>CP125974.1:181897987-191897987 GCA_030063025.1 Avena longiglumis | reverse complement strand
ACCCAGCTCGATTCAATGAACCAAATTGCATGAAACCAATTTTATTATAAAGGTACTAAAATTCTTAATCCAAGACTGTTGGATTCAAATAATTTGGATCTGTAGATCACCCTTGGTAAAAATAACAAGGAATAAGCTTTTCTGCATTCAAACATTTTTCAAAATTTAACCATAATAGCTTTTGAGTTGATTCCAACTCTTAAAAATCACATTTGATCATACCTTTTAGAATATATAAAAACATTTGGGTTTACTTACAGAAATAATGTTCAAGTAACAAAAGAATGCCACATAGGCATTTCTAGACACTTTATTTATTTAAAATAAAAAGTTTAAAACTTATTAAATTGTGACACCACTTTAAATCACATTACCATGTACTTAAATATGTGGTGATGACATGTGTCAACATGATCCCATGTTTGAGTTGGAGAATATTAAATCTTAAGTAGTTTTTCAATGAGTAGAAATTACTTTTCTCAAACTAAAATAAATAAGACAAATGCTTTAATCTTGTAATGATAGGTGATGATCCTAGATCATCTATAGTACACCTTTATGTGATGATTGAAAATAGTTAAGTATTGTTTGGTGATTGTGTACCTCGTATTTATTTATAGACGCTAGTACCGACCAAGGTTACGAGGAGGAAGGAGGATACTACGAGGAAGAAGCCAAGGAGAACTTCAACCACTGCTCTGCACAAGGCAAGCCTTACTACACAAATTGACCTATGCAAGCTAACACTTGCATCCTAGCAAGTTTATACCACTATCTTAGCAAGCCAAACCATGCAAGTTTTACTTGCAAGATTATACCATTTGATAAACCATCCTAGTTTTACTTACAAGATTTCTACTTTATTTCTTTATCAAAGCTTTCTCTTAGAGTTTACATAGTGAATTGTAGATACTAGAAAGATAATGGAAGGTTGCATAAAGAGCATTAAAATTGGCCTAAGTTAGATAATCTTGATGTCATCCTAAGGCATGAGATTGAACTTAATTAATCTTCACTTGTTTACCACCCCTCATTAGTGCTTACGCCCACTTGTAGATGCTAGTGCTAAGCATAAAACTTGATCAAATTTAGATGGGAATACTTGGTGAAACTGGTTATGAAAACCTTAGAATGATGAGTCATTCTACTGAAATGTTTTGACATGCGTTCTCGAACACCAGATGATTTTGATGATGAAAATGTTGAGGCATGAGCCTTAGCCCTTGATAAAACTGATGGTTGTATGGATGCGATACCATTCCAATTTTACCGTACAACCACAATACTCGAAAATTGGGTAGGGCTTGACTGGAAACTTATATACCTTAGTATGGGTTCCCTCACGGCGAAGGTCTGAGCTGAGGCTACCTTGTGAAGATTGTCCACTTGTGCAGTACCCAAGATGACAGTTGGTCATGGTTGGGAGGCCAAACTCACAGGAGAGGTGCCTATACTAGGGCGTGTAATTGAAAGGTTAGGATTGATTATCCGTATAATGAGTATGGTGAATTCAGGATTTGTTCCTGACGGATGTATCGAATGTTGTGGCAAAAGTGTACAATCTCTGTAGAGTGTCAAACTATTCAAATAGCCGCGTCCCTGGTTATGTACAATCCTGAAATGACTTGAGACTTTGACTTGACCACAACAGGGTTGTGATATGAAATTCAAGTTCCCACTTAGGTGTTGTCAAACTTTCAACTAGTTTTCTTTGCTTCTGAACTTAGTAGAGGTAAATCTGGCTTTTTGCAAAACAACCCTAGAGCCTAGTGTCCTAACTATAAAAACCCCCTTAACTTGTTAGTATTAGTTTGCGAGTACTTAAAGAGTACTCATGCCTTTGTCCCTGGCTATTCCCGTGGCCAGACTATGAAGAGGAGTATCAGGATGATGGACTGCAGGAAGGTTACACCAACTAGGGTCATCTCCCATCGTCAGCATTGCCTGTGACCCCAAAGATGGAGCTTCGCCTATGCTATCTTTATTATTACGTTATTTCGCTGTTTGAGTTGTATTAAGAACTGGATCATGAGGTCCTTATTTGTGTAATACCTTATGTATGGTTTGTAATGGATGATGTACTGTAATATCCAAATCTGTTATGTCTCGCAAAAATGGTAATCCTGGGATTGCGATGTATGGCATAACAGGCATCTGGGATTAAAAATACGGGTATTGACAAGTTGGTATCAGAGCCAGTTTGACCATAGGAAACCCTAGTTAGACTTGACGTTTAAATCAAAAAACTGTAGGGGTTCGTAGCATGGAAAACAAAAAAATTCAACCGCATGCAAACAAACAAACCAAGATCTATCTACTAGATTGTAGCAATGAGTCGATAGAGGAACTCACCCTCGAAGATTCCAAAGCGGTTAACGAGAGAAGAATCTTGTGGGTGATGTGGTCGTACTCTTGCCGATCTCAAGATCATGTAGACGATCCTTCCGGCGCTGCGTTCCGGCAGCGCTTCCGCAGTCGGTCACATGTTTGGTACTCGATGAAGACCTTCCTCTCCCTTGTTCCAGCAGGCAGGGGAGTTGTAGCACTCTCCTCGCGATTCCGGCAGCACGACGGCGTGGTACCGGAAGTAGAGGGGAGATCTCGCAGGGCTTCGCCTTAAGCCGGAGCGAGTATGGTGGACTATGAGAGAGGCCTTGGAGATCTAGGGTTTAGAAGGCACCAAGGGGAGAGTGTATCCGGCGGCTAGGGTTTGGTATCACCCCAACTCGGCGAGTTGGTGGTGCCCTAGGCGGCGGCAGCAGCAGTAGGGGTGGTGGCGCCGGCGGCTTAGGGTTAGGGTTTGGGGTGTGAGAGATGTGGGGAAGAGGGGCAGTCCTGCCCCTCCTTATATAGGTGGGAGGGCGCGGCTTGGGAGGAGGGAGTCCTCCCCCGAGTTGGCCTCCTTGGCCGGCGGGTGGAGGGAGAGGAACTCCTCCCCAAGTAGGTTTCCTACTCTCCCTCCACCAAGCAAACTTGTCGTTTGACTTTTTCAAATTGGCGTTTGACTTTCAAACTAGGATTTGAGTTCTCCCTTTATTTTGCCCAGCCATGTTACCTAGCACATGATGCAACCATTCCACATTGTCATGACACATTCATGTACCCTTCCCCTTCGGAGTGCCAGACCTTCCGGACCCTTCTAGAACATTCCTGGTGAAAACACCGGAATCATTCCCCAACTCCGAAACATGACTTTCCTTATATGAATCTTATTCTCCGGACCTTTCCGGATCTCCCCGTGCTATACCGGATCCCATCTGAAACTCCGAACAACATTCGTTCTCTTACTCATCATTCCATAACTACTCAACAACATCGAATCCTTAAGTGTGTCTCCCTACGGTTCGTGAATTATGCGGACATGATCGAGCAATAACCAATAGAGGAATCTGGAAATTCATATGGCTCCCACATATTTCTACGATTACTTTGCGATCGAATGAACCACTTACATATGATACCAATTTCCCTTTGTCTCGTGATAGTTTACTTATCCGAGGTTTTGATCGTCGGTATCTCTGCATACCTAGTTCAACCTCGTTACTGATAAGTACTCTTTTCTTGTTCCCGTGGTATGTGATCCCTTGTGAGCCAGTCACATGCTTACAAGCCAATTGGATGACATTCCAGTGAGAGGGCCCAAAGTATATCTATCTATCATATGGATGGACAAATACCACTCTTGATCCATGTGCATCAACCCATACTTTCCGAACACTCAATGCCACCTTTATAGCCACCCAGTTACGGTGTGGTGTTTGATGTCATCAATGCATCCTTCCGGTGATGGTGATTAGCATGATCTCATGATCGAAGGAATTAGGTTACTATGTATCAGAAATCTTATAGCAATTGAACTATTAAAATGACTTGATCTTTATGCTACGCTTATCTATAGAAGTATGTCCATCATACCATGCTCCTAATGATATGACCTTGTTATTAACAACATCTCAAATGTTCATGATCAAGAAACCATGATCATCTATTAATCAACAAGCTAGTATTTTGAAGAGGCTTTACTAGGGACTCTAATTTAGTTTACAAATCACACAAGTATTAATGTTTCTGGTTAATACTGTTATAGCATGAATGTAAACATTTATCATAAACACAAATATATAATAATAACTACAGTTATTATTGCCTCTAGGGCATATCTCCAAGAGTGTCCCACTTGCACTAGAGTCAACTAATCTAGATTACATGGTAATATACCAAACACCCATGGCGGTTTAGTGCTGGTCATGTTTTGCCCTCAGGAGAGGTTTAGTCAATGGATCCGCCACATTCAGACATGTGTGTACTTTGTAAATATTTATGTCACCATCTTGGACATGTTCTCGAATAGCGTGAAAACGTAGCTTGATGTGCTTCAGCTTCTTGTGTGACCTTGGTTCTTGCGCATTGGCTATGGCGCCCATGTTATCACAGTAGATAGACATTGGGTCCAGCGCACTTGGAACCACACCGAGCTCTGTCATGAACTCCTTCATCCATATCGCTTCTTGTGAAGCCTCCGAAGCAGCTATGTATACCGATTCAGTTGAAGATCTCGCCACAACGCTTTGCTTTGCACTCCTCCAGCTAACTGCTGCACCATTCAAAGTAAATACGTATCCAGATTGAGATTTAGAATCATCCGGATCGGTGTTCCAACTAGCATCGGTGTAATCATTAACAACGAGTTGTTCATCACCTCAATAAGAAAGAACCATATCCTTAGTTCTTCTCAAGTACTTAAGGATGTTTTTTTGACTTCTGTCCAATGATCCAATCCTGGATCACTTTGATATCTGCTAGTCAAACTAACAGCATATGCAATGTCGGGTCTAGTACATAGCATGGCATACATTAGAGATCCTATGGCTGAGGCATAGGGAGTTTTACTCATCCTTTCTCTATCTTCTGCCGTTGCTGGACTTTGAGTTTTACTCAAGGTCGTATTGGGCAACATGGGCAAGAACCCTTTCTTGCTATCTTCCATTCCAAACCTCTTTAGAACTTTGTACAAATATGTACTTTGTGACAATGATATTAGGCGTCTCGATCTATCTCTATAAATCTTTATGCCTAATATGTAAGCTGCTTCGCCAAGATCTTTCATTGAAAAACTATTATTCAAATATTCTTTGACACTATTTAAGAAGGTCTACATCATTCCCAATCAACAATATGTCATCTACATATAGTATTAAGAATTTAATAAGGTCTACATCATTCGAATATTCTTTGACACTATAAATATTCTTTGACAGTATTAAGAAGCTTATCCATAAGTTTGTATAAAACCAAAACTTATCAAAACGTTGATTCCAACTTCGGGATGCTTGCTTCAATCCATATATGGACCATTGAAGTTTGCATACCTTGTTAGCATTTTTAGGATCGACAAAACCTTTGGGTTGCATCATATACAACTCTTCATCAACGTCTCCATTGAGGAACGCCGTTTTGACATCCATCTGCCATATCTCATAATCGTAATATGCAGCGATTGCTAACATAATCCTCACAGACTTTATCGTAGTCAACTCCTTGAATTTGTCGAAACACGTTTGCGACAAGTCAAGCTTTATAGACAATAACATTACCATCAGCATCTGTTTTCTTCTTGAAAATCCATTTGTTCTCGATAGCCTTGCGGCCATCCGGTAAGTCCACCAAAGTCCATACTTGGTTTTCGTACATGGATCCAATCTTGGATTTCATGGAATCTTGCCATTTATTGGAATCTGGGCTCATCATCGCTTCCTCATATGTCGCAGGGTCATCGGTGTTGTCCACCAACATGACACTCATAATGGGATCATACCAATCAGGAGTGGTACGAGTTCTCATTAACCTGCGAGGTTCTGTAGCAACTTCAACCGAAGTTTCATGATCATCATCATTAGCTTCCTCTCTTATTGGTGTAGGCGCCACAGGAACTACTTCCGGCGTTGCGCTACTCGCAAGTTCGAGAGAAGGTTCAACAACCTCGTCGAGTTCTACTTTCCTTCTAGTCACTTCTTTCGAGAGAAATTCCTTCTCTAGAAAGGATCCATTCTTAGCAACGAAGATTTTGCCTTCGGATCTATGATAGAAGGTATACCCAATAGTTTCCTTCGGGTATCCTATGAAGACGCATTTTTCCGCTTTGGGTTCAAGGTTGTCTGGCTGTAACTTCTTTACATAGCTTCGCAACCCCAAACTTTAAGGAACGACAATTTAGGTTTCTTCCCAAACCATAATTCATACGGTGTCGTTTCAGCGGATTTAGATGGTGACCTATTTAAAGTGAATGCAGCTATTTCTAATGCATAACCCCAAAACGATAGCGGTAAATCTGTAAGTGAAATCATAGAACGAACCATATCTAAGAGAGTTCGATTACGACGTTCGGACACACCATTACGCTGTGGTGTTCCCGGCGGTGTCAATTGCGAAAGTATTCCGCATTTCTTTAAATGCTCTCCAAACTCGTAACTTAGATATTCACCTCCATGATCAGAAAGTATAAATTTAATCTTCTTGTTACGTTGATTCTCTACCTCACTTTGAAATTCCTTAAACTTCTCGAAAGTTTTGGACTTATGTTTCATGAAATAGATATACCCATATCTACTCAAGTCATCCGTGAAGGTGTAAGATCCCTCCCTTTATAAAGGTAAGGATCCCTGTGATTGCAATGCTAGTCCCTGGATCAATGCTAGCATCCACAGTTTAAGATGAAGTACACAGAAACAAAGGTCATTATTACATATAATTCTAGAGACAAACATAGTCTTTTACAAACTCCATGGCCACATGCCTAATACAAGAGTTCAAATATAGAATAAGATAAATAAGTCTTCATCTTCATGTGCCACAGGCAAGCATGTTGAGTGTAGACTCATAACCCCTAATCATCATCAGAATAACCTGCAACATTACAAGTTACAACCACAGTGGGTCAATACATTGGAATAGTATTGGCAAGTGATACCTTAGTAAAATATTAGCATCTAGATACTACATGAATTTGGCTAAGTGTAGCTTAGGCTTGCTTTGCTCAAAATAGGTTTTACCTATTAGTTGAAAACACTAAGTTTTCTTTGACAAAACTTTCCTAAGGAATCACCAATAGACATTGGTGATCCTTCACCCTTGTTCAACCACAAGTTTTAACTTAGAAAATTTGGGATGAGGAGATTCTTTATAGCTTCCATGTCTTGATGCTCAAGTTGTCCAATACCAGGGACATGGCTAAGTACTTAGATTCTTCCATCTGCAGAGGTTGTGCACTTTCCCCACAAGACTTGATTTTCACCAAGACAGGACCTTTCAGAAGACTTCCCTTAGAACAAATGGACGCGTTCCAACCTATCATCCCACTACCACCAACTGTCCAAATGGCTAAGTTATTGCAACCTATGTGATCCAGGCAGAGCCCATATTGCCATGTGGCTGCACTAGAAGCTTCTTAACATTTGGCATCTCAAATCCCTATGTTCCTGGGTGGCTTTCCACAAGTGAGATACACAAGGTAGACCATAGAAATGGGCCTTGTGTAACCACTCAACACAAACCATTCTTTCCATTCCACCCAGGTGTTTCATTTACTTAGTTGTTTTATTAAGCAAAACACAAGTCCAAAGACTTAGAAATATTTCACCTAGCATGAATATATAACCACCCATGGTTACTACTAGCTAGGCTAAGAATGGCAATGGTAAGAATATTAACTTAGGAATTTCTAGCAATTCTAAAACTACTAGGATTTCCCAAGCAGAGCATATAGATCAAAATATTCATGCAAGTCCTATACAAAATATTTCTAGTTCATAGTTGAAAAACATAGGTATAACATCATGAAGCACCACTTGCCTTGGTAGTTTGGGGAGTAGCAACAATCTTCACAACCACAATCACTATTAGCACCAAAATCTACACATAAAATAATGGCACCAAAATCACATAACAAAATATACAAACAAAAATATATGAATGCATGCGAATGCCATGTGATGGTTTTTCTACACCAAACAAGACAAGTGTACAGTACTGAAACATAAACAAGACCAAAATACTCAAAACAAACTTTATTTGATCTTTAAAACATTTTTAAATAATAACCATACTCAAATTAAGCCTACAAGTGTTTCTGCAAAAACAAGTATTTTTACAGAGGCAAAACATTAAACACATTGCATAAACAGATAGGATTTTCTCTCCTGATTCCAATGATAAAAAATTTGCAAAAATTGAACGTGTGGATCAGAAGTTATGAATTTTGCAAGTTTGAATCACTAATAGATATAAATTCAGATTTTAAATCAAACCTACAGACACGCGGCGTGTTCTGATTCGTCGATACCGCTTATTGTGGATCGATCAATGAGGGCCGTTAGATTTAAGTGGTAGCACACGATCAGATCTGCGCGTAACGGTTTGAGTAAGTGATCTAATCCTGTGCCTCAAATCCAGATCTAACGGGTCAAGCTTCAAAGACCAAAATGGCTGACTAGTAGCTTGGCGGCGGCGTTGCTACTGGCGGTGATGGTCTGGCGAATACATGAGGGGATGGGGTGTGTGGCGTGGCTTACCAGACTCGCAAGGTCACGAGGAAGCTTAACGTGGCAGTAGCTTGTCGAGGGGCGCACGGACACAGCGGTAGGACCTCGCCGGAGTTGCTGGCGGCGTCGGGTGTTTGCGGAGGGGGACATTGTCGAGGATCTGGATCTCCCTAGCATGAACCAGATGGGTCAGGGGGTGCGCAAGGCCGTGGCGAACACGATAAGGTCAGAGAGGAAACAAGGGGCGCTGGAAGTTTACCAGTATTCCTCGTCGGAGTTGGGCAGCGGTGCTGTCGCTTGCGGATGCTAACGGAGTCGACGACCTGGGTCACGAGAAGGCAAAAGAAAAGCATCAGGAGATGCTCCAGAATGTGCTGGTCAAGCTTGTTTGAAGCAGAGGCAAAGGGGCGGTCGCGTCTCACCGGAATCAGTCGCCGGAGCTGGTTCTGTCTGCGGCGATGCAACGCGCAATTGTGGCAGCCTGGTGGCGGAGCGAGTGTGTGGTGTGAGGGGAAAGACACGGGGTGAGGTGAGGGTCTTATAGCCGGAGAAGGGGCGAGAATCACGCGAGGAAACGCCGGCAATTAAGCCTCCTTCATTCGCGGCAGTGATGGAGGTAACGACGGCGTCGACGGGGTCGTGGGGTGCGTTGTTTGGGTGTTGGAGATATGCCCAAGAGGCAATAATAAAGTGGTTATTATCATATCTTCACACTTGTGATAAATGTTTACATACCATGCTATAATTGTATTAACCGGAAACATTAATACTTGTGTGATTTGTAAACTAAAATAAGAGTCCCTAGTAAAGCCTCTTGTTAAACTAGCTTGTTGGTTAATATATGATCATGGTTTCCTGATCATGAACATAGAGATGTTGTTAACAACAGGATCATATCATTAGGAGAATGATGTGATGGACATACTCCTATAGATAAGCGTAGCATAAAGATCAAGTCATTTAAATAGTTCAATTGCTATATGCTTTCTGATACATAGTAACCTAATTCCTTCGACCATGATATCATGCATATCACCTTTACCGGATGGATGCTTTGATGACACCAAACACCACACCGTAACTGGGTGGCTATAAAGGTGGCATTGAGTGTTCGGAAAGTATTGGTTGAAACACATGGATCAAGAGTGGGATTTGTCCATCCATATGACAGATAGATATACTCTAGGCCCTCTCGGTGGAATGTCATCCAATTAGCTTGCAAGCCTGTGACTGGCTCACAAGGGATCACATATCACGGGAACGAGAAAAGAGTACTTATCGGTAACGAGGTTGAACTAGGTATGCAGAGATACCGACGATCATCACCTCGGATAAGTAAACTATCGTGAGACAAAGGGAAATTGGTATCGTATGTAAGTGGTTCATTCGATCGCAAAGTAATCGTAGAAATATGTGGGAGCCATATGAATTTCCAGATTCCTCTATTGGTTATTGTTCGGAGAAGTGTCTCGATCATGTCCGCATAATTCACGAACCGTAGGGAGACACACTTAAGGATTCGACGTTGTTTTGAGTAGTTATGGTATTATGAGAAAGAGACCGAATGTTGTTCGGAGTCTCGGATGGGATCCGGGATATCACGAGGTGATCCGGAGAATAAGATTCATATAAGGAAAGTCCCGTTTCGGAGTTCGGGAATGATTCCGGTGTTTTCATCGGGAATGTTCTAGAAGGTTCCGGATTGTCCGGCACTCCGGGGGGGGGAGGGTACATGAATGTGTCATTACATATTGAATGATTGCATCATGTACTAAGTGTTCTTGCTGTTCCAAAACTGAAAAGTCAAACTGCCAGTTTGAAAGTCAAACGGCTAAAACAGGAAACTGTGGAAAACAGGAAACTGTGGGAAACAAGCAAGAGGTGGTTGGAACCGACTTGAGGGAGGAGTCCCTCCAATCCGGCGCGCCAACCAAGGCCGACTTGGGGAGGGACTCCCCTCCCCTTGGCCGCCCCTCCCACCTATAAAAGGAGGGGCAGGGCCTCCTCCTCTAGACACACAAGTTCCTATCCTCTAATCTCCAGTTTAGAGCCGTTTTGGTTTAGAGCTTCTAATTGCTTTAACCTGCGGTTTAGAGCCTTATAATTGGTATGTCTAATCTCTAGACCACTAATAGCCCTCTATCATACTCCACCATACTCGCTCCGGCTTAAGGCGAAGCCCTGCGGGATTTCCCCTCTACTTCCGGTACCACGCCGTTGTGCTGTCGGAATCGCGAGGAGAGTGCTACAACCTCCGCTGCCTGCTGGAAAAAGGGAGAGGAAGGTCTTTGTCGAGTACCGAACGTGTGAACGACTGCGGAAGCGCTGCCGGAACGCAGCGCCGGAAGGATCGTCTACGCGATCTTGAGATCGGAAGTGTACGACTACATCAACCACGAGAATCTGCTCTCGTTAACCGCTTTGGAATCTTCGAGGGTAAGTTATTCCATCGAATCGTTGCTACAATCTAGTAGATAGATCTTGGCTTGTTTGTTTGTATGCGATAGAAAATTTTGTTTTCCATGCTACGAACCCCACAAAGGGTATCGAGCCGTGTCTATATGTAGATCTCACAGACGAGTAGAACACAATGGTCATTGTGGGCGTTGATGCTTTTATTGTCGATTGCTTCTTGTGTACTTTGCATCTTGCAGTATGTTGGGATGAAGCGGCCCGGGCTAACCTTACATGACATCGTTCATGAGACTTGCTCCACGCTTGACATGCAACTTGTATTGCATAAGTGGCTTTGCGGGTGCCTGTTTCTCCTAGCATAGTTAAATTCAATTTACAACGGGTGATTGACAATACTAGTATCAATGTTGTGGTTCTTGTTCGTAAGTTAGAACGACACTTATTGAAAGCCCCAAACCACGTAAAGCATGCAAAGAAAATTAGAGGCGTCTAACTTTGTTTTGCAGGAGTGTGCTGTGATGTGATATGGCCATAATTGTGATTATATATGATGTATGCAATGTTCCTTATTGTAAGTTGGCAACCGGCAGGAGCCATATGGTTGTCTTTAAATTCTGTTAAGACCGGCGTGTCTATTCAAAGTGGTTGTAATAGTTGAAGCCGGTGGACGACAACCATGGAGAAGCGTCATTGACCTTGATGCAATGCCGATGATGATGGAGATCATGTTCGTGCTTGAAGATGGAGATCGGAAGCACAAAGAAGAAAGGCCATATCATATCACATATTATTGAATTGCATGTGATGTTAATCCTTTATGCATCTTGTATTGCTTAGTAGACGACGGTAGCATTATAAGATGATCCCTCATGCACATGAATTTCAAGTCATAAAGTGTTCACCCTTAGTTAGCACCATTGCTAAAGCTTGTTGTTTCGAAGCACCACGTGATGATCGGGTGTGTTAGATTCTACAAGCGTATACAACGTGAGCAAGCCAGATTTGCTCATGCGGAAACTAAGGTTTGATCTTGACGAGCCTAGCATGTACAGACATGGCCTCAGGAACACGGATTACCGAAAGGTAGAGCATGAGTCATATAGTAGATATGATGAACATGTTGATTGTTCGCCATTGAAGCTATATCAACTCTCATGATGATCGGTTTTGATGTGGTGGATTTGGTTCGTGTGATCACTAAAACAATGTGAGGGATATTGTTTTGAGTGGGAGTTCACCTAGATTAATTTAATTATTAATTAGAACTCAATTTATCATAAACTAAATCAAAGTGAATTTGCATAGATGTTGTAGTCATTGGCATCCGTTTACCACCTTGCGCTTAGTTATAATTGAGATAATAGAACTATAGAATTCTGGTTAGTTACTTTATGAACTGGTATCGTATTGTTTTGAAGTGTTAATCTTCAGTAAGTTCCGGTTACTCCATGAAGTTTAATAATTAGTATTAAATTAAGAGTAACAATTCCAAGTGTTAGTATCATGTTTGTTTCCATGATTCTTGATATTCAAAGGATTGTCTTAATATCAAGGTTATCTAGGATCTGAAAGAGTTGTTTCAGAAACCATGATGTGTGGAAAATATTATGATATCTGAAACGAAGTATTGGTTACAACATGATAGAGTATAATATGGCAAAAGTCATGTTCTCATATTTGATGAGAATTTGCAAAAGGTTGGAGACACTAGTTGTCCTAATCCTCCAAAAGGTTTTGGAGAGCAACATTATACTTGCGATTCACCGTTACAAGCTAAAAGTAGCTTGATCATGGATAAATCCATGATGAGGGTGAATATTTGATGTAGGTAAGATATTTACTACACCAAGAGATTACTAAAGAAAGGAATTTGAGAGAACACCAAACATTTGATGATAGGTGATCTACTTCAAAGTGCAAGTCCAAAGACATTGGTATTTAATTATACACGCTTTGGATTATGTGTCATATGTATGACTCCACTATTGATGTTGATAGATTCTTTCAAATAGAAAAGGAAATACTGAAAGAGAATCTCATAAATATATGGCAGAAAAGAAAAGACTAGAATTGTTCAGTTTAAGTATATAGATGATATACATGTTATGGATATATTCTTTGCTTATTAAACAATGTGGTTCTTAAGTATTTGATACTTAATTTGTTGGTGTGAATCGTCATACGAAACAACATAATTCATGAACTATAATGGCCTAAATAACTAGCAAAAGAATATGTGATGATGTTCATCGAGAACAAATAAAGGGTTATTGTGTTGCTCGTTAAAACATCAAAGCTTGCCTTCAAGATTTGTTTTATCAGGTATTATGAGAACAAAAGGGTTGTTCGAATAATTGCCGTAATCCATAAAAGATGGATGATTCACAAATCTCGTTGGAGCAATCACATCCATAAAATTAGTGCTAAAAATGTCGAAAGACAAATTGATTGAAAGATCAGTTAGGAAGTGACATCGCAATTTAAATTATAATGGAAAGAAAACATGAAGAAACTCCATATGAATGGAATTTTAGAGTCTTTTTTGATTTTGATCAAATGACGCTTGTGAAAATTTCCTAGAGATAATTAAAACTTCGTTCATAGGCCAAAAAGGAACGAAAGACTAGCTTATTGGAATTTGTACATATTGTTGTACGAAGTCCATTATGTGTAGTCAAGAGCGATGGATTTTAACTTCATTTGTTTTTTCCGAAATTTTGAGTGAATATATGAATATTTACTTAATAAGGATGAAGTATGAAACATTTGAAAAGTTCAAAGACTTTCAAGATGAAGTGAAAAATCATTGTAACAAGAATATAAATAGTTTATGATAAGATCATAAAGGAAAATATTTAAGTTACAAGTTTAGCATAATACCTAAGATTTAAGGAATCGTTCCGTGGATTTGCATTTCCCGAAACACCATAAGGGTATGGAGCGTTCGAGATATGTAATTAAACCTTGTTTGACATGGTAAGATCAAAGGTATAATTCATAAAACTGCCATTATATTTTAAAGATTAAAAGCTTTAGAGATTACCGTTTTTCCACTGAAAAGAGCTCCATCATAATCCGTTGAAATGACACCATATAAAGTTATGGTTTGGTATAAAACCCAAGTTGTCCTTTCTCAAACATTGGTATGCTATGCATAAGAAAGATGTTTACAACCAAAGTCGGATGAACCTGTCTTTGTATGTTATTTCGAATAACTGTTAAGTAATCCTCCATAACATCGGAGACAAAAGTGTTTGTCACTTAAAACGTCAAGTTTCTTTGAGAAGGAATTTTTCGTGAAAAGTTAAGTGGGAGGACAATAGAACTTTGATAAGGTTAAAATAACCTTAGCTGTATGTGCAGAGTTCGCTTGTGTAGAAAAGTGTTCCGGAGGCAGCAACAAAGCTCATGGCTCACGTACCTCAAAGGTTGTGGTCACGGAGATCTAAGTTCCTATTGAAACAAGAAGGTCGGGTAAACAATCAAATACCAAGATTTGAGAGTTAAATCATTATTTAACAATAATGATCCGACTACATGCAAAGAAGCGATGATGAGCCCTGACTCCGTCAAATGGCTTGAAGCCATAAAATCCGTGATAGTTCCATACACGTGAAATCAAGTTTTGAACTTGAAGGACCCTCGAGAAAGGTGTAAGACCTTACAGTTGTGTCTGGATCTATAAAGAAATAGACATGGATGTTTTACATCTATGAAATAGTCGACATGTTGGGAAAGAGTTCACAAAATGTTCAAAGGTTGACTATGACAAGATTTGATCTTTCATAGTGATATTTAGTCTAGACGGATTAATGTAGCAACCACTACATATAATTTGTTATATGGTAGTTGAATAAACAAAACAATTTCTTCTAATAGAATCGTTACCTAGGACATGTGCATAACACGGTCCATAGGGTTTTGTTAATTCAAAAGGTTGCTAAAAGCATATGCAAACTTCAATGGTTAAAGTGAGCATCGCGGAGTTGGAATCTTCACTGTGATGAAACTGTTAAAGGAGTTTAAAAGTTCATCAGAGACGATGGAGATGCTTGCATTTGCAAGAAATTAAGTGGGAGCGCTAAGACATGTTTCTAATACATTATGTGGAAGACATATTGTTGATTGGAAATAATGTATCTTTTATTAACACATATTAAGAACTTCATCTCGATGAAAGGCTTAGGCAAAACCCAAATAATTGTCATCAATAGACGCCAATATGGTTGTGCCAGAAGTACATAGATGAGATATTGAATGATTTCAATATAGAAACTACAAGAAAGGTTCTTGTCGCACAGAAAGGATTGAATAAGTTCAATGTTGATGATATATTCAAGTGTACTGACATTTGGTAAAGTGAAACATAGATTCAAGTATAGATTGATACTTGATGTATGAAATCACAAAGAGTATTTATATCAATCATGCTGTGATATGTACAAATCCAGATATGTCCTATGCTCTAAATGCTGTGAGCATATACCAGAATGATTCGTAAGATGATCATTGGACAATAGTAAGGATATTCTTATGATCTTTTAGAAGAACTAAGAGTATATTATTTGTAGAAGTGACAAATAGATGGTTAGTTCATTGTAAAAGTACTATATTGATACTAGCTTTGTCACAAAGTACAAATTAAGTTTATCTCAATCTAAACTAAGGGTGGCACAATATAATGGAAAGTGAGTTCCATAATGGATTTGGATGAGTTCCAAAGTTAAGACATTGTGACAGATACTACAACAAAAGGCTAAGTATATGACAGCTATTATAACAGCAAAAGAGGGCATTTGTGTCAAGTAGTTTGTTATCAAACTAGGTGTAGTTCACAACGGGATAATACAATGAAGATATATTGTACGACAATATTATCAACATGTTTTAACCCCAAAGAACTAAAGGTCACACCAAAGGACCAAATTTATACGAAGCCATCTCATTAGAGAATGAGTGATGCGTAGAGACGCAAAGACATGCAATTACACACGGACCTGGAAGTGTCAGATCCAGAGATCAGTTGACCACTAGCAATCGTGTACATACAACACCGGAAAGCCATAGGTGTTGAATACAGAAAGGTTTGAAACTAGATTATTGACTCTAGTGCAAGTGGGAGACTGTTGGAGATATGCCCAAGAGGCAATAATAAAGTGGTTATTATCATATCTTCACACTTGTGATAAATGTTTACATACCATGCTATAATTGTATTAACCGGAAACATTAATACTTGTGTGATTTGTAAACTAAAATAAGAGTCCCTAGTAAAGCCTCTTGTTAAACTAGCTTGTTGGTTAATATATGATCATGGTTTCCTGATCATGAACATAGAGATGTTGTTAACAACAGGATCATATCATTAGGAGAATGATGTGATGGACATACTCCTATAGATAAGCGTAGCATAAAGATCAAGTCATTTAAATAGTTCAATTGCTATATGCTTTACGATACATAGTAACCTAATTCCTTCGACCATGAGATCATGCATATCACCTTTACGGATGGATGCTTTGATGACACCAAACACCACACCGTGAATCGGGTGGCTATAAAGGTGGCATTGAGTGTTCGGAAAGTATTGGTTGAAACACATGGATCAAGAGTGGGATTTGTCCATCCATATGACGGATGGATATACTCTGGGCCCTCTCGGTGGAATGTCATCCAATTAGCTTGCAAGCATGTGACTGGGTCACAGGGATCACATATCACGGGAACTAGAAAAGAGTACTTATCGATGTGAGGTTGAACTAGGTATGCAGAGATCACAAGCGATCATAACCTCGGATAAGTAAACTATCGTGAGACAAAGGGAAATTGGTATCGTATGTAAGTGGTTCATTCGATCACAAAGTAATCGTAGAAATATGTGGGAGCCATATGAATTTCCAGATTCCTCTATTGGTTATTGTTCGGAGAAGTGTCTCGATCATGTCCGCATAATTCACGAACCGTAGGGAGACACACTTAAGGATTCGACGTTGTTTTGAGTAGTTATGGTATTATGAGAAAGAGACCGAATGTTGTTCGGAGTCTCGGATGGGATCCGGGATATCACGAGGTGATCCGGAATGGTCCGGAGAATAAGATTCATATAAGGAAAGTCTCGTTTCGGAGTTCGGGAATGATTCCGGTGTTTTCATCGGGAATGTTCTAGAAGGTTCCGGATTGTCCGGCACTCCGGGAGGGAGGGTACATGAATGTGTCATTACATATTGAATGATTGCATCATGTAATAAGTGTTCTTGCTATTCCAAAACTGAAAAGTCAAACTGCCAGTTTGAAAGTCAAACGGCTAAAACAGGAAACTGTGGAAGGTCTTCGTCGAGTACCGAATGTGTGACCGACTGCGGAAGCGCTGCCGGAATGCAGCGCCGGAAGGATCTTCTACGCGATCTTGAGATCGGAAGTGTACGACTACATCAACCACGAGAATCTGCTCTCGTTAACCGCTTTGGAATCTTCGAGGGTAAGTTATTCCATCGACTCGTTGCTACAATCTAGTAGATAGATCTTGGCTTGTTTGTTTGTATGCGATAGAAAATTTTGTTTTCCATGCTACGAACCCCTACATTGGGGACGATGCTCGCGTGGCATTTGGGTCCACCAGTCAGCGACCGCGGGGTAGGCTTGCGTCGCGTGTGAGAGAGAGAGAGGAACCCCGGGTGGGCTTAGTGGGCTAGGTCTGCTGCTGGGCTGAAAGTCTGGCGCCGGCCCTTTTCCATTTCTTATCTCTTTTTCTTTTTCTAAAATGATTTTCAGGAAACCTTTTCAAATGAATTCAAATGTATTTGAATTCCAAAACTTTCTAGACTTTTATAAAGTGAAACTTTCATATTTTTGAGCATAAACCATTCTGTCTTGCTGGACTTGCTTGGTTCCTTTGAAAATTTTAAAATAAACAGTGCCTTAGCACAAGATTTGATAAATATATGAAAAGGGTTTTAAAACCATAATTTTGTTTTGGAAAATTTTGTCCAAGCTTGGAACTCAACCACACCATCTCATGATAAAACAATCCTTGGTTTGAAACAAATATTCTCTCTCTAGAGAGTAGCATTGGATCAATGCTTGCTTACATAAAATAATAAGAACCCAAATGCATCTGTTTTTGTAATGACTTTGAAATTGATCCCTAAATTATTATGCATGCATGGATGATATGCAAACTTTGAAAACATGATTTTAGGGATGTTACAAATCTAAACCCCTTAAGGTGAATCTCGCCCTCGAGATTCGGATTGGCTAGCAAATAGGTGAGGGTGGTCTTTCCGAAGATCATCTTCTCTTTGCCATGTTTCTTATTCTTCGGAATGATGGTTCCATTGGACTTTGCAGAACTTGATAGTCATAGTCCAAGTAACTCTTTCTGCAGTCTCAAGAATCTTGATAGGTTTTTCCTCATCAGTGAGATCACTTTCCAATTGAACCTCCTCCAAAGGTATGGTATCCTTAAAAGAAGTCTCTTCCATCTCTGGATGGAATTTCTTAAGCTGACTCACATGAAACACATTGTGAATGGCAGACAATGATTCTGGCAATTCAATCTCATAAGCTACTTCTCCTTTACGACTCAGAATCTTGAATGGTCCAACATATCTTGGGGCCAATTTTCCTTTGACTCCAAATCTCTTCACTCCACGAAGTGGTGACACTCTAAGATAAGCTCGATCACCCACTTCATAGGTGACTTCTCTACGCTTAGGATCTGCATAGCTTTTCTGTCGAAACTGTGCTATCTTCAATCTGTCCTTAACTAGTTTGACTTTCTCTTCAGCCTCTTTGATTAGTTCTGGTCCGAACAAACTTCTTTCTCCCACACCATTCCATAGTAATGGAGTGGTACACTTTCTCCCATAGAGAAACTCAAATGGTGCCATCTCAATACTGGCTTGATAGCTGTTATTGTAAGAGAATTCTGCGTAAGGCAAACTTTCATCCCAACTAGCTCCATAGTCTAGAGCACATTCTCTCAACATATCTTCAAGAATCTAGTTGGTCCTTTCTGTTTGTCCATCAGTCTGAGGATGAAAAGCAGTGCTGAATTCCAACCTTGTTCCCAATAAATCATGTAATTGCCTCCAAAAATGAGAAGTGAATTGAGTTCCCCTATCAGACACAATACTCTTGGGGTACTCCATGCAGACACACAATCCTACTCATATAGATCTTGGCTAACTTAGCACTTGTGTAGGTTGTCTTCACGGGTATGAAATGAGCCACTTTAGTCAGGCGATCCACTACTACCCAGATAGAATCATATCCTGACCTGGTCCTTGGCAATCCGGTGATGAAATCCATGCCTATCTTGTCCCACTTCCAATCAGGAATAGGTAGTGGTTGGAGCAATCCTGCTGGTTTCTGATGTTCCGCTTTCACTCTACTACATACATCACACAAAGAAATATGTTCGGCGATGTCCTTCTTGAGATTATTCCACCAAAATCTTTCCTTCATATCCATGTACATTTTGGTGTTACCCGGATGAATGGAATATGGTGAGTTGTGCGCTTCTTTTAAAATCAGTTTCCGAAGCTCCGGATCTTGTGGAACACAGATACGTTTTCCATACCATAAAGTACCCTGTTCGTCTTCACGTAATCCTTTGGCTTTTCCCTTGCCAATCTTTTCCTTAATCTCTTCAATTTCCTTGTCTGTCTTTTGGGCTTCTTTGATTTTGTCCAACAAAGTGGGTTGAACATCCAATGACATGAGATGTCCTTCAGGCACAATCTCCAATCTGAGATCTCTAAATTGGGCACACGGGTCATCTGGCAACTCTCCCTTAGTAAGGCCATTCACAAAAACTTTACGGCTTAGAGCATCTGCTACAACATTTGCTTTACCGGGGTGGTATTGCAAACTCAAATCATAGTCCTTAATGAGTTCTAGCCATCTTCTTTGTCTCATGTTGATTTCTTTCTGAGTGAAGATATAGTTCAAACTCTTGTGATCCGTGAACACTTCACATCGTTTTCCCAAAAGATAGTGTCTCCATGTTTTGAGTGCATGGACAACAGAGGCTAACTCTAAATCATGAGTAGGGTAATTTACCTCATGAGTTTTGAGTTGTCTCGAGGCATAAGCCATAACTTTCCCATATTGCATTAGAACTGCACCTAATCCATGATGAGATGCATCACAATACACTTGGAAATCTTTCTCCAAATCTGGCAGACATAAGACTGGTGCTGTCACTAGTCTCTTCTTTAATTCTTGGAAACTAAGTTCACATCCTTCAGACCAAGCAAATTTCCTGTCTTTCTTTAGCAATTCTGTCATTGGTTTAGCTACCTTGGAGAAATTCTCAATGAACCTTCTGTAGTATCCTGCCAAGCCAAGGAAACTACGAACCTCTTTTA
Organism: Avena longiglumis; assembly: GCA_030063025.1. NCBI lineage: Eukaryota > Viridiplantae > Streptophyta > Magnoliopsida > Poales > Poaceae > Avena > Avena longiglumis. The sequence continues at coordinate 191,877,664 of CP125974.1, read as the reverse complement.
CTGATTTAGGAGATTCCCATTCAGTTACAGCTGACACTTTAGCGGGATCAACTGCTACACCATCTCCTGACACAACATGTCTAAGAAATCAAACTTCATTTAACCAAAATTCACACTTGCTGAATTTGGCATACAACTTATGCTCTCTAATATTCTCAAGTATCAAACGCAAATGTCCTTCATGCTCTTCTTTGCTCTTGGAGTAGATCAAAATGTCATCGATGAAAACGACAACAAACTTGTCAAGGAACTCCATGAAGACCTTGTTCATCATATTCATGAAATAAGCTGGTGCATTGGTCAAACCAAATGGCATCACGGTGTACTCATACAATCCATACGTAGTGGTGAAAGCTGTCTTAGGTATGTCTTGTTCTCTTATCTTGAGCTTGAAATATCCTGACCGGAGATCAATCTTCGAGAACACACAGGCTCCTTCTAATTGATCAAACAATTCATTGATTCTAGGAAAAGGTTATTTGTTTTTGATAGTCACCTCATTGAGTGAACGGTAATCTATGCATAACCTTTGACTTCTATCTTTCTTTTCCACAAACAAGACTGGTGCTCCCCAGGATGAAGAACTTGGTTGAATAAATCCTTTCTGCAACTGTTCTCCAAGTTGTTTCTTGAATTCTTTCAACTCATCAACTGACATCTTGTATGGTCTCTTTGCTATTGGTCCAGATCCTGGTAGCAAATCAATGAGAAACTCCACATCTCTATCTGGTGGCATTCCTGGCAATTCTTCTGGAAACACATCCGGATATTCACTCACAATTGGCACACTGTCTATGCTAACCCCCTTAAGAGAATTTAGCTTACTCATTTTCGATTCAAAGTTGGTCTTGAATCTGATCCTTTTGTTTTCTGGAGTTGTGAGTGTGACAGTATGGTTGGCACAATCTAGCACTCCTTTATGCTTAAGGGGTGTTTGTTTGGGATTTTTCAGCTTTCTAGTAGAATAAGAAGATCAATCCAAACAAACGGGTGGCTTTTTAAGTTGGCTTGCCAAATCCAAAGCAGGGAATAGGCAGATACCGGGAAGCACGTATGGTGGTTCTTCCCGCGGCTTTCACCTCAGCTATCGAAGCGGTAGGAGCATTTGGTCATTTTGTTCAACATAATTACAAGTATACTGCCATCCATGCCTGTTCTTTCTTTATTTGGGCCACCCGAACCGGTATCACTCCACTCGTCCTACCTCTATGCGCTACTGGCATGGACTACCGTGGGCTTTCTCGCTGATATCGTTTGCTCGCATATATTGCATCTGTTGCTTCCTACTGGTACTAGTACGTACTAGTACATAAACTGCTATAGGGTAGTACCATATGCTGAGTAAATCTATGCATGTAAGAGTAGATGTTTTTGCTCTTGAAAATGACTCCTGTAGAAATTAAAATACTGCACGTGATTTGCTAGTACAAATGAATTGCTCTTGAAATACTTACGAAGCTAGAATATATAACTCTGTCCTAAATTAATTGACTAGATACAACATATCTAGACAAATTAAATTAAATTAAATAATCAGGGAGAGAGGGAGTATTCTGGATAAATCTATATTTGTTGTATTATTTGGTTTATATATATATTCATGTTATTTTAAAGTGTTCATATGTTATTTACACATTAATCAACAAAAGATACACATTCCAAGCATTTGAGGGTATTTCAGACAATCCCTCGATTCTGACTAAACAAATACCAAGTCACCAAACAAGAAACATGATCGGGCTTCCTCTACACAGCAGCTTCCCCTTCACAGCAGTACAACTAGCAATATCCAGCTAGCCACAACCCAAACAAACAGGCCCTTAGTCATCCAGTCCATCCCCAAAATGACATCCAAACCTTGGGAATTTAGGATTATCAGATTAACAGGAAACTTATACTTCCCAAACTCAATGACTAGATCATGACATCCTGAGTTCACTATCATTTCTCCGCCAGGAGAACTTACTTCTATAGGACACCCAATAGTTTCTACCGGTAGTTAATTTCTTTCAACAAATGTTCTTGATATGAATGAATGAGATGCACCAGTATCAAAGAGAACAAATGCTGGAATAGAATTGAGTTTGAACTTACCAGCAACAGCATCAGTTTCCTCATAGATCTCTTCCACATTGATGTGGTTCACCTATCCCTTCTGAAAAGGGTTGGGCTTATTGGGTCCCTCAACTTTCTTTCCTAGGCATTCATTTGCATAATGCCCCATCTTCTTGCACTTGAAACATTCAACCTAACTAAGATCCTTCTTGACAGTCTGGCTTCCACTACCACTTCCACTTCCATTGTGGTGGTTCTTGTACGCACTCTTGTGATTCTTGTACTTGTCATTGTCATGACTACGGTGATGCTTGTTGTCATGATGACGGTTGTGGTTGTGGTGTTTGTTATACTTTCCATGCTTGTGGGATCCAGAATCCCCAGTATCATCATAATGGGAACGCTTGTGAGACGATCCCGAGCTGTGTTTGTCAGAGTGATTCCTCTTCCTGCTTTCAACCTGTTTCATCTTGCTCTCCAAGATGGCAGCCTTGTCACAAAGAGACTGATATGTGGGGTCATAGGCCACAACTAACTGCAGGTTCAATTCATCGTTCAATCCTTCAAGAAACTTTTCTTTCCTCTTAGCATCAGTGTCAACTTCATCCGGTGCATAACGCGCCAGATTGTTGAACTCCTCAATATATTCAGCCACGCTGCAGTGGCGCTGCTTCAAGTTATGAAATTCCTTCTTCTTCAAACTCATCACTTCGGATGAGATGTGAGCAGTACGGAAACCATCTTCAAAGATAGCCCATGTCACATCCTCAATGGGAGTGATGATCTGGAAGTTATGCCACCAAGTAGCTGATGGTCCTTCCAACAAGTGTGTTTCAAACCCGACTTTCTCCTCGTCGGTACAGCCGACAGTTACCAAATCCTTGTTCACTGAACATAGCCAATCATTGGCCACCATGGGATCAGTAGTTCCTGAGAACTTTGCTGGCCTCAGTCTTAAGAATCTGGTAAGAATGTCAAAACCCGGTGGGTTGTTCTGATTGTTGTTGTTGTTGTTGTTGTTGTTGTTGTTGTTGTTGTTGTTGTTGTTGTTGTTGTTTTTGTTGTTTTTGTTGTTTTTGTTGTTGTTGTTGTTGTTGTTGTTGTTGTTGTTGTTGTTGTTGTTGTTGTTGTTGTTGTTGTTGTTGTTGTTGTTGTTGTTGTTGTTGTTGTTGTTGTTGTTGTTGTTGTTGTTGTTGTTGTTGTTGTTGTTGTTGTTGTTGTTGTTGTTGTTGTTGTTGTTGTTGTTGTTGTTGTTGTTGTTGTTGTTGTTGTTGTTGTTGTTCTGATTCTGTATGAACGTGGTCATCATCTGCATTAGCTGCGTCTGAGCTATCATCATCTGCTGCATCTCAGGGGTGATATTGTTGTTGTTAGGGTTGGGATTGGCACGTCGGGGAGGCATCTGTGGTTTTCAATAAGGATAAGAATGAGATACCCATATATGCTTAACATGCACAATACATCACATAGACAATCACCAAGCAAGCATCAAAATAACAAAAGTTCAACAACATAAACAACAAGTTTTGGAAAGCAAACACACCAATAGCAAGCCATCCACATGTTGGATGGTCATTGCGACTCAATAATCAAAAGTATGATAAATATAAGGTAAATGAGTAGTCATCACTACTCCTCTGCATCAACCTCCTCGTCGACAAGTGTAAGACCTGCATTCTCCATAGCGGTCTTGTACTCCTCGACATTGGTGGTCAAGGCTTCTACCTTGGCTTTGAGAGCAATCTTCTGTGAACGAAGTCTCTCAATCACCACCTGCTGATGCTCGAGCTCAAAGTCCTTGGCCTCTAGTTCTGCAGTCATGTCTCGAATCCTCTTGTTCCTATCTTGGACTCTTTTCTCTTGACTCTTGAACTTTCTATCCTGACTCTCAAACTTGGCCTCCATCTCCTTGACTATCTCATCTTGCTCCGCGAAGATCTTGTCCTTATCACGAAGCTGCACCTGGAGTTCGTCATTGCTAAGCATGGCGTTGGTCCTATCAGTATCTAGGTGCCTAAGAAGAACCTCCTGGAGGTATAGTCGAATCGGCTCTGCCATCTCTCTAGCAGTGTCCTCGAAGTAAATGGCCTCACCATCCTCATCACGTCTATCGAAGGCGTGGAAGTGATAACCTCTAATCTCCTGAGAGTGTCTCCCTAGCAAACGTCCAAGCAAATCCTGCATGACTACCTCTAGGCCTCTGTCCTTGTCATCATGCATGAGCTTGAAGGTGATGGCCTCCGTGGCTAGCTCAGTCTGGCGTCCTGGCTGAGTAACCTCGAAGCCCCAAAGGTCCTTCCTCTCGAACTTGGTGAGGGAAAGCATCATGATGGTAGGAAGTGGGAGATTGAGCACACTCGTGAGCTCAATAAGACGAGTGCCAAAACGAGTTCCCTTGAACTCTTCAGCCGAGCTGATAGTAACATTAGGCATCTATTTTATAATATAGGCAAATGTTAGAAACAACATCAATAGAAACACACAAGACAAAGTGACTCAAGCATATCATTGGCAAACAAACACACAATTCATAGTATACAAACATCTAAGGTTCAGTAACACTTAGTTAAATTTTTTTTTTGGAAATATAATGATAAGTGTGGTGGTCCAACTAACAAGGCACAAAACATTTTTCACTCTCTAGTCTAAAGGCTAACAATGCATCCTTCTATCAGTAGAGATGACAAAGAATATTAGAAAAGTTTACGAGAAGAATAAGACAAGTGTGGAAGTTGTTGGAATTTTTTTTCCTTAGTGGTTTCTAATCCAATCCTAGGGTCATAATCCTACAGGCAACATAGTGGCTTTGATACCATTTGTAAGATCCCTCCCTTTATAAAGGTAATGATCCCTGTGATTGCAATGCTAGTCCCTGGATCAATGCTAGCATCCATAGTTTAAGATGAAGTACACAGAAACAAAGGTCATTATTACATATCATTCTAGAGACAAACATAGTCTTTTACAAATTCCATGGCCACAGGCCTAATACAAGAGTTCAAATATAGAATAAGATAAATAAGTCTTCATCTTCATGTGCCACAGGCAAGCATGTTGAGTGTAGACTCATAACCTCTAATCATCATCAGAATAACCTGCAACATTACAAGTTACAGCCACAGTGGGTCAATACATTGGAATAGTATTGGCAAGTGATACCTTAGTAAAATATTAGCATCTAGATACTACATGAATTTGGCTAAGTGTAGCTTAGGCTTGTTTTGCTCAAAATAGGTTTTACCTATTAGTTGAAAACACTAAGTTTTCTTTGACAAAACTTTCCCAAGGAATCACCAATAGACATTGGTGATCCTTCACCCTTGTTCAACCACAAGTTTTAACTTAGAAAATTTGGGATGAGGAGATTCTTGATAGCTTCCATGTCTTGATGCTCAAGTTGTCCAATACCAGGGACATGGCTAAGTACTTAGATTCTTCCATCTGCAGAGGTTGTGCACTTTCCCCACAAGACTTGATTTTCACCAAGACATGACCTTTCAGAAGCCTTCCCTTAGATCAAATGGACGCGTTCCAACCTATCATCCCACTACCACCAACTGTCCAAATGGCTAAGTTATTGCAACCTATGTGATCCAGGCAGAACCCATATTGCCATGTGGCTGCACTAGAAGGTTCTTAACATTTGGCATCTCAAATCCCTTTGTTCCTGGGTGGCTTTCCACAAGTGAGATACACAAGGTAGACCATAGAAATGGGTCTTGTGTAACCACTCAACACAAACCATTCTTTCCATTCCACCCAGGTGTTTCATTTACTTAGTTGTTTTATTAAGCAAAACACAAGTCCAAAGACTTAGAAATATTTCACCTAGCATGAATATATAACCACCCATGGTTACTACTATCTAGGCTAAGCATGGCAATGGTAAGCATCTTAACTTAGGAATTTCTAGCAATTCTACAACTACTAGGATTTCCCAAGCATAGCATATAGATCAAAATATTCATGCAAGTCCTATACAAAATATTTCTAGTGCATAGTTGAAAAACATAGGTATAAAATCATGAAGCACCACTTGCCTTGGTAGTTTGGGGAGTAGCAACAATTTTCACAACCACAATCACTATTAGCACCAAAATCTACACATAAAATAATGGCACCAAAATCACATAACAAAATATACAAACAAAAATATATGAATGCATGCAAATGCCATGTGATGGTTTTTCTACACCAAACAAGACAAGTGTACAGTACTGAAACATAAACAAGACCAAAATACTCAAAACAAACTTTATTTGATCTTTAAAACATTTTTCAAATAATAACCATACTGAAATTAAGCCTACAAGTGTTTCTGCAAAAACAAATATTTTTACAAAGGAAAAACATTAAACACATTGCATAAACAGATAGGATTTTCTCTACTGATTCCAATGATATAAAATTTGCAAAAATTGAACGTGTGGATCAAAAGTTATGAATTTTGCAAGTTTGAATCACTAATAGATCTAAATTCAGATTTTAAATCAAACCTACAGACACGCGGCGTGTTCTGATTCGTCGATACCGCTTCGTGTGGATCGATCAATGAGGGCCATTAGATTTAAGTGGTAGCGCATGGTCAGATCTACGCGTAACGGTTCGAGTAAGTGATCTAATCCTGAGCCTCAAATCCAGATCTAACGGTTGCGAAGCTTGCGACCAAAGACTGGCGACGCAGCTAGGTGCTGGCGGCGGTGGCGCTACTGGCGGTGATGGTCCGGTGAGTACATGAGGGGCTGGGGTGTGTGGCGTGGCTTACCAGATTCGCAAGGTCACGAGGAAGCTCAACATGTCAGTAGCTTGTCGAGGGGCGCACGGACACAGCGGCAGGACCTCGTCGGAGTTGCTGGCGGCGTCGGGTGTTTGCGGAGGGGGACGTTGCCGAGGCTCTGGATCTCCCTAGCATGAACTAGATGGGTCAGGGGGTGCGCAAGGCCGTGGCGAACATGATAGGGTTAGAGAGGAAACAAGGGGCGCTCGAAGTTTACCTGTATTCCTCGTCGGAGTTGGGCGACGGTGCTATCGCTTGCGGATGCTAACGAAGTCGACGACCTGGGTCACGAGAAGGCAAAAGAAAAGCATCAGGAGATGCTCCAGAATGTGCTGGTCAAGCTTGTTTGAAGTAGAGGCAAAGGGGCGGTCGCGTCTCACCGGAATCAGTCGCTGGAGCTGGTTCTGTCTGCGGCGATGCAACACGCAATTGTGGCAGCCTAGTGGCGGAGCGAGTGTGTGGTGTGAGGGGAAAGACGCGGGGTGAGGAGAGGGTCTTATAGCCGGAGCAGGGGCGAGGATCACGCGAGAAAACGCCGGCAATTAAGCCTGCTTCATTCGCGGCAGTGATGGAGGTAACGGCGGCGTCGACGGGGTCGTGGGGTGCGTGGTTTGGGGACGATGCTCGCGTGGCATTTGGGTCCACCAGTCAGCGAGCGCGAGGTAGGCTTGCGTCGCGTGAGAGGAACCCCGGTGGGCTTAGTGGGCTAGGTCTGCTGCTGGGCTAAAAGTCTGGCGCCGGCTCTTTTCCATTTCTTATCTCTTTTTCTTTTTCTAAAATGATTTTCAGGAAACCTTTTCAAATGAATTCAAATGTATTTGAATTCCTAAACTTTCTAGACTTTTATAAAGTGAAAATTTCATATTTTTGAGCATAAAACCATGCTATCTTGCTATACTTTCTTGGTTCCTTTGAAAATTTTAAAATAAATAGTGCCTTAGCACAAGATTTGATAAATATATGAAAAGGGTTTTAAAACCATAATTTTGTTTTGGAAAATTATGTCCAAGCTTGGAACTCAACCACACCATCTCATGATAAAACAATCCTTGGTTTGAAACAAATATTCTCTCTCTAGAGAGTAACATTGGATCAATGCTTGCTTACATAAAATAATAAGCACCCAAATGCTTCTGTTTTTGTAATGACTTTGAAATTGATACCTAAATGATTATGCATGCATGGATGATATGCAAACTTTGAAAACATGATTTTAGGTATGTTACAGAAGGTAAGAACATAACGATAACCACCGCGCGATGCTACACTCATTGGTCCACACACATCGGTATGTATGATTTCCAATAAGTCTGTAGCTCGCTCCATCATCCCAGAAAATGGAGTCTTAGTCATTTTACCCATCAGACATGCTTCGCATCTTTCAAGTGATTCAAAATCAAGTTATTCAAGAAGTCCATCGGAATGGAGTTTCTTCATACGCTTCACTCCAATATGACCAAGACGACAGTGCCACATATAGGTCGAGTTATCGCTCAATTTCAAACGTTTAGCTTCAATGTTATTAATATGTGTATTTCCACTATCGAGATTCCATAAGAATAGACCATCTATCAAATGTGCATGTTCATAAAACATATTACTCATATAAATCGAACAACTATTATTCTCGGACTTAAACAAGTAACCGTCTCGCAACAAACATGATCCAGATATAATGTTCATGCTCAACGCAGGCACCAAATAACAATTATTTAAGTATAAAACTAATCCTGATGGTAGATGAAGAGGTAGCGTGCCGACCGCGATCAGATCAACCTTTGATCCATTTCCAATGCGCATCGTCACCTCGTTCTTCGCTATCTTCCGTTTATTCTGCAGTACCTATTTTGAGTTACAAATATGAGCAACCGAACCAGTATCAAATACCCAGGCACTACTACGAGTACTAGTGAGATACACATCAATAACATGTATATCAGATATACCTTTCTTCTTGATGTTGCCGTTCTTCAAATCCGCCAAGTACTTTGGGCAATTCGGCTTCCAGTGACCTTCTCCCTTGCAGTAAAAGCACTCAGTTTCAGGCTTAGGCCCAGCCTTGGTCTTCTTCGTCGGTGCGGTAAATTTCTTACCACCCTTCTTGAAGTTTACCTTTTGATTAGACTTGCCTTTCTTGAATTTGGTGGTCTTATTGACCAACAACACTTGATGCTCTTTCTTGATCTCCACTTCTGCAGATTTCAACATGGAGAAGTGTTCTGGCAACGTCTTGTTCATGTTTTGCATATTGTAGTTCATCACAAAGTTCTTGTAACTTGGTAGCAGTGATTGGAGGACACGGTAAATCCCCAAAGCATTAGGAATCACTATACCCAAACTTTGGAGTTTGTTTATGCGCCGACATCTTAAGCACATGCTCACTGACGGAGCTGCCCTCTTCCATCTTGCAGTTAAAGAACTTTTCAGAAGCCTCATAACTCTCAACTGCCGCGTGAGTCTCAAAAATAATTTTGAGTTCACGGACAATATCATATGGGTCTTGGTTCTCAAACCTTTTCTGAAGCTCCGATTCCAAACCATATAAGATAGCACACTGAACTGTGGAGTACTGATTCTTCCGAGTGAGGTAAACATTCTTTACTTCATCGATAGCAGTAGCTGCAGGTGGTTCACCCAGCGGTGCATCCAGCACATAGGTCAAATTACCAGCATTGAGGACAATCCTCAAATTGCGGAACCAATCCGCGAAGTTGCTTCCATTGTTTTTCAACTCTTCTTTCTCTAGGAACGCATTAAAATTGATGGTAGGGGCCGCCATTGATCTACAACATATTTGCTATAGTTTAGACTAAGTTTATGACAAATTGATTTCTAATTAATAGTTAAATTAATCTAGGTGAACTCCCACTCAAAACAATATCCCTCACATTGTTTTAGTGATCACACGAACCAAATCCACCATATCAAAACCGATCATCACGAGAATTGATGTAGCTTCAATGGTGAACAATCAACATGTTCATCATATCTACTATATGACTCATGCTTTACCTTTCGGTGATCCGTGTTCCGAGACCATGTCTGTACATGCTAGGCTCGTCAAGATCAAACCTTAGCTTCCGCATGAGAAAATCTGGCTTGCTCACATTGTATACACCCGCAGAATCTAACACACCCGATCATCACGTGGTGCTTCGAAACAACGAGCTTTAGCAACGGTGCTTACTAAGGATGAACACTTTAAAACTTGAAATTTGTGTGCTTGAGGGATCACCTTATAATGCTACCGTCGTTAACTAAGCAATACAAGATGCATAAAGGATTAACATCACATGCAATTCATAATATGTTATATGATATGGCCTTTCTTCTTGGGCTTCCGATCTCCATCTTCAAGCACGAACATGATCTCCATCATCACCGGTATAGCGTCAAGGTCAATGGCGCCGTTTCATGGTTGTCGTCCACCATCTTCAACTATTACAACTAATAGACACGTGGGTCTTAACGGAATTTAAAGACAACCATATGGCTCCTGCCGGTTGCTAACTTACAATAAGGAACATTGCATACATCAAATATAATCACAATCATGGACATATCACATCACGACACACCGCTGCAAAACAAAGTTAGACGCCTCTAATTTTCTTTGCATATTTTACGTGGTTTGGGGCTTTCAATAAGTGTCGATCTAACTTACGAACAAGAACCACAACGTTGATGTTTGAACTATCAAGTGCTCGTTGTAAATTGGATCTATACTATAATGGGAGAGACAGACACCCGCAAAGCCACTTATGCAATACAAGTTGCATGTTGAGCATGGAGCAAGTCTCATGAACGATGTCATGTAAGGTTAGCCCGGGCCGCTTCATCCCATCATACCGCAAGATGCAAAATACACAAAAAGCAATTGATAATAAAAGCACCACCGCCCACAATGACCATTGTGTTCTACTCGTGCAACATATCTACATATAGACACGGCTCTGATACCACTGTAGCGGTTCGTAGCATGGAAAACAAAAAATTTCTACCACACGCAAACAAAAAATCCAAGATCTATCTACTAGATTGTAGGAACGAGTCGATAGGGGAACTCACCCTCGAAGATTCCAAAACGGTTAACGAGAGCACATTCTCGTGGGTGATGTAGTCGTACTCTTGCCGATCTCAAGATCGTGTAGACAATCCTTCTGGCGCTGCGTTCCGGCAGCCCTTCCGCAGTCGTTCACACGTTCGGTACTCAATGAATACCTTCCTCTCCCTTGTTCCAGCAGGCAGCGGAGGTTGTAGCACTCTCCTTGTGATTCCGGCAGCACAAAGGCGTGGTACCGGAAGTAGAGGGGAGATCTCGCAGGGCTTCTCCTTAAGCCGAAGCGAGTATGGTGGAATATGAGAGAGGCCTTGGCGATCTAGGGTTTAGAAGGCACCAAGGGGAGAGTGTAGCCGGTGGCTAGGGTTTGGGATCACCCCAACTCGGCGAGTTGGTGGTGCCCTAGGCGGCGGCAGCAGCAGCAGGGGTGGTGGCGCCGGCGGCATAGGGTTAGGGTTTGGGGTGTGAGAGGTGTGGGGAAGAGGGGCAGCCCTGCCCCTCCTTATATAGGTGGGAGGGCGCGGCTTGGGAGGAGGGAGAGGAACTCCTCCCCAAGTAGGTTTCCTACTCTCCCTCCACCAAGCAAACTTACCGTTTGACTTTTTCAAATTGGCGTTTGACATTCAAACTAGGATTTAATTTCTCCCTTTATTTTTCCCAGCCATGTTACCTAGCACATGATGCAACCATTCCACATTGTCATGACACATTCATGTACCCTTCCCCTCCGGAGTGCCGGACCTTCTAGACCCTTCTAGAACATTCCTGGTGAAAACACCGGAATCATTCCCCAACTCCGAAACAGGACTTTCCTTATATGAATCTTATTCTCTGGACCATTCCGGATCTCCTCTTGATATCCCGGATCCCATCTGAGACTCCGAACAACATTCGGTCTCTTACTCATCATTCCATAACTACTCAACAACATTGAATCCTTAAGTGTGTCTTCCTACGGTTCGTGAATTATGCGGACATGATCGAGACACTTCTCCGATCAATAACCAATAGACGAATCTGGAAATTCATATGGCTTGCACATATTTCTACGATTACTTTGTGATCGAATGAACCACTTACATATGATACCAATTTCCCTTTGTCTCATGATACTTTACTTATCCGAGGTTTTGATCGTCGGTATCTCTGAATACCTAGTTCAACCTCGTTACTTATAAGTACTCTTTTCTCATTCCCGTGGTATGTGATCCCTTGTGAGCTAGTCACATGCTTGCAAGCAAATTGGATGACATTCCACCGAGAGGGCCCAGAGTATATCTATCCGTCATATGGATGGGCAAATCCCACTCTTGATCCATGTGCCTCAACCCATACTTTCCGAACACTCAATGCCACCTTTATAGCCACCCAGTTACGGTGTGGTGTTTGATGTCATCAAAACATCCTTCCGGTGATGGTGATTAGCATGATCTCATGGTCGAAGGAATTAGGTTACTATGTATCAGAAAGCTTATAGCAATTGAACTATTAAAATTACTTGATATTTATTCTACACTTATCTATAGGAGTATGTCCATCATACCATTCTCCTAATGATATGAACTTGATATTAACAACATCTCAAATGTTCATAATCAAGAAACCATGATCATCTATTAATCAACAAGCTAGTATTTTGAAGAGGCTTTACTAGGGACTCTAATTTAGTTTACAAATCACAGAAGTATTAATGTTTTTGGTTAATAATGTTATAGCATGAATGTAAACATTTATCATAATCACAAAAATATAATAATAACTACATTTATTATTGCCTCTAGGGCATATCTCCAACAAAAACTTAGTTTCAAAACCAAAGGAAGTGAGTATTTACACAAACTTATTCTCATTCTTATCACTTTGATTCTTTAGAAAAATTCATGTTCCCCAAAAACTCTTGAAAAATACATAAAATTTGACACACTTGAGAACTCTACTAACTTACTCATCTTATATTCTTATAGATGGACGTGAAGTACAACAAGTTTTATCAGTTGGGGAATGGAGGAGACCTCATCTTTGAACGTGACTTGGACCAGATTTGGGAACTTCTGGAGCGTCCGCACCCCGAGTTCTTCGGAGATCAGCTCAATGATCAGGAAGGAGAAGATCGGTAGTGGCTAGTTGTTGCAAGTCTCCGAGGAAATATTGAAGCTCCCACTGCAGAGGGAATTCAATTCACCTTACGAGAGAACAACTGGCTTGATGGACTTGCCAGGGCCATGCAGGAAGCTCTTTCCCGTCTGTGTGGGCAGAGTATCAATCAGATCAAGGGTACCCGCTTTGAGTTCTATCCAAGGCGTGATGCTATGGGACAGCCACTGGAAGCCCCATATCACCACGAGCTGAAGACTCGGTTGGACCACCTTAGCTTCATGATGTATGATCGTCAGCAGGAACTGGACAATTCCCGTGACTAATCCAACCACAAGTCTGCCATCCTGAAGACGAAGGACCAGACCATTGCCAAGCTAGTGAAGGATCGCAAGTCTCGTCGCCGTCAGCTCGACAAGAAGGAGCGCATCATTGCCCGTCTTCGCCACCGTATCACGGATTTGGAGGAGACCATCCACGAGAGAGACATGCAGTTGGAGGAAAAGGAGAATGTCGGAGAAGATCTTCGTGGAGACCCCTACTCCTATCTCAGCGATGATGATGACTTTTTGGAAGATCAGGCCATGGACTTCTTCACCGATGAGGAGGATTTCGCCTTTATCGATGACGATGATGATGATGAGGATGATGATTACACCGAATCCAAGGAGTAGTAGCACTTGAGCTCTAGCGTTAGTGAGCTTTATTCGGTCCCAATGTATCGTAGTTTCCAGAATGGTTCTTAAAACCATCTGTTTTCCTTTGTTGTGGTGTGTGTTGTATCGTGTGCTATGAATGAATGAATGAATGAAAAGCAAGTTGCTAGAAAATCCGAGTAAAACTTTTCAAAGTCCCCAAACCTTAGAAATTTCCCTCTTTTCTCATCATCTATCTCAATCTTCAGATGCCTCGCGGAGGAAGTGGTTCATCCCCGACCCGATGTTGCAGATCCTGCAAATGTTGGTTTCTGACCGCGAAGCTGAAAGAGCAAAACATCAAGCCAACTTAGCCACCCTTCAGCAGATAGCTCAGCTGGCCCACAACAATCAAGGCCAAGGAAATCAGGACAACCATGGATCTAAGCTCAAGAATTTTTAGAACACCAACCCACATGTTTTCACTAAGTCGGAAGATCCCTTAGATGCAGATGATTGGCTGCAGACCATGGAGAACAATCTGGAGGTCGCCGGAGTGGAAGCTAATGAGAAAGTTCTATTCGCCACCCACTATCTAGCCGGAGATGCAAGAGCATGGTGGAACAGCGTTCGTGCAATGATCGGAGGGCAGATGATGACCTGGGAGGAATTCAAGGTCAAGTTCAGCAGAACCCATGTGCCACCGGGTTTGATCAAGAGGAAGAGAGATGAATTTAGAGAACTGAAACAAGGAATTATGACCGTAGTGGAATACCATGAAAAATTCTTGTCATTATCTAGGTATGCCCCGGATGAGATCGACACTGAAGCCAAGAAGAAAGAAAGATTCCTGAATGGTCTGCACGATGAGATGCAGACGGTGTTGGTCAATATACCCTTTGCTGATATTGAAGCCCTCGTCGACTCTGCCATTCAGATGGAAGCAAAGATCAACCAAGCCAATGAGAACCGCAAGCGCCGCATGATGCATCATCCAGGAACCCATCATACACCAAAGTATCGCCCCAAACCATCTCCAGGATTTACCCCGAGAACCAACAGACCCCCGATGAACCTCCGACCTATCCCAACCGTGGAAACCCAAGACCCGGAGGAAACCACAACAACCCCGGCAACTTTGGTAATTTCAACCGTGCACCACCCAAGTTCAACAACAACAATGTCGCCACCAGCACCAACACTGCCCCGAGGACTGGAAGCAATGATGTGCCTGTTGCAGCAAAGGAAAAGTCGCAAGTGACTTGTTATGACTGTGGAAATAAGGGTCACTACTCCAATGAGTGCCCCAAGAAGAATGCCGCAGCCCCCAATGCAAATGCCCCAGCTCAGCAGCAGCGTCGTGTTCAGCCCGGAAGAAGGTTTTCCCCAGGGAACTCACTCAACCGCAACGGCCGTCTTTTTCTCATGCATGCTGAAGAAGCCCAGGAAGTGCCAGATGTCGTGCTGGGTATGTTTTCTGTTAATTCAGTACTTGCTAGAGTGTTGTTTGATTCTGGTGCATCACACTCATTTGTCACCGAAGAATTTGCATGCACTAGTAAGATTCAACCAACCAAACTGAAGCATGTTATGATTGTTCAAATCCCCGGTTCAACCACCAAAGCTAGGCAAATTTGCAAAGCCGTCCCTATCTGAATCCATGTCATAGATTTTTATGCTAATCTGATAGTACTCGGAACTAAAGGTTTGGAAGTAGTACTGGGAATGGATTGGATGTCCAAACATAAAGGATTAATTGACTGTGCCAAGAAAGCCATCACCATGACCAGTACAGCCAGAATATCAGTCGAGCATGTATCTGAAACCTTACCTCATCAATTTAAGTGCAACAAGAGTATAGCCCAACCTACCATTGACCAAGACCGGATAGCCTGTGAATACCCCGATGTATTTCCAGATGTTTTGCCCGGTATGCCGCCAGATCGGGATATCGAATTTATCATTGAACTAATCCCTGGAATAGGACCCATAGCCCAGAGAACATATAGTATGAACTCGTCTGAACTAGCAGAACTGAAGAAGCAACTAGATGCCATGTTGGAAATTGGATGGATTCAACCAAGTGCGTCACCATGGAGATCACCTGTCTTGTTTGTGGACAAGAAGGATGGAGGTAACCGTTTGTTTACGGATTACCGGAAGTTGAATGATATCACTATCAAAAACAAATACCCATTTCCCAAGATAGAAGATTTGTTTGATCAGTTGATTGGTGCCAAGGTGTTTTCTAAGATTGATCTTAGAACTGGCTATCATCAACTCAAGATTCGCGCAGAGGATATTCCCAAGACTGCCTTTACCACCAGATATGGATTATACGAGTTTAATGTCATGTCTTTTGGATTAACCAATGCCCCCGCTTATTTCATGAATCTCATGAATAAGATTTTTATGGACTTCCTGGATAAGTTTGTCATTGTTTTCATCGATGACATTCTGATTTATTCCAAATCAGAAGAAGAACATGAGCTACACCTAAGGAACATTCTTGGAACCCTTAGAGAGCATCAGTTGTATGCCAAGTTTAGCAAATGTGAATTCTGGTTACAGGAGGTAGGATTCCTCGGCCACATTGTATCAGCCGGAGGAATTGTTGTTGACCCTGCAAAGGTGAAAGATGTTGAAGATTGGCAAGCCCCAACCACTCAAATCCAAGTTCGTGCATTTCTCGGATTGGCTGGATACTACCGCAAGTTCGTAGAAGGATTATCGAGTATCTCCAGACCCATGACCCAATTGTTGAAGAAGGACAAGTTTGAATAGACGGACAAATGTGAAGCGAGTTTTCAAGAACTCAAGAGAAGATTGATTTCCGCCCCAATCTTAATCATGCCGGATATCACGAAACCCTTTGATGTGTATTGTGACACATCCAAGATCGGTCTCGGATGTGTGCTAATGCAAGAAGGAAAAGTTATATCCTATCTATCCCGACAACTGAAACAGCATGAGCAAAACTATCCAACCCATGACCTCGAGCTAGCAGCCGTAGTTCTAGCCCTGAAGACATGGAGGCATTACCTGATGGGAAACCATTGTGAGATTTATTCGGATCACAAGAGCTTGAAGTATATATTCACTCAGAAGGAGCTGAATATGAGACAGAGAAGATGGATTGAGCTAATCAAGGATTACAATCTGGACATTCACTATCACCCCGGTAAAGCCAATGTGGTAGCAGATTCCCTTAGCAGATTGCCATGCCGCTTGAACTCCATGATTTTTAAGGAGCAACCAATTTTGCACAAGGAGATGGAAGATTTCCGAATTGAATTAGTGAGTGAAGGATTTTTGGCTAGCATAGAACTTCAACCCACTTTGATCAGCCAGATCAAAGATGCACAGAAAGGAAATGCTAGTATCGACGGAATCAAGCGTCATATCGGTACATGCAAAGTACCCGGATTTACCGAAGACGAAGAAGGAGTTCTATGGTACAAAGGACGTCTTTGTGTAACAGCAGATTCAGAGTTAAAAGAAGTTATTCTGAAGGAAGCTCATGATACTCTTTATTCTATCCACCCCGGAGGAACGAAGATGTATTAGGATTTGAAGGAACAATTTTGGTGGCATAAGATGAAGAGAGAAATCGGAAGATATATCGCCAAGTGTGATATATGTCAGCGAGTCAAGGCAGGACATCAAAGACCCGCAGGATTGTTGCAACCATTGCAAATTCCGGAATGGAAATGGGATTCCGTTGGAATTGACTTTATCACCGGATTGCCTACTTCTAGTAGGGGAAATGACTCTATCTGGGTCATAGTGGACAGATTGTCCAAAGTTTCCCATTTCTTACCAGTCAAGACCACATATCAGAGTTCGAAACTACCTGAGTTATACATCGCTAGAATCGTCAATTTGCACGGAGTCCCCAAGAACATCATATCAGATCGAGGAACTCAGTTTACCTCGAGATTCTGGAAGAAAGTCCAAGAAGGTTTAGGAACCCGACTAGATTTCAGCACAGCTTATCACCCTCAGACCGACGGACAAACGGAGCAAGTAAATCAAATACTCGAAGACATGTTGAGGGCATGTGTGTTAGAGTATGGATCTAAATGGTAAGGCTGTCTGCCGTTTGCAGAATTTTCATACAACAACAGTTATCAAGCTAGTTTGCAAATGGCCCCCTTTGAATTCATGTATGGACGGAAGTGCCGCACCCCTTTGAATTGGTCGGAAGTAGGAGAGAGTCAGATTTTTGGACCCGACATCCTACGAGAAGCAGAAGAGAACATTCACAAGATTCGTGAGAACCTCAAGACCGCACAGTCAAGACAGAAGAGTTACGCCGACAAGAGACGTCAAGACCTCGCCTTCAACATCGGAAATTTCGTGTATCTGAAAGTGTCGCCATTAAAGGGAATGCAACGTTTGCAACTGAAAGGAAAGTTAGACCCTAGATATATCGGCCCCTTCAAGATTCTAAACCGTCGAGGAGAAGTGTCGTATCAATTGGAACTTCCAGAAGAAATGTCAGCCGTGCACAATGTGTTCCATATCTCATTACTTCGCAAGTGCCTCGAAGTTCCGGAGAAGACTGAAGTGTTCAAGAACATTGATCACCAGACCATAGAGATCAACGATGACTTGACCTATCCTGAAGTACCCATCCGTATTTTGGAAGAAGCTTTCAGAACTACCAGAACCCGAAGTATCAAGTTTCTCAAGATTCAGTGGAGCAACCACACAGAAGAAGAAGCTACCTGGAAGCGCGAAGATCACATCAGGACGGAGTTCTCAGATCTCTTCAAATCCTAGGTAATCTTTTCGTCCTTTTTAAA
This sequence comes from Avena longiglumis, assembly GCA_030063025.1. Taxonomy (NCBI): domain Eukaryota; kingdom Viridiplantae; phylum Streptophyta; class Magnoliopsida; order Poales; family Poaceae; genus Avena; species Avena longiglumis. The sequence goes on along the minus strand of CP125974.1, from coordinate 191,859,235 downwards.
ATCTCGGGACGAGATTTTGTTTAAGGGGGGAGGTTTGTAACATCCCAAAAATATTAAACATGGATCATCAAATGCTAATAATCAAAATTAGGGTTAACAAAAACTTTCCTATCTAAAAATATGAGAGCATTCATATGTATGTGTATTTAAAATTAGGATTCTTTTGAATTGCCATAGTTCTGTGTTTCTTTGCTTGTAAAATGATTCTTAGGTGAAATAAACATCACCTAAATCATTCCCAAACTTTTCCCAAAGACAAACAACTCAAAATGAAAAAATGAAGTGAATGGTCACTTTGGCCAAATTAACTCTCATGCCTACTTTGGCTATTCCAAGCACTCAAAACATAACAGGAACAATTGTGGATATTTGCACCCCTTGTTATTACACATAATGAGGTACCAACGCCCACTTTGTGATCTTCCAAAAACATTCAAATGCTCAGTTTTAATGACAGTTTAAAATTAAATCTATCTCATATGGGAAGATCCCACTGTTTCAAAAACCACACAAACAAGCTCATTTTTCAAAACCCAAGCACCCACAGAGTCTCTAGCACATGCCTAGCACACCCATAAAAAATCTTTTAAAATTCAAAAAAAGTTTCTTGCGGCCATTTCATCAAACACTTGGCAGGCAAATTTAAACCAAATCAAATTCACTATTTTTAATAGTGTTTTGGCCTAACTTGTTCCCTCTCTAGCTCACAGCAACCATTTAGTAGATCATCTAGCCTAATTGGAAACCCCTAGCTTCACTATAAGCTGGCCATTGTCATCAATGGTGAGCAAGCCGAGCACACCTCGCCATCCAACTTGGTCGCCGCCGCAGCAGACCACCTCCTCCTCTCTCGCCATGTCTGGGAGATCGCCAGCACTTCACCGCCACCCACTGTCCCCTCCCCGAGCCAAGGCAAGCCATGGACCACTGAGCACTCCCCGCGCCCAGTGCCACTGCGACATGCCAAACACGCGCCAAAGCGCCGCACCCGGCACGCGTGCACACGCCGCCCCTCGACCGCAGCCCATTCCCACCGCTTCGCCATGACCCAAGGAACACGCCAGATATGACTGTTCGCCGCCCAATGCCTCACAGCCACCGCTCTCCATCGAAGACGCCACCTCTGCCGCGCAGAGCACCGCACGTTCCCGACCGATTGCCACCGCCCCTAAGCGCGCATTCAAGTCCTAGAGCATCGCCAGGAGATTGCGCGTCGATCGCCAACCTCAGCCATGCCTCAAGCCGCCCATAGCCATGTCGCCATCGTCGCCTACCCATCCCTCTCGGTCTCAACGTCGATCCTATAAAAGGAGGCCACCCCCACCGTTTGAAGCACACCATTCCACTCCTCTCACCTCACTGAACGTTCCACCCTCTAGCCGGAGCACGAGGAGCAGCAGCTCGCGGGAATTGCACCGGAGCAGGCCTCCTCTGGAGGAGAAGGGGGCCACTGATTGCGACCACCCCCGGAGCTGCCTCGACCGTCCCTGAGCTTGCCGTCAACCACTCGTTCGTTTTCCCGTCTCGCCATCGTCGCTGGAGCCCTGGTATGCCCTGTATGCACCCCCACTGAGCCGCTAGGGTTCGAGCTCGCCGGTGATAGGTTCATCGACGACGATCCCCAACCGTCGATCTCCCTTCTAATCCAATGACACACATAGCCCCATACCGCTTCGCGCGTTATGAGCTGCTCACTGGTAGACCCCCCTATCAGCTAAGCTCTGCGTTGCGGAGTGACACTGGGCCAGCCCATTAACCTCTCCCGCGCGACCCAACCGTTTGAATTTAGATTTTTCTATTTTAATTCAAACACAGTTCTGTACATAGATTCAAAATTCAACCCAGCTCGATTCAATGAACCAAATTGCATGAAACCAATTTTGTTAGAAAGGTACTGAAATGCTTAATCTAAGCCCGTTGGATTCAAATCATTGGGATCTGTAGATCACCCTTGGTAAAAATAACAAGGCAGAAGCTTTTCTGCATTCAAACATTTTTCAAAATTTAACCATAATAGCTTTTGAGTTGATTCCAACTCTCAAAAATCACATTTGATCATACCTTTTAGAATATATAAAAACATTTGGGTTTACTTACAGAAATAATGTTCAAGTAACAAAAGAATGCCACATAGGCATTTCTAGTCACTTTATTTATTTAAAATAAAAAGGTTAAACCTGAAATCACATTGTGATACCACTTTAAATCACTTTATTTCTAGTCACTTTGTGACACCACTTTAAATCACATTCCCATGTACTGAAATATGTGGTGATGACATCTGTCAACATGATCCCATGTTTGAGTTGGAGAATATTAAATCTTAAGTATTTTTTCAATGAGTAGAAATTACTTTTCTCAAATTAAAATAAATAAGACAAATGCTTTAATCTTGTAATGATAGGTGATGATGCTAGATCATCTATAGTACACCTTTGTGTGATGATTGAAAATAGTTAAGTATTGTTTGGTGATTGTGTACCTCGTATTTATTTATAGACGCTAGTACCGACCAAGGATATGAGGAGGAAGGAGGATACTACGAGGAAGAAGTCGAGGATAACTTCAACCACTGCTCTGCACAAGGCAAGCCTTACTACACAAATTGACCGATGCAAGCTAACACTTGCATCCTAGCAAGTTTATACCACTATCTTAGCAAGCCAAACCATGCAAGTTTTACTTGCAAGCTTTTACCATTTGATAAACCATCCTAGTTTTACTTACAAGCTTTCTACTTTATTTCTTTATCAAAGCTTTCTCTTAGAGTTTACATAGTGAATTGTAGATACTAGAAAGATAATGGAAGGTTGCATAAAGAGCATTAAAATTGTCCTAAGTTAGATAATCTTGATGTCATCCTAAGGCATGAGATTGAACTTAATTAATCTTCACTTGTTTACCATCCCTCATTAGTGCTTACCCCCACTTGTAGATGCTAGTGCTAAGCATAAAACTTGATCAACTTTAGATGGGAATACTTGGAGAAACTGGTTATGAAAACATTAGAATGATGAGTCATTCTACTGAAATGTTTTGACATGCGTTCTCGAAAACCAGATGATTTTGATGATGAAAATGTTGAGGCATGAGCCTTAGACCTTGATAAAACTGATGGTTGTATGGATGCGATACCATTCCAATTTTACCGTACAACCACAATACCCAAAAATTGGGTAGGGCTTGACTGGAAACTTATATACCTTAGTATGGGTTCCCTCACGGCCAAGGTCTGAGCTGAGGCTACCTTGTGAAGATTGTCCACTTGTGCAGTACCCAAGATGACAGTTGGTCATGGTTGGGAGGCCAAACTCACAGGAGAGGTGCCTATACTAGGGCGTGTAATTGAAAGGTTAGGATTGATTATCCGCATACTGAGTATGGTGAATTCAGGATTTGTTCCTGACGGATGTATCGAATGTTGTGGTGGAAGTGTACAATCTCTGCAGAGTGTCAAACTATTCGAATAGCCACGTGCGCGGTTATGGACAGTTGGAGTGGCCATACTGTTGTCACATCCCAAGATTTTCCAAATCTTGTAATGTGAAAATAAATGAATAAAATAAAACTTTGTTAAATTTCAGAGCTAGAAGAAACTTTTTGAATTCAATTGGAACCTCAAACCCATTTGAATTAAATAAAACCAAAAAGGGATTTAAGATGATAAACTTTTATTAAAAGAAAATAAAAATAATTAAAATACTATTTTGAAACTCTTAAATGAAAAGATTTGTTTTCAAATGAAATAGAAGTTTTACAAATAAGGATTATTTGATAAAGCTAAATTAAAATTTGACCAAGCCTTGGAAATTAAAACATTTAGTTTTTGAATAAAAATAAACAAAGGTTTATTTGAAATAAAATAATAAGGAATTAATATCAAAAATTTATTCAAATAAAAGGTTTTACCATTTTAATTAAAACATCAAAACTTATTAAATTGTTTTAAATAGGTTTTCCAAGTATTTTATATTCTCTAATAAAACCTACTAAGGTGTTTTGACTTTAATTTAGATTTCAAAATAAAGGTCTCAATAAAACAAATCCTATTTTGATTTAATAACTAAGGTCCATTTCATTTAATTATTAATGGACCCTAAAGTAAAAGGATTATTTTGTTTCCAAAAATCTTTGTTTCCAAACAAAACCTACTGATTGGATTTATGAAAGTGTTGGGAATTCAAATGAAGATTTTATCAAACTATATTAATAAGTAAAGGACCCTTTTATCTAAATAATGAAGGGCTATTAAAACATTAGTTTATTTGATAATTAGATTATGTTAATAAACAGAACTAATTACAATATCACAAAGTTTGGATGTCACTTGACTTGATTTAAGCATTGTTTGACTTGAGTGAAGGATTGAATAATGGGTTTGAAATTCAAAACAGGAAAATAGAAAGAGAAAAAGAAAAGAGTTCAGAAACAGAAAAAAATATAAACACAGGACGACCCAACCCATCAACCCACTAAGGCCCAGAACCAGTCCAGCTAGTCTTTTCCCAGAGAAAACGATTCACACCGCTGAAACAACCCGCAAAGCCCCTGACAAGTGGACCTCCCCTCGTTTCTTTTCCCCACTGATCAGAGGACCCCACACCGCACCCTTCTTCCCCACCCGCGAACCACGCCTCTTCCCCCTCGCTGCAGCAGGTGCCTTGATTCCGCGTTAAATTCGCCTTAAAGCCGCGTTAATTCCTCGTCGCGACCACGCCCTTTTAATCGCCTCACTCTCTCCTTGTTTTCCCTCAGACCACTCCTCCCCTTTGCCCCTAGGCTGCCTCCAATTCTCTCTGTACCGCCGCCGCTCCGACGATGTTCCAGTGATGATTCCGACGAAACCTCACCACCCCTTGCATCCCTAAGCACTCTAGCAACTCCTCCACTCTCAGGCGCATCTGTTAGTGCATCCAACTCGACCGCGGGTACCCTGTAACCTCACCTTCGACAACGACCACCGTCCGCCACTGCTTTCATCTCCGGCGAAGCTCACAGGTAGATTCCGGCAACCCCTCTCCTCCTCGAGAACACGATGATGATCTCCAAGCTCGGACGAACCTAACAACACTTTCCGTTTGTCTTAGGGCGCCCCCACTCTTCGCCATCATCAAAGCACTGAGCGCCGCCGCGTCTGTCTCACTCCGGCGAGAACCCCAGGTAGTTTCCGTCCGCCCTTTTTCCCTATCGTTCACGCACGCATCCTCGCCAGGACTGTGCGCATCTGACCCTATCTTCCATTTGCCCTGGTACGCGCTGTAGCCTCATCCTCGACGACACCTGAGCAAGCCCAACACTGACAACGTCTTCGACGAGAAATCGCCGCCATTCCCGTGCGCCCCCTGCCCAACGACGAGCACCTTGAGCTTCAGAGCGTCACCGCGATCACTGTAAGCACCCTCACCTCCTTCCTCGTTTCCTGTTTCGCTAGCGCCGCCTAACTAGTTGCCGCCGCCGTTGTCGACCTAGCGCCGCCAGTCTTTGGCCAGGCAGCAGGAACCGTCCGATGTCGATCAGATGGGTGAAATAGAACCACTTACCGAAGGGGTATGCGTTGATCTGCGCCGCACATTTTCAGTTAGATCCAACGCACCCAAATAGCCGATCCAGCCGAACCGCATCGACCAATCACGATGCGCGTGTCCTCGTTTCCGATTATAAACAGAATTTTGATCTGATTAGAGTACAAATTTGTAATTGCTATAACTTTCAAACCACACGTCCAAATTTGGCAAATTTTATATCAATGAAATCAGGAGAACAAGCCCTAGCTAACCATGGCCTTAGTTTGACAAATAGTATCTGTTAGCTTGTGTGAATTTGCAGAAACATTTGTGTACTTGTTTAGAGTATAAAAATTGTTTAAAATTGATTTTAAGATTAAATCTTTTGCAAAATAGATTTGTGTGACCTTACTGACCCTAGGAACCAACCCATAGTGTTAAAAATGATTTTTGTGAAAGTTATGTTGAATTATTTAACTTAGTCATTTTCTAACCAAATAAACTCATTAAACTTTATTATGGAAAAGTTTTTGCAAGGAAAACTTTGGGAAAATGTTATGGACCAAACTTACTGACCCAAAACACCAAGCCTTGCCAAGGGCAACTCACTTGGTGAAAAACATAAAGTTTTGCCTTGAAAGGAATAATTTTCACCACATAAAATGTTGAATGGATTTTAAAATAGACTTTGAGCAAAACCCTCTAACTAATGACTTTGCCATTTTGGTAAATGACCAATGTGGACCTTACAAAGTTAAAAGCCTAGTGGATACCTCCCTTGTGAATAAAACCATCTTAAGCATGTTCCCATGCATAACTTAGAATCCATTGTTTTGTGTGTGTGAAATATTGATTGAATATTGGTTTGGAATGCTACTTGATACTATGCTTGTTTGTATGATTGTAGTGGAATTAGCAAAGTGTGAGACTAGCAAAATCAAGGAGTAAATCCTCATTCCCTACCAAAAAGGCAAGTTACACTATCATACAAAAGACCTACTATTTTCATTATACTAGTGGATCTTGTAAACATGCATGAAAATGTTTTATACTTATGCTATGCTAATCCTAGTAGGATTCCCTATACACTCCTTAGTAAAAATATTGAAGTTGTACATGCTTAGCCATGCTATGATTTGAAAAGAGTTACATGTTGAGATTTTACAAAGGATGAGAAAAGGACTTGTGTTTTACATAATAAAACAAGGGCTCAATGAACCACCTAGGTGGTGGACACTTTATGTTTTGGAGAAGGTGGCAACAAAAGGGAACCATGTATATGGCAATCACTTTGTGTTGTGCTCCAAATGAAAACCACCTAGAAAACTTAGAGATTGAACATGTTTCTCCAATTGTGGCTTTCGTGTACAACCACATGCTATTATGGCTCTGGCTTAGTCAACTACATTAGGAAGACCCATACATTGTCTTTAGTTACCGGACATGGGGATCTGGAATGCTTCATGGGGGCTGAAGACAAGCTAGCAATGATGTATGGTAGGACCTCTTGGAAAGACTTCGTCACATTCTCAGTCTGCCAGTACTCCATCTTGGTGAGCACTAATCCAGTAGGCCACTGGTGGCAACAAGATGGGATTGTGTCATGTGGGTAAAGTGTACTCCTTCTGCAGAAGCTAATAAAATCTAAGTACTTAGCCGTGTCCCCGGTTATGGACAATAATGAGCAACTAAAGTTTGAACTATGGGAGATCTCGACATTCCAACTTCTAATATAAAAACTTGATGCACTTGGGGGTACCAAGGAATTCAAAGAGAATTGATAAAGCTTGTTGCACTTGGGGTTACCAAGATGCACAAGAGTATGATGTACTTGGGGTTACCAAGTAGCTCAAGGGATTTTGACAAGGACTTGAACACTTGAGTTTCTACCAAGGAGTTCAAGGAACTTGGAAAAAGAGATTTAACAAAGGATTTAAAACCCTTTTTTGAAAAGATAGGATAAAACATTGCTTCATGCAAATAAGCCTTAAACTCTACTTAGCCAGATATCATATAATGATAGGATCCACTCTTATTATACATAAAAGTGAAGCTTGCCAATACAATTCAAAATGTATTGACCCTTGTGGCTGTAACTTGTAATGTTGCAGGATGATTGTTTTAAAATGAAGATTGTTTGATTGACTAGGATTACAAAGTCTACAACCAACATCTGCCTGTGGCACTATGAAGATGAAGGACCCATGACTATATTTACTCCGCTGCAATGTAATGTAATAGCCAAATGAGCTATGTATGATTTAATAAAACTATGATTTTCCTGGTTATAAATTTATATTATGACCTTTGTATCTTGATATTAAATCTTTACTGTGGATGCTAGCTATTGATCCAGGGACTAGCATTGTAAAACACAGGAGGACTCTACCTTATCAGGTTGGGACCTCTACAGATGGTATCAGAGCATTGTGTTGCCTGTAGGAATTGTAAACCTAGGATTGGACAAAACCCTTAGAAAATAGGAGTTATATTTTGATCCAAAACTTATTTACAAAGCAAACTTGTAAATTCTTTCCTCAACCATTTTGGTTTCAACTCTACATCTCTTCTATTTCAATTTAATGGAAAACTTACCCCATGGCCAAAGACTACACCATGTGCAAAGGACTTCTTCCACATTTTCAACTCTAATGACTTCAACATCTTCAGCTCTAATGACTTCAACATCTTCAACATGTTCACCAAGGACTTCCAACATGGATACTACTAAGGACCACCAGTGAGACAAGGAAATCTTACTTAAGAATTAGAGACTGAGGGAATGCAAAATAAGAAGAAACCATCAACAACTTTGAAGTATTGTGACCAAGAGCTTTTCTCAAGGAAACCATAATCTCATGCAGGAAGGATCAATCAAGAAGGATGGAAAGATCACAAGTGAACCATATAGATGGACCACCATAATTTAGTTAAGACAAAACACATCAACTTATGTGATGTAACAAAAATATTTTGTTGCCTAAGTATGTGCTTGAACCTTGTTGTTTGAGTGCAAAAGTTGATTGTGAATGTTTGTTTTGTGAGTGCATGCACATTGCGTGTGTGAATTGTGATGTGTGTGATTAGAAATATTTCCTTAGAAATGACTTGCCCATTCTAATCTTCCTTCAACCCAAACAGATGACTACTCCAAAGGACTCCAAGGTTGATGACATCAACACCGACCAAGCTGACAGCCTGGGAGAGCTCATAGAAACCCAACATCAGCTGAACCAACTGACAGCACAATTCCTAGCCAACAATAGTGATAAAGATCCAGCACTGCAAAAGCTTTTGGAGGAACAATCCCAACTAATGCTTAAGGTGACTAATCAAATGATTAGCATGGAAGAAAACTATCCTAGAAGAGAGTATGATAGCAAGGATGACAGAAATGTTGTTCTTGATGGAGCTCCAGCCTGCATTATTTGTGGAGACAAGGATCATACTTCCACAGAGCATGAAGGACAATGCCCCAATTGTGATGAAGACCATCCTGTTGGAAAATGCCCCACCTCTCAAGCTACTTGCTACCTTTGTGAAGGAAGTGATCATACTCCTGGCCTATGTCCCATCTATGCCATGGTAGAACAAAGGAAACAAGAAGGATCCAAGTCTACCAAAGGAAAAGGACCACTCCTACCTCCAAACAAGACAACCCAATTCAAAGGATCAAGGAAAATCAAGAAGCCCAAGCAAGACATGAGCCTTGCACAATGTCGTAAATGTAAGGAAATGGGACACTACTCCAGTGGATGCCCAGAGAACAAGAAGAATAAAGGGATTGACCAAGTGTGGTGCAACAACTGTAATGAACCAGGTCATTATGTATCAACTTGCCCACAAGAGCCACGTAAATAACTCAATGACATTCATTGCTTCAACTGCAAGAACCCGGGACACTATGCAAGCAACTGTCCAGAAAGGATGAAGAACAAGTTGAACAAGCCTATGGAGAAGCTCAATCTTGGCCCATGAGTCAAATATGGAAACCAAGGAACCATACAAATGTTTGCAATGAGAAATTTTTCTCCAGGACCCAAGAAGGCCAATATGTAATTTTTGTTTGAAAATTTTAAGGGTGGTAGTACCCTAGTTGCTTTGAACTTGCTTGTAACCCTAGCCTCCCCAAATATCGGGACGAGATTTATTTTAAGGGTGGTAGCCTGTCACATCCCAAGATTTTCCAAATCTTGTAATGTGAAAATAAATGAATAAAATAAAACTTTGTTAAATTTCAGAGCTAGAAGAAACTTTTTGAATTCAATTGGAACCTCAAACCCATTTGAATTAAATAAAACCAAAAAGGGATTTAAGATGATAAACTTTTATTAAAAGAAAATAAAAATAATTAAAATACTATTTTGAAACTCTTAAATGAAAAGATTTGTTTTCAAATGAAATAGAAGTTTTACAAATAAGGATTATTTGATAAAGCTAAATTAAACTTTGACCAAGCCTTGGAAATTAAAACATTTAGTTTTTGAATAAAAATAAACAAAGGTTTATTTGAAATAAAATAATAAGGAATTAATATCAAAAATTTATTCAAATAAAAGGTTTTACCATTTTAATTAAAACATCAAAACTTATTAAATTGTTTTCAATAGGTTTTCTAAGTATTTTATATTCTCTAATAAAACCTACTAAGGTGTTTTGACTTTAATTTAGATTTCAAAATAAAGGTCTCAATAAAACAAATCCTATTTTGATTTAATAACTAAGGTCCATTTTCATTTAATTATTAATGGACCCTAAAGTAAAAGGATTATTTTGTTTCCAAATAATCTTTGTTTCCAAACAAAACCTACTGATTGGATTGATGAAAGTGTTGGGAATTCAAATGAAGATTTTATCAAACTATATTAATAAGTAAATGACCCTTTTATCTAAATAATGAAGGGCTATTAAAACATTAGTTTATTTGATAATTAGATTATGTTAATAAACATAACTAATTACAATATCACAAAGTTTGGATGTCACTTGACTTGATTTAAGCATTGTTTGACTTGAGTGAAGGATTGAATAATGGGTTTGAAATTCAAAACAGGAAAATAGAAACAGAAAAAGAAAAAGAGTTAAGAAACAGAAAAAAATATAAACACAGGACGACCCAACCCATCAACCCACTAAGGCCCAGAACCAGCCCAGCTAGTCTTTTCCCAGAGAAAACGATTCACACCGCTGAAACAACCCGCAAAGCCCCTGACAAGTGGACCTCCCCTCGTTTCTTTTCCCCACTGATCAGAGGACCCCACACCGCACCCTTCTTCCCCACCCGCGAACCACGCCTCTTCCCCCTCGCTGCCGTTGCAGGCCTTGATTCCGCGCGTTCAATTCGCCTTAAAGCCGGGTTAATTCCTCGTCGCGACCACGCCCTTTTAATCGCCTCACTCTCTCCTCGTTTTCCCTCAGACCACTCCTCCCCTTTGCCCCTAGGCTGCCTCCAATTATCTCTGTACCGCCGCCGCTCCGACGATGTTCCAGTGATGATTCCGACGAAACCTCACCACCCCTTGCATCCCTAAGCACTCTAGCAGCTCCTCCACTCAAAGCATCTGTTAGTGCATCCAACTCGACCGCGGGTACCCTGTAACCTCACCTTCGACAACGACCACCGTCGCCACCGTCTGCTTCATCTCCGGCGAAGCTCACAGGTAGATGCCGGCCACCCCTCTCCTCCTCGAGAACACGATGATGATCTCAAGCTCGGACGAACCTAACAGACTTTCCGTTTGTCTTAGGGCCCCCACTCTTCGCCATCATCAAAGACCTTGCCGCCTCTGTCTCTCCGGCGAGAACCCGGTAGTTTCATCCGCCCTTTTTCCCTATCGTTCACGCATCCTCGCCAGACTGTGCGCATCGACCTATCTTCCATTTGCCCTGCAGCGCTGTAGCCTCGTCCTCGGCGACACCTAAGCAAGCCGCGCCGACAACGTCTCCGACGAAATCGCCGCCATTCCTGCGTCGCCCAACGAGCACCTTGAGCTTCAGGCGTCACCGCGATCCGTAAGCACCCTCACCTCCTTCCTCGTTTCTGTTTCGCTAGCACCGCCTAACTAGCCGTTCGCTCGCCACTGTCGACCTAGCGCCGCCGATCTTTGGCGAGCGAGAACCGTCCGATGTCGATCGGATGGGTGAAATAGAACCACTTACCGAAGGGGTATGCGTCGATCTGCGCCGCACATTTTCAGTTAGATCCAACGCACCCAAATAGCCGATCCAGCCGAACCGCATCGACCAATCACGATGCGCGTGTCCCATTACGATTATAAACAGAATTTTGATCTGATTAGAGTACAAATTTGTAATTGCTATAACTTTCAAACCACACGTCCAAATTTGGCAAATTTTATATCAATGAAATCAGGAGAACAAGACCTAGCTAACCATGGCCTTAGTTTGACAAATAGTATCTGTTAGCTTGTGTGAATTTGCAGAAACATTTGTGTACTTGTTTAGAGTATAAAAATTGTTTAAAATTGATTTTAAGATTAAATATTTTGCAAAATAGATTTGTGTGACCTTACTGACCCTAGGAACCAACCCATAGTGTTAAAAATGATTTTTGTGAAAGTTAAGTTGAATTATTTAACTTAGTCATTTTCTAACCAAATAAACTCATTAAACTTTATTATGGAAAAGTTTTTGCAAGGAAAACTTTGGGAAAATGTTATGGACCAAACTTACTGACCCAAAACACCAAGCCTTGCCAAGGGCAACTCACTTGGTGAAAAACATAAAGTTTTGCCTTGAAAGGAATAATTTTCACCACATAAAATGTTGAATGGATTTTAAAATAGACTTTGAGCAAAACCCTCTAACTAATGACTTTGCCATTTTGTTAAATGACCAATGTGGACCTTACAAAGTTAAAAGCCTAGTGGATACCTCCCTTGTGAATAAAACCATCTTAAGCATGTTCCCATGCATAACTTAGAATCCATTGTTTTGTGTGTGTGAAATATTGATTGAATATTGGTTTGGAATGCTACTTGATACTATGCTTGTTTGTATGATTGTAGTGGAATTAGCAAAGTGTGAGACTAGCAAAATCAAGGAGTAAATCCTCATTCCCTACCAAAAGGCAAGTTACACTATCATACAAAAGACCTACTATTTTCATTATACTAGTGGATCTTGTAAACATGCATGAAAATGTTTTATACTTATGCTATGCTAATCCTAGTAGGATTCCCTATACACTCCTTAGTAAAAATATTGAAGTTGTACATGCTTAGCCATGCTATGATTTGAAAAGAGTTACATGTTGAGATTTTACAAAGGATGAGAAAAGGACTTGTGTTTTACATAATAAAACAAGGACTCAATGAACCACCTAGGTGGTGGACACTTTATGTTTTGGAGAAGGTGGCAACAAAGGAACCATGTCTATGGCAATCACTTTGTGTTGTGCTCCAAATGAAAACCACCTAGGAAACTTAGAGATTGAACATGTTTCTCCAATTGTGGCTTTCGTGTACAACCACATGCTATTATGGCTCTGGCTTAGTCAACTACATTAGGAAGACCCATACATTGTCTTTAGTTCTGGGACATGGGGATCTGAAATGCTTCATGGGGCTGAAGACAAGCTAGCAATGATGTATGGTAGGACCTCTTGGAAAGACTTCGTCACATTCTCGATGCTTGAAGACTCCATCTTGGTGAGCACTAATCCAAGAGGGCCACTGGTGGCAACAAGATGGGATTGTGTCATGTGGGTAAAGTGTACTCCTTCTGCAGAAGCTAATAAAATCTAAGCACTTAGCCGTGTCCCCGGTTATGGACAATAATGAGCAACTAAAGTTTGAACTATGGGAGATCTCGACATTCCAACTTCTAATATAAAAACTTGATGCACTTGGGGGTACCAAGGAATTCAAAGAGAATTGATAAAGCTTGTTGCACTTGGGGTTACCAAGATGCACAAGAGTATGATGTACTTGGGGTTACCAAGTAGCTCAAGGGATTTTGACAAGGACTTGAACACTTGAGTTTCTACCAAGGAGTTCAAGGAACTTGGAAAAAGAGATTTAACAAAGGATTTAAAACCCTTTTTGAAAAGATAGGATAAAACATTGCTTCATGCAAATAAGCCTTAAACTCTACTTAGACAGATATGCATATAATGATAGGATCCACTCTTATTATACATAAAAGTGAAGCTTGCCAATACAATTCAAAATGTATTGACCCTTGTGGCTGTAACTTGTAATGTTGTAGGATGATTGTTTTAAAATGAAGATTGTTTGATTGACTAGGATTACAAAGTCTACAACCAACATCTGCCTGTGGCACTATGAAGATGAAGTACCCATGACTATATTTACTCCGCTGCAATGTAATGTAATAGCCAAATGAGCTATGTATGATGTAATAAAACTATGATTTTCCTGGTTATAAATTTATATTATGACCTTTGTATCTTGATATTACATCTTTACTGTGGATGCTAGCTATTGATCCAGGGACTAGCATTGTAAAACACAGGAGGACTCTACCTTATCAGGTTGGGACCTCTACAACTGTTCCCCCGTCAGATGTTTTCAAAATGACTTGTGAAATGACTTGAGACTTTGACTTGACCACAACAGGGTTGTGATATGAAATTCAAGTTCCCACTTAGGTGTTATCAAACTTTAAACTAGTTTTCTTTGCTTCTGAACTTAGTAGAGGTAAATCTGGCTTTTTGCAAAACAACCCTGGAGCCTAGTGTCCTAACTATAAAAACCCCCTTAACTTGTTAGTATTAGTTTGCGAGTACTGAAAGAGTACTCATGGCTTTGTCCCTGGCTATTCCCGTGGCCAGACTATGAAGAGGAGTATCAGGATGATGGACCGCAGGAAGGTTACGACAACTAGGATCATCTCCCATCGTCAGCATTTACTGTGACCCCGAAGATGGAGCTTCGCCTACGCTATCTTTATTATTACGTTATTCCGTTGCTTGAGTTGTATTAAGAACTGGATCATGAGATCCTTATTTTTGTAAGACCTTATGTATGGTTTGTAATGGATGATGTACCGTGATATCCAAATCTGTTATGTCTCGCAAAAATGGTAATCCTGGGATTGCGATGTATGGCATAACAGGCATCTGGTATTAAAAATCCGGGTGTTGACACAAACCATTTGCAAGCATTAAAAGCTGGGATCAAAGAACTCTAAACATGTGCTGTAACATCCCTAAATTCATATTCCAAAACTCATTCACATCATCCTTGCATCCATCATCATTTAGGGTTTTTCTCAAAATCATTTCAGAAACAGAAGCTTGTGCTATGATTTCATGTGAGCAAATTAACTCAAATAACCATCACCCTTTGAAACTTGAATGTTATGAACTTGTTTGCTTGCCTCCATTGTTGGAAAGTTTAAGTGTAAAACTTTGACCAAAGTTTTCAACTTGGAAATAAATCCAAAACCCCTATTTCAAATATTTGCAAAATAGAAGCAAAGTCTCTGTTTGTTTTGAAATCCAAGTTGACCAAGCCCTTGCAAAGTAGCCCATGAGTTTTTGACCCATTTCTGAGACCAAATCACCACTGCAAAACCTCAGGAGGATTTGAATTTAAATTGATTTTGAAACCATTTGAAAACCCATTCAGAAAATCGAAATAGAAAAGAAAAAGAATTAAACAAAGGAAAAAGGCCGCGCGCCAGGTTTTAGGCCCAGCATCGAATCGAGCCCAACAAGCCCACCCGGGGGTTTTCTTTTCCTCTCGCACGCGCCAGCGCACCCAGACGGTCACTGACGATCGGACCCCACCCTCACTTCGCGCACATCGCTGACGAGCAGGACCTGCCCACGCTGTCCTTGTCTTCCCCAAACCGCGCTCGCGACCACGTCGCAGCGGCAGTCATGGCCGGTAATGGTGCGGCATAATTGGGCATTAATCCGCGAGCGTTTCCTGTCGAGGCTCCGGCTATAATATCCCCACTTCCTAGCGACCATTTTCCCCCAGTCAATTCTTCCTTCACGCCACCAGGCTGCCCACGACTCACACAACACCGCCGCAGACAAAGCTCACTCCGGCGATCGATTCCGGTGAGTTCCGTGCGCCCCTCCCTCTCTAATTCATTCGAGCCATTTCGCAATCTCCTTGCGCACCTCCTGACCCCACCAGTTCATCCTGTACTGCCTCAGGTCGCCGTTCCCGCTCGACGCCGCAAGCATCTGACAACCACCTCGACTCCGGTGACCAAATTCCGTAAGTACCGTGCGCCCCTTCACTTCTGACTCACACGAGATTGTTCGCCACATTCTTGCGCATCTCCTAAACCCCTTGGCTTGTGTTAGGGCGACGCGGAACCTCGGCAACTACTCCGACAACAACCACCCGACGCCGCCCGTAACTCCGACGAGCAATCCTCGCCGTGTCAGCACTCCCCTTCGCAAACCGACGCTACCTTGAGCTTCAGCAGCCTCTTGCGAATCTGGTATGGCCCTTCTCCCTCTCGCGGACGACCTGGAACGCTAGTGCCGCCGTAGACCGAGCGCTCCGCCGCTCGCTGACGCCGCGCGCCGCCAGGACATGGTCGCTTGCTCGCGCACCGTTGGATCTTGATCCAAGCGTTAGGATAGATTCATTAAACGGCGAAGAGGTACACGATCTGGAGCGTATGATCTATTTAGATCCTGCGGCTACAGAGCTCGATCCGGTGCGAACCGGTATGCGCAAATCACAACACGACGCGTGGCAAGTATTAGAACTAAAAACAGATTTAAAACCAGAATTTGATCCAAATTTCAAATGCTTATAACTTTTGATTGCCACGTTGGAATTTTGCAAACTTTATACCGTTGGATTCAGTGAAACAAGAACTTTCTGAATATCCAATGTGTTTAACAAATAGTAACAGTTAAAATGACTTTATTTGTAGAAACATGTTTAAGGCTAATTTAAGTATGGATTTATTTTTGGTAAATTGTATTAGTGCCAAATAAGTTTAGTTGGCAAATTTGTGACTTGTTAAGTTTCTGTAAACATGTGCATGCTTGATAGAGTTTTCAAAATCACCATTTAGTAAATTCTTGCATGCATGCATTCATATTATTTTTTTGATTGTATATAATTGTTTGTAATTGTATGCTATAATTTTTGTGTAGATTTTGCTAGTGATTGTGATTGTGATTGTGAAGAGTGCTACTCTCCCCACTACCAAGGCAAGTGATATTTTCATGAATATTTCTATCCTATGTTTTGTACTAGCATTAGATATTTTGCTAAGTCTTGCATGCTATTTTTGCCTAGTGCTAAGTTGGGAAATCCTAAGTAGTGTAGAATTGTAGAATTTCTAGGGAATTTTCCTAAGTTAAGTTATCCTACCATGCTTAGCCTAGCTATTTAGCAAACAAGGGTTGGTGAAAATCTATACTTACTATGATGAAAATATTTCTAAGTCATGAGACTTATACTCTCCTAATAAAACAACTAAGTCAAATGAACCTCCTGGGTGGAATGGAAGGATTGGGTTATGTTGAGTGGTTACACAAGGCCATGGACTTGGGTTGTGTATCTCACTTGTGGTATGCCACCCAGGCACAAAGGATTTGGAGGCCAAGTGTTGAGAAAGCTTACAGTGCAACCACTTGGCAATATGGGTTCTGCCATGATCATATAGGTTGCTAGAACTTAGTCACTTGGACAGTTGGTGGTAGTGGGAATGATAGGTTGGAGCGCGTCCATTTGACTAAGGAAAGGCTTCTGAAGGGTCCTGTCTTGGGAAACCAAGTATGGTGGGGAAAGTGCACAACCTCTGCAGATGGAAAAACCTAAGTACTTAGCCTAGTCCAAGGCAATGGACAACTTGAGCATCAAGACATGGACGCTACAAGAATCTCATCACTCCAACTTCTAAGTAAAATTTGTGGGTGAACAAGGGTGAAGGACCCCAATGTCTATTGGTGGTTTCTTGGGAATGTTTTTGATAAAGAAAAACTTAGTGTTTTCAACTAATAGGGAAAAACCTATTTTCAAGCAAAGCAAGCCAAGCTACACTTAGCCAAAATGCATATAGTAATATAGTCCACTTAAAATTTACTAAGGTATCACTTGCCAATACTATTCCAAAGTATTGACCCTCTGTGGCTGTAACTTGTGATGTTGCAGGTTACTCCGATGATGAGTAGGAATCATGAGTCTACACTCAACATGCTTGCCTATGGCACATGAAGATGAAGACTTATGTTTATTTACTTATTCCTTAAACTCTTGTATTAGGCCTATGGCCCTGAGTTGTAAAAGACTATGTTTTATCTCTGGAATGAATGTAATAAACGACCTTTGTATCTGTGTACTTCATCTTAAACTGTGGATGCTAGCATTGATCCAGGGACTAGCATTGCAATCACAGGGATCTTTTCCTTTATAAAGGAGGGGTCTAACAAATGGTATCAGAGCACTGTGTTGCCTGTAGGATTATGACCCTAGGATTGGAAAACCACTAAGGAAAAGTTTTCAACAACTTCTACACATGTCTATTCTTCTCGTAAAACTTTTCTAATCTTTTCATTCCCAACTCCATTTGTAGATGAACTCCATCAACGAAGCCGTGAAGAAAGTACCACTCATGACCATGACCTTGGAGTGTGAAACTGAGTTTCCCAATATTCTCAAGGACCTCATGGTGGCAATGGAAGCACATGGTGCAGCTGTGTACAAGGGCTTTCCAGTGATGGATGAAGGAGTGGAGTATTGGTGGGTGCAACTTCACTTGTACAAAAACAAGGAAGACAACCACAAAGAAAGGGGATTCTGCATGTACACCAACATCGTAATGCACCACATTCTTTGAGTCAGCCAGAGATGCAGCTTGGAGGACTATCAAAGAACTAAGTGCTAGAGTCAAGTGCAGGATGTTCAACCTCCAAAAAGACTTAGAGAAAGAGAAGGAACTTACCCAAGAGTTGGAAGCCACCAACCAAGAGTTAAGGGGAGACATAATAGACTTAGTGATGGAATCATGTGAACAAGATAGGTGGATTGCCTCTAGGAACATTGTGATAGCCACCAGATCCAGTGAGATAGGATTGTGAGCACACACTTCGTTAGTTGGACACCATCTATCACCTTATTTTCCAAAAATGGTACCTTAAATAAGTATGGACCTTGATTGATGTAATGGACTCATGTATGCATGACTTGTGTGATGTTTGTGTTCCATGGATATGTATGAAATGTTTGTCTTGTTTTATCTTAAATTGTGCTGATCTAACTTTTTAATCTTATAAATAGATGCCTATCACCCTCAACACCGTTGAGGAGTTACAGGTTACCCGTTTTGGTCCCCGTATCGTTGAGCTTACCACTTTGCTCGATCTCCCTCTTCCCACCATCACGGTGTACCCACTCACCAAGTTCGAGAGGAAGGACCTCTGGGGCTTCAAGGTGAACCAGCCCGGACGCCAGACAGAGCCGACTACAGAGGCCATCGTCTTCAAGATGATGCACGACGACAGGGAGAGAGGCATGGAGGTAGTCATGCAGGACCTGATAGGGCGTCTGTTAGGCCGTCACTCCCGACAGGTTAGGGCACCACTTTCACGTCTTCGAAGGCGTGATGTTGATGGAGAGTCCATCGACTTTGAGGACGACTCGAGGGACGGCGAGCCGATACGTCTCTATCTCCAGGACTTAGAGTCTCTCCTCAGGCACGTGGACACGGACATGACGAACGTCATGCTCAGCAATGACGAGCTCCAGGTGCAGCTTCGCGAGAAGGACAAGCTTTTCGCACAGCAGGATGAGATGATCAAGGAAATGGAGACGAAGTTCGAGGCCCAGGACCCCAAGTTCAAGAGTCAGGAGAAACGCGTCCAGGATAGGAACAAGAAGATCCGGGACATGACCGAGGAACTGAAGTCCAAGGATTTCGAGCTAGAGCAGCAACAGATGGTTATTGAGAGGCTTCGCTCACAGAAGAGGGCTCTCAAGGCCAAGGTCGATTCCTTGACCACTACGATTGAGGAGAACAAGTCCGCGATGGAGAACGCAGGTCTTACCTTCGTCGAGGAGGAGATTGATGCTGATGAGTAGACTTGACTACTCGTTTATTTTTCATATTCGTACTTGTTATTGTGAACTTATTATTGGACCATCCGACATGTGGATGGCTTGCCACTTGTGTGTTTTATTTCTAGAACTTTGTTATTCCGTTGTTGAGTTTTTTATCCTTGAGTTGCATGTTATGTGTTTGCTTGTGATGTATTGTGCATAAAACATCTATGGGTATCTCATTCTTATCTATTTGAACAAACCACAGATGCCTCCCCGTCGCGCAAACCCCAACCCCAACAACATCACCCTGGAAATGCAACAAATGATGAATGCGCAAACACAGCTTATGCAAATGATGACAACATTCATCCAAAACCAGAACAACAACAACAACAACCCCAACAACAACAACAACAACAACCCTCCGGGTTTTGATATGCTCACCAGATTTCTGCGTTTGAGGCCAGCAAAGTTTTCGAGGACGACTGATCCCATGGTGGCCAATGACTGGCTACGTTCTGTGAACAAAGATTTAGTGACCGTGGGCACGGATGCTGAAAAAGTCAGTTCGACACATACATTGGAAGGACCAGCCGCCACATGGTGGGACAACTTCCAAATCACCACTCCTATTGATGAGGTGACTTGGGCTGTCTTTGAAGATGGCTTTCGCACTGCTCATATCTCATCGGGAATGATGAGCCTGAAAAAGAAAGAGTTTCACAACTTGAAGTAACGCCACCACAGCGTGGCTGAATACATAGAAGAGTTCAACAATCTGGCGCGCTATGCACCGGATGAGGTTGACACAGATGCCAAAAGAAAGGAAAAGTTTCTGGAAGGCTTGAATGATGAACTGAACCTACAGTTGTCTGTGGCATATGTTCCAACTTACCAGTCTTTGTGTGACAAGGCTGCTATTTTGGAGAGTAAAATGAAACAAGTCGAGAGTAGTAAGAGGAAACACTCCGACAAGCACAACTCGGGATAAATCGCCGCAAACGATCTCACTATGATGACAGTGGCAGCTCAGGATCCCATAAGCATGGGAAATTCAACAAGCACCACAACCACAACCGTCATGACAACAAGCATCATCGCAGTCATGACAATGATAAGTATAAGAATCACAAGAGTGGACATAAGAGCCACCATAGTGGGAATGGTAGTGGAAGTGGAAGTCAGCATGCTAAAAAGGACATCAGTCAGGTTGAGTGCTTCAAATGCAAGAAACTGGGGCATTATGCTAATGAGTGCCCTGAGAAGAAAGTTGAAGGACCTAACAAGCCCAATACTTTTCAGAAAGGACAGGTTAACCACATCAATGTGGAGGAGGTCTATGAGGAGCCTGATGCCGTTGCTGGTAAGTTCAGACTCAATTCCATTCCAGCATTTGTACTCTTTGACACTGGTGCATCTCATTCATTCATATCAAAAGCATTTGTTGATAGAAAGGGGTTTGCATCTGAAAACATTGGTTGCCCAATAAAAGTTAGTTCTCCGGGTGGAGATATGATAGTAAGTCTTGGATGCCGGGATCTTGTCATAGAGTTTGGAAAGCATAAGTTTCCAGTGAGCCTGATAATCCTAGACTCCCAATGACTAGACGTAATTTTGGGAATGGATTGGATGGCTAAGTATGAGGGAGTACTAGATTGTGCCAATCGTACAGTTACACTCACAACCCCAGAAGGAAAAAGAATAAAATTCAGGTCAAACTTTGAATCCAAAGGAAGTAAGCTGAATTCTCTTAAGGGGGTTAGCATGGATAGTGTACCAATTGTGTGTGAGTATCCGGATGTATTTCCGGAAGAATTACCAGGAATGCCACCAGATAGAGATGTGGAGTTTCTGATAGATTTGGTACCAGGTTCTGGACCAATAGCAAAAAGACCGTACAAAATGTCAGTTGATGAACTGAAGGAGCTCAAGAAGCAACTAGGGGAACAGTTGCAGAAAGGATTTATTCAACCAAGTTCTTCATCTTGGGGAGCCCCAGTATTGTTCGTGGAGAAGAAAGATAGAAGCCAAAGATTATGCATAGATTACCGTTCTCTCAACGAGGTAACTATCAAGAACAAATATCCTTTGCCTAGAATCAATGACTTTTTTGATCAGCTAGAGGGAGCATGTGTGTTCTCAAAGATTGATCTTCGGTCAGGCTATTTTCTACTCAAGATAAGAGAGCAAGACATACCTAAGACAGCATTCACCACAAGGTATGGATTGTATGAATACACGGTGATGCCTTTTGGTTTAACCAATGCTCCAGCATACTTCATGAATATGATGAACAAAGTGTTCATGGAATTCCTTGACAAGTTTGTTGTCGTTTTCATCGATGACATCTTAGTCTACTCCAAGAGCAAGGAAGAACATGAAAGACACTTACGCTTGATACTTGAAAAGTTAAGAGAGCATAAACTTTATGCCAAATTCAGCAAGTGTGAGTTTTGGTTAGAAGAAGTTGGTTTTCTTGGTCATGTTATGACAAAGGATGGTGTGGCAGTCGATCCTGCTAAAGTTTCAGCTGTGACTGAATGGGAATCTCCTAAGAACATAAAAGAAGTTTGAAGTTTCCTTGGTTTAGCAGGTTACTACAGAAGGTTCATTGAGAATTTCTCAAAGGTTTCTAAGCCAATGACTGAATTGTTAAAGAAGGACAAGAAATTTGCATGGTCGGAAGGATGTGAAGTCAGTTTCCAAGAATTAAAGAAGAGACTTGTAACAACACCAGTTCTATGTCTGCCAGATTTGGAAAAAGATTTCCAAGTATATTGTGATGCGTCTCATCAAGGTTTGGGTGCCGTACTTATGCAAGACGGTAAAGTTGTGGCCTATGCCTCGAGACAACTCAAAACTCATGAAGTAAACTATCCTACTCATGATTTGGATTTAGCCTCTGACGTCCATGCACTCAAAACATGGAGACATTACCTTTTGGGAAAGCGATGTGAAGTGTTCACCGATCATAAGAGTTTGAAGTATATCTTCACCCAGAAGGAAATCAACATGAGACAAAGGAGATGGCAAGAACTTATCAAGGATTACGACTTGAGTTTGCAATACCACCCCGGTAAAGCAAATGTAGTAGCAGATGCTCTAAGTCGTAAGGCATTCGTAAATGGCCTTACCAATGGTGAATTGCCAGATGACTTGTGTAAGCAATTCAAAGAACTCAGATTGGAGATTGTACCAGAAGGACATCTTATGACTTTGGATGTTCAACCCACTCTGTTGGATAAGATTAAAGAAGCCCAGAATACGGATAAAGAAATCGAAGAGATTAAGGAAAGGATTAGTCAAGGGAAAGCTAAAGGTTTCCATATTGACGAACAAGGTACTTTATGGCACCGGAAACGAATTTGTGTTCCACAAGACATGGAGTTGCGGAAACTAATTTTACAAGAAGCCCACAACTCTCCGTATTCTATTCACCCGAGTAACACCAAAATGTACATGGACATGAAAGAAAGATTTTGGTGGAACAATCTCAAAAGGGACATCGCCGAGCATATTGCTTTGTGTGATGTGTGTAGCAGAGTGAAAGCGGAGCATCAGAAACCAGCAGGTTTGCTTCAACCATTGCCTATTCCTGAGTGGAAGTGGGAAAATATAGGTATGGATTTCATTACCGGATTACCAAGGACCAGGTCAGGGTATGATTCCATATGGGTAGTAGTGGATCGCCTAACTAAAGTGGCTCATTTTATACCCGTGAAGACAAATTATACAAGTGCCAAGTTAGCAAAGATCTACATGAGCAGAATTATATGCCTTCACGGTGTGCCCAAGAGTATTGTGTCAGATAGAGGAACTTAGTTCACTTCTCACTTTTGGAGACAGCTTCATGAATCCTTAGGAACGAGGTTGGAATTCAGCACTGCTTTTCATCCTCAAACTGATGGACAAACGGAAAGGACTAACCAAATTCTTGAAGACATGTTGAGGGCGTGTGCCCTAGACTATGGAGCGAGTTGGGAAGAAAGTTTGCCTTACGCAGATTTCTCTTACAATAATAGTTACCAATCTAGCATTGGGATGGCACCATTTGAGTTTCTCTACGGAAGGAAGTGTACCACCCCATTGCTATGGAATGGTGTGGGGGAAAGGAGTTTGTTTGGACCCGATCTCATCAAAGACGCTGAAGAGAAAGTCAAATTGGTTAAGGACATGTTGAGGATAGCACAGTCCCGACAGAAAAGCTACGCGGATTCTAAGCATAGAGAAGTCACCTACGAAGTTGGGGATAGAGCTTATCTTAGAGTATCACCACTTCGTGGAGTGAAAAGATTTGGAGACAAAGGAAAGTTGGCACCAAGATATGTTGGGCCATTCAAGATTCTAAGTCGCAAGGGAGAAGTTGCATATGAGGTTGAATTGCCAAAGTCTCTGTCAGCTGTCCATAATGTGTTTCATGTGAGTCAGCTTAAGAAATGTCACCCAGAGATGGAAGAATCATCTTTGAAGGATACCATACCCTTGGAAGAAGTCCAACTAGAAAGTGATCTCACCTATGAGGAAAAGCCTGTCAAGATTCTTGAGACCGCAGAAAGAGTCACAAGGACAAAAACTATCAAGTTTTGCAAGGTGCAATGGAATCATCATTCCGAAGAGGAAGCAACATGGGAAAGAGAAGATGATCTTCGGAAAGACCACCCTCACCTATTTGCTAGCCAATTCGAATCTCAAGGGCGAGATTCATCTTAAGGGGGTTATATTTGTAACATCCCTAAATTCATATTCCAAAACTCATTCACATCATCCTTGCATCCATCATCATTTAGGGTTTTTCTCAAAATCATTTCAAAAACAGAAGCTTGTGCTATGATTTCATGTGAGCAAATTAACTCAAATAACCATCACCCTTTGAAACTAGAATGTTATGAACTTGTTTGCTTGCCTCCATTGTTGGCAAGTTTAAGTGTAAAAGTTTGACCAAAGTTTTCAACTTGGAAATAAATCCAAAACCCCTATTTCAAACATTTGCAAAATAGAAGCAAAGTCTCTGTTTGTTTTGAAATCCAAGTTGACCAAGCCCTTGCAAAGTAGCCCATGAGTTTTTGACCCATTTCTGAGACCAAATCACCACTGCAAAACCTCAGGAGGATTTGAATTTAAATTTATTTTGAAACCATTTGAAAACCCATTCAGAAAATCGAAATAGAAAAGAAAAAGAATTAAACAAAGGAAAAAGGCCGCGCGCCAGGTTTTAGGCCCAGCATCGAATCGAGCCCAACAAGCCCACCCGGGGGTTTTCTTTTCCTCTCGCACGCGCCAGCGCACCCAGACGGTCACTGACGATCGGACCCCACCCTCACTTCGCGCACATCGCTGACGAGCGGGCCCTGCCCACGCTGTCCTCGTCTTCCCCAAACCGCGCTCGCGACCACGTCGCAGCGGCAGTCATGGCCGGTAATGGCGCGGCATAATTGGGCATTAATCCGCGAGCGTTTCCTGTCGAGGCTCCGGCTATAAGATCCCCACTTCCTAGCGACCATTTTCCCCCAGTCAATTCTGCCTTCACGCCACTAGGCTGCCCACGACTCACACAACACCACCGCAGACAGAGCTCACTCCGGCGATCGATTCCGGTGAGTTCCATGCGCCCCTCCCTCTCTGATTCATTCGAGCCGTTTCGCAATCTCCTTGCGCACCTCCTGACCCCACCAGTTCATCTGTCGCCTCAGTCGCCGTTCCTTTCGGCCGCAAGCATCTGACAACCACCTCGACTCCGGCGACCAAATTCCGTAAGTCCCGTGCGCCCCTTCACTTCTGACTCACACGAGATTGTTCGCCACGTTCTTGCGCATCTCCTAAACCCCTTGGCTTGTGTTAGGGCGACGCGGAACCTCGGCAACTACTCCGACAACAACCACCCGACGCCGCCCGTAACTCCGACGAGCAATCCTCGCCGTGTCAGCACGCCCCTTCGCAAACCGACGCTACCTTGAGCTTCAGCAGCCTCTTGCGAATCTGGTATGGCCCTTCTCCCTCTCGCGGACGACCTGGAACGCTAGCGCCGCCGTAGACCGAGCGCTCCGCCGCTCGCTGACGCCGCGCGCCGCCAGGACATGGTCGCTTGCTCGCGCGCCGTTGGATCTTGATCCAAGCGTTAGGATAGATTCATTAAACGGCGAAGAGGTACGCGATCTGGAGCGTACGATCTATTTAGATCCTGTGGCTACAGATCTCGATCCGGTGCGAACCAGTACGCGCAAATCACAACACGACGCGTGGCAAGTATTAGAACTAAAAACAGATTTAAAACCAGAATTTGATCCAAATTTCAAATGCTTATAACTTTTGATTGCCACGTTGGAATTTTGCAAACTTTATACCGTTGGATTCAGTGAAACAAGACCTTTCTGAATATCCAATGTGTTTAACAAATAGTAACAGTTAAAATGACTTTATTTGTAGAAACATGTTTAAGGCTAATTTAAGTATGGATTTATTTTTGGTAAATTGTATTAGTGCCAAATAAGTTTAGTTGGCAAATTTGTGACTTGTTAAGTTTCTGTAAACATGTGCATGCTTGATATAGTTTTCAAAATCACCATTTAGTAAATTCTTGCATGCATGCATTCATATTATTTTTTTGATTGTATATAATTGTTTGTAATTGTATGCTATAATTTTTGTGTAGATTTTGCTAGTGATTGTGATTGTGAAGAGTGCTACTCTTCCCACTACCAAGGCAAGTGATATTTTCATGAATATTTCTATCCTATGTTTTGTACTAGCATTAGATATTTTACTAAGTCTTGCATGCTATTTTTGCCTAGTGCTAAGTTGGGAAATCCTAAGTAGTGTAGAATTGTAGAATTTCTAGGGAATTTTCCTAAGTTAAGTTATCCTACCATGCTTAGCCTAGCTATTTAGCAAACAAGGGTTGGTGAAAATCTATACTTACTATGATGAAAATATTTCTAAGTCATGAGACTTATACTCTCCTAATAAAACAACTAAGTCAAATGAACCTCCTGGGTGGAATGGAAGGATTGGGTTATGTTGAGTGGTTACACAAGGCCATGGACTTGGGTTGTGTATCTCACTTGTGGTATGCCACCCAGGCACAAAGGGATTTGGAGGCCAAGTGTTGAGAAAGCTTACAGTGCAACCACTTGGCAATATGGGTTCTGCCATGATCATATAGGTTGCTAGAACTTAGTCACTTGGACAGTTGGTGGTAGTGGGAATGATAGGTTGGAGCGCGTCCATTTGACTAAGGAAAGGCTTCTGAAGGGTCCTGTCTTGGGAAACCAAGTATGGTGGGGAAAGTGCACAACCTCTGCAGATGGAAAAACCTAAGTACTTAGCCTAGTCCAAGGCAATGGACAACTTGAGCATCAAGACATGGACGCTACAAGAATCTCATCACTCCAACTTCTAAGTAAAATTTGTGGGTGAACAAGGGTGAAGGACCCCAATGTCTATTGGTGGTTTCTTGGGAATGTTTTTGATAAAGAAAAACTTAGTGTTTTCAACTAATAGGGAAAAACCTATTTTCAAGCAAAGCAAGCCAAGCTACACTTAGCCAAAATGCATATAGTAATATAGTCCACTTAAAATTTACTAAGGTATCACTTGCCAATACTATTCCAAAGTATTGACCCTCTGTGGCTGTAACTTGTGATGTTGCAGGTTACTCCGATGATGAGTAGGAATCATGAGTCTACACTCAACATGCTTGCCTGTGGCACATGAAGATGAAGACTTATTTTTATTGACTTATTCCTTAAACTCTTGTATTAGGCCTATGGCCCTGAGTTGTAAAAGACTATGTTTTATCTCTAGAATGAATGTAATAAACGATCTTTGTATCTGTGTACTTCATCTTAAACTGTGGATGCTAGCATTGATCCAGGGACTAGCATTGCAATCACAGGGATCCTTTCCTTTATAAAGGAGGGGTCTAACATGTGCATGAAAGATGGAGTTCTAACAATAGGACATAGTAACTATGCCTGCAACATGAAAGCCTACAAACAAAGATCATGAATAACATGCATTGAAAAATGTTTGTTTGTTTCACATACATAAAACATGCAATAGTGGCATTCATCTTGTCCCTCGTAGAGTAGCAAATAGATGCATAGGAAACCTTCAAAGTTCATAAGAGTAACTAGATACAAATAGCACAAGAATAGGTAATATCACAATATGCATCAATCAATAAGTTTTGGGACACTGCACACAGAATGGCAACTATGCTCCCTTAATGGTGCCTAAAGGTAGAAGGTGGAGACTCAATAAAATAGTGGAAGAAAGGCCCTTCATAAGGGAAGCAGGGATTTCAAGTTTCAAAAAGAGCTCCCAAAAATTATGGTACTTGTTAGCTTTCAGCCCTCATTGCCCCTATCATAAGCATATTAAAGTGATTAAGGTTAAAGTGAACAAACTATGGAGTATATGCTTCATAAAGTATAAGTTGGCAATCTCAAGTCCCTTGAATACGAGGGCCACACCTCATGCTACTCAACTTCAGTCACCTGTAAGTTCTTGTGATAGTAAGTACATGTGTATCATAGAGAACCGCCAACGGGGTACCCCTTGCACATGGTACAGGAGCTATCCCATAACCAAAATGACAAGGGCAAGCAGACAATGAGCATCTCAGCGATCTTTTTATTTACTATGTGCATAGCTTTTTATTGAGGATGCTTCACAGATAGCTCATTATGGTGATGCTGCATGTTTCCACCATGATTAGTCATGGCTTAGACTAGTGGTCTAGGTGTTTCTCTAACACAAAATACATAACTCCATGGACTTACAAGATCCCTCTTTATTTCACACCAGTGACATCCATAGACAAAAGATCATGATATCAACTGTATACAAAGTACAAGTGCAATGTTGAAAACGTTCCCCGTGACAGCACAGTTCTGCTAATTCCAACGTATAAGTGCAATCATATACAACATATATGACACAATGGTTCAAGTTTATTAGGGGCAGAGAATATAAAGTGTGCCATCAAGTTTGTGAGGGCTTTAATCACTAAGTTTTCACATAACAAAATAATTTTTAATTGGAAGATAGCTAAAAACAAGAATATACATGGAATGGTGTAACACACCATGCATAGGAATTTATAGTGGACACTTTGAAATAACTTGGTTTCTTGGGAGTTGGAAGCATGAGTAGAGGTTACTCATACAAGTAGAAGATATCAAAAGACTGGGAACAACCAACTAAGAGAGCAATAATGGCCATAATCATGCAGAACAACAAAACATTACTAATCAAAGCATAGAGTGGTACTACAACTCAAGGACTAAATGATCAAAGAGGCTACGGTGACTTGTTCATAGTCATAACATGGTGTGAGCATGAGCCAAGTCAACCCAAACAAAGCATCAAAGGAGAATACCACAATACTATGCTTTTGCATGCTCAAAACAATGCATAATTCTTTTAAGGCACACTAAGCAATCCTAATTGTTTGGAACAAGACATGCTACACCAATAATCACTAAGCATAAGGTTAAAACAACACCTAGAATGTCATGCTAAAGTCTAAGTCACAGTCAATGCAAGCTCCTTTTGCGCTTATCAAGCAAGAACTTTCTACTCCTTTCCAACACCAAGCAAATTATTTGAAACAACACAACAAGGACGGGGGTCCAAACTAATTTATTCAAGCAAACTAAAAAAACTAAGCAAAGCAAACGAAAACTAAGACTCTCCAAGAACAACAAAACAGTGCATGAAACAATAAAAATGAAGTGTCTAGACAGACCTGAGCTTTTTATTGATGCAGAAGGGGATGCCTTGGCCATCCCCAAGCTTTGATGCTTGTACCTCTTGGATATTTCTTGGGGTGACACCGGGGTGGCATCCCCAAGCATGAGCTTTTGTCCATTCTTCTTCTCATTACATCATTCTTTCTCTACACGTGAAAAAACAATTTCCTTCATACAAAACTTCACACAATCTTCATTAGCAACATTAGTGTATTCAAAAGATAAAAGACCTTTGGGCCTAGATTTGGAAAAGCAAAACTTTTCACTAAAAACACATGCTACTGTAGCTACTCCTTCAAAAATCTCAATTCCCCAAAAGAGAACTCAAAAAGGAATCATAAGAAGCAAATGCAAATAATGGCAGAAATATTTCAAAACAGACCAGCAGGTAGAAACTGATTTTTTCAAAAATCTTATGTTGCTCAAAGAAAAAAGTGTTGAACTAACAAAATTTAGCTAACATACTGGGGGATTTATTCGTAAATTTTCAGCTCTAGCCGACTTACAGAGACTCCTCTTATGGTGGAGGACAGAAATCTGTTTCGGGACAGCAACTCCCCAAATCTTACTTCCCTCTCATTAGAGGTCATTTTTAGCACAAAAAGCAAACAAAAAAAGGATAAGCAGAGGTCATTACTGAAGTAATAACTTCCAAGACTCAAGGAAACTCTTGGGTTATCTCTCAACAAGTACTTTTCTTTAACGCCTTTAAGTTAGGCACTAATAATTTGAGAAGATGCTCACATAAGAACTATGAGCTGAAGTAAAAGAGACCATCAAGAAGTAAATTCAAAAAACATTTAAGTCTAACCCACTTCCTATGCATGGTAATCTTGTAAAGAAACAAGTCATGAAAGCACAAAGCAATAAGCATAGTAAAGCAAAACAAGTGCAACTTCATGATTTTCAACATAAAGAGGGGAAACTTAATATTGTCGAGATACATAAGACCATGCTTCCCTCTCTCAAAATAATTTTCAGGAGCCTCATGAATACCTCATGAATAAACTCAACAGTATAACTATCACATAAAGCATGATTTTCATGATCTACAAACACATAATTTCTATCAAGCTCAGAAATAGTGGGATTAAAACCTTCACAGGTTTTTTCCAAAGTAGATATTTCAAAAGCATCCACAGGAACATAACATTCATCCTCCTTTGGTAAGAATGGGGGACAATTAAATAATGTAAGAGGTAAATAGTTAGTATCATTAGAAGGTAGACATGGGTAGATTCATTCTTCCTCCTCTTGACCATCACTCTCCTCCTCTTTTTCATCTAATGAGCTTTTAGTTTCAACAATTTCTTCTTCCATAGGCTCCTGCAAGGCATTAATCTCTTCCATCTGTGGAAAACACCTATTAAAATATTCAAGAATATAGCCATTTTCTTCCTTGTAATTATCAAAGCAAAATTTAAGTATCTCATAAACCTCATATTCATAAGGTGCATCATCGGTATTTTCAAGCAAACTGGCAAGTTCAAATGCACCCTTGAAGGCACCAAATTCTTCAATTTGTTCCACATCATAAAAGTCATAGTTTCCTTTAACATAAGAGGATATGGTAAAATTATCATTATACTCACATTGAAAATGGAGGTGTTTATACCTCCTACAGCAACATGATTTATCAAGGAAATAAGTAACATTATAAGTAGAGCACACTTCTCTAGAAATAGTATTCAATTTATCAATTTGTGCCCATAAGCATTTCCCTTTTTGTGACAAACAGTGTTCCTTATAATAATACTTTTATTCTTCCGTGAACCCACCTTGCCAATAAGAACTAGTTTCAAAGAAACTATCCATTGATAGAAAGCATGATCAAGCAAGGCAATAACAGACCAGCAACTAGAGTAGGAACTATTTTTTTGTGTTTTTGATAAGAGAAAGCAAACCAAACTAAACTATTTTTTTTGGAGTTTTTGATAAAAAAAGGCAAACAAAACAAAGCAAAAGAAACTAAAAACAAAGTAAAGAGAAAGGTTGAGGAGGACTCCCCTTGTGAAGACGTCCTTAGCCTCCCCGGCAACGGCGCCAAAAAATAGCTTGATGGTGTTGGGAAGCACTTCGTCGGGAAACCCCAAGAGTAAGGTGTGAAGCAGCATAGTAGCAAGTTTTCCCTCAGTAAGAAACCAAGGTTATCGAACCAGTAGGAGGAATGAAATGTATCAAAGGTGTTGCAAGCAACGTGGAAACCTGCACAACACAAACTCAAGACTTTGCCCCAACGAATCAGTGAGATTGTCAAGCTCACCGGTTTGCTGTAACAAAGGATTAACTGTATGGTGTGGAAGGTAATGGTTTGCAGCAAGTAAACAGGTAAGAGTGGAGGATGTATCAATGGCAAAGATTGGACCGGGGTCCATAGTTCACTAGAGGTGCTCTCCTTAGATAAATAACATGGCATGAAGGGTAAACAAATTCCAGCAGGGCAATTGACAGGAACTGAGCAAGGCATAACAATGCAATACCAGAAAAAAATATCCTATGAGATTCGATTGGGAAATACAACAATATACATAGACCGCCATCCAACTGCATCTATGACTAGAAGTACACCTTTAGGTTATCATCTGAACCCCCTCCAGTATTAAGTTGCAAGCAACAGACAACTGCTTTAAGCAAAGTGTGTAAGGTAAACAATCCACTTGTTCCATGAACAAGACACCGTTGTTTTCTCCCTAGTGGCAACAGCACATCTACAACCGTAGAGATTTCTGTCACTTCCCTTGATTAAGTAGAGGCATGAACCCACTATCGAGCATAAATACCCCCTCTTGGAGTCACTAGCAACTACTTTGCCAAGATAGCTACTAACAACGGAGAGAATGCAAGATCACAAACAACATAGACATGATAGAATCAATAAGACAAACCATTATTCAATATGACATAGTAATCTCAATATCCATCGGATCCCCGCAAACACAACATGCCTGATTACAAATAGATTACATCTTGATCATGAACGGAGCTCACAAGATCTATACATGAAAGCACAAGGAGGAGATACAACCATATAGCTACTACATGGACCCGTAGTCCAAGGTGGAACTACTCACGCTTCATACTGGAGAAGAAGGCCTCTGGGACGATCTCCCCTCCGGCAGGGTGCCAGGAAGAACTTCAGATCCACCCGATCTAGGGATGATGGTGGCGGCAGCTACAGAAGGTTTCGTGGAGTTTTTATCGGGAGCCTAGGGTTTCTGCATCGGGGGCTTCTTATAGGCGAAGAGGCGAGGCTGGGAGGCGGCCAGAGGGCCCACACCCTGTCCAGGCGCGGCGTGGGCCCACCCGCGCCTAGGGGGTATGGTGGCCCTGGCTCGCCTCTCCGTCTCTCCTCTGGACTTCGTGTCGCCCACGGTAAAATATTGACTTTTGCTTTTGTCCCGTCCAATTCCGAGGATATTGATTTTCTGCCTTTCTAGAACCAAAAACAGAAGAAAATAGGCAACTGGCACTATGGCAACTTGTTAATAGGTTAGTTCCAGAAAATATATAAAAACACCTCAAAGTGTAGACAAAGCAAAGCAAAGTAGATAGTAAACAAGCATGGAACATCAAAAATTATAGATACGTTTCCGACGTATCAGGGGTTTAATCACAAGTATGTATTAGTCCAAGTAAGGTCGGTACATTAACACAAATTCACCCACACAATACTTACAACACCAAATAAGAGTACTCAGCTATTTGAAGCAAAATCACTTGACAGAATTCCCATGTGTCCCCGAGAACATTTGGTCATTATAAGTATTTCCACCGGCTTGTCCTTTGCTAAGAAAGGATTGGGCCACTTGCTGCACTTGTTCGTTGTCTTTATTACTTGCACTTTGTTTCTTTGATTTATCAGAAAACCCCTAAAAATCCGTTTGGTAAGTATTTACAGAGATTTCCTGCTCCATACCACTAGTCAACACCTTCTGCTCCTCGTTGGGATCGACACTCCTATTTATCGAAAGTACTACATTACACCCCCTATACTTGTGGGTCATCAAGACTATTTTCCTGTGCCGTTGCCGGGGAGTGAAGCGCTATTGAAGAGTGGAACAGGTAAAGGAAACGTCTATTGTGAGTATTGCTCTTTATTTCTGTTTGTTACTTTATTTCCAATATGGATAACCCACTTGGTTTTCTATTTGGTAAAATTATCACCACTCTTAGGGTAGTATATGAACCACCACCTATTGAGATAGATCCTTTTAAGATACCTACAAGTATTTTTGAACGTGTTATGGATAATTATTATTTTGGGGATGGAAATGTCCACCTTGGTGATCACTTGCTTTTTATCCATGAATTATGCAGGTTATTTAAGTGTGCAGGTATCACAACTGAATAGGTGAAGAAGAAGTTACTCTCTATATCCTTGAAAGGGAGAGCTGAACAATGGTATAAGCTGCTAAAGAATGGACAATCCATGGAATGGGAGGAATTAGCATCTTTCTTTTATTCTAAATTCTATCCTCCCAGTGAGATTCATAAGGATAGAAATCAGATATATAACTTTTGGCCTCGTGATGGAGAGAGTACAACTCAAGCTTGGGGGAGATTGAAGTTACTAATGCTTAAATGTCATATTCATGTACTCCCTAACAACATTATTACCAATAACTTTTATGCTAGGCTTTCTCTTCATGATAAAGATTTACTAGATGCTTCTTGTGCTGGATCATTCACACATATGAAGGAAGAACCTAAATGGGATCTCCTAGACTGTATTCAAGATAACACTGAAGCTTGGGAGAATGACAAAGGTAGAAAGTCAGGTGTAAACTATGATTATGAATGCGTTAAATATTTTATGCGAACTGATGACTTCCATCATATTAGTAATGAGTTTGGTCCTGACTCCCAAAGTATTTCCAATTGTTTTATATCCTTTTCCTATTACATAGAAATTCCCAAAAAGAAGTGGAATAAGTACCATGCGCCTTATAAAGATGTTGTTAGTCATGTTCCTGTGAGAAGCACCTAAGTTTGTACTACTACTCATATTGTGCTTGGACCTTATGTTGAGAAAATAGCCTTCCCAGCTAAGGTAAAGGAGTACTCTATGATAATTAGTGCGAATAACAAAGGTACAAAGAAAACTACGGAACCTGATGAGCAAATAAATACTGAACCTGTGGTAGCTATTGTGAAAGATCTTGTCACTAGAAATATAGAGGATGAGCACATTGTCTTATGTGAAGACGCTTCTAATATTATTTCTCATCTTAGTAAAGATAAAAAATCTAGTGTCCATGTGCTTTCTGTTAGAATTGGTGATCATTGCTATTATGGTTTATGTGATATTGGTGCTAGTTCTAGTGCTATTCCTTATGAGCTTTACAGGGAAATTATGCATGAAATTGGTCCTTGTGAGCTTGAGGACATTGATGTGGTTATCCACCTTGCTAATAAGGAAACCATTTGCTCTATTGGTATTGTAATAGATGTGGAGGTTCTCTGTGGTAAGATTATGTATCCTGCTGATTTTCTAGTGCTTAATTCAGCAGCTAGCAAAACTTGTCCTATCATTTTTGGTAGACCCTTCTTGAACACTTGTGGAGCTATTATAGATTGTAAGAAGGAAAAAGTTTTGACTAAGTTTGATGGATATTTGTAAGGTTCCCGACCTTTAATAAGGTAGAGATCCCTATGTTTACAATGCTAGTCCCTGGATCAATAGCTAGCATCCACAGTTAAGATGTAATATCAAGAAACAAAGGTCATATTACAACTTTATAACCAGGAATAAAATAATGTATTACATCTTACATAGCTCATTTGGCTATCTCATTACAATGCAGCAGAATATAACAATAGCAGGGGGTCCTTCATCTTCAAAGTGCCACAGGCAGACATGTTGGTTGTAGACTTGTAATCCTAATCATTAAACTTCACTAATATCAAACAAACCTGCAACATAACAAGTTACAGCCACAAGGGTCAATACATTTAAATTGTATTGGCAAGTGATACTATGGTAATATAGTGGAGTCTATCATCTATATGCATTTGGTTAAGTGGAGCTTGGTATTGCATTGCTCAAAATAGATTTTCCTTATCATTTGTAAACACTAAATTTTTGCTTGACAAAATCACCCAAGGCATCTCCCAATAGAAATTGGTGATCCTTCAATCCCTTGTTCACCCACAAGATTTTTAACTTAGAAATTGGGATGGAGATTCTTGATAGCTTCCATGTCTTGATGATCAAATTGTCCTTTGCCAGGGACATGGCTAAGTACTTAGATTTTACACTCTGTAGAGGTGGTGCACTTTCCCCACAAGACTTGGTTTCACCAAGAAAAGATCTTTTAGAAGCCTTCCCTTAGACCAGAATGGACGCGCTCCAACCTATCAATCCCCTACCACCAACTATCCATTTGGCTAAGTTATTGCAAACTATATGATCCAGGCAGAGCCCATAATGCCAAGTGGCTGCACTTGAAGCTTCTCAACATTTGACATCTCAAATCTCTTTGTTCCTGGGTGGCCATCCACAAGTGAGATACACAAGGTAAACCATAGAAATGGGCCTTGTGAACCACTCAACACAAACCATTCCTTCCATTCCACCCAGGTGATTCATTCACTTAGTTGTTTTATTAAACAAAACATAAGTCCACAGACTTAGAAATATTTCATAGCATGAATATATATTCCACCCTTGTTTTCTACTAGCTAAGCTAAGCATGATAGCAGTAGTAATCTTAACTTTGGAGAATTCTACTAAGGTTTCATCTACTAGGATTTCCCATGGCATAGTTTACACTTAGCAAAATTCCATGCAAGTCCTACTTAGAAATATCACTAATGCATAGTGAAAATAATGGGACAAAAGTATGAAGAATCACTTGCCTTTTTGGTAGAGAGTATAAGTTCACTCCTTGATCTTTCCAATGTTCACACACTTAAAATCACTACAATTCAATCAAGCAAACAATATTTCAATCTACCATTCAAGCAATTCATCACATAAAATGATAGAAACAAACAATGCATGCAAACATGCAAAAGATTGTTTTATTTGGAAAAGTTATTTCTAATGGGTCATAAACATTTGAAAACACCTAATGGTCATTTTATAAAGTGGCAAAATCATTTGCAAAAGATTTCACTTCATAAACCATTTTTAAACCAAGTCATTATTTTATGTGGTGAAGAAATGCTTTTAATAAGGCAACATTCTATAGGTTTTACAAAATATATTTTGAAACCATAAAACCTTGTGTTTAGGGCCAGAGAGTTTATTTCCAAAACATTTCTCAAAGGTTTTCTTCCAAAACCCTTTTTAATAATTAAACCATATTTTTATTTGACTAGAAATGTTTTAAATCAAAGATTCATTATTTTCTTTCACAAAATACATTTTTGAAACCACCAATTGATTCCTAGGGTCAGTAGGTTCAAAACAAACCATTTGCCAAAGATTTTATCCTCAAAATCATTTTAGAACAAATTTTATATTCTAAACATGCATACACAAGTTTCTGCAAAATCAATCAATTTAACAGAAGCTTTTTACTAAACAAAGTGCATGGTAGGCTAGGGCTTGTCTTGCTGAATCCATTGATATAAAATTTGCAAAATTTGGATGTGTAGAATAAAAGTTATAGATTTTACAAAATCTAGCATCTAATAGATCAAATCTGTATTTAAAATATCAGGCAGGGCCACGTGGCGTGTTCTTATTCGACGATACCGGTTCGCACGGATCGCGCAACGAGAGGCGTTGGATCTAAGTTAGATCGAGCGGCACAGATCTATCCATACCCTTTCGAGTTAGATTCTATCGTGGCCACTGGATCGTAATCGCACGGCGCATAGCGTGCCTGCCAGAGATGGGCGGCGCTGGCGGCGGCAGGTGGCGGCGGCGTGTCTGGTGGTGGTGGTTCGGTGAGTCTAGGAAGCGAGGGAGTGAAAGGAAGTACTCACCGAGTTTGCCGGGACGTGCTGAAGCTCAACGTGCTCGTGGTTGACGAAGGGGCGCACAGAGGAGATGGCGATTCCTCGCCAGAGTTGTCGTCTGCGTCTGGCACTTGCTGTCGACATCGAAGGTGAGCCTACGGGTCCTGCGCGAGTGATTGGCGAGCACCTAGATGTTCACAAGGCACATGCAAACAAGTTGGCATGGAACTCTGGTCGAGGCGCGTACGGGTTCAAGCGATGAGGCTCACCGGAGTTGTTTGCGAGCAATGGCTGTTGGTTGACGTCGTTCTTTGAGGTTACGGGGCCTGGGTCCAGGCGGGCGATACTGGAAGATGCAGTGAACGATGGGGAGCGAGCTACTGTGGTTGAGGAGGCGAGGGGCGACGCAGTGCTGCCGGAATTTCTCGCGGAGCTCGCCGGAGACAGAGGCGATGTGGCTCCAAATTGAAACAACCCTGGGGCAGAGAGGGCCGGGCGAGAGAGGGGAAATGGGGAGGGAACGCAGGCGCTTAAGATAGCTTGGTCGCGGGGATGTTAAATGCGTAGTTACTGTGTATTAACGTGAGGAAGCAGCTGAGCAGACGGAGGAAAGAGGGGGCGGTCGGTGGGTGAAGACGATCTTGTGAGGTGTGGGGTCGCATGGCAGCGTAAGAGAGAGGGAGGAGGTGGGGTCCACGCGTCGGTGACTCAGCGGGTAAAGACTCAGGTGCGAAGCGTTTTCCGCGGGAGAGAAGCAGTGGGCTGTGTCTTTTACATTTTTTTTTGTTATGATTGTTTTTCCTTTTTCTGTTTGAATATTCTGATTTGATTTTCAAACAAACAATTCAAGCAACAAATCAATTCAAACCTCAACCAAAATTTGTGTATATTTAAATACTGATTAACAACACAATCCAAAGTCAATTTTAGAATAGTTTATTTATTGTTTTTAGGGTCTTTTAAATATTTAAAATAGGCTCTAGAATTAATTAAATAAGGTTTGATAATATTTTTCAATCTCCATTTGAATTCAAATCATCACCAAACTTTGGGTGAATTTTAATTCTGTTTAACAACATATTTCAAAGTCCAAAATAAAAAAATTATTTTATTCTTTTAGGATCTATTAATAATTAAATAAATAGACCATAGTCTTTAATTCAAATAGGTTTTAATTTATTTTAAAACTCTTTTTGAAAACTAAATAATACCAAAATCTTTTCAGTAGGTTTCATTTGAAAATCTAAAACACTTGGAAATCTTATTTAAAATAAATTAACAAGTTTTAGTGTTTATTTAAAAATGGGAAAAGCCTTTACTTTAATAAAATTGGATATTAATAAATCCTCATTATTTTATTTAAATAAACCTATACTCTTTTTATCAAATAGAAATATTTTATTTCAAAAACTTGGCCAAGATTTAATTTGGCTCTATAAAATAATCCTTATTTATAATTCTACCTTTGCTTTTAAAATCAAATCTTTTTAAAAGACCCAAAAATAGTGATTCCAACTATTTTAACTTTATTATTTATTCATATTTTTAAATCCCTTTAGGATTTTATTTGATCAAAATAGGTTTTGATGATTCAAATTGGAATCAAAAGTTTCTTCTCACCCTAAATTTCAACAATTGTTTATTTATTTTTCACATTACAAGATTTGGTAAATCGTGGGATGTGACAGGCTACCACCCTTAAAATAAATCTCTTCCCGAGATTTGGGGAGGCTAGGGGTTACAAGTTGGCTCAAAACAACTAGGGTACTACCACCCTTAAAAATTTTCCAACTAGATTACTTCTTGACTTTCTTGGGGTCTTGTTGAAACTTCTCTGGACACTTTTATGCATAATGGCCTAGCTCTTTGCATTTTAAACACATCACTTGGCTGATATCTTTCTTTTCCTTTGGTAACATGGCCTCTTGTTTGTTTCCTTGGTTCTTCTTCTTTTCTGGGCATTCATTGGCATAGTGTCCCATCTCTTTGCAAGTGTAACATTGCTCTTGGGTAATATCCTTCTTGCTAGGGTTGGGGCATTTCTTCTTATTCTTCTAGGGTCTCTCCAAAGCTAGGAGTTCTTCTAGTTCATGTTCTTCATAATTCACCACAAAGGTGGGAAATCTTTCTCTCTTCTTGGGGCAGTTACTCGAAATATGACCTTCTTCTCCACAAGAGTAGCAACACTTTGTGGTCACTTTGGATTTGGCCTTCTGGTGCATAGTCTTGACTCTGCCTTCATCCTTCTTGGTAGAAGTTGTTCCTTCATGAGGGTTTACAAACTATTGATGTATTGCACCTTGTTTCCTTTGTTGAACTATGGAATAGATGGGGCATTGGATAGGGACATGATTATTTCCTTCACATAGGAAACAAGTAGCTTGAGATGTGGGGCATTGGTCAATTGGATGTTTCTCTTCACAATTGGGGCATTGATCTTCATGCTCTTTGGAAGTGTGATCCTTGTCTCCACAAATATTGCAAGCTTGTATTCCTTCTAGAATATCATCCTTGACATCCTTGTTGTCACAAACTCCTTGGGAAGAGTTGTCTCCCATGTTGATCATTTGAGTGGTCATCCCTTGCAGCAATTGGGATTGAATTACCAAAATATTTTGTATGGTTGGGTCTAATCCATTGTTGTTGGCTAAAAACTGAGTTGTCACTTGGTTCAACTGGGTTTGGTTTGCTAGTAGTTGTTCTCTCATGTTGGTCTCTTGGTTGTTGTTGTTGTCTCCATTCTTGATGTTGGAGTTTCTTGGAGAAGTCATCTGTTTGGGTTGGGTTAAGAATAGGAAAAATATTTCTAAGGAAATAATTCTAATCACACACATCACAATTCACACAAGCAATGAGCAAGCAATCACAAACAAACATTCCACTCAAACAACGAGTCTCAAGCATATTTTTAGACAAACAAAAATATTTTTGTTACACCACATATGTTGGTGGGTTTGACTTAAACTAAATATGGTGGTCCATCTATATGGTTCACTTGAGATCTTTACATCCTTCTTGGTTGATTCTTCTTGAATGAGATCATGGTTTCCTTGGGAAAATTCTTGGTCACAAAACTTCAAAGGTGATGATGATTCCCAAGTTGTGTTTCCTTAGTCTTCAAGTCTTGAGCAACATTTCTTGTCTCACTTGTAGTCCTTAGTGATATCCAAGGTTGAAGTTCTTGGTGAAAATGTTGAAGATGTTGAAGTCATTAGAGTTGAAGATGTTGAAGTCATTAGAGTTGAAGATGTTGAAGTCATTAGAGTTGATGAAGTCCTTAGCTCATGGTGAAGTCTTTGGCCATGGGGTAGGTTTTCTCCACCAAGTTTGAAATAGAAGAGATGTAGAGTTGAAATCAAAATGGTTGAGGAAAGAGTTTACAAGATTGTTTGTAAATAAGTTTTGGAACAAATACAACTCCTATTTTTCTAAGGGGTTTTGTCCAATATTAGGGTTAGAATCCTACAGGCAACACAATACTCTGATACCATCTGTAAGGTTCCCAACCTTTAATAAGGTAGAGATCCCTGTGTTTACAATGCTAGTCCCTGGATCAATAGCTAGCATCCACAGTTAAGATTTAATATCAAGAAACAAAGGTCATATTACAACTTTATAACGAGGAATAAAATAATGTATTACATCTTACATAGCTCATTTGGCTATCTCATTACAATGCAGCAGAATATAACAATAGCATGGGGTCCTTCATCTTGAAAGTGCCACAGGCAGACATGTTGGTTGTAGACTTGTAATCCTAATCATTAAACTTCACTAATATCAAACAAACCTGCAACATAACAAGTTACAGCCACAAGGGTCAATACATTTAAATTGTATTGGCAAGTGATACTATGGTAATATAGTGGAGTCTATCATCTATATGCATTTTGCTAAGTGGAGCTTGGGCTTGCATTGCTCAAAATAGATTTTCCTTATCATTTGGAAACACTAAATTTTTGCTTCACAAAATCACCCAAGGCATCTCCCAATAGAAATTGGTGATCCTTCAATCCCTTGTTCACCCACAAGATTTTTAACTTAGAAATTGGGATGATGAGATTCTTGATAGCTTCCATGTCTTTATGCTCAAATTGTCCTTTGCCAGGGACATGGCTAAGTACTTAGATTTTACACTCTATAGAGGTGGTGCACTTTCCCCACAAGACTTGGTTTCACCAAGACAAGATCTTTTAGAATCCTTCCCTTAGACCAGAATGGACGCGCTCCAACCTATCAATCCCCTACCACCAACTGTCCATTTGGCTAAGTTATTGCAACCTATATGATCCAGGCAGAGCCCATAATGCCAAGTGGCTGCACTTGAAGCTTCTCAACATTTGACATCTCAAATCTCTTTGTTCCTGGGTGGCCATCCACAAGTTAGATACACAAGGTAAACCATAGAAATGGGCCTTGTGAACCACTCAATACAAACCATTCCTTCCATTCCACCCAGGTGATTCATTCACTTAGTTGTTTTATTAAACAAAACATAAGTCCACAGACTTAGAAATATTTCATAGCATGAATATATATTCCACCCTTGTTTTGTACTAGCTAAGCTAAGCATGATAGTAGTAGGAATCTTAACTTTGGATAATTCTACTAAGGTTTCATCTACTAGGATTTCCCATGGCATAGTTTACACTTAGAAAAATTCCATGCAAGTTCTACTTAGAAATATCACTAATGCATAGTGAAAATAACGGGACAAAAGTATGAAGCATCACTTGACTTTTTGGTAGAGAGTATAAGTTCACTCCTTGATCTTTGCAATTTTCACACACTTCAAATCACTACAATTCAATCAAGCAAACAATATTTCAATCTACCATTCAAGCAATTCATCACATAAAATGATAGAAACAAACAATGCATGCAAACATGCAAAAGATTGTTTTATTTGTAAAAGTTATTTCTAATGGGTCATAAACATTTGAAAACACCTAATGGTCATTTTATAAAGTGGCAAAATCATTTGCAAAAGATTTCATTTCATAAACCATTTTTAAACCAAGTCATTATTTTATGTGGTGAAGAAATGCTTTTAATAAGGCAACATTCTATAGGTTTCACAAAATATATTTTCAAACCATAAAACCTTGTGTTTAGGGTCAGAGAGTTTATTTCCAAAACATTTCTCAAAGGTTTTCTTCCAAAACCCTTTTTAATAATTAAACCATATTTTTATTTGACTAGAAATGTTTTAAATCAAAGATTCATTCTTTTCTTTCACAAAATACATTTTTGAAACCACCAATTGATTCCTAGGGTCAGTAGGTTCAAAACAAACCATTTGCCAAAGATTTTATCCTCAAAATCATTTTAGAACAAATTTTATATTCTAAACATGCATACACAAGTTTCTGCAAAATAAATCAATTTAACAGAAGCTTTTTACTAAACAAAGTGCATGGTAGGCTAGGGCTTGTCTTGCTGAATCCATTGATATAAAATTTGCAAAATTTGGACGTGTAGAATAAAAGTTATAGATTTTACAAAATCTAGCATCTAATAGATCAAATCTGTATTTAAAATATCAGGCAGGGCCACATGGCGTGTTCTTATTCGCCGATACCGGTTTGCACGGATCGCGCAACAAGAGGCGTTGGATCTAAGTTAGATCGAGCGGCACAAATCTATCCATACCCTTTCGAGTTAGCATCTATCGTGGCCACTGGATCGTAATCGCACGGCGCACAGCGTGCCTGCCAGAGATGGGCGACGCTGGCGGCGGCAGGTGGCGGCGGCGTGTCTGGTGGCGGTGGCTCAGTGAGTCTAGGAAGCAATGGAGTGAAAGGAAGTGCTCACCGAGTTCGCCGGGACGTGCTGGAGCTCAACGTTCTCGTGGTTGGCGAAGGGGCGCACAGAGGTGATGGCGATTCCTCGCTGGAGTTGTCGTCTGCGTCTGGCACTTGCTGTCGACGTAGAAGGCGAGCCTACGGGTCCTGCGCGAGTGAATGGCGAGCACTTGGATGTTCACAAGGCACAGGCGAACAAGTTAGCATGGAACTCTGGTCGAGGAGCGCACGGGTTCAAGCGATGAGGCTCACCGGAGTTGTTTGCAGACGGCGACGCTGTTGGTTGACGTCGTTGCCGAGGTTCTGGGGCGCGCGGGTCCAGGCGGGCGATACTGGAAGATGCAGTGAA
The DNA here is from genome assembly GCA_030063025.1 of Avena longiglumis. Classification (NCBI taxonomy): domain Eukaryota; kingdom Viridiplantae; phylum Streptophyta; class Magnoliopsida; order Poales; family Poaceae; genus Avena; species Avena longiglumis. The sequence continues at coordinate 191,815,912 of CP125974.1, read as the reverse complement.
CGATGGGGAGCGAGCTAGTGTGGTTGAGGAGGCGAGGGGCGACGCAGAGCTGCCGGAATTTCTCGTGGAGCTCGCCAGAGACAGAGGCGGTGTGGCTCCGAATTGAAACAGCCCTGGGGCAGAGAGGGCCGGGAGAGAGAGGGGAAATGGGGAGGGAACGCAGGCGCTTAAGATAGCTTGGCCGCGGGGCTGTTAAATGGCGTAGTTACTGTGTATTAACGCGAGGAAACAACGATAGAACGGCCGGGGAGGAAATATGGGGCGCGGTCAGCGGCGGGTGAAGACGATGCTGACGGGGCTGTGGGGTCGCATGGCAGCGGAAGAGAGAGGGAGGAGGTGGGGTCCACGCGTCGGTGACTCAATGGTAAAGGTCGAGCGTTTTCATGAGGAGAAAGCGAGAAATTTGTGTTAGGCTGGGCTGTGTCTTTTACTTTTTTTTTGTTCTGATTGTTTTTCCTTTTTCTATATGAATATTCTTATTTGATTTTCAAAAAAACAATTCAAGCAACAAATCAATTCAAACCTCAACCAAAATTTGTGTATATTCAAATACTGATTAACAACACAATCCAAAGTCAATTTTAGAATAATTTATTTATTCTTTTTAGGGTCTTTTAAATATTTAAAATAGGCTCTAGAATTAATTAAATAAGGTTTGATAATATTTTTCAATCTCTATTTGAATTCAAATCATCACCAAACTTTGGGTGAATTTTAATTCTGTTTAACAACATATTTCAAAGTCCAAAATAAAATAATTCTTTTATTCTGTTAGGATCTATTAATAATTAAATAAATAGACCATAGTCTTTAATTCAAATAGGTTTTAATTTATTTTAAAACTCTTTTTGAAAACTAAATAATACCAAAATCTTTTCAGTAGGTTTCATTTGAAAAGCTAAAACAGTTGGAAATCTTATTTAAAATAAATTAACAAGTTTTAGTGTTTATTTAAAAATGGGAAAAGCCTTTACTTTAATAAAATTGGATATTAATAAATCCTCATTATTTTATTTAAATAAACCTTTACTCTTTTTATCAAATAGAAATATTTTATTTCAAAAACTTGGCCAAGATTTAATTTGGCTCTATAAAATAATCCTTATTTATAATTCTATCTTTGCTTTTGAAAATCAAATCTTTTTATTAAAAGACCCAAAAATAGTGATTCCAACTATTTTAACTTTATTATTTATTCATATTTTTAAATCCCTTTAGGATTTTATTTGATCAAAATAGGTTTTGATGATTCAAATTGGAATCAAAAGTTTCTTCTCACCCTAAATTTCAAAAAATGTTTATTTTGTTTATTTATTTTTCACATTACAAGATTTGGAAAATCTTGGGATGTGACAATATTCCTATGATTTTAACTTCTCCAAATTTGCTAAAGTTCCTTGTGAAAATAGCTTGCCTAATAAAGATTTTAGGATGGAACAACTTGCTTCTATTGATCCAGTTTATGACCTTGGGCCTCGTTTTGATGACTGTAAGTATGCTCATTCTGATGATAGAGTTGTTTCCTGTGACAATTATATTGTCAACTTTATTCAAAGTGCTACTGAAAGTTATTATGAGAGAGGAAACATGGTTTTATGCATCTCAATAATGTTAAGTTTCCCCGTTTTATGTTGAAAGCTTTGAAGTTGCATTTGTTTTGTCTTCCTATGCTAGTGGCTTTTTTTCAAAAATTTGTTTTCTCATGATACCCCCATGCATAGGAAGTGGGTTAGACTCAAATGTGTTAGTTATTTGCTTCTTGATGCTCTCTTTCACTTCAGATATTTATCTCCTATGTGAGCATCTTTGAAACTATCAAGTCTAACTTAAAGGCATTAAAGAAAAGTACTTCTTGGGAGATAACCCAATAGTTTGGTCGAGTCTTGGAAGTTATTAGCTTAGAAATAATCGCTCCTTATCCTTTTTGTTTTGGTTTTTGTGTCAAGTTCAACTACTTTTGAGAAGTAGAGGAGTTGTGAAAAGTGGCTATCCTGGGACAGATTTTTGTGCTGCATTGTAAAGATTCGTGAAGGAGCTCAATACTTCGGATGGAGCTATATTTTTATGTTCTTGTTCTCCAAGTTGTTACCCAACTTTCATTAGTTTTGCACTTTTTGATTTGAGCAACAGAAGGTTTTCGAAAAAATAAATCTTTACCTGCTGGTCTGTTTTGACAGATTTTTGCCATCATTTGCATTTGCCTCTTATATTGATTCCCTTCTAGATTCTTTTGGGTTTTTGGAAAGGAGTTGCTACAGTAGCTTTTGTTTTGATGGATTTCAGTTGAAGTGTGAACCTAAAGGTTTATTGTTTTTTCTTACACTAATGTTGTCATTGAAGTTTGTGTAATGCCTTATGAGAAAAGGAATTTCCATGAGAAGGAGAAAAGGAGTCTACAGAGTTCGTCTTTGAATAGGTAAAAGTGGTGAAAACAGAAGATTCGTGAAAGCCTAATCTTTTTATATTTTTTATGTTTTTATTACATACGGAAGGTTACGAGACGAAACAGAGGAGGAAACGGAGGCTGGGGTGGACACACCCACCCCAAGCACGGGCCCCAGCTGGCCGCGCCTGGAGGGGGTGTGATCCCCTCGAGCTCCGTCTCCGCCTCGTTTTTGTACTAGTACCTTACTTATGCTTTGAAACTTAGTAATATATAACCCCCCGGGTTCCCCGAGGTTCGTGTATCGTGTTCTCATCGTGTTTTCATTTCGATATGTTTCTGTCAGGAAATCTTGTCAAGTTTAGAGCACCATGGTCTCCACCAACGACAAAGGCAAGAAGCCCGAGGAAGATGATCCTCAAAACCCCAAGAGGAGGAGATTTTGGTAGGGGATGAAGAAGACATGGAGGAGGACGAGCATCCAGAAACCCGTGCTACCGTCGCAAGCATTGGAGTGGTGGCAAATGCTACCAAGCTTAGGAGGACAACACGGATGTCTACAGGAGGGAAACCTCCACGTCTTATCTTCGGTCCACGGTCACCTCCTCCACATACCAAGAATCCCTTCCGTACTCTTATACATGAGCATCAATACCAAAAGGTGCCCAAAGGGAACTTGCCCTCGGTTTGGGATCTGCCTCGTTCTAACCATGCAGGGAAGGAAAACACTAAGAAGGAAGACTGGGGAATTAATATCAAGGACTGGGACTCTCAGTCCGATATGATCATGAACCGTATTGAACAAAATCCAGAGTTGATCTATACTCTGACCTTCGAGATTGAGGATTTGAGGAAACTGATTGAGGAGCTTATCAAGAGAACACTACCACCACCGAAGGAGTAATTCGTCATCAGGTTTGGCATCCCCTTGGCTTGTTCCAAGCTTGGGGGAGTGTCGCGGTATCACATCATTATCTTTTACCTTTTTAGTGGATTCGTATATTTGGTAGATAAGTTATCTTATAGGTTGGTTTGCATTGTGGAACTATCTCTCCTGTAGTTGATTATCTATGTATCCCTTGGTGTGAGTGCCTTTATGGATTATTAATGAGAAGTTTCATCTTTTACATTTTCCACTTATTATTTTAGTTTGCAATCTCTTTTATATGATTGATCTTGTTGATCAGTATTGGCATCACTTTGGGAGCATCAAGTAGATATAAATTGGTTTTGGCAAACCGAGCTCTGGTCAGTAGCAACACTTTTTGAGGTTTGAAAGGAAAAGAGAAAAAGCTTACAGGTATTTTGTATCATTTATTTTCTTTCTTGATTGGCTCATAAGCTTAGTATTCTTTATTTAAGATATTTTGTGTCTTCAAGGAAGATTGCATATTTGGCCTTATCACTTGTAGGTCTGCTTGTTTCTTTCAACTCTTTTGCTTGCTACCCAGCCTTGCTAGCCAAAAACCTATTTTGAGAAGGCATACTTCTCATGCATCCAATCCCTTTGAACCAAAACCTGTGACATTTGTGTCCACCATATCTACCTATTAGCATTATTGCTATTCCAAGCAAATTCTCAAGATTCATATATCTTTCGAATTAAAAATTATTTTGTTATGTGAAAACTAGTTAGTAAAGCTCTCACGAACTTGATGGCACACCTTATTTTCTTGCCCCTAATAAACTTGAACCATTGTTTCATCGAAGTTGTATATGCTTGCATCTATACATTGGGATTAGTAGAACCGTGATGTCACGGGGAACGCTTTCAACACTTATGGATACATATCCAGTTGGTATCATGCTCTTTTGTTTGCGAATGTCGTCGGTGTGAAATAAAATGGGAGCTTGTAAGTCCATGGAGTTATGTATGTGTGTTAGACAAACGCCTGGGACGCTAGCCTAATCCATGCATAATCATGGTGGAAAATTGCAGCATAACCATAGTGAGTAATCCGTGAAATATCGCTGAGATGCTCACTGTCTGCTTGCCTTGTCATTTTGATTATGGGATAGCTCCTGTATCATGTCCAAGGGGTACCCCATTGGCGGTTCTTTATGATACACATGTATTTATAATGACAAGAACTTACCGGTAACTAAAGTTGAGTAGCATGAGGAGCGACCCTCGTACTCAAGGGACATGAGATTGCCAACTTATATTTCATCAAGCATATACTCTATCCTTGTTCACTTTAACCTTAATCACCTCAAGATTGTTATGATAGGGGCAATGAGGGCTCAAAGCTAGTAAGTACCATAATATTTTGGAAGCTCTTTATGACTTGAAATCCCTGCTTCCCTCTATGAAGGAACATTTCTCCTATTTCTGAGTTGAGTCAGTAAATCTACTTCCTTTCTATCTCTAGCAAGCATTTGATTTATTGTGTTTCAAGCATTCATATGATGATTTATTCAATCATGTTCTCTATCTTCCTTGTTTGCACAAGACTATTATCTATTGAGTATTACTTTGAAAGCCATCATTGTGAAAAACCTTTTTGAGCAAAGAGTGCTCATGTTTTTGAAGACTTCTACAAAGGCTTTATTTGTGAAACTGTTTGCTAGCTGTTCTCTGACCAAGAACAAAGTTTGCCAATTCCAATTATGATTTATCTTTATGCATCTCTATTGTGACTCATGTACTTGTTGCAATCTAAGTTATATAATTGTGGGTTGCTTTCTTCCATGAGTTGTGTAATGGTAAGTGAAAGTACAAAGGAAGTCGCCTAGAGGGGGGGTGAATAGGCTTTTAAAATTATTACGGTTTAGGATCAAGTAAATGCGGAATAAAACTAACGTTTAATTTATTGAGCACAAAACCTAGCCACTAAGTTCACCTAGGTGCACCAACAACCTATGCTAATCAATACAAGCAACAAGGTGATAGCAAGGTGTAAATACTTCAAGCACGATGGCTATCACAATGTAAAGTGCATAAGTAAAGGGTTCGGTAGAGAGATAACCGATGTACGCGGAGACAAAGATTTGTTTCCCGAAGTTCACTTCCAAAGAAGCTACGTCTCTGTTGGAGAGGTGCGATGGCGCAATGCTCTCCGAACGCCACAAATGGCTCACCTAGAGGTGTGGTGGCTCGATGCTCACCCAACGCCACACAAGGCCTCACCCCGGATGCGGAAGCACACAACTCACCGACGCCACAAAAGGCTCACCCTATTCTCCCAAGTGCGCACCACAAAAGGCGGGCACTTGCTCCACTATGGGACGCTTGAGGGCGGTCACCGAACCCGTACAATATTGGGGCTAACTCCACAACTCAATTGGAGGCTCCCAACAACAAAGCCACAAAAGGCCAACGATGCCACAAAAGGCCAACAATGCCACAAAAGGCTACAAGACCACAAAAGGTCAACAAGACCACAAAAGGTCAACAATCCAACCACACAACCGTCTAGGGTTCCAAGGAACCCAAGAGAAACAAGATCACAAGCTTGAATTCGCCGAATCTCCGAGGAGAACTCAAACCTATGCACCAAATGCAAGGGCAAGTCCTTCTCCCCCAAATTCCAAAAAATCTACAAAAGCTATTGGGGGAATAAGGGAGGAAGAACACAAGAGTAGAACTCAAACCTATGCACCAAATGCAAGGGAAAGTCCTTCTCTCCCAAATTCCAACAAAGCTACAAAAGCTATTGGGGGAATAAGGGAGGAAGAACACAAGAGGAGAACACAAAACTCTCCATGATCTGGATCCCAATGATTCCTTCACAAAAGAAGGGATTTGACTTGGGGGGATTGTAGATCTAGATCTCCTCTCTCAAATCCCTCAAAAAGATGCAAGAATCATAGGAGGGGAAAGGGAGAGGGAAAGCTTCTTCAAGGTTGACAATGGAGGAGAGAGAGAAAGCCAAGAACCAAGAAGACAAGCTAGTTCCCACGAAGGGGAAGAGGAGCCCCTTTTAAAGGGCTCCCAGATCTGCCCGTTATGGGCATTCGCGACACCTGGCCGGAACTTCCGATGGGAGGCCGGAAGTTTCGGTGGCACCCAGCCAATGGTCGAAAACTACGGAGTGAGAAACTGAAAAAACGAATCATGGCCGGAACTTCAGGCTCTGGGCGGAAGTTCTGCCCAGCCTGGCTCCAACGGTCATCAGACCGTTGACGCCCGCTCCAGAAGCGCAACCGGAAGTTCCGGTCAAAACAGACCGGAAGTTCCGGTGAACTTCCGATGCAAGTTCCGACAAAGTTCCGGCAAATAGAACGCTTCAAAACAGAAGGTTACTGAGCGTGAGCGGAAGAAGACCCGGAACTTCCACCGGAACTTTCGGCGGCAAAAATGCCCTAGCGGAAGTTCCGATGGCAAGCCGTAACTTCCGGTCAGGGAAATTCCAGAAACCAGAAACGCAATAACTTTTGCATCCGAACTCCAAACGGGATGAAACCAATTTTGTTGGAAAGATAACAACGAATAGAATCCAACAAGGTGTGGAGCCGGAAAACTCGAAATATTGGGTGGAAGTTCCGGGTCTTGGGAGAAAATATCATGAATATATATGAGAAGTATCCCCCAAGGTGTGGAGCCGGAAAACTCGCAAGATCAAAAACCGCAATAAGATATGCAAGTGAAATCCTTAGATGATGAGCTAGAGCTTGTTATGATGGTGACCACAAGCTCTAGATACTGCCATGGACAAGAACCAAATAATAACCAAGAAAGATGATGATATGAATGCAAAGGTTTGAGCTCTCTCCGAACGATGCAAACGAGACACCCGCTTGAGAGCCCCTCTTGATAGTATGGCTATCTATCCTAAACCCGGTCTCCCAACTAACAACACGAGACCGGCAAAAGAGAAGCCCTATCAACATACCTTTGACTTGAGCCTCCCACTTGAACCTGATGTAGACCGTCTTGTTCTTCTATAGTGGGAACACCTTTCTTGTTTGCTCTTGCTCGCTCTTGCTTGATGAAGACTTGCAAAATGCTCCCCCATACTCCATGGGGAAACCTCTTCTTTGAACTTGTCTTCATCATTCCATGAGCACGAGGATGGCAAGCTTCAAGCATGAGATCTTCTAGAGATGGCGCATCTTGAGCTCGCCCTTCTTCATCCTCACTTGAGGTTGATCCATCTTGATGCAACTCTTTGCACATGCCTTGATCGACCTTCAAGCTCCTTCTTTCTTCATGATTCCAATGGGCACAAAGCCCTTGGAAATTTCTTCATCTTCTAACCTTGATACCAACACATGGCCCAAGCGATGCCAATGGACAAACCTACAAGTGAAACTCAATTTACACATTAGTCCATAGAGATTGTCATTAATTACCAAAACCACACATGGGGGCATACATGCCCTTTCAGTAAGTGTGATGCTTCTTGTCTGTATTCTTTTATTGACACTTCACTCCATAAACATGTGGACATGTTTACTGAGCTCAGTTTTCGCTTGGGGACAAGCGAAGGTCTAAGCTTGAGGGGAGTTGATACGTACATTTTGCATCACCATTCTATATCATAATTTGCCTCTATTCATTGATATGTGTCTTATTAAGAGGTTTAACTTATGTCTTTGCATGTTGGATGATTCTTGGAGGATGGACTGCCGGAGTCAGGATTCTGGTGGAAAAAGAGGTGTTTTGATGCAATTTCGCGAAGATCAGAAAAATACCGGAAAAATCATGGAGAATTATATTTTCCTAGAAGAAGAAGGAAGCCATAAGGGGAGGCGGAGTTGGGCCACGGGGGGCCCACCCCTCCCCCCAGGCGTGGCCCCCCTGGGCCACGCCTAGGGTGGGTGTGGCCCACCTGGCCGGCCTCCGACTCCGCCCTCTCGCCTATATCTTCCTCTCGAAACCCTAAAACACGGGGAGAGACCACAGAAAGATTCCACCGCCTCTGCGGTGCAGAAAACACCAAGAGAGAAAGAGCTCTCCGGCAGACAGATTTCTGCCAGGGAAATTCCTTCACGGAGAGGGGAGATCGTCGCCATAAACACCATCATCAAGCTAGAATTCATCGGGATCATCGTCATATACACCATCATCTCCACCAGCACCATCATCACCACTCCATCCCTATGTAACAATTGTGTTGAATACTTGCATAGTTCTTAGGGGAAACTTTCTCGGTGTTGATTACTATTGTAGTTGATGCTTGTGAGTGGAACCATTGGATTATTGTTTATGTTCAGATTGTTATCCATCACCATATCTCTTTGATCTTGATCCATATGATGTCTTGTGAGTAGTTCATTTAGTTCTTGAGGACATGGGAGAAGTCATGTTGTTAGTAGTGGAATTGTGTTGAGATATTATTCAATGGTTTAGTATTTAAGTTGTGGTGCTATTCTTCTAGTGGTGTCATATGAACGTCGACTACATGGTACTTCACCATTTATGGGCCTAGGGAATTGCATTGTGTATTTGGCTACTAATTGTGGGGTTGTCGGAGTGACAGAAACCTGAACCCCCATTAGGACACCACTGCATAAGGGAGTGTAGGATCTTAGAGTTTAAGGCTGTATTTAGATGTATATCTTAATTGCTTTCCTGTAGTTGCGGATGCTTGCGAGGGGTTTAATCACAAGTATGTATTAGTCCAAGTAAGGTCGGTACATTAGCACAGGTTCACCCACACAACACTTACAACACCAAAGAACAGTACTCAGCTATTTGAAGCGAAAGCACTTGACAGAATTCCCATGTGTCCTCGAGAACGTTTGGTCCTTATAAGTATTTCCACCGGCTTGTCCTTTTCTAAGAAAGGATTGGGCCACTTGCTGCAGTTGTTCGTTGTCCTTATTACTTGCACTTTGTTGCTTTGATTTACCAGAAAACCCATAAAAATCCGTTTGCTAAGTATTTACATAGATTTCCTGCTCCATACCACTCATCAACACCTTCTGCTCGTCGTTGGGATAGACACTCCTATTTATCGAAAGTACTATGATTCACCCCCTATACTTGTGGGTCATCACAAGCAACAGACAACTTCTTTAAGCAAAGTGTGTAAGGTAAACAATCCACTTGTTCCATGAACAAGAGACCGTTGTTTTTTCCCTAGTGGCAACAGCACATCTACAACCGTAGAGATTTCTATCACTTCCCTTGATTAAGTAGAGGCATGGACCCACTATCAAGCATAAATACTCCCTCTTAGAGTCACTAGCAACTACTTTGCCAAGATAGCTACTAACAATGGAGAGAATGCAAGATCACAAACAACACAGACATGGTAGAATCAATTAGACAAACCATTAATCAATCTGAAATAGTAATCTCAATATCCATCGGATCCCCACAAACACAACATGCATGATTACAAATAGATTAGATCTTGATCATGAACGGAGCTCACAAGATCTAGACATGAAAGCACAAGGAGGAGATACAACCATCTAGCTACTACATGGACCCGTAGTCCAAGGTGGAACTACTCACGCTTTATACCGGAGGCTAGCATGATGAAGAAGAAGACCTCCGGGATGATCTCCCCTCCGGTAGGGTACCGGGAAGAGATTCAGACCCCCCGATCTAGGGACGATGTTGGCGGCAGCTACAGACGGTTTCGTGGAATATTGATCGGGTCCTTAGGGTTTAGGCATCGGGGGCTTCTTATAGGCGAAGGGGCGAGGCTGGAGGGTCACCAGGGCGGCTGCACCCCCCCTAGGCGTGTGGGTGGGCCCACCGGCGTGGCCAGGGGGTGTGGCCCCCTGGTGGGTCCCCTCTGTCTCATACTCCGGCTTCGTGTTCCCCACGTTAAAATATTGACTTTGGCTTTTGTCCCGTCTAATTCTGAGTATATATATTTTCTGCCTTTCTGGAACCAAAAACAGAAGAAAACAGGAAACTGGCACTTTGGCAACTTGTTAATAGGTTAGTACCACAAAAAATATAAAAACACCTCAAAGTGTGGACAAAGTAAAGCAAAGTAGGTACTAAACAAGCATGGAACATAAAAAATAATAGATACGTTTTTGACATATCACCCTTCGTTCTACTACTCGCTGCTGATCGCAGCATCTGCCGTGGCCATTCCCACGACAGTGGAGCCCACCGTGGGGCCTGGCCAGTCAGGCCTGAGTTATGCGGCAAGACCCTACCTGCCGGTCGACCGATCGATCGCCACCGGTCGCATGATCGCGTACGGCGAGATCCTTCAGATCTTTCCCAACAGCTACGTTCCGGCATCGCGCGCGATCACGCATAGCGTCATCATGCCGGTCGGCTCCATCAACCTCTTCGTCGGCTTCACGAGCATCATCTTCTCCAAAGATTCGGCGCTCATCGCCGAGTCACCTCCACGCGATCGGCTATCTTTAGATCCAGGTCTGCACCATCCATCGCCTCAATTCCGACTACGACTCGGCCAACAGCGACGTGGTCGAGACCAACACGGCCGCGGAGGACGCGTCCCTCCACGACAATGCCGACTTGGAGACCCCTTCCTCGGTCCCTGGATCCATCATCACTGTAACATCCCAAAAATATTAAACAAGGATCATCAAACTCTAATCATCAAAATTAGGGTTAACAAAAACTTTCCCAACTAAAAATATGAAAGTATTCATATGTGTGTGTATTAAAATTTGGATTCTTTTGAATTGCCATGGTTCTGTGTTTCTTTGCTTGTAAAATGATTCTTAGGTGAAATAAACATCATCTAAACAATCCCCAAACTTTTCCCAAAGACAAACAACTCAAAATGAATAAATTAAGTGAATGGTCACTTTGGCCAAATTAACTCCCATGCCTACTTTGGCTATCTCTAATTTTCAAAACTCAAAAGAAACATGTATGGATCTTTGAACCCCTTGTTAGTACTCATAATAAGGTACCAAGGCCCACTTTGTGATCATCCAAAAACATTCAAATACTCAGTTTAAATGATAGGTTAAAATTGAATCTATCTCATATGGGAAGATCCCATTATTTCAAAAACCACCCAAACAAGCTCAATTTTCAAAACCCAAGCACCCACAGAATCCTCAACACATGCCTAGCACACCCACCAAAAATCTTTTCAAAATTAAAAAATAAATTTCTTGCGGCTATTTCATCAATCACTTGGAGACAGAAAATCAATTTGGCCAAACTTCACTGTTTTGAGCAGTAATTTGGCTAAGCATTGTTCACCATTGATCACCCTTGTCTCCCCCAGTGCCAACCAGTGCCTTGACCACCCCTAGCCCCTACCCATTGCACCATGCCATGCCAACCCGAAGGAACCCTTGCCAGCCGCCCATGGCTAGCTAGCCAGAGCAAGCACCAAGCCTAAACACCATGTCTAGGACGCACGCCACCGTCCATCGCCACCCCCTGTCCAGCGCTTGAACCTCGTATTTATTCATAGACGCTAGTACTGACCAAGGATACGAGGAGGAAGGAAGATACTACGAAGAAGAAGAAGCCGAGGAGAACTTCAACCACTGCTCTGCTCAAGGCAAGCTTATACTGATACTTATGCAAGCCTTACTAACCAAGTTGACCTTGCAAGCTAACACTTGCAACTATGAAAGTTAGATAACCTATGCAAAGCACTAAGCATGCTTGTTGGACACATTTGATGATACCCAATCTTAGTTTTATTTGCAATCTTTATACTTTATTTCTTTATCAAAGCTTTCTCTTAAAGTTTACTTAAGTGACTTGTAGATACTAGAAAGATATTTGAAGGTTGCATAAAGAGCATTAAATTTGGCCTAAGCTATATAATCTTGATGTCATCCTAAGGCATGAGATTGAACGTAATTAATCTCCACTTATTTTACCACCCATCATTAGTACTTATATCATTTTTAGCTGCTAGTGCTAAGCATAAAACTTGATCAACTTTAGATGGGAATACTTGGTGAAAATGGTTATGAAAACCTTGGAATGATGAGTCATTCCACTGAAATGTTTTGACATGTGTTTCCTAACACCAGATGATTTTGATGATGAAAATGTTGAGGCAGGAGCCTTAGCCCCTTTATAAAACTGATGGTTGTTTGGATGCGATGCCATTCCAATTTTACCGTACAACCACAATACCCGAAAACTAGGTAGGGCTTGACTGGAAACTTATATACCTTAGTATGGGTTCCCTCACGGCCAAGGTCTAAGCTGAGGCTACCTTGTGAAGATTGTCCACCTGTGCAGTACCCAAGATGACAGTTGGTCATGGTTGGGAGGCCAAACTCACAGGAGAGGTGCCTATACTAGGGCGTGTAATTGAAAGGTTAGGATTGATTATCCGCATACTGAGTATGGTGAATTCAGGATTTGTTCCTGATGGATGTATCGAATATTGTGGTGAAAGTGTACAATCTCTGCAGAGTGTCAAACTATTCGAATAGCCGCTCCTGCGGTTATGGACAGTTGGAGTGGCCATACTGTTCCCCCGTCAGATGTTTTCAAAATGACTTGTGAAATGAATTGAGATTTTGATCTGACCACAACAGAGTTGTGATATGAAATTCAAGTTCCCACTTAGGTGTTATAAAACTTCAACTAGCATTCTTTGCTTCTAAACTTAGTAGAGGTATATATGGCTTTTTGCAAAACAACCCTAGAGCTTAGTGTCCTACTACAAAAACCCCCTTAACTTGTTAGTATTAGTTTGCGAGTACTTAAAGAGTATTCATGGCTTTGTCCCTGGCTATTCCTGTGGCCAGACTATGAAGAGGAGTACCAGGATGATGGACCGCAGGAAGGTTACGACAACTAGGATCATCACCCATCGTCAGCATTGCATGTGACCCCGAAGATAGAGCTTCGTCTACGCTACCCTTATTATTACGTTATTCCGCTAATTGAGTTGTATTAAGAACTAGATCATGAGATCCTTATTTGTGTAAGACCTTATGTATGGTTTTTAATGGATGATGTACTATGGTATCCAAATCTGTTATGTCTCGCAAAAATGGTAATCCTGGGATTGCGATGTATGGCATAACAGGCATCTGGGATTAAAAATCTGGGTGTTGACAAGTTGGTATCAGAGCCATCCTGACCATAGGAGACCCTAGTTAAACTGGACGTTTGAATCAAAAACTTAGTTTCAAAACACAAGGAAGCAAGTATTTACAAAAACTTATTCCCATTCTTATCACTTTGATTCTTTATGAAAATTCATGTTCCTCAAAAACTCTTGCAAAATACATAAAATTTGACACACTTGATCACTCTACTAACTTACTCATCCTATATTCTTATAGATGGACGTGAAGTACAACAAATTTTATCAGCTGGGGAATGGAGGAGACCTCATCTTTGAGCGGGATTTGGACCAGCTTTCGGAACTTCTGGAGCTTCCGCACCCCGAGTTCTTTGGAGCTCAGCTCAATGATCAGGAAGGAGAATATCGGCAGTGGATAAGTCTCCGAGGAAAGATTGAACCTCCCACTGCAGAGGGAATTAAGTTCACCTTAAGAGAGAAAAATTGGCTCGATGGACTTGCCAGGGCCATGCAGGAAGCTCTTGCCCGTCTGTGTGGGTAGAGTATCAACCAGATCAAGGGTACCCGCTTTGAGTTTTGTCCAAGGCGTGATGCTATGGGACAAGCACTAGAAGCCCCATACCACCACGAGCTGAACAGTTGGACCACCTTAGCTTCATGATGTATGATCGTCAGCAGGAACTGGACAATGCCCATGACTACTCCAACCACAAGTCCACCATCATCAGGACGAAGGATCAGACCATCGCCATGCTAGCAAAGGATCGCAAGTATCGCCGCCGTCAGCTCGACAAGAAGGAGCGCATCATTGCCCGTCTTCGCCACTGTATCTCGGATTTGGAGGAGACCATCCACGAGAGAGACATGCAGTTGGAGGAAAGGGAGAATGCCGGAGAAGATCTTCGTGGAGACCCCTACTCCTATCTCAGCGATGATGATGATTTTCTGGAGGATCAGGCCATGGACTTCTTCACCGATGACGATGAGGATGATGAGGATGATGATTACACTGACTCCAAGGAGTAGTAGCACTTGAGCACTAGCGTAGTGAGTTGTATTCGGTCCCACTGTATCGTAGTTTCTAGAATGGTTCTTAAAACCATTTGTTTACCTTTGTTGTGGTGTGTGTTGTATCGTGTGCTATGAATGAATGAATGAATGAAAAGCAAGTTGCTAGAAAATCTGAGTCAAAATTTAAAAACTTTTCAAAGTCCCTGAACCTTAGAAATTTCCCTCTTTTCTCATGTCACATCCCAATATTTTCCAAATCTTGTAATGTGAAAAATAAATGAATAAAATAAAACTTTGTTGATTTTCAGGGTGAGAAGAAACTTCTTGAATACAATTGGAAACTTTCAAAACCTATTTGGATCAAATAAAATCCTAAAGGGATTTAAAAAGATAAATAAACAATAAAGTTAAAATATTTGGAAATACTATTTTTAGATCTTTTAATAAAAGATTTGGTTTTCAAATGAAAAGGTAGAAATATAAATAAAGATTATTTTATAGAGCCAAATTAAATCTTGGCCAAGCCTTTGAAATAAAATATTTCTATTTGATAAAAATAGTAAAGATTTATTTAAATAAAATAATAAGGAGTTAATATCCAAGTTTATTAAAAATAAAGGTTTTACTATTTTAATTAAACATCAAAACTTGTTAAATTATTTTAAACAAGTTTTCCAAGTATTTTATATCCTCAAATAAAACCTACTGAAGTGTTTTTGGTTTTATTTTAGATTTCAAAATAAAGATTTTAATAAAACAAATCCTATTTGAATTAAATAATTATGGTTTATTCATTTAATTACAAATGGACCCTATTATTTTATTTTGGGACTTGGAATATTGTTGTTAAACAGAACAAAAACTCAAGGCAAAGTTTGGAGGAGTTTTGAAATCTTTTGAATGTTTGTTTTGTTTGATTGAAATTCAAAGCAGGAAATCAATTTAGAAAAATAAAAAGCAATCAGAATAAAAAAAAGGGAATCGGACCTGACCCAACTCACCTGGCCCAGCAGCCCAGTCCAGCCCAACTAGCTCTCTCCCAGCAGAAAACTATTCGCACCTACTTACTGACCCACGCAGACACCGACGAGTGGACCCTCCCCCTCACTCCCTTTCTCGCTGACAAGCATGCCCCACACTGCCCTGTCATCGTCTTCCTCCCCGCGTTGAACTCGCCGACCGTTTCCTGCCGTTGATACCGCGAATGAATTCGCTTCAATGCCGCGTCTTAATCACGTCGCGACCACACCCCCTTAAACGCCTCCCTCTCCTCGCCATTTCCCCTCAGAAACCACTGTGAGTGAGCCACCAGGCTTCCCCAATTCGAGCCCGCGCCCCCATTGCTCTGACGAGATTTTCCTCCAATTCCGGCCAGCACCCTCACCCCCGCAAGCTCTACTTCACGCGAGAGTGATCCCCAGCCTCTGGCGTGTCTTCCTGTACTTTCTGTTTATCTGCGCGAGCACCGTGAGCTCGGCAACGTCTTCCCAGAGCCAGCGCCGCCGTCTGCTCCAACTACGGCGAAGACTCCCCGGTAAACCCGACCACCCCTCTCTTCCCCGTGGACACTATAATGATCACCATGCCCTTGCGAACCTAACATTGTCACCATTTTGTCCTAGGGTGCCCTCCATCCTCGCCTCCGACGACAAACAGAACATGCCTGACGCTGCGACAACTCCGGTGAGCGATTGCCGTCCACACAGAGCGCCCCTCGTCAAACCAATAGCACATTGATCTTCGTCACCACCTTGCGAGTCTGGTAAGCCTCGCCAACCTCTTCCTCGCTTCCTCTAGCACCAGCTCCGCCGTAGCCAGACACGCCGCCGCCGCCAGCCGTCGTCAGCGCCGTTCGGGTTTGGTCAAACCATTTTACACCGTTAGATCCCCATCTGGCGGCTTAGAAAGAAACTTTAAACGAAGAGGTACGGGCTAATCTGAACCGCACCGTCTCACTTAGATCCAACGGCTGTAGTTGCGCAATCCACGCGAACCGGTATCAGCGAACCAGAAACAGACGCGTGGCACTAGTTGATTTAAAACAAATTTTTGAATCAGATTGATTTGCAAATTTGTAAAGATCATAACTTTTGATCCACACGTCCAAAAATTACAAACTATATATCAATGGAATCAGTGGAACAAGCCCTATCCAACCATGCAATTTTTTTAGTAAAAAGCTTTTGGTAAAATGTTTGTTTTTGTAGAAACATTTGTATGCTTGTTTAGGTTATAAAATTATTTCAAAATGACTTTGGGGATAAAATCTTTTACAAAATGGTTTGTTATGAAACTAATGACCCTAGGAACCAACCCATGAATTTAAAAATGTATTTGGTGAAGATTAGGATTGAATACTTGAATTAACTCATTTCTAGCCAAATAAAAATGTGGATTTTATTATGGAAATGGTTTTTGAGAAAAACCTTTGGAAAATGTGTTGATTCAAACCTACTGACCCTAAACACCAAGTTTTGAGAATTAACAACTTATTTGGTGACCAACATAAAATTGTTGCTTTGCTAAAAACATTTTCCACCACATGAAATGATGTTTTGATTTAAAAATGGTCTACAGATAAAACCCTTTTGCAAAATGACTTTGCCACTTTGGAAAATGACCACTTTGAAGTTTACAATGTTTAGAGCCTAGTAGAAACCACTTTTGCAAATAAAACTATCTTTTGCATGCTTGCATGCATGACTTAGTTTCTATTATTTTATGTGTGATGATTTGTTTGATTATTGTTTGGAATGCTAGTTGAATCTATGTTTGCTTGATTGATTTGTAGTGAAGCTAAGAGAGTGTGACATTAGCAAGATCAAGAAGTGAACCAACATTCCAAAAAGGCAAGTGACACCATCATCCATGTCCTACTATTTTCATTACACTTAGTGGATTTTTGGAACATGCATGAAAAGGATTTCTATACTTTATGCTATGCAAAATCCTAATAGGATACCTTTATACATTCCTTAGTGAAAACAATGTAGTTGTAAAATGCTTAGCCATGCTATATATTTTGAGAAGAGATACATGTTGAAATTTTATGAAGTTGATAAAAGACTTATGTTTTTATATAACAAAACAAGTACTCAATGAACCACCTGGGTGGACAAGGATATTCAAGTTTTGGACAAGGTGGCAACAAAAGGAACCATGTTTATATGGCAATATCTTTTTGTTGTGCACCAGATGAAAACCACCCAGGGACTTAGAGATTGAACATGTTTCTCCAACAGTGGCTTCCGTGTACAGCCACATGCTAAAATGGCTCTGGCTTAGTCAACAACATTGGGAAGAGCCATGCATTGGTCTTCAGGTTAACTGGAAATGAGGGAACTAGGAACCCTACATTGGTGCCTGAAGACAAGCTAGCATTGTGTATGGGAGGACCCTATGGAAAGACTTCGTCACATTCTCAATCTGCCAGTACTCCATCTTGGTGAGTACTAATCCAGCGGCCACTGGTGGCAACAATATGAGAGTGTGTCATGTGGGTAAAGTGTACAACTTCTGCAGAAGATAAAATTCTAAGTACTTAGCCGTGTCCCCGGTTATGGACAATACTGAGCAACTAAAGCCTGAAGCTATGGGAAATCTCGACATTCCAATTTCTAAAAGCAAAACTTTAAAGTAACAACAAAAGACTTGAAGCCCTTGGGGTGTACCAAGGATCTCAAGAGATTTTAACAAAAACTTGAAGCACTTGGGGTGTACCAAGGAGCTCAAGAGATTTTAACAAAAACTTGAAGCACTTGGGGTGTACCAAGGAGCTCAAGAGATTTTAGCAAAGACCTGAAGCACCTGGGGTGTACCAAGGAGCTCAGAAAGATTTTGAAAAAAGATCAAAACTGTTTTGAAAAATATAGGAAAATATTATTGCTTTCTGCAAACAAGCCTAAACCCTACCTAGCCAAATATGCATGTAATGATAGGATCCACTTATTAATACATAGTAGTGAAACTTGCCAATACAATTCAAATGTATTTACCCTTGTGGCTGTAACTTGTAATGTTGCAGGTTTGATTGATATTTAGTGAAGTGTGTTGATTAGGATTACAAAGTCTACAACCAACATGTCTGCCTGTGGCACTTTGAAGATGAAGGACCCCATGCTTATAGATATTCTGCTGCAATGTAATGTAATAGCCAAATGAGCTATGTAAGATGTAATAAAATTATGTTATTCCTGGTTATAAAGTTGTATTATGACCTTTGTTTCTTGATATTACATCTTAATTGTGGGTGCTAGCTATTGATCCAGGGACTAGCATTGTAAACACAGGGATCTCTACCTTATTAAAAGGTTGGGAACCTTATAGATGGTATCAGAGCATTGTGTTGCCTGTAGGATTTGTAACCCTAGGATTGGACAAAACCCTTAGAAAAATAAGAGTTGTATTTGTTCCAAAACTTATTTACAAACAATCTTGTAAACTCTTTTCTCAAACATTTTGGTTTTGACTCTACATCTCTTCTACTTCAACTTGATGGAAAAACCTACCCCATGACCAAAGACTTCACCATGTGCAAAGGACTCCATCAACTCTAAGGACTTCAACATCTTCAACTCTAATGACTTCAACATCTTCAACTCTAATGACTTCAACATCTTCAGCATATTCACTAAGGACTTCAACCTTGGATATCACTAAGGACAAGTGAGACAAGAAATCTTGCTCAAGATTTGGAGACTAAGGAAACCATGATCTCATGCAAGAAGAATCAACCAAGAAGGATGGAAAGATCACAAGTGAACCATATAGATGGACCACCATATTTTGTTTAAGTCAAACACACCAACTTATGTGGTGTAACAAAAATATTTTTGGTTGCCTAAGTATATGCTTGAGAACTTGTTGTTTGAGTGGAATATTTGTTTGTGATTGCTTGCACATTGCTTGAATGAATTGTGATGTGTGTGAATAGAATTGTTTCCTTAGAAATATCTTGCCTATTCTAATCTCAATTCAACCCCAAACAGATGACTACTCCAAGAGACTCCAACATCAAGGTTGATGACAACAACACCAACCAAGAGGACAACATGAAAGAACTCATAGCAACCCAAAACCAGTTGAACCAAATGACAGCTCAATTCATAGCCAACACCAGTGGGGAAGATCCAACCCTGCAAAAGTTTTTGGAAAACCAAGCCCAAATGTTGCATAAGGTGACAGATCAAATGCTCAACATGGAAAGCAACTTTTCCAAAGGAGTTTATGACAACAAGGATGACAAGGATGTTATTCTAAAAGGAACCAAAGCTTGCAATATTTGTGGAGACAAGGATCACACTTCTAAGGAGGATGGAGATCAATGCCCCAACTGTGAAGAGAAACATCCAGCTGGCCAATGTCCCACATCTCAAGCTACTTGTTACCTATGTGAAGGAAATAATCATGTCCCTATCCAATGCCCCATCTATTCCATAGTTGAACAAAGGAAACAAGGTGGAGTGCAACAAATGATTGCAAACTATCAAGAGATATCTAAGTCTACCAAGAAGAATGAGGACAAAGGAAAAGCTCCACTTATACCTCCATGCAATACAACCCAATTTAAAGGACCAAAGAAGAGGCATATGAATTATCCAAGGAGCAATAGAAGGTCAAAGAAACCAGTAGACATTCCCACCTATAAGATAACATATGAACAACATGAACTAGATGCACTCCTAGCTTTGGAGAAACCCAAGAAAAAGAAGGACAAAAGCCATGTGCAATGTCATCATTGTAAAGAAATGGGACACTATTCTAGTGAATGTCCAGAGAAACAGAAGTATAAGAAGATTGGTCAAGTATGGTGCAACAACTGCAAAGAGCTAGGCCATTATGCAGCAACTTGTCCACAAGAGACACATGAAGAACTTAAACTTATCACATGTTTCAATTGCAAAGAACTAGGACATTATGCAAGCAATTGTCCAGAAGAGATGAAGAACAAGATAAACAAGCCTATGAAGGATCTAAGCCTTGTCACATGTTCCAAGTGTGGAAACAAAGGGCACTATGCAGATGGTTGCCAAGAGAAGCTTCCCCAAGATCCCAAGAAGGCAATGTGTAATTTAGTTGGAAAATTTTTAAGGGTGGTAGTACCCTAGATGCTTTGATCCTACTTGTAACCCTAGCCTTCCCAAATCTCGGGACGAGATTTATTTTAAGGGTGGTAGCCTGTCACATCCCAAGATTTTCCAAATCTTGTAATGTGAAAAATAAATGAATAAAATAAAACTTTGTTGATTTTCAGGGTGAGAAGAAATTTTTTGAATACAATTGGAAACTTTCAAAACCTATTTGGATCAAATAAAATCCTAAAGGGATTTAAAAAGATAAATAAACAATAAAGTTAAAATATTTGGAAATACTATTTTTAGATCTTTTAATAAAAGATTTGGTTTTCAAATGAAAAGGTAGAAATATAAATAAAGATTATTTTATAGAGCCAAATTAAATCTTGGCCAAGCCTTTGAAATAAAATATTTCTATTTGATAAAAATAGTAAAGATTTATTTAAATAAAATAATAAGGAGTTAATATCCAAGTTTATTAAAAATAAAGGTTTTACTATTTTAATTAAACATCAAAACTTTTTAAATTATTTTAAACAAGTTTTCCAAGTATTTTATATCCTCAAATAAAACCTACTGAAGTGTTTTTGGTTTTATTTTAGATTTCAAAATAAAGATTTTAATAAAACAAATCCTATTTGAATTAAATAATTATGGTCTATTCATTTAATTATAAATGGACCCTAAAATAAAATATTATTTTATTTTGGGACTTGGAATATTGTTGTTAAACAGAACCAAAACTCAAGGCAAAGTTTGGAGGAGTTTTGAAATATTTTGAGTGTTTGTTTTGTTTGATTGAAATTCAAAACAGGAAATCAATTTAGAAAAAGAAAAAGCAATCAGAATAAAAAAAAGGGAATCGGACCTGACCCAACTCACCTGGCCCAGCAGCCCAGTCCAGCCCAACTAGCTCTCTCCTCGCAGAAAACGATTCGCACCTACTTACTGACCCACGCAGACACCGACGAGTGGACCCTCCCCCTCACTCCCTTTCTCGCTGACAAGCATGCCCCACACTGCCCTGTCATCGTCTTCCTCCCCGCGTTGAACTCGCCGGCCGTTTCCTGCCATTGATACCGCGAATGAATTCGCTTCAATGCCGCGTCTTAATCATGCCGTGACCACGCCCCCTTAAACGCCTCCCTCTCCTCGCCATTTCCCCTCAGAAACCACTGCGAGTGAGCCACCAGGCTGCCCCAATTCGAGCCCGCGCCCCCACTGCTCCGACGAGGTTTTCCTCCAATTCCGGCCAGCACCCTCACCCCCGCAAGCTCTACTTCACGCGAGAGTGATCCCCAGCCTCTGGCGCGTCTTCCTGTACTTTCTGTTTATCTGCGCGAGCACCGTGAGCTCGGCAACGTCTTCCCAGATCCAGCGCCGTCGTCTGCTCCAACTACGGCGACGACTCCCCGGTAAACCCGACCACCCCTCTCTTCCCCGTGGACACTATAATGATCACCATGCCCTTGCGAACCTAACAGTGTCACCCTTTTTTCCTAGGGTGCCCTCCATCCTCGCCTCCGACGACAAACAGAACGTGCTTGACGCTGCGACAACTCCGGCGAGCGATTGCCGTCCACACAGAGCGCCCCTCGTCAAACCAATAGCACGTTGAGCTTCGTCACCACCTTGCGAGTCTGGTAAGTCTCGCCAACCTCTTCCTCCCTTCCTCTAGAACCAGCTCCGCCGTAGCCAGACACGCCACCGCCGCCAGCCGTCGTCAGCGCCGCGCGGGTTTGGTCAAACCATTTTACACCGTTAGATCCCCATCTGGCGGCTTAGAAAGAAACTTTAAACGAATAGGTACGGGATAATCTGAACCGCAACGTCTCACTTAGATCCAACGGCTATAGTTGTGCAATCCACGCAAACCGGTATCAACGAACCAGAAACAGACGCGTGGCACTAGTTGATTTAAAACAGATTTTTGAA
This sequence comes from Avena longiglumis, assembly GCA_030063025.1. NCBI lineage: Eukaryota > Viridiplantae > Streptophyta > Magnoliopsida > Poales > Poaceae > Avena > Avena longiglumis. Next base: position 191,793,602 of record CP125974.1, on the reverse strand, counting down.
TCAGATTGATTTGCAAATTTGTAAACCTCATAACTTTTGATCCACATGTCCAAAAATTACAAACTTTATATAAATGGAATTAGTGGAACAAGCCCTATCCAACCATGCAATTTGTTTAGTAAAAAGATTTTGGTAAAATGTTTGTTTTTGCAGAAACATTTGTATGCTTATTTAGGTTATAAAAATTATTTCAAAATGACTTTGGTGATAAAATCTTTTACAAAATGGTTTGTTGTGAATCTACTAACCCTAGGAACCAACCCATGAATTTAAAAATGTATTTGGTGAAGATTAGGATTGAATATTTGAATTTACTCATTTCTAGCCAAATAAAAATGTTGATTTTATTATGGAAATGGTTTTTGAGAAAAACCTTTGGAAAATGTGTTGATTCAAAACTACTGACCCTAAACACCAATTTTTGAGAATTAACAACTTATTTGGTGAACAACATAAATTTTTTGCTTTGCTAAAAACATTTTCCACCACATGAAATGATGTTTTGATTTAAAAATGGTCTATAGATAAAACCCTTTTGCAAAATGACTTTGCCACTTTGGAAAATGACCACTTTGAACTTTACAATGTTTAGAGCCTAGTAGAAACCACTTTTGCAAATAAAACTATCTTTTGCATGCTTGCATGCATGACTTAGTTTCTATTATTTTATGTGTGATGATTTGTTTGATTATTGTTTGGAATGCTAGTTGAATCTATGTTTGCTTGATTGATTTGTAGTGAAGCTAAGAGAGTGTGATATTAGCAAGATCAAGAAGTGAACCAACATTCCAAAAAGGCAAGTGACACAATCATCCATGTCCTACTATTTTCATTACACTTAGTGGATTTTTGAAACATGCATGAAAAGGATTTCTATACTTTATGCTATGCAAAATCCTAATAGGATACCTTTATACATTCCTTAGTGAAAACAATGTAGTTGTAAAATGATTAGCCATGCTATATATTTTGAGAAGATATACATGTTGAAATTTTATGAAGTTGAGAAAAGACTTATGTTTTTATATAACAAAACAAGTACTCAATGAACCACCTGGGTGGACAAGGATATTCAAGTTTTTGACAAGGTGGCAACAAAAGGAACCATGGTTATATGGCAATCTCTTTTTGTTGTGCACCAGATGAAAACCACCCAGGGACTTAGAGATTGAACATGTTTCTCCAACAGTGGCTTCCGTGTACAGCCACATGCTAAAATGGCTCTGGCTTAGTCAACTACATTGGGAAGACCCATGCATTGTTCTTTAGGTTAACTGGAAATGAGGGAACTAGGAACCCTACATTGGTGCCTGAAGACAAGCTAGCATTGTGTATGGGAGGACCCTATGGAAAGACTCCGTCACATTCTCAATCTGCCAGTACTCCATCTTGGTGAGTACTAATCCAGCGGCCACTGGTGGCAACAAGATGAGAGTGTGTCATGTGGGTAAAGTGTACAACTTCTGCAGAAGATAAAATTCTAAGTACTTAGTCGTGTCCCCGGTTATGGACAATACTGAGCAACTAAAGCCTGAAGCTATGGGAAATCTCGACATTCCAATTTCTAAAAGCAAAACTTTAAAGTGACAACAAAAGACTTGAAGCACTTGGGGTGTACCAAGGAGCTCAAGAGATTTTAACAAAAACTTGAAGCACTTGGGGTGTACCAAGGAGCTCAAGAGATTTTAACAAAAACTTGAAGCACTTGGGGTGTACCAAGGAGCTCAAGAGATTTTAGAAAAGACCTGAAGCACCTAGGGTGTACCAAGGAGCTCAGAAAGATTTTGACAAAAGATCAAAACTGTTTTGAAAAAGATAGGAAAATATTATTGCTTTCTGCAAACAAGCATAAACCCTACCTAGCCAAATATGCATGTAATGATAGGATCCACTTATTACTACATAGTAGTGAAACTTGCCAATACAATTCAAATGTATTGACCCTTGTGGCTGTAACTTGTAACGTTGCAGGTTTGATTGATATTTAGTGAAGTGTGTTGATTAGGATTACAAAGTCTACAACCAACATGTCTGCCTGTGGCACTTTGAAGATGAAGGACCCCATGCTTATAGATATTCTGCTGCAATGTAATGTAATAGCCAAATGAGCTATGTAAGATGTAATAAAATTATGTTATTCCTGGTTATAAAGTTGTATTATGACCTTTGTTTCTTGATATTACATCTTAACTGTGGGTGCTAGCTATTGATCCAGGGACTAGCATTGTAAACACAGGGATCTCTACCTTATTAAAAGGTTGGGAACCTTATATCTCATGATCTATCTCAATCTTCAGATGCCTCGCAGAGGAAGTGGTTCATCCCCGGACCCGATGTAGCAGATCCTGCAAATGTTGGTTTTTTACCGCGAATCTGAAAGAGCAGAAGGTCAAGCAAACCTAGCCACCCTTCAGCAGATAGCTCAGCTGGCCCACAACAATCAAGGCCAAGGAAATCAGGACAACCATGGATCTAGGCTCAAGAATTTTCATAATATCAACCCACCTGTTTTCACTAAGTCGGAAGAGCCCTTAGACGCGGATGATTGGCTGCAAACCATGGAAAACAACCTGGAAGTCGCCGGAGTGGAAGCTAACGAGAAAGTTCTGTTCACCACCCACTATCTAGCCGGAGATGCAAGAGCATGGTGGAACAGCGTTCGTGCAATGACCGGAGGACATATGATGACCTGGGAGGAATCAAGGTCAAGTTCAGCAGAACCCATGTGCCACCGGGTTTGATCAAGAGAATGAGAGATGAGTTCAGATAACTGAAGCAAGGAAGGATGACCGTAGTGGAATACCGTGACAAATTCTTTTCATTAGCTAGGTATGCCCCGGATGAGATCGACACTGAAGCCAAGAAGAAAGAGAGATTCTTGAAAGGTCTGCACGATGAGATGCAGACGGTGTTGGTCAATATCCCCTTTGCTGATATTGAAGCCCTTGTCGACTCTGCCATTCAGATGGAAGGAAAGATCAACCAAGCCAATGAGAACCGCAAGCGCCGCATGATGCATCAGCTAGGAACCCATCATACCCCAAAGTATCTCCCTAGCCCATCTCCAGGATTTGCCCCGAGAAACAACCGACCCCCGATGAACCGTCCGACCTATCCCAACCGTGGAAACCCAAGGCCCGGAGGAAATCACAACAACCCCGACAACTCTGGCAATTTCAACCGTGCACCACCCAAGTTTAACAACAATAATGCTGCCGCCAACACCAACACTACCCCGAGGACTGGAAGCAATGTTGTGCCTGTTGCAGCAAAGGACAAGTCGCATGTGACTTGTTATGAATGTGGAAATAAGGGTCACTACTCCAATCAGTGCCCCAAGAAGAATGCCACAGCCCCCAATGCAAATGCCCCAGCGCAGCAGCGTCGTGTTCAGCCCAGAAGAAGGTTTTCCCCAGAGAATTTGCTCAACCGCAACGGCCGTCTTTTTCGCATGCATGCGGAAGAAGCCCAGGAAGCGCTAGACGTCGTGCTGGGTATGTTTTCTGTTAATTCAGTACTTGCTAGAGTGTTGTTTGATTCTGGTGCGTCGCACTCATTTGTCACCAAAGAATTTGCATGCACTAGTAAGATTCAACCAACCAAACTGAAGCATGTTATGATTGTTCAAATTCCTGGTTCAACCACCAAAGCTAGGCAAATTTACAAAGCCGTCCCTATCTGAATCCATGGCATAGATTTTTATGCTAATCTGATAGTACTCGGAACTAAAGGTTTGGAAGTAGTACTAGGAATGGATTGGATGTCCAAACATAAAGGATTAATTGACTGTGCCAAGAAGGCCATAACCATGACCAGTACAGCCGGAATATCACTCGAGCATGTATCTGAAACCTTACCTCGTCAATTCAAGTGCAACAAGAGTATAGCCCAAACTACCATTGACCAAGTCCGGATAGTCTGTGAATACCCCGATGTATTTCCAGATGTTTTTCCTGGTATGCCCCCAGATCGGGATATTGAGTTTATCATCGAACTAATCCCCGGAGCAGGACCCATAGCCCAGAGACCATATAGTATAAACCCGTCTGAACTAGCGGAACTAAAGAAGCAACTGGATACCATGTTGGAAATGGGATTGATTCAACCAAGTGCGGCACCATGGAGAATACCTGTCTTGTTTGTGGATAAGAAGGATGCAGGTAACCGTTTGTGTACGGATTATCGGAAGTTGAATGATGTCACTATCAAGAACAAATACCCATTGCCCAAGATAGAAAATTTGTTTTTTTAGTTGACCGGTGCCAAAGTGTTTTCTAAGATTGATCTTAGAACAGGCTATCATCAACTCAAGATTCGTGAAGAGGATATTCCCAAGAGTGCCTTTACCACCAGATATAGATTATACGAGTATACCGTCATGTCTTTTGCATTAACCAATGCCCTCGCTTATTTCATGAATCTCATGAATAAGATTTTTATGGACTTCCTGGATAAGTTTGTCGTTGTTTTCATCGATGACATTCTTATTTATTCCAAATCGGAAGAAGAAGATGAGATGACCATTCTTGGAACCCTTAGGTAGGATTCCTCGGCCACATTGTATCATCCGGAGGAATTGTCGTTGACCCTGCAAAGATGAAAGATGTCGAAGATTGGCAAGCCCCAACCACCCAAACCCAAGTTCGTGCATTTCTCGGATTGGCGGGATACTACTGCAAGTTCGTAGATGGATTCTCGAGTATCGCCAAACCAATGACCCAACTGCTCAAGAAGGACAAGAAGTTTGAATGGACAGACAAATGTGAAGCGAGTTTTCAAGAACTCAAGAGGAGATTGATTTCAGCCCTAATCTTAATCATGCTGGATATCACAAAGCCCTTTGACGTGTATTGTGATGCATCCAAGATCGTTCTCGGATGTGTGCTAATGCAAGAAGGAAAAGTTATATCTTATCTATCTTGACAACTAAAACAACATGAGCAGAACTACCCAACCCATGACCTCGAGCTCGCAGCCGTAGTTCTAGCCATGAACACATGGAGGCATTACCTGATGGGAAACCGTTGTGAGATTTATTCTGATCACAAGAGCTTGAAGTGTATATTCACTCAGAAGGAGATGAACATGAGACAGAGAAGATGGATTGAGCTAATCAAGGATTACGATCTGGACATTCACTATCACCCCGGTAAAGCCAACGTGGTAGCAGATTGCCGTGCCGCTTGAAATCCATGATTTTTAAGGAGCAACCAAGCTTGCACAAGAAGATGGAAGATTTCCAAATGGAATTATTGAGTGAAGGATTTTTGGCTAGCATAGAACTTCAATCCACTTTGATTAGCTAGATCAAGGAGGCGCAGAAAGTAAATTCTAGTATCGACGGAATCAAGCGTCATATCGGTATAGGCAAAGTACCCGGATTCACAGAAGACGAAGAAGGAGTTCTGTGGTACAAAGGACGCCTTTGTGTACCAACAGATTCTGAGTTGAAAGAAGTTATTCTTAAGGAAGCTCATGATACTCTTTATTATATCCACCTCGGAGGAACGAAGATGTATCAAGATTTGAAAGAACAATTTTTGTGGCTGCAACATCCCTAAATTCATATTCCAAAACTCATTCATGTCATTCTTGCATCATTCATCCATTTAGGGTTTTTCTCAAAATCATTTGTAGACAGAAGTTTGAGCTATGATTACATGTGTGCGAATTCATCTCAATTGGCCATCACCCTTTGAGATTGGATTGTTTAGGAACTTGATTTCTTGCCTCCATTGTTGGAAAGATTAGGTGTAGCATTTTAACCCAAGATTCCAATTTAGAAATATTTTCTAAACCCTATTTCAATCATTCACAAACTAGAGACAAGTCTCTGTTTGTTTCAAAACCCAAGCTTGACCAGGCCCTTACAAGGTAACCACTTGGTTAAATGACTTATTTGAAACCACAGAACCCTGCAAAGATCCCCAATTTTGTTTGAATTCAAAAGGATTTGAATTCATATCAAAAATCATTCCAGAAAATAGAAACAGAAAAAGAAAAGAAGCAAACAAAAGAAAAGGGCCAGGCGCCAGGAATTTAGCCCAGCAGTGGAACAGGCCCAACCAGCCCACCCGGGGCATTCCTTTTCCTCCCGCACGCGCGAGCGCACGCGTTCAGCCGCTGACGGGCAGACCCCACTTCCACCTTGCGCACGTCACTGACAAGCGGGGGTCCTCCACGCCAGTATCGTCTCCACCCGCACGACCAGTTCATCCCCAATCAACGCGACCGTTTTCTGTGTTTAATTCGCGGCGTCAATTCGAATCAATGGCCGAGTGATTCTCTCTCATGATCAGGCTATATAAACCCCTCGCCTCTCTTTTCCCCAAACCCCAAGCACGACGCCCCCAGTGCGCGCATTGCTCTCTAACCCGCCCGTCTCCGACGATCGCGGCAAATTCGGTGAGCCTAGAGTTTCCCTCGGTCTCGCGTTTACTTTATCTTGTTCGGTGAATCTCTGCACCTTCGACACCCTCCGTTTACCTTCGCATGACCCGTAGCTTCGGCAACGTCGACGACTGGCCGCCACCGTCTCCTGCACGAACTCCGGCGAGCTCTAGTGGTAAGTCCAGACCACCCCGAACCTTGTCGTTCACGCTCGCATGTTCTCCGTGATCTTCCGCATCTAACCACACCTTTCTTTGGCATCCTAGTGATCTACAACGTCGCCTCCGACCTCGAGCGAAACCACCGTTGCCAGATCCAACTCCGGCGAGAAATCTACCGCAACCCTGAGCGCCCCTTGCCGAGCTGATCACACGTCGAGCATCCCCACACCCTCGCGGTCTCGGTGAGCATCTTCCCCATCCACCTAGCGATCTGTACCGTCGGCGCCCCCACCGTCTGGTCGTCGCCGCCGCGCACAGCTGATAAGCGCCGCCCGATTTTGGCCTGTTGATTTAGAACGTTGGATCTGTATCGTAGCGCCAGGATAGATCCACTTAACCCCAAAGCGGTACGCGATCTGGAGCGTTCGATCTATTTAGATCCTGTGGCTGCAGAGCGCGATCCAACCGAAGCGGTACACGCCAATCACAGCACGACGCGTGGCTAGGGTTAGATCTAAAATTAGATTTAAAATCAGAAATTTGATCCAATTTCAAATGCTTATAACTTTTGATTGCCACGTTAGATTTTTGCAAATTTTATACCGTTGGATTTAGTGAAACAATACCTTTCTGAATATCCAATTTATTTAGCATATAGTAACAGTTAAAATGATTTTATTTGTAGAACATGTTTTAAGGCCATTTTAAGTAGAGATTTATTTTGGTAAATTGTATTGGAGCCAAATAAGTTTAGTTGGCAAATTTGTGACTTGTTAAAGTTTCTGTAGACATGAGCATACTTGGTAGAATTTTTCAAAAAAAAATCACACTTAGTAAATTCTTGCATGCATGCATTCATATTATTTTGGTTGTATATAATTGTGTGTAATTGTATGCTATAATTTCTTGTGTAGATTTTGCTAGTGATTGTGATTGTGAAGAGTGCTACTCTCCCCACTACCAAGGCAAGTGATATTTACATGAATATATTTGTCCTATGTTTTGAACTAGCATTAGATATTTTGTTATAGTAATGCATGTTATTTTGTCTAATGCAAAAGTTGGGAAATCCTATGTAGTCTATTAGAATTGCTAGGGAATTCTCCTAAGTTAAGTTATCATAATCTGCTTAGTCTAGCTACTTAGCAAACAAGGGTGGTGAACATCTATACTTATTATGATAAAACTATTTCTAAGTCAAGGGACTTATGTTTTCTAATAAAACCACTAAGTCAAATGAACCTCCTGGGTGGAATGGAAAGTATGGGTTATGTTGAGTGGTTACACAAGGCCATGGACTTGGGTTGTGTATCTCACTTGTGGTAAGCCACCCAGGCACAAAGGGATTTGGAGGCCAAGTGTTGAGAAAGCTTACAGTGCAACCACTTGGCAATATGGGCTCTGCCATGATCATATAGGTTGCTAGAACTTAGTCATTTGGACAGATGGTGGTAGATGGGAAGATAGGTTGGAACGCGTCCATTTGACTAAGGAAAAGCTTCTGAAAGGTCCGGTCTTGGGAAACCAATTCTGGTGGGGAAAGTGCACAACCTCTGCAAATGGAAAACCTAAGTACTTAGCCTAGTCCAAGGAAATGGACACTTTTGAGCATCAAGACATGGATGCTACAAGAATCTCATCACTCCAACTTCTAAAGTAAAAATTTATGGGTGAACAAGGGAGAAGACCCCAATGTCTATTGGTGGTTCTTTGGGAATGTTTTTGACAAAGAAAACTTAGTGATTTCAACTAATAGGAAAACTTATTTTCAAGCAAAGCAAGCCAAGCTACACTTACCCAAATGCATATAGTAATATAGTCCACTTAAAATAAACTAAGGTATCACTTGCCAATACTATTCCAAAGTATTGACCCTCTGTGGCTGTAACTTGTGATGTTGCAGGTTACTCCGATGATGAGTAGGAGTCATGAGTCTACACTCAACATGCTTGCATGTGGCACATGAAGATGAAGACTTATGTTTATTTACTTATTCCTTAAACTCTTGTTTTAGGCCTATGGCCCTGAGTTGTAAAAGACTATGTTTTATCTCTGGAATGAATGTAATAAACGACCTTTGTATCTGTGTACTTCATCTTAAACTGTGGATGCTAGCATTGATCCAGGGACTAGCATTGCAATCACAGGGATCCTTTCCTTTATAAAGGAGGGGTCTAACAGATGGTATCAGAGCACTGTGTTGCCTGTAGGATTGTGACCCTAGGATTTGAAAACCACTAAGGAAAAAAAATTCTTCAACTACTTCTACACTTATCTATTCTTCTCGTAAAACTTTTCTAATCTTTTCATTCTCAACTCCATTTGTAGATGAACTCCATCAACGAAGCTGTAAAGAAAGGACCACTCATGACCATGACCTTGGAGTGTGAAACTGAGTTTCCCAATATACTCAAGGACCTCATGGTGGCAATGGAAGCACATGGTGCAGCTGTGTACAAGGGCTTCCCAGTGATGGATGAAGGAGTGGAGTATTGGTGGGTGCAACTTCACTTGTACAAAAACAAGGAAGACAACCACAAAGAAAGAGGATTCTGCATGTACACCAATACTAAAATGCACACCACATTCTTTGAGTCAGCCAGAGATGCAGCTTGGAGGACTATCAAAGAACTAAGTACTAGAGTCAAGTGCAGAATGCTCAACCTCCAAAAAGACTTAGAGAAAGAGAAGGAACTTACTCAAGAGTTGGAAGCCACCAACCAAGAGTTAAGGGGAGATGTAATAGACTTAGTGATGGAATCATGTGAACAAGATAGGTGGATTGCCTCTAGGAACATTGTGATAGCCACCAGATCCAGTGAGATAGGCCTATAAACACACTTTGTTAGTGGACCACCATCTATCACCTTATTTTTCAAAATGATACCTTAAATAAATTGGACCTTGTATGATGTAAAGGACTTATGTATGCATGACTTGTGTGAAAGTTGTGCTCCATGAGTATGTATGAGATGGTTGTTTTATGTTCATCATAAATAGTGTTGTTCTAACTTTTCAATTTTTAAATAGATGCCTATTGCCGCCAGCACTGTTGAGGAGTTCCAGGTTACTCGTTTCGGACCCCGTATCATTGAGCTTACCACTTTGCTCGATCTCCCTCTTCCCACCATCACGGTGTACCCACTCACCAAGTTCGAGAGGAAAGACCTCTGGGGCTTCAAGGTGAACCAGCCAGGACGCCAGACTGAGCCTACCACAGAGGCCATCGTCTTCAAGATGATGCACGATGACAGGGAGAGAGGCATGGAGGTAGTCATGCAGGACCTGATAGGATGCTTGTTAGGCCGTCACTCCCGACAGGTTAGGGGCACTCACTTCCACGTCTTCGGAAGGCGTGATGTTGATGGATATTCCATCGACTTTGAGGACGACTCGAGGACACGGAGCCGATACATCTTTATCTCCAGGACTTAGAGACTCTCCTCAGGCACGTGGACACAGATAGGACGAACGTCATGCTTGGCAATGACGAGCTTCAGGTGCAGCTACGCGAGAAGGACAAGCTTTTCGCACAGCAGGATGAGATGATCAAAGAAATGGAGATAAAGTTCGAGGCCCAGACCGCAAGTTCAAGAGTCGGGAGAAAGCCGTCCGGGATAGGAACAAGAAAATCCGGGACATGATCGAGGCTGAAGTCCAAGGACTTGAGCTTGAGCAGCAGATGGTTATTGAGAGGCTTCGCTCCCAGAAGAGGGCTCTCAAAGCCAAGGTCGATTCCTTGACCACTACGATTGAGGAGAACAAGGCCGCGATGGAGAACGCAGGTCTTACCTTCGTCGAGGAGGAGATTGACGCTGATGAGTAGACTTGACTACTCGTTTACCTTTCATATTCATACTTGTTATTGTGAACTTATTATTGGACCATCCGACATGTGGATGGCTTGCCACTTGTGTGTTTTACTTCATGATCTTGTTATGTGGTTGTTGAACTTTTTATGTTGCTTGTTATGTGTTTGCTTATGATGTATTGTGCATGAAACATCTATGGGTATCTCATTCTTATCTATTTGAACAAACCACAGATGCCTCCCCGTCGCGCAAACCCCAACCCCAACAACATCACCCCGGAAATGCAACAAATGATGAATGCGCAAACACAGCTTATGCAAATGATGACAACATTCATCCAGAACCAGAATAACAACAACAACAACAACAACCCCAACAACAACAACAACAACAACAACAACAACCCTCCGGGTTTTGATATGCTCACCAGATTTCTGCGTCTGAGGCCAGCAAAGTTTTCGGGAACAACTGATCCCATGGTAGCCAATGACTGGCTACGTTCTGTGAACAAGGACTTAGTGACCGTGGGTTGCACGGATGCTGAAAAAGTCAGGTTCGCACATCATTGGAAGGACCAGCCGCCACATGGTGGGACAACTTCCAAATCACCACTCCTATTGATGAAGTGACTTGGGACATCTTTGAAGATGGCTTTCGCACTGCTCATATCTCATCAGGAATGATGAGTCTGAAACAGAAGGAGTTTCATAACACAAGCGGCGTCACCGTGGCGTGGTGAGTACATAGAAGAGTTCAACAATCTGGCGCTATGCACCGGATGAGGTTGATCAGATGCCAAGAGAAAGGAAAAGTTCTTGGAGGGTTTGAATGATGAGCTGAACCTACGGTTATCAGGGCATATGTTCCAACTTATCAGTCGTTGTGTGACAAGGCTGCTATTTTGGAAAGTAAAATGAAGCAAGTCGAGAGTAGGAAGAGGAAACACTCCGACAAGCACAGTTCGGGATCGTCTCACAAACGATCTCACTATGATGACAGTGGCAGCTCAGGATCCCATAAGCATGGGAAATTCAAGAAGCACCACAACCACAACCGTCATGACAACAAGCATCACCGCAGTCATGACAATGATAAGTACAAGAACCACAAGAGTGGACATAAGAACCACCACAGTGGAAGTGGTAGCGGAAGTGGAAGTCAGCCTGCAAAAAGGGACATCAGTCAGGTTGAATGCTTCAAATGCAAGAAACTGGGGCATTATGCTAATGAATGCCCTGATAAGAAGGTGGAAGGACCTAACAAGCCAAATCCTTTCCAGAAAGGACAGGTTAACCACATCAATGTGGAAGAGGTCTATGAAGAGCCTGATGCTGTTGCTGGTAAGTTTAGACTCAATTCCATTCCAGCATTTGTACTCTTTGATACCGGTGCATCTCATTCATTCATATCAAAAACATTCGTTGAAAGAAATGAACTACCGGTAGAAACCATTGGGTGTCCTATAAGAGTAAGTTCTCCGGGTGGAGAAATGTTTGTGAACTCAGGATGTCATGGCTTAGTCATAGAGTTTGGGAAACATAAGTTCCCAGTGAACCTGATAATTCTGAATTCCCAAGGGTTGGATGTGATTTTGGGAATGGATTGGATGGCTAAATACGAGGGAGTATTAGATTGTGCTAATCGTACAGTTGCACTCACAACCCCAGAAGGAAAAAGAATAAAATTCAGATCTAACTTTGAATCCAAGGGAAGTAAACTGAATTCTCTTAAGGGGGTTAGCATGGACAGTGTGCCAATTGTGTGTGAATATCCGGATGTATTTCCGGAAGAATTACCAGGGATGCCACCAGATAGAGAAGTGGAGTTTCTGATAGATTTGGTACCAGGTTCTGGACCAATAGCTAAGAGACCGTACAAAATGTCAGTTGACGAACTGAAAGAACTCAAGAAACAGCTAGGAGAACAGTTGCAGAAAGGGTTTATTCAACCAAGTTCTTCATCTTGGGGAGCCCCAGTATTGTTTGTGGAGAAAAAGGATAGAACGCAAAGATTGTGTATTGACTACCGATCTCTCAACGAGGTGACCATCAAGAACAAATATCCTTTGCCAAGAATCAACGACTTGTTTGATCAGTTAGAAGGAGCATGTGTGTTCTCGAAGATTGATCTTCGGTCAGGCTATTTTCAACTCAAGATAAGAGAGCAAGACATACCTAAGACGGCATTCACCACAAGGTATGGATTGTATGAGTACACTGTGATGCCTTTTGGTTTAACCAACGCTCCAGCATACTTCATGAATATGATGAATAAGGTATTCATGGAATTCCTTAACAAGTTTGTGGTCGTTTTCATTGATGACATCTTAGTCTACTCCAAGAGTAAGGAAGAACATGAAAGACACTTGCGCTTGATACTAGAAAAGTTAAGAGAGCATAAAATTTATGCCAAAATCAGCAAGTGTGAGTTTTGGTTAGAGGAAGTTGGTTTTCTTGGTCATGTTATGACAAAGGATGGTGTGGCACTTGATCCTGCTAAGGTTTTAGCTGTGACAGATTGGGAATCACCCAAGAATGTAAAAGAAGTTCGTAGTTTCCTTGGCTTAGCAGGTTACTACAGAAGGTTCATTGAAAATTTCTCGAAGGTTGCTAAGCCAATGACAGAATTGCTAAAGAAGGACAAGAAATTTGCTTGGACTGAAGGTTGCAAGTCGGTTTCAAGAGTTGAAGAAGAGACTTGTGACAAGACCAGTTCTATGTTCTTGATTTGGAAAAGGATTTCCAAGTATATTGTGATGCGTCTCATCAAGGTTTGGGTGCCGTACTTATGCAAGATGGTAAAGTCGTAGCCTATGCTTCGAGACAACTCAAAACTCATGAAGTAAACTATCCTACTCATGATTTGGAGTTAGCCTCTGTCGTCCATGCACTCAAAACATGGAGACATTACCTTTTGGGTAAGCGGTGTGAAGTGTTCACTGATCATAAGAGCTTGAAGTACATCTTCACCCAGAAAGAAATCAACATGAGGCAAAGGAGATGGCTAGAACTTATCAAGGATTTGGACTTAAGTTTGCAATACCACCCCGGTAAAGCAAATGTAGTAGCCGATGCTCTAAGTCGTAAGACGTTTGTAAATGGCCTTACAAAAGGGGAATTGCCAGATGACCTGTGTAAACAATTCAAGGAACTCAGATTAGAGATTGTACCAGAAGGACATCTCCTGTCCTTAGATGTTCAACCCACTCTATTGGACAAGATCCGAGAAGTGCAGAAGACTGATAAGGAAATTGAAAAGATTAAGGAAAATATAAGTCTAGGGAAAGCCAAGAGTTTCCATATAGACGAACAAGGCACCTTATGGCACGGGAAACGTATTTGCGTTCCACAAGATCCGGAGTTGCGGAAACTGATTCTACAAGAGGCTCACAACTCTCCGTATTCTATTCACCCGGGAAATACCAAGATGTACATGGACATGAAGGAAAGGTTTTGGTGGAACAATCTCAAAAGGGACATCGCCGAACATATTGCTTTGTGTGATGTGTGTAGCAGAGTCAAAGCGGAGCACCAGAAACCAGCAGGTTTGCTTCAACCACTGCCTATTCCTGAATGGAAGTGGGAAAATATTGGTATGGATTTCATTACCGGATTACCAAGGACCAGGTCAGGGTATGATTCCATATGGGTGGTAGTGGATCGCTTAACTAAAGTGGCTCATTTTATACCCGTGAAAACAACTTATACGAGTGCCAAGTTAGCAAAAATTTACATGAGCAGAATTGTATGCCTTCACGGTGTGCCTAAGAGTATTGTGTCAGATAGAGGAACTCAGTTCACTTCTCACTTTTGGAGACAGCTTCATGAATCTTTGGGAACGAGATTGGAATTCAGTACTGCCTTTCATCCCCAAACGGATGGACAAACAAAAAGGACCAACCAAATTCTTGAAGACATGTTGAGAGCCTGTGCTTGAGACTATGGAGCAAGTTGGGATGAAAGCTTGCCTTACGCAGAGTTCTCTTACAACAATAGTCATCAAGCTAGTATTGGAATGGCACCATTTGAGTTACTCTACGGAAGGAAGTGTACCATCCCATTACTATGGAATGGTGTGGGAGAGAGAAGTTTATTTGGACCTGATCTTATCAAAGACGCCGAAGAGAAGGTCAAATTGGTTAAGGACAGGTTGAAGGTAGCACAGTCCCGACAGAAGAGCTACGCAGATTCTAAGCGTAGGTAAGTCACCTACGAAGTTGGTGATAGAGCATATCTTAGAGTATCACCACTCCGTGGAGTGAAAAGATTCGGAGTCAAAGGAAAGTTGGCACCAAGATATGTTGGGTCATTCAAGATTCTGAGTCGCAAAGGAGAAGTTGCTTATGAAATTGAACTGCCAACATCTCTATCAGCAGTCCATAATGTGTTTCATGTGAGTCAGCTTAAGAAATGTCACCCGGAAATGGAAGAAACTTCTTTGAAGGATACCATACCTTTGGAAGAAGTCCAACTAGAAAGTGATCTCACCTATGAGGAAAAGCCTGTCAAGATTCTAGAGACCGCAGAAAGAGTTACCAGAACCAAGACTATTAAGTTTTGTAAAGTGCAATGGAACCATCACTCCGAAGAGGAAGCAACATGGGAAAGAGAAGATGATCTTCGGAAAGACCACCCTCACCTATTTGCTAGCCAAACCGAATCTCGAGGGCGAGATTCATCTTAAGGGGGTTAGATTTGCAACATCCCTAAATTCATATTCCAAAACTCATTCATGTCATTCTTGCATCATTCATCCATTTAGGGTTTTTCTCAAAATCATTTGTAGACAGAAGTTTGAGCTATGATTTCATGTGTGCAAATTCATCTCAATTGGCCATCACCCTTTGAGATTGGATTGTTTAGGAACTTGATTTCTTGCCTCCATTGTTGGAAAGATTAGGTGTAGCATTTTAACCCAAGATTCCAATTTAGAAATATTTTCTAAACCCTATTTCAATCATTCACAAACTAGAGACAAGTCTCTGTTTGTTTCAAAACCCAAGCTTGACCAGGGCCTTACAAGGTAACCACTTGGTTAAATGAATTATTTGAAACCACAGAACCCTGCAAAGATCCCCAATTTTGTTTGAATTCAAAAGGATTTGAATTCATATCAAAAATCATTCCAGAAAATAGAAATAGAAAAAGAAAAGAAGCAAACAAAAGAAAAGGGCCAGGCGCCAGGAATTTAGCCCAGCAGTGGAACAGGCCCAACCAGCCCACCCGGGGCATTCCTTTTCCTCCCGCACGCGCGAGCGCACGCGTTCAGCCGCTGACAGGCAGACCCCACTTCCACCTCGCGCACGTCGCTGACAAGCGGGCCTCCTCCACGCCAGCATCGTCTCCACCCGCACGACCAGTTCATCCCCAATCAACGCGACCGTTTTCTGTGTTTAATTCGCGGCGTCAATTCGAATCAATGGCCGAGTGATTCTCGCTCATGATCAGGCTATAAACCCCTCCGCCCTCTCTTTCCCCAAACCCCAAGCACAGAACGCCCCCAGGCTACGCACATTGCTCTCTGCAACCCCGCCGTCTCCGACGACTGCGCCGGCAAATTCCGGTGAGCCTAGAGTTTCCCTCGGTCTCGCGTTTACTTTATCTTGTTCAGTGAATCTCTGCACCTTCGACACCCTCCGTTTACCTTCGCATGACCCGTAACGCCGACGATCGGCCGCCACCGTCTCTGCACGAACTCCGGCGAGCTCTAGTGGTAAGTCCAGACCACCCCGAACCTTGTCGTTCACGCTCGCATGTTCTCCGTGATCTTCCGCATCTAACCACACCTTTCTTTGGCATCCTAGTGATCTACAACGTCGCCTCCGACCTCGATCGAAACCACCGTTGCCAGATCCAACTCCGGCGAGAAATCTACCGCAACCCTGAGCGCCCCTTGCCGAGCTGATCACACGTCGAGCATCCCCACACCCTCGCGGTCTCGGTGAGCATCTTCCCCATCCACCTAGCGATCTGTACCGCCGGCGCCGCCACCGTCTGGTCGTCGCCACCGCGCACAGCTGATAAGCGCCACCCGATTTTGGCCTGTTGATTTAGAACGTTGGATCTGTATCATAGCGCCAGGATAGATCCACTTAACCCCGAAGCGGTACGCGATCTGGAGCGTTCGATCTATTTAGATCCTGTGGCTGCAGAGCGCGATCCAACCGAAGCGGTACGCGCCAATCACAGCACGACGCGTGGCTAGGGTTAGATCTAAAATTAGATTTAAAATCAGAAATTTGATCCAATTTCAAATGCTTATAACTTTTGATTGCCACGTTAGATTTTTGCAAATTTTATACCGTTGGATTCAGTGAAACAAGACCTTTCTGAATATTTAATTTATTTAGCATATAGTAACAGTTAAAATGATTTTATTTGTAGAACATTTTTAAGGCCATTTTAAGTAGAGATTTATTTTGGTAAATTGTATTGGAGCCAAATAAGTTTAGTTGGCAAATTTGTGACTTGTTAAAGTTTCTGTAGACATGAGCATACTTGGTAGAATTTTTCAAAAAAAATCACACTTAGTAAATTCTTGCATGCATGCATTCATATTATTTTGGTTGTATATAATTGTGTGTAATTGTATGCTATAATTTCTTGTGTAGATTTTGCTAGTGATTGTGATTGTGAAGAGTGCTACTCTCCCCACTACCAAGGCAAGTGATATTTACATGAATATATTTGTCCTATGTTTTGAACTAGCATTAGATATTTTGTTATAGTAATGCATGTTATTTTGTCTAATGCAAAAGTTGGGAAATCCTATGTAGTCTAGTAGAATTGCTAGGGAATTCTCCTAAGTTAAGTTATCATAATCTGCTTAGTCTAGCTACTTAGCAAACAAGGGTGGTGAACATCTATACTTGTTATGATAAAACTATTTCTAAGTCAAGGGACTTATGTTTTCTAATAAAACCACTAAGTCAAATGAACCTCCTGGGTGGAATGGAAAGTATGGGTTATGTTGAGTGGTTACACAAGGCCATGGACTTGGGTTGTGTATCTCACTTGTGGTAAGCCACCCAGGCACAAAGGGATTTGGAGGCCAAGTGTTGAGAAAGCTTATAGTGCAACCACTTGGCAATATGGGCTCTGCCATGATCATATAGGTTGCTAGAACTTAGTCATTTGGACAGATGGTGGTAGATGGGAAGATAGGTTGGAACGCGTCCATTTGACTAAGGAAAAGCTTCTGAAAGGTCCTGTCTTGGGAAACCAAGTCTGGTGGGGAAAGTGCACAACCTCTGCAGATGGAAAACCTAAGTACTTAGCCTAGTCCAAGGAAATGGACACTTTTGAGCATCAAGACATGGAAGCTACAAGAATCTCATCACTCCAACTTCTAAAGTAAAAATTTATGGGTGAACAAGGGAGAAGACCCCAATGTCTATTGGTGGTTCTTTGGAAATGTTTTTGACAAAGAAAAATTAGTGATTTCAACTAATAGGAAAACTTATTTTCAAGCAAAGCAAGCGAAGCTACACTTAGCCAAATGCATATAGTAATATAGTCCACTTAAAATAAACTAAGGTATCACTTGCCAATACTATTCCAAAGTATTGACCCTCTGTGGCTGTAACTTGTGATGTTGCAGGTTACTCCGATGATGAGTAGGAGTCATGAGTCTACACTCAACATGCTTGCCTGTGGCACATGAAGGTGAAGACTTATGTTTATTTACTTATTCCTTAAACTCTTGTTTTAGGCCTATGGCCCTGAGTTGTAAAAGACTATGTTTTATCTCTGGAATGAATGTAATAAACGACCTTTGTATCTGTGTACTTCATCTTAAACTGTGGATGCTAGCATTGATCCAGGGACTAGCATTGCAATCACAGGGATCCTTTCCTTTATAAAGGAGGGGTCTAACAGTGGCATAAGATGAAGAGAGAAATCGGAAGCTATATCGCCAAGTGTGATATATGTCAGAGAGTCAAGGCGGGACATCAAAGACCCGCAGGATTGTTGCAACCCCTGCAAATTCCGGAATGGAAATGGGATTCAGTTGGAATGGACTTTATCTCCGGATTGCCTACTTATAGTAGGGGAAATAACTCTATCTGGTCATTTCCCCAGATTGTCCAAAGTCGCCCATTTCTTACCAGTCAAGACCACATATCAGAGTTCGAAGCTAGCGGAGTTATACATCGCTAGAATCGTCAGTTTACACGGAGTCCCCAAGAACATCGTATCTAGTCGAGGAACTCAGTTTACCTCGAGATTCTGGAAGAAATTCCAAGAAGGTTTAGGAACCCGACTAGATTTCAACACAGCTTATCACCCCCAGACCGACGGACAAACGGAGCGAGTAAATCAAATACTCGAAGACATGTTGAGAGCCTATGTGTTAGAGTATGGATCTAAATGGGAAGACTGTCTGCCGTTTGCAGAATTTTCATACAACAACAGTTATCAAGCTAGTTTGCAAATGGCCCCATTTGAATTCATGTACGGAAAGAAGTGTCGCACCCCTTTGAACTGGTCGGAAGTAGGAGAGAGTCAGATTTTCGGACCCGACATCCTAAGAGAAGCAGAAGAGAAGGTTCACAAGATTCGTGAGCACCACAAGACCGCCCAGTCTAGACAGAAGAGTTACTCCGACAAGAGACATCGAGACCTCACCTTCAACATAGGATATTTTGTGTATCTGAAAGTGTCGCCATTGAAGGGAATGTAGCGTTTCCAACTAAAAGGAAAGTTAACCCCCAGATATATCGGACCCTTCAAGATTCTGAACCGTCGAGGAGAAGTGTGGTATCAATTCGAACTACCCGAAGAGATGTCAGCCATGCACAATGTGTTCCATATATCATTACTTCGCAAGTGCCTCGAAGTTCCGGAGAAGACAGAAGTGTTCAAGAACATTGATCATCGGACCATAGAGATCAACGATGACCTAACCTATCCTGAAGTACCCATCCGTATTTTGGAAGAAACTTTCAGAACTACCGGAACCCGAAGCATCAAGTTTCTCAAGATTCAATGGAGCAACCACACAGAAGAAGAAGCTACCTGGGAGCGCGAAGATCACATCAGGACGGAGTTTCCCGATCTCTTCGAATCCTAGGTAATCTTTTTCGTACTTTTTCAAATCTCGGGACGAGATTTTTTGAAGGGGGGAAGGTTTGTAACATCCCAAAAATATTAAACAAAGACCATCAAACTCTAATCATCAAAATTAGGGTTAACAAAAAATTTCCCAACTAAAAATATGAAAGCATTTGTACGAGTGTATTAAAATTTGGATTCTTTTGAATTGCCATGGTTCTGTGTTTATTTGCTTGTAAAATGATTCTTAGGTGAAATAAACATCATCTAAACAATCCACAAACTATTCCCAAAGACAAACAACTCAAAATGAATAAATTAAGTGAATGGTCACTTTGGCCAAATTAACTCCCATGCCTACTTTGGCTAGCTCTAATTTTCAAAACTCAACATATACATGTATGGATCTTTGCACCCCTTGTTAGTACTAATAATAAGGTACCAATGCCCACTTTGTGATCATCCAAAAACATTCAAATGCTCAGTTTAAATGATAGATTAAAATTGAATCTATCTCATATGGGAAGATCCCATTATTTCAAAAACCACCCAAACAAGCTCAATTTTCAAAACCCAAGCACCCACAGAATCCTCAACACATGCCTAGTACACCCACCAAAAATCTTTTCAAAATTCAAAAATAAATTTCTTGCAGCCATTTCATCAAACACTTGGAGACAGAAAATCAATTTGGCCAAACTTCACTGTTTTGAGCAGTAATTTGGCTAAGCATTGTTCACCATTGATCACACTTGTCTCCCCCAGTGCCAACCAGTGCCTTGACCACCCCTAGACCCTACCCATTGCACCATGCCATGCCAACCAGAAGGAACCCTTGCCAGCCGACCATGGCTAGCTAGCCAGAGCAAGCACCAATGCTAAACACCATGTCTAGGACGCACGCCACCGTCCACCGCCACCCGCTGTCTAGCGCTTGAACCCTGCCAGCCACTGGACCACACGCCCAAGCCATGCCAAACTTCTCTGAGAGCATGCCGAGAGCGCGCCAGAGCGCCACCCTCGACACACGCCCACAGACCGCGTGCCGCCCTCGCCGCGTGCACACATGATCACCACCACCCCAGCAACCAGCAGACACGGCCGTTCGCCGCCGCGCGGACCACGCGCGTTGTGCGCCAGTAAAACCTCCGTCGGACCCACCCAGAGCGTCGAAGCGTTCCGACCGATCAGCACCGCCCTACACCTCGCCACCACGCCATTGAGCTTCGCCAGGGAACATAGAACCGCCCCTATCGTCCCCCACGCCGATAGTTGCCTCTGCTGTCGACCACGACGAGCTCAGCTCGCGCCCGTAGTTCCCCTCTCGCCATTATAAATAGAGGCCTCCCCCGCTCGATTTCTTCACACCAATTTGTTCCCCTCTCTCTCAGAAACATCCCACACCCTTCCCCGGAGCAAGGCGAGCACCAGGTGGCCGGAATTTCACCGGAGTTCGCCGCTGCAGAGGAGGAGAGGCACCGTCGATTGGAGCCGCCCCAGGAGGAGCTGCCGGAGCCAGTAGAATCGCCGTCATCAACTTCATCGTTCGGCCCCATCGTCTACCCTCGCCTGAGCCCCGGTGAGCCTCCCACGGCCCCCACTGAGTCGCTAGGGTTCAAGCTCGCCGGTGACATGTTCATCGTCGACGATGACCCTCAGCCATTGACCGCCCTTCTAATCCAACGAACCACATCGCCACGTACCGCTTCACGTGTTATGAGCCACTGACGGGTGGAACCCCCCTTTCAGCTGAGCCCCTCCCTGCGGAGTGACACTGGGCCGGCCCATTAACCTTTCCCGTGCAGCCCAACCATTTGAATTTAGCTTTTTCTATTTTAATTCAAACACAGTTCTGTACCTATATTCAAAAATCAACCCAGCTCGATTTAATGAACCAAATTGCATGAAAACAATTTTGTTAGAAAGGTACTCAAATGATTAATCCAAGCCCGTTGGATTCAAACCATTTGGATCTGTAGATCAACCGCGGTAAAAATAACAAGTCAGAAGCTTTTCTACATTCAAACATTTTTCAAATTTCAACCATAATAGCTTTTTGAGTTGATTCCAACTCTCAAAAATCACATTTGATCGTACCTTTCAGAATATATAAAAACATATGGGTTTACTTATAGAAATAATGTTCAAGTAATAAAAGAATGCCACATAGGCATTTCTAGTCACTTTATTTATTTAAAATAAAAGGTTAAACCTTATTAAATTGTGACACCACTTTAAATCACATTCCCATGGACTAAAATATGTGGTGATGACATGTGTCAACATGATACCATGTTTGAGTTGGAGAATATTAAATCTTAATTAGTTTTTCAATGAGTAGAAATTATTTTTCTAAAAATAAATAAGACAAATGCCTTAATCATGTAATGTTAAGTGATGATGCTAGATCATCTATAGAACACCTTTGTGTGATGATTGAAAATAGTTAAGTATTGTTTGGTGATTGTGTACCTCGTATTTATTCATAGACGCTAGTACTGACCAAGGATACGAGGAGGAAGGAAGATACTACGAAGAAGAAGAAGCCGAGGAGAACTTCAACCACTGCTCTGCTCAAGGCAAGCTTATACTGATACTTATGCAAGCCTTACTAACCAAGTTGACCTTGCAAGCTAACACTTGCAACTATGAAAGTTAGATAACCTATGCAATGCACTAAGCATGCTTGGTTGGACACATTTGATGATACCCAATCCTAGTTTTACTTGCAAGCTTTATACTTTATTTCTTTATCAAAGCTTTCTCTTAAAGTTTACTTAAGTGACTTGTAGATACTAGAAAGATATTTGAAGGTTGCATAAAGAGCATTAAATTTGGCCTAAGCTATATAATCTTGATGTCATCCTAAGGCATGAGATTGAACTTAATTAATCTCCACTTATTTTACCACCCATCATTAGTACTTATCTCATTTTTAGCTGCTAGTGCTAAGCATAAAAATTGATCAACTTTAGATGGGAATACTTGGTGAAAATGGTTATGAAAACCTTGGAATGATGAGTCATTCCACTGAAATGTTTTGACATGTGTTTCCGAACACCAGATGATTTTGATGATGAAAATGTTGAGGTAGGAGCCTTAGCCCCTTTATAAAACTGATGGTTGTCTGGATGCGATACCATTCCAATTTTACCGTACAACCATAATACCCGAAAACTAGGTAGGGTTTGACTGGAAACTTATATACCTTAGTATGGGTTCCCTCACGACCAAGGTCTGAGCTGAGGCTACCTTGTGAAGATTGTCCACCTATGCAGTACCCAAGATGACAGTTGGTCATGGTTGGGAGGCCAAACTCACAGGAGAGGTGCCTATACTAGGGCTTGTAATTGAAAGGTTAGGATTGATTATCTGCATACTGAGTATGGTGAATTCAGGATTTGTTCCTGACGGATGTATCGAATGTTGTGGTGAAAGTGTACAATCTCTTTAGAGTGTCAAACTATTCGAATAGCCGCGTCCGGGGTTATTAACAGTTGGAGTGGCCATACTGTTCCCCCGTCAGATGTTTTCAAAATGACTTGTGAAATGAATTGAGATTTTGATCTGACCACAACAGAGTTGTGATATGAAATACAAGTTCCCAGTTAGGTGTTATAAAACTTCAACTATCATTCTTTGCTTCTGAACTTAGTAGAGGTAAATCTGGATTTTTGCAAAACAACCCTAGAGCTTAGTGTCCTACTACAAAAACCCCCTTAACTTGTTAGTATTAGTTTGCGAGTACTTAAAGAGTACTCATGGCTTTGTCCCTGGATATTCCTATGGCCAAACTATGAAGAGGAGTACCAGGATGATGGACCGCAGGAAGGTTACGACAACTAGGATCATCTCCCATCATCAGCATTGCCTGTGACCCCAAAGATGGAGCTTCTCTTACGCTACCCTTATTATTACGTTATTCCACTACTTGAGTTGTATTAAGAACTGGATCATGAGATCCTTATTTGTGTAAGACCTTATGTATGGTTTGTAATGGATGATGTACTATGGTATCCAAATCTGTTATGTCTCACAAAAATGGTAATCCTGGGATTGCGATGTATGGCATAACAGGCATCTGGGAATAAAAATCCGGGTGTTGACAAGTTGGTATCAGAGCCATCTTGACCATAGGAGACCCTAGTTTACTGGACGTTTGAATCAAAAACTTAGTTTCAAAACCAACGGAAGCAATTATTTACAAAAACTTATTCCTATTCTTATCACTTTGATTCTTTATGAAAAATCATGTTCCTCAAAAACTCTTGCAAAATACATAAAATTTGACACACTTGATCACTCTACTAACTTACTCATCCTATATTCTTATAGATGGACATGAAGTACAACAAATTTTATCAGCTGGGGAATGGAGGAGACCTCATCTTTGAGCGGGATTTGGACCAGCTTTCGGAACTTCTAGAGCGTCCGCACCCCGAGTTCTTCGGAGCTCAGCTCAATGATCAGGAAGGAGAAGATCAGCAGTGGCTAGTTGTTGCAAGTCTCCGAGGAAAGATTGAACCTCCAACTGCAGAGGGAATTAAGTTCACCTTAAGAGAGAACAACTGGCTCGATGGACTTGCTAGGGCCATGCAGGAAGCTCTTGCCTGTCTGTGTTGGAAGAGTATCAACCAGATCAAGGGTACCTGCTTTGAGTTTTGTCCAAGGCGTGATGCTATGGGACAACCACTGGAAGCCCCATACCACCACGAGCTGAAGACTCAGTTGGACTGTAACATCCCAAAAATACTAAACTTGGATCATCAAATTCTAATCCTCACATTTATGGTTAACAAAAACTTTTCCAAATAAAATTATGAATGTATGCATATGTGTATGCATTGATTTTGAATTCTTTTAAACCCACCTTGTTTGTTTTTTCATTTCTTGTAAAATGTTTCTTAGGTGAAATAAACATCATCTAAAACATTTCCCACACTTCTCCGAAAGACAAGGAAATCAAAACACATATATGAAGTGAATGGTCACTTTGACCAATTTAACTCCCATGCCTACTTTGGTTGTCTCAAACTTTCAAAACCTAACAGAAACTTTTCTCGATCTTTGCACCCCTTTAATGTACTCATAACAAGGTATCAAGGCCCACTTTGTGATCATCCAGAAACTTTCAAATGCATAGTTTAAATGACATTTCAAAATTGAATCTTTATCATATGGGAAGATCCCACTTTTTCAAAAACCACTCAAACAAGCTCAACTTTCAAAACCCAAGCATCTGCAGACTCACCAGCACCAATCTAGCAAACCCACCAGAATTCATTTCAAAATTCAAAACTTGATTTCATGCGGCCATTTCATCAAACAGGTTGTAGACACAAATCAAACAAACATCAAACACTATAGTGTGCAGTAAAATTGGCCTAGCTTGTTCCCTAGTTAGCTCACACATAGCTCAGTAGATCATCTAGGAGTTTAACTAAGGACTAGCACCCCTGTGAGCTTGCCATTGCCATCAATGGTGAACAGCCGAAGCCAACCTTGCCACCCCATTGTGGACAGCAGGCTAGAGGAAGAAATAGCCGTGCCAACCTTGTCTGGGAGGCATCCCACCGTCCACCACCACTACCTGTCCCAGCCGCGAGCGTTGCCAAGCCCTGGACCACGTGCACAAGCCGTGCCCAGACCATGCCGAGCATGTGCCAGAGCGCCACCCTCGACCAGCGTCCACAGAACGGCGCCGCCCTCATCGCGTGCACACACGATCATCACTGACCCAGGAGACCGCCAGACATCCCCGTTTGCCGCCCCATTCCATACAGCCACCGCCCGCCGTCGAAGACGCCGCCAAGCAGAGCACCGCCTGCCTGCACCAAGCCGCACCGCCCCATGCCTCGAGACCATGTCGTTGAGCATCGCCAGGAGACACCGCACCGTCCCCTACCCTTGCCCATGCCTTTAGCCGCCTATAACCTCGCCCCCGACGAGCTCACCGTGCGCCCCGACGGTCCCCTCGCTTGACTATAGATAGAGGCCACCCCCGCGCGATTTCTTCACACCATCTCAGTCCCCTCTCCCCACTGACCGTGCCACACCGTTATCAGAGCAAGGCGAGCACCACCTCGCCGGAATTTCACCGGAGCTCGCCGCCTCTGGAGAAGAAGGGAGCCAGCGATTGGATCCTCCCCAGGAGGAGCCACCAGTACCAGGAGATTCACCGTCGTCGACTTCGTCGTTCGCCCGCCTCGCCGACCCTCGCCCGTACCCCAGTGAGCCCCTAGCACCCCTCACTGGTCGCGCTAGGTTTCGTTCTCGCCGGAGTTGTCTCGCGTCGACGATGACCCCCAGCCGTTGGATTAGAACTAGATCGAACGATCCACGTTTCCCCATACCGCTTCGCCCAGCCCCGTGTCACTGACGAGTGGGGACACCCACTTAAGCAGCCCGCGGGAGCACTGCGCTTAGCAGGCCGGCCCAGTACTTTTTCCCGCGCAGCCTAGCGATTCAAATTAAACCTTTTTCTTTTTAAGTTCAAACACACTTTTGTACCCAACTTCAAAAAACAACCCAGATCGATTCAGTGCACCAAATTGGATGAAACCAATTTTGTTGGAAAGTTCTATGAATTCTGAATCCAAGCCCGTTGGATTCAAGTCATTTGGATCTGTAGATCACCCATAGTAAAAATAACAAGGCAGAAGCTTTTCTGCATTCAAACATTTTTCAAATTTAAACCATAAAAGCTTTTGAGTTGATTCCAACTCTCAAAAATCACAATTAACCATACCTTTCAGAATATATAAAAATATATAGGTTTACTTATAGAAATAATGTTCAAGTAATAAAAGAATGCTACATAAGCATTTCTAGCCACTTTAATTAATTAAAATAAAAGGGTAAAACCTTATTAAATTGTGACACCACTTTAAATCACATTCCCATGGACTACAATATGTGGTGATGACATGTGTCAACATGATCCCATGTTTGGTTTGGAGAATATTAAATCTTAAGTAGTTTTTCAATGAGTAGAAATTACTTTTCTAAAAATAAAAAGAATCAAATCAAGCCTTAACCTTGTAAGGTTAGAGATGATGTTAGATCATCTATAAGACCCTTGTGTGTGATGATTGCAAGTAGTTAAGTATTGTTTGGTGATTGTGTACGTCGTATTTATTCATATACGCTAGTACCGACCAAGGATACGAGGAGGAAGGAGGATACTACGAAGAAGAAGCCGAGGAGAACTTCAACCACTGCTCTGCACAAGGAAAGCTAGAACTTGCAAGACACTCTAATTTAGCAAGCCAAATACTACTAGTGAATGTGCAAGCTGATAATATACCTATGCAAGCTAACCCTTGCAAGATTACCCATTTGATAAACCAATCCTAGTTTTATGAGTAAGCTTCTCACTTTATTTCTTTATCAAAGCTTACTTAGAGTTTACTTAAGTCACTGGTAGATTTTGGAAAGATGCTGAAGGTTGCATGAAGAGCATAAAATTTGGCCTAAACTAGAAACCTTGATATCAGCCTAAGCTATAAGGTTGGACTTAGTGAAACTCCACTAGTTACCACCCCTCATTAGTACTACCCCCACCTGTAGATGCTAGTGCTAAGCATAAAACTTGATCAACTTTTAGATGGCAATACTTGGTGGAAAAATGGTTATGAAAACCTTGGAATGATGGATCATTCTATTGAAATGTTTTGGACATGTGTTTCCAAACACTTGATGATTCTGGTGATAAAAATGTTGAGGCATGAGCCTTAGCCCTTTATAAAACTGATGGTTGTCTGGATGCGATACCATTCCAATTTTAGTGTACAACCACAATACCGAATATTGGGTAGGGCTTGACCGAAACTTATATACCTTAGTATTAGTTCCCTCACGACCAAGGTCCGAGTGAGGCTACCTTGTGAAGATTGGCCACCTGCAGTACCCAAGATGACAAATGGTCATGGTTGGGAGGCCAAACTCACGGAGAGGTGCTCATACTAGGGCGTGTAATTGAAAGGTTAGGATTGATTATCCGTGACATCGAGTATGGTGAGTTCAGGATTTGTTCTCGATGGATGTATCGAATGTTGTGGTGAAAGTGTACAATCTCTGCAGAGTGTCAAACTATTCAAATAGCAGCGCCATGTTATGGACAGTTGGAGTGGCCATATTGTTCCCCCGTCAGACTTTTCAAAATGACTTGTGAAATGAATTGAGACTTTGACTTGACCACAACAGAGTTGTGACCTGAAATACAAGTTCCCACATAGGATTTATAAAATTATGACTAGCTTCAGAACCTAGTAGAGATAAATCTGGCTTTTGCAAAACAACCCTAGAGCCTAGTGTCCTATTATCCAAAAACCCCCTTTACTTGTTAGTATTAATTTGCGAGTACTTAAAGAGTACTCATGGCTTTGTCCCTGGCTATTCCCATGGCCAGACTATGAAGAGGAGTACCTGGAAGATGGACCCCAGGAAGGTTACGACAACTAGGATCATCTCCCATCGTCAGCATTGCCTGTGACCCCGAATATGGAGCTTCGCCTACGCTACCGTTATTATTACGTATTCCGCTGCTTGATGTTGTATTAAGAACTGGATCATGAGATCCCTATTTGTGTAAGAACTTATGTATCGTTTATAATGGATGAAGTACTATGGTATCCAATTCTGTTATGTCTCGCAAAAATGGTAATCCTGGGATTGCGATGTATGGCATAACAGGCATCTAGGATTGAAAAATCCGGGTGTTGACAAGTTGGTATCAGAGCCATCCTGACCATAGGATACCCTAGTTAGATTGGACGTTGAACCAAAAACTTAGTTTCAAAACCAAAGAACACAAATATTTACGAAAACTTATTCTCATTCTTACCTCTTTAATTCTTTCATAAAACTTCATGTTCCTCAAAAACTCTTGCAAAATAAATAAAATTTTGACACACTTGATCACTCTGCTAATCTACTCATCCTGTATTTTTATAGATGGACGTGAAGTACAGCAAGTTTTATCAACTTGGGAATGGAGGAGACCTTATCTTTGAGAGGGATCTGGATCAGCTTTCGGAACTTCTGGAGCGTCCGCACCCCGAGTTCTTCGGAGCTCAACTCAATGATCAAGGAGGAGAAGATATGCAGTGGCTAATTGTTGCAAGTCTCCGAGGAAAGATTGAACCTCCCACTGCGGAGGGAATTCAGTTTACCTTGAGGGAAAACAATTGGCTCGATGGACTTGCCAGAGCAATGCAGGAAGCTCTTTCCCGTCTGTGTGGGCAGAGCATCAATCAGATCAAGGGTACTCGCTTTGAGTTTTGTCCAAGGCGTGATGCAAATGGACAACCATTGGAAGCCCCATACCACCCCGAGCTGAAGACTCAATTGGAACACCTTAGCTTCATGATGTATGATCGTCAGTAGGAATTGGACAACTGCCGTGACTATTGCAACCACAAGTCTGCCATCATCAAGACGAAGTACTAGACCATCGCCATGCTAGCAAAGGATCGCAAGTCTCGCCGCCGTCAGCTCGACAAGAAGGAGCGCATTATTGCCCGTCTTCGCCATCGCATCTCATCTCTGGAGGAGACCATCCACGAGAGAGACATGCAGTTAGAGGAAAGGGAGAATGCCGGAGACCCTTACTCCTATCTCAGTGATCACGATGATTTTCTGGAGGATCAGGCCATGGACTTCTTCACCGATGAGGATGATTTCGCCTTCATCGATGATGATGAAGATGATGAAGCCACAGATTTCGAGGAGTAGTAGCACTTGAGAACTAGCGTAGTGAGTAGTAGTCGGTCCCACTGTATCATAGATTCCAGAATGGTTCTTAAAACCATCTGTTATTCCTTGCTGTGGTTTGCGTTGTATCGAGTGAATGATTGAATGAAAAAGCAAGTTGCTAGAAAAATCTGAATCAAACATTTATCACTTTTCAAAGACCCAAAACCTTAGAAATTTCCCTCTTTTCTGATGATCTATATCAACCTTCAGATGCCACTAGGAGGAAGTGGTTCAGCCCCAGACCCGATGTTGCAGATCCTGCAAATGTTGACTTCTGACCGCGAAGCTGAAAGAGCGGAACGTCAAGCCAACCTAGCCACTCTGCAACAGATAGCCCAGCTAGCCCACAATAACCAAGGCCACGGAAATCAGGACAACCATGGATCTAAGCTCAAGAATTTCCAGAACACCAACCCACCCGTTTTCACCAAGTCAGAAGAACCCCTAGATGCTGATGATTGGCTGCAAACCATGGAAAACAACCTAGAAGTCGCCAAAGTGGAAGCCAACAAGAAAGTCCTGTTCACCACCCATTATCTAGCCGGAGATGCCAGGGCATGGTGGAACAGTGTTCGCGCCATGACCGGAGGCCAAATGATGACCTGGGAGGAATTCAAGGTCAAGTTCAGCAGAACCCATGTGCCACCAGGTTTGATCAAGAGAATGAGAGACGAGTTTAGAGAGTTGAAGCAAGGAAGGATGACTCTGGTGGAATACCGTGACAAATTTTTGTCATTAGCTAGGTATGCCCCGAACGAGATAGACACCGAAGCCAAGAAGAAAGAAAGATTCCTGAATGGTCTGCATGACGAGATGCAGACAGTGTTAATCAATATCCCCTTTGTTGATATTGAAGCCCTTGTCGACTCTGCTATCCAGATGGAAGGAAAGATCAACCAGGCCAATGAGAACCGCAAGCGTCGCATGATGCATCAACCAGGAACCCATCAGACCCCAAAGTATCGCCCCAACCCATCTCCAGGATTTTCCCCAAGAACCAATAGACCCCCTATGACCCGTCCGACCTACCCCAAGCGTGGAAACCCTAGACCCGGAGGAAATCACACCAACCCCGGCAATGCTAGAAATTTCACCCATGCCCCACCCAAGTTCAACACCAACAATGCTACCGCCAACCCCAACACTGCCCCGAGGACTGGAAGCAATGTTGTGCCTGTCGCAGCCAAGGACAAGTCACAAGTGACCTGTTATGGCTGTGGAAATAAAGGCCACTATTCCAACGAGTGCCCTAACAAGAAGAATGCTACAGCCCCAAACGCCAATGTCCCAGCTCAGCAGCAGCGTCGTGTCCAGCCAGGGAGAAGATTTGCCCCAGGGAATTCACTCAACCGCAATGGCCGTCTTTTTCTCGTGCATGCTGAAGAAGCTCAGGAAGCGCCAGACGTCGTGCTGGGTATGTTTTCTGTTATTTTAGTACTTGCAAGAGTGTTGTTTGACTCTGGTGCATCGCATACATTTGTCACCGAAGAATTTGCCTGCACTAGTAAAATTCAACCAACCAAATTGAAGCATGTGATGATTGTACAAATTCCCGGATCAACCACCAAGGCTAGGCAAATTTGCAAGGCCATCCCTATCCGAATCCATGGCATAGATTTTTATGCTAACCTAATAGTACTCGGAACTAAAGGTTCGGAAGTAGTACTAGGAATGGATTGGATGTCCAAACATAAAGGATTAATTGACTGTGCCAAGAAAGCCATCACCATGACCAGTACCACCGGAATATCAGTCGAGCATATATCTGAAACCTTACCTCGCCAATTCAAGTGTAACAAGAGTATAGCCCAACCTACCATTGACCAAGTCCGGATAGTCTGCGAATACCCCGATGTATTTCCAGATGTTTTGCCCGGTATGCCCCCAGATCGGGATATCGAGTTTATCATCGAACTAATCCCCGGAACAGGACCCATAGCCCAGAGACCCTATAGTATGAACCCGTCAGAACTAGAAGAACTGAAGAAGCAACTGGATTCCATGCTGGAAATCGGATTGATTCAACCAAGTGCGTCCCCATGGAGATCACCTGTCTTATTTGTGGACAAGAAGGATGGAGGTAACCGTTTGTGTACGGATTATCGAAAGTTGAATGATGTCACCATCAAGAACAAGTACCCCTTGCCTAAGATAGAAGATTTGTTTGATCGGTTGACCGGTGCCAAAGTGTTTTCTAAGATTGATCTTAGGACTGGCTATCATCAACTCAAAATTAAGGAGAGGATATTCCAAAGATCGCCTTTACCACGACATGGACCGTATGAGTATCTGATCATGTCTTTCGGATTAACCAATGCCCCCGCTTATTTCATGAACCTCATGAATAAGATTTTTATGGACTTCCTGGATAAGTTTGTCGTTGTTTTCATCGATGACATTCTGATTTATTCCAAATCAGAAGAATAACATGAGCTACACCTAAGGACCATTCTTGGAACCCTTAGAGAGCATCAGCTGTATGCAAAGTTTAGCAAATGTGAATTCTGGTTACAGGAAGTAGGATTCCTCGGTCACATTGTATCAGCCGGAGGAATTGCCGTTGACCCTGCCAAAGTGAAAGATGTAGAAGATTGGCAAGCCCCAACCACTCAAACCCAAGTTCGTGCTTTTATCGGATTGGCGGGATATTACCGCAAATTTGTAGAAGGATTCTCTAGTATCGCCAAACCCATGACCCAATTGCTGAAGAAGGACAAGAAGTTTGAATGGACCGACAAATGTGAAGCGAGTTTTCAAGAACTCAAAAGGAGAATGATTTCAGCCCCAATCTTGATCATACCGGATATCACAAAGCCCTTCGATGTGTATTCTGACGCATCCAAGATTGGTCTCGGATATGTGCTAATGCAAGAAGGCAAAGTTATATCTTACCTATCGCGACAAGTGAAGCAACATGAACAAAATTACCCAACCCATGAGCTCGAACTCGCAGCCGTAGTTCTAGCCCTGAAGACATGGAGACATTACCTGATGGGAAACCGTTGTGAGATTTATTCGGATCACAAGAGCCTAAAGTATATATTCACTCAAAAGGAGCTGAATATGAGGCAGAGAAGATGGATCGAGATAATCAAGGATTACGACCTGGACATTCACTATCACCCTGGTAAAGCCAACGTGGTAGCCGATGCCCTTAGCAGATTGCCGTGCCGCTTGAACTCCATGATTTTGAAGGAGCAACCAAGTTTGCACAAAGAGATGGAAGATTTTCGAATGGAATTAGTAAGTGAAGGATTTTTGGCTAGCATAGAACTTCATCCCACTTTGGTCAGTCAGATTAAAGAGGCGCGGAGGGGAAATGCCAGTATCGACGGAATCAAGCGTCGTATCGGTACATGCAAAGTACCCGGATTCACCGAGGACGAAGGAGTTTTGTGGTACAAAGGACGCCTTTGTGTACCATCAGATTCTGAGTTGAAAGAAGTTATTTTGAAGGAGGCTCATGATACTCTTTATTCTATCCATCCCGGAGGAACTAAGATGTATCAAGATTTGAAAGAGCAATTTTGGTGGCATAAGATGAAGAGAAAAATCGGAAGCTATATCGCCAAGTGTGATATATGTCAGCGAGTCAAGGCCGGACATCAAAGACCTGCTGGATTGTTGCAACCTTTGCAAATTCCGGAATAGAAATGGGATTCTGTAGGAATGGACTTTATCACTGGACTACCTACTTCTAGTAGGGGAAATGACTCTATTTGGGTCATAGTGGACAGAGTGTCCAAAGTCGCCCATTTCTTGCCCGTCAAAACCACCTATCAGAGTTCGAAGCTAGCCGAGTTGTACATCGCTAGTATCGTTAGTTTGCATGGAGTCCCCAAGAACATCGTATCGGATCGAGGAACTCAGTTTACCTCAAGATTCTGGAAGAAAGTCCAAGAAGGTTTAGGAACCCTCCTAGATTTTAGTACCGCGTATCACCCTCAGACCGATGGACAAACGGAGCGAGTAAATCAAATACTCGAAGATATGTTGAGAGCATGTGTGTTAGAATATGGATCCAAATGGGAAGATTGTCTGCCGTTTGCAGAATTTTCATACAACAACAGTTACCAAGCCAGTTTGCAAATGGCCCCATTTGAATTTATGTACGGAAGGAAGTGTCGCACCCCCTTGAACTGGTCAGAAGTAGGAGAAAGTCATATTTTCGGACCCGACATCCTACGAGAAGCAGAAGAGAAGGTTCACAAGATTCGTGAGCACCTCAAGACCGCCCAATCCCGACAGAAGAGATACACCGACAAGAGGCGTAGAGACCTCGCCTTCAACATAGGAGATTTTGTTTATCTGAAAGTGTCGCCATTGAAGGGAATGCAGCGTTTCCAACTCAAGGGAAAGTTAGCCCCCAGATATATTGGACCTTTCAAAATTCTGAACCGTCGAGGAGAAGTATCGTATCAATTGGAACTACCATAAGAGATGTCATATGTGCACAATGTGTTCCATATCTCGTTACTTCGCAAGTGTCTCGAAGTCCCCGAGAAGACCGAAGTGTTCAAGAATATCGATCACCGGACCATAGAGATCAACAATGACCTGACCTATCCCGAAGTACCTATCCGTATTTTGGAAGAAGCCTTTCGAACTACCCGAACCCGAAGCATCAAGTTTCTCAAGATTCAGTGGAGCAACCACACAGAAGAGGAAGCTACCTGGGAGCGTGAAGATCACATCAGGACGGAGTTTCCAGATCTCTTTAAATCCTAGGTAATCTTTTCGTCCTTTTCAAATCTCGGGACGAGATTTTGTTTAAGGGGGGAAGGTTTGTAACATCCCAAAAATACTAAACTTGGATCATCAAATTCTAATCCTCACATTTAGGGTTAACAAAAACTTTTCTAAATAAAATTATGAATGTATGCATATGTGTATGCATTGATTTTGAATTCTTTTAAACCCACCTTGTTTGTTTGTTTCATTGCTTGTAAAATGTTTCTTAGGTGAAATAAACATCATCTAAAACATTTCCCACACTTTTCCTAAAGACAAGTAAATCAAAACACATATATGAAGTAAATGGTCACTTTGACCAATTTAACTCCCATGCCTACTTTGGCTGTCTCAAACTTCCAAAACCTAACAGAAACTTTTCTGGATCTTTGCACCCCTTTAATGTACTCATAACAAGGTATCAAGGCCCACTTTGTGATCATCCAGAAACTTTCAAATGCATAGTTGAAATGACATTTCAAAATTGAATCTTTATCATATGGGAAGATCCCACTTTTTCAAAAACCACTCAAACAAGCTCAACTTTCAAAACCCAAGCATCTGCAGACTCACCAGCACCAATCTAGCAAACCCACCAAAATTCATTTCAAAATTCAAAACTTGATTTCATGCGGCCATTTCATCAAACAGGTTGTAGACACAAATCAAACAAACATCAAACACTATAGTGTGCAGTAAAATTGGCCTAACTTGTTCCCTAGTTAGCTCACACACAGCTCAGTAGATCATCTAGGAGTTTAACTAAGGACTAGCACCCCTGTGAGCTTGCCATTGCCATCAATGGTGAACAGACGAAGCCAACCTTGCCACCCCATTGTGGACAGCAGGCTAGAGGAAGAACTAGCCGTGCCAACCTTGTCTGGGAGGCAGCCCACCGTCCACCACCACTACCTGTCCCAGCCGCGAGCGTTGCCAAGCCCTGGACCACGCGCACAAGCCGCGCCCAGACCATGCCGAGCATGCACCAGAGCGCCACCCTCGACCAGCGTCCACAGACTGCGCGCCCCGTGCCATACAGCCACCGCCCGCCATCGAAGACGCCACCTCTGCCGCGCAGAGCACCGCCCGTTCCAGACCAAGCCGCACCGCCCCATGCCTCGAGACCATGTCGCTGAGCATCGCCAGGAGACACCGCATCGTCCCCTACCCTTGCCCATGCCTTTAGCCGCCTGTAACCTCGCCCCCAACGAGCTCACCATGCGCCCCGATGGTCCCCTCGCTCGACTATAAATAGAGGCCACCCCCGCATGATTTCTTCACACCATCTCACTCCCCTCTCCCCACTGACCGTGCCACACCGTTCTCAGAGCAAGGCGAGCACCACCTCGCCAGAATTTCACCGGAGCTCGCCGCCTCTGGAGAAGAAGGGAGCCAGCGATTGGAGACGCCCCAGGAGGAGCCACCAGTACCAGGAGATTCGCCGTCATCGACTTCGTCGTTCGCCGACCTCGCCTGCACCCGGTGAGACCCTAGCACCCCTCACTGGCCGCGCTAGGTTTCGTTCTCGCCGGAGTTGTCTCGCGTCGACGATGACCCCCAGTCGTTGCATTAGAACTAGATCGAACGATCCACGTTGCCCCATACCGCTTCGCCCAGCCCCGTGTCACTGACGAGTGGGGACACCCACTTAAGCAGCCCGCGGGAGCACTGCGCCTAGGAAGCCGGCCCAGTACTTTTTCCCGCGCAGCCCAGCGATTCAAATTAAACCTTTTTCTTTTTAAATTCAAACACACTTCTGTACCCAACTTCAAAAATCAACCCAGATCGATTCAGTGCACCAAATTGGACGAAACCAATTTTGTTGGAAAGGTCTATAAATGCTGAATCCAAGCCCATTGGATTCAAGTCATTTGGATCTGTAGATCACCCATAGTAAAAATAACAAAGCAGAAGCTTTTCTGCATTCAAACATTTTTCAAATTTAAACCATAAAAGATTTTGAGTTGATTCCAACTCTCAAAAATCACAATTAACCATACCTTTCAGAATATATAAAAATATATAGGTTTACTTACAGAAATAATGTTCAAGTAATAAAAGAATGCTACATAAGCATTTCTAACCACTTTAATTAATTAAAATAAAAGGGTAAAACCTTATTAAATTGTGACACCACTTTAAATCACATTCCCATGGACTACAATATGTGGTGATGACATGTGTCAACATGATCCCATGTTTGGTTTGGAGAATATTAAATCTTAAGTAGTTTTTCAATGAGTAGAAATTACTTTTCTAAAAATAAAAAGAATCAAATCAAGCCTTAACCTTGTAAGGTTAGAGATGATATTAGATCATCTATAAGACCCTTGTGTGTGATGATTGCAAGTAGTTAAGTATTGTTTGGTGATTGTGTACGTCGTATTTATTCATAGACACTAGTACCGACCAAGGCTACGAGGAGGAAGGAGGATACTACGAAGAAGAAGCCGAGGAGAACTTCAACCACTGCTCTGCACAAGGCAAGCTAAAACTTGCAAGACACTCTACTTTAGCAAGCCAAATACTACTAGTGAATGTGCAAGCTGATAATATACCTATGCAAGCTAACCCTTGCAAGATTACCCATTTGATAAACCAATCCTAGTTTTATGAGCAAGCTTCTCACTTTATTTCTTTATCAAAGCTTACTTAGAGTTTACTTAAGTCACTGGTAGATTTTGGAAAGATGCTGAAGGTTGCATGAAGAGCATAAAATTTGGCCTAAACTAGAAACCTTGATATCAGCCTAAGCTATAAGGTTTGACTTAGTGAAACTCCACTATTTACCACCCCTCATTAGTACTACCCCCACCTGTAGATGCTAGTGCTAAACATAAAACTTGATCAACTTTTAGATGGGATACTTGGTAGAAAAATGGTTATGAAAACCTTGGAATGATGGATCTTTCTATTGAAATGTTTTGGACATGTGTTTCCAAACACTTGATGATTCTGGTGATAAAAAAGTTGAAGCATGAGCCTTAGCCCTTTATAAAACTGATGGTTGTCTGGATGCGATACCATTCCAATTTTAGCGTACAACCACAATACCCGACTATTGGGTAGGGCTTGACTGGAAAGTTATATACCTTAGTATTAGTTCCCTCACGGCCAAGGTCTGAGCTGAGGCTACCTTGTGAAGATTGTCCACCTATGCAGTACCCAAGATGATAGCTGGTCATGGTTGGGAGGCCAAACTCACAGGAGAGGTGCTCATACTAGGGCGTGTAATTGAAAGGTTAGGATTGATTATCCGCATACTGAGTATGGTGAGTTCAGGATTTGTTCCTGACGGATGTATCGAATGTTGTGGTGAAAGTGTACAATCTCTGCAGAGTGTCAAACTATTCGAATAGCCGTCTGCGTGGTTATGGAGCTGAGTGGCCATACTGTTCCCCCGTCAGACTTTTCAAAATGACTTGTGAAATGAATTGAGACTTTGACTTGACCACAACAGAGTTGTGACCTGAAATACAAGTTCCCACTTAGGATTTATAAAATTATGACTAGCTTCAGAACCTAGTAGAGATAAATCTGGCTTTTGCAAAACAACCCTAGAGCCTAGTGTCCTATTATCCAAAAACCCCCTTTACTTGTTAGTATTAGTTTGCGAGTACTTAAAGAGTACTCATGGCTTTGTCCTGCTATTCCATGGCGGACTATCAAGAGGAGTACGGAAGATGGACCCCGGAAGGTTACGACAACTAGGATCATCTCCCATCGTCAAGATTGCTGTGACCCGAAGATGGAGCTCGCCACGCTACCGTTATTATTATTTATTGCTTGATGTTGTATTAAGAACTGGATCATGAGATCCCTATTTGTGTAAGAACTTATGTATCGTTTATAATGGATGAAGTACTATGGTATCCAATTCTGTTATGTCTCGCAAAAATGGTAATCCTGGGATTGCGATGTATGGCATAACAGGCATCTAGGATTGAAAAATCCGGGTGTTGACATGGACCACCTTAGCTTCATGATGTATGATCGTCAGCAGGAACTGGACAATGCACATGACTACTCCAACCACAAGTCTGCCATCATCAGGACGAAGGATCAGACCATCTCCATGCTAGCAAAGGATCGCAAGTCTCGCCGCCGTCAGCTCGACAAGAAGGAGCGCATCATTGCCCGTCTTCGCCACCGTATCTCGGATTTGGAGGAGACCATCCACGAGAGAGACATGCAGTTGGAGGAAAGGGAGAATGCCGGAGAAGATCTTCGTGGATACCCCCACTCCTATCTCAGCGATGATGATGATTTTCTGGAGGATCAGGCCATGGACTTCTTCATCGATGAGGAGGATTTTGCCTTCATCGATAACGATGAGGATGATGATTACACTGACTCCAAGGAGTAGTAGCACTTTAGCACTAGCGTAGTGAGTTGTATTAGGTCCCACTGTATCGTAGTTTCCAGAATGGTTATTAAAACCATCTGTTTACCTTTGTTGTGGTGTGTGTTGTATCATGTGCTATGAATGAATGAATGAAAAGCAAGTTGCTAGAAAATCTGAGTAAAAATTTAAAAACTTTTCAAAGTCCCTGAACCTTAGATATTTCCCTCTTTTCTCATGTTCTATCTCAATCTTCAGATGCCTCGCGGAGGAAGTGGTTCATCCCCGGACCCGATGTTGCAGATCCTGCAAATGTTGGTTTTGACCGAAAGTCGAAAGAGCGTAACGTCA
Organism: Avena longiglumis; assembly: GCA_030063025.1. Lineage (NCBI taxonomy): Eukaryota > Viridiplantae > Streptophyta > Magnoliopsida > Poales > Poaceae > Avena > Avena longiglumis. The sequence goes on along the minus strand of CP125974.1, from coordinate 191,755,006 downwards.
ACCTAGCCACCCTTCAGTAGATAGCTCAGCTGGCCCACAACAATCAAGGCCAAGGAAATCAGGACAACCATGGATCTAAGCTCAAGAATTTCTAGAATACCAACCCACCTGTTTTCACTAAGTTGGAAGAGCCCTTAGACACAGATGATTGGCTGCAAACCATGGAAAACAACCTGGAAGTCGCCGAAGTGGAAGCTAACGAGAAATTTCTATTCACCACCCACTATCTAGCCGGAGATGCAAGAGCATGGTGGAACAGCGTTCGTGCAATGACCGGAGGACAGATGATGACCTGGGAGGAATTCAAGGTCAAGTTCAACAGAACCCATGTGCCACCGGGTTTGATCAAGAGAATGAGAGATGAGTTCAGAGAACTGAAGCAAGGAAGGATGATCGTAGTGGAATACCGTGACAAATTCTTGTCATTAGCTAGGTATGCCCCGGATGAGATCGACACTGAAGCCAAGAAGAAAGAGAGATTATTGAATGGTCTGCACGATGAGATGCAGACGGTGTTGGTCAATATCCCCTTTGCTGATATTGAAGCCATTGTCGACTCTGCCATTCAGATGGAAGGAAAGATCAACCAAGCCAATGAGAACCGCAAGCGCCGCATGATGCATCAGCCAGGAACCCATCATACCCCGAAGTATCGCCCTAACCCATCTCCAGGATTTGCCCTGAGAAACAACCGACCCCCGATGAACCGTCCGACCTATCCCAACCGTGGAAACCCAAGGCCCGGAGGAAATCACAACAACCCCGGCAACTCTGGCAATTTCAACCGTGCACCACCCAAGTTCAACAACAACAATGCTACCGCCAACACCAACACTGCCCTGAGGACTGGAAGCAATGTTGTGCCTTTTGCAGCAAAGGACAAGTCGCAGGTGACTTGTTATGATTGTGGAAATAAGGGTCACTACTCCAATGAGTGCCCCAAGAATAATGCTGCAGCCCGCAATCCAAATGCCCCAGCGCAGCAGGAGCGTCGTGTTCAGCCCGGAAGAAGGTTTGCCCCAGGGAATTCGCTCAACCGCAACGGCTGTCTTTTTCTCATGCATGCGGAAGAAGCCTAGGAAGCGCCAGACGTCGTGCTGGGTATGTTTTCTGTTAATTCAGTACTTGCTAGAGTGTTGTTTGATTCTGGTGCATCGCACTCATTTGTCATCGAAGAATTTGCATGCACTAGTAAGATTCAACCAACCAAACTGAAGCATGTTATGATTTTTCAAATTCCCGGTTCAACCACCAAAGCTAGGAAAATTTGCAAAGTCGTCCCTATCTGAATCCATGGCATAGATTTTTATGCTAATCTGATAGTACTCGGAACTAAAGGTTTGGAAGTAGTACTAGGAATGGATTGGATGTCCAAACATAAAGGATTAATTGACTGTGCCAAGAAAGACATAACCATGACCAGTACAGCCAGAATATTAGTCGAGCATGTATCTGAAACCTTACCTCATCAATTCAAGTGCGACAATAGTATATCCCAACCTACCATTAACCAAGTCCGGTTATTCTGTGAAAACCCCGATGTATTTCCAAATGTTTTTCCTGGTATGCCCCCAGATCAGGATATCAAGTTTATCATCGAACTAATCCCTGGAACGGGACCCATAGCCCAGAGACCATATAGTATGAACCCGTCTGAACTAGCGGAACTGAAGAAGCAACTGGATGCCATGTTGGAAATGGGATTGATTCAACCAAGTGCATCACCATGGAGATCACATGTCTTGTTTGTGGATAAGAAGGATGGAGGTAACCATTTGTGTACGGATTATCGGAAGTTGAATGATGTCACTATCAAGAACAAATACCCGTTGCCCAAGATAGAAGATTTGTTTGATCAGTTGACCGGTGCCAAAGTGTTTTCTAAGATTGATCTTAGAACAGGATATCATCAACTTAAGATTCGCGCAGAGGATATTCCCAAGACTGCCTTTACCACCAGATATAGATTATACGAGTATACCATCATGTCTTTTGGATTAACCAATGCCCCGCTTATTTCATGAATCTCATGAATACGATTTTTATGGACTTCCTAGATAAGTTTGTCATTATTTTCATCGATGACATTCTGATTTATTCCAAATCAGAAGAAGAACATGAGCTACACCTAAGGACCATTCTTGGAACCCTTAGAGAGCATTAGTTGTATGCCAAGTTTAGCAAATGTGAATTCTGGTTACACGAGGTAGGATTCCTCGGCCACATTGTATCAGCCGTAGGAATTGCCGTTCACCCTGCAAAGGTGAAAGATGTCGAAGATTGGCAAGCCCCAACCACCCAAACCCAAGTTCGTGCATTTCTTGGATTGGCGGGATACTACCGCAAGTTCGTAGAAGGATTCTCGAGTATCACCAAACCCATGACCCAATTGCTGAAGAAGGACAAGAAGTTTGAATGGACGGACAAATGTGAAGCGAGTTTTCAAGAACTCAAGAGGAGATTGATTTCGGCCCCAATCTTAATCATGCCGGATATCACAAAGCCCTTTGACGTGTATTGTGATGCATCCAAGATCGGTCTCGGATGTGTGCTAATGCAAGAAGGCAAAGTTATATCTTATATATCTCGACAACTGAAACAACATGAGCAGAACTACCCAACCCATGACCTCGAGCTTGCAGTCGTAGTTCTAGCCTTGAATACATGGAGGCATTACCTGATGGGAAACCGTTGTGAGATTTATTCGGATCACAAGAGCCTGAACTATATATTCACTCAGAAGGAGTTGAACATGAGACATAGAAGATGGATTGAGCTAATCAAGGATTACGATCTGGAAATTCTCTATCACCCCGGTAAAGCCAACGTGTTGACAATCACCGCGTCACCCGAAGGCTCCATCACAAGAGTCTCCAACATGAAAGATTTCGAGGACCCATCCATCCTCGTCATCTTCGACTCCAACTCCGGGTCGGAGAATTCCGGCGACCTCCACGCCGGATCCGATCGCTTCATCGTGACCTACATGGCGAACGGCACGAGCGACCGGCCAGACCCCTTCTCCACTCTGATCCCACCGACTGCGACAACAAAGGAGGGAAGGAAGCTCGCCAAATCCTAGAGGAGGCGGTGCGCAAAGATCAATTCGAGCGTGAAAAATTTCGCCTCGATCAGACGATGGTGCAGGAGCTATCGCTCTACCATCAGCGCCGCATCAGGACACGCCTGAACCCTACCACTTAGGGTCGTGCCATGAACTTCGATGAAGACAACGATCCCGCTCGTGTGGCCGAGCGCGTGATGTACGAGAACATGCCACCAGGCTTTAGCGCCCGTCCGCCACCAGAAGCACCAGCGAGTGGAGCTCCCCCACCGCCACCCGGCTGCACGCCCCCTCCCAACTAGCCGAGAGTTCTCATCTCTCTGCAAGAGCGGGACGTGAACGGCCTCCCTCTATACTCCACCCCGATGGACAACGTCATCCCGGGGCAGGCAACGGTCGCCAACCTCAACGTTACAGTGGAAGTGTAACATCCCAGCATTAGAGCTTAGAAATAAGCTGAACCCAGATGTGTGCATTGCATTCATGCATAGAAAATCCGAATAATTTTCGCGCTTTTAAAACAGAACTTGTAAAATTGATTGAAGCTTCTCTTAACTTGATGGAATTGAAGTAGATCATCAACTTAACTGTGATAAGTTTCAATATGACTTTTGCTAAAACCTTATTTAGTTAAACATGATTTGGTCTAGGGGTAGACCAGATATAATAAAATGTCACTCATAATACATTGCTTAAATGATTCATATATGATCCTTAAGGGATCATATCGTACTATTCACCATATCAACCTATGAATACTAAGTTAAGATTACCACTAACATAATAAAAATGCAATGATTAATGCTGACTTATCTTATTTTTATCTATTCTTACTATGAGTATCATAGTAATACCTAACCTTAAACTCTTTAATGAGTTGGAGTTGGAAAGAGACTAAGTCAAGATCATCCACTATATATCTTTCTTTCTATAGCAATCTTTATAGAAATTATCTTAATATCTGTTGTTCATCAATGTTGGATAATTCCCCATTGATTCAAAAATTCTTTAACTATCAATCCTTGATCTACTATTTCTTGATCTTATCATAACATATACTTAAATCTTTTAAATAGGGCATAGTCCATAAATAACCTTAATCTAATATTAGATACTAAGAAGATAATTTCAAGATAATGTAAAAGTAGGATTGATAAAGCCTTGCTTAGCCAACTAAGAACTTAAGCAATAATTGATTAAATGATGATAATGGTGATGCTTTAGCCACCAATATTGAATGCTTATATTTAGTATAAGTAATACTGGTGTGTAGAACATGATTGGAACCTTAGTAGAGATAAGTTATCCTAGAGTAGTCATTGCAAGCCACATAAATATAATTTAGGGTTGGAGTAAAGTGAATATAGGATGATATTATTCAATTAAATCTAGTATAGCATAGAGTTATAGAAGTGGTGTTATTCATCTTAAAGGATAGTCAACTTTAGAGAAAGGTAGTTGGATGCATATAACTATTAGAGATACATTAGTTATGAATGATTAAGGAAGATTATGAGTAGAGTTTGAGGGAACTATTTGTTGGATGGAAGGCTATCAACAGCAGAGTAGTAAATACAACCAAGCAAGGACATGAGGAAATTATGAAATCCTTTAGTATCAAACTCATTGGAATCATCCATGAGTTTAGAAGGTTAATCAGTGAATGAGAATAGTACTATGAAGTAAAACTCATCATGTTAATCATGATGATATATAGAAAAAGGTAGTATATCTAGGAAAGGAATTCCTTAATAAGAAGTCTAGAATTATGAATCTTGGAAGATAGTAATTCTGGGTAAACAATCAACTCCAAATCTTAAAACCAAGTATAATATCCATTTCATATTAAGAATTCCTCATCTTATATCTATATCACTTGATAGGAACATTTCCTTTCAGCAAATCACATAAACACATCTTTGACAATTCCAACCATCATAATTAATTGTGCTTAGGAGTATCTTTATCACTTCATTTCTATAAAACATTCAAGATATAACTTTCAAGTATTAAAAGTGATGCCATCAGATATCCCAAACAGAAAACAATATGCTTAGTTATTGAATCTTTAACCACATCCATAAAAGAGTCTAAGTATATTTAAAAAACCCTAAACCCTAGGGTAAATAATCATAATCCAAAATCCTAGACCTCTTTCTTTATCATAATTGAATATACACATTTTCATTTTCCAAATTAATGGAAGTAGTAAGAACCATATTAATTTCTTTCATATTTCATGCATCAAATAATGATATAGGATCATTATACATATAAAAATTTATATTCAAACTCTGAGCCAACTAGAGTTAAGTCTTATAAAAAAATAAGAATACATCATTCCAGAAATCCATAACTAAAAGAGGAGAGAAAAATAATAAGAAAAGTTTCAACAAATTATTAAAAGGGGTTCATATTGAGTAAATAAAAGAAACACAAGAAGATTATATAATAAAAGTTCACAAATGCTACTAAATATATTTTAGTATTATTGAAATTATCTAGCAAATAAATCCTACAAATAAAAGTTAAAAATATAAATCAAATTCAAATCTGAAAAGGAAAACAGAAAATAGAAAAAGGCAAAAACAAATAAAAACATTACCTGGCCGTGGCCCAACATCTTTTTCCTTATCTAACGCCCATGTGCATTCCACAACAGCCCAACAACCAACCCAGCTCTTTCTATCATGTGACTGACAAGTGGGGTCAGGGAAGGACTGTGGGTTGAGAAGAAAGAAACGCCTAGGGGGTTATCCGCAAAACAACATGTCATCGTCATCCTCACGCACACAGACAGCTCGCTGGAGGCGCTTGCCGCAGCCCGATGTCGTCGTTGTCGTGAGTTGTGCGTCAAGATGCTCGTCGTTGTTCCAGAGGGAGATAAGAAGGCCACCGCGATGCCCTGCCTCAATCCCTATCCACAATCCCTACTTATCCTCTCTGATTCGAATGGGGCCGAAACCCTAGCTCACCAGAGCCACACCTCGCCGTCGAACCACATCTCCCCACACCCTTCCAAGCAGCCATGGAGAAGCACCGTCCTCCGTAGATCCTCTTAGAGAAATCCTGCATCAAGGGGAGCACTGGAGTGGACGAATTTGGTCGTTCTTCTTTGTGGAAGTTTGTCGGAAATCTTGTCAGAGAGCTGGCCTTTGACCGCGCCTGTCCTCGCCGACCTCTCTATCATCATCAGGGTGAGTTCCTAAACCTTCTAGTATCCTTAAATCGTCTTATCTCGATGTGAATCGCCGTCTCACCGTGTGCCATCATCGACCATTTCCGAGCAGCGCCGCCACTTTAGGACTCTGCACGATGCACCAATTAGAACTAGGTTCATTTCATTTGCTAGGGCGTAGTAGATCGTCGTCGGCGACCAACCACTAACGGTGGTGGTGGTGCTGACGCCATAGCTATTTCATGCCGATGCCACTTGGACCCAGTCCGCTGTTTGACCAGGTCTTTGTCTCACGTGGCAAGTGACGTGGCCTTGGACCCATATGTCATTGTCTGGGGTCAAGACAGGGTCGGTAATAAATGTATTTTCTTTAAACAACAGGTCTTTGAGGTGGTCATCGCCCACCCAAAGGATCGAGGCTAGCTTTAGGTGCGGTGTAAAAAGTATTTCCTGTTTAAGAAATAAATAAAATGTTATAAACCTAATTATTAATACTCCAAAATCAAATAAATGATTAAATGTTGTTTAATTAATAACTTTTGATTTATAATTTAGAAAAATATGTATAATATATGAAAATTTGTAGAAAAATAAAATCTACAACTTAAAATTATTATCAAAAATTATTATGATTATTATTTAATAAAGGTTTTATAAGTAATAAAACTTTGATAATTCATATTTTAATAATGGTAAATATTAATAATATAAATAAAATACCAAAAATCTTAGAAAAATAAAAATTATAATTTAAAACCATAATCATGTATTATTATTTCACTTAATTAAATTTCATTATTTATTAACTAAATATAAATTAATAAGAATTATAAAAATCATATCTTATTATTTATAAATCACAAAAATAAATGTAATATACCAAAATGATCACAAAATTAATATTTACATGTTAAAAATCTAATATTCTACTTTTGAGTTAAATAAAAATTCAAATATTTTAATAACTCAAATTTAAACTTATTTACTTCATTAATAATTCATATAAGGATAAATAAAATTTATTAATATTCCTAAAATAAGTAAATTAAGTATCATAAATAGTATTAATTTTAAATGTTAATAATATGAATCCATAATGGTTTAAAACATTATAAATGTTTTTATTTTAGAATTATCTTCAACCTTAAGTGAAGACTACATTCTAAAAGGATTCCTATTCATAATAAAAACCTTAAAGAACAACTTGTGAATAAATCAGATCATTCCTATCTACTTAAACCACCAGATTACAAAAACTACCACCACACTATAATAAATCCATAAGTAGTTAAGTAATATTATATTTTGGTTTATAAACTATAACCACTCATTTATAAAAGGTAAATGATACTACTCCATTATAAAATCAAGAAACCACTACACTAAGTAAAAGGATCACCAATATTAAGTAACCAAAAGGAAACATTCTAGCTACACAAGATACAAATGTTATAAGTATCATACTTTCAAAACTATCTATATTTTAAAGTTAACTTTAGTATCCAAGAATTTAAATATAATACTATAAACATTACTATATGTTTTATAGTTAACTTTGATCTGAACTAGTTAAGTTATAAGCATCTCAATCCAAAACTAATTAGGCAAACACAAATAACATCAACCACAAATTACTAACCACAAGGATTGTTTAAACCTTAGAAAAGGAATTTATTCTTCAAAAGTTATTCGTTTTGCCACTTCAAACAATGTATGACAAATAATAAAAATCACCCTACTTCATACTTCACTTGTATACCTAGGAGCAATAACACTTAAGCTATTTATAAATGACTATACTTATACAGTCAAGTTTGAAGATAAACAATTAAAGTATAAACAATCTTGAAGAGCATTTCATAGGTGTATATTTTATTGCTACATAAATATGTGTTGTTCAGACACACTCACAAGCCCTAATAAGAAGCACAAGTGTGAAACTTATCTAAAAGGACAACACATTCTAAAGTAACCATTTCCGGAATCCAAACCCTAGGACAACGTTATTCCCAGGATTTGCATTTAGAACGTGCATCACATTACTTATGCATAAAAGCATATTGCTTCTTTAAACATTAGTCCTTACTGGACCAATGATGCTGATTTCATATTTTGGATCTTATACTGACCCGAAGACCGTGAGTACATAATCTTGCAATCACAAAAGGCAAGTTCACACTTGCTCATGTCCTTTGTTTATTTTCTGTAAAGTATTTTACAAATCCAGTGTTGCCATTACCTGCATTTGAAAAAGGTCAGAAAACACTATTTTCAATAATAATGTGAACTATTGGTTACTGATCCAGGGTGATCAGTTAATCTATTAAATTCGACAGTTGGAATACCACTGTTCAGAACTATATCACCTCGGACTTAACAACCAATGTCGCCAGTGATTCTTGCACCGTATATTACGCGTTGGCCATGAGATTTGGAATGGGACGGAGGAGTCATCTGTATGTTCTTCCTCTCGCATGAAGCCGGATGTGCAGGTCATGGCTGTTATCCTCGAAGCGTGCATATTCATTGGTAATTCGTAGAGGATATGCAGCATATGGGTTGGAACCCTCATCGTCCCACGATAGTTCTGGCATCTAACGGTTTGTACAAACCATTGCCGTAATCCAATATCTGGGCATGGTGTACACCAAGGAGGCATGCGAGGTCGCGAAGGGGAAAGTGATTGGCTTGGATCATCTTCTGGGCCCCACATCATGGAATTGTGGACGGGAATAAGCTACCCGGTTGTGCAACAAAGAGTTGATCTCTCATTGGTAAAGTGATGCACCTCTGCAGAGTGTAAGAACTGTAACTTGTTACTCCCTGCTCCGGGAAGGAGTTGCGAACGCGGCGGGAAAGGAACTCCATGAAAGTTCTGGTAAACCTGTGAAGGCTGACGGACATAGCTTTTTAGAATAAAAGCAACCTTTGAAGAAATGTTTATGAAAAACTTGCATTGCCTATGACCTATGGTCTGTGGCTGTAGTTATAGTGCATCAAACACTCCTTTTCTAGTGAATTTGCTGAGTACGCTCGTACTCAAAGTATCTTCTTAACCCTTGCTAGATTCTGAAGCCGGAATAGACAACAACCACATCAAGTTATGCTCTAGGACTTATCATGCATAGCTAAAGCTCTTCAATGAAGATAAGGAAGTCAACTTATAACTCAACTCAAGTGAAGACACGGTTACTGATTAGATAGGAATATAATCTCTAGACAAAGAATCTAATTCCGTAGTGCAGTGCAATAGTAGCAATGCCAATTCCTTAGTTAAAATACTAGTTTTAGTAGTATAATAGTTCTTGCGTTGGTTATATTTGATTCTACTCCGTAAGCAGTTCTTTCTCTCTCTTTAACCTAGAGTGTTCTCTGGATCTTGTGTAAAGAGTGAGTTGTAACCTTTAGCCATGTATTGGACCCGCTATGTTTCTGTTGTGCCATTCTGAGGGATGTAATACTAGTGAACGGTGTTTCATTGGTGTTATGTCAACGACTATAGTATACTACATCATGCAGTGGTATGATGGGTCACCGCAGTTGGTATCAGAGCATATGCTTTGACCTTAGGTTGGAAACCTAGTAAATGGGTAGAACTTGTAGAACACATCTTAGTGATAATAAAGAGTTCTCTAGTGATATGAGGGATATTCACTTGAGAATAATCCTGTTATGTTACTAGTGCGATAACTCTTTTATATGATTACAATTCTGATCATTACCCAAGAGTTTTAACTCTATGTGACTGATGATAATTTCTTATCTACAGTTCCACATGGCACCTCGATATCCACCCCGGAATGTTCAAGTGATGAACAGGATGTTGGATGACTACGGAGGGGATTGGACAGACAATCTCCAACAACTTATATGGATTTTGGTATGTGAATCAAGACTTTTGGTCAAGATTTACAGTTACTATGATGGGCAGGTATTAGATAAATACCGTGTCATGATCATGTTACCCAAGAAGTTAGGACTTAAGGGAGAAATGCCATCAGGAGAGGCAAGGTGCATGGCATCTGCATATCAGATTGCCGTGGCAGCAGCCATAGCCATGATCCGAGAACAAAAATCCCAAGATCTAGAAGGTAGTACTCACACCATTATACCACATGAAACCTCAAACTCAGAACAGGAGTTATATCACTCTACCTTAATCCAAGATGAACCTACTCTAGCTGTAGAGTATATTGATCGTTATCGGTATTTGCTAAACACTTATCATAACACTCACCAAGTCTTAGTTTAGGATCTGGATACGGTTATTGAGGATTTCATTGATCCTGTTAAAGCAATGGCTCGTAGGAAGAAGTTAGATAAAGAAGCTAGGCATCCCAAATACATACCTTCAGGAGAAGTGTATGAGGAAACTGAGTTTGATGACCCAAACTCGGAAAATTATGCCTATTACCAAAATGACTTCAAGCCACCTGAAGACCTATGGACCAAGTACAAATCCGAACAATAGGAATGGAATAGAGTTATTCCAAATAATCCTGAGCCCAACAAGTATGGATGGAAAATCGAATCTCAAGGTAGAACCATAGGAAATCCTATACCTTGTGATACAGGTATTGAAGAAGAGATCAACTATAACCATAGAGAGACTTATGACCATATGGGGGTAATACTAATCCAATCAACTTAGAAGAGTATTCCGATAGCTACTACACCAATATATATTACTGGATCCAAGAAAAAGCTAAGGAACCAACTTATTATGAGGAAGCGTTGCCGGAAAACCCGGAATATTCTATAGAAGATTACGCCAACTCTATTCATTTTTCAATGACTAATCTTAGTCTCGGTACTTCTAATCAAGAATACGCACCTCCTGGATGCTCTTACGCTCCAGAAGGCAGTCGTAGGACTTCATGTCATCATGGACAGAATTCCAGGAAGCACTAGAGGAGGATCAAAGTAAGAAAGGAACGAAATCCCAAGGGATGAGGGCTTGAATAATATATATATATAGAGGGTAATGCGTATTGTAGTTTGAAGGGTTTGCCGAAATAAGTGAGTATATATCCACAAGAACAAGAAGTTCTTGTAAGACAGTTGTGTAAATAGGTATGGAGCAAACCATTGGAATATCTAGTACATTTGTAAATTATTTAAAACCTATGTATAATACATGGTATATGTTTTGTTGTTTATCGACTTTTGGATCTTGGATCTTCTTGATTGACTAGATTTGTACATGAAGTTTAATTAGGTGTGCAAATGCATGATGTAACACCCAGTTATTACTTGATGTTATAGACCTAGATAGAAACGGGAATTCGTGCAAGGGAATGACGAGTTTCGAAGATCATAAGGAAGACTGACTTGAGGGATGAAAGAATGATATAAGGGGTATTAACACCATTTGGAGGATAGATAGAACATAGTTCATATTTTTGGCCAGCTTAGGAAGAAAGTCTGGTGTAGAATATGTAGGGAGCAACAAGATATGATGAACTAAAAGTTCATTCAAAGTAGGTAAGATGCTAAAAATTTAATGAAAGAGTTGTACCAAGTTCATGGAAGAATCATGAAAAAGTACCAAGAAGATGCCTTGGAACCAAAAGGGTATTCAAGCTCTTACAATTCAGAGAGAATGCCTGTTGTAGGTCGGAAACTGTAAGGAAGTACCTACCACCCAGAATGATCCGCCTTTGTTACTTAATCCCTAGTCGGCATTCTGATCCGCAACTGGTATTTTGTCCGCAGCTGGTATTTGGTTGACATTGTTAACCAGATCATCTTAATGGTTGCATAAATAGCATAAAATTTGGCCTAAGTTAAGTAAGACCTCAGGAAGTATAAAAAATTTGAAGGCGATCATCTTTCGATAGGCTTCGCAAAGTTAGACTTACCCCAGCAAAAATGTCCAATAGTAAGTACGACATATAGTGCTAAAAGATTTGCTTCGGAGATCCACAACTATGTGGATACACCGTATAATCTTTCATCGGACCCTAAACCGGTAAAGTATAAGCTGAACAGGGACCAACATTCTAGTTTAAGAACCAATGGTCTCTATGTATGTAGTTTAAAGACTATTAGTAAAACCTAAGGGGGAGAGTAGACATTATAAATGAAAGTTGAAGAAAGTACTATAGGTAATAATGAAAGATTATTTAAAAACCTTAAGAAGATATAAGCTTGAAGGTGATAAAGGATACATTTAACCGACCAATTCTAAAAGAAACAACTCTTAGGTAAACCTTAAGAAGTAATATAGAACACCTAATTAGGCAAGTATCGAGAATGAAAAATTCCAATGGGTATGGACAAATTGTGTTCAAATCCAAAATTGGAAGGAGTACCAGTATCAACTATATTATGACATGAATAGAAAGGTAGTCTTTTGACTACTAACACGGGTATATAGAAACATAAAACTTATTTTTAAGGAGACTCTCTAAACTGTACTTAAAATAGTAATAAAGTTTGATGATTAAATAAAAAAAATTGGATTAGGATATCTAATCAGGTTATGAAATACTCAAATTAATTCCATTTAAGGTCATCATGGAGTGGAGAATGTAGCAACCACTACAAAACAATTTCTTACTCCGAAACGTGAGAGTTTGCGAACTACGAGGACGAAGTTTATTTTAAGGGGGAGAGTCTGTAACATCCCAGCATTAGAGCTTAGAAATAAGCTGAACCCAGATGTGTGCATTGCATTCATGCATAGAAAATCCAGATAATTTTTCCTCTTTTAAAACAGAACTTGTCAAATTGATTGAAGCTTCTCTTAACTTGATGGAATTGAAGTAGATCATCAAGTTAACTGTGATAAGTTTCAATATGACTTTTGCTAAAACCTTATTTAGTTAAACATGATTTGGTCTAGGGGTATACCAGATATAATAAAATGTCACTCATAATACATTGCTTAAATGATTCATATATGATCTTTAAGGGATCATATCGTACTATTCACCATATCAACCTATGAATACTAAGTTAAGATTACCACTAACATAATAAAAATGCAATGATTAATGCTGACTTATCTTATTTTTATCTATTCTTACTATGAGTATCATAGTAATACCTAACCTTAAACTCTTTAATGAGTTGGAGTTAGAAAGAGACTAAGTCAAGATCATCCACTATATATCTTTCTTTCTATAGCAATCTTTATGGAAATTATCTTAATATCTGTTGTTCATCAATGTTGGATAATTCCCCATTGATTCAAAAATTCTTTAACTATCAATCCTTGATCTACTATTTCTTGATCTTATCATAACATATACTTAAATCTTTTAAATAGGGCATAGTCCATAAATAACCTTAATCTAATATTAGATACTAAGAAGATAATTTCAAGATAATGTAAAAGTAGGATTGATAAAGCCTTGCTTAGCCAACTAAGAACTTAAGCAATAATTGATTAAATGATGATAATGGTGATGCTTTAGCCACCAATATTGAATGCTTATATTTAGTATAAGTAATACTGGTGGGTAGAACATGATTGGAACCTTAGTAGAGATAAGTTATCCTAGAGTAGTCATTGCAAGCCACATAAATATAATTTAGGGTTGGAGTAAAGTGAATATAGGATGATATTATTCAATTAAAGCTAGTATAGCATAGAGTTATAGAAGTGGTGTTATTCATCTTAAAGGATAGTGAACTTTAGAGAAAGGTAGTTGGATACGTATAACTATTAGAGATACATTAGTAATGAATGATTAAGGAAGATTATGAGTAAAGTTTGAGGGAACTATTTGTTGGATGGAAGGCTATCAACAGCAGAGTAGTAAATACAACCAAGCAAGGACATGAGGAAATTATGAAATCCTTTAGTATCAAACTCATTGGAATCATCCATGATTTTAGAAGGTTAATCAGTGAATGACAATAGTACTATGAAGTAAAACTCATCATGTTAATCATGATGATATATAGAAAAAGGTAGTATATCTAGGAAAGGAATTCCTTAATAAGAAGTCTAGAATTATGAATCTTGGACGATAGTAATTCTGGGTAAACAATCAACTCTAAATCTTAAAACCAAGTATAATATCCATTTCATATTAATAATTCCTCATCTTATATCTATATGACTTGATAGGAACATTTCCTTACAGCAAATCACATAAACACATCTCTGACAATTCCAACCATCATAATTAAATGTGCTTAGGAATATCTTTATCACTTCCTTTCTATAAAATATTCAAGATATAACTTTCAAGTATTAAAAGTGATGCCATCAGATATCCCAAACAGAAAACAATATGCTTAGTTATTGAATCTTTAACCACATCCATAAAGGAGTCTAAGTATATTTAAAAAAACCCAAACCCTAGGGTAAATAATCATAATCCAAAATCCTAGACCTCTTTCTTTATCATAATTGAATATACACATTGTCATTTTCCAAATTAATGGAAGTAGTAAGAACCATATTAATTTCTTTCATATTTCATGCATCAAATCATGATATAGGATCATTATACATATAAAAATTTATATTCAAACTCTGAGCCAACTAGAGTTAAGTCTTATAAACAAATAAGAATACATCATTCCAGAAATCCATAACTAAAAGAGGAGAGAAAAATCATAAGAAAAGTTTCTACAAATTATTAAAAGGGGTTCATATTGAGTAAATAAAAGAAATACAAAAAGATTATATAATAAAAGTTCATAAATGATACTAAATATATTTTAGTATTATTGAAATTATCCAGCAAATAAATCCTACAAAGAAAAGTTAAAAATATAAATAAAATTCAAATTTGAAAAGGAGAACAGAAAATAGAAAAAGGGTAAAACAAATAAAAACATTACCTGGCCGTGGCCCATTCCTTATCTGACGCCCATGTGTATTCCACAACAACCCAACAACCAGCCCAGCTCTTTCTCTCCTGTGACTGACAAGTGGGGCCAGGGAAGGACTGCGGGTTGAGAAGAAAGAAACGCCAGGGGTTTATCCACAAAACAACATGTCGTCGTCATCCTCACGCACACAGACAGCTCGCTGGAGGCGCTTGCCGCCGCCCGATGTCGTCGTCGTCGTCAGCTGTGCGTCAAGATGCTCGTCGTCGTTCCAGAGGGGGATAAGAAGGCCACCGCGGCGCCCTGCCTCAAGCCCTATCCACAATACCTCCTTATCCTCTCTGATTCGAATGGGACCGAAACCCTAGCTCACTGGAGCCACACCTCGCCGTCGAACCACATCTCCCCACACCCTTCCAAGCAGCCATGGAGAAGCACCGTCCTCCGTAGATCCTCTGAGAGAAATCCTGCATCAAGGGGAGCACTGGAGTGGACGAATTTGGACATTCTTCTTTGCGGCGGTTCGTCAGAAATCTTTTCATAGAGCTCGCCTCCGACCGTGCATGTCCTCGCTGACCTCTCTATCATCATCAGGGTGAGTTCTTGAACCTTCCAGTATCCTTAAATCGCCTTATCTCGATGTGAATCTCCGTCTCATCGTGTGCCATCGTCGGCCACCGTCGGAGCTCATTGGAGATGAGGCTCCAATGACCATTTCCGAGCGACGCCGCCACTTTAGGACTCATCACGATGCACTGATTCGAACTAGGATCATTTCGTTTGCTAGGGCGTAGTAGATCATCGCCAGCGACCAACCACTGACGGCGGTGGTGGTGTTGACGCCATAGCTACGTCATGCCGACGCCACCTGGACCTACTCCGCTGTTTGACCCGGTCTTTGTCTCACGTGGCAAGTGACGTGGCCTTGGGCCCATATGTCATTGTCTGGGGGTCAAGACAGGGTCGGTAATAAATGTATTTTCTTTAAACAGTGTGTTGAGGTGGTCACTGGCCCACCAGTCAATGACTGAGGCTAGCTTTAGGTGCGGTGTAAAAAGTATTTCCTATTTAAGAAATAAATAAAATGTTATAAACCTAATTATTAATACTCCATAAATCAAATAAATGATTAAATTTTGTTTAATTAATAACTTTTGATTTATAATTCAGAAAAATATGTATAATATATGAAAATTTGTAGAAAAATAAAATCTACTACTTAAAATTATTATCAAAAATTATTATGATTATTATTTAAATAAATATTATTTAATAAAGGTTTTATAAGTAATAAAACTTTGATAATTCATATTTTAATAATGGTAAATATTAATAATATAAATAAAATACCAAAAATCTTAGAAAAATAAAAATTATAATTTGAAACCATAATCATGTATTATTATTTCACTTAATTAAATTTTCATTATTTATTAAGTAATTATAAAGTAATGAGAATTATAAAAATCATATCTTATTATATAAATCACAAAAATAAATGTAATATACCAAAATGATCACAAAAGTAATATTTACATGTTAAAAATCTAATATTATACTTTGGAGTTAAATAAAAATTCAAATATTTTAATAACTCAAATTTAAACTTATTTACTTCATTAATAATTCATATAAGGATAAATAAAATTTATTAATATTCCTAAAATAAGTAAATTAACTATCATAAATAGTACTACCTCCGGTCCATAATAAGTGTCGCAGTTTTGAACTAACCGCAGTTCAAAATAGCGACACTTATTATGGATCGGAGGGAGTATTAATTTTAAATGTTAATAATCTGGAGCCATAATGGTTTAAAAAATTATAAATGTTTTTATTTTAGAATTATCTTCAACCTTAAGTGAAGACTATATTCTAAAAGGATTCCTATTCATAATAAAAACCTTAAAGAACAACTTGTGAATAAATCAGATCATTCCTATCTACTTTAACCACCAGATTACAAAAACTACCACCACACTATAATAAATCCATAAGTAGTTAAGTAATATTATATTTTGGTTTATAAACTATAACCACTCATTTATAAAAGGTAAATGATACTACTCCATTATAAAATCAAGAAACCACTACACTAAGTAAAAGGATCACCAATATTAAGTAACCAAAAGGAAACATTCCAGCTACACAAGATACAAATGTTATAAGTATCATACTTTCAAAACTATCTATATTTTAAAGTTAACTTTAGTATCCAAGAATTTAAATATAATACTATAAACATTACTATATGTTTTATAGTTAACTTTGATCTGAACTAGTTAAGTTATAAGCATCTCAATCCAAAACTAATCAGGCAAACACAAATAACATCAACCACAAATTACTAACCACAAGGATTGTTTAAACCTTAGGACAGGAATTTATTCTTCAAAAGTTATTCGTTTTGCCACTTCAAACAATGTATGACAAATAATAAAAATCACCCTACTTCATACTTCACTTGTATACCTAGGAGCAATAACACTTAAGCTATTTATAAATGACTATACTTATACAGTCAAGTTTGAAGATAAACAATTAAAGTATAAACAATCTTGAAGAGCATTTCATAGGTGTATATTTTATTGCTACATAAATATGTGTTGTTCACACACACTCACAAGCCCTAATAAGAAGCACAAGTGTGAAACTTATCTAAAAGGACAACACATTCTAAAGTAACCATTTCCGGAATCCAAACCCTAGGACAACGTTATTCCCAGGATTTGCATTTAGAACGTGCATCACATTACTTATGCATAAAAGCATATTGCTTCTTTAAGCATTAGTCCTTACTGGACCAATGATGCTGATTTCAGATTTTGGATCTTATACTGACCCGAAGACCGTGAGTGCATAATCTTGCAATCACAAAAGGCAAGTTCACACTTGCTCATGTCCTTTGTTTATTTTCTGTAAAGTATTTTACAAATCCAGTGTTGTCATTACCTGCATTTGAAAAAGGTCAGAAAACACTATTTTCAATAATAATGTGAACTATTGGTTACTGATCCAGGGTGATCAGTTAATCTATTAAATTCGACAGTTGGAATACCACTGTTCAGAACTATATCACCTCGGACTTAACAACCAATGTCGCCAGTGATTCTTGCACCGTATATTACGCATTGGCCATGAGATTTGGAATGGGACGGAGGAGTCAGCTGTATGTTCTTCCTCTCGCATGAAGCCGGATGTGCAGGTCATGGCTGTTATCCTCGAAGCGTGCATATTCATTGGTAATTCGTAGAGGATATGCAGCATATGGGTTGGAACCCTCATCGTCCCACGATAGTTCTGGCATCTAACGGTTTGTACAAACCATTGCCTTAATCCAATATCTGGGCATGGTGTACACCAAGGAGGCATGCGAGGTCGCGAAGGGGAAAGTGATTGGCTTGGATCATCTTCTGGGCCCCACATCATGGAATTGTGGACGGGAATAAGCTACCCGGTTGTGCAACAAAGAGTTGATCTCTCATGGGTAAAGTGATGCACCTCTGCAGAGTGTAAGAACTGTAACTTGTTACTCCCTGCTCCGAGAAGGAGCTGGGAACGCGGCGGGAAAGGAACTCCATGAAAGTTCTGGTAAACCCGTGAAGGCTGACGGACATAGCTTTTTAAAATAAAAGCAACCTTTGAAGAAATGTTTATGAAAAACTTGCATTGCCTACGACCTATGGTTTGTGGCTGTAGTTATAGTGCATCAAACACTCCTTTTCTAGTGAATTTGCTGAGTACGCTCGTACTCAAAGTATCTTCTTAACCCTTGCTAGATTCTGAAGCCGGAATAGACAACAACCACATCAAGTTATGCTCTAGGACTTATCATGCATAGCTAAAGCTCTTCAATGAAGATAAGGAAGTCAACTTATACCTCAACTCAAGTGAAGACACAGTTACTGATTAGATAGGAATATAATCTCTAGCCAAAGAATCTAATTCTGTAGTGCAGTGCAATAGTAGCAATGCTAATTCCTTAGTTAAAATACTAGTTTTAGTAGTATAATAGTTCTTACGTTGTTTATATTTGATTCTACTCCGTAAGCAGTTCTTTGTCTCTCTTTAACCTAGAGTGTTCTCTGGATCTTGTGTAAAGAGTGAGTTGTAACCTTTAGCCATGTATTGGACCCGTTGTGTTTCTGTTGTGCCATTCTTCGGGATGTAATACTAGTGAACGGTGTTTAATTGGTGTTATGTCAACGACTATAGTATACTACATCATGCAGTGGTATGCTGGGTCACCGCAGGAAGGCGCACTGCAAATCTAGTACGCCAAGGCCTTACTCGCCAAGGCCGTCGAGCAGCAAGTCGCAGGAGCCGACTCGCGGGGGAGAATGTACTCCCGCTCCTATGGAAGTAGGGCGGCCTCAAGCGGCCGCCCATCGATGGCGAACACCCTCGACCGCGCATCACCCGAGCCCCTGCAGTACCAACCACGGGTCGTGCACCAAGCGCTCTCCACCAATGACCCGTGACCGTTGAACAACACGGTCTCCGCCAACAAGCAATCGGTCGACGCGCGAACCCACATCATCAACAACCACAGCTGGCGCGCATGCTAGCCCAATGACCTGAGGCACACCCTCACCAACCGCAATGATGTCGAGCCAAGGGGCTCCCTCAGTCGAGTCGTCCCCTAGTGCTTTGGACCGATGATTCGAGGCAAGAAATACCCGGTGAACTTTAAAGCGCTGAAGGAGATCAAAAAGTATGATCCCACGTACGATCTAGCCATGTGGCTGGACACATACCTCATGGCTATGGGAATCGCCGGCCACACCGACCTCCTCGCCGCTCCCTACCTCCCCCTGATGATGGAGGGAGCGACTCGGCAGTGTATCAACACCCTTCCCGCAGACAGCATCGACTCCTGGGAGGACATGTGCGAGGCCTTCGTCAGGCACTTCGAGGGTTCCTACACCCGCGCCACCACCATCAAGGACCTAGAGAAATGCGTCCAGGGACCCCACGAGTCGACCCGCAACTGGGTCCAACGGTGGAAGGACCTATGGATCAATGCCGTCGGCATCCACCCGGACACGGCGATACACTGCTTTAAGAACTCGTATCGATACGAGCCATTGGTCGCCAAGATCAAGCGGGTGTACAAGACGCTTGACAACATCCCTGACCTCCTCAAGATTGCCAAACGGTATGCGGAGGAAGATTCGAACCAGGAAACCGACGACGAGTCGGGTGAGAATCGTCGCCCAACCGGACACGACAACGGTAGGCAGTGCGAGCTGCTATACAGCAACACTCGTCTCACCAGCAAGCGCCACGGTGACGGTCGAGTCGACTTTGTCGCTGACGCCGGCTACGCTCCACATGACCCCAAGAGCTTCCACCATGACGGAGGCCAGCACCACGACAGCGGAAACTACAAAGCGAGGCAGAAATTCGACCCCGCCGCCCACCTCAACCAACCCTATGTGTTCCACAGCAGGGAGGGGAAACCCGCCATGCACACAACTACCGACTGCCACTCTCTTAAGGAGATCGAGAAGGCACGGCGCGCAAGGGAGGACCCCAACAACCTGCCAAATGTCAGGGCATTCGGCAACGACGTTGGCTCGCTGCACACCTTCACTGGGCTCGGCACCAAGCGCGAGAAGAAGGTCCTCGCCCGTGTTGTCGCCATCAACGCGGTGTCCTAGGTCGGCGTCCCTCGCTTCCTCAACTGGTCCGAGTAGCGCATCACATGGAGCCCCGAAGACCACTCTCCATGGATTGAGTACCCCGGGAGAGTCACCTTGGTAGTCAATCCCAAAGTGGGCGACTACTGGGTCCCCAAGACGTTGATGGACGGCGGGAGCTCCATCAATATCCTCTACCTGGACACGTTCAGGCAACTGAGGCTGCCGCAGTTGATGATCGAGTTGACCCTCACCACCTTCCACGACATCGTCCCGGTTCGGAAGGCGTACCCGATATGCAAGGTGACGCTGCTAGTCACCTTCGGCACACTAGACAACTTCCGCACTGAGCGGATCGTCTTCGAACTGGTGAACTTCACAGCCCCTACCACTACATCTTGGAGCGGCAAGCATTCGCTAAGTTCATGGCGGCACCGCACTATGCGTATAACATGATGAAGCTCCCAGGGCCATGCGGCATCATCACCATCCACAGCGACCCCGACATGGCCATAGAGTGTGAGGAAAAAGGCACACAGCTCGTGGACGCCGTCATCGCCGTGGAGGCTAACCACGCAGAAGAGCTCGCCAGATACGCGAGTGGGGTCTACAAAGGTGACCCCACACAATACTAAAGAAGCCCAACACGGAGAACACCAGGTCGACCGTGTTCGAGCCCACCACGCACACCCGCACCATCGAGCTGGTCCCAGGCGACTCCAGCCAGACGGTCACCATCGGGGCGGGCATGAGCCCCGCATAGGAAAGCGCGCTCGTCGATTTCCTTCGTGAGAATCGCGACATCTTCACATGGAAGCCATCTGACATGCCATGTGTCCTGAGGTACCTCGCCGAGCACAAACTCAATGTCGACCCCAAGGTGCGACCCATCAAGCAATCGCTGCATCCCTTCAATGAAGAGCGCCACTAAGAAATCGCCGAAGAAGTGCAGCGTCTACTCGCTGCAGGCTTCATCCGGCCAATCAAGTACTCCAAGTGGCTGGCAAACCCAGTCCTGGTCATGAAGAAAAACAAGACCTGGATGATGTGTATCGACTACACCAACCTCAACAACGCTTGCCCAAAGGAGCAGTTCGTCCTCCCGCGCATCGATCAGATCATCAATTCGACCGCGGGCTCGGAGTCGCTATGCTTACACGACGCATACTCTAGGTATAACCAGATCAAGAAGGTTGTCGAGAACAAGGAGAAGACGGTGTTCATCACGCCATTCGGCGCTTACTGCTACAACGCCATGACGTTCGGCCTCAAAAACACAGGCGCAACCTACCAGCGGTGCATGCAGGAGTGCCTCGCGAGCCAAATTGTCCACAACATCCATGTCTACATCGACGACTTGGTAGTTAAGTCCAATCGCCAGAGTGACCTACTCACCGACCTGGCTGAGACCTTCGCAAATCTGCGGAGGTACAAGATCAAGCTCAATTTGGGGAAGTGCACCTTCGGCGTACCCACTGGACAACTCCTGGGATACGTAGTCTCTAAGCGAGGCATCGAGGCGAACCCCACGAATATCGACACGATCGCACGGATCGGCAAACCGGAGTGCCTCCGCGACATCCAAAAGCTGGCCGGTCGAGTCGCGGATCTCAGTCGCTTCATCCCCCGGCTAGGCGAGAAGGCAATGTCTCTCTACCGCCCGATGACGAGGTTTGATCTCATCAATGCCCATTGTTATGGACTTTGGTTTTGGAGAAGATGGGGATGCTGGAGATCGCGGAACGGTTAGCAAACAAGCAACACGGGAACACAAGGTTTACCCAGGTTCAGGCCCCCGGAGGGAAAACCCTACTCCTGCTTGTCTGCTCTTGATTATGGCGGAACTGAAGGTTACAGGGGTGCGCAGATGCAATCTGGCGTGGAGGTGTGTATGCGAAAGTATGAGATATTGTAAGAGAGATCTAGGTCTATTGTGGGATGCCTCCTCGTTGGACCCTCCTAGCCTTTATATATGGGGAGGCTAGGTCTCAGGTACCGATACGAGTAGGTTACAAGTTGTATTCAAACTTTAGTCTTGATCTTTCCTTGTCTTGTGCGCTTGGAAGTCCGTGTCCATATGGGCTTCATCGTAGCCGAACCGTCATAGGCGTCATGGACCCTGGCAGGTCGTCGAGTGGGCCTTCCATCGGGCTGGACCAGGTATGCTAATGTCGTGTACCCGTAGGGTATAACCATGTCAGTATCCTCCGAGTGTTCAGTCGAATCGTAGATTTGGCTGAGGACTCTTCAATCCTTCGGGTGCAGCTATCGCTGTTTGCTAAAGAATGATTTGAGCGTTAGGGATTGTTGATGCGTGTGCCTGACTCTCCTGACGAATCAGGGTCAGTTAACTGTCTTAGGAGAAAACAACACGATCTTCTTCATATTCGAGTCCCTCGACTCGAACCTGGAACAAATACTGGCGTAATTCAACTCAGGCCGTTGAGGACTTACAGGAGTAGAATTCCAGTAATTTAAATGATGTACCCAACGCGTCCATCAGGATTTTTCATTGCGCCTGTTGGCACGGATTCTTACTAGCAGAGCGCAGTTGTGTGCGTTACCAGGCCATCAGATGATATCTGTAGGTCTTATCTTTGTGTCGCAGACACAACATCCGAATGTTTATCACCGCGGAGGTGTTTCGGGTGGCCAAGGAGGACGTTGCTCACTTAGCGTTAATTAGGGCAGAGTTGCCAAAAAGTTTTGCATGCTGATCCGAAGGATCGCAGTCGAAGAATTCATAGGGTGCGCGACCAGCGCTCCCTATGGGAGTAGCCCCGAGTGTCTGTTCGAGTCGTAGACTCGAGCAGAGACTTTAATTCGGCCGTTGTTTGGCTTCAGGTCCGTAGGACACAAATTTTTTCGGATGCTTAAATCCATCCTCCCTATGGGAGTAGCCCCCGAGTCCATAGTGGAGTCGTAGACTCGGCATAGGACTCGAAGATCTTGTGTGTGCGCGACTAGCGCTCTAGTTTGGAGTAGCCCCCGAGTGTCTGGCGGAGTCGTAGACTCGGGCAGAAACTCGAGTCTTGTATCGTGCAGTTGTAGTAGGAAATCTGGTATGCATCATCGGTGCGCAACCAGCGCTCCTGATAGGAGTAGCCCCCGAGTGTCTAATCGAGTCATAGGCTCGAGTGGAGACTCATGCGAGGAGAAACCACTAACTCGAAAGTGCATCGATTCAGCATCTCACGCATAAGGAGCCAGGAGTTGACGTAGAGGAGTCGCACGACGTTTAACCGGAAAGACTTGACGTTTCGGATGAAGTCGACGCCGTTTCCTTTGTCGGGTGCACGACCAACGTCACGTCTGTCGGGTGCATGGCCAGCGTCACGTCTTTGTAGCATCAAGACATGCAACCATCCGAGGAGTGACTCGACTCGGGTCTTGATCTTATGGCGTAGCCAGTTTTTTTGTCGACTCCTGTTGAAGGACCCGATAGAATAGCTCGACGCAGTCGACGTCCTTGTAAGCTGCGAAAAAGATAAATAATTATGAAGTACTTGTATCGTGTAAGAAATATTTCCCTGTCGGCTTGTATAGTAAGATTCTGGTGCCGATCGAGTCGACACTTTTGCACTGTATGCTAGGCCTTTTCATTAGCCTGATTACACTTAGTCTCGGTACCTTGCCGAGGCACTCAGAGTTCAAGGATTCGACGGTCAGGCAGAATCAGCTACTCAGGCTGTCGCGTTCGAGGTGCTCAAGTGCATGGAACCGATGGCACATTAGGTTACTTGAAGAGGGCGCATCCCCCGAGTGTTTCGAGTGCGATTAAAGTAAGAAAGAAATTCTAAGTAGAGAACTTAGCTTTGTTGGTAGTCGACGAGGTGAACGGGTCGCGGGAGCCAACGCAACCGGCAGATCGCGGTCACGAGAGCCAATACGACATGCGGGTCGCGGTCGCGGGAGTCGAAGGAGTCCCCAAGTCATGGTCGCTGAAGCCGAAGCGGCCAGTTGCCGCAATCGAAGATCGCGTCGGGTCGCCGCATCCGAAAAGATGCAGCTGGTCACCACAGCTGAAGGCCGTAGTGGGTCGCCGATGCCGAGGACCGCAGCGGGTTGCTAGTGCCGAAGGCCACGGCTGGTCGCCTAAGCGGAGGGAGCCCCCGAGTCGTTGGAGCCGAAGATCGTAGCAGATCGCCCGAGTCGAAGGAGCCAATATGACCGCAGTCGAAGACCACAGCGGGTCGCCGGTGTCGAAGATTTGGCGGGTCACGCGTCGGAGGCGCCGCAGCCCTCGAGCGTAGGGTCGATGTGGTCGATATGGTCGAGACAGCGTCCGAGAGCCAATATGGCGGACCAGGGTCAACGCGGCAGCGGGTCGAAGCCGATGGCGGCAGCAGTTTGCCGCAACCGAAGATCGCAGAAGGTCGACGTAGTCGAAGAGTGTAGTAGGTCATCGGGGTCGAACACCACAACCGATCACGTGGCAAAGTTGGCGCAACGAATGTGTCTACACAGCTCCCTAGTGTAATTGATGGATCATGGATGTCGGTACAACCTGTTGTCTTGGTGATATACGCCGGTTGCACTTCGGGCCGCAAAATTCATGCACGTACGCAGTTTGGTCTTCTCGTGCATCCTTTATTTATTCGATCGCACTGGGTCGCTCGACGCCCTCTACTTGTTTTCAGAAAATAACAATCTTGCCTTGGCTCTTGTGGACCCAACGAATTGTTTAAACGGCATTGCCAGCCTTATTTTTTATTGCTTGCTACTACCGACTCTCGATTGATGGGTATGCGTACAAGCCAATCTGTACAGGACCAATTTGACGGCACGTTGATGGAAACCTCTCGCCAATTTCGGTCTTGTATTAGGTATTGATTTCCTGCCAAGTACGGCTTCCGATGGAATAGGCCGTCGCCGAGTCGCTTCTTTTGGACTTGCTATGTGGAACCGATCTTGTACGTGACGTTTCTCAAGTTGGACGTCTGTCGGCGCCCGTGCGACATCAGGTGCAGATTGCTTCTCGAAGTCGTCAGCTCATGCTGGTAACATAAAATTGGCTGCCGTGAATCGATGGATATGAATGCGCTGTAGCAGATGAACCAGCCAGATATGATTTGGCTGTAGCAGTGGATCCTCTTGCTCGAAATCGACGAATCATAGATCGTTTCGGATGAGATAGTCACGATCGCACAATCAGCGTCCCTAGTTCCCACATACGGCGCCAATTGACGAGGTTTGATCTCATCAATGACCATTGTTATGGACTTGGGTTTTGGAGAAGATGGGGATGCTGGAGATCGCGGAACAGTTAGCAAACAAGCAACACGGGGACACAAGGTTTACCCAGGTTCAGGCCCCCGGAGGGAAAACCCTACTCCTTCTTGTCTGCTCTTGATTATGGCGGAACCGAAGGTTACAGGGGTGCGCAGATGCAATCTGGCGTGGAGGTGTGTATGCGAAAGTATGAGAGATTATAAGAGAGATCTAGGTCTATTGTGGGATGCCTCCTCGTTGGACCCTCCTAGCCTTTATATATGGGGAGGCTAGGTCTCAGGTACCGATACGAGTAGGTTACAAGTTGTATTCAAACTTTAGTCTTGATCTTTCCTTGTCTTGTGCGCTTGGAAGTCTGTGTCCATATAGGCTTCATAGTAGCCGAACCGTCATAGGCGTCATGGACCCTGGCAGGTCGTCGAGTGGGCCTTCCATCGGGATGGACCAGGTATGCTAATGTCGTGTACCCGTAGGTTATAACCATGTCACCCGATGCGCAAGAACCCCACGTTCCAATGGGACAAGGAGGCATACGACGTGCTCAACACATTCAAAGAAGTGCTACTTGCTACACCGCTACTCGCCGCCCCCGTCGACAAGGAGCCAATGCTCGTCTGCATCGTGGCGTTCGAGCGAGTCGCCAGCGCCGTCATGGTCATCGAGCGACCAGAGGAGGGCAAGGAGAACCCCGTACAACGCCCGGTCTACTACATCAGCGAAGTCCTCACGGACTCACGACAGCGCTACCCACAATACTAGAAACTGGTGTACGCGGTCTTCCAAACCCAGAGATGGCTACCGCACTACTTCCAGGAGCACCCAATCACGGTCGTCTCCTCCATGCCACTGCAGGACATCATCCGCAACCGCGAGGCGACCGAGCGGGTCGCCAAGTGGGCCGTCAAAATAGGCGTCCACAACGTCAAGTACGAGTCGCGCAAGGCAATCAAGTCATAGGCTTTAGCGAGTTTGCTCGCCGACTGGGAATAGGCACAACAGCCAGAGAAGCTGCCATACCTCCACTACTAGGCGCAGGGGCAGGAATCATACTCACCTCTCCCAAGGGTGACAAGCGCCGCTACGTGTTATACCTCGACTTCACCCCGTGCACCAACAGCATGGCCGAGTACGAGGCCCTCCTTCACGGCATTCGAGCCACCAAGGAGATGACGTCAATCGCCTATGGTACTACGACAACTCCGACCTCGTCGCCGCGCAAGTCACCGGTACCTGCGACGCCGTCTCCCCCACCATGGAGGCATACCGCCAAGCAGTGGACCAGCTGGGATTCCACTTCACCGGCTACTCCGTCGAGTGGATCGACAGGCACAAGAATGAGGAGGCTGACACCTTCTCCCGCATCGGGTCAGCCCGGCAAACTCCACCCGCAGGTGTCTTCCTCGACACCATCCATAAGCCCTCCGTCTCTCCTCCAAAGGAGTTCGACCTCGGGATCCCGCTGCAACCAGAGCCCACCCTGGTCGCCATGGTCGCAGAACCAAGAGACTGGACCGCGCCGTACCTCTCCTACCTCAAGAGCGGGACACTGTCAGCAGATGATACGGAAGCATGCATGATCGTGCGCCGCTGCAAGTCCTTCGTCATCATCAACGGCGAGCTCCATAAACGCAGCGTAACAGGCGTGTTCCAACGATGCGTGCACCTGGGGAAGGACGCAAGATCCTCCAAGACATCCACGCCAGAGACTATGGACACCACGTCGGCGCCAGGTCCCTAGTCGCCAAGGCCATGCGACACGGCTTCTACTGGCTCACCGCGCATTCCGACGCAGTCGACATCGTCCAACATTGTGTCGGATGCCAGAAGTACGCCAACCAGATACACATATCTAGCTCGGAGCTCAAGACGATCCCCATTACCTGGCCATTCGTCGTATGGGGCATGGACATGGTGGGCCCCTTCAAGAAGGCCCCTCTGGCTACACCCACCTCCTAGTCGTAGTCAACAAATTCACCAAGTGGGTGGAGGCCAAGCCAGTCCAAAAGTGCGACGGGAAGACTGCGGCCAAATTCCTCCGTGATCTCATATACCGATACGGATTACCGCACAATATCATCACGGACAACGGCACCAACTTCGCCTCAATCACCCACCCGGAGTCCAACGTCCAGGCGGAACGCGCCAATCAAAGCATCCTCCATGGCCTTAAGCCGCAACTGCAAGTTCCCCTCTAGCAAACTCTGGGATGCTGGGTCGAAGAGCTCCCCTCCATCATATGGGGCATCCGCATCTCCATCAACCGGTCGATAGGGTTCACGCCCTTCTTCATGGTATATGGCGCCGAAGCTGTCATGCCAACTAACCTGGAGCACGACTCGCCCCGGGTCATCAACTGCGTGGAGGCCGACAACGAGCTCGCACGCAAAGACGGGGTCGACCATCTCGCGAAGCACGCGACCTAGCTCGCTCCCGCACCGCCATCTACCAGTAGGGGCTCCATCGCTACCACAGCCGCCGGGTCTGGACTCGCACCTTCCAGGAAGGCGACCTGGTTCTGTGACTGATCCAGGACAAGAAGGGCATGCACAAGCTCTCTCCCCCATGGGAGGGGTCATTCTGCATAGGGCGAGTCCTCGGCAATGATGCCTACTACCTCACCGACGTTCGAGGAAATGGACAGCTCGACGTCAAGAGGCCGTGGATTGTAAATCTCCTAAGGAAGTTCTACACCTAGAACTCCGACCTGTATTCCCCCTTCCATGCAATAAAATACATTCGACTCGCACAAATTGTGCTTACTCTCCAAGTCTTGTGCCAATCGCACTCATAATTACAGCATAATGATACTCACGGAAGTCAACCCTTGGTTGCACGACCGGCACGGCTAAGTAGTGCGGCGCAAGGGCACCGAAAGAATTCGGGCCTTGCGTCATCCACAAAAACGCCAACCCAGATCCCCCATCGGAGTCACCCTGCTCGACTGGCCCGCCAGGCCAAGACAACCGTACATGCTTCATACAGCGACCGGTCCTCCACATCCTCGGCGCAGTGACTCGAACGGTTAAATACCACGCTCGGGGACTTGCTTTAGTCTAAAATTAACGCAGCTTGGGAACACACCAAGTATAAGAGCATGCCCTGGACTCACCACCCGACTGGCTCCCCGAGCCAGGTGGAGTGACGCTCCACATACAACGCGCTTCATCCTTGCCTACCTTGGGCATGCGACTAGAACAGCTAAGTACCACGCTCGCGGATTCGCCCAAGCGACCCCGTTCGCGTCCGGGAAAACGGCTAATTATAGATCACCCCTTGGGGTTGCCAAGCGACTGGATTTCCAAGCCACGGCGAGTCGACCCTAACTAACTAAAATTATCAAACAAACAAACAAACATACAGAAACACGAGGTAAACCCCATCAAAGGGCGGACGCACTCGGGGACTCGCTCAACAAACAGATCAAAGTCAAAATCAAACTGGCTTAACACATTTTCGTTCCCTTAGGCAGCAAAATATATTGTTCGCAGACAAGGATTGTTACAGATTTACCTATACTAATACAAAAGCCACACGACATGTCTCTATTCCGCAGGCTTCGAGGTCGACGCGTTGTCTTTACCGCATACCCGAATGAAGGGTATCCATGGATTCGTCGGATACGTTGTCAGGCTATTCGCCATCGTTGACCGGAACGGCTGCTCCGTCTTGAGGTCACGGTGCACCGGCTCGGAGTCGTTCGGCGCCACCTCCATCTCCTGGTATGGCAACAGATCGCCCATCGCCAGCACTCGCTCGGAGTACGTGGACGCCCTCGCGGTCAGCTACAGAACCCCGGAGATTTCCACTGAGCCGGTCGCGTACGGGTACCCGCTGGTGACGTCGAGGTCGAAGTCGTCGGGGGAAATGCGCGAGCCTGAGGCTCAGCGCAGTTGTGGCTCCACGGCGGAACGCCGACCGCGACATATACTCAACCACCGTCGGCGCCTTCTCTAGTTTTCGCCATACCTCTGTCAGCTCGCTGGGGATCACCTCCGTGGGCGAGATCTCTTGGAGGACGGCATGAATGCACGTCGCCAAAAGGGCGGCCGAGTCCACCAGCGCAGTCACGCACCGCTTGGCATCATACGACTGCACTTCAGGGTCTTCCGCACATATCCTCCCTGCAAACAATGTCAAGTAAAAATCAGAAGAACGCACAACTTCAACCTCACCCGCTCGGGGACTCGTCGGTGTAGCGATAGGTTTAAAATCTCACCAAGGAGTGGATGGCAAAGCCTCGTGTGAAGTCCTGAAGACCTGAAGGCTCATCCTGCAACCCGGCGACAAGAGCGTTGGAGACCTTCCGCTCGTCTGCTGCTGCAGCGACAGCGGCCTTGGCCCTCTCCTCCGACGAGCTCGCTTTAGACTTTGTAGCTTTAAGCTCCCTCTCTAGCTCGGCAACCCGACTCTCCACGACGGTCAACGAAGATTTGGCGGCCTCCAACTCGACGGCTGGGACAAGACCCTCGCGGTCCTTGGCAACAGCGGTAGAGTGCTCCTCTGCAAAGGAAATAAAAATAAGACACCATGCAATGAAATGCAAAGGAACTGCCAAAGTACTTGAAACACCTACTTGTAGTCGCCTGAAGCTGCCGCTTCACCTCCTGCACAGATCGGAGGTCACGCTCCAAGCGCTCCCTTGTGGCTAGATGCTCTGCCACTCATGCTGAAGGACCTGCGAAGTGCAAACAAACGTAAGAGGACAGCAAAAAGAAAATAAGAATCTACCCGCTGAAATTCAGCGAGCAGATCCTTGGGGACTGGACATACCTGGATAGTTGTGCCCAGTATGTTGTGTACCTCGGCGGTGTCCACTGACGGCATCATAAAAGGTGTCTGACCACAACACTGCCCAACATCTGCATCTAAAACTTCAGGCACCTGAGGCGACTGCGTTGTGGCACCCGCGGCAGAAGCCCTCACCATAAAGCGAGGAAACGTCGCCACCACCACCCCTGAAGTGCTAGTCGTGAGATCCGATGCCCCGACCAGCACCACTGGCATGACCAGCTAAGACCCCGTGACCAAGTCGTCCTTCGCGGCCGCGTCAACTTCAATCGGCGCCTCGCTCAGCGCATCGACTGGCTCATCCAAGTTGATGATGGAGTCATCGCCTTTCTTTTTCTTTGCGCCATTAGCGGACGCCTCGGCTTCGTCGCCCTGGCCACTGAAGGGTGGTACCTTGGCCACTGAAGGGTGACCAATCTTCTTCACACCAGTCCTGCAAAAAGGCACGATTAGCAATTCATACGTCAACTAGAAAACGCTTCTCTGACCCGACTCGGCAAAGACATACCTGGCGACTAGGATAAAATGCAGACCGGTGCAGATGTGCGCCGGCTTCTCCAACTTTGGGCCCAGTTTGCGACTGATGCCCGTCTCGAACACAGTCGGGCCCACAACACCGCAACCTTCTTTGTCGACGAGGCCGCGGCCGTAGGAAGCTCTGCTCCAGTCGACGCTGGTGCCCCCTTCGAAAGGGGGGCCTCCGCAGTCGAAGCAGCTCCAAGCCTCGAAACCACCGAGAACAGTGGGGTAATCGCTGCAAGAGGCACCTCATTCTCCACCACATCCTCGGCACTCAGATCGGTCGCCTCCGGAGCTTTCGTCGAAGCCTCGGCCTCTGTGTCGTCAGCTTCATTGCCTGACTCGGAGCTGGTCGCAGACCGGGGCAGAAACGCCACTTTAGGCGCCTTCTTCTTCACGGGCGACTTCTTCTTCGACGGCGTGGCCATGTGACGTGAAATATGTTCTTGAACGTCGCCCTCACCCCAATCGTGTCCCTCAAGGCTCCGGCTGGCCTCGAGTTCGCGCTGCCATTGCCGGCGGGTCTTCCGAGCCATGGCCGCAGGCGCGGCAACTTCCACTGCCTCGTCGTCATCGTCGGAGGGTTCTCTAGAATCCCCCTCGACCTCCTTGGAGCTGTCATCATTGGCGGGAGGGAGCCAATCCTCCAGGACTTGGAACATCTGAAAGGGACAAACGCATATCATCAAAACCGTGACTGCATTTCTGTGACTACGAAGAGATAAAGGATAAAGAAACTCACCGTCGGCGCTTGGCGCTTCGCGATATACGGGGCGATCCTGGCCTTCGTATCGACGTACTCCGCGTTGGTGATCTTCCTCAGCGTGGCGGCATAGTCGTCGGCCTTCCAGTCGGCGGTGCAGGCCTTGGTCCCATAATCCCTACCGGTGTACTCATACATCCAGTGGGAGGGACTGGCCAGTGGCACCAATCGCCGCCCGAGCCAACAATTATACAAATTGATGGTCTCTAGCCCATCCTTCTTGAGCTGGCGGATCGTCATCAGCATTTTGTCTACGACCATCCTTTGATCATGGGGAAGCTTGGACACCTGTAGTCGGCATGGCTTGCTCCTGTCAGGGGTGAAGGCCGGGAGCGGCACCTCGCCGTCCGAGGTCGACTCGCTAACATAAAACTAGTACTTCTTCCACTCGTTGGTCGCCTTCTTAGGCAGCATGAGGTCAAGGAAGGGGTCCTTGTTCTTTAGTTGGAAGGTGAGGCTGCCCGCTGCCAGCATCGGGCCGCCGGCTCCTTCACGACCGACGCGCCCGTGGAACAGTTCCTGCCAGAGCGGGAAGTAGGGGCGGCACCCCAAGTAGCACTCGCAGAACGCCATGAAATTGGTGAGCTGCTCGATGCTGTGAGGCCCCAGATCTGAGAGCTTGATGGTGTAGGCGCAGAATCACCGGAAGAAGATCGAAGTGGGGAATCCCAGCCCCCTCTCCAGGTGGCTGGTGAAGCAGATGAATTCGCCGACGCGGGGATCCGGCTCCAACTCTCCGACCGAGGGAATTTTCCATCTTCCCTCGTAGAGGATCCCCGCGTCTTGAAAAGATTTCAATGAAGCCCTGGTGCACTTGGACTTTCCCCATAGTTCCTTTGGAGGCACCATCAAAACGAAGATCTGGATTCGCTGGTTCTAGAAATTTCGGGTTGGGAGGAATGGAAGACTGAAAGGGTGCGCAGGATCGGAGGAAATGTGAGGAAGACTCGCAACTCCCCCGTCACTCTCCTTATATAGCGGTTGCTTCCCGCCAATTTCGGAGGATCCATTACCGCGCGGTGATTACGCCGATATTACCGTTGAATTACTCAACGGCTAGTTTGACAAAAAAATGATGGTCCAACTTCGTCTACTCGACTCGTCGACCCATTCGGCAAAGCTGCGATTCGACTACTTGCCACGAATCAACGATGGCCTCGGGGACTACCGATGGGGATATGCCGAGTGAGGTATACCCGGCAGGATGTTTCCTACTGGATCTAATTCCCAGCAAGTGGGCCTGCAGGACGGCGACTGGATCACGACCCATGAAAGGGCCAAGCGACTGAAAGCTGAAGGCCCAGAAGCGTAGCTAGGCCCAGTCGGATTAGGTCAAAACCCTCAGAGTCCTTATCCAACTCGGTTGTATATCTGTAAACCCTAGCGAGGTACCCCTATATAAGCCTTCCTAGGATACGCATAGCACTTACGTTCCATCAGATACCCCCATCGACTTGCTGCCTAGTCGCCGAGCTCGCCACCTGTAATCTCTCGATAATACAATCTAGCAGGAGTAGATCTTTACCTTCCGGGGGGCGAACCTGGGTAAAACCTTGTGTCTCCGCCCTCATCTTACACCGCAGATGGCTGGCCAGCCTTGCCCTTCGTTCTACTACTCGCTGCCGATCGCAGCATCTGCCGTGGCCATTTCCACGATAACTGCTTGCCCCTTCATGCTTCCCATAAGCCAGATGTTTGCTCGTTGCACCGCATCGTATGCAAACTGATCCGTGTCTCTGTTGTTATTCCCATCAGCCCCGTTTCCAATCTAGCTCCGCCACAAGTAGCCAGCAGCGTCTCAATATGATCCGCCTGCGTAGAACACCAGCTCCAGCGACCGTCTTTAATTCTTTGTAATTGATTCACTGCCATGGCTTCTTTCCCCTTGGTCCGCTCGCGCGGCATCCAACATCCATGGGCGATCAGGTGCTCTGCTTCGCTATGATTCTTGGGCCAAGTACAAGCAACAGCCAAAAATTCTCACGCTGCTATGTCTCGCTCTCGTCTGTGGCCGCCGTGCAGGTGTTCGACAAAATTATTGTACCAGTTGGCCTCTGCTTTTATTTTTTTTCGGTGACTAATTCCTTGCCTTTTTTGGACGGTTGCATCGCCAACAATCTTTTGGCTACTTCTTTGACAACGGCTACTTCCACCACATCAACAACAATCAGAAGACTGTCTTTCTAATCCGAACCGTGAGACCTTAAACCTATCCTTATTTTTGTATAAATATAATATAACTTGTTGCATATTGAATCATTCATGCTCGCATACATATTTGTATTTGCTAGGATTAAATAGCTATTCATCTATTAATTAAATATGGAGTGTTTATGTGGGGATGTTTTTGTCTTATCCTGACTTCATTTAAATTTGTGTAGGTCTAATCTTTAAGTTTCGGGATAGCTAAATAACTTGAACCTTCTATTTAATTATGGGGACCTCAGTTCCGCTTAATATTGCCTAGTTGCATCGCACTTTTGCCATGCCATGCATCATGTCTGATCTTCTGCCGTAGTATTAAATAGTGTATCCGGTGTTTCTTCTAGTGTTTTGCTTCTTTACGGATTAGGTTGATGAGTTAATGCGAGTGTCGACCCGATCTCCGGTGAATCTTCGGCAATATTTTCAGGCGAGCATTCTTCCTCTTTCTACCTATTTTGCATTTATAGTGTTTTCTTCCTCCTGTTGATCTATTGCTATCTGTGTTGCGATGCTATAGATTTTGTACCCCTTTATTATTCCCTGCGGCCCTACATTGCCATGGACATCTCCTATTACCTATTGTTTGGTAGATAGTCGGCCTTGCGAGTATAGTTGCTTGCTCAGGTGCTGCTCCACCATTTGTTGGACAGTTGGCACATGCTTAATGGTGAAGATGATCATGGCTTTAATTACATTTTAATAAATAAAATTGAAAGTACGTAAATAATGCAGAGGCATCAGTGGGTAATAGACAATATTTGGTTTTTAACCGCCCACTTGTGTCCCGTAGGACCCCGAGTTCTTGACACATGTTCCGAGATCGAGCACGCTAACCACAGGTGGGGTGTCTAGACACCCCCATCGATTTAGTACCTGATTTCAAAGTACTCTACTAGGGGCCACAAACTATTTTGGGGCTTTATTACTATCATGTACTTATGCCATTCTTTACTGCTTTATTTACTATTGCGGGTGGAAAGCTTGTACTATTTAGGAACCCCGTGCCACGTTTTCGCAATATCGACGAGTCTAGTCACACTTTCGGGTTCCCGGTCGTTTACAGTCGTCGCCACACACCATGGGTCCGTATCGGAGACGACCGACTTTGTTGCGGGTAGCTTAGTGGGGTGGCCCCCATGTGCTTGCTTTGGGTCTGGGAAACGCCGTGTCTGAAACCCCGTCGACATACCGTTGGTGTATGTTTTGTGATCTTATACCTACCTGATCTGACAACAAGGGTGTAGGTGCGTGTGGAAACTTTGGTTCACCCCTGCAAGGGGATATTGACCAACATCGTCTGCATCTCATCGTGCAGACCATTTAAGAATCTCTCTTTCTTCTTGGCTTAAGTGTCGATCTCATCCGGGGCATACCTAGCTAATGACAAGAATTTGTCACGGTATTCCACTACGGTCATCCTTCCTTGCTTCAGTTCTCTGAACTCATATCTCATTCTCTTGATCAAACCCGGTGGCACATGGGTTCTGCTGAACTTGACCTTGAATTCCTCCCAGGTCATCATCTATCCTCCGGTCATTGCACGAACGCTGTTCCACCATGCTCTTGCATCTCCGGCTAGATAACGGGTGGCAAACACAACTTTCTCATTATCTTCCACTCTGGCGACTTCTAGGTTGTTCTCCATGGTTTGCAGCCAATCATCTGCGTCTAAGGGCTCTTCCGACTTAGTGAAAACAGGTGGGTTGGTGTTCTTGAAATTCTTGAGCTTAGATCCATGGTTGTCCTGATTTCCTTGGCCTTGATTGTTGTGGGCTAGCTGAGCTATCTGCTAAAGGGTGGCTAGGTTGGCTTAACGTTCAGCTCTTTCAGCTTCGTGGTCAAAAACCAACATTTGCAGGATCTGCAACATCGGGTCCGGGGATGAACCACTTCCTCCGCGAGGCATCTGAAGATTGAGATAGATCATGAGAAAAGAGGGAAATTTCTAAGGTCTAGGGACTTTGAAAAGCTTTTAAAGTTTGACTTAGATTTTCTAGCAACTTGCTTTTCATTCATTCATCATAGCACACGATACAACATACACCACAACAAAGTTAAACAGATGGTTTTAAGAACCATTCTAGAAACTACGATACAGTGGGACCGAATAAAGCTCACTAACGCTATTGCTCAAGTGCTACTACTCCTAGGAGTCGGTGTAGTCGTCATCCTCATCATCGTCATTGATGAAGGCGAAGTCATCCTCATCGGTGAATAAGTCCATGCCTTGATCCTCCAAAAAATCATCATCATCGCTAAGATAGGAGTAGGGGTCTCCACGAAGATCTTCTCCGGTGTTCTCCCTTTCCTCCAACTGCATGTCTCTCTCGTGGATGGTCTCCTCTAAATCCAAGATACGGTGGCGAAGACGGGCAATGATGCGCTCCTTCTTGTCAAGCTGACGGCGGCGAGATTTGCGGTCCTTCGCTAGCATGGCGATGGTCTGATCCTTCGTCTTGA
Organism: Avena longiglumis; assembly: GCA_030063025.1. NCBI lineage: Eukaryota > Viridiplantae > Streptophyta > Magnoliopsida > Poales > Poaceae > Avena > Avena longiglumis. The sequence continues at coordinate 191,718,365 of CP125974.1, read as the reverse complement.
TGATGGCGGACTTGTGGTTGGAGTAGTCACGGGCATTGTCCAACTCCTGCTGACGATCATACATCATGAAGCTAAGGTGGTCCAAGTGAGTTTTCAGCTCGTGGTGGTATGGGGCTTCCAGTGGCTGTCCCATAGCATCACGCCTTGGAAAGAACTCAAAGCGGGTACCCTTGATCTGGTTGATACTGTGCCCACACAGACGGGCAAGAGCTTCCTACATGGCCCTGGCAAGTCCATCGAGCCAGTTGTTTTCTCTTAAGGTGAATTGAATTCCCTCTGCAGTGGGAGGTTCAATCTTTCCTCGGAGACTTGCAACAATTAGCCACTGCAGATCTTCTCCTCCTTGATCATTGAGCTGAGCTGCGAAGAACTCGGGGTGTGGACGCTCCAGAAGTTCCGAAAGCTGGTCCAAATCCTGCTCAAAGATGAGGTCTCCTCCATTCCCCAACTGATAAAACTTGCTGTACTTCACATCCATCTATAAGAATATAGGATGAGTAAGTTAGTAGAGTGATCAAGTGTGTCAAATTTTATGTATTTTGCAAGAGTTTTTGAAGAACATGAATTTTTATGAAAGAAACCAAGTGATAAGAATGGGAATAAGTTTTTGTAAATATTTGCTTCCTTTGGTTTTGAAACTAAGTTTTTGATTCAAACGTCCTGTCTGACTAGGGTCTCCTATGGTCAGGATGGCTCTGATACCAACTTGCCAACACCCGGATTTTTAATCCCAGGTGCCTGTTATGCCATACATCGCAATCCCAGGATTACCATTTTTGCGAGACATAACAGATTTGGATATCACAGTACATCATCCATTACAAACCATACATAAGGTCTTACAAAAATAAGGATCTCATGATCCAGTTCTTAATACAACTCAAGCAGCGAAAATACGTAATAATAAAGGTAACGTAGGCGAAGCTCCATCTTCGGGGTCACAGGCAATGCTGATGATGTGAGATGATCCTAGTTGTCGTAACCTTCCTCCGGTCCATCATCCTGGTACTCCTCTTCATAGTCTGGCCACGGGAATAGCCAGGGACAAATCCATGAGTACTCTTTAAGTACTCACAAACTAATACTAACAAGTTAAGGAGGTTTTTGTAGTAGGACACTAAGCTCTAGGGTTGTTTTGCAAAAAGCCAAATTTACCTCTACTAAGTTCAGAAGCGAGAAACTAGTTGAAGTTTTATAACACCTAAGTAGGAACTTGAATTTTATATCACAACTCTGTTGTGGTCAAGTCAAGGTCTCAATTCATTTCCAACTGTATGGCCACTCCAACTGTATGGCCACTCCAACTGTCCATAACCGCGGACGCGGCTATTCGAATAGTTTGACACTCTGCAGAGATTGTACACTTTCACCACAACATTCGATACATCTGTCAAGAACAAATCCTGAATTCACCATACTCAGTATGCGGATAATCAATCCTAACCTTTCCATTACACGCCCTAGTATAGGCACCTCTCCTGTGAGTTTGGCCTCCCAACCATGACCAATTGTCATCTTGGGTACTGCACAGGTGTACAATCTTCACAAGGTAGCCTCAGCTCAGACCTTGGCCGTGAGGGAACCCATACTAAGGTATATAAGTTTCCAGTCAAGCCCTACCCAATTTTTGGGTATTGTGGTTGTACGGTAAAATTGGAATGGTATCGCATCCAGACAACCATCAGTTTTATAAAGGGGTAAGGCTCAGGCCTCAACATTTTCATCATCAAAATCATCTGGTTTTTGGAAACACATGTCAAAACATTTCAGTAGAATGACTCATCATTCCAAGGTTTTCATAACCATTTTCACCAAGTGTTCCCGTCTAAAGTTGATCAAGTTTTATGCTTAGCACTAGCATCTACAGGTGGTGATAAGTACTAAAGAGGGGTGGTAAACAAGTGGAGTTTAACTAAGTTCAATCTCATGCCTTAGGATGACATCAAGATTATCTAGCTTAGGCCAAATTTTATGCTCTTTATGCAACCTTCAATTTTCTTCCTAGAATTTACAAGTTACTTAAGTAAACTCTAAGAGAAAGCTTTGATAAAGAAATAAGGTATAAAGCTTGCAAGTAAAACTAGGATTGGGTTATCAAGTGGAATAAGCTTGTTAATTTGCAAGTGTTAGATTGCATAGGTCAACTTGGTTAGTAAGGCTTGCCTTGTGCAGAGCAGTGGTTGAAGTTCTCCTTGGCTTCTTCTTCGTAGTATCCTCCTTCCTCCTCGTATCCTTGGTCGGTACTAGCGTCTATAAATAAGTACGAGGTACGCAATCACCAAACTATACTTAACTATTTTCAATCATCACACAAAAGGGTACTATAGATGATCTAGTATCATAACTAACATTACAAGATTAAAGCTTTTGTCTTATTTATTTTATATTTAGAAAAGTAATTTCTACTCATTGAAAAAACTACTTAAGATTTAATAATCTCCAAAACAAACATGGGATCATATTGACACAAGTCATCACCATATATTTCAGTACATGAGAATGTGATTTAAAGTGGTGTCACAATTTAATAAGGTTTAACCTTTTTATTATAATTAAATAAAGTGACTAGAAATGTCTATGTGGCATTCTTTTGTTGCTTGAACATTATTTATGTAAGTAAACCCAAATGTTTTTATATATTCTGAAAGGTATGATCAAATGTGATTTTTGAGAGTTGGAATCAACTCAAAAGCTATTATGGTTAAAATTTGAAAAATGTTTGAATGCAGAAAAGCTTCTGACTTGATATTTTTACCAAGGTTGATCTACAGATCCAAATGATTTCAATCCAACGGGCTTGGATTAATAATTTCAGTACCTTTCTAACAAAATTGGTTTCATGCAATTTGGTTCATTAGATCGAGCTGGGTTGGTTTTTGAAACTACGTACAGAACTGAGTTTGAATTAAAATAGAAAAATCTAAATTCAAACGGTTGGGTTGCACGGGAGAGTTTAATGCGCCGGCCCAGTGTCATTCCGCAGCGCGGGGCTCAACTGACAGGGGGTCCACCCGTTAGTTTTTCATAACACACGAAGAGGTACGGGGCGATGTGGTTCGTTGGATTAGAAGGGCGATCAACGGCTGAGGGTCGTCGTCGATGATGAACATGTCACCGGCGAGCTCGAACCCTAGCGGCTCAGTGGGGGTGCATAGGGGGCATACCAGGGCTCCAGCGACGACAGCGAGACGGGCAAACGAACAAGTGGTCGAGGAGAGCTCAGGGATGGTCGAGGCAGCTCCGGCGGTGGTCGAAATGAACGGCTCCCTTCTTCTCCAGAGGCGGCCTGCTCCGGCGCAATTCCGGCGAGCTGCTGCTCCTCATGCTCCGGCTAGAGGGTGGAATGCTCAGTGAGGTGAGGGGAGTGGGATGGTGTGCTTCAAATGGCTTGGGGTGGCCTCCTTTTATAGGCTTGACGGCGAGACCGAGAGGGATGGGCAGGCGACGGTGGCGACATGGCTACGGGCGGCTAGAGGCATGGCTGAGGTTGGCGATCGACGGGCGGTCTCCTGGCGATGCTCTAGAGCTTAAATGCGCGTGTAGGGCGGTGGCAATCGGTCGGGAACATGTGGTGCTCTGCGCGGGAGAGGCGGCGTCTTCGACGGCGATCGGTGGCTGTGAGGCACGGGGCGGCGAACGGGGGTGTCTATCGTCTTCCTTGGGTCATGGAGAAGCGGTGGGCACGGGCTGCGGTCGAGGGGCGACGTGTGCACGCGTGCCGGGTGCGGCACTCTAGCGCATGCTCGGCATGTCGCAGGCACTGGGCGCGCGGCGTGCTCGGTGGTCCACGGCTTTCCTTTGCTCGGGGAGGGGACAGTGGGTGGCGGTGGAGTGTTGTCTACCTCCCAGACATGGTAGAGAGGGGGAGATGGTCTGCTGCGGCGGCAACCAGGTTTAGCCGGCGAGGTGGCTCGGATTGCTCACCATTGATGACAATGGCCAGCTTACAGTGAGGCTAGAGGTTGCCAATTAGGCTAGATTATCTAATAAATGGTTGCTGTGATCTAGAGAGGGAACCAGTTAGGCCCAAAATACTATTAAAAACAGTGAATTTGATTTGGTTTAAATTTGCCTGCCAAGTGTTTGATGCAATGGCCACAAGAAACTTTCTTTTGAATTTTGAAAAGATTTTCGGTGGGTGTGCTAGGCATGTGCTGAGGATTCTCTGGGTGTTTGGGTTTTGAAAATTGAACTTGTTTGAGTGGTTTTTGAAATAGTGGGATCTTCCCATATGAGATAGATTCAATTTTAAACTTTCATTTAAACTTAGCATTTGAATGTTTTTGGATGATCACAAAGTGGACCTTGGTACCTTATTATGAGTACTAACAAGGGGTGCAAAGATCCACAAATGTTTCTGTTGAGTTTTGAAAACTAGGGATATCCAAAGTAGGCATGAGAGTTAATTTGGCAAAAATGACCATTCACCTCATTTGTTTATTTTGAGTTGTTTGTCTTTGGGAAAAGTTTGGGGATTGTTTAGATGATGTTTATTTCACCTAAGAATCATTTTACAAGCAAATAAACATGGAACCATGGCAATTCAAAAGAATCCAAATTTTAATACACACACATATGAATGCTTTCATATTTTTAGTTGGGAAAGTTTGTGTTAACCCTAATTTTGATGATTAGAGTTTGATGATCCAAGTTTAATATTTTTGGGATGTTACAAACCTTCCCCCCTTAAACAAAATCTCGTCCAGAGATTTGAAAAAGGACGAAAAAGATTACCTAGGATTTGACGAGATCGGGAAACTCTGTCCTGATGTAATCTTCGCGCTCCCAGGTAGCTTCCTCTTCTGTGAGGTTGCTCCACTGAATCTTGAGAAACTTGATGCTTCAGGTTCTGGTAGTTCTGAAAGCTTCTTCCAAAATACGGATGGGTACTTCGGGATAGGTCAGGTCATCGTTGATCTCTATGGTCCGGTGATCAATGTTCTTGAATACTTCATTCTTCTCCGGAACTTCGAGGCACTTGCGAAGTAATGAGATATGGAACACATTGTGCACGACTGACATCTCTTCGGGTAGTTCCAATTGATACGACACTTCTCCTCGACGGTTCAGAATCTTGAAGGGGCCGATATATCTGGGGGCTAACTTTCCTTTCTGCTGGAAACGCTGCATTCCTTTCAATGGCGACACTTTCAGATACACAAACTCTCCGATGTTAAAGGCGAGGTCTCGATGTCTCTTGTTGGTGTAACTCTTCTGTCTGGACTGGGCGGTCTTGAGGTGCTCACGAATCTTGTGAAACTTCTCTTCTGCTTCTCGTAGGATGTCGGGTCCGAAAATCTGACTCTCTCCTACTTCCGACCAGTTCAAAGGGGTGCGACACTTCCTTCCATACATGAATTCAAATGGGGCCATTTGCAAACTAGCTTGATAACTGTTGTTGTATGAAAATTCTGCAAACGGCAGACAGTCTTCCCATTTAGATCCATACTCTAACACACATGCTCTCAACATGTCTTCGAGTATTTGATTTACTCGCTCCATTTGTCCGTCGGTCTGAGGGTGATAAGCTGTGCTGAAATCTAGTCGGGTTCCTAAACCTTCTTGGACTTTCTTCCAGAATCTCGAGGTAAATTGTGTTCCTCGATCAGATACGATGTTCTTGGGGACTCCGTGCAAACTGACGATTCTAGCGATATATAACTCCACTAGCTTCGAACTCTGATATGTGGTCTTGACTGGTAAGAAATGGGCGACTTTGGACAATCTGTCCACTATGACCCAGATAGAGTCATTTCCCCTACTAGAAGTAGGCAATCCGGTGATAAAGTCCATTCCAACAGAATCCCATTTCCATTCCGGAATCTGCAATGGTTGCAACAATCCAGTGGTTCTTTGATGTCCCGCCTTGACTCGCTGACATATATCACACTTGGCAATATAGCTTCCGATTTCTCTCTTCATCTTGTGCCACCAAAATTGTTCTTTCAAATCTTGATACATCTTTGTTCCTCCGGGGTGGATAGAATAAAGAGTATCATGAGCTTCCTTCAGAATAACTTCTTTCAACTCAGAATTTGCGGGTACACAAAGGTGTCCTTTGTACCACAGAACTCCTTAGTATTCCGTGAATCCGGGTACTTTGCATGTACTGATACGACGCTTGATTCCTTCGATACTAGCATTTCCTTTCTGCGCCTCCTTGATCTGGCTGATCAAAGTGGGTTGAAGTTCTATGCTAGCCAAAAATCCTTCACTCGCTAATTCTATGCGAAAATCTTCCATCTCTTTGTGCAGACTTGGTTGCTCCTTCAGAATCATGGAGTTCAAGCAGCGCGGCAATCTGCTAAGGGCATCGGCTACCACATTGTCTTTACCGGGGTGATAGTGAATGTCCAAATCGTAATCCTTGATTAACTCAATCCATCTTCTATGTCTCATATTCAGCTCCTTCTGAGTGAATATATACTTCAGGCTCTTGTGATCCGAATAAATCTCACAACGGTTTCCCATCAGGTAATGCCTCCATGTCTTCAGGGCTAGAACTACGGCTGCGAGCTCGAGGTCATGGGTTGGGTAGTTCTGCTCATGTTGTTTCAGTTGTCGAGATAGGTAAGATATAACTTTTCCTTCTTGCATTAGCACACATCTGAGACCGATCTTGGTGTTGGAGATATGCCCAAGAGGCAATAATAAAGTGGGTTATTATCATATCTTCATACTTATGATAAATGTTTACATACCATGCTATAATTGTATTAACAGGAAACATTAATACTTGTGTGATTTGTAAACATAAAAGAGTCCCTAGTAAAGCCTCTTGTAAAACTAGCTTGTTGGTTAATATATGATCATGGTTTCCTGATCATGAACATAGAGATGTTATTAACAACAAGGTCATATCATTAGGAGAATGATGTGATGGACATACTCCTATAGTTAAGCGTATCATAAAGATCAAGTCATTTAATATAGTTCATTTGCTATAAGCTTTCTGATACATAGTAACCTAATTCCTTCGACCATGAGATCATGTTAATCACCATCACCAGAAGTATGCTTTGATGACATCAAACACCACACCTAACTGGGTGGCTATAAAGGTGGAATTAAGTGTTCGGAAAGTATGGGTTGAGGCACATGGATCAAGAGTGGGATTTGTCCATCCATGTGACGGATAGATATACTCTGGGCCCTCTCGGTGGAATGTCATCCGATTAGCTTGCAAGCATGTGACTAGTTCACAAGGGATCACATACCACGGGAACGAGAAAAGAGTACTTATCGGTAACGAGGTTAAACTAGGTATGCAGAGATACCGACGATCAAAACCTCGGATAAGTAAACTATCGTGAGACAAAGGTAAATTGGTATCGTATGTAAGTGGTTCATTCGATCGCAAAGTAATCGTAGAAATATGTGGGAGCCATATGAATTTCCAGATTCCTCTATTGGTTATTGTTCGGAGAAGTGTCTCGATCATGTCCGCATAATTCACGAACCATAGGGAGACACACTTAAGGATTCGACGTTGTTTGAGTAGTTATGGAATGATGAGTAAGAGACCAAATGTTGTTCGGAGTCTCGGATGGGATCCGGGATATCACGAGGAGATCCGGAATGGTCCGGAGAATAAGATTCATATAAGGAAAGTCCTGTTTCGGGGTTGGAGAATGATTCCGGTGTTTTCATCGGGAATGTTCTAGAAGGTTCCGGAATGTCCGGTGTGGCATCCCGCAAAAACCACTACTAGAAAATCGCGTTGTTTTTGTGCATTGCATCGTCATCATCATGCATTGTTTGTCTGGAACTATTTTCGAAACGCCTAGTTTTATTTTCTAAATAACCCCCGTCTTTATTTCAAATTAAAACATCGGTCTGTTCAGATCTTTTATTTGTCTAAAAAGTATTTACAAAATGTTTTACAAATAAAATAAATAATAAAATATTTTTGTCGGGGAGACCGCCAGCCTGCCAGGCCAAAAGCCCGACAAGCCAGCAGTCTACGACCCGGCCCAACCAAACTCTAAAATATCTGAACCTCTACCCAAATCTTTTTCTACCTAGTCCTAACCTACCCAGTCCCCAGCCACATCACCCCGGCCAACCCCGTCTCGCCACCTCACCAACCCTCACCCACTCACCCTATCACCATGCGCCACCTACCCCACCTCTCACCCCACTCCACACAGCCACCAACCCCAACTCCCCCTCCCACACAACACACACAGCAGCCACATCCCACCGACACCCCTGGCCCACGCGTGCCCACCTGCCCACGCCACACCCCCCAGGCCCCACTCCCCCCGTGGCCCCGACCCCCTGCCCTAGACCCACCCCGTTCACCCCGCGTGGCCGCTCCCCACCAACCGCGTCCCCCTCCTTCCTCCCTCGTTCCCCGTCTTCCCCCGAGCTCCCTCACCCCACCTCGTCTCCGCCCACACTTGGCGTCCCCTCCGCCTTGCGCCCGCCCTCCTCGCCCCGCCCTCGTCGCCCGTGCTCACCGCCCGGCCGGCCTCGTCGCGTCGCCTTCTTCGGGTCCCCGCCTTCCGCCCCGAGCTCCGCCGCCCCTCCCTCCGTCGTTGGACCCCACCCGGTCGTCGCCTTCCTCCCCGGCTTCCCCTCTCTGCAGCCACCGCCAGGCCTGACCCTCCCCGTCACCATCTCCCCACCGCTCCTCCCCTCCCGGCTCCGCCCTGCACCGCCGCCGGGCCCCATCCCCGACGCAGCCACGTCTCCCCATCCCGCGGCCACCATCGCTCGCCTGCCGCCACCATCGTCTGCTGCTCTCGGCCGCGCAGACTTATCCCGCGCCTCTGCCCTTCGTCGGCAACCAGCAGGGTACCCGAGGTGCTCTGTTGATGGCTTGCTCCGGCCGAGCTCTGCTCCATGCTGCGGCGGTGCTGCTCCTCGAGTTCGTTGTCTCTAGGGTCATCTTCGACCTTCTGGTCGCGCTAGCTTCTGTCGCCCCTCTCCTGTGTTGCGCACCTCCCAACCGCATCTGCCAAGCCCGACACTAAGTGTTTTGCCTTGTGTGTGCTCTGTTTGGTGAAGTCATGTTCGGTGGGGATGAACATTTGAGTTGATGGCACTGCTATGTGATGTATAGGTTAAGTGCTTCCTCCACATGATGCAACACCGTTGTTTGTAATGTTCCATCGACAAGAACACAACACGGACAAGTACCCTATCAAGTTCGTCAGCTACATTTGCGGACAAGTACATCAACGGAGCGGCGATGAATGACCATGAGAATGCCGACACGGTCCAAGACCTCCGACTCGAAGATCCCGAACGCCAAGACCATCTACGGGTTCAAGACCGATCCCGCGCGAACCCGTCGAACACCAAGACCGTCGGGATCGCCAAGTTCTCCTTCCGGAAGCATTGGCCCGTCGACAAGATCTACTTCCGGATCCGAAGACCCCGGTACCGATCTACTCAAGTTCGTCGTCGGAAAGATCGACCGTTGAAACCAAGCTCTTCATCTTGTGTCCGACCTTCGAAGACCGATCCCGTCGAACCCTGAACCCTGAGACCGAACCCCGAACCCCGGAACCCCAAGATCTCCCGAACCCAGATGTGTGACCCCTTTTCCTGAGACCCTTATTTTGTAAATAACATACAACTTGTTGCATATTAAATTGTTCATGCATGCATACTTGTCTGTGGTTTGGGGGCGTTATGCCGATTCTCCTTATAATTAAATATGGGGCCCATATGCGGGCAAATCCAGTCTTATATTGGTCCCATTTAAATTTGTGTAGCGAACCGGTCATATGTTTTGCCATGTTAATACCACATTTAAAATGCGGGGTATCTAAACAACTAGAACCATATATTTAATTGTCGGGACCCCGGTTCCGCTTAATATGGCCTAATTGCACCGCATATTTACCATGCCATGCATCATACATGCATCATGCCCGATCTTTTGCCGTAGTATTAAATATTGCATCCGGTGTTTATTCTAGTGTTTTGGTTCTTCGCGGATAAGGCCGTTGAGTTGATGCGAGTGTCGACCCGATCGTCGGTTGAACCTTCGGCAATGTTTTCAGGCGAGCATCTCCCCCTTTATACCTATCTTGCTTTTATAGTATTTATTCCCTCCTGTTGATCTATTGCTATCTGTGTTGCGATGCTCTAGCTTTCGTACCCGTGATATCCCTTGCATCCTTATATCGCCTTGGACACCTCCTATTACCTGTTGTTTGGTAGATAGTTGGACCTGCGCGTCGTAGTCGCTTGCTCAAGTGCTGTTGCGTGTCGCCAAGTACCACAGTTGTTGGAGTATTGCCGTGTGTTTATTGTTGGAGATGATCAAGACTTTAATTACTGTTTAACAACTAAAATTGTAGTAAGTAAGCAGAGGCACAGGTGGGCAATAGATGTTATTTGGTTGTTAACCGTCCACTTGTGTCCCGTAGGGCCCCGAGTACTTGATACCTATTCCTTGAATATTCGCGCTATCCACATCCGGGAGGATTATGGGACCCCCCTGAGCCAGAGCTTGATTCATTCTTATTTCTTGGGGCCACAAACTAGTTTGAGGTTTTATTTACTATCCTGTACTTATGCCATGCTTTACTGCTTTATTACGATTGTGCGAGGAGCACCTGTACTGTTTAGGTAAGCGGAGTGTTTTCGCGGTATCGACAAGCCTAGTTTTGGGTTCACAATCGTTTACAGCCACTGGCGCAAACCTTGAGTCCGTCTCGGAGTCAGCTAACTTCGTTGCGGGTGTACTCAATGGGGTGGCCCCCTGAAATATTTCTGAATCCTGTGATTGCTTTGTCGTGAAGGCCTCGTTGGGTTTTGATTTGGTTTTTCCGAGGTTGATCGAGTGTGTGTTGCTATTTGTGCACCCCTGCAGGGTAAAACTTTCTGAAATCCGTGTCCGCGGTTATGGACGACTTGGAGCACAGTATCTCGATCATAGACAACTATAACTAAAGTAGTGATATAAATTTGACTTTATAATGACTAGTAATCAGCTTCACTATAACGGAATGGCTAAATAAACTGCCAACAATTGCTTGCTTGGGTTGTCGCTTGCGACCAATGCATCTGACTAGTAAGTATTACAACTACAACGGAATGGCTAAATAAAAGTACCACCAACTGCTGGGTTTGGGATATCTCATGCTAATTGTATCTGACTAGTAAGTGTTGCAACTACAACGGAATGGTTAACTAAAAGTGCCCACTGCTTATTATATCAGGATAACTATCTATACTTGACTAGTAATTGCTGCAACGATAACCGAATAAGTAAAACTGCCAACTGTGTGAGTTCCTCGGTTGACTTCCTCGTTTGGTCTCGAGGGGGAAACACCAGGATGGGTTTGTTTGATGGTAGTATCAGGATGGTTCCGAATAGGTCTTTCTTACCCCTCTCTGATAGCCGCCAGTTGTATCGAGTCTCTACAGGTTGATTAGTGCATGCCGCGCTGCCGCTTCAGTCCACCATACCTATGTAGGCGAGGACCGCCGAATTCTAGCCTCGCTGTCTTGGCCTTAGTCTTGACCGCTCTCTCTTTTCCTTTGCCCTTTGTTGGCACCCTTTTGTTTAAGCAGGTTTTGAGATCGGCGTCGTTAGCAGGTTACCCTTCCGGCTTTGGCAGGGTTATGACGCCATTGGTTATTCTTGAGGCTCTTAGCCCCATTTGCATCTTGTCCGTAGTCGGACGCTCTATCATTTTCAAGGTGATTTGGATCTTTGTATATTATATCTGTATTCTTGACTCATTGAGTCGCTGTTGTATATATATCTGTTCTGTGGGTCCCATCGAGGACTGTTGTGTAATGTTATTACTTCGTTTTCCACCCGCATGAATGTGCCTGGTGGGCACCTTTGAATCGTTTCTATGCGGGTTTGGCGGGAAGCGCTGAAACTTGCATAGGGCCGATTCTGAGGGTGTTACAGAGTGGTATCAGAGCTCAGCAGTTGCGATACCCCACAAGTCCAAATGTAGGATAACCTAGCTAACGGCCGAAGTAGAGTGTCAAAACTATTTTTGCAAAATCGGTTGGATAGTTCTGATTAGGTCTGATTTTACTCCTTACCCCTCTGCTATTCTCCTCTCACCTCTGCGTGTTTTGAATCCGCTCTCTTCTCTCTCTTCGAGTCCAGGATTTCTCGCGGTTGGGTTTCTGTCGTACCTTCAGGGTTTCGCTTTCTCCCTTTTATAACGGCGGTGCTACGATCATCAAATCTGCAACTTGTCTGTTGTACCCTTCATCCAATCTTTTGATCTTGAACTCTTTATCTATATGTGTACCTTGCTGGATATCCGTGTCGTGTAAAAACATATGAGAAGGACGAGCATTGGTGAAGTTGGAGTATACCTTGAGCATGTGTTGTTCATGCCAATGGAACCAGCGCGGAACCTAATCATTGTGTCTTTCATACGATTTCTGTTTTATCTTCCGGTGTTTTCCGATGTGATGACCTCATCTCCATCAGATCCAATGCAGAGCTGGCATCATCCCTTTGTTCCGAATACCGCCTATGAAGATCTTCATTCTAAATTTCGAGAGTTGAGTTGCCTGATTTTCCTATTCATGTATAGAGTTGATAGTTTGGGTACGGGATGGACTGATCACCCTACCCGACTCTTACTGTTCACTCTTGTACATCGAACTGGTGGATCAATGTAATTTTTCCTCTTCTCATGGAAGTTAGAGGTGGCCTTATCTTTTGATACCTCTACCTTTGTCCTTGTTTCTCCGGAGTGTTCTCTTAACGAACGTGAGCACCGACCTTTGTTGGTGGTGTCGCCGTTTTCAAGATGGAGAAGGAATCTTTGTTAGTGGTGTCGCGATGATCTACCCGAAGCAAGAAGATTCAGACCGTCGGCCTCTTCCCCCTACCATGAGGCGGATCTCGAGGGCGAGATCCATTGTTAGTGGTGTCGAATGTGGCATCCCGCAAAAACCACTACTAGAAAATCGCGTTGTTTTTGTGCATTGCATCGTCATCATCATGCATTGTTTGTCCGAAACTATTTTCGAAACGCCTAGTTTTATTTTCTAAATAACCCCCATCTTTATTTCAAATTAAAACATCGTTCTGTTCAGATCTTTTATTTGTCTAAAAAGTATTTACAAAATGTTTTACAAATAAAATAAATAATAAAATATTTTTATCGGGGAGACCGCCAGCCTGCCAGGCCAAAAGCCCGACAAGCCAGCAGTCTACGACCCGGCCCAACCAAACTCTAAAATATCTGAACCTCTACCCAAATCTTTTTCTACCTAGTCCTAACCTACCCAGTCCCCAGCCACATCACCCCGGCCAACCCCGTCTCGCCACCTCACCAACCCTCACCCTATCACCATGCGCCACCTACCCCACCTCTCACCCCACTCCACACAGGCACCAACCCCAACTCCCCCTCCCACACAACACACACAGCAGCCACATCCCACCGACACCCCTGGCCCACGCGTGCCCACCTGCCCACGCCACACCCCCCAGGCCCCACTCCCCCCTGTGGCCCCGACCCCCTGCCCTGGACCCACCCCGTTCACCCCGCGTTGCCGCTCCCCACCAACCGCGTCCCCCTCCTTCCTCCCTCGTTCCCCGTCTTCCCCCGAGCTCCCTCACCCCACCTCGTCTCCGCCCACCCACACGCCGGCGTCCCCTCCCGACGACGCCCGCGCCTCCTCGCCCACCTCGTCGCCCGTGCTCCGCCGCCCAGCGGCCTCGGCTGTCGCCGCCTCTTGAGGTCCCCGCCTTCCGCCGGCCCAGGCTCCGGCCCTCTGTCGCTGGACCCCGCCCGGCCGTCGCCTTCCCCCCCGCCTTCCCCCCCCTGCCGCCACCGCCCGGCCTGACCCCCCCCGTCACCATCTCCCCACCGCTCCTCCCCTCCCGGCTCCGCCGCTGGGCCCCCCATCCCGACGCAGCCACGTCTCCCCATCCCGCGGCCACCATTGCTCGCCTGCCTCCACCATCGTCTGCTGCTCTCGGCCGCGCAGACTTATCACGCGCCTCTGCCCTTCGTCGGCAACCAGCAGGGTACCCGAGGTGCTCTGTTGATGGCTTGCTCCGGCCGAGCTCTGCTCCATGCTGCGGCGGTGCTGCTCCTCGAGTTCGTTGGCTCCAGGGTCGTCTTCGACCTTCTGGTCGCGCTAGCTTCTGTCGCCCCTCTCCTGTGTTGCGCACCTCCCAACCGCATCTGCCAAGCCCGGCACTAAGTGTTTTGCCTCGTGTGTGCTCTGTTTGGTGAAGTCATGTTCGGTGGGGATGAACATTTGAGTTGATGGCACTGCTATGTGATGTATAGGTTAAGTGCTTCCTCCACATGATGCAACACCGTTGTTTGTAATGTTCCATCGACAAGAACACAACACGGACAAGTACCCTATCAAGTTCGTCAGCTACATTTGCGGACAAGTACATCAACGGAGCGGCGATGAATGACCATGAGAATGCCGACACGGTCCAAGACCCCCGACTCGAAGATCCCCGGAACGCCAAGACCATCTACACGGGTTCGAAGACCGATCCCGGCGCGCCCGAACCCCGTCGAACACCAAGACCGTCGGGATCGCCAAGTTCTCCTTCCCGGAAGCATTGACGCCCGTGCGACAAGATCTACTTCCCGGATCCGAAGACCCCCGGTACCCGATCTACTCAAGTTCGTCGTCAGCGGAAAGATCGACCGTTGGAAACCAAGCTCTTCATCTTGTGTCCGACCTTCGAAGACCGATCCCGTCGAACCCTGAACCCTGAGACCGAACCCCGAACCCCGGAACCCCAAGATCTCCCGAACCCAGATGTGTGACCCCTTTTCCTGAGACCCTTATTTTGTAAATAACATACAACTTGTTGCATATTAAATTGTTCATGCATGCATACTTGTCTGTGGTTTGGGGGCGTTATGCCGATTCTCCTTATAATTAAATATGGGGCCCATATGCGGGCAAATCCAGTCTTATATTGGTCCCATTTAAATTTGTGTAGCGAACCGGTCATATGTTTTGCCATGTTAATACCACATTTAAAATGCGGGGTATCTAAACAACTAGAACCATATATTTAATTGTCGGGACCCCGGTTTCGCTTAATATGGCCTAATTGCACCGCATATTTACCATGCCATGCATCATACATGCATCATGCCCTATCTTTTGCTGTAGTATTAAATATTGCATCCGGTGTTTATTCTAGTGTTTTGGTTCTTCGCGGATAAGGCCGTTGAGTTGATGCGAGTGTCGACCCGATCGTCGGTTGAACCTTCGGCAATGTTTTCGGGCGAGCATCTCCCCCTTTCTACCTATCTTGCTTTTATAGTATTTATTCCCTCCTGTTGATCTATTGCTATCTGTGTTGCGATGCTCTAGCTTTCGTACCCGTGATATCCCTTGCAGCCTTATATCGCCTTGGACACCTCCTATTACCTGTTGTTTGGTAGATAGTTGGACCTGGCGTAGTCGCTTGCTCAAGTCTTTGTTGCGTGTCGCCAAGTACCACAGTTGTTGGAGTATTGCCGTGTTTATTGTTGGAGATGATCAAGACTTTAATTACTGTTTAACAACTAAAATTGAAGTAAGTAAGCGAGAGGCATGTGGGCAATAGATGTTATTTGGTTGTTAACCATCCACTTGTGTCCGTAGGACCCCGAGTACTTGATACCTGTTCCTTGAATATTCGCTATCCACATCCGGGAGGATTATGGGACCCCCCCTGAGCCAGAGCTTGATTCATTCTTATTTCTTGGGGCCACAAACTAGTTTGAGGTTTTATTTACTATCATGTACTTATGCCATGCTTTATCGCTTTATTACGATTGTGCGAGCACTTTGTATGCTTAGGTAAGCGGAGTGTTTTCGCGGTATCGACAAGCCTAGTTTTGGGTTCCCAGTCGTTTACAGCCACTGGCGCAAACCTTGAGTCCGTCTCGGATTCAGCTAACTTTGTTGCGGGTGTACTCAATGGGGTGGCCCCCTGAAATATTTCTGAATCCTGTGATTGCTTTGTCGTGAAGGCCTCGTTGGGTTTTGATTTGGTTTTTCCGAGGTTGATCGAGTGTGTGTTGCTATTTGTGAACCCCTGCAGGGTAAAACTTTCTGAAAGCCGTGTCCGCGGTTATGGACGACTTGGAGCACAGTATCTCGATCATAGACAACTATAACTAAAGTAGTGATATAAATTTGACTTTATAATGACTAGTAATCAGCTTCACTATAACGGAATGGCTAAATAAAACTGCCAACAATTGCTTGCTTGGGTTGTCGCTTGCGACCAATGCATCTGACTAGTAAGTATTACAACTACAACGGAATGGCTAAATAAAAGTACCACCAACTGCTGGGTTTGGGATATCTCATGCTAATTGTATCTGACTAGTAAGTGTTGCAACTACAACGGAATGGTTAACTAAAAGTGCCCACTGCTTATTATATCAGGATGACTATCTATACCTGACTAGTAATTGCTGCAACGATAACTGAATAAATAAAACTGCCAACTGTGTGAGTTCCTCGGTTGACTTCCTCGTTTGGTCTCGAGGGGGAAACACCAGGATGGGTTTGTTTGATGGTAGTATCAGGATGGTTCCGAATAGGTCTTTCTTACCCCTCTCTGATAGCCGCCAGTTGTATCGAGTCTCTACAGGTTGATTAGTGCATGCCGCGCTGCCTCTTCAGTCCACCATACCTATGTAGGCGAGGACCGCCGAATTCTAGCCTCGCCGTGTACTGGCCTCAAGATCGACGCTCTCTCTTTTTCCTTTGCCCTTTGTCGGCACCCTTTTGTTTAAGCAGGTTTTGAGATCGACGTCGTTAGCGGGGTTACCCTTCGGCTTGGCACAGGCGGTTATGGACGCCATTGGTTATTCTTCAGGGCTCTTAGCCCCATTTGCATCTTGTCCGTAGTCGGACGCTCTGTCATTTTCAAGGTGATTTGGATCTTCGTATATTATATCTGTATTCTTGACTCATTGAGTCATTGTTGTATATATATATCTGTTCTGTGGGTCCCATCGAGGACTGTTGTGTAATGTTATTACTTCGTTTTCCACCCGCACGAAAGTGCCTGGTGGGCACCTTTGAATTGTTTCTATGCGGGTTTGGCGGGAAGCGCTGAAACTTGCATAGGGCCGATTCTGAGGGTGTTACATCCGGCACTCCGGAAGGGAAGGGTACATGAATGTGTTATATCAAGTTGGTATGATTGCATTATGTACTTGGTGTCATCGTTGTACCAAATAGAGGGTTTATTCAAATCCTAGTTTGAAAAGTCAAACGGCTAGTTTGAAAGTCAAACGGCTAGTTTTGGGAAAGAGGAGAAGGAGGTTTGAAACCGACTTGGGGGAGGAGTTCTTCCTCCCACCGTCGGCCCACCTTGGGTCCGAGTTGGGAGGACTCCTCCCCAGCGCCTCCCTCCACCTATAAGAGGAGGGCAGGCTCCCCTCCTGAACACAAGTTGCCTCCTCTAAACCTAAACCCTAGCCACCGAGGATTTCTCCCAAGCCGAGTTAGAGCTTCTAATTGCCCTAGCCGCTGGTTTAGCCCTTCTAATTGGTGTGTCTAAACCCTAGATCACCAAGGCTCTCTCATAGTCCACCATACTCGCTCCGGCTTAAGGAAGCCTGCGAGATCTCCCTCTACTTCGGTACCACCATGCCGTCTTTGCGGAATCGCGAGGAGAGTGCTACAACCTCCGCCTGCTGGAACAAGGAGAGGAAGGTCTTCGCCGAGTACCGACGTGTGACCGATTGTGGGAGCGCCTTAGGAGCAGCGGCCGGAAGGATCGTCTACGCGATATTGAGATCGGCAAGTGTACGACTACATCACCCACGAGAATCTGCTCTCGTTAACCGCTTTGGAATCTTCGAGGGTGAGTTCCTCTATCGACTCGTTGCTACAATCTAGTAGATAGATCTTGGCTTGTTTGTGTGCATGCGGTAGAAAATTTTTGTTTTCCATTTTACGAACCCCTACAGTGGTATCAGAGCCGTGTCTATATGTAGATCTGTTGCACGAGTAGAACACAATGGTCATTGTGGGCGTTGATGCTTTTGTTGTCGATTGCTTCTTGTGTACTTTGCATCTTGCGGGATGGTGGGATGAAGCGGCCCGGGCTAACCTTACATGACATCGTTCATGAGACTTGCTCCACGCTTGACATGCAACTTGTATTGCATAAGTGGCTTTGCGGGTGCTTGTTTCTCCCAACATAGTTAAGATTCAATTTACAACGGGTGATTGACAATACTAGTATCAATGTTGTGGTTCTTGTTCGTAAGTTATAACGACACTTATTGAAAGACCCAAACCACGTAAAATATGCAAAGAAAATTAGAGGCGTCTAACTTTGTTTTGCAGGGGTGTGCTATGATGTGATATGGCCATGATTGTGATTATATTTGATGTATGCAATGTTCCTTATTGTAAGTTGGCAAACGGCAGGAGCCATATGGTTGTCTTTAAATTCTGTTAAGACCCGCGTGTCTATTCAAAGTATTTGTAATAGTTGATGCTGGTGGAATACAACCATGAAGCGGCGCCATTGACCTTGACGCCACACCGGTGATGATGGAGATCATGTTCGTGCTTGAAGATGGAGATCGGAAGCACAAGAAGAAAGGCCATATCATATCACATATTATGAATTGCATGTGATGTTAATCCTTTTATGCATCTTGTATTGCTTAGTTCACGATGGTAGCATTATAAGATGATCCCTCAAGCACACAATTTCAAGTTTTAAAGTGTTCATCCTTAGTAAGCACTGTTGCTAAAGCTCGTTGTTTTGAAGCACCACGTGATGATCGGATGTGTTAGATTCTACGAGTGTATACAACGTGAGCAAGCCAGATTTGCTTATGCGGAAGCTAAGGTTTGATCTTGACGAGCCTAGCATGTACATACATGGTCTCGGAACACGGATCACCGAAAGGTAAAGCATGAGCCATATAGTAGATATGATGAACATGTTGATTGTTCGCCATTGAAGTTACATCAACTCTCGTGATGATCGGTTTTGATGTGGTGGATTTGGTTCGTGTGATCACTAAAACAATGTGAGGGATATTGTTTTGAGTGGGAGTTCAACGGCAATATGATTAAAAGTTGAACACTATTTATCATAAATTAAATCAAAGTGAATTTGCATAGTTGTTGTAGTCATTGGCATCCGTTTACCACCTTACGCTTAGTTATAATTGAGATGATAGAACTATAGAATTCGGGTTAGTTACTTTACGAACTGGTATCGTATTGTTTTGAAGTGTTAATCTAAAGTTTAAAAGTCCTATTGCAAACTTTCAGTAAGTTCCGGTTACTCCATGAAGTTTAATAATTGGTATTAAAACAAGAGTGACAATTCCAAGATTTAGTGTATGAGTATCATGTTTATCTCCATGATTCTTGATATTCAAAGGATTGTCTTAATATCAAGGTTATCTAGGATCTGAAAGAGTTGTTTCAGAAACCATGATGTGTGGAAGATATTGTGATATCTGAAACGAAGTTTTGGTCACAACATGATAGAGTATAATATGGCAAAAGTCATGATCTCATATTTGATGAGAATTTGCAAAAGGTTGGAAACACTAGTTGTCCTAATCCTCCAAAAGGTTTTGGAGAGCAACATTATACTCGCGATTCACCATTATAAGCTAAAGTAGCTTGATCATGAATAATTCCATAATAAGGGTGAATATTTGATGTAGGTAAAATATTTACAACACCAAGAGATTACTAAAGAATGGAATTTGAAAGCACACCAAACATTTGATGATGGTGATCTACTTCAAAGTACAAATCCAAAGACATTGGTATTTAATTATACACGCTTTGGACTATGTGTCATATGTATGACTCCACTATTGATGTTGATAGATTCTTTCAAACAGAAAAGGAAATACTGAAAGAGAATCTCAGAAATATATGGCAGAAAAAGAAAGACTAGAATTGTTCAGTTTAAATATATATAGATGATATACATGTTATGGCTATATTCTTTGCTTATTAAACAATGGGGTTATTAAGTATTTGATACTGAATTTGTTGGTGTGAATCGTCATACGAAACAACAGAATTCATGAACTACAATGGCCTAAGTAACTAGCAAAAGAATATGTGAAGATGTTCATTGAGAACAAATAAAGGGTTATTGTGTTGCTCGTTAAACATCAAAGCTTGCCTTCAAGATTTGTTTTATCGGGTATTATGAGAACAAAAGGGTTGTTCAAATAATTGCCGTAATCCATAAAAGATGGATGATTCACAAATCTCGTTGGAGAAATCACATCCATAAAACTAGTGCTAAAAATGTCCAAAAGACAAATTGATTGAAAGATCACTTAGGAAGTGACATCGCCGTTTAAATTATATTGGAAAGAAAACATGAAGAAACTCCATGTGTATGGAATTTTGGAGTCTTTTGATTTTTTGATCAAATGACGCTTGTGAAACTTTCCTAGAGATAATTAAAACTTCGTTCATAGGCCAAAAGGGAACGAATGACTAGCTTATTGGAACTTGTACATATTGTTGTATGAAGTCCATTATGTGTAGTCAAGAGCGATGGATTTCAACTTCATATGCTTTCTCCGAAAATTTGAGTGAATATATGAATATTTACTTAATAAGGATAAAGTATGAAACATTTGAAAAGTTCATAGACTTTCAAGATGAAGTGCAAAATCATTATAACAAGAATATGAATAGTTTATGATAAGATCATAAAGGAAGATATTTGAGTTACAAGTTTAGCATAATACCTAAGATTTAAGGAATCGTTCCGTGGATTTGCATTTCCCGAAACACCATAAGAGTATGGAGCGTTCGAGATATGTAATTAAACCTTGTTTGACATGGTAAGATCAAAGGTGTAATTCATAGAACTATCATTATATCTTAAAGATTAAAAGCTTTAGAGACTACCGTTTTTCCACTGAAAAGAGCTCCATCATAATCCGCTGAAATGACACCATATAAAGTTATGGTTTGGGATAAAACCCAAGTAGTCTTTTCTTAAACATTGGTATGCTATGCATAAGAAAGATGTTTGCAACCAAAGTCGGATGAACCTGTCTTTGTATGTTATTTCAAATAACTATTCCTCCATAACATCGAAGACAAAAGTGTTTGTCACTTAGAACGTCAAGTTTCTTTGAGAAGGAATTTTTCGTGAAAAGATAAGTGGGAGGACAATAGAACTTTGATAAGGTTAAAAGAACCTTAGCTATATGTGCAAAGTTGCGCAGCACCGAAAAGTGTTCCGGAGGCAGCAACAATGCTCATGGCTCACGTGCCTCAAAGGTTGTGGTTACGAAGGTCAAAGTTTCTGTTGAACCAAGTAGGTCGAGTAAACAATCAAATACCAAGATTTGAGGGTTGAATCATTATTTGAGAATAATGAACGTACTACATGCAAAGAAGCGATGATGGGCCCTGACTCCGTAAAATGTCTTGAAGCCATAAAATCCGTGATAGTTCCATACACGAGAAATCAAGTTTTGAACTTGAAGGACCCTCGAGAAAGGTGTAAGACCTTACAGTTGTGTTTGGATCTATAAATAAATAGACATGGATGTTGCACGTCTATGAAATAGTCGACATGTTGGAAAAGAGTTCACAACAATGTTCAAAGGTTGACTATGACAAGATCTGATCTTTCATAGCGATATTTAGTCTAGACGGATTAATATAGCAACCACTACATATAATTTTGTTATATGGTAGTTGAATAAACAAAACAAGTTCTTCTAATAGAAGGGTTACCTAGGACGTGTGCATGAAACAGTCCAAAGGGTTTTGTTAATTCAAAGGATGCTAAAAGCATATGTAAACTTCAATGGTTGAAGTGAGCATCGTGGAGTTGGAATCTTCACAATGATGAAATTGTTAAAAGAGTTTAAATTCATCGAGGCGATGAAGATGCTTGCATTTGCAAGAAATTAAGTGGGGCGCTAAGACATATTTCTAATACATTATGTGGAAGACATATTGTTGATTGGAAATGATGTATCTTTTATTAACACATATTAAGAATTTCATCCCGATGAAAGACTTAGGCAAAACCAAATATTTGGCATCAATAGACGCTAATATGGTTGTGCCGAAGTACATAGATGATGTATTGAATAAGTTCAATATAGAATCTACAAGAAAGGTTCTTGTCACACGAGAAAGGATTGAATGAGTTCAATATTGATGATATATTCAAGTGTATTGACCTGGTAAGTGAAACAAAGATTCAAGTATAGATTGATACTTGATGTATGAAATCACAAAGAGTATTTATATCAATCATCTTGATATGTACAAATCCAGATATGTCCTATACTCTAAATGTTATGAGCATATACCAGAATGATTCATAAGTTGATCATTGGACAATAGTAAGGATATTCTGATGATCTTTTGGAAGAACTAAGAGTATATTATTTGTAGAAGTGACAAATAGATGGTTAGTTCATTGTAAAAGTACTACATTGATACTAGTTTTGTCACAAAGTACAAATTAAGTTTATCTCAATCTAAACTAAGGGTGGCACAATAAAATGGAAAGTAAGTTCCATAATGGATTTGGATGAGTTCCAAAGATAAGACATTGTGACAGATACTACAACAAAAGGCTAAGTATATGACTGCTATAATAGTAGCTAAAGAGGGCATTTGTGTCAAGTAGTTTGTTATCAAACTAGGTGTAGTTTACAGCGGGATAATACTATGAAGATATATTGTACGACAATATTATCAACATGTTTTAACCCCAAAGAACTAAAGGTCTCACCAAAGGACCAAAATTATACAAAGCCATCTCATTAGAGAATGAGTGATGCGTAGAGACGCAAAGACATGCAATTACACACGGACCTGGAAGTGTCAGATCCAGAGATCAGTTGACCACTAGCAATCGTGTACATACAACACCGTAAAGCCATAGGTGTTGAATACACAAAGGTTTGAAACTAGATTATTGACTCTAGTGCAAGTGGGATACTGTTGGAGATATGCCCAAGAGGCAATAATAAAGTGGGTTATTATCATATCTTCATACTTATGATAAATGTTTACATACCATGCTATAATTTTATTAACAGGAAACATTAATACTTATGTGATTTTTAAACATAAAAGAGTCCCTAGTAAAGCCTCTTGTAAAACTAGCTTGTTGGTTAATATATGATCATGGTTTCCTGATCATGAACATAGAGATGTTATTAACAACAAGGTCATATCATTAGGAGAATGATGTGATGGACATACTCCTATAGTTAAGCGTAGCATAAAGATCAAGTCATTTAATATAGTTCATTTGCTATAAGCTTTCTGATACATAGTAACCTAATTCCTTCGACCATGAGATCATGTTAATCACCATCACCAGAAGGATGCTTTGATGACATCAAACACCACACCGTAACTGGGTGGCTATAAAGGTGGCATTGAGTGTTCGGAAAGTATGGGTTGAGGCACATGGATCAAGAGTGGGATTTGTCCATCCATATGACGGATAGATATACTTTGGGCCCTCTCGGTGGAATGTCATTCGATTAGCTTGCAACCATGTGACTAGTTCACAAGGGATCACATACCACGGGAACGAGAAAAGAGTACTTATCGGTAACGAGGTTGAACTAGGTATGCAGAGATACCGACGATCAAAACCTCAGATAAGTAAACTATCGTGAGACAAGGGAAATTGGTATCGTATGTAAGTGGTTCATTCGATCGCAAAGTAATCATAGAAATATGTGGGAGCCATATGAATTTCCAGATTCCTCTATTGGTTATTGTTCGGAGAAGTGTCTCGATCATGTCCGCATAATTCACGAACCGTAGGGAGACACACTTAAGGATTCGACGTTGTTTGAGTAGTTATGGAATGATGAGTAAGAGACCAAATGTTGTTCGGAGCCTCGGATGGGATCCGGGATATCACGAGGAGATCCGGAATGGTCCGGAGAATAAGATTCATATAAGAAAAGTCCTGTTTCGGGGTTGGAGAATGATTCCGATGTTTTCATCGGGAATGTTCTAGAAGGTTCTGGAATGTCCGTCACTCCGGAAGGGAAGGGTACATGAATGTGTTATATCAAGTTGGTATGATTGCATTATGTACTTGGTGTCATCTCTGTACCAAATAGAGGGTTTATTCAAATCCTAGTTTGAAAAGTAAAACGGCTAGTTTGAAAGTAAAACGGCTAGTTTTGGGAAAGAGGAGAAGGAGGTTTGAAACCGACTTGGGGGAGGAGTTCTTCCTCCCACCGCCGGCCCACCTTGGGTCCGAGTTGGGGAGGGACTCCCATCCCCAGGCGCGCCTCCCTCCACCTATAAGAGGAGGGGCAGGGCTCCCCTCCTAGACACAAGTTGCCTCCCTCTAAACCTAAACCCTAGCCACCGCCTAGGGATTTATCCCAAGCCGCCGAGTTAGAGCTTCTAATTGCCCTAGCCGCTGGTTTATCCCCTTATAATTGGTGTGTCTAAACCCTAGATCACCAAGGCTCTCTCATAGTCCACCATACTCGCTCCGTCTTAAGGCGAAGCCCTGCGAGATCTCCCCTCTACTTCCGGTACCACGCCATCGTGCTGCCGGAATTGCGAGGAGAGTGCTACAACCTCCATTTCTTTGGAACAAGGGAGAGGAAGGTCTTCGTCGAGTACCGAACGTGTGACCGATCTGAGGCTGCTTAACGGAGCATGGCCGGAAGGATCGTCTACGCGATCTTGAGATCGGCAAGTGTACGACTACATCACCCACGAGAATCTGCTCTCGTTAACCGCTTTGGAATCTTCGAGGGTGAGTTCCTCTATCGACTCGTTGCTACAATCTAGTAGATAGATCTTGGCTTGTTTGTGTGCATGCGGTAGAAAATTTTTGTTTTCCATGCTACGAACCCCTACACTTGGATGCATCACAATACACGTCAAAGGTCTTTGTGATATCCGGCATGATTAAGATTGTGGCTGAAATCAATCTTCTCTAGAGTTCTTGAAAACTCTCTTCACATTTGTCCGTCCATTCAAACTCCTTGTCCTTCTTCAGCAATTGGGTCATGGGTCTGGCGATACTCGAGAATCCTTCTACGAACTTGCGGTAGTATCCCGCCAATCCGAGAAATGCACGAACTTGGGTTTGAGTGGTTGGGGCTTGCCAATCTTCGACATCTTTCACCTTTGTAGGGTCAACGGCAATTCCTCCGGCTGATACAATGTGACCAAGGAATCCTACCTCCTGTAACCAGAATTCACATTTGCTAAACTTGGCATACAACTGATGCTCTCTAAGGGTTCCAAGAATGGTCCTTAGGTGTAGCTCATGTTCTTCTTCTGATTTGGAATAAATCAGAATGTCATCGATGAAAACAACGACAAACTTATCCAGGAAGTCCATAAAAAATTTATTCATGAGATTCATGAAATAAGCGGGGGCATTGGTTAATCCAAAATACATGACAGTATACTCGTATAATCCATATCTGGTGGTAAAGGCAGTCTTGGAAATATCCTCTGCGCGAATCTTGAGTTGATGATAGCCTGTTCTAAGATCAATCTTAGAAAACACTTTGGCACCAGTCAACTGATCAAACAAATCTTCTATCTTGGGCAATGGGTACTTGTTCTTGATAGTGACATCATTCAACTTCCGATAATCCGTACACAAACGGTTACCTCCATCTTTCTTGTCCACGAACAAAACAGGTGATCTCCATGGTGACGCACTTGGTTGAATCAATCCAATTTCCAACATGGCATCCAGTTGCTTCTTTAGTTCCGCTAGTTCAGATGGGTTCATACTATATGGTCTCTGGGCTATGGGTCCTATTCCGGGGATTAGTTCAATGATAAACTCGATATCCCGATCTGGGGGCATACCGGGCAAAACATCTGGAAATACATTGGGGTATTCACAGACTATCCGGACTTGGTCAATGGTAGGTTGGGATATACTCTTGTTGTACTTGAATTGACGAGGTAAGGTTTCAGATACATGCTCGACTGGTATTCCAGCTGTACTGGTCATGGTTATGGATTTCTTGGCACAGTCAATTAATCCTTTATGTTTGGACTTCCAATCCATTCCTAGTACTACTTCCAAACCTTTAGTTCCGATTACTATCAGATTAGCATAAAAATCTATGCCATGGATTCGGATAGGGACGGCTTTGCAGAATTGCCTAGGTTTGGTGGTTGAACCGGGGATTTGAACAATCATAACATGCTTCAGTTTGGTTGGTTGAATCTTACTAGTACATGCAAATTCTTCGGTGACAAATGAGTGCAATGCACCAGAATCAAACAACACTCTAGCAAGTACTGAATTAACAGAAAACATACCCAGCACGACGTCTGGCGCTTCATGGTCTTATTCAGCATGCATGAGAAAAAGACGGCCGTTGCGGTTGAGCGAATTCCCTGGGGCAAACCTTCTTCCAGGCTTAACACGACACTGCTGCTGAGCTGGGGCATTTGCATTGGGGGCTACGGCATTCTTCTTGGGGCACTCATTGGAGTAGTGACCCTTATTTCCACAGTCATAACAAGTCACTTGCGACTTGTCCTTTCTTTAACAAACATTGCTTCCAGTCCTCGGGGCAGTGTTGGTGTTGACGGCAGCATTGTTGTTGTTGAACTTGGGTGGTGCACGGTTGAAATTACCAGAGTTGCCGGGGTTGTTGTGATTTCCTCCAGGCCTTGGGTTTCCACGGTTGGGATAGGTCGGACGGTTCATCGGGGGTCTGTTGGTTCTCGGGGCAAATCCTGGAGATGGGTTGGGGCGATACTTTGGGGTATGATGGGTTCCTGGCTGATGCATCATGCGGCGCTTGCGGTTCTCATTGGCTTGGTTGATCTTTCCTTCCATCTGGATGGCAGAGTCGACGAGGGCCTCAATATCAGCAAAGGGGATATTGACCAACACCGTCTGCATCTCATCGTGCAGACCATTCAAGGATCTCTCTTTCTTCTTGGCTTCAGTGTCGATCTCATCCGGGGCATACCTAGATAATGACAAGAATTTGTCACGGTATTCCACTACGGTCATCCTTCCTTGCTTCAGTTCTCTGAACTCATCTCTCATTCTCTTGATCAAACCCGGTGGCACATGGGTTCTGCTGAACTTGACCTTGAATTCCTCCCAGGTCATCATCTGTCATCCGGTTATTACACGAACGTTGTTCAACCATGCTCTTGCATCTCCGGCTAGATAGTGGGTGGCGAACAGAACTTTCTCGTTAGCTTCCACTCCGACGACTTCTAGGTAATTCTCCATGGTTTGCAGCCAATCATCTGCGTCTAAGGGCTCTTCCGACTTAGTGAAAACAGGTGGGTTGGTGTTCTGGAAATTCTTGAGCTTAGATCCATGGTTGTCCTGATTTCCTTGGCCTTGATTGTTGTGGGCCAGCTGAGCTATCTACTGAAGGGTGGCTAGGTTGGCTTGACGTTCGGCTCTTTCAGCTTCGCGGTCAGAAACCAACTTTTGCAGGATCTGCAACATCGGGTCCGGGGATGAACCACTTCCTTCGCGAGGCATCTGAAGATTGAGATAGATCATGAGAAAAGAGGGAAATTTCTAAGGTCCAGGGACTTTGAAAAGCTTTTAAAGTTTGACTCATATTTTCTAGCAACTTGCTTTTCATTCATTCATCCATATCACACGATACAACACACACCACAACAAAGGTAAACTGATGGTTTTAAGAACCATTCTGGAAACTATGATACAGTGGGACCGAATAAAGCTCACTAACTCTAGTGCTCAAGTGCTACTACTACTCGGAGTCGGTGTAGTCGTCATCCTCATCATCGTCATCGATGAAGGCGAAGTCATCCTCATTGGTGAAGAAGTCCATGGCTTGATCCTCCAAAAAATCATCGTCATCGCTGAGATAGGAGTAGGGGTCTCCACGAAGATCTTCTCCGGCGTTCTCCCTTTCCTCCAACTGCATGTCTCTCTCATGGATGGTCTCCTCCAAATCCGAGATGCGGTGGCGAAGACGGGCAATGATGCGCTCCTTCTTGTCAAGCTGACGGCGGCGAGATTTGCGGTCCTTCGCTAGCATGGCGATGGTCTGATCCTTCATCTTGATGATGGCGGACTTGTGGTTGGAGTAGTCACGGGCATTGTCCAACTCCTCCTGACGATAATACAGCATGAAGCTAAGGTGGTCCAACTGAGTTTTCAGCTCGTGGTGGTATGGGGCTTCCAGTGGCTGTCCCATAGCATCACGCCTTGGAAAGAACTCAAAGCGGGTACCCTTGATCTGGTTGATACTCTGCCCACACAGACGGGCAAGAGCTTCCTGCATGGCCCTGGCAAGTCCATCGAGCCAGTTGTTTTCTCTTAAGGTGAACTAAATTCCATCTGCAGTGGGAGGTTCAATCTTTCCTCTGATACTTGCAACAATTAGCCACTGCAGATCTTCTCCTCCTTGATCATTGAGCTGAGCTCCGAAGAACTCGGGGTGTGGACGCTCCAGAAGTTCCGAAAGCTGGTCCAAATCCCGCTCAAATATGAGGTTTCCTCCATTCCCCAACTGATAAAACTTGATGTACTTCACGTCCATCTATAATAATATAGGATGAGTAAGTTAGTAGAGTGATCAAGCGTATCAAATTTTATGTATTTTGCAAGAGTTTTTGAGGAACATGAATTTTTATGAAAGAAACCAAGTGATAAGAATGGGAATAAGTTTTTGTAAATATTTGCTTCCTTTGGTTTTGAAACTAAGTTTTTGATTCAAACGTCTAGTCTAACTAGGGTCTCCTATGGTCAGGATGGCTCTGGTACCAACTTGTCAACACCCGGATTTTTTATCCCAGATGCATGTTATGCCATACATCGCAATCCCAGGATTACCATTTTTGCGAGACATAACAGATTTGAATATCACAGTACATCATCCATTACAAACCATACATAAGGTCTTACACAAATAAGGATCTCATGATCCAGTTCTTAATACAACTCAAGCAGCGGAAATATGTAATAATAAAGGTAATGTAGGCGAAGCTCCATCTTCGGGGTCACAGGCAATGCTGACGATGGGAGATGATCCTAGTTGTCGTAACCTTCCTGCGGTCCATCATCCTGGTACTCCTCTTCATAGTCTGGCCACGGGAATAGCCAGGGACAAAGCCATGAGTACTCTTTAAGTACTCGCAAACTAATACTAACAAGTTAAGGAGGTTTTTGTAGTAGGACACTAAGCTCTAGGGTTGTTTTGCAAAAATCCAGATTTACCTCTACTAAGTTCAGAAGCAAGAAACTAGTTGAAGTTTTATAACACCTAAGTAGGAACTTGAATTTTATATCACAACTCTGTTGTGGTCAAGTCAAGGTCTCAATTCATTTCACAAGTCATTTTGGAAACATCTGATGGGGAACAGTATGGCCACTCCAACTGTCCATAACCGCGGACGCGTCTATTCGAATAGTTTGACACTCTGCAGAGATTGTACACTTTCACCACAACATTTGATACATCCGTCAGGAACAAATCCTGAATTCACCATACTCAGTATGCGGATAATCAATCCTAACCTTTCCATTACACACCCTAGTATAGGCACCTCTCCAGTGAGTTTGGCCTCCCAACCATGACCAATTGTCATCTTGGGTACTGCACAGGTGTACAATCTTCACAAGGTAGCCTCAGCTCATACCTTGGTCGTGAGGGAACCCATACTAAGGTATATAAGTTTCCAGTCAAGCCCTACCCAATTTTCGGGTATTGTGGTTGTACGGTAAAATTGGAATGGTATCGCATCCAGACAACCATCAGTTTTATAAAGGGGTAAGGCTCATGCCTCAATATTTTCATCATCAAAATCATCTGGTTTTCGGAAACACATGTCAAAACATTTCAGTAGAATGACTCATCATTCCAAGGTTTTCATAACCATTTTCACCAAGTGTTCCCATCTAAAGTTGATCAGGTTTTATGCTTAGCACTAGCATCTACAGGTGGTGATAAGTACTAAAGAGGGGTGGTAAACAAGTGGAGTTTAACTAAGTTCAATCAAATTTAGTGCTCTTTATGTAACCTTCAATTTTCTTCCTAGAATTTACAAGTTACTTAAGTAAACTCTAAGAGAAAGCTTTGATAAAGAAATAAGGTATAAAGCTTGCAAGTAAAACTACGATTGGGTTATCAAGTGGAATAAGCTTGTTAATTTGCAAGTGTTAGCTTGCATAGGTCAACTTGGTTAGTAAGGCTTGCCTTGTGCAGAGCAGTGGTTGAAGTTCTCCTCGGCTTCTTCTTCGTAGTATCCTCCTTCCTTCTCGTATCCTTGGTCGGTACTAGCGTCTATAAATAAGTACGAGGTACACAATCACCAAACAATACTTAACTATTTTCAATCATCATACAAAAGGGTACTATAGATGATCTAGTATCATAACTAACATTACAAGATTAAAGCTTTTGTCTTATTTATTTTATTTTTAGAAAAGTAATTTCTACTCATTGAAAAAATTACTTAAGATTTAATATTCTCCAAACCAAACATGGGATCATGTTAACACATGTCATCACCACATATTTCAGTACATGAGAATGTGATTTAAAGTGGTGTCACAATTTAATAAGGTTTAACCTTTTTATTATAATTAAATAAAGTGACTAGAAATGTCTATGTGGCATTCTTTTGTTGCTTGAACATTATTTCGGTAAGTAAACCCAAATGTTTTTATATATTCTGAAAGGTATGATCAAAGGTGATTTTTGAGAGTTGGAATCAACTCAAAAGCTATTATGGTTAAAATTTGAAAAATGTTTGAATGCATAAAAGCTTCTGACTTGATATTTTTACCAAGGTTGATCTACAGATCCAAATGATTTGAATCCAACGGGCTTGGATTAAATATTTCAGTACCTTTCTAACAAAATTAGTTTCATGCAATTTGGTTCATTGGAACGAGTTGGGTTGGTTTTTGAAACTAGGTACAGAACTGAGTTTGAATTAAAATAGAAAAATCTAAATTCAAATGGTTGGGTCATGTGGGAGAGTTTAATGGGCCGGCCCAGTGTCACTCCGCAGCGCGGGACTCAGCTGACAGGGGGTTCCACCCGTCAGTAGCACATAACACGCGAAGCGGTACGGGGCGATGTGGTTCGTTGGATTAGAAGGGCGATCAACGGCTGAGGGTCGTCGTCGATGATGAACATGTCACCGGCGAGCTCGAACCCTAGAGGCTCAGTGGGGGTGCATAGGGGGCATACCAGGGCTCCAGCGACGACGGCGAGGCGGGCAAACGAACAAGTGGTCGACGGCGAGCTCAGGGATGGTCGAGGCAGCTCCGGGGGTGGTCGAAATCAACGGCTCCCTTCTTCTCCAGAGGCGGCATGCTCCGGCGCAATTTCGGCGAGCTGCTGCTCCTCGTGATCCGTCTAGAGGGTGGAATGATCAGTGAGGTGAGGGGAGTGGGATGGTGTGCTTCAAATGGCTTGGGATGGCCTCCTTTTATAGGCTCGACGGCGAGATCGAGAGGGATGGGCAGGCGACGGTGGCGACATGGCTACGGGCGGCTAGCGGCATGGCTGAGGTTGGCGATCGACGGGCGGTCTCCTGGCGATGCTCTAGAGCTTAAATGCGCGTGTAGGGGCGGTGGAAATCGGTCAGGAACGTGCGTTGCTCTGCGCGGCAGAGGCGGCGTCTTCGACGGCGAGCGGTGGCTATGAGGCACGGGCGGCGAACGGGGGTGTCTGGCGTGTTCCTTGGGTCATGGCGAAGCGGTGGGCACGGGCTGCGGTCGAGGGGCGGCGTGTGCACGCGTGCCGGGTGCGGCGCTCTGGCGCATGCTCGGCATGTCATAGTGGCACTGGGCACGCAGCGTGCTCGGTGGTCCACGGCTTTCCTTTGCTAGGGGACAGTGGGTGGCGGTGGAGTGCTGGCTACCTCCCATACATGGCTAGAGAGGGGAAGATGGTCTGCTGCGGCGGCGACCAGGTTTGGCCGGCGAGGTGGCTCGGATTGCTCACCATTGGATGAGTTAGAGAGGGAACCAGTTAGGCCCAAAACACTATTAAAAACAGTGAATTTGATTTGGTTTAAATTTACCTACCAAGTGTTTGATGAAATGGCTGCAAGAAACTTTCTTTTGAATTTTGAAAATAATTTTGATGGGTGTGCTAGGCATGTACTAAGGATTATGTGGGTGTTTGGGTTTTGAAAATTAAACTTGTTTGAGTGGTTTTTGAAATAGTGGGATCTTCCCATATGAGATAGATTCAATTTTAAACTGTCATTTAAACTTAGTATTTGAATGTTTTTGGATGATCACAAAGTGGGCATTGGTACCTTATTATGAGTACTAACAAGGGGTGCAAAGATCCACAAATGTTTCTGTTGAGTTTTGAAAACTAGGGATAGCCAAAGTAGGTATGAGAGTTAATTTGGCAAAAATGACCATTCACCTCATTTGTTTATTTTGAGTTCTTTGTCTTTGGAAAAAGTTTGGGGATTGTTTAGATGATGTTTATTTCATCTAAGAATCATTTTAGAAGCAAAAAAAACAGAACCATGGCAATTCAAAAGAATCCAAATTTTAATACACACACATACGGATGCTTTCATATTTTTAGTTGAGAAAGTTTTTGTTAACCCTAATTTTGATGATTAGAGTTTGATAATCCATGTTTAATATTTTTGGGATGTTAC
This sequence comes from Avena longiglumis, assembly GCA_030063025.1. Classification (NCBI taxonomy): domain Eukaryota; kingdom Viridiplantae; phylum Streptophyta; class Magnoliopsida; order Poales; family Poaceae; genus Avena; species Avena longiglumis. Next base: position 191,685,782 of record CP125974.1, on the reverse strand, counting down.
AATGTTGCGCTGCCGCTTCAGTCCACCATACTTATGTAGGCGAGGACCGCCGAATTCTAAGACTCGCCATGTACTGGCCTCAGTACTGACCGCTCTCTCTTTTTCCTTTGCCCTTTGTCGGCACCCCTTTTTGTTTAGCAGATTTGAGATCGACGTCGTTAGCAGGGTTACCCTTCCGGCTTGGCCTAGGCAGGATCATGGACGCCATTGGTTATTCTTCAGGGCTCTTAGCCCCATTTGCATCTTGTCCATACTTAGACGCTGTATCGTTTTCAAGGTAATTTGGATATTTGTATTGTATATCTGTATTCTTGACTTTTTGAGTCGTTGTTGTATATATCTGCTTCTATGGATTCCATCATGGACTAATGTGTAATGGTATTACTTCGTTTTCCACCCACACGAAAGTGTCTAATGGACACCTTTGAATCGTTTCTATGCGGGTTTGGCGAGGATAGCTAAAACTTGCATAGGGCCGATCTAAGGGTATTACAAAATATAACCCCTTTTAAAGAAATTATGACCTGCAAGTAAGCTTTGCCATGTAAAAGAAGCCCGTGCTTTTGGACCAGCCTTTATAATATCACCCTTAGAATTTCAAAAAAAAAAAAGATTATCGCCCTTAGGGTAGTATTTAGCATTAAGCCCCCTTGCACACAAAGATTTTGGTTCATTGATCAATCTCTAAATTTGTTTTGCTAACTAGCCAGCTTTTTTTTTTAGGGATGCCAACGTAGCAAGGTTAAATGAATTGAAGTCCCTAAAACCCATACCTCCATCTTTCTTGGGATAGCAAAGTTTCCACGATAAACCATGGTAACAATATAATTGTTGCCTTATCTATAACAATCAACATACCGAATAGCTAATTTGCACACCTTATATGCATAGATGCATTGACGAAAATGGATGTTTGCACTTGGCAGACATGCAGATCCTACCAAACTATCAAGGCTCGACAAACAAATCCTTACATGTCAAAAATTAGTCCTACTGACACCACGGAAATTCTGGAGGAACAAAGAAAACTGCCAAAATGACGCAACCCCCACTCGTAGCTCTTTACACTAATGTTTTTTCAAGAATCAATAGAATATAAGTTTGCATCTACTAATCTGATGAGTCCTACCAAAACTAATTGGAGGTGAACCTTCAGGAGGCTTCAAGATATCTTTGTCATAGTTGACCGACATGAGATGCAATCCATGAGGTGGTGCTAAAAAGGCCACCTTTGCTAGTTCTCTGCGGTCCTTTGCCAAAATGATTTTCGGGACAATTTCAGGAGGCAGTCCCTCCTTCCCAACTTGAATTAGCAAAGCTGCCTGCATGGAACAACATGCTATTATGACACTCAAGAGATACGCCAATGGTCAGCTGTTCAGCACAAACAACACTCGGACAAACAATTGCTCAGAAAAATCACTCGAACAAACATTAACATAAGAAAACATCATTCCATCTGAACGCATAATGATTTTAATATTAATTCTGTTAAAATAGCTAGAGGGAGACATTAGGTCAATAGTCATATAGGTATTTCTTACTGTCAGAACATAAAAATACAGAACCATGTCATCAATTCTGGTGCTGTGTTGTTCGGGTATGTGAATAAATGCTCATAAACAGGGGGAAATTGCCAAACGAAAGCAGATAATATTAGTTCAGCCATTCCAATTTCTTTGATAGGAACAACTACAGACCTGATAGTGTTTCTACAAATTGTTCTATCTCCAATTTGATGAGTAACACCAAAATCGCTGCATAATTCTGCACTAGTGATCTCCAGCTATTGTTACAAACTTAGAATTGAAGTGTCATGGATAAAAACTTCCAAGTGTCTGGAGTCAAATCTCTAAATACATTATCTATCGAGCTAGTAAAAAGGATAATCTTCTTCCCTCACAAAAAACTACGAATACGAGTGCCCAAGTTGGGCATTTGATATAATCATTAGATATCGGATGCACATTTGATATTGACATGAGTTATCCCAGTTGTATAAAATGAACTGCTATTATAGTGCATATTATTTTCAGGACAAGGTAAAAGAGAAAGAAATAGTTGTTCCATAGACCTCGGTCCAAGGGTATTGGGGATCACGCACAAGTTCTGGTATGCTTATATAATAAGATTATATGAAAATTGATTTGTTATACAGGCTACCCTACCACGTCTATATAAGGGGTAGGCGGGTAGCATACGAATCATGGAAGTAAAAAGAAGTAGCAATCTGTCCTTGCCTGCACCACGCCCCAGGGTCAAAACTCCCTACTATTCATTTACATTCAGATGATGACACCCAATAAAATTAACTTCAGGCATACTTTTAAACAAGTGATAAAAATTACCATGTTTCTCACTTGTCTGTACAAAAACCCAGTGCCTTCAACCTCGAGTTGTATGATAGCATCCTGTTTAGCAACCAGAAAATGTCAGGTCATACAACACAAAACCCACACGCAACACTGAACTCGTAAGGGCCACAGAAAATTAAACTAAGTGATGGGATCATCAGTCACCATTTCAGTAACATCAAAGCGTGATATCCTCTTTATGGGACTGCGAACACGATCATTATGTACTGCATTGGCAAAAGATGTGAAGTCATGTACTCCAACGAAATGGTTTGCAGCCTCCCGCATAGCATGTGGGTTAAGTTTATGTGCACTATGGTAAGCATAATTATTATGGAAGGGGTCCATAACAGCTCCATTATAGATTTTGTAATGGTATATTTTGCTCTTTGAGGATGTGCGAGCATGAAATTCCAGACATGCTGCACTAATTTCCCTAACTCGAATATCAGGAGGTAGAAGTCCATTGATTGCAGAATGAAAGCTGACGAGACAATGGTACGCAAAAGGTGTGGTGAAATGTGCCACCTGAAAAAGAACACATACATGTTATCACGGGATTTTAACTTATCAACGATGCAGGATATACAAGTAGGGTCAAATATATTAACTTAAGGACTGTTTACAATTGTGTAGCAAGATAATTAAACCTGACCCCGTGCATGAACACCTGTATCTGTCCTTCCTGCACCAACCAAACAAAGCTCCTTCCGGTCCAGCTTCGTTATGTGTATTAGTGCTTTCTCTAAAAAGCATTGTATGGTTGGAGGTGATGGTTGATACTGCCAACCTAAGAGATTGATAGCAATTAGAACATCATTTGTTATTTGAAAATTCTGAAGTTATATTCACATGCCAAGCAAGTAGATTACAATATGTTTGATCGATGTTGTATTTAGCAAATAGATTCAATGGATGTAACAAAATGTCAAGCAAGTAGATTACAGTATAGGTGATCGATGTTGCATTTAGCAAATTGATTCAATGGATGTAACAAAGTGCAGAATTCTCCTCCAGCTAGTACTGATCCAAAATAAAATGGCTCACAAGAAATAGTGATACATCAGTTAGCTTTGCAGAGGAGTGGCAGCCCATGATTGTATATTTTTTAACTGAAAACTGTAAGGGAGGCACCGACAGTAAAAATATATATATATATGAAGCAAAATATTTACAAGAGGGGGGGTGTACAAAGGGCGTATCCAAGGGTTACAAAATGTCTAGCCAGGCAATGAAGGCTAACCTAAGGTCCTCCTTCATTCTGTAAGAAATAAAGAAAAGCTCTCGTTTGAAGGAAAAGGACTAGGAACTAAATCTAGGATTTACATTGTCAAAAAGAATTGCATCCCTCTGCTTCCAAGTGGTCCAAGCAGCAGTTAGCATGATCTTGACTAGCATCCAGTCTAACATTAATCGAAAGCCAGCAACGCTTGCTAAAAGGGCAGTTCCAGAAAAGGTTGTCTCTAGTTTCGAGGCAATCATATTCACATAAGCTGCAGAATCCGTCATCTTCTGTCCAGATTCTTTTCCTTTGAAGAAGGTCCTTCATGTTTAGTTGATCATTAGCCAGGAGCAAGAAAGCCAGGATCTTGGCAGTGCATAATTTAGATTTCCAAATCCACCTACACTGTGTTTGGATGTTGGAAAATAAGCTTGGAATTGAATTGGGCTAAAGATTCCAAATCCAAGATGGAAAGGAAATGGCCTCTATTTCCAATTCTGGCGTTTGGATGTGCAAGGAATTTTCTCTTGGAATCAAAGGGCAGTACCCAATTCCAAATCAAGTTTGGATGTACACAACATGGAATCAAAAAAATTGCAACAATAATCATTGGAGAAGAAGGGATTGCAGGCAGTTGGAGGACCAGGGAGCCACCTACACCAACCTGGCGGTGAGGGTCGACCTCCCGCCGGCCTTTGGGGAGCCAGGACCCAACCGCCACCTCCACCAACAGGTTAGGATTTGGGGGGTCGCCCAACAGTTCCTGGTGGGAGATGGAGGAAGGGAGAGGGAGAGGAGGCCACGCAGGGGGAGAAGACAGCGGGGAAGGGGACGAGTAGGGAAGGGGAGAGGCGGCGAGCTCACCGGCGGCGGAGCTGGGAAGAGGCGGACGGGCGGGGCGCTCTCCAGGAGGAAATTCTATCAGGAGGGGGTGACTGGGTCGCGTTCGACGGGCAGAACATTTCCGCGTCTTTCCGAGCTCACGCGCTCGGAAACTGCTACGACGGGGCGGGCGTGGTGGGGGCACCTTGGAATTGGTCGTTCTTTCCACGAGCAAATTCTCAGGCCTTTCCAAACGGTAGAATTAGGCTGGGTAATTCCGGAATTCCAATTTTCCTAGCTCATTTTCCAACATCCAAACACAGTGCTAGAGAAGTTAGGGGCTTCAATGTGCTCAAATTGTAGGTTCTACACTTGAGAAGCAGAAATGAAAGGCCCCCAGCTATATGTCCAAACATCATGATCATTTAAATTGAGGACAGGTTGAGCTTGAAGAACTAGTTGCCTGAACTCATGAAATTCGTCAAAAGCTTGGGTAGAAAAAAGGTGAAAAGCATCGATGGGATCTACTCTGAGGCAAGCTTATCAATTGCAAAGGAGTGGAGGCTGGGAGATTTGCTAAAGAGAATCTCCGTTGTCCAATTATCACTCCAAAAAAGGGCAGAGTCGCCGAACGAGAAATTGACAGAACCCATGATCATATATGATGAAGAAATGACAGTGTTAGCACTATATAACTAATGTACTCTGCAAGAATATGCTAGATGAGGTTCAAGAAAATGCAAAATAAATCTGTTACGACCTAACAATAAGGTATTCTCAGCCACCGGCTGACCCAGCGCCCCTGGTGCCCGGCGCTTGCTGGGCTTCACTGCGCACGCGTCAGGCACGAAATCGACAATTATCGATGGGCAAAACTGTTTCGTGGCCCTTTCCTTCTATTTTATTTTTAGCACACATGATTAACAGTTGTGCTCCTTGGTGCCATCAATTGGGCCTCTTAGGCCTTGCGCAAGAAGCCGCGGTCCAGGAAGGCAGGCAGGACCGCACATGACACATCCACACCAGGCAACGACTCAAGGGTGCTCCTATTTGACTATTTTGCACCGATTACAAGAACCATCATGTACAACCTCTAGCTCCAACCCGAAGGCCCAAGTTCCCTACTAATTGTGCTGTTTCTATGAACTATTTCACATGCTTTTCTTTTAGCTAGTTTCCCAAGCCTTTATTAGTAGTAACATGTTTGTTCACGTCTGAGAATACACAAAAGTAATCCCTTGTGATTGGGAAAAAAACTTGTAAGTTGAAAAAGGTATGGGTAATTGTTTTCTTGTACTGGTTTTAAAATTTCAAGCATACTAACACAAAAAGATGTGAAAACAAATTAACATAATTTATTAGACAATTCGTTTGCAAGTAAGAACATTTTTCTTGACACGAGGATGCACATTTATCGACACAAGCATGAACTTATATTGGCAAAAGATTAGAATACTCTTAAGAAGAAAGTAATACTTCTTCACTATCGACACGAGTCTCGACGAAAAGTTCAAATCAAAGGAGTGAGGGGCTGCTTGATAAAAGAAGGAATAAAGATGACGCTTGGCAGCAGGAGGGAAGCAGTAAAGCAAAAGACACCGAGAGAAAATAATCAGAGTTCAAAATAAAGATGTTCACAAGGATTTAAAAGACAAAATGTTCCATGCAGTTCAAAAATGTTCACGAGGTTCTAAAAAATGTCTGTGTAAGGTTAAAAAATGTTCATGTGAGAGAAATAGGTAATACAAAAATAAATGTTCACGAGGTTTAAGAGAATGAACATGTAGTTTAAAAAAATCACGAGGTTAAAAAAATGTCTGTGTGCTCAAAAACAATTGCTCGTGAGATTAAAAATATGTTCATGTGAGGGAAATATATGTTCACGTAGAACAAAATAATTGTGCGTAAGAATAAAAAAGTATTTCCTTCATCTGATACGTATATTTGGTCGAGAATTTCCAGTTGCCTTGAGGCAGGCCCACGCTTCGACAAATTGCTGGGTCCGCCTCTGTTCCTAGTAGCAACCTCCAATCCAACACACAATGCTTGAAGTTAAGTGCTTACTGTTTCTTATAAGCTCATAATTACCAGTGGTTGCACAGCATTCTAAAAGGGTAACTACTATGCACTCTAGAGTGCCATGCACCACACAGTTTAGCTATAAGATTAAAAGCCTATTTGGATATGTGACGATGTTGGTGTTTCAGAGAATATCATATGGTTTGACTTGGATACATGTCCATATTGGCACGAGTTTCTGTACTATATACATAATTTTGCATATGAAAGTAAAACTTGTTCAGCATGTTTAGGTATATACATCTCGCATATATTAGTAAGTTAAGGTATATTATCAAGCAACTTAACACATGATCCAAAAAACATCATGGCAAGGACATCTCTTACTGCTTAATTCTTGGTCTCATTACTCATATGCCCCACAAATGTGAAATACTAGCCATGCCAGTCACTGATAAAAGGACACACGTGCTTCAGACATTGGTGATTGGTTGATACCACAGTTGATAAGCCTGTAAGCTTCAAATATAATATATTATTAAGAGTGTAAAACTTGCCACGTTTGGAAATGGGACAAACTACAAGGTAAGACACTGTAACAGCTTGGCGCAACACATTGCCACTGTGAACGCGACACCGTAGCTAGCACCGGAAAAAGATGTCTTGTCTAATTAGGTAGCAAAATTTTGAACCTATTAAGCACATTTTAGGAGCACAACTGTGAGTTCAATTTCTACAAATTTCCAGGTGGGTGTGTATCAATAACAGCTGGTATCATACTTGATTTTTGAGAACATAATTGTTTGTTCAATCTTTATGAGTTATTGTGAGAAATTTGTAACATGCACATGCAAAGGTAGTATAGGATAAAGCAACACTACTTAGGCAGGAAACTCATTGAGAAGATATGCTGAAATGAGCCGAAATTATGATTAAGTTCTGGTGTAGTATTATCGTTGTTATACTACAAGTGAGCATTGTAAACAGAACTTATGAAACTTGTGCAGTACTCGCTCCTCCCAAAGCATCATCAGGAAAGAAGCTGTACTTCCCCTTGTAGTGGTAAAATGAATGTCAAGGTTTCAAGATCCTGAAAAACAACAGAACTGCCTCCTTTTCTAGAGCTATAATTTTTCATCCCGATAAAAGTGAAAGCACAAAGGCCCAATATCATATGCTACTCGATTTCTTTTCAGGAAATCTCATAAAGGGGCACACCCAGTTCCGAAAGCTCTCACCATTGTGGAGTCTGGGGAGGGAAGCCTTTCCCTTCCTTTTTATTATGCAAGGAGGCTGATTCAAACCTAGGGTCTCATATGCTACTAAGAGTTACCGTCAATCTTTGGAGTCTCACAAAATTTGTGTCGTTACACAAAATTCAAATATAAACATCCGATGGTGTGAACACATCCCAGTGGTGTACCGTTGCTATGGTCATAGGTAACAACAATGTAAAGCCTGAAAACCGGCAATAATGTAAAATTATACCGATAAAAAGGAATGCCGCATAATGGCTGCATTATTCCGTTCACCCCGATAATAGAAAAAATCCCTTCTCTACAAGACCTTTTGCTGAAATTCAGCACTCACATCAGCACTGACCAAGTGACCCTAATGCTTGCAACGAACGTCCTTAGCTTAGCACCCTAACCATTTATCACCAGGGGCGGAGCTGGATGGAGCTCAAGGCTGGTGCTAAATAGGCTTAATGGTGCTAATTATCTATATTCTTTGTATTTTTAATCTTAAAAATTAGCATTGTTCTTTGTAGTACAGCCGTCCGGTCGGTGCTACGGCACCGGTAGCACCAGGCCCGGATCCGCCCCTGTTTATCACCACCTAAGAATCTCATAACGTTCAAATGCACAAATACCACCAATCTACAGAATTCAAGTGCAGAGAAAGGGGCCGAGAATAACCTTTGTACTTGGTACCGTCGTAGGAGATCACCATCCGCCACCTGTGCGCGCTCGGCGCCGCCACCGTATCGCCCTCGCTCACGTCCGGGCGCAGAACAGCGCGAAGGCTTCCATCCACGAGCTGTCACCTCCCGTCGAAGAGAGATCAGGAAGCCATTCCATGTGAGATGCGAATGGGGCCACGGGGAAAGAGTGCGCGGAAGAGAGGAGGAACAGGGCCTTACAGAGATGTTTCCGGCGGCGGTGGCGGCGGCGGCGGCGGCGGAGGAGGAGGAGGAGGTGGAGAAGGAGGCGGAGGCGCGAGGAGGGGGCAGAGCGAACCGGAGGACGGCTAAACCCAGCATATCCGATTCTCGATCCGACGCGGAACGAGGGTGCGAGGAGCGGATTTCAGAGCATCTCCAAAAAAAAAATTTCGGGTAAGATGGAGTAAAAAGAGAGCTCCAGCAGCTTATCTATAGGTTTCTACTAAATATTTCTTGATGATCACCCATATTTTGCCTCTTTCTGTTTATATTTGGGTGATCCAATCTAATCATCCAAAACACACGCAGCCCACGAGGGAAAGACCAACCGATGCGGGGGAGTTTTCCGCCCGTCCAAGCCGTTGTTGTCGCCACGCGTCGCCATCGCTTTGGCCGCCCCGCGTGCCTCCACTCCTCCCTGCTCGTCCTCCCGGCCACCCGCCTGCCTCCTCCATGCCCGCATGGCCTTGAATTCGGTTGGGAGAAAGCCCAGCGGCTGCCCCCGTCGGCGCGCCGCCGGTGCCGATTGCCGCGACAGGTGACCTCTCCTACGAGCTACACACCCCGCCGACGTCCATGACCCCTCCTGCGAGCTCCACAACCCACCCGCGAGCTCCACGACCTTGCATGCGCCCCCCACCTGCAAGCTCCCTAACTGCCCCAACCTCGGTCCCGACCACACATCGACGTCGACTTTGCTGAGAATGGGCTCCGAGCACCTCGCCGGACGACCTCCAGCTTCAGGCGCAGCAGACCTCGATCTGCTACCTCGTCCTAGCGGTGGTGTGCTGAAACCGCCTCTGCCGCCTGCAAGGTGCTCGGACTGTGTCCTACAAGGTACGTATACTTGTATTGCTTTTTTCTGTATGGCGTTGAAGAGAACAAGGATGACGATGGTTTTCTGTACGTGTCTTTGGCGAGAACGAGTTTGACTTTGCCTGATTCGTCTGTACGTGTCTTTGGCGAGAACGAGTTTTCTGTACGTGTCTTTGGCGAGAACGAGTTTGACTTTGCCTGATTTGGTTTTCTGTACGTGTCTTTGGCGAGAACGAGTTTGTCTTTGGGTGCACAAATAGCAACACACACTCGATCAACCTCGGAAAAACCAAATCAAAACCCAACGAGGCCTTCACGACAAAGCAATCAAAGGATTTAGAAATATTTCAGGGGGCCACCCCATTAAGTATACCCGCAACGAAGTTAGCTGACTCCGAGACGAACTCAAGGTTTGGGTGGACGGCTGTAAACGACTGGGAACCCGAAAGTGTGACCGGGCTTGTCGATACCGCGAAAACGTGTCTCGATCCTAAACAGTACAGGTGCTCCTCGCACAATCGTAAATAAAGCAGTAAAGCATGGCATAAGTACAGGATAGTAAATAAAACCTCAAACTAGTTTGTGGCCCCAAGAAATAAGATCGAATCAAGCTCGCTCTGGGGGTCCCATAAGCCTCCGGATGTGGATAGCGGCGAATATTCAAGGAACAGAATCAAGTACTGGGGTCCCACGGGACACAAGTGAGCAGGAAAAACCAAATAGCAGATATTGCTCACCGGTGCCACTTTCATTAGTTATCCCATTACTACTCAGGTTAAGTTGTTTAGGTACCTCGTTATCCATTAGACACTCACATACCCTACACATGCTGTTCTACGACTCGCATGGCTCAGACAACTCCTGTAGTAATGGCTCATGGGATGGAGGAACAAGCTTCGATGGGGTTTAAAAGTAAAGGCTATGCAATACTTGGAATTCAATTTAATGCAATCGCGACTCAATGGTGCAAGAATAAGATAGAGGCAATAGGTACTATATGTATGCAAGCATGTGGTAGTGCTTGCCTGGCAGCTCAGTTGAAGCGAGAGAAGGATCTGGGTAGTGCTCCTGGTTCTCTTGATATATCCCCTTCTCAGCGTCTATTCGAAGAAGAACCAAACAAACAAGGGCCAACATAAATAAAATGCACAAGCATATGAATTAAAATGCGACAAGCAAACAATCATGCCATGATGAATGATGCACAATTTGCATGGCAATAAAGTAGCATGGCATGGGTGAGATGTGGAATACAAGAATAAATCATATTTATTGAGTTTTGGCCGCATTTTATCCTCAAATTAGTTGTTGTTTACATTATATTTATATGATGCATGCTGCAATTCAAAACATGGAAGGCATAAACAGGAAGGTCTCGTCGAGCTAATCATTTTAGACATATCATTTGTTAAATCTGGAGTTATAAAACAAAAGTTATTAATTAATTAAGAAAAGGGCATTTTATTGTAATTTTAATCAACTTGAAATTTAAAGTGTTCAAAATATATTTTGGATAGCATATTTGAATTCCTCACATTTTTATGATTTGAAAACATATATTGTTTGTATTATTTGGAATTATGAATTTAATTTTATTTTAAAGTCAAAATTAGTCAAATTATGTCAAAGTCAAAGGTTTGACTATTTGAAAAAAATTCTGAAAATATTTGATTAAAGATTTGAATTGACATTCAAAAACAAAACATATTTCATATAAAGTTTGAATTCAAATTCCTAATCATTTGAAAGTTATGAATTAGTTTGTATTTAAACAGATTTGAAATCTGAACTGAATTTGAAATAATTTGAAAAGGTTTGAATTTAGAACAGATAACAGCAAATACTTTTTGCACTCAGAGGGAGCCAGCCACTGTCACTGACAAGCGGGCCACAGTGCTGACTGGGCAGCAGAGCTTTTCTCACCGAGGGAATCCTAGCCACGGCAGCTGACTAGCGGGGCCAGCAAGGGCCACGGCCATCTATCGGTGCGACACGTGGGCGATCCAGGTACCGCTGGTTGAGAGGGAAACGTCAGGGGCCTTCTCGCAAGATGGAACGTGGGGTGGGGCCATGATGCGGTTCAAAGTGAAAAGGCCGGGGCCTCTAAACAAGCAGGTTTGAATCGGAACTGCCATGTGACAGACAGTCTTGCCGCCGGCGGATCCGCCGTCTCCCAGAGATGATGGCGAGCAAACGACGGCGAACCTCGCCATGATGCAAAAATGAAAGATGGAGAGGGGACATCTGGCTACACTTTTCGTTCAGAGGGCAACTACTGGGGTGGGCTGCAGCTTCGACGAGGAACGAGGCGAAATCAGAGCTTTGCCGTTGCTGCCAGCTGGCGGCGCACGTGAGTGCTCGACGGAAGGGGGCGGCGCTACGGTGCACGAGAGGGGAGGGGACCATGTCTAGGAGATCGAGGAGCTCACCAGGAGGAGGTTGGTGGTGATGGTTCGGTCGGAGGGGCTGGCGATCGACGACGAGGCTGGCGGCCGGAGTACTCCTGTGCTCACGGACACGGCGGCGTGCAAGCCCCACAGGTCCAGTGGTTCCAAGGCCAGGTAAGAAGAGGAAGCAGAGGAGGTGCTCCTGATGCGGCTTGGCGTGCTCGGGAACGTCTAGAGGGAGAGGCCGAGGCTAGGGTTTTGGGGCATGGCCATGGCAAGGATGGAGGGAGGAAGAAGAAGGGAGGGTGGTGCCTGGGGAGCCTACTGGATGGATCTGAGGTGGTGGCGAGCTGGGGTGGTTGAGGTGATAAGGGGAACAGGGGAGAAGCACATGGGGGTGCCACCTTTATGCAAAAGGGAGAAGGGGTGGCTCGGGTTGGAGCTAGGGTTTGGAGAGAGGGGGACCAGGGGGATGGGGTGGTTCCAGGTGGTCGGGTGGGCACAATTTGGCGAGGGAGAGGGAGGGGAAGCCAAGAGAGAGGGAGGGTGAACTAGGGTTAGCTAGAGGGGTGTGCTTCGGGTTAGGGTTAGATGAACTAGGGTTTAGGAGAGAGGGGTGCCTCGGCATGGAGTGGTTAGGGTGGGGGGTGTGGTTTAGAGAGGAGGGTTAAGGGAGAGGTATTTGGTTCTAGATAAGAAAGAGAGAGAGAGCCTAGGTGAGATAGGGCCTTGGTTTGCATGATCAAGAGAGAGAAAAGATGGGCATGGGGATGATCTTACAAGTTCATGCATGGCACTACTCAATAGAGGTTGATGAGGTTTGATGGCACAAGGCAAGCAACTAAGCAAGGTAGAAAGGATTGAGAGAAGGAGAGAGAGATGAGAAGATGATCCACTCAAAAACAATCAAATAAAAACAAAGGAGGACAAAAGATGGTGATGGTTGCATGGCCCATGCAAGTAATTAGTGCCATGTGTTAAACTTGTGAAAACAAAATAAAATCACATGGCATGATTCCATGCATTCCCAAAAGGTGGAATAAAGACCAAGCAAAAGAAATTAGAGTTGGGTCCACCCAACCCACATGAGCTAGAGTAAAAATCCAAAGAAAAGAATTACAAGCTCATGGGTTATTGGAATGGTGGAAGGTATAAGGTGGTGTCAAAGAAAAGTGGTGGAGTGGAATAAAAGATATGCCCCCAACTCAACTTGGGCATTTAAACAATATATCAAGAACCAAATACAATATCAAGAGGCAAATACAATTTACAATGCATATGAGAGAAGAACCAAATCAAAAGGGGGTTTTATATGATGCTCAAATGCAAGGTGGCATGATGACATGAGCATGATTGAATGATGATGCAACAATTATATATATGAAGTAGCCATTATATTACTAAACCAAGTAGCATTACAGTTGTTAGACAAATGGGATGCTACAACTCTCCCCCACTAAACAGAATCTGCATACGAGATTCTAGGAAGAAGAAGAAGACTCAAAGAGGGTAGGATAGTTGGCACGGAGCTCATCTTCACGCTCCCAAAGTGGCTTCATCAACAGAATGGTGCGACCACTGCACCTTGCAGAACTTGATGGACTTGTTGCGAGTCCTTCTTTCTGCGGTCTCAAGGATTTTTGTGGGGTTTTCTTGATAAGACAGGTCTTCTTGGAGATTGATTAGCTCATGATCCACGGTACTGCCGAGATCCTTGAAGCACTTCTTGAGTCGAGAGATGTGGAAAACATCATGGACCTTGAGTTTTTCCGGGAGCTCAAGAGCATAAGCAACTTCTCCTCTTCTTCCACGAATTTTGAAAGGACCGATGTATCTAGGAGCCAGCTTCCCTTTGATACCAAAGCGGTGCGTGCCTTTCATGGGAGTGACACGAAGGTAAACGAGATCACCAGGGACATACACCATGTCCGTGTGCTTCCTGTCGTAATTGCTCTTCTGGCGACTTTGAGCAATCTTCAGATTTTCAAGAATAATGTGCACCTTCTCCTCCGCTTGAGTTACAATGTTAGGGCCAAACCAAATTCTTTCTCCTGCACCCGACCAACCAATCGGAGTTCTGCATTTGCGGCCATAGAGAGCCTCAAATGGTGCCATATTTAGACTTTTCTGGAAGCTGTTGTTGTAAGAGAATTCAGCATAAGGAAGACATTCCTCCCACTTCATGCCAAAAGAGATGACGCAAGCACGAAGCATATCCTCCAGAATCTGATTGATCCTTTCAACTTGTCCTTGCGACTGAGGGTGGTAAGTTGTGCTGAAGTTCAATTTTGTTCCCAAAGCATTTTGGAAACTTTCCCAGAACTTGGAAGTGAAGATGCTCCCAGTCCGAATCGATCTCAAGCGAAACCCCATACAAAGAGACAATTGTTGATATAGAGCTCACCAACTGAATTCCGTAAATTGTTTCCTTGACGGGAAGAAGTGAGCCACTTTAGAAACTGCCATCAATGACAACAAAGATTGCATTGTTGCCCTTCTGCGACCTTGAAAACCAGTTATGAAGTCCATCTCTACTTTCTCCCATTTCCATTCGGGGTTTCAATGGTCAGAAGACCGAAGGTTTCGATGGATGCTTTCACTCTGCGGCAGACATCACACTCCGAGACATACTTGGCACGATATAGTTTCAAACCCGGCCACCAATATTGTGTTTTCAAGTCCATGTACATCTTTGTGCTGCCAGGGTGGATAGAAAGAACAGAATCATGCGCCTCCTTGAGAACTTGCTCTCTCAAACCCGGGTAGTTCGGAACAAACATCCGGTGTTCAAAGAAAAGCGTGCCTTGATCATCGACGTGGAAGGACTCATACTTCGGAAGCTGAAGTTTGGAGATGATCTTTTTGGTGTGCGGATCACCAAGCTGACGAGAGCGAACCTTTTCTTCCAAGAGAGGAGTATCCAGAAGGTTCATGAGATACCCTTGTTCCACAATTTCAAGGTTGAGCTGACGGAATTCCTCGCACAAGAGAGGCTGTTGTTCTTCCATCATGAGGTTGTTGACATAAGCTTTGCGAGAGCATCGCCATGACATTAGCTTTGCCCGAGTGTAGTTGATGGTCAAATCAAAATCATTGATTGCTTCAATCCACCTCCTCTCCGAAGGTTGAGATCAGCTGAGTGAAGATATACTTGACTCTTGTGATCGTAAAAGATTTCACAACGGTTGCCAAGCAAGTAGTTCCTCCATAGCTTCAAAGCAAAGACAAGCTGCGAGCTCGAGGTCATGTGTAGGATAGTTGATCTCATGCGTCTTCAAGCGTCGAGAGGCATAAGCAACAACTTGTTTTTCTTGCATAAGGACCGCACCCAATCCTTGCAAAGAGGCCACGGAATATCCGGAAAGGCTTAGATGTGTCCGAGGAACCAAGATCGTGTGGAAGTGAGCTTCTCTTTGAGTGTCTCAAGCTTGCTTGACATGCAGAGTCCAAAGGTATTTCTTGCCTTTCTTGAGGAGATCGGTAAGAGGCTTCGCTATCTTGAAAAGTTACGAACAGCGACGGCAATAACTAGCCAAACCAAGGAAACTCCGCACTTCTTTGACATTAAGGAGGAAGCCATTCAACAATTGTCTTCACAGTTCGGGTTGATCGCAATGCCCTTGGCAGAGATGACGTGACCAAGATAGGTTACTTGAGGCAGCCAAAACTCACACTTGGAGAACTTTGCATACAAGCGGTTCTCACGAAGCTTGTTTAGGACACACCGAAGGTGTTCTTCATGCTCTTCCTTTGACTTAGAATAGACTAGGATGTCATCCAGATAGACCACAACGAACTTATCAAGATACTCCATGAAAACCGAGTTCATAAGCCTCGAGAAGGTAGCAGGTGCGTTGGTGAGACCGAAAGACATGACCATGTACTCATACAGGCCATAGCGAGTGGTGAAAGCTGTTTTAGGAACATCTTCCTTGCGAATCTTGATTTGGTGATAACCACTTCTCAAGTCAAGCTTAGAGAACACCACGACCCGACTTGTCGATCAAGAGATCATTAATCCGCGGAAGGGGATATTTATTCTTGATGGTTTTAGCATTGAGAGCCCGATAGTCCACACAAAGTCTATCAGTCATGTCCCGCTTCTTCACAAAGATTGTTGGGCTACCCCAAGAAGAGGTATTGTGTTGAATGAAACCCAACTTCTCTTGTTCATCAAGCTGACGTTTGAGTTCAGCCAACTCAGCAGGACCCATTTTATAAGGCCGCTTGGAGATAGGAGTCGTTCCAGGTTCAAGCTCAATTACAAACTCAACCTCACGATCCGGAGGCATACCCGGCAACTCTTCAGGAAAGACATCCGGAACTCACAGACCACGGAACACTCAATAGCTTCCATAGCATCATCATTCGAGCCGCCAAAGAGAAAAGTCGGATAGCGTGAGTCGACTTGGAGAATAGACTATATGGTCTTCGTGAATCTTCAGAGAAACCGAGCTCAAAGACAATCAATCACAGCTGCATTTTCTGTCAACCAATCCATGCCCAAGATGACATCAATGTCAGAATTGCCCAGAATAATTAAGGACGCCGAGAACGAAGAGCCACCAATCTAAATCTGATTGCCATGGGCGATATGAACAGCCCTCATGTTTGAACCAGAGATTGTACCACCAACCGCTTAAGGAGAGGAACCAAGACTAACTCATTATCATTTGCAAACTTGTGAGAAACAAAAGAATGCGATGCACCGAATCAAACAAAACTCGTGGGTGGATGAGTTAACGGATAGCATACCCATCACAACTCCATGTGCATGCTCACTTGAGCGCGTTGACACGCTTGGCACGAGCAATGTGAGACCCGGGCTTGGTGTTGATGTTGAGAGCCCGAGGTGGTGGTGCACGAACCAAAGGAGTGCTTGCCGCAGATCTTGGAGGGGGTGGAGGAAGAGCTTTGTTTTTCATCGGACAGTTCCAGTTTTGATGCCCAGAGTCTCCACACGTGAAACAAGCACCAGGTGGACGTGGAGCAACGTAGCCAGGGACTCCGCCAGGCGCTCCAGGGTAGTGGTGGTTGTAGCCCCTGGGAGACGCAGTGAGGAAGTTTGGTGGCCTTGCCGCGAAGCTTGAAGGTCTTGGTGGAGCCGGGAGCGACGGTGGGGTGTTAGGAACCCAGACACGACGCTTAGAAGGAGCTGACATAGCCGAAGAGCTTGGTGCATCACGGTTGTGTTTCTTTGACTCCTCAAACACTTGCCTACTTGCTTCTTCCTGCAGAGCTATATGCTAAAGTTCCAGAAAAGACGTCGGCCTTGCATGTGTGATTGCATATTTAATCGATGCATTGAGCCCTTGCCGGAACCTCTTTTGCTTCTTCTTGTCACCCAAGATCTCATCGCCACCATAACGAGAAAGGTTCATGAAGTTCCTGATGTAGGTATTGACATTGTCATTTCCCTGCTTGAGGTTGAGAAATACTTCCTTCATCCTTTCCATGACAATTTCTGACACATCGCTTGAACGCTCCAAAGGAACTGTTCCCAAGTAGGTGAAAACCAATGCGGTTTGCCTTGGGTAATTCTCCCACCAGAGAGTGCATCTCCTTCGGAAGGTGAGTAGCACATTTTACCCATTCTTGCTCAGAACATCTAGTCTCAAGAGCCTTGACATCTCATGCAACCAATCATCAGCATAAAGTGGTTGATCAGAAACATCAAATTGGCGTGGATTGAACTTCAGAAAGCTTTTGATGTCTCCTCGCTTGGGAGATGGAGGTAGCGGAGCAAACTCATTCCTCCGAACACTCTCTTCAAAACGCTGCTGGTTCTGCTGCATTGCTGCCAAGGCATTGGCGATGTTTGACAACGCGGACCCCAGTTCAGGTGGTATGTCCTTATCAGAACGGCATGGTGGAGCCATCCTGTGATTGATATAAAACACAAGTTAGTACTATAATGGAGAATAATAATAATCCAAAATAGTACCAAGATGGAGTTAACCAAGATTAAAGGATACAATTTACTAAGATGATATTAAAATATCAACAAAGTTCAAAGCACCTAGAAGATATTAAGCATATCGCACACGGTGAAAGGAGTGTGGTACCTGAATATATCAAAGAAAAATTTTCCGCAAATTTCGGCATTAAAATACCAATAGATGCATAAAATCACTTAACGAATCAAGATTAGTGACTCTACCAATTCAATATACAAGAGCGAATGATAAGAGTAGTGGTATGGTCGCGACTCCATCCCGCACTCAAATCATTACTCCGCACATGAATAAGTAGAACACATATCCTAACCCCTTCTTCTCACGATGAACCTAAAGATTAGTAACTACGGAAACGAACACCCCAAACAAGATAACGTCGGATAACAAAGAGTAAGACAGATCGCGGCGGTATACAACGAATCAGATAGATCACGTCGGTTTGCGAAAGCCTGTCGGTATGGAATGTACCAACAGTGGATAACCAAAAGGCCGATTGTGATAACAACTTGGATGCAACAGATAGACAAGGAATTACACACACACACACACAAACACACAACCTATGGTGCTACGGAAACCCAGAACACGTGAATCCTAGTTTGAACTTTTAAGAAGAGGATTGAAACGTTACACTTCCTTACCAGAAAAGGGTGGGTGGGTGGGTAAGAAGAAAAGTGAAAGCAGTCCTACTCTCGCGTTTTGTTTTCCCTAGTATACATAGCTACCAAAATATTTTCTAGACTGACAACGACCATTTGGCTGAGACCCTGAAGGGCGGGATGGATCTGATACCAATTGTAACTACCTCGGTGAATTACGCTCCTAGTTACAAGCCTGGATGAGCGGAAATGGTTGAAATAGTACGGTGGGGCCCAAATGCCACCCACAGGTAGACCTTTCGACCGTCCCAACCATTTCCAAACATCGGGACAAGAACGGGCGGCGTAATCGGCAGGCGAAGGGATCAACTACATACACAAATGAGTATTTATGCAAGCCACCATACAACAGTACATCAGAGCCATTCCATCTAAAAAGAAAGGAAATATAGCAACGCCATACGGCAAGATTCAAATGTCCTAGATAGATATAATAGTTTAGGATATCTCCTCATACATCAAACATCAGAGTACCAGGCGGAAGCGGCAAACAAGATCCGAGTACGGATAAGAAGCAAATCGGCATAAGATGCCCCATAAATAAACACATCCCGCCCACAGATCTCACGGATCCCCGTTCCCGGAATCTCTACACCGAACGATCGTTGCCCACATCGTCCGCCTCCTCCCAAAGATCCATCTTGTGAGTGTACCTGTTCATCTGAATCAAATAATTTATCGTGTGAGACCCTAGGGGTACTCAGCAAGTCTTTATGCCTCTAAAGGGGACACAACCTGGGGTGACGCAATTGCAGCAAAATATAAACCCTAACAATTCTATAGATACTCGTTAACCATCCGCCTAACCAAAGATAGACGGATGTCCGTGAATTAATGACAACAGTTATAACGGTAATATCAACAGATCCATCCTCCTCCTCGCTTACCAACGAGGAAGCGGACGAACAACCCCCCATCCGTTGGCAATTTTTATTAACCATTCCATGAGTGTTGCACTATTTACTAGCCAGTTACTTAGTCAAATTAAAGCGGTACTTTAGTTATGCTTGTCTATGATCGAGAAATTGTGCTCCAAGTCGTCCATAACCGCGGACACGGCTTTCAGAAAGTTTTACCCTGCAGGGGTGCACAAATAGCAACACACACTCGATCAACCTCGGAAAAACCAAATCAAAACCCAATGAGGCCTTCACGACAAAGCAATCACAGGATTGAGAATATTTGGGGCCACCCCATTAAGTATACTATAACGAAGTTAATGACTCGAGACGGACTCAAGGTTTGGGTGGATCAGAACGATCGGGAACCCGAAAGTGTGGCGGGCTTGTCGACATCGCAAACGTGTCCCGATCCTAACAAGATAGGTGCTCCTCGCACAATCGTAAATAAAGCGAAAGCATGGCATAAACGGTACAGATAGTAAATAAAACCTCAAACTAGTTTGTGGCCCCAAGAAATAAGATGAATCAAGCTCGCTCGTGGGGTCCCATAAGCCTCCCGGATGTGGATAGCGCGAATATTCAAGGAACAGGAATCAAGTACTCGGGGTCCTACGGGACACAAGTGAGCAGGAAAAACCAAATAGCAGATATTGCTCACCGGTGCCACTTTCATTAGTTATCCCATTACTACTCAGGTTAAGTTGTTTAGGTACCTCGTTATCCATTAGACACTCACCAATTTAAAGTCGAAATTAGTCAAATTAAGTCAAAGTCAAAGGTTTGACTATTTGAAAACAATTCTGAAAATATTTGATTAAAGATTTGAATTGACATTCCAAAACAAAACATATTTCATATAAAGTTTGAATTCAAATTCCTAATCATTTGAAAGTTATGAATTAGTTTGTATTTAAACAGATTTGAAATCTGAATTGAATTTGAAATAATTTGAAAAGGTTTGAATTTAAAACAGATAACATCAAATACTTTTTGCACTCAGAGGGAGCCAGCCACATCATCGGCAAGCGCCTGATCTTGACTAGGCAATAGGGCGCAGCTGGTCGCAGAGCTTTTCTCACCGAGGGAATCCTAGCCAAGAATCGACTAGCGGGCCAGCACAAGGGCCACAGCCTTATCGGTGGGCGACACGTGGTCGATCCAGGGGTACCGCGGGTTGAGAGGGGAAACGTTCAGGGGCCTTACTGCAAGATGGAACAGGGGGCTGACTGGTGGGGCTTCGCGATCGCGTTCAAAGTGAAAAGGCCAGGGGCCTCTGTGCAAAATGGGCATTGGCCGAATCACCGCCTTGTGACAGACGCAGATCGGCGGCGGATCTGGCCATCTCCCAGAGACGATGGCGAGCAAACGACGGCGAACCTCGCCATGATGCAAAAATGAAAGATGGAGAGGGGACATCTGGCTACACTTTTCGTTCAGAGGGCAACTACTGGGGTGGGCTGCAGCGCGCGGGCTTCGACGAGGAACAGAGGCAGAAACTGCAGCAGCCGTTGCTGAGCCTGGCCAAGGCGCACGCGGAGTGCTCGACGGAAGGGGGCGGCGCTACGGTGCACGAGAGGGGAGGGGACCATGTCTAGGAGATCGAGGAGCTCACCAGGAGGAGGTTGGTGGTGATGGTTCGGTCGGAGGGGCTGGCGATCGACGACGAGGCTGGCGGCCGGAGTACTCCTGTGCTCACGGACACGGCGGCGGCGGTGCTTCTCCGGCGAGGTCCAGCGGGTTCCGGCGCTTCAGGGCGAAGAAGAGGAAGCAGAGGGAGGTACTGGTGCTCCTGGTACGGCTTGGCGTGCTCGGGAACGTCTAGAGGGAGAGGTGGCCGAGGCTAGGGTTTTGGGGGCATGGCCATGGCAAGGATGGAGGGGGAGGAAGAAGAAGGGAGGGTGGTGCCTGGGGAGCCTACTGGATGGATCTGAGGTGGTGGCGAGCTGGGGTGGTTGAGGTGATAAGGGAAAGAGGGGAGAAGCACATGGGGGTGCCACCTTTATGCAAAAGGGAGAAGGGGTGGCTCGGGTTGGAGCTAGGGTTTGGAGAGAGGGGGACCAGGGGGATGGGGTGGTTCCAGGGTGGTCAGGTGGGGCCTGGAGAGAGGGAAGCCAAGAGAGAGGGAGGGTGAACTAGGGTTAGCTAGAGGGGTGTGCCTCGGGTTAGGGTTAGATGAACTAGGGTTTAGGAGAGAGGGGTGCCTCGGCATGGAGTGGTTAGGGTGGGGGGTGTGGTTTAGAGAGGAGGGTTAAGGGAGAGGTATTTGGGTCTAGATAAGAAAGAGAGAGAGCCTAGGTGAGATAGGGCCTTGGTTTGCATGATCAAGAGAGAGAAAAGATGGGCATGGGGATGATCTTACAAGTTCATGCATGGCACTACTCAAGAGAGGTTGATGAGGTTTGATGGCACAAGGCAAGCAACTAAGCAAGGTAGAAAGGATTGAGAGAAGGAGAGAGAGATGAGAAGATGATCCACTCAAAAACAATCAAATAAAAACAAAGGAGGACAAAAGATGGTGATGGTTGCATGGCCCATGCAAGTAATTAGTGCCATGTGTTAAACTTGTGAAAACAAAATAAAATCACATGGCATGATTCCATGCATTCCCAAAAGGTGGAATAAAGACCAAGCAAAAGAAATTAGAGTTGGGTCCACCCAACCCACATGAGCTAGAGTAAAATCCAAAGAAAAGAATTACAAGCTCATGGGTTATTGGAATGGTGGAAGGTATAAGGTGGTGTCAAAGAAAAGTGGTGGAGTGGAATAAAAGATATGCCCCCAACTCAACTTGGGCATTTAAACAATATATCAAGAACCAAATACAATATCAAGTGGCAAATACAATTTACAATGCATATGAGAGAAGAACCAAATCAAAAGGGGGTTTTATATGATGCTCAAATGCAAGGTGGCATGATGACATGAGCATGATTGAATGATGATGCAACAATTATATATATGAAGTAGCCATTATATTACTAAACCAAGTAGCATTACAGTTGTTAGACAAATGGGATGCTACATGGAGAAGCAACAGAGGTTGAGTTTGAGCTAAATGGGCACAAGTACACGAAGGGGTACTATCTTGCAGATGGGATATACCCACAGTGGGCAACATTTGTGGAGCCAATTCATCATCCTGAAAGTGTGAAAGAATCTCGTTTTCATAGTGCACAAGCAACTGCTAGGAAGGATGTGGAGAGAACATTTGGGATTTTGCAATCCCAATTTGCTATTGTTCGTGGACCGACACGGTTTTGGGATGAGAAGACACTTTGGAGGATCATGAAAGACGCGGTGATATTACACAATATTATCATCGAGAACGAGCATGGCCAAGATGTTGATCACCACTACGACTTCATGGGATGAGTGGTGAATCCTCGCAGGCGTGTGGACCGCATCGAGCACTTCCTTCGGACTCACCATGAAATTAGAGATGCGGACACTCATCGGGCACTTAAATATGATCTTGTAGAGGGGTGGTAGAAGTGTAGTGGTCAACAAGAGCGTTGAGTATGCATTTTGGTTTCTATCACACGTTTTGGTTCCATAAACTTTCTAATTTCATGCATTACCTCCGCGTTTAAATTATGAACATTGTGTTGTAATAATTATGTAATATCTATTTTGTGTTGTTTTATGCACAGAATGATCATGTGATTTTATTTATAATGTTTGTACTTGATATCTTGTGTTTATTCCATTAAAACTATGCAAAACAGTTTTAGGTAAACAAATATGGGTAAGATCATCTTCAACAGCTTACCCATAGTTTGGGTAAGAAAAAAATGGATAAGTTAGAAAAACAAACCAAAATTACCTATACCTTCTCTCTCCTCTTACCTAAAGACTCTAAAGACTTTTTGCTTACCTATATATGGGTAAGCTGTTGAAGTTGCTCTCAGAGCATGTCCAACGGGCCGTGCTATGGGAGGGCAGGCCCGCGGCACGTGGAAATAGCCCGACACCGGCCCTGCCCGTGGCGTGCCGGCCCCGTGAACAAGTGGGGTCGTACCTGGGCTACGTTCTCAGGCACGCGTGCCGGCCCGGCACGGCTCGTGAAGAAAGCTATCAGCCGGAAACTAAATAATATAGGCAAAAAAAGGCACCACCAGGATTCGAACTCTCGAATTCCATCCTTCCAAACCCGCGCACAACCAACAGACCACTGAAACTTTGGTGATATAGTATGTGCCCGACTTGTTTTAAGGAAAGTTTTGAGCGGGCCTTCAGCAAACAACTAGCTGGCCCGCATGCTTAACGTGCCACGGGCTGGTCAGTTTAACGTTGGTGTCGTGCTCGAGCCGTGCAACTGAGCACGTGTGTAGTCTCGGCACGGCCCGTGAGCGAGGCGGGCCGCAGCGGGCCGTGTCGGGCCAGCCCGTTTAGGCGTGCCGTGCCTAGGCCGTGCCGGATCGGCCCGTTAGCCAGGTTTGTGTCCAGCTGGGACTGAGGTTCGGTGACTTGTGCTTTCAAGTCTTACCGTGACTTTTGTCATTATTAACCATTCATCTTTTATTCAAAGTACGAAGTTGATTCGGATTTTAAACTAAAAAAGTAAATTTACTCAGAAAATTTTGAAAATAAAATCAGTAAAGTATAAATGTCTTGTTCTGAAACATGGGAATGTTTCATTCCATTTGGATAACTATCTTGCGATTAAATAGCTTTTTACGTTTTTGAGCACTAATTAAAACTAAATACCCATTTAATCACAAACCTTTGATCCAAATGAAATGAAATTTCACCTGAATACAAATCGAAGTATACATGGTTTACTGAAATTTTTCAAATATTTTAAAAAGTTTTATTTTTTTAGTTCGAAATCTGAGTCAATCTAATGTGTTGGACGAGAGATGGATGGTGAATGGTGCACCAAGTCACCAAAGCTCAGTCCGTCCAGTCGTCCTCCAAACACGTGGTGCCATAAAATCCTTTTACTGCACACCGTATTCCGATTTGGCGTGCTGCTGGTCGTAATTGCGCGTAATAATCAGCGTTTCACTTCATCGGAGTCTACAAAATATAGCGCGATGGCAGCAGCACAAACACCAAATCCGTACAAATATACAGATCACAAGATCGAACATATAAGATACATCACCAATAAATAATCTAATTATTATTACAACATAAATTGTTCATCACCAATATAATAAATTGTCCATCAATAATAAAACAAATTGTTCATCAACTCTCTAACAAACATACAAGACACTAATTATTTTGTCGTCAATTCCATTTTCACCACTCCTCGATAAAATCATGATAAAGATTATCATACACCTCACCACACCAAATGGAATGATACGAGGCAAATAGGCAATGAAACACGTCACCCTCTCTTCTCTCCTCCTCACTTGCACGGAAACCCCCAACATATAATCAAACTACTCCCTCCTTCCCATTTTAGAACGCCTATTAGTTTTGGTCAAAGTCAAACTTCATAAAGTTTGATCAACTATATAGATAAATAGATCAACATCAGCAACATGAAATGCATATAATAAGTAAATATATTTCATAATGATTCTAATAGCATTGAGGTGATATGATATTTTATTCAATAAACTTGGTCAAAGGTTATGAAGTTTGATTTTGATCAAAACTAATAGGCATCTTAATTTGGGAAGGAGGGAGTAGTATTTAATCTACTAAGAATTCCTATCTAAAAAATTCTGATTTGTTGAAGCGACGATGGCTACATACCATGCGCGCGATTTGTCGAACACCATGTGTGCGCCTAGCTGTCGAACTGCTCAACACAGACCAGCGGAAGTGCTCCCGGAGCGCCTAGCAGTGGAGGTCCGCATCGTGGACCGATGGAGGCTCCGGAGCAGCACATCAGAGGAGCGGCGGAAACCTGATTTAACACGTAGGAGCAGCGACGACAACTCTCGAAGCGAGCATCGAAGGCTCTGGAGTGATGGAAATATGCCCTAGAGGCAATAACAAATATATTATTATTCATATTTATGTTTCATAATTAGGTTTATTGTTTTATGCTATAATTTTATTAGTTCCGAATAACATGTATTTGGAGGAAAACTCTAATACATGTGTAAAATAATAAACACTAATAAGGTATCCCAAGTCTCGCCTCTAATACTAGTTCATGTATCAACGATAGTTTTGGTTTCTAACTATGGTAAAAACGGCAATGTGTTGTGGAGTTGCCAATGATATATGAGATCGGAGTTGTTAGAAGAACAACGACGATGGATAGGTCCAACATGATATACCACGAAACGCATCGTCAATATTTATTATTGATAGTTTCTCATTAACAATGTATTTCCTTTACTGAGTTTTGTATAACCGTGAAACACATGTGAACTTGGATACAATATGGACGTGGAAGGATTCTTCAAACGTCGCTCTCAATAAGAGTAATCATAAAGTCGGTCTTTGCTCTTACCGGATGGTACGCCAATTATTCATATGGTGTGTTTGCGAGAATTGCTACTCCTGACAATGGAGAGATACACTCTAGGCCCACTCATGTACTATGATATTCGTCGTCGGACACGTGAACAAGTTGTTGATTACATGAGCATCGATGGTACATTATGAGTAAAGAGTACTGATTCGTCCATTTTGCATCACTATTTTATATCATAAGTTGCTGTTATTCATTGATATATTTCATATTAAGAGGTGATACTTATGTTATTTCATCTATTTTGCATGTTGGATGACTTTTGGAGGATGAACTGCCGGAGTCAGGATTCTGATGGAAAAAGCGGTGTCCAGATGAAATATTCGCGAAAATCAGGAAATTCCAGAAAATATATGGAAATCCCTATTTTTCCAGAAGACGAAGGAGGCCAGAAGGAGGAAGAGATATGGGCCACAGGGGCCCACACCACCCCCACCGGGGCAGCGCCACCGGTGGTGTGGCCACCCATCCCACCTCAAGGCCTTCGCCTATATAACATCCCCCTGAAACCCTAAGACTAGGGGTAGCAACCACAGAAAGATTCCGCAGCCTCTGCGGGGCGGAAACTATAGAGAGAGAAAGAGCTCTCCAGGCTGAATTCTGTCGGGGATTTTCCTTCCCGGAGAGGGGAGATCGTCGCCATCAACACCGTCATCAAGCTAGACTTCATCGGGATCATCATCATCATCCTCACCTTCATCTCCACCAGCACCATCACCACCACTCCATCCCGCTGTAACAATTGGGTTGAATCTTGCATAGTTCTTAGGGGAAACTTTCCCAGTATTGATTACTTTTGTAGTTGATGCTTTTGAGTGGAACCATTGAATTATTCTCTATGTTCAGATTGTTACGTATCATTATATCATCTCTGATCTTGATCCATATGATGTCTCGTGAGTAGTTCATTTAGTTCTTGAGGACATGGGAGAAGTCATGTTGTTAGTAGTGGAATTGTGTTGAGAAATATTCAATGGTTTGATATTTAAGTTGTGGTGTTACTCTTCTAGTGGTGTCATGTGAACATCGACTACATGATACTTCACCATTTATGGGCATAGGGGAATACATTGTGTATTTGGCTACTAATTATGGGGTTGCCGGAGTGACAGAAACCTAAATCCCCGTTAGGAAACCTTTGCACAATGGAGTGTAGGATCTCATAGTTTAATGTTATGGTTAGGTTTTTATCTTAATTACTTTCTTGTAGTTGCAGATGCTTGCAAGGGGTTTAATCACAAGTATGTATTAGTCCAAGTAAGGTCGGTACATTAGCATAGGTTCACCCACACAACACTTACCGAACCAAAGAAGATTAATCAACTATATGAAGCAAAAGCACTTGACAGTATTCCCATCTGTCCTCGAGAACGTTTGGTCCTCAAAGTAATACAACCGGCTTGTGTTTTGATAAAGAAAGGATTGGTCCACTTGCTGCAATTATTATTGTGTTTTATTATCTCGCACTTTATTTATCTGCATTATCAAAAACCCCTAAAAATCTGTTTGCTAAGTATTTACAGAGAATTCCTGATCCAAACCACTAGTCAACACCTTCTGCTCCTCGTTGGGATCGACACTCCTATTTATCGAAAGTACTACGATACACTCCCTATACTTGTGGGTCATCAAGACTATTTTCTGGCGCCGTTGTTGGGGAGTGAAGCGCTATTGAAGAGTGGAACTGGTAAAGTAAATTTCTACTGTGAGTATTGTTTTTATTTCTGTTTTCTACTTTGTTTTCAATATGGATAACTCACTTAGTTTCATATTTGGGAAAACTACTACCACTGCTGAGGTAGTAGATGAACCACCACCTGTTGAAATATATCCTTTTAAAATACCTACAAAAATTGTTGATCGTGTTATGGATAACTATTATTTTGGTGATGGAACTGTCCATCATGGTGATCATTTGCTTTTTATCCATGAATTATGCGGGTTTTTCAAGTGTGCAGGTATCACAATGGAACAAGTTAAGAAAAATTTACTCTCTATATCATTGAAAGGTAGAGCTGAAGAATGGTACAAGCTGCTGAAGAATGGACAATCTATGGAATGGGAGGAAATTGTACCTCTCTTTTATTCTAAATTCTATCCTCCTAGTGAGATTCATAAAGACTGGAATCAAATATATAACTTTTGGCCTCATGATGGAGAGATTACAGCCCAAGCTTAGGGGAGATTGAAGTTACTAATGCTCAAATGTCCTATTCATGAGCTCCCTAATAATAATATTATTAATAACTTTTATACAAGGCTTTCTCTTTATGATAAGGATTTATTAGATGCTTCTTGTGCTGGATCATTCACACGTATGAAATAAGAAGCTAAATGAGATCTTCTAGATCGTATTCAAGAAAATACTAAAGCATGGGAAAATGACAAAGGAAGGAAGTCAGGTATAAATTATGATTATGAATGCATTATATCTTTTATGGGAACTGATGACTTTCATAATATTAGTACTGAGTATGGTCTTTATACTCAAAGTATTGCAAATTGTTTTAAGGCCTTCGCCTCTTATATTGAAATTCCCAAAAAGGAGTAGAACAAGTACCATGTTGTAGGGGTTCGTAGCATGGAAAACAAAAAAATTCTACCGCATGCAAACAAACAAGCCAAGATCTATCTACTAGATTGTAGCAACGAGTCGATTAGAGTACTCACCCTCGAAGATTCCAAAGCGGTTAACGAGTGCATATTCTCATGGGTGATGTAGTCGTACACTTGCCGATCTCAAGATCGCGTAGACGATCCTTCTGGCCGCAGCTCTTCATGATCGGTCACACGTTCGGTACTCGATGAAGACCTTCCTCTCCCTTGTTCCAGCAGGCAGCGGAGGTTGCAGTTCTCCCCTCGCGATTCCGGCAGCACGACGGCGTGGTGTCGGAGGTAGAGAGAAGATCCCGCAGGGCTTCGCCTAAGCTGGTGCGAGTTATGGTGGATCTAGGGTTTCCCGGTGATCTAGGGTTTAGAATACCAGGAGGAGGAGGAGGTGTCGGCGGTGGCTAGGGCGGCGGCGACGATGGCGCGGCGGCGGCTGGCAACGGCGTGGCGGCGGCGCACGGGTGTGGGAGGGCTAGGGCTTGTGTGTTTGGGGCAGCCCCCCCCTCTATTTATGAGAGGGGGCAGCCTTGGGAGGGGTGGGTTTGAATCCAAACCCAAACCCAAGTTGGATTGAGAGAAGGACTCTTTCCTTCTTCCACTAGGAAACCATTGTTCCAGTTTGACTTTTCAAACTTCCCGTTTGACTTTCAATTTAGAGCTTTAATTCTCTCTTGCAAATGTCCACACCAAGTGACCTATGATATGATCCAATCATTCCACTTACCCATGACACATTCATGGACCATTCCCCTTCCGGACCGGTGAACCTTCTAGACCCTTATAGAACCTCTCCGATGAAAACTCGGAATCTTTCCCGAACTCCGGAATCTGACTTTCCTTATATGAATCTTATTCTCCGGACCATTCCGGATCTCCTCGTGATATCCCGGATCCCATCCGAGACTCCGAACAACATTCGGTATCCCTACTAACATTCCATATCTACTAAACAACATCGAATCCTTAAGTGTGTCTCCCTACGGTTCGTGAATTATGCGGACATGACCGAGACACTTCTCCGGTCAATAACCAATAGAGGAATCTGGAAATTCATATGGCTCCCACATATTTCTACGATGACTTTGTGATCGAATGAACCACTTACATACGATACCAATTTCCCTTTGTCTCACGATAGTTTACTTATCCGAGGTTTTGATCGTCGGTATCTCTTCATACCTAGTTCAACCTCGTTACCGATAAGTACTCTTTTCTCGTTCGCGTGATATGTGATCCCTTGTGAGCCAGTCACATGCTTGCAAGCCAATTGGATGACATTCCACCGAGAGGGCCCAGAGTATATCTATCCATCATATGGATGGACAAATCCCACTCTTGATCCATGTGCATCAACACATACTTTCCGAACACTCAATGCCACCTTTATAGCCACCCAGTTACGATGTGGCGTTTGATGTCATCAAAGTATCCTTCCAGTGATGGTGATTAGCATGATCTCATGGTCGAAGGAATTAGGTTACTATGTATCAGAAAGCTTATAGCAAATGAACTATTGAAATGACTTGATCTTTATGCTACGCTTATCTATAGGAGTATGTCCATCATACCATTCTCCTAATGATATGATCTCGTTGTTAACAACATCTCAATGTTCATGATCGGGAAACCACGATCATCTATTAACCAACAAGCTAGTATTACAAAGAGGCTTTACTAGGGACTCTAATTTAGTTTACAAATCACACAAGTATTAATGTTTCCGGTTAATAATGTTATAGCATGAATGCAAACATTTATCATAAACACAAAGATATAATAATAACCACTTTTATTATTGCCTCTAGGGCATATCTCCAACGGTCTCCCACTTGCACTAGAGTCAACTAATCCAGATTACATGGTAATATACCGAACACCCATGGCGGTTTGGTGGTGGTCATGTTTTTCCCTCGAGAGAGGTTTAGTCAACGGACCCGCCACATTGAGATCTGTGTGTACTTTGCAAATATTTATGTCACCATCTTGGACATGCTCTCGAATAGCGTGAAAACGTAGTTTGATGAGCTCCTTGTGTGACCTTGGTTCTTGCGCATTGGCTATGGCGCCCATGTTATCACAGTAGATAGACATTGGGTCCAGCGCATTTGGAACCACACCGAGCTCTATAATGAACTCCTTCATCCATATCGCCTCTTGTGAAGCGTCCGAAGCAGCTATGTATTCCGATTCATTTGAAGATCTCGCCACAACACTTTGCTTTGCACTCCTCCAGCTAACTATCGCACCATTCAAAGTAAATACGTATCCAGATTGAGATTTAGAATCATCCAGATCGGTGTTCCAACTAGCATCGGTGTAACCATTAACAAAGAGCTATTCATCACCTCCGTAAGAAAGAACCATATCCTTAGTTCTTCTCAAGTACTTAAGGATGTTTTTGACCGCTGTCCAATGATCCACTCCTGTATCACTTTGATATCTGCTAGTCAAACTAACAGCATATGCAATGTCGGGTCTAGTACATAGCATGGCATACATGAGATATCCTATGGCTGAGGCATAGGGAGTCTTACTCATCCTTTCTCTATCTTCTGCCGTTGCAGGACTTTGAGTTTTACTCAAGGTCGTATTGGGCAACATGGGAAAGAACCCTTTCTTGCTATCTTCCATTCCAAACCTCTTTAGAACTTTGTCTAAATATGTACTCTGTGACAATGATATTAGGCGTCTCGGTCTATCTCTATAAATCTTTATGCCTAATATGTAAGCTTCTTTGCCAAGATCTTTCATTGTAAAACTATTATTCAAATAATTCTTGACACTATTAAGAAGGTCTACATCATTCCCAATCAACAATATGTCATCTACATATAGTATTAAGAATGCTACAGAGCTCCCACTCACTTTCTTGTAAATACAAGCTTCCCCATAAGTTTGTATAAAACCAAAGCTTTTGATTACCTTATCAAAATGTTGATTCCAACTTCGGGATGCTTGCTTCAATCCATATATGGACCGTTGAAGTTTGCATACCTTGTTAGCATCTTTAGGATCGAAAAAACCTTTGGGTTGCATCATATACAACTCTTCATCAACGTCTCCATTGAGGAACGATGTTTTGACATCCATCTGCCATATCTCATAATCATAATATGCAGCGATTGCTAACATAATCCTCACAGACTTTAGCTTCTCTACTGGTGAGAAAGTCTCATCATAGTCAACTCCTTGAATATGACGAAACCCTTTTGCGACAAGTAGAGCTTTATAGATAGTAACATTACCATCAGCATCTGTTTTCTTCTTGAAAATCCATTTGTTCTCGACAGCCATCCGGTAAGTCCACCAAAGTCCATACTTGGTTTTCGTACATGAATCCAATCTCGGATTTCATGGCTTCTTGCCATTTATTGGAATCTGGGCTCATCATCGCTTCCTCATATGTCACAGGGTCATCGGTGTTGTCCACCAACATGACACTCATAACGGGATCATACTAATCAGGAGTGGTACGAGTTCTCGTTGACCTGCGAGGTTCCGTAGTAACTTCAACCGAAGTTTCATGATCAACATCATTAGCTTGCTCTCTTATTGGTGTAGGCGCCACAAGAACTACTTCCGGTGCTGCACTACTCGCAAGTTCGAGAGAAGGTTCAACAACCTCGTCGAGTTCTACTTTCCTTCCATTCACTTCTTTCGAGAGAAACTCCTTCTCTAGAAAGGATCCATTCTTGGCAACGAAGATTTTGCCCTCAGATCTATGATAGAAGGTATACCCAATAGTTTCCTTCGGGTATCCTATGAAGACGCATTTTTCCGCTTTGGGTTCAAGCTTTTCGGGCTGTAACTTCTTTACATAAGCTTCGTAACCCCAAACTTTAAGGAAGGACTATTTAGGTTTCTTCCCAAACCACAATTCATACGGTGTCGTTTCAACGGATTTAGATGAAGGGAATATGCCCGAGAGGCAATAATAAAGTGGTTATTATCGTATTCCTTATTTATGATAAATGTTTATTTTGCATGCTATAATTGTATTAATACGGAAACGTTAATACATGTGTGTTTAATAAACAAAAAGGAAGTTCCTAGTTATGCCTCTCTTATAAACCAGCTCGTTGATTAACAAGATGATCAAAGTTTCCTGATCATGGGCATTGGATGTTGTTAATAACGAGGTCACAACATTAGTGTAATGATGTGATGAACATTCATCCGAAGTATAACATTATGATCAAATTCAATTGAGTTTATATTGCTATAACAACTTACGAAGTGATCCTAATCCTTAGACCATGAGATCATGTCAATCACTAACACCGGAAGAGTTTCTTGTTGACATCAAACGTCATACCGTAACTGGGTGATTATAAAGATGGCTTCAAAACTACTAAAGTGTTATGTTGAGACTCATGGATCAAGAGTGGAATTTGTTCATCCCGATGACGGATAGATATACTCTGGGCCCTCTCGGTGATATCACATTGATTAGCTTGCAAGCAAGTGATTTGATCACTAGAATGTTATATCACGAGAACGAGAAAAGAGTGCATGTCGGTAACGAGATCAAACTAGGTATGGAGATACCGATGATCGAATCTCGGACATGTAATATGTCGTGAAACAAAGGGATTAAGATACTAGCATAAAAGGTTCACACGATCACAGAAGTCATCGTTGAATGTGTGGGAGTCAGTACGGATCTCGTGTCCATTGCTGATTATTGATCGGAGAGGGGTCTCGATCATTTCTGAATTATTCGCGAACCATAGGGTGACACACTTAAGGGATACCGACACCATTCGGAGCAAATGATATGTCAGAAAAAGAAAAGGAAAGCGCAGGAATTTATTTCACTAGACACCGGAACTGTTTCGGTTGAAATTGCTGAAACCGGTTCTGCATGTGAAATTGAATACTAGCAAGGGGTTTTATGTGAATGTTTGTTGATTAAAGTAATTAACAAAATTCTGAATAAATAAATAAAAGAGTTTTAT
Organism: Avena longiglumis; assembly: GCA_030063025.1. Taxonomy (NCBI): domain Eukaryota; kingdom Viridiplantae; phylum Streptophyta; class Magnoliopsida; order Poales; family Poaceae; genus Avena; species Avena longiglumis. The sequence goes on along the minus strand of CP125974.1, from coordinate 191,652,470 downwards.
TTAAATGAGAGCTTGCATTAATTTTGGTGGAAAATTAATGCATGTGAGTGGATTTGTGAGTGGAGATTTTTTTATGTGAGTGGAGCTTCCACCACATGAATGAGGGAGAGGTGGGGGCACCCTCCTTGGCCGGCGGCCATGCCCCCTCCCCTATAAAAGGACCCCCTCCTCTCACTTGTCACTCACACCTCCTCGCGAAGGATCTCTCTCCCCCCTTTAGAATTTCCCCATGGTCTCGGATCAGCGAGATACATGTTCCCGATGGCTTTTTCTAGAAGGATTTGTTGCTTCCACTGCTTCGCTGGAGCGAGGCAGCGGAGGTTGTCGGGGTACCCGTACGTGTATGCGATCACGAATGCACCACTGCTTTGCGGTGCTGGACTTGATGGTGCTGGACCGGCTGGACCAGATGGACTTCATCACGATCTTGAGATCGGCAAGCGTTAGTCTACATCATTCATGAGTACAACCTCGTTAACGCTTTTCGGTCTTCGAGGGTATGTATTCTATGGATGTATATCCACCCGTTGCTTGTATCTAGTAGATAGATCTTGGTACATAGTTGTTCCCATCGTAGGAATTTTTTTGTTTTCTATGCTGCGAACCCAACAGTGGTATCAGAGCCGGATCTATGCGTAGATGCTTTGCACGGGTAGTACACATATGAGTATGTGGGCGATGATGATCATTTTATTGCTTCTTCGTTGTAATTTGGATATTGGTGGCATAGTGGGATGAAGCGGCCCGGACAAACTTTACATGTCCTCGCACATGAGACCTGTTCCACTCTTGACATGCAACTAGTTTTGCATAAGTGGCTAGCGTGTGTTTATCTCTCCTACTATAGTCAATATCTAATTTGCAACGAGTTGTCAACAATTTGGTTATCCTCGTTGTGGTTCATGTTCGTAGGTAAGAACGGTTCTATCTTCGAAAGCCCTAAGCCACATAAAACTTGCAATGGATAAATTAGAGGCGTCTAGTTTAGATTGTTGCTGGGCTAGTGTTATGATATGGTGATGTTGTAAGTATAAGTATAAGATGATACTCTTACAACACACATAACGTGTAAGTTCCATAGACCTTGGCCTTACACATAGAGGTATGATAGTGATCATACCATGATGCACATGATGGAGATCAAGTGCAAGAACCATATCATTTCACTTATTAACATGTGATGTTTGATTGCATCTTATATTGCTTGTTTGGCGTTTTATTAGCATAATAAGATGATCCCTCATTTAGATATCAAGATAAAAATGTGTTCTTCCTTAAGTATGCACCGATAATGTTTCGTCGCTTCAAGACATCACGTGATGATCGGGTGTACTTGAATCCACGAGCATATCTCGGGTGCAAGACAGTTACACACACGAATACTTAGGTTCTTACTTGGCGAGCCTAACATGTACATACATGGCCTCGGAACACGGACCGAAAGGTTAAGCATGAGTCATATGTTTTGATATGATGACCATATGGATGCTCGCCTATGAAGCTACACCGACTCACGTGATGATCGGACTTGGTGTAGTGGATTTGGTTCATGTAATCACCAAAAAGGCACGAGGGATGTCGTTTTTGAGTGGGAGTTTATTTCTAATTTGTATTAGTAGAACTCAATTTATCATAAATTAAATCAAACTGAATTTGCATAATTTTTTGTAGTCATTGGCATTAGTTCACCACCTTATGCTTAGTTGTAATTGAGATAATAGAACTATAGATTTCTGGATATTTACTTTACAAACTGGTATCGTATTGTGTTGAGTGTCAATCTAAAGTTTAAAGTCCTATTGCAAACTTTTAGCAAACTCTGTTTACTCCGTGAAATTTAATAATTGGTATTAAATCGAGAGTAACAATTCAAGTGTTAGTATCTTAAGTATCATGTTTTCCTCCATGATTCTTGATTGTTTTAATATCAAGTTTATCTAGGAGCTAAAAGAATTGTTTCAGAAACCATCATGTGTGGCAGATATAATGATATCTGAAACAATGTTTTGAATATGATAGAGTATAATGTATGTTCTCATATTGGATGAGAATTTACAAAGGTTGGAGATGCTAGACATCCTAATCATCCAAAAGGGTTTTGGAAAGTAACATTATACTCACGATTCGTCTTTATAAGCTACATTAGCTTGATCATGAAAGTCGTCATGATAACGATGAATAGAAGATGTATGTAAATTGTTTACTACACTAAAAGATTACTAAAGAATAGATTTTGAAAGAATGCCGATCATTTTGATGATGGTGATCTACTTCAAAGTGCAAGTCCAAAGGTATTATTATTTGAATATACATGCTTTGGACTATGTGTCATGTATATGGCACCACTTTTGATGTTGATAGATTCTTTTAAAAGGAAAAGGAAATGCTGAAAGAGAATCTATAAAATATATTTGGCAAAAAAGAAACGATTGGAAATATCCAATTTAGGTAGATAGATGATATACATGTTATGGTAGTATTCTTTGCTTGTTAAAGAATGTGGTTCTTGGGTATTGGATTCCGAATTGGTTGGTATGAAATTTCATACGGAACGACGCAATTCATGAACCACAATGGCCTAAGTAACTAGCAAGAGAATATGTGATGATGTTCATCGAAAACAAACAAACCGTTGTTTGTATTTCTCGTTGACATCAATGCTTGACTTCAAGATTTGTTTTAATAATTGTTATTTAAAACAGGTATTATGAGAACAAAGGTTGTTCAAATAATTACCGTATTCCATATAAGATGGATGATTTATAAACCTAGTTGGAGAAATCACATCCATAAAACCTAATGCTAAAATGTCGCAAGACAAATGATTGAAAGATCACTTACGAAGTGACATCGCTGTTTAAATTATATTGGAAAGAAAACATAAAGAATCTTCATATTCATGGATTTTTTGTGTAAGGTTCCCAACCTTTAATAAGGTAGAGATCCCTGTGTTTACAATGCTAGTCCCTGGATCAATAGCTAGCATCCACAGTTAAGATGTAATATCAAGAAACAAAGGTCATAATACAACTTTATAACCAGGAGAAAATAATTTATTACATCTTACATAGCTCATTTGGCTATTACATTACATTGCAGCAGAATATCTATAAGCATGGGGTCCTTCATCTTCAAAGTGCCACAGGCAGACATGTTGGTTGTAGACTTGTAATCCTAATCATTAAACTTCACTAATATCAAACAAACCTGCAACATAACAAGTTACAGCCACAAGGATCAATACATTTGAATTGTATTGGCAAGTGATACTATGGTAGTATAGTGGAGTTTATCATCTATATGAATTTGTCTAAGTGGAGCTTAGGCTTGCATTGCTCAAAATAGATTTTCCTTATCATTTGAAAACACTAAGTTTTTGCTTGACAAAAATCACCCAAGGAACCACCAATAGAAATTGGTGAACCTTAAACCCTTGTTCAACCACAAGTTTTTAACTTAGAAATTTGGATGATGAGATTCTTGATAGCTTCCATGTCTTGATGCTCAAATTGTCCTTTGCCAGGGACATGGCTAAGTACTTATATTTTACACTCTGCAGAGGTGGTGCACTTTCCCCACAAGACTTGGTTTCACCAAGACAAGATCTTTCAGAAGCCTTCCCTTAGACCAGAATGGACGCGTTCCAACCTATCATTCCCCTACCACCAACTGTCCATTTGGCTAAGTTATTGCAACCTATATGATCCAGGCAGAGTCCATAATGCCAAGTGGCTGCACTTGAAGCTTCTCAACATTTGACATCTCAAATCTCTTTGTTCCTGGGTGGCCATCCACAAGTGAGATACACAAGGTTCACCAGTCCCCTGGCCTTGTGTAACCACTCAACATAAACCATTCCTTCCATTCCACCCAGGTGATTCATTCACTTAGTTGTTTTATTAAACAAAACTCAATTCCTCAGACTTAGAAATTTTCCATAGCATGAATATATGTTCCACCCTTGTTTTCTACTAGCTAATCTAAGCTTGATTGTAGTAGGAATCTCAACTTAGGAGAATTCTTCTAAGGTTTCATCTACTGGGATTTCCCATAGCATAGTTTATACTTAGCAAAATTCCATGCAAGTCTTACTTAGAAATATCACTAATGCATAGTGAAAATAAAGGGACAAATGTATGAATCATCACTTGCCTTTTTGGTAGAGGGTATAAGTTCACTCCTTGATCTTTGTAATGTTCACACACTTCAAGTCACTACAATTCAATCAAGCAAACAACATTTCAATCTACCATTCAAGCAATTCATCTCATAAAATAATAATAACAAAAAATTGCATGCAAGCATGCTAAAGATTGTTTTATTTGGAGAAGTGGTTTCTAATGGGTTATAAACATTTGAAAACACCTAATGATCATTTTATAAAGTGGCAAAATCATTTGCAAAAGATTTCACTTCATAAACCATTTTTAGACTAAGTCATTATTTTATGTGGTGAAGAAATGCTTTTAATAAGGCAACATTCTATAGGTTTCACAAAATATGTTTTCAAACCATAAAACCTTGTGTTTAGGGTCAGAGAGTTTATTTCCAAAACATTTCTCAAAGGTTTTCTTCCAAAACCATTTTTGATAATTAAACCATATTTTTATTTGACTAGAATTGGTTTAAATCCAAGATTCATTCTTTTGTTTCACCAAATACATTTTTGAAACCACCAATTTATTCCTAGGGTTAGTAGGTTCAAAATAAACCATTTCCCCAAGATTTTATCCCGAAAAACATTTTAGAACAAATTTTATATCCTAAACATGCATACACAAGTTTCTACAAAAACAAACATTTTAACAGAAGATTTTTACTAAACAAAGTGCATGGTTGGCTAGGGCTTGTCTTGCTGAATCAATTCATATAAAATTTGCAAAATTTGGACGTGTGGTTTGAAAGTTATGGATTTTTCAAATTGGCATATCTAATAGAACAATTCTTTTAATCGAACGAGGCCACGTGGCGTGATATTACTCGTCCATACCGTTTCGTCCGGATCAGCTACTCTGGCGCGTTGGATCTAAAGTAGATCGTGTGGCCCAGAAACAAACATACCGCTTCAGTTAAGTTTCTATCGTGGCCATGCGATTAAGATCTGACGGCGCTCGGCACGCTAGCCAGAGATGGGCGGCGCTGGCGGTGGCTACTGGCGGCGGCGACTCTGACTACGGCGGCGCGGTGAATACAGGAAGCAAAGGAGTAAGGGAAAGGGCTTACAGTGATCGCAGGGGTATGGTGAAGCTCAAGGTGGTCTTCGGGTAGCAGGGAGCGCTCGGGCGTCGTCAGAATTCTTCGCCGGAGGTGCTCCTGGCGTCGGGTACGGTCAGACGTCGATGGGGGCGAGGTTACAACGCGTGCTAGGAGAAGTGGAAGACATGGTCATATGCGCAAGGTCCTGGCGATGATGCGTGTGTGAAGGAGAAAGAGGGGGGCGGTCAGGTCTTACCAGCAGTGCTCGTCGAGGCGTGATGCAAAGCGTGGTCTTTGTGGTCGTCGTTGTCGAGGCTCTGGGGCGCGCGGGGATGAGCTGGAGGTACGGGGAGATTCGCTAGGGAGTGGGGAGCAAGTGAGTGTGGTCGAGGGGCAAGGCGGTGTCTCTTGGCGGAATCGCTATGAGCTCGCCGGAGACAATGGCGGTCAAGCGAAATGGAGGCAGCCTGGTGGCTCTCTGGCAGTGGGGTTTGGGGGGAAATGAAGAGGAGACGGAGGGGATTTATCACGCGTGATCACGGGATTAATTCGTCGAGCCATTGCTACGTAATTACTCGGAGAAATTAACGACAGGAAACGACTGGGAGGAGGGCGTGGTCGTCGCGTGGGTGGAGAAGATGACGACGTGGCGATGGGGTCCACTGTCAGCGTGAGGGAGAGTGTGGGGATGGGGTCCATGCGTCGGCGACTGAACGGGTGAGTGTCTGAGTAAATAACGGTTCGCTTGGGTGGGGTGGGGAATGGGCTTGCTAGGATAGGATAGTTGGGCTGCTTCCTTTTCATCTTTTTTTGTTCAGTTTGTTTTTTTCCTTTTTCATTTCTATTTTCTATTTTGATTTTGTCTAAACAATTCAAACACCAATTTGAATTCAAACCTCAACCAAGATTTGTGTAGGTTTAAATACTGATTAGTAGTATGATCTGAAGTCAATTTTGGAATAAAATTTTATTCATTTTGGGGTCTTTTTAATTATTTAAATAGGCCATTGTTTTAAATCAAAATAGGATTTAATAATATTTCCAAACACCAATTTGAATTTTCTAAAATCTTCCAAATCTTTTCAGTAGGTTTTTTTTATTTGATTATTTGGGTGTCAAATAATTCACCTTGATTTATTTGGAATGATTTATTAATCTTTTAAGATTGGGTATTTATTTTAATTCCAATGGAATTTAATATAGTATTAATTCCTTAATTTTTATTTGGAAGTTTTCTTTAATCTTATTTAAGTTGAATTAAACCACTTTTATTTCACTTGGGTAAATTCCAAAATACTATTTTCTCATGAATTATATAATTATTCTTATTAGAGATTTGTCTTTATTAAAATAGGGATAGAATGGTTAATGCCATTTTATTTTATTTTGGAAATTCTTTATCCTTTTTTTATTTGGATTTGGATTATATTCATTCCATTTTCTTAATGGATTAGGCCAAGATTTATTTTGGTCTTTAAATAATCCTTATTTAATATTTCTTTCTTCACCTTATAAAATCCATATCTTTTTATTTAGAGATCCAAACTTGGTGATTCCAATTTGTAAAATCTTGTTTAATATTTGTTTATCCTTTTAATTCCATTTAAGATTATTTGCTCACCATTTGGTATGGATTAATAGTTAGGTTCTTTATTGACTTTGGAAATTTAATTTCCTTATCTTATTATATTCATAAGATTTTATCTATGGCTCCAAATTAAGTGAAACCAATTTCTATGGTTTTATAATATTTCTATTTGTCTTTATTGATCATTTGTAAATGTTTTGTTGACAAAATTTTATATGGATCAAATCCATAGGCTTGGAGATAACTTGGAAATGATTTTTATTCCATTAGGGTTTGGGGTTTGGATTTATTTTCCAAGTGTTCAAATTTCCAGATGCATTTATGAGGAATGCCTTTCTCTAGATTTGAATTTTGTTGAATTCAAACTTTAATTAAAGTTTGTTCAAGATGGGATTTTAAGTTTCCTTTTAGAAACAAAAGTTTCTTTTCACCCTGATTTTCAACAATAATTTATTTTGTTTATTTATTTTTCACATTACAAGATTTGGAAAATCTTGGGATGTGACAATTCTACCTTAAAATAAATCTCGTCCCGAGATTTGGGGAGGCTAGGGGTTACAAGTTGGCTCAAAAGCATCTAGGGTACTACCACCCTTAAAATTTTTCCAACTAGATCACATCTTGGCTTGCTTGGGATCTTGTTGAAATCTCTCTGGGAAAACATCTGCATAGTGTCCTTTGTTTCCACACTTGAAACATGTGACAAGGCTGAGATCCTTCATAGGCTTGTTTATCTTGTGCTTCATCTTTTCTGAACAATTGCTTGCATAATGTCCTTGGTTACCACAATTGTAACATGTGATAAGATTGAGTTCATCACGTATCTTCTGTGGACAAGTTGCTACATAATGTCCTAGATCTTTGCAGTTGTTGCACCACACTTGGATAATCTCCTTATACTTCTTCTTCTCTGGACATTCACTAGCATAGTGTCCCATTTCTTTGCAATGACCACATTGCACATGGCTTTTGTCCTTCTTTTTCTTGGGTTTCTCCAAAGCTAGGAGTGCTTCTAGTTCATGTTCTTCATATGTTATCTCAAAGGTAGGAACAGTTCCTGGTCTCCTTGACCTTCTATTACTCCTTGGATAATACATATGTCTCCTTTTTGGTCCTTTAAATTGAGTCATGTTGCTGGGAGGTACAAGCTAAGATTTTCCTTTGTCTTCATCCTTCTTGGTAGACTTGGCTCTCTCATGGTAATCTGCAATCAGTTGTTGCACTCCACCTTGTTTCCTTTGTTCAACTATGGAATAGATGGGGCATTGGATAGGGACATGATTATTTCCTTCACATAAGTAACAAGTAGCTTGGGATGTGGGGCATTGGTTAGTTGGATGTTTCTCTTCACAGTTGGGGCATTGATCTTCATGTTCCTTGGAACTGTGATCCTTGTCTCCACAAATATTGCAAGCTTGGGTTCCTTCTAGAATAACATCTTTGTCATCCTTGTTGTCACAAACTCCTTTGGAAGAGTTGTCTCCCATGTTGACCATTTGAGTAGCCAACCCTTGCAACAATTGGGATTGAGTTTCCAAAACTTTTTGCATGGTTGGTTCTAACTCATTGTTGTTGGCTATAAGTTGAGCTGTCACTTGGTTCAACTAGGTTTGTCTTGCAAGCAGTTGGTCTCTCATGTTGTTCTCTTGGTTGTTGTCGTCACCATCCTTGATGTTGGACTCTCTTGGAGAAGTCATCTGTTTGGGTTGGATTGGGATTAGAATATGCAAAGTATTTCTAAGGGAGTAATTCTAATCACACACATCACAATTCACACAAGCAATGTGCAAGCAATCACAAACAATCATTCCACTCAAACAACAAGTTTCAAGCATATCTTTAGGCAACCAAAAATGTTTTTGTTACACCACATAAGTTGGTAGGTTTGACTTAAACTAAATATGGTGGTCCAACTATATGGTTCACTTGAGATCTTTCCATCCTTCTTGGGTGATTCTTCTTTGAACAAGATCATGGTTTCCTTGGAAAAATTCTTGGTCACAAAACTTCAAAGTGATGATAGTTTCTTCTAAGTTGTGTTTCCTTAGTCTTCTAGTCTTGAGCAAGATTCCTTGTCTCACTTGTAGTCCTTAGTGATATCCAAGGTTGAAGTCCTTGTTGAGAATAAGGTTGAAGTCACTTGAAGATGTTGAAGTCATTAGGGTTGAAGATGTTGAAGTCATTAGAGTTGATGAAATCCTTTGTACTTGATGAAGTCTTGGCCATGGGAAAGGCTTGTCCATCAAGTTAATAAAAGAGATGTAGAGTCAAAACCAAAATGGTTGAGGATAGAGTTTATAAGATTGTTTGTAAATAAGTTTTTGGACAAATTCAACTCCTATTTTTCTAAGGGGTTTTGTCCAATCCTAGGCTTACAAATCCTACAGGCAACACAATGCTCTGATACCATCTGTAAGGTTCCCAACCTTTAATAAGGTAGAGATACCTGTGTTTACAATGCTAGTCCCTGGATCAATAGCTAGCATCCACAGTTAAGATGTAATATCAAGAAACAAAGGTCATAATACAACTTTATAACCAGGAGAAAATAATTTATTACATCTTACATAGCTCATTTGGCTATTACATTACATTACAGCAGAATATCTATAAGCATGGGGCCCTTCATCTTCAAAGTGCCACCGGCAGACATGTTGGTTGTAGACTTGTAATCCTAATCATTAAACTTCACTAATATCAAACAAACCTGCAACATAACAAGTTACATCCACAAGGGTCAATACATTTGAATTGTATTGGCAAGTGATACTATGGTAGTATAGTGGAGTTTATCATCTATATGCATTTGGCTAAGTGGAGCTTAGGATTGCATTGCTCAAAATAGATTTTCCTTATCATTTGAAAACACTAAGTTTTTGCTTGACAAAAATCACCCAAGGAAACACCAATAGAAATTGGTGAACCTTAAACCCTTGTTCAACCACAAGTTTTTAACTTAGAAATTTGGATGATGAGATTCTTGATAGCTTCCATGTCTTGATGCTCAAATTGTCCTTTGCCAGGTACATGGCTAAGTACTTATATTTTACACTCTGCAGAGGTGGTGCACTTTCCCCACAAGACTTGGTTTCACCAAGACAAGATCTTTCAGAAGCCTTCCCTTAGACCAGAATGGACCCGTTCCAACCTATCATTCCCCTACCACCAACGGTCCATTTGGCTAATTTATTGCAACCTATATGATCCAGGCAGAGCCCATAATGCCAAGTGGCTGCACTTGAAGCTTCTCAACATTTGACATCTCAAATCTCTTTGTTCCTGGGTGGCCATCCACAAGTGAGATACACTAGGTTCACCAGTCCCTTGGCCTTGTGTAACCACTCAACATAAACCATTCCTTCCATTCCACCCAGGTGATTCATTCACTTAGTTGTTTTATTAAACAAAACTCAAGTCCTCAGACTTAGAAATTTTCCATAGAATGAATATATGTTCCACCCTTGTTTTCTACTAGCTAAGATAAGCTTGATTGTAGTAGGAATCTCAACTTAGGAGAATTCTTCTAAGGTTTCATCTACTGGGATTTCCCATAGCATAATTTATACTTATCAAAATTCCATGCAAGTCTTACTTAGAAATATCACTAATGCATAGTGAAAATAATGGGACAAATGTATGAAGCATCACTTGCCTTTTTGGTAGAGGGTATAAGTTCACTCCTTGATCTTTGAAATGTTCACACACTTCAAGTCACTACAATTCAATCAAGCAAACAACATTTCAATCTACCATTCAAGCAATTCATCTCATAAAATAATAATAACAAAACAATGCATGCAAGCATGCTAAAGATTTTTTTATTTGGAGAAGTGGTTTCTAATGGGTTATAAACATTTGAAAACACCTAATGATCATTTTATAAAGTGGCAAAATCATTTGCAAAAGATTTCACTTCATAAACCATTTTTAGACTAAGTCATTATTTTATGTGGTGAAGAAATGCTTTTAATAAGGCACCATTCTATTGGTTTCACAAAATATGTTTTCAAACCATAAAACCTTGTGTTTAGGGCCAGAGAGTTTATTTCCAAAACATTTCTCAAAGGTTTTCTTCCAAAACCATTTTTAATAATTAAACCATATTTTTATTTGACTAGAATTGGTTTAAATCCAAGATTCATTCTTTTGTTTCACCAAATACATTTTTGAAACCACCAATTGATTCCTAGGGCCAGTAGGTTCAAAATAAACCATTTGCCCAAGATTTTATCCCCAAAAACATTTTAGAACAATTTTTATATCCTAAACATGCATACAGAAGTTTCTGCAAAAACAAACATTTTAATAGAAGCTTTTTACTAAAAAAAGTGCATGGTTGGCTAGGGCTTGTCTTGCTGAATCCATTGATATAAAATTTGCAAAATTTGGACGTGTGGTTTGAAAGTTATGGATTTTTCAAATTGGCATATCTAATAGAACAATTCTGTTTTTAATCAGACGAACAGGGCCACGTGGCGTGATATTACTCGTCCATACCATTTCGTCCGGATCAGCTACTCTGGCGTGTTGGATCTAAAGTAGATCGTGTGGCCCAGAAACAAACATACCGCTTCAGTTAAGTTTCTATCGTGGCCATGTGATTAAGATCTCACGGCGCTCAGCACGCTAGCCAGAGATGGGCGGCGCTGGCGGTGGCTACTGGCAGTGGCGACTCTGAATACGGCGGCACGGTGAATACATGAATCAAAGGAGGAAGATAAAGGGCTTACAGTGATCGCAGGGGTATGGCGAAGCTCAAGGTGGTCTTCGGGTAGCAGGGGGCGCTCGGGCGTCGTCGGAATTCTTCGCCAGAGGTGCTCCTGGCGTCGGGTATGGCCAGACGTCGACGGGGGCGAGGTTACAGCGTGTGCTAGGACAAGTGGAAGACATGGTCAGATGCGCAAGGTCCTGGCGATGATGCGTGTGTGAAGGAGAAAGAGGGGGGCGGTCTTACAGCGGTGCTTGCCTGATGGAGATGGCGGCGTGGTGCTGTGGTCGTCGTTGTCGAGGCTCTGGGGCGCGCGGGGACGAGCTGGAGCTATGGGGAGGTTCGCCAGGGAGTGGGGAGCAAGTGAGTGTGGTCGAGGGGGCAAGGCGGTGTCTCTGGCGGAATCGCTCTTGAGCTCGCCGGAGACAGCGGCAGTGCGGAGCAAAATGGAGGCAGCCTGGTGGCTCTCTGGGAACAGGGTTTGGGGGGAAATGAAGAGGAGAGGGAGGGGATTTATCATGCGTGATCACGGGATTAATTCGTCGAGCCATTGCTGCGTAATTACTCGGAGAAATTAACGGCAGGAAACGGCTGGGAGGAGGGCGTGGTCGTCGCGTGGGTGGAGAAGATGACGACGTGGTGATGGGGTCCACTGTCAGCGTGAGGGAGAGTGTGGGGATGGGGTCCATGCGTCGGCGACTGAAGGGTGAGTGTCTGAGTAAATAACGGTTCGCTTGGGTGGGGTGGGGAATGGGCTTACTAGGCTAGGATAGTTGGGCTGCTTCCTTTTCATCTTTTTTTGTTCAGTTTGTTTTTTTCCTTTTTCATTTCTATTTTCTGTTTTGATTTTGTCTAAACAATTCAAACACCAATTTGAATTCAAACCTCAACAAAGATTTGTGTAGGTTTAAATACTGATTAGTAGTATGATCTGAAGTCAATTTTGGAATAATTTTTTATTCATTTTAGGGTCTTTTTAATTATTTAAATAGGCCATTGTTTTAAATCAAAATAGGATTTAATAATATTTCCAAACACCAATTTGAATTTTCTAAAATCTTCCAAATCTTTTCAGTAGGTTTTTTTTATTTGATTATTTGGGTGTCAAATAATTCACCTTGATTTATTTGGAATGATTTATTAATCTTTTAAGATTGGGTATTTATTTTAATTCCAATGGAATTTAATATAGTATTAATTCCTTAATTTTTATTTGGAAGTTTTATTTAATCTTATTTAAGTTGAATTAAACCACTTTTATTTCACTTGGGTAAATTCCAAAATACTATTTTCTCATGAATTATATAATTATTCTTATTAGAGATTTGTCTTTATTAAAATAGGAATAGAATGGTTAATGCCATTTTATTTTATTTTGGAAATTCTTTATCCTTTTATTTTATTTGGATTTGGATTATATTCATTCCATTTTCTTAATAGATTAGGCCAAGATTTATTTTGGTCTTTAAATAATCCTTATTTAATATTTCTTTCTTCACCTTATAAAATCCATATATTTTTATTTAGAGATCCAAACTTGGTGATTCCAATTTGTAAAATCTTGTTTAATATTTGTTTATCCTTTTAATTCCCTTTAAGATTATTTGCTCACCATTTGGTATGGATTAATAGTTAGGTTCTTTATTAGCTTTGGAAATTTAATTTCCTTATCTTATTATATTCATAAGATTTTATCTATGGCTCCAAATTAAGTGAAACCAATTTCTATGGTTTTATAATATTTCTATTTGTCTTTCTTGATCATTTGTAAATGTTTTGCTGACAAAATTTTATATGGATCAAATCCATAGGCTTGGAGATAACTTGGAAATGATTTTTATTCCATTAGGGTTTAGGGTTTGGATTTATTTTCCAAGTGTTCAAATTTCCAGATGCATTTATGAGGAATGCCTTTCTCTAGATTTGAATTTTGTTGAATTCAAACTTTAATTAAAGTTTGTTCAAGATGGGATTTTAAGTTTCCTTTTAGAAACAAAAGTTTCTTTTCACCCTGATTTTCAACAATAATTTATTTTGTTTATTTATTTTTCACATTACAAGATTTGGAAAATCTTGGGATGTGACATTTGGAGTCTTTGATTTGATCAAGTGACACTTGTGAGACTTTCCTCGGGATAATTAAAACTTCGTTCAAAGGCCAAAGAAGAACGAACGACTAAAATATTGGAATTTATACATATCGATGTATGTAGTCCATTATGTGTGGTCGTAAGCGATGGGTTTCAACTTCATATACTTTCTCCGGAAATTTGAGTGAATATTCACTTAATGAGAAAGAAGTATGAAATATTTGAAAATGTTTCAAAGACTTTCAAGATGAAGTGAAAAATCATTGTAACACGAAAATAAAATTGTTTATGATTTTATCATCAGGGATTTATTTGAGTTACAAGTGTAACAAGAAAAATAAATTAATCATGATTTATCATAAAGGGATTTATTTGAGTTACAAGTTTAGCAAAATACCTAGATTTACATCTCCCAAAACACCATAGGAGTATGGAGTGTTTGAGATTTGTAATGAAACCTTGTTTGACATGGTTGGATCAAAGGTGTTATTTATAAAACTTCCATTATGTTTTAAAAAGATTAAAGCTTTAGAGACTACCGCTTTTACACTGAAAAGAGCTCCATCTTGATCCGTTGAAATGACACCATATAAGTTATGGTTTGGGGTAAAACCCAAGTTGTCATTTCTTAAATTTTGGTATGCTAAACATAAGTAAGATGTTTACAAGCGAAGTCGGATAAGCATGTCTTTGTAGGTTATTTCGAATAACAATTGGGTATTCCTCCATAACACCAAGGACAAAAGGGTTTGTCGCTTGAAACGTGAAGTTTCTTGAAAAGGATTTTTTTGCAAAAAGTTAAGTGGGAGGACAATAGAACTTTGATAAGGTTAATGAACCTTAGCTATATGTGCTGAGTTACGCAGTTCCAAAAATTATTCCGGAGGCTGCCATAATGCTCATAGATTATGTGCCTCAAAGGTTGTGGTCACGGAGATCTAAGTTCTTATTGAACCAAGTCGGTCAGATAAACAATCAAATGCTAAGATTTGAGAGTAAATCATTGTTGTTTGACAATGATGAACCGACTACATACAAAGAAGCGATGATGGGCCCTGACTCCGTCAAATGGCTTGAAGCCATAAAATCCGTGATAGTTCCATACACGAGAAGTCAAGTTTTGAACTTGGAAGACCCTCCGGAAAGGTGTAAAAACCCGTCGGTCGTATTTGGATCTATAAAGAAACAGACATGGATGTTTCACATCTATGAAATAGTCGACATGTCGTAAAGTATTTTATGACAATGTTGAAGGAGTTGACTATGACAAGATTTGATCTTTCATAGTGATATTTAGTCTGAACGGATTAAAGTAGCAACCACTACATATAATTTGGTATATGGTAGATGAATAAACAAAACCAAGTTCTTATAATAGAATGGTTACCTAGGACGTGTACATGACACGATCCAAAGGGTTTTGTTAATTCAAAGGATGCTAAAAAGGGCATGCAAACTTCAATGGTTGAAGTAATCATCGCCGAGTTAGAATCCACCGTGATGAAAAGGAGTTTTCATCAGGAGACGATGAAGATGCCATTTGCAAGAAATTAAGTGGGAGCGCTGAGACATATTTCTAATACATTATGTGGAGGACATCTTGTTGATTGGAAATGATGTATCTTTTATTGATAAAGGTTAAGAATTTCATTTCGATAAAAGACTTAGGCAAAACCCGAATATTTAGCATGAATGTCTATAGTGGATAGACTGTGACGCTAATATGGTTGTGCCAAACGTACATATATGAGATATTGAAGGAGTTCAATATAGAAACAACAAGAAAAGGTTTTTGTCGCATGGAAAGGAATTGAATCAAGATTCAAGTGTATCAACACTTGAGAAGTGAAACAAGATTCAAGTGCTTTGACACTTGATGAGTGAAATCACGGGAATGTTTTGATCAATCATACCATGATATGTACACATCCAGATATGTCCTATGCTCTAAGTGTTATGAGCATATACCAGAATGAATCATAAAATGATCATTGGACGATAGTGAGGATATTCTTATGATCTTTTGGAAGAACTAAGAATATATTTGTGTAGAGGTGACAAACAATTACAAATAATTTATTGTAAAGCGTTACATTGATACTAGTTTTGTCACAATATACAAATTAAGTTTATATCAATTTAAACTATGGGTGGCACAATGAAATGGAAAGAAAGTTTCCATGATGGATTTGGATGAATTCCAAAGTTAAGACATTGTGACGGATACTACAACAAAAGGCTAAGTATATGACTGCTATAGTAGCAGCAAAGGAGGGAATTTGTGTCAAGTAGTTTGTTATCAAACTAAAGTGTGGTTCGCAATGGGCTAACACTAAATATATATTGTACGACAATAGTATCGACATGGTTTAACCCCAAGGAACTAAAGGTCTCACCAAAAGACCAAATTTATACAATGCCAACTCATTAGAGAATGAGTGATGCATGGAGACGCAAAGACATGCAAATACACACGGACCTGAAAGTGTTAGATCCGTAGATTATGTTAACCACTTGCAGTTGCGTATATGGAACACCAGAAAGCCATAGGTGTTCAAATACGCAAAGTTTTCAAACTAGATTATTGTCTCTAGTGCAAGTGGGAGACTGAAGGGAATATGCCCGAGAGGCAATAATAAAGTGGTTATTATCGTATTCCTTATTTATGATAAATGTTTATTTTGCATGCTATAATTGTATTAATACGGAAACGTTAATACATGTGTGTTTAATAAACAAAAAGGAAGTTCCTAGTTATGCATCTCTTATAAACTAGCTCGTTGATTAACAAGATGATCAAAGTTTCCTGATCATGGACATTGGATGTTGTTAATAACGAGGTCACAACATTAGTGTAATGATGTGATGAACATTCATCCGAAGTATATAATTAAGATCAAAGTCATTGAGTTTATATTGCTATAACAACTTACGAAGTGATCCTAATCCTTAGACCATGAGATCATGTCAATCACTAACACCGGAAGAGTTTCTTGTTGACAACAAACGTCACACCGTAACTGGGTGATTCTAAAGATGGCTTCAAAACTACTAAAGTGTTATGTTGAGACTCATGGATCAAGAGTGGAATTTGTTCATCCCGATGACGGATAGATATACTCTGGGCCCTCTCGGTGATATCACATTGATTAGCATGCAAGCAAGTGATTTGATCACTAGAATGTTATATCACGGGAACGAGAAAAGAGTGCATGTCGGTAACGAGATCAAACTAGGTATGGAGATACCGATGATCGAATCTCGGACATGTAATATGTTGTGAAACAAAGGGATTAAGATACTAGCGTAAAAGGTTCACACGATCACTGAAGTCATCGTTGAATGTGTGGGAGTCAGTACAGATCTCCAGGTCCCGCTGCTGATTATTGATCGGAGAGGGGTCTCGATCATGTCTGCATTATTAGCGAACCGTATGGTGACACACTTAAGGGATACCGACACCATTCGGAGCAAATGATATGTTAGAAAAAGAAAAGGAAAGCGCAGGAATTTATTTCACTAGACACCGAAACTGTTTCGGTTGAAATTGCTGAAACCGGTTCTGCATGTGAAATTGAATACTAGCAAGGGGTTTTATGTGAATGTTTGTTAATTAAAGTAATTAACAAAATTCTAAATAAATAAATAAATAAATAAAATAGTTTTATTTAAATGAGAGATTGCATTAATTTTGGTGGAAAATTAATGCATGTGAGTGGATTTGTGGGTGGAGATGTTTTTATGTGAGTGGAGCTTCCACCACATGAATGAGGGAGAGGTGGGGGCACCCTACTTGGCCGGCGTCCATGCCCCCTTGGGCTGCCCCCTCCCCTATAAAAGGACCCCCTCCTCTTACTTGTCACTCACACCTCCTCGCGAAGGATCTCTCTCCCCCTTTAGAATTTCCCCATGGTCTCGGATCAACGAGATACATGTTCCCGGTGGCTTTTTCTGGAAGGATTTGTTGCTTCCGCTGCTTCGCGGGAGCGAGGACGAGGAGGTTGTCGGGGTACCCGTATGTGTATGCGATCACGGATGCACCACTGCTTTGCGGTGCTGGACTTGATGGTGTTGGACCGGCTGGACCAGATGGACTTCATCATGATCTTGAGATCGGCAAGCGTTCGTCTACATCATCCACGAGTACAACCTCGTTAACGCTATTCGGTCTTCGAGGGTATGTATTCTATGGATGTATATCCACCCGTTGCTTGTATCTAGTAGAAAGATCTTGGTACATAGTTGTTCCCATCGTAGGAAATTTTTTGTTTTCTATGTTGTGAACCCAACATTAGATGGTGCCCTATTTAAAGTGAATGCGGCTGTTTCTAATGCATAACCCCAAAAAGATAGCGGTAAATCTGTAATTGACATCATAGAATGAACCATATCTAAGTGAGTTCGATTACGACGTTCGGACACACCATTACATTGTGGTGTTCCCGGCGGTGTCAATTGTGAAAGTATTCCGCATTTCTTCAAATGCTCGCCAAACTCGTAACTTAGATATTCACCTCCACGATCAGATCGTAAAAATTTAATCTTCTTGTTACGTTGATTCTCAACCTCACTTTGAAATTCCTTAAACTTCTCGAAAGTTTCGGACTTATGTTTCATGAAATAGATATACCCATATCTACTCAAGTCATCCGTGAAGGTGAGAACATAGCGATAACCACCACGATGCTACACTCATTGGACCATACACATCGTATGTATGATTTCTAATAAGTCCGTAGCTCGCTCCATCATTCCAGAAAATGGAGTCTTAGTAATTTTACCCATTAGACATGCTTCGCATCTTTCAAGTGATTCAAAATCAAGTGATTCAAGAAGTCCATCGGAATGGAGTTTATTCATATGCTTCACTCCAATATGACCAAGACGACAGTGCCACATATAGGTCGAGTTATCACTCAATTTCAAACGTTTAGCTTCAATGTTATTAATGTGTATATTACCACAATCGAGAATCAATAAGAATAGACCATCAATCAAAGGTGCATGTGCATAAAACATATTAATCATATAAAATGAACAACCATTATTCTCGGACTTAAACAAGTAACCGTCTCGCAATAAACATGATCCGGATATAATGTTCATGCTCAACGCAGGCACCAAATAACAATTATTTAAGTATAAAAATAATCCCGATGGTAGATGAAGAGGTAGCGTGCCGACCGCGATCACATCAACCTTTGATCCATTTCCAACGCGCATCATCACCTCGTTCTTCGCTAGCTTCCGTTTATTCTGCAGCACCTACTTCGAGTTACAAATATGAGCAACCGAACCAGTATCAAATACCCAGGCACTACTACGAGTACTAGTGATATACACATCAATAACATGTATATCGGATATACCTTTCTTCTTGATGTTGCCGTTCTTCAAATCCACCAAGTACTTAGGGCAATTCCACTGCCAGTGACCTTCTCCCTTGCAGTAAAAGCACTCAGTATCAGGCTTAGGCCCAGCCTTGGTCTTCTTCGCCGGTGCGGTAACTTTCTAACCGCCCTTCTTGAAGTTTCCCTTTTTTCTTAGACTTGCCTTGCTTCTTGAATTTGGTGGTCTTATTGACCAACAACACTTGGTTCTCTTTCTTGATCTCCACTTCTGCAGACTTTAACATGGAGAAGAGTTCGGGCAACGACTTGTCCATGTTTTGCATATTGTAGTTCATCACAAAGTTCTTGTAAGTTGGTGGTAGTGATTGGAGGACACGGTGAATCCCCAAATCATTAGGAATCGCTATACCTAAGCTTTGAAGCTTGCTTGCGTGCCTAGACATATTAAGCACGTGCTCACTGATGAAGCTGCCCTCTTCCATCTTGCAGTTAAAGAACTTTTCAGAAGCCTCATAACTCTCAACTGCCGCGTGGGCCTCAAATATCATTTTGAGTTCACGGACAATATCATGTGGGTCATGGTTCTCAAACCTTTTCTGAAGCTCTGATTCTAAACCATACAAGATAGCACACTGAACTATGGAGTACTGATTCTTCTGAGCGAGGAAAACATTCTTTACCTCATCGGTAGCATTAGCTGCAGGCGGGTCACCCAGTAGTGCATCCAGCACATAGGTCAAATTACCAGCATTGAGGACAATCCTCAAATTGCATAACCAATCCACGAAGTTGCTTCCATTGTTTTTCAACTTTTCTTTCTCTAGGAACGCATTAAAATTGATGGTAGGGGCCACCATTGATCTACAACATATTTGCAATAGTTTAGACTAAGTTTATGAAAAATTGAGTTCTAATTAATAGTTAATTTAATCTAGGTGAACTCCCACTCAAAACAATATCCCTCACATTGCTTTAGTGATCACACGAACCAAATCCACCATACCAAAACCGATCATCACGAGAGTTGATATAGCTTCAGTGGCGAACAATCTACATGTTCATCATATCTACTATATGACTCATTCTTTACCTTTCGGTGATCCGTGTTCCGAGACCATGTCTGTACATGCTAGGCTCATCAAGATCAAACCTTATCTTCTGCATGAGCAAATCTAGCTTGCTCACGTTATATACACTCGCTGAATCTAACACACCCGATCATCACGTGGTGCTTCGAAACAACGAGCTTTAGCAATAGTGCTTACTAAGGATGAACACTTTATAACTTGAAATTTTTGTGCTTGAGGGATCATCTTATAATGCTACCATCGCAAACTAAGCAATACAAGATGCATAAAAGTATTAACATCACATGCAATTCATAATATGTGATATGATATGGCCTTTCTTCTTGTGCTTCTGATCTCCATCTTCAAGCACGAACATGATATCCATCATCACCGGTATGGCGTCAAGGTCAATGGCGCCGCTTCATGGTTGTCGTCCACCAGCATCAACTATTAAAACTACTTTGAATAGACACGCATGTCTTAACGGAATTAAAAAGACAACCATATGGCTCCTGCCGGTTGCCAACTTACAATAAGGAACATTGCATACATCATATATATTCACAATCATGGCCATATCACATCACACCCCTGCAAAACAAAGTTAGACGCCTCTAATTTTCTTTGCATATTTTACGTGGTTTGGGGCTTTCAATAAGTGTCGTTCTAACTTACGAACAAGAACCACAACATTGATGTTTGAACTATCAAGTGCCCGTTGTAAATTGAATCTATACTATGATGGGAGAGACAGACACCTGCAAAGCCACTTATGCAATACAAGTTGCATGCTAAGCATGGAGAAAGTCTCATGAACGATTTCATGTAAGGTTAGCCCGGGCCGCTTCATCCCATCATATCGCAAGATGCAAAGTACACAAAAAGCAATTGATAATAAAAGCACCACCGCCCACAATGACCATTGTGTTCTACTCGTGCAACAGATCTACATATAGACACGGCTCTGATACCACTATAGGAGTTCGTAGCATGGAAAACAAAAAATTTCTACCGCATTCAAACAAACAAGCCAAGATCTATCTACTAGATTGTAGCAACGAGTCGATTAGAGTACTCACCCTCGAAGATTCCAAAGAGGTTAACGAGAGAAGATTCTCGTGGGTGATGTAGTCGTACACTTGCCGATCTCAAGTTCGCGTAGACGATCCTTCCGGCGTTGCGTTCTGGCAGTGCGTCCACAGTCGGTCACACGTTCGGTACTCGATGAAGACCTTCCTCTCCCTTGTTCCAGCAGGCAGCAGAGGTTGTAGTTCTCCCCTCGCAATTCCGGCAGCACGACGGCGTGGTGTCGGAGGTAGAGAGAATATCCCGCAGGGCTTCGCCTAAACCGGTGCGAGTTATGGTGGATCTAGGGTTTCCTGGTGATCTAGGGTTTAGAATACCGGGAGGAGGAGGTGTCGGCGGCGGCTAGGACGGAGGCGACGAGGCGGCGGCGGCGCTAGGCGGAGGCGCGACGACGGCGCAGCGGCGGCAAGTGGCGGTGCACGGGTGTGGGAGGGCTAGGGCTTGTGTGTTTGGGGCATCCCTCCCCCTCTATTTATGAGAGGGGGGCAGCCTTGGGAGGGGTGGGTTTGAATCCAAACCCAAACCCAAGTTGGATTGAGAGAAGGACTCTTTCCTTCTTCCACTAGGAAACCATTGTTCCAGTTTGACTTTTCAAACTTCCCGTTTGACTTTCAATTTAGAGCTTTAATTCTCTCTTGCAAATGTCCACTCCAAGTGACCTATGATATGATCCAATAATTCCACTTACCCACGACACATTCATGGACCATTCCCCTTCCGGATCGGTGAACCTTCTTGACCCTTGTAGAACCTCTCCGATGAAAACATCGGAATCTTTCCCGAACTCCGGAATCGGACTTTCCTTATATGAATCTTATTTTGCGGACCATTCCGGATCTCCTCATGATATCCCGGATCCCATCCGAGACTCCGAACAACATTCGGTATTCCTACTAACATTCCATATCTACTAAACAACATCGAATCCTTAAGTGTGTCTCCCTACGGTTCGTGAATTATGCGGACATGAC
Organism: Avena longiglumis; assembly: GCA_030063025.1. Classification (NCBI taxonomy): domain Eukaryota; kingdom Viridiplantae; phylum Streptophyta; class Magnoliopsida; order Poales; family Poaceae; genus Avena; species Avena longiglumis. The sequence continues at coordinate 191,630,410 of CP125974.1, read as the reverse complement.
CGAGACACTTCTCCGATCAATAACCAATAGAGGAATCTAGAAATTCATATGGCTCCCACATATTTCTATGATTACTTTGCGATCGAATGAACCACTTACATACGATACCAATTTCCCTTTGTCTCACGATAGTTTACTTATCCGAGGTTTTGATCGTCGGTATCTCTGCATACCTAGTTCAACATCGTTACCGATAAATACTCTTTTATTGTTCCCATGATATGTGATCCCTTGTGAGCTAGTCACATGCTTGCAATCCAATTGAATGACATTCCACCGAGAGGGCGCAGAGTATATCTATCTGTCATATGGATGGACAAATGCCACTCTTGATCCATGTGCCTCAACACATACTTTCCGAACACTCAATGCCACCTTTATAGCCACGTAGTTACGGTGTGGCGTTTGGTGTCATCAAAGTATCCTTCCGGTGATGGTGATTAGCATGATCTCATGGTCGAAGGAATTAGGTTACTATGTATCAGAAAGCTTATAGCAAATGAACTATTGAAATGACTTGATCTTTATGCTATGCTTATCTATAGGAGTATGTCCATCATACCATTATCCTAATGATATGATCTTGTTGTTAACAACATCTCAATGTTCATGATCGGGAAACCACGATCATCTATTAACCAACAAGCTAGTATTACAAAGAGGATTTACTAGGGACTCTAATTTAGTTTACAAATCACACAAGTATTAATGTTTCCGGTTAATACTATTATAGCATGAATGTAAACATTTATCATAAACACAAATATATAATAATAACCACTTTATTATTGCCTCTAGGGCATATCTCCAACACATGCACCATATAAAGATATTGTTAAGTGTGTTCCTCCTAGAAATACTGAAGTTTGTACTGTTGATCGCATTTTTCCTGAACCTTATTTTATGAAAATACCTTTCCCTGATAAGGTAAAGGAACATTCTATTATAGCTAATGTGGTTAACAAAAGTACAAAGAAAGATGTAGAACCTGATGATCAAATAAATATTGAACCTACATTAGTAATTGTGAAAGACCTTGTCACTAAAAATGTAGAAGAATATGCTTCTAATATTGTCTCACATCCTAGTAAAACTAGGAAATCTAGTGTCCCTGTGCTTTCTATTAGAATTGGTGATCATTGCTATTATGGTTTATGTGATATTGGTGCAAGTTCAAGTGCTATTTATTATGAACTTTACAAAGAAATTAAGCATGAAATTGGTCCTTGTGAACTTGAAGACATTGATGCGGTTATTCAGCTTGCTAATAAAGAAACCATCTGTCCAAGTGGTATTGTAAGATATGTGGAAGTTCTTTGTGGTAAGATTAAATATCCTGCTGATTTTCTACTACTTGGTTCAACAGCTAGTAAAACTTGTCCTATAATTTTTGTAGACCTTTCCTGAACACTTGTGGATCTATTATAGATTGTAAGAAGGAGAAAATTTTAACTAAATTTTATGGAGAATCTTATGAGTTTATTTTTTGCCAAATTTGCTAAAGCTCCTTATGAAAATAAATTGCCTGATGAGGATTTTAGAGTTGAACAACTTGCTTCTATTGATCCAGTTTTTGACCTTAAACCTCTATTTGATGATTTTAAGTATGCTCATTCTGATTATAAGAATGTTTCTTGTGATAGTTATATTGTTAATTTTATTTATAGTGCTACTGAAAGTTATTATGAGAGGGGTAAACATGGTTTTATGCATCTCAATAATGTTAAGTTTCCCCGCTTTATGTTGAAAGTTTTGAAGTTGCACTTGTTTTGTCTTCCTATACTAGTAGCCTCTTTTTTCAATAATTTGTTTTCTTACAAATTTCCTTGGCATAGGAAGTGGGTTAGACTTAAATGTGTTGGATATTTGCTTCTTGATGCTCTCTTTCACTTCAAATCCATATATCCTATGTGAGAATCATTGAAATTATCATGTCCATCTTAATGGCTATAAAGAAAGAGCTTTTGGGAGACAACCCATTTTATTTTTGTTTTCAGTTTGTTTTTGTGTCTTTGAGTCTTGGAAGTTATTACCTCTGTAATAACCTCTCCTTATCCTTTTTGTTTGGTTTTTGTGTCAAGATTAACCTCTTATGAGAGGGAGGTGAGATGTGGGAAGTTGCTGTCCCGGAACAAATTTTTGTGATTCACTTTAAAAAAATCATGAAAAATACCAGTATGTCGGATTGAGCTGTAATTTTCTGTTCATGTGCCCCAAGTTATTATATAACTTTCGCTAGTTTTTCACTTTTCTATTTGAGCGATAGATGATTTTCGAAAAAATCAATCTTTGCCTGCAGGTCTATTTTGACAGATTGCTGCCATTCTTTGTATTTGCCTCTTAAATCGATTTCATTTTGAATTCTTTTGGGGGTTTTGAAAGGAGTTGCTATAGTAGCTTATGTTTTGAAGGACTTCAGTTGAAATTGAATCCAAAGGTTTTTTATCTTGCATACACTAATGTTGCTAGTGAAGATTGTGTGAAGCTTTGTATGAAAGAATTTTTCAAATGTTGGGAGAGAATGATGTAAGGAGATAAAGAATGGTCGAAGGATCAAACATTATATTTCTGGAGATTCTTATAATGAAGATGTGATATTATTGAAGTGGTGACTCCGGAAGAATTTATTAAAGACCAAAGTCAGGAACCTGTAGAGCCCGTTTTCGAATAGGTAATAGATTTGGTAAGAAAAGGTTCATGAAAAACTTTCCAATTTATATTTTTGCAGTTTTTATTTCATATGGAAGATAACGAGTCGAAAGAGGGAAGGAAACGGAGCCCGGGTGGCCCACACCACCCTGTGGCGCGGGCCCACCTGGCCGCGCCACCAGCTGGTGTGACCACCACGGAGCCTGTCTCCGTCCCGTTTTCTCCCAGTACCTTCATTATGCCATAAAACTTCGTAATATAAAATCCCTTGGATCCCCTGAGGTCCGTATATCGTGTTCTCATCGTATTTTCGTTTTCGATCTGTTTTTGTCAGGAACTATTCTCAAGTTTAGAAGCACAATGGTCTCCGCCAATGACAAGGGCAATAAGCTCGTGGAAGATGATCTACAAGACCCCAAGCTGGAGGAGGATATCATGGTTAAAGTTGAAGAAGAAGTGGAGGAAGACAAGCGTCCGTGCACCCGCTCCACTGTTGCAAGCATTGGAGTGATGGAAAATCCTGTCAAGCTCAAGAGGACTGCACGGATGTCTACAGGAGGGAAAACTCCGCGTCAATGCCTAGCTCCACGATCACTTACTCCACGCACCAAGAATCCCTTCCATACTCTTATACATGAGCAACAATTCCAAAATATGCCTAAAGGAAAGTTGCCCTCTAGTTGGGATATGCCTTGTTCTAACCATGCAGGGAAAGAATACTCTAAGGAGGAAGAGTGGGGAAAGAATCACAAGGACTGGGATTCTCAGTCTGACATGATCATGAACCGCATTGAGCATAATTCGGAGATGATTCGTACTCTATCCTTCGAGATTGAGGATTTGAAGAAGTTGATTGAAAATATTATCGAGAAAACCACACCACCACCGAAGGAGTAATTCGTCATCAGGTTTTGGCATCCCCTTGGTTTGTTCCAAGCTTGGGGGAGTGCCGCGGTATCACATCGTTATCTTTCATCTTTTTACCTTTTTAGTAGAGTCATATCTTGAATAGAGAAGTTATCATATGGGAAGGTTTGCATTGTGGAAGTATCTCTCCTCTAGTTGGTTATCTATGTATCCCTTGGTGTGAGTGCCTTTATGGAATATTAATGAGAAGTTTCATCATTTACTTTTTGCACATCTTATTTTAGTTCGCAATTTCTGTTATATGATTGATCTTGTTGTTAGTATTGGTATCACTTTGGGAGCATCGAGTAAATTTAGTTGGTTTTGGCAAATCTAGCTTTGGTAAGTAGCAACACTATCTGAGGTTTGAAAGGAAAAGAGAAAAGTACTTGCAGATATATTATATTATTTTCTTTCTTGATTGATTGGCTCATAAGCTTAGTATTCTTTAGTTAAGATCTTTTGTGTTTTCAAGGAAGATTGCATGATTGTTTATATCACTTGTATGTTTGTTTGTTCCCTGTCGGGGGGATAACCCCCGGTAGGGTCATGAGAGGGGAAACATAGCGCAGCTGGGTTGGATCCGAGTGAAAAACGAACCAGGCCGGGTAAGGACGGCAAAAGCCGAGATATAACTATCTCGTCCCGTATAGGACAAAGTTGCAACCCTTGCAGGTACCAACGAGCTGAGTCAACCGAGGAAGGGCCGAGTCAGGAAGGACGCGTGGCACCTTTCCGAGTAAGGTTCGGGAAGGACCATGGTAAAGCATGGTCAAAAGAGAAGGGCGACGCCGAGTGACACAAAAGGAGCCGGGTGACGCCCAAAGCAAGCGCTGACGTACAAAGTAGTCAAGGACGCCAAAAAAAGAATAAGCGGTACTGTAAGACCGTTATTGTCAAGATTTATGGACCGGGCCAATGGGCTTAGGGCAAGCCCATAACCCGGCCCATACGGTAGGGACCAAGACCCAAACAGTAAACCCTAGAACCCAAAGGGGTATTAGCTTGCTAGCGCTGCCTATATAAGGGAGGGCATAGATGCAGTAGAAGGAGGTTGGACCAAGTAGAGAACAAGTGCTGCATACTCTAGCCAATACAGCTCAAGGAGCACTTGTATTATTGGGGGTATCAATCAAATTGTCAAGTGTGGAGAGTTCTTCTTGTTCTTCGTGCATGGATCGACCGTGCACTCCCTCCCAGGTGACCACAAGAACCCATTTGGCCCCCAACTTAAGCCTACCCATGGCATCTGCCGTGCCACCACCACGACAGTTGGCGCCCACCGTGGGGCAGAAGAAGGTTCTTGATGGAGTCTTCATCCGGATGGGGAACATCATCGCCAAGACCGGCGAGCGCGTCTACTCCGGCCTCATCCAGAGGTTTGGAGCGCTCAACTTCGTCTGCGACAACGCGGCTGCTTCGGGACCAAGCCGTTCCCTAGGGGCAGTCGCTTCATCAAATTCGGTGAGCACCGGGTCTACGTCGCGGTGCGCATGGATCGCACATATCCTGAGCACGTCGTCCTGGCACAGGATACCCCAACGGCAACAGTCGCTGGGAAGCCTCTCCAACTCATCTCCATGGAGGTAATGATGACTGCCCCAAACCCCGTAGATCCCACTGTAGTTCCAGTGGTAAATGAAAACATAGAGGGGGGAAATCATGAGGAAACGCCAAGGGCTGCAAGAATAGCGAAGGCGCCGCTGGAGAAACCAGAGAACATAGCTAGGAGAAAAAGAGCTAAGGAGCTGCAGGAAGCAATAGACAAGTTGGCAGAGCCAGTGGCACAGGCGACTGACCCGACACGTGTGCAAGCCGAGTTGGAAGAAACCAGTATAAAAGTTCTGGAAAAAGCAAAGGAGCTGGCATAGTTACAACAGGACGTGGATATCACTATCCGAGAGCTTAACTCGGCAAATCGAGTCAAGGGCGCAAAGAACCGGCTTGATGCGACGAGATTGAGAGGAAGGAACCTCAACGAAGAGCTCGCAGATGCAACATAAAAGATAACACCAGAGAATAGCAATGAGACGGCCATGCGCCCAACATATAACACAAAGAGCGCCTAATCATGCGAAAGCAATGTATGGCGAGCTACCCCACTTGGAGGGGGAAGCAAAGAAAAGGCAGCAAGAACGGGTCAATGAGTTAGTAAAAGCAGCCAACATGCTAAATGAGGCATATTACAGAGCAAATCCGGGTATAGCAGGGAGATCACAGCTGGTTCACTCGGTAACTCCTGTTCCGGCAAGATCGGCTGGGCACACGGCATCTTCACCAGGAGCGGCACCTAGGCCGAGAAAAGAGAAAAGTGTGGATTCTGGAAGAAACAAGCAGATGGTCGCCTATGATCTGGCAGCAGTTCAAGGAAACCCGGCGCGTGCGTAAGGGGCAACAATAAATAATCCCCGGGAAAATGAAAACCAGGAAAAAATTGGACAGAGAAATGACAACGGAGGGCAAAATTTTGCGCCTCATACTCGGCATGCAACTCACTCGGCAGGAGGAGAAAATCTAGTTCCGAATAACGCACCAGCTCAGCCGGAAAGAAGACAGCAGAGCGCAGGAAAAGCAGTTCAACAGCCAGCTGACCTGAACGCGAATAAGTACAATGATGGTTACTTGGCTATGGTAAATGACGGGTATGAGCTCCCGGACCATGCATATCAAGCAATGAGAGCAAGATACGGAGGTAGAAACCTTCAGCCGGATGATGCCAGGTTGAAGCTTGACCGCATAAAAATGGTGGAGATAATTGAATCGCAAGGTCCGCAGGGTCCACCATGTTTTGGCCCAAGGATCATGAAGGAGCCACCCGTGCCGAATTTCCAGCTGGCCAGAGGAACAAAAACATATGATGGAAGCACAAAGCCGGAGGATTGGCTCATAGATTATGGAACCGCTGTAAAGATAGCGCAGGGAAACTTGAGATGGGCAGTACGTTACGTACTGCAAATGCTGGAAGGACCATCTCGGGTATGGTTAAACAATTTTCCACCCGGAAGCATCAACAGTTGGATTGAAATTTTCATGACGCCTTCGTGAGCAATTTCACAAACACTTACAAGAGGCTGAATCGCCCACAACAACTAGCAATGTGCAAGCAAAGACCAAATGAGACAGACAGGGAGTTCCTCACAAGGTGGTGTACGATGCGTAACTCTTGTGAAGGGGTAATCGAGTCACAAGCAATCGCATGGTTTGCACAAGGATGCAGACATGGGAGTGTGCTGTGGCAAAGGTTACAAAGAGATATGCCAGCAAGCCTAGCAGAGACGATAAGAATCGCCGACTCGTACGCGTTAGGAGATCCGACTCAGCCGCTGCTCATGTCGGCAGACGGGATGACTGAGACTTAGATCTATGACGCTACCGGGTCGCAAAGGCGCCAGGAAAGATCCAAATACAGAAGCAAGAGAAGGGACGAGAGGCCGGATTACAGGTATGGTTTGGCTCAGGTTGCTGCAGTAAATCAGGATCATCCAGATGATGGAAGCAGTCATCGTCAAAGGACAAATGGTCAAAAACAATGGATGCCGAAGAATGACGGCAAAAGGCCATACGATCAGAGGAAACAGTACCAAGACCGACAAAAATACACCTATGAGATGATGCTGGATCAGCCGTGTAAGTTTCACACACCTAATCCGAGTAAGCTGGAAAATCACTCAACAAGGCAATGCACTTGGTTTCAGAAAGGAGATAGAGTGGACTTGCCGAATAAGCAGCTTCCACCACCTCCCCCTCCACCACTTAGAGGAGGAAATGCTCAAGCAGTAGGAGCAGATAACAGATATGAAAACAGGCAACCGAGATATCAGAATCAGGAAAGAAGAGAAGCTGTGCACAATCCAAGAGGTGACGATGCTCATATAGGCCATGGAACCAGAAATGAGTACAGAGAACATCACCAGAGCTATGTTGTCTTTGTCACAGAGCCAAATGACAAGAAGAGCCAGCAGTGATGAATGATGGAAGTGAATGCCACGATGCCGACAATTCCCAAGTACATGCATTGGTCTGAGCAAGAGATAACTTGGAGTATAAAGGATCACCCCAGAATCATGCCAACCCCAGGAGGATACGCTTTGGTTCTGGATCCAACTTTCATGGGCCTAGATATCAACGTGAAATTTTCGAAGGTGTTAATCGATGATGGCAGTAGCATCAATATCATGTACAAGGATACTATGCTCAAGTTAGGCATTACCATGAACATGCTGGAGCCGACTAAGACCACTTTCCACGGGATTGTGCCGGTATTGTCCTGTGAGCCAATTGGCAAAATCTGGGTTGACGTCTTATTCGGCAACAGAGAAAATTGTCGCACTGAAGCCATAGAGTTCGAGGTAGTAGATTTGGTCAGCTCATATCATGCCTTAATCGGCAGACCGGCTATGGCAAAGTTCATGGCTACTCCTCACATCGCTTACTTGAAGATGAAGCTGCCAGGCCCATGTGGGGTGATCACAGTTGAAGGAGATTACAAAATATCTATTGCTTGTGCCTCAGCTGAATCTTCACTGGCCGAGTCACTCGTCATCGCTCAAGAGAAAAGTCAGATGTTGGAGGTGGCAGCATTGGCCAAAGCAGCACAAATGTCTATGCCGGCACTCACCAACCCGCATGGCAATGTGTCATTTCAAGCTACCAAAGAAACCAAGAAGGTGCAGGTGGATGAAACTTTCCCAGAGCGCACAGTAACCATTGGGGCGGGCCTTACAGATAAATAGTAAAGCGAGCTCACCAGCTTCCTCCATGAGAATCGGGACATCTTTGCATGGTCCACTCAAGATCCGCAAGGAGTTCTGAGGGAGCTGGCTGAGCACTCTCTTCATGTAAGACCAGATGCAAGGCCGGTGAAGCAACCCCTCCGCCTCTTCGCCGAAGATAGGAGGAAAGTAATAGCGGCCGAGATTGCAAGACTTTTAGATGCTGGATTCATCATGGAAGTTCTGTACCCGGACTGGTTGTCAAATCCAGTCCTGGTCGAGAAGAAGAAAGATGACCCGAACGTGGCAGTGGTATGGCGCATGTGTATTGATTACACGAACCTCAACAAGGCGTGTCCAAAAGATCCATTTCCTCTGCCTCGGATCGATCAAGTCATAGATTCTACTGCTAGGTGTGAGTTGTTGTCATTTGTGGATGCGTATTCAGGATTCCATCAGATTCCACTGAATCCAAATGATCAAATAAAGACGGCTTTTATCACCCCGTACGGGGCTTATTGCTATCGCACCATGCCATTCGGATTAAGAAATGCAGGCGCAACATATCAAAGATGCATACAAAAATGCTTGCAGGATCAATTGGACAAAAATGTTCAAGTATACGTCGATGACGTGGTAATAAAAACCAAACAAAGTCATACTCTAATCGAGGACTTGCGTCAAACATTCGCAAGCTTGAGAAGATTCCGGATGAAACTTAACCCGGAAAATGTACATTTGGTGTCCCGCCTGGCAAGTTACTCGGATTCCTTATATCCAGCCGAGGAATTGGAGCTAACCCGACAAAGATCAGGGCCATCGAAAGAATGGAATTGCCAAAAACCCTCAATGACGTCCAGAAGTTTACTAGATGCCTGGCTTCATTGAGCAGGTTTGTTAGTCGGTTAGGCGAAAAATCCCTACCACTATATCAGCTGATGAAGAAATCAGACAAATTCACATGGACACAACAAGCTGATAGCGCTTTCCATGAATTAAAGAAAATGCTGGCAACAACACCAATATTAGCGTCACCACTATCCAAGGAGCCAATGCTGCTCTATGTTGCCGCAACCAACAGAGTTGTAAGTGCAGTAATAGTGGTTGAACGTGAAGAAGGGGGGCAAATCAGTCCAAAGACCAGTATATTACTTGAGCGAAGTGCTCTCTGTCTCGAAACAGAATTACCTGCATTATCAAAAGATGACATATGGGGTATATATGGCAGCAAAGAAGCTGAAACATTATTTTCAGGAACACCGATCCCGGTAATATGCGAGGCACCTATCTCGGATATATTGGGCAGCAAAGATGCTAGCGGCCGAGTAGCCAAATGGGCCATTGAACTAGCACCATACACTCTGCAATATGATAGGCGGGATGCAATAAAATCTCAAGCCATTGCAGATTTCTTTGTAGAATGGATGGAGATACAGTACGAGCCACCGCTGCCATATCCAAATTAATGGAAAATTCATTTTGACGCGTCCAAGACAAGAATGGGTCTGGGCGCCGGGATAGTGCTGACATCTCCAAAGAGGGATCAACTAAGGTATGTCTTGCAGATTCATTTTGCTGCTTCTAACAACGTTGCCGAGTATGAAGCACTCGTCCATGGCATTAAAGTAGCCAAGTAAATTGGTATCAAAAGGATCATGTGTTTTGGTGATTCGGATTTGGTGATTCAGCAAGTTTCTGGACATTGGGACGCACTGGACACAAACATGGCATTTTATTGCTTCCACGTGCAGCAAATTTCGGGATATTTTGACGGTTGCGAATTTCATCACATTCCTAGAGCAGAAAATGAGGCTGCAGATGTGTTATCCAAGCTAGGATCATCTAGACAAGCAATACCACCAGGGGTAGCATTGGAGCATCTCAGGAAGCCATCGATCATGCCCTCACCAGAGTCCGAATTAATCAGGGTCATCCCGGTGAGTCAGGAATCAGAGGCAGTGCTAATGGATATTGACTCAGGGGTAGGTTCGAGTCACTCGGGGACTGATCCCTTCACCTCAGGGGTAGCCGAATCGCACTCGGGGACTCCTCAGGTTATGTCGACAGAGCATATCTCGGCGGAACCAATGGATATTGATGTTCAAGGAGACCCGGAACCACTAATACCTACATGGGCACGACCAATATTCCGTTATTTGAAGGATGGAACCTTGCCAAGTGACAAAATGTTGGCAAGGCAAACAACACGAAGGGCAAAAGCATACACCATAATCAACAAGGAACTATACAAACGAAGCGTGACAAGTGTACTACATCGTTGTATTAGTTCAGAGAAAGTCCAGGAGATTTTATTGGATATCCATCAAGGAGAGTGCGGGCACCATGCATCATCAAGAGCATTGGTAGCCAAGGCATTCCGACATGGATTCTACTGGCCAAGCGCATTGGCACAAGCACAAGATTTAGTCGGGAAATGCAGTGGTTGTCAACACTATGCGTCCAAGTCACATTTGCCAGCGTCAGAATTGAAGACTATACCAATCACGTGGCCTTTTGCAGTATGGTGCCTGGATATGGTAGGACCATTCAAACCAGCAAGGGGAGGCATGACTCATATCTTGGTCACGATCGATAAGTTCACCAAGTGGATAGTGAGGCCAATCAAGAAATTGGACGGTAAAACAGCGTCACATTCCTAAGGGATATAATCCTCGGATATGGCTACCCGCACAGTGTGATCACTGACAATGCCACAAACTTTGCCGAAGGGGCTTTTGCTCGCTTCTGTGGGAAACACCGAATAAGACTTGACGTAGCGTCAGTCTCCCATCCAGAATCAAATGGACAAGTTGAACGGGCTAATGGCTTAGTTCTGTCCGGGAGAAAACCCCGCTTAATGGAACCACTCCAGAGGTCACCTGGTTGTTGGATAGAGGAACTACCCTCAGTACTGTGGAGCTTAAGAACGGCTCCGAATCGTCAACTGGTTATACGCCATTTTTCCTTGTATATGGGGCTGAAGCAGTCTTGCCGGCCGACATAGAATATGACTCGCCAATGATAAGGCAATACTCGGAAGCCGAGGTGAAAGAGGCCCGAGAAGATGGAGTAGATTTACTCGAAGAAGAAAGGGAACTGATATTTTCTAGATCTGCTATATATCAACAAAACCTCCGACGCTACCACAGGCGGAAAGTGCAGCCTCATGTTTTCCAAGAAGGAGATATGGTGCTAAGGCTGGTGCAGCACACAGCCGGAATGCATAAATTATCGCCTCCTTGGGAAGGTCCATCCATTGTAAGCAAAGCATTGCACAATGATTCCTATTATCTCATAGATGCTCGTGAAGCGTAAAAGAACAAGGCGGATAGGTCAGGAGATGAAACCAAAAGGCCATGGAATATGGCACTGCTTCTTCCCTTCTACACTTACGAGAAGCAATGCATGTATCACTCGAACTCTCGTATGCCGGATGTGTTTGCCGGCTATGTGCTAATAATAAAGTGGTATGATTCGGAAAACTGACTCGGGGACTATCCCTTAGGCTTTCCATTTCAATTATTTTACGTCGGCTGGCGTGATACCCGGAATTTATTTCGGAACAAGTAGTGTTTACTTGGAAGAAATCAGCTCTTCGACTATGCTGTTTTCCGAAAACACGGATTCATGGCAAGCAAGAGAAAAAGATCTAAGACGGGTAAACACAAACGCCGGATAAGTACAAGGAGAAACGCGAGTCGGCTCTAGTTTGTGCCTAACTCTCTGCAGGTTGTGTTATACTATGTGTCGAGTAATCTCGTCCAAGTTACCCAAGTTTCATATCCGCTAAGTAAATCCTTCGTCCTTTGAGATCCTAATGTCGAACACCGAAAAATGGTAGACAAGGGCCAATGACAAGGAAAGGTGACACGGCAGAATGAAACTCGGGGACTTGCCCTTGAATGATTCGCACTAAGAGCATGATGCAAACATATAAATCCTATCAAAAGGCACATAATCAAACTTTGAGTTCAATGTACGTTACATTTGTACCCGGCATACCGGGGATCTAATAAAAGTTCAAGTATTTGTTGGCCTAAGGAGTAGGAGAACTCGGAGGAGCATTCTCAAGGGAGTCCGGGAGCATAGGCGGGTAGGCATCTGCCGGTCGTCGTCTGGATCATCTGACTCGGTCGCCTCGCTATCGCCACCATCTTCAGCAGGAACTTCGACGAGCGGATCGCCAAGGTCGAGGAAGCTGGGCCCTTCACACCAAGTGTGTACCATGGTGTACTCTATCATAGCATAAGCTCGCTCCTGGTGCTTCTTGATCAGCTTCGGGTCGTTCAACCATTTGCCATCTCCCCTTATGCGAGCAAGAACGTCAAGGTTGATGTCCTCGTACCATGAAAGCACGAAGGAGAGAGCCTTGTCCGCTGCAGCCCGGCCGGCCGACTCGCGCCATTAATCCAGCCGGTCTTCAGTGAGGAGCAGTCTGTCGGTGAGTGGCTCAATGAGTTCGGGTGGGTCTTCATCCGGCCAGAGCATGCGAAATGCATGGATAGCCGCTTTGAGAAAGTCCACACCTCAAGATCTGAGGGTCTTGACCCGTTCAGACACCGCTGCAAGGAGCTCCTCCATGGACACATCACCGTCAGCAGGAGCACCAGCCTCATCTCTCACCTTCTTCATGGCTCGGATGGCAAACATGTTGGCCTCAGGAAAGTTCTCTGCAAGCAAAAAAGAGAAAGTTAGCAAATAACAAAGGAAGATGGAAGAAATCCAGCAGGACTTGGACAATGCGTAAAAAGTAAGAACTCACTACCGAGAAAGAAGTTGATGGCAGCGAGCTTTCTATGCCAAGTCTTGGTCTTGGCTTGAAGGGCGTCGAGGTTTATATTGGTCGACTCGACCAATGACTCGGCCTCATCGAGCAACTTCTTAGTCTTCTCGGCGCTAGCATCCTGCTGCTCGCTCTTCTCGGCAAGCTCCTCCTTCAGTCCTTTCACCTCGGCCAAGTGTTTCTCCTCCGTCTCGGCCATCAATTTCTTTAGCCGAGTCACCTCATCGCGCTCCTTCTGGAGTTCGGCTTGGTGCTTCTCTGCTTATTGAGAACAAAATTTGTGAGTACCAACAGAAAAATTTCAGCAATTGGCTTACGAAGATAAGAAAGTTACTCTCGGCCTCGCTGATTTGCGAGTGAAGTTCGTTGATGGTGGACTGAGAAGTGGCTGTGAGACAACGGTGAGAGGAAAAATGAAAATATGAACGAAGGAGAATTGCACCAAAAAATATAAAAGGGAAAAGCAAAGGTATTACCTTGGCCGAAGGTGTCAGTCTGTAGCTTCTCATACGCAAGTTCAAGCTTGCGATGCGCCAGGACAAGAGCTTGGTGCACCTTGGTGTGCTCGTTATGCGTAAGATAATCAAAGAAGACAGATAACAAAGAAAGAACTGAGTTAGGCGACCTGCCGAGTAAACAGAGCTTAAGAGCTTACAGCCGAGTAAGTTCCTTACTCGGCAGTAACCTCGAGGGCTAGGGATCGAAGTCCTAACATACAAGCTTGGAGTAAAGGATTTGAAGGCTAAGTGACTATTCAGGAGCTTACAGCCGAGTAAGTTTCTGACTCGACTGTAACCTCGGGGACTAGGTGATATGTATAAAGGAAATACTCAATGATACAAAAGAGTAAGGAGCTAATTTACCTCATTCACTTCGTAGACACGGGCCATCCGAGAAATAGCCTGCTGGGTCATGTCGGAAACAGCCTTGGGGCCCAGCTTCAGCTTCTTCCCGGCACGAGTGCTGACCTCCTGCTCGCCTGTTGCATTCCATGCCACAGCGTAAGGTTCAGCCGAACCAAGGCTCTTGCCACTGAGCGTCCGAGTAAGAACTCGAACCGTTTTCAGGGCGGTTCCCACAGTGGAACGGGTTGCAGCGGCAGAAGTGTGGAGGGTAACAGCCCTGGAGTCGTCACCTGACTCGGCAGCAACAGATCCGTCCCCCTTACCCGCTGAAGCGAGTATTGTCGCCGACGTCGGAGGCCGGATCTGAGGAGCAGAACCCAGAGTGCAAACTAGAGTTGCTTGCTTGGAAGAGGCGGATTTACCAGAAGAGGGGCGGGAAGAACCAGAAGCCTTGAGATGGGTCTGTCCCTTTGACAGAGTTTGAGAGCGAGCAGGAGGATTTGTAGAAGATCAAGGAGCCTCCTGACTGGGCTCAGCAGTCTTGCTGGCTCCAAGATCAGGAAGCTGTTCATTCACATCATCTTGAGGGATGATGCCAGAGGAACTGGTGGCAGAGGGTTTCTCGGTGCCAGACTTGTGGGCACCAAGATCAGGAAGTTTCTCCTGATCACTGACAGGGGCGCTAGCCGAGTGATCCACTGGGTCTGACTGACACTGAGAAGCGTGAGCCTTAGCAGTGCGAGCCTCAACCCGGACGGGACTCGGTGCCGCCGAGTCAGCTGGAGGAGGTGCAGGCCTAAGCGGCGAGGCAATGCTAGAAGTAGCCTGACACGCCGTCAAAGGTGCAACACTGAAAATAACAATATATATATATATATAAGAGAACAACAGTGATGAGAAAGAAAAGAGCAAAGAAAGCAAAGTGCAAAAACTTACCCGGTGACAACCGGGTCACGGATGACTCGACGCGAGACTCGGCGCCCAGCAGCTTGGCGAGTCTCACTCAGGCTGGCAGCAGCAGAGGCAACAGGAGCAGCCAGAGTGGGCTTGTTCTTCTTAGCCGGCTGGGTGCTGGAGGAGGTTCCGTGTCGCTTCGGCTTAGCAACGGGAATCTTGCCGACTCCACCCACGGCGAGAGGAGGAGTGTCGTGTACCTGACCATCTGCATAAGTAAATAACAAGTTTACTTGGATAAGCAAAGAGGCTAAGGTTACAAGGCGTATACCTCCAAAAGCGCACAATCATCATCCTCATCATCGTCAGACCAATCTTGTAAGGGGTTACGAGATCGACTCTTACCCGAAGCTGAAGCAGCCGTAGTGTGCGGAATCGGCATGAAGCACTCCAGGTCGCACTCGGCCTCATCCGACTTAGAACGGTCCCCATGATAACCAGCAGGAGGGACAGTACTGTCATCAACCTGGTGAAGGAGATTCTGTGAAAGACAAACAGAATAAGAGACTAAAAACTAAGCTAAGAGTGGCAAAAAATCTAAAGCCTACTCGAAAAAGAATTAATCCGGAAACTTACCCAGGGGACATGCCTGACCCGGCTAAACGGTGGGCAGCTCCAAGCCCAATCATCCGCCAAGTTCAATTTGAAGATCGAGCTTACCCGACGCGCTATGGAGTCATGGGTGAGCTCCTTGGTGGAATGCCGAGTGGGATCATGTGATCCGCTCATGAAGCACATCTTGTGGCTCCTGGCTTAGATGGGGCTTACCCGTCGTGAGATGAAGGTACACATGAGGTCATAGTCGGCAAGACGAAAGTTCTCATCCGGCGACAGCAACCTTTCCAGGATAGCGTTTGCCTCGTTAACCGCAGCGTCTTGGTCACGCGGGTCAAGTTGCCAGTGTTTCTTGTCGGGAACCTCGTCCGAGAAAGAGGGAAGCTAGGGGTTATCGGTGGACCCGCTGTTCTTGACATAGAAAAAGGTTCTATGCCACTTCTTGCAAGAGTCAATGTCGGTAACCCGAGGAAAGATATTATCTCTCCTGGGGGTGATGCTAGCAGCACCACACCGGGTCGGACTTTACTCGGATCGAGGAGCACCAGGCTGGGGGACAACCTGGACTTTGAAGCGAAAATACTTGGCCCACAGAAGAACTGTAGGCCAAATTCCAAGATAGGCCTCACAGGCAGAGATGAAACAAGAGAGAGAGCCAATTGCGTTGGCAGGAAGATGGTGGGTCTAAAGATGGAAGGTAGAAAGAAACGAGGAAAATAAAGTGCTCACATGAAGAGCAAAACCACGTGCAAAGTGTGAAAGAAAAACCACCCGCTCGCCAGCTTGAGGGGTGGGGGAAATATCACCGGCGGGGAGATGGCAATCCACTTCAGTGGAATGCGTCTGGTGGAGCGGAGCCACTCCACCTCTTCGATGGAAACCTCAGAGCCTTCCCAACCGCCGCGCTCGCCGGAGGGAGCCTCCTGCTCCTCGGCGCCATCAGCGCCGTAACGAGCATCCATGGGATCGTCGGAGTCTGTCTCCTCCACGGGAAGGAAAGGCTTGGAACAACGAGGACCCGTACTGAAATCGAAAGAGGGCAGGGGCAATCGCAGCGCTAGGGCAAGAAAAAGAAGGAACCACAAAGGAGGCGGTTTAATCTTGCAGGCGCGAGGAGGAAGAAGAGCTAAGGAAACTGAACGGGCGTGGGCAAAGTGGAAACCCCCAACCCCTACTTAAGGGCAGTAAAAACCCCCATAGTGGGATCTAACTGTGCCGTGCGGCCAACGTGTGGCTGTGTACCATGCCGGGCGAGCCAATCAGCGAGCGCCACGTAGCCAGAGATAGACGAAAAACCCAATGCGACGTCACAGCTGGAAGGACAAGAGGCGCAGACCGATGGGACTGCCACCATGACGGGGAATAACTGCGCAGCCGTCACTGTGCCGCCAGAGCTTGGAACAAAAATTGAGGCAAGTAATCATGATTACAGGTTGTCAGTGACTGAAGCGTGCCGAAAATGACCCAGAATTGGCCAAAATAACTCGGCTCGAGGCAAGAATGAGCCAAGAGGTCAAACAATTGACCCGAAATTGTCAGACTAACCCGGCAAGATGCAAAACTGAGGTAGATAAAAGAAAAAAACTGAAGTTACATTCACACAAAAGGAACCTGGAGACGCCTAACATCTAAAACTGCTAGACGTCACCAGCTTCGGGGACTAATGTCGGGGGGATAACCCCCGGTAGGGTCATGAGACGGGAAACATAGCGCAGCTGGGTTGGCTCCGAGTGAAAAACGAACCAGGCCGGGTAAGGACAGCCGGGTAAGATAAGAAAAAGCCGAGATATAACTATCTCAGCCTGTATAGGACAAAGTTGCAACCCTTGCAGGTACCAACGAGACGAGTCAACCGAGGAAGGGCCGAGTCAGGAAGGACGCGTGCCACCTTTCTGAGTAAGGTTCGGGAAGGACCATGGTAAAGCATGGACAAAAGAGAAGGGCGACGCCGGGTGACACAAAAGGAGCCGGGTGACGCCCAAAGCAAGCGTTGACGTACAAAGTAGCTGCGTGACGCCAAAAAGAATAAGAAGTAGCATACAAGAAGACCGTTAGCTGTTAAGCTTTATGGACCGGGCCAATGGGCTTAGGGCAAGCCCATAACTCGGCCCATACGGTAGGGACCAAGACCCAAATAGTAAATCCTAGAACCCAAAGGGGTATTAGCTAGATAGCGCTGCCTATATAAGGGAGGGCATAGCGGCAGTAGAAGGAGGTTGGACCAAGTAGAGAACAGGTGCTGCATACTCTAGCCAATACAGCTCAAGGAGCACTTGTATTCTTGGGGGTATCAATCAAATGTCAAGTGTGGAGAGTTCTTCTTATTCTTCGTGCATGGCTCGACCATGCACTCCCTCCCCGGTGACCACAAGCACCCATTCGGCCCCCAACTTAAGCCTACCCATGGCATCTGCCGTGCCACCACCACGACATTCCCTTCAACTCTTATGCTTGCTGCCCAGCCTTGCTAGCCAAAAACCTGTACTTAGAGGGAATACTTCTCATGCTTTCATGTGGTGACCCAGCATACCACAGCATGATGTAGTACACTATAGTCGTTGACATAACACCAATGAAACACCATTCACTAGTATTACATCCCTTAGAGTGGTACAACAGAAACACAGTAGGTCCAAGACATGACTATAGGTTACAACTCAACTCTTTACACAAGATCCAGAGAACACTCTAGGTTAAAGAGAGAGAAAGAATATTATTACAACGAAGAATTATAAATAATCAACTCATATCTAATATACTAATAGACTAGTATTTAAACTATTGAGGCTTGCATTGCTGCTATTGCAATACTCTACAGAAGTAGGTTTTATGGTTAGAGATTTTACTCTTATCTAATCGGCAACCTTTTCTTCACTTGAGTTGATGTATAGGTCGACTTTCTTGACTTCATTTAAGAGTTTTAGTTTTTGATGATGATTATTGGAGCATGATTTGATGTAGAGATCGTCTGTACTGGCTTTAGAACCTAGCAAGGGTTAAGAAGATATTTTGATTAGAGCGTACTCAGCAAGTTCACTAGGAAAGGAGTGTTTGATGCACTATATCTACAGCCATAGACCGTAGGTCGTAGGCAATGTAAGTTTTTGTAAACATTTCTTCAAAGGTTGATTTTATTCTGAAAAGCTATGTCCGTCAGCCTTCACGGGTTTACCAGAACTTTCATGGAGTTCCTTCCCGCCGTGTTCGCAGCTCCTTCCCGGAACAGGGAGTAAAAAGTTATAGTTCTTACACTCTGTAGAGGTGCGTCACTTTACCCATGAGAGACCTTAGGTTTTGTTGCACGGCCGGGAGTATGTCCCAATTCAAACTTCCTTAGTTTGAGGCCCAACCTAAGATCCAAGCCAATCACTGCCTTCTCCATGACCCCGCATGTCTCCTTGGTGTACGCCAACCCACCTATTGAATTACAGCTATTGGCAGTACATACCGTTCAGATACCGGAACTATCGTGGGACGTTGAGGGCTCCCACCCATATGTTGCATATCCTCTATGAATTACCAATAAATATGCATGCTACGAGTGATAACAGCCACGACCCGCACATCCGGATCCATGCGAGAGGGAAAAGATACAGCTGACTTCTCCGTCCCATTCCAAATCTCATGGTCAACGCATAATATACGACGCAGGAATCACTGGCGACATTGGTTGTTAAGTCCTAGATAATATGTTCCTTTACCACCAGAACTTTCATAGTAGGTTATAACCTCATGGTAAATAACCTATAATCACATTATTATGAAAATAGTGTTTTCTGACCTTTTTCAAATGCAGGTGATGACAACACTGGATTTGCAAAATACTTTACAGAAAATAATCAAAGTACATGAGCAAGTGTGAACTTGCCTTTTGTGATTGCAAGATTATGCACTCACGGTCTTCAAGACAATATAAAAGATCCAATATCTGAAATCAGCATCATTGGTCCGGTAAGGACTAATGTTTAAAGAAGCAGGATGTTATTATGCATAAGTAATGTAATGCAATTTCGTAAACTCGAATCCCGGGGTAGCGTTGTTCTAGGGTTTGGATACTGGAAAGGGTTTCCTTGGAATTTGTTGCCCTTTTAGATTGAGTTCACACATGTGCTTCTTATTAAGGCTTGTGAGTGTGTGTGAAACAACATGTAAGTATAATAAAGAACACACAATAATGGAATACTCAAGTGGAAAATGTATCTGTAGACTATGTATATAAGATTTGTTCATCATTTAGAGCTTTCATAAAAATGCTTATGTCTTGCTTTATAATGTTCCTTAAAAGAATAACTTTTGAAGAAAATCTTACTTAGATAAAGGAAAGTACTTAAATTTTAAGTTAACCCTATTAGGTGTTCTTTTTAGTTATAGTCCTTAAGTAAGAAAGAATTACTTTATTTGAATAATGATATTAGTAGTATTTGAGACTTATCTATCCTGGTTTTTAGCTTGGTTAGTTTGGTATTAAGATGCTTTATAACTTAATTATAATAAACCAAAGTTAACTATAAAACACATAATAAGGTCTTTAGTATTATACTTAAAGCTTTGCAGACTAAAGTTATAATAACTTAAAAAAACATAGATGAACTTAAGGTATATTGCTTATGTTATTTGTACCTTGTTCTCTTTATAATGTTTTCTTAAGGTTACTTAAGAATGGCATTACCTCTAGTTGGTATAGTGGTTTCCTAACATTATAATGGAATAGAATCATTTTCGTGTCTATAGATGAATGGTTATAGTGTGTAAACAAGGAAGTAATATTACTTAACTACTTATGGATTCAATATAGTGTTTTGGTTTGTTTAAAACTTGTAGTTGAAATAAATGAATAAGTTTTATTTCTCTACAAATTATTTTTGGAGGTTTTAGATTGGTTAAGGATCCTTTTATAAAATAATCTACACTTATGGTTGAAGGAGAAATAAATAAAATTGTATTTAAAGCGTGTTAAACCATTTTGGCCTCACACTATCAATATTTAAGGCTAATACTATTTATTAGATTCAATTGAATAATTTTTAGAATTATTAGCAAATTTTATTTACCTTTATATGATTTATTAATTAAGGAAATAGCTTTAAATTCAAGTTATTAAAGTGTTTAAATTTTTATTTAAGTCAAAAGTAGGATATTATATTTTTAATATTTTGGTATTATTTTTGTGATTATTTTGGTATATTACATTTATTTTTATGATTTATAAATAATAAGATATGATTTTACAATGTTTAATACTTTATAAACACTTAATAAATATTAAATATTTAATTAAGTGAAATAATAATGCATGATTATAGTTTTAAATTATAGTTCTTATTTTTCTAAGATTTTTGGTATTTTATTTATATTTTTAACATTTACTAATATTAAAATATGATTTATCAAAGTAATAAAACTTATAAAATCTTCATTAAATAATAATTATTTAAATTGTTAACATAGTAATGTTTGATAATAGTTTTATGTTATAGATTTTATTTTTCTACAAATTTTCATATATTATACACATTTTTCTAAATTATAAATCAAAAGTTATTAATTAAACAAGTTTTAATTTCTTTATTACATTTCAGGAAATATTTATATTTGAATTAATATTGTTTTACCAATTTACTAAACAGACACAAGACTTTTTACACCTAGAATAAACCTACCCAAGTCACAGACAGGTGGGGCTCAGGGCCGCGTTGGTGTGCCACGCTGGCATGGACCAGTAATTCCTTTTTACACCTCAAGCTAGTTTAGCCACAGAGACAGACAGATGGGCCCGTGGCCACATCAGCTGCCACATGTGCTCGCCGGAGCTTCACATGAAATGAACTAGGGACGGCGATAGAGATGGTTCTGGGAGGTGTGGCTAGAGGGTTTCAACGCAGGGGAGTTTGCAGAACCTAATAGTGGCAGTGCCGCCTCCTAAAGGTCATCGTAAGATGGCCGGCGACGGTGAATCGATGATGAACGGCATCGGAGATGAAGTCCAACGACGGTGAATCGACGGTGAACAGCATCGGAGACGAAGCAAACTCCAGCGACGATTTGGTTCGAACTGTGGCGATTCCATTAGCAGAGATGCTCAACACGACGAGGCGAATCTAACAGTGGTCTTTGATGGGCAAGGGGAGCTCAGAAACGACGGAGCCCTGGGATTCCCGACGAGCTAGGGTTCGGTTCAGAAGAGGAACTCGAGAAAGAGAGGGTTTCAGCGGGGAAAATGGGGATGTGGACGAGCGGGGAAGTCACAGTGGCAATCTTATTCCCACCCTGAGTGTCGGCGGCGATCATCACAGCGCACGGCGGCAACAGACTGCATCGGCTACCACCACCGAGCAGGTTCCAGTAGACGAGGAAGACGACAAAGGTCTTTTTGCGGATAACCCCTGTCACGTTTCAAGGTTCACACCACAGTCCTTTGCTGGCCCACTCGTCAGTCAGGGATAGTTACTGAGTGTGGTCTTTACTGGACCGCTACTGGGCTGTTGGGAGATTCTCGTGAGCAGCAGATAGAGAAAGAGAAATTGGGCCATGAGCCAGAAACTGGGCTAACCTTGTTCCCCTTCTTTTTCTTTTCTATTTTCTATATATTCTGTTTTCTTTTCTAGCTTTTTATTTAAGCAATTGTTTTGACATTTCTTAATGGAATTTCTTTGCTAAATACTTGCAGCAATCATAAAGTTATTTAGATTCAATTTGTGGACTTTTATTATATAATGTTATTTTTCTTTATTTTCTTTACAAGCCTTTCTAGAACATTGTTTTCACTTTTATTTGGAGTGATGAAGTTTTAGAATGTTTAGTAATAGTCATAGGGTTTAATTTTATGTTTAATCACATAGTAAAGTATAGGGTGATTTATAATTATTGTATCCCCACTTATTCCATGCTCATATGGAATGAGTGGTTAGAGAAATGGATCAAGGAATTTTCCTAATGAATATAGATTGAATATTGATGAGATGTTGATGATAAAACTCATTAATAAATTTAGGGTTCTGAATTGCAATTGCTTATCCTAGGTTTTAGGGTTCTTAAAATACTCATATTCTTCTGTTGATGTGAAAAAAGATTAATGGCTAAACACATTGTCTTTATGTTTATGATTTTTAATGATATCACCATTTAAATTAAAATAGTGGGATTTTTTTCTAGGCTAACTTATGAGATAGAATTGATAAAGATAGTTCCTAAGCACATATGATAATGATGGTTGAGAATGACAAAGATGTGCTGAAGTGAGTAGATATAGGAAAATATTCCTATTAATCATTGTGGACATAAGGTGATAAATCAATCAGTTGATATGGATATTAGGTTTGGTTATAGAACTAGGTTTTAGTGTTTACCAAGAATTTCTATATTCCATAATTCACATTTCTGGACTTCTAACTAAGGAATTCCTTTCCTAGATATACTACTTCTTCTAATCCACCATCATGTGTTAACATGATGAGCTTTACTTTACAAAATATTCTTATCCACCTTTTATTCTTCTAAATCCATTTATAATTCCAATGAGCTTGACACTAAAGTCTTCTCATAATCTTCTTATATCCATACTTGGTTATATCAAACTATTCAACTATTAATAACCTCTAATCCAACAAGTGGTTACTTCTAACTCCATTCATACTCTCCCTTAATCATCCATCACTAACATTACTCCAATGGATGTATATAAATCAAATTCTACTTTCCTCAAAAGCTTATTATCTTTTTAAGAGAATTACACTACTTCAATGACTCCATGCTACTCTAGCTTTAACTTAATCTACTATCTTATATCAACTTATCTCCAATATCTTATATTCAAACTTTACATCATATCATGGTGACTTGTCATGGCTTACCTAGAATAACATATCTATACTAGGGTTCAATCATGTTCTATTCACCAATGTCACTTATACATGATATAAACATTCAATCTTGGTGAATAAGGCATGATCATTATAATCCTTTGATCCTTTATGGTTTAGGTTTCCAGTTGGCTAATCAAGGATTCCATCCATACAACATTTCAGTTGTATTATAATTATCTTCTGTTTATCTCTATTGGATTAAGAGATGTAATTTATTGACTATACCTACTTGATCCAATAGGACTAATCCTGGTAACTATCTTCAATGTTCATCTTTATAAGCTTCTATATGACTCTTTTATTCACTCAGGATTGAGTTATCTCTATCAATTATCATATTGATTTGATTTCCTCCAGTCACTCCCATCCTATAGATGATATCTATACCTAGCATTACCACTTACCTATTCTTACTTCTTATCTAAAGGTATAAAGTGAATGCTATGATAAGGACAAGAGTTGATAGTTTAAGAATTGGTGAATCAATACATTGACGAATAATAGATATAAAGATTGGATTACATAAGGATTGATATGGAAAGAAGGATATGGGGTGAATGGTCTTGACTTAGTTTCCTTCCTACTCAATCTCACTAAGGATGTAGGGTTAGGTATTACCATGATACTCATGGTATAAGCAGATGAGATTAAGATATAGTTGTTACATTCTTATTATTTGTGTTATATCCTTAAGTTGGTACTCATGATTGATTATAATGAATACTATGATATGATCACCTAAGGATCAAATATAAATCATTAAGTAATGTATTAGGGTTTAATTTTATTACATTTTATCTACCCTTAGATCAAATCATGTTTACCCAAAATAAGGTTTTAGCAAAGGTCATATTGAAACTTATCACAGTCAACTTGATGATCTACTTCATTTCCATCAAGTTGAGAGAAGCTTCAATCAATTTGACAAGTTTTGTTCAAAAGCGCGAAAATTATTCAGATTTTTCTATGCATGAATGCAATACACACATATGTGTTCAGCTTATTTCTAAGCTCTAATGCTGGGATGTTACAGACTTTCCCCCTTAAAATAAACTTCATCCTCGAAGTGCGTATACTCTCACATTTCAGAGTAATGGATTGTCTTGCAATGAGTACGATATGTCTCAACTCCATGGTAACCTCAATGGGAATAATTGTAATATTCCATATCCAAATCTTTTCCTTGAATCCTCATCATGCTCAACAATCTTTAACTTGGTGTCTCCAATACTCCAAATTCTTTTTACTTTAATCCCCTAGGGATATATCCTTATTACAAAACCCTTTAATTTCGATCTCTTCTTTAGTTCATTTCCATGATTAGGTATCCTAATCCAACTCCTTTTATTTGGTCATCGAACTTCCTTACTATATTGTATAATATCTAGGAAGTCTCACTAAAACAGGTTTTAAATTTCTATTAGCCAATAGTTATAGTCAAAAGGCTAATCTTTGATTTATCATTGTATGAGTTGTACTGGTAGTCCTTCCAAAGATTGTATTTTAACACATTTAGTCCATACCCATCGGAATTTCTTATTCTCTACACATGCCCAATTGGATGTGCTTTATTACCTCTTGAGGATCACTTAAGAGTTGTTTCTTCTAGAATTAGTCGGTTAGGATTAATCTTTTATCACCTTCAAGCTTTTACCTTATTAAGATTTAGATAATCTTTCATTATCATCTACAGTACTTCTTCAACTTTCATTTATAATGTTTACTCTCCCCCTTAGGGCTTACTAATAGTCTTCAAACTGTCTATTTAGTATTTATTGGCTTTATAATTAGAATATTGGTCTCTATACAGCTTATACTCTGCCTAGTTAGGGTCTGATGAAAGATTGTACGATGTATCCACACAA
The DNA here is from genome assembly GCA_030063025.1 of Avena longiglumis. Lineage (NCBI taxonomy): Eukaryota > Viridiplantae > Streptophyta > Magnoliopsida > Poales > Poaceae > Avena > Avena longiglumis. The sequence continues at coordinate 191,605,279 of CP125974.1, read as the reverse complement.
TTGTGGATCTCCTAAGTGAATCTTTCAGCATTAATTGTCTTACTTACTATTGGGACACTTTCGCTTTGATAGGTCAATTTTCGCGAAGAGTCTCGAAAGACGATCTCTTTAATTTTATAATCCTTCATGTATTTCTTAGCTTAGGCCAAGTTTTATGATCTTTATGCAACTTTTAAGATGATCTGATTAACTATGTCAACCAACACCGGCTACGAATAAGATTCCAACTGTGGATCAAATACCAGCCTCGGATCATCCTAGGTTGTAGGTATTACCCTACGGCTTCCAACGTACCACTGGCATTCTCTCTGAATTGTCAAAGCTTGAATACCATTTTGGTTCCAAAGCTTATTCTTTATACTAATTCATGATGCTTTCATGAACTAGTATAATTACTCCATTAACTTCTTAGCAACATTACCTGCTTTGGGTGAATTTAAATTCATCACTTCTTGTTGCTCCTTAAACTTCCTACATTAATCTTCCTTCTCATAGCTGGCTAAGAATGATCTGATCTTCATCCATCCTTCAAATTGCGTTGATACTCCTTATACTTTGCTTCATTCTTCATGTAAGCCTTCATCTTGGTCTTTGGAAATCGTCACTCCCTTACATGAATTCCCAATTTCTATCTAGGTCTATAACATCAAGTAATAACTGGATGTTGCAACATGCATTTGCACATCAAGTCAAACTTCATGTATAGATCTAGTCAATCAAGAAGATCCAAGAAAAATCAATAAATCCAAATGTGGTACATATAACACACAATATTCTAAGCCCGGAATATAGTAGTTGAGTATAATATCTCTAGAATTCAGGCTCAGTTGTGTAGTATATGACACCCCCTCATATAGGTTTACATTGTGTTACTTAGCACTTAGGGTCAAACTATATTTTGTTTCAACATTTACCCAAATTGCTCAATGGCAATAGGATAATATTAAGCAAAGTGGTCTCAATTTGGTTTCAACATTTTTTTTGTTTTCCATGCTACGAACCCCTACAATTCTAGCCACAGAGACAGACAGATGGGCCCGTGGCCACATCAGCTGCCACATGTGCTCGCCGGAGCTTCACCAGAAATGAACTAGGGACGGCGTCAAAGAGGGTTCTGAGAGGTGTGGCTAGAGGGTTTCGACGCAGGGGAGTTTGCGGAACCTAATAGTGGCAGTGCTGCCTCCTAAATGTCATCGGAAGATGGCCGACGATGAACTCACGCGGTGGCATTGACAGATGGTCACCCCGGGGATGATATAGGAAGCAAACAAAGCAACATAGGCTACTGGAAGATCGATGAACTCACCACGGTTGCGATGGGACGGTCGGGGAGGCCGGGGGAAGTCCAATGCCGGTGAATCGATAGTGAACGGCATCAGAGACGAAGCAAACTACGGCGACGATTTGGTTCGAACTGTGGCGATTCCATTAGCAGAGATGCTCAACACGACGAGGCGAATCTAATAGTGGTCTTTGATGGGCAAGGGGAGCTCAGAAACGGCGGGGCCCTGGGATTCCCGACGAGCTAGGGTTCGATTCAGAAGAGGAACTCGAGAAATAGAGGGTTTCAGCGGGGAAAATGGGGATGGGGACGAGCGGGGAAGTCACGGTGGCAATCTTATCCCCATCCTGAGTGTCGGCGGCGATCATCCCAGCGCACGGCGGCAACGGACTGCATCGGCTACCTCCACCGAGCAGGTTCCAGTAGACGAGGAATACGACGAAGGTCTTTTTGCGGATAACCCCTGTCACGTTTCAAGGTTCACACCACAGTCCTTTGCTGGCCCACTCGTCAGTCAGGGATAGTTACTGAGCGTGGTCTTTACTGGGCCGCTGCTGGGCTGTTGGGAGATTCTCATGAGCAGCAGATAGAGAAAGAGAAATTGGGCCACGAGCCAGAAACTAGGCTAACCTTGTTCCCCTTCTTTTTCTTTTATATTTTCTATATATTCTGTTTTCTTTTCTAGCTTTTTATTTAAGCAATTGTTTTGACATTTCTTAATGGAATTTCTTTGCTAAATACTTGCAGCAATCATAAAGTTATTTAGATTCAATTTGTGGACTTTTATTATATAATGTTATTTTTCTTTATTTTCTTTATATACAAGCTTTTCTATAACATTGTTTTCACTTTTATTTGGAGTAATGAAGTTTTAGAATGTTTAGTAATAGTCATAGGTTTTAATTTTATTTTTAATCACATAGTAAAGTATAGGGTGATTTATAATTATTGTATCCACACTTATTCCATGCTCATATGGAATGAGTGGTTAGAGAAATGGATCAAGGAATTTTCCTAATGAGTATACATTGAATATTGCTGAGATGTTGATGATAAAACTCATTAATAAATTTAGGGTTCTGAATTTTAATTTCTTATCCTAGGTTTTAGGGTTCTTAAAATACTCATATTCTTCTGTTGATGTGAAAAAAGATTAATGGGTATACACATTGTCTTTATGTTTATGATTTTTAATGATATCAGCATTTAAATTAAAATAGTGGGATTTTTTTCTAGGCTAACTTATGAGATAGAATTGATAAAGATAGTTCCTAAGCACATATGATAATGATGGTTGAGAATGACAAAGATGTGCTTAAGTGAGTAGATATAGGAAAATATTCCTATTAATCATTGTGGACATAAGGTGATAAATCAATCAGTTGATATGGATATTAGGTTTGGTTATAGAACTAGGTTTTAGTGTTTACCAAGAATTTCTATATTCCATAATTCACATTTCTGGACTTCTAACTAAGTAATTCCTTTCCTAGATATACTACTTCTTCTTATCCACCATCATGTGTTAACATGGTGAGCTTTACTTTACAAAATATTCTTATCCACCTTTTATTCTTCTAAATCCATTTATAATTCCAATGAGCTTGACACTAAAGTCTTCTCATAATCTTCTTATATCCATACTTGGTTATATCAAACTATTCTACTATTAATAATCTCTAATCCAACAAGTTGTTACTTCTAACTCCATTCATACTCTCCCTTAATCATCCATCACTAACATTACTCCAATGGATGTATATAAATCAAATTCTACTTTCCTCAAAAGCTTATTATCTTTTTAAGAGAATTACACTACTTCAATGACTCCATGCTACTCTAGCTTTAACTTAATCATACTATCTTATATCAAATTATCTCCAATATCTTATATTCAAACTTTACATCATATCATGGTGACTTGTCATGGCTTACCTAGAATAACATATATATACTAGGGTTCAATCATGTTCTATTCACCAATGTCACTTATACATGATATAAGCATTCAATCTTGGTGAATAATGCATGATCATTATAATCCTTTGATCCTTTATGGTTTAGGTTTCCAGTTGGCTAATCAAGGCTTCCATCCATACAACATTTAAGTTGTATTATAATTATCTTCTGTTTATCTCTATTGGATTAAGAGATGTAATTTATTGACTATACTTACTTGATCCAATAGGACTAATCCTGGTAACTATCTTCAATGTTCATCTTTATATGCTTCTAGATGACTCTTCTATTCATCCAGGATTGAGTTATCTCTATCAATTATCATATTGATTTGATTTCCTCCAGTCACTCCCATCCTATAGATGATATCTATACCTAGCATTACCACTTACCTATTATTAATTCTTATCTAAAGGTATAAAGTGAATGCTATGATAAGGACAAGAGTTGATATTTTAAGAATTGGTGAATCAATAGTTGATTACTCAACATTGACGAACAATAGATATAAAGATTGGATTCCATAAGGATTGATATGGAAAGAAGGATATGGGGTGAATGGTCTTGACTTGGTTTCCTTCCTACTCAATCTCACTAAGGATGTAGGGTTAGGTATTGCCATGATACTCATGGTATAAGCAGATGAGATTAAGATATAGTTGTTACATTCTTATTATTTGTGTTATATCCTTAAGTTGGTACTCATGATTGATTATAATGAATACTATGATATGATCACCTGAGGATCAAATATAAATCATTAAGTAATGTATTAGGGTTTAATTTTATTACATTTTATCTACCCTTAGATCAAATCATGTTTACCCAAAATAAGGTTTTAGCAAAGGTCATATTGAAACTTATCACAGTCAACTTGATGATCTACTTCATTTCCATCAAGTTGAGAGAAGCTTCAATCACTTTGACAAGTTTTGTTCAAAAGCGCGAAAATTATTCAGATTTTTCTATGCATGAATGCAATGCACACATCTGTGTTCAGCTTATTTCTAAGCTCCAATGCTGTATTGTTACATTCCAATCCTTGAACTAAAACCTATGTCATATGTGTCCACCATATCTACCTATTAGCATTATTGCTATTCCAAGTAAATTCTCGAGTTTCATGTATCTTCGAAATAAAAAATTCCTTTTTTATGTGAAAACTAGTTAGTAAAGCTCTCACGAACTTGATGGCACACATTTATTTATTGCACCTTAATAAACTTGAACCATTGTCTCATCTATGTTGTATATGCTTGTACTTATAGGTTGGGAATTAGGAGAACCATGCTGTCATGGGGAACGCTTTCAACACGTGTAAATATCTACCTCGTTGATATCATGATCTTTTGTTTATGGATGTCAGCGGTAGAAATAAAAGGGGATCTTGTAAGTCCATGGAGTTATGTATATGTGTTAGAGAAACGCCTGGGCGGCTAGCCTAAGCCATGCCTAATCATGGTGGAAACTTGCAGCATAACCATAGTGAGAAATCTATGAAGCATCCTGATGACCCACAAGTATAGGGGATCGCAACAGTTTTCGAGGGTAGTATAACCCAATTTATTGATTCGACACAAGGGGAGCCAAAGGAATATTTATAAGCCTTAACAACTGAGTTGTCAATTCAGCTGCACCTAGAAATAGTCTTGCTCACAGTAGTTTATGAGTACAAACAATTTTGTGGTAGCAATAGCAAAGTAACAACAGCAGTAAAATAAAGGTAGTAGTAACAATAGTAGCAAACAACAGGATTTGAGTGTGGTAGGCATAAGGATGGATGGACGGGCGTTGCATGGACAAGACTATTCATGTAATATCAAGATCTAGGGCAATTGTAGATAAATAAGATAAAGCATTTGAGTACTAAATAATCATATGCACGTGTTCTGTATATAGTCATACATGCTCGCAATGAGAACTTGCACAACATCTTTTGTCGTGTCAGCTCGTTGCAGCGGGGCCTCAAGGGAATCTACTGGCAATTAAGGTACTCCTTTTAATAGAGTACCGGAGCAAAGCATTAACACTCAGTGAACACACGTGATCCTCATATCACATCCATCCCCTCCAGTTATCCCAATTTATGTCACTTTGGGGCCTCGGGTTCTGGACAATAATATGTGTAAACAACTTGTAGATAAGAGCACAAAAAATAATATCATCATGAATCAATAACATGTCCAGATCTGAGATCATGGCACTCGGGCCCTAGTGACAATCATTAAGCATAACAAGTTTCAACAATGTCAAAAATCACTAACAAAGATACTATGTACCATGCCCTAACAATCTAATGCAATTACATGATAGATCTCATCCAATACCTACCATCTCCATAGCCTACTGCGGGGGATTACTCACCCATGGATGGGTGTGATGTCTACGCACTTCTATTCTTGTAGGCAGTTGTTGGGCCTCCAAGTGCAGAGGTTTGTAGAACAACAGCGAGTTTCCCTTAAGTGGATCACCGAAGGTTTATCGAACTCAGGGAGGAAGTGGTCAAAGGTATCCCTCTCAAGCAATCCTGCAATCAAGATACAAGAAGTCTCATGTGTCCCCAACACACCTGATACACTTGTCAGGTGTATAGGTGCACTAGTTCGGCGAAGAGATAGCGAAATACAAGTGGTATGGATGATTATAAGTGGTAATGGTGCCAGAAAAGAGCTTCTGACGGGGAGGAAAATACTAAAGTAAAAAAGATGGAATCAAGCAAACATGCCACATATCTAGATGCAAACGGTGTTTCAATGTTTAGATACAAGGCCTAGGGATCATACTTTCACTAGTGAACACTCTCAATAAATATATTCTCTTCATGATACTACTCTGAACTACTCTCCGGTTGGACACTCTAATCCATGGTAGGGATATAACAACACACCTCAAAGTCCGCCTTCCCCATCTAGATAACCCCATACTATTACCTTGAGCTCTAGATGGTTCCAACAAAAACCACAATTTCATAAAGACATCCAACTCCAAATATACTCATGACAAGTATTTATGTATTCTCTAGCCTAAGTGCCACCACGGCGCGCACGCTGTCACTTTCACACACGTGGGGAGAGTAGAGTTCTATTGAAGAACTTGAGTATTTATGTAAACTCTAGCCTAAGTGCCACCACGGCGTGCACGCTGACACTTTAACACACGTGGAGAGAGCCAGAGATCTATTAAAGCACTTGAGTAGTAGAGTAGATCTACTTGATTACAAAGCTCATGGTCACAATAAGATCACACATATAGATATATGAACACATAGCTACCGGTAGATCCCTTAGCCTCGAGGAAGAACTACTCCCTCCTCATCATGGGAATCAGCAACGGTGATGGAGATGGTGGTGGAGATCGATAGAGATGGCTCCGGGGGCACTTCCCTGTCCCGACAGGGTGCCGGAAGAGAGACTTCTGTCCCTCGAATCTCCCCTTCGATGGCGGCAGCGCTACGGAACTTTTCGTGGATGTATGATGGATGTTTTAGGGTTTTTACATCAGAGGCTTCTTATAGGTGAAGAGGCGAGGCGAGGAGGGAGCCAAGGGGGGCACACACCCTGGTGGCGCGACCAGGGTGGGCCCGCGTCACCCTAGGGTGTGCCCACCCTGGTGCCCTACTCCGTCTCTGCTTCGCGTTTCCGTATTGCTTCGGGAAAAATAGTAACTTTGGCTTTTGTGTTGGAGATATGCCCTAGAGGCAATAAAAAATGTGGTTATTATTATATCTTTGTGTTTATGATAAATGTTTACATTCATGCTAATATAGTATTAATCGGTAACATTAATACTTGTGTGATTTGTAAACTAACTTAGTGTCCCTGGTAAAGCCTCTTTATAATACTAGCTTGTTGGTTAATAGATGATCATGGTTTCTCGATCATGAACATTGAGATGTTACTAACAACAAGATCATATCATTAGGAGAATGATATGATGGACATACTCCTATAGATAAGCGTAGCATTAAGATCAAGTAATTTCAATAGTTCATTTGCTATAAGATTTCTGATACATAGTAACCTAATTCCTTCGACCATGAGATCATGCTAATCACCATCACCGGAAGGATGCTTTAATGACATCAAACACCACACCGTAACTGGGTGGCTATAAAGGTGGCATTGAGTGTTCGGAAAGTATGTGTTGAGGCACATGGATCAAGAGTGGGATTTGTCCATCCATATGACGAATAGATATACTCTGGTCCCTCTCGACGGAATGTCATCCAATTAGATTGCAAGCATGTGACTGGTTCACAAGGGATCACATATCACGGGAACGAGAAACGAGTACTTATCGGTAACGAGGTTGAACTAGGTATGCAGAGATACCGACGATCAAACCTCGGATAGGTAAACTATCGCGAGACAAAGGGAAATTGGTATCGTATGTAAGTGGTTCATTCGATCGCAAAGTAATCGTAGAAATATGTGGGAGCCATATGAATTTACAGATTCCTCTATTGGTTATTGATCGGAGAAGTGTCTCGGTCATGTCCGCATAATTCACGAACCGTAGGGAGACACACTTAAGGATTCGATGTTGTTTAGTAGATATGGAATGTAAGAAGGGATACTGAATGTTGTTTGGAGTCTCGGATGGGATACGGGATGGTCCGGAGAATAAGATTCATATAAGGAAACTCCGATTCCGGAGTTCGGGATTGATTTCGATGTTTTCATCGGAGAGGTTCTAGAAGGTTCTAGAAGGTTCACCGGACCAGTAGGCGAATGGTCCATGAATATGTCATGGGTAAGTGGAATGATTGGATCATATCCTAGGCCACTTGGTCTGGGCATTTGCAAGAGAGAATTGAAGCTCTAAATTGAAAGTCAAACGGGAGGTTTGAAAATTAAAACTGGAACAATGGTTTCCTAGTGGAAGAAGGAAAGTGTCCTTCCTTCAATCCAACTTGGGTTTGGGTTTGGATTCGAATTATCCCCTCCCAAGGATGCCCCCTATCATAAATAGAGGGGGAGGGTTGCCCTAAACACAACAAGAGCCAGCCCTCCCCACCCCATGCGCCGCCGCTGCCGCCTAGCCACCGTCGCCGCACACCGCCGCCTAGCGCTACCGCCGCCTCATCGCCATCACCCTAGCCGCCGCCGACACCTCCTCCTCCTTCCGGCCTTCTAAACCTAGATCGCTGGAAAAACCCTAGATCCACCATAACTCGCACCGGCTTAGGTGAATCCCTGCGAGATCTTCCCTCTACTTACGACACCACGCCGTCGTGCTGCCGGAATCGCAAGGGGAGAACTACAACCTCCACTGCCTGCTGGAACAAGGGAGAGGAAGTTCTTCATCGAGTACCGAACGTGTAACCGACTACAGAAGCGCTGCTGGAACGCAGCGCCAGAAGGATCGTCTACGCGATCTTGAGATCGGCAAGTGTATGACTACATCACCCACAAGAATCTGCTCTCGTTAACCGCTTTGGAATCTTCAAGGGTGAGTACTCTAATCAACTCGTTGCTACAATCTAGTAGATAGATCTTGGCTTGTTTGTGTGCATGTGGTAGAATTTTTTTTGTTTTCCATGGTACGAACCCCTACATTTTGTCCCATCCAATTCCGAGAATATTCATTTTTTTAGCTTTTATGAAACCAAAAAACAGCAGAAAACAGACAACTGGCACTGTGGCATCTTGTTAATAGGTTAGTTCCAGAAAGTGTATAAAAATACCCCAAAGTGTAGACAAAACATAAGACAAAGGATATAAAACAAGAACAGAGCATCAAAAATTATATATACGTTTACGGCGTATCAAGCATCCCAAGCTTAACTCCTGCTCGTCCTCGAGTAGGTAAGTGATAAAAAGAATAATTTTTGAGATGACATGCACCATCACAATCTTGATCAAACCATTTGTAGAGCATTGAAAGCTGGGATCAATGTACTCTAAACATGAGCATGAAAAATGAAGTTCTAACAATAAGACATAGCAACTATGCTGCAACATGAAAGGATACAAACAAATATCAATAATAACAATGCATTGAAAGACGTTTGTTTGTTTCACAAATAGAAAACATAGCATAGTGGCAATCATCTTGTCCCTCATGGAGTAGCAAAATATAAATGCATAGGACACCCTTCAAAGTTCATAAGATTGACTAGATACAAATAGTTTAAGAGCAAGCAATATCAACAATATGAATCAATCAATAAATTTTGGAACAATGGACATAGAACTAAGAATGGCAACTATTCTCTCTTAATTGGTGCCTAAAGATAGAAGGTGGAGACTCAATATAAAAGTGGAAGAAAGACCCTTCATAAAGGGAAGCAGGGATTTCAAGTTTCATAAAGAGCTTCCAAAAATTATGGTACTTGTTAGCTTTCAGATCTCATTGCCCCTATCATAAGCATCTTGAAGTGATTAAGGTTAAAGTGAACAAAGTATGGAGTATATGCTTGACAAAGTATAAGTTGGCAATCTCATGTCCCTTGAGTACGAGGGTCATTCCTCATGCTACTCAACTTTAGTTACCGGTAAGTTCTTGTCATAGTAAGTACATGTGCATCATAGAGAACCATCAATGGGGTACCCCTTGCCCCATGATACAGGAGCTATCCCATATCAAAATGACAAGGCAATAGACAATGAGCATCTCAGCAATCTTCTTATTTACCATGGGAAAATGGTGCTTTTTTCTCTCTTTCCTCTTTTCTCATCTTTTTTGTTTTTCTCAATCTCTTTTTTATAAGAAGAATGCTTCATACATTGCTCACTATGGTGATGCTACAAGTTTCCACCATGATTAGGCATGGTTTAGCCTAGCGGCCTAGGCGTTTCTCTAACACATATACACAACCCCATGGACTTATAAGCTCCCCTTTCATTTCACACCGACGACATCCATAAACAAAAGAGCATGATATCAACTGGGTAGATATTTACAGGTGTTGAAAGCGTTCCCCGTGACAGCACGGTTCTGCTAATTTCCAACTTATAAGTGCAAACATATACAACATAGATGACACAATGGTTCAAGTTTAGGGGCAAGAAAAATAAAGTGTGCCATCAAGTTTGTGAGATCTTTAATCACTAACTTTCACATAACAAGTTTAATTTGGAAGATAGATAAAACAAGAATATACTTGGAATGGTGTAACACACCATGTATAGGAATTTATAGTGGACACTTTGGAATAACTTGGTTTCTTGGGAGTTGGATGCATGAGTAGAGCTTACTCAATACAAGTGGAGGCTAGCAAAAGACTGGGAGCGACCTACTAAGAGAGCAACAATGGCCATAATCATGCAAAGCGACAAAACATTATCAACTAAACCATAAAGTTGTACCACAAGTCAAAAACTAAATGATCATAGAGGCTAAGGTGACTGGTTCATAGTCATAACATGGTGTGAGAATGTGCCAAGTCAACCCAAACAAAGCATCAAAGGAGAATATCACAATATTATGCTTTTGTATGCTAAAACAACGCATGATTCTTTCAAGGCACACTAAGCAATCTCAATTATTTGGAACAAGTCATGCTACAACAATAATCACTAAGAATAAGGTCAAAACAACATCCAACATGACATGATAAACTCTAAGACACAGTCAAAACAAGCTTCCTTTTGTACCACTATAAGCATGAAGCTTCCTACTCTTTTTCCAACACCAATCGACTTATTTGAAACAGCTCACAAAGATAATAATCAATAAAGATTAGTGAGCTTGTCTCACAAATACACAAATAAGAACTAAAAAGTTCTAAGATGAAAGCACAAGAAAACTAAGGCTAAACACAGTGCTAGCAAAAGTGAACACTCACAAGACAATAAGAATGAAAACTAGAGTGTTCTAGGCAATGAAAACAGAGTGTGTCTCTCTCCAAAATAAGTGCTGGGATCCAGCCAACTTATTCAAGCAAACTAAGCAAACAAAAACCAAAAAACAAAAACTAAGTGCTCCAAGAACAACACAACTATGCATAAAACAATAAAAACGAAGTGTCTAGAAAGACCTGAGATTTTTATTGATGAAGAAGGGGATGCCTTGGGCATCCCCAAGCTTTGACGCTTGTAACTCTTGAATATTTCTTGGGGACACATGGGGTGGCATCCCCAAGCTTGAGCTCTTGTTTATTCTGTTGGAATTATGCCCTAGAGGCAATAATAAAGATGTTATTATTATAATTCTTGTTCATGATAATGTTTATATTCCATGCTAGAATTGTATTAAGCGGAAACTTTAATACTTGTGTGGTTTGTGAACAACACCGTGTCCCTAGTACGCCTCTATGGACTATCTCATTGATTAATGATGGTTAAGGTTTCCTAACCATGGGCATGAGTTGTCGATTAATAATGAGATCATATCATTGGGAGAATGATATGATGGACATACCCAAACTAAGCGAAGCAATTAGATCGTGTTCGTCTTTGCGAATCTTTTCTTATGTCAAATATTGTATTCCTTAGACCATGAGATAATACAACTCCCTGGTATCGGAAGAAAGCTTTGAGGTCATCAAACGTCATCCTATGAGAGGGTGATCATAAAGGTGTCTCTCAGGTGATCGAAAAGTATCTGTTGGGTTGTATGTATCGAGATGGGATTTGTCCCTCCCAAGTCGGAGAGATATACTTCGGGCCCACTCGGTGATCGATATCAATACCGCTTGCAAGCATGTGGTTAAGGAGTTAATCACAAAGTGATATCGGATTACGGAACGAGTAAAGTACTTGCTGTGGACGAGATTGAACTAGGTATGACAGTACCGACGATCGAATCTCGGGCAAGTAAAATATCGCGAGACGAAGGGAATATATATATGGGATTGATTGAATCCTGGCATCGTGGTTCATCCGATATGATCATCGATGAATGTGTGGGAGTCAATATGGGTTTCCAGACCCCGCTGTTGATTATTGATAGAAGATCATGTCTGCATATTCTCGAACCCGCAGGGTCACACACTTAACGTGTCTCGACGCTAGGATAGATTGGATAATTGGTTTATGAGTTTTTGTTTGGAGTCTCGGATGGGATCCGGGACATCACGAGAGGTTCCGGAGTGGTCCAGAGAATAAGATTCATATAAGGCAGTGCAGTTTTTGGAGTTCGGAATTGTTCCGGGTTAATCGGTATTGTACTGGAAGCTTCTAGAACCTTCCGGAAGGGGACCAACGTGGCCACACCTTCCGGGAGGGGGAATGGGCCTATGAGGGAGTTCCCTGGCCACATTGGGCCAGGGGGCACAAGGCCCCATAGGGCCCAGCCGGCCAACTAGGGTAAAACCCTAATTGGAGCTTCTAGAAGGGGGGGGGGGGTTTCCTTGCCCCCCACTCCTCCTTGTGGCCGCCGGTTTGGGCTTGGGGGAGGGTCTAGGGCAGCCGCCCACCCCTCTATATAAAGAGGGATGGGGGCGCACCACCCCCCCACACCTTCCCCTCCAAAGCTAGCCGCCCTGCTGCCCTCCTCTCTCTCTCCCGATCGGCAGGCGAAGCCCTGCTGCAGAAACTCTCCACCATATACACCACGCCGTCGTGTTGTAGATCCAATCCGTCTCTCCACCATACTTGCTGGACCGAGGAAGGAGGAGACATCGAGGTGCTGCACGTGTGCATCTCACGGAGGCACCGCCACTTGTGGTGCTAGATCGGATCGGATCGCGAGGAGGAGAAGCGAGTACAACTACATCACCCACGTTCTGACGAACGTTCCGCTGTGCGAATCTTCAAGGGTATGAATATCTAATCCAATCTCTCTCGTTGTTTGCATCTCCTAGATTAGATCTTGGCTTTCCCTCTGTTCGCATCCGTAGAAAATTTTGATCTACTATGCCGCGAAACCCTTCAGTGGTATCAGAGCTAGATCTATGCATAGATGTGTTACACGAGTAGAACGCAACATGGTTGTTGCGGGCGTTGATGTTTTCTGTTGCAAGCCTCTTGTTTGTGTTCTTCTTATGACGCGGGATAGTGAGATTGAAGCAGTCCAGGCCAACCTTACGCGACGTCGTTCGCGAGACCGGCTCCGCACTTGACGTGTGGCTTGTTCCACACATGCGGCTGGTGGATGTCAGTTTCTCTCACTATAGTTGTCATGGGATTTACACCGGAGTTTGTCAACCATAATATCACCGTTGTGGCTTTCCGTAGGTAAGAATCGTTCTTAGCATCTACTCCCATAAGTCACGTAAAACTTGCAACAACAAAGTACAGGTGTCTAACTTGTTTTTGCAGGGAGTGTTTTCTGTGATATGGTATGGCCCAAGATATGATGTGTATAATTTATGCGATGATCATGTTTTGTAATGTTTCACGACTTGCATGTCGATGATTACACAACCGGCAGGAGCCATATGGTTGTCTTTATAATTGTGTATGACCTGTGTGTCAACTTCTTATACGCCATGTAATAGTTTCACTTTATCGCTAAGTAGTTAGCAATAGTTGTAGTTGCTATTTGTGGTGGAGGCAATCATGGTGGAGTGATGGAGATCAGGCCGGCACGCACAAGATGGAGATCATTGCGCAAAGATTGGCTATACCATGTCACATAAAGTTATATGCATGTGATGTTTATCCTTTTATGTATCTTATTATGCTTAGATCGCGATGGTAGCATTATAAGATGATTCCTCACTTAAAGATCAAGATAAAAACTGTGTTCTCCCCAAGTATGCACCGTTGCGAAAGTTCGTCGTGTCCAAGCATGTGGCATCCCGCAAAACCACTACTAGAAAATCGCGTTGTTTTTGTGCATTGCATCATCATGACCGCATGCTCATGTCATCATGCCACATTGCATTTGAGCATCGTCATCATCTTGCATTTGCTTGCATAAAACTATTTTCGGGAAAACCTAATTTGTTTTCTAAACGCCCCGTCTATGTTCCAAACGCAAAACCCGGGACTCCGGATTATTTTGTTTTGTCTGCTATCGGTTTGCAGAAGCCTTGTTTTAAAAAAATAAAATATTAAATTATTTTAATGGGGGCAGCCAAACCGGGCCGAACCGACCCAATCGGCCACCCCCAGTGCAAAAACGGTCCACCCAAAATCCCTAGTCTACCCAGAACTATTCTACCCACCCCTCCTCCACCTCACCCCCACCAATCCCTGGCTGCCACCTCATCCTCTCCCTCCCCTCTACCCAATCCCATGCCGCCACCTGCCCCCACTCCCTCAACTCCACCCACCACACAACACACCGACACACACACGCCAGCCCCACCCGACCCACCTGCCCCACCCCACGTCACCCACCCCGGCCCCACCTGGCCACAGCCCTGCCTCACACGCACACACACGCCACACCGCACGCACCCGCAGCCTCCTCCCTCCTCCCCCACGCGCCCCGCGTCTTCCTCCTCCCTCTCTCTCCCAGCCCCGGCGACCACCCTCCCCTTCTCCACCCTCTGCCTCGAGCCCCGCCGGCTCGAGCTCGCCCCTCCGCCCCCCTCGTCGCCGGCTCCTCCTCTCCCGCCAAGTGCCCTCCCTCTCCGGCAACGCCCGCCCACGGCTCCCTCATCGCTGACGCCTGCCCTCGCAGCCCTCTTCCTTCGCCGCGCCGGCCATTCTCGCCCGCTCCTCCGCGGCTCGCTTCCTCGCTTCGCCCGGCTCGCCACTGTCGACCGCCTCTTGCGAGCCGCCTTCGCCCTCGCCGCTGCCTGGCTGACGACCCGCTCGGCCTCCCGCCGCCCTCCCTCGCCGGCCAACCGCCTCCGCCCCCTCCGAGCGCCGGCCTCCACCGCCTCGCCCCGCAGCCCCCTCCCATGGCACCGCCGCGTCTCCCACCTCTCGCCAAGACGACCCGCCCCGAGCTCCCGCTCGCGCCCGCCAGTCCTCCGCCGAGCCTCCCGCGCGGCTCGCCGACGACCAGCAGCGCACCACCTCGCGGACGTCGCCCGCCTGCCCGACCCTGACCGCCTCCGGGCCACCTCCTCTCGCCACGCTCGCCCGCCACCAGCCTGCCGCTGCGTCCTCTCTGAGCCTCGGCACCACCGTGACGCTTCGCTAGCCTTGCCTCCGTGGCACCATGGACGGCCGGCGCTGCCTGGAGCCGCATGTCTGTGGCCTCGCAAACGTCCTCCCACAGTTGCAACCGTGTATGGAAATGGTGGCCAGCTGATGTTGACGATTCCGCAAAGATGGTGTGGTGCTGTCCGACGAACCGTGCCGGGCATAGGCCACCCGAAGACTGCACCGATGTAGATCCCAAGTTCGACAACGTTCCTCTAAGCCCGAAGACCATATCGGGATGGGGACACCCGAAGAATCGCCGACAAGGACCGTCCCTACATCAAGATCTGCTTCCGAACACTTCGACCCGAACGCCAAGACCGATCCGTTGCCGACCCAAGTTCTTCCTCCCGGACCCGTCGAGATCTCCGTCACCAAACCCTCGCGGCCTTCCACACGGAACACCGAGAACTTCCCCCTGAACGCCAAGGTCGTCGACACGGTTACGACATGAACTTCCGCTCGGCAACGCCAAGTGCTCCTTCCCGGACCCGAAGACCATCGGTCAAGTTCACCACCGACAAAAGACGGACTACAAGTTCTACTTCACGGATACCAAGCGACAAGATCTACTACCCCGATCCGAAGACCCTAACCCCGGAGTCCGAGAACGACCCCGTCGAGACCGATCCTGTCGAACCCCGAACCCCAGATCCGGACCCCGAGACCCGACCCCGAACCCCGGAACCCCAAGATCTGCCGAACCCTAATGTGTGACCCTTATCCGAACCCCTATTTTTATAAATGCTAAACATAAAACCTGTTGCATATTAAATTGTCATACTCGCATGCATATTTGTGTGGTTTGGGGGCCTTATGCCGATTCACCTCATAATTAATTATGGGGCCCATATGCGGGCAAATCTAGCCTTATATTGGCCTCATTTAAATTTGTGTAGCGAACCGGTGCGATCTTTTGCCATGTTAAGACAACATTTAAATTGCGGGGTAGATAAATAACATGAACCACCTAATTAATTGTCGGGACCCCGGTTCCGCTTAATATGACCTAATTGCATTGCACCCTTGCCATGCCATGCATCATACATGCATCATGCCCGATCTTTTGCCGTAGTATTGAATATTGCATCCGGTGTTTATTCTAGTGTTTTGCTTCTTCGCGGATAAGGCCGTTGAGTTGATGCGAGTACCGACCCGATCTTCGGTTGAACCTTCAACAATGTTTTCAGGCGAGCATCTCCCCCTTTCTACCTATCTTACTTTTATAGTATTTATTCCCTCATGTTGATCTATTGCTATCTGTGTTGCGATGCTCTAGTTTTCGTACCCATGATATCCCTTGCAACCTTATATTGCCTTGGACACATCCTATTACCGGTGGTTTGGTAGCTAGTTGGACCTGCGCGTCGTAGTCGCTTGCTCAAGTGCTGTTGCGTGTCGCCAAGTGCCACAGTTGTTGGTGTATTGCCGCATGTTTGATGTTGGAGAAGATCATGGCTTTACTTATCGTTCACTTTAATTCCTGTTTAACAACTAAAATTGAAGTAAGTAAGCAGAGGCACAGGTGGGCAATAGATGTTATTTGGTTGTTAACCGTACACTTGTGTCCCGTAGGACCCCGAGTACTTGATACCTGTTCCTTGATTTATCGCGCTATCCACATCCGGGAGGATTATGGGACCCCCCTGAGCCAGAGCTTGATTCAGTCTTATTTCTTGGGGCCACAAACTAGTTTGAGGTTTTATTTACGATCCTGTACTTATGCCATGCTTTACTGCTTTATTTAAATTGTGCGATTGATAGCACTTGTACTGTTTAGGATCGTGGCACGATTCCGCAGTATCGACAAGCCTAGTTTTGGGTTCCCAGTTGTTTACAGCCGTCCCCACAACCTTGAGTCCGTCTCAGAGCCGGCCGGCTTCGTTGCGGGTCTACTTTAAGGGGTGGCCCCCTGAAATATTTCTGAATCCTGTGATTGCTTTGTCGTGAAGGCCTCGTTGGGTTTTGATTTGGTTTTTCCGAGGTTGATCGAGTGTGTGTTGCTATTGGTGCACCCCGGCCGGGTAAAACTTTCTAAAAGCCGTGTCCGCGGTTATGGACGACTTGGAGCACAGTATCTCGATCATAGACAACTATAACTAAAGTAGTGCTATAAATTTGACTTTATAATGACTAGTAATCAGCTTCACTATAATGGAATGGCTAAATAAAACTGCCAACAATTGCTTGTGCAGGTTGTCGCTTGCGACCATTGTACTGATTAGTAAGTATTGCAACTAGCGGAATGGCTAAATAAAAGTACCAACAACCGCTTTGGGTTTTGGGTTATCTCATGCTATTTGTCGATTAGTAAGTGTTGCAACTATAACGGAATGGTTAACTAAAATTGCCCACTATTTTATCGGATGACTATCTATATTTGACTAGTAATTGCTGCAACGATAATGAATAAATAAAGCGCCAACTGTGTGAGTTCCTCGGTTGACTTCCTCGTTTGGTCTCGAGGAAATACGGGATGGGTTTGTTTGGTGCTAGATTGATTGGTTCCGGATAGGTCTTTCTTACCCTCTCGATCGCCGCCATTATATCGAGTCTCTATAGGTTGTTTAGTGCATCTTTGCCGCTGACCACCATACCTATGTAGGCGAGGACCGCAATTCTAGCCTCGCCGTGTCTTGGCCTCGATCGACGCTCCTCTTTTCCTTTGCCCTTTGTCGGCACCCTTTTGTTTAAGCAGGTTTTGAGATCGACGTCGTTAGCGGGGTTACCCTTCCGGCTTGGCCTGGGCAGGTTATGGACGCCATTGGTTATTCTTGAGGCTCTTAGCCCCATTTGCATCTTGTCCGTAGTCGACGCCTTGTCATTTTCAAGGTGATTTGGATCTTTGTATATTATATCGTATTCTTGACTCTTTGAGTCATTTGTATATATCTGTACATGGGTCCCATCGAGGACTGTTGTGTAATGTTATTACTTCGTTTTCCACCCGCACGAAAGTGCCTGGTGGGCACCTTTGAATCGTTTCTATGCGGGTTTGGCGAGTTTCGCTAAAACTTGCATAGGGTCGATTCTGAGGGTGTTACAGAGTGGTATCAGAGCTCAGCAGTTGCGATACCCCACAAGTCCAGCCTGTAGGATAACCTAGCTAACGGCCGAAGTAGAGTGTCAAAACTATTTTGCAAAATTGGTTGGATAGCTCTGATTAGGTCTGCTTTTACTCCTTACCCCTCTGCTATTCTCCTCTTACCTCTACGTGTTTTGAATCCTCTCTCGTCTTTTTCTTCGAGTCCAGGATTTCTCGTGGTTGGGATTCCGTCGTACCTTCAGGGTTTCGCTTCCTTCTTTGATAACGGTGGTCTACCATCCGGTGTTCATGCTGTGTGAGGAATCCGTCTACTGTGGTACCATTCTTTGTTCCTTGTTTGTGCCTTCCGGTGTTTTCTGACACGGCGACATCAGCTACGCCAGATCCGATGCAGAGTCTGCATCACTCCTTTGTTCCTGAACCTTGCTTGTCGAGATCTTCAGTCTGATTCCGAGAATGGGTGCACTCTTTTCTACTGATTGTGCAGAGTAATAGTTTGGGTGCGTGATGGATTGGCCCCCATGCCGACTACCCTTTCTATTCGCTTTTGTACATTGAAGTGGACGAGAATGTATCGGTTCCCTCTTTCCATCAAAGCTAGAGGTGGCTTTATTTGTTGATGCCTCTACCTTTGACCTTTTGTTCCCGGAGTGTTCCCTCGACGATCACGGACAACGACCTCTTGTTAGTGGTGTCGCGAGGAACTATACGAAGCGAGAAGACGCCGATCACCGACCTTTCCTTCCGGTACCATGAGGCGGATCTCGAGGGCGAGATCCATTGTTAGTGGTGTCGAATTGTGGCATCCCGCAAAACCACTACTAGAAAATCGCGTTGTTTTTGTGCATTGCATCATCATGACCGCATTCTCATGTCATCATGCCACATTGCATTTGAGCATCATCATCATCTTGCATTTGCTTGCATAAAACTATTTTCGGGAAAACCTAATTTGTTTTCTAAACGCCCCGTCTATGTTCCAAACGCAAAACCCGGGTCTCCGGATTATTTTGTTTTGTCTGCTATCGGTTTGCAGAAGCCTTGTTTTAAACAAATAAAATATTAAATTATTTTAATGGGGGCAGCCAAACCGGGCCGAACCGACCCAGTCGGCCACCCCCAGTGCAAAAATGGTCCACCCAAAATCCCTAGTCTACCTAGACCTATTCTACCCACCCTCCTCCACCTCACCCCCACCAATCCCTGGCTGCCACCTCACCCTCTCCCTCCCCTCTACCCAATCCCATGCCGCCACCTGCCCCCACTCCCTCAACTCCACCCACCACACAACACACCGACACACACACGCCAGCCCCACCCGACCCACCTGCCCCACCCCACGTCACCCACCCCGGCCCCACCTGGCCACAGCCCTGCCTCACACGCACACACACGCCACACCGCACGCACCCGCAGCCTCCTCCCTCCTCCCCCACGCGCCCCGCGTCTTCCTCCTCCCTCTCTCTCCCGGCCCGCCTCGAGGCCCGCCCGCCTCACACCGCTCCTCGCCACGCCTCCTGGCCCTCCTCCACGGCTCCCCCCCGGCCATGCTCGGGCGCCCTCCGCTGCCCGCCCCCACGCCTCGCCGCCCTGCTCCACCGCGTCGCCCTCTCCGCGAGCCGCCCACTCGCCCTCCTGCCACGCTCCGCTGCCTCCCGCCGCCTCGCCGCCTCCCGGCGCCGGCCTCCACCGCCTCGCCTCAGCTCCTCCCATGGCACCGCGTCTCCCACCTCTCGCCAAGACGACCCTGCTCCCGAGATCCCGCGCGCGCCAGTCCTCCGTCGAGCCCGCTCCGACCGCCGCTCTCGGCTCGACCCATGAAGCGCACCACCGCCGGACGCCGCCCTGCCCGACCACCGCCTCTCGGGCCACCTCCTCCTCGCCGCGTTCGGCCCGCCACCAGCCCTGCCGTCGCCGCGTCCTCTCTGCTGAGCCTCGGCACCAGCCACCGCATCGGCCCCCGCTAGCCTTGCCTCCGTGGCACCATGGACGGCCGGCGCTGCCTGGAGCCGCATGTCTGTGGCCTCGCAAACGTCCTCCCACAGTTGCAGCCGTGTATGGAAATGGTGGCCAGGTGATGTTGACGATTCCGCAAAGATGGTGTGGTGCTGTCCGACGAACCGTGCCGGGCATAGGCCACCCGAAGACTGCACCGATGTAGATCCCAAGTTCGACAACGTTCCTCTAAGCCCGAAGACCATATCGGGATGGGGACACCCGAAGAATCGCCGACAAGGACCGTCCCTACATCAAGATCCGCTCAACACGACCGAATGCCAAGACCGATCCGTTGCCGACCCAAGTTCTTCCTCCCGGACCCGTCGAGATCTCCGTCACCAAACCCTCGCGGCCTTCCACACGGAACACCGAGAACTTCACCCTGAACGCCAAGGTCGTCGACACGGTTACGACATGAACTTCCGCTCGGCAATGCCAAGTGCTCCTTCCCGGATCCGAAGACCATCGGTCAAGTTCACCACCGACAAAAGACGGACTACAAGTTCTACTTCATGGATACCAAGCGACAAGATCTACTACCCCGATCCGAAGACCCTAACCCCGGAGTCCGAGAACGATCCCGTCGAGACCGATCCCGTCGAACCCCGAACCCCAGATCCGGACCCCGAGACCCGACCCCGAACCCCGGAACCCCAAGATCTGCCGAACCCTAATGTGTGACCCTTATCCGAACCCCTATTTTTATAAATGCTAAACATAAAACCTGTTGTATATTAAATTGTCATACTCGCATGCATATTTGTGTGGTTTGGGGGCCTTATGCCGATTCACCTCATAATTAATTATGGGGCCCATAGGTGGGCAAATCTAGCCTTATATTGGCCTCATTTAACTTTGTGTAGCGAACCGGTGCGATCTTTTGCCATGTTAAGACAACATTTAAATTGCGGGGTAGATAAATAACATGAACCACCTAATTAATTGTCGGGACCCCGGTTCCGCTTAATATGACCTAATTGCATTGCACCCTTGCCATGCCATGCATCATACATGCATCATGCCCGATATTTTGCCGTAGTATTGAATATTGCATTCGGTGTTTATTCTAGTGTTTTGCGTCTTCGCGGATAAGGCCGTTGAGTTGATGCGAGTACCGACCCGATCTTCGGTTGAACCTTCAACAATGTTTTCAGGCGAGCATCTCCCCCTTTCTACCTATCTTACTTTTATAGTATTTATTCCCTCCTGTTGATCTATTGCTATCTGTGTTGCGATGCTCTAGTTTTCGTACCCGTGATATCCCTTGCAACCTTATATTGCCTTGGACACATCCTATTACCGGTGGTTTGGTAGCTAGTTGGACTGCTGTCGTAGTCGCTTGCTCAAGTGCTTGCGGTCGCCAAGTGCCACATTGTTGGTGTATTGCCGCATGTTTGATGTTGGAGAAGATCATGGCTTTACTTATCGTCACTTTAATTCCTGTTTAACAACTAAAATTGAAGTAAGTAAGCGAGGCACATGTGGGCAATAGATGTTATTTGGTTGTTAAGTCACTTGTGTCCCGTAGGACCCCGAGTACTTGATACATTCCTTGATTTATCGCTATCCACATCCGGGAGGATTATGGGACCCCCAGAGCGAGCTTGATTCGGTCTTATTTCTTGGGGCCACAAACTAGTTTGAGGTTTTATTTACGATCTGTACTTATGCCATGCTTTTTGCGCTTTATTTAAATTGTGCGATGGATAGCACTGACTGTTAGGATCGTGGCACGATTCCGCTGTATCGACAAGCCCAGCTTTTGGGTTCCCGATGCTGACCGTCCCCACAACCTTGAGTCCGTCTCGAGCCGGCCGTTGCTATGGTCTACTTTAAGGTGGCCTGAAATATTTCTGAATCTGTGATTGCTTTGTCGTGAAGGCCTCGTTGGGTTTTGATTTGGTTTTTCCGAGGTTGATCGAGTGTGTGTTGCTATTGGTGCACCGCCGGTAAAACTTTTCAAAGCCGTGTCCGCGGTTATGGACGACTTGGAGCACAGTATCTCGATCATAGACAACTATAACTAAAGTAGTGCTATAAATTTGACTTTATAATGACTAGTAATCAGCTTCACTATAATGGAATGGCTAAATAAAACTGCCAACAATTGCTTGTCTGGGTTGTCGCTTGCGACCATTATACCTGATTAGTAAGTATTGCAACTACAACGGAATGGCTAAATAAAAGTACCAACAACTGCTGGGTTTTTGGGTTATCTCATGCTATTTGTATCTGATTAGTAAGTGTTGCAACTATAACGGAATGGTTAACTAAAATTGCCCACTGCCTATTTTATCAGGATGACTATCTATATTTGACTAGTAATTGCTGCAACGATAACTGAATAAATAAAACTGCCAACTGTGTGAGTTCCTCGGTTGACTTCCTCGTTTGGTCTCGAGGGGGAAATACCAGGATGGGTTTGTTTGGTGCTAGATTCAGATTGGTTCCGGATAGGTCTTTCTTACCCCTCTCTGATCGCCGCCAGTTATATCGAGTCTCTATAGGTTGTTTAGTGCATGCTGCCGCTGCCGCTACATCCCACCATACCTATGTAGGCGAGGACCGCCGAATTCTAGCCTCGCTGCATCGGCCTCGATCGACGCTCCTCTTTTTCCTTTGCCCTTTGTCGGCACCCCTTTTGTTTAAGCAGGTTTTGAGATCGACGTCGTTAGCAGGGTTACCCTTCCGGCTTGGCCTGGGCAGGGTTATGGACGCCATTGGTTATTATTCAGGGCTCTTAGCCCCATTTGCATCTTGTCCGTAGTCGGACGCTCTGTCATTTTCAAGGTGATTTGGATCTTTGTATATTATATCTGTATTATTGACTCTTTGAGTCGCTGTTGTATATATATCTCGCATGGGTCCCATCGAGGACTGTTGTGTAATGTTATTACTTCGTTTTCCACCCGCACGAAAGTGCCTGGTGGGCACCTTTGAATCATTTCTATGCGGGTTTGGCGAGTTTCGCTAAAACTTGCATAGGGTCGATTCTGAGGGTATTACAAAGCATCACGTGATGATCGGATGCTATAGACTCTACGCTCACATACAATGGGTGCAAGCCAGTTTTGCACACGCGGAAATACTTGGGTCTAACTTGATGAGCCTAGCATGTACAGACATGGCCTCGGAACACATGAACCGAAAGGTTAAACATGAGTCATATGAATGATATGATCGACACTTCGTTGTCCACCATTGAAACCACATCTCTTCTCGTGAAGATCGGATTAGGTGTGGTGAATTTGGATCGTGTTCACTAAACAACTTGAGGGATGTTGAATTTAGTGGGAGTTCATCTAGTAATTTGATTAAAAGTTGAACTAGTTATCATGAACATAGTCTAATTTGTACTTGCAAATATTGTAGATCAAATGGCTAAGTCCAACTTCAACTTCAACGTTTTTGCTTAGAAGGAAAAGCTTAAAAACAATGGGTCTAACTTCACCAACTGGTTCCATAATCGAGAATCATTCTCTCTGGCGGTCAAAAGGACTATGTCCTTGAGAGTGCGTTAGGTGGCCATCTTGCCATCGCACCTACCGATGAGAAAGCTGCCTATCGAAGCAGAGATGATTATGGTGTGATTAAGAGAACCATGTTGTTTGCTATGGAATCAGACCTTCAAAATCGTTTTGAAGACTATCCCGGGCCCTTTGAGATTCTCGAGGAGCTGAAAACCATGTTTCAGACTCAGGCCGCTCGAGAGATATGAGATCTCCGAGAAGTTCTTTAAGCGCAAGATGGAGGAAGGGAGTTCCGTTAGTGAGCACGCCATTAAGATGTCGGGCTACACTCAACGCCTTTGAGCAAGCTGGATGCAAGATTCGAGAGGAGTTCAAGATTGTGTGGTTCTGCAATCACTCCTCCCAGCTACAAAAGTTTTGTAGTGACTCATAATCAGATTGGTTCCACTGATACGATCACCGAGCTCTTCGCAAAGCTGAAGGCTGCGGAAGTGGACATCAAAAATGATAATCATGTGTTGATGGTCAACAAGCCCCCCACCTTCAAGAAAGGTAAGGGAGCAAAGAAGCCCTTCAAGAAGGGCAAGCGACAGCCTCGCCCCTTTGAGAAGAAGCTCAAGTCTGGTCCTAAGTCGGACACTAAGTGCTTCTATTGCAAGGACAAGGGTCACTGGAAGCGCAACTGTCCGAAGTACTTAGCGGACAAGAAGGCTGGCACCATCAAAGGTATATTTGATATACATGTTATTGATGTTTTCCTTACTAGCCCTCATTGTAGTGCCTGGGTATTTGATACTGGTTCAGTTGCTAATATTTGTAACTCGAAACAGGAGCTACGGAATAGACGGCGGCTTGAGGTGACGATGCGCGTTGGCAACAGATCAAGAGTTGATGTGATGGACGTCGGCACACTCTCCTTAGTTTTACCTTCGGGATTAGTTTTAAACCTTAATAAGTGTTATTATGTGCCTGCGTTGAGCATGAACATTATTTCTGGATCTTGTTTATTGCAAGACGGTTATTCATTTAAATCGGAGAATAATGGTTGTTCTATTTATATGAGTAACATCTTTTATGGTCATGCACCTATTGTGAATGGTTTATTTCTTCTAAATCTCGAAAAGGATGAAACACACATCCATAACATTGAGGCTAAGAGATGCAAAGTAGATAGTGATAATACTACTTATTTGTGGCAATCGCTGCTAGGTCATATTGGTGTAAACGCATGAAGAAACTCCATTCGATGGACTTTTGGAGTCTCTTGATTTTGAATCATTTGACACATTCGAACCATGCCTCATGGGCAAGATGATCAAAACCCGTTCGCTCACGGTATGATGGAGCGAGCAACGGACTTGTTGGAAATCATACATACCGATGTATGCGGACCAATGAGTGTTTCACGCGGTGGATATCGCTATTTTCTCACTTTTACCGATGACTTAAGTAGATATGGGTATATCTATTTAATGAAACATAAATCAAACGCTTTGAAAAGTTCAAAGAATTTCGAATGAAGTGGAGAACCATCGTAATGTAAAGATTAAATTTCTGCAATCCGATGGAGGTGAATATTTGAGTTATGATTTTCTCACGCATCTTAAAGCAAGCGGAATCGTTACGCAACTCACGCCACCCGAACACAATAGCAATGGTGTGTCTGAACCGGCCTAATCGAACCCTATTAGATATGGTCCGATCAATGATGTCTCTTACTGATTTTCCGTTATCATTTTGGGGTTATGCATTAGAAACCGCTGCATTCACTTTAAATAGGGCTCCATCTTAATCCGTTGAGACGACACCGTATGAACTGTGGTTTGGTACTAAACCTAAGTTGTCGTTTCTTAAAGTTTGGGGATGCGAAGCTTACGTCAAGAAGTTGATGCCGGACAAGCTCGAACCCAAAGCGGAGAAATGCGTCTTCATAGGATACCCTAAGGAAACTATTGGGTATACCTTCTATCATAGAACCGAAGGCAAAGTGTTTGTCGCAAAGAACGGTTCCTTTCTTGAGAAGGAGTTTCTCTCGAAAGAAGTGAGTGGGAGGAAAGTAGAGCTAGACGACGTTGTTGAACCTTCTCTTGAATTGGAGAGTAGCGCAACACCTGAAATTGTTCCAGTGCCGCCTGCACCAACAATAGAGGAAGCTAATGACAAGGATCATGAAGCTTTAGACGATGCTGCTACTGAACGTCGCAGGTCGACAAGGTCACGTGCTTCTCCTGAGTGGTACGGCAACCCTGTCTTGACTATCTTGTTAGTTGAAGACAGTGAACCTACGAACTATGAGGAAGCGATGATGAGCCCAGACTCTGAGAAATGGCTAGAAGCCATGAAATCCGAATTGGGATCCATGAGCGAAAACCAAGTATGGACTTTGGTGGACCCTCCTAGCGACCAAAAGGCCGTTGAGTGCAAATGGATCTTCAAGAAGAAAACGGACGCGGATGGTAATGTTACCGTCTATAAAGCACGGCTTGTCGCGAAAGGTTTTCGACAAGTTCAAGGTGTTGACTACGATGAGACTTTCTCTCCCGTAGCGATGTTTAAGTCCATTCGGATTTTACTAGCAATGGCTGCGTTTCATGATTATGAAATATGGCAGATGGATGTCAAGACTGCATTCCTCAATGGAAACATTGATGAAGAGTTGTATATGATGCAACCCGAAGGTTTTGTCGATCCTAAGGATGCTGATAAAGTATGCAAACTTCAGCGCTCCATTTATGGACTGAAGCAAGCATCTCGGAGTTGGAACCTTCATTTTGATCAAGTGATCAAGAGCTTTGGATTTGTTCCAAATCGCTACGAAGCTTGTATCTACAAGAAAGTGAGTGGGAGCTCGGTGACGTTTCTGGTACTATATGTGGATGGCATATTGATTATTGGAAATGACATCAACATGCTTAACGATGTGAAGAGTTATTTGAACAAGTGTTTTTCAATGAAAGACCTAGGTGAAGCTGCTTATATATTGGGCATCAAGATCTATAGAGATAGACAAAGACACCTGATAGCTTTAAGCCAGAGTACATACCTAGACAAAGTTCTGAAAAGGTTCAGAATGGATAAGGCAAAGAAATGTTTAGTGCCTATGTTGTCAGGTAAGATATTGAGCAAGGCTTAGTGTCCAGCTACGGTAAATGATAGGGAAGCTATGAGCAAAGTGCCTTATGCCTCGGCCATAGGTTCTATCATGTATGCAATGTTGTGTACTAGACCGGATGTGTCCAATGCTCTTAGTTTGACGAGCAGGTATCAAAGTGATCCAGGAGTGGAACACTGGACAGCCGTGAAGAACATCCTAAAGTACCTAAATAGAACTAAAGAAATGTTCTTAATCTATGGGGGTGATGAATAGCTCGTCGTAAAAGGTTACGTCGACGCTAGTTTCGACACCGACAAGGATGATTCTAAATCTCAGACAGGATACGTGTATATTTTGAATGGAGGAGCTGTGAGCTGGAGAAGCTGCAGCAAAGTGTGATCATGGATCTATGAGAAGCGGAATACATGGCTGCTGCAGAAGCGTCAAGTGAAGGAGTTTGGATCAGGAACTTCATCACTGAGCTTGGCGTGGTTCCAAGTGCATTGGATCCACTGGAGATATTGTGTGACAACACTTGCGCCATAGCACTCTCTAAGGAACCAAGATATCATCCAAAGATCAAGCATATCAACCACAAGTTTCATATAATCCGAGATTATATAGCAGATGGAGATCTGAAGATTAGCAAAGTACATACATATCTGAATGTCGCAGATCCATTGATTAAACCTCTTCCACGTGTAAAACATGATCAGCACCTCAGTGCCATGGGTGTGAGATTGTTGCCAGATGTAAACTAGATTATTGACTCTAGTGCAAGTGGGAGACTGTTGGAATTATGCCCTAGAGGCAATAATAAAGATGTTTTTATTATAATTCTTGTTCATGATAATGTTTATATTCCATGCTAGAATTGTATTAAGCGGAAACTTTAATACTTGTGTGGTTTGTGAACAACACCGTGTCCCTAGTACGCCTCTATGGACTAGCTCATTGATTAATGATGGTTAAGGTTTCCTAACCATGGACATGAGTTGTCGATTAATAATGAGATCATATCATTGGGAGAATGATATGATGGACAGACCCAAACTAAGCGAAGCAATTAGATCGTGTTCGTCTTTGCGAATCTTTTATTATGTCAAATATTGTATTCCTTAGACCATGAGATAATACAACTCCCTGGTATCGGAAGAAAGCTTTGAGGTCATCAAACGTCATCCTATGAGAGGGTGATCATAAAGGTGTCTCTCAGGTGATCGGAAAGTATCTGTTGGGTTGTATGTATCGAGATGGGAATTGTCCCTCCAAAGTCGGAGAGATATAATTCGGGCCCACTCGGTGATCGATATCAACACCGCTTGCAAGCATGTGGTTAAGGAGTTAATCACAAAGTGATATCGGATTCTGAATCCAGTAAAGTACTTTGCGTGAACGAGATTGAACTAGGTATGACGGCACCGACGATCGAATCTCGGGCAAGTAAAATATCGCGAGACGAAGGAATATATATATATGGGATTGATTGAATCCGGCATCGTGGTTCATCCGATATGATCATCGATGAATGTGGGAGTCAATATGGGTTTCTGCACCTGCTGTTGATTATTGATAGAAGATCATGTCTGCATATTCTCGAACCCGCAGGGTCACACACTTAACGTGTCTCGACGCTAGGATAGATTGGATAATTGGTTTATGAGTTTTTGTTCGGAGTCTCGGATGGGATCCGGGACATCACGAGAGGTTCCGAAGTGGTCCAGAGAATAAGATTCATATAAGGCAGTGCCATTTTTGGAGTTCGGATTTGTTCCGGGTTAATCGGTATTGTACCGGAAGCTTCTAGAACCTTCCGGAAGGGGACCAACGTGGCCACACCTTCCGGAGGGGGCATGGGCCTATGAGGGAGTGCCCTGGACACATTGGGCCAAGGGGCACAAGGCCCCAAAGGGCCCAGCCGGCCAACTAGGGTAAAACCCTAATTGGAGCTTCTAGAAGGGGGGGGGGGTTTCCTTGCCCCCCACTCCTCCTCCTTGTGGCCGCCGGTTTGGGCTTGGGGGGGGGGAGGGGGGCTAGGGCAGCCGCCCACCCCTCTATATAAAGAGGGCTGGGGGCACACCACCCCCCCACACCTTCCCCTCCAAAGCTAGCCGCCCTGCGGCCCTCCTCTCTCTCTCCCTCCCGACTGCGTGTAGGCGAAGCCCTGCTGCAGAAACTCTCCACCATATACACCACGCCGTCGTGTTGTAGATCCAATCCGTCTCTCCACCATACATGCAGGACCGAGGAATGAGGAGACGTCGAGGTGCTGCACGTGTGCATATCACGGAGGCACCGCCACTTGTGGTGCTAGATTGGATCGGATCGCGGGGAGGAGAAGCGAGTACGACTAAATCACCCACGTTCCGATTTAACGTTCCGGCGTCTTGAATCTTCAAGGGTATGAAGATCTAATCCAATCTCTCTCGTTGTTTGCATCTCCTAGATTAGATCTTGGCTTTCCCTCTGTTCGCATCCGTAGAAATTTTTGATTTATTATGCCGCGAAACCCTTCATATTCTTCATCTCATTACATCATTCTTCCCCTACACCTGAAAATTTTCCTTCATACAAAACTTCACACAATCTTCATTAGCAACATTAGTGCATTCAAAAGTAATAAACCTTTGGGTTTAGTTTCAAAACAGAAAAACTTTCATTAAATACACAAGATACTATAGCAATTATCTCTAAAAGATCAATTTACCAAAGAGAACTCAAAAAGAAATCGATAAAGAGGCAAATGCAAATAATGACAGAAATTTGTCAAAACTGACCATCAGGTAAAAACTGATTTTTTCGAAGACCTTCTTGTTCTTAAATCAAAAAGTGTTGAACTAACGAAAGTTATCTAACAACCTGGGGGGATTTATTCAGAAAATTACAGCTCAATAAGACATATAGAGAGTTTTCACGAATTTTTACAGTGGAGCACAAAAATCTGTTTTGGGACAGCAACTCCCCAAATCTTACTTCCCTCTCAATAGAGGTTATTCTTGACACAAAACTCAAACAAAAAGGATATGGAGAGGTTATTACAGAAGTAATAACTTCCAAGACTCAAGAAAATTATTGGGTTATCTCCCAAGAAGTACTTTTCTTTAACGCCTTTAAGTTAGGCATAAGAAAGATGCTCACATAAGAAATATGAACTGAAGTAAAAGAGAGCATCAAGAAGCAAATTCAAAACACATTTAAATCTAACCCATTTAATATTCATAGGAATCTTGGAAAGAAACAAGTGATGAAAGCACAAAACAACAAGAATAGGAAAACAAACAAGTGCAACTTCAAAATTTTCAACATAAAGAGGGGAAACTTAATATTGTTGAGATACATAAAACCATGTTTCCCTCTCTCATAATAACTTTCAATAGCAACATGAATAAAATTAACAATATAGCTATCACGTAAAACATACTTATCATGAGCCACATGCATAAAATGATTATCACTCTCCACATAAGCATAGTCACTCTTATTAATTGTAGTGGGAGAACATTCAACAAAATATCTATCATTATTATTCTCATCACCATAATCATCAAATATAGGAGGCATATTGTAATCATAATTAATTTTCTCCTCAATAGTAGGTGGACTGAAAATATCATATTCATCATTGTAATCATCATACATTGGAGGTATATTATCATCATAAGCAATAGAATAGCTATCCTCCAAAGTGTGTTCATTTGTAAACATATCATCATAGGAAGGGACATGGATAGTACTAATAGCACAACAATTTGTATGCAAACGTGGTGTTCACCAAGGAGATCCATTGTCACCTTTGTTATACACTTTTGGTTCTGACTTACTGCAGTCGGCAGTAAATTTGGCAGTGAGAATGGGTGAAATATGTAAACCCATTAATACAAATGATGCAGATTTCCTCATAATCCAATATGCGGATGACACACTGATGATTTTTCCTGCTGATTTGGATCAGCTAAGATCCCTCAAAAGATTAATACACAAATTCTCGTTGTCTACTGGTCTGAAGATCAATTATGGCATCAAAGATGATCCCCCTGAATGTTCCCGATGATTTAATTAAAGAGCTCTCTGAGGATTTTGGCTGTCAGGTTAGAAAAATGCCTATTACATATTTAGGGTTTCCTTTGGGGAAGACTAGACCAACTATCTCTGATCTGTTGCCTCTAGTTTGTCGTTTGGAAAGGAAATTGACTTCTAGCTCTAGTTTCCTTTCACAAGGAGCGAGATTACAACTTATTAAATCTTCTTTATCATCTATGCTACTGCATTTCATGTGTACTGTAAGATCCCTCCCTTATAAAGTTAAGGATCCCTATGATTGCAATGCTAGTCCCTGGATCAATGATAGCATCCACAGTTTAAGATGAAATACACAGAAACAAAGGTCATTATTACATATCATTCCAGAGACAAACATAGTATTTTACAACTCCATGGTCATTGGCCTAATACAAGAGTTTAACCATAACAATATATATAAGTCTTCATATTCATGTGCCACAGGCAATCATGTTGAGTGCAGACTCATAACCCCTAATCATCATCAGAATAACCTGCAACATCACAAGTTACAGCCACAGTGGGTCAATACATTGGAATAGTATTGGCAAGTGATACCTTAGTAGAATATTAACATCTAGTTGCTACATGCATTTGGCTAAGTGTAGCTTAGGCTTGCTTTGCTCAAAATAGGTTTTACTATTAGTTGAAAACACTAAGTTTTTCTTTGACAAAACTTTTCCCAAGGAACCACCAATAGAAATTGGTGAACCTTCACCCTTGTTCAACCACAAGTTTTACTTAGAAAATTGGGATGAGGATATTCTTGATAGCTTCCATGTCTTGATGCTCAAGTTGTCTAATACCAGGGACATGGCTAAGTACTTAGATTCTTCCATCTGTAGTGGTTGTGCACTTTCCCCACAAGACTTGATTTTCACCAAGACAGGATCTTTCAGAAGCCTTCCCTTTGATCAAATGGACGCGTTCCAAACCTATCATCCCACTACCACCAACTGTCCAAATGGCTAAGTTATTGCAACCTATGTGATCCAGACAGACCCCATAATGCCATGTGGCTGCACTAGAAGCTTCTTAACATTTGGCATCTCAAATACCTTTGTTCCTGGGTGGCTTTACACAAGTGTGATACACAAGGTAAACCATAGAAATGGGCCTTGTGTAACCACTCAACAAAAACCAATATTTCCATTCCACCCAGGTGTTTCATTCACTTAGTTGTTTTATTAAGCAAAACATAAGTCCAAAGACTTAGAAATATTTATCATAGCATGATTATATAATCCACCCTTGGTTGCTACTTGCTAGGCTAAGCATGGAAATAGCAAGTATCTTAACTTAGAGGAAATTCTAACATTGCTACAACTACTAGGATTTCCCAAGCATAGCATATAGATACTTAGCAAAATAATCATGCAAGTCCTATACAAAATATTTCTAGTGCATAGGTAAAATATTGGGAAGAAACATGAAGCAACACTTGCCTTGGTAGTTTGGGGAGTAGCAACAATCTTCACAACCACAATCACTATTAGCACCAAAATCTACACATAAAATAATGGCACCAAAATTACATAACAAAATATACAAGCAAAAATATATGAATGCATGCAAAATGCCATGTGATGATTTTCTACACCAAACAAGACAAGTATACAGTACTGAATCATAAACAAGACCAAGATACTTAAAATAAACTTTATTTGATCTTTAAATAATTTTTCAAATAATTTCTATACTCAAATTAAGCCTATAAATTTTTCTGCAAAAATATCCAATTTTAAAGAAGCAAAACATTAAACACATTGCATAAACAGGTAGCATTCTTTCTCCTGATTCCAATGATATAAAATTTGCAAAAATTGAACGTGTGGATCAAAAGGTATGAATTTTGCAAGTTTGAATCACTAATAGATCAAATTTCTATTTTAAATCTAAACTCAGGCCACGCGACGTGTTCTGATTGGCCCGTACCGGTTCGGGCGGATCGATCAACGAGGGCCATTGGATTTAAAGAAGATTGTGCGGCATAGATCTTGCGTATCCCTTCGCGTAAGTGATTCTATCGCAGCCGACGGATCTAGATCTAACGGCCGCTGATCAAACAACCACTAACTGGTAGCGCACGGCGACGGTGAGCGGCGGCGCGCTCGGTCTACGGCATCGCGGCGGCTACAGAGGGGGATGGGGTCAGTGGAGGGGCTTACCATACTCGCAGAGGCGTGCTGGAGCTCAACGTGGCAGTGGCTTGTCAAGGGGCACACAGACACGGTGGAAATTCCTCACAGGAGTGGAGTCTGTCGTCGGGCACGGCTGTTCGTCGTCGTTACCGGCATTGTAGATCATGCCAGAGTGAAACAAGCGGTGTGTTAGATGCGCACTAGTCTGGCAAATACGTGAGCAAGAAAAAGAGAGACGGGGGCGGTCGGGAACTACCAAGAAATGTCACCGGAGTTGAGACAAACGGCGGTGCTTGCTTGACGTTGAGGTTGCCGACGCATGGGAGCGCGTGCGGGCAAGTGGGTGATACTGGCAGGTGCAGAGGGAGATGAGGAACTCACTCGTGGTGTCAGGAGGGCAAGGGGCGATGGTGGTTGGCCGGAATTTGGGCTGAAGCTCGTCGGAGCAGTGGGTGGTTCGGGGTCGATTCCGAGCAGCCTAGTGGCAGAGAGAGGGAGGCGACTGGGGAAAAGGAGGGGAGGACGCAGGCGGTTAAGTACGCAAGGTCGAGGGAGAGAATTACTCGCGCAATCAATCGAATTGATGCGAGGTTTAATCACCGGAAACAGCTGGCGTAATTTGGGGAAGAAGGGGTCACAGGGTGGAGACGACGACTGGCGTGTGGGGCCTGGCGTTCAGTGAGAGAGAGAGACATGCGGGGTGGGGTCTAGTCGTCAGCGACTGCGCGGGTTAGTCCAGTGGTGCGAAACGTTTTCTGCGGGGGAGAAGCTGCTGGGCTAAATGGGCTGAGTGGGCTGGATTGGGCTAGATTAGTCAGTTTGCTTTATTTTTTCTCCCTTTCTCTTTTTCTTTTTCTGATTGAATTTCTGGTTTGAATTCAAATGCTCAAATCAAATCTGTTTCAAATGAAATTTTCTCCAAACATTTATTTATTAATTCTTGCATCCTGGGGTGTAAGCTCAAGCTCAAAACCTTACTGATTAAAATAAGTATTTTTCTTAATAGAAGGTAGCAATATGGCCATTGCCTTGCTTACATAAAATAATGAGCATTCAAATGCTCCTGTTTTTGTAATGAATTTGAAAATGAACCCTAAATGATCATGAATGCATGGATGATATGCAAAGCGTTGAAAACATGATTTTAGGGATGTTACAAATCTAACCCCTTAAGGTGAATCTCGCCCTCGAGATTCGGATTGGCTAGCAAATAGGTGAGGGTGGTCTTTCCGAAGATCATCTTCTCTTTCCCATGTTGCTTCTTCTTCGGAATGATGGTTCCATTGAACTTTGTAGAATTTGATAGTCTTAGTCCGAGTAACTCTTTCTGCAGTCTCAAGAATCTTGATGGGTTTTTCCTCATAAGTGAGATCACTTTCCAATTGGACCTCCTCCAAGGGTATAGTATCCTTCAAAGAAGTCTCTTCCATCTCTGGATAACATTTCTTTAACTGACTCACATGAAACACATTGTGAACGGCAGACAACGATTCTGGCAATTCAATCTCGTAAGCTACTTCTCCTTTATGACTAAGAATCTTGAATGGCCCAACATATCTTGGGGCCAATTTTCCTTTGAATCCAAATCTCTTCACTCCACGAAGTGGTGACACTCTAAGGTAAGCTCTATCACCCACTTCATAGGTGACTTCTCTACGCTTAGGATCTGCGTAGCTCTTCTGTCGGGACTGTGCTATCTTCAATATGTCCTTAACTAGCTTGACTTTATCTTCAGCCTCTTTGATTAGTTCTGGTCCGAACAAATTTCTTTCTCCCACACCATTCCATAGTAATGGGGTGGTACATTTTATCCCATAGAGAAACTCAAATGGTGCCATCTCAATACTGGCTTGATAGCTATTATTGTAAGAGAATTCTGCGTAAGGCAGACTTTCATCCCAACTGGCTCCATAGTGTAGGGCACATGCCCTCAACATATCTTATAGAATCTGGTTGGTCCTTTCTGTCTGTCCATCAGTCTGAGGATGAAAAGCAGTGCTGAATTCCAATCTCGTTCCCAATGACTCATGTAGTTGCCTCCAAAAATGAGAAGTGAACTGAGTTCCCCTATCAGACACAATACTCTTGGGTACTCCATGTAGACATAAAATCCTATTCATATAAATCTTAGCTAACTTAGAACTTGTATAGGTTGTCTTCACGGGTATGAAATGAGCTACTTTAGTTAGGCGATCACAACTACCCAAATAGAATCATATCCTGACCTGGTACTTGGAAATCCAGTGATGAAATCCATGCCAATCTTGTCCCACTTCCAATCAGGAATAGGTAGTGGTTGTAGCAATCCTGCTGGTTTCTGATGTTCCGCTTTCACTCTACTACATACATCACACAAAGCAATATGCTCGGCGATTTCTTTCTTCAGATTATTCCACCAAAATCTTTCCTTCATATCCATGTACATTTTGGTGTTACCCGGATGAATGGAATATGGTGAGTTGTGTGCTTCCTATAAAATCAGTTTCCGAAGCTCCGGATCTTGCGGAACGCAGATACGTTTCCCATACCATAAAGTACCATGTTCGTCTTCATGGAATCCTTTGGCTTTTCCCTTGCCAATCTTTTCCTTAATCTCTTCAATTTCCTTGTCTGTATTTTGGGATTCTTTGATTTTGTCCAACAAAGTGGGTTGAACATACAATGACATGAGATGTCCTTCAGGCACAATCTCCAATCTGAGGTCTCTAAATTTGGGCACACAGATCATCTGGCAACTCTCCCTTAGTAAGGCCATTCACAAATACCTTACGGCTTAGAGCATCCGCTACAACGTTTGCTTTACCGGGGTGGTATTGCAAACTCAAGTCATAGTCCTTGA
This sequence comes from Avena longiglumis, assembly GCA_030063025.1. Lineage (NCBI taxonomy): Eukaryota > Viridiplantae > Streptophyta > Magnoliopsida > Poales > Poaceae > Avena > Avena longiglumis. Next base: position 191,569,404 of record CP125974.1, on the reverse strand, counting down.
TGAGTTCTAGCCATCTTATTTGTCTCATGTTGATTTCTTTTTGGGTGAAGATATACTTCAAACTTTTGTGATCTGTGAACACTTCACATCGCTTTCCCAAAAGATAATGTCTCCATGTTTTGAGGGCATGGACAACAGAGGCTGACTCTAAATCATGAGTAGGGTAATTTACCTCATGAGTTTTGAGTTGTCTCGAGGCATAAGCCACAACTTTCCCTTCTTGCATTAGAACTGCACCTAATCCATGATGAGATGCGTCACAATACACTTGGAAATCTTTCTCCAAATCTGGCAGACATAAGACTGGTGCTGTCACTAGTCTTCTTCAATTCTTGGAAACTGAGCTCACATCCTTCAGACCAAGCAAATTTCTTGTCTTTCTTTAGTAACTCAGTCATTGGTTTAGATACTTTGGAGAAATTCTCAATGAATTTTCTGTAGTATCCTGCCAAGCCAAGGAAACTACGAACCTCTTTTACTGACTTAGGAGATTCCCATTCCGTTACAGCTGACACTTTTGCAGGATCAACTGCTACACCATCTCCTGACACAACATGTCCAAGAAATCCAACTTCATTTAGCCAAAATTCACACTTGCTGAATTTGGCATACAGCTTATGCTCTCTAAGCTTCTCAAGTATCAAACGCAAATGTCCTTCATGCTCTTCTTTGCTCTTGGAGTAGATCAAAATGTAATCAATGAAAACGACAACAAACTTGTCAAGGAACTCCATGAACACCTTGTTCATCATATTCATGAAGTAAGCTGGTGCATTGGTCAAACCAAATGGCATCACGGTGTACTCATACAATCCATACCTAGTGGTGAAAGCTATCTTAGGTATGTCTTGTTCTCTTATTTTAAGCTGAAAATAACCTGACCGGAGATCAATCTTTGAGAATACACAAGCTCCTTCTAACTGATCAAACAAGTCATTGATTCTAGGCAAAGGATATTTGTTCTTTATAGTCACCTCATTGAGTGAACGATAATCTATACATAACCTTTGACTTCTATCTTTCTTTTCCACAAACAAGACTGGTGCTCCCTAGGATGAAGAACTTGGTTGAATAAATTCTTTCTGCAACTGTTCTCCAAGTTGTTTCTTGAGTTCTTTCAACTCATCAACTGACATCTTGTAAGGTATCTTTGCTATCGGTCCTGATCCTGGCAGCAAGTCAATCATAAATTCCACATCTCTATCTGGTGGCATTCCCGGCAATTCTTCTGGAAACACATCCGGATATTCACTCACTATTGGTACACTGTTTATGCTAACCCCTTAAGAGAATTTAGCTTACTTCCTTTTGATTCAAAGTTAGACTTGAATCTTATCCGTTTCTTTTCCGGGGTTGTGAGTGCGACAGTTTGATTAGCACAATCTAGTACTCCTTCATACTTGGTCATCCAGTCCATTCCCAAAATTACATCTAGTCCTTATCAGACTCACTGGAAACTTATGCTTTCCGAACTCTATCACTAGATCACGACATCCAAGACTTACTATCATATCTCCACCAGGAGAACTTACTTTTATTGGACACCCAATGTTTTCAGTTGGAAACCCATTTCTATCAACAAATGCTTTTGATATGAATGAATGTGATGCACCAATATCAAAAAGAACAAGTGCTGGAATAGAATTAAGTTTGAACTTACCAGCCACAACATCGAACTCCTCATAGATTTCTTCCACATTGATTTGGTTCACTTGTCCCTTCTGAAAAGGGTTGGGCTTGTTGGGTCCTTCAACTTTATTTTTTGGGCATTCATTTGCATAATGCCCCATCTTCTTGCACTTGAAGCATTCAACCTGACTGAGATCCTTCTTGACAGGCTGGCTTCCACTACCACTTCCACTTCCATTGTGGTGACTCTTGTATCCACCCTTGTGATTCTTGTACTTGTCATTGTCATGACTACGGTGATGCTTGTTGTCATGATGACGGTTGTGGTTGTGGTGGCTGTTGTACTTTCCATGCTTGTGGGATCCAGAATTCCCACTATCATCATAATGGGAACGCTTGTGAGATGACCACGAGCTATGTTTGTCAGATTTGTGTTTCCTCTTCCTGCTTTCAACCTGTTTCATCTTGCTCTCTAAGATGGCAGCCTTGTCACAAAGAGATTGATAGGTGGGTACATATGCCACAGATAATTGCAGGTTCAGTTCATCGTTCATTCCTTCGAGGAACTTCTCTTTCCTCTTGGCATCAGTATCCACTTCATCCGGTGCGTAACGCGCCAGATTGTTGAACTCCTCAATATATTCAGCCACGCTGCGGTGGCGCTGCTTCAGATTATGAAATTCCTTCTTCTTCAAGCTCATCATTCCGGATGAGACGTGAGCTGTACGGAAACCATCTTCAAAGATAGCCCATGTCGCATCCCCAATGGGAGTGGTGATCTGGAAGTTATCCCACCAAGTAGCTGCTGGCCCTTCCAACAAGTGTGCTGCAAACCTGACTTTCTCCTCGTCGGTTTAGCCGACAGTCACCAAATCCTTGTTCACTGCACGTAGACAATCATTGGCCACCATGGGATCAGTAGTTCCTGAGAACTTTGCAGGACTCAGTCTTAGGAATCTGGTGAGAATGTCAAATCCTGGTGGATTGTTCTGATTGTTGTTGTTGTTATTGCTGTTGTTGCTGTTGTTGTTGTTGTTTTTGTTGTTGTTGTTGTTGTTGTTGTTGTTGTTGTTGTTGTTGTTGTTGTTGTTATTCTGATTCTGCATGAAAGTGGTCATCATCTGCATCAGCTGTGCCTGTGCTGTCATCAGCTGCTGCAACTCGGGGGTGACATTGTTGTTGTTCGGGTTGGGGTTGGCACGTCGAGGAGGCATCTGTGGTTTTCAATAAGGATAAGAATGAGATACCCATAGATGCTTATTATGCACAATACATCACATAGACAATCACCAAACAAGCATCAAAATAACATAATAAAGTTCAGCAACATAAACAACAAGTTTGAAAAGCAAACACACCAATAGCAAGCCATCCACATGTTGGATGGTCATTGCGACTCAATAATCATGGGAATGGTAAATGATAGATAAATGAGTAGTCATCACTACTCCTCTGCGTCAACATCCTCATCAACAAGTGTAAGACCTGCATTCTCCATAGCGGTCTTGTATTCCTCGACATTGGTAGTCAAGGCCTCTACCTTGGCTTTGAGAGCCCTCTTCTGTGAACGAAGCCTCTCAATCACACCCTGCTGATGTTCGAGCTCGAAGTCCTTGGCCTCTAGTTCTGCAGTCATCTCTCGAATCCTCTTGTTCCTATCTTGGACTCTTTTCTCTTAACTCTTGAACTTCCTATCCTAACTCTCAAACTTGGCCTCCATTTCCTTGACTATCTCGCCTTGCTCCGCGAAGAGCTTGTCCTTCTCACGAAGTTGCACCTGGATCTCGTCATTGCTAAGCATGACGCTGGTCCTATCAGTATCTAGGTGCCTAAGTAGAACCTCTAGGTCCTGAAGGTACAGACGAATCGGCTTTGCCGTCTCTCTAGCAACATCCTCGAACTCGATAGCCTCACCATCCTCATCGCGTCTTCCGAAGGCGTGGAAGTGAGTACCTCTAATCTCCCGAGAGTGCCTCCCTAACAGACGCCCAAGTAAATCCTGCATGACTACCTCTAGACCTCTCTCCTTGTCGTCATGCATAAGCTTGAAGGTGATAGCCTCCGTGGCTGGCACCGCATCCCGGTGAGTAACCTTGAAGCCCCAAAGGTCCTTCCTCTCAAACTTGGTGAGGGGAAGCATCATGATGCTAGGGAGTGGAAGATTGAGCACACTAGTGAGCTCAATAAGACGAGTGCCAAAGCGAGTTCCCTTGAACTCTTCAGCCGTGCTGATAGTAACATTAGGCATCTATTTTATAAGATAAGAAAAGTTAGAATCAAACATCAATAGAAATCTCAAGACAAAGCATCAACACACAAGTCATGGCATACATAAATTCATTACAAGCATTCCAAGGTTCATCATAACTTAGACAAAATTTTGGAAATAAAACGATAAGTGTGGAGGTGTAACTAACGAAGTACATTACAACTCTCTTAGACAAAATTTCAAGGCATCCTTCTACCAATAGAGATGAGAAAGAAGATTATAAAAGTTTGAGAAGAAAAGACAAGTGTGGAAATTGTTGAAATTTTTTCCTTAGTGGTTTCTAATCCAATCCTAGGGTCATAATCCTACAGGCAACACAGTGCTCTAATACCATCTGTAAGATCCCTCCCTTATAAAGGTAAGGATCCCTGTGATTGCAATGCTAGTCCCTGGATCAATGCTAGCAACCACAGTTTAAGATGAAGTACACAGAAACAAAGGTCATTATTACATATCATTCTAGAGACAAACATAGTCTTTTACAACTCCATGGCCATAGGCCTAATACAAGAGTTTAACCATAACAATATAAATAAGTCTTCATCTTCATGTGCCACAGGCAATCATGTTGAGTGTAGACTCATAACCCCTAATCATCATCAGAATAACCCGCAACATCACAAGTTACAGCCACAGTGGGTCAATACATTGGAATAGTATTGGCAAGTGATACCTTAGTAGAATATTAACATCTAGTTACTACATGCATTTGGCTAAGTGTAGCTTAGGCTTGCTTTGCTCAAAATAGATTTTACCTATTAGTTGAAAACACTAAGTTTTTCTTTGACAAAACCTTTCCCAAGGAACCACCAATAGAAATTGGTGAACCTTCACCCTTGTTCAAATTGGGATGAGGAGATTCTTGATAGCTTCCATGTCTTAATGCTCAAGTTGTCCAATACCAGGGACATGGCTAAGTACTTAGATTCTTCCATCTGCAGTGGTTGTGCACTTTCCCCACAAGACTTGATTTTCACCAAGAAAGGATCTTTCAGAAGCCTTCCCTTAGACCAAATGGACGCGCTCCAAACCTATCATCCCAGTACCACCAATTTTCCAAATGGATAAGTTATTGCAACCTATGTGATCCATGCAGAGCCCATAACGCCATGTGGCTGCACTAGAAGCTTCTTAACATTTGGCATCTCAAATCCCTTTGTTCCTGGGTGGCTTTCCACAAGTGTGATACACAAGGTAAACCATATAAATGGGCCTTGTGTAACCACTCAACACAAACCAATCTTTCCATTCCACCCAGGTGTTTCATTCACTTAGTTGTCTTATTAAGCAAAACATAAGTCCAAAGACTTAGAAATATTTCTCATAGCATGATTATATAATCCACCCTTGGTTGCTACTAGCTAGGCTAAGCATGGAAATAGCAAGTATCTTAACTTAGAGGAAATTCTAACATTGCTACAACTACTAGGATTTCCCAAGCATAGCATATAGATACTTAGCAAAATAATCATGCAAGTCCTATACAAAATATTTCTAGTGCATAGGTAAAATATTGGGAAGAAACATGAAGCACCACTTGCCTTGGTAGTTTGGGGAGTAGCAACAATCTTCACAACCATAATCACTATTAGCACCAAAATCTACACATAAAATAATGGCACCAAAATCACATAACAAAATATACAAGCAAAAATATATGAATGCATGCAAAATTCCATGTGATGATTTTCTACACCAAACAAGACAAGTATACAGTACTGAATCATAAACAAGACCAAGATACTTAAAATAAACTTTAGTTGATCTTTAAATCATTTTTCAAATAATTTCTATACTCAAATTAAGCCTATAAATGTTTCTGCAAAAATATCCAATTTTACAGAAGAAAAACATTAAACACATTGCATAAACAGGTAGCATTCTTTCTCCTGATTCCAATGATATAAAATTTGCAAAAATTGAATGTGTGGATCAAAAGGTATGAATTTTGCAAGTTTGAATCACTAATAGATCAAATTTCTGTTTTAAATCTAAACTCAGGCCACGCGGCGTGTTCTGATTGGCCCATACCGGTTCGGGCGGATCGATCAACGAGGGCCATTGGATTTAAAGAAGATCGTGCGGCACAGATCTTGCGTACCCCTTCGCGTAAGTGATTCTATCGCAGCTGACGGATCTAGATCTAACGGCCGCTGATCAAACGATCACTAACTGGCGGCGCGCGGCGACGGTGAGAGGTGGCGCGCTCGGTCTACAACATCGCGGTGGCTACAGAGGGGGCTGGGGTTAGTGTAGGGCTTACTAGACTCGCAGAGGCGTGCTGGAGCTCAACGTGGCAGTGGCTTGTCAAGGGGCGCACGAACACGGTGGAAATTCCTCGTCGGAGTGGAGTCTATCATCGGGCACGGCTGTTCGTCGTCGTTGCCGGCGTTGTAGATCATGCTAGAGTGAAACAAGAAGTGTGTTATATGCGCACTAGTCCGGCGAATACGTGAGCAACAAAAAGAGAGATGGGGGCGGTCAGGAACTACCAGGAGGCGTCACCGGAGTTGAGACAGACGGCGGTGCTTGCTTGACATTGAGGTTGCCGACGAATGGGAGCGCGCGCGGGCAAGTGGGTGATACTGGCAGGTGCAGAGGGAGATGGGGAACTCACTCGCGGTGTCAGGAGGGAAAGGGGCGACGATGGTTGGCCGGAATTTGGGCTGAAGCTCGTCGGAGCAGTGGGTGGTTCGGGGTCGATTCCGAGCAGCCTAGGGGCAGAGAGAGGGAGGCGACTGGGGAAAAGGAGGGGAGGACGCAGGCGGTTAAGTACGCAAGGTCGGGGGAGAGAATTACTCGCGCAATCAATTGAATTGATGCGAGGTTTAATCACCAGAAACAACCGGTGTAATTTGGGGAAGAAGGGATCGTGGGGTGGAGACGACGACTGGCGTGTGGGGCATGGCGTTCAGTGAGAGAGAGACGTGCGGGGTGGGGTCTAGTCGTGAGCGACTGCGCGGGTTAGTCCAGTGGTGCGAAACGTTTTCTGCGGGGGAGAAGCTGCTGGGCTAAATGGGCTGAGTGGGTTGGGTTGGGCTAGATTAGTCAGTTTGCTTTATTTTTTCTCCCTTACTCTTTTTCTTTTTCTGATTGAATTTCTGGTTTGAATTCAAATGCTTAAATCAAATCTGTTTCAAATGAAATTTTCTCCAAACATTTGTTTATTGATTCTTGCATCCTGGGGTGTGTAACACATCTGTTGACACTCAAATTCAAAATGGGTTTGAAAATGAAATTTAAACCAAGCCTTAGTTAAATGTTTATAATTAGTATAGGAATGGTTTATAATTCATAATTTGTTTTTGAAAACCTTGACCAAACCTTAGAAACAACACTCAAGCTCAAGCTCAAAACTTACTGATTAAAATAAGTATTTTTCTTAATAGAAGGTAGCAATATGGCCATTGCCTTGCTTACATAAAATAATGAGCATTCAAATGCTTCTGTTTTTGTAACGACTTTGAAAATGAACCCTAAATGATCATGAATTCATGGATGATATGCAATGCTTTGAAAACATGATTTTAGGGATGTTACACGTACCTTGCAATTGGCCAAAGGTTTCAATATTCAATTGGATAGGATACTAAGACAATGTCTCTAGAGAGATAAGCATGATGAACCAAAAAAGTCACTGGCAACCTGGGAGTTAGTTTGTTTGCCAAAGGATAAGGGTGGTCTAGGTGTGGTGGATTTTCAGAAGAAAAATGCAGCGTTATTAATCAATTTTTTTAGACAAGTTCTACAATAATAAGGATATTCCTTGGGTGCAACTTGTTTGGAGCTCCTATTATGATGATAAAATACCCCATGCAGAAAACCTATGTGGTTCCTTCTGGTGGCATGATGTGCTCAAACAAGTTGATAATTTCAGAGGAGTGGCAGCAGTTACTATGGGAAAAGGTGACACTTTTCTATTCTGGTCTGACAACTGGTCACTATAGGGAAGTATTCAACCTCTTGAGCAAATATTTCCCAGATTATTCTCATATGTGTTGAATGAAAACCTATCGGCTGCTTATGTATACTCTGTTCAGGATATCCATAATCTGTTCTATCTCCCTCTCTCGACTGGTGCTTATCAGGAGTTAGATGAGCTAAAACTTTTGATGCAGAATAACCCCTTATCTTTACAACATGATGTTTGGAACTATAGATGGGGGGAAACATACTCTCCAGGGAAATTTTATAAGTATATCCATGAACATATCCAGGCACCAAAAGTTTTTTCATGGATCTGGAAATCTAGCTGCATTATGAAAACAAAAGTTTTTGCTTGGCTGCTGCTCAGAGATAGGTTAAATACAAGAGATCTACTACAGAGAAGACATTGGCATGTTACAGATGATACACACTATGAGCTTTGTCCATTAAGAGATATGAGGATAGAATTCATCTATTCTTTGAATGTAATTTCAGTGCTAGAATCTGGAACTACTTACAGATTACTTGGCAGCCTTATATTGATTTGCAGCAGATTTTTTTAGTTGCCAAAAAGGATTTTGGAAAGCCTTTCTTTATGGAGGTTCTAATAACTGCCTGTTGGAACATTTGGTTGGTCAGAAATGGGAAGATTTTCAACAATGAAAGGCCATATTTTGCTAAGTGGAGATCTCAGTTTTTACATGACATCACTCTTCTCCAACACAGGATCAAACACAAGTACAGGGATAGTCTTTTGGCATGGATATCTAATCTGCATTAGTTTTACCTAGACTAGTTGTATATAGTTACCACTCAGGTTTTTCTTTCCTTTCCTGTTTTATTTCTGTAAATAACATTGGTTTTGCTTGGAGTAATAAATTGAGGTGGGGCTTTTTCCTCATAGTTCAGGGTCAAAAAAATAGCATAACCATTATTAATATCATCATTTTTAGAATTGGTACCAAAGAGATTTTCAATATCAAAAGTAGTGTGCTTTTCTGAATCATGATCACTATTGTAGGTAACAGGCATAGGAACATCATCTAGTTCAGACTCATCAGCAAAAACTATGATAGGAGCAACATGTTTAGGGAAAAATACCGTTTCCTCTCTCCTTTTACTCCTCCTCCTCCTCTTCTTCTTCTTCTTCTTCTTCTTCTTCTTCTTCTTCTTATTCTTCTTATTCTTCTTCTCCTCTTTAGGAGGGAGAGGCTTGAAAGGAAGTTTCTCCACATATCCTAGTTTATTGTTAGAGACAATATAAGAAACTTTGGAGGATTCCTCCTTTTCATTAATAACAACAAAACACATACCAGTCTTGTCATAATTTGGTAAAATATCATCTTTTATAAGATTTTGTATGTAAGTATTTACGTAGCAGTTTTTAACAAAATAAATATGACAACCATGCAAGACGCTATTCATATCAGAAGTACTCATGTCTACCAAAGAAGTTTTTATTGATAACTCTTCACACCCCAAAAATAATGTAAGTTCATCATGTTGATTAAAAGTGATCACGTTATCATAATACAAACTTGCAGGATTATTATGGCATGAGCATTGGAAATTGAAATGACCCACTTCAAAGCAAAGTTCACAAATAAAAGGATAGAGGGCACAAACTTTTTTACCAAGATCATTTAGAGCCTTATACCATGTTCTAGTTTTTTCATTCCAGTGGGTGATACAATATTCGTCTTAGATTTGATTATTTTCACAAGGTCTATGTATTCCACAAAATTAACATGCTTATAAGAAATAGTACTTTTAGAAGTTTCAGGATGTTTATTGTAATCATTAATATTAGTTTCATTTTTCATGCAAGTGTCTTTAAAAGGTTCATGATACATGTCCCACTTTTATTTAGGAGCATTAATATGGGAAGCAAAGGTTCTACAACAATCAACAAGAATTCGAGGCTCAAGACCATATCCAGCCATAAGCTCTTGAAAATCAGCAGTTTCAGCGAAAGACTTAATGCAATCATACTCATAGTTTATACCTGGTTCTTTACCTTTGTCGTAATTCCAATCTTCAGTATCTCTTTGAATTGTTTCAAGAATATCCCACTTAGCTTTGACCTCCTTACTTGTGAAGGGTCCCTCTAAACAGGTATCTAGATAGTCCTTGTAATGTCCTGAAAGCCTTGCATAAAAATTATTAATAACAATATTACTGGGGAGCTCATGAATGGGACATTTGAGCATTAGTGACTTCATTCTCCCCCAAGGTTAGTCAATACTTTCTCCCTCATGAGGATGAAAATTATAAATATAATTCCTATGTTTATGAATTTCATGAGGAGGATAAAATTTACAGTAAAAGAGAGATTCAAGTTCCTTCCACTCCAAATGATGAGGATCATCTAGTAGCTCATACCACTCCCTTGATTTGTCCCTAAGTGATAATTAGAATAGCTTCCTCTTAACTTGGTCCATTGAAATACCTGCAACTTTGAACAACTCGCATAATTCATGTATAAAGAGTAAATGATCACTAGGATGGATAGTTCCATCTCCAAAATAGCAGTTATTCATAACACGTTCAATAATTTTCATAGGTATTTTAAAAGGGACACTTACAGTATGTGGATTTAAAATATCACAAGCATCATTAGAATCACCACATATGGGAGATAAAGTATCATAAGAGCAAATTTTCCTCCCTAAAGCTGGGGAACTAAAAAGATCTTTTTCATAAAAACTAGCTTCCCCAAGCTTAGACGTTTCCATAGCATTAGGAACAATGGTGTTCAAAAAATTCATACTAATAACATTGCTATTAGCATGCAAAGAAAGTTCCATAGGTTTTTTAATTTTCTTTTCAAACCATTCATGTTCTAACTTAGGAAAAATACTAAAAAGCTCTCTAATTTTGTTGTTGTTTTCCATTAAGCCTAACTAGTGAAAATAAGAAACAAAAGACAAAATTGTGGAAACTAAAGGAAATAACTTCAAGCACTCACACCGGAGGATGTGAGTACCTTTTACCTTACCTCCCCGGCAACGGCGCCAGAAAAGAGCTTTTGACGGGGAGGAAAAGGTTGAAGCCCTCCTGTATATCCCCGACAACAGCGCCAAAAAAGAGCTTGATATCTACGCACTTCTATTTTGTAGACAGTTGTTGGGCCTCCAAGTGCAGAGGTTTGTAGAACAGCAGCAAGTTTCCCTTAAGTGGATCACCCAAGGTTTATCGAACTCAAGGAGGAAGTGGTCAAAGGTATCCCTCTCAAGCAATCCTGCAATCAAGATACAAGAAGTCTCTTGTGTCCCCAACACACCCGATACACTTGTCAGTTGTATAGGTGTACTAGTTCAGCGAAGAGATAGTGAAATACAAGTGGTATGGATGATTATAAGTGGTAACGGTGCCAGAAAAGAGCTTCTGACGGGGAGGAAAAGACTAAAGGCAAAAAGATGGAAGCAAGCAAACATGCAACAGATCTAGATGCAAATGGTGTTTCAATGTTTAGAAACAAGGCCTAAAGATCATACTTTCACTAGTGAACACTCTCAAGAAATATATTCTCTTCATGATACTTGTCAACATCCGGATTTTTAATCCCAGATGCCTATTATGCCATACATCGTAATCCCAGGATTACCATTTTTGTGAGACATAACAGATTGGTACCATAGTTCATCATCCATTACAAACCATAATAGAAGTCTTACAAATAAAGGATCTCATGATCCAGTCTTAACACAATCAAACAGTGGAATAATATAATAACGGCAGCGTGGGCGAAGCTCCATCTTCAGGGTCATAAACAATGCTGACGATGGGAGATGATCCTAGTTGTCGTAGACTTCCTGCTGTCCATCATCTAGGTAGTCCTCCTCATAGTATGGCCATAGGAATAGCGAGGGACAAAGCCATGAGTACTCTTTAAGTACTCGCAAACTATCACTAACAAGTGAGTGGTTCAAGTAGGAATACTAAGCTCTAGGTTTGTTTGCAAAAAACCAGATTTATCTCTAACTGAGTTCAAAAGTAAATAAAACTAACTTAAGGTTTTGCAACACCTAAGTGGGAACTTAATTTTTATGCTCACAACCCTGTTGTGGTCAAGTCAAAGTCATGATTCATTTCACAAGTCATTTTGAAAACATCCGACGACGGAACAGTATGGCCACTCCAACTGTCCATAACCACGGACGCGGCTATTCAGATAGTTTGACACTCTGCAGAGGTGGTACACTTTCACCACAACATTCGATACATCCGTCAGGAACAATTCTAAATCACCAAACTCAATATGTGGATAATCAATCCTAACCTTTCAATTACACACCCTAGTATAGGAACCTCCCCTATGAGTTTGGCCTCCCAACCATGACCATCTGTCATCTTGGGAACTCCACAGGTGGACAATCATCACGAGGTAGCCTCAGCTCAAACCTCGGCCGCAAGGGAACCCATACTAAGATATATAAACTTCCAGTCAAGCCCTACCCAAATTCGGGTATTATGGTTGTACGGTAAAATTGGAATGGTGTCGCATCCGAACACATCCATTGGTTTTATAAAGGGCTAAGGATCATGCCTCAACATTTTCATCATCAAATCATCTGGTGTTCAATAACACATGTCAAAACATTTCATTAGAATGACTCATCATTCTAAGGTTTTCATAACCATTTTAACCAAGTATTCGCATCTAAAGTGATCAAGTTTTATACTTAGCACTAGCCACTACAGTTGGGGGTAATCACTAATGAAGGGTGCTAATCAAGTGTGAATTATCCAGATATAATCTCATTCCTCCGTATGACATCTAGTTCTATCTAACTTAGGCCAAGTTTTATGCTCTTTATGCTACCTCTAATATCTTTCCAAAATTCACAAGTCACTAAGTAAAAATAAATAAAGAGATTTAATAAAGAAATAAAAGAATAAAGCTTGCAAGTAATACTGGATTTGGTATAATAAAATGGTATAACCAAATATGCCTAAGGCCTCTGGTTTGCATAGTGATCATGCAAGTGTTAACTTGCAAAGTTCTCGCTTGCTAAGATGGCTTGCCTTGAGTAGTGCAGTGATTGACGTTCTCCTCTGCTTCTTCCTCATAGTAGTCTCCTTCCTCTTCGTATCCTTGGTCGGTACTAGCGTCTATAAATAAATATGATGTACACAATAACCAAACAATACTTAACTACTTATATTTGGCACACAAAGGTTCACACTAGATGATCTAGCATCATCACAATCATCACAAGGAATAACGACTTAGTCTTATTTATTTTATTTTAGAAAACTAATTTCTACTCATTCAAAACTACTTAAGATTTAATATTCTCCAATTAAAATATGGTTCATATTGACGCATGTCATTACCACATATTTTAAAACTTGGGAATGTGATTCAAAGTGGTGTCACAATTTAATAAGGTTTAACCTTATTATTTTAATTAATTAATTAATTAAAGTGACTAGAAATGCCTATGGGGCATTCTTTTAATACTTGTCCATTGTTATTTCAAGTAAACCTAGATATTTATATATATTAAATGTGATTTTTGAGAGTTGGAATCAACTCAAAAGCATTTATGGTTGATTTTTGAAAAATGTTTGAATGTAGAAAAGTCTCTGCCTTGTTATTTTTTACTATAGGTGATCTATAATTTCAAATGGTTTGAATCCAACGGGCTTGGATTAAGAATTTCAATACCTTTCTAACAAAATAGGTTTCATGCAATTTGGTTTAGTGAATCTCTATGAATCGATTTTTGAATCAACAGATAGGACTAGGGTTTGAACTAAATTGAAAAATTTAAGTTTGAACTAACTGGGTTCCTCGGGAGAGCTAGATGGGCCGGCCCACTGCGCACAGCGTGCGCGGGCTGGTTTAAGTGGTGTCCCCACTCGTCAGTGAGACAGGGGGTGCCGAAGGGGTATGGGATGGTTTTGACCGTAGGATTAGATTCAAGATCAACGGCTCACGACCATCATCCTCATTGGAACAGGACACGACGGGGATGAACCCTAGCACGACCAGTGAGGGTAGGGGGAGGCTCACCGGAGCTCTGGCTAGGGTCGACGACGGGGGCGAATGGGGTTATCGACAACGACGGTTCTCCTAGTAGTGGCGGCTTCTCCTGCGGTGGCCTGAGTCGATGGCGCCATTCTCCTCCAACAGCGGCGTGCTTCGTCCAAATTCTAGCAAGGGAGAGCTCGCCTTGCTCCGGGAAGAAGTAGGAGAGGATTAGTGAGGAGTGGTGAGTGTTGGAGTGTGGAGAAATGGTGCGGGGGAGGCCTCCTTTTATAGGCGAGCGAGAGGGGCAGTGCGACATGGGCATAGGTCGACGGAGGCGACGACACAGTGAGCTAGCGACATGGCTCGGGTGCTAGGACGATGGGCGGTCTCCTGGCGTTCATCACAGGCAGCATGGCTTAGTAAATGGTGGTCTACAACGGTCGGAACGGGGCGATGCTCTATATGGTACCGACGCCGAACTTCACGGCGTCCAGCGGATACGGGGCATGGTCGAGGGAACGGGCATGTCTATTGGTCTCCTGGGATGGTGGTGATCGTGTAGGCGGGCGGCGATGGCTCGAGGTGGTCGGGTCGAGTGGGAATGAAGCGTGAACTGCGGTGCGCATCGGCATGGTCGACAGCGGCACGGGCACGACATTTCTGCTGTCTCCTCTCTGTCTTCGAGGTAGGGCTAGTCTGGAGGGGGCAGTGAGGCACGGGCAGCATGTCAGACATGGTTGGAGAGGCTGACAATGCTTGCATCGTGCTGTCGATGTTGAGGTGGACAAGGGGGTGGTCGGGCATGCACATCATGGTGCAAAGGGGAGGTTGCTAGCTGTGTCAATGTAATGTTTGTCACTGGGGGACAAGGGTTAAGAATTGGAGACAATGGTTTGAATGATCACTGCTCAAAATAGTGAAATTTTGGCCAATTTGATTTGTGTCTGCCAAGTGTTTGATGAAATGGCCGAAATAAATTTATATTTGAACTTTTGGATGAAATTTTGTGGGTTCTCTAGTCACATACTTGGTAGTATCTGATTGCTTGGGTTTGTCAAGGAGAACTGGTTTGAGTGGTTTTTGAGAAATGGTGATCTTACCATATGAACAAGATTCAATTTTGAATTGTCCCTAGCATAGATTTGCAAAATGTTTATGTGGGTTTGCAAGGTGGCTTGGGTTCAGTTTTACTTGGTCTAGCAAGGGGTGAAAATAATTGGATTTGTTTCTATTAGAAATCTTGGACTAGAAACACTCAAAGTGGTCTAGTGGTTAACTTTGGTCAAAATGACCATTAGTTCATATTGTTTATATTTGAATTTCTATTGATTTGATTCTGCTTGGAAATGATTTATATGATGTTGTTTTCATCTTTAAACCAATCCTTGACATTCATAACAATCAAACAAGTCATTGCAAGCATTCATGCATTCATCACATACACACATGCATTCATATTGATTTTAATTAACAAAAGTTTTTGTTAGCCCTAAACTTGGGTGATTGGAACTTGATAACCTTGATTAATATTTTTGGGATGTTACAAACCTTCCCTCCTTAAAAAAATCTTGTCCCGAGATTTGAAAAAAGAAAACTAGGATTTAAAGATATCTGGAAACTCAGTCCTAATGTAATCCTCTCGCTCCCAGGTAGCTTCTTCTTCAGTGTGTTTACTCCACTGGATCTTGATAAACTTGATACTCTGGGTTCTGGTGGTTCTGAAAGCTTCCTCCAAAATACGAATGGGTACTTCGAGATATGTCAGGTCATCATCGATCTCTATGGTTCTGTGATCAATATTCTTGAAAACTTTGGTCTTCTCCGGGACTTCTAGGCACTTGCGAAGTAGTGAGATATGAAACACATTATGCATGGCTAACATCTCTTCTGATAGTTCCAGTTGATACGATACTTCTTCTTGACTATTCAAAATATTGAAAGGTCCGATATATCTGGGGGCTAACTTTCCGTTGAGTTGGAAACGTTGCATTCCCTTCAAGGGTGATACTTTTAGATATACGAAATATCTAATATTGAAGGCTAGGTCTCGACGTCTCTTATCGGCATAACTCTTCTATCTGGATTGGGCGGTCTTGAGGTTCTCACGGATCTTGTGAAATTTCTCTTGGGCTTCTCGTAGGATGCCGGGTCCGAAAACCTGACTCTCTCCTACTTCCGACCAATTCAAAGGGGTACGGCACTTCCGTCCATACATGAATTCAAATGGGGCCATTTGCAAGCTGGCTTGATAAATGTTGTTGTATGAAAATTATGCAAAAGGCAGACAGTCTTCCCATTTAGATCCATATTCCAATACACAAGCTCTCAACATATCTTCGAGTATTTGGTTTACGCGCTCCGTTTGTCCATCAGTCTGAGGGTGATAAGTTGTGCTGAAATCCAGTCGGGTTCCTAATCCTTCTTGGACTTTCTTCCAAAATATTGAGGTAAACTTGGTTCCTCGATCCGACACAATGTTCTTGGGGACTCCATGCGAACTGAATATTCTAGCAATGTACAACTCTGCTAGCTTCGACTCTGGTAAGTGGTGTTGACTGGTAAAAATGAGCGACTTTGGACAATCTATCCACTATGACCCATATAGAGTCATTTCCCCTACTAGACGTAGGCAAACCGGTGATAAAATCTATTCCAACAGAATCCCATTTCCATTCCGGAATCTACAAAGGTTGAAAAAGTCCTGCGGGTCTCTGATGTCCCGCCTTGACTCTCTGACATATAGCACACTTGGCTATATAGCTTCCGATTTCTCTCTTCATCTTATGCCACCAAAATTGCTCATTCAAATCCTGATACATCTTCGTTCCTCCGGGGTGGATAGAATAAAGAGTATCATGGGCTTCTTTCAAAATAGCTTCCTTCAATTTTGAATCTACTGGCACATAGATACGTCCTTTGTACCACAAAAATCCTTCTTCATCTTCGGTCAATTTGGGTACCTTCCCTGTATCGATACGACGTTTGATTCCGTCGATACTAGCATTTCCTTTCTGCGCCTCCTTGATCTGACTGATCAAAGTGGGTTGAAGTTCTATGATAGCCAAAAATCCTTCACTTACTAGCTCCATTCTAAAATATTCTAACTCCTTGTGCAAACTTGGTTGCTCCTTCATAATCATGGTGTTCAAGAGACACGACAATCTGCTAAGAGCATCTGCTACCACATTGGCTTTGCCGGGGTGATAGTGGATGTCAAGGTCATAGTCCTTGATTAGCTCTATCCATCTCCTTTGCCTCATATTCAGCTCCTTTTGGGTGAAAATATACTTCAGGCTCTTGTGATCCGAATAAAATTCACAATGGTTTCCCATGAGGTAATGCTTCCATGTCTTCAAGGCTAAAACTACGACTGCTAGTTCAAGGTCATGGGTAGGATAATTCTGCTCATGTTGCTTAAGTTGTCGGGATAGATAGGATATGACTTTGCCTTCTTGCATCAGCACACATCCGAGACCAACCTTGGATGCATCACAATACATGTCAAAAGGCTTCGTGATATCCGGCATAATCAAGATTGGGGCTGAGATCAATCTCTTCTTGAGCTCTTGAAAACTTGCTTCACATTTGTTAGTCCATTCAAACTTCTTATCTTTCTTCAACAATTGGGTCATGGGTCTTGCGATGCTCGAGAATCCTTCTACGAACTTGCGGTAATATCCCGCTAATATTAGAAATGCAAGAACTTGTCTTTGAGTGGTCGAGGCTTGCCATTCTTCAACATCCTTAACCTTAGCGGGGTCGATAGCAATTCCTCCGGTCGACATGATATGTCCAAGTAATCCTACTTCCTTTAACAAGAACTCACATTTGCTAAACTTGGCATACAACTGATGCTCCCTAAGGGTTTCAAGGATGGTCCTTAGGTGTAGCTCATGTTCTTCTTCTGATTTGGAATAGATCAGAATGTCATCGATGAAAACAATGACAAACTTATCTAGGAAGTTCATAAAAATCTTATTCATGAGGTTGATGAAATAAGCGGGGGCATTGGTTAATCCAAAAGACATGACGGTGTACTCATACAATCCATATCTAGTGGTAAAGGCAGTCTTTGGAATATCCTATGTGCGAATCTTGAGTTGATGATAACCAGTTCTAAGATCAATCTTAGAAAACACTTTGGCACTGGTCAACTGGTCAAACAGATCTTCTATCTTCTGTAGTGGATACTTGTTCTTAATGCTGACATCATTCAACTTCCGATAATCCGTACAAAAACGGTTAGCTCCATCTTTCTTATACACAAACAAAACAGGTGATCTCCATGGCGATGCACTGGGTTGAATCAATCCTATCTCCAGCATAGCATCCAGTTGCTTCTTCAGCTCCACTAATTCAGACGGGTTCATACTATAAGGTCTCTGAGCTATGGGTCCGGTTATAGGGATTAGTTCAATGATAAACTTGATATCTCGATCTGGGGGCATACTAGGCAAAACATATGGAAATACATCGGGGTACTCACAGACTACTCGGACTTGGTCAATGGTGGGTTGGGGTAGACTCTTGTTGCACTTGAATTGACGGGGCAAGGTTTCAGATACATGCTCTACTGATACTCCAGCGGTACTAGACATGGTCATGGCTTTCTTGGCACAGTCAATTAATCCTTTATGTTTCAACATCCAATCCATTCCGAGTACTACTTCCAAACCTTTGGTTCCAAGTACTATTATATTAGCATAAAATTTATGACATGGATTCTGATAGGTACGGCCTTGCAAATTTGTCTAGCTTTGGTGGTTGAACCAGGTATTTGAACTATCATAACATGCTTCAATTTTGTTGGTTGAATCTTACTTGTGCATGCAAATTCTTCTGTAACAAACGAGTGCGATGCTCCATAATCAAACAACACTCTTGCAAGTACTGAGTTAACATAAAACATACCCAACATGACATCTGACGCTTCCTGGGCTTCTTCAACATTCATGTGAAATAGCTGACCGTTGCGGTTGAGCAAATTCCCTAGGGCAAATCTTCTTCCAGGACACGGCGCTGTTGCTGAGCTGGGGCATTCACATTGGGAGCTGATGCAAGGTTCTTGGGTCACTCATCGGAGTAGTGACCCTTGGTTCCGCATTCATAATAAGTAACCTGAGACTTGTATTTTCTTTCAATAGGCACAACATTGCTTCTAGTTCTTGGGGGAAGTATTGTTGTTGTTGGCGTTGCTATTGTTGTTGAACTTGGGCGGTGCACGATTGAAATTGTTGGAGTTTCCGGGGTTGTTGTTGTGGGTTCCTCCGGGCCTTGGGTTTCCTCCTCCACGGTTGGGATAGTTTGGACGTGTCATCGAGGGTCTATTGTTTCTTGGGGCAAATCCTGCCGATGGGTTGGGACGATACTTTGGGGTATGGTGGGTTCCTGGTTGATGCATCATTCGACGCTTGCGATTGTCATTGGATTGGTTGATCTTGCCTTCCATCTGGATTGCAGAATCCACTAA
Source organism: Avena longiglumis (assembly GCA_030063025.1). Classification (NCBI taxonomy): domain Eukaryota; kingdom Viridiplantae; phylum Streptophyta; class Magnoliopsida; order Poales; family Poaceae; genus Avena; species Avena longiglumis. Next base: position 191,550,129 of record CP125974.1, on the reverse strand, counting down.
GGATTCAATGTCAGTGAAAGGAATATTGACTAATACTATCTGCATCTCATCATGCAGACCATTCAAGAATATCTCCTTCATCTTGGCTTCAATGTCAATCTCATCTGGTGCATACCTAGCTAATGATAGAAATTTGTCACGGTACTCAACTACTGTCATCCTCCCTTGCTTCAATTCTCCGAATTCATCTCTCATCCTTTTGATTAAACCCGGTGGCACATGGGTTCTGCTGAACTTGAGTTTGAATTCATCCCAAGTCATCATATGTCCTCCATTCATGGTACGAATGCTATTCCACCAAGCTCTTGCATCTCCTGCCAGATAATGGGTGTCAAACAGTACTTTCTCATTGGCCTCCACTCCTACGACTTCTAAGTTGTTCTCCATGGTCTGCAGCCAATCATCCGCATCTAAGGGCTCTTCAGACTTACTAAAAATGGGTGGATTGGTGTTCTGAAAGTTCTTGAGCTTGGATCCATGGTTGTCCTGGTTTCCATGGCCTTGATTGTTATTGGCCATCTGACTATGTGTTGAAGGGTGGCTAAGTTGGCTTGACGTTAGGCTCTTTCAGCTTCACGGTCAGAAACCAACATTTGCAAGATTTGCAGCATCGGGTCCGGGGATGAACTCCTTCCTCCGTGAAGCATCTGAAGATTGAGATAGATCATGAGACAAGAGGGAAATTTATAAGGTTCAGGCGTTTGTTTTTGAAAAGTTTTTTTCCAACTTTGAGTTTGACTCAGGTTTTTCCACTAGCAACTTGCTTTCATTCATTCACTCATAGCACACAATACAAACACACACCACAATACGGAAATATATGGTTTTAAGAACCATTCTGTGAAACTAAGATACAATGGGACCGAATACAACTCACAAATAGTGATCGCTAGCGTAGGTGTGAGTTCTAATAAAGTGATCTAGTGTGACTACTCATCAGAATCGGTGGATTCATCATCATCAATGAAGGCGGAATCATCATCATCAGTTTGGAAGTCCATGGCTTGGTCCTCCAGGAAGTCATCATCATCACTGAGGTAGGAGTAAGGGTCTCCAAGGATATCTTCCCCTGCATTCTCCCTCTCCTCTAGCTGCATGTCCTGCTCATGGATGGTATCTTCCAAGTCTGTCACTTTTTGACAAAGGCGAGCAATAATGCGATCCTTCTTGTCACGCAGACAACGAAAGGTCTTGCGCTCCTGTGCAAGGATGGCCATGGTCTGGTCCTTCTTGACTGCAATGGCATATTTGTGGTTGGCGTAGGAGCGGGCGTTATCCAACTCCTTCTGCATATCATACATCATGAAGCTGAGATGATCCACCTAATGCTTCAGCTCGGGGTGGTATGGCACCTCCAATGGTTGTCCCATAGCATCATGCCTTGCGTAGAACTCAAAGCGGGTACCCTTGATCTGATTGATGCTTTGCCCACACAGACGGGCAAGAGCTTCCTAAATAGCCCTGGCAAGTCCATCTAGCCAGTTGTTCTCTCTTAAGGTGAACTGGATTCCCTCTGAGGTGGGGGCTTCAATCTTCCCTCTGAGACTTGCAACAATCAGCCATTGCAATTCTCTTCCTTGCTGATTGTTGAGCTAGGCTCCAAAGAACTCGGGGTGCGGGCGCTCTAGAAGTTCTGAGAGTTGGTCCAAATCACGCTCAAAGATGAGCTCTCCTCCATTTCCCAACTGATAGAACTTGCTACACTTCATGTCCATCTATAAGAATGTAGGATGAGTAAGTTAGTAGAGTGATCAAGTGTGTGAAATTTTATGTAAGATTTGCAAGAATTTTTGAGGAACATGAATTTTCTTGAAAGACTCTAAGTGATAAGAATGAGAATAGGTTTTCATAAATACTCACTTCTTTTGTTTTGAAACTAAGTTTTTGATTCAAGCGTCCATTCTAACTAGGGTCTCCTATGGTCAGGATGGCTCTGATACCAACTTGTCAACACCCGGATTTTTAATCCTAGATGCCTTTTATGCCATACATCACAATCCCAGGATTACCATTTTTGTGATACATAAAAGATTGGTACCATAGTTCATCATCCATTACAAACCATAATAAAAGTCTTACAAATAAAGGATCTCATGATCCAGTCTTAATACAATCAACGCAGTGGAATAATATAACAAGGGTAGCATGGGTGAAGCTCCATCTTCAGGGTCACAGGCAATGCTGACGATGGGAGATGATCCTAGTTGTCATAGACTTCCTGCTGTCCATCATCTTGGTATTTCTCCTCATAGTCTGGCCATAGGAATAGCCAGGGACAAAGCCATGAGTAATCTTTAAGTACTCACAAACTACCACTAACAAGTAAGTGGTTCAAGTAGGAATACTAAGCTCTAGGTTTGTTTGCAAAAATCCAGATTTATCTCTAACTGAGTTCAAAAGTAAAGAAAACTAACTTACGGTTTTGCAACACCTAAGTGTGAACTTAATTTTTATGCTCACAACCCTGTTGTGGTCAAGTCAAAGTCATGATTCATTTCACAAGTCATTTTGAAAACATCTGACGACGGAACAGTATGGCCACTCCAAATGTCCATAACCGCGAACGTGAATATTCGAATAGTTTGACACACTGCAGAGGTGGTACACTTTCACCACAACATTCGATACATCTGTCAGTAACAATCCTGAATCACCATACTGAGTATGGGAATAATCAATCCTAACCTTTCAATAACACACCCTAGTATAGGCACCTCCCCTATGAGTTTGGCCTCCCAACCATGACCATCTGTCATCTTGGGAACTCCATAGGTGGACAATCATCACGAGGTAGACTCAGCTCAAACCTCGGCCGCAAGGGAACCCATACTAAGATATATAAACTTCCAGTCAAGCCCTACCCAAATTCGGGTATTGTGGTTGTACGGTAAAATTGGAATGGTGTCGCATCCGTACACAACCATTGGTTTTATAAAGGGATAAGGCTCATGCCTCAACATTTTCATCATCAAATCATCTGGTCTTCAATAACACATGTCAAAACATTTCATTAGAATGACTCATCATTATAAGGTTTTCATAACCATTTTCACCAATTATTCCCATCTAAAGTGCTCAAGTTTTATACTTATCACTAGCCACTACAGTTGGGGGTAATCACTAATGAGGGGTGCTAATCAAGTGTGACTTATCCATATCTAATATCATGCCTCAGTATGACATCTAGTTCTATCTAACTTAGGCCAAGTTTTATGCTCTTTATGCTACCTCTAATATCTTTCCAAAATTCTCAAGTCACTAAGTAAACATAAATAAAGAGCTTTGATAAAGAAATAAAATAATAAAGCTTGCAAGTAAAACTGGGATTTGGTATAATAAAATGGTATAACCAAATATGCCTAAGGAGTCTGGTTTGCATAGTGATCATGCAAGTGTTAACTTGCAAAGTTCTAGCTTGCTAAGATGGCTTGCCTTGAGTAGTGAAGTGATTGAAGTTCTCCTCTTCTTCTTCCTCATAGTAGTCTCCTTCCTCTTTGTATCCTTGGTCGATACTAGCGTATATAAATAAATACGAGGTACACAATCACCAAACAATACTGAATTATTTCTATTTGGCACAGAAAGGTTCACACTAGATGATCTAGCATCATCACAATCATCAAAAGGAATAAAGACTTAGTCTTATTTATTTTATTTTAGAAAAGTAATTTCTACTCATTGAAAACTACTTAAGATTTAATATTCTCCAATTAAAATATGGGATCATGTTGACATATGTCATTACCACATATTTTAATACTTGGGAATGTGATTTGAAGTGGTGTCACAATTTAATAAGGTTTAACCTTATTATTTTAATTAATTAATTAAAGTGACTAGAAATGCCTATGGGGCATTCTTTTAATACTTGTCCAATATTACTGCAAGTAAACCTAGATATTTTTATATATTCAGAAAGGTATTATCAAATGTGATTTTTGAGAGTTGGAATCAAGTCAAAAGCATTTATGGTCGATTTTTGAAAAATGTTTGAATGCAAAAAAGTCTCAGCCTTGTTATTTTTACTCTAGGTGATCTATAATTTCAAATGGTTTGAATCCAATGGGCTTGGATTAAGAATTTCAATACCTTTCTAAAAAAATTGGTTTCATGCAATTTGGTTCAGTGAATCACTCCGAATCGATTTTTGAATCAACAGACAGAACTAGGGTTTGAACTAAATTGAAAAATCTAAGTTTGAACTAACTGGGTTGCGCGGGAGAGCTAGATGGGCCGGCCCACTGCGCACAGCGCGCACGCGGGCTGGTTTAAGTGGTGTCCCCACTCATCAGTGAGACAGGGGGTGCCAAAGGTGTATGGGATGGTTTGGACCGTAGGATTAGATTCAAGATCAAAGGATCACGGCCATCGTCCTCATCGGAACATGACACGACGGGGACGAACCCTAGCACGTCAAGTGAGGGTCGGGGGAGGCTCATCGGAGCTCTAGCGAGGGTCGACGACGGGGGCGAATGGGGTTGTCGACGACGACAGTTCTCCTGGTACCGGTGGCTTCTCCTGTGGTGGCCTGAATCGACGACGCCCTTCTCCTCCAGCAGCGGCGGGCTCCGGCCAAATTCTGGAAAGGGAGAGCTCGCCTTGCTCCGAGAAGAAGTGGGGGAGGATTAGTGAGGAGTGGTGAGTGTTGGAGTGTGGAGAAATGGTGCGGGGGATTACTCATTTTATAGGCGAGCGAGAGGGGCGGCGCAGCATTGGCAGAGGTCGACGGAGGCGACGGCACAACGAGCTAGTGGCATGGCTCGGGTGTTAGGACGGTGGGCAGTCGCCTAGCGGTCATCAAGGGCAGCATGGATCAGTAAATGGTGGTTTACACTGGTCGGAACGGGGCGATGCTCTGTGCGGTACCGATGGCGAACTTCGCGGCGTCTGGCGGCTACGAGGCATGGTCGAGGGAATGGGCATGTCTATTGGTCTCCTGGGACGGTGGTGATCGTGTAGGCTGGCGGTGATGACCCACAAGTATAGGGGATTGCAATAGTCTTCGCGGGTAGTGTTACCCAATTTATTGATTCGACACAAGGGGAGCCAAAGAATACTTGCAAGCCTTAACAACTGAGTTGTCAATTCAGCTGCACCTGGAAATAGTTCTTGCTCAGAGAAGTTTATCAGTAGCAACAGTTTGTAGTAGCAAGAACAAAGAAACAGAAACAACATCAGTGAAACAGGAGCAATAGTAAAAGTAACGGTAACAGTAGGATTCGAGTGCGGTAGGCATAGGGATGGATGGACCCGTGGGGAACAGGAAGTCCAGAGGGGAGACGAGGAAGAGGGCCAAGGCAGCCAGACCCCCCAGGCGCGGCTAGGGTGGGCCCGTGCCTAGCTAGGGTTTGGCCCCCTTGGTCGCCTCCTCAACCTCCCCCTTCACCTATAAGAAGCCCCCCAATGCAGAAACCCTAGGCACCCGATCAAATCTCCACGAAACCGTTTGTAGCCGCCGCCACCATCATCCCTAGATGGGGGATCTGAAGTTCTTCCCGGCACCCTGCTAGAGGGGAGATCATCTCGGAGGCATTCTCTCCGGTATGATGCGTGAGTAGTTCCACCTTGGACTATTAATCCATGTAGTAGCTAGATGGTTGTATCTCCTCCTTTGTGCTTTCATGTATAGATCTTGTGAGCTCCGTTCATGATCAAGATCTAATCTATTTGTAATCATGCATGTTGTGTTTGCGGGGATCCGATGGATATTGAGATTATTATGTTGGTTTGATTAATGGTTTTGTCTTTATGATTTTATGATGTCTATGTTGTTTGTGATCTTGCATGATCTCCCTTGTTAGTAGCTATCTTGGCCAAGTAGTTGCTAGTGACTCCAAGAGGGTGTATTTATGCTCGATAGTGGGTTCATGCCTCTAGTTTCCAAGGGAAGTGAAGAAATCTCTTTGGTTGTAGATGTGGTGTTGCTACTAGGGAGAAAACAACGGTCTCTTGTTCATGGAACATGTGAACTATTTACCTTACACACTTTGCTAAAGTAGTTGTCTGTTGCTTGCAACTTAATACTGGAGGGGGTTCGGATGATAACCTGAAGGTGGACTTCTAGTCATAGATGCAGTTGGGTGGTGGTCTATGTATCTTGTTTTATTGCCCAATCGAATCTCATAGGATCTTTCTGACTAGTAATTGCATTGTTATGCCTTGCCCAGTTCCTGTCAATTGCCCTGCTGTAATTTGTTTACCCTTCATGCCATGTTGTTTATATAAGGAGAGCACGTCTAGTAGTGCACGTCCAGTCTTTACCATTGATACATCTTCCACTGTTACTTGTTTACTTGCTGCAAACCATTACCTTCCACACCATACATTTAATCCTTTCTTACAACAAACAGATGATCTTAACAACCTCACTGATTCACTGGGGCAAAGTCTTGAGTTTGTGTTGTGCAGATCTCTGTGTTTCTTGCAACACATGTGTGACATTTCCTTCCTCCTTCTGGTTCGATAACCTCGGTCTCAACTGAAGGAACACTTGCTGCTTGCTGCTTCACACCTTGCTCTTGGTTTCCCAACAGGCTCCACATCAACAGGCGCCATCAACAAGTTTTCTAGCGCCGTTGCCGGGGAGGCTAAGGACGTCTTCACAATGGAAGTCCACTTCCTTTATCTTTACTTTGTTTTTAGTTTGCTTTGTTTCTTTTTCTTGGTTTTGTTTGCCTATTTTCAAAAACTCCAAAAAATTAGTTTAGTTTGGTTTGCTTTCTTTATTCAAAAACACAAAAAAAATTAGTTCCTTCTCTAGTCGCCGGTGTAACACCCTCGCCTGATAAGGCTGAGTTCATGTGTATAGTGCCAATACCTGGATCGGTTCACTGGCACACATAGTACAGATGAATAGCAAAGAATTTAACAGTGCATCATAAATAACGAATTGATCCAGAATTTGCAATTATTACAATAATGCTTAGCTCAAGGCTAGCTCAATATCAAGTAGCATACGAAAGCATAAACAATTGATAGGCTCCATCTTCAATTGTGCCACAGGCTAACAACTGTTGAGTGGAGTATCGCGACCTATTCGATCACTCATAATTGGAATAATAACCTGCAACATAAAACGTAGCATCCCCGAAGGGTCAATACTTGGAATGTATGGCAAGTAGAGCTATTTAAGGAGACAATAAACCTAGCATCTACATGCATATTTGGCAAGTGGAGTTGTGGTTAGCTTGCATTTTCAAATACCTTTGTCCTACTTTCATAAATAGTTTTGTCTTTCTTTGAAAAAGATCCCAATTAAGTTAACCCATCAACATTAAAGCAATTATGAAATTGGAATGAATGAGAAACATGTCATGAACTCAATATCAAGCAACTCAGATGTCCATAACCGGGGACACGGCTAATCGATTAGTTTATACACCCTGCAGGGGTTAGTACACTTTACCCATGTGACTTGGCCAGCCTAGCTCGTACCACCACTCTCATATTGGGTGATGATAGGGAGAAGTCCAAGAAGGGACCGTTCGGGAAGTAGCTCCCCAAACCCGACATGCACCGTTCCAACCTACCAAAATTCTACATCTCTGGATACGTGGGTTCGAGTTACCACAACCTACCGAGTCCAACCAACCGCCCATTTGATTATTGGCACATGGTTGTACACGTAAGATACAAAATAAAGAAGCCAATCATTTTCTCTTGATACCTAGGTGCCCTTACGCAATGATACCACCAAAATTTCAATCCCATCACACCCAGGAGATTCATTGATTAAGTTGTTTTTAGTTTTCGCAAACCAACACATTTAGAAACAACCTTCAATGATGTAACCCAGCCCTCGTTCATCGCAGCATGGCTAAGCACATCTACCAACGGTGGCTCATCTACAGGAAATCCCTACCACATAATAGGACATAGCATAGCGATAGTACTTTCCTACACATGCATCTACAAAATACACGACAATGCATTGAAAATAGTAGAACAACAACATGAACAAAATAGCATCTACTTGCCTTGATAGTTGGTGAAGTCGTTCAAGCACTTGTAGCAATCACACACATTGAACTCCTCGCAATCTATCGAGCAAATAATTGCATACAACATAAACAACATCACATAGAGATCAAACAAATGCAACAAATGCATGCATGACAATTTAATAAGTCACAATGGTTTTTATTTTAGTTCTCTAAACAATACTGAAGTATATTATGCATGAAAGAGACTAATTAATGCAATGGAGTACTTGTTATTAATAATTACTTGCCAATATAGGGTTTTTAATAGTTCTGTTTTAACGACTATTCTAACTGTCGAATTAAATTTGTTTCTTGGGTTTACTGGATAGAGGATATTAATACGAACCAGTAGGCGTTGGATTCACCCAAATCGAAGTTATAGTTCTTTTTGTATGATTTAAATAGTGTTTAATGGGTTTTAAATCATTTATACAGTTTCTGTTACCTAAAAGTCAAACTAAAATTATATATGTAATCTCCATGGAATTGTGATTCCAGGGACATATTATTTGTAATTTTCTGAGCAGTACTCGAATTACTATGATTTTAATACTCTAAATAAGCCATTAATCTATTTATTTAATTGCTGCAAAACCTTACAGTATTTGCCTGAACCATTTGCATATTGATGATCTACATGGAACTAGCTTTTCATCGGTATATTATTTATATTTTTGTGATATGCAAATAATTTACTATGAATTTAATGATTTCTAAATACATTAAAACTAATTAAATCACTATGGGGTAAATAATATGCAAAGGCTGTATCCGACCATATATTATTAATCTACATTATAGTAGCTTCAATTTGATATATTGTTCATATTTTTCGGAATTATAGATAATGTCCTACGAATTTATTAACCTAAAAGACCATTAAAACTAATTAAATTACTACAGTAAACGCATACTGTAAAGGTTATATCTAATGTCATATTAATATTCTACATGTTTTTCTGAATCCATTGATATATAATTTGCTATTTTTGGATCTACGAATCTTTTTGTATGATTTTTGCAAGTTTACACAATTTCCTTCAATTTCAAATCTATAGGGAATATTCCCTGGGAATATTCTATGCTGACTGGGACGCGGGGCTGACCTGGCTTGACACGTGGCGAGATCTGGTTGGCTTGTTTTCCTTCGTTGATAAGCTCTAATCTTGACCGTCAGGATGAGATCCAGTGGCTAGGAGAGGAGATTGATCCTATTTTGGCTCAGAATACACAAGAAATAGATCTGTGTTAGAGAGACAAATTCGTAGGTCAAATTGAAAAACTTACAACATGAAAGTTGTGGGGAATCATTAGTGTTGTGGGGAATTATTAGTCCTACCTTCTCACCAAAGGAATTTGGATTTGAAGAAACGAGCGCGAGTACATCTTGGATTTACACCGTCATATCTGAAATATTGCGGTGTGAAATTCTCTGGCTGTGGTGCCTGAAAAGAGGTGAGGATTGTTGGGTTTGAAATATTTCGACGAGATCTACAACTTTCGTGTTTTGGCTGAAGGCAAATGACGAAGTCTAGATGGGTGAATAAACGAAATAAGATTCAGATATGTGTAGATTCGGGATTTCGAGAAGGGAAACTCATACAACTATGGCTCCACGGGTTTATATGGAGGTTTAGGACGGTGGAGAGATAGGTTTTGGAGTAGGGAACAAGTAGAAATAAACGGAAGTTGATTTGGAGTTGTAGATTAAAAGTTATAAGAGTTTGGATAGAGATAGGTTTGAGAAAACAGATTTTGCATGGAAATTAAAGCAACCATGGATCGATCCTTCTTCCTGCGCGTGGCTGGCTGGTTCGGTCTGGTAGCTGGGCCGCCGGCTGGCTTGACCAGCCCATTTAGTTTTTTTCCTTTTTCATTTTCTATTTACTTGTTTTCCTCGTATCTTTTGTATATAAACTCCAAATGAGATGATTCTTGTTTTTAAAATATTCTAAAATCAAATAGATTATTATAGGATCATATTTGTAATCTTTTTACTAGTTTGCAAGTAGTGGATTTATAAATTCTTGTATATTTCATTTTATTTATATCTTTATTTGTTTGTATTTATTCCATAACTTTTTCATAATAACTCCAAATGAGCTCAATTTTGTTTCTAAAATTTTGTAATATTTATTGGATCTTTTTAGGCTATAATTTAGCAATAATCACTGCCTTAGCAACAATGGGTTTTTATAAAGCCAATTTAATTCCCTTTAGGAACAAGTGGCATATCCTACCTCTGTTTCAGGGCTTAAGGCGCACACGCTTTCCAAAGCAAAGTTTGACCGAAAGAATTGAATAACAAAATCTTGATTATATTATACATAATTAGTACCATTGAATTCATATTGAAAAATACTTTCCAGTGGTACTAGTTTTATACCAAAACTCTTTACGTATTTAGAGTAATTCTTAGTCAAAGAAAAAACACGCAAAACGAGGACGCCTTAAGCCTTGAAACGGAGGGAGTACTATTTAGGGTTTTAGTCCTTTATTTCTATTTAGGAATTTTTTTTCTTGATGCAAATATGCAATGCAATTCTCATGAATGTCATGCAAATGCAAATTTTTTCTAGTCCCAATTTTCAAAATCTTGGGATGTCACAGACTAACCCCCTTAAGATGAATCTTGTCCCGAGATTCGGAATGGCTAGCAAGGTGTGGGTGTTGCTGTCGAGGCTAACCCCCTTAAGAAAATTAAACTTGGCATCTTCGAGGCTATGTATTGATCTATATATAATGCTTCTTACCTCTAGGGTTGTGATTGTAGTATCAAGTTGTGCACTAACTATCTGAGCTTCTTACTTAACCATCGACTCTATGTCTACTATTACTACTATGCCATGTGAATCCAATATAATCTAGCTAGTGGGAAATTTTTATGTGCTCCAATATTTATGGTTTAATGGTAGCATTTGTTTTGGGTAGCATAAATGAGTTATAGATAGAAAGACTAGAGAAGTAGTACTATCCATAACTATATGAAACAAGCAATTGACACACAAGCAAACAATCAACACAAACAACACTCAATCCAAAATAGTTTTGTTTATGTTCCAGAAGTTTTATTTTAGTGGCATATCATCCACAAAATAGTTTTTCATTGACTAATATTCATTTGGGGGTGAACCTACAATCATAAAAGCAATGGACAGAATCTGTCCTGAAACTACAGCAGTGTTCAGAATTTTTCTGGGCACCTTAAACTTATCAGGAATTTTAGCCAATTTTCGTACATATAGTACAGGAAGTTTCGCACCAAATCCTATTTTTTCAGATTTTCCTAATTACCGAAAAATATGAAAACTCATACAGTACAGCAGGTTCAGTAGAAAAATGCAGCAAAAATATCACGAATTTCTAATCAAAACCTTCATTAATATATTATGGAATCTCACAAAAAAATTCTGAAACTTTAAGGTATCAAATAGCACAACCTAAATATAATAAATCAACTATCAAACAAGTTCTTACAACAATGGATTGCTATATCTAAACGAGATCATATCAAACTATATGGTGGTCATCATCTAACTATTCTTTAATCTTGCACAAGTGTTCATCTACAAGTTTGAAAAAGATGAGATTAGAAAAGATAGATGAAGGATTACAAGAATCTAATAAGTATAAAATTATGAGTTCATTGCTAGGGAGAGCCTTCCTTCTATATCATAAAAGAGAAGAGTATGAGAATTGAAATGATAAGAGATACTAGAAAGAAGTGTAAGAAGAGAATAGATAGAATCAAATAGGGTTTATAATTTCATATGGCTTTCCTATTCCAAACCTAGGTCACGACCCTACAGTCAACGCACTGCTCTGATACCATCCTGTAACACCCTCGCCTGATAAGGCTGAGTTCATGTGTATAGTGCCAATTCCTGGATCGGTTCACTGGCACACACAGTACAGATGAATACCAAAGATTTTAACAGTGCATCATAAATAACAAATTGATCCAGAATTTGCAATTATTACAATAATGCTTAGCTCAAGGCTAGCTCAATATCAAGTAGCATACGGAAGCATAAACAATTGATAGCATCCATCTTCAATTGTGCCACTGGCGAACAACTGTTGAGTGGAGTATCGCGACCTATTCGTTCACTCAAAATTGGAATAATAACCTGCAACATAAAACATAGCATCCCCGAAGGATCAATACTTGGAATGTATGGCAAGTAGAGCTATTTAAGGAGACAATAAACCTAGCATCTACATGCATATTTGGCAAGTGGAGTTGTGGTTAGCTTGCATTTTCAAATACCTTTGTCCTACTTTCATAAATAGTTTTGTCTTTCTTTGAAAAAGATACCAATTAAGTTAACCCATCAACATTAAAGCAATTATGAAATTGGAATGAGCGAGAAACATGTCATGAACTCAATATCAAGCAACTCAGATGTCCATAACCGGGGACACGGCTAATCGATTAGTTTATACACCCTGCAGGGGTTAGTACACTTTACCCATGTGACTTGGCCTGCCTAGCTCGTACCACCACTCTCATATTGGGTGATGATAGGGAGAAGTCCAAGAAGGGACCGTTCGGGAAGTAGCTCCCCAAACCCGACACGCACCGGTCCAACCTACCAAAATTCTACATCTCTGGATATGTGGGTTCGAGTTACCACAACCTACTGAGTCCAACCAACCGCCCATTTCATTATTGGCACATGGTTGTACACGTAAGGTACAAAATAAAGAAGCCAATCATTTTCTCTTGATACTTGGGTGCCTTTACGCAATGGTACCACCAAAATTTTCAATCCCATCACACCCAGGAGATTCATTGATTAAGTTGTTTTTAGTTTTCGCAAACCAACACATTTAGAAACAACCTTCAGTGATGTAACCCAGCCCTCGTTCATCGCAGCATGGCTAAGCACACCTACCAACGGTGGCTCATCTACAGGAAATCCCTAGGACATAGCATAGCGATAGTACTTTCCTACACATGCATCTACAAAATACATGACAATGCATTGAAAATAGTAGGACAACAACATGAACAAAATAGCATCTACTTGCCTTGATAGTTGGCGAAGTCGTTCAAGCACTCGTACCAATCACACACGTTGCACTCCTCTAAATCTATCGAGCAAACAATTACATACAACATAAACAACAACACATAGATATCAAACAAATGCAAAAAATGCATGCATGACAATTTAATAAGTCACAATGGTTTTTATTTTAGTTCTCTAAACAATACTGAAGTATATGATGCATGCAAGAGACTAATTAATGCAATGGAGTACTTGTTATTAATAATTATTTGCCAATATAGGGTTTTTAATAGTTCTGCTTTAACGACTATTCTAACTGTCGAATTAAATTTCTTTCTTGGGTTTACTGGATAGAGGACATTAATATGAACCAGTAGGCGTTGGATTCACCCTAATCGGAGTTATAGTTCTTTTTGTATGATTTAAATAGTGTTTAATGGGTTTTAAATCATTTATACAGTTTTTTTTGCCTAAAAATCAAACTAAAATTATATCTGTAGTCTCCACGGAATTGGGATTCCAGGGACATATTATTTGTAATTTTCTGAGCAGTACTCGAATTACTATGATTTTAATACTCTAAATAATCCATTAATCTATTTTTTTAATTTCTGCAAAACCTTACAGTATTTGCCTGAACCATTTGCATATTGATTATCTACATGGAACCAGCTTTTCATCGTTATATTATTTATATTTTTGTGATATGCTAATAATTTACTATGAATTTAATGATTTCTAAAGCCATTAAAACTAATTAAATCACTACGGGGTAAATAATATGCAAAGGCCGGATCTGACCATACATTATTAATCTACGTTATAGTAGCTTCAATTTGATATATTGTTCATATTTTTCGGAATTATAGATAATTTCTTATGAATTTATTAACCTAAAAGACCATTAAAACTAATTAAATTACTACAGTAAACGCATACTGTAAAGGTTAGATCTAATGTCATATTAATATTCTACATGTTTTTTGAATCCATCGATATATAATTTGCTATTTTTGGATCTACGAATCTTTCTGTATGATTTTTGCAAGTTTACACAATTTCCTTCAATTTAAATTCAATTTCAAATCTATAGGGAATATTCCTTGGGAATATTCTATGCTGACTGGGACGCGGGGCTGGCCTGGCTTGACACGTGCCGAGATCTAGTTCATACCCCTTCGTTGATAAGCTCTAGTCTTGGCCATCGGGATGAGATCCAGTGGCTAGGAGAGGAGATTGACCGATTTTGGCTCAGAATAGACAAGAAATAGATCTGTGTTAGAGAGACAAATCCATAGGTCAAATTGAAAAACATTCAACATGAAAGTTGTGGGGAATCATTAGTCCTACCTTCTCAACAAAGGAATTTGGATTTGAAGAAACGAGCGCGAGTACATCTTGGATTTATACCGTCATATCTGAAATATTGCGGTGCGAAATTCTCCGGCTGCGGTGGATGAAAACAGGTGAGGTTTTTCGGGGTCAAAAGATTTCGATGAGATCTACAACTTGCGTGTTTTGGCCGAAGGCAAACGACGAAGTCTAGATGGGTGAATAAACGCAATAAGATTCGGATATGTGTAGATTCGGGATATCGAGAAGGGAAACTCATACATCTGTGGTTCCACGGGTTTATATGGAGGTTTAGGATGGTGGAGAGATAGGTTTTGGAGTAGGGAACAAGTAGAAATAAACGTAAGTCGATTTGGAGTTGTGGATTAAAAGTTATAAGAGTTTGAATAGAGATAGGTTTGAGAAACCAGATTTTGCACAGAAATTAAAGCAACCATGGATCGATCCTTCTTCCTGCGCATGGCTGGCTGGTTCGGTCTGGGAGCTGGGTCGCCAGCTGGCTTTACCAGCCCATTTAGTTTTTTTCCTTTTTTCCTTTTCTATTTACTTGTTTTCATCATATATTTTGCATATAAACTCCAAATGATATGATTCTTGTTTCTAAAATTGAATAGATTATTATAGGGTCATATTTGTAATCTTTTTACTAGTTTGCAAGTAGTGGATTTATAATTTCTTGTATATTTAATTTTATTTATATCTTTATTTGTTTGTATTTATTCCATAACTTTTTCATAATAACTCCAAATGAGCTCAATTTTGTTTCTAAAATTTTGTAATATTTATTGGTTCTTTTTAGGATATAATTTAGCAATAATCGCTGCCTTAGCAACAGTGGGTTTTTATAAAGCCTATTTAATTCCCTTTAGGAACAAGTGGCATATACTATTTAGGGTTTTAGTTCTTTATTTCTATTTAGGAATTTTTTCTTGATACAAATATGCAATGCAATGCTCATGAATGTCATGCAAATGCAAAAAAATTCTAGTCCCAATTTTCAAAATCTTGGGATGTGACAGCCGGTCTGTTATTGCCTTGCTTGGTCATGCTTTCTATCAATGGATGGTTTCTTTGAAACTAGTTATTATTGGCAAGGTGGGTTCACGGAAAAACAAAAGTATTATTATAAGGAACACCGTTTGTCAAAAAAAGGGAAACACTTATGGGAGCAAATTGATAAGTTGAATACTATTGCTAGATACGTGTGCTCTACTAATAATGTTACTTATTGCTTTGATAAAGCTTGTTACTGCAGGAGGTATAAACACCAACCCTTTCAATGTGAGTATAATGATATTGTTACCATATCTTCTTATGTTAAAGTAAATTATGATTTTGATGATGTGGAACAAATTGAAGAATTTATTGCCTTCAAGGGTGCATTTGAACTTACCAGTTTGCTTGAAAATACTGATGATGCACCTTATAAACATGAGGTTTTTGAGATACTTAAATTTTGCTTTGATAATAACAAGGAAGAAAATGGCTATATTCTTGAATATTTTAATAGGTTGTTTCCACAAATGGAAGAGATTAATGCCTTGCAGGAGCCTATGGAAGAAGAAATTGCTGAAACATGAAGCTCATTAGATGAAAAGGAGGAGGATGAATGTTATGCTCCTATGGATTCTTTTGAAATATCTATTATAGGTAAAACTTGTGATGATGTTCCTATGCCTGTTACCTATAGTAGTGATCATGATTGGGAAAAGCATACTACTTTTGATATTGAAAATCTCTTTGGTACCAATTCTGAAAATTCTATTGCCTATGATGATACTTTACCTCCAATTTATGATGACTACAATGATGATATTGATATTTTCAGTCCACCTACTATTGAGGAGAAAATTGATTGTGATTACAATATGCCTCCTATATTTGATGATTATGGTGATGAGAATAATAATGATAGCTATTTTGTTGAATTTTCTCCCACTACTTATGTGGAGAGTAATAGTTATTTTATGCATGTGGCTCATGATAAGAATGTTTTATGTGATAGTTATATTGTTAATTTTTTTCATGTTGCTACTAAAAGTTATTATGAGAGAGGGAAACATGGTCTTATGTATCTCAACAATATTAAGTTTCCCCTCTTTATGTTGAAAATCTTGAAGTTGCACTTGTTTTGTTTTCCTATCTTGTTGCTTTGTGCTTTCATGACTTGTTTTATTACAAGATTCCTATGCATATGAAGTGGGTTAGACTTAAATGTGTTTTGAATTTCCTTCTTGATGCTCTCTTTGACTTCAATTCATAATTCTTATGTGAATTTCTTCTCAAGCTTTCAAGCCTAACTTAAAGGTGTTAAAGAAAAGTACTTGTTGGGAGATTACCCAAGAGTTTCCTTGAGTCTTGGAAGTTATTACTTCTGTAATGACCTCTCCTTATCCTTTTTGTTTTGTGCCAAGAATGACCTCTAATGAGAGGGAAGTACGATTTGGGGAATTGCTGTCCCAAAACAGATTTATGTCCTCTACCAAAAAAATTCGTGAGGAGTCTCCGTAACTCGGATTGAGATAAAAGTTACGAATAAATCCCCCAGTATGTTAGATAACTTTCGTTAGTTCAACACTTTTTGATTTGAGCAATAGAAGATGTTCGAAAAAATCCGTTTCTATCTGTTGGTCTGTTTTGACAGATTTCTGCCATTATTTGCATTTGCTTCTTATTGATTCCTTTTTGACTTCTCTTTAGGTGAATTGATATTTTTGAAGGAGTTAATATAGTATCTTGTGTTTTTAGTGAAAAGCCTTGCTGTTCCAAAGCTTTTCCAGAGGTCTAATATCTTTTGAATACACTAATGTTTCTAATGAAGATTGTGTGAAGTTTTGTATGAAGCAAAAATTTCAGGTGTAAAGATAGAATGATGCAATGAGATGAAGAATGGACAAAAGCTCAAGATTGGGTATGCCACCATGGTGTCACCCCAAGAAATATCTAAGAGGTACAAGCGTCAAAGCTTGGGGATTCCCAAGGCATCCCCTTCTTCATCAATAAAAAGCTCAGGTCTGTCTAGACACTGCGTTTTTATTGTTTCATGCACAGTTGTGTTGTTCTTGGAGCGTCTTAGTTTTCGTTTGCTTTGCTTAGTTTGTTTAGTGTGGTTGAATAAAGTAGTTTGGACCCCTGTTCTTGCTGTGTTGTTTTGCAAATAAGTTGCTTGGTGTTGGAAATGAGTAGTAAGTTCTTGCTTGAAGTGCAAGAGGATCTTGCATTCACTGTGACTTAGACTTTAGCATGACATGCTAGGTGTTGTTTTGACCTTATGCTAAGTGATTATTGCTGTAGCATGTCTTGTTCCAAACAATTGGGATTGCTTAGTGTGCCTTGAAGAAATTATGCGTTATTTTAGCATGCAAAAGCATAGTATTGTGGTATTCTCCTTTGATGCTTTGCTTGGGTTGACTTGGCACATGCTCACACCATGTTATGACTATGACAAGTCACCATTAGCCTCTATGATCATTTAGTACTTGACTTGTAGTACCACTCCTTGCTTTTATTAGTATGCTTTGTTGCACTGCATGATTATGGCCATTATGCTCTCTTAGTTGGTTGCTCCCAGTCTTTTGCTAGCTGTAACACCCTCAGAACCGGACCTATGCAAGTTTTAGCAAAATTCGCCAAACCCGCATAGAAACGATTCGAAGGTGCCCACCAGGCACTTTCGTGCGGGTGGAAAGCAAAGTAATAACATTACACAACAGTCCTCGATGGGACCCACAGAACAGATATATTTACAACAGTGACTCAAAGAGTCAAGAATACAAATATACGGTACAAAGATCCAAATCACCTTGAAAACGATAGTGCGTCCAGCTACGGACAAGATGCAAATGGGGCTAAGAGCCCTGAAGAATAACCAATGGCGTCCATAACCCTGCCCAGGCCAAGCCGGAAGGGTAACCCTGCTAACGGCATCGTTCTCAAAACCTGCTTTAACAAAAGGGGTACCGACAAAGGGCAAAGGAAAAAGAAGGAGCGTCAGTACTGAGGCCAGTACACGGCGAGGCTAGAATTCGGCGGTCCTCGCCTACATAGGTATGGTGGACTGAAGCGGCAGCATGCACTAAACAACCTATAGAGACTCGATACAACTGGCGGTAATCAGAGAGGGGTGAGAATGACCTATCCGGATCCAACCTGAAGCTATCACCAAACAAACCCATCCTGGCGTTTCCCCCCTCGAGACCGAACGAGGAAGTCAACCGAGGAACTCACACGGTTGGCAGTTTTACTTATTCGGTTATAGTTGCGGCACTTTACTAGTCAGGTTTAGTCAATCATCCTGATAAAATAAGCAGTGGGCACTTTTAGTCAACCATTCCGTTATAGTGGCAGCAATTACTAATCAGATACAGATAACATGAGTTAAACCCCAAAAACCCAGCAGTTGTTGGTACTTTTATTCAGCCATTTCGTTGTAGTTGCAAGATTTACTAGTCAGGTACAACTGTCGCAAGCGACAACCAAACAAGCAATTGTGGGCAGTATTAATTAGCCATTCCATTATAGTGGAGCTGATTACTAGTCATTATAAGTCAAAGTTATAGCAATAAACTTTAGTTATGCTTGTCTATGATCAAGAAACTGTGCTCCAAGTCGTCCATATCCGCGGACACGGCTTTCAGAAAGTTTTACCCGGCCGGGGTGCACCAATAGCAACACACGCTCGATCAACCTCGGAAAAACCAAATCAAAACCCACGAGGCTTTCACGATCGAACAATCAGGATTCAGAAATATTTCAGGGGCCACCCCATTGAGTAGATCCCAAGCAGTAAGCAAGCTCGAGATGGGCTCAAGGTTTGCGTCGGTCAGAACGATCGGGAACCCGAAAGTGTGGCTGGGCTTGTCGATACCGCGAAAACACTCCGCTTACCTAAACAGTACAGTGTGCCCCTCGCACAATTTAAATACAGAAAGTAGCATGGCATAAGTACAGGATCGTAAATAAAACCTCAAACTAGTTTGTGGCCCCAAGAAATAAGACTGAATCAAGCTCTGGCTCAGGGGGGGCCCATATACCTCCCGGATGTGGATAGCGCGATAAAACAAGGAACAGGAATCAAGTACTCGGGGTCTTACGGGACACAAGTGGGTTGAAACCAAATATTTTCTATCACCCACCGATGCCTCTGCTTATTTCAATTTTAGTTGTTAAACAGAAATTAAAGTGACGATAAGTAAAACTAGAATCATCTCCAACATCAGCATGCGGCAAAACATCAGCAACTGTGGCATATGACGACACACATCAACACTTGAGCAAGCAACTACGACGCGCAAGTCCAACTATCTACCAAACAGCAGGTAATAGGGTGTGTCCAAGGCAATATAGGGCTGCACGGGATATCACAGTGCGGAAACTAAAGCATCGCAACACAGATAGCAATAGATCAACAGGAGGAATAAAGACTATAAAAGTAAGATAGGTAGAAAGAGGGAGATGCTCTTTGAAAACATTGTCGAAGGGTTCAACCGAAGATCGGGGCGAAGCTCACATCAACTCAACGGCCTTATCCGCGAAGAAGCAAAACACTAGAAGAAACACCGGATGCACTATTTAATACAACAGCAGAAGATCGGCATGATGCATGCATGATGGATGACAAGGCAAAGGTGCG
Source organism: Avena longiglumis (assembly GCA_030063025.1). Lineage (NCBI taxonomy): Eukaryota > Viridiplantae > Streptophyta > Magnoliopsida > Poales > Poaceae > Avena > Avena longiglumis. The sequence goes on along the minus strand of CP125974.1, from coordinate 191,530,147 downwards.
ATGCAATTAGGTCATATTAAGGGGAACCGGGGTCCCGACAATTAATTAGATGGTTCAAGTTATTTAGAACCCCTGCAATTAAATGTTGTTATAACCAGGCAAGATAAGTTACCGGTTCGCTACACAAGTTTAAATGAGGCCAATATAAGGCTAGATTTGCCCGCATATGGGCCCCATATTAAATTATTAGGTGAATCGGCATAAGGCCCCCAAACCACATGATATGCATGCAAGGCGAATGTTTAAGATGCGACAAGTTGTTATTATATTATAAGATTAGGGTTTCGGGGAGGGGTTCACACATTGAGGGCCTCGACGATCTTGGGGTTCCGGGGTTCGGGGTCGGTCTCGGGGTCCAGGGTTCGACGGATTGGTCTCGGCGGAAGCGTTCTCGGGTTTCTGGGGTAGATCTTGGCGTTATGAGGATCTTGTCGGGCTCGTGCCATCGAGGCAGTGTTAGCACTCGGGAGCGTTCTCGTGGCAATCTTGGCGTCCTGGGGCGATCCTGTCGCATCTGCGGTCGTGCCGGCGGTCTTGTCATTCGGTCCAGGCGTCCCCGAGGTCGATGGTGAACTTGTCCGATACCGGGGTTCGGGTCCGGGAAGGAGCACTTGGCGTTTCTGGGGTGATGTTCTCGGGGTTCGGGGGCGCATCGGATTCTTCCGGTCGGTGTCGGTCTTGTCGCATTCGCGGCCTTCGGGTCATGTCGACGTTCATGGCGTTCAGGGGGAGTTCTCGGTGTTCCGCGTCGGTATCCTTATCGTTCGGGTACGGAAACGGTCTTCATGGTTCGCCATAGGATCCGTGTAGTAGGGCTCGAGGGCTTCGGCTCAGGGTCGCCGTCGAACTCCGCGGATCAGGGTCTTCGGATTCCGTGAAGGAGAGCTTGTAGTTCCGGGATGGAAATCTTGGCGTAGATCTTCAGGCGGCAGTACGGATGTGCAAACACGGCTCGCAGATCTTGAACTTGGTGTCGACCTGCTTGAGGAATAGGTGTCGCCACACACACGCTTGGTGCTACGGTGACCCAAAACACCAACACATGAAAGGGAAACCCTTCCTCCCGCGACGATCACCGCAGGGGCATGACTCAGGCGCCAGAATCGCGCCGCGACCTCGTGGTCACGAGCTCCTGCAGCGGACGGTCGGAGATGGCCACAGCAGCGGAGGGCGGCGGACGGAAGTGGTGGCCGGGCTCGACGAGGGCGGACTGTGGGGAGGAGGCCGAGGCGGACGGCGCTGGTGGCGGAGCGAGGCGAGGAGGGGCGCCGGGGCTACTGCAGAGGGGAGAGGGACGAGCGGGGGCGGCGCCTGAGGCCAGGACGGGCACGCGGGGCTGGGCGGCGCAAGGGCGGCGGCGGGGCCTGGCGGGAAGGCAGAGGTGGGGGACGCGGCGGTGGTCGCGGAGGAGGCGAGAGGCGGGCGAGGCGGCAGGCGGGAGAGGCGACGAGGCGAGCGGCCTTGAGGCAGGGCGAGTGGCGGGCTCGGACAGGCGGCCAGCCTTGGGCAAGGACGGGACCAGGCGTCGGAGGGTGCTGGCAGCGGCGGAGGGTGCTTGGTGCAGGCGGGCAGTCGGATGTCTGAGGCGGGGGCGTCGCGTGCGGGAAGAAGATGGGGACGAGCGGGGGAGGAAGAAGGTGGAGGCCACAGGAGGGGTGGAGCGGGCGGTGTGCTAGAAAGTGGGGCCGGGGGCGGGTCCCGCGGACAGGGGCGTGGGTGGACGCGGCTGTGTGGAGGGAGGGGTTGGTTGGTTGAGGCAGGGGCCAGGGTGAGTGCAGCTGGCGGTGGGACAGGGGAGAAGGGGCCCACGTGCAGGGCCACGTGTAGGAGAGGGAGGGCTGGGCGCGTGCACGGCGCGTGTAGGCGCGTGTGGAGCGCGTGTAGAGCGCGTGTAGGGGAGTGGCCGGCTGGGGCCAGGGGTGGTTGTGTTGGTGGGTCCCGGATGGCAGCGAGAGAGGGTAGAGAGGGTCAGGGTGAGAAAATAGAGAGAGAGGGAGCTGGATGGATGAGGTGGCAGGTGGGTATGTTTGGGGTGAGAGGGGGAGGTGGCAGCCTGGGATTGGTGGGTAGGAATAGATTGGGTGGGACTAGGATTTAGAGGGAGATGTTTTCAAAAGTGTGTTTGTTTGGTCGCGTTTAAATTAAAATAAGGCCATCTTGCAAACGGTTTTTAGACAAATAAAATCTCCGGTGCAATCGGGGTTTTGTGTTTGAAAATAATAGGGGTTTTGTACAATTCAAAACTAGGCTTTTCCAATAATGCAGTCAAACAATGCATGAAGATGACGATGCAATGCACAAATTCAACGTGATTTTCTAGTAGTGGTTTTGCGGGATGCCACAATTCGACACCACTAACAAGGGATCTCGCCCTCGAGATCCGCCTCATGGTACCGGAAGGAAGGTCGGTGGTCGGCGTCTTCTCGCTTTGTGTAGATCCTCGCGACACCACTAACAAGGGTTCATCCTCCATCTTGAAATCGGCGACTCCACCAACAAAGGGTCGTTATCTCTGATCGTCGAGAGAACACTCCGGAGAAACAAAGGACGAAGATAGAGGTATCAAACGATAAGGCCACCTCTAACTTCCATTAGAAGAGGGAAAAGTTACATTGATCCACCAGTTCGATATACAGAGCGAACAGTAAGAGCCGGTAGATCGGTCCATCCGGACCCAAACTATCAACTCTATACATGGGTAGGAGAATCAGGCAACTCAACTCTCGAGATTAGACTGAAGATCTTCATAGGCGGTATCCGGAACAAAGGGATGATGCCAGCAGAAATCGTATGAAAGACACAATGATTAGGTTCTGCGATGGTTCCATTGGCATGAACAACACATGCTCAAGGTATACTCCAACTTCACCGATGCTCGTCCTTCTCATATGTTTTTCAACGACACTGATATCCAGCAAGGAACACATAGGGATAAAGAGCTCAAGATCAAAAGATCGGATGTAGGGCACAACAGACAAATTGCAGATTGATGATCGTGGCACCTCCGTTACAAAAGGGAGAAAACGAAGCCCTGAAGGTACGACGGAAACCCAACCACGAGAAATCCTGGACTCGAAGAAAGAGAAGAGAGCAGATTCAAAACACGTAGAGGTAAGAGGAGAACAGCAGAGGGGTAAGGAGTAAAATCAGACCTAATCAGAACTATCCAATCGATTTCCAAAAATAGTTTTGACACTCTACTTCGGCCGTTAGCTAGGTTATCCTACAGGCTGGACTTGTGGGGTATCGCAACTGCTGAGCTCTGATACCACTCTGTAACACCCTCAGAACCGGACCTATGCAAGTTTTAGAAAAATTCGCCAAACCCGCATAGAAACGATTCGAAGGTGCCCACCAGGCACTTTCGTGCGGGTGGAAAGCAAAGTAATAACATTACACAACAGTCCTCGATGGGACCCACAGAACAGATATATTTACAACAGCGACTCAAAGAGTCAAGAATACAAATATACGGTACAAAGATCCAAATCAACTTGAAAACGATAGTGCGTCCAGCTACGGACAAGATGCAAATGGGGCTAAGAGCCCTGAAGAATAACCAATGGCATCCATAACCCTGCCCAGGCCAAGCCGGAAGGGTAACCCTGCTAACGTCGTCGTTCTCAAAACCTGCTTTAACAAAAGGGGTGCCGACAAAGGGCAAAGGAAAAAGAAGGAGCGTCAAGATCGAGGCCAAGATGCAGCGAGGCTAGAATTCGGCGGTCCTCGCCTACATAGGTATGGTGGACTGAAGCGGCAGCGGCAGCATGCACTAAACAACCTATAGAGACTCGATACAACCGGCGGTAATCAGAGAGGGGTGAGAATGACCTATCCGGATCCAACCTGAAGCTATCACCAAACAAACCCATCCTGGCGTTTCCCCCTCGAGACCGAACGAGGAAGTCAACCGAGGAACTCACACGGTTGGCAGTTTTACTTATTCGGTTATGGTTGCGGCACTTTACTAGTCAGGTGTAGTCAATCATCCTGATAAAATAAGCAGTGGGCACTTTTAGTCAACCATTCCGTTATAGTGGCAGCAATTACTAATCAGATACAGATAACATGAGTTAAACCCCAAAAACCCAGCAGTTGTTGGTACTTTTATTCAGCCATTTCGTTGTAGTTGCAAGATTTACTAGTCAGGTACAATTGTCGCAAGCGACAACCAAACAAGCAATTGTGGGCAGTATTAATTAGCCATTCCATTATAGTGGAGCTGATTACTAGTCATTATAAGTCAAATTTATAGCAATAAACTTTAGTTATGCTTGTCTATGATCAAGAAACTGTGCTCCAAGTCGTCCATATCCGCGGACACGGCCGTGAAAGTTTTACCGGCCGGGTGCACCAATAGCAACACACGCCGATCAACCTCGGAAAAACCAAATCAAAACCCAACGAGGCTTTCACGGTGAACAATCACAGATTCAGAAATATTTCAGGGGCCACCCATTGAGTAGATCCCGCAACGGAGTAAGCAAGCTCGAGACGGGCTCAAGGTTTGTCGATGGCTGTAACGATCGGGAACCCGAAAGTGTGGCTGGGCTTGTCGATACCGCAAAACACTCCGCTTACCTAAATGACAGTGTGCCCTCGCACAATTTAAATACAGAAAGTAGCATGGCATAAGTACAGGATCGTAAATAAAACCTCAAACTAGTTTGTGGCCCCAAGAAATAAGATGAATCAAGCTCGCTCGGGGGTCCCATATACCTCCGGATGTGGATAGCGTGATAAAACAAGGAACAGGAATCAAGTACTCGGGGTCTTACGGGACACAAGTGGGCGTTCGAAACCAAATATTTTCTATCACCCACCGATGCCTTCGCTTATTTCAATTTTAGTTGTTAAACAGAAATTAAAGTGACGATAAGTAAAACTAGAATCATCTCCAACATCGACATGCGGCAAAACATCAAGAATCGTGGCATATGACGACACACATCAACACTTGAGCAAGCAACTACGACGCGCAAGTCCAACTATCTACCAAACAGCAGGTAATAGGGTGTGTCCAAGGCAATATAGGGCTGCACGGGATATCACAGGTACGGAAACTAAAGCATCGCAACACAGATAGCAATAGATCAACAGGAGGGAATAAAGACTATAAAAGTAAGATAGGTAGAAAGAGGGAGATGCTCGCCTGAAAACATTGTCGAAGGGTTCAACCGAAGATCGGGGCGAAGCTCACATCAACTCAACGGCCTTATCCGCGAAGAAGCAAAACACTAGAAGAAACACTGGATGCACTATTTAATACAACAGCAGAAGATCGGCATGATGCATGCATGATGGATGACAAGGCAAAGGTGCGATGCAATTAGGTCATATTAAGGGGAACCGGGGTCCCAACAATTAATTAGATGGTTCAAGTTATTTAGAACCCCCGCAATTAAATGTTGTTATAACCAGGCAAGATAAGTTACCGGTTCGCTACACAAGTTTAAATGAGGCCAATATAAGGCTAGATTTGCCCGCATATGGGCCCCATATTTAATTATTAGGTGAATCGGCATAAGGCCCCCAAACCACATGATATGCATGCAAGACGAATGTTTAAGATGCGACAAGTTGTTATTATATTATAAGATTAGGGTTTCGGGGAGGGGTTCACACATTGAGGGCCTCGACTATCTTGGGGTTCCGGGGTTCGGGGTCGGTCTCGGGGTCCAGGGTTCGACGGATTGGTCTCGGCGGAAGCGTTCTCGGGTTTCTGGGGTAGATCTTGGCGTTATGAGGATCTTGTCGGGCTCGTGCCATCAAGGCAGTGTTAGCACTCGGGAGCGTTCTCGTGGCAATCTTGGTGTCCTGGGGCGATCCTGTCGCATCTGCGGTCGTGCCGGCGGTCTTGTCATTCGGTGCAGGCGTCCCCGAGGTCGATGGTGAACTTGTCCGATACCGGGGTTCGGGTCCGGGAAGGAGCACTTGGCGTTTCTGGGGTGATGTTCTCGGGGTTCGGGGGCGCATCGGATTCTTCCGGTCGGTGTCGGTCTTGTCGCATTCGCGGCCTTCGGGTCATGTCGACGTTCATGGCGTTCAGGGGGAGTTCTCGGTGTTCCGCGTCGGTATCCTTATCGTTCGGTACGGAACGGTCTTCATGGTTCGCCATAGGATCCGTGTAGTAGGGCTCGAGGGCTTCGCTGTGGTCGCCGTCGAACTCCGCGGATCGGGGTCTTGATTCCGTGAAGGAGAGCTTGTAGTTCCGGATGGAAATCTTGGCGTAGATCTTCATGGCGAAGACGGATGTGCAAACACGGCTCGCAGATCTTGAACTTGGTGTCGACCTGCTTGAGGAATAGGTGTCGCCACACACGCTTGGTGCTACGGTGACCCAAAACACCAACACATGAAAGGAAACCCTTCCTCCGCGACGATCACCGCAGGGCATGACTCCAGGCGCCAGAAGCTGCGCGACCTCGTGGTCACGAGCTCCTGCAGCGGGCCGGAGATGGCCACAGCAGCGGGCGGCGGAAGGAAGTGGTGGCCGGCTCGACGAGGCGGACTGGGGAGGAGGCCGAGGCGACGGCGCTGGTGGCGGAGGCGAGGCGCCGGGCTACTGCAGAGGGGAGAGGGACGGGGCGCTGAGGCCAGGACGGCACGCTGGGCTGGGCGGCGCAAGCGGCGGGGCTGGCGGAAGGCAGAGGTAGGGGACGCCGGTGGTCGGAGGAGGGCAGGGGCGCGGTAAGGCGAGAGGCGGGCGAGGCCGGGCGAGAGAGGCGACAGAGGCGGCGGCGGCGCTGGGAAGGGAGCAGTGGCGGCGGGCTCGGGCGAGGCGGCAGCCAGGCGGGGCACGGGACCCGCGCGGCGTCGGAGGGTGCTTAGCGCAGGAGGGTGCTTGGTGCGGCAGTGAGCACCTGACGGTCGGAGGTGCGCAGGGGCGGGGCGTCGTGTGCGGGAAGAAGATGGGGACGAGCGGGGGAGGAAGAAGGTGGAGACCACGGGAGGGGTGGAGCGGGCGGTGTGCTAGAAAGTGGGGCCGGGGGCGGGTCCCGCGGACAGGGGCGTGGGTGGACGCGGCTGTGTGGAGGGAGGGGTTGGTTGGTTGAGGCAGGGGCCAGGGTGAGTGCAGCTGGCGGTGGGCCAGGGGAGAAGGGGCCCACGTGCAGGGCCACGTGCAGGAGAGGGAGGGCTGGGCGCGTGCACGGGGCGTGTAGGCGCGTGTGGAGCGCGTGTAGAGCGCGTGTAGGGGAGTGGCCGGCTGGGGCCAGGGGTGGTTGTGTTGGTGGGTCCCGGATGGCAGCGAGAGAGGGTAGAGAGGGTCAGGGTGAGAAAAGAGAGAGAGAGGGAGCTGGATGGATGAGGTGGCAGGTGGGTATGTTTGGGGTGAGAGGGGGAGGTGGCAGCCTGGGATTGGTGGGTAGGAATAGATTGGGTGGGACTAGGATTTAGAGGGAGCTGTTTTCAAAAGTGTGTTTGTTTGGTCGCGTTTAAATTAAAATAAGGCCATCTTGCAAACGGTTTTTAGACAAATAAAATCTCCGGTGCAATCGGGGTTTTGTGTTTGAAAATAATAGGGGTTTTGTACAATTCAAAACTAGGCTTTTCCAATAATGCAGTCAAACAATGCATGAAGATGACGATGCAATGCACAAATTCAACGCGATTTTCTAGTAGTGGTTTTGCGGGATGCCACAATTCGACACCACTAACAAGGGATCTCGCCCTCGAGATCCGCCTCATGGTACCGGAAGGAAGGTCGGTGGTCGGCGTCTTCTCGCTTTGTGTAGATCCTCGCGACACCACTAACAAGGGTTCATCCTCCATCTTGAAATCGGCGACTCCACCAACAAAGGGTCGTTATCTCTGATCGTCGAGAGAACACTCCGGAGAAACAAAGGACGAAGATAGAGGTATCAAACGATAAGGCCACCTCTAACTTCCATTAGAAGAGGGAAAAGTTACATTGATCCACCAGTTCGATATACAGAGCGAACAGTAAGAGCCGGGTAGGGTGATCAGTCCATCCCGGACCCAAACTATCAACTCTATACATGGGTAGGAGAATCAGGCAACTCAACTCTCGAGATTAGACTGAAGATCTTCATAGGCGGTATCCGGAACAAAGGGATGATGCCAGCAGAAATCGTATGAAAGACACAATGATTAGGTTCCGCGATGGTTCCATTGGCATGAACAACACATGCTCAAGGTATACTCCAACTTCACCGATGCTCGTCCTTCTCATATGTTTTTCAACGACACTGATATCCAGCAAGGAACACATAGGGATAAAGAGCTCAAGATCAAAAGATCGGATGTAGGGCACAACAGACAAATTGCAGATTGATGATCGTGGCACCTCCGTTACAAAAGGGAGAAAACGAAGCCCTGAAGGTACGACGGAAACCCAACCACGAGAAATCCTGGACTCGAAGAAAGAGAAGAGAGCAGATTCAAAACACGTAGAGGTAAGAGGAGAACAGCAGAGGGGTAAGGAGTAAAATCAGACCTAATCAGAACTATCCAACCGATTTCCAAAAATAGTTTTGACACTCTACTTCGGCCGTTAGCTAGGTTATCCTACAGGCTGGACTTGTGGGGTATCGCAACTGCTGAGCTCTGATACCACTCTGTAACACCCTCAGAACCGGACCTATGCAAGTTTTAGCAAAATTCGCCAAACCCGCATAGAAACGATTCGAAGGTGCCCACCAGGCACTTTCGTGCGGGTGGAAAGCAAAGTATTAACATTACACAACAGTCCTCGATGGGACCCACAGAACAGATATATTTACAACAGCGACTCAAAGAGTCAAGAATACAAATATACGGTACAAAGATCCAAATCACCTTGAAAACGATAGTGCGTCCAGCTACGGACAAGATGCAAATGGGGCTAAGAGCCCTGAAGAATAACCAATGGCGTCCATAACCCTGCCCAGGCCAAGCCGGAAGGGTAACCCTGCTAACGGCGTCGTTCTCAAAACCTGCTTTAACAAAAGGGGTGCCGACAAAGGGCAAAGGAAAAAGAAGGAGCGTCGATCGAGGCCGATGCAGCGAGGCTAGATTCGGCGGTCCTCGCCACATAGGTATGGTGGATCAAGCGGCGGCAAAGATGCACTAAACAACCTATAGAGACTCGATACAATGGCGGTAATCGAGAGGTGAGAATGACCTATCCGGATCCAACCTGAAGCTATCACCAAACAAACCCATCCTGGCGTTTCCCCCCTCGAGACCGAACGAGGAAGTCAACCGAGGAACTCACACGGTTGGCAGTTTTACTTATTCGGTTATAGTTGCGGCACTTTACTAGTCAGGTTTAGTCAATCATCCTGATAAAATAAGCAGTGGGCACTTTTAGTCAACCATTCCGTTATAGTGGCAGCAATTACTAATCAGATACAGATAACATGAGTTAAACCCCAAAAACCCAGCAGTTGTTGGTACTTTTGTTCAGCCATTTCGTTGTAGTTGCAAGATTTACTAGTCAGGTACAATTGTCGCAAGCGACAACCAAACAAGCAATTGTGGGCAGTATTAATTAGCCATTCCATTATAGTGGAGCTGATTACTAGTCATTATAAGTCAAAGTTATAGCAATAAACTTTAGTTATGCTTGTCTATGATCAAGAAACTGTGCTCCAAGTCGTCCATATCCGCGGACACGGCTTTCAGAAAGTTTTACCCGGCCGGGGTGCACCAATAGCAACACACGCTCGATCAACCTCGGAAAAACCAAATCAAAACCCAACGAGGCTTTCACGACTGAACAATCACAGGATTCAGAAATATTTCAGGGGGCCACCCCATTGAGTAGATCCCGCAACGGAGTAAGCAAGCTCCGAGACGGGCTCAAGGTTTGCGTCAGTGGCTGTAAACGACTGGGAACCCGAAAGTGTGGCTGGGCTTGTCGATACCGCGAAAACACTCCGCTTACCTAAACAAAGGTGTGCCCCTCGCACAATTTAAATACAGAAAGTAGCATGGCATAAGTACAGGATCGTAAATAAAACCTCAAACTAGTTTGTGGCCCCAAGAAATAAGACTGAATCAAGCTCTGGCTCAGGGGGGTCCCATATACCTCCCGGATGTGGATAGCGCGATAAAACAAGGAACAGGAATCAAGTACTCGGGGTCTTACGGGACACAAGTGGGCGTTCGGAAACCAAATATTTTCTATCACCCACCGATGCCTCTGCTTATTTCAATTTTAGTTGTTAAACAGAAATTAAAGTGACGATAAGTAAAACTAGAATCATCTCCAACATCAGCATGCGGCAAAACATCAGCAACTGTGGCATATGACGACACACATCAACACTTGAGCAAGCAACTACGACGCGCAAGTCCAACTATCTACCAAACAGCAGGTAATAGGGTGTGTCCAAGGCAATATAGGGCTGCACGGGATATCACAGGTACGGAAACTAAAGCATCGCAACACAGATAGCAATAGATCAACAGGAGGGAATAAAGACTATAAAAGTAAGATAGGTAGAAAGAGGGAGATGCTCGCCTGAAAACATTGTCGAAGGGTTCAACCGAAGATCGGGGCGAAGCTCACATCAACTCAACGGCCTTATCCGCGAAGAAGCAAAACACTAGAAGAAACACCGGATGCACTATTTAATACAACAGCAGAAGATCGGCATGATGCATGCATGATGGATGACAAGGCAAAGGTGCGATGCAATTAGGTCATATTAAGGGGAACCGGGGTCCCGACAATTAATTAGATGGTTCAAGTTATTTAGAACCCCCGCAATTAAATGTTGTTATAACCAGGCAAGATAAGTTACCGGTTCGCTACACAAGTTTAAATGAGGCCAATATAAGGCTAGATTTGCCCGCATATGGGCCCCATATTTAATTATTAGGTGAATCGGCATAAGGCCCCCAAACCACATGATATGCATGCAAGACGAATGTTTAAGATGCGACAAGTTGTTATTATATTATAAGATTAGGGTTTCGGGGAGGGGTTCACACATTGAGGTCCTCGACGATCTTGGGGTTCCGGGGTTCGGGGTCGGTCTCGGGGTCCAGGGTTCGACGGATTGGTCTCGGCGGAAGCGTTCTCGGGTTTCTGGGGTAGATCTTGGCGTTATGAGGATCTTGTCGGGCTCGTGCCATCGAGGCAGTGTTAGCACTCGGGAGCGTTCTCGTGGCAATCTTGGCGTCCTGGGGCGATCCTGTCGCATCTGCGATCGTGCCGGCGGTCTTGTCATTCGGTGCAGGCGACCCCGAGGTCGATGGTGAACTTGTCCGATACCGGGGTTCGGGTCCGGGAAGGAGCACTTGGCGTTTCTGGGGTGATGTTCTCGGGGTTCAGGGGCGCATCGGATTCTTCCGTTCGGTGTCGTTCTTGTCGCATTCGCGGCCTTCGGGTCATGTCGACGTTCATGGCGTTCAGGGGGAGTTCTCGGTGTTCCGCGTCGGTATCCTTATCGTTCGGGTACGGAAACGGTCTTCATGGTTCGCCATAGGATCCGTGTAGTAGGGCTCGAGGGCTTCGGCTCAGGGTCGCCGTCGAACTCCGCGGATCAGGGTCTTCGGATTCCGTGAAGGAGAGCTTGTAGTTCCGGGATGGAAATCTTGGCGTAGATCTTCAGGCGGCAGTACGGATGTGCAAACACGGCTCGCAGATCTTGAACTTGGTGTCGACCTGCTTGAGGAATAGGTGTCGCCACACACACGCTTGGTGCTACGGTGACCCAAAACACCAACACATGAAAGGGAAACCCTTCCTCCGCTGACGATCACCGCAGGGGCATGACTCTGTGGCGCCAGAAGCTGCGCGACCTCGTGGTCACGAGCTCCTGCGCAGCGGTCGGAGATGGCCACAGCATGAGGGCGGAAGGAAGTGGGGGCCGGGCTCGACGAGGGCGGACTGTGGGGAGGAGGCCGAGGCGGACGGCGCTGGTGGCGGAGCGAGGCGAGGCGCTGGGCTCTGCAGAGGGAGAGGGACAGCGGGCGGCGCTGAGGCCAGGACGGCACCTGGGCTGGGCGGGGCTGGGAAGGCGAGGTGGGGACGCGGTGGTCGCGGAGGAGGGGCAGCGAGGGGCACGGTGAGGCGAGAGGCGGACGGGCGGGGCGGGAGAGGCGGCGGGCGACCGTGGCGAGGCAGGCAGTGGCGGCGGGCTCGGGCGACAAGGCGAAGCGCCAGCGGCAGGACGGGACCCGCAGCGTCGGAGGTGCTTGGCGCAGCGGAGGGTGCTTGTGCAGCGGACGGCCGGAGGTGCGCAGGGGCGTCGTGTCTGGGAAGAAGATGGGGACGAAGGGAGGAAGAAGGTGGAGACCACGGGAGGGTGGAGCAGGCGGTGTGCTAGAAAGTGGGGCAGGCGGGTCCCATGGACAGGCGTGGTGGACGCGGTGTGGAGGAGGGTTGGTTGGTTGAGGCAGGGGCAGGTGAGTCTGGTGGCGGTGGGCGAGGAGAAGGGGCCCACGTGCAGGGCCACGTGCAGGAGAGGGAGGGCTGGGCGCGTGCACGGCGCGTGTAGGCGCGTGTGGAGCGCGTGTAGAGCGCGTGTAGGGGAGTGGCTGGGGCCAGGGGTGGTTGTGTTGGTGGGTCCCGGATGGCAGCGAGAGAGGGTAGAGAGGGTCAGGGTGAGAAAAGAGAGAGAGAGGGAGCTGGATGGATGAGGTGGCAGGTGGGTATGTTTGGGGTGAGAGGGGGAGGTGGCAGCCTGGGATTGGTGGGTAGGAATAGATTGGGTGGGACTAGGATTTAGAGGGAGCTGTTTTCAAAAGTGTGTTTGTTTGGTCGCGTTTAAATTAAAATAAGGCCATCTTGCAAACGGTTTTTAGACAAATAAAATCTCCGGTGCAATCGGGGTTTTGTGTTTGAAAATAATAGGGGTTTTGTACAATTCAAAACTAGGCTTTTCCAATAATGCAGTCAAACAATGCATGAAGATGACGATGCAATGCACAAATTCAACGCGATTTTCTAGTAGTGGTTTTGCGGGATGCCACACTAGCCTCCACTTGTATGAGTAAGTTCTACTCATGCTTCCAACTCCCAAGAAACCATGTTATTCCAAAGTGTCCACTATAAACTCCTATGCATGGTGTGTTACACCATTCCAAGTATATTCTTGTTTTCAGTTATCTTCCAATTAAAAACTATTTTGTTATGTGAAAACTTAGTGATTAAAGCCCTCACGAACTTGGTGGCACACTTTATATTCTTTTCCCCTAATAAACTTGAACCATTGTGACAACTTTGTTGTATATGCTTGCACTTATAAGTTGGAATTAGCAGAACCGTGCTGTCACAGGGAACGTTTTCAGCATTGCACTTGTACTTTGTACTCAGTTGATATCATGTTCTTTTGTATATGGATGTCATCGGTGTGAAATAAAGAGGGAACTTATAAGTCCATGGAGTTTGTATCCTGTGTTAGAGAAATGTCTGGACCGCTAGCCTAAGCCATGCCTAATCATGGTGGAAACTTGCAGCATCACCATAATGAGCTATCTATGAAGCATCCTCAATAAAAAGCTATGCATATGGTAAATAAAAAGATTGCTGAGATGCTCATTGTCTGCTTGCCTTGTCATTTTGGTCATGGGAAAGCTCCTGTACCATGTGCAAGGGGTACACCGTTGGCGGTTCTCAATGATATGCAAATACTTACAATGACAAGAACTTACATGGGCCCAAAGTTGAGTATGCATGAGGTGTGGCCCTCGTATTCAAGGGACTTGAGATTTCCAACTTATACTTCGTCAATCATATACTCCATCTTTGCCACTTTAACCTTAACCACTTGAAGATGCTTATGATAGGGGCAATGAGGGCTGAAAGCTAACAAGTACCATAATTTTTGGAAGCTCTTTTTTAAACTTGTAATCCCTGCTTCCTTTACAAAAAGGCCTTTCTTCCACCATTATTAGGTCTCCACCTTCTACCTTTAGGAACCATTAAGAGAGCATATGTGTGCAGTGTTCCAAAGCTTATTAATTGATGCATATTGTGATATTATTTGTTCTTGTGCTATTTGTTTCTAGTCACCCGTGTGAACTTTGAAGGTGTCCTATGCTTCTATATTGCTACTCTATGAGGGCCAAGCTGATTGCCACTATGCTATGTTTTCTGTATGTGAAACAAATAAACGTTTTTCAATGCATGTTATTCATGATCTTTGTTTGTAACTTGTCATGTTGCATGCATAGTTACTATGTCATATTGTTAGAACTCCATCTTTCATGCACATGTTTAGAGTTCTTTGATCCCAGCTTTCATTGCTTGCAAATGGTTGGATCTTTATTGTGAGGGTGCATGTCACCTAAAAAAATATTCTTTTATCACTTACCTACTCGAGGACGAGCAGGAGTTAAGCTTGGGGATGTTGATACGTCGGAAACGTATCTATAATTTTTGATGCTCCATGCTTGTTTAGTATCTACTTTTCTTTACTTGTCTACACTTTGAGGTGGTTTTTACATGTTTTCTGGTACTAACCTACTAACAAGTTGCAACAGTGCCAGGTGCCTGTTTTCTACTATTTTTGGTTTCAGAAAAGTTAGTAAAGAAATATTCTCGGAATTGGAAGGGACAAACATCAAAGTCAATTACTTTCCATGGGGAACAAGAAGTCCCGAGGGGAGACGAGGAAGGGGGCCAGGGCAGCCAGACCCCCTAGGCGCGACCAGGGGTGGGCCTGCGCCTGGCTAGAGTTTGGCCCCCCTGGTCGCCTCCTCCGCCTTCTCCTTCGCCTATAAGAAGCCCCCGATGCAGAAACCCTAAGAACCCGATCAAATCTCCACGAAACCGTCTGTAGCCGCCGCCACCATCCTCCCTAGATAGGGGGAGATCTGAAGTTCTTCCCGGCACCATGCCGGAGGGGAGATCATCCCGGAGGCCTTCTCTCCTGTATGATACGTGAGTAGTTCCACCTTGGACTATGGGTCCATGTAGTAGCTAGATGGTTGTATCTCCTCCTTTGTGCTTTCATGTATAGATCTTGTAAGCTCCGTTCATGATCAAGATCTAATCTATCTGTAATCATGCATGTTGTGTTTGCGGGGATCTGATGGATATTGAGATTATTATGTTGGTTTGATTAATGGTTTTGTCTTTATGATTCTATCATGTATGTGTTGTTTGTGATCTTGCATGCTCTCTGTTGTTAGTAGCTATCTTGGCCAAGTAGTTTTTAGTGACTCCAAGATGGAGTATTTATGCTCGACAGTGGGTTCATGCCTCTAGTTTCCAAGGGAAGTGACAGAAATCTCTTTGGTTATAGATGTGCTGTTGCTACTAGGGAGAAAACAACGATCTCTTGTTCCTGGAACATGTGAGCTGTTTACCTTACACACTTTGCTTAAATTAGTTGTTTGTTGCTTGCAACTTAATACTGGAGGAGGTTCGGATGATAACCTGAAGGTGGACTTCTAGTCATAGATGAAGTTGTATGGCGGTCTATGTATCTTGTTGTATTGCCCAATCGAATCTCATAGGATCTTTCTGACTAGTAATTGCATTGTTATGCCTTGCTCAGTTCCTGTCAATTGCCCTGCTGTAATTTGTTTACCCTTCATGCCATGTTGTTTATCTAAGGCAAGCACCTCTAGTGAACTATGGACCCCGGTCCAGTCTTTACCATTGATACATCTTCCACTTTTACTTGTTTACTTGCTGCAAACCATTACCTTCCACACCATATGTTTAATCCTTTGTTACAGCAAACCGGTGAGCTTGACAACCTCACTGATTCGTTGGGGCAAAGTCTTGAGTTTGTGTTGTGCAGGTTTCCGTGTTGCTTGCAACACCTGTGTGACATTTCCTTCCTCCTTCTGGTTCAATAACCTCGGTCACAACTGAGGGAAAACTTGCTGCTTGCTGCTTCACACCTTGCTCTTGGGGTTCCCAATAGGCTGCACATCAACATGCGCCATCTGTGCTCGCAATGAGAACTTGCACAACATCTTCTCTCTAGCTAGCCCATGGCAGCGGGGCCTCTAGGGAACTACTGGAAATTAAGGCGCTCCTTTTAATAGAGCACCGAAGCAAAGCATTAACACTCCGTGAACACATGTGATCCTCACACCACAGCCATCCCCTCCGGTTGTCCCAATTATTGTCACTTTGGGGCCTTTGGATCCGGACAATGATATGTGTACACAACTTGCAGATAAGATCACAAACAATACTATCATAATGATTCAATTATAAGTTCAGATCTGAGATCATAGCACTCGGTCCCTAGTGACAAGAATGAAGCACAACAAGTTGCAACAAAGTCAAATAGCACTAAGACAGATACTAGGCACTATGCGCTAACAGATCTTATTCGATTACATGATAGAACTCATCCAATCCCTACCATCCCCAAGCCTACAGTGGGGGATTACTCACTCATGGATGAGGGGAACATCGGTGGTTGATGGAGATGCGTGGGTGATGACGATGGCGATGATCCTCTCCAAATTCCTCGTCCCTGCTGGGTGCCAGAACGGAGTTTCTGGATCCGAATCTTGGTTTCTGATGGCGATGGCGGCAGAGCAGAACTCTTTTTGGAAAACTATTGACCCCCCCCGGTTTTTAGGTCGAAAGGCAACTTATAGGCACAAAGGGAGGCCGAGGGGGTGCCTGGGGTGGCTGCACCCCCTCCAGGCGCGACCAGTGGTGGGTCTGCGCCTGGGGTTGGTGTGCCCCCCCAGGACTCCTCTCCGTCTCGTCTTCTGGCTCCGTGGATCTTCTGGTGAAATATAATTTTTGACATATTTTCCGGGATTTTTCCTGATAGTTCATTTTCTGCACAAAAACAAGACACCAAGGTAATTCTGCTGAAAACAGCGTCAGTCTGTGTTAGTTGTATCCAAATCACACAAGTTTAGAGAAGAAACACTAGCAAAGTGTTCGAGAAAGTAGATACATTTTGGACTTATCAACTCCCCCCAAGCTTAGCTTATTGCTTGTCCTCAAGCAATTCAGTTGAAAATTGAGTGCGATAAAAGAACTTTCACGAACACTTTGCTTCATATGATGTAAATTTTCTCAGCACAGGAGTAGATGCTTAGACATTCATAATAAAGAGTATGCAACTAAGTCTACTCAATAGTCATTGCAAGCTATAAATAGAAACCAACTCAATAATAATAAGTAGCGTGAAACATAAACATAAGCAACATTGCAATGCTCATAATAAGGTATGATAGAGTGGTATCTCGCTTGCCTTTGTTTGAAGAGCACAATATAAATGCCCAGGCACCTCTGAAGTTCACATGAAGACTATAAGTAAAGATATCAGAGATAAAAACATCAAAGTCATGACATAATTAACCAAGTTTTGGAACAAACACAAGAATGAAAACTATGCTCTCAAGAAGGTGATCATAGAATAAGTGGTGACTCAACAAAGTTGTGAAAATGGTTTTGAAAGGTTTGAAAGGCTTCCCAATGCTGAAAGGAAGGTACTCATTAACTTTGAGCTCTCATTGCCCCTATCATAGGCATCTTCATGTGATTAAGGTGAAAGTGAGGTCCACTCTGAATCATATGCTTGACAGATCATAAACTAGAAATCCCAAGTCCCTTGAGTACGAGGGTCGCTCCGCATGCTACTCAACTTTGGTCACCTGAAAGTTCTAGTCATTGTAAATACATGCATATCATCGAGAACCGCCAACGGGGTACCCCTTGCACATAGTACATGAGCTTTTCCATAACCAAAATGACAAGGCAAGCAGACAATGATCATCTCAGCAATCTTTTTATTTACCATATGCATAGCTTTTTATTGAGGATGCTTCATAGATTCTCATTATGGTGATGCTGCCAGTTTCCACCATGATTAGGCATGGCTTAGGCTAGCGGCCTAGGCGTTTCTCTAACACAATGTATAAACTCCATGGACTCACAAGCTCCCATTTTATTTCACATCGTCGACATCCGCAAACAAAAGATCAAGGAATCAACTAGATGGGATATCCAAAAAAAGGTGTTGATAGCGTTCCCCGTGAAAGCACGGTTCTGCTGACTCCCAGCATATAATAAGAAAGCATATAACTTTCATGGACTAGTCACAATGGTTCAAGATTATTAAGCGCAAGGAATAAAGTGTGCCATCAAGTTCGTGAGAGCTTTACTAACTAACTTTCTCAAAACAGACAAACATTTTATTTTGGAAGAAGACACAGCATATATAATATGCGCTGAAGTAGCCTCTTACCACACCTCGAGTTGTCTTAATCTTCATTATTGCCCTTCACTTGTGTGACTTGAATATTAACATGAAACAAAAATCCATTGTGGACGGCTGAACCCTGCAAAGAACTCACAAAACCAAAGAAGAACAACAAATATTTTTGATGTTTTCGATTTTTTTAGAAACAAGCAAACAAAGAAAAACCAAACAAAAACAAAGCAAACCAAACAAAGAAAAATCTTTTTGGATTTTTCTTTTAAGGCAAACCAAAGCAAAGAAACAAAGAAACAAACCAAGAGAAACAACGAAAATATTTTTGGTATTTTTGTGTTTTTAGAAAGAAGCAACAAAAACTAAAAAGAAAGCGAAAACAATGGATGTACAAAGAACTAACCGAACATGATATATATATGACTGTGATGTCGGTGTACCTCCCCCAAGCTTAGGCTTTTGGCCTAAGTGGGGCTCAATAGCGCGGGCAGTAACCCCATGATGGTGGGTCATCATAGGAATGATCATGATCAGGCGTCTGCGATGAAGAAGAAGACGCGCCCCAATCAAATGAGGGTTGCGGGTATGAAGACTCTCCCAAGTTGGAGGGCTGAAACGAATTGTCTTCGGCATCCTCTTCAACATTCTCCTCTTGCTGGGAGAGTTCCCCCACATATGTGTCAACCTCCTCCTCCATAAGCAACCATCCTTGCCTGTTTTTCAAAGTTAAACAAAGCAGGTGCAGGCAAATAAACTATTTTCTCAGTCCTACCCTTTCTCCGACCTTGGTGGGCGAAAGATAATTCATACGGTAAACTTCTTGTAGGGATACGGGTAGGCTACACTAGTGAAAATCAAAATTTTCTACCGTATAAACCAGGATTACTGTTGTCATAGATAATGGGATTACCACTAGACGCGCAGTTGCGGAACTTGAACAAGCGCGTCGAGGCAGTGCAGACGATCTACGTCTCCTCCTTGTTCTCGTCCCACGAGCAGCTCCCCTTGCGCGACTCGTCCAAGCGCTACTCTGATGCAGCGCCTCCGAGGTATCCACACGTACAGGGTGGAAGCGTCAGACGCCGGACTGCTAGGTCCGCGCGTGCAACACAGGCGTGAGGACTAGCGGCTGGGAGGAATGGTCTAACCCTGGTCAGCACGCCCCACCCTCTCTTATATAGGCGTCCCTAGTGGGCTTCTATATTAGCAGCCCATTAGTAGCCTAAGCCTGGTCTAATTCAGATCCAATCGTCATTAGGATTCCAGTCCCTTAAGTGTGTGACCCTATAGGTTCATATACGTATAGACATGACACGAATACACTTATTCTGTCAATAGTTGGTAGCGTCCTCTAGCAAGATGTGCCAACTCCTAAACGCATACAAAGATCATATCGGACGAACCATCACAGGGTTTAGTACATGTCTTTCTCTTTGCCTCACGATATTTGGTCTAGCTCCAAGCTGACCTCCCTTTCTCGATACTGTGATTCAGAATCCCTTTACTAGGTTAACTCTTAACCATATGTAGCATGCCATGCATTTCTGGATCCAATCACTCGAGAGGCCCAGAGATATATCTCTCAAGTAGAGAGGGGAAAATCCCATCTTGATTGACCATTCCTTGCAGCATTGCTTTAGGACAAACCCGAAAGCTACCTTTATAACTACCCAGTTACGGAGTATCGTCTGATAGCCACAAAGTATGTCGATCCACATCTCAAGTACATGCGACAATCTCAGGTCTAAGGACAAAACGTACACGATGTGTAGAGAGAGGGCTGCAACTAATTCCCAGTCTCAAGTTGGGTCAGTCCAACCCCATGTTCATAACATGTGTCCACATTATTGGTTTGACATCTCCATGTATATGACTTGCGAAACATAGTCATCAACTGATCGACGTGCTAGTCTAATATTCACATGTGTCCTCACATGAACTCTGACTAGGGACAACTATTAAATAACCATACAAGTAAAGAGTTTCACAAACAATTCACATAATTTCCAATCAATAAAAGTTGCTTGATATGGATATTCAAAGAACATTACAATAACTCATGGATATATAATAAATATAATCATCTCTATGATTGCCTCTAGGGCATATTTTCTTCAGTCTCCCACTTGCACTAGAGTCAATCTAGATTGTATCTAATACCTATTGCTCTTGTGTGCGCCTGATGCGCAGTCTGAGGGAGTGGCTTTGTAAAAGGATCAACAACATTTGAGTCCGTATGTATTTTGCATATCATGGCACTACCATCCTCAACGAACTCACGAACCTGATGGTAACACATGTGAATATGTTTGTTCTTCTGGTGCTGTCTAGGTTCCTTGGTTTGTGCAATAGCACCATTGTTGTCACAATAAATGTCCATGGGATTGGACGTGCTCTAAACCACACCAAGAGCGATCAGGAAATTTCTAATCCAAACAGCTTCCTTTGCAGCCTCCAAGGCGGCAATATATTCAGCTTCTGTTGAAGAGGAGGCCACCGTATCTTGCTTGGAACTTTTCCAACTCACAGCACCACCATTCATGACAAACACATAACCAGATTGCGATCTGGAATCATCTGAGTCGTTAAGGTAACTCGCATCTGTGTAACCCCTTACACTGAGTTCATCCTCACCTCCATAAACTAGGAACACATCCGTAGTCCTTCTCAAGTACTTAAGGATATTCTTTACCGCTGTCCAGTGACCTTCACCTGGATCAGCCTGATATCTGCTCGTAACACTTAGAGCATAGGAAACATCTGGGCGAGTACATATCATTGCATACATGATGGATCGAATAGCCGAAGCATATGGAACCCTACTCATGCGTTCACGCTCATTAGTAGTCGAAGGACACTGAGTCTTGCTGAGTTTTATGCCATGAGACATGGGCAAGAACCCCTTCTTAGCCTCTTCCATCATGAACCGTTTCAACACTTTGTTAATGTATGTACTCTGGCTTAATCCAATTAGCCTCCTTGATCTATCTCTATAGATCTTGATGCCCAGAATATATGTCGCTTCTCCTAAGTCCTTCATCGAAAAACTATTTTTCAACAAGGTCTTAACAGACTCGAGCATAGGAATATCATTTCCAATCAGCAATATGTCATCTATATATAAGATTAGAAATACCAGCGCTCTCCCACTTTCCTTCTTGTAAACACAAGGTTCTTGTTCGTTTTTTATGAAGCCAAACTCCTTTACAAGTTCATAAAATCGAATGTTCCAACTCCGAGATGCTTGCTTCAGCCCATAAATGGACTTTAGAAGTTTGCATACCTTTCTAGCATTGTTTGGATCGACAAAACCTTCGGGCTGCATCATATACACGTCCTCAGTTAGGATTCCATTTAGGAAAGCCGTCTGGACATCCATCTGCCATATTTCATAGTCGAAATGTGCAACAATGGCTAGAATGATCCGTATAGATTTAAGCATCGCTACGGGCGAGAAAGTCTCATCGTAGTAAACTCCTTGAACTTGTCGAAAACCTTTTGCAACAAGTCGAGCTTTATGGATATGAACATTTCCATCCATATCAATCTTCTTCTTATATATCCATTTGCACTCGATGGCTTTAAAACCATGAGGCAGGTCAACCAAGTTCCAAACTTGATTGTCTCCCATGGACTCTATCTCGGATCTCGTGGCGATCAGCCATTTCTCAGAGTCTGGGTCCACCATCGCTTCTGCATAGGTCGCAGGCTCATCATTGTCCAACAATAATAATTCCCGCGTTTCGTGGAGCCTCGCCGACCTTCGTGGTTGTGGTGCTTCTATTGCAACGGGTTCCTCAACTTGTTCTGCTACAATAGCATCACTCGTAGAAGCATCCCTGACTGGCTCATCTTGAACTTCTTCAAGTCTCACCGACCTTCCACTTGTTCCTTTTGTGAGAAACTCTTTCTCTAAAAATACACCGCTACGAGCGACAAACACTTTGCCCTCTTCTCGGTTGTAGAAGTAATACCCTAAGGTTTCCCTCGGATATCCCACAAAAATGCACTTATCCGATTTGGATGTTAGCTTGTCCGACTGAAGTCGCTTGACAAATGCATCACAACCCTAAATCTTTAGAAAAGACAAACTGGGATTCTTTTCAGTCCACATCTCATATGGTGTCTTAACTACGGATTTACACTACAAGAAATGTGTTGACTTATGACCTTCTCATAGTGATGAGTAATGAAATCGTCATAGATCTATGACGATTTCGCACAAGATTGTCATAGGCAGGTTAGAGATGGAAAAACCATATAGAATTACGATGATTTTTGTCAAAATCATCGTAATTTCAATATATGAAATCGTTATAGACCGGAGCGATGCTACGTTCGATGTTATTATAGCTGATTATGACCAATTTAAGTCGTCGTAATGATAAATTAAAATTATATTTTTGGCCACGTCATCGATCCCGCCTATGTGTCGCGTTTGTTGAGACAATTTTTACCTACATGTATACGCGTCAGTTTTTGCACAGCTCCAACGACCAATCTGGGCTATAATCCTGACACATGGGACCAAACAAAGCTACAATAGGAACTACAATTAATTAATTCCGCGTTGGTTGAGACAATTTTTGCCTACATGTATACGCGTCAGTTTTTGCACAGCTCCAACGACCAATCTGGGCTATAATCCTGACACATGGGACCAAACAAAGCTACAACAGGAACTACAATTAATTAATTCCCCAAAAAAAGAGACAGAAACCAACACATCCAATATTCCTTTGTGTTGAAATATGAAATGCTTCGCTTTTAAAATATCCGCGTTGGGCCTGGGCCTTGGAGCTCCGTGTCCTCATATTCTCCTACCACTTTTCTTTTATTTCTTTAAATTTTATTAAAGTACCGAACGGGCTAAACGGCACATTGCCAATTAAAGTTCTTGGGCTATTGCATATTTAAGAGAGGTACAACTCTTTAACGTGAGAGAGGAGAAACGGAAATATTTCAATCGAACGTTGATTTAAAGAGAACATTTTCTTTTCAGAAATGAATAAAACGAGATATTTGAGCAATTTCGCTGCATATTTTGCATATGATCTCGATAGAGAAGACCCAAAGACCAATTAGGTTCATCTCAATGAGATTCAAAACATTCATGTTGGTGAATTCTTATTTTGCATCCTCCTCTTGATTTTTTTATATTCTTATTTTATTCTCAAAATATTGTTAAAATTGTTAATAGGACCATTCATAGAATGGCGGGATTTTCCAACACTCCTAATGGATCTCTGATAAAATGATATACTATGAATCTAAAAGTGATTTTTTCAAAAAATCTTATAGTTCAAAATGATACATTGTTTGGACCGTTGTTAAACTTTTTATGCCCGTTTCAAACTATGGTCAAAACAGCGGGAATGAAGGTTCTTAGCCAAGGGCTGATCCTCTCTAAACTTGCATTGGATATCTGAAGAAATAACATATTGTGAGTCTAAAAAACAATTTTACAATAATCATGGGCATCAGATCATGTAGATGTAGTTCAAATCGAACCCACTTTCTGCCAATTCGGCAGGAATTTGTCTTTTTACCAGGAATGGACGGAAAGGTTTGAGATACCCTAGTTGGGACATTTTTCCATGGAAGGTGGCCTATTATTTTTGAAAAATGGGATGGTAGCATTTTGAAACTTTCATTTGGTGGTTGCTTCACAAAACGTCTCGTTTTTTGCGCTAGCAAAATTGAAAATGGTTTTTCCGTGCGACGAAAAGGAAAACTTCCTCCGGCAACATTGTTCGCCATCCCATGATATATATGTGTGCATAATATGGGCATATTATCACAAACTAAGCTGTGATTCTGCAATAACATTCGTCGTTTGGTCCGAAAACCATGAAACATCAAACATGATAGGTCATTTCTGAGAAGGTGTTTTTGAGACACTTGCAATATACCAAGTTTGGTATTTTTTTCTTGCAACTATGTTACTTAATAAGACACCACGCGAATAATTTGCATTCATCGGACCATTTTTGAATTTTTTATGCCCGTTTCAAACTATGGTCAAAACGGCGGGAATGAAGGTTCTTAGCTAGGGGCTGATCCTCACTAAACTTGCATTGGATCCCTGAATAAATAGCATATTGTGAGTCTAAAAAATATTTTTCCAAAAAATCATGGGCATCAGATCATGTACCTGTAGTTCAAATCGGACTCACTTCCTACCGATTCGGCAGTAATTTATCTTTTTCACAAGGGATGGACGGAAAGGTTTGAGATACCTCAGTTGGGACATTTGTACATGTAAGGTGGCCTATTATTTTTGAAAAATGGGATGGTAGCATTTTGAAACTTTCATTTGGTGGTTGCTTCATAAAATGGCCCTTTTTTGCACTCGGAAAATGGAAAATGATTTTTTTGTGCGACAAAAAGGAAAACTTCCTCCTGTAACATTGTTCGCCATCCCATGATACATATGTTTGCATAATATGGGCACATTATCACAAACTATGTCGTGATTCTGGCAATAACATTGGTCGTTTGGCCCGAAAGCCAAAGAAACATCGAACATGATAAGTCATTTCTGAGAAGGTTTTTTTAAGACACTTGCAATATACCAAGTTTAGTATTTTTATTTGCAACTATGTCACATAATAAGATACCACGCGAAGGATTTTCATTCATCGGACCGTTTTTGAAATTTTTATGCCCGTTTCAAACTATGGTCAAAACGACAGGAATGAAGGTTCTTATTTAGGGGTTGATCCTCGCTAAACTTGCATTAGATCTCTAAAGAAATAGCATATTGTGAGTCTAAAAACCAATTTTTCAAAAATTCATGGGCATCAGATCATGTACCTATAGTTCAAATCGGACCCACTTCCTACCTATTCGGCAGGAATTTGTCTTTTTCGCCAGGAGTGAACGAAAAGGATTGAGATATCCCGGTTGGGACATTGTCCATGTAAGGTGGTCTAATATTTTTACAAAATGTGGTGGCACCATTCTAAAAC
The DNA here is from genome assembly GCA_030063025.1 of Avena longiglumis. Classification (NCBI taxonomy): domain Eukaryota; kingdom Viridiplantae; phylum Streptophyta; class Magnoliopsida; order Poales; family Poaceae; genus Avena; species Avena longiglumis. The sequence continues at coordinate 191,505,078 of CP125974.1, read as the reverse complement.
TGTCATTTGGTGGTTGCTTCACAAAATGACCCATTTTTTGCGCTCGGAAAATGGAAAATGGATTTTCCGTGCGTCGAAAAGGAAAACTTTCTCCTGCAATATTGTTTGTCATCCCATAATACATATGTGTGCACAATATGGGCACATTATCACAAACTATGCCACGATTTTGTCCATAACATTGGTCGTTTGGTCCGAAAGCCTTGAAACCTCAGACATGATAGGTCATTTCTAAGAAGGTTTTTTTGAGACACTTACAATATACCAAGGTTGGTATTTTTTCTAGCAACTATGTCATATAAGAAGACACTACGCGAAGGATTTGCATTGATCGGACCATTTTTGAACTTTTTATGCCCGTTTCAAATTATGGTCAAAATCGCGGGCATAGAGGTTCTTAGCTAGGGGCTAGGCCTAGCTAAAATTGCATTGGATCTCTCACGAAACATCATATCGTGAGTATAAAAATGTTTTTGCCAAAAATCATTACTATGGGATCATGTACCTGTAGTTCAAACCAGACCCACTTCCTATCGATTCGGCAGGAATTTGTCTTTTTCTCCAGGGGTGTAAGGAAAGGTTTGAGATGCCCCGGTTGGGACATTTGTCCATTTAAGGTGGCATATTATTTTTGAAAAATGGTATCATAGCATTTTGAAACTTTCATTTGGTGGTTGCTTCACAAAACGACCCGTTTTTTGCGCTCAGAAAATGGAAAATAGATTTTCCATGCGTCGAAAAGGAAAACTTCCTCCTGCAACATTGTTATCCATCTTATGATACATATAGGTACACAATATAGGCACATTATCATGAACTATGCCTTGATTCTAGCCATAACATTGACCATTTGACCTGAAAGCCATGAAACCTCATACATGACAGGTCATTTCTAAGAAGGTTTTTCTGAGACACTTGCTATATACCAAGTTTGGTATTTTTATTTGCAACCATGTCACATAATAAGACGCCACACAAAGGATTTGCGTTGATCGGACCATTTTTTAATTTTTTTATGCTCGTTTCAAACTATCATTTTTATGCAACCAATCAGAAGTGAAAACCAGTCCACCCACGGATCACCCACCCAATCAGATATTAGCCATTGATAGGGCCTCCATCCAACGCTCCAAAGTCGCTGCACGAGTTTTGTCCCACCTCCCACACTTGGGCATGAATAGACAGAAATGCCCTAGTTCATAGTATTGCACCACAGAAATAATAAGGGGCACTTTGGTAAAATCCTCCCACACCCATGACCATTGACCCGTCCGCCCAAACCCGACCCTAATCCCTACACGTTCCCGACCCCGCCGCCACTTCTTCCTTCTTTGGCGCCAGCAAACCCTAACCCCGCCGCCAGCAAACCCTAATCCCGCCGACACCTCCCTCCCTCTGCTTCGCCTACACCACCTACATGCACCATCGCGCTGCCCTCTGTCTGCTTCATCTGCTAGCGCGCTCACCACCTCCTCCTCCGCTCCCGTATCCCGCCATGTCGGGTTCAACAGATATGGCCATGCGGTCGCTGGGCCGACCGGAGCAACAAAAACGCGAACCTAAACTACGGCGAGGGTGCTGTGGCACTACGGATCTCCCACTCCACCATCGCACCACCGACTCCCCACCCAGTCTCCACCCGCCGCCCGTGAGGATGTCGGCCAGGAAGCTCAGGAAGCGGCCCAGGAGCTCGTTGCTGTCGTCGGACCATCACAGATCGAGGCAAAGAGACCGAAGCTCGAGCGTCGGAGAACCTGCGGCAGGTGCTGCCCTATGAAGTGCTTTCCTCCTTATCTGATCCCGGTGGCCGCTCCTCCTCCTCTGATCCCGGTGGCTGCCGCTCCCGGCATCAGTTGGTCTTCACCAACAAGTAAGTACCTCTATATCTTCTTTCCCTATCGATCCAGCGACCCCCTGCCGAGTTTCTCGAGTGCTGATTGAATTGGGATTATACTGGGTTTGTAGACAAGCCCAGCAACGAATCTCGAGTTGATGTCGCACCCGGTTGTTGTGGTTCTAATAGATTAGCTCTTTATCTGCTGGTCTTCAAATCTTCACGGTCTAATCTAAAAGTAATGAAGTGAGTAGAATTTATTCTGTGCTTTCATGTTCAGTAGATGCTAGTGTAGAGTCTATTAGCTTTGTGATGAGAATATATGTCAAACTTGCCAGAAGGGGATCATACAGATACACTGTAGCATATATTAGTTCTATCTTGTACTTGTGTATAGAGATGTTGGATGAATGATTTGTTTGTAAGCAGATGCTCATCTATTTCATCATGCATGCATTGACCTATTATTAGTGGTTGTTGATTTTTTCTATTTACAGCAGTTTAAAGAACTGAGTTCATGCATCATAATGTATCTCTATAAACCATTGTTGCATGTTTCATGCATATAAACCATTGTTGGATGTTTCATGCATGCAAGCCATCCTTGTTTGTAAACAGATGGTTTTTTGTTTTGATTAGATCAACTATAGAATGGTAATATTGTTGTCACATGAATTTTGAAATATAAGACATTCATGCTGAATACTTCTACCAAACAATATGCAGGTTGTTGATCAACTATAAATATAAGACCTATTATTAGTGGTTGTTGATCAACTATATAATGGTAATACTGTTTGTAAGTGGATAGGTAGTGTGTCACATCCCAAAATTTTCGAAATTTTGAAATGTGAAAAATAAATAAACAAAATAAACAACTGTTGATTTTTAGGGTGAGAAGAAACTTTTCAATTCCAATTGGAAACATCCAAACTTATTTTGATCAAATAAATCCTAAAGGGATTTAAAAATATAAACAATAAAGAAAGAAAGTTTTAATAATTGGAATCACTATTTTTGGATCTTTTAATAAAAAGATTTGGTTTTCAAAAGAAAAGGTAGAATTATAAATAAAGATTATTTTATTGAGCCAAATTAAATCTTGGCCAAGATTTTGAAATAAAATATTTCTATTTGATAAAAAGAGTAAAGGGTTTATTTAAATAAAATAATGAGGATTTATTAATATCCAATTTTATTAAAGTAATGGCTTTTCCATTTTAAATAAACACTAAAACTTGTTATTTTATTTTAAATAAGTTTTCCCAAGTGTTTTATTTATTCAATTAAAACGTACTGAAATGGTTTTGGTATTATTTAGATTTCAAATAGAGTTTTTAAATAAATAAAATCCTATTGGAATTAATGACTAGGGTCTATTTATTTAATTATTAATGGATCCTAAAAAGAATAAAAATTATTTTGTTTTGGACATTGGATTGTGTTGTTAAACAGAATTAAATTCAACACAAAGTTTGGTGGTGATTTGATTTGATTTGTTGTTTGAATTATTTGTTGAAAATCAAAACAGAAATTCCAAATAGAAAAATAAAAAGCTTCAGTATAAAAAAAGTGAAACAGACTCAACCCACTCAGCCGGCCTAGCAAGCCCAGCAAGAGCCCACCCGGCATACCATCACCGAAATGTTTTCTTACGCGCGAACACACCCACCCAGTCACTGACGCAGAGGCCCCACTCCCACTCTCCCTCTCTCACTGACAGACGGACCCCACCGCTAGCACATCATCGTCTTCACTGCGACATTTCCTCCTTGCCGTTTCTGCCCTTTAACTCCGGTGATCAATTCGCGTTATTGCCTGCGTTATTGTCACCCCCGACCACGCACACTTAAGCGCCCGCCTCTCCTCGCCATTTCCCCTCACTCGCCCCACCTTCTCTGCCACCAGGCTGCCTCGAATCGGCTTTGCACCCCCGCTGCTCCGGAGACCTTCTCCAGCAAATTCCGGCGCCATCCAGCCACCCCACGACTCCCTCTGCACGCAGGCATATTCCCCATCGCCAGGCGCACCTGCCCATAGCCCCAGCTCACTCCTGCGTGCCCCGTAGCATCGGCTTCATCCTCACATGAGCACCGCCGCCGTCTGCCATCGCTCCGTCGAGCTTTCCTGGTAAGCCTCGACCTTCCCAGCACCTCCTGTTGATGCTCCCATCATTCCCAGATCAGCACGCGTCTAACCATGCCTTTGTTTTGCCTTGGGGTGAATTGCAGCCTCGCCCCCATCGTCATACAGAGCCGCCCGACGCCACTGCATACTCCAGTGAGCAATCGTCGCCTCTCCGGTGCACCCCTCGCCAAACCAACAGCGCCTCGAGCTTCACCAGGACCTTGCGAGCACAGTGAGCACCTCCACTTGTTCCCTTGCTTCCTGTAATCGCTGCGACGCCACTGTCTGACCGTGCACCGCCAGTCGCCGCCTCCAGCCCCGCCCACTCTTGGTTAAGCGCATAGCATTCATTGGATCTGAATCCTTTGGCTGAGATTAGAACTTAGACGAAGGGGTATGTGTGCATCTGAGCCACTTGATCTTAGTTAAATCCTACGGTCCAGAGAGCTCGATCCACCCGAAGCGGTACCGTCCAGTTATATTGCGCCACGTGGACATGGTTTAGTTTAAAACAGAAAATAGAATCTGATTGATATGCAAACTTGTAAAATTCATAACTTTAATTCTACACGTCCAAATTTTGCAAATTTTATATTAATGGATTCAGCAGAACATGTACTTTGCAACCATGCAAATTGTTTAATGTTTTGCTTCTGGTAAATTGGTTGAAATGATTTGAGAGAAACCTTTGGGAAATGTTTTGATTCAAACCTTCTGACCCTAAACACCAAGTTTTGAGAATTAAAATATATTTGGTGAACCCTTTAAAGACTATTTCTTTGCTAAAAGCATTTTCAACCACATAAAATATTGTTTGGGTTTAAAAATGGATTATAGATAAAACCTTTTGCAAATGGTTTTACCACTTTAGTAAGTGACCACTTTTGAACTTTACAATGTTTAGAGCCTAGTAGAAACCACTTTTGTAAATAAAACTATCTTTTGCATGCTTGCATGCATGACCTTGTTTCTATTATTTTATGTGTGATAAATTGGTTGTAATGCTAGTTGAATTTGTGTTTTCTTGATTGTATTGTAGTGGAATTACAAGAGTGTGATATTTGCAAGAACAAGAAGTGAACCATCATTCTCTACTAAAAAGGCAAGTGACACTATCATCCACGTCCTACTATTTTCATTTCACTTAGTGGATTTTTGTAACATGCATGATAAGGATTACTATATTTTATGCTATGCTAAATCCTAATAGGATACCCTTATATATTCCTTAGTGGAAACATTGTAGTTGTAGTATGATTAGCCCAGCTATATATTTGGGATGGGATACATGTTATGATTATATGAAGAGTTGAAAAGATATATGTTTTATATAATAAAACAAGTACTCAATGAACCACCTGGGTGGACAAGGATACTCAAGTTTTGGACAAGGTGGCAACAAAAGGAACCATGTTTATATGGCTATCTCTTTTTGTATGTGCACTAGAAGAAAACCACCCAGGGACTTAGAGATTGAACATGTTTCTCGTGATTGGCTTCCGGTATGACCACATGCTAAATGGGCTCTGGCTTAGTCAACTACATAGTGGAAGACCCATGCATTGGCATCTTCAGGTTAACTAGAATTGTGTAAGGGAACTTGTAACCCTACATTGGTGCCTAGATGACAAGCTAGCATTGTGTATTGGGAGGACTTTTCTATGGAAAGACTTTGTCACATTCTCAATCTTCCAGTACCCCATCTTGGTGAGTACTTATCCAGCAGCCACTGGTGGCATCAAGATGAGATTGTGTCATGTGGGTAAAGTGTACAACTTCTGCAGAAGATCAAAATTCTAAGTACTTAGCCGTGTCCCCGGTTATGGACAATACTGAGCAACTAAGGCCTGAAGCTATGGAAGATCTCGACATTCCAATTTCTCAAAGTAAAACTTGATGGTGACAACAAGGGATTTGAAGCACTTGGAGTTTTCCAAGAAGTTCAGAAATATTTGTCAAAGATCAAAAACTATTTTGAAAAGATAGGATAAAACTATATTGCTTTCTGCAAATGAGCCTAACCCCACTTAGCCAAATATGCATGTAATGATAGGATACACTTATTTCTACATAGTAGTGAAACTTTCCAATACAATTCAAATGTATTGACCCTTCTGGCTGCAACTTATTATGTTGCAGGTCTGTTTGATTTTAGTGAAGTTTATTGATTAGGATTACAAGTCTATAACCAACATGACTGCCTGTGGCACTTTGAAGATGAAGGACTCCATGCTTTATAGATTTCTGCTGCAATGTAATGTGATAGCCAAATGAGCTATGTAAGATGTAATAAATTATTTTATTCCTGGTTATAAAGTTGTAATATGACCTTTGTTTCTTGATATTACATCTTAACTGTGTATGCTAGCTATTGATCCAGGGACTAGCATTGTAAACACAGGGATCTCTACCTTATTAAAGGGTGGGAACTTTACATATGGTATCAGAGCACTGTGTTGCCTGTAGGATTGTAACCCTAGGATTGGACAAACCCCTTAGAAAAATAGGAGTTGTTTTTTTTCCAAAACTTATTTACAAACAATCTTGTAAACTCTGTCCTCAACCTTTTGGTTTTGATTCTACATCTCTTCCTTTTCAACTTGATGGAGAAAGCCTACCCCATGGCCAAAGACTTCACCATGTGCAAATGATTTCATCAACTCTAATGACTTCAACATCTTCAAGTGATATCAAGTTTAGTTTCACCAAGGACTTCAACTTAGACATCACTAAGGACTACAAGTGAAAAACCAAGAGACATTAGATTGCCTACCAACTATCTAAGACATTGATATCAAGTTAGAGTATGGATCATATTGACCTATGAGGTATGATTATACTAAGTTGTATATTTCAAAAAAAAACTTGTTGTTTCCTTCAACTCATGAGTTAAGCTATAAGTTGTTATGTGGATACTTGCTTGTTGATTGTTTGATTGCTTGAATGAACTTGGTTGTTTTGTGTTGTGTGTTAGAACTTCTTAAAAACCTATCCATCATTACTCATCCCTATCAAACCAACAGATGCCTCCCCGTCGTGCCAACCCCAACCAAAACAACAACATCACTCCTGAGATGCAGCAGTTGATGACAGGCCAAACACAACTGATGCAGATGATGACCACACTCATACAGAATCAGAACAACAACAACAATCAGAATAATCCTCCAGCACTTGATATGCTCACCAAGTTTCTGAAACTTAGGCCTACAAGGTTCTCTGGAACAACTGATCCAATGGAAGCCAATGACTGGTTATGTTCGGTGAATAAATACTTAGTGACTGTTGGCTGCGTCGATGAAGAAAAACTTAGGTTTGCAGCATTCTACTTGAAGGACCAGCAGCAACATGGTGGGACAACTTTCAGATCACCACTCCCCTTGAGGATGTAACTTGGGCTATTTTTGAGGATGGATTTAGAACAACTCACATCTCACCTGGAGTGATGTACTTGAAGAAAAAGGAGTTTCACAATCTGAAACAGCGTCACCTCAGTGTGGCTGAGTATATTGAAGAATTCAACAATCTGGCACGCTATGCACCGGATGAAGTTGATACAGATGCTAAGAGAAAAGAGAAATTTCTTGAAGGACTTAAATATGAGTTGAACCTGCAGCTAGCTATTTCCTATGTCCCAACATATCAATCACTCTGTGACAAAGCCAGCATTTTGGAAAACAAGATGAATCAAGTTGAGAACAGAAAGAGGAAGCATAAACTCAAGAATCACTCAGGATCATCAAAAAAGAAGCATTCATTCAAAAAGAGCAATGAAGTGTAGGGGTCCCAATCTTTAATAAGGTAGATTCCCCCTGTGTTTACAATGCTAGTCCCTGGATCAATAGCTAGCATCCACAGTTAAGATGTAATATCAAGATACAAAGGTCATAATATAAATTTATAACCAGGAATAACATAGTTTTATTACATCATACATAGCTCATTTGGCTATTACATTACATTGCAGCGGAATAACTATAAGTATGGGCCCTTCATCTTCAAAGTGCCACAGGCAGATGTTGGTTGTAGACTTTGTAATCCTAATCAAACAATCTTCATTCAAATCAATCAAACCTGCAACATTACAAGTTACAGCCACAAGGGTCAATACATTTTGAATTGTATTGGCAAGCTTCACTTCTATGTATAATAAGAGTGGATCCTATCAATACATGCATATTTGGCTAAGTAGAGTTTAAGGCTTGTTTGCACAAAGCAATATTTTATCCTATCTTTTCGAAAATGGTTTTGGTCCCTTTGTCAAATATCTTTTCCAAGAATCCCTTGAACTCCTTGGTAGAAACTCAAGTGTTCAAGTCCTTGTCAAAATCTCTTGAGCCACTTGGTAACCCCAAGTGCAACAAGCTTTAAAATCTCATGAGTTCCTTGGTAACCCCAAGTACAACATGTTTTAACAAAATATCTTTGAATTCCTTGGTAGACACACAAGGGCATCAAGTTTTTATTTTAGAAGTTAGAATGTCGAGATCTCGCATAGTTCAAGCTTTAGTTGCTCAGTATTGTCCATAACTGGGGACACGACTAAGTACTTAGATTTTATTAACTTCTGCAGAAGGAGTACACTTTACCCACATGTCACAATCCCATCTTGTTGCCACCAGTGGCCTACTGGATTAGTGCTCACCAAGATGGAGTACCGGCAGACTGAGAGTGTGACGAAGTCTTTCCAAAAGGTCCTCCCATACATCATTGCTAGCTTGTCTTCAGCCCCCATGAAGTATTCCAGATCCCCATGTCCGGTAACTAAAGACAATGTATGGGTCTTCCTAATGTAGTTGACTAAGCCAGAGCCATAATAGCATGTGGTTGCACACGAAAGCCACAATTGGAGAAACATGTTCAATCTCTAAGTTTCCTAGGTGGTTTTCTTTTGGAGCACAACACAAAGTGATTCCCATAGACATGGTTCCTTTTGTTGCCACCTTCTCCAAAACTTAAAGTATCCACCACCTAGGTGGTTCATTGAGTCCTTGTTTTATTATGTAAAACATAAGTCCTTTTCCCAACCTTTGTAAAATCTCAACATGTATCTCTTTTCAAAATAAAGCATGGCTAAGCATGTACAACTACAATATCTTCACTAAGGAGTGTATAGGGAATCCTATTAGGATTTAGCATAGCATAAGTATAAAATTTGTTTTCATGCATGTTTTTCATAATCCACTAAGTATAATGAAAATAATAGGACTTTTGAATGATAGTGTAACTTGCCTTTTTGGTAGGGAATGGTGGTTCACTCCTTGATCTTGCTAGTCTCTCACTTTGCTAAATTCACTACAAGTCAATCAAGCAATCACAAAATCAACTAACATTCCAAACCAAAGTCAAACAAACAATCTCATACTCACAAAGCAATGGAATCTAAGTCATGCATAAGTATGCAAAGGATGGTTCTATTGCAAGGATGGTCTCCACTAGGCTTATAAATTTGTAAGGTCCAAATTGGTCATTTACCAAAATGGCAAAGTCATTTGCAAATGTGTTTTATCCTTAAACCATTTTCAAAACCTTTCATCATTTTATGTGGTGAAAAAATATTTTCTTATCAAAAAAAACTTTATGTTTTTCACCAAATGAGTTGCCATTGCAAAACTTGGTGTTTTTGGATCAGTAGGTTTGGTCCAAACCATTTTCTCAAAGTTTTCTTTCCATAATCATTTCCATAATAAAATCAATAATTTTATTTGGCTAGAAATTGGCTAAGTCAAATACTCCAACCTAAATTTTACCAAAATCATTTTTAACACCAAGGGTTGGTTCCTAGGGTCAGTAAGGTCACATCAAACCATTTTGCAAAAGTTTTAACCCTAAAATCAATTTTAAACAATTTTTATACTCTAAACAAGCTCACAAAAGAATCTACAAAATCAAGCAAACTAACAGATACTATTGGCTAAACTAATTCCACAGTTTGCTAGGGCTTGTTCTCCTGAATCCATTGATATAAAATTTGTAATTTTTGGACGTGTGGTTTGAAAGTGTAACACCCTCAGAATCGGACCTATGCAAGTTTGAGCAAAATTCGCCAAACCCGCATAGAAACGATTCAAAGGTGCCCACCAGGCACTTTCGTGCGGGTGGAAAATGAAGTAATAACATTACACAACAGTCCTCGATGGGACCCACAGAACAGATATATATAACAGCGACTCCATGAGTCAAGAATACATATATACGGTACAAAGATCCAAATCACCTTGAAAAGAGGGGGCGTCCGACTACGGACAAGATGCAAATGGGGCTAAGAGCCCTGAAGAATAACCAATGGCGTCCATAACCCTGCCCAGGCCAAGCCGGAAGGGTAACCCTATTAACGGCGTCGATCTCAAAACCTGCTTAAACAAAAGGGGTGCCGACACAGGGCAAAGGAAAAAGAGGCGTCGGTTACGAGGCCGATACAGCGAGACTAGAATTGGCGGTCCTCGCCTACATAGGTATGGTGGATCAAGCGGCGGCAAAGACGCACTAAACAACCTATAGAGACTCGATACAACTGGCGGATATCGAGAGAGGGATGAGAATGACCTAACGGATCCAACCTGAAGCTAACACCAAACAAACCCATCCGGTGTTTCCCCTCGAGACCAAACGAGGAAGTCAACCGAGGAACTCACACGTTGGCAGTTTACTTATTCGATTATAGTTGTGGCACTTTACTAGTCGATTTAGATAATCGTCACGGTAAAGTAAGCGTGGGCACTTTAGTTAACCATTCCGTTATAGTGGCAACACTTACTAGTCGAATCTGATTAACATGAGATAACCCGTAAACCCAGCGGTTGTTGGTACTTTTATTCAGCCATTCCGTTGTAGTTGCAAGATTTACTAGTCGAGATACAATTGTCGCAGCGACAACCAAACAAGCAATTGTGGGCGTATTAATTAGCCATTCCATTATAGTGAAGCTGATTACTAGTCATTATAAGTCAAATTTATAGCAGTAAACTTTAGTTATGCTTGTCTATGATCGAGATCTGCTCCAAGTCGTCCATATCCATGGACACGGCTTTGAGAAAGTTTTACCGGCGGGTGCACCAATAGCAACACACGCTCGATCAACCTCGGAAAAACCAAATCAAAACCCAACGAGGCTTTCACGGTGAACAAGCACAGATTCAGAAATATTTGAGGGGCCACCCTTAAGTAGAATCATAGCAGTAAGCAAGCTCGAGACGGCCTCAAGGTTATGGGGACGTTTGTGAACGACGGGAACCGAAAGTGTGGCTGGGCTTGTCGACACAGCGAATCGTGCCATGATCCTAACGATACAGGTGTGCTCTCGCACAATTTAAATACGAAAGTAGCATGGCATAAGTACAGGATCGTAAATAAAACCTCAAACTAGTTTGTGGCCCCAAGAAATAAGATGAATCAAGCTCGCTCGGGGGTCCCATATACCTCCCGGATGTGGATAGCGCGCAAAAATCAAGGAACAGGTATCAAGTACTCGGGGTCTTACGGGACACAAGTGGGCGTTCGGAAACCAAATATTTTCTATCACCCACCGATGCCTCTGCTTATTTCAATTTTAGTTGTTAAACGGAAATTAAAGTGACGATAAGTAAAACTAGAATCATCTCCAACAACATCAACATGCGGCAATACATCAGCAACTGTGGCATATGACGACACACATCCGCACTTGAGCAAGCAACTACGGCGCGCAAGTCCAACTATCTACCAAACAACAGGTAATAGGGTGTGTCCAAGGCAATATAGGGCTGCACGGTATATCACGGGTACGGAAACTAAAGCATCGCAACACAGATAGCAAAAGGTCAACAGGAGGGAAGTAAATACTATAAAAGTAAGATAGGTAGAAAGGGGGAGATGCTCGCCTGAAAACATTGTCGAAGGGTTCGACCGAAGATCGGGGCGAAGCTCACATCAACTCAACGGTCTTATCCGCGAAGAAGCAAAACACTAGCACAAACACCGGATGCAATATTTAGTACAACGGCAGAAGATCGGCATGCTTATGATATGATGCATGGCATGGCAAAGGTGCAATGCGATTAGGTCAATATTAAGTGGAACCGGGGTCCCGACAATTATTTAGGTGGTTCATGTTATTTATCTTCCCCGCAATTTAAATGTTGTTTCAACCAGGCAAGATATGGCAACGGTTCGATACACAAGTTTAAATGAGGCCAATATAAGGCTAGATTTGCCCGCATATGGGCCCCATATTCAATTATTAGGTGAATCGGCATAAGGCCCCCAAACCAGAGAGATGCGTGCAAGATGAATGACAATTTAATATGCATCAAGTTTTATGTTTGACATTTATAAAATAGGGGTTCGGATAAGGGTCACACATTGAGGGGTCTTAGGGATCCGGGGTGGGGGGGGTCGGGGGAGGGGGTCAGACGGTCTCGGATCGTTCTTGACGGGGAGCTACTGGGGTAGTCTTCAGTCACGTCTTGGGTCATGGGGTTCGGGGTTGACGGAGCACTTGTCGCATCGGGGTTCTCGGCGGACTCGGTGTCGGGTTCACGTTGGTGTACTCGGTGTTAGGGAAGGCGATCTTGATTGAGGTCGATGAAGATCTTGGCGAGGTTCGGGTTCAAGCGCCGGATCGGGCTTGAGGTCTCGGCGTACTTGGTGTCCGGCAGCTCGAGTCGCGGATCTTGGCGGTACCAGGACAACGATGGGTTACAACTTGTCACATGCGAGCAATTCAAGGCGACACTGGACGAACTTGCGGGGCGAGATCCTTCTTGGGCTCCTGCGCACACGCCGTGCAGTCTGAACCCGCAGGGCCGACGGGAGCAGAAGGCGCTGGCCCGGGGAGGCTTGACGACGGGCTGCATGGTGCGTTGGTGACGAGGTCACGGGCCGGCTCGGGCCCGGCGGCGAGCGCGACGCTAGGGCAGGCGGAGCGCAGGCGGGTGGAGGCGGCTCCCGGCAGCTCGGCGGCGGGAGAGCTTCGGGCTGGCGCGAGCAGACGGGAGGAGCGAGATCTGTGATCGAGGCGGCATGGGAGGCGTCGGGTCGGCGGAAGGCGGGTGGCGCTTCAGGCAGAGGAGGAGGACCATGGCCTTGGCGACCGCCGGCAACCACATGCTGCAGGGCGAAAGGCGGCGCCGCGGCAGCCGGCCGGAGAGGCGACGCCGGGTCGGGCGTCTGGCGAGGCACAGCGGGCATGAACCGGAGCTCGCGGAGGGTGGTCGGCCGGAGCTCGCGGCATGGCGAGGTCGGGAGGTCTGTGGCTCGGGCGGGCCGGAGGCTGGTCATGATCGGTGTGAGGTAGGAGGAGGATGGGAGGCGGAGGCGCGGTGGCGATGGCGCGGGGGGGGCTGCGCCGGGCGGTCATGGACTGGTGGCGGCGGGGACGCGGTGGAGCAGGGCGGTGAGGGGCGAGCGCGGGCGTGCGGTGGGAGAGAGAAGGGGAGGAGGAAGGAGCGGGGGACAGGGCGCCAGGGGGTGCCTCGGGATCGGGGAGGTGGGGCAGGGTGCGGGGCAGGCGCCAGGGGGAGTGTGTGTCGGTTTGGGTGGGGGAAGTGGCTGTGAGGCTGAGGAGTGGGACCAGGCGGGGTGGACCAGGAGTGGAAGGGACACGGGGCAGGGCTCGGGGTGGGGAGAGAGGCAGGCGGCCGATGTGGGAAGTGGGACCGGTTGGGTGAGTGGGTTGAGTGGAGAGGGAGGGCTAGGCCAAGTGGCAGAGGTTGATTGGGTGAGGGAGAGGGGGAGCTGAGGTGGCAAAGTCTGATTGGGTGGAGTGAGGTGGCCAGGGGGTGTGGGTAGGATAGTTGGTGGGTTTAGGATTTAGATGGGGCTGGTTGGGGTGGACCGTTTATTATTTCCTGGGGTGGTCGATCAATTGATCGGCCCGTTATTGCCTATTAAAATAATTTAAATTTTTATTTATTCTAATTGGGCCGTTTGCAACCCGATAGCAACAAACAAATTAACTCCGGAGACCCGGGTTTTTGCGTTTGAATAAAGATGGGGCGTTTGGAAATTCAAAAACAGGTTTTCGAAAATAGTTTTATGCAAACAACACAAGATGATGACGATGCAATGCACAAATTCAACGCGATTTTCTAGTAGTGGTTTTGCGGGATGCCACAGAAAGTTACAAGGGTTTGAAGTTTGCAAATAAATCTGTTTTCAAATTTCTTTTAAACGGATCTAGTGCCACGCGTCAAGTTCTTACTGGACAATACCGGTTCGGTCGGATTGATCTCTCTGGATCGTTGGATCTAAGTGGGATCGCGCGGCACTGGTTGCTCGATACCCCTTCGCTCACTTTCTTTCCTAAACGTCAGATCCAAATCTAACGGTCCTAACCACTCTGACTATTAATCGGTATTGGCGCTCTGGCCTTTCGCCAGCGAGGTGGTCGCCGGTGATACTGGACACAAGGAAGAGAAGGAGAAGGCTCACCGTGATCGTAGGGTCGTGGGAAAGCTCGACGTGGTTGCGAGGAGGCGAGGGGCACACTGGGGTGGAACTAATTGCTCGCCAGAGTTCCTGCTGGCGTCGGTTGCGCGTGGTCGTGGTCGAAGTCGACTCTGTGGTTCACCCCGAAGCAAAACGAGGGCACGGTTATAAGAGTAAGATCAAGGCAGAGCTGTGTGCGTGAACGAGAAGGCGCGGGGCGGTCGGAATCTACCTGTGGGGCTCGCCGGATTTGAAGACAGACGGCGGTTGCTCACTGTCGACGACGGAGGTGACACTACGGTGTGAGCTAGGACACGAGAATGATGACATTAGTTGCGGAAGAAGTCATTGGTCTTAGGCGCATCATCGAAAAGAAGAGGGGCGGTCACAACATTACCAAGGGAGTCGCCGGAGAAATTGCAGACGGCGGCGTGAGTCGAGCTTGTCCTTGCCGATTTGTGATGCTGTGGCGGATGAGCAGGAGGCACAGTGAGGTGCGCTAGAGGCTGGGGATCATGTGAGCATGGTCGAGGAGGCTCGAGTAACGTCGGTTGGCGGAATTGGTGGAGTTCGCGGGCAGAGGCGGTGCAGAGAAGAATTGGGCGGCTGAGGCGAGGGAAGGCGTCTGGGGAAATGGAAGAGAAGACACAGGCACTTAAATGGGCGTGATTGCTGCGAGGTTTAAGGCTGCGAATTGATCGCGGGGATTGAAGACAGCAACGACAGCGAGGAGAGGGCGTGGTCATCGCGGGGTTGAAGACGATGAGCTGGCTGCGTGGGATCGTCTCGTCAGTGAAAGAGGGGAAGTAGAAGTGGTTCCAGGCTGTCTGTGACTGAGTGGGTTCTTTCTGTGGTAAAGAAAAACGGTTCGCTCAGGTGGGGTCGGTTGGTCAGTGGGAAAAGAAATGAGGAGGAGGTCCACCGGTCAGTGACTTAACGGGTTGCTTCTGCGGTGAAGAAAACGGTTCGGGGAATAAGAGGAGGTGGGCTGCGAGTGGGCTGTTGGGCTGGGGTAGTTGGGCCAGTCTGTTTATACATTTTTTTCTTCTGAGTTCTTTTTCCTTTTCTATTTCTATTTTTCTGTTTTGAAATTTCAAACAAACAAACAATGTTCAAATCAATTCAAACAACACCCAAACTTTGTAATTTTGAAATTAGTTTTGTTCAGTAACATGAACCAAAATCCAAATTCAAAATAATAATTTAAATAATAGGGCCCATTAATAATTAACTAAATAGATGTATCAACTATTAAATCCATAGGTTTTGATTTAATTCCAAAGTTCCACTTGAGAACTAATTAATTTTAAACCATTCAGTAGTTTATTTGGAAATAAATAATATTTAGAAAACAAAATTAACCTTTTATTTTAGGGTTCATTAAACAAAATGGGCCTTAGTTATCAAATCAAATATAGTTTGATTTTATTAATACAATCTTTATTTGAAACCTAAATATTTTCAAAACCAAGTCAGTAGGTTTTATTTGGGCAATATAGAATACTTGGAAACTTGTTTTAAAAACAAATTAACATTTTATTTTAGAGTCCATTATTAATTAAATATAATAGACTTTAATTATTAAATAAAATAGGATTTATTTTATTGAGATATTTATTTTGAAATCTAATATAAAGCCAAAACACTTTAGTAGGTTTTATTTGTGAATATCAAATATTTGGAAAACTTATTTTAAAAAATTTAATAAGTTTTGATGTTTCAATTAAATTGGTAAAACCTTTTATTTAAATAAAGTTTGGATATTAATTCCTTATCATTTTATTTAAAGAAACCTTTGTTATTTTTATTCAAAATAAAATGTTTTAATTACAAAGCTTGGCCAAGGTTTAATTTGGGCTTTATAAAATGTTCTTTATTTATAAATCCACCTTTTTTTTTAAAAACAAAATCTTTTATTTTAAAAGATCAATAATGGTATTTCCAAAACATTTTATTTTCCTCTATTTAAAATGTTTATCTTTTTAAACCCCTTTAGGATTTTATTTAATTCAAATGGGTTTGGAGTTCCAATTGAATTCAAAAAGTTTCTTCTGGCTCTGAAAATTAAACAAAGTTTTATTTTATTCATTTATTTTCACATTACAAGATTTGGAAAATCTTGGGATGTGACATGAAGGTCTGAACCACATCAGTATCACCACAACATCAATGGGAGTGATAATAATGGAAATGATACTGACAATGGAGATGACCTTGGTCAGAACCACCATGACACTTTCAGGAATAAAGACATTAGCCAGTTGCAATGCTATAATTTTAAGGAACTTGGACACTATGCATCAGACTGTCCTGAAAAGAAAAATAAAAAGCATGCTAGAAGAGCCAATGGAAATGACTCCAATGTGACCCAGAAAGGACATGTGAACCACATTGACATGGATGGAAACTTTGAATAGATAGAAGAAGTGGATGTCAGGAACTAGTTAACTCAGAAGAGTCAAATAAGGATTCCTTGTCAGGATATCAAGTGTTGAACCTATAGTCAAGTGAACCATCAATGTAATCCTATAAGATTTATTTTAAGGGTGGTAGTACCCTAGTTGCCTTGAAGCCAACTTGTAACCCTAGCCTTCCCAAATCTCGGGACAAGATTTATTTTAAGGGTGGTAGCCTGTCACATCCCAAAATTTTCCAAATTTTGAAATGTGAAAAATAAATAAACAAAATAAACAACTGTTGATTTTTAGGGTGAGAAGAAACTTTTTGATTCCAATTGGAAACATCCAAACCTATTTTGATCAAATAAATCCTAAAGGGATTTAAAAAGATAAACAATAAATAAAGAAAGTTTTAATAATTGGAATCACTATTTTCGGATCTTTTAATAAAAAGATTTGGTTTTCAAAAGAAAAGGTAGAATTATAAATAAAGATTATTTTATTAAGCCAAATTAAATCTTGGCCAAGCTTTTGAAATAAAATATTTCTATTTGATAAAAAGAGTAAAGGGTTTATTTAAATAAAATAATGAGGATTTATTCATATCCAATTTTATTAAAGTAAAGGCTTTTCCATTTTAAATAAACAATAAAACTTGTTATTTTATTTTAAATAAGTTTTCCCAAGTGTTTTATTTATTCAATTAAAACCTACTGAAATGGTTTTGGTATTATTTAGATTTCAAATAGAGTTTTTAAATAAATAAAATCCTATTGGAATTAATGACTAGGGTCTATTTATTTAATTATTAATGGATCCTAAAAAGAATAAAAATTATTTTGTTTTGGACATTGGATTGTGTTGTTAAACAGAATTAAATTCAACACAAAGTTTGGTGGTGATTTGATTTGATTTGTTGTTTGAATTATTTGTTGAAAATCAAAAAAGAAATTCCAAATAGAAAAAGAAAAAGCTTCAGTATAAAAAAAGTGAAACAGACTCAACCCACTAAGCCGGCCCAGCAAGCCCAGCAAGAGCCCACTTGGCATACCCTCACCGAAACGTTTTCTTACGCGCGAACACACCCACCCAGTCACTAACGCAGAGGCCCCACTCCCACTCTCCCTCTCTCACTGACAGACGGACCCCACCGCCAACACATCATCGTCTTCACCGCGACATTTCCTCCTCGCCGTTTCTGCCCTTTAACTCCGGCGATCAATTCGCGTTATTGCCTGCGTTATTGTCGCCCCCGACCACGCACACTTAAGCGCCCGACTCTCCTCGCCATTTCCCCTCACTCGCCTCACCTTCTCTGCCACTAGGCTGCCTCGAATCGGCTTTGCACCGCCGCTGCTCCGGCGACCTTCTCCAGCAAATTCCGGCGCCATCCAGCCGCCCCTCGACTCCCTCTGCACGCAGGCATATTCCCCATCACCAGGCGCACCTGCCCATAGCCCCAGCTCACTCCCGCGTGCCCCGTAGCGTCGGCTTCGTCCTCACCTGAGCACCGTCGCCGTGTGCCATCGCTCCGTCGAGCTTTCCTGGTAAGCCTCGACCGCCCCAGCACCTCCTGTTGATGCTCCCATCATTCCCAGATCATCACGCGTCTAACCATGCCTTTGTTTTTCCTTGGGGTGAACTGCAGCCTCGCCCCCGTCGTCATACTGAGCCGCCCGACGCCACTGCATACTCCGGCGAGCAATCGTCGCCTCTCCGGTGCACCCCTCTCCAAACCAACAGCGCCTCGAGCTTCACCAGGACCTTGCGAGCACGGTGAGCACCTCCGCTTCTTCCCTTGCTTCCTGTAATCGCCACGACGCCACCGACTGATCGCGCACCGCCAGTCGCCGCCGCCAGCGCTTCCCACTCTTGGTCAAGCGCATAGCATCCGTTGTATCTGAATCCTTTGGCTGAGATTAGAACTTAGACGAAGGGGTATGTGTGCATCTGAGCCGCTTGATCTTAGTTAAATCCTATGGTCCAGAGAGATCGATCCACCCGAAGCGGTACCGTCCAGTTATATTGCGCCACGTGGACATGGTTTAGTTTAAATCAGAAAATAGAATCTGATTGATATGCAAACTTGTAAAATTCATAACTTTAATTCTACAAGTCCAAATTTTGCAAATTTTATATCAATTGATTCAGAAGAACATGTACTTTTTAACCATGCACTTTGTTTAATGTTTTGCTTCTCATAAATTGGTTGAATTTGCAGAAACTTGTGTAGGCTTATTTTGAATATAAAAATTGTTCTAGATATAATTTTATTGTGAAATCTTTGCAAAATGGTTTGTTGTGAACCTACTGACCCTAGGAACCAACTTATGGATTTAAAAATGTATTTTGTGTAGTTAAGGAACAAATAATTGAATTAACTCATTTCTAGTCAAATAAAAATGTTGATTATAAATTTAGAAATGATTTTTGAGAGAAACCTTTGGGAAATGTTTTGATTCAAACCTTATGACCCTAAACACCAAGTTTTGATAATTAAAATATATTAGGTGAACCCTTTAAAGAATATTTCTTTGCTAAAAGCATTTTCAACCACATAAAATATTGTTTGGGTTTAAAAATGGATTATGGATAAAACCTTTTGCAAATGGTTTTACCACTTTAGTAAATGACCACTTTTGAACTTTACAATGTTTAGAGCCTAGTAGAAACCACTTTTGCAAATAAAACTATCTTTTGCATGCTTGCATGCATGACCTTGTTTCTATTATTTTATGTGTGATAAATTGGTTGGCATGCTAGTTGAATTTGTGTTTGCTTGATTGTATTGTAGTGGAATTAGAAGAGTGTGATATTTGCAAGAACAAGAAGTGAACCATCATTCTCTACTAAAAAGGCAAGTGACACTACCATCCAAGTCCTACTATTTTCATTGCACTTAGTGGATTTTTGTAACATGCATGATAAGGACTACTATATTTTATGCTATGCTAAATCCTAATAGGATACCCTTATATATTCCTTAGTGGAAACATTGTAGTTGTAGTATGCTTAGCCCAGCTATATATTTGGGATGGGATACATGTTATGATTATATGAAGAGTTGAAAAGATATATGTTTTATATAATAAAACAAGTACTCAATGAACCACCTGGGTGGACAAGGATACTCAAGTTTTGGACAAGGCGGCAACAAAAGTAACCATGTTTATATGGCTATCTCTTTTTGTATGTGCACT
Organism: Avena longiglumis; assembly: GCA_030063025.1. Taxonomy (NCBI): domain Eukaryota; kingdom Viridiplantae; phylum Streptophyta; class Magnoliopsida; order Poales; family Poaceae; genus Avena; species Avena longiglumis. Next base: position 191,485,111 of record CP125974.1, on the reverse strand, counting down.
AGAAGAAAACCACCCAGGGACTTAGAGATTGAACATGTTTCTCGTACAGTGGCTTCCGTGTACAGCCACATGCTAAATGGGCTCTAGCTTAGTCAACTACATAGTGGAATACCCATGCATTGGCATCTTCAGGTTAACTAGAATTGTGTAAGGGAACTTGTAACCCTACATTGCTGCCTGAATGACAAGGTAGCATTGTGTATTGGGAGGACTTCTATGGAAAGACTTTGTCACATTCTTAATCTTCTAGTACTCCATCTTGGTGAGTACTTATCCAGCGGCCACTGGTGGCATCAAGATGAGATTGTGTCATGTGGGTAAAGTGTACAATTTCTGCAGAAGATCAAAATTCTAAGTACTTAGCCGTGTCCCCGGTTATGGACAATACTGAGCAACTAAGGCCTGAAGCTATGGAAGATCTCGACATTCCAATTTCTCAAAGTAAAACTTGATGGTGACAACAAGGGATTTGAAGCACTTGGAGTTTTCCAAGAAGTTCAGAAAGATTTGTCAAATATCAAAAACTATTTTGAAAAGATAGGATAAAACTATATTGCTTTCTGCAAATGAGCCTAACCCCACTTAGCCAAATATGCATGTAATGATAGGATCCACTTATTTCTACATTGTAGTGAAACTTGCCAATACAATTCAAATGTATTGACCCTTGTGGCTGAAACTTATTATGTTGCAGGTATGTTTGATGTTAGTGAAGTTTATTGATTAGGATTACAAGTCTACAACCAACATGACTGCTTGTGGCACTTTGAAGATGAAGGACTCCATGCTTTATAGATTTCTGCTGCAATGTAATGTGATAGCCAAATGAGCTATGTAATATGTAATAAATTATTTTATTCCTGGTTATAAAGTTGTAATATGACCTTTGTTTCTTGATATTACAACTTAACTGTGGATGCTAGCTATTGATCCAGGGACTAGCATTGTAAACACAGGGATCTCTACCTTATTAAAGGTTGGGAACTTTACATAGTGTGTTTTGGAGTTCTGTATAAATGTGATCTTGGAGCACTCATGTGTTGCCTTGGTATCATTTTGTCTTGCCAAGAATTTTTGATAATCTTTGAAATGTTATTTTATATCTAGTTTAGCTAAGACTAACTTGATTTTTCTGCATTTCCTGATTCATGTTCACACGAGGACGATTTGACTGTATCGTCTGCACTTGCTAGTGATTACTGAACTGAGGCATTTGGGGATCAGAATTATTATACAAAAGATCTATTGTTGCCAAATTGATGATGCTTGAAGTGGTATTAGTGTAGATGAAAATTCTGGTAGGCTCAACTTTCTGTCTAAGTGATATTGATTTATAAACAAGGATGCTCACTTGAGAAGATAAAATATTAGTAGTATAAACTAATTAAATTGGATGATAGTTCGACTGAAATAGGTCTATAGGTTCTTGTTGATCTGAGTTTCATATTTGTGCCAGGACTTGTGTGTACTAGGATGTCGGTGCTTGGTTGCTTGCATCAGATGATTCATTGGGTTTTTATCTTAGCTTGGGCTGTTTTATGTACCTCAAGAACCTTATTTCTTATTGCCAGGAGGGATGCAATTGGTACTTGCTTCACCTATCTTGTTACTGTGATTCATCATTCATGTATTGCTTGCATTCCTTGACACCAACAATCTTTGTCTAGGGTAGCAGCAGCATCTAGCAGTGCTAGTGAGTGGTGACAATAATAACCCGCCGCTGCTAACTAAGAACTTCTGTTGTGGAATGTTCTCTCCTCCCTCTTTCCCCTTGTTGGGTCTTCATTCCCACTTATCCTATATTTCTCACCAGACATGATGATTACTCACTAGACATGCAGATTTCTTTGCTGTTTCTAATTTACATTTGGATACATGTACAAAATGAGTCGAATCATTGGATCAGTATTAAGCATACTTTTAAATACACACTGTAGCACATATACTTTAGTGCCACAATGCACACTTGGATATTATATGAGAAGTAAATATGCCAGTTTTTCACCAACTGAACATGGTCTAGGAATCTTGCAAGCTACAGTGATGTTCCATTCTATACATTTATTCAGCCCCTGTTACACATGCTCCAGACCTAAACTCAATTGTTTACGGTACAATAATGTGAACTATGTTCTTTTCTATATTTTACCACACTTCTTACTCTTGTTTCCTTTGTTTACATGTGATATATGGAACCGTCCGCTGGTGCTTATGTTCTGGATTCTCCGACCTCTACATTCACACAGAAGAGTAGCGGTAGCGCCGTACCCGTCCGCTGGTTCTTATGTTCTGGCTTGGACTAGAGGGCGCCCAGGTACATGCATTTTAGTTAGTAAGTGTGTCTATGTTCTCCATCTTCCTCTTTCACTAGTGCTCTTTGTGATGCTTGCTATAGATGATAGCTAGTGATTATGTACTGGTTCTTTCTTATCTCCTTTCCAATTGGGCTGTATATATTTGATGCGAAACTACATAGCTCTAGTTGTAACAAGACAATAGTATATATCTTATTCTGTTTATCTATGGAACTCCTTCAACTTAACTGAGTATTTGTATGGTAAAACAGTAGTTTCACTCAATCTGGTAATTTTTTATGAGCTGCTATTTTATATGTTTGCATTTGTTTTGTTCAACTATTGCAGATATACTCTTTACAAGAGCTACATGTTGAAGAAGTGGAAGTGAAGAAGTTCCAGAATATCAAAGTGTAGTTAGTTTTTAAATTTGCTGAGAGTTCTGTTTATAGATTCCACTGTAATGATGGTTAAGCATGTTGTGATGTGAATTTGAGCGTGGAACTTCATGTGTCCTATGTGATCCCACTAGAATATTGTATAAATTGATTCTGGTTTGAATATGTTCATGTGCTTCCTCTGCCTTTTGATTTCTATATATTTTTTAGTTAATATTCTGTGAAAAGAATGAACCAAAAGATTGAGACCTACCATCTAGAAGAATATGACAATTGGGACCCACAATAAAATAATGTGATGTAATAAGGCCATAAATAGAAAATAACTGGACCTTAAAAAAGGCTGGGGCCTAGTAAATAAACGTGCTAAAATGTTGGATTAGCCCATTTAGCCCATTAAAATTGATAGGGAAAAAACATAAACAGGCCAAACTACTGGGCTTGGTTTATATGGACCACTGAAATGGATCGGGCCAAATTCAGACTTCGACGATCTCATTTCGTCATAATTTTTCCATGTTGGATCGGACACGTAGGATCTGACCTGGCCATGCCAGTTTGCCCATGACGATATCGGATCGTCATAACGGTCATGACGATCCAATATCGTCATAGACGGTTATGACGATTTCATGGAAAACGTCGTTCTGTGTAATTACTGACGCTCAGTTTTTGACGATATGTTTTTCGTCATAAGATCGTCATATATTGTACATAATGACGATTCAGTGATGAAAATGGAGGGTCATGTATCAGCAGATTCCTTGTAGTGTTAGATGGTACCCTGTTAAGTATGAAAGCTGTCGTTTCTAGAGCATAACCCCAAAATGATAATGGTAAATCCGACTGGCTCATCATCAATCGAAAGATGTCCAACAAAGTTTGATTGTGCCGTTCGGAGACCCCGTTTCTTTGAGGCGTTTTGGGCGACGTGAGTTGTGGAAAAATTCCGCAACTCTTAAGATGATTGCTAAATTCGTGACTCAAATATTCACCTCCGCGATCAGATCGCAAGGCCTTTATTTTCTTGCCACATTGATTCTCTACCTCATTCTGAAACTCCTTGAACTTTTCAAAAGTTTCAGACTTATGCTTCATCAAATAGACATAACCATACCTACTAAAATCATCAGTGAAACTAATGAAGTAGTGATATCTTCCTCTGGATGTCGTGCTCATTGGTCCACACACATCAGTACGTATGAGTTCCAACAAGTCTGTCGCTCTCTCAGGTAAACCCGAAAAAGGCGTTTTGGTCATCTTTCCAAGTAAACAAGCCTGACATGTCTTGTATGATTCAAAATCAAATGAAGTTAGAAGACCATCACCATGGAGCTTCTTCATGCGCTTTTCACTTATATGCCCCAAACGACAATGCCATAAATATGTAGGACTCAAATCATTAGGCCGAAGCCTTTTAGCACTAACATTGTAAACAGGTGCATCATCAAGATTTAAAATAAATAACCCATTCACAATGGGAGCATCAGCCATAAACATATCATTCTTACAGATTACACAACAACTGTTTGCACTCGCGAATGAATAACCATCCCTCATCAAACATGAAGGTGATAAAATGTTTCGACCCATACTAGGAATGTAATAACAATTATTTAACTCCATAATAAATCCTGACGGAAGGTGAACTTGCATGATGCCGATGAACAATGCAGCAACCCTTGCTTTATTTCCGACGCAAAAATCCACTTCGCCTTTCTGCACTTCTCTAGTCCTTATTAGCCCCTGCATCGAATTGCAAATATGAGCAACCGATCCGGTATCAAATACCCAAGAGTTAACATAGGAATCAGCGAGAAGAATGTCCACAACATTTACAACAAGCGTACCTGAGTGGGAAGTACTCTTACTTCCACTCTTCTTCAAAGAAGCCTGGTACTTGCTGCAGTTTCTCTTCCAGTGGCCATGTTCATGACAAAAGAAGCACTTAGTGTCTTCTACAGGTCCAGCATTTTGCTTGGGTGCAGTCTTAGGGATCGTATCCTTAGCCTTTCCCTTCTTCCAAGAAGTACCCTTTTTCTTTAAGCTAGGCTTGTTCTACATAGCCATCACATGGCTATGCCCTGCACACTTCTTCATGTCACTTTCTGCTATTTTTAGCATCCCGCATAACTCATTAAGGCCCTTCTCCACCCCATGCATATGGTAGTTTGAAATGAACTGCCCATAGCTGGATGGAAGAGACGCCAAAATGAAGTCAATGGCCAACTCTTGGCCTAGTGGAAAACCAAGCTTTTCCAAAGTCCGACTGTAACCAACTATTTTTATCACATGGGGGCCTATAGCTGCTCCCTCTACTAGCTTGCATTCGATAAAGGACTTGTCAACATTGTACCTCTCAGTCCTTGCCTGATCTTGGAACATGTCCTTAAGCGCCACGATCATATCGTACGCATCCTGATCCTCAAACTTCTTTTGGAGTTTAGGTTCCATGCATGCAAGCATAAGACAACTAACCTCAAGAGAATCATCACATGCTCTCTTGTAGGCATTCTTTAGGGCAGCAGATGCATTATCAGCAGGTTCATCGGGGATTGGGTATCCAGAACAGTTTCCTTTTTATCAGACTTGAGAACAATTCTCAGGTTACGGACCCAGTCTGTATAGTTTGTTCCATTTAGTTTATCTTTGTCAAGAATCGAACGCAAAGAAAAAGGTGATGCAGTGTTCAGTGCCATTGATCTACAACAGAAAACATGCAAAATACTAAGCCATGTAACCAGGAAAGAGTAAAACATATTAAACAATTTAATAGCATATACTCCCACTTGAATTAATATCCCTCTATTGATACTAAGTGATTCAAGATCCACAATTAACAACTTGACTAGTGATCTTTAGCATCACTGCTAGAAGACAAGGTAAATCAGTAAGCAACACTTGCTAATCATATCACATATGACTCTTGTTGTTGGGTGACATCTCTATGTCAAAAATAGGCACCCAACCTTTATGCCCCAAGGTCCTTAACTGTTAAGATGACCTTGTCGAGCTCACCAACCCTTATGCGTGTAGGTATCCGATACAAACCCATCCAGCAAAGGAAAACCGCGGCACCCTAATTTCATAGGCCCACCAACGATTGTACAGGGCATAGGATGGTGCAAGGTTTGGTTGGGAGGGCATGGTTTAACTTAAACTTTGTGAGTGATCGTTCTACTTCTATCATCTAAGCATGCATAGTAGTAAAACGTATAAGAATAGCATTCACATAAATGTGACACAGTATGGCCCATTTTCTCATTGTGATCTCCATTGCCATAGAACCTGTCCACCATGATGATCTCCATCTTCATGTTCCATGCGAGCCATCCTCCAAGTGATGAGTCCTCCAAGAACTAATACAAGATATTACTCCTAACAGCTAGTAATCAAAATTACATAGTATTGGGATCATCACAAGTTGGCACGCAGGCCATTACAATAATTGACAACACATATGGCTCTAGCCGTGTTTCCCTACTCATGACACACAGGTCATGATAAAATTCGTACATGCATCACATACATATATGGGCCATACTGATCACATACATCCTGCAAAAATAAGTTATGCATAGAATTGCATTCTACTGGATCATGTGACATCGCAGCACCTAGTTACCTTAACGAGATACAAAAGGGGGTATGAATAAGGGAGGTCTAGGGGGTCTCCCCCTGCGGGGTTCAAAGGGGCAGCGCCCCTCGCGGTAAACTGTGAAAAATGGGAGATCGAATCTACACAATTTTCTTTAAGGATTTTGATCGGCAAATAAAATTTACCATAAACCGACTCTTGTTCCGATTCAATAAAACTCCTTTGATCACGGTACATCGATTTTAGATCTAGGTTCCGATTTGATCAATCATATTGATATTTGCGTGATTCAACAGGATTTATGTGTCACTGTCTACCCCAATGGTGGAAGCCGACCGGTAGGGGTAAGTCGTCCGACGACCTCAGAATCACGATCGCGGAAAGCAAGATCATAGATCAATCCTGAACCACCGCAATACAAAGGATCACATCATTCATATCAATCTTCATATCACCATATGCAACCATCTCGAACCTATAACTGAATAGCATCGGCTCTGATACCACTGTAGGGATACGGGTAGGCTACACTAGCGCAAATAAAAAAATTCTACCACGTAAACCAGGATTACTGTTGTCATAGATCACGGGATTACTACTAGACGCGCAGTTGTGGAACTTGAACAAGCGCATCGAGGCAGTGCAGACGATCTACGTCTTCTCCTTGTTCTCGTCCCACGAGCAGCTCCCCTTGCGCGACTCGTCCAAGTGCTACTCTGATGCAGCGCCTCCGAGGTATCCACACGTACAAGGTGGAAGCGTCAGACGCCGGACTGCTAGGTCCGCGCGTGCAACACATGCATGAGGAGTGGCGGCTGGGAGTAATGGTCTAACCCTGGTCAGCACGCCCCACCCTCTCTTATATAGGCGTCCCTTGTGGGCTTCTATATTAGCAGCCCATTAGTATCCTAAGCCTGGTCTAATTCGAAAGCAAGAAGCAAAAGCAAACCAAAAGCCAAACTACAGCATCCCTAAGAAACTCAAGCAAGCAAACAACTAGCAAAACTAAAGGTAAAGCAAATACTAGGAAGGAGAAAATTAAAAGAAAGCAAGTACAACCACAGTGGAAACATTATTTTGTTCATTAAAATCCTTTTGTTAACAAGGTTGATCAAGTCTTGTTACCAAAACAATCTTATATGAAGCAAAACTTTGCATTCCACAAGGTGATTATGTTACCTCATAATTTATAGAAATGGTCCCAATCATAATAGTTTCAAAATTTTCTTGTGGAATGCGACAATATATTTCTCCAACCTTGATGCTCTCAATATTTTCAATGGAATTCAGCCAATAGCTCTTAACAACCTTCTTGGGGAAATAGACAGTGTGTTCCTTGTCATTAATATTGAATGTTACTTTTCCTTGATTGCAATTCATGACATCACCTCCAGTATTAAGAAAAGGTCTCCCAAGAATAATAGACATATTATCATCTTCATGCATTTCAAGCACAAGAAAATCAGTTAAAACCATGCAATTATGAGAAACTTGAATAGGAACATCCTCACATATACCAACAGGAATAGTAGTTGACTTATCAGCCATTTGCAAAGATATATCAGTTGGTATCAACTTTTCTAGCTGGAGTCTCTTATAGAGAGAAAAAGGCATAACACTAACTCCAGCTCCCAAATCATATAAAGCAGTTCTAACATAAGTAATCTTAATGGAGCAAGGAATAGTTGGTATATCTGGATCACCAAGTTTCTTTGGAACCTTACCATTGAAGGAGTAATTAGCAAGCAAAGTAGAAATCTCCTCATTAGGAATCTTCCTTTTATTAGAGACAATATCCTTCATATACTTTGAATAAGGAGGCAACTTAATAGCATCAGTCAAAGGAATTTGCAAGAATAAAGGTTTCATCCACTCACAAAACTTGTTGTAGTGTTCCTCCTCTTTTGACTTGTGTTTCTTACCTGGAAAAGGCATAGGTTTCTGCACCCAAGGTTCTCTCTCTTTACCATGTTTATTAGCAATAACATCTTCCTTTGTGTACCTAGTGTTCTTAGTATGCTTCTCCGGTTCTTCCTCACCTTTCTCCTTACCAGGAGACTCATTTTTATCATTACCACTCTTAGTTTCAGCATCAGAGACAGATATAATATTAGGATCTACAGCAGTTTCAAGTGGTTCCTCAACTATCTTATGTTTCTTTTTCTTCCTGTTACGAGGACTACCACTATCTTCACCTTGTTGGGAATCCTTCTCTATTCTTTTAGGGTGTCCTTCAGGATATAAAGGATCTTGAGTAGCTATACAACTCCTAGTTCTAATTCCATAAGCATGTTTATCTCCTGAAGCATTAACTAGCATATCCTTAGCAAGTTGATCAAGTTGGGTTTGGACCATTTGAAAGTGTTTACAAAGAATTTTAATACCATTAGAAGTTCTTTACACAATATCTTTCAACTCATGGATAGCTCTAGAGTTTCCCAACAAATGATTCTGAACTTGTTTATTAAAATACCCTTGCTTAATAATAAATATGTCAAGTTCCTCTAAACATTGATCAGGAGGCTTACCATAAGGAATATCACCTTCATCAAAGTGTTGGAGAGAGTGTACCTCAATAGTAGATGAGTGGGGAATTGGCTTACATAATTCTTCTATAGGAGGTAGATTCTTCACATCTTCAGCTCTAATACATTTCTCCTTTAGACACTTCTTAGCTTCCTTCATCACTTCATCATTGAATGCAATAACTCCCCTCTTCTTTGTTGTTGGTGTTGGAATTGGTTCAGGCATAACTGGTTCAGGAGTAACCGGCTCAAGTGTATTTAGCTCAGTTGAAGTCCAATCAACATAATTCTTGCTTATCTTAGACATTAATTCTTCAGCATCTGTAGGAGTCCTTTTCCTGAAAACACAATCAGTAAAGCTATCTAGGTAGGTCCAAGAATCATCAGTTAGTCCATTATAATAAATATCAAGAAGCTCATTCTTAGGTAATGGACATCCAGGATGTGCATGAATCAAGGCACAGAACCTTGTCCATGACTCAGGCAATTTCTCTTCTTCTCCCTCTTTAAAATCAAATAGTCTCTGTAAAGCAGCATGTCTAGCACTGGGAGGAAAATATTTCTGGAAGAAAGAAGCAATCAAGCAATTAGGCCTATCAATGGAACCAGGAGGTAATCTATTAAACCAAGCCCTAGCTTCTCCTTTTAGTGAAAAAGGGAAGATCTTAGTAACAAAGTACTTGCGCATCTTAAAATCATCAGAGAACAAAGCACTCATAGTAGAAAGCTTATTCATATGAGCCACAACACTCTCATTTTCAGTCCCACAAAAATGTTCTTTCTCAACAATATCTAAATAAGACAAATCAAGAGAGAAATCATAGTCATCATATTTAATATCTATGGGAGAAGTGGAAAACTTAGGATCAGAGGACAACTTAGGCATGATAGTACGTCTAGCAAGGAGACTCTTAATAACACTAGTACCATGTGTGTTTCGACACTCTTCAACAAAATCATTAGTGAACTCAATGTAACCATCATTAATATCATAACTCTCACTAGACTCAAGTGAGCTAACAGGTGTAACAGTGTCTTCACTAGGAGTTTTGGTATTTCCTAGACTAGCCATAGTAGCATCTAGAAAAGGACCTAATGAACCACTCGCATCAAGAACAGTAGAAGTAACATAATGAGCATCAAAAGCAGTTTCAGACTCAGCAATAGTAGCAGTGTGTGTAGCATGTGTATGTGGTGGTGGTGGTGTAACAAGCTTACTTATAACAGACGGTGAATCAAGAAAAGTTGAGGTGTTTAGGACTGTACCTCTTCTTGTAGTGGATGGTAAAATAGGGAACTTTCCATCACGAGACTTCCCCATGATGAAAGGAGTAGCAGTAAACAATAATAGATCCAAGTGAACTTACAAAAAAAGCTATGCTCCCCGGCAACGGCGCCAGAAAATAGTCTTGATGACCCACAAGTATAGGGGATTGCAACAGTGTTCGCGGGTAGTATTACCCAATTTATTGATTCGACACAAGGGGAGCCAAATAATACTTGCAAGCCTTAACAACTGAGTTGTCAATTCAGCTGCAACTGGAAATAGTTCTTGCTCACAGAAGTTTATAAGTAGCAACAGTTTGTAGTAGCAACATCAATAGTGAAACATGAGCAATAGTAACAGTAACGGTAACAGTAGGATTCGAGTGTGGTAGGCATAGGGATGGATGGACGGGCGTTGCATGGACGAGTCTAAACATGTAACTTCAAGATCTAGGGAATTGTAGATAAATAATAACAAGCATCCAAGTACTAAACAATCCTAGGCATGTGCTCCAAATATAGTCATACGTGCTCGCAATGAGAACTTGCACAACATCTTCTGTCCAGCCAGCCCGTGGCAGCGGGGCCTCTAGGGAACTACTGGCAATTAAGGTGCTCCTTTTAATAGAGCACCAGAGCAAAGCATTAACACTCCGTACGTGAACACATGTGATCCTCACACCACAGCCATCCCCTCCGGTTGTCCCAATTATTGTCACTTTGGGGCCTTTGGATCCGAACAATGATATGTGTACACAACTTGCAGATGAGATCACAAACAATACTATCATAATGATACAATAATAAGTTCAGATCTGAGATCATGGCACTCGGGCCCTAGTAACAAGCATTAAGCATAAAAAGTTGCAAAAAAGTCAAATAACACTAATAGAGATACTAGGCACTATGCCCTAACAGATCTTATTCAATTACATGATAGAACTCATCCAATCCCTACCATCTGCAAGCCTATAGTGGGGGATTACTCACTCATGGATGAGGGGAACATCGATGGTTGATGGAGATGAGTTGGTGATGACGATGGCGATGATCCTCTCCAAATTCCCCGTCCTGGCAGGGTGCCAGAACGTAGTTTCTGGATCCGAATCTTGGTTTCTGGTGGCAGCGGCGGAGCGGAACTCTTTTTGAAAAACTATCGACCCCCCCCGGTTTTTAGGTCTAAAGGCAACTTATAGGCACAGAGGGAGGCCGAGGGGGTGCCTGGGGTGGCTGCACCCCCTCCAGGCACGGCTAGTGGTGGGCCCACTCCTGGGGTGGGTGTGGGCCCCCTGGGCCTCCTCTCCATCTCGTCTTATGGCTCCGTGGATCTTCTGGTGAAATATAATTTTTGGCATATTTTCCGGGGTTTTTCCTGATAGTTCATTTTCTGCACAAAACAAGACACCAAGGTAATTCTGCTGAAAACAACGTCAGTCCGTGTTAGTTGTATCCAAATCATACAAGTTTAGAGAAGAACCAATAGCAAAGTATTCGAGAAAGTAGATATGTTTTGGACGTATCAGGCAGCGAGGGCTCGAGGTGGTCAGGTCGAGTGGGAACGAAGCGTGAACTGCGGTGCGCATCGTCATGGTCGATAGCGGCACATGCACGGCGTTTCCGGCGTCTCCTCTCTCTGTCCTCGATCTAGGGCTGGTCTGGAGGGGGCAGTGAGGCACGAGAAGCATGCCAGACATGGTTGGTGAGGCTAGCGATGCTTGCATCATGCTGTCGATGTTGAGGTGGACAAGGGGGTGGTCAGGGAAGCACGACATGGTGCAAAGGGTAGCTTGCTAGCTGTGTCAATGTAATGGTTGTCACTGGGGGGACAAGGGTTAAGAATTGGAGACAATGGTTTGAATGATCATTACTCAAAACAGTGAAAGTCCGGCCAATTTGATTTGTCTCTGCCAAGTGTTTGATGAAATGGCCGAAATAAATTTATATTTGAATTTTTGGATGAAATTTGGTGGGTGCTCTAGTCACATACTTGGTAGTCTCTGGTTGCTTGGGTTTGTCAAGGTGAGCTGGTTTGAGTGGTTTTTGAGAAATGGTGATCTTACCATATGAACTAGATTCAATTTTGAATTGTCCCTGACATAGATTTAAAAAATGTTTATGTGGGTTTGCAAGGTGGGCTTGGGTTCACTTTTACTTGGTTTAGCAAGGGGTGAAAAGAATTGGATTTGTTTCTGTTAGAAATATTGGACTAGAAACACTCAAAGTGGTCTAGTGGTTAACTTTGATCAAAATGACCATTAGCTCATATTGTTTATATTTGAATTTATATTGATTTGATTCTTCTTGGAAATGATTTAGATGATGATGTTTCCATATTTAAACCAATCCTTGCCGTTCATAACAATCAAACAGGTCATTGCAAGCATTCATGCATTCATCACATACACACATGCATTCATATTGATTTTAATTAACAAAAGTTTTTGTTAGCCCTAAACTTGGGTGATTGGAACTTGATAACCTTGATTAATATTTTTGGGATGTTACAATACTACGCTGAACTACTCTTCGGTTGGAAACTCTAATCCATGGTAGTGCTATAACAGCACACCTCAAAGTCTGCCTTACCCATCTAGATAACCCCACACTGTCACCTTGAGCGCTAGATGGTTCCAACAAACACCATAATTTCATAAATACATCCAACTCCAAATATATTCATGACAAGTATTTATGTATTATCAAGCCTAAGTGCCACCACGGCACGCACGCTAAGACTTTCACACACGTGGGGAGAGCAGAGATTTATTGAAGCACTTGAGTATTTATGTAAACTCTGGCCTAAGTGCCACCGTAGCATGCATGTTGTCACTTTCACACACGTGGGGAGAGGCGGAGATCTATTAAAGCACTTGAGTAGCAGAGTAGATCTACTTGATTACAAAGCTCATGATCACAATAAGATCACGGATAGAGAGAGATGAACACATAGCTACCGTTAGAGCCCTTAGCCTCGAGGAAGAAATACTCCCTCCTCATCATGGGAATCAACAACGACGATGGAGATGGTGGTGGAGATCGATGGAGATGGCTCCGGGGGCACTTACCCATCCCGACAGGGTGTCGGAACAGAGTCTTATGTCCCCCAAATCTCCCCTTCGATGGCGGCGGCACTGCAGAACTTTTTGTGGATATATGATGCATGTTTTAGGGTTTCTGCATCGGAGGATTCTTACAGGCGAAGAGGTGAAGCGAGGAGGGAGCCAGGGGCACACACCCTGGTGGCGCGACCATGGTGGGCCTTCACCACCCTAGGGTGTGCCCACCCTGGTGACCTACTTCGTCTCTGCTTCGCGTTTTCGTATTGCTCTGGGAAAAATAGTAACTTTGGTTTTTGTCCTGTCCAATTCCGAGAATATTCATTTTTTTAGCCTTTCTGAAACCAAAAACAACAGAAAACAGGCAACTGGCACTGTGGCATCTTGTCAATAGGTTAGTTCCAGAAAGTGTATAAAAATACCCCAAAATGTAGACAAAACTTAAGACAAATGATATAAAACAAGCATGGAGCATAAAAAATTATAGATACATTTACACGTATCAGGGTGAAACATGGATGGTTGATGGAGAGGCGTCGGTGATGATGATGGCGATGATCTCCTCCAATTCCCCGTCCTGACAGGGTGCCAGAACGGAGTTTTTGGTTTTGAATCGTGGTTTCTGGTGGTGGCGGTGCAGCAGAACTCTATCTGGAAAAACGTCGAACCCCCCTCTGTTTTTAGGTCAAAGGGATTATGTAGGTGAAGGGAGAGATCGAGGGGGTGCCCGAGGTGGCCACACCACCCCTGGCACGGCCTGGCCTGGCCCGTGCTACCAGGTGGTGTGGTCCCCTTGCGGCCCTTCTCTGTCTTGTCTTATGGCTCTGTGAGACTTCTGGTAAAATAGGGGTTTTGCGATATTTTCCGGGATTTTTCCTGAAAGTTGATTTCCTGCGCAAAAACTAGACACCAAATAAATTGTACTAAAAACAGCGTTAGTCCGTGTTAGTTGAATTGAAATCACACAAATTAGAGGAGAAACAATAGCAAAAGTGTTCGGGAAAGTGGATAGGTTTTGGGCATATCAACTCCCCCTGTCGGGGGGATAACCCCTGGTAGGGTCAAAAAGGGTAAAACATTGCTCAGCTTGGCTTATGCCGAGTAAAGGATAACTCAGGCCGGGTAACAATGGCCGGGTAAGAAGGTCATGTACGGACGACATAAGAATTATGTCAGCCCGTATAAGACAAGTTTGTTTACCTTGCAGGAAGCAACAAGCCAAGTCTCACGAGGGAAGGCCAGGCCAGAAAGGACACATGGCAGCTTTCTGAGTAAGGTTCAGGAGGGACCATGGTAAAGCATGGTCAAAATAGAAGGGCGATGCCGGGTGACACAAAAGGAGCCGGGTGACGCCCAAAGCAAGGGATGACGTACAAAGTCACGGTATGACGCCAAAAGAGCTGGAGGCTACGTACGAGAAGACCATTAGTTGTATGGCTTTGTGGACAGGGTCAAGGGGCTCAGGGCTAGCCCATGACCCGGCCTACACAGTAAGGACCAAGATCCAAATAGTAACCCTAGAACTCAAAGGGATGTAATCTAGCTGGCCATCGCCTATATAAGGAGGGGGCAAAGCTAGGTTTTAGGGAGGTTGGAACCAAGTAGGAAACTAGTACCAAGAGGCTATTCTCAAACAGCTCTAGGAGCACTTATAATCTTCTTGGATCAATAAAAATCCTAAGTGTGGAGAGTTCTACTTGTTGTTCGTGCGCAGCTAGACCGTGCACTCCCTCCCTGGTTACCACAAGCGTCCATTCGGCCCCCAACCTAAGCCTACCCATGACATCTACCGTGACACCACCATGACAGTTGGCGCCCACCGTGGGGCAGAAGCAGGCGCTTGCTGGAGTGATCATCCAGACGGGCAATATCATGGCCAAGACCGGCGAGCGCGTCTATTCCGGCCTCATCTAGAGGTTCGGGGCACTCAACTTCGTCAGCGACAATGTAGGTTTCTTCTGGACCAAGCCATTCCCAAGGGGAGGTCGCTTCATCAAGTTCGGCGAGCACCAGGTTTACGTCACGGTGCGCGTGGAGCGCGCGTACCCGGAGTGTGTCATCCTGGCGCTGGATCCACCTGCGTTTCGTGGTGTAGGAAAGCCTCATCAAATCGTCTTCGTCGAGGTAATGATGACAGCTCCGAATCCCCCAGCACGTCCAGTAGTCCCTATGGTGAATGAGGATGCCGAGGGAGGAAACCCAGAAGAAACACCAAGGGCAGCAAGAACTGCAAAGGCGCCTTTAGAAAAGCCAGAGAATATAGCTAGGAGTAAGAGAGCCAAAGAATTGCAGGAAGCAATAGAGAAGTTAGCAGAGCCAGTTGCGCTAGCAGCTGATCCGGCGCGTGTGCATGCCGAGTTAGAAGAGGCCAAGATAAAAGTCTTGGAGAAGGCAAAGGAATTAGCGCAGTTACAGCAAGATGTGGATATCACAATTTGAGAGCTCAACTCAGCAAATCGAGTCAAGGGCGCTAAGACCCGGCTTGATGCGACGAGGTTGAGAGGCAAAAAACTCAATGAAGAATTGGCGGATTGTAGAGGTCCCAACCTAATAAGGTAGATTCCTCCTGTGTTTTACAATGCTAGTCCCTGGATCATTAGCTAGCATCCACAGTTAAGATGTAATATCAAGATACAAAGGTCATAATATAAATTTATAACCAAGAAAATCATAAGTTTATTACATCAAACATAGCTCATTTTGCTATTACTATACATTGCAGCGGAATAACTATAGTCATGGGTCCTTCATCTTCAAAGTGCCACAGGAAGATGTTGGTTGTAGACTTTGTAGTCCTAGTCAATCAAACAATCTTCATTTAAAAACAATCAACCTGCAACATTACAAGTTACAGCCACAAGGGTCAATACATTTTGAATTGTATTGGCAAGCTTCACTTTTATGTATAATAAGAGTGGATCCTATCATTATATGCATATTTGGCTAAGTAGAGTTTAAGGCTTATTTGCATAAAGCATTATTTTATCCTATCTTTTCAAAAAGGGTTTTAAGTCCTTTGTCAAATCTCTTTTCCAAGAATCCCTTGAACTCCTTGGTAGAAATTCAAGTGTTCAAGTCCTTGTCAAAATCTCTTGAGCCACTTGGTAACCCCAAGTGCAACAAGTTTTAAAATCTCATGAGTTCCTTGGTAACCCCCAAGTACATCATGCCCTTGAGCACCTTGGTAACCCCAAGTGCAACAAGCTTAACAAAATCTCTTTGAATTCCTTGGTACCCCCAAGTGCATCAAGTTTTTATATTAGAAATTGGAATGTCGAGATCTCCCATAGTTCAAACTTTAGTTGCTTAGTATTGTCCATAACAGGGGACATGGCTAAGTACTTAGATTTTATTAACTTCTGCAGAAGGAGTACACTTTACCCACATGACACAATCCCATCTTGTTGCCACCAGGGCTCTGGATTAGTGCTCACCAAGATGGAGTACCGGCAGACTGAGAGTGTGACGAAGTCTTTCCAAAAGGTTCTCCCATACATCATTGCTAGCTTGTCTTCAGCCCCCATGAAGCATTCCAGATCCCCGTGTCCGGTAACTAAAGACAATGTATGGGTCTTCCTAATGTAGTTGACTAAGCCAGAGCCATAATAGCATGTGGTTGCACACGAAAGCCACAATTGGAGAAACATGTTCAATCTCTAAGTTTCCTAGGTGGTTTTCTCTTGGAGCACAACACAAAGTGAATCCCATAAACATGGTTCCTTTTGTTGCCACTCTCTCCAAAACTTAAAGTGTCCACCACCTAGGTGGTTCATTGAGTCCTTGTTTTATTATGTAAAACAGAAGTCCTTTTCTCAACCTTTGTAAATTCTCAACATAAGTATGGCTAAGCATGTACAACTACAATATTTCCACTAAGGAGTGTATAGGGATTCCTATTAGGATTTAGCATAGCATAAGTACAAAAATTGTTTTCATGTATGTTTTCATAATCCACTAAGTATAATGAAAGTAGTAGGGCATTTGTATGATAGTGTAACTTGCCTTTTTGGTAGGGAATGAGGGTTCACTCCTTGATCTTGCTAGTCTCACACTTTTCTACTTTCACTACAAGTCAATCAAGCAAAACACCAAATCAACTAACATTCCAAACCACTATTACTCAAACAAAATCACACACACAAGACAAGAAGGAAACTAAGTCATGCATAAGTATGCAAAGGATGGTTCTATTGTAAGGATGGTCTCCACTAGGTTTCTAAACTTTGTAAGGTCCAAATTGGTCATTTACCAAAATGGCAAAGTCATTAGTTAGAGGGTTTTGCCCAAAAACTATTTTAAAATTCCATTCAATATTTTATATGGTGGGAAAATGGTTTTATCAAATCAAAAATCTTTAAGTTTCTCACCAAAAGTTTCTAACTCTCAAGTCTTGGTGTTTTGGTTCAGTAGCTTTGAATCCAAATATTTTCCCAAGGTTTTTATTCCAAAATCCTTTTTCATAATAAAACCATTATCTTTATTTAGCTAGAAATAGGCTAATTTAATTAATCCATTCTAAATTTTTCCAATTTCATTTTCAAATCCATGGGTTGATTCCTAGGGTCAGTAAGTTCACATAAAACCATTTTGCAAAAGTTTTACCCCTCAATTCCATCTTAAACAATTTTCTTACTCTAAATAAGCTCACATATGAATCTGCAAAAACAAGCAAACAAACAAATACTATTTTCTAAACTAAGGGCATGGTTGGCTAGGGCTTGTTCCACTGAATCCATTGATATAAAATTTGTAATTTTTGGACATGTGGTTTGAAAGTTACAAGGGTTTGAAGTTTGCAAATAATTCTGATTCAAATCTGTTTTTAGTTTTAATCCTGGCCACGCGTCGAGCCGTGATTGGCCGATACCGGTTCGTCTGGATCGCGTGCTGCGGAGCGTTGGATTTAAGTTGGATCGCGCGCTGTAACGCTGCACCTCTTCGCGGTAAGTGATCTAATCGCAACGCTTGATCTACATCCCACGATCGCTAGCATGCTTGCCTAGGATCGGCATTGGCGGTGGCTTGCGGCGCGGCCAGAAGCGACGCCACGGCGATTAAGGAAGCGGAGAGGGGACAAAAGGTGCTCACTAGAATCGTGATGAAGAGGGGATGCTCAACGTGTGCTTGTCGCGGTAAGGCGCCTGCATACCGCAATTGCTCGCGGAGTGAAGGACGGCCGTCCCTCGTGGTCATCGAGGATGGCGCTGTGGATCACCCCAAGGAGAAATATCGACGCGGTTAGATGCAGAAGGATGTGGCAAGTATGGGGGTGTGAACGAGGAGGTGCGGGGCGGTCTGGTTTACCTGGGGGTCGTCGTCGGAGAAGAAAACAAATGCGGCGGCGTCGGGAGCTCGTCGTAGTCGATGCTTCGGGGTGTCCGCGGTCGAACTAAGAGTGCTGGGAGGTGCGTCTGGGAGTGGGGAAGCTACTAGGGTGCTCGGAAAGGTGGAAGGTGGCGTGTACTGGCCTGAATTGGCCGGAGACGGCGGTCGGAACAGAGGAGCTCGAGGAGGAAATTGGGGTGGTCTAAGGCGTGCCAGCGCGGGGTGTCAGAGGGGAAATATAGAGGAGGCTTGGGCGTTTCAACCTGCGTGATCAAAGCTGGTAACGGTGGTCGAGTTAAAGCGAATTAAGGCCGCGAAATCATCGGCAGGAGCGGTGTCGAAGGAGGGAGAAGAGGTCGTGCGGGTGGGAAGAAGAACAGTGACAAGTGGGGTCGGTCAGTCAGTGGGAAAGAAGCGAGGAGGAGGTCCACTAGTCAGTTGCTCCGCGGGTTAACTAATTGGTGCGAATCGTTTTCTTTCGGGGTGAGGTGCTGGGCTGTTTCTGGGCCTGTTTTGGGCTGCTGGGTTGGGTCAGGTGCATTTCCATTTTTTTTATTCTGTATCCTTTTCTTTTCTATTTCTGAATTTCTGTTTTGAAATTTCTATCAAACAAACATGGTTCAAATAAATTCAAACAACACTCACACTTTGTAATATTGAAATTAGTTCTGTTTAGTAACATGAACCAAAATCCAAATTCAAATTAATAATTTTATTAATAGGGTCCATTAATAATTAAATATAATTGGACCTTGGTTATTTAAATCAAAAATAGAGTTTGATTTTATTAATAAAATCTTTATTTGAAACCAAAATATTTTCAAAACCAAATCAGCAGGTTTTATTTAGGAAATATAGAATACTTGGAAACTTGTTTTTAAAACAAAATAACATTTTATTTTAGAGTCCATTATTAATTAAATATAATAGGCTTTCATTATTTAATTCAAATAGGACTTATTTATTGAGGTGTTTATTTTGAAATCTAGAATAAGGCCAAAGCATTTTAGTAGTTTTTATTGGTGAATATCAAATATTTGGAAAACTTATTTAAATAATTTAATAAGTTTTGATGTTTCAATTAAATTGGTAAAATCTTTTATTTAAGTAAAGTTTGGATATAAATTCCTTATTATTTTATTTAAATAAACCTTTGCTAATTTTATTTAAATAAATTGTTTTTAGTTCCCAAAGCTTGGCCAAGGTTTAATTTGGCTTTATAAAATATTATTTATTTATATACTTCTGTTTTATTTGAAAACAGTCTTTTTATTTAATTGTTTCAAAATGGTATTTTCAAATGTTTTCATTTTTCCATTTTTAAATACCTTTAGGTTTTTATTTAATTCAAATGGGTTTGGAGTTCCATTTGAATTTAAAGAGTTTCTTCTGGCTCTGAAATTTAAACAAAGTTTTATTTTATTCATTTATTTTCACATTACAAGATTTGGAAAATCTTGGGATGTGACAGGCTACCACCCTTAAAATAAATCTCGTCCCGAGATTTGGGGAGGCTAGGGTTACAAGCAAGTTCAAATAAACTAGGGTACTACCACCCTTAAAATTTTCAAACAAAAATTACATATTGTCCTTCTTGGGATCCTGGGAAAAATCTCTCTAAGCAAACATCTGCATGGTTTCCTTGGTTTCCATACTTGACTCATGGACCAAGATTGAGCTTCTCCATAGGCTTGTTTAACTTGTTCTTCATCTTCTCTGGGCAGTTGCTTGCATAGTGTCCTAAATTCTTGCAGTTGAAGCAATGAATGTCCTTGAGTTCTTTACGTGGCTCTTGTGGGCAAGTGGCTACATAGTGGCCCATCTCTTTGCAGTTGTTGCACCACACTTGGTCAATCTCTTTATTCTTTTTGTTCTCTGGGCATCCACTGGAGTAGTGTCCCATTTCCTTACATTTACGACATTGTGCAAGGCTCATGTCTTGCTTGGGTTTCTTGGTTTTCTTTGATCCTTTGAATTGGGTTGTCTTGTTTGGAGGTATGGGTGGTCCTTTTCCTTTGGTAGACTTGGATCCTTCTTGTTTCCTTTGTTCTACCATGGCATAGATGGGACATTGGTCAGGAGTATGATCACTTCCTTCACAAAGGTAACAAGTAGCTTGAGAGGTGGGACATTATCCAACAGGATGTTCTTCTTCACAATTGGGGCATTGTCCTTCATGCTCCTTGGAAGTATGATCCTTGTCTCCACAAATAATGCAAGCTGGGGCTCCATCTAGAATAACATTCTTGTCATCCTTGTTATCATACACTCTTCTAGGATAGCTTTCTTCCATGCTAATCATTTGATTAGTCACCTTAAGCATCAGTTGGGATTGTTCCTCCAAAAACTTTTGTAGTGCTGGATCTTTATCACTATTGTTGGCTAGGAACTGAGCTGTCAGTTGGTTCAACTGATGTTGGGTTGCTATGAGCTCTTTCATGCTGTCAGCTTGGTTGGTGTTGGTGTCATCAACCTTGATGTTGGAGTCCTTTGGAGTAGTCATCTGTTTGGGTTGAAGGAAGATTAGAATAGGCAGGATATTTCTAAGGAAATATTTCTAATCACACACATCACAATTCACACAAGCAATGTGCATGCAATCACGAACCAAACTTTTCACTCATACAAGGTTCAAGCACATACTTAGGCAACAAAATATTTTTGTTACACCACATAAGTTAGTGTGTTTTTGACTTAGCTAAAATATGGTGGTTCATCTATAGGGTTCACTTGTGATCTTCCCTTCCTTTGTATGAGATCACGGTTTCCTTGAGATAAGCTCTTGGTTACAACACTTCAAAGTTGTTGATGGTTCCTTCTTATTTTGCATTCCCTCCGTCTCTAATCTTGAGTAAGATTTTCCTTGTTTTATTTGTGGTCCTTAGTGATATCCAAGTTGGAAGTCCTTGGTGAAGAGGCTGAAGATGTTGAAGTCATTAGAGTTGAAGATGTTGAAGTCATCCTTTGCACATGGTGTAGTCCTTGTCCATGGGTAGGTTTTTCCATCAATTTGAAGTAGAAGAGGTGTAAAGTTGAAACCAAAATGGTTAAGGAAAGAGGTTACAAGTGTTTTTGTAAATAAGTTTTGGATCAAAATATAACTCCTATTTTTCTAAGGGTTTTTGTCCAATTCTAGGTTTACAAATCCTACAGGAAACACAATGCTCTGATACCATCTGTAGAGGTCCCAACCTAATAAGGTAGATTCCTCCTGTGTTTTACAATGCTAGTCCCTGGATCATTAGCTAGCATCCACAGTTAAGATGTAATATCAAGATACAAAGGTCATAATATAAATTTATAACCAGGAAAATCATAAGTTTATTACATCAAACATAACTCATTTGGCTATTACTATACATTGTAGCGGAATAACTATAGTCATGGGTCCTTCATCTTCAAAGTGCCACAGGCAGATGTTGGTTGTAGACTTTGTAGTCCTAGTCAATCAAACAATCTTCATTTAAAAACAATCAACCTGCAACATTACAAGTTACAGCCACAAGGTTTAATACATTTTGAATTGTATTGGCAAGCTTCACTTTTATGTATAATAAGAGTGGATCCTATCATTATATGCATATTTGGCTAAGTAGAGTTTAAGGCTTATTTGCATAAAGCATTATTTTATCCTATATTTTCAAAAAGGGTTTTAAGTCCTTTGTCAAATCTCTTTTCCAAGAATCCCTTGAACTCCTTGGTAGAAACTCAAGTGTTCAAGTCCTTGTCAAAATCTCTTGAGCCACTTGGTAACTACAAGTGCAACAAGTTTTAAAATCTCAAGAGTTCCTTGGTAACCCCCAAGTACATCATGCCCTTGAGCACCTTGGTAACCCCAAGTGCAACAAGCTTAACAAAATCTCTTTGAATTCCTTGGTACCCCCAAGTGCATCAAGTTTTTATATTAGAAATTGGAATGTCGAGATCTCCCATAGTTCAAACTTTAGTTGCTCAGTATTGTCCATAACCGGGGACACGGCTAAGTACTTAGATTTTATTAACTTCTGCAGAAGGAGTACACTTTACCCACATGACACAATCCCATCTTGTTGCCACCAGTGACCTACTGGATTAGTGCTCACCAAGATGGAGTACCGGCAGACTGAGAGTGTGACGAAGTCTTTCCAAAAGATTCTCCCATACATCATTGCTAGCTTGTCTTCAGCCCCCATGAAGCATTCCAGATCCCCATGTCTGGTAACTAAATACAATGTATGGGTCTTCCTAATGTAGTTGACTAAGCCAGAGCCATAATAGCATGTGGTTGCACACGAAAGCCACAATTGGAGAAACATGTTCAATCTCTAAGTTTCTTAGGTGGTTTTCTCTTGGAGCACAACACAAAGTGAATCCCATAAACATGGTTCCTTTTGTTGCCACTCTCTCCAAAACATAAAGTGTCCACCACCTAGGTGGTTCATTGAGTCCTTGTTTTATTATGTAAAACATAAGTCCTTTTCTCAACCTTTGTAAAATCTCAACATGTATCTCTTTTCAAAATAAAGTATGGCTAAGCATGTACAACTACAATATTTCCACTAAGGAGTGTATAGGGAATCCTATTAGGATTTAGCATAGCATAAGTACAAAAATTGTTTTCATGTATGTTTTCATAATCCACTAAGTATAATGAAAGTAGTAGGGCATTTGTATGATAGTGTAACTTGCCTTTTTGGTAGGGAATGAGGGTTCACTCCTTGATCTTGCTAGTCTCACACTTTGCTACTTTCACTACAAGTCAATCAAGCAAAACACCAAATCAACTAACATTCCAAACCACTATTACTCAACAAAATCACACACACAAGACAAGAAGGAAACTAAGTCATGCATAAGTATGCAAAGGATGGTTCTATTGTAAGGATGGTCTCCACTAGGTTTCTAAACTTTGTAAGGTCCAAATTGGTCATTTACCAAAATGGCAAAGTCATTATTTAGAGGGTTTTGCCCAAAAACTATTTTAAAATTCCATTCAATATTTTATATGGTGGGAAAATGGTTTTATCAAATCAAAAATCTTTAAATTTCTCACCAAAAGTTTCTAACTCTCAGGTCTTGGTGTTTTGGTTCAGTGGCTTTGAATCCAAATATTTTCCCAAGGTTTTTATTCCAAAATCCTTTTTCATAATAAAACCATTATCTTTATTTAGCTAGAAATAGGCTAATTTAATTAATCCATTCTAAAATTTTCCAATTTCATTTTCAAATCCATGGGTTGGTTCCTAGGGTCAGTAAGGTCACATAAAACCATTTTGCAAAAGTTTTACCCCTAAATTCCATTTTAAACAATTTTCTTACTCTAAATAAGCTCACATATGAATCTGCAAAAACAAGCAAACAAACAGATACTATTTTCTAAACTAAGGGCATGGTTGTCTAGGGCTTGTTCCACTGAATCCAGTGATATAAAATTTGTAATTTTTGGACGTGTGGTTTGAAAGTTACAAGGGTTTGAAGTTTGCAAATAATTCTGATTCAAATCTGTTTTTAGTTTTAATCCTGGCCACGCGTCGAGCCGTGATTGGCCGATACCGGTTCGTCTGGATCACGTGCTGCGGAGCGTTGGATTTAAGTTGGATCGTGCGGAACAGAACGCGTACCTCTTCGCGGTAAGTGATCTAATCGCAGCGCTTGGATCTACATCCTACGGCTGCTAGCATGCTTGCCTAGGATCGACGGTGGCTTGCGGCGGCGCCCGGCCAGGCAGCGACGCTATGGCGATTACAGGAAGCGGAGAGGGGAAAAAAGGTGCTCACCAGAATCGTGATGAAGAGGGGATGCTCATCGTGTGGTTGTCGCGGTAAGGGGAGCTCTGGTACAGCTGTAATTGCTCGCCGGAGTGGAGGACGGCGTCGGGTGCCTCAGGTGGTCATCGAGGATGGCGTTGTGGATCACCCCAAGGCGAAATATCGATGCGGTTAGATGCAGAAGGATGTGGTAAGTATGGGGGTGTGAACGAGGAGGTGCGGGGCGGTCTGGTTTACCTGGGGGTCGTCGTCGGAGAAGAAAACAAATGCGGCGGCGTCGGGAGCTCGTCGTAGTCGATGTTTCGGGGTGTCCGCGGTCGAACTAGGAGTGTTGGGAGGTGCGTCTGGGAGTGGGGAAGCTACTAGGGTGCTCGGAAAGGTGGAAGGTGGCGTGTACTGGCCTGAATTGGCCGGAGACGGCGGTCGGAACAGAGGAGCTCGAGGAGGAAATTGGGGTGGTCTAAGGCGTGCCAGCGCGGGGTGTCAGAGGGGAAATATAGAGGAGGCTCGGGCGTTTCAACCTGCGTGATCAAAGCTGGTAACGGTGGTCGAGTTAAAGCGAATTAAGGCCGCGAAATCATCGGCAGGAGCGGTGTCGAAGGAGGGAGAAGAGGTCGTGCGGGTGGGAAGAAGAACAGTGACAAGTGGGGTCGGTCAGTCAGTGGGAAAGAAGCGAGGAGGAGGTCCACTAGTCAGTTGCTCCGCGGGTTAACTAATTGGTGCGAATTGTTTTCTTTCGGGGTGAGGTGCTGGCCTGTTTCTGGGCCTGTTTTGGGCTGCTGGGTTGGGTCAGGTGCATTTCCATTTTTTTATTCTGTATCCTTTTCTTTTCTATTTCTGAATTTCTGTTTTGAAATTTCTATCAAACAAACATGGTTCTAATAAATTCAAATAACACTCACACTTTGTAATATTGAAATTAGTTCTGTTTAGTAACATGAACCAAAATCCAAATTCAAATTAATAATTTTATTAATAGGGTCCATTAATAATTAAATATAATTGGACCTTGGTTATTTAAATCAAAAATAGAGTTTGATTTTATTAATAAAATCTTTATTTGAAACCTAAATATTTTCAAAACCAAATCAGCAGGTTTTATTTAGGAAATATAGAATACTTGGAAACTTGTTTTTAAAACAAAATAACATTTTATTTTAGAGTCCATTATTAATTAAATATAATAGGCTTTCATTATTTAATTCAAATAGGACTTATTTATTGAGGTGTTTATTTTGAAATCTAGAATAAGGCCAAAGCATTTTAGTAGGTTTTATTTGTGAATATCAAATATTTGGAAAACTTATTTAAATAATTTAATAAGTTTTGATGTTTCAATTAAATTGGTAAAATCTTTTATTTAAGTAAAGTTTGGATATAAATTCCTTATTATTTTATTTAAATAAACCTTTGCTAATTTTATTTAAATAAATTGTTTTTAGTTCCCAAAGCTTGGCCAAGGTTTAATTTGGCTTTATAAAATATTCTTTATTTATATACTTCTGTTTTATTTGAAAACAGTCTTTTTATTTAATTGTTTCAAAATGGTATTTTCAAATGTTTTCATTTTTCCATTTTTAAATCCCTTTAGGTTTTTATTTAATTCAAATGGGTTTGGAGTTCCATTTGAATTTAAAGAGTTTCTTCTGGCTCTGAAATTTAAACAAAGTTTTATTTTATTCATTTATTTTCACATTACAAGATTTGGAAAATCTTGGGATGTGACACGGATGCAACGTCAAAGATAACACCAGAAAACAGCAACAAAACAGACATGTGGCTGACATACAACACTGCAGCAAATATGAGAGCTGCAGAGGAAGCAATGGCTGAGCTTCCCCATCTGACGGGTGAAGCAAAGAGGAAACAACATGAACAAGTAAATGAATTGGTATGAGCAGCATGAATGTTGAATGAAGCTTACTATAGGGCAAATCCGGGTATATATGGGAGGTCACATCTGGTTTACTCGGCAACCCCCATCCCGGCGAGATCAACATGCCACACAGCCTCCTCGCCAGGAGTGGCGCCAAGACAGAGAAAAGAAAAGAGTGTGGATTCAGGAAGGAACAAGCAGATGGTTGCCTATGACCCGGCAGTGGTTCAAGGAAACTCGGCCTGTGCTCAGGGAGCAAGAAGAAATGTCGTTCAGGGAAATTAGAACCAAGAAAATGCTGGCCGAGAAAGGCAAGCAGGACAAAGAAATGACAACGGGTGGGGGGGGGGGGCAGAACTTTGCACCTCAACCTAGGCGTGGAACTCACTCAGCAGGAGGGGGAAACCCAACTCTGAATCCTACGCCAGCTTAACCCAAAATGAGACAGCAAAGCGCGGGAAATGCATTGCAGCAACCTACAGACCTGAATGCAAACAGATACAGTGATGGTTACTCGGCAATGGTAAATGACGGCTATGAATTTACGGATCATGTGTACCAAGCAATGGGAGCCAGACTCAGAGGCAGAAATCTCCAGCCGGATGATGCAAGGCTAAGCTTGACCGGATAAAGATGGCAGAACTAATCGAATCGCAAGGTCCACAGGGTCCACCATGTTTTGGCCCAAGGATCATGAAAGAGCCGCCAATGCCAAACTTTTAGCTGGAATGAGGGACAAAGACCTACGATGGAAGCACTAAGCCCGAATACTGGCTCATAGATTATAGAACAACAGTAAAAATCGCACAGGGAAATCTGAGATGGGCAGTGCGGTATGTACCGCAGATGCTATAAGGACCAGCAAGGGTGTGGCTGCATAATTTGCCACCTGGAAGCATCAACAACTATATTGATTTTCAGGAAGATTTAGTGAGCAACTTCACAAGAACGTACAAGAGGCCGAATCGCCCACAACAACTTGCTATGTGCAAGCAAAGGCCGAATGAAACAGACAGGGAATTCCTCACAAGGTGGCGCACGATGCGCAACTCTTGTGATGGGGTAATCGAGTCTTAGGCCATTGCATGCTTTGCACAAGGATGCAGACATGGAAGTGTACTGTGGAAAAGGTTACAAAGAGATATGCCAGCAAGCTTGGCAGAAACAATAAGAATCGCCGACTCATACGCATTAGGAGATCCGACTCAGCCTCTTCTTATGTCGGTAGACGGTATGACTGAGACTCAGATCTATGACGCAGCCGGGTCGCAAATGCGCCAAGAAAGGGCCGAGTATAGAAGCAAGAGAAGAGAAGAAAGACCATACTACAGGTATGGTTCGACTCAAGTTGCAGCTGTGAGTCAGGATCATCCAGATGCTGGAAGTAGCCAACAACAAAGGACTAATGGGAAACAGCAATGGATACCAAAGAATGATGGCAAAAGGCCATATGAACAAAGAAAGCCATACCAAGACAGGTACAAATATACTTATGAAATGATATTGTACCAACCGTGTAAGTTCCACACGCCAAGTCCGAGTAAGCCAACAAATCACACAACAAGACAATGCACTTGGTTTCAGAAGAGAGACAGAGTGGGTTCGCCGACTCATCAGTTACCACCACCTCCCCTCCACCGCTCACAGGAGGAAATGCTCAAGCTGTGGGAGCCGAGCATAGATATGAGAACATGCAGCCGGGATATCATAACCAAGAAAGAAGGGAGGATGTGCACCAGGTGCATAACCCAAGAGGTGATGATGCTCATGTCGGCCATGGAACCAGAAATGAGTACAGAGAGCATCATCAAAGCTACGTCGTATTTGTCACGGAGCCGAATGACAAGAAGAGTCAACAGAGACGGATGATGGAAGTGAACGCCACAATGCCGACAATACCAAAGTATATGCATTGGTCTGAACAGGAAATAACTCGGAGCATAAAGGATCACCCCAAGATCATGCCAACACCAGGAGGTTATGCTCTTGTCTTGGATCCAACATTCATGGGCCCAGATATCATTGTGAAGTTCTCCAAGGTACTGACAGATGATGGCAGTAGCATCAACATCATGTACAAGGATACCATGCTCAAGTTAGGCATCACTATGAACATGTTGGATCTGACCAAGACAACTTTCCATGGTATTGTGACGGGACTGTCCTGTGAGCCAATTTGCAAGATCTGGGTTGACGTCTTATTCGGCAACAGAGAAAATTGTCGCACTGAAGACATAGAGTTCGGGGTAGTTGACCTGTTCAGCTCATACCATGCCTTACTCGGCATGCCGGCTATGGTGAACTTTATGGCTACTCCTCACATTTCTTACCTAAAGATGAAGCTGCCAGGTCCGTGTGGAGTTATCACAGTTGAAGGAGATTACAAGAGATCTATTGCATGCGCCTCAGCCGGATCTTTGCTGGCCGAGTAACTGGTCGTAGCACAGGAAAAGCATCAAATGATGGAAGTGGCAGCGTTGGCCAAGGCAGCACAAATGTCTATGCCAGCACTCACTAACCTGGATGGCAGTGTATATTTCCATGCTACCAAGGAAACAAAGAAGATGCAGGTTGATGAGGCCTTCCCAGAACGCACAGTTGCCATTGGTGCTGGGATAACTGACAAATAGGAAAGGGAGTTCACCAGCTTCCTCAGTGAGAATCAGGATATCTTTGCATGGTCCACACAAGACCTACAAGGAGTTCCGAGGGAGCTGGCTGAGCACTCTCTTCATGTAAGGCTAGATGCCAAGCCGGTGAAGCAACCCCTTCGCCGCTTCGCCGAAGATAGGAGGAAAGTGATAGCCGCCAAGATAGCCAGGCTCTTGGCTGCCGGGTTTATCATGGAAGTACTGCACCCAAATTGGTTGTCAAATCCAGTCTTGGTCGAGAAGAAAAAGGATGACCCGAACGTGGCAGTGGTGTGGCGCATGTGTATTGACTACACGAACCTCAATAAGGCATTTCCAAAAGATCCATTACCCCTGCCACGGATCGATCAAGTCATTGACTCTATTATACGTTGGAAACGTATCTATAATTTTTGATGCTCCATGCTTGTTTAGTATCTAATTTTCTTTGCTTTGTCTATGCTTTGATGTGTTTTTATATCTTTTCTGGAACTAATCTATTAACAAGTTGCCATAGTGCCAATTGCCTATTTTCCTCTGTTTTTGGTTCCAGAAAGGCAGAAAATCAATATTCTCAGAATTGGACGGGACAAAAGCACAAGTCAATATTTTACCGTGGGCGACACGAAGTCTAGAGGAGAGACGGAGAAGCGGATCAGGGCGGCCAGACCCCTCCTAGGCACGGGTGGGCCCACCCCGCGCCTGGGTAGGGTGTGGGGCCCCTGGCCGCCTCCCAGCCTTGCCTCTTCGCCTATAAGAAGCCCCCGATGCAGAAACCCTAGGAACCCAATCAAAACTCCATGAAACCTTCTGTAGCCGCCGCCACTGTCGTCCCTAGATCAGGGGGATCTGAAGTTCTTCCCGGCACCCTGCCGGAGGAGAGATCATCCCGGAGGCCTTCTTCTCCGGTATAATGTGTGAGTAGTTCCACCTTGGACTATGGGTCCATGTAGTAGCTAGATGGTTGTATCTCCTCCTTGTGCTTTCATGTATAGATCTTGTGAGCTCCATTCATGATCAAGATCTAATCTATTTGTAATCATGCATGCTGTGTTTGCGGGGATCCGATGGATATTGAGATTACTATGTCAGATTGATTAATGGTTTTGTCTATTTGATACTATCATGTCTGTGTTGTTTTTGATCTTGCATGCTCTCCGTTGTTAGTAGCTATCTTGGCCAAGTAGTTGCTAGTGACTCCAAGAGGGAGTATTTATGGTCGTTAGTGGGTTCATGCCTCTAGTTTCCAAGGGAAGTGACAGAAATATCTTCGGTTGTAGATGTGCTATTTCCACTAGGGAGAAACAACAGTCTCTTTTTCATGGAACAAGTGGATTGTTTACCTTACACACTTTGCTTAAAGCAGTTGTCTGTTGCTTGCAACATAATACTGGAGGGGGTTCGGATGATAACCTGAAGGTGGACTTCTAGTCATAGATGCAGTTGGATGGCGGTCTATGTATATAATTGTATTGCCCAATCGAATCTCGTAGGATCTTTTTGTCTGGTATTTCATTGTTATGCCTTGCTCAGTTCCTGTCAATTGCCCTGCTGTAATTTGTTTACCCTTCATGCCATGTTGTTTATCTAAGGAGATCACCTCTAGTGAACTATGGACCCTAGTCCAATCTTTACCATTGATACATCTTCCGCTGTTACTTGTTTACTTCCTGCAAACCATTACCTTCCACACCATATGTTTAATCCTTTGTTATATGAAACTGGTGAGCTTGACAACCTCACTGATTCGTTGGGGCAAAGTCTTGAGTCTGAGTCTGTGTTGTGCAGGTTTGCGCGTTGCTTGCAACACCTGTGTGACGTTTCCTTCCTCCTGCTGGTTCGATAACCTCGGTTTCTTACTGAGGGAAAACTTGTTGCTGTGCTACTTCACACCCTGCTCTTGGGGTTGCCAACAGGCTCCACGTCAGCCATCACTCTACTGTCGGGTGTGAGTGTTGTCATTTGTGGATGCGTATTCTGGTTTCCACCAGATACCACTGAATCCGGATGATCAAATAAAGACAACTTTTATCACACCGTATGGGGCTTATTGCTATCATACTATGCCATTCGGATTGAGAAATGCAGGTGCAACATACCAGAGGTGCATGTAAAAATGCTTGCAGGATCAACTGGACAAAATGTGCAAGTATATGTCAATGACGTGGTAATAAAAACCAAGCAAAGTCATACTCTAATTTAGGATTTGCGTCAAACATTCGTAAACCTAAGAAGATTCCGAATGAAACTCAACCCGGAAAAATGCACATTCGGTGTCCCGGGGGGAAAATTACTCGGATTTCTCGTGTCCAGCCGAGGAATTGAGGCTAACCCGACAAAGATCAGGTCCATCGAAAGAATGGAATTGCCAAAAACCCTCAATGATGTCCAGAAGTTTACAGGATGCCTGGCCTCGTTGAGTAGGTTTGTCAGTCGTCTAGGCGAAAAAGCCTTACCATTATATCAACTGACGAAAAAATCAGAAAAATTCACATGGACATAGCAAGCTGATAGCGCTTTCCATGAACTCAAAAAGATATTGGCAACAACACCAATATTAGCGTCACCACTATCTAAAGAACCAATGTTGCTCTATGTCGCGGCAACCAACAGAGTTGTCAGTGCAGTGATAGTGGTAGAGCGTGAAGAAGAGGACAAATCAGTCCAAAGGCCGGTCTATTACTTGAGCAAAGTGCTCTTTGTATCAAAGCAAAATTACCCCCACTACCAAAAAATGACATATGGGGTGTATATGGCAGCAAAGAATCTGAAGCATTATTTCCAAGAACACCCAATCCGAGTAATATGCGAGGCACCTATCTCGGATATGTTGGGCAGCAAAGATGCCAGTGGCCGAGTGGCAAAATGGGCCATAGATCTAGCTCCATACACTCCACAATATGATAGACGAGATGCAATTAAATCTCAAGCTATAGCTGATTTTTTCGTGGATTGGATGGAAATGCAATATGAGACATCACTGCCAAACCCGAATTATTGGAAGATGCACTTTGACGAATCCAAGACAAAGATGGGTTTGTGTGCCGGGATAGTACTCACGTCACCAGAGAAGGATCAGCTCAAGTATGTGTTGTAGATCCACTTCGCTGCATCCAATAATGTAGCCGAGTATGAAGCGCTTGTCCATGGGATAAAAGTGGCCGAAGAAATTGGCATAAGAAGGATCATGTGTTTTGGTGACTCAGACTTGGTTATCCAGCAAGTGTCTGTGCATTGGGATGCATTGGATGCAAATATGGCACTGTATCGTTTTCATGTGCAACAGATTTCGGGATACTTTGTCGGGTGTGAATTTCATCACATACCCAGATTAGAGAATGAGGCAGCTGTAACACCCCCGGTCACTCCGGACCGACGGCTGTAACTTCTGGCAGCTCAATAGGATCTCTAGACTAACCCCACAGACCAACTCTAGTCTTTTCTATGCACTTTGTCCTCACTCGTGCGCACCAGGTACCCACTTCCCGATTGGTTACCCATCCTAGAATTGTTTTAGGTCAAGCACGCTTAACCTTAGAGTTCTTTTCAAATGAGTTTCCGAAAAAGAAGTTGCAACTTGTTGGTTTGGGTTTCCTACCAATCCTATTGAGCCATGCGCCAGGGTCTCACATACACCCACCCTTAGAATATCGACGTCCTCGTCGATCAACCACAAGCCAGGAACGTCCCCTCTTAGCACACGTTTGTGCGTCCAGTGCCGGCACATTGCCATGCCATGTCCACTTCGGGCCACACGCGCCATGCTGCACATGTCCGCCACTGACCCGCACACGCCCATGTAACCGCGAGGGTCAGCTCTGATACCACTTGTAACACCCCTGGTCACTCCGGACCGACGGCTGTCACTTCTGGCATCTCAATAGGATCTCTAGACTAACCCCACAGACCAACACTAGTCTTTTCTGTGCACTTTGTCGTCACTCATGCGCACCCGGTACCCACTTCCCGGTCGGTCACCCATCCTAGAATTACTCTAGGCCAAGCACGCTTAACCTTAGAGTTCTTTTCGAATGAGCTTCCGGAAAAGAAGTTGCAACTTGTTGGTATGGGTTTCCTACAAATCCTATTGAGCCATGCGCCAGGGTCTCACAGCAGCTGATGTATTATCCAAATTATGCTCATCTCGGCAAGCAATCCCACCAGGAGTAGCATTAGAACATCTCAGGAAACCATCGATCAAGCCATCACCAGAGTCTGAGTCAATATTCATCCCGGGAAACCAAGAGTCAGACGCTGTTCCAATGGACATTGACTCAGGGGCAGGTTCGAGTAACTCGGGGACTGTTCCGCTCAACCCAGGGGCTCCCGAATCACACTTGGGGACTCCTCAGGTTATGTCGGCAGAACATATGTCGGCTGAGCCAATGGAAATTGATGGAGAGATAGACCCGGCACCAGTGATACCAACCTGTGCGCAACCAATATTTAACTACTTGAGAGATGGAACATTGCCTTATGATGAGATATTAGCAAGACAAACAGAAAGAAGAGCAAAAGCATACACAATGATCAATAAGGAGTTATACAAAAGGAGTGTGACGAGTGTACTGCAGCATTGCATAAGTCCAGAGAAAGGCCAAGAAATATTGTTGGACATTCACCAAGGAGAATGTGGGCACCATGCATCGTCAAGAGAATTGGTATCCAAGGCATTCCGACATGGATTCTACTGGCCAAGCGCACTGGCTGAGGCACAGGAGCTAGTAACAAAATGCAACGGTTGTCAGCGTTATGCGTCAAAGTCACACTTGCCAGCATCCGAGTTAAAAATTATACCAATCACTTGGCCATTCGTAGTATGGTGCCTGGATATGGTTGGACCATTCAAACTAGCGAGGGGCGGCATGACTCACATACTAGTGATGGTTGATAAGTTCACCAAATGGTTAGAAGTGAAGCCCATCAAAAAATTGGATGGAAAAACAGCTATCACATTCCTAAAAGATATAATCCTGAGATATGGTCACCCGCACAGTGTGATCATAGATAATGGCACAAACTTTGCCGAAGGAGCTTTCACTCGCTTCTATGGAAAAAACGAATAAGACTTGACGTAGCGTCTGTCGCCCATCCAGAATCAAATGGACAAGTTGAACGAGCTAACGGCTTAGTACTATCCGGGATAAAACCCCGCCTAATGGAACCACTCCAGAGATCACCTTGCTACTGGATCGAGGAACTACCCTCAGTACTGTGGAGTTTAAGGACAACTCTAAATTGATCAATAGGCTATATGTTGTTCTTCCTTGTGTATGGGGCAGAAGCAGTTTTGTCTGCCGACATAGAGTATGACTCGCCAAGAGTAAGGCAATACTCGGAAGCCGAGGTAAAAGATGCCCGAGAGGATGGAGTTGACTTACTCGAAGAATCAAGGGAATTGGCATTGTCCAGATCCGCCATATACCAGCAAGGTCTCCGACGCTATCATAGCCGGAAAGTCCAACCTCGTGTCTTCCGAGAAGGAGATATGGTGCTCAGGATAGTGCAACGCACAGTTGGGATGCATAAACTATAACCCCCATGGGAAGGACCATTCATTATAAGAAAAGCATTGCACAATGATTCATATTGCCTAATAGATGCTCGAGAAGCACAAAAGAACAAGGCAGACAGATCAGGTGACAAGACCAAAAGTCCGTGGAATGTGGCATTGCTACGTCCTTTCTACATTTAGAGGAAGCAACATATGTATCTCTCGAACTCTCATATGCCGTATACTTATGCCGGCTATGTGCTGATAATAAAATGGCATGACTCGAAAAACTGACTCGGGGACTACCCCTTATGTTTATTCTTGAAAATTCTATGTCGGCTGGCGTTGCACTTAAGACTTATCTCAGAACAAGTAATGTTTACTCGTATAGAATCAACTCTTCGACTATGCTGTTGTCCGAAAACATGGCTTCATGGCAAGCAAGAGGAAAAGATCAATGATGAGTATACATAGTCGGCTCTATGTATACCTTTAACTAACCCATTGCAGGATATATTGGTTTATATGTCGAATGACCCTAGGTCAAGTTGTCTAGTTTCATATCCGCTAACTAAAACCTTAGAACTTTGAGACTCTAATGTCGAACACCAAAAACATAGACAAGAGCCTGACGAGGTTTAATCTCGTCAATGCCCATTGTTATGAGCTTGGGTTTTGGAGAAGATGGGGGTGTTGCAGATCGCGGAACGGTTAACAGACAAGCAACCAGGGGACACTCGCTTTCTCTGCCAACGTGCCGATATTCGCGAGCCTGTCGGCTTCTTCGTTGCTTTCTCTGCCAACGTGCCGAAGCTCACAGCCGTCAAAGTCTCCTTCGAGTTAGTTGTAAACCGCACGGTACGCGATCATGTTGGCTGCGTACACGTCACACTTGTTCATAGTTTGCTGGATGACGAGGGTCGAGTCGCCATAGATGACCAGGCACGTTGCGCCGCAGATCATGGCCATCCTCATGTCGTGGATCAAAGCCTCGTATTCGGCTTCGTTGTTGGAGGCTTGAAATTTCATCCGTAGGACGTACTTCATCTTGTCGCCCTGTGGGGATGTCAGTATGACCCTGGCTCCTGCTCCAGCCTCACGCTTGGAGCCATCGAAGTGCATCGTCCATGACTATGTCATGTCCGGGGTGTCCGGCAGCTGCAACTCCATCCAGTGGACGAGGAAGTCCGGGAGGACCTAATACTTGATCGCATGGCGCTTCTCGTACACTATGTCTAGAGGGGACAGCTCGATGCCCCGCAGGGCCACGCGTCCTGTGGCCTCCGGGTTGTTCAGGATGTTGTTCAGGGGTGCTTCGTTGACGACCACCACCTGATGCTCCTGGAAGTAGTGGCTCAGCCGACGAGCCGTCATGAACATGCCATAGGAGAGTTTCTGGTAGTGAGGGTACCTCTGCTTTGTTGGCGTCAATACCTTGCTGAGGTAGTATATAGGGCGTTGGACCCCACGAGTCTTGCCATCTTCGGGTCGTTCGACCACGAGCACGGTGCTTACCACCTGATGTGTGGCTGCTATGTATAGCAGTAGAGGCTCGCGGTCCTTTGGCGTGACCAAGATGGGCGAGGTGGAGAACAGCCACTTCAGATCTTCGAATGCGTCATCCGCTTCAGGCGTCCACTCGAATTTGTCTGCTTTGCGTAGCAGCTGGTAGAAAGGCATGACCTTCTCACCCATGCGGCTGACGAATCTGCTAAATGCCGCGATGCGTCCAGCTAGCTATTGGACACCTTTGAGGTTCTTCGGTTTCTCCATGGCCATTATGTCCCGGATTTTCTTCGGGTTCGCCTCAATCCCTTGCTGGGAGATGAAGTAGCCAAGCAGTTGGCCAGATGGGACACCGAAAGCGCAATTTTTCTGGGTTCAGCTTGATCTTGTATCGATCAAGGTTGCCGAACGTCTCGCGGAGATCGTCGATCAGTGTATTGGCCTCCCTTGTTTTGATTACTATGTCGTCGACATTGACCTATATGTTGCGGCCGATCTGGCTTTTCAGGCATGCCTGCATGCACCGCTGGTACGTGGCACCTGCGTTCTTCAGCCCGAAGGGCATTGTGTTGTAGCAGAACACCCCGAATGGTGTAATGAACACCATTTTCTCCTGGTCTTCGACCTTTAGTCGAATCTGATTGTAGTCTGAGTAGGCATCAAGGAAAGAGAGCTTCTCGCATCCTGCAGTCGAATCGATGATCTGATCGATCCGAGGGAGAGGGAAGTGATCCTTCGGGCAGTGCTTGTTCAGCGATGTGAAGTTCACACACATCCGCAGGATGTCTGTGTCCTTTTTAGGGACCATCACGGTGTTGGCCAGCCACTTGCTTTCCTTGATCTCTATGATGAAATCAGCATCGAGCAGTCTGTTGACTTCGACTCCGATGGCTTCGGCCCATGGATCGGACAATCGTCGGATGGATTGGTTCACGGGCTTGGCATCTGGGAACACATTGAGTGCATGCTCGGCGAATTCCCTGGGAACTCCTGGCATGTCTGCAGGACACCAGGCGAAGATTTCCCAGCGCTCATGGAGGAATTCGACGAGCGCGCTTTCCTATGCGGGGCTGAGGTAGTTGGCGATCAGCGCCGTCTTGGAGGCGTACGTCGGGTGGACCTACACCTTCTTCGTTTTGACTGTTCAGTCGAACAACATGTCAGGTGCGTTCTGCCTTGAGACTGGGGATGCCCTGTTGTCTGTCACCTCTCGGAGCCTTATGAGCTCCTCCTGCATGCCGAATGACTGGGAGATTCTGTTGAAGTTCCTGTCGCAGTGCTCCGATCGGGTGAAGCTCCCGTGGACCGTGATGACTCCCCTAGGTCCTGGCATCTTGAGTAGAAGGTACGCATAGTGCGGTACTTCCAGGAACCGTGCGAATGCCACGCGCCCGAGTATGGCGTGGTATTGTGATGGCCAATCTTCCACTTCGAACTCGAGTTGCTCACACCGAAAGTTATCGGGCTTGCAGAAGATGACGTCGAGCCATATCTTTCCCAGGGGGAATATGCCCTTCCCTGGGACGATGTCGTGGAACGTTGTGTCGATTGTTCCAGGCTGCACAGCAGGATCCGCATTGCTACTAAGGTGCTAGCGAACATCAGATTGATGCCGTTGCCACCATCCATGAAGACGCGGCTCATCTCGAACCCTCCGATCTGCGCCTCGAGCACCAGGGCAGCATGACCTGGGCGAGGGATCTGGCGGGGGTGATCCGAATGGCTGAACATGTTGCAGGACTCCGAACCGATGAGGTACTCAGGGATGGCGGGTGGAGCGGTCACAGCCAAACTGACTTGGCGGGTGATTTTATTTTGCACCCTGTTTTTTGGGCGCCCCTTTTGGATCATCAATGACCCTTTTGGCGTGGGGTACCCATTTCCGCCGTTGTTCTGCCCGGGTGCGATTGGGTGATTCGAAGGTCCCACGGGTGGTGGTGGAGGATCTCAGGGGGCGATGTCACCTGGTGCAGGTGCGTGCCCGTACCTAGGGTTTGGGGCTTGCTGTCTCATCTGGGACATGCTCTCGCTGAGTTTCTAGAACTCACGACAATCTTTGAGCATGTGGCTGGCCTTCTTCTTGCCATCCTGCTTGTCGATGTAGAAGTGGATGGTGCAGGAGCCCGAAAATTTGTCGTATGCCGAAGGCTCATCGCCGCGTCCGTGGCGTTTCCATGTTTGCGTTGAGCGTCCTCCATCGCGGAAGTTGTTTCCACGGTATCCGCCGCTGCTGCGGTTGTTTTCGCTGTGGCGATCAGCGTAGCCAGCCGCGACCATGTCGGGTCCATCATGATCATCGTAAACGAGCGATATTCGATTGCTACGGCGTTCGCGTCGGCGACCGTAGTCATCCTCTTCTTCCGAATGTGCTCGGTGGACAGAGTCCTCGCCATCTGCCCACCTGTTGGCAATGTCCATGAGGTGGTCGAGTGTCTTGGGCTTGACGCGCCCAAGTTCTTCCTTGAAGTCCTGGCGTTTGATGCCATCCTTGAAGGCGTCGATCGTTCTCTCCTCGGAGATGTGTGTCGCGGAGTTCTTGATGTTGGACCAGCGTAGTTTATACGAGCAAATGGATTCGCCCGTTCGTTGGGTGCAGGCCCGTAGCTCTTCGATCGAGGCTGGCCTCTTGCTGGTGCCCTTGAAGTTTTAGATGAAACTGTACGCCAGTTCCTCCCAGCTTCGGATGGATCCCGAAGATAGGCTGCTGAGCCAGATCCGGGCTGCGCCAGTCAGCTGCAGCTGAAGGCATTGTAGGTGGTGTTTTTTTTGCCGCCGTGTAGTTTGACGGACGACAGGTGGTCGCTGAACCACGCCTTAGGGTCCTGCGTGCCGTCAAACTTCGGAGTGTTCGAAGGAAGCTTGAAGTTCCTCGGCATCCGCGTCTTCCGAACAGATCTGCTGAAGCATCAAGCTCGACAGAGTTCTCCTTCATCGTCATCCTCTTTGGATTCGGATGAGCACACGCGCTTGGCGTGTGCCTTGTCGATCTTCCGTTGAGTGAGTTCGCTTCGGGCGTCGTAGTCGCGGCTGCAACTTTGTGAGCTCTTGTGTCGTCGAGGTAGGTCGTGTTCCTCCTCATCGGATGAGGGTGTGGGGCTGCGATTGAATCTGACCACAGCCTTCTTTTTCGGCTCCGCAGGAGCTTCTCTGTGGAGCGTAGATCCAACGAGTCCGAGTCCGGCTAGTGCGGAGTTGTGCATGGCCCTTTTCGGGTCCCCCACCGGAGGTGGATGGGATGCAAGGTATGTGGTGGCTGCCATGACCGCATCTTGCGGTGTCTTCGGGATGACGTTGGCGTTGGCGTCCATCTCCATGAAGTATGTGTTGAGGGTTCGGGTCACCTCGCGGCGTGCAGCGGGGTCCATGTTCTCTACACGAAAACGATGCTTATTGGTGTTATTGTCGTGCGAGCTGGAGACCCCCATGGAGGAGAGCGCATCTCTCCGCGTGCTAGACTCTGAGGCCGCTTGCTTGTGTTTGTCGAGAACTTCTTGCATCTTCAACTACTTTTTGTGCTCTTCGATGAGGAGCAGGTGGTATTCCATCAGTAGATCTCGTGAGGCACCTACAGGCAAGATTTTGTTGCCTGCCATAGCTTCGCATTATTGGTTCCATCGTTCCTCGCTTAGGTGGATTACCCTATTGGCCTCAGGGATCCACATTGCTGCTAAAGTGCTACCGAACTTCAGATTAATGCTGCTGCCACAGTCCATGAAGACACAGCTCATCTCGAACCCTCTGATCTGCGCCTCGAGCACCAGGGAAACATGACCTGGGGGAGGGATCTGGCGGGGGGTGATCCGAATGGCTGAATGTGATGCAGGACTCCGAACAGCTAAGGTACTCAGGGATGGGGGGTGGAGCGGTCACAGCCAAACTGACTTGGCGGGTGATTTTATTTTGCACCATGTTTGTTGGGCACCCCTTTTGGATCATCAGTGACCCTTTCAGCGTGGGGTACCCATTTCTGCCGTTGTTCTACGCGGGTGCGATCGGGTGATTCGAAGGTCCCACGGGTGGTGGTGGAGGAGCTCCGTGGGCGATGTCACCTAGTGCGGGTGCATGCCCGTACCCAGGGTTCAGGGCTTGCTGTCTCATCTGGAACATGCTTTCGCTGAGTTTCTGGAACTCGCGGCAACCTTTGAGCATCTGGCTGGCCTTCTTTTTGCCATCCTGCTTGTCGATGTAGAAGTGGATGGTGCATGGGACCGACAATTTGTCGTATACCGAGGGCTCGTCGTCGCGGCCGCGGCGTTGCCACGTTTGCGTAGGGCGTCCTCCATCGCGTAAGTTGTTTCCACGGTATCCGCTGCTGCTGCGGTTGCTTTCGTTGCGACGGTCGGCATAGCTAGCCGCGACCATTTCTGGTCCATCGCGATCGTCGTAGACGCGCGATCTTCGCTTGCTACAGCACTCGCGTCGGCGGCCGTAGTCATCTTCCTCCTCCAAATGTGCTGGGTGGACGGAGTCCTCGCTATCTGCCCACCTTTTGGCTATGTCCATGATGTGGTCAAGTGTCTTGGGCTTGACACGCCCAAGTTCTTCCTTGAAGTCCTGGCGTTTGGCGCCATCCTTGAAGGCGTCGATTGTTCTCTCCTCAGAGATGTGTGTCGCAGAGTTCTTGTTGTTGGACCAGCGTAGTATATACGAGCGAATGGATTCGCATGTTCATTGGGTGCAGGCCCGCAGCTCTTCGATCAAGGCTGGCCTCTTGCTGGTGCCCTTGAAGTTTGAGATGAAACTGTATGCCAATTCCTCCCAAATTCGGATGGATCCCGAGGATAGGCTGCTGAGCCAGATTCGGGCTGCGCCTATCAACTGCAGCTGAAGGCATTGTAGGGCGGTATTTTTGTTGCCG
Source organism: Avena longiglumis (assembly GCA_030063025.1). Classification (NCBI taxonomy): domain Eukaryota; kingdom Viridiplantae; phylum Streptophyta; class Magnoliopsida; order Poales; family Poaceae; genus Avena; species Avena longiglumis. The sequence goes on along the minus strand of CP125974.1, from coordinate 191,444,538 downwards.
CCATGCAGCTTGACGGACGACAGGTGGTCGTTGATCCACGCCTTAGGGTCCTGCGTGCCGTCAAACTTCGGAGTGTCCGAAGGAATCTTGAAGTTCCTCGGCATCCGCGTCCGCCGAACAAATTTGCTGAAGCATCAGGCCCCGTAGAGTTCTCCTTCATCGTCATTCTCTTTAGATTCGGATGAGCACACGCGCTTGGCGCGTGCCTTGTCGATCTTGCTTTGAGTGAGTTTGCTTCGAGCGTGGTAGTCGCGGCTCCAATGTCGTGAGCTCTTGTGCCGTCGAGGTAGGTCATGTTCCTCCTTATCGGATGAGGGTGTGGGGCTGCGGTTGAATCTGACCGCAACCTTCTTTTTCGGCTCCGCAGGAGCTTCCTTGTGGAGCGCAGCTCCAACGAGTCCTTGTGCGGCTAGTGCGGAGTTGTGCATGGCTCTTTTTAGGCCCCCCACCGGAGGTGGATGGGACACGTGGTATATGGTGGTTTCCATGATCGCAGCTTGCTGCGTCTTCGGGATGACGTTACCGTTGGCGTCCATCTCCATGAAGGATGTGTTGAGGGTTTGGGTCACTTCACGACGTGCAGTGGGGTCCATGTTCTCTACGCGAGAACGATGCTTGTTGGCCTTGTTGTCGTCCGAGCTGGAGCTGCCAACGGCGGAGAGCGCAGCTCGCCGCGCTCTAGACTCCGAAACCGCTTGCTTGTGTTTGTCGAGCACTTCTTGTATCTTCACCTGTTTTTTGTGCTCTTCGATGAGGAGTAGGTGGTATGCCATCAGTAGGTCCCGTGAGACACCCACAGGCAGGATATTTGTGAGACCCTGGCGCATGGCTCAATAGGATTGATAGGAAACCCATACCAACAAGTTGCAACTTCTTTTTCGGAAGCTCATTCAAAAAGAACTCTAAGGTTAAGCGTTCTTGGCGTAGAGCAATTCTAGGATGGGTGACCGACCGGGAAGTAGGTAACCGGGTGCGCATGAGTGAGGACAAAGTGCGTAGAAAAGACTAGTGTTGCTCTGTGGGGCTAGTCTAGAGATCCTATTGAGCTGCCAGAAGTGACAGCCGTCGGTACGGAGTGACCGGGGGTGTTATAATGTATGAATTACTTTGCGGAAACAGATTCGGAAGAAACGAAGAAGTTAAGCATATGTGAGACCCTGGCGCATGGCTCAATAGGATTGATAGGAAACCCATACAAACAAGTTGCAACTTCTTTTCCGGAAGCTCATTCGAAAAGAACTCTAAGGTTAAGAGTGCTTGGCCTAGAGCAATTCTAGGATTGGTGAACGACTGGTAAGTGGGTAACCGGGTGCACATGAGTGAGGACAAAGTGCGCAGAAAAGACTAGTGTTGGTTTGTGGGCTAGTGTAGAGATCCTATTGAGCTGTCAGAAGTGACAGCCGTCGGTCCGGAGTGACCGGGGATGTTACAAATTGGTATCAGAGCCGACCCTCGCAGTTAAACGGGCGTGTGCGGGTCAGTGGCGGACATGTGGCGCATGGCGCATGTGGTCCGGAGTGGACACGGCATGGCACATGTGCCGGCACTGGATGCACAGACGTGTGCCAAGAGGGGACGTTCCTGGCTTGTGGTTGATCGACGAGGACGTCGATCTTCTAAGGGTGGGTGTATGTGAGACCCTGGCGCATGGCTCAATAGGATTGATAGGAAACCCATACCAACAAGTTGCAACTTCTTTTCCGGAAGCTCATTCGAAAAGAACTCTAAGGTTAAGCGTGCTTGGCCTAGAGCAATTCTAGGATGGGTGACCGACCGGGAAGTGGGTAACCGGGTGCGCATGAGTGAGGACAAAGTGCGCAGAAAAGACTAGTGTTGGTCTGTGGGGCTAGTCTAGAGATCCTATTGAGCTGCCAGAAGTGACAGCCGTCGGTCCGGAGTGACCGGGGGTGTTACAATCTTGTTGCCCACCACGGCTTCGTGTGCTTGGTTCCATCCTTCGTCGCTGAGGTGGATTACCCGATTGGCTGCAGGGTCGTCCTCGTTTGGCGGGGGGGGGATTGGTTTCTCCTGTTTTCGCCATTTCTACCCTGCGGGATGGGTGGCGGTACATGAGCACCCAAACCTGGTGGTTGTTGCTCCACGTCGCTTCGGATGACCACGGCGCATTGGTAGGGTCCATAGGTCGGATCGCTGCTGCCGCAGCTTTCGGATCCGGAACCGTAGGTTACTTCATCCGATGGAGGATCGCACAGATCTGAGTTGCAGCTGCTGTTGTCGTATGGCTCATCTATCAATGTTGACGTGCGTAGCACGGGATGTGGATCCCACGAGGCGGGCCTGATCAATGGCAGTGGAACCCCCTCTGGGAGGCAGAGAATGCCGGCTGTCCCACCTGGAAGCAGAAGCTCCCGAACATGATCTCGAGCCTGTCGCGAACGGGCTTGAAGTCCTTCAGGGTGGCTGGCGAGTGGGCGGTGAAGTCGAAAGCACCGAAGAGGACATGGCTCTCCGTCTCCGAGGAACTGTATATCGCTTTGGCTGGGACCGTCACGATCGCACAATCAGCGCCCCTAGTTCCCACAGACGGCGCCAATTGACCAGGTTTAATCTCGTCAATGCTTATTGTTATTAGCTTGGGTTTTGGAGAAGATGGGGGTGCTGGAGATCGCGGAACGGTTAACAGAAAAGCAACCAGGGGACATGAGATTTACCCAGGTTTAGGCCTCCAGAGGGAAAACCCTACTCTTGCTTGTCTACTCTTGATTACGGCGGAACCGAAAGTTACAAGGGTGTGCAGATGCAATCTGGCGTGGAGGTGTGTATGCGGTGGTATGAGAGGTGCCCTCCTCGTTGTTCCCTCCTAGCCTTTATATAGAGGTAGGTAGGTCCCAGGCACAGATCAAGTCTATTACAGGTTTAGGGTTTGCCCCTTTGAATATTCTATCTATTCTAGTCTTGCTCTCCAAGGATCCAAACACATCATGGGCTTGGGCCACCCGAAAATCTTCATGGGCCGCGTATATTATCGTGGGCCTTCCTTGGGCTAGACCAGGTATGCTGATGTTGTGTACCCGTAGGGTATAACCATGTCAGATCCAAATTAAAGGAAAAGGGAAACGACAAATGAAACTCGGGGACTTGCCCCTGGATGATTGGCATACCGAGGATATCATCAAAGTTTAGTGTTTTTGACATAACCAGCTTAAGAAGCAGCTGGACTCAATGGAGCGTTCTTGGGGCTGGAGCTAGGAGCGTCATTTGGAGCGTCGGCCGAGTCAGGTGCATCAGCCGAGTCTGCAGGACCGTCTGACTTGGTGGCCTCGTTGTCTGCACCGTCATCGTCAATATTCTTGGCAAGCGGCTCACCAAGGTCGAGGAAGTTGGGCCCATCACACCAGGCGTGCACTATAGCGTATTCTACCATGGCATAGACTCGCTCTTGACGCCTCTTGATGAGCTCAGGCTCATGGATCCACTTACCTTCGGCCCTCATATGCTGGAGAACATCAAGGTTGATGTCCTCATACCATGAGAGCACAAAGGCAAGGGCCTTGTCTGCTGCAGCTCGACCGGCTGACTCACACCACTGATCCAACCTGTCCTCAGTCAGAAGCAGCTTGGCAGCCAAAGGCTCAATGAGCGTGGGCGCATCCTCATCCGGCTAGAGCATCCTAAATGCATGGATTGCCGACTTAAGCAAGTAGACACCGCATGACTTCAGAGTGGTTGCACACTCTGTGTCACATCCCAAGATTTTCCAAATCTTGTAATGTGAAAATAAATTAATAAAATAAAACTTTGTTTGATTTTCAGAGCCAGAAGAAACTTTTTGAATTCCAATAGGAATCTTCAAACCTAAATTGAACAAATAAATCCCAAAAGGATTTAAAAACATAAAACAATTAACAAAGGAAAATAAAATATTTTGGAAATACTATTTTGGATCTTTTAATAAAAGATTGGTTTTCAAAAGAAAAGATGGATTTATAAATAAGGATTATTTTATAAAGCCAAATTAAACCTTGACCAAACTTTGGGAATTAAAACATTTAGTTTGAATAAAAACAACAAAGGTTTATTTAAAATAAAATAATAAATAATTAATATCCAAACTTTATTTAAATAAGAAGTTTTACCAATTTAATTAAAACATCAAAACTTATTAAGATTATTTTAAATAGGTTTTCCAAATATTTTATATTCTCTAATAAAACCTACTAAAGTGTTTGGGTTTGTTTTAGATTTCAAAATAAATATCTCAATAAAACAAATTCTATTGGATTTAATAAAGAAAGTCTATTATAATAATTAATAATGGATAATGAAATAAAAGGTTATTTTGTTTTAAAACAAATTTCCAAATATTATATATTTCCCAAATTAAACCTACTAATTTGATTTTGAAAATATTTAAGTTTCAAATAAAGATTTTATTAATAAAATCAAACCCTATTTTTAACTAAAGATCCATTTTATTTAATTGTTAAATGGATCCTAAATTAAATATAAAAATATTATTTTATTTTTGGATTTGGTTTATGTTGCTAAAGAACCAAAATCCAAAGTTCAAAGTTTGCTGAATGTTTGATTTGATTTGAGTGTGAATTGTTTGGTTGGAGATTCAAAACAGAAATTGAAATTAAAAAGGAAAAAGAAAATGACAGAAATAAAAATAAGCAACCGCCCAAATTTAACTACCCTAGCCCAAGAGCTCAGCCTCTTCCCACCCCAATCGTTTTTCACCCAGCAAATTACCCATCGAGCGACCGACATCGCCCCACCTCCACTTCCTCCTTTCACTTCCAAGTGGACCCTTCCACTGCTCATCTTTCTCACCCACCCCGCGATCGCTTCTCCTTCTCTCGCCGTTGCTGCAAGATTGATTCGGGCATCAATTCGCGTTAACGCCACCCTTAATCCCCCCTGCAACCATACTGTCTTAATCGCCCACGCCCTCTCCTCCATTTCCCTCTGCTTCCTTCCCCAATCCCGCCCCCAGACCACTCTAATTTCGCCCCGACCCACGCTGTGTCTGACGACGCTCCGACGCCGATTCCGGCTGCCTCTCGCCGCCCCTCTTCTCCCCGACCAACCTCACACCTTCTCCACTCCCAGGAGCATCTCCAGGCACTTTTCCTTTATCCAGGCGCCTTAACGCCGTCTCCAAACCATCGGCGCCGCAGCTCAAGCGAAGTTCAGGCGAAATTCGGTGGAAAGAACACACCCGCATCCTTCATTTTCTGTTGAATCTCCCTGGTATTCTTACGCGCACCCTCCTGACTCCTTGGTTTGGATTATTGATCCCCAGGTATTCGACTTGGACAACATCTGCAAGCGACGCCGCCAGCTCGACTCCGGCCACCCCTAGGAACCATTCCAGGAAGCAAACCTCCACCGCTCCAACGCCACTGGCTCTGCCCGGAACTCCTGTGCATCGTCTTCGTCTCCACCATCTTCGGGAACCACCAGAACGTCGCCTTCGTACACATCCCGAGCGTCGCCGCCGTCCTCATCGCCGGTGACCTGAGCCACCCGGTGAGCCAGCACCCTCTGTTCCCCACCCTTCGATCTCACTTCGACGGACACGAATAGACAGAGCCGCGCCTAGCCGAGCCACACGCCGTGAGCCAAGCCTCCAGCCTAGCTCAAGCCTTGTTGAATCTGCACCGTTCGTTTTATGTAAATCGTACGACCCACACTGGCTATCCACACTGAACCGGTATAAGCGAATCAGGAATGGCCACGTGGCCAGTTTTCTGTTTAAAAACAGATTTTGAAATCAGAATTTGATACAATTTTCAAACCCTTATAACTTTTGAACTACACGTCCAAATTTGGCAAATTTTATATCAATGAGTTCAGGAGAACAAGCCCTAGCCAACCCTACCCTTAGTTTAGCAAATAGTATTTGATAAATTGTTTGATTTTGCAGATTCTTTTGTGTGCTTGCTAACATTAGAAAAATCATTTAAAAATGAATTTTGAGATCAAACCTTTGCCAATTGGTTTGTTGTGACCCTACTTACCCTAGGAACCAATCCTTGGTGTTAGAAATGATTTTTGTAAAATTTAGTTTAGATTACTTGACTAAGTCATTTTCTAGCCAAATAAAAGGAATAGTTTTTATTATAAAAATGTTTATGGGAATAAAACTTTGAGTAGATGGTTTGGACCAAACCTACTGACCCAAAAACACCAAGTTTTGCAATAGCAACTCATTTGGTGAACAACTTAAGAGTTTTTGCCTTAATAAAAGATTTTTCATCACATGAAATGATAAATGGATTTAAAAATAGTTTTTAGACAAAACCCTCTTGCTAGTGACTTTGCCACTTTGGTAAATGACCAAATTGGATCTTACAAAGTTTAGAAACCCATAGAGACCCCCTTTGCAAAATAAAACTATCTTGTGCATGCTCCCATGCATGACTTAGATCCCATTACTTTGTGTGTGTGAAGAATTGTTTGTTTGACTTTCGTTGGAATGTAGATTGAATTTGTGTTTGCTTGTTTGACTTGTAGTGAAGTGTGAGACTAGCAAGATCAAGGAGTGAACTACCAATTCCTTCCAAAAAGGCAAGTGATGCTTCATACTTTCTATCCCATTATTTTTTCTATGAATTAGTGATTTTGCTAAATAAACTTGCATGGATTTTGCTAAGTATAGATCTTGCTATAGGAAAACCTAGTAGATGAATCCTTAGTAGGATTTCCTAAGTTAAGTTTCCTAATACTACCAAGCTTAGCCTAGCTAATAGAAAACATGGGTGGAAAATATATTCACACTATGGAAAAAAATATTCTAAGTCTGAGGACTTATGTTTTGTTTAATAAAACAACTAAGTTAATGAATCACCTGGGTGGAATGGAAAGATTTGGTTATGTTGAGTGGTTCACAAGGACCATATTTATGGTTAACCTTGTGTATCTCACTTGTGGATGGCCACCCAGGAAACAAAGGGATTTGAGATGTCAAATGTTGAGAAGCTTCAAGTGCAACCACTTGGCAATATGGGCTCTGCCATGATCATATAGGTTGCAAGAACTTAGCCATATGGACAGTGGGTGGTAGTGTTTGATAGGTTGGAGCGTCCATATTGGTCTAAGGGAAAGCTTCGAAAGATCTTGTCTTGGGAAACCAAGTCTTGTGGGGAAAGTGCACAACCTCTGCAGTGTAAAATCTAAGTACTTAGCCATGTCCCTGGTAAAGGACAATTTGAGCATCAAGACATGGAAGCAATCAAGAATCTCATCATTCCAATTTCTAAATTAAAATCTTGTGGTTTGAACAAGGGTTGTTTGAATTCTTCAATCATTGATGGAGAGATGGCTTGGTACAAGGATATTGAAATCTTTGATTGAGGAAATGATTATGTCAAGCAAAAACTTGGTATTTTCAAAATGATAAGAAAATCTATTTTTGAGCAATGCAAGCCTCGACTCCACTTAGCCAAATGCATATAGATGATAGACTCCACTATACTACCATAGTATCACTTGCCAATACAATTCAAATGTATTGACCCTTTGTGGCTGTAACTTGTATGTTGCAGGTTTGATTGATTTTAGTGAAGATTGATTGTTTAGGATTACAAAGTCTACAACCAACATCTGCCTATGGCATTTTGAAGATGAAGGACCCATGCTTATAGTTATTCCGCTGCAATGTAATGTAATAGCCAAGTGAGCTATGTTTGATGTAATAAACTTATGTTATTCCTGGTTATAAAGTTAAATTATGACCTTTGTTTCTTGGTATTACATCTTAACTGTGGATGCTAGCTAATGATCCAGGGACTAGCATTGTAAAACACAGGAGGACTCTACCTTATCAGGTTGGGACCCCTACAGATGGTATCAGAGCACTGTGTTGCCTGTAGGATTTGTAAACCCTAGGATTGGACAAAACCCTTAAAAAAAATAGGAGTGTATTTGTTCCAAAAACTTATTTACAAAAACACTTGTAAACTCTTCCCTCAACCATTTTGGTTTCAACTCTACATCTCTTCTATTTCAAACTTGATGGAAAAGCCTACCCCATGACCAAAGACTACACCATGTGCAAAGGACTTCTTCAACTTCTTCAACTCTAATGACTTCAACATCTTCAGCCTCTTCACCAAGGACTTCCAACTTGGATACCACTAAGGATTACAAGTGAAACAAAGAAAATCCTACTCAAGGTTTAGAGACTGAGGAAATGCAAAAGTTAGAAGGAATTTACATCATTTGAAGTATTGCAACCAAGAGTTTATCCCAAGGAAACCAAGATATCATGTAGAAAGAAGAACCAACCAAGAAAGAAAGGAAAATCACAAGTGAACCATATAGATGGACCACCATATTTTAGTTAAGTCAAACCACCAACTCATGTGGTGTAACAAAAATATTTTGTTGCCTAAGTATGTTCTTGAACCTTGTTTGAGTGAAATGTTTGTTTGTGATTGCTTGAACATTGCTTGTGTGAATTGTGTTGTGTGTGATTAGAAATATTTCCTTAGAAATATTTTGCCTACCCTAACCCTCATTCAACCTAAACAGATGACTACTCCAAAAAACTCCAACATCAAGGTTGATGACAACAAAAACAACCAAGAAGACAACATGAGAGAACTTATAGCAACACAAACCAGTTGAGCCAAGAGACAACTCAGCTTTTAGCCAACAACAATGGACTAGACCCAGCCATACAAAGGATTTTGAAACTTCAATCCCAATTGTTGCAAGGATTGGTTACTCAAATGATCAACATGAGAGAAAACTTTTCCCAAGGAGCTAATGACAACAAGGATGACAAAGATGTTATTCTAGAAGGAACCCAAGCTAGCAATATTTTTAGAGACAAGGATCATGCATCCAAGGAACATGAAGATCAATGCCCCAAGAAGAGAGAAAGATCTCCCACTCATGAAGAACATGAACTAGAAGAACTCCTAGCTTTGGAGAGACCCAAAAGAAGAAAAAGGACATAAGTCAAGTGCAATGTTACAATTGCAAAGAGATGGGACACTATGCCAATGAATGCCCAAAAAGAAGAAGAACCAAAGAAACAAACAAAAGGTAATGATACCAAAGGAAAAGAAAGATATCACCAAGTGATGTGTTTCAAATGCAAGGAACTAGGCCACTATGCAAGCAATTGTCCAGAAAAGATGAAGAACAAGATGAATCAGTCTATGGGATCTCAACCTTGGCCCCGAGTCAAGTATGGAAACCAAGGACACCATGCAAATGTTTGCTTAGAGAAATTTTTCCCAGAATTCCAAGAAGTACAATATGTAATTTTGTTTGAAAATTTTTTAAGGGTGGTAGTACCCTAGTTGTTTGAACATGCTTGTAACCCCAGCCTTCCCAAATCTCGGGACGAGATTTATTTTAAGGGTGGTAGCCTGTCACATCCCAAGATTTTCCAAATCTTGTAATGTGAAAATAAATTAATAAAATAAAACTTTGTTTGATTTTCAGAGCCAGAAGAAACTTTTTGAATTCCAATAGGAATCTTCAAACCTAAATTGAACAAATAAATCCCAAAAGTATTTAAAAACATAAAACAATTAACAAAGGAAAATAAAATATTTTGGAAATACTATTTTGGATCTTTTAATAAAAGATTGGTTTTCAAAAGAAAAGATGGATTTATAAATAAGGATTATTTTATAAAGCCAAATTAAACCTTGACCAAACTTTGGGAATTAAAACATTTAGTTTGAATAAAAACAACAAAGGTTTATTTAAAATAAAATAATAAATAATTAATATCCAAACTTTATTTAAATAAGAAGTTTTACCAATTTAATTAAAACATCAAAACTTATTAAGATTATTTTAAATAGGTTTTCCAAATATTTTATATTCTCTAATAAAACCTACTAAAGTGTTTGGGTTTGTTTTAGATTTCAAAATAAATATCTCAATAAAACAAATTCTATTGGATTTAATAAAGAAAGTCTATTATAATAATTAATAATGGATACTGAAATAAAAGGTTATTTTGTTTTAAAACAAATTTCCAAATATTATATATTTCCCAAATTAAACCTACTAATTTGATTTTGAAAATATTTAAGTTTCAAATAAAGATTTTATTAATAAAATCAAACCCTATTTTTAACTAAAGATCCATTTTATTTAATTGTTAAATGGATCCTAAATTAAATATAAAAATATTATTTTATTTTTGGATTTGGTTTATGTTGCTAAACAGAACCAAAATCCAAAGTTCAAAGTTTGCTGAATGTTTGATTTGATTTGAGTGTGAATTGTTTGGTTGGAGATTCAAAACAGAAATTGAAATTAAAAAAGGAAAAAGAAAACAGACAGGAAATAAAAATAAAGCAGCCCAACCGGCCCAGCCCAACTACCCTAGCCCAGCAGCCCAGCTCCTCTTCCCACCCCGAATCGTTTTTCACCCAGCAAATTACCCACTGAGCGACCGATTACTGGCCCCACCTCCACTTCCCTCCTTTCACTTCCAAGTGGACCCCTTCCACTGTTCATCTTTCTCACCCACCCCGCGACTGCTTCTCCCTTCTCTCGTCGCCGTTGCCAGCATTGATTCGCGGGCATCAATTCGCGTTAACGCCACCCTTAATCCCCCTGCAACCATACTGTCTTAATCGCCCACGCCCTCTCCTCCATTTCCCTCTGCTTCCTTTCCCAATCCCGCCCCCAGACCACTCTAATTTCGCCCCGACCCACGCTGTGTCTGACGACGCTCCGACGCCGATTCCGGCTGCCTCTCGCCGCCCCTCTTCTCCCCGACCAACCTCACACCTTCTCCACTCCCAGGAGCATCTCCAGGCACTTTTCCTTTACCCGCGGGCGCCCCAGAACGCCGTCTCCAGCAAACCACTGAGCGCCGCCGCAGCTCCGACGAAGTTCCAGAGCCAAATTCCGGTGGAAAGAACACACCCGCATCCTTCATTTTCTGTTGAATCTCCCTGGTATTCTTACGCGCACCCTCCTGACTCCTTGGTTTGGATTATTGATCCCCAGGTATTCGACTTGGACAACATCTGCAAGCGACGCCGCCAGCTCGACTCCGGCCACCCCTAGGAACCATTCCAGGAAGCAAACCTCCACCGCTCCAACGCCACTGGCTCTGCCCGGAACTCCTGTGCATCGTCTTCGTCTCCACCATCTTCGGAACCACCGTAACGCCGCCAGACATCCCGGCGTCGCCGCCGTCCTCATCATCGCCGGTGACTGAGCCACCCGGTGAGCCACCCTCTGTTCCCACCCTTGATCTCACTTGACGGACACGAATAGAGCCGCGCCTAGCCGAGCCACACGCCGTGAGCCAAGCCTCCAGCCTAGCTCAAGCCTTGTTGAATCTGCCGTTCGTTTTATGTAAATCGTCGACCCACAATCGCTATCCACTGAACCGGTATAAGCGAATCGGGAATGGCCACGTGGCCGCTTAAAAACAGATTTTGAAATCAGAATTTGATACAATTTTCAAACCCTTATAACTTTTGAACTACACGTCCAAATTTGGCAAATTTTATATCAATGAGTTCAGGAGAACAAGCCCTAGCCAACCCTACCCTTAGTTTAGCAAATAGTATTTGATAAATTGTTTGATTTTGCAGATTCTTTTGTGTGCTTGCTAACATTAGAAAAATCATTTAAAATGAATTTTGAGATCAAACCTTTGCCAATTGGTTTGTTGTGACCCTACTTACCCTAGGAACCAATCCTTGGTGTTAGAAATGATTTTGTGTAAAATTTAGTTTAGATTACTTGACTAAGTCATTTTCTAGCCAAATAAAAGGAATAGTTTTATTATAAAAATGTTTATGGAATAAAACTTTGAGTAGATGGTTTGGACCAAACCTACTGACCCAAAAACACCAAGTTTTGCAATAGCAACTCATTTGGTGAACAACTTAAGAGTTTTTGCCTTAATAAAAGATTTTTCATCACATGAAATGATAAATGGATTTAAAAATAGTTTTTAGACAAAACCCTCTTGCTAGTGACTTTGCCACTTTGGTAAATGACCAAATTGGATCTTACAAAGTTTAGAAACCCATAGAGACCCCCTTTGCAAAATAAAACTATCTTGTGCATGCTCCCATGCATGACTTAGATCCCATTACTTTGTGTGTGTGAAGAATTGTTTGTTTGACTTTCGTTGGAATGTAGATTGAATTTGTGTTTGCTTGTTTGACTTGTAGTGAAGTGTGAGACTAGCAAGATCAAGGAGTGAACTACCAATTCCTTCCAAAAAGGCAAGTGATGCTTCATACTTTCTATCCCATTATTTTTTCTATGCATTAGTGATTTTGCTAAATAAACTTGCATGGATTTTGCTAAGTATAGATCTTGCTATAGGAAAACCTAGTAGATGAATCCTTAGTAGGATTTCCTAAGTTAAGTTTCCTAATACTACCAAGCTTAGCCTAGCTAATAGAAAACATGGGTGGAAAATATATTCACACTATGGAAAAAAATATTCTAAGTCGAGGACTTATGTTTTGTTTAATAAAACAACTAAGTTAATGAATCACCTGGGTGGAATGGAAAGATTTGGTTATGTTGAGTGGTTCACAAGGACCATATTTATGGTTAACCTTGTGTATCTCACTTGTGGATGGCCACCAGGAAACAAAGGGATTTGAGATGTCAAATGTTGAGAAGCTTCAAGTGCAACCACTTGGCAATATGGGCTCTGCCATGATCATATAGGTTGCAAGAACTTAGCCATATGGACAGTGGGTGGTAGTGTTTGATAGGTTGGAGCGTCCATATTGGTCTAAGGAAAGCTTCGAAAGATCTTGTCTTGGGAAACCAAGTCTTGTGGGGAAAGTGCACAACCTCTGCAGTGTAAAATCTAAGTACTTAGCCATGTCCTGGTAAAGGACAATTTGAGCATCAAGACATGGAAGAAATCAAGAATCTCATCATTCCAATTTCTAAATTAAAATCTTGTGGTTTGAACAAGGGTTGTTTGAATTCTTCAATCATTGATGGAGAGATGGCTTGGTACAAGGATCTTGAAATCTTTGATTGAGGAAATGATTATGTCAAGCAAAAACTTAGTATTTTCAAAATGATAAGAAAATCTATTTTTGAGCAATGCAAGCCTCGACTCCACTTAGCCAAATGCATATAGATGATAGACTCCACTATACTACCATAGTATCACTTGCCAATACAATTCAAATGTATTGACCCTTTGTGGATGTAACTTGTATGTTGCAGGTTTGATTGATTTTAGTGAAGATTGATTGTTTAGGATTACAAAGTCTACAACCAACATATGCCTGTGGCATTTTGAAGATGAAGGACCCATGCTTATAGTTATTCCGCTGCAATGTAATGTAATAGCCAAGTGAGCTATGTTTGATGTAATAAACTTATGTTATTCCTGGTTATAAAGTTAAATTATGACCTTTGTTTCTTGGTATTACATCTTAACTGTGGATGCTAGCTAATGATCCAGGGACTAGCATTGTAAAACACAGGAGGACTCTACCTTATCAGGTTGGGACCCCTACACTCTGACAGCGCTACCAGGTGCTCATCGATGGTGATCTCGCCGTCAGCAGGAGCTCCAGATTCGGCGAGAACCTTCTTCATTGCCCTCAGCGCGAACATATCATCTTCAGGAAAGTTCTCTGCAAACACAAAAGAACATTAACAAAACAATGAAAAATAGGCAAAGAGCAAGAGTAGAAGTACAACGAAAAGAGTAAGAACTCACTACTGAGAAATGAGTTAATCGCGCCAAGCTTGCTCTGCCAGATCTTATCCTTGGCCTGACGAGCTTCTAGGTCCTGGTGCACCGACTGAACTGCCCACTCGGCCTCCTTGAGCAGCTGGTTGGTCTTTTCGGTATTGGCAGCGTGATGGCCATCCTTCTCGACAAGTTCTTTGCGCGGGCCCTTCAGCTCTGACTGGTGCTTTTGCTCCATATCCACCATCTGCTGCTTCAGCTGGGTCACCTCGTCTCACTCCTTCTGGAGTTTGACTTGGTGCCTCTCTTCTTATTCGGAGCATGTGACTCGTCAGTAACAGCAAATTATCTCGTTTTAGCCGAGATAGAAATGGAAAAGGAATACACGTCGATGCAGAACAGTCACAAGATTTCTAAGAACTTACTTTTAGCATCACTTATCTGGGAGTGCAGTGCATCAATGGTAGATTCGGCATAAGCTGTGGAAAGACAATGAGAAAATTTCAGCGAGATGAAACAAAGAAGGTCTACCGAATAAAATCAAGATGAGTAAGAAATGTACCTTGGCCCTGAGCCTCAACTTTCAGATCTTGGTGAACGAGCTTGAGCTTGCGATACTCCCAGAGGAGAGCCTGATGCACCTTGGTGTGCTCGTTATGCGTAAGCTGCACGATGAAGATCTAGTCAGAAGATATAATCAAATGGTTGATCTCATAGCCGAATAAGTTCCTTACTCGGTAGTAACCTCGAGGGATAGGTATCGAAAATCCAACATGCAATTTTGGCAGGAGAAAATAAAAGTTGAGTTCTAACCCAGAGCTTACAGCCGAATAAGTTCCTTACTCGGTAGTAACCTCGAGGACTAGGTAACATGTATAATATAAAGATACACAGTATGCAAAAGAGTAAGAAAGTTTCATACCACATTTAGTTGATCTGCTTTGGCCATCAAGGCGATGGCATGTTGAGTCATATCTGAGACAGCCTTGGGGCCCAGCTTCATCTTCTGGACAGAACCGGAGCTCACTTCCTACTCGTCGGCCGTGTTCCAAGCAATGGCGTAGTGCTCCGCAGAACCAAGGCCATGCCCGCTGAGCGTCCGAGTTAGGACTTGCCCTTTCTTCAGGGTAGTCCCCACCACGACACGGGTAGCAGCGGCGCTAGTATGCAAGGAACTAGCTCTAGAAGCACTGCCAGACTCGGCAGCAATAGACTCGCCCAACAGACCCACCGGAGTGGGTGCAGTTGTTGTTGTTGTGGGCCGAATCTACGGAGCGGTGCCTGGAGCATGGATCAAAGTCAATTGCTTGGTCGCTGATGGCTTGCTGGATGCAGAATGAGTGTGGCTTTGAGCAGCAGGCCGAGTATGATCTTTGGCCAAAAAGGCAGGAGGATTAGGTATGGAACTGGTCGAGGAAGGTAGAGGAGCCGACTGAGCAGGCTTAACAACTTTCCGAGGGGTGACAACTGGGTCAACAGGCACACTGGAAATAGGGGGCTAAAAACTGGGGTCTTCTCAGTGCCGATATTGCTGGCGCCAGGTTCAAGGGTCTGTTCGGGTAAAACAACTAGAGAGCTAGGCTGGGTCTCTTCTATCGAGTGCACCGCCGGCTCGGCCTCACTCTGAGACTCATGAGCCTCAGTAGTGGGGGCAGTGCCCCGGACGGGGCTCTGCACAGCGGTGTCAGTACGAGGAGGAGAAGCAGGCCTTAATGGCGAAGAAGCCATGCTAGGTGCAGCTTAGCTAGCTCACATGGCCGCGCTGAAAATAAAAACAGAAGCCTATAAGAGGACGATCACAGAACATGAAAGGAAAATGAAAGGTAACGAGTAGATAAAGTTCCCCGGAAACGGTCGGTTGCGCGGGACGCGACGACCGACCCGGCGCCCTATAGTCTTCGGCGGCAGGATCAAGTCGGCGCTTCTTTGAAGGTTGAGTGCTGGAGGAGGCCCCGCGCCGCTTAATCAATTTGGCAGCGGGGAGCTTGCCATACCCGCCTACTGCAAGGGGAGGTTCCTCGTGTACCTGGCCAGCTGCATGAGTAAATAGAATGCTCAATGGGACAATTCAGAAAGCTAAGGCCAAAATACAAGTACCTCCAGAACTTCACATTCCACATCATCATCATCAGACCAATCTCGCAAGGGATTTCGAGTAAATGTCTTACCTAGAGCAGAGGCTGCAGTGGCGTGCGGGATTGTCATGAAGCACTCCAAATCATACTCAACATTGTCAGCGTCAGAGCGATCGTCAAAGTAGGCCATAGGAGGGACGGTACTGTCATCAACCTGGTGAACGATATTCTATGGAATACAAACATAATAAAATCAATAAATAAACGGAACATCAAGTGAATGCAAGGAAAACTATGTCGGCAGTGATCCAGCGACTCTGACACTTACCCAGGGGACATGCTTATCCTGGCTGAAAGGGGGCAGCTCCAGGCACAGTTTTCCGCTAAGTTCGGCTTGAAAATCGAGCTGACTCGGCAGGCCACCGAGTTGTTGGTGAGCTCCAAAGTGGAGTGCCGGGTAGGACCTCGCGGGACTCGCATGAAGCACATCCTGTGGCTTCTGGCCTGGATAGGGCTGACTCGGCGTGCGATAAAAGCGCACATGAGATCCTTCTTAGATAAGTGGAAGTTCTCATCCCGTGAAAGAAGCCTCTCGAGGATCCCATGAGCCTCATTCACCGTGGAATTCTTGTCGCGCAGGTCAAGCTTCCATAGCTCCTTGCTGGGAACCTCATCCTTGAAGGGGGGAAGCCGGATGTAGTAGTTGGATCCGCTTTTCCTGGCCTAGAAAAAGGATCTATGCCACTTCTTGCAAGAGTCTATGCCAGTGACCCGAGTAAAGATCGAGTCTTTCCTGGGCGTGATACTAGCGGCACCGCACCTAGTGGGCCTTTTCTCGGCGCGGGGAACGCCAGGATCAGGCACGACTTGTATCCTAAAATTATAATACTTGGCCCAAAGTATAATGGTAGGCCAGATACCGAGATAGCCCTCACAGGCAAAGATGAAGCAAGAAAGAGAGCCAATGGCATTGGCGGGCAAATGATGATTTTGCAGATGAAAAGTGGAGAGGAAAGACACAAAGAAATTGCTAGCAGGAAGAGAAAAACCACGCTTGAAGTGCGAGAGGAAAACCACCCTCTTGTTAGCCTCGGGCTTGAGAACGATTTCACCTAAAGGAAGGCGGCAATCAACTTCAAGCGGGATGCTCCTAGTGGAGCGCATCCACTCGAGTTCCTCCACCGAAACCTCCAAGCCCTCCTAGCCGCCGCGCTCACCGGCAGCGACCTCATGCTCCTTCGCCTCTTCGCAGGCATCGCGAGCGTCCATGATATCGCTTGGTTCGGACTCTTCCATTGTTGGAAGAGGCCTGGAGACGCAAGGACCCATAGTAGAATTGAAGGGGGAAGAAGAGAATCGTTGGAAAGAAGCAACAGAGGAGAAGAACCACAAGGAGGCAGTTAGGATTTGGGAGGCGCGAGGATTATAAAGAGGGCAAGGGGGAAACTGAACAGGCAAAGGTAGTTAAGTTCCCGTCGCCCCTACTTAAGGAGAGTAAAAACCCCAGGCGTGGGATCCTTCTACGCCGTGTGGCCACCCTGTGGCCGAGTATTCGGCCGAGTGAGCGCAGCAGCGAGCGCCACATGTAGGCGATACATGGAAAATCCACAACCACGTCATGCTGCGCAGGGCACGAGGTGCAGAGCGATGGGACCACCATAGTGACGGGGAGTTACTGCGCCGCCGTCACTGTGCGATCAGGATTTGAGACAAAATTTGAGGCAAACCATCATCATTACAAGCTGTCAGTGACTAAGGCAAGCCCAAAATTACTCGGCAGCATAGAAAATGACTCGGCACGAGCCAAAAATGACCCAGAAAGTCAAATATAAGACTCGAAAGGAGCAAGATAGACTCGGTAAAGATCGAGATTATGCCAAACAATGCACCCTAAGCAGTAAATGCTGAGAGAAAGAGAAGTTCCAGGCACATTAAATGAACCTGGAGACGCCTAACAACAAAAACTGCTAGGCCTCACCAGCTTCAGGGACTAATGTCGGGGGGATAACCCCCGGTAGAGTCATAAAGGGTAAAACATTACTCAGCTTGGCTTATGCCGAGTAAAGGATAACTCAGGCCGAGTAACAACAGCCGGGTAAGAAGGTCATGTACGGCCGACATAAGAATTATGTCGGCCTGTATAAGACAAGTTTGTTTACCTTGCATTAAGCAACAAGCCGATTCTCACGAGGGAAGGCCGAGTTAGAAAGGACGCATGGCATATTTCTGAGTAAGGTTCAGGAGGGACCATGGTAAAGCGTGGTCAAAAGAGAAGGGCGACGCCGGGTGACACAAAAGGACCCGGGTGACGCCCAAAGCAAGGGATGACGTACAAAGTAACGGTATGACACACAAAGAGCTGGAGGCTACGTAAGAGAAGACCGTTAGTTGTATGGCTTTTTGAACTGGGTCAAGGGGCTCAGGGCTAGCCGATGACCCGTCCCGCACAGTAAGGACCAAGATCCAAACAGTAACCCTATAACCCAAAGGGATGTAATCTAGCTGGCCATCGCCTATATAAGGAGGGGCAAAGCTAGGGTTTAGGGAGGTTGTAACCAAGTAGGAAACTAGTACCGAGAGGCTATGCTCAAACAGCTCTAGGAGCACTTGTAATCTTCTTGGATCAATAAAAATCCTAAGTGTGGAGAGTTCTACTTGTTCTTCGTGCGCGGCTAGACCGTGCAGTCCCTCCCCGGTTACCACAAGCGTCCATTCGGACCCCAACTTAAGCCTACCCATGGAATATGCCGTGACACCACCATGACACCCCCCAAGCTTAGCTTATTTCTTGTCCTCAAGCAATTCAGTTGAAAACTGAGTGCGATAAAAGAAACTTTAATGAACACATTTGCTTCATAAGATGTATATATTCTCAACATATGATCAAATACTTAGGCAATTCATAATAAGGAGTATGCAACTAAGCCGACTCAATAGTCATGCAAGCTATGAAGAGATTCCAACACAATAATAATAAGTAGCATGAAACATAAGCATATGCAACATTGTAATGCTCATAAGAAGGTATGATAGAGTGGTATCTTGCTTGCCTTTGATTGTGGAGCAAAACATAAATGCCAAGGAACCTCTGAAGTTCAAGTGAAGACTACAAGTAAAGATATCAAAGATACAAGCATCAAAATTGTAGCACCCCGGGTAAAACCACTACTAGAAAATTGCTTGGTATTTTTGTTTTGTGCATCATCATGCATCTAATTGACTAAAACTATTTTTCTTAAAACCTAGTTTTGCTTTCTACAAAGATCCCTCTCTATTTCAAAAGTAATCCCCGAACCCTTCGGGATATTTTGTTTGTCTAAAAACAAATTGCACAAGTCTTTTAAATAATACATAAAATTTTATATTATTTTTAGGAGGCAGCCATCCAGGCCCAAAAGCCCAGCTGGCCACTTCCAAACCTAACTCTAATTTCCCTCCCACCAAACCCTAGACCTACCACAGCCTCCACTCCTCCCCATCCACCCTGCCGCCACTCTCCCCTGACCCCGTCGCCACACACGCCCATCACCACGCACGCGACAACCCATCCCATGCGGTACACGCTACCTAGTACGCTCCTCTCTTCCGTGGCCCCACCATCCCGGCCCCACCCCGCAGGACACCACGCGCGCTCCACCCGACCCCCGCGGTCAACCACCACCAGCCTGGTCCCCACCCCGCTAGACGCCCCTGGCCCTACCCCTCCTGTCCGAAGCCCCGCAAATCCCGTCGCCTCGCTCGCGACCCCGTCCGCCGCCGCCTATGCCTCCATCCCCTATCCCGTGCGAGCTCTGCCCCTCCTCGAGCCGGCCCCGCCGTCGGAGCTCCTCCACCATCTCTCCATCATCTGCGTCCCCGTCCGTCCCTGTGGCCCGCAAGCTCTCTTCGTCGCCGTCCGGCCCTAGCGGCCCCGTAACCTCGCCCGCTTCCCTGCAGGCTGCGCCCGCGAGCGGCCTCCTCCTCACGGTTCTCCCTCCACCTCCGATGTGGCCGCCCGCCACCGCGCATAGCGCCCGTCGCCGCTCTCTCTGTCGTCAAGGGCCTGGCCGCCGTCCAGCTGCAGAGGCTCGTCCTCGAGCGCCACCGGCCTACATGCTAGTCGCCTCCTGGTGCATCACCGCCGGCCACCGCTCTCCCCGCGCACCTCTGGATGCTGCCCTCCGCTCGCGCGCAGGCACGCGTCGACCCCATCTTCGCGGTACTCTGTGCGTCTCACCGCCGTGGTCGCACCTTCCTCTTTGTTCTGGTCATACGCCGCCGGTGTCCTGTTCGTCTGCATGCGTGCATCCTATCAGCAACCTCTTGTTAGTCCGTCGGCCTCCTGTTACATGCTGAAGGCAAGGTAATGCTCGAGCAAGACGTGGGTTTCCTGCTTCCTAAACGTGACCTTGATCATTTGGTACTCGTTGCAATTGTGTTACAGTGTGACTGCTCAAATGAAGACAAAGACCCAGATTATCTAAGTGTTGGTTACATGCGTGTGCTGCTGAAGATCTCTGAGCTACTTGTGTTGACGCAAATTGTCGTAAGGACGACCCCGATACAAAGGCTAAAGGTGTGAAACGCGAGTTCGGCACCGACACCCGGGAACTCGGACAAGGACGCTAAGATCTCCCTCATGGAACGCATGATCTCCTTCATGGATTACGAAGCCGTTCCCAGCGTCCATAGACCGTTCCGCCGAAGCCCGATCCCCGTCGAACCTCCGAACCCCAAGTCCACCGGCCGACGTGTGACCCCGATCCGAGCCCTATTTTATAAATGATATATCAATTGTTGCATATTAAAATTTTCATGTTTGCAATCATATCATGTGGTTCGGGGGCTTTTGCCGATTCACCTCATAATTGAATATGGAGTCCATATACGGGCGAATCTAGTCTAGTATTGGTCCCATTTAAATTTGTGCATCGAACCGGTGATATAACTTTGCCTTGTTAAGACAACATTTAAATTGCGGGGTATCTAAACAATATGATCTGTCTAATTAATTGCCGGGAAACCGGTTTCGCTTAATATTGACTAATTGCATCGCATGCTTGCCATGTCATACATCATACATGCATCATGCCCGATCTTCTGCCGTAGTATTAAATATTGCATCCGGTGTTTCTGCTAGTGCTTTTCTTCTTCACGGATTAGGCCGATGAGTTGATGCGAGTGTCGACCTGATCCCCGGTGAATCTTCGGCAATGTTTTCAAGGAGAGCATTCTCCCCCTTTCTACCTATTTTACCTTTCTAGTCTTTATTTTATCCTGTTGATCTATTGCTATCTGTGTTGCGATGCTCTAGTTTTCGTACCCGTGATATCCCTTGCAGCCTTATATTGCCTTGGACACATCCTATTACCTGTTGTTTGGTAGATAGTCGCCCTTGCGTGTCGTGGTTGCTTTCTCAAGTGCTGTTGCGTGTCGTCAAGTACCACAGTTATTGGAAGACTGCCATATGCTTTATGGTGGATATGATCATGGCTTATTTATCGTTAATAACTAAAATTGAAAGTAGGTAAATGCAGAGGCACCGGTGGGTAATAGACAATATTTGGTTTTTAACCGCTCACTGGTGTCCTGTAGGACCCCGAGTTCTTGATACCTGTTACGAGATCGAGCGTGCTAACCACAGGTGGGGTGTGTGGGCACCCCCATCTATTAGTACCTGATTTCAAAGTACTGTACCGGGGGCCACAAAGTAGTTTGGGGCTTTATTACTATCCTGTACTTATGCCATGCTTTACTTCTTTATTTACGATTGCGCGTGGAGCGCTTGTACTATTTTGGATCGCGACACGATTACGCGGTATCGACAAGCCTAGTCACACTTTCGGGTTCCCAGTCGTTTACAGCCGTTCTCGCAAACCCTGGGTCCATCTCGGAGACCGGCCGACTTCGTTACGGGTAGCTTAGTGGGGTGGCCCCCCATGTGCTTGCTTTGGGTCTGGGAAACGTCGTGTCCGAAACCCCATCGACATAGCATTGGGTGTATGTTTTGTGATCTTGTACCTACCTGATCTGACAATAAGGGTGTAGGTGCGTGTGGAAACTTTGGTGCACCCCTGCAGGGTTAAATCTTTTCGAGAAGCCGTGTCCGCGGTTATGGACGACTTGGAGCACAGTTCTCGATCATAGACAACTGCAACTAAAGTTTACTGTTTTAATTTGACTCGTATCCGATATGACTAGTAATCAGCTTCACTACAATGGAATGGCTAAATAAATGTACCAACAACTACTGGGTTTGGGATATCTCATGCTAATTGTATTTGACTAGTAAGTGTCGCAACTACAACGAAATGGTTAACTAAAAGTGCTCACTGCTTATTATATCAGGATGACTATCTAAACCTGACTAGTAATTGCTGCAACGATAACTGAATAAATAAAACTGCCAACTGTGTGAGTTCCTCGGTTGACTTTCTCGTTTGGTCTCGAGGGGGAAATACCAGGATGGGTATGTTTGGTGATAGTATCAGGTTGGTTCCGAATAGGTCTTTCTTATCCCTCTCTGATAGACGACAGGTATATCGAGTCTCTATAGGTTGTTTAGTGCATGCTGCGCTGCCGCTTCAGTCCACCATACCTATGTAGGTGAGGACCGCCGAATTCTAGTCTCGCCGTGTAGTGGCCTCAGTACTGACCGCTCTCTTTTTCCTTTGCCCTTTGTCGGCAACCCTTTTGTTTAAGCAGGTTTTGAGATCGACGTCGTTAGCAGGGTTACCCTTCCGGCTTGGCCTGAGCAGGGTTATGGACACCATTGGTTATTCTTCAGGGCTCTTAGCACCATTTGCATCTTGTCCGTAGTCGGACGCGATATCATTTTCATGTTGATTTGGAACTTTGTATTGTGTATCTGTATTCTTGACTCACGGAGTCGGTGTTGTATATATCTGTTTTGTGCGTTCCATCGTGGACTAATGTGTAATGATATTACTTTGTTTTCCACTCGCAGCAAGTGCCTGGTGGGCACCTTTGAATCGTTTCTATGCGGGTTTGGCGGGAATCGCTAAAACTTTCATAGGGTCGATATGAGGGTGTTACAAAAGTTATGTCACAATTAACCATGTTTTGAGACAACCACATTACACTAAGAATGAAAACTATGCTCTCAAGAAAGTGCTCATGGAATAAGCGGTGACTCAACAAATAAGTGAAAAGGTTTCGAAAAGTTTGAAAGGCTTTCAAATGCCTAAAAGTATGGTACTCATTAGCTTTGAGCTCTCAATGCCCCTATCATAAGCATCTTTAAATGGTTAAGGTTAAAGTGAGGTCAAATTCGAGTTATATGCTTGACAGATAATAAACAGGAAATCTCTTGTCCCTTGAGTACGAGGGTCATTCCTCATGCTACACAACTTTAGTCACTAGTAATTTCTTATCATTGTAAGTGTATGTATATCATAGAGAACCGCCAACGGGGTAACCCTTTCCCCATGACACAGGAGTTATCCCATAACAAAATGACAAGGCAATAGATAGTGAGCATCTCAGCAATCCTTTTATTTACCATAAGCATGGTGCATATATTTTTTTCTCTTCTCTTTTTTCTATATTTTTTTCTGAGGATGCATCATAGATTGCTCATGCTGGCTATGCTGCAAGTTTCCACCATGATTAGGCATGGCTTAGGCTAGCCGCCCAGGCGTTTCTCTAACACATATACATAACTCCATGGACTTACAAACTCCCCTTTTATTTCACACCGCCGACATCCATCAACAAAATATCATGATATCAACTAGATATATATGTACAAGTGTTGAAAGCATTCCCCATGATAGCATGGTTCTGCTAACTCCCAACTTATAATTTGCAAGCATATAAGCAACATAGATGGCAGAACGGTTATCCCAATTTCTGTCACTTTGGGGCCTCGGGTTCCAGACAATAATATGTGTAAACTACTTGCAGATAAGATCACAAACGATACTATCATCATGAATCAATAACATGTTCAGATCTGAGATCATGGCACTCGGGCCCTAGTGACAAGCATTAAGCATAACAAGTTGAAACAATGTCAAAAGGCACTAACAAAGATACTAGGCACCATGCCCTAACAATCTAATTCAATTACATGATAGATCTCATACAATCCATACCATCCCCATAGCCTACTGCGGGGGATTACTCACTCATGGATGGGGGAAACATGGATGGTTGATGGAGAGGCGTTAGTGATGATGATGGCGATGGTCTCCTCCAATTCCCCGTCCTGGCAGGGTGCCAGAACGGAGTTTCTGGTTCCGAATCGCGTTTTCTGGTGGTGGCGACACAGCGGAACTCTATCTGGAAAAACGTCGAACCCCCTCTGTTTTTAGGTCTGAGGGCTTATGTAGGAGAAGGGAGAGGTCGAGGGGGTGCCCGAGGTGGATACAACACCCCCTGGCGCGGCCTAGCCTGGCACGCACCACCAGGTGGTGTGGGACCCTCGTGGCCCTTCTCCGTCTCGTCTTCTGGCTCCGTGAGTCTTCTGGTAAAATAGGAGTTTTGCGATATTTTCTGGGATTCTTCCTGAAAGTTGATTTCCTGCACAAAAACTATACACCAAAGCAATTGTGCTTAAAATAGCGTCAGTCCGTGTTAGTTGTATCCAAATCACACAAATTAGAGGAGAAACAACAGCAAAAGTGTTCGGGAAAGTAGATACGTTTTGGACGTATCAACTCCCCCAAGCTTAGCTTATTACTTGTCGTCAAGCAATTCGGTTGAAAACTGAGTGCGATAATAGAAACTTTCATGAACACATTTGCTTCATATGATGTATATATTCTCAACATATGAGTAGATACTTAGGAAATTCATAATAAAGAGTATGCAAATAAGTTTACTCAGTAGTCATGAAAACTATGAAGAGATTCCAACACAATAATAATAAGCAGCATGAAACATAAGCATAAGCAACATTGTAATGCTCATAAGAAGGTATGATAAAGTGGTATCTCGCTTGCCTTTGATTTCGGAGAAAAACATAAATGCCAAGGCACCTCTGAAGTTCAAGTGAAGACTAGAGATGAAAGTATCAAAGATACAAGTATCAAAGTTATGTCATAATTAACCATGTTTTGGGACAAGCACATTACACAAAGAATGACAACTATGCTCTCAAGAATGTGCTCATAGAATAAGTGGTGACTCAACAAAGAAGTGAAAAGGTTTTGAACAGTTTGAAAGGCTTCCAAATGTTTATAGTATGGTGCTCATTAGCTTTGAGCTCTCATTGCCCCTATCATAAGCATCTTTAAATGGTTAAGGTTAAAGTGAGGTCAAATACGAGTTTTATGCTTAACAGATCATAAACTGGAAATCCCATGTCCCTTGAGTACGAGGGTCGTTCCTCATGCTACTCAACTTTAGTTACCGGTAAGTTCTTATCATTGTAAGTGTATGTGTATCATAGAGAACCGCCAATTGGGTACCCCTTGCCTCATGACACAGGAGCTATCCCATATCAAAATGACAAGGCAACAGATAGTGAGCATATCAGCGATCCTTTTATTTACCATAAGCATGGTGCATAATTTTTTCTTCTCTCTCTTTTTTTCATATATTTTTTCTAAGGATGCTTCATAGATTGCTCACTATGGTTATGCTGCAAGTTTCCACCATGATTAGTCATGGATTAGGCTAGCCGCCCAGGCGTTTCTCTAACACATATACATAACTCCATGGACTTACAATCTCCCCTTTTATTTCACACCGCCGACATCCATAAACAAAAGATCATGATATCAACTGGATAATATTTACAGGTGTTGAAAGCGTTTCCCGTGATAGCACGGTTCTGCTAACTCCTAGCCTAAAATTTGCAAGCATATAACTTTCATGGACAGTCACAATGGTTCAAGTTTATTAAGTGCGAGAAAATAAAGTGTGCCATCAAGTTCGTGAGAGCTTTACTAACTAAATTTCTCATAACAAGCAAACATTTTATTTGGAAGAAAACGAGGCATAATAAATATGCACGGAATAGCAATGATGCTAGTAGGTAGATATGGTGGACACTTTTTGATTTTGGTTTTGGGGAGTTGGATGCACGAGTGGAGCTCATACTCAGTGCAAGTGAAGGCTAGCAATAGAAAGGGAGCAACAATCGAGAGAGCGGTAACTGTCATAATCATGCTTGCAACAAAACAAAATTAATTATGGCATAAAAGTGATACAAGAACTCTAAGGCAAAATAAATCATCGAGGCTTAACTGACTTTTGTTCAGTCATATGCATGCGTGAGCATGTGCAAGTCGATTCAAATGAAGCATTTAGAGGAGGATACCACAATGTCATACCAAGTTATGAATAGGACAATGTAAGCAAAAATTTATATCACATGCTACAAACTATTAGCAAGTTGGATCTAATCATAAGAGAGCAAGAACTACTAAGCATCCAATAAATAACCTACACCTTACATGAATAGACTAAGCACGCCCATAATGATGAGTATATTTACAAAAATGAAAACAAATAGAGTTCATTACCAGCCTCTTACCACACCTCGAGTTGTCATAAATCATCATTATTGCCTTTCACTTGTGTGGTTTGAATAATAAGATGAACCAAACTCCAAAGGAGTCACTAAGGACCGCTGAACCCTGCAACGAACTTTACAAAACCATAGAAGAACAAAAATATTTTTGGGTTTTCATTTTTTTAAAGAAAGCGCTAAAGGCGAAAGCAAACCAAGAAAAATATTTTTGGATTTTTATTATAACAAACCAAAGCTAAGAGACAAAGAAACAAACAAAGAGAAACAACAAAAATATTCTTGGTCTTTTTTGTGTTTTGGAAAGCAGAAATAAAAACTAAAAAGAAAGAAAAACATGGATATGCAAAGTACCGACGGAACATGATATGTAGATGAGTGTGATGTCGGTATACCTCCCTAGAAGCTTAGGCTTTTGGCCTAAGCGGAGATCAATCAAAATGCGGGTAGTAACTCCAAGCCGGTGGATCATCATAGAAATGATCATAATCCGGCCCTCGTGAAGAAGAAGCGCCCCAATCATAAGAGGGCTGCTGGTATGAAGACTCCCCCATGTTGGAGGGCTGAACTGAATTATCTTCGGCTTCCTTGTCGTGGTGGTGGCACGGCAGATGCCATGGGTAGGCTAAAGTATGGGGCCAATGGATGCTAGTGGGATCTGGGGAGGGAAGATGTAGTTATTTCTACACGCGAATGACTAACATACAGATCTTTATTTCTCCTCTCTTGGACTACAAGTGCTCCTTGAGCTGTATGCAGGAAGAGAAGATGAACTTTACAAGCGTAACGGTGTAGAATCAGCCGATGCCCCCTAAAGGGTCCAAGCTTCTCCTTATAAAGGGGTGCCTTGGCTCCTCTAGGGCTGACGTGGCAAGCATATTCGAGGAATATGCTTTTCCCAATATAGTAACTCGGCGAGCTCCTTTCCGTCTCCCCCTTCTAATGACGGCAAAGTTCCAGAGAGCCCCACCTGCATGCCTCGGGTTCCAGGACTGTCACCTCCGTGACCTCCTTCTGCTCTTCTGCTGCTCTGCGCCTTGTCCTTTGCGCTTGGCTCTGTTCATATTCTTCCTAGCACGAGGCTAGGGTTTGACTTTAGGCTCCTCCTTCTCCTGCAAGCTTCATGTTATTCGGCCGTGACTCGCTTAACTCTGCTCGGCCTTCACCTGCATTATGGTTTATTCGGACTTGCCCGGCCAACTTAACTCGTACGTCGGCCGAATAACGTACAGCCCCTCTGGTAAATGTCATGGTCATGCTCATCTCGGCCGACTTTTACATGATTCAGCCAATATAAACAGTAACTCGGCATAAGACCGGGGAAACTCCTTTTGGCTTCCCCCGTCTTGACCCTATCCGGGGTCACCTCCCCAACATTAGTCCCCAAAGCTGGTGTGGTCCCGTCGGTACCTCGGCCGGGCCACATCAGTTTCCCAATACTCATTTCTCCTCATTTACGAGTTACTCTCTCCTATTCGAGGTATCCGTGTAGCTTCTTGTGTACGCCTCATCCTACGTGTAACACTCATCATTATTTCTCTAGTTTTTTGTTCCTCTACAGTTCCCGCTGACAACGCTACAGTGATTACTGCGCCTGTCGCGTCGGCACTGCGACGCCTCGCGCACCGCATCGGTCAGGAGGCCTGATCCTCTCCTGCGTCGTGTGGTCGTCGGTGTGGCTCCACTCAGCCACGAGCGGTTCCGCCGCACGCACGATCTACACGGTTATCGCCCGCACGCACGATCCCACTACCGCCAGGGCCGCGCGGTTATAAAGAGGGGCACGGGGCTAGAGGGTTAACTTTCCCTCTTCGCTCGCCGTTGCCCTTCTTCCTCCTCACGCTCGTTCGTCTTCTCGTGTTCCTGCGGCCGCACCATTGTTGACCTCTTCGACGGTGAAGCCACAGTTCCCCTGCTCCGTCGTCCTCATCGCTGTGCGCTTGCTCCGGCGCCGCCGCCGGTGAGTTTTCTTACGGTCCCCTTGCTAGGCTCCCTCCTAGACGCTTCCATTGTTTTCTAGATTTCCTGGGCATCTCTTTTCCACTCCGCCGCCGCCTCCGCCTAGAATCACGACAGGGCCCTGCGCCTCTGAGCCCCGCTCCGCCATTAGTTCCTCTTCCGTAGGTTCCTCTGGCGACCCTATGTCGAGTTCAGTTAGCGGCGCGTTAGTTGAGGATGACGACGTAGCATCTGGTCCAGAGTGGGGCTCCTAGCAAGGTTCCTCCATCACTCGGCGTGAGATCGAGTGGCTAATCAGGAGAAATAAAGATCTGTATGTTAGTCATTCGCGTGTAGAAATAACTACATCTTCCCTCCCCAGATCCCACTAGCATCCATTGGCCCCATACTTTAGCCTACCCATGGTATCTACCGTGCCACCACCACGACAGTTGGTGCCCACCGTGGGGCCAGCAGCGGTGCTAGCTGGAGTCATGATCTGGACGGGAAATTTCATCCACACTGGCGAGCGCGTTCTCTCTGGCTTAGTCTGGAGATTTGATCTCCGTGACTATGTCAGTGATAACGCAAGCAGCTTCAGGGGAAAAACTCCTCCGCGCAATGGCGTCTTCATCAACTTTGGCATGCACCAGATCTACGTCGGTGTTGACACCTCTGGCATTTATCCTCACCAAGTTATTGTTGCAGGAGAGCCCCCCTTAGCGCCGCAAATAGTCCACGTGGAGAACGCCTCGTCGGCAGCGTCGAGGTGATGGTCGCAGCCGGGGTGCAGACGGGAGCAGCAGGCGCCGGATCAAGCAAGGATCCGACGACGGGAGTACAGGTGACCATAAAGCAGGCAGCTCCACCGCCCACCGAGGTAGATCCTTCTGCAGCCAACCCAGCCGAGGTGCAGGAGACGACCCCGAAGGCACCAAGGGTAAGATGGCCACCTCTGGAAAGACCAGAAAATATTCTCCAGGCAACTATAGATAAGTTGACTACGCCTGTAGCGCCAATACTTGATCCGGCTAATGCTCAGGCAGAATTAGAAGAAACCAGGCAAAAAGTACTGGTAGAGGCAAAAAAGGTGTCGGCATTGCGGGAGTCCTTAAACAGGACCCTGCGAGAATATGCTAAGGCAAATAAGCTGGATGTCGCCCCCGAGCGGGTTGATGAATTAAGATTGAGAGGGAAGAACCTCATGGATGATATCAATAAAGAGCATGAGACTCATAAGGCAGATTCAGTCGATCTAGGCTTGCCGAGGTATAGCACCCCGACAAAGAACCTAAGGGCGGCAAATGTCGTTGCACTAGAGTTAGAAGGACTGACCGGCCAAGCCCGGCAGAAACAGCAAGAAAGAGTGAATGAGCTGGTGCACATTGCGAACCAGCAGAATGAAGAAATGCTTAGGGCAGACCCGGCAAGGCCTGGCGCCTCACGTATGGTTCATTCGGCTGGTGCAGCACCCGCCCTATCTATGACAGCAACATCCTCACCCGGAAACAATGCACGAAAAGACAGAGCTGTCACATCCCAAGATTTTCCAATTCTTGTAATGTGAAAAATAAATAAACAAAATAAATAATTGTTGAAAATTAGGGTGAAAAGAAACTTTTGTTTCTAAAAAGAAACTTAAAATCCCATCTTGAACAAACTTTAATTAACGTTTGAATCCAACAAAATCCAAATCAAGTGAAATGCATTCCTCAATGAATGTATCATGAAATTTAAATACTTGGAAAAGTTAAACCAAAACCCTAAACCCTAATAGAATAAAATCATTTCCAAGTTATCTCCAAGCCTATGGATTTGATCCATATAAAAATTTGTCAACAAACAGTTATAAATGATCAAGAATGACAAATAGAAATAATATAAAATCATAGAAATTGGTTTCACTTAAATTGGAGACATAGATAAAATCTTATAAATTTAATAAGATAAGGAAATTGAATTTCCAAAGCTAATAAAGCATCTTTATAAAAATCCATACCAAATGGTGAGAAATTAATCCTAAAGTTATTTAAAAGGATAAATAAATATTAAATAAGATCTTGCAAATTGGAATTACCAAGTTTGGATCTACAAATAAAAAGATATGGATTTTATAATATAAACAAAGAAATATTAAATGAGGAATATTTAAAGACCAAATTAAATCTTGGACAAATCCATAAGAAAATGGAATAAATATAATCCAAATCCAAACAAAATAATGGATAAAGAGTTTTCAAATTAGTTAAAAGGGCATTAACCAAATCCTATTCCATTTGAATAAAGATAAAATCCCTATTAGAAATGATTAAATAAATCATGGGAAAATAGAATTTGGAATTTACCCAAGGGGAATAAAAGTTGTTTAATTAACTTAAATGGGATCAAAGAAGTCAAATAAAATTTATGGAATTAAAACTATATTTAATTTCATTGGAATTAAAACTATATTTAATTTCATTGGAATAAAGACAAGTACCCAAATTAAAATGATTAATAAATCATATTAAAAACATTCCAAATAATTCAAGGTGAATTATTTGACACCATAATCAATGAATAAAAAACTACTGAAAAGGTTCTGTGGAAAAATGAAATTTAAATAAGGATTTAAAAATATATTTGATCTTATTTGAATTTAAAGCAAAGGCTTGTTTTAAAAATTAATAGATCCTAAAAGAATAAAAGAACTATTCTAAATTTGATTTCAGAATGTGTTAATAAACAGTGCTTGATTATTCACAAAGTTTGGCAAAAGTTTGATTTCAAATGAATGTTTGAATTGTTTAAACAAAATCAAAACAGAATAAAAGTATTGGAAAAAGAAAAATAAACAGGAGAAGAAAAAAAATATAAAACAAGCAGCCCAGCCCAGCAAGACCCACTGTCCCAGCAAGCCCATCTCCCCACCCCACCCGCAGTGAATCATTTTTCACTCGCAAATTGACCCGCACCGTCCCTGACTTACTGGACCCACTTTCCCCTTCTCTCTTTAACAGCCAGGTGGACCCCACGACCACGTTAGCGTCTTCCCCAACGTGACCCGTTCCTCCCCCAAATTTCTCGCCGTTTCTGCGTTGATTTCACAATGTTAATACGCGTTAATGGCTGATTAATTCCTCGCTTCAACGACGCCCTCTTAAGCTCCTCTCCCTCCTCTCTGTTTCCCCCTCAATCTCCCACCCTAGCACGCCCCAGGCTGCCTAATTTTGCGCTGCACCGCCAATATCTCCGTCGAGCACTTACATCGATTCCGGCCATCCTCCACCACGCCTTGCCCCCTCGACCACACTCACTTGCTCCCCATCTCCTAGCGAACCTCCCCGTAGCGCCAGCTCGCCCCCGCGCGCTCCACAGCGTCGGCAACATCGACCACCGAGCATCGCCACCGTCAGCCTCTACTCCGACGAGCTCTACTGGTAACATCCGACCGCGCTTCCCCCTCTCTTTGATGCTCCCGTACTGTAACATCCCAAAAATATTAAACTAGAATCATCAAACTCTAATCATCAAATTTAGGGTTAACAAAAACTTTTCTAATTAAAATTATGAAGGCATGCATATGTGTATGCATTGAATTTGAAATTCTTTTGAACCATCTTGTTTGTGTGTTTCT
This sequence comes from Avena longiglumis, assembly GCA_030063025.1. Lineage (NCBI taxonomy): Eukaryota > Viridiplantae > Streptophyta > Magnoliopsida > Poales > Poaceae > Avena > Avena longiglumis. The sequence continues at coordinate 191,412,790 of CP125974.1, read as the reverse complement.
TTGCTTGTAAAATGTTTCTTAGGTGAAATAAACATCATCTAAAACATTTCCCAAACTTTTCCTAAAGACAAATAAATCAAAACCAATAAAATAAAGGAATGGTCATTTTGACCAATTTAACTCCCATGCCTACTTTGGCTGTCTCAAACTTTCAGAACCTAATGGAAACTTTTCTGGATATTTGCACCCCTTGAATGTACTCATAACAAGGTATCAAGGACCACTTTGTGATCATCCAGAAACTTTCAAATGCATAGTTTAAATGACAATTCAAAATTGAATCTTTATCATATGGGAAGATCCCACTTTTTCAAAAACCACTCAAACAAGCTCAACTTTCAAAACCCAAGCATCTGCAGACTCACCAGCACCAATCTAGCAAACCCACCAAAAATCTTTTCAAAATTCAAAACTTGATTTCATGCGGCCATTTCATCAAACAGGTTGCAGACACAAATCATCAAAATCCTAAACATTATAGTGAGCAGTGATTGAAGCCTAACTTGTTCCCTCTCTGGGCACCACTAGCCTTAGTAGATCATCTAACAACCTAAACTAACCCTTAGCATCACTGTAATCTTGGCATTGCCATCGGTGAACAGCCGAGCACACCCATGTCACCCCCATGTCGACATCAAACTAGGAAGAGAAGCAAGCCTAGCCAGCATGTCTGGGAGGCAGCCCACCGTCCATCGCCACTCCCTGTCCCAGCCGCGAGCGTGGCCAAGCCCTGGACCACACGCACGAACCATGCCAACCTCGCCAGCAACCATGCCGAGCGTGTGCCAGAGCGCCACCCTCGACCAGCGCCCACAGACCGCGCGCCGCCCTCACCGCATGCACACACGATCACCACCAACCCAGGAGACCGCCAGACATCCTCGTTCGCCGCCCCGTGACGCACAACCACCGCTCGCCGTTGAAGAAGACGCCTCTGCCGCGCAGAGCGTCGCATGTTCCAGACCAAGCCGCACCTCCCCACGCCTCAAAACCATGTCGTTGAGCATCACCAGGGAACACCGCACCGCCCCTACCTTCGCCCATGCCAATAGCCGTCTGTAACATCGCCCCTGACAAGCTCACCATGCGCCCCGTCGGTCCCCTCGCTCGACTATAAATAGAGGCCACCCCCAGTTGATTTCTTCACACCAACTCACTCCCCTCTCCTCACTGATCGTGCCACACCGTTCCCGGAGCAAGGCGAGCACCACCTCGCCGGAATTTCACCGGAGCCCGCCGCCTCAGCAGAAGAAGGGCGCCATCGATTTCGTCCACCCCAGGAGCTGCCGCGACCAACCCTTGAGTTCGCCGTCGTCGAATTCGTCGTTCGCCCGCCTCCCCAACCCTCGCATGCACCCCGTTGAGCCCCCAGCACCCTTCACTAGCCGCGCTAGGTTTCTTTCTCGCCGGCGTTGCTCAACGTCGACGATGACTCTCAGCCGTTGGATTAGAACTAGATCGAACGATCCACATTGCCCCGTACCGCTTCGCCCCTCCCTGTCTCACTGACGAGTGGGGACACCCACTTAAGCAGCCCGCGGGAGCACTGCGCTTAGCAGGCCGGCCCGTTAACTTTTCCCGCGCAGCCCAGTGATTTGAATTAAACCTTTTCCATTTTATTTCAAACTCACTTCTGTACCCAACTTCAAAAATCAACCCAGATCGATTCAGTGCACCAAATTGAATGAAACCAATTTTGTTACAAAGGTCTGGGAATGCTGAATCCAAGCCCGTTGGATTCAAGTCATTTGGATCTATAGATCACCCATAGTAAAAATAACAAGGCAGAATCTTTTCTGCATTCAAACATTTTTCAAATTTAAACCATAATAGCTTTGGAGTTGATTACAACTCTCAAAAATCACATTTAACCATACCTTTCAGAATATATAAAAATATATAGGTTTACCTTCAGAAATAATGTTCAAGTAATAAAAGAATGCTACATAGGCATTTCTAGCCACTTTAATTAATTAAAATAAAAGGGTAAAACCTTATTAAATTGTGACACCACTTTAAATCATATTCCCATGGACTAAACTATGTGGTGATGACATGTGTCAACATGATCCCATATTTGGTTTGGAGAATATTAAATCATAAGTAGTTTTTCAACGAGTAGAAATTACCTTTCTAAAAATAAAAGGAATTAAACCAAGCTTTAATCTTTTAATGTTATTGATGATGTTAGATCATCTATAGGACCCTTGTGTGTGATGATTGAAAGTAGTTAAGTATTGTTTGGTGATTGTGTACCTCGTATTTATTCATAGACGATAGTACCGACCAAGGATACAAGGAGGAAGGAGGATTCTACGAAGAAGAAGCCGAGGAGAACTTCAACCACTGCTCTGCACAAGGAAAGCTAAAACTTGCAAGCTGATACTATACCTATGCAAGCTAAAACTTGCAAGCTGATACTATGCCTATGCAAGCTAAAAACTTGCAAGATACTCTACTTTAGCAAGCCTAATACTACTAGTGAATGTGCAAGTTAACACTTGAAATTTAGCAAGCCTTACTACATCAATTGACCTATGCAAGCTATTAACCTAGCAAGCTTATACCACTTGATAAACCATCCTAGTTTTATTTGCAAGTCTATTACTTTATTTCTTTATCAAAACTCTTACTTAGAGTTTACTGAAATAAATGGTAGATACTAGAAGAATATTTGAAGGTTGCATAAAGAGCATAAAATTTGGCCTAAGCTTGATAATTTTGATGTCATCTTAAGGCATGAGATTAAACTTAGTTAGAACTCCACTAGTTTACCACCCCTCATTATTGCTTACCCCCACCTGTAGATGCTAGTGCTAAGCATAAAACTTGATCAACTTTAGATGGGAATACTTGGTGGAAAAATGGTTATGAAAACCTTGGAATGATGGATCATTCTATTGAAATGTTTTGGACATGTGTTTCCGAACACCTGATGATTTTGGTGATGAAATTATTGAGGCATGAGCCTTAGACCTTTTTAAAACTGATTGTTGTCTGGATGCGATACCACTCCAATTTTATCGTACAACCACAATGCCCGAAGATTGGGTAGGTCTTGACTGGAAACTTATATACCTTAGTATTAGTTCCCTCACGGCCAAGGTCTGAGCTAAGGCTACCTTGTGAAGATTGTCCACCTGTGCAGTACCCAAGATGACAGTTGGTCATGGTTGGGAGGCCAAACTCACAGGAGAGGTGCTTATACTAGGGCGTGTAATTGAAAGGTTAGGATTGATTATCCGCATACTGAGTATGGTGAATTTAGGATTTGTTCCTGACGGATGTATCGAATGTTGTGGTGAAAGTGTACAATCTCTGTAGAGTGTCAAACTATTCGAATAGCCGCGTCCGCGGTTATGGACAGTTGGAGTGGCCATACTGTTCCCCCGTCAGACTTTTCAAAATGACATGTGAAATGGATTGAGACTTTGAATTGAGCACAACAGGGTTGTGATATGAAATACAAGTTCCCACTTAGGAGTTATAAAATTGTGACTAGCACTCATTTGCTTCTAGACTTAGTAGAGATAAATCTGGCTTTTGCAAAACAACCCTAGAGCCTAGTGTCCTATTATCCAAAAACCCCTTTACCTGTTAGTATTAGTTTGCGAGTACTTAAAGAGTACTCATGGCTTTTTCCCTGGCTATTCCCATGGCCAGACTATGAAGAGGAGTACCTTGAGGATGGACCCCAGGAAGGTTACGACAACTAGGATCATCTCCCATCGTCAGCATTGCCTGTGACCCCGAAGATGGAGCTTCGCCTACGCTACCGTTATTATTACGTATTCCGCTGCTTGATGTTGTATTAAGAACTGGATCATGAGATCCCTATTTGTGTAAGAACCTATGTATCGTTTGTAATGGATAATGTACTATGGTATCCAATTCTGTTATATCTCGCAAAAATGGTAATCCTGGGATTGCGATGTATGGCATAACAGGCATCTGGGATTAAAAATCCGGGTGTTGACAAGTTGGTATCAGAGCCATCCTGACCATAGGAGACCCTAGTTAGACTGGACGTTTAAACAAAAAACTTATTTACCAAAACCAAAGAAAACAAATATTTACAAAAACTTATTCTCATTCTTATCCTTTTGATTCTTTCATGAAAATTCATGTTCCTCCAAAATCTCTTGCAAAATACATAAAATTTTGACGCACTTAATCACTCTACTAACTTACTCATCCTATATTCTTATAGATGGACGTGAAGTACCGCAACTTTTACCAACTTGGGAATGGAGGAGACCTGATCTTTGAGAGGGATTTGGACCAGCTTTCGGAACTTCTGGAGCGTCCGCACCCCGAGTTCTTCGGATCTCAGCTCAATGATCAAGGAGGAGAAGACCTGCAGTGGCTAATTGTTGCAAGTCTCCGAGGAAAGATTGAACCTCCCACTGCGGAGGGAATTCAGTTTACCTTGAGGGAAAACAACTGGCTCGATGGACTTGCCAGAGCCATGCAGGAAGCTCTTTCTCGTCTGTGTGGGGAGAGCATCAATCAGATCAAGGGTACTCGCTTTGAGTTTTGCCCAAGGCGTAATGCTAATGGACAACCACTGGAATCCCCATACCATCCCAAGATGAAGACCCAATTGGACCACCTTAGCTTCATGATGTACGATCGTTAGCAGGAGTTGGACAACTTCCGTGACTACTGCAACCACAAGTTTGCCATCATCAAGACGAAGGACCAGACCATCGCCCTACTAGCAAAGGATCGCAAGTCTTGCCGCCGTCACCTCGACCAGAAGGAGCGCATTATTTCCCGTCTTCGTCACCGCATCTCATCTCTGGAGGAGACCATCCACGAGAGAGACATGAAGATGGTGGAAAGGGAGAATGCCGGAGAGGATCTTTGTGGAGACCCCTACTCCTATCTCAGCGATGACGACGATTTTCTGGAGGACCAGGATATGGATTTCTTCACCGATGAGGATGATTTCGCCTTCATCGATGATGATGAGGAGGAGGAAGCCACAGATTCCGAGGAGTAGTAGCACTTTAGCACTAGCGTAGTGAGTAGTATTCGGTCCCAGCTCAGCAGTAGCGTCGTGTTCAGCCAGGAAGAAGATTTGCCCCAGGGAATTCGCTCAACCGCAACGGCCGTCTTTTTCTCATGCATGCTGAAGAAGCTCAGGAAGCGCCAGACGTCGTGTTGGGTATGTTTTCGGTTAATTCGGTACTTGCAAGAGTGTTGTTTGATTCTGGTGCATCGCATTCATTTGTCACCGAAAAATTTGCATGCACTAGTAAAATTCAACCAACCAAACTGAAGCATGTTATGATTGTTCAAATTACCGGATCAACCACCAAGTCTAGGCAAATTTGCAAAGCCGTCCCTATCCGAATCCATGGCATATATTTTTATGCTAACCTGATAGTACTTGGAACTAAAGGTTTGGAAGTAGTACTAGGAATGGATTGGATGTCCAAACATAAAGGATTAATTGACTGTGCCAACAAAGCCATAACCATGACCAGTACAGCCGGAATATCAGTCGAGCATATATCTGAAACCTTACCTCGCCAATTCAAATGCAACAAGAATATATCCCAACCTACCATTGACCAAGTCCAGATAGTCTGTGAATACCCTGATGTATTTTCCAGATGTTTTGCCCGGTATGCCCCTAGATCGGGATATCGAGTTTATCATTGAACTAATTCCTCGAACCGGACCCATAGCACAGAGACCATATAGTATGAACCCGTCAGAGCTCGCAGAATTGAAGAAGCAACTGGATTCCATGCTGGAAATTGGATTGATTCAACCAAGTGCGTCACCTTGGAGATCACCTGTCTTGTTTGTGGACAAGAAGGATGGAGGTAACCGTTTGTGTACGGATTATCGGAAATTGAATGACTTCACCATCAAGAACAAGTACCCCTTGCCCAAGATAGAAGATTTGTTTGATCAGTTGACCGGTGCCAAAGTGTTTTCTAAGATTGATCTTAGGACTGTCTATCATCAACTCAAAATTCGTGCAGAGGATATTCCAAAGACTGCCTTTACCACCAGATATGGATTGTATGAGTATATAGTCATGTATTTTGGATTAACCAATGCCCCCGCTTATTTAATGAATCTCATGAATAAGATTTTTATTGACTACCTGGATAAGTTTGTCATTGTTTTCATCGATGACATTCTCATTTATTCCAAATCAGAAGAAGAACATGAGCTACACCTAAGGACCATTCTTGGAACCCTTAGAGAGCATCAGTTGTATGTAAAGTTTAGCAAATGTGAATTCTGGTTACAGGAGGTAGGATTCCTCGGTCACATTATATCAGCCGGAGGAATTGCCGTTGACCCTGTCAAAGTGAAAGATGTAGAAGATTGGCAAGCCCCAACAACTCAAACCCAAGTTCGTGCATTTCTCGGATTGGCGGGATATTACAGCAAATTCGTAGAAGGATTCTCTAGTATCGCCAGACCCATGACCCAATTGCTGAAGAAGGACAAGAAGTTTGAATGGACCGACAGATGTGAAGCGAGTTTTCAAGAACTCAAGAGGAGATTGATTTCAGCCCCAATCTTGATCATGCCGGATATCACAAATCCCTTTGATGTGTATTATGACGCATCCAAGATTGGTCTCGGATGTGTGCTAATGCAAGTAGGCAAAGTTATATTTTATCTATCTCGACAACTCAAACAACATGAGCAAAACTACCCAACCCATGACCTCGAACTCGTAGCCATAGTTCTAGCCCTGAAGACATGGAGACATTACCTGATGGGAAAACGTTGTGAGATTTATTCGGATCACAAGAGCCTGAAGTATATATTCACTCAGAAGGAGATGAATATGATGCAGAGAAGATGTATTGAGCTAATCAAGGATTACAATATGGACATTCAATATCACCCTGGTAAAGCCAACGTGGTAGCCGATACCCTTAGCAGATTGCCGTGCCGCTTGAACTCCATGATTTTGAAGGAGCAACCAAGTCTGCACAAGGAGATGGAAGATTTTTGAATGGAATTAGTAAGTGAAGGATTTTTGGCTAGCATAGAACTCCAGCCCACTTTGATCAGTCAGATTAAAGAGGCGCATAAGGGAAATGCTAGTATTGACGGAATCAAGCGTCGTATCGGTACAGGCAAAGTACCCGGATTCACCGAAGACGAAGAAGGAGTTCTGTGGTACAAAGGACGCCTTTGTGTACCATCAGATTCTGAGTTGAAAGAAGTTATCTTGAAGGAGGCTCATGATACTCTTTATTCTATCCATCCCGGAGGAACTAAGATGTATCAATATTTAAAAGAGCAATTTTGGTGGCATAAGATGAAGAGAGAAATCGGAAGCTATATCGCCAAGTGTGATATATGTCAGCGAGTCAAGGCAGGACATCAAAGACCCGCTGGATTGTTGCAACCCTTGTAGATTCCGAAATGGAAATGGGATTCTGTAGGAATGGACTTTATCACTAGACTACCACTTCTAGTAGGGGAAATGACTCTATCTTTGTCATAGTGGACAGATTGTCCAAAGTCGCCCATTTCTTGCCCGTCAAGACCACATATCAGAGTTCGAAACTAGCAGAGTTGTACATCGCTAGAATCGTTAGTTTGCACGGAGTCCCCAAGAAAATAGTATCGGATCGAGGAACTCAGTTTACCTCGAGATTCTGGAAGAAAGTTCAAGACGGATTAGGAACCCGTCTAGATTTTAGTACCGCGTATCACCCTCAGACCGATGGACAAACGGAGCGAGTAAATTAAATACTCGAAGATATGCTGAGAGCATGTGTGTTAGAATATGGATCCAAGTGGGAAGAATGTCTGCCGTTTGCAGAATTTTCATACAACAATAGTTATCAAGCCAGTTTGCAAATGGACCCATTTGAATTTATGTACGGAAGGAAGTGTCGCACCCCTTTGAACTGGTCAGAAGTAGGAGAGAGTCAGATCTTCGAACCCGACATCCTACGAGAAGAAGAAGAGAAGGTTCACAAGATTCGTGAGCACCTCAAGACCGCCCAATCCCGCAGAAGATTTATGCCGACAAGAGACGTCGAGACCTCACCTTCAACATAGGAGATTTTGTTTATCTGAAAGTGTCGCCATTGAAGGGAATGCAGTGTTTCCAACTCAGAGGAAAGTTAGCCCCCAGATATATCGGACCTTTCAAAATTCTGAACCGTCGAGGAGAAGTGTCGTATCAATTGGAACTACCCAAAGAGATGTCAGCCGTGCATAATGTGTTACATATCTCGTTACTTCGCAAGTGTCTCGAAGTCTCCGAGAAGACCGAAGTGTTCAAGAATATCGATCACCGGACCATAGAGTTCAACGATGACCTGACCTATCCTGAAGTACCCATCCGTATTTTGGAAGAAGCTTTTCGAACTACCAGAACCCGAAGCATCAAGTTTCTCAAGATTCAATGGAGCAATCACACAGAAGAGGAAGCTACCTGGGAACGCGAAGATCACTCCAGGACGGAGTTTCCCGATCTCTTCAAATCTTAGGTAATCTTTTCGTCCTTTTTCAAATCTCGGGACGAGATTTTGTTTAAGGGGGGAAGGTTTGTAACATCCCAAAAATATTAAATTAGAATCATCAAACTCTAATCATCAAATTTAGGGTTAACAAAAACTTTTCTAATTGAAATTATGAAGGCATGCATATGTGTATGCATTGAATTTGAAATTCTTTTGAACCACCTTGTTTGTGTGTTTCTTTGCTTGTAAAATGTTTCTTAGGTGGAATAAACATCATCTAAAACATTTCCCAAACTTTTCCTAAAGACAAATAAATCAAAACCAATAGAATAAAGGAATGGTCATTTTGACCAATTTAACTCCCATGCCTACTTTGGTTGTCTCAAACTTTCAGAACCTAATGGAAACTTTTCTGGATCTTTGCACCCCTTGAATGTACTCATAACAAGGTATCAAGGCCCACTTTGTGATCATCCAGAAACTTTCAAATGCATAGTTTAAATGACAATTCAAAATTGAATCTTTATCATATGGGAAGATCCCACTTTTTCAAAAACCACTCAGTGTGCTCAACTTTCAAAACCCAAGCATCTGCAGACTCACCAGCACCAATCTAGCAAACCCACCAAAAATCTTTTCAAAATTCAAAACTTGATTTCATGCGGCCATTTCATCAAACAGGTTGCAGACACAAATCATCAAAATCCTAAACATTATAGTGAGCAGTGATTGAAGCCTAACTTGTTCCCTCTTTGGGCACCACTAGCCTTAGTAGATCATCTAACAACCTAAACTAACCCTTAGCATCACTGTAAGCTTGGCATTGCCATGGGTGAACAGACGAGCACACCCATGTCGACAGCAAACTAGGAAGAGAAGCAAGCCTAGCCAGCATGTCTGGGAGGCAGCCCACCGTCCACCGCCACTCCCTGTCCTAGCCACGAGCGTGGACAAGCCCTGGACCACACGCACGAACCATGCCAACCTCGCCAGCAACCATGCCGAGCGTGCGCCAGATCGCCACCCTCGACCAGCGCTCACAGACCGCGTGCCGCCCTCACCGCGTGCACACACGATCACCACCGACCCAGGAGACCGCTAGACATCCTCGTTCGCCGCCCCGTGACGCACAGCCACCACTCGCCGTCGAAGACGCCGCCTCTGCTGCGCAGAGCGTCGCATGTTCCAGACCAAGCCACACCGCCCCACTCCTCAAAACCATGTCGTTGAGCATCGTCAGGGAACACCGCACCGCCCCTACCTTCGCCCATGCCAATAGCCGCCTGTAACATCTCCCCCGACGAGCTCACTATGCGCCCCGTCGGTCCCCTCGCTCGACTATAAATAGAGGCCACCCCCAGTCGATTTCTTCACACCATCTCATTCCCCTCTCCTCACTGATCGTGCCACACCGTTCCCGGAGCAAGGCGAGCACCACCTCGCCAGAATTTCACCGGAGCCTCCCGCCTCTGGAGAAGAAGGGCTCCATCGATTTAAATCCACCCGAGGCTGCTGCCGCGACCACCCCAGTTCGTCGTCGACTTCGTCATTCGCCTTTCGCCAACCCTACTTTGCACCCGGTGAGCCCTTAGCACCCTTCACTGGCCGCGCTAGGTTTCTTTCTCGCCGGCGTTGCTCAACGTCGACGATGACTCTCAGCCGTTGGATTAGAACTAGATCGAACGATCCACATTGCCCGTCTGACTTAGCCTCCCTCTCAGCGACGAGTGGGGACACCCACTTAAGCCAGCAGAAGCTGCGCTTAGCAGGCCGGCCCGTTAACTTTTCCCGCGCAGCCCAGTGATTTGAATTAAACCTTTTCCATTTTATTTCAAAGTCACTTCTGTACCCAACTTCAAAAATAACCCAAATCGATTCAGTGCACCAAATTGAATGAAACCAATTTTGTTACAAAGGTCTGAGAATTCTGAATCCAAGCCCGTTGGATTCAAGTCATTTGGATCTATAGATCGCCCATGGAAAAATAACAAGGCAGAAGCTTTTCTGCATTCAAACATTTTTCAAATTTAAACCATAATAGCTTTTGAGTTGGTTCCAACTCTCTAAAATCACATTTAACCATACCTTTCAGAATATATAAAAATATATAGGTTTACCTTCAGAAATAATGTTCAATTAATAAAAGAATGCTACATAGGCATTTCTAGCCACTTTAATTAATTAAAATAAAAGGGTAAAACCTTATTAAATTGTGACACCACTTTAAATCATATTCCCATGGACTAAACTATGTGGTGATGACATGTGTCAACATGATCCCATATTTGGTTTGGAGAATATTAAATCTTAAGTAGTTTTTCAATGAGTAGAAATTACCTTTCTAAAAATAAAAGGAATTAAACCAAGCTTTCATCTTGTAATGTTATTGATGATGTTAGATCATCTATAGGACCCTTCTGTGTGATGATTGCAAGTAGTTAAGTATTGTTTGGTGATTGTGTACCTCGTATTTATTCATAGACGATAGTACCGACCAAGGATACGAGGAGGAAGGAGGATTCTACGAAGAAGAAGCCGAGGAGAACTTCAACCACTGCTCTGCACAAGGAAAGCTAAAACTTGCAAGCTGATACTATACCTATGCAAGCTAAAACTTGCAAGCTGATACTATGCCTATGCAAGCTAAAAACTTGCAAGATACTCTACTTTAGCAAGCCTAATACTACTAGTGAATGTGCAAGTTAACACTTGAAATTTAGCAAGCCTTACTACATCAATTGACCTATGCAAGCTATTAACCTAGCAAGCTTATACCACTTGATAAACCATCCTAGTTTTATTTGCAAGTCTATTACTTTATTTCTTTATCAAAACTCTTACTTAGAGTTTACTGAAATAAATGGTAGATACTAGAAGAATATTTGAAGGTTGCATAAAGAGCATAAAATTTGGCCTGAGCTAGATAATCTTGATGTCATCTTAAGGCATGGGATTAAACTTAGTTAGAACTCCACTAGTTTACCACCCCTCATTATTGCTTACCCCCACCTGTAGATGCTAGTGCTAAGCATAAAACTTGATCAACTTTAGATGGGAATACTTGGTGGAAAAATGGTTATGAAAACCTTGGAATGATGGATCATTCTATTGAAATGTTTTGGACATGTGTTTCCGAACACCTGATGATTTGGTGATGAAATTATTGAGGCATGAGCCTTAGCCCTTTTTACAACCGATGGTTGTCTGGATGCGATACCATTCCAATTTTATCGTACAACCACAATACCCAAAGATTGGGTAGGGATTGACTGGAAACTTATATATCTTAGTATTAGTTCCCTCACGGCCAAGGTCTGAGCTGAGGCTACCTTGTGAAGATTGTCCACCTGTGCAGTACCCAAGATGACAGTTGGTCATGGTTGGGAGGCCAAACTCACAGGAGAGGTGCTTATACTAGGGCGTGTTATTGAAAGGTTAGGATTGATTATCCGCATAGTGAGTATGGTGAATTCAGGATTTGTTCTTGACGGATGTATCGAATGTTGTGGTGAAAGTGTACAATCTCTGCAGAGTGTGAAACTATTCGAATAGCCGCGTCCGCGGTTATGGACAGTTGGATTGGCCATACTGTTCCCCCGTCAGACTTTTCAAAATGACCTGTGAAATGGATTGAGACTTTGACTTGACCACAACAGGGTTGTGATATGAAATAGAAGTTCCCACTTAGGAGTTATAAAATTGTGACTAGCATTCATTTGCTTCTAGACTTAGTAGAGATAAATCTGGCTTTTGTAAAACAAGCCTAGAGCCTAGTGTCCTATATCCAAAAACCCATTTACCTGTTAGTATTAGTTTGCGAGTACTTAGTACTCATGGATTTGTCCCTGGATATTCCCATGGCCAGACTATGAAGAGGAGTACCTTGAGGATGGACCCCAGGAAGGTTACGACAACTAGGATCATGTCCCATCGTCAGCATTGCCTGTGACCCTGAAGATGGAGCTTCGCCTACGCTACCGTTATTATTACGTATTCCGCTGCTTGATGTTGTATTAAGAACTGGATCATGAGATCCCGATTTGTGTAAGAACCTATGTATCGTTTGTAATGGATGATGTACTATGGTATCCAATTCTGTTATGTCTCGCAAAAATGGTAATCCTGGGATTGTGATGTATGGCATAACAGGCATCTGGGATTAAAAATCCAGGTGTTCACACGTACTCACCACTCTCCTACGCGTCTAACGGCACCATTCATTTGTCCCAGCATGCCCTGTAGTGACGTCCCCGACAACGGCCGAGCGAGCCCGACGCCAGGCAGACCTCCGGTGAGCAATCCACGTCTCCACCGTGCGCCCCTCGACGAGCTACCACTATGTTGAGCATCGACACGATCCCCTGAACCCGGTGAGCTACCCCTCTCTCTCTAACCCCTGTATCGCCGACAACCTCGCTTGCCGAACACGCGCCGCCAGTCGCCGCCGCTAGCGCTGCTGCTTTTTGGTCGATGCGTGAGAGGCGTTGGATCTGAATCAGACGCGTAGGATTAGATTTAACTCGAAAGGGTATGGTTGAACCTGAGCCGCGCGATTAAACTTAGATCCAACGCACCAGATAGGTCGATCCGCACGAACCGTTATCGCCCAATAAGAATCAGACACGTGGCCCAGACTTTGTTTTAGAAACATCATTTGTTCTATTAGTTGTTTGATTTTGTAAATTGCATAACTTTTAATATACACGTCCAAATTTTGCAAATTTTATATGAATGGAATCAGCAAGACAAATCCTACCCAACCATGCATTTTTTTTAATGAATTGCTTCTGGAAAAATGATTTTTTTGCAGAAACTTGTGTAGGAATATTTTCAGTATAAAATTCTTTCTAAAAATATTTTGGGGATAAAATCTTTGGCAAATGGTTTGTTTTGAACCTACTGATCATAGAAATAAATTTGTGGTTTCAAAAATATATTTGGTGAAGCAAAAGAATAAATCTTTGAATAAAATCATTTCTAGACAATTAAAAATGTTGATTATGGTTTAAAAATGATTTTGGAGGAAAACCTTTGGGAAATGTTTTTATTTAAACTCTCTAACCCCAAAAACTATGTTTTATGATTTAAAAATGTATTTGGTGAACCCTATAAAGATTATTTCTTTGCTAAAGGCATTTTCAAACCACATAAAATATTGATTTGGTTTAAAAATGGTTTATGGGTAAAATCTTTTGCAAATGATTTTGCCACTTTTATAAAATGACCAATAGGTGTTTTAGAATGTTTATTACCTATTATAAACCCTTTTTTTCCAAATAAAACAATCTTTGGCATGCTTGCATGCATTGCTTTGTTTCTATTATTTTATGTGATGTTTGCTTGAATGGTAGATTGAAATAAATTGTTCCTTTCTTGATTGAATTGTAGTGATTTGAAGAGTGTGATCATTGAAAAGACAAGGAGTGAACTTATATTCTCTACCAAAAAGGCAAGTGATGCTTCATACTTTTGTCCCATTATTTTTCACTATGCAGTACTGATATTTCTAAGTAGGACTTCCATGGAACTTTTGCTAAGTGTAAAATATGCCATGGGACATCCTATTAGATGAAACCTTAGTAGAATTATACTATGTTAAGATTCCTACTACTATCATGCTTAGCTTAGATAGTAGAAAACAAGGGTGGATTATATTTCATGCTATGGAATATTTCTAAGTCAAGGACTTGTATTTTGTTCAATAAAACAACTAAGTGAATGAATCACCTGGGTGGAATGGAAGGAATGGTTTGTGTTGAGTGGTTACACAAGGACCATTTCTATGGTTTACCTTGTGTATCTCACTTGTGGATGGCCACCCAGGAACAAAGAGATTTGAGATGTCAAATGTTGAGAAGCTTCAAGTGGAGCCACATGGCAATATGGGCTCTGCCTGGATCACATAGATTGCAATAACTTAGCCATTTGGACAGTTGGTGGTAGTGGCTTGATAGGTTGGAACGCGTCCATTTGGTCTAAGGGAAGGCTTCTGAAAGGTCATGTCTTGGTGAAAATCAAGTCTTGTGGGGAAAGTGCACAACCTCTGCAGATGGAAGAATCTAAGTACTTAGCCATGTCCCTTGTATTGGACAACATGAGCGTCAATACATAGAAGCTATCAAGAATATCCTCATCCCAATTTCTAAATTAAAACTTTGTGGTTGAACAAGGGTTGAAAGGATCACCAATTTCTATTGGGAGATGCCTTGGGTGATTTTTGACAAACAAAAACTTAGTGTTTTTCAAATGATAAGGAAAATCTATTTTGAGCAAAGCAAGCCTAAGATCCACTTGGCCAAATGCATATAGATGACAGACTCCACTATACTACCATAGTATCACTTGCCAATACAATTCAAATGTATTGACCCTTGTGGCTGTAACTTATTATGTTGTAGGTTTGTTTGATGTTAGTGAAGATTATGGGTTAGGAATACAAGTCTACAACCAACATGACTGCCTATGGAACTTTGAATATGAAGTACCCCATGCTATTGTTATATTCTGCTGCATTGTAATGAGATAGCCAAATGAGCTATGTAAGATGTAATGAATTATTTTATTCCTGGATATAAAGTTGTAATATGACCTTTATTTCTTGATATTACATCTTAACTGTGGATGCTAGCTATTGATTCAGGGACTAGCATTGTAAACACAGGGATCTCTACCAAGGTTGGGACCTCTTACAAGAGCAGTAACTTCGGGAAAAAGAAATAAGCAAATTGTTCCGTATGATCCGGGAGTAGCCGGAAAAACAAATGAAAACAGAGGCAATGGGAGCCGAGGTTACAGTGGCAAAAGAAATCCCGGCCGTGCCAACAAAGACAATGGAAGCTGAGGTAATGGAGACCCCGGAAGAGGAAATCATGAGAACAATGACCCGGCGGAAAGGAGGAGAGACCTACCGCCTAATCCTCAGCCGAGAAATGAACCTCGGCAAGAACGAGAAGCGAGACCGGATCACCATAATCAGGCAAATGAGAGGTACAATGATGGTAACTCAGATATGGAGTATGCAGGGCACGGTGGGAATAACAATTATGGAATACAGGAAAGAATCATTTACAGAAACTTGCCGTCGAATGAAGCAATATCAAAACTGGATAGGTTGTACCGGTCCGAGTTGTTAGAGGAGCAAGGTCCGCCGGGTCCGGCATGTTTCGGACCCCGGATCATGGGCGAGCCGCCTGTGCCGAATTTTCAGCTGGCGAGGGGCACGGAAACATACAATGCGAGCACCAAACCATAAGACTGGTTAATTGACTATGCCACTGCAGTAAAAATAGCTGGCGGAAACTTGCGATGGGCGGTAAGATATGTCCCGCAAGTGCTGGAAGGACCGGCCAGAGTGTGGTTGAATAATCTGCCAGCGGGCAGTATCAACTACTGGCTAGATTTTGAAGAGATGTTTGTCAGCAACTTTACCAGCACTTACAAGAGACCAAATAGGCCGTAGCAGCTTGCAATATGCAAGCAAAGGCCGAATGAGATAGACAGAGAATTCTTGACTCGGTGGTGTAACCTCAGGAATTCATGCGAGGGAGTTATAGAATCACAAGCGATAGCTTGGTTCGCTCAAGGATGTCGTTATGCCAGTGTCTTGTGGCAGCGACTGCAAAGAGATATGCCAACCACCTTGGCAGAAACCATCAGGATAGCGGATTCGTATGCATTGGGAGATCCGACGCAACCAGAGCTGATGTCAGCAGACCTTCGGGAGCATCAAGATCAATATGCAAGAGATGCGGCTGGATCATCGAGGCGCATTGAGTTCAGAGTTAGAAGAAGAGAGAAAGACCGGATTATAGATATGCCTCCAATCAGGTGGCAGCGGTAGTGCAAGATCAGCCGAGTCACGGAAACAGTCAGCGGCAGAAGAATGGTCCTCAGCAATGGACACCAAGGAATGAAGGGAAGAGACATGGACACCAGAACAGAAGAAGCAATGGAAGGAAAGGCCGAAGTACACGTTTGAGTCCATGTTGGATCAACCGTGTAAGTTTCACACTCCAAACCCTGCCAAGCCGGCCAATCATACAACTCGGCAATGCGCCTGGATGAAAAATGCAATGGGGAACCTGGCGGGCATGCAAGCACCTTCCCATCAGGCACATCAGCAGCAGCAGCCGCAGTTGACTGGGGCAAATACACAGCAACTAATGTTACCCCCTCCTCCCCCGAGGTATGATAACTCGGACCGGAGAGATGCAGTGCATCAGGTGATAAATCAGGGTTAGGATGGAAGGACAAACCCCGGAAATAATGGACGCAATGATTACAGGGAACATCATCAATCATACTGCATGTTCACAACAGAACAGCAAGACAGGCAAAGTGTACAACGCCGGCATATGGAAGTGAATGCATTTATGCCGGCAGTACCAAGATATGTGCCTTGGTCAAATCAAGAAGTAACTTGGATCATAAAGGATCATCCCAAAATAATGCCGAATCCGGGGTTTCACGCACTAGTATTAGATCCGACATTCGTCGGACCCAGTATTAATGTTAAATTTTCAAAAGTACTCATTGACAATGGGAGCAGTATCAATATCATGTACAAAGATACAATGCATAAACTTGGGATATCACAGAATATGCTGCAATCCACAAGAACCACATTCCATGGAATAGTGCCTGGACTTTCATGCGAACCCATTGGGAAGGTTCGAGTAGATGTTTTATTCGGCACAAGGGATAACTGCAGAGCTGAAAATTTGGAGTTTTAGGTGGTGGACCTAGAAAGTTGCTATCATGCTTTACTCGGTCGGCCAGCATTGGCTAAATTCATGAGCAGCTGCCACATAACTTACTTGAAAATGAAGTGTAACATCCCTAAAATCATGTTTCAAAACTCATGCATATCATCCATGCATCCATGATCATGAAGGGTTCATTTCAAAAATCAATTCAAAAACAGGAGTATATGAGCTCATTATTTTATGTGATCAACATTAAATCAAATGCTACTCTCCATTGAGAGATTGTTGTTCATGAATCAAACCTTGTTACTCTCAGATTGTTTTGCTTGATTTCTAGAGCATAAACCAAAATTTACAAAACAAATATGGATTTTGAAACCAAATTCAAAACTTGATCAAACCAAGTGCAATGTCACAGTTTATTTTATTTGATCAAAAGAACCAAGCTTGTATAGAGAGACCACATGTTTTTTATGCCCAGAAATATGAATGTTGCACTCTACAAAAATCTTGAAAAGGTTTGAATTCAAATAGCTTTTGAAATCATTTGAAAATGTTTTCTGAAAATGCAAACAGAAATAGAAAAGGAATAAATAAATAGGAAAAGGCCAGCGCCAGTCATTTGGCCCAACAGAGAAGCCAGCCCACTAAGCCCACCCGGGGTTTTCCCATCTCTCTCACGCGCACCCACTCGACCCCACGCTCACTGATCAGTGGCCCCATCGCCACGTCGTCATCGTCTTCCCCAAATCCCGCGCGAGGAACACGTCGCCGCCCGTTTCTTCCCCGCCTCTGCCGTGAATTGAAATCCTTTAATTGGCGATGAATGCGTGCGAGATTCTCGCCCCTGCTCTGGCTACTTAAACCACTTCCCCTCGCGACCATTTCCCCCAACCAAGATAGCCAGGAGCGCCACCAGGCTACCAGTAATTTCCCTCGCATCGCCGCAGTACCGACGACCTCCGGCGACCAATCCCGGTGAGCTCCGTGCGCGCCTTCCTCTCTGGTTCACGCGAACTGCTTCACAACCTTCTTGTGCTCCTTCTGACATCTTTAGTTTGTCCTGTACTTCCCCAGGTCGTTGACTCCAACGAGCACCGCAAGTTCCCGACGCCGTCTCCAACTCCGGCAAGAAAATTCGGTGAGAATCGACCGCCCCGTGCCTTCCCTTTGACACTATCATGTTCACCTGATCAATGCACAACCGCTGATACCCTCCGTTTGTGTTAGGGCGGATCAGAACGTCGCCAACGTCGCCGTCCACCCAAGCCCGACGATGTCCTCTACTCCGACGAGCTCCCACAGCCACTGCAGCATGCCCCTTCGCCAACCGAGCATGCGTTGAGCATCTCCACGTCGCGGCGAATCTTGTGAGCATCCTCCCACCTCCCCGGGCGACCTAGTTCGCCGGCTCCGCCACTGTCAGAGCGCGCCGCCGCCAGCGCCGCCACTTGTTGGTCAAGTGCTGAGCGCCGTTAGATTTAGATCTAGTGGTCACGATAGATCATAGGCGAAGCGGTATGTTTCAATCAGAGCCGCGCAATTAAGTTAGATCCAATGGCTCAGAAGCGTGATCCGGCGCGAAGCGGTACCAGCCAGTTAGAAGCCGCCGCGTGGCACAAGTTTCGTTTTAAAATTTTGAATTAGAACTATTAGATGTTTGATTTTGTTTTAATCATAACTTTTGATTCCCACGTCCAAATTTGACAAATTTTATATCAATGGAATCAGGAGAGAAAGACCTTTCCATTTATGCAATGTGTTTAAAGTTTTGTTTCTGTTAAAATGGTTTTATTTACAGAAACATGTGTAGACCTATTTTGTGTATATTAATTATTTGAGAAATGATTATTGTTCAAATAAAGATTGTTTGGCAAGTTATGAACTTGTTTGTGATTCAGTACTATGCACTTGTCTTGTTGAGTATAGAAAATCATCACATATCATATTGCATGAATCCATATATTTTTGCTTGTATATATTTTGTTTGTGATTTGGTGTTATCATTTTATGTGTAGATTTTGGTGCAAATAGTGATTGTGAGGATTGTAGCTACTCTCCAAACTACCAAGGCAAGTGGTACTTCATGATTTTATTCCTATGTTTTTTCAAATATGCATTAGAAATATTTTTGCTAGACTTGCATGGATAAATTTTGGTCCTTATATGCTATGCTTGGGAAATCCTAGTAGTTGTAGAATTGCTAGAAATTTCTAAGTTAAGATGTTTATCTACACCATGCTTAAGGGAAGGATTCTGAAAG
The DNA here is from genome assembly GCA_030063025.1 of Avena longiglumis. Taxonomy (NCBI): domain Eukaryota; kingdom Viridiplantae; phylum Streptophyta; class Magnoliopsida; order Poales; family Poaceae; genus Avena; species Avena longiglumis. The sequence goes on along the minus strand of CP125974.1, from coordinate 191,393,360 downwards.
GTCCATTTGGTCTAAGGGAAGGATTCTTAAAGGTCCTGTCTTGGTGAAAATCAAGTCTTGTGGGGAAAGTGCACAACCTCTGCAGATGGAAGAATCTAAGTACTTAGTCATGTCCCTGGTATTGGAAATTTTGAGCACCAAGACATGGAAGCTATCAAGAATCTCCTCATCCCAATTTCTAAGTAAAACTTGTGGTTGAACAAGGGTGAAGGACCCCAATGTCTATTGGTGGTTCCTTGGGAAAAGTTTTGACAAAGAAAAACTTAGTGTTTTCAACTGATAGGCAAAACATATTTTGAGAAAAGCAAGCCTAAGCTACACTTAGACAAAATGCATATAGTATTTAGTCCACCAATATTCTACTAAGGTATCACTTGCCAATAGTATTCCAATGTATTGACCCACTGTGGCTGTAACTTGTGATGTTGTAGGATATTCTAATGATGATTAGGAGTCATGAGTCTACACAAAACATGCTTTCCTGTGGCACATGAAGACGAAGACTTATTTATCTTATTATATATTTGAAATCTTGAATTAGGCCTTGTAGGGGTTCGTAGCATGGAAAACAAAATTTTTCTATCGCATACAAACAAACAAGCCAAGATCTATCTACTAGATTGTAGCAACGAGTCGATGGTATAACTTACCCTCGAAGATTCCAAAGCGTTTAACGAGAGCAGATTCTCGTGGGTGATGCAGTCGTACTCTTCCCGATCTCAAGATCGTAGTGAGGCGATCCTTCCAGCCACGTTCGCAAGCGCTCCGCTTGATCGGTCACACGTTCGGTTTTCGACGAAGACCTTCCTCTCCCTTGTTCCAAAGGCAGCGGAGGTTGTAGCACTCTCCTCGCGATTCCCGGCGGTGGCGTACTAAGTAGAGGGAGATCCCGAGGCTTCGCCTTAAGCCGGTGCAGTATGGTGGAGCTTATGAGAGAGGCTATTAGTGGTCTAGTAATTAGACACACCAATTAGAAGGCTCTAAACCAATTAGAAGGCTCTAAACCGCTGGCTAAAGCAATTAGAAGCTCTAAACCAAAACGGCTCTAAACCGGAGATCTAGAGTAGAAAGTTATGTGTCTATGGGAGGAGCCCTGCCCCTCCTTATATGGGAGGGGGTTCCTTGGCGCGCCAGGGAGGGAGGGAGTCCCTCCCCAACTCGGCCTAGGGCTTGGGCGCCGGCCTGGAGGAGTCCAACTCCTCCTCCAGGTTGGTTCCAACTCCTCTTGCTTGTTTCCCACAGTTTCTTGTTTTGGCAGTTTGACTTTCAAACTGGACATTTGACTTTTCTGTTTTAGGATTCAATTTAATCCTTTATTTGGGACAGCAAGAACACTTAGTGCATGATGCAATCATTCAATGATCAATGACACATTCATGTACCCTTCCCCCCCGGAGTGCCGGACAATCCGGAACCTTCTAGAACATTCCCGATGAAAACACCGGAATCATTCCCGAACTCCGAAACGGGACTTTCCTTATATGAATCTTATTCTCCGGACCATTCCGGATCACCTCGTGATATCCCGGATCCCATCCGAGACTCCGAACAACATTCGGACTCTTTCTCATAATACCATAACTACTCAAACAACGTCGAATCCTTAAGTGTGTCTCCCTACGGTTCGTGAATTATGCGGACATGATCGAGACACTTCTCCGAACAATAACCAATAGAGGAATCTGGAAATTCATATGGCTCTCACATATTTCTCGATTACTTTGCGATCGAATGAACCACTTACATACGATACCAATTTCCCTTTGTCTCACGATAGTTTACTTATCCGAGGTTATGATCGTCGGTATCTCGCATACCTAGTTCAACCTCGTTCGATAAGTACTCTTTTCTCGTTCCGTGATATGTGATCCCTTGTGACCAAGTCACATGCTTGCAAGCTAATTGGATGACATTCCACCGAGGGCCCAGTATATCTATCCGTCATGAGGATGGACAAATCCACTCTTGATCCATGTGTTTCAACCAATACTTTCCGAACACTCAATGCCACCTTTATAGCCACCCGATTACGGTGTGGTGTTTGATGTCATCAAAGCATCCATCCGTAAAGGTGATATGCATGATCTCATGGTCGAAGGAATTAGGTTACTATGTATCAGAAAGCATATAGCAATTGAACTATTGAAATGACTTGATCTTTATGCTACGCTTATCTATAGGAGTATGTCCATCACATCATTCTCCTAATGATATGATCCTGTTGTTAATAACATCTCTATGTTCATGATCGAAACCATGATCATATATTAACCAACAAGCTAGTTTAACAAGAGGCTATACTAGGGACTCTTATTTTAGTTTACAAATCACACAAGTATTAATGTTTCCGGTTAATACAATTATAGCATGGTATGTAAACATTTATCATAAGTGTGAAGATATGATAATAACCACTTTATTATTGCCTCTTGGGCATATCTCCAACAGTCTCCCACTTGCACTAGAGTCAATAATCTAGTTTCAAACCTTTGTGTATATAACACCTATGGCTTTCCGGTGTTGTATGTACACGATTGCTAGTGGTCAACTGATCTCCGGATCTGACACTTCCAGGTCCGTGTGTAATTGCATGTCTTTGCGTCTCTACGCATCACTCATTCTCTAATGAGATGGCTTTGTATAAATTTGGTCTTTCGGTGTGACCTTTAGCTCATGGGGTTAAAACATGTTGATAATATTGTCACACAATATATCTTCATAGTATTATCCCACTGTGAACTACACCTAGTTTGATAACAAACTACTTGACACAAATGCCCTCTTTTGCTGCTAAAATAGCAGTCATATACTTAGCCATTTGTTGTAGTATCTGTCACAATGTCTTAACTTTGGAAATCATCCAAATCCATTATGGAACTCACTTTCCATTATATTGTGCCACCCTTAGTTTAGATTGAGATAAACTTAATTTGTACTTTGTGACAAAGCTAGTATCAATGTAGTACTTTTACAATGAACTAACCATCTATTTGTCACTTCTACAAATATTATACTCTTAGTTCTTCCAAAAGATCATAAGAATATCCTTACTATTGTCCAATGATCATCTTACGAATCATTCTGGTATATGCTCACAATATTTAGAGCATAGGACATATCTGGATTTGTACATATCACAGTATGATATAAATACTCTTTGTGATCAAGTATCAATCTATACTTGATTATTTGTTTCACTTTACCAAATGTCAATACACTTGAATATATCATCAACATTGAATTTATTCAATCCTTTCTGTGTGACAAGAACCTCTCTTGTAGTTTCTATATTGAACTCATTCAATATCTTGTCTATGTACTTCTGGCACAACCATATTAGCGTCTATGTATGCCAAATATTTAGGTTTTGCCTAAGTCTTTCATCGGGATGAAATTCTTAATATGTGTTAATAAAAGATACATTATTTCCAATCAACAATATGTCTTCCACATAATGTATTAGAAACATGTCTTAGCGCTCCCACTTAATTTCTTGCAAATGCAAGCATCTTCATTGTCTCTGATGAAATTAAACTCTTTTAACAGTTTCATCATAGTGAAGATTCCAACTCCGCGATGCTCACTTCAACCATTGAAGTTTGCATATGCTTTTAGCATCCTTTGAATTAACAAAACCCTATGGACCGTGTTATGCACATGTCCTAGGTAACGATTCTATTAGAAGAACTTGTTTTGTTTATTCAACTACCATATAACAAATTATATGTAGTGGTTGCTACATTAATCCGTCTAGACTAAATATCACTATGATAGATCAAATCTTGTCATAGTCAACCTTTGAACATTGTTGTGAACTCTTTCCCAACATGTCGACTATTTCATAGATGTGAAACATCCATGTCTATTTATTTATAGATCCAGACACAACTATAAGGTCTTACACCTTTCTCGAGGGTCCTTTCAAGTTCAAAACTTGATTTTCTCGTGTATGGAACTATCACGGATTTTATGGCTTCAAGCCATTTTACGGAGTCAGGGCCCATCATCGCTTCTTTGCATGTAGTCGGTTCATTATTCTCAAATAATGATTCAACCCTCAAATCTTGGTATTTGATTGTTTATCCGACCTATTTGTTTCAATAGGAACTTAGATCTCCGTGACCACAACCTTTGAGGTACGTGAGCCATGAGCTTTGTTGCTGCCTCCGGAACACTTTTCGGTGCTGCGCAACTCTGCACATATAGCTAAGGTTCTTTCAACCTTATCAAAGTTCTATTGTCCTCCCACTTTACTTTTCACGAAAAAAAATCCTTCTAAAAGAAACTTGACGTTCTAAGTGACAAACACTTTTGTCTCCGGTGTTATGGAGGAATATTTAACAAAGACAGGTTCATCCGACTTTGGTTGCAAACATCTTTCTTATGCATAGCATACCAATGTTTAAGAAAGGACAACTTGGGTTTTATCCCAAACCATAACATATGGTGTCATTTCAACGAATTATGATGGAGCTCTTTTCAGTGGAAAAACGGTAATCTCTAAAGCTTTTAATCTTTAAAATATAATGGCAGTTTTATGAATTATACCTTTGATCTTACCATGTCAAACAAGGTTTAATTACATATCTCGAATCCTCCATACTCTTATGGTGTTTCGGGAAATGCAAATCCACGGAACGATTCCTTAAATCTTAGGTATTATGCTAAACTCTGTAACTCAAATATCTTCCTTTATGATCTTATCATAAACTATTTATATTCTTGTTACAATGATTTTGCACTTCATCTCGAAAGTCTTTGAACTTTTCAAATGTTTCATACTTCATCCTTATTAAGTAAATATTCATATATTCACTCAAATTTTCGGAGAAAGCACATGAAGTTGAAATCCATCGCTCTTGACTACATAATGGACTTCGTACAACAATATGTACAAATTCCAATAAGCTAGTCTTTCGTTCCCTTTTGGCCTATGAACGAAGTTTTAATTATCTCTAGGAAAGTTTCACAAGCGTCATTTGATCAAAAATCAGAAGACTCCAAAATTCCATCCACATGGAGTTTCTTCATGTTTTCTTTCCAATATAATTTAAACGGCGATGTCACTTCCTAAGTGATCTTCTAATCAATTTGTCTTTCGACATTTTTTAGCACTAGTTTTATGGATGTGATTTCTCCAACGAGATTTGTGAATCATCCATCTTTTATGGATTACGGCAATTATTTAAACAACCCTTTTGTTCTCATAATACCTGATAAAACAAATCTTGAAGGCAAACTTTGATGTTTTAACGAGCAACACAATAACCCTTTATTTGTTCTCGATGAACATCATCACATATTCTTTTGCTAGTTACTTAGGCCACTGTAGTTCATGAATTCTGTTGTTTTGTATGACGATTCATACCAACAAATTCAGTATCAAATACTTAAGAACCACATTGTTTAATAAGCAAAGAATATAGCCATAACATGTATATCATATATATACTTAAACTGAACAATTCTAGTCTTTTCCTTTCTGCCATATATTTATGAGATTCTCTTTCAGTATTTCCTATTCTGTTTGAAAGAATCTATCAACATCAATAGTGGAGTCATACATATGACATATAGTCCAAAGCGTGTATAGTTAAATACCAATGTCTTTGGACTTGCACTTTGAAGTAGATCACCATCATCAAATGTTTGGTGTTCTTTCAAATTCCTTTATTTAGTAATCTTCTTGGTGTAGTAAACATTTTACCTACATCAAATATTCACCCTTATTATGGATTTATCCATGATCAAGCTACTTTTAGCTTGTAACGGTGAATCGCAAGTATAATGTTGCTCTCCAAAACCTTTTGGAGGATTAGGACAACTAGTGTCTCCAACCTTTTTGCAAATTCTCATCAAATATGAGAACATGACTTTTGCCATATTATACTCTATCATGTTGCAACCAAAACTTCGTTTCAGATATCACAATATCTTCCACACATCATGGTTTCAAACAACTCTTTCAGATCCTAGATAACCTTGATATTAAGAGAATCCTTTGAATATCAAGAATCGTGGAGACAAACATGATACTTATATACTAACATTGGAATTGTTACTCTTGTTTTAATACCAATTATTAAACTTCATGGAGTAAGGAACTCATGAAAGTTTGCAATAGGACTTTTAAACTTTAGATTAACACTTCAAAACAATACGATACCGTTCGTAAAGTAACTAACCAGAATTCTATAGCTCTATCATCTCAATTATAACTAAGCGCAAGGTGGTAAACGGATGCCAATGACTACAACAACTATGCAAATTCACTTTGATTTAGTTTATGATAAATTGAGTTCTAATTAATAATTAAATTAATCTAGGTGAACTCCCACTCAAAACAATATCCCTCACATTGTTTTAGTGATCACACGAACCAAATCCACCACATCAAAACCGATCATCACGAGAGTTGATATAGCTTCAATGGCGAACAATCGACATGTTCATCATATCTACTATATGACTCATGCTCTACCTTTCGGTAATCCGTGTTCCTGAGGCCATGTCTGTACATGCTAGGCTCGTCAAGATCAAACCTTAGTTTCTGCATGAGCAAATCTGGCTTGCTCACGTTGTATACACTTGCAGAATCTAGCACACCCGATCATCACGTGGTGTTTCAAAACAACAAGCTTTAGCAACGGTGCTAACTAAGGGTGAACACTTTATGATTTGAAATTCATGTGCATGAGGGATCATCTTATAATGCTACCGTCGTCTACTAAGCAATACAAGATGCATAAAGGATTAACATCACATGCAATTCATAATTTGTGATATGATATGGCCTTTTCTTCTTTGTGCTTCCGATCTCCATCTTCTAGCACGAACATGATCTCCATCATCATCGGCATAGCATCAAGGTCAATGACGCTTCTCCATGGTTGTCGTCCACCGGCTTCAACTATTACAACTACTTTGAATAGACACGCGGGTCTTAACATAAATTAAAGACAACCATATGGCTCTGGGTTGCCAACTTACAATAAGGAACAATGCATACATCAAATATAATCACAATCATGGCCATATCACATCACTGCACACCCCTGCAAAACAAAGTTAGACGCCTCTACTTTCTTTGCATATTTTACGTGGTTTGGGGCTTTCAATAAGTGTCGTTCTAACTTACGAACAAGAACCACAACATTGATACTAGCATTGTTGATCACCCGTTGTAAATTGGATCTTAACTATGCTAGGAGCAACATGCACCCGCAAAGCCACTTATGTAATACAAGTTACATGTCAAGCGTGGAGCAAGTCTCATGAACGATGTCATGTAAGGTTAGCCGGGCCTTCATCCCAACATACCGCAAGATGCAAAGTACACAAAAAGCAATCTACAACAAAAGTATCAACGCCCACAATGACCATTGTGTTCTACTCGTGCAACAGATCTACATATAGACACGGCTCTGATACCACTGTAGGGGTTCGTAGCATGGAAAACAAAATTTTCTATCGCATACAAACAAACAAGCCAAGATCTATCTACTAGATTGTAGCAACGAGTCGATGGTATAACTTACCCTCGAAGATTCCAAAGCGTTTAACGAGAGCAGATTCTCGTGGGTGATGTAGTCGTACTCTTCCCGATCTCAAGATCGTGTAGACGATCCTTCCAGGTATACGTTAAAGCGCTCCCTGATCGGTCACACGTTCGGTACTCGACGAAGACCTTCCTCTCCTTGTTCCAGAAAATGGAGGTTGTAGCACTCTCCTCGCGATTCCGGCAACGGCGTGGTACAGGAAGTAGAGGGAGATCCATGAGCTTCGCCTTAAGCCGGTCGAGTATGGTGGAGCTTATGAGAGGCTATTAGTGGTCTAGTAATTAGACACACCAATTAGAAGGCTCTAAACCAATTAGAAGGCTCTAAACCGCTGGCTAAAGCAATTAGAAGCTCTAAACCAAAACGGCTCTAAACCGGAGATCTAGAGTAGAAAGTTATGTGTCTATGGGAGGAGCCCTGCCCCTCCTTATATGGGAGGGGGTTCCTTGGCGCGCCAGGGAGGGAGTCCCTCCCCAACTCGGCCTAGGGCTTGGGCGCCGGCCTGGAGGAGTCCAACTCCTCCTCCAGGTTGGTTCCAACTCCTCTTGCTTGTTTCCCACAGTTTCTTGTTTTGGCAGTTTGACTTTCAAACTGGACATTTGACTTTTCTGTTTTAGGATTCAATTTAATCCTTTATTTGGGACAGCAAGAACACTTAGTACATGATGCAATCATTCAATGATCAATGACACATTCATGTACCCTTCCCCGGTCTTGCGGACAATCCGGAACCTTCTAGAACATTCGATGAAAACACGGAATCATTCCCGAACTCCGAAACGGGACTTTCCTTATATGAATCTTATTCTCCGGACCATTCCGGATCACCTCGTGATATCCGGATCCCATCCGAGACTCGAACAACATTGGACTCTTTCTCATAATACCATAACTACTCAAACAACGTCGAATCCTTAAGTGTGTCTCCCTACGGTTCGTGAATTATGCGGACATGATCGAGACACTTCTCGAACAATAACCAATAGAGGAATCTGGAAATTCATATGGCTCCCACATATTTCTCGATTACTTTGCGATCGAATGAACCACTTACATACGATACCAATTTCCCTTTGTCTCACGATAGTTTACTTATCCGAGGTTATGATCGCTTGTATCTCTGCATACCTAGTTCAACCTCGCATCGATAAGTACTCTTTTCTCGTTCCTGATATGTGATCCCTTGTGACCAAGTCACATGCTTGCAAGCTAATTGGATGACATTCCACCGAGAGGGCCAGAGTATATCTATCCGTCATGAGGATGGACAAATCCCACTCTTGATCCATGTGTTTCAACCAATACTTTCCGAACACTCAATGCCACCTTTATAGCCACCCAGTTACGGTGTGGTGTTTGATGTCATCAAAGCATCCATCCGGTAAAGGTGATATGCATGATCTCATGGTCGAAGGAATTAGGTTACTATGTATCAGAAAGCATATAGCAATTGAACTATTGAAATGACTTGATCTTTATGCTACGCTTATCTATAGGAGTATGTCCATCACATCATTCTCCTAATGATATGATCCTGTTGTTAATAACATCTCTATGTTCATGATCAGGAAACCATGATCATATATTAACCAACAAGCTAGTTTAACAAGAGGCTATACTAGGGACTCTTATTTTAGTTTACAAATCACACAAGTATTAATGTTTCCGGTTAATACAATTATAGCATGGTATGTAAACATTTATCATAAGTGTGAAGATATGATAATAACCACTTTATTATTGCCTCTTGGGCATATCTCCAACAGGCCTATGGCCATGGAGTTGTAAAAGACTATGTTTGTCTCTGGAATGATATGTAATAATGACCTTTGTTTCTCTGTACTTCATCTTAAACTGTGGATGCTAGCATTGATCCAGGGACTAGCATTGCAATCACAGGGATCCTTTCCTTTACAAAGGAGGGATCTTACAGATGGTATCAGATCACTGTGTTGCCTGTAGGATTATGACCCTAGGATTGGAAACCACTAAGGAAAATTTTTCAACAACTTCCACACTTCTCTTTTCTTCTCGTAAACTTTTCTAATCTTCTTTCTCATCTCTATTTGTAGATGAACTCCATCAATGAAGACGTGAAGAAGGGACCACTCATGACTATGACTTTGGAATGTGAGACAGAGTTCCCCAAGTCTCTCAAGGACCTCATGGTTGCCATGGGAATACATGGTGCAGTTGTGTACAAAGGTTTTCCTGTGATGGATGAAGGAGTTGATTACTGGTGGGTGCAACTTCACTTGTATAAAGAGAAGGAAGACAACCACAAGGACTCAGGATTCTGCATGGTCACCAACACAATGATGCACACTACATTCTTTGATTCAGCAAGGGATGCAGCTTGGAGGGCCATCAAAGAACTTGGTGATAGAATCAAGTGCAGAATGATTAACACTCAGAATGATCTTAAGGAAGAAAAGAAGCATACCCAAGAGTTAGAGGCTACCAACCAAAGCCTAAGGAAGGACATCATTGAATTAGCAATGGAGTCTTGTGATCTAGACAAACAGATTGCCTCTAGGGATGCCCTGTTAGCCAACTTGGCAAGTGAGATGGGATTGTAAAGTACCACATTAGTTGGACCACCACACTTATCATTTTATTTTCCCAAATTCTATTTAAAAAAAATTGAACCTTGGTTGTTTGTAATGGATCCATGTATGCCATGACTTGTGTGTTTTGATTTCCAAAGTTATGCATGTGATGTCTTGAATTGTGTTGTTTCTAACCTTTTCTATTTTATTAAATAGATGCCTAATGTTACTATCAGCACAGTTGATGAGTTCAAGGGAACTCGTTTTGGCCCTCGTATTATTGAGCTCACTAGTTTGCTCAGTCTCCCTCTTCCTACCATCATGGTGCTTCCCCTCACCAAGTTTGAGAGGAAAGACCTTTGGGGCTTCAAGGTCAATCAGCCTGGACGCCAGACTGAGCCTACCACGGAGGCTATCATCTTCAAGCTCACACACGATGACAAGGAGAGAGGCCTAGAGGTAGTCATGAAGGACTTGATTGGACGTCTGTTAGGGAGACACTCTCGACATGTTAGAGGTACTCACTTCCATGCCTTCGGTAGACGTGATGAGGATGGTGAGGCCATTGAATTCGAGGATACTTCGAGGGAGACAGCAGAGCCGATTCGTCTATACCTCCAGGACTTAGAGGTTCTTCTTAGGCACGTGGACACTGATAGGACCAACAGCATGCTCAGCAATGACGAACTCCAGGTGCAGCTTCGTGAGAAGGACAAGCTCTTCGCGGAGCAAGATGAGATAGTCAAGGAGATGGAGGTTAAGTTCGAGAGTCAGGACAGAAAGTTCAAGATTCAAGAGAAGTGAGTCCAAGATAGGAACAAGAGGATTCGAGACATGACTACAGAACTGGAGGCCAAGGACTTCGAGCTCGAGCATCAGCAAACTGTGATTGAGAGGCTTCGTTCTCAAAAGAGGGCTCTCAAAGCCAAAGTAGAGACCTTGACCACCAATGTCGAGGAATACAAGACCACTATGGAAAATGCAGGTCTTATATTTGTTGAGGAGGAGGTTGATGCCGAGGAGTAGTGATGACTGCTCATTTACCTTATTTATCATGTCTTTGACTATTGAGTCGCAATGACCATTCAACATGTGGATGGCTTCCTATTGGTGTGTTTACTTCGCAAACTTGTTATCTTTGTTGTTGAACTTTTACTATTGTGATGCATGTTTGGTGATTGTTTATGTGATGTATTGTGCATCTTAGCATCTATGGGTATCTCATTCTTATCTCTATTGAACAAACCATAGATGCCTCCCCATCGTGCCAATCCCATCCCCAACAACAACAACATCACCCCTGAGATGCAGCAACTGATGACAGCTCAGACTCAGCTGATGCAGATGATGACTATGTTCATCCAGAATCAGAACAACAACAACAACAACAACAACAACAATCAGAACAACCCACCGGGTTTTGACATGCTTACCAGGTTCTTGAGATTGAGGCCAGCAAAGTTCTCAGGAACAACTGATCCTATGGTGGCCAATGATTGGCTACGCTCTGTGAACAAGGACTTGGTAACAGTTGGTTGTACTGATGAAGAGAAAGTCAGATTTGTAGCTCACTTGTTGGAAGGACCAGAAACTACTTGGTGGGATAACTTCCAGATCACCACTCCCATTGCAGATGTGACATGGGCTATCTTTGAAGATGGTTTCCGTACTGCTCACATCTCATCCGGAGTGATGAGTTTGAAGAATAAAGAGTTCCATAACCTGAAGCAGCGCCACTGCAGCGTGGCTGAATATATTGAGGAGTTCAACAATCTGGCACGATATGCACCGGATGAGGTTGACACAGATACTAAGAGGAAGGAAAAGTTCCTTGAAGGGTTGAATGATGAACTAAACCTGCAGTTAGCTGTGGCCTATGTTCCCAGATACCAGTCCCTTTGTGACAAGGCTGCTATTTTGGAGAGCAAAATGAAACAAGTGGAAAGCAGGAAGAGAAAGAACTCTGACAAGCACAGCTCAGGATCGTCTCACAAGCGTTCCCATTATGATGATAGTGGAAATTCAGGATCCCACAAGCATGGGAAATTCAACAAGCACCACAACCACAACCGTCATCATCACAACAAGAGTCACCGTAGTCATGACAATGACAAGTACAAAAATCACAAGGGTGGATATAAGAGCCACCACAGTGGAAGTGGCAGTGGATGCCAGCCTGTCAATAAGGATATTAGTCAGGTTGAGTGTTTCAAGTGCAAGAAGATGGGGCATTATGCAAATGAATGCCCAGAAAATAAAGTTGAAGGACCCAACAAGCCCAACCCTTTTCATAAGGGACAAGTGAACCACATCAATGTGGAGGAAATCTATGAAGAGCCAGATGCTGCTGCTGGTAAGTTCAAACTCAATTCTATTCTAGCACTTGTTCTTTTTGATACTGCAGCATCGCATTCATTCATATCAAAAGCATTTGTTGATAGAAATGGGTTTCCAACTGAAAACATTGGGTGTCCAATAAAAGTTAGTTCTCTAGGTGGAGATATGATAGTAAGTCTGGGATGCCGGGATCTAGTGATAGAGTTTGGAAAGCATAAGTTTCCAGTGAGTCTGATAATCCTAGATTCCCAAGGACTGGATGTAATATTGGGAATGGATTGGATGACCAAGTATGAAGGAGTACTAGATTGTGCCAATCGTCTGTTGCACTCACAACACCGGAGAAGAAACGGATTAGATTCAAGTCTAACTTTGAATCAAAAGGGAGTAGGCTAAATTCTCTTAAGGGGGTTAGCATAGACAGTGTGCCAATAATATCCGGATGTGTTTCCAGAAGAATTACCGAGAATGACACCAGACAGAGATGTGGATTTTCTTATTGACTTGCTACCAGGATCTGGACCAATAGCAAAGAGACCATACAAGATGTCAGTTGATGAGTTGAAAGAACTCAAGAAGCAGCTTGGAGAACAGTTGCAGAAAGGTTTTATCCAACCAAGTTCCTCATCTTGGGGAGCACCAGTTTTGTTTGTGGAAAAGAAAGATAGAAGTCAAAGGTTATGCATAGATTACCGTTCACTCAATGAGGTGACTATCTAGAATAAATACCCTTTGCCTAGAATCAATGACTTGTTTGATCAGCTAGAAGGAGCTTGTGTGTTCTCAAAGATTGATCTCCGGTCAGGTTATTTCCAACTCAAGATAAGAGAACAAGACATACCTAAGACAACTTTCACCACAAGATATGGATTGTATGAGTATACCATGATGCCATTTGGTTTCACCAATGCACCAGCATACTTCATGAATATGATGAATAAGGTGTTCATGGAATTCCTTGATAAGTTTGTTGTCGTTTTCATCGATGACATTTTGATCTACTCCAAGAGCAAGGAAGATCATGAAGGACATATACGTTTGATACTTGAAAAACTTAGAGAGCATAAGTTATATGCCAAATTCAGCAAGTGTGAATTTTGGCTAAAAGAAGTTGGATTTCTTGGACACGTTGTGTCAGGAGATGGAGTAGCAGTTGATCCTGCTAAGGTTTTAGTTGTAACTGAATGGGAATATCCCAAGTCAGTGAAGGAGGTTCGTAGTTTCCTTGGTTTAGCAGGATACTACAGAAGGTTTATTGAGAATTTATCCAAGGTAGCTAAGCCTATGACAGAATTGTTAAAGAAAGACAAGAAATTTGCTTGGTCTGAAGGATGTGAACTCAGCTTTCAAGAATTGAAGAAGAGGCTAGTGATAGCACCAGTCTTGTGTTTGCCAGATTTGGAGAAATATTTCCAAGTGTATTGTGATGCATCTCATCATGGATTAGGTGCCGTACTTTTGTAAGAAGGGAAAGTTGTGGCTTATGCCTCGAGACAACTCAAAACTCATGAAGTGTACTACCCTACTCATGATTTAGAGTTAGCCTTTGTTGTCCATGCACTCAAAACATGGAGACATTATCTTTTGGGAAAGCAATGTGAAGTGTTCACAGATCACAAAAGTTTGAAGTATATCTTCACCTAGAAAGAAATTAACATGAGACAAAGAAGATGGCTAGAACTCATCAAGGACTATGACTTGAGTTTGCAATACCACCCCGGTAAAGCAAATGTTGTAGTGGATGCTCTAAGCCGTAAGGTTTTTGTAAGATCCCTCCTTTATAAAGGAAAAGGATCCCTGTGATTGCAATGCTAGTCCCTGGATCATTGCTAGCATCCACAGTTTAAGATGAAGTACACAGATACAAAGGTCATTATTACAGGCATTCCAGAGGCAAACATAGTCTTTACAACTCCAAGGTCGCAGGCCTAGTACAAGAGTTTGAATAAGTAAATAAATAAAAGTCTTCATCTTCATGTGCCACATGCAAACATGTTGAGTGTAGACTCATGACTCCTAATCCTCATCATAGTAACCTGCAACATCAAAAGTTACAGCCACAGTGGGTCAATACATTGGAATAGTATTGGCAAGTGATACCTTAGTATAATTTAGGTGGACTAGGTACTATATGCAAATTTGGCTAAGTGTAGCTTGGCTTGCTTTGCTCAAAATAGGTTTTGCCTATTAGTTGAAATCACTAAGTTTTTCTTTGTCAAAACTTTTCCCAAGGAACCACCAATTGACATTGAGGTCCTTCACCCTTGCTCACCCACAAGTTTTTACTTAGAAATTTGGATGAGGAGATTCTTGATAGCTTCCATGTCTTGATGCTCAAGTTGTCCTTTTCCAGGGACATGGCTAAGTACTTAGGTTTTTCCATCTGCAGAGGTTGTGCACTTTCCCCACCAGACTTGATTTTCACCAAGACAGGACCTTTCAGAAGCCTTCCCTTAGACCAAATGGACGCGCTCCAACCTATCATTCTGTTATCGCCATATTTTGGCCAAAGAAGGAGATGGGCCGTGATCAAGATGGGCTTGGAAGATGTGTATATTCAAAGTGTTGTTGGATCGGCCTAGTGCGTGGATTTGGGCTAAATTGCCCGTGTATCTTGTATCATAGTAGGTTTCGTGTTAGTTTAGGTTCCGTTTCAGTTTAGGTAAAGATAGAGTTGTAGAGTTATTCCAAAAGTAGAGAGTCTCCGGACTATAAATATGTACCTAAGGTTATCGAGAAAAGGAGGACAATCACGTTCACAACAAACACAATCTCGGCGCATCGCCACCCCTTGTTCTAGGGTTTCTTTCGGGTAAGTGTCATGCTGCCTTGCGATCTAGGCAGTACTTTTACTTATGCGTTATTTAGTGTTACTCGTACTGAAGCCTTGTTGATGGAGAGTAACACTACTATCATAGATTTGTTGAGGCTAGCATCGGTGCTTTTCGCTATAATCGTTTAAAGTTATGCCGCCTCTAGTTATCTCGCTACCTTTGCACCGTTCCCCAAGTGCGAGGGTAGCATCTTGCTTGATCTTTATTTAGCTGATTCGATCTGTTATGGTTGTGCCTTGCTCGCCAAGGTTTAGTTTGATATCTACGTAGTCAGGCCTTACAAACGGGTTGAACGATCCAGTAGTACATAAAGACGTGGCTTACTCGTTCTAGAGAAGTTGTTCCGGTAATTAACTTTACGTTGGTTATTAGGCCTCCTTTAGGGTTAGTATTCTTCATCTTTTGTATATACCAGGCTCAATTACGTTTAGGACGCGTTCGATTGCAGTGAAAACGTTAAACCGTCGTAGATCGATTTAACTTGTAATGATAAAGCAAAACCCCATGTTATCATAAAATCTAATGCAGAACCATGGGATAATCGGCTCTAGGAGCCGATTCACGGGGAAACCTGGGAGCCGGTCACGGCTCGAATTTTACGATACTTGTTTACCATGCAGAAATCAATCGAGCAATCCTTCACCTTCTGACCAGGTATAGGCAGGTGGCATCTCGAACCAAGCCAGACGCGTGTCGGAGTTTTGCGGCCGTTGCCGAGGGACCAGGGCCCACCAGTTCTGGAGCCTCCGGCTCTTCGTGTTGCTCGTCGCTGCTCGCCGGTGAGTTTTGGCAGCAACACATTTCGCACGCCCGGTGGGACCTTCAACAACGTCTACATCAACATCCGACGCTGCGATGTAGAATGCACCACGTCTGACGAGCTGCACGAAGAGCACAAAAGCACGATGAGATCGAAATCTCTTAAGCCGATCTCATCGGATCTTTGAGAGGACCCGTAAGCATGGCATCAAGTGGAGGGTTCTCCCGAGGGTGCTCTTGATGAGGTGGATCTGTCATCCTTCCTTGGAGGAACGCACTGCAGCTCTACGACAGGAAGTCAACTACATGGTGGCTCATTCTGCACCGCCATTCGAGAGCCCGTGAACGCTTTCGAGCGTCGCGGTTCGCGTAGTTCAGAGATCATGAAACATCGATTACTCCGCCGGGCCCACTTTAGGGACTCACCAAGGAGAAAGACCGCTGCACTGAGCCACACCGCCATTCACACTCGCAGCTCAGAGCCGCCAGAGCGGCGTCACGTCGTCTACAAGGTTGGAGGCGACCCAGGCGATTGCCAATTCCTGTTTGAGCCACCTAAGGAAATCCCACACGGATATATATGCACCTACGTGCCGGACTTCAATAACCTGGCACGCACCAACCAGATTGCAACCTTAGGAGTTTCTGCGGCAGGGGTTCCTGGGGCAGGATCTTCAGGAAGCGTTCTGAGCAGCGATATGCAGGATGGACGCTGACAAACAGGCGTGGCTCGCCAAGTATGCCACTGGAACAAGTCATGAGAATCTAGCCCCTGCAGCTCAAACAGTGGAGCAAATCCGTACCATCTTGAGAGACCAGTTCGGCTTCGTGCCGAAGAGAAGGACAATCGGCTATTCAAAGCCGTACCCCAACGAGTTTGATCTGATTCCGCTGCCACCCAAGTATCGGCTCCCTGAGTTCTCAAGGTTTAGCGGGTCAGAAGGGTCGAGCTCGATCGAGCACGTAAGCCGATACCTGGCACAGCTAGGCATAATTTCAGCATCGGATCAGATGCGCGTAAGGTTTTTTGCGCAATCTCTGACAGGACCAGCTTTTGGGTGGTACACCTCGCTGCCACCTGATTCGATTCAGACCTGGAAGCAACTGGAAGAGCAGTTCCACATCCAATATCATTCAGAGGCTACCGAGGCCGGCATTGCAGACCTGGCACAGGTGCGGCAGAAGCGGGGAGAAACAGTAGCCGAGTACATCCAGCGCTTCAGACTAAGAACCGATGTTACTCAGCTCGTTTAATCGAGAAGGAAGCAATCGAGCTGGTCTCTCGACCCATCAAGGATCTGGCTTTCCAAGTAGAGTACAACTCATTGGCGACATGGCCCAGAACGGACGATGTATGAACAGCGCCACCGAAGTTATACCAAGACAAGTTCAAGCGTCCGATAGGCCTGGTCGATCTGAAGAAGATGATCCTACACAAGACCAGGAGGTGGCCGTGGCTGAATGGGCTCGGGGACCACCGTGTCCCGCAAATGGGTGAAACAAAGAAGGGCCTGCAAAGGGTTCGACTGACGTGAGCAAAGCTGAGTAGATCTTCGATTTATCTTGAAAGAGAAGCGGTGAGGTTACCAAGGCCATAAAATCCCCACGGCTCAGAAATGAACGGAGACCATACGCAAGTGGCATCACTGCTCACCCACACCACCAATGATTGCAAAGAGCTACGCCGCCAAATCCAAATGGCGATAGAACAAGGCCGTCGATCCTTGGGCGATTCGCCATGAAAGTGGACACAAACCCATTTCCGGTGTCAACATGGTAGAACTTCGATGCCCGCGAGGCCAACTGGATTTTTCGCTCGGTGTTAATATGGCAGGTCTGGGTACCACCATGACACATAAGGAGGAAGGTGGTCGCTCTCGGGCAAAGAAAGAAAGGAGGCTGGTCCATGCGACCGCCCGCCACAATGACAAAGCGGTACTTAACAGAGGAACAGGTGAGGAGAGTGCGGTATCAGAAGCCACATTCCACGCATCTCCTTAACAAGTATGAGCGTCAGTATGACCAACGGCGCCAGCGCGATGGAGACAATGAAGGATATGAGCACCTCGCTAGGGGACCGTCAAAAGAAAAGGAAGGCGCAGACAAACATTGGGATTGTCCTTTCTTCAAGTATTGCTGGGACGCGGGAATGAGCCGATTGCCTACAGTCGACAACTGCCCGGAATGTGGACAGCAGAAGGAGGACACGAGGCCAGTTTCAGTGTTCAAACGTCTAGGGCCTCTCCCACCACAGAGCCGTTACAGGGAGTCCGCTCGAGCAAAAGACCTCGAGAAGCCAAGGGATGACAAAGAAGAAGACAGATATCACCGTCCAAGGTGGTGTCCCGACGGACTCAGACATACCCAAAAGCGTAGAGTGCAGCGGCTGCGTAACTTGGAGGAAGCTGAAGCGCAGTATCTCCACGCTTTAAAGAAAGCGCGGCCCGATCTAGCCGTCAAAATTAGGCAGACCTTGGAAACGGGAGACCGCCCGACAAGGAAAGAGTGGCGCCCCAAACCAATAAAAGCCGATGCACAGACATCGGCTGGTACAAACATGGTGTTCATACTTCCGTCAGAATTCTGCGCGCCAAGAACCAACGAGCTACCAGTGGCACAGTTCGACTGCGGTCCACGGCCGGTTATCTTTGAGAAGCCACGTGAGAAGGGTTACAAACATCTGAAAGCCCTGTACCTACGAGGTTACATCAATGGGCAACCTGTCAGCAAGATGTTGGTGGACACCGGAGCGGCAGTCAATATCATGCCATACTCCATGCTACGACGTTTGGGACGCTCCACTGCAGATCTGATCAAAACCAACGTCACGTTAAGCGACTTCAATTGTCAGTCTTCGGAAACGCAAGGCGTACTGAATGTGGATCTGACAGTGGGCAGGAAAACCATACCCACGTCATTTTTCGTCGTGGACAGCAAAAGTACCTACGCTGTCTTGCTAGGAAGAGATTGGATTCACGCTAATTGCTGCATTCCATCCACGATGCACCAGTGCCTAATACAGTGGGACGGAGATGAAGTGGAGGTCATCCATGCAGATGATTCTATCGAGATTTCCATAGCTGGCATGAACGTCTGGGAAGCAGAAGACCAAGAGCCGATCTCTGGAATCAGTTTAGACGGCTGTGAGCGCATTGAAGCTACAAAAAACGGGGTGAGGCTGGTCTTATCCACTGGCCTGACAGAGTAGAAAAGTCCACGATCATACGTGGTACGGCCGATCCTCGCGATCGGCCAAAAAAAATAAAAAGCACCAATCATACGACAAGCAGATCACGTAGTCATAGCAGGGAGATGCCCTGCCATTGTAAAACAATAAGGTGTAAACCATCCTTGACTAATGCAATCAAAAAGGGGGCCGATTCAGGCAATCGGCCCAAATTATTTTTGTTATCCTCACCTACTGCTTGCCCTGTGTTTAGCATCGATTTGACAGGTGACGGAAAGCTAGGGTATGGGTTTACATCCGATGAACTAGAAGAGATCGCCATTGGTCCCGGGATAAGCCACGACCAACATTTATCCAAAGTTAGACCAGTCTGCGGGGTCCGATGATAGCCTGTTGAAAAATATCGATCGCATCGCCTGGGACTACGAAATGCAGGTTAGACAGGAGCATCATTGAGCATCGACTCCCGCTTAAAAAAGGATTTCGGCCATTTCAGCAGCGAGCACGACAAATGAAGGCCGAAATTCGGGAAGAAGTCAAGAAAGAGGTCGAGAAAATGTTGACGGCCAAGTTAATCAGGCCATGCAGGTATGCTGAGTGGATTTCTAGTATCGCATCAGAGAAAAGGATGGCCGGTGGCGTGTTGCCATAGATTTTCGAGATCTCAACAGAGCTACCCCAAAGGATGAGTATCCGATGCCGGTAGCAGAGACGTTAATCAACGCAGCGGTTGGTCATAAGATCTTGAGCTTCATGGATGGCAATGCCGGTTACAACCAAATTTTTATGGCTCCAGAAGACATACACAAGACTGCATTCAGAGTCCTGTGTTGGTGGGGTTGTTTGAGTATGTAGTCATGACGTTTGGATCAAGAATGCCGCCACGTACCAAAGGGCCATGAATTATATTTTCCATGATCTGATCGGCAAGCTGGTGGAAATCTACATCGATGACGTGGTGGTCAAGTCTGCTTCAGCGCAAGGACACATGGACGATCTACAATGCGTCCTGGACCGAACAAGAAAATTCGGCCTACGGATGAATCCAAAGAAGTGTGCCTTTGGAGTGACGGCCGGTCAGTTCTTGGGTTTTTTGGTCCATGAACGCGGAATTGAGATCGGCCTGAAAAGTCAGGAGGCAGTGCGAACAATGAAGCCACCCACCACAAAGAAAGAACTGCAGTCTCTCATCGGCAAGATCAACTTCGTCAGGAGATTCATCTCCAATCTGTCAGGAAGAATAGAGCCGTTCATGGGACTGGTGAAAATTAAATCTGACGAGGAATTCCGCTGGGGGGCAGAACAACAACGAGCCTTCGACGAGATCAAAGAATATCTGACGAATCCGCCAGTGTTGGTTCCGCCCCAATCGGACAGACCGTTCTACATTTACTTGTCAGTAGCTAACACGTCCATCGCCTCGGTGGTGGTGCAAGTTTATGACGGGCTGGAGCGAGTCGTATTTTACATAATCAGAAGGATGCTGGACGCAGAGACAAGGTATCCTGATATCGATAAGTTGTGCCTCTGCCTGTTTTTCACCTGCACCAAGCTGCGCCACATTTTGCTATCAGCAGAGATCATCATCATATGCAAATCAGACGTCATAAAGCACATGCTGTCGGCTCCTATGTTAAAAGGCCGACTGGGCAAATGGATGTTTGCATTATCAGAGTTTGACATCCGGTATCAACCCGCGAAAGCAGTTAAGGGACAGGCGTTGGCCGACCTTATCGCTGAAAGGATCAACACTAACATAGCAGCACTGTCTATAAGAGCGTGGGCTATGTTTTTCGACGGATCGGTTTGTGACGATGGCTGCGGCATCGGCATTTTACTCGTGTCGCCCCGGGGGGCAACATTTTCCTTCTCCATCAGATTGTCTACCTCTCGCACCAACAATGTCGCTGAGTACGAGGCGATACGCAAGGGAATGGAGTTACTCCTCGAAGCCGGAGCGTAAGCGTGGAAATTTTGGAGACTCCAAGTTGGTGATTTCCCAACTCACGAGGAGTACAAGTGTGAGAGCGAGTCCCTCTTCCCATTATGGTTAACTGCCGTGAGCTGATGGCGCAGTTCGGTACATAAACTTCACCGGATCAGCGGTCGCAGAACATAGAAGCGAATGATCTTGCACAATGGCTTCGTGCTACAAGGATGTAGCAGAGGGAGCCGATGTTCGTGCAGCCTCGAAGTCGACGATCGAGAGCCGATATCTTCAATTACTTGAAGGATTCGCTGGGGGCACCTAAACGGATAAGGTACAAGGCCATGAAGTATGTGCTTATTGGGGATGACATGTTTTACAGGACTGGAAGGGTTATTGCTCAAATGTCCGGGACAGCCGAGGCCAATCGGCTCCTACACGAGGTACACGAAGGCGCTGTGGAACTCACCAATCGGCTCACAAGATGAAATGGTTGATCAGCGATCGTGGTTTTATTGGCCCACCATGCTTGAGGACTGTTTCAAGTACTACAGGTGGTGTCAAGCATGTCGAAATTTGGAAAAATTCAGATGGTACCAAGTCAAGAATGAACCCCATCATCAAGCCTTGGCCATTCCGAGGTTGGGGCATGGATATGATCGGCAAAATCAATCCTCCATCAAGCAAAGGCCACATGTGGATTTTGGCCATCACGATTATTTCACTAAATGGGTGGAGGCTGTCCCGATGAAATCAAGAAACTCAAAGGATGTTATCAACTTTGTGAAAGAACATGTCATCCATAGATTCGGATTCCCAAACTATCACAACCGATGGAGGTTCGGTCTTTATTTCTCGTGAGTTTAGGAAGTTCTGCGAGGACACGGGATTAAGTCGATCGATCATCTCCATACTATGCTCAGGCAAATGGGCAAGCTGAAGCATCCAACCAGAGCCTCATCAAGCTGATCAAGAGAAAAGTCGATGAGCACCCTAAGCGTTGGCACGAGGTTTTGTCAGAGGCATTGTGGGCTTATCGCATGTCATGCCATGGGGCGATTAAAACCTCGCCATACCATCTAGTATATGGACAAGAAGCCGTATTGCCCTGGGAAATTACGGCCGGATCAAGACGTGTCATTTTTCAGGACAATCTAACAACTGAAGAATACGCAACCCTGATGAGTGACAGTGTTGAGGATTTAACCGAGCTCAGGCTGTGGTCACTTGAGAAAATCAAAGAGAACAAGGCCAAGGTAGCTCGTGCATATAACAAGAAAGTGAAGCCAAAGGAATTCCACGTGGGTGATCTGGTATGGGAAGCTGTGTTGCCGTTGGGGACTAAGGATGCAACATATGGTAAATGGTCTCCAAATTCGCACGGGCCGTACAGGGTCGATCAAGTTTTAAGAGGAAACGCGTACATGCTTGAGGAGCTAGACGGCGTGAAATTCCCAGTGGCGGTTAACGGTTAACATCTCAAGAGATATTTCCCAAGCATGTGGGATGATGGACAGTGAGACTTGGGGGACGATGGACAGTAAAAATGTGGGGGCCGATGCTGGAAATCGGCCGAATAAAAGCAAAAATATATAGCCGATGCACGGTCATCGGCTCTAGAGGTTCACATATGTTACAAACAGGTGCCAGTTTACACATACAAGCTACTGAAGAATGCTTCGAAGGCGTGGAGCGCGTCAGCACGGACACGATCCATTTCGGCGATCTCGGCTTCGTCATCTTCATCCTTGCCCGTCACTAGCTGTTTGTTCAGGGCAAGTATTTCGATGGGCGATTGGAGATCTGGGTCGCCCTTTTTGAAGAAGGTCGCAGGTTACCGTTTGAAGCTAAGAAGTGGCTGTTTAAGTGTGCCTAAGTATGCAACCAAGTTTTGACCTTGTCAACGTTTTTGGGAAAGCCGATGTGCATCGGCTCTTTGAGCTGTGGCTTGGTTGACTGTACGAACGTAACAAGGTGAAAGCCGATACGTTGCTATCGGCTTCTGG
Organism: Avena longiglumis; assembly: GCA_030063025.1. NCBI lineage: Eukaryota > Viridiplantae > Streptophyta > Magnoliopsida > Poales > Poaceae > Avena > Avena longiglumis. The sequence continues at coordinate 191,370,202 of CP125974.1, read as the reverse complement.
AGCATCGACCTATTGTGGCTATCGGCAAAATTAGGGGCGAACAAGGCAATCTTTGGGAAACAGATTTTCATTCATTCGAAGGATGATTGATTACAAAAGGGAGCCTACTACTACTACTACTAATACTGGTTCCTAATCTAAAGGCCGAGATCGTCGCCGCTGTCGTCGCCGCCGTCTTGTTCGCTGTCTTCAGCGCTGCTGCCGGCGTCGTCTTTTCGCCGATGTCTTTGAAGAAGCCAGCAGGGCCTCCTCGCTCGTCGTCATCTTCGTGTTCTTGCTGGACCCGGAAGCGCTTCGGCGGTACTGCCGGAGGAGGTGTCTTCCTCCGATTCCTCCTCCTCGTCGGAGGACTCGGCGCCCCAAGACCAGGCGTCGTTATCGCTTCGCCTCAGGTTCCCGTCAACGAGGAACTGTAGGCTCTCTCACCGTCGGGCCGGACGATCGTCCTCCGACCAGACGGGCGAATCCAGTCCCTTCGCCCCACCATCGTGGGGCGAAATCTATCAGACGCCGGTATGGTGCTCTGGCGTCGGCTCTCGGTCACTGATGCTGTTGGAGGCGTGGGAGGACAGGCCAGAGGAAGCAGAGGAGGCCATGGCGGAGAAAGAGGGTTTTTTGGCTGCTGGAGGAAGATAGGGATTGCGAACTGCTTAGATGGATTTAAATAAGGGGAATAGTGGAGAGACGGTTCAATGCCATAGCGGTTTCCCAGAATGTGCTGCCAAAATCGTCAAATCATGCACTGCGAAGGAGTTGAGAAGACAGGGCATCATGATGAAGGGGTGGCGTGACGATCCTGTTCTTCAACGCATTCTGTCAATGCGCAACCCGATACAAAAAAAAAGAGGGGAGAAGAAAAAAAACACAAAGTGGTTTTGGAATTATTATTGCCAAAACCAGGGGGGCATGTGTTATCGCCATATTTTGGCCAAAGAAGGAGATGGGCCGTGATCAAGATGGGCTTGGAAGATGTGTATATTCAACATGTTGTTGGATCGGCCTAGTGCGTGGATTTGGGCTAAATTGCCCGTGTATCTTGTATCATAGTAGGTTTCGTGTTAGTTTAGGTTCCGTTTCAGTTTAGGTAAAGATAGAGTTGTAGAGTTATTCCAAAAGTAGAGAGTCTCCGGACTATAAATATGTACCTAAGGTTATCGAGAAAAGGAGGACAATCACGTTCACAACAAACACAATCTCAAGATCGCCACCCCTTGTTCTAGGGTTTCTTCGGTAAGTGTCATGATCTTGCGATCTAGGAAGTACTTTTACTTATGCGTTATTTAGTGTTACTCGTACTGAAGCCTTGTTGATGGCGAGTAACACTACTATCATAGATTTGTTGAGGCTAGCATCGGTGCTTTTCGCTATAATCGTTTAAAGTTATGCCGCTCTAGTTATCTCGCTACCTTTGCACCGTTCCCCAAGTGCAAGGGTAGCATCTTGCTTGATCTTTATTTAGCTGATTCGATCTGTTATGGTTATGCCTTGCTCGCCAAGGTTTAGTTTGATATCTACGTAGTCAGGCCTTACAAACGGGTTGAACGATCCAGTAGTACATAAAGACGTGGCTTACTCGTTCTAGAGAAGTTGTTCCGGTAATTAACTTTACGTTGGTTATTAGGCCTCCTCTAGGGTTAGTATTCTTCATCTTTTGTATATACCAGGCTCAATTACGTGTAGGACGTTCCAGTTACGTGGTGAAAACGTTAAACCGTCGTAGATCGATTTAACTTGTAATGATAAAGCAAAACCCCATGTTATCATAAAATCTAATGCAGAACCATGGGATAATCGGCTCTAGGAGCCGATTCACGGGGAAACCTGGGAGCCGGTCACGGCTCGAATTTTACGTATACTTGTTTACCATGCAGGAAATCAATCGGAGCAATCCTTCACCTTCCTGACCAGGTATAGGTCAGGTGGCACGCCCTCGAACCAAGCCAGGACGTGTGCCGGAGTTTTGTGGGCCGTTGCCCGAGGAACCAGGGCCCACCAGCAGTTCTGGGAGCCTCCCGGCTCTTCGTGTTGCTCGTCGCTGCTCGCCGGTGAGTTTTGGCAGGCAACACATTCCCACTACCACCAACTGTCCAAATGGCTAAGTTCTAGCAACCTATGTGATCCAGGCAGAGCCCATATTGCCAAGTGGCTGCACTAGGAGCTTCTCAACACTTGGCCTCTAAAATCTCTTTGTTCCTGGGTGGCTTTCCACAAGTGAGATACACAAGGTTCACCAGTCCCCTGCCCTTGTGTAACCACTCAACACAAACCATTCCTTCCATTCCACCCAGGTGTTTCATTTACTTAGTTATTTTATTAGGCAAAACACAAGTCCAAAGACTTAGAAATATTTTCATCATAGCATGTATATTTCACCAACCCTTGGTTGCTACTAGCTAGGCTAAGCATGGCATAGATAAGCATCTTAACTTAGAAATTTCCTAGCAATTCTACAACTACTAGGATTTCCCAACATGGCATATAAGCAAAATATAGCATGCACGACTAACAAAATATTTGTAATGCTTAGTAGAAAACATAGGAACAATATATTCATGAAGTACCACTTGCCTTGGTAGTTTGGAGAGCAGCTACACTCCTCACAATCACAATCACTAGCACCAAAATCTACACAAAGAATTATAGCAACAATCATATACAAAACATATATAATCAAAAATATATGCATGCATGCAAAATGATATGTGATTATTTTTAAAACTCAACTAGGCAAGTATACATTACTGGTTCATAAAAAAGTTAAAAACTTGCCAAACAACATTTAGATAAACCCTAAAACAATTCTTAAACAATTCATAAACTCAAATTAGCCCTACACAAGTTTCTGCAAATAAAGTCATTTTAACAGAAGCAAAACATTAGACGCATTGCATAATTAGAAAGAGCTTGCTCTCCTGATTCCAACGGTATAAAATTTGTCAAATTCTAGCATCGGGATCAAAAGTTATAGCCAAAACAAATTTAAACATCTAATAGATTCAAATTCTGTTTTTAAACTCTAACAGATGCCACGCGTCTTATTCTAATTGGCCCGTACCGCTTCGCGTAGGATCACGCTTCTGAGACGTTAGATCTACTTAAACCGCACGGCTCAGATCTACTCGTACCGATTCATTAAGTGATCTAATCCTGCATGCTGGATCCAGATCTAACGGCCCTGGATCAAACGACCAAAGCTGGGCGGCGCTGGCGGTGGTTACTGGCGGCGGCGAGCTCGGCCTACGGCGGCGTGGCGCTACAGGTGGTCCTAGGGTCGTCGGAGGGGCTTACCAGAACCGTGGCGGCGCACTGATGCTCAACCTGGCGGCGGCTTGGCAAGGGGCGCACGGAGTGGGTTGCTGGATCTCGTCGAAGTTGCGGGCGGCGTCGGGCTTGGGTGGACGGCGACGTTGCCGACGCTCCTGGTCTCCCTAGCACAAACAAGCGGCATCAGGTGATGCACAAGACAGTGGCGAACAACATCGTGTGAGTCAGAGGCGAAGGGGAACAAAGGGCTTACTGAATTTGGTCGCCGAAGTTGAGGGTGTCGTCGGGATCTTGCGGTGTTGAACAGAATCGATGACCTGGGGCAATATAAAAGGAACCAGCGGTGTCAGTAGATGCGCAAGAAAGTGGAGAGGCTGTCTGCAAGAACCAGAGGGAGAGGGGCGCACGGGGCTCACCGGAATTGGTCGCCGGAGGGCTCTCTGTCTGCGGCGGTGCGAGGATGAATGCGGGCAGCCTGGGGGCGCTCTGGGCTCGGAGTTTGGGGGGAAATGGAGAGGGGGCAGAGGGGGTTTAAGTAGGCAAGGCGGGGGCGTGAATTACTCCTGCAATCAACGCGAATTGACGAGCGAATCAACCAGGTAACGCACGGCGTGATTTGGGGAAGAACACGTCGCGGTGGGGGTGGAGACGACGACGCCGTGTGGGCCTTGGCTGTCAGCGAGAGAAACAGAGGGGGAGTAGGTCCTGCCTGTCAGTCACTCAGCGGGTGCGGGGGCGAGTGAAGGAAAACGGTTCGCGGGGGTGGGGGTGCTGGGCTTAGCTCGGTCAGTTGGGCCAGATTGTACTGAAGGCTTATTTTTTTCTCTTTTAAGATTTTTCTTTTTCTGTTTGCTTTTCTGAAATGGTTTTCAAACTTCAATTCAAATCTGTTTGATTCCAAGGATTATTTTAAGAATTCTTCGCCGGAGTTAGTTCTGGCGACGGATGCGCGCGGTCGAGGTCGAGGATGACACTGTGGTCCACGAGAAGACAAACGGAGGGTTGGGTTAGCTGCGTAGGACCATGGCAAAGATGTGTGCGTGATCCAGAGGGCACGGGGTGGTTGGAATTAACCTGTGGGCGTCGTCGGAGTTGAGGCAGACGGCGGCGGTACTGGAGTTTGTTGTTGGCGAGGATTAGGGGTGCCCGCGGTCGAGTTGGATGCACTAGCAGATGCGCCTGAGAGTGGGGATGCTGTGAGCTTGGTCGGGGAAAGAGGGGCGGCGAGGTTTGGTCGGAATCATCACTGGAACATCGTCGGAGCGGCGGCGGTACAGAGAGAATTGGGGGCAGCCTAGGGGCAGAGGGGAGGAGTGGTCTGAGGTAAAACGAGGAGGAGGATCAGGCGGTTAAATGGGCGTGGCCACGACGAGGAATTAACGCGGCTTTAAGGCGAATTGAACGCGCGGAATCAAGGCCTGCAACGGCAGCGAGGGGGAAGAGGCGTGGTTCACGCGAGGAAGAAGAAGGAGGAGGCAGTGTGGGGTCCGCTGGCAGTGAAAGAAAAGAAGAAGGGGAGGGGTCCACCGGTCAGTTGCTGGGTGGGTGAGGTTCTGAGTGGAAAAGAAAACGGTTCGGGGAGGGAAGTTGGGCTAGCTGGGCTTCAGGCCTTTGGGTTGGGTGGTTTTCTTTTATTTATTTTTTTCTTTGCTTTTTATTCTTTTCTATTTTATTTTCGATTTGATTATTCAAACACATGATTCAATCAACCAATTAAATTCAAACCAACATCACACTTCACAACTTTTGAACTTGATTCATTCAAGAACCAATACCAAAATTCTAAAATAAAATAATATTTTAATTCATTTTAGGATCCATTCATTAATTAAATAAAATGTACCTTTAGCTATTTATTTAAATAGGGTTTGATTTATTTGATAAAATCACCATTTTTAAATCCAAATATTTTCAGAACAAATCAGTAGGTTTTATTTGGAAATAAAGGATATTTGGGAAACTTGTTTAAAACAAAATAACCTTTTATTTTAGGGTCCATTAATGATTATAGACTTTCTTTATTAATTCAAATAGGATTTATTTTATTGAGTTATTTATTTTGAAATCTAAATTAAAGTCAAAACACCTTAGTAGGTTTTATTAGAGAATATAAAATACTTGGAAAACCTATTTAAAATAATTTAATAAGTTTTGATGTTTTAATTAATATGGTAAAAACCTTTTATTTGAATAAAATTTGATATTACTTCCTTATTACTTTATTTTAAATAAACCTTGGTTATTTTATTCAGAACTAAGTGTTTTAATTTCCAAAGTTTGGTCAAAGTTAAATTTGGCTTTATTAAATAATCCTTATTTGTAAAACTTCTATTTCATTTGTTAACAAATCTTTTCATTTAAGAGTTTCAAAATAGTATTTTAATTATTTTTATTTTCTTTTAATAAAAGTTTATCATCTTAAATCCCTTTTGGTTTTATTTAATTCAAATGGGTTTGAGGTTCCAATTGAATTCAAAAAGTTTCTTCTAGCTCTGAAATTTAAAAAAAGTTTTATTTTATTCATTTATTTTCACATTACAAGATTTGGAAAATCTTGGGATGTGACAGGCTACCACCCTTAAAATAAATCTCGTCCCGAGATTTGGGAAGGCTAGGGTTACAAGCAAGTTCAAAGCAACTAGGGTACTACCACCCTTAAAATTTTCAAACAAAAATTACATATTGGCCTTCTTGGGTTCTGGAGAAAAATTTCTCATTGCAAACATTTGTATGGTTCCTTGGTTTCCATATTTGACTCATGGGCCAAGATTGAGCTTCTCCATAGGCTTGTTCAACTTGTTCTTCATCCTTTCTGGACAGTTGCTTGCATAGTGTCCTGGGTTCTTGCAGTTGGAGCAATGAATGTCATTGAGTTCTTTACGTGGCTCTTGCGGGCAAGTTGCTACATAATGACCTGGTTCATTACAGTTGTTGCACCACACTTGGTCAATCCCTTTATTCTTCTTGTTCTCTGGGCATCCACTAGAGTAGTGTCCCATTTCTTTACATTTACGACATTGTGCAAGGCTCATGTCTTGCTTGGGCTTCTTGATTTTCCTTGATCCTTTGAATTGGGTTGTCTTGTTTGGAGGTAGGAGTGGTCCTTTTCCTTTGGTAGACTTGGATCCTTCTTGTTTCCTTTGTTCTACCATGGCATAGATGGGACATAGGCCAGGAGTATGATCACTTCCTTCACAAAGGTAGCAAGTAGCTTGAGAGGTGGGGCATTGTCCAACAGGATGGTCTTCATCACAATTGGGGCATTGTCCTTCATGCTCTGTGGCAGTATGATCCTTGTCTCCACAAATAATGCAACCTGGGGCTCCATCTAGTACAACATTTTTGTCATCCTTGCTATCATACACTCTTCTAGGATAGCTTTCTTCCATGCTAATCATTTGATTAGTCACTTTAAGCATTAGTTGAGATTGTTCCTCCAAAAACTTTTGCAGTGCTGGATCTTTATTATTATTGTTGGCTAGGAACTGAGCTGTCAGTTGGTTCAACTGATGTTGGGTTGCTATGAGCTCTCCCAGGCTATCAGCTTGGTTGGTGTTGGTGTCATCAACCTTGATGTTGGAGTCCTTTGGAGTAGTCATCTGTTTGGGTTGAAGGAAGATTAGAATGGGCAAGACATTTCTAAGGAAATATTACTTAATCACACACATCACAATTCACACAAGCAATGCATGCAATCACAAAACAACCATTCATAATCAACTTTTGCACTCAATCCACAAAGTTCAAGCACATACTTAGGTAGCAAAATATTTTTGTTACACCACATAAGTTGGTGTGTTTTGTCTTAACTAAATTATGGTGGTCCATCTATATGGTTCACTTGTGATCTTTCCTTCCTTCTTGATTCTTCTTGTATGAGATCATGGTTTCCTTGAGAAAAGCTCTTGGTCACAATACTTCAAAGTTGTTGATGGTTTCTTCTTATTTTGCATTCCCTCAGTCTCTAATTCTTAAGTAAGATTTCCTTGTCTCACTTGTAGTCCTTGGTGGTATCCAAGTTGGAAGTTCTTGGTGAAGGGGTTGAAGAAGATGTTGAAGTCATTAGAGTTTGAAGAAGTTGAAGAAGTCCTTTGCACATGGTGTAATCCTTGGCCATGGGTAGGTTTTTCCATCAAGTTAAAAATAGAAGAGAAGTAGAGTTGAAACCAAAATGGTTAAGGAAAGAGTTTACAAGTGTTTTTGTAAATAAGTTTTTGGAACAAATATTCTAAGGGTTTTTGTCCAATCCTAGGGATTACAAATCCTACAGGCAACACAATGCTCTGATACCATCTGTAGGGGTCCCAACCTAATAAGGTAGAGTCCTCCTGTGTTTGCAATGCTAGTCCCTGGATCAATAGCTAGCATCCACAGTTAAGATGTAATATCAAGATACAAAGGTCATTACATAACTTTATAACCAGGAATAACATAAATTTTATTACATCATACATAGCTCATTTGGCTATTACATTACATTGCAACGGAATAAATATAGTCATGGGTCCTTCATCTTCATAGTGCCACAGGCAGAAGTTGGTTGTAGGCTTTGTAGTCCTAGTCAATCAAACAATCTTCATTTAAAAACAATCAACCTGCAACATTACAAGTTACAGCCACAAGGGTCAATACATTTGAATTGTATTGGCAAGTTTCACTTCTATGTGTGTATGAGTGGATCCTACCAATACATGCATATTTGGCTAAGTAGAGTTTAAGGCTTATTTGCATAAAGCAATATTTATCCTATCTTTTCAAAATGGTTTTGGTCTTTTGTCAAATCTCATTTCCAAGATCCTTGAACTCCTTGGTAGAAACTCAAGTGTTCAAGTCCTTGTCAAAATCCTTTGAGCACCTTGGTAACCCCAAGTACATCATGCTCTTGTGCACCTTGGTAACCCCAAGTGCAACAAGTTTTATCGAATCTCTTTGAATTCCTTGGTACCCCCAAGTGCATCAAGTTTTATATTAGAAGTTGGAATGTCGAGATCTCCCATAGTTCAAACTTTAGTTGCTCAGTATTGTCCATAACCGGGGACACGGATAAGTACTTAGATTTTATTTAACTTCGGAAGGAGTACACTTTACCCACATGACACAATCCCATCTTGTTGCCACCAAGGGCTCTTGGATTAGTGCTCACCAAGATGGAGTCTTGGCAGACCGAGAATGTGACGAAGTCTTTCCAAGAGGTCCTCCCATACATCATTGCTAGCTTGTCTTCACCCCCATGAAGCATTCCAGATCCCCATGTCCGGTAACTAAAGACAATGTATGGGTCTTCCTAATGTAGTTGACTAAGCCAGAGCCATAATAGCATGTGGTTGTACACGAAAGCCACAATTGGAGAAACATGTTCAATCTCTAAGTTTCCTAGGTGGTTTTCATTTGGAGCACACCACACAGTGATTGCCATAGACATGGTTCCCTTTTGTTGCCACCTTCTCCAAAACATACTGTGTCCACCACCTAGGTGGTTCATTGAGTCCTTGTTTTATTATGTAAAACACAAGTCCTTTTCTCATCCTTTGTAAAATCTCAACATGTATCTCTTTTCAAAACATAGCATGGCTAAGCATGTACAACTTCAATATTTTTACTAAGGAGTGTATAGGGAATCCTACTAGGATTAGTATAGCATAAGTATAAAACATTTTCATGCATGTTTACAAGATCCACTAGTATAATGAAAATAGTAGGTCTTTTGTATGATAGTGTAACTTGCCTTTTTGTTAGGGAATGATAGTCACTCCTTGATCTTGCTAGTCTCACACTTTGCTAATTTCACTACAATCAAACAAGCATAGTATCAAGTAGCATTCTAAACCAACATTCAATCAATATTTCACATACACAAAGCAATGGATCCTAAGTAAAAGAGGGTTCTGTGGCAAGGTTGGTCTCTACTAGGTTTATAAACTTTGTAAGGTCCACATTGGTCTTTTACCAAAATGGCAAAGTCATTTGTTAGAGGGTTTTGCTCAAAGTCTATTTTAAAATCCATTCAACATTTTATGTGGTGAAAATTATTCCTTTCAAAACAAAACTTTATGTTTTTCACCAAGTGAGTTGCCCTTGGCAAGGCTTGGTGTTTTGGGTCAGTAAGTTTGATCCATAACATTTTCCTAAAGTTTTCCTTGCAAAAACATTTCCATAATAAAATTAATGAGTTTATTTGGCTAGAAAATGGTTAAGTTAAATAATTCAACTTAAATTTCACAAAAATCATTTTTAACACTATGGGTTGGTTCCTAGGGTCAGTAGGGTCACACAAATCCATTTTGCAAAAGATTTAATCTTAAAATCCATTTTAAACAATTTTTATGCTCTAAACAAGTATACAAATGTTTCTGTAAATTCAAACAAGCTATCAGATATTATTTTCAAAACTAAGGCCATGGTTGGCTAGGTCTTGTTCTCCTGAATCCATTGATATAAAATTTGTAAAATTTGGACGTGTGGTTTGAAAGTTACAGGGGTTTGAAGTTTGCAAATCAATCTGATTTCAAATTCAGTTTTAAAACAGATCCTGCCACGCGTCATATTCTAATTGGCCAAAAACGGTTCGTGTGGATCGACTACTGGGGTGCGTTGGATCTAACTAGAACGTGCGGCACTGATGGATGCATACCCCTTCGTTAAGTGGTTCCATTATATCCATCCGATCGACATCGGACGGCTCCTGCGGCCTGGCCACGGACTGGCGGCGCTAGGTCGACGGCGAGCGGCGGAACGGCTAGTTGGCGGCGGCGCTAGCGAAACAGAACGCGAAGAAGAGGGGAAAGATGCTCACCAGGCTCGCGATGCAACGCTGATGCTCAACGTGCAACCTGTTGGTGGAGGGGCGCACGGGGACGGGCAGAATTCTTCGCCGGAGTTAGTTCTGGCGACGGATGCGCGCGGTCGAGGTCGAGGATGACACTGTGGTCCACGAGAAGACAAACGGAGGGTTGGGTTAGCTGCGTAGGACCATGGCAAAGATGTGTGTGTGATCCAGAGGGCACGGGGTGGTTGGAATTAACCTGTGGGCGTCGTCGGAGTTGATGCAGATGGCGGCGGTACTGGAGTTTGTTGTTGGCGAGGCTCAGGGGTGCCCGCGGTCGAGTTGGATGCACTAGCAGATGCGCCTGAGAGTGGGGATGCTGTGAGCTTGGTCGGGGAAAGAGGGGCGGCGAGGTTTGGTCGGAATCATCATGGAACATCGTTGAGCGGGCGCGATCTGAGAGAATTGGGGCAGCCTAGGGCGAGGGAGGAGTGGTCTGAGGGAAAACGAGGAGGAGGAGCAGGCAGTTAAATGGGCGTGGCCGCGACGAGGAATTAACGCGGCTTTAAGGCGAATTGAACGCGCGGAATCAAGGCCTGCAACGGCAGCGAGGGGGAAGAGGCGTGGTTCGCGCGAGGAAGAAGAAGGAGGAGGCAGTGTGGGGTCCGCTGGCAGTGAAAGAAAAGAAGAAGGGGAGGGGTCCACCGGTCAGTTGCTGGGTGGGTGAGGTTCTGAGTGGAAAAGAAAACGGTTCGGGGAGGGAAGTTGGGCTATCTGGGCTTCGTGGGCTGCTGGGTTGGGTCGGTTTTCTTTTATTTATTTTTTCTGTCTGCTTTGCTTTATTCTTTTCTATTTTATTTTCTGATTTGATTATTCAAACACATGATTCAATCAACCAATTAAATTCAAACCAACATCACACTTCACAACTTTTGAACTTGATTCTGTTCAGTAACCAATACCAAAATTCTAAAATAAAATAATATTTTAATTCATTTTAGGATCCATTCATTAATTAAATAAAATGTACCTTTAGCTATTTATTTAAATAGGGTTTGATTTATTTGATAAAATCACCATTTTTAAATCCAAATATTTTCAGAAAAAATCAGGTTTTATTTGGAAATAAAGGATATTTGGGAAACTTGTTTAAAACAAAATAACCTTTTATTTTAGGGTCCATTAATGATTATAGACTTTCTTTATTAATTCAAATAGGATTTATTTTATTGAGTTATTTATTTTGAAATCTAAATTAAAGTCAAAACACCTTAGTAGGTTTTATTAGAGAATATAAAATACTTGGAAAACCTATTTAAAATAATTTAATAAGTTTTGATGTTTTAATTAAAATGGTAAAAACCTTTTATTTGAATAAAATTTGATATTACTTCCTTATTACTTTATTTTAAATAAACCTTGGTTATTTTATTCAGAACTAAATGTTTTAATTTCCAAAGTTTGGTCAAAGTTTGATTTGGCTTTATTAAATAATCCTTATTTGTAAAACTTATATTTCATTTGTTAACAAATATTTTCATTTAAGAGTTTCAAAATAGTATTTTAATTATTTTTATTTTCTTTTAGTAAAAGTTTATCATCTTAAATCCCTTTTGTTTATTTAATTCAAATGGGTTTGAGGTTCCAATTGAATTCAAAAATTTTCTCTAGCTCTGAAATTTAAACAAAGTTTTATTTTATTCATTTATTTTCACATTACAAGATTTGGAAAATCTTGGGATGTGACACCTCCCAACCATGACCACCGTCATCTTGGGTACTGCACAGGTGGACAATCTTCACAAGGTAGCCTCAGCTCAGACCTTGGCCGGGAGGGAACTAATACTAAGGGATATAAGTTTCCAGTCAAGCCCTACCCAATATTCGGGTATTGTGGTTGTACGCTAAAATTGGAATGGTATCGCATCCAAATAACCATCAGTTTTATATAGGGCTAAGGCTCATGCCTCAACATTTTCATCACCAAAATCCTCAAGTGTTTGGAAACACATGTCCAAAACATTTCAATAGAATGATCCATCATTCCAAGGTTTTCATAACCATTTTTCCACCAAGTAATCCCATCTAAAGGTTGATCAAGTTTTAAGCTTAGCACTAGCATCTACAGGTGGGGTAGTACTAATGAGGGGTGGTAACTAGTGGAGTTTCACTAAGTCCAACCTTATATCTTAGGCTGATATCAAGGTTTCTAGCTTAGGCCAAATTTGATGCTCTTTATGCAACCTTCAGCACACTGTCTGGTATCTACCAAACTCTTAGGTAGACTCTAAGGCCCCCTTCTTTTCAGAAGCTATCAGCTTCTCCTCCCGTAATCTCATTTTCAAAATTCTTTCAAACTTCTTAACTAGTAGTTTCAATGTCAATTTAAAAGTATAAACGATTTTGGCAGATAAGATTCTGGAAGAAGCTGGTCGAGGGTAGCTTTTACGAGAAGCTGGCCAAGAAGCTGAAAAGAAGGGGGCCTAAGTAAGCTTTGATAAAGAAATAAGGTAAGAAGCTTGCCATAAAACTAGGATTGGTTTAACCAGTAGGTAGGATCATAAGTATGGGTTTGTGGCATCAGTAGGGTATCTTGCAAGGGTTAGCTTGCACAATATCAGTATAATCTTGCATAGGTATAGTATCTTGCAAGTGTTAGCTTTCCTTGTGCAGAGCAGTGGTTGAAGTTCTCCTCGGCTTCCTCTTCGTAGTATCCTCCTTCCTCCTCTTAGTATCCTTGTTCGGTACTAGCGTCTATGAATAAATACGAGGTACACAATCACCAAACAATACTTAACTACTTGCAATCATTACACACAAGGGTCCTATAGATGATCTAGCATCATCCCTAACATTACAAGGTTAAGGCTTGATTTAAATCTTTTTATTTTTAGAAAAGTAATTTCTACTCATTGAAAAACTACTTAAGATTTAATATTCTCCAAACCAAATATGGGCTCATGTTTACACATGTCATCACCACATATTGTAGTCCATGGGAATATGATTTAAAGTGGTGTCACAATTTAATAAGGTTTTACCCTTTTATCTTAATTAATTAAAGTGGCTAGAAATGCTTATGTAGCATTCTTTTATTCCTTGAACAATATTTCTGCAAGTGAACCTATATATTTTTATATATTCTGAAAGGTATGGTTAAATGTGATTTTTGAGAGTTGGAATAAACTCAAAAGCTTTTATGGTTTAAATTTGAAAAATGTTTGAATGCAGAAAAGCTTCTGCCTTGTTATTTTTACTATGGGTGATCTACAGATCCAAATGACTTGAATCCAACGGGCTTGGATTAAGCACTCACAGACCTTTCCAACAAAATTGGTTTCATCCAATTTGGTGCACTGAATTGATCTGGGTTGATTTTTGAAGCTGGGTACTAAAGTGTGTTTGAAAAGAAATAGAAAAAGTTTTAATTTGAATTGCTGGGCTGCGCGGGAAATTCTAACGGGCCGGTCTGCTAAGAGCAGTGCTCCCGCAGGCTGCGTAAGTGGGTGTCCCCACTCGTCAGTGACACGGGGCTGGGCGAAGCGGTATGGGGCAACATGGATCATTCGATCTAGTTCTAATCCAACGGCTGAGGGTCATCGTCGACGCGAGACAACTCCGGCGAGAACGAAACCTAGCGCGGCTAGTGAGGGGTGCTGGGGGCTCACCGGGGTACGGGCGAGGGTCGGCGAGGCGGGCGAACGACGAAGTCGACGACGGCGAACCTCCTGGTACCGGTGGCTTCTCCTGGGGCGGCTCCAATCGCTGGCTCCTTTCTTCTCCGGCAGCGGCAGGCTCCAGTGAAATTCCGGCGAGGTGGTGCTCGCCTTGCTCTGAAGATGGTGTGGCACGGTCAGTGGGGAGAGGGGAGTGAGATGGTGTGAATAAATCGTGCGGGGGTGGCCTCTATTTATAGTCGAGCGAGGGGACCGTCGGGGCGCACGGTGAGCTCGTCGGGGGCGACGTTACAGGCGGCTATAGGCATGGTCAAGGGTAGGGGACGGTGCTGTGTCTCCTGGCGATGCTCAACGACATGGTCGCGAGGCATGGGGCAGTGTGGTTTGGTCTGGAACGGCTGGTGCTCTGCGCGGCAGAGGCGGCGTCTTCGACGGAGGGCGGTGGCTGTATGGCACGGGGCGGCAAACAGGGGTGTCTGGCGGTTTCCTGGGTCGGTGGTGATCGTGTGGGCACGCGGTGAGGGCGGCGCGCGGTCTGTGGGTGATGGTTGAGGGTGGCGCTCTGGCGCACGCTCGGCATGGTCTGGGCGTTTCTTGTGCGCGTGGTCCAGGGCTTGGCAATGATCGTGGCTGGGACAGGGAGTGGCGGTGGATGGTGGGCTGCCTCCCAGACATGCTGGCTAGGCTTGCTGTTGCTCCTAGCTTGCTGTCCACAATGGGGTGGCATTGAGGTGCTCGGATGTTCACCATTAATGGCAATGTCAAGCTCATAGGTGTGCTAGTGTTGGGCTAATCTTTCAAGATGATCTACTGAGGTGTGTGTGAGCTAACTAGGGAACAAGTTAGGCAAGAATCGCTGCACACTATAATGTTTGATGTTTTGTTTGATTTGTGTCTGCAACCTTTTTGATGAAATGGCCGCATGAAATCAAGTTTTGAATTTTGAAATGATTTTTGGTGGGTTTGATAGATTGGTGCTGGTGAGTCTGCAGATGCTTGGGTTTTGAAAGTTGAGCTTGTTTGAGTGGGTTTTGAAAAAGTGGGATCTTCCCATATGAACAAGATTCAATTTTGAATTGTCATTTAAACTATGCAATTGAAAGTTTCTGGATGATCACAAAGTGGTCCTTGATACTTTGTTATGAGTACATTCAAGGGGTGCAAAGATCCAGAAAAGTTTCTGTTAGGTTTTGAAAGTTTGAGACAGCCAAAGTAGGCATGGGAGTTAAATTGGTCAAAATGACCATTCACCTCATATATTTGTCTTGATTTACTTGTCTTTAGGAAAAGTGTGGGAAATGTTTTAGATGATGTTTATTTCACCTAAGAAACATTTTACAAGCAATGAATCACACAAACAAGGTGGTTTTTAAAGAAATTAAAAATCCATGCATACACATATACATGCATTCATTGGTTTACTTAGAAAAGTTTTTGTTAACCCTAATCTTGATGATTAGTGTTTGATGATCTAAGTTTGGTATTTTTTTTTGGGATGTTACAAACCTTCCCCCCTTAAACAAAATCTCGTCCCGAGATTTGAAAAAGGATGAAAAGATTACTTAGGATTTGAAGAGATCTGGAAACTCCGTCCTAATGTGATCTTCGCATTCCCAGGTAGCTTCCTCTTCTGTGTGGTTGCTCCACTGAATCTTGAGAAACTTGATGCTTCGGGTTCGGGTAGTTCGAAAGGCTTCTTCCAATATACGGATGGGTACTTCGGGATAGGTTAGGTCATCGTTGATCTCTATGGTCTGGTGATCGATATTTTTGAACACTTTGGTCTTCTCGGGGACTTCGAGACACTTGCGAAGTAACGCGATATGGAACACATTATGCACAGCTGTCATCTCTTTAGGTAGTTCCAATTGATATGATACTTCTCCTCGACGGTTCAGAATTTTGAAAGGTCCGATATATCTGGGGGCTAACTTTCCTTTGAGTTGGAAACGCTGCATTCCCTTCAATGGCGACACTTTCAGATAAACAAAATCTCCGATGTTGAAGGCGAGGTCTCGATGTCTCTTGTCGGCGTAACTCTTTTGTCGGGATTGGGCTGTCTTGAGGTGCTCACGAATCTTGTGAACCTTCTCTTCTGCTTCTCGTAGGATGTCGGGTCCGAAGGTCTGACTCTCTCCTACTTCCGACCAGTTCAAAGGGGTGCGGCACTTTCTTCCGTGCATGAATTCAAAGGGGGCCATTTGCAAACTGGCTTGGTAACTGTTGTTTTAAGAAAATTCTGCAAACGGCAGACATTCTTCCCACTTGGATCCATATTCTAGCACACATGCTCTAAGCATATCTTTGAGTATTTGGTTTACTCGCTCCATTTGTCCATCGGTCTGAGGGTGATACGCGGTACTGAAATCTAGGCGGGTTCCTAAACCTTCTTGGACTTTCTTCCAGAATCTCGAGGTAAACTGAGTTCCTCGATCCGATACTATGTTCTTGGGGACTCCGTGCAAACTAACGATTCTAGCGATGTACAACTCTACTAGCTTCGAACTCTAATAGGTGGTTTTAACAGGCAAGAAATGGGCAACTTTGGACAATCTGTCCACTATGACCCAAATAGAGTCATTTCCCCTACTAGAAATAGGTAGTCCAGTGATAAAGTCCATTCCTACAGAATCCCATTTCCATTCCGGAATTTGCAAAGGTTGCAACAATCCAGCGGGTCTTTGATGTCCTGCCTTGACTCGCTGACATATATCTAACTTGGCGATATAGCTTCCAATTTCTCTCTTCATCTTATGCCACCAAAATTGCTCTTTCAAATCTTCATACATCTTAGTTCCTCTGGGATGGATAGAATAAAGAGTATCGTGAGCCTCCTTCAAGATAACTTCTTTTAACTCAGAATCTGATGGTACACAAAGGCGTCCTTTGTACCACAAAACTCCTTCTTCGTCCTCGGTGAATCTGGGTACTTTGCCTGTACCGATACGACGCTTGATTCCGTCGATACTAGCATTTCCTTTCTGCGCCTCTTTAATATGACTGATCAAAGTGGGCTGAAGTTCTATGCTGGCCCAAAAATCCTTCACTTACTAATTCCATTTGAAAATCTTCCATCTCTTTGTGCAAACTTGGTTGCTCCTTCAAAATCATGGAGTTCAAGCGGCACGGCAATATGCTAAGGGCATCGGCTACCACATTGGCTTTCCCAGGGTGATAGTGAATGTCCAGGTCGTAATCCTTAATTAGTTCAATCCATCTTCTCTGCCTCATATTCAGCTCCTTCTGGGTGAATATATACTTTAGGCTCTTGTGATCCGAATAAATCTCACAACGATTTCCCATCAGGTAATGTCTCCATGTTTTCAGGGCTAGAACTACGGCTGTGAGTTCGAGGTCATGGGTTGGGTAATTTTGGTCATGTTGCTTCAATTGTCGTGAAAGATAGGATATAACTTTGCCTTCTTGCATTAGCACACATCCGAGACCAATCTTGGATGCGTCACAATACACATCGAAGGGCTTCGTGATATCCGGCATGATCAGAATTGGGGCTGAAATCAATCTCCTTTTGAGTTCTTGAAAACTCGCTTCACATTTGTCGGTCCATTCAAACTTCTTTTCCTTCTTCAGCAATTGGGTCATGGGTCTGGCGATACTAGAGAATCCTTCTACGAATTTGCGGTAATATCCCGCCAATCCGAGAAAAGCACGAACTTGGGTTTGAGTGGTTGGGGCTTGCCAATCTTCTACATCTTTCACCTTAGCAGGGTCAACGGCAATTCCTCCGGCTGATACAATGTGACCGAGGAATCCTACTTCTTGTAACCAGAATTCACATTTGCTGAACTTGGCATACAACTGATGCTCTCTAAGGGTTCCAAGAATGGTCCTTAGGTGTAGCTCATGTTCTTCTTCTGATTTGGAATAAATCAGAATGTCATCGATGAAAACAACGACAAACTTATCCAGGAAGTCCATAAAAATCTTATTCATGAGGTTCATGAAATAAGCGGGGGCATTGGTTAATCCAAAAGACATGACTTTATACTCATACAATCCATATCTGGTGGTAAAGGCAGTCTTGGGAATATCCTCTGCACGAATTTTGAGTTGATGATAGCCAGTTCTAAGATCAATCTTAGAAAACACCTGGCTCCGGTCAACTGATCAAACAAATCTTCTATCTTAGGAAAGGGGTAGTTGTTCTTGATGGTGACATCATTCAACTTTCGATAATCCGTACACAAACGGTTACCTCCATCCTTCTTGTCCACAAACAAGACAGGTGATCTCCATGGGGACGCACTCGGTTGAATCAATCTGATTTCCAACATGGAATCCAGTTGCTTCTTCAGTTCTTCTAGTTCCGACGGGTTCATACTATAGGGTCTCTGGGCTATGGGTCCTGTCCCGGGGATTAGTTCAATGATAAACTCGATATCCCGATCTGGGGGCATACCGGGCAAAACATCTGGAAATACATCGGGGTATTCACAGACTATCCGAACTTGGTCAATGGTAGGTTGGGCTATACTCTTGTTACACTTGAATTGGCGAGGTAAGGTTTCAGATATATGCTCGACTGATATTCCGGTGGTACTGGTCATGGTAATGGCTTTCTTGGAACAGTCAATCAATCCTTTATGTTTGGACATCCAATCCATTCCTAGTACTACTTCCAAACCTTTAGTTCCGAGTACTATTAGGTTAGCATAAAAATCTATGCCATGGATTCGGATGGGGACGGCCTTGAAAATTTTCCTAGCCTTGGTGGTTGATCCGGGAATTTGTACAATCATCACATGCTTCAGTTTGGTTGGTTGAATTATACTAGTGCAGGCAAATTATTTGGTGACAAATGAATGCGATGCACCAGAGTCAAACAACACTCTTGCAAGTCTTGAATCAGAAACATACCCAAAGACGCCCTGGCGCTTCCTGAGCTTCTTCAGCATGCATGAGAAAAAGACGTCCATTGCGGTTGAGTGAATTCCCTAGGGCAAATCTTCTTCCTGGCTGAACACGACGCTGCTGCTGAGCTGGGACATTGGTGTTGGGGGCTGTAGCATTCTTCTTGTTGGGGCACTCGTTGGAATAGTGGCCTTTATTTCCACAGTCATAACAGGTCACTTGTGACTTGTCCTTGGCTGCGACAGGCACAGCATTTCTTCCAGTCCTCGGGGCAGTGTTGGGGTTGGCGGTAGCATTGTTGGTGTTGAACTTGGGTGGGGCACGGGTGAAATTGCTAGAGTTGCCGGGGTTGTTGTGATTTCCTCCGGTTCTAGGGTTTCCACGGTTGGGATAGGTAGGACGGGTCATAGGGGGTCTGTTGGTTCTTAGGGAAAATCTTGGAGATGGTTTGGGGCGATACTTTGGGGTCTGATGGGTTCCTGGTTGATGCATCATGCGACGTTTGCGGTTCTCATTGGCTTGGTTGATCTTTCCTTCCATCTGGATAGCAGAGTCGACAAGGGCTTCAATATCAACAAAGGGGATATTGACTAACACCGTCTGCATCTCGTCATGCAGACCATTCAGGAATCTTTCTTTCTTCCTGGCTTCGGTGTTTATCTCGTCCGGGGCATACCTAGCTAATGACAAAAATATGTCACGGTATTCCACTACAGTCATCCTTCCTTGCTTTAGCTCTCTGAACTCGTCTGTCATTCGCTTGATCAAACCTGGTGGCACATGGGTTCTGCTAAACTTGACTTTGAATTCCTCCCAGGTCATCATTTGGCCTCCGGTCATTGCACGAACACTGTTCCACCATGCCCTGGCGTCTCCGGCTAGATAATGGATGGCGAACAGGACTTTCTCGTTGGCTTCTACTCCGGCTACTTCTAAGTTATTTTCCATGGTTTGTAGCCAATCATCGGCGTCTAGGGGTTCTTCTGACTTGGTGAAAACGGGTGGGTTGGTATTCTGGAAATTCTTGAGCTTAGATCCATGGTTGTCCTGATTTCCATGGCCTTGGTTGTTGTGGGCTAGCTGGGTTATCTGTTGCAGAGTGGCTAGGTTGGATTGACGTTCTGATCTTTCAGCTTCGCGGTCAGAAGTCAACATTTGCAGGATCTGCAACATCGGGTCTGGGGCTGAACCACTTCCTCCACGTGGCATCTGAAGATTGATATAGATTATGAGAAAAGAGGGAAATTGCTAAGGTTTTGGGTTTTTTGAAAAGTTTTTAGAGCTTGACTCAGGTTTTTCTAGCAACTTGCTTTTTCATTCAATCACTCATAGCACACAGTACAACACACCACAACAAAGAAAAATAGAGGGTTTTAAGAACCATTCTAGAAACTACGATACAGTGGGACCGACTACTACTCACTACGCTAGTGCTCAGTGCTACTACTCCTCGGAGTATGTGGCTTCATCATCTTCAGCATCATCGATGGAGGCGAAATCATCCTCATCGGTGAAGAAGTCCATGGCCTGATCCTCCAGAAAATCATCGTCATCGCTGAGATAGGAGTAAGGGTCTCCACGAAGATCCTCTCCGGCATTCTCCCTTTCCTCTAACTGCATGTCTCTCTCGTGGATGGTCTCTTCCAGAGAGGAGATGCGATGGCGAAGACGGGTAATAATGCGCTCCTTCTTGTCAAGCTGACGGCGGCGAGATTTGCGATCCTTTGCTAGCATGGCGATGTTCTGATCCTTCGTCTTGATGATGGCAGACTTGTGGTTGCAATAGTCACGGCAGTTGTCCAACTCTTGTTGACGATCATACATCATGAAGCTAAGGTGATCTAATTGAGTCTTAAGCTCGGGGTGGTATGGGGCTTCCAGTGGTTGTACATTTGCCTCACGCCTTGGGCAAAACTCAAAGCGAGTACCCTTGATCTGATTGATGCTCTGCCCACACAGACGGGAAAGAGCTTCCTGCATTGCTCTGGCAAGTCCATCGAGCCAGTTGTTTTCCCTCAAGGTAAACTGAATTCCCTCCGCAGTGGGAGGTTCAATCTTTCCTCGGAGACTTGCAACAATTAGCCACTGCAGATCTTCTCCTCCTTGATCATTGAGCTAAGCTCCGAAGAACTCGAGGTGCAGACTCTCCAGAAGTTCCGAAAGCTGATCCAGATCCCTCTCAAAGATAAGGTCTCCACCACTCCCCAGTTGATAAAACTTGTTGTACTTCACGTCCATCTATAAAAATAGAGGATGAGTAGATTAGCAGAGTAATCAAGTGTGTCAAAATTTTATCTATTTTGCAAGTGTTTTTGAGGAACATGAAGTTTTATTAAAGAATTAAAGAGGTAATAATGAGAATAAGTTTTCGTAAATATTTTTGTTCTTTGGTTTTGAAACTAAGTTTTTGGTTCAACGTCCAATCTAACTAGGGTCTCCTATGGTCAGGATGGCTCTGATACCAACTTGTCAACACCCGGATTTTTCAATCCTAGATGCCTGTTATGCCATACATCGCAATCCCAGGATTACCATTTTTGCGAGACATAACAGAATTGGATACCATAGTACTTCATCCATTACAAACGGTACATAAGTTCTTACATAAATAGGGATCTCATGATCCAGTTCTTAATACAACATCAAGCAAATGGAACGTAATAATAACGGTAGCGTAGGCGAAGCTCCATCTTCGGGTCACAGCAATCTTGACGATGGGAGATGATCCTAGTTGTCGTAACCTTCCGGGGTCCATCCTCCGGTACTCCTCTTCATAGTCCGCCATGGAATAGCGGTGACAAAGCCATGAGTACTCTTCAAGTACTCGCAAACTAATACTAACAGATAAAGGGGTTTTTGTATAATAGGACACTAGGCTCTAGGGTTGTTTTGCAAAAAGCCAGGTTTATCTCTACTAATTTCCAGAGCTAGTCACAATTTTATAATTCCTAAGTGGGATATTGTAATTCAAGTCACAACTCTGTTGTGGTCAAGTCAAAGTCTCAATTCATTTCTCAAGTCATTTTGAAAAGTCTGACGGGGGAACAGTATGGCCACTCCAACTGTCCATAACCGCGGACGCGGCTATTCGAATAGTTTGACACTCTGCAGAGATTGTACACTTTCACCACAACATTCGATACATCCGTCAGGAACAAATCCTGAATTCACCATACTCAGTATGCGGATAATCAATCCTAACCTTTCAATTACACTCCCTAGTATAAGCACCTCTCCTGTGAGTTTGGCCTCCCAACCATGACCATTGTCATCTTGGGTACTGCACAGGTGGACAATCTTCACAAGGTAGCCTCAGCTCAGACCTTGGACGGGAGGGAACTAATACTAAGGGATATAAGTTTCCAGTCAAGCCCTACCCAATATTCGGGTATTGTGGTTGTACGCTAAAATTTGAATGGTATCGCATCCAGACAACCATCAGTTTTATATAGGGCTAAGGCTCATGCCTCAACATTTTCATCACCAAAATCCTCAAGTGTTTGGAAACACATGTCCAAAACATTTCAATAGAATGATCCATCATTCCAAGGTTTTCATAACCATTTTTCCACCAAGTAATCCCATCTAAAGGTTGATCAAGTTTTAAGCTTAGCACTAGAATCTACAGGTGGGGGTAGTACTAATGAGGGGTGGTAACTAGTGGAGTTTCACTAAATCCAACCTTATATCTTAGGCTGATATCAAGGTTTCTAGCTTAGGCCAAATTTGATGCTCTTTATGCAACCTTCAGCACACTGTCTGGTATCTACCAAACTCTTAGGTAGACTCTAAGTAAGCTTTGATAAAGAAATAAGGTAAGAAGATTGCCATAAAACTAGGATTGGTTTAACCAGTAGGTAGGATCATAAGTATGGGTTCGTGGCATCAGTAGGGTATCTTGCAAGGGTTAGCTTGCACAATATCAGTATAAGCTTCCATAGGTATAGTATCTTGCAAGTGTTAGCTTGCCTTGTGCAGAGCAGTGGTTGAAGTTCTCCTCGGCTTCCTCTTCGTAGTATCCTCCTTCCTCCTCGTAGTATCCTTGTTCGGTACTAGCGTCTATGAATAAATACGAGGTACAAAATCACCAAACAATACTTAACTACTTGCAATCATTACACACAAGGGTCCTATAGATGATCTAGCATCATCCCTAACATTACAAGGTTAAGGCTTGATTTAAATCTTTTTATTTTTAGAAAAGTAATTTCTACTCATTGAAAAACTACTTAAGATTTAATATTCTCCAAACCAAATATGGGCTCATGTTTACACATGTCATCACCACATATTGTAGTCCATGGGAATGTGATTTAAAGTGGTGTCACAATTTAATAAGGTTTTACCCTTTTATCTTAATTAATTAAAGTGGCTAGAAATTCTTATGTAGCATTCTTTTATTCCTTGAACAATATTTCTGCAAGTGAACCTATATATTTTTATATATTCTTAAAGGTATGGTTAAATGTGATTTTTGAGAGTTGGAATCAACTCAAAAGCTTTTATTGTTTAAATTTGAAAAATGTTTGAATGCAGAAAAGCTTCTGCCTTGTTATTTTTACTATGGGTGATCTACAGATCCAAATGACTTGAATCCAACGGGCTTGGATTAAGCACTCATAGGCCTTTCCAACAAAATTGGTTTCATCCAATTTGGTGCACTGAATCGATCTGGGTTGATTTTTGAAGTTGGGTACTGAAGTATGTTTGAAAAGAAATAGAAAAAGTTTTAATTTGAATTGATGGGCTGCGCGGGAAATTCTAACGGGCCGGCCTGCTAAGAGCAGTGATCCCGCGGGCTGCGTAATTGGGTGTCCCCACTCGTCAGTGACACGGGGCTGGGCGAAGCGGTATGGGGCAACGTGGATCGTTCGATCTAGTTCTAATCCAACGGCTGAGGGTCATCGTCGACGCGAGACAACTCCGGCGAGAACGAAACCTAGCGCGGCCAGTGAGGGTCTTTGGGGCTCACCGGCTGCAGGCGAGGTCGGCGAGCAGCGAAGTCGATGGCCGAAACCTCCTGTACCGGTGGCTTCTCTGGGCGGCTCAATCGCTGGCTCCTTTCTTCTCCAGCGGCGAGCTCAGGTGAAATTCCGGCGAGGTGGTGCTCGCCTTGCTCTGAGGATGGTGTGGCACGGTCAGTGGGGAGAGGGGAGTGAGATGGTATGAAGAAATCGTGCGGGGGTGGCCTCTATTTATAGTCGAGCGAGGGGACCGTCGGGGCGCACGGTGAGCTCGTCGGGGGCAAAGTTACAGGCGGCTATAGGCATGGGCAAGGGTAGGGGATGGTGCTGTGTCTCCTGGCGATGCTCAATGACATGGTCACGAGGCATGGGGCGGTATGGTTTGGTCTGGAACGGCCGGTGCTCTGCGCGGCAGAGGCGGCGTCTTCGACGGCGGGCGGTGGCTGTATGGCACGGGGCGGCAAACAGGGGTGTCTGGCGGTTTCCTGGGTCGGTGGTGATCGTGTGGGCACGCGGTGAGGGCGGCGCGCGGTCTGTGGGTGATGGTCGAGGGTGGTGCTCTGGCGCACGCTCGGCATGGTCTAGGCGTGTCTTGTGCGCGTGGTCCAGGGCTTGGCAATGCTCGCGGCTGGGACAGGGAGTGGCGGTGGACGGTGGGCTGCTTCCCAGACATGCTGGCTAGGCTTGCTGCTGCTCCTAGCTTGCTGTCCACAATGGGGTGGCATTGAGGTGCTCGGCTGTTCACCATTAATGCCAATGGCAAGCTCACAGGGGTGCTAGTGTTGGGCTAATCTTTCTAGATGATCTACTGAGGTGTGTGTGAGCTAACTAGGGAACAAGTTAGGCAAGAATCACTGCACACTATAGTGTTTGATGTTTTATTTGATTTGTGTCTGCAACCTGTTTGATGAAATGGCCGCATGAAATAAATTTTTAAATTTTGAAATGATTTTTGGTGGGTTTGCTAGATTGGTGCTGGTGAGTCTGCAGATGCTTGGGTTTTGAAAGTTGAGCTTGTTTGAGTGGGTTTTGAAAAAGTGGGATCTTCCCATATGAAGAAGATTCAATTTTGAATTGTCATTTAAACTATGCATTTGAAAGTTTCTGGATGATCACAATGTGGGCCTTGATACTTTGTTATGAGTACATTCAAGGGGTGCAAAGATCCAGAAAAGTTTCTGTTAGGTTTTGAAAGTTTGAGACAGCCAAAGTAGGCATGGGAGTTAAATTGGTCAAAATGACCATTCACCTCATATATTTGTCTTGATTTACTTGTCTTTAGGAAAAGTGTGGGAAATGTTTTAGATGATGTTTATTTCACCTAAGAAACATTTTACAAGCAATGGATCACACAAACAAGGTGATTTTTAAAGAAATTAAAAATCCATGCATACACATATACATGCATTCATTGGTTTACTTAGAAAAGTTTTTGTTAACCCTAATCTTGATGATTAGTGTTTGATGATCTAAGTTTGGTATTTTTTTGGGATGTTACAACATGACACCACTAGAAGAATAGCACCATAACTTAAATATTAAACCATTGAATAATACCTCAACACAATTCCATTACTAACAACATGACGTCTCCCATGTCCTCAAGAACTAAATGAACTACTCATGAGACATCATATGGATCAAGATCAAAGACGACATAATGATGGATAGCAATCTAAACATAGACAATAATTAAATGGTTCTACTCACAAGCATCAACTACAATAATAATCAACACCGGGAAAGTTTCCCCTAAGAACTATGCAAGATTCAACACAATTGTTACATCAGGATGGAGTGGTGATGATGTTGCTGGTGGAGATGATGGTGTGGATGATGATGATCCCGTTGAAGTCTAGCTTGATGATGGTGTTGATGACGATGATCTCCCCTCTCCGGGAAGGAATTTCCCCTACAGAAATCTGTCTGCCAGAGAGCTCTTTCTCTCTCTGTAGTTTCCGCCCCGCAGAGGTGGCGGAATATTTCTATGGTCGCTCCCCCGACTTTAGGGTTTCGAGGAGAAGATATAGGCGAGAGGGCCGATCGAGAGGTGGGCCAGGGTGGCCACACCCCCTGTAGGCACGGCCCAGGGTGGCCCATGCCTGGGGGGTGTGGGGCCCCTATGGCCCAACTCCGCCTCCCCTTATGGCATCCTTCGTCTTCTGGGAAAATATAATTTTCTGTATTTTTTCTGGTATTTTTCTAATCTTCACGAAATTGCATCAAAACACCGCTTTTTTCTATCAGAATCCTGACTCCGGTAGTTCATCCTCCAAGAATCATGCAACATGCAAAAACAGATGAAAATACATAATTATCACCTCTTAATAAGGAATATATCAATGAATATAGGTAAATTATGATATAGAATGGTGATGCAAATTGAACGTATCAGCAATGACCAACTAAACTGAAAATCCTGCACCACAGACATAGTTAGTTTAACATATTGGTAAGGTTCCTCTCCAAAAAATGCTCCAACCCTGCATTAGAAATCAGAGTCTAGAAATCTTGAAAAATCCCCGCAGCTCTCATGAATTCGGGGCATGGATAAATAGAAGGGAATACTTCCTCCTCACAATGGACTTTCATAATATCAGGTACCCTCAATTCATGTTGATTCAGCTGGTATTCACTCATCTTATTTTCTGAAATTTTTAGACAATCATCAAACCAAGTGATTCCAAAGCTAATAAATGATGGGGAACTACTATAGGAACTTGCAAGAGGGCTAAACATGCATAAAAATGAATTATCTAAGCATAGAACAAGCATGAAAGCTCACATAACCTATCACCTATAGTAGCAAAATACTCAAGATATAATCCATGAATTAAAAATATAATTGGACAAGTGGAGGAGGCACATACTGGAGAGCAATCCCTCCAAAATTCAGCAGCAAAGATGGGATGAGCAGGGAGATCAAAAATCGGGTGCAAGAACAGCAAGAACTCGAGCTTTGAGAAGTTTTCTGGTGTTTTTCGGGAGAGAGAAAGAAGTGGTAGGAAGGAGACTAAGTGGAGGGCCAGGGGTGGCCCACACCTCGGCCATGAGCGCCCCTAGTCTGGCCGCGCCACTAGGGGTGTGCCTTCCTGGTGGGCCCCCTGGGTCACTCCAGGTACCCCTCTACCCCTTTTTGGCATAAAAAATTAATATGAATTTTCTGAAATTTTTCAGGAAACTTTATTTTTGGGCAATTTTCAAGTCATGAAAATTGATTTTCTCGCAGAAAAAGATTTTAGAAAGATGCAAAAGCAAACCAAAACTAAAACGACAGAAGTTCTAAGACACTCTAGAACGCAAGAAACTAGCAAAACAAAGACGAACAAGATAAAAAGCAAAGATTGGAGTCGAGAAAGTAAAGGTAAGCAAGGATAATCATGGTGAAAACATTGTTTTATCCATTAAAATCCCTTTGTTAACAAGGTTGATCAAGTATTGTTACCAAAACAATTTTACATGAAACAAAACTTTGCATTTCACTAAATGATTATGTTACCTCAATCTTGATAGCAATAGTCCCAATCATAATAGTTTCATAATTTTCTTGTTGTATGGGACAATATATTTCTCCAACTTTGATGCCCTCAATATTTTCAATTGAATTTAGGACATACTACCTCCGTTTCAAGGCTTAGGGCATATAACTTTTTTCAAAAGTCAAACCGACTAAAGTTTGACCAAATTTTTAGAGAAAAATATTAATATTTACAATATGTAATCCATACCCTTTCATACATAATGAAACATATTTTCACATGGTATCTATATAATATAATAGTTCTTGATATTTTTTCTAAAAGTTTGGTCAAAGTTTACATGGCTTGACTTTTCAAAAAAGTTATATGCCTTAAGCCTTGGGATGGAGGAAGTAACTCTTATCAATCTTCTTGGGGAAATAAACAGTATGCTCCTTGTCATTAATATTAAAAGTTACTTTTCCTTGATTGCAATTAATGACAACACCTGCAGTATTAAGAAAAGGTCTCACAAGAATAATAGACATATTATCATCTTCAGGCATCTCGAGCACAACAAAATCAGTTAATATCAAACAGTTATGAGCCACTTGAATAGGAACATCCTCACATATACCAACAGGAATAGTTGTAGACTCATCAGCCATTTGCAAAGATATATTGGTTGGTATTAATTTTCCAGTTGAAGTCTCTTATAGAGAGAAAAACCATAACACTTGCTCCTGCTCCCAAATCACACAAAGCAGTTCTAATATAATTATATTTAATAGATCAAGGAATAGTTGGAATCCCTGGATCCCCAAGTTTCTTTGGAACCTTACCATTTAAGGAATAATTAGCAAGCAAAGTAGAAATTTCCTCATTTCCTTTTATTAGAGACAATATCCTTCATATACTTTGAATAAGGAGGCAATTTAATAGCATCAGTCGAAGGAATTTGCAAAAATAAAGGTTTCATCCACTCACCAAACTTGTTATAGTGTTCTTCTTCCTTTGACTTGTGTTTCTTATCAGGAAAATGCATTGGTTTTTGAACCCAAGGCTCTCTTTCACTACCATGCTTATTAGTAACAAAATCTTCCTTAGTATACTTAGTATTTTTAGTGTGCCTCTTAGGTTCCTCTTCAATTTCTTCCTTATCAGGAGCATCATTTTGTAACATCCCTAAAAATCATGTTTTCAAAGTTTGCATATCATTCATGCATGCATATCATTTAGGGATCAAATATCAAACCCATTTCAAGAAAACAAAGCACTAAGTGCTATTATTTTATGTGATCAAGCATTAATCAAATACCACTCTCAAATGGAGATTATTTGTTTCAAAACCAAACCTTGTTTCTCTCAGATTGTTTTGTTTGATTGTTAATGCTTAAACCAAAATTTACAAAACAAATATGAATTTAAGACCATTTTCAAAACTTGTTCAAAACATGAGCTATGTCACTGGTTATTTTTGTTTGATCCAAAGGACCAAGATAATACAGGGAGACCACATGATTATATGCCTCAAAAATGTGAGTGCTACACTCTACAAAAATACAGAACAAATTTGAATTCAAATTGCATTTGAATTTGTTTGAAAATGGATTCAGGAAATTAAAACAGAATTGGAAAAAGAATAGAGAAAAGGAAAAAGGCTGGCGCCAGGCTTTTGGCACAACAGCGAAACCAGCCCACCCGGGTTTCCCCCTCTCCCTCTGTTTCTCACCGCGTACGCTCCTACCCTCTCGCTGACAAGTGGACCCTACCGACACGTCACTCCGTCGTCCCCAAAATCCCGCCCGCAGACCACATCGCCGCTGCCATTGATGCCGATAATGGCACGGCGTAATTAACCTTGATTCCGCGAACGTTTCCTGTCGCCCTGCTGCCTACTTAAACCCCTCCCCTCTCCGCTCATTTCCCCTCAATTAGCACAGACTCCACGCCACCAGGCTGCTAGAATTTGCCCTCACATCGCCGCGGTACCGACAGACTCCGGCGACCCATTGTGGTAAG
Source organism: Avena longiglumis (assembly GCA_030063025.1). NCBI lineage: Eukaryota > Viridiplantae > Streptophyta > Magnoliopsida > Poales > Poaceae > Avena > Avena longiglumis. The sequence goes on along the minus strand of CP125974.1, from coordinate 191,341,182 downwards.
CTCCGTGCACGCCTCCCTCTATGGTTCACGCGAGCTGCTTCACAACCTTCTTGCGCTCCTTCTGACACCCCTAGTTCGTCTTGTACTGCCCCAGGTCATCGACTCCAATGAGCACCGCAAACTCCCGACGCCGTCTCTATCTCCGGCAAGAAAATTCGGTGAGATTCGACCGCCCCGTGCTTTCCCTTTTAATCTATCTTGTTCGCCTGATCGATGCGCACACGCTGATGCCCTCCGTTTGTGTTAGGGTGGATCAGAACGTCGCCAACGTCGCCGTCCACCTAAGCCCGACGCTATCCTCGACTCCGACGAGCTCCCACGGCCACAACAGCATGCCCCTTCGCCAACCGAACACACATTGAGCATCTCCTCGTCACGGCGATTCTGGTGAGCAACCTCCCACCTCCTCGGGCGACCTAGTTCGCCGACTCTGCCACTGACAGTGCGTGCCGCCGCTAGTCGCCGCCTCTAGCGCCGCCATTCTTTGGTAGGTTGATCGAGCGCCGTAGGATCAAGATCTGACGCATAGGATAGTTCACTTAACCAAGGGGTAAGTTTAGATCTGGGCCGCGCGTTTTAGTTAGATCTGACGGTTCACAGACGCGATCCAGCGCGAAGCGGTACCAACCAATCAGATGCCGACGCGTGTCAGTGAGTTTGATTTAAAATCAGAAATTTGATCTATTAAAAGTTTAAACTTGTTTAATTCATAACTTTTGATTCCCACGTCCAAATTTGACAAATTTTATATCAATGGAATCAAGAGAGAAAGACCTTACCATTTATGCAATGTGTTTAAAGTTTTTCTTCTATTAAAATGGGTGTTTTTGCAGAAACATGTGTAGGCACAATTTGGATATAATAATTATTTGAGAAATGATTTGATGTTCAAATAAAGTTTGTTTGGCAAGTTTTGAACTTGTTTATGAATCAGTACTGTGCACTTGTCTTGTTGAGTATAGAAAATCATCACATATCATTTTGCATGCATCCATATATTTTTGCTTGTATTTATTTTGTATGTGATTTGGTGCTATCATTTTATGTGTAGATTTTGGTGCAAATAGTGATTGTGATTGTGAGTATTGTAGCTACTCTCCAAACTACCAAGGCAAGTGGTGCTACATACATTTGTCCCATTATTTTCACTATTCATTAGTGATATTTCTAAGTAGGACTTGCATGGAATTTTTGCTAAGTATAAACTATGCCATGGGAAATCCTAGTAGATGAAACCTTAGTAGAATTATTCTAAGTTAAGATTCCTACTACTATCATGCTTATCTTAGCTAGTAGAAAACAAGGGTGGATTATATTCATGCTATGGAATGTTTCTAAGTCAAGGACTTGTGTTTTGTTTAATAAAACAACTAAGTGAATGAATCACCTAGGTGGAATGGAAAGAAAGGTTTGTGTTGAGTGGTTACACAAGGCCCATTTCTATGGTTTACCTTGTGTATCTCACTTGTGGAAAGCCACCCAGGAACAAAGAGATTTGAGATGTCAAATGTTGATAAGCTTCAAGTGCAGCCACTTGGCATTATGGGCTCTGCCTAGATCATATAGGTTGCAATAACTTAGCCATTTGGACAGTTGGTGGTAGTGGGATGATAGGTTGGAACGCGTCCATTTGGTCTAAGGGAAGGCTTCTGAAAGGTCCTGTCTTGGTGAAAATCTCTTGTGGGGAAAGTGCACAACCTCTGCAGATGGAAGAATCTAAGTACTTAGCCATGTACCTGGTATTGGACAACTTGAGCATCAAGACATGGAAGCTATCAAGAATCTCCTCATCCCAATTTCTAAGTAAAAACTTGTGGTTGAACAAGGGTGAAGGACCCCAATGTCTATTGGTGGATCCTTGGGAAAGATTTTGACAAAGAAAAACTTAGTGTTTTCAACTGATAGGAAAAACCTATTTTGAGCAAGGCAAGCCTAAGCTACACTTAGACAATATGCATATAGTATTTAGTCCACCAATATTCTACTAAGGTATCACTTGCCAATACTTTTCCAATGTATTGACCCCCTGTGGCTGTAACTTGTGATGTTGCAGGTTATTCTCATGATGATTAGGAGTCATGAGTCTACACTCAACATGCTTGCCTGTGGCACATGAAGATGAAGACTTATTTATCTTATTACATATTTAAACTCTTATACTAGGCATGTGGCCATGGAGTTGTAAAGACTATGTTTGTCTCTGGAATGACTTGTAATAATGACCTTTGTTTCTGTGTACTTCATCTTAAACTGTGGATGCTAGCATTGATCCAGAGACTAGCATTGCAATCACAGGGATCCTTTCCTTTACAAAGGAGGGATCTTACAGATGGTATCAGAGCACTGTGTTGCCTGTAGAATTATGACCCTAGGATTGTAAACCACTAAGGAAAAAAATTCAACAACTTCCACACTTGTCTTTTCTTCTCGTAAACTTTTCTAATCTTCTTTCTCATCTCTATTTGTAGATGAACTCCATCAACGAAGACGTGAAGAAGGGACCACTCATGACTATGACTTTAGAGTGTGAGACAGAATTCCCCAAGGCTCTCAAGGACCTCATGGTTGCCATGGGAATACATGGTGCAGCTGTGTACAAAGGTTTTCCTGTGATGGATGAAGGAGTTGAGTACTGGTGGGTGCAACTTCACTTGTATAAAAACAAGGAAGACAACCACAAGGACTCAGGATTTTGCATGGTCACCAACACAATGATGCACACCTCATTCTTTGATTCAGCAAAGGATGCAACTTGGAGGGCCATCAAAGAACTTGGTGATAGAATCAAGTGCAGAATGCTTAACACCCAGAATGATCTTAGGGAAGAAAAGAAGCATACCCAAGAGTTAGAGGCTACCAACCAAAGTTTAAGGAAGGACATCATAGACTTAGCAATGGAGTCTTGTGATCTAGACAAACAGATTGCCTCTAGGGATGCCCTGTTAGCCAACTTGGCAAGTGAAACGGGATTGTAAACGTACTTCGTTAGTTGGACCACCACACTTATCATTTTATTTCCCAAATGTTGTTCAAAATAAGTTGAACCTTGGTTGTTTGTAATGAATCCATGTATGCCATGACTTGTGTGTTTTGATTTCCAAAGTTATGCATGTGATGCCTTGTCTTGTGATTTGTCTTAAATTGTGATGATTCTAACTTTTTCTATCTTATTAAATAGATGCCTAATGTTACTATCAGCACGGCTGAAGAGTTCAAGGGAACTCGTTTTGGCCCTCGTATTATTGAGCTCACTAGTTTTCTCAATCTCCCTCTTCCTACCATCATGGTGCTTCCCCTCACCAAGTTTGAGAGGAAAGATCTTTGGGGCTTCAAGGTTAATCAGCCCGGACGCCAGACTGAGCCTACCACGGAGGCAATCATCTTCAAGCTCATGCACGATGACAAGGAGATAGGCCTAGAGGTACTCATGCAGGACTCGATTGGACGTCTGTTAGGGAGACACTCTCGACAGGTTAGAGGTACTCACTTCCCAACCTTCGGTAGACGTGATGAGGATGGTGAGGCCATTGACTTCGAGGATACTTCGAGGGAGACAGCAGAGCCGATTCGTCTATACCTCCAGGACTTAGAGGTTCTTCTTAGGCACATAGACATTGATAGGACCAACGTCATGCTCAGCAATGACGAACTCCAGGTGCAGCTTCGTGAGAAGGACAAGCTCTTCGTGGAGAAAGATGAGATAGTCAAGGAGATGGAGGCCAAGTTTGAGAGTCAGGACAGAAAGTTCAAGAGTCAAGAGAAGCGAGTCCAAGATAGGAACAAGAGGATTCGAGACATGACTGCAGAACTGGAGGCCAAGGACTTCGAGCTCGAGCATCAGCAGACTGTGATTGAGAGGCTTCGTTCACAGAAGGGCTCTCAAAGCCAAAGTAGAGACCTTGACCACCAATGTCGAGGAATACAAGACCGCAATGGAGAATGTAGGTCTTACATTTGTTGAGGAGGAGGTTGATGCCGAGGAGTAGTGATGACTACTCATTTATCTTTATTTATCATGTACTTGATTATTTAGTCGCAATGACCATCCAAAATGTGGGTGGCTTGCTATTGGTGTGTTTACTTTGCAAACTTGTTGTCTATGTTGTTGAACTATTATTATTATGATGCATGTTTGGCGATTGTTTATGTGATGTATTGTGCATGTTAGCATCTATGGGTATCTTATTCTTATCTCTATTGAACAAACCATAGATGCCTCCCCGACGTGCCAATCCCAACCCCAACAACAACAACATCACTCGTGAGATGCGGCAAATGATGACAGCTCAGACTCAGCTGATGCAAATGATGACTACTTTCATCCAGAATCAGAACAACAACAACAACAACAACAACAACAACAACAACAACAACAACAACAACAACAACAACAACAACAACAACAACAACAACAACAACAACAACAACAACAACAACAACAACAACAACAACAACAACAATCAACAACAACAATCAGAACAACCCACCGGGTTTTGACATGCTTACTAGGTTCCTGAGACTGAGGCCAGCAAAGTTCTCAGGAACTACTGATCCTATGGTGGCCAATGATTGGCTACGCTCTGTGAACAAGGACTTGGTAATAGTTGGTTGTACTGATGAAGAGAAAGTGAGATTTACAGCTCACTTGTTGGAAGGACCAGCAGCCACTTGGTGGGATAACTTCCAAATCACCACTCCCATTGAGGATGTGACATGGGCTATCTTTGAAGATGGTTTTCGTACTGCTCACATCTCATCCGGAGTGATGAGTTTGAAGAAGAAAGAGTTCCATAACCTGAAGCAGCGCCACCGCAGCGTGGCTGGATACATTGAAGAGTTCAACAATCTGGCGCGTTATGCACCGGATGAAGTTGACACTGATGCTAAGAGGAAGGAAAAGTTCCTTGAAGGGTTGAATGATGAACTGAACCTGCAGTTAGATGTGGCCTATGTTCCCACATACCAGTCTCTTTGTGAAAAGGCTGCTATTTTGGAGAGCAAAATGAAACAAGTGGAAAGCAGGAAGAGAAAGCAGTCTGACAAGCACAGCTCGGGATCATCTCACAAGCGTTCCCATTATGATGACAGTGGGAGTTCCGGATCCCACAAGCATGGGAAATTCAACAAGCACCACAACCACAACCGTTATCATGACAACAAGCACAACCGCAGTCATGACAATGATAAGTACAAGAATCACAAAGGTGGATATAAGAGCCACTAGAGTGGAAGTGGAAGTGGCAGTGGAAGCCAGCCTGTCAAGAAAGATCTTAGTCAGGTTGAATGTTTCAAGTGCAAGAAGGTGGGGCATTATGCAAATGAATGCCCAGAAAATAAGGTTGAAGGACCCAACAAGCCCAACCCTTTTCAGAAGGGACAAGTGAACCACATCAATGTGGAGGAAATTTATGAGGAGACTGATGCTGTTGCTGGTAAGTTCAACTCAATTCTGTTCCAGCATTTGTTCTCTTTGATACTGGTGCATCTCATTCATTCATATCAAGAGCATTTGCTGAAATAAACAAACTACCGGTAGAAACTATTGGGTGTCCTATAAAAGTAAGTTCTCCTGGCGGAGAAATGATAGTGAATTCTGGATGTCATGATTTAGTCATAGAGTTTGGGAAGTATAAGTTTCCTGTTAACCTAATAATCCTAAATTCCCAAGGATTGGATGTTATTTTGGGAATGGACTGGATAACTAAGCACAAGGGAGTGATAGATTGTGCAAACCATACTGTCTCACTCACAACTCCAGAAAACAAAAGGATCAGATTTAAGACCATCTTTGAAGCAAAAAGGAGTAAGCTTAATTCTCTTAAGGGGGTTAGCATAGATAGTGTGCCAATTGTGAGTGAATATCTGGATGTGTTTCCGGAAGAATTTCCAGGAATGCCACCAGATAGAGATGTGGAATGTCTTATTGATTTTCTACCAGGATCTGGACCAATAGCAAAGAGACCGTACAAGATGTCAGTGGATGAGTTGAAAGAACTCAAGAAACAACTTGGAGAACAGTTGCAGAAAGGATTTATCCAACCAAGTTCTTCATCTTGGGGAGCACCAGTTCTATTTGTGGAAAAGAAAGATAGAAGTCAAAGGTTATGCATAGATTACCGTTCACTCAATGAGGTGACTATCAAGAACAAATACCCTTTGCCTAGAATCAATGACTTGTTTGATCAGCTAGAAGGAGCTTGTGTGTTCTCAAAGATTGATCTCCGGTCAGGTTATTTCCAGCTCAAGATAAGGGAACAAGACATACCTAAAACAGCTTTCACCACAAGGTATGGATTGTATGAGTATACTGTGATGCCATTTGGTTTAACCAATGCACCAGCATACTTCATGAATATGATGAACAAAGTGTTCATGGAATTCCTTGACAAGTTTGTTGTCGTATTCATCGATGACATTTTAATCTACTCCAAGAGCAAGGAAGAGCATGAAGGACATTTACGATTGATACTTGAGAAGCTTACAGAGCATAAGCTATATGCCAAATTCAGCAAGTGTGAATTTTGGTTAAATGAAGTTGGTTTTCTTGGACACGTTGTGTCAGGAGATGGTGTAGCAGTTGATCCTGCTAAAGTTTCAGCTGTAACTGAATGGGAATCTCCTAAGTCAGTGAAAGAGGTTCGTGGTTTCCTTGGCTTGGTAGGATACTACAGAAGATTTATTGAGAATTTCTCCAAGGTAGCTAAACCTATGACAGAATTGCTAAAGAAAGACAAGAAGTTTGCTTGGTCTGAAGGTTGTGAACTCAGCTTTCAAGAATTGAAGAAGAGACTAGTGACAGCACCAGTCTTATGTTTGCCAGATTTGGAGAAAGATTTCCAAGTATATTGTGATGCATCTCATCATGGGTTAGGTGCAGTACTTATGCAAGAAGGGAAAGTTGTGGCTTATGCCTCCAGACAACTCAAAACTCATGAGGTAAACTATCCTACTCATGATTTAGAGTTAGCCTCTGTTGTCCATGCACTCAAAACATGGAGACATTATCTTTTGGGAAAGAGATGTGAAGTGTTCACAGATCACAAGAGTTTGAAGTATATCTTCACCCAGAAGGAAATTAACATGGGACAAAGAAGATGGCTAGAACTCATCAAAGACTATGACTTGAGTTTGCAGTACCACCTCGGTAAAGCAAATGTTGTAGCGGATGCTCTAAGCCGTAAGGTTTTTGTGAATGGCCTTACTTAGGGAGAATTGCCAGATGATCTGTGTGCCCAATTTAGAGATCTCAGATTGGATATTGTGCCTAAGGGACATCTCATGTCTTTGGATGTTCAACCCACCTTGTTGGACAAGATCAAAGAATCCCAAAAGGCAGATAAGGAAATTGAAGAGATTAAGGAAACGATTGGCAAGGGAAAAGCCAAAGGATTCCATGAAGACGAACAGGGTACTTTATGGCATGGAAAACGTATCTGTGTTCCGCAAGGTCCGGAGCTTCGGAAACTGATTTTACAAGAAGCACATAACTCACCATATTCCATTCATCCGGGTAACACCAAAATGTACATGGATATGAAGGAAATATTTTGGTGGAATAATCTCAAGAAGGACATCGCCGAACATATTGCTTTATGTGATGTATGTAGTAGAGTGAAAGCGGAACATCAGAAACCAGCAGGATTGTTACAACCACTACCTATTCCTGATTGGAAGTGAGACAAGATTGGCATGGATTTCATCACCGGATTGCCAAGGACTAGGTCAGGATATGATTCTATTTGGGTAGTAGTGGATCGCTTAACTAAAGTGGCTCATTTTATACCCATGAAGACAACTTACACAAGTGCTAAGTTAGCCAAGATCTATATGAGCAGAATTGTATGTCTACATGGAGTACCCAAGAGTATTGTGTCTGATAGGGGAACCCAATTCACTTCTCATTTTTGGAGGAAGCTACATGAGTCATTGGGAACGAGGTTGGAATTCAGCACTGCATTTCATCCTCAAACTGATGGACAGACAGAAAGGACTAATCAAATTCTTGAAGATATGTTGAGAGCATGTGCTCTAGACTATGGAGCCAGCTGGGATGAAAGTCTGCCTTATGCAGAATTTTCTTACAATAACAGCTATCAAGCCAGTATTGAGATGGCACCATTTGAATTTCTCTATGGGAGAAAGTGTACCACCCCATTGCTATGGAATGGTTTGGGAGAAAGAAGTTTGTTCGGACCAGAACTCACCAAAGAGGCTGAAGAGAAAGTCAAGCTGGTTAAGGATAGATTGAAGATAGCACAGTCCCGACAAAAGAGCTACGCAGATCCAAAGCGTAGGAGGTCACCTATGAAGTAGGTGACATGGCTTATCTTAGAGTGTCACCACTTCGTGGAGTGAAAAGGTTTGGTGTCAAAGGTAAATTGGCCCCAAGATATGTTGGACCATTCAAGATTTTGAGTCGCAAAGGAGAAGTAGCTTATGAGATTGAATTGCCAGAGTCTTTGTCAGCTGTTCATAATGTGTTTCATGTGAGTCAGCTTAAGAAATGCCATCCGGAAATGGAAGAGACTTCTTTGAAGGATACTATACCTTTGGAAGAGGTTCAATTGGAGAGTGACCTCACTTATGAGGAGAAACCTATCAAGATTCTTGAGACTGCAGAAAGAGTTACACGGACTAAGACTATCAAATTCTGCAAAGTTCAATGGAACCATCATTCCGAAGAAGAAGCAACATGGGAAAGAGAAGATGATCTTTGGAAAGACCACCCTCACCTATTTGCTAGCCAACCCGAATCTCGAGGGAAAGATTCACCTTAAGGGGGTTAGAATTGTAACATCCCTAAAAATCATGTTTTCAAAGGTTGCATATCATTCATGCATGCATATCATTTAGGGATCAAATATCAAACCCATTTCAAGAAAACAAAGCACTAAGTGCTATTATTTTATGTGATCAAGCATTAATCAAATACCACTCTCAAATGGAGATTATTTGTTTCAAAACCAAACCTTGTTTCTCTCAGATTGTTTTGTTTGGTTGCTAATGCTTAAACCAAAATTTACAAAACAAATATGAATTTAAGACTATTTTTGAAAACTTGTTCAAAACATGAGCTATGTCACTGGTTATTTTTGTTTGATCCAAAGGACCAAGCTAATACAGGGAGACCACATGATTATATGCCCCAAAAATGTGAGTGCTATACTCTACAAAAATCCAGAACAAATTTGAATTCAAATGGCATTTGAATTTGTTTGAAAATGGATTCAGAAAATTAAAACAGAAATGGAAAAAGAATAGAGAAAAGGAAAAAGGCCGGCGCCAGGCTTTTGGCCCAACAGCGAAACCAGCCCAGCAACCAGCCCACCCGGGTTTCCCCCTCTCCCTCTGTTTCTCACCGCGTACGCGCATACCCTCTCGCTGACAAGTGGACCCTGCGGCCACGTCACTCCGTCGTCCCCAAAATCCCGCCCGCAGACCACGTCGCCGCTGCCGTTGATGCCGATAATGGCGCGGCGTAATTAGCCTTGATTCCGCGAACGTTTCCTGTCGCGCTGCTGCCTACTTAAACCCCTCCCCTCGCCGCTCATTTCCCCTCACTTAGCACAGACTCCACGCCACCAGGCTGCTAGAATTTGCCCTCACATCGCCGCGGTACCGACAGACTCCGGCGACCCATTGTGGTAAGCTCCGTGCGCGCCTCCCTCTCTGGTTCACATGAGCTGCTTCGCAACCTCCTTGCGCTCCTTTTCACACCCCTAGTTCGTCTTGTACTACCCCAGGTCGTCGACTCCAACGAGCACCGCAAACTCCCGACGCCGTCTCCAACTCCGGCAAGAAAATTCGATGAGATTCGACCGCCCCGTGCTTTCCCTTTTACTCTATCTTGTTCGCCTGATCGATGCGCACATGCTGATGCCCTCCGTTTGTGTTAGGGCGGATCAGAATGTCACCAACATCGTCGTCCACCTAAGCCCGATGTTGTCCTCGACTCGGACGAGCTCCCACGGCCACAGCAGCACGCCCCTTCGTCAACCGAACACACGTTGAGCATCTCCTCGTCACGGCGATTCTGGTGAGCAACCTCCCACCTCCCCGGGCGACCTAGTTCGCCGGCTCCGCCACTGACAGAGCGCGCCGCCACCAGTCGCCTCCGCTAGTGCCGCCAGTCTTTGGTAGGTTGGTCGAGCGCCGTAGGATCTAGATCTGACGCATAGGATAGATCACTTAACGAAGGGGTAAGTTTAGATCTGGGCCGCACGTTTTAATTAGATCTGACGGTTCACAAACGCAATTTAGCGTGAAGCGGTACCATCCAATCAGATGCCGCCGCGTGTTAGTGAGTTAGATTTAAAATCAGAAATTTGATCTATTAAAAGTTTAAACTTGTTTAATTCATAACTTTTGATTCCCACGTCCAAATTTGACAAATTTTATATCAATGGAATCAGGAGAGAAATCCCTTTCCATTTATGCAATGTGTTTAATGTTTTGCTTATATTAAAATGGGTGTTTTTGCAGAAACATGTGTAGGCACAATTTGGATATAATAATTATTTGAGAAATGATTTGATGTTCAAATAAAGTTTGTTTGGCAAGTTTTGAACTTGTTTATGAATCAGTACTGTGCACTTGTCTTGTCGAGTATAGAAAATCATCACATATCATTTTGCATGCATCCATATATTTTTTCTTGTATTTATTTTGTATGTGATTTGGTGCTATCATTTTATGTGTAGATTTTGGTGAAAATAGTGATTGTGATTCTGAGGATTGTAGCTACTCTCCAAACTACCAAGGAAAGTGGTGCTACATACTTTTGTCCCATTATTTTCACTATGCATTAGTGATATTTCTAAGTAGTACTTGCATGGAATTTTTGCTAAGTATAAACTATGCCATTGGAAATCCTAGTAGATGAAACCTTAGTATAATTATTCTAAGTTAAGATTCCTACTACTATCATGCTTAGCTTAGCTAGTAGAAAACAAGGGTGGATTATATTCATGCTATGGAATGTTTCTAAGTCAAGGACTTGTGTTTTGTTTAATAAAACAACTAAGTGAATGAATCACCTGGGTGAAATGGAAAGAAAGGTTTGTGTTGAGTGGTTACACAAGGCCCATTTATATGGTTTACCTTGTCTATCTCACTTGTGGAAAGCCACCCAGGAACAAAGAGATTTGAGATGTCAAATGTTGAGAAGCTTCAAGTGCAGCCACTTGGCATTATGGGCTCTGCCTGGATCATATAAGTTGCAATAACTTAGCCATTTGGAAAGTTGGTGGTAGTGGGATGATAGGTTGGAACGCGTCCATTTGGTCTAAGGGAAGGCTTCTGAAAGGTCCTGTCTTGGTGAAAATCAAGTCTTCTGGGGAAAGTGCACAACCTCTGCAGATGGAAGAATCTAAGTACTTAGCCATGTCCCTGGTATTGGACAACTTGAGCATCAAGACATGGAAGCTATCAAGAATCTCCTCATCCCAATTTCTAAGTAAAAACTTGTGGTTGAACAAGGGTGAAGGACCCCAATGTCTATTGGTGGTTCCTTGGGAATGATTTTGACAAAGAAAAACTTAGTGTTTTCAACTGATAGGCAAAACCTATTTTGAGCAAGGCAAGCCTAAGCTACACTTAGCCAATATGCATATAGTATTTAGTCCACCAATATTCTACTAAGGTATCACTTGCCAATACTATTCCAATGTATTGACCCACTGTGGCTGTAACTTGTGATGTTGCAGGTTATTCTGATGATGATTAGGAGTCATGAGTCTACACTCAACATGCTTGCCTGTGGCACATGAAGATTAAGACTTATTTATTTTATTACATATTTAAACTCTTGTACTAGGCATGTGGCCATGGAGTTGTAAAGACTATGTTTGTCTCTGGAATGACTTGTAATAATGACCTTTGTTTCTGTGTACTTCGTCTTAAACTGTGGATGCTAGCATTGATCTAGGGACTAGCATTGCAATCATAGGGATCCTTTCCTTTACAAAGGAGGGATCTTACACATTTTATCATTACCACTTTCAGTTTCACCATTAGAGATAGATATACTATTAGGATCTATAGCAGGTTCAGAAGATTCTACAACTATTTTATGTTTCTTTCTCTTAGAAGAAGTACCTCTATTTTCAAATTGTTGAGAATCCTGCTCAATTCTTTTAGGATGTCCCTTAGGATACAAAGGATCCTGAGTGGCAGCACCACTCCTAGTTCTAATTTCATAAGCATGTTTATCTCCAGAAGCATTAACTAGCATATCTTTTTGTACCTTAGCAAGTTGATCAATTTGAGTTTGAACCATTTGGAAATGTTTAACAAGCATTTTAACATCATTAGAAGTTCTTTCCACAATATCTTTAAACTCATTAATAGCTCCAGAGTTTTCCATTAAATGATTAAGCACTTGCTTATTAAAATTACCTTTCTTAACAATAATGATATCAAGTTCCTCTAAGCATTGGTCAGGAGGTTTACCATAAGGAATATCACCTTCATCAAAATGTTGGAGAGAGTGTACCTCAATAGTGGATGAGTGGGAGATTGGCTTACATAATTCTTCTATAGGAGTAAAATTTTCACATCTCCAGATTTAATACCCTTCTACTTAAGACATTTCTTAGCTTCTTTCATCACTTCATCATTCAGTTCAATCACTCTCTTCTTGGGTGTTGGTGTTGGTGTTGGGGTTGGTTTAGGCACAGTTGGTTCAGGTGTAGTTGGATCAAGTGTAATTGGCTTAGTTGTAGTCCAATCATCATAATTATTGCTTATTTTAGCCATTAATTCCTCAACTTCTTCAGGAGTTCTTTTCCTGAAAACACAATCAGCAAAACTATCCAGGTATGTCCTAGATTCATCAGTTAGTCCATTATAATATATATCAAGAAGCTCATTTTTAGGTAATGGACATCCAGGATATGCATGAATCAAAGAACAGAACCTTGCCCATGATTCAGGCAATTTCTCCTCTTATCCCTGTTTAAAATCAAAAAGTTCCTGCAAAACAGCATGTCGAGCACTAGGAGGGAAATATTTCTGAAAGAAAGTAGCAATCAAGCAATCAGGCTATCAATGGATCCAGGAGGTAAATTATTAAACCAAGCTTTAGCTTCTCCTTTTAGTGAAAAGGGAAAATTTTAGCAACAAAGTGGGTGCGCATCTTAATATCATTAGAAAATAAACCAATCATAGTAGAAATATCATTCATATGTGCCACAGCTCTTTCATTCTCAGTCCCACAAAAAGGTTCTTTCTCAATGTTAGACCCCTCCTTTATAAAGGATAGGATCCCTGTGATTGCAATGCTAGTCCCTGGATCAATGCTAGCATCCACAGTTTAAGATGAAGTACACAGATACAAAGGTCGTTTATTACATTCATTCCAGAGATAAACATAGTCTTTTACAACTCAGGGCCATAGGCCTAATACAAGAGTTTTTAGGAATAAGTAAATAAACACCAGTCTTCATCTTCATGTGCCACAGGCAAGCATGTTGAGTGTAGACTCATGACTCCTACTCATCATCGGAGTAACCTGCAACATCACAAGTTACAGCCACAGAGGGTCAATACTTTGGAATAGTATTGGCAAGTGATACCTTAGTATATTTTAAGTGGTCTATAGTTCTATATGCATTTGGCTAGTGTAGCTTGGCTTGCTTTGCTTAAAATTAAGTTTTACTTATTAGTTGAAATTGCTAAGTTTTTCTTTGTCAAAACATTCCCAAGGAAACCATCAATAGACATTGAGGTCCTTCACCCTTGTTCACCCACAAGTTTTATTTAGAAGTTGGAGTGATGAGATTTTTGTGGCTTCCATGTCTTGATGCTCAAGTGTCCATTTCCTTGACAAGGCTAAGTACTTAGGTTTTCCATCTGCAGAGGTTGTGCACTTTCCCACCAGACTTGGTTTCCCAAGACAGGACCTTTCGGAAGCTTTTCCTTAGTCAAAATGGACGCTCAACCTATCAACCCAACTACCACCATCATCCAAATTGACTAAGTTCGCAACCTATATGATCATGGCGAGCCCATATTGCCAAGTGGTTGCCTGTAAGCTTTCTCCACACTTGGCCTCCAAACCTCTTTGTGCCAGGTGGCATTCCACAAGTGTGATACACAACCCAAGTCCATGGCCTTGTGTAACCACTCAACATAACCCATACATTCCATTCCACCCAGAGGTTTATTTAACTTAGTAGTTTTATTAAGAAAACATAAGTCTCTTGACTTAGAATATTTTATCATATAGTATATATATAGATGTTCACCACCCTTGTTTGCTATAAGCTAGGCTAAGCAAGTATGGCAACTTATCTTAGGGATAACTCCCTAACAATGCTAGTAGACTACATAGGATTTCCCACCTTTTCATTAGACAAAATATTATGCAATAGTATAATAAAATATCTAATGCTAGTTCAAAACATAGGACAAATATATATTCATGCAAATATCACTTGCCTTGGTAGTGTGGGGAGTAGCACTCTTCACAATCACAATCACAATCAAAATCTACACAAGAAATCAAAACATACAATTATACACATTTAAACATAACCAAAATTATATGAATGCATGCATGCAAGAATTTACCATGTGTTAAATTTTGAAAAATTCTACCAAGTGTGTAATCATGACTCTTTGAAGTATAACATGCCACCAGTTTGTCCAATAAACCTATTTGTCCATAACAAAATTTTATAAAGACATTTTATATCTAAAATAGCCCCAAACTTGTTCCACAAATAAAACATTTTTAACTGTTACTATATGCTAAACAAAAGGTATATTCGATAGGCCTTGTCTTCTTGAACTCAACGATATAAAGTTTGCAAAAATCAACGTGTCGTTTGAAAGATACAAGCATTTGAAGTTTTGAATCTAATTCAGATTTTGAATTCTGTTTAATCTAAAACTTTGCCACGCGTCGGCGTTTCTCTTTGGCGTACCGATTCAAGACCGGATCACCCTTCGAGCGTTGGATCTAACTAACGTTGCGCTGCTGGCTCAGATCTGTCCTTCGATAAGTGAAGTGTTTATACGCGTAGGATACTGAATCTAACGGCTAAGATTCATTTGACTAAAAAGCAAGGCCGCAGCGGTATGTGACAGCGTCGTCGATAATGATGCGGCGTTCTAGGTTGTCCGAGAGGGAGAGGGTATTACCAGGTTCGCGGAGGTTCTTGAAGCTCGTCGTGGTAATGGCTTGTGGAGGGGCGTTCGGAGATGGGCTCTAGACCTCGTGAGTTTAAATGCTGGCGTCAAGTGAGGTTTGTCGGAGTTCTTGCCAATGTTCTGCGTCGCTGAGCATGAACCAATGGGTTTAGAAGATGCGCAGGACAACTACGAACACGCCGGTGAATAAGAAGGGCGCTCGAAACTTCGGGATTGCTCGCGGAGTTCGCGAAAATGTCGCCCACGGTCGGTTGTCGTTGCGAGGTTCCTCGTCATGCTAGGCCAAAATAGGGACACCGCCGATGCGCGCGATGACGAGGATTCTATGCGTATCAACCAGAGGGCAAGGGTGGTGGTTACTTACGGAGAGGGTCGCGGAGTTCGTGAAGAAGATGGTGGCGGATCGTCGACATTGCCAACGCTTAGGGGTCATGCGAAGACAAACGGCGAGTGTCGGAAGATGCGTATGAGTTCACCGAATAAGATAGGGTGAATGGGAGCAGAGAACTCAAGCTCACCGGAATTGATCGCGGAGGGCTCTGTCATGGCGACTCGCGGAGGTTTGAGGGCACTGGGGCGTGAGTGTGCGATGTTGGGGAAAATGACCGTGGGGTGGTGGGGATCTTATAGCACAGGAGTCGACAAGAAACGCTGCGTTTAAAGGCCCAATTAACCCGCGCCATCACCGGCAGTCATTGCGGCAATGACGTGGTCGCGAGCGAGTTTTGGGAAGACGATGACCGCGTGTCGAGGTCCACTCGTCGTGAGGTGCACGCAGTGAATGTGGGGACCGATCCCGGTGGCTGGCTCAGTGTGTGCTCGCGCGTGAGAGGAGAAAAGGAATTCCCCGGGTGGGCTTGCTGGGCTTGTTCTTCTACTGGGCCAGATCCTAGCCGTGTGGCCCTTTTCTATTCAAAAGTTCTTTTCTTTTTCTATTTCCAATTTCTGGTATGAATTTTGGTATGAATTCAAATCCTTTTGAAATCAGATTGCCTTGGGAATTTTTGTAGGGTTTTGTGGATTCAAAACAATCACAAAACTAGGTGGTTATATTGCAAAGCTTGGTCCAGCTTGGTTTTAATAATAAATAGGAATTGTTCCTGTTTGCAAACATTTGAAATGGGTTTTAGAATTTATTCCTAAATTTGAAATCTTTGGGGTTTAAAATTTCTCCTATTCTTTCCATCAATGAAGGCAAGCATTGAAGTATTTAAACATTCAAATATTAACAGGTTGATGTTAAATTGGGAGAATATGCCCACATGAATTCATAACTCATATCCCATTTCTAAATGATTTTTGAGAAAAACCCTAAATGCATGAATGATGCAAAGTGGTATGAATGAGTTTAAAATTATGATTTTTGGGATGTTACAAATCTAACCCCTTAAGGTGAATCTGCCCTCGAGATTGGATTGGCTAACAAATAGGTGAGGTGGTCTTTGTAGATCATCTTCTCTTTCCCATGTTGCTTCCTCTTGAATGATGATTCCATTGTACCTTACAAAATTTGATAGTCTTGGTCCCGTGACTCTTTCGTGGTCTCCAAAATCTTAACTGGCTTTTCCTCATAAGTGAGATCACTTTATAGTTGAACCTCTTCCAAAGGTATGGTATCTTTCAAAGAGGATTCTTCCATTTCTGGGTGACATTTCTTAAGCTGACTCACATGAAATACGTTATGAACTGCTGATAGAGATTCTGGCAATTCAACTTCATATGCAACTTCTCCTTTGCGACTTAGAATTTTGAATGGTCCAACATATCTTGGTGCCAACTTTCCTTTGACTCCAAATCTTTTCACTCCACGGAGTGGCGATACTCTGAGATAAGCTCTATCCCCAACTTCGTAGGTGACCTCTCTTGTAGGGGTCCCAACCTGATAAGGTTGATCCCTCCTGTGTTTTACAATGCTAGTCCCTGGATCAATAGCTAGCATCCACAGTTAAGATGTAATATCAAGAAACAAAGGTCATAATATAACTTTATAACCAGGAAAACATAATTTTATTACATCATACATAGCTCATATGGCTATTACATTACATTGCAGCGGAATAAATATAGTCATGGGTCCTTCATCTTCAAGTGCCACAGGCAGATGTTGGTTGTAGACTTTGTAATCCTAATCAAACAATCTTCACTAAAATCAATCAAACCTGCAACATACAAGTTACAGCCACAAAGGGTCAATACATTTGAATTGTATTGGCAAGTGATACTATGGTAGTATAGTGGAGTCTATCATCTATATGCATTTGGCTAAGTGGAGTTGAGGCTTGCATTGCTCAAAATATATTTTCCTTAACATTTTGAAAATAAATAGTTTTGTCAAAAACTTTTCCAATGCTTCTCTCAATCAAAGACTGAAGATCCTTCTCGAGGCATCTACAAATCAAAGACTGAAGTGCTTGGTAAAATCATTTTCCTCAATCCAAGATTTCAAGATCCTTATATCAAGCCATCTTTCCATCAAAGATTGAAGAATACACACAAACCCTTGTTCACCCACAAGTTTTTATTTAGAAATTGGAATGATGAGATTCTTGATTGCTTCCATGTCTTGATGCTCAAATTGTCCTTTACCAGGGACATGGCTAAGTACTTAGGTTTTACACTCTGCAGAGGTGGTGCACTTTACCCACAAGACTTGGTTTCCCAAGACAAAATCTTTCAGAAGCTTTCCCTTAGACCAAAATGGACGCGTTCCAACCTATCAAACACTACCACCCACTGTC
Organism: Avena longiglumis; assembly: GCA_030063025.1. Taxonomy (NCBI): domain Eukaryota; kingdom Viridiplantae; phylum Streptophyta; class Magnoliopsida; order Poales; family Poaceae; genus Avena; species Avena longiglumis. The sequence goes on along the minus strand of CP125974.1, from coordinate 191,323,291 downwards.
CATTTGGCTAAGTTCTTGCAACCTATATGATCATGGCAGAGCCCATATTGCCAAGTGGTTGCACTTGAAGCTTCTCAACATTTGACATCTCCAATCTCTTTGTTTCCTGGGTGGCATTCCACAAGTGAGATACACAATCCAAGTCCATGGCCTTGTGATCCACTCAACTATTCTCCACCAATCTATTCCATTCCACCCAGGTGATTCATTAACTTAGTTGTTTTATTAGACAAAATCACAAGTCCTTAGACTTAGAATATTTTTCTATAGTGTGAATATATATTCCACCCATGTTTTCTATTAGCTAGGCTAAGCTTGGTAGTAGTAGGAATCTCTAACTTAGGAAAATTCTACTAAGGATTCATCTACTAGATTTTCCTATAGCAAGATCTATACTTAGCAAAATCCATGCAAGTTTTACTTAACAAAATCACTAATGCATAGAAAAAGTAATAGGGCAAAAGTATGAAGCATCACTTGCCTTTTTGGTAGAGTATAGGTTCACTTCTTGATCTTTGCAACAATCACTCTCTTCAAGTCACTACAAATCAATCAAGCAAGGCAAACTCAATCTACCAATCAAGCAAACAACACACATAAATAACAAAATCAAAGAAATGCATGCAAGCATGCCAAGCTTTGTTTTGTTTGAAAAAGTGGTCCCTAGTGGGTCATAGACATTTGGGTACATCTAATGGTCATTTCCTAAAGTGGCCAAGTCATTTGCTAAAGGTTTCACTTTAAAACCATTTTCAAAACAAAGTGTTATTTCTATGTGGTGTAGAAATATTTTTACTAAGCCATTTTCCCATAGGGTTCACCAAATGAGTTGCTATTGCAAAACTTGGTGTTTTTGGGTCAGTAGGTTTGGTTCAAAACATTTACTCAAAGTTTTCTTCCTTTAAACATTTCCATAATAAAATCACTAATTTTATTTGGCTAGAAATGGACTAAATCAAGTAATCCATTCTAAATCTTTCCAAAAACATTTATAAGGGAATGGTTTGGTTCCTAGGGTCAGTAAGGTCACAACTAAACATTTTGCAAAGGTTTTACTCCTAAATTCAATTTTACTCAATTTTTATACTCTAAACAAGCTCACAAAAGTTTCTGCAAATTCAAACAATTTATCAAATACTATTTGCTAAACTAAGGGTAGGGTTGGCTAGGGCTTGTTCTCCTGAATCTTTTGATATAAAATTTGCAAATTTTGGACGTGTGGTTTGAAAGTTATAGCAATTACAAGTTTGCTATTAAATCTGATTCAAAAATCTGTTTTAATTCCAACCACTGACACGCCGCCTTCTTATTCGGGTACCGTCATGCGGATCACGCCCAGATGCGTTGGATCTAACTTAATCGTGTGGCTCAGATCGAGTACCCCTTCGCGAATAAGTGGATCTATCCTATTCGTGCGATCTCGATCTAACGGTTGCTACTGACCGGCCACGGATGGGCGGCGCTGCGCGACGGTGAACGGTGGTGACGGACAGACGGCGCTGATGAAACAGGGGCGAAGAAGAAAAACAAGCTCACCGAGGTCGTGAGGCGAGGTGAAAACACGTCGTGTGGTTGGCGTGGTTCGGGCGCATGTGTTGGGAAGAATCTCTCACCGGTGTTATTATCTTGGCGGCGGTCGGGTCGACGGCGGAGACGTTCGTGGTCCACGAGAATACGAGCGAATGGCTGAGTTAGAGCGAGGAGGTCACAGAGATGATGTGAGCATGCATCGAGAAGAAGAGGGGTGACTAGGTTCTACTGCGGCTCGTCGGAGAAGAAGGCGGTGGCGGTGATGCAAGTCGTCGTCGTTGGCGTTCTTTGTAGATCTCGTGAGGGTAAACCGAGGGCATGATTAGTCGCGAAAATCATGGCGGAGCTGTGAGCGTGATCAAGGGGACTTGGGGTGGTTGGCTCTTACCAGTATGTTTCGCCGGAGTAAAAGACAGGCGGCGGCGCTTCTGTTCTTTGTCGAAAACCACTTCCTGGGACGCCCGCGGATGAATGGTTGGCACTGGGAGATGCGCCAGGGAGTGGGGAAGCTGTCAGGATGATCGGGAAGGCTCGGGGTGGTGGGTGCTGGCCGTATTCGTCGGTGGAAGCTCGTCGGAGACGGTGACAGTGCAAGCGACAATTAGAGCAGCCTGGTGGCGTGTCTGGGGAGGAATCTGAGGGAAACGAGAGAGGAGAGGGTGCCGTTTTAAGGTGCGTGGTCTCTGGGTGAGTTAAGCTGGTCATCAACGCGGATTAATCGACATCAATGGCGGCAGAGCGACGTTGAGGGAGAAGGAAGAAACGGCTGCGCGGGTGTGGACGATGTACAGAAAAGGTGGGGTCCACCGGTCAGTGGGAAAAGAGGAAGAGGGAGGGTCCACCAGTCAGTTGCCTCGTGGGTTGTTTCAGCGGTGAGAAGGTAACGCTTCGGGGGAGGAAGAGCTGGGCTCGGTGGGCTGTTTGGGCCGGGGTAGTGGGTTGGGTCTGTTTTCTTTCATTTTTTTTTATTCAGTATCCTTTTCTTTTATATTTCTGAATTCTGTTTTGAATTTCCAATCAAACAAATCTTACTCAAATCAATCCAAACAATCATTCAGTTTGTAAATTTGAATTTGATTTTGTTTATCAATCATAAACCAAATCTCAAAATAAAATAAAATAATATCCTTATTTATTTTAGGATCCATTTAATAGTTAAATAAAATGGATCACTAGTTATTTAATAAAATAGGGTTTGATTTTTATTAATAAATTTCCATTTGAAATCTAATTATTTTCATAATAAAACCAGTAGGTTTTATTTGAAAATAAGGATGCTTGGAAATCTTGTTTTAAAATAAAATAACCTTTTATTTTAGGTTCCATTTATAATTAAATAAATGGTCCTTAGATAATAATCCATTTAGGATTTGTTTATTTGGTTCAAATAATTCATATTGAATTATTTGGAAAGTATTCCAAAGTGATTTATTAATCATATAAGATTGGGTAATTGTTTTAATTCCAAATATCATTTTCTCATGTATTTTATTTAGAGATTTGTCCTTATTTAAAATAGGGATAGAATGGTTATTTCCATTTTATTTTATTTGGAATATTCTTTATTTCATATTTTTATTTGAATTGGGATTAATCATCACTCCATTTACTTCATGGATTAGGCCAAGATTTGATTTGGTCGTAAATATTCTTTATTAATATTTTCATCTTTGTCTTATGAAATCCATATCTTTTTATTTAGAGATCCAAACTTGGTGATTCCAATTTATGAAAACTTATTTATTATTTGTTTATACTTTTGATTCCTTTTAGGATCTATTGTACTCCACTTGGTATGGGTTTTTGGTAAGGCTTTAATAGCTTTGGAAATTCAATTCACTTATCTTTTTATATTCATAAGATTTTGTTTATGGTCTCATCTATAATTTAAATAAAATGGACCATGGTTTATTAATCAAATAGGGTTTGGTTCATTATGAGAATATTTATTTTTTTTAAAATCTAAAATAAAGCCAAAAAATTTTAGTAGGTTTTAATTAAGAGAATTAAATACTTAGAAAACTTATTTAAAATAATTTAACAAGCTTTGATGTTTAAATTAAATTGGTAAAACTTCTTAGTTAAATAAAATTGGATATTAAATCCTTATTAATTTATTTTAAATAAACCTTTGTTATTTTTATTCAAAACTAAATGTTTTAATTCCCAAAGTTTGGTCAAGGTTTAATTTTCCTTTATTTAATAATCTTTATTTATAAAACTTCTATTTCATTTGAAAACAAATCTTTTCATTTAATTGTTTCAAAATAGTATTTCCAAATGTTTTTATTTCCCTTTTATTAAATGTTTATTTTTTAAATCTCTTGAGGTTTATTTTAATTCAAATGGGTTTGAAGTTCCAATTGTATTCAAAAAGTTTCTTCTGGCTCTGAAAATTAACAAAGTTTTGTTTTATTAATTTTATTTTCACATTACAAGATTTGGAAAATCTTGGGATGTGACATCTCTTCGCTTAGAATCCGCGTAGCTTTTCTGTCGGGATTGTGCTATCTTCAATCTGTCTTTAACCAACTTGACTTTCTCTTCGGCTTCTTTGATAAGATCAGGTCCGAATAAGCTTCTTTCTCCCACGCCATTCCACAATAATGGGGTGGTACACTTCCTTCCGTAGAGTAACTCAAACGGTGCCATTCCAATACTAGATTGATGACTATTGTTGTAAGAAAACTCTGCGTAGGGTAAACTTTCATCCCAACTTGCTCCATAATCCAAAGCGCATGCTCTCAACATGTCTTCTAGAATTTGATTGGTTCTCTCCGTTTGACCATCTGTTTGAGGATGAAAGGCAGTACTGAATTCCAACCTCGTTCCTAAGGATTCATGAAGTTGTCTCCAAAAGTGAGATGTGAATTGAGTTCCCCTATCAGACACAATACTCTTTGGCACACCATGAAGGCATACAATCCTGCTCATGTAAATTTTTGCTAGTTTGGCACTTGTATAAGTTGTTTTCACTGGTATAAAATGAGCCACTTTGGTTAGACGATCCACTACTACCCATATGGAATCATATCCCGATCTAGTCCTTGGTAATCCGGTAATGAAATCCATACCAATATTTTCCCACTTCCATTCAGGAATAGGCAATGGTTGAAGCACTGCTGGTTTACGTGCTCGCTTTGACTGCTACACATCACACACAAAGCGATATGTTCGGCGATGTCCCTTTTGAGATTGTTCCACCAAAATCTCTCTTTCATATCCATGTACATCTTGGTGTTTCGGTGAATAGAATATGGAGAGTTGTGACCTTCTTGTAAGATCAGTTTCGCAACTCGGGTCTTGTGGAACACATATGCTTTCCGTGCCATAAAGTACCCTGCGTCAATATGGAAACTCTTGGCTTTCCTAGACCAATGTTTACTTTAATCTTTTCAATTTCCTCATCGTCTTTTGAACTTCTCGGATCTTGTCCAAAAGAGTGGGTTGAACATCCAAGGACATGAGATGCCCTTCTGGTACAATCTCCAATCTGAGTTCTTTGAATTGCCTACACAAGTCTTCTGGCAATTCCCCTTTTGTAAGGCCATTTATAAATGTCTTACGACTTAGAGCATCGGCTACCACATTTGCTTTACCAGGATGGTATTGTAAACTTAAGTCGTAATCCTTAATAAGTTCTAGCCATCTTCTTTGTCTCATGTTGATCTCCTTCTGGGTGAAGATATATTTCAAGCTCTTATGATCGGTGAATACTTCACACCGTTTACCTAACAGGTAATGTCTCCATGTTTTGAGTGCATGAACGACAGAGGCTAACTCCAAATCATGAGTAGGGTAGTTTATTTCATGAGTTTTGAGTTGTCTCAAGCATAAGCTACGACTCTACCATCTTGCATAAGTACGGCACCTAAGCCTTGATGAGAAGCATCACAGTACACTTGGAAATCTTTTTCCAAATCAGGCAGACACAAAACTGGTGCTGTTACAAGTCTCTTTTTTAATTCCTGAAAACTGACTTCACAACCTTCGCACTGTGCAAACTTTTGTCCTTCTTTAGCAATTCTGTCATAGGTTTAGCAACTTTTGAGAAATTTTCAATAAACCTTCAGTAGTAACCTGCTAAGCAGGAAACTACGAACTTCTTTCACATTTTGGGTGATTCCCAATCTGTCACTGCTGAAACTTTAGTCGGATCAACTGCCACACCATCCTTTGTCATAACATGACCAAGGAATCCAACTTTCTCTAACCAGAACTCACACTTGCTGAATTTGGCATAAAGTTTATGTTCTCTTAATTTTTCAAGTATTAAGCGCAAGTGTCTTTCATGTTCTTCCTTGCTCTTGGAGTAGACTAGGATATCGTCGATAAAAATAAACGAACTTGTCAAGGAATTCCATGAACACTTTGTTCATCATATTCATGAAATATGCTGGAGCGTTGGTTAAACCAAAAGGCATCACAGTGTACTCATACAATCCATACCTTGTGGTGAATGCTGTCTTAGGTATGTCTTGCTCTCTTATATTAAGTTGAAAATAGCCTGACCTAAGATCAATCTTCGAGAATACACATGCTCCTTCTAACTGATCAAACAAGTCGTTGATTCTTGGCAAAGGATATTTGTTCTTGATGGTAACCTCGTTGAGAGAACGATAATCAATACATAATCTTTGTGTTCTATCCTTCTTCTCCACAAACAAAACCGGGGCTCCCCAAGATGAAGAACTTGGTTGTATAAACCCTTTCTCAGAATTCTCCTAGTTGTTTCTTGAGTTCTTTCGGTTCATCTCTTGACATTTTATATGGTCTCTTGGCTATTGATCCAACTGTACCAAATCTATTAGAAACTCCACATCTCGTCTGGTGGCATTCTGGTAATTCCTCGTGGAATACATCCGGATATTCACACAATTGGCACTTGTCCATGCTAACCCCTTAAGAGAATTTAGCTTACTTCCTTTGAATTCAAAGTTTGACTTAAATTTTATTCTTTTCCTTCGGGGTTGTGAGCGTAATCGCACGATTGGCACAATCTAATACTCCTTCATACTTAGCCATCCAATCCATTCCCAAAATTACATCTAGTCCTTGGGAATCTAGGATTATCAGCCATCGGGAACTTATGTTTACCAAACTCTATGATAAGATCTCGCATCCAAGGCTTGCTACCATGTCTCCCCTCGAGAACTAACCTTTATTGGACACCCAATGTTTTCGATGCAAACCCATTTCTATCCACAAACGCCTTTGATATGAATGAATGAGATGCACCAAAGATCAAAGAGTACAAATGCTGAAATTGAATTGAGTCCGAACTTACCAAAGAACGGCATCAGGTTCCTCATAGACCTCCTCCACATTGATGTGGTTAACCTGTCCTTTCTGGAAAGGATTGGGTTTGTTAGGTCCTTCAACTTTCTTTTCAGGGCACTCATTAGCATAATGCCCCAGCTTCTTGCATTTGAAGCACTCAACCTGACTGATGTCTTTTTTGACATACTGACTTCCACCTCCACTACCATTTCCACTGTGGTGGCTCTTATGTCCACCCTTGTGGTTCTTGTACTTATCATTGTCATGACTATGGTGTTTGCTGTCATGACGGTTGTGGTTGTGGTGCTTGTTGAACTTCCCATGTTTATGGGATCCTGAGCTGCCACTGTCATCATAATGAGATCGTTTGTGAGACGATCCCGAGCTGTGTTTGTCGGAGTGTTTCCTCTTCCTACTCTCGACTTGCTTCATTTTACTCTCCAAAATAGCAGCCTTGTCACACAAGGACTGATAAGTTGGAACATATGCTACAGATAACTGTAGGTTCAGCTCATCATTCAAGCCTTCCAAGAATTTTTCCTTTCTCTTGGCATCGTGATCAACCTCGTCCGGTGCATAGCGCAGATTGTTGAATTCTTCTACGATTCTCGCCACACGCGATGGCACTGCTTCAAATTGTGAAACTCCTTCTTTTCAGACTCATTATCCCCGCGAGATATGAGCGAAAAACCCATCTTCAAATATGTCCCATGTCACTTCATCAATGGGAGTGGTGATTTGGAAGTTATCCCACCATGTGGCAGCTGGTCCTTCCAATGGATGTGTCATGAATCGACTTTTCAGCATCATTGCAGCCTCATCGTCACCAAGTCTTTGTTCACGTAACGCAACAGTCATTGGCTGCCATGGGATCGCTTGTTCAAAACTTTGCCGGCCTCGCAGGTAAACTGGTGAGCATATCGAAACCGGAGGGTTGTTGTTGTTGTTGTTGTTGTTGTTGTTGGGGTCATTGTTGTTGTTGTTGTTATTCTGGTTTTGGATGAACGTCATCATTTGCATAAGTTGTGTTTGCGCATTCATCATTTGTTGCATTTCGGGGTGATGTTGTTGGGGTTGGGGTTTTGTGACGGGAGGCATCTGTGGTTTGTTCAAATAGATAAGAATGAGATACCCATAGATGTTTTATGCACAATACAACTTAAACAAACACATATTAAGCAACACAAGAAAATAAAGTTCAACAACCACATAACAAGTTCATGAAGTGATACACACAAGTGGCAAGCCATCCACATGTCGGATGGTCCAAAACAAGTTCACAAAACAAGTATGAATAATAAGATAAACGAGTGGTCATGTCTACTCATCAACGTCAATCTCCTCCTCGACGAAGGTAATACCTGCGTTCTCCATCGCGGTCTTGTTCTCCTCAATCGTAGTGGTCAAGGAATCGATCTTGGCCTTGAGAGCCCTCTTCTGGGAGCGAAGCCTCTCAATAACCATCTGCTGCTGCTCAAGCTCGAAGTCCTTAGACTTCAGCTCCTCGGTCATGTCCCGGATTCTCTTGTTCCTATCCTGGACGCGTTTTTCTTGACTCTTGAATTTGCGGTCCTGGGCCTCAAATTTTGTCTCCATCTCCTTGATCATCTCATCCTGCGCAAAAGCTTGTCCTTCTCAAGTTGCACAAGCTTCGTCATTACCAAGCATGACGCTCGTCGTCCGTATCTACGTGTCGAGAAGAGTCTCTAAGTCACGAAGATAAAGACGATCGGCTCGCGGTGCTCCTCGAGTCGTCCTCGAAGTCGATGGACTCTCCGTCAACATCACGTCTACAAGACGTGAAAGTGAGTACCTAACCTGTCGGAGGACGGCCTAGCCGTCCTATCAGTCCTCGCATGACTACCTCCATGCCTCTCTCCCCGCCATCGCATCAACTTGAAGACGATGGCCTCAGAGTGGGCCTGGCCGCGTCTGGCTGGGTCACCTTGAAGCCCTGAGGTCCTTCCTTTCGAACTTGGTGAGTGGGTACACCGTGATGGTGGGAAGAGGGAGATCAAGCAGAGTGGTAAGCTCAACGATACGGGGACCAAAACGAGTAACTCGAAACTCCTCAACGGTGCTGATGGCAACATGCATCTATTTATAAGATTAAAAAGTTAGAACAATGCAATTCAAGATAAATCAAGACAAACATTCATACATATCCATGAAACATAATTGTCACACAAGCCATGCATACATGAATTCATTACATCATTCAAGGTCCATACTTATTTAAAATATCTTTTGAAATTAAGGTGATAAGTGGTGGTCCAACTAACGAAGTGTCCTTATACCAATCTCACGGGACCTATTATTGAACACAATGTTCCTAGAGGCAATCCACCAATCTTGTTCCCTCGACTCTATCACTAAGTCTATAACATCTCCCCTTATTTCTTGGTTGTTGTCTTCCAACTCTTGAGTGAGTTCCTTCTCTTTCTCTAAATCCTTTTGGAGGTTGAGCATTCTGCATTTGACTCTAGCACTTAGTTCCTTGATAGTCCTCCAAGCTGCATCCCAAGCTGACTCAAAGAATGTGGTGTGCATGGTAGTGTTGGTGTACATGCAGAATCCCTTTTCTTTGTGGTTGTCTTCCTTGTTTTTGTACAAGTGAAGTTGCACCCACCAATACTCCACTCCTTCATCCATCACTGGAAAGCCTTTGTACACGGCTTCACCATGTGCATCCATTGCCTCCATGAGGTCCTTGAGAATATTGGGAAACTCAGTTTCACATTCCAAGGTCATGGTCATGAGTGGTCCCTTCTTCACAGCTTCGTTGATGGAGTTCATCTACAAAGGAAGTTGAAAGATATTAGAAAAGTTTTACGAGAAGGATAGACAAGTGTAGAAGTAGTTGAAAAACTTTTTCCTTAGTGGTTTTTCCAGTCCTAGGGTCATAATCCTACAGGCAACACAAAGGCTCGATACCATCTGTTAGACCCTCCTTTATAAAGGATAGGATCCCTGTGATTGCAATGCTAGTCCTCGGATCAATGCTAGCATCCACAGCTTTAAGATGAAGTACATATACAAAGGTCGTTTATTACATTCATTCCAGAGATAAACATAGTCTTTTACAACTCAGGGCCATAGGCCTAATACAAGAGTTTCTAGGAATAAGTAAATAAACACCAGTCTTCATCTTCATGTGCCACAGGCAAGCATGTTGAGTGTAGACTCATGACTCCTACTCATCATCGAGTAACTCGCAACATCACAAGTTACAGCCACAGAGGGTCAATACTTTGGAATAGTATTGGCAAGTGATACCTTAGTATATTTTAAGTGGTCTATAGTTCTATATGCATTTGGCTAGTGTAGCTTGGCTTGCTTTGCTTAAAATTAAGTTTTACTTATTAGTTGAAATTGCTAAGTTTTTCTTTGTCAAAACATTCCCAAGGAAACCATCAATAGACATTGAGGTCCTTCACCCTTGTTCACCCACAAGTTTTTATTTAGAAGTTGGAGTGATGAGATTCTTGTGGCTTCCATGTCTTGATGCTCAAGTGTCCATTTCCTTGGACAAGGCTAAGTACTTAGGTTTTCCATCTGCAGAGGTTGTGCACTTTCCCCACCAGACTTGGTTTCCCAAGACAGGACCTTTCAGAAGCTTTTCCTTAGTCAAAATGGACGCTCCAACCTATCAACCCAACTACCACCATCTGTCCAAATTGACTAAGTTCGCAACCTATATGATCATGGCAGAGCCCATATTGCCAAGTGGTTGCACCGTAAGCTTTCTCCACACTTGGCCTCCAAACCTCTTTGTGCCTGGGTGGCATTCCACAAGTGTGATACACAACCCAAGTCCATGGCCTTGTGTAACCACTCAACATAACCCATACATTCCATTCCACCCAGAGGTTTATTTAACTTAGTAGTTTTATTAAGAAAACATAAGTCTCTTGACTTAAAATATTTTATCATATAGTATATATAGATGTTCACCACCCTTGTTTGCTATAAGCTAGGCTAAGCAAGTATGGCAACTTATCTTAGGGATAACTCCTAACAATGCTAGTAGACTACATAGGATTTCCCACCTTTTCATTAGACAAAATATTATGCAATAGTATAATAAAATATCTAATGCTAGTTCAAAACATAGGACAAATATATATTCATGCAAATATCACTTGCCTTGGTAGTGTGGGAGTAGCACTCTTCACAATCACATTCACAATCAAGATCTACACAAGGAGTCAAAACATACAATTATACACATTTAAACGTAACCAAAATTATATGAATGCATGCATGCAAGAATTTACCATGTGTTAAATTTTGAAAATTTCTTCCAAGTGTGTATTCATGACTCTGAAGTATAACATGCCACCAGTTTGTCCAATAAACCTATTTGTCCATAACAAAATTTTATAAAGACATTTTTATATCTAAAATAGCCCCAAACTTGTTCCACAAATAAAACATTTTTAACTGTTACTATATGCTAAACAAAAGGTATATTCTGATAGGCCTTGTCTTGCTGAACTCAACGATATAAAGTTTGCAAAAATCCAACGTGTCGTTTGAAAGATACAAGCATTTGAAGTTTTGAATCTAATTCAGATTTTGAATTCGCTTTAATCTAAAACTTTGCCACGCGTCGGCTTTCTCTTGGCTGCATCGTCGGTTACCGGATCACCCTTCCGAGCCGTTGGATCTAACTAACGTTGCGCTGCTCAGATCTGTCCGCATTCTTCGATAAGTGAAGTGTTTATACGAGGACATGATCTAACGGCTAAGATTCATTTGACTAAAACGAAGGCCGCCAAGGTGACAAAGCGGCGCGTCACCGACGGTCTTGCCGCGTTCTAGGTTGTCCGCGAGAGGGAGAGGGGTATTACCAGGTTCGCACGAGGTTGCTGAAGCTCGTCGTGGTACTGGCTTGTGGAGGGGCGTTCGGAGATGGGCTCTAGACCTCGTCGGAGTTTCGTCTGGCGTCAAGTGAGGTTTGTCGGAGTTGCTGCCGATGTTAGCGTCGCCGAGCACGAACGAACCAATGGGTTTAGAAGATGCGCAGGACAACTACGAACACGCTCGGGTGAATAAGAAAGCAGGGGGCGCTCGAAACTTACTGGGATTGCTCGCCGGAGTTCGCGAAAATGTCAGCCACGGTCAGTTGTCGTCGTTGGCGAGGTTCCTCGTCATGCTAGGCCAAAATAGGGACACTGTCAGATGCGCACGATGACGAGGATTCTATGCGTATCAACCAGAGGGCAAGGGGTGGTGGTTACTTACGGAGAGGGGTCGCCGGAGTTCGTGAAGAAGATGGTGGCGGCCAGTCGTCGACGTTGCCAACGCTAGGGGTCATGCGAAGACAAACGGCGAGTGTCAGAAGATGCTTATGAGTTCACTGAATAAGATAGGGTGAATGGGAGACAGAGGGGAACTCGAAGCTCACCGGAATTGATCGCGGAGGGGCTCTGTCGTGGCGATCATGGAGGTTTGAGGGCAGCCTGGGCGTGAGTGTGCGATTGATCGGGGAAATGACCGTGGGTGGTGGGGATCTTATAGCACGGAGTCGACAAGAAACGCTGCGTTTAATGGCCCAATTAACCCGCGCCATCACCGCGGTCATTGCAGCAATGACGTGGTCGCGAAGTTTTGGGAAGACGATGACCAAGGTCTGTGGTCCACTCGTCGAGGTGCACGTGATGAATGGGGGATGGGGATTGGTGGCAAAGGTGTGTGCTGTTTCGTGAGAGAGAAAAGGAATTCCCGTGGGCTTCTTGGGCTTGTTCTTCATGGGCGGATCCTAGCCGTGTGGCCCTTTTCTATTCAAAAGTTCTTTTCTTTTCTATTTCCAATTTCGGTATGAATTTTGGTATGAATTCAAATCCTTTTGAAATCAGATTGCCTTGGGAATTTTGTAGGGTTTTGTGGATTCAAAACAATCACAAAACTAGGTGGTTATATTGCAAAGCTTGGTCCAGCTTGGTTTTAATAATAAATAGGAATTGTTCCTGTTTGCAAACATTTGAAATGGGTTTTAGAATTTATTCCTAAATTTGAAATCTTTGGGGTTTAAAATTTCTCCTATTCTTTCCATCAATGAAGGCAAGCATTGAAGTATTTAAACATTCAAATATTAACAGGTTGATGTTAAATTGGGACAATATGCCCACATGAATTCATAACTCATATCCCATTTCTAAATGATTTTTGAGAAAAACCCTAAATGCATGAATGATGCAAAGTGGTATGAATGAGTTTAAAATTATGATTTTTGGGATGTTACAAATCTAACCCCCTTAAGGTGAATCTCGCCCTCGAGATTCGGATTGGCTAGCAAATAGGTGAGGGTGGTCTTTTCGTAGATCATGTTCTCTTTCCCATGTTGCTTCCTCTTCGGAATGATGATTCCATTGTACCTTACAAAATTTGATAGTCTTGGTCCTGGTGACTCTTTCTGTGGTCTCCAAAATCTTAACTGGCTTTTCCTCATAAGTGAGATCACTTTATAGTTGAACCTCTTCCAAAGGTATGGTATCTTTCAAAGAGGATTCTTCCATTTCTGGGTGACATTTCTTAAGCTGACTCACATGAAATACGTTATGAACTGCTGATAGAGATTCTGGCAATTCAACTTCATATGCAACTTCTCCTTTGCGACTTAGAATTTTGAATGGTCCAACATATCTTGGTGCCAACTTTCCTTTGACTCCAAATCTTTTCACTCCACGGAGTGGCGATACTCTGAGATAAGCTCTATCCCCAACTTCGTAGGTGACCTCTCTTCGCTTAGAATCCGCGTAGCTTTTCTGTCGGGATTGTGCTATCTTCAATCATCTTTAACCAACTTGACTTTCTCTTGCTTCTTTGATAAGATCAGGTCGAAATAAGCTTCTTTCTCCCACGCCATTCCACAACAATGGGTGGTACACTTCCTCCGTAGAGTAACTCAAGCGGTGCCATTCCAATACTAGATTGATGACTATTGTTGTAAGAAAACTCTGCGTAGGGTAAACTTTCATCCCAACTTGCTCAATAATCCAAAGCATGCTCTCAACATGTCTTCTAGAATTTGATTGGTTCTCTCCGTTTGACCATCTGTTTGAGGATGAAAGGCGATCTTGAATTCCAACCTCGTTCCTAAGGATTCATGAAGTTGTCTCCAAAAGTGAGATGTGAATTGAGTTCCCTATCGACACAATACTCTTTGGCACACCATGAAGGCATACAATCCTGCTCATGTAAATTTTTGCTAGTTTGGCACTTGTATAAGTTGTTTTCACTGGTATAAAATGAGCCACTTTGGTTAGACGATCCACTACTACCCATATGGAATCATATCCCGATCTAGTCCTTGGTAATCCGGTAATGAAATCCATACCAATATTTTCCCACTTCCATTCAGGAATAGGCAATGGTTGAAGCAGACCTGCTGGTTTCTGGTGCTCCGCTTTGACTCTGCTACATACATCACACAAAGCGATATGTTCGGCGATGTCCCTTTTGAGATTGTTCCACCAAAATCTCTCTTTCATATCCATGTACATCTTGGTGTTTCCCGGGTGAATAGAATATGGAGAGTTGTGACCTTCTTGTAAGATCAGTTTTCGCAACTCTGGGTCTTGTGGAACACATATACGTTTCCCGTGCCATAAAGTACCCTGTTCGTCAATATGGAAACTCTTGGCTTTCCCTAGACCAATGTTTACTTTAATCTTTTCAATTTCCTCATCAGTCTTTTGAACTTCTCGGATCTTGTCCAAAAGAGTGGGTTGAACATCCAAGGACATGAGATGCCCTTCTGGTACAATCTCCAATCTGAGTTCTTTGAATTGCCTACACAAGTCTTCTGGCAATTCCCCTTTTGTAAGGCCATTTATAAATGTCTTACGACTTAGAGCATCGGCTACCACATTTGCTTTACCAGGATGGTATTGTAAACTTAAGTCGTAATCCTTAATAAGTTCTAGCCATCTTCTTTGTCTCATGTTGATCTCCTACGGGTGAAGATATATTTCAAGCTCTTATGATCGGTGAATACTTCACCGTTTACCTATGGTAATGTCTCCATGTTTTGAGTGCATGAGCAGAGGCTAACTCAAATCATGAGTAGGGTAGTTTACTTCATGAGTTTTGAGTTGTCTCGAAGCATAAGCTACGACTCTACCATCTTGCATAAGTACGGCACCTAAGCCTTGATGAGAAGCATCACAGTACACTTGGAAATCTTTTTCCAAATCAAAGAACCTAAAACTGTCTGTTACAAGTCTCTTCTTTAATTCTGAAAACGACTTCACAACCTTGAGACCAGTGCAAACTTTTTGTCCTTCTTTAGCAATTCATCATAGGTTTAGCAACTTTTGAGAAATTTTCAATAAACCTTCGTAGTAACCTGCTAAGCCGAGGAAACTACGAACTTCTTTCACATTTTGGGTGATTCCCAATCATCCTTCTTTGAAACTTTAGTCGGATCAACTGCCACACCATCCTTTGTCATAACATGACCAATGAATCCAACTTTCTCTAACCAGAACTCACACTTGCTGAATTTGGCATAAAGTTTATGTTCTCTTAATTTTTCAAGTATTAAGCGCAAGTGTCTTTCATGTTCTTCCTTGCTCTTGGAGTAGACTAGGATATCGTCGATAAAAACGACAACGAACTTGTCAAGGAATTCCATGAACACTTTGTTCATCATATTCATGAAATATGCTAGAGCGTTGGTTAAACCAAAAGGCATCACAGTGTACTCATACAATCCATACCTTGTGGTGAATGCTGTCTTAGGTATGTCTTGCTCTCTTATATTAAGTTGAAAATAGCCTGACCTAAGATCAATCTTCGAGAATACACATGCTCCTTCTAACTGATCAAACAAGTCGTTGATTCTTGGCAAAGGATATTTGTTCTTGATGGTAACCTCGTTGAGAGAACGATAATCAATACATAATCTTTGTGTTCTATCCTTCTTCTCCACAAACAAAACCGGGGCTCCCCAAGATGAAGAACTTGGTTGTATAAACCCTTTCTGTAACTGTTCTCCTAGTTGTTTCTTGAGTTCTTTCAGTTCATCTACTGACATTTTATATGGTCTCTTGGCTATTGATCCGAACACGGTACCAAATCTATTAGAAACTCCACATCTCTGCGGTGGCATTCTGGTAATTCCTCGGAATACATCCGGATATTCACACACAATTGGCACCTTGTCCATGCTAACCCCTTAAGAGAATTTAGCTTACTTCCTTTGAATTCAAAGTTTGACTTAAATTTTATTCTTTTCCTTACGGGGTTGTGAGCGTAAGCACGATTGGCACAATCTAATACTCCTTCATACTTAGCCATCCAATCCATTCCCAAAATTACATCTAGTCCTTGGGAATCTAGGATTATCGAGCTTCTGGAACTTATGTTTACCAAACTCTATGATAAGATCTCGGCATCCAAGGCTTGCTACCATGTCTCCCCACGGAGAACTAACCTTTATTGGACACCCAATGTTTTACGATGCAAACCCATTTCTATCCGCAAACGCCTTTGATATGAATGAATGAGATGCACCAGTATCAAAGAGTACAAATGCTGAAATTGAATTGAGTCTGAACTTACCAGCAACGGCATCAGGTTCCTCATAGACCTCCTCCACATTGATGTGGTTAACCTGTCCTTTCTGGAAAGGATTGGGTTTGTTAGGTCCTTCAACTTTCTTTTCAGGGCACTCATTAGCATAATGCCCCAGCTTCTTGCATTTGAAGCACTCAACCTGACTGATGTCTTTTTTGACATACTGACTTCCACCTCCACTACCATTTCCACTGTGGTGGCTCTTATGTCCACCCTTGTGGTGCTTGTACTTATCATTGTCATGACTATGGTGTTTGCTGTCATGACGGTTGTGGTTGTGGTGCTTGTTGAACTTCCCATGTTTATGGGATCCTGAGCTGCCACTGTCATCATAATGAGATCGTTTGTGAGACGATCCGAGCATGTGTTGTCGGAGTGTTTCCTCTTCCTACTCTCGACTTGCTTCATTTTACTCTCCAAAATAGCAGCCTTGTCACACAAGGTGATAAGTTGGAACATATGCTCTGAATAACTGTAGGTTCAGCTCATCATTCAAGCCTTCCAAGAATTTTTCCTTTCTCTTGGCATCGTATCAACCTCAGGTGCATAGCGCCAGATTGTTGAATTCTTCTACGATTACGCCACCTTGCGATGGCCTGTTTCAAATTGTGAAACTCCTTCTTTTCGACTCATTATCCCTGACGAGATATGAGCGGTGCGAAACCCATCTTCAAATATGTCCCATGTCACTTCATCAATGGGAGTGGTGATTTGGAAGTTATCCCACCATGTGGCGGCTGGTCCTTCCAACAGATGTGCTGCGAATCTGACTTTTTCAGCATCAGTGCAGCCTACTGTCACCAAGTCTTTGTTCACAGAACGCAACCAGTCATTGGCTGCCATGGGATCAGTTGTTCGAAAACTTTCGGCCTCAGACGCAGAAATCTGGTGAGCATATCGAAACCCGGAGGGTTGTTGTTGTTGTTGTTGTTGTTGTTGTTGTTGTTGTTGGGGTCATTGTTGTTGTTGTTGTTGTTATTCTGGTTTTGGATGAACGTCGTCATCATTTGCATAAGTTGTGTTTGCGCATTCATCATTTGTTGCATTTCCGGGGTGATGTTGTTGGGGTTGGGGTTTGCGCGACGGGGAGGCATCTGTGGTTTGTTCAAATAGATAAGAATGAGATACCCATAGATGTTTTATGCACAATACAACTTAAACAAACACATATTAAGCAACACAAGAAAATAAAGTTCAACAACCACATAACAAGTTCATGAAGTGATACACACAAGTGGCAAGCCATCCACATGTCGGATGGTCCAAAACAAGTTCACAAAACAAGTATGAATAATAAGATAAACGAGTGGTCATGTCTACTCATCAACGTCAATCTCCTCCTCGACGAAGGTAATACCTGCGTTCTCCATCGCGGTCTTGTTCTCCTCAATCGTAGTGGTCAAGGAATCGATCTTGGCCTTGAGAGCCCTCTTCTGGGAGCGAAGCCTCTCAATAACCATCTGCTGCTGCTCAAGCTCGAAGTCCTTAGACTTCAGCTCCTCGGTCATGTCCCGGATTCTCTTGTTCCTATCCTGGACGCGTTTCTCTTGACTCTTGAATTTGCGGTCCTGGGCCTCAAATTTTGTCTCCATCTCCTTGATCATCTCATCCTGCTGCGCAAAAAGCTTGTCCTTCTCGCGAAGCTGCACCTGAAGCTCGTCATTACCAAGCATGACGTTCGTCCTGTCCGTATCTACGTGTCTGAGAAGAGTCTCTAAGTCCTGAAGATAAAGACGTATCGGCTCCGCGGTGCTCCTCGAGTCGTCCTCGAAGTCGATGGACTCTCCGTCAACATCACGTCTCAAGAAGGCGTGAAAGTGAGTACCCTAACTCGTCTGGAGGACGGCTATGATCGTCCTATCAGTCTGCATGACTACCTCCATGCCTCTCTCCTGTCATCGTGCATCAACTTGAAGACGATGGCCTCTATAGTGGGCTCGATCTGGCGTCTGGGCTGGTCACCTTGAAGCCCTGAGGTCCTTCCTCTCGAACTTGGTGAGTGGGTACACCGTGATGGTGGGAAGAGGGAGATCAAGCAGTGGTAAGCTCAACGATACGGGGACCAAAGCAGTAACTCGAAACTCCTCAACGGTGCTGATGGCAACAGGCATCTATTTATAAGATTAAAAAGTTAGAACAATGCAATTCAAGATAAATCAAGACAAACATTCATACATATCCATGAAACATAATTGTCACACAAGCCATGCATACATGAATTCATTACATCATTCAAGGTCCATACTTATTTAAAATATCTTTTGAAATTAAGGTGATAAGTGGTGGTCCAACTAACGAAGTGTCCTTACAGTCCAATCTCACGGGACCTATTATTGAACACAATGTTCCTAGAGGCAATCCACCAATCTTGTTCCCTCGACTCTATCACTAAGTCTATAACATCTCCCCTTATTTCTTGGTTGTTGTCTTCCAACTCTTGAGTGAGTTCCTTCTCTTTCTCTAAATCCTTTTGGAGGTTGAGCATTCTGCATTTGACTCTAGCACTTAGTTCCTTGATAGTCCTCCAAGCTGCATCCCTGGCTGACTCAAAGAATGTGGTGTGCATGGTAGTGTTGGTGTACATGCAGAATCCCTTTTCTTTGTGGTTGTCTTCCTTGTTTTTGTACAAGTGAAGTTGCACCCACCAATACTCCACTCCTTCATCCATCACTGGAAAGCCTTTGTACACGGCTTCACCATGTGCATCCATTGCCTCCATGAGGTCCTTGAGAATATTGGGAAACTCAGTTTCACATTCCAAGGTCATGGTCATGAGTGGTCCCTTCTTCACAGCTTCGTTGATGGAGTTCATCTACAAAGGAAGTTGAAAGATATTAGAAAAGTTTTACGAGAAGGATAGACAAGTGTAGAAGTAGTTGAAAAACTTTTTCCTTAGTGGTTTTCATCCTAGGGTCATAATCCTACAGCAACACAGGTGCTCGATACCATCTGTTAGACCCCTCCTTTATAAAGGATAGGATCCCTGTGATTGCAATGCTAGTCCCTGGATCAATGCTAGCATCCACAGTTTAAGATGAAGTACACATATACAAAGGTCGTTTATTACATTCATTCCAGAGATAAACATAGTCTTTTACAACTCAGGGCCATAGGCCTAATACAAGAGTTTTTAGGAATAAGTAAATAAACACCAGTCTTCATCTTCATGTGCCACAGGCAAGCATGTTGAGTGTAGACTCATGACTCCTACTCATCATCGGAGTAACCTGCAACATCACAAGTTACACCACGGAGGTCAATACTTTGGAATAGTATTGGCAAGTGATACCTTAGTATATTTTAAGTGGTCTATAGTTCTATATGCATTTGGCTAGTGTAGCTTGGCTTGCTTTGCTTAAAATTAAGTTTTACTTATTAGTTGAAATTGCTAAGTTTTCTTTGTCAAAACATTCCCAAGGAAACCATCAATAGACATTGAGGTCCTTCACCCTTGTTCACCCACAAGTTTTTATTTAGAAGTTGGAGTGATGAGATTCTTGTGGCTTCCATGTCTTGATGCTCAAGTGTCCATTTCCTTGGACAAGGCTAAGTACTTAGGTTTTCCATCTGCAGAGGTTGTGCACTTTCCCCACCAGACTTGGTTTCCCAAGACAGGACCTTTCAGAAGCTTTTCCTTAGTCAAATGGACGCTCCAACCTATCAACCCAACTACCACCATCTGTCCAAATTGACTAAGTTCTGGCAACCTATATGATCATGGCAGAGCCCATATTGCCAAGTGGTTGCACTGTAAGCTTTCTCCACACTTGGCCTCCAAACCTCTTTGTGCCTGGGTGGCATTCCACAAGTGTGATACACAACCCAAGTCCATGGCCTTGTGTAACCACTCAACATAACCCATACATTCCATTCCACCCAGGAGGTTTATTTAACTTAGTAGTTTTATTAAGAAAACATAAGTCTCTTGACTTAAAATATTTTATCATATAGTATATATATAGATGTTCACCACCCTTGTTTGCTATAAGCTAGGCTAAGCAAGTATGGCAACTTATCTTAGGGATAACTCCCTAACAATGCTAGTAGACTACATAGGATTTCCCCTTTTCATTAGACAAAATATTATGCAATAGTATAATAAAATATCTAATGCTAGTTCAAAACATAGGACAAATATATATTCATGCAAATATCACTTGCCTTGGTAGTGTGGAGTAGCACTCTTCACAATCACAATCACAATCAAAATCTACACAAGAAATCAAAACATACAATTATACACATTTAAACATAACCAAAATTATATGAATGCATGCATGCAAGAATTTACCATGTGTTAAATTTTGAAAAATTCTACCAAGTGTGTATTCATGACTACTGAAGTATAACATGCCACCAGTTTGTCCAATAAACCTATTTGTCCATAACAAAATTTTATAAAGACATTTTTATATCTAAAATAGCCCCAAACTTGTTCCACAAATAAAACATTTTTAACTGTTACTATATGCTAAACAAAAGGTATATTCTGATAGGCCTTGTCTTGCTGAACTCAACGATATAAAGTTTGCAAAAATCCAACGTGTCGTTTGAAAGATACAAGCATTTGAAGTTTTGAATCTAATTCAGATTTTGAATTCTGTTTTAATCTAAAACTTTGCCACGCGTCGCGTTTCTACTGGCGCGTACCGGTTCGCACCGGATCACCCTTCTGAGCCGTTGGATCTAACTAACGTTGCGCGGCTCAGATCTGTCCGTACCCCTTCGATAAGTGAAGTGTTTATACGCGTAGGATACAGATCTAACGGCTAAGATTCATTTGACTAAAAACGAGCGGCGCTGCCGGCGGTGACAGGCGGCGGCGCGTCAGTCAGTGACGGTGCCGGCGTTCTAGGTTGTCCGCGAGAGGGAGAGGGTATTACCAGGTTCGCCGGAGGTTCTTTGGCTCGTCGTGGTACTGGCTTGTGGAGGGGCGTTCGGAGATGGGCTCTAGACCTCGTCGGAGTTTCGTCTGGCGTCAAGTGAGGTTTGTCGGAGTTTCTGCCGATGTTCTGCGTCGCCTGAGCACGAACCAATGGGTTTAGAAGATGCGCAGGACAACCACGAACACGCCGGTGAATAAGAAGCAGGGGCGCCGAAACTTCGGGATTGCTCGCCGGAGTTCGCGAAAATATCAGCCACGGTCAGTTGTCGTCGTTGGCGAGGTTCCTCGTCATGCTAGGCCAAAATAGGGACACTGTCAGATGCGCACGATGACGAGGATTCTATGCGTATCAACCAGAGGGCAAGGGGTGGTGGTTACTTACGGAGAGGGGTCGCCGGAGTTCGTGAAGAAGATGGTGGCGGCTACCGTCGACGTTACAACGCTTAGGTCATGCACGAAGACAAACGGCGAGTGTCAAGATGCTTATGAGTTCACCGAATAAGATAGGGTGAATGGGAGCAGAGGGAACTCAAGCTCACCGGAATTGATCGCGGAGGGGCTCTGTCGTGGCGACTGCATGGAGGTTTGAGGGCAGCCTGGGGGCGTGAGTGTGCGATTGACTGGGGGAAAATGACCGTGGGGTGGTGGGGATCTTATAGCCTGGGAGTCGACAAGAAACGCCTGCGTTTAATGGCCCAATTAACCCGCGCCATCACCGGCAGTCATTGCAGCAGCGTGGTCGCGAGCGAGTTTTGGGAAGACGATGACCGCGTGTCTAGGGTCCACTCGTCAGCGAGGTGCACGCAGTGAATGTGGGGACCGGTCGTCAGTGGCTCAGTGTGTGTGCTCGCGCGTGAGAGGAGAAAAGGAATTCCCCGGGTGGGCTTGCTGGGCTTGTTCTTCTACTGGGCCAGATCCTAGTGTGTAGCCGTGGCCTTTCTATTCAAAAGTTCTTTTCTTTTCTATTTCCAATTTCTGGTATGAATTTTGGTATGAATTCAAATCCTTTTGAAATCAGATTGCCTTGGAATTTTGTAGGGTTTTGTGGATTCAAAACAATCACAAAACTAGGTGGTTATATTGCAAAGCTTGGTCCAGCTTGGTTTTAATAATAAATAGGAATTGTTCCTGTTTGCAAACATTTGAAATGGGTTTTAGAATTTATTCCTAAATTTGAAATCTTTGGGGTTTAAAATTTCTCCTATTCTTTCCATCAATGAAGGCAAGCATTGAAGTATTTAAACATTCAAATATTAACAGTTGATGTTAAATTGGGACAATATGCCCACATGAATTCATAACTCATATCCCATTTCTAAATGATTTTGAGAAAACCCTAAATGCATGAATGATGCAAAGTGGTATGAATGAGTTTAAAATTATGATTTTTGGGATGTTACAAATCTAACCCCCTTAAGGTGAATCTCGCCCTCGAGATTCGGATTGGCTAGCAAATAGGTGAGGGTGGTCTTTTCGTAGATCATCTTCTCTTTCCCATGTTGCTTCCTCTTCGGAATGATGATTCCATTGTACCTTACAAAATTTGATAGTCTTGGTCCTGGTGACTCTTTCTGTGGTCTCCAAAATCTTAACTGGCTTTTCCTCATAAGTGAGATCACTTTATAGTTGAACCTCTTCCAAAGGTATGGTATCTTTCAAAGAGGATTCTTCCATTTCTGGGTGACATTTCTTAAGCTGACTCACATGAAATACGTTATGAATCACGATAGAGATTACGGCAATTCAACTTCATATGCAACTTCTCCTTTGCGACTTAGAATTTTGAATGGTCCAACATATCTTGGTGCCAACTTTCCTTTGACTCCAAATCTTTTCACTCCACGGTGGCGATACTCGAGATAAGCTCTATCCCCAACTTCGAGGTGACCTCTCTCGCTTAGAATCCGTAGCTTTTCCGCCGATTGTGCTATCTTCAATCTGTCTTTAACCAACTTGACTTTCTCTTCGGCTTCTTTGATAAGATCAGGTCCGAATAAGCTTCTTTCTCCCACGCCATTCCACAACAATGGGGTGGTACACTTCCTTCCGTAGAGTAACTCAAACGGTGCCATTCCAATACTAGATTGATGACTATTGTTGTAAGAAAACTCTGCGTAGGGTAAACTTTCATCCCAACTTGCTCAATAATCCAAAGCGCATGCTCTCAACATGTCTTCTAGAATTTGATTGGTTCTCTCCGTTTGACCATCTGTTTGAGGATGAAAGCGATCGAATTCCAACCTCGTTCCTAAGGATTCATGAAGTTGTCTCCAAAAGTGAGATGTGAATTGAGTTCCCCTATCAGACACAATACTCTTTGGCACACCATGAAGGCATACAATCCTGCTCATGTAAATTTTTGCTAGTTTGGCACTTGTATAAGTTGTTTTCACTGGTATAAAATGAGCCACTTTGGTTAGACGATCCACTACTACCCATATGGAATCATATCCCGATCTAGTCCTTGGTAATCCGGTAATGAAATCCATACCAATATTTTCCCACTTCCATTCAGGAATAGGCAATGGTTGAAGCAGACCTGCTGGTTTCTGGTGCTCCGCTTTGACTCTGCTACATACATCACACAAAGCGATATGTTCGGCGATGTCCCTTTTGAGATTGTTCCACCAAAATCTCTCTTTCATATCCATGTACATCTTGGTGTTTCCCGGGTGAATAGAATATGGAGAGTTGTGACCTTCTTGTAAGATCAGTTTTCGCAACTCTGGGTCTTGTGGAACACATATACGTTTCCCGTGCCATAAAGTACCCTGTTCGTCAATATGGAAACTCTTGGCTTTCCCTAGACCAATGTTTACTTTAATCTTTTCAATTTCCTCATCAGTCTTTTGAACTTCTCGGATCTTGTCCAAAAGAGTGGGTTGAACATCCAAGGACATGAGATGCCCTTCTGGTACAATCTCCAATCTGAGTTCTTTGAATTGCCTACACAAGTCTTCTGGCAATTCCCCTTTTGTAAGGCCATTTATAAATGTCTTACGACTTAGAGCATCGGCTACCACATTTGCTTTACCAGGATGGTATTGTAAACTTAAGTCGTAATCCTTAATAAGTTCTAGCCATCTTCTTTGTCTCATGTTGATCTCCTTCTGGGTGAAGATATATTTCAAGCTCTTATGATCGGTGAATACTTCACACCGCTTACCTAACAGGTAATGTCTCCATGTTTTGAGTGCATGAACGACAGAGGCTAACTCCAAATCATGAGTAGGGTAGTTTACTTCATGAGTTTTGAGTTGTCTCGAAGCATAAGCTACGACTCTACCATCTTGCATAAGTACGGCACCTAAGCCTTGATGAGAAGCATCACAATACACTTGGAAATCTTTTTCCAAATCAGGCAGACACAAAACTGGTGCTGTTACAAGTCTCTTCTTTAATTCCTGAAAACTGACTTCACAACCTTCAGACCAGGCAAACTTTTTGTCCTTCTTTAGCAATTCTGTCATAGGTTTAGCAACTTTCGAGAAATTTTCAATAAACCTTCTGTAGTAACCTGCTAAGCCGAGGAAACTACGAACTTCTTTCACATTTTTGGGTGATTCCCAATCTGTCACTGCTGAAACTTTAGCCGGATCAACTGCCACACCATCCTTTGTCATAACATGACCAAGGAATCCAACTTTCTCTAACGTAACTCACACTTGCTGAATTTGGCATAAAGTTTATGTTCTCTTAATTTTTCAAGTATTAAGCGCAAGTGTCTTTCATGTTCTTCCTTGCTCTTGGAGTAGACTAGGATATCGTCGATAAAAACGACAACGAACTTGTCAAGGAATTCCATGAACACTTTGTTCATCATATTCATGAAATATGCTGGAGCGTTGGTTAAACCAAAAGGCATCACAGTGTACTCATACAATCCATACCTTGTGGTGAATGCTGTCTTAGGTATGTCTTGCTCTCTTATATTAAGTTGAAAATAGCCTGACCTAAGATCAATCTTCGAGAATACACATGCTCCTTCTAACTGATCAAACAAGTCGTTGATTCTTGGCAAAGGATATTTGTTCTTGATGGTAACCTCGTTGAGAGAACGATAATCAATACATAATCTTTGTGTTCTATCCTTCTTCTCCACAAACAAAACCGGGCTCCCCAAGATGAAGAACTTGGTTGTATAAACCCTTTCAGAATCGTTCTCCTAGTTGTTTCTTGAGTTCTTTCGGTTCATCTCTTGACATTTTATATGGTCTCTTGGCTATTGATCCGAACACTGGTACCAAATCTATTAGAAACTCCACATCTCTGCGGTGGCATTCTGGTAATTCCTCGGGGAATACATCCGGATATTCACACACAATTGGCACCTTGTCCATGCTAACCCCTTAAGAGAATTTAGCTTACTTCCTTTGAATTCAAAGTTTGACTTAAATTTTATTCTTTTCCTTCGGGGTTGTGAGCGTAGGCAATACGATTGGCACAATCTAATACTCCTTCATACTTAGCCATCCAATCCATTCCCAAAATTACATCTAGTCCTTGGGAATCTAGGATTATCAGCTTCTGGAACTTATGTTTACCAAACTCTATGATAAGATCTCGGCATCCAAGGCTTGCTACCATGTCTCCCCGGAGAACTAACCTTTATTGGACACCCAATGTTTTCTCGATGCAAACCCATTTCTATCCACAAACGCCTTTGATATGAATGAATGAGATGCACCAGTATCAAAGAGTACAAATGCTGAAATTGAATTGAGTCTGAACTTACCAAAGAAGCATCGGGTTCCTCATAGACCTCCTCCACATTGATGTGGTTAACCTGTCCTTCTGGAAAGGATTGGGTTTGTTAGGTCCTTCAACTTTCTTTTGGGCACTCATTAGCATAATGCTGACTTCTTGCATTTGAAGCACTCAACTTTGTTGATGTCTTTTTGACATCTTGACTTCCACCTCCACTACCATTTCCACTGGTGGCTCTTATGTCCACCCTTGTGGTGCTTGTACTTATCATTGTCATGACTATGGTGTTTTTGTCATGACGTTGTGGTTGTGGTGCTTGTTGAACTTCCCATGTTTATGGGATCTGCCGCCTTGTCATCATAATGAGATCGTTTGTGAGACGATCCCGACTGTGTTTGTCTGAGTGTTTCCTCTTCCTACTCTCGACTTGCTTCATTTTACTCTCCAAAATAGCAGCCTTGTCACACAAGGACTGATAAGTTGGAACATATGCTGAGATAACGTAGGTTCACTCATCATTCAAGCCTTCCAAGAATTTTTCCTTTCTCTTGGCATCGATCAACCTCGTCCGGTGCATAGCGCCAGATTGTTGAATTCTTCACGATTACGCCACACCGCGATGGCAATCGTTTCAAATTGTGAAACTCCTTCTTTTCGACTCATTATCCCTGACGAGATATGAGCGGTGCGAAACCCATCTTCAAATATGTCCCATGTCACTTCATCAATGGGAGTGGTGATTTGGAAGTTATCCCACCATGTGGCAGCTGGTCCTTCCAACAGATGTGCTGCGAATCTGACTTTTTCAGCATCATTGCGACCTCATCACCAAGTCTTTGTTCACGTAACGCAACCAGTCATTGGCTGCCATGGGATCGCTTGTTCCCGAAAACTTTGCTGGCCTCAGACGCAGAAATCTGGTGAGCATATCGAAACCCGGAGGGTTGTTGTTGTTGTTGTTGTTGTTGTTGTTGTTGTTGGGGTCATTGTTGTTGTTGTTGTTGTTGTTATTCTGGTTTTGGATGAACGTTGTCATCATTTGCATAAGTTGTGTTTGCGCATTCATCATTTGTTGCATTTCCGGGGTGATGTTGTTGGGGTTGGGGTTTGCGCGACGGGGAGGCATCTGTGGTTTGTTCAAATAGATAAGAATGAGATACCCATAGATGTTTTATGCACAATACAACTTAAACAAACACATATTAAGCAACACAAGAAAATAAAGTTCAACAACCACATAACAAGTTCATGAAGTGATACACACAAGTGGCAAGCCATCCACATGTCGGATGGTCCAAAACAAGTTCACAAAACAAGTATGAATAATAAGATAAACGAGTGGTCATGTCTACTCATCAACGTCAATCTCCTCCTCGACGAAGGTAATACCTGCGTTCTCCATCGCGGTCTTGTTCTCCTCAATCGTAGTGGTCAAGGAATCGATCTTGGCCTTGAGAGCCCTCTTCGGGCCAAGCCTCTCAATAACCATCTGCTTCTGCTCAAGCTCAAGTCCTTAGACTTCAGCTCCTCGGTCATGTCCCGGATTCTCTTGTTCCTATCACTGGGCGTTTCTCTTGACTCTTGAATTTGCGGTCCTGGGCCTCAAATTTTGTCTCCATCTCCTTGATCATCTCATCCTGCTGCAAAAAGCTTGTCCTTCTCGCGAAGATGCACAAGCTCGTCATTACCAAGCATGACGTTCGTCTCCGTATCTACGGTCTCGAGAAGAGTCTCTAAGTCCGAAGATAAAGACGTATCGGCTCCGGTGCTCCTCGAGTCCCTCAAGTCGATGGACTCTCCGTCAACATCACGTCTACAAGACGTGAAAGTGAGTACCCTAACCTGCGGAGTGGCCTAACGATCGTCCTATCAGTCTGCATGACTACCTCCATGCCTCTCTCCCATCATCGTGCATCAACTTGAAGACGATGGCCTCTATAGTGGGCTCGATCAAGGCGTCCTGGGTCACCTTGAAGCCCAGAGGTCCTTCCTCTCGAACTTGGTGAGTGGGTACACCGTGATGGTGGGAAGAGGAGATCAAGCAGTGGTAAGCTCAACGATACGGGACCAAAACGAGTAACTCGAAACTCCTCAACGGTCTTGATGGCAACAGCATCTATTTATAAGATTAAAAGTTAGAACAATGCAATTCAAGATAAATCAAGACAAACATTCATACATATCCATGAAACATAATTGTCACACAAGCCATGCATACATGAATTCATTACATCATTCAAGGTCCATACTTATTTAAAATATCTTTTGAAATTAAGGTGATAAGTGGTGGTCCAACTAACGAAGTGTCCTTACAGTCCAATCTCACGGGACCTATTATTGAACACAATGTTCCTAGAGGCAATCCACCAATCTTGTTCCCTCGACTCTATCACTAAGTCTATAACATCTCCCCTTATTTCTTGGTTGTTGTCTTCCAACTCTTGAGTGAGTTCCTTCTCTTTCTCTAAATCCTTTTGGAGGTTGAGCATTCTGCATTTGACTCTAGCACTTAGTTCCTTGATAGTCCTCCAAGCTGCATCCCAAGCTGACTCAAAGAATGTGGTGTGCATGGTAGTGTTGGTGTACATGCAGAATTCCTTTTCTTTGTGGTTGTCTTCCTTGTTTTTGTACAAGTGAAGTTGCACCCACCAATACTCCACTCCTTCATCCATCACTGGAAAGCCTTTGTACACGGCTTCACCATGTGCATCCATTGCCTCCATGAGGTCCTTGAGAATATTGGGAAACTGGTTTCACATTCCAAGGTCATGGTCATGAGTGGTCCCTTCTTCACAGCTTCGTTGATGGAGTTCATCTACAAAGGAAGTTGAAAGATATTAGAAAAGTTTTACGAGAAGGATAGACAAGTGTAGAAGTAGTTGAAAAACTTTTTCCTTAGTGGTTTTTCCAGTCCTAGGGTCATAATCCTACAGGCAACACAGTGCTCTGATACCATCTGTTAGACCCCTCCTTTATAAAGGATAGGATCCCTGTGATTGCAATGCTAGTCCCTGGATCAATGCTAGCATCCACAGTTTAAGATGAAGTACACATATACAAAGGTCGTTTATTACATTCATTCCAGATATAAACATAGTCTTTTACAACTCAGGGCCATAGGCCTAATACAAGAGTTTTTAGGAATAAGTAAATAAACACCAGTCTTCATCTTCATGTGCCACAGGCAAGCATGTTGAGTGTAGACTCATGACTCCTACTCATCATCGGAGTAACCTGCAACATCACAAGTTACAGCCACAGAGGGTCAATACTTTGGAATAGTATTGGCAAGTGATACCTTAGTATATTTTAAGTGGTCTATAGTTCTATATGCATTTGGCTAGTGTAGCTTGGCTTGCTTTGCTTAAAATTAAGTTTTACTTATTAGTTGAAATTGCTAAGTTTTTCTTTGTCAAAACATTCCCAAGGAAACCATCAATAGACATTGAGGTCCTTCACCCTTGTTCACCCACAAGTTTTTATTTAGAAGTTGGAGTGATGAGATTCTTGTGGCTTCCATGTCTTGATGCTCAAGTGTCCATTTCCTTGGACAAGGCTAAGTACTTAGGTTTTCCATCTGCAGAGGTTGTGCACTTTCCCACCAGACTTGGTTTCCCAAGACAGGACCTTTCGAGCTTTTCCTTAGTCAAAATGGACGCGCTCCAACCTATCAACCCAACTACCACCATCTGTCCAAATTGACTAAGTTCTGGCAACCTATATGATCATGGCAGAGCCCATATTGCCAAGTGGTTGCACTGTAAGCTTTCTCCACACTTGGCCTCCAAACCTCTTTGTGCTGGGTGGCATTCCACAAGTGTGATACACAACCCAAGTCCATGGCCTTGTGTAACCACTCAACATAACCCATACATTCCATTCCACCCAGGAGGTTTATTTAACTTAGTAGTTTTATTAAGAAAACATAAGTCTCTTGACTTAAAATATTTTATCATATAGTATATATATAGATGTTCACCACCCTTGTTTGCTATAAGCTAGGCTAAGCAAGTATGGCAACTTATCTTAGGGATAACTCCCTAACAATGCTAGTAGACTACATAGGATTTCCCACCTTTTCATTAGACAAAATATTATGCAATAGTATAATAAAATATCTAATGCTAGTTCAAAACATAGGACAAATATATATTCATGCAAATATCACTTGCCTTGGTAGTGTGGGAGTAGCACTCTTCACAATCACAATCACAATCAAAATCTACACAAGAAATCAAAACATACAATTATACACATTTAAACATAACCAAAATTATATGAATGCATGCATGCAAGAATTTACCATGTGTTAAATTTTGAAAAATTCTACCAAGTGTGTATTCATGACTACTGAAGTATAACATGCCACCAGTTTGTCCAATAAACCTATTTGTCCATAACAAAATTTTATAAAGACATTTTTATATCTAAAATAGCCCCAAACTTGTTCCACAAATAAAACATTTTTAACTGTTACTATATGCTAAACAAAAGGTATATTCTGATAGGCCTTGTCTTGCTGAACTCAACGATATAAAGTTTGCAAAAATCCAACGTGTCGTTTGAAAGATACAAGCATTTGAAGTTTTGAATCTAATTCAGATTTTGAATTGTTTTAATCTAAAACTTTGCCACGCTGCGTCGCGTTTCTCTTGGCGTGTCGGTTCGCAGACCGGATCACCCTTCGAGCCGTTGGATCTAACTAACGCTATGCTGCTCGCACTGCACCCTTCGATAAGTGAAGTGTTTATACGCGTAGGATCTGATCTAACGGCTAAGATTCATTTGACTAAAAGCAGCGGCGGTGACGGCGGCGCGCGTCGATCGACAGTGCCGGGCGTTCTAGGTTGTCCGCGAGAGGAGAGGGTATTACCAGGTTCGCCGGAGGTTCTTGAAGCTCGTCGTGGTACCGGCTTGTGGAGGCGTTGGAGATGGGCTCTAGACCTCGTCGGAGTTTAAATGCAGCGTCAAGTGAGGTTTGTCGGAGTTCTTGCCGATTCTGCGTCGCTGAGCACGAACCAATGGGTTTAGAAGATGCGCAGGACAACTACGAACACGCCGGTGAATAAGAAAGCAGGGGCGCTCGAAACTTCTGGGATTGCTCGGAGTTCGCGAAAATGTCGCCCACGGTCATTGTCGCCGTTGGCGAGGTTCCTCGTCATGCTAGGCCAAAATAGGGACACCGTCGATGCGCACGATGACGAGGATTCTATGCGTATCAACGAGGGCAAGGGTGGTGGTTACTTACGGAGAGGTCGCGGAGTTCGTGAAGAAGATGGTGGCGGCCCGTCGACGTTATAACGCTTAGGGTCATGCGAAGACAAACGGCGAGTGTCGGGAAGATGCTTATGAGTTCACTGAATAAGATAGGGTGAATGGGAGGCAGAGAGGGAACTCAGCTCACCGGAATTGATCGCCGGAGGGCTCATCGTGGCGACTCGCGGAGGTTTGAGGGCACTGGCGTGAGTGTGCGATTGATTAGGGGAAAATGACCGTGGGGTGGTGGGGATCTTATAGCCTGGGAGTCGACAAGAAACGCCTGCGTTTAATGGCCCAATTAACCCGCGCCATCACCGGCAGTCATTGCAGCAGCGACGTGGTCGCGAGCGAGTTTTGGGGAAGACGATGACCGCGTGTCCAGGGTCCACTCGTCAGCGAGGTGCACGCAGTGAATGTGGGGACCGGTCGTCAGTGGCTCAGTGTGTGTGCTCGCGCGTGAGAGGAGAAAAGGAATTCCCCGGGTGGGCTTGCTGGGCTTGTTCTTCTACTGGGCCAGATCCTAGCCGTGTGGCCCTTTTCTATTCAAAAGTTCTTTTCTTTTTCTATTTCCAATTTCTGGTATGAATTTTGGTATGAATTCAAATCCTTTTGAAATCAGATTGCCTTGGGAATTTTTGTAGGGTTTTGTGGATTCAAAACAATCACAAAACTAGGTGGTTATATTGCAAAGCTTGGTCCAGCTTGGTTTTAATAATAAATAGGAATTGTTCCTGTTTGCAAACATTTGAAATGGGTTTTAGAATTTATTCCTAAATTTGAAATCTTTGGGGTTTAAAATTTCTCCTATTCTTTCCATCAATGAAGGCAAGCATTGAAGTATTTAAACATTCAAATATTAACAGGTTGATGTTAAATTGGGACAATATGCCCACATGAATTCATAACTCATATCCCATTTCTAAATGATTTTTGAGAAAAACCCTAAATGCATGAATGATGCAAAGTGGTATGAATGAGTTTAAAATTATGATTTTTGGGATGTTACACTCAACACTGTTTATATAGAATAAATCAAGAGAGAAATCATAATCCTTATCTTTAATGTTTATGGGAGATGTGGCAAACTTAGCATCAGGGAATAGTTTAGGTATAATAGTACGTTTCTCAGGAAGACTCTTAATATCACTAGCACCATGTGTGTTTTGATATTCTTCAATAAATTCATTAGTCATTTCAATATAACCATCATTAATACCATAGCTCTCTCTAGACTCAGGTGAACTAACAAGTGTAATAGTATCTTTATTAGGAGTTTCAGTATTTCCCAATATAGGTCTAGCAATTGTAGCATCTAGGAAAGGACCTAATGAACCACTCTCATCAAGCATAGTAGACGTAACATCATGAGTATCAGAAGCAATTTTAGATTCAGAAGTAGTAGCAGTGTGTGTAGCATGTGTATGTGGTGGTGGTTTAACGAGCTTACTCATAACAGATGGTGAATCAAGAGCAATGGAGGTGTTTAGAACTGTACCTCTTCTTGTAGTGGATGGTAAAATAGGAAATTTTCCATCACGAGTTTTACCAATGATGAATGGATAATAGCGAACAATAATAATCCAAGTGAACTTACAAATAAATCTATGCTCCCCGGCAACGGCGCTAGAAAATAGTCTTGATGACCCACAAGTATAGGGGATCGCAACAGTCTTCGAGGGTAGTATAACCCAATTTATTGATTCGACACAAGGGGAGCCAAAGAATATTTATAAGCCATAACAACTGAGTTGTCAATTCAGCTGCACCTGAAAATAGTCTTGCTCACAGTAGTTTATCAGTAGCAACAGTTTTGTAGTAGCAATAGTAAAGTAACAACAGCAGTAAAATAAAGGGGTAGTAACAACAGTAGCAAACAACAGGATTTGAGTGCGGTAGGCATAGGGATGGATGGGCGTTGCATGGACAAGACTATGCATGTAATATCAAGATCTAGGACAATTGCAGATAAATAAGATAAAGCATCCAAGTACTAAATAATCATAGGCATGTGTTATGTATATAGTCATACATGTTCGCAATGAGAATTTGCACATCTTTTGTCCTGCCAGCCCGTTGCAGCGGGACCTCAAGGGAATCTATTGGCAATTAAGGTCCTCCTTTTAATATAGTACCAGAGCATAGCATTAGCACTCCGTGAACACATGTGATCCTCATATCACATCCATCCCCTTCAGTTATCCCAATTTATGTCACTTCAGGGCCTCGGGTTCCGGACAATAATTTGTGTAATCAACTTGCAGATAAGATCACACACAATACTATCATCATGAATCAATAACATGTTCAGATCTGAGATCATGGTACTTGGGCCCTAGTGACAAGAATTAAGCATAACAAGTTGCAACAATGTCAAAAGGCACTAACAAATATACTAGGCACCATGTCCTAACAATCTGATGCAATTACATGATAGATCTCATCCAATCCCTACCATCCCCATAGCCTACCGCGGGGAATTACTCACTCATGGATGGGTGAAACATGGATGGTTGATGGAGAGGTGTCGGTGGTGATGATGGCGATGATCTCCTCCAATGCCCCATCCCGGCAGGGTGCCCGAACGGAGTTTCTGGTTCCGAATTGCTGTTTCTTGTGGTGGCGGCGCAGCGGAACTCTATCGAGAAAAACGTCGAACTCCCCCTCTGTTTTTAGGTCAGAGGGCTTATGTAGGCGAAGGGAGAGGTCGAGGTTGTGCCCGAGGTGTCCACACCACCCCTGGCGCCACCAGGTGGTGTGGGCCCCTCGTGGCCCTTCTCCATCTCGTCTTCTGGCTCTGTGAGTCTTCTGGTAATATAGGATTTTTGTGATATTTTCCTGGATTTTTCCTGAAAGTTGATTTCCCGCACAAAAACTAGACACCAAAGCAATTCTGCTAAAAACAGCGCCAGTCCGTGTTAGTTGTATCCAAATCACACAAATTAGAGGAGAAACAATAGAAAAAGTGTTCGGGAAAGTGGATACGTTTTGGACGTATCAACTCCCCCCAAGCTTAGCTTATTGCTTGTCCTCAAGCAATTCAGTTGAAAACTGAGTGCGATAAAAGAAACTTTCACAAACACATTTGCTTCAGAAGATATATATATTCTCAACATATCATCAAATACTTAGGCAATTCATAATAAGGAGTATGCAACTAAGTCATGCAAGCTATGAAGAGATTTTTAACACCCTCGGAATCGGCCCTATGCAAGTTTCAGCGATTCCCGCCAAAACCGCATAGAAACGATTCAAAGGTGCCCACCAGGCACTTGCGTGCGGGTGGAAAACAAAGTAATATCATTACATAATAGTCCACGATGGAACCCACAAAACAGATATATACAACAATGACTTAAAGAGTCAAGAATACAGATATACAATACAAAGATCCAAATCACCTTGAAAACGATACAGGATCCGACTACGGACAAGTTGCAAATTGAGCTAGTCCATAACCCTGCCCAGGCCAAGCCGGAAGGGCAACCCTGCTAATGACGTCGATCTCAAAACCTGCTTAAACAAAAGGGGTGCCGACAAAGGGCAAAGGAAAAAGAGAGCGGTCAGTACTGAGGCCAGTACACGGCGAGACTAGAATTCGGCGGTCCTCGCCTACATAGGTATGGTGGACTGAAGCGGCAGCGCATCATGCACTAAACCTATAGAGACTCAATACAACTGGCGGCTATCAGATATGGGTAGGAAAGTCCTATTCGGGTCAAACCTGAAACTATCACCAAGCATACCCATCCTGTTATTTCCCCCTCGAAACCAATCAAGGAAGTCAACCGAGGAACTCACACAGTTGGCAATTTTATCATTCCATTAAAGTTGCAGCAATTACTAGTCAGATATAGATAGCATGAGTCATCCTGATGTAACAAGCAGTGGGCACTTTTAGTTAACCATTCCGTTGTAGTTGGGTTACTTACTAGTCAGATACAATTGTAACAGGTGAGAACCCAAAACCAATAGTTGTCGGCACTTTTATTTAGCCATTCCATTATAGTGAAGTTGATTACTAGTCATTATAAAGTCAAATTTATAGCACTACTTTAGTTATAGTTGTCTATGATCGAGATACTATGCTCCAAGTCGTCCATAACCACGGACACGGCTTTCAGAAAGTTTTACCCTATAGGGGGCACAAATAGCAACACACGCACGATCAATCTCGGAAAAAACCAAATGAAAACCCAACGAGGCATCACGACAGAGCAATTGCAAGATTCATATAATATTTCAGGGGGGCACCCCACCAAGCTACCCGCGACGAAGTTGGCTGGCTCCATAACGGACCCAGAGGTTTGCGTCAATGGTTGTAACGACTGGGAACCCGAAAGTGTGACTGGGCTTTTCGATACCGCAAAAACACTCCGCTTACATAAATAGTACAGGCGCTCCACGCACAATCGTAAATAAAGCAGTAAAGCATGGCATAAGTACATGATAGTAATAAAGGCCCAAACTAGTTTGTGGCCCCAAGAAATAATATATGACTCAAGCTCTGGCTAAGGGGATTCATGGTCCCACATGCGGATAGTGCGAATATTCAAAGAACAGGTATCAAGTACTTAGGGTTCTACGGGACACAAGTGGACGGTTAAAAACCAAATAACATCTATTGCCCACCTATGCCTCCGCATTATTTACCTACTTTCAATTTTATTTATTAAACAATAATTAAAGCCATGATCATCTCCAACATAAAGCATATGACAGTCTTCCAACAACTGTGGTACTGGACGACACGCAACAACACTTGAGCAAGCGACTACGACACGCAAGTCCAACTATCTACCAAACAATAGGTAATAGGATGTGTCCAAGGCAATATAAGGCTGCAAGGGATATCACGGGTACGAAAAACTAGAGCATCGCAACACAGATAGCAATAGATCAACAGAAGGAAATAAAGACTATAAAAGTAAAATAGGTAGAAAGGGGGAGAATGCTCGCTTGAGAAACACTGCCGAAGGTTCATCCGAAGATCGGGTCGATACTCGCATTAACTCATCGGCCTAATCCGTGAAGAAGCAAAACACTAAAAACAAACACTGAATGCACTATTTAATATTATGACAAAAGATCGAGCATGATGCATGTATGATGTATGACATGGCAAAGGTGCAATGTAATTAGGCCATATTAAGCGGAACCGGGTTCCCGACAATTATTAAGTTCATGTTGTTTAGATACCCCGCAATTTAAAAGTTGTCTTAACAAGGCAAAATTATAGCACCGGTTCGATGCACATATTTAAATGGGACCAATATTAGACTAGATTCGCCCGCATATGGCCCCCATATTTAATTATTAGATGAGTCGACAAATTACCCTAAATAGATGAATATGTATGCGATCATGAACAATTTATATGCAACAAGATATATATATCATTTATAAAAATAGGGGCTCAGAAAAGGGGGTCACACGTCTCGGAGCAAAGATCTTGGGGTTCACCGAGGGTTCGGGTTTGGTCTTGGCAAGATTGGTCTTCGGATCCATGAGGAAGATCTTGAGGTACCGGCGGGTTCGTTGTCGGTGGTCCTTTGGGTCCTTTGCTTCTCG
Source organism: Avena longiglumis (assembly GCA_030063025.1). Taxonomy (NCBI): domain Eukaryota; kingdom Viridiplantae; phylum Streptophyta; class Magnoliopsida; order Poales; family Poaceae; genus Avena; species Avena longiglumis. The sequence goes on along the minus strand of CP125974.1, from coordinate 191,286,477 downwards.
GGATCTCTCGGCTACAACTTTGTGTCCCTGTCTCGATCTATTGAGTGGCAGCACTTCATGTGACAAGATCTTGTCGAGAAAAACTCAGGGCAGTGTGGTCTTCACATTGGAGTTGGTAGCACCGAAGTTTACTACACGCGGAGAATCGTGGAAGACAAAGGCAGAGGCAACATCCCTCCATCCAACATGACAAGAGAAAAATCCAAAATGAGTACATATGATAGCCTCAACATGAAGTATCAACAGGCCTGCAAACATTTGGACTAGAATGACCGAAGAACAAATAGGTGAGGGCAGCACCGATGGGAGTCCCGTGGTGGAGGCCAAGGCAAGCACGGGCCGCAGGCGCCAGAGACGGAGGAGAAGGCCACGCTGGCCGGCGGAACGTGCAGAGGGCGGCAGGGTTGGAGGTGGAGGGGCCCCTGTAGGAGGAGGCGAGGCGCGGTGCTACTCCCCGACGGAGCGACGATCGCGGGACGGTGGAAGTAGGCCGGCCTACGAAGAGGTTGGGGGTCTCGGCGGCGCTCGCGGCAAGGGAAGGCGCGTAAGCGAGGACCGAAGGGCGACCCACTGCTGCTGGTGGCGGGGATTCCCTGGTTCCTGCAGGCGGCCGACGGGAGAGCGGAGGGCGGCGACGACCGAGCTGGGACTGCAGGCGGAAACAACGAGAAGGATCGAGGCTCCGGCGGGCGGGGGATACCGCAAGGGGCTGGTCGAGGAGAGGAAGAGCGGGGGCACCAGGGAGGGAAAGCGGCGGCGGCGTATGGTTCTCGGGAAGGAACGAGGACACAGGTAGGGAGAGAACAAGACGAGAACGAGGTTGGGTGGGGATCCCAATCGGGAGTAGTGGGGCCGCCTTGGTCGGGATGGGGAGAGGTGGGTCCTGGGGGAGTTTGTCGTGGGAAGGGAGCGTGCATGCGGCGTTGCGTGTGACGTTGTGTGTGCGATGACGCCCAGGAGTGGCGACGGCTGCTGGGGAGTATGGGAGAGGTGAGATCAGGGTTAGGCAGGGTAGAGTAGAATTAGGTTTGGGTTGTAGGCTGGCTGGCTGGGCCTTTGGGCCTGGTTGGCTGCCTCCCCTAATAAATCGTTATTATTATTTATTTTTAAACATTTTTGTAAATACTTTTTAGATAAATAAAAGATTTGAATAGATCAAGATTTTAGTTTGAAATTTGAATGAGAGGACTAATTTGAAAAAAACATATACTTTTATGAAAATAGTTTTATGCAAAATATATGCATGTTGTCATGATGATGCACAAAATATAAATAACATGCAATTTTCTATAGTGATTTTACCCGGGGTGCTACAAGATTCCAACACAATAATAATAAGTAGCATGAAACATAAGCATTATAAACAATGTAATGCTCATAAGAAGGTATGATAGAGTGGTATCTCACTTGCCTTTGATTGTGGAGCAAAACATAAATTCCAAGGCACCTCTGAAGTTCAAGTGAAGACTACAAGTAAAGATATCAAAGATATAAGCATCAAAGTTATGTCACAATTAACCATGTTTGACACAAGCACATTACACTAAGAATGACAACTATGCTCTCAAGAAAGTGCTCATAGAATAAGTGGTGACTCAACAAAGAAGTGAAAAGGTTTTGAAAAGTTTGAAAGGCTCCCAAATGCCTAAAAGTATGGTACTCATTAGCTTTGAGCTCTCATTGCCCCTATCATAAGCATCTTTAAATGGTTAAGGTTAAAGTGAGGTCAAATTCAAGTTATATGCTTGATAGATCATAAACTGTAAATCTCATGTCCCTTGAGTACGAGGGTCGTTCCTCATGCTACTCAACTTTAGTCACCGGTAAGTTCTTGTCATTGTAAGTGTATGTGTATCATAGAGAACCACCAACGGGGTACCCCTTGCCCCACTGAGATGCTCACTATCTGTTGCCTTGTCATTTTGATATGGGATAGCTCCTATGTCATGGGGAAAGGGGTACTTGTAACATCCCAAAAATATTGATCAAGGATTATCATTTCCGAATCACCAAAATTAGGGTTAACAAAAACTTTTGTTAATTAAAATCATATGAATGCTTGTGTGTATGTGATGAATGTATGAATGCATGAATGGACTTGTGTGATTAATGTAAATGAGCAAGGAATGGTTTAAAGATGAAAACAACATCATCTAAATCAAATCCAAGCAGAAACAAATCAAGATAAATTAAAGAAACAAACAAAATGAGCTAATGGTCATTTTTTTCCAATCTTGCTCACTGGACCACTTTGAGCGTTTCTAGTCCAAGAATTCAAACAGAAACAATTATATTTGTCTTCACCCCTTGATAGACCAAGTAAAAGTGAACCCAAGCCCACTTTGTAAACCCACAGAAATATTTTTCAACTTGATTCAAATGACATTTCAAAATTGAATCTATATCATCTGTGAAGATCACCATTTCTCAAAAACCAACCAAACCAGTGCACCTTGACATTCCAAGCAACCAGAGACTACCTAGTATGTGACTAGTACACCCACCAAGTTTCACTCAACAATTCAAATCTCTTTTGGCCATTTCATCAAACACCTTGCAAACACAAATCAAACAAAACATCAAACACTATAGTGAGCAGTGTTTGTGCCTAACTTGTCTCCCCTCTAGCTCACAGCACACTCTCAGTAGATGATCAAACTAATTTAACTAGCCCTAGCTCACTGCAAGCTTGACATTTTCATCAATAGTGAGCATACCGAGCCCAACTTGCCACCCCATTGTCGACAGCAAGCTAGGAGCAGCTCTAGACACGCCAACCTTGTCTGGGACACAAGCCACTGTCCATCGCCACCCCTTGTCCCATGCACAAGCACTGCCAGCCCCTGGACCACTCAGACCGAGCACGCACAGCCCCTCTGCAAGCATGCCGAGAGCGCGCCAGAGCGCCGCACTCGACACATGAGCACAGACCGCGCGCCGCCCTCGCCGCTTGCGTGCGTGATCACCACCGCCCTAGGAACCGCCCGGACATGCCCGTTCGGCGCCGCGCGACTAGGAGAGCACGTGCGCCATTAATTATCCCGTCGGACCCGCCAAGAGCATAGCAGCGGTTTGACCATATTAAACCCGCCCCACGCCTTGACACCATGACGTTGAGCATCGCCAGGGAACACAGCACCGTCCTCTACCCCCAGCCATGCCTTTAGCTCGATGTGCCGACGACCACGACGAGCTCCACCCGCGCCCTTCTGTCCCCTCACTGCACTATAAATACAGGCCTCCCCCGTTTGATTTCAGCACACCATTACACTCTCGTCTCTCTCAAAACCACCCCACCTCATCCCCGGAGCAAGGCGAGCAGCAGGTCGGCAGAATTTTGCTAGAGTCTGCCGCGAAGGAGGAGAAGAGGAGCCGTCGATTTGAGCTGCCCCAGTAGGAGCCACCGGTTCCAGGAGGATCGCCGTTGTCGACTTCGTCATTCGCCCACATTGCCGACCCTTTCCTAAACCCTGGTGAGCCTCCACAGACCCCCACTGGCCGCACTAGGGTTCAGTCTCGCCGGCGCTGCCCGACAGATACGACAAGCCCCAGCCGTTAGATTAGATGTTGATCGCACGGTCTAGATTGCCCCGTACCCCTTCGCACCCCCTGTCTCGCTGACTGGTGGGGACATCCAATAAAACCCACCCCCGCGCGCGATGTGCGCAGTGGGCCGGCCTAATTAACTTCATGCGTGAACTAGTAGTTTGAATTTAGGTTTTTCCATATAGTTTCAAACATAGTTCTGTCTCCAGATTCAAAAATCAACCCAGATTGATTCACTAAACCAAATTGCATGAAACTAATTTTGCTAAAAAGGTACTAAAATTCTTAATCCAAGCCCGTTGGATTCAAATCATTTCGATTTGTATATCACCTATAGTAAAAATAACAAGGCAGAAGTTTTTCTGCATTCAAACATTTTTCAAAATTCAACCATAAAAGATTTTGAGTTGATTAGAACTCTCAAAAATCACATTTGACAAGACCTTTCTGAATATATAAAAATATCTGGATTTACTTGAAGAAATAATGGACAAATAATAAAAGAATGCCCCATAGGCATTTCTAGTCACTTTATTAAATTAAAATAAAAAGGTTAAACCTTATTAAATTGTGACACCACTTTAAATCACATTCCCAAGTACTAAAATATGTGGTGATGACATGTGTCAACATGATCCCATGTTTTAGTTGGAGAATATTAAATCTTAAGTAGTTTTTCAATGAGTAGAAATTAATTTTCTAAAATAAAATAAATAAAACTATTGCCTTAATATTTGTGATAATAGTGATGATGCTAGATCATCTAGTGTGAACCTTTGTGTGCTAAATAGAAGTAGTTAAGAATTGTTTGGTGATTGTGTACCTCGTATTTATTTATAGACGCTAGTACCAACCAAGGCTACGAGGAGGAAGGAGAATACTACGAGGAATAAGCCGAGGAGAACTTCAACCACTGCTCTTCACAAGGAAAGCTTCACTATACAATTTAACTTAGCAAGATACTATCTTAGAAAGCTAAGCTAAACCATGCAAGTATTACTTGCAAGCTTACACCTACAAGATAATCTATGCAATGCATTAGGAATGCCTTGATTATACAAATTGATGATACAAAACCCCAGTTTTACTTACAAGCTTAATTATTTTATTTCTTTATCAAAGCTTTCTATTTGTGTTTACTTAGTGAATTTTAGATTTAGAAAGATTTTTAAAGGTAGCATAAAGAGCATAAAACTTGGCCTAAGTTAGATAGACCTTGATGTCATCCTGAGGCATGAGATTGAACTTAGATAAGTCACACTTAATTATAACCCCCCATTAGTGTTTATCTCACTTGTAGATGCTAGTGCTAAGCATAAAACTTGATCACTTTAGATGGGAATACTTGGTGAAAATGATTATGAAAACCTTATAATGATGAGTCATTCTAATGAAATGTTTTGACATGTGTTCTTAAACACCAGATGATTTTTGATGATGAAAATGTTGAGGCATGAGCCTTAGCCCTTTATAAAACTAATGGTTGTCTGGATGCGATACCATTCCAATTTTACCGTACAACCACAATACCCAAAATTTGGGTAGGTCTTGACTGGAAATTTATATACCTTAGTATGGGTTCCCTTGCGGCCAAGGTTTGATCTGAGGCTACCTTGTGAAGATTGTCCACCTGTGCAGCTCCCAAGATGACAGTTGGTCATGGTTGGGAGGCCAAACTCATAGGAGAGGTGCCTATACTAGGGCGTGTAATGGAAATGTTAGGGTTGATTATCCGCATACTGAGTATGGTGATTTCAGGATTGTTCCTGACAGATGTATCAAATATTGTGGTGCAAGTGTACCACCTCTATAGAGTGTCAAACTATTTGAATAGTCGCGTTCGCGGTTATGGGCAGTTGGAGTGGCCATACTGTCCGTCGTCAGATGTTTTCAAAATAACTTGTGAAATGAATCATGACTTTGACTTGACCACAACAAGGTTGTGATATGAAAACTCAAGTTCCCACTTAGATATTATAAAACTTAAACTAGATTTATTTGCTTCTGAACTCAGTTAAGGTAAATCTGGCTTTTTTCAAAACAACCTAGAGCCTACTCAAAACCACTTCACTTGTTAGTCTTAGTTTGCGAGTACTTAAAGAGTACTCATGGGTTTGTCCCTGGCTATTCCCGTGGCCAGACTATGAAGAGTACTATTAGGAGGATGGACCACAGGAAGGTTACGACATCTAGGATCATCTCCCATCGTCAGAATTTCCTCTGACCATTAAGATGGAGCTTCGCCCATGCTACCGTTATCATTACGTTTTTCCGCTGCTTTGAATGTATTAAGACTGGATCATGTGATCCCTTATTTGTTGTAATACCTTATGTATGGTTGATACGTTGGAAACGTATATATAATTTTTGATGCTCCATGCTTGTTTAGTATATACTTTACTTGACTTGTCTACACTTTGAGGTGATTTTTACATGTTTTCTGGTACTAACCTATTAACAAGTTACAACAGTGCCAGATGCCTATTTTCTGATGTTTTTGGTTTCAGAAAAGTTAGTAAAGAAATATTCTCGGAATTGGACGGGACAAACGTCAAAGTCAATTACTTTCTGTGGGGAACAAGAAGTCCAGAGGAGAGCCGGAGGGGCCAGCCATGGGGCCAGAACCACCCCAGGCACGGGTGGGCCCAACCCGCGCCTGGCTAGGGTTTGCCAAGCCTGGACGCCTCCTCGGTCTCCCCCTTCGCCTATAAGAAGCCCCCGATGCAGAAACCCTAAGCACCCGATCAAATATCCACGAAACCATTTATAGCCGCTGTTGGAGATATGCCCTAGAGGCAATAATAAAAGTGGTTATTATTATATCTTTGTGTTTATGATAAATGTTTACATTCATGCTATAACAGTATTAACCAGAAACATTAATACTTGTGTGATTTGTAAACTAAATTAGAGTCCCTCGTAAAGCCTCTTTGTAATACTAGCTTGTTGGTTAATAGAAGATCATGGTTTCCCGATCATGAACATTGAGATGTTGTTAACAACGAGATCATATCATTAGGATAATGGTATGATGGACATACTCCTATAGATAAGCGTAGCATAAAGATCAAGTCATTTCAATAGTTCATTTGCTATAAGCATTATGATACATAGTAACCTAATTCCTTCGACCATGAGATCATGCTAATCACCATGACCGGAAGGATACTTTGATGACATCAAACGCCACACCGTAACAGGGTGGCTATAAAGGTGGGATTGAGTGTTCGGAAAGTATGTGTTGAGGCTCATGGATCAAGAGTGGGATTTGTCCGTCCATATGACGGATAGATATACTCTCGACCCTCTCGATGGAATGTCATCCAATTGGCTTGCAAGCATGTGACTGGTTCATAAGGGATCACATATCACGGGAACGAGAAAAGAGTACTTATCGGTAACGAGGTTTAACTAGGTATGTAGAGATACCGATGATCAAAACCTCGGATGAGTAAACTATCGTGAGACAAAGGGAAATTGGTATCATATGTAAGTGGTTCATTAGATCGCAAAGTAATCGTAGAAATATGTGGGAGCCATATGAATTTCTAGATTCCTCTATTGGTTATTGATCGGAGAAGTATCTCGGTCATGTCCGCATAATTCACGAACCGTAGGGCGGCACACTTAAGGATTCGATGTTTTTTAGTAGATATGGAATGTTAGTAGGGATACCGAATGTTGTTCCGAATCTTGGATGGGATCCGGGATATCACGAGGATATCCAGAATGGTCTGGAGAATAAGATTCATATAAGGAAAGTCTGATTCCGGAGTTCGGGAAAGATTCTGATGTTTTCATCGGAGAGGTTCTAGAAGGGTCTAGAAGGCTCACCGGTCCGAAGGGGAATTGTCCATGAATGTGTCATGGGTAAGTGGAATGATTGGATCATATCTTAGGTCACTTGGTGTGGACATTTGCAAGAGGGAATTAAAGCTCTAAATTGAAAGTCAAACGGGAAGTTTGAAAAGTCAAACTGAAACAATGGTTTCCTAGTGGAAGAAGGAAAGAGTCCTTCTCTCAATCCAACTTGGGTTTGGGTTTGGATTCAAACCCACCCCTCCCAAGGCTGCCCCGCACTCATAAATAGAGGGGGAGGGCTGCCCCAAACACACAAGCCCTAGCCCTCCCACACCCAAGCCGCCTCCGCGCCTCGCCGCCGCCACCCTAGCCGCCGCCGACACCTCCTCCTCCTCCCGGTCTTCTAAACCCTGATCACCAGGAAACCCTAGATCCACCATAACTCGCACCGGTTTAGGAGAAACCCTGCGGGATCTTCCCTCTACCTCCGACACCATGCCATCGTGTTGCCGGAATCGCGAGGGGAGAACTACAACCTCCGCTGCCTGCTGGAACAAAGGAGAGGAAGGTCTTCATCGATTACGGAACGTGTGACCGACTACGGAAGAGCTGCCGGAACGCATTGCCGGAAGGATCGTCTACGCGATCTTGAGATCGACAAGTGTACAACTACATCACCCACGCGAATCTGCTCTCGTTAACCGCTTTGGAATCTTCGAGGGTGAGTACTCTAATCGACTCGTTGCTACAATCTAGTAGATAGATCTTGGATTGTTTGTTTGCATGCGGTAGAATTTTTTTGTTTTCCATGCTACGAACCCCTACAGCCGCCGCCACCATCGTCCCTAGATCGGGGGGATCTGAAGTTCTTCCCGGCACCCTGCTAGAGGGAAGATCATTCCGGAGGTCTTCTCTCCGGTATGATGCGTGAGTAGTTCCACCTTGGACTATGGGTCCATGTAGTAGCTAGATGGTTGTATCTCCTCCTTTGTGCTTTCATGTATAGATCTTGTGATCTCCGTTCATGATCAAGATCTAATCTATTTTTAATCATGCATGTTGTGTTTGTGGGGATCCGATGGATATTGAGATTATTATGTTGGTTTGATTAATGGTTTTGTCTTTATGATTCTATCATGTCTGTGTTGTTTGTGATCTTGCATGTTCTCCGTTGTTAGTAGCTATCTTGGCCAAGTAGTTGCTAGTGACTCCAAGAGGGGGTATTTATGCTCGATAGTGGGTTCATGCCTCTAGTTTCCAAGGGAAGTGACAATAATCTCTTCGGTTGTAGATGTGATGTTGCTTCTAGGGAGAAAACAATGGTCTCTTGTTCATGGAACATGTGGACTGTTTACCTTACACACTTTGCTTAAAGCAGTTGTCTGTTGCTTGCAACTTAATACTGGAGGGGGTTCGGACGATAACCTGAAGGTGGACTTCTAATAATAGATGAAGTTGGATGGCGGTCTATGTATATTGTTGTATTTCCCAATCGAATCTCATGGGATCTTTCTGACTAGTGATTGCATTGTTATGCCTTGCTCAGTTCCTGTCAATTGCCCCGCTGTAATTTGTTTACCATTCATGCCATGTTGTTTATCTAAGGAGAGAACCTCTAGTGAACTATGGACCTCGGTCCAATCTTTACCATTGATACATCTTCCACTGTTACTTGTTTACTTGCTGCAAACCACTACCTTCCACACCATATGCTTAATCCTTTGTTACAGCAAACCGGTGAGCTTGACAACCTCATTGTTCGTTGGGGCAAAGTCTTGAGTTTGTGTTGTGCAGGTCTACGCGTTGCTTGCAACACCTATGTGATGTTTCCTTCCTCCTTCTGGTTCGATAACCTCAGTCTCCACTGACGGAAAACTTGCTGCTTGCTGCTTCACACCTTGCTCTTGGGGTTCCAACAGGCTGTGCGTAGACAGTCGTCAATGGTTTGTAATGGATGATGTACAGTGATATCCAATCTGTTATGTGTCGCAAAAATGGTATCCTGGGATTGCGATGAATGGCATAACAGGCATCTGGGATTAAAAATTCGGGTGTTGACAGTACCCCGTTGGTGGTTCTCTATGATACACATACACTTACAGTGACAAGAACTTGCTTGTGACTAAAGTTGAGTAGCATGAGGAACGACCCTCGTACTCAAGGAACATGAGATTGCCAACTTATGATTTGTCAAGCATATACTCCATATTTGTTCACTTTAACGTTAATCACCTCAAGATGATTATGATAGGGGCAATGAGAGCTCAAAGCTAGTAAGTACCATAATATTTTGGAAGCTCTTTATGAAACTTGAAATCCCTGCTTCCCTCTGTGAAGGGCCTATCTTTTACTTTTAAGTTGAGTCATTAAACCTATTGCTTTCCATCTCTAGAAAGCATTTGAGTTGTTATGATTCAATCATCCATATGATGATTTATTCAATATTGTTTCTTATCTTCCTTGTTTTGCACATTGCTCTTATCTGAATGAATATTACTTTGAAAGCTATCGTTGTGGAAATCCCTTTATGTTTGAATAATAGATTCCTGCTTTACAAACTCCATTATAAAAGCTTTGCTCAAAACTAAGTATGATTTGTCAACTGTTCTCTGACCAAGAAGAAAGTTTGCCATTACCAAATATGATTTTCTTTATGTATCTCTATTGTGACTCCCATACTCGTTGCAACTTAAGTTATATAATGGTGAGTTGTTTTCTATTATGACTTGTGTATTAATAAATGTGATTCTTCTTGTCCGTATTCTTTTTATCGACACTTCACTCTATAAACATGAGGTCATGTTTACTAAGCTCTGTTTTCGCTTGGGGATAAGCGTAGTCTAAGCTTGGGGGAGTTGATATGTCCATTTTGCATCACTATTTTATATCATAATTTGTTGTTATTCATTGATATATTTCATATTAAGATGTGATACTTATGTTATTTCATCTATTTTGCATGTTGGATGACTTTTGGAGGATGAACTGCCGGAGTCGGGATTCTGATGGAAAAAGCGATGTCCAGATGCAATATTCGTGAAGATTAGAAAATTCCAAAAAATATATGGAAATATATATTTTCCAAAATACAAATGAGGCCGAAAGGAGGAATAGTGATGGACCATAGGGGGCCCACACCACCCCCTTGCGCCCCCATAGGCCGCGCCACTAGGTGGTGTGCCCAGCCTGGCCCACTCTGGCTCCACCCTTTCTCCTATACCCCCCCCCCCCCCCCCCCCCCCGAAACCCTAAGACTCGGGGGAGCGACCATAGAAAGATTCCGCCGCCTCTGCGGGGTGGAAACTATAGAGAGATAAAGAGCTCTCCGGCAGGCAGAATTCTGCCAGGAAAATTCCTTCCCAGAGAGGGGAGATCGTCACCATCAACACCGTCATCAAGCTAGACTTCATCGGATCATCATCATCCTCACCTTCATCTCCACCAGCACCATCACCACCACTCCATCCCGCTGTAACAATTGGGTTGAATCTTGCACAGTTCTTAGGGGGAACTTTCCCAGTGTTGATTACTTTTGTAGTTGATGCTTTTGAGTGGAACCATTGAATTATTACCTATGTTCAGATTGTTACTTATCATTATATCATCTCTGATCTTGATCTGTATGATGTCTCGTGAGTAGTTCGTTTAGTTCTTAAGGACATGGGAGAAGTCATGTTGTTAGTAGTGGAATTGTGTTGAGAAATATTCAATGGTTTGATATTTAAGTTGTGGTGTTATTCTTCTAGTGGTGTCATGTGAACGTAGACTACATGATACTTCACCATTTATGGGACTAGGGGAATGCATTGTGTATTTGGATACTAATTGTGGGGTTGCCAGAGTGACAGAAACCTAAACCCTGTTAGGAAACCTTTGCACAAGGGAGTGTAGGATCTCAGAGTTTAATGTTGTGGTTAGGTTTTATCTTAATTACTTTCTTGTAGTTGTGGATGCTTGCAAGGGGTTTAATTACAAGTATGTATTAGTCCAAGTAAGGTCGGTACATTAGCATAGGTTCACCCACACAACACTTATCCAACCAAAGAAGATTAATCAACTACATGAAGTGAAAGCACTTGACAGTATTCTCATGTGTCCTCGAGAACGTTTGGTACTCATAATTAATACAACCGGCTTGTCCTTTTCTGAAAAAGGATTGGGCCAGTTGCTGCAATTATTATTGTCTTTTATTGTCTCACACTTTATTTATCTGCATTATCAAAACCCCCTAAAAATCCGTTTTCTAAGTATTTACAAAGAATTCATGATCCAAACCACTAATCAAAACCTTCTGCTCCACGTTGGGATCGACACTCCTATTTATTAAAAGTACTACGATACACCCCCTATACTTGTGGTCATCAAGTACATGCGAGATAATGAGAATAACCTAGTGTTTTATCTCAGACAATGTAAAGTACCAATGGATCAATACGACATATATCAGATATAATACTACGGTTCACATGATAAAGATCTCCGAGTTATTTACGGGGATTACTATGTGAATCATGGCGGTGATAGTAATCATTGTTGCAGAATAAGTTCCGGACATGTCCGTAAATATCGAAATCCATAAGGTCACACACTTAAGACGTTTACTTCATTTAGAACGTGTGTACGATTAAGATATTTGAATGAAGTAGTCCCGAAAGGAAGTTTTGGAGTGTCTCAAAATATTCCAGAGGTGTCCGGGATATCACCAAGAATGGACGGAATTGTTCCGAACAAGTTATGGAAGACATTAATAATATTTTAGTAAGGCTCCATAATTAATTCGAATAAGTTCTGGTTTTTTCGGAAGGCTTCAGAATAAATATTCATAATTAAAATAAATTATCCCGGTGGTGGCACCATGGGACGGAGGGGCCGTATGGGCCTCATCAGGCCATGCACATGAAGGAAGGGGGACCCTAGCCGAGACGGCTAGGGCCTCCTCTAGGCTGGCGGTGGTGGAGGCGATGGGGGAGGGAGGAGTCCACCCGAGACTCGTACTCCCTCCCAAGGGGAGTTGGAGGAGGAGAGAGAAGAGTTACATGTTGGAACCCAACTTCTCTCCCTCAATGTGTATGGAGGAAGGAAGGAGGACTCCTTTTGGGACTCGCATTCCTCCTCCTACTCCCACTCTTGGAGAGAGGGATGGTCTCACATATATACGGGGACAGGGAAAGGGCACAAGGTCAAGTTTTTGGAGAGCCAAACCCCGCCCAAGCTGCCGCCACCGACCCACCGTTGTCGCGCCACCATGCTACCCGCCGCCACCGTCGGCCATCGCTACCTCGGCGTCTCAAATCTCATCTCCCTCCTCTTCCTCGCATTGTCGTCTTCATCGCATGGATCTCGTATTCATCAACACACGGGAGTACTTGCCTTCTACCTCCGTATAGATCTAATCTAGTTAAACGATGAAGTGTTGTTGGATCTTGATCGACACGTTCCCGCTTTGTCTATGATCTTGATATCACTTTGACGACATGCCTTTCTTGTTGCACGTGTGGATACCGGTTTAGTTTCGACGCTTGGAGCACTTGATCGGTGGATCCGTCCGTGGGATAATACATCTCCTTGCAACTCGCTAAGGCCTGTTGTGTAATACCTCAGACACTACGCTTTAAGCAACAAGCTAGGACGAACCCAAAGTGCATAAGGTGGTTCTACTACGGAGGCCCAAAGGCCACCCACTTGTAGGCCCGTGTAAGCGGAGCAGGGCACGATACCGGCCAACCGCCCTATCCGCTTTGCAAGAACATCTTATCAAGTGCTAGCGGCATAGTCGACATGCATGCGAACAAAACATATACAAGTGTGTATGTCAGCGACATACAAGTGTACATCACAGCCAGACCATCTAAAAGAAATAGAAATATTCAACACCATACGGCAAGATCCAAATTACTAGATAGCTAATAGTTTAGGATATATCCTTATACATCACACATCAGAGTATCAAGCGGAAGCGGAAAACAAGATCTGAGTACGGATAAGAGGCAAATTGGCATAATATGCCCTGAAAATAAGCACATCCCGCCCACAGAACTCACGGATCTCCATCCCCGGAATCTCTACACCAGATGGTCATTGTCACCATCATCAGTCTCCTCAACCCAGTAGCCTTCCTGCGGATATACATGCCCATCTGAATTAATATTTTATCGTGTGAGACCCTAAGGGGATCAGCAAGTCTTTATGCATCTAAAGAGAACAACCTGTGGATGATGCAATTGTAGCAAAAAATAAAGCCTAGCAGTTCTATAGAGACACACTACAACCTCCACCTAACCAATGATAGACAGACGCTCGTTAAAAAAACAATAGTGGATTACCCAACAGATATATATCAACATAAATAAACATCGCTTGCCCATCTCCCCTTTCCCGAACGAGAAGGCGGAAAAACATCCAATCCATTGGCAGATATATTAATCATTCCATGAATATTGTACTATTACTAGTCAAGTTTTAGGTAATTTAAAAGAGGTACTTTAGTTATGCTTATCTATGATCGAGAAACTGTGCTCCAAGTCATCCATAACCGTGGACACAGCTTTCAGAAAGATTTACCCTGCAGGGCTGCAGAAATAGAAAAACACGCACGATCAACCTCGGAAAAACCAAATGAAAACCAAACGAGGCATCACGACAAAGCATTCACGAGGTTCATATTTGATTTCAGGGGGCCACCCCACTAAGCAACCTGCGATGAAGTTGACCGGCTCTGAGACGGGCCCAGAGGTTTGTGGCAATGGCTCTAAACGACTGGGAACCCGAAAGTGTGACTGGGCTTGTCGATACCGCGAAAAGGTTCCACTTTCCCAAATAGTACAGTAGAAAATTGTAACATCCCAGTATATAGGACCTAACGAATGGTAGATACAGGAATATGAATTGTTGCATGCATTCATTTGAGAAAATCTGAGTAAAATTTTCGCCAAATAAAAACCTTGAGTGATCAATGTTTCCTTCTTACTTTGAGAGTAGGTTTAGTCTTAAAGGAGGATTGCTATAAACTTTGATATGATCTTAAAGGATTATTGTGTGTTTTGGAATGAGTTTGGATTTTAAAACTTAAGTGTTTTATAATTAAATAATTTTGATTATAGATTTGAATCTTAAATTATTTAAGAGAAAAGTATTAAAACTTAAATCTTATTTAAAAGCAATATGGTATATGAAGTTCATTTCTTATTCATAAACAAATTATAAAGAATAACTTACTGAAGTTATTCCAAACTTCACAATTCACACAAGAGTAAAGAATAAAATACTCTTTATTAATAAATATATAATCTTTATTACAAATGAACCAAATAAAGGTTACAAAAATTATAAAATAAAAATTACAAAAGATTAAGAAAAGTACATTTGTATCCCTACCAACTATCTTATATCTAAAACTACACTAGATCTTTATCTTTATCTTTGTACCTGCACATCAAAGATTAAATAGGAAACAAATAAGATTAGTGTTAGAATGTTTCTCTCAGATATGTCAGTGAGGTGCACCTGACAATCTCATCATTGAGAAATGGTAAAGGGGCAAGTTTCACCAATATGAAAGATTTCATCTTTCATAAATTCAAATCCAGAATGCAAATGACAGCCAAAAGGGACCAATTCACCAGCCAGGGTAAAAGTAGTTTGGTAATGGTAAGTTCAAAAATTCTGAACCTATCCACATGTGCATAGCAGGCACACAAGCTGCACACACACAACATGCAAAAGGGTGTGTTGTCGACCTCACAAGAACAACTAAATATTACAAAACCAGAGCACAGCCGTGGAGGAGCACACTAGTGCATCATTCCACTATACAACACACCAGCACAGCCAGGGTGAATAGTAGTTAAACCAAGAACAGCAACCAAACCAACCACCCAGATCAACCCAAACATCACCAGGATGGTGACATAAGGAGGGGGATGGAACTGGTGGATAGCAAGGTCAAGTCCAGGAGCTAGGAGGAGAAGGCAAGCTCAAGACCAAGCTCAGGGTCCAGCAAAAGCAGATCAAGATCAAGACCAAAATCAAGATCAAGATCATCATCAATATACTACACCAACATCAAATCTTGTGGTGAGTCTCATAAAACCATCAAATGCTTTTATCAGAATATCTAAACAAAAGCATGTATTGCTTTATATAATGATCTATCCATAAGCACCCAATAGGGGTGAATCTATCCTATATATTTCAAGTATAAGGATAAGAAATCAAGCTCCACCACAAGCACTAAACCCTCAGACCAGCATCACTGGGTTTAGTGTTATTTTTGCAACTTAGATCATTTTCATTTGATCTTACCAGATCAGGGAACATCTCTCAAAGAGAGAGTAGCACCTCCAAATCTATAAGATTTAAACAAACTATGGCCCAACCAACTAGGAACCACATCCTAGAGCCTCAGACCAACATCATAGGCAAAAAATATAATAAAAGCTTTCATATCATCTTATCAGTTTTAATCACAAGCATAATCAATAAGCCCAGAAATAAGACTCAATCACTTGTGTGCTAAATCATATTGGTATCACAAGGACAGGTTGTATATGAACTAAAACCAATCCTTGTTCAGAATCCACACAGAAAAGGGACAATCAAATATATATCATTTTCCTGAAGCTAAGTGCCAGGAATCAACATTAAAATGAATCTATACACCCACAGAAAATCATTACATATAATAATTTGATTCAGAGTGTATCATCTCAAACAAACCCATACTATAACTGCAGTAAGCAACCACTGAGAGAAAACTACTGTCAGTATGAGAAATCTGACAGTAGAGTAAACTCTCAGACCAACAACATAATCCAATCAAGTATTTTATTGAAACAACTAGCATGGATCATGGTAGATTACCACTAGGACAAATCTGACAGGCAACTAGTATCATCAAAGCTACTATCAATCCTTAACCACAGCAGGCAATCATTTCACATGATCAAATATGATCAACACTAAATCTAAAGCATGATAGATGATCAACAGGGCTTATGAACCCTAATCCAGATATGAACTCAATCAGCACATAATCAGTCAACATGAGAAGCCACTAGCTACACAACAAAAAGAATCAAGGCAGTAGCATGGACAAACACCACAGAGACCACTTACCCAAGGTCCTCGCTGATGAATCGAAGAGGAAGCAGAGGGGCCGACGAATCATGGCAGACAAAGCACCTGGGGGTGCGCAACTGCACTGCCACCGCGCGGCCGCAGTAGGGCACGAGACTAGCACACCACCGCGGGTGGGATCACGGCGGCGGCGACAACAACTTTTCCGAACCCTAGGGTTCGGGAATGGGGTGGAACTGACCACGGGGAAGCCCCAAAGTCAAATGCAAGTGGATAGGACGAAAGAGCATCGTTGATAACCCCAACCCGCACCACGGCGGCGGCTAGAACGGCCGACGACGGCGAGAATCGGCGGTGGCGGCATCCCCGGCCACAGGGGCGAGTCAGGGGAGGAGGAGATAAGGTCGAGGGAGAGAGAGGAGACAGAGTGGGCTGGGTGGGCCAAAACCCTTTGGGGTAGTCATTTGACCCTGCCCTATTGGGACACCTTGGCCCAATAATCCCAAGGGGCCAGCCCTAGTTATTTAATAAATCTTTTGATCAATTGGAAAAGACCAAAATACCCCTAACCTCAATAAAATTACAGAAAACAAAATAATAGTCCAAAAATTATAAATAAAATATTTTTGGATTCGCAATAATTCACTCTGTCCAAATAAAATAAGATATCAAATTTGAAAATTCAATTTTTTATAAGAATTTTGTAATTTAATTATTCCTTATGGAATTTTACAAAATTATTGAAGGAGATAAAAATAAATAAAAATCACTTTCATTATTTATTAATATTATAGTATTTTTGAAAAATACTAAATAAATATTTAGTAATAAAATTAATGTGTAATTAATAATTCCTAGAAGAATTATTAAATCAATAAAAGTCAAATAAAGGGAAATAAAATAAAATAACTCAATATATGTTCTAAATATTAAAAAGAAATATTTATAAATCCTTTATTACTCAAAAAGGAACTTTTTGGGGTAAATGCATATAAATTTAAATAATGCATTCCATTACTTGCATAATCATTTTGCTTCTTTAAATATTGTCCTTATCGGGCAATAATGATGTTTTTGTAGAACTAGAAGCTCAAGGTCCAGTGCAAGCATCACACTTCACTACCTTGCCATCACAAGGCAAGTTCATCACTTGCTCATGTCCTTTGAAGAGTCTTTATCAAAGTATTTGCAAATTGTGTGTTATCATATATGCTATGAAAGAAAGAAATTATTATTTTCATAAATAAAGAAATCATAGATATCATCCTAAGTGGTGATATAATGGAGCAATAGAACTTAGGGTTCTATTTGCAACAATGATGAATAAGTAGGGACTTAACAACCCCTGTCATCAGTGATTCTAGCGCCGTATATTACGCGTTAGCCATGAGATTTGGAATGGGACAGAGAAGTCAGCTGTATCTTATTCCTCTCGCATGAAGCCAGATTTGCAGGTTGTGGTTGTTATCCTCGTAGCGTGCATATTAATTGGTAATTCCTAGAGGATATGCAGCATATGGGTGGGAAACCTCAACGTCCCACGATAGTTCTGGCATCTAACGGTTTGTACAAATCATTGTCGTAATTCATTATGTGGGCATGGTGTACACCAAGGAGGTATCTTGAGGTGAAGGCGATGATTGGCTTGGACCAACTACTAGGCCCCACATCATGGAATTGTGGACGGGAAAGTACGCCCGGTTGTGCAACAAGGAGTTGATCTCTCATGGGTAAAGTAACGCACCTCTGCAGAGTGTAAGAACTATAACTTGTTACTCCCTGTTCCGGGAAGGAGCTACGAACGCGGTAGGAAAGGAACTCCACGAAAGTTCTGGTCAACCTGTGAAGGCTGATTGTCATAGTTTTTCGGAATAAAATCAACCTTTGACGAAAGATTTACAAAAACTGCATAGTGCCAAGGATTTATAATCCGAGGTGGTAGTTAGAACATCAAACTTCCCACCTTGCATATACTGAACTTGTTGGGTAACACTGTTACTCATTCTTTCCTTTGAACCCTTGCTTAGACTCTGAGGATCCCAAAGACGTGCCAACGTATGCAGCCGAATGCCAAGAAGACGTGTTCTACGAAGAACCTGATATATCCGGAGGAGTTGAAGGCGTGGACTACGAGATCCGCTATGGTGTCGATGAGAATGAGTCCACTTCAGTGTCTAGTTAGTAGTAACTAACGGAGCCGAGCAGCATGAACTCTATAGAATAAACTGTTGAGCCCCACTCCTAGTCAGAGATGCTACTTTCAAATTTCCACTGAACATCTTATATTTTGGTTTGTAAGTTGGATCTTTTGGAAGTCATGAACTTCCAGTATTGTAATAATAATGTGTGTACTTTTGTAATATGGACCCTCAATGTTTCTGTTGTACACTCTGAGGGATGTGATATTTACAAAACGGTGTTCGGTGAATGTCATGTCAACGACTATAGTGTACTACACATGCAGTGGTATGTTGGGTCACTGCAGTTGGTATCAGAGCAAATTGCTTTGACCTTAGGTTGGAAACCTAGTAAAGGGTATTACCTATAGGAAAGCTAGCAACGATAAAGAATTCTCTAAAAGTGATATAATGGGTATTCAAATGAGAATATTCCGTTATATATTTTAGTGCGATAATTCTTTGTTATGATGCAATATGCCATTGGATACTAATCAAAATTATTTTTCTGATATACAGAGATATGGCACTAAAGTTTCCAAAACAGACTTTGGTAAGGAAAGAGGCGACTCTTGATGATTATCAAGGATCGTTTACAGACCAACTTCGTCAACTTTTAAAGCTCTTTAATTGTCCAACTAGAATCCCAGTGAACACTATCACTTACCTTGATGGCCGGATGTTATCCAAGTATCGCGTGAGTATCCAACTTCTAGAGAAGATTGGATTATATCACGATCTACCCATAGGATAAGGTAGGAGTCATTTAGCAGCCTATCATGTTGCTGTTGTAGAGGCAATAGCAAATATCCAGGAGCAGAAAACTGAGTTAGAAGGTAGCACATTCTCTGTGATACCTCATGATTCTATAGACTCAGAGCCTATACCGGATCATCTTACTTTGGTTAAGAAGAATCCTAAGTTAGCTTCCAAGTTTATGGATAGATACCAAACACTCGTTGTGTCCTTTTATAAGACTCATCAAGTGATTGTCGAAGACAAAAATGATATGTTAGAGGATCTAACTGATCCGGAAAGGAGGAAGCAGTTAGCATTCCAGTTGGAGAAAGAAGCAGGTAGTAGTGCAACACCTATCTTGAAGGATATACCAATAGATCCGGAATCCTTTACACCATATCCTTATTCACCAAGACCTGAACCTACCCATGGTTCTACTATCGATATGCAGTATGTAGTACCACAGGGCTCAGAGGATGGTTCTGACTCAGAAATTCCTATTGAGAATTCAGATGGTTGGAGGATGGGATCATATAATGGATCTCATGAACACCAGATGTCCGCGGATGGTTCTGACAGAAATGTTGGACAATCCAGTTGGATGGGTGAAAGAATGAACCTTAATAATAGAAGTAGAAATACCATGTCAATAGATGAGCAGGATGAAGAAGAAGATCCTGAAGAGAGAGTGTTTGAATCATCAACATCTTCTCAAAACCCAGGGAATATACATTATCCAGTATTCAATTATCTTGTCCACGAGAGCACCTGGGAAGCAGCAGGATCTGCGTATTCTGTTGACAACTCTAGAGATGAAGCTCAGTACATAGGCTAGAGATAATGTTCAATATGTTTCTGAAGACTTTTCAGCTGAGTTGTAGGGAGTCAATGCGCTCAGGTTGAGTAATGACTCAAGTCCTGACACTTCAGATATAGAGTATGTTCCTTCTGGAAGGCCATATGTTCCACAAACTGTGCGACGAACAACACGTCATCACGGTTGGACATCAGGCATGTACGATGAGCGTAGTTACTATTAGAAAGAGACAAGTAGTCAACAGTATCAAGCACTGTGTATTGTACTCTAAGGAATAAGTTAGTTATAGGATTACGGTAGTTTTTGACTATACCTATATGGTATATGTTGTAAGAACCTTGTATCACTATGACAATATGTATAATATGTGAAATGCATATTTGGATTTTCTTTGGATCTTCACTGTGTGACTAGTTCTGTGCGTAAAGTCGAGCTCAGAACACATGTGCATGATGTAATTATGAGTATTCGCTTTATGTTGCAGAACTAGGGGGTCATGGATACGGGTGTAGAAATGGAAACTGAGCAGCAGCGGATGGAGCGAGAGGCCAAGGAAAAGGCCGATGCTGATACAGCAAATCAAGGAGCATTACCACCACAACCACCAATGAGGTTGTTAATGGAGCAGAACTTTATGAAATGCATGCAAATGATGCAAGAGAACTAGAACAAGTTCATGGAGGATTTGCTGGGGCGAGCAAATCAGAGGGCACCTGAAGCAGGAGGAGTGAGTTTATCTGATTTCCAGAATGCAAGGCCGTTACCTTTTGCATCAGCTCCTGAACCAATGGATGCAGAAGACTGGCTAGCAGATACAGAAAGGAAGCTGAAAACTGTGGGTTGCAATGATGAGGAAAAATTGAGGTATGCAACTCAACTGCTGGACCTTGACATCATGGTGGGAAAATCAGTTAGCCATGCAACAACCAGGAAGGGAGTTTACCTGGGAGGAGTTCAAGCAGAGATTCCGTGAATATCATGTTCCGGAAAGTGTCATGGAGTTGAAGCGGAGAGAGTTTGAGGAGCTTCACCAAGGATATACTAGTGTCATGAAGTACATCCGGGAGTTTAGCCAACTGTCTCGTTATGCTGAGGAGGATGTTAACACTAAAGAGAAGCGGAAGAAGCGTTTCCTGCATGGATTAAATCCGTTTGTGAGGATGCAGCTAAGGTTAGCCAATATGCAAACTGAAGGGAATATGCCCTGAGAGGCAATAATAAAGTGTTTATTATGTGTATTCCAAGTATATGATAGATGTTTATTTTGCATGCTATAATTGTATTAATACGGAAACGTTAATACATGTGTGTTTAATAAACAAACAGAAAGTTCCTAGTTATGCCTCTCTCATAAACTAGCTCGTTGATTAACAAGATGATCAAGGTTTCCTGATCATGGACATTGGATGTTGTTAATAACGGGATCACAACATTAGTGTAATGGTGTGATGAACATTCATCCGAAGTATAGCATTACGATCAAAGTCATTGAGTTTATATTGCTATAACAACTTACGAAGTGATCCTAATCCTTAGACCATGAGATCATGTCAATCACTAACACCGGAAGAGTTTCTTGATAACATCAAACGTCACACCGTAACAGGGTGATTATAAAGATGGATTTAGAACTAATAAAGTGTTATGTTGAGGCTCATGGATCGAGAGTGGAATTTGTTCATCCCGATGATGGATAGATATACTCTGGGCCCTCTCGGTGATATCACATTGATTAGCTTGCAAGCAAGTGATTTGATCACTAGAATGTTATATCACAGGAACGAGAAAAGAGTGCATGTCGATTGAGATCAAACTAGGTATGGAGATACCGATGATCGAATCTCGGACATGTAATATATCGTGAAACAAAGAGATTAAGATACTAGCGTAAAAGGTTCCGCGATCACAAGAAAGTCATCGTTGAATGTGTGAGTCGATGGGTCTCGGATCCGCTTCGATTATTGATCCGAGAGGGTCTCGATCATGTCCGCATTATTCACGAACCGTAGGGTGACACACTTAAGAGAAACCGACATCCAATTGGAGCAAATGTTTCATGCCGAAAAGAATGAACAAGCGCAGGAATTTATTTCACTAGATACCAAACAGTTTTCGGTGAAATTGCATAAAGTGGTTATGCATGTGAAATAGAATTCTAGCAAGGGGTTATTTGTGAATGTTTGTCATTAAAGTAATTGACAAAATTCTGAATAAAATAAAAGAGTTTTATTTAATGAGAGTTTGCATTAAATTTGGTGGAAATTTAATGGGAATTTGAGTGGACTTTTGAGTGGAGGGAATTTAAAGGAGATTTGTGAGTGGAGTGTCCACCCACATGAAGAGGGGAGGGCAAGGGGGCAGCCCCCATGCGCCGGCCACCCCTTTGGGGTTCCCCCTCCTCCTATAAAAGGAGCCCCCCTCCTCACTTGTCTCTCACACCTCCTCGTGAAGGATCTCTCTCCCCCTCTAGAATTTATCCCCCATGGTCTCGGACAAGCGAGATACATGTTCCCGGTGGCTATTCGGCAAGAAAGAGTTGTCCTTCTGCTGCATCGCTGGAGCGAGGAGGCGGAGGTTGCTCGGTGCCTCGAACGTGTGTGCGAGCACGGATGCGCTGCTGATTTGCGGCGCTAGGACTTCCTCTCGATCTTGAGATCGGCAAGAGATCGTCTACATCAACCACGAGTTGAACTCGTTAAGCTTTGTCGGTCTTTAAGGGTATGTTCTCTACGGATATACATCCGCCCGTTGTTTGTATCTAGTAGATAGATCTTGGTGTATTGTTCACATCGTAGGAAAATTTTTGTTTTCTATGCTGCGAACCCTACAGTGGTATCAGATCCGGATCTATGCGTAGATACTTTACATGGGTAGTACACATATGAGTATGTGGGCGATGATGATCATGCCGTTGCTCCTTTGTTGTAATTTTGGATATTGGTGGCATAGTGGGATGAAGCGGCCCGGACAAACTTTACATGTCCTCGCACATGAGACCTGTTCCACGCTTGACATGCAACTAGTTTGCATAAGTGGCTAGCGGGTGTCTGTCTCTCCTACTATAGTCAATATCTATTTTGCAAGCGAGTTTTCAACAATTTGATTATCCTCGTTGTGGTTCATGTTCGTAGGTAAGAACGGTTCTATCTCGAAAGCCCTAAGCCACGTAAAACTTGCAATGGATAAATTAGAGGCGTCTAGTTTAGATTGTTGCTGGGCTAGTGTTATGATATGTTAGTGTTGTAAGTAGAAGTATGAGATGATACTCTTACAACACACATAGCGTGTAAAATCCATAGACCTTGGATTTACACATATAGGTATGATAGTGATCATACCACGATGCACATGATAGAGATCATCTGCGGGAACCATATCATTTCACTAATAAACATATGATGTTTGATAGCATCTTATATTGCTTGTTTAGCGCTTTGTTAGCATAATAAGATGATCCCTCATTTAAATATCAATATAGGAATGTGTTCTTCCTTTATTATGCACCGATTATGTTTTCGTCGCTCCAAGACATCACGTGATGATCGGGTATTCTTGGATCCACGACCATATTTCGGGTGTAAAACAGTTACACACGCGAATACTAAGGTTCTAACTTGGCGAGCCTAGCATGTACAGACATGGCTTCGGAACACGGACCGAAAGGTTAAGCATGAGTCATATAGTTGATATGATGCCCATTTGATGCTCGCCTTTGAAGCTATACCGGCTCACGTGATGATCGGACTTGGTGTAGTGGATTTGGTTCATGTAATCACCAAAAAGGCACGAGGGATGTTGTTTTTAAGTGGGAGTTCATTCGTAATATAGATTAGTTGAACTCAATCTATCATACACTTAGTCTAAACTTCACAAATTCTGTTATAGATGGCACCACCTGCTTTTAATTTCAATGTGTTCATGGAGAAAGAGAAACTAGCAACGAACGGTAGCAACTTTACCGAATGGGCCATGAATTTGAGGATTCTCCTCTCTGCTGCACAAAAGCAATATGTGCTAGAAGCGCCGTTAGGTCCCCCACCTTTTGATGATGCCCCTGACGAGGAGAAGAATGTCTATCAGACTCGTCAGGAGGACCACAACTTAGTTCATTGCGGCATATTGTATGGGCTAGAGCCAGAACTTCGAAAGTGTTTCGAAAACGGCAATGCATTTGATACAATGGGTGAGTTGAAAATGATTTTCGACACACATGCTGTTGTAGAGAGCTACAACGCTTCAGAAAAGTTCTTTAGCTGCATGATGGAAGAGCACAGCTCCGTTAGTGAGCATGTACTCAAGATGTCGGGTTACGCCAATAAGCTTGTGTCCTTGGGAATATCGATTCCCATTGACTTAGGCATCCATCGTGTTCTTCAGTCTCTGCCACCTAGCTATAAGAGCTTCGTGATGAACTATAATATGCAAGGCATGAAGAAGTCTCTCCCCGAGCTTCTGTCAATGCTTAAAACTGCATAAGTGGAGATCAAAAAGGAACATCAAGTGTTGATGATCAATAGGAACACTGGTTTGGACCTAAGTCTGATTCCGAGTGCTACTATTGTAAGGGGACTGGCCACTGGAAGCGCAACTTCCCCAAGTATCTGGCAGACAAGAAGGCCGGCAAGGCAAACAAAGGTATATATGATATACATGTTATTGATGTGTACTTGACTAGTGCTCACAGTAGCACCTGGGTATTTGATACCGGTTCAGTTGCTAATATTTGTAACTCGAATCAGGGGCTGCGGAACAAGCGACCGCTAGCAAGGGGTGAGGTCAAGATGCGTGTCGGCAATGGATCAAGCGTTGATGTGATCACCGTCGGAACGCTGCCTCTCCACTTGCCATCGGGATTAGTTATAAACTTGAATAAATGTTATCTGGTGTCACATCCCAAATTTTAGATTTGGTCTTGCATATCATTCATATCATTGCATCATATCTTTCCATGCAAAACCGTCGAGTAGAAAGGTTCAGCGAAACGCTATCTTCAAAACCCTATTTTGTTTCGCTACGAGTTTCCTGCGGGAGGCTTTAGAAGGACTTGCGACAACCACCCCTGTAGGTTTGAGTTCTCGCGCAAAACTTGACGAAAGGTTGTTCCCCTCGACCATACGAACCCGTAGGCGCGAGAATTGCTCCAATCGGAGTCCGTATGCAAAAGACTCGGACGTTTTAGTAAACCGCCGGAAAACGGTCCAAAAATCTGGACCAATTTCCGAATCGGAGTCCAACTGCGGACCGTCTCAGTTTAGAACTCGCGCGCAGGACTGTTTAAAGAGGCCCACCGGGACCTCGTTTTTCGTGCCCAACTCCTGCCCCACGCGCCGACCCCGCCGCCTCGACTCCCCACGCGCGCGCCTCCCAGGCGCCATCGCCGCCGCCGCCTCCCGGCCACCTCGCCGCCGCCGGCCACCCCGCCGCCGCCGAACATCACCGCCATCACCGCGGGTTCGCCTCCTCCTCCTCTCTCTATTCCGCGCGCCGCCGATGCCGCCGCGCCCGATCCTATCGCCGCCGCCATCTGCGCCGCGCCGCCCGAGCGCCGCCGCCCGCCTCGCGCCCTCGACCACCCGCCGCCGCCGACGCCGCAGATCGCCGCCGCCAGCCCGCACCGCCGCCGCCGCCCGCCCATTGCCGCGCCGCCGCCGCGCCCTGCGTTACGCGCGCCCACGCGCATCATCGCATGCGTTATTGCATGCATACACGCGCGCGCATGCATGCACGTACGCGCTGTTGTTGCGCGCGATGCTATTTTCTGGACCGTTCTTTGACCGTGTACGTCCGTGCAGGAAAAACTTCGTCGCCGGAAGTGACCGTCGCCGCCGTCCGGAACCCGTTCGGAGTCCGATTCGCCGTTGTTTCCGGTAAGACAGCAGCTACCGTCAGATTTCAGATCAGCGACCTAGATCGTTAGTTGACCGGTCAGACTCAGGCGTTGACTAGTCAGACGCCCAGTCAGCAGACTAGTTGACCAGTCAACAGACACAATTGACAGGTCAATTTCGTTAATCCCTTTAGTTGGCAGATTTCGGTAGAATCTTGTAAATTGCGTAGAAATTAAAACGCTTGGCCAAAAATTGCAAATAAAATATGTACAAGTTCATTGAGTCGTGTAGAATCTCTCTGTAGCTTTGGTTCAGACTTTTACTGCCAGGTTTAGTACAGTTTAATCAAACTAGTTAGTGGCCTTTTCGGAGTATTAAATTCGTAGAAAAAGATCCGTAGCTTCAAAAATCGTGTGTGATATGTCCCTGAACTCGTGTGAACGAGGAGAATCTCATCGTGAATTAAAAAGATAGGCTTACAGTAAAAACTTCTGCAGTATTTGTCTAATGGCTTTCTGCAGTGTTTTAATTACTCGGGAAGTTTTATAACTCCTTTTTGAGTAATTCCAATTGGTACTGTTTCTAACCAGCGATGCCTATGCGATAGAATTTTTCCAGGATTTTACAAATAGTATACTACCGGTAATGAATTATTTAAGTTCTAGCTCTAGTTTGGAGCATTACTTTTGTCTATTAGTTTTCCTAGCGCCAAATCTATTTTCCATGCATGCAGTCGGTAGTATTATGGAATAGGATGTTGTGGTGCAGCTGTAGCACCAATTCACTTGCCGTTCTTGCATTCATGCATCATATTTGTTGCATATGTTGTGGATTGTTTGTTTATGAATGCAATTGTGTCGTGTAGATTGTGACGAGTGCAACGCTTGCTCGTGTGTGGATTGTTTTTCCGACCGCTATAACCAAGGCAAGTAGATGCTACTTTGTTCATGATATCGTCCTACTATTTTCAATGCATTGTCGTGTACTTTGTAGATGCATGTGTAGGATGATACTATCGCTATGTTATGTCCTATTATGTGGTAGGGCTTTCCTTGTAGATGAACCACCGTTGGTAGATGTGCTTAGCCATGCTATGTTGAACGAGGGCTGGGTTACATCATTGATACTTGTTTTCTCAAAGTATTGGTTTGTGAAAACTAAAACAACTTAATCAATGAATCCCCTGGGTGTGATGGTATTGATAATTTTTGGTGGTTTCATTGCGGAAAGGCACCCAGGTATCAAGAGAGAATGATTGGCTTCTTTATTGTGTAGCTTACGTGTACAACCATGTGCCAATAATGAAATGGGCGGTTGGTTGGACTTAGTAGGTTGTGGTAACTCGAACCCGCGTATCCAGAGATGTAGAATTTTGGTAGGTTGGACCGGTGCGCGTCGGGATTGAGGAGCTACTTCCCGAACAGTCTCTTCTTGGACTTCTCCCTATCATCACCCAAAATGAGAGTGATGGTACGAGCTGGGCTGGCCAAGTCACATGGGTAAAGTGTACTAACATCTGCAGAGTATATAAACTAATCGATTAGCCGTGTCCCCGGTTATGGACAACTGAGTTGCTTGATATTGATTCCATGACATGTTCCTCGCTCATTCTAATTTCATAATTGTTTTAATATTGTTGGGTTAACTTAATTGGGATCTTTTCAAAGAAAAAAAAAATATTTATGAAAGTAGTACAAATGTATTTGCAAATGCAAGCCAGACAGAGCTCCACTTGCCAAATATGCATGTAGATGTTAGTACTATTGTCTCCATTACTAGCTCTACTTTCCATACATTCCATGTATTGACCCTTCGGGGTTGCTACGTTTCATGTTGCAGGTTATTCCGATTCTGATTGATCGTTGTAGGCCACGGTACTCCACTCGGCACTTGTTCACTTGTGGGCAATTTGAAGAATGGAGGATTTACTTTATTTATGTTGCTACCTGAATAATTTGAGCTAGCTTTGTGCTAAGCTTTTATTGTAATAATGGTACTCTGGATCTACGTTATTCATGATACACGGATATTTTGCTATGTTATCTATCTTACTCTATTGTGGGCCAATGAACCGTTCCAGGGATTGGCATGTCACATAGAGGCCACAGTCTTTTCAGAACCGGGGTGTTACAGGATGGTATCAGAGCCCGTGTGTCGACTCTAGGATTGTGACCTAGGATTGGATTAGGAAGCCATAGAATTATTAAAGCCTATATTAACTCTGTCTTTCAACTTATGCCTTTCACCCTCGTAAATTCTTACCATATGCTATTCATACTTTCCCCTTTTACTTGATAGATGGGAGAAGTCAGGACTGAGTATGCCACCCTGGAGTCACCAAGGCCCTTTGCAAGGCAGTTAGCACAGCTCTCGCAGTCATTGGGATTGCCACTGCCCATGTTCAAGGGAAGAAGATTGTACACCTATGGATATGGAGAGGATGCATGGGAGATCACTACCTTCATATTCAGAGATGCCGCCTTGCCAAACCCCGTGCACTTGATCTACACCAAGACATACTGCAACTGGGGACTTGGAATCAACTTGGCCATACATGAAGCCCTGTCTCGCCAGTGCCATAATGTCTGACACGTACTGCCAGCAGATTCACCCTACCGTGACTATGGAAGGCGTGATGAAGATGGGAACGTTGTGGTTACCCCGGGCGACAGGAACAACATGCCGCCCCGTCGGAGGCACATAGAGGACATGGAAAGGGAGAATGGAGCTCTAGCAGAGAAGGTGAGGATGATAAAGGAAATTGCAGACTTTACTAGCAATGGTATGGTGGTCCAAGGACAGGAGATTGACACTTTGCATGAAGTTGTGGGAGTTCTGGAGAATGCCCTGATAGCCAAAGATGCAACCATAGCCCATCTTCATGGTACTGTGCAGGAGAACACCCAGAACATACAGCAATTGCAAGGGACAGTCTAGGAAAGGGATCAAACCATTGAAGCTATGACAGCCCAGATTGCCGCTCTCCAGGCACAGCTGAATCCACCCTCTAATGATGGCAATGGAGATGATGGCAACAATGGGGATGATGATGACAGTGGAGATGATGATGATGAGGACGAGGATGATGATGATGGAGACGATGATGGTGGAGGAGATGAATGTGGCATCCCGCAAAACCACTACTAGAAAATCGCGTTGAATTTGTGCATTGCATCGTCATCATCATGCATTGTTTGCATAAAACCATTTTCGCAAAGCCCGATTTATTTTCCAAACGCCCCATCTTAATTCAAATGCAAAGCCCGGTCTCCGGATTATTTTTGTTTGAGTGCTATCGGTTCGCAAACGGTGTTAACAAAACAAATAAAAATTATATTATTTTTAGTGGGGGCAGTCGAACGGGCCAGATCGACCCGAACGACCGCCCCAGGATTTAAATCGGTCCACCTGGACACCCCAACAAAACCTAAACCTACCAACAAACCTACCCACCCCTATCTCCACCTCACTCCCTCCAATCAACTCTCGCCACCTCAGCTCCCATCTCTTTCCCCCCAATCAAACCCTGCCACATCAGCCTGGCTCCACTTCCTCTCTCTCCCCAGCACCCCACTCCCTCACACGCCGCACGCACCCACTCCCCAGCTCCCACCTTTCCCGCGTGGACCCCACCAGCCCTGGCCCACCTCTGACCCACCACCTGTCCCGCTCCGGTCCACCAACCCCTGCCCCGCACCCCGCGTTCTCTCCCCCTCGCCCGACAACCGCCTTCCCCGCCGCCCTCCTCCCCAGGCTCCGCCCGCAGCCGCCGCGACCTCCCCTCTCACCCCGCGCCCCGCCTCGCCGGCGAACCTCGCCTCCTCTAGCCAGCCTGTATCCGGCCGAGCCCGCATCCGCCCAGAGCCCAGACCTCACCCTCCGTCGCTTGCCCCTGGCGGAGCTCTCCGCCGAGCCTCCCTCGTCGCCTCCGCGCCAGCACCTCCGCCCTTCTCCCCAGCTCCGTCCGCCCCGCGCCGCCGGCTCCTCCGGCTCGCCTCCTCCTCGGCCCTCCCGCCATCGTCGCACCTCGCCTGCCCGTCGAGCTTCCCCCTCGCGGTGGCCGCCCACGCCTCCGCCCCGCGCCGCCTCGCTGCCCATCTCCACCGCCTCGGCGCCCGACAACCCCTCGCCGCGGCCCCACCCTCAGCGTGCTCGCCGCCTGCAGGCCCAGCGCCTCCCCCCGCGCCGCTCCACCCGGCAGCCTCCCGCCGCGTCGCCAGCCACCTGCCGTCCCGCGCGTTCGGCGCGAGCCGGCCCCCGCCTTCCACCTCGACCGCCGCCGAGCCGAGCTCCCCACGGCCCCGACGTTCCGCGCCACCCTCGTCAACCTCCGTGCCCGCCGCCAAGCCCTGCAGGGTTGCTGTTCCCCAGGAGGTGTTGTTGCCTGTCAACAAATCCTTGTGTTTGGCCATGTAATTGTGGTGTTTTGGACGCCCACATTGGCTTCTTCCTTGGTCTCCGAAGCCGACAAGATCTTTCGATGTTGTGCACACTTCGCTGCCAAGTTATACCTCCTCGTTGGGTAAGGCTCGCTCGACAAGATCTTCGACATGCGTCGCCATCCTCGTAGCCCACTTCGCGGACCCGGCGACCACACATGCGACGAGACCTTCGTCCCGGATGCGAAGTCGGGCACCCGAACGCCAAGATCTACCGATACGCCAAGTTCTCCTTCCCGGAGTCGGACCCGGACGCCAAGACCGCCACACGGAACCCGAATTCTGGACGCCAAGCACTTCAATCCCGAACGCCAAGTCCGATCTGATTCGAGGACTCGACGAGATCTTCGCAACGACAAGAACGACACCGACCCGGAAGAACCCGATGCGCCCCGACACCGAACCAAGTCCTCCTTCCCCAATCCGAAGACCCTGAACCCCCGGAGTCCGAGAACGAGCCGCCGAGAACGGACCCGTCGAACTCTGGACCCTGAGACCGAACCCCGAACCCCGGAACCCCAAGATCGTCGAGCCCCTATGTGTGACCTCTTATCCGAGAACCTTATTTTATAACATAATAACAACTTGTTGCATGTTAAATTTTCATTCTCGCATGCATATCATTGGTTTGGGGGCCTCATGCCGATTCACCTAATAATTAAATATGGGCCCATATGCGGGCAAATCTAGCCTTATATTGGCCTCATTTAAATTTGTGCATCGAACCGGTACCATATCTTGCCATGTTAGAACAACATTTAAATTGCGGGATAGCTAAACAACTTGAACCACTTGAATAATTGTTGGGACCCCGGTTCCGCTTAATATGACCTAATTGCATCGCACCCCTGCTAAGTCATTCGTCATGCATGCATCATGCCGATCTTCTGCCGTGGTATTAAATATTGCATCCGGTGTTTCTTCTAGTGTTTTGGTTCTTCGCGGATAAGGCCGTTGAGTTGATGTGAGCTTCGCCCCGATCTTCGGTCGAACCATTCGACAATGTTTTCAGGCGAGCATCTCCCCCTTTCTACCTATCTTACTTTTATAGTATTTATTCCCTCCTGTTGATCTATTGCTATCGGTGTTGCGATGCTTTAGTTTCCGTACCTGTGATATACCCTGCAGCCCTATATTGCCTTGGACACAACCTATTACCTGTTGTTTGGTAGATAGTTGGACTTGCGCGTCGTAGTCGCTTGCTCAAGTGTTGTTGCGTGTTGTCAAGTGCCACAGTTGTTGGAGTAATGCCGCATGTTTGATGTTGGAGATGATCATAGTTTTACTTATCGCACACTTTAATTCCTGTTTAACAACTAAAATTGAAGTAAGCAGAGGCATCGGTGGGTGATAGAGAATATTTGGTTTCCGAACGCCCACTTGTGTCCCGTAGGACCCCGAGTACTTGATACCTGTTCCTTGTTTTATCGCGCTATCCACATCCGGGAGGTATATGGGACGCCCCTGAGCCAGAGCTTGATTCAGACTTATTTCTTGGGGCCACAAACTAGTTTGAGGTTTTATTTACGATCATGTACTTATGCCATGCTACTTATGTATTTATGATTGTGCGAGGAGCACACTGTACTGTTTAGGATCGGGACACGATTCCGCGGTGTCGACAAGCCCAGCCACACTTTCGGGTTCCCAGTCGTTCACAGCCGTCTACCCAAACCTTGAGTCCGTCTCGAGTCACCGGCTTCGCTATGGATCTACTTAAGGGTGGCCCCAAATATTTCTGAATCCTGTGATTGTTCATCGTGAAAGCCTCGTTGGGTTTTGAGTTGGTTTTTCGAGGTTGATCGGCGTGTGTTGCTATTGGTGCACCCGGCCGGGTAAAACTTTCTGAAAGCCATGTCCGCGGTTATGGACGACTTGGAGCACAGTATCTCGACCATAGACAAGCATAACTAAAGTTTATTGCTATAAATTTGACTTTATAATGACTAGTAATCAGCTTCACTATAATGGAATGGCTAATTAATACTGCCCACAATTGCTTGTTTGGAGTGTCGCTTGCGACCATTGTACCTGACTAGTAAGTATTGCAACTACAACGGAATGGCTGATTAAAAGTACCAACAACTGCTGGGTTTTGGGTTTATCTCATGCTATCTGTATCTGATTAGTAATTGTTGCAACTATAACGGAATGAATAACTAAAAGGGCCCACTGCTTCTTTAGTCAGGACAAATATCTATACCTGACTAGTAATTGCCGCAACGATAACTGAATAATTAAAACTACCAACTGTGTGAGTTCCTCGGTTGACTTCCTCGTTTGGTCTCAAGGGGGAAACGCCAGGATGGGTTTGTTTGATGATAGCATCAGGTTGGTTCCGGATAGGTCCTTCTGACCCCTCTCTGATTGACGCTAGTGTATCGAGTCTCTATAGGTTGTTTAGTGCATGCTGCCGTTGCCGCTACAGTCCACCATACCTATGTAGGCGAGGACCGCCGAATTCTAGCCTCGCCGTGTCGCCTCGATCGACGCTCCTCTTTTTCCTTTGCCCTTTGTCGGCACCCCTTTTGTTTAAGCAGGTTTTGGGATCGACGTCGTTAGCAGGGTTACCCTTCCGGCTTGGCCTGGGCAGGGTTATGGACGCCATTGGTTATTCCTCAGGGCTCTTAGCCCCATTTGCATCTTGTCCGTAGCTGGACGCTCTATCGTTTTCAAGGTGATTTGGATCTTTGTATATTATATCTGTATTCTTGACTCATTGAGTCGCCTCTGTATATATATTTGTTCTGTGGGTCCCATCGAGGACTGTTGTGTAATGTTATTACTTCGTTTTCCACCCGCACGAAAGTGCCTGGTGGGCACCTTTGAATCGTTTCTATGCGGGTTTGGCGAATTTTGCTCAAACTTGCATAGGTCCGATTCTGAGGGTGTTACAATGAAGCTGTTGCAGTTGCAGCTGAGGATGAAGAAGAAGAGGAGGATCCAGAGGAGGTGGAGTATGAGGTTTCAAGTGATGGTTCAGGAGAGGTGTACACTCCGCCGCCATGGTTGTACCGCGAGCCGAAGCGCCAACGCATGACCGCAAGGACCTACCTCAACTTCTTCAAGAAATAGATAGAAGTCCACCAATTAGTCCACGTTAGGCGAATTCGTTAGGATTAGTCTCGATCGATGTGAAGCTTAGTTCGTGTTAGTTTAACAGTGTTTAGTTGCTTATTTGTGTACTCCAATATCCCAGGAATTATTTGTGCGAGTTTTAATGAAAGAGTTATGGCAATTTGGTTACTATCTGTGTTATTTTCGCTGCAGTTTTTCTGCTGATACAGCAGTACTGCGCGATTTTTCATATTTTTCTGGTAACTCGGAAAAATCTGAAAAACATTGAGTTGATGCGAAACTCTCTGTGCTATATGCACAAAATTCGTGAACGCTGCTGGACTGTTCTGGCAGAATTCCTGTTTTGTTGATTAGTTGATCTACTGTTTAGCTAACCATTGCCAACTCTTGCAAAACTATTTCAGTAGGTATATACTGCTAGGATAACACCTGGGATGTTGCTGGACCGCTTGTTTGTTGATGTGAATCTTGCTTGTGATTGTCTGCTATTGTTTGTTGTTGATTGATCATATGCATGGGTAGAATCCTATTATCGTAGTTGATTCTTTCTAAACTCACCTGTGCTGAACCACAGATGCCTCCCCGCCGCCACCCCACTGAGATGGAGCAGCTCATGGCCGCTCAGGCACAGCTGACCCAAGTGATGACCCAGTTCATGGCGAACCAGAACAACAACAATGGAAACAATCAGCCTCAGGGAGATGCTCTCACCAGATTTCTGAGGTTAAGGTCAGCTAAGTTCTCTACTGCAACGGAACCAATGGTTGCTCTCGACTGGTTGCGTTCAGTCAACAAGGATCTGGTAACTGTTGGATGCACTGATGCTGAGAAGGTGAGGTTTGTCGCTCACCTACTGGAGGGACCAGCCGCTTCTTGGTGGGACACATTTCAGATCACCCACCCGCTGGATACCGTGACTTGGGAAATGTTTGAGGAAGGTTTCAGGACCAACCACGTGTCTTCAGGAGTTCTAAACCTGAAGAGGAAGGAGTTCCGCAACTTGCGCCAAACCAATCGTACCATGGCCGAGTACATTGAGGAGTTCAACAACCTGTCCCGTTATGCACCTGAGGATGTTGACACTGATGCAAAAAGGAGGGAGAGGTTCCTGGATGGCCTCAGTGATGAGCTTTCAGTACAGCTACTTGTGGTTTATTGCCCCACTTTCCAGGAGCTTATGGACAAGGCCAGAATCTTGGAAGGGAAGCACAAGCAGGTGGAGAACCACAAGAGAAAGAACAACAATCACCACTCTGGTTCACACCACAAGTCTCGCACTTCATATGATGGATACTCCAAGCATGGAGGGAGTGACCATAGGAGCCATGACCGCCACCACCATGGAGGCGATGGGCATCGTCATGACAACCATAGGAGCAGCCACCACAACCACAAGGGAGGACACTCTCACCACTCTAGAGGACACGGTGGACATGACCGCAACCATGATCGCAACTTTGTGAAGAAGGATCTGAGTGAGGTGACGTGCTTCAAGTGTAAGCAGAAGGGACACTATGCTGACAACTGTCCGGAGAGGAAAGGACTGAAGCCAACCAACAACGAGAAGGCCACAGTGAACCACATGAATATGGAGGAGATTCCAGATGAGCCTGACCTTGTGATCGGTAAGTTCCCAATCAACACTTACCCTGCACTTATACTTTTCGATACTGGTGCATTGCATTCATTCATATCAAGGGCATTTGTGGATAAGTATAAGTTACCTACTGAGGCTATGAAGAGGTCTTTTACAGTGAGTTCACCTGGAGGAGATATGATAGCTAGTGCGTGATGCCGCGATTTAACTATGAGGATTGGAACACACAACTTCATTGCACATTTGGTAGTGTTGGATTCACAGGGATTAGATGTCATTCTGGGTATGGATTGGATTTCCATGCATGGGGGACACATAGATTGTGCACAGCGAGCTGTTTCACTCAAAACCCCGGATGGTAAGAGGATTAGATTCAAGTCAGCTGTACGACCAGGAAGGTGTAAGTTGAATTCTCTTAAGGGGGTTAGCATGGATACTGTGCCAGTGATTAGGGATTACCCCGACGTGTTTCTGGAAGAACTGCCAGGGATGCCACCTGACAGGGAAGTAGAGTTTCTTATCGACCTGATGCCGGGAACAGGACCTATAGCAAATAAACCATATAAGATGGATGTGGATGAGTTGAAGGAATTGAAGAAACAGTTGAAGGAGCAGTTGGAAAAGGGATTCATTCAGCCTAGTGCGTCGTCATGGGGTGCGCCTGTTCTGTTTGTGGAGAAGAAAGACAGCACCAAGAGATTAGTGGTGGACTATCGCTCGCTGAATGAAGTGACCATCAAGAACAAGTACCCACTGCCAAACATAAATGATTTGTTTGATCAACTGGAAGGTGCAAAAGTGTTCAGCAAGATCGACCTGCGATCTGGCTACTTTCAATTGAAGATCCGGAAGGAGGATGTACCAAAAAACCGCCTTCACCACTAGGTATGGTTTATATGAGTATACGGTTATGTCTTTTGGACTAACGAATGCCCCGGCATATTTCATGACCATGATGAACAAGGTATTTATGGAGTATTTGGACAAGTTCGTGGTGGTGTTTATAGATGACATACTGATATATTCCAAGGATGATGCTGAGCATGAGAAACATTTGAGGATGCTTATGGAGAAGCTGAGGGAACACAAGTTGTATGCCAAATTCAGCAAGTGTGAATTCTGGCTTAACACCGTTGGATTTCTTGGACACGTAGTGTCAGGAGAAGGAGTCGCTGTTGATCCAAGCAAAGTGACTGCAGTAACTGAGTGGGAAGCACCCAAGAATGCAGGAGAGATTCGAAGCTTTTTGGGACTTGCTGGATATTACAGAAGGTTCATTGAAAACTTTTCCAAGATTGCTAATCCTATAACTGAACTTCTGAAGGAGAGGAAGTTTGAGTTGTCAGATGTATGTGAAGCCAGCTTTCAGGAACTGAAGTGTCGACTAGTGACCGCGCTTGTTCTGTGTTTACCAGATCTTCAGAAGGATTTCCAAGTGTACTGTGATGCTTCTCGACAGGGACTTGGGAGTGTGCTGATGCAAGATGGGAGAGTAGTGTCATATGCCTCGCGACAACTCAAGCACCATGAGCGGAATTACCCCAGCAGACTAGTGACTTCAGAAGGATAATGCTGAAAAGTTAGTTGAAGTATACGTCAAAGATATAGTAAGTAAGCATGGAGTACCCAAGAAGATCGTAACTGATAGGGGATCAGTGTTTACTTCAGCATTTTGGAAGCAATTGCATGAAGCACTTGGTTCAAAATTAGATTTCAGCACGGCATATCATCCTGAAACAGGAGGTCAAACTGAAAGAACAAATCAAATACTAGAAGACATGTCGAGAGCCTGTGCACTAGATTTTGGAGGAACATGGGAAGATCACCTACCATTGGCAGAATTTTCTTATAATAATAGCTATCAGAGTAGTCTGAAGGCAGCTCCATATGAGGTTCTGTATGGAAGAAACTGTAGATCACCAATATGTTGGTATGAACCTGGAAGCAGCAAAGAATTTGCACCATATTATATCAAGGAGAGACAAGACATCATTGATAAGATCACGGATAGATTGAAAATAGCCTAGAGCAGGCAGAAAAGTTATGCGTATCAAAGCCGAAGATCATGGCATCCAGAAGTGGGAGATATGGTCTATTTGAAAGTAAGTCCAATGAAAGGAGTAAAAAGATTCAGAGTTAGGGAAATTGAGTCCAAGATATATTGGAACATTTAAGATACTAAGTCAAAACATAACTATAGCTTATGCTTTAGAGTTACCATCAAGATTGGCTCAAGTGCATAATGTTTTCCATGTGTCACAACTTCGCAAATGTTTGAAAGTTCTTGATGATGCAATAACACATCAAGAGATAGAACTACAAGCATACCTAACTTATATTGAAAAACCCTGCAAGATTCTTGAAGAAAATTAGAAAAGATTGAGGAACACAGCAATCAAATATTGCAAGGTACAATGGGAACATCACCCTGAGAGAGAAGCCACATGGGAGAAGGAAGAGGATTTAAGAAAGGCTTATCCAGAACTATTCAGGTACATCTCCACAAACTTCGGGATGAAGTTTAATTTAAGGGAGGAAGTCTGTAACATCCCAGTATATAGGACCTAACGAAGGGTAGATACAGGAATATGAATTGTTGCATGCATTCATTTGAGAAAATGTGAGTAAATTTTTTTCCAAATAAAAACCTTGAGTGATCAATGTTTCTTTTTTACTTTGAGAGTAGGTTTAGTCTTAAAGGAGGATTGCTATAAACTTTGATATGATCTTAAAGGATTATTGTGTGTTTTGGAATGAGTTTGGATTTTAAAACTTAAGTGTTTTATAATTAAATATTTTGATATAAGATTTAAATCTTAAATTAATTAAGAGAAAAGTATTAAAACTTAAATCTTATTTAAAAGAAATATGGTATATGAAGTTTATTTCTTATTCATAAACAAATTATAAAGAATAACTTACTGAAGTTATTCCAAACTTCACAATTCACACAAGAGTAAAGAATAAAATACTCTTTATTAATAAATATATAATCTTTATTACAAATGAACCAAATAAAGGTTACAAAAATTATAAAAGAAAAATTACAAAAGATTAAGAAAAGTACATTTGTATCCCCACCAACTATCTTATATCTAAAACTACACTAGATCTTTATCTTTATCTTTGTACCTGCAAAGCAAAGATTAAATAGGAAACAAATAAGATTAGTGTTAGAATGTTTCTCTCAGATATGTCAGTGAGGTGCACTTGACAATCTCATCATTGAGAAATGATAAAGGGGGAAGTTTCACCAATATGAAAGATTTCATCTTTCATAAATTCAAAGCCAGAATGCAAATGACAGCCAAAAGGGACCAATTCACCAGCCAGGGTAAAAGTAGTTTGGTAATGGTAAGTTCAAAAATTCTGA
The DNA here is from genome assembly GCA_030063025.1 of Avena longiglumis. NCBI lineage: Eukaryota > Viridiplantae > Streptophyta > Magnoliopsida > Poales > Poaceae > Avena > Avena longiglumis. The sequence continues at coordinate 191,248,008 of CP125974.1, read as the reverse complement.
ACCTATCCACATGTGCATAGCAGGCACACAAGCTGCACACACACAACATGCAAAAGGGTGTGCTGTCGACCTCACAAGCACATCTAAATATTAAAAAACGACAACACAGCCATGGAGGAGCACACGAGTGCATCATTCCACTATACAACACACCAGCACAGCCAGGGTGAACAGCAGTTAAACCAAGAACAGTAACCAAACCAACCACCTAGATCAACCCAAACATCACCAGGATGGTGACATAAGGAATGGGATGGAACTGGTGGATAGCAAGGTCAAGTCCAGGAGCTAGGAGGAGAAGGCAAGCTCAAGACCAAGCTCAGGGGCCAGCAAAAGCAGATCAAGATCAAGACCAAAATCAAGATCAAGATCATCATCAATATACTACACCAACATCAAATCTTGTGGTGAGTCTCATAAAACCATCAAATGCTTTTATCAGAATATCTAAACAAAAGCATGTGTTGCTTTATCTAATGATCTCTCCATAGGCACCCAAGAGGGGTGAATCTATCCTAGATATTTCAAGTATAAGGATAATAAATCAAGCTCCACCACAAGCACTAAACCCTCAGACCAGCATCACTGGGTTTAGTGTTATTTTTGCAACTTAGATCATTTTCATTTGATCTTACCAGATCAGGGCACATCTCTCAAAGAGAGAGTAGCACCTCCAAATATCTAAGATTCAAACAAACTATGGCCCAACCAACTAGGAACCACATCCTAGAGCCTCAGACCAACATCATAGGCAGAAAAGATAATAAAAGCTTTCATATCATCTTATCAGTTTTAATCACAAGCATAATCAAGCTAAGCCCAGAAATAAGACTCAATCACTTGTGTGCCAAATCATATTGGTATCACAAGGACAGGTTGTATATGAACTAAAACCAATCCTTGTTCAGAATCCACACAGAAAAGGGACAATCAAATATATATCATTTTCCTAAAGCTAAGTGCTAGGAATCAACATTAAAATGAATCTATACACCCATAGAAAATCATTACATATAATAATTTGATTCAGAGTGTATCATCTCAAACAAACCCATACTATAACTGCAGTAAGCAACCACTGAGAGAAAACTATCACAAGATGAGAAATCGACGAGAGTAAACTCTCAGACCAACAACATAATCCAATCAAGTATTTTATTGAAACAACTAGCATGGATCATGGTAGATTACCACTAGGACAAATCTGACAGGCAACTAGTATCATCAAAGCTACTATCAATCCTTAACCACAGCAGGCAATCATTTCCCATGATCAAATATGATCAACACTAAATCTAAAGCATGATAGATATGATCAAACATGGCTTATGAACCCTAATCCAGATATGAACCCAATCAGCACATAATCACTCAACATGAGAAGCCACTAGCTACACACCAAAAAGAATCAAGGCAGTAGCATGGACAAACACCACAGACACCACTTACCCGAGGTCCTCGCTGATGAATCGAAGAGGAAGCAGAGGGCAACCGAATGACACGAGGGAGCACCAGTGGCGCAACACCTGCCACACGGCGGCCAGCTGCAGACGATACCAAAACACCACCGCAGGTGGGATTGCGGCGGCGGCAACAACAACTTTTCCGAACCCTAGGGTTCGGGAATGGGGTGGAAATGACCACGGGGAAGCCCCAAAGTCAAATCCAGTTGGATAGGACAAAAGAGCATCGTCGACAACCCCAACCCGCACCATGGAGGCGGCCAGAATGGCCGACGACGGAGAGAATCGACGGTGGCGGCATCGCCGGCCACGGGGGCGAGTCAGGGGAGGAGGAGATAAGGTCGAGGGAGAGAGAGGAGGCAGAGTGGGCTGGGTGGGCCAAAACCCTTCGGGGTAGTCATTTGACCCTGCCCTATTGGGCCACCTTGGCCCAATAAGCCCATGGGGCCAGCCTAGGTTATTTAATAAATCCTTTGATCAATTGGAAAAGACCAAAATACCCCTGACTTCAATAAAATTATAGAAAATAAAATAATAGTCCAAAAATTATAAATAAAATATTTTTGGATTCACAATAATTCACTCTGTCCAAATAAAATAAGATATCAAATTTTGAACATTCAAATTTTTATAAGAAATTTGTAATTTAAATATTCCTTATGGAATTTTACAAAATTATTGAAAGGTGATAAAAATAAATAAAAATCACTTTCATTATTTATTAATATTATAGTATTATTGAAAAATACTAAATAAATATTTTGTAATAAAATTAATGTATAATTAATAATTCCTAGAAGAATTATTCAATCAATAAAAGTCAAATAAAGGGAAATAAAATAAAATAACTCAATATATGTTATAAATATTAAAAAGAAATATTTATAAATCCTTTATTACTCAAAAAGGAACTTTTTGCGGTAAATGCATATAAATTTAAATAATGCATTACATTACTTGCATAATCATTTTGCTTCTTTAAATATTGTCCTTATCGGGCAATAATGATGTTTTTGTAGAACTAGAAGCTCAAGGTCCAGTGCAAGCATCACACTTCACTACCTTGCCATCACAAGGCAAGTTCATCACTTGCTCATGTCCTTTGAAGAGTCTTTATCAAAGTATTTGCAAATTATGTGTTATCATATATGCTATAAAAGAAAGAAATTATTATTTTCATAAATAAAGAAATCATAGATATCATCCTAAGTGGTGATATAGTGGAGCAATAGAACTTAGGGTTCTATTTGCAACAATGATGAATAAGTAGGGACTTAACAACCCCTGACATCAGTGATTCTAGCGCCGTATATTACACGTTAGCCATGAGATTTGGAATGGGACAGAGAAGTCAGCTGTATCTTCTTCCTCTCGCATGAAGCCGGACAGGCCGTGGCTGTTATCCTCGTAGCGTGCATATTAATTGGTAATTTGTAGAGGATATGCAGCATATGGGTGGAAACCCTCAACGTCCCACGATAGTTCTGGCATCTAACGGTTTGTACAAACCATTGTCGTAATTCATTATGTGGGCATGGTGTACACCAAGGAGGCATCTTGGTCATGAAGGGCGATGATTGGCTTGGACCAACTACTAGGCCCACATCATGGAATTGTGGACGGAAAATGCTTGGGTTGTGCAACAAGGAGTTGATTTCTCATGGGTAAAGTAACGCACCTCTGCAGAGTGTAAGAACTATAACTTGTTACTCCCTGTTACGGGAAGGAGCTACGAACGCGGTAGGAAAGGAACTCAAGTTCTGGTCAACCTGTGAAGGCTGATTGTCATAGTTTTTTGGAATAAAATCAACCTTTGAAGAAAGATTTATAAAAACTGCATAGTGCCAACGATTTATAATCCTAGGTGGTAGTTAGAACATCAAACTTCCCACCTTGCATATACTGAACTTGTTGGGTAACTCTGTTACTCATTCTTTCCTTTGAACCCTTGCTTATACTCTGAGGATCCCGAAGACGTGCCAATGTATGCAGCCGAATGCCAAGAAGACGTGTTCTACAAAGAACCTGATCTATCCGGAGGAGTTGAAGGCGTGGACTACGAGATCCGTTACGGTGTCGATGAGAACGATTCCACTTAAGTGTCTAGTTAGTAGTAACGAACGGAGCCGAGCAGCATGAACTCTATAGAATAAGCTGTTGAGCCCCACTCCTAGTCGGAGATGCTAATTTCAAATTTCCGCTGAACATCTTATATTTTGGTTTGTAAGTTGGATCTTTTGGAAGTCTTGAACTTCCAGTATTGTAATAATAATAATCTATGTACTTTTGTAATATGGACCCGCAATGTTTCTGTTGTACCACTCTGAGGGATGTGATATTTACGGAACGGTGTTCTGTGAATGTCATGTCAACGACTATAGTGTACTACACATGCAGTGGTATGCTGGGTCACCGCATAAATGCTCCTCGAGCAACATTAGTAAATGAGAAGTAAAGCATGTCATAAGTACATGATATTAATAACGACCCAAACTACTTGTGGCCCCAAGAAATTAGGTATAACTCAAGCTAGGATTAAGGGTGTTCATGGTCCCACATGGGGATAGTGCGATAGTCAAGGAACAAGAATCAAGTACTCGGGATCCTACGGGACACAAGTGAGCATAAAGAACCAAATAGCAGATATTGCCCACCAGTGCCTCTTTCATTAGTTATACCATTACTACTCAATTCAGTTGTTTAGGTACCTCATTATTTAATGATGCTCACAAACCCTAGACATGCAATTCTACGACTCGCATGTGACGAGGTTTAATCTCGTCAATGCCCATTGTTATGGACTTGGGTTTTGGAGAAGATGGGGATGCTGGAGATCGTGGCACGGTTAACAGACAAGCAACCAGGGGACACAAGATTTACCCAGGTTCAGGCCCCCGGAGGGAAAACCCTACTCCTTCTTGTCTGCTCTTTGATTACGGCGGAACCGAAGGTTCTGAGGTGCATGATTCGATCTGGCGTGGATGCGTATGCGAAAGTATGAGTCGAGGTTGGGTGAGTTGCCCTAGGACGTACCCTCCTGGCCTTTATATAGACTTAGGCAGGTCCCGGGTATAGTCCTAGTCGGTTACAAGTTCTTAGGGTTTTTCCCCTTTGAGTTTCCTATCTCCTCTAGTCTTGTTCTCCAAGGATCCGAGGACGTCATGGGCCTTGGGACACCCGAAAATCTTCATGGGACAGCGTATGTTTGCCGTGGGCCTTCCTTGGGCTGGACTAGGTATGCTGAAGTTACGTACCCGTAGGGTATAACCATGTCAGTAGCCCCCGAGTGATCAGTCAAATCGTAGATTCGGCTGAGGACTCTTCAATCCTTCGGGTGCAACTCTATCTTTTAAGAGAATGTGTAGGGATTGTTGATACGTGTGTCTGACTCACCCGATGGATCAGGGTCAGTTAACTGTCTTAGGACGAAACAACACGATCTTCTTCAGATTCGGGTCCCTTAACCCGGGCCTGGAACATATGCTGGCGTAATTCAACTCAGGCCACGGAGGACTTACAGGAGAGGAATTCCAGTGATTTTAATTGGTGTACCCAACGCGTCCGTCAGGATTTTTCATCATACCTGCTGGTACGGATTCATGCTAGCAGAGCGCAGTCAGGTGCGTTGCCAAGCCATCAGATGATATCTGTAGGTCTTATCTTTGCGTCGCAGACGCAGCATCCGAACATTTATCACCTCGGAGGTGCTTCGGGTGGCCAAGGAGATTGTTGCTCACTTAGCGTTCTGTTGGGGCAGAGTTGCCAAAAAGTTTTTTTGCGTGCTGATCCGAAAGATCGCGATCGAAGAATTCATAGGGTGCGCGACCCCTCCCTATGGGAGTAACCCCAAGTGTGCTGCTGAGTCGTGAGACTCGACGGAGACTTTAGTTCAAGCATTGTTTCAATCATTAGGTCCGGGACTCGAAAATTTTCGGATGCTTAAATCCATCTTCCCTATGGGAGTAGCCCCCGAGTCCGTAGTGGAGTCGTAGACTCGACGTAGGACTCAGAGAAGTAATTTTGTCCTCATTTGTCTGTCGGGTGCGCGGCCAGCGCTCCTGATAGGAGTAGCCCCCAAGTATTTAGTCGAATCGCAGATTCGAGTGAGTACTTTTAGCTGTGGAGCCGAAGTGGTGCTAGTATAGCTTTTGATGACGTCAGTGCTTACGATTGATGACCTCAAGCGTCTGCTGCGCCAGAGATGACTTGACAGGACGAAGCGTGGGTCCCACTTGCTGACTTTGAATTGACCGGTCACGCGGGGCGTGGAGATGATTACGGCGCCTCCTCGATTTCCGCGCGTAGTGGGCGGCGTGGTAACGACGGTTCGTTGTGGTGTTGACACGTGTACGGTCAGATCTACCGTTGGCGTTAGGTCTTCTCGATGGACGGCTGATGTGCGTCGTCTTCGCTGTTATAATCTTGGGTGAAATCGTGGTTTGTTTTTCACCGCACCAGTTCATCTGTTTGCTGCCTTCTTATTCTTGAGCGATTCTTGTTGCGCACGGAGCTTTCCTTCCTCATTTCCTTCGCTCTTTCTGTGTTGTCATCGCCACCACCGCTGCAGCGCCATGGGGAAAACAAAGAAGTCCTCATCTGCGGTTGGGACCAGCGCTGCCGGAGGCAAGAAGGGCACCGCCGCTGCTCGCGTCACCGATGGTGGCTGGCGGCGATCGGAGACGCGGGAGAGCGATCTCCATAAGCGCGCGTGAGTCGATCCCAGAAGATGCGGTCGTGAGACTCCCCGGAAATGAGGTAATCCCCCGTCCCCCATCTGGGTACCGGGTTATGTTTCTTGCCTTTGTCTTGCGTGGGTTCTCGTATCCAGTCCATGACTTCCTTCGTGGACTACTCTTCTTCTATGGGGTTCAGTTGCATCATCTGTCTCCCAACTCCCTTCTCCACGTTGCGTGTTTTATCACGCTTTGCGAGTGTTGGCTTGGCATTGAGCTGCACTTTGGCCTCTTCCGGAAGCTTTATTCCGTGAAGAGGCAATCTGGTTCGGATGGTGTGTATCCCATTGGGGGTTTCATCATCTCTCTCAGTCCCAATGTCCAATTCTTTTCCTTTTCCATGTCCGAATCTGTCCAGTACTGGCGTAGGAAATGGTTTTACATCCGTGACTCCGTACTGCCTGGGCAAGATTTTGGTCTTGTTCCTTTTGACCCCTTCCAGTTGATTGAGAAGAAAAGATCCTGGAAAAACCAAATCTTAGATGGTGAGGTGGCCGAGATTGAGGCCCTGTACCGTCGAGTGGAGGATCTCCAACTGATTCCTGAGAAGGAGGTGAACGGTGTCGACGTCATCCGAACGTTTCTTGAGCGTCGGGTGCAGCCTCTCCAAGCGAGGGCGCATCCGATGTTCCTTTACTCTGGGCGCCGTGATCCGACGAGGGTTTCGAGTGAGAAAATCTCCGAGGCGGAACTTGACAAGACTCTTCGCGCGCTGTTGAAGTTCAAGGCAGACGAAGAAATTCCGGGGAAGTCGCAGACTCCTCCCTTTTCTTCGACGTTGGTCGTACCGAAGGTGTAGATTTGCGCACGTAGTGCTTCTTTTTGTTTTGTCAGCTGTGTACTTTTTCCGTTTTTTGCTAACAAAGTTCCTTTTCCTTTTGCAGAGCTTCAAAGTCCCGGGCATGGTACCACCGTTGCCTGAAAGGTATCCGAATGCCCCGGATAATGAAGTCGTGGACTCCGTTTCCGAGATACCGTCAGCGCGATCTCCAGCGGAGGATGCCGACGAGTCGAGTGAGGACCATTCGCGCAAGTGATCACGGAGCTCCAGCGAGTCTTCGGATGCCTCGACTCCTCTGACTCCCAGAAATCTGCTGGGCCTTGAGCTTCATGATGATGTTCAGGGGGGTTCTTCCTCTCCCCTTCCTGCCATTCCTATGCGGGTTGTTGCTCCGCAGCCGCCAGCAAAGCGGAAGAAGGAAGAAAAGAAGGAGGAGAAGAAGGAAGAAAAGAAGGAAGAGAAGAGGGCCCGAAGGGCTTCTCCTATCTTCGACCTGAGCGTGTTGGGCTCGTAAGTTTTCTTCGTGCCACTGTTTTCCTTTGTTTCCTTGATGGAGTTTGTGTAACACCCTCAGAATCGACCCTATGCAAGTTTTAGCGAAACCCGCCAAACCCGCATAGAAACGATTCAAAGGTGCCCACCAGGCACTTTCGTGCGGGTGGAAAACGAAGTAATAACATTACACAACAGTCCTCGATGGGACCCATGAGCAGATATATATACAACACGACTCCATGAGTCAAGAATCTGAATATACGGTACAAAGATCCAAATCACCTTGAAAATGATACGTCCGACTACGGACAAGATGCAAATGGGGCTAAGAGCCACGAAGAATAACCAATGGCGTCCATAACCCCTGAGGCCAAGCGGAAGGGTAACCACGCTAACGTCGATCTCAAAACCTGCTTAAACAAAGGGGTCCCGACAAAGGGCAAAGGAAAAAGAGGAGCGTCGATCGAGGCGATGCAGCGAGGCTAGAATTCGGTCCTCGCCTACATAGGTATGGTGGATCAAGCGGCAAGAACATGCACTAAACAACCTATAGAGACTCGATACAACTGGCGGCAATCAGAGAGGGGTAAGAAGGACCTATTCGGATCCAACCTGAAACTACCATCAAACAAACCCATCCTGACATTTCCCCCTCGAGACCAAACGAGGAAGTCAACCGAGTAACTCACACCGTTGGCAGTTTTATTTATTCAGTTATCGTTGCAGCAATTACTAGTCAGGTTTAGATAATCATCCTGATAAAGTGGCGATGGGCACTTTTAGTTAACCATTCCGTTATAGTTACAACACTTACTAATCGAATCTGAGATAGCATGAGATAACCCAAAACCCAGCAGTTGTTGATACTTTTATTTAGCCATTCCGTTGTAGTTGCAATACTTACTAGTCAGGTACAATGGTTAAGCGACCCAAACAAGCAATTGTTGGCGTATTATTTAGCCATTCCATTATAGTGAAGCTGATTACTAGTCATTATAAAGTCAAATTTATAGCACTACTTTAGTTATAGTTGTCTATGATCGAGAATCGTGCTCCAAGTCGTCCATTACATGGACACGGCTTTGAGAAAGTTTTACCGGCGGGTGCACCAATAGCAACACACGCTCGATCAACCTCGGAAAAACCAAATAAAAACCCGAGGCCTTCACGACAAAGCAATCACAGGATTCAGAAATATTTAGGCCACCCCATTGAGTAGACCATAGCGAAGTTAGCGACTCGAGGCGGACTCAAGGTTTGCGACAATGGTACGTAACGATCGGGAACCCGAAGTGTGGTGGGCTTGTCGATACCATGAAAACACTCGCTTACCTAACGATGCAGTGTGCTCCTCGCACAATCGTAAATCTGATAGCATGGCATAAGTACAAGATAGTAAATAAAACCTCAAACTAGTTTGTGGCCCCAAGAAATAAGATGAATCAAGCTCGCTCGGGGGTCCCATATACCTCCGGATGTGGATAGCGCGATAAAATCAAGGAACAGTATCAAGTACTCGGGGTCCCACGGGACACAAGTGGGCGTTGAAACCAAATATTATCTATCACCCAGATGCCTCTGCTTACTCCAATTTTAGTTGTTAAACAGGAATTAAAGTGAACGATAAGTAAAGCCATGATCAACTCCAACATCAAACATGCGGCATACTCCAACAACTGTGGCACTTGACGACACGCAACAGCACTTGAGCAAGCGACTACGACGCGCAAGTCCAACTATCTACCAAACAACAGGTAATAGGGTGTGTCCAAGGCAATATAAGGCTGCAAGGGAAAACTAGAGCATCGCAACACAGATAGCAATAGATCAACAGGAGGGAATAAAGACTATAAATGTAAGATAGGTAGAAAGGGGGAGATGCTCGCCTGAAAACATTGTCGAAGGTTCAACCGAAGATCGGGGTGAAGCTCACATCAACTCAACGGCCTTATCCGCGAAGAAGCAAAACACTAGAATACACACCGGGTGCAATTTTTAAGATTACGGCAGAAGACCGGGCATGATGCATGTATGATGTATGGCAGAGCAAAAGATGCGATGCAATTAGGTCATATTAAGTGGAACCGGGGTCCCGACAATTAATTAGATGGTTCAAGTTGTTTAGAACACCCCGCAATTTAAATGTTGTATTAACATGGCCATAATATAGCACCGGTTCGCTACATCAATTTAAATGAGGCCAATATGAGACTAGATTTGCCCGCATATGGGCCCCATATTTAATTATAAGGTGAATCGGCATAAGGCCCCCAAACCACACAAATATGCATGCGAGTATGACAATTTAATATGCAACAGGTTTTATGTTTAGCATTTATAAAAATAGGGGTTCGGATAAGGGTCACACTTTAGGGTTCGGCAGATCTTGGGGATCCGGGGGTTCGGGGTTCCGGGCTCAGGGTTCAGGGTTCGACGGAAAACGTTCGCGGATAGCGGAGTAGATCTTGTCGCATCCGGGAAGCAGGACTTGGTTCGGCGTCAGGGGCGCATCGGACTCTCCTTGGTCGGTGTCGTTCTTGTCGCATCCGAAGGTCTTGTCGGGTCCTCAGATCGGGTCGGTCTTGGCGTTCGGGATGGAGAGCTCGTCGTCCGGGGATCCTCCGGGTCCGTGTTGGCGACCTTGGCGTTCCGACTTTGGTTGTTGGCCGTGAACTTGTTCCGCGAAGGTACGGTCTTCGGGTCCGGGAGGGAGTTCTTGGTGTTCCGGGAGGTAGATCTTGTGAGCCCCACGAGTTCGATGTCGGCAGCGTACTTGATACGTCCTCATTCTCGGTCAAGCCGGATGGCGGATTCACGAAGATCTTGCCGGTAGTTGCCTCGGGGCGCCACACTTCTGGGCACATCGCCTTCGGGTTTAGGACAAACTTGGCGGAGAGCATGGTCTTGCCGTGGTTGCAGCGGCACGAGTCCGTTCCCTGTTCGGGGGAGGATGGGCTCCACCACCCACTGCATCATGGAGATGATGTTGGGGTACGCGTCGACGGTGACGCCGAGGATCCAGAGGAGGTACTTCCCGTTGGCGCGGAGGTAGCGGAAGTGCGGGCCGACGTGGCGGAGCATGATGTCGTCCCTGTGCACCCCCAACCCGGCCCTGACGGCCTGCCACCTGATGGCGTCCGCCTGCGGCGTCTGATCGTAGTTCCTCTGCTCGAGCGGAAGCCGCAGCGGCCGATCGGCGCCAAGGCGTCGGTGCGGAGTGGCGGCCGTGGCGGCGCTCTGGAGGAAACGCGTCTTGGATGCCGTCGCGGTCGTCGAGGTAGAGGTGCACCGCCACGCCCGCGTTCATCGACAGCGGCTCTTCGAGGATTCGCCCACCCGTCGTCGTCGGCGTGGAGGTATCTGTCGCGTTCTGCTCGCAGCCACATCTTACTGTCGTGGAACTGGTCCATCGCTCGCTGCCGCTGGACTGCTGGAGAGGGAAGAGAAGGTGGGCGGTCCGGCGAGGAGGAGAAGAGAGGCCGAGAGAGGGAGGTTCCTGTGGCGGCGGCGGACGCCAGGAGGAGGATAAAGGGCGGGGTCACGTGGGCGGCGAGGACAGGCGGTGGAGGAGGAACTGGAGGGGGCGGGGAGCGCGCCGGCCGGCGAGGTGGAGGACCGTGGGGAGACGAGGTGGCGCAGGGAGGTGGGAGGCGAGGCAGGCGGCAGCTTGGCGCTGGCCTTCAGCGAGGAGGAGGAGGCAGGAGGCCTTGGGACGGAGAGGCATCAGCGGCGAGGCACGGAGGAAAAGGGGGCGGGGCCGACGGTGGAGGGAGAGGAGGGCGGCAGTGTGAGGGTAAGCCGGGGGAAGCGGAGCGGCGGTGGTGGCGACGGAGGAAGGAGGGCCAGCCCTTGGCGAGGTCTTGAGTGGTGTCGGGGCCGTGAGGAGAGGGAGGGTGCGGCGCCGGCGGACGAAGGGGGAAGAACGCGGTAGGGAGAGGAGGCGCGTGGGGGAGGAGAGAGGAGTGGTGGGTCCGGGGGCGCGGTAGGTGGGGGCTGACAGGTGGGGGCCACGGGAGGGGAGGAACGGGCCAGGGGCGGTGGCGTGTGGGGTGGGTGTGGCCGGCTGGGTGAGAGAGGTGGAGAGAGAGTGGGGAGGGGAGAGGGGTAGGCGAGGTGGCAGGGTCTGATTGGGTGAGGATTGGGATGAGGGTGAGGTGGCGAGAGATGATTGGGTGGGGTGAGGTGGAGGAGGGGTGGGTAGAATAGGACCGGGTAGACTAGGGATTTTGGGGTGGGCCGTTTTAATTTCTGGGGGTGGTCGTTCGGGTCGAATCGGCCTGTTCGACTGCCCCCACTAAAAATAATTAAGTGTTTTATTTATTTCAAACAAGCCTTTTGCAAACTGATAGCAGACAAAGGAAAGTATTCCGGCGACCCGGGTTTGCATTTGAAGACAAGACGGGGCGTTTTAGAAAACAAAAACGGGCTTTGCGAAAATAGTTTAGACAAACAACGCATGATGATGACGATGCAATGCACAAATTCAACGCGATTTTCTAGTAGTGGTTTGCGGGATGCCACAGTTTGCTCCTGTGTTGATTGGCTTCGTGTGCAGGCAATCCTCCGACGGCTCTAGTGATGGAGCGCACGAGATGATGGGGGAGTCGAACATTGCGTCGCCTCCTCCTCAGACTGTGGCGACTTCTGGCGACGTTGCGCCAGTTCCTCCTGTGCAGGAGAGGCTGGTGGTTGCGCCCCAGAATTTCGGAGGCGGGCCTTCGGGTTCGCCTTCGGAGCACGTAAGTTGTTCTTCTTTATGTTATGGGGAAGCCCCCGAGTTTCTTCGAGTGCTAATGTTGTTGTTGCTTCTGTGTGTGGGGCGTAGCCCCCGAGTCATGTTCTTACTGCTGTTGCCTTTTCCTGCAGCCTTTTGTCCAAGAGGCCAAGCGGCTGGTGGAGGAGCGCCTGACGCTGGAGGCAAAACTGCGGCAGCTGCAAGGTATTAAATGTCTTGTAGTATTTTTCTTGCGTATCCTAGTCCTTTTCTTTGACACTTGCTTGTTGTAAATGCAGAGGAACATAACTCTCTCCATGAAGTGGATGCTCAAGAAGAGCCTTGGCCAGCGGAGGCGGCGAAGCTGCTGCAGTCTTGAGAGCGCCTTGAGGCTGAGTCAGCGAAGGCAGCGAAAGAGCTTCTTCAGCAGGAGGCCGCCGATCGTGAGGAGAAGCTGGCCACCGTTGCGGCTGCTCGTGAAAAATGGGTGGCGGATAAGCTCATGGCTGCTGCCAAGGGTGTTTCGGGTGAGTACAAGCTTTTGGACTTGTTTATTTTTCTGCGGGTCTTCTTCTATGCTGTCGTTCTTCATGTTTTCTTCTCTTTTGTCTCAGATGCCGCAGGCATTGAGTTCGACCGCGGTGCTCTGGAGCACGGGAGTGCTCTAGATGATGCCACTGTGGCGGTCGAAGACCGCTGCAGCACCGTCATCAACTCCCTTGCCAAGGCGAAGGAGGTCCTTGGTCGCTTCTACCAGGAGCTCTTCCCGAAGGGTGCGTCTCTTGAAGATGTGGATGCCCTGGCGGAGGCTCTGTCGGGTGAAGCGCCTGCAGCAAGCGAGAAAGGGCATCGGCCAGCGTCCGGGCTGCCATGGCCATGGCGTCTAGGGCGGAGCTGGACCTGCCCTAGATTACTTCTCGGATGCCTACGGCTGCGGATGGATCCGAGGTAGCTTTCGCCGCCTACTCCGCTCGCTGCCGACGATATGGGCCTAAGCTCATAGACTTGTTGTCTGAGTACGCACTGCGGTAGCAGGATGAGGCCAAAGCTAGGCAGTCTGGTTCTGAGGCGACTCAGTGTCCTGCACCTGAGGCTTAGTAGACGTAGGGTAGTTTGTAGTCTCCTTCTCTTGTAAATATATTTTGTAGTACCATCCTTGTGCCACGTAGTGGCCTTATTTTAATGAATTCCTCCGTGTCGTGCTTTTATCCTTGGCTGAATGTCTGTGTGCCTTTCTGCTGCTATAGGTTCCTTCGGGTGTTGACCCAGTTGGCACTTCATCCGAAAGGCCCTTGCGAGCATCATTGGATGATTCCTCGCAGCTCGCTTTTCTTCGGGATCGCGTGCGTAGCTTGGAGAGGGATTTGCTTGGGTTACGCGGTCGTGCTGACGTTTGGAAATCCAAAGCAGACCGTGGTGCAGCCAGAGAGGAGTATTTGATGGCGGAGCTGGGTCGACTGTCCGAGCAGCTGCAATGTAAGTTGATCCTTCTTTCGGGCTGTAGCCCAGTTCTTCGGGTGAGCCTGCTGGCCTTACTCTTGTTTTGTGTGTTTATCGCAGGTGCCAATATTGCTCCGAGGGAAGAAAAGGAGCGTATTGCTGTTCGAGTCAATTGTTTGACTCAACAGGACATGGAGGCCGGCGGCTTCTTCTGGATGGACCGTGATCGCGCCATTGTTCTAGCAACGGTGCAGGATCGCGTCTACCAGGTGTCGCGGGTGCTCGGCCAGTGCGACATCATCTTTCGATCGCACGTTATTTTTCCGTTGGATGCCGTGCCAACGACCCTTGAAGGTCTTCTGACGAAGTTTCGGAATGCCGGCAATGTCAAGGAGCTGGTGCGGCAGCAGCTCGTTGCGGGGGTGAAGGCTGCCTTGTCTCTTGTGAGGGTGCACCGCCCTGACATAGATTTGGCTGTTGTGGCGAATGGGCCACCTCCTCGACCAGGATGGTGGCGAGTGGAACATGCGTCCGCATTTATGCGGTTGAGGCAAGATGAACAGATTGTAGACCTGTTTGAGCAGTGCTCGTGCTATTCTTCATAGTAGATAGGACCGAAAATAAAAGATAGATGTAAAATTTGTATATTGCGGCGGGCGTATGTGCCCTTTGTTGTAAAGGTTTGCATGTGTGAGCACGCAGTTGTTTTGATTGAGTACGTGTCCTTTTCGCTTTTCGACGTAGTCACTACTCGTGTACACGTTTGGTCCCCAGTCGATGAAATCGTGAGGTGGGGGAGCCCCGAAAGTGCTTTGTAGCATGTAGTAAAGTTGCATAAAATAGTCAACCAAGGTTGGGAGCGACACTTAGCTTTATTTATATCGTAATGGAGGAGGTACATGGTTGCTGAATAGCCTTGGCTGAAAGCCTTATTGAAAGTAAAGATAAGGGGTAGGTTTCTACGGGTAGAATCCGCAGTGCGAGACGTTCCATGGGTTGGAGTATCGACCTGGACTCCACATGCTTGAGGCGATAGGCGCCACCGGGATGACCTCGGTGATGGCGAGGGTCCTTCCCATGGTGAATCGAGCTTGTTCGGGCGCTTTTGCTTGAGTCGCAAGACGAGGTCTCCTTCGACGGACCTTGGGCGCAGCCGATGGCTGTGGTAGTTGCGGAGACTTTGCCGGTACACCGCTGATCTAGCCGCTATATCCCGTGCCGAGTGTGTCGACGGCATCTTCGAGCGGTCGTGGACTCGGCCGCTGTACGCCACGACTCGTGGAGCCCGATGGCGCATTGCCGGTAGCACCGCCTCGGCCCGTGAACCATGAAGAACGGTGTGTAGCCGGAGCTGTTTGGCGATCGTAATCTCCACGTGATGCATTTAGCTCTATCGTCCAGTTTCCAGCTTTGTGCTCGAGTGAGCTCATGAGGCGCTTCTTGATGCCGGCGCCGATTAGGCCGTTGGCCTTTTCCACCTGCCCATTTGTTTGCGGGTGTGCCACTGAGGCGTACGTGATATTGATCCCGAGGCCTTCGCAGAAGTCCTGGAATTCTTCGGAGATGAAGTTTGATCCGTTGTCGGTGATGATAATGTGCGGTACGCCAAATCTGTAGACAATGGATTCGAAGAACTTGACGGCGGTTGTGCCCTTCTGGTTGGTGACTGGCATGGCTTCGATCCACTTGGTGAATTTGTCGACTGCTACCAGGAGGAAAACGTGTCCTCCCTTTGAGGATTTTGGCAGTTTGCCGATCATGTCGAGGCCCCATTGGGCAAAAGGCCAGGCTATGGGTATGGGTCGAAGTTCGGACCCAGGTGCGTGCGGTTTGTCGGCGAACCGTTGGCACCCGTTGCATCTTCGGACGATGTCCTTCGCGTTGCTCATGGCCGTTGGCCAGTAAAAACCTGCTCGCAGAGCTTTGGCGACCAGGGAGCGGCTGCCTGTGTGGTGGCCGCATATGCCTTCATGTATATCTTGGAGTATGGCCTTGCCGTCGTCGATGGTGACGCACCGTTGTAGTACGCCCGTGATGCTGCGTTTGTACAGTTCGCCGTTGATTATGGTGAAGGCTTTTGACCGACGAGAAATGCGTCGGGCATCCGTCGGGCTATCAGGCAATTGTCCGCTTGTCGAACCGGAGGTATGGGCGTGTCAAGTTTCTTCGACGCCATGACCTGCATCAGGTTGACCATGGCAACCGGTATCCAACTTTTCGGTCCTTCGACCTTCGGTAGCGTAGCCCCCGAGTGCTCTGCTTCTTCGGGTGATCCTTTAGGGAATTTCCGCTTAATCGATGGCACGCAGATCTGTTCGAGGAACACACCTGGTGGTACCTTGGCACAAGTGGAGCCGATGTTGGCGAGTCTATCGGCCTCCTCGTTGCTCTCTCTTCCAACGTGCCGAAGTTCGCAGTCGTCGAATTCTCCTTCGAGTGCGTTGTATAGCGCCCATTACGCGATCATGTTTTCGGCGTGTGTGTCGCACTCATTCATCGTCTGCTGTACGACAAGGTTGGAGTCGCCGTAGATAACCAGGCGCGTTGCGCCGCATATTTTTGCCATCTTCATGCCATGGATGAGGGCTTCAGATTCGCCTCGTTGTTGGAGGCTCAATTTCATCCGGAGGACGACTTCATCTTGTCACCTTGCGGGAGGTCAAGATGACTCCTGCTCCGGCTTCGCGTTTGGAGCCGTCAAAATGCATTGTCCAAGACTGCGACATGTCTGGGGTGTCCGGCAGCTGCAGCTCCATCCAGTGCACCAGGAAATCCGGAAGGACTTGAGATTTGATTGTGTGTCGCTTCTTGTAGACGATGTCCAAGGGTGATAGTTCGATGCCCCACAGGGCCACGCGTCCTGTGGCTTCTGGGTTATTCAGGATGCTGTTCAGGGGCGCCTCGTTGACGACCATCACCTGGTGCTCCTGGAAGTAGTGGCTCAGTCGTCTAGCCGTCATGAACACGCCTGAGGCCAGCCACAGTAGTGCGGGTACCGCTATTTTGTTGGAGTGAGGACCTCACTGAGGTAGTAAATTGGGCGTTGTACCCCGTGGGTCTTGCCTTCTTCGGGTCGTTCGACCACGAGTACTGTGTTGACCACCTGGTGCGTGGTTGCTATGTATAGCAGCAGGGGCTCGCGCTCTTTTGGCGTGACCAAACGGGCGAGGTAGAGAGGAGCCGCTTGAGGCTTTCGAATGCGTCGTTGGCTTCTGGTGTCCACTCGAACTTGTCGCCTTATGCGTGTACCGGTAGTATGGTAGGGCATTTTCACCCATGCGGCTGATGAACCTGCTTAGTGCCGCTACTCGCCCTGCGAGATGCTGAACGCCCTTGAGGTTTTTCGGCTTTTCCATTGTCATGATAGCTTTGATTTTCTTCGGGTTCGCTTCGATCCCTCATTGAGAGATGAAGTATCCGAGCAGCTGACCCGGGGGACGCCGAAGGCGCACTTTTCTGGATTGAGCTTGATCCTGTAGCGATCAAGATTGTCGAATGTATCGCGGAGATCGTCGATAAGTGTTCTTGTCTCCCTTGTTTTCATGACTATGTCGTCGACATAGACTTGGACGTTGCGACCGATCTGGTCCTTGAGGCAGGCCTGCATGCATCGCTGGTACGTGGCGCCCGCGTTCTTTAGCCCGAAAGGCATTGTGTTGTAGCAGTATACTCCGAACGGTGTGATGAACGCCGTTTTCTCTTGATCTTCGACCTTGAGTCGAATCTGGTTATAGCCTGAGTAGGCGTCGAGGAAGGAGAGTTTCTCACAACCTGCAGTCGAATCGATGATCTGGTCGATCCGAGGAAGAGGGAAGTGGTCCTTGGGGCAGTGTTTATTTAGTGACGTGAAGTCTACGCACATCCGCAGGATGTCCGTGTCCTTCTTCGGGACCATCACCGTATTCGCCAGCCACTCGCTTTCCTTGATTTCCCGGATGAAGTCTGCTGCGAGTAATCTGTTGATCTCCTTGCCGATAGCTTCTCGGGTGGCTCGACAATCTTTGGATAGACCGCTTGACGGCTTGGTGTCCGGAAAGACATTGAGTGCGTGTTTCTCGAATTCCTCGAACTCTGGCATGTCCGCAGGACACCGTGTAAATATTTCCAGCTCACGGAGGAATTCGATGAGCGCCTTCCTATCTTGATCGAGGTCGTTGGCGATCGGCATCGTCTTGGAGGCGTCATCGGATGGACCTGTACTTTCTTGGTGTTGACGGTGGAGTCGAAGGACATGTCGGTGCGTTTGTCTTGTGACCGGGTAGCCATTGTCCGTCCTCATGAGCCTTAGGAGCTCGTCTTGCATACCGAAGATCGGGAGATTTTGTTGAAATCCTGTCGCATTGGTCCGATCGGGTGAAGCTCCGTGGATTGTGATGACGCCTGGTCCCGCATCTTGAGTAGTAGGTATGCGTAGTGGGACGGCCAGAACCTTGCGAAGCTACGTCCAGTGATGGCATGGTATTGCGACGGCCAGTCCACCACTTCGAATTCTAGGCGCTCCTGCCGAAAGTTGTCCGGCTTCCCGAAGATGACGTCGAGCCCTATTTTGCCCAGAGGGAAGATGCCCTTCCCTGGGACAATGCCGTGGAACGTTGTGTCTGATTGTTCCAGGCTGCATTGTGGGATCCGCATGGCTGCTAGAGTGCTTGCGAACATTAGGTTGATGCCGCTGCCACCGTCCATGAAGACGCGACTCATCTCGAAGCCTCCGATCTGCGCCTCCAGACTGAGAAAGCATGACTGGGCGAGGATCCGCAAGGGTGATCCGCGAGTGAATGTGATGCAGGACTTCGATCCGCCGAGGTACTCGTGATTGCGGAGTTGCTATGGCCAAGTTGATTTGTCGGTGATTTTCTTCGCACTGCTTTGTTGGGCGTCCCTTCTGGATCATATTGAGTGCTCCTTTTGATGGGGGATATGGGACCCCGGCGTTGTTTTGCGCTGGTGCGACTGGTTGGTTTTGGCCTCCAATAGGCGGCGATGGAGGAGCTCTGTGTGCTATTTCACCTGGCACAGGTGCGTTTCCGAACGCAGGAATTGGAGCTTGTTGCCTCATCTGCATCATGCCTTCGCTGAGTTTCTGGAACTCACGGCAGTCCTTGATCATGTGGCTGGCTTTCTTTTTGCATCCTGTTTGTTGATGTAGAAGTGAATGGTGCATGGACCCGAAAGTTTGTCGAATGCTGATGGTCCGTTGTCGCGGTCGCGGCGTTGCCACGACTGCGCTGGTCGTCCGTTGTCGCGGAAGTTTCCGCTGCGATATCCTCCGCTGTTGCGGCTGTTGTCGTTGCGGCGGTCGGCGTAGCCGGCTGCGACCATGTCGGGTCCGTCGCGGTCCTCGTAGACGCGTGATCTCCTCTTGCTGCGTCGTTCGCGTCTTCGGCCGTAGTCGTCCTCTTCATCTGATTGCGGTCGCTGGATGCAATCTTCGCCGTCTGCCCAACTGTTGGCGATTTCCATGAGGTGATCGAGTGTCTTGGGATTTACACGCCCAAGTTCCTCCTTGAAGTCTGGGCGCTTGACGCCGTCCCTGAAGGCGTCGATGGCCCTCTCTTCGGAGATGTGTGCTGTGGAGTTCTTGGTCGTAGACCAGCGTAGTATGTATGAGCGAATAGATTCACCCGTTCTTTGAGTGCAGGCTCGCAATTCTTCGATTGAGGCGGGCATCTTGCTGGTGCCTTTGAAATTTCGGATGAAGATGTAGGCGAGCTCCTCCCAGCTTCGGATGGATCCTGATGATAGGTTGCCGAGCTGCACTGGCCGCTACCGCAAAGGCATTGCATGGCAGTTTCTTTGTTGCCTCCGTGAAGCTTGACGGATGACAGGTGGTCACTGAGCCAGGACTTTGGATCTTGCGTACCATTGAACTTCGGAGTATCCGAAGGAAGCTTGAAGTTGCGTGGCATCTGTGTTCGCCGAATGATCTGCTGAAGCATCGGCCCGCAGAGTTCTCCTCGCTTTCATCCATCTCGATTCGACGAGCATGCGCGTTTGGCGTGTGCTTTGTCGATCTTGCGCCGTGTAAGCTTGTCTCTGGCGTCGTAGTCGCGTTTGTATGTTGGAGCTCTTCTTCCTTCGAGGAAGATCGTGCTCCTCTTCCTCTTCGGATGAGGGTGGGGCTCGGCCGCTGGACGGAGCTTTCTTCTTTGGCTCCGCAGAGCGTCTTCGTGAGCGCAGCCCGATTAGTCCTAGTCCGGTGAGTGCGGACTTATGCATGGCCCTTTTCGTCCCTCCGGAGGTGGGTGAGCCGAGATATGCAATGGGCTGCCATGATCGCAGCCAGGCGTTCGGGTGATGTTGCCGTCAGCGTCCATATCCATGAACGTTGTATGGAGAGTTCGGGTCACGTCACGCCGCTCCTTGGGGTCCATGTTTTCCATCCGAGAGCGTTGCTTGTTTCCCTGATTCCTGTTTGTGCTAGAGCCTGGTTCCATGGTGGAGAGCGCAGCTCGTCGCGCACTGGACTCAGCGGTTGCTTGCTTGCGTTTGTCGAGCGCCTTTTGCATCTCGACTTGTTTCTTGTGCTCCTCGATGAGGAGATAGTGGTATGCCCTCAGCAGATCACGTGGGGAGTCCAAAGGTAGGACTATTTCACCTGCGACGGCGCGGCGTGCTTCGACCCATCCTTCTTTGCTAAGTTGGATGAGGACGCCGCCGTTTTCCCCGTTATCGCCATTTCCACCGTTTTCGCTTTACATCCCGCGGTTGGGGTTGGGCGGTTAGGCGCTCGTCGTTTTGATGACCGCGCTACGATAGCGCCTGCAGATTGGTTGGCTGCTGCCGCAACTTTAGGATCCGGAACCGTAGGTCCCTTCATCCGAAGGTGGATCACACAGATCGGAGTTGCAGCTGCTGCTGCTGTAGAACTCATCTGTTGATGGTGATGTGCGTAGCACGGGGTGTGGAGCCCACGAAGCGGGCCTGATTGACGGCACGGGCACCCGCTCCGGGAGGCGGAGGGTGCCATTTTGTCCCACCTGGAAGTAGAAACTCCCGAACAAAATTTCGAGTCCGTCGCCTACGGGCTCGAAATCCTTCATGGTGGCCGGCGAGTGGGCGGTGAAGTCGAAAGCGCCGAAGAGGAGGTGATTCTCCGTTGTTGCAGAGTTGTAGATCGATCGGGTCGGAACCGTCATGACCGCACAATCAGCAGCCCCAATTCCCACAGACGGCGCCAATTGACGAGGTTTAATCTCGTCAATGCCCATTGTTATGGACTTGGGTTTTGGAGAAGATGGGGATGCTGGAGATCGTGGCACGATTAACAGACAAGCAACCAGGGGACACAAGATTTACCCAGGTTCAGGCCCCCGGAGGGAAAACCCTACTCCTGCTTGTCTGCTCTTTGATTACGGCGGAACCGAAGGTTACAGGGTGCGCAGATTCGATCTGGCGTGGATGCGTATGCGAAAGTATGAGTCGAGGTTGGGTGAGTTGCCCTAGGACGTACCCTCCTGGCCTTTATATAGACTTAGACAGGTCCCGGGTATAGTCCTAGTCGGTTACAAGTTCTTAGGGTTTTTCCCCTTTGAGTTTTCTATCTCCTCTAGTCTTGTTCTCCAAGGATCCGAGGACGTCATGGGCCTTGGGCCACCCGAAAATCTTCATGGGCCAGCGTATGTTTGTCGTGGGCCTTCCTTGGGCTGGACTAGGTATGCTGAAGTTACGTACCCGTAGGGTATAACCATGTCAGCATGGCTCAATCAACTTCTGTGGTAATGGCTCATAGGATTGGGGAAACAAGCTTTGGTGGGGTTTAAAATTAAAGCCTATGCAATACTTGGGATTCAGTTTTATTCGTGGCGTGATTATGATGCAAGAATAAGATAGATGCAATAGGTGTTATATATAGTGCAAGCATGGGGAAATGCTTGCCTGGAAGCTCAGTTGGAGAATAGTTGGGATCCAGGTAAAACTCCTGAGGCTCCTGATATTCTGCTTGCCTGACGTCTATCCAGATAAAAACCAAACACACAAGGGGCATTGCACAATTATATAAATCATATGTAACAAGAAAACAAGGTATGTCATGATGCAATGATGCACAATTTATATGGTATAATATAGCGTGGCATGGGTGAGGTGTGGGGTACAAGATTAAAACAATTGATTAAGTTTTTAGTCATGTTTTAATCCCATAAAAATTGTTGTATACTTAATATTTATATGATGCATGCTTCAATTCATATCATGGAATGCATAGTTATAACTGGCTCGACACGCTGATCAATTTATACATACTATTTGTCAAATTCAGAGTTACAGAATTAAAGTTATGATTTAATCATTAAAATCCCTATTATTGCATTAAAAAGTATTCCAAAAAAATTATTATAAAAATTATTATTTTTTAGATGTCATATGCACAATACTCACATTTTTCTGATTCGGAAACATATATTGATTATTATTTTTGGAGTTGGCAATTTGAAGATGTGATTTATTCCTTTTCAATTGGAAATTGTCAAAAAATCATTTGTGTTAGTATTTAGAATAATTGAATTTGGAAATCAATGTCTATATTTGGAATATTCAAACGGTTCTAAACATTTTTCATATTCAAAGTATTTTGATTAGAATTTTGTTTCAAAAGTTTTTGAATCAGCAGGGGGTTGTAGACAAAGTTGCTGACATGCTCCAGGGATGTGTCTGCAATTAACAGCGTAAAGCCAGAGGGTTTTGGTGCAAGGAGGTTCTGGCCGTTCTGAAACCAAGTGTCGACTGAACTTCTGAATTTGCTTGCTCTTTCGTGAATCTGCACCGGAATGAACGTGCAAAACAAATGGTGGCCAGACCGAATAGTGAGTTTGAACCTGGGAGCTCAGCGTGTGTAGAAGCAAGGGTGGAAACACTGGGCTAGCTGTCTGGTTGCTGAAAGGAGAGAGGATTCACCACTTCAAAAATTGGAGTTCAATGGAAAAGGTTCTGAAAAAACTGAATCAATATCATTGAGTTGACAAATAGCAAAATATCGAGGGGAAACGAAACACTTCTTCAGTTGGCGCTTTGATTTGAAACAGGGATCATCAACGACCAAGGAAACAAGGCCGAACCATTGGGCTCCATCACAGATGACGAAGGAAGCAAGGCCGCACCAGGTTTGACCAATATTTGCGGGAGTTTCTCTGAAGAAAACTAAAAACACAGTCGCGCGTGTACGTACTGAATTCGTCGACGAGCAGTGACGATGGCGACTAACTGGACATACTTATTGCGTGCCGGTGGAGGGAAATTGAAGAGGGAACATCGGGCCCGGTTTATGTGCTGTGGGATTTGAAGATCGAGGAGATCAAAGACTGATCTGGCGCTGGTTTTGGACTGACAGAACCGAACATTTTCCGACAATTCGAGGCAAGGAAAACGACCGACTTTGAGAGATGATGGCGAGAGATTTAGGACATCGTTTTGACTGGGATTTATTTCTTCATGTAGGTGGATCTGCAGAAAAGAGATGGGTATGCATCACGTCACTGGAGATCCATCTAGCTGGACGGAAGGGAGAGATGAATAGAGGAAAATAAAATAAAATAATGCAGACAGACTGAAGAAAAAATGCACGTGGCAGACAGATATTTGTGTCGATCTTCGGATGAAGATGGAGATGAAACCGCTGCGAATTTGCGCATTCCACAAATATTAAAGATGGAAAGTGGACAAAGTACTACAAATTTCGTTCAGAACGTACTTTCGGTGGAGGGTCGTAGGCGCCGGAAAAGATCGAGAAACGGAGAGGGTTCGCGCGGTGTCGGACTGACGAAAAACTTGCAAAACGCCTGGATCCGGCCGGACTTTGGAGGAAGATTACGGGAGATTTAGGGCATCGTCTTATGCGCCATTTGATTCTAGTGAAAGATTGAGGTGCCCTATTTACTTGTGGTTGCTGGTCGGCTCCGGATACGACCTGTGGTGACTGCGATAAAAGGATGAACAGAGGGTCCTGCGGTGTACTGTGCTGTGTTGCAGCGGCTGAACATGTGCGCGCTTGCTGCTGTCAGCGATCGCAGCCAGAGCGGCAGCGCACGCGAGCGGCGACAGTGGCGCCGGTACAAGGCTGCGGAATACAGCGAGACAAGGGGAAGGAAGGTAGACGCTCACCGAGGGAGCAGACGGCGAGGTGGTGGTGGTGACCGTGGCGAGGACGTCCGAGACGCAGCATGCACAGCGAGCAACGTGGGCGCACGCGTTCTTGGCGTTCCGGGCTTCCTCTTCGCGTCATGGGGCTCGAGCGGCATCGGAGAGCTCCAGCAACTCGACATGGTCCTCCTCCTTGTCTGCGTAGCTCCGACGACAGCGGTGTTCAGCGGTGCGGTGGGATAGACGGCGGCGGCGGTGGCATTGCCATGGACATGGTGCTGGTAGGGTTTACTAATACGGGAAATCTATCTGCCTATCGACTTGAGTGTGGTGTTACAGACAGTTCAGCTTTTCAGAGCCGCACGATCGCGATCGGATGACTTTCAGCTAGTCTTTCCCGGCAGTCTTTTTCGCGTATACATTTTATGGGGTAGACATAGCAGGGCGGTTCAAATCTCGGGAGCCGAGTCGTTGGAGACACGCATCCGAACACCCCGCTACCCTGCCCGTTCCCCATTCGGCCGTCTACCTTGACAACGCCGACGAGCGTGGGGGAGTATGGCTTGACGCGCGCCATTCACGGCTCTCCTCTCACCTCTCTCCGCACCAGTCGCCGCTCCCCTCTCACCTATCGCCGCACCGATCGCCGCTCACCGTTTTTTCTGTTCGTGCCGCTCGTCGCTCCGGAGACCAACATCGTCAACGCAGATTTCCTCTCTCCCCTCTCCCCCGGTGAGCACACGCCATGTCGATCTATTTTTTTACGCATGCAATGGAGTTGTTCTAGGGGATGCGATTTGCATCAATTTCTGGGCTCCGGACTCGATTTTGACAGTGTTCGTTCTAGCTGGATTTCGATAGGTTGGATAGTTCCTCAGTTCCCCACGGTATCTTGCACGTTTGTGCTAGGAGATGGAATTTTAATGGGATGGTAGATTCCCCTGTTTTCTGATGGTAGTTTTCTGTTCTGAATGGTAGTTCCCTTTGTTCTGATGGTAGTAGTATGTTTGTTCTGTCAGGTGTGGAGGGGTGTTCTAGATGGTAGTAGTATGTTTGTTCTAGATGGTAGTTTTCTTGATGGTAGTTCTTTGTGTGGATGTTAGTTTATCACTGTGGACTGTTAGATCTTTCCTGATGGCACAGGTAGTCCTCTTTTCCGATGAGCTGGAGGTGTGTTTGCTTTGTGAGATGGAAGATCCCCGCTGTGGACTGGTAGATTTTTGTTTTGACATGGCTGTGTGAAGAGGATGGTAGTTTTTCTGATAGGGATGGTAGATTTTCTGACAAGGAGTGGTAATTTATTGCATGCCCATGGATAGCATATCCTTCTGATGGAGGATGTTCAGGATGGTAGGTTTTTACTGATGGGGATGGTAGATTCCCCTGTTCTGATAGTAGTTTTGTTTTCTAGTAGAGTAAGTGGTGGGGAGGGTGTAAGGGGTGGTATGGGATGTTATTTTTATTGTTTTTCAGGATGGCATATCTCAAAAAGATGATAGTCCAGGATGGAAACCTTACATGTTCCTTTTTACTATGATGGTAGTTCTTTTTTTCCTGTTCCGATGATATAGTTTAGATAGTAGATTTTTGCTGTTTACGATAGTAGATTTATGAATCATATCAAGGAACTGTAGTAGATTTTTTATGCTTTTTTTGGATGTTAAGTTCAGTTATATTTTGGATGTTAAGTTTAGTTTTTAGTAGTAATGGTAGTTTTTTCCTAATTTTCCGATGTTATTTCAGTTAAGGCAGCGTGCAAAAAGACGAAGTTAAATAGTAACAAGAAGGGCCAGTCAGCCAAAAAACTCAAAAAGCTTCGTGCAAAGCTTAGTCTGCGTCCTCGGATATCCCCAAGCACATCATCAAGGAGTGATCCAGTAGACATTGAAGCAGCACCCATGAAAGGCCACGCAGCACCCGAAAATGTTAGTTTCTTTTTACTTTTTTTACATCCACACACTGTCTCTGGTTTTTGAATCCCAGAACTTTATTTTGCTGAACTATTTTAAATTTTTGTATTCAGAGTAAAAAATACAAGCCGTTTTAGAGCGCATCACCATCCGACCATGTCATCGGAACAAAAAAAATTAATCAAGGACTAGGGTTACAAAGGTTTGGTCAACATAAAGTGTTCAAAAAAGCAGCCTGATCTATGCAAATTCATCATGGAGAGTTTTGATCCATCAACATGCAAGATGGTATTCCCTGGAAGAGGTTCCATCAACGTCACAGAAGTATCTGTCAAGGAGGTAATAGGTGTGCCTAATGGTGACAAAGAAGTTCAGTATGAGATGGATGCAGCAGCAATCAAGTTTATGACAGAAAAGTTGGGAATGAAGGGCAAGAGACAACCAACCATCACATCAATGAAGAACACGATTGCAGAAATAGAGGATACAGACATGAATTATCTCAGGCTGTACATTACTTATGCCATGAGTTCCGTTCTTGCGCCAACAACCGGTGTTCACGTCAACCCTAGTCTATACCCATCATTGGTAAAAATCAAATATGCACATAGGCTAAACATGTGCAGGTTTGTTATACTAATGCTTCGGAAAGCAACTAAATCAAATGCAAAAAAAAGCAATACTCAAATCCTGCATGCTCTACTTAATGGTACATCCCCCCTACTATCATCCATGTTTTTACCTTTTTTTGCTTGAGCATGTTATCTACATTCACCAATTAGTTTATCACTCACACAAACGTGTTTCCCGCAGGTAAAATACTTAGACTCATTAGAGTTAAAAGGCATATATGTGTACAGTGAAGGAACAAGAGTAACAACATGGACCAATGCAATGGTGATAAAAGGCTATTAAGCAGGACCAAAAGAGTGATGGAATGTTCGGTGCAGCAAAGGTATTTTTCTCTACTTTTTTTACTTTTCACACTGAAAACACCACGAGTTTTTCCCTCTTGTAACTACATACAAAAAACTAGATTATATAACTCATCTTTCTTTGTTTGTTTTCACTTTTTTGTTTTTGAATCTCAAACATGAATTCGCAAATTCAAACGTAGTACCTGATCTTGAAGGAGAACATCTAACTTCCATGTCAAATGAGGAACCATCCGAAAAAACACACGAAGAAGAAGATGTTCCATTTAGAAGAGAAGAAGGAATTAGTAGCAATAAATATTGTGAACAAGAAGATGAGGAACCACACAGATAAACTTGTGAAAAAGAAATGGGAGGTAGCATCCTCTTTTCAGACGAAGAAAAATTTGACATGTTCATCCTAGCAAATGCACCTCCAGGATGTACCTCAAAGGTGGGTTTTGTCCATTACAATAAGCATTTTTTTCCTTGCATGCTGAGGTTGCAAATAAATTTACTTACAAATAAAATTCTGAGCATCCTTTCACATATTACATTACAGGAAAGAGCAAGATACAAACAAGAAGTCCAGAAAGCTTGCCATGATTTTGAATCAAGCTTGCATATGCTTGTGAAGCAGCTTTCATTCATACCAAGGAAGTATGCAAAGAGAAGGAAGCAAAGGTGTAATAAGGCAAGGAGAAATGAACAGACACCAATAGCCAGCCAAAATCAAGAACCATTTGGGGAATACAACATACCAGAAGATGATTGCAAGGTGGACGAAGAGGAAGAGGAGAAGGAGATAACTCTGGACGATGATTTAGTGCGGCTGAGCTTACCAGCACCATAGCAGGACAAAGAGGATGAAAGGAATAAAGGTACATTGGATGGTGATATAGAGACAGAAGGTACATTACTGGACCCAAGAGATGTAACTAGTATAGAACATGAGGTTGCTGAACAGCCTAAAGGTACATTGGATGGTGATACAGAGATAGAAGGAACCAAGCATTACAAGAACGCCCTAACTGAACAAATTCAGAAAAAAAATTAGATACAAAAGAATCGACACCAACAATGGTTGTTCTCCTAGTTCATGGTACACAGGAGGAACCTCAAGAAGTTCAAGCACACCAGCAAAAAAATATAGTTACAGGACAAGCAACTACTATCTCAAACAAGTTGCACATAGAGGCAGAGCCGAGGGAAATACTTCCAGATGGTTTGGCCACCTTGTGCCAAACTTATCAGACCCCAACTGAGAATTCAGTCAAACTTAGAGATCTTGATGATGGCTGAAGTCAGGATAGTTACAGATCTAAAGATTGGGATATTCATGGGAAGAAGTTCCTGGACTTCATGAGGACAGACATCAAGGATGCAAGTATGCAACATCCAGTATTCGAAACACCTGAATTCTTCGACCTTGAGTACCAAAAAGGTGTGCAATAAGAGGCAGAATCCATCAACAGAAATCTACGAATGATGAAGCAAGAACCTATTCCAGATGTCTTCTCAAAAAAGGATGAAGGGAGTGCAAGGCAGGAATTGAAGAGCATAATTTCAGAGTTTGTAACACCAAAACCGGTGTCATTAAAAATAAAGATAGTAACTTTTGTAGATCAGCAACCAAATAGATTAAAAATCCAGGAAAATGCCTCACCTTCACCAAGCAGATACAAAACAAGATCTATTGCGTAGGGAGAACTTGAACTTTCACCCAAACCCATAGTTCATGAACAGTCGCCAAGGATAGTATCTTCTGCTGAAAGAATGACAAGGTCAACAAGGCTGAACATTGAAGGGTATGCAGCAACTATATTGTCAACCAAAGTGCCTAGCTCTACAGGAGAAGACTCGATGAACAGGAAACTAAACTTTGGCAGCAGCACAGAGTCGGACAGGCAGAGACAAAGGTTTGAAGAAGCATTGAAACGAGCCCCTGATCCCCCTTCATTTGACCTGGAAACACAAGAAGAGGATAACCAGATAGAGGAAGCAGAAGATATGGGACAGCCACAAAACAATCATGTGAACACTGAAAATAATAGAAGATATGAGGAAGCTGCAAGCATTACACCTGTGCCACTTGAGCTTGACAATAGGGTTGTGAAGAAGGGGGGATTCATAAGGTCACCATTTATAAACTTCAAAATACAGAAGAACTACAACATCACAAAATCAAAAGAAGAGTTGTACAATATGGTAATTCAGCATGGTTCGGGGACTGGGTCCACAGAAAATGACGACATTATTTTCGATGATGGAATTCTATTCGCAAATCTTGGACACCTGGCAGATTCGGTGAAACCAGACCACAAACTGATAAACACAATCGCTGAGGTAGGAATCCATGTAATCGCATTGGAGTATCAAAACCCACAAAAGTACATCATGCCGCTACGCGTAGCGGTAGGTTCCTCTCTTTTTATTTTTCTTTTCAATTCACATTGAAGAACATGTAGCTCTAACTTTCTGAAATCTTCCTTTTTTGTTTTTCTCAGAAGTACCTAATCGATTGACGGTACCATCTAAAAGATGTCAAAAGATGCTTCCAAAGAACCCTTGGAAACAAGCTCGACCACGAGGAAATAGTGAGTATGTAGCATCCCAATTGTTTAAAAATTGTAATTCTACTTGCATATTATATATGTTGCTACTTCCTACATGTTATTCATTGCATCATCATTTTATCATGCTCATGTCATCATGCCACCTTGCATTGGAGCATCATGTAAAACCCCTTCCATTTGGTTATTCTCCTCATATTGCATTTGCATATTAATTATTTTTGCTTCTTGATAAATTGTATTTGCTTCTTGATATATTGTTATATGCCCAAGTTGAATTGGGGGCATCTCTCTTACCACTCCTCCCATCTACTAACTTGCAACATCATATCCACTTGGTTCTATCCTCTTAAATCCACCATATGATATGTATGTGTGTAATTATATTCCTTTTGGCTGTTAATCTAGCTCACATATATATATTATGGATCCACACTTTGCTTTGGTTACCTTGGCCATATGGTTTGAATCAAGCTATACATCTGCTTGGTTTCACTCCTACCTTTGTCTTCTAATTTTGTTTTTCCCCACAAGGTTGTTCTTCTTGCTTTGAACCTCCTAGTTTTTCTATCTTTTTGGACCCCTTGTTCCATTCTAAAAACTATTCAAGTTTGCTCTGTCTAGCCCCTATTTTTAAATATCTGATTCCATTATTAAATCCTAGAAAAAATTTAGTAGCAGCAGTTCGGTTTTTCTTCACTTAGTTAACAACAGTAGCTTCAGAGAAGCAGTGCAGCAGCGAGCGAACTTCAGCAGAGAGCGATACTAGCAGCAGCCCAACCCCTTCTAGCCGTAGCCCAGTGGCAACAACAACCCATCTACAACCAAGGTTCCCGTCGAGACCCATTCTCCTGATCAAGCGACAGACGACCTTGTCTGTCGTCTTCGACACGCACCAAGCGTGACCCCCCCTCCTCTGCTTTTTCCTTCCAACCACCACGCACATGCTTTTCCCTCCTCCATTAATCCCCAGCTGAGGCAGCACCAGGAACCCTAGGGCCTCTCCTCCCTTTCTACAGCGCTGCCGCCATCTTTCTTTCCTCCATTTTTCTTTTTCTCCACCTACCACGAGAGACCGAGAGGAAGGTGCAGAGGAGAAGCTACACCGAGCCGATGCCATGGCCATCGTCGAGCCCACCTGAGCGCGGGAATCGAACCACGTCGCCATCCGCGACCTCTACGCGGGAGATCCGGAGCCGAAGCTTCCTGGAACACGGTGAATCAGAAGATTTTGCTGAGCTTCTACTCGTCGCCACTGCTGTCCGTGCACAGCACATCGAGCACTGCCGCCTCGTTCCCGTCTTCCCCGCCTTGTCCTTGTCATAGGAAACCCCATGGTGAGCCACCGACTCCTACCCTCGTCTATCCTGATATCTTTCTGCACCATCAGTACCCGTCGCCGCGCATCATCCTCAGAAAAACCCGAGTTGAGTCTGAACCTGACGAAAGCTTGTAGACGCTTGTTTTGTTCAGTTTCGTCAGTCTGACATCCCAAACTTGACTAACGTAAGGAGCCGCGCTATACATTGTACATCAGCCGCTGCACAGCATGGTGGATAGCAACGTGTACTCACTTCCATGGATCATGATATCAAAACCTCACTCCATCAAAAACCTAGTACTTTTACTCTGTAATTTTTTCTCGGTTCTGAACCTGTTCTCTGCACCGAACACGCCGTGTTCATCTCAGTTTCGTCAGTCCAAATCCTGGCCTTGTTCTATTTACAAACTTTCCGCAGTGCTTTTGATCACCAACACCTCATTACCCTGTTGGTTGTAACCTGGTTCCTATATAACAAGATCTTTAGTTCAATTCCCACCGGCAACGGGTTTTAGGTCCCTTTCTAAATCATTTTTTTAATCTCTGAACTTTAACCAAGTTCTGAACCTGAAACGGTGACACAAATTCAGTTAGGATCCTGTAGCAAAGACACCCCTGTACTTGTAAGCATAAATACATCGACATGCTGTTGGTCATATTCCTTTTCCTTGAAAGCCCCCTTCCCTTTCAATAGTTTTATATCTCCAACTTTAGCTCTAATTTAAGATGTTTCCAAAATGATAACTTAAAGAAATTGTTCAAATAGCTCGAATATAAACTTGAACTACTGTTTGGATAATTCTAAATAGTTAACCTTAACTTTTTGCCTTATCTAATAAATCCAGAATAATTCATATCTTTCAATCCGTTAATCGAAATTCGACAAATGATATGTCCAAATCGATCAGCGCGACGAGACCTCTTCAACCATGATATCCATGTTATCATTTGCATCATGCATTAAGAGCAGTTTTATAATCAGTACTGTTTATGTGAAGAAAACATGATAAATAAAATTGGAAATTAGTTGTTTCTTATTAATAATGCCTCAGAAATGCTATATCCTCAATGTACTATGCCCCTAATACCTTTTAGACATAGTTTGTATCACTAACTTGTCATGTCATGCATCATATCATGATCATGCCGATTCTTTCGTATTAGTTGTAATTGTTGCATCGCTTGTTCCTTTTAGTGTTTTGCTTCTTCCCAGATAGGACCCAGATAGGACGATGAGATGTTGTGAGCTTCGACAAGTTCTTCGGTTATGAAACTTCGGCAATGTTTCTAAGGCGAGCATTCTCCCCCTTTCTACCTATTTTACATTTCTAGTCTTTACTTCCTCTTGTTGATCTATTGTTATCTGTGTTGCGATGCTCTAGTTTTCATACCCATGATATCCCTTGCAGCCATTATATTGCCCTGGACACCTCCTATTACCTATTGTTTGTTAGATAGTGGACCTTGCGAGTCGTAGTTGCTTGCTTCGGTGTTGTATCGATGTTGTCTAGTACCACCGTGTTGGAGAAATGCCTCATGCTTGATGTTGGAGATGATCATGGCTTTAATTATCGTTTAATAACTAAAATTGAAGTAGGTAAATAATACAGAGGCACAGGTGGGCAATAGATGTTATTTGGTTTTTAACCGTCCACTTGTGTCCCGTAGGACCCCGAGTACTTGATACCTGTTCTTTGAATATTCGCACTATCCGCAGGTGGGACCATGAATCCCCTTAGCCAGAGCTTGAGTCATATATTATTTCTTGGGGCCACAAAGTAGTTTAGGGCTTTATTACTATCATATACTTATGCCATGCTTTACTTCTTTATTAACTATTGCGCGTGGAGCGCCTGTACTGTTTTGGATCGCGGCACGATTACGCGGTATCGACAAGCCTAGTCACACTTTCGGGTTCCCAGTCGTTTACAGCCGTTCTCGCAAACCTCTGGGTCCGTCTCGGAGCCGACCAACTTCGTCGCAGGTAGCTTGGTGGGGTGGCCCCCTAAAATAATATATGAATCTTGCAATTGCTTTGTCGTGATGCCTCGTTGGGTTTTCATTTGGTTTTTTCCGAGGTTGATCGTGCGTGTGTTGCTATTTGTGCCCCCTGCAGGGTAAAACTTTCTGAAAGCCGTGTCCGCGGTTATGGACGACTTGGAGCACAGTATCTCGATCATAGACAACTATAACTAAAGTAGTGCTATAAATTTGACTTTATAATGACTAGTAATCAGCTTCACTATAATGGAATGGCTAAATAAAAGTGCCCACAACTATTGGTTTTGGGTTGTCACCTGTTACCATTGTATCTGACTAGTAAGTATTGCAACTACAACGGAATGGATAAATAAAAGTACCAACAACTGCTGGGTTTTGGGATGCCTCATGCTATATGTATCTAACTAGTAAGTATTATAACTACAACGGAATGGTTAACTAAAACTGCCCACTGCTTATTATATCAGGATGACTCATGCTATCTATATCTGACTAGTAATTGCCGCAACTATAACAGAATGAATAAAGCGCCAACCGTGAGTTCCGGTTGACTTCCTCGTTTGGTCTCGAGGGGGAAATACCAGGATGGGTATGCTTGGTGATAGTTTCAGGTTGGATCCGA
Organism: Avena longiglumis; assembly: GCA_030063025.1. Classification (NCBI taxonomy): domain Eukaryota; kingdom Viridiplantae; phylum Streptophyta; class Magnoliopsida; order Poales; family Poaceae; genus Avena; species Avena longiglumis. Next base: position 191,214,967 of record CP125974.1, on the reverse strand, counting down.
ATAGGTCTTTCCTATCCCTATCTGATAGCCGCCAGTTGAATTGAGTCTCTATAGGTTGTTTAGTGCATGTTGTGCTGCTGCTTCAGTCCACCATACCTATGTAGGCGAGGACCGCCGAATTCTAGTCTCGCTGTGTACTGGCCTCAGTACTGACCGCTCTCTTTTTCCTTTGCCCTTTGTCGGCATCCCTTTTGCTTAAGCAGGTTTTGAGATCTATGTCGTTAGCAGGGTTACCCTTCCGGCTTGGCCTGGACAGGGTTATGGACGCCATTGGTTATTCTTCAGGGCTCTTAGCTCAATTTTCTTCTCGTCTGTAGTCGGACGCTGTATCGTTTTCAAGGTGATTTGGATCTTTGTATTGTATATATGTATTCTTGACTCATGGATTCGTTGTTGTATATATCTGTTCTGTGGGTTCCATCATGGACTATTGTGTAATGGTATTACTTCGTTTTCCACCCGCACGAAAGTGCCTGGTGGGCACCTTTGAATCGTTTCTATGAGGGTTTGGCAGGAATCGCTGAAACTTGCATAGGGTCGATTCTTGAGGGTGCTACAGAGTACCTCTTTTTTAATTTTCCACTATATAACAAGCAAATGCATAAGACTATATAAATTTGTTGTACCTTTTCCCATTTTTAGGTATGTAAAATCGCATTTTTGATTGTTCACTATCCTTTTTTTTCCACATCAAATGCAGATCTGTTTCCCCACCTTAGAGAAGTTCCCTCAGTTATCAAAAGTTTTGTCCGCACACTATTGGTTGGTTGTTATAAACATAAAGGCAAAAAGGTTTGAGGTCATTGATTCCCTCGCAAGAAGAGGCTGCGCATTATTAATGGAGTCTTGCCACTTACTTATTGCAAATATAAAAGTTATGTGGGGCAAGGAGTATGCCAATTCAAAAGTGGATATTGCTGATTGGCCAATTGAAATAATTGACAACCCTAAGCAAACCAATGGGTGAGTTTTTCTCTTACTTTTATACATAGATATCTCTCCGGTTCATTTTCCTTTATTTGCATAGACATTTATCATATATTTTTCTTCATCCAAGGTATGACTGTGGATTCTTCACTCTCCAAAATCTAGAAGAGAAACATGGAAGGACGACCACATCTTTGACGCAGAAAGATCTAACCAAGATTAGAATACTATTCACAGATAGGTTGATTCGCTTTGTGGACAACAAAGTGTCATGGTCACTATTTGTTTAAGTAGCTCTTCTACAGGTAAATATTTCAGAGAACAAAACCATATCTGTACATATGCTTACTTTATGTGTTAACTAGTTTCTTTACAGCTTATAAGTTCTATTTTTCGCACAAGATACCAAACTTTCCGTAGTAACAGATAGCACACTCTATTTCTTCAAGTAACTAAAAAACAGACAACATATATATAGTACCAGGAAATTATACGTTCATATTTTCCAAAAACAAAATAACTACTAAAATAGACCTAGGAGAGGAAATTTCTCAGGATTTGCCATCCTAACAGGACAGTTGCGTGCATCGTGATCCATCTTATTGCATGCACTGCATTTTGAAGGGCGGGGTTTCTTCAATTGCAACCCACTTTTCTTCCTTTTAAAACTTGGTGAAAGGATCGTATGGGCACCTAGAGGGGGGGTGAATAGGTGCTACTTCAAATTTTCTTTCTTTTTCAATTCAGGGTTTGACAATAAGGTAAATTCTCTAGATAATGCAACTAAGGTGAATTTACCTATATGACAAATGAGCACAAGCTAACACAAGACAAGAAAGAACAAGTAAGTAAAGTGTGGTAAAGGATAGAAGTAACCAAAGTGGTGGACGCGGAGACACAATGATTGTTTCCCGTAGTTCCTTCCTTTTCAGGGGAAGTATGTCTACGTTTGGAGAGGGGGTGGTTTCAAACCACCAACGCCACGAGAGGCCTCCCTTTTTCTTCGATGAATCTCACCCCAACGGGCTCGATCCACCTTCCACTATATCGGCAACCTTCGAGGTGGAAGCCGACACCTTTACAACAAGTTCGGGGCACACATCCACAACTTAATTGCAGGCTCCCAAATACAAGCAAGCTGTCAAGACAAATAAAAGACAAGCTTGTAAGAACCAAATCAAAGTTAGGGTTTACAATGAAACACTAGAGCTTGGGGGCCCTCAAGTGAATGAGGGGGAAATGAAGATCTCTCTTGGTGAATATGTAGATCAAGGCCTCCTCCTTCGATTCTCCAAAGATCAATGACTTTGGATGGTTGGATGGAGAGATCTTGTAGATTTGGTGGCTCTAATGGAGTTGGTGTTCTTGAGCAGTTCGAGCAACTGGAGGAAGAAGATAAGGGTCCCTTTTTATAGGCTACTCCCTCCACGAACCGTTTTCTGACCGTTGTAGAAAAGTCAGACCGGAGACTCCGGTCTTTAGAACGGAGACTCCGGTCTACACCGGAGATTCCGGCCAATCTCCGGACCAGCCTTCGGACCGCCCATCTAAATGACCCTATAACATCCCTAAAATCATGTTTCAAACTCATGCATATCATCCCTGCATCCATGATCATTTAGAGTTCCATTTCAAAACCATTTCAAAAACAGGAGCATATGTTGCTCATTATTTTATGTAAGTATGCTCTAGCCTTAGTGATATTTTCTAATGAGAAAGATACTTATTTTAGTCAGTAATGTTTTGAGTTTAAACTTAAGAGTTTTCCAAAGCTTGGGCAAAGTTTCAAAACAAAGTACGAATATAAAACCAATTTTATGCCTATTATTTATATCCCATAAAGGCATGGTTTTATTTTATTTTTCAAATGATCAAAGTGTTTTTGAGTAAACAGAAGTGTTTGAAACACATTTGAGTACAAAGTTCACTATATAAAAATCTAGAGAAGATTTGAAATCAAACTTGTTTGAATTAGGGTTTGAAAATCGTTTCTAAAAATCAAACAGAAAAAGAAAAGCAAAAAGGAAAAAAATAAAACCGGCGCCAGCCTTTCGGCCCAACCCAACCACTCAGCCCATCTAGCCCAGCAACTCTCTCCTGCGAAGAAAACGATTCGCACTTAGAAACCTACCCCCCTCTCGCTGACGCCCCTGACCCACCTCCACGTCACACCGTTGTCCCCAAATCTCGCCCGCAGACCACGTCGTCGCTGCCGTTGATGCCGATAATGGCGCGGCGTAATTAGCCTTGATTCTGCGAACATTTCCTGTCGCGCTGCTGCCTACTTAAACCACACCCCGTCGCTGTAATTTCCCCCACACTGCACACTCTTCTCGCCACCAGGCTGCCTCTATTTCGTATTACACCAACGCAGTCAGAGCCAACTCCGGCGAGGTATTCCGGTAATCCTAGTGCTCGCGCCTACTCCTTGTTCACCCTGGAATGATCCTCTGATCCTTGCGCACCTCTTGATCCCCTTTGTCCGTCTGCTTGTGATCCAAAGCGTCGACTTCGACGAGTACTGTGGGCATCCGACGCCGTCTCCAACTCTGGCGAGAGATTGAGGTAAAAGTCGACCGCCCCACGCCTTCTACTTGACCCTGTCAGGTTCGCCTGAGCGTTGTGCACATGCTGATACCCTCGGTTTGTGCTAGGGTGGCCAGTAACGTCGCCTTCGTCGCCGTCCGAGCAAACCCGATGCTGCCTCCAACTCCGACGAGCCCCAGCAGCCTCTACAACACACCCCCGCCCACGCCAGCACCACCTTGAGCTTCGTCGTGTTCCCGCGAGTCTGGTAAGCCACTGCTCGACCCTTACCTCCCTCTGGAATCACCGGTGCGTCCCCGGCAGAAGCGCCGCCGCCGCCAGCGACCATTCGCGCCGCCACGCTTTAGTCAGAGCAGCACCCGCCATTAGATCTGTATCGTAGGGTTTAGATTAGATCTGGAGCGAACCATTTTCTTTAGATCTGGCGCGTTTTATCTAACTCGATCCGACGGCGCGGAAGCATGATCCTGAGTGAAGCGGTACTGTCCAATCAGGAGACGCTGCGTGGCATGAGTTTCGTTTTAAAATTTTGAATTAGATCAATTAGATGGTTAAACTTGTTTAATTCATAAATTTTGATTCCCACGTCCAAATTTGACAAATTTTATATTAATGGAATCAGGAGGGAAAATACTTTCCATTTATGCAATGTGTTTAATATTTTGCCTGTGTTAAAATGGTTGTTTTTACAGAAACATTTGTAAGCATAATTTGAGTATAGTAATTATTTGGAAAATGTGTTACTATTCAAATAAAGTTTATTTGGCTTGTTTTGTCCTTGTTTATGATTCAGTACTATGCACTTGTCTTGTTTGGTGTAGGAAATCATCACATGGCATTATGCATGCATCCATATATTTTTGCTTGTATATATATTTTGTATGTGATTTTGGTGCTATTATTTTATGTGTAGATTTTGGTGCAAATAGTGATTGTGATTGTGAGGATTGTAGATACTCTCCAAACTACCAAGGCAAGTGGTGCTTCATGATTTTATACCTATGTTTTCAACTATGCATTGGAAATATTTTGCTAGACTTGCATGGATATTTTGATCTATATGCTATGCTTGGGAAATCCTAGTAGTTGTAGAATTGCTAGAAATATTTCTAAGTCTTATCAATGCCATGATTAGCCTAGCTAGTAGCAACCAAGGGTGGTTATATATTCATGCTATGAGAAAATATTTCTAAGTCTTGGGACTTGAGTTTTGTTTAATAAAACAACTAAGTGAATGAAACACCTGGGTGGAATGGAAGGAATGGTTTATGTTGAGTGGTTACACAAGTCCCATTCTATGGTTTACCTTGTGTATCTCACTTGTGGAAAGCCACCCAGGAACAAAGGGATTTGAGATGCCATATGTTAAGAAGCTTCTAGTGCAGCCACTTGGCAATATGGGCTCTGCCTGGATCACATAGGTTGCAATAACTTAGCCATTTGGACAGTTGGTGGTAGTGGGATGATAGGTTGGAACGTGTCCATTTGGTCTAAGGGAAGGCTTCTGAAAGATCTTGTCTTGGTGAAACCAAGTCTTGTGGGGAAAGTGCACCACCTCTGCAGAGTGTAAAATATAAGTACTTAGCCATGTCCCTGGCAAAGGACAATTTGAGCATCAAGACATGGAAGCTATCAAGAATCTCCTTATCCCAATTTCTAAGTAAAAACTTGTGGTTGAACAAGGGTGAAGGTTCCCCAATGTCTATTGGTGGTTCCTTGGGAAATATTTTGACAAAGAAAACTTAGTGTTTTCAAATAATAGGTAAAACCTATTTTGAGCAAAGCAATCCTAAGCTACACTTAGCCAAAATGCATGTAGTATCTAGTCTACCAATATTGTACTAAGGTATCACTTGCCAATACTATTCCAATGTATTGACCCACTGTGCCTGTAACTTGTGATGTTGCATGTTATTCTGATGATGATTTGGGGTTATGAGTCTACACTCAACATGCTTGCCTGTGGCACATGAAGATGAAGACTTATTTATCTTATTACATATTTAAACTCTTGTACTAGGCCTGTGGCCATGGAGTTGTAAAAGACTATGTTTGTCTCTGGAATGACTTGTAATAATGACCTTTGTTTCTTTGTACTTCATCTTAAACTGTGGATGCTAGCATTGATCCAGGGACTAGCATTGCAATCACAGGTATCCTTACCTCTATGAAGGGAGGGATCTTACAGATGGTATCAGAGCACTGTGTTGCCTGTAGGATTATGACCCTAGGATTGGAAACCACTAAGGAAAATTTTTCAACAAATTCCACACTTGTCTTTTCTTCTCGTAAACTTTTATAATCTTCTTTCTCATCTCTATTTGTAGATGAACTCCATCAACGAAGCCGTGAATAAGGGACCACTCGTGACTATGACTTTGGAATGTGAGACAGAATTCCCCAAGGCTCTCAAGGACCTCATGGTTGCCATGGGAATACATGGTGCAGCTGTGTACAAAGGTTTTCCTGTGATGGATGAAGGAGTTGAATACTGGTGGGTGCAACTTAACTTGTATAAAAACAAGGAAGACAACCACAAGGACTCAGGATTCTGCATGGTCACCAACTCAGTGATGCACACCACATTCTTTGATTCAGCAAGGGATGCAGATTGGAAGGCTATCAAAGAACTTGGTGATAGAATCAAGTGCAGAATTCTTAACACCCATAATGACCTTAGGGAAGAAAAGAATCATACCCAGGAGTTAGAGGCTACCAACCAAAGTTTAAGGAAAGACATCATAGACTTAGCAATGGAGTCATGTGATCTAGATAGACAGATTGCCTCTAGGGATGCCCTGTTAGCCAACTTGGAAAGTGAGATGGGATTGTAACGTACTTCGTTAGTTGGACCACCACACTTATCATTTTATTTCCCAAATGTTGTTTAAAATAAGTTGAACCTTTATTGTTTGTAATGGATCCATGTGTGCCATGACTTGTGTGTTTGATTTCCAAAGATATGCATGTGATGCCTTGTCTTGTGATTTATCTTAAATTGTGTTGATTCTAACTTTTTCTATCTTATTAACTAGATGCCTAATGTTACTATCAGCACGGCTGAAGAGTTCAAGGGAACTCGTTTTGGCACTCGTATTATTGAGCTCACTAGTTTGCTCAATCTCCCACTTCCTAGCATCATGATGCTTCCCCTCACCAAGTTTGAGAGGAAACACCTTTGGGGTTTCAAGGTTAATCAGCCAGGACGCCAGACTGAGCCTACCATGGAGGCAATCATCTTCAAGCTCATGCATGATGACAAGGAGAGAGGCCTAGAGGTAGTCATGTAGGATTTGCTTGGACGTTTACTAGGGAGACACTCTCGAGAGATTAGAGGTACTCACTTCCACGCCTTCGGTAGACGTGATGAGGATGGTGAGGCCATTGACTTCGAGGATACTTCTAGAGAGACGGTAGAGCCGATTCGTCTATACCTCCAGGACTTAGAGGTTCTTCTTAGGCACCTAGATACTGATAGGACCAACGTCATGCTCAGCAATGACGAACTCCAGGTGCAGCTTCGTGAGAAGGACAAGCTCTTCGCGGAGCAAGATGAGATAGTCAAGGAGACGGAGGCTAAGTTTGAGAGTCAGGATAGAAAGTTCAAGAGTCAAAAGAAGCGAGTCCAAGATAGGAACAAGAGGATTCGAGACATGACTGCAGAACTAGAGGCTAAGGACTTCGAGCTCGAGCATCGGCAAGGTGTGATTGAGAGGCTTCGTGCACAGAAGAGGGCTCTCAAATCCAAAGTAGAGACCTTGACCACCAATGTCGAGGAATACAAGACCGCAATGGAGAATGCAGGTCTTACACTTGTTGATGAGGAGGTTGATGCAGAGGAGTAGTGATGACTACTCATTTATCATTTATTTACCATGCTTTTGAATATTGAGTCGCAATGACCATCCAATATGTGGATGGCTTGCTATTGGTGTGTTTACTTTTTCAAAAACTTGTTGTCTGTGTTGTTGAACCTTTTACTACTATGATGCATGATTGTGGTTTGTTATGTGATGTATTGTGCATGTTAGCATCTATGGGTATCTCATTCTTACCCTTATTGAAAACCACAGATGCCTCCCCGACGTGCCAATCCCAACCCCAACAACAACAACATCACCCCTGAGATGCAGCAGATGATGACAACTCAGACTCAGTTGATGCAAATGATGACCACGTTCATCCAGAATCAGAACAATAACAACAACAATAATAATAATAATAACAACAACAACAATCAGAACAACCCACCGGGTTTTGACATGCTTACCAGGTTCTTAAGACTGAGGCCAGCAAAGTTCTCAGGACCACTGATACAATGGTGGCCAATGATTGGCTACGCTCTGTGAACAAGGACTTGGTAACTGTTGGCTGTACTGATGAAGAGAAGGTCAGACTTGCAGCACACTTGTTGGAAGGACCAGCAACCACTTGGTGGGATAACTTCCAGATCACCACTCCCATTGAGGATGTGACATGGGCTATCTTTTAAGATGGTTTCCGTACTGCTCACATCTCATCCGGAGTGATGAGTCTGAAGAAAAAGGAATTTCATAACTTGAAGCAGCGCCACCGCAGCGTGGCAGAGTATATTGAGGAGTTTAACAATCTGGAGCGATATGCACCGGATGAAGTTGACACTGATGCTAAGAGGAAGGAGAAGTTCCTTGAAGGGTTGAATGATGAATTGAACCTGCAGTTAGTTGTGGCCTATGTTCCCACATACCAGTCTCTTTGTGACAAGGCTGCTATTTTGGAGAGCAAAATGAAACAAGTTGAAAGCAGGAAGAGAAAGCACTCTGACAAGCACAGCTCGGGATCGTCTCACAAGCGTTCCCATTATGATGACAGTGGGAGTTATGGATCCCACAAGCATGGGAAGTTCAACAAGCACCACAACCACAACCGTTATCATGACAATAAGCACCACCATAGTCATGACAACGATAAGTACAAGAATCACAAGGGGGGATATAAGAGCCACCACAATGGAAGTGGAAGTGGCAGTGGAAGCCAGCCTGTCAAGAAGGATCTTAGTCAGGTTGAATGTTTCAAGTGCAAGAAGATGGGGCATTATGCAAATGAATGCCTAGAAAATAAAGTTGAAGGACCCAACAAGCCCAACACTTTTCAAAAGGGACAAGTGAACCACATCAATGTGGAAGAAATCTATGAGGAACCTGATGTTGTTGCTGGTAAGTTCAAACTCAATTTTTTTCCAGCATTTGTTCTCTTTGATACTGGCGCATCTCATTCATTCATATCAAGAGCATTTGTTGAAAGAAATGAACTACCGGTAGAAACTATTGGGTGTCCTATAAAAGTAAGTTCTCCTGGCGGAGAAATGATAGTGAATTCAGGATGTCATGATCTAGTCATAGAGTTTGGGAAATATAAGTTTCCCGTTAACTTGATAATCCTAAACTCCCAAGGATTGGATGTTATTTTGGAATGGACTGGATGACTAAGCACAAGGGAGTGCTAGATTGTGCCAACCATACTGTCTCACTCACAACACCAGAAAATAAAAGGATAAGATTCAATACCAACTTTGAATCAAAAAGGAGTAAGCTAAATTCTCTTAAGTGGGTTAGCATAGACAGTGTGCCAATTGTGAGTGAATATCCGGATGTGTTTCCGAAAGAATTGTCGGGAATGCCACCAGATAGAGATGTGTAGTTTCTTATTGATTTGCTACCAGGATCTGGACCCATAGGAAAAAGACCGTACAAGATGTCAGTTGATGAGTTGAAAGAACTCAAGGAACATCTTGGAGAACAATTGCAGAAAGGATTTATTCAACCAAGTTCTTCATCTTGGGGAGCACCAGTTTTTTTGTGGAAAAGAAAGATAGAAGTCAAAGGTTATGCATAGATTACCGTTCACTCAATGAGGTGACTATCAAGAACAAATACCCTTTGCCAAGAATCAATGACTTGTTTGATCAGTTAGAAGGAGCTTGTGTGTTCTCAAAGATTGATATCCGGTCAGGTTATTTCCAGCTCAAGATAAGGGAACAAGACATACCTAAGACAGCTTTCACCACCAGGTATGGATTGTATGAGTATACCGTGATGCATTTGGTTTGACCAATGCACCAGCTTATTTCATGAACATGATGAACAAAGTGTTCATGGAGTTCCTTTATAAGTTTGTTGTTGTGTTCATCGATGACATTTTGATCTACTCCAAGAGCAAAGAAGAGCATGAAGGACATCTACGTTTGATACTTGAGAAGCTTAGAGAGCATAAGCTGTATGCCAAATTCAGCAAGTGTGAATTTTGGTTAAATGAAGTTGGTTTTCTTGGACACGTTGTGTCAGGAGATGGTGTAGCAGTTGACCCTGCTAAAGTTTCAGCTGTAACTGAATGGGAATCTCCTAAGTCAGTGAAAGAGGTTCGTAGTTTCCTTGGCTTGGCAGGATACTACAGAAGATTTATTGAGAATTTTTCCAAAGTAGCTAAGCCTATGACAGAGTTGCTAAAGAAAGACAAGAAATTTTCTTGGTCTGAAGGATGTGAACTTAGTTTTCAAGAATTGAAGAAGAGACTAGTGACATCACCAGTCTTATGCCTGCCAGATTTGGAGAAGGATTTCCAAGTGTATTGTGATGCATTTCATCATGGATTAGGTGCAGTACTTATGCAAGAAGGGAAAGTTGCGGCTTATGCCTCGAGACAACTCAAAACTCATGAGGTAAATTACCCTACTCATGATTTAGAGTTAGCCTCTATTGTCCATGCACTCAAAACATGGAGACACTATCTTTTGGGAAATTGATGTGAAGTGTTCACAGATCACAAAAGTTTGAAGTATATCTTCACCCAGAAAGAAATTAACATGAGACAAAGAAGATGGCTAGAACTCATCAAGGACTATGAGTTGAGTTTGCAATACCACCCCGGTAAAGCAAATGATGTAGCGGATGCTCTAAGCCGTAAGGTTTTTGTGAATGGTCTTACTAAGGGAGAATTGCCAGATGATCTGTGTACCCAATTCAGAAATCTTAGATTGGAGATTGTGCCTGAGGGACATCTCATGTCTTTGGATGTTCAACCCACTTTGTTGGACAAAATCAAAGAAGCCCAAAGGACAGACAAGGAAATTGAAGAGATTAAGGAAAAGATTGGCAAAGGGAAAGCCAAAGGATTTCATGAAGACGAACAAGGTACTTTATGGCATGGAAAACGTATTTGTGTTCCACAAGATCCGGAGCTTCGGAAACTGATATTACAAGAAGCACATAACTCACCATATTCTATTCATCCGGGTAACACCAAAATGTACATGGATATGAAAGAAAGATTTTGGTGGAATAATCTCAAGAAGGACATCGCCGAACATATTGCTTTGTGTGATGTATGTAGTAGAGTGAAAGCGGAACACCAGAAACCAGCAGGATTGTTACAACCACTATCCATTCCTGATTGGAAGTGGGACAAGATTGGTATGGATTTCATTACCGGATTGCCAAGGACCCGGTCAGGATATGATTCTATTTGGGTAGTAGTGGATTGCTTGACTAAAGTGGCTCATTTCATACCCGTGAAGACAACATATACAAGTGCTAAGTTAGCCAAGATCTATATGAGTAGAATTGTATGTCTACATGGAGTACCCAAGAGTATTTTGTCCGATAGGGGAACTCAATTCACTTCTCATTTTTGGAGGCAACTACATGAGTCATTGGGAACGAGGTTGGAATTCAGCACTGCTTTTCATCCTCAGACTGATGGACAAAAAGAAAGGACCAATCAGATTCTCGAAGATATGTTGAGAGCATGTGCTCTAGATTATGGAGCCAGTTGGGATGAAAGTCTACCTTACGCAGAATTCTCTTACAATAACAGCTATCAAGCCAGTATTGAGATGGCACCATTTGAGTTTCTCTATGGGAGAAAGTGTACCACCCCATTGCTATGGAATGGTGTGGGAGAAAGAAGTTTTTTCGGACCAGAACTAATCAAAGAGGCTGAAGAGAAAGTCAAGCTAGTTAAGGACAGATTGAAGATAGCACAGTCCCGACAAAAGAGCTACGTAGATCCTAAGCGTAGAGAAGTCACCTATGAAGTCGGTGATAGAGCTTATCTTAGATTATCACCACTTCATGGAGTAAAGAGATTTGGTGTCAAAGGTAAATTAGCCCCAAGATATGTTGGACCATTCAAGATTCTAAGTTGTAAAGGAGAAGTAGCTTATGAGATTGAATTGCCAGAGTCATTGTCTGCTGTTCACAATGTATTTCATGTGAGTCAACTTAAGAAATGTCATCCAGAGATGGAAGAGACTTCTTTGAAAGATACTATACCTTTGGAGGAGGTTCAGTTGGAAAGTGATCTCACCTATGATGAAAAACCTATCAAGATTCTTGAGACTGCAGAAAGATTTACTCGGACTAAGACTATCAAATTCTGAGAAGTTCAATGGAACCATCATTCCGAAGAAGAAGCAACATGGGAAAGAGAAGATGATCTTCGGAAATACCACCCTCACCTATTTGCTAGCCAACCCGAATCTCGAGGGAGAGATTCACCTTAAGGGGGTTAGATTTGTAACATACCTAAAATCATGTTTCAAACTCGTGCATATCATCCCTACATCCATGATCATTTAGAGTTCCATTTCAAAACCATTTCAAAAACAGGAGCATATGTTGCTCATTATTTTATGTAAGTATGCTCTAGCCTTAGTTCTATTTTCTAATGAGAAAGATACTTATTTTATTCAGTAATGTTTTGAGTTCAAACTTAAGAGTTTTCCAAAGCTTGGGCAAAGTTTCAAACAAAGTATGAATATAAAACCAATTTTATGCCTATTATTTATATCCCATAAAGGCATGGTTTTATTTTATTTTTCAAATGATCAAAGTGTTTTTGAGTAAACAGAAGTGTTTGACACACATTTGAGTACAAAGTTCACTGTATTAAAATCTAGAGAAGATTTGAAATCAAACTTGTTTGAATTAGGGTTTGAAAATCGTTTCTGAAAATCAAACAGAAAAAGAAAAGCAAAAAAGGAAAAAAATAAAACCGGCGCCAGCCTTTCGGCCCAACCCAACCACTCAGCCCATCTAGCCCAGCAACTCTCTCCCGCGAAGAAAATGATTCGCACTCAGAAACCTACCCCCCTCTCGCTGACGCCCCGGACCCACCTCCACGTCACACCGTCGTCCCCAAATCTCGCCCGCAGACCACGTCGTCGCTGCCGTTGATGCCGATAATGGCGTGGCGCAATTAGCCTTTTTTTTGCGAGCGTTTCCTGTCGCGCTGCTGCCTACTTAAACCACACCCCGCCACGGTCATTTCCCCCCACACACTCTCTTCCGCATTTAAGTGCCTCTATTCGTATTGTCATTTCCCCCCACACTGCACACTCTTCTCGCCATTAGGCTGCCTCTATTTCGTATTACACCGCCGTAGTCAGAGCCAACTCCAGCGAGGTATTCCGGTAAGCCTAGTGCTCGCGCCTACTCCTTGTTCACCCTGGAATGATCCTCTGATCCTTGCGCACCTCCTGATCCTCTTTGTCCGTCTGCTTGTGATCCAGAGCGTCGACTTCGACGAGCACCGTGGGCATCCGACACCGTCTCCAACTCTGGCGAGAGATTGAGGTAAAAGCCGACCGCCCCACACCTTCTACCTGACCTTGTCAGGTTCGCCTGAGCGTTGTGAACACGCTGATACCCACGGTTTGTGCTAGGGTGGACAGTAACGTCGCCTTCGTCGCCGTCCGAGCAAACCTGACGCTGCCTCCAACTCCGACGAGCCCCAGCAGCCTCTGCAACACGCCCTCGCCCACGCCAGCAACACCTTGAGCTTTGTCATGTTCCCGCGAGTCTGGTAAGACACTGCTCGACCCTTAGCTCCCACTGGAATCACCGTTGCGTCGCCGGCAGAAGCACGCCGCCGCCAGCGACCATTCGCGCCGTCACGCTTTGGTCAGAGCAGCACCCGCTGTTAGATCTGTATCGTAGGGTTTAGATTAGATCTGGAGCGAACCGTTTTCTTTAGATCTGGCGCGTTGGATCTAACTCGGTCCGATGGCGTGGAAGCGTGATCCTGAGTGAAGCGGTACTGTCCAATCAGGAGACGCTGCGTGGCATGAGTTTCGTTTTAAAAATTTGAATTAGATCAATTAGATGGTTAAACTTGTTTAATTCATAACTTTTGATTCCCACGACCAAATTTGACAAATTTTATATCAATGTAATCAGGAGAGAAAATACTTTCCATTTATGCAGTGTGTTTAATATTTTGCCTTTGTTAAAATGGTTGTTTTTACAGAAACATTTGTAAGCATAATTTGAGTATAGTAATTATTTGGAAAATGTTTTACTATTCAAATAAAGTTTATTTGGATTGTTTTGTACTTGTTTATGATTCAGTACTATGCACTTGTCTTGTTTGGTGTAGGAAATTATCACATGGCATTATGCATGCATCCATATATTTTTGCTTGTATATATATTTTGTATGTGATTTTGGTGCTATTATTTTATGTGTAGATTTTGGTGCAAATAGTGATTGTGATTGTGAGGATTGTAGATACTCTCCAAACTACCAAGGCAAGTGGTGCTTCATGATTTTATACCTATGTTTTTCAACTATGCATTGGAAATATTTTGCTAGATTTGCATGGATATTTTGATCTATATGCTATGCTTGGGAAATCCTAGTAGTTGTAGAATTGCTAGAAATATTTCTAAGTCTTATCAATGCCATGCTTAGCCTAGCTAGTAGCAACCAAGGGTGGTTATATATTCATGCTATGAGAAAATATTTCTAAGTCTTAGGAATTGAGTTTTGTTTAATAAAACAACTAAGTGAATGAAACACCTGGGTGGCATGGAAGGAATGGTTTATGTTGAGTGGTTACACAAGGCCCATTTCTATGGTTTACCTTGTGTATCTCACTTGTGGAAAGCCACCCAGGAACAAAGGGATTTGAGATGCCATATGTTAAGAAGCTTCTAGTGCAGCCACTTGGCAATATGGGCTCTGCCTGGATCACATAGGTTGCAATAACTTACCCATTTGGATAGTTGGTGGTAGTGGGATGATAGGTTGGAACGCGTCCATTTGGTCTAAGGGAAGGCTTCTGAAAGGTCCTGTCTTGGTGAAAATCAAGTCTTGTGGGGAAAGTGCAGAACCTCTACAGATGGAAGAATCTAAGTACTTAGCCATGTCCCTGGTATTGGACAATTTGAGCATCAAGACATGGAAGCTATCAAGAATCTCCTCATCCCAATTTCTAAGTAAAAACTTGTGGTTGAACAAGGGTGAAGGTTCCCCAATGTCTATTGGTGGTTCCTTGGTAAAGATTTTGACAAAGAAAACTTAGTGTTTTCAACTAATAGGTAAAACCTATTTTGAGCAAAGCAAGCCTAAGGTACACTTAGCCAAAATGCATGTATTATCTAGTCTACCAATATTCTACTAAGGTATCACTTGCCAATACTATTCCAATGTATTGACCCACCGTGCCTGTAACTTGTGATGTTGCAGGTTATTCTGATGATGATTAGGGGTTATGAGTCTAAACTCAACATGCTTGCCTGTGGCACATGAAGATGAAGACTTATTTATATTATTACATATTTAAACTCTTGTACTAGGCCTGTGGCCATGGAGTTGTAAAAGACTATGTTTGTCTCTGGAATGACTTGTAATAATGACCTTTGTTTCTATGTATTTCATCTTAAACTGTGGATGTTAGAATTGATCCAGGGACTAGCATTGCAATCACAGGGATCCTTACCTTTATAAAGGGAGGGATCTTACAGACCCAGGCCATCCATGACCCAGCAAGACCGGAGACTCCGTTCATCCAACACCGGAGAATCCGGACTGAGCTACCACCGGAGACTCCGGGATAACCTCCGGAGCGGGCTCCGGACCCCCAATCAGAATGTCCCAGCCTAGATCCTGAAGTCACCACCGGAGACAGATCTGGAAACTCTGGACCACACTGGAGACTCCGGTCTTGGCAGACTGGAGACTCCGGTTTGGAGTTTCCAGAATTGTGTCACATGAGTAGGGACTTTTCCCAAGTGTGAGGTTAAAAGTGATTATGACAATAAATGCCCTTTCAATCTCCCCCTTTTTGGTGTTCGATGATAACAAGTGATTTGCATGGAATATATATATATATTTATATATTTATTTATATATATATATATATTTATTTATATATATATATATATGAGGCTCCCCCTGACTATGTGCAATAAGATAATTAAGTAAATCATGCAAGGTAGATAGTATCAACGATAACACACATAAATCTCACATGAGTTACAAAAGATAGTGCACACAAGCACATAGTCACGCACATGAACAGCAAATAACACACATGCAGTTCAAAGTTCAAATATGGCAAATAAAAGAAGATAGTAGCAAATCCAAAGCCCCAAACTCATGCAAAACGATGAGAATGTCTTCTCCCCCTTTGGCATTGAAATTCCAAAAAAGGGGAAAAGTCCTAAGCTAGCGCCCCAATAACTCAGTAATCATCGTCATCCTGGCATCCTCATCCTCATCCTGGTCATCACCGCCCTCATCATAGTCATCATCATCGTCTTCAGGAACAGCAGGCCCTTTGCCATGAGGGCGAGAAGAGGAGGTACCCTGGTACCCAAAACCGGAGGTGACATCAGCAAATGTTTTCCAATCCACCAGACTATCCTGTTGGGCATTCCATGCCCCAAATGAGAGTGTGTGATCAAACTCTGTGGACTGCTGAGCCCCATGCTCATCATTGTATTCATCCTCACCTTCCTCGTTATCCCCTTCACCTTGTTCCTTGATCTCCTTGAGGAGCTTCTCAATGCGACGGTTGCTTTGGTAGGATGCATGCTGCTGCTTACGGATGTCAACGTTCATGCAACAAAGGGTCCTCTCCCAAAAGCTGGCCTTCTTGACCCTCTCATGCACATAGTCTCGAGTCATAGAAGGCATAGGGGCATTGGAGGCATTCTTCCTCCAAACTCTAGGCGGGGAGGGAGCCCTCTCAGTCTCAATCTCCTCATCATCATCCCCATAGCTACGCCTCGGGGCAGGCCCCATACGCCCCTTCTGCTGCAGTGAGACTATAGCATGATCAGTGAGGTGTGGTGGTATGCCAAGTGGATAATCATGCTCCTGGGAGTTGATGAGCCTCATAACCAAGGGTGCATATGGAGGAGATTTCTTGTAAAGAATAGCATGGAACATCTCCTAAAAATAAAATCCATCACATCAATAGGTGCAGCATCTGCCTCTGGTCCAGCATTGTAAATCCGGTGAGTGTGGTATAGAAGGTTGACAAGCCCACCCCTAATCGCATCATCATTCCCAGCACTAGGTGCAATGGTATGACGGAAAGTTCTCAGCATAAGGTTGTAGAGAGTCTTGAGTCCCTTGGACCCTCCCACAACACCCTCGTCATACAGAGGCGCCAGCTTCAACTTGTTCTCACCCAGAGCTGCAGAGTGCATACGCAGCCCAACAGGAGTGGATACTCCATGAAAGATCTCAAAAATGACGTTGGCAAAGTCATGGAATGTAGCTGTGCAGCGAGTGGTACCAGACATCCAAACCATAGTCCTGTCTTAATCAGACCCAAACACAACTGTGGCATAGAACTGCTGTACAAGGTATACATTGTAGTATTCACGCAGCTCCATCAAGTTATACAGTCCCAGCTTCTCATAGATCCACAAAGCATCATTGAAGTAGGGGCTGAGGCGCATCTTCTCAACACTCATGAACTTTAGAGGGCAGACCGGTGATTTGGTGAGCACACCATACACATCCTTCATGAACACAACCTGTTCCTTCCTCCAGAAACGAGGGTCATCACTCGTATGAGGCAGTGTATAGAAATCTGTCTTTCTCAGCTGACGGTACTCCTCTTTTGACATTTTGGCCAAGGTCTGAAGGTTGTCATATTTGGCCTTCTTGGCACGGTCCTCTCGTCCAGCCCTCTCTTGGTCCCTCTTCAAATAAGCTGCATCACGTGCCAACTGTTTGCGGTTGGAAGGAGGCACAATAAACTGACCCTGAGCTTCATCATAGCGAGGATTGCCCCTTTGGGACTTGGCCTTGGTACGACGAGGACGACTAGAGCCATCACCTGTGAACAGAAGTGAGGGAGATAGCATGGATATGAGTATATATGTCCCAACAATGTAGTACAAGAACTTTGATGCATTTCTGGTCTGTTTGATTCATCCGCCACCGGAGTCTCCGCACCTCATACCGGAGTCTCCGACTCAGACCGGAGTCTCTGGTCCTGAAGACCGGAGTCTCCGGCCTAGACCGGAGTCTCCGGCCCTAAGTCTGGAATCTCTGGTCGGGAGGCTCGGGCATGAGATGGGGAGACGCTGGTGGGGGTGAATCTAGCAGATCAGGCAATGCAACAAGGCTAAAGTACTAGAGTGCACGCAAACAAGTGATTCCAATGGACAAATCAACACCAATCCTCAAAAACACATCTAGAGATGAACCCTAAGAGAAAAATTAGAGGGGAGGTACCAGATCTGTCCATGGGATCAATTCCTTCGGTGGGAATGACCCAATGGAGGAGAGGGGAAGGTTGGCTGGCGGCACGACGGATCCCGGGGGCTTCTTGACCTCCGGGGAGGAGTTTTGGAAGAGGAGGCGACGGGTTTGGAGGTAGGGGACGGGGTGAAGAATGAGGAACTGTTGTACCAGTTCACCCCGCCCCCTACTTTAAGTGGCAGAAACCGTCTAGACAGGAGACTCCGGTCTACACCGGAGACTCCGGTGTATGTACACTAGAGACTCCGGTCCTCCTCGACCAAAAGTTCTAGGATAGGTGTTTTGGGGACATATATGGAAAGGGCTTGGGTTGAGACATCAAACTGTGAAGAACCAACAAGAGCCATAGGAATTCACAAAAGCATTCAGAAAAGCTCCAAGAGACTAGAATCAAGCAAATGACAAACATGAGTAAGTACCAACCTCTCGAATGAGACAGGCGGTGGCCTAGGCCACCATATTTGAGTATACTCGGCTTGGCACCACGAAGATATATCTTGGGTCCATTACCGAAACTCATCATTAAGCTCACATATCACAAAATGATATTAAGAGGAATGCTTTTGATTGCTTTGGGCGTAATGGGGGGAGGGATGGTCCAATCAATTTGGACTGCACTCCCCCTATATCCATGCGTACACCTAAACCAAATATGGGTTGAAGCATAGGTGAGAATGCAAGAAAATCAAGTCAAGCTCCTTGAATCTACGATATTTAGTTCATTCCTCAAATAGAAAAACCTTGCTTCATCAAGTGGCTTCGTGAAGATATCGGCAAGTTGATCTTTGGTTGACACATATGATAGATCAATATCACCTCGAGCAACATGATCTCTAATGAAGTGATGACGAATATCAATATGCTTTGTCCTTGTGTGATCCACCGAGTTGTAGGCAATCTTGATGGCACTTTCATTGTCACATAGAAGAGGCACTTTGTAACAATGGACACCGTATTCCTTTAAAGTTTGAATCATCCATAGCAATTGGGTGCAAGCACTAGCAGCTGCCACATACTCAGCTTCGGCGGTGGAGAGAGATATACAATTTTGCTTCTTAGAAGACCAACATACCAAGGACCTACCAAGGAATTGGCAAGCCCCGGATGTTGATTTTCTATCATCCTTATCACCCGCCCAATCCGAATCCGTGCATCCACAAAGAGCAAATGTTGAGCCTCGAGGATACCAAAGACCATAAAATGGGGTATGAACTAAGTATCGAAAGATTCTCTTAACCGCCATTAAATGGCTTTCTTTAGTAGCCGCTTGATATCTTGCACACACACCTACACTAAACACAATATCATGTCTAGATGCACAAAGGTAAAGCAAAGAACCAATCATAAACCGGTATACCTTTTGATCCACATCTTTACCATTTGGATTTTGTTCTAGATGAGTCTTTGTAGCCATGCGAGTAGGAGCTCCATTTAAATCTTGCATTTTGAATCTCTTGAGCATATCTTGAGTATACTTGGCTTGATTGAAGAATGTCCCTCCTCTAACTTGCTTGATCTCAAAACCAAGAAATACTCTCAACTCCCCCATCAAAGACATCCGGAACCTACTAGTCATAAGCTTTGAGAATTTATCGTTAAAAGCTTTGTTAGATGAGCCAAAGATAATATCATCAACATATATTTGGCATACAAAAAGCTCCCCATTGACTTTCTTAGTAAAAAGAGTGGGATCGATTTTCCCAACCTCAAATCCACGGTCAAACAATAGCTCTCTAAGGTGCTCATACCACGTGCGTGGGGCTTGCTTGAGCCCATAGAGCACCTTATCATGTTTGTAGACATGGTTTGGGAAGTTGGGGTCCTCAAATCCCGGGGGTTGCTTAACATATACCAACTCATTTAGTGGACCATAAAGAAATGCACTTTCTACATCCATTTGTTGCAACTTGAAGTTATGATGTGCCGCATAAGCAAGAAGGATACGAATGGACTCAAGGCGAGCCACGGGAGCATAAGTATCTAAATAGTCAATGCCTTCAATTTGAGAGAACCCTTGTGCAACCAATCTAGCCTTGTTCCTTACTATAATTCCATGCTCATCTTGCTTGTTCTTGAATATCCACTTTGTTCCAATAACATTGCGGCAGTCCTTTGGCTTCTCTACTAACTTCCATACTTGTTTCTCTCAAAGTTGTTGAGCTCTTTGTGCATAGCTTCTAGCCAATCCGAATCTTCAAGAGCTTCCCACACTTTCTTTGGTTCAATCATGGAGATGTGTGCTTGGTGTTCACTGAACCTCTTCAATTGTGCTCTTGTGGAAATGCCTTTCCTTAGGTCACCAACTACATTTTGTAGAGAGTGGTCTCTTAATTCCAACATTCTTTCCTTTCTAGCTTCGCGACGAGCGTGGATCTCCGTTTTGTTTCTTGGGGAACCCTCTTAATCATTTTGATCCTCGTCTTGACCATCAACTTGACCTTGATCATCATCGGAATCATTCTCTTCTTCTAGAGGCAAAGATTGACCTTGGTCTTGATCAAGTGCTCTTCTAGCATCAATCTGAGCTTGTCTCAAAGAAGTTTGTACGGATCTTCCTTGAGCAATTGCCTTGGCACCACTTGACACCCTGGCGAATGAATCAAGCTCCCCTTGACTAGAGTTGTCACTATGATCATCATGTTGAGGGTCCACATCTTGTCTTTGGCTTGAGTCATTGTCCTCCTCGGTGGATGGAGCTTGTTGATGTTGTGAAGATGAGGGCTCCAATTTACTAGAGAATAGTTCTTCTCGATTCGCCATAAGGGGTTCCTCAATGAGGCGGATATATCCCACACCCATTCTTCCTATGACTTCCTAAGGCATTTCATCATCTGCATCACAAGCATCAACACGCCCCCCTTGGGGACCATCATATTCTTCGAAGGTCACACTACAAGATTCTATGATGACTCCGGAGAGCTTATCATAGATTCTATAAGTGTGAGATTCGAGACCATAGGCAACAAAAATACCCTCTAATGCTTTAGACTCGAATTTGGACAAACGAACAACTTTTATGAGATAGAAACACTTACAGTCGAACACCCGGAAGTAAGATATGTTGGCCTTGTTACCGGTAAGTATTTCATATGGAGTCTTGTTGATTTCTTTGCGGGGGTAGAGCCGGTTTGAAGCATGGCAAGCGGTGGAGATGGCTTCGGCCCAAAAGTTTTATGGAGATGTAAACTCCGCCAACATGGTCCTAGCTATCTCAATAAGAGTCCAGTTCTTCCTTTCGGACACACCATTTTGTTGAGGGGTGTATGCAGCGGAATATTGATGTTTTATCCCCTCATCACTAAGGAAATCATTCAAGGTGTAGTTATTGAACTCGGTGCCATTGTCACTTCTTATGATCAACACGGGAAGATTGTATTGACGTTGGACCATGTTGATGAAGTCGATGAAGGTCTTTTGGGTCTCACTCTTCAACTTGAAGAAATATACTCACGAGTATCTTGAAAAGTCATCAACGATCAGCAAACAATATTTCTTCCCACCAAGACTTGCATGAGATGGAGGACCAAAAAGGTCCACATGGAGGAGCTCCAAGATCTTGGTAGACTTGATGCGGTTCTTAGGCTTGTGAGGAGCATCATGCATCTTACCTAGAACACATGCCCTGCAAACACAATTTTTGGCAAAGGAAATATTTTCTTTTAGTCCAACAATATGGCCCTCCTTGTGGAGACTTTGCAAAGTTCTCATATTGACATGGGCTAGTCGGCGATGCCATAACCAACCCACATCGGCCTTTCCGAATAAGCACATCGCACTTGTAGTGGCTTGCCCCGAAAAGTCCACCACATACAAGTCATGTTCGACGTACCAACGAAAGCGACCTTGAGAGACTTGATCCACATGAGGACCACAATATCATCATCAACAAAGACGGAAAAACCCATCTTACCAAGAGCACGGACTGAAAGTAAATTGTATCCAAGGGTCTCAACAAGCATGACATTCACGAGTGTAATGTCGTGAGCAACCACTACCTCGCCGAAACCCATTACCTTAGACTTTGACTTGTCGGCATATGTCACGGTGATTTGATCATCATTTGGCTTTAAGTACTTGACAATAGAAGAGCTTCCGGTCATATGACTCGTGCAACCACTATCAAGTACCCACTTTGACCCTCCAGAAGCACACGTCTACAAAAGATCAAGCTAATTTTTTAGGTACCCATTTTTCAATGGGTCCTCTTTTGTTAGCAACAAGGGTCTTGGGAACCCAAATGGACCAAGCAATATAACCATCATATGGGCCAACATTTTGTGCATACACATCACCATAATAATCACGCATTAGAACATAATTAGGGTTAGCACTTCCCACAAAGTCATCATGAGACATAGTTTTACCACTTGTGGTCTTACTATCCACAATGGCCTTGTTAGTCTCTTGTGTGGGCTTGGCATTCTTCTTCTTGTTGTTGTTCTTCTTCTTAGTTTTGGAGACAAAACCAATGCCCCCTTTATCACCACTAGGCCTTTGCTTACTCAAAAGATCATCAATGGACTTGTTGCCTTGTGTAAATGTGGCCTTAGCAAGCTCCCCCTTCAACCTAGCATTATCTACAAGAATAGTTGTACTACTAGATGGAATGAAGTTACTAGGGGAAGGAATATTGGACAATTGAGTTTGAAGCGTTTCATGGGACTTTGTGAGTGACAAGAGTTCACTTTCCAAAGCCTTGTGGGCCTTGCTAAGCAAACTAAAGTCCTCGGCAAGTTTTTCATGAACCACACCAAACTCAATCTTGTCCTTTTTAGCCCTTTTGTATTTAGCAATAGCATGATCACGCTCTTTGATGAGTTTATTCACAATAATGTCATTGGCCTCATCAAGCCCTTCAAGTTTTAATTCAAGTGACATCCTAGTTTCTTGTTCTTCTTCTAGATCATTGTTTAAAGCCTCTAGCTCAATCATGTGTTCATGCCCAAGTTTACATCTTACATCTAGGAGCTCTTGTGTGTGATAAAGTTGATCTAAGATGTTACCAAAATGTATCTTAGCATCCCCTTGTAGGTTAGTCATAAACTCATCGAAAGCAATTAATTCCCTTTTAACATCAAGAGACATCTCATCATCAATTTCATCATTAGCTAAAGGAGTGGAGTGAGATGATGAGGATACCTCTGTTCCTCTTGCCATAAGGCAAGTGACGTTCTTGACGGGAGAATTCTCATTTGGAGAATCGAAGAGTGAGAATGTCGGAGTAGAAGTAGTGGCTAGAGCCGCCACACCATTGGGAGTTTCCTCCTCATCTTCATCATCTTCATTGTCGGAGGATTATTCTTCATGAGTGATCAAGACGATTTCTCCTGACTTCTTATTGATGGGATTCTTCTTGATGAAGGGTTTCTTGTAAGGTGCTTTGAGAGTCTTCTTCAACACAAGCTTACCCCCATGATCTTCCCTCTTCTCATAGGGGCAACTTGCCACAAAGTGATAGCGGTCACCACAATTGAAGCAAGTTCTCAATCTAGTAGTGTTTTCTCTTTTCCCATTTGGGTTGCTTCTTCGTTGCATTTAGATCTTGGCCTTGGCGGGATTCTTCCAAAAGTTCTTTGCATAGAAGGCCATATATTGACTATGAGCAATCTTGACTTCATCGGGGTGGTCCATGGAGAGGCCTTCATCACTATCATCGTCATCCCCATGGTCCACAACTTTGGCCTTCAAAGCAACATTGAAAATGTTGCTCATACCAAGGGCACGAGCACGAGCATCTTTGGAATTCTTGGCGGAAACTTTGAAAGCGGCCATATCTTGCATAACTTCATTGGAGGTCATGAGATGGTAGTTGTGTCTTCCTTGAAGGCTATTTAAGTCGGTGGGCTCAAAGGGCATGAGTGCACTCACATATTTCCTTTTTATCCATGCATCATCCACATGTGAGGCACCCACGTTTCTAAAAGCGGTGGCGGTGGTCTTGAGCCTTTGGTACATGTCCTCATGATCTTCACCTTACATAATGTAGAAGCCTTCGTCTTTGTTGCTTAGAGCATCATACCGATTCCTCCTCATACTCTCATTTCGAACAAACAATACAGTGAGGGCATCCCAAGCTTCCTTGGCAATGCTAAAGTGCTCAATGTGTGGATAATCCTTTGTACCCAATCCTTGTTGAATCATATGCAAAGCAGAGGCATTGAGTTGACTATTGACAACCTCTCTTCTTGTCAAGTTGTTTGGATCCTGTAAGGTTCCCAACCTTTAATAAGGTAGAGATCCCTGTGTTTACAATGCTAGTCCCTGGATCAATAGCTAGAATCCACAGTTAAGATGTAATATCAAGAAACAAAGGTCATAATACAACTTTATAACCAGGAATAAAATAATTTATTACATCTTACATAGCTCATTTGGCTATCTCATTACAATGCAGCAGAATATAACAATAGCATGGGGTCCTTCATCTTCAAAGTGCCACATGAAGTCATGTTGGTTGTAGACTTGTAATCCTAATCAATAAACTTCACTAACATCAAACAAACCTGCAACATAATAAGTTACAGCCACAAGGGTCAATACATTTGAACTGTATTGGCAAGTGATACTATGGTAGTATAGTGGAGTCTATCATCTATATGCATTTGGAAAAGTGGAGCTTAGGCTTGCTTTGCTCAAAATATTTTTTCCTTATCATTTGAAAACACTAAGTTTTTGCTTGACAAAATCACCCAAGGCATCTCCCAATAGAAATTGGTGATCCTTCAACCCTTGTTCAACCACAAGTTTTTAACTTAGAAATTGGGATGAGGAGATTCTTGATAGCTTCCATGTCTTGATGCTCAAATTGTTCTTTACCAGGGACATGGCTAAGTACTTAGATTTTACACTTTGCAGAGGTGGTGCACTTTCCCCACAAGACTTGGTTTCACCAAGACAAGATCTTTCAGAAGCCTTCCCTTAGACCAAAATGGACGCGCTCCAACCTATCAATCCCTACCACCAACTGTCCATTTGGCTAAGTTATTGCAACCTATATGATCCAGCCAGAGCCCATAATGCCAAGTGGCTGCACTTGAAGCTTCTCAACATTTAACATCTCAAATCTCTTTGTTCCTGGGTGGCCATACACAAGTGAGATACACAAGGTAAACCATAGAAATGGGCCTTGTGAACCACTCAACACAAACCATTCCTTCCATTCCACCCAGGTGATTCATTCACTTAGTTGTTTTATTAAACAAAACACAAGTCCTTGACTTAGAAATATTCCATAGCATGAAATGTAATCCACCCTTGTTTTATACTAGCTAAGCTAATCATGACAGTAGTAAGAATCTTAACTTAGGAAAATTCTACTAAGGTTTCATCTACTAGGATTTCCCATGGCATAGTTTACACTTAGAAAAATTCCATGCAAGTCCTACTTAGAAATATCACTAATGCATAGTGAAAATAATGGGACAAAAGTATGAAGCATCACTTGCCTTTTTGGTAGAGAGTATAAGTTCACTCCTTGATCTTGCAACAATCACACTCTTCAAATTCCACTACAATTCAATCAAGCAAGCAATATTTCAATCTACCATTCAAGCAAAACATCACATAAAATAATAGAAACAAAACAATGCATGCAAGCATGCTAAAGATTGTTTTATTTGGAAAAGTTGTTTCTAGTAGGTTATAAACATTTGAATACACCTATTGGTCATTTTATAAAGTGGCAAAATAATTTGCAAAATATTTTACTTATAAATCCTTTTTAAACCAAATCAATATTTTATGTGGTTGAAAATGCCTTTAGCAAAGCAAAAATCTTTATAGGGTTCACCAAATACATTTTTAATGCTAAAACTTGGTGTTTGGGGTCATAGAGTTTAAATCAAAACATTTCCCAAAAGGTTTTCCTCCAAAAGCATTTTTAATATATAAGCATTATTTTTATTTGACTATAAATGCTTTAAATCAAAGATTTATTCTTTTGCTTCACCAAATATATTTTTGAACCACAAATTGATTTCTATGGTCAGTAGGTTCAAAAGAAACCATTTTCCAAAGGTTTTATCACAAAATTAATTTTAGAATGAATTCTATATTCAAAACATGCCTACACAAGTTTCTGCAAAAACAATCATTTTATCAGAAAAAATTCACTAAACAAAGGGAATGTTTGGTTAGGTCTTGTCTTTCTGATTCCATTGATATAAAATTTGCAAAATTTGGACGTGTAGATTAAAAGTTATGCTATTTACAAATTTGAACATCTAATAGAACAAATTCTGTTTTTTTAAAACAATCACAAGCCACGCTTCGTGTTGCTATTGGTCTGTACCGCTTCGTGCGGATCGACAGATTCAAGGCGTTGGATCTAAGTGAGGATGAATGGTGCAGATAAGCTCGTACCCTTTCGCTTAAGTGGATCTGTCAGCGTCGCAGGATGAGGATCTAGCGGCTGCTCCGCGTTTGACAAAAGGTTGGCGGCGCTGGCGGCGACGACTGGCGGCGGAGCGGCCTGGCGGTGGCGTTGCTGGCGATGCAGGAAGCGAGAGAGGGGAAGTGGAGAGGAGGGGTAGGCGGTTATGTACGCGTGATCACGGGGCTGATTCAACGCGCGGTTAAAGAGGAATCAAGGGCGCATTCAATCGGCAGAAACGGCGACGAGGCGTGGTCTTCGCGGGGAAGAAGATGACCGGGGAGGTGGGACCTGGCTATCTGTGAGAGAGAGAGGGGAGGTGGGGTCCAACCGTCAGTGTCTTTTCGGGTTCTGTCTGCGGTGAGAAAACGTTTCGGGGGAGAGAGGGAGAGGTGGGCTGCTGGGCCTGGACTGGGCTTTGCCGAGCTGGGCTGCTTTGTTTATTTATTTTTGTACAGATTCTTTTTCCCTTTTCCCTTTATATTAAATCTGTTTTGTTTTTGTTTAATTATTTCAACATCAATTTGATTTTAAACCTCAACCAAAATTTGTTTAGATTCAAATACCGATTAATAGTTCATTTTAGCGTCAAAATTAGAATATTTCTTTTTTTCTTTTGGGGTCTTTTAATTATCTAAAAGTAGGCCCATGCATTTAAATTCAATTAATATCAAATATATTTTAAACCCTTATTTAATCTCAATTCTCACAAAACCTTTTCAGTAGGTTTATTTATCTAATAGGGTGTCAAATAATTCACCTTGACTTATTTGGAAAATGATTTATTAATCATTTTTAATTTGGGTACTTGTCCTTTATTCTCATGAAATTAGACATAGTTTTAATTCCATAAATTTTATTTGGAAGTTTTCTTTGATCTTATTTAAGTTAATCAAACAACTTTTATTCCACTTGGGTAATTTCCAATTATTATTTTCCCATGATTTAATTTATTATTTCTAATAGGAATTTTATCTTTATTCAAATAGAATAGGATTTGGTTAATGCCCTCTTAATTAATTTGAAAATTCCTTATCCTTTAATTTATTTGGATTTGGATTATATTTATTCCATTTGCTTATGGATTAGGTCAAGAGTTAATTTGGCCTTTAAATATTCCTCATTTAATATTTCTTTCTTTATCTTATAAAATCCATATCTTTTTATTTATAGATCCAAACATGGTGATTCCAATTTGTAAAATCTTATTTAATATTTGTTTATCCTTTTAAATCTTTTTAGGATTATTTGATCAACATTGGGCATGGATTTCTAGATAGATGCTTTATTAGCTCTGGAAATTCAATTTCCTTATCTTATTAAATTCCTAAGATTTTATCTATGGCTCCAAATTAAGTGAAACCAATTTATATGGTTTTATAATATTGCCATTTGTCATTCTTTATCATTTTGAAATGTTTGTATGACCAATTTTTATATGGATCAAATCCATAGGCTTGGAGATAACATGGAAATGATTTTCTTCCATTAGGGTTTTAGGGTTTTGGTTTATTCTCCAAGTGTTTAAATTTCAAGATGCATTTTAGGAGGAATGCATTCCACTTGATTTGAATTTAGTTGGATTCAAACATTAGCCAAAGTTTGTTCAAGATGGGATTTTAAGTTCCATTTAGAAACAAAAGTTTCTTTTCACCCTAAATTTCAATAATTATTCATTTTGTTTATTTTATTTTTCACACTACAAGATTTGGAAAATCTTGGGATGTGACAGATCCCCAATAAAGAGTCCATGCTCGATGATGTTCCATAGTTCAATGCAAGAGCTGCACATATGAGTTCTCATTAGTGATTGCCATTGAGCAAAAGTAGCAGATTCTTCAAGATTAGGTGGGTCACCTCTATTGTATACATGAGGGTGAGGGATTGGAGGGTCGGGAGAGTACCATGAATCACGGTTCTCACCCTTCCCACCATCATTTTGTGTGGAGGAATTAGTGTTGTCTTTTTTACCCTAACCATTAGATCCTTAGGGGATACCGGAGTATTCCCTTTAGGTAAAACGGATGGAGGATCCTCTTGAGGAGAGGGGGATGATGAGCCAGCTTTGTCTTTAAGAGTTTGCTCAAGCATCTTCTTGACTTCGTTGACCAAGGAAGAGCTCAATCTTGTTTCCAAGTTTTTGAGATCTTCCATGGTCACCGTGGTAGGCTCACCATCACCATCCCCATCGCGGCTACTCATATTCTCTTAGGCAGTAAAGCCCAAATAAAGAGACGAGGCTCTTATACCAATTGAAAGGATCGTATGGGCACCTAGAGGGGGGTGGGGTGAATAGGTGCTACTTCAAATTTTATTTCTTTTTCAATTTAGGGTTTGACAATATGGTAAATTCTCTAGATAATGCAACTAAGGTGAATTTACCTATATGACAAATGAGCACAAGCTAACACAAGACAAGCAATAATAAGTAAGTAAAGTGTGGTAAAGGATAGAAGTAACCAAAGTGGTGGACGCGGAGACACAAGGATTTGTTTCCCGTAGTTCCTTCCTTTTGAGGGGAAGTACGTCTACATTTGGAGAGGGGGTGGTTTCAAACCACAAACGCCATGAGAGGCCTCCCTTGTTCTCCGATGAATCTCACCCCAACGGGCTCGATCCACGTTCCACTATATCGGCAACCTTCAAGGTGGAAGACGGCACCTTTACAACAAGTTTGGGGCACACATCCACAACTTAATTGGAGGCTCCCAAATACAAGCAAGTTGTCAAGACAAATCAAAGACAAGCTTGTAAGAACCAAATCAAAGTTAGGGTTTCCAATGAAACACTAGAGCTTGGGGGCCCTCAAGTGAATGAGAGGGAAATGAAGATCTCTCTTGGTGAAGATGTAGATCAAGGCCTCCTCCTTCGATTCTCCAAAGATCAATGGCTTTGGATGTTGGATGGAGAGATCTTGTAGATTTGGTGGCTCTAATGGAGTTGGTGTTCTTGAGCAGCTCGAGCAACTAGAGGAAGAAGATAAGGGTCCCTTTTTATAGGCAGCTCCCTCCACGAACCGTTTTCTGGCCGTTGTAGAAAAGTCAGACCGGAGACTCCGGTCTACACCAGAGATTCCGGCCAATCTCCGGACCAGCCTCCGGACCGCCCATCTGAATGACCAGGGCCATCCATGACCCAGCAAGACCAGAGATTACGGTCATCCAACACCAGAGACTCCGGACCGAGCTACCACCGGAGACTCCGGGATAACCTCTGGAGCGGGCTCCGGACCCTCAATCAGAATGTCCCAGCCCAGATCCTGAAGTCACCACCGAAGACAGATCCGGAAACTCTGGACCACACCGGAGACTCCGGTCTTGGCAGACCGGAGACTCCGGTCTGGAGTTTCTAGAATTGTGTCACATGAGTAGGGACTTTTCCCAAGTGTGAGGGTGCTTTCACATATCATAATACCAACCTGTGGATAGTGACAAACTGTAAAGTGATCTACTTGTTGTTAACAAACACCAAAAGTGATTATGACAATAAATGCCCTTTCACTTGGCCTCCCTTTAGTTATCACCACAGGGGGGTCTCTTGCAATTTCATCATGAGCAGAATTACGGTTTTCTTCAACAGATTCCGGGTCGGGACTTGCTACAACTTTACTTCTCTTCTTTCTCTTTGCAGCTTCTGTAGCATTTATTTTCAGTTCAGCCATTTATTTCTCCATCACCTTCATGTGCTTTTCATAAATCTCATTTGTCTTCTCTGAAGATGCTAGACCTACCGCATATCTTTCCTAGAAAGCTTGCAATCTACATGCTTCACCTGTTTCTCTACATCTGGTACAACTATATTAGGAGGTGGCATCGACCAACTAGCTAGGTTGTAGAGCTTTGGAATTTCAATGACCGTGCCTAGGTAGCTCATCACTTTCATCACATGGCAGCATAGAATTCCATCTCTATTGAATTTGTAGCACTAACAATTATACATTTCATTTTCGCGATCAATATCAACAAACTAACTTCTCCCATACCCAAACACAGAACCCTGAACTGGGAAAACTTCAAACCTATTAGGATTATCGTTACAAGACCCGGCATTGTAGGATGTTATCTTGCGAAGCTCTAGCTGGAAAATGTTGTAGATAGGTAGAGTGTAAGTCTTTAACATCTATTTCTCCATTGGAAAATCAGACCAAACTCTCACTGTCTTGTCCTCGCCTACAAACTCATGCGCATCTTCAACAACTTATATCTTCTCTTGCAATTTCATGTATTGCTTAAAGAAACAAAGAAGGCTAGAATGCGGATCAATATATTTTTTGAGAACTGCATTAAATCCCTCACTTCTAGCAGTAGTTTGCAAGAATGGGAAGAATCTGTCCTGGAAATAAGCTGGAACAAAGAAACTCCTCAAGTCATAAAGGTCAAGGAAATGCGGGTGATCCGCAACCCCATGTCTCTGAATCATTTTTGTCCACCTTAGCTCAAATTCTTCAATAGTGAAACTGTTATCAATCACATCATTGAACACAATCCTCAAATCTTCATGTTGTGCAACAAAAGGACCTAGTTTCTCCTGCACCTTTTGCATAATGTGACATCTACAATTTCTTTGAACAGTATACACCAACACCGCAAGGATAGCACTTCTCATGCCAGCATCCTGATTAGTGATGATGTTCAGGGGATGCAATCCATCCATAGCGTCTAGGAACGCCTCAAACAGCCACACAAAGTTTGCAATTCTCTCATGCCTAATAAAACCAAAACCAAACTGAATAGACTTTCCATATCTATTGATCCCAATGAATGGTGCACAGGGCATGTTGTACTTGTTCGTCATGAATGTAGTATCGAATGAAATACAATCATTATAGAACTTGTACACTTCTCTTGCAGCACCATCCACCCAAAATAGGTTCTCAACCCTATCCTCTTCATCAAGACGAAAAGTGTATAAGAATTTGGGGTCTTGTTTCTGGATTTTTTTGAAATAGGCCAACAAGTTAGGGATGTCCTTCACTTGTTGCAGATCACCAATAGTAGCCATGTAGTTGCTCACTGATTTAGTGTTGTAAGGCACATTTTTCTTGCTTCCATAAACCTCACCCATGATCTCCATAATTCTCCCATCACTGAGATTCACCTCATGAAGCAAGTCAATAAATATCTTTTCTTCCCTAGGAATCTTATTGTGAGATCTGAGGTACTTCTTGAGAGCAAATTTCTGGATAACATCATGTGTGTGATCTTCAATAAACTGGGTCACTTCCCATCTAGCACCATTCCTTTTGACACGCACTTTCACCTTGCAATATGTGAGCTTGGTGATAGTACGGTTGCGCTGTTTTATTGGTGTAGGGGCATCCTCAGCATTTTTTCCTATTTTGTTGCACACATACACACATTTGTCTCTCTCCCCATCTTTTGCAGATCTCCTAGATGAATCAATCCTAACAGAAAAACCAACATGTTTTGCATAACGATTGTAATGTGCAAGCGCTGCCTCATCAGAGTCAAACTTCATCCCAACATGTGGAGTTTTAGTAACAAACCCCTCCGGCGTAGACTGGACCTCACCGTCGCTACCACTGTCCTCACTAGACAATGTAACACCTGTTCGCGCACCCGAGTGAGTGTCCCATGCCTGCCCCGAAGGTCTAGATGCAGAAGGTCCAGCACCTGAATGAGTTTTCCCCTCTAAATCCCCTGATGGCATGCTTATAGAAGTTCCACCCCCAGATGGTCCTATAGAAGTTCCAGCACCATCATCATGGAAACCTCGTAGAGCACCTTCCTCATCATGCACAGAACTGTCTCCCGCTGTCTGGTTAAGGTCTAGCTCCCCAAACCAATAAGCAAAACCTTTAGGCATTAAGCCAAACCCCTGCATATGGCAAAAAAAACAAATTACATCACCAAGTTATTTATTTTTCATTTAGCTTTTAAACTATAGTTACATCAACATTTGTGTTTCTGTTCTTAACAGGGAAATGGAGTCCTGTGATAGTCAAGAAAAAAAGGGAGGTAGGAGTCCATGTACAGATGACATCAAGAACTATTAGAATGTGATGTTCCCACCCGCGGTCTTCCATCCTTTATTTTGGTTTTTGCTGATTGAATATTGTTGCTACTGGGAAGTTTCTATGATGTTCTTTTCCATATGATTTTTCTACTAAAAGTTCTATGATGCTCTTTTCCATCTGAATCTATACAAGAAGTTGCACTGAAAGTTCTACTAATAGTTCTATACAAAAAGGAAAATATTTTTTTATGAATCTAGGTGTGCTTCTTACATGTAAATTTCAACAATGGATGCCAGGGAGAAAAGAGAACTTATAGGTGGAATTTCCTTAGCTGGAAGTTACAGGGGATAGAATCGGGATTTGGGGGAGGGAGAAAGGATAAGATGGAAGAATTTTTTCAAGTCCTTTTTCTTACAGCTCTCTGTGTTGTCAATGGCCATGGAAGTAATGGACGCGGGGCTGTAAGAAATCGGAATCTAGGATTTGGGGGAGGAAGGTAATATGGAGGTGGTTACGCGACCAGGGGGTACCCTCGGTTCCCGCGCGTGACCCGCGATTGCCGCTAGTTGTCCCCGTGCATGAAAACGGGAAGCCGGGGTGAGGCGAAACTTTCCGTAAACAGCCTTTCAGAGCGACCTGGACGTAAGGTAAATCCAGGTCGGCCTGGATATAGTCACGTCCTTACTAATAAGAGGAGAAAAGGGGAAGGAGTAGATCGAGATGGGGGAGTGGTTGAGAGATGGATTGGCCTAGGATGCTTTGCCTTGATGCTTTTTGTGGATAGGGCAGGGCAGCTGGCGTTGCACGTGATGGGCAAGGGAAAGCACGGCTCACATGCTGGATGTAGCTCAGCAAGAAGAGGAACGGAAGTTAGCTAGGCGTGAACGGTAGGGTTCAGGTTTAGCTGGGTTTGATCGATGTATGCACCAGGAAGTTTGGGTTCAGCTGGATTCCAAGTGTAAACCGATCAGTACATGTGTGTGGTGAATATGAAGGTTGCATGCACACAAAGGTAGGAAGAAGTGTATGTGTATGTGGTTACACACATACGAGTATGATTAGGTAGCTAGTAGCTTAGCTAACATAGGAGAAAAAAATATCACAAAGCAAATAGATTAGAGACGGAGTATTTGCTTAGCGAGCTAGATTAACTAGAAAAAGCTTGAAAGATGGAGTGTAGATAGAATTTGCACGAAACATGTA
The DNA here is from genome assembly GCA_030063025.1 of Avena longiglumis. Classification (NCBI taxonomy): domain Eukaryota; kingdom Viridiplantae; phylum Streptophyta; class Magnoliopsida; order Poales; family Poaceae; genus Avena; species Avena longiglumis. Next base: position 191,181,401 of record CP125974.1, on the reverse strand, counting down.
GACATACACATGGTGTCAAATAGATTAGATTTAGGATGCTCTAGATTAGGAAAGAAATAGGCCATAATACATGTATCACTAGATGTGGTATATGTAGATGGCCACAAACAAACGATTTTGAAAGATGGGCAAAACTATGAATATATGTGGTATCCACATAGATACCTGAAAGTTGATGGTTTTGATGGGATTGAAAAAATTCAAATAAAACACAAACTCAACTAGAATTCAAATGAGGAGATATGTCACATAGGGGGCTTGTTATTTTATATGACTAGAGTGGAGAGTTTATACTGCATGCGCCCACTAGGGGAAAAATAAAAGGATGGCACATGCACTTTGGGTAAAATAGAAAGATGGTGACAATATAGAACATAGCAGGATCATGGACTAAATATCGGAATGGATCCACACATAATTATACATGGGCATGAATTAAAACCTACACAATAAATGGAACCCATATATCCATGCATCATGGAAATGGACAAGAACAAGTGACAAGAGGCCCTATCATGTTAGTAGAGAGAATGATTTAAAGAGATATTCCCTCAACTTAATTTGGACATCAAGCAATATATCAAGAACCAACTACAATATATTAAGAACCAACTACAAATAATGGGAGGCAAAAACAAAATGCAATAAGAGGAAAAGAACCAGATACAAGTGTTTTAATATGTTTCTCAAATGCAATGTGGCATGATGACATGAGCATGATATTGTGCAATGCAATTACAATATGTAGGAAGTAGCAATATAGAATAGGCGAGTAGCATTACAACTGTTAGACAATTGGGATGCTACAACTCTCCCCCACTAATGAAGAATCTCGCCCTGAGATTCCTAGGAAAGAAAAGAACACGACAAGAGGCGGGTTGCTCGGAGCGAAGGTGATCCTCACGCTCCAAAAAGGATGAACAACAGAATGGTGCGAGCACTACACCTTACAAAACATGCTAGACTGGTTGCGAGTCTTGCTTTTTGCTTCTAGGAAACAAAGGAATTGACGAAATGAAGGATTATGGCGAAACAAGGAAGTTAGGATGAGGAATACGATAAAGAATATAACCACTTCTTGAAAGAATTTAAGAATACGATGAATCGAGAAGAGAAAGGAAAGACACATCGTTAGGATTAAAGATCAACAGATGCATGTGAATATGATTTTTTCTTTCGCTAGAAGAAATGAACAATTTTGGGGAATTTATCAACCACTATGAAAATAGCATTGTTTCCTTTCTTAGAATTAAGAAGTGAAGTTTGGAGAAACATTATTGCCTTGAGACAATAAAGTTCCTTGATATGAACAGAAAGATTTGGGTTAGGATTTCTCGGATTAGATTCTTCTTGCGCCGGTAAGGACCAAAGGATCATGCAAAGACGGTGTGTAGATTTATCTCCTCGAGAAAGAGTGACATGAGTTTTTGGTGCTATCCATAAAAAGAAGTTGAAGATCTAGAGTTATTTCAAAGATGCTTATTTCTTGCCTTAACCATGATGTTATTGCAATATATTTGTGATTGATGGCATCGACCATAATTTCTTTACCAAGAGAAAATAATTGCCGAAAAGAAGTTAGATATATCTTCCATCCCTCTTGTTTGACAGTGTCAAGCTCCGGTAGAATGAAGAGAAAGGAGAAGATTTTTCATTTTCTTCCACCAGATCCTTGAAGATTTTGCTTCATGTTGAGATAAACGAGACCACCAACAAGAGATTCTAGATTACATTCTTGAGAGAACACTCCGAAATCAAGGAGGGAAGTAAAAGTCTCGAGGGATAAAGGCAACTTTTGAATTTCGTGGAATGAATGAAATCGCATTAATTTGCCAATTCAATGTAACAAAGTGAATGATAAGAGTAGTGGTATGTTCATGACTCCATCCCGCACTCAAAGCATTACTTCACACGTGAACAAGAAAACCATGCAACCAAACTCCCAAAAACAGACTGAAGATCTTGACAAGCAGAAATCATGAAACTCCATAAGAAAACAAAGATGTGATACAAAAACTTCATTGGATCCAAGCAGATAAAAATGATGATGTTGTCGTCGTGTCGGAAGTCGCAAACCAATGAAAAAGATATGAATGAAGATCATGAAGACAAGTAAACGTTTCAACATATAGATTAAGGATAGAACCCAAAACATGAATAGAAGAATTATGAAAGATCTGGAAAATCTTCGTGGAATCCGACAGATTGAGGATATAAAATAAAGCGAGAAGGTTTTAAAATATTTCTTAGTAAGTCAAAGATCAAAAGAGTTTCTTGTCCTTCTTGAGAAGAGCTGAGAGAGATTTGAGCAAGATTTAGCCTTCTTGAGGAAATCTTTGGCCGAACAATGATGATAACTTGCCAAAACAAGGAAAAAGCTTTGGAGTTGGTTGATACTTGGTCGCCTGGTTGATGGGATCACCGGTTGAAAAGAGGAAATATTTGGGTAAGAACCGATGATAACTCATACATTTAAGCAAAGCTATCCGAGATGAAAAAGATGAGATTCTCTCGTATCAAAGAGAACCTTTGCAGGTAAGGAGTTCAAAAATATGCGAGGCAGGATAAACGGATGATAAACCTAGTGCCTTGAAAACCTCTGGATTGCCAAAGATACTTGAATATGATATAGATATGATCACTGAATAACTCAAAAGCACAAGAGATGTCCGTCATCCTTTGGAGGATTAGATCGATGGCATTGACCATATCCACTCATGATAAGTGTCATATAGCTATACTTAGAACCAAATTACCATCACAAGCATCAGATCGACACTGTTATGTATTTAGTCCAAATGAATTTAGAGGTTAAGTGAAAACTCCAGATTTAAGCGTCGGTAGCAAAAGATTGGGTTAGCATGGACATGCCGACAAAACAAGATAGATGGAACATCGCACACGACTGAAAGGAGTGTGAAAACACAGATTCATCAAAGAAATTTTTTCCGCATTTTTCAGCATTAAAATACCAATAGATGCGAAAAACAACTTAATGGATAGAGATTAGCAACTCCACATTCTGTGAAAGCATGCAGGAAGAACGAGTACCATTAACAAGATCGCATCAGTTTACAAAGAGTCGGATAGATCGCGTTGGTTTAACAAGGCCTTTCAGGATGGAATGTACCAATAGTTGATAACCAAAGGCAGATTATGACAACATGGTTGGATGCAACAGATAGACAAAGAATTTGACAAAAACATCCTATGGTACTACGGAAACCCCAAACACGTGAATCCTAGTTTGAATTTTAGGAGAGGATTGGTAAACATTACATTTCCTTACCAGAAAAGGGTGGGTGGGAGGGTAAGAAGAAAAATGGAAGCAGTCCTACTCTCACGTTTTAGTTTTTCCCTAATATACATAACTACCAAAAATATTTGCTAGATTGACAACGACCATCTTGGCTGAGACCCTGAAGGGCGGAATGGCTCTAATACCAGATGTAATACCTCGGACACTACGCTCTAAGGAACAAGCCAGGATGAACCCAAAGTGCATAAGGTGGTTCTACCGCGGAGGCCCAAAGGCCATCCACGTGCAGGCCCCTCTAAGCGGAGCAGGGCACGGTACCAGAAAACATACACAAGTGCAAGAACATCATATTAAGTGCGAGCAGCATAGTCGACAGTCATGCGAACAAAACATACACAAGTGTGTATGTCAGCGACATACAAGAGTACATCAGAGCCAAACCATCTAAAAGAAATGGAAATATTCAACGCCATACAACAAGATTGTGAGATCCAAGCACATGGCTTAATAGGATACTCATACCAACAAGTTGCAACTTTTCGAAAAGAACTCTAAGGTTAAGCGTGCTTGGCCTAGAGCAATTCCAGGATGGGTGATGGACCGGGAAGTGGGTAACCAGGTGCGCATGAGTGAGTACAAAGTGCGCAGAAAAGACTAGTTTAGATCTGTGGGGCCAGTCTAGATATCCTATTAAGCTGATAGGAGTGACACCCCCCGGGCCTAGTGCACGGGGTGTTACAACTGGTATCAGAGCCGATCCTCGCGGTTAAACGGGTGTGTGCGGGTCAGTGGCAGGATATGTAGAGCATGGCGCGTGTGGCTCGGAGTGGACACAACATGGCACATGTGCCGACACTGGATGCACATACGTGTTCCAAGAGGGAACGTTCCTGGGGTGTGCATGATCGATGAGGGCATCAATCTTCTAAAGGGTGGGTGTATGTGAGATCCAAGCACATGTCTTAATAGGATTGATAGGATAATCATACCAACAAGTTGCAACTTCTTTTCCAGAAGCTCATTCGAAAAGAACTCTAAGGTTAAGCGTGATTGGCCTAGAGAAATTCTAGGATGGGTGACCGACCGGAAAGTGGGTAACCGGGTGCGCATGAGTGAGGACAAAGTGCACATAAAAGACTAGTGTTGGTATGTGGGGCCAGTCTATATATCCTATTAAGCTTCCAGGAGTGGCACTGTAAGGTTCCCAACCTTTAATAAGGTAGAGATCCATGTGTTTACAATGCTAGTCCCTGGATCAATAGCTAGAATCCACAGTTAAGATGTAATATCAAGATACAAAGGTCATAATACAACTTTATAACCAGGAATAAAATAAATTATTACATCTTACATAGCTCATTTGGCTATCTCATTACAATGCAGCAGAATATAACAATAGCATGGGGTCCTTCATCTTCAAAGTGCCACAGTCAATCATGTTGGTTGTAGACTTGTAATCCTATTCAACACACTTCACTAACATCAAACAAACCTGCAAAATAATAAGTTGCAGCCACAAGGGTCAATACATTTGAATTGTATTGGCAAGTTTCACTACTATGTAGAAATAAGTGGATCCTATCAATACATGCATATTTGGCCAAGTAGGGTTTAGGCTCATTTGCAGAAAGCAATATAGTTTTATCCTATCTTTTCAAAATAGTTTTGATCTTTTGTAAAATATTTCTGAACTTCTTGGAAAACTCCAAGTGCTTCAAATACCTTGTTGTCACCATCAAGTTTTACTTTGAGAAATTGGAATGTCGAGATCTTCCATAGCTTCAGGCCTTAGTTGCTCAGTTGTTGTCCATAACCGGGGACACGGCTAAGTACTTAGAATTTGATCTTCTGCAGAAGTTGTACACTTTACCCACATGACACAATCTCATCTTGATGCCACCAGTGGCCGCTGGATAAGTACTGGAAGATTGAGAATGTGACAAAGTCTTTCCATAGGAGTCCTCCCAATACACAATGCTAGCTTGTCAACCAGGCACCAATGTAGGGATAAATTTCCCTTACACAATTCTAGTTAACCTGAAGATGCCAATGCATGGGTCTTCCACTATGTAGTTGACTAAGCCAGAGCCCATTTAGCATGTGGCAGTACACGGAAGCCACTGTACGAGAAACATGTTCAATCTCTAAGTCCCTAGGTGGTTTTCTTCTAGTGCACATACAAAAATAGATGGCCATATAAACATGGTTCCTTTTGTTGCCACCTTGTCCAAAACTTGAGTATCCTTGTCCACCCAGGTGGTTCATTGAGTACTTGTTTTATTATATAAAACATATATCTTTTCAACTCTTCGTATAATCATAACATGTATCCTATACCAATATATAGCAGCGCTAAGCATACTACAACTACAATGTTTCCACTAAGGGAGATATAAGGGTATCCTATTAGGATTTAGCATAGCATAAAATATAGTAGTCCTTATCATGCATGTTACAAAAATCCACTAAGTGTAATGAAAATAGTAGGACATGGATGATAGTGCCACTTGCCTTTTTAGTAGAGAATGTTGGTTCACTTATTGATCTTGCAAATATCACACTCTTCTAATTCCACTACAATTCAATCAAGCAAACACAAATTCAACTAGCATTCCAACCAATTTATCACACATAAAATAATAGAAACAAGGTCATGCATGCAAGCATGCAAAAGATAGTTTTATTTGCAAAAGTGGTTTCTACTAGGCTCTAATCATTGTAAAGTTCAAAGTGGTCATTCACAAAAGTGGTAAAACCATTTGCAAAAGGTTTTATCTATAAACCATTTTTAAATCAAATCAATATTTTATGTGGTTGAAAATGCTTTTAGTAAAGAAATATTCTTTAAAGTGTTCACCAAATATATTTTAATTCTCAAAACTTGGTGTTTAGGGTCAGAAGGTTTGAATCAAATCATTTCCCAAAGGTTTTACTCAAAAATCATTTCTAAAACAAAAACAATATTCTTATTTAACTAGAAATGTGCTAACTCAAATATTTACTCCTTAACTTCACAAAGTACATTTTTAAATCCATAAGTTGGTTCCTAGGGTCAGTAGGTTCACAAAAAACCATTTTGCAAAGATTTCATGTTAAAAATGTATCTAAAACAATTTTTTATATTCAAAATAAGCCTACACATGTTTCTGAAATTTCATCCAATTTTACCGAAGAAAAACATTAAAAAAATGCATGGTTGCAAAGTACATGATCTGCTGAATCCATTGATATAAAATTTGCAAAATTTGGACGTGTAGAATTAAAGTTATGAATTTTACAAGTTTGCATAACCAATAGATTCAAATTTCTGTTTTTAAACAAAACCCTGTCCACGTGGCGTGATTCTACTGGCCGGTACTGCTTCGTGCGGATCAGCCTCTCTGGACCGCAGGATTCACTTAAATCGTATGGCTCAGATTGACGCTTACCCCTTCGCCTAAATCTATTCTTAGCCGCAAGATTCAGATCCAACGGATGCTATGCGCTTGACCAAAAGTGGGCGGCGACTGGCGACGCGGGCTCTGCTCGCGGTGGTTCTGGCGAAGCAGGAAGGAAGGTAGGGAGAGGAGATGCTCACAGGGTTCGCAGGATCCTGGTGAAGCTCGAGGCGCTGTCGGCTTGGCGAGGGGCGCGCTAGAGCGGAGCGGATTGCTCGCCGGAGACGACGTCGGCGTCGGGCGTCTCTGGAGGTTGACGGGGACGGAGCTGTAGGTTGGGCCGAGGCAAAGTAAGTGCACGGTTAGACGCAGGCGATCGTGGGGAGTATGGGAGCATCACTGAGAGGGCTCGGGGCGGCCTGGGCTTACCAGGGGGACTCGCCGGAGAAACGACCGAAGACGGTGGCGCTCTGATGTTGACGAAGCCGAGCTTCTAGAGCGCCCGGGAGCGAGCTGGGGCTATGGGCAGACACGCAAGGGACTGGAGAGCAAGCTTGCGTGCTTGGGGAGTGGAGAGGCGGTCGGAGTCGCCGGAATTTCGCCGGAGAAGTTCGTCGGGGACAGTGGGTTCGAGATCGCGATTGGCGCAGCCTGGAGGCAGAGAGGGAATGGCGCTTGGGGGAAAGAGAGAGGAGGGCGAGGCGCTTTAACGAGCGTGGTCACTGGTGAGATTACTCCAGCCATCAACGCGTATTCAAGGGGATTAATCGCGGCAGAACGCCGTTGAGAAAGGGGGAAACGGCTCGAGCGGGTGAGAACGACGACGTGCTGGCATGGGGCCGTGCTGACAGTGAGAGAGATAGAGGGGGCACGGGGTCCACTGCTCAGTGTCTGGGTGGGTGCGAGATTGAGTGAAAAAAACGATTTGGCAGAGGGTGTAGGTGGGATGCTAGTTGGGCTTGCTGGGCCTGGCTATGGGCTGTTTCATTTCATTTTTTTATACATGAATGCTTTTTCTTTTTATGTTTTGAATTTCTGTTTTGATTTTCAAACAAATAATTCAAACACCAATTCAAATCAAACCACCATCAAACTTTGTATTGATTTTAGTTCTATTTAACAACATAATCCAAAGTCAAAAATAAAATAATACTTTTATTCTTTTAGGATCTATTTAATAATTAAATAAAATAGACCTTATTCATTAATTCAAATAGGATTTAATTTATTTAAAAACTCTATTTGAAACTAAAATAATACCAAAATCATTTCAGTAGGTTTTATTTCAAAATATAAAACACTTGGAAATCATATTTAAAATAAATTAACAAGTTTTAGTGTTTATTTAAAATGGAAAAACCTTTACTTTAACAAAATTGGATATTAATAAATCCTCATTATTTTATTTAAATAAACCTTTACTCTTTTTATCAATCAAAATATTTTATTTCAAAAATCTTGGCCAAGATTAAATTTGACTCTTTAAAATAATCCTTATTTATATTCCTACCTTTGCTTTATAAAACCATATCTTTTTATTTAAAGATCCAGAAATAGAAATTCCAACTATCATAACTTTATTTATTATTTGTTTATCTTTTTTTTAATTCCCATTAGGATTTTATTTGATCAAAATAGGTTTTGATGTTTCTAATTGGAATCAAAAAGTTTCTTCTCACCCTAAAAATCAACAATTGTTTATTTGTTTATTTTTTTTCACATTTCAAAATTTGGAAAATTTTGGGATGTGACAGGCTACCACCCTTAAAAGAAATCTCGCCCCGAGATTTGGGAAGTCTAGGGTTACAAGTTGGCTTCAAGGCAACTAGGGTACTACCACCCTTAAAATAAAGTCTCATAGGGTTACATTGATGGTTCACTTGACTATGGGTTCAACACTTGATATCCAGACAAGGAATCCTTATTTGACTCTTCTGAGTTTACTAGTTCCTGACATCCACTTCTTCTATCTCTTCAAAGTTTCCATCCATGTCAATGTGGTTCACATGTCCTTTCTGGGTCACATTGGAGTCACTTCCATTGGCTCTTCTAGCATCCTTATTCTTTTTCTTCTTAGGACAGTCTGATGCATAGTGTCCAAGTTCCTTACAATTATAGCACTGCAACTGGCTAATGTCTTTCTTCCTGAAAGTGTCATGTTGGTTCTGATCAAGGTCATCTCCATTATCAGTATCATTTCCATTATTATCGCTTCCATTGGAGTTGTGGTGATACTGATGTGGTTCAGAATCTTCATTGCTCTTTTTGAATGAATGCTTCTTTTTTGATGATCCTGAGTGATACTTGAGCTTATGCTTCCTCTTTCTGTTCTCAACTTGATTCATCTTGTTTTCCAAAATGGTGGCTTTCTCACAGAGTGATTGATAAGTTGGGACATAGGCAACATGTAGCTGCAGGTTAAACTCATCATTAAGTCCTTCAAGAAATTTCTCCTTTCTCTTAGCATCTGTATCAACTTCATCCGGTGCATAGCATGCCAGATTGTTGAATTCTTCAATGTACTCAGCCACACTGAGGTGATGCTGTTTCAGATTGTGAAACTCCTTTTTCTTCAAGTACATCACTCCAGGTGAGATGTGAGTTGTACGGAAACCATCCTCAAAAATAGCCCAAGTTACATCTTCAAGGGGAGGGGTGATCTGAAAGTTGTCCCACCATGTTGCTGCTGGTCCTTCAAGTAGAAATGCTGCAAACCTAACTTTTTCTTCATCGGTGCAGCCAACAGTCACTAAGTCTTTGTTCACTGAACGTAACCAGTCATTGGCTTCCATTGGATCAGTTGTTCCAGAAAACCTTGCAGGTCTTAGTTTCAGAAACTTGGTGAGCATGTCAAGTGCTGGAGGATTATTCTGATTGTTGTTGTTGTTGTTGTTGTTGTTGTTGTTGTTGTTGTTGTTGTTGTTGTTGTTGTTGTTGTTGTTGTTGTTGTTGTTGTTGTTGTTGTTGTTGTTGTTGTTGTTGTTGTTGTTGTTGTTGTTGTTGTTGTTGTTGTTGTTGTTGTTGTTGTTGTTGTTGTTGTTGTTGTTGTTGTTGTTGTTGTTGTTGTTGTTGTTGTTGTTCTGATTCTGTATGAATGTGGTTATCATCTGCATCAGTTGCGTCTGAGCTGTCATCATCTGCTGCATCTCAGGAGTGATGTTGTTGTTTTGGTTGGGGTTGGCACGACGGCGAGGCATCTGTTGGTTTGATAGGGATGAGTAATGACAGATATACCTAAGGAAGTTCTAACACATCACCCAAAACAATCAAGTTCAAACAAACAATCAAGCAATCAACAAGCAACTATTCACTTAACAACTTATGAGCTTAACTCATGAGTTGAAGGAAACAACAAGTTTTCTTGAAATAATTAACTTAGTATAGACATACCTCATAGGTCAATATGATCCATACTCTAACTTGATATCAATGTCTTTGGTAGGCATTCTAATGTCTCTTGGTTTTTCACTTGTAGTCCTTAGTGATGTCTAAGTTGAAGTTCTTGGTGAGACTAAATTTGAAGTCATGGGTCATGGTGAAGGCTTTGTACATCAAGTTGAAAAGGAAGAGATGTAGAATCAAAACCAAAAGGTTGAGGAAAGAGTTTACAAGATTGTTTGTAAATAAGTTTTTGGAACAAATACAACTTCTATTTATCTAAGGGGTTTTGTCCAATCCTAGGATTACAATCCTACAGGCAACACACTGCTCTGATACCATCTATAAGGTTCCCAACCTTTAATAAGGTAGACATCCCTGTGTTTACAATGCTAGTCCCTGGATCAATAGCTAGCATCCACAGTTAAGATGTAATATGAAGATACAAAGGTCATAATACAACTTTATAACCAGGAATAAAATAAATTATTACATCTTACATAGCTCATTTGGCTATCTCATTACAATGCAGCAGAATATAACAATAGCATGGGGTCCTTCATCTTCAAAGTGCCACAGGCAATCATGTTGGTTGTAGACTTGTAATCCTATTCAACACACTTTACTAACATCAAACAAACCTGTAACATAATAAGTTGTAGCCACAAGGGTCAATACATTTGAATTGTATTGGAAAGTTTCACTACTATGTAGAAATAAGTGGATCCTATCAATACATGCATATTTGGCCAAGTAGGGTTTAGGCTCATTTGCAGAAAGCAATATAGTTTTATCCTATCTTTTCAAAATAGTTTTGATCTTTTATCAAATCTTTCTGAACTTCTTGGAAAACTCCAAGTGCTTCAAATCCCTTGTTGTCACCATCAAGTTTTACTTTGAGAAATTGGAATGTCGAGATCTTCCATAGCTTCAGGCCTTAGTTGCTCAGTTGTTGTCCATAACCGGGGACACGGCTAAGTACTTAGAATTTGATCTTCTGCAGAAGTTGTACACTTTTCCCACATGACACAATCTCATCTTGATGCCACCAGTGGCCGCTGGATAAGTACTCACCAAGATGGAGTACTGGCAGATTGAGAATGTGACAAAGTCTTTCCATAGAAGTCCTCCCAATACACAATGCTAGCTTGTCAACCAGGCACCAATGTAGGGATAAATTTCCCTTACACAATTCTAGTTAACCTGAAGATGCCAATGCATCGATCTTCCACTATGTAGTTGACTAAGCCAGAGCCCATTTAGCATGTGGCTGTACACGGAAGCCACTGTACGAGAAACATGTGCAATCTCTAAGTCCCTGGGTGGTTTTCTTCTATTGCACATACAAAAAGAGATGGCCATATAAACATGGTTCCTTTTGTTGCCACCTTGTCCAAAACTTGAGTATGCTTGTCCACCCAGGTGGTTCATTGAGTACTTGTTTTATTATATAAAACATATATCTTTTCAAATCTTCATATAATCATAACATGTATCCCATCCCAATATATAGCAGGGCTAAGCATACTACAACTACAATGTTTCCACTAAGGGAGATATAAGGGTGTCCTATTAGGATTTAGCATAGCATAAAATATAGTAGTTCTTATCATGCATGTTACAAAAATCCACTAAGTGTAATGAAAATAGTAGGACATGGATGATAGTGCCACTCGCCTTTTTAGTAGAGAATGTTGGTTCACTTCTTGATCTTGCAAATATCACACTCTTCTAATTCCACTACAATTCAATCAAGCAAACACAAATTCAACTAGCATTCCAACCAATTTATCACACATAAAATAATAGAAACAAGGTCATGCATGCAAGCATGCAAAAGATAGTTTTATTTGCAAAAGTGGTTTCTACTAGGCTCTAAACATTGTAAAGTTCAAAGTGGTCATTCACAAAAGTGGTAAAACCATTTGCAAAAGGTTTTATCTATAAACCATTTTTAAATCAAATCAATATTTTATGTGGTTGAAAATGCTTTTAGTAAAGCAATATTCTTTAAAGTGTTCACCAAATATATTTTAATTCTCAAAACTTGGTGTTTAGGGTTAGAAGGTTTGAATCAAATCATTTCCCAAAGGTTTTACTCAAAAATCATTTCTAAAACAAAAACAATATTTTTATTTGACTAGAAATGTGCTAACTCAATTATTTACTCCTTAACTTCACAAAATACATTTTTAAATCCATAAGTTGGTTCCTAGGGTCAGTAGGTTCACGAAAAACCATTTTGCAAAGATTTCATGTTAAAAATATATCTAAAACAATTTTTTATATTCAAAATAAGCCTACACATGTTTCTACAATTTCATCCAATTTTACAGAAGAAAAACATTAAAAAAAATGCATGGTTGCAAAGTACATGATCTGCTGAATCCATTGATATAAAATTTGCAAACTTTGGACATGTAGAATTAAAGTTATGAATTTTACAAGTTTGCATAACCAATAGATTCAAATTTCTGTTTTTTAAACAAAACCCTGTCCACGTGGCGTGATTCTACTGGCCGGTACCGCTTCGTGCGGATCAGCCTCTCTGGACCGCAGGATTCACTTAAATCGTATGGCTCAGATTGACGCGTACCCCTTCGCCTAAATCTATTCTTAGCCGCAAGATTCAGATCCAACGGATGCTATGCGCTTGACCAAGAGTGGGCGGCGCTGGCGGCGGCGACTGGCAGCGTGGGCTCTGCTCGTGGTGGTTCTGGCGAAGCAGGAAGGAAGGTAGGGAGAGGAGATGCTCACAGGGTTCGCAGGGTCCTGGTGAAGCTCGAGGCGCTGTCGGCTTGGCGAGGGGCGCGCTGGAGCGGAGCGGATTGCTCGCCGGAGACGGCGTCGGCGTCGGGCGTCTCTGGAGGTTGACGGGGACGGAGCTACAGGTCGTGCCGAGGCAAAGTAAGTGCACGGTTAGACGCGGGCGAGCGTGGGGAGTATGGGAGCATCACTGAGAGGGCTCGGGGCAATCTGGGCTTACCAGGGGGACTCGCCGGAGAAACGGCCGAAGACGGTGGCGCTCTGATGTTGACGAAGCCGAGCTTCTAGAGCGCGCGGGAGAGAGCTGTGGCATCCCGCAAAAACCACTACTAGAAAATCGCGTTGAATTTGTGCATTGCATCGTCATCATCATGCATTGTTTGCCAAAACTATGTTTGCAAAACCCGTTTTGTTTTCCAAACGCTCCATCTCTATTCAAATGTCAAACACCGGGTCTCCGGAATAATTTTGTTTTGTTGCTATCGGGTTGCAAACGTCCCAATTAAATTAAATAAAAGATTTAATTGTTTTGGTTGGGGGCAGTCGAACGGGCCGTATGACCCGAACGACCACCCCGTATTAAACAGATCGGTCCACCCCAATCAGCCCCCACCTAAATCCTAGTCCCACCAAATTCTATCCTACCCACCAACCGCAGACCGCCACCTCACCCTCTCACCCTTTTCCTACCCACTTGCCACCTCACCCATCCAGCCCCAGATAAATCCTAGGCCTACCCAGTTTTCTACCCAACCATCCCTCCACATCACTCTCTCCAATCGTATCTCTCCACCTCACCTTCCTCCCTCTCCCTCAACCTCTCACGCGCCGCCACGTCACCCCACTCACCCCCACTTCCCTCCACCTCACCCACTCAGCCCAACTCTCTCTCCCTGCCCAACACACGCACGCACACCGCATGCAGCACCGCCGATCGCACGCCTGCGTGGCCCCCTGGCCCACCCCCGCGGACCCCACTCCCCTGCCTGCCTCCCCGCACTGTTCCTCTTCCAACCGCGTCGCTCCCCACGCTCCCAACGCGCTCCTCTCCCTCCCCTTCCTCTTCTCCGGCTCACCCTCCTCTCTCTGCCAACCGCAACCGGCGAAGCCCAGCCGCTCGCCTCTCCTCTCCGCTTCCTCGCCAAAGCCGCGCGCCGCCCTAGCCCCCCCAAGCTCACCCGCTCCGCCCGCAGCCCGCTTCCCCGACCCGCTCCCGCCCGCCTCAGACGCTTGCGCGACCTCCCCTTTCTGCGCCGCTGCTGCCTCGCCTCCGACTTCGCCATGAGCCCGCCACCACCGTCTCTGCGGCCCTCCGACGCCAAGCACCTCCAGCGCCACACGTGCCCATGAGCCCGGCCGTCACGACCCGCTCCCGCTCAGGTCGCCAACGACCCCGCCGCCTCGCCGGACTCCGCACGGGCCTCCTCCCGTCGCCCGCACCGCCGCAAGCCGCCGCATCTGCCCCGGAGCTCCTCCCGCGCGCCTCCGCCGTACCAGCACCGCCGGCCAGCGCCCTCTCCGCTCCCCGGCGCTCCCGCCCAAGCTCGCTGGAGCCCGCCACCGCGACCCCTCTCGAGTTCGCCGCGCGGCTGCCTCCGTCGGGCTCCGCCCTGCCGTCTCGCCTCGCGGCGTGGCAGCAGCAGCCCGCCGGTCAACCGCCACCCTCTCCGCGTGCCGGCCTCGCTGCGACCCCAGACGCCGCGACCCCCCTCACCGTGTCTCTGCAGCACCATACCGGTACCCGTTCAAGTGCGGCATGTGCTCCGCGTACCACGCCAGTTGGGGCCGATCCCGTACCCGGTACCGGACAAGGACGACGTCGACATCGAAACCGCGGTACCCCCAAGAGCTACCAAACGGACGCCCACGTACTCGGAGAAAAGCCTCGTGACGTCAAGCTCGCCTCCCGGAACCTTCAAGATCACCGTCACGGCCGACATGGTCTTCCTCGGTTCAACCTCTCGGCAAGATCTTCGATGCAAGGGGACAACAACATGGGACCCAAGATCCGACACCAAGTGCTTCCTCATGGGACAGATGCCGAACCCCGAAGGCCGAACCCGGGCGTGCCAAGCTCTTCGACCCGAAGGAAACAGACGCGACGAGTACCCCGTCTCGGACGTCAAGATCACCGACGCTGAACGACAAGACATTCTTTCCGCCTCGATGGCGCGGGCCCGACAAGACCCTCGCAACGGCAAGACCGACCCCGTGGGACCCGACAAGATCCCCGTGACGACAAGAACGGCACCGACCAAAACGAATCCGATGCGTCCCGGCACGAACCAAGTCCCGCACCCGGACGCGCCAAGAACTACCCTCGATGTCCGAGAACGATCCCGTCAAGCTCGTCGAACCCTGAACCCCGAGATCTGACTCCCGTCGAACCCCAGACCCTGGACCTTGAGACCAACCCCGAACCCCGGACCCCCAAGATCGTCGAGAACCCTAAATGTGTGAACCTCTTCCCGAAAACCCTATTTTATAACAGAATAACTTGTTGCATATTGAAATGTCATACCCGCATGCATATCTGTGGTTTGGGGGCCTTATGCCGATTCACCTAATAATTAAATATGGGGCCCATATGCGGGCAAATCTAGTCACATATCGGCCTCATTTAAACATGTGTAGCGAACCGGCTCTATCTGTTACATTGCTAAACAACATTTAATTGCGGGGATCTAAACAACTTGCAACATCTAATTAATTGTCGGGACCCCGGTTCCGCTTAATTTGACCTAATTGCATCGCACTTTGCCATGCCATGCATCATACATGCATCATGCCGATCTTCTGCCGTGTATTAAATATTGCATCCGGTGTTTCTTCTAGTGTTTTGCTTCTTCGCGGATAAGGCCGTTGAGTTGATGTGAGCTTTCCCGATCTTGGATGAAAACCTTCGACAATGTTTTCAAGTAGCATCTCCCTTTCTACCTATCTTAGTTATAGTCTTTATTTCCTCTGTTGATCTTTTGCTATCCGTGTTGCGATGCTTTAGTTTCCGTACTGTGATATTCCCTTGCAGCCCTATATTGCCTTGGACACATCCTATTACCTGTTGTTTGGTAGCTAGTTGGACTTATGCGTCGAAGTTGCTTGCTCAAGTGCTTATGCGTCGCCTTATGCCTCGATTCTTGATGTATTGCCGCATGTTGATGTTGGAGATGATTCTAGTTTTACTTATGGTTCACTTTAATTTCTGTTTAACAACTAAAATTGAATAAGCAGAGGCATCGGTGGGTGGTAGATAATATTTGGTTTCCGAACGCCCACTTGTGTCCCGTAAGACCCCGAGTACTTGATACCTGTTCCTTGATTTATCGCGCTATCCACATATGGGGAGTATGGGCCCCCCCTAGCCAGAGCTTGATTCCGTCTTATTTCTTGGGGCCACAAACTAGTTTGAGGTTTTATTACTATCCTGTACTTATGCCATGCTTTACTGCTTTATTACGATTGTGCGAGGTACTGCACACTGTACTGTTTTGGATCGGGACACGTTTCCGCGGTGTCGACAAGCCCAGCCACACTTTCGGGTTCCCAGTCGTTCACAGCCGTCCACCCAAACCTTGAGGCCGTCTCGGAGCTTGTCTACTCCGTTGCGGGTTCTACTCAAAGGGGTGGCCCCCTGAAATATTTCTGAATCTTGCGATTGCTCTGTCGTGAGACCTCGTTGGGTTTTGATTTGGTTTTTCCGAGGTTGATCGTGTGTGTGTTGCTATTGGTGCACCCCGGCCGGGTAAAACTTTCTGAAAGCCGTGTCCGCGGTTATGGACGACTTGGAGCACAGTATCTCGATCATAGACAAGCATAACTAAAGTTTACTGCTATAAATTTGACTTATAATGACTAGTAATCAGCTTCACTATAATGGAATGGCTAATTAATACTGCCCACAATTGCTTGTTTGGTTGTCGCTTGCGACAAATGTATCTGACTAGTAAGTATTGCAACTACAACGAATTGGCTGAATAAAAGTACCAACAACTGCTGGGTTTCGGGATCACATCATGCTATATGTATCTGATTAGTAATTATTGCAACTACAACGGAAAGATTAACCAAAAGGGCCCACTGCTTACTTTATCAGGACGATTATCTATAATGACTAGTAATTGCTGCAACGATAACCAAATAAGTAAAACTGCCAACTGTGTGAGTTCCTCGGTTGACCTCCTCGTTTGGTCTCGAGGGGGGAAACGCCAGGATGGGTTTGCTTGGTACTAGTTTCAGGTTGGATCCGGTTAGGTCATTCTTATCCCTCTCTGATATCCGCTAGTTGTATGGAGTCTCTATAGGTTGTTTAGTGCATGCTGACGCTGCCGCTCAGTCCACCATACCTATGTAGGCGAGGACCGCCGAATTCTAGCCTCGCCGTGTCTTGGCCTCGATCGACGCTCCTTCTTTGTTTTCGCTTTGCCCTTTGTCGGCACCCTTTGGTTAAGCAGGTTTGAGATCGGCCGTTAGCAGGTTACCCTTCCGGCTTGGCTGGCAGGTTATGGACGCCATTGGTTATTCTTCAGGGCTCTTAGCCCCATTTGCTTCTTGTCCGTAGTCGGACGCTCTATCGTTTTCAAGGTGATTTGGATCTTTGTATATTATATCTGTATTCTTGACTCATGGAGTCGCTGTTATATATCTGTTCTGTGGGTCCCATCGAGGACTGTTGTGTAATGTTATTGCTTCGTTTTCCACCCGCACGAAAGTGCCTGGTGGGCACCTTTGAATCGTTTCTATGCGGGTTTGGCGGATTTTGCTCAAACTTGCATAGGTCCGATTCTGAGGGTGTTACAAGAGCTGTGGCTATGGGCAGATGCGCAAGGGACTGGAGAGAAAGCTTGCGTGCTCGGGGAGTGGAGAGGCGGTCGGAGTCGCCGGAATTTCGCCGGAGAAGTTCGTCGGGGATAGTGGGTTCGAGCTTGCGATTGGCGCAGCCTGGAGGCAGAGAGGGAATGGCGCTTGGGGGAAAAGAGAGAGGAGGGCGAGGCGCTTTAACGAGCGTGGTCACTGGTGAGATTACTCCGGCCATCAACGCGTATTCAAGGGGATTAATCGCGGCATAACGCCGTTGAGAAAGGGGGAAACGGCTGGCGCGGGTGAGAACGACGACGTGCTGGCGTGGGGCCATGCTGACAGTGAGAGAGAGAGGGGGCACGGGGTCCACTGCTCAGTGTATGGGTGGGTGCGAGATTGAGTGAAAGAAAACGATTTGGCAGAGGGTGTAGGTGGGCTGCTAGTTGGGCTTGCTGGGCCTGGCTGTGGGCTGTTTCATTTCATTTTTTTATACAGGAATGCTTTTTCTTTTTATGTTTTGAATTTCTGTTTTGATTTTCAAACAAATAATTCAAACACCAATTCAAATCAAACCACCACCAAACTTTGTATTGATTTTAGTTCTATTTAACAACATAATCCAAAGTCAAAAATAAAATAATCTTTTATTCTTTTAGGATCTATTTAATAATTAAATAAAATAGACCTTAGTCATTAATTCAAATAGGATTTAATTTATTTAAAAACTCTATTTTAAAACTAAAATAATACCAAAATCATTTCAGTAGGTTTTATTTGAAAATATAAAACACTTGGAAATCATATTTAAAATAAATTAACAAGTTTTAGTGTTTATTTAAAATGGAAAAACCTTTACTTTAAAAAAAATGGATATTAAAAAATCCTCATTATTTTATTTAAATAAACCTTTACTCTTTTTATCAATCAAAATATTTTATTTCAAAAAGCTTTGCCAAGATTAAATTTGACTCTTTAAAATAATCCTTATTTATATTCCTACCTTTGCTTAATAAAACCATATCTTTTTATTTAAAGATCCAAAAATAGAAATTCCAACTATCATAACTTTATTTATTATTTGTTTATCTTTTTTTTTAAATCCCTTTAGGATTTTATTTGATCAAAATAGGTTTTGATGTTTCTAATTGGAATAAAAAAGTTTCTTCTCACCCTAAAAATCAACAATTGTTTATTTGTTTATTTATTTTTCACATTTCAAAATTTGGAAAATTTTGGGATGTGAAAGGCACCCCATGGGCCCATTAGACGGGGTGTTACAAAGATCCAAATTACTAGATAACTAATAGTTAAGGATATATCCTCATACATCACACATCACACATCATAGAATCAAGCAGAAGCGGAAAACAAGATCCGAGTATGGATAAGAGGCAAATTGGCATAAGATGCCCTGAAAATAAGCACATCCCGCCCACAGACCTCACGGATCTCCATCCCCTGAATCTCTATACTAGACAGTCGTTGCCACCATCATCGGTCTCCTCAACCAAGTATCCTTCCTGCGGATATACCTGTCCATCTGAACCAATATTTTATCGTGTGAGACCCTAAGGGGCTCAGCAATTCGTTCTTTATCTAAAGGGAACAACCTGAGGGTGACACAATTTCCGTGAAAAATAAAGACTAGCAGTTCTATAGAGACACGCTACGACCTCCGCCTAACAAATGATAGCGGACACTCGTTAAATAAACAACAGTGAATTACCCAACAAATATATATCAACATAAATAAAAATAGCTCTCCCACCTCCCCGGTCCCAAATGAGAAGGCGACAGAACATCCCATCCATTGGCAGATTTATTAATCATTCCATGAATATAGCACTATTACTAGTCAAGTTTTAGTCAATTTAAAAGCGACACTTTAGTTATGCTTGTGTATGATTGAGAAACTGTTCCCCAAGTCATCCATAATCGTGGACACGACTTTCAAATATTTTTACCCTGCAGGGGTGCACAAATAGCAACACAAGCATGATCAACCTCGGAAAAACCAAATGAAAACCCAACGAGGCATCACGACAAAGTATTTGCAAGATTCATATTTGATTTCAGGGGGCCACCCCACTACGCAAACCGCGACGAAGTTGGCCGGCTCCGAGACAGACCCAAAGGTTTGTGTCAATGGCTGTAAACGACTGGAAACCCGAAAGTGTGACTGGGCTTGTCGATACCATGAAAACATCCCACTTTCAAAAATAGTACAGTAGTAAATGCTCCTGGAGCAATGTAAGATCCCACCTTTATAAAGGTAAAGATCCCTATGATTGCAATGCTAGTCCCTGGATCAATGCTAGCATCCACAGTTTAAGATGAAGTACACAGATATAAAGGTCATTATTACATATAATTCTAGAGACAAACATAGTCTTTTACAACTCCATGGCCACATGCCTAATACAAGAGTTCAAATATAGAATAAGATAAATAAGTCTTCATCTTCATGTGCCACAGGCAAGCATGTTGAGTGTAGACTCATAACCCTTAATCATCATTAGAGTAACCTGCAACATCACAAGTTACAGCCACAGTGGGTCAATACATTGTAATAGTACTGGCAAGTGATACCTTTGTAGAATATTAGCATCTAGATACTACATGCATTTGGATAAGTGTAGCTTTGGCTTGCTTTGCTCAAATAGGTTTTACCTATTAGTTGAAAACACTAAGTTTTTCTTTGAGAAAACTTTCCCAAGGAATCACCAATAGAAATTGGTGAACCTTCACCCTTGTTCAACCACAAGTTTTAATTTAGAAAATTGGGATGACGATATTCTTGATAGCTTCCATGTCTTGATGCTCAAGTTGTCCAATACCAGGGACATGGCTAAGTACTTAGATTCTTCCATCTGCAGAGGTTGTGCACTTTCCACACAAGACTTGATTTTCACCAAGACAAGACCTTTCAGAAGCCTTCCCTTAGACCAAATGGACGCGCTCCAAACCTATCATCCCACTACCACCAACTGTCCAAATGGCTAAGTTATTGCAACCTATGTGATCCAGGCAGAGCCCATAATGCCATGTGGTTGCACTAGAAGCTTCTAAACATTTGGTATCTCAAATCCCTTTGTTCCTGGGTGGCTTTCCACAAGTGAGATAAACAAGGTAAACCATAGAAATGGGCCTTGTGTAACCACTCAACACAAACCATTCTTTCCATTCCACCCAGGTGTTTCATTCACTTAGTTGTTTTATTAAGCAAAAACACAAGTCAATGACTTAGAAATATTTCACATAGCATGAATACATAATCCACCCTTGGTTGCTATTAGCTAGGCTAAGCATGGCAATAGTAAGCATCTTAATTTAGACGAAATTCTAACAATTCTACAACTACTAGGATTCCCCAATCATAGCATATAGATACTTAGAAAAATATTCATGCAAATCCTAAACAAAATATTCCTAATGCATAGGTGAAATTATAGGGATAAAAACATGAAGCACCACTTGCCTTGGTAGTTTGGGGAGTAGCAACAATATTCACAACCACAATCACTATTAGCACCAAAATCTACACATAAAATAATGGCACCAAAATCACATAACAAAATATACAAACAAAAATATATGAATGTATGCAAATGCCATGTGATGATTTTTCTACACCAAACAAGAAAAGTATACAGTACTGAAACATAAACAAGACCAAGATACTCAAAATAAACTTTATTTGGTCTTTAAAACATTTTTCAAATAATTTTCATACTCAAATTAAGCCTACATATGTCTCTGCAAAAATAACCATTTTTACAAAGGCAAAACATTAAACACCTTGGATAAATAGATAGGATTCTTTCTCCTGATTCCAATGATATAAAATTTACAAAATTTGAACATGTGGATCAAAAGTTATGAATTTTACAAGTTTGAATCACTAATAGATCTAATTCAGATTTTTAAAACAAAGAACTAGCCACGCGGCAGCGTATGATTGGTTGACGTTTCGTACCGGATCACACTTGTGGGACGTTAGATCTAACTAAACACGCACGATCCTGATCTGTCCGTATTTCTTCGCTACAGATCTAATTCTAATCGCTGGATCTAGATCCTACGGCTACATATCAAACGACGACAGATGGGCGGTGCCAGCGACGGCGATGCGGCGGCGCGGCTCTGTCAGAGAGGTTTCCGGCGATTTAGGTCGCGCGGGGAGGAGTGGAGGTGCTTACCGTGTTCGCGGGACTGCAGTGAAACTCAAGGTGGTCGAGGGAGAGACATGGGCGCTCGGACTCGGCTGCTATTGCTCATTGGAGTGAAGCCTGTCGTCGGGCAAGCTCTGGCGTCGTTGGGGGCGAGGTTGTGGTGCGCGCTAAGTCAAACCAGAGGTGCCGTTAGATGCGCACAAGCCTGGCGAACACGTGAGTAACCAGAAGAGAGGAAGGGGCGGTCGGGAACTACCAAGGTGGTGCCGAGTTGCGTTGAGCTTGCTTCCAGAGGTGGACGATGACGACGCTCTAGGGCGATACAGAGAAAAACAAGGGAATGAGAAGATGCGCAAGGACACACTGATCATGCTCGTATGGATCAGAGATAGGGGGGCGTTCCATGCTTACCGGAATCGCACGCCGGAGATGCTCGGTACCGCGGCGGTGCAAGTGGGATTGTGGGCAGCCTGGTGGCGGAGAAGAGGCGTTGAGTGAGGGGAAAGATGCGGAGAGGGGAGGGGATTAAATAGCTGGAGCGGGGGCGAGGATCACTCCCTGCATCAATGGGATTTAAGCGGGGCAGTGACTGTGGCGAGGTAACGGCGAGCAGTGACTTCGCGCGTTGATTGGGGACGACGCTGACTGGGCAAGGTAGGGTCGGGATAACAGTGGGTGGGTGCGCGTTGCTGCGGTGAGAAACAGAGGGGAAGGGGGAACCCCGGGTGGGCTGCTTTGGTTGCTGGGCCGAATGGGTAGCGCCTGGCCCAGTTCTGTTTTCTTAACCTTTTTCTTTTTCTAATTCGATTTTTAGGAAACCTTTTCAAATGAATTCAAAAGTGTTTGAATTCCAAATCTTTCTGGTTTTGTATAATGTGAAACCTGTATATTTGTGAGTATAAAACCATGCTGTCTCACTAGACTTGCTTATTTCCTTTGAAATTTTAAAATAAATAGTGCCTTAGCACAAGATTTGATAAAGATATGAAAATGGTTTTAAAACCATATTTTGTTTTGGAAATGTTTGCCCAAGCTTTGGAATTCATCAAACAATCCTATGAACACACAACATTGGTTTAAAACAAATATTCTCTCACTAGAGAGTAGCATTGGATCAATGCTTGACTAGATAAAAATAATAAGCTCTCAAAGCTTCTGTTTTCTTTGAAATGACTTTGAAATTGATCCCTAAATGATTATGCATGCATGGATGATATGCAATCTTTGAAAACATGATTTTAGGGATGTTACAAATCTAACCCCCTTAAGGTGAATCTCGCCCTCGAGATTCGGATTGGCTAGCAAATAGGTGAGGGTGGTCTTTCCGAAGATCATCTTCTCTTTCCCACGTTGCTTCTTCTTCGGAATGATGGTTCCATTGAACTTTGCAGAATTTGATAGTCTTAGTCCGAGTAATTCTTTCTGCAGTCTCAAGAATCCTGATAGGTTTTTCCTCATAAGTGAGATCACTTTCCAATTGAACCTCCTCCAAAGGTATAGTATCCTTCAAAGAAGTATCTTCTATCTTTTGGATGGCATTTGTTTAGCTGACTCACCTGAAACACATTGTGAACGGCATACAATGATTCTGGCAATTCAATCTCATAAGCTACTTCTCCTTTACGAATCAGAATCTTGAATGGTCCAACATATCTTGGGGCCAATTTTCCTTTGACTCCAAATCTTTTCACTCCACGAAGTGGTGACACTCTAAGATAAGCTCTATCACCCACTTGATAGGTGACTTCTCTACGCTTAGGATCTGCGTAGCTCTTCTGTCGAGACTGTGCTATCTTCAATCTATCCTTAACTAGCTTGACTTTCTCTTCAGCCTCTTTGATTAATTCCGGTTCGAACAAATTTCTTTCTCCCACACCATTCCATAACAATGGGGTGGTACACTTTCTCCCATAGAGAAACTCAAAGGGTGCCATCTCAATACTGCCTTGATAGCTGTTATTGTAAGAGAATTCTGCGTAAGGCAGACTTTCATCCCAACTGGCTCCATAGTCTAGGGCACATGCCCTCAACATATCTTCAAGAATCTGGTTGGTCCTTTCGTGCATCCATCGATCGAGGATGAAAACAGTCTTTGAATTCCAACCTCATTCCCAAAGACTCATGTAGTTGCCTCCAAAACTGAGAAGTGAACTGAGTTCCCCTATCAGACACAATACTCTTGGGTACTCCATGTAGACACACAATCATATTCATGTATATCTTGGCCAACTTAGCACTTGTGTAGGTTGTCTTCACGGGTATGAAATGAGCCACTTTAGTTAGGCGATCCACTACTACCCAAATAGAATCATATCCTGACCTGGTCCTTGGAAATCCAGTGATGAAATCCATGCCAATCTTGTCCCACTTCCAATCAGGAATAGGTAGTGGTTGTAGCAATCCTGCTGGTTTCTGATGTTCCGCCTTCACTCTACTACATACATCACACAAAGCAATATGTTCGGCGATGTCCTTCTTGAGATTATTCCACCAAAATATTTCCTTCATATCCATGTACATTTTGGTGTTACCCGGATGAATGGAATATGGTGAGTTGTGCGCTTCTTGTAAAATCAGTTTCCGAAGCTCCGGATCTTGTGGAACACAGATACGTTTTCCATACCATAAAGTACCCTGTTCGTCTTCATGGAATCCTTTGGCTTTTCCCTTGCCAATCTTTTCCTTAATCTCTTCAATTTCCTTGTCTGTCTTTTGGGCTTCTTTAATTTTGTCCAACAAACTGGGTTGGTGTAACACCCTCAGAATCGGACCTATGCAAGTTTTAGCGAAACCCGCCAAACCCGCATAGAAACGATTCAAAGGTGATCACCAGGCACTTTCGTGCGGGTGGAAAACGAAGTAATAACATTACACAACAGTCCTCGATGGGACCCATGTAAGATATATATATAATGACTCAAGGAGTCAAGAATAGATATAATATACAAAGATCCAAATCACCTTGAAAACGATAGAGCGTCCAGCTACGGACAAGATGCAAATGGGGCTAAGAGCCCTAAGAATAACCAATGGCGCCCATAACCGCCTGGCCAAGCCGGAAGGGTAACCTCGCTAACGGCGCCGATCTCAAAACCTGCTTAAACAAAAGGTGCCGACAAAGGGCAAAGGAAAAGAAGGAGGCGTGATCGAGGCCAAGACACGGCGAGGCTAGAATTGCGGTCCTCGCCTACATAGGTATGGTGGATCAAGCGGCGGCAAAGATGCACTAAACAACCTATAGAGACTCGATACAACTGGCATGATCGAGAGGGTAAGATAGACCTATCCGGATCCAACTGAAGCTAACACCAAACAAACCCATCCCGGTGTTTCCTCGAGACCAAACGAGGAAGTCAACCGAGGAACTAACACGCTTGGCGCTTTTATTTATTCAGTTATCGTTGCAGTAATTACTAGTCAGGTATAGATAATCGTCCTGATAAAGTAAGATGGGCACTTTTAGTTAACCATTCCGTGATAGTTGCAACAATTACTAATCGTGAGATAGCATGAGATAAACGAAAACCCAGCAGTTGTTGGTACTTTTATTCAGCCATTCCGCTAGAAGTTGCGATTTACTAGTCGGTACAATGGTCGCAAGTTTACAACTCGAACAAGCAATTGTGGGCAGTATTATTTAGCCATTCCATTATAGTGAAGCTGATTACTAGTCATTACAAAGTCAAATTTATAGCAATAAACTTTAGTTATGCTTGTCTATGGTCGAGATATCGTGCTCCAAGTCGTCCATATCCATGGACACGGCTTTCGAAAGTTTTACCCGCCGGTGCACCAATAGCAACACACGCCGATCAACCTCGGAAAACCAACTCAAAACCCAACGAGGCTTTCACGACTGAAAATCACAGGATTCAGAAATATTTCAGGGGCCACCCTTGAGTCTACCCAAGAACGGTAAGCAAGCTCGAGACGGACTCAAGGTTTGCGACAATGGTCAGAAGCGATCGGGAACCCGAAAACTCGGGTGTCGATACTGCGTAATCACTCCGCTTACCTAAAGCAAAGGTGCTCCTCGACAATCGTAATACATAAGTAGCATGGCATAAGTACAGGATAGTAAATAAAACCTCAAACTAGTTTGTGGCCCCAAGAAATAAGATGAATCAAGCTCGCCTGGGGGTCCCATATACCTCCCGGATGTGGATAGCGATAAATCAAGGAACATGTATCAAGTACTCGGGGTCCTACGGGACACAAGTGGGCTCGAAACCAAATATTTTCTATCACCCACCGATGCCTCGCTTTCAATTTTAGTTGTTAAACAGGAATGAAAGTGAACGGTAAGTAAAGCTATGATCATCTCCAACAACAACATGCGGCAATACATCAACAACTGTGGCACTTGACAACACGCAACAGCACTTGAGCAAGCGGCTACGACGCGCGAGTCCATCTATCTAACAAACAACAGGTAATAGGATGTGTCCAAAGTAATATAGGGCTGCAAGGGATATCACGGGTACGAATACTAGAGCATCGCAACACATATAGAAATAGATCAACAGGAAGGAGTAAAATACTATAAAAGTAAGATAGGTAGAAAGGGGGAGATGCTCGCCTGAAAACATTGTCGAAGATTCAACCGAAGATCGGGTCGACACTCGCATCAACTCAACGGCCTTATCCGCGAAGAACCAAAACACTAGAAGAAACACCGGATGCAATATTTAATAAAATGGCAGAAGATCGGCATGATGCATGTATGATGTATGGCATGGCAAGGTGCGATGCAATTAGGCCATATTAAGTGGAACCAGGGTCCCAACATTTAGTTAGGTGGTTCAAGTTGTTTAGGTACCCCGCAATTTAAATGTTGTTTATCAAGGCAGAATATATCACCGGTTCGCTACACAAATTTAAATGAGGCCAATATAAGGCTAGATTTGCCCGCATATGGGCCCCATATTTAATTATTAGGTGAATCGGCATAAGGCCCCCAAACCACAGATATGCATGCGAGTATGACAATTCAATATGCAACAAGTTGTTATTATGTTATAAAATAGGGTTTCGGAAAGGGGTTCACACATTAGGGTTCGGCAGATCTTGGGTTCCGGGGTTCGGGGTCGGGCCTCGGGGGTTCGGTCTCGGCGGGATCGTTCTCGAACTACGGGGCAGATCTTGTCGTGCTTCAGGTTCGGGTGTGGTCCTCGGCGAACTGGTCGGTCTCAGCGGGAGGTCTTGGCGCTCGGGGCGAAGAACTCGGCGTTCGGCGTCGGCGTCCTTATCGTCCGTGTTCTCGAGCATCGCATCCGGGAAGGAGTACTCGTCGCATCGGTGGCCGTCGGGTCGAAGAACTTGACACTCCAGGGTTCGATCTTGGCGTCCGAGGGTTCCTCCGGGTCCGTGGGGCGTCCGAGAAGGAGACCTTGGCGTGCGGGTTCGGGATCGGTCTTCGGGGTGGAGAACTTTACGTCCGTGTAGACGATCTTGTCGGATCCTTGCCGAAGGTCTTGGCGCTTCGGATCGTCTTCGGCTCGGGGCCTCAGGGTCTCGGGACTCGCTTCCGTGTGGTAGAACTTGGGTTATCGGCGTCATCGGGTTCCACCTCGCACATAGGTCGACGAAGCACGTGACGAAGCAGACCTTGGCGACAAAAGGGCAGCGGGGCTCTTGGGGGTTCGGGACGTCGGGATCCATGAAGAACTTGGTGTTCCAACTCGGCTTCGGGAAAGGAGAGCTTGGCAGCGATGTGTGCATAGCATCAGGCGTCCTTGTCAGCATCAGAGGCGAAGGTAGCTGATGTGATGTCCTCAACACCACCCCTTAACACGATCAAACACACCGATATGTTGACAGGCAGCACACGCCGGGGTAGCAGCAGCATCTCACGGAGACCAAACACGCCAGCGGAAGGCACCGGCCAAGCTCCGACAGCGGGCAGCGAGGCGGCCATAGCGCCAGCAGGGAGGGGGCGAAGGAACTCCAGGTTGAAGGGGCGCTTGGCGATGACGGGGACCATGGTGGCGTCGAAGAGGGGAGGCCGCGCGCGGAGGCCGCAGCGGGGAAGGCGTCTGGCGGCGGCGGACCGGTGGCCTGGGGCGGAGATGCTCGAGGCGCCATGAAGGAGCGTAGGGGCCGCGGCGAGGTCGGGAGGCGGCTGGGCGGCGGGCGGTCGCTGTGCGGGCTCGGCGAGGCGGCAGAGGAGCGGCCCGGCGGCGCTCGGGGATGGGCGGAGGAGCGCGGCGAGGGAGGCGAGGCGGCACGCGCCGGGCGGGAGGCTTCGAGCTGCCGGCGCGGGCTTGAGCGGAGCGGCGCGGGCGCCGGGCAGGTGCGGGAGCGGGGGCGGCTGCGACGGAGGGCGGCGTTGACGGCCGGCTGAGCTGGAGAGGCGGCGGCGGCGGAGGCGAGGAGGAGCGGCCGAGAGGCGAGGGCGGCCATGCCAGGCGCGACGGCGGCGGGTTGGCGAGGCAGGCCGGAGCGGGGCCGCAGGGGGCGCGCTGGGGAGGGAGGGGCGCCGCGCGGTGGAGAAGAAAGTGCGTGGGGAAGAAAGAGAAGGAGAGGGAGGCGCGGGGGCAGGGGGACAGGGGTGGGGCCCAGGGTTGGGGCGCGTGCCCAGGTGGTGGGCCAGGGGGCGGTCGGTGGAGTGGGTTGGCTGCAGCGGCGTGCGTGTGTGCTTGGGTGTGGGGTGTGTGTGTGGGCCTGGTTGGTGGGAGAGAGAGACGAGGGGGATTAGGTGGCAGCTTCTGGTTGGCTAGGGGGGAGGGTGAGAGTGAGGTGGCAGGAGATGATTGGGTGAGATGAGGTGGAGGGGGTGCTGGGTAGGTAGTTTGGTGAACTTAGGAATTAGGTGGACCGATCTATTTGGACCGATTAATTTCTGGGGTGGTCGTTCGGGTCATTCGGCCCGTTCGACTGCCCCACCCAAAATAAATACATATTTTATTTGTTTTAAACGGGCCGTGTGCAAACCGATAGCGGCCAAAATACTTAATCCGGAGAACCGGGCTTTGCATTTGAATTAAGATGGGGCGTTTGGAAAACAAATCGGGTTTGCGAAAATAGTTTTTGACAAACAACATATGATGATGGCAATGCAATGCACAAATTCAACGAGATTTTCTAGTAGTGGTTTTGCGGGATGCCACAGTTGGACATCCAATGACATGAGATGTCATTCAGGCAAAATCTCCAATCTGAGATCTCTAAATTGGGCACACAGATCATCTGGAAACTCTCCCTTAGTAAGGCCATTCACAAATACCTTACAGCTTAGTGCATCCGGTACAACATTTGCTTTACCTGGATGGTATTACAAACTCAAGTCATAGTCCTTGATGAGTTCTAGCCATCTTCTTTGTCTCATGTTGATTTCTTTCTGAGTAAAAATATGCTTCAAACTTTTGTGATCTGTGAACACTTCACATCGCTTTCCCAAAAGACAATGCCTCCATGTTTTGAGTGCATGGACAACAGAGGCTAACTCTAAATCATGAGTAGGGTAATTTACTGTAACACCCTCAGAATCGGACCTATGCAAGTTTTAGCAAAACTCGCCAAACCCGCATAGAAACGATTCAAAGGTGCCCACCAGGCACTTTCGTGCGGGTGGAAAACGAAGTAATAACATTACACAACAGTCCTCGATGGGACCCACAGAACAGATATATATAACGACTCAAAGAGTCAAGAATACGATATAATATACAGAGATCCAAATCACCTTTAAAGCGATAGGCGTCCAGCTACGGACAAGATGCAAATGGGGCTAAGAGCCACGAAGAATAACCCATGGCGTCCATAACCCTGCCCAGCCAAGCCGGAAGGGTAACCACCTAACGTCGATCTCAAAACCTGCTTAACAAAGGGGTGCCGACAAAGGGCAAAGCGAAAACAAAGAAGGAGCGTCAAGATCGAGGCGATTGCACGGCGAGGCTAGAATTGGCGGTCCTCGCCTACATAGGTATGGTGGATCAAGCGGCGGCAAGATGCACTAAACAACCTATAGAGACTCGATACGATGGCGGCAATCGGAGAGGTAAGAATGACCTATCCGGATCCAACCTGAAACTAACACCAAACAAACCCATCTGGTGTTTCCTCGAGACCAAACGAGGAGGTCAACCGAGGAACTCACACGTTGGCGCTTTACTTATGCGGTTATCGTTGCAGCAATTACTAGTCGGTATAGATAATCGTCCGATAAAGTAAACAGTGGGCACTTTTAGTTAACCATTCCGTGATAGTTGCAACAATTACGATCGTGCAGATAGCATGAGATAAACCCAAAACCCCGGTTGTTGGTACTTTTATTCAGCCATTTCGTTGTAGTTGCAATACTTACTAGTCAGTACAATTGTCGCAAGCGACCAACAAGCAATTGTGGGCAGTATTAATTAGCCATTCCGTTATAGTGAAACTGATTACTAGTCATTATAAGTCAAATTTATAGCAGTAAACTTTAGTTATGCTTGTCTATGATCGAGATACTGTGCTCCAAGTCGTCCATATCCGCGGACACGGCTTTCAGAAAGTTTTACCCGGCCGGGGTGCACCAATAGCAACACACACTCGATCAACCTCGGAAAAACCAAATCAAAACCCAACGAGGCTTTCACGACTGAACAATCACAGGATTCAGAAATATTTCAGGGGGCCACCCCTTTGAGTAGAACCCGCAACGGAGTAGGCAAGCTCCGAGACGGCCTCAAGGTTGCGCCAATGGCTGTAAGCGACTGGGAACCCGAAAGTGTGGCTGGGCTTGTCGATACCGCGTAAACACTCCGCATACCTAAACAGTACAGTGTGCTCCTCGCACAATCGTAAATAAAGCAGTAAAGCATGGCATAAGTACAGGATCGTAATAAAACCTCAAACTAGTTTGTGGCCCCAAGAAATAAGAATGAATCAAGCTCTGGCTCAGGGGGGTCCCATATACCTCCCGGATGTGGATAGCGCGCAAAATCAAGGAACAGGTATCAAGTACTCGGGGTCTTACGGGACACAAGTGGGCGTTCGGAAACCAAATATTATCTATCACCCACCGATGCCTCTGCTTATTCAATTTTAGTTATTAAACAGAAAGTAAAGTGACGATAAGTAAAACTAGAATCATCTCCAACGTCAACATGCGGCAATACATCAACAACTGTGGCATGTGGCGACACACATCAGCACTTGAGCAAGCAACTACGACGCGCAAGTCCAACTGTCTACCAAACAACAGGTAATAGGATGTGTCCAAGGCAATATGGGGCTGCACGGTATATCACGGGTACGGAAACTAAGCATCGCAACACAGATAGCAATAGATCAACAGGAGGGAAGTAAATACTATAAAAGTAAGATAGGTAGAAAGGGGGAGATGCTCGCCTGAAAACATTGTCGAAGATTCAACCGAAGAACGGGGCGAAGCTCACATCAACTCAACGGCCTTATCCGCGAAGAGGCAAAACACTAGAAGGAACACCGGATGCAATATTTAATACAACGGCAGAAGATCGGCATGATGCATGTATGACTCATGACATGGCAAAGGTGCGATGCAATTAGGTCATATTAAACGGAACCGGGGTCCCGACAATTAATTAGATGGTTCAAGTTGTTTAGAAAACCCCGCAATTTAAATGTTGTTATAACAAGGCAAGATAAGATACCGGTTCGCTACACAAGTTTAAATGAGACCGATATGAGACTAGATTTGCCCGCATATGGGCCCCATATTTAATTATTAGGTGAATCGGCATCAGGCCCCCAAACCATATGTTTATGCATGCAAGTATGGCAATTAAATATGCATCAAGTTGATATCATTTATAAAATAGGGTTTTCGGGAGGGGTTCACACATTAGGGGTTCGACGATCTTGGTCCGGGGGTTCGGGGTTCGACAGGGTCCAGGGTTCGACGGTCCGTTCTCGGCTCCGGGGTCGTTCTCGGTAACGGGGTAGGTCTTGGCGCATCCGGGTGCGGGACTTGGGGTCATGTCGACGGTCATGGCGTTCAGGGGGAAGTTCTCGGTGTCCGGGTGAAGCACTCGGCGTTCTACGGTTCCACGTCGACGGCCTTGGTTTCCTCGATGGAGAACTTGGTGTGTCCGTGTCGGGGTTCTCGGCGTCGCCGGCGTCGATCTTGGATCGGGTCCGGGAAGAAGACCTTGGCATCGGATGGTCCTTGTCGGAGTTCTTGTCGCGCCGGGGTCTTGTCGGTTTCCACGGGGCCGGTCTCACTGTCGCGAGGATCTTGTCGGGCCCGCGCCACCGAGTCGGTCTTGGCTTCGGGGTGAAGTACTTGGCGTCCGGGGTGCGGTACTTGTGGCACAGGTGGCGATCTTGGCGTCCTTCCGGTTCGGGTTTGGCGTTCGAGGGAGGTACTTGTCGTGCTCGGGGCGTTCTTGGTGGTCATCGGGTCCGGACTTCGCCGGGATCGGTCTTCGGTCTTCCATGTTGGTGCACCCGAGGTTCTCGGCGGTCTTGTAGATGGACCACGGGTCTAGGGCCTCGGCGTGGGGGTTGGGGGCGAACTTGGGGTGCTCCAAACGTTCCTAGGGTGCCCCAGCGGACCCACACGTCACAAACACACGAGCACGCACGGACGCGCACATGGAGGGCGGGCCCACAGGATGACGTGGCGGCCAAGCGCGGAGCGTGCGGGCGACGACGGGCTTCGTTGCATGGCGAGAGGCAGGCTGGGCGGACGGTCTCCGCGCGAGGCGGGCGGCAGACTCGACGAGGCGGCGCAGAGAGGTGGAAGCGGCGGGCGCGCAAGACGCTGTGGGAGCCAGCGGAGAGATGGCGGAGGAGGGAGCGGGTCGACGGAGCGGCAGCGGCGAAGCGCGACGGCGGAGTTCGGCGGGTGGGCTTGCCGATGTAGGGACGCGCGGAGGGCGCAGCGTCAGGGAACGGGCACGGCGTCGGGCGCTGGACGCGGAGCAGCGGAGTCAGGACGGCGGCGCGAGGCGGCGAAGGAGCACCGCGGGGAGGCTGCGCTGGCTCCGGAGTCGACGACGACCGGAGGTGCGCCCAGCAGCACGGTGGGCTCGGGCGGCCAGGGACGCAGGCTTGCGGGGCTCATGACGCCTTGAGGAGGCGGAGGTTGGCGGAGTCCATGACGGCGGGCAGGCGGGCGGTTGTTGGGAAGGCGGCGGACGGCTTGAAGAGGCGGTCGGTGCTGCGCTGCGAGGCAGCGGGCGGTGAGCGAGCGAGGAGGAGAGGGAGGCGGCGCAGGCGGCTGGCGGGAGGGGGAGAAGAGGCGGAGGTCGCGGTGTGAGGAGAGAGGGGCGCAGGAGGGATCGAGGCGGGGAAGAGCTACAGGGGAGGAGCGGGGACAGAGGGTGGGCCAGGCGCCAGGGGACACGCGGGCAGGTGCGGGTCCCACGGGGGGGGGTGTGGCCGCGTGCTGGGGCAAGAGTGGTTGGACTGGGAGGTGCGTGAGTGGTACTGGGGCCAGCTGGGAGGTGTAGCGTGTGTGTGGCGTGTAGCTAGGGAGAAGAGAGAGGAGGGTGAGGGAGTGGGGCAGGATGAGGTGGCGGTGCTTGATTGGGTGGGGGGGAATGGACATAGTGATGTGGCGCACAGGAATTGGCCAGGGTGAGGTGGAGGGGTAGGTTGGGTAGAGTTATTGGTGGGATTAGGATTAGAAGGGCAGGTGTAGGGTGGACCGATTAGAATAACTGGGGCGGTCGTTCGGGTCGGGGTTGGCCCGTTCGACTGCCCCTACTAAAAATAATATCAATTTTATTTGTGTTAAACGGGCCGTTGGCAAACCGATAGCGGCCAAAACAAAATATTCCGGGGACCCGGTTTTGATGTTTGAAAATAAAGAGGGGCGTTTAGAATACAACATGGGCTTTGCAAACATAGTTTTAGCAAACAATGCATGATGATGACGATGCAATGCACAAATTCAACGCGATTTTCTAGTAGTGGTTTTGCGGGATGCCACAATTCGACACCACTAACAATGGATCTCGCCCTCGAGATCCGCCTCATGGTACCGGAAGGAAGGTCGGCGTTCTGCGTCTTCTCGCTTCGTGTAGATCCTCGCGACACCACTAACGAGGGTTCCTCCTCCATCTTGAAATCGGCGACACCACCAACAAAGGGTCGTTGTTCCTGATCGTCGAGAGAGCACTCCGGAGAACCAAAGGACGAAGATAGAGGCATCAACGATAAGGCCACCCCTAACTTCCGTTAGAAGAGGGAAAAGTTACATTGATTCACCAGTTCGATGTACAGAACGAACAGTAAGAGTCGGGTAGGGTGATCAGGCCATCCCGGACCCAACTATCAACTCTATACATGGGTAGGAGAATCAGGCAACTCAACTCTCGAGATTTAGACTGAAGATCTTCATAGGCGGTATCCGGAACAAAGGGATGATGCCAGCAGGAATCGTATGAAAGACACAATGATTAGGTTTCGCGATGGTTCCATTGGCCTGAACAACACATGCTCAAGGTCGACTCCAACTTCACCAAAGCTCGTCCTTCTCATATGTTTTCCACGACACTGATATCCAGCAAGGAACACAGATGGATAGAGAGCTCAAGAACAAAAGATCAGATGTAGGGCACCACAGACAAGTTGCAGATTGATGATCGTAGCACCTCCGTGACAAAAGGGGGAAAACGAAACCCTGAAGGTACGACGGAAACCCAACCACGAGAAATCCTGGACTCGAAGAGAGAGATGAGAGCGGATTCAAAACGCGTAGAGGTGAGAGTAGAATGGCAGAGGGGTAAGGAGTAAAACCAGACCTAGTCAGAACTATCCAACCGATTTTGCAAAATAGTTTTGACACTCTACTTAGGCCGTTAACTAGGTTATCCTACAGGCTGGACTTGTGGGGTATCGCAACTGCTGAGCTCTGATACCACTCTGTAACACCCTCAGAATCGGACCTATGCAAGTTTTAGCAAAACTCGCCAAACCCGCATAGAAACGATTCAAAGGTGCCCACCAGGCACTTTCGTGCGGGTGGAAAACGAAGTAATAACATTACACAACAGTCCTCGATGGGACCCACAGAACAGATATATATAACAGCGACTCAAAGAGTCAATAATACGAATATACAAAGATCCAAATCACCTTTAAAACGATAGAGCGTCCAGCTACGGACAAGATGCAAATGGGGCTAAGAGCCCTGAAGAATAACCCATGGCGTCCATAACCCTGCCCAGGCCAAGCCGGAAGGGTAACCCTGCTAACGGCGTCGATCTCAAAACCTGCTTAACAAAAGGGGTGCCGACAAAGGGCAAAGCAGAAAACAAAGAAGGAGCGTCGATCGAGGCCGATGCAGCGAGGCTAGAATTGGGTCCTCGCCTACATAGGTATGGTGGACTGAAGCGGCAGCGGCAGCATGCACTAAACAACCTATAGAGACTCGATACGACTGGCGGCAATCAGAGAGGGGTAAGAATGACCTATCCGGATCCAACCTAAAACTAACACCAAACAAACCCATCCTGGTGTTTCCCCCTCGAGACCAAACGAGGAGGTCAACCGAGGAACTCACACAGTTGGCAGTTTTACTTATGCGGTTATCGTTGCAGCAATTACTAGTCAGGTATAGATAATCGTCCTGATAAAGTAAACAGTGGGCACTTTTAGTTAACCATTCCGTGATAGTTGCAACAATTACTGATCAGGTACAGATAGCATGAGATAAACCCAAAACCCTGCAGTTGTTGGTACTTTTATTCAGCCATTTCGTTGTAGTTGCAATACTTACTAGTCAGGTACAATTGTCGCAAGCGACAACCAACAAGCAATTGTGGGCAGTATTAATTAGCCATTCCGTTATAGTGAAACTGATTACTAGTCATTATAAGTCAAATTTATAGCAGTAAACTTTAGTTATGCTTGTCTATGATCGAGATACTGTGCTCCAAGTCGTCCATATCCGCGGACACGGCTTTCAGAAAGTTTTACCCGGCCGGGGTGCACCAATAGCAACACACACTCGATCAACCTCGGAAAAACCAAATCAAAACCCAACGAGGCTTTCACGACTGAACAATCACAGGATTCAGAAATATTTCAGGGGGCCACCCCTTTGAGTAGAACCCGCAACGGAGTAGGCAAGCTCCGAGACGGCCTCAAGGTTAGCGCCAATGGCTGTAAGCGACTGGGAACCCGAAAGTGTGGCTGGGCTTGTCGATACCGCGTAATCACTCCGCATACCTAAACAGTACAGTGTGCTCCTCGCACAATCGTAAATAAAGCGGTAAAGCATGGCATAAGTACAGGATCGTTAATAAAACCTCAAACTAGTTTGTGGCCCCAAGAAATAAGAATGAATCAAGCTCTGGCTCAGGGGGGTCCCATATACCTCCCGGATGTGGATAGCGCGCAAAATCAAGGAACAGGTATCAAGTACTCGGGGTCTTACGGGACACAAGTGGGCTCGAAACCAAATATTATCTATCACCCACCGATGCCTCTGCTTATTCCATTTTAGTTATTAAACAGAAAGTAAAGTGACGATAAGTAAAACTAGAATCATCTCCAACGTCAACATGCGGCAATACATCAGCAACTGTGGCATGTGGCGACACACATCAGCACTTGAGCAAGCAACTACGACGCGCAAGTCCAACTGTCTACCAAACAACAGGTAATAGGATGTGTCCAAGGCAATATGGGGCTGCACGGTATATCACGGGTACGGAAACTAAGCATCGCAACACAGATAGCAATAGATCAACAGGAGGGAAGTAAATACTATAAAAGTAAGATAGGTAGAAAGGGGGAGATGCTCGCCTGAAAACATTGTCGAAGATTCAACCGAAGAACGGGGCGAAGCTCACATCAACTCAACGGCCTTATCCGCGAAGAGGCAAAACACTAGAAGGAACACCGGATGCAATATTTAATACAACGGCAGAAGATCGGCATGATGCATGTATGACTCATGACATGGCAAAGGTGCGATGCAATTAGGTCATATTAAACGGAACCGGGGTCCCGACAATTAATTAGATGGTTCAAGTTGTTTAGAAAACCCCGCAATTTAAATGTTGTTATAACAAGGCAAGATAAGATACCGGTTCGCTACACAAGTTTAAATGAGGCCGATATGAGACTAGATTTGCCCGCATATGGGCCCCATATTTAATTATTAGGTGAATCGGCATCAGGCCCCCAAACCATATGTTTATGCATGCAAGTATGGCAATTAAATATGCATCAAGTTGATATCATTTATAAAATAGGGTTTTCGGGAGGGGTTCACACATTAGGGGTTCGACGATCTTGGTCCGGGGGTTCGGGTTGACAGGTCCGGTTCGACGGTCCGTTCTCGGCTCCGGGGTCGTTCTCGGTAACGGGGTAGGTCTTGGCGCATCCGGGTGCGGGACTTGGGGTCATGTCGACGGTCATGGCGTTCAGGGGGAAGTTCTCGGTGTCCGGGTGAAGCACTCGGCGTTCTACGGTTCCACGTCGACGGCCTTGGTTTCCTCGATGGAGAACTTGGTGTGTCCGTGTCGGGGTTCTCGGCTTCGGTCGCCGGGCGTCAGTCTTCGGGATCGGGTCCGGGAAGAAGACCTTGGCATCGGATGGTCCTTGTCGGAGTTCTTGTCGCGCCGGGGTCTTGTCGGTTTCCACGGGGCCGGTCTCACTGTCGCGAGGATCTTGTCGGGCCCGCGCCACCGAGTCGGTCTTGGCTTCGGGGTGAAGTACTTGGCGTCCGGGGTGCGGTACTTGTGGCACAGGTGGCGATCTTGGCGTCCTTCCGGTTCGGGTTTGGCGTTCGAGGGAGGTACTTGTCGTGCTCGGGGCGTTCTTGGTGGTCATCGGGTCCGGACTTCGCCGGGATCGGTCTTCGGTCTTCCATGTTGGTGCACCCGAGGTTCTCGGCGGTCTTGTAGATGGACCACGGGTCTAGGGCCTCGGCGTGGGGGTTGGGGGCGAACTTGGGGTGCTCCAAACGTTCCTAGGGTGCCCCAGCGGACCCACACGTCACAAACACACGAGCACGCACGGACGCGCACATGGAGGGCGGGGCCCACAGGATGACGTGGCGGCCAAGCGCGGAGCGTGTGTGCGGCGGGGCGACGACGGGGCTCGTTGCCGCGGCGAGGGCGGCTCGGGACGGTCTCTGGCGCGAGGCGGGCGGCAGACTTCGGTCGGCGCAGAGGTGGAGCGGCGAAGGCGCCAAGACGCGGTGGGAGCCAGCGGAGAGATGGCCGGAGGAGGGAGCGGGTCGACGGAGCGGGCAGGCGGCGAGGTGGGCTTCGGCGGAGGGAGCCTTGCGCCGGAGGGCCGCGGCAGCGGCGGCGCGGGAACGGGCACGGCGTCGGCGCTGGACGGAGCAAAGGAGGGTCTGGGACCGGCGGCGGGCGGAGCACCGGCGGGAGGCTTATGCTGGCTCGCGGAGTCGACGACCGGAGGTGCGGCCGAGCACGGTGGGCTCAGGCGGCCAGGACGGGCTTGCGGGCTCGCGCGACGCCAGGGAGGGCGGAGGTTGCGCCGGAGTCCACAGGCAAGGCGGGCGGTTGTTGGGAAGGCGGCGGACGCTTGAAGAGGTCGGTGCTGCGCTGCGAGGGAACGGCGGCCGCGGTGAGCGGGGCGAGCGAGGAGGGGAGAGGGAGGCGGCAGCGTGGCTGGCGCAGCGAGAGGGCGGCGGAGGTCGCGGTGGCCAGGGAGAGAGGCGGGGGCGCAGGAGGGATCGAGGCGGGGAAGAGCTACAGGGGAGGAGCGGGGACAGAGGGTGGGCCAGGCACCAGGGGACACGCTGGCAAAAGTGGTCCCACGGGGTGTGGCTGCGTCTTTGGGGCAAGAGTGGTTGGACTGGGAGGTGCGTGAGTGGTACTGGGGCCAGCTGGGAGGTGTAGCGTGTGTGTGGCGTGTAGCTAGGGAGAAGAGAGAGGAGGGTGAGGGAGTGGGGCAGGATGAGGTGGCGGTGCTTGATTGGGTGGGGGGGAATGGACATAGTGATGTGGCGCACAGGAATTGGCCAGGGTGAGGTGGAGGGGTAGGTTGGGTAGAGTTATTGGTGGGATTAGGATTAGAAGGGCAGGTGTAGGGTGGACCGATTAGAATAACTGGGGCGGTCGTTCGGGTCGGGGTTGGCCCGCTCGACTGCCCCTACTAAAAATAATATCAATTTTATTTGTGTTAAACGGGCCGTTGGCAAACCGATAGCGGCCAAAACAAAATATTCCGGGGACCCGGTTTTGATGTTTGAAAATAAAGAGGGGCGTTTAGAATACAACATGGGCTTTGCAAACATAGTTTTAGCAAACAATGCATGATGATGACGATGCAATGCACAAATTCAACGCGATTTTCTAGTAGTGGTTTTGCGGGATGCCACATTTACCTCATGAGTTTTGAGTTGTCTCGAGGCATAAGCCACAACTTTCCCTTCTTGCATTAGAACTGCACCTAATCCATGATGAGATGCATCACAATACACATGGAAATCTTTCTCTAAATCTGGCAGACATTGGACTGGTGCTGTCACTAGTCTCTTCAATTCTTGGAAACTGAGCTCACATCCTTCAGACTAAGCAAATTTCTTGTCTTTCTTTAGCAACTCTGTCATTTGCTTAGCTACCTTGGAGAAATTCTCAATGAACCTTCTGTAGTATCCTGCCAAGCCAAGGAAACTACGAACCTCTTTTACTGACTTTGGAGATTCCCATTCGCCATTCTGGTGACACTTTAGCGGGATCAACTGCTACACCATCTCCTGACACAACGTGTCCAAGAAATCCAACTTCATTTAACCAAAATTCACACTTGCTGAATTTGGCATACAACTTATGCTCTCTAAGCTTCTCAAGTATCAAACACAAATGTCCTTCATGCTCTTCTTTGCTCTTGGAGTAGATCAAAATGTCATCGATGAAAGCGACAACAAACTTTTCAAGGAACTCCATGAACACCTTGTTCATCATATTCATGAAGTAAGATGGTGCATTGGTCAAACCAAATGGCATCACGGTGTACTCATAAAATCCATACCTAGTGTTGAAAGCTGTCTTAGGTATGTCTTGTTCTCTTATCTTGAGCTGGAAATAACCTGACCGGAGATCAATCTTTGAGAATACACAGGCTCCTTCTAACTGATCAAACAATTCATTGATTCTAGGCAAAGGGTATTTGTTTTTGATAGTCACCTCATTGAGTGATCGGTAATCTATGCATAACCTTTGACTTCTATCTTTCTTTTCCACAAACAAGACTGGTGCTCCCCAAGATGAAGAACTTGGTTGAATAAATCGTTTTTGCAACTGTTCTCCAAGTTGTTTCTTGAGTTCTTTCAACTCATCAACTGACATCTTGTATGGTCTCTTTGCTATTGGTCCTGATCCTGGTAGCAAGTCAATAAGAAACTCCACATCTCTATCAAGTGGCATTCCCGGTAATTCTTCCGGAAACACATCCGGATATTCACTCACAATTGGCACACTGTCTATGCTAACCCCCTTAAGAGAATTTAGCTTACTTCCTTTTTATTCAAAGTTAGATTTGAATCTTATCCGTTTCTTTTCCGGGGTTGTGAGTGCGACAGTACAATTGGCACAATCTAGTACTCCTTCATACTTGGTCATCCAGTCCATTCCCAAAATTACATCCATTCCTTGGGAATCTAGGATTATCAGACTCACTGGAATCTTATGCTTTCCAAACTCTATCACTAGATCATGGCTTCCAAGACTTACTATCATATCTCCACCGGGAGAACTTACTTTTATTGGACACCCAATGTTTTCAGTTGGAAACCCATTTCTATCAACAAATGCTTTTGATATGAATGAATGTGATGCACCAGTATAAAAAATAACAAGTGTTGGAATAGAATTGAGTTTGAACTTACCAGCCACAGCATCAGACTCCTCATAGATTGCTTCCACATTGATGTGGTTCACTTGTCCCTTCTGAAAAGGGTTGGGCTTGTTGGGTCCTTCAACTTTCTTTTCTAGGGATTCGTTCGCATAATGCCCCATCTTCTTGCACTTGAAGCATTCAACCTGACTAAGATCCTTCTTGACAGGCTGGCTTCCACTACCACTTCCACTTCCATTGTGGTGACTCTTGTATCCACCCTTGTGATTCTTGTACTTGTCATTGTCATGACTACGGTGATGCTTGTTGTCATGATGACGGTTGTGGTTGTGGTGGCTGTTGTAATTTCCATGCTTGTGGGATCCGGAACTCCCACTATCATCATAATGGGAACGCTTGTGAGACGATCCCGAGCTCTGCTTCTCAGAGTTGTGTTTCCTCTTTCTGCTTTCAACCTGTTTCATCTTGCTCTCCAAGATGGTGGCCTTGTCACAAAGAGATTGATAGGTGGGGACATAGGCCACAGATAATTGCAGGTTCAGTTCATCGTTTATTCCTTCGAGGAACCTCTCTTTTATCTTGGCATCAGTATCCACTTCATCCGGTGCATAACGCGCCAGATTGTTGAACTCCTCAATATATTCAGCCATGTAGGGTTCGCAGCATAGAAAACAAAAAATTTCCTACGATGTGAACTATATACCAAGATCTATCTACTAGATACAAACAACGGGAGGATGTATATCCGTAGAGAACATACCCTTGAAGACCGACAAAGCTTAACGAGTTCAACTCGTGGTTGATGTAGACGATCTCTTGCCGATCTCAAGATCGAGAGGAAGTCCTAGCGCCGCAAATCAGCAGCGCATCCGTGCTCGCACACACGTTCGAGGCACCGAGCAACCTCCGCCTCCTCGCTCCAGCGATGCAGTGGAAGCACAACTCTTTCTTGCCGAATAGCCACCGGGAACATGTATCTCGCTAGTCCGAGACCATGGGGGATAAATTCTAGAGGGGGAGAGAGATCCTTCACGAGGAGGTGTGAGAGACAAGTGAGGAGGGGGGCTCCTTTTATAGGAGGAGGAGGGGGGGGCAACCAAGGGGGTGGCCGCCGGCCATGGGGGCTGCCCCCTCCCCTCCTTCATTCATGTGGGTGGACACTCCACTCACAAAATGCCCTTTAAATTCCCTCCACTCAAAAGTCCACTCAAATTCCCATTAAATTTCCACCAAATTTAATGCAAACTCTCATTAAATAAAACTCTTTTATTTTATTCATAATTTTTTCAATTACTTTAATAACAAACATTCACAAATAACCCCTTGCTAGAATTCTATTTCACATGCATAACCACTTTATGCAATTTCACCCGAAAACCTGTTTCGGTATCTAGTGAAATAAATTCCTGCGCTTGTTCATTCTTTCGGCATGAAACATTTGCTCCAATTGGATGTCGGTGTCTCTTAAGTGTGTCACCCTACGGTTCGTGAATAATGCGGACATGATCGAGACCCTCTCGGATCAATAATCGAAAGCGGATCTGGAGACCCCTACTGACTCCCACCCATTCAACGATGACTTTCTTGTGATCGTCGGAACCTTTTACGCTAGTATCTTAACCCCTTTGTTTCACTATATATTACATGTCCGAGATTCGATCATCGGTATCTCCATACCTAGTTTGATCTCATCGACATGCACTCTTTTCGCTCTGTGATATAACATTCTAGTGATCAAATCACTTGATTGCAAGTTAATCAATGTGATATCACCGAGAGGCCCAGAGTATATCTATCCGTCATCGGATGAACAAATTCCACTCGATCCAT
This sequence comes from Avena longiglumis, assembly GCA_030063025.1. Classification (NCBI taxonomy): domain Eukaryota; kingdom Viridiplantae; phylum Streptophyta; class Magnoliopsida; order Poales; family Poaceae; genus Avena; species Avena longiglumis. The sequence continues at coordinate 191,139,066 of CP125974.1, read as the reverse complement.
GAGCCTCAACATAACACTTTATTAGTTCGAATCCATCTTTATAATCACCGTTACGGTGTGACATTTGATGTTATCAAGAAACTCTTCGGTGTTAGTGATTGACATGATCTCATGGTCTAAGGATTAGGATCACTTCGTAAGTTGTTATAGCAATATAAACTCAATGACTTTGATCGTAATTCTATACTTCGGATGAATGTTCATCACACCATTACACTAATGTTGTGATCCCGTTATTAACAACATCCAATGTCCATGATCAGGAAACCTTGATCATCTTGTTAATCAACGAGCTAGTTTATGAGAGAGGCATAACTAGGAACTTTCTGTTTGTTTATTAAACACACATGTATTAACGTTTCCGTATTAATACAATTATAGCATGCAAAATAAACATCTATCATATACTTGGAATATACATAATAAACACTTTATTATTGCCTCTCAGGGCATATTCCATTCAGTCTCCCACTTGCACTAGAGACAATAATCTAGTTACATAGTGATAAATCTAATACCCATTGAGTTCTGGTGTTCATCATGTTTTGCTCTAGGGAGAGTTTTAGTCAACGGATCTGCTACATTGAGATCCGTATGTACTTTACAAATCTTTATATCTCCATCCTTGACATGCTCGCGGATGGAGTGAAACCGGCGCTTAATATGCTTGGAATGCTTGTGAGACCTTGGTTCTTTGGCATTGGCAATGGCACCATTGTTGTCACAATAGATCACCATTGGGTCCAACGCGTTTGCCACCACTCCTAGTTCGGATATGAACTCCTTCATCCAAACTGCTTCCTGAGCCGCTCAAGCAACAACATATTCGCCTCCGTTGTTGATCCCGCTACCACAAAGTTGTTTGGAGCTCCTCCAACTAACCGCTCCGCCATTCATGAGAAATACGATCCGGATTGAGACTTAGAGTCATCCGGATCGGTGTCAAAGCTAGCGTCGACATAACACTTAGCGACGAGCTCTTCTTCACCTCGTATACAAGAAACATATCCTTAGTTCTTCGTAAGTACTTAAGGATATTCTTGACCGCTATCCATTGTTCGAACTGGATCCGATTGGTACCTACTAGTCAAACTAATAGCATGTGCCACATCCGGTCTTGTACATAGCATGGCGTACATTATAGAGCCTATGGTGAAGCATAGGGACTTTGTCCATTATCTCTCTTTCTTCCGCCGCTTTAATTTGAGTCTTACTCAATGTGTTGCCTTGCAACATAGGTAAGAACCCTTCTTACTTACATCCATTTTAAACTTCTTTAAAATCTTATCAAGGTATGTACTTTGCGATAGCCCTATTAGGCGCCTAGATCTATTTCTATAGATCTTTATGCCTAATATGTATGACGCTTCACCTAGGTCCTTCATTGAAAATTTGCTGTTTAGATAACTTTTAACACTGTTTAAAAGATCTATATCATTTCCGATCAATAATATGTCATCCACATATAATATCAGAAATGCCACATTGCTCCCACTCACTTTCTTGTAAATACAAGCTTCTCCATAAGTTTGGACAAATCCAAACTCTTTGATCACCTCATCAAAGCGGAGATTACAACTTCGTGATGCTTGCTTCAATCCATAGATGGATTGCTGAAGCTTGCACACCTTGTTAGCATCCTTAGGATCGGCAAAACCCTTTGGTTGTATCATATACAACTCTTCTTCAATATTACCATTGAGAAACGCGGTTTTGACATCCATCTGCCATATCTCATAATCGAAATATGCAGCAATTGCTAACATAATCCTAACTGACTTTAGCATCGCTACGGGAGAGAAAGTCTCATCAAAGTCAACTCCTTGAATTTGTCGAAACCCCTTTGCGACAAGTCGAGCTTTATAGACGGTCACATTACCATCAGCATCAGTTTTCCTTTTGAAAATCCATTTGTTCTCCACGGCCTTTCGGTCGTGAGGTAATTCCACCAAGTTCCAAACTTGATTTTCATACATGGATTCCATCTCGGATTTCATGGCTTCTAACCATTTGTTGGAATCCGGGCTCATCATCGCTTCTTCATACGTCGCAGGGTCATCATTTTCATCAACCATGAAATTCATGACAGGATTTCCGTACAGCTCGGGAGCTGCACGCGTCCTGTTTGACCCGCGAGGTTCGGTAGTACTCTCTTCGGAGTTTCATGATCATTATCATTAGTTCCCTCTTCAACAGTGGAGCCAACTCGGAACAACTTCCGGTACTGCGCTACTCGCCATACTTTGAAGAGAAGGTTCCACAACCTCTTGAGTTCTACCTTCCGACTACTCACACCTTTCATGAAACTCTTTCTCTAGAAAGGATCCATTCTTGGCAACAAAAACCTTGCCCTCGGATCTGTGATAGAAGGAATACCCAATAATTTCTTTAGGGTATCCTATGAAGACACATTTTTCCGCTTTGGGTTCGAGTTTATCCGGTTGAAGTTTCTTCACATAAACATCGCATCCCCAAACTTTAAGAAATGACAGCTTAGGTTTGTTTCCAAACCACAATTCATACGGTGTCTTTTCAACGGATTTAGATGGTGCCCGATTTAAAGTGAATGCAGCAGTTTCTAGTGCATAAACCTAAAATTACAACGGCAAGTCCGTCAGAGACATCATAGATCGAACCATATCTAATAAAGTACGATTACAACGTTCCGACACACCATTTCGCTGTGGTGTTCCGGCAGGTGTGAGTTGTGAAACAATTCCACACTCTTTCATGTGAGTGCTAAACTCGTAACTTAGATACTCACCTCCACGGTCGGACCGTAGAAATTTGATCTTTCTATTACGATGATTTTCCACTTCATTCTGAAATTCCTTGAACTTTTCAAAGGTTTCAGACTTGTGTTTCATCAAGTAGATATAACCGTATCTACTCAAATCATCCGTGAAAGTAACAAAATAACGATATCCACTTCGCGCCGACATACTCATTGGACCACATACATCAGAATGTATGATTTCCAATAAATCTGTCGCCCATTCCATTGAACCGGAAAACGGCGTTCTAGTCATCTTGCCCATAAGGCATGGCTCACATGTATCAAATGATTCATAATCAAGTGATTCCAAAAGTCCATCCGAATGGAGCTTCTTCATGCGTTTAACGCCAATATGACCTAGACGGCAGTGCCACATATATGCGGATATATCATCATTAAGTTTAATCCTTTTAGCATCAACATTATGAATATGTGTAACATTATCATCGAGATCTAATAGAAATAAACCATTCATCATCGGCGCATGACCATAAAAGATTTCATTCATATAAATGGAACAACCATTGTTCTCGGATTTAAATGAATAACCACTTCGCATCAAACATGATCCAGATACAATGTTCATGCTCAGTGCAGGCACCAGATAACATTTATTCAAGTTTATAACTAATCCCGATGGCAAGTGGAGAGGAAGCGTTCCGACGGCGATCATATCAACGCCTGATCCATTGCCGACATGCATCTTGACCTCACCCCTTGCTAGCGGTCGCTTGTTCCGCAGCCCCTGATTTGAGTTACAAATATTAGCAACTGAACCGGTATCAAATACCCAGGTGCTACTGCGAGCACTAGTCAAGTACACATCAATAACATGTATATCATATATACCTTTGTTTGCCTTGCTGGCCTTCTTGTGCGCCAGATACTTGGGGCGATTCTTCGATGGCGATCCCTTACAATAGTAGCACTCGGAATCAGACTTAGGTCCAACTCGGGGTTTCTTTTCAGGCGCGGCAACCGGCTTGCCGCCCTTACTTCCCTTCCGTTTTCCCTTCTTGTCTTTCTTGAAACCAGTGTTCCTATTGATCATCAACACTTGATGTTCCTTTTTGATCTCCACTTCTGCAGTTTTAAGCATTGTGAAGCTCGGGAGAGACTTCTTCATGCCTTGCATATTATAGTTCATCACGAAGCTCTTATAGCTAGGTGGCAGAGACTGCAGAACACGATGGATGCCTAAGTCAATGGGAATCGATATTCCCAAGGACACAAGCTTATCGGCGTAACCCGACATCTTGAGTACATGCTCACTAACGGAGTTGTGCTCTTCCATCATGCAGCTAAAGAACTTTTACGAGCGTTGTAGCTCTCACAGCATGTGTGTCGAAAAATCATTTTCAACTCACCCATTGTATCAAATGCATTGCCTTTAAACTTTGAAGTTCCGGCTCTAGCCCATACAATATGCCGCAATGAACTAAGTTGTGGTCCTCCTGACGAGTCTGATAGACATTCTTCTCCTCGTCAGGGGAATCATCAAAAGGTGGGGGGCCTAACGATGCTTCTAGCACATGTTGCTTTTGTGCAGCAGAGAGGAGAATCCTCAAATTCATGGCCCATTCGGTAAAGTTGCTACCGTTCGTTGCTAGTTTCTCTTTCTCCATGAACACATTGAAATTAAAAGCAGGTGGTGCCATCTACAACAGAATTTGTAAAGTTTAGACTAAGTGTATGATAGATTGAGTTCAACTAATCTATATTACGAATGAACTCCCACTCAAAAACGACATCCCTCGTGCCTTTTTGGTGATTACATGAACCAAATCCACTACACCAAGTCCGATCATCACGTGAGTTGGTATAGCTTCAAAGGCGAGCATCAAATGGGCATCATATCAACCATATGACTCATGCTTAACCTTTCGGTCCGTGTTCCGAGGCCATGTATGTACATGCTAGGCTCGCCAAGTTAGAACCTTAGTATTCGCTTGTGTAACTGCTTTACACCCGAAATATGATCGTGGATCCAAGAACACCCGATCATCACGTGATGTCTTGGAGCGACGAAAACATAATCGGTGCATACTAAAGGAAGAACACATTCTTATCTTGATATTTAAATGAGGGATCATCTTATTATGCTAACAAAGCACTAAACAAGCAATATAAGATGCTATCAAACATCATATGTTTATTAGTGAAATGATATGGTTCCCGCAGATGATCTCTATCATGTGCATCGTGGTATGATCAATATCATACCTATATGTGTAAATCCAAGGTCTATGGATTTTACACGCTATGTGTGTTGTAAGAGTATCATCTCATACTTCTACTTACAACACTACCATATCATAACACTAGCCCAGCAACAATCTAAACTAGACGCCTCTAATTTATCCATTGCAAGTTTTACATGGCTTAGGGCTTTCGAGATAGAACCGTTCTTACCTACGAACATGAACCACAACGAGGATAATCAAATTGTTGACAACTCGCTTGCAAAATAGATATTGACTATAGTAGGAGAGACAGACACCCGCTATCCACTTATGCAAACTAGTTGCATGTCAAGCGTGGAACAGGTCTCATGTGCGAGGACATGTAAAGTTTATCTGGGACGCTTCATCCCACTATGCCACCAATATCCAAAATTACAACAAAGGAGCAACAGAATGATCATCATCGCCCACATACTCATATGTGTACTACCCGTGTAAAGTATCTACGCATAGATCTGGCTCTGATACAACTGTAGGGTTCGCAGCATAGAAAACAAAATTTTTCCTACGATGTGAACTATATACCAAGATCTATCTACTAGATACAAACAACGGGCGGATGTATATCCGTAGAGAACATACCCTTGAAGACCGACAAAGCTTAACGAGTTCAACTCGTGGTTGATGTAGACGATCTCTTGTCGATCTCAAGATCGAGAGGAAGTCCTAGCGCCGCAAATCAGCAGCGCATTCGTGCTCGCACACACGTTCGAGGCACCGAGCAACCTCCGCCTCCTCGCTCCAGCGATGCAGCGGAAGCACAACTCTTTCTTGCCGAATAGCCATCGGGAACATGTATCTCGCTAGTCCGAGACCATGGGGGATAAATTCTAGAGGGGGAGAGAGATCCTTCACGAGGAGGTGTGAGAGATAAGTGAGGAGGGGGGCTCCTTTTATAGGAGGAGGGGGGGGGAACTCAAGGGGGTGGCCGCCGGCCATGGGGGCTGCCCCCTCCCCTCCTTCATTCATGTGGGTGGACACTCCACTCACAAAATGCCCTTTAAATTCCCTCCACTCAAAAGTCCACTCAAATTCCCATTAAATTTCCACCAAATTTAATGCAAACTCTCATTAAATAAAACTCTTTTATTTTATTCATAATTTTGTCAATTAATTTAATGACAAACATCCACAAATAACCCCTTGCTAGAATTCTATTTCACATGCATAACCACTTTATGCAATTTCACCCGAAAACCTGTTTTGGTATCTAGTGAAATAAATTCCTGCGCTTGTTCATTCTTTCGGCATGAAAAATTTGCTCCAATTGGATGTCGGTGTCTCTTAAGTGTGTCACCCTACGGTTCGTGAATAATGCGGACATGATCGAGACCCCTCTCAGATCAATAATCAGAAGCGGGATCTGGAGGCCCATACTAACTCCCACACATTCAACGATGACTTTCTTGTGATCGTCGGAACCTTTTACGCTAGTATCTTAACCCCTTTGTTTCACGATATATTACATGTCCAAGATTCGATCATCGCTATCTCCATACCTAGTTTGATCTCGTTACCGACATGCACTCTTTTCTCGTTCATGTGATATAACATTCTAGTGATCAAATCACTTGATTGCAAGCTAATCAATGTGATATCACCGAGAGGGCCCAGAGTATATCTATCCGTCATCGGGATGAACAAATTCCACTCTCGATCCATGAGCCTCAACATAACACTTTATTAGTTCTGAATCCATCTTTATATCACCTTTGTACGGGTGTGACGTTTGATGTTATCAAGAAACTCTTCCAGTGTTAGTGATTGACATGATCTCATGGTCTAAGGATTAGGATCACTTCGTAAGTTGTTATAGCAATATAAACTCAATGACTTTGATCGTAATGGGTATACTTCGGATGAATGTTCATCACACCATTACACTAATGTTGTGATCCCGTTATTAACAACATCCAATGTCCATGATCAGGAAACCTTGATCATCTTGTTAATCAACGAGCTAGTTTATGAGAGAGGCATAACTAGGAACTTTCTGTTTGTTTATTAAACACACATGTATTAACGTTTCCGTATTAATACAATTATAGCATGCAAAATAAACATCTATCGTATACTTGGAACATACATAATAAACACTTTATTATTTCCTCTCAGGGCATATTCCCTTCAAGCCAGGCTGAGGTGGCGCTGCTTCAGATTATGAAATTCCTTTTTCTTCAAGCTCATCATTCCGGATGAGATGTGAGATGTACGGAAACCATCTTCAAAGATAGCCCATATCACATCCTCAATGGGAGTGGTGATCTGGAAGTTATCCCACCAAGTAGCTGCTGGCCCTTCCAGCAAGTGTGCTGCAAACCTGACTTTCTCCTCGTCGGTACAGCCGACAGTTACCAAATCCTTGTTCACTGAGCGTAGCCAATCATTGGCCACCATGGGATCAGTAGTTCCTGAGAACTTTGCTAGCCTTAGTCTTAGGAATATGGTGAGCATGTCAAAAACTGGTGGATTGTTCTGATTGTTGTTGTTGTTGTTGCTGTTGTTGTTGTCGTTGTTGTTGTTGTTGTTGTTGTTGTTGTTGTTGTTGTTGTTGTTGTTGTTGTTGTTGTTGTTGTTGTTGTTGTTGTTGTTGTTGTTGTTGTTGTTGTTGTTGTTGTTGTTGTTGTTGTTGTTGTTGTTGTTGTTGTTGTTGTTGTTGTTGTTGTTGTTGTTGTTGTTGTTGTTGTTGTTGTTGTTATTCTGATTCTGTATGAAAGTAGTCATCATCTGCATCAGCTGTGTCTGTTCTGTCATCAACTGCTGCATCTCGAGGGTGACATTGTTGTTCGGGTTGGGTTTGGCACGTCGAGGAGGCATCTGTGGTTTTCAATAAGGATAAGAATGAGATACCCATAGATGCTTAACATGCACAATACATCATATAGACAATCAACAAACAAGGATCAAAATAAAGTTCAACGATGTAAACAACAAGTTTGAAAAGCAAACACACCAATAGCAAGCCATCCACATGTTGGAGGGTCATTGCGACTCAGAATCATAAGTATGGTAAATGATAAATAAACGCGTAATCATCACTACTCCTTTGGATCAACCTCCTCATCGACAAGTGTAAGACCTGCATTCTCCATAGCGGTCTTGTACTCCTCGACATTGGTAGTCAAGGCCTCTATCTTGGCTTTGAGATCCCTCTTCTATGAACGAAATCTCTCAATCACAACCTGCTGATGCTCGAGCTCGAAGTCCTTGGCCTCTAGTTTTGCAGTCATCTCCCGAATCCTCTTGTTCCTATCTTGGACTCTCTTCTCTTGGCTTTTTAACTTCCTATCCCGACTCTCAAACTTGGCCTCCATTTCCTTGACTATCTCGTCTTTCTCCACGAAGAGCTTGTCCTTCTCATGAAGCTGCACCTGGAGCTCGTCATTGCTAAGCATGACGTTGGTCCTATCAGTATCTAGGTGCCTAAGTAGAACCTCTAGGTCCTGAAGGTACAGACGAATCGGCTTTGCCGTCTCTCTAGAAGCATCCTCGAACTCAATAGCCTCACCATCCTCGTCGCGTCTACCGAAAGCATGGAAGTGAGTACCTCTAATCTCCCGAGAGTGTCTCCCTAGCAAACGCCCAAGTAAATCCTGCATGACTACCTCTAGGCCTCTCTCTTTGTCATCATGCATTAGCTTAAAAGTGATGGCCTCCGTGGCTGGCTCAGTCTGGCGTCCTGGCCGAGTAACCTTGAAGCCCCAAAGGTCCTTCCTCTCAAACTTGGTGAGGGGAAGCATCATGATTCTAGGAAGCGGAAGATTGAGCACACTAGTGAGCTCAATAAGACGAGTGCCAAAACGAGTTCCCTTAAACTCTTCAGCCGTGCTGATAGTAACATTAGGCATCTATTTTAGAAGATAGAAAAAGTTATAATCAACATAGATAGAGAAAATCACAAGACAAAGCATCACAGGCATATCATTGGAAATCAAACACACAAGTCATGGCAAACATAAATCCATTACAAGCATCCAAGGTTCACTATAATTTAGACAAAAGTTTTGTAAATAAGACGATAAGTGTGGTGGTCCAACTAGCGAAGTACATTACAATCCCATCTCACTTGCCAAGTTAGCTAACAGGGCATCCCTAGAGGAAATCTGTCGATCCTGATCACATGACTCCTTTGCTAAGTCTATGATGTCCTCTCTTAAATGTTGGTTGGTAGCCTCTAACTCTTGGGTATGCTTATTTTCTTCCCTAAGGTCATTTTGGGTGTTAAGCATTCTGCACTTGGGTCTATCACCAAGCTCCTTGATGGCCTTCCAAGCTGCATCTCTTGCAGAGTCAAAGAATGTGGTGTGCATCACTGAGTTGGTGACCATGTAGAATCCTGATTCCTTGTGGTTGTCTTGTTTTTATACAAGTGAAGTTGCACCCACCAGTACTCCACTCCTTCATCCATCACGGGGAAACCTTTGTACACAGCTGCACCATGTATTCCCATGGCAACCATGAGGTCCTTGAGAGCCTTGGGGAATTCTGTCTCACACTCCAAGGTCATAGTCATGAGTGGTACCTTCCTCACGGCTTCGTTGATGGATTTCATCTACAAATAGAGATCATAAAGAAGATTAGAAAAGCTTACGAGAAGAAAAAGACAAGTTTGGAAATTGTTGAAACTTTTTCCTTAGTGGTTTCTAATCCATTCCTAGGGTCATAATCCTACAAGCAACACCGTGCTCTGATACCATCTGTAAGATCCCACCTTTATAAAGGTAAAGATCCCTATGATTGCAATGCTAGTCCCTGGATCAATGCTAGAATCCATAGTTTAAGATGAAGTACAAAGATACCAAGGTCATTATTACATATCATTCCAGAGACAAGCATAGTCTTTTACAACTCCTTGGCCACAGGCCTAATACAAGAGTTCAAATATATAATAATATAAATAAGTCTTCATCTTCATGTGCCACAGGCAAGCATGTTGAGTGTAGACTCATAACCCCTAGTCATCATCAGAGTAACCTGCAACATCACAAGTTACATCCACCGTGGGTCAATACATGGGAATATATTGGAAAGTGATACCTTTGTAGAATATTAGCATCGAGATACTACATGCATTTGGCTAAGTGTAGATTAGGCTTTCTTTGCTCAAAATAGGTTTTACCTATTAGTTGAAAACACTAAGTTTTTCGTTGACACAACCTTCCCAAGGAATCACCAATAGAAATTGGTGAACCTTCACCCTTGTTCAACCACAAGTTTTAACTTAGAAAATTGGGATGATGAGATTCTTGATAGCTTCCATGTCTTGATGCTCAAGTTGTCCAATACCAGTGACATGGCTAAGTACTTAGATTCTTCCATCTGCAGAGGTTGTGCACTTTCCCCACAAGACTTGATTTTCACCAAGACAAGACCTTTCAGAAGCCTTACCTTAGACCAAATGGACGCGCTCCAAACCTATCATCCCACTACCACCAACTGTCCAAATGGCTAAGTTATTGCAACCTATGTGATCCAGGCATAGCCCATAATGCCATGTGGTTGCACTAGAAGCTTCTAAACATTTGGCATCTCAAATCCCTTAGTTCCTGGGTGGCTTTCCACAAGTGAGATACACAATGTAAACCATAAAAATGGGCCTTGTGTAACCACTCAACACAAACCATTCTTTCCATTCCACCCAGGTGTTTCATTCACTTAGTTGTTTTATTAAGCAAAAACACAAGTCAATGACTTAGAAATATTTCACATAGCATGAATACATAATCCACCCTTGGTTGCTATTAGCTATGCTAAGCATGGCAATAGTAAGCATCTTAACTTAGAGGAAATTCTAATAATTCTACAACTACTAGGATTTCCCAAGCATATCATATAGATACTTAGAAAAATATTCATGCAAGTCCTAAACAAAATATTCCTAATGCATAGGTGAAATTATAGGGATAAAAACATGAAGCACCACTTGCCTTGGTAGTTTGGGGAGTAGCAACAATCTTCACAACCACAATCACTATTAGCACCAAAATCTACACATAAAATAATGGCACCAAAATCACATAACAAAATATACAAACAAAAATATATGAATGTATGCAAATGCCATGTGATGATTTTTCTACACCAAACAAGACAAGTATACAGTACTGAAACATAAACAAGACCAAGATACTCAAAATAAACTTTATTTGGTCTTTAAAACATTTTTCAAATAATTTCCATACTCAAATTAAGCCTACATATGTCTCTGCAAAAATAACCATTTTTACAGAGGCAAAACATTAAACACATTGCATAAACAGATAGGATTCTTTCTCATGATTCCAATGATATAAAATTTACAAAATTTGAACGTGTGGATCAAAAGTTATGAATTTTATAAGTTTGAATCACTAATAGATCTAATTCAGATTTTTAAAACAAAGAACTAGCCACGTGGAAGCGTCTGATTGGTTGATACCGTTTCGCACCGGATCACACTTGCGGGCCGTTAGATCTAACTTAACACGAACGGTCCTGATTTTCCCATACCGCTTTGCTACAGATCTAATTCTAATCGCTGGATCTAGATCCTACGGCTACAGATCAAATGACCACAGATGGGCGGCGCCAGCGGCGGCGAGGCTCTGTCAGAGAGGTTGCCGGCGATTTAGGTCGCGCGGGGAGGAGTGGAGGTGCTTAACATGTTCGCGGGACTGCAGTGAAGCTCAAGGTGGTCGAGGGAGAGACAGGGGCGCTCGGACTCGGCTGCTATTGCTCGTCGGAGTGAAGCCTGTCGTCGGGAAAGCTCTGGAGTCGTCGGGGGCGAGGTTGTGGTGCGCGCTAATACAAACCAGAGGTGCCGTTAGATGCGCACAAGCCTGGCGAACATGTGAGTAACCAGAAGAGAGGAAGGGGCGGTCGGGAACTACCAGTGGGTGCCGCCGGAGTTGCGCTGAGCTTCGGTTGCTTCCAGAGGTGGACGATGACGACGCTCTAGGGAGATACAGAGCAAAAGAAGGGCATGAGAAGATGCACAAGGACACACTGATCATGCTCGTATGGATCAGAGACAGGGGGCGGTCGATGCTTACCGGAATCGCATGCCGGAGATGCTCGGTACCGCGGCGGTGCAAGTGGGATTATGGGCAGCCTGGTGGCAGAGAAGAGGCGTTGAGTGAGGGGAAAGATGTGGAGAGAGGAGGGGATTAAATAGCCGGAGCGGGGGAGAGGATCACTCCCTGCATCAATGGGATTTAAGCGGGGCAGTGACTACGGCGAGCAGTGACTGCGCGTGTTGATTGGGGATGACGCTAACGGGGCAAGGTAGGATCGGGCTGTCAGTGGGTGGGTGCGCGTTGCTGCGGTGAGAAACAGAGAGGAAGGGGGAACCCCGGGTGGGCTGCTTTGGTTGCTGGGCCGAATGGGTAGCGCCTGGCCCAGTTCTATTTTCTTAACCTTTTTATTTTTTTAATTCGATTTTCAGGAAACCTTTTCAAATGAATTCAAAAGTGTTTGAATTCCAAATCTTTCTGGATTTTTATAAAGTGAAACCTGTATATTTTTGAGTATAAAACCATGCTGTCTCACTAGACTTGCTTGTTTCCTTTGAAATTTTAAAATAAACAGTGCCTTAGCACAATATTTGATAAAGATATGAAAATGGTTTTAAAACCATATTTTGTTTTGGAAATGTTTGCCCAAGCTTTGGAATTCATCAAGCAATCCTATGAACACACAACATTGGTTTAAAACAAATATTTTCTCACTAGAGAGTAGCATTGGATCAATGCTTGACTACATAAAATAATAAGCTCTCAAAGCTTCTGTTTTCTTTGAAATCACTTTGAAATTGATCCCTAAATGATTATGCATGCATGGATGTTATGCTATCTTTGAAAACATGATTTTAGGGATGCTACATGCAACAATAGTAAATAAGCAGTAAAGCATGGAATAAGTACAAGAAAGTAATAATGCCCACAACTACTTGTGGCCCCAAGAAATTAAGTATGAATCAAGGTAGGATTAAGGGGATTCATGGTCCCACATGCGGATAGTGCGATAGTCAAGGAATAAGAATCAAGTACTTGGGGTCCTACATGACACAAGTGAGCATAAAGAACCAAATAGCAGATTATGCCCACCGGTGCCTCTTTCATTACTTATCCCATTACTACTCTATTCAGTTATTTAGGTACCTCATTATTCAAAGATGCTCACAAATCCTACACATGCAATTATACGACTCACATGGCTCAATCAACTCCTGTGGTAATGGCTCGTAGGATTGGGGGAACAAGCTTCGGTGGGGTTTAAAATTAAAGGATATGCAATACTTTGGATTCAGTTTTATTCGTGACGCGATTATGAGGCAAGAATAAGATAGATGCAATAGGTGCTATATGTTGTGCAAGCATGGGGAAATGCTTGCCTGGAAGCTCAGTTGCAGAATAGTTGGGACCCAGGTAAAACTCCTAAGGCTCATGATATTCTCCTTGCCTGACATCTATCCAGATAAAAACCAAACACAAAAGGGGCATTGCACAATTATATAAATCATATGTAACAAGAAAACAAGTTATGCCATAATGGAATGATGCACAATTTACATGGTGTAACATAGCATGGCATGGATGAGGTGTGGGGTACAAGAATAAAGCAATTGATTAAGTTTTTTGTCATGTTTTGCGCCCATAAAGATTTCTGTATACTTAATATTTATATGATGCATGCTTCAATTCATATCATGGAATGCATAGTTAGAACGGGCTTGACGCGGTGATCGATTTATACATATCATTTGTCGAATTCAGAGTTACAGAATTAAAGTTATGACTTAATCATCAAAATCCCTACTATTGCATTAAAAAGTATTCTGAAAATTTTATTGTATTTTAGATGTCATATGCATAGTACTCACATTTTTATGATTCAAAAACATATATTTCTTATTATTTTTGGAGTTGGCAATTTGAAGATGTGATTTATGCCTTTTCAATTGGAAATTGTCAAAAAGTCATTTGTGTTAGTATTTAGAATAATTGAATTTGGAAATCAATGTCTATATTTGGAATAATCAAATAGTTCTAAACATTTTTCATATTCAAAGTATTTTGATTTGAATTTTGTTTCAAAAGTTTTTGAATCAGCAGGGGGTAGTAGACAAAGTTGCTGACATGCTCCAGGGATGTGTCTGCAATTAACATCATAAAGCCAAGGGTTTCATGCAAGAAAGATCTGTCCGTTCTGAAACCAAGTGTCGACTGAACTTCGGAATTTGCTTTCTCTTCCCTGAATCTGCACCTGAATAAATGTGCAAAACAAATGGTGGCCAGACCGAATAGTGAGTTGAACCTGGGAGCTCAGCGTGTGTAGAAGCAAGGGTGGAAACATTGGGCTAGCTGTCTGGTTGCTGACATGAGAGAGGATTCATCGCTTTTAAAATTGGAGTTCAGTGGAAAAGTTTCTAACAAAACTAAATCAATATCATTCAGTTGACAAATAGCAAAATATCGAGGGGAAACAAAACACTTCTTCCGTCGGTGCTGGGATTTGAACCAGGGATCATCAACAACCAAGGAAACAAGGCAGAACCATTCGACTCCAGCACAGATGACGAAGGAAGCAAGGCCGCACCAGTTTTGACCAATATCTGCGGGAGTTTCTCTGAAGAAAAGTAAAAACACAGTTGCGCGTGTACATACTGAATTCGTCGACAAGTAGCGACGATGGCGACTAACTGGAGATACTTATTTCGCGCCGGTGGAGGGAAATTGAAGAGGGAATATCGGGCCCGGTTTATGTGCTATTGGATTTGAAGAAAGAAGAGAACAAAGACTGGTCTAGGGCTGGTTTTGGACTGACAGAACCGAACATTTTCTGATAGTTCGAGGCAAGGAAAACGACCGAGTTTGAGAGATGATGGCGAGAGATTTAGGACATCATTTTGACTGAGATTTTTTGTAGGTGGATCTACAGAAAAGAGATGGGTGTAGAAAAGAGCTTGATGTCTACACTCGCTTCTATTCTTGTAGACAGTGTTGGGTCTCCAAGTGAAGAGGTTTGTAGAACAGCAACAAGTTTCCATTAAGTGGATCGCCCAAGGTTTATCGAACTCAGGGAGGAAGTGGTCAAACGTATCCCTCTCAAGCAACCCTGCAATCAAGATACAAGAAGTCTCTTGTGCCCCCCAACACACCCGATACACTTGTCAGGTGTATAGGTGTACTAGTTCAGCGAAGAGATAGTGAAATACAAGTAATATGGATGATTATAAGTGGTAATTGCAATCTGAAATAAAAGTGGCAACAAGCAAACATGTAACAGGACTGGTTGTAAACGGTGTTTCAATGCTTAGAAACAAGGCCTAGGGATCATACTTTCACTAGTGCACACTCTCATATAAACATCTTCTCTTCATTATGCTAATTTGAACTACTCTCCGGTTGGACAACTCTAATCCATGGTAGGGCTACAAAATCTCTCCTTAAAGTTTGCATTCCCCATCTAGGTAACCCCACACTGTCACCTTGAGCGCTATATGGTTCCAACAAACACGACAATTTCATAGAGACATCTAACTCAAAATATAACTCATGATAAGTATTTCTGTAATCTTTAGCCTAAGTGCCACACGGTGTGCACACTGTCAACTTCACACACGTGGGGATAATCGGAGCTTACAATTAAAGCACTTGAGTAGCAGAGTAGATCTACTTGATTATAAAGCTCATGGCCATAATAAGATCACACATAGAGAGAGATGAACACATAGCTACCGGTAGAGCCCTTAGCCTTGAGGGAGAACTACTCCCTCTTCATCACGGGAATCGGCAACGACGATGGAGATGGCAGTGCAGTCAATGGAGATGGCTCCGGGGGAAATTCCCCGTCCCGGCAAGGTGCCGGAACAGAGACTTCTGTCCCCGGAATCTCCTCTTTTGTGGCGGAGACGCTGCGGAATTTTTTGTCGAGATCTGATCCGCGTAGGGTTTACGTCTCGGGGAGACGTATATACAGGCGTGATGACGGCCACACTATTGACGTGGAACGTTTCGTTGGAAACCCCAAGAGCAAGGTGTGAAGAGCACAACAGCAAGTCTTCCCTCAGTATGAAACCGAGGTTATCGGACTAGTAGGATGAAGGAAACGTCTCATAGGTGTTGCAAGAAACATGGAAACCTGCACAACACAAACTTAAGACTTTTCCCCAACGAACAGTGAGGTTGTTAAGCTCACCGGTTTGCTGTAACAAATGATTAAATGTACGGTGTGGAAGGTGATGGTGGTTTGCAGCAAGTAAACAGTAACAGTGGAAGATGTATCAATGGTAAAGATTGGACCGGGGTCCATAGTTCACTAGAGGTGCTCTTCTTAGATAAAGAAACATGGCATGAAGGGTAACCAAATTAAAGTAGGGCAATTGACAGGACTAAGCAAGGCATAACAATGCAATACTAGACAAAAAGATCCTATGGGATTCAATTGGGAAATACAACAATATAGATAGACCGCCATCCAACTGCATCTATGATTAGAAGTCCACCTTCAGGTTATCATTCGAACCCCCTCCAGTATTAAGTTGCAAGCAATAGACAACTTCTTTAAGAAAAGTGTGTAAGGTAAACAATCCACTTGTTGCATGAACAAGAGACCGTTGTTTTCTCCCTAGTGGCAACAACACATCTAGAACCGAAGAGATTTCTGTCATTTCCCTTGGAAACTAGAGGCATGAACCCACTATCGAGCATAAATACCCCCTCTTGGAGTCAGTAGCAACTACTTGGCCAAGATAGCTACTAACAACGGAGAGCATGCAAGATCACAAACAACACAGACATGATAGAATCAAATAGAAAAAACCATTAATCAATCTGACATAGTAATATCAATATCCATCGGATCCCCGCAAACACAACATGCATGATTACAAATAGATTAGATCTTGATCATGAACAGAGCTCACAAGATCTATACATGAAAGAACAAGGAGGAGATACAACCATCTAGCTACTACATGGACCAGTAGTCCAAGGTGGAACTACTCACGCTTCATACCGGAGGCTGGCATGATGAAGAAGAAGGCCTCAGGGATGATCTCCCCTCCGGTAGGGTGCCCGGAAGAGCTTCAGATCCCCTCGATCTAGGGACGATGGTGGTGGCGGCTACAGACGGTTTTGTGGAGTTTTGATTGGGTGCCTAGGGTTTATGCATCGGGGGCTTCTTATAGGCGAAGAGGCGAGGAAGGAGGGCCAGCAGGGCGGCCGCACCCCCTAGGCGCGGGGTGGGCCCACTCATGCGGCCAGGGGGTGTGGCCCCCTGGTGGGTCTACTCCGTCTCATACTCCGGCTTCGTGTTCCCCACAGTAAAATATTGACTTTACTTTTGTCCAGTCCAATTCCGAGAATATTGATTTTCTACCTTTCTAGAACCAAAAACATAAGAAAACAGGCAAGTGGCACTATGACAACTTGTTAATAGGTTAGTACCAGAAAACATATAAAACACCTCAAAGTGTAGACAAAGCAAAGAAAAGTTGATACTAAACAAGCATGGAGCATCAAAAATTATAGATACGTTTCGGACGGATCAAGCATCCCCAAGCTTAACTCCTGCTCGTCCTCGAGTAGGTAAGTGATAAAAGAATAATTTTTGAGGTGACATGCACCATCAAAACCAAGATCAAACCATTTGCAAGCATTGAAAGCTGGGAACAAAGAACTCTAAACATGTGCATGAAAGAAGGAGCTCTAACAATAAGACATAGTAACTATGCATGAAACATGAAAGGCTACAAACAAAGATCATGAATAACATGCATTGAAGAACGTTTGTTTGTTTCACATATAGAAAACATGGCATAGTGGCATTCAACTTGTCCATCATAGAGTAGCAAATAGATGCATATCACACCTTCAAAGTTCATAAGAGTGACTAGATACAATTAGCACAAGAACAGGTAATATCAACAATAAGCATCAATCAATAAGTTTTGGGACACTGCACATAGAACTAAGAATGAAAACTATGCTCTCTTAATGGTGCCTAAAGGTAGAAGGTGGAGACTCAATTTAATAGTGGAAGAAAGGCCCTTCACAAAGGGAAGCAGGGATTTCAAGTTTCAAAAAGAGCTTCCAAAAATTATGGTACTTGTTAGCTTTCAGCCCCCATTGCCTCTATCATAAGCATCTTGAAGCGATTAAGGTTAAAGTGAACAAACTATGGAGTATATGCTTGACAAAGTATAAGTTGGCAATCTCATGTCCCTTGAATACAAGGGCCACACCTCATGCTACTCAACTTCAGTCACCTGTAAGTTCTTGTCATAGTAAGTACATGTGTATCATAGAGAAACGCCAACAGGGTACCTGTAAGATCCCTTCCTTTATAAAGGTAAGGATCCCTGTGATTGCAATGCTAGTCCCTGGATCAATGCTAGCATCCACAGTTTAAGATGAAGTACACAGAAACAAAGGTCATTATTACATATCATTCCAGAGACAAACATAGTCTTCTACAAACTCCATGGCCACATGCCTAATACAAGAGTTCAAATATATAATAAGATAAATAAGTCTTCATCTTCATGTGCCACAGGCAAACATGTTGAGTGTAGACTCATAACCCCTAATCACAATCAGAATAACCTGCAACATCACAAGTTACAGCCACAGCGGGTCAATACATTGGAATAGTATTGTCAAGTGATACATTAGTATAATATTAGCATCTAGATTCTATATGCATTTGGCTAAGTGTATCTTAGGCTTGCTTTGCTCAAAATAGGTGTTGCCTATTAGTTGAAAACACTAAGTTTTTCTTTGATAAAACTTTCCCAAGGTAACACCAATAGAAATTGGTGAACCTTCACCCTAGTTCAACCACAAGTTTTTACTTAGAAATTGGGATGAGGATATTCTTGATATCTTCCATGTCTTGATGCTCAAGTTGTCCAATACCAGGGACATGGATAAGTACTTAGATTCTTCCATCTGCAGAGGTTGTGCACTTTCCCCACAAGACTTGATTTTCACCAAGACAGGACCTTTTAGAAGCCTTCCCTTAGACCAAATGGACGCGCTCCAACCTATCATCCCACTACCACCAACTTTCCAAATGGCTAAGTTATTGCAACCTATATGATCCAGGGAGAGCCCATAATGCCATGTGGCTGCACTAGAAGCTTCTTAACATTTGGCCTCTCAAATCACTTTGTTCCTGGGTGGCTTTCCACAAGTGAGATACACAAGGTAAACCATAGACATGGGCCTTGTGTAACCACTCAACACAAACCATTCTTTCCATTCCACCCAGGTGTTTCATTCACTTAGTTGTTTTATTAAGCAAAAACACAAGTCCAAAGACTTAGAAATATTTTTCATAGCATGAATATATAACCACCCTTGGTTGCTACTAGCTAGGCTAATCATGGCATTGATAAGTATCTTAACTTAGAAATTTCTAGCAATTCTACAACCACTAGGATTTCCCAAGCATAGCATATAGATCAAAATATCCATGCAAGTCCTATACAAAATATTTCTAGTGCATAGTTGAAAAACATAGGAATAAAATCATGAAGCACCACTTGCCTTGGTAGTTTAGGGAGTAGCAACAATCTTCACAATCACAATCACTATTTGCACCAAAATCTACACATAAAATAATGGCACAAAATCACATACACAATATATACAAGCAAAAATACATGAATGTATGCAAAATGCCATGTGATTATTTTCTACACCAAACAAGACAATTACACAGTACTGAATCATAAACAAGTCCAAAATAAGCCAAATAAACTTTATTTGATTAGCATAACATTTTTAAAATAATTACTATACACAAATTATGCCTACAAATGTTTCTGTAAAAACAACCATTTTTACAGAGGCAAAACATTAAACACATTGCATAAACAGAAAGGATTTTCTCTCCTAATTCTAATGATATAAAATTTGTAAAATTTGGACGTGTGGGTTGAAATTTATGAATTTTGCAAGTTTACAAATCTAATAGATCAAATTCTGTTTTTAAAACCAGAGTCTAGCCACGTGGCGTGTTTCTATTCGCCCATACCGTTTCGCGTGGATCGACTAGCCTGGACCATCAGATCTAACTTAAATCACTCGGCCAGATCTATTCCGTACCCCTTCGATTAAGTGATCTATCTAAAACGTTGGATCTAGATCCAACGGTGGCCGATCAAGCGACCAAAGTATGGCGGCGCGCGGCGACGGCGAGCGGCGGCTCGCTCAGTCTACGGCGTCGCGGTGGCTACAGAGGGGGCTGGGGTCGTCGGAGAGGCTTACCAGACTCGCAGAGGCGTGCTAGAGCTCAACGCGGCAGTGGCTTGTCAAGGGGCGCACAGACACGGTGGGAATTCCTCGTCGGAGTGGAGGCAGACGTCAGGTACGGATGTTTGTCGTCGTGGCCGGAGTTGTAGACCATGCCAGAGTGAAACAAGTGCTGGGTTAGGTGCGCACGAGTCTGGCGAAAACGTGAGCATCAATAAGAGGGATGGGGGCGGTCGGAATTTACCAGGAGGCGTCGCCGGAGTTGAGACAGACGACAACGTTCACTTGTCGTTGAAGTTGCCGACGAATGGGAGCGCGCGCGGACGAGTGGGTGATGCTGGCAGGTGCAGAGGGAGATGGGGAACTTGCTCGTGGTGTCTGGAAGGCAAGGGGCGACGGTGGCTGGCCGAAATTTACTGCCGGAGTTCGACTATGCAGCAGAGGAGTGTGAGCTAATACGGGCAGCCTGGTGGCGCTTCTGGCTAGCTGTGTTGGGGGAAATGGCCGCGAGGGGGAGGGGTTTAAGTAGCCGGAACGGGGGCGAGAGTTACTTGACAAATCAACGGAATTAAACCAGCAAATTCATTAGCAGTGACTGGGGATAAAATGGCCGGAGTTGATTGCGCGGGTTGAACGGACGACTGACAAGTGGGGCGCGGTTGCCAGCGAGAGAGAGAGAGGGAGTGGGTCCAGACAGTCAGCGACTGAGGGAGTGGGTTTCTGGGTGCAAAACGTTTTCCTCGCGGGAGAGAACTGCTGGGATAGATGGGCTAAGTGGCTGGGTTGGGCCAGATTAGTTGGTTTGCTCTATTTTTTTCTCCTTTATTCCTTTTTCTTTTTCTGATTTGAGTTCTGTTTTGAATTTGAAAGCTCAAATCAAATATGATTTAAATAAAACTTTCTCCAAACAAAATTTTGTTGATTCTTGTCTCCTAGGAGGTGTAACACAACTATTCATACTTGTAAGAAAACAGAAAGGGTTTGGAAAAGAATTTAAATAAGCCTTAATTAAATATTTATAAATAGTGAAGAAATGGTTTTTAAACCATAGTTTGTTTTTGAAACCTTGACCAAACCTTAGAAGCATCACTCAAGCTCAAGCTCAACATTACTGATCAAAATAGTATTTTTCTTATTAGAAGGTGGCAATATGACCATAGCTTGCTTACATAAAATAATGAGCATCAGATGCTCCTGTTTTTGAAATGGCTTTGAAAAGGAACCCTAAATGATCATGGATGTATGGATGATATGAAAAGCTTGAAAACATGATTTTAGGGATGTTATAGTACCCCTTTCACATGGTACAGGAGCTATCCCATAACCAAAATGACAAGGAAAGCAGACAATGAGCATCTCAGCGCTCTTTTTATTTACTTTGTGCATAGCTTTTCATTGAGGATGCTTCACAGATTGCTCATTATGGTGATGTTGCAAGTTTCCACCATGATTAGGCATGGCTTAGGCTAGCGGCCCAGGCGTTTATCTAACACAAAATACATAACTCCATGGACTTACAAGCTTCCTCTTTATTTCACACTAGCGACATCCATAGACAAAAGAGCATGATATCAACTGTGTACAAAGTACACGTGCAATGTTGAAAACGTTACCCATGACAGCATGGTTCTGCTAACTCCAACGTATAAGTGCAAGCATATACAACTTAGATGACACAATGGTTCAAGTTTATTAGGGGCAAGGAATATAAAGTGTGCCATCAAGTTTGCGAGGGCTTTAATCACTAAGTTTTCACATAACAAAATACTTTTTAATTGGAAGATAGCTGAAAACAAGAATATACTTGGAATGATGTAACACACCATGAATAGGAGTTTATAGTGGAAACTTTGGAATAACTTGGTTTCTTGGGAGCTGGAAGCATGAGTAGAGCTTACTCATACAAGTGGAGGCTAGCAAAAGACTGGGAGCAACTAACTAAGAGAGCAATATTGGCCATAATCATGAAGAGTGACAAAACATTACTAATCAAAGCATAGAGTGGTACTACAAGTTAAGTACTAAATGATCATAGAGGCTATGGTGACTTGTTCATAGTCATAACATGGTGTGAGCATCTGCCAAGTCAACCCAAACAAAACATCAAAGGAGAATACCATAATACTATGCTTTTGTATGCTAAAACAACGCATGATTCCTTCAAGGCACACTAAGCAATCCCAATTGTTTGGAACAAGACATTCTACATCAATAATCAATAATCATAAGGTCAAAACAACACCTAGCATGTCATGCTAAAGTCTAAGTCACAGTCAATGCAGGCTCCTCTTGCACTTTCAAGTAAGAACTTTCTACTCCTTTCCAACACCAATCAACTTATTTGAAACAACACAGCGAGAACGGGGGTCCAAGCTACTTTATTCAATCAAACTAAACAAATAATTAAAGCAAATGAAAACTAAGACGCTCCAAGAACAACACGGCGGTGCATGAAACAATAAAAACAAAGTGTCTAGAAAGACCTAAGCTTTTTATTGATGAAGAAGGGGATGCCTTAGGCATCCCCAAGCTTTGACGATTCTACCTCTTGGATATTTCTTGGGGTGACACCAGGTGGGCATCCCTAAGCTTGGGATTTTGTCCATCCTTCATCTCATTACATCATTCTCTCTCTACACCTAAATTTTTTCCTTCATACAAAACTTCACACAATCTTCATTAGCAACATTAGTGTAATCAAAAGATAATGGACCTCTAGGTAAATCTTTGGAACATCAAGAATTTTCACTAAAAACACAAGCTACTGTAGCAACTCCTTCAAAAATCTCAATCCCCCAAAATAGTACTGAAAAACGAATCAATAAGAAGCAAATGCAAATAATGGCAGAAATCTGTCAAAACAGATTAGCAGGTAGAAACCGATTTTTTTGAAAATCTTATGTTGCTCAAATAAAAATGTGTTGTACTAACGAAAGTTATCTAACATACTGGGGGATTTATTCTTAAATTTTGAGCTCAATCCGTCTTACAAAGACTCCTCAATAATTTTTATGGTGGAGGACAGAAATCTGCTTCGGGACAACAACTCCCCAAATATTACTTCCCTCTCATTAGAGGTCATTCTTGGCACAAAAAGGATAAGGAGAGGTCATTACTGAAGTAATAATTTCCAAGACTCAAGGAAACTCTTGGGTTATCTCCAAACAAATAATTTTCTTTAACGCCTTTAAGTTAGGCTTGATACCTTGAGAAGATGCTCACATAAGAAATATGAATTGAAGTAAAAGAGAGCATCAATAAGCAAATTCAAAACACATTTAAGTCTAACCGACTTACTATGCATAGGAATCTTGTATGAAAATAAATTCACAAAAAACAAAGTGATAGGCATATGAATATGAAACAAGAGTAACTTCGAAACTTTCAGCACATAGAGAGGTGTTTTAGTACCATGAAAACTTCTACAACCATATTTTCCTCTCTCATAATTATTTTCAGTAGCCTCATGAATAAACTCAACAATATAGCTATCACATAAAGCAAGCTTTTCATGATATACAAACACATAATTTCTATCAAGCTCAAAAATAGTGGGATTGAAACCTTCATAGGTTTTACCCAAAGTAGATATTTCAAAAGGATCCACAGGAACATAACATCCATCCTCCTTTGGTAAGCATGGGGGACAATCAAATAATGTAAGGGATAAAGAGTTACCCTCATTAGAAGGTAGGCATGGGTAGATAATCCATTCTTCCTCCTTTTGTTCATCACTCTCCTCTTTTTCATCTAATGAGCTTCCAGTTTCAACATTTTCTTATTCCATAGGCTCCTACAAGGCATTAGTCTCTTCCATTTGTGGAAAGCATCTATTAAAATATTCAAGAATATAGCCATTTTCTTCCCTTCAATTATCAAAGCAAAATTTAAGTATCTCATAAACCTCATATTCATCAGGTGCATCATCGACATTTTCAAGAAAACTGGCAAGTTCAAATGCACCCTTGAAGGCAATAAATTATTCATTTTGTTCCACATCATAAAAGTCATAATTTCCTTTAACATAAGAGGATATGGTAACATTATCATTATACTCACATTAAAAAGGGATGTGTTTATACCTCCTACAGCAACAAGCTTTATCAAAGAAATAAGTAACATTATAAGTAGAGCACACCTCTCTAGCAATAGTATTCAATTTATCAATTGGTTCCCATAGGTGTTTTTCTTTTTGTGACAAACGGTGTTCCTTATAATAATTCTTTTGTTCTTCCGTGAACCCACCTTGCCAATAAGAACTAGTTTCAAAGAAACCATCCATTGATACAAATCATGACCAAGCAAGGCAATAATAGACCACCAACTAGAGTGGGAACTAATTTTTTTGTGTTTTTGATAAGAGAAAACAAACCAAACTAAACTAATTTTTTTGAGTTTTTGATAAAAAGAGGCAAATAAAACCAAGCAAAAGAAACTAAGCAAACCAAAAACAAAGTAAAGAGAAAGGTTGAGGAGGACTCCCCTTGTGAAGACGTCCTTAGCCTCCCCGACAAGGGCGCCAGAAAAGCTTGATGAAGGCCACACTATTGACGTGGAACGCTTCGTTGGAAACCCGAAGAGAAAGGTGTGAAGAGCACATCAGCAAGTCTTACCTTAGTATGAAACTGAGGTTATCGAACCAGTAGGAGGGAGGAAACGTCTCAAAGGTGTTGCAAGCAACGTAGTAACCTGCACAACACAAACTTAAGGCTTTGCCCCAACGAACAGTGAGGTTTTCAAGCTCATCGGTTTGATGTAACAAAGGATTAATTATACGGTGTGGAAGGTGATGGTGGTTTGCAGCAAGTAAACAATAACAGTGGAAGATGTATCGATGTTAAAGATTGGACCGAGGTCCATAGTTCACTAGAGGTGCTCTCCTTAGATAAAAAAAACATGGCATGAAGGGTAAACAAATTACAGCAGGGCAATTGATAGGTCTGAGCAAGGCATAACAATGCAATACTAGACAAAAAGATCCTATGAGATTCGATTGGGCAATACAACAATATACATAGACCGCCATCCAACTTCATCTATGACTAGAAGTCCACCTTCAGGTTACACTATAAGAAATGTGCCAAACTATGACCTTCTGATAGTGACCGTGAATAAAATTGTCATAGATCTATGACGATTTTGCACTAGATAGTCATAAGCCGTTCGAAGGGGTCAAAACCTTGAAAAATTAAGACGTTTTGACTCCAAAACATCATATTTTCCCTAGCTAAAATTGTCATAATATGGCAGATGTAGCCTACGACATTTATTGTAGCAGATTTACGATGATTTAAATTGGTCATAACGTCTAAAATACAATAAAGTTGAAATGAGTAAGCATTTTCCCCATCATTTTCATCCATGTGGCATGTCTGTAACACCCTCAGAATCGACCCTATGCAAGTTTCAGCAATTCCCGCCAAACCCGCATAGAAACGATTCAAAGGTGCCCACCAGGCACTTTCGTGCGGGTGGAAAACGAAGTAATAACATTACACAACAGTCCTCGATGGGACCCATGAGATATATATATACAATGACTCGACGAGTCAAGAATAGATATAATATGCAAAGATCCAAATCACCTTGAAAGCGATAGGCGTCCAGCTACGGACAAGATGCAAATGGGGCTAAGAGCCACGAAGAATAACCAATGGCGTCCATAACCCGCGAGCCAAGCCGGAAGGGTAACCCGCTAACGACGTCGATCTCAAAACCTGCTTAAACAAAGGGGTGCCGACAAAGGGCAAAGGAAAAAGAGGAGCGTCGATCGAGGCAAGATACGGCGAGGCTAGAATTCGGCGGTCCTCGCCTACATAGGTATGGTGGACTGAAGCGGCAGTGCAGCATGCACTAAACAACCTATAGAGACTCGATACAACTGTCGGCTATCAGAGAGGGGTAAGAAAGACCTATTCGATCCAACCTGATTCTAACACCAAACAAACCCATCCTGGTATTCCCCCTCGATACCAACCGAGAGAGTCAACCGAGGAACTCACACAGTTGGCAGTTTTATTTATTCAGTTATCGTTGCAGCAATTACTAGTCAAGTATATATAATCATCCTGATAAAAGAAGCAGTGGGCAATTTTAGTTAACCATTCCGTTGTAGTTGCAACACTTACTAATCAGATACAATTAGCATGAGATAACCCAAAACCCAGCAGTTGTTGGTACTTTTATTTAGCCATTCCGTTATAGTTGCAATACTTACTAGTCAGGTACAATGGTCGCAAGCGACAACCCAAACAAGCAATTGTTGGAAGTTTTATAAAGCCATTCCATTATAGTGAAGCTGATTACTAGTCATTATAAAGTCAAATTTATAGCACTACTTTAGTTATAGTTGTCTATGATCGAGATACTGTGCTCCAAGTCGTCCATAATCGCGGACACGGCTTTCAGAAAGTTTTACCCGGCCGGGGTGCACAAATAGCAACACACACTCGATCAACCTCGGAAAAACCAAATCAAAACCCAACGAGGCCTTCACGACAAAGCAATCACAGGATTTAGAAATATTTCAGGGGGCCACCCCATTAAGCTACCCGCAACAAAGTTAGCTGACTCCGAGACGGACTCAAGGTTTGCGCCAGTGGCTGTAAACGACTGGGAACCCAAAACTGGGCTTGTCGATACCGCGAAAACACTCCGCTTTCCTAAACAGTACAGTGTTCTCCTCGCACAATCATAAATAAAGCAGTAAAGCATGGCATAAGTACAGGATCGTAAATAAAACCTCAAACTAGTTTGTGGCCCCAAGAAATAAGAATGAATCAAGCTCTGGCTCAGGGGGGTCCCATAATCCTCCCGGATGTGGATAGCGCGATAAATCAAGGAACAGGTATCAAGCACTCGGGGTCCTACGGGACACAAGTGGACGGTTAACAACCAAATAACATCTATAGCCCACTTGTGCCTCTGCTTACCTACTTTAATTTTAGTTGTTAAACAGTAATTAAAGTGAACAATAATTAAAGCCATGACTATCTCCAACATCAAACAGGCGGCAATACCCCAACAACTGTGGTACTGGACGACACGCAACATCACTTGAGCAAGCGACTACGACGCGCAAGTCCAACTATCTACCAAACAACAGGTAATAGGATGTGTCCAAGGCAATATAAGGCTGCAAGGGATAACACGGGTACGAAAACTAGAGCATCGCAACACAGATAGCAATAGATCAACAGGAGGGAATAAATACTATAAAAGTAAGATAGGTAGAGAGGGGGAGATGCTCGCCTGAAAACATTGCCGAAGGTTCAACCGAAGATCGGGGCAAAGCTCACATCAACTCAACGGCCTTATCCGCGAAGAAGCAAAACACTAGAAGAAACACCGGATGCAATATTTAATACTACGGCAAAAGATCGGGCATGCTTATGATATGATGCATGGCATGGCAAAGCTGCGATGCAATTAGGCAATATTAAGTGGAACCGGGGTCCCGATAATTAATTAAACGGTTCAAATTATTTATCTACCCCGCAAATTAAATGTTGTATTAGCAAGGCAAAACAAGCACCGGTTCTCTACACAAATTTAAATGAGGCCAATATAAGACTAGATTTGCCCGCATATGGGCCCCATATTTAATTATGAGGTGAATCGGCATAAGGCCCCCAAACCACAGACAAATATGCATGCAACATGACAATTTAATATGCAACAATTCATTAATATGGCATTTATAAAATAGGGGCTCGGATCAGGGTCACACATTGAGGTTCGACGATCTTGGTCCGGGGTTCGGGGTGGGTCTCAGGGTTCAGGGTTTGACGAAATCGTTCTCGGACTCCGGGATTTAGGGTCTTCGGATTGGGGGAAGTAGATCTTGTCGCACGAGCGTCAATGCTTCCGGGAAGGAGAACTTGTCGTCCAGGGTCTCGGTGTCCGGGGTGAAGTACTCGGCGTCCTCGAGGGAGTACTTGTCGCACGCGTGGTCTTCGGTTTCCATGACGAGGATCTTGTCGTTTCGATGTCGGGGTCTTGAAATCCGTGAAGAAAGCCTTGTCGCCCTTGGGTGGAGAACTTGTCATCCCGAGGGTCCGTGGCTTCGGCGGAACGTTCTATGGACCCAGGGTCGAAGAGCTTGGTGTCCGCGAAGGGAACTCGGCGTTTTAGAATGTTCATGAAGGAGATCTTGTGGTTCGGGCTGCGGGGTCCGAGGGAAGTACTTGGCGTTCCGGATCGGTCTCGGATCTTGGGGATCGGGCTTCGGGAAGGTCTTCGGGATCTCGGCGCCTTCAGTTCTGTGTCGTAGTGCTCGGTGATCCGCGAGGAAGAGTTGGGGCCTCCGGGTCCAATATCCGGGTCTCGGCGTTTGGATCCGGGGAGAACATCGTCGCGCTCCGTGATGAAGAATCGTGGTTGGAGCCACACATCTTCGATGCATCTCGTTCTTCGGTCACGAAGATCTTGTCTTCACACTTTGGTGGTCGGTCATGATCATCGAGGGCCAACTTGGGTCTGCAGCTAAACTCACACGCATATACACGACATAAACAAAACAGGGCACCGGCGGAAGTCGATGAGGTGACCGAGGTAGGCAGCGCAGCATGCTAGGAGACAGGGGTAGATGGCAGGGCGGCGGCCGGTTGTCGCGGACCCACTCGCCAAAGGAGGGACGGCCTGCAGCGACGCGGGACAGAGGTCGCCCGCGACGGCGCGTCTCCTGGGCACGCACGGCCAGGCAGGGCGCTGCAGAGAGGCGGAGGGGCGGCCTCGGACGCCGGCGACGGCGAGCTTGGCACGGAGGGGAGCCGACGGGGAGAGGCCGGAAGAAGGAAGGCGACGCGGTCGGGGTCGGGGACGGGCGCGGCGACGTGGAGGGCGCGCCGGCGGCGGGGAGGAGGAGCAGAGGGCGGTGGCGAGCTAGAGGAGGGCCACGACGGGGGCGGCGCTCGCGGAAGCAGGCGATGACGGGGGGCTAGGCGAGGCGGCGCTCGGGAAAGCTCGGGGATGGGCGCGGGGCGGCTCGAGCGGCCGGAGGGCGAGGGGGCGCGACGGCGAGGAGGCGGCGGCGGAGGACGGCGGTCGGAGGGGAGGACGAGGCCGACGGGAGCGGAGGGTGGTGGCGGAAGAGGGAGGAGGCTGGGCGGAGGCGGATGGTGCGGCCGGTGGCGCAGGAGGACGCGGACGCGGGCCGACGGCGGAAGGGAGCGGGGGTGAACGGACCGGCGAGGCGACGGGGCCGGCGGGACAGCGGTCGGGGCGAGCGAGGTTGGTGGGGAAGGTGCGAGGCAGAGGTGCGGCAGGAGGAGGCGGTGGAGCGGAGAGGGGCGATGGCGTTGGGGGGGGAGGAGGACGCCGGCGTCAAGGGCGGTGGAGACCAGGGGAGAGTGGGCGCGTCGGGGAGAGAGAAAGGGTGGGGAGGGGAGAGAAGGAGTGGTGGGGCCGGAGGGGTGGGGTCGGGGCCGCGCGGGGCCAGGGGTGGACCGGGACTAACAGGTGGGGGTCAGGGGCGCGGGGCCAGGGGTGGGACCCAGGGGCAGGGAGAGGTGGCTGGGTGGGTGCGGTTGGTGGGGTGGGAGGCCGACAGGTGGGGTCTGGTGTGGGCCCGCGGGGTAAGTGAGAGAGGGTAGGTGGAAGCTGGGTGTGAGAGAGGGAGAGAGGGGGGAAAAAGAGGGGGATTGATGAGGTGGCAAAGTGGGTAGAGAATTGGGGGAGGGGTGAGGTGGCGAGCTAGGATAGGTGGGTAGGATAGGACTAGGTAGGTATAGGATTTAGAGTTTAGGTTTTATTAGTTTAGTAAATATGTGTTTGTTTTGTTTTGTTTATTTTAAAACAAGGCTACTTTGCAATTAGTTTATAGGTAAATAAAATATCCGATACGATCGGGGTTTTGCATTTGAAATAAAGAGGGGTATTTGTATAAGCAAAACTAGGCTTTTCGAAATAGTTTCAGACAAACAATGCATGGTGATGACGATGCAAAGCACAAAAACAACGCGATTTTCTAGTAGTGGTTTTGCGGGATGCCACAATGTCAATGTGTTAGTTTTTGCATATGTGGCATACCTATGTGTCAATATTTGGTTCCAGGACACCCACAAATTAAACTCACGCGCGCGGTAATAATAAGCAAAAAAGGGATGGAAGGCAGAGACCTCCCCATAGATAGAAGGCATCTAACCACCAAACCAACTCAACTTAGTTGTCCCATACACGCACTCAACCCTTTTAACTATCACCCTCGATCGCTTGCGCGGGAATAATAAGCAAAAAGGGATGCAAGGGGACTCTAACCATGGAAGGCACATAACCACAAGACCATCTCAACTTAGTTGTTCCATACACGCGCTCAACCCTTTTGACTATCACCCTCGATCGCAACTGGGCCTGGCGGCCAGGTTCCCCCTAATGGGCCTCACTGGGAACGTGTATTTGGGCGGGCTTTGACCTTCGGCGCAGTAGATTAGGTCCGGTTATGTTTTTTTGTTTTTCTTTTTGTGTTTTTATAATTCTTGTATATCTTTCTCATAAGAACTCCAAAATAATTGATTTTTGTCTCTAAATTTTTATAAATCTCATTAGATCATACTAGGATTTTAATTATGAATAGTATGATTACTTTAAATTGTGGATCTACTAATACCATGTTAGTCCATAGTAGGGACAATATCATAATTCAAAATATGATTTTGAAACTAGGGTTTTGAAGGTTCTTAGCTAGGAGCCGAGCCTTGATAAACTTGCATTGGATCTCTAAACAAATAGCATATTGAGAGTCTAAAAATGATTTTTTCGAAAAATTATGGGCATCAAATAATGTACCTGTAGTTCAAATCGGACACACTTTCTACCAATTCGGCAGGAATTTGTCTTTTTCGCCAGGGTGGACGGAAAGGTTTGAGATACCCAGGTTGGGACATTATCCATGTAAGGTGGTCTACTATATTTGAAAAATGTGATGGTAGCATTATAAAATTGTCATTTGGTGGTTGCTTTACAAAACGCCCCGTTTTTTGCGGTCAAAAATGGAAAATGGATTTTCCGTGCGACGAAAAGAAAAACTTCCTCCTACAACATTGTTCGCCATCCCACGATACATATGGGTGCACAATATGGGCACATTATCACAAACTATGCCGCGATTCTAGCCTTAACATTGGTCGTTTGGGCCGAAAGCCATGAAACCTCAAACATGATAGGTCATTTCTGAGAAGGTTTTTTCGAGACACTTGAAATATACCAAGTTTGGTATTTTTCCTTGCAACTATGTAACATAATAAGACACCACGCGAAGGATTTGCATTGATCGGACCGTTTTGAATTTTTATGCCCGTTTCAAACTATGGTTAAAACGGCGGGCATGAAGGTTCTTAGCTCGGGGCCGAGCCTCGTAAAAAAATCATTGGATATCTGAAGAAATAGCATATTGCGAGTCTAAAAATGATTTTTCAAAAAATCATGGGCATCGGATAATGTACCTGTAGTTCAAATTGGACCCACTTCCTACCGATTCGGCAGGATTTTTTTTGCCCAGGGGTGGACGGAAATGTTTGAGATATCCAGGTTGGGACATTATCCATGTAAGGTGGTCTACTATTTTTTTAAAATTTGTTGTGTCAACACCCAGATTTTTAATCCCAGATGCCTGTTATGCCATACATCGCAATTCTAGGATTACCATTTTTGCGAGACATAACAGATTTGGATATCACAGTACATCATCCATTACAAACCATACATAAGTTCTTACACAAATAAGGATCTCATGATCCAGTTCTTAATACAACTCCAGCAGCGGAATAACGTAATAATAAAGGTAGCGTAGGCGAAGCTCCATCTTTGGGGTCACAGGCAATGCTGACGATGGGAGATGATCCTAGTTGTCGTAACCTTCCTGCGGTCCATCATCCTGGTACTCCTCTTCATATTCTGGCCACGGGAATAGCCAGGGACAAAGCCATGAGTACTCTTTAAGTACTACCAAACTAATACTAACAGTTAAGGGTTTTTTTTGTAGTAGGACACTAAGCTCTAGGGTTGTTTTGCAAAAAGCCAGATTTACCAATACTAAGTTCAGAAGCGAAGAAAACTAGTTGAAGTTTTATAACACCTAAGTGGGAACTTGTATTTCATATCACAACCCTGTTGTGGTCAAGTCAAAGTCTTAATCCATTTCACAAGTCATTTTGAAAACATATGACGGGGGAACAGTATGGCCACTCCAACTGTCCATAATCGCGGACGCGGCTATTCGAATAGTTTGACACTCTGCTGAGATTGTACACTTTCACCACAAAATTCGATACATCCGTCAGGAACAAATCCTGAATTCACCATACTCAGTATGCATATAATCAATCCTAACCTTTCAATTACATGCCCTAGTATAGACACCTCTCCTATGAGTTTGGCCTCCCAAACATGACAAACTGTCATCTTGGGTACTGCATAGGTGGACAATCTTCACAAGGTAGCATCATCTCAGACATTGGCCGTGAGGGAACCCATACTAAGGTATATAAGTTTCCAGTCAAGCCCTACCCAATTTTCGGGTATTGTGGTTGTACGATAAAATTGGAATGGTATCGCATCCAGACAACCATCAGTTTTATAAAGGGCTAAGGCTCATGCCTCAGTATTTTCATCATCAAAATCATCTGGTGTTTGGAAATACATGTCAAAACATTTCAGTAGAATGACTCATCATTCCAAGGTTTTCATAACCATTTTCACCAAGTATTCCCATCTAATGTTGATCAAGTTTTAGCTTAGCACTAGCATCTACAAGTGGGGTAAGTACTAATGAGGGGTGGTAAACAAGTGGAGATTAATTAAGTTCAATCTCATGCCTTAGGATGACATCAAGATTTTCTAGCTTAGGCCAAATTTAATGCTCTTTATGCAACCTTCAATTATCTTCCTAAAATCTACAAGTCACTTAAGTAAACTCTAAGAGAAAGCTTTGATAAAGAAATAAAGTATAAAGCTTGCAAGTATAACTAGGATTGGGTATCATCAAATGTGTCCAACCAAGCATGCTTAGTGCATTGCATAGGTTATCTAACCTTCATAATTGCAAGTGTTAGCTTGCAAGGTTTCAAGTATTGGCTTGCCTTGAGCAGAGCAGTGGTTGAAGTTCTCCTCGGCTTCTTCCTCATAGTATCCTCCTTCCTCCTCATATCCTTGGTCGGTACTAGCGTCTACAAATAAATATGAGGTACACAATCACCAAACAATACTTAACTATTTTCAATCATCACACAAAGTTGTTCTATAGATGATCTAGCATCATCACCTATCATTACAAGATTAAAGCATTTGTCTTATTTATTTTAATTTGAGAAAAGTAATTTCTAATCATTGAAAAACTACTTAAGATTTAATATTATCCAACTCAAACATGGGATCATGTTGACACATGTAATCACCACATATTTCAGTACATGGGAATGTGATTTAAAGTGGTGTCACAATTTAACAAGGTTTAACCTTCTTATTTTAAATCATTAAAGTGATTAGAAATGCCTATGTGGCATTCTTTTATTACTTGAACATTCTTTCTGTAAGTAAACCCATATGTTTTTATATATTCTGAAAGGTATGATCAAATGTGATTTTTGAGAGTTGGAATCTACTCAAAAGCTATTATGGTTGAAATTTGAAAAATGTTTGAATGCAGAAAAGCTTCTGACTTGTTATTTTTACCAAGGTTGATATACAGATCCAAATGATTTGAATCCAATGTTGGAATTATGCCCTAGAGGCAATAATAAAGATGTTATTGTTATAATTCTTGTTCATGATAAAATTTATATTCCATGCTAGAATTGTATTAAGCAGAAATTTTGATACTTGTGTGGTTTATGAACAACACCGTGTCTCTAGTACGCCTCTATGGACTAGCTCATTGATTAATGATGGTTAAGGTTTCCT
This sequence comes from Avena longiglumis, assembly GCA_030063025.1. NCBI lineage: Eukaryota > Viridiplantae > Streptophyta > Magnoliopsida > Poales > Poaceae > Avena > Avena longiglumis. The sequence goes on along the minus strand of CP125974.1, from coordinate 191,104,912 downwards.
AACCATAGACATGAGTTGTCGATTAATAATGAGATCATATCATTGGGAGAATGATATGATGGACAGACCCAAATCAAGTAGAGAAATTAGATCGTGTCATCGTGTTCATCTTTGCGAAGCTTTTTCTTATGTCAAATATTGTATTCCTTAGACCATGATATAATGCAATTCCATGGTATCGGAAGAAAGCTTTGAGGTCATCAAACATCATCCTATGAGAGGGTGATCATAAAGGTGTCTCTCAGGTGATCAGAAAGTACTTGTTGGGTTGTATGTATCAAGATGGGATTTGTCCCTCCCAAGTCGGAGAGATATACTTCGGGCCCACTCGGTAATCGATATCAACACCGCTTGCAAGCATGTGGTTAAGGAGTTAATCACAAAGTGATATCGGATTACGGAACGAGTAAAGTACTTGCTGTGAACGAGATTGAACTAGGTATGCCGATACCAACGATCAAATCTCGGGCAAGTAAATATCGCGTGACGAAGGGAATATATATATGGGATTAATTGAATCCTGGCATCATGGTTTCATCCGATATGATCATCGATGAATATGTGGGAGTCAATATGGGTTTCTAGATCCCGCTGTTGATTATTGATAGAAGATCATGTCTGCATATTCTCGAACCCGTAGGGTCACACACTTAACGTGCCTCGACGCTAGGATAGAATGTATAATTGGTTTGTGAGTTTTTGTTCGGAGTCTCGGATGAGATCCAGGACATCACGAGAGGTTCCGGAATGGTCCGGAGAATAAGATTCATATAAAGGAAAGCAGTTTTTGGATTTCGGAATTGTTTCGGAATGTTCGGTATTGTACCGGAAGGTTCTAGAAGCTTCCGGAGTGGGACCAACGTGGACCCACGTGTCGAAGGGGCATGGGCCTACGAGGGAGTGCCCTGGCCACATTGGGCCAGGGGCACAAGACCCCATAGGCCCAGCCGGCCAAAACCCTAGGGGATCTTCTAGAAGGGGGGGAAGACTTGCCCCCCACTCCACCCTTTTGTCCGCCGGCCCTAGGGATTGGAGGAGGGGCAAGGGGGCCTGCCAGCCTCCTATATAAGGTGGGCAGGAGGCGCACCCTCCCCCCACCCCAAAAACCCTAGCTGCCATACTGCTGCCCTCCTCTCTCTCTCTCCCGACTGCGCGTAGGCGAAGCCCTTCCGCAGAAACTCTCCACCTTTGCACCACGCCGTCGTGCTGTAGATCCAATCTATCTCTCCACCCCACTTGCTGGACCTAGGAAGGAGGAGACGTCGCGGTGCCGTACGTGTGCATCTCTCGGAGGCGTTGCCACTTGTGGCGTTGGATCGGATCGGATCGCGAGGAGGAGAAGGCTAGTACGACTACATCAACCACGTTCTGTTGAACGTTCCGTTGTGCGATTTCTTAAAGGGTATGAAGATCTCATCTATCCCTCTCGTTGATGCTGTCAATCTCTTCAGTGGTATCAGAGCTAGATCTATGCGTATATGTGTTTCACGAGTAGAACGCAACATGCTTGTTGCGGGCGTTGATGTTTTCTGTTGCAAGCCTCTTGTTGTGTACTTCTTATGACATGGGATAGTGAGATGGAAGCGGTCCAGGCCAACTTTACGCGACCTCGTTCGCGAGACCGGCTCCGCACTTGATGTGTGGCTTGTTCCACACATGCGGCTGGTGGATGCCAGTTTCTCTCACTATAGTTGTCATGGGATTTACACCGGATGTTGGAAACCATAATATCACCGTTGTGGCTTTCCGTAGGTAAGAATCGTTCTTAGCTTGTTACTCCCATAAGCCACGTAAAACATGCAACAACAAAGTAGAGGCATATAACTTGTTTTTGCAGGGAGTGTTTCTGTGATATGGTATGGCCCAAGATATGATGTGTATGTGTAAGGTTCCCAACCTTTAATAAGGTAGATATCCCTGTGTTTACAATGCTAGTCCCTGGATCAATAGCTAGCATCCACAGTTAAGATGTAATATCAAGAAACAAAGGTCATAATACAACTTTATAACCAGGAATAAAATAGTTTATTACATCTTACATAGCTCATTTGGCTATCTCATTACAATGCAGCAGAATATAACAATAGCATGGGGTCCTTCATCTTCAAAGTGCTACAGGTAGTCATGTTGGTTGTAGACTTGTAATCCTAATCAATAAACTTCACTAACATCAAACAAACCTGCAACATAATAAGTTACAGCCACAAGGGTCAATACATTTGAATTGTATTGGCAAGTGATACTATGGTAGTATAATGGAGTCTATCATCTATATGCATTTGGCTAAGTGGAGCTTAGGCTTGCTTTTCTCAAAATAGTTTTTCCTTATCATTTGAAAACACTAAGTTTTTGTTTGATAAAATCACCCAAGGCATCTCCCAATAGAAATTGGTGCTCCTTCAACCCTTGTTCAACCACAAGTTTTTAACTTAGAAATTGGGATGAGGAGATTCTTGATAGCTTCCATGTCTTGATGCTCAAATTGTCCTATACCAGGGACATGGATATGTACTTAGATTTTACACTCTGCAGAGGTGGTGCACTTTCCCCACAAGACTTGGTTTCACCAAGACAAGATCTTTTAGAAGCCTTTCCTTAGACCAGAATGGACGCGTTCCAACCTATCAAACCCCTACCACCAACTGTCCATTTGGCTAAGTTATTGCAACCTATATGATCCAGGAAGATCCCATAATGCCAAGTGGCTTTACTTGAAGCTTCTCAACATTTGACATCTCAAATCTCTTTGTTCCTGGGTGGCCATCCACAAGTGAGATGCACAAGGTAAGCCATATAAATGGGCCTTGTGTAACCACTCAACACAAACCATTCCTTCCATTCCACCCAGGTGATTCATTCACTTAGTTGTTTTATTAAAACAAAACATAAGTCCTTGACTTAGAAATATTCCATAGCATGAATATAATCCACCCTTGTTTTCTACTAGCTAAGCTAAGCATGATAGTAGTATAAATCTTAACTTATAATAATTCTACTAAGGTTTCATCTACTAGGATTTCCCATGGCATAGTTATACTTAGCAAAAATTCCATGCAAGTCCTACTTAGAAACATCACTAATGCATAGTGAAAATATTGGGACAAAAGTATGAAGCATCACTTGCCTTGTTGGTAGAGAATATAAGTTCACTCCTTGATCTTTCAATATTCACACTCTTCAAATGTCACTACAATTCAATCAAGCAAGCAAGAATTCAATCTACCATTCAAGCAAACATCACATAAAATAATAGAAACAAAGCAATGCATGCAAGCATGCCAAAGATTGTTTTATTTATAAAAGTGGTTTCTAATGGGTTATACACATTCTAAAACACCTATTGGTCATTTTATAAAAGTGGCAAAATCATTTGCAAAGGATTTTACTTATAAATCATTTTTAAACCAAATCAATATTTTATGTGGCTGAAAATGCTTTTAGTAAAGCAATAATTTTTATAGGGCTCACCAATTACATTTTTAATTCATAAAACTTGGTGTTTGGGGTCAGATAGTTTAAATCAAAACATTTCCCAAAGGTTTTCCTCCAAAATCATTTTTAAACCATAATCAACATTTTTATTTGGCTAGAAATGCTTTTATTCAAAGATTTATTCTTTTGCTTCACAAAATATGTTTTTTAATCCACAAGTTGGTTTATATGGTCAGTAGGTTCAAACAATTCATTTTCCCAAAGGTTTTATCACCAAAATAATTTTAGAACAAATTTTATATCAAAAATATGCCTACACATGTTTCTGCAAAAACAAACAATTTAACAGAAGCAAATTACTAAACAAAGTGCATGGTTGGAAATTACTTGTTTTGCTGATTCCATTGATATAAAATTTGAAAAATTTGGACGTGTGGTTTGAAAGTTATGAATTTTACAAAATTGAACATCTAATAGATCAATTTCTGTTTTTATAACAAACTCTGGGCCACGTGGTTTCTTCCTATTGGACAAAAATGGTTCGCGTGGATCGACAGATACAGACCGCAGGATCTGACTTGATCGCACGGCACATATGCTCTCATACCCTTTCGTTTATGTTCTATCGCGTCCGTCCCGATCTACATCGCACAGTTCTGATCTACTCGACCACAAAGTGACGATGCTGCAACGGCGACAGGCGGTGGCGCGGTCAGACGATGCAGTCACTGGCGATTTAGGAAGCAAGGAAGACAGAGGAGTAGCTCACCGGAATCGTCGTGGCAAGGGAATGCTCGATGTGTGCTCGGTTGGCGAAGGGGCGAACGGAGACGTTGTTGATTGCTCGCCGGAATTCGTGGAACCGTCGGGTGCGGTCAGTCGTCGACGAAGGCAGTTGCACGAGGGAGCAAGAAAATGGCGTGGTTAGATGCACATATGAGTGGAGAGTATCGGAGCATCAAAGAGAAGAGGAGGTGCGGTCAGGGACTACCTGTAGGGCTTGTCGGAGTAGAGGCAGACGACGGATGCGAGAGGTTGTCGTTGTTGCCGATGTTGTGGAGCGCGCGGGGGCGAGTCGAGGCCACTGGAAGATGCGTAGGAGTCTGGGGATCGTGTTCGTGTGGTCAGGAGGCGAGGCGGGGTGGAGGATGGCCGGAATCAACGTCGGAGTTCGTCGGAGACCGCGGCAGTGCAAGCAGAAATGGGGACTGCCTGGGGGCAGAGAGGGCCGGGTGAGAGAGGGGAAAGAGAGAGAGGGCGCAGGCGATTTAGTACACGTGATCGCGAGGACGTTTCATGGCGTGGTTAAAGCGAATTTACGCCGGCATTCAAACAGATGCAACGGCCGGCGAGGCGTGGTCAGCGGGCGGGTGAGGGAGACGCTGAGGTGGCGATGGCGTCCGTTTTCCAGCGAAAGGAAGAGAGAGAAGGTGGGGGCCAGTGATCAGTGACTACGCGAGTTCTTTCTGCGGTAAGAAAAACGCTTCGGGGAGAGAGGGAGAGGTGGGCTACTGGGCCAGTGGGCTGGGCCTTGGCGGTGGGCTGCTTCGTTTCATTTTTTTTATACAAATTTTTTTTCCTTTTCTGTTTTGAATTTCCTGATTTGATTTTCATTCAAACAATTCATCTCCAAATCAATTCAAACCACCACCAAACTTTGGGTATATTTTAATTCTGTTTAACAATACATTCCAAAGTCCAAAATAGAATAATTATTTTTAGGGTTTATTATTTATTAGAAATAAATAAATAGGCTTTAGTCTTTATTTCAAATAGTGTTCAAATATGTTTAAAACTCTATTTGACTTTCTAAATTTCCACAAAAAACTTTTTAGTAGGTTTTATTTGAAAATATAAAACACTTGGAATTTTTATTTAAAATACTTTAACAAGTTTTAGTGTTTATTTAAAATGGAAAAAGCCTTTACTTAAATAAAATTGGATATTAATAAATCCTTATTATTTTATTTAAATAATCCTTTACTCTTTTTATCAAACAAAATATTTTATTTTAAAATCTTGGCCAAGATTAATTTTGACTCTTTAAAATAGTCCTTATTTATATTTCTACCTTTGCTTTTGAAAACCATATCTTTTATTAAAAGATCCAAAATAGTGATTCCAACTATTATAACTTTATTTATTAATTGTTTATCTTTTTAAATACCTTTAGGATTCTATTGGATCAAAATAGGTTTTGATGTTTCCATTTGGAATCAAAAAGTTTCTTCTCACCCTAAATTTCAACAATTATTTATTTTGTTTATTTATTTTTTACATTACAAGATTTGGAAAATCTTGGGATGTGACAGTATGTTGTATGCAATGATCATGTTTTGTAATATTTCACGACTTGCATGTCGATGAGTACACAACCGGCAGGAGCCATATGGTTGTCTTTATAATTGTGTATGACCTGTGTGTCAACTTCTTATACGCCATGTAATAGCTTTACTTTATCGCTAAGTAGTTAGCAATAGTTGTAGTTGCTATTCATGGTGGAGGCAATCATGGTGGAGTGATGGAGATCATGCTGGCACGCACAAGATGGAGATCATTGCGTGGAGATTGGCTATACCATGTCACATAAAATTATATGCATGTGATGTTTATCCTTTTATGTATCTTATTATGCTTAGATCGCGATGGTAGCATTATAAGATGATTCCTCACTTAAAGATCAGGATAAAATTGTGTTCTCCCCATGTATGCACCGTTGCGAAAGTTTGTCGTGTTCAAGCATCTCGTGATGACCGGTGCTATAAACTCTACGTTCACATACAACGGGTGCAAGCCAGTTTTGCACACGCGTAAATACTTGGGTTTGACTTGACGAGCCTAGCATGTACAGACATGGCCTCGGAACACACGAACCGAGAGGTTAAGCATGAGTCATATGAATGATATGATCGACACTTTGTTGTCCACCATTGAAACCACATCTCTTCTCGTGAAGATCGGATTAGGTGTGGTGAATTTGGATCATGTTCACTAAACAACTTGAGGGATGTTGAATTTAGTGGGACTTCATCTAGTAATTTGATTAAGTTGAACTAGTTATCATGAACATAGTCTAAATTGTACTTGCAAATTTTGTAGATCAAATGGCTAAGTCCAACTTCAACTTCAATGTTTTTGCTGAGAAAGAAAAGCTTAAGAACAATGGATCTAACTTCACCAACTGGTTCTGCAATCTGAGAATCATTCTAGCTGGCGGACAAAAGGACTATGTCCTTGAGAAAGCGCTAGGTGACGCCCCTGTTGTAGATGTGCCGACTGATGAAAAAGCTGTTTATCAGTCGCGCAAAGATGATTATGGTGTGATTAAGAGCACCATGTTGTTTGCTATGGAATCGGACCTTCAAAATCGTTTTGAGGAGTTCGTCGGGCCCTTTGAGATTCTTGAGGAACTGAAAACCATGTTTTAGACTCAGGCCCGTTCTGAGAGATATGAGATCTCTGAGAAATTCTTTAACTGCAAGATGGAGGAAGGGAGTTCCATTAGTGAGCATGCCATTAAGATGTCGGGCTACACTCAACGTCTTGAGCAACTGGACTGCAAGATTCCAGAAGAGCTCAAGATTGACAGAGTTCTGCAATCACTCCCTACTAGCTACAAAGGTTTTGTAGTTAATCATAATCAGATTGGTTCCACTGATACGATCACTGAGATCTACGCTAAGCTGAAAGCTGCGGAGGTGGACATCAAGAAAGATAATCATGTGTTGATGGTCAACAAGCCCCCCAGCTTTAAGAAAGGTAAGGGTGCAAAGAAGTCCTTCAAGAAAGGCAGCGGCAAGCGCGTTTCCCCTGCTGAGAAGAATCTCAAGTCTAGACCTAAGTCGGACACTGAGTGCTTCTATTGCAAGGACAAGGGTCACTGGAAGCGCAACTGTCCGAAGTACTTAGAGGACAAGAAGGATGGCACCATCAAAGGTATATTTTATATACATGTTATTGATGTTTACCTTACTAGCGCTCGTTGTAGTGCCTGGATATTTGATACTGGTTCAGTTGCTAATATTTGTAACTCGAAACAGGAGCTACGGAGTAGACGGCGGCTAGCGAGGGATGAGGTGACGATGTGCGTTGGCAACAGATCAAGAGTTGATGTGATGGCCGTCGGCACGCTCTCCTTAGTTTTACCTTCGGGATTAGTTTTAAACCTTAATAAATGTTATTATGTGCCTGCGTTGAGCATGAACATCATATATGGATCGTGTTTATTGCAAGACGGTTATTCATTTAAATCGGAGAATAATGGTTGTTCGATTTATATGAGTAACATCTTTTATGGTCATGCACCTGCTATGAATGGTTTATTTCTTCTGAATCTCGAAAGCAATAAAACACACATCCATAACATTGAGGCTAAGAGATGCAAAGTAGATAGTGATAATTCAACTTATTTGTGGCACTACCGTCTAGGTCATATTGGTGTAAAACGCATAAAGAAACTCCATTCTGATGGACTTTTGGAGTCTCTTGATTTTGAATCATTTGACACGTGCGAGCCGTGCCTCATGGGCAAGATGATCAAAACCCCGTTCTCCGGTATAATGGAGAGAGCAACGGACTTGTTGGAAATCATACATACCGATGTATGCGGACCAATGAGTGTTTCGACGCGCGGTGGATATCGCTATTTTCTCACTTTTACTGATGACTTAAGTAGATATGGGTATATCTATTTAATGAAACATAAATCTGAAACGTTTAAAAAGTTCAAAGAATTTCATAACGAAGTGGAAAACCATCGTAACAGGAAAATTAAATTTCTATGATCCGATCGTGGAGGTGAATATTTGAGTTATGATTTTCTCACGCATCTTAAAGCAGGCGGAATCGTTTCGCAACTCACGCCACCTAGAACACCACAGCGCAATGGTGTGTCTGAACACCGGAATCGAACTCTATTAGATATGGTGCGATCGATGATGTCTCTTATAGATTTGCCGTTATCATTTTGGGGTTATGCATTAGAAACCGCTGCATTCACTTTAAATAGGGCACCATCTAAATTAGTTGAGACGACACCGTATGAACTGCGGTTTGGTGCTAAACCTAAGTTGTCGTTTCATAAAGTTTGGGGATGCGAAGCTTACGTCAAGAAGTTGATGCCGGACAAGCTCGAACCCAAAGCGGAGAAATGCGTCTTCATATGATACCCTAAGGAAACGATTGGGTATACCTTCTACCACAGATTCGAAGGCGAAGTGTTTGTCTCAAAGAACGGATCCTTTCTTGAGAAGGAGTTTCTATCGAAAGAAGTGAGTGGTAGGAAAGTAGAGCTAGACGAGGTTATTGAACCTTCTCTTGAGTTGGAGAGTAGCGCCGCACCTGAAATTGTTCTAGTGCCGTCTGCACCAACAATGGAGGAAGCTAATGACGAGAATCATGAAGCTTCGGACGATGCTACTACTGAACGTCGCAGGTCAACAAGGTCATGTGCCCCTCCTGAGTGGTACGGTAACCCTATCTTAAATGTCTTGTTGGTAGACAATAGTGAACCTGCGAACTATGAGGAAGCAATGATGTGCCTAGACTCTGAGAAATGGCTAGAGGCCATGAAATCCGAATTGGGATCCATGAGCGAAAACCAAGTATCGACTTTGGTGGACCCTCCTAGCGACCGAAAGGCCGTTGAGTGCAAATGGATTTTCAAAATGAAAACGGACGCAGATGGTAATGTTACTGTCTATAAAGCACGGCTTGTCGCGAAAGGTTATCGACAAGTTCAAGGTGTTGACTACGATGAGACTTTCTCTCCCATAGCGATGTTTATGTCCATTCGGATTTTATTAGCAATTGCTGCATTTCATGATTATGAAATATGGCAGATGGATGTCAATACTGCGTTCCTTAATGGCAACATTGATGAAGAGTTGTATATGATGCAACCCGAAGGTTTTGTCGATCCTAAGGATGCTGATAAGATGTGCAAACTTCAGCGTTCCATTTATGGACTAAAGCAAGCATCTCGGAGTTGGAACCTTCGTTTTGATCAAGTGATCAAGAGCTTTGTATTTGTTCCAAATTGCTACGAAGCTTATATCTACAAGAAAGTGAGTGGGAGCTCAATGACATTTTTAGTACTATATGTGGATGACATATTGATTATTGCAAATGACATTGGTATGCTTGACGATGTGAAGAGCTATTTGAATAAATGTTTTTCAATGAAAGACCTAGGAGAAGCTGCTTATATATTAGGCATCAAAATCTATAGATATAGACAAAGACGCCTAATAGCTTTAAGCCAAAGTACATATCTTGACAAAGTTCTAAAAAGGTTCAGAATGGATAAGGCAAAGAAAGGTTCAGTGCCCATGTTGTCAGGTAAGATATTGAGCAAGGCTCAATGTATAGCTATGCTAAACGATAGAGAAACCATGAGCAAAGTGCCTTATGCCTCGGCCATAGGTTCTATCATGTATGCCATGTTGTGTACTAGACCGGACGTGTCCAATGCTCTTAGTTTGACGAGCAGATACCAAATTGATCCAGGAGTGGAACACTGGACAGCCGTAAAGAACATCCTAAAGTATTTAAATAGGACTAAAGAAATTTTCTTGGTCTATGGAGGTGATGAGCAGCTCGTCGTAAAAGGTTACGTCGACGCTAGTTTCGACACCGACCCGGATGATTCTAAATCTCAGACAGGATACGTTTATATTTTGAATGGAGGAGCTGTGAGCTGGAGAAGATGCAAGCAAAGCGTGATCGCGGGATCTACAGTAGAATCGAAATACATGGCTGCTGCAGAAGCGTCAATGAAGGAGTTTGGATCATGAACTTCATCACTGAGCTTGGTGTGGTTCCAAGTGCCTTGGACCCACTGGAGATATTGTGCGACAACACTAGCGCCATAGCATTGGCTAAGGAACAAAGATATCATCCAAATACCAAGCACATCAACCGCCTATTTCATGTAATTCGAGATTATATAACAGATGGAGATCTGAAGATTAGCAAAGTACATATGGATCTAAATGTCGCAGATCCGTTGACTAAACCTCTTCCACGAGCAAAACATGATTAGCACCTTAATGCTGTTGGGCCACGCAGAGATAAAACAAAAACTTTTCCTCTAACGTGGTGATCCCAAGACCTAGTTGAGGTAGAAGGCCACGAGGTTTACCACTAGACGCGCGGTTGCGGATTACTGATGAAGCGCGTCAGTTGATGCAGTGCAGTCCTCACGATCCGATCGTCCTGGTGCTGATCGCACAGCACCTCTGCTGGTATCCACACGCATAGGGAGGCGCCCGGCGAATCGCTAGGTTTGTTACGGCCGGACTGGCTGTGGAGCTAGGGTTTCCAACACATGGAATAACCTAACCGAACAACGATTAACCTTTCGGGTTCTGCGCTCCACTATATATAGGAGTGAACGTGGGCTCGCTCATGCGACCCATTCACTAAAGCCCATATAAAACTAGTCACCGTGAGTCCAACTCACTAACTCAGTCCTAATCCGGTTTAGGTCCAACCCAACCAGATTATATGATTTAGATCCAATCCAAACCTGCTCCCGCTCTTAAGTGTGTGACCCCGCAGGCTCATGGTTACTTGGACACGATTAGAGTCCAACTCACAATCAATCAATCGGCATCGGCTCCTAGCAGAACGTACCGATTCCCAAGTACCAAAGAGTCATGACGACTTGCCTTTCCAATGTGACTTACGTCTGAGTCCCTTTTGCCTCACGATATACCTTGTCAGACTATAGGCGAATATATGTCATCCCTTAAATAGTCCGACTCTCTTCTCGATCCGAGATAAGTGACTCACCCGACTAACTCTTAGTCGATCGCCTCGGTTAACACTTAACCGAGTCGTGCATGGCCATGCTTTCCGAATCATATCTCACGAGAGGGCCCAGAGAACATCTCTCCGAGTGGAGGGGCAAAATCCCATCTTAGTTATTCACATCACGCAGCTTGATTCTCAGTCGACCCGAACCCTGCCTTTATAACTACCCAGTTACGGATCAGCGTTTGACAGAACCTAAGTCGGTGATCCTCAACTCGGACTATGCAACAACCTCAGGTCTAAGGATTACATTGATTGAGATATACAAATGACAGCTTAGTTCGTTGTACCTCAATATGGGTCAATCCGACTCGCTAAACTCTTTAGCCTAGTCTGTGTAAGTTGGAATAGCATCTCCATGCCCATGACAAGTGGAACCGAGTCATCAAGCCAACTTTCACATTGGTCTAAGTTGTGTGTCCTACACAACCTCAATGACCAAGGATATTTAGTACAAACAACATGAATGCATAGTTCCACAACTGAATCACATATTCAATGATACACATCAGATGTTTATACAAGGACTACTTAATAACTTTATGAATACTATGGGAAATCTCATCATACATGATTGCCTCTAGGGCATATTCCCAACAGTCTCCCACTTGCACTAGAGTCAATCTTCCGACATCACATGTCTAAGCATCTAATGCCCATGGCTCTCAGGTGCGCCTCATGCTTCGGCTGGGGTAACGGCTTTCTCAACGGATCCGCAATATTTGCATCCGTGTGTACCTTGCATAACTTGATATCACCCTGATCCACGAACTGGCGAATCAGGTGGTACCGCATGAGTATGTGCTTGTTCTTCTGGTGTTGTCTAGGTTCCTTGGCTTGTGCAATAGCACCATTGTTGTCACAATACACGTCCAACGGATTGGACGAGCCCTGAACCACACCAAGATCCATGAGGAAATTCCTCATCCAAACAGCTTCCTTTGCTGCCTCCGAGGCAGCAATATACTCAGCCTTTGTAGACGCAGACACAGTCTCTTGCTTGGAACTTTTCCAGCTCACAGCACCTCCATTTATAATAAACACGTATCCGGATTGCGAGCGAGAATCATCAGAGTCGGTGAGATAACTCGCATCCGTGTAACCCTTTACACTAAGTTCATCTTCACCACCATAAACCAAGAACATATCCTTAGTCCTTCTCAAGTACTTTAGGATATTTTTAGCGTATCGATGGATCTCTCGGATCACCTGGTATCCGCTCACAACACTTAGAGCATAGGAAACATTCGGCCTAGTACAAATCATGGCGCATATGATGGATCCAACTATGAAGCATATGGAATCGCACTCATCCTACTTCGCTCATCAGTTGTCGAAGGACACTGAGTCTTGCTAAGTTTTACACCATGGGACATCGGTAAGAACCCCTTCTTAGACGATTCCATGTTGAACTTTTTCAACACTTTGTCCAAATAAGTACTCTGACTCAATCCAATGAGCCTCCTTGATCTATCTCTATAGATCCGGATTCCGAGGATGTATGTTGCCTCACCCAAGTCTTTCATTGAGAAACTCCTTTCCAATGATTCCTTGGTTTCTTGCAACATCTGGACATCATTTCCAATCAGTAATATGTCATCCACATATAAGATTAGAAAATTTACTTTGTTCCCACTAAACTTCTTGTATATACAAGAATCATGATCACTCTTGATGAAGCCAAACGATTTGACTACCTCATCAAAGCGAATATTCCAACTCCGAGATGCTTGCTTCAACCCATAAATGGATTTAAGTTTGCATACCTTGTCAAGATTAGGATCGACAAAACCCTCGGGCTGTATCATATACACGTCCTCGGTTAAATTTCCGTTAAGAAAAGCCGTTTTGACATTCATCTGCCATATCTCATAGTCGAAATAGGCCGCTATAGCTAACATGATCCGAACTGATTTAAGCATCGCTACGGGCGAAAGTCTCGTCGTAATCAACTCCTTGAACTTGCGGAACCCCTTCACGACAAGCCGTGCTTTATAGACAGAAACATTTCCATCCATATCAGTTTTCTTCTTAAAGACCCATTTGCACTCGACGGGTCTTGCACCGTCAGGCAGATCAACCAAGTTCCAAACTTGATTTTCATCCATGGACTTTATCTCGGATCTCATGGCTCCAAGCCATGACTCGTAATCGATCCCACCATCGCTTAATAATTTGCGGCTCATCACCGCCTAACAAGAACACATCACGAACACTTCGTAATCTTGCCGATCTTCGTAGTACTGTGGTGCTATCGGCTCATTGTCACGATCGGCTCAACCTCCAAGGTTTTTGCCGATTCGCTATTAGCCGATTCCTCTCGAATTTCTTGAGTTGCACTGCTCCACTTACTCCCCGACCGAGAACTCTTTCTCAAGGAAGACACCGCCCGAGCGACAAACACTTTGCCCTCTTCTCGGTTGTAGAAGTAACCCAAGGTTTCCTCGGATACCCCACGAAAATACATTTATCCGACTTGGCGTAAGCTTGTCCGATCAAGTCGCTTGACAAAAGCTTCACAACCCCAAATCTTAAGAAAAGACAAACTCGGCTTTTTCCTGTCCACATCTCATGCGGTGTCTTCTCTACCGATTTTGATGGTACTTTGTTTAGTGTGAACGCCTTGTTTCTAGACAATAACCCCAAAATGATAAAGGCAGATCTGTCTGACTCATCATTGATCGTACCATGTCCAACAAGGTCCGATTCCGCCTTTCCAAACACCATTCCTTTGTATGCGTTCTGGAGTAAGTTGAGGAACTATTCCACAACTTTCAGATGGTCATCAAACTCATGGCTCATGTACTCGCCTCCTCGGTCCGACCAAGAAACTTTATTTTCTTGCCGAGTTGATTCTGGCTTCATCGGAATTCTTTGAACTTTTCAAAGGCTTCCGACTTATGTTTCATCAAGTAGATATATCCATACCTACTCAAATCATCGTGAAGGTAATGAAGTACTCATAACCACCCTCGGTCGTGCTCATTGGTCCACATACATCACTATGTACTAGTCCCAACAAGTCGGACGCCTTTCGCAACTCTTTGCAAAAGGTGTCTTGGTCATTTTGCCGAGTAGGCAAGATTCGCATGTCTCGAACGACTCCAAGTCGAACGGGTTAGGAGTCCATCATCATGGAGCTTCTTCATGCGTTCCAACTTATATGACCAAGCCGATTGCCCAAAGTAAGTCATATTCAGATCATTTGGTTTCAACCTTTTAACATTTATGTTATAAACCGATTCACCATCAAGATTCAAAATAAATAACCCGTCCTGGACGGGTGCAAAGCCGTTAAACATATCATTCAAATACAAAGAACAACCATTATTCTTGATATTCGACTCATAGCCTTGCCTCATCAAACATGAAGCGTAAATAATGTTTCGATCGAGCATCTTTGGAACATAATAACAATTATTTAGTTCCATAATGAATCCGGGAGGTAAATGAAGTTGCATCGTTCCGACTTCCAACGCAGCAACTCTTGCTTTGTTGCCGACTCGAATATCAACCTCGCCTCTTGCTACGCTCCTAGTTCTTACCAGTCCCTGCAACGAGTTGCAGATGTGAATAACTGATCCGGTATCATATACCTAAGAACTATTAGGTGCATCAGCAAGATATATGTCTATAACATTGCAAACAAGTGTACCTGAGTCGGAAGTCATACCTCCACTCTTGGCTTTGTCGGCCAAGTACTTGCTGCAGTTCCTCTTCCAATGGCCATCCGCCTTGCAGTAGAAGCAAGTGGATCCGGTGAAGGAGATGGTTTAGTCCACGAGGAAGCGCTTGGGACCGGGTCCCGAGCCGCTTTCCTCCCGACTTAGCCTTCTTCTTAGTCCAAGAACTCTTCTTGAACTTAGCCTTATTCTCGCACCATCAACACTTGACTAGTGCCCTTCTTGAGATCCGCACCGCTTGAGCATCCCATGCAATTCAGTGAGCTTCTTATCCATACCATGCATGTGGTAGTTCGAAATGAACTGCCCATATGCACTAGGAAGAGAGTTCAGAATTATATCCGTAGCGAACTCTTCGCTTATGGGGTAGCCAAGCCTTTCCAGAGACTGCACGTAACCAACCATTTTGATCACATGCGGACTCAGTGGATCACCATCCTTAAGCTTGCAACTCAGCAAAGCCTGAGAGACTTGATACCTCTCAGTCTTCGCCTGAGCCTGGAACATACTTTTGAGGCTTTCGATTATATCGTAGGCCTCAACATGCTCGAACTGCTTTTGCAAGTCCGGTTCCATGTGAGCAAGCATAAGACAGCTAATATCCGTGGACTCATCTTTAGCCCGACGGTAGGCATTGGTGGTTGCGACAGTCGCATTCTCATTCGGCTCATCTGGAAGTGGGTTGTCTAGGACATGGTCCTTCTTTTCTTGTTTGAGAACAATTCTCAGATTTCGATACCAGTTGGTAAAATTATTGTCGTTCAGTTTATCTTTCTCAAGAATGGTTCTCAATGCAAAACCGGATATCTGAGAGTGACTGCTACTTGGTGCCATGATCTACAACAGAAAATATGCAAAACACTTAAGACATGTATTCATAAAAGAGCAAGCATATTAAACATTTTAATATTTTATGCTCCCACTAGAACCAACACCCCTCCGATGGTTACTTAGTGATTCAGGATCCTAAATAATCAAGTCGGCTAGTGAGCTTTAGCATCACCGCTAGCCGCCAAGTGATCTAGGTAGACAACTCCTTGTCAATCACATCCCATGCGACTCCTGTTGGACGGGTGGCATCACATGCCCCGGCTCCCATCCGACTTTTCCCCGAGTCCCACAACCGTTGTGATAGACCCGTCTAGCTTACCAAGTGTTTCTGCAGTAAGAGTCCGACTCAAACACACCTAGTCGGAAAGAATTGGCAGCACCTCAATTTTATGAGCCCACTACCAAAAATGTCCGACTTGTGATGGTGCAAACACTGGCGGGAAAACCGAATAGACCTTCTTTGAGGGATTAAAATTTACCGACTATCTAATAGAGGTAAAACTGAGACATAACAATAACACAAAATAAATAAATTATAATGTGAAATGGTATGGCTCTCTTCATGGCGATCTCCATCTCCACAAAGCTTGTAATCCGACTCGTGCCAACTCTTGTCACTTGCCGTCTTACTCCATGTCGCCGACATGTACAACGCCTTGCATGCCTTCCGGGTTCTCAAACAGCTACACTAGCTTAGTAAAGTAAATTACATAGAGAATCCGACACGCAGGTCGTCATACAATAAAATGACAGCACCTAGGCTCCAGCCGGCTGACAAAAACCGTGATTCGCAGATCACGTATGGATTACACACATACACCACATGCACATGAACCATACCATTCACAACTTCCTGCAAAAACAAGTTATGCATAGATACAATATCTACCGGCGTTGTGAAACTCGCAACGACATCTAAGGCGCTACGACAGGGCGAAGCCGGCGGTGATCCCAAGACCTAGTTGAGGTAGAAGGCCACGAGGTTTACCACTAGACGCGCGGTTGCGGATTACTGATGAAGCGCGTCAGTTGATGCAGTGCAGTCCTCACGATCCGATCGTCCTGGTGCTGATCGCACAGCACCTCTGCTGGTATCCACACGCATTAGGAGGAGCGCCGCGGCAATCGCTAGGTTCGTTGGCGGCCGGACTGTGGAGCTAGGGTTTCCAACACATGGAATAACCTAACGAACAACGATTAACCTTCGGTTCTGCGCTCCACTATATATAGGGAGTGAACGTGGGCTCTTCGCGACCCATTCACTAAAGCCCATATAAAACTAGTCACCGTGAGTCCAACTCACTAACTCGCCCTAATCCGGTTTAGGTCCAACCCAACCAGATTATATGATTTAGATCCAATCCAAACCTGCTCCCGCTCTTAAGTGTGTGACCCCGCAGGCTCATGGTTACTTGGACACGATTAGAGTCCAACTCACAATCGATCAATCGGCATCGGCTCCTAGCGTAACGCATTCCCAAGTACCAAAGAGTCATGACGACTTGCCTTTCCAATGTGACTTACGTCGAGTCCCTTTGCCTCACGATATACCTTGTCGACTATAGGCGAATATATGTCATCCCTTAAATAGTCCGACTCTCTTCTCGATCCGAGATAAGTGACTCACCCGACTAACTCTTAGTCGATCGCCTGGTTAACACTTAACCGAGTCGTGCATGGCCATGCTTTCGAATCATATCTCACGAGAGGCCCAGAACATCTCTCCGAGTGGAGGGCAAAATCCCATCTTAGTTATTCACATCACGCAGCTTGATTCTCGATAACCCGAACCACGCCTTTATAACTACCCGATTCACGGATCAGCGATGTAACCTAAGTCGGTGATCCTCAACTCGGACTATGCAACAACCTCAGGTCTAAGGATTACATTGATTGAGATATACAAATGATAGCTTAGTTCGTTGTACCTCAATATGGGTCAATCCGACTCGCTAAACTCTTTAGCCTAGTCTGTGTAAGTTGGAATAGCATCTCCATGCCCATGACAAGTGGAACCGAGTCATCAAGCCAACTTTCACATTGGTCTAAGTTGTGTGTCCTACACAACCTCAATGACCAAGGATATTTAGTACAAACAACATGAATGCATAGTTCCACAACTGAATCACATATTCAATGATACACATCAGATGTTTATACAAGGACTACTTAATAACTTTATGAATACTATGGGAAATCTCATCATACATGATTGCCTCTAGGGCATATTCCCAAAAAATGCCATGGGTGTTAGATTGTTGCCAAATGTAAACTAGATTATTGCTTCTAGTGCAAGTGGGAGACTGCTGGAATAATGCCTAGAGTCAATAATAAAGATGTTATTGTTATAATTCTTGTTCATGATAAAGTTTATATTCCATGCTAGAATTGTATTAAGCGGAAACTTTGATACTTGTGTGGTTTATGAACAACACCATGTACCTAGTACGCCTCTATGGACTAGCTCATTGATTAATGATGGTTAAGGTTTCCTAACCATAGACATGAGTTGTCTATTAATAATGAGATCGTATCATTGGTAGAATGATATGATGGACATACCCAAATCAAGTAGAGCAATTAGATCGTGTCATCGTGTTCATATTTGCGAAGCTTTTTCTTATGTCAAATATTGTATTCCTTAGACCATGAGATAACGCAACTCCCTGGTATCGGAAGAAAGCTTTGAGGTCATCAAACGTCATCCTATGAGAGGGTGATCATAAAGGTGTCTCTCAGGTGATCAGAAAGTACTTGTTGGGTTGTATGTATCAAGATGGGATTTGTCCCTCCCAAGTCGGAGAGATATACTTCGGGCCCACTCGGTAATCGATATCAACACCGGTTGCAAGCATGGGGTTAAGGAGTTAATCACAAAGTGATATCGGATTATGGAACGAGTAAAGTACTTGCTGTGAACGAGATTGAACTAGGTATGCCGATACCAACGATCAAATCTCGGGCAAGTAAAATATCGCGTGACGAAGGGAATATATATGGGATTAATTGAATCTGGGCATCGTGGTTTCATCCGATATGATCATCGATGAATATGTGGGAGTCAATATGGGTTTCCAGATCCCTCTGTTGATTATTGATATAAGATCATGTCCGCATATTCTCGAACCCGTAGGGTCACACACTTAACGTGCTTTGACGCTAGGATAGAATGGATAATTGGTTTGTGAGTTTTTGTTTGGAGTCCGGATGAGATCCAGGACATCACGAGAGGTTCCGGAATGGTCCGGAGAATAAGATTCATATAAAGGAAAGCAGTTTTTGGATTTCAGAATTGTTTCGAAATGTTCAGTATTTTACCGGAAGGTTCTTGAAGCTTCCGGAGTGGGACCAACGTGGCCCCACTTGTCGGAGGGGGGCGTTGGCCTACGAGGGAGTGCCCTGGCCACATTGGGCCAGGGGCACAAGGCCCCATAGGCCCAGCCGGCCAAAACCCTAGGGGATCTTCTGAAGGGGGGGAAGACTTGCCCCCCACTCCACCCTTGTGGCCACCGGCCGTAGGGCTTGGAGGAGGGGCAAGGGGGACGGACAGCCCCCTATATAAGGTGGGCATGGGGCGCACCCTCCCCCACCCCAAAAACCCTAGCCGCCATACTGTTGGCCTCCTCTCTCTCTCTCCCGACTGCGCGTAGCCGAAGCCCTACCGCAGAAACTCTCCACCTTTGCACCACGCCGTCGTGCTGTAGATCCAATCTATCTCTCCATCCCACTTGCTGGACCGAGGAAGGAGGAGACGTCACGGTGCCGTACGTGTGCATCTCTAGGAGGCGTCGCCACTTGCGGTGTTGGATTGGATGGGATCGCGATGAGGAGAAGGCTAGTACGACTACATCAACCACGTTTGTTGAACGTTCCTCTGTGCGATTTATTCAAGGGTATGAAGATCTCATCTATCCCTCTCGTTGACTGCATCTCCTAGATTAGATCTTGGCTTTCCCGTTCGCATCCGTAAATTTTTTTTGATTTACTATGCTGCGAATCTCTTCATCCAATAGGCTTGGATTAAGAATTTCGGTATTCTAACAAAATTGGTTTCATGCAATTTGGTTCATTGAATCGAGCTGGGTTGATTTTTGAAACTAGGTAAAGAACTGAGTTTGAATTAAAATAGAAAAATCTAAATTCAAACAGCGGGGCTGCGCGTGGCTCAGCTGACAGGGGGATCTACCAGTCAGCGGCTCCTAACACGTGAAGCGGTACGGGGCTATGTGGTTCGTTGGATTAGAAGGGCGATTGACGGCTGAGGGTCATCGTCGACGATGAACATGTCACCGGTGAGCTCGAACCCTAGCGGCTTAGTGGGGGTGCATAGGGGGCATACCAGGGCTCCAGCGACAACGGCGAGGCGGGAAAACGAACGAGTGGTCGACGACGAGCTCAGGAACAGTCGAGGCAGCTCCGGGGGTGGTCGAAATCAACGGCCCCCTTCTGATCCAGAGGCGGCCTGCTCCGGCACAATTCCAGTGAGCTGCTGCTCCTCGTGCTCCGGCTAGAGGGTGGAACGATCAGTGAGGTGAGCGGAGTGGGATGGTGTGCTTCAAATGGCTTGGGGTGGCCTCCTTTTATACGCTTGACGGCGAGACCGAGAGGGATGGGCAGGCGACGGTGGCGACATGGCTACGGGCTGCTAGCGGCATGGCTGAGGTTGGCGATTGACGGGCGGTCCCCTGGCGATGCTCTAGACCTTAAATGCGTGCATAGGGGCGGTGGAAATCGGTCGGGAACGTGCGGTGCTCTGCGAGGGATAGGCGGCGAACTCCACGGCGAGCGGTGGCTACGGGTACTGGCGATGAAACGATCATGTCTAGTGGTCTCCTGGGATGGTGGGGTGCATACTGGCGGGCGGCAAGGGCTCGAGGTGGTCGGGTTGAGTGGGAACGGTGCGTGCACGGCTGGTGCGCGTCGACATGATTGACATCGGCACGGGCACGGCGTTCCTGGCGGTTCTTGTCTCTGTCCTTGAGCTAGGGCTGGTCGAGAGGGGGCAGTGAGGTATGGGCTACCTCCCAAACAAGGTTGGCACAGCTAGTTCTTCCTCTAGCTTGCTTCCCACACTGGGGTGACATGGTGAGGCTCGGCCTGCTCACCATTGATGGAAATGGAAAGCTCACAGTGATGCTAGAGGTTTCTAACTAAGCTAGATGATCTACTAGATGTTTGTTGTGAGCTAGAGAGGGGACAAGGTTGGCCAAATCACTACTCAAAATAGTGTTTGTGATTTGTTTGATTTGAATCTGCAAGGTGTTTGATGAAATGGCCACAAGAAACTTACTTTTGAATTTTGAAAATATTTTTGGTGGGTGTGCTAGGAATGTGCTGAGGATTCTGTGCGTGCTTGGGTTTTGAAAATTGAGCTTGTTTGAGTGGTTTTTGAAATAGTGGGATCTTCCCATATGAGATAGATTCAATTTTAAACTTTCATTTAAACTGAGCATTTGAATGTTTTTGGATGATCACAAAGTGGGACTTGATACCTTATTATGAGTACTAACAAGGGTTGCAAATATCCACAAATGTTTTTGTTAAGTTTTGAAAACTAGGGATGGCTAAAGTAGGCATGAGAGTTAATTTGGCAAAAATGACCATTCACTTCATTTGTTTATTTTGAGTTGTTTTTATTTGGGAAAAGTTTGGGGATTGTTTAGATGATGTTTATTTCACCTAAGAATCCTTTTACAAGCAAAGAAACACAGAACCATGGCAATTCAAAATAATCCAAAATTTTGAATACACACACATATGAATGCTTTCATATTTTTAGTTGGAAAAGTTTTTGTTAACCCTAATTTTAATGATTAGAGTTTGGTGATCCAAGTTTAATAATTTTGGGATGTTACATGTTGGTATCATTATAAAACTGTCATTTGGTGGTTGCTTCACAAAACTCCCCGTTTTTTTAGGTCGGAAAATGGAAAATGGATATTCCGTGCGACGAAAAGAAAAACTTCCTCCTGCAACATTGTTCGCCATCCCATGATACATATGGGTGCACAATATGGGCACATTATCACAAACTATGCCGCGATTCTATCCATAACATTGGTCGTTTGGGCCGAAAGCCATGAAACCTCAAACATGATAGGTCATTTCTGAGAAGGTTTTCTCGAGGCACTTGCAATATAGAAAGTTTGGTATTTTTACTTCCAACTATGTCACATAATAAGACACCACGCGAAGGATTTTCATTGATCAGACCGTTTTTGAATTTTTAATGCCAATTTCAAACGATGGTCAAAACGGCGGGCATGAAGGTTCTTAGATCGGGGCTGAGCCTCGCTAAACTTCCATTGGATATCTGAAGATATAGCATATTGCAAGTCTAAAAATGATTTTTTAGAAAAATCATGGGCATCAGATAATGTACCTGTAGTTCAAATCGGACCCACTTCCTACCGATTCGGCAGGAAATTTTCTTTTCGCCAGGGGTGGACGGAAAGGTTTGAGATACCCTGGTTGGGACATTTGTCCATGTAAGGTGGCCTATTATTTTTGAAAAATGGGATGGTAGCATTTGGAAACTTTTATTTGGTGGTTGCTTCACAAAACGACCCATTTTTTGCGCTCAAAAAATGGAAAATGGTTTTTTTGTTCGACGAAAAGGAAAACTTCCACCTGCAACATTGTTCGCCATCCCACGATACATATGTGTGCACAAGATGGGAACATTATCACAAACTATGCCGAGATTCTGGCCATATCATTGGTCAATTCTGAGAAGGTTTTTTTGAGACACTTGCAATATACCAAGTTTGGTATTTTTACTTGCAACTATGTCACATAATAAGACACCACGCGAAGGATTTGCATTGATCGGACCTTTTTTGAATTTTTATGCCCGTTTCAAAATATGGTCAAAACAGCGGGCATGAAGGTTGTTAGCTCGAGGATGAGCCTCGCAAAACTTGCATTGGATCTCTGAATAAACAGCATATTGCGAGTCTAAAATTCATTTTTTAAAAAAATTTGGCATCGGATCATGTACCTGTAGTTCAAATCGGACCCACCTCCTACCGATTCGGTAGGAATTTGGCTTTTTCGCCAGGGTTGGACGGAAAGGTTTGAGATACCCCGGTTGGGACATTTGGCCATGTAAGGTGGCCTAATATTTTTGAAAAATTGTATGGTAGAATTTGGAAACTTTTATTTGGTGGTTACTTCACAAAACGGCCCATTTTTTCTAAGTGCAAAAAAGAGGTGATTTATGAACCGACCAATCAAAACCCAGGAAACCCCCTCCCATGGATCATCCTGATGGACCTGATCTAGACCGTTCATTTCCGATCCAATGCCTGCTGATCACAAGAAGAAGCACACAGAAATCCCTAGTCCCCACTGTACCCACGACACAAACCCTAACCTTACCTCGCGCTACCGATTCTCCCCTCTCCCTTACTCATCTCTCCGACGCCACCCCCACCCACCCCAATCAGTCCTGATCGCCATCGATCTCTGCTCGCCGCCATCGCTGATCTTTTCCCGCCTTCCTCCACCTAGCACCATAACCTCTCCCCATCTGTCTCTCTCCTCCCCAACACCACCTATGGTGACCTAGGTCGTGTATGCGCCACTGCGGATCTCGCGGATGCAGATGATGTGGATGGCATCGATGCATGCTGACGGTGCTGATGCGGATAGGAGAAGGAGGTCCATAGATATGACAGCGCCCCTGCTGACGGTGGTGCCCCGCATGGCGAGGAGGAAGTGGTGGGTTCCGGCCCTGGGTCAGACCCCAAATTTGGCCGTATCCTCGCTGTCCACTGAGTTGTTGACTCGATTTTCTTATACCTATGAAGATGGCGGTGAAGGCGGTGACGATGGTGCGTGGGATCGAGATGGTCGTGGTGGGGGTGCCTGCGGCAGCGGTGGCCATCGCTGCTGCTGTGGTGGCGCAGAGGCTGCTGGCTCTTCTTGTGGTTACACATGTTCAGGGGGATTAGGGTTTCATATGTGAATGCTTCTTTTTCAGTTCAGTTCATATGCACATAATTTCTTAACACATGCTTCTTGGTATACACTTGATTGACCAACTTCTACTGCTTGGTATACACATGTGTTAGATACTCTACTTGTAAGTGAAACAAATTTCATGTTTAGTTATAGCAATACCATGATGTTCTGTACTTACATCTAGGCTTCCTTTTGATCCAGGACTACTTGTGTGTATATTGATGTTCTGGACTTATATCATCTGGCTAGAAGATTCCTATTCAGTTTTGTTTCTTTTTTATCTTGTACACTTTGTTTTTGGTATTTCTCTGATCAATGAAAGAAGTGTTGATATAAGTTTGATCTAGTTGCTATGATAAAAGTGACTCAACATGTATTCAATATATGAATACTGTGAGATTTATTTTTTGTCGAGTTTAGTGTGTTGATGCTTCATTTCATGTTCTCCTTAGGATATGTCTGCCCGGCCATGGCTTGTCAACACCCGGATTTTTAATCCCATATGCCTGTTATGCCATACATCGCAATCCTAGGATTACCATTTTTGCGAGAGATAAAAGATTGGATATCATAGTACATCATCCATTACAATCCATACATAAGGTCTTACAACAAATAAAGGATCTCATGATCCAGTCTTAATACAATCATAGCAGCAGAATAACGTAATAGTAACGATAGCGTGGGTGAACCTCCATCTTCATGGTCACATGCAATGCTGACGATGGGAGATGATCCTAGTTGTCGTAACCTTCCTGCGGTCCATCCTCCTGATAGTCCTCTTCATAGTCTGGCCATGGGAATAGACAGGGACAAAGCCATGAGTACTCTTTAAGTACTCGCAAACTAAGACTAACAAGTGAAGTGGTTTTGAGTAGGAAATACTAGGCTCTAGGTTGTTTTGCAAAAAGCCAGATTTATCTCTACTGAGTTCAGAAGCAAAGAAAGCTAGTTGAAAGTTTTATAACACCTAAGTGGGAACTTGAGTTTTCATATCACAACCCTGTTGTGGTCAAGTCAAAGTCATGATTCATTTCATAAGTCATTTTGAAAACATCTAACGACAGAACAGCATGGCCACTCCAACTGTCGGGGATCTGAAGTTCTTCCCGGAACCCTGCCGGAGGGGAGATCATCCCGGAGGCCTTCTCTCCGGTATGATGCGTGAGTAGTTCCACCTTGGACTATGGGTCCATGTAGTAGCTAGATGGTTGTATCTCCTCTTTGTGCTTTCATGTATAGATATTGTGAGCTCCGTTCATGATCAAGATCTAATCTATTTGTAATCATGCATGTTGTGTTTGCGGGGATCCGATGGATATTGAGATTATTATGTTGGTTTAATTAATGGTTTTGTCTATGATTCTATCATGTCTATGTTGTTTGTGATCTTTCATGCTCTCTGTTGTTAGTAGCTATCTTGGCGAAGTAGTTGCTAGTGACTCCAAGAGGGGGTATTTATGCTCGATAGTGGGTTCATGCCTCTAGTTTCCAAGGGAAGTGACAAAAATCTCTTCGGTTGTAGATGTGCAATTTCCACTAGGGAGAAAACAACGGTCTCTTGTTCATGGAACATGTGGACTGTTTACCTTACACATTTTTCTTAAAGCAGTTGTCTGTTGCTTGCAACTTAATACTGGAGGGGGTTCGGATGATAAAATGAAGGTGGACTTCTAGTCATAGATGTAGTTGGATGTCGGTCTATGTATCTTGTTGTACTGCCCAATCAAATCCCATAGGATCTTTCTAACTAGTAATTGTATTGTTATGCCTTGCTCAGTTCCTGTCAATTGCCCTGCTGTAATTTGTTTACCCTTCATGCCATGTTGTTTATCTAAGGAGAGCACCTCTAGTGAACTATGGACTCCAGTCCAATATTTACCATTGATACATCTTCCACTTTACTTGATTACTTGCTGCAAACCATTACCTTCCACACCATACGTTTAATCCTTTGTTACAGCAAACCGGTGAGTTTGACAACCTCACTGATTCGTTGGGGCAGAGTCTTGAGTTTGTGTTGTGCAGGTCTCCGTGTTTCTTGCAACACCTGTGTGACGTTTCCTTCCTCCTTCTGGTTCGATAACCTCGGTCTCTACTGGGGGAAGACTTGCTTCTTGCTGCTTCACACCTTCCTCTTGGGGTTTC
This sequence comes from Avena longiglumis, assembly GCA_030063025.1. Lineage (NCBI taxonomy): Eukaryota > Viridiplantae > Streptophyta > Magnoliopsida > Poales > Poaceae > Avena > Avena longiglumis. The sequence goes on along the minus strand of CP125974.1, from coordinate 191,079,038 downwards.
CAACAAAGTGCTCCATGTCAGCACCATCAACAAGTTTTATGGCGCCGTCGCCGGGGATCTACAGGACAACTTCAACCTCTTCCTCCCCGTCAAGCACCAAGTTTTCTGGCGCCGTTGCCAAGGAGTCCAAGGACGTCTTCACTAGGGGAGTCCTTCACTTCCTTTCTCTTTTCTTTGTTTTTAGTTTGCCTTGTTTCTTTTTCTTGGTTTTGTTTGCCTCTTTTCAAAAAACCCAAAAAAATTAGTCTAGTTTGGTTTGCTTGGTTTATTCAAAAACACAAAAAAAATTAGTTCCTTCTCTAGTTGCCACCTTGCTCTAGCTCACCATGTTGCTTCCCAAGTTCGCCCTGAAAGATCTTGCAATAGGTAGTGGCTCCATAATTGGGAAAGATAATATGGAAGAATTCTTTAATTATGTTAGCAAGCATGAGGATATTGAGGATAAATCTATAGCAGAGCTTGCTGCAGCTTCTTTAGTTCATATGTTGGAGGCTAGGTTTTTTAGCCTTAACCCCTTCATACAATTTTTGTTCCTAAAACTAAAAGAAGAGAAGAATGTTTAAAAGAGGGAATTCATCCTTGAAACTTTATCAAAAGAATTCCATGATGTTGCTAGGGAAGCCAAAAAGGTTTTTGAGCGTTTCAATATGCTAGGCTCAAGTGTAGTTGTTATGGGTATTTCTGATAAAACTAAGCCTAGAGAAGAATTTAAGATACCCATGCCCTTTAAGCTTGTTGGAATGCATGAAGCCTTTGAAAATAATTTTGATTGGATTGCTCCTGGAAATCTTTTTGATGAAGGTAGTAGACCAAAGAGAGATGAGAAGGGATCCTCCAAAACCCATTTGGATGAGATAACTTTCATAGTTGAAGACTTTGCAAGTATGGATGTTAATGCTTCTTCATGTCCAAAGAGCATGAAGATCAATGCCCCAATTGTGAAGAGAAACATCCATCTAATCAATGCCCCACATCTCAAGCTACTTGTTACCTATGTGAAGGAAATAATCATGTCCCTATCCAATGCCCCATCTATTCCATAGTTCAACAAAGGAAACAAGGTGGAGTGCAACAACTGATTGCATATTACCATAAGGGAACAACTTCTACCAAGAAAAGTATGGATGTTAATGCTTCTTCATTTGGAAATACTTTATTCTTCTTGCTTCTTGTGCCTATCTTAAAGGCATTAATGAAAAGTACTTGTTGGGAAGTAACCCAAGAGTTTCCTTGAATATTGGAAGTTATTACTTAAGTAATGACCTCTCCTTATACTTTTTGTTTGCTTTTTGTGCAAAGAATGACCTCTAATGAGAGGGAAATAAGATTTGGGGAGTTGCTTTCCCGAAACAGATGTCTGTCCTGCACCAAACAAATTCATAAGGAGGCTCTGTAACTCAGATTGAGCTCAAAATTTACTAATAAATCCCCCAGTATGTTAGATAACTTCCGTTAGTTCAACACTTTTTGATTTGAGCAACAAAAGATTTTCGAAGAAATCGGTTTCTACCCGCTGGTCTATTTTGACAAATTTCTGCCATTATTTGCATTTGCTTCTTATTGTTTCCTTTTTGAGTTATCTTTAGGTGAATTGAGCTTTTTGAAGGAGTTACTACAATATCTTGTTTTTTAGTGAAAAGCCTTGCTGTTCCAAAGCTTTGCCAGAGGTCCAATATCTTTTGAATACACTTATGTTGCTAATGAAGATTGTGTGAAGTTTTGTATGAAGGAAAAATTTCAGGTGTAAAGAGAGAATGATGCAATGAGATGAAGAATGGACAAAAGCTCAAGCTTGGTGATGCCACCATGGTGTCACCCCAAGAAATATCCAAGAGGTACAAACATAAAAGCTTGGGGATGCCCAAGGCATCCCCTTCTTCATTAATAAAAAGCTTAGGTCTGTCTAGACACTTTGTTTTTATTGTTTCATACACAATTGTGTTGTTCTTGGAGCGTCTTAGTTTTCGTTTGCTTTGCTTAGGGTGTTTAGTTTTCTTGAATAAAGTAGTTTGGACCCCCGTACTCGCTGTGTTGTTTTGAAAATAAGTTTGCTTGGTGTTTGGAAAGGAGTAGTAAGTTCTTGCTTGAAGTGCAAGAGGAGCTTGCATTGACTATGACTTAGACTTAGTGATTATTGCTGTAGCATGTCTTGTTAAAACAATTGGGATTTCTTAGTGTGCCTTGAAGAAATTATGCATTGTTTTAGCATGCAAAAGCATAGTATTGTGGTATTCTCCTTTGATGCTTTGCTTGGGTTGACTTGGCACATGCTCACACCATGTTATGACTATGACAAGTCACCATTAGTGTGGCGCCCCGCAAAAACCACTACTAGAAAATCGCCTGTTGTTCATATATTTTTTTGTGCATCATCATCACATCATGCATATATTTTGCATAAAAACTATTTTCATAAAAGCCTAAGTCGTTATCTAATTAGCCCTCTCCTTTAATTTTAAACTGAAACCTCGGTCTGTTCAGATCTTTTATTTGTCTAAAAAGTATTTACAAAATGTTTTAGAAATAAAATTAACAATAATAAAATGTTTTGTCCGGGGAGGCAGTCCGATCAGTCAGGCCAGAGGACCAACCTGACCAGACTACCTACCACCCGGCCCACCTAAAGAAACCCTAAACCCTTTCCTAACCAGTCCTATTCTACCCACCCTTCAGCCACCTCACCCCCTCCAATCCCCTCTCTCCACCTCACCGAATCCCCTCCACCTCACCTCTCCTCCCTTCCCCTGTCCAATCCCAGCCTGCCACCTAACCAAACCCTCCAACTCACCCCTGCCTCCACCATCCCACACCACCCGCCTGTCCCCACCCCTCCTGCTTCGCATGCCCCCTCTCTTTCCTGGCCCAGAGCCCCACCGACCCCGCTCGCTGGAGCCACCCTAGCCCCACCCGATGACCACTCCCCAACCCTCTCACTTCCACTTTGGCCCCACCTCCCTCATCCCCGACCCCGCTCCTCTTCCGTTTCCCCACCTCCCTCACGCGGCCTCGACGCTCCCCACTGACGCCCCTGGCCCACCCCGCCAACCACGCGGTCCACGCCGAGCCGCCTCCCTCCCCGCTTCGCTCATCTCTCTCGAACCACCCCCAACCTCGCCTCCCTCTCGTCCTGATCCCCGCCGCCAGCGAGCCCTCCGCCACGCCTCGTCTGGATCAAGCCGCTGCCCCTCCTCTCCGGCGCGTGGCAGCGCCCCGCGCGACGCTCCCCTCGGCCTCGCGTCTCCTTCCCCAACCCGTGACGCCGCCGCTGGCATGTGGCCCAGCCGCCACATGCTCCTCTCCTTGCTGGCCCCTCGTCCCGCGTCAAGGCGCTCCTCCTCCAGCGTTTGAGCGCCAGGCCATGCTTCGCCGCGCCAGAGGTGGCCGCCCCGAGCGCCGCAGACCCCGGCCGTCCCTGCATCACCTCCGCCTCGAGCCGCCGCTGCCCGCGAAGCTCGCCACCGGCCCGCTTCGTCGTCCCCCTCCCTGCCTTGCGGCCGCCTCTCCGCCCGGGCCCTCCTCGGCCTCGACCTCCTCCGCCAGTACAGCCTCCGGCCGCCAGCCGCCTCCTCTCCCTCACGCGGCTCCGCCCGGCGCTGACCCCCTCTGCGCCTCCAGGGCACTGCCCTCCCCACTGCTCCGCCTCCTCAAGCCCGCGTCGAGGCCGGCCCCTGTTCTGCCACCTGCAGGCCGTCGACCTCGCCGTCCCTGCACGCATCGAGCGCCGCCGCAGACGCCCTCGGCCCCGCTGCCCCGTGTTCCTGCGCGTTCCTGGCCGCGTCGGTCGATCTCGGCCTTCCCCTGGCCCGCCCTGCTGCCGTGCGTGTGCAGCAACAAGCCACACGGGCACCCTCCTGGTGATGCCAACAGGGGTCCTGCGGTGGTGTTGATGGTACTGCAAGATGGTAACACTGCATATAATCCTTCCGGTGAACAAGAGCTGCAAGCCGGACAAGTACCCCGATAAGCCACTCAAACATTCGGTGCTAAGTCCAAGTTCGCCATCGACAATCGAAGCCTCGAAACCCGAAGCTCTCCTTCGCGGTACCCGAAGACCGATCTTGGGACTCCATGAACTCCTTCACGGACGTCAAGGCCTCCTACCCGGAACCCGAAGACACCGAGACCCCAAGGTCGTCGACATGGAACTGACAAGGTCTACTACATGGATTCGAAGACCGAACCCGACACGCCAGTTCTTACTCCCAGATCCGAAGACGCCGAGACCCGGGACACCAAGATCTCCGCCGTGAAACGACAAGACCGACGACACGACCCGACGACCGCGGATGCGACAAGATCGTCTCTCGGACGCCAAGTTCTTCTTCCCGCATGCCAAGACCGATCTCGTCGAACCGAACCTTGCAATCCCATCGAACCGTTTCCCCAGATCCGGACCCCGAGACCCGACCCCAAACCCCTCGGAGCCCAAGTTCGCCGGACCCTAATGTGATTCCCTATCCGAGACCCCATTATTTTATAATATGACATTATCAACTGATACATATTAAACTGTTCATGCATGCATACTTTTCTGTGGTTTGGGGGCATTATGCCAATTCATCTCATAATTAAATATGGAGTCTATATGCGGGATATCTTTGTCTTATTTTGGACTCCATTTAAATTGTTGTAGCGAACCGGTGCTATCTTTTGCCATGTTAAGACAACATTTAAAATGCAGGGTAGCTAAACAACTAGAACCATATATTTAATTGTCGGGACTCCCGGTTCCGCTTAATCTTGCCTAATAGCATCGCACCTTTGCCATGTCATACATCATACATGCATCATGCCCGATCTTTTGCCGTAGTATTAAATAGTGCATCCGGTGTTTCTTCTAGTGCTTTGCTTCTTCACGGATTAGGCCGATAAGTTGATGCGAGTGTCGACCCGATCTTCGGATGAACCTTCGGCAATGTTTTCAGGCGAGCACCTCCCCCTTTCTACCTATCTTACTTTTATAGTATTTATTTCCCTCCTGTTGATCTATTGCTATCTGTGTTGCGTTGCTCTAGTTTTCGTACCCGTGATATCCCTTGCAGCCTTATATTACCTTGGACACATCCTATTACCTGTTGTTTGGTAGATAGTTGGACCGTAGTCGCTTGCTCAAGTCTTGCTATGCGTGTCGTCAAGTACCACAGTTGTTGGAGTATTGCCGCATGTTTAATGTTGGACATGATCAAGACTTTAATTATTGTTTAATAACTAAAATTGAAGTAGGTAAATGCAGAGGCACAGGTGGGCAATAGATGTTATTTGGTTTTTAACCGTCCACTTGTGTCCCGTAGGACCCCGAGTACTTGATACCTGTTCCTTGAATATTCACGCTATCCACATCCGGGAGGATTATGGGAACCCCGAGCGAGCTTGATTCATTCTTATTTCTTGGGGCCACAAACTAGTTTGAGGTTTTATTTACTATCCTGTACTTATGCCATGCTTTCGCTTAATTTAAATTGTGCGATGTACTTCACATCTGCTTTAGGGAAGCGGAGTGTTTTCATGTATCGACAAGCCCACATTTTCGGGTTCCCGTTACTGACCATTGGCGCAAACCTTGAGTCCGTCTCGGAGCCGGCCAGTTTCGTGGCGGGTAGCTTAATGGGGTGGCCCCCTGAAATATTTCTGAATCCTGTGATTGCTTTGTCGTGAAAGCCTCATTGGGTTTTGATTTGGTTTTTCCGAGGTTGATCGAGTGTGTGTTGCTATTTGTGCACCCCTGCAGGGTAAAACTTTCTGAAAGCCGTGTCCGTGGTTATGGATGACTTGGAGAACAGTATCTCGATCATAGACAACTATAACTAAAGTAGTGCTATAAATTTGACTTGATAATGACTAGTAATCAGCTTCACTATAACGGAATGGCTAAATAAAATTGCCAACAATTGCTTGTTTGGGTTGTCGCTTGCTGCCATTGTATCTGACTAGTAAGTATTGCAACAATAACGGAATGGCTAAATAAAAGTACCAACAACGACTGGGTTTTGGGATATCTCATGCTAATTGTATCTGACTAGTAAGTGTCGCAACTACAACGGAATGGTTAACTAAAAGTGCCCACTGCTTATTATATCAGGACGACTATCTATACCTGACTAGTAATTGCTGCAACGATAACTGAATAAATAAAACTGCCAACTGTGTGAGTTCCTCGGTTGACTTCCTCGTTTGGTCTCGAGGGGGAAATACCAGGACGGGTATGTTTGGTGGTAGTATCAGTTTGGTACCGAATAGGTCTTTCTTATCCCTCTCTAATAGCCGACAGTTATATCGAGTCTCTATAGGTTGTTTAGTGCATGCTGCGCTACCGCAGCAGTCCACCATACTTGTGTAGGCGAGGACCGCCGAATTCTAGCCTCGTGTAATCGGCCTCGATCTTGACGCTCTTTTCCTTTGCCCTTTTGTCGGCACCCCTTTTGTTTAAGCAGGTTTTGAGATCGATGTCGTTAGTAGGGTTACCCTTCCGGCTTGGCCTGGGCAGGGTTATGGACGCCATTGGTTATTCTTCAGGGCTCTCAGCCCCATTTGCATCTTGTTCGTAGTCGGACGCTCTATCATTTTCAAGGTGATTTGGATCTTTGTATATTATATCTGTATTCTTGACTCTTTGAGTCGTTGTTGTATATATATCTGTTCTCTGGGTCCCATCGAGGACTGTTGTGTAATGTTATTACTTCGTTTTCCACCCGCACGAAAGTTCCTGGTGGGCACCTTTGAATCGTTTCTATGCGGGTTTTGCGGGTTTCGCTAAAACTTGCATAGGGACGATTCTGAGGGTGTTACAGAGTGGTATCAGAGCTCAGCAGTTGCGATACCCCACAAGTCCAGCCTGTAGGATAACCTAGCTAACGGCCGAAGTAGAGTGTCAAAACTATTTTTGAAAAAATCGGTTGGATAGTTCTGATTAGGTCTGATTTTACTCCTTACCCCTCTGTTGCTCTCCTATCACCTCTGCGTGTTTTGAATCCGCTCTCTTCTCTCTCTTCGAGTCCAGGATTTCTCGTGGTTGGGTTCCATCGTACCTTTAGGGTTTCGCTTCCTCCTTTGGTAACGGTGTTGCTACATCTGGTCTTCATGCTATCCGAGGAATCCTTCGCCTGGTGGACTTCTCTTTGTTCCTTCTCGTGCCTTCCGGTGTTTTCCGACGCGACGACATCATCTACGCGATCCGATGAGTCGCATCACTCCTTTGTTCTGAACCTCGATTGTCGAGATCTTGACCGATTCGAGAATGGTTGCACGCTTTTCTACTGATTGTGCGGAGTAATAGTTTGGGTGCGTGATGGATTGGCCCCCATGCCGACTACTCACTCCATTCGCTTGTGTACATTGAAGTGGATGAGAATGCATCGGTTCCCTCTTTCCATCGACGCTAGAGGTGGCTTCATTTGTTTATACCTCTACCTTCGAACTTTTGTTCCCGGAGTGTTCTCTCGACGATCACGGACAACGACCTCTTGTTAGTGGTGCCGCGAGGATCTGCACGAAGCGAGAAGACACAGATCGCCGGCCTTCCTTCCGGTACCATGAGGCGGATCTCGAGGGTGAGATCCATTGTTAGTGGTGTCGAATTGTGGCGCCCCGCAAAAACCACTACTAGAAAATCGCCTGTTGTTCATATATTTTTTTGTGCATCATCATCACATCATGCATATATTTTGCATAAAAACTATTTTCATAAAAGCCTAAGTCGTTATCTAATTAGCCCTCTCCTTTAATTTTAAACTGAAACCTCGGTCTGTTCAGATCTTTTATTTGTCTAAAAAGTATTTACAAAATGTTTTAGAAATAAAATTAACAATAATAAAATGTTTTGTCCGGGGAGGCAGTCCGATCAGTCAGGCCAGAGGCCCAACCTGACCAGACTACCTACCACCCGGCCCACCTAAAGAAACCCTAAACCCTTTCCTACCCAGTCCTATTCTACCCACCCTTCAGCCACCTCACCCCCTCCAATCCCCTCTCTCCACCTCACCGAATCCCCTCCACCTCACCTCTCCTCCCTTCCCCTGTCCAATCCCAGCCTGCCACCTAACCAAATCCTCCAACTCACCCCTGCCTCCACCATCCCACACCACCCGCCTGTCCCCACCCCTCCTGCTTCGCATGCCCCCTCTCTTTCCTGGCCCAGAGCCCCACCGACCCCGCTCGCTGGAGCCACCCTAGCCCCACCCGATGACCACTCCCCAACCCTCTCACTTCCACTTCAGCCCCACCTCCCTCATCCCCGACCCCGCTCCTCTTCCGTTTCCCCACCTCCCTCACGCGGCCTCGACGCTCCCCACTGACGCCCCTGGCCCACCCCGCCAACCACGCGGTCCACGCCGAGCCGCCTCCCTCCCCGCTTCGCTCATCTCTCTCGAACCACCCCCAACCTCGCCTCCCTCTCGTCCTGATCCCCGCCGCCAGCGAGCCCTCCGCCACGCCTCGTCTGGATCAAGCCGCCTCTCCCGTGGCGTGGCGCCTCCTGACGCCTCGGCCTCGCGTCTCCTTCCCCAACCCGTGACGCCGCCGCTGGCATGTGGCCCAGCCATGCGGCTCCCTCTCGCTGGCCCCCTCGTCTGCCTCCCAGCCGCTCCTCTCGCCTGAGCGCCATGCTCGCGCCCAGAGGTGGCCGCCTGAAGGCCAGACTGCCGCCCCTCCGCCTCCGCCGAGCTGCCATGGCTTCGCCACCGCCCGCTTGCCGTCCCTCTCGCCTTGCGGCCGCCCTCCTCGGCCTCGACCTCCGCCAAGACAGCCTCCGCCGCCTCCTCTCCCTCACACGGATCCGCCCGGCGCTGACCCCCTCTGCGCCTCCAGGGCACTGCCCTCCCCACTGCTCCGCCTCCTCAAGCCCGGCCGAGGCGGCCCTGTTACGCCACTGCAGGCCGACCTCGCCGTCCCCTGACGCGCTCGAGCACCGCCGCAGACGCCCTCGGCCCCGCTGCCCCGTGTTCCTGCGCGTTCCTGGATGCGTCGGTCGATCTCGGCCTTCCCCTGGACCGCCCTGCTGCCGTGCGTGTGCAGCAACAAGCCACACGGGCACCCTCCTGGTGATGCCAACAGGGGTCCTGCGGTGGTGTTGATGGTACTGCAAGATGGTAACACTGCATATAATCCTTCCGGTGAACAAGAGCTGCAAGCCGGACAAGTACCCCGATAAGCCACTCAAACATTCGGTGCTAAGTCCAAGTTCGCCATCGACAATCGAAGCCTCGAAACCCGAAGCTCTCCTTCGCGGTACCCGAAGACCGATCTTGGGACTCCATGAACTCCTTCACGGACGTCAAGGCCTCCTACCCGGAACCCGAAGACACCGAGACCCCAAGGTCGTCGACATGGAACTGACAAGGTCTACTACATGGATTCGAAGACCGAACCCGACACGCCAGTTCTTCCTCCCAGATCCGAAGACGCCGAGACCCGGGACACCAAGATCTCCGCCGTGAAACGACAAGACCGACGACACGACCCGACGACCGCGGATGCGACAAGATCGTCTCTCGGACGCCAAGTTCTTCTTCCCGCATGCCAAGACCGATCTCGTCGAACCGAACCTTGCAATCCCATCGAACCGTTTCCCCAGATCCGGACCCCGAGACCCGACCCCAAACCCCTCGGAGCCCAAGTTCGCCGGACCCTAATGTGATTCCCTATCCGAGACCCCATTATTTTATAATATGACATTATCAACTGATACATATTAAACTGTTCATGCATGCATACTTTTCTGTGGTTTGGGGGCATTATGTCAATTCATCTCATAATTAAATATGGAGTCTATATGCGGGATATCTTTGTCTTATTTTGGACTCCATTTAAATTGGTGTAGCGAACCGGTGCTATCTTTTGCCATGTTAAGACAACATTTAAAATGCAGGGTAGCTAAACAACTAGAACCATATATTTAATTGTCGGGACCCCCGGTTCCGCTTAATCTTGCCTAATTGCATCGCACCTTTTCCATGTCATACATCATACATGCATCATGCCCGATCTTTTGCCGTAGTATTAAATAGTGCATCCGGTGTTTCTTCTAGTGCTTTGCTTCTTCACGGATTAGGCCGATAAGTTGATGCGAGTGTCGACCCGATCTTCGGATGAACCTTTGGCAATGTTTTCAGGCGAGCACCTCCCCCTTTCTACCTATCTTACTTTTATAGCATTTATTTCCCTCCTGTTGATCTATTGCTATCTGTGTTGCGTTGCTCTAGTTTTCGTACCAGTGATATCCCTTGCAGCCTTATATTACCTTGGACACATCCTATTACCTGTTGTTTGGTATATAGTTGGACCGCGCGTCGTAGTCGCTTGCTCAAGTGCTGTTGCGTGTCGTCAAGTACCACAGTTGTTGGAGTATTGCCGCATGTTTAATGTTGGAGATGATAAAGACTTTAATTATTGTTTAATAACTAAAATTGAAGTAGGTAAATGCAGAGGCACGGGTGGGTAATAGATGTTATTTGGTTTTTAACCGTCCACTTGTGTCCCGTAGGACCCCGAGTACTTGATACCTGTTCCTTGAATATTCACGCTATCCACATCCGGGAGGATTATGGGAACCCCCTGAGCCAGAGCTTGATTCATTCTTATTTCTTGGGGCCACAAACTAGTTTGAGGTTTTATTTACTATCCTGTACTTATGCCATGCTTTACTGCTTAATTTAAATTGTGCGATGTACTGCACCTGTACTGTTTAGGGAAGCGGAGTGTTTTCGCGGTATCGACAAGCCCAGTCACATTTTCGGGTTCCCAGTCGTTTATAGCCATTGGCGCAAACCTTGAGTCCGTCTCGGAGCCGGCCAGTTTCGTGGCGGGTAGCTTAATGGGGTGGCCCCCTGAAATATTTCTGAATCCTGTGATTGCTTTGTCGTGAAAGCCTCGTTGGGTTTTGATTTGGTTTTTCCGAGGTTGATCGAGTGTGTGTTGCTATTTGTGCACCCCTGCAAGGTAAAACTTTCTGAAAGCCGTGTCCGCGGTTATGGACGACTTGGAGAACAGTATCTCGATCATAGACAACTATAACTAAAGTAGTGCTATAAATTTGACTTGATAATGACTAGTAATCAGCTTCAATATAACGGAATGGCTAAATAAAATTGCCAACAATTGCTTGTTTGGGTTGTCGCTTGCTGCCATTGTATCTGACTAGTAAGTATTGCAACTATAACGGAATGGCTAAATAAAAGTACCAACAACGGCTGGGTTTTGGGATATCTCATGCTAATTGTATCTGACTAGTAAGTGTCGCAACTACAACGGAATGGTTAACTAAAAGTGCCCACTGCTTATTATATCAGGACGACTATCTATACCTGACTAGTAATTGCTGCAACGATAACTGAATAAATAAAACTGCCAACTGTGTGAGTTCCTCGGTTGACTTCCTCGTTTGGTCTCGAGGGGAAATACCAGACGGTATGTTTGGTGGTAGTATCGTTGGTACCGAATAGGTCTTTCTTATCCCTCTCGATAGCCAGTTATATCGAGTCTCTATAGGTTGTTTAGTGCATGCTGCGCCGCTGCAGATCCACCATACTGTGTAGGCGAGGACCGCAATTCTAGCCTCGCCGTGTCGCCCTCGATCGACGCTCCTCTTTTTCCTTTGCCCTTTTGTCGGCACCCCTTTTGTTTAAGCAGGTTTTGAGATCGATGTCGTTAGCAGGGTTACCCTTCCGGCTTGGCCTGGGCAGGGTTATGGACGCCATTGGTTATTCTTCAGGGCTCTCAGCCCCATTTGCATCTTGTCCATAGTCGGACGCTCTATCATTTTCAAGGTGATTTGGATCTTTGTATATTATATCTGTATTCTTGACTCTTTGAGTCGTTGTTGTATATATATCTGTTCTGTGGGTCCCATAGAGGACTGTTGTGTAATGTTATTACTTCGTTTTCCACCCGCATGAAAGTGCCTGGTGGGCACCTTTGAATCGTTTCTATGCGGGTTTGGCGGGTTTCGCTAAAACTTGCATAGGGCTGATTCTGAGGGTGTTACAATTAGCCTCTATGTTCATTTAGTCCTTGACTTGTAATACCACTCTTTGCTTTGATTAGTATTCTTTGTTGCATTGCATGATTATGGCCATTATTGCTCTCTTAGTTGGTTGCTCCCAGTCTTTTGCTATCCTCCACTTGTGTGAGTAAGTTATACTCACGCTTCCAACTCCCAAGAAACCAAGTTATTCCAAAGTGTCCACTATATACTCCTATGCATGGTGTGTTACACCATTCCAAGTATATTGTTGTTTTCATCTATCTTCCAATTAAAAAATATTTTGTTATGTGAAAACTTAGTGATTAAAGTCCTCACGAACTTGATGGCACACTTTATTCTTGCCCCTAATAAACTTGAACCATTGTGACAACTTTGTTGTATATGCTTGCACTTATAAGTTAGAATTAGCAGAACCGTTTTGTCACGGGGAACGTTTTCAACATTGCACTTGTACTTTGTACTCAGTTGATTTCATGTTCTTTTGTCTATGGATGTCACCGGTGTGAAATAAAGAGGGAACTTGTAAATCCATGGAGTTTGTATCCTATGTTAGAGAAACGCCTGGGCCGCTAGCCTAAGCCATGCCTAATCATGGTGGAAATTTGCAACATCACCGTAGTGAGCTATCTATGAAGCATCCTCAATAAAAAGCTATGCATATGGTAAATAAAAAGATTGCTGAGATGCTCATTGTCTGCTTGCATTGTCATTTTGGTTATGGGAAAGCTCCTGTACCATGTGGAAGGGGTACCCCGTTGGCGGTTCTCAATGATATGCAAATACTTACAGTGACAAGAACTTACCTGGACCCAAAGTTGAGTATGCATGAGGTGTGGCCCTCGTATTCAAGGGACCTGAGATTGCCAACGTATACTTCGTCAAGCAAATACTACAGCTTTGCAATTTTAACCTTAACCACTTCAAGATGCTTATGATAGGGTCAATGAGGGTTGAAAGCTAACAAGTACCATAATTTTTGGAATATATTTTTGAAACTTGTAATCCCTTCTTCCTTTACAAAAAGGCCTTTCTTCCACCATTATTTGAGTGTCCACCTTCTACCTTTAGGCACCATCAAGAGAGCATAGTTGTCATTCTGTGTGCAGTGTTCCAAAGCTTATTAATTGATGCATATTGTGTTATTACTTGTTCTTGTGCTACTTGTTTCTAGTCACCCTTGTGAACTTTGCAGGTGTCCTATGCATCTATTTGCTACTCTATGAGGGACAAGATGATTACCACTATGCTATGTTTTCTACATGTGAAAAAAACTAACGTTTCTCAATGCATGTTATTCCTGATCTTTGTTTGTAGCTTGTCATTTTTCATGCATAGTTACTATATCCTACTATTAGAACTCCATCTTTCATGCACATGTTTTGAGTTCTTTGATCCCAGCTTTCAATGCTTGCAAATGGTTGGATCTATTGTGAGGGTGCATGTCACCTAAAAAATTATTCTTTTTATCACTTACCTACTCGAGGACGAGTAGGAGTTAAGCTTGGGGATGCTGATACGTTGGAAACGTATCTATAATTTTTGATCATCCATGCTTGTTTAGTATCTACTTTGCTTTACTTGTCTACACCTTTAGGTGCTTTTTACATGTTTTCTGGTACTAACCTATTAACAAGTTGCAACAGTGTCAGATGCCTGTTTTCTGTTGTTTTTGGTTTCAGAAAAGTCAATAAAGAAATATTCTCGGAATTGGACGGGACAAATGTCAAAGTCAATTACTTTCCGTGGGGAACAAGAAGTCTAGAGGGGAGACGGAGGGGCCAGCTAGGGGGCCAGACCCACCCCAGGCGTGGGTGGGCCCAGCCCCACGCCTGGCTAGGGTTTTCCAACCCTGGCCGCCTCCTCGGCCTCCCCCTTCGCCTATAAGAAGCCCCCGAAGCAGAAACCCTAAGCACCCAATCAAATCTCCACGAAACCTTCTATAGCCGTCGCCACCATCGTCCCTAGATCAGGGGGATCTGAAGTTCTTCCTGGCACCCTGCCAGAGGGGAGATCATCCTGGAGGCCTTCTCTCCGGTATGATGCGTGAGTAGTTCCACCCTTGACTATGGGTCCATGTAGTAGCTATATGGTTGTATCTCCTCCTTTGTGATTTCATGTATAGATCTTGTGATCTCCGTTCATGATCAAGATCTAATATATTTGTAATCATGCATGTTGTGTTTGTGGGGATCCGATGGATATTGTGATTATTATGTTGGTTTTATTAATGGTTTTGTCCTTATGATTCTATCATGTCTGTGTTGTTTGTGATCTTTCATGATCTATGTTGTTAGTAGCTATCTTGGCCAAGTAGTTGCTAGTGACTCCAAGAGGGGGTATTTATGCTCGATAGTGGGTACATGCCTCTATCTTCCAAGGGAAGTGACAGAAATCTCTTCGGTTGTAGATGTGTTGTTGCAACAAGGGAGAAAACAACGGTCTCTTGTTCATGTAACATGTGAACTGTTTACCTTACACACTTTGCTTAAAGCAGTTGTCTGTTTCTTCCAACTTAATACTGAAGGGGGTTCGGATGATAACCTGAAGGTGGATTTCTAGTCATAGATTCAGTTGGATGGCGGTATATGTATCTTATTGTATTGCCCAATCGAATCTCATAGGATCTTTCTGACTAGTAATTGCATTGTTATGCCTTGCGCAGTTCCTGTCAATTGCCCTGCTATAATTTGTTTACCCTTCATTCCATGTTGTTTATCTAAGGAGAGCACCTTTAGTGAACTATGGACCCTGGTCCAATCTTTACCATTGATACATCTTCCACTGTTACTTGTTTACTTGCTTCAAACCATTACCTTCCACACCATACGTTTAATCCTTTGTTACAGCAAACCGATGAGCTTGACAACCTCACTGATTCGTTGGGGAAAAGTCTTGAGTTTGTGTTGTGCAGGTCTCCGCGTTGCTTGCAACACCTTTGTGAAGTTTCCTTCCAACTTCTGGTTCGATAACCTCGGTCTCTACGGAGGGAATACTTGATGCTTGCTGCTTCATAGCTTGCTCTTCGAGTTTCCAACGAAGTGCTCCATGTCAGCACCATCAACAAGTTTTCTAGCGCCATTGCCGGGGATCTACGGGACAGCTTCAACCTCTTCCTCCCCGTCAAGCACCATCTATAAATAAATATGAGGTACATAATCACCAAACAATTCTTACTACTCTATTTAGCACACAAAGGATTAAAGCACTTGTCTTCATTATTTTATTTTAGAAAAGTAATTTCTACTCATTGAAAAACTAGTTAAGATTTAACATTCTCCAGCTAAAACATGGGATTATGTTGATACATGTCATCACCACATATTTCAGTACATGGGAATGTGATTTAAAGTGGTGTCACATTTTAATAAGGTTTAACCTTTTTATTTTAATTAAATAAAGTGATTAGAAATGCCTATGTGGTATTCTTTTATTGATTGACCATTATTTCTGCAAGTACGCCCAGATATTTTTATATATTCAGAAAGATCTTGTAAAGTGTGATTTTTTAGAGTTGTAATCAACTCAAAAGCTTTTTTGGTTGAATTTTGGAAAATGTTTGAATGCAGAAAAGCTTTTGCGTTGTTATTTTTACTATAGATGATCTACAACTCCAAATGATTTGAATCCAACGGGCTTGGATTAAGAATTTCAGTACCTTTCTAGCAATATTAATTTCATGCAGTTTAGTTCAGTGAATCGATATGGGTTGATTTTTGAATCCAGAGACAGAACTATGTTTGAAACTAAATGGAAAAACCTAAATTTAAACTACTGGGTCACGCGGGAAGTTAATTGGGCCGGCCCACGGTGCAAAACACGCGCGCGGGTGGGTTTAAGTGGTTGTCCCCACCAGTCAGTGAGACAGGGGGTGCGAAGGGGTACGGGGCAATCTAGACCCTACAATCAACATCTAATCCAACGGCTGGGGCTTGTCGTCTCCGTCGGGCAGCGCCGGCGAGACAGGACCCTAGCGCGGCCAGTGCGGGTCTGCGGGGGCTCACCGGGACACATGAGAGGGTCAGTGACGGGGGCGAACGACAAAGTCGACGACGGCGAACCTCCTGGTACCGGTGGCTCCTCCTGGGGCGGCTCCAATCGACGACTCCTCTTTTCCTCCTCCGCGGCAGACTCCGGCGAAATTCCGGCGACCTGCTACTCGCCTTGCTCCGGGGATGAAGTGGGGTGGTTTTGAGAGAGAGGGTAGTGTGATGGTGTGCTGAAATCGAACGGGGGTGGCCTCTATTTATAGTGCAGCAAGGGGGCCGAAGGGTGCGGGTGGAGCTCGTCGTGGTCGTCATCACTGTGAGCTAATGACATGGGCGACGGTAGGGGACGGTGCTCTGCCTCCTAGAAAAGCTCAACGGAATGGTCGCGAGGCGTGGGGCGGTGCGAATTGGTCGGAACGTTGCGATGCTATGGACGGGTCCGACGGAGGATTTAATTGCACACGGGCTGTCCTGGTCGCGCGGTGACGAACGGGCTTGTCCTGGCGGTTCCTGGGACGGTGGTGATCACGCACGTAAGCAGCAAGGGCAGTGCGTGGTCTGTGCTTGCGTGTCGAGTGCGGCGCTCTGGAGCGCTCTCGGTATGGAATAGAGGCATAGGGTGCAGCGGTTCTAGGGTGGTCTAGTGGATGGCAATGCTTGGGCCTTGGACAGGGGGTGGTGGTCAGTGTCCCAGACAAGGTTGGCGAGGCTAGAGCTGCTCCTAGCTTGTTGTCGACAATGGAGTAGCCATTTGGGGCTCGGCATGCTCACCATTGATGACAATGCCAAGCTTACAGTGAGCTAGGGCTATTTAATTTAGTTTGATCATCTACTGAGAGGGTGCTATGAGCTAGAGGGGAGACAAGTTAGGCACAAACACTGCTCACTATAGTGTTTGATGTTTTGTTTGATTTGTGTTTGCAAGGTGTTTGATGAAATGGCCGAAAGAGATTTGAATTTGAATTTTTGGATGAAAATTGGTGGGTGTACTAGTCACATACTAGGTAGTCTCTGGTTAGTTGGTTTTGTCAAGTTGCACTGGTTTGGTTGGTTTTTGAAAATTGGTCATCTTCACATATGATGTAGATTCAATTTTGAAATGTTATTTGAATCAAGTTGCCAAATATTTCTGTGAGTTTGCAATGTGGGCTTGGGTTCACTTTTACTTGGTCTAGCAAGGGGTGAAAAGAAATGGAATTGTTTCTGTTTGAAATCTTGGACTAAAAACACTCATAGTGGTCTAGTGGGCAAGATTGGCAAAAATGACCATTAGCTCATTTTGTTTGTTTCTTTAATTTCTCTTGATTTGTTTCTGCTTGGATTTGATTTAGATGATGTTGTTTTCATCTTTAAACCATTCCTTGCTATTTATATTAATCACACAAGTCCATTCATGCATTCAGACATTCATCACATACACACATGCATTCATATGATTTTAATCAACAAAAGTGTCTATTAACCCTAACTTTGGTGATTGGAATTTGATCACCTTGATCAATATTTTTGGGATGTTACATGGCTGCTCCCCTGGAGACTACTACTAGTCTTCAGTTCTTATGGCGAGGTAGTAGAAAGGTGGTGGTATTGCATGCCAGTGAGATGGCGCCTCTCCGTCCAACCCTGTCACAATACGGAGATCAGGCGCAACCTCGTCGAGAGCACCTCCGGTAGCAGGGATTTCTAGATGGTAACGTGTTCTTGTTCTGAACCTTCACTTGAAAGGTTTACTACCTGGTGTGACTTACTGCTAAATCTGCATGCATTTTTCTCTTTTGGAACCAAGGGTCCTGCCTTTAGCCTGTAGATTTGATATGTGGGATAGTAGTTGTAGTTTGGATATGTGGGCGTAAAAAATGTGAAGTGAGTAGCAATTTGGATAGGTGGATGATCTGGTGCTTGTAAAATGCTATGGCATTATCATTTCTGAATATATTTTTGTAATTGTATCCTATAATAGGATTGAGCTAATGTGAGTCATTTAGCAATTTTCGTAGGTGGACGTGGTATGATACATTCAGAATGCTTGGCATTATTTATCTCTATGTTGAGTAACCATGGAAAAAGTGGTAATTTTTTATCTACCATCGATTTAGATTTTAGTATTTCCCTCAAGTGCTGATCTGTGAGTTCCTATAGCATTGAAGGCTATAGACTTGAAAACTGCTTGATGAATTAGCATTTAAACTAGTTAGCATTTAAAATATTTTGCATTTAAATTACTGTATTGATGTTCATTGTGGGTATCCTTATATTATAATGCCATGCATACTCTTGTATACCTGATAGTTAAATGTTCTTTGTGTTCCTTGGATCACATGGTAATTTTAAGAAGTACTGTTATATTCAACCAGTTCTATGGTTATCTTGTTCCATGCCCATCGTATGATTGTAATTTTTACTATTGCTGTATATAATTAGCTTATTACAAGCTATATAATTTTGTTAAATTCTTCTTCTTATCACAAGATTTACTTATTTGTAGACTGATGGGACCTAGCATGGTTCGGCGTCGGTGCAGTGATTGGGGCAGGGATCTTCATGCTCACGGGGCAAGAGGCCAAGGAAGCGGCCGGCCCGAGCATGGTTCTCTTGTACACCGTGTCTGGCGTGTGGGCCATACTGTTGGTGTTCTATTACACCGAGTTTTCCATTGAGATTACAGTCGCATGTAACTCCATCGACCCATCTCCATGCATTGATCACCTTATTGAAATCTTTGTTTGTTCAAGCTATTTTTTCATGCAACCTCGTACATTATTAGATTAGTCCCCATTGTTAGTCAAGATCATAGTTAGGAGATTCTTGCTGTCTCTGCTTAGTTCTTACCATAACTTATTATTTTTTCAATAGTTATCGAGGAAGCACAACAATGGAGCCAAGGTTTTGGAATCTAAACGGTAATTTTAACGCTACTCTTTGTGAACAATCAAATTTTAGTAATTATACTGATCTGGTTCTTTAGTTGTAGCTTACCTTTTCTTGTTCTCATTGTTGCTGCACTGGTTGTTCTTGTATTCTATATTGTAGTAATTAACAACTCGTGTACTATGATCTGTTAGGCACCAGTTGGCATACTAGTACTCCAGGTCCCTACTTATTACTATATGCACTTTAATTAATCGTTCACCAATCTTCATGTGGAATGATCAATTGATTTTGTTTTTGTTTGCATGTATATCTAACGTAATCGGTTATTCGGTATGTAGTTCACCTCAATTCCGGAAGAAAGGTATGATCAATATATAAGAGACGAGATTTTATAAACGACTACATCTTTCTAGGATGTTGCATTCCTTCCCTGGCCCGAGTCAGTCTGCCATGTCAGTCACATCAAGGCTCAGGTGCATGCTTATATATTTCATCACCTACTCATGGTCCTGATTGTTGATTGACTGTTGTTACTGATTACTCCTCATATGTGTTGGGTGTAGCATTGAGAACGTTGAGAATATTGGGAATGAAGTTTAACCAGCAACCAATTCTCTAGCTTGAAGAAGTGAAGAAGCGAGAAGTCCTACTGAACAAAGATTAGTTAGTTATATTGTACTATGATTGATTGGTCATTTTTGTGTGATAAACCATGTAATTGTTGTAATAGACCAATTTCTTTGATATTTGAAAATTTTCTCGGGGTATTAGTTTTGATTGAAATACTGGTTGCTAGGTTTCAAAATGTGGAAACTGGAATTTGACAAGTGGGTCTAGTGGTAAAATAAAAAATTAAAACAATATTGAAAGTTATGAAGAAAACGACTACAAAAAGGCTTGAGGCCCATAAAATGCAATGAATCGTAGGCTAGAATAGCCCAAAATAAATGTAAAGTAATAGACCAAGGCATAGAGAAGAAAGGCAGAAGCCTAAATAAAATTGCACACTAAAGGGCCATGCCTAAAGAAGAAAAAGGCTGGAATTATTGGGTTTGGCCTGTTTAGACCACCGAAATGGACTTGGCTGATTTCAATTTAAGACGATTTAATTTCGTCACAATTTTTCCACTTAGGATCTGACTTGGGTAGGATAGATGGCCCGTGATGACATTGGATCGTTATAGACGTTATGACGATCCAATATCTTCATAGACGGTTATGACGATTTTACCAAAAACGTCGTTATAGTTCATTTGCAACGCCCAGCTTTCGACGATCTCAAAATCGTCATAAACTCGTCATAAACGGATTAGTATGACGATTATGTGACGAAAATGGAGGGTTATATATAGCCAGATTCCTTGTAGTGTTATCATCCAAACCCCCTCCACTATTAAGTTGCAAGCAACAGACAACTACTTTAAGCAAAATGTGTAAGGTAAATAATCCACTTGTTCCATGAACAAGAGACCGTTGTTTTCACCCTAGTGGCAACAACACATCTACAACCGAAGAGATTTTTGTCACTTCCCTTGGAAACTACAGGAATGAACCCACTATCGAGCATAAATACCCCCTCTTGGATTCACTAGCAACTACTTGGCCAAGATAGCTACTAAGAACGGAGAGAATGCAAGATCACAAACAACACAGACATGATAGAATCATAAAGACAAAACCATTAATCATTCTGACATAGTAATCTCAATATCCATTGGATCCCCACAAACACAACATGCATGATTACAAATAGATTAGATATTGATCATGAACGGAGCTCACAAGATCTATACATGAAAGCACAAGGAGGAGATACAACCATCTAGCTACTACATGGACCCGTAGTGCAAGGTGGAACTACTCACGCTTCATACCGGAGGCTGGCATGATGAAGAAGAAGGCCTCCATGATGATATCCCCTCCGACAGGGTGCCGGGAAGAGCTTCAGATCCCCCCGATCTAGGGATGATGGTGGCGGTGGCTCCAGACAGTTTCGTGGAGTTTTGATCGGGTGCCTAGGGTTTCTGCATCGAGGGCATCTTATAGGCGAAGAGGTGAGGCAGGAGGGCCACCAGGGCGGATGCATCCCTCCCAGGCGCGGGATGGGCCCACCTGTGCATCCAGGGGGTGTGCCTCCCTAGTGGTTCTCCTTCGTCTCGTACTCTGGCTTCGTGTTCCCCGCGGTAAAATATTGACTTTGGCTTTTGTCCCGTCCAATTCCAAGAATATTGATTTTCGCGCTTTACGAACCAAAAACAAAAGAAAAGCGAACAGCACGCGTGGCAACTTGTTAATAGGTTAGTACCAGAAAACATATAAAAACACATCAAAGCGTAGACAACGCAAAGCAAAGTTGATAATAAACAAGCATGGAGCATCAAAAATTATAGATACGTTCTGACGTATCAAGCCGAAAGAGCAAGGTCGGTGGAGCCTTGAGGGGCCCACACCACCTGGTGGCTCGCCCTTGGCCCCGCCACCGTATGGTGTGGCCACCTGGTGGCCCTACTTCATCCCCCCTTCGGTCTCTGTGTCGTGTCTGGTAAAATCATGACTTTGGATTTTGTTCCGTCCAATTCCAAGAATATTTCTTTGCTATCTTTTCTGAAACCAAAAATAGCAGAAAACATGCAACTGACACTGCAACTGGCACTTAGTAGAAAATAGGTTAGTTCCATAAAATGTGTAAAAATACCTCAAAGTTTAGACAAAACATAAGGAAGTTGATACAAAACAAGCATGAAGCATAAAAATTATAGATACGTTTACGACACATCAAGCATCCCCAAGCTTAACTCCTACTCATCCTCGAGTAGGTAAGTGACAAAAAGAATACTTTTTGAGGCGACATGCACCATCACAATCTTGATCAAACTATTGTAAAGCATTGATAGCTGGGATCATAGTACTCTAAACATGAGCATGAAAGATGTAGTTCTAACAATAAAACATAGTAACTATGTTGTAAAATGAAAAGGGACAAACAAAGATCATGAATAACAATGCATTGAAAGACTTTTATTTGTTTCACTTATAGAAAACATAGCATAGGACACCTTCAAAGATCATCAGGGTGACTAGATACAAATAGTTTAATAAGAAGCAATATCAACATTATGAATCAATCAATAAGTTTTGGGACAATGCACATAAAACTAAGAATGACAACTATTCTCTCTTAATTGGTGCATAAATATAGAAATTGGAGACTCAACATAAAAGTAAAGAGAAAGGCCCTTCACAGAGGGAAGTAGGAATTTCAAGTTTCATAAAGAGCTTTAAAAAATTATGGTAATTATTAGCTTTCGGCTCTCATTGCCCCTATCATAAGCATCTTGAAGTGGTTAAGGTTAAAGTGAAACAAATATGAAGTATATGCTTGACAGATCATAAGTTGGAAATCTCATGTCCCTTGAGTACGAGGGCCGTTCATCATGCTACTTAACTTTAGTCACAAGCAAGTTCTTGTCATTGTAAGTATATGTGTATCATAGAGAACCGCCAACGAGGTACCCCTTGCCCCATGACACAGGAGCTATCCCAAATCAAAATGACAAGGAAATAGACAATGAGCATCTTAGCGATCTTTTCATTTACCATGAGCATGGTGATTTTTTTCTCTTTTTTTCTATATTTTTTCTAAAGATGCTTTATAGATTGCTCACTATGGTTATGCTGCAAGTTTCCACAATGATTAGGCATGTCTTAGGCTAGCCACCTAGGCGTTTCTCTAACACATATATAATAATCCATGGACTTACAAGCACCCCTTTTATTTCACACCGCCGACATCCATAAACAAAAGATCATGATATCATCTGGGTAATATGTACAAGTGTTGAAAGTGTTCCCCATGACAACATGGTTTTGCTAATTCCCAACTTATAAGTGCAAGCATAAACAACATAGATGACACAATGGTTCAAGTTTATTAGGTGCAAGAAATAAAGTGTTCCATCAAGTTTGTGAGAGCTTTATTCACTAATTTTCCCATAACAAGTTTAATTTGGAAGATAGATATGAATATACTTGGAATGGTGTAACACAAAATGCATAGGAATTTATAATGGAATCTTTGGAATAAATTGGTTTATTGAGAGTTGGATGCACGATTAGAGCTCATACTCAGTACAAATGGAGGCTAGCAAAATACTAGGAGCGACCAACTAAGAGAGCAATAATGGCCATAATCATGCAAAGCGATAAAACGTTATTGATCAAAGCATAAATTGATATCACAAGTCAAAAACTAAATGATCATAGAGGCTAAGGTGACTGGTTCATAGTATTAACATGGTGTAATCATGTGCCAAGTCAACCCAAATAAAGCATCAAAGGAGAATACCACAATAATATGCTTTTATATGCTAAAACAATGCATGATTCTTTCAAGGCACATTAAGCAATCTCGATTGTTTGGAACAATTCATGATACAGCACTAATCACTAAGCATATGTTCAAAGCAACATCTAGCATGACATGATAAAGTCTAAGCCACAGTTCAAAAAAGCTCCTTTTTGTACCACCTAGGCACGAAGCTTCCTACTCTTTTCCAACACCAATGGACTTATTTGAAACAACTCACAAAGATAATAATAAATAAATATCAGTGAGCTTGTCTCACAAATCCAAAAAGAAGAAATAAAAAGTTCTAAGAAAAAATATAAGAAAACTAAGGATAAACACAGTGCTAGCAAAAGAGAACACTCACAAAACAATAAGAGTGAAAACTAGAGTGTTCTAAACAATGAAAACAAAGCGTGTCTCTCTCCAAAAGAAGTGTGATGGGATCCAACCAACTTATTGCAGCAAACAAAACAAAAGAAAACTAAAAACAAAAACAAAGACACTCCAATAACAACACAATAGTGCATGAAGAAATAAAAATAAAGTGTTTTGAAAGAAAACCTGAGATTTTTATTGATGAAGAAGGGGATGCCTTGGGCATCCCTAAGCTTTGACGCTTGTGCCTCTTGAATATTTCCTTGGGGTGACACGGGTGGAATTCCCAATCTTGAGCTTTTTTCCATTCTTCATCTCATCACCTCGTTCTTCCCCTACACTTGAAAATTTCCTTCATACAAAACTTCACACAATCTTCATTAGCAACATTAGTGTATTCAAGATAATCAGCCTTTGGGTTTAGTTAAAACACAAGTAAAACTTCCATTAAAACAAAAGATACTGTAGCAATTCCTTTTAAAATCTCAAGTTATCAAAGAGAACTCAAAAAAAGAAACCGATAAGAGGCAAATGCAAATAATGGCAGGAATCTGTCAAAACAGACCAGAAGGTAAAAACCGATTTTTTCGAAGACCTTATGTTGCTCAATTAGAAACGTTTTGAACAAACAGAAGTTGGATAATAACCTGGGGAATATGTTCAAAAAATTATAGCTCAATCCAACATACAGGGATTTTTCATGAAATTTTACAGAGAAGCACCAAAATCTGTTTTGGGACAACAACAACTTCTCCAAATCTTACTTCTCTCTCATTAGAGGTTATTCTTGGCACAAAAATCACACAAAAAGGATAAGGAGAGGTTATTACAGAGGAAATAACTTTCAAGACTCAATCAAAATAAAAAAAACTACTGAAAACAAAAATATAATGGGTTTTCTCCAAAAAGCTTTTTCTTTATAGCCATTAAGATAGGCATGATAATTTTGATGATGCTCACATAAGAAATATTAATTGAAGTAAAAGAGAGCATAAAGAATAAAATATAAAAGAAATTTAAGTCTAACCCACTTCCTATGAAAAATAATCTTGTAAAGAAACAAGTTATGAAAGCACAAATCAACAAGCATAGGAAAGCAAAAAAAGTGCAACTTCAAAATTTTCAACATAAAGAGGGGAAACTTTATATGTTTGAGATGCATAAAACCATGTTTACCTCTCTCATAATAACTTTGAGTAGCATCATGAATAAAATTAACAATATAACTATCACATAAAACATTCTTATCATGAGCCCATGCATATAATAATTATTACTCTCCACATAAGCATAGTCATTCTTATTAATTATAGTGGGAGCAAATTCAACAAAATATCTATCATTTTTATTCTCATCACAATAATCATCAAATATAGAAGGCATATGTAATCATAATTAATTTTCTCCTCAATAGTAGGTGGACTAAAAATATCATATTCATCATGTATTGGAGGTATAGTATCATCGTAACAAGTTTTCTCCTCTAAATCTGGGGAACTAAAAAGATCATTTTCATAAAAACTAGCTTCCCCAAGCTTAGACGTTTCCATAGCATTAACAATAGTGGTGTTCAAAGAATTCATAATAATAACATTTCTATTAGCATGCAAATAAAGGTCCATAGGTTTTTTAATTTTCTCTTCAAACACTTCATGTCCTAACTCAAGATAAATACTATAAAGCTCTCTAATTTAGTTGTTGTTGAAATGGATCGTATGGGCACCTAGAGGGGCGGGGTGAATAGGTGCTAACCAATTTTTAATACTTTTTCAATTTTAGGCTTGACACAAAGTAAATTCTCTAGATATCCAACTACGAGAATTTCCCTATATGTAACCCTAACTACTAAGCACGTAAAAGAGGAGCGAGGAAACCGTAGTGGAGCACGCGGAGACACAGGGATTTGTTTTACCACAGTTCCTTCCTTCTTAAGGGAAGTACATATGCGTTGGAGGGGTGGGCGGTTCTAAGACCACCACGCCACAATAGGCCTCACCCTATTCTCTGATGGATCTCGCCACGAGAGGCCTGATCCACCTTCTCCACTATTGGATCCCTTCGAGGCGGGAACCGGTGCCTTTTACAACACTATCGGGGCACACACCCACAACTGAATTAGGGGCTCCCGAGATGACAACAAGCTGCCACAAGAACAAGGTTTATCAATATAAACAAAAACAAGGATCTAGGTATTTGCAAGAAATACTAGATCGGGGGTTCTCCAAATGAATGGAGAGGAGATGAAGCGCTTGATTGCTGGTGATGAAGATCGAGTTCTCCTCCTTCGATTCCCCAAGGGATGGGGCCTTTGGGTGGATCTAGGTGGAGCTCTCTTGGATGAAGCTTTCAGATATGATCTGGTCTTTTTCGAGATGAATCAAGAGTTCTGGCAGGAGGGGGAAGGCAGGCTTAAATACCCCCTCCCCAGATCTGGCCGTTGCACAACTTTGGGGGCGGATTATCCGTCCCCCACTTGGGGCGGATTATCCGCCCCTGGGAAAACTCCGCCCCAAGGACGGATTCTTCGGGGGAAACTCCGCCCCCTCTCTGGGGCTGGCGCCTGCAGAACTTGGTGAAGATCTTGGGGGGTGGATAATCTGGCCCCCTGAGGGGCGGTTTATCCGGCCAGGCCGGAAAGTCCGGCCAATAATCCGCCCCCTCTATAGGGCTTGCGCCTTGGCGATGAGCAGGGGGCGGAATTTCCGGCCCCCTTAGGGGCGGATTATCCGGCGGGGCCGGAAAATCCGGCCAAAATTCCGCCCCCCTTCTGGGGCTTGCGCCTACTTGGGAAGAGGGAGGGGCGGATTATCCGCCCCCCAAAAACAGAATCCTTTCCCTTTTTCTCATAGGTAGCTGCAACACTTCAACACACATTAAATAATCCTTGATATTGTTATCTAACACACAAAACACTAGGGATTATAAAATGTTCTTTCAATCTCCCCCTTTTTGGTGTTAGATGACAATATTAGGATTTGCAATGAAACCGGCAAATGCCACCTTAAATAATGAAAGACGCTCCCCCTAGATGTGTGCATATTTAAGATTTGCATTTGAATACAAATACACACACTAGAGAGAACACTACTTCCATAACCAAGATAATTGAAACAAGGTGGTTTGGGAAACAAGGTCATACCACCGGGATGAGAATATAACCAAAGCTTACATAGATAATCCCATGAATCCATATGCCATCAAATATGCTCCATAATTCCAGAATTCCATGAGGTCCATAATAGATAAATCCAGAATTCCATGAATACCAAACATAGTAGAGTACGACATAGTCTTACATAAACAAACAAAAATAGCAAATGAGTTCATGCTAGAAAAGGCACAAGCAAACAAATAAAAACGACTAAAAGAGAAAAGCTTGTGCCCGACCCTTGCAAATCCACGAGACCTAATAGAACTACTTCTCCCCCTTTGGCATCGAAACGCCAAAAAGGAAGAAGAGTGATGCTAACGCCCCTAGAGATCACTCCTCCTCATCCTCGTCGTAGTCATTCCCGTCCCCTTCCTCTTCATCATCATCGTCATCAACTGGAGGAGTGGGTGCCCTCGGTGGAGGAGGAAAGAGGCAACTCTCGAGCTCGCCATAGTTGATCCCTGAGGTGTTCCACTGAGCATACGGATCTGGAGCTGTGGGAGGAGGTGGAGGGCCAGTGGCACCTGAGACATGGTGGAGAATAAGCTACTGCGTGTGATCCCTCTCATGATCCCTGCGGTACGCCTCATATTGGACCTTGTGAGTGTCAATGCCCATGCAAAGAATGTTTTGCTGGAACCAAGTAAGCTGCTTAACCTCGCGTGCCATTGGGGACACCATGGAACGACGACCACTAGCCCGAGCATCACGCATGAAGGACTCCGGGGCAGTGGAACGGTGATGGGTCTTCTGAGCCTTGTTGTAGATTTTCTTGGGCTTGTGAATTCCATCCAGAGCAGTGCCAAAATCCTCATGTGGCAACATATGCTTGACGAGCATCATTATGAATGGAGCATAAGGAATAGAGAGCCTGTTGATCATGGCATCCGTCATCTCATGATAAATATAGTCCATGACATCCAGTTTGTAACCTGTGGCTAATCCAGAGTTAGTGGCACCCTCGTGAGCAAAAGCAAGAAGTGGAAACAGGTGGCCAAGGATCCTGTCATTGTTGCCACCACTAGGAGCGATGCAGTCCCTAAATATGCCAACAAGGGCTGCATACAAGGGAGAGAGACCAGCAAAAGTACCAGCAACCCCATCAGAGGAAAGTCAAGGAGCAAGTGCAGTATCCTTGGATGGCTTTAGAGGAGAAATGATACGGTGGCCCAAAGGAGTGTCACGGCCATGGAATGCATAACCAAGAACCTGCCCAAAGATGCGAAAGTCCGACTGAATCATGGTGGTCCCTGTCATCCACTTCATAGTGCGGCACTCATCACCGCAAATCACCAGAGTTGAGAAGAACTGCCGTACCATAGAGGAATCATAGTTGGATTGGATAGTCATGAGGTGGTGCTGCCCCATCTTGTTGGTCACATCTAGTGCCTCAATGAGCCTTGTCTTGGATTGAGCCTCAGTCAAATTGATGGGACGCATGGGGCGAAGCTTTAGAGTAGCATAAACATCATCATGAATAGCCCGAAAGTGGGCATTCCAAAACATAGAGTCCTCGGGAGGAACATCACTGTCAGCCTCATCATAATAATCAGTCTGGCGAATGGTGGCATACTGAAGACTGTCCATAGCCTTGTAATTGGGCCGAGACTGTTTGCCCTTGCGAGATGCGGTCCTCTTAGTTTTCTTACTTGCCTCTGCCATCCGTTCAGCCTCTCTTGCTGCTCTGTTGACCTCGGTCTCGTCAATGAACTTCCCGTCTGCAGTGGGCTTGAGATAACGGGCACGGGAACGACGCACGAAGGTCTTGGTCGGCTTGGAACCACCTGTGAAAAGCAGTAGAGGGATAGCATGGAGATAAGCATACACACAAGTCCAGGAGAAAAACACGGAGAAAGAGTAGCAATGCAACCCCATAACCAATGATGTGTATGTGCAAAAGCTGAACCAAAACAGACAAGATTTTACTCTCCAGGCCGTATTATCCGGCCCTGGCAGGGGCGGATAATCCGCCCCCCGCAGAAAATTTCTGGATTGGCTCAGATCTACCATGGCAAAACAGATCGGGTACTAGGGTTGCAGGTCTACTGATTCTAGCATGTAAGGAACAACACCAAGAACCTTCTACAACGAGATTTCCACCAAATAAAATACATCCCATACAAAAGGAGAGAGATGAAGGAGTTACCCTCACTCATTGGAGGAAAATCGCAGAGGAGAAGATACCCGGAGGCGAGGTGAAGAAGATCCGGGGAGAGCCCGGAGAATCCGGTGGTCGAATCGACTCCGGGAGAGGTGGATGTTCCGGCGGCGGCTGGGGAACAGAGGTACGGTTGGGGGAGGACTGGCTGCTCTGTTTGAGCCTGCCCTCCCCGACCCAGCCTATAAGGGGATGATTTTGCCCGGGGCGGATAATCCGCCCCCACTTAAGGCGGATAATCCCCCCCCCCCCAGAAATTCTATAAAATACAGAATCAGGCCAGAGCAACCTAGCAAACCTCTCGATGGTATTGTAGAGGACTTGTGTGCAAGAATAGATGGTTCAAGGAGGGAGAGAAAGGCTTGGGTTGAGAGCATCAAAATGAGATGGTACTACACACCCAAATTTTCAAGAATCAAATCAATCAAAAGCCAAATTTGAGTGTGTTTTCCATAAGAACATGAGATATGCAAGAAAATCCAACGAGACCCATGAAAAACCAACTCTTCTCGAGGAAGTGGGCGGTGGCCGAAGCCACCATGTTGGAGCGCATGGCATGACACCGCGAAGATGTATCTTCAGTTCAAAACCAATGCTCATCGATGACCCACATATCACAAAATGATATTAAGGGAAATGATTTTACTTGCTTTCGGCATTATGGGGGGAGGGTTGGCCCAATCAATTAGGACCACACTCCCCCTATGTCTATGCCTGCATCTAAACCAAATACATGAAAAAGAGCAAGTGAGTGTGCAAGGGTAGTCAAGCCAAGCTCCTTGAATCTATGATATTTAGCTCATTCCTCAAATAAAAAAATCTTGCTTCATCAAGAGGCTTCGTGAAAATATCAGCAAGTTGGTTCTTAGTGCTCACAAAGGATAGAGCAATATCACCACGAGCAACATGATCCCGAATAAAGTGGTTGCGAATCTCTATATGTTTTGTTCTTGTATGCTGCACGGGATTGTAAGCAATTTTGATAGCACTTTCATTGTCGCATAATAGTGGCACTTTGTCACAATTGACACCATATTCCTTTAAAGTTTGCCTCATCCATAACAATTGTGTACAAGCACTTGCAGCAGCAACATATTCAGCTTCGACGGTTGAGAGTGAAATACAATTCTGTTTCTTTGATGACCAACACACTAGAGACCTGCCCAAGAATTGACATGCACCAGAGGTTGATTTCCTATCATCTTTGTCACTAGCCCAATCTGAATCAGTGTAACCACATAGAGAGAAACTTGAACCCTTGGGATACCATAACCCAAAATTTGGGGAATGAACCAAATATCGGAAGATTCGCTTGACCGCCACTAAGTGGCTTTCTTTAGGAGCGGCTTGGTACCTTGCACACACTCCTACACTTAACACGATATCGGGCCTAGATGCGCAAAGGTAAATGAGAGAGCGATCATGGATCGGTATACCTTTTGATCCACGTCTTTACCCTTGGGATTGAGCTCAAGATGACACTTTGTATGCATTGGGGTAGCAACGCCATTGAGATCCGTCATATTGAACCTTTTAAGCATGTCTTGGATGTACTTAGCTTGATTGATAAAGGTTCCCTCTCTAAGTTGTTTGATCTCAAATCCAAGAAAGAATCTTAGCTCACCCATCATGGGCATCTCAAACCTGTCAGTCATAAGCTTTGAAAATTCATCGTTAAAAGCTTGGTTAGTAGAGCCAAAAATAATGTCATCTACATAAAGTTGGCATACAAAAAGCTCCCCATTAACCTTCTTAGTAAAAATAGTGGGATCGATTTGCCCAACTTCGAAACCACGGTCTAGCAAAAGCTCTTTAAGGTGATCATACCATGCACGTGGGGCTTGTTTAAGGCCATAGAGCCCCTTATCGAGTTTGTAGACATGGTTCGGGAATTTGGGGTCCTCAAACCCCGAGGGCTGCTTGACGTATACTAACTCATGTAGAGGACCATTAAGGAAAGCGCTCTTAACATCCATTTGCTGTAATTTAAAATTATGATGAGCTGCATATGCAAGAAGGATACGGATGGACTCAAGACGAGCCACAGGAGCATAAGTCTCACCAAAATCAATTCCTTCCACTTGAGAGAATCCTTGAGCCACGAGTCGTGCTTTATTCCTCACAACAATGCCATTTTCATCTTGTTTGTTCTTGAAGAACCACTTGGTGCTGATAACATTGCGGCAATCCTTTGGTTTTTCTACGAGCTTCCAAACTTTGTTGCATTCGAAGTTATTTAATTCTTCATGCATTACAACAACCCAATCGGGGTCTTCAAGAGCATCAAAAACCTTCTTCGGTTCAACCATGGAAATTTGAGCTTGATGATCACAGAAGCTTGCAAGTTCTCTTCTAGTGGATACCCTTCGTCGTAGATCACCAACAACCTTGTCAAGAGTGTGACCTCTTAGTTCAAGGTTCCGATCAGAACAAGCCTTGCGACGAGCCTCAATGTCCTTATTGTTTCTAGGAGGAGTTGATTCAATATTTGTATCCTTGTCTTGATTACTGCCCTGACCTTGATCTTGGTCTCCGTTAACGCTAGAAGATTGTTGCTGAACATTTTCTTCAGGCCCGGATAATCTGCCCCATGGAGGGGCCGGACTATTCGGCCTGGGAGGTGAAGTACCAGAACCATCTTCCTGAGAATGCCTGATGGGAGTTGGAGACCTAGGGCCGGATAATCCGCCCTGGGAGCTTCAGAGTTGTTGACTTCTCCTTCGAATCCTCTGGAACGAGTTGGAGTTCCAGGGGCGGATTGTCCGCCCCTTGGAGGGGGCGGATAGTCCGGCCTGGGACTACCAACTTGTCCAGAGGACAGTTGATCTTCAGCAGATTGCGGTGTTGATGCAGGATTTTCTCCAACAGTAGGAGCTTGTTGATCTTGTGTAGATGAGGGCTCCACATGTGTGGAGCATTGTCCTTCCCGATCCGCCACAAGGGGTTCCTCAATGGGGCGAAAAAATCCCACGCCCATTCTTCTTATGGCATCTTAGGGTATTTCAACATCTGCATCACAAACATCAAATTGCCCTACAAAGGAGCCGTTATTTTCATCGAACTCCACACTACAATATTCTACAACAATCCCAGTGAGCTTGTTGTAGACTCTATAAGTGTGGGATTCGGCACCATAACCAACAAAAATACCTTCTAAAGCCTTGGACTCAAATTTTGACAAACGGACACCTTTAATAAGAAAGAAACACTTACACGCGAATACCCTGAAGTATGAGATGTTGGGCTTGTTACCGGTAAGTATTTCATATGGAGTCATGTCCAAAATCTTTCGAAGGTAGAGCCGGTTTGATGAGTGACAAGCAGTGGATATGGCTTCAGCCCAAAAATTATAAGGAGACTTGAATTCAGCTAGCATAGATCTTTCCATATCCATCAAAGTCCGGTTCTTCCTCTCGGCTACACCATTTTGTTGAGGGGTGTACGCAGCGGAATATTGATGTCTAAACCCCTCTTCGCTAAGAAACTCATTTAAAGTATAGTTCTTGAATTCGGAGCCGTTGTCACTTCTAATTGCCAAGATAGGAACATTGTGTTGACGTTGAACTTCATTGGCAAAGTCGATGACTGTTTGTTGAGTCTCACTTTTCATCTTGAAGAAATAGACCCATGTATATCTTGAGTAATCATCGACAATGACCAAGCAATATTTCTGCCCACCAAGACTTGCATGAGAAGGAGGACCAAATAAATCCACATGAAGTAATTCCAAGATCCTCTTTGATGACACAATAGTCTTCCTCTTGTGGGGAGAGTCATGCATTTTTCCTTCTACACAAGCCCTACAAACACGATCTTTGGCAAAAGAGACATTGTCTTTTAGTCCAAGGATGTGGCCACCCTTCTGGATACTTTGCAAAGTTCTCATGTTAACATGGGCTAAACGGCGATGCCATAGCCAGCCCACGTCGGCCTTTCTGAATAGACACATCGGGCCTGAAGTGGTTTTCCCCGAGAAGTCCACCACATACAAGTCATTCTTGACGTATCCAACGAAAGCGACCTTTAGAGACTTGCTCCACAAGAGTACCACCAAATCATCATCGATAAAAACAGCAAAACCCATCTTGCCAAGGGCACTAACAGAAAGAAGGTTGTAACCGAGGGTCTCAACAAGAATGACGTCCACGAGAGAGATATCGTGGGCAACCACAACCTTGCCAAGACCCAATACCTGAGATTTAGACTTATCACCATAGGAGACTGTGATATTATCATGATTTGGACGCATCTCCTTGATGATCTCCTTGCTTCCGGTCATATGACTAGTGCAGCCACTATCCAGCACCCATTTCGACCCACCAGAAGCATAGCCCTTCAAGAAAATTACTTCTTGGTTTTAGGTACCATTTTTCAATGGGTCCTTTCATGTTAGTAACAAGGGTCTTTGGGACCCAAATAGACCAAGCAATATATTCATCAAATGGACCGACATAATAAGCATAAACATTGCCAAAGTCATCACAAAAGAGTTCATAATTCGGATTGTGAGACCCTGCAAAACCAATATTATTAGTCTTGTCTTTTGTGACATTCTTCTCAGCGGTTCTTATATTTGATTGCACATTCTTGGTCTTGTTCTTCTTGGTTTTCTTCTTCTTGGACTTGGTGACATACCCAAGTCCCTCTTTACCATGATTTGACCTTTGCTTGCCAAGGACTTCATCTAGCACACCTTTGTCCTTGGTAGTGATGTCCTTGATCACTTCTTTTTCCACACTAGTATTTTCCTTGTTACTATATGTTGAGTTTGACGAGCTAGGAGTATCATATTTGGCCAATTGACTTTGAAGCTGATCATGTGACTCATTGAGAATGGAGAACTCGTTTTTCAACGCCTTGTGAGCATTGTCAAGTTTCTCCAATTCCTCGGAGAGTCTATCATGAGCAGCCCCAAAGTCAATCCTTTCCTTCTTTAACTTCTTTGCCTTGGTGGCAGCATTGTCACGTTCCTTAACAAGTTTAGTCACAATTTCTTCATGTGACTCTTCCATAGACTCAAGCCTCTCTTCAAGAGAGACCCGAGCTTCTTCTTCTTCTTAAAGAGCATTTTTTAGGGATGCAATTCCCATTGCATCCTCCCTTTCAATTCTGCACTTTTCTTTGAGGAGTGCTTCGTTTTGGGCCAGCTGATCCATAAGAGCTTCAAAACGAACTTTGTGCTCACCTTGCAAGTTAGTGTATAAATAATCCAAAGCAATAATTTTTTCTTTAACCTTAATACTAGTAGGATCATCCATGTCTATCATAGCCGTGGGAAAAGAAGAGTTAGAAGAAGTTACCTCGGAGCTTCTTGCCATGAGGCAAGTAGCATTCTTGTTGATGATGTTTTTGTTCGGAGAGTCGAAGAGATATGTTGATGTAGATGTGGTGGCTATAGCAGCCACCTCTTGAGAGCTATCATCCTCGTCCTCATCTTCACTCCCCAATGAATATTCTTCTTGAGCCACTAGAATAATCTTTGGTTTCTTCTTGAAAGGAGCATTCTTCTTTACAAACTGTTTCTTACGTGGAGCTTTTGATTTGTCCTTGAAAATGAGTCTTCCTCCATTATCCTCCCTACTTTGATATGGACACTCAGCTACGAAGTGCAGCCGGTCACCACAATTGAAGCATGTTCTCAGCTTGGGACCATTTTCTTTTCTTCCATAGGCTCCACTCTTGCGATCTAGTTCAGCTTTAGCCTTGGCTGGATCTTTCCAAAAGTTTCTTGCATAAAGAGCCAAGTATTGTCCGTGGATCCTTTTTATATCCTCGGGACAGTCCAGACCTTCTACCGCATATTCATCATGATCAATCACACTAGTCTTCAAGGCCATGTTGACCCCCTTTTGCATCCCCATAGCTCGAGCACGAGCATCTTCGGCATTCTTGGCAGCCACTTTGAAAGCGGCCATTTCTTGAACTACCTCATTGGATGACATGAGGTGATAATTATGCCTACCTTGGAGACTTTTCAAATCTGTGGTCTCAAATGGCATAAGAGCACTGACATACTTGCGCTTGATCCAAGCATCATCAACATGAGCTGCACCGTGGTTTCTGAAGGTTGTGGCTATTTCCTTGAGCCTCCTATACATGTCCTCGTGATCTTCTCCATCCAGCATATAGAATCCTTCATCTTCATTGCTCAAGGCATCATATCTATTCCTTCTCATACTTTCATTTACGATGAAGAGCTCGGTGAGGGCATCCCAAGCTTCTTTAGCTGTGCTAAGATGCTGAATGTGTGGCATGTCTTTGTCACCCACACCAAGTTGTATCATGTGTAGAGCTATAGCGTTGAGTTGTCTATTGACCACTTCTCTTCTTGTGAGATTGTTGGGGTTTCCAACATGAAGACCATTTTTGATGATCTTCCACAACTCTATGGAGGAACTGCACACATGAGATTTCATCAAAAATTGCCATTGAGAGAAAGTAGATGCAGAAAGTTTGGGTGGATCACCCCTATTATGTATATGTGGGTGAGGGATACGTGGATCAGGGGAATACACATGAGAAACCTCATTGTATCCATCCTTACCGCTATCCTTTTTCGAGGAGGAGCTCTTAATGGAAATTGACGCAGAGTTAGATGGAGGTGATGCTGCGGATGTGGAGAGACGCATTATCAATTGACGCATCTCTTCCATCTTAGCCTCCATTGAACTCACCAAGGTTGCTTCCAACGTCTTGAGATCGTTCATGGTGACTACCTCCGGAGCATAACTCCCGTCTCCCTTGGAACCCATACTTCTCTTAGGCGGTTAAGCCCGAAATAAGAGCCGAGGCTCTGATACCAATTGAAATGGATCGTATGGGCACCTAGAGGGGGGTGAATAGGTGCGAACCAATTTTTAATACTTTTTCAATTTTAGGCTTGACACAAAGTAAATTCACTAGATATGCAACTACGAGAATTTCCCTATATGTAACCCTAACTACAAAGCACGTAAAATAGGAGCGAGGAAACCGTAGTGGAGCACGCGGAGATACAAGGATTTGTTTTACCGCAGTTCCTTCCTTGTTAAGGGAAGTACATCTGCGTTGGAGGGGTGGGCGGTTCTAAGACCACCACGCCACAATAGGCCTCACCCTATTCTCCGATGGATCTCGCCACGAGAGGCCTGATCCACCTTCTCCACTATTGGATCCCTTCGAGGCGGCAACCGGTGCCTATTACAACACTATCGGGGCACACACCCACAACCGAATTGGGGGATCCCAAGATGACAACAAGCTGCCACAAGAACAAGGTTTATCAATATAAACAAAACAAGGATCTAGGTATTTGCAAGAAATACTAGATCGGGGGTTCTCCCAATGAATGGAGAGGAGATGAAGCGCTTGATTGCTGGTGATGAAGATCGAGTTCTCCTTCGATTCCCCAAGGGATGGGGCCTTTGGGTGGATCTAGGTGGAGCTCTCTTGGATGAAGCTTTCAGATCTGATCTGGTCTTTTTCGAGATGAATCAAGAGTTCTGTCAGGAGGGGGAAGGCAGGCTTAAATACCCCCTCCCCAGATCTGGCCGTTGCACAACTTTGGGGGCGGATTATCCGCCCCCCACTTGAGGCGGATTATCCGCCCCTAGGAAAACTCCGCCCCAAGGACGGATTCTTCGGGGGGAACTCCGCCCCCTCTCTGGGGCTGGCGCCTGCAGAACTTGGTGAAGATCTTGGGGGGGGGGGCGGATAATCCGGCCCCCCTGAGGGGCGGTTTATCCGGCCAGGCCGGGAAGTCCGGCCAATACTCCGCCCCCTCTCTGGGGCTTGCGCCTTGGCGATGAGCAGGGGGCGGACTTTCCGACCCCCTTAGGGGCGGATTATCCGGCGGGGCCGGAAAATACGGCCAAAATTCCGCACCCTTCTAGGGCTTGCGCCTACTTGGGAAGAGGGAGGGGCAGATTATCCGCCCCTGGTGGGGGCGGATTATCCGCCCCCAAAAACAGAATCCTTTCCCTTTTTCTCATAGTTAGCTGCAACACTTCAACACACATTAAATAATACTTGATATTGTTATCTAACACACAAAACACTAGGGATTATAAAATGTTCTTTCAGTTGTTTTCCATTAAGCCTAACTAGTGAAAACAAGAAACAAAAAGACAAAACTGCAGAATCTAAAGGAAATAACTTTGATCACTCACACCGGAGGATGTGAGTACCTTTTACCTTACCTCCCCGGCAACGGCGCCAGAAAAGAGCTTGATGTCTACGCCCACCTCCCCGGTCCCAAACGAGAAGGCGACAGAACATCCCATCCATTAGCAGATTTATTAATCATTCCATGAATATAGCATTATTACTAGTCAAGTTTTAGTCAATTTAAAAGCGACACTTTAGTTATGCTTGTCTATGATTGAGAAACTGTGCCCCAAGTCATCCATAACCGCGGACGCGACTTTCAAAAAGATTTACCCTGCAGGGGTGCACAAATAGAAACACACGCACGATCAACCTCGGAAAAACCAAATGAAAACCCAACGAGGCATCACGACAAAGCATTCGCAAGATTCATATTTGATTTCAAGGAGCCACCCCACTACGCAATCCACGACAAAGTTGGCCGGCTCCGAGACAGACCCAGAGGTTTGTGTCAATGGCTGTAAACTACCGGGAACCCGAAAGTGTGACAGGGCTTGTCGATACCACGAAAACATCCCACTTTCCAAAATAGTACAATAGTAAATGCTCCTGGAGCAACAATAGTAAATAAGCAGTAAAGTATGGCATAAGTACAAGAAAGTAATAACGCCCCAAACTACTTGTGGCCCCAAGAAATTAAGTATGAATCAAGCTAGGATTAAGGGGATTCATGGTCCCACATGCGGATAGTGCGATATTCAAGGAACAATAATCAAGTACTCGGGGTCCTACAGGACACAAGTGATGTCACATCCCAAAAAATTTCCGAATTTTGAAATGTGAAAAAATAAATAAACAAACTAAATAATTGTTGAAATTTTAGGGTGAAAAGAAACTTTTTGTTTCAAAATGGAAACAACAAAACCCTTCCTGAACAAAATTTGAATAAAATAGAATCTAAAAAATTTGAAATCAAGTGAAATGCATTCATCAATGAATGTATCTTGAAATTTAAACACTTGAAAAAGTTAAACCAAAACCCTAAAACCTTAATGGAATAATTCATTTCCAAGATCTCTTTAAGACTATGGATTTGATCCATATAAAAATTTGTCAACAAATATTTATAAATGATCAAGAATGATAAATAAAAATATTATAAAACCATAGAAATTGGTTTCACTCAATTTGGAGCCATAGATAAAAACTTATGAATTTAATAAGTTAAAAGGAAATATTTTCCAAGGCTAATAAAAGCTCCTATCTAAATCCATACCACATGGTGAGCAAAAATAATCCTAAAAGTATTTAATAGGATAAACAAATATTAAATAAAATCATACAAATTGGAATCACCAATTTTGGATCTTTAAAGAAAAGATATGGATTTTATAAGATAAAGAAAGAAAGAAATAAAAAAGGAATAATTAAAAGCCAAATTAAATCTTGGTTAAATCCATAAGAAAATGGAATAAAGATAATCCAAACAAAATAAAGGAATAAATATTATTGGATTAAAATTAATATGGACTTGAACCATATTTTATTTTATTTGAATAAACACAAATGCCCTAATTAAATGGATAGTAAATCATATTAAAATATTTTAAATAAATTCAAAGTGAATTATTTAACACACTAATGAATAAATAAAAATTAATGAAAAAGGTTTGGCAAAAATTAGAATTCAAAAGAAGTTTGAAACCATATTTAAAACTTATTTAAAATAAAGACAAAATGTCTATTTTAAAATAATAATAAAACCATAATGGAATAAAAATAAATATTTTCAAATGGACTTGAAAACACATTTATAAACTGAATTAAACCTACTGAAAGTTTGAAAAAGGTTTGAAAAATAAATCTGAATTCAAATGAATGTTTGAATTGGAAAACACAAAATCAAAATAGAAAAGGAAAAAGAAATCAGGAAGAAAAAAAGGGAAAAGGACCAACCCACTAACCAGGCCCAGTCCAGCCCAGCAACCCCACTATCTCCCCCTCCCCGCGAAGCGTTTTCTCACTCATGCGCTCACCCACTCAGCCACTGACCGCGTGGACCCATGCCACATCAACATCATCGTCTCCACCCCGCAACCATTCCCCCCCCCCTCACACCTCGTCATTCCTACCACGATTAATTCTCGTAAATTGGCGTGAATGCATGATCAATCGTCGCCGGTGACCACGCCCTCTTAAACACCCATGCCCCCTCTCCCTTTCCCCCAGACACCACTTCCTCTCGGCCCCTTCGCGGCCCGAATTGTTCGCGGCAACGCCACTGACTCCGACGAGCTCCTCCGTCGATTCCGGCGAGAACAACCACGCCCATTGTCCCCACTTCACACGAG
Source organism: Avena longiglumis (assembly GCA_030063025.1). Classification (NCBI taxonomy): domain Eukaryota; kingdom Viridiplantae; phylum Streptophyta; class Magnoliopsida; order Poales; family Poaceae; genus Avena; species Avena longiglumis. Next base: position 191,039,736 of record CP125974.1, on the reverse strand, counting down.
CTTGCTCGCGAGGATCTGCTGCACCTACCAGTAGCTTCTGTTCGTCCCCGCGCGCCCCGTAGACTCGCCTTCGTCAACGACAGAGCGTCGACGGCGTCTGTCTCAACTCCGGCGACCCTTCCCCGGTAAATCCGACCTCGCCTCTCTCTCTCGATGATGATGATGCTCACGTGTTTGCCACACTCGCCCGCGTCTAACGAACCCTCTGCCTCGCCTTTGTATGCCTTGTAGCATCGGCAACAACCACACCTGAGCGTGCCCGTCGCCTGGACCAACTCCGGTGAACAATCGCCGCTGTTCCCGTGCGCCCCTCGACAAACAACAATCACCTTGAGCTTCTCCTCATCGTGGCGAGTTCGTTAATGGTCTCCTCCCTTTCCCGCGCTTCCTGATTCGTCGGCAACGCCACCGCCAGAGCGCTCCGCCACTCGCCACCGTCGCAGTGCCGCCCATCTGTGGTCGCCACCGTTTGAGCCGTTCGATTTAGATCGGATGGATGCGATAGATAACTTAATGAAGCGGTACAAAGCGATCTATGTCATGTGATTCACTTTAGATCCTATAGTCCACAGAGCGCGATCCGTGCGAAACGGTACCAGCGAATAAGATTAAGACACGTGGCATGAGTCTATCTGTTAAAATCCGGAAAATGATTTTGTTTTTTTAAACTTGCAAAAATCATAACTATTGTTCTGCTTGGCCAAATTTTACAAATTTTATATCAATGGAATCAAAAAAATACTTTGCAAACATGCAATTAGTTTAGTATTTTGCTTGTGTAAAGTTGGGTGTTTTTGCAGAAACATATTTAGGCTTATTTGTGTATAAAATTTATTCTAAAAATGATTTCTGGATAAAATCTTTTGTAAATGTTTTGTTCTGAACCTACTGACCATAAAAACCAACTTTTGGATTTAAATGTATATTGTGTGACACTATGGAATTAATCCTTGAATAAAGGCATTTCCAGTCAAATAAAAATGTTGATTATGGTTTAAAACTTCTTTTTGAGTAAAACCTTTTGCAAATGGGTTGATTTATACTCCCTAACCCTAAACACCAAGTTTTAGGATTTAAAAATATATTTGATGAATCCTAGTAAATTATTACTTTGCTAAAGGAATTTCTAGCAAATAAAATATTGTTTTTATTTAAAAATGGAATTTAGGTGAAACCTTTTGAAAATGGATTAATATTAAACCCTCAAACCATAAACACTAACATTTGGGTTTAAAAATATATTTGGTTAAAAACTACAAAATATTACTTTGATTTAAATCATTTCTAGCAAAACAAAATGATTTAAATGGCCCATTTTCACTAACTTGGTTTCAAATGATTTTTGCATATTTACCAATGACCTTTAGGTGTTTTAGATGTTTATAGCCTATTAGAAACCATTTTCCAAATAAAACAATCTTTTGCATGCTTGCATGCATTGCTTTGTTTTTATTGTTTTATGTGGTGAATTGTTTGAATGCTAGTTTGAATGTGTGCTTTCTTGATTGAATTGTAGTGAAATTTTAAGAGTGTGATTGTTGCAAGATCAAGGAGTGAACCAACATTTTCTACAAAAAAGGCAAGTGACACTATCATACATGTCCTACTATTTTCATTACACTTAGTAGAATTTTTGTAGTATGCATGATAGGGCTACTATATTACTATTCTATGCTATGTCCTATTAGGATATCCTTTACATCTTCCTTAGTGAAAACGTCATAGTTGTAGTATGCTTAGCCCTACTATAGACTTGGGGTGGAATACCATGTTATGAATATATGAAGTGTTGGAAAAATATATGTTTTATATAATAAAACAAGTACTCAATGAATCACCTGGGTGGAATGTGGATACTCAATTGTGGATAAGGTGGCAACAAAGGGGACCATGTTTATATGGCTATATTTTTGTATGTGCACTAGAAGAAAACCACCCAGAGACTTAGAGATTGAATATGTTTCTCGTACATTGGCTTCCATGTACATCCACATGCTAAATGGGCTCTAGCTTAGTCAATTACATAGTGGAAGACCCTTGCATTGGAACCTACTCAGTTTAACTGGATTCATGTATTGGAAATATATCCTTACATTGGTGCCTTGTAGACATGCTAGCATTATGTCTTGGGAGGACTTCTATGGAAAGACATTGTCACATTCTCGATCTGTCGGTACTCCATTTGGTGTGTACTTATCCAGCGGCCACTGGTGGCATCAAGACGAGATTGTGTCATGTGGGTAAAGTGTACAAATTCTGCAGAAGATCAAATTCTAAGTACTTAGCCGTGTCCCCGATTACGGACAGCTCTGAGCAACTAAGGCCTGAAGATATGGAAGATCTCGACATTCCAATTTATCAAAGTAAAACTTGATGGTGTCAACAAGGGATTATAAGCACTTGGAGTTTGCCAAGAAGTTCAAAAATATTATTAAAAGATCAAAACTATTTTTGAAAAGATAGGATAAAACCATATTACTTACTGCAAATGAGCCTAAACCCTACTTAGCCAAATATGCATGTATTGATAGACTCCAACTTATTTCCACATAGTAGTGAAACCTTCCAATACAATTCAAATGTATTGACCCTTGTGGCTGTAACTTATTATGTTGCAGGTTTGTTTTGATGTTAGTGAAGTGCGTTGATTAGGATTACAAGTCTACAACCAACATGATTGCCTATGATACTTTGAAGATGAAGGACTCCATGCTATATAGATTTTTCTACTACATTGTAATGAGATAACCATATGAGCTATGTAAGATGTAATGAAATATTTTATTCCTGGTTATAAAGTTGTATTATGACCTTTGTATCTTGATATTACATCTTAAACTATGGATGCTAGCTTTTGATCCAGGGACTAGCATTATAAACACATGGTTCTCTGCCTTATCTGTAGGGGTTCGTAGCATGGAAAACAAAAAAATTCTACCGTATGCACACAAACAAGCCAAGATCTATCTACTAGATTGTAGCAACGAGTCGATAGAAGCACTCACCCTTGAAGATTCCAAAGTGGTTGACGAGAGCAGATTCTCGTGGGTGATGTAGTCGTACACTTGCCGATCTCAAGATCGCGTAGACGATCCTTCCGGCGCTATGTTTCGGCAGCGCTATGTAGTCGTACACTTGATGTAGTCACACGTTTGGTACTCGATGAAGACCTTCCTCTCCCTTGTTCCAGCAGGCAACGGAGGATGTAGTTCTCCCCTCGCGATTCTGGCAGCACGACGGCGTGGTGTCGGAAGTAGAGGGAAGATCCCAAAGGGCTTCGCCTAAGCCGGTGCGAGTTATGGTGGATCTAGGGTTTCCCGGTGATATAGGGTTTAGAAGACCGGGAGGAGGAGGAGGTGTCGGCGGCAGCTAGGGAGACTGCGACGGGCCGGTGGCGGCACAAGGCGACGGCGGCGGCTAGCGGCGGCGGCGGAGCGGGTGTGGAGGGGCTAGGGCTTGGTCTTTTGGGGCAGCCCTCCCCCTGTATTTATGAGGGAGGGAAGCCTTGGGAGAGGTGGGTTTGGATCCAAACCCAAACCCAAGTTGGATTGATAGAAGGACTTGTTTCTTCTTCTACTAGGAAACCATTGTTACAGTTTGACTTTTCAAACTTCCCGTTTGACTTTCAATTTTAGAACTTTAATTTTGTCTTGCAAATGCCCACACCAAATGACCTAAGATATGATCCAATCATTCCACTTACCCATGACACATTCATGTACCATTCCCCTTCCGGTTCGGTGAACCTTCTAGACCGTTCTAGAACCTCTTCGATGAAAACATCGGAATCTTTCCCGAACTCTGGAATCGGACTTTCCTTATATGAATCTTATTCTCCGGACCATTCCGGATCTATTCGTGATATCCCGGATCCCATCCGAGATTCCGAACAACATTCAGTATCCCTACTAACATTCCATATATACTAAACAACATCGAATCCTTAAGTGTGTCTCCCTACGGTTCGTGAATTATGCGGACATGACAGAGACACTTCTCCGATCAATAACCAATAGAGGAATCTGGAAATTCATATGGCTCCCACATATTTCTATGATTACTTTATGATCGAATGAACCACTTACATACGATACCAATTTCCCTTTATCTCATAATAGTTTACTTATCCGAGGTTTTGATCGTCGGTATCTCTGCATACCTAGTTCAACCTTGTTACCGATAAGTACTATTTTCTCGTTCCCGTGATATGTGATCCCTTGGGAGCCAGTCACATGCTTGCAAGCCAATTGGATGACATTCCACCGAGAGGGCCCAGAGTATATATATCTGTCATATGGATAGACAAATCCCACTCTTGATACATGTGCCTCAACACATACTTTCTGAACACTCAATGCCACCTTTATAGCCACCTAGTTACGGTGTGGTGTTTGATGTCATCAAAGCATCCTTCTGGTGATGGTGATTAGCATGATCTCATGGTCGAAGGAATTAGGTTACTATGTATCAGAAAGCTTATAGCAAATGAACTATTGAAATGACTTGATCTTAATGCTACGCTTATCTATAGGAGTATGTCCATCATACCATTCTCCTAATGATATGATATTGTTGTTAACAACATCTCAATGTTCATGATCGGGAAACCACGATCATCTATTAACCAACAAGATAGTATTACAAAGAGGCTTTACTAGGGACTCTAATTTAGTTTACAAATCACACAAGTATTAATGTTTCCGGTTTAATAGTGTTATGGCATGAATGTAAACTTTTATCATAAACACAAAGATATAATAATAATCACTTTTATTATTGCCTCTATGGCATATCTCCAACAGTCTCCCACTTGCACTAGAGTCAACTAATCTAGTTTACATGGTAATATACCGAACACCCATGGCGGTTTGGTGATGGTCATGTTTTGCCCTCGGGGGGAGGTTTAGTCAACAGATCCGCCACATTCAGATCTGTGTGTATTTTGCAAATCTCTATGTCACCATCTTGGACATGCTCTCGAATAGCGTGAAAACTTAGCTTGATGTGCTTCAGCTTCTTGTGTGGCCTTGGTTCTTGCGCATTGGATATGGAGCCCATGTTATCCAGTAGATAGACATTGGGTCCAGCTCACTTGGAACCACACCGAGCTCTGTAATGAACTCCTTCATCCATATCGCCTCTTGTGAAGCCTCCGAAGCAGCTATGCATTCCTACTCAGTTGAAGATCTCGCCACAACGCTTTGCTTTGCACTCCTCCAGCTAACTGCTTCACCATTCAAACTAAATACGTATCCAGATTGAGATTTAGAATCATCCGGATCGGTGTTCCAACTAGCATCGGTGTAACCATTAACAACGAGTTGTTCATCACCTCCATAAGAAATAACATAGTTCTTCTCAAGTACTTAAGGATGTTTTTGACCGTTGTCCAATGATCCACTACTGGATCACTTTGATATATGCTAGTCAAACTAACAACATATGCAATGTCGGGTCTAGTACATAGCATGGCATACATAAGAGATCCTATGGCTGAGTCATAGGGAGTCTTACTCATCCTTTCTCTATCTTCTGCCTTTGCAGGACTTTGAGTTTTACTCAAGGTCGTATTGGGCAACATGGGCAAGAACCCTTTCTTGCATCTTCCATTCCAAACCTCTTTAGAACTTTGTCCAAATATGTACTCTGTGACAATGATATTAGGCGTCTCGATCTATCTCTATAAATCTTTATGCCTAATATGTAGGCTGCTTTGCCAAGATCTTTCATTGAAAAACTATTATTCAAATAATCCTTGACACTACTAAGAAGGTCTACATCATTCCCAATCAACAATATGTCATCTACATATAGTATTAAGAATGCTACAGAGATCCCACTCACTTTCTTATAAATACAAGCTTCTCCATAAGTTTGTATAAAACCAAAGCTTTTGATTACCTTATCAAAACGTTGATTCCAACTTCGGGATGCTTGCTTCAATCCATATATGGACTGTTGAATTTTGCATACCTTGTTAGTATCTTTAGGATCCACAAAACCTTTGGGTTGCATCATATACAACTCTTCATCAATGTCTCCATTGTGGAACGCCGTTTTGACATCCATCTGCCATATCTCATAATCATAATATGCAGCGATTGCTAACATAATCCTCACAGACTTTAGCTTTGCTACTGGTGAGAAAGTCTCATCGCAGTCAACTCCTTGAATTTGTCGAAACCCTTTTGCGACAAGTCAAGATTTATAGACAGTGACATTACCATCAGCATTTGTTTTCTTCTTGAAAATCCATTTGTTCTCGACGGCCTTCCGGCCATCCGGTAAGTCCACCAAAGTCCATACTTGGTTTTCTTACATGGATCCAATCTCGGATTTCATGGCCTCTTGCCATTTATTGGAATCTGGGCCCATCATCGCTTCCTCATACCTCGCAGGATCATCGGTGTTGTCCACCAACATGACACTCATAACAGGATCATACCAATCAGGAGTGGTACGAGTTCTCGTTGACCTGCGAGGTTCCGTAGTAACTTCAATCGAAGTTTCATGATCAACATTATTAGCTTCCTCTCTTATTGGTGTAGGTGCCACAGGAACTACTTCCGTTGCTGCGCTACTCGCAAGTTCCAAAGAAGGTTAAACAACCTCGTCGAGTTCTACTTTCCTTCCAGTCACTTCTTTCTAGAGAAACTCCTTCTCTAGAAAGGATCCATTCTTGGTAGCGAAGATCTTGCCCTCGAATCTATGATAGAAGGTATACCCAATAGTTTCCTTCGGGTATCCTATGAAGACGCATTTTTCCGCTTTGGGTTCAAGCTTGTCGGGCTGTAACTTCTTTACATAAGCTTTGCAACCCCAAACTTTAAGGAACGACAATTTAGGTTTCTTCCCAAACCATAATTCATACGGTGTCGTTTCAACGAATTTAGATGGTGCCCTATTTAAAATGAATGCGGTTGTTTCTAATGCATAACCCCAAAATGATAGCGGTAAATCTTTAAGTGACATCATAGAACGAACCATATCTAAGAGAGTTCGATTACGACGTTCGGACACACCATTACGTTGTGGTGTTCCCAGCGATGTCAATTGTGAAAGTATTCCGCATTTCTTTAAATGCTCGCCAAACTCGTAACTTAGATATTCACCTCCACGATCAGATCGTAAAAATTTAATCTTCTTGTTATGTTGATTCTCTACCTCACTTTGAAATTCCTTAAACTTCTCGAAAGTTTCGGACTTATGTTTCATGAAATAGATATACCCATATCTACTCAAGTCATCCGTGAAGGTGAGAACATAGCGATAACCACCGCGCGATGCTACACTCATTGGACCACACACATCGGTATGTATGATTTCTAATAAGTCCGTAGCTCGCTCCATCATACCAGAAAATAGAGTCTTAGTCATTTTACCCATCAGACATGCTTCGCATATTTCAAGTGATTTAAAATCAAGTGATTCAAGAAGTCCATCGGAATGGAGTTTCTTCATACGCTTCACTCCAATATGACCAAGACGACAGTGCCACATATAGGTCGAGTTATCACTCAATTTCAAACGTTTAGCTTCAATGTTATTAATGTGTGTATTACCACAATCGAGCTTCAATAAGAATAGACCATCTATCAAAGGTGCATGTGCATAAAACATATTACTCATATGAATCGAACAACCATTATTCTCGGACTTAAACAAGTAAACGTCTCGCAATAAACATGATCTGGATATAATGTTCATGCTCAACGCAGGCACCAAATAACAATTATTTAAGTATAAAACTAATCCCGATGGTAGATGAAGAGGTAGCGTGCCGACCGCGATCACATCAACCTTTGATCCATTTCCAACGCACATCGTCACCTCGTTCTTCGCTAGCTTCCGTTTATTCTACAGAACCTGTTTCGAGTTACAAATTTGAGCAACCGAACCAGTATCAAATACCCAGGCACTACTACGAGTACTAGTGAGATACACATCAATAACATGTATATCGGATATACCTTTCTTCTTGATGTTGCCGTTCTTCAAATCCGCCAAGTACTTAGGGCAATTCCGCTTCTAGTGACCTTCTCCCTTGCAGTAAAAGCACTCAGTATCAGGCTTAGGCCCAGCCTTGGTCTTCTTCGCCGATGCGGTAACTTTCTTACCGCCCTTCTTGAAGTTTCCCTTTTTCTTAGACTTTCCTTGCTTCTTGAATTTGGTGGTCTTATTGACCAACAACACTTGGTGCTCTTTCTTGATCTCCACTTCCGCAGACTTCAACATGGAGAAGAGTTCTGGCAACGACTTTTCCATGTTTTGCATATTGTAGTTCATCACAAAGTTCATGTAACTTGGTGGTAGTGATTGTAGGACACGATGAATCCCAAAGAATTAGGAATCACTATGCCTAAGCTTTGAACCTTGCTTGCGTGCCCAGACATCTTAAGCACGACCTCACTGACGGAGCTGCCCTCTTCCATCTTGCAGTTAAAGAACTTTTCAGAATCCTCATAACTCTCAACTACCGCGTGAGCCTCAAATATCATTTTGAGTTCCCGGACAATATCATGTGGGTCATGGTTCTCAAATCTTTTTTGAAGCTCCGATTCCAAACCATACAAGATAGCACACTGAACTGTGGAGTACTGATTCTTCCGAGCGAGGAAAACATTCTTTACCTCATCGGTAGCATCAGCTGCATGCGGGTCACCCAGTGGTGCATCCAGCACATAGGTCAAATTACCAGCATTGAGGACAATCCTCAAATTGCGGAACCAATCCGCAAAGTTGCTTCCATTGTTTTTCAACTTTTCTTCCTATAGCAACGCATTAAAATTGATGGTAGGGGCCTTCATTGATCTACAACATATTTGCAATAGTTTAGACTAAGTTTATGACAAATTGAGTTCTAATTAATAGTTAAATTAATCTAGGTGAACTCCCACTCAAAACAATATCCCTCACATTTCTTTAGTGATCACACGAACCAAATCCACCACATCAAAACCGATCATCACGAGAGTTGATGTAGTTTCAATGGCGAACAATCAACATGTTCATCATATGTACTATATGACTCATACTTTACCTTTCGGTGATCCATGTTACGAAACCATGTCTGTACATGCTAGGCTCATCAAGATCAAACCTTAGCTTCCGCATGAGCAAATCTGGCTTGCTCACGTTGTATACACTCGCAGAATCTAACACACCCGATCATCACGTGGTGCTTCGAAACAACGAGCTTTAGCAACGGTGCTTACTAAGGATGAACACTTTATAACTTGAAATTTTTTTGTGCTTGAGGGATCATCTTATAATGCTACCGTCGCGAACTAAGCAATACAAGATGCATAAAAGGATTAACATCACATGCAATTCATAATATGTGATATGATATGGCCTTTCTTATTGTGCTTCCGATCTCCATATTCAAGCACGAACATGATCTCCATCATCACCGGTATGGCGTCAATGTCAATGGCGCCGCTTCATGGTTGTCGTCCACCAGCATCAACTATTACAACTACTTTGAATAGACACACAGGTCTTAACGGAATTAAAAGACAACCATATGTCTCCTGCCGGTTGCTGACTTACAATAAGGAACATTGCATACATCATATATAATCACAAACATGGCCATATCACATCACAACACACCCCTGCAAAACAAAGTTAGACGCCTCTAATTTTCTTTGCATATTTTACGTGGTTTGGGGCTTTCAATAAGTGTCGTTCTAACTTACGAACAAGAACCACAACGTTGATTTTTGAACTATCAAGTGCCCGCTGTAAATTGAATCTATACTATGATGGGAGAGACAGACACCCGCAAAGACACTTATGCAATACAAGTTGCATGTTAAGCGTGGAGCAAGTCTCATGAACAATGTCATGTAAGGTTAGCCCGGGCCGCTTCATCCCATCATACTGCAAGATACAAAGTACACAAAAAGAAATTGATAATAAAAGCACCACCACCCACAATGACCATTGTGTTCTACTCGTGCAACAGATCTACATATAGACACGGCTCTGATACCACTGTAGGGGTTCGTAGCATGGAAAACCAAAATTTCTACTCCATGCACACAAACAAGCCAAGATCTATCTACTAGATTGTACCAACGAGTCGATATAAGCACTCACCCTCGAAGATTCCAAAGCGGTTAATGAGAGCAGATTCTCGTGGGTGATATAGTCGTACACTTGCCGATCTCAAGATCGCGTAGACGATCCTTCAGGCGCTGCGTTCCGGCAGCGCTTCCGCAGTCGGTCACACGTTCGATACTTGATGAAGACCTTCCTCTCCCTTGTTACAGTAGGCAGCAGAGGTTGTAGTTCTCCCCTCGCGATTCTGGCAGCACGACGGCGTGGTTTCGGAAGTAGAGGGAAGATCCCACAGGGTTTCTCCTAAGCCGATGCGAGTTATGGTGGATCTAGGGTTTCCCGATGATCTAGGGTTCAGAAGACTGGGAGGAGGAGGAGGTTTTGGCGACGGCGACGGGCTGGTGGCGGCGCAAGGCGGCGGCGTGATGGCTCAAGGCTACGGTGGCGCGGGTGTGGAGGGGCTAGGGCTTGGTCTTTTGGGGCATCCCTCCCCATCTATTTATGAGATGGAGGGCAGCCTTGGGAGAGGTGGGTTTGAATCCAAACCCAAACCCAAGTTGGATTAAGAGAAGGACTTGTTTCTTCTTCCACTAGGAAACCATTGTTCTAGTTTAACTTTTCAAATTCCCGTTTGACATTCAATTTAGAACTTTAATTCTGTCTTGCAAATGCCCACACCAAATGACCTAAGATATGATCCAATCATTCCACTTACCCATGACACATTCATCGACCATTACCCTTCCGGTCCGGTGAACCTTCTAGACCCTTCTAGAACCTCTTCGATGAAAACATCGGAATCTTTCCCGAACTCTGGAATCGGACTTTCCTTATATGAATCTTATTCTCCGGACCATTTCGGATCTCCTCGTGATATCCCGGATCTCATCTGAGACTCCGAACAACATTCGGTATCCCTACTAACATTCCATATCTACTAAACAACATCGAATCCTTATGTGTGTCTCCCTACGGTTCGTGAATTATGCGGACATGACCGAGACACTTCTCCGATCAATAACCAATAGAGGAATCTGGAAATTCATATGGCTCCCACATATTTCTATGATTACTTTGCGATCGAATGAACCACTTACATACGATTAAAATTTCCCTTTGTCTCACAATAGTTTACTTATCTGAGGTTTTGATCGTCGGTATCTCTGCATACCTAGTTCAACCTCGTTACTGATAAGTACTATTTTCTCGTTCCCGTGATATGTGATCCCTTGTGAGCCAGTCACATGCTTGCAAGCCAATTGGATGACATTCCACCAAGAGGGCCTAGAGTATATCTATCTGTCATATGGATAGACAAATCCCACTCTTGATCCATGTGCCTCAACACATACTTTACGAACACTCAATGCCACCTTTATAGCCACCCAGTTACGGTGTGGTATTTGATGTCATTAAAGCATCCTTCCGGTGATGGTGATTAGCATGATCTCATGGTCGAAGGAATTAGGTTACTATGTATCAGAAAGCTTATAGCAAATGAACTATTGAAATGACTTGATCTTAATGCTACGCTTATCTATAGGAGTATGTCCATCATACCATTCTCCTAATGATATGATCTTGTTGTTAACAACATATCAATGTTCATGATCGGGAAACCACGATCATCTATTAACCAAGAAGCTGGTATTACAAAGAGGCTTTACTAGGGACTCTAATTTAGTTTACAAATCACACAAGTATTAATGTTTCCGGTTTAATACTGTTATAGCATGAATGTAAACTTTTATCATAAACACAAAGATATAATAATAACCACTTCTATTATTGCCTCTAGGGCATATCTCCAACATTATCAGGTTGGGACCTTTACAGATGGTATCAGAGCACTATGTTGCTTGTAGGATTGTAATCCTAGGATTGGACAAAACCCCTTATAAAAAAATAGGAGTTGTATTGGTTCCAAAACTTATTTACAAACAATCTTGTATACTCTTCCTAAACCCTTTTGGTTTTGATTCTACATCTCTTCCTTTTCAACTTGATGGAAAAAACCTCCACCATGAGCAAAGACTCCACCATGACCAATGACTTCAACTTAGACATCACTAAGGACTACAAGTGAGAACTAAGAGACATTAGATTGCCTACCAACTATCTAAGACATTGATGACATGTTAGTATATGTGGATCATACTGACCTATGAGGTATGACTATACTAGGTTGATTGTTTCAGGAAAACTTGTTGTTTTCTTCAACTCGTGAGTTAAGCTCATAAGTTGTTAAGTGAATATTTTCTTGTTTATTGTTTGATTGAACTTGATTGTTTTGGGTTGTGTGTTAAAACTTCTTTAGATCTATCTATCATTACTTATCCCTATTAAACCAGTAGATGCCTCCCCATCGTGCCAACCCCAACCAAAACAACAACAACACCACTCCCGAGATGCAGCAGTTGATCACATCCCAAGCTCAACTGATGCAGATGATGATGCAGTTTATGCAGAATTAGAATCACAACAATAACAACAAAAAAATCAGAATAATCCTCTAGCATTTGACATGCTCACCAAATTTCTGAAACTGACGTCTGCAAGGTTCTCTGGAACAACTGGTCTAATGGTAGCCAATGACTGGTTACGTTCGATGAACAAGGACTTAGTGACTGTCGGTTGCACCGACAAGGAAAAAGTTAGGTTTGCAGCATTTCTGCTCGAAGGGCCAGCAGCAACATGGTGGGACAACTTTCAGATCACCACTCCCCTTGAGGATGTGACTTGGGATATTTTTTAGGATGGTTTCCGTATAGCTCACATCTCATCCGGAGTGATGAACTTGAAGAAAAAGGAGTTCCACAACCTGAAACAGCATCACCGCAGTGTGGCTGAGTACATTGAGGAGTTCAACAATCTGGCATGCTATGCACCGGATGAAGTTGATACAGATGCTAAGAGGAAAGATAAATTCCTCGAAGGACTTGATGATGAGTTGAACCTGCATCTGTCTGTTGCCTATGTCCCAACTTATCAATCACTCTGTGACAAAGCCACCATCTTGGAAAACAAGATGAATCAAGTTGAGAACAGAAAGAGGAAGCATAGCCTCAAGTATCACTCAGGATCATCACAAAATAAGGGTTCATTCAAAAAGAGCAATGGAGATTCTGGACCACATCAGCATCACCACAACAACAATGGAAGTGATAATAATAGGAATGATACTGACAATGGAGATGACCTTGGTCAGAACCAATATGGAAATCCCAGGAATAAAGACATTAGCCAATTGCAGTGCTATAATTGTAAGGAACTTGGACACTATGCATCAGACAGTCCAATGGAAGCGATTCCAATGTGGCCTAGAAAGGACATGTGAACCACACCAACATGTATGGAACCCTTGAAGAATTAGATGATGTGGATGGCAGGAATTATTTAACTCAATTGACTCAAATAAGGATTCCTTGTTTGGATATCAATTATTGAACCCATAGTCAAGTGAACCACCAATGTAACCCTACAAAATTTCCATTTAAGGGTGGTAGTACCCTAGTTGTTTTCAAGCCAACTTGTAACCTCTAGCCTTCCAAAATCTCGGGATAAGATTTCTTTTAAGGGTGGTAGCCTGTCACATCCCAAAATTTTCCAAATTTTGAAATGTGAAAAAATAAATAAACAAAATAAATAATTGTTGAAATTTTAGGGTGAAAAGAAACTTTTTGTTTCAAAATGGAAACAACAAAACCCTTCCTGAACAAAATTTGAATAAAATAGAATCCAACAAATTTCAAATCAAGTGAAATGCATTCATCAATGAATGTATCTTGAAATTTAAACACTTGGAAAAGTTAAACCAAAACCCTAAAACCCTAATGGAATAATTCATTTCCAAGATCTATTTAAGAATATGGATTTTATCCATATAAAAATTTGTCAACAAATATTTATAAATGATCAAGAATGATAAATAAAAATATTATAAAACCATAGAAATTGGTTTCACTCAATTTGGAGCCATAGATAAAAACTTAGGAATTTAATAAGTTAAAAGGAAATATTTTCTAAGGCTAATAAAAGCTCCTATCTAAATACATACCAAATGGTGAGCAAAATAATCCTAAAAGGATTTAATAGGATAAACAAATATTAAATAAAATCATACAAATTGGAATCACCAATTTTGGATCTTTAAATAAAAGATATGGATTTTATAAGATAAAGAAAGAAAGAAATAAATAAATAAATAAGGAATAATTAAAAGCCAAAATTAAAGCTTGGTTAAAACCATAAGTAAATGGAATAAAGATAATCCAAACAAAATAAAGGAATAAATATTATTGGAATAAAATTAATATGGACTTGAACCATATTTTATTTTATTTGAATAAAGACAAATGCCCTAATTAAATGGATAGTAAATCATATTAAAATATTTTAAATAAATTCAAAGTGAAATACTTAACACACTAATGAATGAATAAAAATTACTAAAAAAGGTTTGGGAAAAATTAGAATTCAAAAGAAGTTTGAAACCATATTTAAAAGTTATTTAAAATAAATACAAAATGTCTATTTAAAATAATAAAAAACCATAATGGAATAAAAAGAAATATTTTAAAATGGACTTTAAAACACATTTATAAACAGAATTAAACCTACTAAAAGTTCGAAAAAAGTTTGAAAAATAAATATGAATTCAAATGAATGTTTGAATTTGAAAACAGAAAATCAAATTAGAATAGGAAAAGGAAATCAGGAAGAAAAAAAGGGAAAATGACCAACCCAATAAACAGGCCCAGTCTAGCCCAGCAAGCCCACTATATCCCCCTCCCCGCAAAGCGTTTTATCACTCATGCGCTCACCCACTCAGCCACTGACCGCGTGGACCCATGCCACATCAGCATCATCGTCTCCACCCCTCGACCGTTCCCCCCTCGCACCTCGCTGTTTCTGCCGCGATTAATTCTTGTAAATTCGCGTGAATGCGTGATCAATCCTCGCCGGTAAACACGCCCTCGTAAACGCCCATGCCCCCTCTCCCTTCCCCCCCAGAAACCACTTCCTCTCAGCCCCTAGGCTTCCAGAATTGTTCGCGGCAACGCCACTGACTCCGACGAGCTCCTCCGTCGATTCCGGCGAGAACAGCCACCCCCACTATCCCCACTTCACATGAGCTTTCTCGCGAGGATCTCCTGCACCTGCCAGTAGCTTCTGTTCGTCCCCGCGCGCCCCGCAAACTCGCCTTCGTCACCGACAGAGCGTCGACGATGTATATCTCAACTCCGGCAACCCTTTCCCGGTAAATCTGACCTCGCCTCTCTCTCGATGATGATGATGATGCTCACGTGTTCGTCACACTCGCCCGCGTCTAAAGAACCCTCTGCCTCGCGTTTTTATGCCTTGAAGCATTGGCAACAACCACACCTGAGCGTGCCCGTCGCCTGGACCAACTCCGGTGAGCAATCGTCGTTGTTCACGTGCGCCCCTCGACGAACAGCAACCACCTCGAGCTTCTCCTCATCACGGCGAGTTAGGTAATGGTCTCCTCCCTCTCTCTCGCTTCTTGATTTGTCGGCAACGCCACTGCCAGAGCGCTCCGCCGCTCGCCACCGTCGTAGCGCCGCCCATCTGTGGTCGGCACCGTTTGAGCCGTTCGATTTAGATCGGATGGATGCGATAGATAACTTAACGAAGGGGTACGAAGAAATCTGTGTCGTGCGATTCACTTTAGATCCTGCAGTCCACAGAGCGCGATCCGTGCGAAACGGTACCAGCGAATAAGATTAAGACACGTGGCCTGAGTCTGTCTGTTAAAATCCAGAAAATGGTTTTGTTTGTTTAAACTTGCAAAAATCATAACTATTGTTCTGCTTGGCCAAATTTTACAAATTTTATATCAACAGAATCACAAAAATACAAACTTTGCAACCATGCAATTAGTTTAGTATTTTGCTTCTATAAAGTTGGGTGTTTTTGGAGAAACATATTTAGGCTTATTTTGTGTATAAAATTCATTCTAATAATGATTTTTGGATAAAATCTTTTGTTTTGAACCTACGGACCATAAAAACTAACTTTTGGATTTAAATGTATATTGTGTGACACTATGGAATTAATCCTTGAATAAAAGCATTTCTAGTCAAATAAAAATGTTGATTATGGTTTAAAAATTCTTTTTGAGTAAAACCTTTTGCAAATGGGTTGATTTATACTCCCTGACCCTAAAGACCAAGTTTTAGGATTTAAAAATATATTTGATGAACCCTAGTAAATTATTACTTTGCTAAAGGCATTTCTAGCAAATAAAAATATTGTTTTGATTTAAAAATGGAATTTAGGTGAAACCTTTTGCAAATGGATTAATATTAAACCCTTAAACCATAAACACTAACATTTGGGTTTAAAAATATATTTGGCTAAAAACTACAAAATATTACTTTGATTTAAATCATTTCTAGCAAAACAAAATGATTTAAATGGCCCATTTTCACTAACTTGGTTTCAAATGATTTTGCCATATTTACCAGTGACCTTTAGGTGTTTTAAAATGTTTATAGCCTATTAGAAACCAATTTTCCAAATAAAACAATCTTTTGCATGCTTGCATGCATTGCTTTGTTTTTATTGTTTTATGTGGTGAATTCTTTGAATGCTAGTTTGAATATGTGCTTGCTTGATTGAATTGTAGTTAAATTTGAAGAGTGTGATTGTTGGAAGATCAAGGAGTGAACCAATATTCTCTACTAAAAAGGCAAGTGACACTATCATCCATGTCCTACTATTTTCATTACACTTAGTAGAATTTTTGTAGTATGCATGATAGGGCTACTATATTACTATGCTATGCTATGTCCTATTAGGATATCCTTTACATCTTCCTTAGTGAAAACGTCATAGTTGTAGTATGCTTAGCCCTGCTATAGACTTGGGGTGGAATACCATGTTATGAATATATGAAGTGTTGGAAAAATATATGTTTTATATAATAAAACAAGTACTCAATAAATCACCTGGGTGGAATGTGGATACTCAATTGTGTATAAGGTGGCAACAAAGGGGACCATGTTTATATGGCTATCTTTTTGTATGTGCACTAGAAGAAAACCATCCAGGGACTTAGAGATTGAACATGTTTCTCGTATAGTGGCTTCCGTGTACAACCACATGCTAAATGGGCTCTGTCTTAGTCAGTTACATAGTGGAAGACCCTTGCATTGGTACCTACTCAGGTTAACCGGATTCATTTATTGGAAATATATCCTTACATTGGTGCCTGGTAAACATGCTAGCATTATGTCTTGGGAGGACTTCTATGGAAAGACTTTGTTACATTCTCGATCTGCCGGTACTCTATTTGGTGTGTACTTATCCAGCGGCCACTGGTGGCATCAAGACGAGACTGTGTCATCTGGGTAAAGTGTACAACTTCTGCAGAAGATGAAATTATAAGTACTTAGTCGTGTCCCCGGTTATGGACAACTATGAGCAACTAAGACCTAAAGCTATGGAAGATCTTGACATTCCAATTTCTCAAAGTAAAACTTAATGGTGTCAACACGGGATTATAACAACTTGGTGTTTGCCAAGAAGTTCAGAAAGATTGTTAAAAGATCAAATATATTTTTGAAAAGATAGGATAAAACCATATTGCTTTCTGCAAATGAGCCTAAACCCTACTTAGCCAAATATGCATGTATTGATATACTCCAACTTATTTCCACATAGTAGTGAAATCTGCCAATACAATTCAAATGTATTGACCCTTGTGGATGTAACTTATTATGTTGTAGGTTTGTTTTGATGTTAGTGAAGTGTGTTGATTAGTATTAAAAGTCTACAACCAACATGATTGCCTGTGGCACTTTGAAGATAAAGGACTCCATGCTATATATATTTTTCGGCTGCATTGTAATGAGATAGCCATATGAGCTATGTAAGATGTAATGAAACATTTTATTCCTGGTTATAAATTTGTATTATGACCTTTGTATCTTGATATTACATCTTAAACTGTGGATGCTAGCTTTTGATCTAGGGACTAGCATTGTAAACACAGGGATCTCTACCTTATCAGGTTGGGACCTTTACAAGTGATCATAAAGAACCGAATAGCATATTATGCCCACTGGTGCCTCTTTCATTACTTACCCCATTACTACTATATTCAGTTATTTAGGTACCTCATTATTCAAAGATGCTCACAAACCCTACACATGCAATTCTACGACTCACATGGCTCAATCAACTCCTGTGGTAATGGCTCGTAGTATTGGGGAACAAGCTTCGGTGGGGTTTAAAAGTAAAGGTTATGCAATACTTTGGATTCAGTTTTATTCGTGACGCGATTATGAGGCAAGAATAACATAGATGCAATAGGTGCTATATGTAGTGAAAGCATGGGGAAATGCTTGCCTGGAAGCTCAGTTGCAGAATAGCTGGGACCCAGGTAAAACTCCTGAGGCTCCTGATATTCTCCTTGCCTGACATCTATCCAGATAAAAACCAAACACAAAAGGGGCATTGCACAATTATATAAATCATATGTAACAAGAAAACAAGTTATGCCATAATGGAATGATGCACAATTTACATGGTGTAAGATAGCATGGCATGGATGAGGTGTGGGGTACAAGAATAAAGCAATTGATTAAGTTTTTAGTCATGTTTTACGCCCATAAAGATTTCTATATACTTAATATTTATATGATGCATGCTTAAATTCATATCATGGAATGCATAGTTAGAACGGGCTCGACGTGGTGATCCATTTATGCATATCATTTGTCGAATTCGGAGTTACAGAATTAAAGTTATCACTTAATCATCAAAAGCCCTACTATTGCATTAAAAAGTATTCCGAAAATTTTATTGTATTTTAGATGTCATATGAATAGTACTCATATTTTTATGATTCAAAAACATATATTTCTTATTATTTTAGGAGTTGGCAATTTGAAGATGTGATTTATGCCTTTTCAATTGGAAATTGTCAAAAAGTCATTTGTGTTAGTATTTAGAATAATTGAATTTGGAAATCAATGTCTATATTTGGAATAATCAAACAGTTCTAAACATTTTTCATATTCAAAGTATTTTGATTTGAATTTTGTTTCAAAAGTTTTTGAATCAGCAGGGGGTTGTAGACAAAGTTGCTGACATGCTACTGGGATGTGTCTGCAATTAACAGAACAAAGCCAGGGGGCTTCATGCAAGAAAGATCTGTCCGTTCTGAAACCAAGTGTCGAATGAACTTCTGAATTTGCTTTCTCTTCCCTAAATCTGCACCTGAATAAATGTGCAAAACAAATGGTGGCCAGACCGAATAGTAAGTTGAACCTGGGAGCTCAGCGTGTGTAGAAGCAAGGGTGGAAACACTTGGCTAGCTGTCTGGTTGGTGACAGGAGAGATGATTCACCGCTTTTAAAATTGGAGTTCAGTGGAAAAAGTTCTAACAAAACTGAATCAATATCATTCAGTTGACAAATAGAAATATATCGAGGAGATGATTTGAACCAGGGATCATCAACAACCAAGGAAACAAGGCCGAACCATTGGGCTCCAGCACAGATGACGAAAGAAGCAAGGCCGCACCAATTTTGACCAATATGTGCGGGAGTTTCTCTGAAGAAAACTAAAAACGCAGTCGCGCGTGTACATACTGAATTTGTCGACGAGTAGCGACGATGGCGACTAACTGGAGATACTTATTGCGCGCCGGTTGAGGGAAATTGAAGAGGGAATATCGGGACCGGTTTATGTGCTGTGGGATTTGAAGATCGAAGAGATCAAAGACTGGTCTAGGGCTGGTTTTGGACTGACAGAACCGAACATTTTCCCATAGTTCGAGGCAAGTAAAACGACCGACTTTGAGAGATGATGGCGAGAGATTTAGGACATCGTTTTGACTGAGATTTGTTTCTTCATATAGGTGGATCTACAGAAAATATATGGATGTAGAAAAGAGCTTGATGTCTATACTCGCTTCTATTCTTGTAGATAGTGTTGGGCCTCCAAGTGCAGAGGTTTATAGAACAGCAACAAGTTTTCCTTAAGTGGATCACCCAAGGTTTATTGAACTGAGGGAGGAAGTGGTCAAAGGTATCCCTCTCAAGCAATCCTGCAATCAAGATACAAGAAGTATCTTTTGTCCCCCAACACACCCAATACACTTGTCAGGTGTATAGGTGCACTAGTTCGGCGAAGAGATAGTGAAATACAAGTAATATGGATGATTATAAGTGGTAATTGCAATCTAAAATAAAAGTGGTAGCAAACAAACATGTAACAGAACTGGTTATAAACGGCGTTTCAATGCTTAGAAACAAAGTCTATGGTTCATAATTTCACTAGTGGATACTCTCTTATAAATATCTTCTCTTTATTATGCTACTCTAAACTACTCTCCGGTTGGACAACTCCAATCCATGGTAGGGCTACAAAAGCTCTCCTTAAAATTCGCATTCCCCATCTAGATAGCCTCACACTGTCATCTTGAGCGCTAGATGGTTCCAACAAACACCACAATTTCATAGAGACATCCAACTCAAAATATAACTCATGATAAGTATTTTTATAATCTTTAGCCTAAGTGCCACACGGTGTGCACACTGTCAACTTCACATACGTGGGGATAACCAGAGATTACAATTAAAGCACTTGAGTAGCAGAGTAGATCTACTTGATTACAAAGCTCATGACCATAATAATATCACACACACACACACACACACACACACACACACACACACACACACACACACACACACACACACACACACACACACACACACACACACACACACACACACACACACACACACACACACACACACACACACACACACACACACACACACACACACACACACACACACACACACACACACACACACACACACACACACACACACACACACACACACACACACACACACACACACACACACACACACACACACACACACACACACACACACACACACACACACACACACACACACACACACACACACACACACACACACACACACACACACACACACACACACACACACACACACACACACACACACACACACACACACACACACACACACACACACACACACACACACACACACACACACACACACACACACACACACACACACACACACACACACACACACACACACACACACACACACACACACACACACACACACACACACACACACACACACACACACACACACACACACACACACACACACACACACACACACACACACACACACACACACACACACACACACACACACACACACACACACACACACACACACACACACACACACACACACACACACACACACACACACACACACACACACACACACACACACACACACACACACACACACACACACACACACACACACACACACACACACACACACACACACACACACACACACACACACACACACACACACACACACACACACACACACACACACACACACACACACACACACACACACACACACACACACACACATATATATATATATAGAGAGAGAGAGAGAGAGATGAATACATAGCTACCGATAGAGCCCTTAGCCTCGAGGGAGAACCACCCCCTCTTCATCATAGGAATTAGCAACAACGATGGAGATGACGGTGGAGTCGATGGAGATGGCTCCGGGGGCAATTCCCTGTCCCGGCAGGGTGCCGAAACAGAGACTTCTGTCCCCCGAATCTCCTCTTCGGTGGCGACGGCGCTGCAGAACTTTTTGTGAAGATCTGATCCGTGTAGGGTTTACGTCTCGAGGAGACGTATATATAGGCAAAAGGTCAAGGTTGGGGGAGCCTTGAGGGACCCATACCACTTGGTGGCGCGCTCCTGGCCGTGCCACCGTATGGTGTGGCCACCTCGTGGCCCTACTTCGTCTCCCCTTCGGTCTTTGTGTCGTGTCTGGTAAAATAATGACTTTAATTTTGTTTCATCCAATTTCGATAATATTTCATTACTAGATTTTCTGAAACATAAAACAACAGAAAACAGGCAACTTGCATTGTGACATCTTGTCAATAGGTTAGTTTCAGAAAATGTATAAAATATCTCAAAGTGTAGACAAAACATAAGAAAGTTGATACAAAACAAGCATGAAGCATCAAAAATTACACATTTACGACGACATATTAGGTGTGCATCACGTCACTGGAGATCCATCGAGCTGGACGGAAGGGAAAGATGAATAGATGAAAATAAAATAAAATAATGCTGATAGACTGAAGTAAAAAAATGCATGTGGCAGACAAATATTTGTGTCGATCTTTGGATAAAGACGGCGACGAAATTGCTCCGAATTTGGGCATGCCACAAAAATGAAAGATGGAGAGTGGACAAAGTCCTAAAACTTTCGTTCAGAATGTACTGACGGAGGAGGGCTATAGGCGCCGGAAAAGATCGAGAAATAGAGAGGGTTTGCGTGGTGTCGTACTGACGGAAAACTTGCAAAACCCCGGGATCCGGTCAGACTTTGGAGGAAGATTACGGGAGATTTAGGGCATCGTCTTATGCTCCATTTGATTCTAGTGAAAAATGGAGGTGACCTCTTTACTTTTGGTTGCTGGTCGGCTTCGGATACGACCTGTGGTGACTGCGATAAAAGGATGAACAGAGGGTCCTGCGGTGTACTGTGCTGTGTTGCAGCGGCTGAACATGTGCGCGCTTGCTGCTGTCAGCGATCGCAGCCAGAGCGGCGACGCACGCGAGTGGCGACAGTGGCACCGATACAAGGAGGCGGAATACAGCGGGACAAGGGGAAGGGAGGTAGATGCTCACCGAGGGAGCGGATGGCGAGGTGGCGGTGGTGACCGTGGCGAGGACGTCCGAGACGACGAGACGCAACATGCACAGCGAGCAACGTGGGCGCACGCGTTTTGGCGTTCCGGGCTTCCTCTTCGTGTCATGGGGCTCGAGCGGCATCGGGGAGCTCCAGCAACTCGATATGGTCCTCCTCCTTGTCTGCGTAGCTCCGACGACAGCGGTGTTCAGCGGTGCGGCGGGATAGAGGGCGGCGGCGGTGGCATTGCCATGGACATGGTGCTGGTAGGGTTTACTAATAAGAGGAGAAAAAGGGGAAGGAGTAGATCGATATGGGGGAGTGGTTGAGAGCTGGATTGGCCTAGGATGCTTTGCCTTGATGCTTTTTGTGGACAGGGCAGGGCAGCTGGCGTTGCACGTGATGGGCAAGGACAAGCATGGCTCACGTGCTGGATGTAGCTCAGCAAGAAGAGGAACAGAAGTTAGCTAGGCGTGAACGGCGGCAGGGTTCAGGTTTAGCTGGGTTTGATCGATGTATGCACCAGGAAGTTTGGGTTCAGCTGGATTCCAAGTGTAGACCGATCAGTACATGTGTGTGGTGAATATGAAGGTTGCATGCACACAAAGGTAGGAAGAAGTGTATGACGAGTATGATTAGGTTTTAGATTTTGGAATAGGTAGATAGTAGCTTAGCTAACATAGGATATTAGAGGAAGATATTTAGCTAGGTTTAGGATTAACAAATGGATTAGAAAAAATAATCACAAGGCAAATAGATTAGAGACGGAGTATTTGTTTAGCTAGCTAGATTAACTAGGAAAAGCTTGAAAGATGGAGTGTAGATAGGATTTGAAAAAAACATGTAGACATACACATGGTGCCAAAGAGAGTAGATTTAGGATGATCTAGATTGGGAAAGAAATAGGCCACTAGATGTGGTATATGTAGATGGCCACAAGCAAAAGATTTTGAAAGATGGGAAAACCTTTGAATATATGTGGTATCCACATAGATACCTGAAAGTTGATGGTTTTGATGGGATTGAACAAATTCAAATAAAACACAAACTCAACTAGAATTCAAATGAGGAGATATGTCACATAGGGGGCTTGTTATTTTATGTGACTAGAGTGGAGAGTTTATACTGCATGCGCCCACTAGGGGAAAAATAAAAGGATGGCACATGCACTTTGGGTAAAATAGAAAGATGGTGACAATATAGAACATAGAAGGATCATGGACAAAATATTGGGATGGATCCAGACATAATTATACATGGGCATGAATTAAAACCTACAAAATAAATGGAACCCATATATCCATGCATCGTGGAAATGGACAAGATCAAGTGACAAGAGGCCCTATCATGTTAGTAGAGAGAATGATTTAAAGAGATATTCCCTCAACTTAATTTGGACATCAAGCAATATATCAAGAACCAACTACAATATATTAAGAACCAACTACAAATAATGGGAGGCAAAAACAAAATGCAATAAGAGGATAAGAACCGGAGACAAGTGTTTTATTAATATGATTCTCAAATGCAATGTGGCATGATGAGATGAGCATAATATTGTGCAATGCAATTACGATATGTAGGAAGTAGAAATATAGAATAGGCAAGTAGCATTACAATTATTAGATAATTGGGATGCTACATGTTGCAGGGATCGATGCACGACTAACCTCGTCATAGATAAACTTCTGCTAGTTTGATCGTTGAGCGTATGGTCCATTACCTTATCCTTCGCATTGGATCTTGGTTATGTGTTTGCAAATTTTGTTTTGCATAGCGCGTTCCCCAACTATGGTATCAAGCGGTATTTGTGTAGGCATAGGTACGGATAGATGAATCGCAGAATTCCCACATTATTGATCTTGTTCTTGCTACCCAATTATCGCAATTTTGATCTTGGTAGTTTTGCATGATTACTGGCCCGAGCTAACTTTACGATCTATGATCGAGACTGATCTGTGAAGTGTACTTTGGGTATGGGAAAGAACTTTGTCGGGTGTCGGTTTTTTCGCAATAGTCAAGAGTGATATTCGGCATATTGGGCTTTTATGGATTTGGTGAAGTCCACACGGGGTCACGCATTATCTATAGACTTAATCTTGGTCATATACGAGCGTTTTGAGGCTATCTGCCATCTTTTTGACGATGAAATGTGGGTCTTGTTGCATTTTGCATTTCACTCTTTCAAGACCGTGAAAAATAATTCGCTCTCCAGCGTTCACTAACTTGAACCTCACCGGTTCACTGTCCTTGACCCAGGCGTCGTCGTCGTGTCTACCGACGAACACAGAGACCACGCCCCCATCAACAGGGAGCTATTGCACGAATAGGGGAGGCTGACGCCGCACGGAGGTTTGTGGAGCGACCAAGGAGGACCGGTTGGAGAGCTAGGCAGCTCCCACGGCACACTGTCCGGAAAGCATGACTCCTCCATCGCCGGGTGTGGGCAGGGAGCCCCTGGCTAGAGTGGAGTTTTCCCATGGCTCTAGACGTGTCTTGATGGGAATTGACGACTCCGATACACATATCGCAGGCATGTGCTATTTTTCCGATTAGGAAGTAGGAAACATTGGTGGATACGTGACG
This sequence comes from Avena longiglumis, assembly GCA_030063025.1. Classification (NCBI taxonomy): domain Eukaryota; kingdom Viridiplantae; phylum Streptophyta; class Magnoliopsida; order Poales; family Poaceae; genus Avena; species Avena longiglumis. The sequence continues at coordinate 191,014,294 of CP125974.1, read as the reverse complement.
GGAATGGGGACGATACGGCAGCGACGGGGACACGGGAAGAGCCCAGTTATGCCGATGGGAACTACAAACCATAACCCCCATCGCTCTCTCTCTCTATATATATATTTTTTTTGTTGGTAGGAAAATGGATCAAGCGTGCAGCCGCCTCCTCCCTCTCTAGAATCGTGTCGCTGCGCGCACACGGATTCCCCTAGCCCCTGCCTGGTTTCGCCCCTCTCTCCTGTTGGGGTGCCTCCGCTGCCTCCCATCGTCAGCAGCAAGGTAACTGCTTCTGCTGATAACTTGGTGCTCTGACTTCTCATAATCTATCTGATGATGTTTCTGTGCTAGGCTCAACTGATGGAAGACGACATCCTGATCTTCACCTAGGTTGGCGAGTCGGGTATAGAAGTGTTCATATTTTGCCATGACGGAAGTGACAATATGGTGGAAGACACCCAGTGAATCCTTCTTAGAGTGATGAGCTCCAAGAATTAGAGTATCTATTAGTTTAGGCCTTTAAAAGGACGATCACCTTTTTTTTAATACGAGTGTGCTTAACTCCTAACTACTATGCTTTCTTGGTGTAAAAGAGATTTATTGATGAAAAAAGAGTAGAGCAATTATATGCTACATAGGCAAACAACTAGAGTAAATGAGCAGATATGGCTGGCTACATCCAAAATTACAATGCCATACACCCTGCATGGCCTGGCCCTGCAACAATGTGGGACAGGCAGCACGACGAAGGCCTCCTGTCCTACTATTATTAATGGTACTTGCAAGTATATAAAAAGTGATGTCTATAGAATATTTTTTTAAATGTATATCTAAATAGACATTTCATATTGATATCCTATTTGACTATTCCAAATTTTTATTGTTGTATAAAAAATAAGGTTCACGAGAAAATTGTTGTTCATCGCAGTGCACGAATGAAGACGCCTGCAATTATATCTCATTGGCCAAAACAAAATGTTGGCGGCGAGACGAAGCTCGCATATCCGTCTAGTATATATGAAGTCTAATGAAGCTATTGTACTATTTACAGTTTAATGGGGACATACCCCGGATAAGTTAAAAGACAAACAATTGATCATGATGCTTACTTACCACTTAGGTAAAAAACGATTCTCTATACAACAATAGAGCCCCTAATCTATCAAAGCGTGTTAGAGGCATCTAACTTGTTTTTGTAGGAAAGTGATATGGTATAGCTGAAGTTTGCAATGTGATGTATGTGATGTGTTATGTTGTAATCTCGTAGGGCATGAGTGGCTGGATCCGCGATAATTTTCATAATATTATTGTAATAGCCATAGTTGTTTTTACTTTGTTAGCTAGAGTAATAATAGTTGTAAAAGAAAGGACATGGCAATTGTGATCAAGAAACGATGAAACTCGATGTTATTCCTAAGGCACGTGGAGGACTACATGGCGCAGGAAGACATTGATGATGGAGATCATTTGCGCGAAGTGCTATACCATATCACTATATAAATTGTATGTGATATTAATCATTTTATGAACTTTATTTGTTGCGCAATAGTCATAATAAATAGGGTGATCTATCACTAAAATTATCAAGTTAACGTGTTCCCCTTGGTTAGGATCCACATAATAAGGGATTCGAACTGGTGTGGGTCGTGTAACATAGGCACACCTAGTGAAGGGGTTCGGTAGAAAACAAAAAAAATACCTACTACAAAAACACATCAACCAAGATCTATCTATGCAGAAGTACAGTAACGATGGGATATGGTATTCATACCTTTAAAGACCAGTAGCGGGATTACGTTCCTGCACAAACGTTGCTAATGAAAATATGAAGCATAGCATACCTCAGGATCTAGAAGGCTTCAAGCGTCCAACACCACTAATAGCAATGCCTCCAAAGTTTTACACATGTCCGGTGTAAAAGATGTCTACCGAGCACCGGTCCAGCAAGGCAGTGGAAGAAGAAGATCTGGACCGATTCCAATTGCATGACGACATATGTTTGGTGGAGAAATCCCTACCTCATTACGTACATTCCAAACAAGGGAACACACACAAGAGGGAGAGAGAAGGAGAATGGCCAACTCTCGGATGAGATTTGGAGGAGGCACCCCCTCCTTATATAGGAAAAAACTGGGCACTTCCACCCCTCCAAGTCTCAGGGTGGGACTAAACTTGGGAGGAGGTGGGAGAGGATGCGGCCGACAGCGGGGGGTGGGCCCCACCCACGTGTCAAGCCCTCCTAGGGGCTGGCGGGGATGGGTGCCTCCCTACCACACGCGCCCTTGCCCACCAAGGGGCCAGATGCTCCCTCTTGGGCCCGCTCCCCTCTAGGGAGCACCCATGTTGGGTTTTCCCTTTTATTTTTATTAAATAAGTATAATTAATATTAATTCCATTAATTAAATACTAAATACCTTCTACTTAATTCCCTTTGTTCAAAACTCCTTTTGAATAACCACCGAACACTTCGGTATCTCTCCTGAATGTTTTCCATTCCCTCTTCTTCTTGTTTCTCTTATGGCTGCAGATCAACCTGTAGCGTCTCTATCCTTAAGCATGACACCCTTACGGTTCGGGAGTGCTCAGACATGATGAATACATCTCTCCGATAAATGACCAACAACGTGTCTGAAAACTCATGATGGCCCTTTTACATTCCACGAATTTGATTGATCGCTAGAACCTTTTAGACATTGAGTTTTATTCCCTTTGCACTAGATACCTAGTTTGTCCAAGACCTGATCTATTGTATCGACATACCTAGTTTGATTGTGTTACTGACAAACATGTTTACTTGGTCTCATGATATTACATCCTTGTGACCTAGTCACATGCTTGAAAGCTCATTAATGTAATCTCACCAACTGGGTCCAGAGTATCTATCCATCACTCAGATAGGCAAATACCAATCTCGATACATAGGACTCAATCTATTCCTTTGGAATATCCAATACACACCTTCATGGCAACCCAATTACGGACATGACGGTTGATGTGATCAAAGCATCCGCGAGAGAGATTAATATGATCTCATGGTCTCGGGACTGAATCACTATGATTTTCTAGATATCATAATGTCGAACTTTGCGAATCGATCTTATTGCAATACTACTATAGGGCCATCATTCATCTAATAAAGTGACCTTGTCATCAGTTGACGTCGAGAAGTCCATGATCGAAAAACCTCGATTTTCAGCTGCCCAATGAACTAGTACTAGAGGATACTAGGGACTTGATTTGTTTGTATATCATACTTGTATTAATGTTCCCACTTAATACAGTTTTAGCATGATACAAAACTATTATGAACATTAGAGATATGAGATTAAATAACATCGCTAGATTATTTCAGCCCAAACTGCTATCCACATCCCTGGTTCTTTTTGGCCGTGGAATGTTGACGACAAGCAGTTGAAAACCGTCCCCGGACCCGAAATTTTACTCCAATCCCGTCTCTGGTATCTTTGGAGCCCGCTGACTGGCGGGCCTCGCAGGACCCTTGCTTGCCATATGGTGGAACGCGCGTGCTCCCTACGCCCGCAATTAGTGTACGCATGAAGTACCGCGCTTGGTGAGTGGCACGATGCGCCTCCACGTCCGTCGGGTTGCGGGGACCGGGCATAGCCAACCTGGCGTCGTGAGCCACGTGAGCCCATGAAGTTCACGGCTTCTCGCGGCTATGGGGCCCGTGCGCCCTGGTCCCACCATCAGCGTACGCGGGTAGTACCGCGATTGGTGAGAGCCGTGATGCGCCTCCGCTCCCGCCAGGTTGCGGGGCCCGCCCATAGCCAACGTGGCGATGTCAGCCGCGTGAGCCCATGAGAAGATTCTCGTAGCTATGGGGCCCGCATGGCCGCAGTTTTCCGCGGACATGGGGCTCGTTCAAGACCAACATGGTGTCGTAGATTGTACCCATGCACGGTTTCTCACGAATGCGAGTCCTAGATGGTATACATGGCAGCATTGCTTCTTTCTTACGGGCTTTATAGAGGATGAGAGTGTTCATATTCATAGCTAACCTAACAACATAGACTATAGGCGTGCGCGAGTTATTGCGATCGGTAACTTGGTTGTTAGATCCAGGATAATACGATTCTCTCTCTAGGTTGTTTGCATACGCACTGCGTTATCTAGTTCCTCCCCTCCCCCGTGTACGTTCTCCTTCCCCGCATCCCTGTGATCATTCGTATGCGTTTGTACGGTGAGGACACCATAGATGAAGATGCTGTGTACCCACCATGGTGAGGTGAAACGATCAGGCGACGCTAGGAGACGATGTCAACACCCGGATTTTTAATTCCATATGCCTGTTATGCCATACATAGAAATACCAGGATTACCATTTTTGCGAGGCATAACATATTGGTACCATAGTTCATCATCCATTACAAACCATTATAAAAGTCTTAAAAATAAAGGATCTCATATCCAGTCTTAATACAATCAACGCAGCGGAATAATATAATAACGGTAGCATGGGCGAAGCTACATCTTTAGGGTCACAGGCAATGCTGACGATGGGAGATGATCCTAGTTGTCGTAGACTTCCTGTTGTCCATCATCCTGGTAGTCCTCCTTATAGTCTGGCCATAGGAATAGTCAGGGACAAAGCCATGAGTACTCTTTAAGTACTCGCAAACTATCACTAACAAGTAAGTGGTTCAAGTAGGAATACTAAGCTCTAGGTTTGTTTGCAAACAGCCAGATTTACTTCTAACTGAGTTCAGAAGTAAAGAAAACTAGTTTAATATCTTTCAACACCTAAGTGGGAACTTCGTTTTCCCTTTCACAACTCTACTATGGTCAAGTCAAAATCATGATTCATTTCATAAGTCATTTTGAAAACATCCGACAACGGAATAGTATGGCCACTCCAACTATCCATAACCGCGGACGCGGCTATTCGAATAGTTTGACACTCTGCAGAGGTGGTACACCTTCACCACAACATTTGATACATCCGTCAGGAATAATCCTAAATCACCATACTCAGTATGCGGATAATCAATCCTAACCTTTCAATTACACACCCTAGTATAGGCACCTCCCCTCTGAGTTTGGCCTCCCAACCATGACCATCTTTCATCTTGGGAACTGCACAGATCGACAATCATCAAGAGGTAGCCTCAGCTCAAACCTCGGCCACAAGGGAACCCATACTAAGATATATAAAATTCCATTCAAGCCCTACCCAAATTTGGGAATTGTGTTTGTACGGTAAAATTGGAATGGTGTCACATCTGAACACAACCATCAGTTTTATAAAGGGCTAAGGCTCATGCCGCAACATTTTCATCATCAAATCATCTGGTGTTCAATAACACATGTCAAAACATTTCATTAGAATGACTCATCATTATAAGGTTTTCATAACCATTTTCACCAAGTATTCCCATCTAAAGTGATCAAGTTTTATACTTAGCACTAGCCACTACAGTTGGGGGTAATCACTAATGAGGGGTGCTAATCAAGTGTGACTTATCCAGATCTAATCTCATGCCTAAGTATGACATCTAGTTCTATCTAACTTAGGCCAAGTTTTATGCTCTTTATGCTACCTCTAATATCTTTCCAAAATTCACAAGTCACTAAGTAAACATAAATAAAGAGCTTTGATGAAGAAATAAAATAATAAAGCTTACAAGTAAAACTGGGATTTGGTATAATAAAATGGTATAACCAAATATTCCTAAGTCCTCTGGTTTGCATAGTGATCATGAAAGTGTTAACTTGCAAAGTTCTAGCTTGCTAAGATGGCTTGCCTTGAGTAGTGCAGTGATTGTAGTTCTCCTCTGCTTCTTCCTCATAGTAGTATCCTTCCTCTTCGTATCCTTGGTCGGTACTGGTGTCTATAAATAAATACGAGGTACACAATCACCAAACAATAATTAACTACTTCTATTAGGCACACAAGGTTCACACTAGATGATCTAGCATCATCACAATCATGACATGAAATAAAGACCTAGTTTTATTTATTTTAGTTTAGAAAAGTAATTTCTACTCATTGAAAACTACTTAAGATTTATATTCTCCAATTAAAATATGGGATCATGTTGACACATGTCATTAACACATATTTTAATACTTGGGAATGTGATTTAAAGTGGTGTAACAATTTAATAAGGTGTAACAATTAATTAATACATGGGGCATTCTTTTATTAATTGTCCATTATTACTGCAAGTAAACCTAGATATTTTAATTTATTCAAAAATGTCTTATTAAATGTGATTTTTGAAAGTTGGAATCAACTAAAAAGCATTTATGGTTGATTTTTGAAAAATGTTTGAATGCACAAAAGTCTCTACCTTGTTATTTTTACTATAGGTGATCTATAATTCCAAATGGTTTGAATCCAGCGGGTTTGGATTAAGAATTTCATTACCTTTCTAACAAAATTGGTTTCATGCAATTTGGTTTAGTGAATCTCTCTGAATCGATTTTTGAATCAATAGACAGAACTAGGGTTTGAACTAAATTGAAAAATCTAAGTTTGAACTAACTGGGTTGCGCAGGAGAGCTAGATGGGCCGGCCCATTGCGCACATCATGCGCACGGGCTGGTTTAAGTGGTGTCCCCACTCGTCAGTGAGACAGGGGGTGCCAAAGGGGTATGGGATGGTTTTGACTGTAGGATTAGATTCAAGATCAACGGCTCACGGCCATCGTTCCCTCATCGCAACATGACACGATAGGGACGAACCCTAGCACGGCCAGTGAGGGTCGGGGGAGGCTCACCGGAGCTCTAGCGAGGGTCGGCGACGGGGGCTAATAGGGTTGTCGACGATGGCGGTTCTCCTGGTACTAGCGGCTTCTCCTGGGGTGGCCTGAATCGACGGCGCCCTTCTCCTCCAGCAGCGGCGGGCTACGGCCAAATTCCGGCAAGGGAGAGCTCGCCTTACTTCGGGAAGAAGTAGGGGAGGATCAGTGAGTGTTGGAGTGTGGAGAAATGGTGCGAGGGAGCTCCCTTTTATAGCGGGGCGAGAGGGGCAGTGTGACATGGGCAGAGGTTGACGGAGGCGACGACACATCGATCTAGCGGCATGGCTCGGGTGCTAGGACGGCGGGCGGTCGCCTGGCGGTCATCACGGTCATCGTGGCTTAGTAAATGATGGTCTACAGCGGTCGGAACGGGGCAGTGCTCTGCGCGTTACCGACGGTGAAGTTTGCGGCATCCGACGGCTACGGGGCATGGTCGAGGGAACGGGCATGTCCTTTGGTCTCTTGGGACGGTGGTTATCGTGTAAGCAGGCGGCGAGAGCTCGAGGTGGTCGGGTCGAGTGGGAACGAAGTGTGAACTGCGGTGCACATCGGCATGGTCAACAGTGGTGCGGTCACGGCGTTTTTGGCGTCTCCTCTCTCTGTCCTCGAGCTAGGGTTGGTTTGGAGAGGCAGTGAGGCACGGGCAGCGTGCTAGACATGGTTGGCGAGGCTGGCAACGCTTGCATTGTGTTGTATACATTGAGGTGGACAAGGGGGTGATCGGGCATGCATGACATTGTGCAAAGGGTAGCTTGCTAGCTGTGTCAATGCAATGGTTGTCACTGGGGGGACAAGGGTTAAGAATTGGAGACAATGGTTTGAATGATCACTACTCAAACTGTGAAAGTTTGGCCAATTTGATTTGTGTCTGCCAAGTGTTTGATGAAATGGCTGAAAGAAATTAATATTTTTAAATTTTGGATGAATTTTGGTGAATGCACTGGTCACATACTTGGTGATAACCCACAAGTATAGGGGGTGTATCGTAGTACTTTCTATAAATAGGAGTGTCAATCCCAACGAGGAGCGAAAGATGTTGAACAGTGGTATGGAGCAGGAAATCCCTGTGAATACTTTGCAAACGGATTTTTAGTCGTTTTCTGATAAGGCAACAAAACAAAGAGCAAGTAACAAAGAACAAACGCAGAAAGTGGCCCAATCCTTTCTTAGCAAAGGACAAGCCGGTGAAAATACTTATAAAGACGAAACGTTCTCGAGGACACATGGGAATTCTATCAAGTGCTTTCGCTTCAAATAGCTGAGTACTCTTCTTTGGTGTTGTAAGTGTTGTGTGGGTGAACCTGTGCTAATGTACAGACCTTACTTGGACTAATACATATTTATGATTAAACCCCCTGCAAACATCCGTAACTATAGGAAAGTAATTAAGATATAAATCTAACCACAGCCTTAAACTCTGAGATCCTACACTCCCTTGTGCAAAGGTGTCCTAACGGGGGTTCAGGTTTCTGTCACTCCAACAACCCCACAATTAGTAGCCAAATACACAATGCATTCCCCTAGGCCCATAAATGGTGAAGTATCATGTAGTATACATTCACATGACACCATAAGAAGAATAGCACCACAACTTAAATACTAAACCATTGAATAATAACTCATCACAGATTCACTACTAACAACATGACTTCTCCCATGTCCTCAAGAACACAACGAACTACTCACAAGACATCATATGGATCAATATCAAAGATGATATGATAATGGATAACAATCTGAACATAAACAATAATCCAATGGTTCCACTCACAAGCATCAACTACAATACTAATTAACATCGGGAAAGTTTCCCCTAAGAACTAAAGCAATATCCAACACAATTGTTACAGTGGGACGGAGTGGTGATGATGGTGCTGGTGTAGATGATGGTGTGGATGATGATGATGATGATCCCGATGAAGCCTAGCTTGATGATGGTGTTGATGGCGACGATCTCCCGTCTCCGAGAAGGAATTCCCCCGGCATAAATCTTTCTGCCAGAGAGATCTTTCTCTTTGTGTGTTTTCTGCCCCCCAGAGGCGGCGAAAATCTAACTGTGGTCGCTCCCCTGGCCTTAGGGTTTCGTAGGGAAGATATAGGTGAAGGGGAAGAGTCGGAGGCCGGGCAGGTGGGCCACACCTGCCCTAGGCGCGGGGTCAGGTGGGCCCTCGCCTAGGGGGTGTGGGCCCCCTGTGGCCTCTGTTCGCTCCTCCTTCTGGCTTCCTTCGTCTTCTGGTAAAATAACATGTTTCCATACTTTTCTGGTATTTTTCTAATCTTCTCAAAATTGCACCGAAACACCTTCTTTTTCATCAAAATCCAGACTCCGGTAGTCCATCCTCCAGGAATCATCCAACATGCATAAACAGATGAAAATTCATAAGTAATACCTCATAATAAGACAAATATCAATAAATAGAGGTAAATTATGATATACAAAGGTGATGCATATTGGGCGTATCAACTCCTCCAATCTTAGACTTCGCTTGTCCCCAAGCGAATGCTGAGCTCAGTAAACATGTCCACAGGTTTATGGAGTGAAGTGTCGATAAAAGAATACAAACAAGAAGCATCACACTTACCATTGCACAACTCACAGAAGAAAACAACTCACCATTATATAACTTAGCTTGCAACCAATTACAGCTGGCACAATAGAGATGCATAAAGATAAATCATAATTGGAAATGGCAAACTTGTTCTTGGTCAAAGAACACCTGGCAAACAGTTTCATAAAAATCTTTTTCTAGAAGTTTCAAAACAGGAGCACTCTTTGCTCAAAAAGGTTTTTTCACAAGTGAAGGCTTTCAAAGTAATACTCAATAGATAAGAGTTTTGTGCAAACAAGGAAGATAAAGAACATGATTGAATAAATCACCATATGAATGCTTGAAACACAACAACTCAAATTCTTGCTAGAGAAAGAGAGGGAGTAGGTTTACCGACTCAACTTGGAAGTGGGAGAAAAGTCCCTTTATAGAGGGAAGTAGGGATACAAGTCATAAAGAGCTTCCAAAATATTATGGTACTTACTAGCTTTGAGCCATCGTTGCCCCTATCATAGGCATCTTGAGATGATTAAGGTTAAAGTGCACAAAGATGGAGTATATGCTTGACGAAATATTAGTTGGCAATCTCATGTCCCTTGAATATGAGGGCCACTCCTCATGCTACTCAACTTTGGTCACAGGTAAGTTCTTGTCATTGTAAGTATTTCCATATCATTGAGAACCTCCAACGGGGTACCCCTTGCACATGGCACAGGAGCTTTCCCATAACCAAAATGACAAGGAGAGCAGACAATGAGCATCTCAGCAATCTTTTTATTTACTATGTATAGATTTTTATTGAGGATGCTTCATAGATAGATCACTATGGTGATGCTGCAAGTTTCCACCATGATTAGGCATGGCTTAGGCTAGCAGCTCAGACGTTTCTCTAACACAGGATACAAACTCCATGGACTAACAAGTTCCCTCTTTATTTCACACCGTTGACATCCATAGACAAAAGAGCACGATATGAACTATGTAAAGAGTAAAATTGCAATGTTGAAAATGTTCCCCGTAACAACACGGTTCTGCTAATTACAACGTATAGGTGCAAGCATATACAACTTCGATGGCACAATGGTTCAAGTCTATTAGGGGCAAGAAAAATAAAGTGTGCCATCAAGTTCGCGAGAGCCTTACTAACTAGTTTTCACATAAAAAATACTTTTTAATTCAAAAGGTAGACGAAACTTGAGAATTTTCTTGGATTAGCAACAATTCTACTAGGTATATATGGTGGACACAAGTGGCAGAAGTTTTGGTTCAAAGGGATTTGGGAACATGAGAAGTATGCCTTCTCAAAACAGGTTTTTGGCTAGCAAGGCTGGATAGCAAGCAAGAGAGTTGACAGAAACAAGAAAACATACAAGTAATAAAGCCAAACATGCAATCTTCCATGAAGACACAAAAGATCTTAAATAAAGAATACTAAGCTTATAAGCCAACAAGAAAGAAAACAAATGATACAAAATACCTGCTAGCTTTTTTTCTTTCTCTTTTTCTTTCAAACCACAAAAATTGTTGCTACTGACCAGAGCTCGGTTTGCCAAAACCAATTTAGATCCACTTGATGATCCGAAAGTGGTGCAAATACTGATCAACAAGATACATCATATAATAGAGGTTGCAAACTAAAATAATAAGTGCAAAAAGTAAAAGATGAGACTTCTCATTAATATTACAATAAAGGGACTCACACTAAGGGATACATAGATAATCAACTAAAGGAGATATACTTCCACATGCAAACCAAACTATAAGATAACCTCTCTACCATAGATATGAATCCACTAAAAAGGTAAAAGATAAAAGATAATGGTGGCGATACCGCGACACTCCCCCAAGCTTGAAACAAGCCAAGGGGATGCCAAACCTGATGATGAATTACTTCTTCGGTGGTGGTGGTGTTCTCTTGTCATCATAAAACTTCCGAGGCAAAGGTTCCCCATACAAAAAGGATGTCCTTGTCTCCGCAATCCTAAAACTAGCAGCAGAGGTTATCCGATCAAATCTAGCCTCATACTCACAATTTTGATTCTATATGTCATAGAGTTGTGCTTGAAATTGATTGGTGGTCTGACGGAGTGAGAAGATCTCTTCTCGGATCTCAGCAACTTCTCCCTCGTGCTTGGTGATGAGTTCTGAACTTATCTTGTGAATAACATCCACTTCGCGTTCTGCCATCTTCTTGTACCTGAAAACTTCCTGTTCCAATTCTTCCATCCCGTCTTCCAGACTGCCTTCTCCTTTAGGGCCTTGAACTTCTTTCATCTGTACCTTCCCCTCTTTGAGGATCAAATCTTTAGGATGAATCCTAAACTCATATATGTACGGGTTGAGGATTTCCGCAGAGGAATCCTCCGTGGGTAATCCAGAGGAAGACATTGAGGCTCCAAATCTGAGAATTTTCCTGACAGAAACAGATCGAAACGAAAACACAACGATAACACCACGAGAACACGATGCAAGAACCTCGGGGAACCTGGGGGGTTATATATTACGAAGTTTCAAGGCATACGGAAGGTTCTGATACGAAAACGAGGCAGAGTCGGAGCTCGGGGGTGGCACACCCCCTCTAGGAACGGGGCAAGGTGGGCCCGCGCCCGGGGTGGGTTTGGCCACCCCGGCCTCCAGTTCCTCCTCTGTTCTGTCCCGTAGTCCTCCTTATGTATTAAAAACATAAAAAATATAAAAAGATTGGATTTCCACGAACCTTCTGTTTTCACCACTTTTACCTATTCAAGGACAAACTCTGCAGTTTCTGGTGTTTGGCTTCTGATAAATTCTTCTAGAGTCACCATTTGAATAACATCCACATCTTCATTATAAGAATCTCCAGAAATATAATGTTTTAGTCTTTGACCATTAACCACATGTGTTGTGTCATCCTTCAGAGAAGAAATTTTGATGGCACCTGAACGGTACACTTCCTTGATAACAAAAGGTCCTTCCCATTTGGAGAGTAGTTTTCCTACAAAAAAATATGAGATGAGACCTATACAAAAGAACTTTCTCACCAACATGGAACTCCTTCTATCATGACATATTTTTACTTTTTCCTTAAAGAGCCTAGTATTTTCGTAAACTTCACCTCTCCACTCATCTAGATTACTTAAGTCGAGCAGTCTTTTCTCACCAGCAAGTCTAATATCTCTATTTACTCTTTCACTTCCCAATAAGCTTTGTGCTCTAATTCTAAAGGAAAGTGACAAGCTTTCCCATAGACCATTTTGTAAGGAGACATCCCCATAGGATTTTTATAAGCAGTTCTATAAGCCCACAAAGCGTCATTCAACTTTTTAGCCCAATTTTTTCTAGATCTATTGACAGTCTTCTGCAAGATAGTTTTAATTTCCCTATTGAAAAGTTCTACTTGCCCACTAGTTTGGGGGTGATAAGCTGAAGCTATAAGCTAAAGCTATTCTGTGGTTTACATCATACTTAGCGAGAGTTTTTCTAAAACCCCATGAATAAAATGAGAGTCTCCATCGGTCATGAGATATCTAGGCACACCGAACCTAGGAAAAATGACATCTTTAAGCATTTTCAAAGAGGTCGTACCATCAACACTGTTTGTATGTATGGCTTCTACCCACGTTGTAACATAGTCAACAATAACAAAAATAAGTGTATACCCTTTTGAAGGAGGAAAAGGCCCCATAAAGTCAAATCCCCAACAATCAAAAGGTTCAATAACAAGAGAATAATTCTGTAATACCCCAGATTTTAATGCGAACTATTTTGTGTTTATTGCATCTTATGCAGAATAAATATGACCAAGACATGTAAACATGATATGTAAATGGGAAGTTCAAAAAAAACTAAATAAATAAATAGTGTGGGGAACTAGAACCCTTGATCTGTTGTTTAGTGTTTAGTAGCAGTCACCATTTTCACCACCTAGTGATGTTAGCATAATACCTGAATAAGGCCTTGTAAGAAGGGTAAAAATGCTACACAAAAGAAAAATGGGATGGGCTTATTTTACCCGAGTCGGACCTGTACTGTCCAGGTGTCCTGGCCGTTCAGTATAGTCAGAGGGGGGGACGGCCCGCATGCCACTTCCCTGCCCTAATCCTCTTCTACCGCTGGTACTCCAGTCCGCCGCCGCGCCGCCGATTCGTGAGCTGTGACGCCGCTGGTGTGTAGCTGGCCACGTCCATCTCCATCGGTTCGTCGTGGTGGTCTCGCCGTGGTCGGGTGGAAGCTTTCGTCAACGGGTGCCAAACTGCTGGTATGCCTTGTTGCCACCAAGTTATGTCTATGTAGATGGTTGCCTCTTGTTTTCCTGTAGGAGTCTAGGAGTACAATTTTGGCTGCAACATGTCGTGCCTTCATTACTGTTTTTTTCTTAAAGAAGTCTCGAGTTAGCTGCTAGCAAGGCTGGACTAAATAGGATCGAAGCACTACTCTAGAATACACATGAATATGCGGATCACTTGAAATTTCAGATATTCGTCAGCCTCATAGTACGTTGGTTAAATGTTATTGTATTTATACAAACTATTAGTCCGTAAGTAAGTTCATGTTGGACCTGGTTGCTTAATTGGTGGAATCTATGGTCAACTAATTAGTACTTGAATAGATTTTCTGCCCAAAATTTTGTAACGCCAACAGTTTTCCAGAGCTTTCCATTTAGCTTGAGCTTGTAAGTTTTGTGTGACACTGGAGTCAGGTTCACAACGCTCAGCTATAGAAAATTTAAATATCCTTCTTACCTCATAGTAGCTGGTTCTTCCGGCCACACACTTGTTCGGGCTGTGCCATTCTTTTTCCATGTTTATTTTTATGCCTACGACTCTGCGGCATAGCATTTCTGCAAGTACTTCATGTTACTACTAGTTATTATATAATTGAAGAGATTAAATTCGTCCTAGTCTAAGCGATAGCTAATTCTTCGTGATTCACGTTTGCCTCTAATAGTGTCCAGACCTGGGGTCTATTTCCTGATACCAATAGATTCTTGTGCATATGATCGACGATTTATTTGCTTGTATGTTTATGTAATGATGTTGTATATTGAGTGTGAGATATATTTCAATTACAGGTGTTGATATTTTTGGTTCGGAATCATTCAATTTACTGCTTATGCCCCAACGGTTGAGGAAAGTTCATGACGGGATAATGACTTTGCATATCTCTCTTCACTCAACTTCTATTATAGTATTTGTTGCTATTTTATGATATATGTTGATTATGGTAATGGCGATGATAATATTGCTGATGGGAAATGTGTGGGAAGTATTCCACTTGCACCTTTGCATATTTGCATATCATGATGTTAATGATGATAGCGTGACCTACTTCGGTGGGCACAATGCGAATTTCATTGATGGGTTGTGACCCACTTTGGAGGCACCCTCCACAAGTTGGAGTGAGTGGATGCCGACGGGTATCCACTCAAGCGATACCGGTATATGCGATGAGATGAGATGAGCATGTAGGCATATATGGCATATTTATGTGTGTTTTATGAAAGAGTGATGCTTAATAAAGGTTTTGTGTTTTGACTTATGCACTATTTATTATGTCTTAATGAACTTGTTGAGTCTTTGTACTCACCCTTGTGGATTCTATGTTTTTAGGTATTGTTGACGGCGACATGCATGGGAACGGGAGTAGCACCTCTACACGCTATGACACACTATTTTCACTCATATCAATCTTCTTTAAATTGATTAGCATAAAATTACCCATGATGGTTATTGACTTACTGTTGGATGCCAAGGTTTGGCTTATGTTTTATAGCTCCCTGGTTGGTCAAATGGGTCATCTTAGAGGTTAGATTCATCTTGGGTTTTGTTGGACCTTGTTGCCATGTATATGGTTACAACCAGGACATATTTCTTATTTTCCTGGTGTGTTTGTCCTCATAAGAAAAGAAGGCTTGGCCACAAATTTATAGTGTATGCTAGATTTGTGATTTATATTGATGTGTGGTAGCATTGCCAGGTAGGGTTGATACTTGGGGTGTTACAAATTCATAGGCATTTCATTGCGTCTAGAGATGTTATCTACTCGTTGGCATTTATCACATGATAAGACAAACTTCCTTGCATTTTTAAAAAGGGTAGGCCAATAAAATCCAGATTGTAAAACCTTTTGTGCGGTCCTATCCCAGCATGATGTTCTCCATAAGCACTGCCATGACATTTTCTCAATATCTCTTGTTGTTCAAATTCTGGAACACATCTTCGTATAATACCATCTACTCCTTTATATATGTGTGGGTCATCCCAAAAGTAATGCCTTAGATCATAAAAGAATTTCCTTCTTTGCTAAGCTGTAAAGGTTGGAGGCAAATACTTAGAAACAATAAAGTTAGCATAATCAACATACCAAGGACTCTCATGCGGATTTACCCTTATTGCAGCTAACTGATTATTTGGAAAACTATCATTAACAGGCAAAGGGTCAAAAGAAATGTTTTCCAAACGAGATAAATTATCAGCAACAGGATTATCAACACCTTTCCTATCCACAATATGCAGATCAAACTTTTGCAAAAGCAACACCCATCTTATAAGCCTAGGCTTAGCATCCTTCTTTGTCATAAGGTACTTAATAGCAGCATGACCAGTATGAATAGTAACATTAGAAACAACAATATAAGGTCTAAACTTAACATAAGAAAATATACAGCTAATAACTCTTTTTTAGTAGTAGCATAATTCTTTTGAGCAGCATCCAGAGTCTTGCTAGCATAATGAATAACATTCAGTGTAACACCCCGGTTCTGAAAAGACCGTGGCCTCTATGTGACATGCCAATCCCTGGATCGGTTCATTGGCCCACAATAGAGTAAGATGAATAACATAGCAAAATAACCGTGTATCATAGATAACGAAGATCCAGAGTACCATTATTACAATAAAAGCTTAGCCCAAAGCTAGCTCAAATTATTCAGGTAGCAACATAAACAAAGTAAATCCTCCATTCTTCAAATTGCCCACAAGTGAACAAGTGCCGAGTGGAGTACCGTGGCCTAAATCGATTAATCAGAATCGAAACAACCTGCAACATGAAACGTAGCAGCCCCGAAGGGTCAATACATGGAATGTATGGCAAGTAGAGCTAGTAATGGGGACAATAGTACTAACATCTACATGCATATTTGGCAAGTGGAGCTGTGTTTGGCTTGCATTTGCAAATAACTTTGTCCTACTTTCATAAACAGCTTTTGATTTTCTTTGAAAAGATCCCAATTAAGTTAACCCAACAATATTAAAACAATTATGAAATTAGAATGAGCGAGAAACATGTCATGGAATCAATATCAAGCAACTCAGTTGTCCATAACCGGGGACACGGCTAATCGATTAGATTATACACCCTGCAGAGGTTAGTACACTTTATCCATGTGACTTGGCCAGCCTAGCTCGTACCATCACTCTCATTTTGGGTGATGATAGGGAGAAGTCCAAGAAGAGACTGTTCGGGAAGTAGCTCCTCAATCCCGACGCGCACCGGTCCAACCTACCAAAATTCTACATCTCTGGATACGCGGGTTCGAATTACCACAACCTACTAAGTCCAATCAACCGCCCATTCCATTATTGGCACATGGTTGTACACGTAAGCTACACAATAAAGAAGCCAATCATTCTCTCTTGATACCTGGGTGCCTTTCCGCAATGAAACCACCAAAAATTATCAATACCATCACACCTAGGGGATTCATTGATTAAGTTGTTTTAGTTTTCACAAACGAATACTTTTAGAAACAAGTCTCAATGATGTAACCCAGTCCTCGTTCAACATAGCATGGCTAAGCACATCTACCAACGGTGGTTCATCTAGAAGGAAACCCTACCACATAATAGGACATAGCATAGCGATAGTATCATCCTACACATGCATCTAGAAAATACACGACAATGCATTGAAAATAGTAGAACGATATCATGAACAAAGTAGCATCTACTTGCCTTGGTTGTAGAGGTCGGAAGAACAATCCACACACGAGCAAGCGTTGCACTCGTCACAATCTACACGATACAATTGCATTCATAAACAAACAATTCCACAAGAATATGCAACAAAGATGATGCATGAAGGTATGCAAGGCAAGTGAATTGGTGCTACAGCTGCACAACATAATCCTATTCAATAATACTACTGATAGCATGCATGGAAAATAGTTTTAGCGCAAGGAAAACTATTAAGTAAAAGTAATGCTCCAAACTAGAGCTAGAATTCAAATAATTCACTACCGGTAGTATACTGTTTGTAAAATCTTGGGAAAATTCTACCGCATAGGCATCACTGATTAGAAATAGTACCAACTGGAATTACTCAAAAAGGAATTATAAAACTCCCCGAGTAATTAAAACACTGTAGAAAGCCATTAGACAGTTTCTGCAGAAGTTTTCACCGTAAGCCTATCTTTTTAATTCACGATGAGATTCCCCTCGTTCCACTGAATCCAGGGACATATCACACGCGATTTTTGGAGCTACGGATCTTCTTCTACGAATTTATTACTCCGAAAAGGCCACTAACTAGTTTGATTAAACTGTACTAAACCTGTCTGCAAAAGCCTGAACCAAAGGTACAGCGAGATTCTACACGACTCACTGAATCTACACATATTTTATTGCAATTTTTGGCCAAGCGGTTTAATTTCTACGCAATTTACAAGTTTCTATCAAAATCTGTCAACTAAAAGGATTAACGAAATTAACCAGTCAACTGTGTCTGTTGACTGGTCAAAGCGTCTGCTGACTGGGTGCTGACTGGGCGTCTAACTAGTTAACGCCTGGGTCTGACTGGTCAACGAACTATCTGAACCGCTGATATGAGATCTGACGGTGGCTGCAGGCTTACCGGAAACAAACGGCGAAACGGACGGTGGCGAGTTCCGGACGGTGCGACGATCGATTCCGGACGGCGGTGCTTTGCCTGCGTGAGAGGGAGACGGTCAGCGTACGGTCCAAGATAGTCTACGCGGCATGCAAAACGGCGCGCGGGCGTGCATGCGTGCGTGCGGCAAGCATCTTGGCGTGTGTCTGTGGCGGCGCTTGTGAAGCGGCGCTAGCTGCATCGCAAGCGCAACAAGCGCGCAATGCCGGCAGCGGCCTTGGCGGCAGCGCGCAGCAGCAGCGGCGGCGGCGCTGGCAGCGGCCAGCTGGCGGGTGGCGCTGGCTGGCGGCGGAGGTGCAGCGGTGCGGAGGGCGGCACGCGGGGCACACAGCGGCGGCGGGTGGCGTGGCGGCGGCATGGAGGCGGCGGCGGCTCGCGGATCCCGACGGGAGAGGCGGCGCGGCGATCGAGAGGAGCAGGGGCGGCTCGATCGCGGGCAGGGCGGGGGCACGGTTCCCGAGGCCGGGGTGGGTCCCCTTAAGTGGGCCCCCATGCGGAATCCTTGGCTGAAACGGTGCGGAGTTGGTTTCGGACTCAGAAATCAGTCCGGAAATTCGGACCGTTTTCTGACGATTCACTAAAACGGCCGCAACTTCTCCGTACGAGCTCCGAATCGAGTGATTCTTGCTCCTACGGTTTCGTAAAGTCGAGGGAAAAAATCTAGGGTCAAGGGTTGAGCGAAACCACTAGGCTACAAGGGTGGACAACGCAAGTCCTACTAAAGCCTCCCGTAGGAGCCTCGTAGTAAAATAGAGTAGGGATTTGAAAATAGCGTTTCGCCGAATCTTTTCACTCAACGGTTTTGCATGGAAAAACATGATGCAATGATATGAATGATATGCAAGACCAAATATAAAATTTGGGATTTAACAAGACTAACCTCCTTAAGATGAATCTCGTCCTCGAGATTCGGCGGCGGCTAGCAAATAGGTGTGGGTAGTCCTCTCGGATGTCATCCTCACGTTCCCAAGTGGCTTCCTCTGCAGTGTGGTGGCTCCACTACACCTTGAAAAACCTGATCGTCTTGGTACAGGTAATCCTCTCTGCTGTCTCCAGAACCTTGACCGGCTTCTCCTCATAGGTCAAGTCATTCTCAAGTTGAACCTCCTCTAGCGGTACGGTGTCTCTCAATGGTGTATCCACCATCTCCAGATGGCACTTCTTCAGCTGGGATACGTGGAACACATTGTGAACAGCGGACAGAGCCTCTGGCAACTCCAACTGATAAGCAACTTCTCCTTTGCGTGCTAAGACTCGATACGGTCCAATAAATCGAGGTGCCAGCTTACCCTTAATTCCAAATCTCTTGATTCCACGAAGTGGCGACACTCTGAGGTATGCTCTATCACCTATCTCATACACCACTTCCTTGCGCTTGGCGTCAGCGTAGCTCTTCTGCCTAGATTGTGCTACCTTCAGTCTGTCCCTAATCAAGGCGACCTTCTCCTCAGCGTCCTTGATCAAATCAAGCCCAAACAACTGACGTTCTCCTACTCCATCCCATAGCAATGGTGTCCGGCACCGTTTCCCATATAGCACATCGAACGGTGACTTCTTGATGCTAGTTTGATAGCTGTTGTTGTAGGAAAACTCAGCATACGGCAAATTCTCATCCCAACTAGAACCATGAGCCAAAGCGCAAGCTCTCAGCATGTCCTCCAAAATCTGATTCACTCTCTGCATCCATCGACCAGGTGAAGCAGGTGCTTAACTCCAATCTGGTACCGAGTGACTCGTGTAGCTGGCGCCAGAAGTGCGAGGTAAATTGGGTGCCTCTGTTAGATACAATGCTCTTGGGAACTCCGTGTAGGCACACAATCATGTCCATATAAATCTTGGCCAACTTTGCACTTGTATAGGCCGTCTTTATCAGTATAAAGTGGGCTACCTTGGTCAAATGGTCGACCACTACCCAAATAGAGTCATATCCTGACCTGGTTCTGGGCAATCGTGTGATAAAATCCATTCCCACTCTATCCCACTTCCAATCCGGCACAGGCAATGGCTGTAGATCCTGCTTCCACGGTGTTCAGCCTTCACTCGGCTGCACACATCACATAGGGCAATATGCTTGGCGATATCTCCCTTCATGTTGTTCCACCAAAATCTGCTCTTCAAATCCATATACATCTTTGTGTTGCTCGGATGTATGGAGTATGGCGAGTTATGAGCCTCCTGCAAAATCAACTCCCTTATCTCCGTGTCGCTGGGCACACACAAACGATCTCCATACCACAAGGTACCATGCTCATCCTCGCGAATATCCTTTTCCCGATTCTCCTTCATCTTTTCCTTTATCTCCTCTATTTCCTTGTCTCCTACCTGAGCCTTTTTGATCCTGTCCTGTAGCGTCGGTTGGACTTCCATTGTAGCCAAGTATCCTTCAGACACTACTTCCAGTCTAAGGTCCTTGAATTGCTTGAACAAATCCTCAGGCAATTCACCAACTGCCAATCCATTGGCATAAACCTTCCGGCTCAGAGCATCTGCTACTACATTGGCCTTTCCTGGGTGGTATTGTAGATTCATATCATAATCCTTGATAAGTTCCAACCATATCCTTTGTCTCATGTTCAGTTCCTTCTGTGTAAATATGTACTTCAGGCTCTTGTGGTCGGTGTACACATCACAATGTTTTCCCATTAAGTAATGCCTCCATACCTTGAGCGCATGAACCAATGACGCTAAATCCAAGTCGTGTGTGGGGTAATTCCGCTCATGGTGCTTTAGTTTTCGTGAGGAATATGACACTACTCTCCCATCTTGCATCAGCACACTCCCAAGTCCCTGTCGAGAAGCATCACAGTACACATGGAAATCCTTCTGAAGATCTAGTAAACACAGAACAGGCGCGGTCACCGACGGCAGTTCTGGCCTCGAAGCTGGCTTCACATACGTCTGACCATTCAAACTTCCTCTCCTTCTTCAGAAGTTCAGTCATCGACTTTGCAATCTTGGAAAAGTTTTCAATGAATCTCCTGTAATATCCAGCAAGTCCCAAAAAGCTTCGAATCTCTCCTGCATTCTTGGGTGCTTCCCACTCAGTTACTGCAGTCACTTTGCTTGGATAAACAGTGACTCCTTCTCCTGACACTACGTGTCCAAGAAACCCAACTGTGTTAAGACAGAATTCACACTTGCTGAATTTGGCATACAGCTTGTGTTCCCTCAGCTTCTCCATAATCAGTCTCAGATGCTTCTCATGCTTAGCATCATCCTTGGAATATATCAGTATGTCCTCAATAAACACCTCCACGAACTTGTCCAAATACTCCATAAATACCTTGTTCATCATGGTCATAAAATACGTCGGGGCATTCGTTAGTCCAAAAGACATAACTGTATACTCATATAAACCATACCTAGTGGTGAAGGCGGTTTTTGGTACGTCCTGCTCCCGGATCTTCAATTGAAAGTAGCCTGATCGCAGATCGATCTTGCTGAACACTTTTGCTCCTTCCAATTGATCAAACAAATCATTTATGTTCGGTAGAGGGTACTTGTTCTTGATGGTTACTTCATTCGGCGAGCGATAGTCCACCACTAATCTCTTGCTGCTGTCTTTCTTCTCCACAAACAGAACAGGTGCTCCCCATGACGACGAACTAGGCTGAATGAATCCCTTTTCCAGCTGCTCTTTCAACTGCTTCTTCAATTCCTTCAGCTCATCCACATCCATCTTATATGGTTTCTTTGCTATAGGTCCTGTTCCCGGCATCAGGTCGATAAGAAACTCTACTTCCCTGTCAGGTGGCATTCCTGGCAGCTCTTCCGGAAACACGTCGGGGTAATCCCTAATCACTGGCACAGTATCCATGCTAACCCCCTTAAGAGAATTCAACTTACACCTTCCTGGTCGTACAGCCGACTTGAATCTAATCCTCTTACCATCCGGGGTTTTGAGTGAAACAGCTCGCTGTGCACAATCTATGTGTCCCCCATGCATAGACATCCAATCCATACCCAGAATAACGTCTAATCCATGTGAATCCAACACTACCAGATGTGCAATGAAGTTGTGTGTTCCAACCTCACAGTCAAATCGCGGCATCCCGCGCTAGCTATCATATCTCCTCCAGGTGAACTCACTCTAATAGACCTTTTCACAGACTCAGTAGGTAACTTATACTTATCCACAAATGCCCTTGATATGAATGAATGCGATGCACCAGTATCGAAAAGTATAAGTGCAGGGTAAGTGTTGATTGGAAACTTACCAATCACAAGGTCAGGCTCATCTGGAATCTCCTCCACATTCATGTGGTTCACTGTGGCCTTCTCGTTGTTGTTTGGCTTCAGTCCTTTCCTCTCCGGACAGTTGTCAGCATAGTGTCCCTTCTGCTTACACTTGAGGCATGTCACCTCACTCAGATCCTTCTTCACAAAGCTGCGATCACGGTTGCGGTCATGTCCACCGTGTCCTCCAGAGTGGTGAGAGTGTCCTCCCTTGTGGCTGTGGTGGCTGCTCCTATGGTTGTCATGACGATGCCCATCGCCTCCATGGTGGTGGCGGTCATGGCTCCATGGTCACTCCCTCCATGCTTGGAGTATCCATCATATGAAGTGCGAGACTTGTGATGAGAACCAGAGTGGTGATTGTTGCTCTTTCTCTTGCGGTTCTCCACCTGCTTGTGCTTCCCTTCCAAGATCCTGGCCTTGTCCATAAGCTCCTGGAAAGTGGGGCAATAAACCACCAGTAGCTGTACTGAAATCTCATCACTGAGGCCATCCAGGAATGTCTCCCTCCTTTTTGCATCAGTGTCAACATCCTCAGGTGCATAACGGGACAGGTTGTTGAAATCCTCAATGTACTCGGCCACGGTGCGATTGGTTTGGCGCAGGTTGTGGAACTCCTTCCTCTTCAGGCTCAGAACTCCTGAAGACACGTGGTTGGTCCTGAAACCTTCCTCAAACATTGCCCAAGTCACAGTATCCAGCGGGTGGGTGATCTGAAAAGTGTCCCACCAAGAAGCGGCTGGTCCCTCCAGTAAGTGAGCGGCAAACCTCACCTTCTCGGCATCAGTGCATCCGACAGTTACTAGATCCTTGTTGACTGAACGGAACCAGTCGAGAGCAACCATTGGTTCCGTTGCAGTAGAGAACTTAGCTGGCCTTAACCTCAGAAACCTGGTGAGAGCATCTCCCTGAGGCTGATTGTTTCCATTGTTGTTGTTCTGATTTGCCATGAACTGAGTCATCACTTGGGTCAGCTGTGCCTGAGCTGCCATGAGCTGCTCCAACTCAGTGGGTTGACGGCGGGGAGACATCTGCGGTTCAGCACAGGTAAGTTTAGAAAGAATCAACTACAACAATTGGATTTCTACCCATGCATATGATCAAACAACATCAAACAATAGCAGACAATCACAAGCAAGCAACACATCAACAAACAAGTGATCCAGCAACATCCCAGGGGTTATCCTAGCAGTATATACCTACTGAAATAGTTTTATAAGAGTTGGCAATGGTTAACTAAACAGTTGATTAACTAAACATCCAAAACAGCAATCTGCCAGAACAGTCCAGCAGCGTTCGCGAATTTTTCCGCCTGACTTAAACTCGTCACAAAATTTAGCTGATTTTTGCACATATAGTACAGAGAGTTTCACATCAGCCCAAGTTTTTTCAGATTTTACCGAGTTACCAGAAAATTATGAAAAATCGTACAGTACTGCTGTATCAGCAGAAAACTGCAGCGAAAATAACACAGATAGTAACCAAAATTGCCATAACTCTTTAATAATATTCGCACAAATAATTCCTAGGATATTGGAGTACACAAATAAGCAACTAAACACTATTAAACTAACACGAACTAAGCTTCACATCGATCGAGACTAATCATAACGAATTTGCCTAACATGGACTAATTGGTGGGCTTCTATCTACTTCTTGAAGAGGTTGAGGTAGGTCCTTGCTGTCATGCGTTGACGCTTAGGCTCGCGGTACAACCATGGCGGCGGAGTGTACACCTCTCCTGAGTCATCACTTGAAATCTCAAACTCCACCTCTTCTGGATCCTCCTCTTCTTCTTCACTCTCAACTGCAACTGCAACAGCTTCATCTCCTCCATCATCATCGTGTCCATCATCATCATCCTCGTCCTCATCATCATCATCGTCTCCACTGTCATCATCATCCCCATTGTTGCCATCATCTCCATTGTCATCATCAGAGGGTGGATTCAGCTGTGCTTGGAGAGCGAACTGGGCTGTCATAGCTTCAATAGTTTGATCCCTTTCCTGGACGGTCCCTTGCAACTGTTGTATGTTCTGGGTGTTCTCCTGCACAGTACCATGAAGATGAGCTATGGTTGCATCTCTGGCTATCAGGGCATTCTCCAGAACTCCCACAACTTCATGCAGGGTGTCAATCTCCTGTCCTTGGACCACCATACCATTGCTAGCAAAGTCTGCAATCTCCTTTATCATCATCACCTTCTCAGCTAGAGCTCTATTCTCCCTTTCCATGTCCTCTATGTGCCTCCGACGGGGCGGCATGTTGTTCCTGTCGCCCGGGGTAACAACAATGTGCCCATCTTCATCACACCTCCCATAGTCACGGTAGGGTGAATCCGCTGGAGGTAGGTGTCGGACATTATGGCACTGGCGAGACAGGGCTTCATGTATGGCCAAGTTGATACCAAGTCCCCAGTTGCAGTATGTCTTGGTGTAGATCAAGTGCACGGGGTTTGGCAAGGCGGCATCCCTGAATATGAAGGTAGTGATCTCCCATGCATCCTCTCCATATCCATAGGTGTACAACCTTCTTCCCTTGAACATGGGCAGTGGCAATCCCAATGACTGCGAGAGCTGAGCTAACTGCCTTGCAAAGGGCCTTGGTGACTCCATGGTGGCATACTCAGTCCTGACTTCTCCCATCTATCAAGTAAAAGAGGAAAGTGTGAGAATAGCATATGGTAAGAATTTACGA
Source organism: Avena longiglumis (assembly GCA_030063025.1). Lineage (NCBI taxonomy): Eukaryota > Viridiplantae > Streptophyta > Magnoliopsida > Poales > Poaceae > Avena > Avena longiglumis. The sequence goes on along the minus strand of CP125974.1, from coordinate 190,989,204 downwards.
GGGTGAAAGGCATAAGATGAAAGACAAAGTTAATATAGGCTTTAATAATTCCATGACTTCCTAATCCAATCTAGGTCACGATCCTACAGTCGACACACGGGCTCTGATACCATCCTGTAACACCCCGGTTCTGAAAAGACCGTGGCCTCTATGTGACATGCCAATCCCTGGATCGGTTCATTGGCCCACAATAGAGTAAGATGAATAACATAGCAAAATAACCGTGTATCATAGATAACGAAGATCTAGAGTACCATTATTACAATAAAATCTTAGCCCAAAGCTAGCTCAAATTATTCAGGTAGCAACATAAACAAAGTAAATCCTCCATTCTTCAAATTGCCCACAAGTGAACAAGTGCCGAATGGAGTACCGTGGCCTAAATCGATTAATCAGAATCGGAACAACCTGCAACATGAAACGTAGCAGCCCCGAAGGGTCAATACATGGAATGTATGGCAAGTAGAGCTAGTAATGGGGACAATAGTACTAACATCTACATACATATTTGGCAAGTGGAGCTGTGTCTGGCTTGCATTTGCAAATAACTTTGTCCTACTTTCATAAACAGCTTTTGATTTTCTTTGAAAAGATCCCAATTAAGTTAACCCAACAATATTAAAACAATTATGAAATTAGAATGAGCGAGAAACATGTCATGAAATCAATATCAAGCAACTCAGTTGTCCATAACCGGGGACACGGCTAATCAATTAGATTATACACCCTGCAGAGGTTAGTACACTTTACCCATGTGACTTGGCCAGCCTGCACTATCATCACTCATTTTGGGTGATGATAGGGAGAAGTCCAAGAAGAGACTGTTCGAAGTAGCTCCTCAATCCCGACGCCACCGGTCCAACCTACCAAAATTCTACATCTCCGATACGCGGTTCGAGTAACCTGACCTACTAAGTCCAACCAACCGCCCATTCCATTATTGGCACATGGTTGTACACGTAAGCTACACAATAAAGAAGCCAATCATTGTCTCTTGATACCTGGGTGCCTTTCCGCAATGAAACCACCAAAAATTATCAATACCATCACACCCAGGGGATTCATTGATTAAGTTGTTTTAGTTTTCACAAACCAATACTTTTAGAAACAAGTCTCAATGATGTAACCCAGCCCTCGTTCAACATAGCATGGCTAAGAACATCTACCAACGGTGGTTCATCTACAAGGAAACCCTACCACATAATAGGACATAGCATAGCGATAGTATCATCCTACACATGCATCTACAAAATACACGACAATGCATTGAAAATAGTAGGACGATATCATGAACAAAGTACAATCTACTTGCCTTGGTTGTAGCGGTCGGAAGAACAATCCACACACGAGCAAGTGTTGCACTCGTCACAATCTACAAGATACAATTGCATTCATAAACAAACAATTCCACAAGCATATGCAACAAAGATGATGCATGAAGGTATGCAAGGCAAGTGAATTGGTGCAACAGCTGCACCACATAATCCTATTCAATAATACTACTGATAGCATGCATGGAAAATAGTTTTAGCGTAAGGAAAACTATTAAGTAAAAGTAATGCTCCAAACTAGAGCTAGAACTCAAATAATTCACTACCGGTAGTATACTGTTTGTAAAATTTTGGGAAAATTCTACCGCATAGGCATCGCTGATTAGAAACAGGACCAACAGGAATTACTCAAAAAGGAATTATGAAACTCCCCGAGTAATTAAAACACTTCAGAAATCCATTAGACAATTTCTGCAGAAGTTTTCACTGTAAGCCTATCTTTTCAATTCGTGATGAGATTCCCCTCGTTCCACTGATTCCAGGGACATATCACACGCGATTTTTGGAGCTACGGATTTTTTTCTACGAATTTATTACTCCGAAAAGGCCACTAACTAGTTTGATTAAATTGTACTAAACCTTGCTGCAAAAGCCTGAACCAAAGGTACAGCGAGATTCTACAGGACTCACTGAATCTACACATATTTTATTTGCAATTTTTGGCCAAGCGTTTTAATTTCTACGCAATTTACAAGTTTCTACCGAAATATGTCAACTAAAAGGATTAACGAAATTAACCACCAATCGGTTCTGGATCGGTCAAAGCGTCACGACTGGCGCCGATCAAGGCGTCTAGTCAACGCCTAGGTCTGACTGGTCAACAAATGATCTGAACCGCTGATCTGAGATCTGACGGTGGCTGCAGGCTTACCGGAACAAAAGACGAAACGGACGGTGGCGAGTTCCGGACGATGCGACGATCGATTCCGGACGGCGGTGCTTTGCCTACGTGAGAGGGAGACGGTCAGCATACGGTCCAAGATAGTCTACGCGGTGCGCAAACGGCGCTGCGGCGCAGCGCGTGCGCAGGCAAGCGTGGCGCTGCGTGTGTCTGGGCGGCGGGCGCGGCAGCGGCGGGCGAGCTGCAGCGATGGCGTGAGCCGGGCGGTTGGCGGGTGTGCAGCGCTGGCGCAAGCGGCGGAGGCGGTGCGATCGGGCGCGGGGCACTGGGACGGGCGGCGACGGCGGCGATCATGGAGAGGCTGGGCGATCGAGAGGAGCAGGGGCGGCTCGATCACGGGCAGGGCGGGGGCACGGTTCCCGAGGTCGGGGTGGGTCCCCTTAAGTGGGACCCCACGCGGAATCCTAGGCTGAAACGGCGCGGAGTTGGTTTTGGATTCGGAAATCGGTCCGGAAATTCGGACCGTTTTCCGACGATTCACTAAAACGGCCGCATTTTCTCCGTACGAGCTCCGAATCGTGATTGTTGCTCCTACGGTTTCGTAAAGTCGAGGGGAACAATCTAGGGTCAAGGGTTGAGCGAAACCACTAGGATACAAGGGTGGACAACGCAAGTCCTACTAAAGCCTCCCGCAGGAGCCTCGTAGTAAAATAGAGTAGGGATTTGAAAATAGCGTTTCGCCGAACCTTTTCACTCGACGGTTTTGCATGGAAAAACATGATGCAATGATATGAATGATATGCAAGACCAAATCTAAAATTTGGTATGTGACATTCAGCTTCTTGTCAACATGTTGTCCAAGGACAACACCCATAGCAAAATCACTAGCATCACACATGATTTCAAAAGGTAAACTCCAATCACGTGGTTGGACAATAGGAGTAGTTGTCAAAGCTTTCTTCAAAGTTTCAAAATCTTCCTTACAATCATCATCAAAAACAAAATGTACATATTTTTGAAGAAGATTAGTAAGGGGCTTTGAAATTTTGGAGAAATCATTAATAAACCTCCTATAGAAACGAGCATGACCAGGGATACTACGAATACCTTTGATATCTCTAGGACAAGGCATCTTCTCAATTGCTTCAATTTTGGCTCTGTCAACATCAATGCCTCTTTCAGAGATCTTGTGTCCAAGAACAATCCCTTAATTAACCATGAAATGGCATTTATCCCAATTAAGAACAAGGTTGGTTTTTTCACATATCTGCAAAACTTTATCAAGTTTGTGCAAACAGTTATCAAAAGAAGTTCCATAGACGGAAAAATTGTCCATGAAAACATCCACAATTTCTTCACAAAAACCATGAACGATAGCAGACATACATCTACGAAAGGTAGCAAGAGCATTACATAAACCAAAAGGCATATGCCTATAAGCATAAGTACCATAAGGACAAGTGAAAGTAGTTTTCTCTTGGTCCTGTGCTTTCACAGCAATTTGAGAAAACCCATAATAACCATCAAGAAAGCAAAAGTGAGTCTTTTTGGACAACCTCTCAAGCATTTGATCAATAAAGGGCAAAGGATAATGATCTTTCTTAGTAACGTTATTAATCTTTCTAAACTCAATGCACATTCTATACCCAACCACTACTCTTTGGGGTATAAGCTCATTATCCTCATTAGGCACCACAGTTATTCCCCCTTTCTTGGGATCACAATGAACATGGCTAACCCATTGACTATTAGCAATAGGATAAATGTAACACCCTCAGAATCGGACCTATGCAAGTTTCAGCGATTCCCGCCAAACCCGCATAGAAACGATTCAAAGGTGCCCACCAGGCACTTGCGTGCGGGTGGAAAACGAAGTAATAACATTACACAACAGTCCTCGATGGAACCCACAGAACAGATATATATACAACACGACTCCATGAGTCAAGAATACAGATATACGGTACAAAGATTCAAATCACCTTGAAAATGATACAGCGTCCGCCTACGGACAAGGTGCAAATGGGGCTAAGAGCCCTGAAGAATAACCAATGGCGTCCATAACCCTGCCCAGGCCAAGCCGGAAGGGTAACCCTGCTAACGACGTCGATCGCAAAACCTGCTTAAACAAAAGGGGTGCCGACAAAGGGCAAAGGAAAAAGAGGAGTCAAGATCGAGGCCAAGACACGGCGAGGCTAGAATTCGGCGGTCCTCACCTACATAGGTATGGTGGACTGAAGCGGCAGCGGAAGCATGCACTAAACAACCTATAGAGACTCGATATAACTGGCGGCTATCAGAGAGGGGTAAGAAAGACCTATCCGGATCCAACCTGTTACTAACACCAAACAATCCCATCCTGGTATTCCCCCTCGAGACCAAACGAGGAAGTCAACCGAGGAACTCACACAGTTGGCAATTTTACTTATTCAGTTATCATTGCAGCAATTACTAGTCAAGTATAGATAATCATCCTGATAAAAATAAGCAGTGGGCACTTTTAGTTAACTATTCCCTGATAGTTGCAACACTTACTAGTCAGATACAATTAGCATGAGATATCCCAAAACCCAGCAGTTGTTGGTACTTTTATTTAGCCATTCCGTTGTAGTTGCAATACTTACTAGTCAGGTACAATGGTCGCAAGCGACACCCAAACAAGCAATTGTTGGCAGTTTTATTTAGCCATTCCATTATAGTGAAGCTGATTACTAGTCATTATAAAGTCAAGTTTATAGCACTACTTTAGTTATAGTTGTCTATGATCGAGATACTGTGCTCCAAGTCGTCCATAACCACGGACACGGCTTTCAGAAAGTTTTACCCGGCCGGGGTGCACAAATAGCAACACACACTCGATCAACCTCGGAAGAACCAAATCAAAACCCAACGAGGCCTTCACGACAAAGCAATCACAGGATTCAGAAATATTTCAGGGGGCCACCCCATTGAGTAGACCCGCAACAAAGTTAGCTGACTCCGAGGCGGACTCAAGGTTTGTGTCAATGGCTGTAAACGACTGGGAACCCGAAAATGTGACTGGGCTTGTCGATACCGCGAAAACACTCCGCTTACCTAAATAGTACAGTGTGCTCCTCTCACAAACGTAAATAAAGCAGTAGCATGGCATAAGTACAGTATAGTAAATAAAACCTCAAACTAGTTTGTGGCCCCAAGAAATAAGAATGAATCAAGCTCTGGCTCAGGGGGGTCCCATAATCCTCCCGGATGTGGATAGCGCGATAAATCAAGGAACAGGTATCAAGCACTCGGGGTCCTACGGGACACAAGTGGACGGTTAACAACCAAATCACATCTATTGCCCACCTGTGCCTCTGCTTACTTACTTCAATTTTAGTTGTTAAACAGTAAATAAAATGAACGATAATTAAAGCCATGACCATCTCCAACATCAAACAGGCGGCAATACTCCAACAACTGTGGCACTTGGCGACACGCAACAGCATTCGAGCAAGCGACTACGACGCGCAAGTCCAACTATCTACCAAACAACAGGTAATAGGAGGTGTCCAAGGCAATATAAAGCTGCAAGGGATATCACGGGTACGAAAACTAGAGCATCGCAACACAGGTAGCAATAGATCAACAGGAGGGAAATAAATACTATAAAGGTAAGATAGGTAGAAAGGGGAAGATGCTCGCCTGAAAACATTGTCGAAGGTTCATCCGAAGGTCGGGGCGAAGCTCACATCAACTCAACGGCCTTATCCGCGAAGAAGCAAAACACTAGAATAAACACCGGATGCAATATTTAATACAACGGCAGAAGATCGGGCATGATGCATGTATGATGTATGGTATGGCAAAGGTGCGATGCAATTAGGTCATATTAAGTGGAACCGGGGTCCCGGCAATTAATTAAACGGTTCAAGTTATTTAGAACCCCGCAATTTAAATGTTGTTTAACAAGGCAGAATATATCACCGGTTCGCTACACAAATTTAAATGAGGCCAATATGAGACTAGATTTGCCCGCATATGGGCCCCATATTTAATTATAAGGTGAATCGGCATAAGGCCCCCAAACCACATGACAATGTGCATGCGAGTATGACAATTTAATATGCAACAATTTATAAATATGGCATTTATAAAATAGGGGCTCGGATCAGGGTCACACATTAGGGTTCGGCAGATCTTGGGGTTCCGGGGTTCGGGGTCGGTCTCAGGGTTCAGGGTTCGACGGGATCGGTCTTGGATAACGGAAGTAGATCTTGTCGCATCCGGGAAGGATAACTTGTCGTCCAGGGTCTCGGTGTCCGGGGTGAAGTACTTAGCGTCCTCGAGGAAGTTCTTCACGCATCTATGGATCGGTCCTCGGGGTAGAAGAACTTGGCGCGCCAGGGTTCTGCATCACCGGATCTGTGGACCAGGGTCTTCGGATCCGTGCTCTCGGTTTCATGACGATGATCTTGCCGATCCGTGACGAGGATGTTCGGGTACTGGCTTGGGCAGACGATGACGGCCTTGGGTGTGGTACCGGCAACCTCCTAGAGTCCCCGTCTCGGTACAATCTTCACGCATCGGTCCTCGACAACGGAGTGCTTGGTAAAGAGCATGGCGTTCTAGGATCTTCGGAAGATCTTGTTGTCGAGGGTTCATGGTCTTAGGGTGCCTTCTTCGATTGTCGGTGACGATCATGAGAAATGTCGGCGTCGGGTGGTCTCGAAGTAGTCTTTTACCAGGGGCACACCACAAGTGCACTTGAACACGCGCGGCAACGGGCTGCCAGGGAACGGGTCGATCGCGATGGGCGAGAACAAGGCGGACGGCGAGCCGTGTCGAGGCAGCGCTCGCGGCTTGCGGAGAGGAGAGGAGGGGAGCTCGCTGTGGTGACGGGCGGTTGACGAGGACGAGCTCCTGGACGCCCCTGGCGACGAGGAGACGGAGCCAGAGCTTGAGGTGGGCTTGGCGCGCGCGCTGCTGGAGAGGTGAACGACGCAGAGGCCGGCGGTGGCGGCGAGGCGGGCTTGAGCCGGGAGGAAGCCCGCTGGCTGCGCACGTCGGCGGCGGGGAGGGGGCGAGGGACGGGCGAGGCGAGTCTGCCGAGGCGTGGCGGCGGACGACGGGCATGGCCTGTGAGGCAGAGGCAAGGCGTGAGGGCGCCATGGCGCGGAGGCAGAGGGCGAAAGGGGGAACGCCGGCGGTGGCGGGCGCCGGGAGGCGGAAGGGAGCTGCGGTGGCGCGAGCTCTGGAGAGGAGGACGGCCAAGGCGACGGGAGGCGCCTCGGTGAGCGGGAGGCGGCCAGAAGAGGAGGAGGACTCGGGATGGAGGCAGAGGGAGGCGAGGTGAGGGAGAGGGGAGGGAGCCGTGGCCGGAGAAGGGAGGCGGAGGCGGTGAGGGAAGGGAGAAGGAGAGAGGCGGCGGCGAGCCGGGGTGGCATGGCGGGGAGCTGGCCAGCGAGGCGGGAGGAGGAGAGGCCATGAGGGAGGCGCCGGGAGAAGACGGCGAGGAGGGCTCGCCGGAGTTGGGGAGAAGGGACGGGCCGGGTGAGGGGAGGGAGGAGGAGCGCGTGAGACGTGGGGGCGGGGGACGCGGTGTCGGGGGTTGACCTCGGTAGGCTGAGACGGGAAAGACAGAGGTACAATCCCGCCTAGTTTCCGAAGTTACGTCTAGGTCGGCCGAATCATGAATACGCCGGCCGATGTCTGAGGCGAGAATCCTGTGTATGTATCAAGCAGTTATCCGCCGAAGCATCGTGAGGGTCGGCCGGTTAGCCCAAGTGATCTCAATGGTGAAGAACAAGCCGAGTTAGACAAGGTAAGGTAAGGCCGAGGATAAGCTTGCAGGAGAAGGAGAAGCCCAAGGTCAAACTATAGCTGCAGGCTAGAAGGAATCGAGCAGAGCCAAGCACAAGAGACAAGGATGCACCGCCGAGGGGCGAGAAGGAGGTCACGGAGGTGAGTCCCGGAGCCCGAGGCACGGAAGGGTCCACTGGAGCCTTGCCGTTAGAAGGGCGACAGGGAAAGGAGGCCGAACTACTATTTTAGGACAAGCATATTCCTCGAATATGCTTGCCTCGTCAGCCCTAAGGGCACCCAAGGCACTCCTTTATAAGGGGAGGCTTGGACCCTGAGGAGGGCATCGACTCTGGGAGCACCGTTAGGCTGGTGAGATTCATCTTGTCCCCCTGTATACAGCTCGAAGAGCGCTTGTAACCCAATAAAAGAGAAATAAAGATCTTAGCTTTAACAACTTGAGTGTGGACTCGATTGCATCTTCCCTCCCCAGATCCCACTAGCATCCATTGGCCCCATACTTTAGCCTACCCATGGCATCTGCCGTGCCACCACCACGACAGTTGGCGCCCATCAGGGGCCAGTGCAAGCTGGAGTTGTGATCCGGACGGAAACTTCATCAACACCGGCGAGCGTTGTTTACGCCTTGGTCCAGATTTGGTCTCGCGACTATGTCGTGACAATGCGGGAAGCTTGGGGGAAAACTCCCCGCAATGGGGTCTTCATCACCGGGCGAGCACAGGTCTACGTCGGCCGACATCACCGGCATTTATCCTCACCAGGTTGTTGTTGCAGGAGAGCCACCTCGTAGCGCAGCAAGCCGTCCATCAAGAGAACATCCTGCAGGCAGCGTCGAGGTGATGGTCGCCGCAGGAGCTCAAGCTGGAACAGCAGAGCTGTCAAGCGGAGAACCCGCGCAGCGCACAAGGCGCACCAAGGCATCACGCTGCAAGCCACTGAGGTAATTCCGCCAGTGACAAACCCGACCGAGCTACATGACACCACCCCAAAGGCACCACGAGTGAGAGGGCCACCTCTGGAAAGGCCAGAGGACATTCTTCAGGCGACTATAGAAAACTTAACTACACCTGTAGCGCCGATACTTGATCCGGCAAATGCTCAGGCAGAGTTAGAAGAAACCAGGCAAAAGGTGCCGTAGAGGCCAAAAGTATCACAAGGAATCCTTGAACAGGACCCTGAGAGAATATGCAAAAGCTAATAAGCTTGATATCGCACCCGAGCGGGTGGACGAACTAAGATTAAGAGGGAAGAACCTCATGGATGACATTAATAAAGAGCATGAAGCTCACAGAGCAGAATCGTGATTTGGGTTTGCCGAGGCAAAGACTCGCCAAGAACTCGAGAGCGCAAATGCTGTAGCATTGGAATTAGAGGGTTGACCGGGAAGCTCACAGAAACAACAAGAAAGAGTGAATGAGCTGGTGCATCGCGAACCAGCAAAATGAGGAAATACTCGAACTAACCCGGCAAGACCAGGGGCTTCACGGATGGTTCATTCGGGCAGCGCCTTTATCCCGCAGCAAAGATCTTCACCCGGAAACAAAGCTCGAAGAGACAAAGCAGTAACCTCAGGGAAGAGGAACAAGCAAATTGTTCCATATGACCCGACAATGGCTGGAAAGGCAAATGAGAACAGAGGCAATGCGAGCCGAGGTAACAGTGGGGAGAGAAACCACGGCCATATGGAAAAGGACGGCGGGGGCCGAGGCAATGGGGATCTCGGCAGGAGAGAACCCGCGAGAGGCAATCATGAAAACCAGACCGCGGCCGAAGTAAGGAGAGAGATGCCGCCCAACCCGCAACCAAGACATGAGCCTCGGCAGGAAAGAGAAGTAAGGCCAGCTCGCCACAATCAGATGAATGAAAGGTACAATGATGGTTATTCCGAGATGGAATACGCAATCCAGGGTGGAAACAATCACTACGGGATGCGTGATGTAATCCTCATGAGATTTGCCGCCAAGTGATGCGAGAGTAAAGTTGGATCGGCTATACCGATCCGAACTATTGGAAGAACAAGGTCCACCAGTTCGACATGTTTTGGACCACGGATCATGGGCGAACCACCGGTGCCAAATTTTCGCTAGCAAGAGGCACAAAACATACAATGGAAGTACCAAGCCACAAGACTGGTTGATTGATTATGCCACCTTGTGAAGATAGCGGGTGGCAACTTAAGATGGGCAGTGCGGTATGTCCCACAGATGTTGGAAGGACCAGCCAGGGTATGGTTGAATAATCTACCAGCCGGCAGTATCAACTGTTGGTTAGATTTCGAGGAAATGTTCGTCAGCAACTTTACCAGCACATACAAGAGGCCAAATAGGCCACAACAGTTATCCATGTGCAAGCAGAGGCCGAATGAAACAGATAGAGAGATTTTAACTCGATGGTGCAACCTGAGAAACTCATGTGAAGGAGTTATCGAATCGCAAGCAATCGCTTGGTTCGCGCAAGGCTGCCGTTACGCCAGCGTGTTGTGGCAGCGCCTGCAAAGAGATATGCCAACTACACCGCGTAAACTATCGTAATAGCGACTCCTATGCATTGGGACCCAACCCAACCGGAATTAATGTCGGCAGATCATCGTGAGCAACAGGACCATTATGAGAGAATTGGCCGGTCGCCCAGCGTGATTTCAGAGGAAGAAGAAGAGAGGAGGCCGGATTATAGATATAATTCGCCCGTGTGGCAAGAGCACAAGATCAGCCGAGTCACGGAGCAACTCAACGACAGAAGAATGGACCTCAACAGTGGACATCAAGAAATGAGGGAAAAAGGCAATGGACCCCAGATCAAAAGAAGCAATGGCAAGAGAGGCCGAAATACACGTTCGAATCCATGTTAGATCAGCCGTGCAAATTTCACACATCAAACCCATCCAGACCAGCCAATCATACGACCCGCCAATGTACATGGATGAAAAATGCGATGGGGAACCCAACAGGAGTTCAGGCTCCCCATCAAGTGCAACAGCAGCATCAGCCGCAATTAACTGGAGCAAATACACAGCAACTGATGTTACCGCCACCTCCCCCTAGGTACGATAACTCGGATCGGAGGGATGCAGTGCATCAAGTAATAAACCAGGTCCAGGACGGAAGGATGAATCCGGCAAATACCGGACGTAATGATTACAGGGAACATCACCAGTCTTATTGTGTGTTCACAACGGAACAGCAGGACAAGCAAAGTGTGCAGCGCCGGCATATGGAAGTGAATGCAGTTATGCCGGCAGTACCAAGGTACCAGCCATGGTCTGATCAGGAGGTGACCTGGAGCATGAAAGACCACCCCAGAATAATGCCATGTCCAGGATCATATGCACTTGTGTTGGATCCGACATTTGTTGGACCAAGCATCAACGTGAAATTTTCAAAAGTACTTATTGACAATGGGAGCAGTATCAACATCATGTACAAAGATACCATGCATAAACTCAGAATATCGCAGAATATGCTGCAATCCACGAGGACAACTTTCCATGGGATAGTGCCAGGGCTTTCATGTGAGCCCATCGGTAAAGTCCGAGTGGACGTGTTATTCGGTACAAGAGATAACTGCAGAGCAGAAAATTTAGAATTTGAAGTGGTGGATCTGGAAAGTTGTTATCATGTTTCACTGGACTCAAGACCGGCCAAATTCATGAGCATTGTCATATATAAGTTATCTAAAGATGAAGTTACCCGGACCACAGGGGGTGATAACAATTGCAGGGGATTACAAGAAGTCAATGGAGTGTGCTTCAGCCGGGTCAAATTTGGCCGAGTCATTGGTTATATTAAGAGAAAAGAAAATGATTCAAGAGGTAGCAGCCCTCGCCAAGACAATCGAACATGCCAAGACCGCCAACCTCATGGGAGTGTCTCTTTTCAAACTAAAGAGACGAAGAAATTTCAGATTGATGAGCAATTCCCAGAGCGCACTGTTACTATTGGTGCAGGCCTTGACGCTAAATAGGAAGGCGATCTCACCAACTTCCTCCGTGAGAATCGGGACATATTTGCATGGTCAACTCAAGATCTGCAAGGTGTGCCGAGGGAGTTGGCTGAGTACTCTTTAAACGCCAGGCCAGGAGCAAGGCCGGTGAAGCAACCTCTCCGCCGCCTCGCCGAAGACAGGAGAAAAGTAATAGGGGATGAAATAGCTCGGCTCCTCGCAGCCGGGTTCATCATGGAGGTGCTATATCCGGATTGGTTGTCAAATCCGGTGCTAGTAGAAAAGAAGAAAGATGACCCCAATGTAGCCATTGTATGGCGAATGTGTATCGACTACACCAACCTGAACAAGGCATGTCCGAAAGATCCTTTTCCATTGCCTAGAATAGACCAAGTCATTGACTCGACCGCTGGTTGTGAGCTGTTATCGTTTGTAGACGCGTATTCTGGTTTCCACCAGATACCGTTAAATCCGGCCGATCAAATAAAGACTGCATTTATCACCCCGTACGGGGCTTATTGTTATCGCACAATGCCATTTGGCCTGTGAAATGCAGCAGCAACATATCAAAGATGCATGCAAAAATTCCTGCATGATCAGATAGGGAAAAATGTACAAGTGTATGTGGATGACATGGTCATCAAAACTAAAGAGAGCAAAACTTTACTAGAAGATATACGGCAGACTTTTGCGAACCTGAGAAGGTTCCGAATGAAGCTTAATCCAGAGAAATGCACATTTGGCGTCTTACAGAAAACTACTCGGTTTCCTTGTGTCCAGCCGAGGTATCGAGGCTAATCCAACAAAGATAAGAGCAGTAGAAAGAATGGAATTGCCAAAATGTTTGAATGATGTACAAAAATTCACGGGCTGTTTGGCCTCGCTTAGTCGATTTGTATGTCGGCTAGGAGAGAAGGCACTGCCGCTTTATCAGCTGATGAGAAAGTCGGACAAATTAATTGACTCGCAGCGGACCTTGCATTTCGTGAGTTGAAAAAGATGTTAGTTACGGCACCCATTTTAGCTTCTCCATTATCAAAGAACCTATGCTACTCTATGTAGCTAGCAATAGAGTAGTTAGTATCAGAATCGTAGTGGAACGACTTGAAGATGGTAAGTCGATTCGAGGCGTCTATTATCTAAGTGAGGTATTATCCACTTCAAAGCGTAATTACCGCATTATCGAAGATGGCTTATGGAGTATATATGTCGGCAAAAAGCTTAAGCATTACTTCAAGAGCACCCCATCAAAGTAATCTGTGAGGCACCCATAGCCACATATATTGAGCAACAAAGACGCAAGTGGCCGAATAGCAAAATGGACGATCGAGTTATCACCATATGCTCCACAGTTTGATAGAAGAGATGCAATCAAATCTCAAGCTGTCGCTGATTTTCTCGTAGACTGGGCCGAGGTGCAGTATGAGCCACCGTTGTCAGATCCAAATTACTGGACAATGCATTTCGATAGTTCCAAACTAAGGAATGGTTTGGGAGCAGGAATAGTGTTAACCTCGCCTAAAAAAGACCAATTGAAATATGTACTGCAGATACATTTTGCTGCGTCCAACAATGTAGCTGAATATGAAGCACTAGTCCATGGATTGAAAGTAGTAAAAGAAATTGGTATACGCCGAATACTATGCTATGGCGACTCGGATCTAGTAGTACAAAGAAGTATCGTGCGCTTGGGACGTTAGATGCTAATATGGCTTTATACAGATTCCATGTGCAAAATATCAGTGGATACTTTGAAGGATGTGAATTCCACCACATACCTCGGGCAGAAAATGACGCTGCCGACACATTGTCAAAATTAGGATCAACCCGGCAGTCAATTCCTCCAGGTATTGCCCTGGAGCACCTCAGGAAACCATCAATAATCCCATCACCAGAATCCGAATCTATCTTTATCCCAGCAAATTCTGCAGAAGATCACACGCCAATGGAGGTAGATCCGCAGAATGACTCGGAACCCCTAAAGAGGGGGACAGCCGAGGTAAGCGCAATCATGGAGAGAGCCGAGGTATATACGTCGGCAGAGAACATGGAGATAGACAGTGAGATCACATCAGAAAAAGTAACACCGATATGGGCGCAACCCATATTTTCTTACCTAAAAGACGCGATGTTGCCGAGTAATGAGGTATTAGCTAGACAAACCGTAAGAAGAGCAAAAGCCTATACAATCATAAACAATGAGTTATATAAGAGAAGCGTCACAAACGTATTGCAAAAGTGCGTGAGTTCCACAGAAGGTCAGGAAATCCTTCTAGACATACACCAAGGAGAATGTGGGCACCATGCCTCATCGCGCGCATTAGTAGCCAAGGCATTCAGGCATGGATTTTATTGGCCAACGACATTGAAAGAAGCACAAGAATTAGTTAAGAAATGCAATGGATGTCAGAGATACGCAACCAGAATACATATGCCGTCGGCCGAGTTAAAAACAATACCCATCACTTGGCCATTCTCTGTATGGGGTTTAGATATGGTAGGACCATTCAAGCCGGCACGAGGAGGAATGACCCACATATTGGTTATGGTAGACAAGTTCACAAAATGGATTGAAGTAAAACCAATTAAAAAGTGTGATGGGCACACAGCAGTGAAATTTCTCAAGGATATCATCTTGAGATACGGGTACCCGCACAGTATTATCACGGATAATGGCACAAACTTTGCAGAAGGAGCTTTCGCTAGATTTTGCCGAGAGAAGCACATAAGACTAGATATTGCCTCTGTGGCTCACCCAGCATCCAATGGGCAAGTGGAAAGGTCTAATGGACTGATACTGTCAGGAATAAAACCGCGACTTGTTGAACCTTTGCAAAGGTCGGCAGGATGTTGGATCGAAGAAATACCAGCCGCACTATGGAGCCTCCGGACTACTCCGAATAGATCAACATGCTACACTCCATTCTTTCTGGTGTACGGGGCAGAGGCCGTACTTCCAGCCGACATAATATATGACTCGCCAAGAGTTACTCAGTACACAACCTCAGAGACAAATGAGATAGCTCGGCAAGATGCCGTAGACCTGCTGGAAGAAGCCAGAGAGCTGACATTATCACGATCGGATATTTATCAACAGAACTTGCGGTGGTATCACAACAAGAAAGTGAATCCAAGAGTATTCAAAGAAGGAGATTTGGTCCTCCGACTCGTGCAACGCACGGCCGGCATGCACAAGTTGTCACCCCCATGGGAAGGACCGTTTATTGTGAGAAAAGCATTGCACAACGATGCATATTATCTAATCGACGCTCATCCCGTGAGGAACAAGGCGCAACAAAGCGGCGAAAAGCAAGCGTCCCTGGAATGTGGCTTTACTTCGGCTATTCTACTCGTAGCATTATATCTCAAAGTCAAAATCCAATGATGTATTTGTACCTCGGCACCCAGAGCAGTGACTCGGGGACTGCCATAGGTTATATTTATTTCGTGTTATGTATTTGAACCTCGGCACCCAGAGCAGTTACTCGGGGACTGCCATATGTTATATTTATTTCGTGTTATGTGTTTGAACCTCGGCACCCAGAGAACTGACTCGGGGACTGCCATATGTTATATTTATTTCACGTTATGTGCTTGAACCTTGGCGCCCAGAGCAGTGACTCGGGGACTGCCATATGTTATATCTGCTTCGCGTTGTGTACTTGAACCTCGGCGCCCGGAGGAGTAACTCGGGGACTGCCATATGTTACATTTATTTCATGTTACGAATATGAACCTCGGTGCCCAGAGCAGTGACTCGGGGACTGCCATATGATATATCAATTTCGTATTAGTATCTAAACCTCGGCATCTAAAGCAGCGACTCGGGGACTACCGTATGCTACCTCAAACTTATGCTGAACGCACTCTTATCAGTCTTATACTACCTCTGAAATTTGATTTACATATTGAAGTTTCGTACAATAAACAATGATCCAGCGATTGCTATATACTTTCACAACGAAGTAGTTAATCTATGTTCAGAATAGATCAATATCATATGATATTCAGAGCTCACGCCTGGATAAAACCATAAAAAATAGAGGCAAAGATAAGCCCTAAAAGGTCAGGAAATTGAGGGCCAGCAAAGCAAAAATTCGGACGAACACCCACTTAACAAAATGTCACAACAAAGACATGGCAAAAGAAATTGAATCATACAGAGTAGAGTTGACAAATATTTCGCCCATAATACGCCTAAGATGCCAGGGATCGAGAAATAACTTAGGCGTTGTTCGTTGGGGAGGCTACTTGCTCAAAAGGGGCACTCCGAGGTAGGAGGAACTGACCGAGGTTGCCTCGCCTCCGACCTGTGCAACGGCGGAAGTCCGAGGTTGCTCAGAGCATCGATCCGTGCAAGAGAATGCCCGTACCTTTGGAAGAGGACCGCGCCGCCGTTCTTGTCGAGCTTGAGGAGCTATCAGATGCGGCCGAATCATTTTCACTTTCCCCCTGCTCAGCCGAATTATCATCCGAAGCACCCTCAGCCACAACCTCCTCATCCGGGTCTGGGAGAAAACTCGGCCCTTCATTCCAAGTGTGCACGTCGGCGTACTCGACGAGTTGGAACGCCCGAGCTTGCCGAAGAGCAACAAAGGTGGGATCCTCAACCCAGCAGGAACCAGTGCGCAAATTTCTTAGGATGTCAAGAGAGATGTCTTCATACCATGACATGATAACAGTAAGGGCCATGTCGGCTCCAGCACACCCAGCAGATTCCCTCCAGAGACTCAACTGCCTCTCAGATGCCATTAGTCTTTTCACCAATAACTTGACTTCGTTGATATCAGGAGTCCCCGAAGTATTCGGCCAGAGTACATGGTAAGCTCGGATAGCGGCCTGCACCAAGTCCCGGCCCATAATTTTCATCGGACCAACTGCGGCACCAACGGCAACCAAGTAATCCTCCATTGAATATTCTGAATCAACGGTAACAGGTTCACCTCGGCACGTGCGAGCTGCAAGAACCGCTTTATAACTCACGGGCCTGGCCTCGGGGAAATGATCTGCGCAAAGCATGAACGTGTCAAATGGTAGCACGGACAAAAAATAAAAACATAATTCGGCCATGCCAAGTAGCTTACGATGAATGTATCTCATCATTATCTGAAGGTCTTTGGCCCAATCAACCTTACTCTTCTCAAAACGAGCAATTTCCTCGCTCAAACCCTGGGTTTTAAGTTTGGCAGCTTCGAGGAGTTCTTTGTTCTTCTGCAGATCCAAAGTCAGCCGATTCTTTTCCTCGGAAAATTCTTGTTCGACCTTTTCTAGTTCGGATTTCTGAGAAAGCTTGAGGGTATCCACCTCGGATCGCAGGCGAGCTATCTCATCATCTTTTTCTTGTAGTTGCGCCGAATGAACTGCGTTTTGTTCTAAAAAATGCAGCATCACGTCAGGCATGGGCATGCAATCTTGATGTGACACTGCAAAGTCTTGCAACTCGGCTTTACCACAGCCAAACGCAATAAGGAAGCTTAGCATATATAGTAAAAGGGAGAAGGAGTAAAATAGAACAGAAACTAACCTTCCAGGTTCTTGATCTTCTTCTCAAGGCGAATATTGAGGTTATTAATGTTACCTATTCAACAAGAAGTAAGCCGGCATTCCGTGGACAAATACATGAGAACGTTGGGAATAAGGAAAAGGAACTCTCGACATACCAGCCTTCTTCACCACGGGAAGAACTTTCTCGTACTTTTCTTCCAGCTTGCGGTGCGAAAAAAGCAACCTCTGGAACTCGGCGGTCCGCCGGTCATGTGCAACCTGAGCAATGAGGCAAAATGATAAATCGACGAGTAAAAGCTAAACCAGATCCGAGTCAAGCAGGACTTAACTCAGATCTAGGTGGCTGGATATTCAAAGCTAAATTAGATCCGAATCAAGCAGAGCTTAATTCGGCTCTAGGTGGCTGGATATTCAAAGCTAAACCAGATCCGAGTCAAGCAGGTCTTAACTCAGATCTAGGTGGCTGGATATTCAAAGCTAAATTAGATCCGAGTCAAGCAAAACTTAACTCAGATCTAGGTGGCTGGATATTCAAAGCTAACAGATCCCAGTCAAGGTGACTTAACTCGGATCTAGGTGGCTGGATATTCAAAGCTAAATTAGATCCGAATCAAGCAGAACTTAATTTGGCTCTAGGTGGCTGGATATTCAAAGCTAAACCAGATCCGAGTCAAGCAGGACTTAACTCGGATCTAGGTGGCTGGATATTCAAAGCTAAATTAGATCCGAATCAAGCAGAACTTAATTCGGTTCTAGGTGGCTGGATGTTCAAAGCCAAACCAGATCCGAGTCAAGCAGGACTTAACTCAGATCTAGGTGGCTGGATGTTCACAGCTAAACCACGTCCGAATCACACAGAACTAAACTCGGATCTAGATGGCCGGATTAACGAACCTTAGAAATAAATTTAAGTCAAACTTCCAAGTATACAACAAGTTATTTCCTTGCAAGTTTCGGGGACTAGAGCATATGGTAACATCTGAGGAATAATTTAAGACTCAGAGAAACAATAATTACCTCATTCATCTTGTTGGTATCAACGATGAACTTGGCAGCATGGTCAAAACGGCCGCTGATGTCAGAAAGCTGAAAGGGCTGGTTCATAGGATTACCCTCAAACTGATCAGCAGCGTTCCAATTATTGGCGTACTCAACCAGCGCTCCAAGGCTGTTCCCACTAGCTGTCCGAGTTAAAACTTTACCCCGGGCAGGCTGTTCGACCACGGCAGTCGCAGGGCTCTTATGAAGAGCAAGCTGGGTGCCGGCGGCCGAGGTAACGGGGACTTTTGTAGGCGCAGCTCCCTTACGCAGCACGTCAGCAATACTCGGCTGAGAAGAGCCGGCAAGACCTTTCTGAGAAGAAGAAGTCTTGACGGCAACAGCTTTTCTCGCCTTAGAGGAGGCATCAGCAGGAAGTGACGCCTCGGAAGTGGGGACGGCGTCCTTAGGAGCAGCGGAGGTTATGGTCGCAGAGGGCGCCGTGATAACGACCTTTTCGGCCGAGGTCGGAATGGCCGTAGAAACTGCCGGAGAAGATAGAGGCTCGATGGCGTGGGGGCCCATAGAAGGGCAGGTTCGAAAACCGGAGGGCGGTTCAATCCAGGTCAATGGAAGGGTCTTAGGGACATCGTGATGAACAGCGGCGATTGGAGCTGGAGGAGAAGCAGGACGAATAGGACTAGGAATCCTGGTATCATCGGAGGAGGAGGAGACGGCGGCCGAATCGGGCGACTAGTCATACTAGGACCGCCGGGTTTAACAGAAGAGGACCGCAAAAATAAGAAAGAAGAATCGTCAGTATGAGAAACAGAAAGAGAGAAACAAGAAATATAAGCAAAAGGAACTTACCCGGCGACCCCAGGCATAGTCTTGCGCCTGGGAGGGTTCGGAGCGGATTTCTTCATTCGTTTCTTGGGAACCGCCCGAGGCACTAGCAGAGCCAGCGTTTCCCGAGGTAACGGGAGGTCGGGAAGCAATAGGCTCGGCGTCGTGAACCCGACCGGCCGGATTAGCTGGGAAAGTAGAAGCCGGAAATGCATAAGAAATAGGCATGGCGGCAACTACCTCAAGAATTTGGACCTCGTCCGAATCACCTTCCTCCTCGTGCGCTGAAGTCTTGCCACGAGCTCGAGCCGGGGTAGGATCCGACTTAGGGACGAACTCCTCGAGGTCCGGCTCGCCAGTATCCGGGGTACTCCTGTCCGCGGGCCAAGGGAGCAGCAGAACTTCGGCATCCTCGTTTTTCTGCTCTGCGAACCTCTACAAGACGAGGATAAAGAGAATTAGATAAGCCAGTTTCAAAAATAGTGGAATAGCAGAGCGATGTTGATTAAGATCACCTCGGGAGGCGGATGATCGCGGGTGAACGGTTTTAATCCCCAAGCCTAATCCTCAGGCATCTCTGTCTTAAAGATAGCTCGGACGCGCTTATAAATAAGGTAGTTATCCAGCTCCACGGTCGAGACTCGATTAGGGTCAAGGGGACCACTCATGTAGCACAGCTTGTGGGTCCGCTTCTGGAAGGGGAAGATCCGGCTACTAATGAAAGTTGCCATCAGGTCTTCGCCGCATAACCCGGCCCGGATCAACTCTTTAAGCCGAATCTCGAAAGCCTCGGCCAAGGCATGAGTTTTCCTCGGATTGTAAAGCCAGTTCACTTTAGAAGGTGGACCAATTGAGAATGCAGGGAGCCGAATATTGTCCTCCGTCCCTCTGTTCTTGACATAGAAGAATGATTTGTGCCACTTCTTGCACGACTCCAACCCGGTAACACGAGGAAACACGGATTTACTCCGAGGTGTGATAGACGCTGCCCCACATTGGGTAAGCAACTTCTCGGAAGGGTGCAGAGATTTTTCAGGGACAATGTTGGAGCGGATCTATAAGAACTTCGACCAGACATGCACTGACGGCCACAGGCCAAAGTATCCCTCCGAAGCGGAGATGAAAGCAGAAAGAGAAGCGATGGCGTTCGCAGGAAGATGATGCGGCTGAAGGCCGAAGTAGTCGAGGAATTCTCTAGCGAAATCACTAAGAGGGAGACCGAAGCCACGGGCGAAGTGCGACATAAAAACCACATACTCTCCCTCTCTAATATCCGGAGAGGATTCGCTGCCGGGTAAACGGCAAGAAACCTCGGCGGGAATTCTTCGAGTCCGGATAAGCCATTCAATTTCACGGCGTGTGACAGAAGAGCCCTGCCACGAGCCTCGCTCGGGCCCGGAGCCAGCGTCGTCGTCCTCAACCAGAGCGCCGCGAAACGAACTAGACATATGTGCGCCGGAAAGATCGCCGGAGGAAAGACTGGCGGCGGAGGGGAGTTTGGAGCTGCAAGGCCCCATCGGGACTTTGCACGAAAACAATGGCGAAGAAACAGAGGAACCCCGCTGCGAGCACGTAATCGGAGCAGATGAATCTAGGGAAAGATCAGGCAAGCGACCAGAGAGGGCTCACCGCGACGGAGCCAAAGCCGCAGAAAGCGGCAAGGCAGAGCGTAACGGCGGAATCTTCACCGGCGGAGGCTCTGGCAAGCGAGCGGCGGCGGAACTACGAGAGGACGCGCCGGCGGAAGGAAGGAGGAGGACGGAGGCGAGCGATAAGGGGAAAAGTGAATCCCCCAAACGCAGTCCCCCTCTTTATAATCGAGCCATGAACAAGGAAGTGGGATCGTGGGTGTGGCGGTTGCCCGTGTAGATCGTGGGTGCAGCACGAACGCACGGCGATGAGTGGAGACACACCAACGGCCACACACGAAGGAAGAGCATTACGATCCCCAAGGGGAACGGCACCAGGAGCGCCGCGGGCGCAGAAGCAGAACAGTTAATCAGCTGTAGCAGCTCTTGTAGAGGACCTAAAAACTAGAAGAACAATGATGGGGATGACACGTGGGACATAGCGTACGAGGGAAGGAACGAGGAAACCTCGGAAGACGATATAACTCGGAAACAAAACTGGAAAATATAATGAAGCTGATATGACCCTACCGGGTTATCAATGGCCACACCACCGGGGACTAATGTCGGGGGGTTGACCTCGGGTAGGCCAGAGACGGGGAAAGACAGAGGTACAATCCCCGTCTAGTTTCCGAGTTACGGTCTAGGTCGGCCGAATCATGAATACGTCGGCCGATGTACGGAGGCGAGAATCCCGTGTGTATGTATCAAGCAGTTATCCGGCCGAGTTACTGTGAGGGTCGGCCGGGTTAGCCCAAGTGATCTCAATGCAGGTGAAGAACAAGCCGAGTTAGACAAGGTAAGGTAAGGCCGAGTGATACGAAGCTTGCAGGAGAAGGAGAAGCCCAAGGTCAAACTATAGCTGCAGGCTAGAAGGAATCAGAGCAGAGCCAAGCACAAGAGACAAGGATGCACGGCGTCAGAGGGGCAGAAGGAGGTCACGGAGGTGACGGTCCTGGAGCCCGAGGCACGCAGGAAGGGTCCACTGGAGCCTTGCCGTCGTTAGAAGGGCGACAGGGAAAGGAGGCCGCCGAACTACTATTTTAGGACAAGCATATTCCTCGAATATGCTTGCCTCGTCAGCCCTAAGGGCACCCAAGGCACTCCTTTATAAGGGGAGGCTTGGACCCTGAGGAGGGCATCGACTCTGGGAGCACCGTTAGGCTGGTGAGATTCATCTTGTCCCCCTGTATACAGCTCGAGGAGCGCTTGTAACCCAATAAAAGAGAAATAAAGATCCTAGCTTTAACAACTTGAGTGTGGACTCGATTGCATCTTCCCTCCCCAGATCCCACTAGCATCCATTGGCCCCATACTTTAGCCTATCCATGGCATCGGCCGGAGTTGTGGGAGAAGGGGACGGGGCCGTCGGGTGAGGGTGCGGGGAGGGAGAGGAGCGCGTGAGACGTGGGGGCGGGGGGGGGGGGGGCGCGGGGACGGGCGGGGTCACTGCGGGGGGGCGGGGGGGTGGCGGGGGGGGGGGGGGGGTGGGTGGGGGGGGGGGGGTGGGGGTCTGCGGGGGGGCCAGGGTGCGGTGGGGTCAGGGGGACAGTGAGAGGAGTGGAGGGTGTGCGTGTGTGGCCTGGGTGGATCGGTGTGTGAGGTTGGGGTGGGCCCTAGGGAGAGAGAGGGGGAGAGAGAGAGAGGAGGGTGGGCCAGGAGGGTGGGGCCAGGTTGTAAGAGAGAGAGGGTAGATGGGGCTGTGTGAGAAAGAGAGAAAGGGGGGAAAAATAAGGGGATTGATGAGGTGGCAAGGTGGGTAGGGAATTGGGGGAGGGGTGAGGTGGCGAGCTGGGATAGGTGGGTAGGATAGGTTTGGGTAGTTTTAGGATTCGGGTGGGCTGGTTTAGGTGGACCGTTTTAATACTGGGGGTGGTCGACTGGGTCGAATAGGCCCGTTCCACTGCCGCACTAAAAATAATTAAATATTTTATTTATTTCTAACAGGGATTTTGCAAACCGATAGCACACAAAACAAAATAATCCGGAGACCCGGGTTTTGCGTTTGGAACATAGACGGGGCGTTTAGAAAACAAGAATGGGTTTTTCCGCAATAGTTTTATGCAAGCAAATGCAAGATGATGACGATGCTCAAATGCAATGTGGCATGATGACATGAGCATGCGGTCATGACGATGCAATGCACAAAAACAACGCGATTTTCTAGTAGTGGTTTTGCGGGATGCCACAATTCGACACCACTAACAATGGATCTCACCCTCGAGATCCGCCTCATGGTACCGAAAAGAAGGCGACGATCTGATACTTCGCGCTTCGTGTAGATCCTCGCGACACCACTAACAAGAGGTCGTTGTCCGTGATCGTCGAGAGAACACTCCGGGAACAAAAGGTCGAAGGTAGAGGTATCCACAAATAAAGCCACCTCTAGCTTTGATAGAAAGAGGGAACCGATGCATTCTCATACACTTCAATGTACAAAAGCGAATAGAAGGGGTAGTCGGCATGGGGGCCAATCCATCACGCACCCAAACTATTACTCCGCACAATCAGTAGAAAAGCGTGCTACCATTCTCGGAATCAGACTGAAGATCTCGACAATCAAGATTCAGAAACAAAGGAGTGATGCAGACTCTGCATCGGATCTAGCGTAGAGGATGTTGTCGCGTCGGAAAACACCGGAAGACACGAGAAGGAACAAAGGTAAGTCTACCAGACGAAGGATTCCTCGGATAGCATGAAGACCAGATGTAGCAACACCGTTACCAAAGGGGGAAGCGAAGCCCTAAAGACACGACGGAAAACCCAACCACGAGAAGTCCTGGACTCGAAGCACGAGAAGAGAGCAGATTCAAAACACGCAGAGATGAGAGGAGAGCAGCAAAGGGTAAGGAGTAAAATCAGACCTAATCAGAACTATCCAACCGATTTTGCAAAAATAGTTTGACACTCTACTTCGGCCGTTAGCTAGGTTATCCTACAGGCTGGACTTGTGGGGTATCGCAACTGCTGAGCTCTGATACCACTGAACACCTCAGAATCGGACCTATGCAAGTTTCAGCGATTCCGCCAAACCCGCATAGAAACGATTCAAAGGTGCCACCAGCACTTGCGGGTGGAAAACGAAGTAATAACATTACACAACAGTCCTCGATGGAACCCACAGAACAGATATATATATACAACACGACTCCATGAGTCAAGAATACAGATATACGGTACAAAGATTCAAATCACCTTGAAAACGATACAGCGTCCGCCTACGGACAAGATGCAAATGGGGCTAAGAGCCCTGAAGAATAACCAATGGCGTCCATAACCCTGCCCAGGCCAAGCCGGAAGGGTGACCCTGCTAACGACGTCGATCGCAAAACCTGCTTAAACAAAAGGGGTGCCGACAAAGGGCAAAGGAAAAAGAGGAGTCCAAGATCTTGAGGCCATACAGCGAGGCTAGAATTCGGCGGTCCTCGCCTACATAGGTATGGTGGACTGAAGCGGCAGCGGAAGCATGCACTAAACAACCTATAGAGGCTCGATATAACTGGCGGCTATCAGAGAGGGGTAAGAAAGACCTATCCGGATCCAACCTGTTACTAACACCAAACAATCCCATCCTGGTATTCCCCCTCGAGACCAAACGAGGAAGTCAACCGAGGAACTCACACAGTTGGCAATTTTACTTATTCAGTTATCATTGCAGCAATTACTAGTCAAGTATAGATAATCATCCTGATAAAAATAAGCAGTGGGCACTTTTAGTTAACTATTCCCTGATAGTTGCAACACTTACTAGTCAGATACAATTAGCATGAGATATCCCAAAACCCAGTAGTTGTTGGTACTTTTATTTAGCCATTCCGTTGTAGTTGCAATACTTACTAGTCAGGTACAATGGTCGCAAGCGACACCCAAACAAGCAATTGTTGGCAGTTTTATTTAGCCATTCCATTATAGTGAAGCTGATTACTAGTCATTATAAATTCAAGTTTATAGCACTACTTTAGTTATAGTTGTCTATGATCGAGATACTGTGCTCCAAGTCGTCCATAACCGCGGACACGGCTTTCAGAAAGTTTTACCCGGCCGGGGTGCACAAATAGCAACACACACTCGATCAACCTCGGAAGAACCAAATCAAAACCCAACGAGGCCTTCACGACAAAGCAATCACAGGATTCAGAAATATTTCAGGGGGCCACCCCATTGAGTAGACCCGCAACGAAGTTAGCTGACTCCGAGGCAGACTCAAGGTTTGCGTCAATGGATGTAAACGACTGGGAACCCGAAAATGTGACTGGGCTTGTCGACATGCAAAACACTCGCTTACCTAAAGATAAAGGTGCTCCTCGCACAAACATAAATAAAGCAGTAGCATGGCATAAGTACAGTATAGTAAATAAAACCTCAAACTAGTTTGTGGCCCCAAGAAATAAGAATGAATCAAGATCTGGCTCAGGGGGGTCCCATAATCCTCCCGGATGTGGATAGCGCGATAAATCAAGGAACAGGTATCAAGCACTCGGGGTCCTACGGGACACAAGTGGACGGTTAACAACCAAATCACATCTATTGCCCACCTGTGCCTCTGCTTACTTACTTCAATTTTAGTTGTTAAACAGTAAATAAAATGAACGATAATTAAAGCCATGACCATCTCCAACATCAAACAGGCGGCAATACTCCAACAACTGTGGCACTTGGCGACACGCAACAGCATTCGAGCAAGCGACTACGACGCGCAAGTCCAACTATCTACCAAACAATAGGTAATAGGAGGTGTCCAAGGCAATATAAAGCTGCAAGGGATATCACGGGTACGAAAACTAGAGCATCGCAACACAGGTAGCAATAGATCAACATGAGGGAAATAAATACTATAAAGGTAAGATAGGTAGAAAGGGGAATATGCTCGCCTGAAAACATTGTCAAAGGTTCATCCGAAGGTCGGGGCGAAGCTCACATCAACTCAACGGCCTTATCCGCGAAGAAGCAAAACACTAGAATAAACACCGGATGCAATATTTAATACAACGGCAGAAGATCGGGCATGATGCATGTATGATGTATGGCATGGCAAAGGTGCGATGCAATTAGGTCATATTAAGTGGAACCGGGGTCCCGGCAATTAATTAAACGGTTCAAGTTATTTAGAACCCCGCAATTTAAATGTTGTTTAACAAGGAAGAATATATCACCGGTTCGCTACACAAATTTAAATGATGCCAATATGAGACTAGATTTGCCCGCATATGGGCCCCATATTTAATTATAAGGTGAATCAGCATAAGGCCCCCAAACCACATGACAATGTGCATGCGCGTATGACAATTTAATATGCAACAATTTATAAATATGGCATTTATAAAATAGGGGCTCGGATCAGGGTCACACATTAGGGTTCGGCAGATCTTGGGGTTCCGGGGTTCGGGGTCGGTCTTAGGGTTCAGGGTTCGACGGGATCGGTCTTGGATAACGGAAGTAGATCTTGTCGCAACCGGGAAGGAGAACTTGTCGTCCAGGGTCTCGGTGTCCGGGCTGAAGTACTTAGCGTCCTCGAGGAAGTTCTTCACGCATTTATGGATCGGTCCTCGGGGTCGAAGAACTTGGCGCGCCAGGGTTCTGCATCACCGGATCTGTGGACCAGGGTCTTCGGATCCGTGCTCTCGGTTTCATGACGATGATCTTGCCGATCCGTGACGAGGATGTTCGGGTACTGGCTTGGGTGTGGTACCGGCAACCTCCTAGAGTCCCCGTCTCGGTACAATCTTCACGCATCGGTCCTCGACAACGGAGTGCTTGGTAAAGAGCATGGCGTTCTAGGGTCTTCGGAAGATCTTGTTGTCGAGGGTTCATGGTCTTAGGGTGCCTTCTTCGATTGTCGGTGACGATCATGAGAAATGTCGGCGTCGGGTGGTCTCGAAATAGTCTTTTACCAGGGGCACACCACAAGTGCACTTGAACACGCGCGGCAACGGGCTGCCAGGGAACGGGTCGATCGCGATGGGCGAGAACAAGGCGGACGGCGAGCCGTGTCGAGGCAGCGCCATGCTTTGGAGAGGAGAGGAGGAGCGCTGTGGTGACGGGCGGTGACGAGGACGAGCCTGACGCTGGGCGGCGAGGAGAGAGCGAGCTTGAGGTGGGCTGATGGCCGCTGGAGAGGTGAGCGACGCAGAGGCCGGGCGGTGGCGGCGAGGCGGCTTGAGCCGGAGGAAGCCAGCTGGCTGCGCACGCCAGGGCGAGGGGCGAGGGACGGGCGAGGCAGGCGCCACGGCGGGAGGGCGCCATGGGCGGAGAGCGAAGCGGGGAACGCTGGCGTGGCGGGCGGAGGAGGCGGAGGTGCGGGAGCTCCGGCGGCGAGCTCTGGAGGGGAGGACGGCACAGCTGACGGGAGGCGGCCTCCGGTGAGCGGGGAGGGCGACCGAAAGAGGAGGAGGACGGCCGGGGAGGGAGGTGCAGAGGGAGGCGGTGGTGAGGGAGAGAGGGTGGGGAGGGGAGCCGACGAGTGGCGGCCGGAGAAGGGGAGGGTGGAGCGGTGGCCGGAGGGAAGGGAGAAGGAGAGAGGCGGCGGCGAGCCGGGGTGGCATGGCGGGGGGGAGCGGCGGCTCGCCAGCGAGGCGGGGAGGGAGGAGAGGCCGCGGGAGGAGAAGACGGCGAGGAGGGCGGCGCTCGGCCGGAGTTGTGGGAGAAGGGGACGGGGCCGTCGGGTGAGGGTGCGGGGAGGGAGAGGAGCGCGTGAGACGTGGGGGCGGGGGACGCGGGGCCAGGCGGGGTCGCTGCGGTGGGGCCGGGGGTTGTCGGTGGAAGTGTGTGGGTCGGTTGGGGAGGTGGGGTGTGGGTCTGCGGGTGGGCCAGGGTGCGGTGGGGTCAGGGGGACAATGAGAGGAGGGGAGGGTGTGCGTGTGTGGCCTGGGTGGATCGGTGTGTGAGGTTGGGGTGGGCCCCAGGGAGAGAGAGGGGGAGAGAGAGAGGAGGGTGGGCCAGGAGGGTGGGGCCAGGTTGTAAGAGAGAGAGGGTAGATGGGGCTGTGTGAGAAAGAGAGAGAGGGGGGATAAAGAAGGGGATTGATGAGGTGGCAAGGTGGGTAGGGAATTGGGGGAGGGGTGAGGTGGCGAGCTGGGATAGGTGGGTAGGATAGGTTTGGGTAGTTTTAGGATTCGGGTGGGATGGTTTAGGTGGACCGTTTTAATACTGGGGGTGGTCGACTGGGTCGAATCGGCCCGTTTGACTGCCCCACTAAAAATAATTAAATATTTTATTTATTTCTAACAGGGCTTTTGCAAACCGATAGCACACAAAACAAAATAATCCGAAGACCCGGGTTTTGCGTTTGGAACATAGACGGGGCGTTTAGAAAACAAGAATGGGTTTTTCCGCAATAGTTTTATGCAAGCAAATGCAAGATGATGACGATGCTCAAATGCAATGTGGCATGATGACATGAGCATGCGGTCATGACGATGCAATGCACAAAAACAACGCGATTTTCTAGTAGTGGTTTTGCGGGATGCCACAATAAATAATACCAGCATCAAGGAGTTTTAATACCTCATTTCTTACCACATCCTTTATCTTAGGATTTAGACGGCGTTGGTGCTCAACGACTGGTTTTGTATCAGGCTCTATATTAATAGCATGCTGACATATAGTAGGAGAAATCCCCTTTAAATCATCAAGAATATAGCCCATAGCTCTTCGATGTTTCTTCAGTATCTCCAATAACCTCTCTTCTTCCTTTCCTGAAAGTTTAGAACTAATAATAACAGGATAAACTTTCTTATCATCAAGATAAGCATATTTAAGATCATTAGGTAAAGGTTTTAATTCGAAAACGGGGCCCCCTTTAGGTGGTAGTGTGGTACCCAAATCTTCCACAAGTAGATTATGCTTAAGCTGTTCCGGCTGACGAAGGAAAACCTCGTAAATCTCATATCTTTCCTTCATGAAGACATCACTTTCATGATTTTCCATAAACTACTTCAAGGCATTGTTAGGAGCAAGAGAAATAGCAGAAAGTTGTTCAACCCTGAAATCCTCATCAGGCAGTTCATTTTCATAAGGAGTTTTGGAAAATTTGGAAAAAAATACTCATAAGACTCTCCAGCAAAACTTAATCAAGACTTTTTCCTTCCTACAATCTATGATGGTCCCACAAGTATTCAGAAAGGGTCTACCAAAGATAATAGGATAGGTTTTACTAGCTTCTTTACCAAGTACTAGAAAATCAGCAGGATATTTAATCTTACCACAAAGGACCTCCACATCTCTTACAATGCCAATAGGGCAAACTTGCTCTCTATTAGCAAGGTGAATAACCACATCAATGTCCTCAAGCTCACAAGGACCAATCTCATGCATAATTTCCCTGTAAAGCTCATAAGGAATAGCACTAGAACTAGAAAAAAGTCCACATAACCCCCTAGACTTTCAGGTTCCAGGCGCTAAACCCCCCAAACAACTAACTAGGGCTCTTAACACCCCAAACTTAATCAAAACAGGCAACTAACCCCCACGGCCGCTTTTAGCAGTATTGGATGGTGGTTTTGCTGACGTGGAGATGCCACGCATGCAAATTCATAACTACAGCGCTCCTCAAATCACCCCCTGGGTCGGTAGAACCTGGTCCGGTCTAGTCATAACTGCAGCGCCTCTTCGTCTCTCCCGAATTCTCCGCCGCGCTGCTCCTCTCCATCGACGGCGCCCCTGGCGAGCAAGGACGATCGGCGGCATGTTTTGACGATTCGAGGGCGGCTATACGACCGGAGAAGGTTAGTTCTCTGCTTTCTCTGTTTTCTCCCCTATTTCCCGTATTCTCCGAGGTGGTTGGATGTAGGGCTTAGGGGTGGTACCAGGGGCGGCGATTTGTGGATAATATGGTCAGATTTGGGGATGTTTGGGGTGTTGTTTTTGTCAATGCTGTGTCGATTATGGGGTAAAACTGATTAGATGTTGTTCCCTGTTCTGTTTACTCTGAATAGTGAGGGTTTTGAATGTTCAGTCAAATGTCAGTGATGAAATTGTACCTAAAGGATGCCTCTTTCTGTGTAATTTTGTAGGATTTGTGAATGGAGCATCTAGATTACTTGTCTGTGCGGTTCCATTATCGCAGGGTAATGGAATGGAAGGAAAAAAGAGTGGAACTGGATTGGAGGCAGATATGGCATGTCAACTGTGAAATATTCAGAGCTGTCAGTTCCAGAGTTGAAGAAGCACTTGGCAGATCATGTTGCTATTTCTGATGAAGCAATGGAGAATACAACCCTGTGTTGGAAGATGCCAGCTACTCCGACAAGTTCTGCACTTGTTTCTCTTCATGACAAAAAATCAGTGCAGACAATGGCTAAATATGTGACTGATGCTGGTGTGATTGACATCTATGCTAGGATACCTGCAGAACTTGATTGTGCTGATAGATCAGAAGATGTACAAGAGCATCACATTGAGAATGCACCTTGGGAGTATGATGCACACAGAGAAGAGTATGAGCAGAGGGGAACTGATGCAGGGGAGCAATATCAGCAAGCACAAGTAGATAGGCCAACAAAGGAACAAAAAGGAAAAGGAGTAAAATTGGACAGTGATAATAAAGATAATGATGACACTTGAGATGATAGTGACTATGATGCTGCTCATGCTGATGATGACAGCAACAGTTCAGCAGAAGATGAAGAGGCTGTGAGCTATAGAGAGCAAGCAAAGGAACTGAAGAAGAAAGTGAAGAAGAAAATGCTTGGTGAGGAGGAGTTCAGAAGGTGCAAAGTACCAGATGAGTTCCTTGTGCCTGAAACTGTCAATCTAGGAGCAAATGATGCTGAAGATTGCTTTGACAGTGATGATGAACTATCATATGATGAAGATAGTGATGGTGAACCAGTAAGAAGCAAGTCAAAACATAGAATTTATGATGAGAGTACTGAGGTGAAGGAATTTGAGCTAGGTTAGGCCTTCACTGATAGCAGACAATTTAAACAAGCATTGCTAAATTATGGGCTGAAAAACTTTCATCATCTATGTTTCTCAAAGGATGAGAAGAAGAAAGTTAGTGACAAGTGCAGCTGGACTGGTTGCCCCTGGAGTACATATGGCTCAATAACCTCCAAATCAACATGGTTTATTGTATCAAGATACAACAATGTTCACAATTGTGTGGCCATGAGGAACAATAAGCTAGTGACTAGTACAGTCATAGCTGAAAAGTATTTCAGAGAAATAAAGGACAATCCTGGTTGGAGAGTAGAGAAAATGCAGGAGGCAATTCTGGAAGATCTGTGTGCTGATGTCAGTGAGTCCAAGTGCAAGAGAGCAAAGAAGCTGGTTATGGAAAATATCATTGACCAGACATCTGGAGAATATGCAAGAGTATTTGACTATCATTTAGAGCTAGTTAGAAGCAACCCTGGTAGCATAGTTGCAGTGGCATTAAATCTAGATGTTCTTGACATGCCAGTTTTTAAAGAATGTATGTGTGTCTTGATGGATGCAAAAAGTGCTTTCTAGCAGGCTGTAGAAGAATTGTGGGATTGTATGGATGTTTTTTGAAAGGTCCAGTGAAAGGGCAACTACTTTGTGCAGTTGGGAGAGATGCAAATAATCAAATGTATCCAATAGCTTGGGCTTGTGTTGAAAATGAAAATTATGACAGTTGGTATTGGTTCTTGTCCTATCTTCAAAAAGACATTCAAATAAATAACAATGGTGAGGAATGGGTAATCATATCAGAACATAAAAAAGGACTCATCAAGGCAGTAAATGAGATTATACCTGCGGCTGAACATAGGATGTGTGCAAGGCATATATATGCTAACTGGAGGAAGCTACATAGAGACAAAATATACCAGAAAATGTTCTGGGCATGTGCCAAATCTTCTGACAAGATACAATTCAACTACAACAGGGCAAAGCTAGCCCAAAAAACTCCATATGGAGTAAAGGACATGATGAAGACAACACCTGAACATTGGAGCAGGGCATTTTTCAGACTTGGTTCCTACTGTGATTCAGTGGAGAATAATTTGTGTGAATCTTTCAGCAATGCTATTATGAGAGCAAAATTTTATCCAGTTGTCTCACAGATGGAAATAATTAGGAGAAAGATAACTGACAGGATTACAGAGAATAGGGCCAAATCATTAAATTGGAGTGGTACAATCTGCCCCAATATTTTCAAGAAGTTGCAGCTAAATATAAGGAGATCAAAAAATTGCTCTGTTTTGTACAATGGAGACAAAGGATTTGAAATTATGGAGGGGCAGCATAGAAGATTCACAGTCATCTTGGACAACTGGACTTGCACTTGCAGATATTGGGAACTATCAGGATTACCATGTTGTCATGCAATAAGTGCAATCTACAGTGTAGGCAAAGAAGTAGATGATTTCATTGCTTCTTGCTACAGGATAGATGTCTATGACCAGACATATCAGCATGTGTTGCAACCTGTGGAAGGGAAAGAGAGTTGGCCAATTTCTCCCAATCATAGGCCTTTTCCACCTATCAAAATCAACATTCCAGGAAGGCCTAAGATAGAGAGAAGAAGGGAAGAGGGAGAGAAACCCAAAGGCACAAAAATGTCCAGAAAAGGTATCATTATTAGGTGTTCCTTGTGTGGAGTGGAAGGTCACTACAAAAGGAAATGCAAAGGTAACCAAGCTGCTGTGAATGAACAAGCAAGGGTGAATAAAGCATCAAAAGGAAAATCCAAACAACAAGAGAAAACAACAAGAAAGGTAATTTCCTTGTTATTTTTAGCTACTTATTGCATATGTGCTAAATTCATTTATTTCCTGTGCAGCAAGCTCCTGTGCAATCTGCTCCTTTGCAAAAATGTCCAGTGAATAAGAAACATAAGAAAACTACAATTAGTGAACAAAGAGGCTCCCAACCTGCCCCATCAAGTCAAGCTTCTTAATCTTCTGGTGGAATACATTTCCCAAGATCACAAACAATCCCCATGTCACAAGTAGTTACTCAGCCAGTGCCCAAATCTGGGAGAATGGAGTGGTACCTTGGTGGAAAAGTGTAGTGTTGTTCTAAATTTCTTTTGCTTCAGTCAAGGCAGTCAGTTGTGAACTGAATTTGTTTTGCTTCAGTGACAATTAGCTTGTTTGTTTTGAACTAAACTCAATGAGATGTAGTGTTGTTCTGAATTTTTTTTAAATTGGAAGTGACAATTAGCTTGTTTTTTTGGTCAGTTATCTGATTTCATACTGTAATATATCTATGAGTTTGTTTGGTTGTCAATTGCAAGGGAAAAACATGTAAATGCAGGCAACATGCTGCCCAAAATTTGCAAAAATTCATAGCACTACATAGACGAAATGCTGCCAAAATTCACAACATAGCACAAAATGATTTATATTATTTCACCATAATTCATTACATTGCAACTCATTGCAAGCTCATAATTCAGTTGCTAGCCATGCAAACTCCACAGTACATAGCAAATGGTACAGATAATATCCACATGATGAAAAGATTGCTTCCTCCATTTTCTTTCATCTTCATCTTTGCTTCCTCTGCTTGCGTACCCAGCTCATTACTCTGTTCCTTGTTCTTCTTCAGTCCATCATGCACCAGTTCAGATTGGAGCCTTGCAATTTCATCATCCCTATTCCATACAGCATCTCGCAGATCTCGGACTAAATCTCTTTGAAATTTGCACATCACATCGTCAGCCCAAGCAAATTTGTCGCACCCAATGCCGCCATCTATCTGGCAGAGCAACATTCACAAAGAACCAAAATTGGCATCCAAAACAGAATGAAACGAACCAAATTACTGAAAACAGCTACCAACTTACTGAGCGTATCTTGCATTTGCGGTATCTCCCTCCAGGATTATCGTCACTCCAAGAGATCCACTTCGGCATCATCTCTCC
Source organism: Avena longiglumis (assembly GCA_030063025.1). Taxonomy (NCBI): domain Eukaryota; kingdom Viridiplantae; phylum Streptophyta; class Magnoliopsida; order Poales; family Poaceae; genus Avena; species Avena longiglumis. The sequence goes on along the minus strand of CP125974.1, from coordinate 190,955,523 downwards.
GCAATCGCAGAACTTGGGAGGAGCATACTCGAACGGCAACTGGCGGTACGGGATGGGACGGCAACGACGCGAAGATGCTCTGGACCTCGAAGAACTGCCGCAGCTGGCTCCGCTGTGAGCCGCCATGCTCTACATGCGAGAAAACATAGGAGGAAGAACCATAAACAGAAGAGAGGAAAGGGGATTTTATCAGCGCGCCTCCCTAGACTCTTTTTGTCGCCGTCATGCGCCTCCCTGGCCTATTCCAACCTCCACGTCAGCGAAATGTAAGGGTCCCAACCTTTAATAAGGTAGAGTCCCCTGTGTTTACAATGCTAGTCCCTGGATCAATAGCTAGCATCCATAGTTAAGATGTAATATCAAGAAACAAAGGTCATAATTCAACTTTATAACCAGGAATAACATAATTTTATTACATCTTACATAGCTCATTTGGCTATTACATTACATTGCAGCAGAATATCTATAAGCATGGGGTCCTTCATCTTCAAAGTGCCACAGGCAGACATGTTGGTTGTAGACTTGTAATCCTAATCACTTAAACTTCACTAAATCAATCAAACCTGCAACACACAAGTTACAATCACAAGGGTCAATACATTTGAATTGTATTGGCAAGTGATACTATTGTAATATAGTGGAGTCTATCATATATATGCATTTGGCTAAGTGGAGTTGAGGCTTGCATTGCTCAAAATAGATTTTCCTTATCATTTTGAAAACACTAAGTTTTTGCTTGACAAAAACATTTTTCTCAAACAAAGATTGAAGATCCTTTAGCCCTTGTTCAAACCACAAGTTTTAAACTTAGAAATTTGAATGATGAGATTCTTGATTGCTTCCATGTCTTGATGCTCAAATTGTCCTTTACCAGGGACATGGCTAAGTACTTAGATTTTACACTCTGTAGAGGTGGTGCACTTTCCCCACAAGACTTGGTTTCCCAAGACAAGATCTTTCAGAAGCCTTCCCTTAGACCAAAATGGACGCGTTCCAACCTATCAAACTCTACCACCAACTGTCCATATGGCTAAGTTCTTGCAACCTATATGATCCAGGCAGAGCCCATAATGCCAAGTGGTTGCACTTGAAGCTTCTCAACATTTGACATCTCAAATCTCTTTGTTCCTGGGTGGCCATCCACAAGTGAGATACACAAGGTCAACCATAAACATGGGCCTTGTGAACCACTCAACCAAAAACTAACGGGCCGACCCACTACAGCCGGACCAGCCAGCGCACGGGAGAAGAGATCGATCCCACCTCTGCCTTAAAAAGAGTGCAAATCAGTTTTCTTCAAACCTATCTCTATTCAAACTCTTATATCTTTTTATCTATAACTCCGAATCGACTTTTGTTTGTTTATACTTATTCCCTACTCCAAGACCTATCTCCACACCGTCCTAAATCTCCATATAAACCTGTGAAGCCACAGCTGTATGAGTTTTCCTTCTCGAAATCTCGAATCTACACCTGTCCGAAACTTATTTCATTTATTTACCCATCTAGACTTCGTCGTTTGCCTTCGGCTAAAACACGAAAGTTCTAGATATCGTCGAAATCTTTCAATCCCGACAAATCTCACCTCTTTTCATCCACTACACGAAAGTTCTAGATGACGGTGTAAATACAAGATGTACTCGTGCTCGTTTCTTCAAATCCAAATTCCTTTGGTGAAAAGGTAGAATTAATGATCTCTACAACTTTCATGATGTAAGTTTTTCAATTTGATCTACGGATTTGTCTCTCTAACACAGATCTCTTTCTTATATGCTATGAGCCAAAATCGAGCCGATCTTCTTTTCTAGCCACTGGATCTCATCCCGACAGGCAAGATTAGATCTTATCAACGAAGGGGTATGAGCCAACCAGATGTCGCCATGTGTCAGGCCAGGTCAGCACCCGTTCCAGTCAGCGTAGAATATTCCCAGGAAATATTTCCTGTAGATTTGAAATTGAATTTAAATTGTAGGAAATTGTGTAAACTTGCAAAAATCATATAAAAATATCCGTAGATCCAAAATAGAAAATTATATATCAATAGATTCATAAAAACGTGTAGAATGATAATATTGCATTAGATATAACATTTACAGTATGCGTTTACTGTAGCAATTTAATTAGTTTTAATGGTCTTTTAGGTTAATAAATTCATAGGAAATTATCTGAAACTCCGAAAAATATGAACAATATATCAAATTGAAGCTATTATAATGTAGATTAATAATATATGGTTGGATCCAGATTTTGCCGATTATTTACGCCATATAAATTTAATTAGTTTTAATGGCTTTAGAAATCATTAAATTCATAGTAAATTATTTGCAGATCACAAAAATATAAATAATATACCGATGGAAAGCTGGTTCCAAGTAGATCATCGATATGAAATTGGTTTAGACAAATACTGTAAGCTTTTGCCGTGAAGGTCCTTTGGTGTAATAAATTCATAAGAAAATAAATACTATTCAGAAAATTGTAAATAATATGTCCCTGGATTCAAAATTCCGTGTAGACTCTAGGTCTGGCATTAGATTTATTTTTGGATGAGGTAAACTCTAAAGATAATTTAAACTCTATTAAGAAGTAATTAAATCAAAGAAAAAGATGTACAACTCCGATTAGGGTGAATCTAAATGCTAAGTTTTTGTATTGACAATATCTATACAGAGAAATTGCGTGCCAAATTATTTGGTACTGTTAAAATAGAAATTCGTACAGAAATATTTAAACCCATTGAAATAGTGTTTTAATCATAAGAAAATATCTATAACTCCTTTTTAGGTGATTCAAATTGCTACTGTCTCTAAATTGTATTACCTATCCAGTAGCATTTAGTTCAGAATTTAATACGACATAAACATCAATAGTTCAATTAAAGTGGTATAAACCATATTAAATCGATACAACTTTAGTAATAAAAGCTTTAGTGCATTAAATGAATTTCCACATGAATCATGTAATCTAATAGTGTTCAAAACACTAAATGCAACCATTGTGACTCATTAAATCGTCATGCATGCATCTGTTCATCATTGTTTTCTTGTATTGTTGCACTGTTGCAAGTTTGCAATGTTTTGAATGGTGTGATTGTTGTGTTTGCTTCAAACGTTAGATTGTGAGGAGTGCAACTTCTGTGATTGCAACTACTATGATTGCAAGTATTGTGGTTATTGCAAAAGAGTCCATTATAATTGTGAGGATTATCTAAACGACTACATCTACATCAAAGGCAAGTGGTGCTATCTTGGTCATAAATGTCCAACTGTTTTCCTATGCATTGTAGATGTTTTTGTAGAATTACATATGTAGAAATTGGTGTGTATATGCTATGCTGTGTACTTATTCCCTAGTATTCCTTGTTTATGAGCCATCATATTGGTAGATAGCTTAGCTATGCTATTTAGACGAGGAAGGGAATCACACCATGAAAATTTATATGTTTTGAAAGGATTTTATTTTGTTAAATGACAAACCAACATGGTTTTAGTGAACCACCTGGGTGGAATGGCATTGATTGGGTCATCGAGTGTGGATTATGGTGGAGAATGTCGCCTAGGACACTAAGAAAGGATTGGTTTCTTTGTTTGGTACCTTTCGTGTGCAACCATGTGCCAATAATGAAATGGGCGGTTGGCTGGACTTAGTAGGTTGTGGCGACCCAAATCCTACATAGCCAGAGATGTAGAATAGTGTAGGTTGGTACGTTGCGTGGATGGGTCTGGGAAGCTCTTCTCGAATTGTCTCGTCTTGGACTTCTCCCTATCATCACACAATATGAGTGTGGTGGTCCGCGCTGGGTTGGCCAGGTCACATGGGTAAAGTGTACAAACCCCTGCAGGGTGTATAAACTAAGTGCTTAGCCGAGTCCCCGGTTATGGACAATTTGAGCGACCTGATATTGATGCTATGGCATATTTCTCACTCATCCTTATTTGTCAATTACCTAAATCTTGTTGCATGAACTTAATTCGGTAGGAGCACCTGGGAGTGAACCAGAGTGTCCTATTTATCATATTGGAAAACTACTTTGTTACAAATATTAGGATAAAACTATTGCTTTATGCAAATAAGCCTGAGCTCCACTTCGCCAAATAAGCATATAGTTGATAGATATGTTGTTAACCACTTTAGCCTACTTGCCATACATTCAATATATTGACCATTCGTGGCTGCAACGTTTCATGTTGAAGGTTATATCATATCTGAGTGATCCTTCATAGGTCGTGAGACTCCACTCAACAATTGTTCGCCTGTGGCACATTTGAAGGATGGAGATATACCCTGTATTTTCTTTCCGCTGTAATATAATGTAAATTCTGGATCATATTCGTTGTATTTATGATGCATAGTTATATTTGGTATAATTTTGTACTGTGCCAGTGAACCGATCCAGGGATTGGCAATATACACATGAACTTAGCCTTATCAGGCGAGGGTGTTACAAGATGGTATCGGAGCTGTGTGTTGACTGTAGGATCGTGACCTTAGAAATGGATTAGTAATGGAAGACCTCTATTAGGATAACTATCATATTTTCCACTTATTAGAACTCATATATTCCTTGTCTATCTTTTCTATAACCTTTTCTTGTTCAAAATTTGTAGTTGTCCATTCTTATGATACCTATATTAGAGTTAGCTAAGTAAAAGAACAAATAGTATGGCATAAATAAACATCTCATCAAGTTTGGTTAGGTCTAGACCATCATGTTTTATCTCTTTAGGAGATCATCGCTATCGTGTTAGCATATTGTTCTTACCAACTTATGTAGTATGACAATATAGGTTGCTTGTTTGTTTGTACTGAACCATATCGTGTGATGTCTTGTTTAGGATCTGTTGTTTTGAAACTCTAAAGTTGCTGGAGTTTCCGTGTGGTTTTAAAATTATTTTAATGGTGTGAATTGATTGAAATTTATTAAATTACTGCTGCAGTTTTCTGCCTGACCTGTTGTACCGCGTGAATTTTCATATTATTTTTGTAACTCATAAAAATATGAAAAAATAGGATCTGTAGCATAATTACCTGTACTACACGCAAAAAAATTGGCTAAAATTGCTGACGCGTTTAAGTCGGTCAGAAAAATTGGTGAAACCTGCTGTATCGTTTTGACAGATTTTGTTTGTTGCTTATATGTTGCTCTGTTTTACTCTAGTATTGTTCCCAATGCTTTTAAACTATTTTGTGGTTATATACTACTAAGTTTATACCTCTTTATTATTGTTATGCAAGTGTTTCTTGTGTGCTGATTGCTTATGATTGTTTGTTTGTTCGTGACAGTGATTGCCTCATACAGTTATGGGTAGGATTACTTCCTTAGTAGCTTCTTCTCCCTACAATCAATTCTTCTCTATCTCAACCCATGGAGCTATAATGATGTGTTGAATACACGGATAATCATTAAGTGGAAAGTTTTACAACTTAATGCATCGACAAAGGAGAATAGTTCATCTAATGCAACAGAAGGATGTGGAAGTACGAAATGTTGCAATGATGTTATGTAGTAGATTACGCAACCTGAAAGTTGAAGTATCGATAGTTAGTTTTAGTAGTAGCTTTATTGATTGAATACATGGGAGTCTACATTGATCATTAATTTGTTCCCATGGAAACCTTCTTCAAGGCAAGCGAGGATATCCGAGTGATAGAAAAACGTGATTCACCTATCCTCATACAGGGTAATGATTTGGGTGTAGGATGGATTGATCACCATTCCTACTACTCTTCTTATTCACTCTTGTGATGTTGGCTTTGTCAATCTTGAGTGCCTTTCAACCATAGCAGAGAGCAGCCGTTGAGCCTAAACCTTAGAATGGTATAATTTTGCACATTTATAAAAGCATCCATTGCTTAGCCTATGAATGTCCGATAAGGATGAATCCCAACCATGATTAATGGGTATCGTGAAGCAAACGATCCCTGTTTGCCTACCATGAGAGTTTCGCTATGTTTAAGAAGTGCTTTATCAAAAAATATCAATCATGAAGGTTAGAATGTGCAAGAGACATTGTGCCAATAAAACTTTAAAGGAGAACCGATCTAAGCCAACCTAGCCAGTTTTCTTTTAAGGGTGGTAGCGCCCTAATGGATCCTAAACCTTTCTTTCTTTCTAGCCTTCCCAAATCTCGGGACGAGATTTCTTTTAAGGGTGTTAGTCTGTCACATCCCGAAATTTCATAATTTTGGAATGTGAAATAAATAAAATAAGCTTGATTGATTATTTGACTTTGTTGAAAATTCTCAAAGAAAAGAAACTTTTTGAATTGAAAATCGTCTCGACCTTGAATTCAAAACCTTATATACTTTTGTTATGGCCTAAGTAGCCATATAGGCAAAAGAGGGTGGATTTAGTTTTAGTTTTAGTATTTGAATGAATGTTTTAAAAAAAAACCATGAAGCATTTCATTACATCCATGCAAAGTTCTCACAAACTGAATCCAAATCCTAGTATCTAAATACTATAGTTGATTTGCCCAAATGTTTCTATAAGGAATATAAAGAGATTTATGAAACCACCGAATTCAAATAAGTGAGAATATTACAAATATAATCCTATTATAATCTACTGAATTTTAGAAAAATTTAGAAACAAGAATCATGTCCTTTGGAGTTCGTATGCAAAAGATATGAGAGAGACAAATAAATAGAACATGGAAAAAAAAGAATTAAAAAAACCAACGGGCCGGCCCACTACAGCCGGACCAGACACACGCACGGGAGAAGAGAGAGATCCCACCTCAGCCTTAAAAAGCGTGCAAATCAATTTTCTTCAAACCAGTCTCTATTCAAACTCTTATATCTTTTTATCTATAACTCCTAATCGACTTTCGTTTGTTTATACTTATTCCCTAGTCCAAGACCTATCTCCACATCGTTCTAAATCTCCATATAAACCCGTGGAGCCACAGATGTATGAGTTTTCCTTCTCGAAATCTCGAATCTACACATGTCCGAAACTTATTTCATTTATTCACCCATCTAGACTTCGTCGTTTGCCTTCGGCTAAAACACGAAAGTTGTAGATATCGTCGAAATATTTCAATATCAACAAATCTCACCTCTTTTCATCCACTATAGATGGAGAATTTCGCACCACAATATTTCAGATATGACGGTGTAAATCCAAGTTGTACTCGCGCTCGTTTCTTCAAATCCAAATTCCTTTGATGAAAAGGTAGAATTAATGATTCTCTACAACTTTCATGTTGTAATTTTTTCAATTTGATCTTCGAATTTGTCTCTCTAATACAGATCTCTTTCTTATCTACTATGAGCCAAAATCGAGCCGATCTTCTTTTCTAGCCACTGGATCTCATCTCGACGGTGAAGATTAGATCTTATCAATGAAGGGGTACAAGCCAACTAGATGTTGCCATGTGTCAGGCCAGGTCAGCACCTGTTCCAGTCAGCGTAGAATATTCCCAGGAAATATTCCCTGTAGATTTGAAATTGAATTTAAATTGTAGGAAATTGTGTAAACTTGCAAAAATCATATAAAAAGATCCGTAGATCCAAAAATAGCAAATTATATATCAATAGATTCAGAAAAACATGTAGAATGATAATATTGCATTAGATCTAACATTTACAGTATGCTTTTACTGTAGCAATTTAATTAGTTTCAATGGTCTTTTATGTTAATAAATTCATAGGAAATTATCTGAAACTCCGAAAAATATGAGCAATATATCAAATTGAAGCTACTATAATGTAGATTAATAATATATGGTGGGATCCAGCTTTTGCCGATTATTTACCCCATATAAGTTTAATTAGTTTTAATGGCTTTAGAAATCATTAAATTTATAGTAAATTATTTGCATATCACAAAAATATAAATAATATACCGATGGAAAGCTGGTTCCAAGTAGATCATCAATATGCAATTGGTTTAGACAAATACTGTAAGCTTTTGCCGTGAAGGTTTAAATAGATTAATGGCCCCTTTGGTGTAATAAATTCATAAAAAAATAAATACTATTCAGAAAATTGTAAATAATATGTCCCTGGATTCACAATTCCGTGTAGATTCTAGATCTCGCATTAGATTTATTTTTTGACGAGGTAAACTCTTTAGATAATTTAAACTCTATTAAGAAGTAATTAAATCATAGAAAAAGATGTACAACTCCGATTAGGGTGAATCTAAATTCTAAGTTTTTGTATTGACAATATCTATACAGACAAATTGCGTGCCAAATTATTTGGTACTGTTAATATAGAAATTCGTACAGAAATCTTTAAACCCATTGAAATAGTATTTTAATCATAAGAAAATATCTATAACTCCTTTTTAGGTGATTCAAATTGCTACTGTCTCTAAATTGTATTACCTATCCAGTAGCATTTAGTTCACAATTTAATACGACATAAACATTAGTAGTTCAATTAAAGTGGTATAAACCATATTAAATCGATACAACTTTAGTAATAAAAGATTTAGTGCATTAAATGACTTTCCACATGCATCATGTAATCTAATAGTGTTCATAACACTAAATGCAACCATTGTGACTCATTAAATCGTCATGCATGCATCTGTTCATCATTGTTTTCTTGTATTGTTGCACTGTTGCATGTTTGCAATGTTTTGAATGGTGTGATTGTTGTGTTTGCTTCAAACGTTAGATTGTGAGGAGTGCAACTTCTGTGATTGCAACTACTATGATTGCAAGTATTGTGGTTATTGCAAATGTGGCCATTATAATTGTGATGATTATCTAAACGACTACATCTACATCAAAGGCAAGTGGTGCTATCTTGGTCATAAATGTCCAACTGTTTTCCTATGCATTGTAGATGTTTTTGTAGAATTGCATATGTAGAAATTGGTGTGTATATGCTATGATATGTCCTTATTCCCTAGTATTCCTTGTTTATGAGCCATCATATTGGTAGATTTCTTAGCTATGCTATTTAGACGTGGAAGGGAATCACACCATGAAAATTTATATGTTTTGAAAGGATCTTATTTTGTTAAATGACAAACCAACATGGTTTTAATGAACCACCTGGGCGGAATGGCATTGATTGGGTCATCGAGTGTGGATTATGGTGGGGAATGCCGCCTAGGACACTGAGAAAGGATTGGTTTGTTTGTTTGGTAGCTTTCTTGTGCTATCATGTGCCAATAATGAAATGGGCGGTTGGCTGGACTTAGTAGGTTGTGGCGACCCAAACCCTACATAGCCAGAGATGTAGAATAGTGTAGGTTGGTACGGTGCGTGGATGGGTCTGGGAAGCTCTTCCCGAATTGTCTCGTCTTGGACTTCTCCCTATCATCACACAATATGAGTGTGGTGGTCCGCGCTGGTTTGGCCAGGTCACATGGGTAATGTGTACAAACCCCTGTAGGGTGTATAAAATAAGTGCTTAGCCGAGTCCCCGGTTATGGATAATTTGAGCGACCTGATATTGATGCTATGGCATATTTCTCACTCATCCTTATTTCTCAATTACCTAAATCTTGTTGGATGAACTTAATTCGGTAGGAGCACCTAGGAGTGAACCAGAGTGTCCTATTTATCGTATTGGAAAACTACTTTGTTACAAATATTAGGATAAAACTATTTCTTTATGGAAATAAGCCTGAGCTCCACTTCTCCAAATAAGCATATAGTTGATAGATCTGTTGTTAACCACTTTAGCCTACTTGCCATACATTCAATGTATTGACCATTCGTGGCTGCAACGTTTCATGTTGCAGGTTATATCGTATCTGAGTGATCGTTCATAGGTCGCGAGACTCCACTCAACAATTATTTGCCTGTGGCACAATTGAAGGATGGAGATATACCCTGTATTTGCTTTCCGCTATAATATAATGTAAATTCTGGATCATATTCATTGTATTTATGATGCATAGTTATATTTGGTATCATTTTGTACTGTGTGTGCCAGTAAACCGATCCAGGGATTGGCACTATACACATGAACTCAGCCTTATCAGGCGGGGGTGTTACATATGACTACCAATTTTAACAGAAAGCACAGGGACACTAGCTTTTCTAACTTTCTTAGGATGAGAAACAATATTAGTAGCATCTTCACACAAGACAATATGCTCATCCTCTATATTTCTAGTGACAAGATCTTTCACAATAGATATCAAGGGCTCTATATCAATAATCTCATCGTACCCTACAGTTTTCTTTGTGCTTTTGCTAACCACATTAGCCATAATAGAATGCTCCCTTACCATGGAGGGAAAAGGGATTTGCTCAACATAAGGTTCAGGCAAAATAGGATCAACAATACAAACCTCTACGCTGGCAGGAACATGGGTAACAATGTCTTTATAAGGATCATGGTACTTGTCCCACTCTTTCTTGGGAATTTCAATATAAGAGGCAAAGGCATTAAAACATTTTGATAGAATTTTAGGATCAAGACCAAACTCATTGCTAATATCACGGAAGTCATCAGTTCCCATAAAAGATTTAATGCATTCATAATCATAGTTTATACGTGACTTTCTTCCTTTGTCATTCTCCCAAGCCTCAGTGTTATCTTGAATACGGTCTAGTAGATCCCATTTAGCTTTTTCCTTCATACGTGTAAATGATCCATCACAATAAGCATCTAGTAAATCTTTATCATGAAGAGAAAGCCTAGCCTAAAAATTATTGAGAATAATATTGTTAGGGAGTTCATGAATAGGACATTTAAGCATTAGTAACTTCAATCTCCCCCAAGCTTGAGCTGTAGTTTCTCCATCAAGAGGCCAAAAGTTATATATAAGATTTCTATCCTTATGAATCTCACTGGGAGGATAAAATTTAGAGTAAAAGAGAGATGCCATCTCCTCCCATTCCATGGATTGTCCATTCTTTAGCAGCTTATACCGTTCTTCAGCTCTCCCTTTCAAGGATATGGAGAGTAGTTTCTTCTTTACCTGTTCAGTTGTGATACCTGCACACTTAAACAACCCGCATAATTCATGGATAAAAAGCAAGTGATCACCGGGATGGACAGTTCCATCCCCTAAATAATAATTATCCATAACGGATTAACAATACTTGTAGGTATCTTAAAAGGATCTATCTCAACAGGAGGTGGTTCATCTACTACCCTAGCAGTGATATTACTTTTCCCAAACAGAAACCCAAGTGGGTTATCCATATTGGAAACAAAGAAACAAGCAGTAACAAAAGTAATACTCATAGTAAAAGTTTCCTTTACCAGTTCCACTCTTCAATAGCGCTTCACTCCCCGGCAATGGCGCCAGAAAATAGTCTTGATAACCCACAAGTATAGGGGTTGTATCGTAGTACTTTCGATAAATAGGAGTGTCGATCCCAACGAGGAGAAGAAGGTGCTGAACAGTGGTATGGAGCAGGAAATCCCCGTGAATACTTAGCAAACAGATTCTTAGTGGTTTTCTGATAAGGGAACAAAACAAAGAGCAAGTAACAAAGAAAAAACGTAGAAAGTGGCCCAATCCTTTCTTAGCAAAGGACAAGCTAGTGAAGATACTTATAAAGACCAAACGTTCTCGAGGACACATGGGAATTCTGTCAAGTGCTTTCGCTTCAAATATTTGAGTACTCTTCTTTGGAGTTGTAAGTGTTGCGTGGGTGAACCTGTGCTAATGTACCGACCTTACTTGGGCTAATACATACTTGTGATTAAAACCCCTGCAAACATCCGTAACTACATGAAATTAATTAAGATATAAATCTAACCACAGCCTTAAACTCTGAGATCCTACACTCCCTTGTGCAAAGGTATCCTAACAGGGGTTTAGGTTTCTGTCACTCTGGCAACCCCATAATTAGTAGCCAAATACACAATGCATTCCCCTAGGCCCATAAATGGTGAAGTATCATGTAGTCGACGTTCACATGACACCACTAGAAGAATAGCACCACAACTTAAATACTAAACCATTGAATAATAACTCATCACAGATTCACTACTAACAACATGACTTCTCCCATGTCCTCAAGAACACAACGAACTACTCACAAGACATCATATGGATCAAGATCAAAGATGATATGATAATGGATAACAATCTGAACATAAACAATAATCCAATGGTTCCACTCACAAGCATCAACTACAATAGTAATTAACACCAGGAAAGTTTCCCCTAAGAACTAAAGCATTATCTAACACAATTGTAACAACAGGACAGAGTGGTGATGATGGTGCTGGTGGAGATGATGGTGCGGATGATGATGATCCCAATGAAGCCTAGCTTGATGATGGTGTTGATGGCGACGATCTCTCCTCTCCGGCAAGGAATTCCCCCGGTAGAAATCTGTCTACCAGAGAGATTTTTCTCTCTCTGTGTTTTCCGCCCCCAGAGGCGGCGGAAATCTATGTGTGGTTGCTCCCTTGGCCTTAGGGTTTTGTAGGGAATATATAGGTGAAGGGGCGGAGTCGAAGGCCGAGCAGGTGGGCCACACCTGCCCTAGGTGCGGGGTTACGTGAGCCCGCGCCTAGGGGGTGTGGGCCCCCTGTGGCCCCTCTTCGTTCCTCCTTCTGGCTTCCTTCGTCTTCTGGTAAAATAATATGTTTCCATATTTTTCTGGTATTTTTCTGATCTTTTAAAAATTGCACCAAAACGCATTCTTTTCCATCAGAATCCATACTCCGACAATCAATCCTCCAGGAATCATCCGACATGCATAAACAGATGAAAATCCATAAGTAATACCTCATAATAAGACAAATATCAATGAATAGAGGTAAATTATGATATAGAAAGGTGATGCAAATTGGGCGTATCACTTGGTAGTCTCTGGTTGCTTGGGTTTGTCAAGGTGAACTGGTTTGAGTGGTTTTTGAGAAATGGTGATCTTACCATGTGAACTAGATTCAATTTTGAATTGTCCTTGGCATAGATTTGCAAAATATTTATGTGTGTTTGCAAGGTGGGCTTGGGTTCACTTTTACTTGGTCTAGCAAGGGGTGAAAATAATGGGATTTATTTCTCTTAGAAATCTTGGACTAGAAACACTCAAATTAGTCTAGTGAACAAGTTTGGCAAAAATGACCATTTTCTTATATATCTTATTTTTGATTTTCTCTTCGTTTGATTCTACTTGGAAATGATTTAGATGATGTTGTTTTCATATTTAATCCAATCCTTGCTATTCATAACAATCAAACAAGTCATGGAAAGCATTCATGCATTCATCACATAAACACATGCATTCATATTGATTTAATTAACAAAAGTTTTTGTTAACCCTAATTTTGGGTGATTGGAACTTGATAACCTTGATTAATATTTTTGGGATGTTACAGACGACATCCTAGGCTAGATGGCCAGTGTGTGGTCGTGGTCGTACTAGGGGAAAATTCTAGAAGACCTGGCCTATGGTTTACCTGCGCAGGGCGAGAAGGCGTCACGCGGCTACCCCTACAGTAATAAGGTGAGAATCATCTCTGCAACCTTCCTCCCTGGCAATTTTCCTTTCATATTCTAATGCTTTTTCTGCATAGGTGTGCGAGTTCGTCTGTATCGTTGTTTGCATCAGCAATACATCTCCTTCCATCCACCATGCTAGAGGCATGATCATTGTTTGCCTCATGTGGCGTGTCCAAGGTATGTTGCTTGATTTTGCATCTTGGCCTTTCGTTCTCCTTATCTCTCTCTCTCTCTCTATCTCTTTCTCTCTCTCTCTCTCACGCTCTTCTGCATATTTGTTTTACGCAGCGACCAACAACATGACCAGTGAACGAGCAAGAGAAGTGGAAGAAGAGTCCTTCGACTGCACCATGGCGCGAGTTATGCAATATTAGTTATGTTGTATTTTTTCGGATCGTTTTCCTACCTTTTTTGTTCATGATAACTTTCTTTAGTGATGTTTGCAGGTTTTGGCTTAAAGAAGGTCTAGCCATCGTCAAGATTACACATACATGTGCCGACAAGGATGGCTGATCTTCTTTTCCTCACGATAATGTAATTGTTCTCCTATTGTATTTTTTTCCACATATTTTTCGTGCTTTTTTCACGTTGCTGATTCTTTTTTTCTTATGATCACATATTAGGTAGCTCCGGTTACAAACATACCGGGACGAGAGGGCGAACAGCGTGGACGTGATGAGCACACGAGGTCCATCGGTACTTCCTGCTTGGTGTCGGGAATGGTTGTCTGTGCCAAAGGATGGAGGCTGAGAAGACCGCTTCCATCCCCTTACGCTTCTTTTGTTGGTGATATGGCCAAGAGGCAATAATAAAGTGGTTATTATCATATCTTTATGTTTATGATAAATGTTTACATCCCATGCTATAGTTGTATTAACCGGAAACATTAATACTTGTGTGTTCTGTAAACATAAAAGAGTCCCTAGTAAGCCTCTTGTTGAACTAGTTTGTTGATTAATAGATGATCATGGTTTCTTGATCATGGACATTGGATATTATTAATAACAAGATCATATCATTAGGAGAATGATGCGATGGACACACACCCATAGTAAGCACAACATATGATCAAGTCATTAAAGTTCGTTTTCTACAAGCATTAAGATACATAGTAACCTAATCCTTAGACCATGAGATCATGTTAATCACAAACACTAGATGAGAGCTTTGATGACATGAAACACCACTTCATAACTGGGTGGTTATAAAGGTTGCATTGGGTATTCTGGAAGTATGCATTTAAGCGCATGGATCAAGAGTGGGATTTGTCCATCCATATGACAAATAGTTATAGTCTGGGCCCTCTCGGTGGTGTGTCATTCAATTGGCTTGCAAGCATGTGACTAGGTCACAAGGGATGTCACATCACAATACAAGTAAAGAGTACTTATCGGTAACAAGGTTGAACTAGGTATGGAGATATCGATGATCGAACCTCGAATAAATAATGTATAGCGTGACAAAGTTAACCGATATCGTATGTTAAATGGTTCATTCAATCACAAAGTAATTGTTGAATATGTGGGATCCACTACAGATCTCCAGGTCCTGCTATTGCTTATTGATCAAAGAGGTGTATCGATCATGTCTGCATAGTTCACGAACCGTAGGGTGACACACTTAAGGAACCAATGTTCTTTAAGTAGATATGGAATATGAGTTGGAGACCGATTGTTGTTCGGAGTATTGGATTGGATCTAGGACATCATGAGGAGATCTGGAATGGTCTGGAGAATAAGATTCATATAAGGAGAGTTATTTTCCGGGGTTCAGAAATGTTTTCGGTGTTTTGAACGGAAGCTTATAGAATGTTCTAGAGGGACCACCAGTGGGTACACTACCCCGGGAGGGGCCACTTGGGCTGAGGCATGCCATAGGGGAGCCCTAGGTCCAACTGCACCAAATCCCAAGGGGAAAATCCGACCACCAAAGGAAAAGGGCTCAAACCCTGGTTTGAAATGGGGGAGACTTTTGGGGGGCAAGTTCCCACCTCTTCCCCCTTGGCCGAGTTGGGGAAGGAGTGGGTCAAGGGCTGGGAACCCTTGGCTGCATTCCCCCTCCATATAAGGAGGGGTGGGGGGGGGGGCGCACCCCCTTTATCCATTTCCCCTTCCTCCCAAACCATATCCGCCACCCTACTCCTCCTCCTTCCTCCTGCTCCGGCTTAGGCGAAGCCCTGTTGGAAGTTCTCCTCCACCACCACCACCACCACCACACCGTTGTGCTGCTGGGATACCGAGGGGATATACTACCTCCGCTTCCCACACGGAAGGGGAGAGGAAGGTCTTCATCGACTCCGTATGTGTGACCAAGTGCAGAAGCGCTGCCGGAACGCAGCACCGAAAGGATCGTCAACGCGATCTTCAGATCGGCAAGTGATCAACTACATAAACCATCAGATCTGATCTTGTTAAACGCTTTGGAAATACGAGGGTTAGTTCTCTGTAATCGCCTTGCACCGATCTTGTAGATTATATCTTGTTTTTATGCATTCTTGCGGTATAATTTTTTTGTTTTCCATGCAAGAAACCCAACAGTGGTATCAGAGTCGTGTCTATGTGTAGATATGTTGCATGATTAGAACACAATGGTTTTTTGGGATTTGATGCTCTTGTTGTCTCTAGTTTTTCATGTACTTTGCATCTTGCGGGATGATGGGATGAAGCGGCCCGGGCAACCCTTACATGTCGTCGCACATGACACTTGCTCCACTCTCAACGTTCAACTTGTATTGCACAAGTGGATTTGCGGGTGTCTGTCTCTCCCACCATAGTTAAGATCCAACTTAGAATCTGCACTTGACAACACTTGTATCCATGTTCTGGTTCTTGTTCATAGCTAAGAATGATTCTTATTCGAAAGCCCCAAGCCACGTAAAACATGCAAATAAAATTAGAGGCGTCTAACTTTTTTTTGCAGGGGCATGTGATGTGATATGGCCATGATGTGATTGTGATTCTATTTTATGTATGAAATGATCCTTACTATAATATGGCAACCAGCAAGAGCCCAATGGTTGCCTTTAAATTTGTTAAGACATGTGTGTCTATTCATCATGTAATAGTTTTATTCGAAGTAGTTGTGATAGTTGATGTTAGTGATGGACAACCATGAAGCGGCGCCACGGACCTTGATGCTATGCTGGTGATGATGGAGATCATGTCCGTGCTTTGGAGATGGAGATCAAAGGAACAAGGAGAAACGCCATATCATATCACATATTATGAATTGCATGTAATGTTAATCCCTTTTATGCATCTTGTATTACTTAGATCACGGCGATATCATTATAAGATGATCCCTCTCACTAAATATCAAGTAATAAAGTGTTCGTCCTTAGTAGGCAGTGTTGCTAAGACTCGTCATTTTGAAGCATCACGTGATGATCTAGTGTTATAGATTCTACGTGTGCATACAATGGGTGCAAGCCAGATTTGCACATGCGGATACTAAGGTTAAACTTGACGAGCCTAGCATGTACAAACATGGCCTCAAAACACGGAATACCGAAAGGTAAAGCATGATTCATATGGATGATATGATGAACATGTTGATTGTTCTCTTTTGAAACTACATCTTCTCTCGTGATGATCGGACTTGGTGTAGTGTATTTGGTTCGTCTAATCACTAAGGCGACATGAGGGATGTTGTTTTGAGTGGAGTTCAAAAGTAATATGATTAAAGTTGAGAACAATTTATCATAAATTAACCAAAGTGAATTTGCATAATTGTTGTAGTCATTGGCATTCGTTCACTACCCTACGCTTAGTTATAAATGAGATAATAGAACTATAGAATTATGGATAGTTACTTTACGAACTGCTATCGTATTGTTTTGAGTGTTAATCTAAAGTTTTAAAACTCTGTATTACTCCGTGAAGTTTAATAATTGGTATTAAATCAAGAGTAACAATTCCAGTGTTAGTATCTAAGTATCATGTATGCCTCCATGATCCTTGATATTCAAAGATTGTTTTAATATCAAGGTTATCTAGGAGCTAAAAGGATTGTTTCAGAAACCATCATCTGTGGAAGATATTGTGATATCTTAAACAATATTTTGGTTGCAATATGACAGAGTTTGATTTAGAAAAATACATGTTCTCGTATTGTATAAGAATATCTGAAGGTTGGAGACGCTAGGAGTCCTAATATTCCAAAAGGGTTTTGGGAACTAACATTATACTCGTGATACGCCTTTATAAGATATAATATCTTGATCATGGAAGTTTTCATGAGAAGTATGAATAAAATATGTAGGTAAAATGTTTACTACACTAAAATATTACTAAAGAATGGATTTTGAAAGAACGCCAAACATTTGATGATGGTGATCTACTTAAAAGTGCAAGTCCAAATGAATTAGTATTTGACTATACACGTTTGGACTATGTGTCATGTGTATGGCGCCACTATTGATGTTGATAGATTGTTTTAAAAGGAAAAGGAAATGCTGAAAGAGAATCTTAGAAATATTTTGCAGAAAATAAAAAGATTAGAATTGTCTAGCATAGGTATATAGATGATATACATGTTATGGTTGTATTCTTTGCTTGTTAAAACAATGTGGTTCTTGGGTATTGGATACCGAATTTGTTGCTATGAATTATCATATAGAACAACACAATTCATGAACTATAATGACCTAAGTAACTAGCAAGAGAATATGTGATGATGTTCATCGAAAACAAATAAAGTGTTGTTGTGTTTCTTATTGACATTAAAGCTTTCCTTCAAGATTTGTTTTAATAAGTATTATTTTGATCAAGGTATTATGAGAACAAAGGTTGTTCAAATAATTACCATATTCCATAAAATATGGATGATTTACAAGTCTAGTTGGAGAAATCATGTCCATAAAACTAATGCTAAAAATGTCGCAATACAAATTATAGAAAGATCACTTAAGAAGTGACATCGCCGTTTAAATTATATTGGAAAGAAAACATGAAGAAACTCCATGCTGATGGAATTTTGGAGTCTATTGATTTCGATCAAATGATACTTGTGAGACTTTCCTAGAGATAATTGAAACTCCGTTCATAGGCCAAAAGAATAACAAACAAATAATTTATTGGAATTTGTACATATTGATGTATGTAGTCCATTATGTGTAGTCGTGAGCGATGGATTTGAACTTCATATGCTTTCTCTGAAAATTTGAGTGAATATATGTGTATATTTACTTAATGAGGAAAAAGTATGAAACATTTGAAAATGCTCAAATACTTTCAAGACCAAGTGGAAAATCATTGTAACACGAAAATAAATAGTTTATGATTGGATCATAAAGGAAGATATTTGAGTTACAAGTTTAGCAAAACACCTAATATTTGAGGAATCGTTCCATGGATTTACATTTCCCAAAACACCATAGGAGTATGGAGTGTTTGAGCTATGTAATTAAACCTTGTTTGACATGGTAAGATCAAAGGTGTTATTTATAAAACTACCATTATATTTTAAAGATTAAAGATTTAGAGACTACCTCTTTTACACTAAAAAGAGCTCCATTGTGATCCATTGAAATGGCACCATATAAGTTATGGTCTGGGATAAAACCCAAGTTGTCCTTTATTAAGCATTTGTATGCTAGGCATAAGTAAAATGTTTAAAACCAAAGTCGGATGAGCATGTCTTTGTAGGTTATTTTGAATAACCGTTGGATATTCCTCCATAACACCGAAGACAAAAGTGTTTATCGCTTAGAACGTTGAGTTTCTTGAGAAGGAATTTTTCTATGAAAAGTTAAGTGGGAGGAAAATAGAACTTTGATAAGGTTATTGAACCTTGTCTATGTTTGCTAAGTTGTGAAGCGCCAGAAAGTGTCCCGGAGGCAGCAGCAATGCTCATGGCTAACGTGCCTCAAAGGTGTAAGTTCCTATTGAACTATGTAGGTCGGGTAAACAATCAAATACCAAGATTTGTGAATTAAATCATTATTGTTTGACAATGATAAAGCGACTACATGCAAAGAATAAATGATGGGCCTTGACTCCATCAAATTACTTGAAGCCGTAAAATCTGTGATAGTTCCATACACAAGAAATAAAGCTTTGAACTTGGAAGACCCTCTGAAAAGGTGTAAAACCTTTCAGTCATATTTGGATCTATAAATAAATAGACATGGATGTTTCACATCTATGAAATAGTCGACATGTCGGTAAAGAGTTTACGACAATGTTCAAGAAGTTGACTATGACAAGATTTGATCTTTCATAGCGATATTTGGTCTAGAAGGATTAATGTAGTAACCACTAGATATAATTTTTTTATATGGTAGTTGAACAAACAAAACAAAGTTCTTCTAATAAAATAGTTACCTAGGACATATACATGACACAATCCAAAGGTTTTTGTTAATTCAAAAGGATGCTAAAAGAGTATACAAACTTCAATGGTTGAATTAAGCATCACGGAGTTGGAATCTTCACCGTGATGAAATTGTTAAATGGTTTAATTTCATTAGAGATGATGAAGATGATTGCATTTTCAAAAAATTAAGTGGGAGTGCAGAGGCATATTTCTAATACATTATGTGAAAGACATATTATTGATTAGAAATGATGTTTCTTTTATGGGCACGGGTTAAGAATTTCATTTCGATGAAAGACTTAGGAAAAACCAGAATATTTGGCATCAATGTCTATATGGATAGATTGAGATGCTAATATGGTTATGCCAAATGTACATGTATGAGATATTGAATGAGTTCAATATGGAAATGACAAGAAAGGTTCTTGCCACACAGAAAGTATTGAATCAAGATTCAAGTGTATTGACATTTGGTAAGTGAAACGAGATTCAAGTGTATTAACACTTGGTGAGTGAAATCACAAGAATATTTTGATTAATCATACCGTGATATGTACACATATAGATATGTCTTATGCTCTAAATGTTAAGAGAGTATACCAGAATGATTCATAAGATGATCATTGGACGATAGTAAGGATATTCTTATGATCATTGAAAGAACTAAAAATATGTTACTTTTGTAGAGGTGACAAATAGATAGATAGTTCATTGTAAATTGTTACATTGATACTAGTTTTTTCACAAAATATAAATTAAGTTTATCTCAATTTAAACTATGGGTGGAACAATGTAATGGAAAGGAGATTCCATAATGGATTTGGATGAGTTCCAGATTTAATACATTATGATAGATACTACAGCAAAAGGCTGAGTATATGACTGTCATTGTAGCAACAAAATAGGGAATTTGTGTCAAGTAGTTTGTTATCAAACTAGGTGTGGTTCACAACAGGCTAGTACTATGAAGATATATTGTACGACAATTGTATTGACATGATTTAACCCTAGATAACTAAAGGTCTCACCAAAGGACCAAATTTATACAATGCCATCTCATTGGAGAATGAGTGATGCGTAGATACACGAATACATGCAAATACACACGGACCTGAAAGTGTCTGATCCAAAGATTATGTTTACCAATTGCAATCGTGTATATACAACACCAAAAAGCCATAGGTGTTGAATGCACAAGTTTTTCAACTAGATTATTGACTCTAGTGCAAGTGGGAGACTGTTGGAGATATGCCCAAGAGACAATAATAAAGTGGTTATTATCATATATTTATGTTTATTATAAATGTTTACATCCCATTATATAATTGTATTAACCAGAAACAATAATAATTTTGTGTTTCGTAAAAATAAAAGAGTCCCTAGTAAGCCTCTTGTTGAACTAGCTTGTTGATTAATAGATGATCATGGTTTCCTGATCATGGACATTGGATGTTATTAATAACAAGATCATATCATTAGGAGAATAATGTGATGGACACACACCCATAGTAAGCATAGAATAAGATCAAGTCATTAAAGTTCATTTGCTACAAGATTTAAGATACATAGTAACCTAATCCTTCGACCATGAGATCATGTTAATTCTTTGATGACATCAAAAACCACTTCGTAACTGGGTGGTTATAAAGGTGGCATTAGGTATTGTGAAAGTATGCGTTGAAGCGCATGGATTAAGAGTGGGATTTGTCCATCCATATGATAGATAGATATATTCTAGGCCCTCTCGGTGGAGAGTCATCCAAATGGCTTACAAGCATGTGACTAAGTCACAAGGGATGTCACAACACAGTACGAGTAAAGAGTACTTATCGGTAACGAGGTTGAACTAGGTATGGAGGTACCGATGATCGAACCTCGGATAAGTAAAGTATTGAATGACAAAGGGAATAGGTATAGTATGTCAAATGGTTCATTCGATCACGAAGTCATCGTTGAATATGTGGGAGAAAATATGGATCTCCGGGTCCCTCTATTGGTTATTGCTCGGAGAGAAGTCTCGATCATGTCTGCATAGTTCACAAACCGTAGGGTGACACACTTAAGGAATCAATGTTGTTTAAGTAGATATGGAATATGAGGTGGAGACCGAATGTTGTTTGGAGTCTCGGATTGGATCCAGGACATCACGATGATATCCGAAATGGTCTGGAGAATAATATTCATATAAGGAAAGTCATTTTCCGGGGTTCGAAAATGTTTTTGGTGTTTTGACCAGAAGCTTCTAGAATGTTATAGAGGGACCACCCATGGATCCACCATCCCGGGAGGGGACACTTGGGCTGAGGCATGCCGCAGGGGAGCTCTAGGTCCAGTCGCACCAAAGACCAAAGGGAAAATCTGGCCACCAAAGGAAAAGGGGTCAAACCCTAGTTTGAAAGGTGGGGAGGAGACTTGGGGGGCAAGTTCCCACCTCTTCCCCCTTGGCTGAGTTGGTGAAGGAGTGGGTCAAGGGATGGGAACCCTTGGCCACACTCTTCCTACATATAAGGAGGGGGTGGGGGGCACCCCCTTTGTCCCTTGACCCTTCCTCCCAAACCCTAGCTGCTACCCTCCTCCTCATTCTTTCTCCTGCTCCGGCTTAGGCAAAGCCTTGCAGGAAGTTCTCCTCCTCCACCACCACCACGCCGTCGTTCTTCTCGGATTCCGAGGGGATATACTACCTCCACTGCCTGCTGGAATGGGGAGAGGAAGGTGTTCATTGACTCTGTATGTGTGACCGAGTGCGGAAGCGCTGCCGGAATGCAACGCCAGAAGGATCGTCAACGCAATCTTGAGATCGACAAGTGATCGACTACATCAACCACGAGATCCAATCTCGTTAAATGCTTTGGATCTATGAGAGCTAGTTCTCTACAATCTCATTACACCAATCTCGTAGATTAGATCTTGGATTTTCCATATATTGGATCTTGGTTTTATGCATTTTTGCGGTAGAATTTATTTTCATGCAACGAACCCATCATCTTTGAAACTATGTTTTTTGTTCCACCTGTTAGTGTAGATTAGGGCTGTTTTATTTTTTCTTACATATTCTTTGCAGTTTGGCATAAATGTTGCCTTTGTAATACTTAGCTTTGTAAAACCTAAAAATAATAAACGCGTCGCCTTGCTTTAATGATGAGAGGCAGTGTGTGCCCCCATTCATTTCTGAATTGAAGATTGGTATTTCACCGGAGCTATCGCCGGTATTTTCGACATGCGAATCAGCGCCGCCGGACCTATTGCCGGTTCTGTTGTTGGTGTAAATCCCAATTTCAGCAACCCTGATCTTTTGTCAAAAAGGCACAAATCAGGGGGACCAAAAACTTTTTCGTGTTAAGTGTTGCAATGCTTGCTTACTTGTCTTCTTATGTTCATATATCTAATTGTGCAGTAGGTGACCTACTTCTTATCTCAACACTATTTGACAAAAGCTATTTTACAAAAGAGATGTCTTGACTCATCTTCCCTATCCTCAAATGTTCTAGCACTTCCAACTTGAGTCAAGATTATTTTGATACAAAAAATTATTTTATTAGTTCTGTTAACAAAACTATGGAGACCTAGATATAATCTCCTTATGTTTTCAAGACAGAACTTCAACCACTCTTACCTCTAGTCTTTTCCAAAACCTTTCCTGAAACCTTTTCACTCCCATCTTTGTAGAAATACCAAGAGGTACTTACCTTAATTCAAAGCACAACCTCTTCAAAACACCCATGATTACCTCAAGCTAGGCTTGAGGATGGATCTAGTAGTAGTTTGACAAGTTTCATAAGATGAGTTTCCTTGATCTGCTCTCTGATGAATTGCCTTGATCTGCTGATTTCCTTGTTTGCTTAGGAACTAGAGTGAGATAATATATTAGCTCATCCTTAGGGGTCTAACCAATAGTTGAGATCATCAATCTCAAACTAAGCAAACCAAACTCAATCTATCTTGAGTCACTCAAGTGAATATCAAATCTACTTAACTAGATCAATCCTGAGCTAATCCTTTGTATTAGCATCCAACACATCAAAGGCAAAATACAAACATGGATCCCCTCTATTCAATATATACCTCAATATCAACCACTTTATGAAGAGGATAAACCCTTGCCAATCTCTCAAATGTTACCCTCTTGCATACTAGCCAAAATCCACAAGTCTGCCAAATTTGACTAAGTCTGAAGTCTTTAACTAGATTCAATCTTTGGAACTCCACCTACTCCAACCCGTGTGCATTCTTGAAAATATACTTGGACCATCTTGTAGTAAATCATTAGTAATACCAAATCCCACTCTTTCCCTTAGCTAAGCCATTCTGGTTCATAAGTTGAAAATCTCATGTCCCTTGATTACGAGGGTCGTTCCTCATGCTACTCAACTTTAGTCACAGGTAAGTTCTTGTCATTGTAAGTATATGTGTATTATAGAGAACCACCAACGGGGTACCCCTTGCCCCATGACACATGAGCTATCCCATATCAAAATGACAAGGCAACAGACAATGAGCATCTCAGCGATCTTTTTTATTTGCTATTTGCATAGGTTTTTATTGAGGATGCTTCACAGAATGCTCATTATGGTTATGCTGAAAGTTTCCAACACGATTAGGCATGTCTTATGCTATCTGCCCAGGCGTTTAACTATCACATATATAATAATCCATGGACTTACAATGTAACACCCTCAGAATCGGACCTATGCAAGTTTGAGCAAAATTCGCCAAACCCGCATAGAAACGATTCAAAGGTGCCCACCAGGCACTTTCGTGCGGGTGGAAAATGAAGTAATAACATTACACAACAGTCCTCGATGGGACCCACAGAACAGATATATATATAACAGCGACTCAAAGAGTCAAGAAGACAGATATAATATACAAGATCCAAACCACCTTGAAAATGGTAGAGCGTCCGACTACGGACAAGAAGCAAATGGGGCTAAGAGCCCTGAAGAATAACCAATGGCGTCCATAACCCTGCCCAGGCCAAGCCGGAAGGGTAACTCTGCTAACGGCGTCGATCTCAAAACCTGCTTAAACAAAAGGGGTGCCGACAAAGGGCAAAGGAAAAAGAAGGAGCGTCGATCTTGAGGCCAAGATGCAGCGAGGCTAGAATTGGCCTCGCCTACATAGGTATGGTGGATCGAGCGGCAAAGATGCACCTGAACAACCTATAGAGACTCGATACAATGGCGGCTATCGAGAGGGTAAGAAAGACCTATTCGGATCCAACCGATACTACCAACAAACAAACCCATCCCGGTGTTTCCTCGAGACCAAACGAGGAAGTCAACCGAGGAACTCACACAGTTGGCAGTTTTATTAATTCGGTTATCGTTACAGTAATTACTAGTCAGGTATAGACAATCATCCTGATAAAATAAACAGTGGGCCGTTTTAGTTAACCATTCCGTTGTAGTTGCAACACTTACTAGTCGACATTAGCATGAGATAACCCCAAAACCCAAAGGTTGGTTGGTACTTTTATTTAGCCATTCCGTTGAGGTGAAGCTGATTACTAATCAAATCGGATGCAGGTCAATTTATAACAGTAAACTTTAGTTATAGTTGTCTATGATCAAGCACTGTGCTCCAAGTCGTCCATAACCGCGTACACGGCTTCTCGAAAAGATTTAACCCTGCAGGGGTGCACCAAAGTATCCATAGGCACTTCGACCCTTTTTGCCAGATCAGTTAACATACACCCATCGGTATGTCGGCGGGGCCTAAGTCACGACGTTCCCAGATCCAAAGCAAGTACATGGGGCCACCACCAAGTCGACACCGCAACGGAGTCGGCCGGTCTCGAGACGGACTTAGGGTTTGGGTGGACGGCGATGGCGACAAAGAATCCCCAAACGGGACCGCCGACACCGCAAAACGTGTCCCGATCCTAAACAGTACAGTGTGCTCCTCGCACAAACGTAAATACATAAGTAGCATGGCATAAGTACAGGATAGTAAAAACACATCAAACTAGTTGTGGCCCCCAGTACAATACTTTGAAATCAGGTAATAATCAATGGGGGGCCCATATCTCCCCACCTGTGGTTAGCGCTCGATCTCGAACAGTGTGTCAAGAACTCGGGTCCTACGGGACACAAGTGGGCGGTCGGAAACCAAATCTTACCTATCACCCACCGATGCCTCTGCTTAATTCAATTTTAGTTGTTAAACAGGAATTAAAGTGAAACAATAATTAAAGCCATGATCATCTCCAACGTCAACATGCGGCAATTCATCAACAACTGTGGCACTTGACAACACGCAACAGCACTTGAGCAAGCGACTACGACGCGCGAGTCCAACTATCTACCAAACAACAGGTAATAGGATGTGTCCAAGGCAATATAGGGCTGCACGGTATATCACAGGTGCGGAAACTAAAGCATCGCAACACAGATAGCAATAGATCAACAGGAGGGAATAAAGACTATAAAAGTAAGATAGGTAGAAAGGGGGAGATGCTCGCCTGAAAACATTGTCGAAGGTTCAACCGAAGATCGGGAAAGCTCACATCAACTCAACGGCTTTATCCGAAGAAGCAAAACACTAGAATAACACCGGATGCAATATTTAATACAACGGCAGAAGATCGGCATGATGCTTGTATGATGCATGGCATGGCAAGGTGCGATGCAATTAGGTCATATTAAGCGGAACCGGGGTCCCGACAATTATTAAAGTGGTTCAAGTTTTTTAGCTACCCTGCATTTTAAATGTTGTCTTAACAAGGCAGAATATATCACCGGTTCGCTACACAAGTTTAAATGAGGCCAATTTAAGGCTAGATTTGCCCGCATATGGGCCCCATATTTAATTATTAGGTGAATCGGCATAAGGCTCCCAACCCACAAACAAGGATGCATGCATGAACATTTAATATGCGACAAGTTATATTATATTATAAAATAGGGTTCGGGAAGGTTCACACATTAGGGGTTAGACGATCTTGGTCCGGGGGTTCGGGTTCGACAGGGTCCGAGGTCCGGTCTCGGGGTTCAGGGTTCGACGGAAACGTTCTCGGCGGAAGCGTTCTCGGGTTTCTGGGGTAGATCTTGGCGTAACATTCTCGACCGTCGGGGTAGGTCTTGTCGCAACCGGGAAGCAGGGCTTGGTTGGCGTCGGGGGCGCATCGGTCTCGCCCTGTACGGTGTCGTTCTTGTCGCATGCAGATCTTGTCGGGTTCGCGCCATCGAGTCGATCTTGGCGTCCGGGGGTTCAGGGTACCGTGTCGAAGGCCTTGGCGTTACGCCTCCTCGTGATGGTCTCGGGGCGTCGAATCCGGGAAGGAGAGCTTGGTGGTCTTCACGTTCGGACTTCGCCTCCGGGAACGGGCCTCACGTCATCGGATCCGGGAAGGGTTCATGGTGTTCCGTGAAGGAGGCCTTCGTGTTCCATGATGAAGATCTTGACACCGGGCCGTCCTTGCCGGGCATACTGAAGATTACCTCGCCACTTGTCGATCTTGTCGGGTTTTGCATCAGAACCTTGCAACCGCGGTACTCATGTTCCTGGGGCTCGAACGCGGGCCTTGCGAGGAAGGGCGGGCAGCATGGATGCACCAACGGCGGAGGCCGCAGGAAGGAAGGTGGAGGAGACCGGGCGCGCGGGTGGTGGCTGCAGAGGGAGCGAGGACGCTCGCTGCGGGGCCCGGTGGCGCTCGGGGCGGCCAGGGACGGAGGGGACATTGCGGGATCGGGCAAGGCAAGCAGAGGCGCGGCGAACGGTGGTGGCCAGAGGGCGCTCGCGTCGGGCAGGCCGGCCAGAGCAGGGCGCTGGCGCCGGGTCCGGCGCGAGGGTCGACGGAGCGCGGGCGCGAGGCGGAAGCTTCAGCTGAACCGCCGGCGGGCGGTCGAGAGAGGCGCGGCTCATGGGAAGGAGGGGTGAGGAGGCGGGCCGGGCGGGCGCGGGAGAGGAGGCGGCGGCACGGGAGGTCCGAGTGGGTGCCTGGCAGCTGGCGACAGCAGAGATGGGCGGCGGGCGGCGCTGAGGAAGACGGCCTGAGGAGCTGCCATGGCGGGCTGGCGAGGCGGTGAGGGAGCGCCGGGCGACGAGCGGCGCTGCGCCGGAGAGGACCAGGGGCGAAGCTGCGTCGGGCAGGGGAAGGTCGGGCGTCAAGGCGTCGTGTCTTGAGGGCCGAGGGTGGGTCTGGTGGGGCCAGGGGCCAGTGGCGGTGTGGGCTGCGTGGAGTGCGTGTGTGTCTGCTGTGCACTGCCAGGTGGGGTGTGAGCTGGAGAGAGAGAAGAGAGAGGGGCCAAGTGGCCGGTTCTGGTTGGTTGGGGGGAGAGAAAAGGTGAGGTGGCAGCGTGTGAGTGGCCAGGGTGATGTGGAGGCTGTGTTGGGGTAGATAGCTGGGTAGCTATAGGATTTAGAGGTTGGGCCGATTAGTTTTCTGGGGGTGGTCGTTCGGGTCGGTCGGCCCGTTCTGCTGCCCCGCACTAAATAATTAATTAAATTATTATTTCAATCAGCGTTTTTTGAAAACTGACAACGGACAAAACAAAATAATCTGGGGACCCGGTTTTGATGTTTGAATAAAGAGGGGGCGTTTAGAAAACAAAACGGGCTTTGCGGAAAATAGTTTTGACAAACAACACATGATGATGACGATGCAATGCCCAAATTCAACGCGATTTTCTAGTAGTGAAATTGCGGGATGCCACAATTCGACACCACTAACAATGGATCTCGCCCTCGAGATCCGCCTCATGGTACCGGAAAGGAAGGTCGGCGATCTGAATCTTCTCGCTTCATGTAGATCCTCGCGACACCACTAACAAGAGGCCGTGGTCCGTGATCGTCGCGAGAACACTCCGGGACAGAAAGGTCGAAGGTAGAGGTATCAACAAATAAAGCCACCTCTAACTTCTGTAGAAAGAGAGGACCGATGCATTCTCATCCACTTCAATGTACAAAAGCGAATAGAAGGGGTAGTCGGCATGGGGGCCAATCCATCACGCACCCAATCTATTACTCTGCACAATCAGTAGAAAAGAGTACAACCATTCTCGGAAACAGACTGAAGATCTCGACAAACGAGGTTCGGAACAAAGGAGTGATGCAGACTCTGCATCGGATCTGGCGTAGATGATGTCGTCGCGTCGGGAAACACCGGAAAGCACAAACAAGGAACAAAGAATGATACCACAGCAGACGGATTCCTCAAGCAGCGCGAACACCGGATGGTAGAACACCGTTATCAAAGAAGGAAGCGAAACCCTGAAGGTACGACGGAAACCCAACCACGAGAAATCCTGGACTCGAAGAGAGAGAAGAGAGCGGATTCAAAACACGTCGGGATAAGAGGAGAATAGCAGAGGGGTAAGAAGTAAAATCAGACCTAATCAGAACTATCCAACCGATTTTTCGAAACTAGTTTTGACACTCTACTTCGGCCGTTAGCTAGGTTATCCTACAGGCTGGACTTGTGGGGTATCGCAACTGCTGAGCTCTGATACCACTCTGTAACACCCTCAGAATCGGACCTATGCAAGTTTGAGCAAAATTCGCCAAACCCGCATAGAAACGATTCAAAGGTGCCCACCAAGCACTTTCGTGCGGGTGGAAAATGAAGTAATAACATTACACAACAGTCCTCGATGGGACCCACGTAATGAGATATATAACTTGACTCAAAGAGTCAAGAAGACAGATATAATATACAAGATCCAAACCACCTTGAAAATGGTAGAGCGTCCGACTACGGACAAGAAGCAAATGGGGCTAAGAGCCCTGAAGAATAACCAATGGCGTCCATAACCCTGCCCAAGCCGGAAGGGTAACTCTGCTAACGCGTCGATCTCAAAACCTGCTAACAAAAAAGGTGCCGACAAAGGGCAAAGGAAAAGAAGGAGCGTCGATCTTGAGGCCATACAGCGAGGCTAGAATTCGCGGTCCTCGCCTACATAGGTATGGTGGATCGAGCGTGACAACATGCACTGAACAACCTATAGAGACTCGATACAACTGGCGGCTATCAGAGAGGGGTAAGAAAGACCTATTCGGATCCAACCTGATACTACCAACAAACAAACCCATCCTGGTGTTTCCCCCTCGAGACCAAACGAGGAAGTCAACCGAGGAACTCACACAGTTGGCAGTTTTATTTATTCGGTTATCGTTACAGTAATTACTAGTCAGGTATAGACAATCATCCTGATAAAATAAACAGTGGGCCGTTTTAGTTAACCATTCCGTTGTAGTTGCAACACTTACTAGTCAGATACAGTTAGCATGAGATAACCCCAAAACCCAGCAGTGGTTGGTACTTTTATTTAGCCATTCCGTTGAGGTGAAGCTGATTACTAATCAAATCGGATACAGGTCAATTTATAACAGTAAACTTTAGTTATAGTTGTCTATGATCAAGCACTGTGCTCCAAGTCGTCCATAACCGCGGACACGGCTTCTCGAAAAGATTTAACCCTGCAGGGGTGCACCAAAGTATCCACAGGCACTTCGACCCTTTTGCGGATCGGTTAACATACACCCATCGGTATGTCGGCGGGCCTAAGTCACGACGTTCCTGCATCCAAAGAAAGTACATGGGGGCCACCCCACCAAGTCGACACCCGCAACGGAGTCGTCCGGTCTCCGAGACGGACTTAGGGTTTGGGTGGGCGGAGCGACAAAGAAATCCCCAAGCGGGACCGTCGACACCGAAAACGTGTCCCGATCCTAAACAGACAAGGTGCTCCTCACAAACGTAAATACATAAGTAGCATGGCATAAGTACAGGATAGTAAAACACCTCAAACTAGTTGTGGCCCCAAAGACAATACTTTGAAATCAGGTAATAATCAATGGGGCCCATATCTCCCCACCTGTGGTTAGCGCTCGATCTCTAACAGTGTCAAGAACTCGGGTCCTACGGGACACAAGTGGGCGGTCGGAAACCAAATCTTACCTATCACCCACCGATGCCTCTGCTTAATTCAATTTTAGTTGTTAAACAGGAATTAAAGTGAAACAATAATTAAAGCCATGATCATCTCCAACGTTAACATGCGGCAATTCATCAACAACTGTGGCACTTGACAACACGCAACAACACTTGAGCAAGCGACTACGACGCGCGAGTCCAACTATCTACCAAACAACAGGTAATAGGATGTGTCCAAGGCAATATAGGGCTGCACGGTATATCACAGGTGCGGAAACTAAAGCATCGCAACTCAGATAGCAATAGATCAACAGGAGGGAATAAAGACTATAAAAGTGAGATAGGTAGAAAGGGGGAGATGCTCGCCTGAAAACATTGTCGAAGGTTCAACCGAAGATCGGGGCGAAGCTCACATCAACTCAACGGCTTTATCCGCGAAGAAGCAAAACACTAGAATAACACCGGATGCAATATTTAATACAACGGCAGAAGATCGGCATGATGCTTGTATGATGCATGGCATGGCAAGGTGCGATGCAATTAGGTCATATTAAGCGGAACCGGGGTCCCGACAATTATTAAAGTGGTTCAAGTTGTTTAGCTACCCTGCATTTTAAATGTTGTCTTAACAAGGCAGAATATATCACCGGTTCGCTACACAAGTTTAAATGAGGCCAATTTAAGGCTAGATTTGCCCGCATATGGGCCCCATATTTAATTATTAGGTGAATCGGCATAAGGCTCCCAACCCACAGACAAGGATGCATGCATGAACATTTAATATGCGACAAGTTATATTATATTATAAAATAGGGTTCGGGAAGGTTCACACATTAGGGGTTCGACGATCTTGGTCCGGGGGTTCGGGTTCGACAGGGTCCGGGGTCCGGTCTCGGGGTTCAGGGTTCGACGGAAACGTTCTCGGCGGAAGTGTTCTCGGGTTTCTGGGGTAGATCTTGGCGTAACATTCTCGACCGTCGGGGTAGGTCTTGTCGCAACCGGGAAGCAGGGCTTGGTTGGCGTCGGGGGCGCATCGGTCTCGCCCTGTACGGTGTTGTTCTTGTCGCATGCAGATCTTGTCGGGTTCGCGCCATCGAGTCGATCTTGGCGTCCGGGGGTTCGTCGGGGTTCAGGGTTCCGTGTCGAAGGCCTTGGCGTTACGCCTCCTCGTGATGGTCTCGGGGCGTCGAATCCGGGAAGGAGAGCTTGGTGGTCTTCACGTTCGGACTTCGCCTCCGGGAACGGGCCTCACGTCATCGGATCCGGGAAGGGTTCATGGCGTTCCGTGAAGGAGGCCTTCGCGTTCGATGATGAAGATCTTGACACCGGGCCGTCCTTGCCGGGCATACTGCAGATTACCTCGCCACTTGTCGATCTTGTCGGGTTTTGCATCGAAACCTTGCAACCGCGGTACTCATGTTCCTGGGGCTCGAACGCGGGCCTTGCGAGGAAGGGCGGGCAGCATGGATGCACCAACGGCGGAGGCTGCAGGGAGGAAGGTGGAGGAGACCGGGCGCGCGGGTGGTGGCTGCAGAGGGAGCGAGGACGCTTGCTGCGGGGCCCGGCGGCGCTCGGGGCGGCCAGGGACGGAGGGGACGTTGCGGGGTCGGGCAAAAAGCGGCCGGCGCAGTGGTGGCCGAGGGCGCTCGCGTCGGCAGGCCCGGCAGCAGGCGCCGGGTCAGCGAGGGTCGGCGGCGGCGAGGCGGAAGCTTCAGCGGAACCGCCGGCGGGCGGTCGGGAGAGGCCGGCGCGGGCTCATGAGGGAGGAGGGGTGAGGCGGCCTGGCGCGCGAGAGGAGGCGGCTCGGCGGCGGAGGTCGGCGAGGTGGGTGCCAAGGCTGCGGGCGCAGCGGGAGATGGGCGGCGGCGCCGAGGAAGACGGCTCTGAGGGAGCTGCTGGCGGGCTGGCGGAGGCGGTGAGCGGGCGGCGCGAGCGGCATGGCGGAGAGGACAGGCGAGCTGCGTCGGGCAGTCGGGGAAGGTGCTGGGCGTCGCGTGCGCGTCGTGTGCGGGGGCAGGGGGCCAGGGGTGGGTCGCTGGTGGGGCCAGGCGCCAGGGGGGCTGGCGGGTGTGGGCTGCGCGTGGAGTGCGCGTGTGTGCTGCTGTGTACTGGCCAGGTGGGGTGTGAGCTGGAGAGAGAGAGAAGAGAGAGGGGGTTGGCTGGGCCAAGTGGCCGGTTCTGGTTGGTTGGGGGGAGAGAAAAGGTGAGGTGGCAGCGTGTGAGTGGCCAGGGTGATGTGGAGGCTGGGTTGGGGTAGATAGCTGGGTAGCTATAGGATTTAGAGGTTGGACCGATTAGTTTTCTGGGGGTGGTCGTTCGGGTCGGTCGGCCCGTTCGACTGCCCCCCACTAAATAATTAATTAAATTATTATTTCAATCAACGTTTTTTGAAAACTGACAACGGACAAAACAAAATAATCCGGGGACCCGGTTTTTATGTTTGAATAAAGAGGGGGCGTTTAGAAAACAAAACGGGCTTTGCAGAAAATAGTTTTGACAAACAACACATGATGATGACGATGCAATGCCCAAATTCAACGCGATTTTCTAGTAGTGAAATTGCGGGATGCCACATACAAGCTCCCCTTTTATTTCATGCCGCCGACATCCATAAACAAAAGATCATGCTATCATCTGGATAGATATGTACAAGTGTTGAAAGCGTTCCCCATGACAGCATGGTTCTGCTAACTCCCAACTTATAATTTGCAAGCATATAACTACATAGACATTCCCAATGGTTCGGGTTTATTAAATGCAAGAAAATAAAGCGTGCCATCAAGTTCGTGAGAGCTTTACTAACTAATTTTCACATAACAAGAAAACATTTTTATTCGGAAGAAAACAAAGCATCATAAATATGCAAGGAATAGCACTGATGCTAATAGGTAGATATGGTGGACACTTTTTGACAATTTTGGTTTTGGGGAGTTGGATTCTTGAGTAGAGGTCATACTCAGTGCAAGTGAAGGCTAGCAATAGAAAGGGAGCAACAATCAAGATAGCAGTAACTATTATAATCATGCTTGCGACAAAACAAGATTAATAGTGGCATAAAAGTGACACAAGAACTCTGAGGAAAAATAAATCATCAAGGCTTAACTGATTTTCTGTTTAGTCATATGCATGCGTGAGCACATGCCAAGTCGATTCAAATAAAACATTCAGAGGAGGATACCACAATGTCATACCAAGTTATGAATAGAACAATGCAAGCAAATATTTATATGACATGCTACATCTATTAGCAGGGTGGAACTAATCATAAGAGAGCAAGGACTACTAAGCATCTGTTGAATTATCATACCCCTTACATGAACAGACTAAGCATGCCCATAATGATGAGTATATGTACAAAAATGAAAACAAATAGAGTTCATACCAACCTCTTACCACACCTCGAGTTGTCATAAATCATCATTGCATTTCACTTGTGTGACTTGAATAATAATATGAAACCAAACTCCAAAGGAGTCACTGAGGACCGCTGAACCCTGCAACAAACTTTAAAAACAAAGAATAAAAACAAATATTTTTGGGTTTTCAATTTTTTAAAGCAAGAACTTAAGGCAAAAGCAAACAAAGAAAAATCTTTTTGTATTTTTCTTATAACAAACTAAAGATAAAAAGGGTGAAACAAACCAAAAATAAAATATAAAGAAGCGACAAAGAGAAATAACAAAAATATTTTTGGTCTTTTTTGTGTTTTGGAAAGCAGAAACAAAGGAAGAACAAAAACTAAAAAGAAAGCGAAACATGGATATGCAAAGTATCGATGGAACATGATATGTAGATGAGTGTGATGTCGGTATACCTCCCTCCAAGCTTAGGCTTTTGGCCTAAGTGGAAATCAAGCCCATCCTGGACAAGAAGGAGCGCCTCCATAATATGACGAATAAACACCTTCGTCCTGATACGAACTCGAGGACGCCCCGACATAGTGCGCAGAGTAGTCATAAGAGGGTGCATCCCCCTGGTAGTGCCCGTGGAAATCAAGCAAGCAGAGCTGCCCATCCATCTCCTCCTTGGAGCGCGACCATGGCCTCCTGAAAATACTAAACAAAGTAGACTGTGGAAAGGAAATTTCCCTCTCCTCTCCATCACTAAACAACATCCTGTAAACTAAACTCTCAATTCTAGAGTTTGTAGTAACAAAGTGATGCGCTTTAATGGAAGCTAGATCAAGCCTCTATGGGGTCAGAAAAATATCATTTAGATCAACAGAAAGGTCCAAGGCAGCATCTATGCGAGCAACAATAATGCCCCCATAAATGGGTCCACTAGAAGCTAGGCGGCGAGCAATGAGAGAACCAAGATTATACATGTTTTCATTATTGAGTGCAGCAGCGAGAAAAGCTAAATGATAATTAGAAATATTACTAGTGTTCTCCCTACCAAGAATGCCAGTGGCAAGATAATAAGAAAAATATCTAAGAGCTGGTAGTTGAATGTTTCTTATCTTCCCACACTTGGTTGCACGGTCATCATCAATTGTTACACCTCGGTAGAGCTCTAGCAAATTGACGGGTCAAACCTGGATCTTCTTTGCTGTCCCAGTCGTGCCAATACCTATAAGGCTGCAAAATATTTCCAATGGCATGGTGATATGTTTATCATAGATTTTAAATGAAAACAGTTGACTTGTAAGGAGTGTTAGT
The DNA here is from genome assembly GCA_030063025.1 of Avena longiglumis. NCBI lineage: Eukaryota > Viridiplantae > Streptophyta > Magnoliopsida > Poales > Poaceae > Avena > Avena longiglumis. The sequence continues at coordinate 190,920,293 of CP125974.1, read as the reverse complement.
GAAAGTGAAACTCTCCACAAAATTTTTGGTGAGCATATCATATTGCTCACTCTCATCCTGCATGTAGGAGGTTTGACCAACCCTATGAATAAGAAGTAGGAAATCATCAAGGATCCTTGCAGCTTCCAAAAAGGCAAAACAAAGGAAGGCAGATGGGTGCGCATCTCCATCATCTCCCTCATTGCCAAACCGCGGCGCAATAAGATCTGCATTATATGATGGCCTAAATTGAGAGGCTGATCTTGAAGGCCTTGCCCTCCTGGGTGTATCTCTTTCAAACACTTCTCCAAAAGTATGGTTGTCCATCTCTCCATTTTTTTCTAATTTTTTTAAACAACCATCAAACCAAGTGATTTCAAAGGTAATAAGTGATGGGGAACTACCATAGGGACTTGTAAGAGGGCTAAAACATGCACTAAAATAATTTATCTAAGCATAGAACAAGCATGCAAACTCACATAACCTGTCACCTACAGTAGCAAAATACTCAAGATACAATCCACTAATCACAAATCTACTTGGACAAGCGGAGGAGTCACATACCAGAGAACAAATGCTCCAAATCTCAGTAGCAAAGATGGGCTGAGCAAAGAGATTGAAAACCATGAGAAAGAACAGCAAGAACACGGGCTTGATCAATGGAATGGTGTTTTTTCGGGAGAAAGAAAGAAGTGGAAGGTGGGAGAGTAAGTGGAGGGCCAAGGGTGGCCCACACCATGGCTAGGCGCGCCCCTGGTCTAACCACGCCACTAGGTGGTGTGCCTGCCTAGTGGGCCCCCTATGTCACTCCAGGTGCCTCTCTGCCCCTTTTTTGGCGTAAAAGTTTAATATGAATTTTCTGGAATTTTTTGAGAAACTTTATTTTTGAGAAATTTTTAGGTATTGATAAATGATTTTCTTGCATCAAAAAGATTTTGAAAGTATGCAAAAACAAACCAAAACTAAAACTAAAGAAGTTCTAAGACAGTCTAATATGCAAACAACTAGCAATACTAAGATGAACTAGGTGGAAGCAAAGATTGGAATAGAGAAAGCAGAAGTGAGCAAACATAATCATGGTGAAAACATTGTTTTGTTCATCCAAAATCCCTTTGTTAACAAGGTTGATCAGGTCTTGTTATCAAACAAACAAAACTTTGCATTTCACTAAATGATTATGTTACCTCAATCTTGATAACAATACTCCCAATCATAATAGTTTCATAATTTTCATGTGGTATGGGACAATATATTTCTCCAACTTTGATGCCCTCAATATTTTCAATTGAATTTAGGCCATAACTCTTATCAATCTTCTTGAGGAAATATACAGTATGCTCTTTGTCTTTATTATTAAAAGTTACTTTTCGTTGATTAAAATTAATGACAACACCTGTAGTATTAAGAAAAGGTCTCCCAATAATAATAGACATATTATCATCTTCAGGCATTTCAAGGAAAAACAAAATCAGTTACTATTAAACAATTATGAGCCACTTGAACAGGAACATCCTCACATATACCAACATGAATAGTAGTGTACTTGTCAGCCATTTGCAAAGATATATATCAGTTGGTATCAATTTTTTCAGTTGAAGTTTCTTGTAAAGATAAAAATGCATAACACAAACTCGTGCTCCTAAATCACACAAAGAAGTTCCAACATAATGTCACATCCCAAAAAAATTCAAATTTTGAAATGTGAAAAATAAATAAACAAAGAATTAATTGTTCAAATTTAGGGTGAAAAGAAACTTTTTGCTTCTAAATGGAAACTTCAAAACCCTTCTTGAACAAATTTGAATGAAAAGGGAATCCAAAAAAATTTAAATCAAGTGGAATGCATTCATCAATGAATGTATCTTGAAATTTAAAAATTTGGAAAAGTTAAATAAAAAACCCAAATATTAATGAAAGAAATCACTTCCAAAGATCAAATGCATTTTATGCCTGGAAAGAATCTTGAATATAAACACTTGGGAACATAAACCAAAACACTAAAATCCTAATGGAAGAAAATCATTTCCAAGATCTCTCAAAGACTATGGATTTGATCCATATAAAATTTGGCAACAAACATTTATAAATGATAAAAATAATAAACAAAAATATTATAAACCATAGAAATTGGTTTCACTTGATTTGAAGCCATGGATAAAAACTTATGAATTTAATAAGATAAAGAAAATAAATTTCAAAGCTAATAAAGCTCCTAGATAAAATCCATGCCAAATTGTGAGCAAATTAATCCTAAAGGGATTTAGAAAGGTAAACAAATATTAAATAAAATTATACAAATTGGAATCACCAAATTTGGATCTATAAATAAAAAGATATGGATTCTATAAGATAAAGAAAGAAAGAAATAAATAAGGAATATTTAAAAGCCAAATTAAATCTTGGCCAAATCCATAAACAAATGGAAGTGATTGAATAATAAAAGTAGTAAAAGATTATTTAAGTAAAATCATAAGGATTTAACCATATCCAATTTTATTTAAATAAAGACAAATTGCCTAAATTAAAAAATAAATCCCAATAAAATTATTTAGAAGACAATTTAAAACATGAATTAAATCCATAAGCAAATGGAGTAAAGATAATCCAAATAAAATAAGGGAATAAATATTATTGGAATAAAAACCTATATGGACTTGAACCGTATTTGTTATGAATAAAGACAAAATCCCTAAAATAAATGATTAATCAAATCTTGGGAAAATAAAAAATGAATTAGCTAAAGTGGATTAAAAAGTTATCTAATTAACTTAAAAGAATAAAATAATTATTTGAATAAAATTTATATGGGTTTAAAACCATATTGGATTTTATTTGAATAAAGGCAAATGCCCAATTTAAATAAATATTAAATCATATTAAAATATTTGTAATAATTCAAAGTGGATTATTTAAACACACTAATGAATAAATAAAACATACTTAAAAGGTTTGATAAACATTTGAATTTAAAACAGATGTTTAAATAATTTAAATAAAATAATATGGATTGGAACCATATTTAAAATCTTATTTAAATAAAGAAAAGTGTCCAATTTAAATAAATAATAAACCATAAAAGAATAAAAAAAGTATTCTTAAATGGACTTTAAAACACATTAATAATCAGTAGTAACTTACTGAAAAGATTTGATAAATATTTGAATTGAAATAGGTGTTTGAATCATTTTAATAAATTCAAAACAGAAATCATAAATGAAAAAGGAAAAAGAAAACAAAGAAAAAATGAAAACAATGCAGCCCATCTAATCATTCCCAGCTCCCTGGCCCAACGAGCCCATTACCAGCCCACCCGACACCTCTCTCTCCCTCGAACTGTTCTTCTCACACGCGAACGAACCCGCACAGCCACTGACCTAGCAACCCCAGTGTACCCCTTCTCATTCATTGACAACTGACCCCATCGCCAGCTAACATCTTCTCCAGCGCGACCAGTTCTTTCCCCTCACCTCGATGCCGTTTCTTCCTATGGTTAAACCTCATCAATTCTCATTAATCACGCAAGTAATTCGCCCGTGACCACGCCCTAATTAAGCACCCCTCTCTCCTCTCTCTCTTTCCCCTCAGACACCACACCACGAGAGCCACCAGGCTGCCCTGATTCCACCTCGAACCACCGCTATCTCCGGCAACCTTGTAGAGGTCCCAACCTTAGGTAGATTCCTCCAGTGTTTGCAATGCTAGTCCCTGGATCAATAGATAGCATCCACAGTTAAGATGTAATATCAAGATACAAAGGTCATAATATAAATTTATAACCAGGAATAACATAGTTTTATTACATCATACATAGCTCATTTGGCTATTACATTACATTGCAGCGGAATAACTATAAGTATGGGTCCTTCATCTTCAAAATGCCACAGGCAGATGTTGGTTGTAGACTTTGTAATCCTAATCAAACAATCTTCATTCAAATCAATCAAACCTGCAACATTACAAGTTACAGCCACAAGGGTCAATACATTTTGATTTGTATTGGCAAGCTTCACTTCTATGTATAATAAGAGTGGATCCTATCAATTCATGCATATTTGGCTAAGTAGAGTTTAAGGCTTTTTTGCACAAAGCAATATTTTATCCTATCTTTTTGAAAATGGTTTTGGTCCTTTTGTCAAATCTCTTTTCTAAGAATCCCTTGAACTCCTTGGTAGAAACTCAAGTGTTCAAGTCCTTGTCAAAATCTCTTGAGCCACTTGGTAACCCCAAGTGCAACAAGCTTTAAAATCTCATGAGTTCCTTGGTAACCCCAAGTACAACATGCTTTAACAAAATCTCTTTGAATTCCTTGGTAGACACACAAGGGCATCAAGTTTTTATTTTAGAAGTTAGAATGTCGAGATCTCCCATAGTTCAAACTTTAGTTGCTCAGTATTGTCCATAACCGGGGACACGGCTAATTACTTAGATTTTATTAACTTCTGCAGAAGGAGTACACTTTACCCACATGTCACAATCCCATCTTGTTGCCACCAGTGGCCTACTGGATTAGTGCTCACCAAGATGGAGTACCGGCAGACTGAGAGTGTGACGAAGTCTTTCCAAAAGGTCCTCCCATACATCATTGCTAGCTTGTCTTCAGCCCCCATGAAGCATTCCAGATCCCCATGTCCGGTAAATAAAGACAATGTATGGGTCTTCCTAATGTAGTTGACTAAGCCAGAGCCATAATAGCATGTGGTTGCACAAGAAAGCCACAATTGGAGAAACATGTTAAATCTCTAAGTTTCCTAGGTGGTTTTATTTTGGAGCACAACACAAAGTGATTCCCATAGACATGGTTCCTTTTGTTGCCACCTTCTCCAAAACTTAAAGTATCCACCACCTAGGTGGTTCATTGAGTCCTTGTTTTATTATGTAAAACATAAGTCCTTTTCTCAACCTTTGTAAAATCTCAACATGTATCTCTTTACAAAATAAAGCATGGCTAAGCATGTATCAACTATAATATTTCACTAAGGAGTGTATAGGGAATCCTATTAGGTTTTAGCATAGCATAAGTATAAATATATCTTTTTCATGCATGTTTTCATAATCCACTAAGTATAATGAAAATAGTAGGGCATTTGTATGATAGTGTAACTTGCCTTTTTGGTAGGGAATGGTGGTTCAATCCTTGATCTTGCTAGTCTCTCACTTTGCTAAATTCACTACAAATCAATCAAGCAATCACAAAATCAACTAAAATTCCAAACCAAAGTCAAACAAACAATCTCATACTCACAAAGCAATGGAATCTAAGTCATGCATAAGTATGCAAAGGATGGTTCTGTTGCAAGGATGGTCTCCACTAGGTTTATAAACTTTGTAAGGTCCACATTGGTCATTTACCAAAATGGCAAAGTCATTTGTAAAAAGGCTTTAGTCCATAAACCATTTTTAAAATCCAAACATCATTTCATGTGGTGAAAAATATTTTTATCAAGTAAAACTTTATGTTTTTCACCAAGTGAGTTGCCATTTGCAAAGCTTGGTGTTTTGGGTCAGTAGGTTTGGTCCAAAGCATTTTCCCAAAGTTTTCTTTGCAAAAACATTTCCATAATAAATTTAATAATTTTATTTGGCTAGCAAATGGCCAAATCAAATAATTCAACCTAAATTTTACCAAAATCATTTTTAACACCAAGGGTTGGTTCCTAGGGTCAGTAAGGTCACAACAAACCATTTTGAAAAAGTTTTAATCCAAAAATCATTTTTAAACAATTTTTCTAATAAAAATAAGCACACAAATGTTTCTGCAAATTCAAACAAGCTAACAGATACTATTTGCTAAACTAAGGGCATGGTTGGCTAGGTATTGTTCTACTGAATCCAACGACATAAAATTTGTAATTTTTGGACGTGTTGATCCAAAGTTATAAGGGTTTGAAATTCACAAAATATTCTGTTTTCAAATCAGTTTTTAAACAGAACAGTGACACGCGGCGCTTTCTAACTGGGCGATACCGGTTCGGACGGATCACGCGCGGTAGCCCTTGGATCTAGTTAGATCGTGCGGTGCTGAGTGCATACCTCTTCGCGAATAAATGATCTAATCCTGCCCATTCAAACTAAATCCTACGGTACTAGTTCTCTGGACCAAAAGTGAGCGGCGCCGATGGCGGCTAAGCGGCGTCGGCCGATCGATGGCACACGGCGTGACAGAAGCAAAGAGGGTGGGGAGATGCTCACCGGAATCGGCCGACGCTGATGCTCAACGTGGTACTTGTCTGTCGAGGGGTGCTAGGGCCTGTCCTTGATTGCTCGCCGGAGACGAGCTGGGCTTCGGCCAGTTCAGGAGGTCGTCGAGGGCGAGGATAGGGGCGTCCTAGGACAAATAGAAGATCTTTGTGAGGTTCGACGGGCCTTTATATCATCATCGTGTCCACGGGAAAGGAGGGAGGTCGATTCTACAGGCGTCGTCGGAGAAGAGGGCTGACGGCGGTGCTGCAGGTCGTCGACGTTGCCGACGCTGTAGGGTACCCGCGGATGAATGAATGGCACAGAAAGATGCGCCAGGGTGTGGTGAGCGTGCTCGTGTGCTCGGGGAGGAAGGAGGTGGTGTCGAGTCGCCGGAATCGGCTCTGGACTTCATCGGAACAGAGGGTGCTCGGGGAGAAATTGGGACGGCCTGGGGGCGTGATTGGGGAAGGAGTCAGAGGGGAAATGAAGAAGGAATACTGGCGTTTTATCGAGCTTGGTCAAGGTGAAGTAAAGGCCCGGCATTATGATGAATTGAAGCCGCGGGATTACTACAGGAAACGGCGACGAGGGGGAGGAAGGAGTCGTGCGGGTGGGGAGGAAGAACAGGAGGAGTGGGGTCCGCTGGTTAGTGGGAAAAGAACGAGGGGGAGGTCCACCGGTCAGTGTCACCGCGGGTTAACTAATTGGTGTGAATCGTTTTCTTTCGGGGTGAGGTGCTGGGCTGTTTCTGGGCCTGTTTGGGTTGCTGGGTTGGGTCAGGTCCATTTCCTATTTTTTCTTTTGAATTCCTTTTCCTTTTCTATTTCTATTTCCTGTTTTGAATTTCCAAACAATCAAACAAGGTTCAAATCAATTCAAACAACACCCAAATTTTGTAACATTGAAATTAGTTCTGTTCAGTAACATGAACCAAAATCCAAACTCAAATTAATAATTTTTAATAATAGGGCTATTAATATTTAATTAAATGGTTGTACCAATTATTAAATCCATAGGTTTGATTTAATTCAAGCTTCACTTGAGAACTAAATAATTTTAAACCATTCAGTAGGTTGTATTTGAATTTAAGGAATATTTGGAAAGCTTGTTTAAAATAAAAATAACATTTTGTTATATAGGGTCCATTAATAATTAATTAAAATGGCCTTAGTTATTAAATCAAATAGAGTTTGATTTTTATTAATAAAATCTTTATTTGAAACTTAAATATTTTCAAAACCAAATCAGTAGGTTTAATAAAGAATACTTGGAAATTTGTTTAAAACAAAATAACCTTTCTATTTTAGAGTCCATTATTAATTAAATACAATAGACTTTCCTTATTAAATCAAATACGATTTGTTTTATTGAGATATTTATTTCGAAATCTAAAAATAAATCCAAAACACTTTAGTAGGTATTATTTGTGAATATCAAATATTTGGGAAAACTTATTTTAAATAATTTAATAAGTTTTGATATTTCAATTTAAATTGGTAAAACCTTTTATTTAAATAAAGTTGGATATTAAATCCTTATTAATTTATTTAAATAAACCTTTGATAATTTTATTTAAAATAAAATGTTTTAATTCCCAAAGTTTGGCCAAGGTTTAATTTGGCCTTAAAAATATTCTTTATCTATAAACTTCTATTTCATTTGAAAATAAATCTTTTCACTTAAGAGTTTCAAAATAGTATTTCTCAATGTTTTTATTTTTTCCTTTTATTAAATGTTTATCTTTTTAGATCCCTTTAGGTTCTATTTTAATTCAAATGGGTTTGAAGTTCCAATTGAATTCAAAAAGTTTCTTCTGGCTCTGAAAATCAAAGAAAGTTTTATTTTATTCATTTATTTTCACATAACAAGATTTGGAAAATCTTGGGATGTGACAGGCTGCCACCCTTAAAATAAATCTCGTCCCGAGATTTGGGAAGGCTAGGGGTTACAAGCAGGCTCAAAACAACTAGGGTACTACCACCGTTAAAAATTTTCAAACAAAAATCACATATTGTCCTTCTTGGGATCCTGGGGAAAAATTTCTCTAAGAAAACATTTGCGTTGAGTCCTTTGTTTCCATGCTTGACTCATGGACCAAGGTTGAGCTTCTCCATAGGTTTGTTCAACTTGTTCTTCATCTTTTCTGGACAATTGCTTGCATAGTGTCCTGGATTCATGCAGTTGAAACAATGGATATCTTGGAGTTCTTTACGTTGCTCTTGTGGACATGTTGCTACATAATGGCCTGGCTCCTTGCAGTTGTTACACACCACTTGGTCAATTCCCTTATTTTTCTTGTTCTCTGGGCACTCCTTTGGAGTAGTGTCCCATTTCCTTACATTCTGACATTGCACAAGGTGCATGTCCTGTCTTGGTTTCTTGGGTTTCTTTGATCCTTTGAATTGGGTTGTCTTGTTTGGAGGTATAAGTGGTCCTTTTCCTTTGGTAGACTTGGATCCTTCTTGTTTCCTTTGTTCTACCATGGAGTAGATAGGGCATTGGATAGGAACATGGTCATTTCCTTCACAAAGGTAACAAGTAGCTTGAGAAGTGAGACATTTTCCAACAGGGTGATTTTCTTCACAGTTAGGGCATTGACCTTCATGCTCCTTGGAAGTATGGTCTTTGTCTCCACAAATAATGCAAGCTGGGGCTCCATCTAGAATAACATTCTTGTCATCCTTGTTATCATAAACTCCTTTGGGATAGCTTTCTTTCATGCTAATCATTTGATTAGTCACCTTAAGCATCAGTTGGGATTGTTCCTCCAAAAACTTTTGCAGTGCTGGATCTTTATCACTATTGTTGGCTATGAACTGAGCTGTCAGTTGGTTCAACTGGTGTTGGGTTGCTATGAGCTCTTTCATGCTGTCAGCTTGGTTGGTGTTGGTGTCATCAACCTTGGAGTCTTCTGGAGTAGTCATCTGTTTGGGTTGAAGGAAGAGAATAGGCAAGATATTTCTAAGGAATCAATTCTAGTCACACACATCACAATTCACACAAACAATGTGCATGCAATCACAAGTCAAATATTTCACTCAAACAAGGTTCAAGCACATACTTAGGGAACAAAATATTTTTGTTACACCACACAAGTTGGTGTGTTTTTGACTTAGCTAAAATATGGTGGTCCATCTATAGGGTTCACTTGTGATCTTTCCATCCTTCTTGGTTGCTTCTTCTTATATGAGATCATGGTTTCCTTGAGAAAAGCTCTTGGTCACAATACTTCAAAGTTGTTGATGGCTCCTTCTTATTTTGCATTCCTTCAGTCTCTAAATCTTGAGTAAGTTTTCTTTGTTTCACTTGTAGTCCTTGGTGATATCCATGTTGGAAGTCCTTGGTGAACATGCTGAAGATGTTGAAGTCATTAGAGTTGAAGATGTTGAAGTCATTAGAGTTGATGTAGTCCTTTGCACATGGTGTAGTCCTTGGCCATGGGTAGGTTTTTCCATCAAGTTGAAGTAGAAGAGAAGTAGAGTTGAAACAAAATGGTTAAGGAAAGAGTTTACAAGTATTTTTGTAAATAAGTTTTTGGATCAAAATGTAACTCCTATTTTTCTAAGGGTTTTTGTCCAATCCTAGGTTTACAAATCCTACAGGCAACACAATGCTCTGATACCATCTGTAGAGGTCCCAACCTTTAATAAGGTAGACTCCTCCTGTGTTTGCAATGCTAGTCCCTGGATCAATAGCTAGCATCCACAGTTAAGATGTAATATCAAGATACAAAGGTCATAATATAAATTTATAACCAGGAATAACATAGTTTTATTACATCATACATAGATCATTTGGCTATTACATTACATTGCAGCGGAATAACTATACGTATGGGTCCTTCATCTTCAAAATGCCACAGGCAGATGTTGGTTGTAGACTTTGTAATCCTAATCAAACAATCTTCATTCTAATCAATCAAACCTGCAACATTACAAGTTACAGCCACAAGGGTCAATACATTTTGATTTGTATTGGCAAGCTTCACTTCTATGTATAATAAGAGTGGATCCTATCAATACATGCATATTTGGCTAAGTAGAGTTTAAGGCTTTTTTGCACAAAGCAATATTTTATCCTATCTTTTTGAAAATGGTTTTGGTCCTTTTGTCAAATCTCTTTACCAAGAATCCCTTGAACTCCTTGGTAGAAACTCAAGTGTTCAAGTCCTTGTCAAAATCTCTTGAGCCACTTGGTAACCCCAAGTGCAACAAGCTTTAAAATCTCATGAGTTCCTTGGTAACCCCAAGTACAACATGCTTTAACAAAATCTCTTTGAATTCCTTGGTAGACACACAAGGGCATCAAGTTTTTATTTTAGAAGTTAGAATGTCGAGATCTCCCATAGTTCAAACTTTAGTTGCTCAGTATTGTCCATAACCGGGGACACGGCTAAGTACTTAGATTTTATTAACTTCTGCAGAGAAGTACACTTTACCCACATGTCACAATCCCATCTTGTTGCCACCGGTGGCCTCATTTGGATTAGTGCTCGCCAAGATGGAGTACCCAGAGACCGAGAGTGTGACGAAGTCTTTCCAAAAGGTCCTCCCATACATCATTGCTAGCTTGTCTTCAGCCCCCATGAAGCATTCCAGATCCCCAAGTCCGGTAACTAAAGACAATGTATGGGTCTTCCTAATGTAGTTAACTAAGCCAGAGCCATAATAGCATGTGGTTGCACACGAAAGCCACAATTGGAGAAACATGTTCAATCTCTAAGTTTCCTAGGTGGTTTTATTTTGGAGCACAACACAAAGTGATTCCCATAGACATGGTTCCTTTTGTTGCCACCTTCTCCAAAACTTAAAGTATCCACCACCTAGGTGGTTCATTGAGTCCTTGTTTTATTATGTAAAACATAAGTCCTTTTCTCAACCTTTGTAAAATCTCAACATGTATCTCTTTTCAAAATAAAGCATGGCTAAGCATGTATCAACTATAATATTTCACTAAGGAGTGTATAGGGAATCCTATTAGTTTTTAACATAGCATAAGTATAAAGATATCTTTTTCATGCAAGTTTTCATAATCCACTAAGTATAATGAAAATAGTAGGGCATTTATATGATAGTGTAACTTGCCTTTTTGGTAGGGAATGGTGGTTCAATCCTTGATCTTGCTAGTCTCTCACTTTGCTAAATTCACTACAAATCAATCAAGCAATCACAAAATCAACTAACATTCCAAACCAAAGTCAAACAAACAATCTCATACTCACAAAGCAATGGAATCTAAGTCATGCATAAGTATGCAAAGGATGGTTATATTGCAAGGATGGTCTCCAATAGGTTTATAAACTTTGTAAGGTCCACATTGGTCATTTACCAAAATGGCAAAGTCATTTGCAAATAGGCTTTAGTCCATAAACCATTTTTAAAATCCAAACATCATTTCATGTGGTGAAAAATATTTTTATCAAGTAAAACATTATGTTTTTCACCAAGTGAGTTTCCATTTGCAAAGCTTGGTGTTTTGGGTCAGTAGGTTTGGTCCAAAGCATTTTCCCAAAGTTTTCTTTGCAAAAACATTTCCATAATAAATTTAATAATTTTATTTGGCTAGCAGATGGCCAAATCAAATAATTCAACCTAAATTTTACCAAAATCATTTTTAACACCAAGGGTTGGTTCCTAGGGTCAGTAAGGTCACAAAAAACCATTTTGCAAAAGTGTTAATCCAAAAATCATTTTTAAACAATTTTTCTAATACAAATAAGCACACAAATGTTTCTGCAAATTCAAACAAGCTAACAGATACTATTTGCTAAACTAAGGGCATGGTTGGCTAGGTATTGTTCTCCTGAATCCAACGACATAAAATTTGTAATTTTTGGACGTGTGGATCCAAAGTTATAAGGGTTTGAAATTCACAAAATATTCTGTTTTCAAATCAGTTTTAAATGTAATGGTGACACGGCGCTTTCTAATCGGGCGATACCGTTCGGCCGGATCACGTGTAGCCCTTGGATCTAGTTAGATCGCGGTCGGCGCATACCTCTTCGCGAATAAATGATCTAATCCTGCCCGTTCAAACTAAATCCTACGGTACTAGTTCTCTAGACCAAAAGTGAGCGGCGCCAGCGGCTAAGCGGCGCACGATCGATGATGGCGCGGCTGACAGAAGCAAAGAGGGTGGGGAGATGCTCACCGGAATCGCTGACGCTCGCTGATGATCAACGTGGTACTTGTGTGTAGGGGGCGCTAGGGCATGTCCTTGATTGCTCGCCGGAGACGAGCTGGGCTTTGGCCGGTTCAGTAGGTCGTCGAGGGCGAGGATAGGGGGCGTCCTAGGACAAATATAAGATGCTTTGAGGTTCCCACGGGCCTTTAGATCATCATCGTGTCCACGGGGAAAGGAGGGGAGGTCAGATTCTACCTGGGGCGTCGTCGGAGAAGAGGGCTGACGGCGGTGCTGCAGGTCGTCGACGTTGCCGACGCTGTAGGGTACCCGCGGATGAATGAATGGCATAGAAAGATGCGCCAGGGTGTGGTGAGCGTGCTCGTGTGCTCGGGGAGGCAGGAGGTGGTGTCGAGTCTCCGGAATCGGCTCTGGACTTCGTCGGAACAGAGGGTGCTCGGGGAGAAATTGGGATGGCCTGGGGGCGTGATTGGGGAAGGAGTCAGAGGGGAAATGAAGAAGGAATACTGGTGTTTTATCGAGCTTGGTCAAGGTGAAGTAAAGGCCCGGCATTATGATGAATTGAAGCCGCGGGATTACTGCAGGAAACGGCGACGAGGGGAGGAAGGAGTCGTGCGGGTGGGGAGGAAGAACAGGAGGAGTGGGGTCCGCTGGTCAGTGGGAAAAGAAACGAGGGGGAGGTCCACCGGTTAGTGTCACTGCGGGTTAACTAATTGGTGTGAATCGTTTTCTTCGGTGAGGTGTGGGCTGTTTACAGGCCTGTTTGGGTTCTTGGGTTGGTCAGTCCATTTCCTATTTTTTCTTTTGAATTCCTTTTCCTTTTCTATTTCTATTTCCTGTTTTGAATTTCCAAACAATCAAACAAGGTTCAAATCAATTCAAACAACACCCAAATTTTGTAACATTGAAATTAGTTCTGTTCAGTAACATGAACCAAAATCCAAACTCAAATTAATAATTTTTAATAATAGGGCTATTACTATTTAATTAAATGGTTGTACCAATTATTAAATCCATAGGTTTGATTTAATTCAAGCTTCACTTGAGAACTAAATTATTTTAAACCATTCAGTAGGTTGTATTTGAATTTAAGGAATATTTGGAAAGCTTGTTTAAAATAAAAATAACATTTTGTTATATAGGGTCCATTAATAATTAATTAAAATGGCCTTAGTTATTAAATCAAATAGAGTTTGATTTTTATTAATAAAATCTTTATTTGAAACTTAAATATTTTCAAAACCAAATCAGTAGGTTTAATAAAGAATACTTGGAAATTGTTTAAAACAAAATAACCTTTCTATTTTAGAGTCCATTATTAATTAAATACAATAGACTTTCCTTATTAAATCAAATAGGATTTGTTTTATTGAGATATTTATTTTGAAATCTAAAAATAAAGCCAAAACACTTTAGTAGGTATTATTTGTGAATATCAAATATTTGGGAAACCTTATTTTAAATAATTTAATAAGTTTTGATGTTTCTATTTAAATTGGTAAAACCTTTTATTTAAATAAACCTTTGCTAATTTTATTTAAAATAAAATGTTTTAATTCCCAAAGTTTGGCCAAGGTTTAATTTGGCCTTAAAAATATTCTTTATCTATAAACTTCTATTTCATTTGAAAATAAATCTTTTCACTTAAGAGTTTCAAAATAGTATTTCTCAATGTTTTTATTTTTTCCTTTTATTAAATGTTTATCTTTTTAGATCCCTTTAGGTTCTATTTTAATTCAAATGGGTTTGAAGTTCCAATTGAATTCAAAAAGTTTCTTCTGGATCTGAAAATCAAACAAAGTTTTATTTTATTCATTTTTTTCACGTAACAAGATTTGGAAAATCTTGGGATGTGACAAACCTCCAGTGCAAATTCCGGCCAAACCAGACCCTCCCGCCCCCTAAACTGCACGAGCATGCTCACTAGCACCAGGCGCATCTACCAGTACCTTTTTCTCGCCCGCGCGTTCCCAGAGCGTCGGCAACGACCAAGTCCGAGTGCCACCGCTGTATGCGTCAACTCCGGCGACCCCTCCCCGTAAGTATAGACCGCGCCTCCCCCTCTCGATGATGCTCGTGTGTTCACCTCTCCCTTGCGTGCCTAACACTGCCTCTGGATTGTCCTACCATGCCTTGTAGCCTGACCAATGACAACACCTAGCATGCCCGTCGCCAGTAGCAACTCCGGCGAGCAATCACCAGCAGCACCGTGCGCCCATATCCCTGTGGCGACCACGTCGAGTATCAGCGCGACGCTGCGAGTCTGGTAACGCCCTCCGTTCTCTCTCTCGCTTCCTATTTCGCCGGCAACATCACCGCCCAAGTGTCACCGCTGCGCAGCCATCGCAGCGCTGCTAGTTAGTGGCCAAGTCAATTTTAACTATTAGATCTAGATCCAAGCGGTAGGATATGTCACTTAACTGAATCGGTATGGGCTGATCTGATCCGTGCGATCTCAGTTAAATACAACGCACCGCGTAGCTCGATCCGTGTGAACCGGTACCAGCGAATGGAAACAAGACACGTGGCCCTGCCTGTTGTTTTAAAAACAAATTTTGATCTATTAGATGATTGACTTTGAAAAATTCATCACTTTTGATCTACACGTCCAAAATTTGCAAATTTTATATAATTGGAATCAGTAAAAAGAAACCTTTGAAACCATGCCCTTAGTTTAGAATTTTTCTTCTTGAAAATATGGTGTTTTGCAGAAACATTTCTAGGCCTATCTTGAGCATAAAAATTATTCTAAAAATGTTTTTTGCGAAAATATTTTGCAAATGATTTGATTTGAACCTACTGACCAGAAACACAAACTTTTGGGTTTAGAAATATATTTTTTTTAACATTGGAAAATGATTACTTTGATTAAAGGAATTTCTAGAAAAATAAAATGTTGCTTTGATTTAAAAATGATTTTTGGGTGAAACCTCATGTAGATGGATTTTCTTTGAACACTTTTGATACTAAACACTAACATTGTGTTTAAAAACATATTTTGATAACTCCACAAAATATTGCTTTGATTTAAATCATTCTATCAAAACAAAAATGATTTAAATGGCCCATTTTCACTAACTTGATTTTAAATGGTTTTGCCACTTTTATAAATGACAAATAGGTGTTTTAAAATGTTTATAGCCTATTAGAAACCACCTTTACAAATAAAACAATCTTTTGCATGCTTGCATGCATTGCCTTGTTTTAATTATTTTATGTGGTGAAATTGTTTGAATGTTAGTTTTGAATTTGTGCCTTGATTGACTTGTAGTGAACTTTTAAGAGTGTCAAATTTGCAAGATCAAGGAGTGGAACTATATTCTCTACTAAAAATTCATGTGGTTCTACATGTATTTGTCCTATTATTTTGACTATGCATTAGTATTATTTTGTATAGAGCTTGCATGGAATTTTTGCTAAGTATCTATATGCTATGCTATGGGAAATCGTAGTAGTTGTAGTCTTGAAAGAATTATTATCTAATTTAAGATACTAGTTGATGTCATGCTTAGCCTAGCTACTAGTAAACAAGGGTGGATTATATACACAAGCTATGAAAATTTTGCTAAGTCTTTTTACTTATGTTTTTGCTTAATAAAACTACTAAGTGAATGAATCACTTGGGTGGAATGGTGAGAATGGGATATATTGAGTGGTTACACAAGTCCAGTAAACTGGGGAAAACTTGTGTATCACAAGTTCAGTAAACTGGGGAAAATTTGTGTATCACAAGTTCAGTAAACTGGGAAAAGTTTTGTATCACACTTGTGGAAAGCCACCTAGGAACAAAGAGATTTGAGATGTCAAATGTTCAGAAGCTTCTAGTGCAACCACATGGTATATGGGCTCTGCCAGGATCATATAGTTTGCAATAACTTAGCCAGATGGACAGAAGGTGGTAGGGGGTGATAGGATTGGAACACGTCCATTTGGTCTAAGGGAAGGCTTCTGGAAGATCTTGTCTCAATGCATGTCGAGTCTTGTGGGGAAATTGCAACACCTCTCGAGAGAGTAAAATCTAAGTACTTAGCTGTGTCCCCGGCAATGGACAATTTGAGCATCAAGACATGGAAGCTATCAAGGATCTCCTCATCCCAATTTCTAAGTTAAAAACTTGTGGTTGAACAAGGGATAAAGGTTAACTAATTCTATTGCTTATTCCTTGGGTGATTTTGACAATCAAAAACTTAGTGTTTTTCAACTGATATGGAAAACCTTATTTTGAGCAAAGCAAGCCTAAGATACACTTAGCCAAATGCATATAGATGATATATACCACTACTCTACCATAGTATCACTTTCTAATACAATTCAAATGTATTGACCCTGGTAGCTATAACTTATTATGTTGCAGATTTGTTTGATGTTAGTGAAGTGTGTTGAATAGTATTACAAGTCTACAACCAACATGATTGCTTGTGGCATTTTGAAGATGAAGGAGTCCATGATATATAGATATTTCTTCTGCATTGTAATGAGATAGCCAAATGAGCTATGTACGATGTAATGTATTATTTTATTCCTGGTTTTAAGTTGTAATATGACCTTTGTTCCTTGATATTACATCTTAAACTATGGATGCTAGCTATTGATCTAGAGACTAGCATTGTAAACACAGGGATATCTACCTTATCAGGTTGGGTTGTCTACAGATGGTATCAGGGCACTGTGTTGCCTGTAGGATTGTAACCCTAGGATTGGACAAAACCCCTTAGAAACATAGGAGTTGTATTTGTTCAAAATTATTTACAAACAATCTTGTAAACTCTTTCCTCAACCTTTTTGGTTTTGATTCTGCATCCCTTTTCAAACTTGATGGACAAAGACTTCAACATGAGCAACATCACCAATGACTTCAACTTTAGTTTCACCAAGGACTTCAACCTAGATATCACTAAGGACTACAAGTGAGACAAGAAATGATACGCAAGACTTGGAAGACTAAGGAAACACAACTTAGAAGGAACCATCATCACCTTTGAAATTTTGTGACTAAGATGCAAGAAATTTTTCCATGGAAACCATGATTTTGTTCATGAAGAAACAACTAAGAAGAATGAAATGATCTCAAGTGAACCATATAGTTGGACCACCATACTAGTGTTTAGTTTAGATCATATATTGATCACACCAACTTATGTGGTGTAGGAAAAAATATTTTGTTTCCTAAAAAATATTTGAACTTTGTTGTTTGACTGGAGTGTTTGATTGTGATTGCTTGCACATTGCTTGTGTGAAATGTTGTGTGTGAGTAGACTTCTTTCTCTAGGAAATCTTTTGCCTACTCTAATCCCAATCCAACCCAAACATATGACTTCTCCAAGAGACTCCAACATCAAGAATGGTGACCACAACAAAAACCAAGAGATACACATGAGAGAACAACTACTAGCAACCCAAGCACAGTTGAATCAAGTAACAACTTAGTTTTTAGCCAACAACAATGAGTTAGACCCAACCATGCAAAAGTTTTTGGAAACCCAATCCCAATTGTTGCAAAGGATGACCCATCAAATGATCAACATGAGAAGCAACCTTTCCCAAGGATACTATGACAACTATGATATCAAGGATGATATTATAGAAGGAACTCAAGCTTGAAATATTTGTGGATACATGGAACACACTTACAAAGATCATGTGGACCAATGCCCTAATTGTGAAGAGAAACATCCAACTAAACAATGCCCCACATCCCAAGTTACTTGTTTCCTATGTGAAGGAAATGATCATGTCCCTATCCAATGACCTATCTATCCTATAGTTCAACAAATGAAGCAAGATGGAATGCATCAAATGTTTCGAAACCTCCATAAGGGAACAACTTCTACCAAGAAGGATAAAGACAAAATTAGAACCATACCTCATAAGGCCACATCCAAAGTGACCACAAAGTGTTGCTACTCATGTGGAGAAGAAGGCCACATATCTAGTGGCTGCCCCAAGAAGAGAGAAAGATTTCCCACCTTTGAGGTGAAGTATGAAGTACATGAACTACAAGAACTCCTAGCGTTGGAGAGACCCAAGAAGAAGAAATGCCCCAACCCTAGCAAGAAAGACATTAGCCAGGTGCAATGTTACAATTGCAAAGAGATGAGACACTATGCTTATGAATGTCCAGAAAAAATGAATAACCAAGGAAACAAACAAGAGTCAATGATACCAAAGAAGAAGAAGGATATTAGCCAAGTGATGTGCCAAAAATGCAAGGAACTAGGCCATCATGCATCACATTTTCCAGAAAAGGAGAAATACAAGACAAGCAAACCTATGAGAGACATCAACACTGTCACATGTTTCAAATGTGGAAACAAAGGACACTATGCAAACAACTATCCAGAGAAGTTTCATCAAGACCCCAAGTAAGCCAAGATGTAATCTAGTTCAAAACCTTTTTAAGGGTGGTAGTACCCTAGTTGTCTTGAAGCCAACTTGTAACCTCTAGCCTTCCTAAATCTCGGGACGAGATTTCTTTTAAGGGTGGTAGCATGTCACATCCCAAAATTTTCCAAATTTTGAAATGTGAAAAATAAATAAACAAAGAATTAATTGTTGAAATTTAGAGTGAAAAGAAACTTTTTGCTTCTAAATGGAAACTTCAAAACCCTTCTTGAACAAATTTGAATGAAAATGGAATCCAACAAAATTTCAATCAAGTGAAATGCATTCATCAATGAATATATCTTGAAATTTAAAAATTTGGAAAATTTAAACCAAATCCCAAATCTTAATAAAAGAAATCACTTCCAAAGATCAAATGCATTTTATGCATGGAAAGAATCTTGAATATAAACATTTGGGAAAATAAATCAAAACCCTAAAACCCTAATGGAAGAAAATCATTTCCAAGATCTCTCAAAGACTATGGATTTGATCCATATAAAATTCAGCAACAAACATTTATAAATGATAAAAATAATAAACAAAAATATTATAAAACCATATAAATTGTTTTCACTTGATTTGAAGCCATGGATAAAAACTTATGAATTTAATAAGATAAATAAAATAAATTTCAAAGCTAGTAAAGCTCCTAGCTAAAATACATGCCAAATTGTGAGTAAATTAATCCTAAAGGGATTTAAAAAGGTAAAGAAATATTAAATAAAATTATAGAAATTGGAATCACCAAATTTGGATCTATAAATAAAAAGATACGGATTCTATAAGATAAAGAAAGAAATAAATAAATAAGGAATATTTAAAATCCAAATTAAATCTTGGCCAAATCCATAAACAAATGGAAGTTATTGAATAATAAAAGTAGAAAAAGATTATTTATATAAAATCATAAGGATTGAACCATATCCAATTTTATTTAAATAAAGACAAATTGCCTAAATTAACTAATAAATCGCAATAAAATTATTTAGAAGACAATTTAAAACTTGAATTAAATCCATAAGAAAATGGAATAAAGATAATCCAAATAAAATAAGGGAATAAATATTATTGGAATAAAAACTTATATGGACTTGAACCATATTTGTTATGAATAAAGAAAAAATCCCTAAAATAAATGATTAATCAAATCTTGGGAAAATAATAAATGAATTAGCCAAAGTGGATTAAAAACTTATCTAATTAACTTAAAAAGAATAAAAGAATTATTTGAATAAAATTTATATGGGTTTAAAACCATATTGGATTTTATTTGAATAAAGACAAATCCCCAATTTAAATAAATATTAAATCATATTAAAATATTTGAAATAATTCAAAGTGGATTATTTAAACACACTAATGAATAAACAAAACATACTTAAAAGGTTTGATAAACATTTGAATTTAAAACAGATGTTTAAATAATTTAAATGAAATAATATGGATTGGAATCATATTTAAAATTTTATTTAAATAAAGACAAGTGTCTAATTTAAATAAATAATAAACCATAAAAGAATAAAAGAAATTATTCTAAAATGGACTTTAAAACACATTAATCAGTAGTAACCTACTGAAAAGATTTGATAAATATTTGAATTCAAACAGGTGTTTGAATCATTTGAATAAATTCAAAACAGAAATTAAAAATGAAAAAGTAAAAAGAAAACAGCGAAGAAAAAAATGAAAACAAAGCAGCCCATTTAATCCTACTCGGCTCCTAGGCCCAACGAGCCCATTACCAGCCCACCCGGCACCTCTCTCTCTCCCCTGAACCATTCTTCTCACTCACGAACGAACCCGCACAGCCACTGACCTAGCGACCCTACGATACCCCCCTCTCATTCGCTGATAATGGACCCCATTGCCAGCTCAGCATCTTCTCCAGCGCGACCAGTTCTTTCCCCTCACCTCACTGCCATTTCTACCTATGGTTAAACCTCATCAATTTCATCAATCACGCCAGTAATTCGCCCGAGACCATGCCCTACTTAAGCACCCCTCTCTCCTCTCTCTTTCCCCTCACACACCACACCACGAGAGCCACCAGGCTGACCTGATTCCACCTCGAACCAACGCTATCTCTGGCAACCTCCAGTGCAAATTCTGGCCAAACCAGACCCTCCCCGGCCCCCTAAACTGCATGAGCGTGCTCACCAGCACCAGGCGCATCTACCAGTACCTTTTTATCGCCCGCGCGTGCCACAGAGCGTCAGCAACGACCAAGTCCGAGCGCCACTATTGTCTGCGTCAACTTCCGTGACCCCTCCCCGTAAGTACAGACCGTGCCTCCCCCTTGTGCGCCTAACACTGCCTCTGTATTTTCCTACCATGCCGTGTAGCCTTGCCAACGACGATGCTGAGCACGCCCGTCGCTAGTAGCAACTCCGGCGAGCAATCGCCAGCAGCACCATGCGCCCCTGTCCCTACGGCGACCACGTCGAGTATCAGCACGACCCTGCGAGTCTAGTAACGCCCTCCGTTCTCTCTCTCGCTTCCTATTACGCCGGTAACATCACCGCCTAAGCATCGTCGCCGCGCAGCCGTCGAAGCGCCGCCAGTTACTAGCCAAGTTAATTTCAATCGTTAGATCTAGATCGAAGCGGTAGGATAGCTCACTTAACTGAATCGGTATGAGCTGATCTGATCCATGCGATCTAAGTTAAATCAAACGCACCGCATAGCTCAATCCGTGTGAACCGGTACTAGCAAATGAAAACAAGACACGTGGCCCTGCCTATTGTTTTAAAAACAAATTTTGATCTATTAGATGACTGACTTTGAAAAATTCATAACTTTTGATCTACACGTCCAAAATTTGCAAATTTTAGATCATTGGAATCAAGAAAAATAAACCTTTACAACCATGCCCTTATTTTAGCATTTTTCTTCTGGAAAATAGGGTGTTTGTGCAGAAACATTTCTAGTCCTATCTTGAGCATAAAAAATTATTCTAAAAATGATTTTTGGGTAAAATCTTTTGAAAATTATTTGATTTGAACCTATTGACCAGAAACACAAACTTTTGGGTTTAGAAATATCTTTTGTTAACATTGGAAAATGATTACTTTGATTAAAGGCATTTCTAGAAAAATAAAATGTTGCTTTGATTTAAAAATGATTTTTGGGTGAAACCTCTTGTAAATGGATTTGCTTTAAACACTTTTCATCCTAAACACTATCACTGTGTTTAAAAACATATTTGGCTAACTCCACAAAATATTACTTTGATTTAAATCGTTCTAGCAAAACAAAAATGATTTAAATGGCCCATTATCACTAACTTGATTTTAAATGGTTTTCCACTTTTATAAATGACCAATAGGTGTTTTAAAATGTTTATAGCCTATTATGAACCACCTTTCCAAATAAAACAATCTTTTGCATGCTTGCATGCATTTCCTTGTTTTTATTATTTTATTTGGTGAAATTGTTTGAATGTTAGTTTTGAATTTGTGTCTTGATTGACTTATAGTGAACTTTGAAGAGTGTGACATTTGCAAGATCAAGGAGTGAACCTATATTCTCTACTAAAAATGCAAGTGGTGATACATGTATTTGTCCTATTATTTTGACTATGCATTAGTATTATTTTGTATAGAGCTTGCATGGAATTTTTGCTAAGTATCTATATGCTATGCTATGGGAAATCCTAGTAGTTGTAGTCTTGATAGAAATATTATCTAATTTAAGATACTAGTTGATATCATGCTTATCCTAGCTACTAGTAAACAAGTGTGGATTATATACACAAGCTATGAAAATTTTGCTAAGTCTTTTGACTTATCTTTTTGCTTAATAAAACTACTAAGTGAATCAATCACCTGGGTGGAATGGTGAGAATGGGATATGTTGAGTGGTTAGACAAGTCCAGTAAACTTGGTAAAACCAGTGTATCACAAGTCTAGTAAACTGGGAAAACTTGTGTATCACACTTGTGGAAAGCCACCCAGGAACAAAGAGATTTGAGATGTCAAATGTTGAGAAGCTTCTAGTGCAACCACATGGTATATGGGCTCTGTCAGGATCATATAGGTTGCAATAACTTAGCCAGATGGACAGAAGGTGGTAGGGGTGATAGGATTGGAACGCGTCCATTTGGTCTAAGGGAAGGCTTCTGAAAGATATTGTCTCGATGCATGTCGAGTCTTGTGGGGAAAGTACACCTCTCGAGAGAGTAAAGTCTAAGTACTTAGTCGTGTCCCCGGCAATGGAAAATTTGAGCATCAAGACATGGAAGCTATCAAGGATGTCCACATCCCAATTTCTAAGTTAAAAACTTGTGGTTGAACAAGGGTTAAAGGTTAACCAATTCTATTGGTTGTTCCTTGGGTGATTTTGACAAACAAAAACTTAGTGTTTTTCAACTGATAAGGAAAACCTTATTTTGAGCAAAGCAAGCCTAAGCTCCACTTAGCCAAATGCATATAGATGATAGATACCACTACTCTACCATAGTATCACTTGCTAATACAATTCAAATGTATTGACCCTTTTGGCTGTAACTTATTATGTTGCAGATTTGTTTGAGGTTAGTGAAGTGTGTTGAATAGGATTACAAGTCTACAACCAACATGATTGCCCATGGCACTTTGAAGATGAAGGACTCCATGCTATATATATATATATATATATTTGCTGCATTGTAATGAGATAGCCGAATGAGATATGTAAGATGTAATGTATTATTTTATTCCTGGTTATAAGTTGTAATATGACCTTTGTTCCTTGATATTACATCTTAAACTGTGGATGCTAGCTATTGATACAGGGACTAGCATTGTAAACACAGGGATCTCTACCTTATCAGGTTGGGACCTCTACACATAATTATTTTTAATAGAGCAAGAAATAGTTGGAATCCCTGGATCACCACGTTTCTTTGGAACCTTATCATTGGAGGAATAATTAGCAAGCAAAGTAGAAATTTCCTCATTAGGAATCTTCCTTTTATTAGAGACAATATCATTCATATACTTTGAATAAGGAGCAATTTAATAGCATCAGTCAAAGGAATTTGCAAAAATAAAGGTTTCAGGTGTGCCTTTCAGGTTCCTCTTCAATTTCTTCCTTATCAGGAGCACAATTTTTATCGTTACCACTTTCAATTTCAGCATCAGAGACAGATATACTATTACGATCTATAACAGGTTCACAAGATTCTACAACTGTTTTATGTTTATTTTTATTTCTTTTAGAATAAGTACCACTATTTTAAACTTGTTGAGAATCTTGCTCAATTCTTTTAGGATATCCCTCGGGATATAAAGGATCCTGAGTGGAAGCACCACTCCTAGTTCTAATTTCATAAGCATGTTTTTCTCTAGAAGCATTAACTAGCAAATCTTTGTGTACTTTAGTAAGCTGATCAATTTGAGTTTGAACCATTTGGAAATGTTTAACAAGCATTTTAACATCATTGGAGGTTCTCTCCACAATATATTTCAACTCATTAATAGATCTAGAGTTTTCCATTAAATGATTCTTCACTCTCTTATTAAAATTATCTTGCTTAACAGTAAAAATATCAAATTCTTCTAATCATTGATCATGGGGTTTAGAATAAGGAATATCACCTTCATCAAAATGTTGGAGAGAGTGTACCTCATTAGTGGACGAGTGGGAGATTGGCTCTCTTTCACTACCATGTTGGTTAGCAACAAAATCTTCTTTAGTGTACTTACTATTCTTAGTGTGCCTTTCAGGTTCCTCTTCAATTTCTTCCTTATCAGGAGCACATTTTTTATCATTGCCACTTTCAGTTTCAGCATCAGAGACAGATATACTATTAGGATCTATAGTAGGTTCACAAGATTCTACAACTGTTTTATGTTTCTTTTTCTTTCTTTTAGAATAAGTACCACTATTTTAAACTTGTTGAGAATCTTGCTCATTTCTTTTAGGATATCCCTCAGGATATAAAGGATCCTGAGTGGAAGCACCACTCCTAGTTCTAATTTCATAAGCATGTTTTTCTCTAGAAGCATTAACTAGCAAATCTTTGTTTACTTTAGTAAGCTGATCAATTTGAGTTTGAACCATTTGGAAATGTTTAACAAGCATTTTAACATCATTGGAGGTTCTCTCCACAATATATTTCAACTCATTAATAGCTCTAGAGTTTTCCATTAAATGATTCTGCACTCTCTTATTAAAATTATCTTGCTTAACAGTAAAAATATCAAATTCTTCTAATCATTGATCATGAGGTTTAGAATAAGGAATATCACCTTCATCAAAATGTTGGAGAGAGTGTACCTCATTAGTTGATGAGTGGGAGATTGGCTTACATAATTCTTTTATAGGAGGTAAATTCTTCACATCTTCAGATTTAATACCCTTCTCCTTAAGACATTTCTTAGCTTCCTTTATCACTTCATCATTTAGTTCAATCACTCCCCTCTTCTTTGGTGTTGGTGTTGGGGTTGGCTCAGGCACAGTTGGTTCAGGTGTAGTTGTCTCAGGTGTAGTCCAATCATCGTAATTCTTGCTTATTTTAGCCATTAATTCCTCAGCTTATTTAGGAGTTATTTTCTCAAAACACAATCAGCACAACTATCTAGGTATGTCCTAGATTCATCAGTTAGTCCATTATAGTATATATCAAGAAGCTCATTTTAGGTATAGCACATCCAGGCTGTGCATGAATTAAATCACAAAACCTTGCCCAAGATTCAATTTCTCCTCTTCTCCCTATTTAAAGTCAAAAAGTTTCTGCAAAATGGCATGTCGAGCACTAGGAGGGAAATATTTCTAAAGGAAAGTATTAATCAATCAAATAGGGCTATCAATAGATCGAG
The DNA here is from genome assembly GCA_030063025.1 of Avena longiglumis. NCBI lineage: Eukaryota > Viridiplantae > Streptophyta > Magnoliopsida > Poales > Poaceae > Avena > Avena longiglumis. The sequence goes on along the minus strand of CP125974.1, from coordinate 190,894,809 downwards.
GATGTAAATTATTAAACCAAGCTTTAGATTCTCCTTTTAATGAAAAAGGGAAAATTTTAGCAACAAAGTAGGTGCGCATCTTAATATCATCAGAAATGAAGCCACTCATGGTAGAAAGGTTAGTCATATGTGCTACAACACTTTCATTTTCAGTCCCACAAAAAGTTTCTTTCTCAACAATGGTTATGTAGGATTAATCAAGAGAGAAATCATAATCCTTATCTTTAATGTTTATGGGAGATGTGGCAAACTTAGCATCAGGAAATAGTTTAGGTCTAATAGTACGTCTTTCAAGAAGACTTTTAATAGCACTTGCACCATGAGTGTTTCGACATTCTTCAAAAAATTCATCAGTCAATTCAATATAACTGTCATTAATATCATAGCTAGGACTCTATCTAGACTCAAGTGAGCTAACAGGTGTAGTAATATCTTCATTAGGTGTTTTAGTATTTCCCATTATAGTTCTATCAATTGTAGCATCTAGTAAAGGACCTAATGAATGTTGGAGATATGCCCAAGAGGCAATAATAAAGTGGTTATTATCATATCTTCACACTTATGATAAATGTTTACATACCATGCTATAATTGTATTAACCGGAAACATTAATACTTGTGTGATTTGTAAACTAAAATAAGAGTCCCTAGTAAAGCCTCTTGTTAAACTAGCTTGTTGGTTAATATATGATCATGGTTTCCTGATCATGAACATAGAGATGTTATTAACAACAGGATCATTTCATTAGGAGAATGATGTGATGGACATACTCCTATAGATAAGCGTAGCATAAAGATCAAGTCATTTCAATAGTTCAATTGCTATATGCTTTCTGATACATAGTAACCTAATTCCTTCGACCATGAGATCATGCATATCACCTTTTCCGGATGGATGCTTTGATGTCATCAAACACCACACCGTAACAGGGTGGCTATAAAGGTGGCATTGAGTGTTCAGAAAGTATTGGTTGAAACACATGGATCAAGAGTGGGATTTGTCCATCCATATGACGGATAGATATACTCTGGGCCCTCTCAGTGAAATGTCATCCAATTAGCTTGCAAGCATGTGACTGGCTCACAAGGGATCACATATCACGGGAACGAGAAAAGAGTACTTATCAGTAACGAGGTTGAACTAGGTATGCAGAGATACCGACGATCATAACCTCGGATAAGTAAACTATCGCGAGACAAAGGGAAATTGGTATCGTATGTAAGTGGTTCATTCGATCGCAAAGTAATCGTAGAAATAGGTGGCAGCCATATGAATTTCCAGATTCCTCTATTGGTTATTGTTCGGAGAAGTGTCTCGATCATGTCCGCATAATTCACGAACCGTAGGGAGACACACTTAAGGATTCGACGTTGTTTGAGTAGTTATGGTATTATGAGAAAGAGACGAATGTTGTTCGAGTCTCGGATGGGATCCGGATATCACGAGGTGATCCGGAATGGTGCGGAGAATAAGATTCATATAAGGAAAGTCCCGCTTTGAGTTCGGGAATGATTAGGTGTTTTCATCGAATGTTCTAGAATGTTCGGATTGTCCAAGCACCGGGGAGGGGACATGAATGTGTCATTACATATTGAATGATTGCATCATGTACTAAGTTTTCTTGTTGTTCAAAAACTGAAAAGTCAAACTGCTAGTTTGAAAGTCAAACGCTAAAACAGAAACTGTGGGAAGCAGAACTGGGAAACAAGCAAGAGGTGGTTGGAACCGACTTGGGGGAGGAGTCCCTCCAAGCCGGCGCGCCAACCAAGGCCCACTTGGGGAGGGACTCCCCTCCCCTTGGCCGCCCCTCCCACCTATAAAAGGAGGGGCAGGGCCTCCTCCTCTAGACACACAAGTTCCTATCCTCTAATCTCCGGTTTAGAGCCGTTTTGGTTTAGAGCATCTAATTGCCCTAGCCTTCAGCTTAGAGCCTTCTAATTGGTGTGTCTAATCTCTAGACCACTAATAGCTCTCTCTCATACTCCACCATACTCGCCGGCTGGCGAAGACTCAGGATCTCCCTCTACTTAGGTACCACGCGTTGTCTTGCCAGGAATCGCGAGGAGAGTGCTACAACCTCCATTTCTGCTGGAACAAGGAGAGGAAGGTCTTCGAGTCAACCGAACGATGTGACCGATCAAGAGCGCTGCCAGAACGTGGCACCGGAAGGATCGTCTACACGATCTTGAGATCGGAAAGACTACGACTACATCACCCACGAGAATCTGCTCTCGTTAACCGCTTTGGAATCTTCGAGGGTGAGTTCCTCTATCGACTCGTTGCTACAATCTAGTAGATAGATCTTGGCTTGTTTGTTTGTATGCGATAGAAATTTTTTGTTTTCCATGCTACGAACCCCTACAGTGGTATCAGAGCCGTGTCTATATGTAGATCTGTTGCACGAGTAGAACACAATGGTCATTGTGGGTGTTGATGCTTTTATTGTCAATTGCTTCTTGTGTACTTTGCATCTTGCGGTATGTTGGGATGAAGCGGCCCGGGCTAACCTTACATGACATCGTTCATGAGACTTGCTCCACGCTCGACATGCAACTTGTATTGCATAAGTGGCTTTGCGGGTGCCTATTTCTCCTAGCATAGTTAAGATCCAATTTACAACGGGTGATTAACAATACTAGTATCAATGTTGTGGTTCATGTTCGTAAGTTAGAACGACACTTATTAACAGCCCCAAACAACGTAAAACATGCAAAGAAAGTAGAGGCGTCTAACTTTGTTTTGTAGGGGTGTGCAGTGATGTGATATGGCCATGATTGTGATTATATATGATGTATGCAATGTTCCTTATTGTAAGTCGGCAACCGGCAGGAGCCATATGGTTGTCTTTGATTTCTGTTAAGACCCGCGTGTCTATTCAAAGTAGTTGTAATAGTTGAAGCCGGTGGACGACAACCATGGAACAACATCATTGACCTTGATGCAATGTCGGTGATGATGAAGATCATGTTCGTGCTAGAAGATGGAGATCGGAAGCACAAAGAAGAAATGCCATATCATATCACATATTATGAATTGCATGTGATGTTAATCCTTTATGCATCTTGTATTGCTTAGTAGACGACGGTAGCATTATAAGATGATCCCTCATGCACATGAATTTCAAGTCATAAAGTGTTCACCCTTAGTTAGCACCGTTGCTAAAGCTTGTTGTTTCGAAGCACCACGTGATGATCGGGTGTGTTAGATTCTACAAGTGTATACAACGTGAGCAAGCCAGATTTGCTCATGCGGAAACTAAGGTTTGATCTTGACGAGCCTAGCATGTACAGACATGGCCTCAGGAACACGGATTACCGAAAGGTAGAGCATGAGTCATATAGTAGATATGATGAACATGTTGATTGTTCGCCATTGAAGCTATATCAACTCTCGTGGTGATCGGTTTTGATGTGGTGGATTTGGTTCGTGTGATCACTAAAACAATGTGAGGGATATTGTTTTGAGTGGGAGTTCACCAAGATTAATTTAATTATTAATTAGAACTCAATTTATCATAAACTAAATCAAAGTGAATTTGCATAGTTGTTGTAGTCATTGGCATCCGCTACCACCTTGCGCTTAGTTATAATTGAGATGATAGAACTATAGAATTCTGGTTAGATACTTTACGAACTGGTATCGTATTGTTTTAAGTGTTAATCTAAAGTTTAAAAGTCCTATTGCAAACTTTCAGTAAAGTTCCGGTTACTCCATGAAGTTTAATAATTAGTATTAAATCAAGAGTAACAATTCCAAGTGTTAGTATATAAGTATCATGTTTGTCTCCATGATTCTTGATATTCAAAGGATTCTCTTAATATCAAGGTTATCTAGAATCCGAAAGAGTTGTTTCAGAAACCATGATGTGTGGAAGATACTATGATATCTGAAACGAAGTATTGGTTACAACATGATAGAGTATAATATGGCAAAAGTCATGTTCTCATATTTGATGAGAATTTGCAAAAGGTTGGAGACACTAGTTGTCCTAATCCTCCAAAAGGTTTTGGAGAGCAACATTATACTTGATTCACCGTTACAAGCTGTGTAGCTTGATCATGGATAAATCCATGATGAGGGTGAATATTTGATGTAGGTAAGATGTTTACTACACCAAGAGATTACTAAAGAAAGGAATTTGAAAGAACACCAAACATTTGATGATAGGTGATCTACTTCAAAGTGCAAGTCCAAAGACATTGGTATTTAATTATACACGCTTTGGATTATGTGTCATATGTATGACTCCACTATTGATATTGATAGATTCTTTCAAATAGAAAAGGAAATATTGAAAGAGAATCTCATAAATATATGGCAGAAAAGAAAAGACTAGAATTGTTCAGTTTAAGTATATAGATGATTTACATGTTATGGCTATATTCTTTGCTTATTAAACAATGTGGTTATTAAGTATTTGATACTGAATTTGTTGGTGTGAATCGTCATACGAAAAACACAATTCATGAACTACAATGGCCTAAGTAAATAGCAAAAGAATATGTGATGATGTTCATCGAGAACAAATAAAGGGTTATTGTGTTGCTCGTTAAACATCAAAGCTTGCCTTCAAAGATTTGTTTTATCAGGTATTATGAGAACAAAAGAGTTGTTCAAATAAATTACCGTGATCCATAAAAGATGGATGATTCACAAATCTCGTTGGAGAAATCACATCCATAAAACTAGTGCTAAAAATGTTGAAAGACAAATTGATTGAAAGATCACTTAGGAAGTGACATCACCGTTTGAATTATAATGGAAAGAAAACATGAAGAAACTCCATGTTGATGGAATTTTTGGAGTCTTCTGATTTTTGATCAAATGACGCTTGTGAAACTTTCCTAGAGATAATTAAAACTTTGTTCATAGGCCAAAAGGGAACGAATGACTAGCTTATTGGAACTTGTACATATTGTTGTACGAAATCCATTATGTGTTGTCAAAAGCGATGGATTTCAACTTCATATGCTTTCTCCGAAAATTTGAGTGAATATATGAATATTTACTTAATAAGGATAAAGTATGAAACACTTGAAAAGTTCAAAGACTTTCAAGATGAAGTGCAAAATCATTGTAACAAGAATATGAATAGTTTATGATAAGATCATAAAGGAAAATATTTAAGTTACAAGTTTAGCATAATACCTAAGATTTAAGGAATCGTTCGTGGATTTGCATTTCAAACACCATAAGAGTATGGAACGTCGAGATATGTAATTAAACCTTGTTTGACATGTTAAGATCAAAGGTATAATTCATAAACTGCCATTATATTTTAAAGATTAAAAGCTTTAGAGATTACCGCTTTTCCAATGAAAAGAGCTCCATCATAATCCGCTGAAATGACACCATATAAAGTTATGGTTTGGGATAAAACCCAAGTTGTCCTTTCTTAAACATTGGTATGCTATGCATAAGAAAGATGTTTGCAACCAAAGTCGGATGAACTCGTTTTGTATGTTATTTGAATAATCATAAGTAATCCTCCATAACATCGGAGACAAAAGTGTTTGTCACTCAAAACGTCAAGTTTCTTTGAGAAGGAATTTTTCGTGAAAAGTTAAGTGGAGGACAATAGAACTTTGATAAGGTTAAAAGAACCTTAGTCATGTGCAGAAGTGCGCAAAGACCGAAAAGTGTTCGGAGGCAAGAATAAAGCTCATGGCTCACGCCTCAAAGGTTGTGGTCACGGAGATCCAAGTTCCTATTGAAACAAGTAGGTCGGATGAACAATCAAATACCAAGATTTGAGGGTTGAATCATTATTTGAGAATAATGAACCGACTACATGCAAAGAAGCGATGATGGGCCCGACTCGTCAAATGGCTTGAAGCCATAAAATCCGTGATAGTTCCATTCATAAGAAATCAAGTTTTGAACTTGAAGGACCCTCGAGAAAGGTGTAAGACCTTATAGTTGTGTCTGGATCTATAAAGAAATAGACATGGATGTTTCACATCTATAATCGACATATTGGGAAAGAGTTCACAACAATGTTCAAAGGTTGACTATGACAAGATTTGATCTTTCATAGTGATATTTAGTCAAGACGGATTAATGTAGCAACCACTACATATAATTTTGTTATATGATAGTTGAATAAACAAAACAAGTTCTTCTAATAGAATCTTTACCTAGGACATGTGCATAACACGGTCCATAGGGTTTTGTTAATTCATAGGATGCTAAAAGCATATGCAAACTTCAATGGTTGAAGTGAGCATCATGAGTTGGAATCTTCACTATGATGAAACTATTAAAGGAGTTTAAAAGTTCATTAGAGACAATGAAGATGCTTGCATTTGCAATAAATTAAGTGGGAGCGCTAAGACATGTTTCTAATACATTATGTGGAAGACATATTGTTGATTGGAAATAATGTATCTTTTATTAACACATATTAAGAATTTCATCCCGATGAAAGACTTAGGCAAAACCGAAATATTTGGCATCAATAGACGCTAATATGGTTGTGCCAGAAGTACATAGACGAGATATTGAATGAGTTCAATATAGAAACTACAAGAAAAGGTTCTTGTCGCACAGAAAGGATTGAAAGAGTTCAATGTTGATGATATATTCAAGTGTATTGACATTTGGTAAAGTGAAACAAATAATCAAGTATAGATTGATACTTGATGTATGAAATCACAAAGAGTATTTATATCAATCATACTGTGATATGTACAAATCCAGATATGTCCTATGCTCTAAATGTTGTGAGCATATACCAGAATGATTGATAAGATGATCATTGGACAATAGTAAGGATATTCTTATGATCTTTTGGAAGAACTAAGAGTATATTATTTGTAGAAGTGACAAATAGATGGTTAGTTCATTGTAAAAGTACTACATTGATACTAGCTTTGTCACAAAGTACAAATTAAGTTTATCTCAATCTAAACTAAGGGTGGCACAATATAATGGAAAGTGAGTTCCATAATGGATTTGGATGAGTTCCAAAGTTAAGACATTGTGACAGATACTACAACAAAAGGCTAAGTATATGACTGCTATAATAGCAGCAAAAGAGGGCATTTGAGTCAAGTAGTTTGTTATCAAACTAGGTGTAGTTCACAGAGGGATAATACTATGAAGATAAATTGTGCGACAATATTATCAACATGTTTTTAACCCCAAAGAACTAAAGGTCACACCGAAAGACCAAATTTATACAAAGCCATCTCATTAGAGAATGAGTGATGCGTAGAGATGCAAAGACATGCAATTACACACGGACCTGGAAGTGTCAGATCCGGAGATCAGTTGACCACTAGCAATCGTGTACATACAACACCGGAAAGCCATAGGTGTTATATACACAAAGGTTTGAAACTAGATTATTGACTCTAGTGCAAGTGGGAGACTGTTGGAGATATGCCCAAGAGGCAATAATAAAGTGGTTATTATCATATCTTCACACTTATGATAAATGTTTACATACCATGCTATAATTGTATTAACCGGAAACATTAATACTTGTGTGATTTGTAAACTAAAATAAGAGTCCCTAGTAAAGCCTCTTGTTAAACTAGCTTGTTGGTTAATATATGATCATGGTTTCACATAGAGATGTTATTAACAACAGGATCATATCATTAGGAGAATGATGTGATGGACATACTCCTATAGATAAGCGTAGCATAAAGATCAAGTCATTTCAATAGTTCAATTGCTATATGCTTTCTGATACATAGTAACCTAATTCCTTCGACCATGAGATCATGCATATCACCTTTCCGGATGGATGCTTTGATGTCATCAAACACCACACCGTAACAGGGTGGCTATAAAGGTGGCATTGAGTGTTCAGAAAGTATTGGTTGAAACACATGGATCAAGAGTGGGATTTGTCCATCCATATGACGGATAGATATACTCTGGGTCCTCTCGGTGAAATGTCATCCAATTAGCTTGCAAGCATGTGACTGGCTCACAAGGGATCATATATCACGGGAACGAGAAAAGAGTACTTATCAGTAACGAGGTTGAACTAGGTATGCAGAGATACCGACGATCATAACCTCGGATAAGTAAACTATCGTGAGACAAAGGGAAATTGGTATCGTATGTAAGTGGTTCATTCGATCGCAAAGTAATCGTAGAAATAGGTGGGAGCCATATGAATTTCCAGATTCCTCTATTGGTTATTGTTCGGAGAAGTGTCTCGATCATGTCCGCATAATTCACGAACCGTAGGGAGACACACTTAAGGATTCGACGTTGTTTGAGTAGTTATGGTATTATGAGAAAGAGACCGAATGTTGTTCGGAGTCTCGGATGGGATCCGGGATATCACGAGGTGATCCGGAATGGTCCGGAGAATAAGATTCATATAAGGAAAGTCCCGTTTCGGAGTTCGGGAATGATTATGGTGTTTTCATCGGAATGTTCTAGAAGGTTCGGATTGTCCGCACTGGGGGAGGGTACATGAATGTGTCATTACATATTGAATGATTGCATCATGTACTAAGTGTTCTTGCTGTTCCAAAACTGAAAAGTCAAACTGCCAGTTTGAAAGTCAAACGCTAAAACAGAAACTGGAAAACAGAAACTGGGAAACAGGAAACTGTGGGAAACAAGCAAGAGGTGGTTGGAACCGACTTGGGGGAGGAGTCCCTCCAAGCCGGCGCGCCAACCAAGGCCGACTTGGGGAGGGACTCCCCTCCCCTTGTCCGTCCCTCACACCTATAAAAGGAGGAGCAGGGCCTCCTCCTCTAGACACACAAGTTCCTATCCTCTAATCTCCGGTTTAGAGCTTCTAATTGCCCTAGCCTTCGGTTTAGAGCCTTCTAATTGGTGTGTCTAATCTCTAGACCACTAATAGCTCTCTCTCATACTCCACCATACTCGCTCCGGCTTAAGGCGACGCCCTGCGGGATCTCCCCTCTACTTCCGGTACCACGCCGTTGTCAGCCAAATCGCGAGGAGAGTGCTACAACCTCCGCCTGCTTTGGAACAAGGGAGAGGAAGGTCATCGTCGAGTATCAACGCATGTGACCGATCGGGAGCGCTGCCGGAACGTGGCGCCGGAAGGATCGTCTACACGATCTTGAGATCGGAAAGAGTACGACTACATCACCCACGAGAATCTGCTCTCGTTAACCGCTTTGGAATCTTCGAGGGTGAGTTCCTCTATCGACTGGTTGCTACAATCTAGTAGATAGATCTTGGCTTGTTTGTTTGTATGCGATAGAAATTTTTTGTTTTCCATGCTACGAACCCCTACAATGAAACACTCTCATCAAGCATAGTAGAAGTAAAATCATGAGTATTAGAAGCAATTTTAGATTCAGCAGAAGTAGTAGTATGTGTAACATGTGTTTGTGGTGGTGGTGTAAGGAGCTTACTCATAACAGATAGTGAATCAAGAGTAGCAGAGGTGTTCAGAACTGTACCTCTTCTTGTAGTGAGTGGTAATATATGAAATTTTCCATCACGAGTTTTACCCATGATGAATGGATAGAAGCGAACAATAATAATTCCAAGTGAACTTTATAAATAATGTTATGCTCCCTGGCAGCGGCGCTAGAAAATAGTCTTGATGACCCACAAGTATAGGTGATCACAACAGTCTTCGAGGGAAGTAAAGCCCAATTTATTGATTTGACACAAGGGGATCCAAAGAATATTTATAAGCCTTAACAACTAAGTTGTAAATTCAGCTGCACCTAGAAACAGTCTTGCTCTCAATAGTTTATCAATAGAAACAGTTTTATAGTAACAATTGCAAAGTAACAGAAGTAGTAAAATAAGGACAGTAGTAACAATTGTAGTAAATAGCATGATTAAGGTGCGGTAGGCATAGGGATGGACGGGCGTGCATGGACAAGACAATTCATATAATTTCAAGACCAAGGGAATTTGCAGATAAATAAGATAAAGCATCCAAGTACTAAGTAATAATAGGCATGTGTTCCATATATAGTCATACGTGCTCGCAATGAGAACTTGCACAACATATTTTGTCCTGCCAGCCCGTTGCAGCGGGGCCTCAAGGGAATCTGTTGGGAATTAAGGTACTCCTTTTAATAGAGTACCGTTGCAAAGCATTAACACTCCGTGAACACACGTGATCCTCACATCACAGCCATACCCTCCGCTTATCCCAATTTCTGTCACTTCGGGGCCTCGGGTTCCGGACAATGATATGTGTATACAGCTTGCAGGTAAGATCACAAACAATAATATCATCATGAATCAATAACATATTCAGATCTGAGATCATGGCACTCGGGCCCTAGTGATACGCATTAAGCATATCAAGTTGCAAGAATGTCAAAAGGCACTAACAATAGATACTAGGCACCTTGCCCTAACAATCTTATGCAATTACATGAATGATCTCATCCAATACCTACCATCCCCATAGCCTACTACGGGGGATTACTCACTCATGGATGGGGGAATCATGGATGGTTGATGGAGAGGTGTTGCTGCTGATGATGGTGCTGATCTCCTCCAATTCCCCGTCCCTAGGTGCCGTAATGATGTTTACGGTTCGAATCATGTTTACGGTGGCGGCACAACGGAACTCTATTTGGAAAAATGTGGAACCCCCCTATGTTTTTAGGTCAGAGGGCTTATGTAGGCGAAAGGAGAGGTCGAGGCAGAGATCAAGGCGGACACACCACCCCCTAGCGCAGCCTGGCCTGGATTGCGCCACAAGGTGGTGTGGGCCCCTCGTGGCCCCTCTTCGTCTCATCTTCTGGCTCCGTGAGTCTTCTGGTAAAATAAGAGTTTTGCGATATTTCTGGGATTTTTCCTGAAAGTTGATTTCCTGCACAAAAACGAGACACAAAAGAAATTCTTTTGAAAACATCGTCAGTCCGTGTTAGTTATATCCAAATCACACAAATTAGAGGAGAAACAATAGCAAAAGTGTTCGGGAAAGTAGATACGTTTTGGACCTATCATAGTCTCATTTGCTCCCTTACACTCCACACACCTTCCCCGAGCACCCTCTCCCTCTCCCCTACTCTGTGCTGCTCGAGAGAAGGAGAGAAGGAAGATCTCGGCATAGAGCAAGAAATCGGTTGTAGCTTCTTTCCCCTTCCTATCCTGGCCCTGCATGCCTACTATAGTGTTCCCCTACGGCCTCTGACCCTCCCCCTTATTTTTATTTTTCCCAGGCACCTCTGCATCGGCGCCGCCGTTGAGCCCTAAAATCGACCGTACGGGCGCCATCGCGCGAGGTCTTTCCCGATTCCAAAATAACCAGTGCCGCCCCTCCCCGAGCTCATCATCATGAACCGCGTCGCCCTGGACCATCGCCGACCCCTCCCGAGCCCTCCGGTGAGAACCCTAGGCCTCCCTCGTCCCGCCTAGGGTTTCCTCACTACTGGCGGTGTCTGTCAGAGACGATGATTGCCAATCTTCGGATCTCCTTAGATCCAGCGGCCAGCCACCATCAATAACCATTTGGCCCCTTATCCCTCTGCCATGTGGGCTCCACCCCGGGCGCTCCCTAGCTGTCCTCCGCGCGCGTGCGCCGTGAAGGGATGGCCCAGCGACATTGGCCCGTGGTCCTTTTAGATCTGGCCCGTGCCCTCTCTTCCTCCTTTTTCTTTTTTTCTTATTTCAGATCTGCTAAATAACTGATCATAATTAATGCAAATACAAATGGAAACAACCATATTTTATCTAGATCTAAATACTCACTTATGCCCACATGTCCTGTGCAACATGCAACACTGGTATTTCTCCAAAAATATTTTTTCCTATTTATCAATATTTAATCCACCAAGATGTATCCCTGGGACATTTAAATTCCCACAGAATTATATATAAACCCAAATGTCCAAATGTGGTAAGCCCTAGTGCCTCTGTTAGGTATCGCATGTACCTACCTCATGACCTTGGCCTCATACTAGCTTGCTTCCTATTTGCCCTATAGCAAAAATGACAAAAACATCTATCAAACCCTAGGATCCCAACAATTATTGAGGTATCTTTGAATTTTGGTGGATTAATATTTTCTATGCATAGGTAATTCACCAATAAATTCATATCAGTACTTCTGTAAATCGAAAAAGGGTGAATCCAGTTTCTATAGAAATTTACTTTGAATACCTAACCTGTTTATTTGGAATCAACTCAAAATCCCTTATAGATTAAATCAGGTGAAGAAGACAAATAACATCCAGAACTGCCTTTGGGAATTTCCCGAGGGTATTTTGGTAAATATTTTTATATGATTCCAAATCATCTTGAATCAGTCCATCAAATATTACATAATACCCCAAGGAAATAATTTTTGGAGCTCCATAACCTTTCTACTGAATTATTTCCTAAAAGTAGAGTTTTATTTACTAGAAAAATCTTGATAAATCACTGGAAATTGATAAAATAGTGAACCCACTATTGTTGGTTTCATTTTATCAATATATATCCAATGATATTATTTTTATATAATGTTATCATACAGAACATGTCCTTAGCCAAAAACCCCTCTCTTTGGTAGTTCCTAGACTATAAATCCAAAAGGATCTTTTTCCAATGCCTCCAAATCTTCTACCAATCTCATCAAACCAATCATCCAACACCCTACTGATGTATATCATGAGTTTATCCTTTTCTTGTTGTATGGTTTGATGCTTGTATGCATTGTATTGATTGTGGTGTTGTTTGTTTGCATGTATGCTCGATAACGGCGATAGTTGCGTTTGTGTGATGTTGAGAAGAAGGAAGCTTTGGGTTATTCTTATTATTATGGTTATTGGTATTCTTGGTTATCCAAAGAAGAAGTCTAGGGACATATTGCCATATTGCTGATCATCAGGCAAGCCACCTTCTTGCTCATAAGCCTTTGTCCTACTTTTATACTCATGCATGTTTTATGTACTTGTCCATATAAGTTGCATGGTTTTACTAGTATGTTTTATATGTGGGGAATTCTTGGATCCTCTAAACCATTTCCACTTTTTGTACTAAAAAGTATAACCCACTTGCCAACACCTATTTTCCCCTAGTTTGGTAGATGGTGTCTTAACACCATAACCCCTTAGAGACCCCGTTTTAGCCTAAGCAAAAAGCATAGGATGGGAAGACCCCAGGAAAAATGTTTATAAAAAGTTTTATGAGAAAACCTTGGTGAGGTTTGACCCACCAAGAGAGGTTTGCAAAATGAGAAAGGTTTTTTTTTACAGAAGGATTGAGGAAAATTGTTTACGAAAATGCACCCGGTTCTTTGCAGTTTTGCCAGAACAATTAACCCGTGCAACCACATTACTCTTGAATGGGATAGGGCTGGACTGGAAGTTTGTCAACTCCAGTATAAGTTGGTTGTAACTACTATGGGGAATCCTAATCCCGGAGGGTGGGCCTTCTCAGGAAAAACGGTCCATGCGTAGCATCGACCGGGAGAAGGAACTAAGGGTCTACGGACCTCCACACGATACTATGAGCCCCTCATTGAAATCACACACCCGTCAAGGTGCAAAACACGCTCCAGTTGGATTGGAACTATATAGGGTGTCCCGGTGTCACTACAAGATATCTACTCACTAGTGACCTTTTTTTAACGACCATGGGTTTTTTGGTCACAGATCTATGACCATTCTGAACCAATTGGTCATAGGGAATTCAGGAGTGTCCAAACCTTGAAAAATAATGACCAATTTATTCAAGAAGGTCATGATATCCTAACATAGAACTGGTTTGGAGCTGTTTATTTGATAGACATTTTTAATCCCAGAATCCTGTTATGTCGTACATCGCAATCCCAAGATTAACATTTTTGCGAGACATAACAGATTGGTACCATAGTTCATCATCCATTACAAACCGTAATAGTCTTACAAATAGTTGATCTCATCATCAAGTCTGATTACAATATAAGCAGCGGCATATATAATAAAGGTAGCTTGGTCAGGGCTCCATCTTCAGGATCACAGGCAATGCTGATGATGGGAGATGATCCTAGTTATCGTAAGCGTCCTGATGTCCATTCTCCTCATAGTCTCCTTCATAGTCTGGCCATGGGAATAGCCAGGGACAAAGCCATGAGTACTTCTACGTACTTGCAAACTTTCACTAAAGCAGTAAGGCCATTATAACAGGAATCCTAAGCTCTAGGTTTGTTTGCCACAAGCCATTATAACAGGAATCCTAAGCTCTGCAGAGGTGGTACACTTTCACCATAACATTCGATACATCCGTCAGGAACAATCCTAAATCATCATACTTAGTATGCGGATAATCAATCCTAACCTTTCAATTACACAACCTAGTATAGGCACCTCCCCTATGAGTTTGGCCTCCCAACCATGACCATCCGTCATCTTGGGCACTACATAGGTGGACAGTCATATTCACAAGGTAGCTTTAGCTCACGTGGTTCCACAATGGAACCCATACTAAGACATATAAACTTCCAGTCAAGCCCTACCCAAATTTGGGTATTATGGTTATATGGTAAACATTGGAATGGTATCGCATTCGTACCCAAGCATTAGTTTTTATCAAAGTCAAGTCACAAACTTCCTTCACCATCATCTTCAAGTCATTATGTTCATAACACATGTTAAAACCTTTCAATAGAATGACTCATCATTCCAAGGTTTTCATAATAATTTGTTCCCATCTAGTGATCAAGTTTAGCTTAGCACTAGCATCTATCAAAGGGGGGTGGTGTCACTAGTTGTAGGGTAATAAGCTGGTGTATCTACCTTCATCAAGTTCCTAGATCTTGAGGACACCTTCCAAAATTTTCCACTAATCATCCAATTAATTAACTACTGAACAACTTTGGGAAAAGTAAAGCTTGCAAGTAAAACTGGGAAAATGGTATACTCAACATAGTATCCTAAAGTATGCATAATAAGGCTTGCATGGTCAAGCATGCTCAATATAGCTTGCATAATGTAGCTTGGCTTGATTGGTAAGGTGGTCGAAGTTCTCTTCCTCTTCTTCGTAGAATTCCTCCTTCTCGTAGCCCAGATTGATACTAGCATCTATAAATAAATACGAGGTACACAATCAACAAACAATACTTAACTACTTCTATTGATCACACAAGGGTCACAATTGATGATCTAGCATCATCTCTATCATTACAATAAAGGGTGATAATATTTTATTTATCTTATATTTAGGGAAGTAATTTCTACTCATTGAAAAGTTACTTAGGATTTAATATTCCCTAAATTAAAAATATGGGATCATATTGACACATGTCATCACCACATACTCTAATCCTTGGGAATGTGATTTAAAGTGGTTGGTCTAATTTATAAAGCTTAACACTATTATTTAATAATATCTAAGTGGCTAAAAATGACTAGAAAGTCATTCTTAAATTTTAGTCCAGGACTACTGTATGTAAGTATGTAGATTTGTACATATTCAGAAAGGTCTTGCCAAATGTTATTTTTGAGAGTTGGAATCAACTCAAAATCACTTATGGGTTGATTTTAGAAAAATGTTTGAAGTTGCAAAAGCTACTGGCTTGTGATTTTTACCAAGGGTGATCCATAGTTTCAAACTGTTTGAATCCAACGGGAGTGGTTAGATATTTTCATCTACTTTCGAATAAAATTGGATTCATTCAATTTGGTGCAGTGAATCTCTCTGAATTGATTTTCAAAGTTCACTACAGAAAAGGTTTTTGGATAAAAAGAAAAAACTAGATTTGAATTACTGGGCTCACAAGGGAAACACTATTAGGCTGGCCCAACTGCACAGCGCACACGCAGCTGGCACACTCAGGATGGACCCACGCATCAGCGGGTTCTTCTAAACGAATTGGTATTGACCAATACTACCCCTACAATTACAACACGATCTATGGTCGAGGTTCATCGTCTACGTTGCAACGCTCCGGCGAGATTTTGATCTAGCGGCATGGTAAGGGTTGCTGGGGGCTTGTCAGCGACGGCGAGTTAGGGTTGGCGATGCGGGCGAATGAGCTTGTCGACAACGGCGAGTTGAATGGTGGTCACGACAGCTCCTGAGGTGGATCCAATCGACGACGCCTTTTCCTCATGGTAGCGGCGGAATCCGATCAAATTTCGACGATAGAGTACTTGCCTTGCTCTGGGGTTGGGTCGGAGAGGTTCCTGGGTGAGAGAGAGGTCGAATGGTGTGGAGATTGAGGCTGGGGATGGGGTCTATTTATACTCCCGCGGGTGAGGCAGTGCGGCATGGCAAGGGCTTTTCGGCGATGTTACTACAGGTCGATCTAAGCATGGAGGAGGGCATGGGTCGACGCTGCTGGGTGTGGCGACCGTCATGCGAGTGGTGGTGCAACAAGGGGTGGTCTTAGTTGGTCGGGCAACATCGGCACTCCGTGCGGGTACCACGGTGTTCGTCAGCGAGTACGGTTGTCAAAGGGGCACGCGGTGAACAATGATCATGTCTAGGCGGTGGCTGGTGACGCCACGGGTGCAAGTACGAGCGGAGAGGGCGAGTCGCTGCGTGGCTACGCGAGGCGGTTGCGGTGCTCTTTCGTTCTCTCGGCATGTCCATGTCTTAAATGGGCGTGGTTGTTCTAGTGTCTCCGCGTCTTGCCGTTGGTCGAGGGGTGGACAAAGAGGGGCGGTGAGGTCACTGCTACTAGCTAGACATCGTGGGCGAGTGAGGCGTGGCATGTGGCGTGCTGTCCATGTCCGAGTGACATGGTGAGCTCGGGTACCATTGGCATTGATCAAGATAGTGAACATGAGTGGCTCAATTGCACGGCTGCCTACTGGGGGTGATTGTTGTTGATCTAGGGAAACAAATTGTAGTACAATTGCTAAGGAATTGATTGATCACAAACAGTAGATAGTTGGTAGTGATATTGTGATCACCAAGTGTTCGATCAAATGGCCGCATGAACTAAATCATCACCAAATTCAATGATTTTTGGCGAGTTCTTTGTTACTAATCTTGGTAGTCTCTAGGTGCAATGGTTTGCGAAGTGGTGATGGTTTGAGTGTTTTTAAAAAAATGGCTATCTTGATACGTAAGATAGATTCAAATTTGAATTTCCTCTCAAAAGAGTTTGAAAATGTTTCTGCAAGGTTGGAAAGCTCAAAGTTTCTATTTGAGATTAATTGTTAGAGATGCTCAAAGTGAGCTAGTGGTTAACTTTGGCAGAAATGACCACTTAGTCTTAGGCTTTATATTTTCATTTTCTTTTGTTTTGATCTGATTTGGTAGCGACTTAGATGACATGGTTTTGATCTTTAAACCATTTATCATCATTTACAACAAGCAAACATGGCATTGCAAGCATTCACACACACAAGCATTAAGATTTCAATTTAATTAATGAAATTCTTTTGTTAACCCTAATCTTTATTAATTAGGGAATGATCCTCATTAATATTTTTGGGGTGTTACAAACCTTCCCCCTTAAATAAAATCTTGTCCCGAGATTCAGGAGAACTAGGAACTAAAGAGATTTGGAAACTCCATCCTCATGTAATCTTCTCGATCCCAAGTGGCTTCTTCTTCAGTATGGTTGCTCCATTTGATCTTGAGAAACTTGATACTCCTGTTCCAGGTAGTCCGGAAAGGTTCTTCCAAAATACGGATTGGCTCTTCATGATAGGTTAGGTCTGGGTTGATCGCCGCATCTCTGTGGTCGATGTTCTTGAAAACTTCCGTCGTTTCTGGAACTTCTAAACACTTCCGAAGTAACAAGACATGAAACACATCATGTACGGCTGACATCTCTTCTGGTAGTTCTATCTGATAAAATACCTCTCCTCAGTGACTTAGAATCTTGAAGGGTCCAATGTATCTAGGGGAAAGCTTTCCTTTGAGTTGAAAACGATGCATTCCTTTCAAGGGTGATACTTTGAGATACACAAAATCTCCAACATTGAAGGCTACATCTCGACATCTCTTGTCGGCATTACTCTTCTGTCTGGACTGAGCGGTCTTGAGGTACTCATGGATCTTGTGAACTTTATCTTCGGTTTCTCTTAGGATGTCAGGTCCGAAGATCTGACTCTCTCCTACTTCCGACCAATTCAGTGGGGTGCGACACTTCCTTCCATACATAAAATCAAATGGGGCAATGATGCGTGCAACAACACTTCGTTGGGAGACCCCAAGCGGAAGGTATGATGCAGTACACCATGATGTTTCCCTCAGTAAGAAACCAAGGTTATCGAACCATTAGGAGGAAGGAAACGCCCCAAAGGTGTTGAAAGCAACATGGAAACCTACACAACACAAACTCAAGACTTTTCCCCAACTAACAGTGAGGTTGTCAATCTCACCGGTTGCTATAACAAAGGATTAACTGTATGGTGTCAATGGTAAAGATTGGACCAGGGTCCATAGTTCACTAGAGGTGTTCTCCTTAGATAAACAAACATGGCATGCTGGGTAAACAAATTACAGCAGGGCAATTGACAGGACTGACCAAGGCATAACAATCAATACTATACAAAAAGATCCTATGAGATTCGATTAGGCAATGCAACAATATACATAGACCGCCATCCAACTGCATCTATGACTAGAAGTCCACCTTTGGGTTATCATCCGAACCCCTTCCAGTATTAAGTTGCATGCAACAGACAACTGCTTTAAGCAAAGTGTGTAAGGTAAACAATCCACTTATTCCATGAACAAGAGACCGTTGTTTTCTCCCTAGTGGCAACATCACATCTATAACCATAGAGATTTCTGTCACTTGCCTTGATTAAGTAGAGGCATGAACCCACTATCGCGCATAAATACCCCCTCTTGGAGTCACTAGCAACTACTTGGCCAAGATAGCTACTAACAACGGAGAGTATGCAATATCACAAACAACACAAACATGATAGAATCAATAAGACAAAACCATTAATCAATCTAACATAGTAATCTCAATATTCATCTGATCCCCGCAAACACAACATGCATGATTACAAATAGATGAGATGTTTATCATGAACGGATCTCACAAGATCTAGACATGAAAGCACAAGGAGGAGATACAACCATCTAGCTACTACATGGACCCGTAGTCCAAGGTGGAACTACTCACGCTTCATAACAGAGGCCGACATGATGAAGAAGAAGGCCTCCGGGATGATCTCCCCTCCGGCAGGGTGCCGAGAAGATCTTCAGATCCCCCCGATCTAGGGACGATGGTGGCGGCGGCTACAGACGGTTTCGTGGAGTTTTGATTTCTTATAGGAGAAGAGGTGAGGCTAGAGGGCCACCAGGGCGGTTACACCCCCAGGTGCGGGGTGGGCCCACCAGCGTGGCCAAGGGGTGTGGCCTCCTGGTGGGTCCCCTCCATCTCGTAATCCGGCTTCGTGTTCCCCACGGTAAAATATTGACTTTGTCTTTTGTGCCTTTCTGGAACCAAAAACAGAAGAAAACAGGCAACTAGCACTGTGGCAACTTGTTAATAGGTTAGTACCAGAAAACATATAAAAACACCTCAAAGTGTGGACAAAGCAAAGTAGATAGTAAACAAGCATGGAACATCAAATATTATAGATATGTTTTCGCTGTATCAAGCATCCCCAAGCTTAACTCCTTCTCGTCCTCGAGTAGGTAAGTGAAAAAAGATTAATTTTTGAGGTGACATGCACCATCAAAACCAAGATCAAACCATTTGCAAGCATTGAAAGCTGGGATCAAAGAACTCTAAACATGAAAGATGGAGTTCTAACAATAAGACAAAGTAACTATGCATGCAACATGAAAGGCTACAAACAAAGATCATTGTACCATCCCAAAAATTCATGAATTATAAACGCATGCATTGCATTCATATCATCATAGCATCTAGAGCTTGCACAAAAATTTTGAAAGTTTGAAACCAAATAAAACCATATTTATGCCCATTTTATTATTCATATGAGGCATGGTTTTATTTTTATTTTCAAAGGACCAAGATGTTTTTTTAGTAAATAGATGTGTTTGTCACACTTTTGAGTGCAAGTTTCACAGTACAAAAATCTAGAAAATATTTGAATTCAAACAAGTTTGAATTAGGGTTTAAAAACCATTCCTGAAAATCAAATTAGAAATGAAAAAGGTAAAAGAAAAAAATAAAAGCCAGCGCTACCTTTTCGGCCCAACGCAAGAACCGGCCCAGCAAGCCCACCCGGGCCACCCCCTCCCTCCCTCTCTCACTCGCGCGAACGCCACCCCGCTCTCACTGCCACTGGCCCAAGCCAGCTCACCTCTTCTTTCCCAAACCCCGCACGCAGACGATGTCGCTGCTGTCGTTTCCTCCCCTCTTCACTGCCGGAATTCAAATCCGTTAATTGCCATTGATTTAGCACGAGAATTCCTCCCCCTCTCTGTCTACATAATCCCCCCCCCCCTCCGCAACATTTCCCCTCACTCGCCACCACCTAAGCGCCCCTAGGCTGCCCTCAATCGAACTTGCACCGCCGCGAACCCGAGCACCTCTGGCGAGCTATTCCGCTGAGTACTATGCTCGCCTCTGTCCCACGTTCACGCAACCTTGATCCTTTCTTCTTTGCACATATTCTCATACCATTTTCTTGTCCAAATTTTCCCTAGAACGTCGTCCCCGTCAAGCACCGCGAACACCCGAAGCTCTGAGCAACTCCGGCGAGTAATTCCGTTCAGGTCAGCATGTGCCTTGCCTTCTAGTTCAAACCCATAGGTACGCCATGTCCTTGCGCAGCCACTGATGCCCTTTGTTTTTGCTGTGGTGACATAGGTCGTCGCCTCTGTCCCTGTTTGCAAAAGCCCGACGCTAGTAGCTACTCCGATGAGCTCCCACGGCCGCAGCAGCTCACCCCTGTCCAAGCCAACTCCGCCTTGAGATTCCTCGCATCTGTTAAACGCTGGTAAGCCACCGCAGTACCCCTAGCCCCCTCCAGATTTGCCGGAGCATTGCCAGCAGAAGCGCCACCGCCGCTAGTAGCCATCAGCGCCGCCCGCGTATGGTCATTTGATCCAGGGCCGTAGGATTTAGATCTGACGTTGTAGATTAGATCTGGAGCGAACCTTTTTGTTTAGATCTGGCGCATTGGATCTGACTTGATCCAATGGCACGGAAGCGTGATCCGCGTGAAATGGTATCGACCAATCAGGTGCTGCCACGCGTCTATAGTTTAGATTTAAAATTTGTTTTGAATCTATTAAATGTTTAAACTTGTAAAATTCATAACTTTAGTTTTGTTTGTCCAAATTTTGCAAATAATATATCATTGGATTCAGAAAATTAAGCCCTACACTTCTATACCCTTGTTTTAGTGTTTTGCTTCCTGAAAAATATGATTTTTTCAATACCAATTATAGGCTTATTTTGACTATATAATTTTTTTAAAAAAATTGTTTTAAAGTGAAACTTGTTTTATTTTAACCTTGGAAAGTTTACTCTGTGTTCAGTACTGTTTGGTTTGACATGTTTAGTGTAGAAAATATCCCATTGCATTTGCATGAATTCATATATATTTTGTTTGAATATTTGAATGTGAATTTGGTGTTATAATTTTATGTGTAGATTTTGGTGATAGTGCTGATTGTGATTGTGAGGATTGTTGCTACTCCCCCAACTAGCAAGGCAAGTGATACTCCATATATTTTTGTCCTACTATTTTGAATATAAATTAGTGATATTTTGAGTAGAACATGCATAGGGATTTTTGCTAAGTATATATATATATATGCTATGCCTTGGGAAATCCTAGTAGTGGTAGTCTTAGTAGAATTTTCCCTAAGCTAAGAAAACTTGTTATGTTATCATGCTTATCCTTGCTAGCAGCAAACAAGGGTGGAATATTCATGCTATGGAATTTTTATAAGTCTATGACTTGTGTTTTGATTAATAAAACAACTATATGAATGAATCACCTCGGTGGAATGGTTTGTTGGTTTATGTTGAGTGGTTACACAAGGCCCATGTCTATGGTTTACCTTGTGTATCACACTTGTGGAAAGCCACCCAGGAAAAAAGAAATTCGAGATGTTTAGTGTTGAGAAGCTTCTAGTGCAACCACATGGCATATGGGCTCTTCCTTGACCACATAGGTTGCAAGAACTTAGCTAGATGGACAGTTGGTGGTAGGGTGATAGGATGGAACGCGTCCATGGTGGTCTAAGGGAATGCTTCTAAAAGGTCTCGTATCGATACATGTCAAGTATTGTGGGGAAAGTGAACCACCTCTCGCGAGGGTAAAACCTAAGTACTTAGTCGTGTCCCCGACAATGGACAATTTGAGCATTCAAAGACATTGAAGCAATCAAGGATCTCCTCATCCCAATTTCTAAGTTAAAAACTTGTGGTTGAACAAGGGTAAAGGTTCACTAATGTCTATTGGTGGTTCCTTGGGTGTTTTTGACAAACAAAAACTTAGTGTTTTCAACTAATAAGGAAAACCTTATTTTGAGCAAAGCAAGCCTAAGCTACACTTAGCCAAATTCATATAGATGTTAGATACTACTATTCTACTCTGGTATCACTTGCCAATACAATTCCAAATGTATTGACCCACTGTGGATGTACCTTATGATGTTGCAGGTTACTCTAATGGAGATTAGGGTTGTGAGTCTACACTCAACATGCTTGCCTGTGGCACATGAAGATGAAGACTTATAGTTATTTTATTTATGTTATGAACTCTATGTATTATCCTTGGGCTATTGAGTTGTAAAAGGCTATGATATCTCTGGAATGCCGATGTAATAACGACCTTTGTATCTGTGTACTTCATCTTAAACTGTGGATGCTAGCATTTGATCCCTCGACTAGCATTGCAATCACAGGGGCCTTTACCTTTGAAAGGTGGGGTATTATAGATGGTATCAGAGCACTATGTTGCCTGTAGGATTATGAAACTAAGTTGGATTACACTAAGGAAACCACTAGGAAAAATACAACGCTTTGCAAATTCCACACTTGTCTTTTCTTCTCATAAACCTCTTCTAATCTTCTTTCTCATCTCTATTTGTAGATGGCCACCATCAACGAAGCCGTCAAGAAGGGACCACTCATGACCATGACTTTAGAATGTGAGACGGAGTTTCCAAAGGCACTCAAAAACCTCATGGTTATCTTGGGAATACATGGTGAGGCCATGTACAAGGGATTTCCAGTGATGGATGAAGGAGAAGAATATTGGTGGGTGCAACTCCACTTGTATAAAAACAAGGGAGACTACCACAAAGAGTCGGGATTCTGCATGGTCACCAACTCAGAAATGGATATGTCATTCTTTGACTCTGCAAGAAATGCAGCTTGGAATGCTATCAAGGAGCTTGGTGAAAGACTCAAGTGTAGAATGCTCAACACTCAAAATGACCTTAAAGGAGAAGAAGTATACCCAAGACTTAGAGACCGCCATAAAACGTCTAAGGGAAGATATCATAGAGTTAGCATATGAGTGGGAATTGTGATGTACTCCGATAGTTGGACCACCACCCTTGTCATATTGTAACATCCCTAAAATCATGATTTCACAGATTGCATATCATTCATGCATGCATATAGAATTGAGATCAATTTCAAACTCATTTCAAAAAACAGAAGCACATAGTGCTATCATTTGATGTGAGCAAACTTATATCAAATGGCCATCCCCATTTGAGAGTTTGAATGTTTTAAACCTAGATTGTTTATCTCCCTTGTTGAATGGATTGAGTGTGGAATTTGAACCAAACTTTACAAAATGGAAATGGTTTCAAAAAACATTTTTTCAAACATTTGCAATCAAGTGCAAAGTCCCTGTTATTTTGTTTCTCCAAAAATGACCAAGCCTTTTTCAAAGTGACCACATGGTTTTATGCCTAGAATTGAGATTGTTGCACACTGCAAAACTCCCAAATAGATTTGAATTCAAAAGGAGTTAGAAATCATTTGAAAACCATTCCTGAAATTCATTCTGGAAAAAGAAAAGGATTAAAGAAAAGAAAAGGGCCAGGCGCTCCTATTCTAGCCCAACAGCAAAACCGGCCCAGTTAGCCCACCCGGCCTCCCTCTCTCTCTCTCTCTCGCACGCGCAAATGAACCCACGCACACACTGACGCTCGGACCCCACTCCCTCTCTGTTTATTTCGCTGACAAGCGGGCCCCGTCCACGTCATCGTCGTCTTCACCAAAATCTCGCGCACGAACTCCGCCACTGCCCGTGGCTGCTTTGATTCCGCGAGGTAAATGGCATTGAATCCCTGGGCGTTTCTTGTCGAGCCTCTGGCTATATAATCCCCTCTCTCTCGCAACCATTTACTCTCAACCAATTTCCCCTTCACGCCCCCAGGCTGCTCGCAACTCGCTGGATGCCGCCGCTGTTCCGACGACCGCGCCGACGAATTCCGGTGAGCACCGTGTCACCCTCTGTCCCTGACTCATGCTATCAAGCTCAGCAACTCCTTGCGCATCTACTGACACGCCCCGTTTGTTCTCGCATGGTCTGTAGCTTCGTCAACAACTTTGACCGAGCGTCGCCGCTCTCCGCACGAACTCCGGCGACCTCTCCTCGTAAGTACCAGCCGCCCCTTGCCCTCTGCCTGATACGCCTAGGACCCCCACCGTCTTGCGCATCTAACAGTGCCTTTCTGTTGACTTAGCGTGATGCAAAACCTCGCCAACGTCGATAGCAGCCGCACCCGACGCATTCGCAAACTCCGGTGAGGAATCTCCGACGACCCCACGCGCCCCTTGACGAACCATCACCACCTTGAGCATCAGCAGCTTCCTGCGGTTCTGGTAAGCCTCTTCCCCCACTCCCGCGCGACCTAGAACGCCGCCCGATAGACGCCGCCGATCGCCGCTAGCGCCGCTTAGTTTTGGTCAGATGATTTGTAGCCGTCAGATCCAGATCCAGCCTGTAGGATTAGTTCACTTAGCGAACCGTTAAGTTTAGATCTGAGCCGTGCGTGTTAGTTAGATCCAACGGTAGCCGAGCATGATCCGGTGCGAAGCGGTACGCGCCAGTAAGAATAGGAAGCGTGGCTTGGGTTTGGATTTAAAACAGAATTTGAAACAGATTTAGATTCAAATTTGATTAGGCTATAACTTTTGATTCCCACGTTAGATTTTTGCAAATTTTATACCGTTGGAATCAGGAAGACAAGCCCTTTCTGTTTATGCAATGTGTTTAAAGTTTAGGTTCTGTTAAAATGGTTTCTTTCGCTGAAACTTGTTTGAGACAATTTTGAGTATAGAAATTGTTTAGAAAATTGTTTTAGTGTAAAATAAACTTGATTTAGCAAGTTTTTAACTTGGTTATGATTCTGTACTATGCACTTGCTTGGTTGAGTTTCAAAAATCATCACTTAGCATATTGCATGCATGCATATATATATTTGTTTGTATATGACTTGTATGTGATTGTGGTTATATTTTATGTGTAGATTTTGGTGCTAGTGATTGTGATTGTGAAGAGTGCTACTCTCCCCATTACCAAGGCAAGTGGTACTTCATGAATATTTCCATCCCTATATTTTGTACAAGCATTATAAATATTTTGCTAAGTCTTGCATGTTACTATTTTTGCCAAATGCCATGTTGGGAAATCCTAAGTATTTATAGATTTGCTAGGAAATTCCTAAGTTAAGTTACTATGCCATGCTTATCCTAGATAGTAGCAAACAAGGGTTGGTAAAGTATATACATGCTATGATGAAAATATTTCTAAGTCTATGGACTTATGTTTTCCTAATAAAACAACTAAGTCAATGAATCACCTGGGTGGAATGGGACTTGATTGGTGGTTTTTGGTTGAGTGGTTACACAAGGCCCATGGATATGGTTTACCTTGTGTATCTCACTTGTGGTATGCCACCCAGGAACAAAGGGATTTTAGAGGCCAAGTGTTGAGAAGCTTATAGTGCAGCCACTTGGCAATATGGGCTCTGCCTAGATCACATAAGTTGCTAGATCTTAGCCATTTGGACAGTTGGTGGTAGTGGGAATGATAGGTTGGAGCGCGTCCATTTGGTCTAAGGAAAGGCTTACGAAGGTCTGTCTTGGGAAACCAAGTCAGTGGGAAAGTGCACAACCTCTGCAGATGGAAAAATCTAAGTACTTAGCCAAGTCCATGGCAATGGACAACTTGAGCATCAAGACATGGAAGCTATCAAGAATCTCATCACTCCAACTTCTAAGTAAAACTTGTGGGTGAACAAGGGTGAAGGACCTCAATGTCTATTGATGGTTTCTTGGGAAAAGTTTTGACAAAGAAAAACTTAGTGTTTTCAACTAATAGGAAAAACCTATTTTGAGCAAAGCAAGCCAAGCTACACTTAGCCAAATTGCATATAGTAATGTAGTCCACTTAAAATTTACTAAGGTATCACTTGCCAATACTATTCCAAAGTATTGACCCACTGTGGCTGTAACTTGTGATGTTGCAGGTTACTCTGATGAGGATTAGGTGTCATGAGTCTACACTCAACATGTTTGCCTGTGGCACATGAAGATGAAGACTTATGTTTATTTACTTATTACAAACTCTTGTATTAGGCCTGCGGCCTTGAGTTGTAAAAGACTATGTTTTATCTCTGGAATGGATGTAATAAATGACCTTTGTATCTGTGTACTTCATCTTAAACTGTGGATGCTAGCAATGATCCAGGGACTAGCATTGCAATCACATGGATCCTTTTCCTTTACAAAGGAGGGATCATACACATATTCTCACGTTAATAATTTGATCATACCAAACTATGTGGTATGGCAAGTTTTGTCTAAGTTATGTTTGAACCTTAGTGATTGTAGTAGATTTTGTATGCCATGACTTGTATGTTTTATTGTAGAATGTATTCTTTGGCTTTTGTTTTACTATTTTGTGTTTTTCTCTCTACTTGTATTATTTCTAATTTTTCTCTATATTATACAATAGATGCCTAGCTTTGTCGTCAGCAATGCCGAGGAGTTTAAGGAAAATCATTTCGGTTCTTGTCTTGTGGAGCTCACTAGTGTGCTCAACCTCCCACTCCCTAGTATTAAGGCACTTCAGCTCACCAAGTTTGAGAGGAAGGATCTTTGGGGCTTTAGAGTCTCGCAGCCAGGACGCCAGACAGAGCCACCCACAGAGGTGATTACCTTCGAGCTGATGCATGATGACAAGGAGAAGGTACTAGATGTGGTCATGCAGGAGCTACGTGGACGCCTCTGCGGACGACACTCCACCGAGTTCAGGGGCCTCTACTTCCACCCGTTCGGGAGACGTGATGAGCAGGGAGAGGCTGTAGTGTATGATGACGCTACTAGAGAGACGATTGAGCATGTACGTCTCTATCTCCAGGACCTAGAGAGCCTCGTTAGACACCTCGACATAGATAGGACCAACGTCATGCTTAGCAATGAAGAGCTTCGGGTTCATTTGAGGGATAAGGACAATCTTTTTGCAGAGCAGGACGAGATCGTCAAGGAGATGGAGGCCAGATTCGAGAGCCAGGACAAGAGGTTCAAGAATCAAGAGAAGATAGTGATGGATAGAAACAATAAGATCAAGGACATGAGAACCGAGATAGAACTCAAGGACCTTGAGCTAGAAACCTAGCAGGGAGTGATAGAGAGGCTGCGCTCACAGAAGAGAGCCCTCCGTGCGAATATTGAGGCCTTGACCACCAATGTAGAAGAGTACAAGACAACCATGGAGACAGCTGGACTTACTCTAGTGGACGAGGAGGTCGACATGGAGGAGTAGTGTTGACTACGCGGCTATTTATTTATCTATCATCCTTGTTATTTCTCGAGTCACAATGATCATCCAACATGTGGATGGCTTGCTAGTGTGTTTACATTTCCAAAACTTGTTGTTTACATTGTTCAAACTCTAAGTTTATTTGGTGTTTGATTATTTTATGATTGTTGTATTGTGCATGTTAGCATCTATGGGCTATATCTCATTACTTATCCTTATTGAAACCACAGATGCCTCCCCTCCATGCCAACCCCAACCAAAACAACAATAACAACAATCCTGAGATGCAGCAGCTGATGACAACTCAAACTCAGTTGATGCAGATGATGACCCAGTTCATGGCAAATCAGAATCAAAACAACAACAACAACTAGTACTACTAGTACAACAACAGCAATCAAAACAACCCACCAGCCTTTGATATTGTAGAGGTCCCAACCTTAAATAAGGTAGAGGTCCTTGTGTTTACAATGCTAGTCCCTAGATCAATAGCTAGCATCCACAGTTAAGATGTAATATCAAGAAACAAAGGTCATAATACAACTTTATAACCAGGAATAAAATAATGTATTACATCTTACATAGCTCATTTGGCTATCTCATTACAATGCAGCAGAATATAACTATAGCATGGGATCCTTCATCTTTAAAGTGCCACAGGCAAACATGTTGGTTGTAGACTTGTAATCCTAATCAACACACCTCACTAATATCAAACAAACCTACAACATAATAAGTTACATCCACAAGGGTCAATACATTTGAATTGTATTGGCAAGTGATACTATGGAAGTATAGTGGAGTCTATCATCTATATGCATTTGGCTAAGTCGAGCTTAGGCTTGCTTTTCTCAAAATAGATTTTCGTTCTGATTTGAAAACACTATGTTTTTGCTTGAAAAAATCACCCAAGGCATCTCCCAATAGAAATTGGTGATCCTTCAACCCTTGTTCAACCACAAGTTTTTAACTTAGAAATTGGGATGAGGAGATTCTTGATGGCTTCCATGTCTTGTTGCTCAAATTTTCCTTTGCCAGGGACATGGCTAAGTACTTAGATTTTACACTCTGTAGAGGTGGTGCACTTTCCCCACAAGACTTGGTTTCACCAAGACAAGATCTTTCAGAAGCCTTCCCTTAGACCATAATGGACGCGTTCCAACCTATCATTCCCCTACCACCAACTGTCCTTTTGGCTAAGTTATTGCAACCTATATGATCCAGGCAGAGCCCATAACGCCAAGTGACTGCACTTGAAGCTTCTCAACATTTGACATCTCAAATCTCTTTGTTCCTGGGTGGCATTCCACAAGTGAGATACACAAGGTAAACCATAGAAATGGGCCTTGTATAACCACTCAACACAAACCATTCCTTTCATTCCACCTAGGTGATTCATTCACTTAGTTGTTTTATTAAACAAAACACAAGTCCTTGACTTAGAAATATTCCATAATATGAATAAATTCCACCCTTGTTTTCTACTAGCTAAGTTAAGCATGATAGTAGTAGGAATCTTAACTTAGGAAATTTCTACTAAGGTTTCATCTACTAGGATTTCCCATGGCATACTTAGCAAAAATTCCATGCAAGACCTACTTTAGAATTACACTAATGCATAGTGAAAATAATGGGACAAAAGTATGGAGCATCACTTGCCTTTTTGGTAGATAATATAAGTTCACTCCTTGATCTTGCAAAGATCACACTCTTCAAAATCCACTACAATTCAATCAAGCAAGGCACAAATTACAATCTACCATTCAAACAATCATCACATAAAATAATAGAAACAAAGCAATGCATGCAAGCATGCTAATATTGTTTTATTTGAAAAAGTGGTTTCTAATAGGTTATAAACATTCTAAAACACCTATTGGTCATTTTATATAAGTGGCAAAATCATTTGCAAAAGTTTTTACTTATAAATCATTCTTAAACCAAATCCATATTTTATGTGGTTGAAAATGCCTTTAGCAAAGCAATATTATTTATAGGGTTCACCAAATACATTTTTAATTCTAAAACCTTGTGTTTGGGGTCAGAGAGTTTAATCCAAAACATTTCCCAAAGATTTTTCTCCAAAAGCATTTTTAACATAATAACATTATTTTTCCTTGACTAGAAATGTTCAGATTCAAGGATTCATTCTTTAACTTCTCAAAATACCATTTTAAATCCATAAGTTGGTTTCTATGGTCAGTAGGTTCAAAACAAACCATTTGCCAAAGATTTTATCACAAAAATAAGTTTAGAATGAATTTTATATTCAAATTATGCCTAAACAAGTTTCTACAAAAACAACTATTTTACCAGAAGCAATTTACTAAACAAAGGGAATGGTTGGAAAGTACTTGTCTTGCTGATTCCATTGATATAAAACTTGTAAAATTTGGACGTGTGGATCAAAAGTTATGCAATTTACAAGTTTGATCATCTAATAGATCATTTCTGGTTTTTATTAAAACAGACTGGCCACGTGGCGTGATTCTACTAGGCAATAACGATTCACGTGGATCGACAGATATAGGCCATTGGATTAAAAGAGATTTGTGCGGCTCTGATCATCGCATACCCCTTCGTTAAGTGAAACTATCCTATCGCTCCGATCTGGATCTGACAGCTCCCACTGCCTCGACCAGAAACTGGCGGCGCTCAACAGTGGCATGCGGCGGCGCGGCTCTGACGGTGACGCTGCCGACGAACTAGGACGCGCGGGGAAGAGTGAGGATGCTTACCAGAATCGCCGTGAAGCACTAATTGTCATTGATGCTTTGGTTGGCCAAGGGGAGCACGGAGGCATTGACGATTGCTCGCCGGAGAGGTGCCTGGCGTCGGGTGAGGTCTGTCATCATCGGGGGCGAGCTTGTAGGACACCAGAAGGCAAGAGGAAGATGAAGTCAGATGCGTGCGAGTGTGGTGGTTACAGAAGTATCAACTAGAGGGTCAGGGGTGGTCTGCACTTACCAGGAGGACTCGTCGGAGTCGAGGCAGACGGCGACGGAGCTCAGTTGAAGTCGTTGTCGTGGATACGGGGCACGCGCATGAGAGATGAGGGCACGAGAAGGTGCGCACGGGAGAGGGGAGTAGGCTCGAGTGGTCGAGGGGGCAAGGCTCGGCGAGGAGTGGCTGGAATCGTTCGTGAAGCTCGCCGGAGTCGGTGAGGTTGCAGCAAGCAATTAGGGTAGCCCTGGGGTGGAGAGGAGTTGAGAACATAGGGGAAATGGGGAGAAGAGTCGGGCGCTAAATCGAGCATGGTCGCGAGCATTAATCGTTGAGTCATCACCGCGAATTTACACCGAGAAGCTAACGACAGACACGGCTAGGAGGGCGTGGTCAGCGGGCGGGTGAGGGAGTCGACCTGACCGGTGGGGTATGGTTGACAGCGAGAGAGAGAGAGAGAGAGGAAGGGTGGGACCTAGCAGTCAGCGTCTGTGTGGGTCTGATCTGCGGTGAGAAAAACGTTTCGGGGAGAGGGGGTTAGTTGGGCTAGATGGGACGGACTAGCTGGGCTGGTCTAGTTTTCATTTTTTTTGTACATATTGTTTTTCCTTATTCTTTTTCTATTTATCTGTTTTGATTTTGTTTAATCATTCAAACATCCATTTGAATTCAAAATTCTACCAAACTTTGTATATATTCAAATACTGATTAATAATACATTCTGAAGTAAAATTTGAATAATTCTTTTATTCTTTTTGGGGTCTTTTATTTATTTTATAAATGGACATTTGTCTTTATTTCAAATAGGTTTTAATGTTTTTTAAAACTTTATTTGAAATCCATATTTTTTACCAAACCTATTCAGTAGGTTTTATTTATTTATTAGGGTGTCAAATAATTCACCTTGAATTATTTGGAATATTTTTAATATGATTATAAATCATTTAAATTGGGTATTTTTTATTCCAATGAAATCAAATATGGTTTTAATTCCATAATTTTTATTTAGAAGATTTCTTTGATCTCATTTAAGTTAATGAAATAACTTTTATTCCACTTGGGTAGTTTCCAAATACTATTTTCCCATGATTTAATTAATCATTCTTATTAGGGAATTTGTCTTAATCCAATGGAATAGAATTTGGTTAATGCCATTTTATTTAATTTGAAAATTCCTTATCCATTATTTTATTTGGATTTGGATTATATTTATTCCATTTGCTTATGGATTAGGTCAAGATTTAATTTGGCCTTTAAATATTCCTCATTTAATATTTCTATCTCTATCTTATAAAATCCATATCTTTTTATTTATAGATCCAAACTTGGTGATTCCAATTTGTAAAATCTTATTTGATATTTATTTATCCTTTTAAATATCTTTATGATTAATTTCTCACCATTTGGTATGGAGTTTTAGATAGGTGCTTTATTAGCTTTGGAAATTCAATTTCCTTATCTTATTAAATTCATAAGATTTTATCTATGGCTCCAAATTAAGTGAAACCAATTCATATGGTTTTATAATATTTCTATTTGCCATTCTTGATCATTTATAAATGTTTGTTGACAAATTTTTATATGTATCAAAACCATGGTTTTAGAGATATATTGGAAATGATTTCTTCCATTAGGGTTTTAGAGTTTTTGGTTTATTTTCCAAGTGTTTAAATTTCAAGATGCATTTATGAAGAATGCATTTCACTTGATTTGAATTTAGTTGGATTGAAACCTTAATCCAAGTCTGTTCAAGATGGGATTTTAAGTTTCCATTTAGAATCAATTTTTTTTCTTTTCACCCTAAATTTCAACAATTATTTATTTTGTTTATTTTTTTTCACATTACAAAATTTGGAAAATTTTGGGTTGTGACAGGCTACCACCCTTAAAATAAATCTCGTCCCGAGATTTGGGAAAGATAGGGGTTACAAGTTGGCTCAAGCAACTAGGGTACTACCACCCTTAAAAAATTTCCAACTAGATTACATCTTGGCCTGTTTGGGATCTTGTTGAAACCTCTCTGGGCAAACATCTGCATAGTATCCTTTGTTTCCACACTTGAAACATGTGACAAGTATGAGATCCTTCATAGGCTTGTTTATCTTGTGCTTCATCTTTTCTGGACAATTGCTTGCATAATGTCCTTGATCACCACAATTGTAACATGTGACAAGATTGAGTTCTTCACGTATCTTTTGTGGACAAGTTGACACATAATGGCCTAGCACTTTGCAGTTGTTGCACCATACTTGGCTAATTTCCTTATACTTCTTTTTCTTCTCTGGACATTCATTGGCATAGTGTCCCATCTCTTTGCAATGGCAACACTACACTTGACTTTTGTCCTTCTTCTTCTTGGGTTTCTCCAAAGCTAGGAGTTCTTCTAGTTCATGCTCTTCTTATCTCACCTCAAAGGTGGGAAAGTTTCCTGGTCTCCTTAATCTTTTCCTTGGGTAATACATATGTCTCCTCTTTGGTCCATCAAATTGAGTCATATTGCATGCAAGCTAAGATTTTCCTTTGTCTTCATCCTTCTTGGTAGAAGTTGTTCCCTCCTGAGGTTTTGCAATCTGTTGATGCTCTCCACCTTGTTTCCTTTGTTGAACTATGGAATAGATGGGGAATTGGATAGGGACATGATTATTTCCTTCACATAGGGAACAAGTAGCTTGAGATGTGGGGCATTGATTAGTTGGATGTTTCTGTTCAAAATTAGGGCATTGATCTCCATGCTCTTTGGAAGTGTGATCCATGTTTCCACAAACATTGCAAGCTTGGGTTCCTTCCAGTATATCATCCTTGACATCCTTGTCTCCCATATTGATCATTTGACTTGTCATCCTATGCAACAATTGGGTTTGGGTTTCCAAAAACCTTTGCATGGTTGGGTCTAAATCATTGTTGTTGGCCCAAAATTGATTTGTCACTTGGTTCAACTGGGTTTGGGTTACTATGAGTTCTATCATGTTGACCTCTTGGTTGTTGTTGTTGTTGTTGTTGTTGCCATCCTTGATGTTGGAGTTTCTTGGAGTAGTCATCTGTTTGGGTTGGATTGGGATTAGAATAGGCAAAATATTTCTAAAAAAATAATTCTAATCACACACATCACAATTCATACAAGCAATGTGCAAGCAATCACAAACAAACATTCCACTCAAACAAAAAGTTTCAAGCACATTTTTAGGCAACAAAATATTTTTGCTACACCACATAAGTTGGTGTGTTTGATTTAATCTAAATATGGTGGTCCAACTATATGGTTCACTTGAGATCCTTCCATTATTCTTTGTTGTTTCTCCTTGAATGAGATCATGGTTTCCTTGGAAAAATCCTTTTGTCTTGGTCACAAAACTTCAAAGGTGATGATGGTTCCTTCTAAGTTGTGTTTCCTTAGTATTCAATTCTTGAGTAACATTTCTTGTCTCACTTGTAGTCCTTATTGATATCCAAGTTGAAGTCCTTGTTGAGAATAAGGTTGAAATCACTTGAGTTGGTGAAGTCCTTTGCTCATGTTAAAGTCTTTGCTCATGGTGGAGGCTTTATCCATCAAGTTAAAATAGACAAGATGTAGAATCAAAACAAAAATGGTGGAGGAAAGAGTATACAAGATTGTTTGTAAATAAGTTTTAGAACAAATACAACTATTTTTCTATGGGATTTTGTACAATCCTAGGGTCACAATCCTATAAGCAACACAATGCTCTTATACCATCTATAGAGGTCCCAACCTTTAATAAGGTAGAGGTCCCTATGTTTACAATGCTAGTCTGTCAACACCCGGATTTTTAATCCCAAATGCCTATTATACCATACATCGCAATCCCAGTATTACCATTTTTGCGATACAAAACAGAGTTGGATACCATAGTACATCATCCATTACAAACGATACATATGTTCTTACACAAATAGGGATCTCATGATCCAGTTCTTAATACAACATCAAGCAGCGGAATACGTAATAATAACGGTAGCATAGGCGAAGCTCCATCTTGAGGTCACGAGCAATGACGATGGGAGATGATCCTAGTTGTCGTAACCTTCCGGGTTCCATCCTCAAGGTACTCCTCTTCATAGTCTGCCATGGAATAGCAGGACAAAGCCATGAGTACTCTTTAAGTACTCGCAAACTAATACTAACAGGTAAAGGGTTTTTTGGATAATAGGACACTAGGCTCTAGGGTTGTTTTGCAAAAGCCAGATTTATCTCTACTAAGTCTAGAAGCAAATGAATGCTAGTCACAATTTTATAACTCCTAAGTGGGACCTTGTATTTCATATCACAACCCTATTGTGGTCAAGTCAAAGTCTCAATCCATTTCACAGGTCATTTTGAAAAGTCTGACGGGGGAACAGTATGGCCACTCCAACTGTCCATAACCGCGGACGCGGATATTCGAATAGTTTGACACTCTGCAGAGATTGTACACTTTCACCACAACATTCGATACATTCGTCAGGAACAAATCCTGAATTCACCATACTCAGTATGCGGATAATCAATCCTAACCTTTCAATTACACGCCCTAGTATAAGCACCTCTCCTGTGAGTTTGGCCTCCCAACCGTGACCAACTGTCATCTTGGGTACTGCACAGGTGGACAATCTTCACAAGGTAGCCTCAGCTCAGACCTTGGTCGTGAGGGAACTAATACTAAGGTAAATAAGTTTCCAGTCAAGCCCTACCCAATCTTCGGGTATTGTGGTTGTACGATAAAATTGGAATGGTATCGCATCCAGACAACCATCATTTTTAAAAAGGGCTAAGGCTCATGCCTCAATAATTTCATCACTAAAATCATCAGGTGTTCGGAAACACATGTCCAAAACATTTCAATAGAATGATCCATCATTCCAAGGTTTTCATAACCATTTTTCTACCAAGTATTCCCATCTAAAGTTGCTCAAGTTTTATGCTTAGCACTAGCATCTACAGGTGTGGGTAAGCAATAATGAGGGGTGGTAAACTAGTGGAGTTCTAACTAAGT
This sequence comes from Avena longiglumis, assembly GCA_030063025.1. Lineage (NCBI taxonomy): Eukaryota > Viridiplantae > Streptophyta > Magnoliopsida > Poales > Poaceae > Avena > Avena longiglumis. Next base: position 190,859,306 of record CP125974.1, on the reverse strand, counting down.
TTAATCTCATGCCTTAAGATGACATTAAGATTATCTAGCTTAGGCCAAATTTTATGCTCTTTATGCAACCTTCAAATATTCTTCTAGTATCTACCATTTATTTCAGTAAACTCTAAGTAAGAGTTTTGATAAAGAAATAAAGTAATAGACTTGCAAATAAAACTAGGATGGTTTATCAAGTGGTATAAGCTTGCTAAGTTAATAGCTTGCATAGGTCAATTGATGTAGTAAGGCTTGCTAAATTTCAAGTGTTAACTTGCACATTCATTAGTAGTATTAGGCTTGCTAAATTAGAGTATCTTGCAAGTTTTTAGCTTGCATAGGCATAGTATAAGCTTGCAAGTTTTAGCTTGCATAGGTATAGTATCAGCTTGCAAGTTTTAGCTTGCCTTGTGCAGAGCAGTGGTTGAAGTTCTCCTCGGCTTCTTCTTCGTAGAATCCTCCTTCCTCCTCGTATCCTTGGTCGGTACTATCTTCTATGAATAAATACGAGGTAAACAATCACCAAACAATACTTAACTACTTGCAATCATCACACACAAGGGTCCTATAGATGATCTAACATCATCACTAACATTACAAGATTGAAGCTTGGTTTAATTCCTTTTATTTTTAGAAAGGTAATTTCTACTCATTGAAAAACTACTTAAGATTTAATATTCTCCAAACTAAATATGGGATCATGTTGACACATGTCATCACCACATATTTTAGTCCATGGGAATATGATTTAAAGTGGTGTCACAATTTAATAAGGTTTTTACCCTTTTATTTTAATTAATTAAAGTGGCTAGAAATGCCTGTGTAGCATTCTTTTATTACTTGAACATTATTTCTGAAGGTAAAGCTATATATTTTTATATATTCTGAAAGGTATGGTTAAATGTGATTTTTGAGAGTTGGAATCAACTCAAAAGATATTATGGTTTAAATTTGAAAAATGTTTGAATGTAGAAAAGCTTCTGCCTTGTTATTTTTACTATGGGTGATCTATAGATCCAAATGACTTGAATCCAACGGACTTGGATTCAGCATTCTCAGTCCTTTCTAACAAAATTGGATTCATTCAATTTGGTGCACTTAATCGATCTGGGTTGATTTTTGAAGTTGGGTACAGAAGTGAGTTTGAAATAAAATGGAAAAGGTTTAATTCAAATAACTGGGCTGCGCGGGAAAAGTTAACGGGCCGGCCTGCTAAGCGCAGTGCTCCCACGGGCTGCTTAAGTGGGTGTCCCCACTCGTCAGTGAGACAGGGAGGGGCGAAGCAGTACGGGGCAATGTGGATCGTTCGATCTAGTTCTAATCCAACGGTTGAGAGTCATCGTCGATGTTGAGCAACGCCGATGAGAAAGAAACCTAGCACGGCCAATGAGGGGTGCTGGGGGATCATCGGGGTGCAGGCGAGGGTTGGCGAGGCGGGCGAACGACGAAGTCGACGAAGGTGAACTCAGGGGTGGTCGCGGCAAGTCTTGGGGTGGATAAAATCGATGGCGCCCTTCTTCTCCAGAGGCGGCAGGCTCCGGCGAAATTCTGGCGAGGTGGTGCTCTCCTTGCTCCGGCAACGGTGTGGCACGATCAGTGAGGAGAGGGGAGTGGGATGGTGTGAAGAAATCGACTAGGGTGGCCTCTATTTATAGTCGAGCGAGGGGACCGACGGGGCGCACGGTGAGCTCGTCGGGGGCGATGTTACAGGCGGCTATTGGTATGGGCGAAGGTAGGGGCGGTGCGGTGTTCCCTGGCGATGCTCAACGACATGGTTTTGAGGCGTGGGGCGGTGCGGCTTGGTATGGAACATGCGACGCTCTGCGCGGCAGAGGGGGCGTCTTCGATGGCGAGCGGTGGCTGTGCGTCACGGGGCGGCGAACGAGGATGTCTGGCGGTCTCCTGGGTCGGTGGTGATTATGTGTGCACGCGGTGAGGGCGGCGCGCGGTCTGTGGGCTTCGGTCGAGGGTGGCGCTCTGGCGCACGCTCGGCATGGTCGCTGGCGGTCTGGGCGCGGTCCGTTCGTGTGGTCCAGGGGTTGGCCACGCTCGCGGCTGGGACAGAGAGTGGCGATGGACGGTGGGCTGCCTCCCAGACATGCTGGCTAGGCTTGCTTCTCTTCCTAGCTTGCTGTCGAGATGGGGGTGACATGGATGTGCTCGGCTGTTCACCATTGATGGAAATGCCAAGCTTACAGTGATGCTAAGGGTTAGTTTAGGTTGTTAGATGATCTACTTAGGCTAGTGGTTCCCAGAGAGGGAACAAGTTAGGCTTCAATCACTGCTCACTATAGTGTTTAGGATTTTGATGATTTGTGTCTGCAACCTGTTTGATGGAATGGCCGCATGAAATCAAGTTTTGAATTTTGAAAATATTTTTGGTGGGTTTGCTAGATTGGTGCTGGTGAGTCTGCAGATGCTTGGGTTTTGAAAGTTGAGCTTGTTTGTGTGGTTTTTGAAAAAGTGGGATCTTCCCATATGATAAAGATTCAATTTTGAATTGTCATTTAAACTATGCATTTGAAAGTTTCTGGATGATCACAAAGTGGGCCTTGATACCTTGTTATGAGTACATTCAAGGGGTGCAAAGATCCAGAAAAGTTTCCATTAGGTTCTGAAAGTTTGAGACAGCCAAAGTAGGCATGGGAGTTAAATTGGTCAAAATGACCATTCCTTTATTTTATTGGTTTTGATTTATTTGTCTTTAGGAAAAGTTTGGGAAATGTTTTTGATGATGTTTATTTCACCTAATAAACATTTTACAAGCAAAGAAACACACAAACAAGGTGGTTCAAAAGAATTTCAAATTCAATGCATACACATATGCATGCCTTCATAATTTTAATTAGAAAAGTTTTTGTTAACCCTAAATTTGATGATTAGAGTTTGATGATTCTAGTTTAATATTTTTGGGATGTTACATAGTACCTGGATCAATAGCTAGCATCCACAGTTAAGATGTAATATCAAGAAACAAAGGTCATAATACAACTTTATAACCAGGAATAAAATAATGTATTACATCTTACATAGCTCATTTGGCTATCTCATTACAATGCAGCAGAATATAACTATAGCATGGGATCCTTCATCTTCAAAGTGCCACAGGCAAACATGTTGGTTGTAGACTTGTAATCCTAATTAACACACCTCACTAACATCAAACAAACCCGCAACATAATAAGTTACATCCACAAGGGTCAATACATTTGAATTGTATTGGCAAGTGATACTATGGTAGTATAGTGGAGTCTATCATCTATATGCATTTGGCTAAGTGGATCTTAGGCTTGCTTTGCTCAAAATGTATTTTCCTTATCATTTGAAAACACTAAGTTTTTTCTTGACAAAATCACCCAAGGCATCTCCCAATAGAAATTGGTGATCCTTCAGCCCTTGTTCAACCACTAGTTTTTAACTTAGAAATTGTGATGAGGAGATTCTTGATAGCTTCCATGTCTTGTTGCTCAAATTTTCCTTTGCCAGGGACATGGCTAAGTACTTAGATTTTACAGTGTGTAGAGGTGGTGCACTTTCCCCACAAGACTTGGTTTCACCAAGACAAGATCTTTCAGAAGCCTTCCCTTAGACCAGAATGGACGTGTTCCAACCTATCATTCCCCTACCACCAACTGTCCATTTGGCTAAGTTATTGCAACCTATATGATCCAGGCAGAGCCCATAATGCCAAGTGGCTGCACTTGAAGCTTCTCAACATTTGACATCTCAAATCTCTTTGTTCCTGGGTGGCATTCCACAAGTGAGGTACACAAGGTAAACCATAGAAATGGGCCTTGTATAACCACTCAACACAAACCATTCCTTCCATTCCACCCAGGTGATTCATTCACTTAGTTGTTTTATTAAACAAAACACAAGATAAATTCTACCCTTGTTTTCTACTAGCTAAGCTAAGCATGATAGTAGTAGGAATCTTAACTTAGGAAATTTCTACTAAGGTTTCATCTACTAGGATTTTCCATGGAATACTTAGCAAAAATTCCATGCAAGACCTACTTTAGAAATATCACTAATGCATAGTGAAAATAATGGGACAAAAGTATGGAGCATCACTTTCCTTTTTGGAAGATAATATATGTTCACTCCTTGATCTTGCAAAGATCACACTCTTCAAAATCCACTACAATTCAATCAAGCAAGGCACAAATTACAATCTACCATTCAAGCAATCATCACATAAAATAATAGAAACAAAGCAATGCCTGCAAGCATGCTAAGATTGTTTTATTTGGAGAAGTGGTTTATAATAGGTTATAAACATTCTAAAACACCTATTGGTCATTTTATATAAGTGGCAAAATCATTTGCAAAAGTTTTTACTTATAAATCATTCTTAAACCAAATCCATATTTTACGTGGTTGAAAATGCCTTTAGCAAAGCAATAATATTTATAGGGTTCACCAAATACATTTTTAATTCTAAAACCTGGTGTTTGGGGTCAGAGAGTTTAATCCAAAACATTTCCCTAAGATTTTTCTCCAAAAGCATTTTTAACATAATAACATTATTTTTACTTGACTAGAAATGTTCAAATTCAAGGATTCATTCTTTAACTTCTCAAAATACCATTTTAAATCCATAAGTTGGTTTGTATGGTCAGTAGGTTCAAAACAAACCATTTGCCAAAGATTTTATCACAAAAATAATTTTAGAATGAATTTTACATTCAAATTATGCCTACACAAGTTTCTGCAAAAAGAACTATTTTACCAGAAGCAATTTACTAAACAAAGGGCATGGTTGGAAAGTACTTGTCTTGTTGATTCCATTGATATAAAATTTGTAAAATTTGGACGTGTGGATCAAAAGTTATGCAATTTACAAGTTTGATCATCTAATAGATCATTTCTGGTTTTTATTAAAACAGACTGGCCACGTGGCGTGATTCTACTGGGCAATAACGGTTCGCGTGGATCGACAGATACATGCCGTTGGATTAAAAGAGATTTGTGCGGCTCTGATCATCACATACCCTTTCGTTAAGTGAAACTATCCTATTGCTCCGATCTGGATCTAACGGCTCCTAGTGCCTCGACCAGATACTGGCGGCGCTCAACGGTGGCATGCGGCGGCGCGGCTCTGACGGTGACGCTGCCGACGAATTAGGACGCGCAGGGAAGAGTGAGGATGCTTACTAGAATCGCCGTGAAGCACTGATTCTCGTCGATGCTTTGGTTGGTCAAGGGGAGCACGGAGGCGTTGACAATTGCTCGCCGGTGAGGTGCCTGGCTTCGGGTGAGGTCGGTCGTCGTTGGGGGCGAGCTTGTAGGCCACCAGAAGGCAAGAGGAAGATGAAGTCAGATGCGTGCGAGTGTGGTGGTTACAGGAGTATCAACTAGAGGGTCAGGGGTGGTCTGCACTTACCAGGAGGACTCGCCGGAGTCGAGGCAGACGGCGACGGAGCTCAGTTGAAGTCGTTGTCGTGGATACGAGGCACACACGCGAGAGAGGAGGGCAAGGGAAGGTGCGCACGGGAGAGGGGAGTAGGCTCGAGTGGTCGAGGGGGAAAGGCTCGGCGAGGAGTGGCCGGAATCGTTCGTGAAGCTCGCCGGAGTCGGTGAGGTTGCATCAAGCAATTAGGGTAGCCCTGGGACGGAGAGGAGATGAAAATAGAGGGGAAATGGGGAGAAGAGGTGGGCGCTAAATCGAGCATCGTCGTGAGCATTAATCGTTGAGTCATCACCACGAATTTACGCCGAGAAGCTAACGGCAGAAACGTCCGGGAGGGCGTGGTTAGCGGGCGGGTGAGGGAGACGACCTGACCGGTGGGGTCTGGTTGACAGCGAGAGAGAGAGAGAGAGAGGAAGGGTGGGACCTAGCAGTCAGCGTCTGAGTGGGTCTGATCTGCGGTGATAAAAACGTTTCGGGGAGAGGGGGGTTAGTTGGGCTAGATGGGCCGGACTAGCTGGGCTGGTATGGTTTTCATTTTTTTGTACAAATTGTTTTTCATTTTTCTTTTTCTATTTATGTGTTTTGATTTTATTTAATCATTTCAAACATCCATTTGAATTCAAACTTCTGCCAAACTTTGTGTATATTCAAATACTGATTAATAATACATTCTGAAGTCAAATTTAGAATAATTCTTTTATTCTTTTTGGGGTGTTTTATTTATTTTATAAATGGACATTTGTCTTTATTTCAAATAGGTTTTAATGTGTTTTAAAACTTTTTTTTGAAATCCATAGTTTTAACCAAACCTATTCAGTAGGTTTTATTTATTTATTAGTGTGTCAAATAATTCACCTTGAATTATTTGGAATATTTTTAATATGATTATAAATCATTTAAATTGGGTATTTGTTTTTATTCCAATGAAATCAAATATGGTTTTAATTCCATAATTTTTATTTAGAAGATTTCTTTGATCTCATTTAAGTTAATGAAATAACTTTTATTCCACTTGGGCAGTTTCTAAATACTATTTTCCCATGATTTAATTAATCATTCTTATTAGGGAATTTGTCTTAATCCAATGGAATAGAATTTGGTTAATGCCATTTTATTTAATTTGAAAATTCTGTATCCATTATTTTATTTGGATTGGATTATATTTATTCCATTTGCTTATGGATTAGGTCAAGATTTAATTTGGCCTTTAAATATTCCTCATTTAATATTTCTATCTTTATCTTATAAAATCCATATCTTTTTATTTATAGATCCAAACTTGGTGATTCCAATTTGTAAAATCTTATTTGATATTTATTTATCCTTTTAAATATATTTAGGGTTAATTTCTCACCATTTGGTATGGAGTTTTAAATATGTGCTTTATTAGCTTTGGAAATTCAATTTCCTTATCTTATTAAATTCATAAGATTTTATCTATGGATCCAAATTAAGTGAAACCAATTCATATGGTTTTATAATATTTCTATTTGTCATTCTTGATCATTTATAAATGTTTGTTGACAAATTTTTATATGGATCAAAACCATGGTTTTAGAGATATCTTGGAAATGATTTCTTCCATTAGGGTTTTAGAGTTTTTGGTTTATTTTCCAAGTGTTTAAATTTCAAGATGCATTTATGAAGAATGCATTTCACTTGATTTGAATTTAGTTGGATTCAAACCTTAATAAAAGTTTGTTCAAGATTGGATTTTAAGTTTCCATTTGGAATCAAAAAAAATTTCTTTTCACCTTAAATTTCAACAATTATTTATTTTGTTTATTTATTTTTTTCACATTACAAAATTTGGAAAATTTTAGGATGTGACAGATATGCTTACTAGGTTTTTGAGGTTGAGGCCAGCCAAGTTCTCGGGAACCACTGATCCCATGGTAGCCAATGACTGGCTACGCTCTGTGAATAAGGACTTGGTCACCGTGGGTTGCACAGATGAAGAAAAGGTCAGATTTGTAGCACATCTGCTTGAAGGACCAGAATCCACATGGTGGGACAACTTCCAAATCACCACTCACATTGAACAGCAGCATGCTTGAAGGAAATATTTGAGGATGGTTTCCGCACTGCCCATATTGTAGGGTTCGCAGCATAGAAAACAAAAATTTTCCTACGATGGGAACAACTAAGTACCAAGATCTATCTACTAGATACAAGCAACAGGTGGATATACATCCATGGAATACATACCCTCAAAGACCGAATAGTGTTAACGAGGTTGTACTCATGGATGACGTAGTCGAATGCTTGCCAATCTCAAGATCGTGATGAAGTCCATCTGGTCTAGTCGGTCCAGCACCGCAAAACAGTGGTGCATCCGTGCTCGCCCTCGCTCTAGCAAAGTAGAAGAAGTAACAAATCCTTCCAGAAAAAGCCACCGGGAACATGTATCTCGCTGATCCGAGACCATGGGGAAATTCTAAAGGGGGGAGAGAGGTCCTTCACGAGGAGGTGTTCTTTGAGAGGAGGAGAGGGGGCCTTTTATAGGGAGAGGGGGTCACCCCAAGGGGAATGGCGCCTAGCCATGGTGGCTGCCCCCACCTCTTCCACATTCATGTAGGTGGAGCTCCCACTCAATATAAAAAGCCTCCACTCCCATAAAAGAGCCTCCACTCAAAAATCCACTCACATGCATTAAATTTCCACCAAATTTAATGCAAGCGCTCATTTAAATAAAACTCTTTTATTTATTTATTCAGAATTTTGTTAATTAATTTAATTAACAAACATTCACATAAAACCCCTTGCTAGTATACAATTTCGCATGCAGATACAGTTTCAGCAATTTCAACCGAAACAGTTTCGGTGTCTAGTGAAATAAATTCATGCGCTTTCTGTAAGATCCCTCCTTTATAAAGGAAAAGGATCCCTGTGATTGCAATGCTAGTCCCTGGATCATTTCTAGCATCCACAGTTTAAGATGAAGTACACAGATACAAAGGTCATTTATTACATCCATTCCAGAGATAAACATAGTCTTTACAACTCAAAGGCCACAGGCCTAATACAAGAGTTTGAATAAGTAAATAAATATAAGTCTTCATCTTCATGTGCCACAGGCAAACATGTTGAGTGTAGACTCATGACACCTAATCCTCATCAGAGTAACCTGCAACATCACAAGTTACAGCCACAGTGGGTCAATACTTTGGAATAGTATTGGCAAGTGATACCTTAGTATATTTTAAGTGGACTAGATACTATATGCAAATTTCGCTAAGTGTAGCTTGGCTTTCTTTGCTCAAAATAGGTTTTTCCTATTAGTTGAAAACACCAAGTTTTCTTTGTCAAAACTTTTCCCAAGGAACCACCAATAGACATTGAGGTCCTTTACCCTTGTTCACCCACAATTTATTACTTAGAAAATTGGGATGAGGAGATTCTTGATAGCTTCCATGCCTTGATGCTCAAGTTGTCCATTACCATGGACTTGGCTAAGTACTTAGATTTTTCCATCTGCAGAGGTTGTGCACTTTACCCACCAGACTTGGTTTCACCAAGACAGGACCTTTTAGAATCATTCCCTTAGACCAAATGGACGCGCTCCAAACTATCATTCCCACTACCACCAACTGTCCAAATGGCTAAGTTCTAGCAACCTATATGGTCCAGGAAGAGCCCATATTGCCAAGTGGCTGCACTAGAAGCTTCTTAACACTTGGCCTCTAAAATCTCTTTATTCCTGGGTGGCTTACCACAAGTGAGATAAACAAGGTAAACCATAGCCATGGGCCTTGTGCAACCACTCAACCAAAACAACCAATCAAGTCCCTTTCCACCCAGGTGATTCATTGACTTAGTTGTTTTATTAAGCAAAACAAGTCCAAAGACTTAGAAATATTTTCATCATAGCATGTATATTTTCACCAACCCTTGTTTGCTACTAGCTAGGATAATCATGGCATAGATAGTAACTTAACTTAGAAATTTCCTAGCAATTCTACAACTACTTAGGATTTCGCGACATGGCATATAGGCAAAATAATAACATGCAAGACTTAGCAAAATATTTCTAATGCTTAGTATAAAATATAGGGTTAGAAATATTCATGAAGTACCACTTGCCTTGATAGTTGGGAGAGTAGCACTCTTCACAATCACAATCACAATCACTAGCACCAAAGTCTACACAAAGAATGGTAGCAACAAATTACACACAAAACATATACAAACAAACAAAAGTATATGCATGCATGCAAAATGCTAAGTGATGATTTTTAAAACTCAACCAAGCAAGTGCATAGTACTGAATCCTCAACAAGTCAAAAACTTGCCACACAACAATAATTTAAACCCTAAATTAATTCCTAAACAATTCATATGCTCAAATAAGCCCTACACATGTTTCTGCAAATAAAACCATTTTAGCAGATGCAAAACATTAAACACATTGCATATTTAGAAAGAGATTGCTCTCCTGATTCCAACGGTATAAAATTTGCCAAAATCTAACGTGGGAATCAAAAGTTATAGCCAAATCAAATTTGATCATAAATCAGATTCAAAATCTGTTTTAAATCTAACTCACTACCACGCGTCTTAATCTTACTGGCGCGTACCGGTTCGCCTCGGATCATGCTTCTGAGCCGCTGGATCTAACTTAAACGCGCGGCTCATATCTAATCTTACCGCTTCGCTCGCGTTCTATCCTATCCGCACGATTTGGATCCAACGTCCCGAGCAGCCTGACCATCTAGTGGCGGTGCTAGCGGCGGCGACAGGCGGCGGCGCGTCTGTCAGTGGCGGAGCTGGCGTTCTAGGTCGCGCGGGAGAGGGAAAAGGGGTTTACCGAAATCGCAGAGGGCTGCTGATGCTCAAGGTTGCGATGGTTCGGCAAGGGGCGCTCTAGAGTGGCCGAGGGAGCTCGTCGGAGTCGTGCACGGCGTCAGGTGGTTGCTGTCGAAGTCGTTGTCGAGGTTCCGCGTCACCCTAGAACGAACCTGGTGGTTTAGGAGATGCGCAAGATAGTGGAGAACAACCTCGTATGCGAGAGAGATCAAGGGGCGCACAGTGCTTACCGTAATTGGTCGCCGGAGTAGAGTGGCGGCTCGGTCGTTTGCAGGAACGAACAGGGACGGCGTCCTGGGTCACAAGCAGGCAAGCAAAGGATATCAGAACATGCACGAGGTCATGCTGGACACACCCGTTTGAATCAGAGGCACAGGGGCAACGGGGTCTTACCGGAATCGCACGCCGGAGATCGTCGGAGCTGCGGCGGTGTTTGGCGAGTTGCGAGCAGCCTGGTGGCGTGGAGAGAAAATTGAGTGAGGGGAAATGGCGGCGAGGGGGAGAGGTTTATATAGCCGGAGCTGTTCGTGGAGTTACTCGAGGAATCAATGGTAATCAACGCGGCGGTGACTGCGGTGAGTAACGGCGGCGTGAGCATCGCAGGCGCGCGAGATTTGGGGAAGGAGTCGACGTGGACGGGTCCACTTGTCAGCGAAATAAACAGAGGGGAGGTGGGGTCCTGGTGTCAGCGACTCTGTGTGTTCGTCTGCACGTGAGAGAGAGAGAGAGGGGGAACCCGGGTGGGCTAGTTGGGTGGATCTGCTGATGGGCTAAATTCCTGGCGCTGGCCCTTTTCCTTTTCTTTAATCCTTTTCTATTTCTAATTTGATTTTCTGGAATAATTTTCAAATGAATTAAAACTCTATTTGAATTCAAATCTTTTCAGGATTTTTGCAGTGTGCAATAGTCACAAATTTGGGCATAAAACCAAGTGGTCACTTTGTATTGGCTTGGTCATTTGGATAAATAAAATAAACAGTGACTTAGCACTTGTTTTATATTGGTTTTGGATTTGGTTTTCAAATTGTATTTGCTTTGGAAACCTTGGTTTAAAATCTTAGCAATCAAGCAATAAGGCACAAGGTTTGGTTTCATGAACAACAACCTCTCATAGAAATAGTAGCACTTGTTTCAAATGATGATCACATAAAATAATGAGCTCATATGCTCCTGTTTTTGAATTGTTTTGTTTGAAATGAACTCTATATGATCATGGATGCATGGATGATATGCATGAGTTTGAAACATGATATTAGGGATGTTACAAATCTAAACCCCTTAAGGTGAATCTCGCCCTCGAGATTCGGATTGGCTAGCAAATAGGTGAGGGTGGTCTTTCCGAAGATCATCTTCTCTTTCCCATGTTGCTTCCTCTTCGGAATGATGATTCCGCTGCACTTCGCAGAACTTGATAGTCTTAGTCCGTGTGACTCTTTCTGCAGTCTCAATAATCTTGATAGGTTTCTCTTCATAAGTGAGATCACTTTCTAACTGAACCTCCTCCAAAGGTATAGTATCCTTCAAAGAAGTTTCTTCCATTTCTGGATGACATTTCTTAAGTTGACTCACATGAAACACATTATGGACAGATGACAGGGATTCTGGCAGTTCTATTTCATAGGCAACTTCTCCTTTACGACTCAGAATCTTGAATGGTCCAACATATCTTGGTGCCAATTTTCCTTTAACTCCGAATCTCTTTACTCCACGAAGTGGTGACACTCTAAGATAAGCTCTATCACTGACTTCGTAGGTGACTTATCTACGCTTAGGATCTGCGTAACTTTTCTGTCGGGACTGTTCTATCTTCAACCTGTCCTTAACCAACTTGACCTTCTCTTCGGCTTCTTTGATAAGATCTGGCCCGAATAAACTTCTTTCTCCCACACCATTCCATAACAATGGGGTGGTACACTTTCTTCCGTAGAGAAACTCAAATGGTGACATCTCAATGCTGTCTTGATAGCTGTTATAAGAAAATTCTGCGTAAGGCAGACTTTCATCCCAACTGGCTCCATAGTCTAGGGCACATGCCCTCAACATATCTTCAAGAATCTGATTAGTCCTTTCTGTTTGTCCATCAGTTTGAGGATGAAAAGCAGTACTAAATTCCAACCTCGTTCCCAATGACTCATGTAACTGTCTCCAAAAATGGGAAGTGCATTGAGTTCCCCTATCAGACACAATACTCTTGGGCACTCCATGTAGACATACAATTCTACTCATGTAGATTCTGGCTAACTTTGCACTTGTATAGGTTGTCTTCACGAGTATGAAATGAGCCACTTTAGTTAGGCGATCCACTACTACCCAAATAGAATCGTATCCTGACCGGGTCCTTGGTAATCCGGTAATGAAGTCCATACCAATCTTGTCCCACTTCCAATCAGGAATAGGTAGTGGTTGAACTAAACGTGCTGGTTTCTGATGTTCCGCCTTCACTCTACTACATACGTCACACAAAGCAATGTGTTCGACGATGTCCTTTTTGAGATTATTCCACCAAAATCTTTCCTTCATGTCCATGTACATTTTGGTGTTACCCGGATGAATGGAATACGGTGAGTTATGCGCTTCTTGCAAAATCAGTTTCCGAAGCTCCGGATCTTGTGGAACACAGATACGTTTCCCATGCCATAACGTACCCTGTTCGTCTTCATGGAACCCTTTGGCTTTTCCTTTGCCAATCTTTTCTTTAATCTCTTCGATTTCTTTATCAATCTTCTAAGCTTCTTTGATCTTGTCCAACAAAGTGGGTTGAACATCCAAAGACATGAGATGTCCTTCGGGCACAATCTCCAATCTGAGTTTTCTAAATTGGGTACACAGATCTTCTGGCAATTCTCCTTTGGTAAGGCCATTCACAAAAACCTTACGACTTAGAGCATCTGCTACAACATTTGCTTTACCGGGGTGGTATTGCAAACTTAAGTAATAGTCCTTGATAAGTTCTAGCCACCTTCTTTGTCTCATATTAATTTCCTTCTGGGTGAAGATATACTTCAAACTTTTGTGATCTATGAACACTTCATAACGCTTTCCCAAAAGATAGTGTCTCCATGTTTTGAGTGCATGGACGACAGAGGCTAACTCTAAATCATGAGTAGGATAGTTCACTTCATGAGTTTTGAGTTGTCTCGAGGCATAAGCCACAACTTTACCGTCTTGCATAAGTACTGCACCCAAACCCTGATGAGATGCATCACAATATACTTGGAAATCTTTATCCAAATCTGGCAGACACAAGACTGGTGTTGTCACAAGTCTCTTCTTCAATTCCTGAAAGCTGAGTTCACAACCTTCAGACCATGTAAAATTCTTGTCTTTATTTAACAATTCAGTCATAGGCTTAGCTACCTTGGAGAAATTTTCAATGAACCTTCTGTAGTAACCTTCTAAGCCAAGGAAACTACGAACTTCTTTCACTGACTTGGGAGATTCCCATTCAGTCACAGCTAGAACTTTAGCAGGATCAACTGCTACACCATCCTTTGTCATAACATGACCAAGAAAACCAACTTCATCCAACCAGAACTCACACTTGCTGAATTTGGCATAAAGTTTATGCTCCCGTAACTTCTCAAGTATCAATCGCAAATGTCCTTCATGCTCTTCTTTGCTCTTGGAGTATACTAGAATGTCATCGATGAAGACGACAACAAACTTGTCATGAATTCCATGAACACCTTGTTCATCATATTCATGAAGTATGCTGGAGCATTGGTCAAACCAAAAGGCATTACGGTATACTCATACAATCCATACCTTGTAGTGAAAGTTGTCTTAGGTATGTCTTGTTCTCTTATCTTGAGTTGAAAATAACCTGACCGGATATCAATCTTTGAGAACACACATGCTCCTTCTAGCTGATCAAACAAGTCATTGATTCTAGGCAAAGGGTATTTGTTCTTGATAGTTACCTTGTTGAGTGAACGGTAATCTATGCATAACCTTTGACTTCTATCTTTCTTCTCCACGAACAAAACTGGGGCTCCCCAAGATGAAGAACTTGGTTGAATAAATCCTTTCTGCAACTGTTCTCCAAGTTGTTTCTTGAGTTCTTTCAGTTCATCAACTGACATTTTATAAGGTCTCTTTGCTATTGGTCCAGATCCTGGTACCAAATCTATAAGAAACTCCACATCTCTATCTGGTGGCATTCCCGGCAATTCTTCCGGAAACACATCTGGATACTCACTCACAATTGGCACACTGTCCATGCTAACCCCCTTAAGAGAATTTAGCTTACTTCCTTTTGATTCAAAGTTGGACTTGAATTTAATCCGTTTTCTTTCCGGGGTTGTGAGTGCAACAGTACGATTAGCACAATCTAATACTCCTTCATACTTAGCCATCCAATCCATTCCCAATATTACGTCCAGTCCTTTGGAATCTAGGATTATCAGACTCACTGGAAATTTATGTTTTCCAAACTCTATTACTAGATCCCGGCATCCAAGACTTACTATCATATCTCCACCTGGAGAACTAACTTTTATTGGACACCCAATGTTTTCAATTGGAAACCCATTTCTATCAACAAATTATTTTGATATGAATGAATGCGATGCTCCAGTATCGAAAAGAAAAAATGTTGGAATAGAATTGAGTCTGAACTTACCAGCAACAGCATCAGGCTCCTCATAGACCTCCTCCACACTGATGTGGTTCACCTGTCCCTTCTGAAAAGGGTTGGGTTTGTTGGGTCCTTCAACTTTATTTTCTGGGCAGTCATTTGCATAATGCCCCATCTTCTTGCATTTGAAGCATTCAACCTGACTAATGTCTCTCTTAACAGGCTGACTTGCACTTCCACTTCCATTACCAATGTGGTGACTCTTGTATCCACCCTTGTGGTTCTTGTACTTGTCATTGTCATGACTACGGTGATGCTTGTTGTCATGACGGTTGTGGTTGTGGTGCTTGTTGAATTTCCCATGCTTGTGGGATCCTGAGCTTCCACTATCATCATAATGAGATCGTTTGTGAGACGATCCCGAGCTGTGCTTGTCGGAGTGCTTTCTCTTTCTACTCTCAACTTGCTTCATTTTGTTCTCCAAAATAGCAGCCTTGTCACAGAGAGACTGATAAGTGGGAACATATGCCACAGCCAACTAAAGATTCAGCTCATCATTCAAGCCTTCAAGAAAATTTTCCTTTCTCTTAGCATCGGTGTCAACTTCATCCGGTGCATAACGCGCCAGATTGTTGAACTCCTCAATATATTCAGCCACGCTGCGGTGGCGCTACTTCAGATTGTGGAACTCTTTCTTTTTCAGGCTCATCACTCCATATGAAATATGAGAAGTGCGAAAGCCATCCTCAAAGATAGCCCATGTCACCTCATCTATGGGAGTGGTGATCTGGAAGTTGTCCCACCAAGTGGCGGCTGGTCCTTCCAGCAGATGTGCTGCAAATCTGACTTTTTCAGCATCAGTACAGCCCACGGTTACCAAGTCCTTATTCACTGAGCGTAGCCAATCATTGGACACCATGGGATCAGTTGTTCCTGAGAACTTTGCTGGCCTCAATCTCAAGAACCTGGTAAGCATATCAAAACCCGGTGGGTTGTTGTTGTTGTTGTTGTTATTATTCTTGTTGTTTTTGTTGTTTTGGTTTTGGATGAACGTCGTCATCATCTGCATCAGTTGAGTTTGAGCGGTCATCATTTGTTGCATTTCTGGAGTGATGTTGTTGTTGTTGTTGTTGTTGGGGTTGGGGATTGCACGACGGGGAGGCATCTGTGGTTGTTCAATAGAGATAAGAATGAGATACCCATAGATGCTTTCATGCACATTACATCACATAAGCAAACACAAAGCATGCAACACAAAGATAAAGGTTCAACAACAAGATAACAAGTTCACAAAGTAAAACACACAAATAGCAAGCCATCCACATGTCGGATGGTCAAATAACAAGTACGATAATAAATGATAAATGACTAGTCAAATCTACTCATCAGCATCAATCTCCTCCTCGACAAAGGTAAGACCTGCGTTCTCCATCGCGGTCTTGTATTCCTCGACACTAGTGGTCAAGGTCTCTATCTTGGCCTTGAGAGCCCTCTTCTGGGAACGAAGCCTCTCAATCACTGTCGGCTGCTGCTTGAGCTCGAAATCCTTGGACTGTAGTTCTTCAGTCATGTCCCGGATCTTCTTGTTCCTATCCTGGACACGCTTCTCCTGACTCTTGAACTTCCTGTTCTGGGTCTCGAACTTCGCCTCCATTTCCTTGACTATCTCGTCTTGCTCCACGAAGAGCTTGTCCTTCTCGCGAAGATGCACCTGGAGCTCGTCATTGTTGAGGATGACATTGGTCCTGTCAGTGTCCACGTGCCTAATGAGAGACTCTAAGTCTTGGAGGTACAGGCGTATCGGCTCTGTTGCGTCCCTCGAATCGTTCTCGAAGTCGATGGACTCTCCATCCTCATCACGTCTTCCGAAGACGTGGAAGTGGGTACCTCTAACCTGTTGGGAGTGTCTGCCTAGCAGACGTCCTATCAGATCCTGCATAACTACCTCAAGACCTCTCTCCCTGTCATCGTGCATGAGCTTGAAGACAATGGCCTCCGTGGTAGGCTCAGTCTGGCGTCTGGGATGGTTGACCTTGAAGCCCCAGAGGTCCTTCCTCTCAAACTTGGTGAGGGGATGCACCATGATGGTGGGAAGAGGGAGATTGAGCAAAGTAGTAAGATGAACGATACGAGGACCAAAGCGGGTAACCTGGAACTCCTCAACAGTGCTGATGGTAATAGGCATCTATTTATAAGATAGAAAAGTTAGAACAACACAAATCAAGATAAAACAAAAGACAAAACATCACATACATATCCTTGGGAAACAAGAAACACAAGTCATGCATACATGAAACCATTACAACAACCAAGGTTCAATCTTATTTTAAAGCATCATTTTGGAAAATAAGGTGATAAGTGGTGGTCCAACTAACGAAGTACGTTTACAATCCTATCTCACTGGATCTGTTGGCTAACACAATGTTTCTAGAAGCAACAGCCTATCTTGCTCACATGATTCCATCACTAAGTCTATAATGTCTCCTCTTAAGGTTTGGTTGGTAGCTTCCAACTCTTGGGTATGTTCCTTCTCTTTCCTTAGATCATTTTGGAGGTTGAGCATTCTGCACTTGACTCTATCACCAAGTTCTTTGATGGTCTTCCAAGCTGCATCCTTTGCTAATTCAAAGAATGTAGTGTGCACCACTAAATTAGTGAACATGCAGAACCCTTTTTCTTGATGGTTGTCTTCCTTGTTTTTATACAAGTGAAGTTGCACCCACCAGTATCCACTCCTTCATCCATCACAGGAAAACCCTTATACACAGCTGCACCTTGTATCTCTAATGCAACCATGAGGTCCTTGAGAGCCTTAGGGAATTCTGTCTCACACTCCAAAGTCATTGTCATGAGTGGTCCTTTCCTCACGGCTTCGTTGATGGAGTTCATCTACAAATAGAGATGAGAGAGAAGATTAGAAAAGTTTTACGAGAAGAATAGACAAGTGTAGAAGTTGAAAATTTTTCCTTAGCGGTTTCCAATCCTAGGGTCAAAATCCTACAGGAAACACAGTGCTCTGATACCATCTGTAAGATACCTCCTTTATAAAGGAAAAGGATCCCTGTGATTGCAATGCTAGTCCCTGGATCATTGCTAGCATCCACAGTTTAAGATGAAGTACACAGATACAAAGGTCATTTATTACATCCATTCCAGAGATAAACATAGTCTTTACAACTCAAAGGCCACAGGCCTAACACAAGAGTTTGAATAAGTAAATAAATATAAGTCTTCATCTTCATGTGCCACAGGCAAACATGTTGAGTGTAGACTCATGACACCTAATCCTCATCAGAGTAACCTGCAACATCACAAGTTACAACCACAGTGGGTCAATACTTTGGAATAGTATTGGCAAGTGATACCTTAGTATATTTTAAGTGGACTAGATACTATATGCAAATTTGGCTAAGTGTAGCTTGGCTTGCTTTGCTCAAAATAGGTTTTTCCTATTAGTTGAAAATACCAAGTTTTCTTTGTCAAAACTTTTCCCAAGGAACCACCAATAGACATTGAGGTCCTTCAACCTTGTTCACCCACAATTTTTTACTTAGAAAATTGGGATGAGGAGATTCTTGATAGCTTCCATGCCTTGATGCCCAAGTTGTCCATTGCCATGGACTTGGCTAAGTACTTAGATTTTTCCATCTGCAGAGGTTGTGCACTTTCCCCACCAGACTTGGTTTCACCAAGACAGGACCTTTCAGAAGCCTTCCCTTAGACCAAATGGACGCGCTCCAACCTATAATTCCCACTACAACCAACTGTCCAAATGGCTAAGTTCTAGCAACCTATATGGTCCAGGCAGAGCCCATATTGCCAAGTGGCTGCACTAGAAGCTTCTTAACACTTGGCCTCTAAAATCTCTTTGTTCTTGGGTGGCTTACCACAAGTGAGATACACAAGGTAAACCATAGCCATGGGCCTTGTGTAACCACTCAACCAAAACCACCAATCAAGTCCCTTTCCACCCAGGTGATTCATTGACTCAGTTGTTTTATTAAGAAAAACAAGTCCAAAGACTTAGAAATATTTTCATCATAGCATGTATATTTTCACCAACCCTTGTTTTCTACTAGCTAGGCTAAGCATGGCATAGATAGTAACTTAACTTAGAAATTTCCTAGCAATTCTACAACTACTTAGGATTTCCCAACATGGCATATAGGCAAAATAATAACATGCAAGACTTAGCAAAATATTTCTAATGCTTAGTATAAAATATAGGGTTAGAAAAATTCATGAAGTACCACTTGCCTTGGTAGTTGGGAGAGTAGCACTCTTCACAATCACAATCACTAGCACCACAGTCTACACAAAGAATGGTAGCAACAAATTACACACAAAACATATACAAACAAACAAAAGTATATGCATGCATGCAAAATGCTAAGTGATGATTTTTAAAACTCAACCAAGCAAGTGCATAGTACTGAATCCTAAACAAGTCAAAAACTTGCCACAAAACAATAATTAAACCCTAAATTAATTCCTAAACAATTCATATGCTCAAATAATCCCTACACATGTTTCTGCAAATAAAACCATTTTAACAGATGCAAAACATTAAACACATTGCATATTTAGAAAGAGCTTGCTCTCCTGATTCCAACGGTATAAAATTTTCCAAAATATAACGTGGGAATCAAAAGTTATAGCCAAATCAAATTTGATCATAAATCAGATTCAAAATCTGTTTTAAATCTAACTCACTGCCACGCGTCTTAATCTTACTGGCGCATAACGGTTCGCGTCGGATCACGCTTCTGAGCCGCTGGATCTAACTTAAACGCGCGGCTTAGATCTAATCTTCCCGCTTCGCTCGCGTTCTATCCTATCCGCACGATCTGGATCCAACGTTCCCGAGCAGCCTGACCATCTAGTGGCGGCGACAGGCGGCGGCACGTCTGTCAGTGATGGAGCTGGCGTTCTAGGTTGCGCGAGAGAGGGAGAAGGGGTTTACCGAAATCGCAGAGGGCTGCTGATGCTCAAGGTGGCGATGGTTCGGCAAGGGGCGCTCTAGAGTGGTCGAGGGAGCTCATCGAGTGCCGCGGCGTCGGTGGTTCTTTGTCGAAGTCGTTGCGAGGTTCCGTCGCCCTAGCACGAACCAGGTGGTTTAGGAGATGCGCAAGACAGTGGCGAACAACCTCGTATGCGAGAGAGATCAAGGGGCGCGCAGTGCTTACCGTAATTGGTCGCCGGAGTTGAGTGGCGGCTCGGTCGTTTGCAGGAACAAATGGGGACGGCGTCCTGGGTCACAAGCAGGCAAGTAAAGGGGTATCAGAAGATGGACAAGGTCATGCTGGACACACTCGTTTGAATCAGAGGCACAGGGGCGACGGGGTCTTACCGGAATCGCACGCCGGGGATCGTCGGAGCTGCGGCGGTGTTTGGCGAGTTGCGAGCAGCCTGGTGGCGTGGAGAAAATTAAGTGAGGGGAAATGGCCGCGAGGGTGAGAGGTTTATATAGCCAGAGCTGGTCGTGGAGTTATTCGCGGAATCAATGGGAATCAACGCGGCAGTGAATGTGGCGAGTAACAGCGACATGAGCGTCGTAGGCGCGTGAGATTTGGGGAAGAAGGAGTCGACGTGGACGGGTCCACTTGTCAGCGAAATAAACAGAGGGGAGGTGGGGTCCTGGTGTCAGCGACTCCGTGTGTGCGCCTGCGCGTGAGAGAGAGAGAGAGACAGGGAACCCGGGTGGGCTAGCTGGGCTGGATCTGCTGATGGGCTAAATTCCTGGTGCTGGCCCTTTTCCAATCCTTTTCTATTTATAATTTGATTTTCTGGAATGATTTTCAAATGAATTCAAACTCTATTTGAATTCAAATCTTTTCAGGATTTTTGCAGTGTGCAACAGTCACAAATTTGGGCATAAAACCAAGTGGTCACTTTGAATTGGCTTGGTCATTTGGATAAATAAAATAAATAGTGACTTAGCACTTGTTTTATATTGGTTTTGGATTTGGTTTTCAAATTGTATTTGCTTTGGAAACCTTGGTTTAAAATCTTAGCAATCAAGCAATAAGGCACAAGGTTTGGTTTCATGAACAACAACCTCTCACAGAAAGAGTAGCACTTGTTTCAAATGATGATCACATAAAATAATGAGCTCATATGCTCCTGTTTTTGAATTGTTTTGTTTGAAATAAACTCTATATGATCATGGATGCATAGATGATATGCATGAGTTTGAAACATGATTTTAGGGATGTTACACTTTCCTTTTTCTTTCTCTAGCATATGATTTGCTCCAAATGGTGTCGGTATCCCTTAGGTGTGTCACCCTACGGTTCAAGAATAATGTAGACATGATCGAGACTCCTCTCCGATCAATAATCAGCAGAGGGACCTGGAGATCCATACTGACTCCCACATATTCAACGATGACTTCTGTGATCGTGTGAACCTTATACGCATGTAACTCAATCCCTTTGTCTCGCGATATATTACATGTTTGAGATTCGATCATTGGTATCTCCATACCTAGTTTGATCTCGTTACCGACATGTACTCTTTTCTTGTTCCCGTGATATAACATTCTAGTGATCAAATCACTTGTTTCCAAGGTAACTAATGTGATATCATCGAAAGTTCCCAGAGTATATCTCTTCGTCATCGGGATGGACAAATTCCACTCTTGATCCATGAGCCTCAACATAACACATTCGTAGCAATGAACCCATCTTTATAGTCACCCTGTTACGGTGTGACATTTGATGTTATCAAGATACTCTTTCGGTGTTAGTGATTGACATGATATCATAGTCTAAGGACTAAGATTACTTCGTATGATGTTATAACAATATAAACACAATGACCTTGATCGTAATGCTATACTTTGGATGAATGTTCATCACATCATTACAACAATGTTGTGACCTTGTTATTAACAACATCCAATGTCCATGATCAGGAAACCTTCGATCATCTTGTTACTCAACGAGCTAGTTTATGAGAGAGGCATAACTAGCAACTTTCTATTTGTTTATTAAACACACATCTATTAACGTTTCCGTATTAATAAAATTATAGCATGCAAAATAAATATTTATCATAAATAAGGAATACGATAATAACCATTTTATTATTGCCTCTCGGGCATATTCCCTTTAGTCTCCTACTTGCACTAGAGACAATAATCTAGTTAGAAAACTTTGCGTATTGAACACCTATGGCTTTCTGGTGTTCCATATACGCGATTGCAAGTGGTTAACATAATCTATGGATCTGACGCTTTTAGGTCCGTGTGTATTTGCATGTCTTTGCGTCTTCACGCATCACTCATTCTCCAATGAGATGGCATTGTATAAATTTGGTCTTGTGGTGAGACCTTTAGTTCCTTGGGGTTAAATCATGTCGATACTATTGTCGTACAATATGTCTTTAGTGTCAGCCCATTGCAAACCACACCTTAGTTTGATAACAAACTACTTGACAGAAATGCCCTCCTTTGCTGCTACTGTAGCAGTCATATACTTAGCCTTTTGTTGTAGTATCCGTCACAATGTCTTAACTTTGGAATTCATCTAGATCCGTCATGGAAACTCCTTTCCATTTCATTGTGCAACCCATAGTTTAAATTGAGATAAACTTAATTTGTGTCTTGTGACAAAACTAGTATCAATGTAACTCTTTACAATGAACTATTTTTAATTGTTTGTCACCTCTACACAAATATATTCTTAGTTCTTCCAAAACATCATAAGAATTTCCTTACTATCGTCCAATGATCATTTTATGATTCATCCTGGTATATGATCATAACACTTAGAGCATAGGACATATCTGGATGTGTACATATCATGGTATGATTGATCAAAACATTCTTGTGATTTCACTCATCAAGTGTCAAAGCACTTGAATCTTGTTTCACTTATCAAGTGTCGATACACTTGAATCTTGATTCAATTTTTTTGTCGCCCGACAAGAACCATTTCTCGTCGTTTCTATATTGAACTCCTTCAATATCTCATATATGTACGTTTGGCATAACCATATTAGCGTCACAGTCTATCCATGTAGACATTCGTGCTAAAGATTCGGGTTTTTCCTAAGTCTTTCATCAAAATGAAATTCTTAACCTTTGTCAATAAAAGATACATCATTTCTAATCAACAAGATGTCCTCCACATAATGTATTAGAAATAGGTCTCAGCGCTCCCACTTAATTTCTTGCAAATGCAAGCATCTTCATCGTCTCCTGATGAAAAAATCCTTTAACAATTTCATCACGGTGAAGATTCCAACTCCGTGATCCTTATTTTAACCATTGAAGTTTGCATGCCCTTTTTAGCATCCTTTGAATTAACAAAACCCTTTGGATCATGTCATGCACACGTCCTAGGTAAGCATTCTTTTAGAAGAACTTTGTTTTGTTTATTCATCTACCATATACCAAATTATATGTAGTGGTTGCTACTTTAATCCATCCAGACTAAATATCGCTATGAAAGATCAAATATTATCATGGTCAATTCCTTGAACATTGTCGTAAAAATTTTACGACATGTTAAATATTTCATAGATGTGAAACATCCATGTCTGTTTCTTTATAGATCCAAATACGACCGATAGGTTTTTACACCTTTCCAGAGGGTCTTCCAAGTTCAAAAAACTTGATTTCTCGTGTATGGAACTATCTCGGATTTTATGGCTTCAAGCCATTTGACGGAGTCAGGGCCCATCATCGCTTCTTTGCATGTAGTCGGTTCATCATTGTCAAACAATAATGATTTATTCCCAAATCTTAGTATTTGATTATTTATCCGACCTACTTGATTCAATAGGAACTTAGACCTTCGTGACCACAACCTTTGAGGCACATGAGCCATGAGTATTCTGGCTTCCTCCGGAACATTTTTCAGCGCTCCGCAACTTAGCACATATAGTGTAACATCCCAAAAATATTATACTAGAATCATCAAACTCTAATCACCAAATTTAGGGTTAACAAAAACATTTCCAATTAAAATATGAAAGCATTCATATGAGTGTGCATTAAATTTGGATTCTTTTGAATTGCCATGATTATGTGTTTCTTTGCTTGTAAAATGATTCTTAGGTGAAATAAACATCATCTAAACAATCCCCAAGCTTTTCCCAAAGACAAACAAATTAAGTGAATGGTCACTTTGGCCAATTTAACTCCCATGCCTACTTTGGCTATCTCTAACTTTCAGAACTTAACAGAAACATGTATAGATCTTTGCACCCCTTGATAGCACTCATAACATGGTACCAAGGCCCACTTTGTGATCATCCAGAAACATTCAAATGCATAGTTTACATGACAGTTTAAAATTTAATCTATTTCATATGGGAAGATCCCACTTTTTCAAAAACCACTCAAACAAGCTCAATTTTCAAAACCCAAGCATCCACAGTATCACCAGCACATTCCTAGCACACCCACCAAAAATCTTTTCAAAATTCAAAACTTGAATTCATGCGGCCATTTCATCAAACAGCTTGCAGATGCAAATCAAACAAAATCAAAACACTATGTTGAGCAGTGTTTTGGTCCTAACTTGTTCCCTCTCTAGCTCACAGCAACCTTAGTAGATCATCTAACAACCTTAACTAATCACTATCACTACTGTAAGCTGGCCATTGCCATCAATGGTGAGCAGGCCGAGAGCAAACTTGCCACCCCGTTGTCGCCGGCGAGCTAGAGGCCACACTAGCCTCGCCAAACTTGTCTGGGATCTAGACAACACCCCACCTCCACTCCCTGTCCCAGCCTCGAGCAATGCCAAGCCACTCTACAAGCAATTCTAGCCACTGGACCACAGCCCGATCCATGCCAAGCCGCTCTACAAGCATGCCAAGAGCGCGTCCCGTGCGCCACGCTCGACCAGCACCCACATACCGCGCGCCGCCCTCGCTGCGTGCACGCGTGATCACCATCGTCCCAGCAACCCCGCAGACACGCCCTTTCACCGCCGCGTGGACCACGCGCGCTGTGCGCCATTAAAACTTCTGTCGGGCACGCTCAGAGCACCACAGCATTACGAACGATCAGCACCGCCCCACGCCTCGCCACCACACCGTTGAGCTTCGCCAGGGAGCACAACACCGCCCCCTACCGTCTCCCATGCCAATAGGCCTCTGTGCCGTCGACCACGACGAGCTCAGCTTGCGCCCGTCGGTCCCCTCTCGCCACTATAAATAGAGGCCTCCCCTACTCGAATTCTTCACACCACCTCACTCCCCTCACCTCACTGATCGTCCCACCCCGTATCCGGAGCAAGGCGAGCAGCTCATCGCCGGAATTGCGCCGGAGCAGGCCGCCTCTGGAGAAGAAGGGAGCCGTCGATTTCGTCCACCCCAGGAGCTGCCGCGACCACCCCTGAGTTCACCGTCGTCGACTTTGTCGTTCGCCCGCATCGCCGACCCTCGCCTGAGCCCCGGTGATCCTCCCACGACCCCCACTGAGCCGCTAGGGTTTGAGCTCGCCGGTGACTAGTTCATCGTCGACGACGACCCTCAGCCGTTGATCTTCATTCTAATCCAACGCACCACATCGCCCCATACCGCTTCACATTTAAAGAGTCACTGACCAGTATACCTGCCCTGTTCACGCCCCATTGGAGTTACACCGGCCGTTAACCTTTCCTTGACCCACTCGTTTGAATCTAGATTTTTCTATTTAGATTCAAAACCAGTTCTGTACCTAGTTTAAAAATCAACCCAGGTCAATTGAGTGAACCAAATTGAATGAAACCAATTTGGTTAGAAAGATATTGAAATGCTTAATCCAAGCCCGTTGGATTTAAATCATTTGAATCTATAGATCAACCTTGGTAAAAATAACAAGGCAGAAGCTTTTCTGCATTCAAATATTTTTCAAATTTAAACTATAATAGATTTTGAGTTGATTCCAACTCTCAAAAATCACATTTGATCATACCTTTCAGAATATATAAAAACATATGGGTTTACTTATAGAAATAATGTTCAAGTAATAAAAGAATGCCACATATACATTTTTAGTCACTTTATTTAATTAAAATAAAAGGTTAAACCTTATTAAATTGTGAACCACTTTAAATCACATTCCCATGTACTGAAATATGTGGTGATGACATGTGTCCACATGATCCCATGTTTGGTTTGGATAATATTAAATCTTAAGTAGTTTTCCAATGAGTAGAAATTACTTTTCTAAAAAAATAAAATCAATAAGACAAGTGCTTTAATCGTGAATGTTAGTGATGATGCTAGATCATCTATAGAACCCTTGTGTGTGATGATTGAAAGTATTTAATTATTGTTTGGTGATTGTGTACCTCGTATTTATTCATAGACGCTAGTACCGACCAAGGATACGAGGAGGAAGGAGGATACTACGAAGAAGAAGCCGAGGAGAACTTCAACCACTGCTCTGCACAAGGCAAGGCAATACTTGCAAGCTTAATACTACTAGTTGATTGATCAAGCTAACACTTGCAAGATACTCTACTTATGCAAGCACATACCTGCTTGTTACCATGCCAACTATATGCCTTAAGCATATGTGATCATACTCCCTTGATAACCCAATCCTAGTTTTACTTGCAAGCTTCTACTTTATTTATTTATCAAAGCTCTTACTTAGAGTTTACTTGAGTAAATTTTAGATATTAGAAAGATAATTTAAGGTTGCATAAAGAGCATAAAATTTGGCCTAAGCTAGATAATCTTGATGTCATCCCAAGGCATGAGATTGAACTTAGCTAAACTCCACTAGTTTACCACCCCTCATTAGTATTCTCTCCCATTTATAGATGCTAGTGCTAAGCATAAAACTTGATCAACTTTAGGTGGGAATACTTGGTGGAAAAATGGTTATGAAAACCTTGGAATGATGGATCATTCTATTGAGATGTTTTGACATGTGTTTCTGAAAACCAGATGATTTTGGTGATGAAAATGTTGAGGCATGAGCCTTAGCCCTTTAAACTGATGGTTGTCTGGATGCGATACCATTCCAATTTTACCGTATAACCACAATACCCGAGAATTGGGTAGGGCTTAACTGGAAACTTATATACCTTAGTATGGGTTCCCTCACGGCCAAGGTCTGAGCTGAGGCCACACTCACAGGAGAGGTGCTTATACTAGGGCGTCTAATCAAAAGGTTAGGATTGATTATCCGCATACTGAGTTTGGTGAATTCAGGATTTGTTCCTGACGGATGTATCGAATGTTGTGGTGAAAGTGTACAATCTCTGCAGATTGTCAAACTATTCGAATAGCCGCGTCCACGGTTATGGACAGTTGGAGTGGCCATACTGTTCCCCCGTCAGATGTTTTCAAAATGACTTGTGAAATGGATTGAGATTTTGACTTGACCACAACAGAGTTGTGATATGAAATATAAGTTCCCACTTAGATGTTATAAATTTCAACTAGCTTTTCTTGCGTCTGAACTTAGTAGAGGTAAATCTGGATTTTGCAAAACAACCCTAGAGCTTAGTGTCCTATTACAAAAACCCCCCTTCACTTGTTAGTATTAGTTTGCGAGTACTTAAAGAGTACTCATGGCTTTGTCCCTGGCTATTCCCGTGGCCATACTATGAAGAGGAGTACCAGGAGGATGGACCCCAGGAAGGTTACGACAACTAGGATCATCGCCCATCGTCAACATTGCCTGTGACCCCGAAGATGGAGCTTCGCCTACGCTACCGTTATTATTACGCTATTCCGCTGCTTGAGTTGTATTAAGAACTGGATCATGAGATCCTTATTTGTGTAAGACCTTATGTATGGTTTGTAATAGATGATGTACTGTGGTATCCAAATCTGTTATGTCTACAAAATGGTAATCACAGGATTGCGATGTATGGCATACAGGCATCTGGGATTAAAAATCCGGGTGTTGACAAGTTGGTGTCAGAGGCATCCTGACCATAGGAGACCCTAGTTAGACTGGACGTTTGAATCAAAAACTTAGTTTCAAAACCAAAGGAATCAAATATTTACAAAAACTTATTTCCATTCTTATCACATTGATTCTTTCATAAAAATTCATGTTCCTCAAAAACTCTTGCAAAATACATAAAATTTGACACACTTGATCACTCTACTAACTTACTCATCCTATATTCTTATAGATGGACGTGAAGTACAACAAAGTTTTATCACTTGGGGAATGGAGGATACCTTATATTTGAGCGGGATTTGGACCAGCTTTCGGAAATTCTGGAGCGTCTGCACCCCGAGTTCTTCGGAGCTCATCTCAATGATCAAGGAGGAGAAGATCTGCAATGGCTAATTGTTGCAAGTCTCCGAGGAAAGATTGAACCTCCCACTGCCGAGGGACTTCAATTCACCTTAAGAGAGAACAACTGGCTCCATGGACTTGCCAGGGCCATGCAGGAAGCTCTTGCCCATATGTGTGGGAGAGTATCTACCAGATCAAGGGTACCCGCTTTGTGTTTTGTCCAAGGCGTGATGCTAATGGACAGCCACTGGAAGCCCCATACCAGCACGAGCTGAAGACCCAATTGGACCACCTTAGCTTCATGATGTATGATCGTCAGCAAGAATTGGACATCCGTCACTACTCCAACCATAAGTCCGCCATCATCAAGACGAAGGATCAGACCATCGCCATGCTAGCAAAGGATCGCAAGTCTCGCCGTTGTCAGCTCGACAAGAAGGAGCTCATCATTTCCCGTCTTCGCCATCATATCTCGGATTTGGAGGAGACCATCCACGAGAGAGATATGCAGTTGCATGAAAGGGAGAATGCCGGAGAGGATCTTCGTGGAGACCCCTACTCCTATCTCGGCGATGATGATGATTTTCTGGAGGATCAGGCTATGGATTTCTTCAACGATGAGGATGATTTCACCTTCATCGATGACGATGAGGATGATGACTACACCGACTCCGAGGAGTAGTAGCACTTGAGCACTAGCGTAGTGAGTTGTATTCGGTCCCACTGTATCGTAGTTTCCAGAATGGTTCTTAAAACCATCTGTTTACCTTTGTTGTGGTGTGTGTTTGTATCGTGTGCTATGAATGAATGAATAAATGAATCAAAAGCAAGTTGCTAGAAAATCTGAGTCAAACTTTAAAAACTTTTCAAAGTCCCGGAATCTTAGAAATTTCCCTCTTTTCTCATGATCTATCTCAATCTTTAGATGCCACGCGGAGGAAGTGGTTAATCCCCGGACCCGATGTTACAGATCCCGCAAATGTTGGTTTCTGACCGCGAAGCCAAAAGAGCCGAACGTCAAGCCAACCTAGCCACCCTTCAGCAGATAGCCCAGCTAGCCCACAACAATCAAGGCCACGGAAACTAGGACAACCATGGATCTAAGATCAAAAATTTCCAGAACACCAACCCACCTGTTTTCACTAAGTCAGAAGAGCCCCTAGACGCCGATGATTGGCTGCAAACCATGGAAAATAACCTAGAAGTCGCCGGAGTGGAAGCCAACGAGAAAGTTCTGTTCGCCACCCACTATCTAGCCGGAGATGCAAGAGCATGGTGGAACAGCGTTCGTGCAATGACCAGAGGACAGATGATGACCTGGGAGGAATTCAAGGTCAAGTTCAGCAGAACCCATGTGCCACCGGGTTTGATCAAGAGAATGAGAAATGAGTTCAGAGAACTGAAGCAAGGACGGATGACCGTAGTGGAATACCGTGACAAATTCTTGTCATTAGCTAGGTATGCCCCGGATGAGATCGACACTGAAGCCAGGAAGAAGGAGAGATTCCTGAATGGTCTGCACGATGAGATGCAGACGGTGTTAGTAAATATCCCTTTTGCTCATATTCAAGCCCTTGTCGACTCTGCCATCCAAATGGAAGTAAAGATCAACCAAGCCAATGAGAACCACAAGCGTCACATGATGCATCAGCCAGGAACCCATCAGACCCCAAAGTATCGCCCTAACCCATCTCCAGGATTTGCCCCGAGAACCAACAGACCCCCAATGAACCGTTCGACCTATCCCAACCGTGTACACCCAAGGCCCGGAGGAAACCACAACAACCCCGGCAACTCTAACAATTTGAACGGTGCACCACCCAAGTTCAATAACAACAATGCTACCGCCAACACCAACACTGCCCCGAGGACTGGAAGCAATGCTATGCCTGTTGCAGCAAAGGACAAGTCACAAGTGACTTGTTATGAATGTCGAAATAAGGGTCACTACTCCAACGAGTGCCCCAACAAGAAGAATGCCACAGCCCCCAATGCAAATGCCCCAGCTCAGCAGAAGCGTTGTGTTCAGCCCGGAAGGAGGTTTGCCCTAGGGAATTCACTCAACCGCAACGGCCATCTTTTTCTCATGCATGCTGAAGAAGCCTAGGAAGCGCCAGATGTCGTGCTGGGTATGTTTTCTGTTAATTCAGTACTTGCTAGAGTGTTGTTTGATTCTGGTGCATCGCACTCATTTGTCACCGAAGAATTTGCATGCACTAGTAAGATTCAACCAACCAAACTGAAGCATGTTATGATTGTTCAAATCCCCAGTTCAACCACCAAAGCTAGGCAAATTTGCAAAGCTGTCCCTATCAGAATCCATGGCATAGATTTTTATGCTAATTTGATAGTACTCGGAACTAAAGGTTTGGAAGTAGTACTGGGATGGATTCGATGTCCAACCATAAAGGATAGATTGACTGTGCCAAGAAAGCCATAACCATGACCAGTACAACCGGAATATCAGTCGAGCATATATCTGAAACCTTACCTCGTCAATTCAAGTGTAACAAGAGTATAGCCCAACCTACCATTGACCAAGTCCGGATAGTCTGTGAATACCCCGATGTATTTCCAGATGTTTTGCCCGGTATGCCCCTAGATCGGGATATCGATTTTATCATTGAACTAATCCCCGGAACCGGACCCATAGCCCAGAGACCATATAGTATGAACCCGTCTGAACTAGCAGAACTGAAGAAGCAACTGGATTCCATGCTACAAATTGGATTAATTCAACCAAGTGCGTCACCATGGAGATAACTTGTCTTGTTCGTGGACAAGAAGGATGGAGGTAACCGTTTGTGTATGGATTATCGGAAGTTGAATGATGTCACCATCAAGAACAAGTACCCATTACCCAAGATATAAGATTTGTTTGATCAGTTGACCGGTGCGAAAGTGTTTTCTAAGATTGATCTTAGAACATGCTATCATCAACTCAAGATTCGCGCAGAGGATATTCCAAAGACTGCCTTTACCACCAGATATGGATTATACGAGTATACTGTCATGTCTTTTGGATTAACCAATGCCCCCTCTTATTTCATGAATCTCACGAATAATATTTTTATGGACTTCCTGGATAAGTTTGTCATTGTTTTCATCGATGACATAATGATTTATTCCAAATTAGAAGAAGAACATGAGCTACACCTAAGGACCATTCTTGGAACCCTTAGGGAGCATCAGCTGTATGCCAAGTTTAGCAAATGTGAATTCTGGTTACAAGAAGTAGGATTCCTCGGCCACATTGTATCAGCCGGAGGAATTGTCGTTGACCCTGCAAAGGTGAAAGATGTCGAAGATTGGCAAGACCCAACCACTCAAACCCAAGTTCGTGCATTCCTCGGATTGGCGGGATATTACCGCAAGTTCGTAGACGGATTCTCGAGTATCGCCAGACCCATGACCCAATTGCTGAATAAGGACAAGAACTTTAAATGGACTGACAAATGTGAAGCGAGTTTTTAAGAACTCAAGAGGAGATTGATTTTAGCCCCAATGTTAATCATGCCGGATATCACGAATCCCTTCGACGTTTATTGTGATGCATCCAAGATCGGTCTCGGATGTGTGCTAATGCAAGAAGGCAAAGTTATATCTTATCTATCTCGACAACTGAAACAACATGAGCAAAATTACCCAACCCATGACCTCGAACTCGCAGCCGTAGTTCTAGCCCTAAAGACATGGAGGCATTACCTGATGGGAAACTGTTGTGAGATTTATTCGGATCACAGGAGCCTGAAGTATATATTCACTAAGAAGGAGCTGAATATAAGGAAGAGAAGATGGATTGAGCTAATCAAGGATTACGATCTAGACATTCACTATCACCCCGGTAAAGCCAACGTGGTAGCAGATGCCCTTAGCAGATTGTCGTGCCGCTTGAACTCCATGATTTTGAAGGAGCAACCAAGCTTGCACAAAGAGATGGAAGATTTCGGAATAGAATTAGTGAGTGAAGGATTTTTGGCTAGCATAGAACTTCAACCCACTTTGATCAGCCAGATCAAAGAGGCACATAAAGGAAATGCTAGTATCGACGGAATCAAGCGTTGTATCGGTACAGACAAAGTACCCGGATTCACCGAAGACGAAGAAGGAGTTCTGTGGTACAAAGGACGCCTTTGTGTACCACAGATTCTGAGTTTAAAGAAGTTATTCTCAAGGAAGCCCATGATACTCTTTATTCTATCCACCCCGGAGGAACTAAGATGTATCAAGATTTGAAAGAGCAATTTTGGTGGCATAAGATGAAGAGAGAAATCGGAAGCTATATCGCCAAGTGTGATATATGTCAGCGAGTTAAGGCAGGACATCAAAGACCCGCTGGATTGTTGCAACCATTGCAGATTCCAGAATGGAAATGGGATTCCGCTGGAATGGACTTTATAACCGGATTGCCTACTTCTAGTAGGGGAAATGACTATATCTGGGTCATAGTGGACAGATTGTCCAAAGTCGCCCATTTCTTACCCGTCAAGACCACATATCAGAGTTCGAAGCTAGCGGAGTTATACATCGCTAGAATCGTCATTTTGCATGGAGTCCCCAAGAACATCGTATCAGATTGAGGAACTCAGTTTACCTCGAGATTCTGGAAGAAAGTCCAAGAAGGTTTAGGAACCTGCCTAGATTTCAGCACAGCTTATCACCCTCAGACCGATGGACAAACGGAGCGAGTAAATCAAATACTCGAAGATATGCTAAGAGCCTATGTGTTAGAATATGGAACTCAGTGGGAAGATTGTCTGCCGTTTGCATAATTTTCGTACAACAATAGTTATCAAGCTAGTTTGCAAATGGCCCCATTTGAATTCATGTACGGAAGAAAGTGTCGCACCCCTTTGAACTGGTCGGAAGTAGGAGAGAGTCGGATTTTTGGACCCGATATCCTACGAGAAGCAGAAGAGAAGGTTCACAAGATTCGTGAGCACCTCAAGACCGCCCAGTCCAGACAGAAGAGTTACGCTGACAAGAGACGTCGAGACCTCGCCTTCAACATAGGAGATTTTGTGTATCTGAAAGTGTCGCCATTGAAGGGAATGCAGAGTTTCCAACTCAAAGGAAAGTTAGCCCCCAGATATATCAAACCTTTCAAAATTCTGAATCGTCGAGGAGAAGTGTCGTATCAATTGGAACTACCCAAAGAGATGTCAGCCGTGCACAATGTGTTCCATATCTCATTACTTCGCAAGTGCCTCAAAGTCCCGGAGAAGACTGAAGTGTTCAAGAATATCGATCACCGAACCATAGAGATCAACGATGACCTGACCTATCCTGAACTACCCATCTATATTTTGGAAGAAGCTTTCAGAACTACCAGAACCCGAAGCATCAAGTTTCTCAAGATTCAGTGGAGCAACCACACAGAAGAGGAAGCTACCTGGGAGCGCGAAGATCACATCAGGACGGAGTTTCCTGATCTGTTCAAATCCTAGGTAATCTTTTTCATCCTTTTTCAAATCTCAGGACGAGATTTTGTTTAAGGGGGGAAGGTTTTGTAACATCCCAAAAATATTAAACTAGAATCATCAAACTCTAATCACCAAATTTAGGGTTAACAAAACTTTTCCAATTAAAATATGAAAGCATTCATATGAGTGTGCATTAAAATTTGGATTCTTTTGAATTTCCATGATTATGTGTTTCTTTGCTTGTAAAATGATTCTTAGGTGAAATACAAATCATATAAACAATCCCCAAGCTTTTCCCAAAGACAAACAAATCAAAACAAACAAATTAAGTGAATGGTCACTTTGGCCAATTTAACTCCCATGCCTAATTTGGCTATCTCTAACTTTCAGAACTCAACAGAAACATGTATAGATCTTTGCACCCCTTGATAGTACTCATAACAAGGTACCAAGGCCCACTTTGTGATCATCCAGAAACATTCAAATGGATAGTTTAAATGATAGTTTAAAATTGAATCTATTTCATATGGGAAGATCCCACTTTTTCAAAAACAACTCAAACAAGATTAATTTTCAAAACCCAAGAATCCACAGTATCACCAGCACATGCCTAGCACACCCACCAAAAATATTTTCAAAATTCAAAACTTGAATTCATGCAGCCATTTCATCAAACGGCTTGCAGATGCAAATCAAACAAAATCAAAACACTATGTTGAGCAATGTTTTGGGACTAACTTGTTCCCTCTCTAGCTCATAGCAACCTTAGTAGATCATCTAACAACCTTAACTAATCACTAGCACTACTGTAAGCTGGCCATTGCCATCAATGGTGAGCAGGCCGAGAGCAAACTTGCCACCCTGTTGTCGGGCGAGCTATAGGCCACACTAGCCTCGCCAACCTTGTCTGGGAGTTAGCTAGCCATTGGACCACACGCCCGAGCTATGCCAAGCCTCTCTGCAAGCATTCCGAAAGCACGTCCCGTGAGCCTTCCTCGTCGCGTGCACGCGTGATCACCACCGTCCCGTTCACCGCCGCGCGGACCACGCGCGCTGTGCGCCATTAAAACTTCCGTCGGGCACGCTCAGAGCACCGCAGAGTTCCGACCGATTAGCACCGCCCCACGCCTCGCCACCACGCCGTTGAGCTTCGCCAGGGAGCACAGCACCGCGCTGCCGCCGCCCACGCTGATAGCCCTCTGTGCCGTCGACCACGACGAGCTCAGCTTGCGCCCGACGGTCCCCTCTCGCCACTATAAATAGAGGCCTCTCCGGCACGAATTCTTCACACCACCTCACTCCCCTCACCTCACTGATCGTCCCACCACGTAGCCGGAGCAAGGCGAGCAGAACATCGCCAGAATTGCGCCGGAGCAGGCCACCTCTAGAGAAGAAGGGCGCCGTCGATTTCGTCCACCCCAGGAGATGCCGCGACCACCCCTGAGTTCACCGTCGTCGACTTTGTCGTTCGCCCGCATCGCCAACCCTCGCCTGAGCCCCGGTGATCCTCCCACGACCCCCACTGAGCCGCTAGGGTTCGAGCTCGCCGGTGACTAGTTCATCATCGACGACGACCCTCAGCCGTTGATCTTCATTCTAATCCAACGCACCACATCGCCCCATACCGCTTCACGTTTAAAGAGTCACTGACCAGTAGACCCGCCCTTTCAGTTGCGCCCCACGCTGCGGAGTGACACTGGGCCGGCCCGTTAACCTTTCCCGCGCAACCCACTCGTTTGAATCTAGATTTTTCTATTTAGATTCAAAACCAGTTATGTACCTAGTTCAAAAAATCAACCCAGCTCGATTCAGTGAACCAAATTGAATGAAACCAATTTGGTTAGAAAGATATTTAAATGCTTAATCCAAGCCCGTTGGATTTAAATCATTTGAATCTATAGATCAACCTTGGTAAAAATAACAAGGCAGAACCTTTTCTGCATTCAAACATTTTTCAAATTTAAACTATAATAGCTTTTGAGTTGATTCCAACTCTCAAAAATCACATTTGATCATACCTTTCAGAATATATAAAAACATATGGGTTTACTTATAGAAATAATGTTCAAGTAATAAAAGAATGCCACATAGACATTTCTAGTCACTTTATTTAATTGAAATAAAAGGTTAAACCTTATTAAATTGTGACACCACTTTAAATCACATTCCCATGTACTGAAATATGTGGTGATGACATGTGTCCACATGATCCCATGTTTGGTTTGGAGAATATTAAATCTTAAGCAGTTTTTCAATGAGTAGAAATTACTTTTCTAAAAAAATAAAATCGGTAAGACAAGTGCTTTAATCTTGAATGTTAGTGATGATGCTAGATCATCTATAGAACCCTTGTGTGTGATGATTGAAAGTAGTTAAGTATTGTTTGGTGATTTTGTACCTCGTATTTATTCATAGACGCTAGTACCGACCAAGGATACGAGGAGGAAGGAGGATACTACGAAGAAGAAGCCGAGGAGAACTTCAACCACTACTCTGCACAAGGCAAGCCAATACTTGCAAGCTTAATACTACTATTTGATTGAGCAAGCTAACACTTGCAAGATAGTCTACTTATGAAAGAACATACCTGCTTGTTACCATGCAAACTATATGACTTAAGCATATGTGATCATACTCCCTTGATAACCCAATCCTAGTGTCTGAGCTGTCATCATCTGCTGCATCTCAGGAGTGATGTTGTTGTTTTGGTTGGGGTTGGCACGACGGGGAGGCATCTGTTGG
This sequence comes from Avena longiglumis, assembly GCA_030063025.1. NCBI lineage: Eukaryota > Viridiplantae > Streptophyta > Magnoliopsida > Poales > Poaceae > Avena > Avena longiglumis. The sequence goes on along the minus strand of CP125974.1, from coordinate 190,823,157 downwards.
TTTGATAGGGATAAGTATTGACAGATAGACCTAAGGAAGTTCTAACACACAATCTCAAAACAACCAAGTTCAATCAAACAATCAATCAATCAACAAGCAACTATTCACTTAACAACTTATGAGCTTAATTCATGAGTTGAATGAAACAACAAGTTTTCTTGAAATAATTAACTTAGTATAGTCATACCTCATAGGTCAATATGATCCATACACTAACATGATATCAATGTTTATGGTAGGCAATCTAATGTCTCTTGGTTTTCACTTGTAGTCCTTAGTGATGACTAAGTTGAAGTCCTTGGTGGAAATAAAGTTGAAGTCATTCGTCATGGTGAAGGCTTTGTCCATCAAGTTGAAAAGGAAGAGATGTAGAATCAAAACCAAAAGGTTGAGGAAAGAGTATACAAGATTGTTTGTAAATAAGTTTTTGGAAAAAAATAAAACTCCTATTTTTCTAAGGGGTTTCGTCCAATCCTAGGGTTACAATCCTACAGGAAACACGGTGCTCTGGTACCATCTGTAAGGTTCCCAACCTTTAACAAGGTAGAGATCCCTGTGTTTACAATGCTAGTCCCTGGATCAATAGCTAGCATCCACAGTTAAGATGTAATATCAAGATACAAAGGTCATAATACAACTTTATAACCAGGAATAAAATAAATTATTACATCTTACATAGCTCATTTGGCTATCTCATTACAATGCAGCAGAATATAACAATAGCATGGAGTCCTTCATCTTCAAAGTGCCACAGGCAATCATGTTGGTTGTAGACTTGTAATCCTATTCAACACACTTCACTAACAGCAAACAAACCTGCAACATAATAAGTTGAATCCACAAGGGTCAATACATTTGAATTGTATTGGCAAGTTTCACTACTGTGTAGAAATAAGTGGATCCTATCATTACATGCATATTTGGCTAAGTAGGGTTTAGGCTCATTTGCAGAAAGCAATATAGTTTTGTCCCATCTTTTCAAAATAGTTTTGATCTTTTGAAAAACTTTCTTAACTCCTTGGAAAACTCCAAGTGCTTCAAACCCTTTGTTGTCACCATCAAGTTTTACTTTGAGAAACTGGAATGTCAAGATCTTCCATAGCTTCAGGCCTTAGTTGCTCAGAGTTGTCCATAACCGGGGACACGGCTAAGTACTTAGAATTTTTGATATTCTGCAGAAGTTGTACACTTTACCCACATGACACAATCTCGTCTTGATGCCACCAGTGGCCGCTGGATAAGTACTCACCAAATGGAGTACCGGCAGATCGAGAATGTGACAAAGTCTTTCCATAGAAGTCCTCTCAATACACAATGCTAGCTTGTCTACCAGGCACCATGTAAGGATATATTTCCAATACACAATTATAGTTAACCTGAAGATGCCAATGCAAGGGTATTCCACTATGTAGTTGACTAAGCCAGAGCCCATCTAGCATGTGGCTGTACACGGAAGCCACTGTACGAGAAACATATATCTTTTCAACACTTCATATAATCATATCATGTATCCCATCCCAAATATATAGCAAGGTTAAGCATACTACAACTACAATGTTTTCACTAAGGAATATATAAGGGTATCCTATTAGGATTTAGCATAGCATAAAATATAGTAGTCCTTTCCATGCATGTTACAAAAATCCACTAAGTGTAATGAAAATATTAGGACTTGGATGATAGTGTCACTTGCCTTTTAGTAGGGGGTATTGGTCCACTTCTTGATCTTGCAAATATCACACTCTTCTAACTTCACTACAATTCAATCAAGCAAACACAAATTCAACTAGCATTCAAACAATTTAACACACATAAAATAATAGAAACAAGGCAATGCATGCAAGCATGCAAAAGATGGTTTTATTTAGAAAAGTGGTTTCTATTAGGCTCTAACCATTTTAAAGTTCAAAGTGGTCATTTACTAAAGTGGTAAAACCATTTGCAAAATGTTTTATCTCATAAACCAAATATTATGCTAAGGTGATATTTTATGTTGTTGAAAATATCTTTTAGCAAAGCAATAACTTCATATGGTTCATCAAATATGTTCTTAATCTCAAAATTTGGTGGTTTAGGGTAAGAAGGTTTAAATCAAATCATTTCCCAAAGGTTTCACTCAAAAATCATTTCTAAACCATAAACAATATTTTTATTTGACTAGAAATGAGCTAATTCAAATATTTATCCCTTAACTTCACAAAATTCATTTTTAAATCCATAAGTTGGTTCCTATGGTCAGTAGGTTCAAAACAATCCATTTTGCAAATATTTCACCTTAAAAATATATCTAGAACAATTTTTATATTCAATTATGCCTACACAAGTTTCTGCAATTTCAACCAAATTTCCAGAAGCAAAACATTAAACAAAGTGCATTGTTGCAAAGTACTTGTTCTGCTGATTCCATTGATATAAAATTTGCAAAATTTGGACGTGTAGAATTAAAGTTATGAATTTTTACAAGTTTGCAAATCTAATAGATTCTAATTTCTATTTTAAACCAAACCCTGTCCACATGGCTCGATTCTATTGGCCGGTAATGGTTCGCGCGGATCGCACTCTATGAGTTGTTGGATCTAAATAAGATCGTGCGGCACAGATGGACGCATACCCCTTCGCCTAATCTAATCTTAGCCGCAAGATTCAGATCCAACGGGCACAACGCGTTTGACCAAGAACCGGCGGCGGCGCACGCTCAGCCAGTGGGGTTGGCGACGATTTAGGAAGCGATGGAGAGGGAGGAGTAGCTCACCGTGTTCGCGTGGTCGAGGTGAAGCTCGAGGTGTGGTCTGTTTGTCGAGGGGCGCACCGGAGCTGCGTGGATTGCTCGCCGAAGCTAGCAGCGGCGTCGGGTGTCTCTGGTTGCCGTCGGGGGCGAGGATGCAGGTCACCCTAAGGCAGAATAAAGGCATGGTTATACGCGGGTGAGCGTGGGGAGTACAGGAGCATCATCGGGAGGGTTCGGGGTGGTCTGAGCTTACCAGGGGAACTCATCGGGAGGGTTCGGCGCACTGGTGAGTTTGTTGCCGACGCTACGGTGCTCGCGTGGGCTGACGAGCGGCACTGGGAGACACGCTAGGAGATGGGGAGCAAGTTAGCGTGCAGTAGGAGACGAGGGGCGGTAGGATGGTGCATGAATTTGCCTAAGAATACGTCGGAGACAGTGAGGTTCGAGCTCACGATTCGCTCAGCCTGGGGGCAGAGAGGGAGAGGCAAGTGAGGGGAAAGGTAGAGGAGAGTGTGGCGTTTAAAGTCGTGTGGTCGCTGGCAAGATTAACGCAGACATCAACGCGAATTTATCACTGCAATCAATGGAATAAATGGCGAGGGGGACGTGGTCGCGGTGGAGACTATGATGAGGTGGCGGTGGGTCCCGTTGACAGCGAGAGAGAGAGGGGGCGATGGGGGCCAGCGGTCAGCGACTCCGCGTGTGAGAACCTGAGTGTAAAACGGTTCATCATGGGTGAGTGTGTGGGCTACTTGGGCTTCTTGGCCTTAAGGCTGCTTGCTTTTATTTTTTTATACAAAATGTTTTTCCTTTTCTGTTTTGAATTTTCTGTTTTTATTTTCATTTAAACAATTCAAACTCCAAATCAATTCAAACCACCACCAAACTTTGGGTAAATTTTAATTCTGTTGAACAATATAATCCGACGTCCAAAATAAAATAATTCTTTTATTCTTTTAGGATCTATTAATAATTAAATAAATAGACCTTAGTCTTTATTTAAAATAGGATTTAATTTATTTTAAAACTCTATTTGAAATCTAGTTAATACCAAAACCTTTTCAGTAGGTTTTATTTGAAAAACTAAAACACTTGGAATTTTTATTTTAAAAAAACTTTAATAAGTTTTAATGTTTATTTGAAAGGAAAAATCCTTTACTTAAATAAAATTGGATATTAATAAATCCTTATTATTTTATTTAAATAAATATTTACTCTTTTTAACAAATAGAAATATTTATTTCATTTGCTTGGCCAAGATTTAATTTGGCTCTTTAAAATAGTCCTCAATTAATATTTCTATCTTTGCTTATAAAAACCATATCTTTTTATTTAAATATCCAAAATGGTGATTCCAACTATTATAACTTTATTTATTATTTGTTTATATTTTTAAATCCCTTTAGGATTCTATTTGATCAAAATAGGTTTTTATGCTTCCAATTGGAATCAAAAAGTTCCTTCTCACCCTAAATTTCAACAAAATTTTATTTTGTTTATTTATTTTTCACATTTCAAAATTTGGAAAATTTTGGGATGTGACAATTACGTTATTCGCTGCTTGAGTTGTATTAAGAACTGGATCATGAGATCCTTATTTGTGTAAGACCTTATGTATCGTTTGTAATGGATGATGTACTGTGGTATCCAAATCTGTTATGTCTCGCAAAAATGGTAATCCTGGGATTGCGATGTATGGCATAACAGGCGTCTGGGATTAAAAATCCGGGTGTTGACATATAGCTAAGGTTTGTTAACCTTATCAAAGTTCTAATGTCCTCCCAATTAACTTTTGCGAAAAATTCCTTTTTCAAGAAACTTCACATTTCAAGCGACAAACCCTTTTGTCATCGGTGTTATGGAGGAATACCCAATGGTTATTCGAAATAACCTACAAAGACATGCTCATTCGACTTTGGTTGTAAACATCTTACTTATTCTAAGCAAACCAAAATATTAAGAAAGGACAACTTGGGTTTTACCCCAAACCAGGTGTCATTTGAACGGATCAAGATGGAGCTATTTTCATTACAAGGTTTAATCTTTTTAAACATAATGGCAGTTTTATAAATAACACCTTTGATCGAACCATGTCAAACAAGGTTTCGTTACAAATCTCAAACACTCCATATTCCTATGGTGTTTCGGGAGATGTAAATCTAGGTGATTTGCTAAACTTTCAACTCAAATAAATCCCTTTATGATGAAATCATAAATCATTTATTTTCTTGTTACACTTGGAACTCAAATAAATCCCTTTATGATAAAATCATAAATCGTTTATTTTCTTGTTACAATGATTTTCCACTTCATATTGAAAGCCTTTGAACTTTTCAAATATTTCATAATTCTTTCTCATTAAGTGAATGTTCACTCAAATTTCTAGAGAAAGTATATGAAGTTCAAATCCATTGCTTACGACTACACATAATGGACTACATACATCAATATGTATAAATTCCAATATTTTAGTCGTTCGTTCTTCTTTGGCCTTCAAACAAAGTTTTAATTATCTCTAGGAAAGTCTCACAAGCGTCACTTGATCAAATCAAAGACTCCAAAAATCCATGAAAATGGAGTTTCTTCATGTTTTCTTTCCAATATAATTTAAACGGTGATGTCACTTCGTAAGTGATCTTCCAATCATTTGTCTTGTGACATTTTAGCATTAGTTTTATGGATGTGATTTATCCAACTAGATTTGTAAATCATACATATTATATGGAATACGGTAATTATTTGAACAATCTTTGTTCTCATAATACCCGATTTAAATAACTATTATTAAAACTAATCTTGAAGGCAATCTTTGATGTCAACAAGAAATACAAACAACGATTTGTTTGTTTTCGATGAACATCATCACATATTCTCTTGCTAGTTACTTAGGCCATTGTGGTTCATGAATTGCGTTGTTCTGTATGAAATTTCATACCAACCAATTCGGTATCCAATACCCAAGAACCACATTGTTTAACAAGCAAAGAATACAACCATAACATGTATATCATCTATATACCTAAACTGGATATTTGCATTCTTCTCTTTTCTTCCATAGATTCTCTTTCAGCATTTCGTTTTCCTTTTTAAAATAATCTATCAACATCACAGTGGCACCATATACATGACACATAGTCCAAAGCGTGTATATTCAAATAATAATACCTTTGGACTTGCACTTTGAAGTAGATCACCATCATCAAATGATGGATATTCTTTCAACATTCATTCTTTAGTAATCTTTTAGTGTAGTAAACACTTTACATACATCTTCTATTCATGCTTATCATGACAACTTTTATGATCAAGCTAATGTAGCTTATAAAGGAGAATCGTGAGTATAACATTGCTTTCCAAAACCCTTTTGGATGATTAGGATGTCTAGCATCTCCAACATTTGCAAATTATCATCCAATATGAGAACATATATTATACTCTATCATATTGCAACCAAAACATTGTTTCAGATATCGTTATATCTGCCACACATGATGGTTTCTGAAACAATTATTTCAGCTCCTAGATAAACTTGATACTCAAACAATCAAGAATCATGGAGGCAAACATGATACTTAAGATACTAACACTGGAATTGTTACTCTCGATTTAATACCAATTATTAAATTTCACGGAGTACAGAGTTTGCTGAAAGTTTGCAATAGGACTTTAAACTTTAGATTGACACTCAACACTATACGATACCATTTTGTAAAGTAAATATCCAGAATTCTATAGTTCTATTATCTCAATTACAACTAAGCATAAGGTGGTGAACGAATGCCAATGACTACAACAAATTATGCAAATTCACTTTGATTTAATTTATGATAAATTGAGTTCTAATAATCCAAATTAGAAATGAACTCCCACTCAAAAACAACATCCCTCATGTCTTTTTGGTGAGTACATGAACCAAATCCACTACACCAAGTCCGATCATCATGTGAGTCGGTGTAGCTTCAAAGGCGAGCATCAAATGGGCATCATATCTTCCATATGACTCCTGCTTAACCTTTCGGTCCATGTTTCGAGGCCATGTCTGTACATGCTAGGCTCGCCAAGTAAGAACCTTAGTATTCGTGTGTGTAACTATCTTACACCCGAAATATGATCATGGATCCAAGAACACCCGATCATCACGTGATGTCTTGGAGCGATGAAACATAATCGGTGCATACTTAAGGGATAACACATTTTTATCTTGAAATCTAAATGAGGGATCATCTTATTATGCTAATAAAACTCCAAACAAGCAATATAAGATGCAACAAACATCACATGTTAATAAGTGAAATGATATGGTTCTTGCACTTGATCTCCATCATGTGCATCGTGGTATGATCCTCATCATTCCTTTATGTGTAAGGCCAAGGTCTATGGAACTTACATGTTATGTGTGTTGTAAGAGTATTGACTTATACTTCTACTTACAACATCACCATATCATGACACTAGCCCAGCAACAATCTAAACTAGACGCCTCTAATTTATCCATTGCAATTTTACGTGGCTTAGGGCTTTCGAAGGTAGAACAGTTCTTACATACAAACATGAACCACAACGAGGATAACCAAATTGTTGACAACTCGTTGCAAATTAGATATTGACTATAGTAGGAGAGACAGACGCCCTCTAGACACTTATGCAAAACTAGTTGCATGTCAAGCGTGGAACGGGTCTCATGTGCGAGGACATGTAAAGTTTGTCCAGGCCGCTTCATCCCACTATACCACCAATATCCAAAGTACAACTAAGAAGCAATAACATGATCATCATCGCCCACATACTCATATGTGTACTACCCGTGCAAAGCATCTACGCATAGATCCGCCTCTGATACCACTGTAGGGTTCGCATCATAGAAAACAAAAAATTTCCTACGATGGGAACAACTAAGTACCAAGATCTATCTACTAGATACAAGAAACGGGTAGATATACATCCATGGAATACATATCGTCTAAGACCGAATAGTGTTAACGAGGTTTTACTCATGGATGATGTATTCGAATGCTTGCCGATCCCAAGATCGTGATGAAGTCCATCTGGTCCAGCCGGTCCAGCACCATCAAGTCCAGCACCGCAAAGCAGTGGTGCATCCATGATCGCACACACGTCCAGGTACCCCGACAACCTCCGTGCCCTTGCTCCAGCAAACCAGTGTAAGCAACAAATCCTTCCATAAAAAGCCACCAGGAACATGTATCTCGCTGATCCGAGACCATGGGGAAACTCTAAAGGGGGGAGAGAGATCCTTCACGAGGAGGTGAGCTTTGAGAGGAGGAGAGGGGGGCCTTTTATAGGGAGAGGGGGAACCCCAAGGGGCATGGTTCCCAGCCATGGTGGCTGCCCCCAACTCTTCCACATTCATGTGGGTGGAGCTCCCACTCAAAATGAAAAGCCTCCACTCACATAAAAGAGCCTCCACTCAAAAATCCACTCACATGCATTAAATTTCCACAAAATTTAATGCAAGCTCTCGTTTAAATAAAACTCTTTTATTTATTTAATCAGAATTTTGTTAATTACTTTAATTAACAATTATTCACATAAAACCCCTTGCTAGTATTCAATTTCACATGCAGAACCAGTTTCAGTAATTTCAACCGAAATAGTTTCGGTGTCTAGTGAAATAAATTCCCGCGCTTTCCTTTTTCTTTCTCTGACATATTATTTGCTCCAAATGGTGTTGGTATCCCTTAAGTGTGTCACCCTATGGTTCATGAATAATGTAGACATGATCGAGACCCCTCTCCAATCAGTAATCAGCAGAGGGGCCTGGAGATCCGTACTGACTCCCACATATTCAACGATGACTTCTATGATCGTGTGAACCTTATACGCATGTAACTCAATCCCTTTGTCTCGCGATATATTACATGTCCGACATTCCATCATCGGTATCTCCATACCTAGTTCGATATCTTTACCGACATGTACTCTTTTCTTGTTCCCGTGATATAACATTCTAGTGATCAAATCACTTGCTTGCAAGCTAACTAATGTTATATCACCGAGAGGGCCCAGAGTATATCTCTCCATCATCAGGATGGACAAATTCCACTCTTTATCCATGAGCCTCAACATAAAACCTTCGTAGCACTGAACCCATCTTTATAGTCACCCTGTTACGGTGTGACGTTTGATGTTATCAAGCTACTATTCCGGTGTTAGTGATTGGCATGATATCATGGTCTAAGGACTAAGATTACTTTGTAATGCTATACTTCGGATGAATGGTCATCACATCATTCCAACAATGTTGTGACCTCGTTATTAACAACATCCAATGTCCATGATCAGGAAACCTTTGATCATCTTGTTAATCAACGAGCTAGTTTATGAGAGAGGCATAACTAGGAACTTTATATTTGTTTATTAAAAACACATGTATTAAAGTTTCCATATTAATACAATTATAACATGCAAAATAAAAATTTATCATAAATAAGGAATACGATAATAACCACTTTATTATTGCCTCTCGGGCATATTCCCTTCACATATCTCATCAGGAGTGATGAATTTGAAGAAAAAAGATTTCCACAATCTTAAGCAACATCACCGCAGTGTGGCAGATTATATTATGGATTTCAACAATCTGGCACCCTATGCGCCAGATGAGGTTGATACTGATGCCAAGAGGAAGGAGAAATTCCTTGAGGGACTGAATGATGAGATGAACCTGCAGCTATCTGTTGCATATGTTCCAACTTATCAATCACTATGTTACAAGGCCACCATCTTGGAAAGCAAGATGAAGCAGGTTGAGAACAGGAAGAGGAAGCATCACTTTGACAAGCACAACTCGGGATCGTCTCACAAGAGTTCCCGTGGTGATGATAGTGGAGGTTCTGGGCCCCACGAGCATGGGAAGTATAACATCCACCACAATAGTAACCGTCACCATGACAACAAGCACCACCGCAGCCATGACAATTATAGATATAAGAACCACAAGAGTGGACACAAGAGCCACCACAGTGGAAATGGCAATGGAAGTCAGCCTGCAAATAAGGACATCAGTCTGGTTGAGTGCTTTAAGTGTAATAAAACTGGACACTATGTAAATGAATGCCCAGAGAAGAAGGCTGATGGAGCCAACAAGCCCAACCCTTTCCAGAAGGGACAAGTGAACCACGCCAATGTGGAGGAAATCTATGAGGAATCTGATGTTGTGGCTGGTAAGTTCAAGCTTAATTCTTTTCCAGCACTTGTTCTTTTCTATACCAGTGCATCACATTCATTCATATCAAGAGCATTTGTTGATAAAAATGGACTACCAACTGAAACTATTGGGTGTCCTATTGAAGTAAGTTCTCCTGGTGGAAAGATGATAGTGAATTTTGGATGTCATGATCTAGTGATAGAATTTGGAAAGTATAAGTTTCCAGTTAGTCTGATAATCCTAGATTCCCAAGGATTGGACGTTATTTTGGGCATGGATTGGATGACTAGGTATGAAGGAGTAATAGATTGTGCCAATTGTACTGTTACACTCACAACACCGGATAAGAAACGGATTAGATTCAAATGTAACTTTAAATCTAAAGGGAGTAAGTTAAATTCTCTTAAGGGGGTTAGCATAGACGGTGTACCAGTTGTGAAGGAATATCCAGGTGTATTTCCGGACGAATTACTAGGATTGCCACCAGATAGATATGTGAAGTTTCTGATTGACTTATTACCAGGATCTGGACCAATAGCAAAGAGACCATACAAGATGCCAGTTGATGAGTTGAAAGAACTCAAGAAACAACTTGGGGAACAGTTGCAGAAAGGATTTATTCAACCAAGTTCTTCGTCTTGGGGTGCACCAGTTCTGTTTGTTGAGAAGAAGGATAGAAGTCAAAGGCTATGCATAGATTATTGTTCACTCAATGAGGTGACTATAAAGAACAATACCCTTTTCCTAGAATCAATGATCTATTTGATCAGCTAGAAGGAGACCGTGTGTTCTCAAAGATTGATCTCCGATCAGGCTATTTTCAGCTAAAGATTAGAGAGCAAGACATACCTAAGACTGCTTTTACCACCAGGTATGGATTGTATGAGTATACTGTGATGCCATTTGGATTGACAAATGCATTAGCTTATTTTATGAACATGATGAACAAGGTGTTCATGGAGTTTCTTGACAAGTTTGTTGTCGTATTCATAGATGACATTTTGATCTATTCCAAGAGCAAAGACGAACATAAAGAACATTGGTGTTTGATAATTGAGAAGCTCAAGGAGCACAAGTTTTATGCCAAGTTAAGTAAGTGTGAATTTTTGTTAAATGAAGTTGGATTTCTCGGACATATTGTGTCGGGAGATGGTATAGCCGTCGATCCCGCAAAAGTGTCAGCAGTAACTGAGTGGGAATCCCCCAAGTCAGTTAAGGAAGTTCGCAGTTTCCTAGGCTTGGCAGGATACTATAGAAGATTCATTGAGATTTTTTCAAAGGTAGCTAAGACAATGATGGAGTTACTTCAGAAAGAAAAGAAGTTTGATTGGACCAAAGGATGTGAAAGCAGTTTCCAAGAATTGAAGAAGAGACTAGTATCAGCACCAGTGCCAGATTTGGAGAAGGATTTCCAAGTCTATTGTGATGCAGATCACCAAGGATTAGGTGGAGTGTTGATGCAAGAAGGGAAAGTTGTGGCTTATGCCTCGAGACAACTCAAAACTCATGAAGTGAATTATACTACTCATGATTTAGAGTTAGCCTCTGTTGTCCATGCACTCAAAACATGGAGACATTATCTTTTGGGAAAGCGTTGTGAAGTGTTCACGGATCACAAGAGTTTGAAATATATCTTCACCCAGAAGGAACTCAATATGAGACAAAAAAGCTGGCTAGAGCTCATTAAGTACTATGACTTGAGTTTGCAATACCATCCCGGTAAAGCAAATGTTGTAGTAGATGCTTTAAGACGTAAGGTTTATGTGAATGGCCTTACTAAGGGAGAATTTCCAGATGATCTATGTGCCCAATTCAAAGATCTTAGATTGGGGATGGTGCCTAAAGGATATCTCATGTCATTGGATGTTCAACCAACATTGTTGGATAAGATTAAACAAGCCCAAAAGTTGGACAAGGAAATTGAAGAGATTAAAGGTAAAATTATTAAAGGGAAGGCTCAAGGATTCCACGAAGATGAACAAGGAACTTTGTGGTATGCAAAGCGTATTTGCATTACGCAAGATCCAGAACTTTGGAAATTGATTCTGCAAGAAGAACAAAACTCACCATATTCCATTCATCTAGGTAACACAAAAATGTACATGGATGTGAAGGAAAGATTTTGGTGGAACAATCTCAAGAAAGATATCGCGAAACATATTGCATTGTGTGATGTGTGTAGTCGAGTTAAGGTGGAACATCAGAAACCGGCAGGGTTATTGCAACCACTACCTATTCCTGATTGGAATTGGAAGAAGATTGGTATGGATTTTATCACCGGACTGCCAAGGACTAGATCCGGATATGACTCTATTTGGGTTGTTGTAGATTGTTTAACTAAAGTGGCTCATTTCATACCCGTGAAGACTACCTATACAAGTGCTAAGTTAGCCAAGATCTATATGAAAAGGATTGTATGTCGACATGGAGTACCTAAGAGTATTGTGTCTGATAGAGGAACTCAGTTCACTTCGCATTTTTGGCGACAACTGCATGAATCCTTGGGAACAAGGTTAGAGTTTAGCATAGCATTTCACCCCCAGACTGATGGATAGACAGAAAGGACCAATTAGATTTTGGAGGATATGTTCAGGGCATGTGCCCTAGACTATGGTGCAAGATGGGATGAAAGTCTACCTTACGCAGAATTCTCTTACAATAACAGCTATCAAGCAAGCATTGAGATGGCATCGTTTGAATTTCTTTATGGAAGGAAGTGTACTACGCCATTGCTATGGAGTGGTGTAGGAGAAAGAAATTTGTTCGGACCAGAATTGATCAAGGAAGATGAAGAGAAAGTCAAATTGGTAAAGGAAAGATTGAAGATAGCCCAGTCATGAAAAAAGAGCTACGCAAATCCAAAGCGTAGAGAAGTCACCTATGAGGTAGGTGATAGAGCTTATCTTAGAGTCTCACCACTTTGTGGTGTGAAAAGATTTGGAGTCCAAGGAAAATTGGCATCAAGGTAGGACCATTCAAGATTTTGAGCCACAAAGGAGAAGTGGCTTATGAGATTGAATTACCCGAATCACTGTCAGCAATTCAGAATGTGTTTCATGTAAGTCAGTTGAAGAAGTTTCATCCGGAGATGGAAGAAACTTCATTGAAGGACATAATACCTTTGGAAGAAGTACAGTTGGAGAGTGATCTCACCTATGAAGAGAAGCCTATCAAGATTCTTGAGACTGCAGAAAGAGTTACTCGTACTAAGACTATCAAATTCTGCAAAGTACAGTGGAATCACCATACCTAGGAAGAAGCAACTTGGGAAAGAGAAGATGACCTTCCGAAAGATCACCCTCACCTATTTGCTAGCCAATCCGAATCTCGAGGGCGAGATTCATTTTAAGGGGGTTAGATTTGTAACATCCCAAAAATTCATGAATTGTAAAAGGATGCATTGCATTCATATCATCATATCATCTAGAGGTTGCCAAAAAAATTTCAAAGTTTGAAACCAAATAAAACCATATTTATGCCCATTTTATTATTCATATGAGGCATGGTTTTATTTTTATTGTCAAAGGACCAAGATGTTTTTTGAGTAAACAGATGTGTTCGTCACCCTTTTGAGTGCAAGGTTCACAATACAAATGTAACATCCCAAAAATCATGAATTGAAAAAACTTTCATATCATTCATACATTCATAGCATTCTTGGTTTGCACAAAAGTTTCCTAACAAAATTCCAAATAAAAACAATTTCATGCCTATTATATATATGCAAATAAGGTATGGTTTATTTTATTTTTCAAAGTATCAAAGTGCATTTGTTTGATCATTAGTGTTTTGTTTACAAATAATTCCAATTTTGCACTATAAAAATCTAGGAGTTATTTGAATTCAAACCCATTTGATTTGGTTCCTAAAAAATCAAAATAGAAAAAGAAAAAGGGAAAGGAAATAGAAAAGGGTCGGTGCCACCATTTGAGCCCAAAGAATGCAGCAGTGAAGCCCACCCGTCATCTCCCCTCTCTCTCTCTCTCGTATGCAGACCCTACCATGAGTCACGACACCGCCCACAGGCCACGTCACCATATTCCGCAAATCGCGCCCGTAGACCACGTCGTCGCTTCTGTTGCTGCCATTGATGGCGTGGCGTAAATGTCATTGAATCCGCGAGCAATTCTCGCTGTGCCTCTGGCTACTTAAAACCCTATGCACCGTGAGCTTTTCCCCTCACTGGCCACCCCCTCTCCGCCACCAGGCTGCCAGTATTTCGCTTTACAACGCCGCTGCTCGACCCTCTTCGGTGAGCTATTCCGGCTAACTCCGGCCACCCCGTGCCCTCTATAGCCTACTGACGTACTCCCCTTGCTCGTGAGCTTCATCCCATGCCTCTATCTTGTCTGTTCGTGACCTAGGTCATCGGATTCGTCCACCACCGTAAGCACCCGATGTCACGCTTGTCTCCAGCGACAAATTCAATAAGAAAACGAGTGCCCCTTGTTTTCTAGATCAAACGACAATGTGCGCCATGTCCTTGCGCAGCCACTGATGCGAATTGTTTGTCCTATGGAGGCCTAGAGCATCACCGTCGTCTCTGTCAAGATGTACCCGACACCAGCAAGCTTTCCGACGAACTCTCCCGGCCAGCACAGGACGCCCCCGTCCACGTGAGGGACACCCTGAGATTCAGCATGACCTCGCGAGTCTGCTAAGCACCTCCGCAACCCCCAGCCCCCTCTTCATCCGCCGTAGTGTCACCGTCAGAATGCCGCCGCCGCGCCACCATCGCTAGCGCCGCTCGGCAATGGTCGTGTCAACACCCGGATTTTTAATCCCAGATGCCTGTTATGCCATACATCGCAATCCCAGGATTACCATTTTTGCGAGACATAACAGAATTGGATACCATAGTACATCATCCATTACAAACGATACATAGGTTCTTACACAAATAGGGATCTCATGATCCAGTTCTTAATACAACATCAAGCGTAATAATAACGGTAGCGTAGGCAAAGCTCCATCTTCGGGGTCACATGCAATGCTGACGATGGGAGATGATCCTAGTTCTCGTAACCTTCCTGGGGTCCATCCTCCAGGTACTCCTCTTCATAGTCTGGCCATGGGAATAGCCAGGGACAAAGCCATGAGTACTCTTTAAGTACTCGCAAACTAATACTAACAGATAAATGGGTTTTTGGATAATAGGACACTAGGCTCTAGGGTTGTTTTGCAAAAGCCAGATTTATCTCTACTAAGTTTAGAAGCAACGGATGCTCGTCACAATTTTATAACTCCTAAGTGGGAATTTTTATTTCATATCACAACTCTGTTGTGGTCAAGTCAAAGTTTCCAATCATTTCACAAGTCATTTTGAAAAGTCTGACGGAGGAACAGTATGGCCACTCCAACTGTCCATAATCATGACGCCTATTCGAATAGTTTGACACTGCAGATTGTACACTTTCACCACAACATTCGATACATCCGTCAGGAACAAATCCTGAATTCACCATACTCAGTATGCGGATAATCGATCCTAACCTTTCAATTACACGCCCTAGTATAAGCACCTCTCCTGTGAGTTTGGCCTCCCAACCATGACCAACTGTCATCTTGGGTACTGCACAGGTGGACAATCTTCACAAGGTAGCCTCAGCTCAGACCTTGGCCGTGAGGGAACTAATACTAAGGTATATAAGTTTCCAGTCAAGCCCTACCCAATCTTCGGGTATTGTGGTTGTACGATAAAATTGGAATGGTATCGCATCCAGACAACCATCAGTTTTATAAAGGGCTAAGGCTCATGCCTCATCATTTTCATCACCAAAATCATCAGGTGTTTGGAAACACATGTCCAAAACATTTCAATAGAATGATCCATCATTCCAAGGGTTTCATACCCATTTTTACACCAAGTATTCCCATCTAAAGTTGATCAAGTTTTATGCTTAGCACTAGCATCTACAGGTGGGGGTAAGCAATAATGAGGGGTGGTAAACTAGTGGAGTTCTAACTAAGTTCCATCTCATGCCTTAAGATGACATCAATATTATCTAGCTTAGACCAAATTTTATGCTCTTTATGCAACCTTCAAATATCCTTCAAGTATCTACCATTTATTTCAGTAAACTCTAAGTAAGAGTTTTCATAAAGAAATAAAGTAATAGACTTGCAAATAAAACTAGGATGGTTTATCAAGTGGTATAAGCTTGCTAAGTTAATAGCTTGCATAGGTCAATTGATGTAGTAAGGCTTGCTAAATTGCAAGTGTTAACTTGCACATTCACTAGTAGTATTAGGCTTGCTAAATTGCAAGTTTTAGCTTGCATAGGTATAGTATCAGCTTGCCTTGTGTAGAGCAGTGGTTGAAGTTCTCCTCGACTTCTTCTTCTTAGTATCCTCCTTCCTCCTCGTATCCTTGGTCGGTACTAGCGTCTATAAATAAATACAAGGTACACAATCACCAAACAATACTTAACTACTTGCAATCATCACACACAAGGGTCCTATAGATGATCTAACATCATCACTAACATTACAAGATTAAAGCTTGGTTTAATTCCTTTTATTTTTAGAAAAGTAATTTCTACTCATTGAAAAACTACTTAAGATTTAATATTCTCCAAACCAAACATAGGATCATGTTGACACATGTCATCACCACATATTTTAGTCCATGGGAATATGATTTAAAGTGGTGTCACAATTTCATAAGGTTTTACCCTTTTATTTTAACTATTTAAAGTGGCTAGAAATGCCTATGTAGCATTCTTTTATTACTTGAACATTATTTCTGAAGGTAAACCTATATATTTTTATATATTCTGAAAGGTATGGTTAAATGTGATTTTTGAGAGTTGGAATCAACTCAAAAGCTATTATGGTTTAAATTTGAACAATGTTTGAATGCAGAAAAGCTTCTGTCTTGTTATTTTTACCATGGGTGATCTATAGATCCAAATGACTTGAATCCAACGGGCATGGATTCAACATTCTCAGTCCTTTCTAACAAAATTGGTGTCATTCAATTTGGTGCACTGAATCGATCTGGGTTGATTTTTGAAGTTGGGTACAGAAGTGAGTTTGAAATAAAATGGAAAGGGTTTAATTCAAATAACTGGGCTGCACGGGAAAAGTTAACGGGTCGGCCTGCTAAGCGCAGTGATCCCGCGGGCTGCTTAAGTGGGTGTCCCACCGCCGGTGAGATGGAGGGGCGGCGCACGGGCGATGTGGATCGTTCGATCTAGTTCTAATCCAACGGATGAGAGTCATCGTCGACGTTGAGCAACGCCGACAAGAAAGAAAACTAGCGCAGCCAGTGAGGGGTGCTGGGGGCTCACCGGGTTGCAGGCGAGGGTCGGGAAAGGCGGGCGAACGATGAAGTCGACGACGGCGAACTCAGGGGTGGTCGCGGTAGCTCCTGGGGTGGACGAAATCGATGGCGCCCTTCTTCTCTAGAGGCGGCGGGCTCCGGTGAAATTCCGGCGAGGTGGTCCTCGCCTTGCTTCGGGAACGGTGTGGCACGATCAGTGAGGAGAGGGGAGTAGAATGGTGTGAAGAAATCGACTAGGGGTGGCCTCTATTTATAGTCAAGCGAGGGGACCGACGGAGCGCACGGTGAGCTCGTCGGGGGCGATGTTACAGGAGGCTATTGGCATGGGCGAAGGTAGGGGGCGGTGTGGTGTTCCCTAGCGATGCTCAACGACATGGTTTTGAGGCATGGGGCAGTGCGGCTTGGTCTGGAACATGCGACGCTCGGCGCGGCAGAGGCGGCGTCTTCGACGACGAGCGGTGGCTGTGCATCACTGGGCGGCGAACGAGGATGTCTGGCGGTCTCCTGGGTCGGTGCTGATCATGTATGCGTGCGGTGAGGGCGGCGCGGTCTGTGGGCGCTGGTCGAGGGTGGCGCTCTGGCGCACGCTCGGCATTGTTGCTGGCGAGGTTGGCATGGTTCGTGCGTGTGGTCCAGGGCTTGGCCACACTCGCGGCTGGGACAGGGAGTGGCGGTGGACGGTGGGCTACCTCCCAGACATGTTGGCTAGGCATGCTTCTCTTCCTAGCTTGCTGTCGACATGGGGGTGACATGGATGTGCTCGGCTGTTCACCATCGATGGAAATGCCAAGCTTACAGTGATGCTAGGGGTTAGTTTAGGTTGTTAGATGATCTACTAAGGCTAGTGGTGTCCAGAGAGGGAACAAGTTAGGCTTCAATCACTGCTCACTATAGTGTTTAGATTTTGTATGATTTGTGTCTGCAACCTGTTTGATGAAATGGCCGCATGAAATCAAGTTTTGAATTTTGAAAAGATTTTTGGTGGGTTTGCTAGATTGGTGCTAGTGAGTCTGAAGATGCTTGGGTTTTGAAAGTTGAGCTTGTTTGAGTGGTTTTTGAAAAACTGGGATATTCCCATATGATAAAGATTCAATTTTGAATTGTCATTTAAACTATGCATTTGAAAGTTTCTGGATGATCACAAAGTGGGCCTTGATACCTTGTTATGAGTACATTCAAGGGGTGCAAAGATCCAGAAAATTTTCCATCAAGTTCTGAAAGTTTGAGACAACCAAAGTAGGCATGGGAGTTAAATTGGTCAAAATGACCATTCCTTTATTTTATTGGTTTTGATTTATTTGTCTTTAGGAAAAGTTTGGGAAATGTTTAGATGATGGTTATTTCACCTAAGAAACATTATACAAGCAAGGAAACACACAAACAAGGTGGTTCAAAAGAATTTCAAATTAAATTCATACACATATGCATGCCTTCGTAATTTTAATTAGAAAAGTTTTTGATAACCCTAAATTTGATGATTAGAGTTTGATGATTCTAGTTTATTATTTTTGGGATGTTACAGGTCGCGTGCTTAGTAGCCATCAGATCCAGATCCAATGGCCACGATAGATCACTTAAGTGAAACGTTTTCTTTAGATATGAGCCACATAGAGCCACATAAATCCTATGGCTCTAGATGATTGATCCAACCGAACCGTTATCAACCAATCTGATACATCCACGTGCCTAGGGTTTCGATTTAAAATCTGTTTTTATATCTATCAGAGAATCAAACTTGCAAAATTCATAACTATTGTTCTGTTTATCCAAAAAATGCAAATAAGATACCATTGGAATCAGAAAAATAAATCCTACACTACTATGGGCTTGAATTTGTATTTTGCTTCTGTAAAATTGGTTTTATTTACAGAACCAAAAGTAAGCCTATTTTTGCTATAAAATTTTTTTACAAAATGATTTTAAAACAAATTCAAGTTTATTTAGGCTATAAATATTTGGTTTTTGTGTTCAGTACTGTTTTTGTGTTCATAATATTTTTTCTTGAATATTAGAATGTGAATTTGGTGCTATTATTTTATGTGTAGATTTTGGTGCTAGTGGTGATTAAGATTGTTGCTACTCCCCCAACTACCAAGGCAAGTGGTTCTTCATGTATTTGTCCTATTATTTGTGACTATGCACTAGTGATATTTTGCATAGGGCTTGCATGAAGTTTTTGCTAAGTATCTATATGCTATGCCATGGGAAATCCTAGTAGTTGTAATCTTGGTAGGATTTTCTCTAAGTTAAGATAATTGTTGATATCCTGCTTAGCCTAGCTAGTAGTAAACAAGGGTGGATTATATACACATGCTATGGAAATTTTACTAAGTCTTTTGACTTATAATAAATCTACTAAGTGAATGAATCACCTAGATGGAATGGTATGAATGGGTTATGTTGAGTGGTTACACAAGGCCGAGTGACTGGTCTACCTTGTGTATCACACTTGTGGAAAGTCACCCAGGAACAAAGAGATTTGAGATACTTAGTGTTCAGAAGCTTCTAGTGCAGCCAGATGGCAATATGGGCTCTTCCTGGATCATATAGGTTGCAATAACTTAGCCATATGGACAGAAGGTTGTACGGTGATAGGTTGGAACGTGTCCATTTGGCCTAAGGGAAGGCTTCTGAAAGATCTTGTATCGATGCATGTCGAGTCTTGTGGGGAAAGTGCACCACCTCTCAGGAAGGAAAAATCTAAGTACTTAGCCGTGTCCCCGGCAACGGACAATTTGAGCATCAAGACATGGAAGCTATCAAGGATCTCCTCATCCCAATTTCTAAGTTAAAAAAACATGTGGTTGAATGAGGGTTAAAGGTTCACCAATATATATTGGTGGTTCCTTGGGTGATTTTTCATCAAACAAAAACTTAGTGTTTTCAACTGATAAGGAAAACCTATTTTGAGCAAACCAAGCCTAAGGTACACTTAGCCAAAATTCATATAGATGATAGAAACTAATATTTTATTATGGTATCACTTGCCAATAGTATTCAAATGTATTGACCCACTGTGGCTGTCACTTATGATGTCGCAGGTTACCCTGATGAAGATTAGGATTATGAGTCTAAACTCAACATGCTTGCCTGTGGCACATGAAGGTGAAGACTTTACTTTATTTACTTATGTTAGGAACTCTTGTATTAGGCTTTGGCTATGGAGTTGTAAAATACTATGTTTATCTCTGGAATGACGATGTAATAAAGACCTTTTTTGTGTACTTCATCTTAAACTGTGGATGCTAGCATTTGATCCAGGGACTAGCATTGCAATCACAGGGACCTTTACCTTATAAGGGTGGGGTCTTACAGATGGTATCAGAGCACTGTGTTGCCTGTAGGACTATGACCTAGGTTGGATTAGACTAAGGAACCACTACGGAAAACTACAACACTTTGAAAATTCCACACTTGTCTTTTTCTTCTCGTAAACTTTTCTAATCTTCTTTCTCATCTCCATTTTTAGATGAACTCCATCAACGAAGCCGTCAAGAAGGGACCACTCATGACTATGACTTTGGAGTGTGAGACGGAGTTTCCCAAAGCACTCAAGAACCTTATGGTTACCATGGGGATACATGGAGCAGCAGTGTACAAAGGATTTCCCGTGATGGATGAAGGAGAAGAATATTGGTGGGTGCAACTTCACTTGTACAAAAACAAGGAAGAAAACCAGAATGAGTCGGGATTCTGGATGGTCACACCCTCATAAATGCACATGTCATTCTTTGACTCTGCAAGGAATGCAGCTTGGAATTCCATCAAGGAGCTTGGTGACAGAATCAAGTGTAGAATACTTGTCACATCCCAAAAATTTCCAAAATTTGAAATGTGAAAAATAAAAAATTGTTGAAAATTAGGGTGAAAAGAAACTTTTTGTTTCATAATGGAAACATCAAAACATTTCCTGAACAAAATTTGAATAAAATAGAATCCAACAAATTTCAAATCAAGTGAAATGCATTCATCAATGAATGTATCTTGAAATTTAAACCTTTAGAAAAATAAACCAAGACCTTAAAACCCTAATGGAATAAATCATTTCCAAGATCTCCCTAAGACAATGGATTTGATCCATATAGAATTTAGCAACAAACATTTTAAAATGATCAATAATGACAAATAAAAATATTATAAAACCATAGAAATTGATTTCATTCAAACTAGAAACATGGATAAAAACTTATGTAATTAATAAGATAAAAGGAAATAATTTCCAAAGCTAATAAAATATCCTAACTAAAATCCATACCAAATTGTGAGCAATTAATCCTAAAATGATTTAAAAGGATAACAAATATTAAATAAAATCAAACAAATTGGAATCACCAATTTTGGATCTATAAATAAAAGATATGGATTTTATAAGGGAAAGAAAGAAAATAAATAAATAAGGAATATTTAAAAACCAAATTAAATCTTGGCCAAATCCTTAACAAATGAAATTTTATTGAATAATAAAAGGAGAAAAATATTATTTAAATAAAATCATAAGAATTAAACAATATTCAATTTTATTTAAATGAAGATAAATTGCCTAAGTAAAATTATTTAGAAGACAATTTAAATCTTGAACCAAATCCATAAGCAAATGAAATAAATATAATCCAAATAAAATAAAGTGATAAAGCTTATTTCAATAAAATTATATGGATAAAACCATATTCTAAATTATATTTAAATAGGGACAAAATCCCTAAAGTAAAATATTAATTAAATCATGGGAAAATAATAAATTGGAATTTACCAAAGTGGACTAAAAAGTTATTTAATTAACTTAAAAAGAATAAAATAATTGTTTGAATAAAATTTATAAGGGTTTAAAACTATATTTGATTTTATTAGAATAAAGACAAATGCCTAATTTAAATGAATAATAAATCATATTAAAATATTCTAAATAATTCAAAATGAATTATTTAACATACTATTGAATAAATAAAACCTACTGAAAAAGGTTTGATGAAAAATAGAATTCAAATAAGAGTTCGAAATTATAATTAAAATCTTATTTGAATAAAGGCAAGTGCCTATTATAAATAAATAATAAACCATAAATGAATAAAAGAATTATTCCAAAAATGGTCTTTAAAATACATGTTTGAACAATACTAAAAGCTTACTGAAAAGTTTGGAAGGTTTTGAATTCAAATGGTTGTTTGAATTGTTTGAAAAAATTCAAAACAAAAAATGAAAACAGAAAAATAAAAATAAAACAAAAGAGAAAAAAATTAAAAGAAGCAGCCTAGCCCAGCTAACACAATCCGGCCGAACTCGTAGCCCACCTCACTCTACCCCGCGAGCCCCTTTCTCACTCAAACATGCACCTGCTCTGTCACTGGCAACCAGACCCCACGCGTGACTGCCTTACCTCGCTGACGCCCAAGTCCCACCTGCTAGTCGTCTTCTCCACCCCGTGGACCCATTCTTCCCCAAATCACCGGCCATTTTTGCCGCTTTTTACTCGCGTTCAATTCACCTTAATGCCGCGATAATTTCTCACCGCGACCACGCACGTTAAAACGCCTATTCCCCCTCTACCTTTCCCCTCAAACTGCTCTTCCTATGAGCCACCAGGCTGCTGCAATTGTTGCTCGCAACGACACTGACCCCGACGAACTTTCCGGCGAATTCCGGCCAGCCCACACCTCCCCTTTCTCCTTGGAACCTACAAGCACATTCCCCACCTCCCTACGCATCTCCCAGTACCAACCACTCGCCCGCCCGTGCCCCAGAGGCTCGGCAACATCTCCAACAGAGCGCCACCATCGACTACATCAACTCCGGCGACCCTCCCCGTAAGCCCCGTCCTCGCCTCTCTCTCTGGAAAATACCACTGCACTCTACGTTCCTTCGCGCATCTAATGCCGCCTGTTTCGTTTCCTAGCGCGTCCTGTAGGTTCGTCTTCGACAATGCCAGAACACGCCCGTCGCCAGAAGGAATTCCGACGAGCAATTGTCACCATCCTCGTGTCCCCCCTACTCTCCGAAGACCACCTTGAGCTTTGCCACACCACTGCGAACACTGTGAGCCATCTCCCTCTCTCTCTCGCTTCCTGTATCGTCGGTAACATCACCACTAGAGCGCTCCGCCGCTCGCCACCTTCGCAGCGCCGCCCATCCTTGGTCAAGCTGCTAGGAGCCGTTCGATCTTGATCTTGTG
Source organism: Avena longiglumis (assembly GCA_030063025.1). Lineage (NCBI taxonomy): Eukaryota > Viridiplantae > Streptophyta > Magnoliopsida > Poales > Poaceae > Avena > Avena longiglumis. The sequence goes on along the minus strand of CP125974.1, from coordinate 190,799,810 downwards.
TACGCGATAGAATGTTAAACCGAAGAGGTATGCGTCTCTCTGTGTCCCACGATTAACTTTAAATACAACTAACCACAACACTCGATCCAGCCGAACTGGTATGGACCTGTAGAGGGAGTGTCCCAACCTTTATTAACATAAGGTGGTGTCCCCTGTGTTTACAATGCTAGTCCCTGGATCAATAGCTAGCATCCACAGTTAAGATGTAATATAAAGAAACAAAGGTCATAATACAACTTTATAACCAGGAATAACATAATTTATTACATCTTACATAGCTCATTTGGCTATTACATTACATTGCAGCAGAAAACTATAAGCATGGAGTCCTTCATCTGCAAAATAGATTTTTCCTTTACATTTGAAAACACTAAGTTTTTGCTTAACAAAATCATTTTTTTTTCTCAATCAAAGATTTGAAGATCCTTTAACCCTTGTTCAAACCACAAGATTTTAACTTAGAAATTTGAATGATGAGATTCTTGATTGCTTCCATGTCTTGATGCTCAAATTGTCCTTTACCAGGGACATGGCTAAGTACTTAGATTTTACACTCTGCAGAGGTGGTGCACTTTCCCCACAAGACTTGGTTTCCCAAGACAAGATCTTTCAGAAGCCTTCCCTTAGACAAAAATGGACGCGCTCCAACCTATCAAACACTACCACCAACTGTCCATATGGCTAAATTCTTGCAACCTATATGATCTAGGCAGAGCCCATAATGCCAAGTGGTTGCACTTGAAGCTTCTCAACATTTGACATCTCAAATCTCTTTGTTCCTGGGTGGCCATCCACAAATGAGATACACAAGGTCAACCATAGACATGGGCCTTGTGAACCACTCAACCAAAATCCACCAAGCAATTACCATTCCACCCAGGTGATTCATTAACTTAGTTGTTTTATTAAACAAAAACACAAGTCCTCAGACTTATAAATTTCCATAGTGTGAATATATTTCCACCCTTGTTTTCTATTGTCTAAGCTAAGCATGATAGTAGTAGGTATCTTGACTTAGGAATTTCTACTAAGGTTTCAACTACTAGGATTTCTTATAGCAAGGTTTATACTTAGCAAAAATCCATGCAAGTTTTACTTAGCAAAATCACTAGTGCATAGTGAAAGTAATGGGACAAAAGTATGAAGCATCACTTGCCTTTTTGTTAGAGTATGGGTTCACTCCTTGTCCTTGCAACAATCACACTCTTCAAGTCACTACAATCCAATCAAACAAGGCACAAACTCAATCTACCAATCAAGCAAAACATCACATAAAATGACAAAGTCAAAGTAATGCATGCAAGCATGCCAAGATTTGTTTTGTTTGAAAAAGTAGTTCCTAATGGGTCATAAGCATTTGAAAACACCTAATGGTCATTTTGTAAAGTGGCAAAGTCATTTGCAAAAGGTTTCACCTCAAAAACCATTTTCAAAACAAAGTATCATTTTATGTGGTGTAAAAATATTTTTACTAAGGCATTAATCTATAGGGTTCACCAAATAAGTTTTCAAACCACAAAACTTGGTGTTTACGGTCAGAGAGTTTTAAAACAAGACATTTTCCAAAGGCTTTCTTCCAAAACCATTTTTAATAAATAAACCACATTTCTATTTGACTAGAAATGGTTTTAAATCAAAGAATCATTATTTTGTTTTACCAAATTCATTTTTGAATCCACAAAGTGTTTCCTATGGTCAGTAGGTTCAAATCACACCATTTGCCAAAGATTTTATCCCCAAAATCATTTTTGAATAATTTTTATAACCTAAACAAGCATACAAATGTTTCTGCAAAAACAAACATTTTAAAAGAAACTTTTTACTAAACAAAAGGCATGGTTGGCTAGGGCTTGTTCCACTGATTCCAATGATATCAAGTTTGTAAAATTTGGACGTGTTGATCAAAAGTTACAAAGGTTTGAAAATCACAAACAAATCTGTTTTCAAATTTCTGTTTTAAACTAGAGCTGGCCACGCGTCGCTCTCTAATTGGACGGTACCGGTTCGGCCGGATCGCGTAGTTGCAGCCATTGGATCTAATAAGATCGTGCGGCATAGGACGTGTACCTCTTCGTGGTTAAGTGATCTAATCTTGCTCGCCTGATCTAGATCCTACGGTGCTGGCTTGCTTGACCAAATGCGGGTGGCGCCGATGGTGGCTAGCGGCGGCGCACGTCCAGGCGATGGCGCTACGGCGATTACAAGAAGCGAGGGAGGATGGGAAAGTGCTCACCAGAATCGCAGGGTTGTGGTGATGCTCAAGGTACTGTTGCCTTGACAAGGGGCGCTCAGGGGCAGTCGTAATTCCTCGCCGGAGTTAGGTCTGGCGACGGTTGCACGCGGTCGAGGTCGAGGACGATGCTTCGGCCACAAGAAGACAAACCGAGGACATGGTTAGCTGCGCATGTTCGAGGCGAGTGAGGGAGCGTGAATGAAACGGCGTGGGGCGGTCTGGTTTACCTGGGAGACGTCGTCGCAGTTGAAGACAGACGGCGGCGATCAGAGCTTTGTCGTAGTCGACGCTTGGGGACGCCCGCGGTCGAACGAGGGGCACGGACATATGCGTCAGGAGGTGGAGAAGGTGTGAGCTTGGTCGGGGAGGTAAGGAGTGGTCAGGCTCGGCCGGAATTGACAAGGAGGGTCGTCGGAGACAGAGCTGCTCGGGGAGAAATTGGGGCAGCCTGGGGGCGTGTCGAGATGGGGAGACAGAGGGAAAATGAAGAGGAGGGAAAGGCGTCTTAACGTGCATGGTCAAGGTGAGTGATGGTGGCCACGTTATGACGAATTCAAGCCATGAAATCAAAGCAGAAACGGGGATGAACTGGTCGCTGTGGTGAGGACGATGAATAGGAGGGTGGGGCATACTTGTCAGCGAGAAAGGAAGTGAGGGGGAAGGGTCCACATGTCAATTGCTCCGCGGGTTCTTTCTGCGGTGAAGAAAACGTTTCGGTGCGAGGGAACAGGTGGGCTGGGCTGGGCTGTTGGGCTGGTTTGTTGGGCTGGGTCCTTTGCACTATTTTTTTTCTGTCTGAATGATTTGATCTTTTCTATTTCTATTTACTGATTTGAAATTCCAAATAACATTCAAACATTCAAACAATTCAAACAATCACCACACTTGTAATGAGTTTTTGGTTCTGTTTATCAACATAAACCAAATCCCAAAATAAAATAATATTTTTATTCTTTTTAGGATCCATTCATTAATTAAATAAAATGGACCTTAGTTATTAAATCAAATAGGGTTTGTTTTATTATTTAAAATCTTTATTTGAAATCTAAATAAAACCAAAACACTTCAGTAGGTTTTATTTGAGAATATAAAATACTTGGAAAACTTATTTTAAATAAATAAATAAATTTTTGTGTTGATTTAAAATGGGAAAAGCCTTTACTTAAATAAAATTGGATATTAAATCCTTATTATTTTATTTAAATAAACCGTTACTGTTTTTATCAAAACAAAACATTTTATTTCAAAAGCTTGGCCAAGGTTTAATTTGGGTCTATAAAATAATCCTTATTTATAAAACCACCTTTTCTTTTGAAAACCAAATCCTTTTATTAAAAGATCCAAAATAGAAATTTTAAATATTCAAAATATTTTCTTTATTAATTGTTTAACTTTTCAAATCCCTTTAGGATTTGTTTGATCAAAAAGGTTTGAAGGTTCTAATTGGAATCAAAAAGTTTCTTCTCACCCTGAAAATCAACAAAGTTTTATTTTATTCATTTATTTTTCACATAACAAGATTTGGAAAATCTTGGGATGTGACATGCTACCACCCTTAAAATAAATCTCGTCCCGAGATTTGGGGAGGCTAGGGTTACAAGTAGACTCAAAACAACTAGGGTACTACCACCCTTAAAAATTTCAAACTAAATTACATATTGGCCTTCTTGGGATCCTGGGAAACTTCTCTGGGCAAACATCTGCTTAGTGTCCTTTGTTTCCACACTTGACTCATTGGCCAAGGTTGAGATTCTCCATAGGCTTGTTTAACTTGTTCTTCATCTTTTCTAGATAATTGTTTACATAGTGGCCTAGCTCCTTGCATTTGAAACACATCACTTGGTTGATATCTTTCTTTTCCTTTGGTATCATTGCCTCTTGTTTGTTTCCTTGGTTCTTATTCTTTTCTGGGAATTCATTGGCATAGTGTCCCATCTCTTTGCAATTGTAACATTGCACTTGAGTAATATCCTCCTTGTTAGGGTTGGGGCATTTCTACTTCTTCTTGGGTCTCTCCAAAGCTAGGAGTTCTTCTAGTTCATGTTCTTCATAGGTGGGAGATCTTTCTCTCTCCTTGGGGCATTGATCTTCATGCTCCTTGGATGCATGATCCTTGTATCCACAAGTATTACTAGCTTGGGTTCCTTCTAGAATAACTTTCTTATCATCCTTGTTGTCATTGGCTCTTTGGGAAAAGTTTTCTCCCATGTTGATCATTTGAGTAACCAATCCTTGCAACAATTGGGATTGAAGTTTCAAAATCCTTTGTATGGCTGGGTCTAGTCCGTTGTTGTTGGCTAAAAGCTGAGTTGTCGCTTGACTCAACTGGTTTTGGGTTGCTATAAGTTCTCTCATGTTGTCCTCTTGGTTGTTGTTATTGTCACCATCCTTGATGTTGGAGTCTCTTGGAGTAGTCATCTGTTTGGGTTGGGTAGGGATTAGAATAGGCAAAATATTTCTAAGGGAATAATTCTATTCACACACATCACAATTCACTCAAGCATTGTGCAAGCAATCACAAACAAACATTCCACTCAAGCAACAAGTTTCAAGCATATTTTTAGGCAACCAAAATTATTTTTGTTACACCACATAAGTTGGTGTGTTTTGACTTAACTAATATATGGTGGTCCATCTATATGGTTCACTTGTGATCTTTCCATCATTCTTGGTTGCTTGTTCTTACTTGATATCATGGTTTCCTTGGGAAAACTCCTTGGTCACAAAAAAAAACTTCAAAGTTGATGATGGCTCATTCCAAGTTGTACTTCCTTAGTCTTCAAATCTTGAGCAAGATTTCTTGTCTCACTTGTCCTTAGTGATAACCTTGGTTGAAGTCCTTGGTGAACATGTCAAGATGTTGAAGTCATTAGAGTTGAAGAAGTTGAAGTCATTAGAGTTGAAGATGTTGAAGAAGTCCTTTGCACATGGTGTAGTCTTTGGCCATGGGTAGGCTTTTCCATCAAGTTTGAAATAGATGAGATGTAGAGTTGAAACCAAAATGGTTGAGGAAAGAGTTTACAAGATTGTTTGTAAATATGTTTGGAACAAATACGACTCCTACTTTTCTAAGGGGTTTTGTCCAATCCTAGGTTTACAAATCCTACAGGAAACACAATGCTCTGATACCATCTGTAGAGGGAGTGTCCCAACCTTTATTAACATAAGGTGGTGTCCCCTGTGTTTACAATGCTAGTCCCTGGATCAATAGCTAGCATCCACAGTTAAGATGTAATATCAAGAAACAAAGGTCATAATACAACTTTATAACCAGGAATAACATAATTTATTACATCTTACATAGCTCATTTGGCTATTACATTACATTGCAGCAGAAAACTATAAGCATGGAGTCCTTCATCTTCAAAGTGCCACAGGCATACATGTTGGTTGTAGATTTTGTAATCCTAATCAATCAATCTTCACTAAAATCAATCAAACCTGCAACATCACAAGTTACAGCCACAAGGGTCAATACATTTGAATTGTATTGGCAAGTGATACTATGGTAGTATAGTGGAGTCTATCTTCTATATGCATTTGGCTAAGTGGAGTTGAGGCTTGCATTGCTCAAAATAGATTTTTTCCTTTACATTTGAAAACACTAAGTTTTTGCTTAACAAAATCATTTTTTTCTCAATCAAAGATTTGAAGATCCTTTAACCCTTGTTCAAACCACAAGATTTTAACTTAGAAATTTGAATGATGAGATTCTTGATTTCTTCCATGTCTTGATGCTCAAATTGTCCTTTACCAGGGACATGGCTAAGTACTTAGATTTTACACTCTACAGAGGTGGTGCACTTTCCCCACATGACTTGGTTTCCCAAGACAAGATATTTCAGAAGCCTTCCCTTAGACCAAAATGGACGCGCTCCAACCTATCAAACACTACCACCAACTGTCCATATGGCTAAATTCTTGCAACCTATATGATCTAGGCAGAGCCCATAATGCCAAGTGGTTGCACTTGAAGCTTCTCAACATTTGACATCTCAAATCTCTTTGTTCCTGGGTGGCCATCCACAAGTGAGATACACAAGGTCAACCATAGACATGGGCCTTGTGAACCACTCAACCAAAATCCACCAAGCAATTACCATTCCACCCAGGTGATTCATTAACTTAGTTGTTTTATTAAACAAAAACACAAGTCCTCAGACTTATAAATTTCCATAGTGTGAATATATGTCCACCCTTGTTTTCTATTGTCTAAGCTAAGCATGATAGTAGTAGGTATCTTGACTTAGGAATTTCTACTAAGGTTTCAACTACTAGGATTTCTTATAGCAAGGTTTATACTTAGCAAAAATCCATGCAAGTTTTACTTAGCAAAATCACTAGTGCATAGTGAAAGTAATGGGACAAAAGTATGAAGCATCACTTGCCTTTTTGTTAGAGTATGGGTTCACTCCTTGTCCTTGCAACAATCACACTCTTCAAGTCACTACAATCCAATCAAACAAGGCACAAACTCAATCTACCAATCAAGCAAAACATCACATAAAATGACAAAGTCAAAGTAATGCATGCAAGCATGCCAAGATTTGTTTTGTTTGAAAAAGTAGTTCCTAATGGGTCATAAGCATTTGAAAACACCTAATGGTCATTTTGTAAAGTGGCAAAGTCATTTGCAAAAGGTTTCACCTCAAAAACCATTTTCAAAACAAAGTATCATTTTATGTGGTGTAAAAATATTTTTACTAAGGCATTAATCTATAGGGTTCACCAAATAAGTTTTCAAACCACAAAACTTGGTGTTTACGGTCAGAGAGTTTTAAAACAAAACATTTTCCAAAGGCTTTCTTCCAAAACCATTTTTAATAAATAAACCACATTTCTATTTGACTAGAAATGGTTTTAAATCAAAGAATCATTATTTTGTTTTACCAAATTCATTTTTGAATCCACAAAGTGTTTCCTATGGTCAGTAGGTTCAAATCACACCATTTGCCAAAGATTTTATCCCCAAAATCATTTTTGAATAATTTTTATAACCTAAACAAGCAAATAAATGTTTCTGCAAAAACAAACATTTTAACAGAAACTTTTTACTAAACAAAAGGCATGGTTGGCTAGGGCTTGTTCCACTGATTCCAATGATATCAAGTTTGTAAAATTTGGACGTGTGGATCAAAAGTTACAAAGGTTTGAAAATCACAAACAACTGTTTCAAATTTCATTTTAAACTAGAGCTGGCCACGCGTCGCTCTCTAATTGGACGGTACCAGTTCGGCCGGATCGCGTAGTTGCAGCCATTGGATCTAATAAGATCGTGCGGCATAGTACGTGTACCTCTTCGTGGTTAAGTGATCTTATCTTGCTCGCCTGATCTAGATCCTACGGTGCTGGCTTGCTTGACCAAATGCGGGCGGCGCCGATGGTGGCTAGCGGCGCGTCAGCGGTGGCGCTCTGGCGATTACAAGCGAGGAGGATGGGAAAGTGCTCACCAATCGCAGGGTTGTGGTGATTCTCAAGGTACGTTATTTGACAAGGCGCCAGGGCGATCGTAATTCTCGCCGGAGTTAGGTCCGCGGCTGTGATCGCCGAGGTCGAGGACGATGCTTCGGCCACAAGAAGACAAACCGAGGACATGGTTAGCTGCGCATGTTCGAGGAGAGTGAGGGAGCGTGAATGAAACGGCGTGGGGCGGTCTGGTTTACCTGGGAGACGTCGTCGCAGTTGAAGACAGACGGCGGCGCTCAGAGCTTTGTCGGAGTCGACGCTCGGGGACGCCCGCGGTCGAACGAGGGGCACGGACAGATGCGTCAGGAGGTGGAGAAGGTGTGAGCTTGGTCGAGGAGGTAAGGAGTGGTCAGGCTCGGCCGGAATTGACAAGGAGGGTCGTCGGAGACAGAGCTGCTCGGGTTAGAAATTGGGGCAGCCTGGGGGTGTGTCGAGATGGGGAGACAGAGGGAAAATGAAGAGGAGGGAAAGGCGTCTTAACGTGCATGGTCAAGGTGAGTGATGGTGGCCACGTTATGACGAATTCAAGCCATGAAATCAAAGCAGAAACGGGGATGAACTGGTCGCTGTGGTGAGGACGATGAACAGGAGGGTGGGGCATACTTGTCAGCGAGAAAGGAAGTGAGGGGGAAGGGTCCACATGTCAGTTGCTCCACGGGTTCTTTCTGCGGTGAAGAAAACGTTTCGGTGCGAGGGAACAGGTGGGCTGGGCTGGGCTGTTGGGCTGGTTTGTTGGGCTGGGTCCTTTGCACTATTTTTTTCTGTCTGAATGATTTAATCTTTTCTATTTCTATTTACTGATTTGAAATTCCAAATAACATTCAAACATTCAAACAATTCAAACAATCACCACACTTGTAATGAGTTTTTGGTTCTGTTTATCAACATAAACCAAATCCCAAAATAAAATAATATTTTTATTCTTTTTAGGATCCATTCATTAATTAAATAAAATGGACCTTAGTTATTAAATCAAATAGGGTTTGTTTTATTATTTAAAATCTTTATTTGAAATCTAAATAAAACCAAAACACTTCAGTAGGTTTTATTTGAGAATATAAAATACTTGGAAAACTTATTTTAAATAAATAAATAAGTTTTTGTGTTGATTTAAAATGGGAAAAGCCTTTACTTAAATAAAATTGGATATTAAATCCTTATTATTTTATTTAAATAAACCGTTACTGTTTTTATCAAAACAAAACATTTTATTTCAAAAGCTTGGCCAAGGTTTAATTTGGGTCTATAAAATAATCCTTATTTATAAAACCACCTTTTCTTTTGAAAACCAAATCCTTTTATTAAAAGATCCAAAATAGAAATTTTAAATATTCAAAATATTTTCTTTATTAATTGTTTAACTTTTCAAATCCCTTTAGGATTTGTTTGATCAAAAAGGTTTGAAGGTTCTAATTGGAATCAAAAAGTTTCTTCTCACCCTGATAATCAACAAAGTTTTATTTTATTCATTTATTTTTCACATAACAAGATTTGGAAAATCTTGGGATGTGACATGCTACCACCCTTAAAATAAATCTCGTCCCGAGATTTGGGGAGGCTAGGGTTACAAGTAGACTCAAAACAACTAGGGTACTACCACCCTTAAAAATTTCAAACTAAATTACATATTGGCCTTCTTGGGATCCTGGGAAACTTCTCTGGGCAAACATCTGCTTAGTGTCCTTTGTTTCCACACTTGACTCATTGGCCAAGGTTGAGATTCTCCATAGGCTTGTTTAACTTGTTCTTCATCTTTTCTGGATAATTGTTTACATAGTGGCCTAGCTCCTTGCATTTGAAACACATCACTTGGTTGATATCTTTCTTTTCCTTTGGTATCATTGCCTCTTGTTTGTTTCCTTGGTTCTTATTCTTTTCTGGGAATTCATTGGCATAGTGTCCCATCTCTTTGCAATTGTAACATTGCACTTGAGTAATATCCTCCTTGTTAGGGTTGGGGCATTTCTACTTCTTCTTGGGTCTCTCCAAAGCTAGGAGTTCTTCTAGTTCATGTTCTTCATAGGTGGGAGATCTTTCTCTCTCCTTGGGGCATTGATCTTCATGCTCCTTGGATGCATGATCCTTGTATCCACAAGTATTACTAGCTTGGGTTCCTTCTAGAATAACTTTCTTGTCATCCTTGTTGTCATTGGCTCTTTGGGAAAAGTTTTCTCCCATGTTGATCATTTGAGTAACCAATCCTTGCAACAATTGGGATTGAAGTTTCAAAATCCTTTGTATGGCTGGGTCTAGTCCGTTGTTGTTGGCTAAAAGCTGAGTTGTCGCTTGACTCAACTGGTTTTGGGTTGCTATAAGTTCTCTCATGTTGTCCTCTTGGTTGTTGTTATTGTCACCATCCTTGATGTTGGAGTCTCTTGGAGTAGTCATCTGTTTGGGTTGGGTAGGGATTAGAATAGGCAAAATATTTCTAAGGGAATAATTCTATTCACACACATCACAATTCACTCAAGCATTGTGCAAGCAATCACAAACAAACATTCCACTCAAGCAACAAGTTTCAAGCATATTTTTAGGCAACCAAAATTATTTTTGTTACACCACATAAGTTGGTGTGTTTTGACTTAACTAATATATGGTGGTCCATCTATATGGTTCACTTGTGATCTTTCCATCATTCTTGGTTGCTTGTTCTTACTTGATATCATGGTTTCCTTGGGAAAACTCCTTGGTCACAAAAAAAAACTTCAAAGTTGATGATGGCTCATTCCAAGTTGTACTTCCTTAGTCTTCAAATCTTGAGCAAGATTTCTTGTCTCACTTGTCCTTAGTGATAACCTTGGTTGAAGTCCTTGGTGAACATGCTGAAGATGTTGAAGTCATTAGAGTTGAAGAAGTTGAAGTCATTAGAGTTGAAGATGTTGAAGAAGTCCTTTGCACATGGTGTAGTCTTTGGCCATGGGTAGGCTTTTCCATCAAGTTTGAAATAGATGAGATGTAGAGTTGAAACCAAAATGGTTGAGGAAAGATTTTACAAGATTGTTTGTAAATATGTTTGGAACAAATACGACTCCTACTTTTCTAAGGGGTTTTGTCCAATCCTAGGTTTACAAATCCTACAGGCAACACAATGCTCTGATACCATCTGTAGAGGGAGTGTCCCAACCTTTATTAACATAAGGTGGTGTCCCCTGTGTTTACAATGCTAGTCCCTGGATCAATAGCTAGCATCCACAGTTAAGATGTAATATCAAGAAACAAAGGTCATAATACAACTTTATAACCAGGAATAACATAATTTATTACATCTTACATAGCTCATTTGGCTATTACATTACATTGCAGCAGAAAACTATAAGCATGGAGTCCTTCATCTTCAAAGTGCCACAGGCATACATGTTGGTTGTAGATTTTGTAATCCTAATCAATCAATCTGCACTAAAATGAATCAAACCTGCAACATCACAAGTTACAGCCACAAGGGTCAATACATTTGAATTGTATTGGCAAGTGATACTATGGTAGTATAGTGGAGTCTATCTTCTATATGCATTTGGCTAAGTGGAGTTGAGGCTTGCATTGCTCAAAATAGATTTTTTCCTTTACATTTGAAAACACTAAGTTTTTGCTTAACAAAATCATTTTTTTTCTCAATCAAAGATTTGAAGATCCTTTAACCCTTGTTCAAACCACAAGATTTTAACTTAGAAATTTGAATGATGAGATTCTTGATTGCTTCCATGTCTTGATGCTCAAATTGTCCTTTACCAGGGACATGGCTAAGTACTTAGATTTTACACTCTGCAGAGGTGGTGCACTTTCCCCACAAGACTTGGTTTCCCAAGACAAGATCTTTCAGAAGCCTTCCCTTAGACCAAAATGGACGCGCTCCAACCTATCAAACACTACCACCAACTGTCCATATGGCTAAATTCTTGCAACCTATATGATCTAGGCAGAGCCCATAATGCCAAGTGGTTGCACTTGAAGCTTCTCAACATTTGACATCTCAAATCTCTTTGTTCCTGGGTGGCCATCCACAGGTGAGATACACAAGGTCAACCATACACATGGGCCTTGTGAACCACTCAACCAAAATCCACCAAGCAATTACCATTCCACCAAGGTGATTCATTAACTTAGTTGTTTTATTAAACAAAAACATAAGTCCTCAGACTTAGAAATTTCCATAGTGTGAATATATTTCCACCATTGTTTTCTATTGGATAAGCTAAGCATGATAGTAGTAGGTATCTTGACTTAGGAATTTCTACTAAGGTTTCAACTACTAGGATTTCTTATAGCAAGGTTTATACTTAGCAAAAATCCATGCAAGTTTTACTTAGCAAAATCACTAGTGCATAGTGAAAGTAATGGGACAAAAGTATGAAGCATCACTTGCCTTTTTGGTAGAGTATGGGTTCACTCCTTGTCCTTGCAACAATCACACTCTTCAAGTCACTACAATCTAATCAAACAAGGCACAAACTCAATCTACCAATCAAGCAAAACGTCACATAAAATGACAAAGTCAAAGTAATGCATGCAAGCATGCCAAGATTTGTTTTGTTTGAAAAAGTAGTTCCTAATGGGTCATAAGCATTTGAAAATACATAATGGTCATTTTGTAAAGTGGCAAAGTCATTTGCAAAAGGTTTCACCTCAAAAACCATTTTCAAAACAAAGTATCATTTTATGTGGTGTAAAAATATTTTTACTAAGGCATTAATCTATAGGGTTCACCAAATAAGTTTTCAAACCACAAAACTTGGTGTTTAGGGTCAGAGAGTTTTAAAACAAAACATTTTCCGAAGGTTTTCTTCCAAAACCATTTTTAATAAATAAACCACATTTCTATTTGACTAGAAATGGTTTTAAATCAAAGAATCATTATTTTGTTTTACCAAATTCATTTTTGAATCCACAAAGTGTTTCCTATGGTCAGTAGGTTCAAATCACACCATTTTCCAAAGATTTTATCCCCAAAATCATTTTTGAATATTTTTTATAACCTAAACAAGCATACAAATGTTTCTGCAAAAACAAACATTTTAACAGAAACTTTTTACTAAACAAAAGGCATGGTTGGCTAGGGCTTGTTCCACTGATTCCAATGATATTAAGTTTGTAAAATTTGGACGTGTGGATCAAAAGTTACAAAGGTTTGAAAATCACAAACAAATCTGTTTTCAAATTTCTGTTTTAAACTAGAGCTGGCCACGCGTCGCTCTCTAATTGGACGGTACCGGTTCGGTCGGATCGCGTAGTTGCAGCCATTGGATCTAATCAGATCGTGCGGCATAGGACGTGTACCTCTTCGTGGTTAAGTGATCTAATCTTGCTCGCCCGATCTAGATCCTACGGCGCTGGCTTACTTGACCAAATGCCGGCGGCGCCGATGGTGGCTAGCGGCGGCGCATGGCCAGGCGGTGGCGCTACGGCGATTACAAGAAGCGAGGGAGGATGGGAAAGTGCTCACCAGAATCGCAGGGCTGTGGTGATGCTCAAGGTACTATTGGCTTGACAAGGGGCGCTCAGGGGCAGTCGTAATTCCTCGCCGGAGTTAGGTCTGGCGACGGTTGCACGCGGTCGAGGTCGAGGACGATGATACGGCCACAAGAAGACAAACAGAGGACATGGTTAGCTGCGCATGGTCGAGGCGAGTGAGGGAGCATGAATGAAACGGCGTGGGGCGGTCTGGTTTACCTGGGAGACGTCGTCGCAGTTGGAGACAGACGGCGGCGCTCAGAGCTTTGTCGGAGTCGACGCTCGGGGACGCCCGCGGTCGAACGAGGGGCACGGACAGATGCGTCAGGAGGTGGAGAAGGTGTGAGCTTGGTCGGGGAGGTAAGGAGTGGTCAGGCTCGGCCGGAATCGACAAGGAGGGTCGTCGGAGACAGAGCTGCTCGGGGATAAATTGGGGCGGCCTGGGGGCGTGTCGAGATGGGGCGACAGAGGGAAAATGAAGAGGAGGGACATGCGTCTTAACGTGCATGGTCAAGGTGAGTGATGGTGGCCGCGTTATGACGAATTCAAGCCGCGAAATCAAAGCAGAAACGGGGATGAACTGGTCGCTGCGGCGAGGACGATGAACAGGAGGGTGGGGCATACTTGTCAGCGAGAAAGGAAGTGAGGCGGAAGGTTCCACATGTCAGTTTCTCCGCGGGTTCTTTCCGCGGTGAAGAAAACGGTTCGGGGCGAGGGAACAGGTGGGCTGGGCTGGGCTGTTGGGCGGGTTCTTTCCGCGGATCCATTCATTAATTAAATAAAATGGACCTTAGTTATTAAATCAAATAGGGTTTGTTTTATTATTTAAAATCTTTATTTGAAATCTAAATAAAACCAAAACACTTCAGTATGTTTTATTTGAGAATATAAAATACTTGGAAAACTTATTTTAAATAAATAAATAAGTTTTTGTGTTGATTTAAAATGGGAAAAGCCTTTACTTAAATAAAATTGGATATTAAATCCTTATTATTTTATTTAAATAAACTGTTACTGTTTTTATCAAAACAAAACATTTTATTTCAAAAGCTTGGCCAAGGTTTAATTTGGGTCTATAAAATAATCCTTATTTATAAAACCACCTTTTCTTTTGAAAACCAAATCCTTTTATTAAAAGATCCAAAATAGAAATTTTAAATATTCAAAATATTTTCTTTATTAATTGTTTAACTTTTCAAATCCCTTTAGGATTTGTTTGATCAAAAAGGTTTGAAGGTTCTAATTGGAATCAAAAAGTTTCTTCTCACCCTGAAAATCAACAAAGTTTTATTTTATTCATTTATTTTTCACATAACAAGATTTGGAAAATCTTGGGATGTGACAGGACCAATAAGAACACACCACATGGCATGAGTTTTAATTTAAAAACAAAAACTTGTCTATTAGATGGTTAGATTTGAAAAATTCATAACTTTAAATCCACACGTCCAAATTTTGCAAACTTTATATCAATGGAATCAGCCGAAAGAATACTTTCCAACCATGCTCTTTGTTTAGTGTTTTGCTTCCATAAAATTGGTTGTTTTTTCAGTAACATGTGTAGGCCTATTTTGATTATAAAAGTTGTTCTAAAAATGTTTTTAACGTAAAATATTTTATAAATGGTTTGTTTTTAACCCACTGACCATATAAACCAACTTTTGTATTTAAAAGTATATTTTGTGCTACTAAGGGATAAATCTTTGAATAAAAGCATGTCTAGTTAAATAAAAATGTTGATTATGGTTTAAAAATGTTTTTTTGAGTAAAACCTTTGAAAATGATTTGATTTAAACTCTCTGGCCCTAAACACCAAGTTTTGGGATTTAAACATATATTTCATGAACCCTAGAGAAATATTACTTTGCTTAAAGGCATTTCCAACAAAATAAAATATTGCTTTGATTTAAAAATGGTTTATAGGTAAAACATTTTGCAAATGGTTTTAATATTAAACAATTGACCTTAAAACACTAACATTTGTGTTTAAAAATATATTTGTCAAAACACTAGAAATTATTTCTTTGATTTAAAATATTTCTAGCAAAACAAAAATGATTTAAATGGCCATTTTCACTAACTTGATTTAAAATGGTTTTGCCACTTTTATAAATGACCAATAGGTGTTTTAAAATGTTTATAACCTATTAGAAACCACTTTTCCAAATAAAACAATCTTTTGCATGCTTGCATGCATTGTTTTGTTTTTATTATTTTATGTGATGAATTATTTGAATGCTAGATTGAATTTGTGACTTGATTGAAATGTAGTGAAATTTGAAGAGTGTGACTATTGCAAGATCAAGGAGTGACCTTATATTCTCTACCAAAAAGGCAAGTGGTGCTTCATACTTTTGTCCCATTATTTTCACTATGCATTAGTGATATTTTGAGTAGGACTTGCGTGGAATTTTCTAAGTATAAACTATGCCATGGGAAATCCTAGTAGATGATGCCTTAGTAGAATTTTCCTAAGTTAATATCCCTACTACTATCATGCTTATCTTAGCTAGTAGAAAAAAGGGTGGATTATATTCATGCTATGAAATATTTCTAAGTCAAGGACTTGTGTTTTGTTTAATAAAACAACTATGTGAATGAATCACCTGGGTGGAATGGAAAGAATGGTTTGTGTTGAGTGGTTGCACAGGGCCCATATTTATGGCTTACCCTAGTGTATCTCACTTGTGGAATGCCACCTAGGAAAAAAGAGATTTGAGATGTCAAATGTTGAGAAGCTTCAAGTGCAGCCACATGGCATTATGGGCTCTGCTGGATCGTATAGGTTGCAGTAACTTAGCCAGATGCACAGTTGGTGGTAGGGGTGATAGGTTTGGAGTGCGTCCATTTTAGTCTAAGGGAAGGCTTATGAAAGATCTTGTCTCGATGCATGTCAAGTCTTGTGGGGAAAGTGCACCACCTCTCGAGAGATTAAAATCTAAGTACTTGGCCGTGTCCCTAGCAATGGACAATTTGAGCATGAAGACATGGAAGCTATCAAGAATCTCCTCATCCCAATTTTCTAAGTTAAAATCTTGTGGTTGAACAAGGGTAAAGGTTAACCAATATTTATTGTTTGTTCCTTGGGTGATTTTTCCTAAACATAAACTTAGTGTTTTCAAATGATTGGGAAAATCTATTTTGAGCAAAGCAACACTAAGCTCCACTTAGCGAAATTGCATATAGATGATGTTGCAGGTTTGTTCCTACTACTCTACCATAGTATCACTTGCCAATACAATTCAAATGTATTGACCCTTGTGGCTGTAACTTATTATGTTGCAGGTTTGTTTGATGTTAGTGAAGTGTGTTGATTAGGATTACAAGTCTACAACCAACATGATTTCTTGTGGCACTTTGAGGATGAAGGACTCCATGCTATATAGTTATTTCTATTGCATTGTAATGAGATAGCCAAATGAGCTATGTAAGATGTAATGAATTATTTTATTCCTGGTTATAAAGTTGTACTATGATCTTTGTTTCTTGATATTACATCTTAATTGTGGATGCTAGCTATTGATCCAGGGACTAGCAATGTAAACACAGGGATCTCTACCTTATTAAATGTTGGGACCTCTATAATACTCAACACTCAAAATGACCTTAGAGAAGAAAAGAAGCATACCCAAGACTTAGAGGCTGCCAACCAACGTTTAAGAGAAGACATCATAGACTTAGCATTGGAATCTTGTCAACAAGATAGACAGATTGCCTCTAGGGATGCCCTGATAGCTATCTTGCCAAGTGAGTGAGAATTGTAACGTACTCTGCTAGTTGGACCACCACACTTGATGTATTTTCGCAAAAAATTGTCTAAGTTATGTTGAAACTTAGTGTTGTGATAGACTTTGTATGCCATTACTTGTATGATTTATGGATGATGTATGCTTTTTCTTTCATTTTACTGTGTTGTTTTTATCTTACTCGTGTTGTTCTAATATTTTCCTATCTTACATTAGATGCCTAGCTTTGTGATTAGCACTGCCGAGGAGTTCAATGGAACTCGCTTTGGTTCACGCATCGTGCAGTTTACTAGTGTGCTCAACCTCCCACTTCCTAGTATCAAGGAACTTCAGCTCACCAAGTTTGAGAGGAAGGACCTTTGGGGCTTTAGAGTCTCGCAGCCGGGACGACAGACGGAGCCACTCACGGAGGAGATTTCCTTCAAGTTGATGCACGATGATAAGGATAAGGGTCTAGATGTAGTCATGCAGGAGCTACTCGGACGCCTCTGCGGACGCCACTCAAATGAGCTTAGAGGCCTCTACTTCCAATCGTTCGGAGACGTGACGAGGAGGGCGAGGCATTGGTGTATGAGTGTCACATCCCCAAAATTTTCCAAATTTTGAAATGTGAAAAATAAATAAACAAGATAAACAATTGATGAAATTTAGGGTGAAAAAAAACTTTTTATTCCAAATGGAAACATCAAAACCCCTTTTGAAAAAATAAAATCCTAAAGGGATTAAAAAAGATAAACAAATAATAAATAAAACTATAAAAGTTGGAATGACCATTTTTGGGTTCTTAAATAAGAAGATATGGATTTTATAAGCAAAGGAAGAAATAAATAAATAAATAAATAAGGACTAATTTAAAAAGCCAAATTAAATCTTGGCCAAACAAATGAAATGAAAGATTTTTGTTTAATAAAAAGAGTAAAGGATTATTTAAATAAAATCATAAGGATTTATTAATATCCAACTTTATTTAAATAAAGACAATTCCCAATTTAAGTGAACATTAAAACATATTAAAGTATTTTAAATAATAATTCAAAGTGAAGTTATAAATAAAACCTACTGAAAAAGGTTTGGTAAAATTTAAAATTCAAATAGAAGTTTGAAAATATTTAAAATCCTATTTAAATATTGACAAGTGTCTATTTAAATAAATAAATAAACCATGAAGTAATAAAATTATTTATCCTAAAATGGACTTTAAAAACCATTTAAAACAGTATAAAAACTACTGAAAAGTTTGAAGAAGGTTTGAAAATAAGTATGAATTCAAATGGTGTTTAAATTATTTAAACAAAAATCAAAACAGAAAAAGAAAAAGATTTTGTATATAAAAAAAGAAACGAACCCAACCCACTATCAAGGCCCAGTATAGTCCAACGAGACCAACTCATCTCTCCCTGTAGTGGAACATTTTCCACCCGGCAGCACACCCGCGCATTCAATGACCCCTGGACCCCACCATTCTTCTCTCTCTCACAGACAACAAGACCCCACCTGCCAGATCATCCCTTCCACCCGCGACCTGTTCTTCCTCACCTCGCTGCCGTTCTCAGTCATAATTTCCTCGCGTAAATTCGTTTCAATACACGAGTTAATCTCGCCCGTGACCACTCCCTCATAAACGCCTATGCCCCCTATTCCATTCCCCCCAAACATCGCCTCCTCTCTGCCACCAGGCTGTTCCAATTCATGCTTGCACTGCCGCGGCCTCCGACACACTCCGGCGACGATTCCGGTCGCTCCTCGCAACCCCTTGACCCCTGGCCTCCACGATACTACTCCCCATCGCCAGGCGCACACTCCAGTGCCACCCACTCGCCCATGCGAGCACCGTAGGCTCGACAACGTCCTTGATAGAGCACGTCGCCGTCTGCTTCGATTTTGGCGAACTTCTCTGGTAAATCCTGACCTCCCCTCTCCCTCTCTATCACACGCGCATACTCCCCACGACCCAGCGCATCTAACAACACTTTCCTTTTTCACTGGCGTGCATCGTAGCCTCGCCACCGTCTTCAACAGAGAGCATCAGACGCTGACGTCGTCTCCGGCTAGCAATCCATGACACCACCATGCGCTCCTTGGACTGCTACGACCACGTCGAGATTCTCTACACCCCTTTGAACCCTGTGAGCACCTCCGTTCCCTCTCTTGATTCCTGGTTCGCCATCAACTTCACTGACAGAGCCATGCCGCCATGAAGCCGCCGTCTAGCACCGCCAGTTCCTGGCAGGTGCGCTGTAGCTGTTAGATCTTCATCGCATGGCTCCGATTAGATTTAAAGCGAAGCGGTATCAGACGATGTGTGTCGTGTGATTTAAGTAAATCTGACGCACTGCTTCAGTCGATCCCAGCGAAGCGATATCGTACAATAAAATTAAGACACATGTCTGCCCTGTTTGAATAAAATTCCAGAAATGATTTTGGATTGATTAAACTTTCAAAATTCATAACTTTAAATCGACACGTCCAAAATTTTCAAACTTTATATCAATGGAATAAGCAAAAATAATTTTGTCCAACCATGCACTTTGTTTAATGAATTGCTTCTAGAAAATTAGTTGTTTTTGCAGAAACTTGTGTAGGCACATTTTGTGTATAAAATTCATTCTAAAAATATTTTTAGGATAGAAACTTTGTAAATGGATTGTTTTGAACCTACTGACCCTAAGAACCAACTTGTAGATTTAAAAATATATTTGGTGACACTTAGGAATTAAATCTTTGAATAAAAGCATTTCTAGCTAAATAAAATATTGATCTAGGTTTAAATTTGATTTTTGACTAAAACCTTTGGAAAATGGTTTGATTTAAACTCCCTGACCCTAAACACCAAGTATTAGGATTTAAAAATATAATTTATGAACCTTAGTAAATCATTACTTTGTGAAAGGCATTTCTAGCAAATAAAATATTGCTTTGAATTAAAAATGGTATTATGGATGAAACCTTTTGCAAATGGAGTAATATTAAACCCATTAACCATAAACACTAGCATTTGTGTTTAAATAATATATTTGACTAAGACTACAAAATATTACTTTGATTTAAATCACTTCTAGCAAAACAAAAATTATTTAAATGGCCATTTTCACCAACTTGAATTAAAATGGTTTTATCACTTTTGTAAATGACCAATATGAGCTTTAAAATGTTTAGAGCCTAATAGAAACCACTTTTCCAAATAAAACAATCGTTTGCATGCTTGCATGCACATTGCCTTGTTTTTATTATTTTATGTGGTGAATTGTTTGAATGTTAGTTTGAATATGTGCTTGCTTGATTGAATTGTAGTGAAGTTTGAAGAGTGTGATATTTACAAGATCAAGGAGTGAAACAATATTCTCTACTAAAAAGGCAAGTGACACTATCATCCATGTCCTACTATTTTTACTACACTTAGTGGTATTTTTGTAGTATGCATGATAGGGCCACTATATTACTATGCTATGCTATGTCCTATTAGGAAATCCATCTTTCTCAGTGAAAACATCATAGTTGTAGTATTCTTAGCCCTGCTATATATTTGGGATGGAATACATGATATGATTATATAAAGTGTTGGAAAATTATATGTTTTATATAATAGAACAAGTACTCAATGAACCACCTGGGTGGAAATGGATACTCAATTTTGGACAAGGTGGCAACAAAGGGAACCATGTTTATATGGCTATCTTTTTGTATGTGCACTAGAAGGAAACCGCCCAGGGACTTAGAGATTGAACATGTTTCTCGTACAATGTCTTCCGTGTACATCCACATGCTAAATGGGCTCTGGCTTAGTCAACTACATAGTGGAAGACCCTTGCATTGGCATCTTCAGGTAAACTAGAATTGTGTATTGGAATTATATCCTTACATTGGTGCCTGGTAGACAAGCTAGCATTGTGTACTGGGAGGACTTCTATGGAAAGACTTTGTCACATTCTCGATCTGCTGGTACTCCATTTGG
Organism: Avena longiglumis; assembly: GCA_030063025.1. Classification (NCBI taxonomy): domain Eukaryota; kingdom Viridiplantae; phylum Streptophyta; class Magnoliopsida; order Poales; family Poaceae; genus Avena; species Avena longiglumis. The sequence continues at coordinate 190,778,968 of CP125974.1, read as the reverse complement.
TGAGTACTTATCCAGCAGCCACTGGTGGCGTCAAGACGAGATTGTGTCATGTGGGTAAAGTGTACAACTTCTGCAGAAGATCAAATTCTAAGTACTTAGCCGTGTCCCCGGTTATGGACAAGTATGAGCAACTAAGGCCTGAAGCTATGGAAGATCTTGACATTCCAATTTCTCAAAGTAAAACTTGATGGTGTCAACAAGGGATTGGAAGCACTTGGAGTTTGCCAAGGAGTTCAAATTTTTTGTTAAAAGATCAAACTATTTTGAAAAGATAGGATAAAACCATATTGCTTTCTGCAAATGAGCCTAAATCATACTTATCCAAATATGCATATATTGATAGGTTCCAACTTACTTCCACATAGCAGTGAAACTTGCCAATACAATTCAAATGTATTGACCCTTGTGGCTGTAACTTATATGTTGCAGGTTTGTTTGATGTTAGTGAAGTGTGTTGAATAGGATTACAAGTCTACAACCAACATAATTGCCTGTGGCACATTGAAGATGAAGGACTCCATGCTACATACTTATTTCTACTGCATTGTAATAAGATAGCCAAATGAGATATGCAAGATGTAATGAATTATTTTATTCCTAGTTATAAAGTTGTACTATGACCTTTGTTTCTTGATATTACATCTTAAACTGTGGATGCTAGCTATTGATCCAGGGACTAACATTGTAAACACAGGGATCTCTACCTTATCAGGTTGGGACCTCTACAATGAGGGTGCTACTAAAGAGACGATTGAGCCAGTTCCTCTATACCTCCAGGACCTAGAGGGTCTTATTATACACCTTGACAACGATAGGACCAACGTCATTCTTAGAAATGACGAGCTTCAGGTTCAGTTGAGGGAGAAGGACAACCTCTTCGCGGAGCAAGACGAGATCGCCAAGGAGATGGAGGCCAGATTCGAGAGCCAGGACAAGAAGTTCAAGAATCAGTAGAAGAGGGTCTAGGACAGAAACAAGAAGATCAAGGACATGAATGCCGAGATAGAGGCCAAGGACTTCGAGCTCGAGACCAGCAGGGAGTGATTGAGAGGCTATGCTCACAGAAGAGAGCTCTTCGTGCAAAGGTCGAGACCTTGACCACTAGTGTCGAGGAGTACAAGACAGCCATGGAGTGTAAGATCCCTCCTTTGTAAAGGAAAAGGATCCCTGTATTGCAATGCTAGTCCCTGGATCTTTGCTAGAAACCACAATTTAAGATGAAGTACACAGATACAAAGGTCATTTATTACATCCATTCCAGAGATAAACATAGTCTTTACAACTCAAGGCCACAGGCCTAATACAAGAGTTTGAATAAGTAAATAAATATAAGTCTTCATCTTCATGTGCCACAGGCAAACATGTTGAGTATAGACTCATGACACCTAATCCTCATCAGAGTAACCTGCAACATCACAAGTTACATCCACAGTGGGTCAATACTTTGGAATAGTATTGGCAAGTGATACCTTAGTAAATTTTAAGTGGACTATATTACTATATGCAATTTGGCTAAGTGTAGCTTGGCTTGCTTTGCTCAAAATAGGTTTTTCCTATTAGTTGAAATCACTAAGTTTTTCTTTGTCAAAACTTTTCCCAGGAAACCATCAATAGACATTGAGGTCCTTCACCCTTGTTCACCCACAAGTTTTTACTTAGAAGTTGGAGTGATGAGATTCTTGATGGCTTCCATGTCTTGATGCTCAAGTTGTCCATTGCCATGGACTTGGCTAAGTACTTAGATTTTTCCATCTGCAGAGGTTGTGCACTTTCCCCACCAGACTTGGTTTCCCAAGACAGGACCTTTCAGAAGCCTTTCCTTAGACCAAATGGACGCGCTCCAACCTATCATTCCCACTACCACCAACTGTCCAAATGGCTAAGTTCTAGCAACCTATGTGATCCAGGCAGAGCCCATATTGCCAAGTGGCTGCACTAGAAGCTTCTCAACACTTGGCCTCTAAAATCCCTTTGTTCCTAGGTGGCAATCCACAAGTGTGATACACAAGGTAAACCATAGCCATGTGCCTTGTGTAACCACTCAACCAAAAACCACCAAGCAATTACCATTCCACCCAGGTGATTCATTGACTTAGTTGTTTTATTAAGAAAAACATAAGTCCAAAGACTTAGAAATATTTTCACAATAGCATGTATATTTTACCAACCCTTGTTTGCTACTAGCTAGGCTAAGCATGGCATAGATAGTAACTTAACTTAGAAATTTCCTAACAATTCTACAACTAGTTAGGTTTTCCCAACATGGCATTTGGCAAAATAGTAACATGCAAGATTTAGCAAAATATTTCTAATGCTTGTATAAAAAATATATGGATAGACATATTTATGAAGTACCACTTGCCTTGGTAGTTGGGAGAGTAGCACTCTTCACAATCACAATCACTAGCACCAAAGTCTACACAAAGAATATAGCCACAATCACATACAAGTCATATACAAGCAAAAATATATATGCATGCATGCAAGATGTTAAGTGATGATTTTTGAAACTCAACCAAGCAAGTGCATAGTACTGAATCATAAACAAGTCAAAAACTTGCTAAACCAAGTTTATTTGACACTAAAACAATTTCCTAAACAATTCCTATACTCAAAATAGTCCTAAACAAGTTTCTGCAAATAAAGTCATTTTAACAGGAACTAAACACTAAACACATTGCATAAACAGAAAGGGCTTGTCCTCCTGATTCCAACGGTATAAAATTTGCCAAAATCTAACGTGGGAATCAAAAGTTATAGCTAAATCAAATTTGATTCAAATCTGTTTTCAAATTCTGTTTTTAAACAAACCCTAGCCACGCGTCTGTTTCCTATTGGCCCGTACCGGTTCGGGCGGATAGATCGACGCAGATCGTTGGATCTAAGTGAACATGCACGGCTCAGATCTAACGTACCGCTTCGCTTAAGTGCTTCTATTACGCGCGTTGGATCTAGATCCAGCGGCTCTTGATCAAACGACCAAGTTCTGGCGGCGCGCGACGACGGCGAGCGGCGGAGCGCTCTGCCAGTGGCGCTGCCGGCGTTCTAGGTCGCTCAGGGGGGGGAGAGTGTGCTCACCAGAATCGCAGTGACGAGGCGAAGCTCAACGTGGTGGTGGCTTGGCAAGGGGCGCACGGCAGGGGCTGCTGGAGCTCGTCGGAGTTGTGCACGGCGTCGGGTAGTTGCTGTCGCAGTCGTTGCCGAGGTTTCGCGTCGCCCTAGCACGAACCAGATGGATTAGGAGACGCGCAAGACAGTGGCGAACAACCTCGTATGCAAGAGGGGGCAAGGGGCGCGCCTTGCTTACCGTAATTGGTCGCCGGAGTTGAGCGGCGGCTCGGTCGGTTGCGGGCACGAATGGGGACGGCGTCCTGGGTCACGAGCAGGCAAGCGAAGAGCATCAGAAGATGCACGATATCACTCTGGGCACAATCGTTTGAATCAGAGGCATAGGGGCGGTCGGGACTCACCGGAATTGCTGTCGGAGTTTGTCGGGACAATGGCGGCGTCGAGCGAGTTGCGAGCAGCCTGGTGGCGTGGAGATGAAATTGAGTGAGGGGAATGGAGCGGAGTGGGGAGGTGCTTAAGTAGGTAGAGGCTCGACAAGAAACGCTCAGCGAATCAATGGCAATTACGCCGAGAAATCAACGCAAAGAACGGCCAAGTACGGCAAGGCTGCTTAGATTTGGGGAAGAAGGAGTGACGTGGAGAGGGCCCGCTTGTCAGCAAAATAAGCAGAGAGGAAGTGGGGTCTGGGCGTCAGTGACTGCGTGGGTGCGTCTGCGCGTGCGAGAGAGAGAGGGGTGGCCCGGGTGGGCTAGCTGGGCTGGTTTCACTGTTGGGACCAAAGCCTGGCGCCGACCCTTTTCCTTTTCTTTATTCCTTTCCTTTTTCTGTTTTGATTTTCTGGATTGGTTTTAAAATGAATTCAAACTCTAATTGAATTCAAATATTTTTGGGATTTTTGCAGTGTGCAATAGTCACAAAACTTGGCATAAAACCATGTGGTCACTTTGAGTTGGCCTGGTCATTTTTGGAAAGACAAAATAACAGTGACTTAGCACCTGGTTTGCAAAAGATTTGAAAATGGTTTTGAAACCATTTTTATTTTGTAAAATTTTGTTCTAATTCCACACTCAAACTAATCAACAAGGGAGACAAACAATCTTGGTTTAAAACATTCAAGCTCTCAAATGGGGATGGCCATTTGATTTAAGTTTGCTCACATAAAATGATAGCACTATGTGCTTCTGTTTTCTTGAATTTGGTTTGAAATTGATCTCAAAACTATATGCATGCATGAATGATATGCAATCTTTGAAATCATGATTTTAGGGATGTTACAAATCTAACCCCCTTAAGGTGAATCTCACCCTCGAGATTTGGATTGGCTAGCAAATAGGTGAGGGTGGTCTTTCCGAAGATCATCTTCTCTTTCCCACGTTGCTTCCTCTTCGAAATGATGATTCCACTGCACTTTGCAGAACTTGATAGTCTTAGTCCTTGTGACTCTTTCTGCAGTCTCAAGAATCTTGATAGGTTTCTCTTCATAAGTGAGATCACTTTCTAGTTGAACTTCTTCCAAAGGTATAGTATCCTTCAAAGAAGTTTCTTCCATTTCTGGGTGACATTTCTTAAGCTGACTCACATGAAACACATTATGGACAGCTGACAGAGATTCAAGCAATTCAATTTCATAGGCAACTTCTCCTTTGCGACTCAAAATCTTGAATGGACCAACATATCTTGGTGCCAATTTTACTTTGACTTCGAACCTTTTCACTCCACGAAGTGGTGACACTCTAAGATAGGCTCTATCACCAACTTCGTAGGTGACTTCTCTACGCTTAGGATCTGCGTAGCTTTTCTGTCGGGACTGTGCTATCTTCAACCTGTCCTTAACCAATTTGACCTTCTCTTCGGCTTCTTTGATAAGATCTGGCCCGAATAAACTTCTTTCTCCCAAACCATTCCATAACAATGGGGTGGTACATTTTCTTCCGTAGAGAAACTCAAACGGTGCCATCTCAGTGCTGGCTTGATAGTTGTTGTTATAAGAAAATTCTGCGTAAGGCAGACTTTCATCCCAACTGGCTCCATAGTCTAGGGCACATGCCCTTAACATGTCTTCGAGATCTGATTAGTTCTTTCTGTTTGTCCATCGGTTTGAGGATGAAAAGCAGTACTGAATTCCAACCTCGTTCTCAATGACTCATGTAACTGTCTCCAAAAATGGGAAGTGAATTGAGTTCCCCTATCAGACACAATACTCTTGGGCACTCCATGTAGACATACAATTCTACTCATGTAGATCTTGGCCAACTTAGCACTTGTATAAGTTGTCTTCACGGGTATGAAATGAGCCACTTTAGTTAGGCGATCCACTACTACCCAAATAGAATCGTATCCTGACCGGGTCCTTGGTAATCCGGTAATGAAATCCATAACAATCTTGTCCCACTTCCAATCAGGAATAGGTAGTGGTTGAAGCAAACCTGCTGGTTTCTGATGCTCTGCTTTCACTCTACTACACACATCACACAAAGCAATATGTTCGGCGATGTCCTTCTTGAGATTATTCCACCAAAATCTTTCTTTCATGTCCATGTACATTTTGGTGTTACCCGGGTGAATAGAATACAGAGAGTTATGTGCTTCTTGCAAAATCAGTTTTCGCAGTTCCGGATCTTGTGGAACACATATACGTTTCCCATGCCATAAAGTACCCTGTTCGTCTTCATGAAATCCTTTGGCTTTTCCCATGCCAATCTTCCCTTTAATCTCTTCAATTTCTTTATCAATCTTCTGGGCTTCTTTGATCTTGTCCAACAAAGTGGGTTGTACATCCAAAGACATGAGATGTCCTTCAGGCACAATCTCCAATCTGAGTTTTCTAAATTGAGTGCACAGATCATCTGGCAACTCTCCTTTCGTAAGGCCATTCACAAATACCTTACGACTTAGAGCATCTGCTACAACATTTGCTTTACCGGGGTGGTATTGCAAACTTAAGTCCTAATCCTTGATAAGCTCTAACCATCTTCTTTGTCTCATATTGATTTCCTTCTGGGTGAAGATATACTTCAAACTTTTGTGATCCGTGAACGCTTCACATCGTTTTCCCAAAAGATAGTGTCTCCATGTTTTGAGTGCATGGACGACAGAGGCTAACTCTAAATCATGAGTAGGATAGTTCACTTCATGAGTTTTGAGTTGTCTCGAGGCATAAGCTACAACTTTACCATCTTGCATAAGTACTGCACCCAAACCTTGATGAGATGCATCACAATATACTTGGAAATCCTTTTCCAAGTCTGGCAGACACAAGACTGGTGCTGTCACAACTCTCTTCTTCAATCCCTGAAAGCTGAGTTCACAACCTTCAGACCAAGAAAACTTCTTGTCTTTCTTTAACAATTCAGTCATGGGCTTAGCTACCTTAGAGAAATTCTCAATGAACCTTCTGTAGTAACCTGCTAAGCCAAGGAAACTACGAACTTCTTTCACGGACTTGGGAGATTCCCATTCAGTCACAGCTGAAACTTTAGCAGGATCAACTGCTACCCCATCCTTCGTCATAACATGACCAAGAAAACCAACTTCCTCCAACCAGAACTCACACTTGCTGAATTTGGCATAAAGTTTATGCTCCCTTAATTTCTCAAGTATCAAACGTAAGTGTCCTTCATGTTCTTCTTTGCTCTTGGAGTAGACTAAGATGTCATCGATGAAAACGACAACAAACTTGTCAAGACATTCCATGAACACCTTGTTCATCATATTCATGAAGTATGCTGGAGCATTGGTCAAGCCAAAAGGCATTATGGTATACTCATACAATCCATACCTTGTGGTAAACGCTGTTTTAGGTATGTCTTGTTCTCTTATCTTGAGTTGAAAATAGCCTGACCTTAGATCAATCTTTGAGAACACACATGCTCCTTCAAGCTGATCAAACAAGTCATTGATTCTAGGCAAAGGATATTTGTTCTTGATAGTTACCTCGTTGAGTGAACGGTAATCTATGCATAACCTTTGACTTCTATCTTTCTTCTCCACAAACAAGACTGGGGCTCCCCAAGATGAAGAACTTGGTTGAATAAATCCTTTCTGCAACTGTTCTCCAAGTTGCTTCTTCAGTTCTTTCAGTTCATCAACTGACATTTTATATGGTCTCTTTGCTATTGGTCCATACCCTGGTACCAAATCTATAAGAAATTCCGCATCTCTATCTGGTGGCATTCCCGGTAAATCTTCCGGAAACACATCCGGATACTCACTCACAATTGGCACACTGTTGTAACACCCTCAGAATCGACCCTATGCAAGTTTCAGCGCTTCCCGCCAAACCCGCATAGAAACGATTCAAATGTGCCCACCAGGCACTTTCGTGCGGGTGGAAAACAAAGTAATAACATTACACAACAGTCCTCGATGGGACCCACAGAACAGATATATACAACAGCGACTCCACGAGTCAAGAATACAGATATACAGAACAAAGATCCAAATCACCTTGAAAACGATAGAGCGTCCAGCTACGGACAAGATGCAAATGGGGCTAAGAGCCCTGAAGAATAACCAATGTCGTCCATAACCGTGCCCAGGCCAAGCCGGAAGGGTAACCCTGCTAACGACGTCGATCTCAAAACCTGCTTAAACAAAAGGGGTGCCGACAAGGGCAAAGGAAAAAGAGAGAGCGGTCAGTACTGAGGCCAGTACACGGCGAGGCTAGAATTCGGCGGTCCTCGCCTACATAGGTATGGTGGACTGAAGCGGCAGCGGCAGCATACACTAAACAACCTATAGAGACTCGATAACTAGCGGCTATCAGAGAGGGGTAAGAAAGACCTATTCGGAACCAACCTGATGCTACCACCAAACAAACCCATCCTGGTATTTCCCCCCCCTCGAGACCAAACGAGGAAGTCAACCGAGGAACTCACACCGTAGGAAATTTTATTTATCGTTGCAGCAATTACTAGTCAGGTATAGATAATCATCCTGATAAAATAAGCAGTTTTAGTTAACCATTCCGTTGTAGTTGCGACACTTACTAGTCGATACAATTAGCATGAGATATCCCCAAAACCCAGCTTGTTGGTACCTTTATTTAGCCATTCCGCTGAAGCTGATTACTAGTCATATCGGATACAAGTCAAATTATAACAGTAAACTTTAGTTATAGTTGTCTATGATCAAGCACTGTGCTCCAAGTCGTCCATAACCGCGGACACGGCTTCTCGAAAAGATTTAACCCTGCAGGGGTGCACCAAAGTATCCACAAGCACTTCGACCCTTTTTGCCAGATCAGTTAACATACACCCATCGGTATGTCGGCGGGGCCTAAGTCATGACGTTTCCAGACCCAAAGCAAGCACGGGGGGCCACCCCACTAAGTCTACCCGCAACGAAGTCGGCCGGGCTCCGAGAAGGACTCAGGGTTTGGGTAGACGGCTGTGAACGAGTGGGAACCCAAAACTGGGCTTGTCGACACCGCGAAAACGTGTCCCGATCCTAAACAGTACAGGTGCTATCCATCGCACAATTTAAATAAAGAAGTAAAGCATGGCATAAGTACATGATAGTAAATAAAACCTCAAACTAGTTTGTGGCCCCCAGTACAATACTTTGAAATCAGGTACTAATCGATGGGGGGCCCATATCTCCCAATTGGTTAGCGCCGATCTCTAACAGGTGTCAAGAACTCGGGGTCCTACGGGACAACAGTGAGCGGTCGGAAACCAAATATTGTCTATCACCCACCGGTGCCTCTGCATTTATCTACTTCAATTTTAGTTGTTAAACAGTAATTAAAGTAAACGGTAATTAAAGCCATGATCATCTCCAATACTAAACATGCGGCAATACTCCAGCAACTGTGGTACTTGACGACACGCAGCAGCACTTGAGCAAGAGACTACGACATGCAAGTCCAACTATCTACCAATCAACATGTAATAGGATGTGTCCAAGGCAATATAAGGCTGCAAGGGATATCACGGGTACGAAAACTAGAGCATCGCAACACAGATAGCAATAGATCAACAGGAGGGAATAAATACTATAAAAGTAAGATAGGTAGAAAGGGGGAGATGCTCGCCTGAAAACATTGTCGAAGGTTCATTCGAAGAATGGGTCGATACTCGCATCAACTCAACGGTCTTATCCGCGAAGAAGCAAAACACTAGAATAAACAACGGATGGACTATTTAATACTATGACAGAAGATCGGGCATGATGCATGTATGATGTATGACATGGCAAATGTGCGATGCAACTAGGCCATATTAAGCGGAACCGGGGTCCCGACATTTAATTAAACGGTTCAAGTTATTTAGAACCCCCGCAATTTAATTGTAGTCTTAACATGGCAAAATATATCACCGGTTCGCTACACAAATTTAAATAAGGCCAATATAAGACTAGATTTGCCCGCATATGGGCCCCATATTGAATTATGAGGTGAATCGGCATAAGGCCCCCAAACCACACAAACATGCATGCGAGTATGACAATTTAATATGCAACAATTTATATAGATGGCATTTATAAAATAGGGGATCGGATCAGGGTCACACACTAGGGTTGCGAAGATCTTGGTTCCGGGGGTTCGGGGTTCGGTCTCGGGGTCCGGATCTGGGGTTCGGTCTCGGCGGGATCGTTCTCGGATAACATACTAGATCTTGGCGTTCCGCGAAGAAGGACTTGGTTCGGTGTCGGGGCGCATCGGACTCATCCTGGTCGGTGTCGATCTTGTCGTGGCGAAGATCTTGTCGGGTCTGCGCCATCGAGTCAGTCTTGGCATTCGGGGAGGAGTACTTGGCGTTCGCGAGGAAGTACTTGGCGAATCCGTGTCGACGACCTTGGCGTCCGGGTTCTCGGACTTCAGCTCCGGGAAGAAGTACTTGTCGCATATGTGTCCTTCCGGTCGAAGAATTTGGCATGCCCGGGTTCGGTCTTCGGATCCGGATAGGAGGTCTTGGCGTGGCACCGGGTTCGGGGTGTCGAGGCTTGGTCTTTGGGTTCTAGGACGGAGATCTTGGCAGTTCCAAATTCACTTGTCAGCATCAAGCTCGGTTGTGAAGCAGAAGTCAAGTCTCGTAAGATATCATTCAACTCCTCAATTGCAGTCAGAGGGACGGTACCCAGCTCTACGACACCTTGGTTGAAACGGTCTCGTGCTCGAGCAGGAACTCCATCCCTCTGACGATCTCTGTGACCTCGGAACCTTCGGTAGTTAAGCTGCTGGTCGACGGAGATGACGCGGAGTAGGAGGCGCTGATCGAGGTGGTGAAGCTGCTCGAGGAGGCGCTGGTCGACGGTCCGAGGCTCCGGGGGATGAGAACGAGGGTGCTGCGGTCGGGCGCGGGTCCGGGCGGCTCGCTGACGGGCGCCAGGGACGCCAGGAGGTGGGATGGGGCAGCGCGAGGCGGCAGGCCGGGCTGCTCGGAGCGGCGCGGGGCAGAGGTGTAGGGGCCGGACGGAGGCCAGGCTCACGGCCGATGGCGGCGACGACGGACCGCCGGAGGCGGGACGAAACGGAGGAGGGGCGGGCGCCACGGGAGGCCGGGCGAGGGTGACGACGCTGGACCCAGAGGCGGCGGCCGAGCTCGCTGCCGCGGGCGCGAGAGGGGGCTCAAGGCACCGGCGAGCTGAGGCGAGGACGGCCGAGGCGGCGGCCGCCGTGGCGTGCTCGCGTGTGGCGAGGCAGGCCACAGGAGAGGCGGCGGAGCGGTCGTCGGGGAGGAAGAGGTGGGCGGCGGCCGGCCGGGAGCGGCGGGACAGGGAGAGAGGGGGCGGCCTGGAGAGGAGGGCGCGGCGGCGACGCGGTGGAGCGGAGCCCGGCGAGGTGGTAGGCAGGCTGAGCGGGAGGGAAGGATAGAGGAGCAAGAGGGAGCGGGGTGGGTTGGGGAAGCGTTGGGGAACGTGGGGCAGGTGGGGGCTGGGAGGCGCGTCTGGGCGTGTGCTGGTCGGGAGGGAGTGGGTCCAGGGGGAAGAGAGAGAGAGGGGCTGGCTAGGGGTGAGGTGGCGGCTGGGGAGTGGTTTAGGTAGAAGGGAGGGGTGAGGTGGCATGGTAGGATAGGCTAGGGTGAGGTGGCTGGGGACTGGGTATACTAGGGTTGGGTAGGAAAGGGTTTAGGGTTAGACCGGTTTAATCCGGGGGCGGCCGACTGGGTCGGATCGGCCCGGTTTGGCTGCCCCCCTAAAATAATATAACTTTTGTTTAATTTAAAAAATAACTTTTGTAAATAGTTTTTAGGCAAAGAAAAGACCCGGAAGAGCCCGGCGCTTTGATTTGAAATTGAGAGGGGGAATATTTAGAAAACCAAACTAGGCTTTTAGAAAATAGGTTTCGACAAACAAATGCATGATGACATGTCGATGCTCAAATGCAATGCGGCATGATGACATGAGCATGCGGTCATGATGATGCAATGCACAAAAACACCGCGATTTTCTAGTAGTGGTTTTGCGGGATGCCACAATTCGACACCACTAACAATGGATCTCGCCCTCGAGATCCGCCTCATGGTACCAGAAAGAAGGACGCGATCTGAATCTTCTCGCACTGTGTAGATCCTCGCGACACCACTAACAAGAGGTCGTTGTCCGTGATCGTCGAGGGAACACTCCGGGAACAAAAGGGCGAAGGTAGAGGTATCCACAAATAAAGCCACCTCTAACTCCGATAGAAGGTGAGAAAAGATCCGGCCTATCCCACTTCAATGTACAAGAGCGAATAGAAAGGGTAGTCGGCATGGGGGCCAATCCATCACGCACCCAAACTATTACTATGCACAATCAAAAGAAAAGCGTGCAACCATTCTCGGAATCAGACTGAAGATCTCGACAATCAAGGTTCAGGAACAAAGGAGTGATGCAGACTCTGCATCGGATCTGGCGTAGATGATGTCGTCGCGTCGGGAAACACCGGGAGGCACGAGAAGGAACAAAGAGAAGTCCACCAGACGAAGGATTCCTCGGATAGCATGAAGACCAGATGCCGCGACACCGTTACCAAAGGAGGAAGCGAAACCCTAAAGGTACGATGAAAACCCAACCACGAGAATTCCTGGACTCGAAGAAAGAGAAGAGAGCGGATTCAAAACACGTAGAGGTAAGAGGAGAGCAGCAGAGGGGTAAGGAGTAAAATTAGACCTAATCAGAACTATCCAACCGATTTTTTTTCAGAAATAGTTTTGACACTCTACTTCGGCCGTTAGCTAGGTTATCCTACAGGCTGGACTTGTGGGGTATCGCAACTGCTGAGCTCTGATACCACTCTGTAACACCCTCAGAATCGACCCTATGCAAGTTTCAGCGCTTCCCGCCAAACCCGCATAGAAACGATTCAAAGGTGCCCACCAGGCACTTTCGTCCGGGTGGAAAACGAAGTAATAACATTACACAACAGTCCTCGATGGGACCCATAGAACAGATATATACAACAGCGACTCCACGAGTCAAGAATACAGATATACAGAACAAAGATCCAAATAACCTTGAAAACGATAGAGCGTCCAGCTACGGACAAGATGCAAACGGGGCTAAGAGCCCTGAAGAATAACGAATGGCGTCCATAACCCTGCCCAGGCCAAGCCGGAAGGGTAACCCTGCTAACGACGTCGATCTCAAAACCTGCTTAAACAAAAGGGGTGCCGAAAAGGGCAAAGGAAAAAGAGAGAGCGGTCAGTACTGAGGCTAGTACACGGCGATGCTAGAATTCGGCGGTCCTCGCCTACATAGGTATGGTGGACTGAAGCGGCAGCGGCAGCATACACTAAACAACCTATAGAGACTCCATAACTAGCGGCTATCAGAGAGGGGTAAGAAAGACCTATTCGGAACCAACCTGATGCTACCACCAAACAAACCCATCATGGTATTTCCCCCCCCCCTCGAGACCAAACGAGGAAGTCAACCGAGGAACTCACACCGTAGGAAATTTTATTTATCGTTGCAGCAATTACTAGTCAGGTATAGATAATCATCCTGATAAAATAAGCAGTGGGCAGTTTTAGTTAACCATTCCGTTGTAGTTGCGACACTTACTAGTCAGATACAATTAGCATGAGATATCCCCAAAACCCAGCAGTTGTTGGTACCTTTATTTAGCCATTCCGTTGCAGTGAAGCTGATTACTAGTCATATCGGATACAAGTCAAATTATAACAGTAAACTTTAGTTATAGTTGTCTATGATCAAGCACTGTGCTCCAAGTCGTCCATAACCGCGGACACGTCTTCTCGAAAAGATTTAACCCTACAAGGGTGCACCAAAGTATCCACAAGCACTTTGACCCTTTTTGCCAGATCAGTTAACATACACCCATCGGTATGTCGGCGGGGCCTAAGTCATGACGTTTCCAGACCCAAAGCAAGCACGGGGGTCCACCCCACTAAGTCTACCCGCAACAAAGTCGGCCGGGCTCCGAGACGGACTCAGGGTTTGGGTAGACGGCTGTGAACGACTGCGAACCCAAAACTGGGCTTTTCGACACCGCGAAAACGTGTCCCGATCCTAAACAGTACAGGTGCTATCCATCGCACAATTTAAATAAAGCAGTAAAGCATGGCATAAGTACATGCTAGTAAATAAAACCTCAAACTAGTTTGTGGCCCCCAGTACAATACTTTGAAATCAGGTACTAATCGATGGGGGGCCCATATCTCCCCACCAGTGGTTAGCGCGCTCGATCTCGGAACAGGTGTCAAGAACTCGGGGTCCTACGGGACACCAGTGAGCGGTCGGAAACCAAATATTGTCTATCACCCACCGGTGCCTCTGCATTTATCTACTTCAATTTTAGTTGTTAAACAGTAATTAAAGTAAACGGTAATTAAATCCATGATCATCTCCAATACTAAACATGCGGCAATACTCCAACAACTGTGGTACTTGACGACACGCAGCAGCACTTGAGCAAGCGACTACGACACACAAGTCCAACTATCTACCAATCAACAGGTAATAGGATGTGTCCAAGGAAATATAAGGTTGCAAGGGATATCACGGGTACGAAAACTAGAGCATCGCAACACAGATAGCAATAGATCAACAGGAGGGAATAAATACTATAAAAGTAAGATAGGTAGAAAGGGGGAGATGCTCGCCTGAAAACATTGTCGAAGGTTCATCCGAAGAACGGGTCGATACTCGCATCAACTCAACGGTCTTATCCGCGAAGAAGCAAAACACTAGAATAAACAACGGATGTACTATTTAATACTATGACAGAAGATCGGGCATGATGCATGTATGATGTATGACATGGCAAATGTGCGATGCAACTAGGCCATATTAAGCGGAACCGGGGTCCCGACATTTAATTAAACGGTTCAAGTTATTTAGAACCCCCGCAATTTAATTGTTGTCTTAACATGGCAAAATATATCACCGGTTCGCTACACAAATTTAAATGAGGCCAATATAAGACTAGATTTGCCTGCATATGGGCCCCATATTTAATTATGAGGTGAATCGGCATAAGGCCCCTAAACCACACAAACATGCATGCGAGTATCACAATTTAATATGCAACAATTTATATAGATGGCATTTATAAAATAGGGGCTCGGATCAGGTTCACACACTAGGGTTGCAAAGATCTTGGTTCCGGGGGTTCGGGGTTCGGTCTCGGGGTCCGGATCTGGGGTTCGGTCTCGGCGGGATCGTTCTCGGATAACATAGTAGATCTTGGCGTTCCGCGAAGAAGGACTTGGTTCGGTGTCGGGGCGCATCGGACTCATCCTGGTCGGTGTCGATCTTGTCGTGGCGAAGATCTTGTCGGGTCCGCGCCATCGAGTCGGTCTTGGCATTTGGGGAGGAGTACTTGGCGTCCGCGAGGAAGTACTTGGCGAATCCGTGTGGACGACCTTGGCGTCCGGGTTCTCGGACTTCAGCTCCGGGAAGAAGTACTTGTCGCATCTGTGTCCTTCGGGTCGAAGAATTTGGCATGCCCGGGTTCGGTCTTCGGATCCGGATAGGTGGTCTTGGCGCGGCACCGGGTTCGGGGTGTCGAGGCTTGGTCTTCGGGTTCTAGGACGGAGATCTTGGCAGTTCCAAATTCACTTGTCGGCTTCAGGCTCGGTTGTGAAGCAGAAGTCAAGTCTCGGAAGATATCATTCAACTCCTCAATTGTAGTCAGAGGGACGGTACCCAGCTCTACAACACCTTGGTTGAAACGGTCTCGTGCTCGAGCAGGAACTCCATCCCTCTGACGATCTCTGCGACCTCGGAACCTTCGGTAGTGAAGCTGCTAGTCGACGGAGATGACGCGGAGTAGGAGGCGCTGATCGAGGTGGTGAAGCTGCTCGAGGAGGCGCTGGTCGACGGTCCGCGGCTCCAGGGGATGAGAACG
Organism: Avena longiglumis; assembly: GCA_030063025.1. NCBI lineage: Eukaryota > Viridiplantae > Streptophyta > Magnoliopsida > Poales > Poaceae > Avena > Avena longiglumis. Next base: position 190,763,604 of record CP125974.1, on the reverse strand, counting down.
AGGGCGCGCGGGTGCTGCCGGGTCGGGCGCAGGTCCGGCTCGACGGGCACGCCGGGATGCGCAGGAGGTGGGATGGGGCAGAGCGGCGAGGCCGGGCTGCTCGGGAGCGGCGCTTAGGGGCGGAGGTGTAGGGGCCAGCCGGGCGATGGCGACGAGCAGGACCGGCCGAGGCGGGACGAACGGAGGAGGGGGCTGGGCGCCGAGGGAGGGCGGCGACGCGGCCGGACGGAGGCGGGCGGCGCAGCGCTGCCATCATGGGCGTGGAGAGGGGTCTCCGGAGGCACTAGCTAGCGCGGAGGCGAGGACGGCCGGAGGCGGCGCTCGCCCATGGCGTGCTCGCGTGTGGCGAGGCCGGCCACAGGAGAGGCGGCGGAGCGGTCGTCGGGGAGGAAGAGGTGGGCGGCGGCCGGCCGGGAGCGGCGGGACAGGGAGAGAGGGGGCGGCCTGGAGAGGAGGGCGCGGCGGCGACGCGGTGGAGCGGAGCCCGGCGAGGTGGTAGGTGGGCAGGCTCGAGCGCGGGAGGGGAAGGATAGAGGGAGCGTGCGGGGAGCGGGGGTGGGTTGGGGGAAGCGTTGGACGAGGGGAACGTGGGGCAGGTGGGAGGCGCTGCAAGGGCGTGTCTTTGGGCCAGGAGGGAGGGAAGAGAGAGAGAGGGGGGGTTAGCCAGGTGGCGGGCTAGGGTGAGGTGGTGGCTGGGGAGTGGTTTAGGTAGAAGGGAGGGGTGAGGTGGCGTGATAGGATAGGCTAGGGTGAGGTGGCTGGGGACTGGGTAGACTAGGGTTGGGTAGGAAAGGGTTTAGGGTTATACCGGTTTGATCTGGGGGCGGCCGACTGGGTCGGATCGGCCCGGTTTGGCTGCCCCCCTAAAATAATATAACTTTTGTTTAATTTAAAAAATAACTTTTGTAATTAGTTTTTAGGCAAAGAAAAGACCCGGAAGAGCCCGGCGCTTTGATTTGAAATTGAGAGGGGGAATATTTAGAAAACCAAACTAGGCTTTTAGAAAATAGGTTTCGACAAACAAATGCATGATGACATGTCGATGATCAAATGCAATGCGGCATGATGACATGAGCATGCGGTCATGATGATGCAATGCACAAAAACACCACGATTTTGTAGTAGTGGTTTTGCGGGATGCCACAACTGTCCATGCTAACCCCCTTAAGAGAATTTAGTTTACTTCCTTTAGATTCAAAGTTGGACTTGAATTTAATCCGCTTTCATTCCGGGGTTGTGAGTGCAACAGTACGATTAGTACAATCCAGTACTCCTTCATACTTAGCCATCCAATCCATTCCCAATATTACGTCCAGTCCTTGGGAATCTAGGATTATCAGACTCACTGGAAATTTATGTTTTCCAAACTCTATTACTAGATCCCGGCATCCAAGACTTACTATCATATCTCCACCCGGAGAACTAACTTTTATTGGACACCCAATGTTTTCAGTTGGAAACCCATTTCTATCAACAAATGATTTTGATATGAATGAATGCGATGCTCCAGTATCAAAAAGAACAAATGCTGGAATAGAATTGAGTCTGAACTTACCAACAACAGCATCAGGTTCCTCATAGACCTCCTCCACACTGATGTGGTTCACCTGTCCTTTCTGTAAAGGATTGGGCTTGATAGGTCCTTCAACTTTCTTTTCAGGGCACTCATTTGCATAATGCCCCATCTTCTTGCATTTGAAGCATTCAACCTGACTGATGTCTCTCTTAACAGGCTGACTTCCACTTCCACTTCCATTGCCACTGTGGTGGCTCTTATGTCCACTCTTGTGGTTCTTGTACTTGTCATTGTCATGACTACGATGATGCTTGTTGTCATGACGGTTGTGGTTGTGGTGCTTGTTGAATTTCCCATGCTTGTGGGATCCTGAGCTTCCGCTGTCATCATAGTGAGATCGTTTGTGAGACGATCCCGAGCTGTGCTTGTCGGCGTGCTTGCTCTTTCTACTCTCAACTTGCTTCATTTTTTTCTCCAATATTGCAGCTTTGTCACAGAGCGACTGATATGTGGGAACATATGCCATAGCCAATTGCAGATTCAGCTCATCATTCAAGCCTTCCAGAAATTTTTCCTTTCTCTTGGCATCGGTGTCAACTTCATCCGGTGCATAACGTGCCAGATTGTTGAACTCCTCAATGTATTCAGCCACGCTGTGGTGGCGCTGCTTCAGATTGTGGAACTCTTTCTTTTTCAGACTCATCACTCCTGATGAGATATGAGCAGTGCGAAAGCCATCTTCAAAGATAGCCCATGTCACTTCATCTATGGGAGTGGTGATCTGGTAGTTGTCCCACCAAGTGGCGGCTGGCCCTTCCAGCAGATGCGCTGCAAATCTGACCTTTTCAGCATCAGTACATCCCACGGTTACTAAGTCCTTGTTCACAGAACGTAGCCAATCGTTGGCCACCATGGGATCAGTCGTCCCTGAGAACTTAGCTGGCCTCAGTCTCAAGAATCTGGTAAGCATATCAAAGCCCGGAGGGTTGTTGTTGTTTTTATTGTTGTTGTTATTGTTTTGGTTCTGGATAAATGTTGTCATCATCTGTATCAGTTGTGTTTGAGCAGTCATCATTTGTTGCATTTCCGGAGTGATGTTGTTGTTGTTGTTGGGGTTGGGGTTTGCACGACGGGGAGGCATCTGTGGTTTGTTCAAATAGAGATAAGAATGAGATACCCATAGATGTTTTCATGCACATTACATCACATAAGCAAACACATAGCATGCAACACAAGATAAAAGTTCAACAACAAGATAACAAGTTCACAAAGTAAAACACACAAGTAGCAAGCCATCCACATGTCGGATGGTCCAATAACAAGTTCTCAAATAACAAGTATGATAATAAAAGATAAACGAGTAGTCAAATCTACTCATCGGCATCAATATCCTCCTCAACAAAGGTAAGACCTGCGTTCTCCGTCGCGGTCTTGTTCTCCTCAATGCTAGTGGTCAAGGACTCTATATTGGCCTTGAGAGCCCTCTTCTGGGAACAAAGCCTCTCGATCACCGACTGCTGATGCTCTATCTCGAAATCCTTGGACTGCAGTTCTTCAGTCATGTCCCGGATCTTCTTGTTCCTATCCTGGACATGCTTCTTCTGACTCTTGAACTTCCTGTCCTGGGTCTCGAACTTCGCCTCCATTCCCTTGACTATCTCGTCCTGCTGCGCGAAGAGCTTGTCCTTCTCGCGAAGCTGCACCTGGAGCTCATCGTTGCTGAGCATGACATTGGTCATGTCCGTGTCCACGTTCCTAATGAGAGACTCTAAGTCCTGAAGGTATAGGCGTATCGGCTCTGCTGCGTCCCTCGAATCGTCCTCGAAGTCGATGGACTCTCCATCCTCATCACGTCTTCCGAAGACGTGAAAGTAGGTGCCTCTAACCTGTCGGGAGTGTCGCCCTAGCAGACGATCTATCAGATCCTGCATCACTACCTCAAGGCCTCTCTCCCTGTCATCGTGCATAATCTTGAAGACGATGGCCTCCGTAGTAGGATCTGTCTAGCGTCCGGGCTGGTTCACCTTGAAGCCCCAGAGGTCCTTCCTCTCAAACTTGGTGAGGGGATGCACCATGATGATGGGAAGAGGGAGATTGAGCAAGGTGGTAAGCTCAACGATACGAGGACCAAAGCGGGTAACCTGGAACTCCTCAACAATGCTGATGGTAATAGGCATCTATTTATAAGATAGAAAAGTTAGAACAACTCAATTAAAGATAAAACAAGAGTCAAAACATCACATACATATCCTTGGTAAGCAAAACACACAAGTCATGCATACATGAAACCATTAAAACAACCAAGGTTCAAACTTATTTTAAGCAACATTTTGGAAAATAAGGTGATAGGTGGTGGTCCAACTAACGAAGTACATTTACAATCCTATCTCACTGGATCTGTTGGCTAACACAATGTTTCTAGAGGCAATCAGCCTATCTTGCTCACATGACTCCATCACTAAGTCAATAATATCTCCTCTTAAGGTTTGGTTGGTAGCTTCCAACTCTTGGGTATGTTCCTTCTCTTTCCTTAGTTCATTTTGGAGATTGAGCATTCTGCACTTGACTCTATCACCAAGTTCTTTGATGGTCTTCCAAGCTGCATCCCTTGCTGATTCAAAGAATGTAGGGTGCACCACTGAATTGGTGAACATGCATAATCCTTTTTCCTGATGGTTGTCTTCCTTGTTTTTATACAAGTGAAGTTGCACCCACCAGTATTCCACTCCTTCATCCATCACTGGAAAACCTTTGTACACAGCTGCACCTTGTATCTCTAATGCAACCATGAGGTCCTTGAGAGCCTTGGGGAAATCTGTCTCACACTCCAAAGTCATTGTCATGAGCGGTCCTTTCCTTACGGCTTCGTTGATGGAGTTCATCTACAAATAGAGATGAGAGAGAAGATTATAAAAGTTTACGAGAAGAATAGACAAGTGTAGAAGTAGTTGAAAAAATTTCCTTAGTGTTTTCCAATCCTAGGGTCATAATCCTACAGGCAACACAGTGCTCTGATACCATCTGTAAGATCCCTCCTTTGTAAAGGAAAAGGATCCCTGTGATTGCAATGCTAGTCCCTGGATCATTGCTAGAATCCACAGTTTAAGATGAAGTACACAGATACAAAGGTCATTTATTACATCCATTCCAGAGATAAACATAGTCTTTACAACTCAAGGCCACAGGCCTAATACAAGAGTTTGAATAAGTAAATAAATATAAGTCTTCATCTTCATGTGCCACAGGCAAACTTGTTGAGTGTAGACTCATGACACCTAATCCTCATCAGAGTAACCTGCAACATCACAAGTTACAGCCACAGTGGGTCAATAATTAGGAATAGTATTGGCAAGTGATACCTTAGTAAATTTTAAGTGGACTATATTACTATATGCAATTTGGATAAGTGTAGCTTGGCTTGCTTTTCTCAAAATAGGTTTTTCCTATTAGTTGAAATCACTAAGTTTTTCTTTGTCAAAACTTTTCCCAGAAAACCATCAATAGACATTGAGGTCCTTCACCCTTGTTCACCCACAAGTTTTTACTTAGAAGTTGGAGTGATGAGATTCTTGATGGCTTCCATGTCTTGATGCTCAAGTTGTCCATTGCCATGGACTTGGCTAAGTACATAGATTTTTCCTTCTGCAGAGGTTGTGCACTTTCCCCACCAGACTTGGTTTCCCAAGACAGGACCTTTCAGAAGCCTTTCCTTAGACCAAATAGACGCGCTCCAACCTATCATTTCCACTACCACCAACTGTCCAAATGGCTAAGTTCTAGCAACCTATGTGATCCAGGAAGATCCCATATTGCCAAGTGGCTGCACTAGAAGCTTCTCAACACTTGGCCTCTAAAATACCTTTGTTACTGGGTGGCAATCCACAAGTGATACACAAGGTAAACCATAGCCATGGGCCTTGTGTAACCACTCAACCAAAAACCACCAAGCAATTACCATTCCACCCAGGTGATTCATTGACTTAGTTGTTTTATTAAGAAAAACATAAGTCCAAAGACTTAGAAATATTTTCACAATAACATGTATATTTTACCAACCCTTGTTTTCTACTAGCTAGGCTAAGCATGGCATATATAGTAACTTAACTTAGAAATTTCCTAGAAATTCTACAAGTACTTAGGTTTTCCCAACATGGCATTTGTCAAAATAGTAACATGAAAGACTTAGCAAAATATTTCTAATGCTTGTATAAAAAAATATAGGGATAGACATATTCATGAAGTACCACTTGCCTGTGTAGTTGGGAGAGTAGCACTCTTCAAAATCACAATCACTAGCACCAAAATCTACACAAAGAATGTAGCCACAATCACATACAAGTCATATACGAGCAAAAATATATATGCATGCATGCAAGATGCTAAGTGATGATTTTTGAAACTCAACCAAGCAAGTGCATAGTACTGAATCATAAACAAGTCAAAAACTTGCTAAACCAAGTTTATTTGACACTAAAACAATTTCCTAAACAATTCCTATACTCAAAATAGTCCTAAACAAGTTTCTGCAAATAAAGTCATTTTAACAGAAACTAAACACTAAACACATTGCATAAACAGAAAGGGCTTGTCCTCCTGATTCCAACGGTATAAAATTTGCCAAAATCTAACATGGGAATCAAAAGTTATAGCTAAATCAAATTTGGATTCAAATCTGTTTTCAAATTCTGTTTTTAAACAAACCCTAGCCACGCGTCTGTTTCCTATTGGCCCGTACCAGTTCGGGCGGATCGATCGACGCAGATCGTTGGATTTAAGTGAACATGCACGGCTCAGATCTAACGTACCGCTTCGCTTAAGTGCTTCTATTACGCGCGTTGGATCTAGATCCAACGGCTCTTGATCAAACGACCAAGTTACGGCGGCGGCTGACGGCGGCGGCGAGCGCCCGCCAGCGCCCGGCGTTCTAGGTCGCTCAGGGGGGGGAGAGTGTGCTCACCAGAATCGCAGTGACGAGGCGAAGCTCAACGTGGTGGTGGCTTGGCAAGGGGCGCACGGCAGGGGCTGCTGGAGCTCGTCGGAGTTGTGCACGGCGTCGGGTAGTTGCTGTCGCAGTCATTGCCGAGGTTTCGCGTCGCCCTAGCACGAAACAGATGGATTAGGAGACGCGCAAGACAGTGGCGAACAACCTCGTATGCAAGAGGGGGCAAGGGGCGCGCTCTGCTTACCGTAATTGGTCGCCGGAGTTGAGCGGCGTTTCGCCGGTTATGGCACGAACGGGACGGCGTCTGGTCACGAGGCAGGCAGTTGGCATCCCGCAAAACCACTACTAGAAAATCGCGTTGAATTTGTGCATTGCATCTTCATCATCATGCATTGTTTGCCTAAAACCATTTTCGCAAAGCCTGTTTTTGTTTTCTAAAACGCCCCGTCTCGTTTTCAAATTCAAACCCGGGACCCCGGATTATTTGTTTTGTCAGTTATCGGGTTGCAAGGCCCTGTTTTAAATAAATAAAACAATTAATTATTTTTAGTGGGGGCAGTCGAACGGGCCGACCTGACCCGAACGACCACCCCCAGAACCAAAAACGGTCCACCTAATCAGCCCCCTCTAAATCCTAAAGCTACGAACCTATCTACCCACACCCACCGGCCACCTCACCCGGACCAGTCCCACGCTGCCACCTCACCTCTCTCCCTCACCCCCTCCAACCAGACGCTGCCACATCACCCCCAGCCTCTCTCTCCACCTCTCTCTCTCAACCCACGCACACACCTGCCCACACACACCCAACGCACACACGCACGCACCCAATCCCGAGCCGCCCGCCTGCCTGGCCCCACCTGGCGCGCCCACTCCCCGTCCCCTGGCCCACCACTACCGCACTCACACGCGACCCCGTCCCCCCACCAACCGCGCCCCTCCCCGCTCACGCGCTCCCTCCTCCTGCCCCGCCCGAGCTCGCCATCCCCCTCCGGCCGGCTCCACGCTCCCGCAGCCGCCTCGCCGGCCCGCCGGAGCGCCGCCCGTCTGCCGCGCCTCCGCCACCTCTGCAAGCCCCGCCACCGCCACCTCCTCGGCGCCGCCCCTTCGCAACCGCCGCCTCGCCTCCTCACCGCTCCTCCCCTCGCAGCACGCGCCGCCGGCCGCCTGCGAGCCCACCGCCGGTCCCTCTCCTCCGCTGCCGCTGCCGCTTCGCCCGGGCCGTCTCGCCTCGAGCCCTCTCCGCCGCCCCTCAAGCGCCGGCGAGCCCGCCCCCTCACACCGTCGCCTCTCTGCTAGCCGCGCTCCGCCCTCTGTCGTGCTCGACGGCCCGCCTCTGCGGCCCCCTCGCCGCCTCCACGACGCCTGCGTCCGCCTCTCTGCTCCCCCCTCGCCGCCAGTACCTCGTCCGCCTCGCGCCACCGGCGAGCTCGCCCTCGCCTCGCCTCCCTCCCGCGCCCGGCCCTCACGCCACCGCCCCGCTCGTCCTCGACCTCCCCAAGCGCCGCCTCTGGGCCAGCCCGCCCCGATGCGCCGCCCGTCACCATCGTCTCCGCCACCGTCAGGCCCGCCGCCGCGTCCTCAGTCCGCTGCCGCTCCCCCCGTTAGGCCGTAGCCGCCGCGTCCTCCTCCCCCACCGCCGTACTCCGCCAGGTCCCCTCTCCGCCCCGCGGGCCGTACGAGCCACTCGTGCTCTCGCCGCCCGGAGAGCATCCCGTCGTTCAGGTGCCCCCATCAGATAATTGCAAGCTACGTACACATCAGAGGGATGGTGTGAGGTTCTTATACAAACTGTATAGAAACAACCATGGTGGTGTGCTTGGAGATGACATGAAAACGACACCCCGTGCCGGTTTCAAGTCCACACCGACAAGTGAAGTTGAAACGCCAAGATCGCTTTCCCGAAGACTGAACCCTCGACGCACCTAGCTCGCCTTCCCGGACGCCATGACCTCCTTCACGGAATCCGAAGGTCGTTGCGCCGAAGACCGATCCCGTACCCGGCGCCGTGCCAAGATCTCCGGAAAAACCCTCGGTACAGAACAGGTTCGCCCTCGACAATTGAAGCCGGCACCCTTCAAGATCTTCTTCCCGATACGGCAAGCCCCCCCATCCCGGTTACGCCAAGTTCGTCAAGAACCCGGAAGCCAAGGTCATCGATGCGTATACGACAAGTGCTTCATCTCAAACGCCATGACCGTCAACATGACCCGAAGACCACGGATCCGCCAAGATCTACCCCGTTATCCGAGAACGCTCTCGCCGAGACCGAACCCCAGATCCGAACCCTGAGACCGACCCCGGATCCCCAAGACCTTCGAGACCCCTCAATGTGTGACCCTTATCCGAGAACCCTATTTTTTTATAAAAATGCCATATTTATAAATTGTTGCATATTGAATTGTCCATGCATGCATATTATCATGTGGTTTGGGGGCCTTATGCCGATTCACCTAATCATTAAATATGGGGCCCATATGCGGGCAAATCTTGTCTCATATTGGCCTCATTTAAACTTGTGTAGCGAACCAGTGATATATTTTGCTTTGTTAAACAACATTTAATTTGCGGGGTAGTTAAATAACTTGAACCGTTTAATTAATTGTCGGAACCCGGTTCCGCTTAATATGACCTAATTGCATCGCACCTTTGCCATGCCATGCATCATATCATAAGCATGCCGATCTTTTGCCGTAGTATTAAATATTGCATCCGGTGTTTCTTCTAGTGTTTTGGTTCTTCGCGGATAAGGCCGTTGAGTCGATGTGAGCTTCGCCCCGATCTTCGGTTGAACCTTCGACAATGTTTTCAGGCGAGCATCTCCCCCCCTTTCTACCTATCTTACTTTTATAGTATTTATTTCCCTCATGTTGATCTATTGCTATCTGTGATGCGATGCTCTAGTTTTCGTACCCGTGATATCCTTGCAGCCTTATATTGCCTTGGACACATCCTAATACCTGTGTTTGGTAGATAGTTGGACTTGCGCGTCGTAGTCGCTTGCTCTAGTGCTGTTGCGTGTCGTCAATTGCCACAGTTGTTGGAGCCTTGCCGCATGTTTGATGTTGGAGATGATCATGGCTTTACTTATCGTTCACTTTAATTTCTGTTTAATAACTAAAATTGAAGTAAGTAGAGGCATCGGTGGGTGATAGATAACATTTGGTTTCCGAACGCCCACTTGTGTCCCGTAGGACCCCGATTACTTGATACCTGTTCCTTGATTTATCGCGCTATCCACATCCGGGAGGTATATGGGACCCCCCTGAGCCAGAGCTTGATTCAGTCTTATTTCTTGGGGCCACAAACTAGTTTGAGGTTTTATTTACTATCCTGTACTTATGCCATGCTACCTCTGTATTTACGATTGTGCGAGGAGCACACTGTACTGTTTAGGAATTGTGACCCGTTTACGCGGTATCGACAAGCCCAGTTTTGGGTTCCCAGTCGCTTACAGTCGGCCCCACAAACCTTGAGTCCGTCTCGGAGCTAGCTTACTTCGTTGCGGGTTAGACTACAAGGGGTGGCCCCCTGAAATATTCCTTAATCCTGTGATTTCTTTGTCGTGAAGGCCTCGTTGGGTTTTGATTTGGTTTTTCCGAGGTTGATCGAGCGTGTGTTGCTATTGGTGCACCCCGGCCGGGTAAAACTTTCTGAAAGCCGTGTCCGCGGTTATGGACGACTTGGAGCATAGTATCTCGACCATAGACAAGCATAACTAAAGTAGTACTATAAATTTGACTGTATAATGACTAGTAATCAGCTTCACTATAATGGAATGACTAAATAAAACTGCCAACAATTGCTTGTTTGGGTCGTCGCCAGCGACCAGTGTACCTGCCTAGTAAGTATTGCAACTACAACGGAATGGCTAAATAAAAGTACCAACAACTGCTGTGTTTTGGGATATCTCATGCTAATTGTATCTGACTAGTAAGTGTTGTAACTACAACGGAATGGTTAACTATAATGGCCCACTTCTTACTTTATCAGGATGACTATCTATACCTGACTAGTAATTGCTGCAACGAGAACCGAATAAATAAAACTGCCAACGGTGTGAGTTCCTCGGTTGACTTCCTCGTTTGGTCTCGAGGGGGAAACACCAGGATGGGTTTGACTGATGGTAGTAACAGGTTGGTTCCGAATAGGTCTTTCTTACCCCTCTCTGATAGCCGCCAGTTATATCGAGTCTCTATAGGTTGTTTAGCGCATGCTGCCGCTGCCGCTCAGTCCACCATACCTATGTAGGCGAGGACCGCCGAATTCTAGCCTCGCCGTGTACTGGCCTCAGTACTGACGCTCCTTCTTTTTCCTTTGCCCTTTGTCGGCACCCCTTTTGTTTGAGCAGGTTTTGAGATCGACGTCGTTAGCAGGGTTACCCTTCCGGCTTGGCCTGGGCAGGGTTATGGACGCCATTGGTTATTCTTCAGGGCTCTTAGCCCCATTTGCATCTTGTCCGTAGCCGGACGCTGTATCTTTTCAAGGTGATTTGGATCTTTGTACCGTATATCTGTATTCTTGACTCATTGAGTCGCTGTTGTATATATATCTGTTATGTGGGTCCCATCGAGGACTGTTGTGTAATGTTATTACTTCGTTTTCCACCTTGCGCGAAAGTGCTGGGCACCTTTGAATCGTTTCTATGCGGGTTTGGCGGTTTCGCTAAAACTTGCATAGGTCCGATCGAGGGTGTTCTGAGTGGTATCGAGCTCGCAGTTGCGATACCCACAAGTCCACTGAGGATAACCTAGCTAACGGCCGAAGTAGAGTGTCAAAACTATTTTTGCAAAATCGGTTGGATAGTTCTGATTAGGTCTGATTTTACTCCTTACCCCTTTGCTATTCCTCTCTTACCTCTACGTGTTTTGAATCCGCTCTCTTCTCTCTCTTCGAGTCCAGGATTTCTCGTGGTTGGGTTTCCGTCGTACCTTCAGGGTTTCGCTTTCTCCCTTTTGTAACGGAGGTTCTACGATCATCAATCTGCAACTTGTCTATTGTACACTTCATCCAATCTCTTGTTCTTGAGCTCTTTATCTATATGTGTTCCTTGCTGGATATCCGTGTCGTTGAAAAACATATGAGAAGGACGAGCATTGGTGAAGTTGGAGTATACCTTGAGCATGTGTTGTTCATGCTAATGGAACCATCGCGAAACCTAATCATTGTGTCTTTCATATGATTTCTGTTGTATCTTCCGGTGTTTCCCGATGTGATGACATCATCTACGCCAGATTCGATGCAGAGTCCGCATCACTTCTTTGTTTCCGAACCTCGCTTGTCGAGATCTTTAGTCTGATTCCGAGAGTTGGTTGCATAATCCGCCTATTCGTGTGCAGAGTAATGGTTTGAGTACGGGATGGAGTAGCTACCATACCACTACTCTTATCAATCGCTCTCGTACATCGAATCAGTGGATCCAGCGATTTTACTCCGTTCACGGAAGTTAGGGGTGGCTTTATTTGTCGATACTTCTACCTTCGACCTTTTGTTCCCGGAGTGTTCTCTCGACGATCACGGACAACGACCTCTTGTTAGTGGTGTCGCGAAGATCTACACGAAGCGAGAAGACGCAGATCGCCGACCTTCTTTCCGGTACCATGAGGCGGATCTCGAGGGCGAGATCCATTGTTAGTGGTGTCGAATTGTGGCATCCCGCAAAACCACTACTAGAAAATCGCGTTGAATTTGTGCATTGCATCGTCATCATCATGCATTGTTTGCCTAAAACCATTTTCGCAAAGCCTGTTTTTGTTTTCTAAAACGCCCCGTCTCGTTTTCAAATTCAAACCCGGGACTCCGGATTATTTTGTTTTGTCGGTTATCGGGTTGCAAGGCCCTGTTTTAAATAAATAAAACACTTAATTATTTTTAGTGGGGGCAGTCGAACGGGCCGACCCGACCCGAACGACCACCCCCAGAACCAAAAACGGTCCACCTAATCAGCCCCCTCTAAATCCTAAAGCTACCAACCTATCTACCCACACCCACCGGCCACCTCACCCGGACCAGTCCCACGCTGCCACCTCACCTCTCTCCCTCACCCCCTCCAACCAGACGCTGCCACATCACCCCCCAGCCTCTCTCTCCACCTCTCTCTCTCAACCCACGCACACACGCACGCACCCAATCCCGAGCCGCCCGCCTGCCTGGCCGCACCTGGCGCGCCCACTCCCCGTCCCCTGGCCCACCACTACCGCACTCACACGCGACCCCGTCCCCCCACCAACTGCGCCCCTCCACGCTCACGCGCTCCCTCCTCCTTCCCCGCCCGAGCTCGCCCTCCCCCTCCGGCCGGCTCCACGCTCCCGCAGCCACCTCGCCGGCCCGCCGGTGCGCCGCCCGTCTGCCGCGCCTCCGCCACCTCTGCAAGCCCCGCCACCGCTGCCTCCTCCGGCGCGCCCTTCGCAACCCGCCGCCCGCCTCGCCTCCTCGCGCTCCTCGCAGCACGCGCCCGCCCTGCGAGCCACCGCAGTCCCTCTCCTCCGCTCGCCGCTGCCGCCTGCTCGGGCCGCCTCGCCTCGAGCCGCCTCAAGCGCCCGTGATCCCACCCCTCACACTGCCGCCTCCGCTAGCCCGATCCGCCTCTGTCGTGCTCGACGGCCCGCCTCTGCGGCCCCCTCGCCGCCTCCACGACGCCGCGTCCGCCTCTGCTCCCCCGCCAAGTACCTCGCCTCGCGGCAGCCGCTTCGCCCTCCGTCGCCTCGCCTCCCGCTGCCCGCGGCCGAGCTCGCCCTCACGCCACCGCCTCGACCTCCCCAGCGCCGTCTCTGGCCGGGCAGCCCCGATGTCGCCGCCACCATCGTCTCCACCGTCAGGCCCGCCCGCGTCCTCGATTTGCCGCTCCCCCGTTAGGCCGTAGCCGCGGCCCCTCCTCCCCACCGCCGTACTCCGCGGTCCCTCTCCGCCTCGCTGGGTCAGAGAGCCACTCGTGCTCTCGCCGCCCGGAGAGCATCCCGTCGTTCAGGTGCCCCCATCAGATAATTGCAAGCTACGTACACATCAGAGGGATGGTGTGAGGTTCTTATACAAACTGTATAGAAACAACCATGGTGGTGTGCTTGGAGATGACATGAAAACGACACCCCGTTCAGGTTTCAAGTCCACACCGACAAGTGAAGTTGAAACGCCAAGATCGCTTTCCCGAAGACTGAACCCTCGACGCACCTAGCTCGCCTTCCCGGACGCCATGACCTCCTTCACGGAATCCGAAGGTCGTTGCGCCGAAGACTGATCCCGTACCCGGCGCCGTGCCAAGACCTCCGGAAAAACCCCCGGTACAGAACAGGTTCGCCCTCGACAATTGAAGCCGGCACCCTTCAAGATCTTCTTCCCGATACGGCAAGCCCCCCCATCCCGGTTACGCCAAGTTCGTCAAGAACCCGGACGCCAAGGTCGTCGATGCGTATACGACAAGTGCTTCATCCCGAACGCCATGAACGTCAACATGACCCGAAGACCACGGATCCGCCAAGATCTACCCCGTTATCCGAGAACGCTCTCGCCGAGACCGAACCCCAGATCCGAACCCTGAGACCGACCCCGGATCCCCAAGACCGTCGAGACCCCTCAATGTGTGACCCTTATCCGAGAACCCTATTTTTTATAAAAATGCCATATTTATAAATTGTTGCATATGGAATTGTCCATGCATGCATCTTATCATGTGGTTTGGGGGCCTTATGCCGATTCACCTAATCATTAAATATGGGGCCCATATGCGGGCAAATCTTGTCTCATATTGGCCTCATTTAAACTTGTGTAGCGAACCGGTGATATATTTTGCTTTGTTAAACAACATTTAATTTGCGGGGTAGTTAAATAACTTGAACCGTTTAATTAATTGTCGGAACCCGGTTCCGCTTAATATGACCTAATTGCATCGCACCTTTGCCATGCCATGCATCATATCATAAGCATGCCGATCTTTTGCCGTAGTATTAAATATTGCATCCGGTGTTTCTTCTAGTGTTTTGGTTCTTCGCGGATAAGGCCGTTGAGTCGATGTGAGCTTTGCCCCGATCTTCGGTTGAACCTTCGACAATGTTTTCAGGCGAGCATCCCCCCCCCTTTCTACCTATCTTACTTTTATAGTATTTATTTCCCTCCTGTTGATCTATTGCTATTTGTGATGCGATGCTCTAGTTTTCGTACCCGTGATATCCTTGCAGCCTTATATTGCCTTGGACACATCCTAATACCTGTGTTTGGTAGATAGTTGGACTTGCGCGTCGTAGTCGCTTGCTCTAGTGCTGTTGCGTGTCGTCAATTGCCACAGTTGTTGGAGCCTTGCCGCATGTTTGATGTTGGAGATGATCATGGCTTTACTTATCGTTCACTTTAATTTCTGTTTAATAACTAAAATTGAAGTAAGCAGAGGCATCGGTGGGTGATAGATAACATTTGGTTTCCGAACGCCCACTTGTGTCCCGTAGGACCCCGATTACTTGATACATGTTCCTTGATTTATCGCGCTATCCACATCCGGGAGGTATATGGGACCCCCCTGAGCCAGAGCTTGATTCAGTCTTATTTCTTGGGGCCACAAACTAGTTTGAGGTTTTATTTACTATCCTGTACTTATGCCATGCTACTTCTGTATTTACGATTGCGAGGAGCACACTGCATGCTTTAGGAATTGTGACCTGTTACGCGGTATCGACAAGCCCAGTTTTGGGTTCCCGATGCTTCTGACCGGCCCCACAAACCTTGAGTCCGTCTGAGCTAGCTTACGCTATGGTTAGACTACAAGGGGTGGCCCCCTGAAATATTCCTGAATCATGTGATTGCTTTGTCGTGAAGGCCTCGTTGGGTTTTGATTTGGTTTTTCTGAGGTTGATCGAGCGTGTGTTGCTATTGGTGCACCCCGGCCGGGTAAAAATTTCTGAAAGCCGTGTCCGCGGTTATGGACGACTTGGAGCACAGTATCTCGACCATAGACAAGCATAACTAAAGTAGTACTATAAATTTGACTGTATAATGACTAGTAATCAGCTTCACTATAATGGAATGACTAAATAAAACTGCCAACAATTGCTTGTTTGGTTCGTCGCCAGCGACCAGTGTACCTGCCTAGTAAGTATTGCAACTACAACGTAATGGCTAAATAAAAGTACCAACAACTGCTGGGTTTTGGGATATCTCATGCTAATTGTATCTGACTAGTAAGTGTTGTAACTACAACGGAATGGTTAACTATAATGGCCCACTGCTTACTTTATCAGGATGACTATCTATACCTGACTAGTAATTGCTGCAACGAGAACCGAATAAATAAAACTGCCAATGGTGTGAGTTCCTCGGTTGACTTCCTCGTTTGGTCTCGAGGGGGAAACACCAGGATGGGTTTGACTGATGGTAGTAACAGGTTGGTTCCGAATAGGTCTTTCTTACCCCTCTCTGATAGCCGCCAGTTATATCGAGTCTCTATAGGTTGTTTAGCGCATGCTGCCGCTGCCGCTCAGTCCACCATACCTATGTAGGCGAGGACCGCCGAATTCTAGCCTCGCTGTCTTGGCCTCGATGACGCTCCTTCTTTTTCCTTTGCCCTTTGTCGGCACCCCTTTTGTTTGAGCAGGTTTTGAGATCGGCGTTAGCGGTGGTTACCCTTCCGGCTTGACCGGGCAGGTTATGGACGCCATTGGTTATTCTTCAGGGCTCTTAGCCCCATTTGCATCTTGTCCGTAGCCGGACGCTGTATCTTTTCAAGGTGATTTGGATCTTTGTACCGTATATCTGTATTCTTGACTCATTGAGTCGCTGTTGTATATATATCTGTTCTGTGGGTCCCATCGAGGACTGTTGTGTAATGTTATTACTTCGTTTTCCACCCGCACGAAAGTGCCTGGTGGGCACCTTTGAATCGTTTCTATGCGGGTTTGGCGGGTTTTCGCTAAAACTTGCATAGGTCCGATTCTGAGGGAGTTACACAAGCGAAGAGTATCAGAAGATGCACGAGATCACTCTGGGCACAATCGTTTGAATCAGAGGCATAGGGGCGGTCGGGACTCACCGGAATTGCTGTCGGAGTTCGTCGGGACAATGGCAGCGTCGAGCGAGTTGCGAGCAGCCTGGTGGCGTGGAGATGAAATTGAGTGAGGGGAATGGAGCGGAGTGGGGAGGTGCTTAAGTAGGTAGAGGATCGACAAGAAACGCTTAGCGAATCAATGGCAATTACGCCGAGAAATCAACGGAGCAACGGCCAGCGGCGACGGCGTCTGCGCGCGAGATTTGGGGAAGAAGGAGTGACGTGGAGAGGGCCCGCTTGTCAGCAAAATAAGCAGAGAGGAAGTGGGGTCTGGGCGTCGATGGCTGAGTGCGTCACAAGGCGAGAGAGAGGGGTGGCCCGGGTGGGCTAGTTGGGCTGGTTTCACTGTTGGGCCCAAAGCCTGGCGCCGACCCTTTTCCTTTTCTTTATTCCTTTTCTTTTTCTGTTTTGATTTTCTGGATTGGTTTTCAAATGAATTCAAACTCTAATTGAATTCAAATATTTTTGGGATTTTTGCAGTGTGCAATAGTCACAAAACTTGGCATAAAACCATGTGGTCACTTTGAGTTGGCCTGGTCATTTTTGGAAAGACAAAATAACAATGACTTAGCACCTGGTTTGCAAAAGATTTGAAAATGGTTTTGAAACCATTTTTATTTTGTAGAATTTTGTTCTAACTCCACACTCAAACTAATCAACAGGGGAGACAAACAATCTTGGTTTAAAACATTCAAGCTCTCAAATGGGGATGGCCATTTGATTTAAGTTTGCTCACATAAAATGATAGCACTATGTGCTTCTGTTTTCTTGAATTTGGTTTGAAATTGATCTCAAAACTATATGCATGCATGAATGATATGCAATCTTTGAAATCATGATTTTAGGGATGTTACATGGAGACAGCCGGTCTCACACTTGTTGACGTGGAGGTCGACATGGAGGAGTAGTGTAGACTACTCAACTATCTTTTATCTATCCTACTTTTATTATTGAGTCGCAATGATCATCCAACATGTGGATGGCTTACTATGGTGTGTTTACTTTTCCAAAAACTTGTTGGTTACTTTGTTCAAACTCTATGTTATTTTGAACCTGGTTTTCTGATTTTTGTTATGTGTTGTATTGTGCATATTAAGCATCTATGGGTATTCATTCCTTATCCTTATTGAAACCACAGATGCCTCGCCGTCGTGCCAACCCCAACCCAAACAACAACAATAACGTCACCCCGAGATGCAGCAGCTGATGACAGCTCAAGCTCAACTGATGCAGATAATGACTCGGTTCATGCAAAATCAGAAAAACAACAACAACGACAACAATCAGAACAATCCTCCAGCATTTGACATGCTCACCAGATTTCTGAGACTGAGGCCTGCAAAGTTCTCGGGAACCACTGAACCAATGGTAGCCAATGACTGGTTATGTTCAGTGCACAAGGACTTAGTCACTGTTAGCTACACCGACGAGGAAAAATTTAGGTTCGCAGCACATCTGCTCGAAGGACCAGCAGCAACCTGGTGGGACAACTTTCAGATCACCACTCCCCTTGAGGATGTGACTTGGGCTATTTTTGAGGATGGTTTCCGTACAGCTCACATCTCATCCAGAGTGATGAACTTGAAGAAGAAGGAGTTCCACAATCTGAAACAGTGTCACCGCAGTGTGGCTGAGTACATTGAGGAGTTCAACAATCTGGCGTGCTATGCACCGGATGAGGTTGATACTAATGCCAATAGGAAAGAGAAGTTCCTTGAGGGACTTAATTATGAGTTGAACCTGCAGCTATCTGTTGCCTATGTTCCAACATACCAATCACTTTGTGACAAGGCCACCATCTTGGAAAACAAGATGAAACAGGTTGAGGGCAGGAAGAGGAAGCATAAATTTGATAAGCACAACTCGGGTTCGACTCACAAGAGTTCCCATAATGATGATAGTGGAAGTTCTGGATTCCACAAGCATGGGAAGTATAACAGCCACCACAGCCACAACCATCATCATGACAACAAGCACCATCACAGTCATGATAGTGAAAACTATATGAACCACAAGAGTGGATACAAGAGCCACCACAGTGGAAGTGGTAATGGAATCCAACCTCCAAAGTAAGATCTCAGTCAGGTTGAGTGTTACAAGTGTAAGAAGATGGGACACTATGCAAATGAGTGCCCAGAAAATAAAGTTGAAGGATCCAACAAGCCCATCCCATTTCAGAAGGGCCAAGTGAATCACATGAATGTGGAGGAAATCTATGAAGAGTCTGATGATGTGGCTGGTAAGTTCAAGCTCAACTCTTTTCTAGCACTTGATCTTTTTGATACTGGCGCATCACATTCATTCATATCAAGAGCATTTGTTGATAAAAATGTAATTCCAACTGAAACTATTGGGTGTCCTATAAAAGTAAGCTCTCCCCGTGGAGAGATGATAGTGAACTTTGGATGTCATGATCTAGTGATAGAATTTGGGAAGTATAAGTTTCCAGATAGTTTGATAATCCTAGATTCCCAAGGATTGGATGTTATTCTGGGCATGGATTGGATGAATATGTATGAAGGAGTACTAGATTGTGCCAATCATACTGTCACACTCACAACCCCGGATAAGAAAAGGATTAGGTTCAGGTATAACTTTGAATCTAAAGGGACTAAGCTAAATCATCTTAAGGGGGTTAGCATAGACAGTGTGCTAATTGTGAGAGAGTATACGGATGTGTTTCCGGAGGAATTGCCTGGAATGCCACAAGATAGAGATGTAGAGTTTTTGATTGACTTGTTACTAGGATCTGGACCAATAGCAAAGAGACCCTACAAGATGTTAGTTTATGAGTTAAAAGAACTCAAGAAACATCTTGGAGAACAGTTGCATAAAGGATTTATTCAACCAAGTTCTTTGTCTTGGGGTGCACCAGTTCTGTTTGTTGAAAAGAAGGATAGAAGTCAAAGGTTGTGCATCGATTACCGTTCACTCAATGAAGTGATTATCAATAACAAATATCCTTTGCCTAGAATCAACGATCTGTTTGATCAGCTAGAAGGATCCCGTGTGTTCTCAAAGATTGATCTCCGATTAGCCTATTTTCAGCTAAAGATTAGAGAGCAAGACATACCTAAGACTTCTTTCACCACTAGGTATGGTTTGTATGAGTACACCATGATGCCATTTGTTTTGACAAATGCACCAGCCTATTTCATGAACATGATGAAAAAAGTGTTCACGGAGTTTCTTGACAAGTTTTTTGTCGTATTCATCAACGACATTTTGATCTACTCCAAGAGCAAAGAAGAGCATGAGGAGCATTTGCGTTTGATACTTGAGAAGCTCAGGGAGCACAAGCTGTATGCCAAATTCAGCAAGTGTGAATTCTGGTTGAATGAAGTGGGATTTCTTGGACATATTGTGTCACGAGATGGTGTAGTTGTTGATCCCGCAAAAGTGTCAGCTTTAACTGAGTGGGAATCTCCCAAGTCAGTGAAAGAAGTTCGTAGTTTCCTTGGCTTGGCAGGATACTACAGGTGATTCATTGAGAATTTCTCAAAAGTGGCTAATCCAATGACGAAGTTACTTAAGAAAGACAAGAAGTTTGATTGAACTGAAGGATGTGAACTCAGTTTCCAATAATTGAAGAAGATACTAGTGTCAGCACCAGTCTTATGTCTACCAAATTTGGAAAAGGACTTCCAAGTATATTGTGATGCATCTCACCAAGGATTGGGTAGAGTTTTGATGCAAGAAGGGAAAGTTGTGGCTTATGCCTCGAGACAACTCAAAACTCATGAAGTGAATTATCCTACTCATGACTTAGAGTTAGCCTCTAGTGTCCATCACTCAAAACATGGAGACATTATCTTTTGGGAAAACGTTGTGAATTGTTCATAGATCACAAAAGTTTGAAATATATCTTCACACAGAAGGAAATCAATATGAGACAAAGAAGATGGCGTGAGCTCATCAAGGACTATGACTTGATTTTGCAATACCATCCCGATAAAGCTAATGTTGTAGCGGATGCTTTAAGCCGTAAGGTTTATGTGAATGGCCTTACTAAGGGAGAGTTGCCAGATGTTCTGAGTGCCCAATTCAAAGATCTTAGATTAGAGATAGTGCATGAAGGACACCTCATGTCATTGGATGTTCAACCCAAATTGTTGGATAAGATCAAGGAAGACCAAAAGATGGACAAGGAAATTGAAGAGATCAAAGGAAAATTAATAAGGGGAAAGCTAAAGGATTCCATGAAGACGAACAATGTACCTTATGGTATGGAAAACGTATCTGTATTCCGCAAGATCCGGAACTTCGAAAACTGATTCTGCAAGAAGCACACAACTCACCATATTCCATTCATCCGGGTAACACCAAAATGTACATGGATGTGAAGGAAAGATTCTGGTGGAATAATCTCAAGAAGGACATCGCAGAACATATTGCTTTGTGTGATGTGTGTAGTCGAGTGAAAGCGGAACATCAGAAACCGGCAGGATTACTGCAACCACTACCTATTCCTGATTGGAAGTGGGACAAGATTGGTATGGATTTCATCACCGGACTGCCAAGGACTAGATCGGGATATGATTCTATTTGGGTTGTTGTAGATTGCCTAACTAAGGTGGCTCATTTCATTCCCGTGAAGACAACCTATAAAAGTGCTAAGTTAGCCAAGATCTATATGAACAGGATTGTATGTCTGCATGGAGTACCCAAGATTATTGTGTCGGATAGAGGAACTAAATTCACTTTGCTTTTATGGCGACAACTGCATGAGTCATTGGGAACAAGATTAGATTTCAGCACAACTTTTCATCCCCAAACTGATGGACAGACAGAAAGGACCAATCAGATACTGGAGGATATGTTGAGGGCATGTGCCCTAGACTATGGTGCTAGTTGGGATGAAAGTCTGCCTTACGCAGAATTCTCTTACAATAACAGCTATCAAGCCAGTATTGAGATGGCACCGTTTGAATTTCTCTATGGAAGAAAGTGTACTACACCATTGCTATGGAGTGGTGTTGGAGAAAAAAATTGTTCGGGACAGAATTAATCAAGGAAGCTGAAGAGAAAGTCAAATTAGTAAGGGAAAAATTGAAGATAGCACAGTCTTGACAGAAGAGCTACGCATATAGAAAGCGTAGAGAAGTCACCTATGAGGGCGGCGGGGCGCTACGATTCGGGCGAGGAACGGGCGACGGCGGCGCGGACACGCAGGAGCTTCGCCGGCGTCCTTCTGGTGAGGAAGAAGAAAGGAGGAAAGAAGCGAAGGGGTACGGGCCGCGTGGGCTGGCTTGGGCTGGGGTGGGCCGCTGGCTGTGTGGCTGAGCGACAGGGAAGAGAGAGGAGAGTTGGGATCGGCCCAGAGGCGCCGGATTGCTTTTTTTTACAGATCCTTTTTCTATTTCCTAAATTCCTTTTCTCTCTTTTGTATATTGATTTGGATACTGTTTTAAATAATTCAAAATGCCAGGATTTTGTAAATATGTTGAAAACAACGTGGGGACCTTTGACACTATTTGGGCTCCACTATTTTTGTACTTTTCAAAATTCAAACACCATATTGAATTGATTCTAGAAAGAGGGAAAAAGACTAGGGTTTTGGGTTTTGCACTTGTACTTTGGTTCACACACTTGATCACGTGCAATATTTTATTGAGTTTAACACATGCATGAAATGCTTAGATACTAATTACCTATATTACAAGATTGGGCTGTTACAGCTCTACCCCCTTACAAGAATATAGACCCGAGATTCCTAAGTTTTAGAAAAGAAGGCAGGGTACTCAGATCGGAGACGATCTTCTTGTTCCCAGGTTGCTTCATCCTCAGAGTGATGAGACCACTGAACTTTTAGGAACTTGATGTTTTGACGGCGAGTCTTGCGCTCGGTTTCATCAAGGATACAAACAAGATACTCACGATACGTCAGATCCTTTTGGAGATCAAGAGTTTGGTGATCAACACCACGGACAGGATCTTTGAAGCAACGCTTGAGTTGAGACACATGAAAGACGTCATGCACCTCAGGGAAGTTTGCAGGAAACTCCAATTGATATGCAAGTTTACCTTGCTTGGAAAGAACACAAAAAGTACCAACATAGCAAGGAGCCAGTTTGCCTTTGATACCGAAACGATGGACACCCTTCAGAGGAGTGACCCGGAGATAAGCTTGATCACCGACTTCATATTCAATATGTTGGTAGTGATGATCATGATAGCTTTTCTGATGAGACTGAGCAGTTTTCAAACGATCTCTAATGATACGAACTTGATCTTCTGCTTCCTGGATCATATCCGGACCAAAGAACTTTCTTTCACCGCTTTCTGACCAGTTCAAAAGAGTTCAACACGTTCTTCCATATAAGAACTGGAAAGGTGCAATTTCTATACTGTACTGATAACTGTTGTTGTAGGATAATTCAACAAAAGGAAGACCAGTGATGAAATCCATACCAACTTCATCCCATTTCCACTCCAGGATTTTATGTGGTTGTAGGAGACCAGCGGGTCTTTGATGCTCAGCCTTTATGCGATGACAAACATCACATTCAGCAACAAAACAAGCGATATCCTTCTTCATACCAGACCACCAGAATCTATGACGAAGATCCCGATACATCTTGGTACCTCTAGGGTGGATAGAAAGAGGTGATTCATGAGCTTCGGTAAGAATTATCTTCTTCAAGTCCTTTCGATTTGGTACTACCAAACGTGTACCGTAATATAGGACACCCTCCTCGTTAACAGAGAAACATTTAGCAACTCTGCTAGCAATGTTCTCTTTAATTGTATCCAGCTCGGGATCTTGCCTTTGAGCAGCTTTGATCTGATCCTTTAGAGAAGACTTCACTTCAAGAGTAGCAAGGAATCCACGAGGAAATACTTCAAAATTCAATCGAGCAAATTCCTCATGAAGAGAAGATTGTGCTTGTTTGATCATCAGGGTGTTGCAATAGGATTTACGGCTCAGCGCATCAGCAACGACATTGGCTTTTCCAGGTTGATAGTTGAGACCCAAATCATAGTCCTTGATGAGTTCCAACCATCTTCTTTGTCTGAGATTCAGATCAGGTTGTGTTAAAAGTTACTTCAGACTCTGATGATCCGAGTATAACTCGCAACGACTACCGAGAAGGTAATGTCACCATTGCTTAAGAGCATGAACAACAGATGCAAGCTCAAGATCATGAGTTGGGTAGTTGTTCTCATGTGGTTTTAGCTGACGGGAGGCATAAGCCACCACATGCCCATCTTTCATTAGCACACATCCGAGACCTTGGTGAGAGGCATCGCAGAAGACAACAAAGTCCTTTCTAGTGTCTGGAAGAACCAGCACCGGAGCAGTTGTTAACTTGGTTTTTAGCATCTGGAAGCTTTCTTCAGCCTTATCAGACCATTCGAACTTCTTATCCTTCTTAAGAAGATTAGTCATCGGCTTTGCAATCCTGGAGAAGTTCTCGATGAATCGACGGTAATAACCAGCCATTCTGAGAAAACTTCGGACATCCTTCACAGATTTAGGAGACTCCTAGTCGAGGATAGTTTGAACCTTATCGGGCATAACAGTAACCCCTTTAGCGGAAACAACATGACCAAGGAATACGAGCTCTTGTAACCAAAACTCACATTTGGAAAACTTTGCATAGAGACGATGTTCTCGGAGTTTTGTCAACACCAAATGAAGATGTTCAGCGTGCTCTTCTTCCGTCTTGGAATAAACCAGAATGTCATCGATGTAGACCACGATGAACTTGTCAAGATACTCCATGAAGACAGAGTTCATAAGCCGCATGAAAGTGGCTGGAGCATTGGTAAGACCAAAGGACATGACTGTGTACTCATAAAGACCATAACGAGTAGTGAAAGCAGTCTTTGGAATATCTTCCTTACGGATCTTTATCTGGTGATACCCTGACCTTAAATCCATTTTGGAAAATACAGTGGCACCACTTAACTGATCAAATAGATCATTGATCCTAGGGAGAGGATACTTATTCTTGATAGTCACAGCATTGAGTGGGCGATAATCCACAACTAGACGCGGTATATTGGTATCCCGCTTCTTGACAAAGATGGTATGACATCCCCAAGATGATGTGTTGGGTTGAATGTGTCCTTTTCCTTCTAACTCCTCTAATTGTTTCTTCAACTCCACAAGCTCATGAGTAGGCATACGATAGGGTCTTTTAGAAATAGGAGCAGTTCCAGGAACTAAGTCTATGACAAACTCCACACTTCGATCAGGTGGCATGCCAGGCAACTCCTCGGGAAAGACATCCGAAAATTCACAGACCATGGAAACATCTTGGATCTCTAACGGAGGTAGAACTTCAAGAGCATACAACTCCGCTTCAGGAATAGAAACAGTTGAAGGAGATAGTGACCCTACGTTCTAGTACTTGACTGTTATGCCAGCACGACTAGTCAGATTCACAGACTTGGTTGTACAATCGAGGATGGCTTGATAATGGGTCAACCAGGCCATGCCCAAAATGATGTCAATGTCAGTTGACTTAAGGGCGATCAAAGAAGTGGGGAAAAGTTGAAATGCAACTTCAATTAGATTCCCATGACTAACCATGGTGGAACACCACCTAGAACCAGGAGACTGAACTAACAGAGGAACAGATAACCCCTCAAAACTTATCCCATGCATTTGAGCAAAAGCTTGTGACAGGAATGAATGCGATGCTCCAGAATCAAACAAAACTTTAGCTGGAATTTGATTGATACGAAGCGTACCCATGATGACGCTTGGATCTTCCTGAGCCTCCTTAGCAGAGATATGGTTCAGGCGTCCTTTTCCAGCACCTAGATATTTATCATTCTTCTTTGGTGGTTGTGCCTTCTCAGCAACACACTTTTGAGGACACTCCTTTGCATAGTGGCCAGGCTGGCGACAATTGAAGCATATAAAACATGGTGCATTGCCAGCAGAAGGGTAGTTTGATCCTCCAGCATTGTTTGAGGTAGCATTCGGACGAGGAGCATATCAAGAAAACCTTGGAGTATAAGGAGCACGTGGCACAACACTATAAGGCACAAAGACACGACGCTTCTTATTACCAGATCCAGCCTTGGTATACCCTTCCTGAGGACGCTTACGAGTTTCTTCATACTCCACTTTTCCACTCTCGGCCTTCATAGCCTTGTTGACAAGACCTTGGAAGTTACCAAAGTCCATAAGGTGGATATCACGACGAACCTCAGGATCCAGTCCCTTGCGGAATAGAGCTTGCTTCTTAGCATCAGTGGAGACCTCTTCAGTAGCATAGCAGGCAAGAAGATTGAAGTTACGCTGGTAATCACACACGGAACCAGTGCCCTGCTTTAGCTTGAGGAACTCCTCCCTCTTCTGATCCATCAGACCCTCCGGAATATGATAAGCTCGAAAGGCTTCAGTGAACTCTTGTCATGTAACAACATGTTGAGCTTCTTGCATAGCCAAGAAATTCTCCCACCAGGAGTTAGTTGCTCCCTCTAGATGATAGGCAGCAAAAGTCACCCAATCAGCTTGAGCAACATGACCAACCTAAAGTTTACGCTCCATGGTGCGAAGCCAGTAGTCTGCATCAAGTGGCTCGGTGGAATATCTGAAAACTGGCGGAGTGAGACGTGTGAAGTCCTTGATACCAACTTGATTGTTCTGGCGTTGAGCAGTGTTGCGCTCAATCCTTTCAAGGAGCCTCATGTTGTCAGCACGGTTGGTTTCATACATGGCCATAAGTTGAACCATGGACGGTGGTGGAGGAAGGTTGGAAGATTCACCCTCATTTGCAGCACCACCAGCATGAGCACAGGTACGGGCACGAGAGGTTTCACCCATCCTGAAAGAACAAAGGAAAAGGGTTAAATAGCGGATTCAAAGATACCAGACGGAGAGATGAACAAAGAGTACTTGATATAAATGTATCATCTTATCAAGCATAGTAGTATCAAAGCATACTAATGTATACACTTACCAGCTGACTTACAAACCATGACAATGGAATGCTAAGATGTTACACACCAAGCAAAACTGAGATATCTTGGAACTCTGAGAATAGCAACCAAGTACGGAGTACTTTTAGAGAAACAACCCCAAAACCACGATCCTAAAAGTTTTGAGATATAAGATAAGGGATGAAAATATTTTCAAGCCAAATAAGGTAAGAGAAACTCCAGCATCAGAAACACACCACATAATGAATAAAAAGAATCCTAGTCAGAGTTTCTGCAAATAGTTTTTAACTTTCAAATAGTTTTGTCAACTTCTAGACTCAACAACGACCAATAAAAGGGTTTCCTACAGGCAGTCCTGCTCTGATACCAAAACTTGTAGCACCCCCCCCCCCACAGGGTTAGGGTTAAATTAACCTCATATCACCATCTAAGATAAGTTTAACTCCCAAACACGGAAGATCACAGTATGATTCGGTAACATTACAGAACATAGGGATTTGACAGCATAAGTTTTAACTCTTAGTAGAGTGAGATATTAGATTTATTACAAACCAGAGGTCATAGACCCAACATTACATCACACAGCGAAAGAAAATTATGTTGTTCTACACAACAACTTAGCAAAAGGCCTAAGAGGCCATTAACAAAAGTGACGTCCATCCCGTAGTCCTCAGGATGCTACCTGGGACCCCCAACTACTCATCGATGTCAACATAGAAGCCACCTTCAGTTGCAACTAGGTCCTCTTTAGAAAAACAACAATGGCGCAAGGCTGAGTACGAGAATGTACTCCATAAGACTTGGATAATCTAGTATCTACATGCTCTGGCTAGAAACGCTTTCTCTGTATTTTCTTTTGTGGAAAGCAATCTTTTTTGTAAACAAGAGATGGAAGAGGCTCGTCTACTCAGAATCTTTTAAAAGGGAAAATATAGCGACTTCTTCATCTTGTTCATCACATCTCGATAACCACTAGCTTCCTCAGAACCTCCTATCTAGGATCACCCACTCGTCCTAGAGGAAGCATCCTTAAGCACATGTGGATCAACAAGTTTTATAGTGGTTAAAGTTATCTATGATCTTATAATCTGGTCACCAAGCGTTCATAACCGTGAACACGGCTTTTCGAAAAGATTAATATCCTGCAGGGGTGTACAACTTTACCCACACGTACCAACCGACTCTTAATGCCAAATATTATTAGCCCTCTTCCTTGGAAGGCCGGCAGAGGGTGGTTGACCACGACCTTTACCTTGCTTTAGCCGAGACCATGAGTCATGCAATAAGTATGATTCCGCCGTAATGGGTCAAATCCCGAAGCCGGTACTTAAAGATGTGAGGCGAGGTTGGTTCACCAGGGGCTCCATCGACCCCAAGCAACCCGGTCCACGCTTCCCTACCTGTTATGATGCACCTCCATCACCTCCTCTTTCGAAAACATTTTCAATGCGTATGCCAAATGTAAATCCCGAACTATGTGACTCATGGAATCTACTAGGCAAGTCAGTAAGTCGAGGGGTTCCCAAGCCCCATGTGGTTGTACGCTCGTCTCGGTTCCAAAGGCAAGAACTCAGTTCCTAGTGGTGGCGAGCATGGGACTACAAATACCACATCCAACGTGGCCTCCCATACAAGCCTTAGCATGTTTAGTTAACTCCTTCGATGATGTCACCATCTCCTACCTTTTTATAATTTTCGGCATCTCTGATTCATCATTGCGATAGATCAGACATTATTACTATGCATGGCTAAGCTATCGATCTCCGAAGCTCTAGCAAAGCTCAGATGCCAGACCTAGGTATGCTAGGAGCAGTGGATCAGGAGGATAAGGCTATAAAGGGAAACAGTGCAGTAGATAGGTAACACTAGCTATTGACAAAAGGCCACATTTAGAATCGTGTGCATCATAGCGATAAAGTAATATACTTTACCAAACATAGGTTCAGAATGATAGGCTACACTTGCCTTGTCCGTTAGTAGATATGTACGGATCGTCGGTGTTGTTGACTTCAGCTTCGGGCTCGGATCCTATCGCGAAGAACCAATACCGGAAAGGAAGTCAACAATAAAGACATGGCATCGATGCAATGCTCAAACAAGGATGATGATATGACAAGTTTAATTGCATTGAAATGAAACCCTAAAACATGCTCGGCAATTTAAACGGGGTTCCGAGGGTTGAAAACCCTAACTCGGAAAACTCCAGAGACACATGAGAGGGTTTACTATGTTGTTCTAATTAAACTTGTCATTAAAGTTGTTGAACAATGCATGATTATAGGTTAGTTAGATAGTTCTCATTTTTCTGAACATTTTGATATATTACTTGTATTTTTCTGAATTACAGATTAAGAGTTATTGAATTTATAATATTCAAAACAATTTCTGAAATTATTAAACCCTTTTATTACACTTTCCTGGAAATAAAAGAAACTGAAACTTTTTACACCGCAGGAAGGGCTAGCCACAGACAAATATAGGTGGGCCCGTGGCCACCTCAGCAGCTACACACACGAAAAGGGCTCAGGGGCAATTTTCACCGGGGCTGGCTCTAGCCAGAAGGGCTGAGGGGTGGGACCTGGCCACTCAGACCCCACGTGGACTCAACGCAGGAGCCACGTTGTGGCCACATAGGCTCGATGGTGGCGGCGGCTCAGGTGCACATGGTTACGGCGACTGGGGATGCGTGGAACATCGAGAAAGCGTGCATCTGGCTCAGTACGACGCGGCCGACCTTATAGTGGCGGCACCGCCCTGTTTTTGCAACCAGCGCTTCGACAACAACGACATCTGACGGCGAGCGGTGACAACGTTCGTTGGCACATCAACACAGAGCACGGGAGGAAGAGAGAGAGGATCCTTAAGGGCCAGAAGCTCACCACGAAGCGATCTAAGGCGATGACGAGGCTCGAGGAGGCCGGAATCGGTGTCGAAGACGACGGCCAGGGTCGGGGAGGGAGATCACGATTCCGTCGATTGGGGGAGCGCGTGGCTCCTTGGCTTGGCTAGGAAGAACAACTCCAGTACGGCGATGTCGTCGGTGGCCAGCTCGGCACAGGGCGGTCGAAACGGCGGCGACGGCGAGTTTCGAGCGGGAGAGGAAGAGGGAGGTCTCGGGAGAGAGGGAGAATGGTTGAGGACCGCCAGGGCGTCATCACGAGGGTCTTATCCTCCCCAAAGGGCGGCGGGGCGCTGCGATTTAGGCGAGGATCGGGCGACGGCGGCGCGGACACGCAGGAGCTTCGCCGGCGTCCTTCTGGCGAGGAAGAAGAAAGGAGGAAAGAAGAAAAGGGGTACGGGCCGCGTGGGATGGCTTGGGCTGGGGTGGGCCGCTGGCTGTGCGGCTGAGCGGCAGGGAAGAGAGAGGAGAGTTGGGCTCGGCCAAGAGGCGCTGGATTGCTTTTTTTGACAGATCCTTTTTCTATTTCCTAAATTCCTTTTCTCTCTTTTGTATAATGATTTGGATACTGTTTTAGATAATTCAAAATACCAGGATTCTGTAAATATGTTGAAAACAATGTGGGGCCCTTTGACACTATTTGGGCTCCACTATTTTTGTACTTTTCAAAATTCGAACACCATATTGAATTGATTCCAAAAAGAGGGAAAAAGACTAGGGTTTAGGGTTTTGCACTTGTACTTTGGTTCACACACTTGATCACATGCAATATTTTATTGAGTTTAACACATTCATGCAATTCTCATATACTAATTACATATATTACAAGCTTGGGCTGTTACAGCTTGCACAAAATTCCAAATAAAAACCATTTTATGCCTATTATCTATATACAAATAAGGCATGGTTTATTTTATTTTTCAAAGTATCAAAGTGCATTTGTTTGATCAGTAGTGTTTTGTATACAAATAAGTTCAAGGTTTGCACTAAAAAAATCTAGGAGTTATTTGAATTCAAACCCATTTGATTTGGTTTGAATTTGGGTCCTAAAAAATCAAAATAGAAAAAGAAAAAGGGAAAGGAAATAGAAAAGGGTCGGCGCCACCATTTCAGCTCAGCAACAGAAGAAGCCCACAAAGCCCACCCAGCCATCTCCCCCTCTCCTCTCTCTCACGCGCGCAGCCCTACCCACAGTCGCTGACACGCTGGCCCCACACGCCACGTCACCGTCTTCCCCAAATCATGCCCGCAGACCACGTCGCCGCTGCCCTTGCTATCGTTGATGGCGCGGCGTAAATGTGATTGAATCCGTGAGAAATTCTTGTCGTTCCTCTACCTACTTAAACCCCTACGCACCGCAAGCTTTTCCCCTCACTCGCCACCCCCTCTCCGCCACCAGGCTGCCAGTATTTCGCTTTACAACGTTGTTGCCCGACCCTCTCCGGTGAGCTATTTCGGCTAACTCCGGCCGCCCCGTGCCCTCTATTGCCTACTGACGTTCTCCCCTTTCTTTTGCGCTTCATCGCATGCCTCTATCTTGTCTGTTCGTGACCTGGGTCATTGGATTCGTCCACCACCGCAAGCACCCAACAGCACACTCTTGTCCGGCAAGAAATTCGGTAAGAAATCGAGTGCCCCTTGTTTTCTAGATCAAACGCCCATGTGCGTCGTGTCTTTGTGAAGCCACTAATGTGAATTGTTTGTCCTAGGGAGGCCTAGAGCATCACCGTTGTCTCCATCAAGCCGTACCCGACGCCAGCAAGCTTTCCGACAAACTCTCCCGGCCAGCACAGCACGCCCACGTCCACGCCAGGGACACCTTGAGCTTCAGCGTGACCTCACGAGTCTGGTAAGAACCTCCGCAACCCCCAGCCCCCTCTTCATCCGCCGGAGCATCGCCGTCAGAGCACCGCTGCGGCGCCGTCGCCAGCACCGCTAGGCAATGGTCGCTTTCTTAGCAGCCGTCAGATCTAGATCCAGTGGCCACGATAGATCACTTAAGTGAAACGTTTTCTTTAGATCCGAGCCACATAGATCCACTTAAATCCTATAGCTCTGGATGATTGATCCAACCGAACCGTTATCAACCAATCAGATACATCCACTTGGCTAGGGTTTCGATTTAAAATCTATTTTTATATCTATTAGAGATTCAAACTTGCAAAATTCATAACTATTGTTCTGTTTATCCAAAAAAATGCAAATAAGATATCATTGGAATCAGAAAAATAAATCCTACACTACTATGGGCTTGAATTTATATTCTGCTTCTCTCAAATTGGTTTTATTTACAGAACCAAAAGTAAGCCTATTTTGGCTATATAAATTATTTAGAAAATGATTTTAAAATAAATTCAAGTTTATTTAGGCTATAAATAGTTGGTTTTTGTGTTCAGTGATGATTGACTTGTCTTTTTTTGTTTAGAAAAATCATCACATGGAATTTGCATGCATTCATAATATTTTTCCTTGAATATTAGAATGTGAATTTGGTGCTATTATTTTATGTGTAGATTTTGGTGCTAGTTGTGATTGTGATTTTGAAGATTGTTGCTACTCCCTCAACTACCAAGGCAAGTGGTGCTTCATGTATTTGTCCTATTATTTTTGACTATGCACTAGTGATATTTTGTATAGGGCTTGCATGAAGTTTTTGCTAAGTATATATATGCTATGCCATGGGAAATCCTAGTAGTTGTAATCTTGGTAGGATTTTCTCTAAGTTAAGATACTTGTTGATATCATGCTTAGACTAGCTAGTAGTAAACAAGGGTGTATTATATGCACATGCTATGGAAATTTTACTAAGTCTTTTGAATTATGTTTTTGCTTAATAAAACTACTAAGTGAATGAATCACCTGGGTGGAATGGTATGAATGGGTTATGTTGAGTTGTTACACAAGGCCCAGTGACTGGTCTACCTTGTGTATCACACTTGTGGAAAGCCACCCAGGAATAAAGGGATTTGAGATACTTAGTGTTGAGAAGCTTCTAGTGCAGCCAGATTGCAATATGGGCTCTGCCTGGATCATATAGGTTGCAATAACTTAGCTAGATGGACAGAAGGTGGTAGGGTATTAGGTTGGAATGCGTCCAGTTAGTCTAAGGGAAGTCTTCTGAAAGATCTTGTCTCGATGCTTGTCGAGTATTGTGGGGAAAGTGCACCACCTCTCGAGAAGGAAAAATCTAAGTACTTAGTCGTGTCCCCGTCAACGGACAATTTGAGCATCAAGACATGGAAGCTATCAAGGATCTCCTCATTCCAACTTCTAAGTTAAAAAAAACTTGTGGTTGAACGAGGGTTAAAGGTTCACCAATATATATTGGTGGTTCCTTGGGTGATTTTTCATCAAACAAAAACTTAGTGTTTTCAACTGATAAGGAAAACCTATTTGGAGCAAACCAAGCCTAAGCTACACTTATCCAAAATTCATATAGATGATAGAAACTAATATTCTATTATGGTATCACTTGCCTATACTATTCCAATGTATTGACCCACTGTGGATGTAACTTATGATGTTGCAGGTTACTCTGATGAGAATTAGGGTTATGAGTCTACACTCAACATGCTTGCCTGTGGCACATGAAGTTGAAGACTTTACTTTATTTGCTTATGTTAGGAAGTCTTGTATTAGCCTTTGGCTATGGATTTGTAAAAGACTATGTTTATCTCTGGAATGACGATGTAATAAAGACCTTTGTTTCTGTGTACTTCATCTTAAACTATGGATGCTAGCATTTGATCCAAGGACTAGCATTGCAATCGCAGGAACCTTTACCTTATAAGGGTGGGGTCTTACAACAAAAATCTAGAAAATATTTGAATTCAAACAAGTTTGAATTAGGGTTTAAAAACCATTCCTGAAAATCAAATTAGAAAAGAAAAAGGTAAAAGAAAAAAAATAAAAGCTAGCGCTACTTTTTCGGCCCAACGTAAGAACCGGCCCAGCAAGCCCACCCGGGCCACCCCCTTCCTCTCTCTCTCACCCGCATGAACCCTACCCCATGCTCACTGCCACTAGGCCCAAGCTAGCTCACCTCTTCTTTGCCAAACCCCGCGCACAGACGACGTCGTCGCTGCCGTTTCCTCCCCTCTTCACTGCCGTCATTCAAATCCGTTAATTGCCATTGATTCAGTGCGAGGTTTCCTCCACATCTATGGCTACATAATCCCCTCCCCCTCCTCAACATTTCCCCTCACTCACCACCACCTAAGCGCCCTCAGGCTGCCCTCAATCGAACTTGCACCACCGCGGACCCGAGATCCTCCAGCGAGCTATTTCTGTGAGTACTATGCTCGCCTCTGTCCCATGTTCACGCAAGCTTGATCCTATCTTCCTTGCGCATATTCTCATACGGTTTGCTTGTCCAAATTTGCCCTAGAACGTCGCCCCCATCAAGCACCGTGAACACCCGAAGCTCTGAGCAACTCCGGCGAGTAATTCCGTTCAGGTCAGCATGCCCCTTGCCTTCGAGTTCAAACCCGTAGGTACGTCGTGTTCTTGCGCAGCCACTGATGCCCTTTGTTTGCGCTATGGTGACCTAGGTTGTCGCCTTCATTGCCGTTTGCAAAAGACCGACGCCAGCAGCTACTCCGACGAGCTTCCACGAACACAGCATCTCGCCCCTGTCCAAGCCAACTCCGCCTTAAGCTTCCTCGCATCTGTGCGACGCTGGTAAGCCACCTCACTAACCCTAGCCCCCTCTGGATTCGCTGGAGCATCGTTGGCAGAAGCGCCACCGCCTCCAGTAGCCATCAGCGCCGCCCGAGTATGGTCGTTTGATCTAGGGCCGTAGGATTTAGATCTGACGTTGTAGATTAGATCTGGAGTAAACCGTTTTGTTTAGATCTGGCGCGTTATATCTGTCTTGATCCAACGGCACGGAAGCGTGATCCGCACGAAACGGTATCGACCAATCAGGCGCTGCCACGTGTCTATAGTTTAGATTTAAAATCTGTTTTAAATCTATTAAATGTTTAAACTTGTAAAATTCATAACTTTAGTTATGTTTTTTCAAATTTTGCAAATAATATATCATTGGATTTAGAAAATTAAGCCCTACACTTCTATGGCCTTGTTTTTTTATTTTACTTCTGGAAAAGTAGGATTATTTGCAGAACCAATTATAGGCTTATTTTGACAATATAAAATGTTTTAAAGTGAAACTTGTTTTATTTGAACCTTGGTGTAACATCCCTAAATTCAAATTCCAAAACTCATTCATATCATCCTTGCCTGCATCATCATTTAGTGATTTTTCCCAAAATCACTTCAGAAAAACATAAGCTTTGGTGTTATGATTTTATGTGGACAGATTTAACTCAAAAGACCAACACCATTTTGAAAACTTGAATGATTAGGAACTTGTTTGCTTACCTCCATTATTGGAAAGTTTAGGAGTAAAAGTTTGATCAAAGTTTTCAATTTGGAAAATGAATTCAAAACCCTAATTTCAAAAACATTGCAAACCAGAGGCAATGTCTCTGATTGATTTAAGTCCAAACTTGATCAAAGCCCTTAGATTAACCACATGGTCAAATAACTGATTTTCAAACCACAGTACCCTGCAAAAATCCCCAGAATCATTTTAATTCAAAAAGATTTGAATTCATATCTAAATCTAAACAGAAAATCAAAATAGAAAAAAAAGAAATAAACAAAAGAAAAGGGCCGCGCGCCAGAAATCTGGCCCAGCAACAAACCCAGCCCAGCAAGCCCACCCAGGGAATTTCTTTCCTTCTCTCACGTGACGCACCTGACCCGATCAGCGAACGGACCCCACCCCCATTTTGCACACATCGCTGACAAGCGGGCCCTGTCCACGCTGTCATCGTCTTCCCCAAACCCCGCCCGCGACCACGTCGCAGCGACAGTGACTGCCGGTGATGGCGCGGCTTAATTGGGCAATTAAACACAGGCGTTTCCTATCGAGGCACCGGCTATAAGATCCCCACCTCCCCATGATCATTTTCCCCCAGTCAATCTCACGCTCACGCCACCAGGCTACCCACGACTCGCTCGAGACCGCCGCAGTACCGACGACTCCGGCGACCGATTCCGGTGAGCTTTGACCGCCCCCTTCTCTCTCGATCAAACAAGGATGCTCAGCACGTTCTTACGCACCTGCTGACATATTTCTTTTGCATGCTCGTGATACAGGTCGTCGTCTCCGTCCACGACCGAAACCACCTGCGCCGCCGCTTGACTCCGGCGACCAATTCAGGTAAAACCCGAGCGCCCCTTGCCCCCTCTTCCACGCGAGTCTGTTCACCTGCGTTTTGCGCAACTCCTGATGCCTCTGGCTCGTGTTAGGGCGACGCCAAACCTCGGCAAGCACCACGTCTGCAAGCGACCGACGACGCCCGTTACTCCGACGAGCTCCTGAAGCCGTACCAGCACGCCCCTTCGCCAACCAACACCACCTCGAGCTTCAGCACGCCACCGCGGATCTGGTAAGCACCTTCTTGTTTCCCCGGACGATCTAGAGCGCCGGCGCCACCGTAGTCAGACGAGCCGCCGCCGGTCAACACCGCCAGCGCCGCTCGTTTCTGGTTGATAGATCGTAGCCCTCAGATCTGGATCCTACGCGTAGAAACAGTTCACTTAACGAAGAGGTATGGACAGATCTGAGCCGCGCAACATTAGTTAGATCCAACGGCTGCAGAGCTTGATCCGCGCGAAACGGTACGCGCTAGTGAGGTTGTGACGCGTGGCAGGATTTAATACAAAAACAGAATTTAAAACCAGATTTTGATCCAAACTTTAAACTGCTATAACTTTTGAATGCCACTTTAGATTTTTACAAATTTTATACCGTTCGATCCAGTGAAACAAGACCTTTCTGAATGTCCAATTTGTTTAACAAATAGTAACCATTAAAATGACTTTATTTGTGGAATCTTGTTTAAAGCTATTTTGAGTATAGTTTTATTTTGGTAATTAGTTTTAATGTTAAATAAGTTTTGATAGGGCAAATTTTGTGTCCTGTTATGTTTCAGTATCATGCACATGCTTGGAAAAATTTCCAAAATCACCACTTAGTAAAATTCTTGCATGCATGCATTCATATTATTCTTGATTGAATATATTGTGTGAAATTGAATGCTATAATTTTTCTTGTAGATTTTGCTAGTGATTGTGAAGATTGCTACTCTCCCCACTACCAAGGCAAGTGATATTTTCATGAATATTTATAACCTATGTTTTGAACTAGCATTAGATATTTTGTTTGCATGTTATTTTGTCTAATGCTAAAATTGGGAAATCCTATGTAGTTGAGAATAGTAGAATTGCTAAGGAATTTTCCCTATGATAAGTTGCCATACCTTGCTTAGCCTAGCTATATAGCAAACAAGGGATGGTGAAAATCTACACTTACTAT
Source organism: Avena longiglumis (assembly GCA_030063025.1). NCBI lineage: Eukaryota > Viridiplantae > Streptophyta > Magnoliopsida > Poales > Poaceae > Avena > Avena longiglumis. The sequence continues at coordinate 190,726,933 of CP125974.1, read as the reverse complement.
GATGAAAATATTTCTAAGTCATGAGACTTATACTTTCCTAATAAAACCACTAAGTCAAATGAACCTCCTGGGTGGAATGGAAGAATGGGTTATGTTGAGTGGTTACACAAGGACATGGACTTGGGTTGTGTATCTCACTTGTGGTAAGACACCCAGGCACAAAGGGATTTGGAGGCCAAGTGTTGAAAAAGCTTAGAGTGCAACCACTTGGCAATATGGGCTCTGCCTTGATCATATAGGTTGCTAGAACTTAGTCATTTGGACAGATGGTGGTAGATGGGATGATAGGTTGGAGCGCCTCCATTTGACTAAGGAAAGGCTTCTGAAAGGTCCTGTCTTGGGAAACCAAGTCTGGTGGGGAAAGTGCACAACCTCTGCAGATGGAAAACCTAAGTACTTAGCCTAGTCCAAGGCAATGGACATTTTTGAGCATCAAGACATGGAAGCTACAAGAATCTCATCACTCCAACTTCTAAGTAAAATTTATGGGTGAACAAGGGTGAAGGACCCCAATATCTATTGGTGGTTCCTTGGGAATGTTTTGACAAAGAAAACTTAGTGATTTCAACTAATAGGAAAAACTTATTTTCAAGCAAAGCAAGCTAAGCTACACTTAGCCAAAATGCATATAGTAATATAGTCCACTTAAAATATACTAAGGTATCACTTGCCAATACTATTCCAAAGTATTGACCCTCTGTGGCTGTAACTTGTGATGTTGCAGGTTACTCCGATGATGAATAGGAGTCATGAGTCTACACTCAACATGCTTGCCTGTGGCACATGAAGATGAAGACTTGTGTTTATTTACTTATTCCTTAAACTCTTGTATTAGGCCTATGGCCCTGAGTTGTAAAAGACTATGTTTTATCTCTGGAATGAATGTAATAAACGACCTTTGTTTCTGTGTACTTCATCTTAAACTGTGGATGCTAGCATTGATCCAGGGACTAGCATTGCAATCACAGGGATCCTTTCCTTTATAAAGGAGGGGTCTAACAGATGGTATCAGAGCACTGTGTTGCTTGTAGGATTATGACCCTAGGATTGGAAACCATTAAGGAAAAGTTTTCAACTACTTCTACACTTGTCTATTCTTCTCGTAAAACTTTTCTAATCTTTTCATTCTCGACTCCATTTGTAGATGAAATCCATCAACGAAGCCGTGAAGAAAGGACCACTCATGACCATGACCTTGGAGTGTGAAACTGAGTTTCCCAATATACTCAAGGACCTCATGGTGGCAATGGAAGCACATGGTGCAGCTGTGTACAAGGGCTTTCCAGTGATGGATGAAGGAGTGGAGTATTGGTGGGTACAACTTCACTTGTACAAAAACAAGGAATACAACCACAAGGAAAGGGGATTCTGCATGTACACCAACACTAAAATGCACACAACATTCTTTGAGTCAGCCAGAGATGCAGCTTGGAGGACTATCAAAGAACTAAGTGCTAGAGTCAAGTGCAGAATGCTCAACCTCCAAAAAGACTTAGAGAAAGAGAACGAACTTACCCAAGAGTTGGAAGCCACCAACCAAGAGTTAAGGGGAGATATAATAGACTTAGTGATGGAATCATGTGAGCAAGATAGGTGGATTGCCTCTAGGAACATTGTGATAGCCACCAGGTCCAGTGAGATAGGCCTATAAGCACACTTTGTAGTAGACCACCATCTATCACCTTATTTTCCAAAATGATACCTTAAATAAGTTGGACCTTGTTTGATGTAATGGATTTATGTATGCATGACTTGTGTGATATTGTGTTCCATGGTTATGTATGAGATGGTTGTTTTGTTTTTATCCTGAATGATGTTGTTCTAACTTTTCAATTTTATAAATAGATGCCTATTGCCATCAGCACTGTTGAGGAGCTCCAGGTTACTCGTTTCGGACCTCGTATCATTGAGCTTACCACATTGCTCGATCTCCCTCTTCCCACCATCACGGTGTACCCACTCACCAAGTTCGAGAGGAAGGACCTCTGGGGCTTCAAGGTGAACCAGCCGGGGCCTTGGTGAGCCTACTATAGAGGCCATCGTCTTCAAGCTGATGCACGACGACAGGGATAGAGGCATGGAGGTAGTCATGCAGGACCTGATAGGACGCTTGTTAGGCCGTCACTCCCGACAGGTTAGGGGCACTCACTTCCACGTCTTCGGAAGGCGTGATGTTGATGGAGATTCCATCGACTTTGAGGACGACTCGAGGACACGACAGCCGATACGTCTCTATCTCCAGGACTTAGAGACTCTCCTCGTGCACGTGGACACGGATAGGACGAACGTCATGCTTGGCAATGACGAGCTAGTCTGACTACGAGAAGGACAAGCTTTTACAAGCGAGATGAGATGATCAAAGAAATGGAGACAAAGTTCGAGCCCGGGACCGCAAGTTCAAGAGTCAAGAGAAACGCGTCGGGATAGGAACAAGAAGATCCGGGACATGACCGAGGAACTGAAGTCCAAGGATTTCGAGCTTGAGCAGCAGCAGATGGTTATTGAGAGACTTCGCTCCCAGAAGAGGGCTCTCAAGGCCAAGGTCGATTCCTTGACCACTACGATTGAGGAGAACAAGACCGCGATGGAGAACGCAGGTCTTACCTTCGTCGAGGAGGAGATTGATGCTGATGAGTAGACTTGACTACTCGTTTATCTTTCATATTCGTACTTGTTATTGTGAACTTATTATTGGACCATCCGACATGTGGATGGCTTGCCACTTGTGTGTTTTACTTCATGAGCTTATTATGTGGTTGTTGAACTTTTATTCTTATGTTGTTTGTTATGTGTTTGTTTATGATGTATTGTGCATAAAACATCTATGGGTATCTCATTCTTATCTATTTGAACAAACCACAGATGCCTCCCCGTCGCGCAAACCCCAACCCCAACAACATCACCCCGGAAATGCAACAAATGATGAATGCGCAAACACAGCTTATGCAAATGATGACAACATTCATCCAAAACCAGAACAACAACAACAACAACCCCAACAACAACAACAACAATAACAACAACAACAACAACAACAACAACAACCCTCCGGGATTTGATATGCTCACCAGATTTCTGCGTCTAAGGCCAGCAAAGTTTTCAGGAACAACTGATCCCATGGTAGCCAATGACTGGTTACGTTCGGTGAACAAGGACTTAGTGACCGTGGGCTGTACGGATGCTGAAAAAGTCAGGTTCGCAGAACATCTGTTGGAAGGACCAGCCGCCACATGGTGGGACAACTTCCAAATCACCACTCCTGTTGATGAGGTGACTTGGGCTATCTTTGAAGATGGCTTTCGCACTGCTCATATCTCATCAGGAATGATGAGTCTGAAAAAGAAGGAGTTTCACAACCTGAAGCAGCGCCACCGCAGCGTGGCTGAGTACATAGAAGAGTTCAACAATCGTGGCTATGCTATGCCGATGAAGTTGATCTGAGATGCTAAAAGAAAAGAAAAGTTCTTGGAAGGTTTGAATGATGAGCTGAACCTACAGTTGTCTGTGGCATATGTTCCAACTTATCAGTCTTTGTGTGACAAGGCTGCTATTTTGGAGAGTAAAATGAAGCAAGTCGAGAGTAGAAAGAGGAAACACTCCGACAAGCACAGCTCGGGATCGTCTCACAAACGATCTCACTATGATGACAGTGGCAGCTCGGGATCCCATAAGCATGGGAAATTCAACAAGCACCACAACCACAACCGTCATGAAAACAAGCATCATCGCAGTCATGACAATGACAAGTATAAGAACCACAAGAGTGGACATAAGAGCCACCACAGTGGGAATGGTAGTGGAAGTGGAATTCAGCATGTTAAAAAGGACATCAGTCAAGTTGAGTGCTTCAAATGCAAGAAGCTGGGGCATTATGCTAATGAGTTCCCTGAGAAGAAAGTGGAAGGACCTAACAAGCCAAATCCTTTCCAGAAAGGACAGGTTAACCACATCAATGTGGAGGAGGTCTATGAAGAGCCTGATGCCGTTGCTGGTAAGTTCAGACTCAATTCCGTTCCAGCATTTGTACTCTTTGACACTGGTGCATACCATTCATTCATATCAAAAGCATTTGTTGATAGAAATGGGTTTGCATATGAAAACATTGGGTGTCCAATAAAAGTTAGTTCTCCGGGTGGAGACATGATAGTAAGTCTTGGATGCCGGGATCTTGTCATAGAGTTTGGAAAACATAAGTTTCCAGTAAACCTGATAATCCTAGATTCTCAAGGACTAGACGTAATTTTGGGAATGGATTGGATGGCTAAGTATGAAGGAATACTAGATTGTGCCAATCGTACAGTTGCACTCACAACCCCAGAAGGAAAAAGAATAAAATTCAAGGCGAGCTTCGAATCCAAAGGAAGTAAGCTGAATTCTCTTAAGGGGGTTAGCATGGACAGTGTGCTAATTGTGTGTGAGTATCCGGATGTATTTCCGGAAGAATTACCAGGGATGCCACCAGATAGAGATGTGGAGTTTCTGATAGATTTGGTACCAGGTTCTGGACCGATAGCTAAGAGACCATACAAAATGTCAGTTGATGAACTGAAGGAACTCAAGAAAGCGATTAGGAGAACGATTGCGAAGGGTTTATTCAACCAAGTTCTTCATCTTGGGGAGCCCCAGTATTGTTTGTGGAGAAGAAGGATAGAACACAAAGATTATGTATTGACTATCGTTCTCTCAACGAAGTAACCATCAAGAACAAATATCCCTTACCAAGAATCAACGATTTGTTTGATCAGCTAGAAGGAGCATGTGTGTTCTCGAAGATTGATCTCAGGTCAGGATATTTTCAGCTCAAGATAAGAGAGCAAGACATACCTAAGACCGCATTCACCACAAGGTATGGATTGTATGAGTACACTGTGATGCCCTTTGGTTTAACCAACGCTCCAGCGTACTTCATGAATATGATCAACAAGGTGTTCATGGAATTCCTAGACAAGTTCGTTGTCGTTTTCATCGATGACATCTTAGTCTACTCCAAGAACAAGGAAGAACACGAAAGACACTTGCGCTTGATACTTGAAAAGTTAAGAGAGCATAAACTTTATGCCAAATTCAGCAAGTGTGAGTTTTGGTTAGAAGAAGTGGGTTTTCTTGGTCATGTTATGACAAAGGATGGTGTGGCAGTTGATCCTGCTAAGGTTTCATTTGTGATGATTGGGAATCACCCAAGAATGTGAAAGAAGTTCGTAGTTTCCTCGGCTTAGCAGGTTACTACAGAAGGTTCATTGAAAATTTCTCGAAGGTTGCTAAGCCAATGACAGAATTGCTAAAGAAGGACAAGAAATTTGGTTGGACTGAAGGTTGCGAAGTCAGCTTCCAAGAGTTGAAGAAGAGACTTGTGACAGCACCAGTTCTATGTCTGCCAGATTTGGAAAAATATTTCCAAGTATACTGTGATGCGTCTGATCAAGGATTGGGTGCCGTACTTATGCAAGATGGTAAAGTCGTAGCCTATGCTTCGAGACAACTCAAAACTCATGAAGTAAACTATCCTACTCATGATTTGGAGTTAGCCTCTGTCGTCCATGCACTCAAGACATGGAGACATTACCTTTTGGGTAAGCGATGTGAAGTGTTCACCGATCATAAGAGCTTGAAGTATATCTTCACCCAGAAAGAAATCAACATGAGACAAAGGAGATGGCTAGAACTTATTAAGGATTACGACTTAAGTCTGCAATACCACCCCGGTAAAGCGAACGTAGTAGCAGATGCTCTAAGTCGTAAGACGTTTGTAAATGGCCTTACCAAAGGGGAATTGCCAGATGACTTGTGTAAGCAATTCAAAGAACTTAGATTGGAGATTGTGCCAGAAGGACATCTCATGTCCTTAGATATTCAACCCACTTTATTGGACAAGATCCGAGAAGTTCAGAAGACTGATAAGGAAATTGAAAAGATTAAGGAAAATATAAGTCTAGGGAAAGCTAAGAGTTTCCATATAGACGAACAAGGTACCTTATGGCACGGGAAACGTATATGCGTTCCACAAGACCCGGAGTTGCGGAAACTGATTTTACAAGAATCCCACAACTCTCCGTATTCTATTCATCCGGGAAACACCAAGATGTACATGGACATGAAAGAAAGATTTTGGTGGAACAATCTCAAAAGGGACATCGCCGAACACATTGCATTGTGTGATGTGTGCAGCAGAGTAAAAGTGGAGCATCAGAAACCAGCAGGTTTGCTTCAACCACTACCTATTCCTGAATGGAAGTGGGAAAATATTGGTATGGATTTCATTACCGGATTACCAAGGACCAGGTCGGGGTATGATTCCATATGGGTGGTAGTGGATCGCCTAACTAAAGTGGATCATTTTATACCCGTGAAGACAACTTATACAAGTGCCAAGTTAGCAAAAATCTACATGAGCAGAATTGTATGCCTTCACGGTGTGCCTAAGAGTATTGTGTCAGATAGAGGAACACAGTTCACTTCTCACTTTTGGAGACAGCTTCATGAATCTTTGGGAACAAGGTTGGAATTCAGTACTGCCTTTCATCCCCAAACTGATGGACAAACGGAAAGGACTAATCAAATTCTTGAAGACATGTTAAGGGCATGTGCCTTAGACTATGGAGCAAGTTGGGATGAAAGCTTGCCTTACACAGAGTTCTCTTACAACAATAGTCATCAAGTTATTATTGGAATGGCACCATTTGAGTTACTCTACGGAAGGAAATGTACCACCCCATTACTATTGAATGGTGTGGGAGAGAGAAGTTTATTTGGACCTGATCTTATCAAAGACGCCGAAGAGAAGGTCAAATTGGTTAAGGACAGGTTGAAGGTAGCACAGTCCCGACAGAAAAGCTACGCAGATTCTAAGCGTAGAGAAGTCACCTACGAAGTTGGGGATAGAGCTTATCTCAGGGTATCACCAATCCGTGGAGTGAAAATATTTGGAGTCAAAGGAAAGTTGGCACCAAGATATGTTGGGCCATTCAAGATTCTAAGTCGCAAGGGAGAAGTTGCATATGAAGTTGAATTGCCAGAATCTCTGTCAGCTGTCCATAATGTGTTTCACGTGAGTCAGCTTAAGAAATGCCACCCAGAAATGGAAGAAACTTCTCTGAAGGATACCATACCGTTGGAAGAGGTTCAACTAGAAAGTGACCTCACCTATGAAGAAAAGCTGTCAAGATTCTTGAGACCTTGAGAAAGAGTCACAAGGACAAAAACTATCAAGTTTTGCAAGGTGCAATGGAACCATCACTCCGAAGAGGAAGCAACATGGGAAAGAGAAGATGATCTTCGGAAAGACCACCCTCACCTATTTGCTAGCCAATCCGAATCTCGAGGGCGAGATTCACCTTAAGGGGGTTAGATTTGTAACATCCCTAAATTCAAATTCCAAAACTCATTCATATCATCCTTGCATGCATCATCATTTAGGGATTTTTCCCAAAATCACTTCAGAAAAACATAAGCTTTGGTGTTATGATTTTATGTGGACAGATTTAACTCAAAAGACCAACACCATTTTGAAAACTTGAATGATTAGGAACTTGTTTGCTTACCTCCATTATTGGAAAGTTTAGGAGTAAAAGTTTGATCAAAGTTTTCAATTTGGAAAATGAATTCAAAACCCTAATTTCAAAAACATTGCAAACCAGAGGCAATGTCTCTGATTGATTTAAGTCCAAACTTGATCAAAGCCCTTATAGATTAACCACATGGTCAAATAACTGATTTTCAAACCACAGTACCCTGCAAAAATCCCCAGAATCATTTGAATTCAAAAAATATTTGAATTCATATCTAAATCTAACCAGAAAATCAAAATAGAAAAAAAATAAATAAACAAAAGAAAAGGGCCGCGCGCCAGAAATCTGGCCCAGCAACAAACCCAGCCCAGCAAGCCCACCCGGGGAATTTCTTTCCTTCTCTCACGCGAACGCTTACGGCGATCAGCAGTAAGCGGACCCCACCCCCATTTTGCACACATCGCTGACAAGCGGGCCACATCACGCTGTCATCGTCTTCCTAAACCCGCCCGCGACCACGTCGCGGCGATATGTTACCGGTGATGGCGGCGGCTTAATTGGGCAATTAAACAGGCGTTTCCTATCGAGGCACCGGCTATAAGATTCCCTCCCCACGATCATTTTCCCCGATCAATCTCACGCTCACGCCACCAGGCTGCCCACGACTCGCTCGAGACCGCCGCAGTACCGACGACTCCGGCGACCGATTCCAGTGAGCTTTGACCGCCCCCTTCTCTCTCGATCAAACAAGGATGCTCAGCACGTTCTTACGCACCTGCTGACACATTTCTTTTGCCTGCTCGTGACCCAGGTCGTCGTCTCCGTCCATGACCGAAACCACCTGCGCCGCCGCTTGACTCCGGCGACCAATTCAGGTAAAACCCGAGCGCCCCTTGCCCCCTCTTCCACGCGAGTCTGTTCGCCTGCGTTTTGCGCAACTCCTGATGCCTCTGGCTCATGTTAGGTCGACGCCAAACCTCGGCAAGCACCACGTCTGCAAGCGACCGACACCGCCCGTTACTCCGATGAGCTCCTGAAGCCGTACCAGCACGCCCCTTCGCCAACCAACACCACCTCGAGCTTCAGCACCACGGATCTGGTAAGCACCTTCTTGTTTCCCCGGACGATCTAGAGCGCCGGCGCCACCGTATTCAGACTCGCCGCCGCCGGTCAACACCGCCAGCGCTGCCCGTTTCTGGTTGATAGATCGTAGCCGTCAGATCTGGATCCTACGCGTAGAAACAGTTCACTTAACGAAGAGGTATGGATAGATCTGAGCCGCGCAACGTTAGTTAGATCCAACGGCTGCAGAGCTTGATCCGTCTCAAGCAGACGCCCGATGAGGTTGTGACGCGTGGCAGGATTTAATTCAAAAACAGAATTTAAAATCAGATTTTGATCCAAACTTTAAACTGCTATAACTTTTGAATGCCACGTTAGATTTTTACTAATTTTATACCGTTGGATTCAGTGAAACAAGACCTTTCTGAATGTCCAATTTGTTTAACAAATAGTAACCATTAAAATGACTTTATTTGTGGAAACTTGTTTAAAGCTATTTTGAGTATAGTTTTATTTTGGTAATTAGTTTTAATGTTAAATAAGTTTTGATAGGGCAAATTTTGTGTCCTGTTATGTTTCAGTATCATGCACATGCTTGGAAAAATTTCCAAAATCACCACTTAGTAAAATTCTTGCATGCATGCATTCATATTATTCTTGATTGAATATATTGTGTGAAATTGAATGCTATAATTTTTCTTGTAGATTTTGCTAGTGATTGTGATTGTGAAGAGTGCTACTCTCCCCACTACCAAGGCAAGTGATATTTTCATGAATATTTCTAACCTATGTTTTGAACAAGCATTAGATATTTTGTTTGCATGTTATTTTGTCTAATGCTAAAATTGGGAAATCCTATGTAGTTTAGAATAGTAGAATTGCTAAGGAATTTTCCCTATGATAAGTTGCCATACCTTGCTTATCCTAGCTATATAGCAAACAAGGGATGGTGAAAATCTACACTTACTATGATGAAAATATTTCTAAGTCATGAGACTTATACTTTCCTAATAAAACCACTAAGTCAAATGAACCTCCTGGGAAGAATGGGTTATGTTGAGTGGTTACACAAGGCCATGGACTTGGGTTGTGTATCTCACTTGTGGTAAGCCACCCAGGCACAAAGGGATTTGGAGGTCAAGTGTTGAAAAAGCTTACAGTGCAACCACTTGGCAATATGGGCTCTGCCTTGATCATATAGGTTGCTAGAACTTAGTCATTTGGACAGATGGTGGTAGATGGGATGATAGGTTGGAGCGCGTCCATTTGACTAAGGAAAGGCTTCTGAAAGGTCCTATCTTGGGAAACCAAGTCTGGTGGGGAAAGTGCACAACCTCTGCAGATGGAAAACCTAAGTACTTAGCCTAGTCCAAGGCAATGGACATTTTTGAGCATCAAGACATGGAAGCTACAAGAATCTCATCACTCCAACTTCTAAGTAAAATTTATGGGTGAACAAGGGTGAAGGACCCCAATATCTATTGGTGGTTCCTTGGGAATGTTTTGACAAAGAAAACTTAGTGATTTCAACTAATAGGAAAAACTTATTTTCAAGCAAAGCAAGCCAAGCTACACTTAGCCAAAATGCATATAGTAATATAGTCCACTTAAAATATACTAAGGTATCACTTGCCAATACTATTCCAAAGTATTGACCCTCTGTGGATGTAACTTGTGATGTTGCAGGTTACTCCGATGATGAATAGGAGTCATGAGTCTACACTCAACATGCTTGCCTGTGGCACATGAAGATGAAGACTTGTGTTTATTTACTTATTCCTTAAACTCTTGTATTAGGCCTATGGCCCTGAGTTGTAAAAGACTATGTTTTATCTCTGGAATGAATGTAATAAACGACCTTTGTTTCTGTGTACTTCATCTTAAACTGTGGATACTAGCATTGATCCAGGGACTAGCATTGCAATCACAGGGATCCTTTCCTTTATAAAGGAGGGGTCTAACACTTGGAAAGTTTACTTTGTGTTCACTACTGTTTGGTTTGACTTGTTTAGTGTAGAAAATCATCCCATTGCATTTGCATGCATTCATATATATTTTTGTTTAAATATTTGAATGTGAATATGGTGTTATAATTTTATGTGTAGATTTTGGTGATAGTGGTGATTGTGATTTTGAGGATTGTTGCTACTCCATATATTTTTGACCTACTATTTTGAATATGCATTAGTGATATTTTGAGTAGAACTTGCATCGGGATTTTTGCTGAGTATATATATAAGCTATGACTTGGGAAATCCTAGTAGTGGTAGTCTTAGTAGAATTTTCCCTAAGTTAAGAAAAATTGTTATTTTATGATGCTTAGCCTAGCTAGCAGCAAACAAGGGTGGAATATTCATGCTATGGAATTTTGCTAAGTCTATGACTTGTGTTTTGATTAATAAAACAACTATATGAATGAATCACCTGGGTGGAATGGTATGTTGGTTTATGTTGAGTGGTTACACAAGGCTCATGTCTATGGTTTACCTTGTGTATCACACTTGTGGAAAGCCACCCAGGAACAAAGGGATTTGAGATGTTTAGTGTTGAGAAGCTTCTAGTGCAACCACATGGCATATGGGCTCTGACTTGACCACATAGGTTGCAAGAACTTAGACAGATGGACGGTTGGTGGTAGGGTGATAGGATGGAACATGTCCATGGTGGTATAAGGGAATGCTTCTGAAAGGTCTCGTCTCGATGCATGTAGAGTCTTCTGGGGAAAGTGCACCACCTCTCGAGAGGGTAAAACCTAAGTACTTAGCCGTGTCCCCGACAACGGACAATTTGAGCATTCAAAGACATTGAAGCAATCAAGGATCTCCTCATCCCAATTTCTAAGTTAAAAACTTGTGGTTGAACAAGGGTAAAGGTTCACCAATGTCCATTGGTAATTCCTTGGGTGTTTTGGACAAACAAAAACTTAGTATTTTAAACTAATAAGGGAAACCTTATTTTGAGCAAAGCAAGCCTAAGCTACACTTAGCCAAATTCATATAGATGTTAGATACTACTATTCTACTATGGTATCACTTGCCAATACAGTTCCAAATGTATTGACCCACTATGACTGTAACTTATGATGTTGCAGGTTACTCTGATGGAGATTAGGGTTGTGAGTCTACACTCAACATTCTTGCCTGTGGCACATGAAGATGAAGACTTATAATTCTTTACTATATGTTATGAACTCTATGTATTAGCCTTGGGCTATTGAGTTGTAAAAGACTATGTTATATATCTGGAATGATGATGTAATAATGACCTTTTTATATGTGTACTTCATCTTAAACTGTGGATGCTAGCATTTGATCCAGAGACTAGCATTGCAATCACAGGGGCCTTTACCTTTGAAAGGTGGGGTCTTACAATCATGAATAACATGCATTGAAGAACGTTTGTTTGTTTCACATACAGAAAACATGGCATAGTGGCATTCAGCTTGTCCCTCATGAAGTAGCAAATAGATGGATAGGACATATTCAAAGTTCATAAGAGTAACTAGATACAAATAGTTCAAGAGCAAGCAATATCAACAATATGCATCAATCAATAAGTTTTGGGACACTGCACATAGAACTAAGAATGGCAAATATGCTCTCTTAACTGGTTCCTAAACGTAGAAGGTGAAGACTCGATATAATGGTGGAAGAAAGGCCCTTCATAAAGGGAAGTAGGGATTTCATGTTTAAAAAAGAGCTTCCAAAAATTATGGTACTTATTAGATTTGAGCCCTCATTGCCCCTATCATAAGCATCTTGAAGTGATTAAGGTTAAAGTGAACAAACTATGGAGTATATGCTTGACAAAGTATAAGTTGGCAATCTCATGTCCCTTGAATACGAGGGCCGCACCTCATGCTACTCAACTTTGGTCACCTGTAAGTTCTTGTCATAGTAAGTACATGTGTATCATAGAGAACTGCCAACGGGGTACCCCTTTCACATGGTACAGGAGCTATCCCATAACCAAAATGACAAGGCAAGCAGACAATGAGCATCTCAACGATCTTTTTATCTACTATTTGCATAGCTCTCTATTGAGGATGCTTCACAGATTTCTCATTATGGTGATGCTGCAAGTTTCCACCATGATTAGGCATGGAATAGGCTAGCGGCCCAGGCGTTTCTCTAACACAAAATACATAACTCCATGGACTTACAAGCTCCCTTTTTATTTCACACCGGTGACATCCATAGACAAAAGAGCATGATATCAACTGTGTACAAAGTACAAGTGCAATGTTGAAAACGTTCCCCATGACAGCATGGTTCTGCTAATTCCAATGTATAAGTGCAAGCATATACAACTTAGATGACACAATGGTTCAAGTTTATTAGGGGCAAGGAATAAAAAGTGTGACATCAAGTTCATGAGATCTTTAATCACTAAGTTTTCACATAAAAAAATACTTTTTAATTGTAAGATAGCTAAAAACAAGAATATACTTAGAATGGTGTAAGTCACCATGCATAGGAATTTATAGTGGACACTTTGGAATACCTTGGTTTCTTGGGAGTTGGAAGCATGAGTAGATCTTACTCATACAAGTGGAGGCTAGCGAAAGACTGGGAGCAACCAACTAAGAGAGCAATAATGGCCATAATCATGCAGAGCGACAAAACATTACTAATAAAAGCATAGATTGGTACTACAAGTCAAGGACTAAATGATCATAGAGGCTATGGTGACTTGTTCATAGTCATAACATTGTGTGAGCATGTGCCAAGTCAACCCAAACAAAGCATCAAAGGAGAATACCACAATACTATGCTTTTGTATGCTAAAACAACACATGATTCCTTCAAGGCACACTAAGCAATCCCAATTGTTTGGAACAAGTCATGCTACAGCAATAATAACTAAGCATAAGGTTAAAACAACACCTAGCATGACATGCTAAAGTCTAAGTCACAGTCAATGCAAGCTCCTCTTGCACTTTCAAGCAAGAACTTTCTACTCCTTTCCAACACCAATCGACTAATTTGAAACAACACAGCGAGAACGGGGATCAAAACTACTTTATTCAAGCAAACTAAACAAACTAAGCAAAGAAAACTAAAACTAAGACACTCCAAGAACAACACAACAGTGCATGAAACAATAAAAACGAAGTGTCTAGAAATACCTGAGATTTTTATTGATGAAGAAGGGTACGCCTTGGGCATCCCCAAGCTTTGACGCTTGTACCTCTTGGATATTTCTTGGGGTGACACCGGGGTGGAATACCTAAACTTGAGCTTTTGTCCATTATTCATCTTATTACATCATTCTCTCTCTACACCTGAAATTTTTTCCTTCATATAAAACATCACACAATCTTCATAGCAACATTAGTGTATTCAAAAGATAATAGACCCTTGGGTTTATCTTTAGAACAGCAAAACTTTTCAATAAAAAAACAATCTACTGTAATCCTTCAAAAAGCTCAATTTCCCAAAAAGAACCCAAAAATGAATCAATAAGAAGCAAATGCAAATAATGGCAGAAATCTGTCAAAACAGACCAAGAGGTAGAAACTGAGTTTTTAGAAGACCTTCTGTTGCTCAAATCAAAAAGTGTTGAACTAATGAAAGTTAGCTAACATACTGGGGGATTTATTCATAAATTTTCATCTCAATCCGACTTACAGAGACTCCTCACGAATATTTATGGTGGAGGACAAAAATCTGTTTCGGGACAGAAACTCCCCAAATATTAGTTCCCTGTCATTAGAGGTAATTCTTGGCACAAAAAGCAAACAAAAAGGATAAGGAGAGGTCATTAATAAAGTAATAACTTCCAAGACTTAAGGAAACTCTTGGGTTATCTCCCAACAAGTACTTTTCTTTAACTCCTTTAAGTTAGGTCTAATAGTTTTTTTAGGAAGATGCTCTCATAAGAAATAAGAATTGAAGTAAAAGCGAGCATCAAGAAGCAAATTCAAAACAAATTTAAGTCTAACCCACTTCCTATAAAAAGGAAACTTATAAAGAAACAAGTCAAAGCACAAAGCAACAAGCATAGGGAAGCAAAACACGTGCAACTTCAAAACTTTCAGCACATAAAGGGGTGTTTCAGTACCATGAAAACTTCTACAACCATATTTTCCTCTCTCATAATAATTTTCAGTAGCCTCATGACTAAAATCAACAATATAGCTATCACATAAATCATACTTTTCATGATCTACAAACACATAATTTCTATCAATCTCAAAAATACTAGGATTAAAACCTTCACAGGTTTTACCCAAAGTAGATATTTCAAAAGGATCCACAGGAACATAACATTCATCCTCCTTTGGTAAGCATGGGGGACAATCAAATGATGTAATGGATAAAGATTTACTCTCATTAGAAGGTAGGCATGGGTAGAATATCCATTCTTCCTCCTTTTGTTCATCACTCTCCTCTTTTTCATCTAATGAGCTTCCAGTTTCAACAATTTATTCTTCCATAGGCTCCTACAAAGCATTAGTCTCTTCCATTTGTGGAAAGAATCTATTAAAATATTCAATAATATAGCCACTGTATTCCTTGTAATTATCAAAGAAAAATTTAAGTATATCATAAACCATATATTCATAAGGTGAATCATTAGTATTTTAAGGAAAACTAGCAAGTTCAAATGCACGCTTGAAAGCAATAAATTCTTCATTTTGTTCCACGTCATAAAAGTCATAGTTTCCTTTAACATAAGAGGATATGGTAACATTATCATTAAACTCACATTGAACAGGGATGTGTTTATACCTCAAAAGCAACAAGCTTTATCAAAGCAATAATTGACATTATAAGTAGAGCACACCGGTCTAGCAATAGTATTCAAATTATCAATTTGTTCCCATAAGTGTTTACCTTTTTGTGACAAACGGTGCTCCTTATAATAATACTTTTGTTCTTCCATGAACCCACCTTGCCAATAAGAAATAGTTTCAAAGAAACAATCCATTGATAGAAAGCATGACCAAGCAAGGCAATAACAGACTAGCAACTAGAGTAGGAACTAATTTTTGTGTGTTTTTTATAAGAGAAAGAAAACCAAACTAAACTATTATTTTTTTGGAGTTTTTGATAAAAAAAATAGGCAAACAAAACCAAACAAAAGTAACCAAGCAAACCAAAAACAAAGTAAAGAGAAAGGTTGAGGAGGACTCCCTTTGTGAAGACGTCCTTAGCCTCCCCGACAACGGCGCCAGAAAAATCCTTGATGGTGCGTGGTTGATGTGGGAGCTTCTTCTTTTTCAGTCCCCGGCAACAGCGCCAGAAAAAGCCTTGATGCGTGCAGCAGCACTTCATTGGGAGAACCCAAGAGGAAGGTATGATGCAGTATAGCAGGAAGTTTTCCCTCAGTAAGAAACCAAGGTTATCGATCCAGTAGGAGGAAGGAAACACCCTAAAGGTTTTGCAAGCAACGTGGAAACCTGCACACCACAAACTCAAGACTTTGCCCCAACTAACAGTGAGGTTGTCAATCTCACCGGTTGCTGTAACAAAGGATTAACTGTATGGTGTGGAAGGTGATGATGGTTTCGACAAGTAACGATGTGATGGAAGATGTATCAATGGTAAAGATTGGACCAGGTCCATAGTTCACTAGAGGTGTTCTCCTTAGATAAGCAAACACGGCATGTTGGGTAAACAAATTACAGCAGGGCAATTGACAGGACAGAGCAAGGCATAACAATGCAATACTAGACAAAAAGATCCTATGAGATTCGATTAGGCAATACAACAATATACATAGACCGCCATCCAACTGCATTTATGACTAGAAGTCCACCTTTGGGTTATCATCTAAACCCCCTCCAGTATTAAGTTGCAAGCAACAGACAACTACTTTAAGCAAAGTGTGTAAGGTAAACAATCCACTTGTTCCATGAACAAGAGACCGTTGTTTTCTCCCTAGTGGCAACAACACATCTACAACCATAGAGATTTCTGTCACTTCCATTGATTAAGTAGAGGCATGAACCCACTATCGAGCATAAATACCCCCTCTTGGAGTCACTAGCAACTACTTGGCCAAGATAGCTATTAACAACAGAGAGCATGCAAGATCACAAACAACACAGACATGATAGAATCAATAAGGCAAAACCATTAATCAATCTGACATAGTAATCTCAATATCCATCTGATCCCATAAACACAACATGCATGATTACAAATAGATGAGATCTTATCATGAACGGAGATCACAAGATCTAGACATGAAAGAACAAGGAGGAGATACAACCATCTAGCTACTACATGGACCCGTAGTCCAAGGTAGAACTACTCATGCTTCATACCGGAGGCCGGCATGATGAAGAAGAAGGCCTCCGGGATGATATCCCCTCCGATAGGGTGCTGGGAAGATCTTCAGATCACCCCCGATCTAGGGACGATGGTGGCGGCAGCTACAGACGGTTTCGTGGAATTTTTGATCGGGTGCATAGGGTTTCTACATCGAGGGCTTCTTATAGGCGAAGAAGCGAGGCTGGAGGGCCACCAGGGCGGCTGCACCCCCCACCCCCAGGCGCGGGGTGGGCCCACCCGTACAGCCAGGGGTGTGGCCCCCTGGTGGTGAAGGGGTTTGTAGCATGGAAAACAAAAAAATTCTACCACATGCAAACAAACAAGCCAAGATCTATCTACTAGATTTTAGCAACAAGTCGATTAGAGTACTCACCCTCGAAGATTCCAAAGCGGTTAACAAGAGAAAATTCTCGTGGGAGATGTAGTCGTACACTTGCCGATCTCAAGATCGAGTAGATGATATTTCCAGCGCTGTGTTCCGGCAGCGCTTCCGCAGTCGGTCACACGTTCGGTACTCGATGAAGACCTTCCTATCCCTTGTTCTAGCAGGCAGCAGAGGTTGTAGTTCTTCCCTCACGATTCCGGTAGCACGACGGCGTGGTGTCGGAAGTAGAGGGAAGCTCCCGCAGGGATTCGCCTAAGCCGATGCGAGTTATGGTGGATCTAGGGTTTTCCGGTGATCTAGGTTTAGAAGGCCGGAGTGGAGGAGGAGGAGGTCGGCTAGGCGGCCAGCGATGGTGGCGGCACATGAGGCGGCATAGGCGGCGGCGGCGCACGGGGTGGGGAGGGCTAGCTTGGTCGTGGTTTGGGGCAGCCCTCCCCCTCTATTTATGAGAGGGGCAGCCTTGGGAGGTGAGGGTTTGAATCCAAAGCCAAACCCAAGTTGGATTGAAGGAAGGACTCTTTCCTTCTTCCACTAGGAAACCATTGTTCGAGTTTGACTTTTCAAACTTCCCTTTTGACTTTCAATTTAGAGCTTTAATTCTCTCTTGCAAATGCCCAAACCAAGTGACCTAGGATATGATCCAATCATTCCACTTACCCATGACACTTTCATGGACCATTCCCCTTCCAGTCCGGTGAACCTTCTAGAACCTTCTAGAACCTGTCCAATGGAAACATCGAAACCATTCCCGAACTCCGGAATCGGACTTTCCTTATAAGAATCTTATTCTCCGGACCATTACGGATCTCCTCGTGATATACCGTATCCCATCCGAGACTCCGAACAAAATTCGGTATCCCTACTAACATTCCATATCTACTAAACAACATCGAATCCTTAAGTGTGTCTCCCTACGGTTCGTGAATTATGCGGACATGACCGAGACACTTCTCCGATCAATAACCAATAGAGGAATCTGGAAATTCATATGGCTCCCACATATTTCTACAATTACTTTGCGATTGAATGAACTACTTACATACGATACCGATTTCCCTTTGTCTCGCGATAGTTTACTTATCCGAGGTTTGATCGTCGGTATATCTGCATACCTAGTTCAACCTCATTACCGATAAGTACTCTTTTCTCGTTCCCATGATATGTGATCCCTTGTGAGCCATTCACAAGCTTGCAATCCAATTGGATGACATTCCACTGAGAGGGCCCAGAGTATATCTATCCGTCATATGGATGGACAAATCCCACTCTTGATCCATGTGCCTCAATACATACTTTCCGAACACTCAATGTCACCTTTATAGCTACCCAATTACGGTGTGGTGTTTGTTGTCATCAAAGCATCCTTCCGGTGATGGTGATTAGCATGATCTCATGGTCGAAGGAATTAGGTTACCATGTATCAGAAAGCTTATAGCAAATGAAGTATTGAAATGACTTGAACTTAATGCTACGCTTATCTATAGGAGTATGTCCATCATACCATTCTCGTAATGATATGATCTTGTTGTTAACAACATCTCAATTTTCATGATCGGGAAACCAAGATCATCTGTTAACCAACAAACTAGTATTACAAAGAGGCTTTACTAGGGACTCTAATTTAGTTTACAAATCACAGAAGTATTAATGTTTCCGATTAATACTATTATAGGATGAATGTAAACATTTATCATAAACACAAAGATATAATAATAACTACTTTTATTATTATCTCTAGGGCATATCTCAAATAGTCTCCCACTTGCACTAGAGTCAACTAATCTAGATTACATGGTAATATACCGAACACCCATGGCGGTTTGGTGCTGGTCATGTTTTGCCCTCGGGAGAGGTTTAGTCAACGGATCCTCCACATTCAGATCTGTGTGTACTTTGCAAATCTTTATGTCACCATCTTGGACATGCTCTCGAATAGCGTGAAAACGTAGCTTGATGTGATTCAGCTTCTTGTGTGACCTTGGTTCTTGCGCATTGGCTATGGCGCCCATGTTATCACAATAGATAGACATTGGGTCCAGCGCACTTGGAACCACACCGAGCTCTGTAATGAACTCCTTCATCTATATCGCCTCTTGTGAAGCCTCCGAAGCAGCTATGTATTCCGATTCAGTTGAAGATATCGCCACAACGCTTTTCTTTGCACTCCTCCAGCTAACTGCTAGACCATTCAAAGTAAATACGTATCCAGATTGAGATTTAGAATCATCCGGATCGGTGTTCCAACTAGCATCGGTGTAACCATTAACAATGAGTTGTTCATCACCTCCATAAGAAAGAACCATATCCTTAGTTCTTCTCAAGTACTTAAGGATGATTTTGACCGCTGTCCAATGATCCACTCCTGGATCACTTTGATATCTGCTAGTCAAACTAACAGCATATGCAATGTCGGGTCTAGTACATAGCATGGCATACATAAGAGAACCTATGGCTAAGGCATAGGGAGTCTTACTCATCCTTTATCTATCTTCTGCCATTGCAGGACTTTGAGTTTTACTCAAGGTCGGATTGGGCAAC
The DNA here is from genome assembly GCA_030063025.1 of Avena longiglumis. NCBI lineage: Eukaryota > Viridiplantae > Streptophyta > Magnoliopsida > Poales > Poaceae > Avena > Avena longiglumis. Next base: position 190,707,161 of record CP125974.1, on the reverse strand, counting down.
ATGGGCAAGACCCCTTTCTTGTTATCTTCCATTCCAAACCTCTTTAGAACTTTGTCCAAATATGTACTCTGTGACAATGATATTAGGCGTCTCGATCTATCTCTATAAATCTTTATGCCTAATATATAAGCTGCTTTGCCAAGATCTTTCATTGAAAAACTATTATTCAAATAATCTTTGACACTATTAAGAAGGTCTACATCATTCCCAATCAACAATATGTCATCTACATATAGTATTAAGAATGCTATAGAGCTCCCACTCACTTTCTTGTAAATACAAGCTTCTCCATAAGTTTGTATAAAACCAAAACTTTTGATCACCTTATCAAAACGTTGATTCCAACTCCGGGATGCTTGCTTCAATCCATAAATGGACAGTTGAAGTTTGCATACCTTGTTAGCATCTTTAGGATCGACAAAACCTTTGGGTTGTACCATATACAACTCTTCATCAATGTCTCCATTGAGGAATGCTGTTTTGACATCCATCTGCCATATCTCATAATCATAATATGCAGCGATTGCTAAAAAAATACTCACAGACTTTAGCTTCGCTACCAGTGAGAAAGTCTCATCGTAATTAACTCCTTGAATTTGTCGAAACCCTTTTGCGACAAGTCGAGCTTTATAGACAGTAACATTACCATCAGCATCAGTTTTCTTCTTGAAAATCCATTTGTTCTCGACAGCCTTCCGGCCATCCGGTAAGTCCACCAAAGTCCATACTTGGTTTTCGTACATGAATCCAATCTCGGAATTCATGGCGTCTTGCCATTTATTGGAATCTGGGCTCATCATCGCTTCCTCATATGTTGCAGGGTCATCGGTGTTGTCCACCAACATGACACTCATAACGCGATCATACCAATCAGGAGTGGTACGATTTCTCGTTGACCTGCGAGGTTCCGTAGTTACTTCAACCGAAGTTTCATGATCAACATCATTAGCTTCCTCTCTTATTGGTGTAGGTGCCATAGGAACTACTTCTGGTGCTGCGCTACTCTCAAGTTCGAGAGAAGGTTCAATAACCTCGTCGAGTTCTACTTTCCTTCCAGTCACTTCTTTCGAGAGAAACTCCTTCTCTAGAAAGGGTCCATTCTTAGCAACGAAGATTTTTCCCTCGGATCTATGTTAGAAGGTATACCCAATATTTTCCTTCGGGTATCCTATGAAGACGCATTTTTCCGCTTTGGGTTCAAGCTTGTGGGGCTGTAACTTCTTTACATAAGCTTCGCAACCCCAAACTTTAAGGAACGGCAATTTAGGTTTCTTCCCAAACCATAATTCATACGTTCTCGTTTCAAAGGATTTAGATGGTTCCCTATTTAAAGTGAATGCGGCTGTTTCTAATGCATAACCCCAAAATGATAGTGGTAAATCTGTAAGTGACATCATAGAACGAACCATATCTAAGAGAGTTCGATTATGACGTTCGGACACACCATTACGTTGTGGTGTTCCCAGAAGTGTCAATTGTGAAAGTATTCCGCATTTCTTCAAATGCTCGCCAAACTCGTAACTTAGATATTCACCTCCACGGTCAGATCATAGAAATTTAATCTTCCTGTTACGTTGACTCTCTACCTCACTTTGAAATTCCTTAAACTTCTCGAAAGTTTCGGACTTATGTTTCATGAAATAGATATACCCATATCTACTCAAGTCATCCGTGAAGGTAAGAACATAACGATAACCACCGCGCGATGCTACACTCATTGGGCCACACACATCGGTATGTATGATTTCCAATAAATCTGTAGCTCGCTCCATCATACCAGAAAATGGAGTCTTAGTCATTTTACCCATCAGACATGCTTCGCATCTTTCAAGTGATTCAAGAAGTCCATCGGAATGGAGTTTCTTCATACGCTTCACTCCAATATGACCAAGACGACAGTGCAACATATAGGTTGAGTTATCGCTCAATTTCAAAAGTTTAGCTTCAATGTTATTAATGTGTGTATTTCCACAATAGAGATTCAATAAGAATAGACCATATATCAAAGGTGCATGTGCATAAAACATATTACTCATATAAATCGAACAACCATTATTCTCGGATTTAAACAAGTAACCGTCTCGTAATAAACATGATCCGGATATAATGTTCATGCTCAACGCAGGCACCAAATAACAATTATTTAAGTATAAAACAAATCCCGATGGTATATGAAGAGGTAGCATGCCGACCGCGATCACATCAACCTTTGATCCATTTCCAACGCGCATCGTCACCTTGTTCTACGCTAGTTTCCGTATATTCTCCAGCACCTGTTTCGAGTTACAAATGTGAGCAACTGAACCAGTATCAAATACCCAGGCACTACTACGAATACTAGTGAGATACACATCAATAACTTGTACTGGGTGATGTTGGTTGGGCCTCCCCTTGATCACTGGCATACGGAGGATCTGAATGCTATCTTTGCTGACATTGGGAAGGTTCTCCTGTGGGAAAGAGACAATGATCATAAGGGTAGGATTGTTGCTAAAATTCGTGTGACTGATTTGGCTGATATCCCTAAGAGTGTGCGGTTTACCATTGGTGACCTGGTGGAGACTGAGTCATGGACTTTCTCTGAAATTCTTGAGTCACTTGCTTGGTGGGGCCCACGAAGAGGACCTTGCCAGATGATAATGTGGACCCTCACCTGTTCACGCATGGGCGATCTTTGGACCTCGGGTGCCACACTCCCGATCCCCTGCTCATGGGAATCTTGTGGTTGGGGTCCTTGGGAAGCTGTTGCTGCTCCTGTTCAAGGGCCTGTCATAGCTCCTGGAGAGGATATGCCTATTGACAATCTGCATCTTCCACCTCAGGATGTGAATAGTGGTGTTCTTGGTATCATTGTTCAGACTGGAGTCGATGATGAGGAATCATTAATGAGCCTGAGGATGTGGAGGAGCCTGGTGTTGTAGTTGCACCCCAGGGGGTTGGCATTGGGGAAGGCCTGCAAAATATCTTCCAAAACTATCTGGCTGATGAGGAGGAGCCTAATGATGTCTTGAGGAGGAGACTGAAGTCCTATGGATTCTAGTCTTGTTGCCCACGAGAATGAGGATTGGATGATGGAGGATCAGCACCTTCTTTCCCCAAATGAGGCTCACCTTCAGGTTGGGATGGTGAGAACTTTCATTACCATTCCTGATGTGCATATTGCCAAACAGGGTTTCTCTCAGCAAGGCCTGGAGCTCTGGGAGAATTATTTTGCTCCCCATATCCAGAAAGAATCTTCTTCAAAGGGCTCTCTTAAGTGTGATATCCCTGTAAGTTGGTTTAATTTCATCACTCTCATGCTTTTTACTCCTGAGAAATTTAATTGGGTCAAAGGATTTCTTACTTCTCCTTTATGGGAAATTATTAAAGAACCTATTGCTGAGGAACGTTCAATATCTTTCATCATTCCTAATGAGAATTTTTCCCAGATGGCCCCTTCTTGCCTGGGTATTGAAGTTAAAACATCTTCAGGTTCTCCCTCTACCCCTGCTAGAAAGAGAAAAGGCAAGGAACCTCTTGTGGAATCTGAGGTGAGGAGAAGTCCTAGGATTGTTGAATTAAATGGGGGTTTTAAAAGTCACTTACATTGTCAAATTGTTGATTGCCTGGTTTGTAATCTGCCCTCCTTGCACGAATGCCAAAGTGGTTAAAAATCTTCGCTTCATTCGCAAGGTTAAAGATGGAGACACGGAGAAGAGGTTACTCAAGAAAGGGAAGATCAATGAGGTGGCTATTAAGGCTCCAAGGCAAAGGCATTAAAGGTGGTCTCTCTTCCGGCTTGGGGATTGGTGGCAAGAAGAAGCTGGGGTACTGTGGACAAGCCAAGAAGAAAACCTCCTCTTAAGTGTGCTAATGTGTCAAGCTATATCTTTTCTTTGGGGTCTTGTTGACCTCTGTTATGTGTTACGTGTTTATGATATTGCAATATGGTTGGTACTTATTGTGGATCATATTTGTGGTACTCTATTATGGTTGAGCTTTGGTCTATGTACCTGTTCTCTCTTATGGGTGATTATATTATTTACATCACCCCACATCTATATTTGCTCTGGTTTCTTAATGAGTAACAATGAACTTGGAAGATCTGAATTGGAATATCGGGGAATTAATTCGAAAAAATGGTTTGCTCTTAGAAGCAAAATTGAGGAGTCTGGTGACATTCTCATCTTCAAGAAACTAAGCGTGAGGGTTTTGATAACTCCTTCATTAAAATTTCTGCCTCCAGTTACCAACTTTGAATTCCTTCCCTCTAGAGGTGCATCTGGTGGTTTAATCATCATTTGGAATGGCTCCTTGTTCTCTGGACAACTTTCTTTCCTTAATGAGTTCTCTATCTCCATTACCTTGACATCTCGCTTGTCCAATAAATCTTGGATTCTCTCTAACATTTATGGGCCATGTTTACCTGAAAAAAAGTCTGAATTTCTAGACTGGTTTGGTAGTATTGATATGCCAGATGATGTGGATTGGCTTATTGTGGGAGATTTTAACTTCTGTAGGCAGCCTTCTGATAGAAACAAATTGGGAGGGGATGTGAATGATATGCTTCTCTTTAATGAAGCTATTAATAATTTAGGTCTCATTGAGTTACCTCTTAAGGGTAGAAAATTCACTTGGAGTAACATGCAGAAGGATCCTCTATTGGAAAGACTGGATTGGTTTTTTACTTCTGCTGTCTGGACTCAAAGTTTTCCCTCTACTTTTGTTGCTCCTCTTGATAAGCCTACTTCTGATCACCTTCCCTGTGTCATTACCATTGGAACAATGATTCCAAAAGCTCAGGTGTTCAGATTTGAAAATCATTGGTTACAACATAAAGAGTTTAAAGCTATTGTTCAAAATGCCTGGAACATTCCTGTGGGTTTCCTTGATTCTGCAAAAAAAATAAATGCCAAATTCAAAAATGTGAGAAGAGGGCTGAAGCTTTGGGCCAAACAGCTTCCTTGTTTGAAGACACAAATCTGTAATGTTAATGCCACTATTGATTTGCTTGATATCATGGAGGAAATGAGAACTCTTACTGTTCATGAGTGGAATCTTAGAGATATCTTGAAGGATCTTATTATTTCTCTTCTACAAAACCAGAATACGTATTAGGCAGAGAGGAAAATCAAATGGGTTAAGCGGGGATGAGAACACCAAATTCTTTCACTCCAAAGCTACCATTAGTTTTCGACATAATTACATTTCCATGCTCAAAGGTGATTCTGATCTTGAGATCTATGATCATGATGGCAAAGCAAATCTTCTTTGGAACTCCTTTAAAGATAGAATGGGTACTTCTGATAAGCCTGGAATGCATTTCAATCTTGATGATTTGGCTGGTGATTGCTTAAGCCAGGAGGAAAAGGAAGCTTTGGAAAAGCCTTTCTCTGATGAAGAAATTGAAGAAGTCATCACAAATTTGCCTAATGATAAGTCTCCGGCCGATGGTTTTAATAATGAATTCATGAAGCTTTGCTGGCCTATTATCAAGGATGATGTGAAACATCTTCTTCTTGAGTTCTATGCAGGGAATGTCTCTTTAGAGAGCATTAATTCCTCTTTCATCACCCTCATTCCAAAAATTGCTGCTCCTTTGACTCCTGCTGACTTTAGGCCTATTTCCTTGCTAAATAGTGTCCTTAAGATTATCACTAAGATTCTGGCCAATAGACTGCAAAAAGTCATTCTTAAACTTGTTCACAAGAATCAATATGGTTTCCTCAAGCAAAGATCAATTCAAGACTATTTAGGTTGGGCTTTTGAATTTCTTGATCAGTGTCACAAGTCAAAGGAGGAAATTTTAATTCTCAAGTTGGATTTTGAGAAGGCTTTTGACAGAATTGAGCATTCTGCAATCATTGATATCCTTAAAGCCAAAGGTTTTGGAGTTAAATGGATTTCTTGGATTCGGATGATTTTGGGTCCTTCTTCCTCGTGCTTTTAAATGGTGTGCCTGGGAAAAATTTTTACTGTAGAAGGGGTGTCAGGCAAGGTGACCCTTTGTCCCCTCTGCTGTTTGTACTGGCTGCTGATCTTCTTCAGAGCATCCTCAATAAGGCAATGAACACAGGTGCTTTCTCGCCCTCGAGAATGTTTTTGCCTGATTTCCTGTGGTCCAAGATGCGGATGACACTTTAGTAATCCTGAAGGCTGATTACGAGCAACTATTATGTCTTAAAGCAATCCTGCATACTTTTGCTATTTCCACTGGGCTTAAAGTCAATTATTCCAAGTCCGACATGATGCCTATTAATATGGATTCTGAGAGGCTTGAGCACTTTGCTAATACACTTTCTTGCCTCACTGGGTCCTTGCCTTTTACTTATCTTGGTCTGCCTCTGAGCTTGAATAAACCTGCTATGGAACACTTCTTGCCTATTGTTCAGAGAATTGAAAGAAGATTGTGTGGAATTGTTGACTTTCTGAATTATGGGGGGAAATTACAGTTAGTTAAATCTGTGTTATCTTCCCTCCCCATATATTACATGAGCTGCTTTGATCTCCCTATCACTATCAAAGAGCAGTTGGTTAAATATATGAGGCAATGCTTGTGGAGAAAGAAAACTACTGATGTTCAAGCTAGAGGTACTGCTCTTGTAGCATGGAAGAAAGTTTGTAGACGCAAGAGTCAAGGTGGATTGGGAGTTCTGGACCTTAATGTTCAAAATTCTGCTCTTCTCTTGAAGAATTTGGATAAATTCTATAATCATAGGGATATTCCATGGGTTCATTTGGTGTGGAACACCTACTATTGTAATGATAAGCTCCCTGGAAGAAGAGTTGAGGGATCATTTTGGTGGAAAGCTCATCTTAAGCTAATTGACACTTTTAAAGGACTTGCAAAGTGCTTGGTTGGAAATGGGGAATCTACACTATTACGGGTGATATGTGGAATAATAGTTGCCTCCAACATAAGCTCCCTCACCTTCTTACATTTGCAAAAATCCACATTTACATCGGTGAGTTCACGCATCGCAAATACTCGGGATCTCTTTTATCGCCTTTGTCTCAACAAGCATATCAGAATATCAAAGTCTTGAACAAATTCTTGATTATAGCAGGAAGGGGAATCGATTGTTGGTCTTATATTTGGGGTAATTTTTCAGTAAAAAGGCTTACTACTCTTTAGTTGGCTACCAACCAGTTCAGCCACATTTTTCTTGGATTTGGAAATCTTCTTGCCATGAAGCACAAATTTTTCTTACGGCTTCTTCGCTTGATAGACTCAACACAAGGAATCTTACGAAGGAAATGTTTTCTCTAGCATCTTATGATTGTGTCTTCCAGAACTGCCACGGTGAAGAAACTAGTTTACATTTGTTTTGGGAATGCCCTTTTGCTAGAGAAACTTTGGCTGAAATCTCACAGTTAATATGGTGATCAAAGCATCTTTGAAGTTCTAGCCAGATTAAAAAAGACCTCAAGGCCCTTTTTCAATGGAAATTGATACTTGGAACTTGGAGCATCTGGATTTGCGAAATAATAAAATTTTCAACAATCGACATCGGTGGAGACCTGGAAGGCTATTATAGCCCAGGAATTAAGATGGGTCCTTTATAGAATTAAGAAAAAGTATTATCAGGGCCTTAAGGACTGGATTGAAACCAATTTAGTCATGAGATAGCTGCTTTGAATGTTATCCCTCTTTTTTGAGGTGGAATATGCTTGTAAATAATCTTTTGTAACTCTACTTGATATATAAAAAGAAAAATTGCAGTGGGGTTTTTTACCCTACTGTTTTACCCTAAAAAAAATAACTTGTACATCGGATATACCTTTCTTCTTGATGTTGCCGTTCTTCAAATCCGCCAAGTACTTAGGGCAATTCCGCTTCTAATGACCTTCTCCTTTGCAGTAAAAGCACTCAGTATCAGGCTTAGTCCCAGCCTTGGTCTTCTTCATCGGCACGTTAACTTTATTACCGCCCTTCTTGAAGTTTCCCTTTTTCCTAGACTTGCCTTGCTTCTTGAATTTGGTGGTCTTATTGACCAACAACACTTGGTGCTCTTTCTTGATCTCCACTTCCGCAGACTTTAACATGGAGAAGAGTTCGGGCAACGACTTTTCCATGTTTTGCATATTGTAGTTCATCACAAAGTTCTTGTAACTTGGTGGTACTGATTGGAGTACACGGTGAACCCCCAAAGCATTAGGAATCACTATACCCAAGCTTTGAAGCTTGCTTCCGTGCCCAGACATCTTAAGCACGTGCTCACTGACGGAGCTTCCCTCTTCCATCTTTTTGTTAAAGATCTTTTTAGAAGCCTCATAACTCTCAACTGCCGCGTAAGCCTCAAATATCATTTTGAGTTCACGGACAATATCATGTGGGTCATGGTTCTCAAACCTTTTCTGAAGCTCCGATTCCAAACCATACAAGATAGCACACTAAAATGTGGAGTACTAATTCTTCCGAGCGAGGAAAACATTCTTTACCTCATTAGTAGCATCAGCTGCAAGTGGGTCACCTAACGGTGCATCCAACACATAGGTCAAATTACCAGCATTGAGGACAATCCTCAAATTGCGGAAGCAATCCGCGAAGTTGCTTCCATTGTTCTTCAACTTTTCTTTCTCTAGGAACGCATTAAAATTGATGGTAGGGGCCGCCATTGATCTACAACATATTTGCAATAGTTTAAACTAAGTTTATGACAAATTGAGTTCTAATTAATAGTTAAATTAATCTAGGTGAACTCCCACTCAAAACAATATCCCTCACATTGTTTTAGTGATCACACGAACCAAATCCACCACATCAAAACCGATCATCACGAGAGTTGATGTAACTTCAGTGGAGAACAATCAACATGTTCATCATATCTACTATATGATTCATGCTCTACCTTTCGGTGATCCGTGTTCCGAGACCATGTATGTACATGCTAGGCTCGTCAAGATCAAACCTTAGCTTCCGCATGAGAAAATCTGGCTTTCTCACGTTGTATACACTCACAGAATCTAACACACCCGATCATCATGTGGTGCTTCGAAACAATAAGCTTTAGCAACGGTGCTTACTAAGGATGAACACTTTATGACTTGAAATTTTGTGCTTTGAGGGATCATCTTATAATGCTACCGCCGCGAACTAAGCAATACAAGATGCATAAAAGGATTAACATCACATGCAATTCATAATATGTGATATGATATGGCCTTTTCTTCTTGTGCTTCCGATCTCCATCTTCAAGAAGGAACATGATCTCCATCATCACCGGGATGGCATCAAGGTCAATGGCGCCGCTTCATGGTTGTCGTCCACCAGCATCAACTATTACAACTGCTTTGAATAATAGACGCGCAGGTCTTAAAGGAATTAAAAGACAACCATATGGCTCCTTCCGGTTGCCGACTTACAATAAGGAACATTGAATACATCATATATAATCACAATCATGGCCATATCACATCATAGCACACCCCTGCAAAACAAAGTTAGACGCCTCTAATTTTCTTTGCATGTTTTATGTGGTTTGGGGCTTTCAATAAGTGTTGTTCTAACTTACGAACAAGAACCACAACGTTGATACTAGTATTGTCAATCACCCACTGTAAATTGAATCTTAACTATGTTGGGAGAAACACGCACCCGCAAAGCCACTTATGCAATACAAGTTGCATCTCAAGCGTGGAGCAAGTCTCATGAACGATGTCATGTAAGGTTAGCCCGGGCCGCTTCATACCACCATCCTGCAATATGCAAAGTACACAAGAAGCAATCAACAACAAAATCATCAACGCCCACAATGACCATTGTGTTCTACTCGTGCAACAGATCTACATATAGACACGGCTCTGATACCACTGAAGGGGTTCGTAGCATGGAAAACAAAAAAATTCTACCGCATGCAAACAAACAAGCCAAGACCTATCTACTAGATTGTAGCAACGAGTCGATTAGAGTACTCACCCTCGAAGATTCCAAAGCGGTTAACGAGAGCAGTTTCTCGTGGGTGATGTAGTCGTACACTTGTCGATCTCAAGATCGCGTGAAGCGATCCTTCAAGGCTGCGTTCGGCATAGCTTCCCGATCGGTCACACGTTCGGTACTCGATGAATACCTTCCTCCCCCTTGTTCCAGCAGGCAACGGAGGTTGTAGTTCTCCCCTCGCGATTCCGGCAGCACGACGGCGTGGTGTCGGAAGTAGAGGGAAGATCCCGTAGGGCTTTGCCTAAGCCGGTGCGAGTTATGGTGGATCTAGGGTTTTCTGACGATGTAGGTTTAGAAGGCCGGAGTGGAGGAGGAGGAGTCGGCGGCGGCTAGGGTGACGACGACGGGCCGGCGGCGGCGTGCGGCGACGCAGCGGCAGCGGCGACGCACGAGGTGGGGAGGGCTAGCTTGGTCGTGGTTTGGGGCAGCCCTCCCCCTCTATTTATGACAGGAGGGCAGCCTTGGGAGGGGAGGGTTTGAATCCAAACCCAAACCCATGTTGGATTGAAGGAAGGACTCTTTCCTTCTTCCACTATGAAACCATTGTTCCAGTTTGACTTTTCAAACTTCCCTTTTGACTTTCAATTTAGAGCTTTAATTCTCTCTTGCAAATTCCCAAACCAAGTGACCTAGGATATGATCCAATCATTCCACTTACCCATGACACTTTCATGGACCATTCCCCTTCTAGTCCGGTGAACCTTCTAGAACCTTCTAGAACATGTCCGATGAAACCATCAAAATCATTCCTGAACTCCGGAATCGGACTTTCCTTATATAAATCTTATTCTTCGGACCATTCCGGATCTCCTCGTGATATCCCGGATCCCATCAGAGACTTCGAACATAATTAGGTATCCCTACTAGCATTCTATATCTACTAAACAACACTGAATCCTTAAGTGTGTCTCCCTACGGTTCATGAATTATGCGGACATGACCGAGACACTTCTCCGATCAATAAAATAGAGGAATCTGGAAATTCATATGGCTCCCACATATTTCTACGATTACTTTGAAATCGAATGAACCACTTACATACGATACCAATTTCCCTTTGTCTCGCGATAGTTTACTCATCCGAGGTTTGATCGTCGGTATATCTGCATACCTAGTTCAACCTCGTTACCGATAAGTACTATTTCTCGTTCCCGTGATATGTGATCCCTTGTGAGCCAGTCACATGCTTGCAAGCCAATTGGATGACATTCCACCGAGAGGGCCCAGAGTATATCTACCCGTCATATGGATGGACAAATCCCACTCTTGATCCATGTGCCTCAATACATACTTTCCAAACACTCAATGCCACCTTTATATCCACCCAGTTACGGTGTGGTGTTTGATGTCATCAAAGCATCCTTCCTGTGATGGTGATTAGCATGATCTCATGGTCGAAGGAATTAGGTTACTATGTATCAGAAAGCTTATAGCAAATGAACTATTGAAATGACTTGATCTTAATGCTACGCTTATCTATGGGAGTATGTCCATCATACCATTCTCCTAATGATATGATCTTGTTGTTAACAACATCTAAATGTTCATGATCGGGAAACCACAATCATCTTTTAACCAACAAACTAGTATTACAAAGAGGCTTTACTAGGGACTCTAATTTAGTTTACAAATCACACAAGTATTAATGTTTCCTGTTAATACTATTATAGCATGAATGTAAACATTTATCATAAACACAAAGTTATAATAATAACTACTTTTATTATTGCCTCTAGGGCATATCTCCAACAGGTGGGTCCCCTCCGTCTGATACTTCGGCTTCGTGTTCCACATGGTAAAATATTGACTTTGGCTTTTGTCCTATCCAATTTCCAAGAATATTGATTTTCTGCCTTTCTAGAACCAAAAACAGAAGAAAACATGCAACTCGCACTGTGGCAACTTGTTAATAGGTTAGTACCAGAAAACATATAAAAACACCTCAAAGTGTGGACAAAGAAAAGCAAAGTATATAGTAAAAAAGCATGGAACATCAAAAATTATAGATACGTTTTCGACGTATCAGGCCATTTGCAAGCTGGCTTGATAACTGTTGTTGTATGAGAATTATGCGAAAGGCAGACAGTCCTCTCATTTAGATCCATATTCCAACACACAAGCTCTCAACATATCTTCGAGTATTTGGTTTACTTGCTCCGTTTGTTCATCGGTCTACGGGTGATAGGATGTGCTGAAATTCAGCTTGGTTCCTAATCCTCCTTGGAATTTCTTCCAAAATCTTGAGGTAAACTGGGTTCCTCGATCCGACATAATGTTCTTGGGGATTCCATGCAAATTGACTATCCTAGCAATATACAACTCTGCTAGCTTCGAGATCTGATAAGTGGTCTTAACAGGTAAGAAATGAGATACTTTGGAAAGTCTATCCACTAAGACCCAAATAGAATCATTTACCCTACAAGATATAGGCAAACTAGTGATGAAATCCATTCCAACTGAATCCCATTTTCATTCTGGTACATGCAAAGGTTGCAAAAGTCATGCGGGTCGTTGGTGTTCCGCTTTGACTCTCTGACAGATATCACATTTGGCTATGTAGCTTCCGACTTCTCGCTTCATCTAATGCCACCAAATTTTCTCCTTCAAATCCTGATACATCTTCGTTCCTCCCGGGTGGATGGAGTAAAGAGTACCATGGGATTCTTGCAAAATAACTTGTTTCAACTCTGAATCTACGGTCACACAGATTCTTCCTTTATACCACAGAACTCATTCTTCATCTTCCGTAAATCCGGGTACCTTCCATGTACCGATACGACGTTTAATTCTATCAATACTGGCATTTCCTTTCTGATCTTACTTTATGTCATGACCCGGGATCAAGGCTAGACAAATATGAGATCCTTATCTGATATAAGCCTAACCTAAATTCCGAAGCACGCAGGGAGAGATCGATAACATTACAAAACATACAAACCATAACAATAATAAGGTAAACTCTTAAAAGAGTTACAAACCAGTCATACAAGCCAGGGGTCATAGACCCATCCTTACATCAAACAACGAAAGCAAACAAGTTGTTCTAAACAATAAACTTAGCAAAGGGCCTAAGAGGCCATAAACAGAAGTAGATACCCTTCCATAGATCCTAGACTGCTGCCCGGGAACCCCGACTACTCGTCGACTTCGACGTACAAACCACCTTCAGTTGGAGTAGCTTCATCTGTAGAAAAACATGAACGAATCAAGGCTGAGTACAGGGTGTACTCCACAAGACTTATGGCTAGTGGAGTTGTTTTGCATAAAGCCATCTTTTGTTTTGAAAACAAGAGGGAGAAGAAACTCGTTTAGTCAGATCATTTTCAAAGGGGATAAGAAGACAACAACTCTAGCTCTTAGAATCATCTTTGATATCCACCAAGTACCATCATCATCTGAACCTCTCTTCCCGGACTACCGCCTCAAACAACCCCGAGGAAGTACTCCGGATCTCACTTAGTTGGCAAGTTTTATCATTTGGTTATAGTTCTCTATGATCTTCACGTCCATTCCCAAGTTGTCCATAACCGTGGACATGGCTTTTCAAAAACATTAATAACCCTGCAGGGGTGCACAACTTTACCCACACGTACCAACCGATTCTTAATGCCAGATTATTAGCCCTCTTCCTTGGAAGGCCGATAGAGAGTGGTTGACCATGACCTTTACCTTGATTTCGCCGAGACCATGAGTCACGCACTAGGGAGATGCTGCCGTAACAGGTCAAGTCCCGAAGCCGGTCCCTAATGATGTGCACAGGGTTCAAGATTACGGATGTCGGGCATCTCTTGTTCCCGGCCATGCTTACCTACCTATTATGAATGCACCTCCTTCACCTCCATTCAAGAACAACCAAGATGCGTATGTCGAATGGAAAGCCCGAACTATGTTACTCATGGAATCTACTAGGCAAGTTAGTGAGTCGAGCGGGTTTCCAGGCCCCCATGTGGTTGTATGCTCGTCTTGGTTCAAGAGGCAAGAACATCGGGTCCTAGGGGTGGCAAGTATGGGACTGCAAAAACCACAACCATCCTCCCATACAAGCCTTAGCATGTTTATTATCCATCTCTGATCACATCACACATCCTACCATACTAGATTCATTCGCATCTCCGATGCATCACCTGAATGATCAGCTTCGGACCACTAAGCATGGCTAAGCTTGACTAAATTGTGGAACTAGCAATTCTCATAAGCCAAACCCTAGTTATGCTAAGAGCAGTGGATCAGGTAATATAGTTCACCAAGGGAAACATGCATCAGATAGGATTACTCTATCTACTGATAAAAGACAATTGGACCGAATGCATATGGCGAGAATGAAATACTTTGTAAACATAGGATTCATATGTATGAGTGGGTCTTTGCTTGCCTTGTCCTTTGTTGGACTGGTACTGCTCTTTGGTGGCGTTGACTTCAGCTTCGGGTTCGGTTCCTATTCGCGAAGAACCAATCACCGAAAAAGAGAAAGCAACATTCAACACATGGCATGTGCAATGCTCATACAATATGGATGATATGACAAGTTAAATAGTGTTGAAATGAACCCTAGAACATTCTTAGTCATTTAAAACAGGGTCCAGGAGGTCCAAACCCTAGAACAGGGGGATCCTCAAAATCACCTATGGGGTTCAATTGGTTCTTATAATTAAACTTGCCATCAAAGTTGGTCAACAATGTATGATTATAGCTTAGTTAGATATAGCTCATTTTTCTAAACTTTTTGGTATATTATTTGTATTTTTCTGATTTAAAATGAATTAGTTATGAATTTCTCCAATTTTAATTCATTTTAAATCAGTTTTGGAATAATTAAAATATTTTCCAAGTTGGGCCCATATGTCATAGATTTAATCATTTTAGAAAACATTTATGAAAAAGATTAAATATCTTACAGGTATGGCCCACCACTCAGGGATTTATTAGTTATAGAAAATATTTACATAATTATTAAAAGAAAAATAAATATGACACCAGCATGACATCATGCTGATGTCATCAATGGAGATGCTCCTGGTCGAGCATGGATCCATTGATCCAGTGCACGCCTGGACGCACGGATGGGGGCGTTGGAAAGAGGCGACGATGGGGAGCAAGATAGTGGCGGTGCCGCTCCTTCTTGGTCCCCGAAGACAGCGGCGCGACGACGGCAAGCGGCGGTGGCGGCGGCGGGCTCACGCAGGGATGACGATTCAGAGGGAGAGGGAGGAAATGGAGGGGTGCGTTACCACCGTGGGCTCACCGCGAGCACGGCAGGGGTGGTGGCGAGGCTCGGAGAGGCCGGACGGCGATGGATCGACGGCAACAACGGCGGCGGCCGACGATGCTTCGTGGTCGATTCCGGTGAGGATTGGGCTTCCCAGCACGTGAGCTTCAAGGGGGAGGACGAGGGCGGCGAGGCGCATCCAACGGTGGCCTTGGCTTGGCGCGAGATGGCCGAAGACGGTGGGGACGAGCGGCGGCAGAAGCTAGGGTTCTTCGTCCATGGCGCAAGAGAGCTAGGGAGAGGGTAGAATGGGCCTAGGGTTCGTCCACGGTGGCGCAGGGGATCTTGTAGGCGTCCGAGGGCGGCGGCGTGAATCTTGGCGCCGGCGACGACGGCGCTGGCGACAGCGAGGTGCTTCGCTGCATCCACCAGCGAGGAGGAAGACGAGAATAGGACAAGCGAAGAGGTATGGGCCGGGTGGGCTGTGCGTGGGCCAGGCTGGGCCGGCTGGTGCGCGCTGCACTGGCGGCAGAGAGAGAGGGAAGGAGAGGTGGGCTCGGCCTAGTAGAGATAGGTTTAGTTAATTTTTTTCAAGGAAACTGTTTTCTTTTTTTGTTTGTATTTCCAATTTCCAAACTTTTTTTTAATATTTCAAAATTACCAGAGACTTTTTTTATAAAGTGTATAAAATAGTGTGGGACCCTTTTATTCATTTTGGGTTCCATTCCTTTGGGTAATTTTCAAAGTATAAAAATCATTTGAATGGTTTGAGAGGGAAATAACTAGGGTTTTGTTTGTTCTTATTTTATTTAAACCAAAGTTCAAGTGTTATGCATGCATGCAATGCTCAAACATGTCTTTATTAATATTACACAAAAGGTGGTATGTGACAGCTCTACCCCACTTACAAGAATCTCGACCCGAGATTCCTAGGTTTTAGAAAAGAAGGCAGGGTACTCAGATCGAAGACGATCTTCGCGTTCCCAGGTTGCTTTTGACTCAGAGTGATGATACCATTGAACTTTCAGGAACTTGATGGTTTGACGACGAGTATTGCACTCGGTTTCATCAAGAATATGAACAGGGTATTCTCGGTAGGTTAGATCATCTTGGAGATCCAAAGTTTCATGGTCCACACCACGAATGGGATCTTTCAAGCAACGCTTGAGTTGAGACACATGAAAGACACCATGCACCTCTGGAAAAGTTGAAGGCAGATCCAATTGGTAGGCAAGCTCACCCCGCTTGGAGAGAATGCGAAAGGGACCAACATAGCGAGGAGCCAATTTGCCTTTGATACCAAATCGATGGACACCCTTCAGAGGAGTGAACCGGAGATAAACTTGAGCACCAACTTCATAATGAACATCAAGATGATGACGATCGTAGTTGGTCTTCTAACGAGATTGAGCGGCCTTCAGACGCTCTCGAATTATCCGAACTTGATCTTCTGCTTCTTGGATCATGTCCGGACCAAAGAATTGTCTTTCACCAGTTTATGTCCAGTTCAGCAGTGTTCGACATGTTCTCCCATACAGGAATTGGAAAGGTTCCATGCCCAAACTGGATTGAAAAATGTTGTTATAGGAGAACTCCGCAAAAGGAAGACATTTCTCCCAGTTCTTTCCAAAGGATATGACACACGCTCTGAGCATGTCTGCAAGAATTTGATTCACTCTTTCAGTTTGACCACCGGTTTTAGGATGATAAGTTGTGCTGAAGGAGACATCAGTTCCCATTGCTTCTTGCAAACTTTGCCAAAATTTGGAAGTAAACAAACTTCCACGATCATAGATGATCTTCTTGGGAACACCATGAAGAACGAAGATTCGAGAGATGTATAGGTCAGCCATTTGACTAGCACGGATAGTTTCTCGAACCGGAAGGAAATGAGCAACTTTGGATAATCGATCAACTATTACCCATATGGAATCATTTCCTGCTTGTGTCCTTGGAAGTACAGTAATGAAATCCATACCAATTTCATCCCATTTCCACTCAGGAATCTTCAACGGCTGCAGGAGGCCAGCAGGACTTTGGTGTTCAGCCTTCACACGACGACAAACGCCGCACTCTGCAACAAAGCGAGCGATTTCTGGTTTCATTCCACTCCACCAGAAACTTTGACGGAGATCTCGGTACATCTCGGTACCACCAGGATGGATAGACAGAGGGGATTCATGAGCTTCTAGTAGGATTAGATCTTTGATTTTCCGACTGTTTGGAACCACTAGCCAGTTACTGAAGTATAGGATACCTTCATCATTGACGGAGAAACATTTAGCTTCACCGCTTGCAACACGTTATTTGATCTTGGTAACTTCATCATCTTTATTTTGAGCTTCCTTAATTTGGTCCTCGAGAGAAGATTTTATTTCAAGGTTAGCAAGGAATCCACAATTAACCACTTCAAGGTTAATACGCTTGATTTCCTCATAGAGAGCAAGTTGGGCTTGTGATATCATCAGATTATTGCAATAAGACTTCTGACTTAGCGCATCAGCAACGACATTGGCTTTGCCAGGTTGATAGTTGAGACCAAAATCATAATCTTTGATGAGTTCCAACCATCATCTTAGCCTGAGATTCAGATCTGGCTGGGTAAAGAGGTACTTCAGGCTTTGATGATCCGAGTAAAGTTTGCAATGGTTACTGATGAGGTAATGTCGCCATTGCTTAAGAGAATTAACAACAGCAGCGAGTTCGAGAACATGGGTTGGATAGTTGTTCTCATGTGGCTTCAATTCCCGAGAAGCATAGGCCACTACATGACCATCTTGCATCAACACACAACCGAGCCCTTGGAGAGAAGCATCACAATAGATGACGAAGTCCTTGCTTGTGTCCAGAAGGACAAGCACAGGAGCGGTGGTTACATTAGTTTTCAAAGCTTGGAAGCTTTCTTCTGCCTTTTCTGACCATTCAAACTTCTTATCTTTCTTAAGAAGATCACTCATAGGCTTGGCTATCTTGGAGAAGTTCTCGATGAATCGGCGGTAATATCCAGCCATTCCAAGAAAACTTCGGACTTCCTTGACTGAAGTAGGTGACTTCCATTCTAGAATGGTTTGAACCTTATTCGGTATGACAGCAACACCACTCGCAGACACAACATGGCCAAGGAAGACAAGCTCTTGTTGTTGGGAATACGCCCTAGAGGCAATCATGTATGATGAGATTTCCCATTGTATTCATAAAGTTATTAAGTTGTCCTTGTATAAACATCTGATGTGTATCATTGAATATGTGATTCGGTTGGGGAACTATACATTCATGTTATTTGTACTAAATATCCTTGGTCATTAAGGTTGTGCTGGACACACAACTTAGACCAATGTGAAAGTCGGCTTGATGACTCGGTTCCACTTTTCATGGGCATGGAGATGCTATTCCGACTTACACAGATTCGGCTAAAGATTTTAGCGAGTCGGATTGACCCATATTGAGGTACAACAAACAAGTTGTCATTTGTATATCTCAGTCAATGTAATCCTTAGACCTGAGGTTATTGCATAATCCGAGTTGAGGATCACCGACTTAGGTTCTGTCAAACGCTGATCTGTAACTGGGCCGTTATAAAGGCAGAGTTTGGGTCGACTGAGAATCAAGCTGCGTGATGTGAATAACCAAGAAGGGATTTTGCCCCTCCACTTGGAGAGATATTCTCTAGGCCCTCTCGTCGGATATGATTCAGAAAACATGGCCATGCACGACTCGGTTAAGTGTTAACCGAGGCGATCGACTAAGAGTTAGTCGGGTGAATCACTTATCTCGGATCGAGAAAAGAGTCGGACTATTTAAGGGATGATAATTATTCGCCTATAGTATGACAAGATATATCATGAGGCAAAAGGGACTCGGACGCAAGTCACATTGGAAAGGCAAGTCATCATGACTCTTTGGTACTTGGGAGTCGGCACGTTCTGCTAGGAGCCGCTGCCGACAGATCGATTGTGAGTCGGACTCCAATCATGTCCGAGTAGCCATGAGCCTGCCGGGTCACATACTTAAGAGCGGGAGCAAGTTCGGATTGGATCCGAATCAGAAATATGGCCGGGTTGGACCCGATCCGGATTAGTACTGAGTCAGTGAGTCGGACTCACGGTGACTAGTGATATATGGGCTTTAGTGAATGGGCCACGAGAGTGGAGCCCATGTTCACTCCCTATATATAGTGGAGCACCATAACCCAGAGAGGTTAATCGTTGATTGGTTAGGTCATTCCATGTGTTGGAAACCATAGCTCCACAACAGTCCTGCCGTCGTACCGAACCTAGCAGTTCGCCCCCGGTGCTCCTCCTTGTACGTGTGGATACCAGTAGAGGTGATGTACGATCAGCACCAGGATGAACGGATCGCAAAGGACTGCACTGCATCAACTGACGCGCTTCATCAGTAATCCGCAACTGCGCGTCTAGTGGTAAACCTCGTGGCCTTCTACCTCGGCTAGGTCTTGGGATCACCATGTTAGGGGAAAAAGTTTTGTTTTATCTCTGCGTGGCCCAAAAGTAGTATCAGAGCGATAGCTTTTGGTTTTAGGCTCGAGATCTCGCATATGTGATATGCGGTTGGCTGTAGATGAGATCTATGTGTTGTTCTGGTGGTCGATCTATAGGATAGATCGGTTTTGTACGAGGTTGATTGGATCAACTGTACTTGGGGAATGGTAGATCTGATTTCCGTGATCATACTGCTGAGGTCGTGGAACGACATACCCCTACCGGTCGGCTTCCGCCATCGGGGTAGACTATGACACGTAAATCTAGATGCGGTGATCGAAGATCAAAGAGTTTGATCGAGTCAGAACGATGGTCGGAATCCATGTTCGGATCGTAGATGAGACCGCCGGCTTCTGTCACATCCCAAAATTTTCCAAATTTTGTAATGTGAAAAATAAATAATTGTTGAAATTTAGGGTGAAAAGAAACTTTTTGTTTCTAAATGGAAACTTAAAATCCCATATTGAACAAACTTTGGTTAATGTTTGAATCCAACTAAATTCAAATCAAGTGAAATGCATTCTTCATAAATGCATCTTGAAATTTACACACCTGGAAAATAAACCAAAACCCTAAAACCCAAATGGAAGACAAACATTTCCAAGTTATCTCTAAGCCTATGGATTTGACCAACATAAAATTTGGTCAAACAAACATTTCAAAATGATCAAGAATGACAAATAGGAATATTATAAAACCATATGAGTTGGTTTCACTTAATTTGGAGCCATAGATAAATCTTACGAATTTAATAAGATGAGGAAATTGAATTCCCAAAGCTAATAAAGTGCCTATCGAAAAATCCATACCAAATGGTGAGCAAATAATCCTAAAAGAGTTTTAGAAGATAAATAAATATCAAATAAGATTTTACAAATTGGAATCACCAAGTTTGGATCTATAAATAAGAAGATATGGTTTTTATAAGATAAAGAAAGAATTATTAAATGAGGAATATTTAAAGGACAAATTAAATCTTGACCTAATCCATAAGAAAATGGAATAAATATAATCCAAATCCAAATAAAATAATGAATAAAGAATTTTCTAATAAAATAAAATGGCAATAACCAAATTCTATTCCTATTGGAATAAAGAAAAAATCCCTAATGGAAATGGTTAATTAAATCAGGGAAAAATAATTTGAATTTACCCAAGTGGAATAAAAGTTATTTAATTGACTTAAATGAAATAAAAGAATAATTTAAATAAAATTTATGGAATTAAACCCATATTTAATTGGAATAAAGACAAATACCCAATTTAAATGATTAATAAATCATATTAAAAATATTCCAAATAATTCAAAGTGAATTTTTTGACACCATAATAAATAAATAAAACCTATTGAAAAAGGTTTGGTAACAATTTGAATTCAATAAGAGTTGAAATTATATTTAAAAATCTTGTTTGAATTAAGACAAAGGCCTATTTTAAATAATTAATATACCCTAAAAAGAATAAAAGATTTATTTTAAAATTTACTTTAGAATGTATTATTAATCAGTATTTGAATATACAAAAAGTTTGGTTGAAGTTTGAATTCAAATAGTTGTTTGAAATGATTAAACAAAATCAAAACAGAATAAAAGAAATGGAAAAAGAAAAATAAACAGGAGAAGGAAAAAAATAAACAAAGCAGCCAGCCCAGCAAACCCAGCCGACTAGCCCAGTTAGCCCATTTACCACTTCCCGCGAGAAAACGATTCACACCGAAGATTCGACCCGCCCCCTCACTGACTGTCGGACCCCAGTGCCTCTCTCTCTCTCTCGCTGTCAAGCAGACCCCACCGGTCAGGTCATCTTCTTCACCTGCCGCGCTGACCACGCCCTCCTCCACGAGCCGTTTCTGTCACCGTTTCTTCAATTAAATTTGCGGTAACGACGCCATTTAACCGCCCCCTGACCACGCCCTCTTAAGTGTCTGCCCCTCCTCTCCATTTCCCCTCTCTCGCCCCTCCCTTTCTGCCTTCAGGCCATCCCAATTCGTCCTGACACCGCCACTTCCTCCGACGTCTTCCAGTGAGAATTCCGGCCAGCCTCCGTCGCCCCTCTCCCCCTCGACCACACGAGCGCACTACCCATCACCCGGCGAACCTCTCTGTAGCCTCCACTCGCCCGCACGCGCTCCACATCGTCGGCAACATCAACACTGAGCGCCGCCACGGTCTGCAGCAGCTCTGGCGAACCCCTCTGGTAGTCTCTGACCGCGCCTCCTCTTCTCTTTGATGCTACGGTACTCCCCAATCTTCCGTGCATCTAAAAACGTTGTTTGCTTGCTCTCTCGTGCTCAGTAGCAACGACACCAACGGAACCCGTGTGAGTCTGACGGTGCCAAGAACTTCGGCGAGGGATTACCATCTTCCCCATGCGCCCCTTCGCCAACCCCGAGCACTTTGAGCCTCAGCATTCCACGACGAACATGGTAAGCCTATCCTCCCTCTCCCTCCCTTCCTGGAATAGCCAGAACACTATCGCCAGAGCCACGCCGCTGCCGACCACCGTCGCCGCGCCGCCGCCGACCACCATCGCCGCGTCGCCAGTTCTTGGCAAAGCATTAGGAGCCGTCCGATCTAGATCTGAGTGATGCGATAGATTGACTTAAACGAAGAGGTATGTTTTGATCTGAACCGTGCATTGCAGCTTAGATCCAACGCACCAGAGAGGCCGATCCAACCGAACCGGTATCGCCTAGTAGAATCACGCCACGTGGCTCAGTCTGTTTTATAAAAACCAGAAACTATTCTATTAGATGATCAAACTTGTAAATTGCATAACTTTTGATCTACATGTCCAAATTTTGCAAATTTTATATCAATGGAATCATCAAGATAAACTCTATCCAACAATGAACTTTGTTTAATGAATTCCTTCTGGAAAAATGGTTGCTTTTGCATAAACTTGTGTAGGCATATTTTGAATATAAAATTCATTCTAAAATTATTTATGTGATAAAATCTTTGGCAAATTAATTGTTTTCAACCTACTGACCATAGAAACCAACTTGTGGATTCAAAAACATATTTTGTGAGGAAAAAGAATAAATCTTTGATTTAGAACATTTCTAGTCAAATTAAATGTTGTTTATATGTGAAAAATGCTTTTGGAGGAAACCCTTTGGGAAATTTTTTGATTTAAACTCTGTGACCCTAAACACAAAGTTTTATGATTTAAAAATATATTTTGTGAACCCTATAAAAATGATTACTTTGCTAAAGGCATTTTCAACAACATAAAATATTGATTTGGTATAAAAAATGGTTTATAGGTGAAACCTTTTGCAAATGGTTTTAATATTATACACTTAACCATAAAACACCAACATTTGTGTTTAAAAATGTATTTGTCAAACACTAGAAAATATTACATTGGTTTGAACCATTTCTAGCAAAATAAAAATGACTTAAAATGGCCATTTTCACTAACTTGTTATCAAATGATTTTGCCACATTTACAAATGACCTTGCCACTTTTATAAATGACCAATAAATATTTTATGATGTCTATAACATAATAGAAACCACTTCTCCAAATAAAACAATCTTGGCATGCTTGCATGCATTTCTTTGTTTTGTTAGTCTATGTGATGTTTGCTTGGATGGTAGATTGAATATTGATTGCTTGGTTGCATTGTAGTGGAAATTGAAGAGTGTGATTATTGCAAGATCAAGGAGTGAACTTATAATTCTCTACCAAAAAGGCAAGTGATGCTTCATACTTTGTCCCATTATTTTTCACTATGCATTAGTGATATTTCTAAGTAGGACTTGCATGGAATTTTGCTAAGTATAAACTATGCCATGGGAAATCCTAGTAGAGGAAACCTTAGTATAAATTTCCTAAGTTAAGATTCCTACTACCATCATGCTTAGCTTAGCTAGTAGAAAACAAGGGTGGATTATATTCATGCTATGGAATATTTCTAAGTCAACGACTTGTGTTTTGTTTAATAAAACAACTAAGTGAATGAATCACCTGGGTGGAATGGAAAGAATGGTTTGTGTTGAGTGGTTACACAAGGCCCATTTCTATGGTTTACCTTGCGTATCACACTTGTGGATGGCCACCCAGGAACAAAAAGATTTGAGATGTCAAATGTTGAGAAGCTTCAAGTGCAGCCACTTGGCATTATGGGCTCTGCCTGGATCATATAGGTTGCAATAACTTAGCCAAATGGACAGTTGGTGGTAGGGGATGATAGGTTGGAACGCGTCCATTCTGGTCTAAGGGAAGGCTTCTGAAAGATCTTGTCTTGGTGAAACCAAGTCTTCTGGGGAAAGTGCACAACCTCTACAGAGTGTAAAAATCTAAGTACTTAGCCATGTCCCTAGCAAAGGAAAATTTGAGCATCAAGACATGGAAGCTATCAAGAATCTCCTCATCCCAATTTCTAAGTTAAAAACTTGTGGTTGAACAAGGATTGAAGGTTCACCAATTTCTATTGGTGGTTCCTTGGGTGTTTTTGACAAGCAAAAACTTAGTGTTTTCAAATGATAAGGAAAATATATTTTGGGCAAAGCAAGCCTAAGCTCCACCTAGCCAAATGCATATAGATGATAGACTCCACTATACTACCATAGTATCACTTGCCCATACAATTCAAATGTATTGACCCTTGTGGCTGTAACTTGTTATGTTGCAGGTTTGTTTGATGTTAGTGAAGTGTGTGTTGATTAGGATTACAAGTCTACAACCAACATGATTGCATGTGGCACTTTGAAGATGAAGGACTCCATGCTATAGTTATTTCTGCTGCATTGTAATGAGATAACCAAATTTCACCCCTTGATTGTACTCATAACAATGTATCAAGGACCACTTTGTGATCATCCAGAAACTTTCAAATGCATAGTTTAAATGACAGTTCAAAATTGAATCTTTATCATATGAGAAGATCCCACTTTTTCAAAAACCACTCAAACAAGCTCAACTTTCAAAACCCAAGCATCTGCAGACTCACCAGCACCAACCTAGCACACCCACCAAAAATCTTTTCAAAATTCAAAACTTGAATTCTTGCGGCCATTTCATCAAACACTTTGCAGACACAAATCATCAAAATCTTAAACACTATTGTGAGCAGTGATTGAAGCCTAACTTGTCCCCTCTCTAGCTCACAACCAACTCAGTAGATCATCTAGCAAGTTAAACCAAGCAATAGCCTCACTGTAAGGTGGGCAATGACATCAATGGTGAACAGCCGAAGCTCACCATGCCACCCCAGTGGAGACAGGAAGCTAGAAGGAGATTTAGCCGTGCCAACCTTGTCTGGGAGGCAGCCCACCGTACATCGCCACTCCCTGTCCCAGCCGCGAGCGTTGCCAAACCCTGGACCACACACACGGTCCGCGCCCAGCTCGCCAGCAACCATGTCGTGCATGCGCCAGAGCGCCACGATCGACCGACACCCACAGACCGCGTGCCGCCCTCGCCGCGTGCATACATGATCGCCACCAACCCAGGAAACCGCCAGACATCCCCGTTCGCCGCCCCATGCCGCACAGCCACCGCTCACCGTCGAAGACGCCGCCTCTGCCGCGCAGAGCATCGCGCGTTCCAGACCAAACCGCACCTCCCCTACGCGCGCATTAAAGCCGTAGAGCATCGCTAGGAGACCACCAAGCAATCGCCACCGCCTGCCATGCCTCGAGCCGCCCGTAGCTATGTCGCCTCCGTTGCCTGCCCATCCCGTTCGGTCTCGCCATCGCGACTATAAATAGAGGACACCCCCAGCCGAATTGAGCACACCATCTCACTCCCCTCTCCTCACTGATCGTGCCACCCCGTTCCCGGAGCAAGGCAAGCAGCACTTCACCGGAATTTCACCGGAGCATGCCGCTGCTGGAGAAGAAGGGGGCTAGCGATTAGAGCCGCCCCAGGAGAAGTTGCCGGTACCAGGAGGTTCGCCGTCGTCGACTTCGTCGTTCGCCCGCCTCACCGACCCTCTCCTAAGCCCCGGTGAGCCCCCAACGACCCTCACCTGCCGCGCTAGGTTTCTGTCTCGCCGGCGTTGCCCAACGTCGACGATGACCCTCAGCCGTTGGATTAGAACCAGATCGAACGCACCACATCGCCCCATACCGCACCCTGTCTCATCGTGGCGTGGGGACAGCGACTTAACCAGCCAGCGTAAGCCAGGCTTAGCAGGCCCAAGATGTCGCTTCCGCAGCCCAGTTATTTGAATTTAACATTTTTCATTTTATTTCAAGCACACTTCTGTACCCAGTTTCAAAAATCAACCCAGGTCGATTTAGTGAACCAAATTGAATGAAACCAATTTTGTTAGAAAGGTCTGGGAATGCTGAATCCAAGCCCGTTGGATTCAAGTCATTTGGATCTGTAGATCATCCATGGTAAAAGTAACAAGGCAGAAGCTTTTCTGCATTCAAACATTTTTCAAATTTAAACCATAATAGCTTTTGAGTTGATTCCAACTCTCAAAAATCATATTTAACCATACCTTTCAGAATATATAAAAATATATAGGTTTACTTACAGAAATAATGAACAAGTAATAAAAGAATGCCACATAGGCATTTCTAGCCACTTTAATTAATTAAAATAAAAGAGAAAACCTTATTAAATTGTGACACCACTTTAAATCACATCCCCATGGACTAAAATATGTGGTGATGACATGTGTCAACATGATCCCATGTTTGGTTTGGAGAATATTAAATCTTAAGTAGTTTTTCAATGAGTAGAAATTACTTTTCTAAAAATAAAAGGAATTAAACCAAGCTTTAACTTTGTAATGTTAGTGATGATGCTAGATCATCTATAGGACCCTTGTGTGTGATGATTGCAAGTAGTTAAGTATTGTTTGGTGATTGTGTACCTCGTATTTATTCATAGACGCTAGTACCGACCATGGATACAAGGAGGAAGGAGGATACTACGAAGAAGAAGACGAGGAGAACTTCAACCACTGCTATGCACAAGGAAAGCTTATACTGATATTGATGCAAGATAACACTTGCAAGATACTCTACTTTAGCAAGCCTTACTATACAAGTTAACCTTGCCAGCATAATACTACTAGCTGAATGTGCAAGCTTATACTGATATTGATGCAAGCTAACACTTGCAAGATACTCTACTTTAGCAAGCCTTACTATACAAGTTAACCTTGCCAGCCTAATACTAGTAGCTGAATGTGCAAGCTTATACTTGCAATTGGGCAAGAGAATACTTACTTGCTACTAGGTCAACTATATGCCTTAAGCATATGTGATCATATCCACTTGATAATCCAATCCTAGTTTTATTTGCAATCCCTCTACTTTATTTATTTACCAGAGCTCTTGCTTGGAGTTTACTTGAGTAACTGATAGATACTAGAAAGATAATTGAAGGTTGCATAAAGAGCATAAAATTTGGCCTAAGCTAGATAATCTTGATGTCACCCTAAGGCCTGAGAATGTACTTAGTTGAAATTCCACTAGTTTACCACCCCTCATTAGTTCTTACCCCCACTTGTAGATGCTAGTGCTAAGCATAAAACTTGACCAACATTAGATGGGAATACTTGGTGAAAATGGTTATGAAAACCTTAGAATGGTGGATCATTCTACTAAGATGTTTTGACATGTGTTTCTGAACACCTGATGATTTTGGTGATGGAAATGTTGAGGCATGAGCCTTAGCCCTTTATAAAACTAATGGTTGTCTGGATGCGATACCATTCCAATTTTATCGTACAACCACAATACCCGAAGATTGGGTAGGGCTTGACTGGAAACTTATATACCTTAGTATTAGTTCCCTCACGGCCAAGGTCTGAGCTGAGGCTACCTTGTGAAGATTGTCCACCTGTGCAGTACCCAAGAAGACAGTTGGTCATGGTTGGGAGGCCAAACTCACAGGAGAGGTGCTTATACTAGGGCGTGTAATTGAAAGGTTAGGATTGATTATCCGCATACTGAGTATGGTGAATTCAGGATTTGTTCCTGACGGATGTATCAAATATTGTGGTGAAAGTGTACAATCTCTACAGAGTGTCAAACTATTAGAATAGCCGCATCCGCGGTTATGGACAGTTGGAGTGGCCATACTATTCCCCCATCAGATGTTTTCAAAAGACTTGTGAAATGAATTGAGACTTTGACTTGACCACAACAGGGTTGTGATATGAAATA
Organism: Avena longiglumis; assembly: GCA_030063025.1. Classification (NCBI taxonomy): domain Eukaryota; kingdom Viridiplantae; phylum Streptophyta; class Magnoliopsida; order Poales; family Poaceae; genus Avena; species Avena longiglumis. The sequence continues at coordinate 190,679,399 of CP125974.1, read as the reverse complement.
CAAGTTCCTACTTACGAGTTATAAAATTGTGACTAGCTTCTCTTGCTTCTCAGCTTAGTAGAGATAAATCTGGATTTTGCAAAACAACCCTAGAGCCTAGTGTCCTATTATCAAAAACCCTTTCACTTATTAGTATTAGTTTGTGAGTACTTAAAGAGTACTCATGGCTTTGTCCCTGGCTATTCCCATGGCCAGACTATTAAGAGGAGTACCTGGAGGATGGACCCCAGGAAGGTTACGACAACTAGGATCATCTCCCATTGTCAGCATTGCCTGTGACCCCGGAGATGGAGCTTCGCCTATGCTACCGTTATTATTATGTATTCCGCTACTTGAAGTTGTATTAAGAACTGGATCATGAGATCCTTATTTGTGTAAGACCTTATGTATGGTTTGTAATGGATGATGTACTGTGGTATCCAATTCTGTTATGTCTCGCAAAAATGGTAATCCTGGGATTGTGATATATGGCATAACAGGCATCTGGGATTAAAAATCCGGGTGTTGACAAGTTGGTATCAGAGCCATCCTGACCATAGGAGACCCTAGTTAGACTGGACGTTTGAATCAAAAACTTAGTTTCAAAACCAAAGAAAACAAATATTTACAAAAACTTATTCTCATTCTTATCCCCTTGATTATTTCATAAAAAAATTCATGTTCCTCAAAAACTCTTGCAAAATACATAAAATTTGACACACTTGATCACTCTACTAACTTACTCATCCTATATTCTTTTAGATGGACGTGAAGTACAACAAGTTTTATCAGTTGGGGAATGGAGGAGACCTTAACTTTGAGAGGGATTTGGACCAGCTTTCGGAACTTCTGGAGCGTCCGCACCCCGAGTTCTTCGGAGCTCAGCTCAATGATCAAGGAGGAGAAGATCTGCAGTGGCTAATTGTTGCAAGTCTCCAAGGAAAAATTGAACCTCCCACTGCGGAGGGAATCCAATTCACCTTAAGAGAGAACAACTGGCTCGATGGACTTGCCAGGGCCATGCAGGAAGATCTTTACCGTCTGTGTGGGCAGAGTATCAACCAGATCAAGGGTACCCGCTTTGAGTTTTTCCCAAGGCGTGATGCAAATGGACAACCACTAGAAGCCCCATACCACCCCGAGCTCAAGACTCAATTGGACCACCTTAGCTTCATGGTGTACGATCGTCAGCAGGAGTTGGATAACTGCCGTGACTACTCCAACCACAAGTCTTCTATCATCAAGACAAAGGATCAAACCATCGCCATGCTAGCAAAGGATCGCAAGTCTTGCCGCTGTTAGCTCGACAAGAAGGAGCGCATCATTTCCCGTCTTCGCCACCGTATCTCATCTTTGGAGGAGACCATCCACGAGAGAGACATGCAGTTGGAAGAAAGGGAGAATGCCAGAGAGGATCTTCGTGGAGACCCCTACTCCTATCTCAGCGATGATGATGATTTTCTGGAGGATCAGGCTATGGATTTCTTCACCGATGAGGATGACTTTGCCTTCATCGATGACGATGAAGATAACGAAGCCACCGATTCCGAGGAGTAGTAGCACTTGAGCAATAGCATAGTGAGTAGTATTCAGTCCCACTATATCGTAGTTTCCAGAATGGTTATTAAAACCATCTGTTTTTATTTGTTGTGGTGTGTGTTGTATCGTGTATGAATGAATGAATGAAAAGCAAGTTTATAGAAAAATCTGAGTCAAACTTTAAAAACTTCTCAAAATCCCAGAACCTTAGAAATTTCCCTCTTTTCTCGTGATCTATCTCAATCTTCAGATGCCACGCGGAGGAAGTGGTTCATCCCCGGACCCGATGTTGCTGATACTGCAAATGTTGACTTCTAACCGCGAAGCTGAAAGAGCGGAACGTCAAGCCAACCTAGCCACCCTGCAACAGATAGCTCAGCTTGCCCACAACAACCAAGGCCATGGAAATCAGGACAACCATGGATCTAAGCTCAAAATTTTCCAGAATACCAACCCACCTGTTTTCACTAAGTCAGAAGAACCCCTAGACGCCGATGATTGGCTGCAAACCATGGAAAATAAGCTAGAAGTCGCCGGAGTGGAAGCCAACAAGAAAGTTCTGTTCGCCACCCACTATCTAGCCGGAGATGCCAGGGCATGGTGGAACAGTGTTCGCGCAATGACCGGAGGCCAGATGATGACCTGGGAGGAATTCAAGGTCAATTTTAGCAGAACCCATGTGCCCGGGTTTAATCAAGAGGATGAGAGACGAGTTCAGAGAACTGAAGCAAGGAAGAATGACCATAGTGGAATACCGTGACAAATTTTTGTCATTAGCTAGGTATGCCCTGGATGAGATCAACACTGAAGCCAAGAAGAAAGATTCCTGAATGGTCTGCACGATGAGATGCAGACGGTGTTAGTCAATATCCCCTTTGCGGATATCGAAGACCTTGTCGACTCTGCTATCCAGATGGAAGGAAAGATCAACCAAGCCAATGAGAACCGCAAGCGTCGTATGATGCATCAGCTAGGAACCCATCAGACCCCAAAGTATCTCCCTAACCCAACTCCCGGATTTTCCCCAAGAACCCACAGACCCCTGATGAACCGTCTGACCTACCCCAACCGTGGAAACCCTAGGCCCGGAGGAAATCACAACAACCCTGGCAACTCTAGAAATTTCAACCGTGCCCCACCCAAGTTCAACACCAACAATGCTACCACCAACACCAACACTGCCCCGAGCACTGGAAGCAATGTTGTGCCTGTTGCAGCAAAGGACAAGTCACAAGTAACTTGTTATGACTGTGGAAATAAGGGTCACTACTCCAACGAGTGCCCCAACAAGAAGAATGCCTCAGCACCCAATGCCAATGCCCCAGCTCAGCAGCAGCGTCGTGTTCAGACCGGAAGAAGTTTTTCCCCAGGGAATTTGCTCAACCGCAATGGCCGTCTTTTTCTCATGCATGCTGAAGAAGCTCAGGAAGCGCCAGACGTCGTGCTGGGTATGTTTTCTGTTAATTCAGTACTTGCAAGAGTGTTGTTTGATTCTGGTGCATCACACTCATTTGTCACCTAAGAATTTGCATGCACTGTAAAATTCAACCAACCAAACTAAAGAATGTTATGATCGTTCAAATCCCCTTTGTCAACCACCAAGGCTAGGCAAATTTGCAAAGCCGTCCCTATCCGAATCCATGGCATAGATTTTTATGATAACCTGATAGTACTCGGAACTAGTGGAAATAGTACTAGGAATGGATTAGATGTCCAAACATAAAGGATTAATTGACTGTGCCAAGAAAGCCATAACCATGACCAGTATAGCCGAAATATCAGTTGAGCATATATCTGAAACCTTACCTCGTCAATTCAAGTGCAATAAGAGTATAGCCCAACCTACCATTGACAAAGTCCGGATAGTATGTGAATACCCCGATGTATTTCCAGATGTTTTGCCCGGTATGCCCCCAGATCGGGATATGTTTATCATTGAACTAATCCCCGGAACTGGACCCATAGCCCAGAGACCATATAGTATGAACCCGTCGGAACTAGAGGAACTGAAGAAGCAACTGGATGCCATGTTGGAAATTGGATTGATTCAACCAAGTGCGTCACCATGGAGGTCACCTGTCTTGTTTGTGGACAAGAAAGATGGAGGTAACCATTTGTGTACGGATTATCGGAAATTGAATGATGTCACCATCAAGAACAAATACCCCTTGCCCAAGATAGAAGATTTGTTTGATCAGTTGACCGGTGCCAAAGTGTTTTCTAAGATTGATCTTAGAACTGGGTATCATCAACTCAAAATTCGTGCAGAGGATATTCCAAAGACTGCCTTCACCACCAGATATGGATTGTACGAGTATACAGTCATGTCTTTTGGATCAACCAATGCCCCCTCTTATTTCATGAATCTCATGAATAAGATTTTTATGGACTTCATGGATAAGTTTGTCGTTTTTTTCATCGATGACATTCTGATTTATTCCAAATCAGAAGAAGAACATGAGCTACACCTAAGGACCATTCTTGGAACCCTTAGAGATCATCAGTTGTATGCAAAGTTTAGCAAATGTGAATTCTGGTTACAGGAGGTAGGATTCCTCGGTCACATTGTATCAGTCGGAGGAATTGCCGTTGACCCTGCAAAAGTAAAAGATTTCAAAGATTAGCAAGCCCCAACCACTCAAACCCAAGTTCGTGCATTTCTCGGATTGGCGGGATATTACCGCAAGTTCGTAGAAGGATTCTCAAGTATCGCCAGACCCATGACCCAATTGCTGAAGAAGGACAAGAAGTTTGAATGGACCGACAAATGTGAAGCGAGTTTTCAAGAACTCAAGAGGAGATTGATTTCAGCCCCAATCTTAATCATGCCGGATATCATGAAGCCCTTCGATGTGTATTGTGACGCATCCAAGATCGGTCTCAGATGTGTGCTAATGCAAGAAGGCAAAGTTATATCTTATCTATCTCGAAAACTGAAGCAACATGAGCAAAATTACCCAACCCATGACCTCGAACTCGCAGCCGTAGTTCTAGCCCTGAAGACATGGAGACATTACCTGATGGGAAATCGTTGTGAGATATATATGGATCACAAGAGTCTGAAGTATATTTTCACTTAGAAGGAGCTGTTTATGAGACAGAGAAGATGGATTGAGCTAATCAAGGATTACGATCTGGAAATTCACTATCACCCTGGTAAAGCCAATGTGGTAGCAGATGCCCTTAGCAGATTGCCATGCCGCTTGAACTCCTTGATCTTGAAGGAGCAACCAAGCTTGCACAACGAGATGGAATATTTTCTAATGGAATTAGTGAGTGAAGGATTTTTGGCTAGCATAGAACTCCAGCCCACTTTGATCAGTCAGATTAAAGAGGCGCAGAAAGGAAATGCTAGTATCGACGGAATCAAGCGTCGTATCGGTACAGGCAAAGTACCCGGATTCACCAAGGACGAAGAAGGAGTTTTGTGGTACAAAGGACGCCTTTGTGTACCAGCACATTCAGAGTTGAAAGAAGTTATCTTGAAGGAGGCTCACGATACTCTTTATTCTATCCATCCCGGAGGAACTAAGATGTATCAAGATTTGAAAGAGCAATTTTGGTGGCATAAGATGAAGAGAGAAATCGGAAGCTATATCGCCAAGTGTGATATATGTCAGCGAGTCAAGGCAGGACATCAAAGACCCGCTGGATTGTTGCAACCTTTGCAAATTCCGGAATGGAAATGGGATTCTGTAGGAATGGACTTTATCACTGGACTACCTACTTCTAGTAGGGGAAATGACTCTATTTGGGTCATAGTGGACAGATTGTCCAAAGTCGCCCATTTCTTGCCCGTTAAAACCACCTATCAGAGTTCGAAGCTAGCAGAGTTGTACATCGCTAGAATTGTTAGTTTGCATGGAGTCCCCAAGAACATCGTATCGGATCGAGGAACTCAGTTTACCTCGATATTCTGGAAGAAAGTCCAAGAAATTTTAGGAACCCGCCTAGATTTCAGCACCGCATATCAACCTCAGACCGATGGACAAACGGAGCGAGTAAATCAAATACTCGAAGATATGTTGAGAGCATGTTTGTTAGAATATGGATCTAAGTGGGAATATTGTCTACCGTTCGTAGAATTTTCATACAACAACAGTTATCAAGCTAGTTTGCAAATGGCCCCATTTGAATTCATGTACGGAAGGAAGTGTCGCACCCCTTTGAACTGGTCGGAAGTAGGAGAGAGTCTGATTTTCGGACCCGACATCCTACGAGAAGCAGAAGAGAAGGTTCACAAGATTCATGAGCACCTCAAGACTGCCCAGTCCAGACAGAAGATTTACACCGACAAGAGACGTCGAGACCTCGCCTTCAACATAGGAGATTTTGTTTATCTGAAAGTGTCATCATTGAAGGGAATGCAGCGTTTCCAACTCAAAGGAAAGTTAGCCCCCAGATATATCGGACCTTTCAAGATTCTGAACCGTCGAGGAGAAGTGTCGTATCAATTGGAACTACCCGAAGAGATGTCAGCCATGCACAATGTATTCCATATCTCGTTACTTCGCAAGTGTCTCGAAGTCCCAGAGAAGACCGAAGTGTTCAAAAACATCGATCACCGGACCATGAGATCAACGATGACCTGACCTATCCCGAAGTACCCATCTGTATTTTGGAAGAAGCTTTCAGAACTACCCGAACCCGAAGCATCAATTTTCTCAAGATTCAGTGGAGCAACCACACAGAAGAGGAAGCTACCTAGGAGCGCGAAGATCACATCAAGACGGAGTTTCCCGATCTCTTTAAATCCTAGGTAATCCTTTCGTCCTTTTTCAAATCTCGGGACGATATTTTTTTAAGGGGGGAAGGTTTGTAACATCCCAAAAATACTAAACTTGGATCATCAAACTCTAATCATCAAAATTAGGGTTAACAAAAACTTTTCTAAAATAAAAATATGAAAGCATGCATGGTGTATGCATTTCATTTGGAATTCTTTTGAACCACCTTGTTTGTGTGTTCCTTTGCTTGTAAATGGATTCTTAGGTGAAATAAACATCATCTAAACAATTCTCAAACTTTTCTCAAAGAAAAATAAATCAAAACAAATAAAATAAGGGAATGGTCATTTTGACCAATTTAACTCCCATGCCTACTTTGGTTGTCCCAAACTTTCAGAACTTAACAGAAACTTTTCTGGATCTTTGCACCCCTTGATTGTACTCATAACAAGGTATCAAGTCCCACTTTGTGATCATCCAGAAACTTTCAAATGCATAGTTTAAATGACAGTTCAAAATTGAATCTTTATCATATGAGAAGATCCCACTTTTTCAAAAACCACTCAAACAAGCTCAACTTTCAAAACCCAAGCATCTGCAGACTCACCAGCACCAACCTAGCACACCCACCAAAAAACTTTTCAAAATTCAAAACTTGAATTTTTGCGGCCATTTCATCAAACACTTTGTAGACACAAATCATCAAAATCTTAAACACTATTGTGAGCAGTGATTGAAGCCTAACTTGTCCCCTCTCTAGCTCACAACCATCTCAATAGATCATCTAGAAAGCTAAACCAAGCACTAGCCTCACTATAAGCTGGGCAATGACATCAATGGTGAACAGCTGAAGCTCACCATGCCACCCCAGTGGAGACAGCAAGCTAGAAGGAGATTTAGCCGTGCCAACCTTGTCTAGGAGGCAGCCCACCATCCACCGCCACTCCCTATCCCAGCCGCGAGCGTTGACAAACCCTGGACCACACACACGGACTGCACCCAGCTCGCCAGCAACCATGCCGAGCATGCGCCAGAGCGCCACGCTCGACCGACGCCCACAGACCGTGCGCCTCCCTCGCCGTGTGCATACATGATCGCCACCAACCCAGGAGACCGCCAGACATCCCCATTCTCCGCCCCATGCCGCACAGCCAGCGCTCGCCGTCGAAGATGCCGCCTCTGCCGTGCAGAGCATCGCGCGTTCCAGACCAAATTGCACCGCCCATACGCGCGCATTAAAGCCGTAGAGCATCGCCAGGAGACCACAAAGAGATCGCCACCGCCGGCCATGCCTCTAGCCGCACATAGCTATGTCGCCACCGTCGCCTGCCCATCCCGTTCGGTCTCGCCGTCGTGACTATAAATAGAGGCCACCCCCAGCCTAATTGAGCACACCATCTCACTCCCCTCTCCTCACTGATCGTGCCAACCCGTTCCCAGAGGAAGGCGAGCAGCACTTCGACGGAATTTGACCGAAGCCTGCCGCTGCTGGAGAAGAAGGGGCCAGCGATTGGAGCCGCCCCAGGAGAAGCTGCCGGTACCAGGAGGTTCACCATCGTCGACTTCGTCGTTCGCCTGCCTCGCTGACCCTTGCCTGAGCCCCGGTGAGCCCCAACGACCCTCACCTGCCGCGTTAGGTTTCTGTCTCGCCGGCGTGCCCAACGTCGACGATGACCCTCAGCCGTTGGATTAGAACCAGATCGGACGCACACATCTCCCCATACCGCTTCGCACCACCTGTCTCACTGACGCGTGGGGACAGCGACTTAACCAGCCCGCATAAGCGCTGTGCTTAGCAGGCCGGCCCAGTATCGCTTCCCGCGCAGCCCAGTTATTTGAATTTAACCTTTTTCATTTTATTTCAAACACACTTTTGTACCCAGTTTCAAAAATCAAGCCAGGTCGATTCGGTGAACCAAATTGAATGAAACCAATTTTGTTAGAAAGGTCTGGGAATGCTGAATCCAAGCCCGTTGGATTCAAGTAATTTGGATCTGTAGATCATCCATGGTAAAAGTAACAAGGCAGAAGATTTTCTGCATTCAAACATTTTTCAAATCGAAACCATAATAGCTTTTGAGTTGATTCCAACTCTCAAAAATCACATTTAACCATACCTTTCAGAATATATAAAAATATATAGGTTTACTTACAGAAATAATGACCAAGTAATAAAAGAATGCCACATAGGCATTTCTAGCCACTTTAATTAATTAAAATAAAAGAGAAAACCCTTATTAAATTGTGACACCACTTTAAATCACATTCCCATGGACTAAAATATGTGGTGATGACATGTTTCAACATGATCCCATGTTTGGTTTGGAGAATATTAAATCTTAAGTAGTTTTTCAATGAGTAGAAATTAATTTTCTAAAAATAAAAGGAATTAAACCAAGCTTTAATCTTGTAATGTTAGTGATGATGTTAGATCATCTATAGGACCCTTGTGTGTGATGATTTCAAGTAGTTAAGTATTGTTTGGTGATTGTGTACCTCGTATTTATTCATAGACGCTAGTACCGACCATGGATACAAGGAGGAAGGAGGATACTACGAAGAAGAAGCCGAGGAGAACTTCAACCACTGCTATGCACAAGGCAAGCTTATACTGATATTGATGCAAGATAACACTTGCAAGATACTCTACTTTAGCAAGCCTTACTATACAAGTTAACCTTGCCAGCCTAATACTACTAGCTGAATGTGCAAGCTTATACTGATATTGATGCAAGCTAACACTTGCAAGATACTCTACTTTAGCAAGCCTTACTATACAAGTTAATCTTGTCAGCCTAATACTACTAGCTGAATGTGCAAGCTTATACTGATATTGATGCAAGCTAACACTTGCAAGATACTCTACTAGAGCAAGCCTTACTATACAAGTTAACCTTGCCAGCCTAATACTACTAGCTGAATGTGCAAGCTTATACTTGTAATTGGGCAAGCGAATACTTACTTGCTACTAGGTCAACTATATGCCTTAAGAATATGTGATCATATCCACTTGATAAACCAATCCTAGTTTTATTTGCAAGCCTTGTACTTTATTTCTTTATCAAAGCTCTTGCTTGGAGTTTACTTGAGTAACTGATAGATACTAGAAAGATAATTGAAGGTTGCATAAAGAGCATAAAATTTGGCCTAAGCTAGATAATCTTGATGTCACCCTAAGGCCTGAGAATGTACTTAGTTGAAATTCCACTAGTTTCCACCCCTCATTAGTGCTTACCCCCACTTTTAGATGCTAGTGCTAAGCATAAAACTTGATCAACATTAGATGGGAATACTTGGTGAAAATGTTTATGAAAACCTTAGAATGATGGATCATTCTACTGAGATGTTTTGACATGTGTTTCCGAACACCTGATGATTTTGGTGATGGAAATGTTGAGGCATGAGCCTTAGCCCTTTATAAAACTGATGGTTGTCTGGATGCAATACCATTCCAATTTTATCGTACAACCACAATACCCGAAGATTGGGTAGGGCTTGACTGGAAACTTATATACCTTAGTATTAGTTCCCTCACGGCCAAGGTCTGAGCTGAGGCTACCTTGTGAAGATTGTCCACCTGTGCAGTACCCAAGATGACAGTTGGTCATGGTTGGGAGGTCAAACTCACAGGAGAGATGCTTATACTAGGGCGTGTAATTGAAAGGTTAGGATTGATTATCCGCATACTGAGTATGGTGAATTCAGGATTTGTTCCTGATGGATGTATCGAATATTGTGGTGAAAGTGTACAATCTCTGCAGAGTGTCAAACTATTCGAATAGCCGCGTCATGATTATTGTGATTAGTGGCCATACTGTTCCCCCGTCAGATGTTTTCAAAAGACTTGTGAAATGAATTGAGACTTTGACTTGACCACAACAGGGTTGTGATATGAAATACAAGTTCCTACTTAGGAGTTATAAAATTGTGACTATCTTCTCTTGCTTCTCACCTTAGTAGAGATAAATCTGGCCTTTGCAAAACAACCCTAGAGCCTAGTGTCCTATTATCAAAAACCCCTTTCACTTATTAGTATTAGTTTGCGAGTACTTAAAGAATATTCATGGCTTTGTCCCTGGCTATTCCCATGGCCAGACTATGAAGAGGAGTACCCGGAGGATGGACACCAGGAAGGTTACGACAACTAGGATCATCTCCCATCGTCAGCATTGCCTGTGACCCCGAAGATGGAGCTTCGCCTACGCTACCGTTATTATTACATATTCCGCTGCTTGAAGTTGTATTAAGAACTGGATCATGAGATCCTTATTTGTGTAAGACCTTATGTATGGTTTGTAATGGATGATGTACTGTGGTATCCAATTCTCTTATGTCTCGCAAAAATGGTAATCCTGGGATTGTGATGTATGGCATAACAGGCATTTGGGATTAAAAATCCGGGTGTTGACAGATGTAATGAATTATTTTATTCCTGGTTATAAATTGTATTATGACCTTTGTTTCTTGGTATTACATCTTAACTGTGGATGCTAGATATTGATCTAGGGACTAGCATTGTAAACACAGGGATCTCTACCTTATTAAAGGTTGGGACCGCTACAGATGGTATCAGAGCACTGTGTTGCATGTAGGATTGTAACCCTAGGATTGGAAAAAACCTCTTAGAAAAATAGGAGTTGTATTTGTTCCAAAAAATTATTTACAAACAATCTTGTAAACTCTTTCCTCAACCTTTTTGGTTTTGATTCTACATCTCTTCTATTTCAACTTGATGGATAAAACCTCAACCATGAGCAAAGACTTCAACATGAGCAAAGGACTTCACCAACTCAATTGATTTCAACCTTAGTATCAACAAGGACTTCAACTTGGATATCACTAAGGACTACAAGTGAGACAAGAAATATTACTCAAGACTTGAAGACTAAGGAAACACAACTTAGAAGGAATCATCATCACCTTTGAAGTTTTGTGACCAAGATTCAAGGAATTCTCCAAGGACACAAAGATCTTGTTCATGAAGAATCAACTAAGAAGAATGGAAAGATCTCGAGTGAACCATATAGTTGGACCACCATATTTAGTTTAAATCAAACCCACCAACTTATCTGGTGTAGCAAAAATATTTTGTTGCTTAAAAATGTGCTTGACACTTTGTTGTTTGATTGGAATGTTTGTTTTTGATTGCTTGCACATTGCTTGTGTGAAATTGTTGTATGTGATTAGAATTATTTCCTTGGAAATCTTTTGCCTATTCTAATCCCAATCCAACCCAAAACAGATGACTACTCCAAGAAACTCCAACATCAAGAATGGTGACAACAACAACCAAGAGATGCACATGAGAGAACTCATAGTAACCCAAACCCAGTTGAACCAAGTGACAACTCCATTTTTTGCCAACAACAATGAGTTAGACCCAACCATGCAAAGGTTTTTGGAAACCCAAACCCAATTGATGCAAAAGGTGAGAAATCAAATGATCAACATGGGAGACAATCCTTCCCAAGGAGTTTATGACAACAAGGATGTCAAGGATGATATTATATAAGGAACTCAAGCTTGCAATATTTGTGGAGACAAGGATCACACTTCCAAAGAGCATGAAGATCAATGCCCAAATTTTGAAGAGAAACATCCAACTAATCAATGCCCCACATCTCAAGCTACTTGTTTCCTATGTGAAGGAAATAATCATGTCCCTATCCAATGCCCCATCTATTCCATAGTTCAACAAAGGAAACAAGGTGGAGTGCATCAACAGTTTGTAAACCCTCAGGAGGGAACAACTTCTACCAAGAAATATGAAGGCAAAGTCAGAACCATGCCTCATAAGACCAAATCCAAAGTGACCACAAAGTGTTGCTACTCTTGTGAAGAAGAAGGTCATATCTCTAATAACTTCCCCAGGAAGAGAGAAAGATTTCCCACCTTTGTGGTGAAATATGAAGAGCATGAACTAGAAGAACTCCTAGCTTTGGAGAGACCCAAAAAGAAGAAGGACATAAGCAAGTTGCAATGTTACAATTGCAAAGAAATGGGACACTATGCCAGTGATTGCCCGGAAAAGAAGAAGAACCAAGGAAACAAACAAGAGGCAATGATACCAAAGGAAAAGAAATATATTAGCCAAGTGATGTGTTTCAAATGCAAAGAACTAGGCCATTATGCAAACAAGTGCCCAGAGAAGATACATCAAGATCCCAAGTAAACCAAGATGTAATCCAATTGGAATTTTTTAAGGGTGGTAGTACCCTAGTTGCTTTGATCCAACTTGTAACCCCTATCTTTCCCAAATCTCGGGACGAGATTTCTTTTAAGGGTGGTAGCCTGTCACATCCCAAAATTTTCCAAATCTTGTAATGTGAAAAATAAATAAACAAAATAAATAATTGTTGAAATTTAGGGTGAAAAGAAACTTTTTGTTTCTAAATGGAAACTTAAAATCCCATCATGAAAAAACTTTGGTTAATGTTTGAATTCAAATAGTTGTTTGAAATGATTAAGGGTTCCCGCCTGTCAGTTTTCGTTTCCACCCGTCGCGACCCCTTCTTCCTCCCTCTCTCTCCCGTTTCTGCCGATTGATTCGCGAGTTAAATTCATGTCAATGCCGCAGTTAATCCGCCCAGTAAACACACCCTACTAATCTCCCCTCTTACCTCTCCATTCTCCCCCATTCATCCGCACACAATAGCCACCAGGACGCTCAGATTATGCTCGAGAACGTCCACTGCTCCGGCGAGCATTCTCTTCAATTCCGGCCAGTCCTCACCGCGCCCTGCCCCCTCAACCATGCGAGCCTGTTCCCCATCAACCACTGCACCTCCCAGTAACCTCGGCTTGCCCACGCTTGACCCACAGCGTCGGCAACGACGACAACCGAGCATCGCCACCGTCTGCTCCATCTCCGGCAGAAGCCCCCGGTGAGTACAGACCGCCCCTGTCCCTCTCGCTGATACTCATGTGATCACCGCACTCACCCGCGTCTAAAGCAACTTTCCTGTTGCCTTCTGGTGATCCGTAGCTCTGCCCCCGTCGACAAACAGAAGCATCTGGCGTCGCCGCTAACTCCAGCGAGCAATCATCGCTGCTCCAGTGCGCCCCTCAATGAACTGACCGCACGTTGAGCATCAGCATTCCACGGCGAACACGGTGAGCATATCCTCCCTCTCCCTCTCTTCCTGGAATATCCAGAACGCCGTAGCCCGAGCGTCGACACCGCGCGCCACCGTCTAGCGCCGCCAGTCTTTGGTCAATCACCTGTGAACCATTAGATTATCATCCGGTGGCGTAGATATAATGACTAATCGAAGAGGTATGGTTGAACCTGAGCCGCGTGATTTCACTTTAATCCAACACACCAGAGAGGCCGATCCAACCGAACCGGTACCAGCAAATCAGAACTCACCATGTGGCCCAGTCTGTTTTAATAAAAACCAGAAATGATCTATTAGATGCTAGATTTTGTAAAATCTATAACTTTTGATCCACACGTCCAAATTTTGCAAATTTTATATCAATGGAATTATCAGACCAAGTACTTTCCAGCCGTGCACTTTTTTAGTAAATTGCTTCTATTAAATTGGTTTTTTTGCAGAAACTTGTGTAGGCATAATTTGAATATAAAATTCATTCTAAAATTATTTTTGTGATAAAATCTTTGGCAAATAGATTTTTTTGAGCCTACTGACCATATAAACCAACTTGTGGATTCAAAAACATATTTTGTGAAGCAAAAGAATAAATATTTGATTTAGAACATTTCTAGACAAATAAAAATAATGTTTATATATTAAAAATGCTTTTGGAGGAAACCCTTTGGGAAATGTTTTTATTTAAACTCTCTAACCCTAAACACAAAGTTTTATGATTTAAAAATATATTTTGTGAACCCTATAAAAATTATTACTTTGCTAAAGGCATTTTTAACAACATAAAATATTGATTTAGTGTAAAAATGGTTTATAGGTGAAACCTTTTACAAATGGTTTTGATATCAAACACTTGACCTTAAAACACTAACATTTGTGTTAAAAACATAATTGGTAAACACTAGAAACATTCTTTGCATTTAAATCCTTTCTAGCAAAACAAAAATGACTTAAAATGGCAATTTTCACTAACTTGTTATCAAATGAATTTGCCACATTTACAAATGACCTTGCCACTTTTATAAATGACCAAAAGTTATTTTATGATGTCCATAACCTTTTAGAAACCACTTTTCCAAATAAAACAATCATTAGCATGCTTGCATGCATTGCTTGGTTTCTATTATTTTATGTGATGTTTGCTTGAATGGTAGATTGAATATTTGCTTGCTTGATTGAATTGTAGTGGAATTTGAAGGGTGTGAATATTGCAAGATCAAGGAGTGAACCTATAATTCTGTACCAAAAAGGCAAGTGATGCTTCATACTTTGTCCCATTATTTTTCACTATGCATTAGTGATATTTAGAAGTAGGACTTGCATGGAATTTTGCTAAGTATAAACTGTAAGATCCCTCCCTTATAAAGGTAAGGATCCCTGTGATTGCAATGCTAGTCCCTGGATCAATAGCTAGCATCGACAGTTAAGATGTAATATCAAGAAACAAAGTTCATAATACAAATTATAACCAGGAATAACATAATTCATTACATCTTACATAGCTCATTTGGCTATCACATTACAATGCAGCAGAATATTTATAGCATGGAGTCCTTTATCTTCAAAATGCCAAAGGCAATCATGTTGGTTGTAGACTTGTAATCCTAATCAACACACTTCACTAATATCAAACAAACCCGCAACATAACAAGTTACAGCCACAAGGGTCAATACATTTGAATTGTATTGGCAAGTGATACTATGGTAGTATAATGGTATGTATCATCTATATGCATTTGGATAAGTGGATCTTAGGCTTGCTTTGCTCAAAATAGATTTTCCTTATCATTTGAAAACACTAAGTTTTTGCTTGACAAAAATCACCCAAGGAACCACCAATAGAAATTGGTGAACCTTCACCCTTGTTCAACCACAAGTTTTTAACTTAGAAATTGGGATGAGGAGATTCTTGATAGCTTCCATGTCTTGATTCTCAAATTGTCCTTTGCCAGGGACATGGCTAAGTACTTAGATTTTTCACTCTGTAGAGGTGGTGCACTTTCCCCACAAGACTTGGTTTCACACGGACAAGATCTTTCAGAAGCCTTCCCTTAGACCAGAATGGACGCGCTCCAAACCTATCATTCCCCTACCACCAACTGTCCATTTGGCTAAGTTATTGCAACCTATATGATCCAGGCAGAGCCCATAATGCCAAGTGGCTGCACTTGAAGCTTCTCAACATTTGACATCTCAAATATCTTTGTTCCTGGGAGGCATTCCACAAGTGAGATACACAAGGTAAACCATATAAATGGGCCTTGTATAACCACTCAACACAAACCATTCCTTGCATTCCACCCAGGTGTTTCACTTAGTTGTTTTATTAAACAAAACACAAGTCCTTGACTTAGAAATATTCCATAGCATGAATATAATCCACCCTTGTTTTCTACTAGCTAAGCTAAGCATGATAGTAGTAGGAATCTTAACTTAGGAAATTTCTTCTAAGGTTTCATCTACTAGGATTTCCCATGGCATAGTTTATACTTACCAAAAATTTCATGCAAGTCCTACTTAGAAATATCACTAATGCATAGTGAAAATAATGGGACAAGGTATGAAACATCACTTTCCTTTTTGGTAGAGAATTATAGGTTTACTCCTTGATCTTGCAATATTCACACCCTTCAAATTCCACTACAATTCAATCAAGCAAGCAAATATTCAATCTACCATTCAAGCAAACATCACATAAAATAATAGAAACCAAGCAATGCATGCAAGCATGGTAAAGATTGTTTTATTTGGAAAAGTGGTTTCTAAAAGGTTATGGACATCATAAAATACCTTTTGGTCATTTATAAAGGTGGCAAGGTCATTTGTAAATGTGGGAAAATCATTTGATAACAAGTTAGTGAAAATGGCCATTTTAAGTCATTTTTGTTTTGCTAGAAAGGATTTAAATCCAAAGAATGTTTCTAGTGTTTACCAAATATGTTTTTAACACAAACGTTAGTGTTTTAAGGTCAAGTGTTTGATATCAAAACTATTTGTAAAAGGTTTCACCTATAAACCATTTTTACACTAAATAAATATTTTATGTTGTTAAAAATGCCTTTAGCAAAGCAATAATTTTTATAGGGTTCACAAAATATATTTTTAAATCATAAAAATTTGTGTTTAAGGTCAGAGAGTTTAAATCAAAATATTTCCCAAAGGGTTTCCTCCAAAAGCATTTCTAACATATAAACATTATTTTTATTTGACTAGAAATGTTCTAAATCAAATATTTATTCTTTTGCTTCACAAAATATGTTTTTGAATCCACAATTTGGTTTCTATGGTCAGTAGGTTCAGAACAATCTATTTGCCAAAGATTTTATCACAAAAATAATTTTATAATGAATTTTATATTCAAAATATGCCTACACAAGTTTCTGCAAAAACAACCAATTTAACAGAAGAAATTTACTAAACAAAGTGCATGGTTGGAAAGTACTTGTATTGTTGATTCCATGGATATAAAATTTGCAAAATTTGGACGTGTGGATCAAAAGTTATAGATTTTACAAAATCTAGCATCTAATAGATCAAAGTTTCTTATTTAGAACAGACTCTGGCCACGTGGCTGTTTCCTATTCGCCAGTACTGTTTCGCGTGGATCGACTATCATGGACAGCTGGATCTAATGCAAATCGCATGGAACAGATGCTCTCATACCTCTTCGATAAGTGATTCTATTCTAGCCAATGGATCTGCATCTAATGGCTCTAAGCCTCTGGTCATGGATTGGCGGCGCTAGCA
Source organism: Avena longiglumis (assembly GCA_030063025.1). Classification (NCBI taxonomy): domain Eukaryota; kingdom Viridiplantae; phylum Streptophyta; class Magnoliopsida; order Poales; family Poaceae; genus Avena; species Avena longiglumis. Next base: position 190,662,295 of record CP125974.1, on the reverse strand, counting down.
ACGGTAAGCGGCGGCGGCGCGCTCGGGCAGGAGTGTTCCGGCGAAGCTATGGTTCACGGGAGAGGGAGAAGGATCTTACCAAACTCGTCGTGAAGCGCTGATTCTCGGGGTGGTCTTTGTCGACGGAGGGGCGCACGGTGGCGATGTTAATCGCTCGCCGGAGAAGCTCCTGACTACGGATGCTTACTGTCAAATACGGAGGCGACGCTACGGTGCGAGCTAGGACACGAAAACGACGGCGTTAGTTGCGGAAGAGGTCACTGTTCACACTCGTATCATCGGAAAGAGAAGGGGCAGTTAGGATGTTACTGGGGGCGTCACCGGAGTTGAAGCAGATGATGGCGATGCTCGGTTGTCGTCGTTGCCGACGCTGTGGGTCAAGCGCGGGAAAGCCGAGGCTACTGGGAGATGTAGCGGTTGATGGGGAACAGGCTCGCGTGGTCTAGGGAGCAAGGCGCGATGGAGGATGGCCGCAATTGCTCGAAGAGCTTGTCGGAGTCCGCGGGGGGGGCGAGCCGAAATGGAAGCAGCCTCGAGGAAGAGAGTGACTGGCGAGTGATTGAGATCAGAGAGGGGAGAGGGGTGCTTAAATGTGCGAGGTCATGGGGCGGAATTAACGCATGGTTAATGAGGAATCAAACGCACATTCAACGACATAAACGGCGACGAGGTTGGGGGAGAAGAGGTCGCGGCGAGTGGAAACGAAAACTGACAGGCGGGACCGTTTCGTCAGCAAGAGAGGAAGGTTTGCTATGGGGTCTAGTCGTCATAGACTCTGCGGGTGTGGTTGCGAGTAAAAGAAAACGTTTCGGGAAGAGGGGGAGACTGGGATCGCTGGGCTTAGATGGGCTGGGTTAGTTGGGCTGGCTTTGTTCATTTTTTTGTTCTGCTTCTCTTTTTCCATTTCTATTATTTTGTTTTGATTTTTTTAATCATTTCAAACAACCATTTGACTTCAAACTTCAACCAAACTTTGTGTAGATTTTAATACTGTTGTTTAACATATTCCAAAGTCAAATTTTGAATATTTCTTTTATTATTTTTAGGGTATATTAATTATTTAAAATAATTCTGTCTTAATTCAAACAAGATTTTAAATATAATTTCAAATTTTATTGAATTCAAATTTTTACCAAACCTTTTTCAATAGGTTTTATATATCTATTAGGGTGTCAAATAATTTAATTTGAATTATTTGGAATATTTTTAATATGATTTATTAATCATTTAAATTGGGTATTTGTCATTATTCCAATGAAATTAAATATGGGTTTAATTCCATAAAACTTTATTTAAATGATTATTTTATTTCATTTAAGTCAATTAAATAACTTTTATTACACTTGGGTAAATTCAAATTATTTTTCCCTGATTTAATTAATCTTTTCCATTAGGGATTTTGTCTTTATTCAAATAGAAATGGAATTTGGTTAATGCCATTTTATTTTATTTGGAAAATTCTTTATCCTTTTATTTTATTTGGATTTGGATTATTTTCATTCCATTTTATTATGGATTAGGCCAAGATTTAATTTGGTCTTTAAATATTCCTCATTTAATATTTCTTTCTTTATCTTATAAAATCCAAATCTTTTCATTTATAGATCCAAACTTGGTGTTTCCAATTTGTATAATCTTATTTAATATTTGTTTATCCTTTTAAATGTCTTTAGGATTATTTTCTCACCATTTGGTGTGGATTTTTAGATAGGTGCTTTATTAGCTTTGGAAATTCAATTTCCTTATCTTATTAAATTCTTAAGATTTTGTCTATGGCTCTAAATTAAGTGAAACGAATTTATATGGTTTTATAATATTTCTATTTGTCATTCTTGATCATTTCTAAATGTTTGTTGACAAAAAATTTATATGGATCAAATCTTTAGTCTTTGAGATAACTTGGAAATGTTTTTCTTCCATTAGAGTTTTAGGGTTTTGGTTTATTTTCCAAGTGTTTAAATTTCAAGATGCATTTATGAAGAATGCATTCCACTTGATTTGAATTTAGTTGGATTCAAACATTAACCAAAGTTTGTTCAAGATGGGATTTTAAGTTTCCATTTAGACACAAAAAGATTCTTTTCACCCTAAATTTCAACAATTATTTATTTTGTTTATTTATTTTTCACATTACAAAATTTGGAAAAATTTGGGATGTGACAGGCTACCACCCTTAAAAGAAATCTCGTTTTCACTAACACCAAACAAACCTACAACATAATAAGTTACAGCCACAAGGGTCAATACATTTGAATTGTATTGCCAAGTGATAATATGGTAGTATAGTGGAGTCTATCATCTATATGCATTTGGCTAGGTGGAGCTTAGGCTTGGTTTGCCTAAAATAGATTTTCCTTATCATTTGAAAACGCTAAGTTTTTGCTTATCAAAAACACCCAAGGAACCACCAATAGAAATTGGTGAACCTTCAACCCTTGTTCAACCACAAGTTTTTAACTTAGAAATTGGGATGAGGAGATTTTGATAGCTTCCATGTCTTGATGCTCAAATTGTCCTTTGCCAGGGACATGGCTAAGTACTTATATTTTTACACTCTGCAGAGGTTGTGCACTTTCCCCACAAGACTTTGTTTCACCAAGACAAGATCTTTCAGAAGCCTTCCCTTAGACCAGAATGGACGCGTTCCAACCTATCATCCCCTACCACCAACTGTCCATTTGGCTAAGTTATTGTAACCTATATGATCCAGGCAGAGCCCATAATGCCAAGTGGCTGCACTTGAAGCTTCTCAACATTTGACATCTCAAATCTCTTTGTTCCTAGGTGGCATTCCACAAGTGTGATACACCAGGGTAGTCCATTGAAATGGGCCCTGAGTAACCACTCAACACAAACCATTCCTACCATTCCACCCAGGTGATTCATTCACATTGTTGTTTTATTAAACAAAACACAAGTCCTTGACTTAGAAATATTCCATAGCATGAATATAATCCACCCTTGTTTTCTACTAGCTAAGTTAAGCATGATGGTAGTTGGAATATTAACTTAGGAAATTTCTACTAAGGTTTCATCTACTAGGATTTCCCATGGCATAGTTTATACTTAGCAAAATTCCATGCAAGTCCTACTTAGAAATATCACTAATGCATAGTGAAAAATAATGGGAAAAAGTATGAAGCATCACTTGCCTTGTTGGTAGAGAATTATAAGTTCACTCCTTGATCTTGCAATAATCACACTCTTCAATTTCCACTACAATTCAACCAAGCAAGCAATATTCAATCTACAATCCAAGCAAACATCACATAGACTAACAAAACAAAGAAATGCATGCAAGCATGCCAAGATTGTTTTATTTGGAAAAGTGGTTTCTATTATGTTATAGACATCATAAAATATTTATTGGTCATTTTTATAAAAGTGGCAAGGTCATTTGTAAATGTGGCAAAATCATTTGATAACAAGTTAGTGAAAATGGCCATTTTAAGTCATTTTTATTTTGCTACAAATGGTTCAAATGAAAGTAATATTTTCTAGTGTTTGACAAATACATTTTTAAACACAAATGTTGGTGTTTTATGGTTAAGTGTATAATATTAAAACCATTTGCAAAAGGTTTCACCTATAAACCATTTTTATACCAAATCAATATTTTATGTTGTTGAAAATGCCTTTAGCAAAGTAATCATTTTTATAGGGTTCACAAAATATATTTTTAAATCATAAAACTTTGTGTTTAGGGTCACAGAGTTTAAATCAAAACATTTCCCAAAGGGTTTCCTCCAAAAGCATTTTTAACATATAAACAACATTTTATTTGACTAGAAATGTTCTAAATCAAATATTTATTCTTTTGCCTCACAAAATATGTTTTTGAATCCACAAGTTGGTTTCTAAGGTCAGTAGGTTCAAAACAATTCATTTGCCAAAGATTTTATCACAAATATAATTTTAGAATGAAATTTATATTCAAAATATGCCTACACAAGTTTCTGCAAAAGCAACCATTTTTTCAGAAGCAATTCATTAAACAAAGTTCATGGTTAGATAGAGTTTGTCTTTCTGATTCCATTGATATAAAATTTGCAAAATTTGGACGTGTAGATCAAAAGTTATGCAATTTACAAGTTTGATCATCTAATAGAATAGTTTCATTTTTATATAAAACAGACTGAGCCACGTGGCGTGATTCTACTAGGCGATACCAGTTCAGTTGGATCGGCATCTCTGGTGCGTTGGATCTAAGCTGCAACGCATGTTTCAGATCAAAACATACCTCTTTGTTTAAGTCAATCTATCGCATCACTCGGATCTAGATCGGACGGCTCCTAATGCTTTGCCAAGAACTGGAGGCGCGGCGACGGTGGTCGGCGGCGGCGCGGCTCTGGCGATGGCGTTCTGGATATTCCAGGAAGGGAGGGAGAGGGAGGACAGGATCACCGTGTTCTTCGTGGAATGCTGATGTTCAAAGTGCTCGGGGTTGGCGAAGGGGCGCATGGGGACGATGGTAATCCATCGCCGAAGTTCTTGGCACCGTCGGACACGCACGGGTTCCGTTGGTGGCGTCGCTACTAAGCACGAGAGATCAAGCAAACAACGTTGTTAGATGCACGGAAGAGTGGGAGTATCGGAGCATCAAAGAGAAGAGGAGGCGCGGCAGAGACTACCAGAGGGGTTCGCCGGAGCTGTTGCAGACCGTGGCGGCGCTCGGTGTTGACGTTGTCGACGATGTGGAGCGCGCACGGGCGAGTGGAGGCTATAGAGAGGTTCGTCGGGTGATGGGGAGTGCGCTCGTGTGGTCGAGGGGGCGAGGGGCAATGGCGGCTGGCCGGAATTCTCACCGGAAGACGTCAGAGGAAGTGGCGGTGTAAGGATGAATTGGGACGGCCTGAAGGCAGAAAAGGAGGGGCGAGAGTGGGGAAATGGAGAGGAGGGTCAGATGCTTAAGAGGTCATGGTCAGGGGGTGGTTAAATGGCGTCGTTACCGCGAATTTAATCGAAGAAACGGCGACAGAAACGGCTCGTGTAGGAGGGCGTGGTCAGCGTGGCGAGTGAAGAAGATGACATGACTGGTGGGGTCTGCTTGACAGCGAGAGAGAGAGAGGTAGTGGGGTCTGGCAGTCAGTGAGGGGGCGGGTCGAATCTTCGGTGCGAATCGTTTTCTCGCGGGAAGTGGTAAATGGGCTAACTGGGCAAGTGGGCTGGGTTTGCTGGGCTGGCTGCTTTGTTTATTTTTTTCCTTCTCCTGTTTATTTTTCTTTTTCCATTTCTTTTATTCTGTTTTGATTTTGTTTAATCATTTCAAACAAATATTTGAATTCAAACTTCAACCAAACTTTGTGTATATTCAAATACTGATTAATAATACATTCTAAAGTAAATTTTAAAATAAATCTTTTATTCTTTTTAGGGTGTATTAATTATTTAAAATAGGCCTTTGTCTTAATTCAAACAAGATTTTTAAATATAATTTCAACTCTTATTGAATTCAAATTTTTACCAAACCTTTTTCTATAGGTTTTATTTATTTATTAGGCTGTCAAATAATTCACTTTGAATTATTTGGAATATTTTTAATATGATTTATTAATCATTTAAATTGGGTATTTGTCTTTATTCCAATTAAATATGGGTTTAATTCCATAAATTTTATTTAAATGATTCTTTTATTTCATTTAAGTCAATTAAATAAATTTTATTCCACTTGGGTAAATTCAAATTATTTTTCCCAGATTTAATTAACCATTTCCATTAGGGATTTTGTCTTTATTCCAATAGTAATAGAATTTGGTTATTGCCATCTTATTTTATTTGAAAATTCTTTATTCATTATTTTATTTGGATTTGGATTATATTTATTCCATTTGCTTATGGATTAGGTCAAGATTTAATTTGGCCTTTAAATATTCTTCAATTAATAATTCTTTCTTTATCTTATAAAAACTATATCTTCTTATCTAGATCCAAACTTGGTGATTCCAATTTGTAAAATCTTATTTGATATTTATTTATATTTTAGAACTCTTTTAGGATTATTTGCTCACCATTTGGTATGGATTTTTCGATAGGTACTTTATTAGCTTTGGGAATTCAATTTCCTTATCTTATTAAATTTATAAGATTTTATCTATGGCTCCAAATTAAGTGAAACCAACTCGTATGGTTTTATAATATTTCTATTTGTCATTCTTGATCATTTTGAAATGTTTGTTTGACCAACTTTTACGAGGGTCAAATCCATAGGCTTAGAGATAACTTGGAAATATTTGTCTTCCATTTGGGTTTTAGGGTTTTGGTTTATTTTCCAGGTGTTTAAATTTCAAGATGCATTTATGAAGAATGCATTTCAATTGATTTGAATTTAGTTGGATTCATACATTAACCAAACTTGATTGAATTAATACAAAGGCCTATTTTAAATAATTAATATACCCTAAAAGAATAAAAGAATTATTTTAAAATTGACTTTAGAATGTACTATTAATCAGTATTGGAATATACACAAAGTTTGGTTGAAGTTTGAATTCAAATAGTTGTTTGAAATGATTAAACAAAATCAAAACAGAATAATAGAAATGGAAAAAGAAAAGAGAAGCAGAACAAAAAAAATGAACAAACCCAGCCCATTTAAGACCAGCAAGCCCATCCCCCTCTCCCCGAAACGTTTTCTTTTACTCGCAACCACACCCGCAGAGTCTATGACGACTGGACCACACAGCAAACCTTCCTCTCTCGCTGACGAAACGGTCCCACCTGTCAGTTTTCGTTTCCACCCGCCGCGACCCCTTCTTCCTCCCTCTCTCTCCCGTTTCTGCCGATTGATTCGCGAGTTAAATTCGTGTCAATGCCGCAGTTAATCCGCCCAGTAAACACGCCCTACTAATCGCCCCTCTTCCCTCTCCATTCTCCCCCATTCATTTGCATACAACTGCCACCAGGCCGCTCAGATTATGCTCGAGAACGTCCACTGCTCCGGCGAGCATTCTCTTCAATTCCGGCCAGTCCTCACTGCGCACTGCCCCCTCGACCACGCGAGCCTGTTCCCCATCAACCTCTGCACCTCCCAGTAGCCTCGGCTTGCCCACGCTTGACCCACAACGTCAGCAACGACGACAACCGAGCATCGCCACCGTCTGCTCCATCTCCGGCAGAAGCCCTTGGTGAGTACAGATTGCCCATGTCCCTCTCGCTGATACTCCTGTGATCGCCGCACTCGCCCGCGTCTAACGCAACTTTCCTCTTGCCTTCTGGTGATCCGTAGCTCTGCCCCCGTCGACAAACAGAAGCATCTGGCGTCGCCGCTAACTCCGGCGAGCAATCATCGCTGCTCCAGTGCGCCCCTCCATGAACTGACCGCACGTTGAGCATTAGCATTCCACGGTAAACACGGTGAGCATATCCTCCCTCTCCCTCTCTTCCGGGAATAGCCAGAACGTCGTAGCCCGAGTGTCGCTGACGCGCGCCACCATCGAGCGCCGCCAGTGTTTGGTCAATCACCTATGAACCGTTAGATTATCATCCGGTGTCTTAGATAGAATGACTAATCGAAGAGGTATGGTTGAACCTGAGCCGCGCGATTTCACTTTAATCCAACGCACCAGTTGTTCTGTAGCGGTCCCAACCTTTAATAAGGTAGAGATCCCTGTGTTTACAATGCTAGTCCCTGGATCAATAGCTAGCATCCACAGTTAAGATGTAATATCAAGAAACAAAGGTCATAATACAATTTATAACCAGGAATAAAATAATTCATTACATCTTACATAGCTCATTTGGCTATCTCATTACAATGCAGCAGAAATAACTATATCATGGAGTCCTTCATCTTCAAAGTGCCATAGGCAATCATGTTGGTTGTAGACTTTTAATCCTAATCAACACACACTTCACCAACATCAAACAAACCTGCAGCATAATAAGTTACATCCACAAGGGTCAATACATTTGAATTGTATTGGCAAGTGATACTATGGTAGTATAGTGGAGTCCATCATCTATATGCATTTGGCTAGGTGGAGCTTAGGCTTGCTTTGCCCAAAATAGATTTTCATCATTTGAAAACACTAAGTTTTTGCTTGTCAAAAACACCCAAGGAACCACCAATAGAAATTGGTGAACCTTCAACCCTTATTCAACCACAAGTTTTTAAATTAGAAATTGGGATGAGGAGATTCTTGATAGCTTCCATGTCTTGATGCTCAAATTGTCCTTTGCCAGGGACATGGCTAAGTACTTACATTTTTACACTCTGCAGAGGTTGTGCACTTTCCCCACAAGACTTGGTTTCACCAAGACAAGATCTTTCAGAAGCCTTCCCTTATACCAGAATGGACGCGTCCCAACCTATCATCCCCTACCACCAGCTGTCCATTTGGCTAAGTTATTGCAACCTATATGATCCAGGCAGAGCCCATAATGCCAAGTGGCTGCACTTGAAGCTTCTCAACATTTGACATCTCAAATCTCTTTGTTCCTGGGTGGCCATCCACAAGTGTGATACACAAGGTAAACCATAGAAATGGGCCTTGTGTAACCACTCAACAGAAACCATTCTTTCCATTCCACCCAGGTGATTCATTCACTTAGTTGTTTTATTAAACAAAACACAAGTCCTTGACTTAGAAATATTCATAGCATGAATATAATCCACCCTTGTTTTCTACTAGCTAAGCTAAGCATGATAGTAGTAGGAATCTTAACTTAGGAAACTTCTACTAAGGTTTCATCTACTAGGATTTCCCATGGCATAGTTTATACTTAGCAAAAATTCCATGCAAGTCCTACTTAGAAATAACACTAATGCATAGTGAAAATAACGGGACAAAAGTATGAAGCACCACTTGCCTTTTTGGTAGAGAATATAAGTTCACTCCTTGATCTTGCAATATTCACACTCTTCAAATTCCACTACAATTCAACGAAACAAGCAACATTCAATCCACCATTCAAGCAAACATCACAAAAAATAATAGAAACAAAGCAATGCATGCAAGCATGCTAAAGATTGTTTTTATTTGGAAAAGTGGGTTCTAATAGGTTATAAACATTTGAAAACACCTATTGGTCATTTGTAAAGGTGATAAAATCATTTGATATTAAGTTAGTGGAAAATGGCCACTTTAAATCATTTTAGTTTTGCTAGAAAGGATTTAAATACAAAGAATATTTCTAGTGTTTACCAAATATATTTTTAGCACAAATGTTAGTGTTTAAGGTCAAGTGTTTAGTATTGAAACCATTTGCAAAAGGTTTCACCTATAAACCATTTTTACACTAAATCAATATTTTATGTTGTTGAAAATTCCTTTAGCAAAGTAATAATTTATAGGGTTCATCAAAATACATTTTTAAATTCTAAAACATGGTGTTTAGGGTCAGAGAGTTTGAATCAAAACATTTCCCAAAGGGTTTCCTCCAAAAGCATTTTTAACATATAAACCACATTTTTATTTGACTAGAAATGTTCTAAATCAAAGATTTATTCTTTTGCTTCACAAAATATGTTTTTGAATCCACAAATTGGTTTCTATGGTCAGTAGGTTCAAAACAATCTATTTGCCAAATATTTTACCATAAAAATATTTCTAGAATGAATTTTATATCCAAAATATGCCTACGCAAGTTTATGAAAAAACAACCAATTTAACATAAGAAATTTACTAAACAAATTGCATGGTTGGAAAGTACTTGTCTTTCTGATTCCATTGATATAAAATTTGCAAAATTTGGACGTGTAGATCAAAAGTTATGAATTTTACAAACTTGAACATCTAATAGATCATTTCTGGTTTTTATAAAACAAACTGGGCTACGTGGAGCGATTCTATTGGGCAATAACGGTTCGCGTGGATCAACAGATACAGGCTGTTGGATTTAAGTGGGATCGCACGGTTAAGATCTAGCATACCGGTTCGTTTAAGTCAAACTATCTAATCCCCTGGATCAGAATCTAACGGTGCAAAGCAACTGGTCAGGAACTGGCAGCGCGAGCGACGGTGGCTGGCAGCGTAGCGATCTGTCAGTAGTGTTGCTGGAGATGTAGGAAGCGGGAGATGGTGGGGAGTGACTCACCAGATTCGCAACGACGAGAGGATGCTCAACGTGGTCACTGTCGACGGTGGGGTGCACGGGCGTGACGGTAATCTTTCACCGGAGATCCGCCTGGCGTCGGGCTCGTACTGGTCTTGACGGAGGCGAGGATTGCGGGCGTGATAAGGCAAATGGAGAGCAGAGTTAGATGCGCGCATGAGAGGAGAGTGCGAGAGCATCAACGAGAGGGTCCGGGGTGGTCTGGGCTAACCAGGAAATGTCGCCAGAATTGGAGCAGGAGGCGGTGGCATGTTGGTGTCGTCGGAGGCGACGTCCTAGGGTGCGCGCGAGCGAGCTGAGGGTGCTGACAGGTGCGCACGGGAGAGGGGAGCAGGCTCGAGTGGTCGAGGGGATAAGGGGTGGCTGGTGCTGCCGGAATCATCGTCGGAGTATCGTCAGACAGAGGGCGGTGTTGCGAGGAATTGAGGCAGCCTGTGGGCGAGGAGAAGCTAGGAACAGAGGGGAATGGTAGAGGAGAGAGGGGCAACTAAGTACATGCGGTCACTGTAGGGGTTCGTAGCATGGAAAACAAAAAATTTCTATCGCATACAAACAAACAAGCCAAGATCTATCTACTAGATTGTAGCAACGAGTCGATGGAATAACTTACCCTCGAAGATTCCAAAGCGGTTAACGAGAGCAGATTCTCGTGGATGATGTAGTCGTACTCTTTCCGATCTCAAGATCGCGTAGACGATCCTTCCGGCCAAGCGTTCGGCAGCGCCCCTTGATCGGTCACACGTTCGATTTTTTGAAGACCTTCCTCTCCCTTGTTCCAGCAGGAAGCGGAGGTTGTAGCACTCTCCTCGCGATTCCGGCAGCACAACGGCGTGGTACCGGAAGTAGAGGGGAGATCCCGCAGGGCTTCGCCTTAAGCCGGTGCGAGCATGGTGGAGTATGAGAGAGCTTTAGTGGTCTAGGGATTAGACACACCAATTAGAAGGCTCTAAACCGAAGTCTAGGGCAATTAGAAGCTCTAAACCAAAACGGCTCTAAACCGGAGGCTGTGGCTAGGGTTTAGATTTAGAGGATAGGAACTTGTGTGTCTAGAGGAGGGATCCCTGCCCCTCCTTATATGAATCTTATTCTCCGGACCATTCCGGATCACCTCGTGATATCCCGGATCCCATCCGAGACTCCGAACAACATTCGGTCTCTTTCTCATAATACCATAACTACTCAAACAACGTCGAATCCTTAAGTGTGTCTCCCTACGGTTCGTGAATTATGCGGACATGATCGAGACACTTCTCCGAACAATAACCAATAGAGGAATCTGGAAATTCATATGGCTCCCACATATTTCTACGATTACTTTGCGATCGAATGAACCACTTACATACGATACCAACTTCCCTTTGTCTCACGATAGTTTACTTATCCGAGGTTATGATCGTCGGTATCTCTGCATAACTAGCTCAACCTCGTTACCGATAAGTACTCTTTTCTCGTTCCCGTGATATGTGATCCCTTGTGAGCCAGTCACATGCTTGCAAGATAATTGGATGACATTTCACCGAGAGGGCCCAGAGTATATCTATCCGTCATATGGATGGACAAATCCCACTCTTGATCCATGTGTTTCAACCAATACTTTCTGAACACTCAATGCCACCTTTATAGCCACCCAGTTACGGTGTCGTGTTTGATGTCATCAAAACATCCATCCGGTAAAGGTGATATGCATGATCTCATGGTCGAAGGAATTAGGTTACTATGTATCATAAAGCATATAACAATTGAACTATTGAAATGACTTGATCTTTATGCTACGCTTATCTATAGGAGTATGTCCACCATATCATTCTCCTAACGATATGATCTTGTTGTTAATAACATCTCAATGTTCATGATCAGGAAACCATGATCATATATTAACCAACAAGCTAGTTTAACAAGAGGCTTTACTAGGGACTCTTATTTTAGTTTACAAATCACACAAGTATTAATGTTTCCGGTTAATACAATTATAGCATGGTATGTAAACATTTATCATAAGTATGAAGATATGATAATAACCTACTTTATTATTGCCTCTTGGGCATATCTCCAACAGTCTCCCACTTGCACTAGAGTCAATAATCTAGTTTCAAACCTTTGTGTATTCAACACCTATGGCTTTCCGATGTTGTATGTACACGATTGCTAGTGGTCAACTGATCTCCGGATCTGACACTTCCAGGTCTGTGTGTAATTGCATGTCTTTGCGTCTCTATGCATCACTCATTCTCTAATGAGATGGCTTCGTATAAATTTGGTCCTTTGGTGTGACCTTTAGTTCTTTGGGGTTAAAACATGTTGATAATATTGTCGTACAATATATCTTCATAGTATTATCCCGTTGTGAACTACACCTAGTTTGATAACAAACTACTTGACACAAATGCCCTCTTTTGCTGCTATAATAGCAGTCATATACTTAACCTTTTGTTGTAGTATCTATCACAATGTCTTAACTTTGGAACTCATCCAAATCCATTATGGAACTCACTTTCTATTATATTGTGCCACCCTTAGTTTAGATTGAGATAAACTTAATTTGTACTTTGTGACAAAACTAGTATCAATGTAGTATTTTTACAATGAACTAACCATCTATTTGTCACTTCTACAAATAATATACTCTTAGTTCTTCCAAAAGATCATAAGAATATCCTTACTATTGTCCAATGATCATCTTACGAATCATTCTGGTATATGCTCACAACATTTAGAGCATAGGACATATCTGGATTTGTGCATATCACAGCATGATTGATATAAATACTCTTTGTGATTTCATACATCAAGTATCAATCTATACTTGATTATTTGTTTCACTTTACCAAATGTCAATACACTTGAATATATCATCAACATTGAACTCTTTCAATTCTTTCTGTGCGACAAGAACCTTTCTTGTAGTTTCTATATTGAACTCATTCAATATCTTGTCTATGTACTTCTGGTACAACCATATTAGCATCTATTGATGCCAAATATTTGGGTTTTGCCAAAGTCTTTCATCGAGATGAAATTCTTAATATGTGTTAATAAAAGATACATTATTTCCAATCAACAACATGTATTTCACATAATGTATTAGAAACATGTCTTAGCGCTCCCACTTAATTTCTTGCAAATGCAAGCATCTTCATTGTCTCTAATGAACTTTTAAACTCCTTTAACAGTTTCATCATAGTGAAGATTCCAACTCCGCGATGCTCACTTTAACCATTGAAGTTTGCATATGCTTTTAGCATCCTATGAATTTACAAAAACCCTCTGGACCATGTTATGCACATGTCCGAGGTAACAATTCTATTAGAAGAACTTGTTTTGTTTATTCAACTATCATATAACCAAATTATATGTAGTGGTTGCTACATTAATCCGTCTAGACTAAATATCACTATGAAAGATCAAATCTTGTCATAGTCAACCGTTGAACATTGTTGCGAACTCTTTCCCAACATGTCAACTATTTCATAGATGTGAAACATCCATGTCTATTTCTTTATAGATCCAAACACAACTGTAAGGTTTTACACCTTTCTCGAGGGTCCTTCAAGTTCAAAACTTGATTTCACGTGTATGGAACTATCATGGATTTTATGGCTTCAAGCCATTTGACGGAGTCAGGGCTCATCATCGCTTCTTTGCATGTAGTCGGATCATTATTGTCAAATAATGATTTAACTCTCAAATCTTGGTATTTGATTGTTCATCCGACCTACTTGTTTCAATAGGAACTTAGATCTCCGTGACCACAACCTTTGAAGTACGCGAGCCATGAGCATTGTTGCTAACTCCGGAACACTTTTCGGCGCTGCGCAACTTTGCACATATAGCTAAGGTTCTTTTAACCTTATCAAAGCTCTATTGTCCTCCCACTCAACTTTTCACGAAAAATTCCTTCTCAAAGAAACTTGACGTTCTAAGTGACAAACACTTTTGTCTCCGGTGTTTATGGAGGAATACTTAACAGTTATACAAAGACAGGTTCATCCGACTTTGGTTGCACACATCTTTCTTATGCATAGCATACCAATGTTTTAAGAAAGGACTACTTGGGTTTTATCCCAAACCATAACCTTGTATGGCGTCATTTCAACGGATTATGATGAAGCTCTTTTTAGTGGAAAAACGGTAGTCTCCAAAGCTTTTAATCTTTAAAATATAATGGCAGTTTTATGAATTATACCTTTGATCTTACCATGTCAAACAAGGTTTAATTACATATCTTTGAACGCCCCATACTCTTATGGTGTTTTGGGAAATGCAAATCCACGGAACGATTCCATAAATCTTAGGTATTATGCTAAACTTGTAACTCAAATATCTTCCTTTATGATCTTTATCATAAACTGTTTATATTCTTATTACAATGATTTTGCACTTCATCTTGAAAGTCTTTGAACTTTTCAAATATTTCACACTTCATCCTTATTAAGTAAATATTCATATATTCACTCAAATTTTCGGAGAAAGCATATTAAGTTGAAATCCATCGCTTCTTGACTACACATAATGGACTTTGTACAACAATATGCACAAGTGCAATAAGCTAGTCTTTCGTTCCCTTTTGGCCTATGAACGAAGTTTTAATTATCTCTAGGAAAGTTTCACAAGCGTCATGTGATCAAAATCAAAAGACTCCAAAATTCCATCCACATGGAGTTTCTTCATGTTTTGTTTCCAATATAATTTAAATGGCGATGTCACTTCCTAAGTGATCTTTCAATCAATTCGTCTTTCGACATCTTTAGCACTAGTTTTATGGATGTGATTTATCCAACGAGATTTGTGAATCATCCATCTTTTATGGATTACGGCAATTATTTGAACAACCCTTTTGTTCTCATAATACCTAATAAAAACAAATCTTGAAGGCAAGCTTTGATGTTTAACGAGCAACACAATAACCCTTTATTTGTTCTCGATGAACATCATCACATATTCTTTTGCTAATTACTTAGGCCATTGTAGTTCATGAATTCTGTTGTTTCGTATGACAATTCATACCAACAAATTCAGTACCAAATACTTAAGAACTACATTGTTTAATAAGCAAAGAATATAGCCATAACATGTATATCAACTATATACTTAAACTGAACAATTCTAGTCTTTTATTTTCTGCCATATACTTATGAGATTTTCTTTCAGTATTTCCTTTTTCTGTTTGAAAGAATCTATCAACATCAATAGTGGAGTCATACATATGACACATAGTCCAAAGCGTGTATAGTTAAATACCAAAGTCTTTGGACTTGCACTTTGAAGTAGATTACCATCATCAAATGTTTGGTGTTCTTTCAAATTCCTTTCTTTAGCAATCTCTTGGTGTAGTAAACATTTTACCTACATCAAATATTCACCCTTATCATGGAATCATCCATGATCAAGCTACTTTTAGCTTATAACAATGAATTACGAGTATAATGTTGCTATCCAAAACCTTTTGGAGGATTAGGACAACAAGTGTCTCCAACCTTTTTTGCAAATTCTCATCAAAATATGAGAACATGAACTTTGCCATATTATGCTTTATCATGTTGTAACCAAAACTTCGTTTTAGATATCACAATATCTTCCACACATCATGGTTTCTGAAACAACTCTTTCAGATCCTAGACAACCTTGATATTAAGAGAATCCTTTGAATATCAAGAATCATGGAGACAAACACGATACTTATATACTAACACTTGGAATTGTTACTCTTGATTTAATACTAATTATTAAACTTCATGGAGTAACCGGAACTTACTGAAAGTTTGCAATAGGACTTTTAAACTTTAGATTAACACTTCAAAACAATACGATACCAGTTCGTAAAGTAACTAACCAGAATTCTATAGTTCTATCATCTCAATTATAACTAAGCGCAAGGTGGTAAACAGATGCCAATGACTACAACAACTATGCAAATTCACTTTGATTTAGTTTATGATAAATTGAGTTCTAATTAATAATTAAATTAATCTAGGTGAACTCCCACTCAAAACAATATCCCTCACATTGTTTTAGTGATCACACGAACCAAATCCACCACATCAAAACCGATCATCACGAGAGTTGATGTAGCTTCAATGGCGAACAATCAACATGTTCATCATATCCACTATATGACTCATGCTTTACCTTTCGGTGATCCGTGTTCCTGAGACCATGTCTGTACATGCTAGGCTCGTCAAGATCAAACCTTAGCTTCCGCATAAGCAAATCTGGCTTGCTTACGTTGTATACACTTGCGGAATCTAACACACCCGATCATCACGTGATGCTTCGAAACAACAAGCTTTAGCAACGGTGCATACTAAGGGTGAACACTTAAGAACTTGAAATTTTGTGCTTGAGGGATCATCTTATAATGCTACCGTCGTCTATTAAGCAATACAAGATGCATAAAGGATTAACATCACATGCAATTCATAATATGTGATATGATATGGCATTTCTACTTTGTGCTTCCGATCTCCATCTTCAAGCACGAACATGATCTCCATCATCACCGGCATTGCATCAAGGTCAATGACGCTGCTCCATGGTTGTCGTCCACCGGCTTCAACTATTACAACTACTTTGAATAGACACGCGGGTCTTAACAGAAATTAAAGACAACCATATGGCTCCTGCCGGTTGCCGACTTACAATAAGGAACATTGCATACATCATATATAATCACAATCATGGCCATATCACATCACTGCACACCCATGCAAAACAAAGTTAGACGCCTCTACTTTCTTTGCATATTTTACGTGGTTTGGGGCTTTCGATAAGTGTCGTTCTAACTTACGAACATAAACCACAACATTGATACTAGTATTGTTAATTACCCGTTGTAAATTGGATCTTAACTATGCTAGGATAAACAGGCACCCGCAAAGCCACTTATGCAATACAAGTTGCATGTCAAGCGTGGAGCAAGTCTCATGAACGATGTCATGTAAGGTTAGCCCGGGCCGCTTCATCCCAACATACCGCAAGATGCAAAGTACACAAGAAGCAATCGACAATAAAAGCATCAACACCCACAATGACCATTGTCTTGTACTCGTGCAACAGATCTACATATAGACACGGCTCTGATACCACTGTAGGGGTTCGTAGCATGGAAAACAAAAAATTTCTATCGCATACAAACAAACAAGCCAAGATCTATCTACTAGATTGTAGCAACGAGTCGATGGAATAACTTACCCTCGAAGATTCCAAAGCGGTTAACGAGAGCAGATTCTCGTGGATGATGTAGTCGTACTCTTTCCGATCTCAAGATCGCGTAGATGATCCTTCCGGCGCTGCGTTCCGGCAGCGCTCCCGCAGTCGGTCACACGTTCGGTACTCGACGAAGACCTTCCTCTCCCTTGTTCCAGCAGGCAGCGGAGGTTGTAGCACTCTCCTCGCGATTCCGGCAGCACAACGGCGTGGTACCGGAAGTAGAGGGGAGATCCCGCAGGGCTTCGCCTTAAGCCGGTGCGAGTATGGTGGAGTATGAGAGAGCTTTAGTGGTCTAGGGATTAGACACACCAATTAGAAGGCTCTAAACCGAAGGCTAGGGCAATTAGAAGCTCTAAACCAAAACGGCTCTAAACCGGAGGCTGTGGCTAGGGTTTAGATTTAGAGGATAGGAACTTGTGTGTCTAGAGGAGGGAGCCCTGCCCCTCCTTATATGAATCTTATTCTCCGGACCATTCCGGATCACCTCGTGATATCCCGGATCCCATCCGAGACTCCGAACAACATTCGGTCTCTTTCTCATAATACCATAACTACTCAAACAACGTCGAATCCTTAAGTGTGTCTCCCTACGGTTCGTGAATTATGCGGACATGATCGAGACACTTCTCCGAACAATAACCAATAGAGGAATCTGGAAATTCATATGGCTCCACATATTTCTACGATTACTGCGATCGAATGAACCACTTACATACGACACCAACTGCCCTTTGTCTCACGATAGTTTACTTATCTGAGGTTATGACCGTCGGTATCTCTGCATACCTAGTTCAACCTCGTTACCGATAAGTACTCTTTTCTCGTTCGTGATATGTGATCCCTTGTGAGCTCACATTCTTGCAAGCTAATTGGATGACATTTCACCGAGAGGGCCAGAGTATATCTATCCGTCATATGGATGGACAAATCCTCTTGATCCATGTGTTTCAACCAATACTTTCGAACACTCAATGCCACCTTTATAGCCACCGATTCACGGTGTGGTGTTTGATGTCATCAAAACATCCATCCGTAAAGGTAATATGCATGATCTCATGGTCGAAGGAATTAGGTTACTATGTATCATAAAGCATATAGCAATTGAACTATTGAAATGACTTGATCTTTATGCTACGCTTATCTATAGGAGTATGTCCACCATATCATTCTCCTAACGATATGATCTTGTTGTTAATAACATCTCAATGTTCATGATCAGGAAACCATGATCATATATTAACCAACAAGCTAGTTTAACAAGAGGCTTTACTAGGGACTCTTATTTTAGTTTACAAATCACACAAGTATTAATGTTTCCGGTTAATACAATTATAGCATGGTATGTAAACATTTATCATAAGTATGAAGATATGATAATAACCTACTTTATTATTGCCTCTTGGGCATATCTCCAACAGTCACGGCGAGGTTTTAGCACGGGATTTATGGAAATTAACGCCGGCATTCAACGTCTGAGAAACGGCCAGAGGGCATGGTCTTCGCGCGGGTGAGAATGAAGGTGAACTGGCGGTGGGGTCGCTTCGTCAGTGGAGAGGAAGAGAGGCAGTGGGGTCCAGTAATCAGTTATGCTGCGGGTTCATTCTGCGGTGAAAAACGATTCGCGTGAAGAGGAAGGGGGAGTGAGCTAGTTGGGCCTGGTCTGGTTCATTTTTTTTTGTTCTGCTTCCCTTTTTCTTTTTCCATTTCTAATATTCTCTTTTGATTTTGTTTAATCATTTCAAACATCCATTTGAATTCAAACTTCTTCCAAACTTTGTGTAAATTCCTATACTAGTTATTAATGCATTCTAAGTCAAATTTAGAACAATATTTTTATTCTTTTTAGGGAATATTAATTATTTAAAATAAGCCCATGTCTTAATTCAAACAAGATTTTAAATATAGTTTCAACTCTTATTTGAATTCAAATTTTTTTACCAAACCTTTTTCAGTAAGTTTTATTTATTTATTAGGGTGTCAAATAATTCACTTTGAATTATTTGGAATATTTTTAATATGATTTATTAAACATTTAAATTGGGTATTTGTCTTTATTCCAATGAAATTATATATGGGTTTAATTCCATAAAACTTTATTTAAATGATTCTTTTATTTCATTTAAGTCAATTAAATAACTTTTATTCCACTTGGGTAAATTCAAATTATTTTTCTCTGATTTAATTAATCTTTTCCATTAGGGATTTTGTCTTTATTCAAATAGAAATAGAATTTGGTTAATGCCATTTTATTTTATTTGGAAAATTCTTTATCCTTTTATTTTATTTGGATTTGGATTATATTCATTCCATTTTCTTATGGATTAGGCCAAGATTTAATTTGGTCTTTAAATATTCCTCATTTAATATTTATTTCTTTATCTTATAAAATCCATATCTTTTTATTTATAGATCCAAACTTGGTGTTTCCAATTTGTATAATATTATTTAAAATTTGTTTATCCTTTTAAATGTCTTTAGGATTATTTTCTCACCATTTGGTGTGGATTTTTAGATAGGTGCTTTATTAGCTTTGGAAATTCAATTTTCTTATCTTATTAAATTCTTAAGATTTTGTTTATGGCTCTAAATTAAGTGAAACCAATTTCTATAGTTTTATAATATTTCTATTTGTCATTCTTGATCATTTATAAATGTTTGTTGAAAAATTTTTATATGGATCAAAACCATGGTCTTAGAGATATCTTGGAAATGATTTTATTCCATTAGGGTATTTAGGGTTTCGTTTTATTTTCCAAGTGTTTAAATTTCAAGATGCATTGATGAAGAATGCATTTCACTTGATTTGAATTTAGTTGGATTCAAACATTAACCAAAGTTTGTTCAAGATGGGATTTTAAGTTTCCATTTATAAACAAAAAGTTTCTTTTCACCCTAAATTTCAACAATTTTTTATTTTGTTTATTTATTTTTCACATTACAAAATTTGGAAAATTTTGGGATGTGACAGGCTACCACCCCTAAAAGAAATCTTGTCCCGATATTTGGTAAGGCTAGGGGTTACAAGTTGGCTTCAAGCAACTAGGGTACTACCACACTTAAAAGTTTTCCACTAGATTACTTCTTGGCTTTCTTGGGATCTTGATGTATCTTCTCTGGGCACTTGTTTGCGTAACGGCCTAGTTATTTGCATTTGAAACACACCACTAGGCTAATATCTTTCTTGTCCTTTGGTATCATTGCCTCTTGTTTGTTACCTTGGTTCTTCTTCTTTTCTGGGCAATCACTGGCATAGTGTCCCATCTCTTTGCAATTGTAACATTGCAACTGGCTTATGTCCTTCTTCTTCTTTTTGGGTCTCTCCAAAGATAGGAGTAGTTCTAGTTCATGCTCTTCATATTTCACCACAAATGTGGGAAATCTTTCTCTTTTCTTAGGGCAGTTACTAGAGATATGACCTTCTTCTTCACAAGAGTAGCAACACTTTATGGTCACTTTGGATTTGGCCTTATGAGGCATGGTTCTGACTTTGCCTTCATCCTTCTTGGTAGAAGTTGTTCACTCCTGAGGGTTTACAAACTGTTTATGCTCTCCACCTTGTTTCATTTGTTGAACTATGGAATAGATGGGGCATTAGATAGGGACATTATTATTTCCTTCACATAGAAAACAAGTAGCTTGAGATGTGGGTCATTGATTAGTTGGATGTTTCTCTTCACAGTTGGGGCCTTGATCTTCATGCTCCTTGTCTCCACAAACATTGCAAGCTTGGGTTCCTTCTAGAATATCGTCCTTAACATTCCTGTTGTCACAAATTCTTTGGGAAGGGTTGTCTCCCATGTTGATCATTTGATTTGTCACCTTTTGCATCAATTGAGTTTGGGTTTCCAAAAACCTTTGCATGGTTGGGTCTAACTCATTGTTGTTGGCTAAAAACTGAATTGTCACTTGGTTCAACTGGGTTTGGGTTATTATGAGTTTTCTCATGTGCATCTCTTGGTTGTTGTTGTTGTCACCATTCTTGATGTTGGAGTTTCTTGGAGTAGTCATCTGCTTCGGTTGGATTGGGATTAGAATAGGCAAAATATTTCTAAATAAATAAGGTAGAGGATCTCTTATAAATCTAATAAACACCTAGAAAATAAACCAAAACCCTAAAACCCAAATGGAGTACAAACATTTCCAAGTTATCTCTAAGCCTATGGATTTGACCCACATAAAAGTTGGTCAAACAAACATTGCAAAATGATCAAGAATGACAAATAGAAATATTATAAAACCATATGAGTTGGTTTCACTTAATTTGGATCCATAGATAAAATCTTATGAATTTAATAAGATAAGGAAATTGAATTCCCAAAGCTAATAAAGTACCTACCGAAAAATCCATACCAAATGGTGAGCAAATAATCCAAAAAGATTTTTAAAAGATAAATAAATATCAAATAATATTTTACAAATTGGAATCACCAAGTTTGGATCTATACATAAGAAGATATGGTTTTTATAAGATAAAGAAAGAATTATTAAATGAGGAATATTTAAAGGCCAAATTAAATCTTGACTTAACCCATAAGAAAATGGAATAAATATAATCCAAATCCAAATAAAATAATGAATAAAGAATTTTCAAATAAAATAAAATGGCAATAACCAAATTCTATTCCTATTGGAATAAAGACAAAATCCCTAATGGAAATGGTTAATTAAATCAGGGAAAAATAATTTGAATTTACCCAAGTGGAATAAAAGTTATTTAATTGACTTAAATGAAATAAAAGAATAATTTAAATAAAATTTATGGAATTAAACCCATATTTAATTGGAATAAAGACAAATACCCAATTTAAATGATTAATAAATCATATTAAAAATATTCCAAATAATTCAAAGTGAATTATTTGACACCCTAATAAATAAATAAATAAATAAAACCTATTGAAAAAGGTTCGGTAAAAATTTGAATTCAATAAGAGTTGAAATTATATTTAAAAATCTTGTTTGAATTAAGACAAAGGCATATTTTAAATAATTAATATACCCTAAAAAGAATAAAAGATTTATTTTAAAATTTACTTTAGAATGTATTATTAATCAGTATTTGAATATACACAAAGTTTGGTTGAAGTTTGAATTCAAATAGTTGTTTGAAATGATTAAACAAAATCAAAACAGAATAAAAGAAATGGAAAAAGAAAAATAAACAGGAGCAGGAAAAAATAAACAAAGCAGCCAACCCAGCAAACCCAGCCCACTGGCCCAGTTAGCCCATTTACCACTTCCATGAGAAAACGATTCAAGAAGATTCGACCCCTCGACCGGACCCCACTTCCTCTCTCTCTCTCGTTGTCAAGCAGACCCCACCGGTCAGGTCATCTTCTTCACCCGCCGCGCTGACCAGGCCCTCCTCCACGAGCCGTTTCTATCGCTGTTTCTTCGATTAAATTCGTGGTAACGACGCCATTTAACCGCCCCCTGACCATGCCTCTTAAGCGGCTGCCCCTCCTCTCCATTTCCCCTCTCTCGCCCCTCCCTTCCTGCCTTCAGGCCGTCCCAATTCGTCCTCACATCGCCACTGCCTCCGACATCTTCCGGTGAGAATTCCGGCCATCCGCCGTCGCCCCTCGCCCCCTCGACCACACGAGCGCACTCCCCATCACCCGGCGAACCTCTCTATAGCCTCCACTCGCCCATGCGTGCTCCACATTGTCGACGACGTCAACACCGAGCGCCGCCACGGTCTGCAGCAGCTCCGGCAAACCCCTCTGGTAGTCTCTGACCGCGCCTCCTCTTCTCTTTGATGCTCCGGTACTCCCCACTCTTCCATGCATCTAACAACGTTGTTTTCTTGCTGTCTCGTGCTCAGTAGCGACGCCACTAACGGAACCCGTGCGTGTCCGACGGTGCCAAGAACTTCGGCGAGGGATTACCATCGTCCCCGTGCGCCCCTTCGCCAACCCCGAGCACTTTGAGCATCAACATTCCACGACGAACACGGTGAGCCTGTCCTCCCTCTCCCTCCCTTCTTGGAATAGCGAGAACGCCATCACCAGAGCCGCGCCGCAGCCGACCACCGTCGTCGCGCCGCCAGTTCTTGGCAAAGCATTAGGAGCCGTCTGATCTAGATCCAAGTGATGCGATAGATTGACTTAAACGAAGAGGTATGTTTTGATCTGAACCGTGCATTGCATCTTAGATCCAACGCACCAGAGAGTCCAATCCAACCGAACCAGTATCGCCCAGTAGAATCACGCCACGTGGCTCAGTCTGTTTTATAAAAACCAGAAACTATTCTATTAGATGATCAAACTTGTAAATTGCATAACTTTTGATCTACACGTCCAAATTTTGCAAATTTTATATCAATGGAATCAGCAAGACAAAATCTATCCAACCATGCACTTTGTTTAATGAATTGATTATGGAAAATGGTTGCTTTTGCAGAAACTTGTGTAGGCATATTTTAAATATAAAGTTCATTATAAAATTATTTTTGTGATAAAATCTTTGGCAAATGAATTGTTTTGAACCAACTAACCATAGAAACCAACTTGTGGATTCAAAAACATATTTTGTGAGGCAAAAGAATAAATCTTTGATTTAGAACATTTCTAGTCAAATAAAATGTTGTTTATATGTTAAAATGCTTTTGGAGGAAACCCTTTGGGAAATGTTTTGATTTAAACTCTCTGACCCTAAAAACAAAGTTTTATTATTTAAAAATATATTTTGTGAACCCTATAAAAATTATTACTTTGCTAAAGGCATTTTCAACAACATAAAATATTGATTTGGTATAAAAATGGTTTATAGGTGAAACCTTTTGGAAATGGTTTTAATATTAAACACTTAACCATAAAACACCAACATTTGAGTTTAAAAATGTATTTGTCAAAAACTAGAAAATATTACTTTGGTTTGAACCATTTCTAGCAAAATAAAAATGATTTAAAATGGCCATTTTCACTAACTTGTTATCAAATGATTTTTCCACATTTAGAAATGACCTTGCCACTTTTATAAATGACCAATAAATATTGTATGATGTCTATAACCTAATAGAAACCACTTTTCCAAATAAAACAATCTTGATGCTTGCATGCATTTCTTTGTTTTGTTAGTCTATGTGATGTTTGCTTGGATGGTAGATTGAATATTGCTTGCTTGGTTGAATTGTAGTGGAAATTGAAGAGTGTGATTATTGCAAGATCAAGGATTGAACTTATAATACTCTACCAAAAAGGCAAGTGATGCTTCATACTTTGTCCCATTATTTTTCACTATGCATCAGAGATATTTCTAAGTAGGACTTGCATGGAATTTTGCTAAGTATAAACTATGCCATGGGAAATCCTAGTAGATGAAACCTTAGTAGAAATTTCCTAAGTTAAGATTCCTACTACCATCATGCTTAGCTTAGCTAGTAGAAAACAAGGGTGGATTATATTCATGCTATGGAATATTTCTAAGTCAAGGACTTGTGTTTTGTTTAATAAATCAACTAAGTGAATGAATCACCTGGGTGGAATGGAAAGAATGGTTTGTGTTGAGTGGTTACACAAGGCCCATTTCTATGGTTTACCTTGTGTATCACACTTGTGGATGGGCACCCAGGAACAAAGAGAGTTGAGATGTCAAATGTTGAGAAGCTTCAAGTGCAGCCACTTGGAATTATAGGCTCTGCCTGGATCATATAGGTTGCAATAACTTAGCCAAATGGACAGTTGGTGCTAGAGGATGATAGGTTGGAACGCGCCCATTCTGGTCTAAGGGAAGGCTTCTGAAAGATCTTGTCTTGGTGAAACCAAGTCTTGTGGGGAAAGTGCACAACCTCTGCAAGCCTAAGCTCCACCTAGCCAAATGCATATAGATGATAGACTCCACTATACTACCATAGTATCACTTGCCAATACAATTCAAATGTATTGACCCTTGTGGCTATAACTTATTATGTTGCAGGTTTGTTTGATGTTAGTGAAGTGTGTGTTGATTAGGATTACAAGTCTACAACCAACATGGTTGCCTATGGCACTTTGAAAATGAAGGAATCCATGCTATAATTATTTCTGCTGCATTGTAAAGAGATAGCCAAATGAGCCATGTAAGATGTTATGAATTATTTTATTCTTGGTTATAAATTGTATTATGACATTTGTTTCTTGATATTACATCTTAAGTGTGGATGCTAGCTATTGATCCAGGGACTAGCATTGTAAACACATGGATCTCTACCTTATTGAAGGTTGGGACCGCTACAGCTTCGCCCTGTCGTAGCGCCTTAGATGTCGTTGCGAGTTTCACAACGCCGGTAGATATTGTGTCTATGCATAACTTGTTTTTGAAGGAAGTTGTGAATGGTATGGTTCATGTGCATGTTATGTATGTGTGTAATCCATACGTGATCTGCGAATCACGGTTTTTGTCAGCCAGCTGGAGCCTAGGTGCTGCCATTTTATTGTATAATGACATGTGTGTCGGATTCTCTATGTAATTTACTTTACTAATCTAGTGTAGCTGTTTGGAGAATCCGGATTACATGCAAAGAGATGTACATGTTGGCGACATGGAGTAAGACGGCAAGTGACAAAAGTTGGCACGAGTCGGATTGCAGGCTTTGTGGAGATGGAGATCGCCATGAAGGGAGCCATACCATTTCACATTATAATTGCTTTATTTTGTGTTATTGTTATGTCTCTATTTTACCTCTATTAGATAGTCGGTAAAATTTAATCCCTCAAATAAGGTCTAGTCGGTTTTCCCCGCCAGTGTTTGCACCATCACAAGTCGGACATTTTTGGTAGTGGGCTCATAAAATTGAGGTGCTGCCAATTCTTTCCGACTAGGTGGGTTCGAGTCGAACTCTTACTGCGGAAACACTTGGTAAGCTAGACGGGTCTATCACAACGGTTGTGGGCCTCGGGGAAAAGTCGGGCGGGAGCCGGGGCATGTGATGCCACCCGTCCAACAGGAGTCGTATGAGATACGATTGACAAGGATTTGTCTACCTAGATCACTTGGCGGCTAGCGGTGATGCTAAAGCTCACTAGCCGACTTGCTTATTTAGGATCCTGAATCACTAAGTAACCATCGGAGGGGTGTTGGTTCTAGTGGGAGCATAAAATATTAAAATGTTTAATATGCTTTCTCTTTTATGAATACATGTCTTAAGTGTTTTGCATATTTTCTGTTGTAGATCATGGCACCAAGTAACTCTCAGATTTCCGGTTTTGCATTGAGAACCATTCTTGAGAAAGATAAACTAAACGACACTAATTTTACCAACTGGTATCGAAATCTGAGAATTGTTCTCAAACAAGAAAAGAAGGACCATGTCCTAGACAACCCACTTCCAGATGAGCAAATGAGAATGCGACTGTCGCTGCCACCAATGCCTACCATTGGGCTAAGGATGAGTCCACGGATATTAGCTGTCTTATGCTTGCTCACATGGAACCGGACTTGCAAAAGCAGTTTGAGCATGTTGAGGCCTACGATATGATCGAAAGCCTCAAAAATATGTTCGAGGCTCAGGCGAAGACTGAGAGGTATCAAGTCTCTCAGGCTTTGCTGAGTTGCAAGCTTAAGGATGGTGATCCACTAAGTCCGCATGTGATCAAAATGGTTGGTTACGTGCAGTCTCTGGAGAGGCTTGGCTACCCCATAAGCGAAGAGTTTGCTACGGATATAATTCTGAACTCTTTTCCTAGTGCATATGGGCAGTTCATTTCGAACTACCACATGCATGGTATGGATAAGAAGCTCACTGAATTGCATGGGATGCTCAAGCAGGCAGAGGCGGATCTCAAAAAGGGCACCAGTCAAGTGTTGATGGTGCAGAATAAGGCTAAGTTCTAGAAGAGTTCTTGGACTAAGAAGAAGGCTAAGTCAGGAGGAAAGCAGGCTCAGGACCCGGTCCCAAGCGCTTCCTCAGGGACTAAGCCATCTCCTTCACCCGGATCCACTTTCTTCTACTGCAAGGCAGATGGCCACTAGAAGAGGAACTGCAGCAAGTACTTGGCCGACAAAGCCAAGAGTGGAGGTATGACTTACGACTCGGGTACACTTGTTTGCAATGTTATAGACATATATCTTGCTGATGCACCTAATAGTTCTTGGGTATATGATACCGGATTAGTTATTCACATCTACAACTCGTTGCAGGGACTGGTAAGAACTAGGAGCGTAGCAAGAGCTGAGGTTGATATTCGAGTCGGCAACAAAGCAAGAGTTGCTTCATTGGAAATCGGCACGATGCAGCTTCATTTACCTTCCGGATTCATTATGGAACTGAATAATTGTTATTATGTTCCAGTGCTCAGTCGAAACATTATTTCTGCTTCATGTTTGATGAGGCAAGGGTATGAGTCAAATATCAAGGATAATGGTTGTTCTTTGTATTTGAATGATATGTTTCACGGCTTTGCACCCGTCCAGGACGGGTTATTTATTTTGAATCTTGATGGTGAGTCGGTTTATAACATAAATGTTAAAAGGTTGAAACCAAATGATCTGAATATGACTTACTTTTGGCACTGTCGGCTTGGTCATATAAGTTGGAAATGCATGAAGAAGCTCCATGGTGATGGACTCCTAACTTCGTTCGACTTGGAGTCGTTCGAGACATGCGAATCTTGCCTAATCGGCAAAATGACCAAGACACCTTTTGCAAAGAGTTGCGAAAGGGCGTCCAACTTGTTGGGACTAGTACATAGTGATGTATGTGGACCAATGAGCACGATAGCCAGGGGTGGTTATGAGTACTTCATTACCTTCACTGATGATTTGAGTAGGTATGGATATATCTACTTGATGAAACATAAGTCGGAAGCCTTCGAAAAGTTCAAAGAATTCCAGAATGAAGCACATAATCAACTCAGCAAGAAAATAAAGTTTCTTTGGTCGGACCGAGGAGGAGAGTACATGAGCCATGAGTTTGATGACCATCTGAAAAGTTGTGGAATAGTTCCTCAACTTACTCCGCCAGGAATGCTGCAAAGGAACGGTGTTTCGGAAAGGCGGAATCGGACCTTGTTGGACATGGTACGGTCAATGATGAGTCAGACAGATCTGCCTTTATCATTTTGGGGTTATTGTCTAGAAACAACGGCGTTCACACTAAACAGAGTACCATCAAAACCGGTAGAGAAGACACCACATGAGATGTGGACAGGCAAAAAGCCGAGTTTGTCTTTTCTTAAGATTTGGGGTTGTGAAGCATTTGTCAAGCGACTTCAGTCGGACAAGCTTACAGCCAAGTCGGATAAGTGTATTTTTTTGGGGTATCCGAGGGAAACCTTGGGTTACTACTTCTACAACTAAGAAGAGGGCAAAGTATTTGTCGCTTGGAACGGTGTCTTCCTTGAGAAAGAGTTTCTCAGTCGAGGAGTAAGTGGGAGCACGGTGCAGCTCAAAGAAATTCAAGAGGAATCGGCTAGTAGTGAGTCGACAAAAACCTTGGAGGTTGAGCCGGTCATGGCAGCTGAAACGGCAACAGCACCTGTACTACGAAGATCGGCAAGATTACGAAGTGTTCGTGATGTGTTACTATTAGACAGTGATGAGCCAGCAAATTATTCGGAAGCGATGGTGGGATCTGATTCTGAGTCATGGCTTGGAGCCATGAGATCCAAGTTAAAGTCCATGAATGAAAATCAAGTTTGGAACTTGGTTGATCTGCCAGACAGTGCAAGACCCGTCGAGTGCAAATTGGTCTTTAAGAAGAAAACTGATATGGATGGAAATGTTTCCGTCTATAAAGCACTCCTTGTCGCGAAGGGGTTCCGACAAGTTCAAGGAGTTAATTACGACGACACTTTCTTGCTCATAGCGATGCTTAAATCAGTTCAGATCATGTTAGCTATAGAAGCCTATTTCGACTATGAGATATGGCAGATGGATGTCAAAACGGCGTTCCTTAACGGAAATTTAACCGAGGACATGTATATGATACAGCCCGAGGGTTTTGTGGATCCGGCTAATGCTAACAAAGTATGTAAACTTCAAAAATCCATTTATGGGTTGAAGCAAGCATCTCGGAGTTGGAATATTCGCTTTGATGAGATAGTCAAATCATTTGGCTTCATCAAGAGTGATCATGATTCTTGTTTGTACAAGAATTTTAGTGGGAACAAAGTAAACTTTCTAATCTTATATGTGGATGACATATTATTGATTGGAAATGATGTCCAGATGTTGCAAGAAACCAAGGAATCATTGGAAAGGAGTTTCTCAATGAAAGACTTGGGTGAGGCAACATACATCCTCGGAATCCGGATCTATAGAGATAGATCAAGGAGGCTCATTGGATTGAGTCAGAGTACTTATTTGGACAAAGTGTTGAAGAAGTTCAACATGGAATCGTCTAACAAGGGGTTCTTACCGATGTCCCATGGTATAAAACTTAGCAAGACTTAGTGTCCTTCGACAACTGATGAGCAAAGTCGGATGAGTGTGATTCTGTATGCTTCTGCAGTCGGATCCATCATGTATGCCATGATTTGTACTAGGCCGGATGCTTTCCTATGCTCTAAGTGTTGTGAGTAGATACCAGGCTGATCTTAGAGAGATCCACTAGACAGCGGCTAAAAATATCCTTAAGTACTTGAGAAGGACTAAGGACATGTTTTGGGTTTATGGTGGTGAAGATGAACTCAGTGTAAAGGGTTACACGAATGCGAGTTATCTTACCGACTCTGATGATTCTCGTTCGCAATCCGGATACGTGTTTATTATAAAAGGAGGTGCTGTGAGCTGGAAGAGTTCCAAGCAAGAGACTGTGTCTGCATCTACAACAGAGGTTGAGTATATTGCCGCCTCGGAGGCAGCAAAGGAAGCTGTTTGGATGAGGAATTTCCTCATGGATCTTGGTGTGGTTCAGGGCTCGTCTAATCCGTTAGACGTGTATTGTGACAACAATGGTGCTATTGCACAAGCCAAGGAACCTAGATAACACCAGAAGAACAAGCACATACTCATGCGGTACCATCTGATTCTCCAGTTCGTGGATCAGGGTGATATCAAGTTATGCAAGGTACACACGGATGCAAATATTGCGGATCCTTTAACAAAGCCGTTACCATAGCCAAAACATGAGGCGCACCTGAGAGCCATGGGCATTAGTTGCTTAGACATGTGATGTCGGAAGATTGACTCTAGTACAAGTGGGAGACTGTTGGGAATATGCCCTAGAGGCAATCATGTATGATGAGATTTCCCATTGTATTCATAAAGTTATTAAGTTTTCCTTGTATAAACATCTGATGTGTATCATTGAATATGTGATTTGGTTGTGGAACTATACATTCATGTTGTTTGTACTAAATATCCTTGGTCATTAAGGTTGTGCTGGACACACAACTTAGGCCAATGTGAAAGTTGGCTTGATGACTCGGTTCCACTTGTCATGGGCATGAAGATGCTATTCCGACTTACATAGATTCGGCTAAAGATTTTAGCGAGTCGGATTGACCCATATTGAGGTACAACGAACAAGTTGTCATTTGTATATCTCAATCAATGTAATCCTTAGACCTGAGGTTATTGCATAATCCGTGTTGAGGATCACCGACTTAGGTTCTGTCAAACGCTGATTCGTAACTGGGCAGTTATAAAGGCAGAGTTTGGGTCGACTGAGAATCAAGCTGCGTGATGTGAATAACCAAGATGGGATTTTTCCCCTCCACTTGGAGAGATATTCTCTGGGCCCTCTCATGAGATATGATTCGGAAAGCATGGCCATGCACGACTCGGTTAAGTGTTAACCGAGGCGATCGATTAAGAGTTAGTCGGGTGAATCACTTATCTCGGATCGAGAAGAGAGTCGAACTATTTAAGGGATGACAATTATTCACCTATAGTCTGACAAGATATATCGTGTGGCAAAAGGGACTCGGACACAAGTCACATTGGAAAGGAAAGTCGTCATGACTCTTTGGTACTTGGGAGTCGGCACGTTCTACTATGAGCCGCTGCCGACTGATCGATTGTCGGACTCCAATCGTGTCCGAGTATCCATGAGCTTGCCGGGTCACACACTTAAGAGTGGGAGCAAGTTCGGATTGGATCCGAACCGAAAATCTGGCCGGGTTGGACCCAAGCCGGATTAGGACTGAGTTAGTGAGTCGGACTCACGGTGACTAGTGATATATGGGCTTTAGTGAATGGGCCACGAGAGTGGAGCCCACGTTCACTCCCTATATATAGTGGAGCACCGTAACCCAGAGAGGTTAATCGTTGATTGGTTAGGTCATTCCATGTGTTGGAAACCATAGCTCCACAACAGTCCTGCCGTCGTACCGAACCTAGCAGTTCGCCACCGGTGCTCCTCCTTGTACGTGTGGATACCAGCAGAGGTGTTGTACGATCAGCACCAGGACGATCGGATCGCAAAGGACTGCACTGCATCAACTGACGCGCTTCATGAGTAATCCGCAATTGCGTGTCTAGTGGTAAACCTCGTGGCCTTCTACCTCGGCTAGGTCTTGGGATCACCACGTTAGGGGAAAAAGTTTTGTTTTATCTCTGTGTGGCCCAACACTTGTAACCAGAACTCACAGTTGGAGAACTTGGCATAGAGACGATGTTCATGAAGTTTAGTCAACACCAAATGTAGATGTTTGGCATGCTCTTCTTCGGTCTTGGAGTAGATTAGAATATCATCAATGTATACCACGAAGAACTTGTCGAGATATTCCATGAAGACGGAGTTCATGAGCCTCATAAATGTGGCTGGGACATTGGTTAACCCGAAGGACATCACTGTATACTCGTAAAGACCATAACGAGTTGTTAATGTTGTCTTTGGGATATCCTCCTTTCTGATCTTGATTTGATGATACCCTGATCTTAAGTCGATTTTGCAGAAGACAGTGGCACCACTTAATTGATCAAAGAGGTCATTTATCCGAGGAAGTGGGTACTTATTCTTGATTGTCACCGTGTTGAGTGGACAGTAATCAACCACCAATCTTGGAATATTTGTATCCCTCTTCTTGACAAAGATGGTAGGGCAACCCCAAGAGGATGTGCTAGGTTGGATATATCCTAGGCCTTCTAGCTCCTCTAGTTGCTTCTTCAACTCAACCAACTCATGAGGAGGCATGCGGTAAGGTCTTTTGGAGATAGGAGTAGTTCCAGGAACTATCTCTATGACAAACTCCACACTTCGATCAGGTGGCATGCCAGGCAACTCTTCAGGAAAGACATCCGGGAAATCATAGACTACATGGACATCTTGAACCTCGAGAGTAGGTAGAAAATCCATGGCATACAACTCCGAGAAAGGTTTAAGGACTGCTGACGGGGACTTTGAACCATCAGTCCAATACTTGACAGTTATGTTAGGAGGAGACGTCACAGTAACTGCTCTAAGTGCACAGTCAATGAGGGCTTTATACTTGGTTAACCAGTCCATGCCCAGAATGACATCTATGTCAGTTGACTTGAGTGCAATAAGGGAAGTGGGGAACTTCTGATATGCTATATCTATCTCAACCCCATGAGTAACCCAGATGGTTTGGCAACGAGACCCAGGAGTACTAATCTCTAGAGGGGAAGACATTGCTTCAAAAGGTATATTATGGTCCCGTGAAAACTCTTGTGATATGAATGTATGCGATGCTCCAGAATCAAACAATACTGTTGCTAGAATAGAGTTGACACGGAGCGTACCTGTAACACCCTCAGAATCGGCCCTATGCAAGTTTGAGCGAAACCCGCCAAACCCGCATAGAAATGATTCAAAGGTGCCCACCAGGCACTTTCGTGCGGGTGGAAAACGAAGTAATAACATTACACAACAGTCCTTGATGGGACCCACAGAACAGATATATATACAACACGACTCCATGAGTCAAGAATACAGATATACGGTCCAAAGATCCAAATCACCTTAAAAGATGGTCGCGTCCGACTACGGACAAGATGCAAATGGGGCTAAGAGCCCTGAAAAATAACCAATGGCGTCCATAACCCTGCCCAGGCCAAGCCGGAAGGGTAACCCTGCTAACGACGTCGATCTCGAACCTGCTTAAACAAAAGGGTGCCTTAAAGGGCAAAGGAAAAAGAGGCGGTCAAGATCGAGGCCAGTGCAGCGAGGCTAGAGTTCGGTCCTCGCCTACATAGGTATGGTGGGTGGCGGCGGCATACCTTGAACAACCTATAGAGACTCGATACAACTGGCGGCTATCAGAGAGGGGTAAGAAAGACCTATTCGGAGATAACCTGATACTACCATCAAACAAACCCATCCTGGTATTTCCCCCTCGAGACCAAACGAGGAAGTCAACCGAGGAACTCACACAGTTGGCCATTTTATTTATTCAGTTTTCGTAGCAGCAATCACTAGTCAAGTATAGATAATCATCCTGATAAAATAAGCAGTGGGCACTTTTAGTTAACCATTCCGTTATAGTTACCACACTTACTAATCAGATATAGATAGCATGAGATAACCCAAAACCCAGCAGTTGTTGGTACTTTTATTTAGCCATTCCGTTGTAGTTGCAATACTTACTAGTCAGGTACAATGGTCGCAAGCGACACCCAACAAGCAATTGTGGGCAGTATTATTTAGCCATTCCATTATAGTGAAGCTGATTACTAGTCATTATAAAGTCAAATTTATAGCACTACTTTAGTTATGCTTGTCTATGGTCGAGATACTGTGCTCCAAGTCGTCCATAACCGCGGACACGGCTTTCAGAAAGTTTTACCCGCCGGTGCACCAATAGCAACACACGCTCGATCAACCTCGGAAAAACCAAATCAAAACCCACGAGGCCTTCACGACAAAGCAATCACAGATTCAGAATTATTTCAGGGGCCACCCCATTAAGCTACCCACAAGTTAGCTGACTCAAACGGACTCAAGGTTTGGGTATACTGTTTGTGAACGATCGGGAACCCAAAAGCTGGCTTGTCGACACCAGCGGAATCGTGTCCGATCCTAAGCAAGACAGGTGCTATCTGTCGCACAATTTAAATAAAGCGATAAAGCATGGCATAAGTGGGATAATAAATAAAACCTCAAACTAGTTTGTGGCCCCAAGAAATAAGACTGAATCAAGCTCGGCTCGGGGGGTCCCATAATCCTCCGGATGTGGATAACGCGATAAATCAAGGAGCAGGTATCAAGTACTCGGGGTCCCACGGGACACAAGTGGGCGTTCGAAACCAAATATTATCTATCACCCACCGATGCCTCCTTACTTCCATTTTAGTTGTTAAACAGGAATTAAAGTGAGCGATAAGTAAAACCATGATCATCTCCAACAACACACATGCGGCATTACTCCAACAAGCGTGGCACTTGACAACACGCACAAGATGCTTGAGCAAGCGACTACGACGCATAAGTCCAACTATCTACCAAACAACGGTAATAGGATGTGTCCAAGGCAAATATAAAGGCGGCAAGGGATATCTCGCACGAAAACTAGAGCATCATAACCAGATAGCAATAGATCAACAGGAGGAAATAAATACTAGAAAAGTAAGATAGGTAGAAAGGGGAGATGCTGCTTTGAAAACATTGTCGAAGGTTCATCCGAAGATCGGGGCGAAGCTCACATCAACTCAACGGCCTTATCCGCGAAGAAGCAAAACACTAGAATAAACACCGGATGCACTATTTAATACTACGGCAAAAGATCGGGCATGATGCATGTATGATGTATGACATGGTAAGGTGCAATACAATTAGGCCATATTAAGCGGAACCGGGGTTCCAACAATTAATTAAACGGTTCAAGTTATTTATCTATCCCGCAAATTAAATGTTGCATTAGCAAGACAAAAGATGGCACCGGTTCGCTACACAAGTTTAAATGAGACCAATATAAGACTGGATTTGCCCGCATATGGGCCCCATATTTAATTATTAGGTGAATCGGCATAAGGCCCCCAAACCACATGATAATATGCATGCGAGTATGACAATTCAATATGCAACAAGTTTATTATATTATAAAATAGGGTTTTCGGGAAGGGGTTCACACATTAGGGTTCGGCGATCTTGGTTCTGGGGTTCGGGGTCGGTGGGGTCGTTCTCGGATAACTGAGGTAGATCTTGTTGCACGGTGCCCGCAAAGTAGATCTTGTTGTCCTGTGTCGGTGACCTCGGCATCCGGGAAGCAGGACTTGGTTCGGCGCCGGGGGCGCATCGGACTCGCCCGGGTCGCTGTCGTTCTTGTCGTCATGAAGACCTTGTCGGGTCCGCGCAATCGAGTCGGTCTTGGCGTCCGGGATGAAGAACTTGGCGTTCTGCGTTGGTGTTCTTACCGTTCGTGTTCTCGAGCATCGCATCCGGGAAGGAGTACTTGTCGCAGGTGTGGTCTTCGGGTCCGGGGTCTCGGCGCCCGTGTCGAAGATCATGGCATCCGTGTCGAAAGCATCGGGTTACCGGGTTCGGTCCCGTGAGGCAGATCTTGGTGTTCCGGGCATCTTCGGTCCTCGGATCCGAGAGTGGGGGTACTTGTCGTCTGCGTCCTTCGAGGCCATGTTGTGGTACTTGTCATCCATGATGAAGGTCTTGTCTATGGTTCGTCAGTGCTTCTGGTCTTGGTCCTTTGCGAAGAACTTGTCGACGAGATAAGGGCCCGAGACGAACTTGGTGGTCCCGAGGGTGCGGTACGAGAAGGGGAACTTGACATCCATTAGACGATCTTGTCGGTTCCTTGTCGAAGACCAAGGCGTCTGACCACCGGGTGCGGACACAGAGAGCGACGCCACGGCTGTTGATGAGCTCGAGGACGGGTCCCGCAGCTGCAAGGACAACCGGGCGGCCGAGAGGGGGCCTGCAGCGCCCTAGGAGGCGAGCACCACAGTAGCAGGGCGCTCGAGGGGCGCAGGGAGGAGGAGGTCCGGCGGGGCTGGGGTCGTCGGGTCTCGGCGGCCGGCGTGGGAAGGGAGGCGGGCGCGGGAGAGGGCGAGGCGAGGCGGCGCGCCGGTGCGAGGGCAGGCGACCAGCATGAGCTCGAGGCGGAGCGGAGGAGGAGGAAGGAGGTTGAGGGGCGGAGGCGGGCGGCTCGCCAGCGGCGGCCGGAGGCTGAAGGCGGCCGGAGGCAGGCGGAGGGAGGCGCCGCGAGGCAGCCGGCTCTGGACGGAGGCCACGAGGAGGAGCGGAGGAAGGAGCATGGCGGAGGGTGGCGGTGGAGGCGGCGGAGAGGCGGGTGCGGCGAGGAGGAGGGGGAAGCGAGGCGGAGGCGAGGAGGTGGGAGAAGAGGGAGGGGACGAACGGCGAGAGAGGAGGACGCGGCGGCTGCGGCCTGGCCGGAGGGAGCGGCCAAGGCTGCAGGGGAGGAGGCGGCGAGGCGGTGGAGGCGCGGAGCCGGCGGTTGGTGAGGCGGAGAGAGAAGCGGAGGAGGGCCTGAGGCGGGAGAGGTGGCCGGCGACCGGGGCCAGCAGGGAAGCGCCGGGGAAGGAGGAGAGAGCGGGGAGACGCGGGTGAGGAGGAGGGCCAGGGAAGAGAGAGAGCAGAGCGGGGCCCGTGGGGTCAGGGGGTGGGGCCAGATCGGGTGTGGGTGGGTGTGTGTGGCCAGGGTGTGTGCGTGGGTCTGTCTTTGTGTGTGGGCCGGGCGTGTGGGGTGAGAGGGAGAGGTGGGGAGAGGGGTAGGATTAGGTGGCAGATGGGGATTGGGTGAGGGCGAGAGTTGGGGTGAGGTGGCGGCGTGGGACTGGTCCGGGTGAGGTGGCCGGAGGGTGTTGGTAGATAGGTTGGTAGAAAAGGTTTGGTGGACCAATTTTTTTATTCCTGGGGGTGGTCGTTCGGGTCGGATCGGCCCGTTCGACTGCCCCCACTAAAATAATTTAAAATTTTATTGGTTTAAAACAAGACTTATGCAGACTGATAGCAGACAAAACTAAATAATCCGGTGACCCGGTGTTTGCGTTTGAATAAAAACGGGGCGTTTTAGAAAACACAAAATAGGTGTTTCTGCAATTAGTTTGATGCAAGCAAATGCAAGACGATGATGATGCTCAAATGAAAGGTGGCATGTTGACATGAGCATGCGGTCATGATGATGCAATGCACAAAATCAACGCGATTTTCTAGTAGTGGTTTTGCGGGATGCCACAGTACCTAGAATGATGCGTGGATCCTCCTGATCTTGCTCAACAGTGACATGGTTCAGACGACCACATCCAGCACCTTGAGCTTTATCATTATTCTTTGCCTGCTAATCATTGCATCTGACAGCCCTTTGGGAACACTCCCTTGAGTACTGACCAGGCTGACCACAGGATTAGCAAGTAACTCCAGTGTAAGAACCAGCAAGAGGACGATAATTTGTTCCACCAGTATTTGACTATGACTGACGAGGAGCAGTGCTAGAAGACTTGGGTGCATACGGAGCACAAGGCTCAACACTGTATGGAACAAAGACATGGCGCTTCTTGTTACTAGAGGAAGAAGCACGAGCTTCACGCTTCTGAGAGACCTCCACATCCTTCCATCCATGATCTAGAGTAAGAGACTGATTGTGCAGTTCATGGAAAGACTGGAACTTGAAGGGCAGCAAATCATAGTGAAGTGCAGGGTTAAGTACCTTACGGAAGAACTCTTGCTTATCTTCATCATTGGTCACATCCCTGGTTGCATAACGAGCCAGGCGAGTAAACTCACGCCCATATGTTTCAATATCACTGCGCCCCTGAGTCAGATCCAGAAACTCCCTCCTTTTGAGATCCATGACGGGCTTAGCAATATAAGAGGCACGGAATGCTGCAACAAACTCCTCCCAAGTAACAACATGTCCTTGAGCTTGCAGATTCAGAAAACCTTCCCACCAAACACCAGCCTCACCTTCCAGTTGATAGGTGGCGAAGTTGACAGTCGGTAGGACAAACTCGAAACCTTGAACTTGCGCTCTATGGTGCGGAGCCAATCATCAGCTTCAAGGGGCTCCTTGGAGTGGGTGAAGATTGGAGGAAAAGAGCGGATGAAATCTCCAAGTGTTACACAGTCGTCCGGACGATGTTCAGTGTTCTGTGCCACACGCTCCAGAAGGCGTTCATTCCTCAGATGGTTGGTCTCAATGTTGTTGAGAACCTCATCCATTGTGGGAGGTAGCGGAAGTTCCTGTTTAGCATTGTTGTTTCCTCGACGGCCAACAGAACCACGAGTACCAGACGAGATCCTGAGGAGAAAACAGAAACCATGAGAATGGATTCACCAAAAAGGGTACATCAAAGGATGACGAAAACCATATCAAAAGATCATGGTAGAGGTGAACATGTGGATGAAGATTATATCAATGCATTAAGTATGGAAGTAGAACAAGCATACGGAACGCATACGCTACCAACTTCGATACAAACCATAACAATGGAATGCAAGCATGATATGATACCAAAAAGTCACAAAAGAATAGAGAGTAGGATTATAAGCATCCTTAGCAAAGTTGAAAAACGATGCTCAGGTGCACAGATATATCTTGGAAACTCTGAGCCTTGCAACCAAGTACGGAGTACTAGGGAAAACAACCCAAACCTGTATATCCTAGAAGGTTGAAATGATAGACGGGAAGGGAAATGTTTACAAAACAAACAAGGTAAGATAACTCAGCAATAGAACAACCTTGGATAAGGAGTAAAAAGAGTCCTATTCAGAGTTTTGCAAATAGTTCTTTTAGATTTCCAATAGTTTTCTGAAACTCTAGACTCAACATCGACCAGCTAGAAGGGTTTCCTACAGGCAGTCCTTCTCTGATACCAAAATCTGTCACGACCCGGGATCAGGGCTAGACAAATACCATATCCTTATCTGATATAAGCCTAACCTAAATTCCGAAGCGCGCAGGGAGAGATCGGTAACATTACAAAACATACAAACCATAACAATAATAAGGTAAACTCTTAAAAGAGTTATAAACCAGGCATACAAGCCAGGGGTCATAGACCCATCATTACATCAAACAATAGAAGCAAACAAGTTGTTCTAAACAAAAAACTTAGCAAAGGGCCTAAGAGGCCTTAAACATAAGTAGCAACCCTTCCATAGATCCTAGGTTGCTGTCCAGGAACCCCGACTACTCCTCGACTTCGACGTAGAAACCACCTTCAGTTGGAGTAGCTTCATTTGTATAAAAACATCAACGAAGCAAGGCTGAGTACAGGGTGTACTCCGCAAGACTTATGGCTTGTGGAGTTGTTTTGCATAAAGCCATCTTTTGTTTTCAAAACAAGAGGGAGAAGAAACTCATCTAGTCA
This sequence comes from Avena longiglumis, assembly GCA_030063025.1. Classification (NCBI taxonomy): domain Eukaryota; kingdom Viridiplantae; phylum Streptophyta; class Magnoliopsida; order Poales; family Poaceae; genus Avena; species Avena longiglumis. The sequence continues at coordinate 190,622,869 of CP125974.1, read as the reverse complement.
GATCATTTTCAAAGGGGATAATGTAGCATCCCATTTGTCTAACAACTATAATGCTACTTGGTCCAGTAAAATAATGGCTACTTCCTAGTCATAATTGTTGCATTATCATTATATCATGCTCATGTCATCATGCCACCTTGCATTTGAGCATCATATCAAACCTTGCAATGTTTTGTCTTGATTGTATAATGCTATCACCTTTACCTTCTTCTCTCTTTTTATCTCTCACTATTTTTGATCCTACAAGATGGGATCCACTTGCTAGGGTCCATTATTTTTCCAAATGTTTTTGTTCCATTTTCTAAACCCTAAATCCCAATTCTAGTAAAATGCCCAAAATGAATATGTATGTGGGCATTCTCTCTCCTTATGCCTCTTGTTCTCTCTTGCCTCTCCTCATGGTCAAACCCTCTGTTCAAAATCCCCTGTGAAAAAATTCAAAAGAATTTGAAATTAGAAGCTGGTTTGAAATTGTAATAAAATAAAAACAAACAAACAATTAATAAACAAAAAGGCTGGAGAGAGAGGGGGAGCCGGCCCAGCCCAGCAGTGCAACGTTCCTTTCCCAGCCAGCCCAACACCCCCTGGACCCCATACCCCTTCACGCCGTCCTGTTCACCGTCGTTGTCCATCGCCTTCCTCCTCTCTGCAGCAGACAACGGAGGAGGCAGGTGACCGTCTCCCACCGTCAGCCTCGTCACCACCCGAACCCTCATCCCCTTCTTATCCTCATGCCCTGGAGCCTCTACCCCAGAACCCTAGCTTCCTCCCCTCCCACGCCGCCATCCCCATCCCTCTACCTCTGCTCCCGTCTGTCTTCCCCTTGCCCGAGTGCAACATCATCGCGTCGCCTCCATGATCTTCTTCTGGAGCCGGTGAACGCAGGAGGCCGGTCTACGTCGTCCACCGCGTCAAGCTGCAGGGCCAGGAGGAGCTGGGAGCAACTGTACGCTGTCCTCCAGTCATCGTTCTCGGGTGGACCTGCGGGCGCAGCCATCTTCGTCCTCGCCTTGCCGCCATCCCCAACCACCCCCGAGCCCTCCGAGACCACCGCCGGCCTCGTGGTAAGCCCCCCTTTCCATTCCCCTCCTTCCTATGCCCTCCCTGCCAGACGAGCTCGCCACCGCAGCCATAGTTCCTCCTCGTCACCGCGCTACCAAGACGACAGTTTCAGCGCACCTGCACACCTGCAGATCAAATTCTCACTCATCTCCTGGCCTACATACATCTATTTAGGCACATACCCTTGCGCTTTTACAAAGAGGGAACTCCCAGCTTTCAGTAGGATCAAACGGCGCACGAAACGGAGTGGTAAATCTCTCGAAATCATCCCCCGAAATCGAGACGACCTCGCAGTTGCTTCTGTCAGATTCGTCAGCTAAACGCCGATGTTTTTCATTCCTTGTTCATCGATGGTTTCCAGGTGCTCCAGTCCTCCACCGGCGAAAACTCAAACATGAAAGTTGTAGCCCTAGGTTTCTGCTCCATCTTCTGTTTTGACGCCATCTCCAAACACTCAAAGGATCGCTCGACTTGGACCTCCAAAACTCGCGCAAGCTAGCAGTTTTTCGCGCACCCTTCTTCAGTTTCGTCAGGGTCTGAATCAGAGCACACCTGGCAGTTTTGCACATAGGCCCTCTACTTTTGGCAGCTCAACCCGCCGTCCTCCCCTTCGCCACTTGTCACCACCTCGTTCGCTAGCGCTTCCGTGGACCCTCTTTCCTCTGCCCCACATGTCATTGACGGTGGGTAGAATGTCCGTGAGTGAGAAAAATCGCCAGAGTTTTCTGAAATCAAATAAAATCTAGGAAATGTTTATAACTTAAATGATTCATATCTTTTGAAATGTTTTGAATTTGGAAAAAGTTATAAAACGAAATATGAATGTTTTTCAATTATAAACTCAACCATGTTTTCAAATTTAACCAGATTTGACTCTATCTAGTCAAACCTTTGACTTTGACCCCCTTTTAATTATTTTGACTTTAAAATAAATTTAAATTCATAATTCCAAATAATACAAATAATATATGTTTTTGAATCAGAAAAATGTGAGGATTTCAAATATGCCATCCAAAATATATTTTGGGCACTTAAAATTTCAAGTTGATTAAAATTAGAATAAAATGCCCTTTTCTTAATTAATTAATAACTTTTGATTTATAACTCCAAATTTAACAAATGATATGTCTAAAATGATTAGCTCGACGAGACCTTTCTGTTTATGCACTCCATGTTCTGTTTTGCAGCATGCATCATATAAATATAATGTAAACAGCAACTAATATGAGAATAAAATGTGGCCAAAACTCAATAAAATGATTTATTCTTGTATTCCACACCTCACCCATGCCATGCTACTATATTGCCATGCAAATTGTGCATCATTCATCATGGCATGATTGTTTGCTTGTCGCATTTTAACTCATATGCTTGTGCACTTTATTTATGTTGGCCCTTGTTTGTTTGGTTCTTCTTCGAATAGACGAAAGGTGGGATATATCAAGAAACCGTGAGCACTACCCAGATCCGTCTCTCGCTTCAACTGAGCTGCCAGGCAAGCACTACCACATGCTTGCATACATTTAGTACCTATTGCCTCTATCTTATTCTTGCATCATTGAGTCGCGATTGCATTAAACTGAATCCCAAGTATTGCATAGCCTTTACTTTTAAACCCCACCAAGCTTGTTCCTCCATCCCATGAGCCATTACTAGGAGTTGTTTGAGCCATGCGAGTCGAGAACATGTGTAGGGTATGTGAGAGTCTGATGGATAACGAGGTACCTAAACAACTTAACCTGAGTAGTAATGGGATAACTAATGAAAGTGGCATCGGTGGGCAATATCTGCTATTTGGTTTTTCCTGCTCACTTGTGTCCCGTAGGACCCCGAGTACTTGATTCCTGTTCCTTGAATATTCGCGCTATCTACATCCGGGAGGCTTATGGGACCCCCCTGAGCCAGAGCTTGATTCATTCTTATTCTTGGGGCCACAAACTAGTTTGAGGGTTTTACTTACTATCCTGTACTTATGCCATGCTTTACTGCTTTATTTACGATTGTGCGAGGAGCACCTGTACTGTTTAGGATCGGGACACGATTTCGCGGTATCGACAAGCCCAGTCACACTTTCGTGTTCCCAGTCGTTTACAGCCGTCCACCCAAACCTTGAGTCCATCTCGGAGTCAGCTAGCTTCGTTGCGGGTGTACTCAATGGGGTGGCCCCCTGAAATATTTCTGAATCCTGTGATTGCTTTGTCGTGAAGGCCTCGTTGGGTTTTGATTTGGTTTTTCCGAGGTTGATCGAGTGTGTGTTGCTATTTGTGCACCTCAGGTAAAACTTTCTCAAAGCCGTGTCCGCGTTATGGACGACTTGGAGCAGCTTTCGATCATAGACAAGCATAACTAAAGTACCGCTTTTAATTTGACTAAGTAACGGACTAGTAAATAGTGCAACACTCATGGAATGGATAATAAACCGCCAACGGATGGGGTTGTTCGTCCGCTTCCTCGTTGGTAAGCGGGGAGGAGGATGGATCTGATATTATCGTTATAATTGTTGTCATTAATTCACGGACATCCGTCTATCTTTGGTTGGCGGATGGTTAGCAGTATCTATAGAACTGTTAGGGTTTATCTTTTGCTTCAATTGCGCCACCCTGGTTGTGTCCCTTTAGAGGCATAAAGACTTGCCGAAAATTCCTAGGGTCTCACACGATAAATTATTTGATTCGGATGAACAGTACACTCACAAGATGGATACCGGGTGGAGGAGGCGGATGATGTGGGCAACGATCGCTCGGTGTAGAGATTCCGAACGGGATCCGTGAGATCTATGGGCGGATGTGCTTATTTATGGGGCATCTTATGCCGATTTGCTTCTTATCCGCATCGGATCTTGTTTGCCGCTCACTCGATACTCGATGTGTGATGTATGAGGAGATATCCTAAACTATTATATCTATCTAGGACATTTGAATCTTGCCGTATGGCGTGCTATATTTCCTTTCTTTTTAGATGGAATGGCTCGATGTCTTGTATGGTGGCTTGCATACATACTCATTTGTGTATGTAGTTGATCCCTTCGCCTGCCGATTACGCCGCCCGTTCTTGTCCCGATGATTGGAAATGGTTGGGACGGCCGAAAGGTCTACCTGTGAGTGGCATTTGGGCCCCACCGTACTATTTCAACCATTTCCGCTCGTCTAGGCTTGTAACTAGGAGCGTAATTCACCGAGGTAGTTACAATTGGTATCAGAGCCATCCCGCCCTTCAGGGTCTCAGCCAAATGGTCGTTGTCAGTCTAGCAAATATTTTTGGTAGTTATGTATTTAGGGAAAAACAAAACGCAAGAGTAGGACTGCTTCCATTTTTCTTCTTAACCACCCACCCACCCTTTTCTGGTAAGGAAGTGTAACGTTTTCAATCCTCTTCTTAAAAGTTCAAACTAGGATTCACGTGTTCTGGGTTTCCGTAGTACCATAGGTTGTGTGTTTGTGTGTGTGTGTGTGTGTGTGTGTGTGTAATTCCTTGTCTATCTGTTGCATCCAGGTTGTTATCATAATCGGCCTCTTGATTATCAACTGTTGGTACATTCCATACCGACAGGCTTTTGCAAACCGACGCGATCTGTCTTACCCTTTGTTATCCGACGTTATCTTGTTTGGGGTGTTCGTTTCCGTAGTTACTAATCTTTAGGTTTAACGTGAGAAGAAGGGGTTAGGATATGTGTTCCACTTATTCATGTGCGGAGTAATGATTTGAGTGTGGGATGGAGTCACGACCATACCACTACTCTTATCATTCGCTTTTGTATATTGAATTGGTAGAGTCACTAATCTTGATTCTTTAAGTGATTTTGTGCATCTATTGGTATTTTAATGCCGAAATTTGTGGAAATTTTTTCTTTGATATATTTGTGTACCACACTCCTTTTCAGTCGTGTGCGATATGCTTAATATCTTCTAGGTGCTTTGAACTTTGTTGATATTTTAATATCATCTTAGTAAATTGTATCCTTTAATCTTGGTTAATTCCATTTTGGTACTATTTTGGATTATTATTATTCTCCATTATAGTACTGACTTGTGTTTTATATCAATCACAGGATGGCTCCACCACGCCGTTCTGATGAGGACATACTACCTGAACTGGGATCCGTGTTGTCAAACATCGCCAATGCCTTGGCAGCAATGCAGCAGAACCAGCAGCGTTTTGAGGAAAGTGTCAGGAGGAATGAGTTTGCTCCGCTACCTCCACCTCCCAAGCGAGGAGACATCAAAAGCTTCCTGAAGTTCAACCCACGCCAATTTGATGTTTCTGATCGACCACTTGATGCTGATGATTGGTTGCGTGAGATGTCAAGGCTACTGGAGACTGCTGATGTTCCTGAGCAAGAATGGGTAAAGTGTGCTACTCACCTTCTGAAGGGAGATGCAGCTCTCTGGTGGGAGAATTACCTGAAGGCAAACTGCACTGTTTTCAGCCTACTTGGGAACGGTTCACTGGAGCATTCAAAGAGCAGTATCTGTCAGAAATTGTCATGGAAAGAATGAAGGAAGTGTTTCTCAACCTCAAGCAGGGAAATGATAATGTCAATACCTACATCAGGAACTTCATGAACCTTTCTCGTTATGGTGGCGATGAGATCTTCGATGACAAGAAGAAGCAAAAGAGGTTCCGGCAAGGGCTCAATGCATCGATTAAATATGCAATCACACATGCAAGGCCGGCGTCTTTCCGAACTTCAAAGCATACTCTGCAGAGGAAGCAAGTAGGCAAGTGTTTGAGGAGTCAAAGAAACACAACCGTGATGCACCAAGCTCTTCACTATGTCACTCCTTCTAAGCGCCGTGTCCGGGTTCCTAACACCCCACCGCCGCTCCCGGCTCCACCAAGACCGCAAGCTACGCGGCAAGGCCACCAAACTTCCTCACCGCTGCTCCTGTGGGCTACAACCACCACTACTCGAGAGCCCGGAGGAGTCCTCGCTACGTTGCTCCACGTCCACCGGTGCTTGTTTCACGTGTGGAGACTCGGACATCTAAACTGAATCTGCTGAAAAACAAAGCTCTTCCGCCACCACCAAGATCTGCGAAGCTCTCCTTTGGTTCGTGCACCACCACCTCGGCTCTCAACATCAACACCAAGCCCGGGTCTACTATTGCTCGTGCTAATCGTGGTCAACGCCGCTCAGTCGAGCATGCACCTGGAGTTGTGATGGGTATGCTATCCGTTAACTCAGTCCCTGCATGAGTTTTGTTTGATTCTGGTGCATCGCATTCTTTTGTTTCTATCAAGTTTGCATATGAAAATGAGTTAGCTATGGTTCCTCTCCTCAAGCGGTTAATGGTCCTTTCTCCTGGAGCAAACATGAGGGCTGTTCATATCAGCCATGGCAATCAAATTGAGATTGGTGGCTCTTCGTTCTCGGCATCCTTAATTGTTCTGGGCCATTCTGACATTGATGTCATCTTGGGCATGGATTGGTTGACAGCAAATGCAGCTGTGATTGATTGTGCTGAACGCTCGGTTTCTCTGAAGATTCCTGAAGGCCATATAGTCTATTCTCCAAGTTTGACTCCTGCTATCCAGCTTTTCTCTTTGCCGGCTCTGAATAATGATGCTATGGAAGCTATTCAGAGTGTTTCGGTGGTCTGTGAGTTCCCAGATGTCTTTCCTGAAGAGTTGCCGGGTATGCCTCTGGATCGTGAGGTTGAGTTTGTAATTGAGCTTGAACCTGGAACGGCTCCTATCTCCAAGCGGCCTTATAAAATGGGTCCTGCTGAGTTGGCTGAACTCAAACGTCAGCTTGATGAACAAGAGAAGTTGGGTTTCATTAAACATAGTACCTCTTCTTGGGGTAGCCCAACAATCTTTGTGAAGAAGCGAGACAGGACTGATATACTTTGTGTTGACTATCGGGCTCTCAATGCTAAAACCATCAAGAATAAATATCCCCTTCCGCGGATTAATGATCTCTTTGATCAGCTAGCTGGAGCTGTGGTGTTCTCTAAGCTTGACTTGAGAAGTGGTTATCACCAAATCAAGATTCGCAACGAAGATGTTCCTAAAACAGCTTTCACCACCTGCTATGGCCTGTATGAGTACACGGTCATGTCTTTCGGTCTCACCAACGCACCTGCTACCTTTCGAGGCTTATGAACTCGGTTTTCATGGAGTATCTTGATAAGTTCGTTGTGGTCTATCTGGATGACATCCTAGTCTATTCAAAGTCAAAGGAAGAGCATGAAGAACACCTTCGGTGTGTCCTAAACAAGCTTCGTGAGAACCGCTTGTATGCAAAGTTCTCCAAGTGTGAGTTTTGGCTGCCTCAAATAACCTATCTTGGTCATGTCATCTCTGCCAAGGGCATTGCAACAACCCGAAACTGTGAAGACAATTGTTGAATGGCTTCCTCCGTTAATGTCAAAGAAGTGCGGAGTTTCCTTGGTTTGGCTAGTTATTGCCGTCCGCTTCGTAACTTTTCAAGATAGCGAAGCCTCTTACCGATCTCCTCAAAAGGGCAAGAAATACCTTTGGACTCCTGCTTGTCAAGCAAGCTTTGAGACACTCAAAGAGAAGCTCACTTCCACACAGCCTTGGTTCCTCCGGACACATCTAAGCCTTTCCAGATATTCTGTGACGCCTTTGCAAGGATTGGGTGCGGTCCTTATGCAAGAAAAACAAGTTGTTGCTTATGCCTCTCGACGCTTGAAGACGCATGAGATCAACTATCCTACACATGACCTCGAGCTCGCAGCAGCTTGTCTTTGCTTTGAAACTATGGAGGCACTACTTGTCGGGCAACTGCTAGAAATCTTTTACGATCACAAGAGTATGAAGTATATCTTCACTCACCTGATCTCAACCTTCGCAGAGGAGATGGATTGAAGCAATCAATGATTTTGATCGACCATCAACTACACCGCAAAGCTAATGTCATGGCCGATGCTCTCAGCCGCAAAGCTTATGTCAATAACCTCATGATGGAAGAACAACAGCCTCTCTTGTGCGAGGAATTCCGTCAGCTCAACCTTGAAATTGTGGAACAAGGGTATCTCCTGAACCTTCTAGCAACCCCTCTCTTGGAAGAAAAGGTTCGCTCTCGTCAGCTTGGTGATCCGCACACCAAAAAGATCATCTCCAAACTTCAGCTTCCGAAGTATGAGTCCTTCCACGTCGATGATCAAGGCACGCTTTTCTTTGAACACCGGATGTTTGTTCCGAACTACCCGGGTTTGAGAGAGCAAGTTCTCAAGGAGGCGCATGATTCTGTTCTTTCTATCCACCCTGGCAGCACAAAGATGTACATGGACTTGAAAACACAATATTGGTGGCCGGGTTTGAAACGATATTGTGCCAAGTATGTCTCGGAGTGTGATGTCTGCCGCAGAGTGAAAGCTGTCCATCAGAAACCTTTCGGTCTTCTACAGCCATTGAAACCCCCGGAATGGAAATGGGAGAAAGTAGAGATGGACTTCATCACTGGTTTTCCAAGGTCGCAGAAGGGCAACAATGCAATCTTTGTTGTCATTGATGTGCTTTCTAAAGTGGCTCACTTCTTCCCGTCAAGGAAACAATTTCTGGAATTCGATTGGTGAGCTCTATATCAATGAATTGTCTCTCGTATGGGGTTCCGCTTGAGATCGATTCGCACTGGAGCATCTTCACTTCCAAGTTCGGGAGAGTTTCCAAAATGCTTTGGGAACAAAATTGAACTTCAAAGACAGCTTACCACCCTCAATCGCAAGGACAAGTTGAAAGGATCAATCGATCGGAGGATATGCTTCGTGCTTGCGTCATCTCTTTTGGCATGAAGTGGGAAGAATGTCTTCCTTATGCTAAATTCTCTTACAACAGCTTCCAGAAAAGTCTCAAGATGGCACCATTTGAGGCTCTCTATGGTCAAAATGCGTAACTCCGATTGGTTGGTCGGGTGCGGGAGAAAGAATTTGGTTTGGCCACGACATTGTAACTCAAGCGAGGAGAAGGTGCACATCATTCTTGAAAATCAAGATTGCTCAAAGTCGCCAAGAGCAATTATGACAGAAGCACGGACATGGTGTATGTCCCTGGTGATCTCGTTTACCTTCGTGTCACTCCCATGAAAGGCACACACCGCTTTGGTATCAAAGGAAAGCTGGCTCCTAGATACATCGGTCCTTTCAAAATTCGTGGTAGAAGAGGAGACGTTGCTTATGCTCTTGAGCTCCCGGAAAAACTCAAGGTTCATGATGTTTTCCACATCTCTCAACTCAAGAAGTTCTTCAAGGATCCCGGCAGGACCGTGGATCATGAGTTAATCAATCTCCAAGAAGATCTGTATTATCAAGAACACCCCACAAAAATCCTTGAGACCGCAGAAAGAAGGACTCGCAACAAGTCCATCAAGTTCTGCAAGGTGCAGTGGTCGCACCATTCTGTTGATGAAGCCACTTGGGAGCGTGAAGATGAACTCCGTGCCAACTATCCTACGCTCTTTGTGTCTTCTTCTTCCTAGAATCTCGGGGCGAGATTCCTGTGTAGTGGGGGAGAGTTGTAGCATCCCATTTGTCTAACAACTGTAATGCTACTTGGTCCAGTAAAATAATGGCTACTTCCTAGTCATAATTGTTGCATCATCATTATATCATGCGCATGTCATCATGCCACCTTGCATTTGAGCATCATATCAAACCTTGCAATGTTTTGTCTTGATTGTATAATGCTATCACCTTTACCTTCTTCTCTCTTTTTATCTCTCACTATTTTTGATCCTACAAGATGGGATCCACTTGCTAGGGTCCATTATTTTTTCCAAATGTTTTTGTTCCATTTTCTAAACCCTAAATCCCAATTCTAGTAAAATGCCCAAAATTAATATGTATGTGGGCATTCTCTCTCCTTATGCCTCTTGTTCTCTCTTGCCTCTCCTCATGGTCAAACCCTCTGTTCAAAATCCCCTGGGAAAAAGTTCAAAAGAATTTGAAATTAGAAGCTAGTTTGAAATTGTAATAGAATAAAAACAAACAAACAATTAATAAACAAAAAGGCTGGAGAGAGAGAGGAGCCGCCCACAAAGAGTGCAACGTTCCTTTCCCCAGCCCAACACCCCTGGACCCCATAACCCTTCACGCCGTCCTGCTTCACGTCGTTGTCCATCGCCTTCCTCCTCTCAGCAGACAACGGAGGAGGCAGGTGACCGCCTCTCCACCGTCGCCACCACCCGAACCCTCATCCCTTCTTATCCTCATGCCTGGAGCCTCTACCCCAACCCTAGCTTCCTCCCTCCCGCCATCCCCATCCCTCTACCGCCTCCCATCTGCCTTCCCTTGCCCGAGTGCAACATCATCGCCTCCATGATCTTCTTTTGGAGCCGGTGAACGCAGGAGGCCGGTCACGTCGCCCACCGCGCTGCTGGGCAGGCTGGGAGGAGCAATCAGACGCTGTCCTCCAGTCATCGTTCTCGGGTGGACCTGCGGGCGCAGCCAACTTCGTCCTCGCCTTGCCGCCATCCCCAACCACCCCCGAGCCCTCAGAGACCACCGCCGGCCTCGTGGTAAGACCCTTTCCATTCCCCTCCTTCCTATGCCATCCCTGCCGCACGAGAGCTCGCCACCGCAGCCATAGTTCCCTCCTCACCGTCACGTCGCGCCCAGGCAGAGCTCGGCAGTTCAGCAAAGACTGCACACGACACTGCAGATCGAAATTCTCACTCATCTCCTGGCCTACATAGATCTATTTAGGCACATACCCTTTCGCTTTTACAAAGAGGGAACTTCCAGCTTTCAGTAGGATCAAACGGCGCACGAAACGGAGTGGTAAATCTCTCGAAATCATCCCCCGAAATCGAGACGACCTCGCAGTTGCTTCTTTCAGATTCGTCAGCTAAACGCCGATGTTTTTCATTCCTTGTTCATCGATGGTTTCCAGGTGCTCCAGTCCTCCACCGTGAAAACTCAAACATGAAAGTTGTAGCCCTAGGTTTCTGCTCCATCTTCTGTTTTGACGCCATCTCCAAACACTTAAAGGATCGCTCGACTTGGACCTCCAAAACTCGCGCAAGCTAGCAGTTTTTCGCGCACCCTTCTTGATTTAAATCGAGTGCGAATCGAGCACACCTGGCAGTTTTGCACATAGGCCCTCTACTTTTGGCAGCTCAACCCGTCGTCCTCCCCTTCGCTACTTGTCACCAACTCGTTCGCTAGCGCTTTCGTGGCCCCTCTTTCCTCTGCCCCACATGTCATTGACGGTGGGTAGAATGTCCCTGAGTGAGAAAAATCGCCAGAGTTTTCTGAAATCAAATAAAATCTAGGAAATGTTTATAACTTAAATGATTCATATCTTTTGAAATGTTTTGAATTTGGAAAAAGTTATAAAACGAAATATGAATGTTTTTCAATTATAAACTCAACCATGTTTTCAAATTTAACCAGATTTGACTCTATCTAGTCAAACCTTTGACTTTGACCCCCTTTTAATTATTTTGACTTTAAAATAAATTTAAATTCATAATTCCAAATAATACAAATAATATATGTTTTTGAATCAGAAAAATGTGAGGATTTCAAATATGCCATCCAAAATATATTTTGGGCACTTAAAATTTCAAGTTGATTAAAATTACAATAAAATGCCTTTTTCTTAATTAATTAATAACTTTTGATTTATAACTCCAAATTTAACAAATGATGTGTCTAAAATGATTAGCTCGACGAGACCTTTCTGTTTATGCACTCCATGTTCTGTTTTGCAGCAAGCATCATATAAATATAATGTAAACAGCAACTAATATGAGAATAAAATGTGGCCAAAACTCAATAAAATGATTTATTCTTGTATTCCACACCTCACCCATGCCATGCTACTATATTGCCATGCAAATTGTGCATAATTCATCATGGCATGATTGTTTGCTTGTCGCATTTTAACTCATATGCTTGTGCACTTTATTTATGTTGGCCCTTGTTTGTTTGGTTCTTCTTCGAATAGACGCTGAGCAGGGGATATATCAAGAAACCCAGGAGCACTACCCAGATCCGTCTCTCGCTTCAACTGAGCTGCCAGGAAAGCACTACCACATGCTTGCATACATTTAGTACCTATTGCCTCTATCTTATTCTTGCATCATTGAGTCGCTATTGCATTAAACTGAATCCCAAGTATTGCATAGCCTTTACTTTTAAACCCCACCAAGCTTGTTCCTCCATCCCATGAGCCATTAATACAGGAGTTGTTTGAGCCATGCGAGTCGTAGAACAGCATGTGTAGGGTATGTGAGAGTCTGATGGATAACGAGGTACCTAAACAACTTAACCTGAGTAGTAATGGGATAACTAATGAAAGTGGCATCGGTGGGCAATATCTGCTATTTGGTTTTTCCTGCTCACTTGTGTCCCGTAGGACCCCGAGTACTTGATTCCTGTTCCTTGAATATTCGCGCTATCTACATCCGGGAGGCTTATGGGACCCCCGAGGCGAGCTTGATTCATTCTTATTCTTGGGGCCACAAACTAGTTTGAGGGTTTTACTTACTATCCTGTACTTATGCCATGCTTTCTTGCTTTATTTACGATTGTGCGAGGAGCACTGTCGCTTAGGATCGGGACACGATTTGCGGTATCGACAAGCCAGTCACACTTTCGTGTTCCCGATCGTTCTGACCGTCCACCCAAACCTTGAGTCCATCTCGAGTCGCTAGCTTCTTGGTGTACTCAATGGGGTGGCCCCGAAATATTTCTGAATCCTGTGATTGCTTTGTCGTGAAGGCCTCGTTGGGTTTTGATTTGGTTTTTCCGAGGTTGATCGAGTGTGTGTTGCTATTTGTGCACCTGCAGGTAAAACTTTCGAAAGCCGTGTCCGCGTTATGGACGACTTGGAGCAGTTCTCGATCATAGACAAGCATAACTAAAGTACCGCTTTTAATTTGACTAAGTAACGGACTAGTAAATAGTGCAACACTCATGGAATGGATAATAAAACTGCCAACGGATGGGGTTGTTAAATCGCTTCCTCGTTGGTAAGCGGGGAGGAGGATGGATCTGTTGATATTACTGTTATAACTGTTGTCATTAATTCACGGACATCCGTCTATCTTTGGTTGGGCGGATGGTTAGCGATTATCTATAGAACTGTTAGGGTTTATCTTTTGCTTCAATTGCGTCACCCCAGGTTGTGTCCCCTTTAGAGGCATAAAGACTTGCTGAGTACCCCTAGGGTCTCACACGATAAATTATTTGATTCGGATGAACAGGTACACTCACAAGATGGATACTGGGTGGAGGAGGCGGATGATGTGGGCAACGATCGTTCGGTGTAGAGATTCCGGGAACGGGGATCCGTGAGATCTATGGGCGGGATGTGCTTATTTATGGGGCATCTTATGCCGATTTGCTTCTTATCCGTACTCGGATCTTGTTTGCTTCACTTTGATACTCTGATGTGTGATGTATGAGGAGATATCCTAAACTATTATATCTATCTAGGACATTTGAATCTTGCCGTATGGCGTTGCTATATTTCCTTTCTTTTTAGATGGAATGGCTCGATGTCTTTGTTGTATGGTGGCTTGCATACATACTCATTTGTGTATGTAGTTGATCCCTTCGCCTGCCGATTACGCCGCCCGTTCTTGTCTCGATGATTGGAAATGGTTGGGACGGCCGAAAGGTCTACCTGTGAGTGGCATTTGGGCCCCACCGTACTATTTCAACCATTTCCGCTCGTCCAGGCTTGTAACTACGAGCGTAATTCACCGAGGTAGTTACAGATAATAACACTAAAACTCTAGCTCTTAGAATCATCTTTGATATACACAGGGTACCATCATCAACTGAACCTCTCTTCCCGGACTACCCCCTCAAACAACCCCGAGAAAGTACTCCGGATCTCACATTAGTTGGCAAGTTTTATCATTAGGTTATAGTTCTCTATGATCTTCATGTCCATTCCCAAGTTGTCCATAACCGTGGACACGGCTTCTTGAAAAGATTAATAACCCTGCAGGGGTGCACAACTTTACCCACATGTACCAACTGATTCTTAATGCCAAATTATTAGCCCTCTTCCTTGGAAGGTCAGCAGAGAGTGGTTGACCACGACATTTACCTTTCTTTCGCCGAGACCATGAGTCACGCACTAGGGAGATGCCGCCGTAATGGGTCAAGTCCCGAAGCCGGTCCCTAATGATGTGCGCAGGGTTCAAGATTATGGATGCCGGGCATCTATTGTTCTTGGCCATGCTTACCTACCTGTTATGAATGCACCTCCTTCACGTCCATTCAAGAACAACCAAGATGCGTATGTCGAATGGAAAGCCTGAACTATGTGACTCATGGAATCCACTAGGCAAGTTAGTGAAACGAGGGGGTTTCCAGGCCCCCGTGTGGTTGTACGCTCGTCTTGGTTCAAGAGGCAAGAATATCGGGTCCTAGGGCTGGCAAGTATGGGACTGCCAAAAACCACAACCCACGTGGCCTCCCATACAAGCCTTAGCATGTTTATTATCCATCTCTGATCACATCACACATCCTACCATACTAGATTCATTCGCATCTCCGATGCATCACCTGAATGATCAGCTTCGGACCACTAAGCATGGCTAAGCTTGACTAAATTGTGGAACTAGCAATTCTCATAAGCCAAACCCTAGTTATGCTAAGAGCAGTGGATCAGGTAATATAGTTCACCAAGGGAAACATGCATCAGATAGGATTACTCTATCTACTGATAAAAGACAATTGGACCGAATGCATATGGCGAGAATGAAATACTTTGTAAACATAGGATTCATATGTATGAGTGGGTCTTTGCTTGCCTTGTCCTTTGTTGGACTGGTACTGCTCTTTGGTGGCGTTGACTTCAGCTTCGGGTTCGGTTCCTATTCGCGAAGAACCAATCACCGGAAAAGAGAAAGCAACATTCAACACATGGCATGTGCAATGCTCATACAATATGGATGATATGACAAGTTAAATAGTGTTGAAATGAATCCTAGAACATGCTTGGTCATTTAAAACGGGGTCCGGGGGGTCCAAACCCTAGGATCGCGCGGGAAACACTACTGGGCTGGCCCAACTGCACAGCGCACGCGTAGCAGGAACAATCATGTTGGACCCATGCGTCAGCGGGTGCTTATAAACGAATTGGTATCGACCAATCCTGGCCCTACAATTACAAAACGATATACGGTCGAGGTTCATCGTCTATGTTGCAAGGCTCCGGCGAGATTTTGACCTAGCGGCATGGTGAGGGTTGCTGGGGGCTTGTCAATGATGGCGAGTTAGGGTTGGCGATGCAGGAGAATGAGCTTGTCTACGACGGCGAGTTGAATGGCGGTCACGACATCTCCTGAGGTGGATCCAATCGACGGAGCCTTTTCCTCACGACAGCGGCGGACTCCGATCAAATTCCGGCAATAGAGTGCTTGCCTTGCTCCGGAGTTAGGTCAAAGAGGTTCCTGGGTGAGAGAGGAGCCGAATGGTGTGGAGATTGAGGTTGGGGAAGGGGTTTATCCCGCGGGTGAGGCAGTGTGACATGGCACGGGCTCGTTGGCGATGTTACTATAGGTCGATCTAAGCATGGAGGAGGGCATGGGTCGACGCTGCTGGGTGTGGCGATCATCATGCGAGTGGTGGTGTGACAAGGGGCGGTCTCAATCGGTCGGGAAACATCGGCACTCTATGTGCGGGTACGGCGGTGTTCATCCGCAGGCACGGTTGTCAAAGGGGCGCGCGGTGGACAATGACATGTCTGGGCGGTGGCTAGCGACGCCAAGGGTGCAAGTACGAGCGGAGAGGGAGATTTTGCTGCGTGGCTGCGCGAGGCGGATGTGGTGCTCTGTCGTGCTCTCGGCATGTCCATGTCTTAAATGGGCATGGTCGTTCTAGTGTATCCGTCTTGCCGTTGGTCGAGGGGTGGACAAAGAGGGGCGGTGAGGTCACTGCTACTAGCTAGACATCGTGGGTGAGAGAGGCGTGGCCCGTGGCGAGCGGTCCATGTCCGAGTGACATGGTGAGCTCGGGTACCATTGTAATTGATCAAGATAGTATTGCCTCTCAAAAGAGTTTGAAAATGTTTCAAAAATGGCTATCTTGGTACATAAGATAGATTCAAATTTGAATTGCCTCTCAAAAGAGTTTGAAAATGTTTCTGCAAGGTTGGAAAGCTCCATTGGGTTTAGTGTCACTAGGTCTAGCAAGGGGAGAAAAGAAATTGGAAAGTTTTTGTTTGAGATTAGTTGCTAGAGATGCTCAAAATGATCTAGTGGTTAACTTTGGCAGAAATGACCACTTGGTCTTAGGCTTTATATTTTCATTTTCTTTTGTTTTGATATGATTTGGTAGTGACCTAGATGATATTGTTTTGATCTTTAAACCATTTATCATCATTTAAAACAATCAAACATGGCATTGCAAGCATTCATACACACAAGCATTAAGATTTGAATTTAATTAATGAAATTCTTTTGTTAACCCTAATCTTGATTAATTAGGGAATGATCCTCATTAATATTTTTGGGGTGTTATAACTATGACCAATTTAGATGGTCGTTATGGTTAAATTCTAAGGCAAAAAAAATTACAAGATTGCCAACTCAGCAATATCACCTTCATGTCATGTCCATGTGTCATCTTTGCTTACTTGCCATATCTACGTGGCCTCAGGGACCACCGCGGTACTAGTGTGTGGAAATAGTACCAATAAAAAGAAGGTACGGTGAGGAATCGAATTCACCACCTCACAAACTCCCAACACGAACCTAACCACTAAACCACTCAGCAAGATCATGCCAAGTTGGGAGCTCGGCGTACTTTAAACCTGCTTTTATTTCGACTGCAGTAGGAAACCCTGTGCTAAAACTCGCAAGCTCATCCTCTAGTAAAAGAGGCCTAACCACCGCGCCAGTTTATACTCTATATTGTATTAGCCATCTCGGCCTCCTTTGAAATGTTTCTCATTTAAGCTACAGTAAAGAAGACAAATTCGCGCGCAGGAATAATATGGCAGAAAAGAAGAACCTAGGACTCGAACCCGAAACCTCCTCCTTTAATAACAGCGATCTAACCACCACTCCATCACATAGTATGTGTTAGGCGATCCCGCAACATCTATTTAAACACGTAAACGTCGGGTTGGGCCTGGGTGGGAAAAAGAGGCCCGTCTAGGCCACCAGCACGTATAAAAGTCAAAGATATTTCCGCGGCTGGGCCATTGGCCCATAGACATTAGAATATAAGTTTTAGGTGGGAATTATGGGCTTCTTATAAGTTTTGAACCCACATAAATATAGGGGCTTCAAAAAATTTAAGAACTCTACAAATATAAATTCAACTTCAATTTTGCATATGACCTCAGATTAAGATAATATAAATATCATTTTGGTTCATCTCAAAGATATGTATAGCCTTGATGTTGGGGAGTTTATCATTTTATGTCATCCCAAGAGGATGGTCTATCTTTTTTGTTCTTGTGCTCTCAAAATGCAAACAAAACGGCGACATGGACGTTCTTCGTTAGGGGTTGAAACTTTCTAAAATTTTGGTGGATCTGTGATGTAGCACATTTTTAACCTAGAAATGATTTTTTGTAAAAAAGCATGAGCAAACTATCATGCACATGTAGTTCAAATCGGATCCACTTCCTATCGATTCGGTAGACATTTGTCTTTTTTGTGAGGGGTGGGAGGAAAGGTTTGAGCTATCGCAGTTCGGAAATTGTACATGTAATATGGTCTAGTATTTTTGAAAAATATGGTGATAGCATTTTGACTTATCCATTTGGTCGTTGCTTCACAAAATGCCCCGTTATTTGCGCTCGGAAAATAGAAAATGCATTTTTTGAGCGACCAAAAGGAAAACTTCCTCTAGCAATATTGTTCACCATCCCAAGATACACATGCATGTACAATATGGGCACATTATCACAAACTATGTCGCGATTACGGCCACAACATTGGTCATTTAGCCTGAAAGGCATGAAACCTCGAACACGATAGGTCATTAATGAGAAGGTTTTTTCGAGATATTTACAATATACCAAGATTGGTATTTTTCCTTTCAACTATGTTGCATAATATGACACCACGCGAAGGATTTACCTCGTTTGGACCATTTTTTAATTTCTTATGCCTGTTTCAAACTATGGTCAAAACAGCGGACATGAAGGTTCTTAGCTAGGGGCTGAGCCTCGCTAAACTTTTAGTGGATCTATGATAAAATAGCATATTGTGAAGTTAAAAATATTTTTTTCAAAAAATCACGAGCATCAAATCATGTACCTGTAGTTAAAATCGGACCCAATTACTATCGAGTTGGCATACATTTGTCTTTTTCACGAGGGGTGCACGGAAAGGTTTGAGATACCCTGGTTGGGACATTGTACATGTAATATGGTCTAGTATTTTGGAAAAATGGGGTCGGGCCATTTTGAAACTCTCATTTGGTGGTTGCTTCACAAAATGCCCCTTTTTTGCGCTCGGAAAATGGAAAATGCATTTTTTGAGCAACGAAAAGGAAAACTTCCTCCTGCAACATTGTTCGCCATCCCAAGATGCATATGCATGAACAATATGGGCATATTATCACAAACTATGTCGGGACTACAGCCATAACATTGGTCGTTTGGCCTGAAAGCCATGAAACCTCGAACGAGATAGGTCATTTCTGTGAAGGTTTTTTCCAGATGCAATCAATATACCAAGTTTGATATTTTTCCCTGTAACTTTGTCACATAATATGACACCACGCGAAGGATTTACCTTGTTTGGACCGTTTTTAAATTTCTTATGCCCGTTTCAAACTATGGTCAAAACGGCAAGCATAAAGGTTCTTAGCTAGGTGATGAGCCTCGCTAAACTTGCATTGAATCTCTGATAAAATAGCATATTGTGGAACTAAATATGATTTTTACAAAAATCACGAGCATCAAATGATGTACCTGTAATTCAAATTGGACCCACTTCCTACTGGTTCGGCAGGAATTTGTCTTTTTCACCAGGATTGGACGAAAAGGTTTGATATACCCTTTTTAGGACATTGTCCATTTAAGGTGGTCTAGTATTTTTAGAAAATATGGTGGTAGCATTTTGAAACTTTTATTTGGTGGATGCTTCACAAAACACCCCATTTTCAGTATTCGGAAAATAGAAAATGCATTTTCTATGCGATGAAAAGGAAAACTTCCTCCGGCAACATTGTTCGCCATCCCAAGATGCACATGTATGCACAATATGGGCATATTATCACAGACTATGCCATAATTCTTGCCATAACATGTTTCATTTTACCTGAAAGCCATGAAACCTCGAACGAGATAGGTTATTTCTGTGAAGGTTTTTTCGAGATGCAATCAATATACTAAGTTTGATATTTTCCTTATAACTATCTCACATAATATGACACCATGTGAAGGATTTACCTTGTTTGGACCGTTTTTAAATTTCTTATGCCCGTTTCAAACTATGGTCAAAACGGCGGGCATAAAGGTTCTTAGCTAGGTGATGAGCCTGGATAAACTTGCATTTGATCTCTGATAAAATATCATATTGTGAAGCTAAAAATTATTTTTGCAAAAAATCACGAGCATCAAATCATGTACATGTAGTTCAAATCGGACCCACTTCCTACTGGTTTAGCAGGAATTTGTCTTTTTCACCAGGGTTGGACGAAAAAGTTTGATATACCTTACTTAGGATATTTTCCATTTAAAGTCGTGTAGTATTTTTGAAACATATGGTGGTATCATTTTGAAACTTTCATTTGGTGGATGCCTCACAAGACGCCCCGTTTTCGGCATTCAGAAAAATATAAAATGCATTTTCTATGCGACGAAAAGGAAAACTTCCTTCTGCAACATTGTTCGCCATCCCAAGATGCACATGTATGCACAATATGGGCATCTTATGACAGACTATGCCGCAATTCTGGCCATAACATTGGTCATTTGGCCTGAAAGCCATGAAACCTCAAATGAGATAGGTCATTTGTGAGAAGGTTTTTTTGAGATGCAATCAATATACCAAGTTTGATATTTTACCTTGCAACTATGTCACATAATATGACACCACGCGAACGATTTACCTTGTTTGGACCGTTTTTGAATTTTTTATGCCCGTTTCAAACTATGGTCAAAACGGCGGGCATGAAGGTTCTTAGCTAGGTGATGAGCCTAGCTAAACTTGCATTGGATCTAAGATAAAATAGCATATTGTGAAGAAAAAAATAATGTTTGCAGAAAATCACGAGCATCAAACCATGTACGTATAGTTCAAATCGGACCCACTTTCTACCGGTTCGACAGGAATTTGTCTTTTTCACCAGGGGTGGACAAAATTGTTTGAGATACTCTGGTTGCTACATTGTCCATTTAAGGTGTTCTAGTATTTTTAGAAAATATTGTGGTAGAATTTGAAAATTTCATTTGGTGGTTGCTTCACAAAATGCCCCATTTTCGGCATTCAGAAAAATAGAAAATGCATTTTCTGTGCTACGAAAAGGAAAACTTCCTGCTTCAATATTGTTCATCATCCCATGATACACATGAGTGCATAATATGGGCACATTATTGTTGGTCCAAGTAGAGATAAAACAAAACTTTTCCCTTTAACATGGTGATCCCAAGATCTAGCTGAGGTAGAAGGCCATGACGTTTACCACTCGACGCGTAGTTGCAGATTACTGATGTAGCGCGTCAGTTGATGCAGTGCAGTCCTTTGCGATCTGATCGTCCTGGTGCTGATCGTACAACACCTCTGCTGGTATCCACACGTACAAGGAGGAGCACCGGCGGCGAACTGCTAGGTTTGTAACGACGGCAAGACTGTTGTGGAGCTAGGGTTTCCAACACATGGAATGACCTAATCGATCAACAATTAACCCTTCTGGGTTACTGTGCTCCACTATATATGTAAGGTTCCCAACCTTTAATAAGGTAGAGATCCTTGTGTTTACAATGCTAGTCCCTGGATCAATAGCTAGCATCCACAGTTAAGATGTAATATCAAGAAACAAAGGTCACAATACAACTTTATAACCAGGAATAAAATAGTTTATTACATCTTACATAGCTCATTTGGCTATCTCATAACAATGCAGCAGAATATAACAATAGCATGCGGTCCTTCATCTTCAAAGTGCCACAGTCAGTCATGTTGGTTGTAGACTTGTAATCCTAATCAATAAACTTCACTAACATCAAACAAACCTGCAACATAATAAGTTACAGCCACAAGGGTCAATACATTTGAATTGTATTGGCAAGTGATACTATGGTAGTATAGTGGAGTCTATCATCTATATGTATTTGGCTAAGTGGAGCTTAGGCTTGCTTTTCTCAAAATAGTTTTTCCTTATCATTTGAAAACACTAAGTTTTTGTTTGATAAAATCACCCAAGGCATCTCCCAATAGAAATTGGTGATCCTTCAACCCTTGTTCAACCACAAGTTTTTAACTTAGAAATTGGGATGAGGATATTCTTGATAGCTTCCATGTCTTGATGCTCAAATTGTCCTTTACCAGGGACATGGTTAAGTACTTAGATTTTACACTCTGCAGAGGTGGTGCACTTTCCCCACAAGACTTGGTTTCACCAAGACAAGATCTTTCAAAAGCCTTCCCTTAGACCAGAATGGACGCGTTCCAACCTATCAAACCCCTGCCACCAACTGTCCATTTGGCTAAGTTATTGCAACCTATATGATCTAGGCAGAGCCCATAATGCCAAGTGGCTGCACTTGAACCTTCTCAACATTTGACATCTCAAATCTCTTTGTTCCTGGGTGGCCATCCACATGTGATATGCACAAGGTAAGCCATAGAAATGGGCCTTGTGTAACCACTCAACACAAACCATTCCTTCCATTCCACCCAGGTGATTCATTCACTTAGTTGTTTTATTAAAACAAAACACAAGTCCTTGACTTAGAAATATTCCATAGCATGAATATAATCCACCCTTGTTTTCTACTAGCTAAGATAAGCATGATAGTAGTAGAAATCTTAACTTATAATAATTCTACTAAGGTTTCATCTACTAGGATTTCCCATGGCATAGTTATACTTAGCAAAAATTCCATGCAAGTCCTACTTAGAAACATCACTAATGCATAGTGAAAATATTGGGACAAAAGTATGAAGCATCACTTGCCTTGTTGGTAGAGAATATAAGTTCACTCCTTGATCTTGCAATATTCACACTCTTCAAATGTCACTGCAATTCAATCAAGCAAGCAAGAATTCAATCTACCATTCAAGCAAACATCACATAAAATAATAGAAACAAAGCAATGCATGCAAGCATGCCAAATATTGTTTTATTTATAAAAGTGATTTATAATGGGTTATACACATTCTAAAACACCTATTGGTCATTTTATAAAAGTGGCAAAATCATTTGCAAAATATTTTACTTATAAATCATTTTTAAACCAAATCAATATTTTATGTGGTTGAAAATGCTTTTAGTAAAGCAATAATTTTTATAGGGTTCACCAATTACATTTTTAATTCATAAAACTTAGTGTTTGGGGTCAGAGAGTTTAAATCAAAACATTTCCCAAAGGTTTTCCTCCAAAATCATTTTTAAACCATAATTAACATTTTTATTTGGCTAAAAATGCTTTTATTCAAAGATTTATTCTTTTGCTTCACAAAATATGTTTTTTAATCCACAAGTTGGTTTCTATGGTCAGTAGGTTCAAACAATCCATTTTCCCAAAGGTTTTATCGACAAAATAATTTTATAACAAATTTTATATCAAAAATATGCCTACACATGTTTTTGCAAACACAAACAATTTAACAGAAGCAATTTACTAAAAAAATTGCATGGTTGGAAAGTACTTGTCTTGCTGATTCCATTGATATAAAATTTGAAAAATTTGGACGTGTGGTTTGAAAGTTATGAATTTTACAAAATTGAACATCTAATAGATCAATTTCTGTTTTTATAACAAACTCTGGGCCACGTGGCTGCTTCCTATTAGACAAAAACGGTTCGCGTGGATCGACAGATACAGACCGCAGGATCTAACTTGATCGCACGGCACAAATGCTCTCGTACCCTTTCGTTTATGTTATATCCCGTCCGTCCGATCTACATCGCACGGTTCTGATCTACTCGACCACAAAGTGGCGGCGCTGCGACGGCGACAGGCGACGGCACGGTCAGACGATGCAGTCGCCTGCGATTTAGGAAGAAAGGAAGACAGAGGAGTAGCTCACCGGAATCGTCGTGGCGACGGAATGCTCGACGTGTGCTCGGTTGGCGAAGGGGCGAACGGAGACGTTGTTGATTGCTCGCCGGAGTTCGTGGAACCGTCGGGTGTGGTCAGTCGTTGACGAAGGCGACTCTACGGTGCATGAGGGAGCAAGCAAACGGCGTGGTTAGATGCACAGATGAGTGGAGAGTATCGGAGCATCAAAGAGAAGAGGAGGCGCGATCAGGGACTACCTATAGGGCTTGTCGGAGTAGAGGCAGACGACGGATGCGAGAGGTTGTCGTCGTTGCCGATGCTGTGGAGCGTGCGGGGGCGAGTCGAGGCCACTGGAAGATGCGCAGGAGTCTGGGGATCGTGCTTGTGTGGTCGAGGAGGCGAGGCGCGGTGGAGGATGGCCGGAATCAACGTCGGAGTTCGTCGGAGACCGCGGCAGTGCAAGCAGAAATGGGGACGGCCTGGGGGCAGAGAGGGTCGGGTGAGAGAGGGGAAAGAGAGAGGGGGCGCAGGCGATTTAGTACGGATGATCGCGGGGCCGTTTCATGGCGTGGTTAACGCGAATTTACGCCGGCATTCAAACGGCCGCAACAACCGGCGAGGCGTGGTCAGCGGGCGGGTGAGGGAGAATTGAGGTGGTGATGGGGTCCGTTTGTCAGCGAAAGGAAGAGAGAGGAGGTGGGCGCCTGTGATCAGTGACTGCGCGGGTTCTTTCTGCGGTAAGAAAAACGCTTCGGGGAGAGAGGGAGAGGTGGGCTGCTGGGCCAGTTGGCTGGGCCTTGGCAGTGGGCTGCTTCGTTTCATTTTTTTATACAAAATGTTTTTCCTTTTCTGTTTTGAATTTCCTGATTTGATTTTCATTCAAACAATTCAAACTCCAAGTCAATTCAAACCACCACCAAACTTTGGGTATATTTTAATTCTGTTTAACAATACATTCCAAAGTCCAAAATAGAACAATTATTTTAGGGTTTATTATTTATTAGAAATAAATAAATAGGCTTTAGTCTTTATTTCAAATAGGGTTCAAATATGTTTAAAACTCTATTTGACTTTCTAAATTTCCACAAAAAACTTTTCAATAGGTTTTATTTGAAAATATAAAACACTTGTAATTTTTATTTAAAATACTTTAACAAGTTTTAGTGTTTATTTAAAATGGAAAAGGCCTTTACTTAAATAAAATTGGATATTAATAAATCCTTATTATTTTATTTAAATAATCCTTTACTCTTTTGATCAAACAAAATATTTTATTTTAAAAGCTTGGCCAAGATTAATTTTGACTCTTTAAAATAGTCCTTATTTATATTTCTACCTTTGCTTTTGAAACCATATCTTTTATTAAAAGATCCAAAATAGTGATTCCAACTATTATAAATTTATTTATTAATTGTTTATCTTTTTAAATCCCTTTAGGATTCTATTGGATCAAAATAGGTTTTGATGTTTCCATTTGGAATCAAAAAGTTTCTTCTCACCCTAATTTCAACAATTATTTATTTTGTTTATTTATTTTTCACATTATAAGATTTGGAAAATCTTGGGATGTGACAGGCTACCACCCTCAAAATAAATCTTGTCCCGAGATTTGGGAAAGATAGGGGTTACAAGTTGGCTCAAAGCAACTAGGGTACTACCACCCTTAAAAAATTTCCAACTAGATTACATCTTGGCTTGCTTGGGGTTTTGATGAAGCTTCTCTGGACACTTGTCTGCATAATGGCCTAGCTCTTTGCATTTGAAACACATCACTTGGCTATTATCCTTCTTCTTCTTTGGTATCATTTCCTCTTGTTTATTTCCTTGGTTCTTCTTATTTTCTGGGCAATCACTGGCATAGTGTCCCATTTCTTTGCAATTGTAACATTGCAATTAGCTTATGTCCTTCTTATTTTTGGGTCTCTCCAAAGCTAGGAGTTCTTCTAGTTCATGCTCTTCATAATTCACCACAAAGGTGGGAAATCTTTCTCTCTTCTTGGGGCAATTACTAGAGACATGACCTTCTTCTCCACAAGAGTAGCAACACTTTGTGGTCACTTTGGATTTGGCCTTATGATGCATGGTTTTGACTTTGCCTTCACTTTTCTTGTTAGAAGTTGTTCCTTCATGTGGGTTTACAGACTGTTGATGTACTCCATCTTGTTTCCTTTGTTGAACTATGGAATAGATGGGGCATTGGATAGGGACATGGTTATTTCCTTCACATAGGAAACAAGTAGCTTGAGATGTGGGGCATTGATTAGTTGGATGTTTATCTTCACAATTTGGGCATTGATCTTCATGCTCTTTGGAGGTATGATCCTTGTCTCCACAAATATTACAAGCTTGGGTTCCTTCTAGTATATCATCCTTGACATCCTTGTTATCATAGACTCCTTGGGAAGGGTTATTTCCCATGTTGATCATTTGAGTAGTCATCCCTTGCAACAATTGGGATTGGATTACCAAAAACTTTTGTATGGTTGGGTCTAACCCATTTTTGTTGGCTAAAAACTGAGTTGTCACTTGTTTCAACTGGGTTTGATTTGCTAGTAGTTGATCTCTCATGTGCATCTCTTGGTTGTTATTGTCACCATTCTTAATGTTGGAGTCTCTTGGAGTAGTCATCTGTTTGGGTTGGATTGGGATTAGAGTGGGAAAAAGATTTCTAAGGAAATATTTCTAATCACACACATCACAATTCACACAAGCAATGTGCAACCAATCACAAACAAACACTCCACTCAAACAACAAGTTTCAAGCACATTTTTAGGCAACAAAATATTTTTGCTACACCACATAAGTTGGTGGGTTTGATTTAAACTAAACATGGTGGTCCAACTATATGGTTCACTTGAGATCATTCCTTCCTTCTTAGTTGATTCTTCATGAACAAGATCTTTGTATCCTTAGAGAATTTCTTGTATCTTGGTCACAAAACTTCAAGGTGATGATGGTTCCTTCTAAGTTGTGTTTCCTTAGTCTTCAATTCTTGAGTAACATTTCTTGTCTCACTTGTAGTCCTTGGTGATATCCAAGTTGAAGTCCTTGTTGAGAATAAGGTTGAAATCACTTGAGTTGGTGAAGTCCTTTGCTCATGTTGAAGTCTTTGGCCATGGGGTAGGCTTTCTCCATCAAGTTGAAGTAGAAGAGGTGTAGAATCAATACCAAAAAGGTTGAGGAAAGAGTATACAAGATTGTTTGTAAATAAGTTTTGGAAAAAATACAACTCCTATTTTTCTAAGGGGTTTGTCCAATCCTAGGTTTACAAATCCTACAGGCAACACAATGCTCTGATACCATCTGTAAGGTTCCCAACCTTTAATAAGGTAGAGATCCCTGTGTTTACAATGCTAGTCCCTGGATCAATAGCTAGCATCCACAGTTAAGATGTAATATCAAGAAACAAAGGTCATAATACAACTTTATAACCAGGAATAAAATAGTTTATTACATATTACATAGCTCATTTGGCTATCTCATTACAATGCAGCAGAATATAACAATAGCATGGGGTCCTTCATCTTCAAAGTGCCACAGGCAGTCATGTTGGTTGTAGACTTGTAATCCTAATCAATAAACTTCACTAACATCAAACAAACCTGCAACATAATAAGTTACAGCCACAAGGGTCAATACATTTGAATTGTATTGGCAAGTGATACTATGGTAGTATAGTGGAGTCTATCATCTATATGCATTTGGCTAAGTGGATCTTAGTCTTGCTTTTCTCAAAATAGTTTTTCCTTATCATTTGAAAACACTAAGTTTTTGTTTGATAAAATCACCCAAGGCATCTCCCAATAGAAATTGGTGATCCTTCAACCCTTGTTCAACCACAAGTTTTTAACTTAAAAATTGGGATGAGGAGATTCTTGATAGCTTCCATGTCTTGATGCTCAAATTGTCCTTTACCAGGGACATGGCTAAGTACTTAGATTTTACACTCTGCAGAGGTGGTGCACTTTCCCCACAAGACTTGGTTTCACCAAGACAAGATCTTTCAGAAGCCTTCCCTTAGACCAGAATGGACACGTTCCAACATATCAAACCCCTGCCACCAACTGTCCATTTGGCTAAGTTATTGCAACCTATATGATCCAGGCAGAGCCCATAATGCCAAGTGGCTGCACTTGAACCTTCTCAACATTTGACATCTCAAATCTCTTTGTTCCTGGGTGGCCATCCACAAGTGAGATGCACAAGGTAAGCCATAGAAATGGGCCTTGTGTAACCACTCAACACAAACCATTCCTTCCATTCCACCCAGGTGATTCATTCACTTAGTTGTTTTATTAAAACAAAACACAAGTCCTTGACTTAGAAATATTCCATAGCATGAATATAATCCACCCTTGTTTTCTACTAGCTAAGCTAAGCATGATAGTAGTAGAAATCTTAACTTATAATAATTCTACTAAGGTTTCATCTACTAGGATTTCCCATGGCATAGTTATACTTAGCAAAAATTCCATGCAAGTCCTACTTAGAAACATCACTAATGCATAGTGAAAATATTGGGACAAAAGTATGAAGCATCACTTGCCTTGTTGGTAGAGAATATAAGTTCACTCCTTGATCTTGAAATATTCACACTCTTCAAATTTCACTACAATTCAATCAAGCAAGCAAGAATTCAATCTACCATTCAAGCAAACATCACATAAAATAATAGAAACAAAGCAATGCATGCAAGCATGCCAAAGATTGTTTTATTTATAAAAGTGGTTTCTAATGGGTTATACACATTCTAAAACACCTAATGGTCATTTTATAAAAGTGGCAAAATCATTTGCAAAAGATTTTACTTATAAATCATTTTTAAACCAAATCAATATTTTATGTGGTTGAAAATGGTTTTAGTAAAGCAATAATTTTTATAGGGTTCACCAATTACATTTTTAATTCATAAAACTTGGTGTTTGGGGTCAGAGATTTTAAATCAAAACATTTCCCAAAGGTTTTCCTCCAAAATCATTTTTAAACCATAATCAACATTTTTATTTGGCTAGAAATGCTTTTATTCAAAGATTTATTATTTTGCTTCACAAAATATGTTTTTGAATCCACAAGTTGGTTTCTATGGTCAGTTGGTTCAAACAATCCATTTTCCCAAAGGTTTTATCACCAAAATAATTTTAGAACAAATTTTATATAAAAAATATGCCTACACATGTTTCTGCAAAAAAAACAATTTAACAGAAGCAATTTACTAAACAAAGTCCATGGTTGGAAAGTACTTGTCTTGCTTATTCCATTGATATAAAATTTGCAAAATTTGGACATGTGGTTTGAAAGTTATGAATTTTACAAAACTGAACATCTAATAGATCAATTTCTGTTTTTATAACAAACTCTCGGCCACGTGGCTCCTTCCTATTGGACAAAAACGGTTCGCGTGGATCGATAGATACAGACCGCAGGATCTAACTTGATCGCATGGCACAGATTCTCTCATACCCTTTCGTTTATGTTCTATCACGTCCGTCCGATCTACATCGCACGGTTCTGATCTACTCGACCACAAAGTGGCGGCGCTGCGACGGCGACAGGCGGCGGCGCGGTCAGACGATGCAGTCGCCAGCGATTTAGGAAGCAAGGAAGACAGAGGAGTAGCTCATCGGAATCGTCATGGCGAGGGAATGCTCGACGTGTTCTCGGTTGGCGAAGGGGCGAACGGAGACGTTGTTCATTGCTCGCCGGAGTTCGTGGAACCGTCGGGTGCGGTCAGTCGTCGACGAAGGCGACTCTACGGTGCACGAGGGAGCAAGCAATCGGCGTGGTTAGATGCACAGATGAGTGGAGAGTATCGGAGCATGAAAGTGAAGAGGAGGCCCGGTCAGGGACTACCTGTAGGGCTTATCGGAGTAGAGGCAGACGATGGATGCGAGAGGTTGTCGTCGTTGCCGATGCTGTGGAGCACGCGGGGGCGAGTCGAGGCCATTGGAAGATGTGCAGGAGTCTGGGGATCGTGCTCGTGTGGTCGAGGAGGCGAGGCGCGGTGGAGGATGGCCTGAATCGACGCCGGAGTTCGTCGGAGACCGCGGCAGTGCAAGCAGAAATGGGGACGGCCTGGGGGCAGAGAGGGTCGGGTGAGAGAGGGGAAAGAGAGAGGGGCACACGCGATTTAGTACGCGTGATCGCGGGGCCGTTTCATGGCGTGGTTAACGCGAATTTACGTCGGCATTCAAACGGCTGCAACGGCCGGCGAGGCGTGGTCAGTGGGCGGGTGAGGGAGACGCTGAGGTGGCGATGGGATCCGTTTGTCAGCGAAAGGAAGAGAGAGGAGGTGGGGGCCAGTGATTAGTGACTGCGCGGGTTCTTTCTGCGGTAATAAAAACGCTTCGGGGACAGAGGGATAGGTGGGCTGCTGGGCCAGTGGGCTGGGCCTTGGCAGTGGGCTGCTCCGTTTCATTTTTTTATACAAAATGTTTTTCCTTTCTGTTTTGAATTTCCTGAATTGATTTTCATTCAAACAATTCAAACTCCAAATCAATTCAAACCACCACCAAACTTTGGGTATATTTTAATTATGTTTAACAATACATTCCAAAGTCCAAAATAGAACAATTATTTTTAGGGTTTATTATTTATTAGAAATAAATAAATAGCCTTTAGTCTTTATTTCAAATAGGGTTCAAATATGTTTAAAACTCTATTTGACTTTCTAAATTTCCACAAAAAACTTTTCAGTAGGTTTTATTTGAAAATATAAAACACTTGGAATTTTTATTTAAAATACTTTAACAAGTTTTAGTGTTTATTTAAAATGGAAAAAGCCTTTACTTAAATAAAATTGGATATTAATAAATCATTATTATTTTATTTAAATAATCCTTTACTCTTTTGATCAATCAAAATATTTTATTTTAAAAGCTTGT
Source organism: Avena longiglumis (assembly GCA_030063025.1). Taxonomy (NCBI): domain Eukaryota; kingdom Viridiplantae; phylum Streptophyta; class Magnoliopsida; order Poales; family Poaceae; genus Avena; species Avena longiglumis. The sequence continues at coordinate 190,592,809 of CP125974.1, read as the reverse complement.
CCAAGATTAATTTTGACTCTTTAAAATAGTCCTTATTTATATTTCTACCTTTGCTTTTGAAAACCATATCTTTTATTAAAAGATCCAAAATAGTGATTCCAACTATTATAACTTTATTTATTAATTGTTTATCTTTTTAAATCCCTTTAGGATTCTATTGGATCAAAATAGGTTTTGATGTTTCCATTTGTAATCAAAAAGTTTCTTCTCACCCTATCAACAATTATTTATTTTCTTTATTTATTTTTCACATTACAAGATTTGGAAAATCTTGGGATCTGATAATATATAGGGAGTGAATGTGGGCTCCATTTTCGTGGACCATTCACTAAATCCCATATAACACTAGTTACCGTGAGTCCGACACACTGACTCAGTCCAAATTCGGCTCGGGTCCAACCCAACTAGATATCCGGTTCTGATCCTATCCGAACTTGCCCCTGCTCTTAATTCTGTGACCCCGCAGGCTCTTGGCAACTTGGACACGATTAGAGTCCGACTCTCAATCGATCAGTCGGTAGCGGGTCCTAGCAGAACGTGCCGACTCCCAAGTACCAAAGAGTCATGACGACTTTCCTTTCCAATGTGACTTACGTCCGAGTCCCTTTTGCCTCACAATATACCTTGTCAGACTATAGGCGAATAATTGTCATCCCTTATATAGTCCGACTCTCTTCTCGATCCGAGATAGGTGATTCATCCGACTAACTCTTAGTCGATCGCCTCGGTTAACACTTAACCGAGTCGTGCATGGCCATGCTTTCTGAATCATATCATCCGAGAGGGCCTAGAGAATATCTCTCCAAGTGGAGGGGCAAAATCCTGTCTTGGTTATTCACATCATGCAGCTTGATTCTCAGCCGACCCGAACTCTGCCTTTATGACTGCCCAGTTACGGATCAGTGTTTGACAGAACCTAAGTCGGTGATCCTCAACTCGGACTATGCAACAACCTCAGGTCTAAGGATTACATTGATTGAGATATACAAATGACACCTTGTTCGTTGTACCTCAATATGGGTCAATCTGACTCGCTAAACTCTTTAGTTGAATCTGTGTAAGTCGGAATAGCATCTACATTCCCATGACAAGTGGAACCGAGTCATCAAGACGACTTTCACATTGGTCTAAGTTGTGTGTCCAGCACAACCTCGATGACCAAGGATATTTAGTACAAACAACATGAATGTATAGTTCCACAACCGAATCACATATTCAATGATACACATCAGAAGTTTATACAAGGACAACTTAATATCTTTATGAATACAATGGGAAATATCATCATACATGATTGCCTCTAGGGCATATTCCCAACAGTATCCCACTTGCACTAGAGTCAATCTTCTCACATCACATGTCTAAGCATCTAATGCCCATGGCTCTCAGGTGCGCCTCATGCTTCGGCTGTGGTAACGGCTTTGTCAACGGATACACAATATTTGCATCCGTGTGTACCTTGCATAACTTGATATCACCCTGATCCACGAAATGGCGAATCAGGTGGTACCGCACGAGTATGTGCTTATTCTTCTGGTGTTTTCTAGGTTCCTTGGCTTGTGCAATAGCACCATTGTTGTCACAATACACGTCCAATGGATTGGACAAGTCCTGAACCACACCAAGATCCATGAGGAAATTGCTCATCCAGACAGCTTCCTTTGCTGCCTCCGAGGCGACAATATACTCAGCCTCTGTTGTAGATGCAGACACAGTCTCTTGCTTGGAACTCTTCCAGCTCACAGCACCTCTGTTTATAATAAACACGTATCCGTATTGGGAACGAGAATCATCAGAGTTGGTAAGATAACTTGCATCCTTGTAACCCTTTACACTGAGTTCATCTTCACCACCATAAACCAAAAACATATCCTTAGTCCTTCTCAAGTACTTTAGGATATTTTTAGCTGTTGTCCAGTGGATTTATCCAGGATCATCCCGGTATCTTCTCACAACACTTAGAGAATACGAAACATCAGCCTAGTACAAATCATGGCATACATGATGGCTCCGACTGTAGAAGCATACAGAATCGCACTCATCCGACTTCGCTCATCAGTTGTCGAAGGACATTGAGTCTTGATAAGTTTTACACCATGGGACATTGGTAAGAACCCCTTCTTAGACGATTCCATGTTGAACTTCTTCAACACTTTGTCCAAATAAGTACTCTGACTCAATCCAATGAGCCTTCTTGATCTATCTCTATAGATCCGGATTCCGAGAATATATGTTGCCTCACCCAAATCTTTCATTGAGAAACTCTTTTCCAATGAGTCCTTGGTTTCTTGCAACATCTGGACATCATTTCCAATCAATAATATGTCATCCACATATAAGATTAGAAAGTTTAATTTGCTCCCACTAAACTTCTTTTATAAACAAGAATCGTGATCACTCTTGATGAAGCCAAACGATTTGACTACCTCATCAAAGCGAATATTCCAACTCCGAGATGCTCTATTCAACCCATAAATGGATTTCTGAAGTTTACATACCTTGTCAGCATTAGCCGGATCGACAAAACCCTCGGGTTGTATCATATACACGTCCTCAGTTAAATTTCCGTTAAGGAAAGTTGTTTTGACATCCATCTGCCATATCTCATAGTCAAAATAGGATGCTATCGCTAACATGATCCAAACTGATTTAAGCATCGCTACGGGCAAGAAAGTCTCGTCATAATCAACTCCTTGAACTTGTCGGAACCCCTTCGTGACAAGATGTGCTTTATAGACAGAAACATTTCCATCCATATCAGTTTTCTTCTTAAAGACCCATTTGCACTCGACGGGTCTTGCACCGTCTGGCAGATCAACCAAGTTCCAAACTTGATTTTCTTCCATGGACTTTAACTCGGATCTCATGGCTCCAAGCCATGACTCGGACTCAGATCCCACCATCGCTTCCGAATAATTTGCCAGCTCATCACTGTCTAACAGTAACACATCACAAACACTTCGTAATCTCGCTGATCTTTGTAGTACAGCTGCTGCTGCCGGCTCAGCTACCACGACCGGCTCAACCTCCAAGGGTTTTACCGACTCGCTACTAGCCGGTTCCTCTTGAATTTCTTCAAGCTGCATTGTGCTCCCACTTACTCCCCGACTGAGAGACTCTTTCTCAAGGAAGACACCGTTCCGAGCGACAAACACTTTGCCCTCTTCTCGGTTGTAGAAGTAGTAACCCAAGGATTCCCTCGGATACCCCATGAAAATACACTTATCCGACTTGGCAGTAAGCTTGTCCGACTGAAGTCGCTTGACAAATGCTTCACAACCCCAAATCTGAAGAAAAGACAAACTCGTCTTTTTGCCTGTCCACATCTCATGCGGTGTCTTCTCTACCAATTTTGATGGTACTCTATTTAGTGTGAACGCCGTTGTTTCTAGACAATAACCCAAAAATGATAAAGGCAGATTTGTCCAACTCATCATTGATCGTACCATGTCCAACAAGGTCCGATTCCGCCTTTCCGAAACACCGTTCCTTTGCGGCGTTCCTGGCGTAGTAACTTGGGGAACTATTCCACAACTTTTCAGATGGTCATCAAACTCATGCCTCATGTACTCGCCTCCTCGGTCCGATTGAAGAAACTTTATTTTCTTGCCGAGTTGATTATGTGCTTCATTCTGGAATTCTTTGAACTTTTCAAAGGCTTTCGACTTATGTTTCATCAAATAGATATATCCATACCTACTCAAATCATCAGTGAAGGTAATGAAGTACTCATAACCACCTCTGGCTATCGTGCTCATTGGTCCACATACATCACTATATACTAGTCCCAACAAGTCGGACGCCCTTTCACAACTCTTTGCAAAAGGTGTCTTGGTCATTTTGCCGAGTAGGCAAGATTCGCATGTCTCGAATGACTCCAAGTCGAACGAAGTTAGGAGTCCATCATCATGGAGCTTCTTCATGTGTTTCCAACTTATATGACCAAGCCGACAGTGCCAAAAGTAAGTCATGTTCATATCATTTGGTTTCAACCTTTTAACATTTATGTTATAAACCGACTCACCATCAAGATTCAAAATAAATAACCCGTCCTAGACGGGTGCAAAGCCATGAAACATATCATTCAAATACAAAGAACAACCATTATTCTTGATATTCGACTCATAGCCTTGCCTCATCAAACATGAAGCAGAAATATTGTTTCGCCTGAGCACTGGAACATAATAACAATTATTCAGTTCCATAATGAATCTGGAAGGTAAATGAAGTTGCATCGTGTCGACTTCCAACGCAGCAACTCTTGCTTCGTTGCCAACTCAAATATCAACCTCGCCTCTTGCTACGCTCCTAGTTCTTACCAGTCCCTGCAACGAGTTGCAAATGTGAATAACTGATCCGATATCATATACCCAAGAACTATTAGGTGCATCAGCAAGATATATGTATATAACATTGCAAACAAGTATACCTGAGTCGGAAGTCATACCTCCACTCTTGTCCTTGTCGGCCAAATACTTGTTGCAGTTACTCTTCCAGTGGCCATCCTCCTTGCAATAGAAGCAAGTGGATCCGGCTGAAGGAGATGGCTTAGTCCCTGAGGAAGCGCTTGGAACCGGGTCCTGAGCCTGCTTTCCTCCTGACTTAGCCTTATTCTTAGTCCAAGAACTCTTCTTGAACTTAGCCTTATTCTGCACCATCAACACTTGACTGGCGCCCTTCTTGGGATCCGCCTCTGCCTTCTTGAGCATCCCATGCAATTCAGTGAGCTTCTTATCCATACCATGCATGTGGTAGTTTGAATTGAACTGCCCATATGCACTAGGAAGAGAGTTCAGAATTATATCCGTAGTGAACTCTTCGCTAATGGGGTAGCCAAGCCTCTCTAGAGACTGCACATAACCAACCATTTTGATCACATGCGGACTCAATGGATCACCATCCTTAAGCTTGCAACTCAGCAAAGCCTGAGAGACTTGATACCTCTCAGTCTTCGCCTGAGCGTGGAACATATGTTTGAGGCTTCCGATCATATCGTAGGCATCAACATTCTAAAACTGCTTTTGCAAGTCTGGTTCCATGTGAGCAAGCATAAGACATCTAATATTCATGGACTCATCCTTATCCCAACGGTAGGCATTGGTGGCAACGACAGTCGCATTCTCATTCGGCTCATCTGGAAGTGGGTTGTCTAGGACATGGTCCTTCTTTTCTTGTTTGAGAACAATTCTCAGATTTTGATACCGGTTGGTAAAATTAGTGTCGTTCAGTTTATCTTTCTCAAGAATGGTTCTCAATGCAAAACCGGATATCTGAGAGTGATTGCTACTTCGTGCCATGATCTACAACAAAAAATATGCAAAACACTTAAGACATGTATTCATAAAAGAGCAAGCATATTAAACACTTTAATATTTTATGCTCCCACTAGAACCAACACCCCTCTGATGGTTACCTAGTGATTCAGGATCCTAAATAAGCAAGTCGGCTAGTGAGCTTTAGCATCACCGCTAGCCACCAAGTGATCTAGGTAGACAACTCCTTGTCAATCGTATCTCATACGACTCCCATTGGACGAGTGGCATCACATGCCCCAGCTCCCGTCCGACTTTTCCCCGAGCCCCACAACCGTTATGATAGACCCGTCTAGCTTACCGAGGGTTTCCACAGTAAGAGTCCGACTCGAACCCAACTAGTCGGAAAGAATTGGCAGCACCTCAATTTTATGAGCCCACTACCAAAAATGTCCGACTTGTGATGGTGCAAACACTGGCGCGAAAACCGACTAGACCTTCTTTGAGGGATTAAATTTTACCGACTATCTAATAGAGATAAACAGAGACATAACAATAACACAAAATAAAGCAATTATAATGTGAAATGGTATGGCTCTCTTCATGGCGATCTCCATCTCCACAAATCCTGTAATCCGACTCGTGCCAACTCTTGCCATTGCCGTCTTACTCCATGTCGCCGACATGTACATCGCCTTGCTTGACATCCGGGCTCTTGTAACATCCCAAAAATCATAATTTGTAAAGCTTGCATTGCATACATGCATTCATAAGCATTTGATCTTTTTCAAACATAAGAACCATATTTATGCCTATTACTTATTCAAGTGAGGCAAGGTTTATGTTTTATTTTCTATATGTGATCAGTATATGATCAGTGATGTTTGGAACATAAATACAAGGCCACACAAAAGTTTCAAATCAAATTCTAAAACCATTCATATGCTTATTATAATTATTTAATTAAGGCATAGTTTTAAACTTTATTTTCAAACCCATAATGATTTTGAGTGTAAATAGATGTTTTACACATCCTAGTACACAAGAAATACAGAATAAAATTCTGGAAGAAATATGAATTGAAACAGATTTGAAACACTTATTCAAATTCAAATCTGAAATCAAAACAGAAAAAAATAAAGAGAAAAAAGAAAAAAATAAAGATAGCAACCTAACTAACCCAACCCACCCGCCGCCCAGTAGCCAGCCCAGCAAGCCCACCCAGGAAAACCCCCTCCTCTCTCTATTTCTCACTCCACCCTCGCACACCCACTCGCTGACGCCCCGGTCCCACTGCCACGTCAACTCGTCGTCAATCCCGTGCCGGAGGACCTATGCCTCTTTGTCGTTTCCTTCCCGAATCAATTCGATTGATTACGCTTGATTTCCGGCGTAATTGCCCCGCTCATCCTCGCTACTTAAACCCCCACTACCCCTCTCCATTTCCCCCCAAACCCCAAGCCCTGAGCGCCCCCAGGCTGCGAGAATTCCTCGTCGCGACCCCGCTGCTCCGACGAGCTGCAGCGCCAATTCCGGCCAACACCGACCACCCCTATGCTCCTGGTTCACACGAGCACACTCCACCTTGCCTTGCGCACCTCCCAGTAGCACTAGCTCGTTTGCGCATGCCCCCTATCATCGACAACGTCATCGCCTAAACGCCACCGCCTCCTGCTCCAACTCCGGCGAGCTACTGACGCCAACCCCGAGCACCCCTCGAGTTCTGGTGAGTACCCCTGCGACCCTCGAGAACTTGCGCACTCTCCTGACGCATTGCCTTGATCACTTGCACCCCAGGAGCTCGTCCCCAACAACGACAGCATGTACCTGACGCCTTCGCGAACTCCGGCGAGGAATCCCTAATGTCCTCGAGCGCCCCTTCGCCAACGAAGACCACCTCGAGCATCAGCGACATCATGCGAACTCGGTGAGCTGCTCCACTACCTTCCTCGCTTCCTGTATTGCCGGCAGCATCATCGCCCGAGCGCGCCGCCGCCAGCCACCGTCGTAGCGCCGCTCGTTTTTGGTCTGTTAGATTTGGGCCGTTAGATCTAGACCCAACACATATGATAGATAACTTAAGTGAAGGGGTATGAATCCATCTGAGACGTGCGATGCACTTTAAATTTGACGATCCAGAGAGCCTGATCCGTACGAAGCGGTACCGTCCAATCAGAAAGCGCCCCATGGCTAGGTTTAGATTTAAAATCTGGAATTTCATCTATTAGATATTCAAATTTGTAAATTTAATAACTTTTGTTATGTTTATCCAAAAAAAATACAAATAATATACCATTGTAATCACAAAAATAAATCCTACACATCTATGGGCTTAGTTTTGTATTTTGCCTCTGTTAAAATGGAATTTATGCAGAGACATTTGTAGGCTTATTTTGGATATAAAAATTAATTGGGAAATGTTTTAAAGACCAAATAAAGTTTATTTGATGTATAAATGTTTAGTTTATTGATCAGTACTATTTTACTTGTCTTGTTGGGTTTAGAAAAATCATCACATGGCATTTGCATGCATTCATATATTTTTGCTTGTTTATTTGAAATGTGAATTTGGTGCTATCATTTTATGTGTAGATTTTGGTGCTAGTGGTGATTGTGACGGTGAGGATTGTTGTTACTCCCCCAACTACCAAGGCAAGTGGTGCTTCATACTTCTTGTCCAAATATTTTAACTATGCATTAGAAATATTTTGTATAGGGCTTGCATGATAATTTTTGCTAAGTATCTATATGCTATGCTTGGGAAATCCTAGTAGTTGTAGAATTGTTAGAATTTTCTCTAAGTTAAGATACTTGCTATTGCCATGCTTAGCCTAGTTAGTAGCAACCAAGGGTGGAATATATACAAGCTATGGAAAAATATTTCTAAGTCTTTGACTTATGTTTTTGCTTAATAAAACAACTAAGTGAATGAAACACCTGGGTGGAATGGTAATTGCTTGGTGGATTTTGGTTGAGTGGTTACCAGGGCCCATTTTCCAATGGTCTACCCTATGTATCTCACTTGTGGATTGCCACCCAGGAACAAAGGGATTTGAGATGCCATATGTCAAGAAGCTTCTAGTGCAGCCACATGGCATTATGGGCTCTGCCTGGATCATATAGGTTGCAATAACTTAGCCAAATGGACAGTTGGTGTTAGGGGATGATAGGTTTGGAGCGCGTCCAGTTTGGTCTAAGGGAAGGCTTCTGAAAGATCCTGTCTTGATGAAAATCAAGTCTTGTGGGGAAAGTGCACCACCTTTGCAGAAGGAAGAAACTAAGTACGTAGTCGTGTCCCCGGAAAAGGATAATTTGAGCATCAAGACATGGAAGCTATCAAAAATCTCATCATCCCAATTTCTAAGTTAAAACTTGGGATTGAACAAGGGTGAAGGTTCACCAATGTCTATTGGTGGTTCCTTGGGAGTTTTTGCCAAACAAAAACTTAGTGTTTTCAACTGATAGGTAAAACCTATTTTGAGAAAAGCAAGCCTAAGCTACACTTAGCCAAATTTATGTAGAAGCTAGATACTATTATTCTACTAAGGTATCACTTGCCAATACTATTCCAATGTATTGACCCACTGTGGTTGTAACTTGTGATGTTGCAGGATACTCTGATGAGGATTGGGGTTATGAGTCTACACTCAACATGCTTTCCTATGGCACATGAAGATGAAGAGTTCTATTTATATTGCTAAGTTAAACTCTTGTACTAGCCTATGGCTATGGAGTTGTAAAAGACTATGTTATCTCTGGAATGACGATGTAATAATGACCTTTATTTATGTGTACTTCATCTTAAACTGTGGATGCTAGCATTTGATCCAGGGACTAGCATTCCAATCACACGGACCTTTACCTTTATAAAGGTGGGGTCTTACAGATGGTATCAGAGCACTGTGTTGCCTGTAGGATTATGACCCTAGGATTGGATTAGAAACCACCAAGGAAAAAATTTCAACACTTTGAAAAATTTCCACACTTGTCTTTTTCTTCTCGTAAACTTTTATAATCTTCTTTCTCATCTCTATTTGTAGATGAACTCCATCAATGAAGCCGTAAGGAACGGACCACTCATGACCATGACTTTGGAGTGTGAGACTGAATTTCCCAAGGCCCTCAAGAACCTTATGGTTACCATGGGGATACATGGTGCAGCTGTGTACAAAGGATTCCATGTGATGGATGAAGGAGAAGAGTATTGGTGGGTGCAACTTCACTTGTACAAAAACAAGGAAGACAACCACAAGGAGTCAGGATTCTGCATGGTCACCAACTCAGAAATGCACACAACATTCTTTGACTCTACAAGAAATGCATCTTGGAATTCTATCAAGAAGCTTGGTGATAGACTCAAGTGCAGAATTCTCAACACCCAAAATGACCTTAGAGAAGAAAAGAAGCATACCCAAGAGTTAGAGGCTGCCAACAAACAACTAAGGGGAGACATCATAGATTTAATATGGGAGTCTTGTGAACAAGATAGACAGATGGCTACTAAGGATGCCCTGGTAGCTATTTTGTCTAGTGAGTGAGAGTTATAACGTACTTCGTTAGTTGGACCACCACACTTATCGTTTTTACTTCCAAATTTTTTTGTCTAAGTGTCGTGGTATTGCCGACGAGTATGCCATGGAGGGGTCCTCACAGTGCATGTTTAGAGACGTGGGGTAAGGCGGACGGTTGACATGTACGAGGTAACACAGCTTACCCAGGTTCAGATTCCACAACGGTGGCGGAATCCTACTCCTTCTATAAATCACTATAATGGCAATACGCCGAGTTACAGAGATTAGGTTCGCTGTGCGATGTGTATGTAAAACGATGCCCTAAAGGCTCCCATAGGCCCGACTTATATAGTCGTCAGGTCCTAGGGTTACAGGGAAAAGTCCTAGCCGGACAGGTTACAGAGTTCTACACCGTTTATCACTAGTCTTGTGTATCTTGCACTCCAAGGCTCTGGGTACGCTGGTGACTCCACCGTAGCCTTCCTTTATCCAAAGATTGGCCTCCTACGGATCCACCTAAGCTGGGCCCAGCCATAGGCCATGCTACCGACTATGGGCCACCCGGGTTAGTCGGATAAGAGACATGCTATGAGGATACCCATATAGAATATCCCCAACGGTAGCCCCCGGAGAACTCTGAGATCTTGCGCCGTCTTGCCTCTTCTCGTGGAATGCTCCGTCTAGATGGATGTCGGCAAATCGTCAAGCAACATCTTGTAGTCCTCCCAAAGAACCCTGCAAAGGTTTTCTCCGTCTTCTATAAGTAAGTCGGAGAAACGCTGAATCTTCCATCGTACGCTCCCGTTGTCGGATTAAATCCGTCCATGTCGGAATCTTCGATGGGACGGCTCATCTACCATGTCAGTTATGACGATGTAGGCTGTAGGTCAGCGACGCCTCGTAACTCACAAATGCAGAGAACATAATCATATCCGTTTTTCCCACGCAAGCGATACGAACCGTTGGCGGCGGCGGTTGGAGACGTGGCAAAATTACCGCGCACGTTCACGAACACGTCGTCTACGCGGCAACCGTCTGATTAGCTGCACGAATCTTGACGCATAGTAAGATAAATAGTAACCGTGGGACACTTGCCACTTTTTCACCCCATTCTCTCGCGTCATCGTCTTCTTCCTCCAGCTGTGTGCCTCCTCGAGCTCTCCGCGAAAACCTCGAGAAACCCTAGCCTCTTGCCTGCACCAGTCGCGTTCTTTCCTTCCTCCATGGCTAGCAGCGGCTCATCCCCATCGATGGCGGCATCGAGCGAAGCCGCGGCGAGCTCCGTCGTCGTGCCCCCAGAGGGTCTGGTCATCCCCGCATCGGCGGTGATAGAAACCACCGGCGGCGACCATAACCTGGCGGCGCTGGAGTCCCTGGAAGAGGAGCCAGACTCGCACAAAGGCGACTGCGCGGCTCGGACATCACCGTCCGCGACATCCAAGAGATGGTCGCTGAGGGTTACCTCCCTGCGACGGAGGGGCTCGCCTGGCGGGCGGAGCCGGCCGGTGAGGTGACCCCCTCTCCCCAAGCCGGAGAGAAAGTATACCTCAAGGCGCAATTGGTACGCGGCGTTTCTCTGCCCATCTCCCACTTCTTCCTATCCATCTTGAATCACTTCAAGGTCCAACCCCGCAACCTCTCCCCCAATAGTATCCTAGTGCTTAGCAACTTTGCGGCACTTTGCGAGGGTTACCTAGGGATTAGGCCTAGGTTAGACTTGTTTGTCTACTTCTTCACCGTCAAACGTGAAGCCGGACACAGTAGGGAGGAGCTTAGAAACTGCGGCACCATAAGCTTCAAGATCCGTCCTGGCCGGCGGTTCCCCGACATCGTCGGCCACGAGTCATGCAAAAATTGGCAGCGGACATACTTCTACGTCCCCGACATTCCTTTGGCGGGCCGAGAAGTAACGTATCCGGACTTCGTGGATGGAGCCGCCGCCGAAGTTCCCACATGGCGGTCCCATGCCTCCCTTCCCTCCGACCTCAACGCTTCTCGCGCAATAAGGCGGATCGAGTGGTTTGTAGAGACGGGTCTGACCGGCTTGGACCTAGCCATGTGTTGGTTCATCAGGAAGATCCAACCTCTGCAGCACCGTACGAAGCTTATGCACGAGTACACCGGCGACCGAAGGGATACCCTCCGGATCTCTGAGGACAACTTCTCGAGCGACTCCGTCAAGTTCCGTCTTAAGGACATTGTCAAGGTGAAGGACAAGAAGCGTGGCTTCACCCTTACCTACGACATGTTCGTAGACGGAAAGTGACCAAAGGTAGGTATTTATTTTCCGTGTATGACATTGCTCCAGTTTTTCCGTCTTGCCAATATCATCTTGTCTAACACGATGATTCCTCACTTAACAGCTTAGCGATCTAGAGGAGGGCAACCTGGCCGCCCAAATCTACGATCCCAAGATGAAGGAAGTCACGGTCGTGTCCGATGATGATGCCCCGTTGGCGCGAAAGCGGAAAAGCTCCACCTCTGACGCTGCCGACGGAGGCAAGAAGAAGAAGAAGAAGAAGACGGAGGGTGGAGCCTCCAAAAAGAGTACTGCCGCCCTGGAGGCGGAAAAGAAGAAAGCCACTGGGATGTTTGCCAAAGCGCCTCCCCTAGTGTAAGCTTCTTATTCTCCAACATTGTCTTATTTATCTGTCTTATTCCTGTACTTATGCATTTTGCATGTTTCAGGAAGAAAGCCACAACCAGCCTCAAGAAGTCATCCAAGACTCTTGGGACTTCTAGAAATATTAAAGATATGCTGCATCGCGACACTTCCCCCGCCATTGCCCCTGCTACTCCTGCCGTCAAGCCCTCCTCTGCTTTGACAAGCTCCCAAGCCCAGGAGGCACCAGGCCCTTCCGCCATGGAAGTGAATTCTGGCGCCTCTACCGAACTCGCAATTGTCGGCGAGCAGGCGACGCAGGAGAGCGCTGCTCTTCAATTGGCTGAAGCTCCGGCTAAGGATGCCATCGGTAGCGGCAAGGCAGTGGTGGGTGCTGGTACATCCGCCGAAGGCGGCGCCTCTACTCCCCAGAAACCCTTTGAATTGCCGAAGATTATTTTCCCGGTGCTTACGCCGGGTAGCACAACTATGGTTCCTGGAGGAGTGCCGTCATCTCCGACGTGCGGTCTTGAGGAGCTACTCCGTCAAGCAGACATCTTGCGAAGCAACATCGTTTCCTTTGGCAATCTGCTGGACGAGAGTGCTACAAACCTCAAGATCATCGCACTTGTAAGTTTTACTTTACCTTTTGCATTTCATATGAGTATCCCACTATAGCCCCCGAGGATGTAGACGGAAAAACCATTGGTTTTGCGTCTATATGCTCTAAGAGTGACTAAGTTAGAAAAAACTCTCACTGTAGCCCCCAAGCATTTAGATGGAATGAATTATTCCGACTAGATGCTTTAAGAGTAGCATACACAGTGTCCATAATTTTAAGTGTTGTAGCCCCCAAGCCTCTAGTTGTAACTTAATTAGTTCCGACTAGATACTTAAAGAAAAGCTAAGCATTTTCCGAGTTAAAACTTTATACTGTAGCCCCCAAGATTCTAGTTGAGAACTGAATTAGCTCCGACTAGATGCTTTAAAGAAAAGCTAAGAATATTGCTAAGTTAAAAACTCTCGCTGTAGCCCCCGAGCATCTAAGTGGAAAATTTCCGACTAGAGACTCTAAGCGGACTAAACAACGACTTGAATTTGTGTTTTGTTTCCATAGAACGAGAATGCTCGGAGGGGCATGGCAATGATAAGTACCAGAAGATGCGCGCGAACCTTGAAGCTGAAAAGGGTAAAACCGCCATCTTGAAGGAACAAATCATCAAAAACAAGAGTCTGTTTTCTTTTTTGCGCATTTTCGTCTTACTTTTGTGCCTTCCTTATTCAAGTACTCACTGTGTACTTTGTTTTCTCTGACTTGCAGAGCATGTAGCCAAGGCCAAGGATGTTGTCGAGCAGTCCAATCACATCCAGCAACTGGACAGCAAGAACAAGATCCTTAAGAAGGAGAGGGAAGAAATGTTGAAGATGCACGAGGATTCCATGAAAGCCCTGCAAGACTCCGCCTCCGCGGAAATCAATCGCTTGAAGGAGGAGCTTGTGATCCTAAAGGATCAGAAGCAAGCTACCGATGAGCAAAACCTTCGCCATAGCGAGGCGTTTAAGCTCCTCCAACAAGAGAAGGACTCCCTGGCGGACATCGTCTGGCAGGCTAAGGCCATCATCTTCAGTAAGTGTCCTCCGTCTTGTAGCTCTGTAGTCTGGATACTTAGAATTTTATTGAACTCATGCGCTCCTTGTCGGAATTTTCAGCACCCATGGGTTTAACCCGCTCGCCTCCTTCGGACAAGGAATGCATGATTCTTGCCGGCAACTTCATCAATACCGCCATCACCCAAGCCAAGGAGATTGCCAAGCCCCTCCAAATTTATATCAAGGCCTCCGACTCCGTGGTGAAGTAATCGGAAATTCTGCACCGAGCCCCCGAGCGTGTCGCAAGCTGGAAAGCTTCATGCGCACGGGCTGGCGCAAGGATGGCGTTGTCCATGGTGAAGGAACACTATGAAGGTGCCGACATCGACACGGTGACATCTGGTATCCCCGACATGGATGATGACGGCAAGGAGATCGATCACGAAGCCATCCTGTCATCACTCGCGGGCTATGACACCAGGGTTGCCGAGTTGGTGGACGTCGACGTCTTCATGCCCAGGAACTTCATTGACAACGCCAACCCCGAATCCTCCGAGTCTCCTCACAGTGGTGACGCCGAGGGTGAATCTCTGGCTGGTGATGATGCGGCCTCCAAGTCCCCTGCACCCAAGGAGTGAAAAACACTTTGTAATTCTTGTTTCACCTCTGGAGTGTGCATTGAAAAAAAACTTGGTGATGTAATCTTAAGGCGGAAAATAGTGTTTGTCGTATCCTGCTACTTAAGAATTAATGCCCAGCATGTATATATTTTTTTAAGCAAGTGCTGGCTTATCCATTACTTTGGTTTTTATGCTTGACTTTTCATGAGTAGGAAGACTCGTTGTCGGAACCATGCGCTTAGGTGATGATTCCCAATGGCACCGTCAATAACCTTAGCACAAAATCGCCGACAATAAGTGCCAAAAGTCACTACTCCAGAATCCACATAAAAACAACAAAGAACGTGTAGACCAGAAAACTTAAGCTAACGCCCATAGGCGGAATTTTCACAAGTGCAATCGCAAAGCTTGTGCATAAAGGTTTATATGATCCAAAAATGAACACTAAAGGAGGTAAAAGACTCAGCAATATGAGTGAACCAAAGAGCTTTATTTCATTGATCATATAAGAGGTACACAATTAGATAAAAAATGCTAAGTGTAGAAAGGACGTAGTTGTGCTATGTTCCATGGCCGATCAAGCTTCGGGTAGTCATCATCCGGGTCACGTCGCTTATGCTTATGATCCTTGTTGGGTCTATCCTTGAGCTCACGATTGTCGACAAGGTAGTAAGATCCATTGAGCAGCGCCTTGCTTATGATGAACGGTCCTTCCCATGGCGGGGATAATTTGTGTGACTTCTTCTGCTTAAGTTGGAGCACTAAATCCCCCTCTTTAAATGAGCGATGCCAGACGCGGCGACTATGGTAGCTGCGTAGCTTCTGCTGGTAGATGGCAGATCTTTGGTATGCCAAAACACGCTCCTCCTCGAGAAGGTCCACATCAAGGCGTCTGGATTCTTCAGCGTCATCTTCGTCGTAGGCGGCAACTCTTGGTGCATCATGGAGGATGTCGGAGGGTAGGATGGCTTCTGCTCCATATACCATGAAGTAAGGGGTGTAGCCGGTGGATATGTTAGGTGTAGTTCGTAAACTCCACAGCACAGATGGCAATTCTTCCGCCCAGGCTCCAGTTGTTCTATGTAGCAGTGCCTCAAGACGTGGCTTGATTCCCTGCAGAATTAATCCATTGGATCGCTCAACTTGACCATTGGATTATGGGTGTGCCACAGATGCAAGGTCAAGTCGGATGCCTTTGTCCCAGCAATAGGCCTCCACTTCTCCGAGTGACAAGTTGCTACCATTGTCGGTGATGATGCTATGCGGGAGACCAAATCTCACCACTAGATCCCGGACAAACACGAGGCGATTGCCCCATCAAGCTTTCTAATGGGTTTAGCTTCTATCCATTTGGTGAATTTGTCAATCTGCTACAAGCGGTCGTAAATCCACATGGTGCCGTTTGTAACGGTCCCACCATGTCTAGCCCCCAGACTGCAAACGGCCAAGTTATTGGTATTGTTCGCAATTCTTCAGCAGGGACATATGGTTGTCGGGCATAATACTGGAATCATGTGCATGTTTCAACCAGCTTGTCGGCGTCCGCCTTCGCGGTCAGCCAGTAGAATCCTTGCCGGAAGGCTTTCGTGACCAACGATCGAGGAGCGGCATGATGCCCGCAATCTCCGAGATGGATTTCGCGTAGGATTTCCATACCTTCTAGCTGGGAAACACACTTTAGGTATACACCAGTAGTGCTCCTTTTGTAGAGTTGCCCATTGATTATGGTATAACCCTTTGCTCGTCGTACTATCTGCCATCTTTCGACCTCATCGTCGGGCAAAGTTCCGTGTTCGAGATATTCCATGAACGGTTTTGTCCAAGCCGGAGGGGTCTTTGTCACCATGTTGACGAAAGAATCAGCTCTATCCGGGTTGTCGATGTCGGCGCCCTTCACGGATGGTGTGCGTAGATGCTCTAGGAAAACTCCTGGCGGAATTTGCTTGCGCCCTGATCCGAGATTAGACAATAGATTAGACAATAGATTAGGAAAACTCCCTAGGCACATACTTGACTTCGTAGCCCAAGAAGCTCTTGGCTATCACGTCCACTTCGTCACGATATGACGCCATCATAGGGTTCCGCGCATTCTAGGTGTCAGCCACCTACTGGGCAACCAATTCAGAATCTCCACAGCAAACTATGCGCTTGATGCCAATATCCTTGGCTACACGTAATCCGTGAATGAGTGCTTCATACTCCGCCATGTTGTTTGTAGCCTCGAAGTGGATCTACAGAACGTAGTGTAGCTTGTCTCCTTTTGGTGACTGTAGCAATACACCAGCCCCCGAGCTGTTGAGCATCTTTGATCCGTCAAAGTGCATCACCCAGTACTCTGGTTCCGGCAACGGAGTGGCATCCGTCATCTTCGTCCAATCTGCAATAAAATCCGCCAAGGCTTGTGACTTGATAGCGTCGCGTCTTTTGTAGGTGATCTCGAAGGCGGCAAGTTCAATGCCCCACTTCGCGACCCTTCCTGTAGCGTCGCTGTTGTTGATAATGTCGGACATTGGAGTCTTGCTCACTACTGTGATTGGGTGCTCCTGAAAGTAATGCCTCAACTTCCGAGAAGCAAGGAATACTCCATAAGCTATCTTTTGGTAGTGCGGGTAATGCTGCTTGGACTCCGTGAAGACCTCGCTTACATAGTAAACTGGTTGCTGAACTCCGTGCTCATAGCCTGGTTCTTTCTGCTCTACCACGACGACGATGCTAATAACCTGGTTGGTTGCCGCCATGTAGATTAACAGGGGATCACCAGGCCCGGGTGCTGCAAGGATGGGCGCTGAGGAGAGAATCTCCTTGAGCTGCTTCAATGCTGCATCTGCCTCGTCCATCCACGTGAATTTGTCCGCCTTCAAAGAACTTGCGGTGGTAGAGCCTTCTCTCCAAGTCGGCTGATGAACCGACTAACTGCTGCAACACAACCTGTTAGTAGTTGGATGTCCTTTAGGCATGTCGGACGGTTTATGTTTAAGATGGCCTTGATTTTCTCCGAGTTGACCTCGATTCCACGCTGAGAAATGATGAAGCCCAACAGTTTGTCGGCTGGAACCCCGAAGACGCACTTCTTAGGGTTGAGCATCATGTTGTATTTCCGGAGATTATCAAAGGTTTCTCTTAAGTCGGAGATTAAGTCGTTTGACTTTTTAGACATCACCGCGATATCGTCCACATAGGCGTGAACGTTCCTACCAATTTGGTCGTGAAGGCAACGTTGCATTGTCCGCTGGTAGGTAGCACCTGCGTTTTTCAACCCAAAGGGCATCGTGACATAGCAAAACGTGCCGTATGGGGTAGTGAACGAAGTGGCCAATTGGTCCGACTTCCTCATCTTGATCTGGTGGTATCCTGAGTATGCATCGAGAAAACACAAAAGTTCCGAGCCAGCCGTCGAGTCAATGACTTGGTCAATGCGAGGCAAAGCAAATGGATCTTTGGTACATGCTTTGTTCAAGCCGGTGTAATCAACACACATTCTTAATTCATTGGTTCCCTTTTTGGGGACAAGTACAGGATTGGCCACCCATCGGGTGTGAAGGACTTCTCGGATAAACTCAGCCTTAAGTAACCTAGCTATCTCTTTGCCAATGGCGTGTCTCTTCTCATCTCCGAAGCGTCGTAGAGGTTGTTTCACTGGTTTACATTTTGGATCTATGTTTAAGCTGTGCTCGGCAAGTTCCCTAGGTACACCTTTTGTAACACCCTCAGAATCGGCCCTATGCAAGTTTCAGCGCTTCCCGCCAAACCCGCATAGAAACGATTCAAAGGTGCCCACCAGGCACTTGCGTGCGGGTGGAAAACGAAGTAATATCATTACACAATAGTCCTCGATGGAACCCACAAAACATATATATACAACAGCGACTCAAAGAGTCAAGAATACAGATATACAATACAAAGATCCAAATCACCTCTAAAACGATATAGCGTCCGAGTACGGACAAGATGCAAATTGTGCTAAGAGCCCTGAAGAATAACCAATGGCATCCATAACCTGCCGAGCCAAGCGGAAGGGTAACCCTGCTAACGACGTCGATCTCAAAACCTGCTTAAACAAAAGGGGTGCCGACAAAGGGCAAAGGAAAAAAAAGAGAGAGCGGTCAGTACTGAGGCCAGTACACGGCGAGACTAGAATTCGGTGGTCCTCGCCTACATAGGTATGGTGGGCTGAAGCGGCAGCGCAGCATGCACTAAACAACCTATAGAGACTCGATACAACTAGCGGCTATCAGAGAGGGGTAAGAAAGACCTATTCGGAAACAACCTGATACTACCACCAAACATACCCATCCTGGTGTTTCCCCCTCGAGACCAAACGAGGAAGTCAACCGAGGAACTCACACCGTTGGCAGTTTTATTCATTCCGTTATAGTTGCGGCAATTACTAGTCAGGTATAGATAATCATCCTGATATAATAAGCAGTGGGCAGTTTTGGTTAAGCATTCCGTTGTAGTTGCGACACTTATTAGTCAGATACAATTAGCATGAGATATCCCAAACCCAGCAGTTGTTGGTACTTTTATTTAGCCATTCCGTTGTGGTGAAGCTGATTACTAGTCATATCGGATACAAGTCAAATTATAACAGTAAACTTTAGTTATAGTTGTCTATGATCGAGAACTGTGCCCCAAGTCGTCCATAACCGCGGACACGGCTTCTCGAAAATATTTAACCCTGCAGGGGTGCACCAAAGTTTTCCACACGCACCTACACCCATGTTGTCAGATCAGGTAGGTACAAGATCACAAAACATACACCCAACGGTATGTCGATGGGGTTTTGGACACGACGTTTCCCAGACCCAAAGCAAGCACGGGGGGCCACCCCACTAAGCTACCGGCAACGAAGTTGGCGGGCTCCGGAACGGACCCAGGGTTTGCGTCAGTGGTTGTAAACGACTGGGAACCCGAAAATGTGACTGGGCTTGTCGATACCACGAAAACACTCCGCTTACCTAAACAGTACAGGTGCTCCTCGCACAATCGTAAATAAAGCAGTAAAGCATGGCATAAGTACAGGATAGTAATAAAGCTCCAAACTACTTTGTGGCCCCGATGCGATTACTTGGAATCGGTACTAAATCGATGGGGTGCCCATACACCCCACGTGGTTAGCGCTCGATCTCTAAGCAGTGTCAAGTACTCGGGGTCCTACGGGACACAAGTGGACGGTTAACAACCAAATAACATCTATTGCCCACCTGTGCCTCTGCATTTACCTACTTCAGTTTTAGTTATTAAACAATAATTAAAGCCATGATCATCTCCAACATTAAACATGCGGCAATACTCCAACAACTGTGGTACTTGACGACACGCAACAGCACTTGAGCAAGCGACTACGACGCGCAAGTCCAACTATCTACCAAACAACAGGTAATAGGATGTGTCCAAGGCAATATAAGGCTGCAAGGGATATCACGGGTACGACAAATAGAGCATCGCAACACAGATAGCAATAAATCAACAGGAGGGAGTAAATACTATAAAATAAAAATAGGTAGAAGGGGAAGGGATGCTCGCCTGAAAACATTGCCGAAGGTTCATCCGAAGAACGGGCGTCACTCGCATCAACTCATCGTCCTAATCCGTGAAGAAGCAAAGCACTAGAAGAAACACCGGATGCACTATTTAATACTACGGCAGAAGATCGGGCATGATGCATGTATGATGTATGACATGGAAAAGGTGCGGTGCAATTAGGCAAGATTAAGCGGAATCGGGGTCCCGACATTTAATTAATAGGTTCATGTTGTTTAGATACCCTGCAATTTAAATGTTGTCTTAACATGGCAAAATATATCACCGGTTCGCTACACAAATTTATATGGGACCAATATAAGACTAGATTCGCCCGCATATGGCCTCCATATTTAATTATGAAGTGAATCGGCATAAGACCCCCAAACCATAAGATATGTGTGCAAGCATGAACATTTTAGATGCAACAGATATATATTTCATTTATAAAAATAGGGTTTTGGGAAGAGGGTCACACATGGGTTCGGCGATCTTGGACTCCGGGGTTCGGCCTCGACGTCGGGGTTGGTCTTTAGGGCAATAGCCTTCGGATCCGTCTCGGGTGGTTAAGTCGGAATCGTTGAAGTAGAGCTTGTCCAGGGATCACCGGGGTGCTCGTCGTTCTTGTCCAAAGGAGATCTTGGCAGATCTTGTGCTTGGCAAGTGGAATGATGCATAAGCATGATCGAGACGAGCTTGGAGATAGCCTTGGCGGTATACCAAATGCAGAGACATCCGTAGTTCTTGCAGTTGAGATGGTATCACCACCAGGCAAGCAGCAAAAGAACGAACGAGGCCACCTGACAACATGCAAACAGGGGTCAGGAACCAAGGTGCTCGTGAACAACCAGAAGGAGATCTGCGTGGTGGGCCAGCGTGTGACGTGAACGAGTCAGTCGACCTTGGCACGGGCACACGGGGAAGGAAGCCGAGAGATCAAGAACAGAGGAATCGGCGACGACGGGTGCTACTGCTGGCCGCAACTCAAGACGACGGAGGAAGCGCCGGGTGAAGAGCTTGCCGAGAAGGGAAAACCAGCAGCGGCCCGCTGGCGGAGGGTAGCGGCCGAGCTCTGACGATGGGCAGTGAGGCGGCCATAGCGCCAGCAGGGAGGGAGGCGAAGGAGCTCGGGGTAGAGGGTGGCGCCGTTCGCAGGAGGGAGAGGGGTGGCGTCGCGTGCTCGCGGTGGAGGCCGTCACAGCTCGAGGCGTCCGGGGTTGCAAAGGCTGCTCGCCAGCGAAGCGAGAGAGGGCGACGGGGGAAGGTGGGGCTCGCGAGGGGATCGAGGGGAGGACGCGGGGCGGGACCACGCAGACGGGACAGCCTGACGGCGAAGCTCGGCCAGAGGAGGATACGTCGGGGTAGGCGGCGGCGGAACTCGGTGGCGGGACGGGCGCGGCCTCGGTGACGCGGGCGAGAGGCGGCGACGCGACCAGAGGAGAGGAGAGAGGCGTGGCGGTCCTGTGGCGCCGGGCACGCGGGCGGGACGTCAAGGCGGAATTGGGACAGAGAGGGAGGCGCTCACGAGAGCGTGCGGGGTCGGGGGGGTTGTTGGCATCCGCGAGAGAGAGGAGAAGTGGGGATGGTGGGGCCGCGAGGAGAGGCGACCAGGTCGCGGGGCGCGGTTGGGGCCATGGATCTGTCGGTAGAGGCTTGGAGTACGCGGAACGGTGGTTGACTAGGAGCGTCGGGTTGAGGGCGGTGGGGCCGGGTCCAGGGGGTGTCCAGGGGGTGGCGGCGGCAGTGGGGATTAGGTAGGGTGGGGTTTGGTTGGTCTAGGGTTTCCACTGGTTGGGCCATTTAGGCCTGGCCAGTTTAGGTCTGGTTTTTAGGTTTATTATTTTTATAAAATATTATTTTTGTTTTGTAATGTTTTAGCAAATAGTTTTTAGGCAAATAGTTTAGCAGATAAATATAGGATCTTGTTTTGAAACAAGAGGAGAGGTATTGCAGTAAACAAAAATAGTTTTGGTTGAAACATTTTGAGAGGCAAAAATAAATGCATGATGCAAAGATGGTGCACAAAACATATGACAACAGACGATATTATAGTTAGGGTTTACCCGGGATGCTACACCTTTCATGTCGGCCGGTTGCCAGGCAAAGATGTCCTTATTCTCACGGAGGAACTCGACGAGCGCACTTTCCTATTTGGGATCCAGGTTCGTCCCAATGGCAACGGTCTTGGAGGCATCGCCTGCCACAAGCTCCACCGGCTTGGTCTCAATGGCGGCCTTGAACGCAGGAGCGGAGTCGGAGATCTGCTTCTTCGACGCGGGCATCTCTGAGTCACTAACCTTGCTCTGGATCTCCTTGAATTCTTCGCTGTGGAGGACAGCTTCTGCAACGGCTGATTCATTGATCTCGCAGTCCCTTGCCTTGGTAAAGCTTCCGGATACGGTGATGACACTGTTTGGTCCGGGTATATTGAGTTTGTTGTAGACGAAGCATGGCTTGGCCATGAACGTGTGGAATATGTCGCGGCCGAATATGACGTGGTACACGCTCTTGAAGGGGACCACCTCAAAGGTCATGCGCTCTTGGCGGTAATTATTAACGTCGCTAAAGGCTACCTTAAGTGTAATGCACCCAAGTGACTGAGCCTCCCGTCCAGGAACAACGCCATGGAACACGGTGTTGGTCCGCCTTAGGTTTGCCTCCGTCAAGTTCATCTTCTGCAGTGTATCCAGGTACATGATGTTGATGTTGCTTCCACTATCCACCATGCACTTGGTGAACTCCACGCCGTCAATCAATGGGTTGATGACCATGGCGTATTGGTTCTCCGTGGGCACAAGGTATCGGTGGTCCGTCCTGTCCCAAGTGATTGGAACCTCCGACCAGCGCAGGTATTGGGGGACTAGGGGGAGAGTGGCCATCAGGATCCTTAGAGAGGTCTTCTGTTGTCGGACGGTGGGGTTGCCAAGGAAAGTGTGGTCGAGTGGGGCCTTCTTTGCGAAGGGGTTATTGCCCTTGTCGTCGCTCTTGGCGGCGTGCTTGGGGTCAACGTCCTCGTCCATGTCACTTGAATCCTTGGACTCCTCCTCCTTCTTCTTCCCCTTGCCCATGCCTCGCGGTATGTTCTTCCGACTTCGCTTGTAGCCGAACTCCGGGTCTTCCTTGAGGTCGTTGACGAACTTGCAGTGTCGATTGGTATGGGTGGCCTTGCCATTGACATCGAGGTGTACGAGTCACGGCATATCGCGGTACTCTTCATACGTTTGGGGGATGCGGAGCGGCGCCGAGTTGGTTTCACTTCCTCGTTGCTGCCCACGGCCTGCTCCCCTTCCTCGGCCACGTTGTCCGCCTTCTCCTTGTCCTGCAAAAGTCATGGCGACCATGTCGGTAGATTGCTTTTCTTCTGGAGCGGTTTTCCGCTTTGTACTACTGTTCCTCCGAGCTTGGGTTGGAACGGCCGTTGCCGGCAAAGAGCCACGAGCATCGTCGTCGGCAGCTGCGAACTCACTAGCTAATAGAATCATCTGATTCAAGTCAAGCTGATGATTGTCCTTCAAGCGCTTTAGCTTATGTCGGAGTAACGTGCCCCTTTCCAATCCATCGATGAAGGCGGCCATGGCGGTCTGGGCGTGCACTCCTGCGCAGGAATTCTTCATATCCAGCCAGCGGGAGAGGTAGGCGCGAGATGTCTCGTCTTTTTCTTGCACACACCGTTGTAGATCGCCCACAGTGCAGGGACGCTTGTATGTACCCTCAAAGTTCTTGGTGAACGCTTCTTGCATGTCCAACCAGTTGTAGATAGATTTCTCCGGCAAGTCGTCGATCCATTGACGGGTCGTACCCGCCAGCATTAACGGGAGGTACTTGACGGCGACATTGGGGTTGCCACCGGCAATCTCCTCCGTGTTGCCGTAGTCCTGCAACCATGTGGCGGTCTTGGCGGTGCCGTCATAGGTCTTGATGGTCTTGTCAATCCGGAAACCTTTGGGGTAAGTTGCGGACCGTATTGCAGGTCCAAAGCAACGTGGTCCTAGGTATGGTCCTTCCTGGGCCTCGTGGATCTTATTGATCCGTGAACGTGCATTGTATGGCTCCGGGTTATTCTTCTTGTTGTCAACAGGGGATGGGCTGCGTGAACGGCGCGGGCCTCTTCCGTCATGGTGACTGCTTGGTGGTGACGGAGGCTGAGGTGGTGGTGGGTTAGCCTTTTTGCTGTTACCCTCCTGCGACGCCCCACGCCTGTCACAGTTGCTTGCCGGACGCGGAGGGTCATGGTGTGACCTGCTCTTATGTCCTTGGTGGCGCTCTCCATCATGACGGGTCTGTGCCGCGTTGTCGCGGATGACGATGTCGCACTGCTTTGGTGGGGGCATATCCGTACGATGGTGAGTCTTGTAATCTTCCTGACGTCGGGCGGATCGGGGCGGTGGCGATGGGCGGCGAGGTTGGGCTCTTTCTTCGTGGTCGGAGGATATGGGGATAGCATCCTTCCTGTTGCACGCATCCCTCCGTCTTCGTTCTGATGAACCCGTCCGCGATCCGACATCCTGAGGAGATCTGTCCCTTGGCGGTTTGTACTGGCTAGAACGGCAGAGCGCTGGGTCAGACTCAAGCCTCTGAGAGGTGGCCTTTTCCTGCTGCTTTACCGCCTTGGCCACTAGGTCATAGACCTGCTCTACTGCCTTAGGCGATCTATCCTGCTCCAGAAGGGTTTTGGCGATGGTGAGGTTAAGGAGTGGGGTGGGCATCACCTGCTTGCCTTCACTATCAATGTATGGCTTGGCCTGTGCCGGCTTCGAGGGAGCCCATCCTAGGTTGCGCCATACACAAGGATCGTTGATGACGTGAGCCGGAGCTTTCTTAGCCTTCTGCTGCTTCAGCAGAGTCTTGTAATCGGCCTCCATTGCTCTTGCTTTCTCTATGGACTTCTGCGCGTTGACCAGATCTCGATATAGTTTAGCGCCTTGCTCCGCGATAGCTTGCGCCTCCTCCAGCAGCTGCTGGTGCTTCTCGTCAAGCTGATTCACGTTCCGGATATGATCAACGGTTAGTGGCTCAACGAGGAGATTGTCGTACATCACTCTATCAGCTGGAGTAACATGGCCTGCTGCCGACGTGGATGCTGGAGGCGTCAAGTTCGCGGTTTTGTTGTTGCTCGGACCGGTGCCGAGTTCCTGCGGCTGCTGCACTGGGTTAGGCGGAGGCGACATGACCTTTGCGCGATCAATGTCGTCAGCAATTAGTGGCCCCTTCCCCTTATCCAGTGCCGTAGGCGGAGCTTGCCTAGGCTAGTCTTCGTCCATCGCTGTCCCAATGGTGACGAACACCCCTCGAGACATGACGGTGTTATTAGCTTGCTCGTCGCGCGAGTACTCCTCCTCCATCTCCTGCATGGAGGAGTCTAGCTCTTCTGTACTAAAGTCTATCTCCTCTGAATCTGCACTGAAATCAGCATAAAGCGTGTCAATGATAGAGTCGGAGGGTGCCAGGACTTCCTCAATGATGGGCGGTGGAGGTGCAACGGCCTCGACGATGGCTGGAGGTGGTGGTGCTGCTGCGACGATGGCGGCTGGAGGCGGTGGTGGTGGTGGCTGAATCGGAGGGGCTCCATCAATGAGCGCAAGCGCTGTCTGAGCTGCCGCTTCAGCCTCCGCGTAGTTGTTGACGGTGTTCACCATGCCTTTGAAGGTGAGGCGTACTGACGCCTGTTGCCGTCTTAGAGAATGTCGGAGAAGCGTGCCATGGTCTAGTCCTTCCACAAAGTGATAGATGGTATCATCATTGGGGTAGTTGGCCAGATCGGCTCGTATACGGAGCCACCTGGCTAGGTAATCGCGGGGTTTTCGCCCTCTCTCTGAACGCAGCGCGCCAGATCGAAGATGGTAACCACGCCGACGAACATGGATCTCTGCTGTCCAGACGCACGGACAAGGCCGGCGGATTTGCAGTGATCTTCCACCTTTATATCCTGCACAGGGGCGGTTTGGGTGGGTCTTGAATTTTTCCGATCTTTGCCGGGAAACTCCGAGGAGAGATCCGACATCGATCCTTCGCGAACGTATCCTGCCCGTAGGCGGTCCGTGCGGGTCTTGATGCTCCTCCGACTCCCAGGGAACTAGTGCCCGAGTCGGTTTCGCCAATGAAGAGGTGGATGTCTCCGATAGGAACGATCGAACACCGCGTAGGGTTCGTCTCCGCCGGGATCCAGAACTCGTCGGGAGGGACGATCGGAACGTTGCTGGAGAAGAGAACGCGACCGATGGCCACGGTTTCGCCGATTCCCGCGAAGATCTTGGTCCTCGCCCGCTGAAGAGCCTGAAGCGCCTCTTGCCCCACGGTGGACGCCAACTGTCGTGGTATTGCCGACGAGTACGCCATGGAGGGGTCCTCACAGTGCGTGTTTAGAGACGTGGGGTAAGGCGGACGGTTGACGGGTACGAGGTAACACAGCTTACCCAGGTTCAGATCCCACAATGGTGGCGGAATCCTACTCCTGCTATAAATCACTATAATGGCAATACGCCGAGTTACGATTAGGTTCAAAGCGAGGTGTATGTAAAACGATGCCCTAAAGGCTCCCATAGGCCCGACTTATATAGTCGTCAGGTCCTAGGGTTATAGGTAAAAGTCCTAGCCGGACAGGTTACAGAGTTCTACACTGTCTATCACTAGTCTTGTGTATCTTGCACACCAAGGCTCCGGGTACGCTGGTGACTCCACCATATCCTTCCTTTATACGGCATGGGCCTCCCTTCTGGATCCACCTAACTGGGCCGCCCAGCAGGCCATAGGCCATGCTACAGACTATGGGTCACCCGGGTTAATCGGATAAGAGACATGCTATGAGGATACCCATATAGCATATCCCCAACACTAAGTTATGTTGAACCTTTGATGTTTGTAATGGATTTGTGTATGCCATGACTTGTGTGTTTATTGCAAAAGATGTGCTTGTGATGTTTGTCTTGTGATTTTCTCTATTGTTGTTGATTCTAACTTTTCTCTATCTTATAAAAATAGATGCCTAATGTGATTATCAACACGGCCGAGGAGTTCAAGGGAACTCGTTTTGGTACTCGTCTCATTGAGCTCACTAGTGTGCTCAACCTTCCACTTCCTAGCATCATGACACTACCACTCACCAAGTTTGAGAGGAAGTACCTATGGGGCTTCAGAGTCACCCAGCCAGGACGCCAGACAGAGCCAACCATGGAAACCATCACTTTCAAGCTGATGCATGACGACAAGGAGAAAGGCTTATATGTAGTCATGCAGGAGTTGCTTGGGCGCCTGGTAGGGTGACACTCCACCGAGATTAGAGGTCTTTAATTTCACCCCTTCGGGAGACGCAACGAGGAGGGTGAGGCTATAGAGTATGAGGATGCTGCTAGAGAGACGATGGAGTCGATTCGTCTATACCTCCAGGACCTAGAGGGTCTTATTAGACACATAGATACTGATAGGACCAACGTCATGCTTAGAAATGACGAGCTCTAGGTTCAGCTCCGAGAGAAGGACAAGCTCTTCGCGGAGCAAGACGAAATAGTCAAGGAAATGGAGGCCAAGTTCGAAAGCCAGGACAAGAAGTTCAAGAGCCAGGAGAAAAGAGTCCAAGACAAGAACAAGGAGATCCGGGAGATGTAGGAAGAGCTTGAGGCCAAGGACTTCGAGCTTGAGCATCAGCGGGGAGTGATCGAGAGGCTTCGCTCACAGAAGAGGGCTCTTAGGGCCAAGATTGAGGCCTTGACTACTAGTGTTGATGAGTATAAGACCGCGATGGAGAATGCAGGTCTTACCCTTGTTGATGTGGAGATTGATGCGGAGGAGTAGTGTAGACTACTCAATTATCTTTCATCTACCGTACTTTTGATTATTTAGTCGCAATGACCATCCAACATGTGGGTGGCTTGCTATGGTGTGTTTTGCATTTTCAAACTTGTTGTTTATGTCGTTCAAACTCTATGTTATTTTGATGCTTGGTTATTGTGATTGAGTATGTGATGTATTGTGCATGTTAAGCATCTATGGATATCTCATTCTTATCCTTATGAAAACCATATATGCCTCCTCGACGTGCCAACCCCAACCCAAACAACAACAATGTCACTCCCGAGATGCAGCAGTTGATGACAGCACAGGCACAACTGATGCAGATGATGACCACTTTCATGCAGAACCAGAATCAGAATAACAACAACAATAACAATAACAATAACAATAACAATAACAATAACAATAACAATAACAACAACAACCAGAATAATCTGCCAGGATTTGATGTGCTGACCAGATTCCTAAGACTGAGGCCTGCAAAGTTCTCGGGAACCACTGATCCAATGGTAGCCAATGACTGGTTACGTTCAGTGAACAAGGACTTAGTGACTGTCGGCTGCACCAACGAAGAGAAGGTCAGGTTTGCAGCACATCTGCTAGTAGGGCCGGCAGCAACCTGGTGGGACAACTTTCAGATCACCACTCCCATTGAGGATGTGACTTGGGCTATCTTTGAGGATGGATTCCGTACAGCTCACATCTCATCCGGGGTGATGAATTTGAAGAAGAAGGAGTTTCACAACCTGAAACAGCGTCACCGCAGTGTGGCTGAGTATATTGAGGAATTCAACAATCTGGCGCGTTATGCATCAGATGAAGTTGATACAGATGCCAAGAGGAAGGAGAAATTCCTCGAAGGACTGAATGATGAACTGAATCTGCAGCTGTCTGTTGCCTATGACCCAACCTACCAATCACTTCGTGACAACGCTACCATCTTGGAAAACAACATGAAACAGGTTGAGAGTAGGAAGAGGAAGCACATCTTTGATAAGCACAGCTCGGGATCGTCTCACAAGCGTTCCAATCATGATGATAGTGGGAGTTCTAGATCCCACAAACATGGAAAGTACAACAACCACCACAACCACAACCACCATCATGACAACAAGCATCACCGCAGTCATGATAATGACAAGTATAAGAACCACAAGAGTGGACACAAGAGCCACCACAATGGAGGTGGAAATGGTAGTGGAAGTCAGCCTGCAAAAAGAGATATTAGTCAGGTAGAGTGTTTCAAGTGTAAGAAGATGGGACACTATGCAAATGAGTGTCCAGAGCAGAAGGTTGACACACACACCCGCAGCCCCCACTCCCACCCCGGCCACACACACCACACGCACGCCCCACCTGCTGCCCCCACCCGGCCACGTCGCCCCATAACCCACGCAACACCACAGGCGCGCACGCACCCGACGCACACCACCCGACCGACCCCCCTGGCCCACCTGCCCCACGACGTCCCCCACCTCCCGTTCCTCTCTCCCTTCCTCTTCTTCCCGAGCCGCTCGCCGCCAGATGCTCCCTCCCCTCCGGCCACCGCCTCTGCTCCTCCTCCCCGCCTCCCTCGCCGGCCCGCACCCCTCCCCGTCGCTCGGGCTCGCCCCGCCGCCCAACCACCTCCGCCAACAGCCAGCTCGTGGCGGCCCCCTCTCCCTCGTCCGTCGACCCGAGATCCGCCACGCCTGGGACCTGCCGGCCGCTGCGAGCCCCGCCTCCAACCTCGGCGCCTCGAGCCCGAGCTCCGCCCGGCCTCCTCTGCCGCGTGGCGCGCCGACCGCCGCCCGCGTCCCTCTCCGGCCTCCCCGCCCGCCGCTCGAGCTCACCGCCTCTTCTCCCGGCACCGGCTCCTCCCGCGTCCGCTGCGTCTCTGCCTCAGAGCCCCACCTCTCTGGCGTCGTCCCTCCTCCTCGGGCTCCTCGTCCTCTGACACTCCACCGCCATCTGCGGTCCTGCGCCGCTGTTCGACCTCCTCCGGCCGCCTCCCCCGCCGTCCGCCAGGGCCGTCCCCTCCGCTTCGAGCTCACTGTCGGGCGCCCCTTCCCGTTGTGCTCTGGCGCCGCCCCACTCGCCGGAATCCTCTCCTCTGCGAGCTCCGCCTGCGAAGCCGCCGCCGCCCTCCTGCGAGTCGCGCGGTGCCCCGTCGTCACCTCTCCCGTCCGCGCAGGCCAAGCCCGCGAGCTCCGCCACCACAGTTCCGGCCACGCCTCCTCGGTGCCCTCCTCTCCCTTCAGCTCCTTCGCGCGGGCCCGGCGCCTCCCACGAGCTGTACGGTCGCCGCCTTCGTCCTGCGTGCCTCTGCCCCTCTGGTCAGGTCGCCGCTCGTCCCCGAGCCCCATCGCGGTCAAGCACACGCGTCGCAGGGTCCCATCACCGACATGCCCTGCAGCGTCTCGGCGGCCTCGTTTTGCAAGCTCGCATCTAACCGCGTGGCCAGGAGCTTGACCCGTTCCTCCCCTTGTACTCATGTTGCTGTCAACGTTGGCTACATGGGAAACATCTGAGGGGTACCGCGTTTCTACCCATGTTCTGTGAGGTCAAATGGATCGCTCCATAAACAGTTCCAATGATGTACGTGAGATCCTCGACATGTACTCTCAAGATTCCCGATGCAACATGAGCGAGACCCTGGACCTCAAGATCGTTTACATAGGACCCGATAACCGCCAAGGCCGCCAACCCGGATACACCGAGTTCTTCCTCTAGGACACCAAGGCCGTCAACATGGAACCGAGGGACATCAAGTTCTCCTTCCCGGATTCAGGGACTCCGACCTGGTGCGACAAGTACTTCTATCCGAACATAAGACCGGTCGAAAACACCAAGATCTCCAATCGGAATGCCAAGTTCGCCACCTTGAACGCCATGACCGTCTACGCGGACCCGAAGACCATGAATGCGACAAGATCGACACCGACCAGGGCGAGACCGATGCGCCCCCGACACCGAACCAAGCCCTTCTTCCCGGAACGCCATGCTCTTCACCTTGTATCCAACCCCGAGACCGATCCCGCCGAACCCTGAACCCTAAGACCGACCCCGAACCCCGGAACCCCAAGATCGCCGAACCCTAATGTGTGACCCTAAGCCCCTATTTTTATAATAACATATATGTGTTGCATATTAAATTGTCATACTCGCATGCATATTGTGTGGTTTGGGGGCCTTATGCCGATTCACCTTATAATTAAATATGGGGCCCATATGCGGGCAAATCTAGTCGTATATTAGTCCCATTTAAATTGGTGTAGCGAACCGGTGCTATATTTTGCCATGTTAATATAACATTAAATTGCAGGGTATCTAGACAACATTTAATCTGCGGGGTAGATAAACAACATGAACCTATTAATTAAATGTCGGGACCCCGGTTCCGCTTAATATGGCCTAATTGCATCGCACCTTTGCCATGTCATACATCATACATGCATCATGCCCGATCTTTTGCCGTAGTATTAAATATTGCATCCGGTGTTTATTCTAGTGTTTTGGTTCTTCGCGGATAAGGCCGTTGAGTTGATGCGAGTGTCGACCCGATATCCGGTTGAACCTTCGGCAATGTTTTCAGGCGAGCATCTCCCACTTTCTACCTATCTTACTTTTATAGTATTTATTCCCTCCTGTTGATCTATTGCTATCTGTATTGCGATGCTCTAGTTTCCGTACCCGTGATATACCGTGCAGCCTTATATTGCCTTGGACACATCCTATTACCTGTTGTTTGGTAGATAGTTGGACTTGCGCGTCGTAGTCGCTTGCTCAAGTGCTGTTGCGTGTCGTCAAGTACCTCAGTTGTTGGAAGACTGCCATATGCTTTATGTTGGAGATGATCATGGCTTTAATTATCGTTTAATTTAATTATTGTTTAATAACTAAAATTGAAGTAGGTAAATGCAGAGGCACCGGTGGGTGATAGATAATATTTGGTTTCCGATCGCCACTTGTGTCCGTGGACCACGAGTTCTTGAAACCTGTTCCGAGATCGAGCGCTAACCACGGTGGGGAGATATGGGCCCCGATTGATTAGTACCGATTTCAAAGTATTGTCTTGGGGCCACAAACTAGTTTGAGGTTTTATTTACTATCATGTACTTATGCCATGCTTTTTTGCTTTATTTACGATTGTGCGAGGCACCTTTGTCTTGTTAGGATCGGGACACGTTTTGCGGTGTCGACAAGCCCGATTTGGTCCCGTCGTTCACGATCGTCTACCCAAACCCTAAGTCCGTCTCGAGACCGGCCGACCGTTGCTATGGTAGACTTAGTGGGTGCCCCGTGCTTGCTTTGGGTCTGGAAACGTCATGACTTAGGCCCCGCCGACATACCGATGGGTGTATGTTAACTGATCTGGCAAAAAGGGTTGAAATGCTTGTGGATACTTTGGTGCACCCCTGCAGGGTTAAATCTTTTCGAGAAGCCGTGTCCACGGTTATGGACGACTTGGAGCACAGTGCTTGATCATAGACAACTATAACTAAGGTTTACTGTTATAATTTGACATGTATCCGTTTTGACTAGTAATCAACTCCACTACAACAAATGGCTAAATAAAAGTACCAACAACTGCTGGGTTTTGGGGTTATCTCATGCTAATTGTATCTGACTAGTAAGTGTTGCAACTATCACGGAATGGTTAACTAAAAGTGCCCACTGTTTATTCTATCAGGATGACTATCTTTACCTGACTAGTAATTCGCGATAGCGAATAAATAAAACTGCCAACTGTGTGAGTTCCTCGGTTGACTTCCTCGTTTGGTCTCGAGGGGGAAATATCAGGATGGGTATGTTTGGTGGTAGTATCAGGTTGGATCCGAATAGGTCTTTATTACCCCTCTCTGATAGCCGCCAGTTGTATCGAGTCTCTATAGGTTGTTTAGTGCATCTTTGCGCGCGATCCACCACACCTATGTAGGCGAGGACCGCCAATTCTAGCCTCGCTGTATCGCCTCGATCTTGATCGCTCTCTCTTTTTCCTTTGCCCTTTGTCAGCACCCCTTTTGTTAAGCAGGTTTTGAGATCGACGTCGTTAGCAGGGTTACCCTTCCGGCTTGGCCTGGGCAGGGTTATGGACGCCATTGGTTATTCTTCAGGGCTCTTAGCTTGTGGCATCCCGCAAAACCACTACTAGAAAATTGCGTTGTTTTTGTGCATTGCATCGCCATCATCTTGCATTGTTTGTCTGCATTATTTTCGAAAAGCCTAGTTCTGTTTGTACAAACACCCCTTTTTATTTTAAAGGCAAAACCCCGAGTGTATCGGATATTTTATTTTCCCTAAAAACTATTTGCAAAGTGGCTTTGTTTTAAATTAAACAGAGCCAAACAAACAC
This sequence comes from Avena longiglumis, assembly GCA_030063025.1. Classification (NCBI taxonomy): domain Eukaryota; kingdom Viridiplantae; phylum Streptophyta; class Magnoliopsida; order Poales; family Poaceae; genus Avena; species Avena longiglumis. The sequence continues at coordinate 190,559,588 of CP125974.1, read as the reverse complement.
AAATTCTAAATCAGCCACCTCTAAAACCTATCCCCACCCAATCCTAATCTACCCACCAATCACAGGCCGCCACCTCACCCCCTCCCCCAAAATCCTACCCACCCTGCCACCTCAGCAATCCACCCCTCTCCCCCTCTCTCTTTTTCACCCAGCCCTTTCTTACCCTCCCTCTCCACTCTCTCTCTCTCTGCCACCGGGTCCCACTCGCCCCACACGACCACCCCACAGCCACTCTCTCCTCTCTCACCTATCTGGCCCCACCCCTGACCCCGACAGACCCAGGCCACCCACCTGGGCGCGCCATCTCTCCCCCCCCCGGATCCCACCTCCCCAGACCAACCTCCCCCTGGCCCCGGTCCCACCTCTCCTCCCCGCGGGCCCGCGCTCACCCTCTCTCTCCCCGCGTCCTCTCCCTCCTCTCTGTGCCTCTCCCCCACCCGTCCTCCGGCCACCCTCACCGGCGCTGCCCGCGCGACCGCGCCTCCCTCGCCCCCACCGCCTTCCCTTCCTCCTGGGCCAAGGCCTGGACCGCCCGCCTCCCGCCACCAAGCTCGCGTCGACTTCCTCCCCTGCCGCCACCACCTCCGCTCCCGCCGGCCTCCACCGAGCTCCGCCCCGCCGCTCGCTCCCTCGTTCTCCTCCTCTCCTGGCGCTCCTCTCCCCGCGTCCTGTCGCCGACCCGAGCCCGCCTCGCCTCTCCCCCTCCGGCGCCTCCCTCCTCCCGTGCGCCGCCGACCTAGCATCCGCTCGGCTGCCGCCTTCCCTCTCAGCGCCCTCCCGGCTCTCGGCTCTCCCCGACCCAGATCCCGTTTCCGCCGCTGGTCCTCCTCTGGCGCCCGCCCCTCGAGGCGCCCGACCTCGACCTCTCTGCACGGCCGTCTCCGCCCTCTGAGCGAGAGCCGTCTCGGTGCGCATTCCCTACCCCAAGCCCGCCCTTGTTCCGGCGCACAACCGCACGTCCCCGAGTACCGCTGCTTCCCTGCCCTCCTCTCTGGCAGAACCGCCGCCACGGGAGGCCCCGACCCGACCCCGTCCTCAGCATCCGCCTCAATCCCCTGACGCTGGTTCCTGTTCAAGGTGTTGCCAATCCGTTGGTGTGATGTGAAGAGGCTCGACACAAGTTTTGTTTGTGTGGTGTGGTGGTACCATGAAGTCAAACCCGAGAAGATGGTGTGATAGCCTTGATGCGATGTGGGTGCCGCCCTCCAAAGACAAGGTCGACACCGACACGACAATCGAAGCCGCGAGAGACCTCAAGCTCCCCTACATGGACAAGAAGATCGCCTACCTGGACCCAAGGTCGACAAGCTCGTCTTCACGGAAATCGAAGACATCGAGGCCCCAAGGTCGTCGACATGGAACCATCGGGCCACGTAAGACCATCGACGCCACACCCGAGTCCGGCACCGACACCCGACAACCTCAATATATGACGCCAAGGTCTTCTCCCCGGAACGTCGAGTGCTCCTTTCCGGATCCGAAGCCGCCGAGATCGCCATGGGACGACAAGCACTCCGTCATGGACCCGAGTGAAGCAAACCCGAAGACGGCAGATGCGACAAGTACTTCTCCCCAGATCCGATGCCCGGGGGCCCGGACGCCAAGGTCGCCGATGCGAATACGACAAGTGCTTCATCCCGAACGCCATGACCGTCGACATGACCCGAAGACCACGGATGCGACAAGACCTACCTCTGTTATCCGAGAACGTTTCCGTCGAACCCTGAACCCTGAGACCGACCCCGAACCCCGGAACCCCAAGATCGCCGAACCTAATGTGTGAACCTTTTCCCGACCCCTATTTTTATAAATGCTAAACATAAAACCTGTTGCATATTAAATTTTCATACTCGCATGCATATTTGTGTGGTTTGGGGGCCTTATGCCGATTCACCTTATAATTAAATATGGGGCCCATATGCGGGCAAATCTAGCCTTATATTGGTCCCATTTAAAATTGTGTAGCGCACCGGTGATATATTTGGTCTTGTTAATACAACATTTAAAATGGCGGGTATTTAAATAACGTGAACCGTTCAACTAAATGTCGGGACCCCGGTTCCGCTTAATATGAACTAATTGCATCGCACCTTTGCCATGTCATACATCATACAGGCATCATGCCCGATCTTTTGCCGTAGTATTAAATGTTGCATCCGGTGTTTATTCTAGTGTTTTGCTTCTTCGCGGATAAGGCCGTTGAGTTGATGCGAGTGTCGACCCGATCTTCGGTTGAACCTTCGGCAATGTTTTCAGGCGAGCATCTCCCCCTTTCTACCTATCTTACTTTTATAGTATTTATTCCCTCCTGTTGATCTATTGCTATCTGTGTTGCGGTGCTCTAGTTTCCGTACCCGTGATATCCCTTGCAGCCTTATATTGCCTTGGACACATCCTATTACCTGTTGTTTGGTAGATAGTTGGACTTGCGCGTCGTAGTCGCTTGCTCAAGTGCTGTTGCGTGTCGTCAAGTGCCACAGTTGTTGGTGTATTGCCGCATGTTGATGTTGGAGATGATCATGGCTTTACTTATCGTTCACTTTAATTCCTGTTTAACAACTAAAATTGAAGTAAGCAGAGGCATCGGTGGGTGATAGATAATATTTGGTTTCCGAACGCCCACTTGTGTCCTAGGACCCGAGTACTTGATACTGTTCCTTGATTTATCGCGCTATCCACATCCGGAGGATTATGGGACCCCGAGCGAGCTTGATTCATCTTATTTCTTGGGGCCACAAACTAGTTTGAGGTTTTATTTACTATCCTGTACTTATGCCATGCTACTCAGTATTTACGTTTGCGAGGAGCACCTTTGTCTGTTTAGGAATTGTGACCCGCTTACGCGGTCGACAAGCCCAGTTTTGGGTTCCCGATCGCTTCTGACGCCCCCAAAACCTCGGTCCGTCTCAAGTCACTAACCGTTGCGGGTGTACTCAAGGGTGGCCCCCTGAAATATTTCTGAATCCTGTGATTGCTTTGTCGTGAAGGCCTCGTTGGGTTTTGATTTGGTTTTTCCGAGGTTGATCGAGTGTGTGTTGCTATTTGTGCACCCCGCACGGGTAAACCTTTCTGAAAGCCGTGTCCGCGGTTATGGACGACTTGGAGCACAGTATCTCGATCATAGACAACTATAACTAAAGTAGTGCTATAAATTGACTTTATAATGACTAGTAATCAGCTTCACTATAATTTAATGGCTAAATAAACCTGCCAACAATTGCTTGTTTAAGTTGTCGCTTGCGACCATTGTACCTGACTAGTAAGTATTGCAAATACAACGGAATGGCTAATAAAAGTGCCAACAACTGCTGGTTTTTTTTTTGGGTTATCTCATGCTAATTGTATCTGATTAGTAAGTGCTGCAACTAGAACGGAATGGTTAACTAAAAGTGCCCACTGCTTATTTTATCAGGATGATTATCTATACTTGACTAGTGATTGCTGCAACGAAAACTGAATAAATAAAATGGCCAACGGTGTGAGTTCCTCGGTTGACTTCCTCGTTTGGTCTCGAGGGGGAAATACCAGGATGGGTTTGTTTGATGGTAGTATCAGGTTATCTCCGAATAGGTCTTTCTTACCCCTCTCTGATAGCCGCCAGTTGTATCGAGTCTCTATAGGTTGTTCAGTGCATCTTTGCGCCGCTCGATCCACCATACCTATGTGGCGAGGACCGAACTCTAGCCTCGCTGTACTGGCCTCGATCCGCGCTCCTCTTTTCCTTTGCCCTTTGTCGGCACCCCTTTTGTTTAAGCAGGTTCGAGATCGACGTCGTTAGCGGTTACCCTTCCGGCAGCAGGCGGGGTTATGGGCATGGTTATTCTTCGGGCTCTTAGCCCCATTTGCATCTTGTCCGTAGTCGGACGTATCATTTTCAAGGTGATTCGGATCTTTGTATTGTATATCGTATTCTTGACTCATGGAGTCGTGTTGTATATATATATACATTACGTGGGTCCCATCGAGGACCTGTTGTGTATTGTGCCGTTTTCACCCGCGAAAGTGCTGGTGCACCTTTGAATCGTTTCTATGCGGGTTTGGCGGTTTCGCTAAAACTTGCATAGGGTCGATTCCGAGGGTGTTACAGTGGTATCGAGCTTTCGGTTGCGATACCCCACAAGTCCATCCTGTAGGATAACCTAGCTAACGGCCGACGTAGAGTGTCAAAACTATATTTGAAAAATCGGTTGGATAGTTCTGGTTAGGTCTGCTTTTATTCCTTACCCCTCTGCTATTCTCCTCTTATCTCGACGTGTTTGAATCCGCTCTCTTCTCTCTCTTCGAGTCCAGGATTTCTCGTGGTTGGGTTCCGTCGTACCTTCAGGGTCTCGCTTCCTCCTTTGGTAACGGTGTTCTACCATCCGGTGTTCAAGCTGCCTGATGAATCCGCCTACGGTGTTACCATTCTTTGTTCCTTGTTTGTGCCTTCCGGTGTTTTACGACGCGACGACATCCTCTACGCCAGATCCGATGCAGAGTCTGCATCACTCCTTTGTTCCTGAACCTCGATTGTCGAGATCTTCAGTCTAATTCCGAGAATGGTTGCACGCTTTTCCACTGATTGTGCAGAGTAATAGTTTGGGTGCGTGATGGATTGGCCCCCATGCCGACTACTCACTCTATTCGCTTGTGCACATTGAAGTGGATGAGAATGCATCGGTTCCTTATTCCCATCGAAGCTAGAGGTGGCTTTATTGGTTGATACCTCTACCTTCGCCTTTGTTTCCCGGAGTGTTCTCTCGACGATCACGGACAACGACCTCTTGTTAGTGGTGACGTGAGGATCTACACGAAGCGAGAAGATGCAGATCGCCGACCTTCCTTCCGGTACCATGAGGCGGATCTCGAGGGCGAGATCCCTTGTTAGTGGTGTCGAATTGTGGCATCCCGCAAAACCACTACTAGAAAATCGCGTTGTTTTTGTGCATTGCATCGCCATCATCTTGCATTGTTTGTCTGCATTATTTTCGAAAAGCCTAGTTCTGTTTGTACAAACACCCCTTTTTATTTTAAAGGCAAAACCCCGAGTGTATCGGATATTTTATTTTCCCTAAAAACTATTTGCAAAGTGGCTTTGTTTTAAATTAAACAGAGCCAAACAAACACAAATTCTAAATCAGCCACCTCTAAAACCTATCCCCACCCAATCCTAATTGTAGCATCCCAGTTGTCTAACCACTGTAATGCTACTAAGTTTAATAATAAAATGGGCCACTTCCAACATATAATTGTTGCATCATCATCATATCATGCTCATGTCATCATGTCCCCTTGCATTTGAGCATCATATAAAACCTTTTCTTGTTTGCTTCTTATCTCATGTGCATGATTAATTGTAGTTGCTTCTTGATATTGTATTTGGTTCTTACTAAATTGTTAAATGCCCAAGTTGAGTTGGGGGCATCTCTCTTTTGACTCCACCACCTTATCTTGCACCACCTTATAATTCCACCATCCAATAATATGGGCTTGGCTTTTATTGAGTTTCTCTAGCCCATGTTGTTGGTTGGATCCACTCCTAATCTATTGCTTGGCCTTTGCCCACCTTTTTGGGAATGCAAGGATTAAAAGCCACAAGAAACAATGTTGTTTTCACAATATGACCTTTGGGCTTTAATTGTCTTGCATGGGCCATGCAAGTACCATCCACCCTAGCTTTGGCTTTTGTTTGGATTTCTAAATGGAGCCTTCTTCTTTGCTTGTTTGTTTGGTTAGTATAAAATCCTAGCTACCCCCCCCCCCTCTATCTTTGGATCTTGCTTGTTCCTTTGTGGATCATGCATGGTCCATTAGAACCACATCATCACCTTGACCATCTATCCTCCCTCTTCTTCTTTTCTTGTCTGATCTTGCTAGAGCTTGCTTGAAGCTTGCATAACCAAGATTAGTAACCTTCCACCTTCTTACCCCTTGTTAGCAAAACCCTATTTCCAAGCTATCCTAAATCAAAATCCTAAATTACCTCTATCCTAAAATTAAACCCCAAATTACACTTCCCTCTAACAAAACCCAAACATTCTCTCTCTCTTCTTTTCTATCCTAAACTAAACCCTAATTTAATTCCACCCTAAAATAACCCCTACATCTATTTCTATCTCTAAACAAAACTCAAACAACACTCTATCTACCCCCCTCTTCCTTAGCTAAACCCCCATGCCCCTAACCCACCCAGCTCCGCCCCCCTCCCTACCATGCATGCCCCACACCAGCATTCTCCTAGCTACCCCACACCCGACCAGGCCCCTCCTATCTACTCTAAACCCTAGCTCGACCCATGCCCCTCTTTTCCTCTCCTCTTTTCCTCTCTCTCTGCCAGCAGCTGCCAGCGCCCCTACCCCGCTTGCTTGCCCCCCTAGCTGGCCCCCTGCCACCTCTCCCCTCCCCGGTGCCTTGCCTTGGCGTGGCCGAACTGCAAGCACGTGAGAGGGAGGCCAACGTGCTGCCATTTCCCCTCCCCACGCCACACTGCCTTCCTCCTTCTTATCCTCTCCTCATCCCTCTCGCCCGCCAGAGCCCCCAGATCCACCCCGAGAAACCCCCGCCTCTCCCTTCCTTCCCCTCGCCACGGCTCGACATCGCCGTCACCCACACCGATTGCACTAGGCGGAGAAGGAGCTGCGAGGCCGTCGAGGAAGACCAGGCGCACCCGGCATCGCCCAAGGTACAAGCGCGAGGAGGAGACGCCAGAACGCCAGAACTGGGGACGCCAAGAAACCCTAGCTACGGCCCGCCAGCCTCACCGGAGATCGTGACCACCCCTGAACCGACCACGCCAACACGTTCGCGGTGAGTTCACGAACCTCCTCGACAACCTCCCATCTCGCCGCTTCTGGTTGCGCCGTTTGTTTCGTCGAACGCCCTACGTGCACCAGCGCCTCGCCACCTGCCGTTAGCATCGCGCGCCGAATCGCCTTACCTAGCCTGGGCGACCGACCCAGCAGCCACCGCAGTGGCACCGCATCCGCGCGCGAGCCTCAGATCCCAGGTTCGAACCTGTCCCGCCACGCTGCCGGCGCGTCAGCGACGCGAGCGAGGAAGATCCACGGCGCCCGTCCCTTTGCGAAACCCCTGGCTTTCTTTTGCTTAACCCGCAATCCCGAGGTCCCACTGTCGGCGGTGGCCTTTTCTAAAAGGCTCCCGAAGACCCTCGCCGAACCCGCAGTCCACCCTGCCCGCGTGTGCGTTTTGCAGAAGACCCCTGTCCTTTTTCATTCCCCAACCCGCGGTACTTCCGGGCCCGTTGTCAGTGTCTCTGGGAGTTTTTGCGAAAAGGGTCCTGCGGTTCGGTTTATTCAACCCGCGGTCCAGGTTGCTCTCGAGCCATCACGTGGGCCACAGGACACCAGCCCCACTCTGCGGCCCAGGCTAGGAGGCTGTGTTATAAGCGTTGTTTGTTTTCAAATTCAAAATATGTTAAATAAATTCAAATTCAAATTATTTCCAGATTTTAAATAACTTTGCATACTTTATCCAAAATAGACAAATGATATATGTTTTGGATTCAGAAAATGAGAAGAATTCAAATATGCCATCTGTTTAGTGTTTTGCACCAGTAAATTTCCAAGTTTGTTTAAATTACTTCAATTGCCACTAGAATTTCTTAATTAAATAACTTTTGTTTGGAAAATCCAAATTAAGCAAATGAGTAGTCTAAATTGATCAGCTGACGAGACCTTTCCGTTTATGATATCCATGACTTCAATTGCAGCATGCATCATATAACTATATAATGAACAACAACTGTTACAACAAAATCTGACTAAAACCCAATTCAAATGTTATTTTCTTGTTCTTCACACCTCACCATGCCATGCTACCTTTCTTGCCATGTAAATTGTGCATCATTCATCATGGCATGATTGTTTGCTTGACGCATCTTATTCATATGCTTGTGCTCTATATTTATGTTGGCCTTGTTTGTTTGGTTTTCTCGGATAGACCTTTGGCGGGGTTGTATCAAGAGAACTGAGCACTACCTGAACCGTCCTTTGCTTCAACAGAGACACTGTGCAAGCACTACCACATGCTTGCATACATGATACTCTATTGCCTCTATCTTATTCTTGCATCATTGAGTCGCGAATGCATTAAATTGAATCCCAAGTATGCATAGCCTTTACTTTTAAACCCACCAAGCTTGTATCCTCCATCCCATGAGCCACTACTATAGGAGTTGTTTGAGCCATGCGAGTCGTAGAACAGCATGTGTAGGGTTTGTGAGAGTCTGATGGATAACGAGGTACTTAAACAACTTAACCTGAGTAGTTCTGGGATAACTAAAGAAAGTGGCACCGGTGGGCAATATCTGCTATTTGGTTTTCCTGCTCACTTGTGTCCCGTAAGACCCCGAGTACTTGATTCCTGTTCCTTGATTTATCGCGCTATCCACATCCGGGAGGTATATGGGACCCCCCTGAGCCAGAGCTTGATTCCGTCTTATTTCTTGGGGCCACAAACTAGTTTGAGGTTTTATTACGATCCTGTACTTATGCCATGTTTTACTGCTTTATTAAGATTGTGCGAGGAGCACACTGTACTGTTTAGGAGTGGGACACGTTTCCGCGGTGTCGACAAGCCCAGCCACACTTTCGGGTTCCCAGTCGTTCACAAATAGTCCACCCGAACCTTGAGGCCGTCTCGAAGCTTGCTTACTCCGTTGCGGATTCTACTTAAGGGGTGGCCCCCTGAAATATTTCTGAATCTTGTGATTGTTCAGTCGTGAAAGCCTCGTTGGGTTTTGATTTGGTTTTTCCGAGGTTGATCGAGTGTGTGTTGCTATTGGTGCACCCCGGCCGGGTAAAACTTTCTGAAAGCCGTGTCCGCGGTTATGGACGACTTGGAGCACAGTTTCTTGATCATAGACAAGCATGACTAAAGTACCGCTTTAATCTGACTAAAGTAACTTGACTAGTAAATAGTGCAATACTCATGGAATGGTTAATAAAATTGCCAACGGATGGGGGTTGTTCGTCCGCTTCCTTGTTGGTAAGCAGGGAGGAGGATGGATCGGATGAGATTACCATTATAACTGTTGTACTTAAATTCACGGACATCCGTCTATCATTGGTTAGGCGGATGGTTAGCGTTTATCTGTAGAATTGCTAGGGTTTATCTTTTGTGCAATTCGCCACCCTGTTGTGTTCCCTTTAGAGGCATTAAGTCTTCTTGAGTACCCTTAGGGTCTCACGATAAATTCTTGATTCGGATGAGCAGGTACCTTCTCGTGCGGATCTTCGGGTGGAAGAAGCCGATGATGTGGGCAACGATCGTGCGGTGTAGAGATTCCGGGAACGGGGATCCGTGAGACCTGTAGTTGGGATGTGCTTATTTTCTCTGGCATCTTATGCCTATTTGCTTCTTATCCGTACTCGGATCTTGTTTGCCGCTTCCGCATGATACTCTGATGTGTGCTGTATGAGGAGCTATCCTAAATTATAGATGTATCCAGGTCATTTGAATCTTGCCGTATGGCGTTGGTATATTTCCTTTCTTTCTAGATGGTGTGGCTCTGATGTACTTTTGTATGGTGGCTTGCGTACATACCCACTTGTGTACGTAGTTGATCCCTTCGCCTGCCGACTACGCCGCCCGTACAGGTCCCGTTGAGAGGTTAGCGGTTGGGACGTCTGAAAGGACTACCAGTGAGTGGCTTTTGGGGCCCCACCGTACTATTTCAACCGCTATCTCTCATCCAGGCTTGTATCTAGGAGCGTAGTTCACCGAGGTAGTTACAATTGGTATCAGAGCCATCCCGACCTTGTGGTTTCACCAAGCGGTCGTTGTCGATCTAGCAAATATTTTGAGTAGTTATGTATATAGGGAAAAACAAAACGCGAGTAGGATCGCTTCCATTTTTTCTTACCCTCCCACCCACCCTTTTCTGGTAAGGAAGTGCAACGTTTTCAATCCTCGTCTCAAAGTTCAAACTAGGATTCACGTGTTCTGGGTTTCCGTAGTACCATAGGATGCGTGTGTGTGTGTAGTCCCTTGTCTATCTGTTGCATCCAAGTTGTTATCTTATCTGCCTTTGGTTATCAACTGTTGGTACATTCCATACCAACAGGCTTTTGTAAACCGACGCAATCTATCTTCCTTTTGTATCCGACGCTAGCTTGTTTGGGGTGTTCGTTTCCGTAGTACCAATCTTTAGGTTTCGTCGTGGAAAGAAGGGGTTAGGATATGTGTTCCACTTGTTCATGTGCGGAGTAATGGTTTGAGTGCGGGATGGAGTCGCGACCATACCACTACTTGTATCATTTGCTTTTGTATATTGGATCGGTAGAGTCACTAATCTTGATTCGTTAAGTAATTTTGCGCATCTATTGGTATTTTAATGCCGAAATTTGTGGAAAATTTTTCTTTGATATGTTGTGTACCACACTCCTTTTTCGATGTGCGATATGCTTAATATCTTTGAGGTGCTATGAACTTTGTTGATATTTTCATATCATCTCAAGAAATTGTATCCTTTAATCTTGGTTAATTCCATTTTGGTACTATTCTGGATTATTATCATTCTCCATTATAGTACTGACTTGAGTTTTACATCAATGACAGGATGGCTCCCCCACGCCGGACTGAGGAGGACATTCCTCCAGAACTGGGCTCGGCGCTGTCAAGCATAGCTACTGCTCTGGCAGCCATGCAAGAGAACCATTGCGCTTTGAGGAGAGCGTCCAAGGAACAGTTCACTCCACTTCCTCCACCTCCCAAGCGTGGTGACATCAAGAGCTTCCTCAAGTTCAACCCGCCGATTGGCGTGTCGACCGACCTCTTGATGTCGATGATTGGCTGCGAGATCTCAAGGCTGCTAGAGACTGGCGATGTGCGAACAGAATGGGTAAAGTGTGCTACTCACCGCTCAAGGAGACGCAGCTCTATGGTGGGAAAACTACACGAAGGCTAGCTGACCGGGTTCCACTTCACTTGGGAGAGGTTCACCGCTTTCAAGGAACAGCCTCCTCAGAGATTGTGATGGAACGGATGAAGGATGCTTTCTCAACTTGAAGCGTGGCAATGATAACGTCAACACCTACATCAGAACTTCATGAACTTGTCTCGCTATGGTGGTGATGAGGTATCGATGACAAGAAAAGGTAAGAGATTCGTGCAAGGGCTCAATGCCGATCAAGTATGCACTCACGCATGCAAGACCGCAACCTTCCCTGAACTGCAAGATATGGCACTACAAGAGGAGGCTAGTAGGCGATGTTCGAGGAGTCCAAGAAACACAGGATGCATCAAGCTCGCAGCAATGGCAACTCCTTCTAAGGCGTGTCCGGGTTCCTAACACCCCACCGCCGCCCGGCTCCACCAAGACCTGCAAGCTTCACGCCAAGGCCATCAAACTTCACCACCGCGCTCCTGTGGCTACAACAACTTACCTCGAGCGCTGGTGAGTCCTCGCTTTCCGCTTCCACGCCCGGTGCTTGCTACACATGTGGAGATCATGGTCATCCCTCGAACCGCCTAATGAAGAACAAAGCTCTCCTCAACCCCGCCAAGATCTGCATCAAGCTCTCCTCGTTCAGGCACCACCGCCTCGGGCTCTCAACATCAACACTAAGCCCGGGTCTGCGGTTGTTCGAGCTAACTGCGTCAACGCCTCTCAAGCTGAGCTCGCACCTGGAGTTGTCATGGGTATGCTCTCAGTTAAATCAATCCCTGCACGAGTTCTCTTTGATTCTGGTGCATCGCATTCCTTTGTGTCATACAAGTTTGCAGAAGAGAATGAGTTAGTCATGGTCCCTCTCTCTAAGCGGTTGGTGGTGCAATCACCTGGTTCAAACATGAGGGCTGAGCATATCAGTCATGGGAATCAAGTTGAGATTGGTGGCTCTTCATTCTTGGCTTCTTTGATTGTTCTGGGCAACTCTGACATTGATGTCATCCTGGGCATGGATTGGTTGACAGCAAATGCAGCTGTGATCGATTGTGCTGAACGCTCAGTATCTCTGAAGATCCCCAAGGCCATAGTCTTTTCTCCAAGTCCGACTCCTGTCCAGCTCTATTCCTTGGTCGCTGCTCAATGATGACGCTATGGAAGCTATTCGTAAGGTACCTGGTCCGTGAGTTCCGGATGTTTTTCCGAAGAGTTGCTGTATGCCTCCGGATCGCGGGTTGAATTCGTGATCGAGCTTGAACTCGAACGGCTCCTATCTCCAAGAGGCCATATAAGATGGGTCCTTCTCGAAATGGGTCAACTCAAACGACAACTTGATGAACAAGAGAAGGTTTCATTCAAGATAGCACTTCTTCTTGGGGTAGTCCAACAATCTTCGTGAAGAAGCGTGATGTAACCGATAGGCTATGTGTTGACTACCGGCTCTAAATGCTAAGACCATCAAGAACAAATATCCTCTCCTGATAAATGATCTATTTGATCACCGCAGAGCCGTGGTGTTCTCTAAGCTTGATTTGAGAAGTGGTTATCACCAAATCAAAATTCGCAAAGAGGATGTGCCCAAAACAGCTTTCACCACTCGCTATGGCCGTATATGAGTACACGGTCATGTCTTTCGGTCTCACCAACGCACTGCTACCTTCTCGAGGCTGATGAACTCCGCTTTCATGGAGTACCGGACAAGTTTGTGGTGGTATATCCGGATGATATTCTCGCTATTCCAAGTCCAAGGAGGAGCATGAGGAGCACCGAGGTGTGTCTGAACAAGCTTCGTGAGAACCGCTTGTATGCCAAGTTCTCAAAGTGTGAGTTCTGCTGTCAAGTAACCTATCCGGGCCATGTTATCTCCGCCAAGGGCATTGCCAACCCGAAACCGTGAAGACAATAGTTGAATGGCTTCCTCCCGCTAATGTCAAGGAAGTGCGGAGTTTTCTCGGCTTGGCTAGCTATTGTCGCTGCTTTGTGCGTAACTTCTCAAGATAGCAAAGCCTCTTACCGACCTCCTCAAGAAAGGCAAGAAGTACTGTGGACACCGCTTGCCAAGAGAGTTTTGAGACACTCAAAGCGAAGCTCACTTCCACACCAGCCTTGGTCCCTCCGGATACATCCAAGCCTTTCCAGATCTTCTGCGATGCCTCTTTGCAAGGATTGGTGCGGTCCTTATGCAAGAGAGACAGTGGTTGCTTATGCCTCGCCGCTTGAAGACGCATGAGGTCAACTATCCCACACATGACCTTGAGCTAGCAGCAGTGGTCTTTGCCTTGAAGTGGAGGCACTACTTGTCGGGTAACCGCTAGAGATCTTCTGACCACAAGAGTTTGAAGTATATCTTCACTCAACCGGATCTCAATCTTCGCAAAGGAGATGGATTGAAGCCATCAATGACTTCGATGTGACCATCAACTACACCTGTGCAAAGCAAATGTCATGGCGTATGCGCTTAGTAAAGCTTATGTCAACAACCTCATGGTAGAAGAGCAGCCTCTCTTGTGCGAGGAATTCCGTCACCGAACCGGAAATTGTGGAACAAGGGCATCTCCGAACCTTCCGCTACTCCTCTTGGAAGAACAGATTCGGTCTCGTGCAGGATCCGTGACACCAAGAAGCTCATCGCTAAGCTTGGCACCAAGTATGAATCCTTCCATGTTGATGATCGTGGCACGCTTTCTTGATCACCGGATGTTTGTTCCAAACTACCCGGTCTCGAGAGATCAATTGCTCAAGGAGGCACATGATTAGGTCCTTTCTATCCATCCCGGCAGCACAAAGATGTATATGGACTTGAAAACACAATACTGTGGCCTGGGTTGAAAAGGTATTGTGCCAAGTACGCCTCGAATGTGATGTTCTGCAGTAGTCAAGGTCGTTCATCGAAACCATTTGGTCTTCTACCATTGAAGCCTCCGAATGGAAATGGGAGAAAGTTGAGATGGACTTCATCACCGGCTTTCCAAGATCGCAGAAGGGCAACAATGCAATTTTTGTTGTCATCGATGTGCTTTCCAAAGTGGCACACTTCTTCCCCAAAGAAACAATTTCGACTTCGCCATCGAGCTCTATATCAACAGGATTGTCTCTTTGTATGGGGTTCCACTGAAATCAGTTCTGCACTGGGAGCATCTTCACCTCAAAGTTCGGGAGAGTTTCCAAAAGCTTTGGGAACAAAGTTGAACTTCAAGATCGCTTACCACCCTCACCGCAAGGACAAGTGGAGAGGATCAATCGATTCTCGAGGACATGCTTAGAGCTTGCGTCATCTCGCTTGGCATGAAGTGGGAGGAATGCCTTCCATATGCTGAATTCTCCTACAACAATGCCTTCCGGAAGAGTCTCAAGATGGCACCATTCGAGGCTCTCTATGGTCGAAGTGCGTAACTCCCATTGGTTGGTCAGTGTGGAGAAAGAATCGGTTTGGTCCCGACATTGTGACTCAAGCAGAGGAGAAGGTGCATATCATTCTCGAGAACTCAAGATTGCTCAGTCGTCGAAGAGCAACTATGACAGAAGCACACAGATATGGTATATGCCCTCGGTGATCTCTGCTCACCTTCGTGTCACTCCCATGAGAGGAACACACCGCCGGTGATCAAAGGAAAGTTGGCGCCTAGATACATCGGTCCTTTCAAGATACGTGGTAGAAGGGGAGAAGTTGCTTATGCACTGTAGCTTCCGGAAAAGCTCAAAGTCCATGATGTTTTCCACATCTCGCAGCTTAAGAATTGCTACAAAGACCCCAAGCAAGACCGTGGATCATGAGCTAATAGACCTCCAAGAAGATCTCTTATCAGGAACACCCCATCAAAATTCTTGAGACCGCAGAACGTAGGACTCGCAACAAGTCCATCAAATTCTGCAAGGTGCAGTGGTCACACCATTCTGTTGATGAAGCAACTTGGGAGCGTGAAGATGAACTCCGTGCCAACCATCCTTCTCTCTTTGTGTCTTCTTCTTCTTCCTAGAATCTCGGGGCGAGATTCCTGTTTAGTGGGGGAGAGTTGTAGCATCCCAGCTTGTTCAACCACCGTAATGCTACTAAGTTTAATAATAAAATGGGCCACTTCCAACATATAATTGTTGCATCATCATCATATCATGCTCATGTCATCATGTCCCCTTGCATTTGAGCATCATATAAAACCTTTTCTTGTTTGCTTCTTATCTCATGTGCATGATTAATTGTAGTTGCTTCTTGATATTGTATTTGGTTCTTACTAAATTGTTAAATGCCCAAGTTGAGTTGGGGCATCTCTTTGACTCCACCACCTTATCTTGCACCACCTTATAATTCCACCATCCAATAATATGGGCTTGGCTTTTATTGAGTTTCTCTAGCCCATGTTGTTGGTTGATCCACCTAATCTATTGCTTGGCCTTTGCCCACCTTTTGGGAATGCAAGGATTAAAAGCCACAAGAAACAATGTTGTTTTCACAATATGACCTTTGCTTTAATTGTCTTGCATGGGCCATGCAAGTACCATCCACCTAGCTTTGGCTTTTGTTTGGATTTCTAAATGGAGCCTTCTTCTTTGCTTGTTTGTTTGGTTAGTATAAAATCCTAGCTACCCCCTCTATCTTTGGATCTTGCTTGTTCCTTTGTGGATCATGCATGGTCCATTAGAACCACATCATCACCTTGACCATCTATCCTCCCTCTTCTTCTTTTCTTGTCTGATCTTGCTAGAGCTTGCTTGAAGCTTGCATAACCAAGATTAGTAACCTTCCACCTTCTTACCCCTTGTTAGCAAAACCCTATTTCCAAGCTATCCTAAATCAAAATCCTAAATTACCTCTATCCTAAAATTAAACCCCAAATTACACTTCCCTCTAACAAAACCCAAACATTCTCTCTCTCTCTTCTTTTCTATCCTAAACTAAACCCTAATTTAATTCCACCCTAAAATAACCCCTACATCTATTTCTATCTCTAAACAAAACTCAAACAACACTCTATCTACCCCCCCTCTTCCTTAGCTAAACCCCCATGCCCCTAACCCACCTAGCTCGACCCTCCTCCCTACCATGCATGCCCCACACGGCAGTACCCCTCCTAGCTACCCCACACCCGACCCGGCCCCCCCCATCTACCCTAAACCCCAGCTCGACCCATGCCCCTCTTTTCCTCTCCTCTTTCCTCTCTCTCCAAAGAATGCCAGCCCTACCCCGCTTGCTCGCCTCTAGCTGCCCGCCCCACCGCCACCTCTCCCTCGGTGCCTGCCTTGCCTTGGCGTGGCCGAACCGTGCAAGCACGTGAGAGGAGGAGGCCAACGTGCCTGCCAGCTTTCCCCTCCCCCACGCCACACCTGCCTACCCCTCCTTCTTATCCTCTCCTCATCCTCTCGCCCGCCCAGAGCCCCCCAGATCCACCCAGAAACCCCGCCTCCCCTTCCTTCCTCGCCACCGCTCGACATCGCTGCCTACCCACCGCCTGGGCCACTAGACGGAGAAGGGAGCTGCGAGGCCGCCGAGAAGACCAGCCGCACCCAAAGATCGCCCAACAAGCCAGCGAGGAGGAGACGCGCCAGAACGCCAGAATCAGACGCCAAGCAAACCCTAGCTACGGCCGCCAGCCTCACCGGAGATCGTGACCACCCCGCTCGAACCGACCACGCCAACACGTTCATGCGGTGAGTTCCGAACCTCCCGACAACCTCCCATCCTCGCCGCTCGGTTGCGCCCGTTTTCGTCGAACGCCCACGTGCACAGCGCCGCCACTGCCGTTAGCATCGCGCCAATCGCTTTACCTAGCCTCATGACCCTCAGAGCAAAGGCCTGAGCCACCGCAGTGGCACGCATCAGCTGCGAGCCTCGAGATCCTGTGTTCGAACCTGTCCCCACGCCACGGCTGTCACAAGCGCCACGCGAGGAAGATCCACAGGCGCCTCCTTTGCGAAAACCCCGCTGTTTCTTTTGCTTAACCCGCAATCCTCGAGGTCCCACTGCTGCACGGCGGTGGCCTTTTTCAAAAGGCTCCCGCAAGACCTCACGAACCCGCAGTCCACCCCTGCCCGCTGTGCTTTGCGAAGACCCTGTCCTTTTAATTTCAACCCATGGTCCTTCCGCCCGTTGTCGTTGTCTCCGGAGTTTTTGCGAAAAGGGTCCTCATGGTTGTTTATTCAACCCATGTCCAGGTTGCTCGTGCATCATCACGTGGCACAGGACACCCCAGCCCCACTGTCATGCCTGTGCTAGCCGAGGCTGTGTTATAAACGTTCAGAGTTGTTTTCAAATTCAAAATATGTTAAATAAATTCAAATTCAAATTATTTCAGATTTTAAATAACTTTGCATACTTTATCCAAAATAGACAAATGATATATGTTTTGATTCAAAAATGAGAAGAATTCAAATATGCCATCTGTTTAGTGTTTTGCACAAGTAAATTCCAAGTTTGTTTAAATTACTTCAATTGCCACTAGAATTTCTTAATTAAATAACTTTTGTTTGGAAAATCCAAATTAAGCAAATGAGTAGTCTAAATTGATCACTCGACGAGACCTTTCCGCTTATGATATCCATGACTTCAATTGCAGCATGCATCATATAACTATATAATGAACAACAACTGTTATGACAACAAAATCTGACTAAAACCCAATTCAAATGTTATTTTCTTGTTCTTCACACCTCACCATGCCATGCTACCTTTCTTGCCATGTAAATTGTGCATCATTCATCATGGCATGATTGTTTGCTTGACGATCTTATTCATATGCTTGTGCTCTATATTTATGTTGGCCTTGTTTGTTTGGTTTTTCTTGATAGACACCGAAAGTGGTCAGATCAAGAGAACCAGGAGCACTACCTGTAACCGCCCTTTGCTTCAACAGAGACACCGTGCAAGCACTACCACATGCTTGCATACATACAAGACCTATTGCCTCTATCTTATTCTTGCATCATTGAGTCGCGAATGCATTAAATTGAATCCCAAGTATGCATAGCCTTTACTTTTAAACCCCAAGCTTGTATCCTCCATCCCATGAGCCACTACTATAGGAGTTGTTTGAGCCATGCAGTCGAGAACAAAGATGTGTAGGGTTTGTGAGAGTCGATGGATAACGAGGTACTTAAACAACTTAACTTGAGTAGTTCGGGATAACTAAAGAAAGTGGCACCGTGAGCAATATCTGCTATTTGGTTTTTCCCGCTCACTTGTGTCCCGTAAGACCCCGAGTACTTGATTCCTGTTCCTTGATTTATCGCGCTATCCACATCCGGGAGGTATATGGGACCCCCGAGCCGAGCTTGATTGCCTTATTTCTTGGGGCCACAAACTAGTTTGAGGTTTTATTACGATCCTGCATTTATGCCATGTTTTATCGCTTTATTAAGATTGCGAGGAGCACACTGCATCTTAGGAGTGGGACACGCTTCACGGTGTCGACAAGCCCAGCCACACTTTCGGTTCCCACTGCTCACAAATTGGCCCACCCGAACCTTGAGGCCGCCTCAAGCTTGCTTACTCCGCTATGGATTCTACTTAAGGGTGGCCCCTAAATATTTCTGAATCTTGTGATTGTTCACCGTGAAAGCCTCGTTGGGTTTTGATTTGGTTTTTCCGAGGTTGATCGAGTGTGTGTTGCTATTGGTGCACCCCGCCGGTAAAACTTTCTCAAAGCCGTGTCCATGTTATGGACGACTTGGAGCACGCTTGATCATAGACAAGCATGACTAAAGTACCGCTTAATCGACTAAAGTAACTTGACTAGTAAATAGTGCAATACTCATGGAATGGTTAATAAAATTGCCAACGGATGGGGTTGTTCGTCCGCTTCCTTGTTGGTAAGGTGAGGAGGATGGATCGGATGAGATTACCATTATAATCATTGTACTTAATTCACGGACATCCGCTCATCATTGGTTAGGCGGATGGTTAGCGTTATCTCAGAATTGCTAGGGTTTATCTTTTCTGCAATTGCGTCACCCAGTTGTGTTCCTTTAGAGGCATTAAGTCTTGCCGAAAATACCCTTAGGGTCTCACACGATAAATTCTTGATTCGATGAATGTACCTTCTCGTGACGGATCGGGTGGAAGAAGCCGATGATGTGGGCAACGATCGTGCGGTGTAGAGATTCCGGAACGGGATCCGTGAGACCTGTAGTTGGGATGTGCTTATTTTCTCCGGCATCTTATGCCTATTTGCTTCTTATCCGCATTTCGGATCTTGTTTGCCGCCCGCATGATACTCGATGTGTGCCGATGAGGAGCTATCCTAAATTATAGATGTATCCGTGTCATTTGAATCTTGCCGTATGGCTGGTATATTTCCTTTCTTTCTAGATGGTGTGGCTCGATGTACTTTTGTATGGTGGCTTGCGACATACCCACTTGTGCACGTAGTTGATCCCTTCGCCGACCACGCCTGCAGTGTCCCGTTGAGAGGTTAGCGGTTGGGACGTCTGAAAGGACTACCAGTGAGTGGCTTTTGGGGCCCCACCGTACTATTTCAACCGCTATCTCCCATCCAGGCTTGTATCTAGGAGCGTAGTTCACCGAGGTAGTTACACTAATCTACCCACCAATCACAGGCCGCCACCTCACCCCCTCCCCCAAACTCCTACCCACCCTGCCACCTCAGCAATCCACCCCCTCTCCCCCTCTCTCTTTTTCACCCAGCCCTTTCTTACCCTCCCTCTCCACTCTCTCTGCCCCCGGGTCCCACTCGCCCCACACGACCACCCCACAACCACTCTCTCCTCTCTCACCTATCTGGCCCCACCCCTGACCCCGACAGACCCAGGCCACCCACCTGGGCGCGCCATCTCCCCCCCGGATCCCACCTCCCCAGACCAACCTCCCCCTGGCCCCGGTCCCACCTCTCCTCCTCATGGGGCCTGGCCACCTCTCTCTACCTGCCCCTCTCCTCCTCTCTCCTCAGGCTCCCCACCCGTCCTCCGGCCACCCTCGCCGGTGCTGCCCGCGCGACCGCGCCTCCCTCGCCCCACCGCTTCCTTCCTCCATGGTCGCCACGGGACCGCCTCCTCGCCACGGCCGACCTCCTCCCCGCCACCACCTCCGCCTCCCCCTGCCTCCACCGAGCTCCGCCCGCCGCTCCCTCGTTATCCTCCTCTCCCGGCTCTCCTCAAGGCCCCTGCCTGCCCGAGCCCGCCTGCCCTCCTCAGGCGCCTCCTCCTGGCGCCGACCTAGCATCCGCTGCTCGGCCGCCTTCCTCTCCCCGCGCCCGCCGCTCTCCGGCTCTGCCCCGACCACAGATCCCGCTTCCGCTGGTCCTCCTCTGGCGCTGCCCGAGAGGCGCCTCGACCTCCGCTCGCACCGCCGCGTCTCCGCCTCGAGCGAGCTGCCTCGGCCTCGCAGACGCTCGCTACCTCAAGCCCGCCTTGTTCCGGCAAGACAACCGACCCCCGAGTACCGCTTCGCCTCCTCTCTGCAGAACCGCGCCACGGAGGCTCCGACCCGACCCGCCTCAAGATCCGCCTAATCTCGACGCTGGTTCTGCTCAAGGTGTTGCTAATCCGTTGGTGTGATGTGAAGAGGCTCGACACAAGTTTTGTTTGTGTGGTGTGGTGGTACCATGAAGTCAAACCCGAGAAGATGGTGTGATAGCCTTGATGCGATGTGGGTGCCGCCCTCCAAAGACAAGGTCGACACCGACACGACAATCGAAGCCGCGAGAGACCTCAAGCTCCCCTACATGGACAAGAAGATCGCCACCGGACCCAAGGTCGCCAAGCCCGTCTTCACGGAAATCGAAGACATCGAGGCCCCAAGGTCGTCGACATGGAACCATCGGGCCACGTAAGACCATCGACGCCACACCCGAGTCCGGCACCGACACCCGACAACCTCAATATATGACGCCAAGGTCTTCTCCCCGGAACGTCGAGTGCTCCTTTCCGGATCCGAAGCCGCCGAGATCGCCATGGGACGACAAGCACTCCGTCATGGACCCGAGTGAAGCAAACCCGAAGACGGCAGATGCGACAAGTACTTCTCCCCAGATCCGATGCCCGGGGGCCCGGACGCCAAGGTCGCCGATGCGAATACGACAAGTGCTTCATCCCGAACGCCATGACCGTCGACATGACCCGAAGACCACGGATGCGACAAGACCTACCTCTGTTATCCGAGAACGTTTCCGTCGAACCCTGAACCCTGAGACCGACTTCAACCCCGAACCCCAAGATCGCCGAACCTAATGTGTGAACCTTTTCCGACCTATTTTTATAAATGCTAAACATAAAACTCAGCATATTAAATTTTCATACTGCATGCATATTTGTGTGGTTTGGGGCCTTATGCCGATTCACCTTATAATTAAATATGGGGCCCATATGCGCAAATCTAGCCTTATATTGGTCCCATTTAAAATTGTGTAGCGACCTGATATATTTGGTCTTGTTAATACAACATTTAAAATGGCGGGTATTTAAATAACGTGAACCGTTCAACTAAATGTCGGGACCCCGGTTCCGCTTAATATGAACTAATTGCATCGCACCTTTGCCATGTCATACATCATACAGGCATCATGCCCGATCTTTTGCCGTAGTATTAAATGTTGCATCCGGTGTTTATTCTAGTGTTTTGCTTCTTCGCGGATAAGGCCGTTGAGTTGATGCGAGTGTCGACCCGATCTTCGGTTGAACCTTCGGCAATGTTTTCAGCAGCATCTCCCTTTCTACCTATCTTACTTTTATAGTATTTATTCCTCCTGTTGATCTATTGCTATCTCGTGTTGCGGTGCTCTAGTTTCCGCACCGTGATATCCCTTGCAGCCTTATATATTGCCTTGGACACATCCTATTACCCGTTGTTTGGTAGATAGTTGGACTTGCGGTCGTAGTCGCTTGCTCAAGTGTCATGCGTGTCGTCAAGTGCCACGCTTGTTGGTGTATTGCCGCATGTTGATGTTGGAGATGATCATGGCTTTACTTATCGCTCACTTTAATTCTGTTTAACAACTAAAATTGAAGTAAGCAGGCATCGGTGGGTGATAGATAATATTTGGTTTCGAACGCCCACTTGTGTCCTGTGAGGACCCCGAGTACTTGATACTGTTCCTTGATTTATCGCGCTATCCACATCCGGGAGGATTATGGGACCCCGAGCGCAGAGCTTGATTCATTCTTATTTCTTGGGGCCACAAACTAGTTTGAGGTTTTATTTACTATCCTGCACTTATGCCATGCTACTTCAGATTTACGTTTGTGCGAGGAGCACACTGCATCGTTAGGAATTGTGACCCGCACGCTGCATCGACAAGCCCAGTTTTGGGTTCCCGCCACATACCGCCCCAAAAACCTCGGGTCCGTCTCAAGTCAGCTAACCGCTTGGTGTACTCAAGGTGGCCCCAAATATTTCTGAATCGTGATTGCTTTGTCGTGAAGGCCTCGTGGGTTTTGATTTGGTTTTTCCGAGGTTGATCGAGTGTGTGTTGCTATTTGTGCACCCGACGGTAAACCTTCTCAAAGCCGTGTCCATGTTATGGACGACTTGGAGCACAAGATCTCGATCATAGACAACTATAACTAAAGTAGTGCTATAAATTGACTTTATAATGACTAGTAATCGCTTCACTATAATTGAATGGCTAAATAAACTCGCCAACAATTGCTTGTTTAAGTTGTCGCCATGCACCATTGTACGACTAGTAAGTATTGCAAATACAACGAATGGCTAATAAAAGTGCCAACAACTGCTGGTTTTTTTTTTGGGTTATCTCATGCTAATTGTATCTGATTAGTAAGTGCTGCAACTAGAACGGAATGGTTAACTAAAAGTGCCCACTGCTTATTTTATCAGGATGATTATCTATACTTGACTAGTGATTGCTGCAACGAAAACTGAATAAATAAAATGGCCAACGGTGTGAGTTCCTCGGTTGACTTCCTCGTTTGGTCTCGAGGGGGAAATACCAGGATGGGTTTGTTTGATGCTAGTATCAGGTTATCTCCGAATAGGTCTTTCTTACCCCTCTCTGATAGCCGCCAGTTGTATCGAGTCTCTATAGGTTGTTCAGTGCAGGCCACGCCGCCACCCACCATACCTATGTAGGCGAGGACCGCCGAACTCTAGCCTCGCTGCAATCGCCTCAAGATCGACCGCCCTCTTTTTCCTTTGCCCTTTGTCACCCCTTTGTTTAAGCAGTTCGAGATCGACGTCGTTAGGTGGTTACCCTTCCGCTTGGCTCGGGCAGGTTATGGACGCCATCGGTTATTCTTCGTGCTCTTAGCCCCATTTGCATCTTGTCCGTAGTCGGACAGATCATTTTCATTCAAGGTGATTCGGATCTTTGTATTGTATATCTGTATTCTTGACTCATGGAGTCGTGTTGTATATATATATCTGTTCTGTGGGTCCCATCGAGGACTGTTGTGTGATGTTATTACTTCGTTTTCCACCCGCACGAAAGTGCCTGGTGGGCACCTTTGAATCGTTTCTATGCGGGTTTGGCGGGTTTCGCTAAAACTTGCATAGGGTCGATTCTGAGGGTGTTACATAGCCCCATTTGCATCTTGTCCATAGTCGGACGCTCTATCATTTTCAAGGTGATTTGGATCTTTGTATATTATATCTGTATTCTTGACTCATTGAGTCGCTGCTGTATATATCTGTTCTGTGGGTCCCATCGAGGACTGTTGTGTAATGTTATTACTTCGTTTTCCACCCGCACGAAAGTGCCTGGTGGGCACCTTTGAATCGTTTCTATGAGAGTTTGGCGGGAATCGCTGAAACTTGCATAGGGTCGATTCTGAGGGTGTTACACAGGCTCTTGGCAACTTGGACACGATTAGAGTCCGACTCTCAATCGATCAGTCGGTAGCGGGTCCTAGCAAAACGTGCCGACTCCCAAGTACCAAAGAGTTATGACGACTTGCTTTTCCAATGTGACTTACGTCCGAGTCCCTTTTGCCTCACAATATACCTTGTCAGACTATAGGCGAATAATTATTATCCCTTAAATAGTCCGACTCTCTTCTCGATCTGAGATAGGTGATTCATCCGACTAACTCTTAGTCGATCGCCTCAGTTAACAGTTAACCAAGTCGTGCATGGCTATGCTTTACGAATCATATCATCCGAGAGGGCCCAGAGAATATCTCTCCAAGTGGAGGGGCAGAATCTCGTCTTGGTTATTCACATCACGCGGCTTGATTCTTAGTCGACCCAAACTCTGCCTTTATGTCTGCCCAGTTACGGATCAGTGTTTGACAGAACATAAGTCGGTGATCCCCAACTCGGACTATGCAACAACCTCAGGTCTAAGGATTACATTGATTGAGATATACAAATGACACCTTGTTTGTTGTACCTCAATATGGGTCAATCCGACTGGCTAAACTCTTTAGCCGGATCTGTGTAAGTCGGAATAGCATCTCTAGCCCATGTAAAGTGGAACCGAGTCATCAAGCCGACTTTAACATTGGTCTAAGTTGTGTGTTCAGCACAACCTCGATGACCAAGGATATTTAGTACAAACAACAGGAATGTATAGTTCCACAACTGAATCACATATTCAATGATACACATCAGATGTTTATACAAGGACAACTTAATATCTTTATGAATACAATGGGAAATATCATCATACATGATTGCCTCTAGGGCATATTTCCAACAATTATCACAAACTATGCCATGATTCTGGCCATAACATTGGTCGTTTGGCCTGAAAGCCATGAAACCTCGAACATGATAGGTAATTTGTGAGAAGGTTTTTTTGAGATGCAATCAATATACCAAGTTTGGTATTTGTCATTGCAAATATGTCACATAATATGACGTCACGCGAAGGATTTACATTGTTCGGACCTTTTTTGAATTTCTTATGCCCGTTACAAAATATGGTCAAAATGACGGGCATGAAGGTTGTTAGCTAGGGGATAAGCCTCGCTAAAATTGCATTGGATAACTAATAAAATAGCATATTTTGAACCTAAAAATGATTTTTTTAAAAAATTATAAGCATTAGATAATGTAGATGTAGTTCAAATTGGAACCACTTCTTGCGGATTCAGCAGATATTTGTCTTTTTTGCTAGGAGTGGACGAAAAGATTTGAGATAACTCGGTTGAGTCATTTTCCATGTAATATGGTCTAGTATTTTTGAAAAATATGGTGATAGCATGTTGAATTAGCTATTTGGTGGTTGTTTCACAAAACGCCCCGTTTTTGGCCTCGAAAAATGAAAATGCATTTTTTGTGCGATAAAAAGAAAACCTTTTTCCTGCAATATTGTTCGCCATTCTATGGTGCACATGTGTGCGTAATATAGCTATATTATCAGAAACTATGCCATGATTTTTCATTACTTATGTCGATTCTTAAACAAGGTTAAAACCATTTAAAAAGCCAACCAGTAAGACGAGAGAGCATGAATACCCATGGATCAACACCACGAAGAAGATCTCAATCATTCATATGGCCTCCATCAGACGCCGCAAAGTGACAGCGCAGTTTCTGCTGCCTCCCACTCCTTCCACGCTTTGGACATGAATTGACTGAAACGGCCTACAATTTCTAGTCTTGCTCTTCACAAATGTGCATGGTAGTTTCGTAAAATCCTCGTACCACCCATCCAATATGCTATAGAGGGACATCGA
Source organism: Avena longiglumis (assembly GCA_030063025.1). Taxonomy (NCBI): domain Eukaryota; kingdom Viridiplantae; phylum Streptophyta; class Magnoliopsida; order Poales; family Poaceae; genus Avena; species Avena longiglumis. The sequence goes on along the minus strand of CP125974.1, from coordinate 190,534,120 downwards.
CGCCCCAAACCCTAATTCCCACACGCGCAAGACCCCGCCGCCTCTCTTCGTCGCCTCTCTGTAGAGTCCAGATCTCCATCTCCACCATAGTCCGCCTCTCCCCGACGCCCAGATCTTCTACCAGCCCTCAAGATGCAAAGGGTCCGGTCCGGTTTGGACCTGTTACCGGACCTCTGCGCCTGTGGCGGAATCGCAGGTTAAAGGGTGCCCTGACCTCTCCTGTCAGGGTAACGGGTAACCTTAGGTTCGACCCTAATTTGATTGATGTATCAACTGTCTTACTACTGTGCTGATGATAATTAGTAAATCATCTTGTTATTGGATCAACTACTAGTGCTCTCTATGTCTCGAAACAGTTCTAGATTGCCTGTATGTAACTACTAGTTCCAGATTGCGTACATAGTTACATACAGATAAAAACAGCCATAAAATTTAGACAAATCCATCTCATATGTTTTAGAATACCATAAGATAAACTTTAGTTTAGATTTAAGTCACATGAACTGAGAAAAACTGTCAATACTAGAAGCTATATTTACACTAATTCTCTCTTCTTCAAGATTTCACCTGTTAGTCATCAGAGCAACATTTGATACTTTCAAGTGCAAGGCCGCAGTACATGCTACAAAAAACAATTCCCAGTCTCGTGGATAACCCAACTTGGTAAGTGCCTTACATACATGACCCATAAACCATTTTAGTCAGACCTTGTGGATGCTAATTGTTCTGTAAAGAAGAAAAGAAAAGCACATTAATAAAGGTATAGTTCGTTCAACTGTAGAAGAGAAACCAATCAACTTATTAATTGATACACGGGTGAAATTGTCTCATTGTTTAAAACTGCTAATAGTAGATCATAGTATTTTAAATATAGTACAAGAACAACAAAACCACAAGAAAGAAAAGGCACCAACAAAACAAATGAGATGCACACAACACTAAGTAGCCTGGTAGAAATGACCTGTCCTCGACTATTGCAACTTGGTAAGTGCATTTCATACATGACTGAATAGAAGCACATTAGCACTATTTAATAAGCTATATTTCAATATAGTACAAGAACAAGAAAACCACAATACCAATGTTAAGGGTGATTCAATCTCAGTATCTCTTAGGTCAACCAGGTCAGTGATTGCGCCCATTTGCCGCATGTGAGAATCTGAAATACAAGCACATTAGTTCCAACAAAATGAAATTACATCAGACAATGAAGATGAGTTTGTTAGTATTACCAGATCCTCGATACCAATCCTGCGAACAGATAAGGGCCTCAACACTCTTGACGCTCAACCTGCTACGGAAGTCTGTCAAGATGCTAAAAGCATATTCAGATGCAACCGTAGATGTAGACACTACTAGCACATCACGCGCGATTGCAGCAAGTGTGGGATAGGTTGAAGAGTTGGCACTCCACCATTTTAGTATGTCAAATTCTCCAGATCTCGAAATTGGGCTCTCATTCAAGTATCGATCAAGTTCTATGGTTACTTGATCTTTCCTATGCTCATTAAGGTGATCATCCCAGTCACCAAAGATATCATCATCTGCAGTGATCATTTGACTATGATCTTGTCCTGATTCTTGTGAGAAGTTGTTGTTGTCATTATTGAGTTGAGAAAAATATTCATTGAAGAGACTCCTGAAAGTTTTTCTCACTCTGTCTATCCGTGGTTGAGGATCATTTACGAAGGCCTGTTTGAGACGAAACTCTACATACTTAAACTTGAAACGTGGGTCAAGTATTACCGGAATTGCAAGGTTCATGTAGATGTCATACCAATACTTATGGAACTTTGTTTTCATGACAGCAACCATCGGTCCAAGATCAAGATTAGAGGCTTCGTTGTGCAGGGTGATCTTTATTTTCCATATCTCATGGAAGTAAAGATTTGATGTAGGGTATGATGTACCAGAAACTACCATGGTTGCATCGTAAAATACCTTCAACACTTTGCAAAGAACTGCCGCCTTTTCCCAATCTTTCGTAGACGGAGCATATGTGTAATTTGATTCTTGCTTGGCCAAGGAATCAAATGCTTGAATATACTCCATGGCCTTCTCAATCATCAAGTAGGTGGAGTTCCAACAAGTGGGAGTATCCATAGTGGGCCACGGACCAAGAGGGAGCCCTTTGATGATCTTGAATTTTTTCTTTCGGCCCTTTGATGATCTGATATATTTTATACTCTCCCGTATGTTGCTGACAATCTTTTTCACTTCCTCTTCGTGTAGACCATCATGAGCAACGGGATTTATTACATGTGCTGAATAGCGGTTGTGTAGAAACACTCACTCACTGGAAGAGCCATCTTATCCACCAGATTGCACTTTAACTCAAATACCATTGAATCATTTGCTGCAGCATTATCCAATGTAATACCAAATAGCTTATACTCAATGTTCCATTCTTGGATGCATTCAAGAACCTGATTGAACGTCTCAATTCCAGTGTGAGGTGTCTCCACAACGAAAAACTTGATCACTTTCTTTTTAATTTCCCAATCTGCAGTGATATAATGGCAAGTGATGCACATATAACCAAGAGTCTGGTTCGATGTCCACATATCTGTTGTCAACAAAAATCTGGACTAGGCATCCTTAAACATCTCCTGTAGTGCCACCTTCTGCTCTTGAAATGCTTTTATGCAGTCATTTCTGATGGTTGTCCGACTTATTGTCTTGAACAATGGGTTTAAACTTGCTACAAATCTTCTAAATCCATCATATTCCACAAGGATAAATGGGAGTCCATGTAATGCGATCATCCGGGCAAGCTCCTTTCTTGCAATCACTGGATCAAAGTTCCAATTCTTCAAACGACAACCATCCGGAGAGCGAAGTGTTGAATTCAGGCCTTGCACGATCCTTAGTGCAACATCTCGTTTCTTGCATCTGTCCAAGTGCTTCAACAAGGCGCTGGTCCCTGCATGATGTTTTGCACTGATCGTTTTGTCACAATGCTTGCATCTTGCTTCTGAAATTTGTCCATCCACAATGACTGGAACATATTCCTTCCATGCTTTGGATCTAAATTTGCTTGTCAAAGCTCGAATCGATGCACTCTCAATAAGAAACTCAACATCCTCAACATGTTGCTCGTCACCCTCGACATCGTCGTCGGCATCAAGATCAAAGTTGTCCTCGGTATCACGGTCAGAGTCATCCTCGACATTATGCTCAACATCCATAAGTTCTGAAAACACTACAAAACGTTCGAAGTGATCATTAGTAAACTGCAACATTAAAAAAATGACCCATCAAGGACATAACCGTGCTCACCAGAATATGGGACATAGTCGTTGTGGATAAACGTCGGTGTTCGAAGTGACTCGAGAACTGCAGCAGCTTGTGGCGTTCCTGCCGGAGAAGCTTTCCTTGCAGCTGGAGAAGCTCGCCTTGCAGCCGGAGAAGCTCGCCATGCAGCCTGGGACCTTGACACCAGAGAAGCCACCACATGATGTCTCGAAACAGGAGACCACATTTTGTTCTTCTTCTTCTGCCCGAGACCTTGACCCTGCCGACTTCGCCTTTCTTCTTCGCTTCCCATGGTGGGAACATGTTCTCGTGCATCTTGTTGCTCTTGCTCTTGGCTTGGCATCTGTAGGTTTAATATTCAAAATTAGGTTGCACACATATAATTCAAGGACTATTTAGCTTGTTTCTGCCGATGCTTATCAGTGTATGCATACATCTAGCTAGCAACGTATGTATACATGAATTCTCATAAATACATGCCAAAACTAAAATAAACTTAAATATACAAGGACATAGAGTAGTGACAAAAGAAAAGTATCAGTGGAATAATCTAGCAAAGAAATATGATGGTCCTGAAGCAATGCAGGTAATGCTAACTGCTGCTAGTTTTCTTCTCTGCTAGGAATTAAGATTTTATTCTCTGCTAGGAATTAAGATTAGAGAACTTCAGAATCATGCTAGTTTAAAACCCAATGCTTTGGCTTATATGCAATGGGTAGCTAGCTGGGCTACATCAGACACATCAATTAAGCACACACTGAATTTCCAATGATAGCAAAGCATTGGATGATAAAGGGCTTATAAAGATTGGATAATGTTTTCTTGGTGATCTACTTTCACGCATTTCTGATGACTCTTTGGCTCTAAACTGATTGAAAAGATTGGATAATGTTTCGAGCAAAAAAAAGAAAAATACCAAGCTATCCTCAGAGTGAAGCCATATATAAAACTTTGTCCATAGTGCCCATAACCTACCAGCCCCAAATCCAAGGATTTACTGAAATCTCATCTAAAAAAACAACAATTGCTACAAGTCAATACAAGTAAAAGTGGACCACGCCTCCTTCGAAGCAAATATGGGGAAATGCCTTGCTATGACAGCTCTCCAGGCCATGGATGCCCTTGTCAAGTAAGTGAAAAAGCTCAAACCGATGAAGAAGACTGTGCACGACCATGCCGGTACGTACATGACCAGGCCGGCCGGTCTTTGTTGTGCTTGTGGCCGTGGTCATGCTTGGGTCTTACCACTGCCACAAATCTATGGGGGCGACGAGATCCAACAAAATCAGATGCTACCAACATATGCAGCGCAACATACCAGAATCAGGAGAACAAAGTAATACTCCATAGAATTAATTCCACGAGGAGGAAGCTAAGGGATGTGCAAGGAGGATTTACCTACGAAGCTCGAGCGGGGAGGGAGCTGAGGGTCGGCGGAGAAATCGCGGCGGAGAGGCCGGCGGGGGAGAGCTGCTACCGGAGAAGGAAGGTAGGGGACGACGTGCTCCGTGAGCTCGGGGTGCTGCTCGTCTGCGAGCGCCTCCTTCCGGTGCCAACTCCCTGAACTCGGGCCTGCCAACTCCTGCTGCGGCACGGCGAGGGCGTCCGTCTGGTCGCTGTAGGGAGGAGAGGTCCGGTTAGACCCTAGGTTAGAACGGGTAAGGTTCATGTTGAACCTTATTTTTTGCGGGTCGGCCCCTTTCCCTAATGGTAACAAAAACTAGGTCCGATCCAGCGGGTCGGTGGGCCAAACCGGACCCACTGCATCTTGAAATTGCACCAAGATAATCACGTGTCCTGGACGTATTGGAATTGCACTCCGAGTAGGTGTAGGTGTCTAGGTATTATACGTATATGTATTAGACTAGGTTTAACTACCGAGTCAACTCCTGCGTGTATCCTGGCCTGTAAACAACACCGTGAGTTGAGCAATACAAGAGAGAAAACAAGGCTTGACAAGAGCCTTTGGCAATCAAAGTTGTTTTGCGTGTGTGTGAGTGAGTGTACTAGTTAGATTAAAAGAATCGATTGGCTAGCAGCATGTGCATCTTGTCGGAATTTATCGGATACATGCGTGTCGTCTCGTCAGAATTTTCTTTTCGGTGTCGTCGGAAAATACTCGGGGCAGGGAATGTAATAACATCCCACTCCTTCCACGGACATAAATTGACTGAAACGGCTATAATTTCTAGTCGTTTCTTAAAATCCTCGTACCACCCATCCAAAACGCTATCGAGGGACATCGACGCCCCAAACCCTAATTCCCACACGCGAAGACCCCGCCGCCTCTCTCCAGAGTCTAGATCTCCATCTCCACCACAGTCCGCCTCTCCCCGTCGCCCAGATCCGCTACCAGCACCCTTCTCCCATCGACCCTCTGCACCAAGCCCCGCCTCCATCCCGTCCTCCAGATCCGCTGCCAACCCCCCGTCAGCCTCCCGTCCTCCAGAGAACGCGGTGAGCGCCCCGCAGACCGGCTTCAGATCCGGCGACACAACCCCTTCCACGCGACCATAGCACCACCAGCTGCCTCGTTGCTCCACGCCGTCCACCCGACGCTTCTGCTCCTCATCCTTCTCCTGGTGGCTTCCGCGTCTGCGCCTGCACAGGCAGCAGTAATGGCCTCCTTCGGGCGCTCTCCTTGCCCTGACGGGCTCGCACCACCGAGTCACGCCGTCGCGCCCCCCGCGGCCGATGACAGCGGCAACGCCATGGACGAGGCGGCGTAGCCGTTCACGGTGCACTACTTCCCGCAGGATATGGAGCACTTCACCTCCACGCCCAACTCTTCCCGCGTCGTCGCCCACAAGTATCTCCTCACCCTTCTGGCGCAAGCCCAACGCCACCGGTGGTGGCGCCGGCGTGGGCCTTCTGTTTGTGTACACTGGCAATGAGGGTGACATCGATTGGTTTGCCAGCAACATAGGATTCATGTTCGACATCGCGCCCGAGTTCTGGTCCCTCCTCGTATTCATCAAGGTACGTGCGTCCGTCTCTGTCTTCCATGGCCCAACATATTTTAGAGCTCGGCCTCACCGTGTTATAATCCTCCACCTTGTTAATCTTTGCGGTCGTTTTAAGATAATGAACACTGTCTGAATCATTTGCATATACAGTACATCCTTTCTCTCTAGCTGAGATTGAAAATGCGCCAATACCATCGAACATGTCACAGATAACATCTCCTTTTTGAAAAAAAGAAACCAATCGGTTATGCTCATGCTCAAGCCTTGACTTCCAGTAGACCAAACCAGGAAGTTTCTGTCCGTATCTGCAAGAACATATATCTTCTTACTTCTGATTTTTTACATACAAATGGCAAATAATAGAAAAAAATTTACATGGTGCCATAGAATGTATAATTAATATACAAGGGTTTTTACAGAAGCTATTTGCATGCATATTATCAAGTATATTTGCCTTCAAAACTTACTGCAGATATGAACATAACTGTCTAATCCAGAAAGGCAAAATGCATCTAAATGTGTTTGTTGATATTTGTTACAGATCACACTAAAGGAATTCCCCACTTCATGGTCACAAGCATGCCTGTCAAAGTACATGGTGCACTCTATATGTATGTTTCAGGTTTCGATGGTCTTGGTTCAGTAGTTATTTTAGCTCCTTATGTGGCTGAAGGCGGTCTACAATGTGTAAAATGCTGTCATTGGTTGTGCTTTTGTTATGCCTAAGTTGTTAAATTTCTAATTGCTTCTGTCATTTTGTTACCCTTAACGCTACATGGAGTTTGGTGTTCAAATCGTGTGAAGAGCATGTCATGGTGCCCTACACTTTTTTAGTGAGCAAAAACTAGAAAAAAGTACATGTTGTTTTTGGTTCCAAGATTTGTGACACTATTTCCTTTTGCACCATCTTTGCGGTTGGAGGTTGCAGTACAAAATTTTGGTTTCATCTCAGAAACATGCTAGAAACCACATGCACAGTTCCTACTTGTGACAGCAAAAAATTTCTACAACCTGCTACTTTCCCAGTGAGATATGGATATAGTTTCTATCATTTGGAATATTGTCTGTTACATGTAAATAGGATCCTGATGCTATGTGGGGTTTGGGGCAGGTTATCCTGATGTTTCCCTCACAATGAAATTTTACATTTACCTTTTCTTTGTAGAATAGAAGCTATGTTTTCCTACAAATCTGGATTTGCAGAAGAAATCGTACTTTTTTCTTCAGAATCTTGCATGGCAGGACGTAGTGGATTTTTTGTTCTTTTCTTTGCTGGTATAGTTGCCTGTAATTTCTTCTCTAAGAACTGCTAGATCGATGGAGTTTTCTGCCGCTGGAGTAAAGGACGCAGGTAAGGTTATTTTAGGAAAGTTCTGTGTTGATGGGGTGCTCCCTCCCGTGCCTCTCCCGTGCCTGACACGCGCCCTCCAGCGCCAAAAACGAACTAGGAATCCATCCTGGTACTAGTTAGGACAAGGGGCACCGCGTGGCGCTAAACAGTAACCGTGCACCGTGTATCCACGACCTTTATTTTAGCCTATTTTCATGTGAAAGTTGCATGGTAATCTGGACATATGCACAAAATAAGTAAGAATTTTGGAGCAGTACATAGGTAAAATTAAAGTATAGGGGGGCCTTTGCATCTGTTCTTCACTTCAGTGCTACAGTGTGAGTTGTTAGATATCAGCATGGAAAAAACGGAGTTTCTTGCTTTCATTTGTTCCACCATTTGTTATCATCATGATAATTTTAGGAGTACCTTCTGTATGCAAGCTAATGCTTAGATTGACTAATTTCAGGTTTTTTAATTGCAATGGAAGAAACAAGTGTAAAGAGTATTTTAGCCTAATGGATTTGGTAGATACATGCAGCTGGCCGAATGGAAACTATTTTGAGATATGATATAGATCATATTTTTCTCTAGTATCTGTAGTACTTCTAGTTATGAAATGATAGTTTGTATATCTCATATGATCTGATCAAGGTGTGTACACTTGTAAATGAACCGACAAACATAAATGCTAGTAAGTAGTTCGAGCCATGGAGCTTCCCATTGAGATACATTGCTGTTCACATCTCTATGGATTCGATTAATTTCTGTTGTGATGTCCATGCTATTGTAAGAACAAACCTTTTTTCCTACAAACTTGTTTTTCTACAGGCCAATGTAACTTTTGTATTGAAATCTCATGGTTTGATTCTTGTTGAATAACATTTCAGAGGGAGGAACACAAGGGGCTGCTTTAGCTGCACAAGTAATTAACTTGCAGGGGTAGCTGCATAGGTCAGAACAACAAGGCGAAGCGATGATAGAGGAGTTGGCAGCACTTCGGAAGAAGTCTGAAGAAAGCTGAAGCTGCCCAAGAAGTCGGAGGAAAACGATGTGAGGTTTGCTACTTTGATGGCAATGCTTGGAGCTAAACCACCTGGGAACTAGTTGCTCAGATTATATTGCTTGTTTGTCATTTTAGTGCTCTTGGCAGAAAAACATTGCTACTGTGATATGTGTCTTGGACTAGTTCTGGAACTAGTTCTTTGTTGGACTAGTTCTGGGAACTAGTTCTTTTTTGGACTTGTTATTCTGGGATAAAAGGATCTTATTTGATATGTGCTGAGAGGAATACCTGGGCTGTTATTTGATATGTGTTGTGCTGAGAGGATATTATTCTGGGATCTTATTTTATTTGTGTTGTGTCGATGATCGATCAAATAACTGGGCTTTGAATGATATTTGTTGTGTTTATGTTGGATCAAATATCTGGGCTCAAACATCATTGTATTGTAAAGTGGCTGCAATCCAAATATTATTTCATCAAAGAATTGTGCTAATTTGGGATGTAAAAAGGCCGTGGCCTAAACAATTATTTACAAAATAAAATATTTTGATAGAGTTAAAAAATTTAAAATGATTTGGATTATAAAGAGGCCAAAACCCAAAAGTAAAATGGACTGTAAAAAGGCCAAAGCCCAAAAGTAAAATGGAATGTAAAAGGACCAAAGCCAAAAGTAAAATGGACTAGGAGCCCCAAACGAAAATGGACTGTAAGAAGGCCCAAACCAACCAAATTATTGGATTCAGCCCATTTAGACGGCTAAAGTGAACTGGGCTGATTTTGATCCATGACCATCTGGTTTGTCACAAATTTGCCATGTAGGATTGGCCACGTCGGATCCCATGTGGACATGCCATATAGCCAGTGACCAAAAAATTGGTCATAAAAACTATGACCATCTGTATTGATCATAGTAGTCTATGACAAATGCATAGAAAAGGTCTTTATTGTCCGTCAGTGACTCATCTTTCGACCATCTGTTTTTGGTCACAAGGTCACAAATGAAGAATAATTATCAGCTAGTGACCAATGTGGATGGTCCAAAATTACCACATTCCTTGTAGTGTGTTGAGGGGAATAACACTCATAGGGTAGGCACTTGTATCAGAGCTGGCATCCCGGAGGTCTTGACCGGTTACTCGATCCATAGTCGGTGTAGATCAGTGCAGTGTAATCGAATGGTGTGGGTAAAGTATACAACCTCTAGAGAGTGTAAATCTATTTGAATAGCCGTGTCCACGGTCATGAATGGTTGGGAAGGTTGCTATAGAGCGGTGCTGGTTTTGATTTCAAAAAGGACTTCGGAAAGGCAATGGCTTAAAAATGTGTTGACCATGGGATGGTCAGAAAAGGAGGAAGGAGTTTTGGTCATGGGATGACCGGGAAGGAAAAACAAATGGGTGACCCAATCCTAGTATTTTCTAAAACTTTTCAAAAAGGTTTCCAAACAGTTTTACAAAGGTTTTTAACAAAACTTTCTAGATGCTATATCTACAAGAGGGAATATTTTAGAAAAGAACCTCTTATGGAGCCATCCTACCACCTTTGGCATATTGCATAGACTTTTATTGTTATTATCTTAAGGTGATTTCCCATTACATTCAAAGTACTCACCGGCATTGTCCCTAGATATTTACTTGGCCAGACTTTCAGAGGATAGAGAGAGAAATGGAGATGATAACATCTATGCGAGCTAGGGCCGTCTTTCCAGTCATTCGCCTGTAGGTTAAGACATGACATGGGCTCTGCGCTCGAAGACTTTCGCTATTGATAAGTGTAATCGCCAAAATGGCAACAATGTAAGTTTTGTACTCGTTACTTTTTGGATGTTGTAATGATACTCGTCGGTTATGCTCACAGCTCACTAATCATGGGAACGTGAATTGCAGGCATAATGGGGATTTTTGGACCGTAAATTCGGGGTCTCACAGCAGGAACCCCCAAACGGCTCCTTTTCCACCCCGGACTATTTGTACCCCTTTCTTTTCTACCGAGAGACAAGCATTCCACTTCATATTCATTCTTGAAGCTCTCTCTCCTCCCATTGTTGAAACACAATTTCTTGAGGATCTACCATTCTACCCAACCAATTCCAAATCCCTTTAGTAGAAAGCAAGAGGAGGTCCCGATCTACGTTTTCACCAAGCCAAAGTTCATTACCCCTTGAGTCCATTGAGTTAGCTTGTTACTCTTGGGTTTGTGGGAAACCCTAGGCGGCTAGGGTCGCCTAGAGGCATTCGGCTTGTGATTTGCTCCGTGGAAAGTTTGTGAGGGTTTGGAGACTACCTTAAAGTATACCACGAGTAAGTGAGCTATTCCTTCGTGGGATAGCCTCGGAGAAGAAGGTGAGCCTTTGTGGCATTGGGGAATCCTTCGTGGAACCTCACACATCTCCAAAGTGACGTATCCCCCTTCTCAAAGGTGGTGAACACGGGAATACATCTTCCTATCTACGTGTTTTGGTTATCCCTTAACCAATCTCTTACTTGTGTTGTTTACTTTGTGATAGCCTTTGAGCTTGAAGTATCTTGTATCATCTTCTAGGTTGCCTCACCTAGTTTGCATTTAGGCACCCTTATATTCCGCCAAGCCTAAAACTTGCAAAAGATTACTAAGAATTTTGTAGAAACCTATTCATTCCCTCTAGGTAAACCATCTTACACTTTCAATTGGTATCAGAGCCAAGGGCTCTTTTAAGGGCTTTACTGCCTAAGAGAAAAGATGGTTTATCTGATGATGAGGAGGATAATACTTATTCGGTCAAGGAGTTTGTTGTGGATATACTTTCCGGGTATACACACATGACTCTCTGACCAGGGTGGCCCACCAACGGGTTAGAGCTTTCCTTCACGAGCGGCCCAATCAGAGAAAGAGGAGGAGCCAGTTCCGGCTACGACAAGGCCCAGAACAGTTACCGACTTAGGCTTGTAGTATTACTTGTAGTCCAAGATGTATCTAGTTACCGGCTCTGTAACGTAGCCGGATAGGTCTCTCCTGTAACCCTAGTCCCTTGTATCTATATAAACCAGCCCTATGGGATCCTTTAGGGCAATAACCACAATCACAACTTGCATAGGCGAACCTCTCTTGTAATCCATTGTAACATCCTGCTTACGCCGATATATTACTGGGTTGCTAGCAGGAGTAGGATCCGATCACCGCAGTCAGATCTGAACCTGGGTAAACTTGTGCTCACCGCTCCTAGAACATCCGTCGCCTCACACCCCATCATTCCAATGCCACTAGGACCCCCTATGGCGTACTTGTCGATAATCCGACGATAGAGTGTCGTGAAATCATGGCCAAGAGTGCCCTTGAAAAGGCCAAGGCCGATTCCGACTGCCTTGCTCGAATGAGTTTCCTAGAAGGATAACTTAAGGCTATTAGCGACGGGGCTTTTCTTGGTAACCGATTGATAGTACCTCATGGGAGGCCAATGGACACCATAAAGGAGAAGGTTGGCTAGTACGAGAGTGACTCGATAAAAGCCTCCATGCCTATGTTTATCCTAAGAAAAAGAACATCATGCCTCATATTAATGGTTTGGGTCCCGCACCTCATTATGATGGAACTCACTTCTCTCATTGGGAAGCTTCTATGGAATCTCATCTTCACAGCTATAGTGTGGAGCTTTGGGACATTGTGTGCACATTCTTCCATCCACAAGATCCCAACAACCTCACTCCGGGAGAGTACTATGACTGTCAACTCAATGCAACGACTTATGACAAGATAAGGAGTTCCATCCACCACACTCTCCATGATCAATTTAATGACATCCCCACCGCAAAGGATATTTTGGATAGGATTGTCATTCTCCAAGAGGGAATGTCTCTTATCCCAAAGTCCAAGTATGAAGCCGCCAAGTCAGAGATGAACATGTTCATGAACCATGATGGCGAGTCCAGCGGAAGCATACAAGAGACTTCTTTCCCTCCGTGTTAAGATTGGTGGTCTAGGTTATGAGAAGTATGATGATGGGTTCAACTTGAATGATGAGCTCATCAAGTACAAGATTGTCTCCATGATGGCGGTCATCGATAAGAAGCTTGCCTTGAACTTGAAATTCCTAGATAGAGCCAACCAGTTCTATCCCGATGATCTAGTATCATATCTTGTTGCCACGGATAACCTATCGGATGAAGGAAAAATGATCAAGGAGATCAATCGTTCTATTGGATCATCCCATTCTCTAGCATTAAAGGCCAAGGATGTGCAAGAAGAGGTTGCAAGTGAAGAAGAAAGCTATGATTATGGAGTTAATGATATGCTCTCTCAACTTGCACCCTTCACCAAGAACATGAGGTTCCAAAGAAGGAGAAGTTCAACTGGATCTAGTGAGAAGAAAAGGACATACTACAATTGTGATGAGTCAAGCCAATTCGCCGATAAGTGTCCATATGAAAAGAGGCTTGACAAAACCAAGTATGAAGAGGGTGCCAAGCCAAGATTGAAGCCCAGCACCATCAATGAGAGATACAAGAGGAACAATAGGAGTGATGGAAAAGGATTCCTAGGTCAAGAATACATATTCGATAAGGAGGAAGAGGATCAAGAGAAGGTTGTTGGTGTGGCCTTTTCCGAACCTGGGTCACTATTCACCTATGACTACACCAAGCAATACACCAATGAGTCTCCTACTCCCAAGGTCACCGCCACTTGTCTCATGGCAATGGGATCCAAGGACGTATCCAACATGAAGTGTGAAAATGAGGATAAGACGGTGTGTGTGACCGTCTTGGCTTATGCCAACCCCGGGTCACTTCTCACCTACGACTATGACAAGGACTACATCGAGAGTTCTCATACTCCCAAGATCACCTGCTCTTGCCTTATGGCGAGGAGCTCCAAGGTAATCTCTTCTCCTCCATCTCTATCTAGCATCTTGGATGATCATGTGAGTAAAAATTATAGTGATAATGATGAATTTGGTGAACAATATATACAACAAATGTATGCTATCATGAAGTCTCTTCCTAGTATTTCTCGTGCTAGAGTCAAGCAATTAATGGAACTTGTCAATTCATGTGACGAGACCATTGATAGGTTGGAATCTCATATTGATGATGAGAAACGACAATTCAATCTTCTTGATCAAGAGCTATGTGAGTAAAAGAACACCACTTCACTTCATAAACAACAAACTGAGACATTTGAACCTGATAAGGCAAAACATATGGATACTATTGATAGGGCTAATTCCTTGTCCCAAGATCTTGATGCTTCAAAGAAATATCTTGAGGTTTCTCATGCTTCTCTTACCAAGGATCTTGAGCACCTTGAAAAGGATAACTTGCTTGTCAAGTGTGAGTTCATAAATCTTGGGGAGAACCATGATCAACTTCAAGTGACCTATGATAAGGCTCTTGGTACATTGAAGGATCCAATTATTGTTGAGAATGCTTCTTGTTCCCCTAACTATACCTTTGATCAAGCTCTCCTCATTGAGCAAAATAAGAAGTTGAAAGAACAACTCGAGAAAGAGCGTCGCGCACCTACTTCCAAGGGAAATATTCTTGATGAGATTCTATCCCGTCAAAAGATGAGGGATCCAGAGGAAGGTGTTGGTTTTGACTCAAAGAACAACAAGAATGATGCCACTCCACCAAATAAGATCAACTTTGTGAAAGAAGGTCACAAGGTGGATAACCAAGTCAATAAGAATGTTCTGAATGGGGGAGCCATAAGGGGAAACCCCAATCATAAATATGCGGTAACATCTAATCCATCTTACGTGCTATGCAAGGGCACTCAAGGGGATGTATATGCCAAATATGTTGGCCCTCAAAATGGTTATGATTATCGGTGGTACTCAATTTGGGTACCAAAAGATCTTGTTGTTAATGCTAGGTGACCCATTACTCAATGTGTTCCTAAATAAAAGAATTGATTTTGTAGGGATATTTCTCCGGGGGATCAAAATGGGTGTTTGATAGTGGATGCCCCAATCATATGACCAGAGGTAGAAGTGGGCTTGACCAATTCATTCATGATGTCAATTCAACGTCAAGCATCAATTTTGGTGATAACTCTAAAGGAAAGGTACTAGGTTATGGAAAGTTGGTGGTTTCCAAGGCTTTGTCCCTATAAACCGTATTACTTGTTGAAAACCTTGGCTACAACTTGATTTCAATTAAACATCTCGCGGATTCCGGCTTTGATTCCTATTTTTTAAAAACCTTTGTGAAAGTCTTTAGGAGTGATGATCTCAGCTTGGTCCTTGTTGGATATATGGAAGATAATATTTACGTGATCGACCTATCGAAAGAGAGCCAATCCCTTTGAACATGTATAATGGCCAAGGCCAACAAGGGATGGTTTTGGCATCACCGCCTAGGCCATGTCAACATGAGAAATCTTAAACAACTCCTAAAGTGTGAGCATATTGCTGGACTAACCGGTGTATCTTTTGAGAAAGATCGTGTGTGTAGTGATTGAATTTCCGGCAAGCAAATTGGGAAGCATCATCCTTCCATTTACAAGGTGGACACTTTAAGACCCTTGGAGCTTCTCCACTTGGATATCTTCGGGCCATCAACTTATGATTCTCTTGGTGGAAGGAAGTATGGTCTTGTCATTGTTGATGATTATTAAAGGTACACTTGGGTCTTTCTCCTTAAGTAAAAGGATGAAACCTACAAGGAATTCATGATCTTCACCGAGCAAGCTCAACACACTCATGAAGTAGAGATCAATAACATTAGAACCAACAACGATATCAAATTCAAGAACTACACCATGCAAGAGTTCATTCAAGATGAGGGGATCAAGCATGAATTCTCGGCTCCCTATACCCCTCAACAAAATGGTGTTGTTGAAAGGAAGAACCAGACAATTGTTGAGATGGCAAGAACAATGTTGAGTGAGTTCAAGTCGCCCCACAACTTTTGGGGAGAAGCCATTGCTACTGCGGTTCACTACTCGAATCGGCTCTTCCTCTGATCTCCCTTTGACATAACTTCGTATGATATTATCACAAGTAAGAAGCCCAATGTCAACTACTTTTATGTCTTTGGGTGCAAGTGAGTCGTCAATAATAAGAAATAAAAGCTCGATAAATTCGAATCTAGAACTATAGAGGGTATATTTGTTGGTTATGCGGAAAACTCGCATGCCTATAGATACTACAATAAAACCAATGGTTGTGTTGAAGTATCTTGTGACGTTGAGTTTTTGGAGAATAATGGACCCAAGAGGGGCAAGTTGTTTCACGTGATGTAGGTGATGGAGATTCTTCTCAAGTCATCAAGTTGATGGGTATTGGTCATATTTTGCCAACCGAATCCCACATTCATGATCAAGAAGATGATGGGGGAGAATAGAGCTCAACCTAAGAAGAGCCTAGCTCTACCAAGTTGAGTTATCAAGTGCACCATAAGAACAACATCTCTCTCAAGATGTCTCGCAAACTGAAGAACAAGAACCAAAGACCTAAACCCATTGAGAAAGACTAAGTATAAGAACAAACTCCTGCACCTCATGGTCAAGCTCAAGATAGTGTCAATGATCAAGGACCCTCAAAAGATGAATTTGTTGATCATGAAGGCAAAATTTGGAATATCAAGTCCGCCTCAATTGCAAGTGGAATCCAAGTAAATAATATCCTTGGAAGAATATCAAGAGCGATCGAGACTCGTGCCAATAAGAATCACACAACCTTTTGTGGGCATCATGCTTTTGTGTCCAACTTTGAGCCACTCAAGGTTCATGAAGCTTTGGAGGATCCGGATTGGTTTGTTGCCATGCAAGAAGAACTCGAGTGCTTTACCCACAATGAAGTTTGGAATCTTGTGGAGAGGCCTAAAGATCATCGCAACAATGTCAATGGGACCAAGTGGGTGTTCAAGAACAAGCAAGATGAAAACGGAACCGTCAGAATAAAAAAAGCACGGTTAGTGGCGCAAGGTATGCCCAAATAGAAGGTATTGACTATGAGGACACCTTTGCACCCGTTGCTCGCCATGAAGCTATTCGTATCTTTCTTGCATATACATCTTTTCATAACTTCAAGCTTTATCAAATGGATGTGAAAAGTGCATTTCTTAATGGTCCCTTGAAAGGGGTTGCATATGTATCTCAACCCCAGAGTTTCGAAAACACACGCTATCCCAACCATGTGTGTCTACTCCATAAGGAACTCTACGGACTAAAGAAAGCTCCTTGTGCTTGGTATGAGCACCTTAGGGATTTCCTACTCAGGGACGGGTTTAGCGCGGGTAAGGTCGATTCCACCCTTTTCACTAAACTGGTTAAATGGGGTGGCTTATTCATTGTTCAAATTTATGTTGATGATATTATCTTTGGTGGAGCTAACGAATCTCACAACAAAGCTTTTGCCGAGTTATTGACTATGCAATTTAGGATATCCATGATGGGGGAGTTGAAGTACTTTCTAGGCTTCATTGTGAAGCAACTTGGTCAAGTCACCTTCACCCCCCAAGAGAAGTATGTGAAGGACATGCTCAAGAAGTTCGAGATGACCAATTCTAATTCTGCGAACAAACCCATGCCGCTAAATGGGAAACTTGGTCTTGGAGTTGGTGATAAGGACATGGATCAAAAGGTATATCGCTATATGATTGGTTCCTTGATCTACATTTGTTCTTCTAGGTCGGATATCATGCCAAGTGTTGGAATGTGTGCTCGTTTTCAATCCGCTTCCAAGGAGTTCCTGTGGCACCCCGAATTTACGGTCTGAGAATACCCGTTATGCCTGCAATTCATGTTCCCATGATCAGTGAGCCGTGAGCATAACCGACGAGTATCATTACAACATCCATGAATAACAAGTACAAGTAGTTACAAATGTGCCATTATGGCTATACAACATCAATAGCGGAAGTCTTCAAGCGCATAGCCCATGTCATGCCTTAACCTACATGCGACTGACGGGAAAGTCTGGCCATGTATATAGCCAGGGACAAGGCCAGTGAGTACTTTGAATGTACTCGCAAACCACCTTAAGAAAACAATAATAAAGAATATACAATATGGCTGTGGTAGGATGGATCCATAAGAGGGTCTTTTATAAATTAGTTTCTCTTGTAGATATAGCATGTTTCTATATCTTTGTTGAAAAACTTTTGTAGGACATTCCGGAAACCTTTTTGAAAAGTTTTAATAAAATACTAGGATTGGGTCACCCATTTGTTTTTCCTTCCGGTCATCCCATGAACAAACTCCCTCCTCCTTTTTCCGACCATCCCATGGTCAAAGAATTTCCAAGCCCTTGTTTTTCCGAAGCCCTTTTTAAAATCAAAACTATCACCGCTCGACATTAACCTTCCCAACCGTTCATGATCGAGGACTTAGCTATTCTAATAGATTGACACTCTGCAGAGGTTGTACACTTTACACACAAGATTTGATACATCCGCTGGGATCACCCCAGAACGTCATACGAAAGTATGTGGGTCTCGGATAATCAAACAAGACCTTCGGGATTGCCCACTCTAGTATAAATGCCTACCCTATGAGGTTAATCACCTTAATACCGGGACACCCTATATAGTTCCAAGCCAACCGGAGCGTGTTTTGCACCTTGACGGGTGTGCTCTTTCAGTGAGGGGCTCATAGTATCGTCTGGCCGTCCTTAGATAGTTTGTACCTTCTCCAGGCCGATGTCTCACATGGGCCTTTATAGGTGAAGGCCCAGCCTCCGGGGATTTGTCCTCCCCCATAGTAGTACGAGGCACCTATACCAGACTAGAAAACCTTCAGATCTAGCCCCTTCCCGCATAGGAGTACTTGTGGTTGCATGGGTTAATTGTTTTGGCAAAACTGCAAAGAACCGGGTGCGTTTTTGTAAACATTTTTCCTCCATATTTCATCCAAACTTTTTGTGAAACTAAAAACTTTTTCCTTTTTAAACTTACTTGGCAGGCCAAACCTCGCCAAGGTTTTCTCATAAATCATTTTTGTAAGCTTTTCCGGGGTCTTCCCATCCCATAGTTTTGCTTCGGCTAAAACGGGGTTTCCAAGGGGCATGGTGTTATACACCATCTATCATACTAGGGGCAAGTAGGTGTCATCAAAGGTATTGTACTAGTAGTACAAATATGTAATGACTTGGCAGAGCCAAGCCACTACCATATATATCTCATCGTATAATAAAACAATGCAGTTTCAAAAACTGTAGGTAAAACATGCATAAGTAAAACAGTAGGACAAGGATTATGAGCAAGAAGGTGGCTTTCCCATGACCAGCGAGATGTCCTGTGACTTATTTATAAAATCGGAATACCGAATACATAATTATAAGAGAACCCGAGGCTTCCCTCTTCTCGGTGTTTTACAATTCCCCACTATCGCCGTTATAGAGCATATATGCAATCAAATAATACACCAATCCATTCAATGCATACTCATATTCATACATACAACAAGAAATAGACAAAAAAAATTTTATAGATCAGTAAGGGTTGAGGACTTTGTTTTGGATACAAAGGAAATGCTTTGATTGCATTGGTGGATTTCCTATTTAAGATTTATAGTCTAAAACAACCTAGCTAAAGGGTTTTAGATCAATGCCATGTTATGTATGAGACAAATGTGAAAACATGATACCCACATATATGTATTGATAAAATTAATCCAACATAAGTGGTTTCACTATTTTATCAATTTCCATTAATTTATAATGATTTTTATAGTGAATAAAACTCTAGTTTTAGGAAATAATTCATCAGAATAGTTTGGAGTTCCAAAAATTATTTCCTTGGGTGATTGGATAGGTTTTGATGGACTTAATCAAGGGAAGTTGGAACCAACTTAATATAATTACCAGAATTCCCTCAGGAAATTCCCAAAGGCATTACTGGATGATATTTGTATTTTTCACCAGATTAAATCTATACAAGATTTTGATTTGATTCCAAAAATACATGTTAGGAATTTATAATACCTTTTTTCAGAAATTAGAATCAACCTTTTTGGATATGCAGAACTAAAGTGGTTAATTTATTAGTGACTAAACTATGCGCAGAAGTGTTTAAATTACCATAAATCAAGAAGATCTCAATAAATTATGAGCTCCTGGGTTTTCAGGGATATAGTTAATCATGTGTACTGATAGTTGGAAATAGGTCATTACCCATTTTTATTTGGCCTAGGGAAAAACCTAAATCCGTAACTGTTCTGCTTTTGTTCTTTTTACCAAGGGCTATCTAGGAAGCAAAAATATATGGGATAAAGTTATAATTCAAGGTGACACAAATATATTGCTGCACAAAATAGATTCAAACCAAAAGGAGTCGCAAAACTTTCTAAAATAATTTATTGGTGAAAAGGATACCTTTGGGCATGTGATTTATATTAAATAATTTCGACATTATTTTGGTTAAACAGGGGTTTTGAGTGTTAGATATGACAAGTGGGGACATGTTAAAAATTATGCATATATTTTACCAGGGGATTTATAGTTTATTTTGGATTTAAGCTAAACATCTAAATACAGATCTGTGAAAAAAAGGAAAAGAGAAAAAGGGCGCTGGGCCGCACAGAGGCAGACCGGCCCAGCTGCGCTAGGTGCACGCTGGCGGCACTCAACCGCTTATGACCCAGCGGTGGGCCTGCCAGCAGGGCCCGAGGCGAAGGGGTAAGGGGGGCATGAGGGTCGTTCGATTAGAATCAATCGGACGGCCCGGGCGTCGTCTTCCAGCCGACGACAACAGCTGCACAGGAAACCCTAGGGAGCATACCCGAGCTCGCAGTGGGGGCTCACCTGAGGGCTCGGCGCGGTCGGGAGGTGGGTAGGAAGAAGCGGCGCGTGGCGGCGACCATGACGATGGGAGGCACCGAGGGATTTCGCGTCGGGACCTTGCTCGCACATGAGCTCCTGAGGAGGGGCACAGGATCTCACCGGAGTAAACTCTGCGGTTCATGCAGGCCTTCGAGGAGGTTCTACGGAGGCTATATGCCAACACCCGGTTTTTTAATCCCAGATGCCTGTTATGCCATACATCACAATCCCAGGATTACCATTTTTGCGAGACATAACATATTTGGATATCACAGTACATCATCCATTACAAACCATACATAAGGTCTTATAACAAATAAAGGATCTCATGATCCAGTCTTAATATAATTCAAGAAGCGAAATAACGTAATAGTAACGGTAGCATATGCGAGACTCCATCTTCATGGTCATAGGCAATGCTGACGATGGGAGATGATCCTAGTTGTCGTAACCCTCCTGCTGTCCATCCTCCTTATAGTCCTCTTCATAGTCTGGCCACGGGAATAGCCAGGGACAAATCCATAAGTAATCTTTAAGTACTCGCAAACTAATACTAACAAGTGAAGTGGTTTTGGGTAGGAAGTACTATGCTCTAGGTTGTTTTGCAAAAAGCCAGATTTATCTCTACTGAGTTCAGAAGCAAAGAAAGCTAGTTGACAGTTTTATAACACCTACGTGGGAACTTGAATTTCATATCACAACCCTGTTATTGTCAAGTAAAAGTCATGAATCATTTCACAAGTCATTTTGAAAACATCTGACGACGGAACAGTATGGCCACTCCAACTGTCCATAACCACGGACGCGGCTATTCGAATAGCTTGACACTCTGTAGAGGTGGTACACTTTCACCACAACATTCGATACATCCTTCAGGAAAAATCCTGAATTCACCATACTCAGGATGCGGATAATCAATCCTAACGTTTCAATTACACACCCTAGTATAGGCACCTCTCCTGTGAGTTTGGCCTCCCAACCACGACCAACTGTCATCTTGGGAACTGCACAGGTGGACAATCTTCACAAGGTAGCCTCAGCTCAATCCTTGGACGCAAGGGAACCCATACTAAGGTATATAAATTTCCAGTCAATCCCTACCCAAATTTCGGGTATTGTGGTTGTAAGGTAAAATTGGAATGGTATCTCATCCAGACAACCATCGGTTTTATAAAGGGCTAAGGCTCATGCCTTATCATTTTCACAATCAAAATCATCTGGTGTTCAAGAACACATGTCAAAACATTTCAGTAGAATGACTCATCATTCTAAGGTTTTCATAATCAATTTCACCAAGTATTCCCATCTAAAGTGATGAAGTTTTATGCTTAGAACTAGGTGGGGGTAAACACTAATGAGGGGTGGTAAACAAGGGTGGATGATCTAAGTTCAATCTCATGCCTCAGGATGACATCAAGATTATCTAACTTAGGCCAAGTTTTATGCTCTTTATGCTACCTTTAAATAATCTTTCTAGAATCTACAAGTCACTAAGTAACCTCAACTAGAAAGCTTTGATAAAGAAATAAAATACTAAGCTTGCAAGTAAAACTAGTATTATGTGTCATCAAGGGGTATAACTAAGGCATGCCTAATGCATTGCATAGATCATATAGTTTTCATAGTTGCAAGTGTGAGATGATGACCCACAAGTGTAGGGGATCGCAACAGTCTTCGCGGGTAGTATTACCCAATTTATTGATTCGACACAAGGGGAGCCAAAGAATACTTGCAAGCCTTAACAACTGAGTTTTCAGTTCAGCTGCACCTGGAAATAGTTCTTGCTCACAGAAGTTTATCAGTAGCAACAGTTTGTAGTAGCAACAGCAACAACAACAGCAACATCAATAGTGAAACAGGAGCAATAGTAACAGTAACGGTAACAGTAGGATTCGAGTGCGGTAGGCATAGGGATGGAT
The DNA here is from genome assembly GCA_030063025.1 of Avena longiglumis. Classification (NCBI taxonomy): domain Eukaryota; kingdom Viridiplantae; phylum Streptophyta; class Magnoliopsida; order Poales; family Poaceae; genus Avena; species Avena longiglumis. The sequence goes on along the minus strand of CP125974.1, from coordinate 190,511,907 downwards.
GGACGGGCGTTGCATGGACGAGTCTAAACATGTAACTTCAAGAACTAGGGCATTGCAGATAAATAATAACAAGCATCCAAGTACTAAAAAAATCCTAGGCATGTGCTCCAAATATAGTCATACATGCTCGCAATGAGAACTTGCACAACATCTTATGTCCAGCCAGCCCGTGGCAGCGGGGCCTCTAGGGAACTACTGGCAATTAAGGTGCTCCTTTTAATAGAGCACCGGAGCAAAGCATTAACACTCTGTTAACACATGTGATCCTCACACCATAGCCATCCCCTCCGCTTGTCCCAATTATTGTCACTTTGGGGCCTTTGGATCTGGACAATGATATGTGTACACAACTTGCAGATAAGATCACAAACAATACTATCATAATGATTCAATAATAAGTTCAGATCTGAGATCATGGCACTCGGTCCCTAGTGACAAGCATTAAGCACAAAAAGTTGCAACAAAGTCAAATAGCACTAATAGAGATACTAAGCACTATGCCCTAACATATCTTATTCGATTACATGATAGAACTCATCCAATCCCTACCATCCCCAAGCCTACAGTGGGCGATTACTCACTCATGGATGAGGGAAACATCGGTGGTTGATGGAGATGCGTTGGTGATGACGATGGCGATGATCCTCTCCAAATTCCCCGTCCCGGCAGGGTGCCAGAACGGAGTTTCTGGATCCGAATCTTGGTTTCTGGTGGCGGCAGCGGAGCGGAACTCTTTCTGGAAAACTATCAAACCCCCCTCGGTTTTTAGGTCGAAAGGCAACTTATAGGCGCAGAGGGAGGCCGAGGAGCTGCCTGGGGTGGCCAAACCCCCTCCAGGCGTGGGGTCAGGTGGGCCCGCGCCTGGGGTGGGTCTGGGCCCCCCAGGCCCCCTCTGTGTCTCCCCTTCTGCTCCGTGGATCTTCTGGTGAAAAATAGTTTTTGGCATATTTTCTGGGATTTTTCCTGATAGTTGATTTTCTTCACAAAAACAAGACACCAAGGTAATTCTGCTGAAAACAGCGTCAGTCCGTGTTAGTTGTATCCAAATCGCACAAGTTTAGAGGAGAAACAATGACAAAGTGTTCGAGAATGTAGATACGTTTTGGACGTATCAAATCCCCCAAGCTTAGCTTATTGCTTGTCCTCAAGCAATTCAGTTGAAAACTGAGTGCGATGAAAGAACTTTCATGAACACTTTGCTTCATCTAATTTATATATTCTCAGCACAGGAGTAGATGCTTAGACAATTCATAATAAGGAGTATGCAACTAAGTCTACTAAATAGTCATTGCAAGATATGAAGATAAACCAACTCAATAATAATAAATAGCATGAAACATAAACATAAGCAACATTGCAATGCTCATAATAAGGTATGATAGAGTGGTATCTCGCTTGCCTTTGTTTGAAGAGCACAATATAAATGCTGAGGCACCTCTGAAGTTCACATGAAGACTAGAGATAAAGATATCAGAGATACAAGCATCAAAGTCATGACATAATTAACCAATTTTTGGAACAAACATAATAATGACAACTATGCTCTCAAGAAAGTGATCATAGAATAAATGGTGACTCAACAAAGTTGTGAAAACGGTTTTTGTGAAGGTTTGAAAAGCTTCCCAATGCTGAAAGGAAGGTACTCCTTAGCTTTGAGCTCTCATTTCCCCTATCATAGGCATCTTCATGTGGTTAAGGTGAAAGTGAGGTCCACTCTGAATCATATGCTTGACAGACCATAGACTGGAAATCCCAAGTCCCTTGAGTACGAGGGTCGCTCCACATGCTACTCAACTTTGGTCACCTGAACGTTCTTGTCATTGTAAATACATGCGTATCATCGAGAACCGCCAACGGGGTACCCCTTGCACATGGTACATGAGCTTTCCCATAACCAAAATGACAAGGCAAGCAGACAATGAGCATCTCAGCAATATTTTTATTTACCATATGCATAGATTTTTATTGAGGACACTTCATAGATGCTCACTATAATGATGCTGCAAGTTTCCACCATGATTAAGCATGGCTTAGGCTAGCGGCCCAGGCGTTTCTCTAACACAATGTATAAACTCCATGAACTCACAACCTCCCCTTTTATTTCACATCGTCGACATCCATGAACAAAAGAGCAAGGAATCAACTGGATGAGATATCCAAAAAGTGTTGAAAGCGTTCCTCGTGACAGCACGGTTCTGCTGACTCACAGTATATAATTAGCAAGAATATAACTTTCATGGACTAGTCACAATGGTTCAGGATTATTAAGCGCAAGGAATAAAGTGTGCCATCAAGTTCGTGAGAGCTTTACTAACTAACTTTCTCAAAATAGACAAACATTTTATTTTGGAAGAAAACACGGCATATGGAAGATGCACTGAAATAGCAAATGATGCTAATAGGTAGGTATGGTGGACACAGCTGGCAATATTGGTTTTGGTGAGTTTGAAGCACAGGTAGAGTACATACTCAGTGCAAGTGAAGGCTAGAAATAAAGAGGGAGCGACAAACGAGAGAGCAATAGCTGTCATAATCATGCTTGCAACAAAACAGGACTAACTATGTCATGAAAGTGATACAAGAACTCTGAGGAAAAATAAATCATCGAGGCTTACTGACTATTTATTAGTCATATGCATGCGTGAGCATGTGCCAAGTAGATTCACATGAACAGTCAGAGGAGGATACCATAATATCATACCAAAGTATGAATAAAACAATGCAAGCAAACATTCATATGACATGCTACAAACTATTAGCAAGATGGAGCAAATCATAAACAAGCAAGAACTACTAAGCATTCATAATGACATACACCTTACACAAACAGTCTAAGCATGCTCACAATGATGAGTATATGTACAAAAATGAAACAAATAGAGTTCGTTACCATCCTCTTACCACACCTCGAGTTGTCTTAATCTTCATTATTGCCCTTCACTTGTGTGACTTGAATAATTAACATGAAACAAAAACCACTGAGGACGGCTGAACCCTGCAAAGAACTCACAAAACCAAAGAAGAACACCAAATATTTTTGGTGTTTTCGATTTTTTAGAAACAAGCAAACAAAGAAAAACCAAACAAAAACAAAGCAGACCAAACAAAGCAAAATATTTTTGGATTTTTCTTTTAAGTCAAACCAAAGCAAAGAAACAAATAAACAAACTAAGAGAAACAACGAAAATATTTTTGGTATTTTTGGGTTTTTAGAAAGAAGCAACGAAAACCAAAAAGAAAGCAAAAACAATGGATATACAAAGAACCGACCGAACATGATATATATATGAGTGTGACGTCGGTATACCTCCCCCCAAGCTTAGGCTTTTGGCCTAAGTGGGGCTCAATAACGCGGATAGTAACCCCATGCTGGTGGGTCTTCATAGGAATGATCATAGTCAGGCACCTGCGATGAAGAAGAAGACACACCCCAATCAAATCAGGGCTACTAGTATGAAGACTCTCCCAAGTTGGGGGGCTATACCGAATTTTCTTTGGCATCCTCTTCAATATTCTATTCTTGCTGGGAGAGTTCCCCCACATAAGTTTCAAGATCCTCCTCCGTAAGTGACCATCCTTTCCTGTTATCAAAGTTAAACAAAAAAGGTGCAGGCAAATAAACTATTTTCTAAGTCCTACCCTTTCTCCGACCTTGCTGGGAAAAAGATATTTAATATGGTAAACTTCTCACATTAGCCCCCAAAGAAACAAAACCATGCTGAATCATGGATTCAATATCAAGCCTCTCTATGGGGAACTGAAAATCTAAAAAGTGATGCTCTAAACCATGAAAGATAGCAACCTAGAAGCAATGAGACCTCCACAAAATCCACCCTTCTCACGGTTGGTGGTGAGACAGTGAGCTATCAAAGCACCCAAACTATAAGAACTATTCCTATTCAGAGCAGCTGCAATAAAAGCTAGATCAAAAGAAGACAACTTTCTAGCAGTATTTCTAGCAAGAACACACTTGGTCATGAAATAGGCAAAGTATCTAATAGCTGGGAGCTGGATGTTCCGAATTTTACTACTTTCCTTTGGGAAGTCAAAACCTTGGAAAATCTCAGCATACAAATCAACAAGTGACTTGGGCCTCTCCTTGATCTTCTCACAAGATCCCCACTGAGGCACTCTAATTACTGCACAAAAATTAGCAAAAGGCAGGTCGACAGGTATATTATATACTTTGTAATGGACCATGGGATTAGAAGTATACCAAGTGAACCGGAAGTAATGCACAAAAGCCATGGTTAGCTTAACATATTGGATTGGTTCACCTTCAACAAAGTGCTCCAACCCTGCATTTGTAACCAAAGTTTGGAACACTTGGAGGATCCCCGCATGATGGGGGAATACCAATCGGGGTATACCCACGAAGCGGATTTGCCAGCTGGATCGCCAAACATAGAGCGGGTCGATCACGGATACGGCGATCGGCGGCCGGACTTGAACGATCGGGCGCCGATCGGAGGCCCAAGACGGCTACTCCAATAGAAAGCCCACTAAAGCACTTGTAAACCCTAACTGGCTGCATATATAAAGCCACCAAGGGCACCCCAAGGGGTACGTCATATTAGATTTAGTCTCTCCCCCGGCCTACGGCGGCTCCCATGTAAACCAATCTATGATCATATCTTTGGATTGATAGCGGGACGAGCGATCCTCCACCTAGGGGCGTGAACTGGGTACATCGTGTGCCAATCTCGCTCCCGGATTCTCCTACGTCGCCTTGCTCCCTCTACGTAAGCTACCCCCAGTAGCATCTGCCGTGCAATACCACGACAGTTGGCGCCCACCGTGGGGCCAGCGATGCTTGGAGGGTGATAATCCGGGCGGGATCCCTCACCATTGCCGACGGCAGATCGCAGATTTTCCGATTCGTCTGCCAGCCAACACGGAATAGGCACATGCACTCGGCGCGCTTGATCATTCATCAGATCGTTTTTTTATTCAATTTCATTATTCAATTTCATCATGCATCGATTACTTTTGCATTGCTTAGTTTATTTGATTTGACCTCACTCATGTACGTATCTTTGGAGGATCGCGTTCAGGACCGAACAGGAATATATTCCTACGGTGCGATCCATTAGCATGGTCACATGAGCTGGTGTTTGTTGCTATTCCTGGCTGTGACCGCTTGGTTGGATCATGTCCCGATGGTACCAGCAGTTAAACTGTCGCAAACGCCGATTTGGGGAGTGCTGCCACACGAGCTCCAATTCCTGATAAGTTTTTATTCAATTAATAACTTTCTCAATAATCGCTCTGTCAATTGATTATTATTTTATTTAGATCTAATCTTATATACGTGTTGAGTCTGCCGATTCTAATACCACGTGAGATCGTTGGTAGATTGGATCAGCTAAAGAGCTAGGACAAACCAGTCCACCATGGTCTGCGTACTACGCTCGCACGTGTAAAGCTGGCATCGCACACGAGACGGAGCACGCCGATGACGCCTCTTTGGATCATGGCCTCGTGGACAGCGAGCGACATCGACCTCTTTCGTCGCCTCAACTCCGAGAAAATCCGGTCGATGCCATCCGCTGCGTTGACTTGAGCCGACGTCGACTCCGTCAACTTCGATAAAAATTCAGCTGGTGCCACCGCGATTGATCTATCCGTTCACTCCCGTCTCCGTGGACTCGCCGCGAACTCGTCGTCGTGGAGCTCAACGCGTTCGAGGACTCGCCATCGCGAGGTCGCCCTCGCGTACTGCGTCATAAGCTCGCCCTCGCGTACTTGCCATGCTCGAACTCGTCTAAACGCGGACACGATTAACGCGGACTCGCTAGGCTCGGGACTCGCCGTTGCGGACTCACCTGCGTCGACATCGCCATAGCGCGACCACGTGTCTGCCGCGTTGACATCGCCATAGCGCGACCTCCGTCCGCCGCGTCGACCCGTGTCCGCGCGTCGACTTTCGCCATAGCGCGACCTCCGTCCGCCACGTCGACTCCGTGTCCGCGTCGACTTCGCCATAGCGACCTCCGTCCGCCGACCCGTGTCCGCAAGGCGTCGAATTATAGCGCGACCTCCGTCCGCCGCGTCGACCCCGTGTCCGCCGCGTCGACTTCGCCATAGCGCGACCTCCGTCCGCCGCGCCGACCCCGTGTCCGCCGCGGCAACTGCGCCATAGCGCGACCATACATCTACCGTACGACCACATCATCGTCCGAATGCGACGCCGTGCCTACTAAGGGACCTTTATCGTCCGAGTCGCGAGAGGGTCGCATGCCACGCTGCATGGACTCACCATCGGTGTCTCTTCCTCCGGGAAAAATCTATTCGCCTTTGTCAACCTTTGAAAGAGCGACTACGCAGCCAAGTAGTGCGGACGAGGACTATAAACCGAGCCTCGGATCGCCCACGAAAAACGCCAACCGAGAGCCATCATTGAGTCGCCTTGCTCGGGCCTTCCGGCCAAGACAAATGGTAGTGCTACACAAACAGCACCATGTCCTCCTCAACCTTAGACAAGGCGACTCGCGGCTAAGTATCTGCAGACGAGGACTGCAAACCGAGCCTCGGATCGTCCAGAAGAACGCCAAGTCGAGAGCCATCTTTGAGTCGCCATGCATCGCCCCCGGCCAAGACGAGAGACTCGCTAAAAACAGCGCAATCAACATCATCAGGACTCTCCCTCGTGGACTCGCAATCATCGCGGACTCGCCACACTCGGGACTCTCCCTCGCGACTCGCAATCATCGGACTCGCCACACTCGGGACTCTCCCTCGCGACTCGCAATCATCACGGACTCGCCACACTCGGGACTCCCCTCGCGACTCGCAATCATCGCGACTCGCCACACTCGGGGACTCCCCTCGCGACTCGCAATCATCGACTCGCCACACTCGGGACTCACCTCGCGGACTCGCATCATCGCCAGGACTCGCCACACTCGGGACTCCCCTCGCGGACTCGCAATCATCAGCGACTTCGCCACACCGGGACTCCCCTCGCGGACTCGCAATCATCGCGGACTCGCCACACTCGGGGACTCACCCCTCGCGGACTCGCAATCATCGCGGACTCGCCACACTCGGGGACTCCCCCCTCGCGGACTCGCAATCATCGCGGACTCGCCACACTCGGGGACTCACCCCTCGCGGACTCGCAATCATCGCGGACTCGCCACACTCGGGGACTCTCCCCTCGCGGACTCGCAATCATCGCGGACTCGCCACACTCGCGGACTCTCCCCTCGGGGACTCGGTGCTCGCCGGTCGCTCGACCTCGCTGCTCGCCGCGCTCGGGGCCCGTCGCCTTGCTCGCCGGTCGCTCGACCTCGCCCCTCGCCGCGCTCGGGGACTCGGCGCTCACCGGTCGCCCGACCTCGCCACTCGCTGCGCTCAGCAGCAACCACTAATATTTTCAAAATATGCATCTCTAAAGAGCCTCAAGTCGCCTCTACAAGCCAACTCGAGCCTCGGGGACTACTCCTAGGCATGCAGAGTGTATGCGTGGTTCCACGACCGCGCCTCGCCGACTTCGCCGTGATTCGCCCTCGCGTACTCAACACGCTCGTGGACTTCGCCGTGGATTCGCCCTCGCGTACTCAACACGCTCGGGGACTCGCCGCCGTGGATTCGCCCTCGCGTACTCAACATGCTCGTCGACTCGCCGCCGTGGATTCGCCCTCGCGTACTCAACACGCTCGTCGACTCGCCACCATGGACTCGGTACTCGCGTACTCTCCACGCTCGGGGACTCGCCATCATCGCGGGCTCACCCTTGCGTACTCGACACGCTCGGGGACTCGCCACCGCGGTCTCGCCCTCGCGTACTCGACACTCTCGGGGACTCGCCACCGCGGACTCGCCCTCGCGTACGCCACACGCTCGGGGACTCGTCATCGCGGACTCGCCCAGACGCCACACGCCATGGACTCGCCGTCGCACGGCCTTGCCCCTCGCCGCGCTCGGGGCCTCGGCAGGCTCCCTGTTCGAGGACTCGTCGGTCGCTCGACCTTGCCACTCGCCGCGCTCGGGGACTCGGCAGGCTCCACGTTCGAGGACTCGCCGCAACGGGCAGCTTCACCGACGCCTGCGTCTTTCGCCAATCGGCCATCACCGATAGCTCACGCCGACCGCCTCCGCTTCACGGTTCTTTCTCTATTCAGAGCTCGCCGATTTGCCATGACCCATCGTCAAGACTCTCCGCCCTGCCTCAAGCCCGCGTCGAATCAACAACGTGCTCGGGGACTTGATGGGGAATACCAATCGGGTATACCCACGGGCGGATTTGCCACTGGATCGCCAAACATAGAGCGGGTCGACTTCACGGATCTGACGGCGCGGCCTTGGACCCGAACGATCGGGCGCCGATCGAGGCCCAAGACGGCGACTCCAATAGAAAGCCCACTAAAGCACTTGTAAACCCTAACTGGCTGCATATATAAAGCCACCAAGGGCACCCCAAGGGGTACGTCATATTAGATTTAGTCTCTCCCCCGGCCTACGGCGGCTCCCATGTAAACCAATCTATGATCATATACTGGATTGATAGCAGGACGTAGCGATCCTCCACCGAGGGGACGTGAACCTGGGTACATCGTGTGCCAATCTCGCTCCCGGATTCTCCTACATCGCCTTGCTCCCTCTACGTAAGCTACCCCCAGTAGCATCTGCCGTGCAATACCACGACACCGCAGCTCTCATAAATTCATGGCATGGATATATGGAAGGAAAAACTGCCTCCTCACGATGAACCTTCATTGTCTCATGCACCATCAGGTCATATTGATTCAGTGGATAATCACTCATCTTCCTTGCTGAAATTTTTAGACAACCATCAAACCAAGTGGTTTCTAAGTTGATAAATGATGAGCAACTATTATAGGAACTTGCTAGAGGACTACACATGCATCAAAAAAAGTTTCTAAGCATAGAACAAGCATGCAAGCTCAAACAACTTGTCACCTATAGCAACAAAATACTCAAGATACAATCTACCAATCACAAATCTAAGTGGACAAGTGGAGGAGGCACATACCAAGGAGCAAACCCTCCAAAAATCAGCACTTGAGATGGGCTGAACAAGGAGATCGAAAATCGCGAGCAAGAACATCAAGAACTCGAGCTTGAGCAAGTTTTCCAATGTTTTTCAGGAGAGAGAAAGAAGATGGCTTTGAGGAGGCAGCCTGGAGGGGCCCAGGTGGGCCAGACCACCCCTAGGCGCCATCAGTGGTGGGCCCGCGCCTACCACAGGTGTGGTGGCCTGGGGTGGCCCCCTGGGTCACCTCTGGTACCTCTCTGCCCCTTTTTTTGAGGAAAAATTTATTTTGAATTTTCTGGGATTTATCGGGAAACTTTATTTTTGGCCAATTTCCAGGGTATGAAAATTGATTTTCTCGCAGAAACAGTTTTTCAGAAGAAGCAAAAGCAAACCAAAAGACAAACTACAGTAGCTCTAAGAAACTCAAACAAGCAAACAACTAACAAAACTAAAGTTAAAGCAAAGACTAGGAAGGAGAAAAGTAAAAGGAAGCAAGTATTACAGTGGAAACATTATTTTGTTCATAAAAATCCTTTTGTTAACAAGGTTGATCAAGTATTGTTACCAAAACAATCTTATATGAAACAAAACTTTGCATTCCACAAGGTGATTATGTTACCTCATACTTGATAGCAATGGTCCCAATCATAATAGTTTCAAAATTTTCTTGTGGAATGGGACAATATATTTCTCCAACCTTAATGCCTTCAATATTTTCAATGGAATTCAGGCAATAGCTCTTAACAACCTTCTTGGGGAAATAGATAGTGTGATCTTTTTCATTAATATTGAATGCCACTTTTCCTTGATTGCAATTGACGACAGCACCTGCAGTATTAAGAAAAGGTCTCCCGAGAATAATAGACATATTATCATCTTCAGGCATTTCAAGCACAACAAAATCAGTTAAGACCATGCAATTATGAGCAACTTGAACAGGAACATCCTCACATATACCAATAGGGACAATAGTTGACTTATCGGCCATTTGCAAAGATATATCAGTTGGTATCAACTTTTCTAGCTGGAGTCTCTTATAGAGAGAAAAAGGCATAACACTAACTCCAGCTCCTAAATCACATAAAGCAGTTCTAACATAATTATTCTTAATAGAGCAAGGAATAGTTGGTATACCTGGATCACCAAGTTTCTTTGGAACCTTACCATTGAAGGAATAATTAGCAAGTAGAGTAGAAATCTCCTCATTAGGAATCTTCCTTTTATTAGAGACAATATCCTTCATATACTTTGAATAAGGAGGCAATTTAATAGCAACAGTCAAAGGAATTTGCAAAATAAAGGTTTCATACACTCACAAAACTTGTTGTAGTGTTCTTCCTCCTTTGACTTGTGTTTCTTACCTAGAAAAGGCATAGGTTTCTGCACCCAAGGTTCTCTCTCTTTACCATGTTTATTAGCAATAAAATCTTCCTTTGTGTACCTAGTGTTCTTAGTGTGCTTCTCAGGTTCTTCTTCACCTTCCTCCTTATCAGGAGAGTCATTTTTATCATTACCACTCTCAGTTTCAGCATCGGAGATAGATATACTATTAGGATCTACAACAGGTTCAAGAGGTTCTTCAACTATCTTATGTTTCTTTTTCTTCCTCTTACGAGGACTACCATTATCTTCACCTTGTTGGGAATCCTGATCTATTCTTTTAGGGTGTCCTTCAGGATATAAAGGATCTTGAGTAGCTATACCACTCTTAGTTCTAATTCCATAAGCATGTTTATCTCCTGAAGCATTAACTAGCATATCCTTTTGTACCTTAGCAAGTTAATCAAGTTGGGTTTGAACCATTTGAAAGTGTTTACAAAGAATTTTAATATCATTAGAAGTTCTTTCCACAATATCTTTCAACTCATGGATAGCTCTAGAGTTTTCCAATAAATGATTCTGAACTTGTTTATTAAAATACCCTTGTTTAACAATAAAAGTGTCAAGTTCCTCTAAACATTGACCAGGAGGCTTACCATAGGGAATATCACCTTCATCAAAGTGTTGGAGAGAGTGTACCTCAATAGTAGATGAGTGGGGAATTGGCTTACATAATTCTTCTATAGGAGGTAGATTCTTCACATCTTCAGCTCTAATACCTTTCTCCTTTAGACACTTCTTAGCTTCCTTCATCACTTCATCATTCAATGCAATAACTCCCCTCTTCTTTGTTGTTGGTGCTGGAATTGGTTCAGGAACAACTGGTCCAGGAGTAATAGGCTCAGGTGTATTCAGCTTAGTTGAAGTCCAATCATCATAATTCTTGCTTATCTTGGTCATTAATTCTTCAGCATCTGTAGGAGTCCTTTTCCTGAAAACAAAATCAACAAATCTATCTAGGTAGGTCCTAGAATCATCAGTAGTCCATTATAATAAATATCAAGAAGCTCATTCTTAGGTAATGGACATCCAGGATGTGCATGAATCAAGGCACGGAACCCTGTCCATGACTTAGGCAATTTCTCTTCTTCTCCCTGTTTAAAATCAAAAAGTCTCTGCAAAGAAGCATGTCTAGCACTAGGAGGAAAATATTTATGGAAGAAAGAAGCAATCAAGCAATCAGGGCTATCAATGGAACCAGGAGGTAATCTATTAAACCAAGCCCTGACTTCTCCTTTTAGTGAAAAAGGGAAGATCTTAGCAACAAAGTACTTGCGCATCTTGAAATCATCAGAGAATAAAGAACTTATAGTAGAAAGATCATTCATATGAGCCACAACCTCTCATTTTCAGTCCCACAAAAAGGTTCTTTCTCAACAATATCTCAATAAGACAAATCAAGAGAGAAATCATAATCTTCATCTTTAATATCTATGGGAGAAGTGGCAAACTTAGGATCAAAGGACAACTTAGGCATAATAGTACGTCTAGCAAGGAGACTCTTCATAGCACTAGTACCATGTGTGTTTCGGCACTCTTCAACAAATTCATCAGTGAACTCAATGTAACCATCATTAATATCATAACTCTCACTAGCCTCAGGTGAGCTAACAGGTGTAACCGTGTATTCACTAGGAGTTTTGGTATTTCCTAGACTAGCCATAGTAGCATCTAGGAAAGGACCTAATGAACCACTCGCATCAAGCACAGTAGAAGTAACATCATGAGCATCAAAAGCAGTTTCAGATTCAGCTGTAGTAGCAGTGTGTGTAGCATGAGTATGTGGTGGTGGTGTAACAAGCTTACTTATAACAGACGGTGAATCAAGAGCAACAGAGGTGTTTAGGACTGTACCTCTTCTTGTAGTGGATGGCAAAATAGGGAACTTTCCATCACGAGACTTCCCCATGATGAAAGGAGTAGCAGTGAACACTAATAGATCTAAGTGAACTTACAAATAAAGATATGCTCCCCGGCAACGGCGCCAGTAAATAGTCTTGATGACCCACAAGTGTAGGGGATCGCAACAGTCTTCGCGGGTAGTATTACCCTATTTATTGATTCGACACAAGGGGAGCCAAAGAATACTTGCGAGCCTTAACAACTGAGTTGTCAGTTCAGCTGCACCTGGAAGTTCTTGCTCACAGAAGTTTGTCTGTAGCATCAGTTTGTAGTAGCAACAGCAACAGTGAAACATGAGCAATAGTAACAGCAACGTTAACAGTAGGATTCAAGTGCGGTAGGCATAGGGATGGATGGAAGGGCGTTGCATGGACGAGTCTAAACATGTAACTTCAAGAACTAGGGCATTGAAGATAAATAATAACAAGCATCCAAGTACTAAACAATCCTAGGCATGTGCTCCAAATATAGTCATATGTGCTCGCAATGAGAACTTGCACAACATCTTCTGTCCAGCCAACCCATGGCAGCCGGGCCTCTAGGGAACTACTGACATTTAAGGTGTAGGGGTTCGTAGCATGGAATTTTTTTCTATCGCATACAAACAAACAAGCCAAGATCTATATACTAGATTGTAGCAACGATTCGATGGAATAACTTACCCTCGAAGATTCCAAAGCGGTTAACGAGAGCAGATTCTCGTGGGTGATGTAGTCGTACACTTGCCGATCTCAAGATCGCGTAGACGATCCTTCCGGCAATGTTCGCAGCGCTCCTTGATCGTTCACACGTTCGGTACTCGACGAAGACCTTCCTCTCCCTTGTTCCAGCAGGCAGCGGAGGTTGTAGCACTCTCCTCGCGATTCCGGCAGCACAACGGCGTGGTACCGGAAGTAGAGGGAAGATCTCGCAGGGCTTCGCCTTAAGCCGGAGCGAGTATGGTGGAGTATGAGGGAGGATTTAGTGGTCTAGGGATTAGACACAACAATTAGAAGGCTCTAAACCAAAGGCTAGGGCAATTAGAAGCTCTAAACCAAAACGGCTCTAAACCGGAGGCTGTGGCTAGGGTTTAGATTTAGAGGATAGGAACTTGTCTGTCTAGAGGAGGGGGCCCTGCACCTCCTTTTATAGGTGGGAGGTGCGGCCAAGGGGAGGGAGTCCCTCCCCAACTCGGCCTTGGGTGGTGCGCCGGCTTGGAGAGGAGGGACTCCTCCCCCAAGTCGGTTTCAACCTCCTCCTTCCTCTTTCCCTCACTTTCCTGTTTTAGCGTTGACTTTCAAACTGGCGGCGTTTGACTTTTCAGTTTGGGATTCAATTTAATCCTTTATTTGGAACAGCGAGAACACTTAGTACATGATGCAATAATTCCAATATGCAATGACACATTCATGTACCCTTCCTCCGGAGTGGGACATTCCGAACCTTCTAGAACATTCCCGAAACAGGAATCATTTCCGAACTCAAACGGGACTTTCCTTATATGAATCTTATTCTCGGACCATTCGGATCACCTCGTGATATCCGGATCCCATCCGAGACTCCGAACAACATTCGGTCTCTTTCTCATAATACCATAACTACTCAAACAACGTCGAATCCTTAAGTGTGTCTCCCTACGGTTCGTGAATTATGCGGACATGATCGAGACACTTCTCAACAATAACCAATAGAGGAATCTGAAATTCATATGGCTCCCACATATTTCTCACGATTACTGCGATCGAATGAACCACTTACATACGATACCAATTTCCCTTTGTCTCACGATAGTTTACTTATCCGAGGTTATGATCGTCGGTATCTCTGCATACCTAGTTCAACCTCGTTACCGATAAGTACTCTTTTCTCGTTCCCGTGATATGTGATCCCTTGTGATCCAGTCACATGCTTGCAAGCTAATTGGATGACATTTCACCGAGAGGGCCCAGAGTATATCTATCCGTCATATGGATGGACAAATCCCACTCTTGATCCATGTGCCTCAACCCATACTTTCCGAACACTCAATGCTACCTTTATAGCCACCCAGTTACGGTGTGGTGTTTGATGTCATCAAAGCATCCATCCGGTGATGGTGATTAACATGATCTCATGGTCGAAGGAATTAGGTTACTATGTATCAGAAAGCTTAAAGCAAATGAACTATATTAAATGACTTGATCTTTATGCTACGCTTACTATAGGAGTATGTCCATCACATCATTCTCCTAATGATATGACCCTGTTGTTAATAACATCTCTATGTTCATGATCAGGAAACCATGATCATATATTAACCAACAAGCTAGTTTAACAAGAGGCTTTACTAGGGACTCTTTTATGTTTACAAATCACACAAGTATTAATGTTTCCGGTTAATACAATTATAGAATGGTATGTAAACATTTATCATAAGTGTAAAGATATGATAATAACCACTTTATTATTGCCTCTTGGGCATATCTCCAACAGTCTCCCACTTGCACTAGAGTCAATAATCTAGTTTCAAACCTTTGTGTATTCAACACCTATGGCTTTTCGGTGTTGTATGTACACGATTGCTAGTGGTCAACTGATCTCCGGATCTGACACTTCCAGGTCCGTGTGTAATTGCATGTCTTTGCGTCTCTACGCATCACTCATTCTCTAATGAGATGGCTTCGTACAAATTTGGTCCTTTGGTGTGACCTTTAGTTCTTCGGGGTTAGAAACATGTCTTAGCGCTCCCACTTAATTTCTTGCAAATGCAAGCATCTTCATTGTCTCTAATGAACTTTTAAACTCCTTTAACAATTTCATCATAGTGAAGATTCCAACTCCGCGATGCTCACTTCAACCATTGAAGTTTGCATATGCTTTTAGCATCCTTTGAATTAACAAAACCCTATGGACCGTGTTATGCACATGTCCTAGGTAACGATTCTATTAGAAGAACTTGTTTTGTTTGTTAAACTACCATATAACAAATTATATGTAGTGGTTGCTACATTAATCCGTCTAGACTAAATATCACTATGAAAGATCAAATCTTGTCATAGTTAACCTTTGTACATTTTGTGAACTGTTTCCCAACATGTCGACTATTTCATAGATGTGCAACATCCATGTCTATTTATTTATAGATCCAAACACAACTGTAAGGTCTTACACCTTTCTTGAGGGTCCTTCAAGTTCAAAACTTGATTTCTCGTGTATGGAACTATCACGGATTTTATGGCTTCAAGCCATTTGACGGAGTCAGGGCTCATCATCGCTTCTTTGCACGTAGTCGGATCATTATTGTCAAATAATGATTTAACTCTCAAATCTTGGTATTTGATTGTTCATCCGACCTACTTGTTTCAATAGGAACTTAGATCTCCGTGACCACAACCTTTGAAGTACGCGAGCCATGAGCATTGTTTGCTAACTCCGGAACACTTTTCGGCGCTGCGCAACTTTGCACATATAGCTAAGGTTCTTTTAACCTTATCAAAGTTCTATTGTCCTCCCACTTAACTTTTCACGAAAAAATTACTTCTCAAAGAAACTTGACGTTCTAAGCAACAAACACTTTTGTCTCCGGTGTTTATGGAGGAATACTTAACAGTTATACAAAGACAGGTTCATCCGATTTTGGTTGCACACATCTTTCTTATGCATAGCATACCAATGTTTTAAGAAAGGACAACCTGGGTTTTATCCCAAACCATAACTTTATATGGTGTCATTTCAACGGATTATGATGGAGCTCTTTTCAGTGGAAAAATGGTAATCTCTAAAGCTTTTAATCTTTAAAATATAATGGCAGTTTTATTAATTATACCTTTGACCTTACCATGTCAAACAAGGTTTAATTACATACCTCGAATGCCCCATACCCTTATGGTGTTTCGGGAAATGCAAATCCACGGAACGATTCCTTAAATCTTAGGTATTATGCTAAACTCTGTAACTCAAATATCTTCCTTTATGATCTTTATCATAAACTATTTATATTTTTGTTACAATGATTTTGCACTTCATCTTGAAAGTCTTTGAACTTTTCAAATATTTCACACTTCATCCTTATTAAGTAAATATTCATATATTCACTCAAATTTTCGGAGAAAGCATATGAAGTTGAAATCCATCGCTCTTGACTACACATAATGGACTTCGATACAATATGTACAAGTTCCAATAAGCTAGTCATTCGTTCCTTTTTGGCCTATGAGCGAAGTTTCAATTATCTCTAGGAAAGTTTCACAAGCGTCATGTGATCAAAAATCAAAAGACTCCAAAATTCCATCCACATGGAGTTTCTTCATGTTTTCTTTCCAATATAATTTAAACGGTGATGTCACTTCCTAAGTGATCTTTCAATCAATTTGTCTTTCGACATTTTTAGCACTAGTTTTATGGATGTGATTTCTCCAACGAGATTTGTGAATCATCCATCTTTTATGGATTACGGCAATTATTTGAACAACCCTTTTGTTCTCATAATACCTGATAAAACAAATCTTGAAGGCAAGCTTTGATGTTTAACGAGCAACACAATAACCCATTATTTGTTCTCGATGAACATCATCACATATTCTTTTGCTAATTACTTAGGCCACTGTAGTTCATGAATTCTGTTGCTTCGTATGACGATTCATACCAACAAATTCAGTATCAAATACTTGAGAACCACATTGTTTAATAAGCAAAGAATATAGCCATAACATGTATATCATCTATATACTTAAGCTGAACAATTCTAGTCTTTTCCTTTCTGCCATATACTTATGAGATTTTCTTTCAATATTTCCTTTTCTGTTTGAAAGAATCTATCAACATCAATAGTGGAGTCATACATATGACATATAGTCCAAAGCATGTATAGTTAAATACCAATGTCTTTGGACTTGCACTTTGAAGTAGATCACCATCATCAAATGTTTGGTGTTCTTTCAAATTCCTTTCTTTAGTAATCTCTTGGTGTAGTAAACATTTTACCTACATCAAATATTCACCCTTATCATGGAATCGTCCATGATCAAGCTACTTTTAGCTTATAACGATGAATTATGAGTATAATGTTGCTATCCAAAATCTTTTGGAGGATTAGGACAACAAGTGTCTCCAACCTTTTGCAAATTCTCATCAAATATGAGAACATGACTTTTTCCATATTATACTCTATCATGTTGTAACCAATACTTCGTTTCAGATATCACAATATCTTCCACACATCATGGTTTCTGAAACAACTCTTTCAGATCCTAGATAACCTTGATATTAAGAGAATCCTTTGAATATTAAGAATCATGGAGACAAACATGATACTTATATACTAACACTTGGAATTTTTACTCTTGATTTAATACTAATTATTAAACTTCATGGAGTAACCGGAACTTACTGAAAGTTTGCAATAGGACTTTTAAACTTTAGATTAACACTTCAAAACAATACGATACCAGTTCGTAAAGTAACTAACCAGAATTCTATAGTTCTATCATCTCAATTATAACTAAGCGCAAGGTGGTAAACGGATGCCAATGACTACAACAACTATGCAAATTCACTTTGATTTAGTTTATGATAAATTGAGTTCTAATTAATAATTAAATTAATCTAGGTGAACTCCCACTCAAAACAATATCCCTCACATTGTTTTAGTGATCACACGAACCAAATCCACCACATCAAAACCGATCATCACGAGAATTGATGCAACTTCAATGGCGAACAATCAACATGTTCATCATATCTACTATATGACTCATGCTTTACCTTTCGGTGATCCGTGTTCCGAGACCATGTCTGTACATGCTAGGCTCGTCAAGATCAACCTTAGCTTCCGCATAAGCAAATCTGGCCTACTTACGTTGTATACACTCGCAGAATCTAACACACCCGATCATCACGTGGTGCTTCGAAACAACAAGCTTTTAGCAACGGTGCTAACTAAGGGTGAACACTTAAGAACTTGAAATTGTGTGCTTGAGGGATCATCTTATAATGCTACCGTCGTCTATTAAGCAATACACGATGCATAAAGGATTAACATCACATGCAATTCATAATATGTGATATGATATGGCCTTTCTTCTTTGTGCTTCCGATCTCCATCTTCTAGCACGAACATGATCTCCATCATCACCGACATTGCATCAAGGTCAATGATGCTTATCCATGGTTGTCGTCCACCGGCTTCAACTATTACAACTACTTTGAATAGACACGCGGGTCTTAACATAAATTAAAGACAACCATATGGCTCCTGCCGGTTGCCGACTTACAATAAGGAACATAGCATACATCATATATAATCACAATCATGGCCATATCACATCACTTCACACCCCTGCAAAACAAAGTTAGACGCCTCTAATTTTCTTTGCATGTTTTACGTGGTTTGGGGCTATCAATAAGTGTCGTTCTAAATTACGAACAAGAACCACAACATTGATACTAGTATTGTCAATCACCCGTTGTAAATTGAATCTTAACTATGCTAGGAGAAACAGGCACCCGCAAAGCCACTTATGCAATACAAGTTGCATGTCAAGCGTGGAGCAAGTCTCATGAACGATGTCATGTAAGGTTAGCCCGGGCCGCTTCATACCAACATACCGCAAGATGCAAAGTACACAAGAAGCAATCGACAATAAAAGCATCAACACCCACAATGACCATTGTGTTCTACTCGTGCAACAGATCTACATATAGACACGGCTCTGATACCACTGTAGGGGTTCGTAGCATGGAAAACAAAATTTTCTATCGCATACAAACAAACAATCCAAGATCTATCTACTAGATTGTAGCAACGAGTCGATGGAATAACTTACCCTCGAAGATTCCAAAGCGGTTAACGAGAGCAGATTCTCGTGGGTGATGTAGTCGTACACTTGCCGATCTCAAGATCGCGTAGACGATCCTTCCGGCGCTGCGTTCCGGCAGCGCTCCCGCAGTCGGTCACACGTTCGGTACTCGACGAAGACCGTCCTCTCCCTTGTTCCAGCAGGCAGTGGAGGTTGTAGCACTCTCCTCGCGATTCCGGCAGCACAACGGCGTGGTACCGGAAGTAGAGGGAAGATCTCGCAGGGCTTCGCCTTAAGCCGGAGCGAGTATGGTGGAGTATGAGAGAGGCTTTAGTGGTCTAGGTATTAGACACACCAATTAGAAGGCTCTAAACTGAAGGCTAGGGCAATTAGAAGCTCTAAACCAAAACGGCTCTAAACCGGGATTTGTGGCTGGGTTTAGATTTAGAGGATAGGAACTTGCATCTAGAGGAGGGGGCCCTGCCCCTCCTTTTATAGGTGGGAGGTGCGGCCAAGGGGAGGGAGTCCCTCCCCAACTCGGCCTTGGGTGGTGCGCCGGCTTGGAGAGGAGGGACTACTCCCCCAAGTTGGTTTCAACCTCCTCCTTCCTCTTTCCCTCACTTTCCTGTTTTAGCCGTTTGACTTTCAAACTGGCCGTTTGACTTTTCAGTTTGGGATTCAATTTAATCCTTTATTTGGAACAGCGAGAACACTTAGTACATGATGCAATCATTCCAATATGTAATGACACATTCATGTACCCCTTCCCCTCCGGAGTGCCGGACATTCCGGAACCTTCTAGAACATTCCCGATGAAAACACCGGAATCATTTCCGAACTCCAAAACGGGACTTTCCTTATATGAATCTTATTCTCCGGACCATTCCGGATCACCTCGTGATATCCCGCATCCCATCCGAGACCCCGAACAACATTCGGTCTCTTTCTCATAATACCATAACTACTCAAACAACGTCGAATCCTTAAGTGTGTCTCCCTACGGTTCGTGAATTATGCGGACATGATCGAGACACTTCTTCGAACAATAACCAATAGAGGAATCTGGAAATTCATATGGCTCCCACATATTTCTACGATTACTTTGTGATCGAATGAACCACTTACATACGATACCAATTTCCCTTTGTCTCACGATAGTTTACTTATCCGAGGTTATGATCGTCGGTATCTCTGCATACCTAGTTCAACCTCGTTACCGATAAGTACTCTTTTCTCGTTCCCGTGATATGTGATCCCTTGTGAGCCAGTCACATGCTTGCAAGCTAATTGGATGACATTTCACCGAGAGGGCCCAGAGTATATCTATCCGTCATATGGATGGACAAATCCCACTCTTGATCCATGTGCCTCAACCCATACTTTCCGAACACTCAATGCCACCTTTATAGCCACCCAGTTACGGTGTGGTGTTTGATGTCATCAAAGCATCCATCCGGTGATGGTGATTAACATGATCTCATGGTCGAAGGAATTAGGTTACTATGTATCAGAAAGCTTAAAGCAAATGAACTATATTAAATGAATTGATCTTTATGCTACGCTTACTATAGGAGTATGTCCATCACATCATTCTCCTAATGATATGACCCTGTTGTTAATAACATCTCTATGTTCATGACCAGGAAACCATGATCATATATTAACCAACAAGCTAGTTTAACAAGAGGCTTTACTAGGGACTCTTTTATGTTTACAAATCACACAAGTATTAATGTTTCCGGTTAATACAATTATAGCATGGTATGTAAACATTTATCATAAGTGTAAAGATATGATAATAACCACTTTATTATTGCCTCTTGGGCATATCTCCAACAGTCTCCCACTTGCACTAGAGTCAATAATCTAGTTTCAAACCTTTGTGTATTCAACACCTATGGCTTTCCGGTGTTGTATGTACACGATTGCTAGTGGTCAACTGATCTCCGGATCTGACACTTCCAGGTCCGTGTGTAATTGCATGTCTTTGCGTCTCTACGCATCACTCATTCTCTAATGATATGGCTTCGTACAAATTTGGTCCTTTGGTGTGACCTTTAGTTCTTCGGGGTTAAAACATGTTGATAATATTGTCGTACAATATATATTCATAGTATTATCCCGCTGTGAACTACACCTAGTTTGATAACAAACTACTTGACACAAATGCCCTCTTTAGTTGCTATTATAGCAGTCATATACTTAGCCTTTTGTTGTAGTATCTGTCACAATGTCTTAACTTTGGAACTCATCCAAATCCATTATGGAACTCACTTTCCATTATATTGTGCCACCCTTAGTTGAGATAAACCTAATTTGTATTTTGTGACAAAACTAGTATCAATGTAGTACTTTTACAATGAACTAACCATATATTTGTCACTTCTACAAATAATATACTCTTAGTTCTTCCATAAGATCATAAGAATATCCTTACTATTGTCCAATGATCATCTTACGAATCATTCTGGTATATGCTCACAACATTTAGAGCACAGGACATATCTGGATTTGTACATATCACAGTATGATTGATATAAATACTCTTTGTGATTTCATACATCAAGTATCAATCTATACTTGATTATTTGTTTCACTTTACCAAGTGTCAATACACTTGAATATATCATCAACATTGAACTCTTTCAATCCTTTCTGTGCGACAAGAACCTTTTCTTGTTGAACTCATTCAATATCTCGTCTATGTACTTCTGGCACAACCATATTAGCGTCTATTGATGCCAAATATTTGGGTTTTGCCTAAGTCTTTCATCGGGATGAAATTCTTAATATGTGTTAATAAAAGATACATTATTTACAATCAACAATATGTCTTCCACATAATGTATTAGAAACATGTCTTAGCGCTCCCACTTAATTTCTTGCAAATGCAAGCATCTTCATTGTCTCTAATGAACTTTTAAACTCCTTTAACAATTTCATCATAGTGAAGATTCCAACTCCGCGATGCTCACTTCAACCATTGAAGTTTGCATATGCTTTTAGCATCCTTTGAATTAACAAAACCCTATGGACCATGTTATGCACATGTCCTAGGTAACGATTCTATTAGAAGAACTTGTTTTGTTTATTCAACTACCATATAACAAATTATATGTAGTGGTTGCTACATTAATCCGTCTAGACTAAATATCACTATGAAAGATCAAATCTTGTCATAGTCAACCTTTGTACATTTTGTGAACTCTTTCCCAACATGTCGACTATTTCATAGATGTGCAACATCCATGTCTATTTATTTATAGATCCAAATACAACTGTAAGGTCTTACACCTTTCTTGAGGGTCCTTCAAGTTCAAAACTTGATTTCTCGTGTATGGAACTATCACAAATTTTATGGCTTCAAGCCATTTGACGGAGTCAGGGCTCATCATCGCTTCTTTGCACGTAGTCGGATCATTATTGTCAAATAATGATTTAACTCTCAAATCTTGGTATTTGATTGTTCATCCGACCTACTTGTTTCAATAGGAACTTAGATCTCCGTGACCACAACCTTTGAAGTACGCGAGCCATGAGCATTGTTTGCTAACTCCGGAACACTTTTCGGCGCTGCGCAACTTTGCACATATAGCTAAGGTTCTTTTAACCTTATCAAAGTTCTATTGTCCTCCCACTTAACTTTTCACGAAAAATTCCTTCTCAAAGAAACTTGACGTTCTAAGCAACAAACACTTTTGTCTCCGGTGTTTATGGAGGAATACTTAACAGTTATACAAAGACAGGTTCATCCGATTTTGGTTGCACACATCTTTCTTATGCATAGCATACCAATGTTTTAAGAAAGGACAACCTGGGTTTTATCCCAAACCATAACTTTATATGGTGTCATTTCAACGGATTATGATGGAGCTCTTTTCAGTGGAAAAATGGTAATCTCTAAAGCTTTTAATCTTTAAAATATAATGGCAGTTTTATTAATTATACCTTTGATCTTACCATGTCAAACAAGGTTTAATTACATACCTCGAACGCCCCATACCCTTATGGTGTTTCGGGAAATGCAAATCCACGGAACGATTCCTTAAATCTTAGGTATTATGCTAAACTCTGTAACTCAAATATCTTCCTTTATGATCTTTATCATAAACTATTTATATTTTTGTTACAATGATTTTGCACTTCATCTTGAAAGTCTTTGAACTTTTCAAATATTTCACACTTCATACTTATTAAGTAAATATTCATATATTCACTCAAATTTTCGGAGAAAGCATATGAAGTTGAAATCCATCGCTCTTGACTACACATAATGGACTTCGTACAACAATATGTACAAGTTCCAATAAGCTAGTCATTCGTTCCCTTTTGGCCTATGAACGAAGTTTCAATTATCTCTAGGAAAGTTTCACAAGCGTCATGTGATCAAAAATCAAAAGACTCCAAAATTCCATCCACATGGAGTTTCTTCATGTTTTCTTTCCAATATAATTTAAACGGCGATGTCACTTCCTAAGTGATCTTTCAATCAATTTGTCTTTCGACATTTTTAGCACTAGTTTTATGGATGTGATTTCTCCAACGAGATTTGTGAATCATCCATCTTTTATGGATTACGGCAATTATTTGAACAACCCTTTTGTTCTCATAATACCTGATAAAACAAATCTTGAAGGCAAGCTTTGATGTTTAACGAGCAACACAATAACCCATTATTTGTTCTCGATGAACATCATCACATATTCTTTTGCTAATTACTTAGGCCACTGTAGTTCATGAATTCTATTGCTTCGTATGACGATTCATACCAACAAATTCAGTATCAAATACTTGAGAACCACATTGTTTAATAAGCAAAGAATATAGCCATAACATGTATATCATCTATATACTTAAGCTGAACAATTCTAGTCTTTTCCTTTCTGCCATATACTTATGAGATTTTCTTTCAATATTTCCTTTTACTTTGAAAGAATCTATCAACATCAATAGTGGAGTCATACATATGACATATAGTCCAAAGCGTGTATAGTTAAATACCAATGTCTTTGGACTTGCACTTTGAAGTAGATCACCATCATCAAATGTTTGGTGTTCTTTCAAATTCCTTTCTTTAGTAATCTCTTGGTGTAGTAAACATTTTACCTACATCAAATATTCACCCTTATCATGGAATCGTCCATGATCAAGCTACTTTTAGCTTATAACGATGAATTATGAGTATAATGTTGCTATCCAAAATCTTTTGGAGGATTAGGACAACAAGTGTCTCCAACCTTTTGCAAATTCTCATCAAATATGAGAACATGACTTTTGCCATATTATACTCTATCATGTTGTAACCAATACTTCGTTTCAGATATCACAATATCTTCCACACATCATGGTTTCTGAAACAACTCTTTCAGATCCTAGATAACCTTGATATTAAGAGAATCCTTTGAATATCAAGAATCATGGAGACAAACATGATACTTATATACTAACACTTGGAATTTTTACTCTTGATTTAATACTAATT
Organism: Avena longiglumis; assembly: GCA_030063025.1. Lineage (NCBI taxonomy): Eukaryota > Viridiplantae > Streptophyta > Magnoliopsida > Poales > Poaceae > Avena > Avena longiglumis. The sequence goes on along the minus strand of CP125974.1, from coordinate 190,487,387 downwards.
ATTAAACTTCATGGAGTAACCGGAACTTACTGAAAGTTTGCAATAGGACTTTTAAACTTTAGATTAACACTTCAAAACAATACGATACCATCAGAAAGTAACTAACCAGAATTCTATAGTTCTATCATCTCAATTATAACTAAGCGCAAGGTGGTAAACGGATGCCAATGACTACAACAACTATGCAAATTCACTTTGATTTAGTTTATGATAAATTGAGTTCTAATTAATAATTAAATTAATCTAGGTGAACTCCCACTCAAAACAATATCCCTCACATTGTTTTAGTGATCACACGAACCAAATCCACCACATCAAAACCGATCATCACGAGAATTGATGCAACTTCAATGGCGAACAATCAACATGTTCATCATATCTACTATATGACTCATGCTTTACCTTTCGATGATCCGTGTTCCGAGACCATGTCTGTAAATGCTAGGCTCGTCAAGATCAACCTTAGCTTCCGCATAAGCAAATCTGGCTTGCTTACGTTGTATACTCTCGCAGAATCTAACACACCCGATCATCACGTGGTGCTTCGAAACAACAAGCTTTTAGCAACGGTGCTAACTAAGGGTGAACACTTAAGAACTTGAAATTGTGTGCTTGAGGGATCATCTTATAATGCTACCGTCGTCTATTAATCAATACAAGATGCATAAAGGATTAACATCACATGCAATTCATAATATGTGATATGATATGGCCTTTCTTCTTTGTGCTTCCGATCTCCATCTTCTAGAACGAACATGATCTCCATCATCACCGACATTGCATCAAGGTCAATGATGCTTCTCCATGGTTGTCGTCCACCGGCTTCAACTATTACAACTACTTTGAATAGACACGCGGGTCTTAACATAAATTAAAGACAACCATATGGCTCCTGCCGGTTGCCGACTTACAATAAGGAACATTGCATACATCATATATAATCACAATCATGGCCATATCACATCACTGCACACCCCTGCAAAACAAAGTTAGACGCCTCTAATTTTCTTTGCATGTTTTACGTGGTTTGGGGCTATCAATAAGTGTCGTTCTAAATTACGAACAAGAACCACAACATTGATACTAGTATTGTCAATCACCCGTTGTAAATTGAATCTTAACTATGCTAGGAGAAACAGGCACCCGCAAAGCCACTTATGCAATACAAGTTGCATGTCAAGCGTGGAGCAAGTCTCATGAACGATGTCATGTAAGGTTAGCCCGGGCCGCTTCATCCCAACATACCGCAAGATGCAAAGTACACAAGAAGCAATCGACAATAAAAGCATCAACGCCCACAATGACCATTGTGTTCTACTCGTGCAACAGATCTACATATAGACACGGCTCTGATACCACTGTAGGGGTTCGTAGAATGGAAAACAAAATTTTCTATCGCATACAAACAAACAATCCAAGATCTATCTACTAGATTGTAGCAACGAGTCGATGGAATAACTTACCCTCGAAGATTCCAAAGCGGTTAACGAGAGCAGATTCTCGTGGGTGATGTAGTCGTACACTTGCCGATCTCAAGATCAGAGACGATCCTTCCGGCTGCTCGGCAGCGCCGCAATCGGTCACACGTTCGGTACTCGACGAAGACCTTCCTCTCCTTGTTCCAATGAAATGGAGGTTGTAGCACTCTCCTCGCGATTCCAAAGACAACGGCGGTACCGGAAGTAGAGGGAAGATCTCGCAGGGCTTCGCCTTAAGCCGGAGCGAGTATGGTGGAGTATGAGAGAGGCTTTAGTGGTCTAGGGATTAGACACACCAATTAGAAGGCTCTAAACTGAAGGCTAGGGCAATTAGAAGCTCTAAACCAAAACGGCTCTAAACCGGAGGCTGTGGCTAGGGTTTAGATTTAGAGGATAGGAACTTGTGTCTAGAGGAGGGGGCCCTGCCCCTCCTTTTATAGGTGGGAGGTGCGGCCAAGGGGAGGGAGTCCCTCCCCAACTCGGCCTTGGGTGGTGCGCCGGCTTGGAGAGGAGGGACTACTCCCCCAAGTTGGTTTCAACCTCCTCCTTCCTCTTTCCCTCACTTTCCTGTTTTAGCCGTTTGACTTTCAAACTGGCCGTTTGACTTTTCAGTTTGGGATTCAATTTAATCCTTTATTTGGAACAGCGAGAACACTTAGTACATGATGCAATCATTCCAATATGCAATGACACATTCATGTACCCCTTCCTCCGAGTCTTGGGACATTAGAACCTTCTAGAACATTCCCGATGAAAACACCGGAATCATTTCCGAACTCCAAAACGGGACTTTCCTTATATGAATATTATTCTCCGGACCATTCCGGATCACCTCGTGATATCCCGGATCCCATCCGAGACTCCGAACAACATTCGGTCTCTTTCTCATAATACCATAACTACTCAAACAACGTCGAATCCTTAAGTGTGTCTCCCTACGGTTCGTGAATTATGCGGACATGATCGAGACACTTATCCGAACAATAACCAATAGAGGAATATGGAAATTCATATGGCTCCCACATATTTCTACGATTACTTTGCGATCGAATGAACCACTTACATACGATACCAATTTCCCTTTGTCTCACGATAATTTACTTATCCGAGGTTATGATCGTCGGTATCTCTGCATACCTAGTTCAACCTCGTTACCGATAAGTACTCTTTTCGTTCTGTGATATGTGATCCCTTGTGAGGTCACATGCTTGCAAGCTAATTGGATGACATTTCACCGAGAGGGCCCAGTATATCTATCCGTCATATGGATGGACAAATCCACTCTTGATCCATGTGCCTCAACCCATACTTTCCGAACACTCAATGCCACCTTTATAGCCACCCGATTCGGTGTGGTGTTTGATGTCATCAAAGCATCCATCCGTGATGGTGATTAACATGATCTCATGGTCGAAGGAATTAGGTTACTATGTATCAGAAAGCTTAAAGCAAATGAACTATATTAAATGACTTGATCTTTATGCTACGCTTACTATAGGAGTATGTCCATCACATCATTCTCCTAATGATATGACCCTGTTGTTAATAACATCTCTATGTTCATGATCAGGAAACCATGATCATATATTAACCAACAAGCTAGTTTAACAAGAGGCTTTACTAGGGACTCTTTTATGTTTACAAATCACACAAGTATTAATGTTTCCGGTTAATACAATTATAGCATGGTATGTAAACATTTATCATAAGTGTAAAGATATGATAATAACCACTTTATTATTGCCTCTTGGGCATATCTCCAACATAAGGTGCTTCTTTTAATAGAGCACTCGAGAAAAGCATTAACACTCTGTGAACACATGTGATGCTCACACCATAGCCATCCCCTCCGATTGTCCCAATTATTGTCACTTTAGGGCCTTTGGATCCGGACAATGATATGTTTACACAACTTGCAGATAAGATCACAAACCATACTATCATAATGATTAAATAATAAGTTCAGATCTGAGATCATGGCACTCAGGCCCTAGTGACAAGCATTAAGCACAACAAGTTGCAACAAAGTCAAATATCACTAATAGAGATACTAGGCACTATGCCCTAACAGATCTTATTCGATTACATGATAGAACTCATGCAATCCCTACCATCCCCAAGCCTAGAGAGGGGGATTACTCACTCGTGGATGAGGGAAACATCGGTGGTTGATGGAGATGCGTTATTGATGACGATGGCGATGATCCTATCAAAATTCCCCGTCCCGGCATGGTGCCAGAACGGAGTTTCTGGATCTGAATCTTGGTTTCTGGTGGCGGCGGCGGAGCGAAACTCTTTCTGGAAAACTATCAAACCCCCCTCGGTTTTTAGGTCGAAAGGCAACTTATAGGCGCAGAGGGAGGCCGAGGAGCTGCCTGGGGTGGGTCCGGGCCCCCCAGGCCCCCTCTCTGTATCCCCTTATGGCTCCGTGGATCTTCTGGTGAAAAATAGTTTTTGGCATATTTTCCGGGATTTTTCCTGATAGTTGATTTTCTGCACAAAAACAAGACACCAAGGTAATTCTGCTGAAAACAGCGTTAGTCCGTGTTAGTTGTATCCAAATCACACAAGTTTAGAGGATAAACAACATCAAAGTGTTCAAGAAAGTAGATACGTTTTGGACGTATCATGAGCTTGCAAAGTTGCAGGTATAGGCTTGCCTTGTGCAGAGCAGTGGTTGAAGTTCTCCTCGGCTTCTTCCTCATAGTATTCTCCTTCCTCCTCGTATCCTTGGTCGATACTAGCATCTATAAATAAATATGAGGTACACAATCACCAAACAATACTTAATTACTTCTATTTATCACACCAAGGTTTTCACTAGATGATCTAGGATCATCACAAACATCACAAAGAGTAAGGCAATACTTTTATTTCTTTTATTTTCGAAAAGTAATTTCTACTCATTGAAAAACTACTTAAGATTTAATATTCTCCAAATAAAACATGGGATCATGTTGACACATGTCATCACCACATATTTCAGTCCTTGGGAATGTGATTTAAAGTAGTTTATTTTAATAAGGTTAAACTTTTTTATTTTAATTAAATAAAGTGACTAGCAATGCCTATGAGGCATTCTTTTATTACTCGTCCATTATTTCTGCAAGTAAACCTAGATATTTTTATATATTCAGAAAGGTCTAGTTAAATGTTATTTTTGAGAGTTGGAATCAACTCACAAGCTTTTGTGGTTGAATTTTGAAAAATGTTTGAATGCAGAAAAGCTTCTGCCTTGTTATTTTTACTATAGGTGATTTACAATTCCAATTGAATTTAATCAAACGTGCTTGGATTAAGAATTCCGGTACCTTTCTAAAAAAATTGGTTTCATGCTATTTGGTTCAGTGAATCAACCTGGGTTGATTTTTGAATCTAGGTACAGAACTGAGTTTGAAACTAAAAGAATAAACCTAAATTCAAACTATTGGGTCACGCGGGAATGTAAATGGGCCGGCCCATGGCGCACAGTGTGCGCGGGTGAGTTTTACAATGCTAGTCCCTGGATCAATAGCTAGCATCCACAATTAAGATGTAATATCAAGAAACAAAGGTCATAATATAACTTTATAACCAGGAATAACATAAGTTTATTACATAAAACATAGCTCATTTGGCTATTACATTACATTGCAGCGGAATAACTATAGTCATGGGGTCCTACATGTTCAAAGTGCCACAGGCAGATGTTGGTTGTAGACTTTGTAATCCTAATCAATCAATCTTCACTAAAAACAATCAAACCTGCAACATACAAGTTACAGCCACAAAGGGTCAATACATTTGAATTGTATTGGCAAGTGATACTATGGTAATATAGTGGAGTCTATCATCTATATGCATTTGGCTAAGTGGAGTTGAGGCTTGCATTGCTCAAAATAGATTTTTCCTTAACATTTGAAAATACTAAGTTTTTGCTTTGATAAAATCATTTTACTCAATCAAAGATTGAAGATTTCAAACAACCCTTGTTCAATCCACAAGTTTTAACTTAGAAATTTGAATGATGAGATTCTTGATTGCTTCCATGTCTTGATGCTCAAATTGTCCTTTAGCAGGGACATGGCTAAGTACTTAGATTTTACACTCTGCAGAGGTGGTGCACTTTCCCCACAAGACTTGGTTTCCCAAGACAAGATATTTCAGAAGCCTTCCCTTAGACGAAAATGGACGCGTTCCAACCTATCAAACACTACCACCCACTGTCCATATGGCTAAGTTCTTGCAACCTATATGATCATGGCAGAGCCCATATTGCCAAGTGGTTACACTTGAAGCTTCTCAACATTTGACATCTCAAATCTCTTTGTGCCTGTGTGGCATACCACAAGTGAGATACACAACCCAAGTCCATGGCCTTATGTAACCACTCAACATAAACCAATCCTTCCATTCCACCGGGTGATTCATTAACTTAGTTGTTTTATTAAACAAAACATAAGTCCTCGACTTAGAGATTTTTCCATAGTGTGAATATATTTTCCACCCATGTTTTCTATTAGCTAGGCTAAGATTGATAGTAGTAGGAATCTTAACCTAGGAAAAATTTCCACTAAGGTTTCATCTACTAGTTTTCCTATAGTAAGGTTTATACTTAGCAAAATCCATGCAAGTTTTACTTAGCAAAATTACTAATGCCTAGTGAAAGTAATGGGACAAAAGTATGAAGCATCACTTGCCTTTTTGGTAGGGAATGGTGGTTCACTCCTTGATCTTGCTAGTCTCACACTTCACTACAAGTCAATCAAGCAAACACAAATTCAATTCACATTCCAAACCAAAGTCAAACAAACAATTTTTTTCACACACAAAGTAATGGAATCTAAGTCATGCATAAGCATGCAAAGGTTGGTTCTATTGCAAGGATGGTCTCCACTAGGTTTCTAAACTTTGTGAGGTCAAAAGTGGTCATTTTCCAAAGTGGCAAAGTCATTTGCAAATGGGTTTTGGTCCATAAACCATTTTTAAATCTAATCATTATTTTATGTGGTGAAAATTATTTTTATCAAAGCATAACTTTATGTTTTTCACCAAATGAGTTGCTATTGCAAAACTTGGTGTTTTGGGGTCAGTAGCTTTGAATCAAAATATTTTCCCAAAGTTTTTGTCCAAAATCATTTCCATAACAAATCCATTATTTTTATTTGGCTAGAAATGGACCAAATCTAATATTCCATCCTAAACTTTTCCAAATCTATTTTCAAAACCATGGGTTGGTTCCTAAGGTCAGTAAGGTCACAACAAACCATTTTGCAAAAGTTTTAACCCTAAAATCAATTTTAAATAATTTTTATACTCTAAATAAGCACACAAATGATTCTGCAAAAACAAGCAAACAAACAAATACTATTTGCTAAACTAAAGGCATGGTTGGCTAGGTCTTTCTCTCCTGAATCCAACGACATAAAATTTGTAATTTTTGGACGTGTGGATCCAAAGATACAAGGGTTTGAATTTTGCAAATAATTCTGTTTTCAAATCTGTTTTTAAACAGATAGGTGACACGCGGCGTGATTTCATTGGATGGTACCGCTTCGCGCGGATCAGCGTTGCGGTGCGTTGGATCTAATCGATCGTGTGGTCCATAGTGCGTACCTCTTCGCGACTAAGTGATTCTATCTCGCTCGCCCGATCTAGATCGAACGGCTCACGCGTGTTTGGCCAGAAGCTGGCGGCGCTGATGCGGCGGCGACTGGCGGCGCGGTCAGGTGTGGACGGTGCCGGTGGTCTAGGAAGCGAGAGAGAAGGAGAAGGGGCTCACCGGGTTCAGGAGGTCACGGTGATGCTCGAGGAGATGTTGGTCGAGCGAGGGGCGTTCTGGTCTTAGTAGGATTGCTCGCCGGAGTGGAGGACGGCGTCGGGTGCGTCAGGTGGTCGTCGTGGGCGGTGCTGTGATTCACCCTAAGGCATAACAAAGACGCTGTTAGATGCGCAGGACCAAGGCAAAGTTGTGTGCGTGAACGAGAGGTGAAGGGGCGGTCTGGTTCACCTGGAAGTCGTCGTCGGAGAAGAACCAGTCGCGGCGGCGTTTAGAAGCTGGTCGTTGCCGACGCTCTAGGGCGCCCGCGGGTAAATGGAAAGTGCCGGGAGATGCTCCTAGGAGTGGGGAAGGTATGAGCTTGGTCGGGGAGGAGAGGGGCGGCGAGGGGCTGCCGGAATCGGCGTCGGAGCGTCGTCGGAACAGTGGAGCTCGGGGAGGAATTGGGGCGGCCTGGTGGCGTGCTTTGGGGAGGGGCCAGAGGGAGAATGAAGAATGGACACTGGCGTTTTATCGAGCATGGTCAAGGCGAGGTAAAGGCGCGGCATTATGGCGTCTTGAATCCGCGGAATCACAGCAGGAAACGGCGACGAGGGGGGGGGAAGAAGGGGTCGCGCGGTGAGGAGGAAGAACAGTGGAAAGTGGGTCTAGTCGTCAGTGGGGCAAAGAAACGAGGTGGATGTCCACTGGTCAGTCTTTGTGCGGGTTCGAATACTAGTGCGAAACGTTTTCTTTCGGGGTGAGAAACTGGGCTAGTTCCTGGTCCTGTTGGGCTGCTGGGTTGGGTCGACGTTTTTCTTATTTTTTTCTGTTTCTGAATCTTTTTCCTTTTCTATTTCTATTTTCCTGTTTTGATTTTCAAACAAACAAGCAAGGTTCAAATCAATTCAAACCATCACTAAATCTTTGGAAGTTTGACTGGGTTCTGTTTAGTAACTTAACCCTATTCCAGAAATAAAATAATATTTTTATTTATTTTAGGATCCTTTTATTAATTAAATAAGGACCTTTAGTTATTTAATCATATGGGGTTTGATTTATTTAATAAAATCCTCATTTGAAATCCAAACACTTTCAAAACCAAATCATTAGGTTTTATTTGAAAATATAAGATACTTGAAATACTTGTTTAAAATAAAATAACATTTTATTTTTGGTCCATTAACAATTAAATTAAATGGGCCTTATTCATTTACTTCAAATAAGATTTGTTTTATTAGAATATTTATTTTGAAATCTAAATAAAACCAAAACACTTCAGTAAGTTTTATATGAGAATATAAAATATTTGGAAAACTTTATTTAAAATAAATAAATAAGTTTTAGTGTTTTATTTAAAATGGGAAAAGCCTTTGCTTTAATAAAATTTGGATATTAAATCCCTATTATTTTATTTAAATAAACCTTTGCTATTTTTATTCAAAACAAAATGTTTTAATTAAAAGCTTGGACAATGTTTTAATTTGGCTTTATAAAATAATCTTTAGTTATAAATCCACCTTTTCATTTGAAAACAAAATCTGTTTATTTAAAGATCCAAAATAGTATTTCCAAAATATTTTATTTTCCTTTGTTAATTGTTTTATGTTTTTAAATCCCTTTAGGATTTAATTGTTCAAAATAGGTTTGAAGATTCCTATTGGAATTCAAAAAGTTTCTTCTGGCCCTAAAAATCAAACAAAGTTTTATTATATTCATTTATTTTTCACATTACAAGATTTGGAAAATCTTGGGATGTGACAGGCTACCACCCTTAAAATAAATCTCGTCCCGAGATTTGGGGAGGCTAGGCTTACAAGCAGGTTCAAAACAACTAGGGTACTACCACCCTTAAAATTTTTCAAACAAAAATTACATATTTGCCTTCTGATACCATCTGTAGGGGTCTCAACCTAATAAGGTAGATTCCTCCTGTGTTTTACAATGCTAGTCCCTGGATCAATAGCAAGCATCCACAGTTAAGATGTAATATCAAGAAACAAAGGTCATAATATAACTTTATAACCAGGAATAACATAAGTTTATTACATCAAACATAGCTCATTTGGCTATTACATTACATTGCAGCGGAATAACTATAGTCATGGGGTCCTACATCTTCAAAGTGCCACATGCAGATGTTGGTTGTAGACTTTGTAATCCTAATCAATCAATCTTCACTAAAAACAATCAAACCTGCAACATACAAGTTACAGCCACAAAGGGTCAATACATTTGAATTGTATTGGCAAGTGATACTATGGTAGTATAGTGGAGTCTATCATCTATATGCATTTGGCTAAGTGGAGTTGAGGCTTGCATTGCTCAAAATAGATTTTTCCTTAACATTTGAAAATACTAAGTTTTTTCTTTGATAAAATCATTTTACTCAATCAAAGATTGAAGATTTCAAACAACCCTTGTTCAATCCACAAGTTTTAACTTAGAAATTTTAATGATGAGATTCTTGATTGCTTCCATGTCTTGATGCTCAAATTGTCCTTTAGCAGGGACATGGCTAAGTACTTAGATTTTACACTCTGCAGAGGTGGTGCACTTTCCCCACAAGACTTGGTTTCCCAAGACAAGATATTTCAGAAGCCTTCCCTTAGACGAAAATGGACGCGTTCCAACCTATCAAACACTACCACCCACTGTCCATATGGCTAAGTTCTTGCAACCTATATGATCATGGCAGAGCCCATATTGCCAAGTGGTTACACTTGAAGCTTCTCAACATTTGACATCTCAAATCTCTTTGTGCCTGTGTGGCATACCACAAGTGAGATACACAACCCAAGTCCATGGCCTTATGTAACCACTCAACATAAACCAATCCTTCCATTCCACCCAGGTGATTCATTAACTTAGTTGTTTTATTAAACAAAAACATAAGTCCTCAGACTTAGAGATTTTTCCATAGTGTGAATATATTTTCCACCCATGTTTTCTATTAGCTAGGCTAAGATTGATAGTAGTAGGAATCTTAACCTAGGAAAAATTTCCACTAAGGTTTCATCTACTAGTTTTCCTATAGTAAGGTTTATACTTAGCAAAATCCATGCAAGTTTTACTTAGCAAAATTACTAATGCCTAGTGAAAGTAATGGGACAAAAGTATGAAGCATCACTTGCCTTTTTGGTAGGGAATGGTGGTTCACTCCTTGATCTTGATAGTCTCACACTTCACTACAAGTCAATCAAGCAAACACAAATTCAATTCACATTCCAAACCAAAGTCAAACAAACAATTTTTTTCACACACAAAGTAATGGAATCTAAGTCATGCATAAGGATGCAAAGGTTGGTTCTATTGCAAGGATGGTTTCCACTAGGTTTCTAAACTTTGTAAGGTCAAAAGTGGTCATTTTCCAAAGTGTCAAAGTCATTTGCAAAAGGGTTTTGGTCCATAAACCATTTTTAAATCTAATCATTATTTTACGTGGTGAAAATTATTTTTATCAAAGCATAACTTTATGTTTTTCACCAAATGAGTTGCTATTGCAAAACTTGGTGTTTTGGGGTCAGTAGCTTTGAATCAAAATATTTTCCCAAAGTTTTTGTTCCAAAATCATTTCCATAACAAATGCATTATTTTTATTTGGCTAGAAATGGACCAAATCTAATATTCCATCCTAAACTTTTCCAAATCTATTTTCAAAACCATGGGTTGGTTCCTAAGGTCACAACAAACCATTTTGCAAAAGCTTTAACCCTAAAATCAATTTTAAACAATTTTTATACTCTAAATAAGCACACAAATGATTCTGCAAAAACAAGCAAACAAACAGATACTATTTGCTAAACTAAAGGCATGGTTGGCTAGGTCTTGCTCTCCTGAATCCAAGGACATAAAATTTGTAATTTTTGGACGTGTGGATCCAAAGATACAAGGGTTTGAAGTTTGCAAATAATTCTGTTTTCAAATCTGTTTTTAAACAGAATAGGTGACACGCGGCGTGATTTCATTGGACGGTACTGGCAGCGGATCAGCGCTATGATGCGTTGGATCTAATCGATCGTGTGGTCCAGAGTGCGTACCTCTTCACGACTAAGTGATTCTATCTCGCTCGCCCGATCTAGATCGAACGGCTCGCGCGTGTTTGAAGCTGGCGGCGTTGACGCGGCGGCGCGGTCAGGTGTGGACGGTGCCGGTGGTCTAGGAAGCGAGAGAGAAGTAGAAGGGGCTCACCGGGTTCAGGAGTTCACGGTGATGCTCGAGGAGATGTTGGTCGAGCGAGGGGCGTTCTGGTCTTAGTAGGATTGCTCACCGGAGTTTGGGGAGGGGTCAGAGGGAGAATGAAGAATGGACGCTGGAGTTTTATCGAGCATGGTCAAGGCGAGGTAAAGGCGCGGCATTATGGCGTATTTAATTCGCGGAATCACAGCAGGAAACAGCGACGAGGGGGGGGGGTAAGAAGGGGTCGCGTGGTGAGGAGGAAGAACAGTGGAAAGTTGGTCCAGTCGTCAGTGGGGGAAAGAAACGAGGTGGAGGTCCACTGGTCAGTCTCTGTGCGGGTTCGAATACTAGTGCGAAACGTTTTCTTTCGGTGTGAGATACTGGGCTAGTTCACCGGGCTGCTGGGTCGACGTTTTTCTTATTTTTTTCTGTTTCTGAATCTTTTTCCTTTTCTATTTCTATTTTCCTGTTTTGATTTTCAAACAAATAACCAAGGTTCAAATAAATTCAAACCAGCACTAAATCTTTGGAAGTTTGACTGGGTTCTGTTTAGTAACTTAACCCTATTCCAGAAATAAAATAATATTTTTATTTATTTTAGGATCCTTTTATTAATTAAATAAGGACCTTTAGTTATTTAATCATATGGGGTTTGATTTATTTAATAAAATCCTCATTTGAAATCCAAACACTTTCAAAACCAAATCAGTAGGTTTTATTTGAAATATAAGATACTTGAAATACTTGTTTAAAATAAAATAACATTTTATTTTTGGTCCATTAACAATTAAATTAAATGGGCCTTATTCATTTACTTCAAATAAGATTTGTTTTATTAGAATATTTATTTTTAAATCTAAATAAAACCAAAACACTTCAGTAAGTTTTATATGAGAATATAAAATATTTGGAAAACTTTATTTAAAATAAATAAATAAGTTTTAGTGTTTTATTTAAAATGGGAAAATCCTTTGCTTTAATAAAATTTGGATATTAAATCCCTATTATTTTATTTAAATAAACCTTTGCTATTTTTATTCAAAACAAAATGTTTTAATTAAAAGCTTGGCCAATGTTTTAATTTGGCTTTATAAAATAATTTTTATTTATAAATCCACCTTTTCATTTGAAAACAAAATCTTTTTATTTAAAGATCCAAAATTGTATTTCCAAAATATTTTATTTTCCTTTGTTAATTGTTTTATGTTTTTAAATCCCTTTAGGATTTAATTGTTCAAAATAGGTTTGAAGATTCCTATTGGAATTCAAAAAGTTTCTTCTGGCCCTAAAAATCAAACAAAGTTTTATTTTATTCATTTATTTTTCACATTACAAGATTTGGAAAATCTTGGGATGTGACATCCTGGGATGGTGGTGATCACGCTTGCACGCGGCAAGAGCGACGCACGGTCTGTGGGCGCTTGTCGAGTGCGGCGCTCTGGCGCGCTCTCGGTATGGCGCATCATTTCTAGAGTGGTCTAGTTGATGGCAGGGCGTTGGCGCTGGACAAGGGGTGGCGGTGGACGGTGGTCAATGTCTCAGACATGGTGGCTAGGCTTGGTGCTGCTCCTAGCTTGCTGTCGACCATGGGGTGGCAAGGTGAGGCTCGACATGCTCACCATTGATGGAAATGGCAAGCTCACAGTGGTGCTAGAGCTTGTTAATTGAGCTAGATGATCTACTAAGAGGGTGCTATGAGCTAGAGAGGGAACAAGTTAGGCCAAATCACTGCTCACTACAGTGTTTGTGGTTTGTTTGTTTTCTGTTTGCAAGGTGTTTGATGAAATGGACGAAAGATATTTGAGTTTGAATTTTTGGTTCAAACTTGGTGGGTGCACTAGTCACATACTAGGTAGTCTCTGGTTAGTTGGAAAGGTCAAGGTGAATTGGTTTTTGGTTGGTTTTTGAAAATGGGTGATCTTCACATAAGTTAAAGATTCAATTTTGAATTGTCCTTTGAATCAATTTGCCAAATGTTTCTGTAAGTTTGAAAGGTGGGCTTGGGTTCACTTTTACTTGGTCTAGCAAGGGGTGAAAAGAAATGGATTTGTTTCTGTTTGAAATCTTGGACTAGAAACACTCAAAGTGGCGTAGTGAGCAAGATTGGCAAAAATGACCATTTGCTTGTTTTGTTTGTTTTTGATTTTCTCTTGATTTGTTTCTGCTTGGAAATGTTTTAGATGATGTTGTTTTCATCTTTAAACCATTCCTTTCTATTTAGAACAATCACATAAGTCCATTCATGCATTCATACAATCATCACATACACACATGAATTCATATGATTTTAAATTAAAAAAAGTTTTTGTTAACCCTAATTTTGGTTATTGGAATTTGATAATCGTTGTTCAATATTTTTGGGATGTTACACTATATAGTCTTGAGGAAGGCCCGAGTGTGGTTGGAGGTTGTTGCAAGGGTTCTGGGTTCCCAGACCCAAGGGTGACATGCTTCTTAGGGAGGAGATGAAGGAGGTGGTCTCCATCATTCCTGCAGCAAGGGGGACAACACGAGAGAGTCCATCAGATCCAGAGAAACAAGACAGAGAGCAGAGGGGAAGCTGGGGTGGTCAGGATCCATGGCAAACTTCCAAGCAATCATGAACCTGAGAGGGTTTCATATATTCTTTTCCATGGTGTGGGAGGGCAGAGGGGAAGGAGCTCGGTCTTGGGGTGGTAGGTGGGTGTGTGGGGATGAAATGAGGGAGCCAGGGGCGTGGTAGAGGGCCTCTGGTCCATTTAAAGGCAATAGAGAGGCTCATGGTGGACATGTCCTATGGAGAGAACTTGGGGATGGTGCTGGCTCGGGATAGGCCAATTGGGGTGATGGAGAGAGGGGTGGTGGGGTCCTGAGTTAAGCACTGAGTGGGGGGGGGGGGGGGGGGGGGGGGGAGGGGGGTGGCTGCTTCTGCCCTATTACTTTATAAGATTTTCAAAAATGGGCTTACCTCTCTCTTTCTCTCTCTCTCTCTCTCTATCTCTCTTATTCTCTCCAAGCACATGGGATCAAGGAGGGAAGTGCTACAATTACTCTATAGTAAACTTAGACCAGATGTGATGAGGGTGCTGTAGTGAATTATTGGGGTAAGTTTGAGGAAGGATTTATTAGGTTTGGATCAAGTTTGGAGATGATTTCAAATATTGGCCAACTAAGGGTTTATGAAGCAACTCTAGATTTTTTAATTAGACAAGATGAGACAAAGGTATTGGTTTGGAGGTATGTTCAAGGCAACACTCCTGGATTTATTTGAGATTTTTAGAGGATTTAAAGTCCATTTAAAACCATTTATTCAAAAAGTGCAGAAGTAGTTTCTAGAAGCTAATTTGATATTTTTAGATTGGGAAAGGTTGGTTTTTGGTGTGAAATGGTCCTAAATATCATGTTACATATTGGAGAATTTTCTTGGAATTTATTGAGATGGAATTGTATTTTTAAGAAATTATTTCTTGTTTCTGCCATTTAAGAAAAATGGCAAAAAGAAATAATAAAGAATCTCAAAAATATTTATTTTTGAGATGGGAAGGTGGATTATGATGTATAGAACTAAAATGTGCATTGATTTGGCAAAGTGGTTTGGAGAAAAACAAACTTGCCTTTAAAGACAAGGTTTGGAGGATTTTGCCAAAAATGGAAATTAACTAGTTTTAGGCTCCAAATAATTATGGGAATTATTTGGCAAGAGTTTATATCCAAGGTGGAGGTTGTCAAATTGCAGTATCTATAATAACAAACCTTTGTTATTTCAAAAAGGGAGTTGGTTTTGGAAAATAACAGGGATTAGGGGATCTAGGGTTTTGATATCTTTATGCCACCTAAACATGGTTGGATCAGGGTGCTCAGATCTCACCTGGGTACAATGGATAGATGGATGGATAGAACAAATTACATATATGATACTGGAGGAAAGAGTTGGGTTTGTTTGGATTTGAGGTGGTCTAGGAGTGATGGCAAACTTTGTTGAAACTGAGGCTGCCATAACAGATACATCATGATGCCTCATAAACCATATGGGTTTAAGAAGCACAAAGATCCAATGGAAACAATTGAAGTGGGGATTTATATACCATGGTTATTAGATCATAATTATTCAAAGAGTTGGTCAAGGGGAGTTAGCATATAGATGTGAGCTTCTGCCAAAGTAGGAAAGATGATAAGATTGGCAGAAAAGATTATTATCTTGTCTACAAAACCATCATGGATGAGTGGGAACCAGAATGGTTTATCCAAAGGAAAGAGTGCACTTTGGTAGTACTAGTGATGTACTACAATATGGTTCAATTACATTCTCAATAATGCACATAGGATGGAATTGGTAGGGATCCAAAGATTGAATCTAGATAAGAATTCCAGACTTAGCCATTTTGGCAGATTTAGGGTTTTGGACTAGATTAAAAGAGGGAAACAAATTGAGAGAGTGGCCATGGTTTATCCCTCCCATCAAGTGGTTGATGTTTAGGTATAGATTTAATAGAGGGTATCCATGCTTGGATTGGTCTTCACTGAGTAGGAAGCAATCAAAGGAGATTATCCCTGGATTGATCTGATTAGGAGATGAGATGGCCACTTTTGTGGCTTAGGAGAGATCCAGATTTAATGCTTGGTTGGAGATTGATGATCAAACATAGTTTGGGTCCTAGGGATGAGCTACTAGATTATCTCACTCTAGTTCCTAAGTAAACAAGGCAATCAGCAGATCAAGGCAATTCATCAGACAGCAGATCAAGGCAACTCATCTTAGCAAACTTGTCAAGCTACTACTAAAGTCACCCTCAAGCCTAGTTTGAGGTAAGCATGGTTGTTTGGAAGTGGTTGTGATTTGAAGTAAGGTAAGTACCTCTTGGTATTTCTACCAAGGTTGGATTGAAAAGGTTCTAGGAAAGGTTTTGGAAAAACTAGAGGTAAGAGTAGTTGAAGTTCTGTCTTGAAAACATAAGGAGATAATATATAGGTCTCCATAGTTTTGCTAAGGGACACTAGTGAAATATTTGATTTTTGTAAAGTCACCTTGGCTTAAGTTTGAATTGTCAGAACATTTGAGAATATGTAAGATAAGCCAAGACTTCTCTTTTGTGAAGTAGATTTTGTAAACTAGTGTTGAGGTAAGAAGTATATCACCTAATACACAATCAATTGCATGAACACAAGCAAACAATTAAGCAAAAAGTGCAACACTTAATTCAGAAAAAGTTTTTGTTCCCCCCGACTTTTGCCTTTTGGACAACAAATCAGGGTTGCTGAAATTAGGATGCTACAGACCTTTCCCCCTTAAAATAATCTCGTCCCAGGATTAGGGAGGAGTAGGGTTAGGTTAGAGCATCCACTTAAGAATTTATGCGGGGGAATATTAGATGCAAACGAGATTTACAAAAAATAGGCGGGGTCAGCTACGGGTCGGAGCCGAGTGGCTTCTGATTGAGCTATTTAGAAATAAACAAATGGAAAAGATACAGTCTTTCCCCCTTAGAGTGAGACTAAGGGTGCTTGGTGATATCTCAGATCTTCTTGGTTGGATATATCAGGAGAATGTTGCATCTTCTTTACCGGATTTGTAGGATGAATTTGGGGAGAATCCGGTGCTTCTTGTTCGGGTTTAGCGATCTTCAGTCGTCCTTGTAGGTGCTATTTCTTGAGGGGTGTGGGGGATATTCAGCTCTTCAGCAGTGAGGGTGAGGGTCGTGTCTTCTTTGATGTTTGCTTCGACAGGTGGATCTTCTAGTGGGGTTGACTAAAAGATAGGTTGATACTCATAGAAGGATAGCTCTTCATTTTCAGTCTCGGAGTTAATAGCTTTAGAAGTTGATGAGGCTTCCAGACAAGCGTTGGCGGCTTGTAGACTCTTCTCCTGGGTACGAAGTATGGCGAGATCCAAACACATGAGGATGTTCTGACGATGGGTCTTGTCAAGATCTTCTTGATGGCGTTGTAGTAGGTATTCCATATTCTCTAGCTGATTTCCAATGCAACAAGTGGGAAAGGATTCGGTGGGGAGTCCATCCTTGTCGCGCTTCCCGAATAGGTGATAAGGGGTATCTTTCAGCTCCTCTTCATGGATCTTGCAGAGGCGTGTGATGATGTGTTGTATCGCTCGTACTACTCCATCTGCCCAGTTGTGGTCAATGAAGGTAAAGATAGTGGGCTCGAGGTCAATCTCACGAGCTGGAATGGTGGCCTTGATGACCTACTGAGCTATGCTTGAATTGCTGTGAGGAGGCTCTGTCCCTTCGATCATAGGTGGGGGACGACGAATGATCTTTAGTAGGTCATGCAGTTTCTCTACCAAGGGCTAGAAGATTTCTCCAACTATGATGCTCTCTGAGCGGGAAGGAGCCATCTGCAGAGTTTTGATTTTTGATGTGAGGGTAGGTATACATATGCAGATTCATCAAGGTATACAGGTAGTACTAGGCATAGGCAGGGTTTCTATTTCCTCTGACGACTCTCGCGGTGGAACGTGGGGCAGGTTATTGGATTGGAGATCTTCCTGGATTATCTCCTCATAGGCAGTCTTCTGGATTTGAGTGGGAAAGACATAGTCTTTCCACCTTAGAGGTTTACTTGCGGTCGCCGGGTTGGGGTAGATCCTTCGTCTAGGAGCAAAGGCGTGACGCTTGAGTTAAGGCCTTCGAGTGACGCCTTATTGCGACTACCTTGCTATGGTGGTTACCTAAGAAAATCATAAGGGTTAACTCGGGGTAGATTTAGTGGTTAGCGACGCTTCTTCTTGGTCCTTAGTTGAGATGCAGGCATTTTGGCTTCAGATGGGTTGTCTTCACTTGAACTCTTTATGTTGCTTTGGTTTGATGACGGAGTAGACTCTTTGTCTTCGGGCCTCCTTATCTCCCGGATTCTTGGGGAATTTGTGTTATGGCAAGGAATTACCATTCATTCGGCAGAGGGTTGAATTGGGTCGTCTCCATTTGGGGGAGATTAGAACTAAGACACGAAGAGGGGTTGTCGGGGAGTTCGTTATGTGGCAATCCTACTAAGGAGCGGTTTCCAGTTATGGGTGTATGAAGGTTAGTGTCGGGATACCAACAAGGTGGTCATACAATAGAATTGAGTGATCCGAGGCAGACAAGCAACATATTTCAAGCATCAGATCAACACATGACAAGCAAACAAGGCATACCAAAGGTACTACGGGGTGACTACACGCCATAAGGGGAATCCTATATTAAGGATGCTAATCCCCAGTACGGACGTTACAGGGGTCTTGACTTATGTCTTGCCATTTGGTGGCGTCGATGCCATACTTAATCCTTTGAGGCGATGAGGGACTCTGTTGGTAGGGCCATATTGTAGTGTCTTTCGTTGTTGGTATCTCCTTTGTTTTGCTTGCCTTGGTGTCTCTTCATTTTGGGATCTCCGTCTTTGTAGTCTCCGAGTCGGACTTTGTTTTTAAAATGGAACATTTGAAGTAGACGAGATATAGAGTAATCCATTTTCAAATCTTTTTAATCAGAGAAGGTAAGATAAGAAATCTTTCGAAAGGCTTTTGAGAAAAAATGTTTTCGAAAGCCGGTGTTTTCAGAGATAGGGGTTGTCCTGTCTAACTTCCATGCTAACTAAGGTCTCCTACAGTTAGGATGGATCTAATACCAAGTCTGTGGCACGCCGGATTTACGGTCTAAGAATACCCACTATGCCGGCAATTCACGTTCCCATGATCGGTGAGCTGTGAGCATAACATACGAGTATAGTTACAACATCCATGAATAACAAGTACAAGTACTTACAAATGTTCCATTATGGCTATACAACATCAACAGTGGAAGTCTTCAAGCGCAGAGCCCATGTCATGCCTTAACCTACAGGCGAATGACTGGGAAGACGGCCTAGCTCACATAGACGTCAACAACTCCATCGTTTCTCTCGAGCATATAAAATTCTGGCCAAGTAGATAGCCAGGGACAATGCCGGTGAGTACTTTGAATGTACTCACAAACCACCTTAAGAAAACAATAATAAAGGATATGCAATATGGCTGTGGTAGGCTAGCTCCATAAGAGGGTCTTTTATAAATTAGTATCTCTTATAGATGTAGCATGTCTCTATATCTTTGTCGAATTTTTTTTGTAGAACATTCCGGAAACCTTTTTGAAAATTTTTAAGAAAACACTAGGATTGGGTCACCCATTTGTTTTTCCTTCCGGTCATCCCATGACCAAACTCCCTCCTCCTTTTTCTGACCATCCCATTGTCAAAGCATTTCCAAGCCCTTCCTTTTCCGAAGCCCTTTTTGGAATCAAAACCAGCACCGCTCTACAACAACCTTCCCAACTGTTCATGACCGAGGACTCGGCTATTAGAATAGATTTACACTCTGTAGAGGTTGTACACTTTACCCACAAGATTTGATACATCCGCCGTGATCACCCCGGAACATCATACGAAAGTATGAGGGTCTCGGATAATCAAACAAGACCTTCGGGATAGCCCACTCTAGTATAAATGCCTACCCTATGAGGTTAATCCCCTCAAAACTGGGACACCCTATATAGTTCCAAGCCAACTAGAGCGCGTTTTTCACCTTTACGAGTGTGCGCTTTCAATGAGGGGTTCATAGTATCGTCTGGTCGTCCTTAGACACTTTGTACCTTCTCTAGGCCGATGTCTCACATGGGCCTTTACAGGTGAAGGCCCAGCCTTTGGGGATATTTCCTCCCTGTAGTAGTGCAAGGCACCTATACCAGACTAGTCAACCTTCAGATCTAGCCCCTTCCCACATAGGAGTACTTGTGGTTGCACGGTTTAATTTTTCTAGCAAAACTGCAAAGAAGTGGGTGCATTTTCGTAAAAAAATTCCCTCCATATTTCGTCCAAACTTTTTGTGAAACCAAAAACTTTTTCCTTTCTAAACTTACTTGGCAAGCCAGACCTAACAAAGGTTTTCTCATAAAACATTTTTATAAGCTTTTTCGGCGTCTTCCCATACCATAGTTTTGCTTTGGCTAAAACGGGGTTTCCAAAGGGGCATGGTGTTAGACACCATCTATCATACTAGGGGCAAGTAGGTGGCATCAAAGGTATTGTACTAGTAGTATAAACATGTAATGACTTGGCGGAGCCAAGCAACTACCATATATATCTCATCGTATAATAAAACAATGCAGTATCGATAAACAGTAGGTAAAACATGCATAAGTAAAACAGTAGGACAAGGCTTATGAGCACGAAGGTGGATTTCTTGTGACCAGCGAGATGTCCCATGACTTTTTTAGAAAACTGTAATACCGAATACAATAATTATAAGAGTAACCCGAGGATTCCTTCTTCTCGGCGTTTCACAATTCGCTATCGCCGTTATCGAGCATACATGCAATCAAATAATACACCAATCAATTCAAAGCATACAAGTGTTCACACATACAACAATAAATGGACAAAACAAGTTTATAGATCAGTAAGGGTTGAGGCTTTATTTTGGATACAAAGGAAATGCTTTGATTGCATTGGTGGATTTCCTATTTAAGATTTATAGTCCAAAGCAACCTAGCTAAAGGGTTTTAGATCAAGGTCATGTTATGTATGAGATAAATGTGAAAACATGATACCCACATATAGGTATTGATAAAATTAATCCAACAAAAGTGGTTTCACTATTTTATCAATTTCCATTGATTTATAATGTTTTTTCTAGTGAATAAAACTCTAGTTTTAGGAAATAATTCACCAGAATAGTTCTGGACATCCAAAAATTATTTCCTTGGGTGATTAGATAGGTTTTGATGGACTTAATCAAGGGGAGTTGGAATCAACTTAATATAATTACCAGAAAGCCCTCAGGAAATTCCCAAATGCATTACTGGATGCTATTTGTCTTTTTCATCGGATTAAATCTATACATTATTTTGATTTGATTCCAAAAATACATGTTAGGTATTTAGAATACCTTTCTATAGAAATTAGAATCAACCTTTTTGGAAATTAAACTAAAGTGGTGAATTTATTAGAAATTAAACTATACATAGAAGTTTTTAAATCACCATAAATCAAGAAGAGCTCAATAAATTATGAGCTCCTGGGTTTCCAGGGATATGGTTAATCATGTGTACTAGGAGTTGGAAATAGGTCATTACCCATTTTTATTTGACCTAGGAAAAAAAACTAAATCCATGATGGTTAGGCTTTTGTTCTTTCTACCAAGGGCTATCTAGGAAGCAAAAATATATGGGATAAAGTTATAATTCAAGGTGACACAGATAGCTTGCTACACAAAATAGATTCAACCCAAAAGGAGTTACAAATCTTTCTGAAATAATTTATTGGTGAAATGGATACATTTGGGCATATGATTTATATTAAATAATTTTGACATTATCCATATATTTTACAAGGGGTTTTATAGTTTATTTTTGATTTAAGCTAAACATCTAAATACAGATCCGTGAAAAAAAAGGAAAAGAGAAAAAGGGTGTTGGGTCGCACAGAGGAGACTGTCCTAGCTCCGCTGGGTGCGCGCGGGCGGCGCGCAACCGTTTACGGCCCAGCAGTGGGCCTGCCAGCAGGTTCCTAGGCGAAGGGGTAAGGGGGGCTTGAGGTCGTCCGATTAGAATCGATCGGACGGCCCGGGCGTCGTCTTCCAGCCGATGATGGCGGCTGGGGAGGAAACCCTAGGGAGCAGGCCTGAGCTCGCAGGGGTGGCTCACCTGAGGGCTCGGCGCGTGTCACATCCCAAAATTTTCCAAATTTTGAAATGTGAAAAATAAATAAATAAAAGAAAAAATTGTTGAAATTTAGGGTGAAAAGAAATTTTTGCTTCTAATGGAAACATCAAACCCTTCTTGAACAAATTTGAATGAAAAGGACATCCAACAAAATTTCAATCAAGTGAAATGCATTCATCAATGAATGTATCTTGAAATTTAAACACTTGGAAAATTTAAACCAAAACCCTAAACTCTAATGGAAGAAAATCATTTCGAAGATCTCTCTAAGACTATGGATTTTATCCATATAAAAATTTAGCAACAAACGTTTTTAAATGATCAAAGATGATAAACAAAAATATTATAAAACCATGGAAAATTGGTTTCATTTAATTTGGAACCATGGATAAAAACTTATGAATTTAATAAGATAAAACGGAATTAATTTCCAAAGCTAATAAAGCTCCTAACTAAAAAATCCATGCCAAATTGTGAGCAACGTAATCCTAAAAGGATTTAAAAGGACAAACAAATATTAAATAAAATTATATAGATTGGAATCACCAATTTTGGAACCATAAATAAAAAAGATATGGATTTTATAAGACAAAGAAAGAAATAAATAAATAAGGAATATTTAAAAGCCAAATTAAATCTTGGCCAAATCCATAAACAAATGAAAGTTTAATGAATAATAAAAAGGAATAAAAGATAATTCAATGGATTAAACCATATTCAACTTTAATTAAATAAAGACAAATTGCCTAAACTAAATAATAAATCACAAGAAAATTATTTAGAAGGAAATTTAAAACTTGAATTAAATCCATAAGCAAATAGAATAATGATAATCCATATAAAATAAAGGAATAAAGATTATTTGAATAAAAACTTATATGGACTTGAACCATATTTGATTTAAATAAAGACAAAATACCCACTATAAATGATTAATTAAATCATGAGAGAATAAATAATCGGAATAGCCAAAGTGGATTAAAAGTTATTTAATTAACTTAAAAAGAATAAAAGAATAATTAAATAGAATTATATGGTTTGGAACCATATTCAAATTCATTTAAACAAAGACAAAAGCCTCATTTATATAAATATTAAATCATATTAATTTTTTGAAATAATTCAAAGTGAAATATTTAAACACACTAATGAATAAATAAAACCTACTAAAAAGGTTTGATGAAAATTTGAATTCAAATGGAGTCTTGAATCAATGGTTTAAATAAAAACAAGTGTCTAATTTAAATAAATAATAAAACCATAAGAGAATATAAGAAATATTCTAAAATGGATTATTTAAACACATTAACAAACATATAAAAACCTACTGAAAAGGTTTAGAAAATGTTTGATAAAAATATGAATTAAAAGTGAGTTTATGAATCATTTTAAATATTACTTGAATAAAGACAAAAGCCCCTTTTAAATGAATATTGAATCACATTAAAATATTTTGAATTATTCAAAAATGGACTTTGAAAACACACTAATAAATAAGTGCAAACCTACTGAAAAAGTTCTGGAAAATTTGAATACAAACAAATGGTTAAAAACATTTGAATCAAATCAAAAAAGAAAACGGAAAATGTCACATCCCAAAATTTTCCAAATTTTGAAATGCGAAAAATAAATAAACAAAAGAAATAATTGTTGAAATTTAGGGTGAAAAGAAACTTTTTTCCTTCTGAATGGAAACATCAAAACCCTTCTTGAACAAAATTTGAATAAAAGGGAATCCAACAAAATTTCAATCAAGTGAAATGCATTCATTAATGAATGTATCTTGAAATTTAAACTTGGGAAATAAACCAAAACCCTAAAACTCTAATGGAAGAAAATTATTTCCAAGATCTCTCCAAGACTATGGATTTGTTCCATATAAAAATCTATCAACAAACATTTACATATGATCAAGAATGATAAATAAAAATATTATAAAACCATAGAAATTGGTTTCATTTAAATTGGATCGATGGATAAAAACTTATGAATTTAATATGTTAAAAGGAAATAATTTCCAAGGCTAATAAAGCTCCTACCTAAATCCATGCCAAATCTTGAGAAAAATAATCCTAAAAGGATTAAAAAAGATAAAAAAATATTAAATAAAATTATACAAATTAGAATCACCAATTTTGGATCTTAAAAAAAAGATATGGATTTTATAAGGCAAGGAAAGAAATAAATAAATACGGAATATTTAAAAGTCAAATTAAATCTTGGCCAAATCCATAAACAAATGGAATAAAGATAATACAAATAAAATAAAGGGATAAAGAATATTCAAATAAAAGTATATGGGATTAAACCATATTCTAATTATATTTAAATGGAGACAAATTCCTAAGGTAAATGATTAATTAAATCTTGGAAAAAATAATGGAAATTTCCAAGTGGATTAAAAGTTATCTAATTGACTTAAAAATAATAAAAGAATTATTTGAATAAATAATATGGATTAGAACCATATTTAAATCCTATTTAAAATAAATACAAATGTCTATTTTAAATAAATAAAAAACCATAATAGAATAAAAGAAATATTCTAAAATGGACTTTAGAATGTATTAATAAATAGTATTAAAAGCTTACTGAAAGTTTGGAAAAGATTTGAAAATAAATGATAGTTTAAATCATTTGATTCAAATCAAAATAGAAAATAAAATCAGAAAAAAGAAAAAAACAAAGAAGAAAAAAAATAGAAAGAACCAGTCCAGCCCAGCTAGCCCAACAGGCCCAACTCGCAGCCCATCTCCCTCCCCCACGCGAAACGTTTTCTCACCAGAACCCGCACCCGCGCAGAAACTGACCATCGGATCCAACCGTACCCCCTTCTCCCTCGTTGACCGCGGGAACCAACCAAACACGTCACCCTCGTCTACCTCGCGCTGACCCCACCCCCTCTCTCCCTCGGCCGTTTCTGGTCTGATTTCAATCGCGTTAATTCGAGTAACTCCGTGAGTAATTCACCCCTGTGACCATTCCCTCTTAACCGCCACTCTCTCCTCTCAATTTCCCCTCAACCAGCGCCACCAGAGAGCCCCCAGGCTGCTCCAATTCTGGCTTGCACTGCCGCGGCCTCCGACGAACTCCGACATCAATTCCAGTGAGAATCCACTGCCCCTCTCCCTCTGCTTTGCTATTTGATGTTTGTCATCGCCGTGCGCATCTTCTGACCTCAACTGCTTACTTTCTCGTGCCCCAGAGGCTCGGCAACCTCGACGATAGAGCGCCACCGCTGTTTTCCCCCTCTCTAGCGACCTTTTCTCGGTAACTCTGGCCTCCCCTCTTCCTCTCTTTGACACTCACGACTTCGCCTCTCTATAGCGCGCCTAACGCCGCCCTACTTTGGCTTTCCCGTAATTCGTAGCCTCACCTTTGTCGACGAACAGAGCGCACCGTCATAGAAGCTTTTCCGGCGAGCAATAGACGACGAACCCGTGCGCCCCTGCCTCCCCACGAGCATGTTGAGCATCGGCGCTCCACGGTGAACTCGGTGAGCTTCTTGTCCCTCTCTCTTGATTCCTATATTGCCGGAACCACCGTGAGTAGAGCGCGCCGCCGGTGTCCACCGTCATCCTGCCGCCCATCTATGGTCGATGCGTTCTGGACCATTAGATGTTGATCTGTTGGCTAGGATAGAACAGCTAGCGAAGCGGTAAGTTTGATTCTATGTCGTGCGATGCCCTTTAGATCTGACGGTCGGTATTGCTCGATCCACACGAACCGTTACCAACCAATGGGATGCTGACACGTAACCAGACTCAGGATTTAAAAACAGAATTAGATCTATTAGTTATTTGATTTTGCAAAATTCATAACTTTTAATCCACACGTCCAAATTTTACAAATTTTATATCATTGGATTCAAAAAAATGAAACATTTTCAACCATGCCCTTAATTTAGTATTTTGCTTCTGAAAAGTTGGTTGTTTTTGCAGAAACATATCTAGGCCTATTTTGAGTATAAAATTATTCTAAAAATTGATTTTAGGGTAAAATCTTTTGCAAATGTTTTGTTTTGAACCTACTTACCATAAAAACCAACCATTGGATTTAAAAGTATATTTTGTGACACTTAGGAATTATTCCTTGAATAAAAAGCATTTCTAGTAAAAAAAATTATTCCTATTAATTTAAAAAGGATTTTTAAGTGAAACCTTTTGTAAATGGATTTGTTTTGAAACACTTTGACCCTAGATATTAATTTTTATGTTTAAAAACATTTTGGCTAGCACTAGAAATTATTACTTTGATTTAAATCATTTTTCTAGCAAAACAAAAATGATTAAATGGCCCATTTTTCACCAACTTGATTTTAAATGGTTTTGCCACTTTTATAAATGACCAATAGGTGTTTTAAAATGTTTATAGCCTTAGTAGAAACCACTTTTCCAAATAAACAATATTTTGCATGCTTGCATGCATTATTTTGTTTTCTTATTTTATGTGATGAATTGTTGGAATGCTAGTTGAATATGTGCTTGCTTGATTGAATTGTAGTGAACTTTGAAGAGTGTGACCATTTCAAGATCAAGGAGTGAATCTATATTCTCTACTAAAAAGGCAAGTGGTGCTTCATACTTTTGTCCCATTATTTTCACTATGCATTAGTGATATTTTGAGTAGGACTTGCATGGAATTTTTACTAAGTATGCTATGCCATGGGAAATCCTATTAGATGATGCTTTAGTAGAATTTTCCTAAGTTAAGATCCCTACTACTACCATGCTTAGCTTAGCTAGTAGAAGACAAGGGTTGATTATATTCATGCTATGAAATATTTCTAAGTTTATGACTTGTGTTTTGTTTAATAAAACAACTATGTGAATGAATCACCTGGGTGGAATGGTGTGAATGGATTTATGTTGAGTGGTTACACATGGCCAATAAACTGGTGAATACTTGTGTATCTCACTTGTGGAATGCCACCCAGGAACAAAGAGATTTGAGATGTCAAATGTTGAGAAGCTTCAAGTGCAGCCACATGGCATTATGGGCTCTGCCTGGATCATATAGGTTGCAATAACTTAGCCAAATGGACAGTTGGTGGTAGGGGGTGATAGGTTTCGAGGGTGTCCATTTTGGTCTAAGGGAAGGCTTCTAAAGATCTTGTCTCGATGCATGTCGAGTCTTGTGGGGAAAGTGCACCACCTCTCGAGAGAGTAAAATCTAAGTACTTAGTCGTGTCCCCGACAATAGACAATTTGAGCATCAAGACATGGAAGCTATCAAGGATCTCCCCATCCCAATTTCTAAGTTAAAAGCTTGTGGCTGAACAAGGGTTAAAGGATCTTCAATCTTTGATTGGTAGATGCCTTGGGTGATTTTGACAAACAAAAACTTAGTATTTTCAAATGATAAGGAAAATCTATTTTGAGCAAATCAAGCCTAAGCTCCACTTAGCCAAATGCAATTATAAGATAGATACCACTACTCTACCATAGTATCACTTGACAATACAATTCAAATGTATTGACCCTTGTGGCTATAACTTATTATGTTGCAGGTTTGTTTGATGTTAGTGAAGTGTGTTGAATAGGATTACAAGTCTACAACCAACATGATTGCCTGTGGCACTTTGAAGATGAAGGAATCCATGCTATAGTTTTATCTTCTGCATTGTAATGAGATAGCCAAATGAGATATGTAAGATGTAATGAATTATTTTATTCCTGGTTATAAAGTTGTAATATGACCTTTGTTTCTTGATATTACATCTTAAACTGTGGATGCTAGATATTGATCCAGTGACTAGCATTGTAAACACAAGGATCTCTACCTTATAAAGGCTGGGACCTCTACAGATGGTATCAGAGCACTATGTGGCCTATAGGATTGTAACCCTAGGATTGGACAAAACCCCTTATAAAAATAGGAGTTTTATTTGTTCAAAACTTATTTACAAACAATCTTGCAAATTCTTTCCTCAACCTTTTTGATTTTAATTCTACATCTCTTCCTTTTCAAACTTGATGGACAAAGACTTCAACATAAGCAAAGACTTCAACATCACCAATGACTTCAACTTTAGTTTCATCAAGGACTTCAACTTGGACATCACTAAGGACTACACGTGAGACAATAATAATATTCAAGACTTGAAGACTAAAGAAACACAACTTAGAAGGAATCATCATCACCTTTGAAGTTATGTGACCAAGATGCAAGAATTTTTCCAAGGAAACCATGATATCATTCAAGAAGAAACAACTAAGAAGAAGGGAATGATCTCAAGTGAACCATATAGTTGGACCACCATACTATTGTTTAGTTTAGATCAACTTATTGATCACACCAACTTATGTGGTGTAGCAAAAACATTTTGTTGCCTAAAAATATGTTTGAACTTGGTTGTTTGAGTGTAATTTTTGTTTGTGATTTCTTGCACATTGCTTGTGTGAATTGTTGTGTGTGATTATAAATCTTACTCTAGAAATATTTTGCCTATTCTAATCCCAATCCAACCCAAACAAATGACTTCTCCAAGAGACTCCAACATCAAAGATGGCGACAACAACAACCAAGAGATGCACATGAGAGAACAACTTATAGCAACCCAAGCCCAGTTGAACCAAGTGACAACTCAATTTTTAGACAACAACAATGAGTTAGACCCAACCATGCAAAAGTTTTTGGAAATCCAATCCCAATTGTTGCAAAGGATGACCAATCAAATGATCAACATGATAGAAAACCTTTTCCAAGGATATTGTGACAACAATGATATCAAGGATGATATTATAGAAGGAACTCAAGCTTGCAATATTTGTGGAGACACATGACACACTTATAAAGAGCATGAGGATCAATGCCCTAATTGTGAAGAGAAACATCCAACTAAAAAATGCCCCACATCTCAAGTGACTTGTTTCCTATGTGAAGGAAATGATCATGTTCCTATCCAATGCCCCATCTATCCTATAGTTCAACAAATGAAACAAGATGGAATGCATCAAATGTTTGGAAACCTCCATAAGGGAACAACTCCTACCAACAAGGATGAAGGCAAAGTCAGAACCATGCCTCATAAGACCACATCCAAAGTGACCACAAAGTGTTGCTACTCTTGTGGAGAAGAAGGTGATATCTCTAGTAACTGCCCCAAGAAGAGAGAAAGATTTCCCACCTTTGAGGTGAGATATGAAGATCATGAACTAGAAGAACTCCCAGATTTGGAGAGACCCAAGAAGAAGAAGGACAAAATCCAAGTGCAATGTTACAATTGCAAAGAGATGGGACACTACGCTAGTGATTGCCCAGAA
The DNA here is from genome assembly GCA_030063025.1 of Avena longiglumis. Lineage (NCBI taxonomy): Eukaryota > Viridiplantae > Streptophyta > Magnoliopsida > Poales > Poaceae > Avena > Avena longiglumis. Next base: position 190,458,061 of record CP125974.1, on the reverse strand, counting down.
AAGGAGAAGAACTAAGGAAACAAACAAGAGGCAATTATACCAAAGAAGAAGAAGCTCCAAGAAAACCACCAAAAGATAGTGAAACCAAACATGAGGAAGGATATTAGCCAAGTGATGTGCAACCACTTGTAATACCCCACCTTTATAAAGGTAAAGGTCCCTGTGATTGAAATGCTAGTCCCTGGATCAAATGCTAGCATCCACAGTTTAAGATGAAGTACACAGAAACAAAGGTCATTATTACATCGTCATTTCAGAGATAACATAGTCTTTTACAACTCCATAGCCATAGGATAGTACAAGAGTTTAACTTAACAACATAAATAAAAGTCTTCATCTTCATGTGCCACAAGCAAGCATGTTGAGTATAGACTCATAACCCTAATCCTCAGCAGAGTAACCTGCAACATCACAAGTTACAACCACAGTGGGTCAATAGATTGAAATAGTATTGGCAAATGATACCTTAGTAGAATAATAGTTTCTAGATTGTACATGAATTTGGCTAAGTGTAGCTTAGGCTTGCTTTGCTCAAAATAGGTTTTACCTATCATTTGAAAACTCTAAGTTTTTGTTTGACAAAACTCCCAAGGAACCACCAATAGACATTGGTGAACCTTTACCCTTGTTCAACCACAAGTTTTTAACTTAGAAATTGGGATGAGGAGATTCTTGATAGCTTCCATGTCTTGATGCTCAATTTGTCCATTGCCGGTGACACGACTAAGTACTTAGGTTCTTCCTTTTGCAGAGGTGGTGCACTTTCCCCACAAGACTCGACATGCATCGAGACAAGACCTTTCAGAAGCCTTCCCTTAGACCAAAATGGACGGGTTCCAAAACCTATCACCCCCTACCACCAACTGTCCATTTGGCTAAGTTATTGCAACCTATATGATCCAGGCAGAGCCCATATTGTCACGTGGCTACACTAGAAGCTTCTTAACATATGGCATCTCAAATCCCTTTGTTCCTGGGTGGCTTTCCACAAGTGTGATACACAAGGTATACCATAGATATGGGCCTTGTGTAATCACTCAGCATAACCCAAACATACTATTCCACCCAGGTGATTCATTCACTTAGTTGGTTTTATTAAGCAAAAACACAAGTCAAAAGACTTAGCAAAATTTCCATAACATGAATATGTTCCACCCTTGTTTTCTACTAGATAGGATAAGCATGGCAATATAGGAAGTATCTTAACTTAGAGAAAATTCTAACAAGTCTACAACTACTAGGATTTCCCAAGCATAGCATATAGATACTTAGCAAAATTTATCATGCAAGCCCTATACAAAATACCACTAATGCATAGTTAAAATATTGGGACAAAAGTATGAAGCACCACTTGCCTTGGTAGTTTGGGGAGTAATAACAATCTTCACAATCACAATCACCACTAGCACCAAAATCTACACATAAAATGATAGCACCAAATTCATATTTCAAATAATCAAGAAAAAATATATGAATGCATGCAAATGCCATGTGATGATTATTCTAAACTAAACAAGACAAGTAAAACAATGCTGAACACTAAACTAAACAATTATACTAAAAGAACTTAATTTGGCTTTTAAAACATTTTCCAAATAATTTTTATACACAAAATAAGACTACAAATTTCTCTGCATAAAATTCTATTTAACAGTAGAAATTCACAAAACTAAGCCTACAGATATGTAGGATTTATTTTTGTGATTCCAATGATATATTATTTGTATTTTTTGGATAAACATACAAAAGTTATTAAATTTACAAGTTTGAATAACTAATAGATTCAAAAACAGATTTTAATTTAAAAACCCAGACACATGGGCGTATCTGATTGGCCTGTACCGGTTCGGCTAGATCGATCAACGAGAGCCGCAAGATTTAAATTAAATTGCACGGGCCAGATCTCACCATACCCCTTCGTTAAGTGATCTAATCTAGCGCGCTAGATCTAGAGCTAACGGCCCACGACGGTTTGCCCAAGAACTGGCGGCGCGCGTTTTTACAGCGGCGGCGGCGCTACTGGAGGTGACAGTCCGACGAATACAGAGGGGGTTGGGGGTTGCGGTGTGGCTTACCAGACTTGCAAGAACACGAGGAAGCTCAACATGCTGCTTGCGTGGACAGGGGAGTGTTGAAGCAGTGGCTACGCTCGTCGGAGTTGCGGGCGGCGTCGGGTTCGTGTGGAAGACAATGTTGTCGACGTTCTGGATCGCCCTAGTACAAACCAGGGGCATCAGTATTTGCACAAGGACATGGAGGACTCGACAGGGTCAAGCAGAAGGCAAGGGGCACTCGGGTTATACCTAGATTCCTCACCGGAGTTGAGCGGTGCTTCTGCCGCGCGGAGCTCGGCGAAGACGACGACCTGGATCATGAGCATGCAAACTATATGCATCAGAAGGTGCATGAAGAAATGAGGGTCACGCTCGTTTGAACCAGAAGCAAAGGGGTGGTCGGAGCTCACCGTAATCGCTTGTCGGAGCTCGTCGGGCAGCGGCTGTGCGGTTCGAAATACTGGCAGCCTGGTGGCGGAGCGAGTGAGCTGTGTGGGGGGAAATGATCACGGCGGAGAGGTGGTTAAGTAGCTAGGATGGGCGAGGGAATTACGCGATGCTTCAATGCCAATTAAGCGAGAAATCAAATGCGGCATTTCTGGAGGAAACGTCGGTGGCTACGGAGTCTGCACACGCGGGGGTGGGGAATAAGGTGCTGACCTGGGTTGGGCCCAGTGGCACGTCAGCAGGGCAGAGTGGGTGCGGGTGAGAGAGGGAGAGAGAAGGGCTACCCCGGGTGGGCTTAATGGGCTGGTTCTGGGACTGGGCCAAAATGGCAGCGCTGGCCCTTTTCTATTTCTTTTCTCCTTTTCTATTTCTGATTTGATTTTCTGAATCCATTTTCAAATGAGTTTGAATTTAAACTATTTTTGGATTTTGTAAAATAATCCAAGCATTTATTTGTGTATAAAACATTGCTGTTTGATCACAAATACTTTTGACCATTGAAAATAGAATTAAAACCATGCCTTATTTAAATATTTATAATAGGCATATAAATGGTTTTAAATTTTTGATTCTTGTTTTCAAACTTTGAACAAGATTTGGAATCAACATTCAAACCTTTTCTGGTGGAAACAAAGTAATCTCATGATTTAAAAATGGAAATAAAGCCATTGCCTTTCTTATATAAAATAATAGGCAAACAATTTGGCTTCTGTTTTGCAATCTTATTTGAAAATAATTTAAAATGCAGGAGAATGCATGAATGATGTGCAAACTTTATAAATCATGATTTTTGGGATGTTACAAATCTAACCTCCTTAAGGTGAATCTCGCCCTCGAGATTCGGATTGGCTAGAAAATAGGTGAGGGTGGTCTTTCCGAAGATCATCTTCTCTTTCCCAAGTTGCTTCCTCTTCGGAATGGTGGTTCCACTGAACTTTGCAGAATTTCATAGTCTTAGTCCGAGAAACTCTTTCCGCAGTCTCAAGTATCCTGATAGGTTTCTCCTCTCAAGTATCCTTCAAAGAATTCTCTTCCATCTCTAGATGGCATTTCTTCAACTGACTCACGTGAAACACATTGTGAACGGCAGATAGTGATTCAGGCAACTCAATCTGATAAGCCACTACTCCTTCGCGGCTCAAAATTTTGAATGGTACAACATATCTTGGTGCCAATTTTCCTTTGACTCCAAATCTCTTCACCCCACGAAGTGGTGATACTCTAAGACAGGCTCTATCACCCACCTCATATGTGACTTCCCTACGCTTTTGATATGCGTAGATCTTTTGCCGGGACTGTGATATCTTCAATCTGTCCTTTACCAACTTGACTTTCTCTTCAGCTTCCTTGATTAGTTCTGGTCCGAACAAGTTTATTTCTCCAACACCACTCCATAACAATGGTGTAGTACATTTTCTCCCATAGAGAAATTCAAATGGTGCCATCTCAATACTGGCTCGATAGCTGTTGTTGTAAGAGAATTCTGCGTAAGGCAGACTTTCATCCCAACTAGCACCATAATCTAGGGCACATGCCCTCAACATATCCTCTAAAATCTGGTTGGTCCTTTCTGTGTGTCCATCAGTCCGGGGATGAAAAGAAGTGCTGAATTCCAATCTCGTTCCCAATTACTCATGCAGTTGCCTCCAAAAAAGGGAAGTGAATTGAGTTCCTCTATCAGACACAATACTATTGGGTACTCCATGTAGACACACAATCCTATTCATATAAATCTTTGCTAACTTAGCACTTGTATAGGTTGTCTTCATGGGTATGAAATGAGCCACTTTAGTTAGGCGATCTACCACGACCCAAATAGAATCATATCCTGATCTAGTCCTTGGCAGTCCGATGATGAAGTCCATGCCAATCTTGTCCCACTTCCAATCCGGAATAGGTAGTGGTTGTAACAATCCTACTGGTTTCTGATGTCCCGCTTTCACTCTACTACATACATCACACAGAGCAATATGTTCGGCGATGTACTTCTTGAGATTATTCCACCAAAATATTTCCTTCACATCCATGTACATTTTGGTGTTACCCGAATGAATAGAATATGGTGAGTTGTGTGCTTATTGTAAAATCAGTTTTCAAAGCTCCGGATCTTGCAGAATGCAGATATGTTTTCCATACCATAAAGTACCCTGTTCGTCTTCATGGAATCCTTTGGATTTCCCTTTTCTAATTTTTTCCTTAATATCTTTAATTTCTTTGTCCAACTTTTGGGATTCCTTTATCATGTCCAACAATGTGGGTTAAACATCCAATTACATGAGATGTCCTTCAGGCACTATCTCCAATCTGAGATCTTTGAATTGGGCACACAGATCATCTGGCAATTCTCCCTTAGTAAGGCTATTCACATAAACCTTACGGCTTAATGCATCTGCTACAACATTTGCTTTACCGGGGTGGTATTGCAAACTCAAGTCATAGTCCTTGATGAGTTCTAGCCATCTTCTTTGCCTCATGTTGATTTCTTTTTGAGTGAAGATATACTTCAAGCTTTTGTGATCTGTAAACACTTCGCAACGCTTTCCCAAAAGATAATGTCTCCATGTTTTGAGTGCATGGACAATAGAGGCTAACTCTAAATCATGAGTAGGACAATTCACTTCATGAGTTTTGAGTTGTCTCGAGGCATAAGCCACAACTTTCCCTTCTTGCATCAAAACTGCACCTAATCCTTGGTGAGATGCATCACAATATACTTGGAAATCCTTCTCCAAATATGGTAGACATAAGACTGGTGTTGTCACTAGTCTCTTCTTTAACTCTTGGAAGCTGATTTCACATCCTTCAGTCCAATCAAATTTCTTATCATTCTCAAGTAACTCCGTCATTGGCTTAGATACCTTTGAGAAATTCTCAATGAATCTTCTATAGTATCCTTCCAAGCCAAGGAAACTACGCACTTCCTTCACTAACTTAGGAGATTCCCACTCAGTCACAATTGACACTTTTGTGGGATCAACTGCTACACCATCTCCTGACACAATATGTCCAAGAAATCTGACTTCATTCAGCCAGAATTCACATTTGCTGAATTTGGCATATAGCTTATGCTCCCTAAGCTTCTCAAGTATCAATCGTAAATGCTCCTCATGCTCTTCGTTGCTCTTGGAGTAGATAAAAATGTCATCGATGAAAACGACAACAAACTTGTCCAGAAATTCCATGATCACTTTGTTCATCATATTCATGAAATAGGCTGGTGCATTGGTAAAACCAAATGGCATCACGGTGTACTCATACAATCCATACCTAGTGGTGAAAGCAGTCTTAGGTATGTCTTGTTCCCTTATCTTTAGATGAAAGTAGCCTGATCGAAGATCTATCTTGGAGAACACTCGGGCTCCTTCTAACTGATCAAACAAGTCATTGATTCTTGGCAAAGGATATTTGTTCTTGATAGTTACTTCATTGAGTGATCGGTAATCTATGCATAACCTTTGACTTCTATCTTTCTTTTCAACAAACAGAACCGGTGCACCCCAAGATGATGAATTTGGTTGAATAAATACTTTCTGCAACTGTTCCCCAAGCTGTTTCTTAAGTTCTTTCAACTCATCAACTGACATCTTGTAGGGTCTCTTTGCTATTGGTCCTGATCCTGGCAGCAAGTCAATCAGAAACTCAACATCTCTATCTGGTGGCATTCCTGGTAATTCCTCCAGAAACACATCCGGATACTCTCTCACAATTAGCACACTGTCTATGCTAACCCCCTTAAGAGAATTTAGCTTACTCCCTTTTGATTCAAAGTTAGACTTGAATCTAATCCGTTTCTTATCTGGGGTTGTGAGTGTGACGGTACAATTGGCACAATCTAGTACTTGTACTTAGTCATCCAATCCATTCCCAAAATAACATCCAATCCTTGGGAATCTAGGATTATCAAACTAACGGGAAACTTGTACCTCCCAATTTTTATCACTAGATCATGACATCCCGAGTTAACTATCATCTCTCCACCAGGAGAATTTACTTTTATAGGACAACCAATAGTTTCAACTGGAAGTCCATTTATATCAACAAATGCTCTTGATATGAATGAATGCGATGCGCCAGTATAAAAAAACAAGTGCTGGAACAGAATTGAGTTTGAACTTACCAGCCACAACATCAGATTCTTCGTATATTTCCTCCACATTGATATGGTTCACTTGTCCCTTTTGGAAGGGATTGGGCTTATTAGCACCTTCAACTTTCTTTTCTGGGCACTCATTAGCATAGTGTCTCATCTTATTACACTTGAAGCATTCAACCTGACTAAGATCTTTCTTTACAGGCTGACTTCCACTTCCACCTCCACCGTGGTGGATCTTGTGTCCACTCTTGTGGTTCTTATACTTTTCCTTATCATGACTGCGATGGTGCTTGTTATCATGATGATGGTTGTGGCTGTGGTGGTTGTTGTACTTTCCATGTTTGTGGGATCCAGAACTCCCACTATCATCATGATGGGAACGCTTGTGAGATGATCCCGAGCTGTGCTTATCAAAGCTATGTTTCCTCTTTCTGCTCTCAACCTGTTTCATCTTGTTCTCCAAGATGGTAGCCTTGTCACAAAGTGATTGATAGGTTAGAACATAGGCAATAGACAGCTGCAGGTTCAACTCATCATTAAGTCCTTCGAGGAATTTCTCCTTCCTCTTGGCATCAGTATCAACTTCATCCGGTGCATAACGCGCCAGATTGTCGAATTCCTCAATGTACTCAGCCACACTACGGTGACGCTACTTCAGATTGTGGAAATCCTTCTTCTTCAAATTCATCACTCCGAATGAGATGTGAGCTATACGGAATCCATCCTCAAAGATAACCCATGTCACATCCTCAAGAGGAGTGGTGATCTGGAAGTTATCCCACCATGTTGCTGCTGGCCCTTCAAGCAGATGTGCTGTGAACCTGACCTTCTCCTTGTTGGTGCAGCCAACAGTCACTAAGTCCTTGTTCACTGAACGTAACCAGTCATTGGATATCATTGGATCAGTTGTTCCCGAGAACTTTGCAGGCCTTAGTCTCAGAAATCTGGTGAGCATGTCAAATCTCGGAGGATTATTCTGATTGTTGTTATTATTATTATTGTTGTTGTTGTTGTTATTGTTGTTGTTGTTATTCTGGTTCTGGTTCTGCATGAACTGTGTCATCATCTACATCAGTTGAGCTTGTGCTGTCATCAACTGCTGCATCTCGGGAGTGACGTTGTTGTTGTTTTGGTTGGGGTTGGCACGTCGGGGAGGCATCTATGGTTTTAATAAGGATAAGAATGAGATACCCATAGATGCTTAACATGCACAATACATCACATAGAAACAATCACAATAACCAAGCTCAAAATAACATAAGGTTTTAATGACATAACAACAAGTTTTGAAAAATGCAAACACGCCATAGAAAGCCATCCACATGTTGGATGGTCATTGCGAATCAATAATCAAAGTATGGTAGATGAAAGATAGTCGAGTAGTCTACACTACTTCTCCGCATCGATTTCCACATCAACAAGGGTAAGACCTGCATTCTCCATGGCAGTCTTGTACTCATCAACACTAGTGGTCAAAGCCTCATTGTTGGCCCTAAGATCCCTCTTCTGTGAGCGAAGCCTCTCGATCACTCCCTGCTGGTGCTCAAGCTCGAAGTCCTTGGCCTCTAACTCTTCCTTCATCTCCCTGATTTTCTTGTTCCTGTCTTGGACTCTTTTCTCCTGGCTCTTGAATTTCTTGTCCTGTCTCTCAAATTTGGCCTCCATCTCTTTGACGATCTCGTCTTGCTCCGCGAAGAGCTTGTCCTTCTCCCATAGCTGAACCTGGAGCTCGTCATTGCTAAGCATGACGTTGGTACTATCAGTATCAAGGTGTCTAATAAGACCCTCTAGGTCCTGAAGGTAAGGACGAATCGGCTCCATCGTCTCTCAAGTAGCATCATCGTACTCTATAGCCTCACCCTCCTCGTCGCGTCTCCCAAATAGGTGAAAGTAGAGACCTCTAAGCTCGGTGGAGTGCCTCCCTACCAGGCGTCCAAGTAACTCCTGCATGACTACATCTAAGCCTCTCTCCTTGTCATCATGCATCAGCTTGAAAGTGATAGCCTCCGTGGGTGGATCTGCCTGGTGTCTCAGCTATGTGACTCTGAAGCCCAAAAGGTCCTTCCTCTCAAACTTGGTGAGATGAAGTGTAGTGATGCTAGGTAGTGGAATGTTGAGCACACTAGTGAGCTCAATGAGACGAGTACCAAAACGAGTTCCCTTGAACTCCTCGGCCCTGCTGATAACAACGTTAGGCATCTATTTTTATAAGATAGAGAAAAGTTAGAACCATCACAAGTAGAGAAAATTCACAAGACAAAATATCACAAGCACATTTTTAGCAACAAACACACAAGTCATGGCATACACAAATACATTACAAACACCAAAGGTTCATCATAACTTAGACAACTTTTGGAAGTAAACACGATAAGTGTGGTGGTCCAACTAACGAAGTACGTTACAATTCTCACTCACTAGACAAAATAGCTATCAGGGCATCCTTAGTGGCCATCTGTCTATCTTGTTCACAAGACTCCCATATTAAGTCTATGATGTATCCCCTTAGTTGTTGGTTGGTAGTCTCTAATTCTTGGGTATGCTTCTTTTCTTCTCTAAGGTCATTTTGAGTGTTGAGCATTCTGCACTTGAGTCTATCACCAAGCTCCTTGATGGCATTCCAAGCTTCATTTCTTGCAGAGTCAAAGAATGTTGTGTGCATTTCAGAGTTGGTGACCATGCAGAATCCTGACTCCTTGTGGTTTTCTTCCTTGTTTTTGTACAAGTGAAGTTGCACCCACCAATACTCCTCTCCTTCATCCATCATAGGCAATCCTTTGTACACAGCTGCATCATGTATCCCCATGGTAACCATAAGGTTCTTGAGTGCCTTGGGAAATTCATTCTCACACTCCAAAGTCATGGTCATGAGTTGTCCCTTCTTGACGGATTCATTGATGGAGTTCATCTACAAATAGAGATGAGAAAGAAGATTAGAAAAGTTTATGAGAAGAAAAGACAAGTGTGGAAATTTTTCGAAGTGTTGAATTTTTCCTTAGTGGTTTCTTAGTCTAATCCAATCCTAGGGTCATAATCCTACATGAAACACAGTGCTCTGATACCATCTGTAAGACCCCACCTTTATAAAGGTAAAGGTCCCTGTGATTGCAATGCTAGTCCCTAGGTCAAATGCTAGCATCCATAGTTTAAGATGAAGTACACAGAAACAAAGGTCATTGTTACATCGTCATTCCAGAGATAACATAGTATTTTACAACTCCATTGCCATAGGCTAGTACAAGATTTTAACTTAACAACATAAATAAAAGTTTTCATCTTCATGTGCCACAGGCAAGTATGTTGAGTGTAGACTCATAACCATAAACCTCATCAGAGTAACCTGCAACATCACAAGCTACAGCCACAGTGGGTCAATACGTTGGAATAGTATTAGCAAGTGATACCTTAGTAGAATAATAGTTTCTAGATTCTACATGAATTTGGCTAAGTGTAGCTTAGGCTTGCTTTGCTCAAAATAGGTTTTACCTATCAGTTGAAAACTCTAAGTTATTGTTTGAAAAAACTCACAAGGAACCACCAATAGACATTGGTGAACCTTTACCCTTGTTCAACCACAAGTTTTTAACTTAGAAATTGGGATTAGGAGATTCTTGATAGCTTCCATGTCTTGATGCTCAATTTGTCCATTGCCGGGGACACGGCTAAGTACTTAGATTCTTCCTTTTGCAGAGGTGGTGCACTTTCCCCACAAGACTCAACATGCATCAAGACAAGACCTTTCAAAAGCCTTCCCTTAGACCAAAATGGACGGGTTCCAAAAGCTATCACCCCCTACCACCAACTGTCCATTTGGCTAAGTTATTGCAACCTATATGATCCAGGCAGAGCCCATATTGTCATGTGGCTGTACTAGAAGCTTCTTAACACATGGAATCTCAAATCCCTTGTTCCTGGGTGGCTTTCCACAAGTGTGATACACAAGGTAGACCATAGATATGGGCCTTGTGTAACCACTCAACATAACCCAAACATACCATTCCACCCAGGTGATTCATTCACTTAGTTGGTTTTATTAAGCAAAAACACAAGTCAAAAGACTTAGCAAAATTTCCATAACATGAATATGTTCCACCCTTGTTTTCTACTAGATAGGATAAGCATGGCAATATAGGAAGTATCTTAACTTAGAGAAAATTCTAACAAGTCTACAACTACTAGGATTTCCCAAGCATAGCATATAGATACTTAGCAAAATTTATCATTCAAGCCCTAGACAAAATACCACAAATGCATAGTTAAAATATTGGGACAAAAGTATGAAGAACCACTTTCCTTGGTAGTTTGGGGAGTAAGAGCAATCTTCACAATCACAATCACCACTAGCACCAAAATTTACACATAAAATGGTAGCACCAAATTCATATTTCAAATAATCAAGCAAAAATATATGAATTCATGCAAATGCCATGTGATGATTTTTCTAGACTAAACAAGATAAGTAAAACAATGCTGAACACTAAACTAAACAATTATACACTAAAAGAAATTAATTTGGCTTTTAAAACATTTTCTAAATAATTTTTATACACAAAATAGGCCTACAAATGTCTCTGCATAAAATTATATTTTAACAGTAGAAATTAAAAAAACTATAGATGTGTCGGATTTATTTTTGTGATTCCAATGATATATTATTTGTATTTTTTGGATAAACAGAACAAAAGTTATTAAATTTACAAGTTTGAATAACTAATAGATTAAAAAACAGATTTTAATTTAAAAACCCAGACACATGGGCGTCTCTGATTGGCCCGTACCGGTTCAGCTGGATCGATCAACAAGAGCCGCAGGATTTAAATGAAATTGCACGGGCCAGATCTCACCATACCCCTTCGTTAAGTGATCTAATCTAGCGCGCTAGATCTAGATCTAACGTCCCACGACGGTTTGCCCAAGAACTGGCGGCGCGCGTGGTTACGGCGGCGGCGGCGCTACTGGCAGCGATAGTCCGGCGAATACAGAGGGGGTTGGGGGTTGCAGTGTGGCTTACCAAACTTGCAAGAACACGAGGAAGCTAAACATGCTGCTGGCGTGGACAAGGGCGTGTTGAAGCAGTGGCTAGCGCTCGTCGGAGTTGCGGGCGGCGTCGAGTTCGTGTGGACGACGACGTGACGACATTCTGGATCGCCCTAGTACAAACCAGGGGCATCAGTAGTTTCACAAGGACATGGCGAACTCGACAGGGTCAAGCAGAAGGCAAGGGGCGCTCGGGTTTTACCTAGATTCCTCACCGGAGTTGAGCGGCGCTTCTGCCGTTCGCGGAGCTCGACGAAGACGATGACCTAGATCACGAGCACGCAAACTAGAGGAATCAGAAGGTGCACGAGGACACGAGGGTCATGCTCATTTGAACAAGAAGCAAAGGGGCGGTCGGAGCTCACCGTAATCGCTTGCCGGAGCTCATCGGGCAGTAGTGGTGCGGTTCGAAATACTGGCAACCTGGTGGCGGAGCGAGTGTGCTGTGGTGGGGCAAATGACCGCGGCGGCGAGGTGGTTAAGTAGCTAGTAGGGGCGAGGGAATTACGCGGTGCTTCAATGCCAATTAAGCGAGAAATCAAATGCAGCATTTCTGGAGGAAACCTCAGTGGCGACGGAGTCTGCGCGCGCGGGGGTGGGGAAGAAGGTGTTGACCTGGCTTGGGCCTAGTGGCAACGTCTGCAAGGCAGAGTGGGTGCGGGTGAGAGAGAGAGATAAGGGCTACCCCGGGTGGGCTTAGGGCTGGCTACTGGGCCAAAATGGCAGCGCTGGCCCTTTTCTATTTCTTTTCCCCTTTTCTATTTATGATTTGATTTTCTGAATCCATTTTCAAATGATATTCAAATGAGTTTGAATTTAAACTATTTCTAGATTTTGTAAAATAATCCAAGCATTTATTTGTGTATAAAACATTGCCGTTTGATCACAAATACTTTTGCCCATTGAAAATAGAATTAAAACCATGCCTTATTTAAATATTTATAATAGGCATATAAATAGTTTTAAATTTTTGATTCTTGTTTTGAAACTTTGAACAAGCTTTGGAATCAACATTCAAACCTTTTCTGGTGGAAACAAAGTAGTCTCATGATTTGAAAATGGAAATAAAGCCATTGCCTTTCTTACATAAAATAATAGGCAAACAATTTGGCTTCTATTTTGCAATCTTATTTGAAAATAATGTAAAATGCATGAGAATGCATGAATGATGTGCAAACTTTATAAATCATGATTTTGGTATGTTATACCACTGCAAAGAGCTAGGACATTATGCATCATATTGTCCAGAGAAGCCACCTCAAGATTTCAACCTTATCACATGTTTCAAGTGTGGAAACAAAGGACACTATGCAGATGTCTGTCCAGAGAAGTTTCATCAAGATCCCAAGTAAGCCAAGATGTAATTTAGTGGAAAAACTTTTTAAGGGTGGTAGTACCCTAGTTGTCCTCAAGCCAACTTGTAACCTCAAGCCTTCCCAAATCTTGGGACGAGATTTATTTTAAGGGTGGTAGCCTGTCACATCCCAAAATTTTACAAATTTTGAAATGTGAAAAATAAATAAACAAAAGAAATAATTGTTGAAATTTAGGGTGAAAAGAAACTTTTTTGCTTCTGAATGGAAACATCAAAACCCTTCTTGAATTTTTTTTTGAATAAAAGGGAATCCAACAAAATTTCAATCAAGTGAAATGCATTCATTAATGAATGTATCTTGAAATTTAAACTTGGGAAAATAAACCAAAACCTAAAACCCTAATGGAAGAAAATCATTTCCAAGATATCTCCAAGACTATGGATTTGTTCCATATAAAAATCTATCAAAAACATTTATAGATGATCAAGAATGATAAATAAAAATATTATAAAACCATAGAAATTGGTTTCATTTAAATTGGATCCATGGATAAAAACTTATGAATTTAATAAGTTAAAAGGAAATAATTTCCAAGGCTAATAAAGCTCCTACCTAAATCCATGCCAAATCTTGAGCAAAATAATTCTAAAAGGATTTAAAAAGATAAACAAATATTAAATAAAATTATACAAATTGGAAAAACCAATTTTGGATCTTTAAATAAAAAGATATGGATTTTATAAGGCAAAGAAATAAATAAGGAATATTTAAAAGTCAAATTAAATCTTGGCCAAATCCATAAGAAAATGGAATAAATATAATCCAAATAAAATAAAGGGATAAAGAATATTCAAATAAAAGTATATGGGATTAAACCATATCCTAATTATAGTTAAATGGAGGCAAAATCCCTAAGGTAAATGATTAATTAAATCTTGGGAAAAATAATGGAAATTGCCAAGTGGATTAAAAGTTATCTAATTGAATTAAAAAGAATAAAAGAATTATTTGAATAAATAATATGGACTAGAACCATATGTAAATCTTATTTAAAATAAAGACAAATGTCTATTTTAAATAAATAAAAAACCATAATAGAATAAAAGAAATATTCTAAAATGGACTTTAGAATGTATTAATAAATAGTATGAAAATATTAATGAAAGTTTGGAAAATATTTGAAAATAAATGAGAGTTTAAATCATTTGATTCAAATCAAAACAAAAAATAAAATCAGAAAAAAAACAGAGAAGAAAAAAATAGAAAGAACCAGTCCAGCCCAGCTAGCCCAATAGGCCCTACTCGCAGCCCATCTTCCTCCCCCACGCGAAACGTTTTCTCACCAGAACCCGCACCCGTGCAAACGCTGACAACCGGACCCCCCTTCTCCCTCGCTGACCGCGGGGCCCAATCGAACAAGTCACCATCGTCTACCTCGCGCTAACCCCGCCCCCTCTCTCCCTCGGCCGTTTCTGGTCTGATTTCAATCGCGTTAATTCGAGTAAATCCGCGTGTAATTCGCCCCTGTGACTACGCCCTCTTAACCGCCACTCTCTCCTCTCCATTTCCCCTCAAACATCGCCACCAGAGAGCCCCCAGGCTGCTCCCATTCTGGCTTGCACCACCGCGGACTCCGACGCACTTGGGCATCAATTCCGGTTTGAATCCACTGCCCCTCTCCCTCTGCTTTGCTCTTTTATGTTTGTCATCGCCGTGCGCATCTTCTGACCCCAACCGCTTACTTTCTCGTGCCCAGAGGCTCGGCAACCTCGACGATAGAGCGCCACCTCCGTCTGCTCCCTCTCCGGCAACCTTTTATCGGTAACTCTGACCTCCCCTCTTCCTCTCTTTGACACTCGCGACTTCGCCTCTCTATCGCGCGCCTAACGCCGCCCTCCTTTGGCTTTCCCGTGATTCATAGCCTCACCTTCGTCGAAAAACAGAGCGCACCATCACAGAAGCTTCTCCGACGAGCAATATACGACGAACCCGTGCTCCCCCTGCCTCCCCACGAGAACGTTGAGCATCAACGCTCCACGGCGAACTCGGTGAGCTCCTTGTCCCTCTCTCTTGCTTCCTGTATCGCCGGAACCACCATGAGCAGAGCGCGCCGCCGCTGTCCACCGTTGCCGCGCCGCCCATCTATGGTCGACGCATTTTGGACCGTTATATGTTGATTTGTTGGCTAGGATAGAACAGCTAGCGAAGCGGTAAGTTTGATTCTATGCCGTGTCCCCTGCAATAGACAATTTGAGCATCAAGACATGGAAGCTATCAAGGATCTCCTCATCCCAATTTCTAAGTTAAAAGCTTGTGGTTGAACAAGGGTTAAAGGATCTTAAATCTTTGATTGGTAGATGCCTTGGATGATTTTGACAAACAAAAACTTAGTATTTTCAAATGATAAGGAAAATCTATTTTGAGCAAAGCAAGCCTAAGCTCCACTTAGCGAAATGCATATAGAAGATAGATACCACTACTCTACCATAGTATCACTTGCCAATACAATTCAAATGTATTGACCCTTGTGGCTGTAACTTATTGTGTTGCAGGTTTGTTTGATGTTAGTGAAGTGTGTTGAATAGGATTACAAGTCTATAACTGTAACACCCTCGCCTGATAAGGCTTAGTTCATGTGTATAGTGCCAATCCCTAGATCGGTTCACTAGCACACACAGTACAAAATGATACCAAATATAACTGTGTCATAAATACAACGAATATGATCCAGAATCTACATTATTTATTGTCACATCCCAAGATTTTCCAAATCTTGTTATGTGAAAAATAAATAAACAAAATAAACAATTGTTGATTTTCAGGGTAAGAAGAAACTTTTTGATTCCAATTGGAAACATCAAAACCTATTTTGGACAAATAGAATCCTAAAGGGATTTAAAAAGATAAACAATTAATAAAGAGTTTTAATAATTGGAATCCCTATTTTTGGATCTTTCAATAAAAAGATTTGGTTTCCAAAAGAAAAGGTAGAATTATAAATAAGGATTATTTTATAGAGCCAAATTAAATCTTGGCCAAGCTTTTGAAATAAAATATTTCCATTTGATAAAAAGAGTAAAGGTTTATTTAAATAAAATAATGAGGATTTAATAATATCCAATTTTATTTAAGTAAAGGCTTTTCCATTTTAAATAAACATTAAAACATATTAAAGTATTTTAAATAAGTGACTTCCAGGTGTTTTAATTTTCAAAATGTAACTTACTAAAAAGATTTTGATATTATTTAGATTTCAAAAAGAGTTTTAAAATAAATTAAAACCTATTTGAATTAAAGATTATGGTCTATTTATTTAATTATTAATAGATCCTAAAAAGAATAAAAGAATTTTTTTTGGACTTTGAAATATGTTGATAAACAGAATTAAGATTCACCCAAAATTTGATGGTGATTTGAATTCAAATGGAGATTGATTTATATTATTAAATCTTATTTAATTAATTCTAGAGCCTATTTTAAATATTTAAAAGACCATAAAAAGAATAAATAAATTATTCTAAAATTGACTTTGGATTGTGTTGTTAATCAGTATTTGAATTTACACCAATTTTGGTTGAGGTTTGAATCGATTTGTTGCTTGAATTGTTTGAATGAAAATCAAATCATAATATTCAAAAATAGAAAAGAAAAAGGTTTAGTATAAAAAAATGGAAACAAAACAGACCCAACTAACCTAGCCCACTAAGCCCATCAGCAGCCCACCTGCTCTCCCCCGCAGCGATTCGTTTTTCACTCAGAAGCAGACCCGCGCAGTCACTGACGTTCGGACCCCACCTGTCCTCCTTCACTTGACGAAACGACCCCACCGCCACGCAAGCTTCTTCCTCGCCGCGACTTCTTCTCCCCCTCACCTCGCGACCGTTTTCTGCCGCTGATTTCTCGCGATCAATTCTCCTTAATGCCGCGTTTAAACCTCGCCGCGACCATGCACGATTAAACGCCTGCCTCTCCTCCCCATTTCCCCTCACTCGCCTCCCATTCTCTGCCCCCAGGCTGCGCCAATTCCTTGAGGCAAGCCACTGTCTCCGACGACCTTTCAGCAACGATTCCGGCTAGTCTACGCCACCTCTTGCTCGCTACAGCAAACGAGCGTGCTCCCCATTGTTCACCACAACTCCCAGTATCGCCTTTCTGACCGCGCGTGCCCTAGAACTTCGACTTCGTCCACGTCTGAGCACCGCCATGGTTTGCCATTTCTCCGACGAGCATACGAGGTAAAATCCGACCGCGCCTATTCTTATCTTTCACACACGCGTGCTCACCGCGATCTTGCGCATCTGATTGCATCCTTTACTTGCCCTGGCATGCACCGTAGTGTCACCTTTGTCTTCAACCGAGGGCAACCTTCGCCAGAGAGAACTCCGGCGAGGAATCGCTAGTGACCCCGTGCACCCCTGACCCTGCCGAGACCACGTTGAGCTTCAGCATCACGCCGCGAACCTGGTGAGCTTCTCCCCACCCTCTCTCGCTTCCTGCATCACCAACACCGCCACCGTTTGACCGCGCGCCGCCAGTCACCGCCGCCAGCGCCGCTGCTTAGTGGTCAAAGCGATTTGAATCGTAGGATCTTGATCAGAAGGTTACGATAGAAACTTAAGCGAAAGGGTACGCTTGCTTCTGAGCCATGTGATCCTACTTAAATCCAACGGCTGTCGGAAGACGATCCGCGCGAAACGGTATGTGCCAATAGGATAGCGCCGCGTGTCCCAGAATCTGGTTTAAACTCAGGATTTGATCTACTAGTTGCTCAATTTTGTAAAATCCATAACTTTCAAACCACACGTCCAAATTTTGCAAATTTTATATCAATGGAATCAGCAAGACAAGTACTTTCTGACCATGCCATTTGTTTAGTGAAATGCTTCTGATAAAATGATTGTTTTTGCAGAAACTTGTGTATGCATGTTTAGAATATAAAAATGGTTCTAAAATGATTTTTGAGATGAAACCTTTGGAAAATGGTTTGTTTTGAACCTACTGAACATAGGAATCACTTTGTGGTTTCAAAAATATATTTGGTGAAGAAAAATAATAAATCTTTGATTTAAACCATTTCTAGTCAAATAAAAATATTGTTTATTTGTTAAAAATGATTTTTGTAGAAAACCTTTGGGAAATGTTTTGGAATAAACACTCTGACCCCAAGGACCAAGTTTTATGATTTAAAAATGTATTTGGTAAACCCTATAAAGATTTCTACGTTGATAAAGGCATTTTCAACCACATAAAATAATGATTTGGTTTGAAAATGGTTTATAGGTAAAATCTTTTGCAAATAGTTTTTCCACTTTATAAAATGACCAATAAGTGTTTTTAGAATGTTTTTAACCTATTATAAAACACTTTTGTAAATAAAACAAAGTTTGGCATGCTTGCATGCATTATTTTGTTACTATTATTTTATGTGATGTTGCTTGAATGGTAGATTGAAATATTGCTTGCTTGATTGAATTGTAGTGATTTGAAGTGTGTGAACATTGCAAATATCAAGGAGTGGACCTATATTCTCTACCAAAAAGGAAAGTGATGCTTCATACTTTTGTCCCAATATTTTCACTATGCATTAGTGATATTTCTAAGTAGGACTTGCATGGAATTTTATTAAGTATGCTATGCCATGGGAAATCCTAGTAGATGAAACCTTAGTGGAATTTCCTAAGTTAAGACTCCTACTACTATCATGCTTAGCTTAGCTAGTAGAAAACAAGGGTGGAATATATATTCATACTATGAAATATTTCCAAGTCATGGACTTGTGTTTTGTTTAATAAAACAACTAAGTGAATGAATCACCTGGGTGGAATGGAAGGAATGGTTTATGTTGAGTGGTTCACAAGGCCCAATTCTATGGTTTACCTTGTGTATCTCACTTGTGGATGGTCGCCCAGGAACAAAGAGATTTGAGATGTCAAATGTTGAGAAGCTTCAAGTGTAGCATTATGGGCTCTGCCTGGATCATATAGGTTGCAATAACTTAGCCAAATGGAAAATTGGTGGTAGGGGATGATAGGTTGAAACGCGTCCATTCTGGTCTAAGGGAAGGCTTCTGAAATATCTTGTCTTGGTGAAACCAAGTCTTGTGGGGAAAGTGCACCACCTCTGCAGAGTGTAAAACCTAAGTACTTAGCCATGTCCCTGGCAAAGGACAATTTGAGCATCAAGACATGGAAGCTATCAAGAATCTCCTCATCCAAATTTCTAAGTTCAAAACTTGTGGTTGAGCAAGGGTTGAAGGATCACTAATTTATATTGGGAGATGCCTTGGGTGATTTTGTCAAGCAAAAACTTAGTGTTTTCAAATGATAAGGAAAATTTATTTTGAGCAATGCAAGCCTAATCTCCACTTTGCCAAATGCATATAGATGATAGACTCCACTATACTACCATAGTATCACTTGCCAATACAATTCAAATGTATTGACCCTTGTGGCTGTAACTTATTATGTTGCAGGTTTTTTTAATATTAGTGAAGTTTATTGATTATGATTACAAGTCTACAACCAACATGACTGCCTGTGGCACTTTGAAGATGAAGGACCCCATGCTATTGTTATATTCTGCTGCATTGTAATGAGATAGACAAATGAGCTATGTAAGATGTAATAATTTATTTTATTCCTGGTTATAAAGTTGTATTATGACCTTTGTATCTAGATATTACATCTTAACTGTAGATGCTAGCTATTGATCCAGGGACTAGCATTGTAAACACAGGGATCTCTACCTTATTAAAGGTTGGGAACCTTACATTTATTCAAGTACACAGCGGAAAACGAATACAAGGTAGATCTCCATCCTCCAAATGTGCCACAGGCGAACCATTGTTGAGTGGAGTCTCGCGACTTATGAACGATCACTCAGATACGATATAACCTGCAACATGAAACATTGCAGCCACGAATGGTCAATACATTGAATGTATGACAAGTAGGCTAAAGTGGTTAACAACAGATCTATCAACTACATGCTTATTTGGCCAAGTGGAGTCCAGGCTCATTTGCATAAAGCAACAGTTTTATCCTAACATTTGTAACAAAGTAGTTTTCCAATATGATAAATAGGACACTCTGGTTCACTCCCAGGTGCTCCTACCCAATTATGTTCACCCAACAAGTTTTAAGTAATTAAGAAATAAGGATGGGTGAGAAATATCATAGCATCGATGTGTCGCTCAAATTGTCCATAACCGGGACACGGCTAAGCACTTAGTTTATACACCTCGAGGGTTAGTACACTTTACCCATGTGACTTGGCCAGCCCAGCTCATTCACCACTCTCATATTGGGTGATGATAGGGAGAAGTCCAAGAAGGAACCGTTCGGGAAGTAGCTCCCCAAACCCGACACGCACCGGTCCAACCTACACTATTCTACATCTCTGGATACGTGGGTTCGAGTTACCACAACCTACTGAGTCCAACCAACCGCCCATTCCATTATTGGCACATGGTGTTGGAGATATGCCCAAGAGGCAATAATAAAGTGGTTATTATCATATCTTCACACTTATGATAAATGTTTACATACCATGCTATAATTGTATTAACCGGAAACATTAATACTTGTGTGATTTGTAAACTAAAATAAGAGTCCCTAGTAAAGCCTCTTGTTAAACTAGCTTGTTGGTTAATATATGATCATGGTTTCCTGATCATGAACATAGATATGTTATTAACAACAAGATCATATCATTAGGAGAATGATGTGATGGACATACTCCTATAGATAAGCGTAGCATAAAGATCAAGTCATTTCAATAGTTCAATTGCTATATGCTTTCTGATACATAGTAAACTAATTCCTTCGACCATGAGATCATGCATATCACCTTTACCGGATGGATGCTTTGATGTCATCAAACACCACATCGTAACTGGGTGGCTATAAAGGTGGCATTGTGTTCGGAAAGTATTGGTTGAAACACATGGATCAAGATTGGGATTTGTCCATCCATATGACGGATAGATATACTCTGGGCCCTCTCGGTGGAATGTCATCCAATTAGCTTGCAAGCATGTGACTGGCTCACAAGGGATCACATATCACGAGAACGAGAAAAGAGTACTTATCGGTAACGAGGTTGAACTAGGTATGCAGAGATACCGACGATCATAACCTCGGATAAGTAAACTATCGTGAGACAAAGGGAAATTGGTATCATATGTAAGTGGTTCATTCGATCGCAAAGTAATCGTAGAAATATGTGGGAGCCATATGAATTTCCAGATTCCTCTATTGGTTATTGTTCGGAGAAGTGTCTCGATCATGTCCGCATAATTCACGAACCGTAGGGAGGCACACTTAAGGATTCGACGTTGTTTGAGTAGTTATGGTATTATGAGAAAGAGACCGAATGTTGTTCGGAGTCTCGGATGGGATCCGGGATATCACGTGGTGATCCGGAATGGTCCGGAGAATAAGATTCATATAAGGAAAGTCCCGTTTCGGAGTTCGGGAATGATTCCGGTGTTTTCATCGGCAATGTTCTAGAAGGTTCCGGATTGTCCGACACTCCGGGGGGGAGGGTACATGAATGTGTCATTACATATTGAATGATTTCATCATGTACTAAGTGTTCTTGCTGTTCCAAAACTGAAAAGTCAAACTGCCAGTTTGAAAGTCAAACGGCTAAAACAGGAAACTGTGGGAAACAGGAAACTGTGGGAAACAGGAAACTGTGGGAAACAAGCAAGAGGTGGTTGGAACCGACTTGGGGGAGGAGTCCCTCCAAGCTGGCGCGCCAACCAAGGCCGACTTGGGGAGGGACTCCCCTCCCCTTGGCCGCCCCTCCCACCTATAAAAGGAGGGGCAGGGCCTCCTCCTCTAGACACACAAGTTCCTATCCTCTAATCTCCGGTTTAGAGCCGTTTTGGTTTAGAGCTTCTAATTGCCCTAGCCTTCGGTTTAGAGCCTTCTAATTGGTGTGTCTAATCTCTAGACCACTAATAGCTCTCTCTCATACTCCACCATACTCGCTCCGGCTTAAAGCGAAGCTCGGGATCTCCCTCTACTTAGGTACCACGTCGTTGTACCGGAATCGCGAGAGAGCTACAACCTCCGCCTGCTTTGGAACAAGGGAGAGGAAGGTCTTCGCCGAAAACCGAACGATGTGACCGATCTGAAGCGCTGCCGGAACGCAGCGCCGGAAGGATCGTCTACGCGATCTTGAGATCGGAAAGAGTACGACTACATCACCCACGAGAATCTGCTCTCGTTAAACACTTTGGAATCTTCGAGGGTAAGTTATTCCATCGACTCGTTGCTACAATCTAGTAGATAGATCTTGGCTTGTTTGTTTGTATGCGATAGAAATTTTTTGTTTCCCATGCTACGAACCCCTACAGTGGTATCATAGCCGTGTCTATATGTAGATCTATTGCACGAGTAGAACACAATGGTCATTGTGGGAGTTGATGCTTTTATTGTCGATTGCTTCTTGTGTACTTTGCATCTTGCGGTATGTTGGGATGAAGCGGCCCGGGCTAACCTTACATGACATCGTTCATGAGACTTGCTCCACGCTTGACATGCAACTTGTATTGCATAAGTGGCTTTGCGTGTGCCTGTTTCTCCTAGCATAGTTAAGATCCAATTTACAACGGGTGATTGACAATACTA
Source organism: Avena longiglumis (assembly GCA_030063025.1). NCBI lineage: Eukaryota > Viridiplantae > Streptophyta > Magnoliopsida > Poales > Poaceae > Avena > Avena longiglumis. The sequence goes on along the minus strand of CP125974.1, from coordinate 190,435,476 downwards.
GTATCAATGTTGTGGTTCTTGTTCGTAAGTTAGAACGACACTTATTGAAAGCCCCAAACCACGTAAAATATGCAAAGAAAGTAGAGGCGTCTAACTTTGTTTTGCAGGGGTGTGCTGTGATGTGATATGGCCATGATTGTGATTATATATGATGTATGCAATGTTCCTTATTGTAAGTTGGCAACCGGCAGGAGCCATATGGTTGTCTTTAATTTATGTTAAGACTCGCGTGTCTATTCAAAGTAGTTGTAATAGTTGAAGCCGGTGGACGACAACCATGGAGAAGCGTCATTGACCTTGATGCAATGCCGGTGATGATGGAGATCATGTTCGTGCTTGAAGATGGAGATCGGAAGCACAAAGAAGAAAGGCCATATCATATCACATATTATTGAATTGCATGTGATGTTAATCCTTTATGCATCTTGTATTTCTTAGGCATTGACGGTAGCATTATAAGATGATCCCTCATGCACATGAATTTCAAGTCATAAAGTGTTCACCCTTAGTTAGAACCGTTGCTAAAGCTTGTTGTTTCGAAGCACCACGTGATGATCGAGTGTGTTAGATTCTGCAAGTGTATACAACGTGAGCAAGCCAGATTTTCTCATGCGGAAACTAAGGTTTGATCTTGACGAGCCTAGCATGTACAAACATGGCCTCAGGAACACGGATTACAGAAAGGTAGAGCATGAGTCATATAGTAGATATGATGAACATGTTGATTGTTCGCCATTGAAGCTATATCAACTGTCGTGATGATCGGTTTTGATGTGGTGGATTTGGTTCGTGTGATCACTAAAACAATGTGAGAGATATTGTTTTGAGTGGGAGTTCACCAAGATTAATTTAATTATTAATTAGAACTCAATTTATCATAAACTAAATCAAAATGAATTTGCATAGTTGTTGTAGTCATTGGCATCCGTTTACCACCTTGCGCTTAGTTATAATTGAGATGATAGAACTATAGAATTCTGGTTAGATACTTTACGAACTGGTATCGTATTGTTTTAAGTGTTAATCTAAAGTTTATAAGTCCTATTGCAAACTTTCAGTAAGTTCCGGCTACTCCATGAAGTTTAATAATTAATATTAAATCAAGAGTAACAATTCCAAGTGTTAGTATATAAGTATCATGTTTGTCTCCATGATTCTTGATATTCAAAGGATTCTCTTAATATCAAGGTTATCTAGGATCTGAAAGAGTTGTTTCAGAAACCATGATGTGTGGAAGATATTGTGATATCTGAAACGAAGTATTGGTTACAACATGATAGAGTATAATATGGCAAAAGTCATGTTCTCATATTTGATGAGAATTTGCAAAAGGTTGGAGACACTAGTTGTCCTAATCCTCCAAAAGGTTTTGGAGAGCAACATTATACTTGCGATTCACCGTTACAAGCTAAAAGTAGCTTGATCATGGATAAATCCATGATGAGGGTGAATATTTGATGTAGGTAAGATATTTACTACACCAAGAGATTACTAAAGAAAAGAATTTGAAAGAACACCAAACATTTGATGATAGGTGATCTACTTCAAAGTGCAAGTCCAAAGACATTGGTATTTAATTATACACGCTTTAGATTATGTGTCATATGTATGACTCCACTATTGATGTTGATAGATTCTTTCAAACAGAAAAGGAAATACTGAAAGAGAATCTCATAAATATATGGCAGAAAGGAAAAGACTAGAATTGTTCAGCTTAAGTATATAGATGATATACATGTTATGGCTATATTCTTTGCTTATTAAACAATGTGGTTCTCAAGTATTTGATACTGAATTTGTTGGTGTGAATCGTCATACGAAACAACACAATTCATGAACTACAATGGCCTAAGTAACTAGCAAAAGAATATGTGATGATGTTCATCGAGAACAAATAAAGGGTTATTGTGTTGCTCGTTAAACATCAAAGCTTGCCTTCAAAGATTTGTTTTATCAGGTATTATGAGAACAAAAGGGTTGTTCAAATAATTGCCGTAATCCATAAAAGATGCATTCGCAAATCTCGTTGGAGACATCACATCCATAAAACTAGTGCTAAAAGATGTCGAAAGACAAATTGATTGAAAGATCACTTAGGAAGTGACATCGCCGTTTAAATTATACTGAAAAGAAAACATGAAGAAACTCCATGTGGATGGAATTTTGGAGTCTTTTGATTTTTGATCAAATGACACTTGTGAAACTTTCCTAGAGATAATTGAAACTTCGTTCATAGGCCAAAAGGGAACGAAAGACTAGCTTATTGGAATTTGTACATATTGTTGTACGAAGTCCATTATGTGTAGTCAAGAGCGATGGATTTTAACTTCATTTGCTTTTTCCGAAATTTTGAAGTGAATATATGAATATTTACTTAATAAGGATGAAGTATGAAACATTTGAAAAGTTCAAAGACTTTCAAGATGAAGTGAAAAATCATTGTAACAAGAATATAAATAGTTTATGATAAGATCATAAAGGAAAATATTTAAGTTACAAGTTTAGCATAATACCTAAGATTTAAGGAATCATTCCGTGGATTTGCATTTCCCGAAACACCATAAGGGTATGGAGCGTTCGAGATATGTAATTAAACCTTGTTTTACATGGTAAGATCAAAGGTATAATTCATAAAACTGTCATTATATTTTAAAGATTAAAAGCTTTAGAGATTACCGTTTTTCCACTGAAAAGAGCTCCATCATAATCCGTTGAAATGACACCATATAAAGTTATGGTTTGGGATAAAACCCAAGTTGTCTTTTCTCAAACATTGGTATGCTATGCATAAGAAAGATGTTTGCAACCAAAGTCGGATGAACCTGTCTTTGTATGTTATTTCGAATAACTGTTAAGTAATCCTCCATAACATCGGAGACAAAAGTGTTTGTCACTTAAAGCGTCAAGTTTCTTTGAGAAGGAATTTTTCGTGAAAAGTTAAGTGGGAGGACAATAGAACTTTGATGAGGTTAAAAGAACCTTAGCTGTATGTGCAGAGTTGTGCAGCGCCGAAAAGTGTTCCGGAGGCATCAACAAAGCTCATGGCTCACGTACCTCAAAGGTTGTGGTCACGGAGATCCAAGTTCCTATTGAAACAAGTAGGTCGGATGAACAATCAAATACCAAGATTTGAGGGTTGAATCATTATTTGAGAATAATGAACCGACTACATGCAAAGAAGCGATGATGGGCCCTGACTTCGTCAAATGGCTTGAAGCCATAAAATCCGTGATAGTTCCATACACGAGAAATCAAGTTTTGAACTTGAAGGACCCTCGAGAAAGGTGTAAGACCTTACAGTTGTGCGGATCTATAAAGAAATAGACATGGATGTTTTACATCTATGAAATAGTCGACATGTTGGGAAAGAGTTCACAAAATGTTCAAAGGTTGACTATGACAAGATTTGATCTTTCATAGTGATATTTAGTCTAGACGGATTAATGTAGCAACCACTACATATAATTTGTTATATGGTAGTTGAATAAACAAAACAAGTTCTTCTAATAGAATCGTTACCTAGGACATGTGCATAACATGGTCCATAGGGTTTTGTTAATTCAAAAGGATGCTAAAAGCATATGCAAACTTCAATGGTTAAAGTGAGCATCATGAGTTGGAATCTTCAACGTGATGAAGCTTAAAGGAGTTTAAAAGTTCATCAGAGACGATGGAGATGCTTGCATTTGCAAGAAATTAAGTGGGAGCGCTAAGACATGTTTCTAATACATTATGTGGAAGACATATTGTTGATTGGAAATAATGTATCTTTTATTAACACATATTAAGAATTTCTTCCCGATGAAAGACTTAGGCAAAACCCAAATATTTGGCATCAATATACGCTAATATGGTTGTGCCATAAGTACATAGACGAGATATTGAATGAGTTCAATATAGAAACTACAAGAAAGGTTCTTGTCGCACAGAAAGGATTGAAAGAGTTCAAATGTTGATGATATATTCAAGTGTATTGACATTTGGTAAAGTGAAACAAATAATCAAGTATAGATTGATACTTGATGTATGAAATCACAAAGAGTATTTATATCAATCATACTGTGATATGTACAAATCCAGATATGTCCTATGCTCTAAATGTTGTGAGCATATACCAGAATGATTCGTAAGATGATCATTGGACAATAGTAAGGATATTCTTATGATCTTTTGGAAGAACTAAGAGTATATTATTTGTAGAAGTGACAAATAGATGGTTAGTTCATTGTAAAAGTACTACATTGATACTAGTTTTGTCACAAAGTACAAATTAAGTTTATCTCAATCTAAACTAAGGGTGGCACAATATAATGGAAAGTGAGTTCCATAATGGATTTGGATGAGTTCCAAAGTTAAGACATTGTGATAGATACTACAACAAAAGGCTAAGTATATGACCGCTATTATTATAGCAAAAGAGGGCATTTGTGTCAAGTAGTTTGTTATCAAACTAGGTGTAGTTCAAAGAGGGATAATACTATGAAGATATATTGTGCGACAATATTATCAACATGTTTTAACCCCAAAGAACTAAAGGTCACACCGAAAGACCAAATTTATACAAAGCCATCTCATTAGATAATGAGTGATGCGTAGAGACGCAAAGACATGCAATTACACGGACTGGAAGTGTCAGATCCGGAGATCAGTTGACCACTAGCAATCGTGTACATACAACACCGGAAAGCCATAGGTGTTATATACACAAAGGTTTGAAACTAGATTATTGACTCTAGTGCAAGTGGGAGACTGTTGGAGATATGCCCAAGAGGCAATAATAAAGTGGTTATTATCATATCTTCACACTTATGATAAATGTTTACATACCATGCTATAATTGTATTAACTGGAAACATTAATACTTGTGTGATTTGTAAACTAAAATAAGAGTCCCTAGTAAAGCCTCTTGTTAAACTAGCTTGTTGGTTAATATATGATCATGGTTTCCTGATCATGAACATAGAGATGTTATTAACAACAGGATCATATCATTAGGAGAATGATGTGATGGACATACTCCTATAGATAAGCGTAGCATAAAGATCAAGTCATTTCAATAGTTCAATTGCTATATGCTTTCTGATACATAGTAACCTAATTCCTTCGACCATGAGATCATGCATATTACCTTTACCGGATGGATGCTTTGATGTCATCAAACACCACACCGTAACTGGGTGGCTATAAAGGTGGCATTTTGTTCGGAAAGTATTGGTTGAAACACATGGATCAAGAGTGGGATTTGTCCATCCATATGACGGATAGATATACTCTAGGCCCTCTCGGTGGAATGTCATCCAATTAGCTTGCAAGCATGTGACTGGCTCACAAGGGATCACATATCACGGGAATGAGAAAAGAGTACTTATCTGTAACGAGGTTGAACTAGGTATGCAGAGATACCGACGATCATAACCTCGGATAAGTAAACTATCGTGAGACAAAGGGAAATTGGTATCGTATGTAAGTGGTTCATTCGATCGCAAAGTAATCGTAGAAATATGTGGGAGCCATATGAATTTCCAGATTCCTCTATTGGTTATTGTTCGGAGAAGTGTCTCGATCATGTCCGCATAATTCACGAACCGTTGGGAGACACACTTAAGGATTCGACGTTGTTTAAGTAGTTATGGTATTATGAGAAAGAGACCGAATATTGTTCGGAGTCTCGGATGGGATTCGGGATATCACGAGGTGATCCGGAATGGTCCGGAGAATAAGATTCATATAAGGAAAGTCCGTTTGAGTTCGGGAATGATTAGGTGTTTTCATCGGAATGTTCTAGAAGGTTCGGATTGTCCGCACCGGAGGAGGGTACATGAATGTGTCATTATATATTGAATGATTGCATCATGTACTAAGTGTTCTTGCTGTTCCAAAACTGAAAAGTCAAACTGGTTTGAAAGTCAAACGGCTAAAACAGAAACTGTGGAAAAGCGAGCTGTGGGAACAGGAAGCTGTGGGAAACAAGCGGAGGTGGTTGGAACCGACTTGGGGAGGAGTCCTCCAAGCCGCGCCAACCAAGGGCGACTTGGGGAGGGACTCCTCCCTTGGCCGCCCCTCCCACCTATAAAAGGAGGGGCAGGGCCTCCTCCTCTAGACACACAAGTTCCTATCCTCTAATCTCCGGTTTAGAGCCGTTTTGGTTTAGAGCTTCTAATTGCCCTAGCCTTCGGTTTAGAGCCTTCTAATTGGTGTGTGTAATCTCTAGACCACTAATAGCTCTCTCTCATACTCCACCATACTCGCTCCGGCTTAAGGCGAAGCCCTGCGGGATCTCCCCTCTACTTCCGGTACCACACTGTTGTGCTACCAGAATCGCGAGGAGAGTTCTACAACCTCCGCTGCCTGCTGGAACAAGGGAGAGGAAGGTCTTCGTCGAGTACCGAATGTGTGACCGACTGCGGAAGCGCTGCCGGAACGCAGCGCCGGAAGGATCGTCCACGCGATCTTGAGATCGGAAAGAGTACGACTACATCACCCACGAGAATCTGCTCTCGTTAAACACTTTGGAATCTTCGAGGGTAAGTTATTCCATCGACTCGTTGCTACAATCTAGTAGATAGATCTTGGCTTGTTTGTTTGTATGCGATAGAAATTTTTTGTTTTCCATGCTACGAACCCCTACACATGGTTGCACATGAAAGCTACCAAACAAAGAAGCCAATCCTTTCTCAGTGTCCTGGGTGCCTTTCCGCAATGATACCACCAAAAATTATCAATCCCATCACACCCAGGAGATTGATTGATTAAGTTGTTTTAGTTTTCGCAAACCAACACATTTAGAGTCAACATTAGTGATGTAACCCAGCCCTCGTTCATCATAGCATGGCTAAGCACATCTACCAATGGTGGCTCATAAACAAGGAATGCTATGGAATAATATGGGACACAGCATAGCATATACACATCAATTCCTACATATGCAATTCTACAAAAACATCTACAATGCATAGGAAAACAGTAGGACATTTATGACCAAGATAGCACCACTTGCCTTTGTTGTAGATGTAGTCAATTAGATAATCCTCACAATCCTCATAGATATAATGGTTGCACTCGTCATAACCACAATACTTGCAATCATAGTAGTTGCAATCGCACACGTTGCACTCCTCGCAATCTATCGAGCAAACAATTGCATACAATCATAAACAATAGCACATAGAGATCAAAAAATGCAACAAATGCATGCATGACAATTTAATAAGTCACAATGGTTGTTACTTTAGTTCTCTAAACAATATTGAAGTATATGATGCATGCAAGAGGCCAATTAATGCAATGGAGTACTTGTTATTAATAATTACTTGTCAATATAGGGTTTTTAATAGTTCAGTTGTAACGCCCATTCTAACTGTCGAATTAAATTTGTTTCTTGGGTTTACTCGATAGAGGACGTTAATACGAACCAGTAGGCGTTGGATTCATCCTAATCGGAGTTATAGATATTTTTGTATGATTTAAATAGTGTTTAATGGGTTTTAAATGATTCATATAGTTTCTGTTGTCTAAAAATCAAACTAAAATTATCTCCGTAATATCCACGGAATTGTGATTCCAGGGACATATTATTTGTAATTTTCTGAGCAGTATTTATTTTCTTATGAATTATTACTCTAAATAGGCCATTAATCATTTAAATCTTCACGACAAAACCTTACAGTCAAAGACTGAACTAATTACATATTGATGATCTATATGGAACCACCGTTCCATCGGTATATCATTCATATTTTTGTGACAAGCAATTAATTTACTATGAATTTAATGATTTATAAAGCCATTAAAACCAATTAAATTGCTATGGGGTAAATAATCCGCAAAGGCTGGATCCAACCAGATATTATTAACCTACATTATAGTAGCTTCAATTTGATATATTGTTCATATTTTTCGGAGTTACAAATAATTTCCTATGAATTTATTAACCTAAAAGACCATTAAAACTAATTAAATTACTGCAGTAACCACGTACAGTAAAAGTTGGATCTATTCTGATAAAATGATTCTACGTAAAATTATCTTCAATTTGATATATTATACGCAATTTTTGGACGTGGTATGAATTTCTAATGATTTTACAAGTTAGATCTATAATGTGCAATTTTAAATTCGAACGGAATATTCCAGAGAATATTCCGCTGACTGGACATGTTGACTTTGCATGCTGACTGGGACTAGATGTTGACCTGATGTTGATGTGGCGTTGAAGAGGAAGCTGACCGGGATGACGACATGGCACACACTGGTTTGATTGGATCTCGACCGTCTGGATAGGATCCGGTGGCTAGAAGAAGAGATCGACCCTATTTTGGCTCAGAATAGACAAGAAACAGATCTGTGTTAGAGAGACAAATCCGTAGGTCAAATTGAAAAACTTAGAACATGAAAGTTGTGGGGAATCATTAGTCCTACCTTCTCACCAAAGGAATTTGGATTTGAAGGAACAAGCGCGAGTACATCTTGGATTTACACCGTCAGATCTGAAATATTGCGATGCGAAATTCTCCAGCTGTGGTGGATGAAAAGAGGTGAGGTTTGTCGGGATTGAAATATTTAGATGAGTTCTACAACTTTTGTTTTTTGGCCGAAGGCAAACAACGAAGTCTAGATGGGTTAAAAAGCGAAATAAGATTCGGGCATGTGTAGATTCGGGATTTCGAGAAGAGAAACTCGTACAGCTGTGGCTCCACGAGTTTATATGGAGGTTTAGTACGGTGGGGAGATAAGTTTTGGAGTAGGGAACAAGTAGAAACAAACGGAAGTCGATTCGGAGTTGTAGATAAAAGGTTATGAGAGTTTGAGTAGAGATAGGTTTGACAAAATAGATTTCGCACGGAAATTAAAGCAAGGCTGGGAACGATCGGTCACGTCCTGGCTGGTTCGGTCGGTCTGGGCTGCCGGCCCGTTAGTTTTTTTTCTATTTACTTGTTTCCCTTATATCTTTTGCATACGAACTTCAAATGACATGATTCTTGTTTCTAATTTTTTCTAAAATTGAATAGATTATTGTATGATGATATTTGTAATATTTTTACTATTTTTCAAGTAGTGGGTTTATAAATCCTTGTATATTCCATTTTATTTATATCTTTATTTGTTTGTATTTATGCCATAACTTTTTCATAATAGCTCCAAATGAGCTCAATTTTGTTTCTAAAATTTTGTAATATTAATTGGATCTTTTTAGGCTATAATTATCAATAATTTATGCCTTAGCAACAATGGGTTTTATAAAGTCAATTTAATTTCCTTTAGGAAATTTGGGCAAATCAACTATAGGATTTAGATACCAGGATTTGGATTCAGTTTGTGAGATCTTTGCATGGATGTAATGAAATTCTTATGAATGCTTCATGATTTTAATTTTGAAATCTTGCACACCAATTCTACAATCCATAATAAATCCAAGCCATTTTGCCTATATGGCTACTTAGGTCATAACAAAAGAATATAAGATTTTGAATTCAAGGTCGAGAGGATTTTCTATTCAAAAAGTTTCTTCTCTTTGAGAATTTTCAACATAGTCAAACAATCAATCAAACTTATTTATTTATTTATTTCACATTCCAAAATTAGGAGAATTTTGGGATGTGACAACAACCAACATGATTGCCTATGGAACTTTGAATATGAAGGACTCTATGATATAGTTTTATCTGCTGCATTGTAATGAGATAGCCAAATGAGCTATGCAAGATGTAATGAATTATTTTATTCCTTGTTATAAAGTTGTAATATGATCTTTGTTTCTTGGTTTACATCTTAAAATGTGGACGCTAGCTATTGATCCAGGGACTAGCATTGTAAACACAGGGATCTCTACCTTATAAAGGTTGGGACCTCTACAGAAAAGGAAAAAGAAAACAGAAAGAAGAAAATAGAATAGGGTCCAACCCACTAACCCTACCCAGCTCCCTTGGCCCAACAAAGCCCCCGGCCCAACAGTGCAGCCCACCTTTCTTTCCCCCGTGAGCCCCTTTCTCACTCAAACCCGTACCCCCTCACTCACTGACGCTCGGGACCCACTGCCAACTCATCTCGTCGTCCTCACCCGTGAGACCCATTCCCCTCACCCCGTTGTCGTTTCCTGCGATGAATGCCTCACGTAAATTCGCGTCAATGTGGGAGTAATCCTCGCCAGCGACCGTGCCCTCATAAGCGCCCCTCTCCCGTCTATCTTTCCCCTCACTCGCCAGCCACTCTCCGCCCCAGGGCTGCTCCGATTTCTGCTTGCGCTACCACTGCCTCCGACGAACCTCCATGGTAATTCCGACCAACTCTAGCCACCCCCCCACTCCCTGGCACCCACGAGCCTGCTTGTCACACTGCACCTGCCAAGAGCTAGCTCGCCTGCCAAGCCCAAGCTCGGCCGTCTTGTTGAGCGCCACCGCCTACTGCTCCAACACCGGTGACCTCTCCCCATAAGCCCCGACCACCCCCTTCTCTCTAGATGATACTCCTGCAGTCGCCGTCCCCATGCGCATCTAATGCCACCATTTTCTTGCCTTAGAGTGGTCCGTAACCTCGCCAACGTCGAGTACAGTGCGTGCCCGACGAGAAGCACAGCCCCGGCGAGCAATCACTAGTGACCCTATGCGTCCGTTCATCGACGGCGACAACTTTGAGCATCAGCACGACCCAGCGAACAAGGTGAGCATCTCCCCTTGCTCCCTTGCTTACTGCTTGTGCCAGACCAGCTTTGATAGAGCCATGTCGTCGCTCGCCGTCGCCAGCGCCACCAGTTCGTGGTCAGTGCATCCCTGTCCGTTAGATCTTGATCGCGTGGTGTAAATCAGATCTTATATGAAACTTTTTTGGTTGATCTGATCCGTGCGTTGCCACTTAGATCTAACGCTCCACGTAGCGTGATCCGCACAAAATGGTACGCGCCAGTAAGAACACGCCACGTGGCCTGCTTGTTGATTTAAAACAGAAATTAGAACTATTAGATGTTTTGATTTGAGAAATTCATAACTTCTTATGTGCTTGGCAAAAATTTGCAAATTTTATACCATTGGAATCAGGAAAATGAAACCTTTGCAACCATGCCCTTAGTTTATTAATTTTCTTTTGGAAAATTAGGTGTTTTTTTGCAGAAACATTTCTAGGCCTATTTTGAGTATAAAAATTATTCTAAAAATGATTTTTGGGTAAAATCTTTTGCAAATGATTTGTTTTGAACCTACTGACCAGAAACACAAGCTTTTGTGTTTATAAATATATTTTGTTAACATTGGAAAATTATTACTTTGAATAGAGAAATTTCTAGTAAAAGAAAAATGTTGTTATGATTTAAAAATGGTTTTTGAGTGAAACCTTTTGCAAATAGATTTTTTTTAAACACTTTGACCATAAACACTAACATTTGTGTTCAAAAATATATTTGGTAAACACTACAAATTATTCCTTTGATTAAAAGCATTTCTAGCAAAACAAAAATGATTTAAAATGCCCATTTTCACTAACTTGATTTTAAATAGTTTTGCCACTTGTATAAATGACCAATAGGTGTTTTAAAATTTTTATAACCTTATTAGAAACCACTTTTTCAATAAAACAATCTTTTTCATGCTTGCATGCATTGTTTTGCTTTCTTTATTTTATGTGGTGAGTTGTTTGAATGCTAGATTTGAATATGTGCTTGCTTGATTGATTTGTAGTGAACTTTGAAGAGTGTGACAATTGCAAGATCAAGGAGTGAACTTAGTTGCTCTACTAAAAAGGCAAGTGGTGCTTCATACATTTTGTCCTATTATTTTAACTATGCATTAGTGATATTTTTAAGTAAGACTTGCATGGACAAAACATGGACAAGTCGTTTCCCGAACTCTTCTCCATGTTAAAGTCCGCGGAAGTCGAGATCAAAAAAGAGCACCAAGTGTTGATGGTAAATAAGAACACCAAATTCAAGAAGCAAGGCAAGTCTAAGAAAAAGGGAAACTTAAAGAAGGGCGGTAAGAAAGTTATCGCACCGGCGAAGAAGACCAAGGCTGGGCCTATGCCTGATACTGAGTGCTTTTACTGCAAGGGAGAAGGTCACTGGAAACGGAATTGCCTTAAGTACTTGGCGGATTTGAAGAACGGCAACATCAAGAAGAAAGTTATATCCAATATACATGTGTCACATCCCAAAATTTTCCAAATTTTGAAATGTGAAAAATAAATAAACAAAAGAAATGATTGTTGAAATTTAGGGTGAAAAGAAAATTTTTGTTTCTAAAAGGAAACATCAAAACCCTAAAACCCTAATGGAATAATTCATTTCCAAAATCTCTCTAAGACTATGGATTTGACCCATATAATAATTTAGCAACAAACATTTATAAACAATCAAGAATGATGAGGAAAAATATTATAAAACCATAGAAATTGGTTAAACTCAATTTGGAGTCATAGATAAAAACTTATGAATTTATTAAGATAAAAGGAATTAATTTCCAAAGCTAATAAAGCCCTATCTAAAATCCATGCCAAATCTTGAGCAGATAAATTCTAAAGGAATTTAAAAATATAAACAAATATTAAATAAATTTATGCAAATTTGAATCACCAATTTTGGATCTTTAACTAAAAAGATATGGATTTTATAAGGAAAAGGAAGAAATAAATAAATAAGGAATATTTAAAAGCCAAATTAAATCTTGGCCAAACAAATGAAATGAAAGATTATTGATTAATAAAAGGAGTAAAGGATTATTTAAATAAAATCATAAGGATTGATTAATATCCAATTTTATTTAAATAAAGACAATTCCCAATTTAAATGAACATTAAATCATATTAAAGTATTTTAAATAATAATTCAAAGTGAATTATTTTGCACTAAAGAATAAATAAAACCTAATGAAAAAGGTTTGGTAAAATTTAGAATTCAAATAGAGTTTGAAAACATATTTAAATCTTATTTGAAATAAAGACAAATGTCTATTTTAAATAAATAATAGACCCTAAAAAGAATAAAAGAAATATTCTAAATCGGACTCTAGAATATGTTAATAAAAAATATTAAAAATATACTCAAAGTTTGGTAAAGGTTTGAATTCAAATGGAGTTGAATTATTTGAACAAAAATCAAAACAGAAAAATAGAAAAGGAAAAAGAAAAAGATTCAGAATAAAAAAATAGGAAAGAAGCAAACCAACCCATCTAGCCCAACTAAAGCCCAGCAGCGCAGCCCACTCCTTCCCCTCTCGCGAAACGTTTTCCACCCACACGCTCACCGACTGAGTCACTGACACTGCGACCCCATGTGCTTTACCTCTCTTCGCTGACCGCTGGACCGCACTGCCCCGTCATCATCGTCTACCCCGCGACGACCACGCCCCAATTCATCTCTGTCGTTTCTGACGTTAATTCGCGACTTGAAATTCGCATTGATACATGCATAATTCGCCCAGCCATCACGCACGATAAAGGCATCTTCCTTCCCTCTCCATTTCCCCTCACTCTCCGCTTCCCCTCCGCCACCAGGGTGCACAAATTTCTCTCGCGAACACACTATCCCCGACGAGCAACTCCGGCCGATTCCGGCGACTACTCCCCAGTACCCATGAGACTACTCCCCATCCTCTTACGCATCTCCTTGTACCACTCATTCGCTTGAGCGCACTTCGAATCATTGGCAAGGATGACCTCTGAACGCCACCGTCGTCTGCCACTTCTCCGGCGAAGCTCCCTGGTATAACCCGACATCCCCTTTCCCTAGATTTGATGCTCCTGTGTTTAGCATCCTTGCATGCATCTAACTGCTTCATTCTTTTGCTTTGGCATGTCCTGCAACCTCGCCCCCATCGACGAACAGAGATGCTGGCAACGCCACGAACTCCGGTGAGCAATCGGCAACGCCTCTGTGTGCCTGTAACATCCCAAAAATACCAAACTTAGATCATCAAACACTAATCATCAAGATTAGGGTTAACAAAAACTTTTCTAAATGAAATCATGAATGCATGTATATGTGTATGCATGGATTTTGAATTTCTTTAAAAACCACCTTGTTTGTGTGATCCATTGCTTGTAAAATGTTTCTTAGGTGAAATGAACTGAGACTTTGACTTGACCACAACAGAGCTGTGACCTGAGTTACAAGATCCCACTTAGGAGTTATAAAATTGTGACTAGCTTTGGAACTTAGTAGAGATAAACCTGGATTTTTGCAAAACAACCCTAGATCCTAGTGTCCTATTATCCAAAAACCCCTTACCTGTTAGTATTAGTTTGCGAGTACTTAAAGAGTACTCATGGCTTTGTCCATGGCTATTCCCATGGCCAGACTATGAAGAGGAGTACCTAGAACATGGAACCCAGGAAGGTTACCACAACTAGGATCATCTCCCATCGTCAGCATTGCCTGTGACCCCGAAGATGGAGCTTCGCCTACGCTACCGTTATTATTACGTATTCCGCTGCCTGATGTTGTATTAAGAACTAGATCATGAGATCCCTATTTGTGTAAGAACTTATGTATCGTTTGTAATGGATGAAGTACTATGGTATCCAATTCTGTTATGTCTCGCAAAAATGGTAATCCTGGGATTGCGATGTATGGCATAACAGGCATCTAGGATTGAAAAATCCGGGTGTTGACAAGTTGGTATCAGAGCCATCCTGACCATATGAGACCCTAGTTAGATTGGACGTTGAACCAAAAACTTAGTTTCAAAACCAAAGAACAAAAATATTTACGAAAACTTATTCTCATTCTTACCTCTTTAATTCTTTAACAAAACTTCATGTTCCTCCAAAAAAAACTTTTGCAAAATAGATAAAATTTTGACACACTTGATCACTCTGCTAATCTACTCATCCTCTATTTTTATAGATGGACGTGAAGTACAGCAAGTTTTACCAACTTGGGAATGGAGGAGACCTTATCTTTGAGAGGGATCTGGATCAGCTTTCGGAACTTCTGGTGCGTCCACACCCCGAGTTCTTCGGAGCTCAGCTTAATGATCAAGGAGGAGAAGATCTGCAGTGGCTAATAGCTGCAAGTCTCTGAGGAAATATTGAACCTCCCACTGCGGAGGGAATTCAGTTTACCTTAAGAGAGAACAACTGGCTCGATGGACTTGCCAGAGCAATGCAGGAAGCTCTTTCCCGTCTGTGTGGGCAGAGCATCAATCAGATCAAGGGTACTCGCTTTGAGTTTGCTCAAGGCGTGATGCAAATGGCCAACCACTGGAAGCCCCATACCACCCCGAGATGAAGACTCAATTGGACCACCTTAGCTTCATGATGTATGATCGTCAGCAGGAATTGGACAACTGCCGTGACTATTGCAACCACAAGTCTGCCATCATCAAGACGAAGGACCAGACCATCGCCATGCTAGCAAAGGATCGCAAGTCTCGCCGCCGTCAACTCGACAAGAAGGAGCGCATTATTGCCCATCTTCGCCATCGCATCTCATCTCTGGAAGAGACCATCCACGAGAGAGACATGCAGTTGGAGGAAAGGGAGAATGCCGGAGAGGATCTTCGTGGAGACCCTTACTCCTATCTCAGCGATGACGATGATTTTTTGGAGGATCAGGCCATGGACTTCTTCACTGATGAGGATGATTTCGCCTTCATCGATGATGCTGAAGATGATGAAGCCACAGACTCCGAGGAGTAGTAGCACTGAGCACTAGCATAGTGAGTAGTAGTCGGTCCCACTGTATCGTAGTTTCCAGAATGGTTCTTAAAACCATCTGTTGTTCCTTGCTGTGGTGTGCGTTGTATCGAGTGAATGAATGAAAAAGCAAGTTGCTTGAAAAACCTGACTCAAACTCTAAAAACTTTTCAAAAACCCAAAATCTTAGCAATTTCCCTCTTTTCTCATGATCTATATCAATCTTCAGATGCCACGTGGAGGAAGTGGTTCAGCCCCGAACCCGATGTTGCAGATTCTTCAAATGTTGACTTCTGACCGCGAAGCTGAAAGAGCGGAACATCAAGCCAACCTAGCCACTCTGCAACAGATAGCCCAGCTAGCCCACAACAACCAAGGCCATGGAAATCAGGACAACCACGGATCTAAGCTCAAGAATTTCCAGAATACCAACCCACCAGTTTTCACCAAGTCAGAAGAACCCCTAGATGCCAATGATTGGCTGCAAACCATGGAAAACAACTTAGAAGTAGCCGGAGTCGAAGCCAACGAGAAAGTTCTATTTGCCACCCACTATCTAGCCGGAGATGCCAGGGCATGGTGGAACAGTGTTCGTGCCATGACCGGAGGCCAGATGATGACCTGGGAGAAATTCAAGGTCAAGTTTAGCAGAACCCATGTGCCACCAGGTTTAATCAAGAGAATGAGAGACGAGTTCAGAGAGTTGAAGAAAGGAAGGATGACTGTAGTGGAATACCGTGACAAATTTTTGTCATTAGCTAGGTATGCCCCGGACGAGATAGACACCGAAGCCAAGAAGAAAGAAAGATTCCTGAATGGTCTGCCTGACGAGATGCAGACAGTGTTAGTCAATATCTCCTTTGTTGATATTGAAGCCCTTGTTGACTCTGCTATCCAGATGGAAGGAAAGATCAACCAGGCCAATGAGAACCGCAAGCGTCGCATGATGCATCAACCAGGAACCCATCAGACCCCAAAGTATCGCCCCAACCCATCACCAGGATTTGCCCCAAGAACCAACAGACCCCCTATGACCCGTCCAACCTATCCCAACCGTGGAAACCCTAGACCCGGAGTAAATCACAACAACCCCGGCAACTCTAGCAATTTCACTCGTTCCCCACCCAAGTTCAACACCAACAATGCTACCGCCAACCCCAATACTGCCCCGAGGACTGAAAGGAATGTTGTGCCTGTCGCAGCCAAGGACAAGTCACAAGTGACCTGTTATTACTGTGGAAATAAAGGCCACTATTCGAACGAGTGCCCCAACAAGAAGAATGCTACATCCCCCAATGCCAATGTCCCAGCTCAGCAACAGCGTCGTGTGCAGCCAGGGAGAAGATTTGCCCCAGGGAATTCACTCAACCGCAATGGCCATCTTTTTCTCATGCATATGAAGAAGCTCAGGAAGCGCCAGACGTCGTGCTGGGTATGTTTTCTGTTAATTCAGTACTTGCAAGAGTGTTGTTCGATTCTGGTGCATCGCATTCATTTGTCACCGAAGAATTTTCCTGCACTAGTAAAATTCAACCAACCAAATTGAAGCATGTGATGATTGTACAAATTCCCGGATCAACCACCAAGGGCTAGGAAAATTTGCAAGGCCGTCCCTATACGAATCCATGGCATAGATTTTTATGCTAACCTAATAGTACTCGGAACTAAAGGTTTGGAAGTAGTACTAGGAATGGATTGGATGTCCAAACATAAAGGATTGATTGACTGTGCCAAGAAAGCCATCACCATGACCAGTACCACCGGAATATCAGTCGAGCATATATCTGAAACCTTACCTCGCCAATTCAAGTGTAACAAGAGTATAGCCCAGCCTACCATTGACCAAGTCCGGATAGTCTACGAATACCCCGATGTATTTCCAGATGTTTTGCCCGGTATGTCCCGAGATAGGGATATCGAGTTTATCATCGAACTAATCCCCGGAACAGGACCCATAGCCCAGAGACCCTATAGTATGAACCCGTCAGAAGTAGAAGAACTGAAGAAGCAACTGGATTCCATGTTAGAAATCGGATTGATTCAACCAAGTGCGTCCCCATGGAGATCACCTGTCTTGTTTGTGGACAAGAAGGATGGAGGTAACCGTTTGTGTACGGATTATCGAAAGTTGAATGATGTCACCATCAAAAACAAGTACCCCTTGCCCAAGATAGAAGATTTATTTGATCAGTTGACCGGTGCCAAGTTGTTTTCTAAGATTGATCTTAGAACCGGCTATCATCAACTCAAGATTCGTGCAGAGGATATTCCAAAGACTGCCTTTACCACCAAATATGGATTGTACGAGTATACAGTCATGTCTTTTGGATTAACCAATGCCCCCGCTTATTTCATGAACCTCATGAATAGGAATTTTATGGACTTCCTGGATAAGTTTGTCGTTGTTTTCATCGATGACCATTCTTGGAACCCTTAGAGAGCATCAGCTGTATGCAAAATTTAGCAAATGTGAATTCTGGTTACAGGAGGTAGGATTCCTCGGTCACATTGTATCAGCTGGAGGAATTGCCGTTGACCCTGCCAAAGTGAAAGATGTAGAAGATTGGCAAGCCCCAACCACTCAAACCCAAGTTCGTGCTTTTCTCGGATTGGCAGGATATTACCGCAAATTTGTAGAAGGATTCTCTAGTATCGCCAGACCCATGACCCAATTGCTGAAGAAGGACAAGAAGTTTGAATGGACCGACAAATGGGAAGCGAGTTTTCAAGAACTCAAAAGGAGATTGACTTCAGCCCCAATCTTGATCATGCCGGATATCACGAAGCCCTTCGATGTGTATTGTGACGCATCCAAGATTGGTCTCGGATGTGTGCTGATGCAAGAAGGCAAAGTTATATCTTATCTATCGTGACAATTGAAGCAACACGAGCAAAATTACCCAACCCATGACCTCGAACTCGCAGCCGTAGTTCTAGCCCTGAAGACATGGAGACATTACCTGATGGGAAACCGTTGTGACATTTATTAGGATCACAAGAGCCTAAAGTATATATTCACTCAGAAGGAGCTGAATATGAGGCAGAGAAGATGGATTGAGCTAATCAAGGATTACGACCTGGACATTCACTATCACCCTGGTAAAGCCAATGTGGTAGCCGATGCCCTTAGCAGATTGCCGTGCCGCTTGAACTCCATGATTTTGAAGGAGCAACCAAGTTTGCACAAAGGGATGGAAGATTTTCGAATAGAATTAGTCAGTGAAGGATTTTTGGCTAGCATAGAACTTCAGCCCACTTTGATCAGTCAGATTAAAGAGGCGCAGAAAGGAAATGCCAGTATAGACGGAATCAAGCATCGTATCGGTACAGGCAAAGTACCCGGATTCACCGAGGACGAAGAAGGAGTTTTGTGGTACAAAGGACGCCTTTGTGTACCAGCAGATTCGGAGTTAAAGAAGTTATCTTGAAGGAGGCTCATGATACTCTTTATTCTTTCCATCCCGGAGGAACTAAGATGTATCAAGATTTGAAAGAGCAATTTTGGTCGCATAAGATGAAGAGAGAAATCGGAAGCTATATCGCCAAGTGTGATATATGTCCCCGAGTCAAGGCCAGACATCAAAGACCCGCTGGATTGTTGCAACCTTTGCAAATTCCGGAATGGAAATGGGATTCTGTAGGAATGGATTTTATCACTGGAATACCTACTTCTAATAGGGGAAACGACTCTATTTGGGTCATAGTGGACAGATTGTCCAAAGTAGCCCATTTCTTGCCCGTCAAAACCACCTATCAGAGTTCGAAGCTAGCAGAGTTGTACATCGCTAGAAACGTTAGTTTGCATGGAGTCCCCAAGAACATCGTATCGGATCGAGGAACTCAGTTTACCTCGAGATTCTGGAAGAAAGTCCAAGAATATTTAGGAACCCGCCTAGATTTCAGTACCGCGTATCACCCTCAGACCGATGGACAAACTGAGCGAGTAAACCAAATACTCGAAGATATGCTTAGAGCATGTGTGTTAGAATATGGATCCAAGTGGGAAGACTGTCTGACGTTTGGAGAATTTTCATACAACAACAGTTACCAAGCCAGTTTGCAAATGGCCCCATTTGAATTTATGTACGGAAGAAAGTGCCGCACCCCTTTGAACTGGTCAGAAGTAGGAGAGAGTCAGATTTTCGGACCTGACATCCTACGAGAAGCAGAAGAGAAGGTTCACAAGATTTGTGAGCACCTCAAGACAGCCCAATCTCGACAAAAGAGTTACGCCGACAAGAGACGTCGAGACCTCGCCTTCAACATCGGAGATTTTTTTTATCTGAAAGTGTCGCCATTGAAGGGAATGCAACGTTTCCAACTCAAAGGAAAGTTAGCCCCCAGATATTTCAGACCTTTCAAAATTTTGATCCGTCGAGGAGAAGTATCTTATCAACTGGAACTACCTGAAGAGATGTCAGCTGTGCACAATGTGTTCCATATCTCGTTACTTCGCAAGTGTCTCGAAGTCCCCGAGAAGACCGAAGTGTTCAAGAATATCGATCATCGGACCATAGAGATCAACGATGACCTGACCTATCCCGAAGTGCCCATCCGCATTTTGGAAGAAGCCTTTCGAACTACCAGAACCCGAAGCATCAAGTTTCTCAAGATTCAGTGGAGCAACCACACAGAAGAGGAAGCTACCTGGGAACGCGAACATCACATCAAGACGGAGTTTCCCGATCTCTTCAAATCCTAGGTAATCTTTTCGTCCTTTTTCAAATCTCGGGACGAGATTTTGTTTAAGGGGGGAAGGTTTGTAACATCCCAAAAATACCAAACTTAGATCATCAAACACTAATCATCAAGATTAGGGTTAACAAAAACTTTTCTAAATGAAATCATGAATGCATGCATATGTGTATGCATGGATTTTGAATTTCTTTAAAAACCACCTTGTTTGTGTGATCCATTGGTTGTAAAATGTTTCTTAGGTGAAATGAACTGAGACTTTGACTTGACAACAACAGAGTTGTGACCTGAGTTACAAGATCCCACATAGGAGTTATAAAATTGTGACTAGCTTTGGAACTTAGTAGAGATAAACCTGGCTTTTTGCAAAACAACCCTAGAGCCTAGTGTCCTATTATCCAAAAAACCCTTACCTGTTAGTATTAGTTTGCGAGTACTTAAAGAGTACTCATGGCTTTGTCCCTGGCTATTCCCATGGCCAGAATATGAAGCGGAGTACCTGGAAGACGGAACCCAGGAAGGTTACGACAACTAGGATCATCTCCCATCGTCAGCATTGCCTGTGACCCCGAAGATGGATCTTCGCCTACGCTACCGTTATTATTACGTATTCCGCTGCCTGATGTTGTATTAAGAACTGGATCATGAGATCCCTATTTGTGTAACAACTTATGTATCGTTTGTAATGGATGAAGTACTATGGTATCCAATTCTGTTATGTCTCACAAAAATGGTAATAATGGGATTGCGATGTATGGCATAACAGGCATCTAGGATTAAAAAATCCGGGCGTTCACGGCGAGTGCCCCTTGGCCAACAGAGGCAACGTCGAGCATCAGCGCTTCACGACGAGTCTGGTGAGCATCTTCACTCTCTCCCGCGCATCCTAGTTCATGGGCAACGTCACCGCCTGAGAGCGTGCCTCCGTCCGCCGTCACCCAGCGCCACCAGTTCCTGGTAGTCGCGCCGTAGCCGTTAGATCTAAATCGTCTGGTTAAGATTAGACTTTAACTAAAGGGGTAAGTTTTGATCAGTGCCGCACGATCTTATTTAGAACCAACGATCCACAGAGCGCAATCCGGACGAACCGGTATGCACCAGTAGGATTATGCCACGTGGCTAGTGTTTTGATTTAAAAACAGAAATGTATCTATTAGATATTCAAAATTGCAAAATTCATAACTTTTAATCTACACATCCAAATTTTGCAAATTTTATATCAATGGAATCAGCAAAAAGAATACTTTCCAATCATGCCATTTTTTAGTATTTTGCTTCTGTACAATTGGTTGTTTTTGCAGAAACATGTGTAGGCTTATTATGAGTATAAAATTTATTCTAAAAATGTTTTTAGGGTAAAATATTTTGTAAATGGATTGTTTTGAACCTACTGACTATAGAAACCAACTTGTAGATTTAAAAATATATTTGGTGACACTTAGGAATTAAATCTTTGAATAAAAACATTTCTAGCTAAATAAAAATATTGGTTATGGTTTAAAATTGATTTTAAAGTAAAACCTTTTGGAAAATGATGTGATTTAATCTCTCTGACCCTAAACACCAAGTTTTAGGATTTAAAAATATATCTGATGAACCCTAGTGAAATTATTACTTTGTTCAAAGGCATTTCTAGCAAATAAAATATTGCTTTGAATTAAAAATGGAATTTGGATGAAACCTTTTGCAAATGGATTAATATTAATACACTTTGAACATAAACACTAAAATTTGTGTTTAAAGAATATATTTTTCTAAAACTACAAAATGTTACTTTGATTTAAATCACTTCTAGCAAAACAAAAATGATTTAAATGGCCATTTTCACCAACTTGAATTTAAATGGTTTTACCACTTTGGTAAATGACCAATAGGAGCTTTAAAAAATTTAGAGCCTACTAGAAACCACTTTTACAAATAAAACAATATTTTGCATGCTTGCATGCATTGCTTGATCTTATTATTTTATGTGGTGAATTGTTTGAATGCTAGTTTGAATATGTGCTTGCTTGATTGAATTGTAGTGGAAATTGAGGAGTGTGATATTTGCAAGATCAAGGAGTGAACCAATATTCTCTACTAAAAAGGCAAGTGACACTATCATCCATGTCCTACTATTTTCATTACACTTAGTGATATTTTTGTAGTATGCATGATAGGGCTACTATGTTACTATGCTATGTTATGTCCTATTAGGAATATCCTTATAGCTTCCTTAGTGAAAACATTGTAGTTGTAGTATGCTTAGCCCTGTTATAGACTTGGGGTGGAATACCATATCATGATTATATGAACTGTTGGAAAAATACATGTTTTATATAATAAAACAAGGACTCAATGAACCACCTGGGTGGCATGTGGTTACTCAATTTTGGACAAGGTGGCAACAAAGGGAACCATGTTTATATGGCTATATTTTTGTTTGTGCACTAGAAGAAAACCACCCAGGGACTTAGAGATTGAACATGTTTCTCGTACAGTGGCTTCCGTGTACAGCCACATGCTAAATGAGCTCTGGCTTAGTCAACTACATAGTGAAAGACCCTTGCATTGGCATCTTCAGGTTAACTAGAATTATGTATTGGAAATATATCCTTACATTGGTGCCTGGTAGACAAGCTAGCATTGTGTATTGGGAGGACTTCTATGGAAAGACTTTGTCACATTCTCGATCTGCCGGTACTCCATTTGGTGTGTACTCATCTAGCGGCCACTGGTGGCATCAAGACGAGATTGTGTCATGTGGGTAAAGTGTACAACTTCTGCAGAAGATCAAAATTCTAAGTACTTAGCCGTGTCTCCGGTTACGGACAAATCTGAGCAACTAAGGCCTGAAGCTATGGAAGATCTCGACATTCCAATTTCTCAAAGTAAAACTTGATGGTGTCAACAAGGGATTAAAAGCACTTGGAGTTTTCCAAGAAGTTTAGAAAGATTGTCAAAAGATCAAAACTATTTTGAAAAGATAGGATAAAACTACATTGCTTTCTGCAAATAAGCCTAAACCCTACTTAGCCAAATATGCATGTATTGATAGGATCCACTTATTACTACATAGTAGTAAACTTGCCAATACAATTCAAATGTATTGACCCTTATGGCTGGAACTTATTATGTTTGCAGGTTTGTTTGATGTTAGTGAAGTGTGTTGATTAGGATTACAAGTCTACAACCAACATGATTTCCTGTGGCACTTTGAAGATGAAGGAGTCCATGCTATAGTTATTTATGCTGCATTGTAATGAGATAGCCAAATGATCTATGTAAGATGTAATGAATTATTCTATTACTGGTTATAAAGTTGTATTATGACCTTTGTTTCTTGATATTACATCTTAACTGTGGATGCTAGCTATTGATCCAGGGACTAGCATTGTAAACACAGGGATCTATACCTTATTAAAGGTTGGGACCTCTACAGATGGTATCAGAGCACTGTGTTTCCTGTAGGATTGTAACCCTAGGATTGGACAAAACCCCTTAAAAAATAGGAGTTGTATTTGTTCCAAAACTTATTTACAAACAATCTTGTAAACTCTTTCCTCAACCTTTTTGGTTTTGATTCTACATCTCTTCCTTTTCAACTTGATGGATAAAGCCTTCACCATGACCAATGACTTCAACTTTAGTTTCACCAAGGACTTCAACTTAGACATCACTAAAGACTACAAGTGAGAACCAAGAGACATTAGATTGCCTACCAAAAACATTGATATCATGTTAGTGTATGGATCATATTGACCTATGAGGTATGACTATACTAGATTGATTGTTTCAAGAAAACTTGTTGTTTCCTTCAACTCATGAGTTAAGCTCATAAGTTGTTAAGTGAATAGTTGCTTGTTGATTGTTTGATTGACCTTGGTTGTTTTGGGTGGTGTGTTAGAACTTCTTTAGATCTATCTATCATTACTTATCCCTATCAAACCAACAGATGCCTCCCCGTCGTGCCAACCCCAACCAAAATAACAACAATAACGTCACTCCCGAGATGCAGCAGTTGATGACAGCTCAAGCTCAAATGATGCATATGATGATGCAATTTATGCAAAATCAGAATCAAAATAACAATAACAACAACAACAATCAGAATAATCCTCCAGCACTTGACATGCTCACCAGGTTTCTGAAACTAAGGCCTGCAAGGTTCTCTAGAACAACTGATCCAATGGTAGCCAATGACTGGTTATGTTCGGTGAACAAGGACTTAGTGACTGTTGGCTGCACCGACGAGGAAAAAATTAGGTTTGCAGCATATCTGCTCGAAGGACCAGCAACAACATGGTGGGACAACTTTCAGATCACCACTCCCCTTGAGGATGTGACTTGGGATATTTTTGAGGATGGTTTCCGTACATCTCACATCTCATCTGGAGTGATGCACTTGAAGAAAAATGAGTTCCACAATCTAAAACAACATAACCTCAGTGTGGTTGAATACATTGAGGAGTTCAACAATCTGGCACGCTATGCACCGGATGAAGTGGATACAGATGCTAAGAGGAAGGAGAAGTTCCTTGAAGGACTTAATGATGAGTTAAACCTACAACTGCCTGTTGCCTATGTCCCAACTTATCAATCACTCTGTGACAAAGCCACCATCTTGGAAAACAATATGAATCAAGTTGAAAATAGAAAGAGGAAGCATAAACTCAAGTATCACTCAGTATCATCACAAAAGAAGCGTTCATTCAAAAAGAGCAATGAAGATTCTGGACCACATCAGTATCACCACAACAACAATGGAAGTGATAATAATGGGAATGATACTGACAATGGAGATGACCCTGGTCGGAACCAACATGGCAATTCCAGGAAGAAAGACATTAGCCAGTTGCAGTACTATAATTGTAAGGAACTTGGAAACTATGCATCAGACTGACCTGAGAAGAAAAATAAAAAGGATGCTAGAAACTCCAATGGAAATGACTCCAATGTGTCCCAGAAAGGACATGTGAACCACATCGACATGTAAGGAACGCTTGAATAATTAGATGATGTCGATGGCAGGGGTTGGTTAACTCAGTTGAGTCAAATAAGGATTCTTTGTTTGGATGACAATTATTGAACCCATAGTCAAGTGAACCATCAATGTAACCCTATAAGATTTTCTTTTAAGGGTGGTAGTACCCTAGTTGTCTTCAAGCCAACCTGTAACCTCTAGCCTTCCAAAATCACGGGACGAGATTTCTTTTAAGGGTGGTAGCCTGTCACATCCCAAAATTTTCCAAATTTTGAAATGTGAAAAATAAATAAACAAAAGAAATGATTGTTGAAATTTAGGGTGAAAAGAAACTTTTTTTCTAAAAGGAAACATCAAAACCCTAAAACCCTAATGGAATAATTCATTTTCATAATCTCTCTAAGACTATGGATTTGACACATATAAAAATTTAGCAACAAACATTTATAAATGATCAAGAATGATAAGGAAAAATATTATAAAACCATAGAAATTGGTTTCACTCAATTTGGAGTCATAGATAAAAACTTATAAATTTATTAAGATAAAAGGAATTAATTTCCAAAGCTAGTAAATCCCTATCTAAAATCCATGCAAAATCTTGAGAACATAAATTCTATAGGAATTTAAAAATATAAAAAAATATTAAATAAAGTTATGCAAATTGGAATCACCAATTTTGGATCTTTAAATAAAAAGATATGGATTTTATAAGGCAAAGGAAGAAATAAATAAAAAAGGAATATTTAAAAGCCAAATTAAATCTTGGCCAAACAAATGAAATGGAAGATTATTGAGTAAATGATTATTTAAATAAAATCATAAGGATTGATTAATATCCAATTTTATTTAAGTAAAGACAATTCCCAATTTAAATGAACATTAAATCATATTAAAGTATTTTAAATAATAATTCAAAGTGAATTATTTTGCACTAAAGAATAAATAAAACCTAATGAAAAAGGTTTGGTAAAATTTAGAATTCAAATAGATTTTGAAAACATATTTAAATCTTATTTGAAAGAAAGACAAATGTCTATTTTAAATAAATAATAGACCCTAAAAAGAATAAAAGAAATATTCTAAATTGGACTCTAGAATATGTTAATAAATAGTATTAAAAATATACTCAAATTTTGGTAAAGGTTTGAATTCAAATGGAGTTGAATTATTTGAACAAAAATCAAAACAGAAAAATAGAAAAGGAAAAAGATTCAGAATAAAAAAAGAGGAAAGAAGCAAACCAACCCATCTGGCCCAACTAAAGCCCAAAGAAGACAGCACTCCTTCCCTCTCATGACGTTTTCCACCCACGCCACCACCCACTCGATCCGACGACACCACGTGCTTTACCTCTCTTGACGATTGGACCCCTTTGCCCGTCATCGCCGTCACCCGCGACCACGCCCCAGTTCATCTCTGCCGTTTCTGACGTTAATTCGTGGCTTGAAATTCGCATTGATACATGCATAATTCGCCCAGCCATCACGCATGATCAAGGCGCCTTCCTTCCCTCTCCATTTCCCCTCACTCTCCCGTCCCCTCCGCCACCAGGCTGCACAAATGTCTCTCGCGAACACACTATCCCCGACGAGCAACTCCGGCCGATTCATGCTACCTAGATCCTCCCCTTGCCTCCCTGTAACCACGAGACTACTCCCCATCCTCTTGCGCATCTCCTTGTACCACTCACTCACTCGTGCGCACTTCGAATCATCGGCAAGGACAACCTCTGAACGCCGCCATTGTCTGCCACTTCTCCGGCGAAGCTCCCTGGTAAAACCCGACCTCCCCTTTACCTAGCTTTGATGCTAGCGTGTTCAACATCCTTGCACGCATCTAACTGCGTCATTCTTTTGCTTTGGCATGGCTTGTAACCTCGCCCCCGTCGACGAACAGAGACGCCTGGCAACGCCACAACCTCCGGTGAGCAGCAACGCGTCCGTGCGCCCCTTGGCCAACAGAGGCAACGTCGAGCATCAGCGCTTAACGATGAGTCTGGTGAGCATCTTCACTCTCTCCTGCGCATCCTAGTTCATCGGCAACATCACCGCTTTGGCCGCGTCGCCGTCGCCGTCACCCAGTAGCCGGGTTCACAGTGTCATGTAGCCGTTAGATCTGAATCATCTGGTTAAGATTAGACTTTAACTGAAGTAAGTTTTAATCAGTGCCGCACGATCTTATTTAGATCCAATGATCCACAGAGCGCAATCCGCACAAACCGGTATGCACCAGTAGGATTACGCCACGTGGCCAGTGTTTTGATTTAAAAACAGAAATGTATCTATTAGATATTCAAACTTGTAAAATTCATAACTTTTAATCTACACGTCCAAATTTTGCAAATTTTATATCAATAGAATAAAAAAAAGAATACTTTCCTACCATGCCATTTGTTTAGTATTTTGCTTCTGTAAAATTGGTTGTTTTTGCAGAAACATGTGTAGGCTTATTATGAGTATAAAATTTATTCTAAAAATGTTTTAGGGTAAAATCTTTTGTAAATGGATTGTTTTGAACCTACTGACCTTAGGAACCAACTTGTAGATTTAAAAATATATTTGGTGACACTTAAGAATTAAATCTTTGAATAAAAGCATTTCTAGCTAAATAAAAATATTGGTTATGGTTTAAAAATGCTTTTAAAGTAAAACATTTTTGAAAATGATGTGATTTAAACTCTCTGACCCTAAACACCAAGTTTTAGGATTTAAAAATATATCTAATGAACCCTAGTGAAATTATTACTTTGTTTAAAGGCATTTCTAGCAAATAAAATATTGCTTTGAATTAAAAATGGAATTTGGATGAAACCTTTTACAAATGGATTAATATTAAAACACTTTGACCATAAACACTAACATTTGTGTTTAAAGAATATATTTGTCTAAAACTATAAAATGTTACTTTGATTTAAATCACTCCTAGCAAAAAAAATGATTTAAATGGCCAGTTTCACAAACTTGAATTTAAATGGTTTTACCACTTTGGTAAATGACCAATAGGAGCTTTAAAATGTTTAGAGCCTACTAGAAACCACTTTTCCAAATAAAACAATCTTTTGCATGCTTGCATGCATTGCTTGATCTTATTGTTTTATGTGGTGAATTGTTTGAATGCTAGTTTGAATATGTGCTTGATTGATTGAATTGTAGTGAAATTTGAAGAGTGTGATATTTGCAAGATCAAGGAGTGAACCAATATTCTCTACTAAAAAGGTAAGTGACACTATCATCCATGTCCTACTATTTTTATTACACTTAGTGATATTTTTTTAGTATGCATGATATGGCTACTATGTTACTATGCTATGCTATGTACTATTAGGAATATCCTTATATATTCCTTAGTGAAAACATTGTAGTTGTAGTATGCTTAGCCCTGTTATAGACTTGGGGTGGAATACCATATCATGATTATATGAAGTGTTGGAAAAATATATGTTTTATATAATAAAACAAGGACTCAATGAACCACCTGGGTGGAATGTGGTTACTCAATTTTGGACAAGGTGGCAACAAAGGGAACCATGTTTATGTGTCTATCTTTTTGTTTGTGCACTAGAAGAAAACCACCCAGGGACTTAGAGATTGAACATGTTTCTTGTATAGTGGCTTCCGTGTACAGCCACATGCTAAATGGGCTCTGGCTTAGTCAACTACATAGTGGAAGACCCTTGCATTGACATCTTCAGGTTAACTAGAATTATGTATTAGAAATATATCCTTACATTGGTGCCTGGTAGACAAGCTAGCATTGTGTATTGGGAGGACTTCTATGGAAAGAATTTGTCACATTCTCGATCTGCCGGTACTCCATTTGGTGTGTACTCATCCAGCGGCCACTGGTGGCGTCAAGACTAGATTGTGTCATGTGGGTAAAGTGTACAACTTCTGCAGAAGATCAAAATTCTAAGTACTTAGCCGTGTCTCCGGTTACGGACAACTCTGAGCATCTAAGGCCTGAAGCTATGGAAGATCTCGACATTCCAATTTATCAAAGTAAAACTTGATGGTGTCAACAAGGGATTAACAACACTTGGAGTTTTCCAAGAAGTTCAGAAAGATTGTCAAAAGATCAAAAATATTTTGAAAAGATAGGATAAAACTACATTGCTTTCTGCAAATAAGCCTAAACCCTACTTAGCCAAATATGCATGTATTGATAGGATCCACTTATTACTATATAGTAGTGAAACTTGCCAATACAATTCAAATGTATTGACCCTTGTGGCTGCAACTTATTATGTTGCAGGTTTGTTTGATGTTAGTGAAGTGTGTTGATTAGGATTACAAGTCTACAACCAACATGATTGCCTGTGGCACTTTGAAGATGAAGGACTCCATGCTATAGTTATTTCTGCTGCATTGTAATGAGATAGCCAAATGAGCTATGTAAGATGTAATGAATTATTCTATTCCTGGTTATAAAGTTGTATTATGACCTTTGTTTCTTGATATTACATCTTAATTGTGGATGCTAGTTATTGATCCAGGGACTAGCATTGTAAATACAGAGATCTCTACCTTATTAAACGTTGGGACCTCTACAACATGTTATTGATGTGTATCTCACTAGTAGTCGTAGTAGTGCCTGGGTATTTGATACTGGTTCGTTTGCTCATATTTGTAACTCAAAACAGGTGCTGCAGAATAGACAGAAACTAGAAAAGAACAAGGTGACGATGCGCGTTGGAAATGGATCAAAGGTTGATGTGATCGCGGTCGGCATGCTACCTATTCATCTACCTCGGGATTAGTTTTATACTTAAATAATTGTTATTTGGTGCCTGCGTTGAGCATGAACATTATATCTGGATCATGTTTATTGCGAGACGGTTAATTATTTAAGTCCGAGAATAATGGTTGTTCGATTTATACGAGTAATATGTTTTACGCACATGCACCTTTGATAGATGGTCTATTCTTGTTGAATCTCAATTGTAGTAATACACATATTAATAACATTGAAGCTAAACGTTTTAAATTGAGCGATAACTCGACCTATATGTGGCACTGTTGTCTTGGTCACATTGGAGTGAAGAGTATGAAGAAACTCCATTCCGATGGACTTCTTGAATCACTTGATTTTGAATCACTTGAAAGATGCGAAGAATGTATGATGGGTAAAATGACTAAGACTCCATTTTCTGGTACGATGGAGCGAGCTATGGACTTATTGGAAATCATACATACCGATGTTTGTGGTCCAATGAGGGTAGCATCGCGTAGTGGTTATCGTTATGTTCTTACCTTCACAGATGACTTGAGTAGATATGGGTATATCTATTTCATGAAACATAAGTCCAAAACTTTCGAGAAGTTTAAGGAATTTCAAAGTGAAGTAGAGAATCAACATAACAAGAAGATTAAGTTTCTACGATCTAATCGTGGAGGTGAATATCTAAGTTACGAGATTGGCAAGCATTTGAAGAAATGCGGAATACTTTCACAATTGACACCATTGGGAACACCACAACGTAATGGTGTGTCCGAACGTCATAATCAAACTCTCTTATATATGGTTTGTTCTATGATGTCACTTACAGA
The DNA here is from genome assembly GCA_030063025.1 of Avena longiglumis. Taxonomy (NCBI): domain Eukaryota; kingdom Viridiplantae; phylum Streptophyta; class Magnoliopsida; order Poales; family Poaceae; genus Avena; species Avena longiglumis. The sequence goes on along the minus strand of CP125974.1, from coordinate 190,404,651 downwards.
TTTACCGCTATCATTTTGGGGTTATGCATTAGAAACAACCGCATTCACTTTAAAGAGGGCACCATCTGAATCCATTGAAACGACACCGTATGAATTATGGTTTGGGAAGAAGCCTAAATTGTCGTTCCTTAAAGTTTGGGGTTGCGAAGCTTATGTAAAGAAGTTACAGACCGACAAGCTTGAACCCAAAGCGGAAAAATGCGTCTTAATAGGATACCCGAAGGAAACTATTGGGTATACCTTCTATCATAGATCCAAGGGCAAAATCTTCGTTGACAAGAATGGATCCTTTCTAGATAAGGAGTTTCTCTCAAAAGAAATGACTGGCAGAAAAGTAGAACTCGACGAGGTTGTCGAACCTTCTCTCGGACTTGAGAGTAGCGCAGCACCGGAAGTGGTTCCTGTGGCGCCTACACCAATAAGATAGGAAGCTAATCATGTTGATCATGAAACTTCGGTTGAAGTTACTATGAAACCTCGCATGTCAACGAGAACTCGTACCACTCCTAATTGGTATGATCCCGTTATGAGTGTCATGTTGGTGGACAACAACGATGACCCTGCGACATATGAGGACGCGATGATGAGCCCAAATTCCAATAAATGGCAAGAAGACATGAAATCCGAGATTGGATCCATGTATGAAAACAAAGTATGGACTTTGGTGGACTTACCGAATGGCCGGATGGCTGTCGAGAACAAATGGATTTTCAAGAAGAAAACAGATGCTGATGGTAATGTTACTGTCTATAAAGCTCGAATTGTCGCAAAAGGGTTTCGACAAATTCAAGGAGTTAACTACGATGAGACTTTCTCACCGGTAGCAAAGCTAAAGTCTATGAGGATTTTGTTAGCAATCGCTGCATATTATGATTATGAGATATGGAATATGGATGTTAAAACAACGTTCCTCAGTGGAGACATTGATGAAGAGTTGTATATGGTACTCCTCTTCATAGTCTGGCCATGGGAATAGCCAGGGACAAAGCCATGAGTACTCTTTATGTACTCGCAAACTAATACTAACAGGTAAAGGGGTTTTTGGATAATAGGACACTAGGCTCTAGGGTTGTTTTGCAAAAGCTAGATTTATCTCTACTAAGTCTAGAAGCAAATGAATGCTAGTCACCATTTTATAACTCCTAAGTGGGAATTTTTATTTCATATCAGAACTCTGTTGTGGTCAAGTCAAAGTTTCCAATCATTTCACAAGTCATTTTGAAAAGTCTGACGGGGGAACAATATGGCAACTCCAACTGTCCATAACCGCAGACGCGGCTATTCGAATAGTTTGACACTCTGCAGAGATTGTACACTTTCACCACAACATTCGATACATCCGTCAGGAACAAATCCTGAATTCACCATACTCAGTATGCGGATAATCAATCCTAACCTTTTAATTACACGCCCTAGTATAAGCACCTCTCCTGTGAGTTTGGCCTCCCAACCATGACCAACTGTCATCTTGGGTACTGCACAGGTGGACAATCTTCACAAGATAGCCTCATCTCAGACCTTGGCCGTGAGGGAACTAATACTAAGGTATATAAGTTTCCAGTCAAGCCCTACCCAATCTTCGGGTATTGTGGTTGTACGATAAAATTGGAATGGTATCGCATCCAGACAACCATCAGTTTTAAAAACGGCGAAGGCTCATGCCTCAATAATTTCATCACCAAAATCATCAGGTGTTCGGAAACACATGTCCAAAAAATTTCAATAGAATGATCCATCATTCCAAGGTTTTCATAACCATTTTTCTACCAAGTATTCCCATCTAAAGTTGCTCAAGTTTTATGCTTAGCACTAGCATCTACATGTGGGGGTAAGCAATAATGAGGGGTGGTAACCTAGTGGAGTTCTAACTAAGTTTAATCTCATGCCTTAAGATGACATCAAGATTATCTAGCTTAGGCCAAATTTTATGCTCTTTATGCAACCATCAAATAGTCTTCTAGTATCTACCATTTATTTCAGTAAACTCTAAGTAAGAGTTTTGATAAAGAAATAAAGTAATAGACTTGCAAATAAAACTAGGATGGTTTATCAAGTGGTATAAGCTTGCTAAGTTAATAGCTTGCATAGGTCAATTGATGTAGTAAGGCTTGCTAAATTTCAAGTGTTAACTTGCACATTCACTAGTAGTATTAGGCTTGCTAAAGTAGAGTATCTTGCAAGTTTTAGCTTGCATAGGAATAGTATAAGCTTTCAAGTTTTAGCTTGCATAGGTATAGTATCATCTTGCAAGTTTTAGCTTTCCTTGTGCAGAGTAGTGGTTGAAGTTCTCCTCGGCTTCTTCTTCGTAGAATCCTCCTTCCTCCTCGTATCCTTGGTCGGTATTATCGTCTATGAATAAATACAAGGTACACAATCACCAAACAATACTTAACTACTTGCAATCATCACACACAAGGGTCCTATAGATGATCTAACATCATCACTAACATTACAAGATTAAAGCTTGGTTTAATTCCTTTTATTTTTAGAAAGGTAATTTTTACTCATTGAAAAACTACTTAAGATTTAATATTCTCCAAACCAAATATGGGATCATGTTGACACATGTCATCACCACATATTTTAGTCCATGGGAATATGATTTAAAGTGGTGTCACAATTTAATAAGGTTTTACCCTTTTATTTTAATTAATTAAAGTGGCTAGAAATGCCTATGTAGCATTCTTTTATTACTTGAACATTATTTCTGAAGGTAAACCTATATATTTTTATATATTCTGAAAGGTATGGTTAAATGTGATTTTTGAGAGTTGGAATCAACTCAAAAGCTATTATGGTTTAAATTTGAAAAATGTTTGAATGCAGAAAAGCTTCTACCTTGTTATTTTTACCATGGGTGATCTATAGATCCAAATGACTTGAATCCAACGGGCTTGGATTCAGCATTCTGAGGCCTTTCTAACAAAATTGGTTTCATTCAATTTGGTGCACTGAATCGATATGGGTTGATTTTTGAAGTTGGGTACAAAAGTGAGTTTGAAATAAAATGGAAAAGGTTTAATTCAAATCACTGGGCTGCGCGGGAAAAGTTAACGGGCCGGCCTGCTAAGTGCAGTGCTCCCGTGGGCTGCTTAAGTGGGTGTCCCCACTCGTCAGTGCGATAGGGAGGGGCGAAGCGGTACGGGGCAATGTGGATTGTTCAATCTAGTTCTAATCTAACGGCTGAGAGTCATCGTCGACATCGAGCAACGCCGGCGAGAAAGAAACCTAGCGAGGCCAGTGAGGGGTGCTGGGGGCTCACCGGGGTGCAGGTGAGGCTTGGCGAGGCGGCCAAACGACGAAGTCGACGATGACGAACTTAGGGGTGGTCGCGGCAGCTCCTAGGGTGGACGAAATCGATGGCGCCCTTCTTCTCTAGAGGCGGCGGGCTCCGGTGAAATTCCCCTGAGGTGGTGCTCGCCTTGATCTGGGAACGGTGTGGCACGATCAGTGAGGATAGGGGAGTGAGATGGTGTGAAGAAATTGACTGGGGGTGGCCCCTATTTATAGTCGAGCGAGGGGACCGACGGGGCGCACGATGAGCTCGTCGGGGGCGATGTTATAGGCGACTATTGGCATGGGCGAAGGTAGGGGCGGTGCGGTGTTCCCTGGCGATGCTCAACGACATGGTTTTGAGGCGTGGGGCGGTGCGGCTTGGTCTGGAACATGCGACGATCTGCACGACAGAGGCGGCGTCTTCGATGGAGAGCGGTGGTTGTGCGTCACGGGGCGGCGAACGAGGATGTCTGGCGGTCTCCTGGGTCGGTGGTGATCGTGTGTGCACGCGGTGAGGGCGGCGCGCGGTCTGTGGGCGCTGTTCGAGGGTGGCTCTCTAGTGCACACTCGGCATGGTTGCTGGCGAGGTTGGCATGGTTCGTGCGTGTGGTCCAGGGATTGGCCACGCTCGCGGCTGGTACAGGGAGTGGAGGTGGACAGTGGGCTGCCTCCCAGACATGCTGGCTAGGCTTGCTTCTCTTCCTAGCTTGCTGTCGACATGGGGGTGACATGGGTGTGCTCGGCTATTCACCATTTAAGGCAATGCCAAGCTTACAGTGATGCTAAGGGTTAGTTTAGGTTGTTATATGATCTACTAAGGCTAGTGGTGCCCAGAGAGGGAACAAGTTAGGCTTCAATCACTGCTCACTATAGTGTTTAGGATTTTGATGATTTGTGTCTACAACCTGTTTGATGAAATGGCCGCATGAAATCAAGTTTTGAATTTTGAAAAGATTTTTGGTGGGTTTGCTAGATTGGTGCTGGTGAGTCTGCAGATGCTTGGGTTTTGAAAGTTGAGCTTGTTTGAGTGGTTTTTGAAAAAGTGGGATCTTCCCATATGATAAAGATTCCATTTTGAATTGTCATTGAAACTATGCATTTGAAAGTTTCTGGATGATCACAAAGTGGGCCTTGATACCTTGTTATGAGTACATTCAAGGGGTGCAAAGATCCAGAAAAGTTTCCATTAGGTTCTGAAAGTTTGAGACAGCCAAAGTAGGCATGGGAGTTAAATTGGTCAAAAATGACCATTCCTTTATTTTATTGGTTTTGATTTATTTGTCTTTAGGAAAAGTTTGGGAAATGTTTTAGATGATGTTTATTTAACCTAAGAAACATTTTACAAGCAAAGAAACACACAAACAAGGTGGTTCAAAAGAATTTCAAATTCAATGCATACACATATGCATGCCTTCATAATTTTAATTAGAAAAGTTTTTGTTAACCCTAAATTTGATGATTAGAGTTTGATGATTCTAGTTTAATATTTTTGGGATGTTACAAACCTTCCCCCCTTAAACAAAATCTCGTCCCGAGATTTAAAAAAGGACGAAAAGATTACCTAGGATTTGAAGAGATCGGGAAACTCCATCCTGATGTGATCTTCGCGTTCCCAGGTAGCTTCCTCTTCTGTGTGATTTCTCCATTGAATCTTGAGAAACTTGATGCTTCGGGTTCTGGTATTTCGAAAAGCTTCTTCCAAAATACGGATGGGTACTTCGGTATAGGTCAGGTCATCGTTGATCTCTATGGTCCGGTGATCGATATTCTTGAACACTTCGGTCTTCTCGCGGACTTCGAGACACTTGCGAAGTAACGAGATATGGAACACATTGTGCATGGCTGACATCTCTTCGGGTAGTTCCAATTGATACGACACTTCTCCTCGACGGTTCAGAATTTTGAAAGGTTCGATATATCTGGGGGCTAACTTTCCTTTGAGTTGGAAACACTGCATTCCCTTCAATGGCGACACTTTCAGATAAACAAAATCTCCTATGTTGAAGGCGAGGTCTCGACATATCTTGTCGGCGTAACTCTTTTGTCGGGATTGGGCAGTCTTGAGGTACTCACAAATCTTGTGAACCTTCTCTTCTGCTTCTCGTAGGATGTCGGGTCCGAAGATCTAACTCTCACCTACTTCCGACCAGTTCAAAGGGGTGCGACACTTCCTTCCGTACATAAATTCAAATTGGGCCATTTGCAAACTAGCTTGATAACTATTGTTGTATGAAAATTCTGCAAACGGCAGACAATCTTCCCACTTGGATCCATATTCTAACACAGATGCTCTCAGCATATCTTCGAGTATTTGATTTACTCGCTCTGTTTGTCCATCAGTCTGAGGGTGATATGCTGTAATGAAATCTAGACGGGTTCCTAAACCTTCTTGAACTTTCTTCCAGAATCTCGAGGTAAACTAAGTTCCTCGATGCGATACTATGTTCTTGGGGACTCCGTGCAAACTAACGATTCTAGCGATGTACAACTCTGCTAGTTTCGAACTCTGATATGTGGTCTTGACGGGCAAGAAATGGGCGACTTTGGACAATCTGTCTACTATGACCCAGATAGAGTCATTTCCCCTACTAGAAGTAGGTAGTCCAGTGATAAAGTCCATTCCTACAGAATAACATTTCCATTTCGGAATCTGCAAGGGTTGCAACAATCCAGCGGGTCTTTGATGTCCTGCCTTGACTCGCTGACATATATCACACTTGGTGATATAGCTTCCAATTTCTCTCTTCATCTTATGACACCAAAATTGCTCTTTTAAATCTTGATACATCTTAGTTCCTCCGGGATGGATAGAATATAGAGTATCATGAGCCTCCTTCAATATATCTTCTTTCAACTCAGAATCTGATGGTACACAAAGGCATCCTTTGTACCACAGAACTCCTTCTTCGTCTTCGGTGAATCCGGGTACTTTGCCTATACCGATACGACGCTTGATTCCGTCAATACTAGCATTTCCCTTCTGCGCCTCTTTAATCTGACTGATCAAAGTGGGCTGGAGTTCTATGCTAGCCAAAAATCCTTCACTTACTAATTCCATTCGAAAATCTTCCATCTCCTTGTGCAGACTTGGTTGCTCCTTCAAAATCATGGAGTTCAAGCGGCACGACAATCTGCTAAGGGCATCGGCTACCACGTTGGCTTTACCGGGTGATAGTGAATGTCCAGATCGTAATCCTTGATTAGCTGAATCCATCTTCTATGCCTCATATTCAGCTCCTTCTGAGTGAATATATACTTCAGGCTCTTGTGATCCGAATAAATCTCAACGGTTTCCCAATAGGTAATGTCTCCATGTCTTTAGGGCTAGAACTACGGCTACGAGTTCGAGGTCATGGGTTGGGTAGTTTTGCTCATGTTGTTTCAGTTGTCGAGATAGATAAGATATAACTTTGCTTTCTTGCATTAGCACACATCCAAGACTGATCTTGGATGCGTCACAATACACATCAAAGGGCTTTGTGATATCCGGCATGATCAAGATTGGGGCTGAAATCAATATCCTCTTGAGTTCTTGAAAACTCGCTTCACATTTTTCAGTCCATTCAAACTTCTTGTCCTTCTTCAGCAATTGGGTCATGGGTCTGGTGATACTAGAGAATCCTTCTACGAATTTGCGGTAATATCCCGCCAATCCGAGAAATGCACGAACTTGGGTTTGAGTGGTTGGGGCTTGCCAATCTTCTACATCTTTCACTTTGGCAGGGTCAACGGCAATTCCTCCGGCTGATACAATGTGACCGAGGAATCCTACCTCCTGTAACCAGAATTCACATTTGCTAAACTTTGCATACAGCTGATGCTCTCTAAGGGTTCCAAGAATGGTCCTTAGGTGTAGCTCATGTTCTTCTTCTGATTTGGAATAAATCAGAATGTCATCAATGAAAACAACGACAAACTTATCCAGGAAGCCCATAAAAATCTTATTCATGAGATTCATGAAATAAGCGGGGGCATTGGTTAATCCAAAAGACATGACTGTATACTCATACAATCCATATCTGGTGGTAAAGGCAGTCTTTGGAATATCCTCTGCACGAATTTTGAGTTGATGATAGCCAGTCCTAAGATCAATCTTAGAAAACACTTTGGCACCGGTCAACTGATCAAACAAATCTTCTATCTTGGGCAAGGGGTACTTGTTCTTGATGGTGACGTCATTCAATTTCTGATAATCCGTACACAAACGGTTACCTCCATCCTTCTTGGCCACAAATAAGACAAGTGATCTCCAAGGTGACGCACTTGGTTGAATCAATCCAATTTCCAGCATGGAATCCAATTGCTACTTCAATTCTGCGAGCTCTGACGGGTTCATACTATATTGTCTCTGGGCTATGGGTCCGGTTCTAGGAATTAGTTCAATGATAAACTCGATATCCCGATCTGGGGGCATACCAGGCAAAACATCTAGAAATACATCAGGGTATTCACAGACTATCCGGACTTGGTCAATGGTAGGTTGGGCTATACTATTGTTGCATTTCAATTGGAGAGGTAAGGTTTCAGATATATGCTCGACTGATATTACAGCTGTACTAGTCATGGTTATGGCTTTGTTGGCACAGTCAATTAATCCTTTATGTTTGGACATCCAATCCATTCCTAGTACTACTTCCAAACCTTTAGTTCCAAGTACTATCATGTTAGCATAAAAATATATGCCATGGATTCGGATAGGGACGGCTTTGCAAATTTGCCTAGCCTTGGTGGTTGATCCGGGAATTTGAACAATCATAACATGCTTCAGTTTGGTTGGTTGAATTTTACTAGTGCATGCAAATTCTTCGGTGATAAATGAGTGCGATGCACCAGAATCAAACAACACTCATGCAAGTACTGAATTAACAGAAAACATACCCAGCACGACGTCTGGCGCTTCCTGAGCTTCTTCATCATGCATGATAAAAAGACGGCCATTGCGGTTGAGAGAATTCCCTGGGGCAAATCTTCTTCCTGGCTGAACACGACGCTGCTGCTGAGCTGGGACATTCGCATTGGGGTCTGTAGCATTCTTCTTGTTGGGGCACTCGTTGGAATAGGGACCTTTATTTCCACAGTCATAACAGGTCACTTGTGACCTATCCTTGTCTGCTACAGGCACAACATTGCTTCCAGTCCTCGGGGCAGTGTTGGTGTTGGCGGTAGCATGTTGTTGTTGAACTTGGGTGGGGCACGATTGAAATTGCTAGAGTTGCCGGGGTTGTTGTGATTTCCTCCGGGTCTAGGGTTTCCACAGTTGGGATAGGTCGGACGGTTCATCGGTGGTCTGTTGGTCCTTGGGGCAAATCCTAGAGATGCGTTAGGGCAACACTTTGGGTTCTGATGGGTTCCTGGCTGATGCATCATACGACGCTTGCGGTTCTCATTGGCTTGGTTGATCTTTCCTTCCATCTGGATAGCAGAGTCGACAAGGGCTTCAATATCCGCAAAGGGGATATTGACTAACACCGTCTGCATCTCATCATGCAGACCATTCAGGAATATTTCTTTCTTCTTGGCTTCAGTGTCTATTTCATCATTCGGGGCATACCTAGCTAATGACAAAAATTTGTCACGGTATTCCACTACAGTAATCCTTCCTTGCTTCAGCTCTCTGAACTCGTCTCTCATTCTCTTGATCAAACCCGGTGGCACATGGTTTCTGCTAAACTTGACCTTGAATTCCTCCCAGGTCATCATCTGGCCTTCGGTCATAGCGCGAACACTGTTCCACCATGCTCTGGCATCTCCGGCAACATAGTGGGTGGCGAACAGGACTTTCTCGTTGGCTTCCACTCCGGCTACTTCTAAGTTATTTTCCATGGTTTGCAGCCAATCATCAGCGTCTAGGGGTTCTTCGGACTTAGTGAAAACAGGTGGGTTGGTATTCTGGAAATTCTTGAGTTTAGATCCATGGTTGTCCTGATTTCCGTGGCCTTGGTTGTTGTGGGCTAACTGGGCTATCTGCTGAAGGGTGGCTAGGTTGGCTTGACGTTCCGCTCTTTTATCTTCACGGTCAGAAGTCAACATTTGCAGTATCTGCAACATCGGGTCCGAGGTTGAACCACTTCCTCCACGTGGCATCTGAAGATTGAGGTAGATCATGAGAAAAGAGGGAAATTTCTAAAGCTTTGGGTCTTTAAAAAAAAAACTTTGAAGTCTGAATCAGATTTTCTAGCAACTTGCTTTTTCATTCACACGATACAACACACACCACATCAAAGGAAAGCAGATGGTTTTAAGAACCATTCTGAGAACTACGATACAGTGGGACCAAATACTACTCACTACGCTAGTGCTCAAGTGCTACTACTCCTCGGAATCTGTGGCTTCCTCCTCCTCATTATCATCGATGAAGGCGAAATCATCCTCATCGGTGAAGAAATCCATAGCCTGATCCTCCAAAAATTCGTTGTCATCGCTGAGATAGGATTAGGGGTCTCCACGAAGATCCTCTCCAGCATTATCCCTTTCCTCCAACTGCATTTCTCTCTCGTGGATGGTCTCCTCCAGAGATGAGATGCGGTGGTGAAGACGGGAAATAATGCGCTCCTTCTGGTCGAGCTGACGGCGGCGAAACTTGCGATCCTTTGCTAGCAGGGCGATGGTCTGGTCCTTCGTCTTGATGATGGCAGACTTGTGGTTGCAGTAGTCACGGCAGTTGTCCAACTCCTGCTGACGATCGTACATCATGAAGCTAAGGTGGTACAATTGGGTCTTTAGCTCGGGGTGGTATGGGGCTTCCAGTGGTTGTCCATTAGCATCACGCCTTGGGCAAAACTCAAAGCGAGTACCCTTGATCTGATTGATGCTCTGCCCACACAGACGAGAAAGAGCTTCCTGCATGGCTCTGGCAAGTCCATCGAGCTAGTTGTTTTCCCTCAAGGTAAACTGAATTCCCTCCGAAGTGGGAGGTTCAATCTTTCCTCGGAGACTTGCAACAATTAGCCACTACAGATCTTCTCCTCCTTGATCATTGAGCTGAGCTCCGAAGAACTCGGGGTGCGGACGCTCCAGAAGTTCCGAAAGCTAGTCCAAATCCCTCTCAAAGATCAGGTCTCCTCCATTCCCATGTTGGTAAAACTTGCTGTACTTCACGTCCATCTATAATAATATAGGATGAGTAAGTTAGTAGAGTGATTAAGTGTGTCAAAATTTTATGTATTTTGCAAGAGCTTTTGGAGGAACATGATTTTTCATGAAAGAATCAAAAGGATAAGAATGAGAATAAGTTTTTGTAAATATTTGTTTTCTTTGGTTTTGGGAAATAAGTTTTTGGTTTAAACGTCCAGTCTAACTAGGGTCTCCTATGGTCAGGATGGCTCTGATACCAACTTGTCAACACCCGGATTTTTAATCCCAGATGTCTGTTATGCCATACATCGCAATCCCAGGATTACCATTTTTGCGAGACATAACAGAACTGGATACCATAGTACATCATCCATTACAAACGATACATAGGTTCTTACACAAATAGGGATCTCATGATCCAGTTCTTAATACAACATCAAGCATCGGAATACGTAATAATAATGGTAGCGTAGGCGAAGCTCCATCTTCGGGGTCACAGGCAATGCTAACGATGGGAGATGATCCTAGTTGTCGTAACCTTCCTGGGGTCCATCCTCAAGGTACTCCTCTTCATAGTCTGGCCATGGGAATAGCCAGGGACAAAGCCATGAGTACTCTTTAAGTTCTTGCAAACTAATACTAACAGGTAAAGGGTTTTTTGGATAATAGGACACTAGGCTCTAGGGTTGTTTTGCAAAAGCTAGATTTATCTCTACTAAGTCTAGAAGCAAATGAATGCTAGTCACAATTTTATAACTCCTAAGTGGGAATTTGTATTTCATATCACAACTCTGTTGTGGTCAAGTCAAAGTTTCCAATCATTTCACAAGTCATTTTGAAAAGCCTGACGGGGGAACAGTATGGCCACTCCAACTGTCCATAACCGCGGACGCGGCTATTCGAATAGTTTGACACTCTATAGAGATTGTACACTTTCACCACAACATTCGATACATCCGTCAGGAACAAATCCTGAATTCACCATACTCAGTATTGCGGTTAATCAATCCTAACATTTCAATTACACGCCCTAGTATAAGCACCTCTCCTATGAGTTTGGCCTCCCAACCATGACCAACTGTCATCTTGGGTACTGCATAGGTGGACAATCTTCACAAGGTAGCCTCAGCTCAGACCTTGGCCGTGAGGGAACTAATACTAAGGTATATAAGTTTCCAGTCAAGCCCTACCCAATCTTCGGGTATTGTGGTTGTACGATAAAATTGGAATGGTATCGCATCCAGACAACCATCAGTTTTAAAAAGGGCTAAGGCTCATGCCTCAATAATTTCATCACCAAAATCATTAGGTGTTCAGAAACACATGTCCACAAAATTTCAATAGAATGATCCATCATTCCAAGGTTTTCATAACCATTTTTCCACCAAGTATTCCCATCTAAAGTTGCTCAAGTTTTATGCTTAGCACTAGCATCTACAGGTGGAGGTAAGCAATAATGAGGGGTGGTAAACTAGTGGAGTTCTAACTAAGTTTAATCTCATTCCTTAAGATGACATCAAGATTATCTATCTTAGGCCAAATTTTATGCTCTTTATGCAACCTTCAAATATTCTTCTAGTATCTACCATTTATTTCAGTAAACTCTAAGTAACAGTTTTGATAAAGAAATAAAGTAATAGACTTGCAAATAAAACTAGGATGGTTTATCAAGTGGTATAAGCTTGCTAAGTTAATAGCTTGCATAGGTCAATTGATGTAGTAAGGCTTGCTAAATTTCAAGTGTTAACTTGCACATTCACTAGTAGTATTAGGCTTGCTAAAGTAGAGTATCTTGCAAGTTTTAGCTTGCATAGGAATAGTATAAGCTTGCAAGTTTTAGCTTGCATATGTATAGTATCAGCTTGCAAGTTTTAGCTTGCCTTGTGCAGAGCAGTGGTTGAAGTTCTCCTCGGCTTCTTCTTCATAGAATCCTCCTTCCTCCTCGTATCCTTGGTTGGTACTATCGTCTATGAATAAATACAAGGTACACAATCACCAAACAATACTTAACTACTTGCAATCATCACACACAAGGGTCCTATAGATGATCTAACATCATCACTAACATTACAAGATTAAAGCTTGGTTTAATTCCTTTTATTTTTAGAAAGGTAATTTCTACTCATTGAAAAACTACTTAAGATTTAATATTCTCCAAACCAAATATGGGATCATGTTGACACATGTCATCACCACATATTTTAGTCCATGGGAATATGATTTAAAGCGGTGTCACAATTTAATAAGGTTTTACCCTTTTATTTTAATTAATTAAAGTGGCTAGAAATGCCTATGTAGCATTCTTTTATTACTTGAACATTATTTCTGAAGGTGAACCTATATATTTTTATATATTCTGAAAGGTATGGTTTAATGTGATTTTTGAGAGTTATAATGAACTCAAAAGCTATTATGGTTTAAATTTGAAAAATGTTTGAATGCAGAAAAGCTTTTGCCTTGTTATTTTTACCATGGGTGATCTATAGATCCAAATGACTTGAATCCAACGGGATTGGATTCATCATTCTCAGACCTTACTAACAAAATTGGTTTCATTCAATTTGGTGCACTGAATCGATCTGGGTTGATTTTTGAAGTTGGGTACAGAAGTGAGTTTGAAATAAAATGGAAAAGGTTTAATTCAAATCACTTGGCTGCGCGGGAAAAGTTAACGGGCCGACCTGCTAAGCGCAGTGCTCCCGCGGCTGCTTAAGTGGGTGTCCCCACTCGTCAGTGAGACAGGGAGGGGCGAAGCGGTACGGGGCAATGTGGATCGTTCGATCTAGTTCTAATCCAATGGCTCAGAGTCATCGTCGACATTGAGCAACGCCGGCGAGAAAGAAACCTAGCGCGGCTAGTGAGGGGTGCTGGGGGCTCACCGGGGTGCAGGCGAGGGTTGGCGAGGCGGCCGAACGACAAAGTCGACGACGGCGAACTCAGGGGTGGTCGTGGCAGCTCCAGGGGTGGACGAAATCGATGGCGCCCTTCTTCTCCAGAGGCGGCGGGATCCGGGGAAATTCTGGCGAGGTGGTGCTTACCTTGCTCCGGGAACGGTGTGGCACGATCAGTGAGGAGAGGGGAGTGAGATGGTGTGAATAAATCTACTGGGGGTGGCCTCTATTTATAGTCAAGCGAGGGGACCGACGGGGCGCACGGTGAGCTCGTCGGGGGCGATGTTACAGGCGGCTATTGGCATGGGCGAAGGTAGGGGCGGTGCGGTGTTCCCTGGGGATGCTCAACGACATGGTTTTGAGGCGTGGGGCGGTGCGGCTTGGTCTGGAACATGCGACGCTCTGCGCGGCAGAGGCGGCGTCTTCGACGGCGAGCGGTGGCTGTGCGTCACGGGGCGGCGAACGAGGATGTCTGGCGGTCTCCTGGGTCGGTGGTGATCGTGTGTGCACGCGGTAAGGGCGGCGCGCGGTCTGTGGGCGCTGGTCGAGGGTGGCGCTCTGGCGCACGCTCGGCATGGTTGCTGGCGAGGTTGGTGTCAACACCCTGATTTTTCAATCCTAGATTCCTGTTATGCCATACATCGTAATCCCAGGATTACCATTTTTGCGAGACATAACAGAATTGGATACCATAGTACTTCATCCATTACAAACGATACATAAGTTTCTTACACAAATAGGGATCTCATGATCCAGTTCTTAATACAACATCAAGCAGCGGAATACGTAATAATAACGGTAGCGTAGGCAAAGCTCCATCTTCGGGGTCATAGGCAATGCTGACGATGGGAGATGATCCTAGTTGTCGTAACCTTCCTGGGGTCCATCCTCCAGGTACTCCTCTTCATAGTCTGGCCATGGGAATAGCCAGGGACAAAGCCATGAGTACTCTTCAAGTACTCGCAAACCAATACTAACAGATAAAGGGGTTTTTGTATAATAGGACACTAGGCTCTAGGGTTGTTTTGCAAAATCCAGATTTATCTCTACTAAGTTCTAAAGCTAGTCACAACTTTATAATTCCTAAGTGGGATCTTGTAATTCAAGTCACAACTCTGTTGTGGTCAAGTCAAAGTCTCAATTCATTTCTCAAGTCATTTTGAAAAGTCTGACGGGGGAACAGTATGGCCACTCCAACTGTCCATAACCGCGGACGCGGCTATTCGAATAGTTTGACACTCTGAAGAGATTGTACACTTTCACCACAACATTCTATACATCCATCAGGAACAAATCCTGAATTCACCATACTCAGTATGCGGATAATCAATCCTTACCTTTGAATTACACTCCCTAGTATAAGCACCTCTCCTGTGAGTTTGGCCTCCCAACCATGACCACTGTCATCTTGGGTACTGCACAGGTGGACAATCTTCACAAGGTAGCCTCAGCTCAGACCTTGGCCGGGAGGGAACTAATACTAAGGGATATAAGTTTCCAGTCAAGCCCTACCCAATATTCAGGTATTGTGGTTGTACGCTAAAATTGGAATGGTATCGCATCCAGAAAACCTTCAGTTTTATATAGGGCTAAGGCTCATGCCTCAACATTTTCATCACCAAAATCCTCAAGTGTTTGGAAACACATGTCCAAAACATTTCAATAGAATGATCCATCATTCCAAGGTTTTCATAACCATTTTTCCACCAAGTAATCCCATCTAAAGGTTGGTCAAGTTTTTAGCTTAGCACTAGCATCTACAGGTGGGGGTAGTACTAATGAGGGGTGGTAACTAGTGGAGTTTCACTAAGTCCAACCTTATATCTTAGGCTGATAGCAAGGTTTCTAGCTTAGGCCAAATTTTATGCTCTTTATGCAACCTTCAAGACACATGCGGTATCTACCAAACTCTTAGGTAGACTCTAAGTAAGCTTTGATAAAGAAATAAAGTAAGAAGCTTGCCATAAAACTAGGATTGGTTTAACCAGTAGGTAGGATCATAAGTATGGGTTTGTGGTATCAGTAGGGTATCTTGCAAGGGTTAGCTTGCACAATATCAGTATAAGCTTGCATAGGTATAGTATCTTGCAAGTGTTAGCTTGCCTTGTGCAGAGCAGTGGTTGAAGTTCTCCTCGGCTTCCTCTTCGTAGTATCCTCCTTCCTCCTCGTAGTATCCTTGGTCGGTACTAGCGTCTATGAATAAATACGAGGTACACAATCACCAAAAAATACTTAATTACTTGCAATCATTACACACAAGGGTCCTATAGATGATCTAGCATCATCCCTAACATTTCAAGGTTAAGGCTTGATTTAAATATTTTTATTTTTAGAAAAGTAATTTCTACTCATTGAAAAACTACTTAAGATTTAATATTCTCCAAACCAAATATGGGGTCATGTTTACACATGTCATCACCACATATTGTAGTCCATGGGAATGTGATTTAAAGTGGTGTCACAATTTAATAAGGTTTTACCCTTTTTTCTTAATTAATTAAAGTGGCTAGAAATGCTTATGTAGCATTCTTTTATTCCTTGAACAATATTTCTGCAAGTGAACCTATATATTTTTATATATTCTGAAAGGTATGGTTAAATGTGATTTTTGAGAGTTGGAATCAACTCAAAAGCTTTTATGGTTTAAATTTGAAAAAATGTTTGAATGCATAAAAGCTTATGCCTTGTTATTTTTACTATGGGTGAACTACAGATCCAAATGACTTGAATCCAACGGGCTTGGATTAAGCATTCACAGAACTTTCCAACAAAATTGGTTTCATCCAATTTGGTGCACTGAATCGATCTGGGTTGATTTTTGAAGTTGGGTACAGAAGTGTGTTTGAAATTAAATAGAAAAAGTTTTAATTTGAATTGCTGGGCTGCGCGGGAAATTCTAACGGGCCGGCCTGCTAAGCGCAGTGCTCCCGTGGGCTGCGTAAGTGGGTGTCCCCACTCATCTGTGACACGGGGCTGGGCGAAGCGGTATGGGGCAACGTGGATCGTTCGATCTAGTTCTAATCCAAGGGATGAGGGTCATCGTCGACGCGAGACAACTCCGGCGAGAACGAAACCTAGCGCGGACAGTGAGGGGTGCTGGGGGCTCACCGGGGTACGGGCGAGGGTCGGCGAGGCGGGCGAACGACGAAGTCGACAACGGCGAACCTCCTGGTACCGGTGGATTCTCCTGGGGCGGCTCCAATCGCTGGCTCCTTCTTCTCCGGAAGCGGCAGGCTCCAGTGAAATTCCGGCGAGGTGGTGCTCGGCTTGCTCTGAGAATGGTGTGGCACGGTCAGTGAGCAGAGGGGAGTGAGATGGTGTGAAGAAATCATGCGGGGGTGGCCTCTATTTATAGTCGAGCGAGGGGACCGTCAAGACAGTGAGCTCGTCGGGGCGACTACTGGCTATAGGCATGGGCAAGGGTAGGGGCGGTGCTGTGTCTCTGGCGATGCTCAACGACATGGTCGCGAGGCATGGGGCGTGATTTGGTGAACGGCGGTGCTCTGCTTGTAGGCGGCGTCTTCGACGGCGGGTGGTGGTTGTATGGCACGGGGCGGCAAACAGGGGTGTCTGGCGGTTTCCTGGGTCGGTGGTGATCGTGTGGGCACGCGGTGAGGGCGGCGCGCGGTCTATGGTTGATGGTGGAGGGTGGCGCTCTGGCGCACGCTCGACATGGTCTGGGCGCGGCTTGTGCGCGTGGTCCAGGGCTTCGCAATGCTCGCGGCTGGGACAGTGAGTGGCGGTGGACGGTGGGATGCCTCCCAGACATGCTGGCTAGGCTTGCTGCTGCTCCTAGCTTGCTGTCCACAATGGGGTGGCATTGAGGTGCTCGGCTGTTCACCATTAATGGCAATGGCAAGCTCACAGGGGTGCTAGTGTTGGGCTAATCTTTCTAGATGATCTACTGAGGTGTGTGTGAGCTAACTAGGGAACAAGTTAGGCAAGAATCACTGCACACTATAGTGTTTGATGTTTTGTTTGATTTGTGTCTTCAACCTGTTTGATGAAATGGCCGCATGAAACCAAGTTTTGAATTTTGAAATGATTTTTGGTGGGTTTGCTAGATTGGTGCTGGTGAGTCTGCAGATGCTTGGGTTTTGAAAGTTGAGCTTGTTTGAGTGGGTTTTGAAAAAGTGGGATCTTCCCATATGAAGAAGATTCATCTTTGAATTGTCATTTAAACTATGCATTTGAAAGTTTCTGGATGATCACAAAGTGGGCCTTGATACTTTGTTATGAGTACATTCAAGTGGTGCAAAGATCCAGAAAAGTTTCTGTTAGGTTTTGAAAGTTTGGGATAGCCAAAGTAGGCATGTGAGTTAAATTGGTCAAAATGACCATTCACTTAATATATTTGTTTTGATTTACTTTTCTTTAGGAAAAGTGTGGGAAATGTTTTAGATGATGTTCATTTCACCTAAGAAACATTTTACAAGCAAAGGATCACACAAACAAGGTGGTTTTTAAAGAAATTCAAAATCCATGCATACACATATACATGCATTCATGGGTTTACTTAGAAAAGTTTTTGTTAACCCTAATCTTGATGATTAGTGTTTGATGATCTAAGTTTGGTATTTTTTTTGGGTTGTTACAAACCTTACCCCCTTAAACAAAA
Organism: Avena longiglumis; assembly: GCA_030063025.1. Taxonomy (NCBI): domain Eukaryota; kingdom Viridiplantae; phylum Streptophyta; class Magnoliopsida; order Poales; family Poaceae; genus Avena; species Avena longiglumis. The sequence goes on along the minus strand of CP125974.1, from coordinate 190,386,792 downwards.
TCTCGTCCCGAGATTTGAAAAAAGAAGAAAAGATTACCTAGGATTTGAAGAGATCTGGAAACTCCGTCCTGATGTGATCTTCGCGTTCCCAGGTAGCTTCCTCTTCTGTGTGGTTGCTCCACTGAAACTTGAGAAACTTGATGCTTCGGGTTCTAGTAGTTCGAAAGGCTTCTTCCAATATACGGATGGGTACTTCGGGATAGGTTAGGTCATCGTTGATCTCTATGGTCCGGTGATCGATATTTTTGAACACTTCGGTCTTCTCGGGGACTTCGAGACACTTGCGAAGTAACGAGATATGGAACACATTGTGCACAGCTGACATCTCTTCAGGTAGTTCCAATTGATATGATACTTCTACTTAACCGTTCAGAATTTTGAAAGGTCCGATATATCTGGGGCCTAACTTTCCTTTGAGTTGGAAACGCTGCATTCCCTTCAATGGCGACACTTTCAGATAAAAAAAATCTCCGATGTTGAAGGCGAGGTCTCGACGTCTCTTGTCGGCGTAACTCTTTTGTCGGGATTGGGCTGTCTTGAGGTGCTCACGAATCTTGTGAACCTTCTCTTCTGCTTCTCGTAGGATGTCGGGTCCGAAGATCTGACTCTCTCCTACTTCCGACCAGTTCAAGGGGGTGCGACACTTCCTTCCGTACATGAATTCAAAGGGGGCCATTTGCAAACTCGCTTGGTAACTGTTGTTGTAGGAAAATTCTACAAATGGCAGACATTCTTCCCACTTGGATCCATATTCTAGCACACATGCTCTAAGCATATCTTCGAGTATTTGGTTTACTCGCTCCGTTTGTCCATCGGTCTGAGGGTGATACGCGGTACTGAAATCTAGGCGGGTTCCTAAACCTTCTTGGACTTGCTTCCAGAATCTCGAGGTAAACTGAGTTCCTCGATCCGATACTATGTTCTTGGGGACTCCGTGCAAACTAACGATTCTAGCGATGTATAACTCTGCTAGCTTCGAACTCTGATAGGTGGTTTTAACGGGCAAGAAATGGGCAACTTTGGACAATCTGTCCACTATGACCCAAATAGAGTCATTTCCCCTACTAGAAGTAGGTAGTCCAGTGATAAAGTCCATTCCTACAGAATCCCATTTCCATTCCGGAATTTGCAAAGGTTGCAACAATCCTGGTCTTTGATGTCTGCCTTGACTCGTGACATATATCACACTTGGCGATATAGCTTCCGATTTCTCTCTTCATCTTATGCCACCAAAATTGCTCTTTCAAATCTTGATACATCTTAGTTCCTCCAGGATGGATAGAATAAAGAGTATCGTGAGCCTCCTTCAAGATAACTTCTTTCAACTCTGAATCTGCTGGTACACAAAGGCGTCCTTTGTAACACAAAACTCCTTCTTCGTCCTCGGTGAATCCGGGTACTTTGCCTGTACCGATACGACGCTTGATTTCGTCGATACTAGCATTTCCTTTCTGCGCCTCTTTAATATGACTGATCAAAGTGGGCTGAAGTTCTATGCTAGCCAAAAATCCTTCACTTACTAATTCCTTTCGAAAATCTTCCATCTCTTTGTGCAAACTTGGTTGCTCCTTCAAAATCATGGAGTTCAAGCGGCACGGCAATCTACTAAGGGCATCGGCTACCACATTGGCTTTTCCAGGGTGATAGCGAATGTCCAGGTCGTAATCCTTTATTAGCTCAATCCATCTTCTCTGCCTCATATTCAGCTCCTTCTGAGTGAATATATACTTTAGGATCTTGTGATCCGAATAAATCTCACAACGATTTCCCATCAGGTAGTGTCTCCATGTCTTCAGGGCTAGAACTACGGCTGCGAGTTCGAGGTCATGGGTTGGGTAATTTTGTTCATGTTGCTTCAATTGTCGCGATAGATAGGATATAACTTTGCCTTCTTGCATTAGCACACATCCGAGACCAATCTTGGATGCGTCACAATACACATCGAAGGGCTTCGTGATATCCGACATGATCAGAATTGGGGCTGAAATCAATCTCCTTTTGAGTTCTTGGAAACTCGCTTCACATTTGTCGGTCCATTCAAACTTCTTGTCCTTCTTCAGCAATTGGGTCATGGGTCTGGCGATACTAGAGAATCCGTCTACGAATTTGCGGTAATATCCCGCCAATCCGAGAAAAGCACGAACTTGGGTTTGAGTGGCTGGGGCTTGCCAATCTTCTACATCTTTCACGTTGGCAGGGTCAACGGCATTTCCTCCGGCTGATACAATGTGACCGAGGAATCCTACTTCTTGTAACCAGAATTCACATTTGCTGAACTTGGCATACAACTGATGCTCTCTAAGGGTTCCAAGAATGGTCCTTAGGTGTAGCTCATGTTCTTCTTCTGATTTGGAATAAATCAGAATGTCATCGATGAAAACAACGACAAACTTATCCAGGAAGTCCATAAAAATCTTATTCATGAGGTTCATGAAATAAGCGGGGGCATTGGTTAATCCAAAAGACATGACTGTATACTCATACAATCCATATCTGGTGGTAAAGGCAGTCTTGGGAATATCCTCTGCAAGAATTTTGAGTTGATGATAGCCAGTTCTAAGATCAATCTTAGAAAACACCTGGGCTCCGGTCAACTGATCAAACAAATCTTCTATCTTAGGCAAGGGGTACTTGTTCTTGATGGTGACATCATTCAACTTCCTATAATCCGTACACAAATGGTTACCTCCATCCTTCTTGTCCACAAACAAGACAGGTGATCTCCATGGGGACGCACTCAGTTGAATCAATCTGATTTCCAACATGGAATCCAGTTGCTTCTTCAGTTCTTCTAGTTCTGACGGGTTCATACTATAGGGTCTCTGGGCTATGGGTCCTGTTCCGGGGATTAGTTCAATGATAAACTCGATATCCCGATCTGGGGGCATACCGGGAAAAACATCTGGAAATACATCGGGGTATTCACAGACTATCCGAACTTGGTCAATGGTAGGTTGGGCTATACTCTTGTTACACTTGAATTGGCGAGGTAAGGTTTCAGATATATGCTCGACTGATATTCCGGCGGTACTGGTCATGGTGGTTGCTTTCTTGGCACAGTCAATCAATCCTTTATGTTTGGACATCCAATCCATTCCTAGTACTACTTCCAAACCTTTAGTTCCGAGTACTATTAGGTTAGCATAAAAATCTATGACATGGATTCGGATAGGGACGGCCTTGCAAATTTGGATAGCCTTGGTGGTTGATCCGGGAATTTGTACAATCATCACATGCTTCAGTTTGGTTGGTTGAATTTTACTAGTGCAGGCAAATTCTTCGGTGACAAATGAATGCGATGCACTAGAGTCAAACAACACTCTTGCAAGTACTGAATTAACAGAAAACATACCCAGCACGACGTCTGGCGCTTCCCGAGCTTCTTTAGCATGCATGAGAAAAAGACGGCCATTGCGGTTGAGTGAATTCCCTGGGGCAAATCTTCTTCCTGGTTGAACACGACGCTGCTGCTGAGCTGGACATTGGTGTTGGGGGCTATAGCATTCTTCTTGTTGGGGCACTCGTTGGAATAGTGGCCTTTATTTCCACAGTCATAACAGGTCACTTTTGACTTGTCCTTGGCTGCGATAGGCACAACATTGCTTCCAGTCCTCGGGGCAGTGTTGGGGTTGGCGGTAGCATTGTTGGTGTTGAACTTGGGTGGGGCACGGGTGAAATTGCTAGAGTTGCCGGGGTTGTTGTGATTTCCTCTGGTTCTAGGGTTTCCACGGTTGGGATAGGTAGGACGGGTCATAGGGGGTCTGTTGGTTCTTGGGGCAAATCCTGGAGATGGGTTGGGGCGATACTTTGGGGTCTGATGGGTTCCTGGTTGATGCATCATGCGACGCTTGAGGTTCTCATTGGCTTGGTTGATCTTTCCTTCCATCTGGATAGCAGAGTCGACAAGGGCTTCAATATCAACAAAGGGGATATTGACTAACACCATCTGCATCTCGTCATGCAGACCATTCAGGAATCTTTCTTTCTTCTTGGCTTCGATGTTTATCTCGTCCAGGGCATACCTAGCTAATGACAAAAATTTGTCACGGTATTCCACTACAGTCATCCTTCCTTGCTTTATCTCTCTGAACTCGTCTCTCATTTGCTTGATCAAACCTGGTGGCACATGGGTTATGCTAAACTTGACTTTGAATTCCTCCCAGGTCATCATTTGGCCTCCGGTCATTGCGCGAACACTGTTCCACCATGCCCTGGCGTCTCCAGCTAGATAATGGGTGGCGAACAGGACTTTTTCATTGGCTTCTACTCCGTCTACTTCTAAGTTATTTTCCATGGTTTGCAGCCAATCATCGGCGTCTAGGGGTTCTTCTGACTTGGTGAAAATGGGTGGGTTGGTATTCTGGAAATTCTTGAGCTTAGATCCATGGTTGTCCTGATTTCCATGGCCTTGGTTGTTGTGGGATAGCTGGGCTATCTGTTGCAGAGTGGATCGTTTGGCTTGATGTTCCGCTCTTTCAGCTTCGCGGTCAGAAGTCAACATTTGCAGGATCTGCAACATCGGGTCTGGGGCTGAACCACTTCCTCCACGTGGCATCTGAAGATTGATATAGATTATGAGAAAAGAGGGAAATTGCTAAGGTTTTGGGTTTTTGACAAGTTTTTAGAGCTTGACTCAGGTTTTTCTAGCAACTTGCTTTTTCATTCATTCACTCATAGCACACACACCACAACAAAGAAAAACAGAGGGTTTTAAGAACCATTCTGGAAACTACGATACAGTGGGACCGACTACTACTTACTACGCTAGTGCTCAGTGCTACTACTCCTCGGAGTCTATGGCTTCATCATCTTCAGCATCATCGATGAAGGCGAAATCATCCTCATCGGTGAAGAAGTCCATGGCCTGATCCTCCAGAAAATCATCGTCATCGCTGAGATAGGAGTAAGGGTCTCCACGAAGATCCTCTCCGGCATTCTCCCTTTCCTCTAACTACATGTCTCTCTCGTGGATGATCTCTTTCAGAGAGGAGATGTGATGGCGAAGACGAGAAATAATGCGCTCCTTCTTGTCGAGCTGATGGCGATGAGACTTGCGATCCTTTGCTAGCATGGCGATGGTCTGATCCTTTGTCTTGATGATGGCAGGCTTGTGGTTGCAATAGTCACGACAGTTGTCCAACTCCTGCTGACGATCATACATCATGAAGCTAAGGTGATCCAATTGAGTCTTCAGCTCGGGGTGGTATGGGGCTTCCAGTGGTTATCCATTTGCATCACGCCTTGGGAAAAACTCAAAGCGAGTACCCTTGATCTGATTGATGCTCTGCCCACACAGACGGGAAAGAGCTTCCTGCATTGCTCTGGCAAGTCCATCGAGCCAGTTGTTTTCCCTCAAGGTAAACTGAATTCCCTCTGCAGTGGGAGGTTCAATCTTTCCTCGGAGACTTGCAACAATTAGCCACTGCAGATCTTCTCCTCCTTGATCAGTGAGCTGAGCTCCGAAGAACTCGGGGTGCGGACGCTCCAGAAGTTCCGAAAGCTGATCCAGATCCCTCTCAAAGATAAGGTCTCTACCATTCCCTAGTTGGTAAAACTTGCTATACTTCACGTCCATCTATAAGAATAGAGGATGAGTAGATTATCAGAGTGATCAAGTGTGTCAAAATTTTATCTATTTTGCAAGAGTTTTTGAGGAACATGAAGTTTTATTAAAGAATTAAAGAGGTAAATGAGAATAAGTTTTCGTAAATATCTTTGTTCTTTGGTTTTGAAACTAAGTTTTTGGTTCAACGTCCAATCTAACTAGGGTCTCCTATGGTCAGGATGGCTCTCATACCAACTTGTCAACACCCGGATTTTTCAATCCTAGATGCCTGTTATGCCATACATCGCAATCCCAGGATTACCATTTTTGCGAGACATAACAGAATTGGATACCATAGTACTTCATCCATTAAAAACGATACATAAGTTATTACACAAATAGGGATCTCATGATCCAGTTCTTAATACAACATCAAGCAGCGGAATACGTAATAATAACGGTAGCGTAGGCGAAGCTCCATCTTCGGGGTCACAGGCAATGCTGACGATGGGAGATGATCCTAGTTGTCGTAACCTTCCTGGGGTCCATCCTCCAGGTACTCCTCTTCATAGTCTGGCCATGGGAATAGCCAGGGACAAAGCCATGAGTACTCTTCATGTACTCGCAAACTAATACTAACAGATAAAGGGGTTTTTGTATAATAGGACACTAGGCTCTAGGGTTGTTTTGCAAAATCCAGATTTATCTCTACTAAGTTCTAAAGCTAGTCACAACTTTATAATTCCTAAGTGGGATCTTGTAATTCAAGTCACAACTCTGTTGTGGTCAATTCAAAGTCTCAATTCATTTCTCAAGTCATTTTGAAAAGTCTGACGGGGGAACAATATGGCCTCTCCAACTGTCCATAACCGCGGACGCGGCTATTCGAATAGTTTGACACTCTGAAGAGATTGTACACTTTCACCACAACATTCTATACATCCGTCAGGAACAAATCCTGAATTCACCATACTCAGTATGCGGATAATCAATCCTAACCTTTGAATTACACTCCCTAGTATAAGCACCTCTCGTGTGAGTTTGGCCTCCCAACCATGACCACTGTCATCTTGGGTACTGCACAGGTGGACAATCTTCACAAGGTAGCCTCAGCTCAGACCTTGGCCGGGAGGGAACTAATACTAAGGGATATAAGTTTCCAGTCAAGCCCTACCCAATATTCAGGTATTGTGGTTGTACGCTAAAATTGGAATGGTATCGCATCCAGAAAACCATCAGTTTTATATAGGGCTAAGGCTCATGCCTCAACATTTTCATCACCAAAATCCTCAAGTGTTTGGAAACACATGTCCAAAACATTTCAATAGAATGATCCATCATTCCAAGGTTTTCATAACCATTTTTCCACCAAGTAATCCCATCTAAAGGTTGTTCAAGTTTTTAGCTTAGCACTAGCATCTACAGGTGGGGGTAGTACTAATGAGGGGTGTTAACTAGTGGAGTTTCACTAGGTCCAACCTTATATCTTAGGCTGATATCAAGGTTTCTAGCTTAGGCCAAATTTTATGCTCTTTAAGCAACCTTCAGCACACTGTCTGGTATCTACCAAACTCTTAGGTAGACTCTAAGTAAGCTTTGATAAAGAAATAAAGTAAGAAGCTTGCCATAAAACTAGGATTGGTTTAACCAGTAGGTAGGATCATAAGTATGGGTTTGTGGCATCAGTAGGGTATCTTGCAAGGGTTAGCTTGCACAATATCAGTATAAGATTGCATAGGTATAGTATCTTGCAAGTGTTAGCTTGCCTTGTGCAGAGCAGTGGTTGAAGTTCTCCTCGTCTTCCTCTTCGTAGTATCCTCCTTCCTCCTCGTAGTATCCTTGGTCGGTACTAGCGTCTATGAATAAATACGAGGCACACAATCACCAAACAATACTTAACTACTTGCAATCATTACACAGAAGGGTCCTATAGATGATCTAGCATCATCCCTAACATTTCAAGGTTAAGGCTTGATTTAAATATTTTTATTTTTAGAAAAGTAATCTCTACTCATTGAAAAACTACTTAAGATTTAATATTCTCCAAACCAAATATGGGCTCATGTTTACACATGTCATCACCACATATTGTAGTCCATGGTAATCTGATTTAAAGTGGTGTCACAATTTAATAAGGTTTTACCCTTTTTTCTTAATTAATTAAAGTGGCTAGAAATGCTTATGTAGCATTCTTTTATTCCTTGAACAATATTTCTGCAAGTGAACCTATATATTTTTATATATTCTGAAAGGTATGGTTAAATGTGATTTTTGAGAGTTGGAATCAACTCAAAAGCTTTTATGGTTTAAATTTGAAAAAATGTTTGAATGCATAAAAGCTTATGCCTTGTTATTTTTACTATGGGTGATCTACAGATCCAAATGACTTGAATCCAACGGGCTTGGATTAAGCATTCACAGAACTTTCCAACAAAATTGGTTTCATCCAATTTGGTGCACTGAATCGATCTGGGTTGATTTTTGAAGTTGGGTATAGAAGTGTGTTTGAAATGAAATAGAAAAAGTTTTAATTTGAATTGCTGGGCGAAGCGGTATGGGGCAACGTGGATCGTTCGATCTAGTTCTAATCCAACGGATGAGGGTCATCGTCGACGTGAGACAACTCCGGCGAGAACGAAACCTAGCGCGACCAGTGAGGGGTGCTGGGGGCTCACCGGGGTACGGGCGAGGTTCGACGAGGCGGGCGACGGAAGTCGACGGCGAACCTCCTGCACCGGTGGCTTCTCTGGGCGGCTCAATCGCTGGCTCCTTCTTCTCCGGCGAGCTCAGTGAAATTCCGGCGAGGTGGTGCTCGGCTTGCTCTGAGAATGGTGTGGCACGGTTAGTGAGGAGAGGGGAGTGAGATGGTGTGAAGAAATCGTGCGGGGGTGGCCTCTATTTATAGTCGAGCGAGGGGACCATCGGGGCGCATGGTGAGCTCGTCGGGGGTGACGTTACAGGCGGCTATAAGCATGGGCAAGGGTAGGGGACGGTGTTGTGTCTCCTGGCGATGCTCAACGACATGGTCGTGAGGCATGGGGCGGTGTGGTTTGTTTTGGAACGGGTGGTTCTCTGCGCGGCAGAGGCGGCGTCTTCGACGGCGGGCGGTGGCTGTATGGCACGGGGCGGCAAACAGGGGTGTCTAGCGGTTTCCTGGGTCGGTGGTGATCGTGTGGGCACGCGGTGAGGGCAGCGCGCGGTCTGTGGTTGATGGTCGAGGGTGGCTCTCTGGCGCACGCTCGGCATGGTCTGGGCGCGGCTTATGCGCGTGGTCTAGGGCTTGGAAATGCTCGCGGCTGGGACAGTGAGTGGCGGTGGACGGTGGGCTGCCTCCCAGACATGCTGGCTAGGCTTGCTGCTGCTCCTAGCTTGCTGTCCACAATGGGGTGGCATTGAGGTGCTCGACTGTTCACCATTAATGGCAATGGCAAGCTCACAGTGGTGCTAGTGTTGGGCTAATCTTTCTAGATGATCTACTGAGGTGTGTGTGAGCTAACTAGGGAACAAGTTAGGCAAGAATCACTGCACACTATAGTGTTTGATGTTTTGTTTGATTTGTGTCTGCAACCTGTTTGATGAAATGGCCGCATGAAACCAAGTTTTGAATTTTGAAATGATTTTTGGTGGGTTTGCTAGATTGGTGCTGGTGAGTCTGCAGATGCTTGGGTTTTGAAAGTTGAGCTTGTTTGAGTGGGTTTTGAAAAAGTGGGATCTTCCCATATGAAGAAGATTCAATTTTGAATTGTCATTTAAACTATGCATTTGAAAGTTTCTGGATGATCACAAAGTGGGACTTGATACTTTGTTATGAGTTCATTCAAGGGGTGCAAAGATCCAGAAAAGTTTCTGTTAGGTTTTTAAAGTTTGGGATAGCCAAAGTAGGCATGTGAGTTAAATTGGTCAAAATGACCATTCACTTAATATATTTGTTTTGATTTACTTGTCTTTAGGAAAAGTGTGGGAAATGTTTTAGATGATGTTTATTTCACCTAAGAAATATTTTAAAAGCAAAGGATCACACAAACAAGGTGGTTTTTAAAGAAATTCAAAATCCATGCATACACATATACATGCATTCATGGGTTTACTTAGAAAAGTTTTTGTTAACCCTAATCTTGATGATTAGTGTTTGAAATCTAAGTTTGGTATTTTTTTTGGGATGTTACAGTTGGCATGGTTCGTGCGTGTGGTCTAGGGCTTGGCCACGCTCGCGGCTGGGACAGGGAGTGGCGGTGGACGGTGGGCTGCCTCCCAGACATGCTGGCTAGGCTTTCTTCTCTTCCTAGATTGCTGTCGACATGGGGGTGACATGGGCGTGCTCGGCTGTTCACAATTGATGGCAATGCCAAGCTTACAGTGATGCTAAGGGTTAGTTTAGGTTGTTAGATGATCTAATAAGGCTAGTGGTGCCTAGAGAGGGAACAAGTTAGGCTTCAATCACTGCTCACTATAGTGTTTAGGATTTCGATGATTTGTGTCTGCAACCTGTTTGATGAAATGGCCGCATGAAATCAAGTTTTGAATTTTGAAAAGATTTTTGGTGGGTTTGCTAGATTGGTGCTGGTGAGTCTGCAGATGCTTGGGTTTTGAAAGTTGAGCTTGTTTGAGTGGTTTTTGAAAAAGTGGGATCTTCCAATATGATAAAGATTCAATTTTGAATTGTCATTTAAACTATGCATTTGAAATTTTCTGGATGATCACAAAGTGGTCCTTGATACCTTGTTATGAGTACATTCAAGGGGTGCAAAGATCCAGAAAAGTTTCCATTAGGTTCTGAAAGTTTGAGACAACCAAAGTAGGCATGGGAGTTAAATTGGTCAAAATGACCATTCCTTTATTTTATTGGTTTTGATTTATTTGTATTTAGGAAAAGTTTGGGAAATGTTTTAGATGATGTTTATTTCACCTAAGAAACATTTTACAAGCAAAGAAACACACAAACAAGGTGGGTCAAAAGAATTTCAAATTCAATGCATACACATATGCATGCCTTCATAATTTTAATTATAAAAGTTTTTGTTAACCCTAAATTTGATGATTAGAGTTTGATGATTCTAGTTTAATATTTTTGGGATGTTACACATATGAATATCTAGATTCCTATATTGGTTATAGATCGGAGAAGTGTCTCGGTCATGTCCGCATAATTCACAAATCGTAGGGAGACACACTTAAGGATTCAATGTTGTTTAGTAGATATGGAATGTAATAAGGAGACCGAATGTTGTTCGGAGTCTCAGATGGGATCCGGGATATCACGAGGAGATCCGGAATGGTCTGGAGAATAAGATTCATATAAGTAAAGTCTGATTCCGGAGTTCGGGAATGATTTTGACGTTTTCATCGGAGAGGTTCTAGAAGGGTCTAAAAGGTTCACCAGACCGGAAGTGGAATGGTTCATAAATGAGTCATGGTTAAGTGGAATGATTGGATCATGTCCTAGGTCACTTGGTTGGGAATTTGCGAAAGAGAAATAAAGCTCTAAATTGAAGGTCAAAAGGGAGGTTTGAAAAGTCAAACTGGAACAATAGTTTCCTAGTGAAAGAAGGAAAGAGGCATTCTTTCTCTCCAACTTGGGTTTGGGGAAGGATTCAAACTCCCCTCTCCCAAGCTGCCCTCCCTCTCAGAAATAGAGGGGAGGGGCTTCCCCAAAGCACCACAACCAGCCCTCCTGTAACATCCCAGAAATATTAAACATGGATCATTAAATGCTAATCATCAAAATTAGGGTTAACAAAAACTTTCCTATCTAAAAATATGAGAGCATTCATATGTATGTGTATTTAAAATTAGGATTCTTTTGAATTGCCATGGTTCTGTGTTTATTTGCTTGTAAAATGATTCTTAGGTGCAATAAACATCATCTAAATCATTCCCAAACTTTTCCCAAAGACAAACAACTCAAAATGAACAAATGAAGTGAATGGTCACTTTGGCCAAATTAAGTCTCATGCCTACTTTGGCTATTTCTAGCACTCAAAACCTAACAGAAACATTTATGGATCTTTGCACCCCTTGTTAGTACACATAATGAGGTACCAAGGCCCACTTTGTGATCTTCCAAAAACATGCAAATGCTAAGTTTAAATGACAGTTTAAAATTGAATCTATCTCATATGGGAAGATACCACTATTTCAAAAACCACTCAAACAAGCTCAATTTTCAAAACCCAATCAACCACAGAGTATCTAGCACATGCCTAGAACACCCACCAAAAATCTTTTCAAAATTCAAAATTCAAGTTCTTGCGGCCATTTCATCAAACACCTTGCACATTCAAATCAAACAAACAACAAACACTATTTTGAGTAGTGATTTGGCCAACCTTTTCCCCTCTCTAGCTCACATCAAACCTTTAGTAGATCATCTAGCTTCGTTAGTAACCTCTAGCACCACTGTGAGCTTGACATTGCCATCAATGTTGAGGAGGGCGAGCCTCACCATGTCACCCAGTGTGGACAACAAGCTAGAGGAAGAACTAGCTGCGCCCACCTTGTCTAGCATGCTGCCCATGCCTCACCGCCCTCGCTTGACCAGCCCTAGCTCAAAGACAGAGACAAGAACCGCCAGGAACGCCGTGCCCGCGCCACTGTTGACCATGCCGACGGGCACCACCATGAACGCGCCCACTCAACCCGACCACCTCGAGCCCACCTTGTATAGTATGAACTCCACCGTCCCAGGAGACCACTATACATGATCGTTTCCTTGCCCGTAACCCGTAGCCACCGCACACCATGGAGTTCGCCGTCGGTACCGCGCAGAGCACCGCATGTTCCCGATCCATTGCCACCGCCCCTAAGAGCGCATTAAAGTCCTAGAGCATCGCTAGGAGACCGCGCGTCGATCGCCAACCTCAGCCATGCCGCTAGCCGCCCGTAGCCATGTCGCCACCGTCGCCTGCCCATCCCTCTCGGTCTCGCCTTCGCGCCTATAAAAGGAGGCCACCCCCAGCCGTTTGAAGCACACCATTCCACTTCCCTCACGTCATTGATCGTTCCACCCTCAAGCCGGAGCACGAGGAGCAGCAGCTCGCCGGAATTACACCGGAGGAGGCCACCTCTGGAGGAGAAGGGTGTTGGAGATATGCCGAAGAGGCAATAATAAAGTGGTTATTATCATATCTTCACACTTATGATAAATGTTTACATACCATGCAATAATTGTATTAACCGGAAACATTAATACTTGTGTGATTTGTAAACTAAAATAAGAGTCCCTAGTAAAGCATCTTGTTAAACTAGCTTGTTGGTTAATATATGATCATGGTTTCCTGATCATGAACATAGAGATGTTATTAACAACAGGGTCATATCATTAGGAGAATGATGTGATGGACATACTCCTATAGATAAGCGTAGCATAAAGATCAAGTCATTTAAATAGTTCAATTGCTATATGCTTTCTGATACATAGTAACCTAATTCCTTCGACCATGAGATCATGCATATCACCTTTTCCGGATGGATGCTTTGATGTCATCAAACACCACACCGTAACAGGGTGGCTATAAAGGTGGCATTGAGTGTTCGGAAAGTATTGGTTGAAACACATGGATCAAGAGTGGGATTTGTCCATCCATATGACGGATAGATATACTGGGCCCTCTCGGTGAAATGTCATCCAATTAGCTTGCAAGCATGTGACTGGCTCACAAGGGATCACATATCACGAACGAGAAAGAGTACTTATCGAACGAGGTTGAACTAGGTATGCAGAGATCGACGATCATAACCTCGGATAAGTAAACTATCGCGAGACAAAGGGAAATTGGTATCGTATGTAAGTGGTTCATTCGATCGCAAAGTAATCGTAGAAATATGTGGGAGCCATATGAATTTCCAGATTCCTCTATTGGTTATTGTTAGGAGAAGTGTCTCGATCATGTCCGCATAATTCACGAACCGTAGGAGACACACTTAAGGATTCGACGTTGTTTGAGTAGTTATGGTATTATGAGAAAGAGACCGAATGTTGTTCGGAGTCTCGAATGGGATCCGGATATCACGAGGTGATCCGGAGAATAAGATTCATATAAGGAAAGTCCCGTTTGAGTTCGGAATGATTCGGTGTTTTCGGGAATGTTCTAGAAGGTTCGGATTGTCCGGTACTCTGGGGGGAGGTACATGAATGTGTCATTACATATTGAATGATTGCATCATGTACTAAGTGTTCTTGCTGTTCCAAAACTGAAAAGTCAAACTGCCAGTTTGAAAGTCAAGCAGCTAAAACAGAAACTGTGGAAAGCAGAAACTGTGGGAAGCAGAAACTGGAAACAAGCAAGAGGTGGTTGGAACCGACTTGGGGGAGGAGTCCCTCCAAGCCGGCGCGCCAACCAAGGCCGACTTGGGGAGGGACTCCCCTCCCCTTGGACGCCCCTCCCACCTATAAAAGGAGGGGCAGGGCCTCCTCCTCTAGACACACAAGTTCCTATCCTCTAATCTCCAGTTTAGAGCCGTTTTGGTTTAGAGCTTCTAATTGCCCTAGCCTTCGGTTTAGAGCCTTCTAATTGGTGTGTCTAAACCCTAGACCACCAATAGCTCTCTCTCATACTCCACCATACTCGCTCCGGCTTAAGGCGAAGCCCTGCGAGATCTCACCTCTACTTCCGGTACCACGCCCGTTGTCTTTGGAATCGCGAGAGAGTGCTACAACCTCCATGCTGCTAGAACAAGGGAGAGGAAGGTCTTCGAAATACCGATGTGTGACCGATTACGGGCGCTGCGGAGCATGGCGCCGGAAGGATCGTCTACGCGATCTTCAGATCGGAAAGAGTATGACTACATCACCCACGAGAATCTGCTCTCGTTAACCGCTTTGGAATCTTCGAGGTAAGTTATTCCATCGACTCGTTGCTACAATCTAATAGATAGATCTTGGCTTGTTTGTTTGTATGCGATAGAAATTTTTTGTTTTCCATGCTACGAACCCCTACAGTGGTATCAGAGCCGTGTCTATATGTAGATCTGTTGCACGAGTAGAACACAATGGTCATTGTGGGCGTTGATGCTTTATTGTCGATTGCTTCTTGTGTACTTTGCATCTTGTGGTATGTTGGGATGAAGCGGCCCGGGCTAACCTTACATGACATCGTTCATGAGACTTGCTCCACGCTTGACATGCAACTTGTATTGCATAAGTGGCTTTGCGGGTGCCTGTTTCTCCTAGCATAGTTAAGATCCAATTTACAACGGGTGATTGACAATACTAGTATCAATGTTGTGGTTCTTGTTCGTAAGTTAGAACGACACTTATTGAAAGCCCCAAACCACGTAAAACATGCAAAGAAAATTAGAGGCGTCTAACTTTGTTTTGCAGGGGTGTGCTGTGATGTGATATGGCCATGATTGTGATTATATATGATGTATGCAATGTTCCTTATTGTAAGTTGGCAACCGGCAGGAGCCATATGGTTGTCTTTAAATTCTGTTAAGACCCGCGTGTCTATTCAAAGTAGTTGTAATAGTTGAAGCTGGTGGACGACAACCATGGAGCAGCGTCATTGACCTTGATGCAATGCTGGTGATGATGGAGATCATGTTCGTGCTTGAAGATGGAGATCGGAAGCACAAATAAGAAAGGCCATATCATATCACTTATTATGAATTGCATGTGATGTTAATCCTTTATGCATCTTGTATTGCTTAGTAGACGACGGTAGCATTATAAGATGATCCCTCATGCACATGAATTTCAAGTCATAAAGTGTTCACCCTTAGTTAGCACCGTTGCTAAATCTTGTTGTTTCGAAGCACCACGTGATGATCGGGTGTGTTAGATTCTACAAGTGTATACAATGTGAGCAAGCCAGATTTTCTCATGCGGAAACTAAGGTTTGATCTTGACGAGCCTAGCATGTACAGACATGGCCTCAGGAACACGGATTACCGAAAGGTAGAGCATGAGTCATATAGTAGATATGATGAACATGTTGATTGTTCGCCATTGAAGCTATATCAACTCTCGTGATGATCGGTTTTGATGTAGTGGATTTGGTTCGTGTGATCACTAAAACAATGTGAGGGATGTTGTTTTGAGTGGGAGTTCACCTAGATTAATTTAATTATTAATTTGAACTCAATTTATCATAAACTAAATCAAAGTGAATTTGCATAGTTGTTGTAGTCATTGGCATCCGTTTACTACCTTGCGCTTAGTTATAATTTAGATGATAGAACTATAGAATTCTGGTTAGTTTTGAAGTGTTAATCTAAAGTTTAAAAGTCCTATTGCAAACTTTCAGTAAGTTTCGGTTACTCCATGAAGTTTAATAATTAGTATTAAATCAAGAGTAACAATTCCAAGTGTTAGTATATAAGTATCATGTTTGTCTCCATGATTCTTGATATTCAAAGGATTCTCTTAATATCAAGTTTATCTAGGATCTGAAAGAGTTGTTTCAGAAACCATGATGTGTGGAAGATATTGTGATATCTGAAACGAAGTATTGGTTACAACATGATAGAGTATAATATGGCAAAAGTCATGTTCTCATATTTTATGAGAATTTGCAAAAGGTTGGAGACACTAGTTGTCCTAAACCTCCAAAAGTTTTGGGAGAGCAACATTGTACTCACGATTCACCGTTACAAGCTAAAAGTAGCTTGATCATGGATAATTCCATGATAAGGGTGAATATTTGATGTAGGTAAAATATTTACTACACCAAGAGATTACTAAAGAAAGGAATTTGAAAGAACACCAAACATTTGATGATAGGTGATCTACTTCAAAGTGCAAGTCCAAAGACATTGGTATTTAATTATACACGCTTTGGATTATGTGTCATATGTATGACTCCACTATTGATGTTGATAGATTCTTTCAAATGTAAAAGAAATCTTGAAAGAGAATCTCATAAATATATGGCGAAAAGAAAAGACTAGAATTGTTCAGCTTAAGTATATAGATGATATACATGTTATGGCTATATTCTTTGCTTATTAAACAATGTGGTTCTCAAGTATTTGATACTGAATTTGTTGGTGTGAATCGTCATACGAAACAACACAATTCATGAACTACAATGGCCTAAGTAACTAGCAAAAGAATATGTGATGATGTTCATCGAGAACAAATAAACGGTTATTGTGTTGCTCGTTAAACATCAAAGCTTGCATTCAAAGATTTGTTTTATCAGGTATTATGAGAACAAAAGGGTTGTTCAAATAATTGCCGTAATCCATAAAAGATGGATTCGCAAATCTCGTTGGAGACATCACATCCATAAAACTAGTGCTAAAGATGTCGAAAGACAAATTGATTGAAAGATCACTTAGGAAGTGACATCGCCGTTTAAATTATACTGAAAAGAAAACATGAAGAAACTCCACGTGGATGGAATTTTGGATTTTTTTTGATTTTTGATCAAATGACGCTTGTGAAACTTTCCTAGAGATAATTGAAACTTCGTTCATAGGCCAAAAGGGAACGAAAGACTAGCTTATTGGAATTTGTACATATTGTTGTACGAAGTCCATTATGTGTAGTCAAGAGCGATGGATTTTAACTTCATTTGCTTTTTCCGAAATTTTGAGTGAATATATGAATATTTACTTAATAAGGATGAAGTATGAAACATTTGAAAAGTTCAAATACTTTCAAGATGAAGTGCAAAATCATTGTAACAAGAATATAAACAGTTTATGATAAAGATCATAAAGGAAGATATTTGAGTTACAGAGTTTAGCATAATACCTAAGATTTAAGGAATCGTTCCGTGGATTTGCATTTCCCGAAACACCATAAGGGTATGGAGCGTTCGAGATATGTAATTAAACCTTGTTTGACATGGTAAGATCAAAGGTATAATTCATAAAACTGCCATTATATTTTAAAGATTAAAAGCTTAGAGATTACCGTTTTTCCACTGAAAAGAGCTCCATCATAATCCGTTGAAATGACACCATATAAAGTTATGGTTTGGGATAAAACCCAAGTTGTCCTTTCTTAAACAATGGTTTGCTATGCATAAGAAAGATGTTTGCAACCAAAGTCGGATGAACCTGTCTTTGTATAACTGTTGAGTATTCCTCCATAACACCAAAGACAAAAGTGTTTGTCGCTTAGAACGTCAAGTTTCTTTGGGAAGGAATTTTTCGTGAAAAGAAAAGTGGGAGGACAATAGAACTTTGATAAGGTTAAAGGAACCTTAGCTATATGTGCAAAGTTGTGCAGCACCGAAAAGTGTTCCGGAGGCAGCAACAATGCTCATGGCTCGCATGCCTCAAAGGTTGTGGTCACGGAGATCTAAGTTCCTATTGAAACAAGTAGATCGGGTAAACAATCAAATACCAAGATTTGAGGGTTTAATAATTATTTGATAATAATGAACCGACTACATGCAAAGAAGCGATGATGGGCCCTGACTCCGTCAAATGGCTTGAAGCCATAAAATCCGTGATAGTTCCATACACGAGAAATCAAGTTTTGAACTTGAAGGACCCTCGAGAAAGGTGTAAGACCTTACAGTTGTGTTTGGATCTATAAATAAATAGACATGGATGTTGCACATCTATGAAATAGTCGACATGTTGGGAAAGAGTTCACAAAATGTTCAAAAGTTGACTATGACAAGATTCGATCTTTCATAGTGATTTTTAGTCTTGACGGATTAATGTAGCAACCACTACATATAACTTGTTATATGGTAGTTGAATAAACAAAACAAGTTCTTCTAATAGAATCGTTACCTAGGACATGTGCATAACATGGTCCATAGGGTTTTGTTAATTCAAAGGATGCTAAAAGCATATGCAAACTTCAATGGTTAAAGTGAGCATAGCGGAGTTGGAATCTTCACTATGATGAAACTGTTAAAGGAGTTTAAAAGTTCATTAGAGACAATGAAGATACTTGCATTTCCAAGAAAATAAGTGGGAGCGCTAAGACATGTTTCTAATACATTATGTGGAAGACATATTGTTGATTGGAAATAATGTATCTTTTATTAACACATATTAAGAATTTCATCCCGATGAAAGACTTAGGCAAAACCCAAATATTTGGCATCAATAGACGCTAATATGGTTTTGCCGTATATAGACAAGATATTGAATGAGTTCAATATAGAAACTACAAGAGAGGTTCTTGTCGCACAGAAAGGATTGAAAGAGTTCAATGTTGATGATATATTCAAGTGTATTGACATTTGGTAAAGTGAAACAAATAATCAAGTATAGATTGATACTTGATGTATGAAATCACAAAGAGTATTTATATCAATCATACTGTGATATGTACAAATCCAGATATGTCCTATGCTCTAAATGTTGTGAGCATATACCAGAATGATTCGTAAGATGATCATTGGACAATAGTAAGGATATTCTTATGATTTTTTTGGAAGAACTAAGAGTATATTATTTGTAGAAGTGACAAACAGATGGTTAGTTCATTGTAAAAGTACTACATTGATACTAGCTTTGTCACAAAGTACAAATTAAGTCTATCTCAATCTAAACTAAGGGTGGCACAATATAATGGAAAGTGAGTTCCATAATGGATTTGGATGAGTTCCAAACTTAAGACATTATGACAGATACTACAACAAAAGGCTAAGTATATGACTGCTATTATAGCAGCAAAAGAGGGCATTTGTGTCAAGTAGTTTGTTATCAAACTAGGTGTAGTTCACAGAGGGATAATACTATGAAGATATATTGTGCGACAATATTATCAACATGTTTTAACACCAAAGAACTAAAGGTCACACCGAAAGACCAAATTTATACAAAGCCATCTCATTAGAGAATGAGTGATGCGTAGAGACGCAAAGACATGCAATTACACACGGACCTGGAAGTGTCAGATCCGGAGATCAGTTGACCACTAGCAATCGTGTACATACAACACCGGAAAGCCATAGGTGTTATATACACAAAGGTTTGAAACTAGACTATTGACTCTAGTGCAAGTGGGAGACTGTTGGAGATATGCCCAAGAGGCAATAATAAAGTGGTTATTATCATATCTTCACACTTATGATAAATGTTTACATACCATGCTATAATTGTATTAACCGGAAACATTAATACTTGTGTGATTTGTAAACTAAAAATAAGAGTCCCTAGTAAAGCCTCTTGTTAAACTAGCTTGTTGGTTAATATATGATCATGGTTTCCTGATCATGAACATAGAGATGTTATTAACAATAGGGTCATATCATTAGGAGAATGATGTGATGGACATACTCCTATAGATAAGCGTAGCATAAAGATCAAGTCATTTAAATAGTTCAATTGCTATATGCTTTCTGATACATAGTAACCTAATTCCTTTGACCATGAGATCATGCATATCACCTTTTCCGGATGGATGCTTTGATGTCATCAAACACCACACCGTAACAGGGTGGCTATAAAGGTGGCATTGAGTGTTCAGAAAGTATTGGTTGAAACACATGGATCAAGAGTGGGATTTGTCCATCCATATGACGGATAGATATACTCTGGGCCCTCTCGGTGAAATGTCATCCAATTAGCTTGCAAGCATGTGAGTGGCTCACAAGGGATCACATATCACGGGAACGAGAAAAGAGTACTTATCAGTAACGAGGTTGAACTAGGTATGCAGAGATACCGACGATCATAACCTCGGATAAGTAAACTATCGTGAGACAAAGGGAAATTGGTATCGTATGTAAGTGGTTCATTCGATCGCAAAGTAATCGTAGAAATATGTGGGAGCCATATGAATTTCCAGATTCCTCTATTGGTTATTGTTCGGAGAAGTGTCTCGATCATGTCCGCATAATTCACGAACCGTAGGGAGACACATAAGGATTGACGTTGTTTGAGTAGTTACGGTATTATGAGAAAGAGACCGAATGTTGTTGAGTATCGGATGGGATCCGGGATATCACGAGGTGATCCGGAATGGTCCGGAGAATAAGATTCATATAAGGAAAGTCCCGTTTGAGTTCGGGAATGATTCCGTGTTTTCATCGGAATGTTCTAGAAGGTTCGGATTGTCCGGTACTCGGGGAGGAGGGTACATGAATGTGTCATTACATATTGAGTGATTGCATCATGTACTAAGTGTTCTTGTTCCAAAACTGAAAAGTCAAACTGCGGTTTGAAAGTCAAACGCTAAAACAGAAACTGTGGAAAACAGGAAACTGTGGGAAACAGAACTGTGGGAAACAAGCAAGAGGTGGTTGGAACCGACTTGGGGAGGAGTCCCTCAAGCCGGGCCAACCAAGGCCGACTTGGGAGGGAATCCTCCCTGGCCCCTCCCACCAATAAAAGGAGGCGGGGCCTCCTCCTCTAGACACACAAGTTCCTATCCTCTAATCTCCGGTTTAGAGCCGTTTTGGTTTAGAGCTTCTAATTGCCCTAGCCTTGGTTTAGAGCCTTCTAATTGGTGTGTCTAAACCTTGACCACTAATAGCTCTCTCTCATACTCCACCATACTCGCTCCGGATTAAGCCTGCAAGGATCTCCTCTACTTGGTACCACTTGTTGTGCCGGAATCGCGAGGAGAGTGCTACAACCTCCATTTTGCTGGAACAAGGAGAGGAAGGTCTTCGTACCGAACGTGTGACCAATACGGAAGCGCTTAACGGAGCGCCTGGCGAAGGACCGTCTACACGATCTTGAGATCGGAAAGAGTACGACTACATCACCCACGAGAATCTGCTCTCGTTAACCGCTTTGGAATCTTCGAGGGTAAGTTATTCCATCGACTCGTTGCTACAATCTAATAGATAGATCTTGGCTTGTTTGTTTGTATGCGATAGAAAATTTTTGTTTTCCATGCTACGAACACCTACAAAGGGGGCCGCTGATTGCGACCACCCCCAGAGCTGCCTCGACCGTCCCTGACCTCGCCGGCAAGATCAGGGACGGTCGAGGCAGCTCCGGGGTGGTCGCAATCAGCGGCCCCCTTCTCCTCCAGAGGCGGCCTGCTCTGGTGCAATTCTGGCAAGCTGCTGCTCCTCATGCTCCGGCTAGAGGGTGGAATGATCAGTGAGGTGAGGGGAGTGGAATGGTGTGCTTCAAACGGCTGGGTATGGCCTCCTTTTATAGGCTCGACGGCAAGACCGAGAGGTATGGGCAGGTGATGGTGGCGACATGGCTACGGGTGGCTAGAGGCATGGCTGAGGTTGGCGATCGACGCGTGGTCTCCTGGAGATGCTCTAGGACTTGAATGCGCGCTTAGGGGCGGTGGCAATCGGTCGGGAATGTGCGGTGCTCTCTGTGGCAGAGGTGGCGTCTTTGACGGCGAGCGGTGGCTATGAGGCACTGGGCGGCAAACGGTGATGTCTGGCGTGTTCCTTGGGTTATGGCGAAGCGGTGGGCATAGGCTGCGGTCGAGGGGCGGCGTGCGCGTGCCGGGTGCGGCGCTCTAGCGCGTGCTCGGCATGTCGAAGTGGCACTGGGCGCGGGGCGTGCTCGGTGGTCCATGACTTGCCTTGGCTCGGGGAGGGGACAGTGGGTGGCGGTGAAGTGCTGGTGATCTCCCAGACATGGCAAGAGAGGGGGAGGTAGTCTGCTGCGGCGGCGACCAAGTTGGCCGGCGAGGTGTGCTCGGCTTGCTCACCATTGATGACAATGGCCAGCTTACAGTGAGGCTAGGGGTTTCCAATTAGGCTAGATGATCTACTAAATGGTTGCTGTGAGCTAGAGAGGGAACAAGTTAAACCAAAACACTATTAAAAACAGTGAATTTGATTTGGTTTAAATTTGCCTGCCAAGTGTTTAATGAAATGGCCGCAAGAATCTTTCTTTTGAATTTTGAAAAGATTTTTGGTGGGTGTGCTAGGCATGTGCTGGAGACTCTGTGGGTTCTTGGGTTTTGAAAATTGAGCTTGTTTGAGTGGTTTTTGAAATAGTGTGATCTTCCCATATGAGATAGATTCAATTTTAAACTGTCATTTAAACTTAGCATTTGAATGTTTTTGGAAGATCACAAAGTGGGCCTTGGTACCTCATTATGTGTACTAACAAGGGATGCAAAGATCCACAATTGTTTCTGTTAAGTATTGAGTGCTTGGAATAGCCAAAGTAGGCATGTGAGTTAATTTGGCCAAAGTGACCATTCACTTCATTTGTTCATTTTGAGTTGTTTGTCTTTGGGAAAAGTTTGGGAATGATTTATATGTTGTTTATTTCACCTAAGAATGGTTTTACAAGCAAAGAAACAGAACCATGGCAATTCAAAAGAATCCTAATTTTAAATACACATACATATGAATGCTCTCATATTTCTAGATAGGAAAGTATTTGTTAACCCTAATTTTGATGATTAGCATTTGATGATCCATGTTTAATATTTTTGGGATGTTACAAACCTCCCCCCCTTAAACAAAATCTCGTCCCGAGATTTGAAAAAGGACGAAAAAGATTACCTAGGATTTGAAGAGATCTGGGAACTCCATCCTGATGTGATCTTCACGCTCCTAGGTAGCTTCTTCTTCCGTGTGGTTGCTCCACTGAATCTTGAGAAACTTGATGCTTCGGGTTCTGGTAGTTCTGAAAGCTTCTTTCAAAATACGGATGGGTACTTCAGGATAGGTCAGGTCAGCGTTGATCTCTATGGTCCGGTGATCAATGTTATTGAACACTTTAGTCTTCTCCGGAACTTCGAGGCATTTGCGAAGTAATGAGATATGGAACACATTGTGCACGGCTGACATTTCTTCTGGCAGTTCCAATTGATACGACACTTCTCCATGACGGTTCAGAATCTTGAAGGGGCCGATATATCTGGGGGCTAACATTCCTTTCAGTTGGAAACGTTGCATTCCCTTTCATGGCGACACTTTAAGATACACAAAATCTCCGATATTGAAAGCGAGGTCTCGACGTCTCTTGTCGGCGTAACTCTTCTGTCTTGACTGGGCGGTCTTGAGGTGCTCACGAATCTTGTGAACTTTCTCTTCTGCTTCTCGTAGGATGTCGGGTCCAAAAATCTTACTCTCTCCTACTTCCGACCAATTCAAAGGGGTGCGGCACTTCCGTCCATACATGAATTCAAAGGGGGCCATTTGCAAACTAGCTTGATAGCTGTTGTTGTATGAAAATTCTACGAATGGCAGACAGTCTTCCCATTTAGATCCATACTCTAACACATATGCCCTCAACATGTCTTCGAGTATTTGATTTACTAACTTCGTTTGTCCGTCGGTCTGAGGGTGATAGGCTGTGCTGAAATCTACTTGGGTTCCTAAACCTTCTTGGACTTTCTTCCAGAATCTCGAGGTAAACTGAGTTCCTCGATCCGATACGATGTTCTTGGGGACTCCGTGTGTAACATCCCAAAAATATTAAACTTAAATCATCAAACTCTAATCACCAAATTTAGGGTTAACAAAAACTTTTCCAATTAAAATATGAAAGCATTCATATGTGTATATATTACAATTTGGACTCTTTTGAATTGCCATGATTATGTGTTTCTTTGCTTGTAAAATGATTCTTAGGTGAAATAAACATCATCTAAGCAATCCCCAAGATTTTCCCTAAGACAAACAAATCAAAACAAACAAATTAAGTGAATGGTCACTTTGGCCAATTTAACTCCCATGCCTACTTTGGCTATCTCTAACTTTCAGAACTTAAGAGAAACATGTATAGATCTTTGCACCCCTTGATAGTACTCATGACAAGGTACCAAGGCCCACTTTATGATCATCCAGAAACATTCAAATGCTTAGTTTAAAGGATAGTTTAAAATTGAATCTATTTCATATGGGAAGATCCCACTTTTTCAAAAAACCACTCAAACCAACTGAATTTTCAAAACCCAAGCATCCACAGACTCACCAGCACATGCCTAGCACAACCACCAAAAATCTTTTCAAAATTCAAAACTTGAATTCATGAGGCCATTTCATCAAACAGCTTGCAGATGCAAATCAAACAAAATCAAAACACTATGTTGAGCAGTGTTTTGGGCCTAACTGGTTCCCTCTCTAGCTCACAACACCCTTAGTAGATCATCTAGCAACCTTAACTAAGCTCTAGCCCCACTGTAAGTTTGCCAATATCATCAATGGTGAACATGCCGAGAGCACCCATGTCACCCCAGTGTGGACAGCAAGCTAGGGGAAGAACTAGCCGTGCCAACCTTGTCTGGGAGGTAGACCATGCCTCACCGCCCCCTCTCGACCAGCCCTGCCTCGCAGACAGCAACCAGAACCACTAGGAACACCGCGCCCGCACCGCCGCCGACCATGCGGACGCGCACCGCAGAGCACGCGCCGTTCCTATGCAACCCAACCACCTCGAGCCCTTGCTGCCCGCCAGCATGCACCCCACCGTCCCAGGAGACTACCAGACATGCCTATTTCACCGCCCGTACCCCGTAGCAACCGCTCGCCGCCTCTGCCTTGCAGAGCATCGCGCGTTCCCGAGTGTTTGCCACCGCCACTACAAGTGCATTTAAACCTTAGAGCATCGCCAGTAGACCACCGATCGATCGCCACCCTCAGCCATGCCTCTAGTAGCCCGTAGCCGTGTGCCACCGTCGCCTGCCCATCCCTCTCGGTCTCGCCGTCGAGCCTATAAAAGGAGGCCACCCCCAGCCGATTGAAGCACACTACCTCACTCCCCTCACCTCACTGATCGTTCCACCCCGTAGCCAGAGCAAGGCGAGCAACACATCGTCGGAATTGCGCCGGAGCAGGCTGCCACTGGAGAAGAAGGGCGTCGTCGATTTCGTCCACCCTAGGACCTGCCTTGACCACCCCTGAGTTCGCCGTCGTCGACTTCGTCGTTCGCCAGCATCGCCGACCTTCGCCTGAGCCCCGGTGAGCCTCCCACGACCCCCACTGAGCCGCTAGGGTTCGAGCTCGATGGTGACTAGTTCATCGTCGACGACAACCCTCAGCCGTCGATCTTCATTCTAATACAACGCACCACATCACCCCGTACCGCTTCGCGTGTTAAGAGTCGCTGACCAGTAGACCCGCCCTGTCAGTTGCGCCCCACGCTGCGGAGTGACACTGGGCCGGCCCGTTAACCTTTCCCGCGCAGCCCACTCGTTTGAATTTAGATTTTTCTATTTAGATTCAAACATAGTTCTGTACCTAGTTTCAAAAATCAACCCAGCTTGATTCAGTGAACCAAATTGAATGAAACCAATTTTCTTAGAAAGATATTGAAATGCTTAATCCAAGACCATTGGATCAAATCATTTGAATCTATAGATCAACCTTGGTAAAAATAACAAGGAAGAAGATTTTCTGCATTCAAACATTTTTCAAATTTAAACCATAATAGCTTTTGAGTTGATTCCAACTCTCAAAAATCACATTTGATCATACCTTTCAGAATATATAAAAACTTATGGGTTTACTTATAGAAATAATGTTCAAGTAATAAAAGCATGCCACATAGGCATTTGTAGTCACTTTATTTAATTGAAATAAAAGGTTAAACCTTATTAAATTGTGACACAACTTTAAATCACATTCCCATGTACTGAAATATGTGGTGATGACATGTGTCAACATGATCCCATGTTTGGTTTGGAGAATATTAAATCTTAAGTAGTTTTTCAATGAGTAGAAATTACTTTTCTAAAAAAATAAAATCAAATAAGACAAGTGCTTTAATCTTGTAATGTTAATGATGATGCTAGATCATCTATAGAACACCTTTGTGTGATGATTGAAAGTAGTTAATTATTTTTTGGTGATTGTGTACCTCGTATTTATTCATAGACGCTAGTACCGACCAAGGATACGAGGAGGAAGGAGGATACTACGAAGAAGAAGCCGAGGAGAACTTCAACCACTGATCTACACAAGGCAAGCTTATACTGATACTGATGCAAGCCTTATTAATCAAGTTGACCTATGCAAGCTAACACTTGCAATTATGAAAGTTATTTAACCTATGCAATACACTAAGCATGCTTGGTTAGACACATTTGATGATACCCAATCCTAGTTTTACTTGCAAGCTTCTACTTTATTTCTTTATCAAAGTTCTCACTTAGAGTTTACTTGAGTAAATTGTAGATACTAGAAAGATAATTGAAGGTTGCATAAAGAGCATAAAATTTGGCCTAAGCTAGATAATCTTGATGTCATCCCAAGGAATGAGATTGAACTTAGCTAAAATCCACTAGTTTACCACCCCTCATTAGTATTCACTCCCATTTGTAGATGCTAGTGCTAAGCATAAAACTTGATCAACTTTAGATGGGAATACTTGGTGGAAAAATGGTTATGAAAACCTTGGAATGATGGATCATTCTATTGAGATGTTTTGACATGTGTTTCCAAACACCAAATGATTTTGGTGATGAAAATGTTGAGGCATGAGCCTTAGCCCTTTATAAAACTGATGGTTGTCTGGATGCGATAACATTCCAATTTATACGTACAACCACAATACCCAAGAATTGGGTAGGGCTTGACTTGAAACTTATATACCTTAGTATTGGTTCCCTCACGGCCAAGGTCTGAGCTGAGGCTACCTTGTGAAGATTGTACACCTGTGCAGTACCCAAGATGACAGTTGGTCATGGTTGGGAGGCTAAACTCACAGGAGAGGTGCCTATACTAGGGCGTGTAATTGAAAGGTTAGGATTGATTATCCGCATACTGAGTATGGATTCAGGATTTGTTCCTGACGGATGTATCGAATGTTGTGGTGAAAGTGTATAATCTCTGCAGAGTGTCAAACTATTCGAATAGCCGCGTCATGATTATGGACGATTGAGTATACATGTTCCCCCGTCAGATGTTTTCAAAATGACTTGTGAACTGGACTGAGATTTTGACTTGACCACAACAGAGTTGTGATATGAAATACGAGTTCCCATTTAGGTGTTATAAAATTTCAACTAGATTTTCTTGCTTCTGAACTTAGTAGAGGTAAATCCGGCTTTTGCAAAACAACCCTAGAGCTTAGTGTCCTATTACAAAAACCCCCTTCACTTGTTAGTATTAGTTTGCAAGTACTTAAAGAGTACTCATGGCTTTGTCCCTGGCTATTCCCGTGGCCAGACTATGAAGAGGAGTACTAGGAGGATGGACCCCAGGAAGGTTACGACAACTAGGATCATCTCCCATCGTCAGCATTGCCTGTGACCCTAAAGATGGAGCTTCGCCTACACTACCGTTATTATTACGTTATTCCGCTGCTTGAGGTGTATTAAGAACTGTATCATGAGATCCTTATTTGTGTAAGACCTTATGTATGGTTTGTAATGGATGATGTAATGTGGTATCCAAATCTGTTATGTCTCGCAAAAATGGTAATCCTGGGATTGCGATGTATGGCATAACAGGCATCTGGGATTAAAAATCCGGGTGTTGACACGTTGGTATCAGAGCCATCCTGACCATAGGAGACCCTAGTTAGACTGGACGTTTGAATCAAAAACTTAGTTTCAAAACCAAAGGAAGCGAATATTTACAAAAACTTATTCCCATTCTTATCACCTTGATTCTTTCATAAAAAATCATGTTCCTCAAAAATTCTTGCAAAATACATAAAATTTGACACACTTGATCACTCGACTGACTTACTCATCCTATATTCTTATAGATGGACGTGAAGTACAACAAGTTTTATCAGTTGGGCAATGGAGGAGACCTTATATTTGAGCGGGATTTGGACCAGCTTTCGGAACTTCTGGAGCGTAAGCACCCCGAGTTCTTCAGAGCTCAGCTCAATGATCAAGGAGGAGAATATATTTAGTGGCTAATTGTTGCAAGTCTCCGAGGAAAGATTGAACCTCCTACTGCCGAGGGAATTAAATTCACCTTAAGAGAGAACAACTGGCTCGATGGACTTGCCAGGGCCATGCAGGAAGCTCTTGCCCGTTTGCGTGGGTAGAGTATCAACCAGATCAAGGGTTCCCGCTTTGAGTTTTGTCCTAGGAGTGATGCTAATGGACAGCCACTGGAAGCCCCATACCACCACAAGCTGAAGACTCGGTTGGACCACCTCAGCTTCATGATGTATGATCGTCAGTAGGAATTGGAAAATTGCCGTGACTACTCCAACCACAAGTCCGCCATCATCAAGACGAAGGATCTGACCATCGCCATGCTATCGAAGGATCGCAAGTCTCGCCGTCGTCACCTCGATAAGAAGGAGCGCATCATTGCCCGTCTTCGCCACTGTATCTCGGATTTGGAGGAAACCATCCACGAGAGAGACATGCATTTGGTGGAAAGGGAGAATGCCGGAGAGGATCTTCGTGGAGACCCCTACTCCTATCTCAGCGATGATGATGATTTTTTGGAGGATTAGGCTATGTATTTCTTCACTGATGAGGATGATTTCGCCTTCATCAATGACGACGATGATGATGAGGATGACGACTACACCGACTCTGAGGAGTAGTAGCACTTGAGCACTAGCGTAGTGAGTTGTATTCGGTCCCACTATATCGTTGATTCCAGAATGGTTCTTAAAACCATCTGTTTACCTTTGTTGTGGTGTGTGTTTGTATCGTGTGATATGAATGAATGAATGAATGAATGAATGAATGAATGAATGAATGAATGAATGAATGAATGAAAAGAAAGTTGCTAGAAAATCTGAGTCAAACTTTAAAAACTTTTCAAAGTCCCGGAACCTTAGAAATTTCCCTCTTTTCTCATGATCTATCTCAATCTTCAGATGCCACGTGGAGGAAGTGGTTCATCCCCGGATCCGATGTTGCAGATCCTGCAATGTTGGTTTCTGACCGCGAAGCCGAAAGAGCTGAACGTCAAGCCAACCTAGCCACCCTTCAGCAGATAGCCCAGCTAGCCCACAACAATCAAGGCCACGGAAACCAGGACAACCATGGATCTAAGATCAAAAAAATTTAGAACACCAACCCACCTGTTTTCACTAAGTCAGAAGATCCCCTAGACGCTGATGATTGGATGCAAACCATGGAAAATAACCTAGAAGTCGCCGGAGTGGAAGCCAACAAGAAAGTTCTGTTCGCCACCCACTATCTGGACGGAGATGCAAGAGCATGGTGGAACAGTGTTCGTGCAATGACCGGAGGACAAATGATGACTTGGGAGGAATTCAAGGTCAAGTTCAGCAGAACCCATGTGCCACCAGGTTTGATCAAGAGAATGAGAGATGAGTTCAGAGAACTGAAGCAAGGAAGGATGACCGTAGTGGAATACCGTGACAAATTCTTGTCATTAGCTAGGTATGCCCCAGATGAGATCGACACCGAAGCCAAGTAGAAAGAGAGATTCTTGAATGGTCTGCACGATGAGATGCAGACTGTGTTGGTCAATATCCCCTTTGCTGATATTGAAGACCTTGTCGACTCTGCCATCCAGATGGAAGGAAAGATCAACCAAGACAATGAGAACCGCAAGCGTCGCATGATGCATCAGCCAGGAACCCATCAGACCGCCGATGAACCGTCCGACCTATCCCAATCGTGGAAACCCAAGGCCCGGAGGAAATCACAACAACCCCGGCAACTCTAACAATTTCAACCGTGCACCACCCATGTTCAACAACAATGCTACCGCCAACACCAACACTGCCCCGAGGATTGGAAGCAATATTGTGCCTGTTGCAGCAAAGGACAAGTCTCAAGTGACTTGTTATGACTATGGAAATAAGGGTCACTACTCCAACGAGTGCCCCAACAAGAAGAATGCCGCAACCCCCAATGCAAATGCCCCAGCTCAGCAACAACGTCGTGTTCAGCCCGGAAGGATATTTGCCCCAGGTAATTCACTCAACCGCAACGGCCGTCTTTTTCTCATGCATGTTGAAGAAGCTCAGGAAGCGCCAGACGTCGTGCTAAGTATGTTTTCTGTTAATTCAGTACTTGCAAGAGTGTTGTTTGATTCAGGTGCATCGCATTCATTTGTCACCAAAGAATTTGCCTGCACTAGTAAGATTCTACCAACAAAACTGAAGCATGTTATGATTGTTGAAATTCCCGGTTCAAGCACCAAAGCTAGGCAAATTTGCAAAGCCGTCCCTATCCGAATCCATGGCATAGATTTTTATGCTAATCTGATAGTACTCGGAACTAAAGGTTTGGAAGTAGTACTAGGAATGGAGTGGATGTCCAAACATAAAGGATTAATTCACTATGCCAAGAAAGCCATAAACATGACCAGTATAGCCAGAATATCAGTTGAGCATATATCTGAAACCTTACCTCGTCAATTCAAGTGCAACAAGAGTATAGCCCAACCTACCATTGACCAAGTACGGATAGTCTGTGAATACCCTGATGTATTTCCAGATGTTTTGCCTGGTATGCCCCTAGATCGGGATATCGAGTTTATCATTGAACTAATCCCTGGAACCGGACCCATAGCCCAAAGACCATATAGTATGAACCCATCTGAACTAGCAGAACTGAAGAAGCAACTGGATTCCATGTTGGAAATTGGATTAATTCAACCAAGTGCGTCACCATGGAGATCACCTGTCTTATTTGTGGACAAGAAAGATAGGGGTAACCGTTTGTGTACGGATTGTCGGAAGTTGAATGACGTCACTATCAAGAACAAGTACCCATTGCCCAAGATAGAAGATTTGTTTGATCAGTTGACAGGTGCCAAAGTGTTTTCTAAGATTGATCTTAGAACAGGCTATCATCAACTCAAGATTCGCGCAGAGGATATTCCAAAGACTGCCTTTACCACCAGATATGGATTATACGATTATATTGTCATGTCTGTTGGATTAACCAATGCCCTTACTTATTTCATGAATCTCATGAATAAGATTTTTATGGACTTCCTGGATAATTTTGTTGTTGTTTTCATCGATGACATACTGATTTATTCCAAATCAGAAGAAGAACATGAGATACACCTAAGGACCATTATCGGAACCCTTAGAGAGCATCAGTTGTATGTCAAGTTTAGCAAATGTGAATTCTGGTTACAGGAGGTAGGATTCCTCGGCCACATTGTATCAGCCGTAGGAATTGCCGTTGACCCTGCAAAGGTAAAGGATGCCGAAGATTGGCAAGCCCCAACCACTCAAACCCAAGTTCATGCATTCCTCGGATTGGCGGGATATTACCGCAAGTTCGTAGAAGGATTCTCAAGTATCGCCAGACCCATGACCCAATTGCTGAAGAAGGACAAGAAGATTGAATGGACTGACAAATGTGAAGCGAGTTTTCAAGAACTCAAGAGGATATTGATTTCAGCCCCAATCTTAATCATGCCGAATATCAGGAAGCCCTTCGACGTGTATTGTGACGCATCCAAGATCGGTCTCGGATGTGTGCTAATGCAAGAAGGAAAAGTTTTATCTTATCTATCTCGACAACTGAAACAACATGAGCAAAATTACCCAACCCATGACCTCGAACTCGCAGCCGTAGTTCTAGCCCTGAAGACATGGAGGCATTACCTGATGGGAACCCGTTGTGAGATTTATTCAGATCACAAGAGCCTGAAGTATGTATTCACTCAGAAGGAGCTGGATATGAGGAAGAGAAGATGGATTGAGTAATCAAGGATTACGATCTGGACATTCACTATCACCCCGGTAAAGCCAACGTGGTAGTAGATTCCCTTAGCAGATTGTCATGCCACTTCAACTCCATGATTTTGAAGGAGCAACCAAGCTTGCACAAAGAGATGGAAGATTTCCGAATAGAATTAGTGAGTGAAGGATTTTTGGCTAGCATAGAACTTCAACCCACTTTGATCAGCCAGATCAAAGAGGCACGGAAAGGAAATGCTAGTATCGACGGAATTAAGCGTCGTATTGGTACAGGCAAAGTATCCATATTCACCGAAGACGAAGAAGGAGTTCTGTGATACAAAGGACGCCTTTGTGTACCAGCAGATTCGGAGTTGAAAGAAGTTATTTTGAAGGAAGCTCATGATACTCTTTATTCTATCCACCCCGGAGGAACAAAGATGTATCAAGATTTGAAAGAGCAATTTTGGTGGCATAAGATGAAGAGAGAAATCGGAAGCTATATCGCCAAGTGTGATATATGTCAGCGAGTCAAGGCAGGACATCAAAGACCCGTTGGATTGTTGCAACCATTGCAGATTCCGGAATGGAAATGGGATTCCATTGGAATGGACTTTATCACCGGATTGCCTACTTCTAGTAGGGGAAATGACTCTATCTGGGTCATAGTGGACAAATTGTCCAAAGTCGCCCATTTCTTACCCGTCAAGACCACATATCATATTCTAAGCTAGCGGAGTTATACATCGCTAGAATCGTCAGTTTGCATGGAGTCCCCAAGAACACCGTATCAGATCGAGGAACTTAGTTTACCTCGAGATTCTGGAAGAAAGTCCAAGAAGGTTTAGGAACACGCCTAGATTTCAGCACAACTTATCACCCTCAGACCGATGGACAAACTAAGCGAGTAAATCAAATACTCGAAGATATGCTGAGAGCCTATGTATTAGAATATGGATCTAAGTGGGAAGACTGTCTGCCGTTCGCAGAATTTTCATACAACAATAGTTATCAAGCTAGTTTACAAATGGCCCCATTTGAATTCATGTATGGAAGGAAGTGTCGCACCCCTTTGAACTGGTCGGAAGTAGGAGAGAGTCAGATTTTTGGACCCGATATCCTACGAGAATCAGAAGAGAAGGTTCATAAGATTCGTGAGAACCTCAAGACCGCCTAGTCCAGACAGAACAGTTACACCAACAAGAGACGTCGAGACCTCGCCTTCAACATAGGAGATTTTGTGTATCTGAAAGTGTCGCCATTCAAGGGAATGCAACGTTTCCAACTCAAAGGAAAGTTAGCCCCCAGATATATCAGACCTTTCAAAATTCTGAAACGTCGAGGAGAAGTGTCGTATCAATTGGAACTACCCGAAGAGATGTCAGCCGTGCACAATGTGTTCCATATATCATTACTTCACAAGTGCCTCGAAGTCCCGGAGAAGACTGAAGTGTTCAAGAATATCGATCACCGGACCATAGAGATCAACGATGACTTGACCAATCCCGAAGTACCCATCCGTATGTTGGAAGAAGCTTTCAGAACTACCAGAAGCCGAAGCATCAAGTTTCTCAAGATTCAGTGGAGCAACCACACAGAAGAGGAAGCTAGCTGGGAGCGCGAAGATCACATCAGGACAGAGTTTCCTGATCTCTTCAAATCCTAGGTAATCTTTTGCGTCCTTTTTGAAATCCCGGGACGAGATTTTGTTTAAGGGGGGAAGGTTTGTAACATCCCAAAAATATTAAACTTAAATCATCAAACTCTAATCACCAAATTTAGGGTTAACAAAAACTTTTCCAATTAAAATATGAAAGAATTCATATGTGTATGTATTACAATTTGGACTCTATTGAATTGCCATGATTATGTGTTTCTTTGCTTGTAAAATGACTCTTAGGTGAAATAAACATCATATAAACAATCCCCAAGCTTTTCCCAAAGACAAACAAATAAAAAAATTAAGTGAATGGTCACTTTGGCCAATTTAACTTCCATGCCTACTTTGGCTATCTCTAACTTTCAGAACTTAACAGAAACATGTATAAATTTTTGCACCCCTTGATAGTACTCATAACAAGGTACCAAGGCCCAGTTTGTGATCATCCAGAAACATTAAAATGCTTAGTTTAAAGGACAGTTTAAAATTGAATCTATTTCATATGGGAAGATCCCACATTTTCAAAAAACCACTCAAACCAACTCAATTTTCAAAACCCAAGCATCCACAGACTCACCAGCACATGCCTAGCACACGCACCAAAAATCTTTTCAAAATTCAAAACTTGAATTCATGCGGCCATTTCATCAAACAGCTTGCAGATGCAAATCAAACAAAATCAAAACACTATGTTGATCAGTGTTTTGGGCCTAACTGGTTCCCTCTCTAGCTCACAACACCCTTAGTAGATCATCTAGCAACCTTAACTAAGCTCTAGCCCCCACTATAAGCTTGCCAATATCATCAATGGTGAACAGGCCGAGAGAACCCATGTCACCCCAGTGTGGACAATAAGCTAGGGGAAGAACTAGCCGTGCCAACCTTGTCTGGGAGGTAGCCCATGCCTCACCGCCCCCTCTCGATCAGCCCTGCCTCACATTCAGCAACCAGAACCGCCAGGAACACCGCGCCCGCGCCGCTGTCGACCATGCCGACGCGCACCGCAGAGCACACGCCTTTCCCACGCAACCCGACCACCTCGAGCCCTTGCCGCCCGCCAGCATGCACCCCACTGTCCCAGGAGACCACCAGACATGCACATTTAACCGCCCGTACCCCGTAGCCACCGCTCGCCGCAGAGTTCGCAGCCTCTGCCTCGCAGAGCATCGCGCGTTCGCAACCGTTTGCCACCGCCCCTACAAGCGCATTTAAACCTTAGAGCATCGCCTGGAGACCACCGATCGATCGCCAGCCTCGGCCATGCCTCTAGCAGCCCGTAGCCGTGTCACCACCGTCGCCTGCCCATCCCTCTCGGTCTCACCATCGAGCCTATAAAAGGAGGCCACCCCTAGCCGATTGAAGCACACCACCTCACTCCCCTCACCTCACTGATCGTTCCACCCCGTAGCCAGAGCAAGGCGAGCAGCGCATTGCCAAAATTGCACCGGAGAAGGCTGCCTCTAGAGAAGAAGGGCGCCGTCGATTTCGTCCACTCCAGGAGCTGCCGCGACCACCCCTGAGTTCGCCATCATCGAATTTGTCGTTCGCCCGCATCGCTGACCTTCGCCTGAGCCCCGGTGAGCCTCCCACGACCCCCACTGAGCCTCTAGGGTTCGAGCTCGCCGGTGACTAGTTCATCGTCGACGATGACCCTCAGTCGTCGATCTTCATTCTAATCCAACGCACCACATCGCCCCATACCTCTTCGCGTGTTAAGAGTCGCTGACCAGTAGACCCGCCCTGTCAATTGCGCCCTGCGCCGCGGAGTGACACTAGTCCGGCCCGTTAAACTTTCCCGCGCAGCCCACTCGTTTGAATTTAGATTTTTCTATTTAGATTCAAACATTATTATGTACCTAGTTTCAAAAATCAACCCAGCTCGATTCAGTGAACCAAATTGAATGAAACCAATTTTCTTAGAAAGATATTGAAATTCTTAATCCAAGCCCGTTGGATTCAAATCATTTGAATCTATAGATCAACCTTAGTAAAATAACAAGGAAGAAGCTTTTCTGCATTCAAACATTTTTCAAATTTAAACCATAATAGCTTTTGAGTTGATTCCAACTCTCAAAAATCACATTTGATCATACCTTTCATAATATATAAAAACATATGGGTTTACTTACAGAAATAATGTTCAAGTAATAAAATAATCCCACATAGGCATTTCTAGTCACTTTATTTAATTGAAATAAAAGGTGAAACCTTATTAAATTGTGACACGACTTTAAATCACATTCCCATGTACTGAAATATGTGGTGATGACATGTGTCAACATGATCCCATGTTTGGTTTGGAGAATATTAAATCTTAATTAGTTTTTCAATGAGTAGAAATTACTTTTCTAAAAAAAATAAAATCAATAAGACAAGTGATTTAATCTTGTAATGTTAGTGATGATGCTAGATTATCTATAGAACTCTTGTGTGTGATGATTGAAAGTAGTCAAGTATTGTTTGGTGATTGTGTACCTCGTATTTATTCATAGACGCTACTACCGACCAAGGATACGAGGAGGAAGGAGGATACTACGAAGAAGAAGCCGAGGAGAACTTCAACCAATGCTCTGCATAAGGCAAGCTTATACTGATATTGATGCAAGCTTTATTAATCAAGTTGACCTATGCAAGCTAACACTCGCAATTATGAAAGTTATATAACCTATGCAATGCACTAAGCATGCTTGGTTAGACACATTTGATGATACCCAATCCTAGTTTTACTTGCAAGCTTCTACTTTATTTCTTTATCAAAGCTCTTACTTAGAGTTTACTTGAGTAAATTGTAGATACTAGAAAGATAATTGAAGGTTACATAAAGAGCATAAAATTTGGCCTAAGCTAGATAATCTTGATGTCATCCCAAGGCATGAGATTGAACTTAGCTAAACTCCACTAGTTTACCACCCCTCATTAGTATTCACTGCCATTTGTAGATTCTAGTGCTAAGCATAAAACTTGATCAACTTTAGATGGCAATACTTGGTGGAAAAATGGTTATGAAAATCTTGGAATGATGGATCATTCTATTGACATGTTTTGACATGTGTTTCCGAACACCAGATGATTTTGGTGATGAAAATGTTGAGGCATGAGCCTTAGCCCTTTATAAAACTGATGGTTATCTGGATGCGATACCATTCCAATTTTTCCGTACAACCACAATACCCGAGAATTGGGTAGGGCTTGACTGAAAACTTATATACCTTAGTATTGGTTCCCTCACGGCCAAGTTCTGAGATGAGGCTACCTTGCGAAGATTGTCCACCTGTGCAGGATCCAAGATGACAGTTGGTCATGGTTGGGAGGACAAACTCACAGGAGAGGTGCCTATACTAGGGCGTGTAATTGAAAGGTTAGGATTAATTATCCGCATAGTGAGTATGGTGAGTTCAGGATTTGTTCCTGACGGATGTATCGAATGTTGTGGTGAAAGTGTACAATCTCTACAGAGTGTCAAACTATTCGAATAGTCGCTTCCGCGATTATGGACAGTTGGAGTGGCCATATTGTTCCCTCGTCAGATGTTTTCAAAATGACTTGTGAACTGGATTGAGATTTTGACTTGACCACAACAGAGTTGTGATATGAAATACGAGTTCCCACTTAGGTGTTATAAAATTTCAACTAGCTTTTCTTGCTTCTGAACTTAGTAGAGGTAAATCTGGCTTTTGCAAAACAACCGTAGAGCTTAGTGTCCTATTACAAAAACCCCCTTCACTTGTTAGTATTAGTTTGCGAGTACTTAAAGAGTACTCATGGCTTTGTCCCTGGCTATTCGCGTGGCCAGACTATGAAGAGGAGTACCAGGAGGATGGACCCCAGGAAGGTTACGACAACTAGGATTATCTCCCATCGTCAGCATTGCCTGTGACCCCGAAGATGGAGCTTCGCCTACGCTACCGTTATTATTACGTTATTCCGCTGCTTGAGTTGTATTAAGAACTAGATCATGAGATCCTTATTTGTGTAAGACCTTATATATGGTTTGTAATGGATGATGTACTGTGGTATCCAAATCTGTTATGTCTCACAAAAATGGTAATCCTGGGATTGCGATGTATGGCATAACAGACATCTGGGATTAAAAATCCAGGTGTTGACATCGTGCAAACTGACGATTCTAGTGATGTATAACTAAGCTAGTTTCGAACTCTGGTAGGTGGTATTGACTGGTAGGAAATGGGCGACTTTGGACAATCTGTCCACTATGACCCAAATAGAGTCATTTCCCCTACTAGAAGTAGGCAATCCGGTGATAAAGTCCATTCCAATGGAATCCCATTTCCATTCCGGAATCTGTAGCGGTTGCAACAATCCAGTGGGTCTTTGATGTCCCGCCTTGATTCTCTGACATATATCACACTTGGCGATATAGCTTCTGATTTCTCTCATCATCCTATGCCACCAAAATTGTTCCTTCAAATCCTGATACATCTTCGTTCCTCCGGGGTGGATAGAATAAAGATTATCATGAGCTTCCTTCAAAATAACATCTGTCAACTCTGAATCTGCTTGTACACAAAGACGTCCTTTGTACCACAGAACTCCTTCTCCGTCTTCGGTAAATCCGGGTACTTTGCCTGTACAGATACGACGCTTGATTCCTTCGATACTAGCATTCCTTTTCTATACCTCTTTGAACAGGCTGATCAAAGTGGGTTGAAGTTCTATGCTAGCCAAAAATCCTTCACTCACTAATTCCATTCGGAAATCTTCCATCTCTTTGTGCAAACTTGGTTGCTCCTTCAAAATCATGGATTTCAAGCGGCACGGCAATCTGCTAAGGGCATCTGCTACCATATTGTCTTTACCGGGGTGATAGTGAATGTCCAGATCGTAATCCTTGATTAGCTCAATCCATCTTCTCTGTCTCATATTCAGATCCTTCTGAGTGAATATATACTTCAGGCTCTTGTGATCCGAATAAATCTCACAACGGTTTCCCATCAGGTAATGCCTCCATGTCTTCAGGGCTAGAACTACGGCTGCGAGCTCGAGGTCATGGGTTGGATAGTTCTGCTCATGCTGTTTCAGTTGTCGGGATAGATAGTACATAACTTTTCCTTCTTGCATTAGCACACATCCGATACCGATCTTGGATGCATCATAATACACGTCAAAGGGCTTCGTGATATCCTGCATGATTAAGATTGGGGCGGAAATCAATCTTCTCTTGAGTTCTAGAAAACTCGCTTCACATTTGTCCGTCCATTCAAACTTCTTGTCCTTCTTCAGCAATTGAGTCATGGGTCTAGCGATACTCGAGAATCCTTCTACGAACTTGCGGTAGTATCCCGCCAATCTGAGAAATGCACGAACTTGGGTTTGAATGGTTGGGGCTTGACAATCTTCGACATCTTTCACCTTTCTAGGGTCAACGGCAATTCCTCCGGCTGATACAATGTGGCCGAGGAATCCTACCTCCTGTAACCATAATTCACATTTGCTAAACTTGGCATACAACTGATGCTCTCTAAGGGTTCCAAGAATGGTCCTTAGGTGTAGCTCATGTTCTTCTTCTGATTTGGAATAAATCAGAATGTCATCGATAAAAACAACGACAAACTTATCCAGGAAGTCCATAAAAATCTTATTCATGAGATTCATGAAATAAGCGGGGGCATTGTTTAATCCAACAGACATGACAATATAATCGTATAATCCATATCTGGTGGTAAATGCAGTCTTGGGAATATCCTCTGCGCGAATCTTGAGTTGATGATAGCCAGTTCTAAGATCAATCTTAGAAAACAACTTGGCACCAGTCAACTGATCAAACAAATCTTCTATCTTGGTCAACGGGTATTTGTTTTTGATAGTGACATCATTCAACTTCCGGTAATCCGTACACAAACATTTACCTCCATCCTTCTTGTCCACAAACAAGACAGGTGATCTCCATGGTGACGCACTTAGTTGAATCAATCCAATTTCCAGCATGGCATCCAGTTGCTTCTTCAGTTATGCTAGTTCAGACGGGTTCATACTATATGGTCTCTGGGCTATAGATCCTGTTCCAGGGATTAGTTCAATGATAAACTTGATATCCCGATCTGGGGGCATACCGGGAAAAACATCTGGAAATACATCGGGGTATTCACAGACTATCCGGACTTGGTCAATGGTAGGTTGGGCTATACTCTTGTTGCACTTGAATTGATGAGGTAAGGTTTCAGATACATGCTCGACTAATATTCCGGCTGTACTGGTCATGGTTAAGGATTTTTTGGCACAGTCAATTAATCCTTTATGTTTGTACATCCAATCCATTCATAGTACTACTTCCAAAACTTTAGTTCCGAGTACTATCAGATTAGCATAAAAATCTATGCCATGGATTCGGATAGGGATGGCTTTGCAAATTTGCCTAGTTTTGGTGGTTGAACCGGGGATTTTAACAATCATAACATGCTTCAGTTTGGTTGGTTGAATCTTACTAGTGCATGCAAATTCTTCGGTGACAAATGAGTGTGATGCACCAAAATCAAACAACACTCTAGCAAGTACTGAATTAACAGAAAACATACCCTGCATGACATCTCGCGCTTCCTGGGCTTCTTCAGCATGCATGAGAAAAAGACGGCCGTTGCGGTTGAGTGAGTTCCCTGGGGCAAACCTTCTTCCAGGCTGAACACGACTCTGCTACTGAGCTGGGGCATTTTCATTGGGGGCTGCGGCATTCTTCGTGGGGCACTCATTGGAGTAGTGACCCTTATTTCCACAGTCATAACAAGTCACTTGCGACTTGTCCTTTGCTGCAACAGGCACAACATTGCTTTCCAGTCCTCGGGGCAGTGTTGGTGTTCGTGGCGGCATTGTTGTTGTTGAACTTGGGTGGTGCACGGTTGGGATAGGTCAGACGGTTCATCGGGGGTCTGTTGGTTCTCGGGGAAAATCCTGGAGATGGGTTGGGGCGATACTTTGGTGTATGATGGGTTCCTGGCTGATGCATCATGCGGCGCTTGCGGTTCTCATTGGCTTGGTTGATCTTTCCTTCCATCTGAATGGCAGAGTCGACGAGGGCTTCAATATCAGCAAAGGGGATATTGACCAACACCGTCTGCATCTCATCATGCCGACCATTCAAGAATCTTTCTTTATTCTTGGCTTCACTGTCGATCTCATCCGGGGCATACCTAGCTAATGAAAAGAATTTGTCACGGTATTCCACTAGGGTCATCCTTCCTTGTTTCAGTTCTCTGAATTCATCTATCATCCTCTTGATCAAACCCGGTGGAACATGGGTTCTGCTGAACTTGACCTTGAATTCCTCCCAGGTCATCATCTGCCCTCCGGTCATTGCACGAACGCTGTTCCACCATGCTCTTGCATCTCCGGCTAGATAGTGGGTGGCGAATAGAAATTTCTCGTTAGCTTCCACTCCGGCGACTTCTAGATTATTCTCCATGGTCTACAGCCAATCATCTGCATCTAAGGGCTCTTCCGAAATAGTGAAAACATGTGGGTTCGTATTCTGGAAATTCTTGAGCTTAGATCCATGGTTGTCCTGATTTCCTCGGCCTCGATTGTTGTGGGCCAGCTGAGCTATCTGCTGAAGGGTGGCTAAGTTGGCTTGACGTCGCTTTTCTTGGCGGTCAGAAACCAACATTTGCAGGATCTGCAACATCGGGTCCGGGGATGAACCACTTCCTCCGCGAGGCATCTGAAGATTGAGATAGATCATAATAAAAGAGGGAAATTTCTAAGGTTTAGGGACTTTGAAAAGTTTTTAAAGTTTGACTCGGATTTTATAGCAACTTGATTTTCATTCATTCATTCATAGCACACGATACAACACACACCACAACAAAGGAAAACAGATGGTTTTAAGAACCATTCTGGAAACTACGATACAGTGGGACCGAATAAAGCTCACTAACGCTAGTGCTCAAGTGCTACTACTCCTCGGAGTCGGTGTAATCATCATCCTCATCATCATCGTCGTCATCGATGAAGGAGAAATCCTCCTCATCGGTGAAGAAGTCCATGGCCTGATCTTCTAGAAAGTCATCATCATCGCTAAGATAGGAGTAGGGGTCTCCACGAAGATCTTCTCCGGCATTCTCCTTTTCCTCCAATTGCATGTCTCTCTCGTGGATGGTCTCCTCCAAATCCGTGATACGGTGGTGAAGACGGGAAATGATGCGCTCCTTCTTGTCGAGATGACGGCGACGAGACTTGCGATCCTTCACTAGCATGGAAATGGTCTGATCCTTCGTCTTGATGATGGCGGACTTGTGGTTGGAGTAGTCACAGGCATTATCCAGTTCCTGCTGACGATCATACATCATGAAGCTAAGGTAGTCCAACTGAGTCTTCAGCTCGTGGTGATATGGGGCTTCCAGTGGTTGTCCCATAGCATCACGCCTTTGATAGAACTCAAAGCGGGTACCCTTGATCTGATTGATACTCTGCCCACACAGACGGGCAAGAGCTTCCTGCATGGCCCTGGAAAGTCTATCGAGCCAGTTGTTCTCTCGTAACGTGAAATGAATTCCCTCTATAGAGGGAGGTTCAATCTTTCCTCGGAGACTTGTAACAACTAGCCACTGCCGATCTTCTCCTTCCTGATCATTGAGCTGAGCTCCGAAGAACTCGGGGTGCGGACGCTCCAGAAGTTCCGAAAGCTGGTCCAAGTCACGCTCAAATATGAGATATCCTCCATTCCCCAACTGATAAAACTTACTATACTTCATGTCCACCTATCAGAATATAGGATGAGTAAGTTAGTAGAGTGCTCAAGTGTGTCAAATTTTATGTATTTTGCAAAAGTTTTTGAGGAACATGAATTGTTTTGAAAGAATCAAAGTGATAAGAATGAGAATAAGTTTTTGTAAATACTCACTTCCTTTGGTTTTGAAACTAAGTTTTTTGATTCAAACGTCCAGTCTAACTAGGGTCTCGTATGGTCAGGATGGCTCTGATACCAACTTGTCAACACCCGGATTTTTAATCCCAGATGCCTGTTATGCCATACATCGCAATCCCAGGATTACCATTTTTGCGAGATATAACAGATTTGGATATCACAGTACATCATCCATTACAAACCATACATAAGGTCATACAAAAATTAGGATCTCATGATCCAGTTCTTAATACAACTCAAGCAACGGAATAACGTAATAATAAAGATAGCGTAGGCGAAGCTCCATCTTCGGGGTCACAGGCAATGCTGACGATGGGAGATGATCCTAGTTGTCGTAAGCTTCCTGCGGTCCATCATCCTGATACTCCTCTTCATAGTCTGGCCACGGGAATAGCCAGGGACAAAGCCATGAGTACTCTTTAAGTACTCGCAAACTAATACTAACAAATTAAGGGGTTTTTTATAGTTAGGACACTAGGCTCTAGGGTTGTTTTGCAAAAAGCCAGATTTACCTCTACTAAGTTCAGAAGCAAATAAAACTAGTTGAAAGTTTGATAACACCTAAGTGGGAACTTGAATTTCATATCACAACCCTGTTGTGTTCAAGTCAAAGTCTCAAGTCATCTCACAAGTCATTTTGAAAACATCTGACGGGGGAACAATATGGCCACTCCAACTGTCCAGAACCACGGACGCGGCTATTCGAATAGTTTGACACTCTACAAGGATTGTACACTTTCACCACAACATTCGATACATCTGTCAGGAACAAATATTGAATTCACCATACTCATTATGCGGATAATCAATCCTAAACTTTCAATTACACGCCCTAGTATAGGCACCTCTCCTGTGAGTTTGGCCTCCCAACCATGACCAACTGTCATCTTGGGTACTTCACAGGCGGACAATCTTCACAAGGTAGCCTCAGCTCAGACCTTGGCCATGAGGGAACCCATACTAAGGTATATAAGTTTCCAGTCAAGCCCTACCCAAGTTTCGGGTATTGTGGTTGTACGGTAAAATTGGAATGGTATCGCATCCAGACAACCATTAGTTTTATCAAGAGCTAAGGCTCATGCCTCAACATTTTCATCCTCAAAATCATCTAGTGTTCAAGAACGCATGTCAAAACATTTCAGTAGAATGACTCATCATTCTAAGGTTTTCATAACCAGTTTCACCAAGTATTCCCATCTAAAGTTGATCAAGTTTTATGCTTAGCACTAGCATCTACAAGTGGGGGTAAGCACTAATGAAGGGTGGTAAACAAGTGAACATTAATTAAGTTCAATCTCATGCCTTAGGATGACATCAAGATTATCTAACTTAGGCCAATTTTAATTCTCTTTATGCAACCTTCCATTATCTTTCTAGTATCTACAATTCACTATGTAAACTCTAAGAGAAAGATTTGATAAAGAAATAAAGTAGAAAGCTTGTAAGTAAAACTAGGATGGTTTATCAAATGGTATAAGATTGCAAGTAAAACTTTCATGGTTTGGCTTGCTAAGATAGTGGTATAAACTTGCTAGGATGCAAGTG
This sequence comes from Avena longiglumis, assembly GCA_030063025.1. Taxonomy (NCBI): domain Eukaryota; kingdom Viridiplantae; phylum Streptophyta; class Magnoliopsida; order Poales; family Poaceae; genus Avena; species Avena longiglumis. The sequence continues at coordinate 190,342,779 of CP125974.1, read as the reverse complement.
TTAGCTTGCATAGGTAAATTTGTGTAGTAAGGCTTGCCTTGTGCAGAGAAGTGGTTGAAGTTCTCCTCGGCTTCTTCCTTGTAGTATCCTCCTTCCTCCTTGTATCCTTGGTCGGTACTAGCGTCTATAAATAAATATGAGGTAAACAATCACCAAACAATACATAACTATTTTCAATCATCACACAAAGGTGTACTATAGATGATCTAGCATCATCACCTATCATTACAAGATTAAAGCATTTGTCTTGTTTAAATTAATTTGAGAAAAGTAATTTCTACTCATTGAAAAACTACTTAAGATTTAATATTCTGCAACTCAAACATGGGATCATGTTGACACATGTCATCACCACATATTTCAGTACATGGGAATGTGATTTAAAGTGGTGTCACAATTTAATAAGGTTTAACCTTTTTATTTTAAATAAATAAAGTGACTAGAAATGCCTATGTGGCATTCTTTTGTTACTTGAACATTATTTCTGTAAGTAAACCCAAATGTTTTTATATATTCTGAAAGGTATGATGAATGTGATTTTTGAGAGTTGGAATCAACTCAAAAGCTATTATGGTTAGATTTTGAAAAATGTTTGAATGTAGAAAAGCTTCTGCCTTGTTATTTTTACCAAGGGTGATCTACAGATCCAAATGATTTGAATCCAACGGGCTTGGATTAAGCATTGCAGTACCTTTCTAACAAAATTGGTTTCATGCAATTTGGTTTATTGAATCGAGATGGGTTGAATTTTGAATCTATGTATAGAACCGTGTTTGAATTAAAATAGAAAAATCTAAATTCAAACGGTTGGGTCGTGCGGGAGAGGTTAATGGGCCGGCCCAGTGTCACTCCGCAGCGCGGGGCTCAGCTGACAGGGGGGTCTACCAGTCAGCGGCTCATAATGCGTGAAGCGGTACGGGGCTATGTGGGTCGTTGGATTAGAAGGGAGATCGACGGCTAGGGATCTTTGTCGACGACAAACGTGTCATCGGCGAGCTCGAACCCTAGAGGCTCAGTGGGGGTGCATAGAGGGCATACCAGGGCTCCAGCGACGACGGCGAGGCGGACAAACGAACGAGTGGTCGACGGTGAGCTCAGGGATGGTCGAGGCAGCTCCAGGGGTGGTCGCAATCAGTGGCCCCCTTCTCCTCTAGAGTCGGCCTGCTCTTGTGCAATTCCGGCGAGCTGCTGCTCCTCGTTCTCCGGCTAGAGGTGGAACGATCAGTGAGGTGAGGGGAGTGGAATGGTGTGCTTCAAACGGCTGGGGGTGGCCTCCTTTTATAGGCTCGATGGCAAGACCGAGAGGGATGGGCAGGCGACGGTGGCGACATGGCTACATGAGGCTAGAGGCATGGCTGAGGTTGGCGATCGACACGCGGTCTCCTGGCGATGCTCTAGGACTTGAATGCGCGCTTAGGGGCGGTGGCAATCGGTCGGGAACGTGCGGTGCTCTACGCGACAGAGGCGGCGTCTTCGACGACGAGAGGTGGCTATGAGGCATTGGGCAGCGAACGGTGATGTTTGGCGTGTTCCTTGGGTCATGGAGAAGCGGTGGGCACGAGTTGCTGTCGAGGGGCGGCGTGTGCACTCGTGCCAGGTGCGGCGCTCTGGCGCGTGCTCAACATGTCGCAGTGGCACTGGGCATGGGGCGTGCTCGGTGGTCCATGGCTTGCCTTGGCTTGGGGAGGGGACAGTGGGTGGTAGTGAAGTGCTGGCGATCTCCCAGACATGGCGAGAGAGGGGGAGGTGGTCTACTGCGGCGGGGACCAAGTTGGCCAGCGAGGTGTGCTCGGCTTGCTCACCATTGATGACAATGGCCAGCTTACAGTGAGGCTAGGGGTTTCCAATTAGGCTAGATGATCTACTAAATGGTTGCTCTGAGCTAGAGAGGGAACAAGTTAGGCCAAAACACTATTAAAAATAGTGAATTTGATTTGGTTTAAATATGACTGCCAAGTGTTTTATGAAATGGCCGCAAGAAACTTTCTTTTGAATTTTGAAAAGATTTTTGGTGGGTGTGCTAGGCATGTGTTGGAGACTCTGTGGGTGCTTGGGTTTTGAAAATTGAGCTTGTTTGAGTGGTTTTTGAAATAGTGGGATCTTCCCATGTGAGATAGATTCAATTTTAAACTGTCATTTAAACTTAGCATTTGAATGTTTTTGGAAGATCACAAAGTGGGCCTTGGTACCTCATTATGTGTACTAACAAGGGGTGCAAAGATCCACAATTGTTTCTGTTAAGTTTTGAGTGCTTGGAATAGCCAAAGTAGGAATGAGAGTTAATTTGGCCAAAGTGACCATTCACTTCATTTGTTCATTTTGAGTTGTTTGTCTTTGGGAAAAGTTTGGGAATGATTTAGATGATGTTTATTTCACCTAAGAATCATTATACAAGCAAAGAAACACAGAACCATGGCAATTCAAAAGAATCCTAATTTTAAATACACATACATATGGATGCTCTCATATTTTTAGATAGGAAATTTTTCGTTAACGCTAATTTTGATGATTAGCATTTGATGATCCATGTTTAATATTTTTGGGATATTACATCAAAACTTGTATTGATTTACTTCTTAAACTATATTCTTGCTCTTAACATGCTATGTAGCCTAGTCGCGCAACACATATGGCGATAGTCATCCTACCATGTCTTGGTTTGATGCATACCTATGTGTGCAATATTAAATGATCTCATGTCATGATATGGGTCCAAGCATGTATCTTTGAGGTGCCATGACATGTGTTCTTAAACATAGGGGGAGAAATACCCCGCCAAATATTTGGTTATTGTGTTTTGTGTGTTTTGAAGTTTGATGATGAGTACTCATGTCCATTGTTGCTATTCGTGTTTATTTCCAATGGATATGAGTTACCTCTGTATTTAATTTGGATCTGGTGTATATGCTTATATGTTCTCTCACAAATTCCATGTCAAAAATCCCTTTCTGTTCTCCCTATATCTTTTCAGCAAAAAACCTGGTCTCGCTAGTTTGGTTGTCGAAATATCTGACGATGATGGATCTGAAATTTGCCATCTTTATCTGCGTTTAAACATTGTTTTTAGTCAAGCAATTGATAAGAAACTATCAATCCTTGCCACTAATGACTAATAATTGCAAAGATATGCAAAACCTTGCTTTGAATTATGTTGTGCAGGAAATCACGATTTTTAATGGACAGGAGTCATAATGAAGGAATTTGAGGAAGTCCACGCAACCAAGTAATTGGGAAGCAAATTTCAGGCGCCAGAATACGTAACGACCTACTGTACGGGCGGGGCCTACCCGTACGGGCTGGCGATGGATTCGTCTCGTCAAACCCTATACCATTTGTGAAAATGCCTATATATTTTGAGGCTACAGCCGCCGCCTAGAGGGCCGCCATTCTCAGATTTCATCATAACACCACTAAAGGAGATCCACACCATTGTTCATCCATTATTCGTCCACTCCACCATCCATCCTTCCACTAGTCATAGCCATTGCTTTGTACTTTAGATCTCCTTGTGATTTGGCGACCATTATAAGAATATTCCTTTTCAATCAAAGTATTTTGCACAATTTTTTCTATCCTTGATCTATTTGTTATGGGTGAGTAGTCCTCACGGGCTTCAGGTTCGGGACAAGCCTTGTAGCAACTTTGTGCATCTAATTATGAGAGTATTGTATTTTGTTTGCAATTGAGATTTGTATCTTTTGTTTCTTTGTCTCTTGTCTTGATCTGTGGACTTGTAGGTACCCAAGATCCCATAGATTGATAAAGGCTTGATGTAAGATACTTGTCTAGCGACGTTCTCATAGGAACCCATTAAGAGAAATGGTAGTATGGTGTTTGCTTAGCGACCCATTCAGGATCACAACAACATCACCACTTAATGCTTTAATCTGTGTTCTTCACTTAATAATCATTTGTAACCTGTGGCTTCGGTGTGCACTTGGTTGGATTAAAAGGCTATTTCTATGCCCGCTGCATCATGGGGGGCTTTAGTATATTAGGTTGTGTTGCCCACAAGATATTATCTCCGTTCAAATATTACACATGACTATGCTTATTATTATCTTATATCCCATATGATGTGCAGCTTTAGGTGGATCTTCAACCCTGGACTATCTCCATCCATTGTTTCAACCCACTATAAAAAGTAAACTAGTTTGTTCTGGTAAACTAAGGTAAAAAGAATAAAAAAGTCTTGTAGATGTGTCCTTATTTATTTCCTTTTAGCGTTGCTTTCCAAGGTTTGATTAAACCTAGGTCTTCTAGGGAAAAGCTATTATACTAAATCCATGAATCTAGATCGAAGTTATCAACCCTTTTTCTGGAGCCGTTGCCGGGGAAGCAATTTCGCTAACCTGGTGAGGTTAATAGAGACCTTGTTTTTATCTTTATTATTAGTTTTTAATTTTATTCTTATTATTAGTTTACTTTCTTGTTATCTATTTGAAAACCCAAAAAATTAGTTACTTGTCATTTGTTTTCATTACTTAAAAAATTACCAAAAATATAAGAGCCATGGCGCAAAAGAGACTTGGGGAGTATGCTACTCCCACTTATGACTTTATTCGTGCACCTATCACTCAGCCCCTGTTGATGCATAAACTTATGAAATTAAGCCTAACCTTTTCAGATTGGTTCAACTAAACCAATTTGGGGGCTCATCCTCCGCGGATTCAGGTTTGCACTTAAATACTTTAAATGAAATCTGCGACATGATGCGTATTAAGGATGTAGATCCAAATGTAGTTAAATTAAGATTGTTTCCTTTCTCTCTTAGAGGAAAGGATAATGATTGGTTGATAGCTCTACCAAAGGGCACTATTAAATCTTGGGATGAATGTATTAATATGTTTATGACTAAATTGTTTCCCCCAGCTAAGACTATGCAGCTAAGATCCAATGTTGCAAGCTTTAGATAAGAAGACTGTGAGCCACTAGCGCTTGCATGGGAGAGGATGAAAGAAGACGTAATGAACTATCCTAGTCATGGGATTGAAGAATGGCTTATATTACACTTGTTTTATAATGGTATTAACCCAATTTCTAAGTCTATGCTAGATACTGCAGCAGGAGGAACAATCATGGGAAAGCAAGTGAGTGTTTCGAAGAAACTTATTGATGATATGCAAAACAACCATTCCCAATGGCATGTGGAAAGGACCTCAAAGAGAGTAAGTTCAATCACCGAGGTAAATAATGAAGAGATCACATCTAAGGTGGACGAGCTACTAAGCATAGTAAAATGTAAAGATGATACCCAAGTTAATGCTATCGCTAACGATGTTCATTTTATAGATCTCACTCATTTTAATAATGCATGAAAAACCATTATGTTACCAATGCTCGAAAACATTACCAAAATCCTGTAGGATCTCCTTATAATAGTTATGATAATAATAGAGCAAATCATGGAAATCTCTTGTTGGAACAAATTGTTAGAACATTTATTCAAGCTCAAACCAAGAAAAATAATATGCTTATTAAAATCACGGAGAAGCATGAAAATAGTGTATGAAAATTATCTAACCAAGCCGTTGCAATTATAAATTATGTGCAGGATCTATAGGAAAGGATAAAGATCATGGAGGCTTAATTAGGTAAAGTTGTTCAAAGCCAAGCTGAAAGGACAATTATTGTCTTAATCAGTTTTAGTGTTTGTTAACAACTCGTAGATCATTTTATGGTGTGTTAATGTATACATGATGATATAATGAAAAGTGAAAAGGACTTTGGCCTGTGGAATTGCCCCTGCAAAACTATAAGTTTCAGATAATTCCAGACCGAAGTCTCCGGTGTGGTCTAGAGTTTCCCCAAAAGTCTCCGGAGGGGCCTCCAGAAACTTGCCTGGGACAGTCTGTATGCGGGTCCGGAGATGGACCGGAGACAGACCAGATTCTCTGGTTCGTTCACTCAGGCCGGAGTCTCCGATGTGGATACACCGGAGTCTCCGGTGTACAATAGACAAAGTCTTTGAAGAGTTTCTAGAGGAGGGTTTCCCAAGTCAGATGGGACACTCTATATGGTGGTTCAGAGACGGACTGGAGATGGACCGGAGTCTCCGTTTTAGACCGGAGTCTCCGGTCTGCTATCCAGAGTCTCCAGTGTGACAATTTGCCCAATAGTCAGAAAACAGTTCAGAGTGAGTGGGCTATAAATAGGGGACCTCATCCCATTCCTCCAGCTGCTTGACCCAGTAAGGAACTCCAACACCATTTGAGCCACCAAATCAACAAGATTTCTTCATCCAAAAATCCAAAGTCATTGATCTTTGGAGAATCGAAGGAGGAGGCCTTGATCTATAGCTTCACAAAGAGAGATCTTCATTTCCCCCTCATTCACTTGAGGGCCCCTTTATCTAGTGTTTCTTTGGAAACCCTAGATATTTATTTGGATCTTACAAGCTTTTCTTTGATTGTTTGACATCTTTCTTGTATTCGGGAGCCTCCAATTCAGTTGTGGATGTGTGCCTCAAACTTGTTGTAAAGGTGTCGGCTTCCACCTCAAAGGTTGCCGATATAGTGGAAGAGGTGAATCGAACCCTTTAGGGTGAGGTTCATCAGATAACAAAGGAGGCCCCTCGTGGCATTGGTGGTTTTAAACCACCCCGTCTCCAAACGCATACGTACTTCCCCTCAAAAGGAAGGAACTGCGGGAAACAAATCCTTGTGTCTCCGCGTTCTACACTTTGGTTACTTCTATCCTTTACCGCACTTTACTTATCTTGTTCTTTCTTAGTGTTGTGCTAGGTTGACATATAGGTAGATTCACCATAGTTTCATAATCTAGAGAATTTACCTTTCGTGTCAAACCCTAAATTGAAAAAGAGTAAAATTTGAAGTAGCACCTATTCACCCCCCTCTAGGTGCCCATACGATCCTTTAAATTGGTATCAGAGGCACAACTCTTTATTAGGGATTTACCGCCTAAGAGTATATGGGTAGCCACGATGGAGGAGATGGGAGTGAGGCTAGTAAAACAGTGTCCATGGAGGATTTCAAGAAATTGGAATCAAGCTTGAGCTTCTCCCCGGGCAATGAAATCAAGCAGTTGCTTGGCTTAGTTGAGAAACTTGTTAAGGAGAAATTGTCCTCACCTCCTCCTCCTCCTCTAGAGGAACCCACCACACTCCCAAAGGTGAATGATTTAGCATAACCCACGGTTGGGGTGGTGGGGGATGATCCTGACAACACTAATACCTCCACCAAAAAGGATGATGGGAAGGAAGCGTACCATAAGTTTCCCAGTTGGTACTCTCCCGACCCTCCAATCCCTCACCCACATATAAACAATAGAGGTGACCCTACTAATCTTGTTGAACATAGCTTTGCTCAATGGCAATCATTAATGAAATCTCATGTGCACAACTCTTTCATTGAATTGTGGAATATTATTGAGGAAGGACTCATATAATTGTGGATTCAACCAATTTGACAAGAAGAGAAGTTGTCAAAAGTCAATTAAATGCCACTGATTTGCACATGATTCAACAAGGTTTGGGGAAAAAAGATTTCCCTCACATATAACACCTCAACACCGCCAATGAAGCTTGGGATGCTCTCACAAATTTATTTGTTGGGAATGAGAGCATGATAAGAAACCGTTATGATGCACTGAGCAATGAAGAAGAAGGCTTCTATATGAAGGATGGTGAAGATCATGAAGACATGTATCGATGGCTCAAATCCACTACCACCGCCTTCAGGAATGTTGGTGCCTCACATGTGGATGATGCTTGGATAAAAAGAAAATATGTGTGTGCACTCATGCCTTTAGAGCCCACTGAATTGAAGAGTCTCCAAGGAAGACACAACTACCACCTCATGAACTCCAATGAGGTTATGCAAGAGATGGCCGCTTTCAAGGTTGCTGCCAAGAATGCCAAAGATGCTCGTGCTAGGGCCCGTGGAATGAACAGTAGCATCAACCTTGCCCTAAAAGCTAAAGTGGTAGAATATGTGGATGAAGAAGGATGTGATGAAGGCTTATATTTGAGCAATCCCAAAGATGTCAAGGTTGCTCATGGTGAATACATAACCTTATATGTAAGGAATTTTTGGAAAGACCCCGACAAAGCCAAGATGGAAATGCAACATAGAAGCAACTAAAATGGGAGAAGAGACAACAGCTCAAAGTTGAGAACTTGCTTCAACTGTGGTGATCGCTTTTACTTTGTTGTCGGTTGTCCCTATGAGAAAAGAAAAGATCATGGGGTAATCTTGTATTAAAGAACAAATCCAAGGCTCCCTTCAAGAAACCCTTCATCAAAAAGAATCCCGCCAACAAGAAGTCGGGTGATATTGTGTTTGATAACACATGAAGAATTCTCCTCCGATAACGAAGATGAAGATGAGTAAACATCAAACGGTTTGGATGTTATGTCCATTAATTATCCATCCCCTTTCTCACTCTTCGACTCTCCAAATGATAATATATCCAATAAGAACGTCACTTTTCCTTATGGCAAGAGGATTGGAGATATTATCATCTTCACACCCCACCTTGATGATTGATGATGAACTTGATGATGATATATCTCTTTAGGTCAAAGAGGAATTATTTGGTTTTCATGTGTTTGTGACTAACTTGCAAGGGGAGCACAACAATAATTTTGTGAACCTCTTGAGTTAACTTTCTCACACACAAAATCTTCTTGATGAGAGATGTAAACTAGGGAGAGAGCATATGACTGAGTTGGAAGCACTAATTAATACTCTAGAAGAAGAGAAACAGACTAGGATGTCTCTTTAAATAAAACTTGAAGGCCTCGATGAGGCAAATGATCAAATTATTAATAAACTCATCAAGGAACGTTATCATGACATTGCTAAGTATAAAAAGGCTAAAAAGGATAAGTTTGAGTTTGGTGTTGTTCATGAAAAACTTGCCGAGGACTTTAGGAAGCTCGACAAGGCTCACAAGGCCTTGGAAGTGAACTATTGTTGCTCACAAAATCTCGTGAAGACATCAAACTCAATTGACTAACATTGCCTCACCTAGTATTTTCATTCCCTCTAGTAGTACAAACATATTTGAAGAAAATTCTAGGTTGAAGGGGGATCTTTCTAATGCCACCTTCCCAAAGGAAACAAGTCCATTAATGATCTTTTGAGTAAGCAAAGGTCAAATAATGAGAAAGGGGCATTGGATTTTCATCCAAATCCAAGAAGAAGAATGATAAGAAGAAGAAAAAGGACATGCCCACACAAGCAAAACACAAGGCTGTTGTGGGTAGTAAGACCAAAAGTGGCAAAACTATGTCACATGATGATTTTGCAGGAAGTGATAAACTCACTATGTATTAATGCATGATTATTATGTTTATTTTTATGCATAATATGTTGGCCCTCTTGATGGTTATATTGCTTGGTCTATTTGGGTTCCTAAGACCCTTGTTTCTAACAAAATAGGACCCATTGAAAAAAGGGTACCTAAAAACTAGTTTGATCTCTTGTAGAACTATGCTTCCGAAGGGTCAAAGTGGGTGCTTGATAGTGGATGCACAAGTCATATGACCGGAAGCAAAGCTATTGTCAAGGAGATGAGACCAAATGATGATCAAATAACCGTGACATGTGCCGACAAGTCAAAGTATAAGGTATTGGGTTTTGGCAAGGTTATGGTTGATCACGATACTACACTCGTGGATGTCATGCTTGTTCAAACCCTTGGATATAATTTACTTTCAGTCCATGCTCTTGGAAAATGGGCTTTTCTGTCTTTATTGATAATGATATTGTGGTCCTCTTGTGGAGCAAGTCTCTAATGGTCGCTTTTGTTGGGTACGTCGAAAATGACTTGTATGTGGTGGACTTTTTGGGCAAAACCACTACATGTGCGATGTGCTTATTCAGAAAGGCTGATGTGGGTTGGCTATGAAATCATCGACTAGCCCATGTCAACATGAGAACTTTGCAAAGTCTCCACAAGGGTGGCCATATTTTTGGACTAAAAGAAAATGTTTGTTTTGCCAAATATCGTGTGTGCAGGGAGTGTGTTGAAGGAAAAATGCATGATTCTCCCCACAAGCCAAATAACTTCATTAAGTCCAAGAGGATTTTAGAGCTCCTTGGATATCTTTGGCCCTCCATATCATGCTAGTCTTGGTGGGAAGTAGTATTGTTTGGTGATTGTTGATGACTATTCAAGATACACATGGGTACTTCTTCAAGTTGAAAAATGAGACTCAAGAAAACTTCATCGACTTTATCAACATGGTTCAACGTCAACATAATGTCCCTATGCTGATAATAAGAAGTGACGATGACACCGAGTTCAAGAACTACACCTTGAATGGATTTCTTAGTGATGAGGGAATAAGACACCAATATTCCTCTGCATATACCCCTCAATAAAATGGTGTAGCCGAGAGGAAGAAACAAACTCTAATTGATATGGCTGGGTCCATGTTGGCGGAGTTCAAATCCCATACAACTTTTGGGCTGAAGCAGTCTCCATCGCATGCCATGCATCAAGCCGTCTCTACCTCCGCAAAGAATTGATCAAGACTCCAAATGAAATTCTTACCGGTAACAAGCCCAACGTTTCATACTTCCGGGTGTTCGGTTGTAAGTGTTTCTATTTGTAACATCCCAAAAATATTAAACTAGAATCATCAAACTCTAATCACCAAATTTAGGGTTAACAAAAACTTTTCCAATTAAAATATGAAAGCATTCATATGAGTGTGCATTAAAATTTGGATTCTTTTGAATTGCCATGATTATGTGTTTATTTGCTTGTAAAATGATTATTAGGTGAAATAAACATCATCTAAACAATCCCCAAGCTTTTCCCAAAGACAAACAAATCAAAACAAACAAATTAAGTGAATGGTCACTTTGGCCAATTTAACTCCCATGCCTACTTTGGCTATCTCTAACTTTCAGAACTTAACAGAAACACGTATAGATATTTGCACCCCTTGATAGTACTCATAACAAGGTACCAAGGCCCACTTTGTGATCATCCAGAAACATTCAAATGCTTAGTTTAAAGGACAGTTTAAACTTGAATCTATTTCATATGGGAAGATCCCACTTTTTAAAAAAACCACTCAAACCAACTCAATTTTCAAAACCCAAGCATCCACAGACTCACCAGCACATGCCTAGCACACCCACCAAAATTCTTTTCAAAATTCAAAACTTGAATTCATGCGGCCATTTCATCAAACAGGTTGCATATACAAATCAAACAAAATCAAAACACTATGTTGAGTAGTGTTTTGGGCCTAACCTGATCCCTCTCTGGACACCACTAGACTTAGTAGATCATCTAACAACCTTAACTAATCACTAGAACTACTGTATGTTGGCCATTGTCATCAATGGTGAACAGCCCGAGAGCACCCATGTCACCCCAGTTTGGACAGCAGGCTAGGAGAAGAACTAGCCGTGCCAACCTTGTCTGGGAGCAAGCTAGCACCCCACCGCCACTCCCTGTCCCAGCCGCGAGCAATGCCAGCCACTGGACCACACACCCGAGACATGCCAAGCCGCTTTGCAAGCATGGCGAGAGTGCACCCCGTGTGCCACGCTCGACCAGCACCCACAGACCGCGCGCCTCCCTCGCCGCGTGCACGCGTGATCACCACCGTCCTAGCAACCCCGCAGACACGCCCGTTCGTCGCCACGCGAACCACACGCGCTGTGCGCCATTAAAACTTCCGTCGGGCACGCTCAGAGCACCGCAGCGTTCCGACCGATCAGCACTGCCCCACGCCTCGCCACCACGCCGTTGAGCTTTGCCAGGAGCACAACACCGCCCCTACCGTTGCCCACGCCGATATCCCTTTGTGCCGTCGACCACGACGAGCTCAGCTTGCGCCCGTCGGTCCCCTCTCGCCACTATAAATAGAGGCCTCCCCTGCTAGAATTCTTCACACCACCTCACTCCCCTCACCTCACTGATCATCCCACCCCGTAGCCGGAGCAAGGCGAGCAATGCATCGCCGAAATTGCGCTGGAGCAGGCCGCCTCTGGAGAAGAAGGGCGCCGTCGATTTCGTCCACCCCAGGATCTGCAGCGACCACCCCTGAGTTCGCCGTCATCGACTTCGTCGTTCGCCCGCATCTCCGACCCTCGCCTGAGCCCCGGTGAGCCTCCCACGACCCCCACTGAGCCGCTAGGGTTCGATCTCACCTGTGACAAGTTCATCGTCGACGACGACCCTCAGCCGTCGATCTTCATTCTAATCCAACGCACCACATCGCCCCGTACCGCTTCGTGTGTTAAGAGTCGCTAACCAGTAGACCCGCCCTATTAGTTGCGCCACGCGCCTCGGAGTGACACTGGGACGGCCCGTTAACCTTTCCCGCACAACCCACTCGTTTGAATTTAGATTTTTCTATTTAGATTCAAACATAGTTCTGTACCTAGTTTCAAAAATCAACCCAGCTCGATTCAGTGAACCAAATTGAATGAAACCAATTTGGTTAGAAAGATATTGAAATGCTTAATCCAAGCCCGTTGGATTCAAATCATTTGAATCTATAGATCAACCTTGGTAAAAATAACAAGGCAGAAGCTTTTCTGCATTCAAACATTTTTCAAATTTAAACCATAATAGCTTTTGAGTTGATTCCAACTCTCAAAAATCACATTTGATCATAACTTTCAGAATATATAAAAACATATGGGTTTACTTACAGAAATAATGTTCTAGTAATAAAAGAATACCACATAGAAATTTCTAGTCACTTTACTTAATTAAAATAAAAGGTTAAACCTTATTAAATTGTGACACCACTTTAAATCACATTCCCATGTACTGAAATATGTGGTTATGACATGTGTCAACATGATCCCATGTTTGGTTTGGAGAATATTAAATCTTAAGTAGTTTTTCAACGAGTAGAAATTACTTTTCTAAAAAATAAAATCAAATAAGACAAGTGCTTTAATCTTGTAATGTTAGTGATGATGCTAGATCATCTATAGAACACCTTTGTGTGATTATTGAAAGTAGTTAAGTATTTTTTGGTGATTGTGTACCTCGTATTTATTCATAGACGCTAGTACCGACCAAGGATAAGAGGAGGAAGGAGGATACTACGAAGAAGAAGCCGAGGAGAACTTCAACCACTCCTCTGCTCAAGGCAAGCTATTAACCTTGCAAGCTAACACTTGCAATTATGAAAGTTAGATAACCTATGCAATGCACTAAGCATGCTTGGTTGGACACATTTGATGATACCCAATCCTAGTTTTACTTGCAAGCTTCTACTTTATTTCTTTATCAAAGCTATTACTTAGAGCTTACTTAAGTGAATTGTAGATTCTAGAAAGATAATTGAAGGTTGCATAAAGATCATAAAATTTGGCCTAATCTAGATAATATTGATGTCATCCTAAGACATGAGATTGTACTTAGTTAAACTCCACTAGTTTTACACCCCTCATTAGTACTCACCCCCACTTGTAGATGCTAGTGCTAAGCATAAAACTTGATCAACTTTAGATGGGAATACTTAGTGGAAAATGGTTATGAAATCCTTGGAATGATGGATAATTCTACTGAGATCTTTTGACATGTGTTTCCGAACACCAGATGATTTTGTTGATGAAAATGTTGAGGCATGAGACTTACCCTTTATAAAACTGATGGTTGTCTGGATGCGATACCATTCCAATTTTTCCGTACAACCACAATACCCGATAATTGGGTAGGGCTTGACTGGAAACTTATATACCTTAGTATTGGTTCCCTCATGGCCAATGTCTGAGCTGAGGCTACCTTGTGAAGATTGTCCACCTGTGCAGTACCCAAGATGACAGTTGGTCATGGTTGGGAGGCCAAACTCACAGGAGAGGTGCCTATACTAGGGCGTGTAATTGAAAGGTTAGGATTGATTATCCGCATACTGAGTATGGTGAATTCAGGATTTGTTCCTGACGGATGTATCGAATGTTGTGGTGAAAGTGTACAATCTATGCAGAGTGTCAAACTATTCGAATAGCCGCGTCCGCGGTTATTCGAATAGCCGCGTCCCCCGTCAGATGTTTTCAAAATGACTTGTGAACTGGATTGAGATTTTGACTTGACCACAACAAAGTTGTGATATGAAATACGAGTTCCCACTTAGGTGTTATAAAATTTCAACTAGCTTTTCTTGCTTCTGAACTTAGTAGAGGTAAATCTGGCTTTTTGCAAAACAACCCTAGAGCTTAGTGTCCTACTACAAAACCCCCCTTCACTTGTTAGTATTAGTTTGCGAGTACTTAAATAGTACTCATGGCTTTGTACCTGGATATTCCCGTGGCCAGACTATGAGGAGGAGTACCAGGAGGATGGACCCCAGGAAGGTTACGACAACTAGGATCATCTCCCATCGTCAGCATTGCATATGACCCCGAAGATGGAGCTTCGCCTACGCTACCGTTATTATTACGTTATTCCGCTGCTTGAGTTGTATTAAGAACTGGATCATGAGATCCTTATTTGTATAATACCTTATGTATGGTTTGTAATGGATGATGTACTGTGGTATCGAAATCTGTTATGTCTCACAAAAATGGTAATCCTGGGATTGCGATGTATGGCATAACAGGAATCTGGGATTAAAAATCCCGGTGTTGACAAGTTGGTATCAGAGCCATCCTGACCATAGGAGACCCTAGTTAGACTGGAAGTTTGAATCAAAAACTTAGTTTCAAAACCAAAGGAAGCAAATATTTACAAAAACTTATTCCCATTCATATCACCTTCATTCTTTCATAAAAAATCATGTTCCTCAAAAACTCTTGCAAAATACATAAAATTTGACACACTTGATCACTCGACTAACTTACTCATCCTATATTCTTATAGATGGACGTGAAGTACAAAAAGTTTTATTAGTTGGGGAATGGAGGAGACCTTATCTTTGAGCGGGATTTGGACTAGCTTTCGGAATTTCTGGAGCGTCCGCACCCCGAGTTCTTCGAAGCTCAGCTCAATGGTCAAGGAGAAGATCTGCAGTGGCTAATTGTTACAAGTCTCTGAGGAAAGATTGAACCTCCCACTGCCAAGGGAATTCAATTCACCTTAAGAGAGAACAACTGCCTCGATGGACTTGCCAGGGCCATGCAGGAAGCTCTTGCCCATCTGCGTGGGAGAGTATCAACCAGATCAAGGGTACCCTCTTTGAGTTTTGTCCAAGGCGTGATGCTAATGGACAGCCACTGGGAGCCCCATACCACCACAAGCTAAAGACTGAGCTGGACCACCTCAGCTTCATGATGTACGATCGTCAGCAGGAATTGGACAATTGCCGTGACTACTCCAACCACAAGTCTGCCATCATCAATACGAAGGATCAGACCATCGCCATGCTAGCGAAGGATCGCAAGTCTCACTGCCGTCAGCTCGACAAGAAGGAGCGCATCATTGCCTGTCTTCGCCACTGTATCTCGTATTTGGAGGAAACCATCCACGAGAGAGACATGCAGTTGGAGGAAAGGGAGAATGTCGGAGCGGATCTTCGTGGAGACCCCTACTCCTATCTCAGCGATGATGATGATTTTATGGAGGATCAGGCTATGGATTTCTTCACCAATGAGGATGATTTCTCCTTCATCAATGACGACGATGATGAGGAGGATGACAACTACACCGACTCCGAGGAGTAGTAGCACTTGAGCACTAGCTTAGTGAGTTGTATTCGGTCCCACTGTATTGTAGATTCCAGAATGATTCTTAAAACCATCTGTTTACATTTCTTGTGGTGTGTGTTTGTATCGTGTGCTATGAATGAATGAATGAAAATCAAGTTGCTAGAAAATCTGAGTCAAACTTTAAAAACTTTTCAAAGTCCCGGAAACATAGAAATTTCCCTCTTTTCTCATGATCTATCTCAATCTACAGATGCCACACGGAGGAAGTGGTTCATCCCCGGACCCGATGTTGCATATCCTGCAAATGTTGGTTTCTGACCGCGAAGCCGAAAGAGCCGAACGTCAAGCCAACCTAGCCACCCTTCAGCAGATAGCCCAGCTAGCCCACAACAATCAAGGCCACGGAAACCAGGACAACCATGGATCTAAGATCAAAAATTTCCAGAACACCAACCCACCTGTTTCACTAAGTCAGAAGAGCCCCTAGACGCCGATGATTGGCTGCAAACCATGGAAAATAACCTAGAAGTCGCCGGAGTGGAAGCCAACGAGAAAGTTCTGTTCGCCACCCACTATCTAGTCGGAGATGCAAGAGCATGGTGGAACAACGTTCGTGCAATGACCGGAGGACAGATGATGACCTGGGAGGAATTCAAGGTCAAGTTCAGCAGAACCCATGTGCCACCGGGTTTGATCAAGAGAATGATAGATGAGTTCAGAGAACTGCAGCAAGGATGGATGACCGTAGTGGAATACCGTGACAAATTCTTGTCATTAGCTAGGTATGACCCGGATGAGATCGACACTAAAGCCAAGAAGAAGGAGAGATTCCTGAATGGTCTGCATGATGAGATGCAGACGGTGTTAGTCAATATCTCTTTTGCTGATATTGAAGCCCTTGTCGACTTTGCCATCCATATGGAAGGAAAGATCAACCAAGCCAATGAGAACCGCAAGCGTCGCATGATGCATCAGCTAGGAACCCATCAGACCCCAAAGTATCGCCCTAACCCATCTCCAGGATTTGCCCCGAGAACCAACAGACCCCCGATGAACCGTTCGACCTATCCCAACCGTGGACACCCAAGGCCCGGAGGAAACCACCACAACCCCGACAACTCTAACAATTTCAACCGTGCACCACCCAAGTTCATGTAGGGGTCTCAACCTAATAAGGTAGATTCCTCCTGTGTTTACAATGCTAGTCCCTGGATCAATAGCTAGCATCCACAGTTAAGATGTAATATCAAGAAACAAAGGTCATAATATAACTTTATAACTAGGAATAACATAATTTTATTACATCATTACATAGCTCCTTTGGCTATTACATTACATTGCAGCGGAATAACTATAAGTATGGGTCCTTCATCTTCAAAGTGCCACAGGCAGATGTTGGTTGTAGACTTTGTAATCCTATTCAATCAATCTTCACTAAAAACAATCAAACCTGCAACATACAAGTTACAGCCACGAAGGGTCAATACATTTGAATTGTATTGGCAAGTGATACTATAATAGTATAGTGGAGTCTATCATCTATATGCATTTGGCTAAGTGGAGTTGAGGCTTGCATTGCTCAAAATAGATTTTTCCTTAACATTTGAAAATACTAAGTTTTTGCTTTGACAAAATCATTTTTCTCAATCAAAGATTGAAGATCCTTTACAAGGCATCTCTCAATCAAAGATTGAAGATTTCAAACAACCCTTGTTCAATCCACAAAATTTTAACTTAGAAATTTGAATGATGAGATTCTTGATTGCTTCCATGTCTTGATGCTCAAATTGTCCTTTACTAGGGACATGGCGAAGTACTTAGATTTTACACTCTGAAGAGGTGGTGCACTTTCCCCACAAGACTTGGTTTCCCAAGATAAGATCTTTCAAAAGCCTTCCCTTAGACCAAAATGGACGCGTTCCAACCTATCAAACACTACCACCCTCTGTCCATATGGCTAAGTTCTTGCAACCTATATGATCATGGCAGAGCCCATAATGCCAAGTGGCTGCACTTGAAGCTTCTCAACATTTGACATCTCAAATCTCTTTGTTCCTGGGTGGCCATCCACAAGTGAGATACACAAGCCAAGTCCATGGCCTTGTGTAACCACTCAACATAAACCAATCCTTCCATTCGACCCAGGGGATTCATTAACTTAGTTGTTTTTATTAAACAAAAACCAAGTCCTCAGACTTAGAAATTTTTCCATAGTGTGAATATATATTTCACCCATGTTTTCTATTTGCCAGGCTAAGCTTGATAGTAATAGGAATCTTAATTTAGGAAGATTTCTACTAAGGTTTCATCTACTAGTTTTCCTATAGTAAGGTTTATACTTAGCAAAATCCATGCAAGTTTTACTTAGCAAAATCACTAGTGCATAGTGAAAGTAATGGGACAAAGAGTATGAAGCATCACTTGCCTTTTTGGTAGACTATGGGTTCACTCCTTTTCCTTGCTACAATCACACTCTTCAAGTCACTACAAATCAATCAAGCAAGGCACAAACTCAATCTACCAAATAAGCAAAACATCACATAAAATAATAAAACAAAACAACACACAAAATCATAAAGTCAAAGTAATGCATGCAAGCATGCCAAGCTTTGTTTTGTTTGAGAAATTGGTTCCTAATGGGTCATGAACATTTGGAAACACCTAATGGTCATTTTGTAAAGTGGCAAAGTCGTTTGCAAATAGGGTTTTGTTTCAAAAACTATTTTAAAATCCATCATCATTTTTATGTGGTGGAAAACATTTTTATCAAATAAAAACTTTATGCTTTTCACCAAATGAGTTGCTATTGCAAAACTTGGTGTTTTGGGTCAGTAGGTTTGGTCTAAAGCATTTTCCCAAAGTTTTCTTTACAAAAACATTTTCATAATAAAATCAACAATTTTTAATTGGCTAGGAATTGGCTAAGTCAAATAATCCAACCTCAATTTTACCAAAATCATTTTTAACACCAAGGGTTGGTTCCTAGGGTTAGTAAGGTCACAACAAACCATTTTTCAAAAGTTTTAACCTTAAAATCATTTTTAAATAATTTTTATACTCTAAACAAGATCACAAAAGAATCTGGAAAAACAAGAAAATGAACAAATACTATTGTCTAAACTAAGGGCATGGTTGGCTAGGTCTTGTTCTCCTGAATCCAACGATATAAAATTTGTAATTTTTGGACGTGTGGATCCAAAGTTATAAGGGTTTGAAGTTTGTAAATAAATCTGATTCAAATCTGTTTTTAGTTTTAATACTAGCCACGCGTCGCTGTTTCATTGGTTGATACCGGTTCGGTTGGATCGCGGCTGTAGGGCGTTGGATCTGATCGATCGCACGGTCCTGGACGTGTAACCCTTCGCGGTTAAGTTAAACTATCGTGAGCGTCAGATCTTGATCCTTCGGTTCTGGCGAGTTTGACCAAAAGTGGGCGGCGCTGACGCGGCGGCGACTGGCGGCGCGGTCAGGTGTGGACGGTGCCGGTGATCTAGGAAGCGAGAGAGAAGGAGAAGGGGCTCACCGGGTTCAGGAGGTCACGGCGATGCTCAACATGCCGATGGTTCGACGAGGGGCGCTCTGGTCCGATGTGGATTTCTCGCCGGAGTAGGTGGCGGCGTCGGGCGGCTCTGGTCGACGGTGGGGACGAGGCTACGAGGCACAGGAGGACGAGATAAAAGGTCTATTAGACGCGGGAGAAAGGGTAGATCTTGCATGCCTGAACGAGAGGGAGAGGGGTGGACAGATGCTTACCAGAAGTGCTCGTCGGAGTTAAGCCAGACGGTGGCGACGGTCGGAGTCGACGCTGCAGATCGCCCTAAGGCAAGACAGGAGCATGTTCAGATGCGCAAGAGCAAGGCGATGCTGTGTGCGTGATCTAGGAGGCACAGGGTGGTCGGTGTTCACCTGGAATGCTTGACGGAGCAATGGCAGACGGCGGCGCACGCTCGGTGTCGTCGTTGTCGATGCTCAGGGGCGCCCGCGGTCGAATTGGTGGTACGAGGAGAAGTGTCTGGGAGTGGGGAAGCTATTAGGTTGCACAGGGAGGCAAGGGGCGGTGATAATTGGCCGGAATTCGACGAGGAAGGTCGTCGGAACAGAGAAGCTCGGGGAGGAATTGGGGCGACCTGGTGGCGTGCTTTGGGGAGGGGTCAGAGGGAGAATGAAGAAGGGACGCTGGCGTTTTATCGAGCATGGTCAACGCGAGGTAAAGGCCCGGCATTATTGCGAATTGATCGCGCGGATTGAAGGAAGCAACGGCAGCGAGGTTTGGGGGAGGGAGGTCGCGCGGTGAGGACGATGGCTAGCGAAGTGGGACCGTTGCGTCAGTGGGAAAAAGGTGAGGAGGAGGTCCACCTGTCAGTGGCTTTGCGGGCTGTTTCAGCGGTGAGGAAAAACGGTTCGGGGAGAGGGGCAGGTGGGCTAGGTGGGCTGCTGGGTTGTAGCTGGGCCAGACGGTGGGCTGTTCTATTTTTTTTCTGTCTGGATCCTTTTTCTTTTTCCAAATTTATTTTCTGTTTTGAATTTCAGCAACTATTAAAACATTCAACCAATTCAAATAATCACCACACTTAAATAAGTTTTTGGTTCTGTTTATCAACATAAACCAAATCTCAAAATAAAATAATATTTTCATTCATTTTTAGGATCTATCTAAAAATAAAAAATAGCCCTTTAGTTATTTAATCAAATAGGGTTTGATTTATTTAATAAAATTTCCATTTGAAATCCAAAAATTTCCAAAACCAATTCAGTAGGTTTTATTTGAAAATATAAGATATTTGGAAATCTTGTTTAAAACAAAATAACATTTTTATTTTAGGTTATATTAATATTTAAATACAATGGACCTTAGTTAATAATCCATATAGATTTTGTTTTATTAATTTATTTATTTTGAAATCTAAAATAAAACCAAAACACTTCAGTAGGTTTCATTTGAGAATATAAAATACTTGGAAAACTTATTTAAAATAAATAATTAGGTTTTAGTGTTTATTTAAAATGGGAAAGGCCTTTATTTAAATAAAATTTGGATATTAAATCCTTATTATTTTATTTAAATAAACCTTTACTATTTTATCAAAACAAAATGTTTTATTTCAAAAGCTTGGCCAAAGTTTAATTTGGATCTATAAAATAATATTTATTTATAAAACTTCTATTTCCTTTGAGAACCAAATCCACTTATTTAAAAGATCCAAAATAGTAATTCCAAAACATTTTATTTGCCTTTATTAAATGTTTATCTTTATAAATCCCTTTAGGATTTAATTGTTCAAAATAGGTTTGAATATTCCCAATTGGATTCAAAAGTTTCTTCTGGCTCTGAAAATCAACAAAGTTTTATTTTATTCATTTATTTTTTCACATTACAAGATTTGGAAAATCTTGGGATGTGACAGGCTACCACCCTTAAAATAAATCTCGTCCCGAGATTTGGGAAGGCTAGGGTTACAAGCAGGTTGAAAGCAACTAGGGTGCTACCACCCTTAAAAATTTTCAAAAAAAAATTACATAATATCCTTCTTGGGATCCTGGGAAAAGCTTTCTCTAAGCAAACAGTTGCATTTGTGTCCTTCGTTTCCATGCTTGACTCATGGGCCAAGGTTGAGCTTCTCCATAGGCTTGTTTAACTTGTTCTTCATCTTTTCTGGACAGTTGCTTGCATAATGTCCTGGGTTGTTGCAGTTGAAACAATGGATGTCCTTGAGTTCTTTACGTGGCTCTTGTGGACAAGTTGCTACATAGTGGCCTAACTCTTTGCAGTTGTTGCACCACACTTGGTCAATCTCTTTATTCTTCTTGTTCTCTGGGCATTCACTGGAGTAGTGTCCCATTTCCTTACATTTCCGACATTGCACAAGGTTCATGTCTGGTCTTGGTTTCTTGGGTTTCTTTGATCCTTTGAATTGGGTTGTCTTGTTTGGAGGTATAAGTGGTCCTTTTCCTTTGCCATCAACATTCTTGGCATACTTGGATCCTTCTTGTTTCCTTTGTTCAACAATGGCATAGATGGGGCATTGAATTGGGACATGGTCGTTTCCTTCACAAAGGTAACAATGTCCAACAGGATGATTTTCTTCACAGTTAGGGCATTGACCTTCATGCTCCTTGGAAGTATGATCCTTGTCTCCACAGATAATGCAAGATGGGGCTCCATCTAGAACAACATTCTTGTCATCCTTGTTATCATAAACTCCTTTAGGATAGCTTTCTTCCATGTTGATCATTTGATTAGTCACCTTAAGCATCAGTTGGGATTGTTCTTCCAAAAACTTTTGCAGTGCTGGATCTTTATCACTATTGCTGGCTATGAACTGAGCTGTCAGTTGGTTCAACTGGTGTTGGGTTGCTATGATCTCTTTCATGATGTCATCTTGATTGGTGTTGGTGTCATCAACCTTGGAGTCTTTTGGGGTAGTCATCTGTTTGGGTTGAAGGAAAATTAGAATAGGCAAGATATTTCTAAGGAGTCAATTCTAATTGCACACATCACAATTCACACAAGAAATATGCATGCAATCACAAACCAAACATTCACAAACAATTTTGCACTCAAACAACAAAGTTCAAGCACATTCTTAGGCAACAAAATATTTTTGTTACACCACATATGTTGGTGTGTTTTTGACTTATCTAAATATGGGGGTCCATCTATATGGTTCACTTGTGATCTTTCCATCCTTCTTGGTTGCCTCTTCCTACATGGAATCTTGGTTTCTTTGGGAAATCTCCTTGGTCACAAAACTTCAAGTGATGTAAGCTCTATCTAACTTTTGCATTCCCTCAGTCTCTAATTTTTGAGCAAGACTTCCTTGTCTCACTTGTAGTCCTTAGTGATATCCAAGTTGGAGGTCCTTGGTGAATATGCTGAAGATGTTGAAGTCATTAGAGTTGAAGAAGTTGAAGTCATTAGAGTTGAAGAAGTTGAAGAAGTTCTTTGCACATAGTGTAGTCTTTGGCCATGGGGTTGGTTTTTGCATCAAGTTGAAGTAGAAAAGATGTAGAGTTGAAAGCAAAATGGTTGAGGAAAGAGTTTACAAGTGTTTTTGTAAATAAGTTTTTGGAATAAGAGAACTCCTATTTTTCTAAGGGTTTTTGTCCAATCCTAGGTTTACAAATCCTACAGGCAACACAATGCTCTGATACCATCTGTAGGGGTCTCAACCTAATAGGGTAGATTCCTCCTGTGTTTACAATGCTAGTCCATGGATCAATAGCTAGCATCCACAGTTAAGATGTAATATCAAGAAACAAAGGTCATAATATAACTTTATAACCAGGAATAACATAATTTTATTACATCATTACATAGCTCCTTTGGCTATTACATTACATTGCAGCGGAATAACTATAAGTATGAATCCTTCATCTTCAAAGTGCCACAGGCAGATGTTGGTTGTAGACTTTGTAATCCTAATCAATCAATATTCACTAAAAACAATCAAACATGCAACATACAAGTTATAACCACGAAGGGTCAATACATTTGAATTGTATTGGCAAGTGATACTATAATAGTATAGTGGAGTCTATCATCTATATGAATTTTGCTAAGTGGAGTTGAGGCTTGCATTGCTCAAAATAGATTTTTCCTTAACATTTGAAAATACTAAGTTTTTGCTTTGGCAAAATCATTTTTCTCAATCAAAGATTGAAGATCCTTTACAAGGCATCTCTCAATGAAAGATTGAAGATTTCAAACAACCCTTGTTCAATCCACAAAATTTAACTTAGAAATTTGAATGATGAGATTCTTGATTGCTTCCATGTCTTGATGCTCAAATTGTCCTTTACCAGGGACTAGCATTGTAAAACACAGGAGGAATCTACCTTAATCGGTTGAGACCCCTACAAATATCTGTAGGGGTCTCAACCTAATAAGGTAGATTCCTCCTGTGTTTACAATGCTAGTCCCTGGATCAATAGCTAGCATCCACAGTTAAGATGTAATATCAAGAAACAAAGGTCATAATATAACTTTATAACCAGGAATAACATAATTTTATTACATCATTACATTGCTCCTTTGGCTATTACATTACATTGCAGCGGAATAACTATAAGTATGGGTCCTTCATCTTCAAAGTGCCATAGGCAGATGTTGGTTGTAGACTTTGTAATCCTAATCAATCAATCTTCACTAAAATCAATCAAACCTGCAACATACAAGTTACAGCCACGAAGGGTCAATACATTTGAATTGTATTGGCAAGTGATACTATAATAGTATAGTGGAGTCTATCATCTATATGCATTTGGCTAAGTGGAGTTGAGGCTTGCATTGCTCAAAATAGATTTTTCCTTAACATTTGAAAATACTAAGTTTTTGCTTTGACAAAATCATTTTTCTCAATCAAAGATTGAAGATCCTTTACAAGGCATCTCTCAATCAAAGATTGAAGATTTCAAACAACCCTTGTTCAATCCACAAAATTTTAACTTAGAAATTTGAATGATGAGATTCTTGATTGCTTCCATGTCTTGATGCTCAAATTGTCCTTTACCAGGGACATGGCTAAGTACTTAGATTTTACACTCTGCAGAGGTGGTGCACTTTCCCCACAAGACTTGGTTTCCCAAGACAAGATCTTTCAGAAGCCTTCCCTTAGACCAAAATGGACGCGTTCCAACCTATCAAACACTACCACCCTCTGTCCATATGGCTAAGTTCTTGCAACCTATATGATCATGGCAGAGCCCATAATGCCAAGTGGCTGCACTTGAAGCTTCTCAACATTTGACATCTCAAATCTCTTTGTTCCTGGGTGGCCATCCACAAGTGAGATACACAAGCCAAGTCCATGGCCTTGTGTAACCACTCAACATAAACCAATCCTTCCATTCCACCCAGGGTATTCATTAACTTAGTTGTTTTTATTAAACAAAAACCAAGTCCTCAGACTTAGAAATTTTTCCATAGTGTGAATATATATTTCACCCATGTTTTCTATTTGCTAGGCTAAGCTTGATAGTAATAGGAATCTTAATTTAGAAATATTTCTACTAAGGTTTCATCTACTAGTTTTCCTATAGTAAGGTTTATACTTAGCAAAATCCATGCAAGTTTTACTTAGCAAAATCACTAGTGCATAGTGAAAGTAATGGGACAAAGAGTATGAAGCATCACTTGCCTTTTTGGTAGACTATGGGTTCACTCCTTGTC
Organism: Avena longiglumis; assembly: GCA_030063025.1. NCBI lineage: Eukaryota > Viridiplantae > Streptophyta > Magnoliopsida > Poales > Poaceae > Avena > Avena longiglumis. The sequence continues at coordinate 190,318,020 of CP125974.1, read as the reverse complement.
CTTGCTACAATCACACTCTTCAAGTCACTACAAATCAATCAAGCAAGGGACAAACTCAATCTACCAAATAAGCAAAACATCACATAAAATAATAAAACAAAACAACACACAAAATCATAAAGTCAAAGTAATGCATGCAAGCATGCCAAGCTTTGTTTTGTTTTAAAAAGTGGTTCCTAATGGGTCATGAACATTTGGAAACACCTAATGGTCATTTTGTAAAGTTGCAAAGTCGTTTGCAAATAGGGTTTTGTTTCAAAAACTATTTTAAAATCCATCATCATTTTTATGTGGTGGAAAACATTTTTATCAAAGCAAAACTTTATGCTTTTCACCAAATGAGTTTCTATTGCAAAACTTGGTGTTTTGGGTCAGTAGGTTTGGTCTAAAGCATTTTCCCAAAGTTTTCTTTACAAATACATTTTCATAATAAAATCAACAATTTTTAATTGGCTAAGTCAATTAATCCAACCTCAATTTTACCAAAATCATTTTTAACACCAAGGGTTGGTTCCTAGGGTCAGTAAGGTCACAACAAACCATTTTGCAAAAGTTTTAACCTTAAAATCATTTTTAAACAATTTTTATACTCTAAACTAGCTCACAAAAGAATCTGCAAAAACAAGCAAACTAACACATACTATTTGCTAAACTAAGGGAATGGTTGGCTAGGTATTGTTCTCCTGAATCCAACGACATAAAATTTGTAATTTTTGGACGTGTGGATCCAAATTTATAAGGGTTTGAAGTTTGCAAATAAATCTGATTCAAATATGTTTTTAGTTTTAATACTGGCCACGCGTCGCTGTTTCATTGGTTGATACCGGTTCGGTTGGATTGCGGCTGTAGGGCGTTGTATCTGATCGATCGCACGGTCCTGGACGCGTAACCCTTCGCGGTTAAGTTAAACTATCGTGAGCGTCAGATCTTGATCCTACGGTGCTGGCGATTTTGACCAAAACTGGGCGGCGCTGACGCAGCGGCGACTGGCGGCGCGGTCAGGTGTGGACGGTGCCGGTGGTCTAGGAAGAGAGAGAGAAGGAGAAGGGGCTCACCGGGTTCAGGAGGTCACGGCGATGCTCAACGTGCCGATGGTTCGACGAGGGGCGCTCTGGTCCGATGTGGATTGCTCGCCGGAGTAGGTGGCGGCGTCGGGCGGCTCTGGTCGATGGTGGGGAGGAGGCTACGAGGCACAGGAGGATGAGATAAAAGGCCTATTAGACGCGCGAGGAAGGGTTGATCTTGCATGCCTGAACAAGAGGGAGAGGGGTGGACAGATACTTACCAGAAGTGCTCGTCGGAGTTAAGCCAGACGGTGGCGACGGTCGGAGTCGTCGCTCCAGATCGCCCTAAGGCAAGACAGGAGCATGTTCAGATGCGCAAGAGCAAGGAGATGTTGTGTGCGTGATCTAGGAGGCGCGGGGTGGTCGGTGTTCACCTGGAATGCTTGACGGAGCAATGGCAGACGGCGGCGCACGCTCGGTGTCGTCGTTGTCGATGCTCAGGGGCGCCCGCGGTCAAATTGGTGGTACGGGGAGAAGTGTCTGGGAGTGGGGAAGCTGCTAGTTTGCACAGGGAGGCAAGGGGCGGTGATACTTGGCCGGAATTCGACAAGGAAGGTCGTCGGAACAGAGGAGCTCGGGGAGGAATTTGGGCGGCCTGGTGGCGTTCTTTGGGGAGGGGTCAGAGGGAGAATGAAGAAGGGACGCTGGCGTTTTATCGAGCATGGTCAAGGCGAGGTAAAGGCCCGACATTATTGCGAATTGATCGCGCAGATTGAAGGCAGCAATGACAGCGAGGTTTGGGGGAGGGAGGTCACGCGGTGAGGACGATGGCTAGCGAAGTGGGACCGTTGCGTCAGTGGGAAAAAGGTGAGGAGGAGGTCCACCAGTCAGTGGATTTGCGGGCTGTTTCAGCGGTGAGGAAAAACGGTTCGGGGGAGAGGGGCAGGTGGGCTAGGTGGGCTGTTGGGTTGGAGCTGGGCCAGACGGTGGGCTGTTCTATTTTTTTTTCTGTCTGAATCCTTTTTATTTTTCCAAATTTATTTTCTGTTTTGAATTTCATCAACTATTCAAAGATTCAACCAATTCAAATAATCACCACATTTAAATAAGTTTTTGGTTCTGTTTATCAACATAAACCAAATCTCAAAATAAAATAATATTTTCATTCATTTTTAGGATCTATATAAAAATAAAAAATAGCCCTTTAGTTATTTAATCAAATAGGGTTTGATTTATTTAATAAAATTTCCATTTGAAATCCAAAAATTTCCAAAACCAATTCAGTAGGTTTTATTTGAAAATATATGATATTTGGAAATCTTGTTTAAAACAAAATAACATTTTTATTTTAGGTTCTATTAATATTTAAATACAATGGACCTTAGTTAATAATCCATATAGAATTTGTTTTATTAATTTTTTTATTTTGAAATCTAAAATAAAACCAAAACACTTCAGTAGGTTTCATTTGAGAATATAAAATACTTGGAAAACTTATTTAAAATAAATAATTAGGTTTTAGTGTTTATTTAAAATGGGAAAGGCCTTTATTTAAATAAAATTTGGATATTAAATCCTTATTATTTTATTTAAATAAACCTTTACTATTTTATCAACACAAAATGTTTTATTTCAAAAGCTTGGCCAAAGTTTAATTTGGATCTATAAAATAATATTTATTTATAAAACTTCTATTTCCTTTGAGAACCAAATCCTCTTATTTAAAAGATCCAAAATAGTAATTCCAAAACATTTTATTTGCCTTTATTAAATGTTTATCTTTATAAATCCCTTTAGGATTTAATTGTTCATAATAGGTTTGAAGATTCCCAATTGGATTCAAAAGTTTCTTCTGGCTCTAAAAATCAACAAATTTTTATTTTATTCATTTATTTTTTCACATTACAAGATTTGGAAAATCTTGGGATGTGACTGTTCAACAACAACAATGCTACCGCCAACACAAACACTGCCCCGAGGACTGGAATCAATGTTGTGCCTGTTGCAGCAAAGGAAAAGTCACAAGTGACTTGTTATGACTGTGGAAATAAGGGTCACTACTCCAACGAGTGCCCCAACAAGAAGAATGCCGCAGCCCCCAATGCAAATGCCCCAGCTCAGCAGCAGCGTCGTGTTCAGCCCGGAAGGAGGTTTACCCTACGGAATTCACTCAACCGCAACGGCCGTCTTTTTCTCATGCATGCTGAAGAAGCTCTGGAAGCGCCAGACGTCGTGTTGGGTATGTTTCTGTTAATTCAGTACTTGCAAGAGTGTTGTTTGATTCGGGTGCACCGCATTCATTTGTCACCGAAGAATTTGCATGCACTAGTAAGATTCAACCAACCAAACTGAAGCATGTTATGATTGTTCAAATCCCCGGTTCAACCACCAAAGCTAGGAAAATTTGCAAAGCCGTCCCTATACGAATCCATGGCATAGATTTTTATGCTAATCTGATAGTACTCGGAACTAAAGGTTTGGAAGTAGTACTAGGAATGGATTGGATGTCCAAACAAAAAGGATTGATTGACTGTGCCAATAAAGCCATAACCATGACCGATACAGCCGGAATATTAGTCGAGCATATATTTGAAACCTTACCTCGTCAACTCAAGTGCAACAAGAGTATATCCCAACCTACCATTGACCAAGTCCGGATAGTCTGTGAATACCCCAAGGTATTTCCAGATGTTTTTCCCGGTATGCCCCAGATCGGGATATCGAGTTTATCATTGAACTAATCCCCGGAACCAGACCCATAGCCTAGAGACCATATAGTATGAACCCATCTAAACTAGCAGAACTGAAGAAGCAACTGGATTCCATGTTGTAAATTGGATTAATTCAACCAAGTGCGTCACCATGGAGATCACCTATCTTATTTGTGGACAATAAAGATGGAAGTAACCGTTTGTGTACGGATTATCGGAAGTTGAATGATGTCACCATCAAGAACAAGTACCCATTGCCCAAGATATAAGATTTGTTTGATCAGTTGACCGCTGCCAAAGTGTTTTCTAAGATTGATCTTAGAACAGGCTATCATCAACTCAAGATTCGCACAGAGGATATTCCAAAGACTGCCTTTACCATCAGATATGGATTATACGAGTATACTGTCATGTATTTTGGATTAACCAATTCCCCTGCTTATTTCATGAATCTCATGAATAAGATTTTTATGGACATCCTGGATAAGTTTGTCGTTGTTTTCATAATTTATTCCAAATCAGAAGAAGAACATGAGCTACATCTAAGGACCATTCTTGGAACCCTTAGGGAGCATCAGTTGTATGCCAAGTTTAGCAAATGTGAATTCTGGTTACAAGAAGTAGGATTCCTCGGCCAAATTGTATCCTGCAAAGGTGAAAGATGTCGATGATTGGCAAGCCCCAACCACTCAAACCCAAGTTCGTGCATTCCTCGGATTGGCGGGATATTACCACAAGTTCGTAGAAGGATTCTCGAGTATCGCCAGACCCATGATCCAATTGCTGAAGAAGGACAAGAAGTTTGAATGGACCAACAAATGTGAAGCAAGTTTTCAAGAACTCAAGAGGAGATTGATTTCAGCCCCAATCTTAATCATGCCGGATATCACGAAGCCCTTCGACGTGTATTGTAACGCATCCAAGATCGGTCTCGGATGTGTGCTAATGCAAGAAGGCAAAGTTATATCCTATCTATCTCGACAACTGAAACAACATGAGCAAAATTATCCAACCCATGACCTCGAACTCGCAGCCATAGTTCTAGCCCTGAAGACATGGAGGCATTACCTGATGGGAAACCATTGTGAGATTTATTCGGATGACAAGAGCCTGAAGTATATATCCACTCAGAAGGAGCTGAATATGAGGCAGAGAAGATGGATTGATCTAATCAAGGATTATGAGATGTACATTCACTATCACCCCTTAGCAGATTGTCGTGCTGCTTGAACTCCATGATTTTGAAGGAGCAACCAAGCTTGCACAAAGAGATGGAAGATTTCCGAATAGAATTAGTGAGTGAAGGATTTTTGGCTAGCATAGAACTTCAACCCACTTTGATCAGCTAGATCAAAGAGGCACAGAAAGGAAATGCTAGTATCGACAGAATAAAGCGTCGTATCGGTACATGCAAAGTACCCAGATTCACCAAAGACGAAGAAGGAGTTCTGTGGTACAAAGGACGCCTTTGTGTACCAGGAGATTCTGAGTTGAAAGAAGTTATTCTCAAGGAAGCTCATGATACTCTTTATTCTATCCACCCCGGAGGAACTAAGATGTATCAAGATTTGAAAGAGAAATTTTGGTGGCATAAGATGAAGAGAGAAATCGGAAGCTATATCGCCAAGTGTGATATATGTCAGCGAGTTAAGGCAGGTCATCAAAGACCTGATGGATTGTTGCAACCATTGCATATTCCGGAATGGAAATGGGATTCTGTTGGAATGGACTTTATCACCAGATTGCCTACTCCTAGTAGGGGAAATGACTCTATCTGGGTCATAGTGGATAGGTTGTCCAAAGTCGTCCATTTCTTACCCGTCAAGACCACATATCAGAGTTCGAAGCTAGCGGAGTTATACATCGCTAGAATCATCAGTTTGCATGGAGTCCCCAACAACATCGTATCGAATCGAGGAACTCAGTTTACCTTGAGATTCTGCAAGAAAGTCCAAGAAGTTTTAGGAACCCGCCTAGATTTCAGCATAGCTTATCACCCTAAGAACGATGGACAAATGGAGCGAGTAAATCAAATACTCGAAGATATGCTGAGAGCCTGTGTGTTAGAGTATGGATCTAAATGGGAAGACTGTCTGCCGTTTGCAGAATTTTCGTACAACAATAGTTATCAAGCTAGTTTGCAAATGGCCCCATTTGAATTCATGTACGGAAGAAAGTGTCGCACCGCTTTGAACTGGTCGGAAGTAGGAGAGAGTCAGATTTTTGGACCCGATATCCTACGAGAAGCAGAAGAGAAGGTTCACAAGATTCGTGAGCAGCTCGAGACCGCCCAGTCCAGACAGAAGAGTTACGCCGACAAGAGACGTCGAGACCTCGCCTTCAACATAGGAGATTTTGTGTATCTGAAAGTGTCGCCATTGAAGGGAATGCAACGTTTCCAACTCAAAGGAAAGTTAGCCCCCAGATATATCGGACCTTTCAAAATTCTGAACCTTCGAGGAGAAGTGTCGTATCAATTGGAACTACCCGAAGAGATGTCAGTTGTGCACAATGTGTTCCATATCTCATTACTTCGCAAGTGCCTCGAAGTCCCGGAGAAGACTAAAGTGTTCAAGAATATCGATCACTGGACCATAGAGATCAACGATGACCTGACCTATCCCGAAGTACCCATCCGTATTTTGGAAGAAGCTTTCAGAACTACCATAACCCGAAGCATCAAGTTTCTCAAGATTCAGTGGAGCAACCACACAAAAGAGGAAGCTACCTGGGAGCGCTAAGATCACATCAGGACGGAGTTTCTCGATCTCTTCAAATCCTAGGTAATATTTTTGTCCTTTTTCAAATATCGAGACGAGATTTTGTTTAAGGGGGGAAGGTTTGTAACATCCCAAAAATATTAAACTAGAATCATCAAACTCTAATCACCAAATTTAGGGTTAACAAAAACTTTTCCAATTAAAATATGAAAGCATTCATATGAGTGTGCATTACAATTTGGATTCTTTTGAATTGCCATGATTATGTGTTTCTTTGAATGTAAAATGATTCTTAGGTGAAATAAACATCATCTAAACAATCCCCAAGCTTTTCCAAAAGACAAACAAATCAAAACAAACAAATTAAGTGAATGGTCACTTTGGCCAATTTAACTCCCATGCCTACTTTGGCTATCTCTAACTTTCAGAACTTAATAGAAACATGTATAGATATTTGCACCCTTGATAGTACTCATAACAAGGTACCAAGGCCCACTTTGTGATCATCTAGAAACATTCAAATGCTTAGTTTAAAGTACAATTTAAAATTGAATCTATTTCATATGGGAAGATTCCACTTTTTCAAAAAACCACTCAAACCAACTCAATTTTCAAAACCCAAGAATACACAGACTCACCAGCACATGGCTAGCACACCCACCAAAAATATTTTGAAAATTCAAAACTTGAATTCATGTAGCCATTTCATCAAACAGGTTGCAGATACAAATCAAACAAAATCAAAACACTATGTTGAGCAGTGTTTTGGGCCTAACTTGTTCCCTCTCTGGACACCACTAGCCTTAGTAGATCATCTAACAACCTTAACTAATCACTAGCACTACTGTAAGCTGGCCATTGTCATCAATGGTGAACAACCCGAGAGCACCCATGTCACCCCAGTGTGGACAGCAGGCTAGGAGAAGAACTAGCCGTGCCAACCTTGTCTAGGAGCAAGCTAGCACCCCACTGCCACTCCCTGTCCTAGCCGCGAGCAATGCTAGCCACTGGACCACACGCTCAAGACATGACAAGCCACTACGCAAGCATGCCGAGAGCGTGCCCCGTGCGCCACGCTCGACCAGCACACACACACCGCGCGCCTCCCTCGCCGCGTGCACGCGTTATCACCATCGTCCCAGTAACCCCGCAGACACACCCATTCGCTGCTGCGCAGACCACGCGCGTTGTACGCCATTAAAACTTCCATAGGGCACGCTTAGAGCACCGTAGCATTCCGACCGATCAGCACCGCCCCACGGCTCGTCACCACGCCATTGAGCTTCGCCACGGAGCACAACACCGCCCCCTAGCGTCGCCCATGCCGATAGCCCTCTGTGTCGTCGACCACGACGAGCTCAGCTTGCGCCTGTCGGGCCCCTCTCGCCAATATAAATAGAGGCCTCCCCACTCAAATTCTTCACACCACCTCACTCCCCTCACCTCACTGATCTTCCCACCCCGTAGCCGGAGCAAGGCGAGCAGCGCATCACCGGAATTGCGCTGGAGCAGGCCGCCTCTGGAGAAGACGGGCGCCGTCGATTTCGTCCACCCCAGGAGCTTCAGCGACCACCCCTGAGTTCGCCGTCGTCGACTTCGTCGTTCGCCCGCATCGCCGACCCTCACCTGAGCCCCGGTGAGACTCCCACGACCCCCACTGAGCCGCTAGGGTTCGAGCTCGGTGGTGACTAGTTCATCGTCGATGACGACCCTCAGCCGTCGATCTTCATTCTAATCCAACGCACCACATCGCCCTGTACCGCTTTGCGTGTTGAGAGTCGCTGACCAGTAGGCCCGCCCTGTTAGTTGTGCCCCGCACCGCGGAGTGACACTGGGCCGGCCCGTTAACCTTACCCGTGTAGCCCACTCATTTGAATTTAGAATTTTCTATTTAGATTCAAACATAGTTCTATACCTAGTTTCAAAAATCAACCCAGCTCGATTTAGTGAACCAAATAGAATGAAACCAATTTGGTTAGAAAGATATTGAAATGCTTAATCCAAGACCGTTGGATACAAATCATTTGAATCTATAGATCAACCTTGGTAAAAATAACAAGGCAGAAGCTTTTCTGCATTCAAACATTTTTCAAATTTAAACCATAATACCTTTTGAGTTGATTCCAACTCTCAAAAATCACATTTGATCATACCTTTCAGAATATATAAAGACATATGGGTTTACTTACAGAAATAATGTTCAAGTAATAAAAGAATGCCACATAGAAATTTCTAGTCACTTTATTTAATTGAAATAAAAGGTTAAACCTTATTAAATTGTGACACCACTTTAAATCACATTCCCATGTACTGAAATATGTGGTGATGACATGTGTCAACAAGATCCCATGTTTGGTTTGGAGAATATTAAATCTTAAGTAGTTTTTTCAATGAGTAGAAATTAATTTTCTAAAAAAATAAAATCAAATAAGATAAGTGCTTTAATCTTGTAATGTTAGTGATGATGCTAGATCATCTATAGAACACCTTTGTGTGATGATTGAAAGTAGTTAAGTATTGTATGGTGATTGTGTAACTCGTATTTATTCATAGACGCTAGTACCGACCAAGGATAAGAGGAGGAAGGAGGATACTACGAAGAAGAAGCCGAGGAGAACTTGAACCACTCCTGTGCTCAAGGCAAGCTATTAACCTTGCAAGCTAACACTTGCAATTATGAAAGTTAGATAACCTATGCAATGCACTAAGCATGCTGGGTTGGACACATTTGATGATACCCAATCCTAGTTTTACTTGAAAGCTTCTACTTTATTTCTTTATCAAAGCTATTACTTAGAGCTTACTTAAGTGAATTGTAGATTCTAGAAAGATAATTGAAGGTTGCATAAAGAGCATAAAATTTGGCCTAAGCTAGATAATCTTGATGTCATCCTAAGGCATGAGATTGTAGATGCTAGTGCTAAGCATAAAACTTGATCAACTTTAGATGGGAATACTTGGTGGAAAAAGGTTACGAAAACTTTTGAATGATGGATCATTATACTGAGATGTTTTGACATGTGTTTCTGAACACCAGATGATTTTGGTGATGAAAATGTTGTGGCATGAGCCTTAGCCCTTTATAAAACTGATGGTTGTTTGCATGCGATACCATTCCAATTTTTCCGTACAACCACAATACCCGAGAATTGGGTAGGGCTTGATTGGAAACTAATATACCTTAGTATTGGTTCCCTCACGGTCAAGGTCTGAGCTGAGGCTACCTTGTGAAGATTGTCCACCTGTGGAGTACCCAAGATGATAGTTGGTCATGGTTGGGAGGCCAAACTCACAGGATAGGTGCCTATACTAGGGCGTGTAATTCAATGGTTAGGATTGATTATCCGCATACTGAGTATGGTGAATTCAGGATTTGTTCCTGACGGATGTATCGAATGTTGTGGTGAAAGTGTACAATCTCTGCAGAGTGTCAAACTATTCGAATACCCGCGTCCGCAGTTATGGATAGTTGGAGTGGCCATACTGTTCCCCCGTCAGATGTTTTCAAAATGACTTGTGAACTGGATTGAGATTTTGACTTGACCACAACAGAGTTGTGATATGAAATACGAGTTCCCACTTAGGTGTTATAAAATTTCAACTATATTTTCTTGCTTCTGAACTTATGTCACATCCCAAGATTTTTCAAATCTTGTAATGTGAAAATAAATGAATAAAATAAAACTTTGTTTGATTTTCAGAGCCAGAAGAAACTTTTTGAATTTAAATGGAACTTCAACCTATTGGGATTAAATAAAATCCTAAAAAGGGTTTAAAAAGTTAAAACAATTAATAAGGGAAAATAAATATTCTGAAAATACAATTTTGAATCTTTAAATAAAGAGTTGTGATTTCCCAAAAGAAAAGAGTAGATTTATAAATGAAGAACATTTTATAAAAGCCAATTAAACCTTAGCCAGGACTTTGAAACAAAAGGGTTTTACTTTGATTAAAATAATAGAGGTTTATTTAACATAAAACAAAAAGGATTTGATATCCATGTTTTATTAATAAAGGTTCTATTATTGCTAAACCATCAAGACTTGTTTAAAATAAGTTTCCCAAGTGTTTTATATTTTCAAATAAAACCTATTAAATGGTTTGGTACTATTTTAGATTTCAAAATGAAGGATTCAAATAAAACCAATCCTAATTGATTAACAACTAAGGCCCATATTATTTAATTATAAATGGACACCATAACAAAAATATTATTTATTTTAAACAAGCTTTCTAAATATTCCTTATTTTCAAATACAACCTACTGATTTGGTTTTGAAAATAATTGGATTTCAAATGGTGATTTTATTAATAAAATCAAATCCTATTTGATTAATAAATCATGATCCATGTTATTAATTAATAATGTACCCACAAATAAAATTATTATCTTGACTTTAGAATTTGGTTCAGGTTACTAAACAGAACTAAAATCAGAGTTACAAAATTGGGTGAAGATTTGAATTGTTTTGATTGCTTGGGAATTGTTTGAAATTCAAAACAGATTATGGAAATAGAAAAAGAATCAGAAACAGAAAAAAATAAGATTTAAGCCGACCCAACCCAGCAGCCCAACAGGCCCAGGAACCAGCCCAGTTTCCCCACCCCGCAAGAAAAACGTTTCGCACCTCGTATCTGACCCGCGCCGAGACTGACCAGTGGACCTCACTCTCATTTCTTTTCCCACTGACCGGTGGACCCCACCTCTACTGCTCATCGTCCACACCCGCGCGACCCTGTCACCCCCAAACCTCGCTGCCGTTGCTGCCTTTGAATGCCGCGTTCAATTCACAGTAATGTCGCGCGTTAATCTCGCCGTGACTGCACGATATTAAGCGCCTGCATCTTCCCCCTCCTTTCCCTTTGTCGTCATTCCCTCTCTGCCCTGAGGCTGCCCCAATTTGACTCGACACACTCCCAGCTCCGACCACCGTCTCCGACCGATTCCGGCCAAGCCCCACCACCCCGAGCCTCCCTGAGCATGCTGGCAGCTTCCCCACTCCCAGACGCTTCTCCCCGTGCCCTTCATTCAACCGCGGGCGCCGGGAGCGGCCGACAAGCTCCGGCCGCCGTCATTTCTTCTCCGACGACGCTTTTCGGTGAACAGACCGCCTTCACTTCTCGTTCACACACACAGCGTTGTCTTGATCCTGCGATCCGACCGCGCTTCGTTGTCCTTAGGGTGATCTGCGCAACGTCCTCGACCTCAACGAGCCACCCGCCGTAAGCGAACTCCGCGAGAGATTCCACCGACCCCGCGCGCCTTTCCACATCGACCACCGCCGAGCACCACCTCCCCTCGCGAACACGGTAAGCGCCACCTCCATCTTCCTTGCTTCCTAGAACCACCGCGAGCACTTTGTGCTCGCCGTCGCCGCCCACCGCCAAGCTCGCCCATCTGTGACCGAGTAGTAGCATCCGTAGGATCTTAATCCAACGCCTACGATAGATCACTTATGCCGCGAAGAGGTACGCGCCCTGTGCCGTGCGATCAAACTAAATCCTGCGGTCCACGTTGCCGATCCGACCGAACCGGTACCGTCCAGTTAAAACACGCCGCGTGTCACCTATTCTGATTAAAAACAGATTTGAAAACAGATTTATTTGCAAACTTCAAACCCTTGTAACTTTGGATCCACACGTCCAAAAATTACAAATTTTATGTCGTTGGATTCATGAGAGCAAGACCTAACCAACCATGGCCTTAGTTTAGAAAATAGTATATGTTAGTTTGCTTGATTTTGCAAATTATTTTGTGAGCTTGTTTAGAGTAGGAAAAATGTTTAAAAATGATTTTAGAGTTAAAACTTCTGCAAAATGGTTTGTTGTGACCTTACTGACCCTAGGAACCAACCCTTGGTGTTAAAAATGATTTTGGTAAAATTTAGGTTGGATTATTTGACTTAGCCATTTTCTAACCAAATAAAATTATTGATTTTATTATGGAAAGAAAACTTTGAGAAAATGGTTTGGACCAAACCTACTGACCCAAAAACACCAAGTTTTGCAATGGCAACTCATTTGGTGAAAAACATAAAGTTTTGCTTTGATAAGAAAATATTTTTCACCACATAAAATGATGAAAGGTTTTGAAAATGGTTTAAGGATAAAACACATTTGCAAATGACTTTGCCATTTTGGTAAATGACCAATTTGGACCTTACAAAGTTATAAGCTTAGTGGAGACCTCCCTTGTGGATAAAACCATCTTAAGCATGTTCCCATGCATGACTTAAAATCCATTGCTTTGTGTGTGTGTGAAATGTTGTTTGAATATTGGTTTGGAATGCTACTTGATACTATGCTTGTTTGATTGATTGTAGTGAAAATTAGCAAAGTGTAAGACTAGCAAGATCAAGGATTGAACCTTCATTCCCTACCAAAAAGGCAAGATACACTCTCATACAAAAGTCCTACTATTTTTATTATACATTAGTGGATTTTGAAAACATGCATGAAAATGATTTATACTTATGCTATGCTAAATCCTAATAGGATGCCCTTACATTCCTTAGAGAAAATAATGTAGTTGTACATGCTTAGCCATGCTTTATTGTGAAAAGAGATACATGATGAGATTTTACAAAGTTGAGAAAAGGACTTGTGTTTTATATAATAAAACAAGGACTCAATGAACCACCTAGGTGGAGGATACTTAAAGTTTTGGAGAAGGTGGCAACAAAAGGAGCCATGTCTATGGTAATCACCTTGTGTTGTGCTCCAAAGAAAACCCACCTAGGAAACTTAGAGATTGAACATGCTTCTCCAATTGTGTCTTTCGTGTGCAACCACATGCTATTATGGCTCTGGCTTAGTCAACTACATTAGGAAGACCCATACATTGTCTTTAGTTACCGGACATGGGGATCTGGAATGCTTCATGGGGGCTGAAGACAAGCTAGCAATGATGTATGGGAGGACCTTTTGGAAAGACTTCGTCACACTCTCAGTCTGCCAGTACTCCATCTTGGTGAGCACTAATCCAGTAGGCCACTGGTGGCAACAAGATGGGATTATGACATGTGGGTAAAGTGTACTCCTTCTGCAGAAGATAAAAAAATCTAAGTACTTAGCCGTGTCCTCGGTTATGGACAATACTGAGCAACTAAAGTTTGAACTATGGGAGATCTAGACATTCCAACTTCTAAAATAAAAACTTGATGCCCTTGTGTGTCTACCAAGGAATTCAAAGAGATTTTGTTAAGCTTGATGCACTTGGGGTTACCAAGGTGCTCAAGAGATTTTGCTTAACACTTGATGTACTTGGGGTTACCAAGGAACTCATGAGTTTTTGATAAGACTTGTTGCACTTGGGGTTACCAAGGTGCTCAAGGAATTTTGACAAGGACTTGAACACTTGAGTTTCTACCAAGGAGTTCAAGGAACTTGGAAAAGAGATTTGAAAAAGGACCAAGACCCTTTTGAAAAGATAGGATAAAATATTGCTTTATGCAAATGAGCCTAAAACTCTACTTAGCCAAATTTGCATGTAATAATAAGATCCACTTATAATATACATAACAGTGAAACTTGCCAATACAATTCAAATGTATTGACCCTTGTGGCTGTAACTTGTAATGTTGCAGGTTTGATTGATTTTAGTGAAGTTTGATTGACTAGGATTACAAAGTCTACAACCAGCATTTGCCTGTGGCACTTTGAAGATGAAGGACCCATGACTATAGTTATTCCGCTGCAATGTAATGTAATAGCCAAATGAGCTATGTATGATGTAATGAAATTATGTTATTCCTGGTTATAAAGTTATGTTATGACCTTTGTATCTTGATATATCATCTTAAACTATGGATGCTAGCTATTGATCCAGGGACTAGCATTGTAAACACAGGGGGCTCTATCTTATTAAAGATTGGGACCTCTACAGATGGTATCAGAGCATTGTGTTGCCTGTAGGATTTGTAAACCCTAGGATTGGACAAAAACCCTTAGAAAAATAGGAGTTATATTTTGATCCAAAAACTTATTTACAAAAACACTTGTAAACTCTTTCCTCCACCATTTTGGTTTCAACTCTACTTCTCTACTATTTTAACTTGATGGAAAACCTACCCCATGGCCAAGAACTACACCATGTGCAAAGGGCATCTTCAACTTCTTCAACTCTAATGACTTCAACTTCTTCAACTCTAATGACGTCAACTTCTTCAACTCTAATGACTTCAACAGCTTCAGCATGTTCACCAAGGACTTCCAACTTGGAAACCACTAAGGACTACAAGTGAGACAAGAAAAACTTTCTCAAGATTTAGAGACTGAGGGAATGCAAAAGTTAGAAGGAGCCTACATCATTTGAAGTATTGCAACCAAGAGTTTTTCTCAAGGAAACCATGATCTCATACCAGAAGAATCATGAAGGAAGGAAAGACCACAAGTGAACCATATAGATGGACCACCACATTTTAGTTAAGTCTAACATACCAACTTATGTGGTGTAACAAAAGTATTTTGTAGCCTAAGTATGTGCTTGAACATTGTTTGAGTGAAATGTTTGGTTTGTGATTGCATGCACATTGCTTGTGTGAATTGTGATGTGTGTGACTAGAATTGACTCCTTAGAAATATCTTGCCTATTCTAATCTCCCTTCAACCCAAACAGATGACTACCCCAAAAGACTCCAAGGTCGATGACACCAACACCAATCAAGCTGATAGCATGAAGGAGCTCATAGCAACCCAACACCAGTTGAACCAACTGACAGATCAGTTCATAGCCAACAATAGTGATAAAGATCCAGCACTTCAGAAGTTTTTGGAAGAACAATCCCAACTGATGCTTAAGGTGACTAATCAAATGATCAACATGGAAGAAAGCTATCCTAAAGGAGTTTATGATAACAAGGATGACAAGAATATTATTCTAGATGGAGCCCCAGCTTGCATTATTTGTGGTGACAAGGACCATACTTCCAAGGAGCATGTCCCTACCCAATGCCCCATCTATGCCATGGTGGAACAGAGGAAACAAGAAGGATCCAAGTCTACCAAAGGAAAAGGACCACTCATACCACCAAACAAGACGACCCACTTCAAAGGATCAAACAAACCCAAGAAACCAAGACAGGGCATGCACCTTGTGCAATGCCGTAAATGTAAGGAAATGGGACACTATTCCAGTGAGTGCCCAGAGAACAAGAAGAATAAAGAGATTGACCAAGTGTGGTGCAACAACTGCAAAGAGTTAGGCCACTATGTAGCAACTTGTCCACAAGAGCCACGTAAGGAACTCAAGGATATCCATTGTTTCAACTGCAAGAATCCTGGACATTATGCAAGCAATTGTCCAGAAAAGATGAAGAACAAGTTGAACAAGCCTATGGAGAAGCTCAACCTTGGCCCATGAGTCAAGTATGGAAACAAAGGACTCAATGCAAATGTTTGCTTAGAGAAGTTTTCCCAGGATCCCAAGAAGGACAATGTGTAATTTTTGTTTGAAATTTTTTAAGGGTGGTAGTACCCTAGTTGTTTTGAACCTGCTTGTAACCCTAGCCTCCCCAAATCTCGGGACAAGATTTATTTTAAGGGTGGTAGCCTGTCACATCCCAAGATTTTTCAAATCTTGTAATGTGAAAATAGATGAATAAAATAAAACTTTGTTTGATTTTCAGAGCCAGAAGAAACTTTTTGAATTTAAATGGAACTTCAACCTATTGGGATTAAATAAAATCCTAAAAAGGATTTAAAAAGTTAAAACAATTAATAAGGGAAAATAAATATTCTGAAAATACAATTTTGAATCTTTAAATAAAGAGTTGTGATTTCCAAAAGAAAAGAGTAGATTTATAAATGAAGAACATTTTATAAAAGCCAATTAAACCTTAGCCAGGACTTTGAAACAAAAGGGTTTTACTTTGATTAAAATAATAGAGGTTTATTTAACATAAAACAAAAAGGATTTGATATCCAAGTTTTATTAATAAAGGTTCTATTATTGCTAAACCATCAAGACTTGTTTAAAATAAGTTTCCCAAGTGTTTTATATTTTCAAATAAAACCTACTAAATGGTTTGGTACTATTTTAGATTTCAAAATAAAGGATTCAAATAAAACCAATCCTAATTGATTAATAACTAAGGCCCATATTATTTAATTATAACTGGACACAATAACAAAAATGTTATTTATTTTAAACAAGCTTTCTAAATATTCCTTATTTTCAAATACAACCTACTGATTTGGTTTTGAAAATAATTGGATTTCAAATGGTGATTTTATTAATAAAATCAAATCCTATTTGATTAATAAATCATGATCCATGTTATTAATTAATAATGTACCTACAAATAAAATTATTATCTTGACTTTAGAATTTGGTTCAGGTTACTAAATAGAACTAAAATCAGAGTTACAAAATTGGGTGAAGATTTGAATTGTTTTGATTGCTTGGGAATTGTTTGAAATTCAAAACAGATTATGGAAATAGAAAAAGAATCAGAAACAGAAAAAAAAAGATTTAAGCCGACCCAACCCAGCAGCCCAACAGGCCCAGGAACCAGCCCAGTTTCCCCACCCTGCAAGAAAAACGTTTTGCACCTCGTATCTGACCCGCGCCGAGACTGAACAGTGGACCTCACTCTCATTTCTTTTCCCACTGACCGGTGGACCCCACCTCTACTGCTCATCGTCCACACCCGCGCGACCCTGTCACCCCCAAACCCCGCTGCCGTTGCTGCCTTTGAATGCCGCGTTCAATTCATAGTAATGCCGCGCGTTAATCTCGCCGTGACTGCACGATATTAAGCGCCTGCATCTTCCCCCTCCTTTCCTCTCGCCGCCATTCCTCTCGCCCGAGGCTGCCCCAATTTGACTCGACACACTCCCAGCTCCGACCACCGTCTCCGACCGATTCCGGCCAAGCCCCACTACCCCGAGCCTCCCTGAGCACGCTGGCAGCTTCCCCACTCCCAGACGCTTCTCCCCGTGCCCTTCATTCAACCGCGGGCGCCCGAGGCCGACAAGCTCCGGCAGCCGCCGTCTGCCTCTTCTCCGACGACGTTTTCGGGTGAACCGCCCCTTCACTTCGCTCACACACAGCGTTGTCTTGATCCTGCGCATCTGACCGCGCCTTCGTTTTGCCTTAGGGTGATCTGCAGCAACGTCCTCGACCTCAACCAGAGCCACCCGCCGCCAGAACGAACTCCGGCGAGAGATTCCACCTGACCCCGTGCGCCCCTTGCCACATCGACCACACGTCGAGCACCACCTCATCCTCGCGAACACGGTAAGCGCCACCTCCATCTTCCTTGCTTCCTAGAACCACCGCGAGCACTTTGTCTGGCCGTCGCCGCCGTCCACCGCCGCGCAGCGCCGCCCATCTGTGACCGAGTAGTAGCATCCGTAGGATCTTAATCCAACCCCTATGATAGATCACTTAAGCCGCGAAGAGGTACGCGCCCTGTGCCGTGCGATCAAACTAAATCCTGCGGTCCACGTTGCCGATCCGACCGAACCGGTACCGTCCTGTTAAAACACGCCGTGTGTCACCTATTCTGATTAAAAACAGATTTGAAAACAGATTTATTTGCAAACTTCAAACCCTTGTAACTTTGGATCCACACGTCCAAAAATTACAAATTTTATGTCGTTGGATTCATGAGAGCAAGACCTAACCAACCATGGCCTTAGTTTAGAAAATAGTATCTGTTAGTTTGCTTGATTTTGCAAATTATTTTGTGAGCTTGTTTAGAGTAGGAAAAATGTTTAAAAATGATTTTAGAGTTAAAACTTCTGCGAAATGGTTTGTTGTGACCTTACTGACCCTAGGAACCAATCCTTGGTGTTAAAAATGATTTTGGTAAAATTTAGGTTGGATTATTTGACTTAGCCATTTTCTAACCAAATAAAATTATTGATTTTATTATGGAAAGAAAACTTTGAGAAAATGGTTTGGACCAAACCTACTGACCCAAAAACACCAAGTTTTGCAATGACAACTCATTTGGTGAAAAATATAAAGTTTTGCTTTGATAAGAAAATATTTTTCACCACATAAAATGATGAAAGGTTTTGAAAATGGTTTAAGGATAAAACACATTTGCAAATGACTTTGCCATTTTGGTAAATGACCAATTTGGACCTTACAAAGTTATAAGCCTAGTGGAGACCTCCCTTGTGGATAAAACCATCTTAAGCATGTTCCCATGCATGACTTAAAATCCATTGCTTTGTGTGTGTGAAATGTTGTTTGAATATTGGTTTGGAATGCTACTTGATACTATGCTTGTTTGATTGATTGTAGTGAAAATTAGCAAAGTGTAAGACTAGCAAGATCAAGGAGTGAACCTTCATTCCCTACCAAAAAGTCAAGATACACTATCATACAAAAGTCCTACTATTTTTATTATACATTAGTGGATTTTGAAAACATGCATGAAAATGATTTATACTTATGCTATGCTAAATCCTAATAGGATGCCCTTACATTCCTTAGAGAAAATAATGTAGTTGTACATGCTTAGCCATGCTTTATTGTGAAAAGAGATACATGATGAGATTTTACAAAGTTGAGAAAAGGACTTGTGTTTTATATAATAAAACAAGGACTCAATGAACCACCTAGGTGGAGGATACTTAAAGTTTTGGAGAAGGTGGCAACAAAAGGAGCCATGTCTATGGTAATCACCTTGTGTTGTGCTCCAAAGAAAACCCACCTAGGAAACTTAGAGATTGAACATGCTTCTCCAATTGTGGCTTTCGTGTGCAACCACATGCTATTATGGCTCTGGCTTAGTCAACTACATTAGGAAGACCCATACATTGTCTTTAGTTACCGGACATGGGGATCTGGAATGCTTCATGGGGGCTGAAGACAAGCTAGCAATGATGTATGTGAGGACCTTTTGGAAAGACTTCGTCACACTCTCAGTCTGCCAGTACTCCATCTTGGTGAGCACTAATCTAGTAGGCCACTGGTGGCAACAAGATGGGATTGTGACATGTGGCTAAAGTGTACTCCTTCTGCAAAAGATAATAAAATCTAAGTACTTAGCCGTGTCCTCGGTTATGGACAATACTGAGCAACTAAAGTTTGAACTATGGGAGATCTCGACATTCCAACTTCTAAAATAAAACTTGATGCCCTTGTGTGTCTACCAAGGAATTCAAAGAGATTTTGTTAAGCTTGATGCACTTGGGGTTACCAAGGTGCTCAAGAGATTTTGCTTAACACTTGATGTACTTGGGGTTACCAAGGAACTCATTAGTTTTTGACAAGACTTGTTGCACTTGGGGTTACCAAGGTGCTCAAGGAATTTTGACAAGTACTTGAACACTTGAGTTTCTACCAAGGAGTTCAAGGAACTTGGAAAAGAGATTTGACAAAGGACCAAGACCCTTTTGAAAAGATAGGATAAAATATTGCTTTATGCAAATGAGCCTAAAACTCTACTTAGCCAAATTTGCATGTAATAATAAGATCCACTTAAAATATACATAACAGTGAAACTTGCCAATACAATTCAAATGTATTGACCCTTGTGGCTGTAACTTTTAATGTTGCAGGTTTGATTGATTTTAGTGAAGTTTGATTGACTAGGATTACAAAGTCTACAACCAGCATTTGCCTGTGGCACTTTGAAGATGAAGGATCCATGACTATAGTTATTCTGCTGCAATGTAATGTAATAGCCAAATGAGCTATGTATGATGTAATAAAATTATGTTATTCCTGGTTATAAAGTTATGTTATGACCTTTGTATCTTGATATATCATCTTAAACTGTGGATGCTAGCTATTGATCCAGGGACTAGCTGTAGCATCCAAGTTATCTAACACCTGTAATGCTACTTGTTCTGGTAATAAAAGGGCCACTTCCAACATATAATTATTGCATCATCATCATATCATGCTCATGTCATCATGTCACCTTGCATTTGGGCATCATATAAAACCCCTTCTTGTTTGGTTCTTATCTCATGTGCATTATTAATTGTAGTTGCCTCTTGATATTGTATTTGGTTCTTGATATATTGCTAAATGCCCAAGTTGATGTGGGGGCATATCTCTTATTAACTCCACCACCTTTCTTTCACCACCTTATAATTCCACCATCCAATTAATATGAGCTTGGCATTTTATTTGAGTTATCTCTAGCTCATGTTGGTTGGTTGGATTCCACCCATAAACTTTTGCTTGGCCTTTGCCCACCTTTTGGGAATGCAAGGAATAATGCCACACGAATTAATGTTGTCTTCACAATATAACTACATGGCAATTATTGTTTGCATGGGCCATGCAAGTGCCACCTTTTTCTTGACTTTGGAATGTTATTTGGCTTTGCTTGCATGGATCACCTCTCCTTTGCTTAATCTTGTTTTGGCTTGTAGCATTCTTCACCACACCATCTACCTCTCCATCCCCCTATAGCTAACCCTAATCACCTTACCCCATGCATACACATGTGATCATGTGGTGAGCATAAGCTTAAAACACCATCCTTCTCCCTATCTCTTTTCTTGTTGATCTTGCTTGGTCTTTAATTGGAGCATGCATGATTCAAAGAAAACCTAATCCACCTCTCCCTCTTATCATCTATCCTAGTCCTCTCTAACACCTACCCCCCTTACCCCATCCTAGCTAAACCCTAATCTACACCTAATCTAAACCAAACCCTAAGTACACCCCTTCTTTTCTCTCCTCTCTAGCCTACCATCTACCCCAACCCTAGCTCTCTCTAACTGAGCCACCCCTCCTCGGTTCCTCTCTCTGAAAGCCGGTCCCACCCGAGCCTAGCCTACCAGGCTGCCTCCCTGCCTGGACCTGCCTCACAAGACGTGAAGAGGAGGGTGACCGAGCCACCTTTTCGGCCACCACCTCCCCACCGCACCCAGCCTCTCCCCTCCATCCCTATCTGTCCTCTCTCGCCTCTCTGGCCTCGCCCAGATCTGGCTGAGCCAGCCTTCCCTCCTCCTTCCTCCTCCACGGCCACCAGCAGACCGACGCCGCCCAACGCCAGTACCTCGCCGTCCACGACGCTCCGGCCGGCCAGCTCGTCGAGGGGGTGGTCAAGGTTCACAAGCCGGCTCCCCTGCAGCAGCCCCGTACGACCCGCAAGGAGGAGCAGGCCCAGACGTCCCCAGGCCGACGCCGCCCCGACAAACCCTAGCTCCGGCCGCCGTCAGCCTCGCCGCCGATCGTCGGCGCCCCTGCCCGCACCGACCACCCGGCACACTCGCGGTGAGCCCCCTAACCTCCTAGACAACCTCGCCTCTCTGCTAGTTTCCTGGTTGCGCCGCTCCGGCCGGCGAACACCGTCGGTGCACCGCCGGACGCTCGCGCCTGCACCCTCCCGCGCCTCGCCAGAGCCTACCTAGCCGCGCTACCCCTGCAGCACGTCAACCACGTCCTAGCGCAGTGGCTCCGCCCTCCAGCGCGTGCCCGCGTCGCGAGTTCGAGGCCAGCCTCGCCACGCCACGCGCCGCGCGCGTGGCAGGCCAGGAAGAACAACAGTGGGCCTTGGCTCTTTTGCACAGACCCCCTCCCCCAACCTTTTTCCTAATTCCGCGGTCCAGTTAGCCCCACCAGTCAGCGACGGTGGCCTTTTCTAAAAAGGCTCCCGTGTTTTCCTGGAAACAACCCGCAGTCCTCCCCACGCACGCGTGTTCAATTAGCGAATACCCCCCTGCCCTTTTCTCCCACAACCGATCCTACAGGGCCACCAAGGATCGTGGCCTTTTTGCAGAAAGGTACCCCAGCTTCTCCACCCTCAACCCGCGGTACCTCTCCCCTCTTCTGACCACGTGGGTGCCCAGTCAGCATCAGGCCCACTCGCCAGAGACTGTGGCTGGGTCTGTTCTGGGTGACAAAAGTGTCACTGTTTTTTTATATACTTTACAAATTGTTTTAAATTCAAATTCAATCAGTTTTTAATAATTTTAAAACTACAAATCCAATTTAAACAAATGTTATATGTTTCTGAACCAGAAAAATGTAAGGAATTCAAATATGCCATTCAAATTTCCTTTTGCACATTTAAAATTCCAAGTTGAATTAAATTACCACAAATGCCACTAGAACTTAAATAATTAATAACTTTTGATTTATAATTCCAAATTTAACAAATGATATGTCTAAAATGATTAGCTCGACGAGACCTTTCTGTTTATGCTATCCATGACTTCAATTGCAGCATGCATCATATAAATAAATAGCAAACAGCAACTGTTATGACAACAAAATGTGATCCAAAACCCCATTAAAATGTTATTACTTGTCTTCCACACCTCACCATGCCATGCTACCTTATTGCCATGTAAATTGTGCATCATTCATCATGGCATGATTGTTTGCTTGACGCATCTTGTTCATATTCTTGTGCTCTATATTCATGTTGGCCTTGTTTGTTTGGTTTTTCTCGGATAGACGCTGAGCAGGGGATATATCAAGAGAACCAGGAGCACTACCCAGATCCGTCTCTCGCTTCAACTGAGTTTCCAGGCAAGCACTTCCACATGCTTGCATACATACAGTACCTATTGCCTCTATCTTATTCTTGCATCATTGAGTCGCGATTGCATTAAATTGAATCCCAAGTATGCATAGCCTTTACTTTTAAACCCCACCAAGCTTGTTCCCCTATCCCATGAGCCATTACTACAGGAGTTGTTTGAGCCATGCGAGTCGTAGAACAGCATGTGTAGGGTTTGTGAGAGTCTGATGGATAACGAGGTACCTAAACAACTTAACCTGAGTAGTAATGGGATAACTAATGAAAGTGGCACCGGTGAGCAATATCTGCTATTTGGTTTTTCCTGCTCACTTGTGTCCCGTAAGACCCCGAGTACTTGATTCTTGTTCCGAGATTATTTCGCGCTATCCACATCCGGGAGGTATATGGGACCCCCCTGAGCCAGAGCTTGATTCAGTCTTATTTCTTGGGGCCACAAACTAGTTTGAGGTTTTATTTACTATCCTGTACTTATGCCGTGCTACTTATGTATTTAAATTGTGCGAGGAGCACACTGCATCGCTTAGGTAAGCGGAGTGATTACGCTGTATCGACACCCAGTTTCGGTTCCCGTCGCTTCTGACCATTGTCGCAAACCTTGAGTCCGTCTCGAGCTTGCTTACTCCGCTATGGAAGACTCAAGGGTGCCCCACAAATAATTCTGAATCTGTGATTGCTTTGTCGTGAAGGCCTCGTTGGGTTTTGATTTGGTTTTTCCGAGGTTGATCGAGCGTGTGTTGCTATTGGTGCACCCCGGCCGGGTAAAACTTTCTGAAAGCCGTGTCCGCGGTTATGGACGACTTGGAGCACAGTTTCTCGATCATAGACAAGCATAACTAAAGTACCGCTTTAACCTGACTAAGTAATTTGACTAGTAAATAGTGCAACACTCATGGAATGGTTAATAAAATTGCCAACGGATGGGGGGGGGTTGTTCGTCCACTTCCTCGTTTGTAAGCGAGGATGATGGATCTGATGGAATTACTATTATAACTGTTGTCCTTAATTCACGGACATCCGTCTATCATTGGTTAGGCGGATGGTTAGCGTTTATCTGTAGAACTGCTAGGGTTTATCTTTCGCTGCAATTGCGTCACCCCAGGTTGTGTCCCCTTTAGAGGCATTAAGACTTGCTGAGTACCCTTAGGGTCTCACACGATAAATTATTGGTTCAGATGAACAGGTACCCTCACAGGACGGATACTGGGTGGAAGAGGCTGATGATGTGGGCAACGATCGTTCGGTGTAGAGATTCCGGGAACGGGGATCCGTGAGATCTGTGGTTGGGATGTGCTTATTTCTATGGAACCTTATGCCGATTTGCTTCTTATCCGTACTCGGACTTGTTTGCCACTTCCGCATGATACTCTGATGTGTGTTGTATGAGGAAGTATCCTAAAATATTAGCTCTATCTAGGTCATTTGAATCTTGCCGTATGGCGTTGCTATATTTTCTTTCTTTCTAGATGGTATGGCTCTGATGTACTCTTGCATACATACTCATTTGTGTATGTATTTGATCCCTTCGCCTGCCGATTACGCCGCCCGTACAGGTCCCGTTGAGATGGTAGTGGTTGGGACGGCCGAAAGGTCTACCCGTGAGTGGCTTTTGGGGCCCCACCGTACTATTTCAACCACTACCGCTCATCCAGGCTTGTATCTAGGAGCGTAATTCACCGAGGTAGTTACAATTGGTATCAGAGCCATCCCGACCTTCAGGGTTTCAGCCAAACGGTCGTTGTCAGTCTAGCAAATATTTTGGTAGTTATGTATATTAGGGAAAAACAAAACGCGAGAGTAGGACTGCTTCCACTTTTCTTCTTACCCTCCCACCCACCCTTTTCTGGTAAGGAAGTGCAACGTTTTCAATCCTCTTCTCAAAATTCAAACTAGGATTCACGTGTTCTGGGTTTCCATAGTACCATAGGTTGTGTGTGTGTGTGTGTGTGTGTGTGTGTAATCCTTGTCTATCTATTGCATCCAAGTTGTTATCTTATCTGCCTTTGGTTATCAACTGTTGGTACATTCCATACCGACAGGCTTTTGCAAACCGACGCAATCTATCTTCCTCTTTGTATCCGACGCTATCTTGTTTGGGGTGTTCGTTTCCGTAGTTACCAATCTTTAGGTTCAACGTGAGAAGAAGGGGTTAGGATATGTGTTCCACTTGTTCATGTGCGGAGTAATGATTTGAGTGCGGGATGGAGTCGCGACCATACCACTACTCTTATCATTCGCTTTTGTATATTGAATCGGTAGAGTCACTAATCTTGATTCGTTATGTAATTTTGCGCATCTATTGGTATTGTAATGCCGAAATTTGTGGAAAAATTTTCTTTGATATATTTGTGTACCACACTCCTTTTCAGTCGTGTGCGATATGCTTAATATCTTTTAGGTGCTATGAACTTTTTTGATATTTTAATATCATCTTAGTAAATTGTATCCTTTAATTTTGGTTAATTCCATCTTGGTACTATTTTGGATTATTATCATTCTCCATTATAGTACTGACTTGAGTTTTATATCAATGACAGGATGGCTCCACCAGGCCGGACTGATGAGGACATACCTCGGAATCGGGCTCCACATCACAAACATCGCTAATGCTTTGGCAATGCAAAGAAACCAGCAGCGCTTTGAGGAGAGTGTCAGAAGAAACGATTTTGCTCCACTTCCTCCACCTCCCAACCGAGGAGACATCAAGAGCTTCCTCAAATTCAACCTCTCCGCTTGATGTTTCTTACCGACCTGGACGCGGATGATTGGCTGCGTGAGATCTCAAGGTTGCTCGAGACTGGCGATGTTCCGAGCAGAGGGTCAAGTGTGCTACTCACCTTCAAGGGAGATGCAGCTCTGGTGGAGAACTACTTGAAGGCAAGTGACCGGTTTCCAACCAACTTGGGAAAGGTTCACCGGAGCGTTCAAAGAGCAGTTTCTCGAGAGATTGTAATGGAAAGGATGAAGGAGGCTTTCCTCAACCTGAAGCAAGGAAATGATAACGCCAACACCTATATCGTGAACTTCATGAATCTCTCGTTATGGTGGTGATGAGGTATCGATGACAAGAAGAAGCGTAAAAGGTTCGTGCAAGGGCTCAATGCGTCGATCAAGTATGCGATCACACATGCAAGGCCGCAACTTTCACGAACTACATACCACACCTGCAAGAGGAGGCAAGGTGCAAGTGTTTGAGGAGTCCAAGAAACACAACAGGGATGCATCAAGCTCGCAGCTTATGGAAGCTCCTTCTAAGCGGGCGTGTCCGGGTTCCTAACACCCCACCGCTCCGGCTCCACCAAGACACGCAAGTTACGCGTCAAGGCCACCAAACTTCACCACTGCGGCCTGTGGGCTACAACCACAACTACCCCGAGCGCTGGCGGAGTCCTCTTCACGCTGCTCCACGCCCGGCTAGTGCACGCTTCACGTGTGGAGATCCTGGACATCTCAGCTGGAACTGTCCGATGAAGAACAAAGCTCTCCCTCCACCCCCGCCAAGATCTGCAACAAGCTCTCCTTCGGTTCGTGCACCACCACCTCGGGCTCTCAACATCAAAACCAAGCCCGGGTCTGCGGTTGTTCGTGCCAACTGCGTCAACGCCTCTCAAGCTGAGCTCGCACCTGGAGTTGTGATGGGTATGCTTTCCGTTAACTCAGTCCCTGCACGAGTTTTGTTCGATTCTGGTGCATCGCATTCTTTTGTTTATATAACGTTTGCAAGTGAGAATGGGTTAGCGTCAGATCCTCTTCCCAAGCGATTAATGGTTCTTTCTCCTGGAGCAACAATGGCAGCTTCTAAAATCAGTCATGGCAATCAAGTTGAGATTGGTGGCTCTTCATTCTTGGCTTCTTTAATTGTTCTGGGAAATTCTGACATTGATGTCATCTTGGGCATGGATTGGTTAACAGCAAATGCAGCTGTGATTGATTGTGCTGAACGCTTCTCTCGAAGATTCTCAAGGCCATATAGTCTTTTCTCCAAGTCGACTCCTGTCCAAATTTCTTTTCCTTGGCGGCTCAATGATGATGCTATGGAAGCTATTCAGAGTGTACCTGGTCCGTGAGTTCCCGATGTCTTTCCAAGAGTTGCGGGTATGCCTCCGGATCGTGAGGTTGAGTTTGTGATTGAGCTTGAACCTGGAACGGCTCCTATCTCCAAGCGGCCGTACAAAATGGGTCCTTCTGAGTTGGCTGAACTCAAACGACAACTTGATGAACAAGAGAAGTTGGGTTTCATTCAACATGATTTCTTCTTGGGGTAGCCCAACAATCTTTGTGAAGAAGCGTGACAGAACCGATAGACTCTGTGTTGACTACCGGGCTCTCAATGCTAAGACCATCAAAAACAAATATCCCCTCCCGCGGATTAATGATCTATTCGATCAGCTAGCTGGAGCTGTGGTGTTCTCTAAGCTGGACTTGAGAAGTGGTTATCACCAAATCAAGATTCGCAAGGAAGATGTGCCCAAAACAGCTTTCACCACCCGCTATGGCCTGTATGAGTACACGGTTATGTCTTTCGGTCTCACCAACGCACCTGCTACCTTCTCGAGGCTGATGAACTCCGTTTTCATGGAGTACCTTGATAAGTTTGTCGTGGTCTATCTGGATGACATTCTGGTCTATTCCAAGTCTAAGGAAGAGCATGAAGAACACCTGCGGTGTGTCCTAAACA
Organism: Avena longiglumis; assembly: GCA_030063025.1. Classification (NCBI taxonomy): domain Eukaryota; kingdom Viridiplantae; phylum Streptophyta; class Magnoliopsida; order Poales; family Poaceae; genus Avena; species Avena longiglumis. The sequence goes on along the minus strand of CP125974.1, from coordinate 190,290,444 downwards.
AGCTTCGTGAGAACCGCTTGTATGCAAAGTTCTCAAAGTGTGAGTTTTGGCTGCCTGAAGTAACCTATCTTGGTCATGTTATCTCTGCTAAGGGCATTGCAGTCAACCCGGAAACCGTGAAGACAATTGTTGATTGGCTTCCTCCGGTTAATGTCAAAGAAGTGCGGAGTTTTCTTGGTTTGGCTAGCTATTGCCGCCTGCTCGTCAGAACTTCTCGAAGATAGCGAAGCCTCTTACCGATCTCCTCAAGAAAGGCAAGAAATACCTGTGGACTCCTGCTTGTCAAGCAAGTTTTGATACACTCAAAGAGAAGCTCACTTCCACGCCAGTCTTGGTTCCTCCGGATACCTCTAAGCCTTTCCAGATATTCTGTGACGCCTCTTTGCAAGGATTGGGTGCGGTCCTTATGCAAGAGAAAAAGGTGGTTGCTTATGCCTCTCGTCAGTTGAAGACGCATGAGATCAACTATCCCACACATGACCTCGAGCTAGCAGCAGTTGTCTTTGCTTTGAAGCTATGGAGGCACTACTTGCTTGGTAACCGTTGTGAGATCTTTTCTGACCACAAGAGTTTGAAGTATATCTTCACACAGCCGGATCTCAACCTTCGGCAAAGGAGATGGATCGAAGCAATCAATGACTTTGATGTGACCATCAAATACACACCGGGCAAAGCTAATGTTATGGCCGATGCTCTTAGCCGTAAAGCTTATGTCAACAACCTCATGGTGGAAGAGCAGCAACCTCTCTTGTGCGAGGAATTCCGTCAGCTCAACCTGGAAATTGTGGAACAAGGGCATCTCCTGAACCTTCTGGCTACTCCTCTCTTGGAAGAAAAGATTCGCTCTCGTCAGCTTGGCGATCCGCACACCAAAAAGCTCATCTCTAAACTTGAGCTTCCGAAGTATGAGTCCTTCCACGTGGATGATAAAGGCACGCTTTTCTTTGAACATCGGATGTTTGTTCCAAACTACCCGGGTCTGAGAGAGCAAGTTCTCAAGGAGGCGCATGATTCGGTTCTTTCTATCCATCCTGGCAGCACAAAGATGTACATGGACTTGAAAACACAATATTGGTGGCCTGGTTTGAAACGGTATTGTGCCAAGTATGTCTCAGAATGTGATGTCTGCCGCAGAGTGAAGGCTGTCCATCAGAAGCCATTCGGTCTTCTACAGCCATTGAAACCTCCGTAATGGAAATGGGAGAAAGTAGAGATGGACTTCATCACTGGCTTTCCAAGGTCGCAGAAGGGCAACAATGCAATCTTTGTTGTCATCGACAGGCTTTCTAAGGTGGCTCATTTCTTCCCAGTCAAAGAAACAATTTCTGGAATTCAGTTGGCTGAGCTCTATATCAATGTAATTGTCTCCGTATGGGGTTCCACTTGAAATCAGTTCCGACCGTGGGAGCATCTTCACCTCAAAGTTCGGGAGAGTTTCCAAAAGCTTTGGGAACAAAGTTGAACTTCAGCACTGCTACCACCCTCGATCGCAAGGACAAGTGGAAAGGATCAATCGATTCGGAGGATATGCTTCGGCTTGCCATCTCGCTTTGGCATGAAGTGGAGGAATGCCTTCCATATGCTGAATTCTCCTACAACAACAGCTTCCAAGAGTCTCAAGATGGCACCATTTGAGGCTCTCTATGGTCGCAAGTGCGAACTCCGATTGGTTGGTCAAAGTGGAGAAAGAATCTGGTTTGGCCTCGACATTGTAACTCAAGCAGGAGAAGGTGCATATCATTCGAGAACTCAAGATTGCTCAAAGTCGTCAGAAGAGCAACTATGACAGGAAGCACACGGATATGGTATATGCCCCTGGTGATCTCGTCTACCTCCGTGTCACTCCCATGAGAGGAACACACCGCTTCGGTATCAAAGGAAAGTTGGCTCCTAGGTACATCGGTCCTTTCAAGATTCGTGGTAGAAGAGGAGAAGTTGCTTATGCACTTGAGCTCCCGGAAAAACTCAAAGTCCATGATGTTTTCCACATCTCTCAGCTCAAGAAGTGCTTCAAAGATCCCGGCAGGACCGTGGATCATGAGCTAATCGATCTCCAAGAAGACTTGTCTTATCAAGAACACCCCACCAAAATCCTTGAGACCGCAGAAAGAAGGACTCGCAACAAGTCCATCAAGTTCTGCAAGGTACAGTTGTCACACCATTCTGTTGATGAAGCCACTTGGGAGCGTGCAGATGAACTCCGTGCCAACCATCCTTCTCTCTTTCTGTCTTCTTCTTCTTCCTAGAATCTCGGGGCGATATTCCTGTTTAGTGGGGGAGATTTGTAGCATCCCAGTTGTCTAACACCTGTAATGCTACTTGTTCTATTAATAAAAGGGCCACTTCCAACATATAATTATTGCATCATCATCATATCATGCTCATGTCATCATGTCACCTTGCATTTGGGCATCATATAAAACCCCTTCTTGTTTGGTTCTTATCTCATGTGCATTATTAATTGTAGTTGCCTCTTGATATTGTATTTGGTTCTTGATATATTGCTAAATGCCCAAGTTGATGTGGGGGCATATCTCTTATTAACTCCACCACCTTTCTTTCACCACCTTATAATTCCACCATCAATTAATATGAGCTTGGAATTTTATTTGAGTTATCTCTAGCTCATGTTGGTTGGTTGGATTCCACCCATAAACTTTTGCTTGGCCTTTGCCCACCTTTTGGGAATGCAAGGAATAATGCCCCCGAATTAATGTTGTTTTCACAATATAACTACATGGCAATTATTGTTTGCATGGGCCATGCAAGTGCCACCTTTTTCTTGACTTTGGAATGTTATTTGGCTTTGCTTGCATGGATCACCTCTCCTTTGCTTAATCTTGTTTTGGCTTGTAGCATTCTTCACCACACCATCTACCTCTCTATCCCCCTATAGCTAACCCTAATCACCTTACCCCATGCATACACATGTGATCATGTGGTGAGCATAAGCTTAAAACCCCATCCTTCTCCCTATCTCTTTTCTTGTTGATCTTGCTTGGTATTTAATTGGAGCATGCATGATTCAAAGAAAACCTAATCCACCTCTCCCTCTTATCATCTATCCTAGTCCTCTCTAACACCTACCCCCCTTACCCCATCCTAGCTAAACCCTAATCTACACCTAATCTAAACCAAACCCTAAGTACACCCCTTCTTTTCTCTCCTCTCTAGCCTACCATCTACCCCAACCCTAGCTCTCTCTAACCGAGCCACCCCTCCTTGTTTCCTCTCTCTGAAAGCCGGTCCCACCCGAGCCTAGCCTACCCGTGCCTCGCCCGCCTGCCTTGCACAAGACGTGAAGAGGAGGGTGACCGAGCCACCTTTTCGGCCACCACCTCCCCACGGCACCCAGCCTCTCCCCTCCGTCCCTATCTGTCCTCTCTAGCCTCTTTGGCCTCGCCCAGATCTGGCTGAGCCAGCCTTCCCTCCTCCTTCCTCCTCCACGGCCACTAGCAGACCGACGCCGCCCAACGCCAGTACCTCGCCGTCCACGACGCTCCGGCCGGCCAGCTCGTCGAGGTGGTCAAGGTTCACAAGCTCCCCTACAAAGAGCCCCAGACGACCATGAGGAGCAGCCCAGACGTCCCAGCCGACGCCGCCCGACAAACCCTAGCTCCGCCGCCGCCGATCGCCGCCCGCCCAAGACCGACCACTGGCACACTCGGTGAGCCCCTAACCTCCTAGACAACCTCGCCTCTGCTAGTTTCTGGTTGCGCTCCCCGGCGAACACTGCTTGCGTTGGCCTGACGCCGCTGCACCCTCCAGCGCCAGAGCCTACCTAGCCGCGCTACCCCTGCAGCACGTCAACCACGTCCTAGCGCAGTGGCTCCTCGCCACGCCACGCGCCGCGCGCGTCAGAAGCAGGGCCAGGAAGAACAACAGTGGGCCTTGGATCTTTTGCACAGACCCCCTCCCCCAACCTTTTTCCTAATTCCGCGGTCCAGTTAGCCCCACCAGTCAGCGACGGTGGCCTTTTCTAAAAAGGCTCCCGTGTTTTCCTGGAAACAACCCGCAGTCCTCCCCATGCACGCGTGTTCAATTAGCGAATACCCCCCTGCCCTTTTCTCTCCCACAACCGCAGTCCTACCAGGGCCACCAGTCAGTGACCGTGGCCTTTTGCGTAAAGGTACCCGGCTTCTCCACCTCAACCCGCGGTTTCTCCTCTTCTCGACCACGTGGTGCCCAACATCAGGCCCACTCGCGAGAGACTGTGGTTGGTCTGCTACGGGTGACAAAAGTGTCACGCTTTTTATATACTTTACAAATTGTTTTAAATTCAAATTCAATCAGTTTTTAATAATTTTAAAACTACAAATCCAAATTAAACAAATGTTATATGTTTCTGAACCAGAAAAATGTAAGGAATTCAAATATGCCATTCAAATTTCCTTTTGCACATTTAAAATTCCAAGTTGAATTAAATTACCACAAATGCCACTAGAACTTAAATAATTAATAACTTTTGATTTATAATTCCAAATTTAACAAATGATATGTCTAAAATGATCAGCTCGACGAGACCTTTCTGTTTATGCTATCCATGACTTCAATTGCAGCATGCATAATATAAATAAATAGCAAACAGCAACTGTTATGACAACAAAATGTGATCCAAAACCCCATTAAAATGTTATTACTTGTCTTCCACACCTCACCATGCCATGCTACCTTATTGCCATGTAAATTGTGCATCATTCATCATGGCATGATTGTTTGCTTGACGCATCTTGTTCATATGCTTGTGCTCTATATTCATGTTGGCCTTGTTTGTTTGGTTTTTCTCGGATAGACGAAAGGGGATATATCAAGAGAACCAGGAGCACTACCCAGATCCGTCTCTCGCTTCAACTGAGTTGCCAGGCAAGCACTTCCACATGCTTGCATACATACAGTACCTATTTCCTCTATCTTATTCTTGCATCATTGAGTCGCGATTGCATTAAATTGAATCCCAAGTATGCATAGCCTTTACTTTTAAACCCCACCAAGCTTGTTCCCCTATCCCATGAGCCATTACTACAGGAGTTGTTTGAGCCATGCGAGTCGTAGAACATCATGTGTAGGGTTTGTGAGAGTCTGATGGATAACGAGGTACCTAAACAACTTAACCTGAGTAGTAATGGGATAACTAATGAAAGTGGCACCGGTGAGCAATATCTGCTATTTGGTTTTTCCTGCTCACTTGTGTCCCGTAAGACCCCGAGTACTTGATTCCTGTTCCGAGATTATTTCGTGCTATCCACATCCGGGAGGTATATGGGACCCCCCTGAGCCAGAGCTTGATTCAGTCTTATTTCTTGGGGCCACAAACTAGTTTGAGGTTTTATTTACTATCCTGTACTTATGCCATGCTACTTATGTATTTAAATTGTGCGAGGAGCACCTGCATCTTTTAGGTAAGCGGAGTGATTACGCTGTATCGACACCCGAGTTTTTGGGTTCCCACCGCCATGACCATTGTCGCAAACCTTGAGTCCGTCTTGAGCTTGCTTACTCCGCTATGGAAGACTCCAAGGGTGGCCCCAAATAATTCTCAATCCTGTGATTGCTTTGTCGTGAAGGCCTCGTTGGGTTTTGATTTGGTTTTTCCGAGGTTGATCGAGCGTGTGTTGCTATTGGTGCACCCGGCCGGTAAAACTTTCAAAGCCGTGTCCGGTTATGGACGACTTGAGCACGTTTCTTCGATCATAGAAAAGCATAACTAAAGTACCGCTTTAACTCGACTAAGTAATTTGACTAGTAAATAGTGCAACACTCATGGAATGGTTAATAAAATTGCCAACGGATGGGGGGTTGTTTCACTTCCTCGCTTGTGCGAGGATGATGGATCCGATGGAATTACTATTATAACTTGTCCTTAATTCACGGACATCCGCCTATCATTGGTTAGGCGGATGGTTAGCGCTTATCTCAGAACTGCTAGGGTTTATCTTTCGCTGCAATTGCGTCACCCCAGGTTGTGTCCCTTTAGAGGCATTAAGACTTGCCGAAAATTTTAGGGTCTCACACGATAAATTATTGGTTCAGATGAACAGGTACCCTCACAGGATGGATACTGGGTGGAAGAGGCTGATGATGTGGGCAACGATCGTTCGGTGTAGAGATTCCGGGAACGGGGATCCGTGAGATCTGTGGTTGGGATGTGCTTATTTCTATGGCATCTTATGCCGATTTGCTTCTTATCCGTACTCGGACTTGTTTGACGCTTCCGCATGATACTCTGATGTGTGTTGTATGAGGAAGTATCCTAAAATATTAGCTCTGTCTAGGTCATTTGAATCTTGTCGTATGGCGTTGCTATATTTTCTTTCTTTCTAGATGGTATGGCTCTGATGTACTCTTGTATGGTGGCTTGCATACATACTCATTTGTGTATGTATTTGATCCCTTCGCCTGCCGATTACGCCGCCCGTACAGGTCCCGTTGAGATGGTAGTGGTTGGGACGGCCGAAAGGTCTACCCGTGAGTGGCTTTTGGGGCCCCACCGTACTATTTCAACCACTACCACTCATCCAGGCTTGTATCTAGGAGCGTAATTCACCGAGGTAGTTACACTAGCATTGTAAACACAGGGGGCTCTATCTTATTAAAGATTGGGACCTCTACAGATGGTATTAGAGCATTGTGTTGCCTGTAGGATTTGTAAACCCTAGGATTGGACAAAAACCCTTAGAAAAATAGGAGTTATATTTTGATCCAAAAACTTATTTACAAAAACACTTGTAAACTCTTTCCTCCACCATTTTGGTTTCAACTCTACTTCTCTACTATTTTAACTTGATGGAAAACCTACCCCATGGCCAAGAACTACACCATGTGCAAAGGGCATCTTCAACTTCTTCAACTCTAATGACTTCAATTTCTTCAACTCTAATGACGTCAACTTCTTCAACTCTAATGACTTCAACAGCTTCAGCATGTTCACCAAGGACTTCCAACTTGGAAACCACTAAGGACTACAAGTGAGACAAGGAAAACTTTCTCAAGATTTAGAGACTGAGGGAATGCAAAAGTTAGAAGGAGCCTACATCATTTGAAGTATTGCAACCAAGAGTTTTTCTCAAGGAAACCATGATCTCATACCAGAAGAATCATGAAGGAAGGAAAGACCACAAGTGAACCATATAGATGGACCACCACATTTTAGTTAAGTCTAACATACCAACTTATGTGGTGTAACAAAAGTATTTTGTTGCCTAAGTATGTGCTTGAACATTGTTTGAGGGAAATGTTTGGTTTGTGATTGCATGCACATTGCTTGTGTGAATTGTGATGTGTGTGACTAGAATTGACTCCTTAGAAATATCTTGCCTATTCTAATCTCGCTTCAACCCAAACAGATGACTACCCCAAAAGACTCCAAGGTCGATGACACCAACACCAATCAAGCTGATAGCATGAAGGAGCTCATAGCAACCCAACACCAGTTGAACCAACTGACAGATCAGTTCATAGCCAACAATAGTGATAAAGATCCAGCACTGCAGAAGTTTTTGGAAGAACAATCCCAACTGATGCTTAAGGTGACTAATCAAATGATCAACATGGAAGAAAGCTATCCTAAAGGAGTTTATGATAACAAGGATGAAAAGAATGTTATTCTAGATGGAGCCCCAGCTTGCATTATTTGTGGTGACAAGGACCATACTTCTAAGGAGCATGTCCCTACCCAATGCCCCATCTATGCCATGGTGGAACAGAGGAAACAAGAAGGATCCAAGTCTACCAAAGGAAAAGGACCACTCATACCACCAAACAAGACGACCCACTTCAAAGGATCAAAGAAACCCAAGAAACCAAGACAGGACATGCACCTTGTGCAATGCCGTAAATGTAAGGAAATGGGACACTATTCCAGTGAGTGCCCAGAGAACAAGAAGAATAAAGAGATTGACCAAGTGTGGTGCAACAACTGCAAAGAGTTAGGCCACTATGTAGCAACTTGTCCACAAGAGCCACGTAAGGAACTCAAGGATATCCATTGTTTCAACTGCAAGAATCCTGGACATTATGCAAGAAATTGTCTAGAAAAGATGAAGAACAAGTTGAACAAGCCTATGGAGAAGCTTAACCTTGGCCCATGAGTCAAGTATGGAAACAAAGGACTCAATGCAAATGTTTTCTTAGAGAAGTTTTCCCAGGATCCCAAAAAGGACAATGTGTAATTTTTGTTTGAAAATTTTTAAGGGTGGTAGTACCCTAGTTGTTTTGAACCTGCTTGTAACCCTAGCCTCCCCAAATCCCGGGACGGGATTTATTTTAAGGGTGGTAGCCTGTCACATCCCAAGATTTTTCAAATCTTGTAATGTGAAAATAAATGAATAAAATAAAACTTTGTTTGATTTTCAGAGCCAGAAGAAACTTTTTGAATTTAAATGGAACTTCAACCTATTGGGATTAAATAAAATCCTAAAAAGGATTTAAAAAGTTAAAACAATTAATAAGGGAAAATAAATATTCTGAAAATACAATTTTGAATCTTTAAATAAAGAGTTGTGATTTGCCAAAAGAAAAGAGTAGATTTATAAATGAAGAACATTTTATAAAAGCCAATTAAACCTTAGCCAGGACTTTGAAACAAAAGGGTTTTACTTTGATTAAAATAATAGAGGTTTATTTAACATAAAATAAAAAGGATTTGATATCCAAGTTTTATTAATAAAGGTTCTATTATTGCTAAACCATCAAGACTTGTTTAAAATAAGTTTCCCAAGTGTTTTATATTTTCAAATAAAACCTACTAAATGGTTTGGTACTATTTTAGATTTCAAAATAAAGGATTCAAATAAAACCAATCCTAATTGATTAATAACTAAGGCCCATATTATTTAATTATAAATGGACACCATAACAAAAATGTTATTTATTTTAAACAAGCTTTCTAAATATTCCTTATTTTCAAATACAACCTACTGATTTGGTTTTGAAAATAATTGGATTTCAAATGGTGATTTTATTAATAAAATCAAATCCTATTTGATTAATAAATCATGATCCATGTTATTAATTAATAATGTACCTACAAATAAAATTATTATCTTGACTTTAGAATTTGGTTCAGTTACTAAATGTAACTAAAATCAGAGTTACAAAATTGGGTGAAGATTTGAATTGTTTTGATTGCTTGGGAATTGTTTGAAATTCAAAACAGATTATGGAAATAGAAAAAGAATCAGAAACAGAAAAAAAAAAGATTTAAGCCGACCCAACCCAGCAGCCCAACAGGCCCAGGAACCAGCCCAGTTTCCCCACCCCTCAAGAAAAACGTTTCGCACCTGATTCGACCAGGCCGAGACCAAGACTGGACCTCACTCTCATTTCTTTTCCCACTGACCGGTGGACCCCACCTCTACTGCTCATCGTCCACACCCGCGCGACCCTGTGACCCCCAAACCCCGCTGCTGTTGCTGCCTTTGAATGCCACGTTCAATTCACAGTAATGACGCGCGTTAATCTCGCCATGACTGCACGATATTAAGCGCCTGCATCTTCCCCCTCCTTTCCCTCTATCGCCATTCCCTCTCTGCCCTGAGGCTGCCCCAATTTGACTCGACACACTCCCAGCTCCAACCACCGTCTCCGACCGATTCCGGCCAAGCCCCACCACCCCGAGCCTCCCTGAGCACGCTGGCAGCTTCCCCACTCCCAGACGCTTCTCCCCGTGCCCTTCATTCAACCGCGGGCGCCCCGGAGCGTCGGCTTCGACAAGCTCCGACAGCGCCGCCGTCTGTCTCTTCTCCGACGACGTTTCCGTGTGAACTGACGCCCCTTCACTTCGTTCACACACACAGCGTTGTCTTGATCTCGCGATCACCGCCGCCTTCGCTTTTGCCTTAGGGTGATCTGCAAGAACGCCCTCGACCTCAACCAGAGCCACCCGCCGTAACGAACTCCGAGAGATTCCACCGACCCGGCGCCTTTGCCACATCGACCACACGTCGAGCACCACCTCGTCCTCGCGAACACGGTAAGCTCCACCTCCGTCTTCCTTGCTTCCTAGAACCACCGCGAGCACTTTGTCTGGCCGTCGCCGTCGTCCACCGCCGCGCAGCGCCGCCCATCTGTGACCGAGTAGTAGCATCCGTAGGATCTTAATCCAACGCCTACGATAGATCACTTAAGCCGCGAAGAGGTACGCGCCCTGTGCCGTGCGATCAAACTAAATCCTGCGGTCCACGTTGCCGATCCGACCGAACCGGTACCGTCCAGTTAAAACACGCCGCGTGTCACCTATTCTGATTAAGAACAGATTTGAAAACAGATTTATTTGCAAAATTCAAACCCTTGTAACTTTGGATCCACACGTCCAAAAATTACAAATTTTATGTCGTTGGATTCAGGAGAGCAAGACCTAAACAACCATGGCCTTAGTTTAGAAAATAGTATCTGTTAGTTTGCTTGATTTTGCAAATTATTTTGTGAGCTTGTTTAGAGTAGGAAAAATGTTTAAAAATGATTTTAGAGTTAAAACTTCTGCGAAATGGTTTGTTGTGACCTTACTGACCCTAGGAACCAACCCTTGGTGTTAAAAATGATTTTGGTAAAATTTAGGTTGGATTATTTGACTTAGCCATTTTCTAACCAAATAAAATTATTGATTTTATTATGGAAAGAAAACTTTGAGAAAATGGTTTGGACCAAACCTACTGAACCAAAAGCACCAAGTTTTGCAATGGCAACTCATTTGGTGAAAAACATAAAGTTTTGCTTTGATAAGAAAATATTTTTCACCACATAAAATGATGAAAGGTTTTGAAAATGGTTTAAGGATAAAACACATTTGCAAATGACTTTGCCATTTTGGTAAATGACCAATTTGGACCTTACAAAGTTATAAGCCTAGTGCAGACCTCCCTTGTGGATAAAACCATCTTAAGCATGTTCCCATGCATGACTTAAAATCCATTGCTTTGTGTGTGTGAAATGTTGTTTGAATATTGGTTTGGAATGCTACTTGATACTATGCTTGTTTGATTGATTGTAGTGAAAATTAGCAAAGTGTAAGACTAGCAAGATCAAGGAGTGAACCTTCATTCCCTACCAAAAAGGCAAGATACACTATCATACAAAAGTCCTACTATTTTTATTATACATTAGTGGATTTTGAAAACATACATGAAAATGATTTATACTTATGCTATGCTAAATCCTAATAGGATGCCCTTACATTCCTTAGAGAAAAAATGTAGTTGTTCATGCTTAGCCATGCTTTATTGTGAAAAGAGATACATGATGAGATTTTACAAAGTTGAGAAAAGGACTTGTGTTTTATATAATAAAACAAGGACTCAATGAACCACCTAGGTGGAGGATACTTAAAGTTTTGGAGAAGGTGGAAGCAAAAGGAGCCATGTCTATGGTAATCACCTTGTGTTGTGCTCCAAAGAAAACCCACCTAGGAAACTTAGAGATTGAACATGCTTGTCCAATTGTGGCTTTCGTGTGCAACCACATGCTATTATGGCTCTGGCTTAGTCAACTACATTAGGAAGACCCATACATTGTCTTTAGTTACCGGACATGGGGATCTGGAATGCTTCATGGGGGTCAAGACAAGCTAGCAATGATGTATGGGAGGACCTTTTGAAAGACTTCACACTCTCACCGCCAAGACTCCATCTTGGTGAGCACTAATCCAGTAGGCCACTGGTGGCAACAAGATGGGATTGTGACATGTGGGTAAAGTGTACTCCTTCTGCAGAAGATAATAAAATCTAAGTACTTAGCCGTGTCCTCGGTTATGGACAATACTGAGCAACTAAAGTTTGAACTATGGGAGATCTCGACATTCCAACTTCTAAAATAAAAACTTGATGCCCTTGTGTGTCTACCAAGGAATTCAAAGAGATTTTGTTAAGCTTGATGCACTTGGGGTTACCAAGGTGCTCAAGAGATTTTGCTTAACACTTGATGTACTTGGGGTTACCAAGGAACTCATGAGTTTTTGATAAGACTTGTTGCACTTGGGGTTACCAAGGTGCTCAAGGAATTTTGACAAGGACTTGAACACTTGAGTTTCTACCAAGGAGTTCAAGGAACTTGGAAAAGAGATTTGACAAAGGACCAAGACCCTTTTGAAAAGATAGGATAAAATATTGCTTTATGCAAATGAGCCTAAAACTCTACTTAGCCAAATTTGCATGTAATAATAAGATCCACTTATAATATACATAACAGTGAAACTTGCCAATACAATTCAAATGTATTGACCCTTGTGGATTTAACTTGTAATGTTGTAGGTTTGATTGATTTTAGTGAAGTTTGATTGACTAGGATTACAAAGTCTACAACCAGCATTTGCCTGTGGCACTTTGAAGATGAAGGACCCATGACTATAGTTATTCCGCTGCAATGTAATGTAATAGCCAAATGAGCTATGTATGATGTAATAAAATTATGTTATTCCTGGTTATAAAGTTATGTTATGACCTTTGTATCTTGATATATCATCTTAAACTGTGGATGCTCGCTATTGATCCAGGGACTAGCATTGTAAACACAGGGGGCTCTATCTTATTAAAGATTGGGACCTCTACAACTTAGTAGAGGTAAATCTGGATTTTTGCAAAACAACCCTAGAGCTTAGTGTCCTACTACAAAACCCCCCCTTCACTTGTTAGTATTAGTTTGCGAGTACTTAAAGAGTACTCATGGCTTTGTCCCTGGCTATTCCCGTGGCCAGACTATGAAGAGGAGTACCAGGAGGATGGACCCCAGGAAGGTTACGACAACTAGGATCATCTCCCATCGTCAGCATTTCCTGTGATCCCGAAGACTAGCGAATTTCCAAATAGAATAGTGCATCCACGTCAGCATCTCTGTTTCTCATTTCTAGATTGATTCGGTCCACTCTCGTTCGGGGAGACCAGAGACAGCCTTGTTATCTGCCGTTCCTGTCAAAAAAAGAGCGGATGGCATAAAGCCTCCCCGGGGTGATGGACTATCAGCTTCACGCTTCTTGGTACTCTTTTATGTACGACTTCGTCCAGAACATGTTCCTTGTCATTTGGAATGAATCACCAAGACGTGTTTCATTCAATATCTCCAATTCGATAATAGTTACTAGATGATGAAGAATTTGATGAAGAATGAAGTTCGAATCAAATCAAAGGAAACACGCGCCATATACTTTGTGCTGTCCAAAGCTAGAGAAATCAATAAATCTTAGATGCATGGATCTACTCATAAGAGTGCGCTTGAATCAAAAGAAACCTAATTAGGCTTTACATTCTAGTTACCAATGCTTTAGGATCGGCCTACTAAAATGATAGACCCTTGGGTTACTGACTACACTTCAAATGGGTTTAGACCATACATATCCCTTCACTTTTCTGCTCAAAGATACCTATTAAGAATGATACGCCGGATGAAAGGAAGTAGATTTCATTCTAGTTGGATCAAAGTGCAAGTGAATCATGTGCATGTAGATCCCGACTACACTGTAACAGACTACATAGGTATGCGTTCCCTCTTCATGAAGGGAAGTGAAAGAGGTCGTGTCATGACGATCGCAATGCCGATAGTCATCCGTCTTATCCGTCAACTTAAGCAGACTAGTGGTAGTCGAGCGAATAGAAATCCATGCCAACTAGTAAACCAAGAGGTTTTGTTTGGTCGAAAGTCTCCTCCGGTTAGGAGTCAAATTCCATAAGATGGATCCGCCGCTATTTTCTCATCATCCGCACGCTTGAGGAGCTGCTTTTCTTTCTTCCTCAAGCTAGGGGAGAAGCCTATCTGAGTGAGAGTGCCTCAACCAATTCGTTCCTTGGGACTGCTGCTGTTAGTTCTTTGAATTGAATAGTTTGATTTGTTCTCTGAGTGATTGACCTTAGGGACCTAGCTTCCCTTCCTTTCCTTGCCTGGAAGCTCTCTAAGGCTTCTTGCTTTCCCTATTGATGTTCCTAGCTACCAACTATAATGGTAGGGAAGGGCTTTACTAAGTATTAGATATGGGCTAACGGGTCACATCAGGGGCGGTATACGAGAAAAACGATCAGGCTTTAGGTACGCATAAAGGGATCAGCAGGAGAGGGTGGGATACGAAGTCGGGCATCTAGGTGCAATCCTCCATCTATGTAGTCAACAACCTATGATGGTTCAGAGCTGGTTGCTAAGGTCTTGAGATGACTTCGTTATCCAAAAGATCTTGTTATTTCATGTCTTGCTCTTTGCCCACCTCGAAAAGGACGGCAGACATACCCAAAAAGAGGCTTTACAACGCGTTCTCCCCTTTCTGATTTTGTAAACTATGCCCAACGCCTTCGAAATGATGGAGGAAGAGGGCTATCAACTATTCAAAAAGGGTCCATGTGTACCATGTCTCTAGGTCAGTCGGACCCATCAATTGGTCCGGAATCAACTTGTACTTGTACTTTCCAAAATACCTGACCCTGGAATTGAAGATAGTACGGTTAAGGTGGGCTAAATCCAGGTTAATGTCCCGTCGCTCAATCCATCTATTTTTCTTTCGCGCTAGTGAACTCTGGCAGTTGGAGGAGCATACTTTTCTTACGCAAATAGAAAGTGCGAACAAAGTAGTCAACTTACTGAATCACCAGTGCTCTCATCTTTGCCTACGCTACCATTATTATTACGTTATTCCGCTGCTTGAGTTGTATTAAGAACTGGATCATGAGATCCTTATTTGTGTAAGACCTTATGTATGGTTTGTAATGGATGATGTACCATGGTATCCAAATCTGTTATGTCTCACAAAAATGGTAATCCTGGGATTGCGATGTATGGCATAACAGGCATCTGGGATTAAAAATCCGGGTGTTGACACTATTGTATTAAGGGTGTTTGTTTTCCCAAATTTGATTCCAAAGCATTAGAGGGTATTTTTGTTGGCTATGGTATCGAATCTCACACTTATATAATCTATGATAAACTCTCTGGAGTTGTCATAGAATCTTGTAGTGTGGTTTTTGAAGAATATGATGGTCCCCAAGGGGGGCGTGTTGATGTTTTTGATGTACATAATGAAATGCCTCAAGATGCCATAAGAAGAATGGGTGAACGATTCATCTGCCCCGTTGAGGAACCCCTTGTGGAAGATCGATAAGAGCAATGCTCTACTCAAGAGGAGCCCTTGTAACATCCCAATTTTAGCAACCCTGATTGGTTGTCAAAAAGGCAAAAATAAGTGGAACAAAAACTTCTTCTTGTTCCATGTTGCAATGCTTGTTTACTTGTGTGCTTGTGTTCATGCTACTGATTGATTATTAGATGAGACACTCCTTACCTCAACACTAGTTGGTAAAAACTATTTTCCCGCAAAAGATATGTCTTGGCTCATCTCCCATATTATCAAATGTTCTGACAATTCAAACTTGAGCCAAGATGACTGTGCCAAAACAAAATATTTTGCTAGTTCTATTAACAAAACTATGGAGACCTATATATAATCTCCTTATGTTTCAAGACAAAACTTTCAACTACTCTTATCTCTAGGTTTTCCAAAACCTTTCCTAAAACCTCTTCATTCCAATCTTGGTACAAATACCAAGAAGTCCTTATCTTATTTCAAATCACAACCATTTCAAAATACCCATCCTTACCTCAAGCTAAGCTTGATGGTAATCTTAGTAATAGTTGGATAAGATGAATTTCTTTGATCTGCTGCCGGATGAATTGCCTTTATCTGCTATATGTGATGACTTGTATGCTTACGAAGTAGCATGAGGCAATCTAGGAGCTCATTATTTAGGATTAAATCAATAGATAAGACCACCAATCTCAAACCCAGCATCCTAAGCTAGATCTAACCTAAGTCACTCAGGTAACCATCTCATCAACTTAACCAGATCAATCTTGAGCTAATTCTTTGCATTAGTTCCCAACCCATCAAAGACCAACTACAAGCATGAAATCTTATCTACTCAAGCTATCCATCAATATCAACCACTTTATGAAGTGGATAAACCCCTAACTTGTAACATCCCAGCATTAGATCTTAGAAATAAGCTGAACACAGATATGTGCACTACATTAGTGCATAGAAAATCCGAATAATTTTCGCGCCTTTGAACAAAACTTGTCAAAGTCATTGAAGCTTCTCTCAACTTGATGGAATTGAAGTAGATCATCAAGTTTATTGCGATAATTTTCAATATGACCTTTGCTAAAACCTTATTTTGGGTAAACATGATTTGATCTAAGGGTAGATCAAATATAATAAAACTAAACCATCAACACATGGCTTAATGACTAATAGTTGATACTTAATAAATCATATCATAGTATTCATTACATAACTCATGATTACCAAATTGAAAATACAAATCAATTAACGATAATTTAATAACTAAATCTTTACCTATATATTCTCATGTATTTCTACCATGAGTATCATGGTAATACCTAACCTTAACTCTTTAGTGAGATTGAGTAGGAAAGAAACCAAGTCAAGATCATTCACCACATATCTTCCTTCCCATATCGATCTTTAGCATCTCTATTGAACCTTATTCTCATATTTGTTGTTCATAAATGTTGAGTAATCAACTATTGATTCACCAATAGTTATTTCCAGGTCAAGATAAGAGAACAAGACATACCTAAGACAGCTTTCACCACAAGGCATGGATTGTATGAGTATACCGTGATGCCATTTGGTTTGACCAATGCACCAGCATACTTCATGAATATGATGAACAAGGTGTTCATGGAATTCCTTGATAAGTTTGTTGTCGTTTTGATCTACTCCAAGAGCAGAGAAGAGCATGAAGGACATTTACGTTTGATACTTGAGAAGCTTAGAGAGCATAAGCTGTATGCCAAATTCAGCAAGTGTGAATTTTGGTTGAGTGAAGTTGGATTTCTTGGACACGTTGTGTCAGGAGATGGTGTGGCAGTTGATCCCGCTAAAGTTTCAGCTGTAACTGAATGGGAATCTCCCAAGTACGTAAAATAGGTTCGTAGTTTACTTGGCTTAGCAGGTTACTACAGAAGGTTCATTGAGAATTTCTACAAGGTAGCTAAGCCTATGACAGAATTGCTGAAGAAAGACAAGAAATTTGCTCGGTCTGAAGGTTGTGAACTCAGCTTTCAAGAATTGAAGAAGAGACTAGTGACAGCACCAGTCTTATGTTTGCCTGATTGGAGAAAGATTTCCAAGTGTAATGTGATGCATCTCATCATGGATTAGGTGCAGTACTTATGCAAGAAGTAAAAGTTGTGGCATATGCCTCGAGACAACTCAAAACTCATGAGGTAAACTATCCTACTCATGATTTAGAGTTAGCCTCTGTTGTCCATGCACTCAAAACATGGAGACATTATCTTTTGGGAAAACGTTGTGAAGTGTTCACAAATCACAAGAGTTTGAAGTATCACCCAGAAAGAAATTAACATGAGACAAAGAAGATGGCTAGAACTCATCAAGGACTATGACTTGAGTTCGCAATACCACCCCGGTAAAGCAAATGTTGTAGCGGATGCTCTAAGACGTAAGGTTTTTGTGAATGGTCTTACTAAAGGAAAATTTCCAGATGATCTGTGCCCAATTTAGAGATCTCAGATTGGATATTGTGCCTGAGGGACATCTCATGTCTTTGGATGTTCAGCCCACTTTGTTGGACAAGATCAAAGAAGCCCAAAAGATGGACAAGGAAATTGAAGAGATTAAGGAAAAGATTGGCAAGGGAAAAGCCAAAGGATTCCATGAAGAAGAACAAGGGACTTTATGGTATGGGAAACGTATCTGTGTTCCACAAAATCCGGAGCTTCGGAGACTGATTTTATAAGAAGCCCACAACTCACCATATTCCATTCATCCGGGTAACACCAAAATGTACATGTATATGAAGGAAAGATTTTGGTGGAATAATCTCAAGAAAGGCATTGCCGAACATATTGCTTTGTGTGATGTGTGTAGTAGAGTGAAAGCGGAACATCAGAAGCCAGCAGGATTGTTACAACCACTACCTATTCCTGATTGGAAGTGGGACAAGATTGGTATGGATTTCATCACCGGATTGCCAAGGACCCGGTCAGGTTATGATTCTATTTGGGTAGTAGTGGATCGCTTGACTAAAGTGGCTCATTTCATACCCGTGAAGACAACTTATACAAGTGCTAAGTTAGCCAAGATCTATATGAGTAGAATTGTATGTCTACATGGAGTCCCCAAGAGTATTGTGTCTGATAGGGGAACTCAATTCACTTCTCATTTTTGGAGGAAATTACATGAGTCATTGGGAACAAGGTTGGAATTCAGCACTGCATTTCATCCTCAGACTGATGGACAAACAGAAAGGACTAATCAGATTCTTGAAGATATGTTGAGAGCATGTTCTCTAGACTACGGAGCCAGTTGGGATGAAAGTCTGACTTACGCAGAATTCTCTTATAATAACAGCTATCAAGCCAGTATTGAGATGGCACCATTTGAGTTTCTCTATGGGAGAAAGTGTACCACCCCATTGCTATGGAATGGTGTGGGAGAAAGAAGTTTGTTCGGACCAGAACTCATCAAAGAGGCTGAACAGAAAGTCAAGCTGGTTAAGGATAGATTGAACATAGAACAGTCCCGACAAAAGAGCTACGCAGATCCTAACCATAGAGAAGTCACCTATGAAGTAGGTGACAGAGCTTATCTTAGAGTGTCACCACTTCGTGGAGTGAAGAGGTTTGGTGTCAAAGGTAAATTGGCCCCAAGATATGTTGGAACATTCAAGATTATGAGTCGTAAAGGAGAAGTAGCTTATGAGATTGAATTGCCAGAGTCTTTGTCAGCTGTTCATAATGTGTTCCATGTGAGTCAGCTTAAGAAATGCCATCCAGAAATGGAAGAGACTTCTTTGAAGGATACTATACCTTTGGAAGAGGTTCAATTGGAGAGTGACCTCACTTATGAAGAGAAACCTATCAAGATTCTTGAGACTGCAGAAAGAGTTACTCGGACTAAGACTATCAAATTCTGCAAAGTTCAATGGAACCATCATTCCGAAGAAGAAGCAACATGGGAAAGAGAAGATGATCTTCGGAAAGACCACCCTCACCTATTTGCTAGCCAATCCGAATCTCGAGGGCGAGATTCACCTTAAGGGGGTTAGATTTGTAACATCCCTAAAATCATGTTTCAAAACTCATGCGTATCATCCATGCATCCATGATCATTTAGGGTTCCATTTCAAAACCATTTCAAAAATAGGAGCATATGTTGCTCATTATTTTATGTAAGTATGCTCAAGCCTTAGTGCTACCTTCTTTTGAGAAAGGTACTGATTGAATTCAGTAGTGTTTTGAATTCAAACTTAAGTGATTTCCAAAGCTTGGGCAAAGATTTCAAAACAAAGTATGAATATAAAACCAATTTTTATGCCTATTATTTATATCCCATAAAGGCATGGTTTTAATTTATTTTTCAATTGATCAAAGTGTTTTTGAGTAAACAGAAGTGTTTGACACACATTTGTGTACAAAGTTCACTATATAAAAATCTAGAGAAGATTTGGATTCAAACTTATTTGAATTGGAGTTGAAAAATCATTTCTAGAAAATCAAGCAGAAAAAAAAAGTGAAAGGTAGAAAAAAATAAAGCAAACAACCAATCTGGCCCAACCCAGCCCAACTCGACCCATCTAACCCAGCAACTCCCTCCCGCGAAACGATTTCTTTCACTCACAACCACACCCACAGAGTCACTGACTGCCTGGAACCACCTCCTCTCCTTTTCTCTCGCTGACAATCGCGGCCCACACGGCTGTCTTCGTCTCCACCCCCAGCGACTGGTTCTTCCCCAAATCACGCCGGGCGTTTCCTGTTTAAATTCCGCGGATTCAATTCCGTTGAATGCACGAGTAATGCACGCCCACGTCCTCGCTAACTTAAGCACCATGCCACCCTCCTCCTTTTCCCCCAGACCACACCCCACCGGAGCCACCAGGCTGCTCGGATTTCTCTATGGACACCCCTCTGCTCTGACGAGTTCTTCAACGAATTCCGGTAAGCCCCGCAAACCCCTCTGCCTATGGTTCAGACTAACTTATTCTACTTCTCCGTGCGCTCCTACTGACACCCTCCGCTTGCTCGCGCATGCTCTGTATCCTCGGCAACATCATCGACTGAGCTCCACCACTCTCTGCTCGAACTCCGGCGACCGTTCACCGTAAGCCCCAGCTTCCCCTCTCCCTCTGTTTGATACGCGTGTGATCCCGAGTTTCCTACGCATCTAACGACACCCTTATCTCGTCTTAGCGTGGCCCAGAGCGTCGCCTTCGTCGCCAACCGAGAGCACCGTCGCCAGGGACTTCTCCGACGAGCAATCCACGACGACCCCGAGCTCCCCTTCGCCAACCGAGCACACGTCAAGCATCTCCTCGTCACGGAGATTATGGTGAGCATCCTCACACCTCCCCGCGCGACCTAGTTCGCCGTCTCCGCCGCTGACTGAGCATGCCGCCGCCTGTCATCGCCGCTAGTGCCGCCCGTTTAGGGTTAGTAGTTTTAGGCCGTTCGATTTAGATCCAGTGGATGCAATAGATCCACTTAAACGAAGAGGTACGATTAGATCGGTGCGCGAGCGTGATCCAGCGTGAAGCGGTACCAGCCAATCATATGCCGCCGCGTGTTTGTGAGTTAGATTTAAAATCAGAAATTGATCTATTAGATATTAAAACTTGTTTAATTCATAACTTTTGTTCCCACGTCCAAATTTGACAAATTTTATATCAATGGAATCAGGAGAGAAAATCATTTCCCTTAATGCAATGTGTTTAAAGTTTTTCTTCTGTTAAAATGGTTTTTTTTGCAGAAACATTTGTAGGCATAATTCTAGGTATAATAATTATTTGAAAAATGATCTATTGTTCAAATAAAGTTTATTTGGCAAGTTTTGAACTTGTTTATGATTCAGTACTGTGCACTTGTCTTGTTTGGTGTAGAGAATCATCACATGGCATTATGCATGCATCCATATATTTTTGCTTGTATTTATTTTGTATGTGATTTTGGTGCTATTATTTTATGTGTAGATTTTGGTGCATATAGTGATTGTGATTGTGAGGATTGTAGCTACTCTCCAAACTACCAAGGCAAGTGGTGCTTCATAATTTTATTCCTATGTTTTTTGTGGGGTTCCCAACCTTTAATAAGGTAGAGATCCTTGTGTTTACAATGCTAGTCCCTGGATCAATAGCTAGCATCCACAGTTAAGATGTAATATCGAGATACAAAGGTCATAATATAAATTTATAACCAGGAATAACATAGTTTTATGACATCATACATAGCTCATTTAGCTATTACTTTACATTGCAGCGGAATAACTATAAGTATGGGTCCTTCATGTTCAAAGTGCCACAGGCAGATGTTGGTTGTAGACTTTGTAGTCCTAGTCAATCAAACAATCTTCACTTAAAATCAATCAACCTGCAACATT
Source organism: Avena longiglumis (assembly GCA_030063025.1). NCBI lineage: Eukaryota > Viridiplantae > Streptophyta > Magnoliopsida > Poales > Poaceae > Avena > Avena longiglumis. Next base: position 190,269,056 of record CP125974.1, on the reverse strand, counting down.
ACAAGTTACAGCCACATGGGTCAATACATTTGAATTGTATTGGCAAGCTCCACTTCTATGTATAATAAGAGTGGATCCTATCAATACATGCATATTTGGCTAAGTAGAGTTTAAGGCTTATTTGCACAAACCAATATTTTATCCTATCTTTTCAAAAATGGTTTTAGTCCTTTGCCAAATTTCTTTTCCAAGTTCCTTGAACTCCTTGGTAGAAACTCAAGTGTTCAAGTCCTTGTCAAAAACTCCTTGAGCACCTTTGTAACCCCAAGTGCAACAAGTCTTATCAAATCTCATGAGTTCCTTGGTCACTCCAAGTACATCAAGTGTTTAAACAAAATCCCTTGAGCACCTTGGTAACCCCAAGTGCATCAAGCTTAATAAAATCTCTTTGAATTCCTTGGTAGACACACAAGGGCATCAAGTTTTATTTTACTTTAGAAGTTGGAATGTCGAGATCTCCTGTCACATCCCAAGATTTTCCAAATCTTATAATGTGAAAATAAATGAATAAAATAAAACTTTGTTTGAATTTCAGAGCTAGAAGAAACTTTTGAATTCAATTGGAACTTCAAACCCATTTGAATTAAAATAAAACCTAAAAGGGATTCATAAAGTTAAACATTTATTAAAGGAAATTAAAATGTTTTTGAATTACTGTTTTGTAATCTTTTAAATAAAGGACTTTGTTTTCAAAAGAAAAGGTGGATTCATAAATAAGGATTATTTTATATAGCCAAATTAAACTCTGACCAATATTTTGAAATAAATGTTTAGTTTTGAATAAAAATAGTAAAAGATGATTAAATAAATTGATAAGGAATTATTATCCAAACCCTATTTAAATAAAAGGTTTTACCAATTTAATTGAAACATCAAATCTTATTATTTAAAATAAGTATTCCAAATATTATATATTCACAAACAAAACCTACTAAAATTTTTTGGCTTTATTTTAGATTTCAAAATAAATAACTCAATAAAACAAATCCTAGTTAATTTAATAATGAAAGTCTATTATATTTAATTACTAATGGACACTAAAAATAAAATGTTATTTTATTTTAAACAAGTTTTCAAATACTCTTTACTTTCAAATAACCTACTGATTTGATTTTGAAAGAGTTTGGAATTCAAATGAAGATTGTATAAAATAAATAAATCAAACAATATTAAATAAATAAAGGACCCTTTTATTTAATTAATGAAGGGATCTTAAATTATTATTTTATTTTTGAGAATTGGTTTATGTTGATAAACAGAACCAAAAACTCATTAAAATTGTTTGAGTTGTTTGAATTATTTGAATGCTCGAATAGTTGGATGAATTTCAAATCAGTAAATAGAAATAGAAAAGGAAAATGTTATTGTACAAAAAAAGAGAGAAACAACAGCAGCCCAACAAGGCCCAGCCCAACAGACCAACAGCCCATCTGCCCCTCCCCCGAACCGATTTTTCTCACCGCTGAAACAACCCGTTAAGTCACTGACCGGTGGATCCTTCCCCTTGTTTCTTTCCCACTGACAACTGGACCCCCTATCCACTGTTCTTCGTCCCCACCCGCGGACCACGCCTTCCCCCTAGCTGCCGTTGCTGCCATTCAAATCCGCGATCAATTCGCAGTGATGCCGCGCCTTAAACCTCGCCGTGAATGCACGCTATTAAGCGCCAACGCCTTCTCCTCCTTTCCCCTTTATCGCCACTCCCTCACTGCCCCTAGGTTGTCGCCAATCTCTTCTGCACCGCCGCCATCTCCGACGAGCTTAGCTCTCAATTCCCGCCACACACTGCCTCCCCTTGCTTCATCGACCAAGCACGCACGCTCCCCATACCCTGACGCTTCTATCCGTGCCCTCTGTTCAACCGCGGGCGCCGCGAAGCGTTGGCTTTGACAAGTTCCGACGACGCTGCCGTCTGCAACCTCTCCGACGATGTTTACCAGGTGAATCAGACCGCCCCTTCACTCCTTGATCACGCACATAATATTATCTTAATCCTGCGCATCTGTCCGCGCCTTTGTTTTGCCTTAGGGCGATCTCCAGTGACGTCCTCGACCTCGACCAGAGCCGCCCGTCGCCAGAACCAACTCCGGCAAGCAATTTCCGTAGTACCCGAGCGCCCCTTGTCAAGACAACAACACGTCTAGCATCACCACAGCCCTGCGATTCTGGTGAGCACTCTCCCTTGATCTCTCGCCTCCTATTCTGCCCGCGCCACCACTGACCGACCGTCGAAGCCGTCCACCGCAGCGCAGCGCCGCCAGTTGATGGTTGATTGATTTCGTCCGTTAGATCTAGATCGTAAGGCTGTAATAGAACATAAGCGAAGGGGTATCGTTTGTCTCTGCGCCGCTCGATCTAAATGAGATCCTACGGTCTACAACACGCGATCCAGACGAACCGGTATCGACCAATCACGACGCGACGCGTGGCCTATATTAGATCTAAAACCAGTTTTGAATCAGATTTATTTGCAAAATTCAAACCCTTATAACTTTCAAACCACACGTCCAAAAATTACAAATTTTATGCCGTTGGATTCAGGAGAACAAGCCCTAGCCAACTGTGGCCTTAGTTTAGAAAATAGTAAAAGTTAAATTGCTTGATTTTGTAGAACCATTTGTAAGCTTATTTAAAGTAGAAAAATTGTTTAAAATGGAATTTAGGGTTAAAACCTTTGCAAAATGAATTGTTGTGACCTTACTGACCCTAGGAACCAACCCTTGGTGTTAAAAAATGATTTTGAGTAAAATTTGAGTTGAATTATTTGACTTAGCCATTTTCTAGCCAAATAAAATTATTAATTTTATTATGGAAATGATTTTGCAAAGAAAACTTTGGGAAAATGTCTTGGACGAAAACCTACTGACCCAAAACACCAAGCTATGCAAATGGCAACTCACTTGGTGAAAAACATAAAAGTTTTGCTTTGATAAGAATATTTTTCACCACATGAAATGATGGTTGGATGTGGTTTATGGACTAAAGACCTTTTGCAAATGACTTTGCCATTTTGGTAAATGACCAATGTGGACCTTACAAAGTTATAAGCCTAGTGGAGACCTCCCTTGTGAATAAGACCATCTTAAGCATGTTCACATGCATGACTTAGAATCCATTACTTTGTGTCTGTGAAATGTTGTTTGAAAATTGGTTTAGAATGCTACTTGATACTATGCTTGTTTGATTGATTGTAGTGAAATTTGCAAAGTGTGAGACTAGCAAGACCAAGGAGTAAACCCTCATTCCCTACCAAAAAGGCAAGTTACACTATCATACAAATGTCCTATTATTTTCATTATACTTAGTGGATTATGAAAAACATGCATGAAAACAATTTTGTACTTATGCTATGCTAAATCCTAATAGGATTCCCTATACGCTCCTTAGTGAAAATATTGTAAGTTGTACATGCTCAGCCATGCTTCATTTTGAAAAGAGATACATGTTGAGATTTTACAAAGTTTGAGAAAAGGACTTATGTTTTACTTAATAAAACAAGGACTCAATGAACCACCTAGGTGGTGGATACTTTAAGTTTTGGAGAAGGTGGCAACAAAAGGAACCATGTCTATGGGAATCACCTTGTGTTGTTCTCCAAAAGAAAACCACCTAGGAAACTTAGAGATTGAACATGTTTCTCCAATTGTGGCTTTCATGTGCAACCACATGCTATTATGGCTCTGGCTTAGTCAACTACATTAGGAAGACCCATACATTGTCTTTAGTTAACGGACATGGGGATCTGGAATGCTTCATGGGGGCTGAAGACAAGCTAGCAATGATGTATGGGAGGACCTTTTGGAAAGACTTCGTCACACTCTCAGTCTGCCGGTACTCCGTCTTGGTGAGCACTAATCTAGTAGGCCACTGGTGGCAACAAGATGGGATTGTGTCATGTGGGTAAAGTGTACTCCTTCGGCAGAAGTTAATAAAATCTAAGTACTTATCCGTGTCCCCGGTTATGGACAATACTGAGCAACTAAAGTTTGAACTATGGGAGATCTCGACATTCCAACTTCTAAAATAAAATAAAACTTGATGCCCTTGTGTGTCTACCAAGGAATTCAAAGAAATTTTATTAAGCTTGATGCACTTGGGGTTACCAAGGTGCTCAAGGGATTTTGTTTAAACACATGATGTACTTGGAGTGACCAAGGAACTCATGAGATTTGATAAGACTTGTTACACTTGGGGTTACCAAGTGGCTCAAGAGATTTTGACAAGGACTTGAACACTTGAGTTTCTACCAACGAGTTCAAGGGATTCTTGGAAAAGAGATTTGACAAAGGACTTAAACCCTTTTTGAAAAGATAGGATAAAATATTGCTTTATGCAAATAATCCTTAAACTCTACTTAGCCAAATATGCATATAATGATAGGATCCACTCTTATTATACATAGAAGTAAAGCTTGCCAATACAATTCAAAATGTATTGACCCTTGTGGCTGTAACTTGTAATGTTGCAGGTTGATTGTTTTTAAAAGAAGATTGTTTGATTGACTAGGACTACAAAGTCTACAACCAACATCTTCCTGTGGCACTTTGAAGATGAAGGACCCATGACTATAGTTATTCCGCTGCAATGTAATGTAATAGCCAAACGAGCTATGTTTGATGTAATAAACTTATGTTATTCCTGGTTATAAATTTATATTATGACCTTTGTATCTTGATATTACATCTTAACTGTGGATACTAGCTAATGATCCAGGGACTAGCATTGTAAAACACAGGAGGAATCTACCTTATTAGGTTGGGACCTCTACAGATGGTATCAGAGCATTGTGTTGCCTGTAAGAATTGTAACCCTAGGATTGGACAAAAACCCTTAGAAAAATAGGAGTTATGATTTGATCCAAAACTTATTTACAAAAACTTGTAAATTCCTTCCTCAACCATTTTGGCTTCAACTCTACACCACTTCTACTTCAACTTGATAGAAAAACCTACCCATGGCCAAGGACTACAACATGTGCAAAGGATGACTTCAACTTCTTCAACTCTAATGACTTCAACATCTTCAGCATCTTCCACAAGGACTTCCAACTTGGAAACTTCTAAGGACCACAAGTGAAACAAGGAAATCTTACTCAAAAGTTAGAGACTGAGGGAATGCAAAATAAAGAGGAGCCATCAACAACTTTGAAGTTTTGTGACCAAGGAGTTTTTCTCAAGGAAACCATGATCTCATACAAGAAGAATCATAAAGGAAGGAAAGATCACAAGTAAACCATATAGATGGACCACCCTATTTAGATAAGTCAAAAACACACCAACCTATGTGGTGTAGCAAAAATATTTTTTTAACTAAGTATGTGCTTGAACCTTGTTTGAGTGAAAGGTTTGGCTTGTTTTTGCATGCACATTGTTTGTGTGAATTGTGATGTGTGTGATTAGAAGTAAGTCCTTAGAAATATCTTGCCTATTCTAATCTTCCTTCAACCCAAACAGATGACTACTCCAAAGGACTCCAACATCAAGGTTGATGACACCAACACCAACCAAGCTGACAGCATGAAAGAGCTCATAGCAACCCAACATCAGTTGAACCAACTGACAGCTCAGTTCCTAGCCAACAATAGTGATAAAGATCCAGCACTACAAAGTTTTTGGAGGAACAATCCCAACTGATGCTTAAGGTGACTAATCAAATGATTAGCATGGAAGAAAGCTATCCTAAAGGAGTTTATGATAGCAAGGATGACAAGAATGTTATTCTAGATGGAGCCCCAGCTTGCATTATTTGTGGAGACAAGGATCATACTTCCAAGGAGCATGAAGGACAATGCCCCAATTGTGAAGAATAACATCCTATTGGACAATGTCCCACCTCTCAAGCTACTTGTTACCTTTGTGAAGGAAGTGATCATACTCCTGACCAATGTCCCATCTATGCCATGGTGGAACAAAGGAAACAAGAAGGATCCAAGTCTACCAAAGGAAAAGGACCACTCATACCTCCAAACAAGACAACCCAATTCAAAGGACTAAATAAACCTAAGAAACAAAAGCAAGACATGAGCCTTGCACAATGTCGTAAATGTAAGGAAATGGGACACTACTCCAGTGGATGCCCAGAGAACAAGAAGAATAAAGAGGTTGACCAAGTGTGGTGTAACAACTGCAAAGAGTTGGGCCACTATGTAGCAACTTGTACACAAGAGCCACGTAAAGAACTCAAGGACATTCATTGTTTCAATTGCAAGAATCCAGGACACTATGCAAGCAACTGTCCAGAAAAGATGAAGAACAAGTTGAACAAGCCTATGGAGAAGCTCAACCTTGGCCCATGAGTCAAGTATGGAAACCAAGGAAACCATGCAAGTGTTTGCTATGAGAAATTTTCTCTAGGATCCCAAGAAGGACAATATGTAATTTTTGTTTGAAGATTTTTAAGGGTGGTAGTACCCTAGTTGTTTTGAACTTGCTTGTAACCCTAGCCTTTCCAAATCTCGGGACGAGATTTATTTTAAGGGTGGTAGCCTGTCACATCCCAAGATTTTCCAAATCTTATAATGTGAAAATACATGAATAAAATAAAACTTTGTTTGAATTTTAGAGATAGAAGAAACTTTTGAATTCAATTGGAACTTCAAAACCATTTGAATTAAAATAAAACCTAAAAGGGATTCATAAAGTTAAACATTTATTAAAGGAAATTAAAATGTTTTTGAATTACTGTTTTGGAATCTTTTAAATAAAGGACTTTGTTTTCAAAAGAAAAGGTGGATTCATAAATAAGGATTATTTTATATAGCCAAATTAAACTCTGACCAATATTTTGAAATAAATGTTTAGTTTTGAATAAAAATAGCAAAAGATGATTAAATAAATTGATAAGGAATTATTATCCAAACCCTATTTAAATAAAAGGTTTTACCAATTTAATTGAAACATCAAATCTTATTATTTAAAATAAGTATTCCAAATATTTGATATTCACAAAAAAAACCTACTAAAATGTTTTGGCTTTATTTTAGATTTCAAAATAAATAACTCAATAAAACAAATCCTAGTTAATTTAATAATGAAAGTCTATTATATTTAATTGCTAATGGACCCTAAAAATAAAATGTTATTTTATTTTAAACAAGTTTTCAAATACTCTTTACTTTCAAATAACCTAATGATTTGATTTTGAAAGAGTTTGGAATTCAAATGAAGATTGTATAAAATAAATAAATCAAACAATATTAAATAAATAAAGGACCCTTTTATTTAATTAATGAAGGGATCTTAAATTATTATTTTATTTTTGAGAATTGGTTTATGTTGATAAACAGAACCAAAAACTCATTAAATTTTTTTGAGTTGTTTGAATTATTTGAATGCTCGAATAGTTGGATGAATTTCAAATCAGTAAATAGAAATAGAAAAGGAAAATGTTCTGTCAAAAAGAGAGAAACAACAAAGAGCTTCAACAAGGCCCAAATCAATGCATCAACCCCATCCGCCTCCCCGAACCGATTTTTCTCACCGCTGAAACAACCCGTTAAGTCACTGACCGGTGGACCCTTCCCCTTGTTTCTTTCCCACTGACAACTGGACCCCCTATCCACTGTTCTTCCTCCCCACCCGCAGACCACGCCTTCCCCCTCGCTGCCGTTGCTGCCATTCAAAGCCGCGATCAATTTGCAGTGATGCGGCGCCTTAAACCTCGCCGTGAATGCACGCTATTAAGCGCCACCGCCTCCTCCTCCTTTCCCCTCTGTCGCCACTCCCTCACTGCCCCTAGGCTGTCGCCAATCTCTTCTGCACCGCCGCCGTCTCCGACGAGCTTAGCTCTCAATTCCGGCCACACACTGCCTCCCCTTGCTTCATCGACCAAGCACGCATGCTCCCCATACCCTGACGCTTCTGTCCGTTCCCTCCATTCAACCGCGGGCGCCCCGAAGCATACAAATGAATCTGCAAAAATAAGCAAACAAACAGATACTATTTGCTAAACCAAGGGCATGGTTGGTTAGGTCTTGCTCTCCTGAATCCAATGATATAAAATTTGTAATTTTTGGACGTGTGGTTTGAAAGTTATAAGGGTTTGAAATTCACAAAATATTCTGTTTTCAAATCTGCTTTAAACAGATCAGTGACACGCGGCGTGATTTCATTAGTTGATACTGCTTCGCGCGGATCGCGTGCTGCGGAGCGTTGGATTTAATTTAGATCGAGCGGCTCAGGATTAAACTTACCTCTTCGTCTAGATCTAATCCTAGCCAGTCAAAGCGCATCCTACGGCTACTGATTCACTAACCAAATTCCGGCGGCGCTCAACGGTGGCCGGTGGCGGCGACGGTCAGACGACGGCAGAATCGATGCTACAGGAAGCGGGGAAGTAAAAGGACATGCTCACCGTGCTCGCAAGGACGTGGGGAAGCTCGAGGTGGTGCAATCTAGTCGAGGGGCGCACTGGAGCGGGCTTGATTGCTCGCCGGAGTGGAGCTGCGCCTCGGCCTTGCTCAGTCGTCGTCCGAGGACATACCGAGGATCACTCGAGACAAACAAGATGCACGGTCGATGCGCAAGGATACGCGAATGTGTTTGCATGAACGAGAGGGGTTGGGGTAGTCTGGTTTACCCGAGAGGTTTCGCCGGAGTAGCCGCGACGTCGGTGATGCTCGGTTGACGGCCGAAGGCCCTGGTGTGGCTGCCAAGCGGTTGACGCTGGGAGGTTCGCCAGACGCTGTAGACCAATCTCGCTTGCAGAGGCAGTTGAGGGGCAGCGAGGTGTGGCCAGAATTGGTCGAGAAAGTTCGTCGGAGGCTGTGGTGTTCGGGGAGGAATTGGGGCGGCCTGGGGGCGCGATACTGCGGGGTGATAGAGGGGAAACAGAGAGGAGGGGCGAGCGATTTAAGGTGCGTGGTCCAGGCGAGGTAAAGGCCCGGCATTATGACGAATTGAAGCCATGGGATTACTGCAGGAAACGGCGACGAGGGGGAAGAAGGGTTCGTGCGGGGTGTGGACGATGAACAGAAAGAGTGGGGTCCACCGGTCAGTGGGAAAAGAAACGAGGAGGAGGTCCACCTGCCAGTGAGGGTGCGGGTTTCTTCTGGGGTGAAGAAAAACGTTTCGGGGGCGAGGGTGAGGTGGGCTAGGTGGGCTGCTGTTGGGTTAGTTGGGCCAGATGGTGGGCTGTTCTATTTTTTCTTCTGTCTAAATCTTTTTCTATTTCTAAATCTATTTTTCTGATTTGAATTTCATCCAACTATTCAAGCATTCAAATAATTCAAACAATTCAAACAATTGTAATGAGTTTTTGGTTCTGTTTATCAACATAAACCCAATCTCAAAATAAAATAATAATTTTAAGATCCCTTCATTAATTAAAAAAAAGGTCCTTTATTTATTTAATATGGTTTGATTTATTTAATAAAATCTTCATTTGAATTCCAAACACTTTCAAAACCAAATCAGTAGGTTATTTGGAAATAAAGAATATTTGGAGACTTGTTTAAAACAAAACAACATTTTATTTTAGAGTCCATTATTAATTAAATATAATAGACTTTCATTACTAAATCAAATAGGATTTTCTTTATTGAGATCTTTATTTTTAAATCTAAAAATAAATCCAAAATACTTCAGTAGGTTTTATTTGTGAACATCAAATATTTAGAAAACTTATTTTAAATAGTTTAATAAGTTTTGATGTTTCAATCAAATTGGTAAAACCTTTTATTTGTATAAAATTTGGATATTAGGTCCTTATTAATTTATTTAAATAAACCTTTGTTATTTTTATTCAAAACAAAATGTTTTAATTCAAAATCTTGGCCAAGGTTTAATTTGGGCTTTATGGAATGTTCTTTATTTATAAATCCACCTTTTCCTTTAAAACAAAATCTTTTTATTTTAAAAGATCAATAATGGTATTTTCAAAACATTTTATTTTCCTCTATTTAAAATGTTTATCTTTTTAAACCCCTTTAGGTTTAATTTAATTCAAATGGGTTTGAAGTTCCAATTGAATTCAAAAAGTTTCTTCTGGCTTTGAAAATCAAACAAAGTTTTATTTTATTCCTTTATTTTCACATTACAAGATTTGGAAAATCTTGGGATGTGACAGGCTACCACCCTTAAAGTCAATCTCGTCCCGAGATTTGGGAAGGTTAGGGTTACAAGCATGTTCAAAACAACTAAGGTACTACCACCCTTGAAATTTTTCAAACAAATTACATATTGTCCTTCTTGGGATCCTGGAAAAACTTTCTCTAAGCAAACATTTGCATTGAGTCCTTTGTTTCCATCCTTGACTCATGAGACAAGGCTGAGCTTCTCCATAGGCTTGTTCAACTTGTTCTTCATCTTTTCTAGACAATTGCTTGCATAGTTTCCTGGATTCTTACAATTGAAACAATGGATATCTTGGAGTTCTTTGCGTTGTTCTTGTGGACAAGTTGCTACATAATGACCTGGTTCTTTGCAGTTGTTGCACACCACTTGTTCAATTCCCTTATTCTTCTTGTTCTCTGGGCACTCACTGGAGTAGTGTCCCATTTCCTTACATTTACGGCATTGCACAAGGTGCATGTCCTGTCTTGGTTTCTTGGGTTTCTTTGATCCTTTGAATTGGGTTGTCTTGTTTGGAGGTATGAGTGGTCCTTTTCCTTTGGTAGACTTGGATCCTTCTTGTTTCCTTTGTTCCACCATGGCATAGATGGGACATTGGTTAGGAGTATGATCACATCCTTCACGAAGGTAACAAGTAGCTTGAGAGGTGGGTCATTGTCCAATAGGATGTTCTTCTTCACAATTGGGGCATTGTCCTTCATGCTCCTTGGAAGTATGATCCTTGTCTCCACAAATAATGCAAGCTGGGGCTCCATCTAGAATAACATTCTTGTCATCCTTGTTATCATAAACTCCTTTGGGATGGCTTTCTTCCAGGCTAATCATTTGATTAGTCACCTTAAGCATCAGTTGAGATTGTTCCTCCAAAAACTTTTGGAGTGCTGGATCTTTATCGCTATTGTTGGCTATGAACTGAGCTGTCAGTTGGTTCAACTGGTGTTGGGTTGCTATGAGCTCCTTCATGCTATCAGCTTGGTTGGTGTTGGTGTCATCAACCTTTATGTTGGAGTCCTTTGGAGTAGTCATCTGTTTGGGTTGAAGGAAGATTAGAATAGGCAAGATATTTCTAAGGACTTAATTTTAATCACACACATCACAATTCACACAAGCAATGTGCATGCAATCACAAAAAACATTCCAATCAAACAACAAAGTTCAAAGCACATTTTTAGGCAATAAAATATTTTTGTTACACCACATAAGTTGGTGTGTTTGATCTATACTTAATTTGGTGGTCCATCTATATGGTTCACTTGAGATCATTCCATTCCTCTTTGTTGTTTCTTCTTGAACAAGATCTTTGTATCCTTGGAGAATTTCTTGAATCTTGGTCACAAACTTCAAAGGTGATGATGGTTTCTTCTAGTTGTGTTTCCTTAGTCTTCAATTCTTGAGTAACATTTCTTGTCTCTCTTGTAGTCCTTAGTGATATCCAAGTTGAAGTCCTTGTTGAGAATAAGGTTGAAATCACTTGAGTTGGTGAAGTCCTTTGCTCATGTTGAAGTATTTGCTCATGGGAGAGGCTTTGTCCATCTAGTTTGAAATAGAAGAGATGTAGAGTCAAAACCAAAAGGTTGAGGAAAGAGTTTACAAGATTGTTTGTAAATAAATTTTGGAACAAATTCAACTCCTATATTTTCTAAGGGGTTTTGTCCAATCCTAGGGTTACATATCCTATAGGCAACACAATGCTCTGATACCATCTGTAGGGTTCCCAACCTTTAATAAGGTAGAGATCCTTGTGTTTACAATGCTAGTCCCTGGATCAATAGCTAGCATCCACAGTTAAGATGTAATATCGAGATACAAAGGTCATAATATAAATTTGTAACCAGGAATAACATAGTTTTATTACATCATACATAGCTCATTTAGCTATTACTTTACATTGCAGCGGAATAACTATAAGTATGGGTCCTTCATCTTCAAAGTGCCACAGGCAGATGTTGGTTGTAGACTTTGTAGTCCTAGTCAATCAAACAATCTTCACTTAAAATCAATCAACCTGCAACATTACAAGTTACAGCCACATGGGTCAATACATTTGAATTGTATTGGCAAGCTCCACTTCTATGTATAATAAGAGTGGATCCTATCAATATATGCATATTTGGCTAAGTAGAGTTTAAGGTTTATTTGCACAAAGCAATATTTTATCCTATCTTTTCAAAAATGGTTTTAGTCCTTTGCCAAATTTCTTTTCCAAGTTCCTTGAACTCCTTGGTAGAAACTCAAGTGTTCAAGTCCTTGTCAAAAACTCCTTGAGCACCTTGGTAACCCCAAGTGCAACAAGTCTTATCAAATCTCATGAGTTCCTTGGTCACTCCAAGTACATCAAGTGTTTAAACAAAATCCCTTGAGCACCTTGGTAACCCCAAGTGCATCAAGCTTAATAAAATCTCTTTGAATTCCTTGGTAGACACACAAGGGCATCAAGTTTTATTTTACTTTAGAAGTTGGAATGTCGAGATCTCCCATAGTTCAAACTTTAGTTGCTCAGTATTGTCCATAACCGGGACACGGCTAAGTACTTAGATTTTATTAACTTCTGCAGAAGGAGTACACTTTACCCACATGTCACAATCCCATCTTGTTGCCACCAGTGGCCTACTGGATTAGTGCTCACCAAGATGGAGTACCGGCAGACTGAGAGTGTGACGAAGTCTTTCCAAAATGTCCTCCCATACATCATTGCTAGCTTGTCTTCAGCCCCCATGAAGCATTCCAGATCCCCATGTCCGGTAACTAAAGACAATGTATGGGTCTTCCTAATGTAGTTGACTAAGCCAGAGCCATAATAGCATGTGGTTGCACACGAAAGCCACAATTGGAGAAACATGTTCAATCTCTAAGTTTCCTAGGTGGTTTTCTTTTGGAGCACAACACAAAGTGATTCCCATAGACATGGTTTTCTTTTGTTGCCACCTTCTCCAAAACTTAAAATATCCACCACCTAGGTGGTTCATTGAGTCCTTGTTTTATTATGTAAAACATCAGTCTTTTCTCAACCTTTGTAAAATCTCAACATGTATCTCTTTTCAAAATAAAGCATGGCTAATCATGTACAACTACAATATTTCACTAAGGAGTGTATAGGGAATACTATTAGGATTTAGCATAGCATAAGTATAAAGAAATCTTTTTCATGCATGTTTTCATAACCCACTAAGTATAATGAAAATAGTAGGGCATTTGTATGATAGTGTAACTTGCCTTTTTGGTAGGGGATGAGGGTTCACTCTTTGATCTTGCTAGTCTCACACTTTGTAAATGTCACTAAAAGTCAATCAAGCAAACACAAAATCAACTAACATTCCAAACCAAAGTCAAACAAACAATCTCATACTCACAAAGTAATGGAGTCTAAGTCATGCATAAGTATGCAAAGGATGGTTCTATTGCAAGGATGGTCTCCACTAGGTTAATAACCTTGTAAGGTCCACATTGGTCATTTACCAAAATGGCAAAGTCATTTGCAAAAGTTTTTAGTCCATAAACCATTTTTTTTAAATCCAACCATCATTTCATGTGGTGAAAAATATTCTTATCAAAGCAAAAACTTTATGTTTTTCACCAAGTGAGTTGCCATTTGCAAAGCTTGGTGTTTTGGGTCAGTAGGTTTGGTCCAAAGCATTTTCCCAAAGTTTTCTTTGCAAGAACATTCCCAAAATAAATTTTAATAATTTTATTTGGCTAGCAAATGGCCAAGTCATATAATTCAACCCAAATTTTACCAAAATCATTTTTAACACCAAAGGTTGGTTCCTAGGGTCAGTAAGGTCACAACAAACCATTTTGCAAAAGTTTTAACCCTAAATTCAATTTTAAATAATTTTTCTACTCTAAATATGTTGGGCCACGCAGAGATAAAACAAAACTTTTCTTCTCTAACGTGGTGATCCCAAGACCTAGCTGAGGTAGAAGGCCACGAGGTTTACCACTAGACGCGCGGTTGCGGATTACTGATGAAGGCCGCAGTTGATGCAAGGTCGATCCTCACGATCCGATCGTCACGGTGCCGATCACAAAGCACCTCTGCTGGTATCCACACGTACAAGGAGGAGCACCGGCGGCGAACTGCTAGGTTCGTTACGGCGGCTGGACTGCTGTGGAGCTAGGGTTTCCAACACATGGATTAACCTAACCGAACAACGATTAACCTTTTAGGGTTACTGTGCTCCACTATATATAGGGAGTGAACGTGGGCTCTGCTCGTGCGACCCATTCACTAAAGCCCATATAAAACTAGTCACCGTGAGTCCAACTCACTAACTCAGTCCTAATCTGGTTTAGGTCCAACCCAACCAGATTATATGATTCGGATCCAATCCGAACTTGCTCCCGCTCTTAAGTGTGTGACCCCGCAGGCTCATGGTTACTTGGACACGATTTGAGTCCAACTCACAATCGATCAATCGGCATCGGCTCCTAGCAGAACGTACCGATTCCCAAATACCAAAGAGTCATGACGACTTGCCTTTCCAATGCGACGCCCCGAGCCCCTTTTGCCTCACGATATACCTTGTCAGACTATAGGCGAATATATGTCATCCCTTAAATAGTCCAACTCTCTTCTCGATCCGAGATAAGTGATTGACCCGACTAACTCTTAGCCGATCGCCTCGGTTAACTCTTAACCGAGTCGCATGGCCATGCTTTCGAATCATATCTCACGAGAGGCCCAGAATATCTCTCCGAGTGGAGGGCAAAATCCCATCTTGGTTATTCACATCACGCAGCTTGATTCTCAACGACCGAACTCGCCTTTATAATCGCCCGCCACGGATCAGCGTTGATGTAACCTAAGTCGGTGATCCTCAACTCGGACTATGCAACAACCTCAGGTCTAAGGATTACATTGATTGAGATATACAAATGACAACTAGTTCGTTGTACCTCAATATGGGTCAATCCGACTCGCTAAACTCTTTAGCCTAGTCTGTAAGTTGGAATAGCATCTCCATGCCCATGACAAGTGGAACCGAGTCATCAAGCCAACTTTCACATTGGTCTAAGTTGTGTGTCCAAGACAACCTCAATGACCAAGGATATTTAGTACAAACAACATGAATGCATAGTTCCACAACTGAATCACATATTCAATGATACACATCGATGTTTATACAAGGACTACTTAATAACTTTATGAATACAATGGGAAATATCATCATACATGATTGCCTCTAGGGCATATTCCCAACAGTCTCCCACTTGCACTAGAGTCAATCTTCCGACATCACATGTCTAAGCATCTAATGCCCATGGTTTCGGTGCGCCTCATGCTTCGCTGGGGTAACGGCTTTGTCAACGGATCCGCAATATTTGCATCCGTGTGTACCTTGCATAACTTGATATCACCCCGATCCACGAATCGGCGAATCACCGGTACCGCATGAGTATGTGCTTGTTCTTCCGGTGTTGTCTAGGTTCCTTGGCTTGTGCAATAGCACCATTGTTGTCACAATACACGCCCAACGGATTGGACGAGCCCGAACCACACCAAGATCCATGAGGAAATTCCTCATCCAAACAGCCTTCCTTTGTCGCCCGAGGCAGCAATATACTCACCTCTGTTGCATACGCCTCTTGCTTGGAACTTTTCCAGCTCAAAGACCTCCGCTTATAATAAACACGATCCGGATTGTAACGAGAATCATCGAGTCGGTGAGATAACTCGCATCCGTAACCCTTTACACCGAGTTCATCTTCACCACCATAAACCAAGAACATATCCTTAGTCCTTCTCAAGTACTTTAGGATATTTTTAGTCATTGCCGATGGATCTCTCCAGATCAGCTGGTATCGCTCACAACACTTAGAGCATAGGAAACATCCGCCTAGTACAAATCATGGCGTACATGATGGATCCAATCGCAAGCATATGGAATCGCACTCATCCGACTTCGCTTGTCGAAGGACACGAGTCTTGCTAAGTTTTACACCATGGGACATCGGTAAGAACCCTTCTTAGACGATTCCATGTTGAAATTTTTCAACACTTTGTCCAAATAAGTACTGACTCAATCCAATGAGCCTCCTTGATCTATCTCTATAGATCCGGATTCGAGGATGTATGTTGCCTCACCCAAGTCTTTCATTGAGAAACTCCTTTCCAATGATTCCTTGGTTTCTTGCAACATTAAGACATCATTTCCAATCAGTAATATGTCATCCACATATAAGATTAGAAAATTTACTTTGTTCCCACTAAACTTCTTGTACAAACAAGAATCATGATCACTCTTGATGAAGCCAAACGATTTGACTACCTCATCAAAGCGAATATTCCAACTCCGAGATGCTTGCTTCAACCCATAAATGGATTTCTGAAGTTTGCATACCTTGTCAGCATTAGCCGGATCGACAAAACCCTCGGGCTGTATCATATACACGTCCTCGGTTAAATTTCCGTTAAGGAAAGCCGTTTTGACATCCATCTGCCATATCTCATAGTCGAAATAGGCCGCTATAGCTAACATGATCCGAACTGATTTAAGCATCGCTACGGGCGAGAAAGTCTCGTCGTAATCAACTCCTTGAACTTGTCGGAACCCCTTCGCGACAAGGCGTGCTTTATAGATTGAAACATTTCCATCCACATCAGTTTTCTTCTTAAAGACCCATTTGCACTCGACGGGTCTTGCACCGTCTGGCAGATCAACCAAGTTCCAAACTTGATTTTCATCCATGGACTTTATCTCGGATCTCATGGCTCCAAGCCATGACTAGGAATAAGGTCCAACCATCACATCAGAATAATTTGTCGGCTCATCACTGTCTAACAGTAACACATCACGAACACTTCGTAATCTTGCCGATCTTCGTAGTACAGGTGCTATCGGCTCAGCTGCCACGATCGGCTCAACCTCCAAGGTTTTTGCCGATTCGCTATAAGCCGATTCCTCTCGAATTTCTTCGAGTTGCACCGTGCTCCCACTTACTCCCCGACTGAGAAACTCTTTCTCAAGGAAGACACCGTTCCGAGCGACAAACACTTTGCCCTCTTATCGGTTGTAGAAGTAGTAACCCAAGGTTTCCCTCGGATACCCCACGAAAATACATTTATCCGACTTGGCCGTAAGCTTGTCCGACTGAATTCGCTTGACAAAAGCTTCACAACCCCAAATCTTAAGAAAAGACAAACTCGGCTTTTTGCCTGTCCACATCTCATGCGGTGTCTTCTCTACCGATTTTGATGGTACTTTGTTTAGTGTGAACGCCGCTGTTTCTAGACAATAACCCCAAAATGATAAAGGCAGATCTGTCCGACTCATCATTGATCGTACCATGTCCAACAAGGTCCGATTCCGCTTTCCAAACACCATTCCTTTGTATGCTCTGCGGAGTAAGTTGAGGAACTATTCCACAACTTTTCAGATGGTCATCAAACTCATGGCTCATGTACTCGCCTCGGTCCTAATCAAGAAACTTTATTTTCTTGCCGAGTTGATTACGTGCTTCATTCGAATTATTTGAACTTTTCAAAGGCTTCCGACTTATGTTTCATTAAGTAGATATATCCATACCTACTCAAATCATCGTGAAGGTAATGAAGTACTCATAACCACCCCTCGGTCGTGCTCATTGGTCCACATACATCACTATGTACTAGTCCCAACAAGTCGGACGCCTTTCGCAACTCTTTGCAAAAGGTGTCTTGGTCATTTTGCCAAGTAGGCAAGATTCGCATGTCTCGAACGACTCCAAGTCGAACGGGTTAGGAGTCCATCATCATGGAGCTTCTTCATGCTTTCCAACTTATATGACCAAGCCGATTGCCAAAAGTAAGTCATATTCAGATCATTTGGTTTCAACCTTTAACATTTATGTTATAAACCGATTCACCATCAAGATTCAAAATAAATAACCCGCCCGGACGGGTGCAAAGCCGTGAAACATATCATTCAAATACAAAGAACAACCATTATTCTTGATATTCGACTCATAGCCTTGCCTCATCAAACATGAAGCGTAAATAATGTTTCGATCGAGCCTGGAACATAATAACAATTATTTAGTTCCATAATGAATCCGGAAGGTAAATGAAGTTGCATCGCGTCGACTTCCAACGCAGCAACTCTTGCTTTGTTGCCGACTCGAATATCAACCTCGCCTTGCTACGCTCCTAGTTCTTACCGGTCCTCGCAAAGTTGCAGATGTGAATAACTGATCCGTATCATATACCCAAGAACTATTAGGTGCATCGCCAAGATATATGTCTATAACATTGCAAACAAGTGTACCGAGTCGGAAGTCATACCTCCACTCTTGGCTTTGTCGGCCAAGTACTTGCTGCAATTCCTCTTCCAAAGGGCCATCCGCCTTGCAAGAGAAGCAAGTGGATCCGTGAAGGAGATGGCTTAGTCCCCGAGGAAGCGCTTGGGACCTGGTCCCGAGCCTGCTTTCCTCGACTTAGCCTTCTTCTTAGTCCAAGAACTCTTCTTGAACTTAGCCTTATTCTCGCACCATCAACACTTGATGGTGCCCTTCTTGAGATCCGCCTCGCTTGAGCATCCCATGCACCAAAGTGAGCTTTATCCATACCATGCATGTGGTAGTTCAAATGAACTGCCCATATGCACTAGGAAGAGAGTTCAGAATTATATCCGTAGCGAACTCTTCGCTTATGGGGTAGCCAAGCCTTTCCGTAGACCGCACGTAACCAACCATTTTGATCACATGCGACTCGTGGATCACCATCTTTAAGCTTGCAACTCAAAGCTCGAGAGACTTGATACCTCTCGGTCTTACTTTGAGCTCGAACATACTTTTGAGGCTTTCGATCATATCGTAGGCCTCAACATGCTCGAACTTTTGCAAGTCCGGTTCCATGTGAGCAAGCATAAGATGCCTAATATCCGTGGACTCATCCTTAGCCCGACGGTAGGCATTGGTGGCATGACGATCGCATTCTCATTCGGCTCATCCGAAGTGGGTTGTCTAGGACATGGTCCTTCTTTTCTTGTTTGAGAACAATTCTCAGATTTCGATACCAGTTGGTAAAATTAGTGTCGTTCAGTTTATCTTTCTCAAGAATGGTTCTCAATGCAAAACCGGATAACTGAGAGTGACTGCTACTTGGTGCCATGATCTACAACAGAAAATATGCAAAACACTTAAGACATGTATTCATAAAAGAGCAAGCATATTAAACATTTTAATATTTTATGCTCCCACTAGAACCAACACCCCTCCGATGGTTACTTAGTGATTCAGGATCCTAAATAAGCAAGTCGGCTAGTGAGCTTTAGCATCACCGCTAGCCGCCAAGTGATCTAGGTAGACAACTCCTTGTCAATCGCATCTCATGCGACTCCTGTTGGACGGGTGGCATCACATGCCCCTCCCCATCCGACCTTTCCCGAGTCCCACAACCTAGTGATAGACCCGCCTAGCTTACCAAGTGTTTCTGCAAGAAGAGTCCGACTCGAACCCACCTAGTCGAAAAGAATTGGCAGCACCTCAATTTTATGAGCCCACTACCAAAAATGTCCGACTTGTGATGGTGCAAACATCATGGAAAACCGACTAGACCTTCTTTGAGGGATTAAATTTTACCGACTATCTAATAGAGGTAAAACTGAGACATAACAATAACACAAAATAAAGCAATTATAATGTGAAATGGTATGGCTCTCTTCATGGCGATCTCCATCTCCACAAAGCCTGTAATCCGACTCGTGCCAACTCTTGTCACTTGCCGTCTTACTCCATGTCGCCGACATGTACAACGCCTTGCATGCCTTCCGGGTTCTCAAACAGCTACACTAGCTTAGTAAAGTAAATTACATAGAGAATCCGACACGCAGGTCGTTATACAATAAAATGACAGCACCTAGGCTCCAGCCGGCTGACAAAAACCGTGATTTTTCCGAAAACGTAGATCTCATCTACGATCCGGACATGGATTCCGACCATCGTTCCGATTCGATCAAACTCTTTGATCTTCGATCACCGCTTCTGGATTTACGTGTCACAATCTACCCCGATGGCGGAAGCCGACCGGTAGGGGTATGTCGTTCCACGACCTCAGCAGTATGATCACGGAAATCAGATCTACCATACCCCGAGTACAGTTGATCCAATCAACCTCGTACAAAACCGATCTATCTCATAGATCGACCACCAAAACAGCACATAGATCTCATCTATAGCCTACCGCATATCACATATGCGAGATCTCGAGCCTAAAACCAGAAGCTATTGCTCTGATACCACTGTTGGGCCACGCAGAGATAAAACAAAACTTTTCTTCTCTAACGTGGTGATCCCAAGACCTAGCTGAGGTAGAAGGCCACGAGGTTTACCACTAGACGCGCGGTTGCGGATTACTGATGAAGCGTCGGTTGATGCAAGCAGTCCTCACGATCCGATCGCCCCTGTCGATCGTATAGCACCTCTGCTGGTATCCACACGTACAAGGAGGAGCACCGGCGGCGAACTGCTAGGTTCGTTACGGCGGCTGGACTGCTGTGGAGCTAGGGTTTCCAACACATGGAATAACCTAACCGAACAACGATTAACCTTTTAGGGTTACTGTGCTCCACTATATATAGGGAGTGAACGTGGGCTCTGCTCGTGCGACCCATTCACTAAAGCCCATATAAAACTAGTCACCGTGAGTCCAACTCACTAACTCAGTCCTAATCTGGTTTAGGTCCAACCCAACCAGATTATATGATTCGGATCCAATCCGAACTTGCTCCCGCTCTTAAGTGTGTGACCCCGCAGGCTCATGGTTACTTGGACACGATTTGAGTCCAACTCACAATCGATCAATCGGCATCGGCTCCTAGCAGAACGTACCGATTCCCAAATACCAAAGAGTCATGACGACTTGCCTTTCCAATGCGACTTACGTCTGAGTCCCTTTTGCCTCACGATATACCTTGTCAGACTATAGGCGAATATATGTCATCCCTTAAATAGTCCAACTCTCTTCTCGATCCGAGATAAGTGATTCACCCGACTAACTCTTAGCCGATCGCCTCGGTTAACACTTAACCGAGTCGTGCATGGCCATGCTTTCCGAATCATATCTCACGAGAGGGCCCAGAGAATATCTCTCCGAGTGGAGGGGCAAAATCCCATCTTGGTTATTCACATCACGCAGCTTGATTCTCAGTCGACCCGAACTCTGCCTTTATAACTGCCCAGTTACGGATCAGCGTTGATGTAACCTAAGTCGGTGATCCTCAACTCGGACTATGCAACAACCTCAGGTCTAAGGATTACATTGATTGAGATATACAAATGACAACTAGTTCGTTGTACCTCAATATGGGTCAATCCGACTCGCTAAACTCTTTAGCCTAGTCTGTGTAAGTTGGAATAGCATCTCCATGCCCATGACAAGTGGAACCGAGTCATCAAGCCAACTTTCACATTGGTCTAAGTTGTGTGTCCAGCACAACCTCAATGACCAAGGATATTTAGTACAAACAACATGAATGCATAGTTCCACAACTGAATCACATATTCAATGATACACATCAGATGTTTATACAAGGACTACTTAATAACTTTATGAATACAATGGGAAATATCATCATACATGATTGCCTCTAGGGCATATTCCCAACAAAATAAGCATACAAATGAATCTGCAAAAATAAGCAAACAAAAAGATACTATTTGCTAAACCAAGGGCATGGTTGTTTAGGTCTTGCTCTCCTGAATCCAACGATATAAAATTTGTAATTTTTGGATGTGTGGTTTGAAAGTGATAAGGGTTTGAAATTCACAAAATATTCTGTTTTCAAATCTGTTTTTAAACAGATCAGTGACACGCGGCGTTATTTCATTGGTTGATACTGCTTCGCGCGGATCGCGTGCTGCGGAGCGTTGGATTTAATTTAGATCGAGCGGCTCAGGATCAAACTTACCTCTTCGTCTAGATCTAATCCTAGCCAGTCAAAGCGCATCCTACGGCTACTGATTCACTAACCAAATTCCGGCGGCGCTCAACGGTGGCCGGTGGCGGCGACGGTCAGACGATGGCAGAATCGATGCTACAGGAAGCGGGGAAGTAAAAGGACATGCTCACCGTGCTCGCAAGGACGTGGGGAAGCTCGAGGTGGTGCAATCTAGTCGAGGGGCGCACTGGAGCGGGCTTGATTGCTCGCCGGAGTGGAGCTGCGCCTCGGCCTTGCTCAGTCGTCGTCGAGGACAGCGCTGAGGATCACTCGGAGACAAACAAGATGCACGGTCAGATGCGCAAGGATACGGCGAATGTGTTTGCATGAACGAGAGGGGTCGGGGTAGTCTGGTTTACCCGAGAGGTTTCGCCGGAGTAGCCGCGACGTCGGGGATGCTCAGAAGTTGACGAAGCCGAGCGTCTAGTGTGGCCGCGGCCAAGCGGTTGACGCTGGGAGGTTCGCCAGACGATGTAGACCAAGCTCGCATGCAGAGGCAGTTGAGGGGTGGCGAGGTGTGGCCAGAATTGGTCGAGAAAGTTCGTCGGAGGCTGTGGTGTTCGGGGAGGAATTGGGGCGGCCTGGGGGCGTGATACTGCAGGGTGATAGAGGGGAAACGGAGAGGAGGGGTGAGTGATTTAAGGTGCGTTGTCAAGGCGAGGTAAAGGCCCGTCATTATGACGAATTGAAGACGCGGGATTACTGCAGGAAACGGCGACGAGGGGGAAGAAGGGTTCGTGCGGGTGTGGACGATGAACAGAAAGAGTGGGGTCCACCGGTCAGTGGGAAAAGAAACGAGGAGGAGGTCCACCTGCCAGTGAAGGTGCGGGTTTCTTCTGGGGTGAAGAAAAACTTTTCGGGGGCGAGGGTGAGGTGGGCTAGGTGGGCTGCTGTTGGGTTAGTTGGGCCAGATGGTGGGCTGTTCTATTTTTTTTTTCTGTCTAAATCTTTTTATATTTCTAAATCTATTTTTCTGATTTGAATTTCATCCAACTATTCAAGCATTCAAACAATTCAAACAATTGTAATGAGTTTTTGGTTTTGTTTATCAACATAAACCCAATCTCAAAATAAAATAATAATTTTAAGATCCCTTCATTAATTAAAAAAAAGGTCCTTTATTTATTTAATATGGTTTGATTTATTTAATAAAATCTTCATTTGAATTCCAAACACTTTCAAAACCAAATCAGTAGGTTATTTGGAAATAAAGAATATTTGGAGACTTGTTTAAAACAAAACAACATTTTATTTTAGAGTCCATTATTAATTAAATATAATAGACTTTCATTACTAAATCAAATAGGATTTGCTTTATTGAGATCTTTATTTTGAAATCTAAAAATAAAGCCAAAATACTTCAGTAGGTTTTATTTGTGAACATCAAATATTTAGAAAACTTATTTTAAATAGTTTAATAAGTTTTGATGTTTCAATCAAATTGGTAAAACCTTTTATTTGTATAAAATTTGGATATTAGGTCCTTATTAATTTATTTAAATAAACCTTTGTTATTTTTATTCAAAACAAAATGTTTTAATTCAAAATCTTGGCCAAGGTTTAATTTGGGCTTTATGGAATGTTCTTTATTTATAAATCCACCTTTTCCTTTAAAACAAAATCTTTTTATTTTAAAAGATCAATAATGGTATTTTCAAAACATTTTATTTTCTCTATTTAAAATGTTTATCTTTTTAAACCCCTTTAGGTTTAATTTAATTCAAATGGGTTTGAAGTTCCAATTGAATTCAAAAAGTTTCTTCTGGCTTTGAAAATCAAACAAAGTTTTATTTTATTCCTTTATTTTCACATTACAAGATTTGGAAAATCTTGGGATGTGACATTTTTCAAATATGCATTAGAAATATTTTGCTAGCCTTGAATGGATATTTTGATCTATATGCTATGCTTGGGAAATCCTAGTAGTTGTAGAATTGCTAGAAATATTTCTAAGTCTTGTCAATGCCATGCTTAGCCTAGCTAGTAGCAACCAAGGGTGGTTATATTCATGCTATGAATAAATATTTCTAAGTCTTTGGACTATGTTTTTACTTAATAAAACAACTAAGTGAATGAAACACCTGGGTGGAATGGAAAGAATGGGTTATGTTGAGTGTTTACACAAGGCCCATTTCTATGGCTTACCTTGTGTATCTCACTTGTGGAAAGCCACCCAGGAACAAAGGGATTTGAGAGGCCAAATGTTAAGAAGCTTCTAGTGCAGCCACTTGGCAATATGGGCTCTGCCTGGATCACATAGGTTGCAACAACTTAGCCATTTGGACAATTGGTGGTAGTGGGATGATAGGTTGGAACGCGTCCATTTGGTCTAAGGGAAGGCTTCCGAAAGGTCCTGTCTTGGTGAAAATCAAGTCTTGTGGGGAAAGTGCACAACCTCTTGAGATGTAAGAATCTAAGTACTTAGCCATGTCCCTGGTATTGGACAACTTGAGCATCAAGACATGGAAGCTATCAAGAATCTCCTCATCCCAATTTCTAAGTAAAAACTTGTGGTTGAACAAGGGTGAAGGTTCTCCAATGTCTATTGGTGGTTCCTTGGGAAGGATTTTTATCAAAGAAAAACTTAGTGTTTTTCAACTAATAAGTAAAACCTATTTTGAGAAAAGCAAGCCTAAGCTACAAATAGACAAAAATGCATATAGTATCTAGTCTACCAATATTATACTAAGGTATCACTTGCCAATACTATTCCAATGTATTGACCCACTGTGGCTGTAACTTGTGATGTTGCAGGTTATTCTGATGGTGATTAGGGGTTATGAGTCTACACTCAACATGCTTGCCTGTGGCACATGAAGATGAAGACTTATTTATCTTATTACGTATTTTAACTCTTGTACTAGGCCTGTGGCCATGGAGTTTGTAAAAGACTATGTTTGTTTCTGGAATGACTTGTAATAATGACCTTTGTTTCTATGTACTTCATCTTAAACTGTGGATGCTAGCATTTGATCCAGGGACTAGCATTGCAATCACAGGGATCCTTTCATTTACAAAGGAGGGATCTTACACCTGAATATATATTTGTATGGTAAAAAAAAGATTACAAGGATGAATATTGAAGATAGTTACCAAGGAGTAATCCTATTAGATTAAGTATGCATAGTCAATGAATAATATTTCTTAGTCAGGTAGAGATACTAAGAAGATAATTATAATACAACTGTAATGTTGTGTTGATGAAGGGCTTGATTAGACAACTGGAAACCTAAACCATAAAGGATCAAAGGATTATAATGATCATGCTTTAGTCACCAAGATTGAATGCTTATATCATGTATAAGTGACATTGGTGGATAGAACTGTATTGAACCCTAGTATAGATATGTTATTCTAGGTTATCCATGACAAGTCACCATGATATAATGTGAAGTTGAGTATAAGATATTAGAGTCAAGTAGAGATAACATAGTATGATTCAGATGATGCTAGACAAACATTGGATTATAGAAGTAGTATTTTCCACTTGCTAAATACTAAACACTTAAGGTGAAGTAGGATTTGATATATATATATATACATTTACCAGAGTAATGTTGGTGATGGATGATAAAGCAAGAGTATGAATGGAGACAAATGTAACCATCTGTTGGATTGGAGATTATTAGTAGTAGAATAGTTTGATAACCAAGTATAGATATGAGAAGATTATGAAGATCTTTAGTGTCAAGCTCATTGGATTTACAAATGGATTCAAAAGGATAAAGGGTGGATAAGATTATTCTTGTGAAGTAAAGCTCATCATGTTAACACATGATGATGTATAGGAAGAAGTAGAATATCTAGGAAAGGAATTCCTTAATAAGAAGTCCAGAATTATGAAGTTTGGAAGATAGGGATTCTTGATAAACACTAAACCTTAAATCTATAATCAAACTTAATATCTAACTCATATGTTTGATCAATCATCTTATTTCCACAATGGCTGATAGGAATATTTTCCTATATCAAATCACTTAAGCACATCTTTGTCAATTTCAACCATCATTATCATAGGTGCTTAGGAACTATCTTTATTAATTCTTTCCCATAAGTTAGCCTAGAAAACAACACCACTATTTTACTTTAGATGGTGATATCATTCATGATCATAAACATAAAGACAATATGTCTTAACCATTCACCTTTATTCACAATTATAAAAGAATATGAGTATATTAAATCTCCTAACAATTTATGGTAAGAATTTACAGTTCAAACCCTAACTCCTATGTTTGTTATAATAAAATATATATACCGTGTTATTTCCTAGATTCATGGGATCAATATTAACCATACTAAATCCTTAGAATATCATGCATCAAATAAAATATAGGATCATTATATAAAAGCTTCCCTCCAAACTATAAGTTAATTAGAACTAAGTTTTATAAATAAACATGGATAGATCATTTAATAAATCCATGGTTTATTATGGAAAGAAAATTCATAACAAAAGCCCTAATAATATTAAAAACAAGCACTTGTATAAGAAAATAAAGAAACTTTAAACAATATATAATAAAAGCTCACAAAAAGGATTTTAAATACATTTCATTATTGCTGCAGTTATTTAACAAGTGAATTCAAAAAATAAAATTGCAAACAAATGTGAAAATACAAATCTAAAAATGCAAAACAGGAAACAGAAAAGAAAAAACAAACAAACAAAATAAAACAGCTTCTGGTCGCAGCCCATCTTTAATTCCCCACACTGCAGCCCACCTAGCCCAGCACCATCCCGCTAGAGGACCATACCCCTTCAGCCGATGGCAAGCCGATGCCGTTCGCCGGTGACCTTGCGCCACGATGCCCGCTGCCGTCTGTCCTATTCTGGAGACGTAGATAAGACCGCCGCACGCACCATCTCTCATCCTTATCCCAATTCTTCCCCTCTGGAGCTCTCTCTCGATTTCTTCTTTCAAAACCGATACCGTAGCCTCAAACCCCGCCGGTGCTCGTCGATGTAGACCTCCCCACGACTATCTGAGGCGCCCAGGAGAATCGCCTCGCCACCCTCGTTCTCCCCGGATAGGTCACGGAATCCTGAGAGTCCCCTGTAGACCTAATCGACATGTCATCTCTGTCATCGGCCATCTTCGTCAATTACCGATTGCCGCTTCCACATGGCTCCTCCGGTCATGCCATCGCGCCCTTCAGCTTCACGGTGAGCTACCGGTGCTCACGCACCTTCTCGATTTCCTCCTTGATTCCTCATTTTCTCTACCACCGTGCAACGTCCACCACCGCTACGGTATCTCGTCACCGGTGTCGATCCGACGACCAAAAAATGGCGGCGCCTCCACCCCAAGGTTCCTCCCAGTCGCTCGTGTTGAGCGCACACACTCTCGCTAGCCCGCGCGCCTCCAGTCGCTGACCCCCGAGCGTCAACTATCAAGAATTCCATTGATGAGGTCATGCTAACGTAATCATGAGCCAATAAACCATTTTATTTTGTTTAATAATTTCTATATTTCGTTTCTAGAAATTAAATAACCTAGTGAGCCCATTTTCATTGACTGTGAGTAGCAACAGGTGGAGTAACAAATGTGTTAAATAGCCTGGGCATGTGATGTGGCCCGTGGCCCACTAGTCAGTGACTAAGGTTAGAAATAGCCCTGGTGAGAAAAACCCTTCACCCCATGTTGACATCAGCATTACATCATAAACCATTTAGTTTTTTTATTTTAATTCTAGAAAATGATTAAATCTTAAAAATTCAATAACTTTTGTTTTATAGTTCAGAAATTTGTGTTTAATATATGAAAATTTTCAGAAAAATAAAATCTACAACTTAAAACTATTATCAAACATTATATTATTAATTATTTAAATAATTATTTTATAAGTAATTAAACTTTGATAATTCATATTTTAATAATGGTAAATGATAAAAATATAAATAATATATCAAAATTATTAGAAAAATAAGAACTATAATCATGTATTATTATTTCACTTAATTCAATATTTATTATTTATTAAATTTTTATAAAATAGTTAAACTTATAAAAATCATATCTTATTATTTAAAATTCATAAAAATACATGCAATATATCAAAACAATCACAAAAAATTTATCTACATGTTAAAAATATAACATTCCACTTTTAAAGTAAATAAAAACTTAATACTCCAATAACTTGAATTTAAATCTAATTTCCTTAATTAATAATTCATAAAAGGGTAAAACAAATTTGTTAATATTTCTAAAATTAGCCAATTGAGTCTAATAAATAGTATTAGTCTTGAATATTGATAATATGGAGTCAAAATGGTTCACCACATTTGAAATACAATCTTATTGAATTATCATTCAACTATATGTGTAGATCATTTTCTAAAAAGATTCTTATCAATTATAAAACCTTCAAGAGTGATATTTTCAACCAAATAAAACCTTTTATCATTGTTTCACTCACAAATTTATAATGGACTAAATCCAAAGATAATTCATAAGTAGTAAATAATATTGTTTACTTGTTCACAAACCATAACCACACCCTTATAAGGACATTAATCCTTTTATACATTTATAATGTTAGGAAACCATTACTCAAATAGAAGTATTGTTATTCTTAAATAACTTTAAGGAAATATTAAAAGATGAGCAAATACAAAATCATAAGCCTTACACCTTAAATCCATCCATGTTCTTAAAGTTAACTTTAGTCTACAAGACTTTAAGTGTAATGCTAAAGACCTTATTATGTGTTTTATAGTTAACTTTGGTCTGTTCTAATTAAGTCGTAAAGCATCTCAAGTCCAAAATATTCAAGCAAGCACAAACAACATCGACTACATTTGATTAACCACAAAGGTTGTTTAGACCTTAGAAAAGAAATCTTTTTTTCAAATGTTATTCTTTTGGGCACTTCAATCAACAGATGACAACTAATCATAATCACACCACTTTATGATTTACTGGTATATTAGGATTGTTAATACATAAGTTCCTTTTAAATGTCAATACTTGTAAAGTAACATTTAAAATAAGGCAATTCTTTTATAAGTAATCTTTGAATAGCATTCCACAATTTTGTATATTATTGTTGTATGATATTATAATTACATATTGTTTCACACACACTCACAAGCCCTAATAAGAAGCACAAATGTGAAACTTATTTAAAAGTACAACACATTCTAAAGGAACCATTTCTAGCATCAAAACTCTAGATCAACGCTTATTTTGGGGATTCAAGTTTACAAAATTGCATTACATTACTTATGCATAATAGCATCTTGCCTCTTTAAACATTAGTCTTTACTGGACCAATGATGCTGATTTCAGATATTGGATCTTATATTGTCTTGAATACCGTGAGTGCATAATCTTGCAATCACAAAAGGCAAGTTCACACTTGCTCATGTCCTTTGATTATTTTCCGTAAAGTATTTTGCAAATCCAGTGTTGTCATCGCCTGCATTTGAAAAAGGTCATAAAACACTATTTTCATAATAATATGATTATGGGTTATTCACCATGAGGTAATAACCTACTATGAAAGTTCCGGTGGTAAAGGAACATATTATCTAGGACTTAACAACCAATGTCGCCAGTGATTCTTGCGCCATATATTACGCGTTAACCATGAGATTTGGAATGGGACGGAGAAGTCAGCAGGATCGGCTCCCTTTCGCATGCATTGGACACTGTTCTGGGCGTTTGTAAGTTGCAGATCGTGGGTATAACCGTTTTATATGGGGAAAAGTCTACCGTGGATCTGGGCTTACAGAAGACAGATTTCTAGTTTTAAATGGTTGTAGTGTGTATCAAACTAAGGTAGAGCCGTTTTATACGGGGAAAAGTCTACCTTGAGTTTTGGCATACGACAATTGCGGTGTATGCAGGGTCGCGGAAAAGGACAGTGATTGGCTTGGATCTTAGTCTGGGCCTCATACCAAGGAAGTATGAACGGGTTATCCACTCGGATGTGCAACAAAGCTAAAATCTCTCATGGGAAGAGTAACACACCTCTGCAGAGTGTAAAAACTGTAAATTGTTACTCCCTGTTCTGGGAAGGAGTTGTGAACACTGCGGGAAAGGAACTCCATGAAAGTTCTGGTAAACCTGTGAAGGCTGACAGGCATAGCTTTTCAGAATAAAAGAAACCTTTGAAGAAATGTTTACAAAAAATTGCATTGCCTACGACCTATGGTCTGTGGCTATAGATATAGTGCATCAAACACTCCTTTTTAGTGAACTTGCTGAGTACGCTCGTACTCAACGTATCTTCTTAACACTTGCTAGATTCTGAAGCCATTAAGACGACATGAATATCAAGTTATGCTCCAGGAATCATCATCATCAAAAGCTCAAGCTCTTCAATGAGGTCAAGAAAAACAATATATACATCTAATCAAGTGAATATGAAGTTCCTGATTAGATAGGAATACAATATCTATCCATAGAACCTACTTCTGTAGAGTATTGCAATAGCAGCAGTGCAAGCCCAATAGTTCAGATGCTAGTCTATTAGTATATTGGTTATGATTTGATTATTTCCGATTCTTCTTTGTAAGAAGTTTTTTTCTCTCTCTCTCTAACCTAGAGTGTTCTCTGGATCTTATGTAAAGAGTCGAGTTGTAACCTATAGTCATGTCTTGGACCTTCTGTGTTTCTGTTGTACCACTCTGAGGGGTGTAATACTAGTGAACGGTGTTTCATTGGTGTTATGTCAACGACTATAGTGTACTACATCATCAGTGGTATGCTGGGTCACCGCAGACGTCTCTCTCAAATGTTTCCCTCTTTCATAATTGTCCAAAATTCACAAGTCTGCCAAATTTGGCTAAGTCTAGAATCTTTAACTAGATTCAATCTTTGGAACTTCCTCTAATCCAATAAGTGTGCATTCTTGAGAAGGTAATTGAAACCACTTGTAGTACATTATTAGTACTATCAAAGCCAACTCTTGCCTTTGTATAAACCATTCTGGTTCCCACCCATCCATGATGGTTTTGTAGTCAAGATAATAAGCTTTTCTGCAAATCTTATCATATTGCCTACTATGTGCTAAGTATCACAACATAAACCTATATGAGGAGGTGTCATATACTACACAACTAAGCCTGAATTCTAGAGATATTATGCTCAACTATTATAATCTGGGCTTAGAATAGTGTGTGTTATATGTACCACATTTGGATTTATTAGTTTTTCTTGGATCTTTTTGATTGACTAGATCTGTACATGAAATTTGACTTGGTGTGCAAATGCATGTTGCAACATCCAGTTACTACTTGATGTTATATACCTAGAGGCGAATGAGAATTCGTGTAAGGGAGTGACAAGTTCGAAAGACCAAGATGAAGACTTACATGAAGGATGAAGCCAAGTATGAGGAGTATCAAAATAATTTGAAGGATGAATATAGTCCAGATCATTGCTAGTCAACTATAAGAAGTAAGATTAATGTAGGGCATATATGGAGCAACAAGAAGTAATGAACTTAAGTTCACCCAAAATAGGTGATGTTGCTAAGAAGTTAATAAGGTAGTACCTAGTTCATGGAAGCATCATGAATTAGTACAAAGAAGAATCTTTGGAACCAAAATGGTATTCAAGCTCTGACAATTCAGAGAGAATGCCAGTAGTATGTCGGAAACCGCAGGGTAATTCATACACCCTCGCATGGTTCACAACTCGTATTTGTCCACAACTGGTATTTGGTTAACTTACTTAACCAGATCATCTTAGTATTCCATAAAGAGCATAAAACTTGGCCTAAGTTAGAGACGACATAAAGAAGTATAATAATTAAGCGAAAGTTTTCTGAACGCTTTGCGAAATCAGTCCTTCCAAAGTAAGATAAATAATGTTGGAAGAATAATTTTGGAAGAATCACTTCGGAGATCCACAATGGTGTGGGTATACCGTAAGTTCTTTGATGAAACCATAAATAGGTAGAGTATAAGTTGGACAAGGACCAATGTCCTAGTTACAGAGCCAATGGTTACTTTATAGACAATTCAGAGACCATTAGTAAACCCCAAGGGGGAGAGTAAACAATAAATGGAAGTGTTGCTATCTAAATCTTTGAGTAAAGGTTGGAGAAGAAATACTAACCTATGACAACATTAAGCCTTATTTTCATAAGGTTAAAAGAAGTCATCATTATAAATGTACTTTCGGAAGTATGTTTGGATGAACGGTCGAAGTTTACTTCAAGGTAGTAGTTTTCAAACCTTAAGGAAATTATTAAATGGAAGTTGAAGAAGTACTTAAGGTGTTAATAAAAGATTGTCTAAGGCTTAATAAGGTAAAATCTTAAAGGTCATAGAATAGATTAATACTACGAAACTAATTCTAGATGAAAAAAACCTTAAGTGATCCTTAAGAAATAATAAAACACATCCAATTGGAAGAGTGTAGAGGAACAAGAAAACTCCGATGGTATGGACAAAATGTATTCAAAACCAATATTCGGAAGGATTACCAGTGTAAACTATACCATGACAAACCAAAAGGTTAGTATTTTGGCCACAACTAATGTCTAATAAAAATTGAAAAACCTGTTAAAGTGAGACTTCCTAGACCTTACATAATATAGTAAGGAAGATTGATGATCAAGTTAAGGAATTAGATTAGGATACCTAATCAGGATAAGATATTAAAGAAGAGACCCCAATTGAAGGATTTGATAATAAGGACATATTCCTAGAGGGGAATAGTAAAATAAACTTTGGGGTTTTGAAGACAACAAGTTGGAGATTGTAAAGTATGATGAATGTACAAGAAAAAGATCTGGATATGGGATACTACAATTATTCCCATTGAGATTAACATGGACCTGAGACGTGTCGAAACCAAAACAAGTCAATCCCTCATTGCGAAACGTGAGAGTGTACGAACTTCGAGGATTTAGTTTATTTTAAGGGGGAGAGTCTGTAACATTCCAGCATTAGAGCTTAGAAATAACCTGAACACAGATGTGTGCACTGCATTAGTGCATAGAAAATCCGAATAATTTTCACGCCTTTGAACAAAACTTGTCAAAGTGATTGAAGCTTCTCTCAACTTGATGGAATTGAAGTAGATCATCAAGTTGATTGCGAAAAGTTTCAATATGACCTTTGTTAAAACCTTATTTTTGGTAAACATGATTTGATCTAAGGGTAGATCAAATATAATAAAACTATACCATCAACACATGGCTTAATGATTAATAGTTGATCCTTAATAAATCATATCATAGTATTCATTACATAACTCATGATTACCAAGTTGAAAATACAAATCAAGTAACAATAATTTAATAACTAAATCTTTACCTATCTATTCTCATGTATTTCTACCATGAGTATCATGGTAATACCTAACCTTAACTCTTTAGTGAGATTGAGTAGGAAAGAAACAAAGTCAAGATCATTCACCACATATCTTCCTTCCCATATCAATCTTTAGCATCTCTATTGAACCTTATTCTCATATTTGTTGTTCATCAATGTTGAGTAATCAAATATTGATTCACCAATTCTTAACCTATCAATTATTGATCTATCAACTCTTGTCCATATCATAGCATTCACTTAAGGCCTATAAATAAAGAAGTAAGAAGAGGTAAATAGTAATGCTAGCTTTAGATATCATCTATATGATGGGAGTGTTGGAAGATAATAGGATCAATATGATAATTGATGGAGTTAACTCACTCCAGAGTGGATAGAAGAGTTATCTGGAATATATATTTGTATGGTAACAAAGAAGATTACAAGGATGAATATTGAAGATAGTTACCAAGGAGTAATCCTATTAGATTAAGTAGGCATAGTCAATGAATAATATTTCTTAGTCAGGTAGAGATACTAAGAAGATAATTATAATACAACAGTAATGTTGTATTCATGAAGGCCTTGATTTTCCAACTGGAAACCTAAACCATAAAATGATCAAAGGATTAAAATGATCATGATTTAGTCACCAAGATTGAATGCTTATATCATGTATAAGTGACATTGGTGGATAGAACATGATTGAACCCTAGTATAGATATGTTATTCTAGGATATAGCCATGACAAGTCACCATGATATAATGTGAAGTTGAGTATAAGATATTGGAGTCAAGTAGAGATAAGATAGTATGATTAAGATGATGCTAGAGCAACATTGGATTATAGAAGTAGTATTTTCCTCTTGGGAAATACTGAACACTTGAGGTGAAGTAGGATTTGATATATATATATATATATATATACATATACATATATACATTTACCAGAGTAATGTTTGTGATGGATGATAAAGGAAGAGTATGAATGGTGAAAAATGTAACCATCTGTTGGATTGGAGATTATTAGTAGTAGAATAGTTTGATAACCAAGTATAGATATGAGAAGATTATGAAGATCTTTAGTGTTAAGCTCATTGGATTTACAAATGGATTCAAAAGGATAAAGGGTGGATAAGATTATTCTTGTGAAGTAAAGCTCATCATGTTAAGACATGATGATGTATAGGAAGAAGTAGAATATCTATGAAAGTAATTCCTTAATTAGAAATCCAGAATTATGAAGTTTGGAAGATAGGTATTCTTGATAAACACTAAACGTTAAATCTATAATCAAACTTAATATCTATCTCATCTGTTTGATCAATCATCTTATTTCCACAATGGCTGATAGGAATATTTTCCTATATCAAATCACTTAAGCACATCTTTGTCATTTTCAACCATCATTATCATAGGTTCTTAGGAACTATCTTTATCAATTCTTTATGATAAGTTAGCCTAGAAAACAACCCCACTATTTTACTTTAGATGGTGATATCATTCATGATCATAAACATAAAGACAATATGTCTTAACCATTCACCTTTATTCACAATTATAAAAGAATATGAGTATATTAAATATCCTAAGAATTTATGGTAAGAATTTACAGTTCAAACCCTAACTCCTATGTTTGTTATAATAAAATATATATACCTTATTATTTCCTAGATTCATGGGAGAAATATTAACCATATTAAATCCTTAGAATATCATGCATCAAATAAAAATATAGGATCATTATATAAAAGCTTCCATCCAAACTATAAGTTAATTAGAACTAAGTTTTATAAATAAAAAAGGAAAGATCATTTAATAAATACATGGTTTATTATGGAAAGAAAATTCATAACAAAATCCCTAGTAATGTTAAAAAGCACTTACATATATGAAAATAAAGAAACTTTAAACAATATATAATAAAAGCTCACAAAAAGGATTTTAAATACATTTCATTTTTGTTTTAGTTATTTAACAAGTGAATTATAAAAATAAAATTGAAAAAAATGTGAAAATACAAATCTAAAAATGCAAAACAGGAAACAGAAAAGAAAAAGACAAACAAAAAATATAAAACAGCTTCTGATCGCAGCCCATTTTTCCTTCCCCTTTCTGACGCTCGCGCGCACCACACCGCAGCCCACCTGGCCCAGCACCATCCCGCTAGAGGCCCATACCCCTTCAGCCTTTGATCTATCGTTGTCTTCCTCGCAGTAGTGAAGCAGCTGCGTGGGCAAGCCGGTGCCGTTCGCCGGTGACCTCGCTCCACGATGCTCGCTGCCGCCTGTCCTATTCTGGAGAAGGATATAAGACCGCCGCACACGTCATCTCTCATCCTTATCCCCGTTCTTCCCCTCTAGAGCTCTCTCTCGATTTATTCTTTCAAAACCAATACCCTGCGTCAAACCCTGCCGGAGCTCGTCGAGACCACCCCGCGACTATCTCAGGTTCCCAGGAGAATCGTCTCGCCACCCTCATTCTCCCCGGCCAGGTCACGGAAGCCTGAGAGTCCCCTATCGACCTAATCGACATGTCATCTCCATTGTCGTCCATCTTTTTCAATCGTCGATTGCCGCTTCCACAGGGATCCTCCGGTCACGCCGTCACGCCCTTCAGCTTCATGGTGAGCTATCGGTGCTCTTGCACCTTCTCGATTTCCTCCTTGATTCCCCGTTTTCTCTACCACCGAGAACCGTCCACCCCCGCTGTGGTAGATCGTCACCGGTGTCGCTCCGGCAACCAAAAAATGGCGGCGCCTCCACCCCAAGGTTCCTCCCAGTCGCCCGTGTCCAGCGCACACACCCCGAGCATCAACTTTGAGGAATTCCATTGATGAGGTCATGATGATGTCATCATGAGCCAATAAACCATTTTATTTTGTTTAATAATTTCTATAATTCGTTTCTGGAAATTAAATAACCTAGTAGGCCCATTTGTCATTGACTGTGAGTAGATATAGGTGGAGTAACAAATGTGTTAACTATCCTGGGCATGTGATGTGGCCCCTGGCCCAATAGTCAGAGACTGAGGTTAGAAATAGCCCTGTTGAGAAAAACCCTTCACCCCATGCTGACATCAACAGTACATCATAAACCATTTAGTTATTTATTTTAATTCCAAAAAATAATTAAATCTTAAAAATTCAATAACTTTTGTTTTGTAGTTTAGAAATTTGTGTTTAATATATGAAAATTTTCAGAAAAATAAAATCTATAACTTAAAACTATTATCAAACATTATATTGTTAATTATTTAAATAATTATTATTTAATAAATATTTTATAAGTAATTAAACTTTGATAATTCATATTTTAATAAGGGTAAATGATAAAAATATAAATAATATATCAAAATTATTAGAAAAATAAGAATTATAACTTAAAAATATAATCATGTATTATTATTTCACTTAATTCAATATCTATTATTTATTAAATGTTTATAAAATAATTAAACTTATAAAAATCATATCTTATTATTTAAAATTCATAAAAATACATGTAATATGCCAAAAAAATCACAAAAATATTATCTACATGTTAAAAATATAACATTCCACTTTTAAAGTAAATAAAAACTTAATACTCTAATAACTAGAATTTAAATCTAATTTACTTAATTAATAATTCATAAAAGGGTAAATAAAATTTGTTAATATTTCTAAAATTAGCCAATTGAGTCTAATAAATAGTATTAGTCTTGAATATTGATAATATGGAGTCAAAATGGTTCAACACTTTTTAACTACAATCTTATTGAATTATCATTCAACTATATGTGTAGATCATTTTCTAAAAATATTCTTATCAATTATAAAACCTTCAAGAGTGATATTTTCAACCAAATAAAACCTTTTATCATTGTTTCACTCACAACTTTATAATGGACTAAATCCAAAGATAATTCTAAAGTAGTAAATAATATTGTTTACTTGTTCGCAAACCATAACCACACCCTTATAAAGAGATAAATCATTTTATACAATATAAAGTTGTGATTCGCAAACCATAACCACACTCACAACTATACTTGTTCAAATAGAAGTAATGTCATTCTTAAATAACTTTAAGGAAATATTATAAGATGAGAAAATACAATATCATAAGCCTTACACCTTAAATCCATCCATGTTCTTAAAGATAAATTTAGTCTACAAGACTTTAAGTGTAATGCTAAAGACCTTATTATGTGTTTTATAGTTAACTTTGGTTTGTTATAATTAATTCGTAAAGCATCTCAAGTCCAAACTATTCAAGCAAGCACAAACAACATCGATTACATCTGATTAACCACAAAGATTGTTTAGACCTTAGAAAATAAATATTTTCTTCAAATGTTATTCTTTTTGCCACTTCAATCAATAGATGACAACTAATCATAATCACACTACTTTATACTTTACTGGTATATTAGGATTGTTAATACATAAGTTCCTTATAAATGTCAATACTTGTAAAGTAAGATTTAAAAATAATGCAATTCTTATATAACAAATAAGACATCTTATAAGTAATCTTATTGTTGTATGATATTATAATTACATATTTTTTTCACACACACTCACAAGCCCTAATAAGAAGAACAAATGTGAAACTTATTTAAAAGTACAACACATTCTAAAGGAACCGTTTCTAGCATCCAAACTCTAGATCAATGCTTATTCCGGGAATTCAAGTTTACAAAATTGCATTACATTACTTATGCATAATAGCATATTGCCTCTTTAAACATTAGTCCTTACCGAACCAATGATGCTGATTTTAGATATTGGATCTTATATTGTCTTGAAGACCGTGAGTGCATAATCTTGCAATCACAAAAGGCAAGTTCACACTTGCTCATGTCCTTTGATTATTTTCTGTAAAGTATTTTGCAAATCCAGTGTTGTCATCACCTACATTTGAAAAAGGTCATAAAACACTATTTTCATAATAATATGATTATAGGTTATTCACCATGAGGTAATAACCTACTATGAAAGTTCCGGTGGTAAAGGAACATATTTTCTAGGACTTAACAACCAATGTCGCCAGTGATTGTTGGGCCGTATATTACGCGTTAACCATGAGATTTGGAATGGGATGGAGAAGTCAGCTGGATCGGCTCCCTTTCGCATGCATTGGACAATGTGAGCATTTGTAAGTTGCAGGTCGTGGGTATAGCCGTTTTATACGGGGAAAATTCTACAGTGGATCTGGGCTTCCAAAGACATATTTCTAGTGTTAAATGGTTGTAGTGTGTATCCAACTAAGGTATAGCCATTTTATACGGGGAAAAATCTACCTTGAGTTTGGGCATACGACAATTGCGGTGTATGCGGGGTCGCGGAGAAGGACAGTGATTGGCTTGGATCTTAGTATGGACCTCATACCAAGGAAGTATGAATGGGTTGGTCGCTCAGATGTGGAACAAAGCTAAGATCTCTCATGGGAAAAGTAACGCGCCTCTGCAGAGTGTAAAAACTGTAACTTGTTACTCCCTGTTCCGGAAAGGAGCTGCGAACGCTGCAAGAAAGGAACTCCATGAAAGTTCTGGTAAACCCGTGAAGGCTGATGGACATAGCCTTTTGGAATAAAAGCAACCTTTGAAGAAATGTTTACAAAAACTTGCATTGCCTAAGACCTATGGTCTGTGGTTGTAGATATACTGCATCAAACACTCCTTTTTAGTGAACTTGCTGAGTACGCTCGTACTCAACGTATCTTCTTAACCCTTGCTAGATTCTGAAGCCATTGAGACAACGTCTACATCAAATTATGCTCCAGGAATCATCATCAAAAGCTCAAGCTCTTCAATGAAGTCAAGATAAACAACATATACATCTACTCAAGTGAATACGAAGTTGCTAATTAGATAGGAATACGATATCTAGCCATAGAACCTACTTCTGTAGATTATTGCAATAGAAGCAGTGCAAGCCCAATAGTTCAGATGCTAGTCTATTAGTATGTTGGTTATGATTTGATTATTTCTGATTCTTCTTTGTAAGAAGTTTCTCTCTCTCTTTCACCTTGAGTGTTCTCTAGATCTTATGTAAAGAGTCGAGTTGTAACCGATAGTCATGTCTCGGACCTGCTGTGTTTCTGTTGTACCACTCTGAGGGATGTAATACTAGTGAACGGTGTTTCATTGGTGTTATGTCAACGACTATAGTGTACTACATCATGCAGTGGTATGCTGGGTCACCGCATACCTCTCTCTCAAATGTTTCCCTCTTTTATAATTGTCCAAAATTCACAAGTCTGCCAAATTTGGCCAAGTCTAGAATCTTTAACTAGATTCAATCTTTGGAACTTCCTCTAATCCAATAAGTGTGCATTCTTGAGAAGGTAATTGAACCCACTTGTAGTACATTATTAGTACTAGCAAAGCCCACTCTTTCCTTTATATAAACCGTTCTGGTTCCCACCCATCCATGATGGTTTTGTAGTCAAGATAATAAGCTTTTCTGCAAATCTTATCATCTTGCCTACTTTGACAGAAGCTCACATCCTTATGATACCACACCTTGAAAAAATCTTTGCATGATTAGGAATTACTAACCATGGTCTATCAATCCGTACTTCACTTGTATCCATTGCAGCATTGTGCTTCTTAAACCCACATGGTTTATGAGGCATCATGACTCATCTGTTAATGGCAGCCTTGTTTTCAACAAAGTTTACCATCTCTTCTAGACCACCTCAAATACATCTAAGCCCACCTCTTGATGCCATGATAATATATATAACTTGGTCTAACCATCCATGTATACCTTGTATCAAGGTGAGCTCTGAGCTCACTAATCCAACCTGGTTTACGTGGTATGAAAATAACAAAACCCTAGATCCCCCAACCCTTGTTCTCTTCCAAAACCAACTCCCATTTGCAATAACCAAGGCTGGTTATGATAGATAATTCAAGTTGACATCATCCACCTGGGATATAAACCTTTGTAAAATAATTTACATATTTTTTTGGAACATAAAACTATTTTAATCTCATTTTTGGCAAAATCCTCAAAACCTTCTTTATAAATACAAGTTTATTTCCTCAAACTACTGTACCAACTCAAGGAACATTTGATGCCTATATATCGCATCTTATCTTCCAATCTGAAAAATAAATATTTTTGAGATCCTTTATTATTTATTTTTGCCCTTTTTCTTAAATGGCAGAAACAAGAAATAATGACCTAAAAACACTTTTAATTCCAAATAAAATACAAGAAAATTCTCAAATGTGTGATATGGTATTTTGGATCATCCTACATCAAAAACCAACCCTGTCCAATGTAAAAATATCAAATAAACTTCTAGAAACCACTTCTGCACTTCTTGAATAAATGAGTTTAAGTGGACTTTTAATCATGAGAAAAATCCCAAACAATTCCAAGGATCATGGTTTGACCATATTCATCTACCAGTACCATTTTCCCTACCTTGTCCAATGCAATATTTTGGACTTTCTTCATAACCACCCATTATAGAAAATTTTAACATACTAGCAAAGCCACTAGCAAAACTCCATCAAATGTTCTCCAATCTTGTCCAGCAATCTACCACAACTTATCACACCTCCTGGTTGTGCTTCACTGTAGCACTTACACTATAGAATCACTTTCCCCTTCTCCCTTGTGCTTGTTTGAAGAGGAGACAAAGACAAGGCCCCACATGGTCTCTTCATACCACCTTGCATCCCCTCTCTCCCTCCCTCCCACTCACTTGACCAGGATCCCCCATACCAGCCCACAGGAACCCTACTCCCTGGTTTCACCCTCCCCTTATCCCTCATGGACTTTATCCACCATAAGCCCTCTCTCTTTTGTTTATAAGACAAAGATCCAGCACATCCCAACCCTCTTGATCATTTGCTCCCTCCC
The DNA here is from genome assembly GCA_030063025.1 of Avena longiglumis. NCBI lineage: Eukaryota > Viridiplantae > Streptophyta > Magnoliopsida > Poales > Poaceae > Avena > Avena longiglumis. The sequence continues at coordinate 190,227,932 of CP125974.1, read as the reverse complement.
CACCTAACTCACCCCCATAGTTTCCCCTCCCTCTCCGTTGATCTGCCTTGCTCTAGATAGAGAAGGAAGAGAGCTCCTCGGCCATGAACAATATCTCACTTTAGCTCCTCCTCCCCTACCCCCTCCCTTTCAATGTGGCCAAGCTGAGCTCCTCCACCACTGTTCTAACCTCGTCGACCTTCCTTCTCACCTGTAGGTTCTCCTGGAATCTTCGCCGATGAGCCCCAAGTCCAGCACTATGGTGTAGTACGCCCGAGATTCATTTCTGCACCAAATCGAGTGAAACCGCCCATCCCCGAGGTTGTCGTCGTGCTCCGCCTCCCCTCATACCACTCTCTGGCATATGAGAGCCTCAAGTACGCCTCCCAGCACAACCCTCAACCCATCTAGGGTTTCCCCTTGTGTTTCTCACAGCCAGAGGAAGGAGACGACTCTGCGTCGTTGATCCTCACTAGATCCGACAGTTCCTATCCTTCGTTGCCCCTTCGGCCTCTCCCCTCTCTGCCATTTGGGCCCTCCCCGAACTGTCTCTTGCTCGCACGCCGCAGTAGGATGGGATGAGCTAGCGGCGCTGTGCGGCCCATTCTCCTCAGATTCGGCCCGCTCGGCTGTTTGACCCCAAAACATTTAATCCTTTTTCCTAGATCCAACATTACAGCCATTTGGTTTAAATACTTTTGAAAATGGAAAATGCCTTAATATGACCAGATCAAAATTTTCCTATGTACCCACATGTTATCTTTAACATGTAGTACAAGCAATGGACCAAAACAATGTTTAAATTAATTATATTAAATCCCCCACTTAGATGTACCATTTTTACTAATAAAATTCTTCTATAAGTTTTATAGCTCCAAATAAACTGAACGCAAATTGTGAGGAAAGTTATATGTTATAACTTTCATGTCCACTTGGACCCAACCCTTTTAGCTTCCTAGTTTGCCAGTAATAAAAATAACAAAAACAGCATGTTTATTACTTTAAGAAATTCTCTAGGTTAAACCAAAAATGGTTCTGACCTAATTCCAACTCCTAGTGGACATTCATACCTATATCCTTCAAACACCAGGAGCCCAATATTTATTGATCTCTCTTTTAATTTTGGTGAATTAAACATTTCTGCGCATGGTATATTCACCAATAAATTCACCATAGTAGTTATGAAAATTCAAAAGGATAGATTCCAATTTCTACAGAAAGGTATTCTTAATACCCACCATGTGTCTTTGGAATCACATCAGAAGTCTCCATAGATTAAATATGTTTAAAAGGACAAAAACAATCAAGAACTATGTTTGGGATTTTCCCGAGGGCATTTTGGTAAATATTTGAAGTTAATTCCAACTCTCAGTTCCACCAAAAACTATATAATATTCGAAGGTAATAATTTTTGTAGCTCCAGGACTTTTCTGGTGAATTATTTCCTAAAACTAGAGTTTCTAGCACTAGAAAATCCATTAAAAATCAATGGCGTGTGATAAAATTGTGAAATAACATTTTTTTGATTTCATTTTATCAATACCAATCTTATGATATCATTTTTATACAATGTTATCATAGAGAAGATGGACGTTGTCTAAAACCCCCCTTCTAATAGCTTCTAAACTATAAATCATACTGGAATTCCTTCAAATGCTTCCAAGACCATTCCAAATCCTTCTAAATGCATTCTACCCCAAATCATACTGAATTGTAGCTTTGTTTTTCTGTATGTATTGATGCTTGTATGCCTTGTATTGATTGGTGTATTGTTTGATTACATGTATGCTCGATAACATTGATAGTTGCGAATTGTGTGACGCCGAGAATAAGGAAGCATCTAGTTATTCTATTATTGTTATTATTAGTATTCTGGTTTTCGAAATAAGTCAGGGACATCTCGCTGGTCATAGGCAATCCACTTTCTTGCTCATAAGCCCTTGTCCTACTTTTATACTTATGCATGTTTTATCTACGGTTTACAAAACTGCATGGTTTTATTATGTTATGTTTTATATGTGGAAATGTTTGGCTCCTCCAAAACATTACCCATAGGTACTACTAAGTATGACCCCCTTGTCGAAACCTACTTGACCCTAGTATGGTAGATGGTGTTTAACACCATAACCCCTTTTGAGACCCCTTTTTAGCCAAGGAAAAACTGCAGGATGGGAAGACCCTGGGAAGATGTTTATAAAATGTTTTAAGAGAAAACCTTGGTGAGGTTTGACCTACCAAGAGAAGTTTGAGAAATGAGAAAAGGTTTTGTTTTACAAATGAGAAAGGAAAGAGGAGGAAAAATGTTTACAAAAAATGCACCCAGTTCTTTGCAGATTAAGCTATAACAACTTAACCCATGCAACCACATTACTCTGGAATGGGACGGGGATGGATTTTAAGTTTGCTACTCTGGTACGGGAATTCTCACGACTACTTATAAGGGATCATATCCCTTGAATGCCGGGGTTTCTTTACAGAAATGGTCAACTGCGAGGCAGTCACCTGGGGAGCAGCCGAGCGATACTATGAGCCCCTGATCTAAAGTGTTTATTCTCGTGGAGTCGGATAGCACTCCGGTGGGTCCGTGGATCCAGACATCCCGGTGTTGAGGGGAACAACTCATAAGGTAGGGCCTTTACTATAGTCATCTAGAGAGTCTTGATTGGTTACTCGACCTACGATCAGTGTAGATCAGGGAAGGGTAATCAGATGATGTGGGTAAAGTGTACAACCTCCGCAGAGTGTAAATCTACTCGAATAGCTGTGTTCGCGGTTATGTATGGGTTGGACAACCTACTGTAGAGCGGTGCTGGTTTTGATTTCAAAAAGGACTTCAAAAAAACTATGGCTTGAAAATGTTTTGACCATGGGATGGTCCGAAAAAGGTGGAATGGAGTTTGGTCATGGGATGACGGGGAAGGAAAAATAAATGGGTGACCCAATCCTAGTGTTTTCTAAAACTTTTCAAAAAGGTTTCTAAAATGTTTCCCAAAATTTCTTCAACAAAGATATAGAGACATGCTATATCTACAAGGGAAACTAATTGATAAAAGAAATTCTTATGGAGCCATCCTACCACAACCATATTGCATATACTTTATTATTGTTCTTCTAAGGTGGTTTGCGAGTATATTCAAAGTACTCACCGACATTGTCCCTGGCTATTTATTTTTCTAGACTTTCAGAAGCTCGAGGAACGATGGAGATGCTGACGCCTATGTGAGCTAGGATGTCTCCCAGTCATTCACCTGTAGGTTAAGGCATGACCTGGGCTCTGCGCTTGAAGACTTCCGCTATTTTTGTTGTAATCGCCATAATGGCAACTATGTAAGCTTTGTAATTGTAAACTTTATGGATGTTGTAATGATACTACTCGTGTAACATCCCAGTTTTATTTAAATAGTAATTAGGTGTAACATCCCAAAAATACTAAACTTGGATCATCAAACTCTAAGCATCAAATTTAGGGTTAACAAAAACTTTTCTAAATAAAAATATGAAAGCATGCATGGGTGTATGCATTCCAATTTTGATTTCTTTTGAACCACCTTGTTTGTGTGTTTCTTTGCTTGTAAATGGATTCTTAGGTGAAATAAACATCATCTAAACATTTCCCAAACTTTTCCCAAAGACAAATAAATCAAAACAAATAAAATAAGGGAATGGTCATTTTGACCAATTTTACCTCCCATGCCTACTTTGGCTGTCCCAAACTTTCAAAACTTAACAGAAACTTGTTTGGATCTTTGCACCCCTTGATTATACTCAGAACAAAGTATCAAGGCCCACTTTGTGACCATCTAGAAACTTTCAAATGCATAGTTTAAATGACAGTTCAAAATTGAATCTTTATCATATGAGAAGATCCCACTTTTTCAAAATCCACTCAAACAAGCTCAACTTTCAAAACCCAAGCATCTGCAGACTCACCAGCACCAACCTAGCACACCCACCAAAACTCTTTGCAAAATTCAAAACTTGAATTCTTGCGGCCATTTCATCAAACACTTTGTAGACACAAATCATCAAAATCTTAAACACTATTGCGAGCAGTGATTGAAGCCTAACTTGTCCCCTATCTAGCTCACAACCATCTCAGTAGATCAGGTAGCAAGTTAAACCAAGCACTAGCCTCACTGTAAGCTGGGAAATGACATCAAAGGTGAACAGTCGAAGCTCACCATGCCACACCAGTTGAGACAGCAAGCTAGAAGGAGATTTAGCCATGTCAACCTTGTCTGGGATGCAGCCCACCGTCCATCACCACTCCCTGTCCCAGCCGCGAGCGTTGCCAAACCCTGGACCACACGCACAGACCGCGCCCAGCTTGACAGCAACTATGCCGAGCATGCGCCAGAGCGCCAAGCGCCACGCCGACCGACGCCTACGCATCGCGCTCCACCTCGCCAAGTGCATACATGATCGCCACCAACCCAGAGACCGCGACATCCTCGTCACGCCCATGCCGCATGACCACCGCCGCCATCGAAGACGCCGTCTGCCGCAGAGCAACGCTGCCTGCACCAAATCGCACCACCCATATGCGCACATTAAAGCCGTAGAGCATCGCCAGGAGACCACCAAGCAATCGCCACCGTCGGCCATGCCTCTAGCCGCCCGTAGCCATGTCGCCACCGTCGTCTGCCCATGCTGTTCGGTCTCGCCGTCGCGACTATAAATAGAGGCCACCCCCAGCCGAATTGAGCACACCAACTCACTCCCCTCTCCTCACTGATCGTGCCACCCCGTTCCCGAAGCAAGGCGAAAAGATTGCCGTAATTTCTCCAAGCCCGCCTCGGAGAAGAAGGAGCAGCGATTGAGCCGCCCAGGAGAAGCTGCCGGTACGGGAGGTTCGCCACATCGACTTCATCGTTCGCCTACCGACCTCGCCTTGAGCCCCGGTGAGCCCCCAATGACCCCACCGCGCTAGGTTTCTGTCATTGGCGTTGCCCAACGTCGACGATGACCCTCACCGCTGGATTAGAACCAGATCAACGCACCACATCGCCTCTATACCGCCAGACTTCGTCACATCGACGCGTGGGGACAGCGACTTAACCAGCCCGCGTAAGTGCTGTGCTTAGCAGGCCAGCCGAATATCGCTTCCCGCGCAGCCCAGTTATTTGAATTTAACCTTTTTCATTTTATTTCAAACACACTTCTGTACCCAGTTTCAAAAATCAACCTAGGTCGATTCAGTGAACCAAATTGAATGAAAACAATTTTGATAGAAAGGTCTGGGCATGCTGAATTCAAGTCATTTCGATCTGTAGATCATCCATGGTAAAAATAACAAGGCGGAAGCTTTTCTGCATTCAAACATTTTTCAAATTTAAACCATAATAGCTTTTGAGTTGATTCCAACTCTCAAAAATCACATTTAACCATACCTTTTAGAATATATAAAAATATATAGGTTTACCTATAGAAATAATGACCAAGTAATAAAAGAATCTTGGAATGTGAAAAATAAATAAACAAAATAAATAATCGTTGAAATTTAGGGTGAAAAGAAACTTTTTGTTTCTAAATAGAAACTTAAAATCCCATCTTGAACAAACTTTGGTTAGATATTTGAATCCAACTAAATTTAAATCAAGTGAAATCCATTCCTCATAAAATGCATCTTGAAATTTAAACACTTGGAGAATAAACCAAAACTCTAAAACCCTAATGGAAGGAAACCATTTTCAAGTTATCTCTAAGACTATGGATTTAATCCATATAAAAATTGATCATACAAACATTTCAAAATGATCAAGAAAGACAAATGGAAATATTATAAAACCATAGACATTGGTTTCACTTAATTTGGAACCATAAATAAAATCTTATGAAATTAATAAGACAAGGAAATTGAATTTCCAAAGCTAATAAAGCATCTATCTATAAATCCATACCAAATGGTGAGAAAATAATCCTAAATATATTTAAAAGGATAAATAAATATTAAATAAGAGTTTACAAATTGGAGTCACCAAGTTTGGATCTATAAATAAAAAGATATGGATTTTATAAGATAAAGACAAAAATATTAAATTAGAAATATTTAAAGACCAAATTAAATCTTGGCCCAATCCATTAAGAAAATGGAATGAATAGAATCCAAATAAAAATAAAATAAAAGGATAAAGGATTTCCAAATAAAATGGCATTATACATTCTATCCCTATTTTAATAAAGACAAATCTCTAATAAGAATAATTATTTAATTCTTGAGAAACTAGTATTTTGGAATTTACCCAAGTGGACTAAAAGTTATTTAATTAACTTAAATAAGATCAAAGAAATCTTGCAAATAAAATTTATGGAATTAAAACTATATTTAATTTCATTGGAATAAAGACAAGTACCCAATTTAAAATGATTAATAAATCATATTAAAATTATTCCTAATAATTCAAAGTGAATTATTTTGACACCTTTATAATTGAATAAAACTTACTGAAAAGGTTTTGGGGAAAAATGAAATTTAAATAAGGATTAAAAAATATATTTGATCTCATTTAATAAATGCAAGGGCCAATTTTAAATAATTAAAAGACCCTAAAAAGAATAAAAGAGTTGTTCTAAATTTGACTTCAGAATGTGGTAATAAACAGTGTTTGATTATTCAAAAAAATTGGCAAAGGAATGAATTCAAATGAGTGTTTGAATTGTTTAATCAAAATCAAAACAGAATAAAAGAAATGGAAAAAGGAAAAACAATCTGAACAAAAAAATGAAAAGGACCAAACCAGCCCAGCAGACCTAGTCTAGCCTAGTTAGCCCATTTACCCATCCCCACGAGAAAAACGATTCGCACCAGGAACTCGACCCACTCACTCGCTGATTGCCTGGACCCACTCCCACTCTCTCTCTCTCGCTGCCAAGCGACCCCACTGCCACCTCATCATCGTTTTCACCCGCGCGTAGACCACGCTCTCCTCCCCGGCCGTTCTGCCGACGGTTTCTTCGATTCATTGCACGGTAATGGCGCAATAAACCAGCCCTGCGACCTCGCCTACTTAACTGCCTCTCCCTCCTCTCTATTTCCCCCTCAGTTCCCCACCCTAATGCGCCACCAGGCTACTCAATTTCACACTACACCGCCACTGTCTCCGGCGAGGTCACCGAGCAATTCTGGCAGCTCCTCGCCACGCCTCGCTCTCTCGACCACTCAAGCATGATCTCCATCACCCCCTGAACCTCCCAGTGGCCTCAGCTCGCTCGTGCGTGCCCCCCATTGTCGGCAGCAACCTCGACTGAACGCGCCGCCGTCTGTCTCCAACTTCGACGACATTTCCCCGGTAACACCGACCTCCCCTTCCTCTCAGGATGATACTCCTACGCTCCCCTCTCTCTCGCACGACTAACAGACCCCCTATTTTGCCTTTCATGGACTGTAGCCTCACCAACTACAATGCCAGTGCGTGCCCAACGCCAGGCAGAACTCCGGCGAGAAATTTTGGTCGTCCTCGTGCGCCCCTGTCCAGAATAAGATTACGTCGAGCTTCCCCACGACGCTGCGATCGCTATGAGCCATCTCTCTCTCGCCTTCTGAATCACCGGCAACCTCGCCGCCAGAGCGCGTTGCCGCCAGTCGCCGCCTCTAGCACTGCTGGTTATTGGTCAAAACGTTGAGGAACGTAGGATCTTAATCAGACGGTTGCGATAGAAACTTAATCGAACGCGTATCCTTTCATCCGTACCGTGCGTAGTCAATTAGATTTGACGGCCCAGGAAGGTCGATCCAACCGAAGTGGTACCGCCCAATGAAATTGCTCCACGTGGCCCTGCGTGTTTATAAAAACCAGGATTTGATCTATTTGATGTTCCAATTTGAAAAATCATAACTTTCAAAACACACGTCCAAATTTTGAAAATTTTATATCAATGGAAATAGCAAGACAAGTACTTTCTGACCATGCCGTTTGTATACTAAATTGGTTCTCATACATTGGTTGTTTTTGCAGAAACTTGTGTAGGCATATTTAGAATATAAAAATTGTTCTAAAATGATTTTTGAGATAAAACCTTTGGCAAATGGTTTGTTTTGAACCTACTGATCATAGAAATCAATTTGTGGTTTAAAAAATATATTTGGTGAAGCAAAAGAATAAATCTTTGATTTACACCATTTCTAGTCAAAGAAAAATAATGTTTATTTACAAAAATGCTTTTGGAGAAAAACCTTTGGGAAATGTTTTGATTTAAACTCTCTGACCCTAAACACAAAGATTTATGTTTTGAAAACATATTTTGATGAACCCTATAGATTGTTGCTTTTTTTAAAAGCATTTCTCAACCACATAAAATAATACTTTGGTTTGTAGGTAGAATCTTTTGCAAATAGTTTTGCCACTTTATAAAATGACCAATAAGTGTTATAGAATGGTTATAACCTAGTATAAACCACTTTTGTAAATCAAACAAAGTTTGGCATGCTTGCATGCATTATTTTGGTTCTATTATTTTATGTGATGTTGCTTGAATGGTAGATTGAAATATTGCTTGCTTGATTGAATTGTAGTTGAATTGGAAGAGTGTGAACATTGCAAGATCAAGAAGTGAACTTATATTCTCTACCAAAAAGGCAAGTGATGCTTCATACTTTTGTCCCATTATTTTCACTATGCATTTGTGATATTTCTAAGTAGGACTTGCATGGAATTTTTGCTAAGTATAAACTATGCCATGGGATATCCTAGTAGATGAAACCTTAGTAGAAATTTCCTAAGTTAATATTCCTACTACTATCATGCTTAGCTTAGCTAGTAGGAAACAAGGGTGGATTATATTCATGCTATAGAATATTTCAAAGTCAAGGACTTGAGTTTTGTTTAATAAAACAACTAAGTGAATGAATCACCTTGGTGGAATGGAAGGAATGGTTTGTGTTGAGTGGTTCACAAGTCCCATTTCTATGGTTTAACTTGTGTATCTCACTTGTGGATGGCAACCCAGGAACAAAGAGATTTGAGATGTCAAATGTTGAGAAGCTTCAAGTGCAGCCACTTGGCAACATGGGCTCTGCCTGCATCATATAGGTTGACATAAATTAGCCAAATGGACAGTTGGTGGTAGGGGATGATAGGTTGGAACGCGTCCATTCTGGTCTAAGGGAAGGCTTCTGAAAGATCTTGTCTTGGTGAAACCAAGTCTTGTGGGTAAAGTGCACCACCTCTACAGAGTGAAAAATCTAAGTACTTAGCCATGTCCCTCGTAAAGGACAATTTGAGCATCAAGACATGGAAGCTATCGAATCTCCTCATCCTAATTTTTAAGTTAAAAACTTGTGGTTGAACAAGGGTTGAAGGATCACCAATTTGTATTGGGAGATGCCTTGGGTGTTTTTGTCAAGCAAAAACTTAGTGTTTTCAAATGATAAGGAAAATCTATTTTGAGCAAAGCAAGCCTAAGCTCCACTTAGCCAAATGCATATAGATGATAGACTCCACTATACTACCATAGTATCACTTGCCAATACAATTCAAATGTATTGACCCTTGTGGCTGTAACTTATTATGTTGCAGGTTTGTTTGCTGTTAGTGAAGTTTATTGATTAGGATTACAAGTCTACAACCAACATGGTTGTCTGTGGCACTTTGAAGATGAAGGACCCCATGCTATAGTTATATTCTGCTGCATTGTAATGTGATAGCCAAATGAGCTATGTAAGATGTAATAAATTATTTTATTCCTGGTTATAAAGTTGTATTATGACCTTTGTTTCTTGATATTACATATTAACTGTGGATGCTAGCTATTGATCTAGGGACTAGCATTGTAAACACAGGGATCTCTACCTTAGTAAAGGTTGGGAACCTTACAGATGGTATCAGAGCATTGTGTTGCCTGTAGGATTGTAACCCTAGGATTGGACAAAACCCCTTACAAAAATAGGAGTTGTATTTGTTCCAAACTTATTTACAAACAATCTTGTAAACTCTTTCCTCAACCATTTTTGGTTTTGATTCTACATATCTTCTATTTCAAATTTGATGGACAAATCCTCCACCATGAACAAAAACTTCAACATGAGCAAAGGACTTCACCAACTTAAGTGATTTCAATATTAATCTCAACAAGGACTTCAACTTGGATATCACTAAGGATACAAGTGAGACAAGAAATGTTACTCAAGAATTGAAGATTAAGGAAATACAACTTAGAGGAAACCATCATCACCTTTGAAGTTTTGTGACCAAGATGCAAGAAATTCTCCAAGGATACAAGGATCTTGTTCATGAAGAAGCAACCAAGAAGGATTTAATGATCTCAAGTGAACCATATAGTTGGACCACCATATTAAGTTTAGATCAAACCCACCAACTTATGTGGTGTAGCAAAAATATTTTGTTACCTAAAAATGTGCTTGAAACTTGTTGTTTGAGTGGAATGATTGTTTGTTATTGCTTGCACATTGCTTGTGTGAATTGTGATGTGTGTGATTAGAACTATTCCCTTAGAAATCTTTTGCCTATTCTAATCGCAATCCAACCCAAACAGATGACTACTCCAAGGAACTCCAACATCAAGAATGGTGACAACAACAACCAAGAGGTCATCATGAGAGAACAACTACTAGCAAACCAAACCCAGTTGAACCAAGTGACAACTCAGTTTTTAGCCAACAACAATGGGTTAAACCCAACCATGCAAATTTTTTTGGAAATTCAATCCCAATTGTTGCAAGGGATGGCCACTCAAATGATCAACATGGAAGACAACTCTTCCCAAGGAGATTATGACAATAAGGATGTCAAGGATGATATTTTAGAAGGAAACCAAGCTTGCAATGTTTGTGAAGACGAGGATCACACTTCCAAAGAGCATAAAGATCAATGCCCCAATTGTGAAGAGAAACATCCAGCTAATCAATGCCCCACAACCCAAGCTATTTGTTTCCTATGTGAAGGAAATAATCATGTCCCTATCCAATGACCCATCTATTCCATAGTTCAACAAAGGAAACAAGGTGGAGTGCAACAACTGATTGTAGACTACCATCGGAGAACAAAGTCTACCAAGAAGGATGAAGACAAAGGAAAATCTCAGCTTGCACCTCCATGCAATATGATTCAATTTAAAGGACCAAAGAGGAGACATATGTATTATCCAAGGAAAAGGTCATGGAGACCAGGAAACTTTCCTACCTTTGAGATAAGATATGAAGAGCATGAACTAGAAGCACTCCTAGCTTTGGAGAAACCCAAGAAGAAGAAGGACAAAAGCCAAGTGCAATGTTGCCATGGCAAAGATATTGGACAATATGCCAATGAATGTCCAGAGACGAAGAAAAAGTATAAGGAAATTAGCCAAGTATGGTGCAACAACTGCAAAGAGTTAGGCCATTATGTGTCAACTTGTCCACAGGAGATACGAGAAGAACTCAATCTTATCACATGTTCAAATGTGGTAACCAAGGACATTATGCAAGCAATTGTCCAGAAAAGATGAAGCACAAGATAAAGCCTATGAAGGATCTCAGCCTTGTCACATGTTTCAAGTGTGGAAACAAAGGTCACTATGCAGATGTTTGCCCAGAGAAGTATCATCAAGACACCAAGCAAGCCAAGAAGTAATCTAGTTGGAAATTTTTTAACGGTGGTAGTACCCTAGCTGCTTTGAGCCAACTTGTAACGCCTATCCTTCCCAAATCTCGGGTCGAGATTTATTTTAAGGGTGGTAGCATGTCACATCCCAAGATTTTCCAAATATTGTAATGTGAAAAATAAATAAACAAAATAAATAATTGTTGAAATTTAGGGTGAAAAGAAACTTTTTGTTTCTAAATAGAAACTTAAAATCCCATCTTGAACAAACTTTGGTTAGATATTTGAATCCAACTGAATTTAAATCAAGTGAAATGCATTCCTCATAAAATGCATCTTGAAATTTAAACACTTGGAGAATAAACCAAAACTCTAAAACCCTAATGGAAGGAAATAATTTTCAAGTTATCTCTAAGACTATGGATTTAATCCATATAAAAATTGATCATACAAACATTTCAAAATGATCAAGAATGAAAAATGGAAATATTATAAAACCATAGAAATTGGTTTCAATTAATTTGGAACCATAAATAAAATCTTATGAAATTAATAAGACAAGGAAATTGAATTTCCAAAGCTAATAAAGCATCTCTCTATAAATCCATACCAAATGGTGAGCAAATAATCCTAAATATATTTAAAAGGATAAATAATATTAAATAAGAGTTTACAAATTGGAGTCACCAAGTTTGGATCTATAAATAAAAAGATATGGATTTTATAAGATAAAGACAGAAATATTAAATAAGAAATATTTAAAGAGCAAATTAAATCTTGGCCCAATCCATTAAGAAAATTGAATGAATAGAATCCAAATCCAAAGAAAATAAAAGGATAAAGGATTTCAAATAAAATGGCATTAACCATTCTATCCCTATTTTAATAAAGACAAATCTCTAATAAGAATAATTATTTAATTCATGAGAAAATAGTATTTTGGAATTTACCCAAGTGGATTAAAAGTTATTTAATTAACTTAAATAAGATCTAAGAAATATTCCAAATAAAATTTATGTAATTAAAACTATATTTAATTTCATTGGAATAAAGACAAGTACCCAATTTAAAATGATTAATAAATCATATTAAAATTATTCCTAATAACTCAAAGTGAATTATTTGACACCTTTATAATTTAATAAAAATTACTGAAAAGGTTTTGGGGAAAAATGAAATTTAAATAAGGATTAAAAAATATATTTGATCTCATTTAATAAATGCAAGGGCCAATTTTAAATAATTAAAAGACCCTAAAAAGAATAAAAGAGTTGTTCTAAATTTGACTTCAGAATGTGGTAATAAACAGTGTTTGATTATTCACAAAATTTGGCAAAGGTATGAATTCAAATGAGTGTTTGAATTGTTTAATCAAAATCAAAACAGAATAAAAGAAATGGAAAAAGGAAAAACAATCTGAACAAAAAAAATGAAAAGGACCAAACCGGCCCAGCAGACCCAGTATGGCCCAGTTAGCCCATTTAACCTTGCCCGCGAGAAAAAAGATTTGCACCAAGGACTCGACCCACTCACTCGCTGATTGCCTGGACCCACTCCCTCTCTCTCTCTCTCTCTCTCTCTCTCTCTCTCTCTCTCTCTCTCTCTCTCTTGCTGCCAAGCGACCCACTGCCACCTCATCGTCGTTTTCACCCGCGCGTAGAGCACGCTCTCCTCCCCGGCCGTTCTGCCGACGGTTTCTTCGATTGATTGCACGGTAATGGCGCAATAACCCAGCCCCGCGACCTCGCCTACTTAACCGCATCTCCCTCCTCTCTGTTTCGCCCTTAGTTCCCCACCCTAATGCGCCCCCAGGCTGCTCAATTTCACACTACACCGCCACTGTCTCCGGCGAGCTCACCGAGCAATTCCGGCAGCTCCTCGCCGCGCCTCGCTCTCTCGACCACTCAAGCATGATCTCCATCACCCCCTGAACCACCCAGTGGCCCATCTCGCTCGCGCGTGCCCCCCATCGTCGGCAGCAACCTCGACTGAACGCGCCACCGTCTGTCTCCAAGTTCGGCGACATCTCCCCGGTAACGCCGACCTCCCCTTCCTATCAGGATGATACTCGTACGCTCCACTCTCTCTCGCGCGACTAACAGACCCCCTATTTTGCCTTTCCGTGGATTGTAGCCTCGCCAAGTACAACGCCAGTGCGTGCCCGACGCCAGGCAGAACTCCGACGAGAAATTTTGGTCGTCCTCGTGCGCCCCTGTCCAGAATAAGACTACGTCGAGCTTCCCCATGACGCTGCGATCGCTGTGAGCCATCTCTCTCTTTCTCTCTCTCCTTCTGAATCACCATCAACCTCGCCGCCAGAGCGCGTCGCCGCCAGTCGCCACCGCTAGCACCGCTGGTTATTGGTCAAAATGTTGATGACCGTAGGATCTTAATCAGATGGTTGCGATAGAAACTTAATCGAAGGGGTATCCTTTGATCTGTACCGTGCGTAGTCAATTAGATCTGACGGCCCAGGAAGGTCGATCCAATCGAAGCGGTACCGCCCAATGAAATTGCTCCACGTGGCCCTACCTGTTTATAAAAACCAGGATTTGATCTATTTGATGTTCCAGTTTGAAAAATTCATAACTTTCAAACCACACGTCCAAATTTTGCAAATTTTATATCAATGGAATCAGCAAGACAAGTACTTTCTGACCATTCCCTTTTTTAGTAAATTGCTTCTCATAAATTGGTTGTTTTTGCAGAAACTTGTGCAGGCATATTTAGAATATAAAAAATGTTCTAAAATGATTTTTGAGATAAAACCTTTGGCAAATGGTTTGTTTTGAACGTACTGACCATAGAAATCAATTTGTGGTTTCAGAAATATATTTGGTGAAGCAAAAGAATAAATCTTTGATTTAAACCATTTCTAGTCAAATAAAAATAATGTTTATTTACAAAAATGCTTTTGGAGAAAAACCTTTGGGAAATGTTTTGATTTAAACTCTCTGAGCCTAAACACAAAGATTTATGTTTTGAAAACATATTTTGATGAACCCTATAGATTGTTGCTTTTTTTAAAAGCATTTCTCAACCACATAAAATAATACTTTGGTTTATAGGTAGAATATTTTGCAAATAGTTTTGCCACTTTATAAAATGACCAATAAGTGTTTTAGAATGGTTATAACCTATTATAAACCACTTTTATAAATAAAAAAAAGTTTGTCATGCTTGCATGCATTATTTTGTTTCTATTATTTTATGTGATGTTGCTTGAATGGTAGGTTGAAATATTGCTTGCTTGATTAAATTGTAGTGGAATTGGAAGAGTGTGAACATTGCAAGATCAAGAAGTGAACTTATATTCTCTACTAAAAAGGAAAGTTATTCTTCCTACTTTTGTCCCATTATTTTCACTATGCATTAGTGATATTTCTAAGTACGACTTGCATGGAATTTTTGCTAAGTATAAACTATGCCATGGGAAATCCTAGTAGATGAAACCTTAGTAGAAATTTCCTAAGTTAAGATTCCTACTACTATCATGCTTAGCTTAGCTTATCTAGTAGGAAACAAGGGTGTTTTGTTTAATAAAACAACTAAGTGAATGAATCACCTGGGTGGAATGGAAGGAATGGTTTGTGTTGACTGGTTCACAAGGCCCATTTCTATGGTTTACCTTGTGTATCTCACTTGTGGATGGCCACCCAGGAACAAAGAGATTTGAGATGTCAAATGTTGAGAAGCATCAAGTGCAGCCACTTGGCATTATGGGCTCTGCCTGGATCATATAGGTTGCAATAACTTAGCCAAATGGACAGTTGGTGGTAGGGGATGATAGGTTGGAACGCGTCCATTCTGGTCTAAGGGAAGGCTTCTGAAAGATCTTGTCTTGGTGAAACTAAGTCTTGTGGGGAAAGTGCACCACCTCTGTAGAGTGAAAATCTAAGTACTTAGCCATGTCCCTGGTAAAGGACAATTTGAGCATCAAGACATGGAAGCTATCAAGAATCTCCTCATCCCAATTTCTAAGTTAAAAACTTGTGGTTGAACAAGGGTTCAAGGATCACCAATTTCTATTGGGAGATGCCTTGGGTGCTTTTGTCAAGCAAAAATTTAGTGTTTTCAAATGATAAGGAAAATATATTTTGATCAAAGCAAGCCTAAGCTCCACTTAGCCAAATGCATATAGATGTTAGACTCCACTATACTACCATAGTATCACTTGCCAATACAAGTCAAATGTATTGACCCTTGTGGCTGTAACTTATTAGGTTGCAGGTTTGTTTGCTGTTAGTGAAGTTTATTGATTAGGATTACAAGTCTACAACCAACATGACTTCCTGTGGCACTTTGAAGATGAAGGAACCCATGCTATTGTTATATTCTGCTGCATTGTAATGTGATAGCCAAATGAGTTATGTAAGATGTAATAAATTATTCTATTCCTAGTTATAAAGTTGTATTATGACCTTTGTTTCTTGATATTACATCTTAACTGTGGATGCTAACTATTGATCCAGGGACTAGCATTGTAAACACAGGGATCTCTAGCTTATTAAAGGTTGGGAACCTTACAAAAACCTTATTAAATTGTGACACCACTTTAAATGACATTCCCATGGACTAAAATATGTGGTGATGACATGTGTCAACATGATCCCATGTTTTGTTTGGAGAATCTTAAATCTTAAGAAGTTTTTCAATGAGTAGAAATTACTTTTCTAAAAATAAAAGGAATTAAACCAAGCTTTAATATTGTAATGTTAGTGATGATTCTAGATCATCTATAGGACCCTTGTGTGTCATGAATGCAAGTAGTTAAGTATTGTTTGGTGATTGTGTACCTCGTATTTATTCATAGATGCTAGTACCGACCAAGGATATGAGGAGGAAGGAGGATACTACGAAGAAGAAGCCGAGGAGAACTTCAACCACTGCTCTGCACAAGGCAAGCTTATACTGATATTGATGCAAGCTAACACTTGCAAGATACTCTAATTTAGCAAGCCTTACTAATCAAGTTGACCTACGCAAGCTTATACTTGCAATTGGGCAAGCTAATACTTACTTGTTACCATGCCAACTATATGCCTTAAGCATATATGATCCTACCCACTTGATAAACCAATCCTAGTTTTACTTACAAGCTTTATACTTTTTTCTTTATCAAAGCTATTACTTAGAGTTTACTTAAGTGAATTGTAGATACTAGAAAGATAGTTGAAGGTTGCATAAAGAGCATAAAATTTGGCCTAAGCTAGATAATATTTATGTCATCCTAAGGCATGAGATTGAACTGAGTTGAAACTCCACTAGTTTACCACCCCTCATTAGTACTCACTTCCACTTGTAGATGCTAGTGCTAAGCATAAAACTTGATCAAATTTAGATGGGAGTACTGGGTGAAAATGGTTATGAAAACCTTAGAATGATGGATCATTCTACTGAGATGTTTTGACATGTGTTTCCGAACACCAGATGATTTTGGTGATGAAAATGTTGAGGCATGAGCCTTAGCCCTTTATAAAACTGATGGCTGTCTGGATGCGATACCATTCCAATTTTATCATACAACCACAATACCCGAAGATTGGGTAGGGCTTGACTAGAAACTTATATACCTTAGTATTAGTTCCCTCACAGCCAAGGTCTGATCTGAGGCTACCTTGTGAAGATTGTCCACCTGTGCAGTACCCAAGATGACAGTTGGTCATGGTTGGGAGGCCAAACTCACAAGAGAGGTGCTTATACTAGGGCGTGTAATTGAAAGGTTAGGATTGATTATCCGCATACTGAGTATGGTGAATTCAGGATTTGTTCCTGACGGATGTATCAAATTTTGTGGTCAAAGTGTACAATCTCTGCAGAGTGTCAAACTATTCGAATAGCCACATCCGCAGTTATGGACAGTTTGTAAGGTTCCCAACCTTTAATAAGGTAGAGATCCCTGTGTTTAGAATGCTAGTCCCTGGATCAATAGCTAGCATCCACAGTTAAGATGTAATATCAAGATACAAAGGTCATAATACAACTTTATAACCAGGAATAAAATAAACTATTACATCTTACATAGCTCATTTGGCTATCTCATTACAATAAAGCAGAATATAGCAATAGCATGGGGTCCTTCATCTTCAAAGTTCCACAGGCAATCATGTTGGTTGTAGATTTGTAATCCTATTCAACACACTTCACTAACATCAAACAAACTTGCCACATAATAAGTTGTAGCCACAAGGGTCAATACATTTGAATTGTATTGGCAAGTTTCACTACTATGTAGAAATAAGTGGATCCTATCATTACATGCATATTTGGCTAAGTAGGGTTTAGGCTCATTTGCGGAAAGCAATATAGTTTTATCCTATCTTTTCAAAATAGTTTTGATCTTTTGACAAATCTTTCTAAACTCCTTGGAAAACTCCAAGTGCTTCTAATCCCTTGTTGTAACCATCAAGTTTTACTTTGAGAAATTGGAATGTCGAGATCTTCCATAGCTTCAGGCCTTAGTTGCTCAGAATTGTCCATAACCGGGGACACGGCTAAGTACTTAGAATTTTGATCTTCTGCAGAAGTTGTACACTTTACCCACATGACAAAATCTCGTCTTGATGCCACTAGTGGCCGCTGGATAAGTACTCACCAAAATGGAGTACTAGCAGATCGAGAATGTGACAAAGTCTTTACATAGGAGTCCTCCCAATACACAATGGTAGCTTGTCAACCAGGCACCAATGTAGGGTTAAATTTCCCTTACACAATTCTAGTTAACCTGAAGATGCCAATGCATGGGTCTTCCACTATGTAGTTGACTAAGCCAGAGCCCATTTAGCATGTGGCTACACACGAAAGCCACTGTATAAGAAACATGTTCAATCTCTAAGTCCCTGGGTGGTTTTCTTCTAGTGCACATACAAAAAGATAGCCATATGAACATGGTTCCCTTTGTTGCCACCTTGTCCAATCTTTAGTATCCTTGTCCACCCAGGTGGTTCATTGAGTACTTGTTTTATTAAATATAAAACATATATCTTTTCAACACTTCATATAATCATATCATGTACCCCATCCCAAATATATAGCAGGGCTAAGCATACTACAACTACAATGTTTTCACTAAGGATGATATAAGGGTATCCTATTAGGATTTAGCATAGCATAAAATATAGTAGTCCTTATCATGCATGTTACAAAAATCCACTAAGTGTAATGAAAATAGTAGGACATGGATGATAGTGTCACTTGCCTTTTTAGTAGAGAATGTTGGTTTACTTCTTGATTTTGCAATTATCACACTCTTCTATCTTCAATACAACTCAATCAAGCAAACACAAATTCAACTAGCATTCAAACCATTTCTCACACATAAAATAACAAAAACAAGGTCATGCATGCAAGCATGCAAAAGATAGTTTTATTTTCAAAAGTGGTTTCTACTAGGCTCTAAACATTATAAAGTTCAAAGTGGTCATTTACTAAAGTGGTAAAACCATTTGCAAAAGGTTTCATCTCATAAACCAAATATTATGATAAGGTGATATTTTATGTAGTTGAAAATATCTTTTAGCAAAATAATGATTTTATATGGTTCATAAAATAAGTTGTTATTCCACAAAACTTGGTGTTTAGGGTCAGAAGGTTTGAATCAAATCATTTCCCAAAGGTTTCACTCAAAAATCATTTTTAAATCATAATCAATATTTTTATTTCACTAGAAATGAGATAATTCAATTATTTATTCCTTATCTTCAAAAATTACATTTTAAATCCATAAGTTGGTTCCTATGGTCAGTAGGTTCACAACAAACCATTTTGCAAAGATTTAATCTCAAAAATATATCTAGAACAATTTTTATATTCAAAATAAGCCTACACAAGTTTCTGCAATTTCAACCAATTTTACAGAAGCAAAACATTAAACAAAATGCATGGTTGCAAAGTACTTGTTCTTCTGAATCCATTGATATAAAATTTGCAAAATTTGGACATGTAGAACTAAAGTTATGAATTTTACAAGTTTGCAATCCTAATAGAACATTTTCTGTTTTTAAATCGAAACCAGTGCCACGCGGCGTGTTTCTATTGGACGGTACCTCTTCGGTTGGATCGAGCTGTTTTGACCACAGGATCTTATTTATATTGCACGGTGCAGCTCGAGTGATACCCCTTCGTCTAAGTTCTAGTCACATCCACTGGATCGATATCTAATGGACGAAGTTGCTTGGTCAAAGACTGGCGGTGCTGTGCGGCGGCGAGCGGCGGTGCACGCTCTGGCGGTGTGCTTGCCGATGATACAGGAAGCAAGTGCGGAAATGGAAGTGCTCACCGTGCTCGTGGGAGTGTGGAGAATCTCGAGGTGTGGTCGGCTTGGCGAGGGGCGCTCAGGAACGGAGGGGATTGCTCGCCGGAGTGTGCAGCGGCGTCGGGCTCGTCTGGATGTCGACGGGGACGGATCTGCAGGTCGTGATGAGGCAAAACAATGACATGGTTAGACGCGCATGGCATCAGGGATTATGGGAGCATCAACGAGAGGGCTCGGGGCGGTCGGAGTTACCGGGGAAGGGTCGCCGGAGTTGCTTGCAGACGGTGGCGCTGCTGGTTGTCGTTGTTGCCGACGATTGGGAGCGCGCGTGAGTGAGTGGAGCACTCGGGCAGGTGCGCACGGAACTGAGGAGCAGGCTTGCGTGCTCTGTGAGGAGAGGGGCGGTTGCGGTTTGCCGGAATTGGCCGGGAACGCCGTCGGAGATAGAGACGCTCGATCTCGAAATTCACTCAGCCTGGGGGCAGAGAGGGAGAGGCAAGCGAGGGGAAAGGGAGAGGAGAGTATGGCGTTTATGTGTGCGTGGTCACCGGAGGAATTAAGCCTGTCAATTAAGCAAATTGATCGCCGCAATCAAGGCAGCAACGGCGAGGGAGATGTGGTCGCGAGTGAGAACGACGATGAGGTGGCGTGGGGTCCGTTGTTAGCGAGAGAGAGAGGGAAAGATGGGGCCAGCGGTCAGTGATTCAGCGGGTGCGCGCGTGGGTGAAAAAACATTTCGCTGAGGGGGGAAAAGTTGGGCTGTGAGTGGCCTTGCTAGGCCTGCTTAGTGGGTTGAGTTTGTTTCACTTTTTTTATACAGAATGCTTTTTCTTTTTCTATTTGAATTTCTGTTTTGATTTTCAAACAAATAATTCAAACAACAAATCAATTCAAACCACCACCAAACTTTGTATTCAATTTAGTTCTGTTTAACAACATAATCCAAAGTCAAAAATAAAATAATTCTTTTATTCTTTTAGGATATATTAATAATTAAATAAATAGACCTTAGTTTTTAATTCAAATAGGATTTAATTTATTTAAAAATTCTATTTGAAATCTAAATAATACCAAAACCTTTTCAGTAGGTTTTATTTGAAAACATAAAACACTTGGAATTCTTATTTAAAATACTTTAACAATTTTTAGTGTTTATTTAAAAAGGAATAAACCTTTACTGTAATAAAATTGTATATTAATAAATCTTCATTATTTTATTTAAATAAACCTTTACTCTTTTTATAAAATAGAAATATTTTATTTCAAAAGTTTGGCCAAGATTTAATTTGGCTCTATAAAATAATCCTTATTTATAATTCTACCTTTTCTTTTGAATACCAAATCTTTTTATTAAAAGATCCAAAATTAGTGGTTCCAACTTTTATAACTTTATTTATTATTTGTTTACCTTTGTAAATCCCTTTAGGATGTTATTTGACCAAAATAGGTTTTGATGTTTCCAATTGGAATAAAAAAGTTTCTTCTCACCCTAAAAATCAACAATTGTTTATTTTGTTTATTTATTTTTCACATTTCAAAATTTGGAAAATTTTGGGATGTAACAGGCTATCACCCTTAAAATAAATTTCGTCCCGAGATTTGGGAAGGCTAGGGTTACAAGTTGGCTTGAAAACAACTAGGGTACTACCACCCTTAAAATAAATCTCATAGGATTACATTGATGGTTCACTTGACTAAGAGTTCAACACTTGATATCCTGACAAGGAATCCTTATTTGTCTCAACTGAGTTAACTAGTTTCTGACATCCACTTATTCTATCTCTTCAAAGTTTCTTTCCATGTCAATGTGGTTCACATGTCCTTTCTGGGTCACATTGGACTCATCTCCACTGGGTTCAGGACAGTCTGATGCATAGTGTCCAAGTTCCTTGCAATTATAGCACTGCAACTGGCTAATGTCTTTCTTCCTGAAAGTGTCATGTTGGTTCTGACCAAGGTCATCTCCATTGTCAGTATCATTTCCATTATTATCCCTTCCATTGATGTTATGGTGATACTGATGTGGTTCAGAATCTTCCTTGCTCTTTTTGAATGAATGCTTCTTTTGTGATGATCCTGAGTGATTCTTGAGTTTATGCTTCCTCTTTCTGTTCTCAACTTGATTCATCTTGTTTTCCAATATAGTGGATTTGTCACAGAGTGATTGATAAGTTGGGACATAGGCAACAGCTAGCTGCAGGTTCAACTCATCATTAAGTCCTTCAAGAAATTTCTCCTTTCTCTTAGCATCTGTGTCAACTTCATCCGGTGCATAGCGTGCCAGATTGTTGAATTCTTCAATATACTCAGCCACACTGTGGTGACGCTGTTTCAGATTGTGAAACTCCTTTTTCTTCAAGTACATCACTCCAGGTGAGATGTGAGTTGTTCTGAATCCATCCTCAAAAATATACCAAGTCACATCTTCAAGGGGAGTGGTGATATGAAAGTTGTCCCACCATGTTGCTGCTGGTCCTTCGAGAAGAGATGCTGCAAACCTTACTTTTTCCTCATCGGTGCAGCCAACAGTCACTAAGTCCTTATTCACTGAACGTAACCAATCATCGGCTACCATTGGGTTAGTTGTTCCAAAGAACCTTGCAGGCCTTAGTTTCAGAAACTTGGTGAGCATATCATGTGCTGGAGGATTATTCTGATTGTTGTTGTTGTTGATATGATTCTGTATGAATGTGGTCATCTCCTGCATCAGTTGTGTCTAAGCTGTCATCATCTGCTGCATCTCAGGAGTGATATTGTTGTTTTGGTTGGGGTTGGCACGACGGGGAAGCATCTGTTGGTTTGATAGGGATGAGTAATGATGGATAGGTTTTAAGAAGTTCTAACACACAACTCAAAACATCCAAGTTCAATCAAACAATCAATCAATCAACAAGCAACTATCCACTTAACAACTTATGAGCTTAACTCATGAGCTGAAGGAGACAACAAGTTTTCTTGAAATAAATAACTTAGTGTAGTCATACTTCATAGGTAAATATGATCCATACACTAACATGATATCAATGTTTTTGGTAGGCAAACTAATGTCTCTTGGTTTTCACTTGTAGTCCTTAGTGAAATCCTTGGTGAAACTAAAATTGAAGTCATTGGTCATGGTGAAGGCTTTGTCCATCAAGTTAAAAAGGAAGAGATGTAAAATCAAAACCAAAAGGTTGAGGGAAGAGTTTACAAGATTGTTTGTAAATAAGTTTTGGAACAAATACAACTCCTATTTTTCTAAGGGGTTTTGTCCAATCCTAGGTTTACAAATCCTACATGCAACACAGTGCCCTGATACCATATGTAAGGTTCCCAACCTTTAAAAAGGTAGAGATCCCTGTGTTTACAATGCTAGTCCCTAGATCAATAGCTAGCATCCACAGTTAAGTTGTAATATCAAGATACAAAGGTCATAATACAACTTTATAACCAGGAATAAAATAAACTATTACATCTTACATAGCTCATTTGGCTATCTCATTACACTGCAAAAGAATATAGCAATAGCATGGGGTCCTTCATCTTCAAAGTGCCACAGGCAATCATGTTGGTTGTAGACTTGTAATCCTATTCAACACACTTCTCTAACATCAAACAAACCTGCCACATAATAAGTTGCAGCCACAAGGGTCAATACATTTGAATTGTATTGGAAAGTTTCACTACTATGTAGAAATAAGTGGATCCTATCATTACATGCATATTTGGCTAAGTAGGGTTTAGGCTCATTTGCAGAAAGCAATATAGTTTTATCCTATATTTTCAAAATAGTTTTGATCTTTTGACAAATCTTTCCGAACTCCTTGGAAAACTCCAAGTGCTTCTAATCCATTGTTGTCGTCATCAAGTTTTTCTTTGAGAGATTGGAATGTCGAGATCTTCCATAGCTTCCGGCCTTAGTTGCTCAGAATTGTCCATAACCGGGGACACGACTAAGTACTTAGAATTTTGATCTTCTGCAGAAGTTGTACACTTTACCCACATGACACAATCTCGTCTTGATGCCACCAGTGGCCGCTAGATAAGTACTCACCAAAATGGAGTACTGGCAGATCGAGAATGTGACAAAGTCTTTCCATAGGAGACCTCCCAATACACAATGCTAGCTTGTCAACCAGGCACCAATGTAGGGTTAAATTTTCCTTACACAATTCTAGTTAACCTGAAGATGCCAATGCATGGATCTTCCACTATGTAGTTGACTAAGCCAGAGCCCATTTAGCATGTGGCTGCACACGGAAGCCACTGTACGAGAAACATGTTCAATCTCTAAGTCCCTGGGTGGTTTTCTTCTAGTGCTGATGGGGATGTGCCTACCAGGGTATACCCAGCAGGACGTTTCCGACTGGCCTAAGAACTGGCGAGTGGGCCTGCAAGACGGCGACTGGATTGAAGCCCAGCGAGGAACCAAGCGACTGGAATCTGAAGGCCCAGGCGAGTAGATAGGCCCAGTCGGATTAGGTTAAACGAGTACCGAAGCTTTAACTGAATCGGTTGAGATATGTAAACCCTTGGGGAGGTGAGCCTATATAAACCTCCCTGTAGGGCGATTAGAGATACGTTCCATCATACACCCAAGCGACTCGCCGCATAGCCGCCGAGCTCGCCCATTGTACCACCTTCATAATACAATCTAGCAGGAGTAGGTCTTTACCCTCCGGGGGGCCGAACCTGGGTAAAACCCTGTGTCTTTGCCCTCATCTCGCACCGCAGATGGCTGGCCGCCCTTGCCCCTCGTTCTACTACTCGCTGCCGATTGCAGCATCGTGACCATTCCCACGGTGGCACCCATCTGCGGCGTTCGGCGGTTCTGGCGAGATCCAATCTGCCCATCAATGAGACGGTCGCCACCGGCCGCATGATAGCGATCAAAGAGATGCTCTAAATCTTGCCGAGCATCTACGTCCCGGCGGAGCGACCCGTCACGCACAGCGTGATCCTGCCAATCGGCACGATTAGCCTCTTCGTCATCCTCACCGACGTCATCGTCTCGGAGGATTCGGCTCGCATCCGCGAGTCACCGCCATGCGATCGGCTCTCCGAGAGCCAGATCCGCACGATCCATCGCCTCTCCTCCGAGTACAACTCGGCCCACAGCGACGTGGCCGAAAACTCAGCGGCCGCAGAAGACGCGGCCCTCGACAACGACGCCGACTCGGCGACCCCAGCGTCACTCGCCGGATCCATCACCGCGGCTTCACCCACGGGCTCCATCACTCAGATCTCCAACGTGGGAGACTTCGAGGACCCCTCCATCCTCGGGATCTTCGAATTCGACTCCGGGTCGGAGAATTCCGCCGACCTCCGCGACGGAACCGGTCGCCACACCGCGACCTACATGGCTACCGGCACCGATCCGCCGGAGGATCCATTCTCCACCCCAATCCCTCCTAACGCCACGGCAACGGAGGTCGAGGAACTCCGCCTGAAACTGGCGGAGGCGGTGCGCAAGGAACAAGCCGAGCGCGAGAAATTCCGCCTCGAGCAGGTGACGGCGCAGGAGCTATCGCGCTACCACCAACAGCGGATCAGGTCGCGCCTGAACCCCACCGTTCAGGGGCGCGCCCTGAACTTCGACGACGAAAACGACCCGGCCCGCGTGGCCGAGCGCGCGATCTGCGAGAACGCGCCACCAGGAGGAAGCGCCCGACCCCCGCCAGGGTCGACGGCGATGGGCGCCCCGCCTCCACCCAACCGCACACCCCCCAGGGACCAGCCGCGGATAGTAGTCTCCTCACGGGAGCGAGACGCAAATGGCCTCCCACTGTTCTCCACCCCGATGGACAACCTCGTGGCAGGCCGAGCAGCAGCCGACAACATCACGGCCACCGGCGACGGCGCCCTACAGATCCAATACGTCAGGGCCCTGCTCGCAAAGGCCGTCGAGCAGCAAAGAGCGGGCGCCGACTCGCAGGGTCGAGTATACTCGCGTTCCTCGGGAAGCAGGGCGGCCTCGAGCGGCCGCCCAATGGCGGAAAACACACTCAACTGCCTGCCACCGGAGCCACTGCAGCTCCAACACCGACCCGCGAACGCAGCACTCTCCACCAACGACCCCAGGCCGGCGACCAACCTCGTCGCCGCCAACGGTCAACCCATCAACGCCCGCACCCACATCATCAACAACCAAAGCTTGCGCGCACGCCAGCCCGACGACCAGCGACACACCCTAACCAATCGCCGCGACGGCGAGCCCATGGGGTCGCTCAGTCGACTCGGCCCCAAGTGCTTTCGACCAATGATCCAAGGCGAGAAGTACCCGCCAAATTTCAAGGCGCCGAAGGAGATAGAAAAGTATGACCCCTCGTACAACCCCGTCGTCTGGCTCGACACATACCTCATGGCAATGGGGATCGCAGGCCACACCGACCTGCTAGCCGCCCATTACCTCCCACGATGATGGAGAGCGTGCGGGCGGTGGATCAACACCCTCCTCGGGCGATATAGACTCACGGGAGGAGATGTGCGACGCTTTCGTCGGGCACTTGAGTGCTCCTACACCAGCGCCACCACCGTGAGGACTGGAGCGTGCGTCCAGGGACCGCGAAGTCGACCAATCGGGTCCAACGGTGGCAAGAACTCGCATAACGCGGTCGGCATCCACCGGACACCGCGATCCATTGTTTCAAGACCTCGTGCGCTGAGCCCCGGTCGCCAAACTCAGCGACACTCTCGCACTCGACAACATCCCGACCTCCTCGAGATCGCCAAGCAGACGGAGGAAGATCCAAACCAGGAAGCGGCGATGAGTCGAGGTCAACGCCACACGGCGGCCACGACAGCGGACGACGGTCCAACCTACGCTACAGCAACTTTCGCCTCACGGCAAGCGCCCGCGATGGCGAAGGCGACTTCGTCGCTAACGCCGGGCACGCGCAACGCGAGCCCAAAAGCTTCCGCCGCGACGGAGGACAACGCCGCGACGGCGGCAACTACAAGGCCAAGCCAAGGTTCGACCCCGCGGCTCTCCTTAACCAACCATGTGCGTTTCATAGCAGGGAAGGGAAGCCCGCAACGCACACCACCGCCGACTGCCACACCCTCAGGGAGATCGAGAAGGCACGGCGAGCACGGGAGGACCCCGACAACGACCCGCCAAACGGCGGAAAATTCTGCAAAGTGGCCGGCTCGCTCCATACCTTCACGGGCTTCAACACGAAACGTGAGAAGAAGGCCATCGCCCGCGCCGTCGCCGTCAACGCGGTGGCCCAGGTGGACGTTCCCCAGTTCCTCAACTGGTCGGAGCAGCCCATCACCTGGAGTCGACAAGACCACCCTCCACGCATCGAGTACCTAGGACGAGTTTCTCTGGAGGTCAAGCCTAAGGTCGGCGACTACTGGCTCCCCAAGACATTGATGGACGGCGGCAACTCCATCAACATCCTTTACCTCGACACCTTCAGGCGGCTACGGCTCCCGCAGTCGATGATCGAGACGACTCACACCATGTTCCACGGCATCGTCCCCGGACGGAAGGCGTACCCGATCGGCAAGGTCACGCTGTCAGTCACCTTCGGCACACCAGCAAACTTCCGCACCGAGCGGATCGTCTTCGAGCTGGTGCCCTTCGACAGCCCCTACCACTGCGTCCTGGGGCGCCAGGCGTTCGCCAAGTTCATGGCAGCGCCCCACTACGCGTACAACGCGATGAAGCTCCCCGGGCCGTGCGGCGTCATCACCATCAACGGCGACCCCGACATGGCCGCCGAGTGCGAGGCCAAAGGAGCCGAGCTTGCTGACGCCGTCATCGCGGCGGAGACCAACCACGCCGATGAGCTCGCCAAGTACGCGAGCGGGGTCAACAACGACGAGCCCACCATACTCAAGAAGCCCAATTAAGAGGGTGCAAACACCTCAACCTTTGAGGCCACTACGAACACCCGCACCGTCGAGCTGGTTCCAGGCGACTCCAGCCAGACGGTGACGATCGGGATAGGCATGAGCCCAGCATAGGAAGGCGCGCTCATCGAGTTCCTCCGTGAGAACAGGGACATCTTCGCATGGAAGCCCTCTGACATGCCCGGTGTCCCCAGGGAGCTCGCTGAGCACAAGCTAAACGCCGACCCCAAAGTGTGACCTGTCAAGCAGTCGCTGCGGCCATTCAATGAAGAGCGCCGCCGAGCAATCGACGAGGAGGTGCAGCGTCTACTTGCTGCAGGCTTCATCCGGCCAATCAAATACTCCAAGTGGCTGGCAAACCCAGTCCTAGTCGAGAAAAAGAACGGGACCTGGAGGATGTGTATCGACTACACAAACTTGAATAGCGCCTGCCCAAAGGAGCAGTTCGTCCTCCCGCGGATCGACCAAATAATCGATTCCACCGCGGGCTCGGAGTCGCTCTGTTTCCTCGACGCCTACTCCGGGTACAACCAGATCAAAATGGCCGTCGAGGACGAGGAGAAGACGGCGTTCATCATGCCATTCGGAGCCTTCTGCTACACCGCCATGACCTGCGGCCTCAAGAACGCCGGGGCGACCTACCATCGGTGCATGCAAGAATGCCTCGCGAGCCAAATTGGCCACAACATCCACGTCTACATCGACGACATGGATGTAAAGTCCACTTTTCAGGGTGACCTACTCGCCGACCTGGCGGAAACATTCGCCAACTTGCGAAAATACAAGATAAAGCTCAACCCAGGCAAATGCACCTTCGGTGTACCAGCAGGACAACTACTAGGGTACGTCGTCTCCAAACGAGGGATCGAGGCGAACCCCACGAAGATCGACACGATCGCACGACTCGGCAAACCGAGTGCTGCGTGGCGCCCGTAAGCTGGCGAGGCGGTAGCGGCTCTCGATCGCTTCATCCCGCTGGCGAAAAGGCGATGCCCCTATACCGCCTGATGCGCAAGAACCCCACCTTCCAGTAGGACAAGGAGGCGGACGATGCACTCCGTGATCTCAAAAAGGTGCTACTCGCCGCACCACTACTCGCCGCCCCCGCCGACAAAGAACCCATGCTGGTTTACGTCGCGGCTTCCGAGCGCGTCATCAGAGCCGTAATGGTCGTCGAGCGACCGGAGGAAGGAAAGGAGCGCCCAGTACAACGACCGGTGTACTACATCAGCGAGGTCCTCACCGAATCGCGCCAGCGGTACCCCCAGTACCAAAAGCTGGTATACGCGGTCTTCAGAGCTCAGCGGCGCCTACCGCACTACTTCTAGGAGCACCCGATTATGGTCGTCTCCTCAGCACCATTGCAAGACATCATCCGCAATCGCGAGGCGACTGGGCGGGTCGCCAAGTGGGCCGTCGAGATCGGCGTCCACAACATCAAATACGAGCCACGAAAAGCGATCAAGTCGCAGGCCCTAGCGGACTTCATTGCCGACTGGGAAGAGGCCCAGCAGCCAGAGAAGCTGCCATACCTCCATTACTGGAGCCTGCACTTCGACGGATCCAAGAACGCGGACGGTGCATGCGCAGGGATCGTGCTAACTTCACCAAAGGGCGACAAGCTCGGCTACGTCCTCTTCCTCGAGTTCACACCCTGCACCAACAACATGGCCGAGTACGAGGCCTTACTCCACGGCATGCGAGCGGCCAAGGAGATGAATGTCAACCGCCTACGTTGCTACGGCGATTACGACCTCGTCGCAGGGCAAGTCGCTGGCACCTGCGACGCCGTCTCCCCTACCATGGCGGCGTACCGCCAAGCAGTGGACAAGTTGGGCGGACACTTCATAGGCTACTCCGTCGAGTGGATCGACATGCGGAAGAACGAGGAGGCCGACGCACTCTCTCGCATCGGGTCGGCTCGACTCGCACCACCCGCCGGCATCTTCCTCGACACGATCACCAAGCCATCAGTCTCTCCCCCGAGGGAGATCGACATTGGAGTCCCGCTCCAACCAGAGGCAGCCCTGGTCGCACTCGTCAACGAGCCAGACGACTGGACCAAGCCCTACATCGCCTACCTGGAAGCCGGCACCTTGCCGACAGACGAGACGGACGCCCGGATGATCGCTCGCCGATGCAAGTCCTACACCATCATCGACGGCGAGCTCCACAAGCGCAGTGTCACCGGCGTGTTCCAACGCTGCGTCCAACCCGCTGAAGGAGGCAAGATCCTCCACGATATCCACTCCGGCGATTGCGGCCACCACGCCGGCGCCCGCTCTCTAGTCGCCAAGGCTATGCGACATGGCTTCTACTGGCTCACCGCACACGCAGATGCTGTCGACATTTTCCAGCGGTGCGCCGGGTGCCAGAAGTACGCCAACCAGACGCACGTGCCGAGCTCAGCACTCAAAACAATCCCCATCACCTGCCCATTCGCTGTGTGGGGGCATGGACATGGTAGGCCCCTTCAAGAAGGCCCCTCCGGCTACACCCACCTTCTAGTCGCGGTCGATAAATTCACAAAGTGGGTGGAAGCCAAGCCAGTTCGGAAATTCGACGGGAAGACCGCCACCAAATTCCTACGCGAGCTCATATATCGCTACGGGTTCCCAAACAGCATCATCACGGACAACGGCACTAACTTCGCCAAAGGAGCCATGGCCGAATTTTGCGAAGAGCACCACATATGCCTCGACCTCGCGTCGGTCGCCCACCCGGAGTCCAACGGCCAAGCAGAACGAGCCAACCAAAGCATCCCCCAAGGCCTGAAGCCGCGAATCCAAGTACCACTCGAGAGCACCACCGGATGCTGGGTTGAGGAGTTGCCCTCTGTCATCTGGGGGATCCGCACCTCGGTCAATAGGTCGACTGGATTCACCCCCTTCTTCATGGTCTATGGCGCCGAGGCAGTCATGCCCACGGACCTCGAGCACGACTCGCCGCGGTTCGTCCACTACACGGAGGCCGCAAACGAGCTCGCCCGCCAAGACGGGGTCGATCAACTCGACGAGGCACGTGACCTCGCTCGGTCACGCATAGCCATCTACCAGCAGGGACTCCGCCGCTACCACAGCCGGCGGGTGAAAACTCGCACCTTCCAAGAAGGAGACCTGGTGTTATGCCTCATCCAGGACAAGAAGGGCATGCACAAGCTTTCCCCTCCGTGGGAAGGACCATTCGCCATCGGGAGAGTACTCGGCAACGACGCCTACTACCTCATCGACGTCCACGGGGACGGCGAACTCGACGTCAAGAGATCATGGAATGTAAACCTCCTACGGAAGTTCTACGCCTAGAACCCCACATATGTACTCTCCAGTCGCTATGCAATAAAAAGAAACGGTTACCGCAAATTGCGCCTACTCTCCATGCCTTGTGCCACTCGCACTCGTAATAACAGCGTTACGCTAACCGCAGAAGTCAACCTTTGGTACAGCGATCGGCACGGCTAAGTAGTGCGGTGCAAGAGAACTGAGTCACCTCAGGTCTTGCATCGTCCATGAAAGACGCCTACCCGGAGCCCCATTGGAGTCGCCTAGCTCGAATGGTTCTACGAGCCAAGACAACTGCCTTCGCTTCTTACAGCGACCATGGTCCTCCGCATCCTTGGCATAGCGACTCGAACGGCTAAGTACCACGCTTGGGGACTGAAGACCAGTTCCTCGCGAGCGGTCCGGAAAAACGCCAAGTAGGAGAGCATGCCCAGGACTCGCCACGCGACTGACCCCACGGGCCAGGCAGGAGTGACGCGCTCAAACTATCGCGCTAAGTCCTCACCCACCCTCGAGTTGCGCCTAGAACAACCAAGTACCACGCCCGGGGACTCGGCCACCCGACCTCGTTCGCGCAAGGGAAAACGGCAAAGTACAGAGCGCTCAAGGGAGTCGCCTAGCGACTGGCTCTCCGAGCCCGGGTGAGTCGACCACAGTAACAAAACACAAAAACAACAAACATATCACATACGAGGTAAACCCCACAAAAGGGCGGACGCGCTCGGGGACTCGTTCAAACATCAATCACAAACACATGAAAAATACCAAAATTGAAACGATGTCTCATTCGATTGCATGTTGCATTGTCTCATATTACAAAATATGCCCGCATGGCAGACCTGCTTCTAACGCCACAAGGCAAACTATCCTATTCTGCAGGCTTAGATGACGACTCGCCAACACCCCGGCGATTGCGGATGAACGACGTGTACAGGTTCGACGGATACGTCGTCAGTTCACCCGCCATCGCCGCGCGGAAGGGTTGCTCGACCTTGAAATCACGATGCGGCGGCTCAGGGTCGCTAGGCGCGACGACCGTCTCCTGGTACGGAAGGAGGTCGCCCATCGCCCAGACATGCTCCGAGTACGTGGCGGCGCGGTCCTGCAACTTAAGGACCTCGGAAAGCTCCACCGCGCCAGTAGACGATGGGTAGCCACTCGTCACATCGTCGATGTCGAAGTCCTCAGGGAAGTGGGCAAGTCCAAGACTAAGTGCCGTCACCGCTCCGCGCCGAAACTCCGACCGCGTCATGAACTCAACGACCGCGGGCGCCTTCTCCAAATACCTCCACACCTCAACGAGGTTGCTGGGAATCACTTCCGTGGGCGATATCTCTTGGAGATAGGCACGGATGCATGTCGCCGACAACGTTGCCGAGTCGACAAGCGTGCTTACACACTGCCGCGCGTCGAACGAGCTTGCCTCTTCCGCGCTATCGATGATGCGACCTGCGAGTAGAAGACAATAATGAATACGACGGACACCACAAAAGGCACAACTACTGGCAGAGGCAGACGCACTTACCAATCAACGGGCGGGCGAGATCCGTGATGAAGCATTGAAGCGAAGTGTGGTCGTCCTGAAGCCCAGCAACAAGGGCGTCCGACACTTTGCGATCCTCTTCGGCGGCTGCAATGGCGGCCTTGGCTCGCCCATCAGCCGAGCTCGCTTCTTCCTTCGCCTCCCGCAGCTCGCGCTCGAGGTCGGCGATCCGCTGTTCAGCCGAACTCAAAGCCGATTGCGCCGCCGCCAATTCTCCCGCGGGGACAAGTCCCTGAGGAGATTCCTATGCCTTCGCGGCAACCGCCTGAAGCCCTTTGTTCGCCTCCTGGACGATGGCCAGTTCCTTCTACGCGCGGTGCTTTGCTGCCAATCGATCAGCCGATTCAAGCTGCAGACCCTGCACATCACCAAAAAGGTTAATCAAAGAAAAATTCCTAAGTGCCCACCCGCTGAAATTCAGCGAGTGTGCACTCAGGGACTGGCAATCAAGAAATTCCTAAGTGCCCACCCGCTGAAATTCAGCGAGTGCGCACTCGGGGACTGGCATTCAAGAAATTCCTAAGTGCCCACCCGCTGAAATTCAGCGAGTGCATCGGGACTGGCAATCAAGAAATTCCTAAGTGCCCACCCGCTAAAATTCAGCGAGTGCGCACTCAGGGACTGGATGCGAAAAATACATATAAGACACTGAAAGAATCAGGCCGCTGCAAAGCACCAACCTGATCCTCGGGGACTGGATGTACCTGGATGGCTGCGCCAAGCATGCCGTGGAGTTGTATCGCGTCCACGGACGCGAGTAGAGCCGGCGTATGCCCACGACGTTGGTCGACTTCAGCATCGGTGATCCCAGGAGCGTGGCTCGAGGGCGAAGTTCCACTCGCCGCGGCCGCCTTGGCCATGAAGCGCGGGAAGGTGGCGATAGAGGCACCCGCCCCAAAGGAGGTCGGCTCGGCCGTTCCAGGCAACGGAGCGCCCTCCTTCGTGGACGCGGCCGCCTCCGTTGCGGGTCCAGCCGGCGCGACCGCCGTGTCGTCAGAAATCGTGACAACATCGTCGCCCTTGGCCTTCTTGCCGCCATCCGTAGGGACGGTGACTTCGTCCGCTTTCCTCTTGCGAGAAGGTTCCTCTTCGCTGACGACGGGTGGCACCATAGCTACGGTCGGGTGGCCCATCCTCTTCACTCCGGTCCTGTACATCAATCATGTAAGATAATTCAAGCGATTATGGAAGACAAAGGAAGGCGAGTGTACTCACTTGGCGACTGCAATGAAGCGCAGCCCCGTATGGAGGCCGGCTGGCTTCTCCAGTTCAGGGCCCAGTCGGCGGCTGAGCCCCATGTCCAGGACGTTGCGTGCCCAAGACACAGACGGCTTCTTCGTCGTCGAGGCTGCAACCGGAGCCTCTGTGACCTCTTCGACAGGAGCTTCCCTGCGAGGCGAAGTCTCTACGGTCGGAGCATCCCCCAGCCCCGAGACTGGGGCGAATGGCGGAGGCATCGACGCCAGGGGCACCTCGATGGTGGTCGTGTCCAGCGCGGCCATCGTCGGCGGTGCCTCATCCTTGGCCGGGCTGGGGGCGTCAGAACTGCTCATTGAATGCGGTGGCGAGGCCGGCTTCGTCGGCTTCGTCTTCCTCTTCCTCGGAGGGGCCTTCGCCTCCTTTTCCTTCTTCTTCTTTTTCGATGGAGTGGCCTGGCGGCGCGAGGTGGTTTCTGGGAGCTCGTCGTCGTCGTCATGGCGCTCGAGGCTTTTGCTTTCCTCAAGCTCGCGTTGACGTTGCCCACGGGTCTTGCGAAACAACAGGGCGACTTCCTCTTCAGACTCATCGTCGCTGTCGCCCTCGTCACTCCCGGCATCGCCCTTGGCGGGAGGCGACTCGCCCACATCCTGGACGGACGAGCTCGAGTTCTCGTCGTCCGAAGGCGAGAGCCAGCCTTCCACCACATGGAATAGCTGCAATGAACACAAGATGAAATCAGAATTACCGCGACTGCAAAAACTGCGACTGCGAGCGAAGTGAAGCGATTACCGTTGGGGCTGGACGCTTCGCGGTGTAGGGGGCGACTCCAGCCTGTGTGTCTAGGTACACCGCTTGAGTGATTTTCTTCAGTGCTGGGAGGTAGTCCTCGAGCTTCCATTCGGCGAGACAGGCCTTCGTCGAGTCGTCTCGGCCGGTGTACTGGTACATGTAGTGCTCGCGCCGGGCCAACGGGACGAGCCGCCGCCCGAGCCAGTAGTTGTACAGATTTATCGTCTGGAGGCCCTTCTTCTTTAGGCCACGGATGGTCTGAAGCATTTTGTCAACGACCATCCACTGGTCGTTGGGGAGCTTGCCGATTTGAAGGCGGCGCGGCTCGGACCGGTTGGCGGAGTATCGCGGAATCGCCGACTCGCCCTCCGTGGTCGCCTCGGCTACGTAGAACCACAATTTCTTCTAGTCGCTCGCCGCCTTGGCGGGAACAGGTCGACAGCCCAAGTAGCACTCACAGAACGCCATGAAGATGGCGAGCTGCTCGATGCTGTGGGGACCCAGATCCGATGGATGGATCCCATAGTAGGCGCAGAAGCGCCGGAAGAACAGGGACGTGGGGAACCCTAGCCCCCGTTCAAGATGGCTGGTGAAGCAGATGAACTCCCTCTCTCGCGGGTTCGGAGTCACCTCTCCGGCCGCGGGGATGCGCCAGCAGCCGGCTTGCAGGACCCCGACCTCCTCAAAGGAAGCTAGTTGCACCCTAGTGCACTTCGATCTGCCCCAAGGTTCGGTGGAGAGGGCCATGGCGGAAAGATTTGTGGGGGCTCGGAGGATTTCCGGTCGGCTGGGTCGCGATGCGGGGGGAGATGAAAGGTTCGCGCAGTCGGAGGAAATGGTGAGAAGGTAGTTCCCTGATCGCCTGCCATTCCTCTTATATAGAGGTTGTTACCCGCCGAATCAGGGAACCGTTACCGCGCGATGATTACGCCAAAATTTACCGTTGGATTAATCCAACGGCTAGTTTGACCACGTTTAACGGTCCAACTTCAGCCACTTGGCTCGCCGACCCAACCACTATGACAGTGTTTCGCCGACTCGACTCGCCAAAGCCGCGAACAGTATGATTAGTTTTTCCTTTATACAGGAGCCCGCCGCCGATTCGACTGGATGTCTACTCAGCAGCCGTATGCTCCGACTGCCAGCAGCCACCTACGCCAAATCGACGACGGCCTCGGGGACTACTGATGGGGATGCGCCTACGGGGGTATACCCAGCAGCAGGGGCGGACCCAAGTACAGCCGAGTGGGGGCCTAGGCCCCCACTCAAATTTTTGAATTCATGTAATATTTAGTCATATTTAAAAGAAAAAATTCAAATTTATCCAAATTCATACATGAAATGCCCCCACTCACAATTTTCTCTGGGTCCGCCCCTGGAACTGGCGAGTGGGCCTGCAAGACGGCGACTGGATTGAAGCCCAGCAAGGAACCAAGCGACTGGAATCTGAAGGCCCAGGCGAGTAGATAGGCCCAGTCGGATTAGGTTAAACGAGTACCGAAGCTTTAACCGAATCGGTTGAGATATGTAAACCCTAGGGGAGGTGAGCCTATATAAACCTCCCTGTAGGGCGATTAGAGATACATTCCATCATACACCCAAGCGAATCGCCGCATAGCCGCCGAGCTCGCCCATTGTACCACCTTCATAATACAATCTAGAAGGAGTAGGTCTTTACCCTCCGGGGGCCGAACCTGGGTAAAACCCTGTGTCTTTGCCCTCATCTCGCACCGCAGATGGCTGGCCGCCCTTGCCCCTCGTTCTACTACTCGCTGCCGATTGCAACATCTGCCGTGACCATTCCCACGACAAGTGCACATACAAAAAGATATCCATATAAACAAGGTTCCCTTTGTTGACACCTTGTCCAATCTTGAGTATCCTTGTCCACCCAGGTGGTTCATTGAGTACTTGTTTTATTAAATATAAAACATATATCTTTTCAACACTTCATATAATCATATCATGTATCCCATCCCAAATATATAGCAGGGCTAAGCATACTACAACTACAATGTTTTCACTAAGGATGATATAAGGGTATCCTATTAGGATTTAGCATAGCATAAAATATAGTAGTCCTTATCATGCATGTTACAAGAATCAACTAAGTGTAAAGAAAATAGTAGGACATGGATGATAGTGTCACTTGCCTTTTTAGTAGAGAATATTGGTTTACTTCTTGATCTTGCAATTATCACACTCTTCTATCTTCACTACAATTCAATCAAGCAAACACAAATTCAACTAGCATTCAAACCATTTATCACACATAAAATAACAAAAACAAGGTCATGCATGCAAGCATGCAAAAGATAGTTTTATTTGCAAAAGTGGTTTCTACTAGGCTCTAAAC
The DNA here is from genome assembly GCA_030063025.1 of Avena longiglumis. Taxonomy (NCBI): domain Eukaryota; kingdom Viridiplantae; phylum Streptophyta; class Magnoliopsida; order Poales; family Poaceae; genus Avena; species Avena longiglumis. The sequence goes on along the minus strand of CP125974.1, from coordinate 190,191,157 downwards.
ATTATAAAGTTCAAAGTGGTCATTTACCAAAGTGGTAAAACCATTTGCAAAAGGTTTCATCTCATAAACCAAATATTATGATAAGGTGATATTTTATGTAGTTGAAAATATATTTTAGCAAAATAATGATTTTATATGGTTCATAAAATAAGTTGTTATTTCACAAAACTTGGTGTTTTGGGTCAGAAGGTTTGAATCAAATCATTTCCCAAAGGTTTCACTCAAAAATCATTTTTAAATCATAATCAATATTTTTATTTGACTAGAAATGAGCTAATTCAATTATTTATTCCTTATCTTCACAAATTAAATTTTTAAATCCATAAGTTGGTTCCTATGGTCAGTAGGTTCACAACAAACCATGTTGCAAAGATTTCATCTCAAAAATATATCTAGAACAATTTTTATATTCAAAATAAGCCTACACAAGTTTCTGCAATTTCAACCAATTTTCCAGAAGCAAAACATTAAACAAAAAATGCATGGTTGCAAAGTACTTGTTCTGCTGAATCCATTGATATAACATTTGCAAAATTTGGACGTGTAGAACTAAAGTTATGAATTTTACAAGTTTGCAATCCTAATAGAACATTTTCCGTTTTTAAATCGAAACCAGTGCCACGCGGCGTGTTTCTATTGGACGGTACCTCTTCGGGTGGATCGAGCTGTTTTGACCACATGATCTTATTTATATTGCACGGTGCAGATCGAGTGATACCCCTTCGTCTAAGTTCTAATCACATCCACTGTATCGATATCTAATGGACGCAGTTGCTTGGTCAAAGACTGGCGGCGTTGTGCGGCGGCGAGCGGCGGTGCACGCTCTGGCGGTGTGCTTGCCGATGATACAGGAAGCAAGTGCGGAAATGGAGGTGCTCACCGTGCTCGTGGGAGTGTGGAGAATATCGAGGTGTGGTCGGCTTGGCGAGGGGCGCTCAGGAACGGAGGGGATTGCTCGCCGGAGTGTGCAGCAGCGTCGGGCTCGTCTGGATGTCGACGGGGACGGATCTGCAGGTCGTGACGAGGCAAAACAATGACATGGTTAGACGCATATGGCATCAGGGATTATGGGAGCATCAACGAGAGGGCTCGGGGCGGTCGGAGTTACCGGGGAAGGGTCGCCGGAGTTGCTTGCAGACGGTGGCGCTGCTGGTTGTCGTCGTTGCCAACGATTTGGAGCGCGCGTGAGTGAGTGGAGCACACGGGTAGGTGCGCACGGAACTGAGGAGCAGGCTTGCATGCTCTGTGAGGAGAGGGGCGGCTGCGGTTCGCCGAAAATGGCCGGGAACGCCGTCGGAGACAGAGACGCTCGAGCTCGAAATTCACTCAGCCTGGGGGCAGAGAGGGAGAGGCAAGCGAGGGAAAAGAGAGAGGAGAGTGTATGTGTGCATGGTCATCGGAGGAATTAAGCCTGTCAATTAAGCGAATTGATCGCCGCAATCAAGGCAGCAACGGAGAGGGAGACGTGGTCGCGAGTGAGAACGACGATAAGGTGGCGTGGGGTCCGTTGTCAGCGAGAGAGAGAGATAGAGAGAGAGAGAGAGAGAGAGAGAGAGAGAGAGAGAGAGAGAGAGGGAAAGATGGGGCTAGCGGTCAGTGATTCAGCGGGTGCGTGCGTGGGTGAAAAAACGTTTCGCTGAGGGGGGAAATGTTGGGCTGCGAGTGGGCTTGCTGGGCCTGCTAGTGGGTTGAGTTTGTTTCACTTTTTTTTATACAGAATGCTTTTTATTTTTCTATTTGAATTTCTGTTTTGATTTTCAAACAAATAATTCAAACAAAAAATCAATTCAAACCACCACCAAAATTTGTATTGAATTTAGTTCTATTTAACAACATAATCCAAAGTCAAAAATAAAATAATTCGTTTATTCTTTTAGGATCTATTAATAATTAAATAAATAGACCTTAGTTTTTAATTCAAATAGGATTGAATTTATTTAAAAATTCTATTTGAAGTCTAAATAATACCAAAACCTTTTTAGTAGGTTTTATTTGAAAACATAAAAAACTTGGAATTCTTATTTAAAATACTTTAACAAGTTTTAGTGTTTATTTAAAAAGGAATAAACCTTTATTTTAATAATATTGGATATTAATAAATCCTCATTATTTTATTTAAATAAACCTTTACTCTTTTTATAAAATAGAAATATTTTATTTCAAAAGTTTGGCCAAGATTTAATTTGGCTCTATAAAATAATCCTTATTTATAATTCTACCTTTTCTTTTGAATACCAAATCTTTTTATTAAAAGATCCAAAATTAGTGATTCCAACTTTTATAACTTTATTTATTATTTGTTTACCTTTGTAAATCCCTTTAGGATGTTATTTGACCAAAATAGGTTTTGATGTTTCCAATTGGAATCAAAAAGTTTCTTCTCACCCTAAAAATCAACAATTGTTTATTTTGTTTATTTATTTTTCACATTTCAAAATTTGGAAAATTTTGGGATGTGACACAGTTGGAGTGGCCATACTGTTCCCCCGTCAGATGTTTTCAAAAGACTTGTGAAAGGAATTGAGACTTTGACTTGACCACAACAGGGTTGTGATATGAAATACAAGTTTCCTACTTAGGAGTTATAAAATTTTGACTAGCTTCTCTTGCTTCTCAGCTTAGTAGAGATAAATCTGGCTTTTGCAAAACAACCCCAGAGCCTAGTGTCCTATTATCAAAAACCCCTTTCACTTGTTAGTATTAGTTTGCGAGTACTTAAAGAGTACTCATGGCTTTGTCCCTGGCTATTCCCATGGCCAGACTATGAAGAGGAGTACCTGGAGGATGGACCCCTGGAAGGTTACGACAACTAGGATCATCTCCCATCGTAAGCATTGCCTGTGACCCCGAAGATGGAGCTTCGCCTACGCTACCGTTATTACTACGTATTCCGCTGCTTGAAGTTGTATTAAGAACTGGATCATGAGATCCCTATTTGTGTAAGACCTTATGTATGGTTTGTAATGGATGATGTACTGTGGTATCCAATTCTGTTATGTCTCGCAAAAATTGTAATCCTGGGATTGCGATGTATGGCATAACAGGCATCTGGGATTAAAAATCCGGGTGTTGACATTAGGGTTTTGTTTGTGCGTTCATGAGCATCATGTAAAAAATGCATCGAGGAAAACTAATGAAAACCCCAAAACCCTAGTTTTTACCCTCTCTTGAAATCCATTCAAAATGGTTTGAATTTGAAAAAAATACAAAATTGTTGGAGCCCAAATTGTATAAAAGGGCCCTTAGTATTTCATATACTTTATAAAAGCCTCTAGTATTTATGAATTATTCAAAACAAAATTTGAATTGAAAATACAAATGGAAAAGACAAAACAGAAATGGAAAAATGTTTCTGATAAAAAAAGGGCAGCAACAGCTAATCAGGTCGTAGCCCACCCTTGCCCATGCACACCCGGAGCAACCTTTGATGTGGCCCGTTTCTTGCCCAAACCAGCCCAGCCAGGGCCCGTACCGGTTCGGACCTTCCCCCTATCGTCTTCTCCATCAGTGGCAAGCAGCCGTCTGGCAGCGCCGATGTCGTCCGCCAGGCAGTGCGGAGATGCCTGCCCCGTCGCTGTTCCGCGAGAGGATAAGAATGGCCATGCTCCCCTCTCTCTTCTCATACCCATCTCACTCAACCTAGAGCCCTCTCTTGTTTTTCCCCATTGGTTCCTAAACCCTAGCCTCGGGCTCCACCGCTCGCCGTCATTCCTCACTGTCCCAGCCTAAGCCAAGCATGCCATGAGATCCGCCTCCTCCCCATCATCCTCCTTGCAGCAGAAACCGTTCGTGGTCATGAAGAATCGAGCCCCCATCTGTTTCCTATTCGATGTTAACCACCACCGGCGCCATCGATACCGGCGTCTACTGTGCTCCCCTCGCATCCTCGACCCCTTCTCTGTGATCCCGCTGAGCTCACGGTTCAAAAGAACCTCTCCACTGCCTCTCTCTCCCTCTCAGTATCGCTGTCGCTGTGACTACCTACCGCGATCATCGCTGCTCCTCGCCGTGCCGCCTCTGGTGACCCTTTCCTAGTGGTGTCGCCACTTTCTGGTCCGCTGCATCTCGCTCGTTTGAACGCACCCCTCCGCGCTAGCTCGCTGGTCCTCTAGCGCCGCCAACCACCGCTGGCCGACGTTTCTCCGGCGAGCCCATGTGGCGTAGACGTGGCGCCTGTGTGGCAGTCGCGTGGGCGTTGACCCCGCTTGGCTAGCGTGGCTAGTCGACCTAGCCCTAGGCCTAGCAGTCAGTGACTGGGGCTAGATGCAACCCCAGTATGAGCCCCACCCGTGTGATGTTAGCCCTCTGTCAGCATGACACAGTAAATCATTTAAAAATGGTTTAATAATTCCAGAAATTGTTTTAAACTTGTAAATTCAAGAGCTTATTATTTATAAGTCAGAAAAATACAAATAATATATCAAAATGTTTAGACAAATGAGAACTACATATATAAGCTATAATTATGCATTGATAATCAACTTTCATGAAAAGTTTAATTAGAACAACATAGTAACCCCCTCACAGGTGATTCCGGAGTTTCCCCGAATTAGGGTTTTCAACCCTCGGAACCCCAATTAAATGGTCAAGCATGCCTTAGGATTACTTTTAAATACAAATTAACTTGTCATATCATCATCCTTGCTTGAGCATTGCATCGATTCCATGTGTTGATTGTTTCCCCTTCTTTTTCCGGTGTTTGGTTCTTTCCGGTAGAATACGATATCGAGATCGAGATCGAAGACCGAGATCAACACCGTCGAAGATTGAAGAACAATACTTGATCAACTATAACCAAGTCAAGTACCGGATGTTCGAAGCTCTGTTTTCTGGTTATCAATAGGCAAAGTCAAGCATAGCCCCACCATGATATAATCCTATGATTTTGAGAGCATTTCAATTCCTTCCATGATGCATACGATTCTACCGTGGTCTTTTATCGATAGATAGAGTATCCTATCTGTTGCATTACTCCGTTTGAGCTTATATTACCTGATACACTGCTCCTAGCATAATTTGGTTTGGCTTGTGTGAACTACTAGATCTATTATCTGTGTCTGCTTAGCCATGCATAGCTATTGAGTATGGTTCATCCAGATGATGTACCAGATGCAGAGAATCTAGTATGACAGGAGAACATGATGAGATGAGATTAGAGGTGATATGATATTAAACATGCTAAGGCTTGTATGAGAGGCCACAGTGGGATGTGGTTTTTCTAGACCCATGCTCTCCACCACTAGGAACCGAGTTCTTTCCTTTGCAACCAAGACGAGCGTACTTCCACACGATGCTTGGACAACCTCATGACTAACTAAATTGCCTAGTAGATTCCATGAGTCACATAGTTCGGGCGTTCCATTCGACATATGCATAGTAAACCTTTTGAAAGATTTGTCGGGTGAAGGTGCATTCATAACAGGTAGAGAAGCGTGAACCGGGTTGCTTGGGTTCAATGGATCCCCTAGTGAACCAACCTCGCCTGACATCTTTAAGGACCGGCTTCGGGATTTGACCCAATACGGTGGAAACATCCTAATTGCGTGACTCATGGTCTCGACGAAAGCAAGGTAAAGGTCGTGGCCAACCACCCTCTGCCATCATTCCAAGGAAGAGGGCTAATATCTTGGATTAAGAGTCGGTTGGTACGTGTGGGTAAAGTTGTGCACCCCTGCAGGGTAAAATATTTTCAAAAAGCCATGTTCACGGTTATGAACGCTTGGTGACCAGATTCTAAGATCATAGAAAACTTTAACCTAATCGTAAAACTTGGCAGATCAACGTGTGCTTAAGGATGCTTCCTCATGGGTACGAGGGGGTGATCCTAGTTAGGGTTCGGATGATGATTTGGTGGATATCAAAGATGATGATCAATACTTTTTCAACGTCGCTCTCGTATCCCCTTTTAAAATACTCTGATTTGACGAGCTTCTTCTCCCTCTTGTTTTGTAAACAAAAGTGGCTTTATGCAAAACAACTCCACCCGCCATAAGTCTTACGGAGTACACCGTGTACTCACCCTTGCTTTGTTAATAATTTTGGCAGACTAAGAATTCACCTGAAGATCAGTTTGGTACTACATCGACAATGACGAGTAGGTTGGGGTTCCCGGCCGGCAGCCTGGAATCTATGGGCTGGGACGTCATCGTTATTCTCCAGGCCTCTTAGGCCATTCGTTAATTTTTCTATACTTAATATCATAATTTGCCTTCCGTTGTTTGATGTTTGTGGTTAGTGACCTCTGCTTGTAATAATTTTCTTCTTTGCTCAGTTATGAGCTTGCTGTAATAATTTTTGTGTCGTAGGGTCACTGCTATGTTATTGATTCTTCACTTGATATTCTCGAGCTCAAGGTTAAGCTTATATCAGGGAGGTCTAGGATTTGTTTAACCCTGATCCCGGGGGTGTCACAACATGGTTATGGGAACTTGAATTGCAAGCATAATGGGGATTCTCGGACCGTAAATCCGGGGTCCTACAACCCTCATCTTCACAACATCAACAAGCACCTGCTACTGAGGAAAATGATGACCCAAGCCAAAGACAAGCTGAGAAGCCTCAACAAGTTGATCAGGCAGAAACTACTAGTTAGGATGATGAGGATTCTCCACTCTCCAGATTGTCCAGCGCTGCTTAGTCTATTCTTCAAGGAAGATTTATAGAATCAGCTAGAAGGTTATCTCAACTCCTGTCCAGAAGTGTGCCTGATCAAGACCAAGGTCAATCCATCCCTCATGATGATGAGAATGATCCTAGTGAAGATCTTGGTAAAAATGATGGTCAAGACGAGGACCAAAATGATGAAGTGATCCCCACAAGAGATAACAAGGAGATTGAAACTTCACATAAAGCTGGAGTGGATAGGATGTTGGAAATTAGAGATCACACTCTTGAGAATTTACTTGGTGATCTTAGAAGAGGAATGTCTAATCAAGCTCAATAGAAGAATTTTGGTGAGCATCAAGCACATATATCCATGCTGAAACCAAAGAAAGTATGGGAATCTCTTGAGGATTCTAATTGGATAGAAGCAATGCATAAAGAGCTCAAAAACTTTGAGAGAAACAAAGTGTGGAAGTTAGTTGAAAATCCAAAAGATTCCCGCAATGTTATAGGCACCAAGTGGATATTCAAGAACAAGAAATATGAGCATGGTATTGTTGTAAGGAACAAGGCAAGATTGGTTGCTCAAGGGTTCTCTCAAATTTAAGGCATTGATTATGGAGAGACATATGCTCCCATGGCTTTCCTTGAGTCCATTCATATCCTTCTTGGTTATGCGATACATCATAACTTTAAATTGCAACAAATGGATGTAGAAAGTGTATTCCTAAATGGTCCATTGCATGAGTTGGTATATGTAAAGCAACCCCCGGGGTTCGAGGATCCCAACTTCCAAAACCATTTCTACAAGCTTGATAAGGTGATATATGGGCTCAAACAAGCCCACACACATGGTATGAGCACCTTAGAGAGTTGTTGCTAGAGCGTGGGTTTGAGGGTGGGAAAATTGATCACACTCTTTTTACTAAGAAGGTTAATGGGTTGCGTTTTGTATGCCAAATATATGTTGATGATATTATCTTTGGCTCATCTAACAAGGCCTTTAATGATGAATTCTCAAAGCTTATGACTGATAGGTTCAGGATGTCTATGATGGGAGAATTGAGGGTATTTCTTGGTTTTGAGATCAAGCAAGTGAGATAAGGAACCTTCTTCAACCAAGCCAAGTATACTCAAGACATGCTCAAGAGGTTCAACATGAAAGATCAAAATGGAGCTCCTACTCCCATGGCAACAAAGACTCATCTTGAACTAAACCCAAATGGTAAAGATGTGGATCAAAAGGCATATTGATCTATGATTGTCTCTTTGCTTTTTTCCTTTGTGCATATATACCCGATATTGTGTCAAGTATAGGACTGTGTGCAATATATCAAGCGGATCCTAAAGAAAGCCACCTGATTGCGGTTAAGAGAATGTTTCAATATTTGTTTCATACCCCAAACTATGGTATATGGTATCCAAGGGGCTCAACATTATCTCTTTGTGGGTACACGGATTCGGATTGGGATGGTTATAAGGATTGTAGAACCTCCGGGGCTTGGCAATTCCTTGATAGGTTATTGGTGTGTTGGTCTTCTAAGAAGCAAAATTGCATATTTCTCTCCACCGCCGAAGCCGAATATGTGGCTGCTGCTAGTGCTTGCACTCAATTGCTATGGATGAGGAAAACTTTAAAGGAATACGGTGTCCATTGTGACAAAGTGCCTCTTCTATGTGACAATGAAAGTTCCATCAAGATTGCCTACAACCCGGTGGATCACACAAGGAAAAAACACATTGAGATCCGCCATCACTTCATTAGAGATCATGTTGCTCGTGGAGATATTGACCTATCCTATATTTCAACCAAGACCAACTTGCCGACATATTCATGAAGCCACTATATGAAGGAAGATTTTTTTATTTGCGGAATGAACTAAATATCATTATTCAAGGATCTTGACTTGATTACCTTGCATACTCACTTATGCTTTGACACTTATAGTGTTTAGATGCAGGCATGGAGATAGGGGGAGTGCGTTCCTAATACATTGAACTATCCCTCCCCCCATAATACCGACATAAAAGAAAATAAATTCTCTTAATATCATTTTGTGATATGTGAGCTTCATTAATGAGTAGTGGCTATGAACCCAAGGACAATTCTTCGCGGTGTCATGCCACAAACTCTTACTTGGTGGACTTCTCCACCGCCCTCTTCGTAGTGAAGAGATTGATTCTTGGTTCATTATTTTTGGAGCTTTATTGAAAATCTTCTCAAAAGTTTTATGGTTCTCTTGGTTCCTCATAGTTCGATATCTAAAATCAAGCCTTTCCTTTGCTATAAACCCTCTATCTCTCATATATGTTCCCATACACTCATACCTATCGTTTTGGTCGAAGAGGACCGGAGTCTCCGGTGTACCCACACCGGAGTCTCTAGTGTAGACCGGAGTCTCTGGTCTGCGGACAGGAGTCTTCGGTCTGCGGATTGGAGTGTCCGGTCTGGACGGTTTTCGGGTCCTAACTTAAGGGATGCCGGGGTGAAGTGAGACAAACAGTTTCCTTATTAGGGTTCCGAAGGGGATATATAGGCGAAAGGGCGGAGTCGGAGGCCAGGCAGGTGGGCCACACCTACCCTAGGCGCGGGGTCAGGTGGGCCCGTGCCTAGGGGGGTGTGGGCCTCCTGAGTCCCATCTCCATCCCTCCTTCTGGCTTCCTTCGTTTTCTGGTAAAATAATATGTTTCCATATTTTTCTGGTATTTTTCTGATCTTCACGAAATTGCACCGAAACGCCTTATTTTCCATCAGAATCCAGACTCCGGCAGTCCATCCTCCAGGAATCATCCAACATGCATAAATAGATGAAAATCCATAAGTAATACCTCATAATAAGACAAATATCAATGAATAGAGGTAAATTATGATATAGAAGGGTGATGCAAATTGGGCGTATCAACTCCCCCAAGCTTAGACTTCGCTTGTCCCAAAGCGAACACTGAGCTCAGTAAACATGTCCACAGGTTTATGGAGTGAAGTGTCAATAAAATAATACGGACAAGAAGCATCACACTTACCATTGCACAACTCATAGAAGAAAGCAACTCATCATTATATAACTTAGCTTGCAACCAAGTACAACAGTCACAATAGAGATGCATAAAGATAAATCATAATTGGAATTGGCAAACTTGTTCTTGGTCAGAGAACACATGGAAAACAGTTTCACAAAAGCTTTTCTTTGTAGAAGTTTCAAAAAAGGAGCACTCTTTGCTCAAAAAGGTTTTTCACAAGTGAATGCTTTCAAAGTAATACTCAATAGATAAGAGTTTTGTGCAAACAAGGAAGATAAAGAACATGATTGAATAAATCACTATATGAATGCTTGAAACACAACAACTCAAAAGCTGGCTGCATAAAGAGAGGAAGTAGGTTTACTGACTCAACTAGTAACTAGGAGAAAGGTACCTTCTTAGAGGGTAGCAGGGATTACAAGTCATAAAGAGCTTCCAAAAGATTATGGTACTTACTAGCTTTGAGCCGTCATTGCCCCTATCATAAGCATCTTGAGATGATTAAGGTTAAAGTGAAAAAATATGGAGTATACGATTGACGAAATATAAGTTGGCAATCTCATGTCCCTTGAACATGAGGGCCACTCCTCATGCATACTCAACTTTGGGTCCGGGTAAGTTCTTGTCATTGTAAGTATTTGCATATCATTGAGAACCACCAACGGGGTACCCTTTTCACATGGTAAAGGAGCTTTCCCATAACCAAAATGACAAAGAAAGCAGACAATGAGCATCTCAATGATCTTTTTATGTACCATATGCATAGCTTTTTATTGAGGATGCTTCATAGATGACTCACTATGGTGATGCTTCAAGTTTCCACCATGATTAAGCATGGCTTAGGCTAGCGGCCCAGGCGTTTCTCTAACACAGAATACAAACTCCATGGACTTACAAGTTCCCTCTTTATTTCACAACGTTGACATCCATAGACAAAAGAGCACGATATCAACTGTGTACAGAGTACAAGTGCAATGTTGAAAACGTTCCCCGTGAAAACACAGTTCTGCTAATTCCAACATATAGATGAAAGCATATACAACTTCGATGTCCACAATGGTTCAAGTTTATTAGGGGCAAGTAATAAAGTGTGACATCAAGTTCGTGAGACATTTACTAACTAGTTTTCACATAACAAAATACTTTTAAATTTGAAAGGTAGATGAAACATGAGAATTTACTTGGAATAGCAAAAGCTACAAGGTATATATGGTGGACACAAGTGGCAAAAGTTTTGGTTTGAGAAACATGAGAAGTATGCCTTCTCAAAACAGGTTTTTGGCTAGCAAGGCTGGGTATCAAGCAAGAGAGTTGAAAGAAACAAGCAAACATACAAGTAATAAAGCCACACATGCAATCTTCCTTGAAGACACAAAAGGATCTTAAATAAAGAATACTAAGGTTATGAGCCAACAAGAAAGAAAACAAATGATACCAAATACCTATAAGCTTTTTCTTTCTTTCTTTTTCTCTTTCATAGTATTGCTACTGACCAGAACTGGGTTTGCCAAAACCAATTTAGATCTACTTGATGATCCCATAGTGGTGCCAATACTGATCAACAAGATCCATCATATAATAGAGATTACAAACTAAAAATAAGAAGTGCAAGAAGTAAAATATGGGACTTCGCATTAATATTCCAATAAAGGCACTCACACCAAGGGATACATAGATAATCGACTAAAGGAGAGATACTTCCACATGCAAACCAAACTATAAAATAACCTCTCTACCACATATATTAATCCACTAAAAAGGTAAAAGATAAAAGATAATGGTGGTGATACCGCGACACTCCCCCAAGCTTGGAACAAGCCAAGGGGATGCCAAACCTAATGACGAATTACTCCCTCGGTGGTGGTGGTGTTCTCTTGTCATTGGTAAGGAAATCTTCCAACATCTTACGAAGCCTGTTATTATCCTCTTGAAGCAAATCCACCTTCGTCCTCAAAGCACGGTACTTATCACAAAACTCGTTGGTGGTTCAAAGAGCTTCCGCTGCCTTAGGGCAGTATATGAGTTCGGGACCAAAGGCTACGATTCCTTACATGTCACGAGAAAAAGCATCCGCAGTGTTAATTGCACCTACAAAATTAGGTTTCCTTCCCCTTGTTCCTGCGGCGGTTTGTTCTTCCAACTCTATCTCCACGGGCTTCTTGCCTTTGTCGTTGGCGGAGGCCATGGTGCTCTAAACTTGAGAAGATTTCCTGACAGAAATAGATCAAAATGAAAACACGATGCAAGAACCTTGGGGGATCCGGGGGATATATATTACGAAGTTTCAATGCATAAGGAAGGTTTTGACATGAAAACGAAGCGGAGACGAAGTCTGAGGTAGGGACACCCCCCCAGGCGCGGCCAGGCTGGGCCCGCGCCTAGGGTGGGTCTGTCCACCCCGAGCTCCGTTTCCTCTTCAATTTCGTCTCGTAGCTTCCCTTATGTATTAAAAACATCAAAAATATATAAAGATTGGAGTTTCACGAACCTTCTGTTTTCACCACTTTTACCTATTCAAAGACGAACTCTGCAATTCCTTTTCTCTTTCTCCTGAAAATTTCCTTCTTGCAAAAACCCTTGCACAAAGTCAATGACAACATTAGTATAATAAAAAAAATAAACCTTTGGTACACACTTCAACTGAAAACCCATCAAAACAAAAGCTTCTATAAGAGGCAAATGCAAATGAATGGCGGAAATCTGTCAAAACAGACCAGCAGGTAAAGATTGATTTTTAAAAGACCTTATGTTTCTCAAATCAAAAAGTGCAGAACATATGAAAGTTGGGTAACAACTTGTAGAACAAGGTCAGAAAAATTCATCTCCATCCGACGTACTGGTCTTACTCACAAATTTTTACAACACAGGACAAAAATCTGTCCCAAGACAGCCACTTTTCTCAACTCCTCTACTTCACAAAAGTAGTTAAACTTGACACAAAAACCAAAACAAAAAGGATAAGGAGAGGTTACTACAGAGGTAATAACTTCCAAGACACGACAAAACTCTTGGGTTATCTCCCAACAAGTACTTTTCTTTAATGCCTTTAAGTTAGGCTTGAAACTTCCAAAGATGCTCACATAGGATATATATATATTTGAAGTGAAAGAGAGCATCAAGAAGCAAATAGCCAACACACTTGAGTCTAACCCACTTTCTATGCATGGGGGTATCATGAGAAAATGAATTGTTGAAACAAAAGGCCACAAGCATAGGAAGAAAAAACAGATGCATCTTTAAAGATTTCAACATAAAACAGGGAAACTTAACATCATTGAGATGCATAAAACCATGTTTCCCTCTCTCATAATAACTTTCAGTAGCACTTTGAATAAAGTTGACAATATAACTATCACTGGAAACAACTTTATCATCAGAATAAGCATAATTACAGTCACCAAAAAGAGGTCCAAGGTCATAGACTGGATGAATAGAAGCAAGTTGTTCCATCCTGAAATATTTATTAGGCAAGCTATTTTCACAAGGAGCTTTAGCAAATTTGGAAAAGTTAAACTCATAAGAATCTCCATCAAACTTAGTTAAAAAAAATTCCTTCTTACAATCAATAATAGCTCCACAAGTGTTCATGAAAGGTCTACCGAAAATGATAAGACAAGTTTTGCTAGCTGCTGAATCAAGCACTAGAAAATCTACAGGATATTTAATCTTACCACAGAGAACCTCCACATCTCTTACAATGCCAATGGGGAAAATGGTCTCCTTATGATCAAGGTGAATAACCACATCAATGTCCTCAAGCTCACAAGGACCAATCTCATTCATAATTTCCCTGTAAAGCTCATAAGGAATAACACTAGAACTAGCACCAATATCACATAAACCATAGTAGCAATGATCACCAATTTTAACAGAAATCACAGGAACACTAGATTTTCTAGCCTTACTAGGATGAGAGATAATATTAGAAGCGTCTTCACAGAAGACAATGTGCTCATCCTCTATATTTCTAGTGACAGTGTCCTTCACAATAGCTACCACAGGTTCATCACTCAAATGCTTACCAAGCTCCATAGTTTCCATTGTACCTTTGTTATTTGCACTAATAATCATAGAATACCCCTTTATCTCAGCTGGGAAAGGAATTTTCTCAACATGAGGTTCAGGCACAATATGATTAGTAGTACAAACTTGAGTACTTCTAACTGGAACATGACTAACAACATCTTTATAAGGAGCATGGTACTTGTTCCACTTCTTCTTGGGAATTTTTATGTAAGAGGCAAAGGCCTTAAAATAACTGGCAACACTTTGGAAATCAAGACCAAATTCATTACTAATATCACGGAAGTTGTCATTTCCCATAAAGATTTAATGCATTCATAATCATAGTTTATACCTAACTTTCTTCCTTTGTCATTCTCCCAAGCTTCAGTGTTCTCTTGAATACGGTCTAGCAGATCCCATTTAGCTTCTTACTTCATACGTGTGAATGATCCATCACAACAAGCATCTAGTAAATCATTATCATGAAGAGAAAACCTAGAATAAAAGTTATTGAGAATAATATTGTTAGGGAGTTCATGAATAGGACATTTAAGCATTAGTAACTTTAATCTCCCCCAAGATTGAGCTGTACTTTCTCCATCAAGAGGCCAAAAGTTATATATAAGATTTCTATCCTTACGAATCTCACTGGGAGGATAAAATTTAGAGTAAAAGAGAGACGACATCTCCTCCCATTCCATGGATTGTCCATTCTTCAACAGCTTATACCATTCTTCAGCTCTCCCTTTCAAGGATATGGAGAGTAACTTCTTCTTCACCTGTTCAGTTGTGATACTTGCACACTTCAACAACCCGCATAATTCATGGATAAAAAGCAAGTGTTCCTCGGGATGGACATTTCCATCCCCAAAATAATAATTATCCATAACACGATTAACAATACTTGTAGGTATCTTAAAAGGATCTATCTCAACAGGAGGTGGTTCATCTACTACCCTAGCAGTGGTAGTTGTTTTCCCAAACAAAAAACCAAGTGGGTTATCCATATTGGAAACAAAGTAACAAGCAGTAACAAGAGCAATACTCACAGTAGAAGTTTCCCTTACCAGTTTCAATCTTCAATAGCACTTCACTCCCTGGCAACGACGCCAGAAAATATTCTTGATCACCCACAAGTATAGGGGGTGTATCATAGTACTTTCGATAAATATGAGTGTCGATCCCAACGAGGAGCAGAAGGTGCTGAGCAGTGGTATGGAGCAGGAAATTCCTATGAATACTTAGCAAATGGATGTTTAGTGGTTTTCTGACAAGGAAACAAAACAAAGAGCAAGTAACAGAAGTAACAAACAAACGGAGCAAGTGGCCCGATCCTTTCTTAGCAAAGGACAAGCTGGTGTAAATACTTATAAGGACCAAATGTTCTCGAGGACACATGGGAATTCTGTCAAGTGCTTTCGCTTCAAATAGCTGAGTACTCTTCTTTGGTGTTTGTAAGTATTGTGTGGGTGAACCTGTGCTAACATACCGCCCTTCCTAGGACTAATACATACTTGTGATTAAACCCCCTACAAACATCCGTAACTACAGGAAAGTAATTAAGATATAAATCTAACCACAGTCTGAAACTCTGATATCCTACGCTCCCTTGTGCAAAGGTGTCCTAACGGGGGTTCAAGTTTCTATCACTCCGGCAACCCCACGATTAGTAGACAAATAAACAATGCATTCCCCTAGGCCCATAAATGGTGAAGTATCATGTAGTCGACGTTCACATGACACCACTAGAAGAATAGCACCACAACTTAAATACTAAACCATTGAATAATAACTCATCACAGATTCACTACTAACAACATGACTTCTCCCATGTCCTCAAGAACTAAACGAACTACTCACAAGACATCATATGGATCAATATCAAATATGATATGATAATGGATAACAATCTGAACATAAACAATAATCCAATGGTTCCACTCACAAGCATCAACTACAATAGTAATTAACACCGGGAAAGTTTCCCCTAATGAACTAAGCAATATCCAACACAATTGTTATAGCGGGACGGAGTGGTGATGATGGTGCTGGTGGAGATGATGATGATGATGATCCCGATGAAGCCTAGCTTGATTAGGGTGTTGATGGCGATGGTCTACCCTCTCCGGGAAGGAATTCCCCTGACATAAATCTGTCTGCCGGAGAGATCTTTCTCTCTCGGTGTTTTCCGCCCCCAGAGGCGGCGAAAATCTATCTGTAGTCTCTCCCTTGGTATTAGGGTTCCGAAGGGAAGATATAGGCGAAAGGGCGGAGTCGGAGGCCGGGCAAGTGGGCCACACCTACCCTAGGCGCGGGGTCAGGTGGGCCCTCGCCTAGGGGGGTGTGGCCCCCCAGAGTCCCATCTCCGTCCCTCCTTCTGGCTTCCTTTGTCTTCTGGTAAAATAATATGTTTCCATATTTTTCTGGTATTTTTCTGATCTTCGCAAAATTGCACCGAAACGCCATCTTTTCCATCAGAATCCAGACTCCGGCAGTCCATCCTCCAGGAATCAACCAACATGCATAAACAGATGAAAATCCATAAGTAATACCTCATAATAAGACAAATATCAATGAATAGAGGTAAATTATGATATAGAAGGGTGATGCAAATTCGGCGTATCATAGTGATAAGTACGACAATCTGCAATCATTGGTCCGCATGTCGAAGAAGGAGTTCTGTGAGCTGCACAATACGCGTTTCTATGACTTGCCTCGGTCTAGTGATGACCCATGTTATTGGAGGAAGGAGCAAGAAATTTTCATGAAATACATTTACAACAAGCTCACCACGTCCCAAGTTTGTCCCCAAAAGTACCTAAGCATTGAGCAGATGCGGAGTAGCTCTTCCTTTACAGATGCACTACGATCTCCGTCAGGACTACAACATCACTCTAGTTCAAGAATTCTATGCCACAGTGGTGTTTGGGACTGACCAAGCAAGGAAAATGACTTGGATGACTGGAGATCACCGTTGCACTGCTACTTTCTTTCACATTGCCAATGCCATCCAAGAGACATTTTAGGGGGTGTTCGCTCATGTTGGGCAACGCATGCATTCTGGGTCTCTAGGAGAGAACAAAAACAAGTTGGCACCACTGTATGGTAGCAAGGGAGTTGTGGGAGGATCCAAGGGCCTCAAGACCCTCTACAATTTGATGTTGAGGATTTTCCGCCAGACCATTTCCCCAGTGCTAGAAATGATGATGCCATCAGATGTGGATTAGTCAACTTGCTGTATCACACTCACAAGGTTTACTGTCTTGTCCTAGAAGCTGAGGATGCTACTGTTGACATCATGGATTTCATCTTTGAGGAGATGTATCATGCCATACTCTACAATAAGTCCCCTCCCTATGCACCACTGGTCATGAGGATCATCAAAACCCAGGCTCATGGATCACCTCGTGCTATGCCTCCCAATATTACGGAGCATGCACTTGTGTCTCTCCAGCAGAAAGGACACATGGGGACACCCCCTATACACTAACATACTGAGGATGATGATGATATTTCAGAGGCCGAGTGGGCTCCCTCTCCCCCTAGGGATCGGAGGAAGAATTCCTCCAATGCACCCATGCCTCCCATGACCCGCGAGTATGTTCATGAAAAGGTCAAGAAGGCCTCATTTTGGGATAGGACCCTTTGTTGCATGAACATGGACATTCGCAAGAAACAACATGCCTCTAACAAGAGCAATCTTCGCATGGAGAAACTTCTCAAGGAGATCAAGGATCAGGGAGAAGTGGAGGATGAGGAAGGAGGTGATGATTACACTGATGAACATGGCACTCTACCATCCACTAAGTGTGATTACACACTCTCCATTGGGGAATGGAATGCCTAGAAGGACACCCTGGTGGATTGGCAAACTTTTTCTAAGGTCACTTCTGGGTTTGCGTCTCAGGGCACATCATATTCTCGCCCCCACAACAAAGGGCCTTCTGCTCCCGGTGGTGACGATGACTCTGAGTATGAAGATGACGAGGATGCGAACATGGATGAGGATGATGACGATAATGAATGTGAGTGATCCTTTGGGGCGCTAGCTTAGGTCTTTTCCCTTTTTGGCGTTTCGATGCCAAAGGGATAGAAGACACTGTCATCGGCATTTGCATGGGCTGGGAATTTGGCTCTTTTATGATTTTAAATCCGAACACTTGCTTTGCTTTTTGGTTTGCAAGATACTATGTGTGTGAGGACATGTTTGTGTTATGATCCTATGCTACTATAATCTGTGTGAGACCTACGTTTATTATCTATGTTTAGTACCTATTACCTTCCGTGCATGCTTTACTCGTTTATCTTACTGCACATCATCTGGGCGACCATTGTTATATCTCGTTGCAAATATTTCCATGCAAAATCACTTGTTGTCATCGAACA
Source organism: Avena longiglumis (assembly GCA_030063025.1). NCBI lineage: Eukaryota > Viridiplantae > Streptophyta > Magnoliopsida > Poales > Poaceae > Avena > Avena longiglumis. Next base: position 190,173,145 of record CP125974.1, on the reverse strand, counting down.
CCAAAAATGGGGAGATTAAAAGGACATTTATTGTCTTAATCAGTTTTGATGTTTGTTAACAACTTGTAGATCATTTTACAGTGTGTTAATGTCTACATGATGATACAATGAAAAGTGAAAAGGACTTTGGCCTGTGGAATTGTTCCTGGAAAAACTACAAGTTTCAAGGAATTCTAGACCCGAGTCTCCGGTGTGGTCCGGAGTTTCCCCAAAAGTATTCGGAGGGGCCTCTAGAAAATTGCCTGGGATAGTCTGTATGGGGGTCCAGAGATGGACCAGAGACAGACTGGATTCTCCTGTGCATTCACTCAGACCGGAGACTCCGGTGTGGAAACACCAGAGTCTCCGGTGTACAACATACTATAGTTTTTGAAGAGTTTCTGGAGGAGGGTTCTCCAAGTCAGCTGGGACACTCCGTATGGTGGTCCAGAGATGGACCGGAGATGGCCGGAGTCTCTGGTGTAGACCGGAGTCTCTAGTCTGCAGTCCAGGGTCTCCGGTGTGAGAATTTTCCCAACGGTCAAAAACGGTTCAGAGTGAGTGGTCTATAAATAGGGGACATCATCCCCTTCCTCCAGTTGCTCGACCCAGCCAAGAAATCCAACACCATTTGATCCACCAAATCAACAACATCTCTTCATCCAACCATCCAAAGTCCTTGATCTTTGGAGAATCGAAGGAGGAGGCCTTGATCTATAGCTTCACCAAGAGAGATATTCATTTCCCCCTCATTCAATTGAGGGCCCCTTGCTCTAGTGTTTCTTTGGAAACCCTAGCTCTTGATTTGGTTCTTACAAGCCTATCTTTGATTGTTTGACATCTTTCTTGTATTCGGGAGCCTCCAATTCAGTTGTGGATGTGTGCCTAGAACTTGTTGTAAAGGTGACGGCTTCCACCTTGAAGGTTGCCGATATAGTGGAGGAGGTGAATCGAACCCTTTGGAGCGAGGTTCATCGGAGAAGAAGGGAGGCCTCTCGTGGTGTTGGTGGTTTGAAACCACCCCCTCTCCAAATGCAGACGTACTTCCCCTCAAAAGGAAGGAACTGCGAGAAACAAATCCTTGTGTCTCTCCATGCTCCACTTTGGTTACTTGTATCCTTTGCCACACTTCACTTATCTTGTTCTTGCTTAGTGTTATACTAGGTTGACATATATATAAATTCACCATAGTTGCATAATCTAGAGAATTTACCTTTCGTGTCAAACCCTAAATTGAAAAAGAGTAAAATTTGAAGTAGCACCCATTCAACCCCCCTATAGGTTCCTATACGATCGTTTCACAAGATCTCATACTAGCAAAGTTTCCTAGAAAACCCGAGCCAAATCTGGTAGAAGACCTCAAGATGATGAGGAGTGCAACCAATGAACATAAAACTGAAGAGCTATACTATAGCAATGCACCAACACTGGAGTATACTATTGAAGATCTATTAAAGATAATCACCGTGAAGAATCTCGGTATAGAACAAGGTAATGATGCTATGTACCAATAATTTATACAACAAGTAGCATCTAAAGTTCATGAGCTAGAGTTTGAGTACAAAAGACTAGCTCATAAGCTTCCTGCTATGCTAGATGATATATGTGAACCTACTACTAAAGTTAAGTTGGGAGTCAATGAGATATCCGCACTTTGTGATCTTGGTGCGAGCGTCTCAACAATCTCTAAAATCTTATTTGACAAATTAAACTCGGGGCCATTTATTACTACTGAATTAATACTCCACCTAGCACATTCAACTTATAAACAAGCTATTGGGATAAATAAAATATAGTTGTTGAAATAAAAGGTAGTCCCACACTAATTTATCTGGTTAATGTGGACATTCCACAAGATCCCATAACACCTATAATTTTAGGTAGGCCATTTCTAAGAACTATTAAAGCTTTGATTAATTTATATGAAGGGAATGTGAGAATTGGGCTACCATCTAGAGATCCTTTTATTGTCCACTTCCCTAGGAAAAAGAAGGCCAAGACTAATGATGATGATGGTATAAGTATTTTAAAAGCCAACTATTTTGGAGTGGCCATTCCACTCCTAAAACCTAAATGATTGCCATCAGGTTCAAGCTAATTGACTTTAACTAGAAGCGCTCCATGGGAGGCAACCCATGTGAAATAAAATTTTCAAATTATGTTAGTCTTGTTTTTTTGTTTTAAATAAAGAGTGTTCAACAAGAAATTTGGAGAGAGGAGAAGAAATAAGGTAATCCTCGATCTTTTATTTTTACTAACACATGGACTCAAGTATTGCTGAATTTCTATGTAGTATGTTTACTGTTAGTTTACTTATGATGAGATGTTCAAAGGCGCACGGAGCTACTAAAAAATTCTTAAAGTTTTTGTAGCTCATAGTACACATAAAGACCTACGGTACAATCAAAAGGCACCGCACCGTGCACCCGTACCACCTTAAGTCGAACAAAACTATAAACTTTGATTTTTTCCATAGTGAACATTGTCGATGACGACCTGTGGTACGGTCGGACACACCCGTACAGCATGCCCGTATCATATCGTCGAGCAAACATCAAATTTCAAGAAAAGCATACCGCACTGATAATGACAAGCAGTATGGGTGCGTGTGACCATACCGCGTGCCTATACCGAGTACACCGTCTGGGGAAGACGTCGCCTCCCAGGTTTGTCACCCAGTACGGGCGGGATCCGGCCGTACCACCCGCCCGTACCACATATTCGGCTAGCATAAACACCCCGAGGAAGGTAACCTAAAATGCCCAAATATTAATCTCTCTTTCTTCTTCCTCCAAACTCCACACTACCTCCATTGGATCTTAAAATTTACTCAATCTTTCTTTAATTCCTCGCACTCAATTAATCTAAGGTATGATTCTCCTCCAATCCTCAAGTTATTTTTTGCAAAAGCTTCACTCAATCATTCACCAATGTCAATCTAGAATTAGGTCTTGTTTTTGATTCAACCTTGATATTGAGCATGCTTTATATTGTTTTAGAGGAAAATTCTTTTGTAACTAGTGTATAGGATCACTTATGCTACGTTTCTATTGGATAAAAATTTATTGTTAGTAGTTTTTATTATTTCTTATTTATTCTATCTTGTTATTTTTAGATGATCACAAGGATCCATACACGTGCGGTAGCTTCAGCATCTTCCGCACCACCTGTTGAAACGTTGAACCGAGTCACTTGGTATCGAGTTCACCGAGGAGTTCCATCTGAACCGTTTCAACCGTCTCAAGCTTCGGGAAATCAAGTCCACCAAGTGGGTGTGCCCTTACATCCTGAACCAACTTGGCATTCATGCTGATTTCGATTTACTTTGCAACAATGTTGGTATGTATGACTTTGTCTTTCAGGATGCTGCCACATAATGCGCTTGACACTTGAGTTCTTTAGCACCTTGCCGCATATGGTGGATCATTACTATTGTACCGAGGAACAAAGGCCCGGAATTGATCGCGTCAAATTCCTCCTTATGAACCGTGAGTACATCCTAACACTTGACCAATGGGATCAATGTTTTGGGTTTACCAACAACGCCACCAATGTACGCACAACTACTTTTATCTTAGATCCTAAACCTTGGAAATATTTCAACTTAATGAGAATTCATAGAAACACACCCAAGGGAAATAAAATTGATCATCCTGTTATTCTCTATTTATTTTATGTGATTGCTAACACCTTTCAGGCAGGTGGTGAGTTTACTAGAATTAATGAGAAGGACATATTGATCCTCGCTAAGTCTGCTACTGTTAATTGTAACTTAATACCAAATTGGGTGTTTTTCTTGTTTTTTACCTTAATCAATAGACTCTTCAATCTCGTGGACCCATATGCGAAGGAGGAATTGTGACCGTTCTTGCGCATGCATTTCACATCAACCTAGGTAATATCCAACCATTGGTAGGAAGTCATCGTCTTGGTCTTTGTACTCTGAGATAATGTGGTATGTGTAGGGGTTCGTAGAATGGAAAACAAAAAATTTCTACCGCATGAACACACACAAGCCAAGATCTATCTACTAGATTATAGCAATGAGTTGATAGAGTACTAACCCTCGAAGATTCCAGAGCGGTTAACGATATCGGATTCATGTGGTTGATGTAGTCGTTCACTTGCTGATCTCAAGATCGTGTGGACGATCCTTCCGGCGCTGCATTCCGGCAGCGCTCCCGCAGTCGGTCACACATTCGATACTCGATGTAGACCTTTCTCTCCCTTGTTCCATCATACAGCGGAGGTTCTAGATCTCTCCTCACGATTATGGCAGCGCGACAGCGTGGTGGCGGAAGTAGATGGATAATCCCGCAGGGCTTCTCCTAAGACGGAGCGGGTATGGTGGAGTATAAGAGGGGCTCGGCGATATAGGGTTTAGAGGGTCGAGGAGAGGTGGTGTCCGGCGGCTAGGAGAGGCCCTAGGCGGAGGCGAATTGGGGAGATCCCTAGGTGATAGCGTGTAAGGTTCCCAACCTTTAAGAAGGTAGAGATCCCTGCGTTTACAATGCTAGTCCCTGGATCAATAGCTAGCATCCACAGGTAAGATGTAATATCAAGAAACAAAGGTCATAATACAACTTTATAACCAGGAATAATATAATTTATTACATCTTACATAGCTCATTTGGCTATCTCATTACAATGCAGCAAAATATAACAATAGTAGTGGGGTCCTTCATCTTCAAAGTGCCACAGGCAAACATGTTGGTTGTAGACCTGTAATCCTAATTCAACATACTTCACTAATATCAAACAAACCTGCAACATAACAAGTTACAGCCACAAGGGTCAATACATCTGAATTGTATTGGCAAGTGATACTATGGTAGTATAGTGGAGTCTATCATCTATATGCATTTGGCTAAGTGGAGCTTAGGCTTGCTTTGCTCAAAATAGTTTTTCCTTATCATTTGAAAACACTAGGTTTTGCTTGACAAAAATCACCCAAGGCATCTCCCAATAGAAATTGGTGATCCTTCAACCCTTGTTCAACCACAAGTTTTTAACTTAGAAATTGGGATGAGGAGATTCTTGATAGCTTCCATGTCTTGATTCTCAAATTGTCCTTTACCAGGGACATGGCTAAGTACTTAGATTTTACACTCTGCAGAGGTGGTGCAATTTCCCCACAAGACTTGGTTTCACCAAGACAAGATCTTTCAGAAGCCTTCCCTTAGACCAGAATGGACGCGTTCCAACCTATCAAACCCCTACCACCAACTGTCCATTTGACTAAGTTATTGCAACCTATATGATCCAGGCAGAGCCCATAATGCCAAGTGGCTGCACTTGAAGCTTCTCAACATTTGACATCTCAAATCTCTTTGTTCCTGGGTGGCCATCCACAAGTGAGATACACAAGGTAAACCATAGAAATGGGCCCTGTGAACCACTCAACACAAACCATTCCTTCCAATCCACCCAGGTGATTCATTCACTTAGTTGTTTTATTAAACAAAACACAAGTCCTTGACTTAGAAATATTCCATAGTATGAATATATATTCCATGCTTGTTTTCTACTAGCTAAGCTAAGCATGATAGTAGTAGGAATCTTAAATTAGGAAATTTTTACTAAGGTTTCATCTACTAGGATTTCCCATGGCATAGTTTACACTTAGCAAAATATCCATGCAAGTCTTACTTAGAAATATCTCTAATGCATAGTGAAAATAATGGGACAAAAGTATGAAGCATCACTTGACTTTTTGGTATATAGTATAAGTTCACTCCTTGATACTGCAATATTTACACTATTCAAGAACTACAATTCAATCAAGCAAGGCACAATTTCAATCTACCATTCAAGCAACATCACATAAAATAATAGAAACAAAGCAATGCATGCAAGCATGCCAAAGATTGTTTTATTTGGAAAAGTGGTTTCTAATAGGTTATAAAAATTCTAAAACACCTATTGGTCATTTTACATAAGTGACAAAATCATTTTTAAAATATTTTACTTATAAACCATTTTTAAACCAAATCAATATTTTTAATTGGCTAGAAATGCTTTTATTCAAATATTTATTCTTTTGCTTCACCAAATATATTTTTGAAACCACAAACTGATTTCTATGATCAGTAGGTTCAAAACAAACCATTTTCTAAAGATTTTATCACAAAAATAATTTTAGAATGAATTTTATATTCTAAATATGCCTACACAAGTTTCTGCAAAAAAAATCATTTCAACAGAAGCAATTTACTAAACAAAGTGCATAGTTGGAAAGTTCACATTTTTGTGAATCCAGGGACATATTATTTGTGATATTTGGACTTATGGTTGATTTTATATGAATTTTTGAAGTTGGCAACTAATTCTGTTTATTTTGTAATTAGAAAACCCTTATTTCCATCGTGACAGGCAACGTGGCCGATTTCTATTGGTCGATACCGGTTCCGTGTGGATAGCTGGTGTGGGTCGTACGATTTACATAAAACGAACGGTGCATATTCATCAAGGCTCGAGCTAGGCTGGTGGCTTGGCTCACGACGCGTGGCTCAGCTAGATCTAATTGTGTCCGTCGAAGTAAGATCGAAGGGTAAGGAACAGAGGGTGCTGGATCACCTTGCGGCTCAGGTCACCGGCGATGGTGAGTACGGTGGCGACGCTCGGGATGTGTAAGAAGGCGACGTTCCGGTGGTTCCCGAAGGCGGTGGAGACGAAGACGATGCACAACAGATCTGGTCAAAGTCGATGGCCTTGGAGTGGTGGAGGTTTGCTTCCTGGAGCGGTTCCTAGGGGTGGCCGGAGTTGTGCTTGCGGCGACGCTTGCATATGATGTCAATGTCGAATGCCTGGAGATCAAGAAACCAAACCAAGGAGTCAGGAAGGTGCGCGATAGAAAACTAGGGAGATTCAATAGAAAAATGGAGGTGCGGGTGTGTCCTTTTCACCGGAATTTGGCACTTGGCTTCGTCGGAGTCGGCGAGACGTTGAGCTCGAATTCGAGGTGCTTAGTGGTTCATTAGCGGTGGTTGTTGAGGGGAAATGAGGAGGAGTAAGAGGGGATTAAGAGTGACCCGATGGTTTTGGTGATTAAGATTGCGTTAGAGCGAATTTAAGACGAGAATCAAGCATTGGTAACACACGCGCGAGTTTGATGACGACGTGGTGGCCAGGTGGGTCCTTTTGTCAGCGAGGTGAGTGTTTGCGTGCGGGGTCCACCGGTCAGTGGCTGAGAGAGTATGTGATGCGGTGAGAAAAGGGGCTCGCGGGGAGAGAGGTGGGCTGGGAAATGGGCCTGGTGGGCTAGGTTAGTTGGGTTGGGTTCTTTTCCCCTTTTTTTGATTGTTTCATTTTTCTTTTTCCTGATTTCTTTTTCTGTTTTGATTTTGAATAAATGATTTCAAACCTAGTTGGAATTCAAACCTTTTCCATAAGTTTAGTATATTTCTATACTGTTTAAAAATGTTTTTAAGTACTATTTTAGGATTAGTTCTTTTATTTTACTTATGTTTTATTCCTTATTGAAATAATCATATGACATTATTCAAATAACATTGAATATATTTTCAAACCTTTATTTATATTCCAATTTTTCACCAAACTCTTTTAAGTAGGTTTTTTATTCATTGATTATGGTGTCAAATAATTCACCTTGAATTATTTGGAATGTTTTTAATATTATTTATTAATCATTTTAATTTGGGTACTTGTCTTTATTCTAATGAAATTAAATAAAATTTTAATTCCATAAATTATATTAGGAAGATTTCTTTGATCTTGTATAAGTTAATTAAACAACTTTTATTCCACTTGGGTAAATTCCAAATATCATTTTCCCATGATTAAATTAATCATTTCTTATAGGGATTTTATCTTTATTCAAATAGATTAGAATTTGGTTAATGCCATTTTATTTGGAATTATTTATCCTTTTATTTTATTTGGATTTGGATTATATTCATTCCATTTGCTTATGGATTAGGCCAAGATTTAATTTGGTCTTGAAATATTCCTCATTTAATATTTCTTTCTTTAACTTATAAAATCTATATCTTTTTATTTATAGATCCAAACTTGGTAATTCCAATTTGTAAAATCTTATTTAATATTTGTTTATCCTTTTAAATATATTTTAGGACTATTTGCTCACCATTTGGTATGGATTTTTGATAGGTGCTTTATTGGCTTTGGAAATTCAATTTCCTTATCTTACTAAATTCATAAGATTTTATCTATGGTTCCAAATTAAGTGAAACCAATTACTATGGTTTTATAATATTTTCTATTTGTCATTCTTGATCATTTGTAAATGTTTGTTTGACAAATTTATATTTGGATTAAATCCATGGTCTTAGAGATAACTTGGAAATGTTTTTCCTCCATTAGGGTTTTGGGGTTTTGGTTTATTTCTCAAGTGTTTAAATTTGCAGATGCATTTATGAAGAATGCATTCCACTTGATTTGAATTTAGTTGGATTCAAATGTTAATCAAAGTTTGTTCAAGATGGGATTTTAGGTCTCCATTTAGAAACAAAGTTTCTTTTCACCCTAAATTTCAACAATTATTTATTTTGTTTATTTATTTTTCACATTACAAGATTTGGAAAATCTTGGGATGTGACATAGCGACTTGAGATGGTGTTGGCCAAGCTAGGGTTTGTGGTGGAGGGGAAAGGGGGCGCCCCATCCCCTCTATTTATGAGAGGGAGAGGCGGTTTGCAGGGAGGGGAGACCTCCCCCAACTCCTATACTAGGCCGGCGGCGAGGGGAGGGGAGGAATCGTCCCCTAGATAGGATTTCTTCCCTCCCTCCACAAGGCAACCAATGTTGGGATTTGACTTTTTCAAATTGGCGTTTGAATTTTCAAACTAGAGTTTGATTTATCTCTTCCAATTGCCCAGCCAAGTGACCTAGTACATGATGCAACCATTCCACTTTGTCATGACACATCCATGTACCCTTCCCACTCTGGATCGGTATACCTTCTAGACCATTCTAGAACATTCCAGTGAAAACACCAAAACCATTCCCGAACTCCGGAATTGGACTTTCCATATATTAATCTTATTAGAAGAATGATGTGATGGACATACTACTGTAGTTAAGCATATCATAAGATCAAGTCTTTCAAATAGTTCACTTTATATAAGATTTCAAATACAAAGTAACCTAAATCCTTCGACCATGAGATCATGTTAATCACCATCACCGGATGGATGCTTTGATGACATCAAACACCACTTCATAAATGGGTGGTTATAAAGGTGGCATTGAGTGTTCGGAAAGTATGTGTTGAGGCACATGGATCAAGAGTGAGATTTTTCCATACATATGACGGATAGATAAACTCTGGGCCCTCTCGGTGGAACTTCATCCAATTGGCTTGCAAGCATGTGACTGGCTCACAAGGGATCACATATCACAGGAACGAGTAAAGAGTACTTATCGGTAACGAGGTTGAACTAGGTATGCATAGATACCAATGATCAAACCTCGGATAAGTAAAGTATCACGAGACAAAGGGATATTGGTATCGTATGTAAATGGTTCATTTGATCACGAAGTAATCGTGAAATATGTGGGAGCCATATGAATTTCCAGATTCCTCTATTGGAAATTGATCGGAGAAGAGTCTTGATCATGTCTGCATAATTCACGAACCATAGGGAGACACACTTAAGGATTCAATGTTTTTTAGTAGATATGGAATGTGAGTAAGAGACCAAATGTTGTTCAGAGTCTCAGATTGGATACGGGATATCAAGAGCGGATCCGGAGAATAAGATTCATATAAGGAAAGTCCAATCTCCGAGTTGAGGAATGGTTTTGGTGTTTTCATCAAAATGTTCTAGAAGGGTCTAGAAGGTCCACCGATCCGGAGGGGGAAGGGTACATGAATGTGTCATGACAAAGTGGAATGGTTGCATAATATACTAGGTCACTTGGCTGGGCAATGGGAAGAGAGAAATCAAACTCTAGTTTGAAAGTCAAACGCGAATTTGAAAAAGTCAAATCCCAACATGGTTGCCTAGTGGAGGGAGGGAAGGTATCCTACCTAAGGGAGGATTCCTCCCTCTCCCTTGCCATCGGCCACAAGGTGGAGTTTGCGGAGGACTCCCCTCCTAAATCGCCCCTCCCTCTCATAAATAGAGGGGAGGGGCACCCCCTTTTACCCCACAAGAAACCCTAGGTTGGTCGCCGCCCCATCTCTAGTTGCAGCTGATCTAGATATCCTCTAAACATCCGCCGTCTAGCTAATACCTAGCCGCCGGCTACCTCTAAACCTCGGCCCTATAAACCCTAGATTGTCGGGATCCCTCTACTCCATAATACCCGCTCCATCTTAGGTGAATCCCCACGAGATCTCCCCTCTACTTCTGACACCATGCCGTCGTGCTGCCTTAATCGCGACGAGAGATCTACAACATCCACCGCATGCTGGAACAAGGGAGAGGAAGGTCTTCATCGAGTACCCTACATGTGATCGACTGTGGGAGCGCTACCGGAACGCGACGCCGAAAGGATCGTCTTCTGATCTTGAGATCAGCAAGTGAACAACTACATCAACCACGAGAATCCGATCTTGTTAATCATTTCGGATCTTCGAGGGTTATTACTCTATTAACTTGTTGCGCTAATCTAGTAGATAGATCTTCGATTGTGTGTGTTCATGCGATAGATTTTTTTTGTTTTTCATGCTATGAACCCCTACACTGGCATCGGTGTAACCATTAACAACGAGCTATTCATCACCCCCACAAGAAAGAACCATATCCGTAGTTCTTCTCAAGTACTTAAGGATGTTTTTGACAGCTATCCAATGATCCACTCCTGAATCACTTTGATATCTACTAGTCAAACTTACAGGATATGCAATGTCCGGTCTAGTACATAGCATGTAATACATGATAGATCCTATGGTCGAGGCATAGGGAGTTTTACTCATACTCTCTCTATCTTCTGCCCTAGCGGGACTTTGAGTTTTACTCAAGGTCATATTGGGCAACATGGGCAAAAATCCTTTCTTGCTATTTTCCATTCCAAACCTCTTTAGAACTTTTTCCAAATATGTACTCTGTAAAAGAGCTATTGTAAGACCCCACCATTTAAGGTTAAGGCCACTGTGATTTCAATTCTAGTCCCTGGATCAAAATGCTAGCATCCATAGTTTAAGATGAAGTACACAGATACAAAGATCATTATTACGTCGTCATTCTAGAGATAACATAGTTTTTACAACTCAATATCCCAAGCCTAAAACATAGAGTTCATAACATAAAGTAAATAACTAGAAGTCTTCATCTTCATGTGCCACAGGCAAACATGTTGAGTGTAGAATAGTATTGGCAACATCATAAGTTACAGCCACAAGTGATACCATAGTAGAATAGTAGTATGTGTAGCCTGCAACATCAGAGTAACCTGCAACATCATAAGTTACAGCCACAAAGTGTCAATACATTTGGAATTGTATTGGCAAGTGATACCATAGTAGAATAGTAGTATCTAATAACTATATGAATTTGGCTATGTCTAGCTTAGGCTTTCTTTGCTCAAAATAAGGTTTTTATTATCAGTTGAAAACAGTAAGTTTTTGTTTGTTAGAAACACCCAAGGAACCACCAATAGACAATGGTGAACCTTTACCCTTGTTCAACCAGAAGATTTAACTTAGAGAAATTGGGATGAGGATATCCTTGATTGCTTCAATGTCTTTGATTCTCAAATTGTCCGTTGCCGGGGACACGGCTAAGTACTTAGGTTTTACCCTCTTGAGAGGTGGTGCACTTTCCCCACAAGACTCGACATGCATCGAGACGAGACTTTTTAGAAGCATTCCCTTAGACCACCATCGACGCATTCCATCCTATCATCCCTACCACCAACTGTCCGTCTGGCTAAGTTCTTGCTACCTAGTTGGTCAAGGCAGAGCCCATATGCCATGTGGTTGCACTAGTAGCTTCTCAACACCAAACATATCAAATCCCTTTGTTCCTGGGTGGAAATCCACTAGTGTGATACACAAGGTAAACCATAGACATGGACCTTGTGTAACCACTCAACATAAACCAACCATACCAGTCCACCCAGGTGATTCATTCACATAGTTGTTTTATTAATCAAAAACACAAGTCATAGATTTTGTATAACAACATAGTATGTTTATTCCACCCTTGTTTTCTACTATCTAGTCTAAGCATACCAGTACAACAAGTTTCTTTTCTTAGGAAAGCTACTAAGACAACATCTACTAGGATTTCCCAAGGCATAGCATAGTATATACCTAGAAAATTTCCAATGCATTTCCTACTCAAAATATCAGTAGTGCATAGATAAAATAGTAGGAAAAAATATGAAGCATCACTTACCTTGAGTAGGAACAATCCTTACAATCACAGTTACCACAATCACCAAAATCTACATATAAAATCATAATACCAAATTCACATTCAATATTCAAACAAAAATACATATGAATGCATGCAAATGAAATGGAATGATTTTCTATGCTAAACAAGTTAAACAAAATAGTATTGAACACAAAGTAAACTTCCTGAAGTCTAAACAAACTAAAATTTACTTTAAAACAATTTTCCAAATAATTTTTATATGCAAAATAGGCCTACAAATGGTTCTACAAATAATCCTGTTTTTCGAGAAGCAAAAGAAATTCAAGGCCATTGATGTGTAGGGCTTAATTTTCTGAATCCATTGTTATAGTATTTGCAAATTTTGGACAAATAGATCAAAATATATAAATTTTACAAGTTAATTCATCTAATAGATTCAAAATCAGATTTTAAAATAGAAGCAGTGATATGCAGCGCCATCTGATTGGCCCATACCGCTTCGTTCAGGATCACGTTTTTGCGCCGTTGGATCAAGTCAGATCCAATACGCTAGATCTAAGCATAGCGGTTTAGTAAGTTATCTAATCTATGACGTAGGATCTAGATCTAGCGGCTCTGTATCAAACGATCAAAACTGAGCGGCGCTAATGGTGCTGGTGGCGGTGGCGCTACTGCCGGCAACGCACTGGCGATCCTAGGGGGGTAAGGGGGTGGTGGCGAGGCTTACCAGAGTCGCATGAACACGAGTAAGCTCAAGGTGTTCGTGGTTTGGACAGGGGCGTACTATCGCGAGCGTGGGAGCTCGTCGGAGACCATGCTGGCGTCGGGTGGTTGTTGGCGGAGATGAAGGCGACGACCTAGGTCACCAGAAGGAAAAAGAATGGCATTACGAATTTCAAAAGGTCACGACGCACACACTGGTTTGGATCAGAGGGCAAGGGGAACACATGCCTCACCGGAATGGCTCGTCGGAGTCGAGCGGCGCGTCTGGGGCTTGTAGTGCTTGACGGGGGCGAGCTCCTGGGTCACTAGCAGGCAAACCGCAAGCATCAGAAGGAGCATAAGAGGATGGTGAGCAAGAAAGAATCAACCAGAGGGAGGGGGTGGATGGAGCTCACCGGGATGGGTCGTCGGAGATGTGCGGTGCTGCGGCGGTGCGAGCTCGATTACTGGAAGCCTGGGGGCACTTGGGTGATGAGGTTTGAGGGAAATGACCACATAGGGGTGATTCTTAAGTATCTAGAGAAGGGGCGGAGATGGTGCACAGAATCAACGCAATTTAACCGAATTCAATCACGTCATCACTACGGGGAAGAAACGGCGGAGCGGGTCGTCACGCGGGGATTTAGGGACGATGAGCTGATGTGGCAGTGGGGCCATGCTGTCAGCGAGCATGTGCGGCACGGGCGCGGTGAGAAAGAGAGAGTGGGAGGGAAAACCCGGGTGGGATAGATGGGCCACAAGTTTTATTTTTTTCTTTATCATTTTACTTTTCTATTTTGTTTTTTAGAAAAGGTGTTGAAACCCTAATTCAAACCTATTTGAACTCAAACCTTCTCCAAATTTTTTGTTGTGATCCTAGCATTCAAAAGTGTGTCAAACACATCTAACCACTCAAAAACATTTTGGTATTTTGAAAATAAAAATAAAACCATGCCTCATATGTATATAATAAAAAGGGCATAAATATGGTTTTATTTGGTTTCAAACTTTGAAAATTTCTATGCAAGCTCTAAAGGCTATGATAATATGAATTCAATACATGATTTTGAATTTTATGAATTTTGGGATGTTACAAATCAACCCCCCTTAAGATGAATCTTGCCCTCGAGATTCAGATTGGCTACTAAATAGGTGAGGGTGATCTTTCCGAAGGTCATCTTGTCTTTCCCAAGTTGCTTATTCCTCGGTATGATGATTCCACTGTACTTTTCATAATTTGATAGTCTTAGTACGAGTATCTCTTTCTGTAGTCTCAAGAATCTTGATAGGTTTCTCCTCATAAGTAAGATCACTCTCCAACTGAACCTCTTCCAAAGGTATAGTATCCTTCAATGAAGTTTCTTCCATATCCGGATGACACTTCTTCAACTGACTCACATGAAACACATTGTGAATAGCAGACAGTGATTCTGGAAATTCTATCTCATAAGCCACTTCTCCTTTGCGACTCAAGATTTTAAATGGTCCAACATATCTTGGTGCCAATTTTCCTTTGACTCCAAACCTCTTCACACCACGAAGTGGTGAGACTCTATGATAATCTCTATCACCTACCTCATAGGTGACTTCCCTACGCTTTGGATCTGCGTAGATCTTTTGTTAGGACTGGGCTATCTTCAATCTCTCATTTAAGAATTTAACTTTCTCTTCATATTCCATGATCAATTCTGGTCCGAACAAATTTATTTCTCCTACTCCACTCCATAGTAATGGCATAGTACACTTCCTTCCATAAAGAAATTCAAATGGAGCCATCTCTCTGCTTGCTTGATAGTTGTTATTGTAAGAGAATTCTGCATAAGGCAGACTTTCATCCCATCTAGCACCATAGTCCAATGCACAAGCTCTCAACATATCTTCTAAAATATGATTGGTCCTTCCTGTCTGTCCATCAGTCTGAGGGTGAAAAGCTGTTCTTAATTCTAACCTTGTCCTCAATGATTCATGCAGCTGTCGCCAAAAATGCAAAGTGAACTGGGTTCCTCTATCAGACACAATACTCTTAGGTATTCCATGCAGACATACAATCTTGTTCATATAGATCTTAGCTAACCTAGTACTTGTATAGGTAGTATTCACGGGTATGAAATGATCCACTTTAGTTAGGCGATCCACAACAAACCATATAGAATCATATCCAGATCTGGTCCTTGGCAGTCCGGTGATAAAATACATACCAATTTTATCCCACTTCCAATCAGGTATAGGTAGTGGTTGCAATAACTCTACCGGTTTCTAATGTTCCGCCTTCACTCGTCTACACACATTAGACAAAGCAATATGTTCGGCGATGTCCTTCTTGAGATTGTTCCACCAAAATCTTTCCTTCACATCCATGTACATCTTTGTGTTCCCCGGATGAATAGAGTATGGTGAATTGTGTGATTCTTGCAGAATCAACTTCCGAAGCTCCGAATCTTGTGGAATGCAGATACGCTTTCCATACCATAAAATTCCTTGTTTACAGAACATAGTCAGTCATTGGCTACCATAGGATCAGTGGTTCCCGAGAACTTTGCAGGCCTCAACCTCAAAAACCTTGTAAGCATATCAAAGGCTAGTGGGTTATTTTGATTGATTGTTGTTGTTGTTATCGTTTTTATTATAATTTTCCATGAACTGGGTCATCATCTTCATCAACTGAGTTTGGTCTGTCATCAGTTGCTGCATCTCATTGCCATTGTTGTTATTGTTGTTTTGGTTGGGATTGGCACGACAGGGAGGCCTCTGTGGTTTCAATAAGGATAAGTAATTAGATATAATCCATAGATACTAACATGCACAATACATCACATAGCAGCAATCACAAATAATAAAGCACAAAATAAACTTAGAGTTTAAACAACGTGAACAACAAGTTTCAGAAAAGTAAACACACTAGTAAAGCCATCCCCATGTTGGATGATTATCTCGACTCGATAAATATAAGGATGATAGATAGATAGGTAGTCAAGTAGTTGACACTACTCCACCATGTCGACCTCCTCGTCTACTAGTGTAAGTCCTGCTTTCTCCATGGTTGTCTTGTACTCCTCCACTGTGGTGGTCAATGCATCAACCTTCGCCCGGAGGGCTCTTTTCTGCGAGCGCAACCTCTCTATCACTCCCTGCTGAGTCTCTAGATCAAGGTCCTTGAGCTCTATCTCGGTCCTCATCTCTTTGATCTTCTTGTTCCTATCCTGCACTCTCTTCTCTTTATTCTTGAACCTCTTATGTTGGATCTTGAACCTAGCTTCCATCTCCTTGATGATCTCATCCTGCTCCGTGAAGGCCTTGTCCTTCTCCCTAAACTGAACATGTAGCTCGTCCTTGCTAAGCATGATGTTGGTCCTATCAGTGTCGAGGTGTATAACGAGGCTCTCTAGGTCCTGAAGATACAGACGTACTGGCTCGATAGTCTCTCTAGTGGCATCGTCATACGCAACAGCCTCTCCCGCCTCATCACGTCTCCCAAATGGGTGGAAGTAGAGGCCCCTGATCTCGGTGGAGTGACGTCCATAAAGGCCTCCAAGTAGATCCTACATGACAACTTCGAGTCCCTTCTCCTTGTCATCATTCATCAACTTGATGGTATTCTCCTTGGTGGGTGGCTCCGTCAGGCGTCCTGGCCGCGAGACTCTAAATCCCCATAGATCCTTCCTCTCGAACTTCGTAAGATGAAGTCCCTTAATGCTAGGGAGGGGGAGATTGAGCACACTAGTGATCTCCACAATACGAGAACCAAAACGAGTTCCCTTGAACTCCTCGGCGGTGCTGAAAACAAAGCTAGGCATATATTTCATAGGATAGAGAAAAATTAGAAACAACGCAAGTAAAGAGAAGAACGTAAGATAGTGAAACAAAAGCCAACATCATAATTTCAACCACAAAACACACAAGTCATGGAATACAAAAAATCTATCACAAGCTCTAAGGTTCAAACATAACTTAGACAAATTTTTGTCATACCACATCTGTTTGTATGATCAAAATTATTAATGTGAGAAAACGACAAGTGTGGTGGTCCAACTATTGGAGTTCGTCACAATTCTCACTCATAAGCTAAGCCTATGATATCTTCCCTTAGATGTTTTATAGAGGTCTCTAAGTCTTGGGGTATACTTCTTATCCGCTCTAAGGTCATTTTGAGTGTTGAGCATTCTACACTTGAGTCTTTCACCAAGCTCTTTGATAGCATTCCAAGATGCATTCCTTGCAGAGTCAAAGAATTACATATACATTTCTAAGTTGGTGATCATGCAGAATACTGACTCTTTGTGGTTTTCCCCCTTGTTTTTGTACAAGTGGAGTTGTACCCGTCAATACTCTTCTCCTTCATCCATCACTGGAAATCCCTTGTACACGGCTTCACCATGTATTCCCAAGCTAACAATGAGGTTTTTGAGTGCCTTGGGAAACTCCTTCTCACATTCTAAGGTCATAGTCATGAGTGGTCCCTTCTTGACGACTTCGTTGATGGCGTCCATCTACAAATAGATATGAGAAAGAAGATTAGGATAGGTTTACGAGAAGAAAAGAGACAAGTGTGGAATTTGCAAAGAGTTGCATTTTTTTCTAATAGTTTCCTTAGTCTAATCCATCTTAGGGTCATAATCCTACGGGCAACACAGTGCTTTGATACCATCTATAAGACCCCACCATTTAAGGTTAAGGCCCCTGTGATTGCAATTCTAGTCCCTACATCAAAATGCTAGCATCCACAGTTTAAGATGAAGTACATAGATACAAAAGTCATTATTACATCGTCATTCCAGAGATAACATAGTTTTTACAACTCAATATCCCAAGGCTAAAACATAGAGTTCATAACATAAAGTAAATAAATAGAAGTATTCATCTTCTTGTGCCACAGGCAAACATGTTGAGTGTAGACTCACAACCCTAGTCATCAGTAGAGTAACCTGCAACATCATAAGTTATAGCCACAGAGGGTCAATACATTTGGAATTGTATTGGAAAGTGATACCATAGTAGAATAGTAGTATCTAATAACTATATGAATTTGGATAGGTGTAGCTTAGGCTTGCTTTGCTCAAAATAAGGTTTTTCTTATTAGTTGAAAACACTAAGTTTTTGTTTGTCAGAAACACCCAAGCAACCACCTATAGACATTGTTGAACCTTTACCCTTGTTCAAACACAAGTTTTAACTTAGAGAAATTGGGATGAGGATATCCTTGATTGCTTCAATGTCTTTGATGCTCAAATTGTACGTTGACGGGGACACGGCTAAGTACTTAGGTTTTACCCTCTCGAGAGGTGGTGCACTTTCCCCACAAGACTCGACATGCATCGAGACGATACTTTTCAGAAGTAATCCCTTATACCACCATGGACGCGTTCCATCCTATCATCCCTACCACCAACTGTCCATCTGGCTAAGTTCTTGCAACCTAGTTGGTCAAGGTAGAGCCCATATGCCATGTGGTTGCACTAGAAGCTTCTCAACACCAAACATCTCAAATCCCTTTGTTCTTGGGTGGCAATCCACAAGTGTGATACACAAGGTAAACCATAGACATGGGCCTTGTGTAACCACTCAACATAAACCAACCATACCATTCCACCCAGGTGATACATTCACATAGTTGTTTTATTAATCAAAAACACAAGTCATAGATTTTTTATATAAAAACATAGTATGATTATTCCACCCTTTTTTTCTACTATCTAGGCTAAGCATACCAATATAGCAAGTTTCTTATCTTAGGAAAGCTACTAAGACAACATCTACTAGGATTTCCCAAGGCATAGCTTAGTATATACCTAGAAAATTTCCAATGCATTTCCTACTCAAAATATCACTAGTGCATAGATAAAATAGTAGGACAAAATATGAGTCATCACTTTCCTTTATGGTTGGGGGAGTAGGAACAATCCTCACAATCACAATTACCACAATCACCAAAATCTACACATAAAATCATAATACCAAATTCACATTCAATATTCAAACAAAAATACATATGAATGAATGCAAATGCAATGGAATGATTTTATACACTAAACAAGTTAAACCAAACAGTAGTAAAGACAAAGTAATCTTTCTAAAGTCTAAACAAACTCAAGTTTACTTTAAAACAATTTTCCAAATAATTTTTATATGCAAAATAGGCCTACAAATGGTTCTGCAAATAATCCTATTTTTCAGAAGCAAAAGACTTATTCAAGGCCATAGATGTGTAGGTATTAATTTTCTGATTCCATTGATATATTATTTGCAAATTTTGGATAAACAAATCAAAAGATATGAATTTTACAAGTTAATTCATCTAATAGATTTAAAATCAGATTTTAAAACAGAACCAGTGACACACTGCGCCTTCTGATTGGCCCGTACCGCTTCGTTTAGGATCGCATTTCCGTGTCGTTGGATCAAGTCAGATCCAACGCGCCAGATCTAAGCATAATGGTTCAGTAAAGTGATCTAATCTACAGCGTAGGATCTAGATCTAGCGGCTCTGGATCAAACGACCAAAACCGAGCAGCGCTGATGGTGCTGGCGGCGGCGGTGATAATCCCGGCGATGCACTGGAGATCCTAGGGGGTAAGTGGGGTGGTGGCGAGGCTTACCAGAGTCGCGTAAACACGAGGAAGGTCAAGGTGGTCGTGGTTTGGACAGGGGCATACTGTCGCGGGCGTCGGAGATCGTTAGAGAACTTGCTGGCATTGAGTGGTTGCTAGCGGAGACGAAGGCGAAAACCTAGGTCTCCATAAGGCAAACGAATGGCATTAGGAAGTTCACAAGGTCACGGGGCATACGCTGGTTTAAACCAGAGGGCAAGGGGAACACATGCCTCACCGGAATGGCTCGTTAGAGTCGAGCGGCGCGTCTGGGGCTTGCAGTGCTTGATGGGGGCGAGCTCCTGGGTCACTAGCAGGCAAACCATAAGCATCAGAAGGAGCGCCAGAGGGGTGGACGGAGCTCACAGGGTTTGGTCGCCGGAGACGTACGGTGCTGCGGTGGTGCGAGCTCGATTACTGGCAGCTTCGGGCGATGAGGTTTGAGGGGAAATGACCACAGAGGGGTGGTGCTTAAGTATCCGGAGCAGGGGCGGACGAACAGAATCAATGCAATTTAAGCGAATTCAATCGCGGCCTCACTGCGGGGAAGAAACAGCGGAGCGGGTCATCGCGCGGGGATTTGGGGACGATGAGCTGATGTGTTAGTGGGGCCGTGCTATGAGCGAGCGGGTGCGGCGCGGACGCGGTGACAAAGAGAGAGGGGGAGGGGAACACGGGTGGGATAGATGGGCCGCAAGTGGGGCTGGCTAAATAGGCAGTGCCTAGCTTTATTTTTTTTATCCTTTTTCTTTTCTATTTTAATTTTAGAAAAGGTTTTGAAACCCTAATTAAAATCTGTTTGAATTCAAACCTTCTCCAAATTTTGTGTTGTGATCCTAGCATTCAAAAGTGTGTCAAACACATCTAACCACTCAAAAACACTTTGGTATTTTGAAAATAAAAATAAAACCATGCCTCATTTGTATATAATAAAAAGGGTATAAATATGGTTTTATTTGGTTTGAAACTTTGAAAATTTTTCTGCAAGCTCTAACTTCTATGATAATATGAATGCAATACATGATTTTTCAGTTGATGAATTTTGGGATGTTACAGCTATTAGGCGTCTCGATCTATCTCTATAAATATTTATGCCTAATATGTAAGCAGCTTCACCAAGATCCTTCATTGAAAAACTATTATTCAAATAATTTTTAACACTTTTAAGAAGGTCTACATCATTCCCAATCAACAATATGTCATCCAAAAATATTTCTAGGAATGCTACAGAGCTCCCACTCACTTTCTTATAAATACAAGCTTCTCCATAAGTTTGCATAAAACCAAAAATTTTGATCACCTTATCAAAATGTTGATTCCAACTTTGGGATGCTTGTTTCAATCCATAAATGGAACATTGAAGTTTGCATAGATTTATAGCATCCTTAGGATCGACAAAACCTTTGGTTTGTACCATATACAACTCTTCATAAATGTCTCCATTGAGGAACGTCGTTTTGACATCCATCTTCCATATCTCATAATCATAATATGCACCAATTACTAACAAAATCCTCATAGATTTTAGCTTCGCTACCGGTGAGAAAGTCTCATCGTAGTCAACTCTTTGAATTTTCGAAACCCTTTTGCGACAAGTTGAGCTTTATAGACGGTTACATTACCATCAGCATTTGTTTTCTTCTTGAAAATCCATTTGTTCTCGATAGCCTTCCGACCATCCGGTAAGTCCACCAAAGTCCACACTTGGTTTTCCTACATGGATCCAATCTCGGATTTCATGGCTTCTTGCCATTTATTGGAATCTGGGCTCATCATCGCTTCCTCATATGTCGCAAGGCTGTTGGTGTTGTCCACCAACATGACACTCATAACAGGATCATACCAATCGAAAGTGGTACGAGTTCTCGTCGACACGCGAGGTTCCGTAGTAACTTCGATTAAAGTTTCATGATCACCATTATTAGCTTCCTATCTTATTGGTGTAGACATGACTGGAACTTTTTCCGGTGTTGCGCTACTCTCAAATTCGAGAGAAGGTTCGACAACCTAGTCGAGTTCTACTTTCCTTCTAGTAACTTATTTCAAGAGAAACTCCTTCTCTAGAAAGGATCCATTCTTGGCAACGAAGATTTTGCCTTCGGATCTATGATTGAAGGTATACCCAATAGTTTCCTTCAGGTATCCTATGAAGAGGAATTTTTCGGCTTTGGCTTCAAGATTTTCGGACTGTAACTTTTTTACATAAGCTTCACAACCCCAAAGTTTAAGGAACGACAATTTAGGTTTATTCCCAAAACATAAGTCATACGGTGTCATCTCAACGGATTTAGATGGTGCCCTATTTAAAGTGAATGCAGTTGTTTCTAATGCATAACTCCAAAACGATAACGGTAAATCTGTAAGTGACATCATATAACGAACAATATCAAAGAGAGTTCGTTTATGATGTTCGGACTATCTTGTGGTGTTATTGGCGGTGTCAATTGTGAAATTATTCCGCATTTCTTCAAATGCTCGCCAAACTCGTAACTTAGATATTCACCTCCACGATCAGATTATAGAAATTTAATATTCTTGTTACGTTGATTCTCTACTTCACTTTGAAATTCCTTAAACTTCTCGAAAGTTTCT
This sequence comes from Avena longiglumis, assembly GCA_030063025.1. NCBI lineage: Eukaryota > Viridiplantae > Streptophyta > Magnoliopsida > Poales > Poaceae > Avena > Avena longiglumis. The sequence continues at coordinate 190,150,980 of CP125974.1, read as the reverse complement.
CACTTATGTTGCATGAAATAGATATACCCATATCTACTTAAGTCATCCATGAAAGTAAGAACATAACGATAACCACCGTGTGATGCCACACTGATCGGGCCACACACATCGGTATGTATGATTTCTAATAATTCCGTAGCTCGCTCCATCATACCAGAAAATGGAGTCTTAGTCATTTTCCCATCACACATGCTTCACATCTTTCAAGTGATTCGAAATCAAGTGATTCAATAAGTCCATCGGAATGGAGTTTCTTCATACGCTTCACTCCAATGTGAGCAAGACGTCAGTGCCACATGTATGTAGAATTATCATTCAATTTCAAATGTTTAGCATCTATATTATGAAATGTGTATCATTACTATCGAGATTCAATAAGAATAGACTATCTATCAACGGTGCATGAAAATAAAAGATATTACTCATATAAATCGAAAAACCATTATTCTCGGACTTAAACAAGTAACCGTCTCGTAATAAACAAGATCTTGATATTGTAGGGTTCGCAGCATAGAAAACAATTATTTTCCTACGATGGGAACTATGTACCAAGATCTATCTACTAGATACAAACAACGGGCGGATGTATATCCATAGAGAACATACCCTTGATGACGAGGTTTCGACTCGTCAATGCCCATTGTTATGGACTTGGGTTTTGGAGAAGATGGGGGTGCTGGAGATCGCGGAACGGTTAGCAAACAAGCAACACGGGGACACGAGGTTTACCCAGGTTCAGGCCCCCGGAGGGAAAACCCTACTCCTTCTTGTCTGCTCTTGATTATGGCGGAACCGAAGGTTACAGGGGTGCGCAGATGCAATCTGGAGTGGAGGTGTCTATGCGAAAGTATGAAGTCAGAGCTCTAGGTCGTGCCCTCCTAGCCTTTATATAGAGTTAGGCAGGTCCAGCATGAGACGAGTCGGTTACAGTTTTAGGGTTTACCTCTTTGAATTTTCTATCTACTCTAGTCTTGCTTTCCAAGGATCCGAAGGCGTCATGGGCCCTGGCCACCGAAAGTCTTCATGTGGCGTGTATTTGCGTGGGTCTTGGGCTGGATTGTAATGCTAATGTCGTGTCGCAGTAGGGGATAACCATGTCATTAGCCCCCGTTGTGTTCCGAGAATCGAAATAATCGTAGAGGACTCTAAATCCTCTGGCAACTCTCTCTTTTCAAGAGAGAATATGTAGGATTGTTGAGGGTGTGCCGACTCTCCCCGACGGTCGTGGTGATTTAACTGTCTTAGGACAAAACAACACGATCTTCTTCAGGTTCGAGTCCCTCGACTCGAACCCGCAACATATGATGGTGTAATTCAACTCAGACTGTGGAGGACTTACAGGAGTGGAATTCCAGTGAATTTAAATGGTGTACACAATGCGTCTGTCGATGCCATCGATGAAACATCCAACAATGTTTATCATCGCAGGTGTTTCGGAGGACGCTGCCACTTAGCAGTTGCCGATTTTGCATGCTGGCGATCAGCCGAAGAACTCAGGCGCGACCAGCCCATATGGGAGTACCCAGTCTATTCGAGTCATAGACTGAAAGAGACTTTAATTCAGCCGCTGTTCATCTTCAGTCAGAGACACAAATTTTCGGATGGTTGAATCCATTCTCCCATGGAGTAGCAGTCCGTAGTGAGCAGACCGTAGCCCTCGCCGCGCCGTGCCGCAGATGACTTTATCGATGGGTCCCACTTTGATCGGGTCACGGCCGCGGGAGATATCACGGCGTCACCTCGTGATGCGGTCAGCAGGCGGTCAGATCTGATGCAGTCTTTCATGGCGCCTCGCCCTATTCTGGGGAAAAACTTGTCCGCGCCGCAGCCATTCTTTAGCCATCGCGCTGTTCTCGAGATTTTGCCGTGCGCCGAATATCCCTCCCACGCCCCGCCGTATCGGGGAAGCCGAGACCGCGCTGGTCCCAGCTGTTGGTTAAGAGCTGTCGCCAGCACTGACGGCGGTCGGAGCTTGATCGCAGATAGGCTTGATCCAAGCTTCCTGAAACCAGGTTCTTCCTTCGCAGTTTTCGGTTTTTTCGCCCACTCCTTCGTCGATCATGATCTTTCCCCCTTCTTCACGCTTGTTATCACTGCTGTCGAACGCCTTTGGCCTTCCCAATCTCATTCCGCGAGGCAATCAAGGATGGTTTCCCATTGTTGCATCATCTCCTCAAACCGCTTTCTTTTTCCACGTTTTCGAAGATCGGCGAGATGGTTTTTCTTCCAAGATCGGTGGCAGGTCGAAGAACGCATCTGATGAGGCGGAGAGTCTTCTGTAAGGTGCAGCACCGTGGATATCATCCCACCTTCAGCGCCGGTGCTGGCCCAGCCAGGGCACCGACACCATGGTTCATGACCGACGAGGGTTTCGCCAAGCAATTCTCCACGGAGATCCCGACGGTGTTGCCCGTCGAGAGGATATCCGGAGTCGCCCTTCGCCGTCTGCCCACGTGCAGGTGGACGCGCCGCAGTGTTATTTTCGACAGGTTTTGACTTGTTTGCCTTCGCGTCATCGCCCCACCAGCTGGCGCATCGACACGAAGTGGATTCCGATCACGGCGTCTCCGGCTAAAGAGGCCAAAGCGCCGACCGCCGACTTAGACCGGCTTGAACGCCATGTGCATGGAGCTCTTCCTCCCCGCTCAAAGCCGTGGCACCGCACCCAGGCCGAAGCTTTAAGAAAAGAAGGAAGAGAAGCGAAGAGAAGAAAGAATCAGATTCTTCCGCTCGACTTGAGCGACCTTGACTCGTAAGTTTTTCTTAGTCCTGTATTTCCTTTTATTACACAGAAGGAGTAAGAAAAACTTACGAGTGAAGGTCGCTCAAGTCGAAGACGGGAGGGGTCCTGAGGATTTTCTTCTCCTCTTTCTTCTCTTCCTTCTTCTCTTCCTTCTTCCGCTTCGTCGGCGGGTGCGGTGCCACAGCCTGCACGGGAACGGCACGAATAGGAGAGGAAGAGCCTCCATGCCCATCACTGTGACGTTCAAGCCACAGCGGATTCCTAGGATTCGGCGGGGTCGAGGCATCCGAAGATTCGCTGAGCTCGCAGGTGCGCTATGTAGTATGGTCCTCGCTCGACTCATTGGCCTCTTCAGCCGGAGACCGCGCCGATGGCAGTTCGGACATAGAATCCACCACTTCATTGTCCGGTGCAGCCGGAAACAATTCGGGAAGCGGTGGCGACATGCCCGGCACCTTGAACTCCTGCACAGAAGAAGAAAACTTGTTAGCAAACAAATTCAAGTGCAATGAAGTAAAAAATAGAGCTACGCGGACGTCCCGAATCTACACCTATGGAACAGGACGCGAAGCAGAGAACGGAGAAGTCAGCTACTTCCCCGGGATATCCTCTCCAGCCTTGAACTTCAGCAGCGGGCGGAGGACACCGTCGATATCTCCCCTGGAGAATTCTTCAGCCGAAACCCTCGTCGGGTCATGACGACCAGCATAAAGGAACATCGGGTGCGCCCTAGCCTGGAGTGGCTGCACCCGACGTTTGAGGAAGGTGCGGATGATATCCACACCGTTCACCTCCTTATCAGGAATCAGCTGGAGATCCTCCACCCGACGATAGAGAGACTCTATCTCCGCTACCTCGCCATCCAAGATCTGGTTCTTCTAGGACCACTTCGGCTCGATCTTTTGGGAGGGGTCGAAAGGAACAAGACCAAAATCTTGCCCAGCCACCATGGAATCGTGAATGTAAAACCATCGCCTCCGCCAGTACTGGACAGATTCGGACATGGAAAAAGAGAAGAAACGCAGATTGGGTTTGAGGGAGATGATGCAACCCCCAATGGGATAAACACCATACGAACCAGATTTCCTCTTCACGGAATAGATTTTCCGGAAGAGTCCAAAGTGCGGCTCGATACCAAGCCAGCACTCACAAAAAGTGATAAAACAAGCAATGTGAAGAAGAGAATTGGGTGAAAGATGATGCAGTTGGACGCCGTAAAGAAAAAGCAGTCCACGAAGGAAGTCGTGGACTGGGAAGGAAAAGCCCCGAAGAACGAAAGCGAGTAACATAACCCGAAACCCAGCGGGGGGACGGGGGATTACCTCTTTGCTTGGGAGCTTGACGGCCTCCCTATCTTGCGGGATCAAGCCCCACTCACGAAGCTTGCGGAGATCACTCTCCCGCGTCTCCAATCGCCGCCAGCCACCGTCGGTGACACGAGTAGCAGCAGCACTCTTCTTGCCTCCAGTAGCGCTGGTACCAACCGCAGAAGAATACTTCTTCGGCTTCCCCATTATGGTGCGGAGACGCCGGCGGTAAGAACGTAGGAGGGAAGAAGGAAATGTCCGAGGATATTCCAGCGCAGCAAGCAATCCCAGAGAACAACGGAGGAGTGAAACGAGAATGGCTGCGGTGAAAATAGACTAAGTTTTTCCCCAATGATTATAAGGACGAAGACGACGCATGATAACCGTCCATCAAGAAGACCTAACACCAACGACAAGATCTGACCATACACGTGTCAGCATCGCAACGAACCGTCGCTAACACGCCGTCCACTACGCGCGAAAATCAAGGCGACACCGTAATTATCTCCACGCCACGCGTGACCGGTCAATTCAAGGTCAGAAGGTGGGACCCATGTTCGTCCAGTCAAGTCATTTCTATCGCAGCAGACGCTTGAGGTCACCAATCGTCAACACTGACGTCATCAAAAGATATACTAGCAAAAGCCACAATTCTTCGGCTCCAGAGCTAAGAGTACTCACTCGAATCTACGATTCAACCAACTACTCGAGGGCTACTCCTATTAGGAGCGCTGGCTGTGCACCCGAAAATGAACAAAAATACATCACTGAACTACTTCTTCGAGTCCTACGTCGAGTCTACGACTCCACTATGGACTCGGGGAGCTACTCCCATAGGGATCATGGATTCAAGCATCCGAAAAATTTGTGTCCTATGGGCCTCAAGCTGAACAATGGCTGAATTAAAGTCTCTGCTCGAGTCTACGACTCGAATAGACACTCGGGGGCTACTCCCATAGGGCGCGCTGGTCACGCACCCTATGAGTTCTTCGACTGTGATCCTTCGGATCAGCATGCAAAAAATTTCGGCAACTCTGCCCCATATAACTCTAAGTGAGCAGCGTCCTCCTTGGCCACCCGAAACACCTCCGCAGTGATAAACATTCGGATGTTGTGTCTGCGACACAAAGATAAGACCTACAAATATCATCTGATGGCCTGGTAACGCACCTGACTGCGCTCTGCTAGTAAGAATCCATGCCAACATGCGCGATGAAAATCCTGACAGACGCATTGGGTACACCATTTAAATTCACTGGAATTCTACTCCAGTAAGTCCTCCGCGGCCTGAGTCGAATTACGCCAGAATATGTTCCGGGTTCGAGTAGAGGGACTCAAACCTGAAGAAGATCGTGTTGTTTTTTCCTAAGACAGTTAACTGACCTTGATCCGTCGGGAGAGTCAGGCACACGCATCAACAATCCCTACACATTCTCTTGAAAGACGGAGTTGCACCTGAAGGATTTAAGAGTCCTCAGACGAATCTACGATTTGACTGAACACTCGGGGGCTACTGACATGGTTATACCCTGCGGGTACACGATATTAGCATACCTGGTCCAGCCCAAGGAAGGCCCACAGCAAATATACGCCGGCCCGTGAAGACTTTCGGGTGGCCAAGGCCCATGACGCCTTCGGATCCTTGGAGAGCAAGACTAGAGTAGATAGAAAATTCAAAGGGGTAAACCCTAAAACCTGTAACCGACTCTGTAACATCCCTAAAATCATGTTTTCAACATTTGCATATCATTCATGCATGCATATCATTTAGGGATCAATTTCGAAACTCATTTCTAAAAAACAGAAGCACTAAGTGCTATTATTTTATGTGAGCAAGCATTGATCTAATGCCACTCTCAAATGAGAATATAATTGTTTTAAACCAAGTTTTGTTTGCCCTTATGTTGTTTTGGTTGAGTGTTAAAGCTTGGAAAAAAATTTCCAAAACAAATATAGTTTTAAAACCATTTTCAAATCTTCATTAAACCATGTGCTAAGGCATTATTATTTTTAAAAATCTTCAAAGGACCATGCAAGTCCAGCAAGGCACCATGGTTTTGTACTCAAAATTATACAGGATTCACATTACAAAAGGCCAGAAAGATTTGAAATACAAATACTTTTAATTTCATTTGAAATGGATTCCAGAAAATCGAATTAGAAATGGAAAAGGGTTTAAAAACCCAACTGGGCCAGGCGCCACGTTTTCAAACCATCATCAAACGCAGCCCAGCAAGCCCACCCGGGGTTTTTCCCTCCTTCTCTCACGCGGCACAGACCTACCCCGCGCTCACTGACTGGTGGACCCAAATGCCACGCGAGCATCGTCCCCGAGCCACGCACCCCCACGACCCCGTCGACACCGCTGTTACCTCATCACTGCCGCGATTGAAGCAGGCTTAATTGCCGGCGTTTCCTCGCGAGATTCTCGCCCCTGCTCCGGCTATAATACCCTCTCCCCTCCCCGCTCATTTCCCCTCACTCGGCGCGCCATTTCCGCCACCAGGATGCCCACAATATTGCTTGCACCGCCGCTGTACCGAGCCACTCCGGCGGGCGATTCCGGTAAGCTCCAACCGCCCCTCTGCTTCTGGTTGAAACGAGCGTGACCACCACGTCCTTGTGCATCTGCTAACACCCCTGGTTTGCCTGCTCGTGACCCAGGTTGCCGTCTTCGTTCACGCCCGCAACCACCAGAGCCGCCGCTCAACTCCGACGAGCAATAGCGGTATGAATTGAGCGCCCCTTGTCTTCTCCTTGAAACCATCTTGCTCACCGTGACCTTGCCCACTCCCTGATACATTTTGTTCGTTCTAGGGTGACGCAGAGCCTTGGCAACATCGACGTCTGCAAGCACCCGACGCCGCGCATAACTCCAACGAGCTCCAGCGTCGTGCCCTCCTAGCCTTTATATAGAGTTAGGCAGGTCCCAGGCACAGACCGAGTCTGTAAGATCCCTCCCTTTATAAAGGTAAGGATCCCTGTGATTGCAATGCTAGTCCCTAGATCAATGCTAGCGTCCACAGTTTAAGATGAAGTACACAGAAACAAAGGTCATTATTACATATCATTCCAGATACAAACATAGTCTTTTACAACTCCATGGCCATAGGCCTAATACAAGAGTTCAAATACATAATAAGATAAATAAGTCTTCATCTTCATGTGCCACAGGCAAGCATGTTGAGTGTAGACTCATAACCCCTAATCATCATCAGAATAACCTGCAACATCACAAGTTACAGCCACAGTGGGTCAATACAATGGAATAGTATTGGCAAGTGATACCTTAGTCTAATATTAGCATCTAGATACTACATGAATTTGGCTAAGTGTAGCTTAGGCTTGCTTTGCTCAAAATAGGTTTTACCTATTAGTTGAAAACACTAAGTTTTTCTTTGACAAAACTTTCCCAAGGAATCACCAATAGACATTGGTGAACCTTCACCCTTGTTCAACCACAAGTTTTAACTTAGAAATTGGGAAGAGGAGATTCTTGATAGCGTCCATGTCTTGATTCTCAAGTTGTCCAATACCAGGGACATGGCTAAGTACTTAGATTCTTCCATCTACAGAAGTTGTGCACTTTCCCCACAAGACTTGATTTTCACCAATACAGGACCTTTCAGAAGCCTTCCCTTAGACCAACTGGAAGCGCTCCAAACCTATCATCCCACTACCATCAACTATCCAAATGGCTAAGTTATTGCAACCTATATGATCCAGGCAGAGCCCATAATGCCATGTGGCTGCACTAGAAGCTTCTTAACATATGGCATCTCAAATCCCTTTGTTCCTGGGTGGCTTTCCACAAGTGAGATACACAAAGTAAACCATAGAAATGGGCCTCGTGTAACCACTCAACACATACCATTCTTTCCATTCCACTTAGGTGTTTCATGGACTTAGCAACATTTTCACATAGCATGAATATATAACCACCCTTGGTTGATCCTAGCTAGGCTAGGCATGGAAACGGTAAGCATCTTAACTTAGATAAATTTATAACAATTCTACAACTATTAGGATTTCCCAAGAATGGCATAAAGATACATATAAAAATATTCATGCAAAGTCCTATACAAAATATTTCTAGTGCATAGGTGAAAATATAGGGATAAAAATATGAAGAACCACTTGCCTTGGTAGTTTGGGGAGTTGCAACAATCTTCACAACCACAATCACTATTAGCACCAAAATCTACACATAAAATAAGGGCACCAAAAATCACATAACAAAATATATACAAAGAAAAATATATGAATGCATGCAAATGCCATGTGATGATTTTTCTACACCAAACAAGACAAGTGTACAGTACTAAAACATAAACAAGTTCAAGAAACTCAATTTAAACTTTATTTGATCTTTAAAACATTTTTCAAACAATTTCTATACTCAAATTAAGCCTACAAAAGTTTCTGCAAAAACAACCAATTTTACAGAGGCAAAACATTAAACACATTGCATAAACAGATAGGATTTTCTCTCCTGATTCCAATGATATAAAATTTGTAGATTTGAACGTGTGGATCAAAAGTTATGAATTTTACAAGTTTGATTAACTAATAGATCAAATCTCTGTTTTAATTCTAAACTCAGGCCACGCGGCGCTCTCTGGTTCGTCGGTACCTCTTCGCACGGATCGACCATTGTGTACCGCACGATCTAAATAAAATCGCACGGCTAGATCTAACTCGTACCCCTTCGTTAAGTGATTCTATCTCACGCGTTATATCTAGATCTAACGGCTCGCGATCAAACGACCAAGGATTGGCGGTGCTGGCGACGGTGGCGCGGCGGCGGCGCTCTGTCAGCGACGCTTTGGCGAATACATGAGGGGCTGGGGTGTGTGGCGTGGCTTACCAGACTCGCAAGGTCACGAGAAGCTCAACATGGCAGTAGTTTGTCGAGGGGCACACGGATGCAGTGGCAGGACCTCGTCGGAGTTGCTGGCGGCGTCGGTTTCGTGCAGACGGCGACGTTGACGACGTTCAGGATTGCCCTAGCACAAGCCAGTGGTGTTAGCAGTTGCGCAAGGACACGGTAGATCTGATAGCATGCATGCGAGGTCAAGGGATGCTCGGATTTTACCTAAATTGCTCGTCGGGGTTGAGCGGCGGTTCTGGCGTTTGCGGGCGTGAACGAAGACGGCGAACTAGGTCACGAGCAGGCAAACCAGGGGTGTCAGCAGATGCACAAGGACACGAGGGTCACGCTCGTTTGAACAGAAGCAGAGGGGCGGTCGGAGCTCACCGTAATCTCTTGCCGGAGCTCGTCGGGCAGCTGCGAGGCTGTCACATCCCAAGATTTTCCAAATCTTGTAATGTGAAAATAAATGAATAAAATAAAACTTTGTTTGATTTTCAGAGCCAGAAGAAACTTTTGAATCCAATTGGAAACCTTCAAACCAATTTGAGTCAAATAAAACCTAAAGGGATTAAAAAGATAAACATTTAATAAAGGGAAATAAAAAACATTTTTGGAAATACTATTTTGAAACTTTTAAATGAAAGGATTTGATTTCAAATGAAATAGAAGTTTTATAAATAAAGATTATTTTACAAAGCCAATTAAAACCTTGGCCAAGCTTTTGAATTAAAACATTTTACTTTAAAATAGCAAAGGTTTATTTAAAAACAATAAAGGATTGCTTAATAAAATAATAAGGAATTAATATCCAAAATTTTATTCAAATAAAAGGTTTTACCATTTTAATTAAAACATCAAAACTTATTAAATTATTTTAAATAGGTTTTCCAAGTATTTTATATTCTCTAATAAAACCTACTAAAGTGTTTTGGCTTTATTTTAGATTTCAAAATAAATATCTCAATAAAACAAATCCTATTGGATTTAATAATGAAAGTCTATTATATTAATTAATAATGGACACTAAAATAAAAGGTTATTTTGTTTTAAAACAAATTTCCAAATATTATATATTTCCCAAATTAAACCTACTAATTTTATTTTGAAAATATTTAGGTTTCAAATAAAGATTTTATTAATAAAATCAAACCCTATTTGATTTAATAACTAAGGTCCATTTTATTTAATTATTAATGGACCCTAAAGTAAAAGGATTATTTTATTTTAAACAAGTTTTCCAAATATTCTTTATTTCCAAATAAAACCTACTGACTGGGTTTTGAAAGCATTTGGATTTCAAATGAAGATTTTATTAAATAAACCAAACCTTGTTTTATTAATAAACCATGGACCATTTTATTTAATTAATAAATGGAACCTAAAAATATTTAAAATAATATTTTATTTTGGAAGTTGGTTTATGCTACTAAAACAGAACCAAAAAAATCATTACAAGTTTGAATTGTTTGAATGGTTTGCATTGTTGATTGAATCATTTGTTTGAATATCAAATCAGAAAATAGAAATAGAAAAGAATAAAACAACGTAAACAGAAAAAAATAAGAGAAAACGACCAGCCCACCATCTGGCCCAACAGCCCAACTCGCAGCCCACCTCCTCTTTTCCCTGAAGCGTTTTCTTTCACCACATAAACAACCCGCAGAGCAACAGACATGTGGACCCCTCCCCTTCTCCCTTTCTTTCACTGCCAAGAAGACCCCACCCCTCCAGCTCACCGTCTTCAACCCACGACTTGTTCTTCCACCCCCTCTCTCCCGTTTCTGTGTTGAATTCGCGGGCTTAATTATCTTTTAATGGCGCAATAATTCTACCCTGCGACCATGCAAGATAAAGCGTATTCCCCTCCTCTCCACTTCCTCCTCTCATCACCGTTGCAAGCTTTGAATCGCGGCATCAATACGTCTTAATGCAGCCACCTTAACTCGCAGTGATCAAGCTCGATAAAACGCCAGCACGCCCTCTTCCGTTTCCCCCAGACGCCCCTCCTCGACACGCCCAGCTGCCAGATTTCCAGACACTCCCTGCCTCCGACGACCCTTCTCGCCAATTCCGCCAGCAAACGCCTTCCGCCTCCTCGAGCACACGAGCACGCCACCATACCTGGCGCATCCTTCGTGTCAATCACTCGACCGCGGCACACCGAACTTCGCAATGACAAGCTTCAACGCCGCCGATTAGTTCTTCTCCGCGACGCCCCTGTAGTACCTGACCTCCCCTCCTTTCCCCGTGGACATGATGATGATCTCCAGGCTCATGCGAACCTAACCGCATCCTCCGTTTATCCTAGGACGCCTTCTATCCTCGCCCCCGACGATTGCCTGAACCGCCCGAGGCGCAACTCTACTCCGGCGAGCAATCAAGGACAGTCCCGAGCGCTCCTTCACCCACCAGTACCACGTTGAGCATCAGCGAGCTTCGGTGAATCTGGTAAACCACCCCTCTGTTCCTCTAGCTTCCCGCATCGCCGGCACCGTCATCATCTGAGCCGCGCCGCCACGCGCCACCGTTGAGCGCCGCCCGTTTTTGGCCAGGCAGTAGCAACCGCAGGATCTGAATCTGACGGATACGATAGATCGTTAGCGAAGGGGTAAGTAGTGATCCTGTGCCGCACGATTTAACTGAAATCCAACGGCTGTCGTCGCGTGATCCAGCCAAACCGGTATCGTCCAGTAAGATACTGCCGCGTGTTACCTAATCAGTTTAAAAACAAATTTGAAAACAGAATTATTTGCAAACTTCAAACCTTTGTAACTTTCAAACCACACGTCCAAAAATTACAAATTTTATATCAATGGATTCAGGAGAACAAACCCTATCCAACCATGCCCTTAGTTTAGCAAATAATTGCTGTTAGCTTGTTTGAAATTGCAGAAACATTTGTATGCTTGTTAAGAAAGTAAAAATTGTTTTAAATTGAATTTAGGGTTAAAATATTTGGCAATTGGATTGATTTGAACCTACTGACCCTAAGAACCAACCCTTGGTGTTGAAAATGATTTTGGTAAAGTTTAGGTTAGATTATTTGACTTAGCCATTTTCTAGCCAAATGAAATTATTGATTTTATTATGAAAATATTTTTATTAAGAAAACTTTGAAAAAATGTTTTGGACCAAACCTACTGACCCAAAAACACCAAGTTTTGCAATAGCAACTCATTTAGTGAAAAACTCAAAAGATTTGTTTTGATAAAAACATTTTTCACCACATGAAATGATGAATGGATTTAAAAATAGTTTTTGGACAAAACCCTCTTGCTAATGACTTTGCAACTTTGGTAAATGACCAATTTGGATCTTACAAAGTTTAGAAACCCCATAGAGATCCCTTTGCAAAATAAAACTCTCTTGTGCATGCTCCCATGCATGAATTGGTTTCCATTGTCTTGTGTGTGTGAAATTGTTTGAGTTATTATTGGTTTGGAATGTAAATTGAATTGGTGTTTGCTTGATTGACTTGTAGTGAAGTGTGAGACTATCAAGATCAAGGAGTGAACCACCATTCCCTACCAAAAAGGCAAGTGATGCTTCATACTTTCTATCCCATTACTTTTTCTATGCATTAGTGATTTTGCTAAATAAACTTGCATGGATTTTGCTAAGTATAGACCTTGCTATAAGAAAACCTAGTAGGTGAATCCTTAGTAGGATTTTCCTAAGTTAGAGATTCCTACTACTACCAAGCTTAGCCTAGCTAATAGAAAACATGGGTGGAATATATATTCACACTATGGAAAATATTCTAAGTCTAAGGACTTGTGATTTTGTCTAAAAAAACAACTAAGTTAAAGAATCACCTGGGTGGAATGGAATAGCTTGGTGGAGAATGGTTGAGTGGTTCACAAGGCCATGGACTTGGATTGTGTATCTCACTTGTGGATGGCCACCCAGGAACAAAGAGATTTGAGATGTCAAATGTTGAGAAGCTTCAAGTGCAACCACTTGGCAATATGGGCTCTGCCATGATCATATAGGTTGCAAGAACTTAGCCAAATGGACAGTGGGTGGTAGTGTTTGATAGGTTGGAGCGCGTCCATTTTGGTCTAAGGGAAGGCTTCTGAAAGATTTTGTCTTGGGAAACCAAGTCTTGTGGGTAAAGTGCACCACCTCTGCGGTGTGTAAAATCTAAGTACTTAGCCATGTCCCTGGTAAAGGACAATTTGAGCATCAAGACATGGAAGCAATCAAGAATCTCATCATTCAAATTTCTAAGTTAAAACTTGTGGTTTGAACAAGGGTTGTTTGAATTCTTCAATCATTGATGGAGAGATGGCTTGGTACAAGGATCTTGAAATCTTTGATTGAGAAAAATGATTTTGACAAGCAAAAACTTAGTATTTTCAAAATGATAAGAAAAATCTATTTTGAGCAATGCAAGCCTCAACTCCACTTAGCCAAATGCATATAGATGTTAGACTCCACTATACTACCATAGTATCACTTGCCAATACAATTCAAATGTATTGACCCTTTGTGGCTGTAACTTGTATGTTGCAGGTTTGATTGATTTTAGTGAAGATGGATTGAATAGGATTTACAAAGTCTACAACCAACATCTGCCTGTGGCACTTTGAAGATGAAGGGCCCATGACTATAGTTATTCCTTGCAATGTAATGTAATAGCCAAATGAGCTATGTATGATGTAATAGAATTTTGTTATTCCTGGTTATAAAGTTATAATATGACCTTTGTATCTTGATATTACATCTTAACTGTGGATGCTAGCTAATGATCCAGGGACTAGCATTATAAAACACAGGAGGAATCTACCTTATTAGGTTGGGACCTCTACAGATGGTATCAGAGCATTGTGTTGCCTGTAGGATTTGTAAACCTAGGATTGGACAAAAACCCTTAGAAAATAGGAGTTGTTTTGTTCCAAAACTTATTTACAAAACAATCTTGTAAACTCTTTCCTCAACCATTTTGGTTTCAACTCTACTTCTCCTCTACTTCAACTTGATGGAAAAACCTACCCATGACCAAAGACTACACCATGTGCAAAGGACTTCTTCAACATCTTCAACTCTAATGACTTCAACTTCTTCAACTCTAATGACTTCAACATCTAAAGAATATTCACTAAGGACTTCCAACATGGATACCACTAAGGACTACAAGTGAAACAAGGAAATCTTACTCAAGATTTAGAGACTGAGGGAATGCAAGGAGCCTACATCATTTGATGTATTGCAACCAAGAGATTTTTCTCAAGGAAACCATGATCTCATACAAGAAGAATCATGAAGGAAAGAAAAATCACAAGTGAACCATATAGATGGACCACCATATTTTAGTTAAGTCAAACACACCAACTTATGTGGTGTAATAAAAATATTTTATTGCCTAAGTATGTGCTTGAACTTTGTTGTTTGAGTGAATTGTTTGGTTTGTGATTGCATGCACATTGTTTGTGTGAATTGTGATGTGTGTGATTAGAATTGAGTTCTTAGAAATATTTTACCTATTCTAAACTCCTTTTAACCCAAACAGATGACTTCTCCAAGAAACTCCAACATCAAGGTTGATGACACCAACAACAACCAAGAGGACAACATGAGAGATATTATAGCAACCCAAAACCAGTTGAGCCAAGAGACAACTCAGCTTTTAGCCAACAACAATGGACTAGACCCAGCCATACAAAGGATTTTGAAACTTCAATCCCAATTGCTGCAAGGATTGGTTACTCAAATGATCAACATGGGAGAAAACTTTTCCCAAAGAGCCAATGACAACAAGGATGACAAAGATGTTTGTAAGGACAAGGATCATGCATCCAAGGAACGTGAAGATCAATGCCCCAAGAAGAGAGAAAGATCTCCCACCTATGAAGAACATGAACTAGAAGAACTCCTAGCTTTGGAGAGACCCAAGAAGAAGAAGAAATTCCCCAACACTAGCAAGAAGGATATTACACAAGTGCAATGTTTAAGTGCAAAGAGATGGGACACTATGCCAATGAGTGCCCAGAAAAGAAGAAGAACCAAAGAAACAAACAAAAGGTAATGATACCAAAGGAAAGAAAAGATATCAGCCAAGTGATGTGTTTCAAATGTAAGGAACTAGGCCACTATGCAAACAATTGTCCAGAAAGGATGGAGAACAAGTTAAACAAGTCCATGAAGGATCTCAACCTTGGCCCATGAGTCAAGTAAAGAAACCAAGGACACATGCAACTGTTTACTTAGAGAAATTTTTCCCAGAATCCCAAGAAGGCCAATATGTAATTTTTGTTTGAAAATTTTTAAGGGTGGTAGTACCCTAGTTGTTTTGAACTTGCTTGTAACCCTAGCCTCCCAAATCTCGACGAGATTTATTTTAAGGTGTAACTGTCACATCCCAAGATTTTCCAAATCTTGTAATGTGAAAATAAATGAATAAAATAAAACTTTGTTTGATTTTCAGCGAAGAAACTTTTGAATCCAATTGGAAACCTTCAAACCAATTTGAGTCAAATAAAACCTAAAGGATTAAAAAGATAAACATTTAATAAAGGGAAATAAAAAACATTTTTGGAAATACTATTTTGAAACTTTTAAATGAAAGGATTTGATTTCAAATGAAATAGAAGTTTTATAAATAAAGATTATTTTACAAAGCCAATTAAAACCTTGGCCAAGCTTTTGAATTAAAACATTTTACTTTAAAATAGAAAAGGTTTATTTAAAAACAATAAAGGATTGCTTAATAAAATAATAAGGAATTAATATCCAAAATTTTATTCAAATAAAAGGTTTTACCATTTTAATTAAAACATCAAAACTTATTAAATTATTTTAAATAGGTTTTCCAAGTATTTTATATTCTCTAATAAAACCTACTAAAGTGTTTTGGCTTTATTTTAGATTTCAAAATAAATATCTCAATAAAACAAATCCTATTGGATTTAATAATGAAAGTCTATTATATTAATTAATAATGGACGCTAAAATAAAAGGTTATTTTGTTTTAAAACAAATTTCCAAATATTATATATTTCCCAACTTAAACCTACTAATTTTATTTTGAAAATATTTAGGTTTCAAATAAAGATTTTATTAATAAAATCAAACCCTATTTGATTTAATAACTAAGGTCGATTTTATTTAATTATTAATGGACCCTAAAGTAAAAGGATTATTTTATTTTAAACAAGTTTTCCAAATATTCTTTATTTCCAAATAAAACCTACTGATTGGGTTTTGAAAGCATTTGGATTTCAAATGAAGATTTTATTAAATAAACCAAACCTTGTTTTATTAATAAACCATGGACCATTTTATTTAATTAATAAATGGAATCTAAAAAGATTTAAAATAATAATTTATTTTGGAAGTTGGTTTATGCTACTAAAACAGAACCAAAAAAATCATTACAAGTTTGAATTGTTTGAATGGTTTGCATTGTTGATTGAATCATTTGTTTGAATATCAAATCAGAAAATAGAAATAGAAAAGAATAAAACAAAGTAAACAGAAAAAAATAAGAGAAAACATCACCCACCATCCGCCCAACAGCCCAACTCGCACCCACCTCCTTTTCCTCAAGCATTTTCTTTCACCACATAAACAACCATGAGCAATGACATATGGACCCTCCTTCTCCCTTTCTTTCACTGCCAAGCAGACCCCACCCCTCCAGCTCACCGTCTTCAACCCACGACTTGTTCTTCCACCCCCTATCTCCCGTTTCTGTGTTGAATTCGCGGGCTTAATTCTCGTTTAATGGCGCAATAATTCTTCCCTGCGACCATGCAAGATAAAGCGTATTCCCCTCCTCTCCACTTCCTCCTCTCATCGCCGTTGCAAGCTTTGAATCGCGGCATCAATACGTCTTAACGCAGCCACCTAAACTCGTAGTGATCAAGATCGATAAAACGCCAGCACACCCTCTTCCGTTTCCCCCAGACGCCCCTCCTCGACACGCCCCGCCAGATTGGCCAGACACTCCTCCGCCTCCGACCCTTCTCGCCAATTCCGCCAAGACACGCCCCTTCCGCCTCCTCGAGCACACGAGCACGCCACCATACCTGGCGCATCCTTCGTGTCAATCACTCGACCGCTGCACCGAACTTCGGCAATGACAAGCTTCAACGCCGCGACTAGTTCTTCTCCGGCGACGTCCCCAGGTAGTACCTGACCTCCCCTCCTTTCCCCGTGGACACGATGATGATCTCTGGGCTCATGCGAACCTAACCGCATCCTCCGCTTATCCTAGGACGCCTATCCTCGCCTCGACGATTGCACGAACCCGAGGCGCAACTCCACTCCGAGCAATCAAGGGGCGGTCTCGAGCGCCCTTCACCCACCAAGACCACGTTGAGCATCGCCGAAGCCGTGAATCTGGTAAACCACCCCTCTGTTCCTCTAGCTTCCCGCATCGCCGGCACCGTCATCATCTGAGCCGCGCCGCCGCGCGCCACCGTTGAGCGCCGCCCGTTTTTGGCCAGGCAGTAGCAACCGCAGGATCTGAATCTGACGGATACGATAGATCGTTAGCGAAGGGGTAAGTAGTGATCCTGTGCCGCACGATTTAACTGAAATCCAACGGCTGTCGTCGCGTGATCCAGCCGAACCGGTATCGTCCAGTAAGATACTGCCGCGTGTCACCTAATCAGTTTAAAAACAAATTTGAAAACAGAATTATTTGCAAACTTCAAACCTTTGTAACTTTCAAACCACACGTCCAAAAATTACAAATTTTATATCAATGGATTCAGGAGAACAAACCCTAGCCAACCATGCCCTTAGTTTAGCAAATAATAGCTGTTAGCTTGTTTGAAATTGCAGAAACATTTGTATGCTTGTTAAGAAAGTAAAAATTGTTTTAAATTGAATTTAGGGTTAAAATCTTTGGCAATTGGATTGATTTGAACCTACTGACCGTAAGAACCAACCCTTGGTGTTGAAAATGATTTTGGTAAAGTTTAGGTTAGATTATTTGACTTAGCCATTTTCTAGCCAAATGAAATTATTGATTTTATTATGAAAATATTTTTATAAAAAAAACTTTGAAAAATGTTTTGGACCAAACCTACTGACCCAAAAACACCAAGTTTTGCAATAGCAACTCATTTAGTGAAAAACTCAAAAGATTTGTTTTGATAAAAACATTTTTCACCACATGAAATGATGAATGGATTTAAAAATAGTTTTTGGACAAAACCCTCTTGCTAATGACTTTGCCACTTTGGTAAATGACCAATTTGGATCTTACAAAGTTTAGAAACCCCATAGAGATCCCTTTGCAAAAGAAAACTATCTTGTGCATGCTCCCATGCATGAATTGGTTTCCATTGTCTTGTGTGTGTGAAATTGTTTGAGTGATTATTGGTTTGGAATGTAAATTGAATTGGTGTTTGCTTGATTGACTTGTAGTGAAGTGTGACACTAGCAAGATCAAGGAGTGAACCACCATTCCCTACCAAAAAGGCAAGTGATGCTTCATACTTTCTATCCCATTACTTTTTCTATGCATTAGTGATTTTGCTAAATAAACTTGCATGGATTTTGCTAAGTATAGACCTTGCTATAAGAAAACCTAGTAGGTGAATCCTTAGTAGGATTTTCCTCAGTTAGAGATTCCTACTACTACCAAGCTTAGCCTAGCTAATAGAAAACATGGGTGGAATATATATTCACACTATGGAAAATATTCTAAGTCTAAGGACTTGTGATTTTGTCTAATAAAACAACTAAGTTAATGAATCACCTGGGTGGAATGGAATAGCTTGGTGGAGAATGGTTGAGTGGTTCACAAGGCCATGGACTTGGATTGTGTATCTCACTTGTGGATGGCCACCCAGGAACAAAGAGATTTGAGATGTCAAATGTTGAGAAGCTTCAAGTGCAACCACTTGGCAATATGGGCTCTGCCATGATCATATAGGTTGCAAGAACTTAGCCAAATGGACAGTGGGTGGTAGTGTTTGATAGGTTGGAGCGTCCATTTTGGTCTAAGGAAGGCTTCGAAAGATTTTGTCTTGGGAAACCAAGTCTTGTGGGTAAAGTGCACCACCTGCAGAGTGTAAAATCTAAGTACTTAGCCATGTCCCAGTAAAGGACAATTTGAGCATCAAGACATGGAAGCAATCAAGAATCTCATCATTCAAATTTCTAAGTTAAAACTTGTGGTTTGAACAAGGGTTGTTTGAATTCTTCAATCATTGATGGAGAGATGGCTTGGTACAAGGATCTTGAAATCTTTGATTGAGAAAAATGATTTTGACAAGCAAAAACTTAGTATTTTCAAAATGATAAGAAAAATCTATTTTGAGCAATGCAAGCCTCAACTCCACTTAGCCAAATGCATATAGATGTTAGACTCCACTATACTACCATAGTATCACTTGCCAATACAATTCAAATGTATTGACCCTTTGTGGCTGTAACTTGTATGTTGCAGGTTTGATTGATTTTAGTGAAGATGGATTGAATAGGATTTACAAAGTCGACAACCAACATCTGCCTGTGGCACTTTGAAGATGAAGGGCCCATGACTATAGTTATTCCGCTGCAATGTAATGTAATATCCAAATGAGCTATGTATGATGTAATAGAATTTTGTTATTCCTGGTTATAAAGTTATAATATGACCTTTGTATCTTGATATTACATCTTAACTGTGGATGCTAGCTAATGATCCAGGGACTAGCATTATAAAACACAGGAGGAATCTACCTTATTAGGTTGGGACCTCTACAGGTGCAGTTCGAAATACTGGCAGCCTGGTGGCGAGGTGAGTGTGCTGAGCGAGGGGAAATGGTCGCAGAGGGGTGGGGGTTAAGTAGCCGGAGCAGGGGCGAGAATCACGCACCGCATCAATGGAATTTAAGTGCATCTACGTCGGGAGGAAACGACCGCGGCGGCGCTGGTCGCAGGCGTGATTTGGGGACGATGAGATGACATGGCTGCGGGGCCCAGTGGTCAGCGAGGGGGTGTGTGTGGGCGCGGTGAGAAACAGAGGGAAAAGGAGGACCCCGGGTGGGCTGTTTTTTCTGTTGGGCAGGAAAGGAGGCGCCAGGCCCAGTATTGATTTCTATTTCCTTTTATTTTTCTAAATCGATTTTCAGGAATCCTTTTCAAACAAATTCAAAAGCATTTGAATTCCAAACTTTTCTGGATTTTTATCAAGTGCAACCTTCATATTTTTGGGTATAAAACCATGCTATAAGAAAACCTAGTAGGTGAATCCTTAGTAGGATTTTCCTCAGTTAGAGATTCCTACTACTACCAAGCTTAGCCTAGCTAATAGAAAACATGGGTGGAATATATATTCACACTATGGAAAATATTCTAAGTCTAAGGACTTGTGATTTTGTCTAATAAAACAACTAAGTTAATGAATCACCTGGGTGGAATGGAATAGCTTGGTGGAGAATGGTTGAGTGGTTCACAAGGCCATGGACTTGGATTGTGTATCTCACTTGTGGATGGCCACCCAGGAACAAAGAGATTTGAGATGTCAAATGTTGAGAAGCTTCAAGTGCAACCACTTGGCAATATGGGCTCTGCCATGATCATATAGGTTGCAAGAACTTAGCCAAATGGACAGTGGGTGGTAGTGTTTGATAGGTTGGAGCGCCCATTTTGGTCTAAGGAAGGCTTCGAAAGATTTTGTCTTGGGAAACCAAGTCTTGTGGGTAAAGTGCACCACCTCTGCAGAGTGTAAAATCTAAGTACTTAGCCATGTCCCTGGTAAAGGACAATTTGAGCATCAAGACATGGAAGCAATCAAGAATCTCATCATTCAAATTTCTAAGTTAAAACTTGTGGTTTGAACAAGGGTTGTTTGAATTCTTCAATCATTGATGGAGAGATGGCTTGGTACAAGGATCTTGAAATCTTTGATTGAGAAAAATGATTTTGACAAGCAAAAACTTAGTATTTTCAAAATGATAAGAAAAATCTATTTTGAGCAATGCAAGCCTCAACTCCACTTAGCCAAATGCATATAGATGTTAGACTCCACTATACTACCATAGTATCACTTGCCAATACAATTCAAATGTATTGACCCTTTGTGGCTATAACTTGTATGTTGCAGGTTTGATTGATTTTAGTGAAGATTGATTGAATAGGATTTACAAAGTCTACAACCAACATCTGCCTGTGGCACTTTGAAGATGAAGGGCCCATGACTATAGTTATTCCGCTGCAATGTAATGTAATAGCCAAATGAGCTATGTATGATGTAATAGAATTTTGTTATTCCTGGTTATAAAGTTATAATATGACCTTTGTATCTTGATATTACATCTTAACTGTGGATGCTAGCTAATGATCCAGGGACTAGCATTATAAAACAGGAGGAATCTACCTTATTAGGTTGGGACCTCAGATGGTATCGAGCATTGTGTTGCCTGTAGGATTTGTAAACCTAGGATTGGACAAAAACCCTTAGAAAAATAGGAGTTGTTTTTGTTCCAAAAACTTATTTACAAAACAATCTTGTAAACTCTTTCCTCAACCATTTTGGTTTCAACTCTACTTCTCCTCTACTTCAACTTGATGGAAAAACCTACCCATGACCAAAGACTACACCATGTGCAAAGGACTTCTTCAACATCTTCAACTCTAATGACTTCAACTTCTTCAACTCTAATGACTTCAACATCTAAAGCATATTCACTAAGGACTTCCAACATGGATACCACTAAGGACTACAAGTGAAACAAGGAAATCTTACTCAAGATTTAGAGACTGAGGGAATGCAAGGAGCCTACATCATTTGATGTATTGCAACCAAGAGATTTTTCTCAAGGAAACCATGATCTCATACAAGAAGAATCATGAAGGAAAGAAAAATCACAAGTGAACCATATAGATGGACCACCATATTTTAGTTAAGTCAAACACACCAACTTATGTGGTGTAATAAAATTATTTTATTGCCTAAGTATGTGCTTTAACTTTGTTGTTTGAGTGAATTGTTTGGTTTGTGATTGCATGCACATTGTTTGTGTGAATTGTGATGTGTGTGATTAGAATTGAGTTCTTAGAAATATTTTACCTATTCTAAACTCCCTTCAACCCAAACAGATGACTTCTCCAAGAAACTCCAACATCAAGGTTGATGACACCAACAACAACCAAGAGGACAACATGAGTGATATTATAGCAACCCAAAACCAGTTGAGCCAAGAGACAACTCAGCTTTTAGCCAACAACAATGGACTAGACCCAGCCATACAAAGGATTTTGAAACTTCAATCCCAATTGTTGCAAGGATTGGTTACTCAAATGATCAACATGGGAGAAAACTTTTCCCAAAGAGCCAATGACAACAAGGATGACAAAGATGTTTGTAAGGACAAGGATCATGCATCCAAGTAACATGAAGATCAATGCCCCAAGAAGAGAGAAAGATCTCCCACCTATGAAGAACATGAACTAGAAGAACTCCTAGCTTTGGAGAGACCCAAGAAGAAGAAGAAATTCCCCAACACTAGCAAGAAGGATATTACACAAGTGCAATGTTTTAAGTGCAAAGAGATGGGACACTATGCCAATGAGTGCCCAGAAAAGAAGAAGAACCAAAGAAACAAACAAAAGGTAATGATACCAAAGGAAAGGAAAGATATCAGCCAAGTGATGTGTTTCAAATGCAAGGAACTAGGCCACTATGCAAACAATTGTCCAGAAAGGATGGAGAACAAGTTAAACAAGTCCATGAAGGATCTCAACCTTGGCCCATGAGTCAAGTAAAGAAACCAAGGACACATGCAACTGTTTACTTAGAGAAATTTTTCCCAGAATCCCAAGAAGGCCAATATGTAATTTTTGTTTGAAAATTTTTAAGGGTGGTAGTACCCTAGTTGTTTTGAACTTGCTTGTAACCCTAGCCTCCCCAAATCTCGGGACGAGATTTATTTTAAGGGTGGTAGCCTGTCACATCCCAAGATTTTCCAAATCTTGTAATGTGAAAATAAATGAATAAAATAAAACTTTGTTTGATTTTCAGAGCTAGAAGAAACTTTTGAATCCAATTTGAAACCTTCAAACCAATTTGAGTCAAATAAAACCTAAAGGGATTAAAAATATAAACATTTAATAAAGGGAAATAAAAAACATTTTTGGAAATACTATTTTGAAACTTTTAAATGAAAGGATTTGATTTCAAATGAAATAGAAGTTTTATAAATAAAGATTATTTTACAAAGCCAATTAAAACCTTGGCCAAGCTTTTGAATTAAAACATTTTACTTTAAAATAGCAAAGGTTTATTTAAAAACAATAAAGGATTGCTTAATAAAATAATAAGGAATTAATATCCAAAATTTTATTCAAATAAAAGGTTTTACCATTTTAATTAAAACATCAAAACTTATTAAATTATTTTAAATAGGTTTTCCAAGTATTTTATATTCTCTAATAAAACCTACTAAAGTGTTTTGGCTTTATTTTAGATTTCAAAATAAATATCTCAATAAAACAAATCCTATTGGATTTAATAATGAAAGTCTATTATATTAATTAATAATGGACACTAAAATAAAAGGTTATTTTGTTTTAAAACAAATTTCCAAATATTATATATTTCCCAAATTAAACCTACTAATTTTATTTTGAAAATATTTAGGTTTCAAATAAAGATTTTATTAATAAAATCAAACCCTATTTGATTTAATAACTAAGGTCCATTTTATTTAATTATTAATGGACCCTAAAGTAAAAGGATTATTTTATTTTAAACAAGTTTTCCAAATATTCTTTATTTCCAAATAAAACCTACTGATTGGGTTTTGAAAGCATTTGGATTTCAAATGAAGATTTTATTAAATAAACCAAACCTTGTTTTATTAATAAACCATGGACCATTTTATTTAATTAATAAATGGAACCTAAAAACATTTAAAATAATATTTTATTTTGGAAGTTGGTTTATGCTACTAAAACAGAACCAAAAAAATCATTACAAGTTTGAATTGTTTGAATGGTTTGCATTGTTGATTGAATCATTTGTTTGAATATCAAATCAGAAAATAGAAATAGAAAAGAATAAAACAAAGTAAACAGAAAAAAATAAGAGAAAACGACCAGCCCACCATCTGGCCCAACAGCCCAACTCGCAGCCCACCTCCTCTTTTCCCTGAAGCATTTTCTTTCACCACATAAACAACCCGCGGAGCAACAGACATGTGGACCCCTCCCCTTCTCCCTTTCTTTCACTGCCAAGCAGACCCCACCCCTCCAGCTCACCGTCTTCAACCCACGACTTGTTCTTCCACCCCCTCTCTCCCGTTTCTGTGTTGAATTCGCGGGCTTAATTCTCGTTTAATGGCGCAATAATTCTGCCCTGCGACCATGCAAGATAAAGCGTATTCCCCTCCTCTCCACTTCCTCCTCTCATCGCCGTTGCAAGCTTTGAATCGCGGCATCAATACGTCTTAACGCAGCCACCTTAACTCGCAGTGATCAAGATCGATAAAACGCCAAAGACGCCTCTTCCGCTTTCCCCAGACGCCCCTCGACACGCCCCAGGCCGATTTCGCAGACACTCCCTCCGCCTCCGACCCTTCTCGCCAATTCCGCCAAGACACGCCCTTCCGCCTCCCTGAGCACACGAGCACGCCACCATAACCTGGCGATACTCGTGTCAATCACTCGACGGGCACACCGGAACTTCGCAATGACAAGCTTCAACGCCGCCATGACTAGTTCTTATCCGACGCCCCTGTAGTACCGACATCCTCCTTTCCCGTGGACACGATGATGATCTCAGTGCTCATGCGAACCTAACCGCATCCTCCGCTTATCCTAGGACGCTTCTATCCTCGCCCTCGACGATTGCTCGAACCGCCCGAGGCGCAACTCCACTCCGTGAGCAATCAAGGAGCCCCGAGCGCCTTCACCCACCGGTACCACGTTGAGCATCGCGAAGCCGGTGAATCTGGTAAACCACCCTCTGTTCTCTAGCTTCCGCATCGCCGCACGCTCATCATTCGAGCCGCCACGCGCCACCGTTGAGCGCCGCCCGTTTTTGGCAAGGCAGTAGCAACCGCAGGATCTGAATCTGACGGATACGATAGATCGTTAGCGAAGGGGTAAGTAGTGATCCTGTGCCGCACGATTTAACTGAAATCCAACGGCTGTCGTCGCATGATCCAGCCGAACCGGTATCGTCCAGTAAGATACTGCCGCATGTCACCTAATCAGTTTAAAAACAAATTTGAAAACAGAATTATTTGCAAACTTCAAACCTTTGTAACTTTCAAACCACACGTACAAAAATTACAAATTTTATATCAATGGATTCAGGAGAACAAACCCTAGACAACCATGCCCTTAGTTTAGCAAATAATAGCTGTTAGCTTGTTTGAAATTGCAGAAACATTTGTATGCTTGTTAAGAAAGTAAAAATTGTTTTAAATTGAATTTAGGGTTAAAATCTTTGGCAATTGGATTGATTTGAAACTACTGACCGTAAGAACCAACCCTTGGTGTTGAAAATGATTTTGGTAAAGTTTAGGTTAGATTATTTGACTTAGCAATTTTCTAGCCAAATGAAATTATTGATTTTATTATGAAAATATTTTTATAAAAAAAACTTTGAAAAAATGTTTTGGACCAAACCTACTGACCCAAAAACACCAAGTTTTGCAATAGCAACTCATTTAGTGAAAAACTCAAAAGATTTGTTTTGATAAAAACATTTTTCACCACATGAAATGATGAATGGATTTAAAAATAGTTTTTGGACAAAACCCTCTTGTTAATGACTTTGCCACTTTGGTAAATGACCAATTTGGATCTTACAAAGTTTAGAAACCCCATAGAGATCCCTTTGCAAAATAAAACTATCTTGTGCATGCTCCCATGCATGAATTGGTTTCCATTGTCTTGTGTGTGTGAAATTGTTTGAGTGATTATTGGTTTGGAATGTAAATTGAATTGGTGTTTGCTTGATTGACTTGTAGTGAAGTGTGAGACTAGCAAGATCAAGGAGTGAACCACCATTCCCTACCAAAAAGGCAAGTGATGCTTCATACTTTCTATCCCATTACTTTTTCTATGCATTAGTGATTTTGCTAAATAAACTTGCATGGATTTTGCTAAGTATAGACCTTGCTATAAGAAAACCTAGTAGGTGAATCCTTAGTAGGATTTTCCTCAGTTAGAGATTCCTACTACTACCAAGCTTAGCCTAGCTAATAGAAAACATGGGTGGAATATATATTCACACTATGGAAAATATTCTAAGTCTAAGGACTTGTGATTTTGTCTAATAAAACAACTAAGTTAAAGAATCACCTGGGTGGAATGGAATAGCTTGGTGGAGAATGGTTGAGTGGTTCACAAGGCCATGTACTTGGATTGTGTATCTCACTTGTGGATGGCCACCCAGGAACAAAGAGATTTGAGATGTCAAATGTTGAGAAGCTTCAAGTGCAACCACTTGGCAATATGGGCTCTGCCATGATCATATAGGTTGCAAGAACTTAGCCAAATGGACAGTGGGTGGTAGTGTTTGATAGGTTGGAGCGCGTCCATTTTGGTCTAAGGGAAGGCTTCTGAAAGATTTTGTCTTGGGAAACCAAGTCTTGTGGGTAAAGTGCACCACCTCTGCAGAGTGTAAAATCTAAGTACATAGCCATGTCCCTGGTAAAGGACAATTTGAGCATCAAGACATGGAAGCAATCAAGAATCTCATCATTCAAATTTCTAAGTTAAAACTTGTGGTTTGAACAAGGGTTGTTTGAATTCTTCAATCATTGATGGAGAGATGGCTTGGTACAAGGATCTTGAAATCTTTGATTGAGAAAAATGATTTTGACAAGCAAAAACTTAGTATTTTCAAAATGATAAGAAAAATCTATTTTGAGCAATGCAAGCCTCAACTCCACTTAGCCAAATGCATATAGATGTTAGACTCCACTATACTACCATAGTATCACTTGCCAATACAATTCAAATGTATTGACCCTTTGTGGCTGTAACTTGTATGTTGCAGGTTTGATTGATTTTAGTGAAGATTGATTGAATAGGATTTACAAAGTCTACAACCAACATCTGCATGTGGCACTTTGAAGATGAAGGGCCCATGACTATAGTTATTCCGCTGCAATGTAATGTAATAGCCAAATGAGCTATGTATGATGTAATAGAATTTTGTTATTCCTGGTTATAAAGTTATAATATGACCTTTGTATCTTGATATTACATCTTAACTGTGGATGCTAGCTAATGATCCAGGGACTAGCATTATAAAACACAGGAGGAATCTACCTTATTAGGTTGGGACCTCTACAGATGGTATCAGAGCATTGTGTTGCCTGTAGGATTTGTAAACCTAGGATTGGACAAAAACCCTTAGAAAAATAGGAGTTGTTTTTGTTCCAAAAACTTATTTACAAAACAATCTTGTAAACTCTTTCCTCAACCATTTTGGTTTCAACTCTACTTCTCCTCTACTTCAACTTGATGGAAAAACCTACCCATGACCAAAGACTACACCATGTGCAAAGGACTTCTTCAACATCTTCAACTCTAATGACTTCAACTTCTTCAACTCTAATGACTTCAACATCTAAAGCATATTCACTAAGGACTTCCAACATGGATACCACTAAGGACTACAAGTGAAACAAGGAAATCTTACTCAAGATTTAGAGACTGAGGGAATGCAAGGAGCCTACATCATTTGATGTATTGCAACCAAGAGATTTTTCTCAAGGAAACCATGATCTCATACAAGAAGAATCATGAAGGAAAGAAAAATCACAAGTGAACCATATAGATGGACCACCATATTTTAGTTAAGTCAAACACACCAACTTATGTGGTGTAATAAAATTATTTTATTGCCTAAGTATGTGCTTTAACTTTGTTGTTTGAGTGAATTGTTTGGTTTGTGATTGCATGCACATTGTTTGTGTGAATTGTGATGTGTGTGATTAGAATTGAGTTCTTAGAAATATTTTACCTATTCTAAACTCCCTTCAACCCAAACAGATGACTTCTCCAAGAAACTCCAACATCAAGGTTGATGACACCAACAACAACCAAGAGGACAACATGAGAGATATTATAGCAACCCAAAACCAGTTGAGCCAAGAGACAACTCAGCTTTTAGCCAACAACAATGGACTAGACCCAGCCATACAAAGGATTTTGAAACTTCAATCCCAATTGTTGCAAGGATTGGTTACGCAAATGATCAACATGGGAGAAAACTTTTCCCAAAGAGCTAATGACAACAAGGATGACAAAGATGTTTGTAAGGACAAGGATCATGCATCCAAGGAACATGAAGATCAATGCCCCAAGAAGAGAGAAAGATCTCCCACCTATGAAGAACATGAACTAGAAGAACTCCTAGCTTTGGAGAGACCCAAGAAGAAGAAGAAATTCCCCAACACTAGCAAGAAGGATATTACACAAGTGCAATGTTTTAAGTGCAAAGATATGGGACACTATGCCAATGAGTGCCCAGAAAAGAAGAAGAACCAAAGAAACAAACAAAAGGTAATGATACTAAAGGAAAGGAAAGATATCAGCCAAGTGATGTGTTTCAAATGCAAGGAACTAGGCCACTATGCAAACAATTGTCCAGAAAGGATGGAGAACAAGTTAAACAAGTCCATGAAGGATCTCAACCTTGGCCCATGAGTCAAGTAAAGAAACCAAGGACACATGCAACTGTTTACTTAGAGAAATTTTTCCCAGAATCCCAAGAAGGCCAATATGTAATTTTTGTTTGAAAATTTTTAAGGGTGGTAGTACCCTAGTTGGTTTGAACTTGCTTGTAAACCTAGCCTCCCCAAATCTCGGGACGAGATTTATTTTAAGGGTTGTAGCCTGTCACATCCCAAGATTTTCCAAATCTTGTAATGTGAAAATAAATGAATAAAATAAAACTTTGTTTGATTTTCAGAGCCAGAAGAAACTTTTGAATCCAATTGGAAACCTTCAAACCAATTTGAGTCAAATAAAACCTAAAGGGATTAAAAAGATAAACATTTAATAAAGGGAAATAAAAAACATTTTTGGAAATACTATTTTGAAACTTTTAAATGAAAGGATTTGATTTCAAATGAAATAGAAGTTTTATAAATAAAGATTATTTTACAAAGCCAATTAAAACCTTGGCCAAGCTTTTGAATTAAAACATTTTACTTTAAAATAGCAAAGGTTTATTTAAAAACAATAAAGGATTGCTTATTAAAATAATAAGGAATTAATATCCAAAATTTTATTCAAATAAAAGGTTTTACCATTTTAATTAAAACATCAAAACTTATTAAATTATTTTAAATAGGTTTTCCAAGTATTTTATATTCTCTAATAAAACCTACTAAAGTGTTTTGGCTTTATTTTAGATTTCAAAATAAATATCTCAATAAAACAAATCCTATTGGATTTAATAATGAAAGTCTATTATATTAATTAATAATGGACACTAAAATAAAAGGTTATTTTGTTTTAAAACAAATTTCCAAATATTATATATTTCCCAAATTAAACCTACTAATTTTATTTTGAAAATATTTAGGTTTCAAATAAAGATTTTATTAATAAAATCAAACCGTATTTGATTTAATAACTAAGGTCCATTTTATTTAATTATTAATGGACCCTAAAGTAAAAGGATTATTTTATTTTAAACCAGTTTTCCAAATATTCTTTATTTCCAAATAAAACCTACTGATTGGGTTTTGAAAGCATTTGAATTTCAAATGAAGATTTTATTAAATAAACCAAACCTTGTTTTATTAATAAACCATGGACCATTTTATTTAATTAATAAATGGAACCTAAAAAGATTTAAAATAATATTTTATTTTGGAAGTTGGTTTATGCTACTAAAACAGAATCAAAAAAATCATTACAAGTTTGAATTGTTTGAATGGATTGCATTGTTGATTGAATCATTTGTTTGAATATGAAATCAGAAAATAGAAATAGAAAAGAATAAAACAAAGTAAACAGAAAAAAATAAGAGAAAACGACCAGCCCACTATCTGGCCCAACAGCCCAACTCGCAGCCCACCTCCTCTTTTCCCTGAAGCATTTTCTTTCACCACATAAACAACCCGCGGAGCAACAGACATGTGGACCCCTCCCCTTCTCCCTTTCTTTCACTGCCAAGCAGACCCCACCCCTCCAACTCACCGTCTTCAACCCACGACTTGTTCTTCCACCCCCTCTCTCCCGTTTCTGCGTTGAATTCGCGGGCTTAATTCTCGTTTAGTGGCGCAATAATTCTGCCCTGCGACCATGCAAGATAAAGCGTATTCCCCTCCTCTCCACTTCCTCCTCTCATCGCCGTTGCAAGCTTTGAATCGCGGCATCAATACGTCTTAACGCAGCCACCTTAACTCGCAGTGATCAAGATCGATAAAACGCCAGCACGCCCTCTTCCGTTTCCCCCAGACGCCCCTCCTCGACACGCCCCCAGGCTGCCGTATTTCGCCAGACACTCCCTCTGCCTCCGACGACCCTTCTCGCCAATTCCGGCCAGCACACGCCCCCTTCCGCCTCCCTGAGCACACGAGCACGCTCACCATACCCTGGCGCATCCTTCTGTGTCAATCACTCGACCGCGGGCACACCGGAACTTCGGCAATGACAAGCTTCTGAACGCCGCCGCGACTAGTTCTTATCCGGCGACGTCCCCAGGTAGTACCTGACCTCCCTCCTTTCCCCGTGGACACGATGATGATCTCCAGGCTCATGCGAACCTAACCGCATCCTCCGTTTATCCTAGGACGCCTTCTATCCTCGCCCTCGACGATTGTCTGAACCGCCCGAGGCGCAACTCCACTCCGGCGAGCAATCAAGGACAGTCCCGAGCGCCCCTTCACCCACCAGTACCACGTTGAGCATTAGCGAGCTTCGGTGAATCTGGTAAACCACCCCTCTGTTCCTCTAGCTTCCCGCATCGTCGGCACCGTCATCATCTGAGCCGCGCCGCCACGCGCCACCGTTGAGCGCCGCCCATTTTTGGCCAGGCAGTAGCAACCGCAGGATCTGAATCTGACGGATACGATAGATCGTTAGCGAAGGGGTAAGTAGTGATCTTGTGCCGCACGATTTAACTGAAATCCAACGGTTGTCGTCGCGTGATCCAGCCGAACCGGTATCGTCCAGTAAGATACTGCCGCGTGTCACCTAATCAGTTTAAAAACAAATTTGAAAACAGAATTATTTGCAAACTTCAAACCTTTGTAACTTTCAAACCACACGTCCAAAAATTACAAATTTTATATCAATGGATTCAGGAGAACAAACCCTATCCATCCATGCCCTTAGTTTAGCAAATAATTGCTGTTAGCTTGTTTGAAATTGCAGAAACATTTGTATGCTTGTTAAGAAAGTAAAAATTGTTTTAAATTGAATTTAGGGTTAAAATATTTGGCAATTGGATTGATTTGAACCTACTGACCGTAAGAACCAACCCTTGGTGTTGAAAATGATTTTGGTAAAGTTTAGGTTAGATTATTTGACTTAGCCATTTTCTAGCCAAATGAAATTATTGATTTTATTATGAAAATATTTTTATAAAAAAAACTTTGAAAAATGTTTTGGACCAAACCTACTGACCCAAAAACACCAAGTTTTGCAATAGCAACTCATTTAGTGAAAAACTCAAAAGATTTGTTTTGATAAAAACATTTTTCACCACATGAAATGATGAATGGATTTAAAA
Source organism: Avena longiglumis (assembly GCA_030063025.1). NCBI lineage: Eukaryota > Viridiplantae > Streptophyta > Magnoliopsida > Poales > Poaceae > Avena > Avena longiglumis. The sequence continues at coordinate 190,119,406 of CP125974.1, read as the reverse complement.
ATAGTTTTTGGACAAAACCCTCTTGCTAATGACTTTGCCACTTTGGTAAATGACCAATTTGGATCTTACAAAGTTTAGAAACCCCATAGAGATCCCTTTGCAAAATAAAACTATCTTGTGCATGCTCCCATGCATGAATTGGTTTCCATTGTCTTGTGTGTGTGAAATTGTTTGAGTGATTATTGGTTTGGAATGTAAATTGAATTGGTGTTTGCTTGATTGACTTGTAGTGAAGTGTGAGACTAGAAAGATCAAGGAGTGAACCACCATTCCCTACCAAAAAGGCAAGTGATGCTTCATACTTTCTATCCCATTACTTTTTCGATGCATTAGTGATTTTGCTAAATAAACTTGCATGGATTTTGCTAAGTATAGACCTTGCTATAAGAAAACCTAGTAGGTGAATCCTTAGTAGGATTTTCCTCAGTTAGAGATTCCTACTACTACCAAGCTTAGCCTAGCTAATAGAAAACATGGGTGGAATATATATTCACACTATGGAAAATATTCTAAGTCTAAGGACTTGTGATTTTGTCTAATAAAACAACTAAGTTAAAGAATCACCTGGGTGGAATGGAATAGCTTGGTGGAGAATGGTTGAGTGGTTCACAAGGCCATGGACTTGGATTGTGTATCTCACTTGTGGATGGCCACCCAGGAACAAAGAGATTTGAGATGTCAAATGTTGAGAAGCTTCAAGTGCAACCACTTGGCAATATGGGCTCTGCCATGATCATATAGGTTGCGAGAACTTAGCCAAATGGACAGTGGGTGGTAGTGTTTGATAGGTTGGAGCGCGTCCATTTTGGTCTAAGGGAAGGCTTCTGAAAGATTTTGTCTTGGGAAACCAAGTCTTGTGGGTAAAGTGCACCACCTCTGCAGAGTGTAAAATCTAAGTACTTAGGCATGTCCCTGGTAAAGGACAATTTGAGCATCAAGACATGGAAGAAATCAAGAATCTCATCATTCAAATTTCTAAGTTAAAACTTGTGGTTTGAACAAGGGTTGTTTTAATTCTTCAATCATTGATGGAGAGATGGCTTGGTACAAGGATCTTGAAATCTTTGATTGAGAAAAATGATTTTGACAAGCAAAAACTTAGTATTTTCAAAATGATAAGAAAAATCTATTTTGAGCAATGCAAGCCTCAACTCCACTTAGCCAAATGCATATAGATGTTAGACTCCACTATACTACCATAGTATCACTTGCCAATACAATTCAAATGTATTGACCCTTTGTGGCTGTAACTTGTATGTTGCAGGTTTGATTGATTTTAGTGAAGATTGATTGAATAGGATTTACAAAGTCTACAACCAACATCTGCATGTGGCACTTTGAAGATGAAGGGCCCATGACTATAGTTATTCCGCTGCAATGTAATGTAATAGCCAAATGAGCTATGTATGATGTAATAGAATTTTGTTATTCCTGGTTATAAAGTTATAATATGACCTTTGTATCTTGATATTACATCTTAACTGTGGATGCTAGCTAATGATCCAGGGACTAGCATTATAAAACACAGGAGGAATCTACCTTATTAGGTTGGGACCTCTACAGATGGTATCAGAGCATTGTGTTGCCTGTAGGATTTGTAAACCTAGGATTGGACAAAAACCCTTAGAAAATAGGATTTGTTTTTGTTCCAAAACTTATTTACAAAACAATCTTGTAAACTCTTTCCTCAACCATTTTGGTTTCAACTCTACTTCTCCTCTACTTCAACTTGATGGAAAAACCTACCCATGACCAAAGACTACACCATGTGCAAAGGACTTCTTCAACATCTTCAACTCTAATGACTTCAACTTCTTCAACTCTAATGACTTCAACATCTAAAGCATATTCACTAAGGACTTCGAACATGGATACCACTAAGGACTACAAGTGAAACAAGGAAATCTTACTCAAGATTTAGAGACTGAGGGAATGCAAGGAGCCTACATCATTTGATGTATTGCAACCAAGAGATTTTTCTCAAGGAAACCATGATCTCATACAAGAAGAATCATGAAGGAAAGAAAAATCACAAGTGAACCGTATAGATGGACCACCATATTTTAGTTAAGTCAAACACACCAACTTATGTGGTGTAATAAAAATATTTTATTGCCTAAGTATGTGCTTGAACTTTGTTGTTTGAGTGAATTGTTTGGTTTGTGATTGCATGCACATTGTTTGTGTGAATTGTGATGTGTGTGATTAGAATTGAGTTCTTAGAAATATTTTACCTATTCTAAACTCCCTTCAACCCAAACAGATGACTTCTCCAAGAAACTCCAACATCAAGGTTGATGACACCAACAACAACCAAGAGGAAAACATGAGAGATATTATAGCAACCCAAAACCAGTAGAGCCAAGAGACAACTCAGCTTTTAGCCAACAACAATGGACTAGACCCAGCCATACAAAGGATTTTGAAACTTCAATCCCAATTGTCGCAAGGATTGGTTACTCAAATGATCAACATGGGAGAAAACTTTTCCCAAAGAGCCAATGACAACAAGGATGACAAAGATGTTTGTAAGGACAAGGATCATGCATCCAAGGAACATGAAGATCAATGCCCCAAGAAGAGAGAAAGATCTCCCACCTATGAAGAACATGAACTAGAAGAACTCCTAGCTTTGGAGAGACCCAAGAAGAAGAAGAAATTCCCCAACACTAGCAAGAAGGATATTACACAAGTGCAATGTTTTAAGTGCAAAGAGATGGGACACTATGCCAATGAGTGCCCAGAAAAGAAGAAGAACCAAAGAAACAAACAAAAGGTAATGATACCAAAGGAAAGGAAAGATATCAGCCAAGTGATGTGTTTCAAATGCAAGGAACTAGGCCACTATGCAAACAATTGTCCAGAAAGGATGGAGAACAAGTTAAACAAGTCCATGAAGGATCTCAACCTTGGCCCATGAGTCAAGTAAAGAAACCAAGGACACATGCAACTGTTTACTTAGAGAAATTTTTCCCAGAATCCCAAGAAGGCCAATATGTAATTTTTGTTTGAAAATTTTTAAGGGTGGTAGTACCCTAGTTGTTTTGAACTTTCTTGTAACCCTAGCCTCCCCAAATCTCCGGACGAGATTTATTTTAAGGGTGGTAGCCTGTCACATCCCAAGATTTTCCAAATCTTGTAATGTGAAAATAAATGAATAAAATAAAACTTTGTTTGATTTTCAGAGCCAGAAGAAACTTTTGAATCCAATTGGAAACCTTCAAACCAATTTGAGTCAAATAAAACCTAAAGGGATTAAAAATATAAACATTTAATAAAGGGAAATAAAAAACATTTTTGGAAATACTATTTTGAAACTTTTAAATGAAAGGATTTGATTTCAAATGAAATAGAAGTTTTATAAATAAAGATTATTTTACAAAGCCAATTAAAACCTTGGCCAAGCTTTTGAATTAAAACATTTTACTTTAAAATAGCAAAGGTTTATTTAAAAACAATAAAGGATTGCTTAATAAAATAATAAGGAATTAATATCCAAAATTTTATTCAAATAAAAGGTTTTACCATTTTAATTAAAACATCAAAACTTATTAAATTATTTTAAATAGGTTTTCCAAATATTTTATATTCTCTAACAAAACCTACTAAAGTGTTTTGGCTTTATTTTAGATTTCAAAATAAATATCTCAATAAAACAAATCCTATTGGATTTAATAATGAAAGTCTATTATATTAATTAATAATGGACACTAAAATAAAAGGTTATTATGTTTTAAAACAAATTTCCAAATATTATATATTTCCCAAATTAAACCTACTAATTTTATTTTGAAAATATTTAGGTTTCAAATAAAGATTTTATTAATAAAATCAAACCCTATTTGATTTAATAACTAAGGTCCATTTTATTTAATTATTAATGGACCCTAAAGTAAAAGGATTATTTTATTTTAAACAAGTTTTCCAAATATTCTTTATTTCTAAATAAAACCTACTGATTGGGTTTTGAAAGCATTTGGATTTCAAATGAAGATTTTATTAAATAAACCAAACCTTGTTTTATTAATAAACCATGGACCATTTTATTTAATTAATAAATGGAACCTAAAAATATTTAAAATAATATTTTATTTTGGAAGTTGGTTTATGCTACTAAAACAGAACCAAAAAAATCATTACAAGTTTGAATTGTTTGAATGGTTTGCATTGTTGATTGAATCATTTGTTTGAATATCAAATCAGAAAATAGAAATAGAAAATAATAAAACAAAGTAAACCGAAAAAAATAAGAGAAAACGACCAGCCCACCATCTGGCCCAACAGCCCAACTCGCAGCCCACCTCCTCTTTTCCCTGAAGCATTTTCTTTCACCACATAAACAACCCATGAGCAATGCATATGTGGACCCCTCCCCTTCTCCCTTTCTTTCACTGCCAAGCAGACCCCACCCCTCCAGCTCACCGTCTTCAACCCACGACTTGTTCTTCCACCCCCTCTCTCCCATTTCTGTGTTGAATTCGCGTGCTTAATTCTCGTTTAATGGCGCAATAATTCTGCCCTGCGACCATGCAAGATAAAGCGTATTCCCCTCCTCTCCACTTCCTCCTCTCATCGCCGTTGCAAGCTTTGAATCGAGGCATCAATACGTCTTAACGCAGCCACCTTAACTCGCAGTGATCAAGATCGATAAAACGCCAGCACGCCCTCTTCCGTTTCCCCCAGACGCCCCTCCTCGACACGCCCCAGCCGCCAGATTTCGACACCTCCGCCTCCGACGACCCTTCTCGCCAATTCCGGCCAGCACACGCCCCCTTCCGCCTCCCTGAGCACACGAGCACGCTCACCATACCCTGGCGCATCCTTCTATGTCAATCACTCGACCGCGGGCACACCGGAACTTCGGCAATGACAAGCTTCTAAACGCCGCCGCGACTAGTTCTTCTCCGGCGACGTCCCCAGGTAGTACCTGACCTCCCCTCCTTTCCCCGTGGACACGATGATGATCTCCAGGCTCATGCGAACCTAACCGCATCCTCCGTTTATCCTAGGACGCCTTCTATCCTCGCCCTCGACGATTGCCTGAACCGCCCGAGGCGCAACTCCACTCCGGCGAGCAATCAAGGACAGTCCCGAGCGCCCCTTCACCCACCAGTACCACGTTGAGCATCAGCGAGCTTCGGTGAATCTGGTAAACCACCCCTCTGTTCCTCTAGCTTCCCGCATCGCCGGCACCGTCATCATCTGAGCCGCGCCGCCGCGCGCCACCGTTGAGCGCCGCCCGTTTTTGGCCAGGCAGTAGCAACCGCAGGATCTGAATCTGACGGATACGATAGATCGTTAGCGAAGGGGTAAGTAGTGATCCTGTGCCGCACGATTTAACTGAAATCCAACGGCTGTCGTCGCGTGATCCAGCCGAACCGGTATCGTCCAGTAAGATACTGCCGCGTGTCACCTAATCAGTTTAAAAACAAATTTGAAAACAGAATTATTTGCAAACTTCAAACCTTTGTAACTTTCAAACCACACGTCCAAAAATTACAAATTTTATATCAATGGATTCAGGAGAACAAACCCTAGCCAACCGTGCCCTTAGTTTAGCAAATAATAGCTGTTAGCTTGTTTGAAATTGCAGAAACATTTGTATGCTTGTTAAGAAAGTAAAAATTGTTTTAAATTGAATTTAGGGTTAAAATCTTTGGCAATTGGATTGATTTGAACCTACTGACCGTAAGAACCAACCCTTGGTGTTGAAAATGATTTTGATAAAGTTTAGGTTAGATTATTTGACTTAGCCATTTTCTAGCCAAATGAAATTATTGATTTTATTATGAAAATATTTTTATAAAGAAAACTTTGAAAAAATGTTATGGACCAAACCTACTGACCCAAAAACACCAAGTTGCAATAGCAACTCATTTAGTGAAAAACTCAAAAGATTTGTTTTGATAAAAACATTTTTCACCACATGAAATGATGAATGGATTTAAAAATAGTTTTTGGACAAAACCCTCTTGCTAATGACTTTGCCACTTTGGTAAATGACCAATTTGGATCTTACAAAGTTTAGAAACCCCATAGAGATCCCTTTGCAAAATAAAACTATCTTGTGCATGCTCCCATGCATGAATTGGTTTCCATTGTCTTGTGTGTGTGAAATTGTTTGAGTGATTATTGGTTTGGAATGTAAATTGAATTGGTGTTTGCTTGATTGACTTGTAGTGAAGTGTGAGACTAGCAAGATCAAGGAGTGAACCACCATTCCCTACCAAAAAGGCAAGTGATGCTTCATACTTTCTATCCCATTACTTTTTCTATGCATTAGTGATTTTGCTAAATAAACTTGCATGGATTTTGCTAAGTATAGACCTTGCTATAAGAAAACCTAGTAGGTGAATCCTTAGTAGGATTTTCCTCAGTTAGAGATTCCTACTACTACCAAGCTTAGCCTAGCTAATAGAAAACATGGGTGGAATATATATTCACACTATGGAAAATATTCTAAGTCTAAGGACTTGTGATTTTGTCTAATAAAACAACTAAGTTAATGAATCACCTGGGTGGAATGGAATAGCTTGGTGGAGAATGGTTGAGTGGTTCACAAGTCCATGGACTTGGATTGTGTATCTCACTTGTGGATGGCCACCCAGGAACAAAGAGATTTGAGATGTCAAATGTTGAGAAGCTTCAAGTGCAACCACTTGGCAATATGGGCTCTGCCATGATCATATAGGTTGCAAGAACTTAGCCAAATGGACAGTGGGTGGTAGTGTTTGATAGGTTGGAGCGCGTCCATTTTGGTCTAAGGGAAGGCTTCTGAAAGATTTTGTCTTGGGAAACCAAGTCTTGTGGGTAAAGTGCACCACCTCTGCAGAGTGTAAAATCTAAGTACTTAGCCATGTCCCCGGTAAAGGACAATTTGAGCATCAAGACATGGAAGCAATCAAGAATCTCATCATTCAAATTTCTAAGTTAAAACTTGTGGTTTGAACAAGGTTTGTTTGAATTCTTCAATCATTGATGGAGAGATGGCTTGGTACAAGGATCTTGAAATCTTTGATTGAGAAAAATGATTTTGACAAGCAAAAACTTAGTATTTTCAAAATGATAAGAAAAATCTATTTTGAGCAATGCAAGCCTCAACTCCACTTAGCCAAATTCATATAGATGTTAGACTCCACTATACTACCATAGTATCACTTGCCAATACAATTCAAATGTATTGACCCTTTGTGGCTGTAACTTGTATGTTGCAGGTTTGATTGATTTTAGTGAAGATGGATTGAATAGGATTTACAAAGTCTACAACCAACATCTGCCTGTGGCACTTTGAAGATGAAGGGCCCATGACTATAGTTATTCCGCTGAAATGTAATGTAATATCCAAATGAGCTATGTATGATGTAATAGAATTTTGTTATTCCTGGTTATAAAGTTATAATATGACCTTTGTATCTTGATATTACATCTTAACTGTGGATGCTAGCTAATGATCCAGGGACTAGCATTATAAAACACAGGAGGAATCTACCTTATTAGGTTGGGACCTCTACAGGTGCGATCAAATCTGGCACTGGTGGCGAGGTGAGAGTCTTGGGCCGAGGAAATGGTCGCAGAGGGGTGGGGGTTAAGTAGCCGGAGCAGGGGCGAGAATCACGCACCGCATCAATGGAATTTAAGTGCATCTGCGTCGGGAGGAAACGACCGCGGCGGCGCTGGTCGTAGGCGTGATTTGGGGACGATGAGATGACATGGCTGCGGGGCCCAGTGGTCAGCGAGGGGGTGTGTGTGGGCGCGGTGAGAAACAGAGGGAAAAGGAGGACCCCGGGTGGGCTGTTTTTTCTGTTGGGCAGGAAAGGAGGCGCCAGGCCCAGTATTGATTTCTATTTCCTTTTATTTTTCTAAATCGATTTTCAGGAATCCTTTTCAAACAAATTCAAAAGCATTTGAATTCCAAACTTTTCTGGATTTTTATCAAGTGCAACCTTCATATTTTTGGGTATAAAACCATGCTGTCTCACTGGACTAGTTTGGTTCCTTTGAAATTTAAAATAAACAGTGCCTTAGCACAAGATTTGATAACGATTTGGAAATGGTTTTAAAACCATATTTGTTTTGGAAATTTTGTCCAAGCTTTAACACTCAACCAATCCAACTTATGATCAAACAAAACTTGGTTTAAAACAATTATTCTCTCACTTGAGACTGGCATTGGATCAATGCTTGCTTACATAAAAATAATAAGCACTTAGTTCTTCTATTTTCTTTAAATGAGTTTGAATTTGATCCCTAAATGATATGTATGCATGAATGATATGCAATCTTTCAAAACATGATTTTAGGGATGTTACAAGTCTAACCCCCTTAAGGTGAATCTCGCCCTCGAGATTCGGGTTGGCTAGCAAATAGGTGAGGGTGGTCTTTCCGAAGATCATCTTCTCTTTCCCATGTTGCTTCTTCTTCGGAATGATGGTTCCATTGAACTTTGCAGAATTTGATAGTCTTAGTCCGAGTAACTCTTTCTGCAGTCTCAAGAATATTGATAGGTTTTTCCTAATAAGTGATGTCACTCTCCAATTGAACCTCCTCCAAAGGTATGGTATCCTTCAAAGAAGTCTCTTCCATCTCTGGATGGCATTTCTTAAGCTGACTTACATGAAACACATTATGAACGACAGACAATGATTCTGGAAATTCAATCTCATATGCCACTTCTCCTTAACGACTCAGAATCTTGAATGGTCCAACATATCTTGGGACCAATTTACCTTTGACACCAAATCTCTTCACTCCACGAAGTGGTGACACTCTAAGATAAGCTCTATCACCCACTTCATAGGTGACTTCTCTACGCTTAGGATCTGCGTAGCTCTTCTGTCGGGACTATGCTATCTTCAATATGTCCTTAACTAGCTTGACTTTCTCTTCATCCTCTTTGAGTAGTTCTGGTCCGAACAGATTTCTTTCTCCCACACCATTCCATAACAATGGGGTGGTACACTTTCTCCCATAGAGAAATTCAAATGGTGCCATCTCAATACTGGCTTTATAGCTGTTATTGTAAGAGAATTCTGTGTAAGGAAGACTTTCATCCCAACTGGCTCCATAGTCTAGGGCACATGCCCTCAACATATCTTCAAGAATCTGGTTGGTCTTTTCTGTTTATCCATCAGTCTGAGGATGAAAAGAAGTGCTGAATTCCAACCTCGTTCCCAATGACTCATGTAGTTGCCTCCAAAAATGAGAAGTGAATTGAGTTCCCCTATTAGACACAATACTCTTGGATACTCCATGCAGACATACAATCCTACTCATATATATCTTGGCTAACTTAGCACTTGTATAGGTTGTATTCACGGGTATGAAATGAGCCACTTTAGTTAGGCGATCCACTACTACCCAAATAGAATCATATCCTGACCTATTCCTTCACAATCCAGTGATGAAATCCATGCCAATCTTGTCCCACTTCCAATCAGGAATAGGTAGTGGTTGTAGCAATCCTGCTGGTTTCTGATGTTCTGCTTTCACTCTACATTACATCACACAAAGCAATATGTTCGGCGATGTCTTTCTTGAGATTATTCCACCAAAACCTGTCTTTCATATCCATGTACATTTTTCTGTTACCCGGATGGATAGAATATGGTGAGTTGTGTGCTTCTTATAAAATCAGTTTCCGAAGCTCAGGATCTTGTGGAACACAGATACGTTTTCCATACCATAAAGTACCCTATTCGTCTTCATGGAATCCTTTGGCCTTTCCCTTGCCAATATTTTCCCTAATATCTTCAATTTCCTTGTCTGTCTTTTGGGCTTCTTTGATTTTGTCCAACAAGGTGGGTTGAACATCCAATGACATGAGATGTCCTTCAGGTACAATCTCCAATCTGAGATCTCTAAATTGGGCACATAGGTCATCTGGCAACTCTCCCATAGTAAGGCCATTCACAAAAACCTTACGGCTTAGAGCATCTGCTACAACATTTGCTTTACCGGGGTGGTATTGCAAACTCAAGTCATAGTCTTCATGAGTTCTAGCCATCTTCTTTGTCTCATGTTAATTTCTTTCTGGGTGAAGATATACTTCAAACTTTTGTGATCTGTGAACACTTCACATCGCTTTCCCAAAAGATAATGTCTCCATGTTTTGAGTGCATGGACAACAAGGATAACTCTAAATCATGAGTTGGGTAATTTACCTCATGAGTTTTGAGTTGTCTCGAGGCATAAGCCACAACTTTTCCTTCTTGCATTAGTACTGCACCTAATACATGATGAGATGCATCACAATATACTTGGAAATCCTTTTCCAAATCTGGCAGACATAAGACTGGTGCTGACACTAGTCTCTTCTTCAATTCTTGGAAACTGAGTTCACATCCTTCAGACCAAGCGAATTTCTTGTCTTTCTTTAGTAACTCTGTCATTGGTTTAGCTACTTTGGCTAAATTCTCAATAAATCTTCTATAGTATCCTGCCAAGCCAAGGAAACTACGAACCTCTTTTACTGACTTAGGAGATTCCCATTCAGTTACAGCTGACACTTTTGCGGGGTCAACTGCTACACCATCTCCTGATACAACATGTCCAAGAAATCCAACTTCATTCAACCAGAATTCACACTTGCTGAATTTGCCATACAGCTTATGATCCCTAAGCTTCTCAAGTATCAAATGCAAATGTACTTCATGCTCTTCTTTGCTCTTGGAGTAGATCAAAATGTCATCGATAAAAACGACAACAAACTTGTCAATGAACTCCATGAACACATTGTTTATCATATTCATGAAGTAAGCTGGTGCATTGGTCAAACCAAATGGAATCACGGTGTACTCATACAATCCATACCTAGTGGTGAAAGCTGTCTTAGGTATGTCTTGTTCTCTTATCTTGAGCTTAATATCCTGATCGGAGATCAATCTTTGAGAACAAAGTGGCTCCTTCTAACTGATCAAACAAGTCATTGATTCTAGGCAAAGGGTATTTTTTCTTAATAGTTACCTCATTGAGTGAACGGTAATTTATGCATAAATTTTCACTTCTATCTTTCTTTTCCACAAAAAAACTGGTGCTCCCCAAGATGAAGAACTTGGTTGGATAAATCCTTTCTACAACTGTTCTCTAAGTTGTTTCTTGAGTTCTTTCAACTCATCAACTGACATCTTGTATGGTCTCTTTGCTATTGGTCCTGATCCTGGTAGCAAGTCAATAAGGAACTCCACATCCCTATGTGGTGGCATTCCCGGCAATTCTTTCGAAAATACATTCGGATATTCCCTCACAATTGGCACACTGTCTATGCTAACCCCCTTAAGAGAATTTAGCTTACTTCCTTTTGATTCAAAGTTAGACTTGAATCTTATCCGTTTCTTTTTCGGGGTTTTAAGTGCAACAGTTCGATTAGCACAATCTAGTACTCCTTCATACTTGGTCACCCAATCCATTCCCAAAATTACATCCAATCCTTGGGAATCTAGGATTATCAGACTCACTGGAAACTTATGCTTTCCAAACTCTATTACCAGATCCCGACATCCAAGACTCACTATCATATCTCCACCTGGAGAACTTACTTTTATTGGACACCCAATGTTTTCAGTTGGAAACCCATTTCTATCAACAAATGCTTTTGATATGAATGAATGTGATGCACCAATATCAAAAAGAACAAGTGCTGGAATAGAATTGAGTTTGAACTTACCAGCCACGGCATCGGACTCCTCATAAATTTCTTCCACATTGATGTGGTTCACTTGTCCCTTTTGGAAAGGGTTGGGCTTGTTGGGTCCTTCAACTTTCTTTTCTGGGAATTCATTTGCATAATGCCCCATCTTCTTGCACTTGAAGCATTCAACCTGACTAAGATCCTTCTTGACAGGCTAGCTTCCACTACCACTTTCATTTCCATTGTGGTGGCTCTTGTATCCACTCTTGTGATTCTTGTACTTGTCATTGTCATGACTACGGTGATGCTTGTTGTCATGATGATGGTTGTGGTTGTGGTGGATGTTGTACTTTCCATGCTTGTGGGATCTAGAACTCCCACTATCATCATAATGGGAACGCTTGTGAGACGATCCCGAGCTGTGCTTGTCAGAGTGTTTCCTCTTCCTGCTTTCAACCTGTTTCATCTTGCTCTCCAAGATGGCAGCCTTGTCACAAAGAGATTGATAAGTGGGGACATAGGCCACAGATAGCTGCAGGTTCAGTTCATCGTTCAGTCCTTCGAGGAACTTCTCTTTCCTCTTGGCATCAGTGTCAACTTCGTCCGGTGCATAACGCGCCAGATTGTTGAACTCCTCAATATATTCAGCCACGCTGCGGTGGCTCTGCTTCAAGTTATGAAATTCCTTCTTCTTCAAACTCATCACTCCGGATGAGATGTGAGATGTACGGAACCCATCTTCAAAGATAGCCCATGTCACATCCTCAATAGGACTGGTGATCTGGAAGTTATCCCACCAAGTAGCTGCTGGTCCTTCCAACAAGTGTGGTGCAAACCTGACTTTCTATTCATCAGTAGAGCCAACAGTTACCAAATCCTTGTTCACTAAGTGTAGCCAATCATTGGCCACCATGGGATCAGTAGTTCCTGAGAACTTTGCTGGCCTCAGTCTTAGGAATCTGGTGAGCATGTCAAAACCTGGTGGATTGTTCTGATTGTTGTTGTTGTTGTTGTTATTGTTGTTGTTGTTATTCTGATTCTGTATGAAAGTGGTCATCATCTGCATCAGCTGCGTTTGAGCTGTCATCAGCTGCTGCATCTCTGGGGTGACATTGTTGTTGTTCGGGTTGGGGTTTGAACGTCGAGGAGGCATCTGTGGTTTTCAATAAGGATAAGAATAAGATACCCATAGATGCTTAACATGCACAACACATCACATATACAATCACAAACAAGCATCAAAATAACAAAAGTTCAACAACATAGACAACAAGTTTTGAAAATCAAACACACCAATAGCAATCCATCCACATGTTGGATGGTCATTGCGACTAAATAATCAAAAGCATGGTAAAAGGTAAATGAGTAGTCATCACTACTCCTATGCATCAACCTCCTCATCAACAAGTGTAAGACCTGCATTCTCCATAGCGGTCTTGTACTCCTCGACATTGATAGTCAAGGCCTCTACTTTGGCTTTGACAGCCCTCTTCTGTGAGCGAAGTGTCTCAATCACAACCTGCTGGTGCTCGAGCTCGAAGTCTTTGTCCTCTAGTTCTGCAGTCATCTCTCGAATCCTCTTGTTCCTATCTTGGACTCTTTTCTCTTGACTCTTGAAATTTCTATCCTGACTCTCAAACTTGGCCTCCATTTCCTTGACTATCTTATCTTGCTCTGCGAAGAGCTTGTCCTTCTCACAAAGCTGCAGCTGGAGTTCGTCATTGTTAAGCATGACGTTGGTCCTATCAGTATCTAGGTGCACAAGAAGAACCTCTAAGTCCTGGAGGTATAGACGAATTGGATCTGCTGTCTCTCTAGCAGTATCCTCGAAGTCAATGGCCTCACCGTCCTCGTCACGTCTACCGAAGGCGTGGAAGTGAGTACCTCTAATCTCCCGAGAGTGTCTCCCTAGCAAACGCCCAAGTAAGTCCTGCATGACTACCTCCAGGCCTCTCTCCTTGTCATCATGCAGGAGCTTGAAGGTGATAGCCTCCGTGGCTGGATCAGTCTGGCGTCCTGGCTGAGTAACCTTGAAGCCCCAAAGGTCCTTCCTCTCGAACTTGGTGAGGGAAGCATCATGATGCTAGGAAGCGGAAGATTAGGCACACTAGTGAGCTCAATAAGACGAGTGCCAAAACGAGTTCCCTTGAACTCTTCAGCCGTGATGATAGTAACATTAGGCATCTATTTTATAAGATAGAGAAAAGTTAGAAATAACATCAACAGAAAAACACAAAACATGGTAGCACAAGCATATCATTTGCAAACCAAACACACAAGTCATGGTATACATAAATCCATTACAAGCATCCAAGGTTCAACATAACTTAGGCAAAAATTTTGGAAAGGAAATAATAAGTGTGGTGGTCCAACTAAAGGAGTATATTTCAACTCTCACTCACTAGACAAAATGGCTATCAAAGCATCCTTAGTAGCCATCTTCCTATCTTGTTCACAAGATTCCAAAATCAAGTCTATGATGTCTTCCCTTAGTTGTTGGTTGGTAGTTTCCAACTCTTGGGTATGCTTCTTTTCTTCCCTAAGGTCATTTTGGGTGTTATGCATTCTGCACTTGAGTCTTTCACCAAGCTCTTTGATGGCCTTCCATGATGAATCCCTTGCAGAATCAAAGAATGCGGTGTTCATCACTGAGTTGGTGACCATGCAGAATCCTGATTCTTTGTGGTTGTCTTCCTTGTTTTTGTACAAGTGAAGTTGCATCCACCAATACTCTTCTCATTCATCCATCACAGGGAAACCTTTGTACACATCTGCACCATGTATCCCCATGGTAACCATAATGTTCTTGAGGGCCTTTGGAAATTCAGTCTCACACTCTAGGGTCATGGTCATGAGTGGTCCCTTCCTTACAGCTTCGTTGATGGAGTTCATCTACAAATAGAGATGAGAAAGAAGAATTAGAAAAGTTTACGAGAATAAAAAGACAAGTGTGGAAATTGTTGAAAAAATTTCCTTAGTGGTTTATAATCCAATCCTAGGGTCATAATGCTACAGGAAACATAGTGCTCTCATACCATCTGTAAGATCCCTCCCTTTATAAAGGTAAGGATCCCTGTGATTGCAATGCTAGTCCCTGGATCAATGCTAGCATCCATAGTTTAAGATGAAGTACATAGAAACAAAGGTCATTATTACATATCATTCCAGAGACAAACATAGTCTTCTACAACTCCATGGCCACAGGCCTAATACAATAGTTCAAATATATAATAAGATAAATAAATCTTCATCTTCATGTGCCACATGCAAGCATGTTGAGTGTAGACTCATAACCCCTAATCATCATCAGAATAACCTGCAACATCACAAGTTACAGCCACAGTGGGTCAATACATTGGAATAGTATTGGCAAGTGATACCTTAGTAGAATATTAGCATCTAGATACTACATGAATTTGGCTAAGTGTAGCTTACGCTTGCTTTGCTCAAAATAGGTTTTACCTATTAGTTGAAAAAACTAAGTTTTTCTTTGACAAAACTTTCCCAAGGAATCACTAATAGACATTGGTGAACCTTCACCCTTGTTCAACTACAAGTTTTATCTTAGAAATTGGATGAGGAGATTCTTGATAGCTTCCATGTCTTGATGCTCAAGTTGTCCAATACCAGGGACATGGCTAAGTACTTAGATTCTTCCATCTATAGAGGTTGTGCACTTTCCCCATAGGACTTGATTTTCACCAAGACATGACCTTTCAGAAGACTTCCCTTAGAACAAATGGACGCGCTCCAAACCTATCATCCCACTACCACCAACTGTCCAAATGGCTAAGTTATTGCAACCTATATGATCCAGGCAGAGCCCATAATGCCATGTGGCTGCACTAGAAGCTTCTTAACATATGGCATTTCAAATCCCTTTGTTCCTGGGTGGCTTTCCACAAGTGAGATAAACAAGGTAAACCATAGAAATGGGCCTTGTGTAACCACTCAACACAAACATTCTTTCCATTCCACCCAGGTGTTTCATTCACTTAGTTGTTTTATTAAGCAAAAACACAAGTCATAGACTTAGCAACATTTTCACATAGCATGAATATATAACCACCCTTGGTTGCTACTAGCTAGGCTAAGCATGGAAATGGTAAGCATCTTAACTTAGAGAAATTTCTAATAATTCTACAACTATTAGGATTTCCCAAGCAAAGCATAAAGATACATATAAAAATATTCATGCAAAGTCCTATACTAAATATTTCTAGTGCATAGGTGAAAATATAGGGATAAAAATATGAAGCACCACTTGCCTTTTTAGTTTGGGGAGTTGCAACGATCTTCACAACCACAATCACTATTAGCACCAAAATCTACACATAAAATAAGGGCACCAAAAATCACATAACAAAATATATACAAACAAAAATATATGAACGCATGCAAATGCCATGTGATGATTTTTCTACACCAAACAAGACAAGTGTACAGTACTAAAACATAAACAAGTTCAAGAAACTCAATTTAAACTTTATTTGATCTTTAAAACATTTTTCAAACAATTTCTATACTAAAATTAAGCCTACAAAAGTTTCTGCAAAAACAACCAATTTTATAGAGGCAAAACATTAAACACATTGCATAAACAGATAGGATTTTCTCTCCTGATTCCAATGATATTAAATTTGTAAAATTTGAACTTGTGGATCAAAAGTTATGAATTTTACAAGTTTGATTAACTAATAGATCAAATTTATGTTTTAATTCTAAACTCAGGCCACGCGGCGCTCTCTGATTCGTCGGTACCACTTCGCACGGATCGAACAGTGTGGACCGCACGATCTAAATGAAATCGCACGGCCAGATCTAAATCGTACCCCTTCGTTAAGTGATTCTATCTCACACGTTAGATCTAGATCTAATGGCTCGCGATCAAACGACCAAGGATTGGCGGCGCTGGCGACGGTGGCGCGGCGGCGGCGCTCTGTCAGGGACGCTTCGGCGAATACAGGAGGGGCTGGGGTGTGTGGCATGGCTTACCAGACTCGCAACGTCACGAGGAAGCTCAACGTGGCAGTAGTTTGTCGAGGGGCGCACGGACGCAGTGGCAGGACCTCGTCGGAGTTGCTGGAGCCGTTGGGTTCGTGCAGACAGCGACGTTGCCGACGTTCGGGATCGCCCTAGCACAAGCCATTGGTGTTAGCAGTTGCGCAAGGACATGACGAATCTGATAGCATGCATGCGAGGTCAAGGGGCGCTCGGATTTTACCTAAATTGTTCGTCGGGGTTGAGCGGCAGATCTAGCGTTTGCGGGCGTGAACGAAGACGGCGACCTGGGTCACGAGCAGGCAAACCAGGGGTGTCAGCAGATGCACAAGGACACGAGGGTCACGCTCGTTTGAACCAGAAGTAGAGGGGCGGTCGGAGCTCACCGTAATCGCTTGCCGGAGCTCGTCGGGCAGCGGCGGTGCAGTTCGAAATACTGGCAGCCTGGTGGCGAGGTGAGTGTGCTGAGTGAGGGGAAATGGTCACAGAGGGTTGGGGGTTAAGTAGCCGGAGCAGGGGCGAGAATCACGCACCGCATCAATGGAATTTAAGTGCATTTGCGTCGGGAGGAAACGGCCGCGGCGGCGTTGGTCGCAGGCGTGATTTGGGGACGATGCTATGACGTGGCTGTGGGGCCCAGTGGTCAGCAAGGGGGTCTGCGCGGGCGCGGTGAGAAACAGAGGGAAAAGGAGGACCCCGGGTGGGCTGTTTTGTCTGTTGGGCTGGAAAGGTGGCGCCAGGCCCAGTATTGATTTCTAATTCCTTTTCTTTTTCTAAATCGATTTTCAGGATCCTTTTCAAACAAATTCAAAAGCATTTGAATTCCAAACTTTTCTGGATTTTTATAAAGTGCAACCATCATATTTTTGGGTATAAAACCATGCTGTCTCACTGGACTAGTTTGGTTCCTTTGAAATTTAAAATAAACAGTGCCTTAGCACAAGATATGATAAATATTTGAAAATGGTTTTAAAACCATATTTGTGTTGCAAATTTTGTCCAAGCTTTAACACTCAACCAATCCAACTTATGAGCAAAAAAAACTTGGTTTAAAAGAATTATTCTCTCAGTTGAGAGTGACATTGGATCAATGCTTGCTTACATAAAAATAATAAGCACTCATTGCTTCTGTTTTCTTGAAATGAGTTTGAATTTGATCCCTAAATGATATGTATGCATGAATGATATGCAATCTTTTAAAACATGATTTTAGGGATGTTACGGTATCTAGTGAAATAAATTACTACGCTTGTTTATTCTTTCGGCATGAAACTTTTGCTCCAATTGGATGTTGGTGCTCTTAAGTGTGTCACCCTACGGTTCGTGAATAATGCGCACATGATCGAGATCCCTCTCGGATCAATAATCAGAAGTGGGATATGGAGACCCATACTGACTCCCACACATTCAACGATGACTTTCTTGTGATCGTCGGAACCTTTTACGCTAGTATGTTAATCCCTTTGTTTCGCGATATATTACATGTCCGAGATTCGATCATCGGTATCTCCGTACCTAGTTTGATCTCATTACTTCCATGCACTCTTTTCTCGTTCCCGTGATATAACATTCTAGTGATCAAATCACTTGCTTGCAAGCTAACCAATGTGATATCACCGAGAGGGCCTAGAGTATATCTATTCGTCATCGGGATGAACAAATTCCACTCTCGATCCATGGACCTCAACATAACACTTTATTAGTTCTGAACCCATCTTTATAATCACCCTATTATAGTCTGACGTTTGGTGTTATCAAGAAACTCTTCTGGTGTTAGTGATTGACATGATTTCATGGTCTAAGGATTAGGATCACTTCGTAAGTTGCTATAGCAATATAAACTCAATGAGTTTGATCATAATGCTATACTTCATATGAATGTTCTATAGGGGTTCGTAGCATGGAAAACAAAAAATTTCTACCGCATGCAAACAAACAAGCCAAGATCTATCTACTAGATTGTAGCAACGAGTCGATAGAGGAACTCACCGTCGAAGATTCCAAAGCGGTTAACGAGAGCAGATTCTCATGGATGATGTAGTCGTACTCTTGCCGATCTCAAGATCGCGTAGACGATCCTTCCGGGAACGCAGCGCTTCCATAGTCGGTCACACGTTTGGTACTCGATGAAGACCTTCCTCTCCCTTGTTCCAGCAGGCAGCGGAGGTCGTAGCACTCTCCTCGCGATTCCGGCAGAACGACGGCGTGGTACCAGAAGTAGAGGGGAGATCTCGCAGGGCTTCGCCTTAAGCCGGAGCGAGTATGGTGGACTATGAGAGAGGCCCTTGGTGATCTAGGGTTTATAGGCACCAAGGGGAAGTGTAGCCGGAGGCTAGGGCTTGGGGAAGCCCCAAGTCAGCGGCTAGGAGAAATCCTAAGGGAGGCGGCGACTTGGAGGAGGCCGGCGTCTAGGGATAGGGTTTTTGCGGTGTGTTGGGTGTAGGGAAGAGGGGCTTCCCTGCCCCTCCTTATATAGGTGGGAGGGCGCGGCTTGGGAGGAGGGAGTCCTCCCCCAAGTCGGCCTCCTTGGCCGGCGGGTGGAGGGAGAGGAACTCCTCCCCAAGTAGGTTTCCTACTCTCCCTCCACCAAGCAAACTTGCCGTTTGACTTTTTCAAATTGGCGTTTGACTTTCAAACTAGGATTTGATTTCTCCCTTTATTTTGCCAAGCCATGTGACCTAGTACATGATGCAACCATTCCACATTGTCATGACACATTCATGTACCCTTCCCCTCCGGAGTGCCGGACCTTTCGGACCCTTCTAGATGATTCCCGGTGAAAACACCAGAATCATTCCCCAACTCCGAAATAGGACTTTCCTTATATGAATCTTATTCTCTGGACCATTCCGGATCTCCTCGTGATATCCCCTATCCCATCCGAGAGTCCGAACAACATTCGGTCTCTTACTCATCATTCCATAACTACTCAACAACATTGAATCCTTAAGTGTGTCTCCCTACGGTTCGTGAATTATGTGGACATGATCGAGACACTTCTCCGATCAATAAACAATAGAGGAATGTGGAAATTCATATGGCTCCCACATATTTCTACGATTACTTTGCGATCGAATGAACCACTTACATTCGATACCAATTTCCCTTTGTCTCACGATAGTTTACTTATCCGAGGTTTTGATCGTCGGTATCTCTACATACCTAGTTCAACCTCGTTACTGATAAGTACTCTTTTCTCGTTCACATGGTATGTGATCCCTTGTGAGCCAGTCACATGCTTGCAAGCCAATTGGTTGACATTCCACCGAGAGGGCCCAGAGTATATCTATATGTCATATGGATGGACAAATCCCACTCTTGATCCATGTGCCTCAACCCATACTTTCCGAACACTCAATGCCACCTTTATAGCCACCCAATTACGGTGTGGTGTTTGATGTCATCAAAGCATCCTTCCAGTGATGGTGATTAGCATGATCTCATGGTCGAAGGAATTATGTTACTATGTATCAGAAAGCTTATAGCAATTGAACTATTAAAATGACTTGATCTTTATGCTACGCTTATCTATAGGAGTATGTCCATCATACCATTCTCCTAATGATATGATCTTGTTGTTAACAACATCTCAATGTTCATGATCGGGAAACCACGATCATCTATTAACCAACAAGATAGTATTATAAAGAGGCTTTACTAGGGACTCTATTTTAGTTTACAAATAACACAAGTATTAATGTTTCCGGTTAATACTATTATAGCATGAATGTAAACATTTATCATAAACACAAAGATATAATAATAACTACATTTATTATTGCCTCTAGGGCATATCTCCAATAGTCTCCCACTTGCACTAGAGTCAACTAATCTAGATTACATCGTAATATACCGAACACCCATGGCAGTTTGGTGTTGGTTATGTTTTGCCCTCGGGAGAGGTTTAGTCAACAGATCCACCACATTCAGATCTGTGTGTACTTTGAAAATCTTTATGTCACCATCTTGGACATGTTCTCAAATAGCGTGAAAACGTAGCTTGATGTGCTTCAGCTTCTTGTGTGACCTTGGTTCTTGTGCATTGGCTATGGAGCCCATGTTATCACAATAGATAGACATTGGGTCCAGCGCACTTGGAACCACACCGAGCTCTGTAATGAACTCCTTCATCCATATCCTTCTTGTGAAGCCTCCGAAGCAGCTATGTATTCCGATTCAGTTGAAGATCTCGCCACAACGCTTTGCTTTGCACTCCTCCAGCTAACTGCTGCACCATTCAAAATAAATACGTATCCAGATTGAGATTTAGAATCATCGGTGTTCCAACTAGCATCGGTGTAACCATTAACAACTAGCTGTTCATCACCTCCATAAGAAAGAACCATATCCTTAGTTCTTCTCAAGTACTTAAGGATGTTTTTGACCGCTGTCCAATGATCCACTCCTGGATCACTTTGATAGCTGCTAGTCAAAATAACAACATATGCAATGTCGGGTCTAGTACATAGCATGGCATACATTAGAGATCCTATGGCTGAGGCATAGGGAGTCTTACTCATCCTTTCTCTATCTTCTGCCGTTGCTGGACTTTGAGTTTTACTCAAGGTCGTATTGGCCAACATGGGAAAGAACCCTTTCTTGCTATCTTCCATTCCAAACCTCTTTAAAACTTTGTACAAATATGTACTTTGTGACAATGATATTAGGCGTCTCGATCTATCTCTATAAATCTTTATTCCTAATATATAAGCTCCTTCGCCAAGATTTTTCATTAAAAAACTATTATTCAAATATTCTTTGACACTATTAAGAAGGTCTACATCATTACCAATCAACAATATGTCATCTACATATAGTATTAAGAATGCTATAGAGCTCCCACTCACTTTCTTGTAAATACAATCTTCTCCATAAGTTTGTATAAAACCAAAACTTTTGACTACCTTATCAAAACATTGATTCCAACTCCGGGATGCTTGCTTCAATCCATATATGGACCGTTGAAGTTTGCATACCTTTTTAGCATCTTTAGGATCGACAAAACCTTTGGGTTGCATCATATACAACTCTTCATCAATGTCTCCATTGAGGAACGCCGTTTTGACATCCATCTGCCATATCTCATAATCGTAATATGCAGCGATTGCTAATATAATACTCATAGACTTTAGCTTCGCTACTTGTGAGAAAGTCTCATCGTAGTCAACTACTTGAATTTGTTGAAACTCTTTTGCAACAAGTCGAGCTTTATAGACAGTAACATTACCATCAGCATCTGTTTTCTTCTTGAAAATCCATTTGTTCTCGACAGCCTTCCGGCCATCCGGTAAGTACACCAAAGTCCATACTTGGTTTTTGTACATGGATCCAATATCGGATTTCATGGAATCTTGCCATTTATTGGAATCTGGGCTCATCATCGCTTCCTCATATGTCGTAGGGTCATCGGTGTTGTCCACCAACATGACACTCATAACGGGATCATACCAATCAGGAGTGGTACGAGTTCTCGTTGATCTGCGAGGTTCTGTAGCAACTTCAACCGAAGTTTAATGATCATCATCATTAGCTTCCTCTCTTATTGGTGTTGGCGCCACGGGAACTACTTCTGGTGTTGTGCTACTCGCAAGTTCGAGAGAAGGTTCAACAACCTCGTTGAGTTCTACTTTCCTTCCAGTCACTTCTTTCGAGAGAAATTCCTTCTCTAGAAAGGATCCATTCTTAGCAACGAACATTTTTCCTTCGGATCTATGATAGAAGGTATACCCAATAGTTTCCTTCAGGTATCCTATGAAGACGCATTTTTCCGCTTTGGGTTCAAGCTTGTCCGGCTGTAACTTCTTGACATAAGCTTCGCAACCCCAAACTTTAAGGAACAACAATTTAGGTTTCTTCCCAAACCATAATTCATACGGTGTCGTTTCAACGGATTTAGATGGTGCCCTATTTAAAGTGAATGCGGCTGTTTCTAATGCATAACCCCAAAACGATAGCGCTAAATCTGTAAGTGACATCATAGAACGAACCATATCTAAGAGAGTTCGATTACGATGTTCGGACACACCATTACGCTGTGGTGTTCCCGGCGGTGTCAATTGTGAAAGTATTCCACATTTCTTTAAATGCTCGCCAAACTCGTAACTTAGATATTCACCTCCACGATCAGAAGTAGAAATTTAATCTTCTTATTACATTGATTATCTACCTCACTTTGAAATTCCTTAAACTTCTTGAAAGTTTCGGACTTATGTTTCATGAAATAGATATACCCATATCTACTCAAGTCATCCGTGAAGGTAAGAACATAACGATAACCACCGCGCGATGCTACACTCATTGGTCCACACACATCGGTATGTATGATTTCCAATAAATCTGTAGCTCGCTCCATCATCCCAGAAAGTAGTCATTTTACCCATCAGACATGTTTCGCATCTTTCAAGTGATTCAAAATCAAGTGATTCAAGAAGTCCATCGGAATGGAGTTTCTTCATACGCTTCACTCCAATATGACCAAGACGATAGTGCCACATATAGGTCGAGTTATCACTCAATTTCAAACGTTTAGATTCAATGTTATTAATATGTGTATTTCCACTATCGAGATTCAATAAGAATAGACCATCTATCAAAGGTGCACGTGCATAAAACATATTACTCTTATAAATCGAACAACCATTATTCTCGGACTTAAACAAGTAACCGTCACGCAACAAACATGATCCAGATATAATGTTCATGCTCAACGCTGGCACCAAATAACAATTATTTAAGTATAAAACTAAATCCCGATGGTAGATGAAGAGGTAGCGTGCCGACCGCAATCACATCAATCTTTGATCCATTTCCAACGCGAATCGTCACCTCGTTCTTCGCTAGCTTCCGTTTATTCTGCAGTACCTGTTTCGAGTTACAAATATGAGCAACCGAACCAGTATCAAATACCCAGGCACTACTATGAGTACTAGTGAGATACACATCAATAACATGTATATATCGGATATACCTTTCTTCTTGATGTTGCCGTTCTTCAAATCTGCCAAGTACTTTGGGCAATTCCGGTTTCAGTGACCTTCTCCCTTGCAGTAAAAGCACTCAGTATCAGGTTTAGTCCCAGCTTTGGTCTTCTTCGTTGGTGCGATAACTTTCTTACCACCCTTCTTGAAGTTTCCCTTTTTCTTAGACTTGCCTTTATTGAATTTGGTGGTCTTATTGACCAACAACACTTGATGCTCTTTCTTGATCTCCACTTCTGTAGATTTCAACATGGAGAAGAGTTCTGGCAACGTCTTGTTCATGTTTTGCATATTGTAGTTCATCACAAAGTTCTTGTAACTTGGTGGTAGTGATTGGAGGACACGGTAAATCCCCAAAGCATTAGGAATCACTATACCCATAATTTGGAGTTTGTTTGCGTGCCAAGAAATCTTAAGCACATGCTCACTGAAGGAGCCACCCTCTTCCATCTTGCACTTAAAGAACATTTCAGAAGACTCATAACTCTCAACTGTCACGTGAGTCTCAAAAATAATTTTGAGTTCACGGACAATATCATATGGGTCTTGGTTCTCAAACCTTTTCTGAAGCTCCGATTCGAAACCATACAAGATAGCACACGGAACTGTAGAGTACTGATTCTTTCGAGTGAGGTAAACATTCTTTACTTCATCGATAGCAGTAGCTGCAGGTGGTTCACCAAGCGGTGCATCCAGCACATAGGTCAAATTACCAGCATTGAGGACAATCCTCAAATTACGGAACCAATCCGCGAAGTTGCTTACATTGTTTTCCAACTTTTCTTTCTCTAGGAACGCATTAAAATTGATGGTAGGGGCCGCCATTGATCTACAACATATTTGCAATAGTTCAGACTAAGTTTATGACAAATTGAGTTCTAATTAATAGTTAAATTAATCTAGGTGAACTCCCACTCAAAACAATATCCCTCACATTGTTTTAGTTATCACACGAACCAAATCCACCACATCAAAACCGATCATCACGAGAGTTGTTGTAGCTTCAATGGCGAACAATCAACATGTTCATCATATCTACTATATGACTCATGCTTTACCTTTCGGTGATCCGTATTACGAGACCATGTATGTACATGCTAGGCTCGTCAAGATCAAACCTTAGATTCCGCATGAGAAAATCTGGCTTGCTCACGTTGTATACACCTGCAGAATCTAACACACCCGATCATCACGTGGTGCTTCGAAACAACGAGCTTTAGCAACAGTGCTTACTAAGTATGAACACTTTGGAACTTGAAATTTGTGTGCATGAGGGGATCATCTTAAAAGGCTACCGTCGTTAACTAAGCAATACAAGATGCATAAAGGATTAACATCACATGCAATTCATAATGTGTGATATGATATGGCCTTTCTTCTTGTGCTTCCGATCTCCATCTTTAAGCACGAACATGATCTCCACCATCACCGGTATAGCATCAAGGTCAATGGCGCTGTTTCATGGTTGTCATCCACCATCTTCAACATTACAACTACTTTGAATAGACACGTGGGTCTTAATAGAATTTAAAGACAACCATATGGCTCCTGCCGGTTGCCAACTTACAATAAGGGACATTGCATACATCAAATATAATCACAATCATGGCCATATCACATCACAGCACACCCCTGCAAAACAAAGTTAGACGCCTCTAATTTTCTTTGCATATTTTACGTGGTTTGGGGCTTTCAATAAGTGTTGATCTAACTTACGAACGAGAACCACAATGTTGATGTTTGAACTATCAAGTGCCCATTGTAAATTGGATCTATACTATAATGGGAGAGACAGACACCCGCAAAGCCACTTATGCAATACAAGTTGCATGTTGAGCGTGGAGCAAGTCTCATGAACGATGTCATGTAAGGTTAGCCCGGGCCGCTTCATCCCATCATACCGCAAGATGCAAAGTACACAAAAAGAAATTGATAATAAAAGCACCACCGCCCACAATGACCATTGTGTTCTACTCATGCAACATATCTACATATAGACACGACTCGGATACCACTGTAGGGGTTCGTAGCATGGAAAACAAAAAATTTCTACCGCATGCAAACAAACAAGCCAAGATCTATCTACTAGATTGTAGTAACGAGTCGATAGAGGAACTCACCCTCGAAGATTCCAAAGCGGTTTACGAGAGCAGGTTCTCGTGGATGATGTAGTCGTACTCTTGCCAATCTCAAGATCGCGTAGACGATCCTTCTGGCGCTGCGTTCCGGCAGCGCTTCCGCAGTCGGTCACACGTTCGGTACACGATGAAGACCTTCCTCTCCCTTGTTCCAGCAGGCAGCGGAGGTTGTAGCACTCTCCTCGCGATTCTGGCAGCACGACGGCGTGGTACCGGAAGTAGAGGGGAGATCTCGCAGGGCTTCGCCCTACGCCGGAGCGAGTATGGTGGAATATGAGAGAGGCCCTTGGTGATCTAGGGTTTAGAGGCACCAAGCGGAAGTGTAGCCGGCGGCTAGGGCTTGGGGAAGCCCCAAGTCAGCGTCTAGGAGAAACCCTAAGGGCGGCGACGACTTGGAGGAGGCCGGTGGCTAGGGCTAGGGTTTTTGGGGTGTGTTGGGTGTAGGGAAGAGGGGCAGCCCTGCCCCTCCTTATATAGGTGGGAGGGCGCGACTTGGGAGTAGGCAGTCCTCCCCCAAGTCGGCCTCCTTGGCCAGCGGGTGGAGGGAGAGGAACTCCTCCCCAAGTAGGTTTCCTACTCTCCCTCCACCAAGCAAACTTGTCGTTTGACTTTTTCAAATTGGCATTTGACTTTCAAACTAGGATTTGATTTCTCCCTTTATTTTGCCCAGACATGTGACCTAGTACATGATGCAACCATTCCACATTGTCATGAAACATTCATGTACCCTTCCCCTCCGGAGTGCCGGACCTTCTGGACCCTTCAAGAACATTTCCCGGTGAAAACCCCGGAATCATTCCCCAACTCCGAAACAGGACTTCCCTTATATGAATCTTATTCTCCGGACCATTACGGATCTCCTCGTGGTATCCCGGATCCCATACGAGACTCCGAACAACATTCGGTCTCTTACTCATCATTCCATAACTACTCAACAACATCGAATCCTTAAGTGTGTCTCCCTATGGTTCGTGAATTATGCGGACATGATCGAGACACTTCTCCGATCAATAACCAATAGAGGAATCTGGAAATTCATATGGCTCGCACATATTTCTACGATTACTTTGAGATTGAATGAACGACTTACATACGATACCAATTTCCCTTTGTCTCACGATAGTTTACTTATCTGAGGTTTTGATCGTCGGTATCTCTGCATACCTAGTTCAACCTCGTTACTGATAAGTAATCTTTTCTCGTTCCCGTGGTATGTGATCTCTTGTGAGCCACTCACATGCTTTCAAGCCAATTGGATGACATTCCACCGAGAGGGCCAAGAGTATATCTATCCGTCATATGGATGGACAAATCCCACTCTTGATCCATGTGCCTCAACCCATACTTTCCGAACACTCAATGCCACCTTTATAGCCACCCAGTTACGGTGTGGTGTTTTATGTCATCAAAGCATCCTTCCGTTGATGGTGATTAGCATGATCTCATGGTCTAAGTAATTAGGTTACTATGTATCAGAAAGCTTATAGCAATTGAACTATTAAAATTACTTGATCTTTATGCTATGCTTATCTATAGGAGTATGTCCATCATACTATTCTCCTAATGATATGATCTTGTTGTTAACAACATCTCAATGTTCATGATCGGGAAACCACGATCATCTATTAACCAACAAGCTAGTATTATAAAGAGTCTTTACTAGGGACTCTATTTTAGTTTACAAATCACACAAGTATTAATGTTTCCAGTTAATACTATTATAGCATGAATGTAAACATTTATCATAAACACAAAGATATAATAATAGATACATTTATTATTGCCTCTAGGGCATATCTCCAACATGTTCATCACACCATTACACTAATGTTGTGATCCCGTTATTAACAACATCCAGTGTCTATGATCAGGAAACCTTGATCATCTTGTTAATAAACGAGCTAGTTTATGAGAGAGGCATAACTAGGAACTTTCTATTTGTTTATTAAACACACATGTATTAATGTTTCCGTATTAATACAATTATAGCATGCAAAATAAACATCTATCATATACTTGGAATACACATAATAAACACTTTATTATTGCCTCTCAGCGCATATTCCCTTCAGTCTCCCACTTGCACTACAGACAATAATCTAGTTACATAGTGATGAATCTAACACCCATGGAGTTCTGGTGTTGATCATGTTTTTCTCTAGGGAGAGTTTTAGTCAGCGGATCTGCTACATTGAGATCCGTGTGTACTTTACAAATCTTTATATCTCCATCCTTGGCATGATCGCGGATGGAGTGAAACCGGCGCTTAATATGCTTGGAATTCTTGTGAGACCTTGGTTCTTTGGCATTGGAAATGGCACCATTGTTGTCACAATAGATCATCATTTGGTCCAACTCGTTTGCAACCACTCCTAGTTCGGATATGAACTCCTTCATCCAAACCTCTTCTTGAGCCGCTTCCAAAGCAGCAACATTTTCGGCCTCCGTTGTTGATCCCACCACCACAGGTTGTTTGGAGCTCCTCCAACTAACCGCTCCGCCATTCATGAGAAATACGTATCCGGATTGAGACTTAGAGTCATCCGGATCGGTGTCAAAGCTTGCGTCAACATAACACTTAGCGATGAGATCTTCTTCACCTCCGTATACAAGAAACATATCCTTAGTTCTTCGTAAGTACTTAAGGATATTCTTGACCGCTATCCAGTGTTCTAAACCTGGATCCGATTGGTACCTACTAGTCAAACTAATAGCATGTGCCACATCCGGTCTTGTACATAGCATGGCGTACATTATAGAGCCTATGGCTGAAGCATAAGGGACTTTGTCCATTATCTCTCTTTCTTCCGCCATAGCCGGACTTTGAGTCTTACTCAATGTCTTGCCTTGCAACATAGGTAAGAACCCCTTCTTACTTCCGTCCATTTTAAACTTCTTTAAAATCATATCAAGGTATGTACTTTGCGATAGCGCTATTAGGCGCCTAGATCTATCTCTATAGATCTTTATGCTTAATATGTATGACGCTTCACATAGGTCCTTCATTGAAAATTTGCTGTTTAGATAAATTTTAACACTGTTTAAAGTATATATATCATTTCCGATCAATAATATGTCATCCACATATAATATCAAAAATGCCACATTGCTCCCACTCACTTTCTTGTAAATACAAGCTTCTCCATAAGTTTTGACAAATCCAAACTCTTTGATCACCTCATCAAAGCGGAGATTCCAACTTCGTGATGCTTGCTTCAATCCATAGATGGATCGTTGAAGCTTGCACACCTTGTTACCATCCTTAGGATCGACAAAACCCTTTGGTTGTATCATATATAACTCTTCTTTAATATTACCATTGATAAACGCGGTTTTGACATCCATCTACCATATCTCATAATCGAAATATGCAGCAATTGCTAACATAATCCTAACTGACTTTAGCATCGCTACGGGAGAGAATGTCTCATCGTAGTCAACTCCTTGAATTTGTAGAAACCCCTTTATGACAAGTCGAGCTTTATAGACGGTTACATTACCATCAGCATCAGTTTTCTTTTTGAAAATCCATTTGTTCTCCACGGCCTTTCGGTCATGAGGTAAGTCTACAAAGTTCCGAACTTGATTTTCATACATGGATTCCATCTCGGATTTCATGGCTTTTAACCATTTGTTGGAATCCAGGCTCATCATCGCTTCTTCATACGTCGCAGGGTCATCAATTTCATCAACCATGAAATTCATAACAGGGTTTCCGTACAGCTCGGGAGCTGCACGTGCCTTGCTAGACCTGCGAGGTTCGATAGTACTCTCTTTCGGAGTTTCATGATCATTATCTTTAATTCCCACTTCAACAGGTGAAGCCAACTCCGGAACTACTTCCGGCACTGCACTACTCGCAATACTTTGAAGAGAAGGTTCAATAACCTCTTCGAGTTCTACCTTCCGACTACTCACACCTTTCGCGATAAACTCTTTCTCTAGAAAGGATCCATTCTTGGCAACAAAAACTTTGCCCTCGGATCTGTGATAGAAGGAATACCCAACAGTTTCCTTAGGGTATCCTATGAAGACGCATTTTTCCGCTTTTGGTTCTAGTTTATCCGGTTGATGTTTCTTCACATAAAAATCGCATCCCCAAACTTTAAGAAATGACATCTTAGGTTTGTTTCCAAACCACAATTCATACGGTGTATTTTCAACAGATTTAGATGGTGCCCGATTTAAAGTGAATGCAGCAGTTTCTAGTGCATAACCCCAAAATGACAACGGCAAGTCCGTCAGAGACATCATAGATCGAACCATATCCAACAAAGTACGATTACGACATTCCGACACACCATTTAGCTGTGGTGTTCCGGTAGGTGTGAGTTATGAAACAATTCCACTCTTTCATGTGTGTGCTAAACTCATGTTACATCCCAAAAGCACTAAACTTGGATCATCAAACTCTAATCATCAAAATTAGGGTTAACAAAAACTTTTCTAAATAAAATTATGGAAGCATGCATGTGAGTATGCATTTCATTTTGAATTCTTTTGAACCACCTTGTTTATGTGTTTTTTTTCTTGTAAACTGTTGCTTAGGTGAAATAAACATCATCTAAACATTTCCCAAACTTTTCCCAAAGACAAATAAATCAAAACAAAGCTATATGAGTGAATGGTCATTTTGACCAATTTAACTCCCATGCCTACTTTGACTGTCTCAAACTTTCAGAACTTAACAGAAACTTTTCTGGATCTTTGCACCCCTTGATTGTACTCATAATAAAGTATCAAGGCCCACTTTGTGATCATCCAGAAACTTTCAAATGCATAGTTTAAATGACAGTTCAAAATTGAATCTTAATCATATGAGAAGATCCCACTTTTTCAAAAACCACTCAAACAAGCTCAACTTTCAAAACCCAAGCATCTGCAGACTCACCAGCACCAACCTAGCACACCCACCAAAAATCTTTTCAAAATTCAAAAATTGAATTCTTGCGGCCATTTCATCAAACACCTTGCAGATACAAATCTAACAAAATCAAAACACTGCTTTGAGCAGTGAATTGAGCCTAACTTGTTCCCTCTCTGGACACCACTAGCCTTAGTACATCATCTAACCATCTTAACTAATCACTAGCCTCACTGTGAGCTTGCCAATACCATCAATGGTGAACAGCCGAATCCATCCATGCCACCCCCATGTCGACAGCAAGCTAGGAGAAGAACCAAGCCTAGCAAGCATGTTTGGGAGGCAGCCCACCGTCCACCGCCATTCCCTGTCCACCGCTCGAACCCTGCCAGCCACTGGACCACACACACGGACCGCGCCCAGCTCACTAGCAACCATGCCGAGCATGCGCCAGAGCGCCACCCTCGACCAACGCCCATAGACCGTGCGCCGCCCTCGCCGCATGCATACATGATCACCACCGACCCAGGAGACCGCCAGACATCCCCGTTCGCCGCCCCATGCCTCACAGCCACCGCTCGCCGTAGAAGACGCCGCCTCTGGCGCGCAGAGCGTCCCGTGTTCCAGACCAAACCGCACCGCCCCTACGTGCGCATTAAAGCCGTAGAGCATCGCCAGGAGACCACCAAGCGATCGCCACCACCGGCCATGCCTCTAGCAGCCCGTAGCCGTGTCGCCACCGTCGCCTGCCCATGTCGTTCGGTCTCACCGTCGCGACTATAAATATAGGCCTCCGCCGCTCGAATTCTTCACACCATTCCACTCCTCTCTCACCCCGAACCACCCCACCTCAGTCCCGGAGCAAGGCGAGCAGCGCATCGCCGGAATTTCGTCGGAGCCCGCCGCCTCTGGAGAAGAATGGAGTCAGCGATTGGAGCCACCCCAGGAGAAGCTGCCGGTACCAGGAGAACCGCCATCATCGACTTCGTCGTTCGCCCGCCTCGCGGACCCTCGCCTGAACCCCGGTGAGCCCCCAGCGACCCCCACTGGCCGCGCTAGGTTTCTGTCTCGCCGGCGTTGCCCAACGTCGACGATAACCCTCAGCCGTTGGATTAGAACCAGATCGAACGCACCACATCGCCCCATACTACTTCGCACCCCCTATCTCACTGACGCGTGGGGACAACCACTAATGCAGCCCGCGGAAGCGCTGTGCTTAGCAAGCCGGCCCAGTATCACTTCCCGCGTAGCCCAGTTATTTGAATTTAACTTTTTCCATTTTATTTGAAACATACTTATGTACCCAATTTCAAAAATCAACCCAGGTCGATGCATTGCACCAAATTGAATGAAACCAATTTTGTTAGAAAGGTCTAGGAATGCTGAATCCTAGCTCGTTGGATTCAAGTCATTTGGATCTGTAGATCATCCATGGTAAAAATAACAAGGCAGAAGCTTTTCTGCATTAAAACATTTTTCAAATTAAAACCATAATAGCTTTTGAGTTGATTCCAACTCTCAAAAATCACATTTAACTGTACCTTTTAGAATATATAAAAATATATAGGTTTACTTACAGAAATAATGTTCAAGTAATAAAGGAATGCCCCATAGGCATTTCTAGTCACTTTAATTAATTAAAATAAAAGGGTAAAACCTTATTAAATTGTGACACCACTTTAAAACACATTCCCATGGACTAAAATATGTGGTGATGACATGTGTCAACATGATCCCATGTTTGGTTTGGAGAATATTAAATCTTAAGTATTTTTTTCAATGAGTAGAAATTACTTTTCTAAAAATAAAAGGAATTAAACCAAACTTTAACCTTGTAATGTTAGTGATGATGCTAGATCATCTATAGGACCCTTTTGTGTGATGATTGCAAGTAGTTAAGTATTGTTTGGTGATTGTGTACATCGTATTTATTTATAGACGCTAATACCGACCAAGGATACGAGGAGGAAGGAGGATACTACAAAGAAGAAACCGAGGAGAACTTCAACCACTGCTCTACACAAGGCAAGCTAACACTTGCAAGATACTTTACCTATGAAAGCCTAATGATACTAGTTGAATGTGCAAGCTAACACTTGCAATTATGGGAGTTAAATAACCTATTCAATGCACTAAGCATGCTTGGTTAGATACATTTGATGACACCCAATCCTAGTTTTACTTGCAAGCTTATTACTTTATTTCTTTATAAAAGCTCTTACTTAGAGTTTACTGGAATAAATGGTAGATACTAGAAGGATACTTGAAGGTTGCATAAAGAGCATAAAATTTGGCCTAAGCTAGATAATCTTGATGTCCTCCTAAGGCATGAGATTAAACTTAGTTAAACCCCACTAGTGTACCACCCCTCATTAGTGCTTACCCCCACTTGTAGATGCTAGTGCTAAGCATAAAACTTGACCAACTTTAGATGTGAATACTTGGTGAAAATGGTTATGAAAACCTTGGAATGATGTATCATTCTATTGAAATGTTTTGGACATGTGTTTCCGAACACTTGATGATTTTGGTGATGAAAATGATGAGGCATGAGCCTTAGCCCTTTATAAAACTGATGGTTGTCTGGATGTGATACCATTCCAATTTTATTGTACAACCACAATACCCGAAGATTGTGTATGGCTTGACTGGAAACTTATATACCTTAGTATTAGTTCCCTCACGACCAAGGTCTGAGCTGAGGCTACCTTGTGAAGATTGTCCACTTGTGCAGTATCCAAGATGACAGTTGTTCGTGGTTGGGAGGCCAAACTCACAGGAGAGGTGCTTATACTAGGGCGTGTAATTGAAAGGTTAGGATTGATTATCCGCATACTGAGTATGGTGAATTCAGGATTTGTTCCTGACGGATGTATCGAATATTGTGGTGAAAGTGTACAATCTCTGCAGAGTGTCAAACTATTCGAATAGCCGCGTCCGCGGTTATGGACAGTTGGAGTGGCCATACTGTTCCCCCGTCAGATGTTTTCAAAATGACTTGTGAAATGAATTGAGACTTTGACTTGACCACAACAGGGTTGTGATATGAAATACAAGTTCCCACTTAGGTGTTATAAAACTTCAACTAGCATTCGTTACTTCTAAACTTAGTAGAGATAAATCTGGCTTTTGCAAAATAACCCTAGAGCATAGTGTCCTATTACCAAAAACCCTTTCACTTGTTAGTATTAGTTTGCGAGTACTTAAAGAGTACTCATGGCTTTGTCCCTGGCTATTCCTGTGGCCAGACTATGAAGAGGAATACCTGGAGGATGGACCCCAGGAAGGTTATGACAACTAGGATCATATCCCATCGTCAGCATTGCCTGTGACCCCGAAAATGGAGCTTCGCCTACGCTACCGTTATTATTACATATTCCGCTGCTTGAAGTTGTATTAAGAACTGGATCATGAGATCCCTATTTGTGTAAGAACTTATGTATGGTTTGTAATGGATGATGTACTATGGTATCCAATTCTATTATGTCTCGCAAAAATGGTAATCCTGGGATTGCGATGTATGGCATAACAGGCATCTGGGATTAAAAATCCGGGTGTTGACAAGTTGGTATCAGAGCCATCCTGACCATAGGAGACCCTAGTTAGACTGGTCGTTGAATCAAAAACTTAGTTTCAAAAACTAAAGAAAACAAATATTTACAAAAAACTTATTCTCATTCTTATCCCTTTGATTCTTTCATGAAAATTCATGTTCCTCAAAAACTCTTGCAATATACATAAAATATTGACACACTTAATCACCCTACTAACTTACTCTTCCTATATTCTTATAGATGGACGTGAAGTACAGCAAGTTTTACTAGTTGGGGAATGGAGGAGACCTTATCTTTGAGAGGGATTTGGACCAGATTTCGGAACTTCTGGAGCGTCCGCACCACGAGTTCTTTGGAGCTCAGCTCAATGATCAAGGAGGAGAAGATCTGCAGTGGCTAATTGTTGCAAGTTTCCGAGGAAAGATTGAACCTCCCACTGCGGAAGGAATTCAGTTTACCTTAAGAGAGAACAACTGGCTCGATGGACTTGCCAGGGCCATGCAGGAAGCTCTTTCCCGTCTGTGTGGGCAGAGCATCAATCAAATCAAGGGAACCCGTTTTGAGTTTGAACTTACCAGCCACGACATCGGACTCCTCATAAATTTCTTCCACATTGATGTGGTTCACTTGTCCCTTTTGGAAAGGGTTTGTCTTGTTGGGTCCTTCAACTTTATTTTTTGGGCATTCATTTGCATAATGCCCCATCTTCTTGCACTTGAAGCATTCAACCTGACTAAGATCCTTCTTGACAGGCTAGCTTCCACTACCACTTTCATTTCCATTGTGGTGGCTCTTGTATCCACTCTTGTGATTCTTGTACTTGTCATTGTCATGACTACGGCGATGCTTGTTGTCATGATGATGGTTGTGGTTGTGGTGGATGTTGTACTTTCCATGCTTGTGGGATCTAGAACTCCCACTATCATCATAATGGGAACGCTTGTGAGACGATCCCGAGCTGTGCTTGTCAGAGTGTTTCCTCTTTCTGCTTTCAACCTGTTTCATCTTGCTCTCCAAGATGGCAGCCTTGTCACAAAGAGATTGATAAGTGGGTACATAGGCCACAGATAGCTGCAGGTTCAATTCATCGTTTAGTCCTTCGAGGAACTTCTCTTTCCTCTTGGCATCAGTGTCAACTTCGTCCGGTGCATAACGCGCCAGATTGTTGAACTCCTCAATATATTCAGCCACGCTGCGGTGGCTCTGCTTCAAGTTATGAAATTCCTTCTTCTTCAAACTCATCACTCCGGATGAGATGTGAGATGTACGGAACCCATCTTCAAAGATAGCCCATGTCACATCCTCAATAGGAGTGGTGATCTGGAAGTTATCCCACCAAGTAGCTGCTGGTCCTTCCAACAAGTGTGCTGCAAACCTGACTTTCTCTTCATCAGTACAGCCAACAGTTACCAAATCCTTTTTCACTCAGTGTAGCCAATCATTGGCCACCATGGGATCAGTAGTTCCTGAGAACTTTGCTGGCCTCAGTCTTAGGAATCTGGTGAGCATGTCAAAACCTGGTGGATTGTTCTGATTGTTGTTGTTGTTGTTGTTGTTATTGTTGTTGTTATTATTCTGATTCTGTATGAAAGTGGTCATCATCTACATCAGCTGCATTTGAGCTGTCATCAGCTGCTGCATCTCTGGGGTGACATTGTTGTTGTTCGGGTTGGGGTTGGAACGTCGAGGAGGCATCTGTGGTTTTCAATAAGGATAAGAATAAGATACCCATAGATGCTTAACATGCACAACACATCACATATACAATCACAAACAAGCATCAAAATATCAAAAGTTCAACAACATAGACAACAAGTTTTGAAAATCAAACACACCAATAGCAAGCCATCCACATGTTGGATGGTCATTGCGACTAAATAATCAAAAGCCAACCACTCCTAGTTCGGATATGAACTCCTTCATCCAAACCGCTTCTTGAGCCGCTTCCGAAGCAGCAACATATTCGGCCTCCGTTGTTGATCCCACCACCACAGGTTGTTTGGAGCTCCTCCAACTAACCGCTCCGCCATTCATGAGAAATACGTATCCGGATTGAGACTTAGAGTCATCCGGATCGGTGTCAAAGCTTGCGTCAACATAACACTTAGCGATGAGCTCTTCTTCACCTCCGTATACAAGAAACATATCCTTAGTTCTTCGTAAGTACTTAAGGATATTCTTGACCGCTATCTAGTGTTCTGAACCTGGATCCGATTGGTACCTACTAGTCAAACTAATAGCATGTGCCACATCCGGTCTTGTACATAGCATGGCGTACATTATAGAGCCTATGGCTGAAGCATAAGGGACTTTGTCCATTATCTCTCTTTCTTCCGCCATAGCCAGACTTTGAGTCTTACTCAATGTCTTGCCTTGCAACATAGGTAAGAACCCCTTCTTACTTCCGTCCATTTTAAACTTCTTTAAAATCATATCAAGGTATGTACTTTGCGATAGCGCTATTAGGCGCCTAGATCTATCTCTATAGATGTTTATGCTTAATATGTATGACGCTTCACATAGGTCCTTCATTGAAAATTTGCTGTTTAGATAAATTTTAACACTGTTTAAAATATATATATCATTTCCGATCAATAATATGTCATCCACATATAATATCAAAAATGCCACATTGCTCCCACTCACTTTCTTGTAAATACAAGCTTCTCCATAAGTTTGGACAAATCCAAACTCTTTGATCACCTCATCAAAGCAGAGATTCCAACTTCGTGATGCTTGCTTCAATCCATAGATGGATCGTTGAAGCTTGCACACCTTGTTAGCATCCTTAGGATCGACAAAACCCTTTGGTTGTATCATATATCACTCTTCTTTAATATTACCATTGATAAACGCGGTTTTGACATCCATCTACCATATCTCATAATCGAAATATGCAGCAATTGCTAACATAATCCTAACTGACTTTAGCATCGCTACGGGAGAGAATGTCTCATCGTAGCCAACTCCTTGAATTTGTAGAAACCCCTTTATGACAAGTCGAGCTTTATAGACGGTTACATTACCATCAGCATCAGTTTTCTTTTTGAAAATCCATTTGTTCTCCACGACCTTTCGGTCATGAGGTAAGTCTACAAAGTTCCGAACTTGATTTTCATACATGGATTCCATCTCGGATTTCATGGCTTTTAACCATTTGTTGGAATCCAGGCTCATCATCGCTTCTTCATACGTTGCAGGGTCATCCATTTCATCAACCATGAAATTCATAACAGGGTTTCCGTACAGCTCGGGAGTTGCACGTGCCTTGCTAGACCTGCGAGGTTCGATAGTACTCTCTTTCAGAGTTTCATGATCATTATCTTTAGTTCCCTCTTCAACAGGTGAAGCCAACTCCAGAACTACTTCCGGCACTGCGCTACTCGCAATACTTTGAAGAGAAGGTTCAATAACCTCTTCGAGTTCTACCTTCCGACTACTCACACCTTTCGCGATAAACTCTTTCTCTAGAAAGGATCCATTCTTGGCAACAAAAACTTTGCCCTCGGATCTGTGATAGAAGGAATACCCAATAGTTTCCTTAGGGTATCCTATGAAGACGCATTTTTCCGCTTTGGGTTCGAGTTTATCCGGTTGATGTTTCTTCACATAAAAATCGCATCCCCAAACTTTAAGAAATGACATCTTAGGTTTGTTTCCAAACCACAATTCATACGGTGTATTTTCAACGGATTTAGATGGTGCCCGATTTAAAGTGAATGCAGCAGTTTCTAGTGCATAACTGCAAAATGACAACGGCAAGTCCGTCAGAGACATCATAGATCGAACCATATCCAACAAAGTACGATTACGACATTCCGACACACCATTTAGCTGTGGTATTCCGGTAGGTGTGAGTTGTCAAACAATTCCACACTCTTTCATGTGTGTGCTAAACTCATGTAACATCCCAAAAACACTGAACTTGGATCATCAAACTCTAATCATCAAAATTAGGGTTAACAAAAACTTTTCTACATAAAATTATGGAAGCATGCATGTGAGTATGCATTTCATTTTGAATTCTTTTGAACCACCTTGTTTGTGTGTTTATTTGCTTGTAAACTGTTGCTTAGTTGAAATAAACATCATCTACACATTTCCCAAAGACAAATAAATCAAAACAAAGCTAAATGAGTGAATGGTCATTTTGACCAATTTAACTCCCATGCCTACTTTTGCTGTCTCAAACTTTCAGAACTTAACATAAACTCTTCTGGATCTTTGCTCCCCTTGATTGTACTCATAACAAAGTATCAAGGCCCACTTTGTGATCATCCAGAAACTTTCAAATGCATAGTTTAAAAGATAGTTCAAAATTGAATCTTAATCATATGAGAAGATCCCACTTTTTCAAAAACCACTCAAATAAGCTCAACTTTCAAAACCCAAGCATCTGCAGACTCACCAGCACCAACCTAGCACATCCACCAAAAATCTTTTCAAAATTAAAAACTTGAATTCTTGCGGCCATTTCATCAAACACCTTGCAGATACAAATCTAACAAAATCAAAACACTGTTTTGAGCAGTGAATTAAGCCTAACTTGTTCCCTCTCTGGACACCACTAGCCTTAGTAGATCATCTAACCATCTTAACTAATCACTAGCCTCACTATGATCTTGCCAATACCATCAATGGTGAACAGTCGAAGCCACGCATGCCACCCCCATGTCGATAGCAAGCTAGGAGAAGAACCAAGCCTAGCCAGCATGTCTGGGAGGGAGCCCACCGTCCACCACCACTCCTTGCACCGCTCGAACCCTGCCAGCCACTAGACCACACGCACGGACCGCGCCCATCTCGCCAGCAACCATGCCGAGCATGCGCCAGAGCGCCACCCTCGACCGAAGCCCACAGACCGCGCGCCGCCCTTGCCGCGTGCATACATGATCACCACCGACCCATGAGACCGCCAGACATCCCCGTTCGCCGCCCCATGCCTCATAGCCACCGCTCGCCGTCGAAGATGCCGCCTCTACCGTGCAGAGCGTCCCGTGTTCCAGACCAAACCACACCGCCCCTACGCGCGCATTAAAGCCATAGAGCATCGCCAGGAGACCACCAAGCGATCGCCACCACCGGCTATGCCTCTAGCATCCCATAGCCATGTCTCCACCGTCGCCTGACCATGCCGTTCGGTCTCACCGTCGCGATTATAAATAGAGGCCTCCCACGCTCGAATTCTTCACACCATTCCACTCCTCTCTCACCCCGAACCACCCCACCTCAGTCCCGGAGCAAGGAGAGCAGCGCATCGCCGGAATTTCGCCTGATCCCGCCGCCTCTGGAGAAGAATGGAGTCAGTGATTGCAGCCGCCCCAGGAGAAGCTGCCGGTACCAGGAGAACCGCCATCGTCGACTTCGTCGTTCGCCCGCCTCGCGGACCCTCGCCTGAACCCCGGTGAGCCCCCAGCGGCGCTAGCTTTCATCTGCGGCGTTGCCCAACGTCGACGATGACCCTCAGCCGTTGGATTAGAACCAGATCGAACACACCACATCGCCCCATACCGCTTCGCACCCCCTGTCTCACTGACGCGTGGGGACATCCACTTATGCAGCCCGCGGAAGCGCTGTGGTTATCAGGCCGGCCCAGTATCGCTTCACGCGTAGCCCAGTTATTTGAATTTAACTTTTTCCATTTTATTTCAAACATACTTATGTACCCAATTTCAAAAATCAACCCAGGTCGATTCAGTGCACCAAATTGAATGAAACCAATTTTGTTAGAAAGTTCTGGGAATCCTGAATCCAAGCTCGTTGGATTCAAGTCATTTGGATCTGAGATCATCCATGGTAAAAATAACAAGGCAGAAGCTTTTCTGCATTCAAACATTTTTCAAATTAAAACCATAATATCTTTTGAGTTGATTCCAACTCTCAAAAATCACATTTAACCGTACCTTTCAGAATATATAAAAATATATAGGTTTACTTACAGAAATAATGTTCAAGTAATAAAGGAATGCCCCATAGGCATTTCTAGTCACTTTAATTAATTAAAATAAAAGGGTAAAACCTTATTAAATTCTGACACCACTTTAAATCACATTCCCATGGACTAAAATATGTGGTGTTGACATGTGTCAACATGATCCCGGTTTGGAGAATATTAAATCTTAAGTAGTTTTTCAATGAGTAGAAATTACTTTTCTAAAAATAAAAGGAATTAAACCAAACTTTAACCTTGTAATGTTAGTGATGATGCTAGATCATCTATAGGACCCTTTTGTGTGATGATTGCAAGTAGTTAAGTATTGTTTGGTGATTGTGTACATCGTATTTATTTATAGACGCTAGTACCGACCAAGGATATGAGGAGGAAGGAGGATACTACGAAGAAGAAACCGAGGAGAACTTCAACCACTGCTCTGCACAAGGCAAGCTAACACTTGCAAGATACTTTACCTATGCAAGCCTAATGCTACTAGTTGAATGTGCAAGCTAACACTTGCAATTATGAGAGTTAAATAACCTATGCAATGCACTAAGCATGCTTGGTTAGATACATTTGATGACACCCAATCCTAGTTTTAGTTGCAAGCTTATTACTTTATTTCTTTATAAAAGCTCTTACTTAGAGTTTACTGGAATAAATGGTAGATACTAGAAGGATACTTGAAGGTTGCATAAAGAGCATAAAATTTGGCCTAAGCTAGATAATCTTGATTCCTCCTAAGGCACGAGATTAAACTTAGTCAAACCCCACTAGTGTACCACCCTTCATTAGTGATTACCCCCACTTGTAGATGCTAGTGCTAAGCATAAAACTTGACCAACTTTAGATGGGAATACTTGGTGAAAATGGTTATGAAAACCCTAGAATGATGGATCATTCTATTGAAATGTTTTGGACATGTGTTTCCGAACACTTGATGATTTTGGTGATGAAAATGATGAGTCATGATCCTTAGCCCTTTATAAAACTGATGGTTGTCTGGATGCGATACCATTCCAATTTTATCGTACAACCACAATACCCGAAAATTGGGTAGGTCTTGACTGGAAACTTATATACCTTAGTATTAGTTCCCTCACGGCCAAGGTCTGAGCTGAGGCTACCTTGTGAAGATTGTCCACATGCAAGACCAAGATAGTTGGTCATGGTTGGGAGGCCAAACTCATAGGAGAGGTGCTTATACTAGGGCGTGTAATTGAAAGGTTAGGATTGATTATCCGCATACTGAGTATGGTGAATTCAGGATTTGTTCCTGATGGATGTATCGAATATTGTGGTGAAAGTGTACAATCTCTGCAGAGTGTCAAACTATTCGAATAGCGTCATGATTATGGACAGTTAGTGGCTATCTTGTTCCCCGTCAGATGTTTTCAAAATGACTTGTGAAATGAATTGAGACTTTGACTTGACCACAACAGGGTTGTGATATGAAATACAAGTTCCCACTTAGGTGTTATAAAACTTCAACTAGCATTCGTTGCTTCTAAACTTAGTAGATATAAATCTGGATTTTGAAAAATAACCCTAGAGCATAGTGTCCTATTACCAAAAACCCCTTTCACTTGTTAGTATTAGTTTGCGAGTACTTAAAGAGTACTCATGGCTTTGTCCCTGGCTATTCCTGTGGCCAGACTATGAAGAGGAATACCTGGAGGATGGACCCCAGGAAGGTTACGACAACTAGGATCATATCCTATCGTCAGCATTTCCTGTGACCCCGAAGATGGAGCTTCGCCTATTCTACCGTTATTATTACGTATTCCGCTGCTTGAAATTGTATTAAGAACTGGATCATGAGATCCCTATTTGTGTAAGGACTTATGTATGGTTTGTAATGGATGATGTACTGTGGTATCCAATTCCGTTATGTCTCGCAAAAATGGTAATCCTGGGATTGCGATGTATGGCATAACAGGCATCTGGGATTAAAAATCCGGGTGTTGACAACTCGTAACTTAGATACTCACCTCCACGGTCAGACCGTAGAAATTTGATCTTTCTATTACGATGATTTTCAACTTCCTTCTGAAATTCCTTGAAATTTTTAAAGGTTTCAGACTTGTGTTTCATCAAGTATATATAACCGTATCTACTAAATCATCCGTGAAAGTAACAAAATAATGATATCCACCTCGCGCCGACACACTCATTGGACCACATACATCAAAATGTATGATTTCCAATAAATCTGTCGCCCGTTCCATTGAACCAGAAAATGGCGTTCTAGTCATCTTGCCCATAAGGCATGGCTCACATGTATCAAATGATTCAAAATCAAGTGATTCGAAAAGTCCATCCGAATGGAGCTTCTTCATGCGTTTAACGCTAATATGACCTAGACGGCAGTGCCACATATATGTGCATATATCATCATTAATTTTAATCCTTTTAGCATCAACATTATGAATATGTGTAACATTATTATTGAGATCTAATAGAAATAAACTATTCATCATCGGTGCATGAACATAAAAGATTTCATTCATATAAATAGAACAACCATTGTTCTCGGATTTAAATGAATAACCACTTCGCATCAAACACGATCCAGATACAATGTTCATGCTCAGTGCAGGCACCAGATAAAAATTATTCAAGTTTATAACTAATCCCGACGACAAATGGAGAGGTAGCGTTCCGACGGAGATCACATCAACGCTTGATCCATTGCTGACACGCATCTTGACCTCAACCCTTGCTAGCGGTCGCTTGTTCTGCAGCCCCTGATTCGAGTTACAAATGTTAGCAACTGAACCGGTATCAAATACCCAGGTGCTACTGCGAGGACTAGTCAAGTACACATCAATAACATGTATATCATATATACCTTTGTTTGCCTTGTCGGCCTTCTTGTCTGCCAAATACTTGGGTAAGTTGCGCTTCCAATGGCTAGTCCCCTTACAATAGTAACACTCGGTATCAGACTTAGGTCCAACTCAGGGTTTCTTTTCAGTCACGGCAACCGGCTTGCCGCCCTTACTTCCCATCCGTTTTCCCTTCTTGTCTTTATTGAAAACAATGTTCTTATTGGTCATCAACACTTGATGTTCCTTTTTGATCTCCACTTCTGCAGTTTTAAGAATTGACACAAGCTCGGGGAGAGACTTCTTCATGCCTTGCATATTATAGTTCATCACAACTTATAGCTAGGTGGCAGAGACTGCATAATACGATGGATTCCTAAGTCAATGGGAAACGATATTCCCAAGGACACAAGCTTATCGGCGTAACCCGGCATCTTGATTACATGCTCACTAACGGAGCTATGCTCTTCCATCATGCAGCTAAAGAACTTTTCTGAAGCGTTGTAGCTCTCTACAGCAGCAAGAGTGTTGAAAATCATTTTCAACTCCCCCATTGTATCAAACACATTGCCATTTTCGAAACGCTTTCGAAGTTCCGGCTCTAGACCATACAATATGCCACAATGAACTAAGTTCTGGTCCTTCTAACAAGTCTGATAGACATTCTTCTCCTCGTCAGGGGAATCCTCAAAAGGTGGGGGGCCTAGCGGCGCTTCTAGCACATATTTCTTTTGTGCAGAAGAGAGGATAATCCTCAAATTCATGGCCCATTCTGTAAAGTTGCTACCGTTTGTTGCAAGTTTCTCTTTCTCCGTGAACACATTGAAATTAAAAGCAGGTGGTGCCATCTACAACAGAATTTGTAAAGTTTAGACTAAGTTTATGATAGATTGAGTTCAACTAATCCACATTACGAATGAACTCCCACTCAAAAACGACATCCCTCGTGTCTTTTTGGTGATTACATGAACCAAATCCACTACACCAAGTCCGATCATCACGTGAGTCGGTGTAGCTTCAAAAGCGAGCATCAAATGGGCATCATATCTACTATATGACTCATGCTTAACCTTTCGGTACGTGTTCCGAGGCCATGTCTGTACATTCTAGGCTCGCCAAGTAATAACCTTAGTATTCGCGTGTGTAACTGTCTTACACCCGAAATATGGTCGTGGATCCAAGAACACCCGATCATCACGTGATGCCTTGGAGCGACGAAAACATAATCGGTGCATACTAAAGGAAGAACACATTCTTATCTTGATATTTAAATGAGGTATCATATTATTATGCTAATAAAACGCCAAACAAGCAATATAGTATGCTATCAAACATCACATGTTTATTAGTGAAATGATATGGTTCCCGCATATGATCTCTATCATGTGCATCGTGGTATGATCACTATCATACCTTTATGTGTAAGGCCAAGGTGTATGGAACTTACACGTTATGTGTGTTGTAAGAGTATCTTCTCATACTTCTACTTACAACATCAC
Organism: Avena longiglumis; assembly: GCA_030063025.1. Taxonomy (NCBI): domain Eukaryota; kingdom Viridiplantae; phylum Streptophyta; class Magnoliopsida; order Poales; family Poaceae; genus Avena; species Avena longiglumis. The sequence goes on along the minus strand of CP125974.1, from coordinate 190,074,984 downwards.
CATATCACAACACTAGCCCAGCAACAATCTAAACTAGACGCATCTAATTTATCCATTGCAAATTTTACGTGGCTTAGGGCTTTCGAAGATAGAACCTTTCATACCTACGAACATGAACCACAACAAGGATACTCAAATTGTTGACAACTCGTTGCAAAATAGATATTGACTATAGTAGGAGAGACAGACACCCGCTAGCCACTTATGCAAACTAGTTGCATGTCAAGCATGGAACAGGTCTCATGTGTGAGGACATGTAAATTTTGTCCGGGCCGCTTCATCCCACTATGCCACCAATATCCAAAATTACAACTAAGGAGCAACAACAAGATCATCATCTCCCACATACTCATATGTGTACTACCCTTGTAAAGCATCTACGCATAGATCCGGCTTTGATACCACTGTAGGGTTCGCAGCATAGAAAACAAAAATTTTCCTACGATAGGAACTATGTGCAAAGATCCATCTACTAGATACAAACAACGGGCGGATGTATATCCATAGAGAACATACCCTTGAAGACCGAAAAAGCTTAACGAGTTTGACTCGTGGTTGATGTAGATGATCTCTTGCCGATCTCAAGATCGAGAGGAAGTCCTAACGCCGCATATCAACAGCACATCCGTGCTCACACACATGTACGAGGCACCGAGCAACCTCCGCCTCCTCGCTCCAGCGATGCAGCGGAAGCACAACTCTTTCTTGCTGAATAGCCACCGGGAACATGTATATCGTTAGTCCGAGACCATGGGGGATAAATTCTAGAGGGGGAGAGAGATCCTTCACGAGGAGGTGTGAGTGAGAGAGTGGGAGAGGGGTGCCTTTTATTGGAGAGGGGGAACCCCAAGGGGGTGGCCGGCGCATGGGGCAGCCCCGTTGCCCTCCCCTCTTCATGTGGGTGGACACTCCACTCAAAAAACCTCTTCATTTCCCTCCACTCAAAATCCCACTCAAACTTGCAATTAAATTTCCACCAAATTTAATGCAAACTCTCGTTAAATAAAACTCTTTTATTTATTCAGAATTTTGTCAATTACTTTAATGACAAACATTCACATATAACCCGTTGCTAGAATTCTATTTCACATGCATAACCAATTTATGCAATTTCACCAGAAAACCTGTTTTGGTATCTAGTGAAATAAATTCATGCGCTTGTTTATTCTTTCGGCATGAAACTTTTACTCCAATTGGATGTCGGTGTCTCTTAAGTGTGTCACCCTACGATTCGTGAATAATGCGGACATGATCGAGACCCCTCTCGGATCAATAATCAGAAGCGGGATCTGGAGACCCATACTGACTCCCACACATTCAACGATGACTTTTTTGTGATCGTCGGAACCTTTTATGCTAGTATCTTAATCCCTTTGTTTCGCGATATATTACATGTTCGAGATTCGATCATCAGTATCTCCATACCTAGTTTGATCTCATTACTAACATGCACTCTTTTCTCATTCCCTTGATAAAACATTCTAGTGATGAAATCACTTGCTTGCAAGCTAACCAATGTGATATCACCGAGAGGTCCCAGAGTATCTCTATCCGTCATCGGGATGAACAAATTACACTCTCGATCCATGGGCCTCAACATAACACTTTATTAGTTCTGAACCCATCTTTATAATCACCCTGTTACGGTGTGACGTTTGATGTTATCAAGAAACTCTTCCGGTGTTAGTGATTGACATGATCTCATGGTCTAAGGATTAGGATCACTTCGTAAGTTGTTATAGCAATATAAACTCAACGACTTTGATCGTAATGCTATACTTCGGATGAAGGTTCATCACACCATTACACTACTGTTGTGATCCCGTTATTAACAACATCCAATGTCTATGATCAGGAAACCTTGATCATGTTGTTAATCAACGAGCTAGTTTATGAGAGAGGCATAACTAGGAACTTTCTGTTTGTTTATTAAACACACATGTATTAATGTTTCCGTATTAATACAATTATAGCATGCAAAATAAACATCTATCATATACTTGTAATACACATAATAAACACTTTATTATTTCCTCTTAGGGCATATTCCCTTCAGATATAATGTTCGTGCTCAACGCATGCACCAAATAACAATTATTTAAGTATAAAGCTAATCCCGATGGTAGATGAAGAGGGAGCGTGCGGACCGCGACCACATCAACCTTTGATCCATTTCCAATGCACATCATCACCTCGTCTTTCACTAGTCTCCGTTTATTCTACAGCACCTGTTTCGAGTTACAATATGAGCAACCGAACCAGTATAAAAATACCCAAGAACTATTATGATTACTAGTAAGATACACATCAATAACATGTATATTGAATATACCTTTCTGTGGTGACCCAGCATAGCACTGCAAGACAGTACACTATAGTCATTGACATAACACAAATGAAACACCGTTCACTAGTATTACATCCCTCAGAGTGGTACAATAGAAACATAGCAGGTCCAAGACATGACTATAGGTTATAACTTGACTCTTTACATAAGATCCAGTGAACACTCTAGGTTAAAGAGAGAGAAATAAACTTCTTACAAAGAAGAATAAGAAATAATCAACTGATAACTATTATGCTAATAAGATTAGCATCTAACTATTTGGCTTGTATTGCTGTTATTGCAATACTCTACAGAAGTAGGTTCTATAGTTAGAGATTATATTTCTATCTAATCAGCAACTTCGTCTTCACTTTAGTTGATGTATATGTTGACTTCCTTTACTACATTGAAGAGCTTGAGCTTTTGATGATGATTCCTGGAGCATAACTTGATGTAAACGTCGTCTCAATGGCTTCAGAATCTAGCAAGGGTTAAGAAGATACGTTGAGTACGAGCGTACTCAGCAGGTTCACTAGAAAGGAGTGTTTGATTCTCTATCTACAGCCATAGACCATAGGTCGTAGGCAATGCAGGTTTTCATAAACATTTCTTCAAAGGTTGCTTTTATTCTGAAAAGCTATGTCCGTCAGCCTTCACGGGTTTACCAGAACTTTCATGGAGTTCCTTTCCCACCGCATTTGTAGATCCTTCCTGGAATAGGGAGTAACAAGTTACAGTTCTTACACTCTGTAGAGGTGTGTTACTTTACCCATGAGAGACCTTAGCCTTGTTGCACAACCAAGTCATGACCTTGTCCATACTTCCTTGGTATGGGGCCTAGTCTAAGATCCAAAAGAATCACTTCCCTCTCCATGATCCCACATGTCTGCACGATCCTTCGGGGCCGGATCACCTCCGTTAAGCCTCCTTTCGGGCAGGCTAAAACCCTGATGAGTTCCCAAAGACTCTATGAGCCGGTGATGCCCCTAGAAAGTACCATATAGGTCTGGCTATACCTCCGGCAGCCACTCATAGATAATCTAGACACCAAAAGCATGGGGCCTTGTAACATCCCAAAAATCAAGATTTGAAAAGTTGGCATATCATTCATGCATTCATAACATTTGTTCATTTTAAAAAAGATTTCAAAATAAGAAACCATGTAATGCCTATTATTTTAAGTAAGAAAGGCAATGGGTTTTATTCTACACTCAAGTATGAGAATGCTTTGGTTTGATCAAAAATGTTTTAAAGTTGAACGCAAGCTTGTACAAAATTTTCAAAGCTAAAACCCTAAGCAAAATCATATTTAAACCCCTCTTTTTTATATTATATAAGAGGCATGGTTTTATTTTTTAAAATTCAAAGGACAAAAGTGTTTTTGAGTGTAAACATGTGTTTGACACACTTTTGGACACTAGAAACACAGTACAAAAGTTTGGAGAAAAATTGAATTCAAACTGATTTGAATTAGCCATTCAAATTCAATCTAGAAAATCAAAACAGAAAAAGAAAAATAAAAAGGAGAAAAAAATAACAGGCGTCACCTACCTAGCCCAACCCACCTCGTGGCCTAACTAGCAGCCCACCTAACCCAACCGGGAAAATCCCCTCTCCCTCTCTATTTCTCACCACCAACGCGCGCACCCGCTCGCTTACAAGCGGACCCCACCTCCATGTCACCCCTTCATCCTCAATCAACGTCGCAGACCTTGCTGTCGCCGCCTGTTACCTCGTCGATTGATTTCGAATCAATTCGATTGATTGCCTCAGTAATTCCCGCACCCGACCCTGTCCACTTAAACCCCTTCCTCCGCCGCATATTTCCCCTCACTCGCCACCGTCTAAGTGCCACCAGGCTGCCACACCTGAGCTCACACCGCCGCGGTACCGAACCTCTCCGGCGACCAATCCCGGTGAGCCTCGACCCCCCTTGCTCTCTATTTATTACTATCTTGTTCACCACCCTCGTATGCACCTAATGCCACTTGCGGTTTACTTTCTTGTGGTTTGTAGCATCGCCTTCGTCAACACCCGCGCGTCCCCGACGGCGATCTCGACTCCCGTGAGGAATAACTGCCGAACTCTAGCGCCCCGCCCTCGCTGGTGACCTCCACTGCGACCGCCTCAGCTCCGTGACCTCGGGAATGCACTGCACCTTCCCCTTTACCCCCTAGCGCCGCCAGTTCGTCGCTGGCAGAGCCGTCGCCGCCACAGCTTGCCATTCGCGCTGCCCGTTTGTGGCATAGTGACCAGATCCGCTGGATCTAGATCCAGCGGCTAAGATTAAAAGAGAGAGTGAAAGGGTACGGTTAGATCTGGACCGTGCGATCTAACTTAGAGCCAGTGGCTCGCGAGCGTGATCCGCATGAAGCGGTACGGGCCAATCAGATGGCGCCGCGTGTCAGGGTTTTTCTTTTAAAAATCCAGATGTGAATTATTAGATGAATTATCTTGTAAAATTCATAACTTTTGTTCTGTTTATCCAAAAATGCAAATAATATATTTATGCATTCACAAAATTAAATCACACATATCTATGGGCTTAGTTTTGTACTTTGCTCCTATAAAAATGGAATTTTATGCAGAGACATTTGTAGGCTTATTTTGAGAATAAAAATTATTTAGAAAATGTTTTAAAGACTAATTTGAGTCTATTTAGTCTATAAAAGTTTGGTTTTGTGTTTAGTAATATTTACTTGTCTTGTTTGGTTTAAGAAAAATCATCACGTGGCATTTGCATGTATTTATATATTCTTGCTTGAATAATTTGAATGTAAATTTGGTGCTATCATTTTATGTGTAGATTTTGGCGCTAGTGGTGATTGTGATTGTGAGGATTGCTGCTACTCCCCCAACTACCAAGGCAAGTGGTGCTTCATATATTTGTCCCATTATTTTGTTATGCAGAAGTGATATTTTGTATAGGGCTTGCATGAGATTTTGCTAAGTATCTATATGCTGTTCTATGGGAAATCCTAGTAGTTGTAGTATTGATAGAATTTTCTCTAATTTAAGAAACTTGTTTTAATGTCATGCTTAGGCTGGCTAGTAGCAAACAAGGGTGGATTACATACATGCTTTGGAAAATATTGTTAAGTCTTTGACTTGTGTTTTTGCTTAATAAAAGAACTAAGTGAATGAATCAACTGGGTGGAATGGTATGTTTGGGTTATGTTGAGTGGTTACACAAGGCCCATATCTATGGTTTACCTTGTGTATCAAACTTGTGGAAAGCCACCCAGGAACAAAGGGATTTGAGATACTTAGCGTTTAGAAGATTCTAGTGCAACCACATGGCATATGGGCTCTGCCTTGATCATATAGGTTTTAATAACTTAGCCAGATGGACAGTTTGTGGAAGGGTGAAAGGTTGGAGCGCGTCCATGGTGGTCTAAGGGAAGGCTTCTGAAAGGGTCTCGTCTTGATGCATGTCGTGTCTTGTGGGTAAAGTGCACCACTTATCGAGAATGAAAAAATAAGTACTTAGACGTGTCCCCAGCAACGGACAATTTGAACATCAAGACATTGAAGCTATCAAGGATCTCCTCATCCCAATTTCTAAGTTAAAAACTTGTGGTTTAACAAGGGTAAAGGTTCACCAATGTCTATTGGTGGTTCCTTGGGAGTTTTTTTCAAACAAAAACTTAGTGTTTTCAATTTATAGGCAAAACCTATTTTGAGCAAAGAAAGCCTAAGCTACACTTAGCCAAATTCATATAGAAGCTAGAAACTATTATTCTACTAAGGTATCACTTTCCAATACTATTCCAATGTATTTACCCATTGTGGCTGTAACTTGTGATGTTGCAGGTTACTCTGATGAGGATTAGGGCTACGAGTCTACACTCATCATGTTTGCATGTGGCACATGAAGATGAAGACTTTATTTTATTTTGTTAAGTTGAACTCTTGTACTAGCCCATGGCTATGGAGTTATAAAAGACTATGTTATCTCTGGAATGACGATGTAATAATGACCTTTGTATTTGTGTACTTCATCTTAAATTGTGGATGCTATCATTTGATCCAAGGACTAGCATTGCAATCACAGGGAACTTTACCTTTATAAAGGAGGGGTCTTACAGTCCTAATGGTGCCCACCCATATTTTGGATCCGCACAAGGTATCACAACGTCACGTTAAGGTTGTCTTGCCTACATGTAGAAGGAAAAGGATACAGCTGACTTATCCATCCCATTCCAAATCTCATGGTTAGCGTGTGATATACGGCGCAAGAATCACTGGCGACATTGGTTGTTAAGTCCTAGATAATATGTTACTTTACCACCGGAACTTCCATAGTAGGTAATTACCTCATGTTAAATAACCTATAATCATATTATTATGAAATTAGTGTTTTTTGACCTTTTTCAAATGCAGGTGATGACAACACTGGATTTGCAAAATACTTTACAGAAAATAATCAAAGGACATGAGCAAGTGTGACCTTTCCTTTTGTTATTGCAAGAATATGCACTCACGGTCTTCGAAACAATATAACCTGAACCGTCCAAAAACCCTTGTAACCCTTGTAACTTTGGATCCACATGGCCTTAGTTTAGAAAATAGTATCTGTTAGTTTGCTTGATTTTGCAAATTATTTTGTGAGCTTTTTTAGAGTAGGAAAATGTTTAAAAATGAGTTAAAACTTCTGCTAAATGGTTTGTTGTGACCTTACTGACCCTAGGAACCAACCCTTGGTGTTAAAAATTATTTTGGTAAAATTTAGGTTGGATTATTTGACTTAGCCATTTTCTAACCAAATAAAATTATTGATTTTATTATGGAAATGTTTATGGAAAGAAAACTTTGAGAAAATGGTTTGGACCAAACCTACTGACCCAAAAACACCAAGTTTTGCAATGGCAACTCATTTGGTGAAAAACATAAAGTTTTGCTTTGATAAGAAAATATTTTTCACCACATAAAATGATGAAAGGTTTTGAAAATGGTTTAAGGATAAAACACATTTGCAAATGACTTTGCCATTTTGGTAAATGACCAATTTGGACCTTACAAAGTTATAAGCCTAGTGGAGACCTCCCTTGTGGATAAAACCATCTTAAGCATGTTCCCACGCATGACATAAAATCCATCGCTTTGTGTGTGTGAAATGTTGTTTGAATATTGGTTTGGAATGCTACTTGATACTATGCTTGTTTGATTGATTGTAGTGAAAATTAGCAAAGTGTAAGACTAGCAAGATCAAGGAGTGAACCTTCATTCCCTACCAAGAAGGCAATATACACTATCATACAAAAGTCCTACTATTTTTATTATACATTAGTGGATTTTGAAAACATGCATGAAAATGATTTATACTTATGCTATGCTAAATCCTAATAGGATGCCCTTACATTCCTTAGAGAAAATAATGTAGTTGTACATGCTTAGCCATGCTTTATTGTGAAAAGAGATACATGTTGAGATTTTACAAAGTTGAGAAAAGGACTTGTGTTTTATATAATAAAACAAGGACTCAATGAACCACCTAGGTGGAGGATACTTAAAGTTTTGGAGAAGATGGCAACAAAAGGAGCCATGTCTATGGTAATCACCTTGTGTTGTGCTCCAAAGAAAACCCACCTAGGAAACTTAGAGATTGAACATGCTTCTCCAATTGTGGCTTTCGTGTGCAACCACATGCTATTATGGCTCTGGCTTAGTCAACTACATTAGGAAGACCCATACATTGTCTTTAGTTACCGGACATGGGGATCTGGAATGCTTCATGGGGGCTGAAGACAAGCTAGCAATGATGTATGGGAGGACCTTTTGGAAAGACTTCGTCACACTCTCAGTCTGCCAGTACTCCATCTTGGTGAGCACTAATCCAGTAGGCCACTGGTGGCAACAAGATGGGATTGTGACATGTGGGTAAAGTGTACTCCTTCTGCAGAAGATAATAAAATCTAAGTACTTAGCCGTGTCCTCGGTTATGGACAATACTGAGCAACTAAAGTTTGAACTATGGGAGATCTCGACATTCCAACTTCTAAAATAAAAACTTGATGCCCTTGCGTGTCTACCAAGGAATTCAAAGAGATTTTGTTAAGCTTGATGCACTTGGGGTTACCAAGGTGCTCAAGAGATTTTGCTTAACACTTGATGTACTTGGGGTTACCAAGGAACTCATGAGTTTTTGATAAGACTTGTTGCACTTGGGGTTACCAAGGTGCTCAAGGAATTTTGACAAGGACTTGAACACTTGAGTTTCTACCAAGGAGTTCAAGGAACTTGGAAAAGAGATTTGACAAAGGACCAAGACCCTTTTGAAAAGATAGGATAAAATATTGCTTTATGCAAATGAGCCCAAAACTCTACTTAGCCAAATTTGCATGTAATAATAAGATTCACTTATAATATACATAACAGTGAAACTTGCCAATACAATTCAAATGTATTGACCCTTGTGGCTGTAACTTGTAATGTTGCAGGTTTGATTGATTTTAGTGAAGTTTGATTGACTAGGATTACAAAGTCTACAACCAGCATTTGCCTGTGGCACTTTGAAGATGAAGGACCCATGACTATAGTTATTCCGCTGCAATGTAATGTAATAGCCAAATGAGCTACGTATGATGTAATAAAATTATGTTATTCCTGGTTGTAAAGTTATGTTATGACCTTTGTATCTTGATATATCATCTTAAACTGTGGATGCTAGCTATTGATCCAGGGACTAGCATTGTAAACACATGGGGCTCTATCTTATTAAAGATTGGGACCTCTACACTCTTACTCTCGAAGATGTCAGTGCAAAAATTAAATAAGAATAGATGCTACAAGATCTAGTTATACTCCCATCTACCTTGTTGTTTGTAGTGTGGACAGATGATGTGGTGCCGAGATCTTGTGAAATGATTGAAGCTGCTTCTACTGCTCCTGGTCACTCTCCTTTTGATATCCAGTTCCTCCTGGATTTTCTATGGCCTGCCTTTCCTGATTTTGTTGGCCATCTAGTACTATTCATGCCTGCCTTCATGAAATCCCTCCCCTCCTTTCTTGATTTACCTAACATCCTCCTAATCTCTTCTATGAAACAATATTGGTTATGGTGGTATTGGATGCTTGTTGGGGAGGATCTGGTGATGAACTAAGATGAAAAGGGCTCTTGGTGTTCTGAGATTGAAGTGAACGTGTGGTGTTTTCCTAGTTGTTATCCTGCAGCTGTGTGCTCTGCCTTTATACTATTGTGTTAAGATGGACATCACATCACTTTTATGTGATTAAGCTGCTTATAGCTAGGCCCCATATGGTGCAAGTTTCCATCTGTGGGACTTGTTCCTATGGATGAGCTCTACTTGGAAGATATTTGCTATGGATCACTTTGGCTGGAATTGGTATTATCTTGAATTAGTTAATAATTTGGTGTTGCCAAGTGGATTACTAAACACTAAATGGTGAAACTTGCCCTGGGCTTATGATGCTAAGCCTGAAGCCATTCTTTTGATGATAAGAACATATTCTAGCCCTTTTTATTACTACTCAATGATGACCCAGCAATGCATTTCATTGCCAACCTGAGAGTACTATGACCCCCATAACCCCCTGTTTTCCCTTTGTTTTGTTTATTGTTTATGCTTGTAGAGAACAATACTAATGAAGATAAAGAGATAGCTTATAAATAAATTTAGGTTTTCTTTTACTCATTTGTAAATTTTTTTCTGTTTGGGAATGTAAAATTAATGTAATATTGTATATATTAATAAAGTTAAATTTTCTTTATATTTGTAATCTGAATCTTGTAATATTTATATCTTGTTTATTTCATTGTCGTAATTTCTTAATTGTAATTTACTCTTATTCTTTTATTGTAAAAGAACAATGTAATACTTATTATATTCTTATAATAAAGAATTATTTTATAACATTATTATAATCATTTCTTTTTACTTAATTATAGCATAATTATTTCTGAATTTCTAAATTCAAAATTTGAATTTAATTTGGAAATTCAAAGTAGATTTCAATTTCTACTACTCCAAAAACATGGATAATACCTAAAGGTCATGTCAAAATCTATCGCACATGGCCTGATGTTTCAATCAGAACAAGAGAGATCTGGATCCCTTTATAGCTTCTTAGTTTTGCGCGAAAATTCCCTGGATTTTCTGATGCATGGATGCAATGCACACACATGTGTCCGGTCTATTTTGAGGTGCTAATCTTGGTATGTTATAGAATCCCACCCCCCTTAAAATAAACTTCGTCGACGAAGTTCATACTCTCTTTCGTTTTGGAATGAGGAATTGTCTTGTATTGGTTACTGTACTTCTCAACTTCATGGTAACCTCAAATGGGAATAATTGTAGTATCCCCTGTCCAGATCTGTTCCTTGAATTCACATCATACTTAGCAATCTCCAACTTGTTGTCTCCAATACCCCAAAGTTTCATTTACTACCATCCCTTAGGGATATGTCCTTATAATGAAATCCTTAAATTGGGGTCTCTTCTTTAGTTCATCTCCCTGATTAGGTGTCCTAATCAAGATCCTTTACTTTCTCACTAAATATCCTTACTCTATTATGTAAGGTCTAAGAAGTCTCAGTAACACATGGTTTTAAATTTTATTAGGCAATAACTGTGGTCAAAAGACTAACTTTTGATCTGTCATTGTATGGTTTATACTGGTAGTTTTACCGAAGATTGGTTTTGAACACTTTTATTCCATACCTATTGGAATTTCTTGTTCCTCTACACATGTTCAATTGGATGTGCTTTATTACCTCTTAAGGATCACTTAAGAGTTGTTTCCTCTAGAATTAGTCTGTTAGGATTAATTTATATTATCTCCTTCAAGTTTTTACCTTATCAAGCTTTATATAATCTTTGGTTATTACCCTAAGTACTTCTTCAACTACCATTTACTAATTACCTTAAGGTTTGAGTACTACTACCTTGAAGTAAACTTTGATCTTTCATCCAAGCATACTTCTGATAGTACATTTATAATGATGACTTCTTTTAACCTTATGAAAATAAGGCTTAATGTTGTCCTAGTTTAGTACTTCTTCTCCAACCTTTACTCGGATATTCAGATAACAATACTTTCATTTTACTGTTTACTCTCCCCCTTAGGGTTTACTAATGGCCTCTAAACTAACTATAATATAACCATTGGATTTATAATTGGATTGTTAGTCTTTGTCTAGCTTATACTCTACCTATTTAAGGTCTCACGAAAGAAATCACGATAAACCCACACATTTGTGGATCCCCGAAATAGATCTTCCAAGATTATTTGTCTTACATACTATTTGGACATTCTCTCTTTGATAGGCCTGATTTCGCAAGAAGTCTCGAAAGATAGTCGCTTTAGTCTTATACTTCTCTATTTCTTTCTTAACATAGGCCAAGTTTTATGCTCTTTATAGAATACTAAATAATCTGGTTAACTAAGTTAACCAAATACCAGCTGCAGACAAGATACCGACTGCGGACCATCCTAGGGTGTATGAATTACCCTACGGTTTCCGACATACAACTAGCATTCTCTCTGAATTGTCAGAGCTTGAATACCATTTTTCCAAAGCTTCATCTTTGTACTTATTCATGATACTTCCATGAACTTGTTACTACTACTCCATTAACTTCTTAGTAACATCACCTACTTTGGGTGAATTTTTGTAGAGGTCCCAACCTTTAATAAGGTAGATATCCCTGTGTTTACAATGCTAGTCCCTGGATCAATAGCTAGCATCCACAGTTAAGATGTAATATCAAGAAACAAAGGTCATAATACAACTTTATAACCAAGAATAAAATAATTCATTACATCTTACATAGATCATTTGGCTATCTCATTACAATGCAGCTGAAATAACTATAGCATGGAGTCCTTCATCTTCAAAGTGCCACAGGCAATCATGTTGGTTGTAGACTTGTAATCCTAATCAACATACTTCACTAACATTAAACAAACCTGCAACATAATAAGTTACAGCCACAAGGGTTAATACATTTGAATTGTATTGGCAAGTGATACTATGGTAGTATAGTGGTATCTATCATCTATATGAATTTGCCTAAGTGGAGCTTAGGCTTTCTTTGCTCAAAATAGATTTTACTTATCATTTGAAAACACTAAGTTTTTTGTTTGTCAAAATCACCCAAGGCATCTACCAATCAAAGATTGAAGATCCTTTATCCCTTGTTCAACCACAAGTTTTTAACTTAGAAAATTTTGATGAGGATATTCTTGATAGCTTCCATGTCTTGATTCTCAAGTTTTCCTTTTCCGGGGACATGGCTAAGTACTTAGTTCTTCCTTCTGCAGAGGTGGTGCACTTTCCCCACAAGACTTGATTTTCATCAAGACAGGACCTTTCAGAAGCCTTCCCTTAGACCATAATGGACGCTCTCCAAACCTACCATCCCCTACCACCAACTGTCCATTTGGCTAAGTTATTGGAACCTATATGATCCAGGCAGAGCCCATAATGACATGTGGCTGCACTAGAAGCTTCTTAACATTTGGCATCTCAAATCTCTTTGTTCCTGGGTGGCAATCCACAAGTGAGATACACAGGTTAGACCATTGGAAAATGGGCCCTGGTAACCACTCAACCAAAATCCGCCAAGCAATTACCATTCCAACCAGGTGTTTCATTCACTTAGTTGTTTTATTAAGAAAAACATAAGTCCAAGACTTAGAAATATTTTCCATAGAATGTGTATATAAACCACCCTTGGTTGCTACTAGCTAGGCTAAGCATGGCAATTGCAAGTATCTTAACTTAGAGAAAATTCTAACAATTCTACAACTACTAGGATTTCCCAAGCATAGCATATAGATACTTAGCAAAAATTATCATGCAAGTCCTATAAAAAATATTTCTAATGCATAGTCAAAATATTGGGACAAAAGCATGAAGCACCACTTTCCTTTTTGGTAGAGAATATAAGTTCACTCGTTGATCTTGCAATAGTCACACTCTTCAAATTCCACTACATTCAATCAAGCAAATATTCAATCTACCATTCAAGCAATTATCACATAGAATAATAAAAACAAAGAAATGCATGCAAGCATGCCAATGATTGTTTTATTTGGAAAAGTGGTTTCTAATAGGTTATAATCATTTGAAAACACCTATTGGTCATTTATAAAAGTGGAAAAACCATTTGATATTAAGTTAGTGAAAAATGGCCACTTTAAATCATTTTGGTTTTGTTAGAGATTTAAATCAAGGTAATAATTTCTAGTTTTTGACAAATATATTTTTAAACACAAATGTTAGTGTTTATGGTCAAAGTGTTTAATAATAAAACCATTTGCAAAAGGTTTTACCTATAAACCATTTTTAAATCAAGGCAATATTTTATTTTGTTGGAAATGCCTTTAAGCAAGGTAATAATTTTATAGGGTTATCCAAATATGTTTTTAAATCCTAAAAATTGGTGTTTAGGGTCCGAGAGTTTAATTCAAAACATTTTCAATAGTTTTTACTCAAAAAGCATTTTTAAAACATAAACAATATTTTTATTTAACTAGAAATGTTGTAATTCAAAGATTTATTCTTTAGCTTCACAAAATACACTTCTAAATCCATAAGTTGGTTTCTATGGTCAGTAGGTTCAAAAAAAAACTATTTACCAAAGATTTTACCTTAAAAATATTTCTAGAATCATTTTTATATTAAAATTATGCCTACACAAGTTTCTGCAAAAACAACTAAGTTTACAGAAGCAATTTACTAAACAAAGTACATGGTTGGATAGAATTCTCATTTCTTATTCCATCGATATAAAGTTTGCAAAATTTGGACGTGTGGATCAAAAGTTATGAATTTTACAAAATCACATATCTAATAGAAATGTTTCTGTTTTTAAAACGAAGTCTGAGCCACGTGGAGCAATCTTATTGGGCGGTACCGCTTTGGTTTGATCGACCTTTCTGGGCCGTCAGATCTAAATGACTACGCATGGCACATATCAAAGGATACCACTTCGGTTATGTTTCTATCGCAACCATTAGATCAAGATCCTACAGCTGACAACCACTGGACATATACTGGCGGTGCTAGCGTTGGTGAACAGCGGCGGCGCGCTAAGACGGAGGAGTTTCCGGCGATTTAGGAAGCAAGAGAGACAGGGGAAGGGCTTACCGTGCTCGCGGGGTCGTCGCGGTGCTCAAGGTGGCCGGACGAGGGACAAGGGCGGACGAAGATGGCGCAAATTGCTCGCCGGAGATGCTGTCACTGTCGGGCACGTACTATCGTCGATGGGGGCGAAGCTACACAACAGGCGAAGGCCAGCAGATGGTAGCGTTAGAAGCGTGCGAGAGAGTAGAGTGTGAGAGCATCGTTGAGAGGGAGAGGGGCGGTCAAATGCTAACTGGGGGTGTCGCCGGAATGGGGGCAGACGGCGGCGGCTCTCGGTTGTCGATGTTGCCGAGGATACAGAGCACGCGCAGGCTTGAGGAAGGTACCGAGAGATGCGCCTGGTGATAGGGAGTAAGATTGTATGCGCCAGGGAGCAATGGGAGGCGTGGGTTGGCCGGAATCTCGCCGGAATGCGTCGGGGACAGTGGTGTTGCTGCGAGCGATTGGAGTAGCCTAGGGGCAGAGGGAGGATGGTGTTTGGGGAAATGGGAGAGGGGGCAGAGGGGGTTAATCAAGCGTGTTCGCGGGAGAGATTGACTGCTGCATTAATGCGATTGAAATCGGGCCAGAAACGGCCGGGAGAGGGGTGAGGTCAGCACGCGTGGAAGAAGATGATTACGTGGCAGTGGGGCCTGGCGGTAGTGAGAGATATGCGGTGGGGTCGTGGGTTCAGTTACTGCGCGGGTGTGTTCTGCGGTGAGAAAACGCTTCATGTTTGAGAGAGAGGGAGTGGGCTAGTTGGGCCGGAATGGGCTAGGTTAAATGGGCTCTATTGTTTCCCCTTTTTTATTCTGAATCCTTTTTATTTTTCTATTAAGATTTTCTGTTTTGATTTTATTCAAATGATTTCAAACCCTCTATCATTTCAAATGTTTTCAAACTTTTCAGCAAGTTTTTGTATTGTTTTAAACATATATTTAAAATCCATTATTAGAATAATCATTTCATTTACACATGGTTTGTAATTTAATAGACAATTGTTTTTATTCAAACAAGATTTAATTATATTTTAAAACTATTTATTTGAATTCTAATTTTCACTAAACCTTTTTCAGTAGGTTTTATTTATTCAATAGGATGTCTAAATACCTCACTTTGAATTATTTGAAATATTTTTAATATGGTTTATTAATCATTTAAATTGAGCATTTGTCTTTATTCAGATAAATTCAAATATGGTTTTAATCTCATTTAAATTTTATTCAAATAAATCTTTTATTCCATTTAAGTTAATTAGTTAACTTTTATTCCGCTTGGGCAATTTCCAATTATTAATTTCCCATGATTTAATTAAGCATTCTTATTAGGAATTTTGTCTTTAATCAAATGGAGTAGAATTTAGTTAATGTCATATTATTTTATTTGAATATTCTTTATCCCTTTATTTTATTTGATTTGTATTATCTTTATTCCATTTCCTTATGGATTTGGCCAAGATTTAATTTGGCTTTTAAATATCCTTTATTTCTTTCTTTCTTTCTTTATCTTATTAAATCCATATCTTTTTATTTATAGATCCAAACTTGGTGATTCCAATTTGTAAAATCTTATTTAATATTTTTTTATATTTTTAAATCCCTTTAGGATTAATTTTATCACCATTTGGTATGGATTTTATATAGGACCTTTATTAGCTTTGAAATTTAATTTCTTTATCTTATTAACTTCATAAGATTTTATCTATGGGTCCAAATTAAGTGAAACCAATTTCTATGGTTTTATAATATTTTATTTACCATTTTTTGATCATTTATAAATGCTTGTTGACAAATTTTTATATGGATCAAATCCATGGTCTTAGAGTAATCTTGGAAATAATTTTCTTCCATTAAGGTTTTGGTTTATTTTCCAAGTGTTTAAATTTCAAGATACTTTCATTGATGAATGTATTTCACTTGATCGAAATTTGTTGGATTCCATTTTAGTCAAAGTTTGTTCAAGACGGGTTTAATGTTTCCATTTAGAAATAAAAAGTTTCTTTTCACCCTAAATTTCAAAAATTATTTATTTTTCACATTATGAGTTCATCAATTCTTGTTGCTTCATATATTTCCTACATTAATATTCCTTCTTATTGCTGAATAACAATGATCTGGACTTGATTTATTCTTCAAATGGTGTTGTTACTCTTTATACTTGCTTCATTCTTCATGTAAGTCTTCATCTTGATCTTTGGAACTCGTCACTCCCTTACACGAATTTTTGTTTCTATCTAGGTCTATAACATCAAGTAATAACTGGATGTTGCAACATGCATTTGCACACCAAGTCAAACTTCATGTACAGATCTAGTCAATCAAGAAGACCCAAGAAAAAACAATAATTCCAAATGTGTTACATATCACACACAATATTCTAAGCCCCTAATATAGTAGTTGAGTATAGTATCTCTAGAATTCAGGCTTAGTTGTGTAGTATACGACACCTCCTTATATAGGTCAACATTATGATACTTAGCACTTAGGGTCAAACTATTCTTTGTCTCACTATTACCCAAATTGCTCAACTGCAATAGGATAATTTTTAAGCAAATGGTCTCAATTTGGTTTTGGACTAACCTTTTTTTCTTACTCTTGAAATGACTAACTATAACCAACCTTTCCTTTACCAATAAACTAACCTCACATAACCTCTCCAATTGACTAATAAGATTCTTTTACTAACTTAAACCAAAGATTATGAAAATTTTCTAGAACCTATGACTTCTATCATAGTTCTACCATGTTATTTTCTTACTTCTACTTCAAGATAATTTACTAATTACTTGTCATATTTACACCTACATCATGGTTTCGGAGCTAATATCACCATGACCTTGTTATGTTTTACCTATTCATCATGATTTAGGAGTTAATCTCACCATGATGACTTTATTTCTCATAGTAATATCATTGATCTTTAACATAATTTCACTCCTTCATGTGGAATTCTCAAGTGAATCCCACATGATTTACTACCCATTCCAACTAAACATGTTCTAATGGTCTTCATTATATTGTCTATTGTTATCAATTAACAACAAGATTCTTATTGTCTTACTTGAATCCTATGGTTAAGATACACCAATTAAACTACTTCAAATGACATACTAAACTTGATTCAACTCTACTGCAACCAATTGGTTTTTTATAAAGTATCTTGGTGGGTTATATATCCTTCATAAGACACTGAATAGTACTTCACTGAGAGAAGATGGACAACTATTTCTAAGAAAGATGATTTATACATCTCGTGAAAAGTTATCCTCAAGTGGATACTCATCACAATGTATAAGAATATGTGGTTTAGATAATATGGCTTCTATAGTCACTATCCAACCTACAGATCTTCCTAAAAGGGTATTAATCCTAAGGTCAAAGCATATGCTCTGATACCAGCTGCGGTGACACAGCATTGCACTGCATGATGTAGTACACTATAGTCGTTGACATAACACCAATGAAACACCGTTCACTAGTATTACATCCCTCAGAGTGGTACAACATAAACACAGCAGGTCCAAGACATGACTATAGGTTACAACTTGACTCTTTACATAAGATCCAGTGAACACTCTAGGTTAAAGAGATATAAATAAATTCTTACAAAGAAGAATCAAAAATAATCAAATCATTACTATTATGCTAATAAGATTAGCATCTAACTATTTGGCTTGTATTGTTGCTATTGCAATACTCTACAGAAGTAGGTTCTATGGCTAGAGATTATATTTCTATCTAATCAACAACTTCGTCTTCACTTTAGTTGATGTATATTTGACTTCCTTTACTTCATTGAAGAGCTTGAGCTTTTGATGATGATTCCTAGAGCATAACTTGATGTAAACGTCGTCTTAATGGCTTCAGGATCTAGCAAGGGTTAAGAAGGTACGCTGAGTACGAGGGTACGCAGCAGGTTCACTAGAAAGGAGTGTTTGATGCTCTATCGACAACCATACTATAAGACCCCACCTTTGTAAGGTAAAGGTCCCTGTGATTGCAATTCTAGTCCCTGGATCAAATGCTAGCATCCACAGATTAATATGAAGTACATAGATACAAAGGTCTTTATTACATCATCATTCTAGAGATAAACATAGTCTTTTACAACTCCATAGCCAAGGCTAGTACAAGAGTTCATAACTTTAGTAAATAAAGTAAAGTATTCATCTTCATGTGCCACAGGCAAGCATGTTGAGTGTAGATTCATAACCCTAATCCTCATCAGCGTAACCTGCAACATCATAAGTTATAGCCACAGTGGGTCAATACATTTGGAATTGTATTGGTAAGTGATACCAAAGTAGAGTAGTAGTTTCTAACATCTATATGAATTTGGCTAAGTGTAGCTTAGGCTTGGTTTGCTCAAAATAGGTTTTCCTTATCAGTTGAAAACACTAAGTTTTTGTTTGATGAACCACCAATACACATTAGTGAACCTTTACCCTTGTTCAACCACAAGTTTTTAAATTAGAAATTGGGATGATGAGATCCTTGATAGCTTCAATGTCTTGATGCTCAAATTGTCCGTTG
Source organism: Avena longiglumis (assembly GCA_030063025.1). Classification (NCBI taxonomy): domain Eukaryota; kingdom Viridiplantae; phylum Streptophyta; class Magnoliopsida; order Poales; family Poaceae; genus Avena; species Avena longiglumis. The sequence continues at coordinate 190,056,035 of CP125974.1, read as the reverse complement.
TCGGGGACACGACTAAGTACTTAGATTTTTCCTTCTCGAGAGGTGGTGCACTTTCCCCACAAGACTTGACATGCATCGAGACGAGATCTTTCAAAATCCTTCCCTTAGACCAAATGGATGGATGAGTAACCACTCAACATAAACCATTCTTTCCATTCCACCCAGGTGATTCATTCACTTAGTTGTTTTATTAAGCAAAAACATAAGTCAAAGACTTAGCAAAATTTCCAGAGCATGTATATATAATCCACCCTTGTTTGCTACTAGCTAGGCTAAACATGATATCAAAAAGTATCTTAACATAGAGAATAATTCTACCAAGACTACAACTACTAGGTTTTCCCAAGGCATAGCATATAGATACTTACCAAAAATTTCATGCAAGCCCTATACAAAATATCACTAGTGCATAGTCAAAATAATGGGACAAATACATGAAGCACCACTTGCCTTGGTAGTTGGGAGAGTAGAAATAATCTTCACAATCATACACATAAAATAATAACACCAAATTCACATTCCAATATTCAAGCAAAAATATTATGAATGCATGCAAATTCCATGTGATGATTTTTATAAACTAAACAAGACAAGTCATACTGTACTGACCACAAAAATAAACATGTATAGTCTAAATAAACTTGAATTTGTTTTAAAATCATTTTCCAAATAATTTATATAGTCAAAATAGGCCTACAATTGAATGTGTAAATAAAACTAATTTTACAGAAGAAAAATACAAATCCAAGACCATAGTAGTGTAGTATTTATTTTTCTGATTCCAATTATATCTTATTTGCATTTTTTGGATAAACAGAACAAAAGTTATAGATTTTACAAGTTTAATCAACCAAATTCATTTTCTGGATTTTTAAACAGACAGTACATGCCACGTGGAATGATTCCATTGGCTGATACCGTTTCGCAAGGATCGAGCTCTGTGGACCGTAGGATTAAAAGTGAATCGCACGGCACAGATCAAATCATACCCTTTCGCTAAGCCAATATATCCTATCACTTGGATCTAAATCGGACGGCTCACAGCACACTGCCAGGAATTGGCGGTGCTGGCGACGAATGCGCGGCGATGGCGCTATGGTGGTGACGTTTCCGGCAAAAATAGGATGCGAGGGAGGAAGGGGAGATTCTCACCGAGTTCATGGGTATGCAGTGAAGCTCAAGGTGGTTGCCGTTAGTTGAGGGGCGCACAGTGACGACGAGAATTGCTCACCGGAGATACCTATTGGCTCAGGAACGCATGGTCATCGATGTTGGCGAGGCTACGGACCACGTTAAGGCGAGGAAAAAGGTGCAGTAGAGTAGCAAGACGAATACAAGTATGCGAGTGTTAATGAGATGGGAATGGGAGGTCAGGGTTTACTGTGAAAGTTCGTCGGAGTTGCAGTAGAGGACGGTGGCGAGCATGCGTTGTCCTTGCCGATTTTCCGAAGCACGCACGGGCTAGGGGAGATATTGGAAGATGCGCGAGAAAATGGGGAGTGTGCTCGTGAAAACCAGGGGCAAGGAGGTGGTGAGGGTTGGCCGGAATTGGCGCCGGAGGGTCGTCGGAGCAGGGGGTTTCGAGCGAGCATTTCTCGCAGCCTGGAGGCATTCAAGGCATGGGGTCTGAGGGGAAATGGGAAGGATAGGTGGGAAATTATGTACGTGTGCTCGGGGGAAGGAATTAACGCAGCAATCAAGCGAATTTACGAGGAGGAATCAACGCAGGTAACGGGGAGGAGGAATTTGGGGGCGGGTCTCGCAGCGAAGACGATGATGCACGCGTGGCAATGGGTCCGCGGAGTTAGTGAGTGAGGGGGTAGGTGCGTGAGTGACAAAGAGGGGAGAGGGGGAACGGCCAGGTAGGTTTCGTGGGTTGTTTGTGTTGCTGGGCCGAATAGGTGGCGCCGGCCCTTTTCCTATTCTTCTCTCTTTTTCTTTTTCTATTTTGATTTTTCAGGAATCAAACCAAATTCAAATGGATTTGAATTGAATCACCTCTAGGTTTTTGGAATGTAAACCTTGCACCTAATTGTCTATAAAACACTACTGTTTAGTCAAATGCACTTTGACACTTTGAAAAATAAAAATAAAACCATGCCTTATGGCATATAGATAATAGGCATAAAATGGTTTTAATTTGGAATTTTTTTTTGCAAATTTTTGTGCAAGCGAAGGATGATATGAATGCATGAATGATATGAAAGTTTTTGTAATTCATGATTTTTTGGATGTTACACATACACCATAGGTCGTAGGCAATGTAGGTTTTCATAAACATTTCTTCAAAGGTTGCTTTTATTCTGAAAAGCTATGTCCGTCAGCCTTCTTGGGTTTACCAGAACTTTCATGGAGTTCCTTTCCCGCCGCGTTCGTAGATCCTTCCCGGAACAGGGAGTAACAAGTTACAGTTCTTACACTCTACAGAGGTGCTTTAATTTACCCATGAGAGACCTTAGCCTTGTTGCACAACCAAGTCATGAGTTTGTCCATAATTCCTTGGTATGGGGACCAGTCTAAGACCAAGCCAATCACTGCCCTCCCCGCGATCCCACATGGATGCATGATCCTTCAGGGCCGGCTCACCTCCGTTAATCTCCCTTTCCGGCAGGCTAAAACCCTGATGAGTTCTCAAAGACTCTATGAGTTGGTGATGCCCATGGCAAGTACCATATAGGTCTGGCTCTACCTCTATCAGCCACTCATAGATAATCTAGACACCAAAATCATGGGGCCTAAGGTTTCCCACCCATATGTTGGATCCACACAAGGAATCACAACGTCACGTTAAGGTCGTCTTGCCTACATGGAGAAGGAAAATGATACATCTGACTTCTTTGTCCCATTCCAAATCTCATGGTTAACGCGTGATATACGGCGCAAGAATCACTGGCGACATTGGTTGTTAAGTCCTAGATAATATGTTACTTTACCACTAGAACTTTGGTAAATCACATATAATCATATGTTTTTAAAAATAGTGTTTTCTAACCTTTTTCAAATGCAGGTGATGACAAAACTGGATTTGCAAAATAATTTACAGAAAATAATCAAAGGACATGAGCAACACTACTAGGAAAACGGCTATAGGTAATCAGCACATCCGTGGCTCACATGGTTGAAGTGCCCCATGGCTAAAACAGGCATGGCTCACCTCTGGGCAGTGCCCTACTAGTAACTAGAACAACCGTGGCGCACATGACTATAGTGCGCCACAGATGTGTGTGGGCCAGGGCCCTGTTGGCCGCATGCCAAACATCTGTAGCGCACTATAGTCATGTGCGCCACGGTTGTTTGTGTCATCTGTGGCACACATGGGGGGGTGCGCTACGCCTAAGCGCACGCCCCCCTCTGCTGTGAAACGGCCACAAACATTTGTGGCGCACTCGGCCTAGTGCGCCACAGGGAGTAGGATCATCCGTGGCGCACATGGCATGGTGAGCCACAGATGTTTGTACTCCCTGTGGCGCACTAGGGCCGTGTGCGCCACGGATGTGTCGATTTTTTTTAGGACAGCACTTTATGTGCACATGTGTGCCCACACATCCACCACCCCACACTTCACTTTCCCCTTCTTCTTCCTCCTTAGATATAGTCGGGATCTTCTCCTTCCCACCTCAATTTGTCCACCCATTCACCATTTTTAGCATGTAAAACTTGATTTGGATGTTACATAAGTAATAGAGGAGGTCTCCGGTCTCTCATCTCCTTCTCCGGTCGACGCGCGCACCTCTCCTTTCCATCTTTTCTCGCGATCGGTCTCTCATCTCGGTAAGTTGTCCATGTAAGGATGTGTTCATGTGTATATGGATGATGTGCTCATATGTATGTAGATGATCGATGCTCATGATGTGTGTATGTGGAGAGGATGGTCATATGTGTGTGTGTATATGGAGAGTATCGATGATGCTCATGCATGTGCGTATGGAGAGGATAATGATATGTTCATGTGTGTATGGATCGGTCTCGATCTCTCTCTCTTGTGTTTGTATGTGAACAAGTTGCCATTTGTTTTGCCAAAATGTTGATTCATTTCAATTTTGGCAAGACTTTGGCATTTCGCAAAGGTCCTACTTTTAGGATAGGTCATGCCGAAATTTTCTATCGACCATTGCATGCATGCATTCATTATGTGGTTCTAATAGACTTCAAAATTGTACCGTGTACACCGTGCAGGCAAGAATGGTCCGCATAATGAGCGAAGGCATTGTGGCTAGATTTTTGAAATGTGCGACGGCCGACATGATACGAAATAACAAGACAGATATAAGATGTCCGTGCAGAAGATGCAAACTCAACTGGGTGATCGACCCAGATTTCGGGAATCTGCAGGCGTACCTGCTCCGCCATGGTTTCATGGATGGATACACTCGTTGGATAAGCGATGACGTAGATGATGGAGACGGTGAAGGTGGCCAACATGACGATGATCATCATCACGGCGAACGGGCAGGCGAGATGATGAAGAGTCTCTGGAGATGGTGAAGGTGCGAGGCGGATGATGATGATCTAGATGCCGGAGGAGCGGACGATGGAACAATGTCAGGGGTTGGGTGCGGGACCCTTATGTGCAAGAGCTGCTTCTCAAGGCATTTAGTAACGCCAGGGCTGCCGCTAGAGAGAAAGCTTGCGCAACTTGAGAAAGACGGTTACTCCATTGTATGAAGGATGCAGGCTGATGATACCGGTTGAATGTAACGCTCAAGGCTATGGAGATGAAGGCAAAGCACAAATTGAGCGACGCAAGCTTCGACGATATGATGGCATTACAGCACGATCGTCTCCGGAGAGACACATGTCCATGCCAAGAAAATCGTCATCCTCTCGATCGCCGCGCGTTAAATATCACGTATGCATCAACGATTGCATCATTTATCGGGCGAGGCGGAGAAAACCACATGTCCGGTGTGCGTGAGTCGATACAATAAAGGGAAGAAAGCACCTCGAAAAGTGGTATGGTACTTTCCTATCACTCCTCGTCTGCGCTATTTCGCGTACCCTAAGAAGCGAAGCTCATGCGATGGCATGCGGAAAGGAAGAAGCCAGAGATGATGATGACCCGAAGGATGAGCTGGCGACGCACCCTTGAGATGCTAGCGGTGGAAAGCATTGGACCTCGAATTCCCGAATCGTGGAGATTCGAGGAACATCAGGCTTGGTGCGAGCACCGATGGACTCAATCCGTTCGGTAGCCAGAGCAGCACGCACAACACTTGGCCCGTGTTTGTATGGATGTACAACCTACCTCCATGGTTGTGCATGAAGAAGAAGTACATACAAATGAGTATGGTAATTCAAGGTCCGAAACAACCTTGTACCGACATCAATCTGTATCTCGGGCTGTTGAAAGAGGAGCTAGCCACGTTATGGGAATCTGGAGCCAATACTTACGACGCCGTCGCACAAGATTATTTCACTATGAGAGCCGCGTTGGTCACTACGGTGCAAGACTATCCAGGTTGCGGGTATATCTCGGGGCAGGTTATCCAAGGATTCTGCGCATGCGTTAGGTGCATGGATAACACAAGCTATATCCAACTAGAGAAAGATCCAGGGTCATCGAAAACCGTGTTCATGGCGCACCGGAGGTGGCTCGGCAAGAATGATCCATGGAGAAAACATGGAGACCTGTTCGATGGAAAATCAGAGACCCGAGGAATCCCAGAGCGTAGGAGCAGCAAAGAAGTGGAAGAGTTGCTGAAAAACTGGAAAGATTGTCCTAAGCCAGGAAAGAAGCGAAAGAGGCAGCAACAAGACAAGCCGCTGATGAAGGTATGGAAAAAAAGGTCTGTTTTCTGGGAGTTGCCATACTGGAAGTTTCTCCGCACGCCTCATAGCCTCGACATCATGCATATCACGAAAAACGTGTGCGAGAGTCGTCGCCACCATAATCAACATGCCGGATAGGACGAAGATGGTCCAAAAGCAAGGCACGACTGATATGCTTGGGTATCGGAAGGAGCTTCACGGAGGGCCTACTCGATGATCGGAAGATGATGATGATCATGAGTCGGAGGCGACACAAGGTTGTCGGAAGGGTAAAAGTTCAAGAAGCGAATATTACGCCCTCCTTCTTGCTTCACTCTAAGCCAGGATGAGATCAAACAGTTTTTCAAGTGCCTTCTAGGAGTCAAATTTCCTTACGGCTACGCGGGCAAGATAAGCAGATACCTAGACGAGGCGAAGCAGAGGTTCAGTGGCATGAAGTCTCCGACTGTGTTGTGCTAATGACGCAGGTACTTCCGGTCGCACTAAGAGGGATAATGGATGAGCACGTCCGTGAAACGTTATTTGGCCTATGCAAGTTTTTCGACGTCATCTCTAGGAAGTCGATTGGCTTGAATCAGCTCGGAAGGCTACAGGAGGAGATCGTGGTGATACTATGTTAGCTTGAGGTCTACTTCCCACCCGCATTCTTCGACATTATGGTGCATCTGCTGGTCCATGTCGTGGAGGACATCGTACAACTCGGGCCGATGTTCCTCCGCAGCATGATGGCGTTCGAAAGGATGAATGGACACATCAAAGGATACGTTCGCAACAGGTCCCGTCCAGATGAAAGCATAGCCAAGGATTTCTGGCCGAAGAGTGCATCTCTTTCTGCACGAATTATCTAGAAATCGAGAACCCTGTCGGTCTTCCCGTCAACAAACACCTTTGCAAGCTCGACGGATCTGGTCACCGAGAGGGTCGTCGCATACTGCATGCAGACTTTGATCGAGCAAACCTCGTCGCGCTACAACATTTAGAACTGGTCGATCCTTGGGTACAGAAGCACAAAAGGTTAATCGAGAAGAAGTGACGAGGGGCATACAGAGAGGGCGAGGAGAAATAATCAAAGAGCACAACTCAGATTTCACGCGTTGGTTTAGGCAGACGCTCCTTCATAATCCCCCGCGCTCGCATTCTTCTGACACGGAAAAGATCATATTCACCTTGTCAGAGGGACCGATGCAAAACCTGGTGACCTATCAGGCGTATGATATCAACGGCTACACATTCTACACAGAGGAAAAGGACAACAAGTGTGATTATCAGAACTCAGGCGTAACGTCGGAATTCTACACCGATGACAACGTGAAGGAAAGATTCTACGGAAGAATCGAGGAGATCTGGGAGCTTGACTACTGTGGAGAAAAGGTGCCGATGTTCCGTGTCAGATGGGCAAAGAGCGTCGAAAGAGAAGACCGGTATTTCACAACCATGGTTATACCCGAAGCAGCCAAATCCAAGGCCGCCGGTGCAAATGTGGCCGCGAAAAATGAACCATGGTGCGGCTACCAAAGTGGACCAATGTTTTTCATTACCGACCGACAAAGCCTAGCCGTGTTGTCGTGAGAGGAAAAGAAACATCATCGGAATGGATGGAGTCACCAACGAGCAAGACTTGACCGATGCGGCGATCCAAAGATTGAAGATGACGGCGACTACGATGCGACAACATACATCACAAGAAGAAAAGGACAACCCTACCCAAAAAGGTAGCCGTTCGAAAGAAGAAACATTAAAGTTCGGGCTAAATTCTTCAACCGCGACAAAGAAGGGAAAAAGATTGTAAAACGCTAGCTCAAAAAATATTGTAAACGCGTGGTCAAAAAAAGATTGTAATATTCATGGACAAATTATTATGAAATTTAGTTATACTTTGAATCATATTTGTAACACTTTTATGACATATATTATCACTTTTCGGCATTTTTGGAATATTTAAAAGTATTTTAAAAACAAAAAAAACTTGTATGGCATATATCACCACTTTTGGGCATTTTTTGGAACATTTAAAAGTATTTTTAAAATAAAAATAAAAAAGTGGGGCACCAGGATTCGAACCTGGGTGCTCATAGTTTAGAATAGAGTAGTGGGCAGAACCAGTGGGATAGACAAGAGTTGTTGCTAGAAGGAGCGCTGGACACTTGTTATAGAGTGTTTATATCCCAGATGGGCGTAGCGCACTAGCCCGAGTGCGCTACAGATATCCGTAGCGCACTCTGGCATAGTGCGCTACGCCTATCTGGGTTGTATCCATGTCAACATTCCCAACTCTCCCCATCTCACACACTCATCGATCCCCATCTCTCCCGCTTGGCCGTGCTCGATCTGCCGCCCGCCGCACTCGATCCCAGCAGAGCCCGGCCAGCCGCATGATTGAGGAGGAGGCCGGGGAGGATCCCCAGCCATATCGCCATCCACCGCGCCGCCTTGGAGGAGGATCCCGCCAGCCGACTTTCGAGGAGGAGGAGGCCGCCTGTGTCTGAGAGGAGGAGAAGGCCGCCGTTCGCACGTCGTCATTCGCTCGCCAACGTCATCCTCATCTTAGAGGTTAGCCCCTCCCCTCTCTCCCTCTCTCCCTCTCTGAGTGATGAACCATAGAGCAACTGCATAACTTCTTCTGCTTCTATAGTACCAGCCTCAAATTCGGCTACCTACTCACATAGAGAAACACTATTGTGTTGAATGTAGAAACTGGTAGAGATTGCATCAATCATGGGCTTGATCATTGTTGTGGATGCAGTCAACAACTAGTAGTAGTAGTAGCAATTCTCTGTAACAATCTCATCATAAAAGCTTTAAAAAATTGCAGCAATGGCCAACTCGAGCTATACATCAGCAGGAGGAAACCTGGTTTACTTTGAACACGAACATATGATATGATGGTCATCTTCTGTGTCTGTACAAGAATATGTTGGTCATATGTTAGTCATATGTTAGTCATATGTTGATATGAAAAGTAGTTTCAATCCACTGTGTCTGTACAAGAATATGTTGGTCATATTCACATATGATATGATGATATCAAGGTTTAGTGTAGCTTGGTTGATAGAAAATTTAGTGTAGCTTGGTTGATAGCAAGGTCCAGAGTAAGCTTGGTTCATAGCATAGGGTTCAGAGTAAGCTTGGTAGATAGCTTAGGGTTCAGAGTAGCAAGGGTTCAGTACATGTGTGTGTTGTAACATCGAAGGGATTGATGCTTTTACATCAGAAAAGGATTCAGTACTTTGAGGATGGATTCAGTACTTTTAAAATCATCAGAAAAGGATTCAGTACTTGTTCTTGTGAGCATGGATGATTTACATGTGTTCTTGTGAGCATGGATGATTTACATGTGTGTGTTCCATGCTAGCTTCAGTACTTTTATCTATCAATATTGATGGTTTCAACTGTGATGGATGTAGTTGCTGGATTTAGTTGATGGTTTCCATGATAGCTTCAGTACTTTTATCAATATTGATGGTTTCCATGATAGCTTCAGGACATTTATCTATCAGCATTTCATTTTAATGGATGTAGTTGCTAGATTAATAAAGGCATAATCTGATGCTAGACTTGATGGAAAACCTGATGCTAGGCATACCCTGATGTAATAAATTACTAGTTCATATTCCTAGCAAATAGAGAGCTTGTAGGTTTAGGCTTGATTTTTTTAGCAAACAGAGAGCAATATGATCCTGGTTTGTGACCTCCTGGGTATGATCTGTGGCTAGGTTTTAGATCAAGAGATATATGATCTGAAATGCTCCTGCTGAAATCCTAGTTATGGTGATGGTTTTAGTGTTGAATGGTATCCACACATATATCTCAAACAATGTGTATATCTTGATGAAATGCTCTGCTGAAATCCTAGTTATGTTGTATGGTTTTAATGCTTGATCCGGTGATGGTCTAGTAGTGCTGAGAAGGCACTACTGCAAGCAATATAAACTTGTATTTGCTTTCTAGTGATGGTCTAGTAGTACTGATCCTGGTGATGGTTTTAGTACTGATCAGAAGCATGCTATCATATTTGTTGTCATATAAACTTGTATTTGCTTGCTGTCACATAATGACAGGTGCTATAATCTGCATGTATTTGCTTGCTGACCTTAATGACTTGATATAATCCATGGTGATATAATTGTAGCAATTGAAATTCTGCTGGTGCTTGTATATGAAGCACTTTATTATGTCGTGTATGCAGGTTCTTGTATGAAATGAGTCCCGATTTTTGCCGGAATGTTTATTAACTTCCGTTTCGGCAGAAATCGGGCACTCCTAGTTTAAGAAAATTAGCAAAGGTCATGCCAGATTTTTCCGTGCATTTAACCAATTATTTGTTTTTATTAGTGCAAAGACGTGTGACAACGACGAGGCTGGATGTTCTAAGTGCATCAGCACTAAAGGAGAACTCAGACCTCCGAATAAACAATTGACATTCTGGGAGGCGGCTAGAAAACGATGAAGAATACCATCCTTCGGAGAGCGAGGATGATGAGATGGAAGACGCGGAGGAAGAAGCCGAAGGAATGGCAGGCGATGAAATCACTGATGGCGGCGAGGGCACAGGGAGTGGTAGCAACCCTCCTAAGAAGAAGAAGAAGCCGAAGGACCGGCGCCCGAACACGGTCGGCACGGTCAGGGAGGAAATTACCGAAGTGAGCCCATCAGGGGTTCCTTTGGAGCCCGCCCTTATCGTCAGAGGGTACGGTGGGCAAGTGGCGGCGATCACCCGGACAACCATCTCGATCAACACCGAGAATCTCCGGCATAAAGATAATGGCCACTTGCGCACACTCCTCTTCGAGAAGCTGCACGCCAGATACTAGTTCCCCGCACAGTATAAGAACACAAATTATCATGGGAATTAAGTAAAAAAATCCGCCCTCACAAAGATGAGCACCTCCCTGGCCAGCTGGAGAACCCGGATAAAGAAGAAGATCTATAAAGAAGGCAAAAGTCTCGAGGAGATCCAGAAGATTGACCCGCAGATCACCGAAGATCAGTTCCGGGAGTTCAAGGAGAGGTGTGAATCCGAAATAGCCCTGGCCAGTAGTAATCGGGGAAAGGCGCTGCAGGCGATGAATATAGGTCATCACCATCTCGGATATGGTGGATACAGAACCGCGGAGGCCAAATGGAATAAGGAGGACGAAGAGTATAGATCCAAGGGGATAGAAAACCCCTTTGCTAAATTCGAACCCGGGTAGGTTCGAAACTTAATCAGGGCCCGTTACCATGTGGACCCAAAAACCAAACAACTCACCGCGGATCCTGCGGTGAAGGAATTCGAGGAAATTGTGGTAAGTATAATCTAATTACCGCGGATCAACACGATTGCAATCTAATCGATGATCTAAATGATTCACCGTTACTTCTTCTGCAGGAGGAGGAAATTGTTGCTAGTCATGGATCCCAGGGTTCCTCATCCCAGGGGTCGATGACGGCCACCCGGTGGGATAACCCTTTTAACAGGGCGATGAATCGGGCCAAGAAAATAGAGCCGGTTACGAAGAAGCCGTCGTCGGCTGGCCGTCTGGCCGGCTTCGGGGGTAAGAATTGGGTGGATCATTTTGGTCCACCACCGAGGACGCATGTGGCGCCGTCGGGAAGGAGCGAGGAGGAAAACCGAGAGGTTCAAGAACTTAAGGCACAAGTGGCGCGGATCCCGCAGATCGTCCAAGACAACCTGGAAATCACCCTCACGTCCTTCCTTCCTACCTTGGTGGAGTCAATAGCGAACTGGAGTGCGGGTGGTCGAGTAGGGCCGTGCCCGATTCCAAGCATGGTCGACCACTCGAACAACGCGTGCGTTTAATCAGGCGAACTACGTGTTCGTGACTCCGCCCGCTAGTACCGTGGCGCCGCAAGTGTTGGTGACTCCCCCCGCCATCACCGTGGCGCCGGAGTACATGTTGGTGCCCCCCTTCCATCGTCACGGCGGCACCGGAGCTCCAAGCACCCATCGGTAGGGAGAATACACCGGCGGCAGCACCGCGCCATCAAGCAGCCCTTCCGTCTCTTGCACGCCCGTCGCCGTATGCGGTGCGTCGACATTAGCCGATCTGGACGCCATCACGGTAAACAAATTTCTTTAATTACCGCCTTATTTCATCCCATCTATATATTACTCTTATGGCATCTCGCTCTGACGACGTCGTACATGTTTTCCGCAGACGGATGTTCCTTGCACTCTCTTATGCTACGTGAACAACGAGCTGAGGGATGTTTCCAAGGGTACCATCGTTCAACCCTTGCAGCACACGTTCCACTCAAAGCCGATGCCAGATAGCGTGCACAGGGTTCAAATTAGTCGGGTTCTAAGGGGCTGCGACGACCTGGAACCTCCCATTCAACCCCCAGGAGCGGATGAAGAAGAGTCATCTGTCCTTAGAAGTTGCTTCGGCTTATTCTTGCTATGGCCAAAGAGCATGATCTGTTTGGGGACGGCGGGGGCCATCACGCCACAGAACAAGACACTTTGTCGTGCAGCGACAAGCGGTGGCAAAACCCTTACCGCCCTCGCCGTCACCTCCACGCGGTGGGTTAGATGATCATGTTGATGATATGCACATGGCGCAGGATCCGGCCGAGGACGGCGAAGACTGGAATGATCACTTCTTCAGCACTCAGTTTGGCAACGAAGAAGACCTAGATGGTGGCCCCACAGAGAAAGCCACTATCACCAAGCGTCTGTTTGGTTCTCAGGAGATGCCTCCAGCTTGCGCCATTCTGAGCCGGTGATACAACCAATCGCCCTTTATTCTAAGCCCCGACACACTACATAGGGCGGCGGTGCTCAGATTGCGGTGCCCGCTCTCCAAAAGGAAAAAGGCGGGAGAAGAAAATCTAGCAGCTCGAGCGCCGGTGGCGTCAACAACTGCGAATCCGATCAGGTTTGGGGGCCACCAAGACCGAGGGTATTATGTGGAGGATTCATGTGGCGGGTGAGCCCATGCTACCTAAGAATTTGCAGCTTCGATTCGAACTGCAGAGTGTGCATGACGGCGTCTTGACGATAGAGATGCCTTCTATCGGAGAAAGATCCCTCGCACCGGTATTCTTTGTTAAGGTGCCACGGGCTTGGGCTTCGTTGACACGCCCCATGGGATCTGTTATTCCTGCGGTTCGAGGACATCTTCAATATGTTCCACCTATACCCGCACTATACCATGGTCCGTCTCTTTTCTCTCGGCTGGCCATGCGATCATTAGATCACAGGGCATCGCTATAGTGGACCCCTACTACATGCGTGGCTGCTTGGGTTCCCCACGAGCGACGTGTCGCCTCGTACCTAAAAAGAATCCTCATGGCGAACAAGACAAAGGAATACATTCTCGTGCCTTACTTTCCCGAGTAAGTCATTATTCACTCGCCACCGTCGATTGGCTTTATTAGATCATCATCATTCTTTTTCCAACACATTCCATTTGAATTTTTTTCGCAGAGATGAACACTTTGCGCTCATCTCCTTATCGCCGAAGCATTCCCATGCCACGTATTTCGACTCGGGGAGTCTAGAAAAGAAGAAAAACTACGACAAGATCAAGGAAGTTCTGGATGATGCTCTCACTGGCTTTGCCTCGACGGAAGGCACCAGCTTCGTGCGTAAGAAGGTCAAGTTCGGCAGGCACGTCTTCAACCACGTAACGGAGTTCCCCTGCGTGAAGCAGCCGGAAAACAGTAAGAAGGAAGCCTACTACGCACTCCATCACATGAGGGCGTTCCTACTTGACCATCAGAATTCTACGCTGCCAGATCATCTCAAACAGTGGGCCAAAGCAAAGGCCAAGATCAATAATTCGGATATTAGACAAGAGATGTATCGCATCCAACAGCAGTTTGGGGAAATCATCTTTCGTGATGTCATGACTTCGGGGGGGATCTTCTACGGAGGAAATATCCCGAATAACCGTGACATAGAAGATCGCCTAGAGATGCAGGGTGACTATAGGAAGTTCATGACGAGACAAGGCGTCCTCCCGTTCCCTAAGCCGAGCCAGAAGGCTTGATGTTGGCCTAGTTGTAGTTACAAACTATAGATGACCTTTGTGTGTGTGTGTGGACGACAAGTGAACTTATTTTGCTTATTATTATTATATATCAATCAATGCTTGGTTTTTTTTCTTACTCTTTGGTCCTTTGCTCAATTTGGTCCTTCTTTTTTTCTTTACTCTTTTTTCGAGAATAATGCCGATGATTGAAAGTTGTGGCACACTATATATGTGAATGTGCTACGATGGGACTGTGAGCCTTGTGATATGCACAAGTCCAGGTCTTGTGCATCCTACTTGGCTCACCGTTCCATCGTAGCATATTCCTGTGTCCAATGACCTATGTATATATATGAGGCATTCTTTTCGAGTTATTTTTGTCTTTTTCGAGAATATGCCGATGATTGAAATGTCGTGGCACAATATATATGTGAATGTGCTATGACGGGATAGTTAGCCTTGTGATATGCACAAGTCCAGGAATTGTGCATCCTACTTGGCTAACTGTTCCGTCATAGCATATTCCTGTGTCCAACGACCTAGATAGTTATATATGAGGCATTCTTTTCGATCTACTTTGGTCTTTTTTGAGAATAATGTCGATGATTGAAATGTCGTAGCACACTATATATGTGAATGTGCTATGATGGGATTGTACGCCTTGTGCTATGCACAAGTCCAGGTGTTGTGCATCCTACTTGGCGTACGGTTCCATCGTAGAATATTCCTGTGTCCAACGACCTATGTATATATATGAGGCATGCTTTTTGAGTTACTTTGGTCTTTTTCGAGAATAATGCCGATGATTGAAATGTCATGGCACACTATATGTGAATGTGCTGCGATGGGATTGTTCGCCTTGTGCTATGCACAGGTCCAGGTGTTGTGCATCCTACTTGGCGAACAGTTCCATCGTAGCATATTCCTGTGTCGAACAACCTAGTTATATATGAGGCATGCTTTACGAGTTTGGTCTTTTGATTTAGGAGTACTTTCTATAAGTGTATCTTCATATGCGACTTTAATTATATATGTTTTTTCAATAGTCGGTTAATTATTATTGTCAACTTATAGATGGCGTGGTACGTCGTGTACAAGGGACGGGTCGAGTCTCGATGATTGGGAAGACTGCCGAGACAGGTGCACGTTCAGCGGCAATAGCTACAAAGGGTACAACACTATGGCGGAGGCGGAAGCTAGATACACGCGCTATCTAGCGGGAGTTAGGACAAGGAACCGGATGAAGACCTACACCTTCGTCGCGGCGGTGATCATGCTTATCTTCTTTGGTTATTTATCCCGCGTTTGTGTCTAGCTAGCTAGTTTAGATGTCTAGGCGAGCTTCCGAGCTCTAACTTGTTCGATCGACACATGTATTAGCATGTCACCAACTACTACTTTGTAACATGATCGAAACAATGTAACTTAGACTATGTATTCATGTATGAGACTTATCTATATGTATTTGTTTCAATCTTGTTTTTCATATTGAGTATTTATATATATAATTGTATATCTTGTATCTGTGTGTATATCTGCTGTAATATTGTATATAATCTGTATTGCATATAATCTGGCTCAGAAATTAAAAAAAAACAAAAAATACATCTATGGCGCACATGGTCTACCTTCTGTGGCGCACTAGACCTAAAGCGCACTATGGAAGTTTAGTGGCGCACTAGGTAGTGCGCCACAGAAGATCCCAGGGGTAGCGCACCACGCCAAACTTCTGTGGCGCACTAGGAGGTGCGCTACGCCTATCTCTACACAACTGTGCCGCACTAGGAAGTGCGCCACGGCTGAGAGATAGCCGTAGCGCAAGGCCCGTGGCGCACTGCTAGTGCGCCACGGATGGGCATTTCTCGTGCGCCAGTAACGGCCTGTTTCCTAGTAGTGCAAGCGTGAACTTGCCTTTTGTAATTGCAAGATTATGCACTCACGGTCTTCGAGATAGTATAAGATGAATATCTGAAATCAGCATCATTGGTCCGATAAGGACTAATATTTAAAGAAGAAGGATGCTATTATGCATAAGTAATGTAATGCGATTTGGTAAACTCGAATCCCCGGAATAACGTTGTTCTAGTGTTTGGATACTGGAAATGGTTTCTTTGTAATGCGTTATCCTTTTAGATAAGTTTCACATTTGTTCTTCTTGTTAGGTCTTGTGAGCGTGTGTGAAAGAACATGCAAGTATAATAAAGTACATACAAAAAATAAAATAACAAAGTGTAAAATGGTATCTAAAGATTCCTTATAAGAAGGTGGTTACTTAAGTAGATTTATTTTGGAATGCTTAAGAATTGCTTGTAGTGTAACTTAAAAGAATAACTTTTGAAGAAAAGTTTTCTTAACTAAACAAAAGCATTTAAACTTTAAGTATTAACAATCTAAAATATACAAGGAGTGTATGAAATAATGTGATTATGATTAATTGTCATCTGGTGTCTATGATAAAAGTCCTTGGGTTTAGGTTTTAAGAGTTGGAGATATTATTATAAGATTTTTTTTTGAAGTGGCAAAAAGGATAACCTTCGAAGAAAAGGTTTCTTTAGTAAGGTTTAAACAATATTTATTGTTGATCGAATGTGATTAATTTTGTTTGTGCTTGCTCGAATAGTTTGGATTTGAGATGCTTTAAGACTTAATTAAAATAGACCAAAGTTAACTATAAAAACATAAGTATCTTATTAGACCTGATGTTTATAAGTTTTGAGACTAAAGTTAACTTTAAAAGGGTAAATAAACTTAAGATGTACTTTGTTTTAATTATCCTTCAGTTTTGGATTTATGAAAAGTATGACTGAAGTGTGGGATTATTCACTTTACATTCAAGTGAATGATTAGATTAAATTTGTTTTGCTATTATTAAAATAACATGCAACTATCAAGGAAAGTATAATTTGGATGATGTTGTTAATGTGTTAGTTTTAAAGTCATGTTAATTATTATTTAGATGTTAAGATCATTCCCTCTTCATATTAGTGAATGATATATAAAATTATCTTAAAGATTATGGTTTTGAATTTTGCTTTCGGGTTTAAAAGAGTATTATAAAGTTAATGATTTATTCTTAAGTTTTATTATAAATCTTAGTTATGGTTTTGAACTTTAGTAATTTAAAGAATTTTTTTAAAGAATTTTGAAAATAGTTAATAGAAAAGGATTTATTACTTTTTAAAATATTAAAACCTTTCTATTAGTATATTTAATAATTTTATAGTATAATATATTTATTTTAATATCTTAAATTGATTTTTATTTATTTTTTAGTATTATTCTTATGTTTTATAAAATTTCATAAAGGATTAAATGTCTTGGAATACATAGTTCAAATTTTATTTTTCAAAAGAATCGAGTTAGTATTTTTATAAAATAGTAAGTCTATTTTTATACACAAAAATGATTTTATTAATTTTTAGAAAATTTTCTTATATTATTATAATTTATTGAGAACTCTAGTGGTTTTAATATTTAGTGATATTTTATTTAACTCAAACAATTGGTTTTACATTTGTTTTTAGATAGATCTTGTTGTTGTGATTATTTAGATGTATTGTATATATTTTTATGATTTTTATATATTTTCCTAGAGTATAAATTATGTCTAGGGGTCGTTTGGTCATTTAGTAATTGGTTAAACAACTTTTTTTTCATTTCGCTTTGGAACTGGGACAGGCTTACCGATTAGTCCATTTGGACCCAGTTTGGCCCATCAAGGCTCAGGGTCAAACCCCGCCCTGGCCCTGCCTTCCCACCACTCCCTCTCACATCTCACACTCTCGTTTTCTCCCTCCTAGTAGCTGGCGATGCCGTCGTTGTTGCCCGCCCGATTCCGGCGAGACAGGTCGTTGCGCTCGCCGCCGATGGTCACGGGAGCTTTTTACCTTCTAGTCTGACTTGGACCTCCAACTTGATTTTGGAATAGGTATTGTATCAGGCCGCACTCATCCCTCACTGGTGCTAGGGTTTTGATGCCCGCGGCGTCGCCGTTCCATCGTTGGTGTGCTGCCCTTCTCACTGGGTTGCTCTGATGCTATGGTGGTCACGGTGTAGCAGTGTGGCTCGGCGCGAGTTGAGCATCGTGATGATCCTTGTGCCGCCATGTCGAGTGCTCTGTCTTGCCGTTGTCGTCGATACTACTTCTGCTTCCTCTCTGGCGAGCTATGAACATGCCCCAGGTAGGTGCCACTCTACCTTGCAAACTCCTCTCTCTTTCTCTTGCTATTCCACACTAGTTAAGTTCCTCTTCTTATTTTTGGTGATCAATGATTCATAGTGATTTTCTCATGGATCTGTTTTGAGCATGTGAACTTTAGCTAAGTATAATGGTGGTGATGTCAGTGGTATATGTGCCTTAATCTTATTCAGTTTAGTGAGCCCTTACTATGTTTTGATGAATTGATGGTTGGATAATGTAATATTGAATTTCTACAACTATCAAACATGACAATGATTTATTAAATGCTTTTATTCTTGTGTGATGTTGGTACTGTGAAATCACTTGAAGGTGTTTCCTAGATTTGTACCCGTGATGTTGGCAATGCCTAGTTAAATAGCAGGCTCTGTTATCTAAATAAGTGCTATGGTGGTGAATTAATTTTCATGGTGGTATATATGATATCATGAATTACTTGTCCCAAATACTAATGTTATGACAGTGGAATTAAAAATGCCTCCTAGAGGGTTGGCTAAGAAATGTTCACAAATATTGTTATATTGCAATCCTATAATTCTTGGACTAGCTGAATTGGTATTATACCCCAGCCAAACTTTGCTCTTATGTGATCATGGAAAATATACAGGAATGATTCCTAGAAATATTTCCTAGGAAAATGATTTGTTCTATGTCAAATTTGATAGTGTAAAGATGTACAACTTTGATTCCTAGAGATCCTGCTAGGAAAATGATAAGATTGTGTGGGTAATATTTTTAAGTGTAAATGAGTGGCCAATATCATTATACTGTATATATGACATGAACCATTTTAAATGATTTCTAAATATTTTTAGGAAAATTATTTGTGGATTTAAGAAAATGGTCTTGAGCTTGTACTCGAGAAACTTTGAATCTGCTAGATAGCTTCTACTTGTTTTGGCCACATAAGTACCTCCTGGCCACTAATCGTGTGAGTGTTGTGATACCTCAGTTAAGGATACATAATTATTTTAGAAACCTTAACTAGTCATATTTGGTGTTGTGGATAACCATCTGAGGTTTTAGTTGCTAGCAGGAATTCTTTGTTATAACCAAATGATCGATTTACTTGGATGAGCCAATGATGTATGAACTGAGGCACTGGTACTGATCCAATTTCCTTAAACAGAGATTGCTTTAATGATGTGGCTGTTGAATATTTTGTGATGAATATACATATAACTTAGATGGAGATGTGAGAATAGCCCCTCTTTGATTTAGATGCTAACAGTTGACTTGATAGACTAATAAGAATGGATATGTGCTTGATTTCTTGGCTCTGCCCATGATGCATAGGTTGAGGCTAGACTTGGGATAAGAATATATACTTACTTTGTGTCTTCAATTCTCTATGAGGAACTTTGCATGGCATTTCCATGCAAATCTGAGAGAAGCAATCCTCTTATCTTCCTAGACATGTTCTAGTTGCAGGGTAACTGGATTTGGTTGCTGTGTTATTATTTCCCTTACTTTCAAAGATGTCATTGCAAAAATTAAATAAGAAAATATGCTACAAGATGTAGTTATACACCCATCTACATTGTTGTTTGTAGTGTGGACAGATGATGTGGTGCTGAGATCTTGTGAAACGATTGAATCTGCTGCTACTGCTCCTGGCCACGCTCCTTTTGATATCCAGTTCCTCCTGGATTTGTTGTGGCCTAATTTTCCTAATTTTGTTGGCCAGCTAGTACTATTCATGCCTGCCTTCATGAAATACCTCCCCTCCTTTCTTGATTTACATAACCTCCTCCTAATCTCTTCTAAGAAACCATATTGGTTATGGTGGTACTGGATGCTTGTTGGGGAGGATCTTGTGATGAACTAAGACCAACTGGGCCCTTGGTGGTGTGATATTGAAGTGAATGTGTTATGTTTTCCTAGTTGTTGTCCTGGGTCTATGTGCTCTGCCTTTATACTATTGTGCTGAGATGGACAACACCTCACTTGTATGTGATTAAGCTGCTTACAACTGGGCCCCATATGGTGCAAGTTTCCATCTGTGGGACTTGTGCCTACGGATGAGCTCTCCTTGGAAGATATTTGCTATGGATCACATTGGCTGCAAGTTTGGTAATATCTTGAATTGGTTAATAATTTGGTGTTTCCAAGTGGATTACTAAACACTAAATGGTGAAACTTGCCCTGGGCTTATGATGCTAAGCCTGAAGCCATTCTTTTGATGATAAGAACATATTCTATTTGGAACTTTTCTATTAATACTCAATGATGACCAAGCAATGCATTTCATTGCCAACCTGAGAGTACTATGACCCCCATAACCCCCTATTTTCCCTTCCGTTTTTTGTTTGTTTGTGATTGCAGGGAACAAGACTAATGAAGATAAAGAGACAACTTAGAAATAAGTTTAGGTTTTCTTTTACTCATTTATAATTTATTTTCTGTTTTGGAATGTAAAATTAATGTAATATTGTATACATTAATAAAGTTAATTTTTCTTTATATTTGTAATCTGAATCTTGTAATATTTATATCTTGTTTATTTCATTATTGTAATTTCTTAATTGTAATTTACTCTTATTCTTTTATTGTAAAAGAACAATGTAATACTTATTATATTCTTATAATAAAGAATTATTTTATAACATTATTACAATTATTTCTTTTTACTTAATTATAGCATTATTATTTCTGAATTTCTAAATTCAAAATTTGAATTGAATTTCAAAATTCAAAGTAGATTTTAATTTCTAATACTCCAAAAACACAGATAATACCTAAATGTCATGTCAAAATCTATCGCACCTGGCCTAATGTTTCCATCAGAATAAGAGAGATCTCGATCCCTTTATAGCTTCTTAGTTTTGCGCAAAAATTCCCCGGATTTTCTGATGCATGAATGCAATGCACACACATGTGTCCTGTCTATTTTGAGGTGCTAATCCTAGGATGTTACACTTTCTTCTTTATATTGCTATTCTTCAGATCTGCCAAGTACTTTGGGCAATTCCGCTTCCAGTGACCTTCTCCCTTGCAGTAAAAGCACTCAGTATCAGGATTAGGCCCAGCCTTGGTCTTCTTTGCAAACGTGGTCTTATTGACCATCCTTCTTGAAGTTACCCATTTTATTAAGATTGCCTTGCTTCTTGAAATTGGTGGTCTTATTGACCATCAACACTTGGTGCTCTTTCTTGATCTCCACTTCCGCAGACTTCAACATAGAGAAGAGTTCAGGTAACAACTTATCCAAGCGCTGCATGTTGTAGTTCATCACAAAGTTCTTGTCACTTGGTGATAGTGATTGGAGGACACGGTGAATCCCCAAAGCATTAAGAATCACTATACCCAAGCTTCGGAGCTTATTGGTGTGCCCAGACATCTTAACCACATGCTCACTGACGGAATTGCCCTCTTCCATCTTGCAGTTAAATAATTTTTTAGAAGCCTCATAACTCTCAACTGCCAAGTGAGCCTCAAATATCATTTTGAGTTCACGGACAATATCATGTGGGTCAAAATTATCAAACCTTTTATGAAGCTCCGATTCCAAATCATACAAGATAGCACACTAAACTGTGGAGTACTCATTCTTCTGAGCGAGGAAAACATTCTTCACCTCATCGGTAGCATCATCTGTAGGTGGGTCACCCAGCGGTGCATCCAGCACATAGGTCAACTGACCAGCATTAAGGACAATCCTCAAATTGCGGAACCAATCCGTGAAGTTGATTCCATTGTTTTTGAACTTTTCATTCTATAGGAACGCATTAAAATTGATGGTAGGGGCCGCCATGATCTACAACATATTTGCAATAGTTTAGACTAAGTTTATGACACACTGAGTTCAATTAATTCTTAAATTAACTAGGTAAACTCCCACTCAAAACAATATACCTCACATTGTTTTAGTGATCACACGAACCAAATCCACTACATCAAGTCTGATCATCACGAGAGATGATGTAGATTGAAAGGCGAAAAATCAACATGTTCATCATATCTACTATAGGACTCATGCTTTTCCTTTCGGTATTCCGTGCTCCGAGACCATTTATGTACATGCTAGGCTCATCAAGGTTAACCTTATGGCATCTCCACTAGGCCGACCCATACGGTTGGAGCGTGTCCGAAATGTAGGGTTTTGTAGCATGGAAAACAAAAAAATTCTACCGCATGCACACAAAAAATCCAATATCTATCTACTAGATTGTAGAAACGAGTCGATTAGAGTCTCATGGGTGATGTAGTCATACACTTGCCGATCTCAAGATTGCGTAGATGATCCTTCCGGCGCTGCATTCCGGAAGCGCTTCCCTAGTCGGTCACATGTTCAGTACTCGATGAAGACCTTCCTCTCCCTTGTTCCAAAGAAAATGGAGGTTGTAGTTCTCCCTCGAATTCGGCAAAGACGACGGCGTGGTGTCGGAAGTAGAGGGAAAATCCTTCAGGGCTTCGCCTAAGCCGGAGTAGGTTATGGTGGATTACGGTTTCCGGCGATTTAGGTTTAGAGGGCCGGAGAGGAGGAGGTGGAGTCGGCTGCGGCTAGGGCAGCGGCGCGGCGACGGTGGCGCTTCGGGGGGCGGGGGGCGGCAAGCGTCTAGGTGGGAGGGGTTGGTTGTGTGGTGTTGGGGCACCCCCTCCGCTCTATTTTTGAGAGGTAGGGCAGCTTGGGAGAGGGGAGTTTGAATCCTTCCCAAACTCCCTCTCCTAGTTGGCTTGTGGTGGAGGGAAAGAAGGATTCTTTCCTTCCTCCACTAGGATACATTGTCCCAATTTGACTTTTCAAACTTGCCTTTTGACTTTCCATTTGTAGTTTGATTTCTTTCTTGCTAACGCCCAAACAAGTGACCTAGGACATGATCCAATCATTCCACTTATCCATGACACATTCATGTACCCTTCCCCTTTCGGTCCGGTGAACCTTCTAGACCCTTCTACAACCTCTTTGATGAAATAATCGGAATCATTCCCAAACTCCGGAATTTGACTTTCCTTATATGAATCTTATTATTCGGACCATTCCGGATCTCCTCGTGATATCCCGGATCCCATCCGAGACTTTGAACAACATTCGGTCTTCCTACTTATATTCCATATCTACTAAACAACATCAAATCCTTAAGTGTGTCTCCCAACGGTTTGTGAATTACGCGGACATGACCGAGACACTTCTCCAATCAATAACCAATAGAGGAATCTGGAAATTCATATGTCTCCCACATATTTCTACAATTACTTTGCGATCGAATGAACCACTTACATACGATACCAATTTCCCTTTGTCTCGTGATAGTTTACTTATCCGAGGTTTGATCGTCGATATCTCTGCATACCTAGTTCAACCTCGTTACTGATAAGTACTCTTTTCTCGTTTCTGCGATATGTGATACCTTGTGAGACAGTCACATGCTTGCAAGCTAATTGGATGACATTCCACCGAGAGGGCCCAAAGTATATCTATCCATCATATGGATGGACAAATCCCACTCTTGATCCATGTGCCTCAACACATACTTTCCAAACACTCGATGCCACCTTTATAGCCACCCAGTTACGGTGTTGTGTTTGATGTCATCAAAGCATCCTTCCGGTGATGGTGATTAGCATGATCTCATGGTCGAAGGAATTAGGTTACTATGTATTAGAAAGCTTATAGCAAACAAACTATTGTGACTTGATCTTTATGCTACGCTTATCTATAGGAGTATGTCCATCATACCATTCTCCTAATGATATGATCTTGTTGTTAAAAACATCTCTATGTTCATGATCCAAAAACCGTGATCATCTATTAACCACCAAGCTAGTATTACAAAGAGGCTTTACCAGGGACTCTAATTTAGTTTACAAATCACACAAGTAAAAATGTTTCCGGTTAATACTATTATAGCATGAATGTAAACATTTATCATAAACACAAAGATAAAATAATAACCACTTTTATTATTGCCTCTAGGGCATATCTCCAATAGTCTCCCACTTGCACTAGATTCAACTAATATAGATTACATGGTAATATACCGAACACCCACGGCGGTTTGGTGTTGGTCATGTTTTGCCCTCGGGAGAGGTTTAGTCAACGGATCCGGCACATTGAGATCTGTCTGTACTTTTCAAATCTTTATGTCACCATCTTGGACATGCTCTCAAATAGCGTGGAAATGCATCTTGATATTTTTTAGCGTCTTGTGTGACCTTGGTTCTTGCACATTGGCTATGGAGCCCATGTTATCACAATAGATAGATATTGGGTCCAGCGCACTGGGAACCACACCGAGCTCTATAATGAACTCCTTCCTCCATATCGCCTCTTGTGAAGCCTCCGAAGCAGCTATGTATTCCGATTCAGTTGAAGATCTCTCACAACGCTTTGTTTTGCACTCCTCCAGCTAACTGCTGCACCTTTCAAAATAAATACGTATCCAGATTGAGATTTAGAATCATCCGCATCGGTGTTCCAACTAGCATCGGTGTAACCATTAACAACGAGCTCTTCATCACTTCCATAATAAAGAACCATATCCTTAGTTCTTCTCAAGTATATAAGGATGTTTTTGACCGCTATCCAATGATCCACTCCTGAATCACTTTGATATCTGCTAGTCAAACTAATAGCATATGCAATGTCGGGTCTAGCATGGCATACATGATAGATCCTATGGCTGAGTCATAGGGAGTCTTACTCATCCTTTCTCTATCTTCTGCTGTAGCAGGACTTTGAGTTTTACTCAAGGTCGTATTAGGCAACATGGGCAAGAACCATTTCTTGCTATCTTCCATTCCAAACCTATTTATAACTTTGTCCAAAGATGTACTCTGTGACAATGATATTAGGCGTCTCGATCTATCTCTATAAATATTTATGCCTAATATGTAAGCTGCTTTGCCAAGATCTTTCATTCAAAAACTATTATTCAAATAATCCTTGAAACTATTAAGAAGGTCTACATCATTCCCAATCAACAATATGTCATCCACATATAGTACTAGGAACGCTACAGAGCTCCCACTCACTTTCTTGTAAATACAAGCTTCTCCATAAGTTTGTATAAAACCAAAACTTTTGATTACCTTATCAAAACATTGGTTCCAACTCTGGGATGCTTGCTTCAATCCATAAATGGACCGTTGAAGTTTATATACCTTGTTAGCATCTTTAGGATCGACACAACCTTTGGGTCATACCATATACAACTCTTTGTCAATGTCTCCATTGAGGAACGCCGTTTTTACATCCATCTGCCATATCTCATAATCATAATATGCAGCTATTGCTTACAGAATCCTCACAAACTTTAGCTTCGCTACTGGTGAGAAAGTCTCATCGTAGTCAACTCCTTGAATCTGTCGAAACCATTTTGCGACAAGTCGAGCTTTATAGACAATAACATTACCATTATCATATGTTTTCTTCTTGAAAATCCATTTTTTCTCGACAGCCTTCCGGCCATCCGGTAAGTTCACCAAAGTCCATACTTGGTTTTCGTACATGGATCCAATCTCGGATTTCATGGCTTCATGCAATTTATTGGAATCTGGGATCATCATTGCTTCCTCATATGTTGTCGGGTCATCGGTGTTGTCCACCAACATGACACTCATAACGGGATTGTACCAATCTGGAGTGGTACGAGTTCTCGTTGACCTGCAAGGTTCCGTAGTAACTTCAACCGAAGTTTCATGATGAACATCATTATCTTCCTCTCTTATTAGTGTAGGTGCCACAAGTAACTACTTATGCTACTGCAATAATCTCAAGTCCGAGAGAAGGTTCAACAACCTCGTCGAGTTCTACTTTCCTTCTAGTCACTTCTTTCGAGAGAAACTCCTTCTCTAGAAAGGATCCATTCTTGGCAACAAAGATTTTTCCCTCGGATCTATGAAAGAAGGTATACCCAATAGTTTCCTTCGGGTATCCTATGAAGACGCATTTTTCTGCTTTGGGTTCAAGCTTGTCGGGCTGTAACTTCTTTATATAAGCTTCACAACCCCACACATTAAGGAACGACAATTTAGGTTTCTTCCCAAACCATAATTCATACGGTGTCATTTCAAGGGATTTAGATGGTGCCCTATTTAAAGTGACATCATAGAACAAACCATATCTAAGAGAGTTCGATTACGACATTCGGACACACCATTACGTTGTGGTGTTCACGGTGGTGTTAATTCTGAAAGTATTCCGCATTTCTTCAAATGCCCGCCAAACTCGTAACTTAGATATTCACCTCCACGATCAGATCATAGAAACTTAATCTTCTTGTTTCGTTTCATTCTCTACTTCACTTTGAAATTCCTTAAACTTCATGAAAGTTTCGGACCACATAAACTCATAACATTGAAGCTAAATGTTTCATGAAATAGATATACCCATATCTACTAAAGTCATCCGTGAAAGTAAGAACATAACAATAACCACCGCGCTATGCTACCCTCATTGGACCACACACATCGGTATGTATGATTTCCAATAAGTCCGTAGCTCGCTCCATCATACCAGAAAATGGAGTCTTAGTCATTTTACCCATTAGACATGCTTCGCATCTTTCAAGTGATTCAAAATCAAGTGACTCAAGAAGTCCATCGAATGGAGTTTCTTCATACGCTTCACTCCAATGTGACCAAGACTACAGTGCCACATATAGGTTGAGTTATCGTTCAATTTCAAATGTTTAGCTTCAATGTTATTAATATGTGTATGACTACAATCGAGATTCAACAAGAATAGACCATCTATCAAAGGTGCATGTGCATAAAACATATTACTCATATAAATCGAACAACCATTATTCTCGGACTTAAACAAGTAACCTTCTCGCAATAAACACGATCCGGATAAAATTTTCATGCTCAAAGCAGGCACCAAATAACAATTATTTAAGTATAAAACTAATCCCGATGGTAGATGAAGAGGTAGCGTGCCGACCGTGATCACATCAACCTTTGATCCATTTCCAACGCACATCGTCACCTTTTTCTTCGCTAGTTTCCATCTATTTTGTAGTACATGTTTCGAGTTAAAATATGAGCAATCGAACCAGTATCAAATACCCAGGCACTACTACGACTACTAGTGAGATACACATCAATAACATGTATATCGGATATACCTTTCTTTTTGATGTTGACGTTCTTCAAATCCCCAAGTACTTAGGTCAATTTCGCTTCTAGTGACCTTCCACCTTGCAGTAAAAGCACTCAGTATCAGGCTTAGGCCCAGCCTTGGTTTCTTCGCCGACGCGGTAACTTTCATACTACCCTTCTTGAAGTTTCCCTTTTTCTTAGACTTGCCTTGCTTCTTGAATTTGGTGGTCTTATTGACCATCAACACTTGGTTCTCTTTCTTTATCTCCACTTCCATAGACATTAACATGGATAAGAGTTCGGGCAACGACTTGTCCATGTTTTGCATATTGTAGTTCATCACAAAGTTCTTGCAACTTGGTGGTAGTGATTGGAGGACACGGTGAATCACCAAAGAGTTAGGAATCACTATACCCAAGCTTTGAAGCTTGATTTAGTGCCCAGACATTTTAAGCACGTGCTCACTGATGGAGCTGCCCTCTTCCATCTTGTAGTTAAACAATTTTTCAGAAGCCTTATAACTCTCAACTGCCGCGTGGGTCATGGTTCTCAAACCTTTTCTGAAGCTACGATTCCAAACCATACAAGATAGCACACTAAACTATGGAGTATTGATTCTTCCGAGTGAGGAAAACATTCTTCACCTCATTGGTAGCATCAGTTGCAGGTGTGTCACCTAGCGGTGCATCCATCACATAGGTCAAATTACTAGCATTAAGGACAATCCTCAAGTTGCAGAGCCAATCTGGGAAGTTGCTTCCATTGTTTTTCAATTTTTCTTTCTCTAGGAACACACTAAAATTGATGGTAGGCGACTCCATTGATCTACAACATATTTGCAATAGTTTAGAATAAGTTTATGACAAATTGATTTATAGTTAATAGTTAAATTAATCTAGGTGAAATCCCACTCAAAACAATATCCTCACATTGTTTTAGTGATCACACGAACCAAATCCACCACATCAAAACCGATCATCACGAGAGATGACGTAGCTTCAATGGCGAACAATCAACATTTTCATCATATCTACTATATGACTCATGCTTTACCTTTCAGTGATCCGTGTTCCGAGACCATGTCTATACATGCTAGGCTCGTCAAGATCAAACCTTAGCTTCCGCATGAGCAAATCTGGCTTGCTCCCGTTGTATACACTCGCAGAATCTAACACACCCGATCATCACGTGGTGCTTCGAAACAACGAGCTTTAGCAATGGTGCCTACTAAGGATGAACACTTTATAACTTGATATTTTGTGAGAGGGATCATCTTATAATGCTACCATCATGAACTAAGAAATACAAGATGCATAAAAAGGATTAACATCACATGCAATTCATAATATGTGATATGATAAGGCCTTTCTTCTTGTGCTTCCGATCTCCATATTCAAGCATGAACATGATCTCCATCATCACCGACGTGGTATCAAGGTCAATGGCACCGCTCCATGGTTGTCTTCCACCAGCATCAACTATTACAACTACTTTGAATAATAGACACGCAGGTCTTAACAAAATTAAAAGACAACCATAAGGCTCCTGCCGGTTGCCGACTTACAATAAGGATCATTGCATACATCATATATAATCACAATCATGGCCATATCACATCACAACACATCCCTGCAAAACAAAGTTTGACGCCTCTAATTTTCTTTGCATATTTTACGTGGTTTGGGGCTTTCAATAAGTTTCGTTCTAACTTACGAACAAGAACCACAATGTTGATGCTTGAACTATCAAGTGTCTGTTGTAAATTGAATCTATACTATGATGGGAGAGACAGACACCCGCAAAGCCACTTACTCAATACAAGTTGCATGTTAAGCGTGGAGCAAGTCTCATGAACGATGTCATGTAAGGTTATCCCGGGCTGCTTCATCCCATCATACCGCAAGATGCAAAGTACACAAAAAGCAATTGATAATTAAAGCACCACCATGCACAAAAACCATTGTGTTCTACTTGTGTAACAGATCTACATATAGACACGGCTCTGATACCACTGTAGGTGTTCGTAGCATGGAAATCAAAAAATTTCTACCGCATGCACACAAACAAGTCACGATATATCTACTAGATTATAACAACGAGTCGATTAGAGTACTCACCCTTGAATATTCCAAAGCGGTTAACGAGAGCAGATTATCGTGGGTGATGTAGTCGTACACTTGCTGGTCTCAAGATCGCGTAGACGATCCTTATGGCTCTGTGTTTCGGCAGCACTTCCACAGTCGTTCACACGTTCGGTACTCGATGAAGACCTTCCTCTCCCTTGTTCCAGAAGGCAGCGGAGTTTGTAGTTCTCCCCTCGCGATTCTGGCAGCACGACGGCGTGGTGTCGGAAGTAGATGGAAAATCCTGCAGGGCTTCTCCTAAGCCGGAGCAGGTGATGGTGGATCTAGGGTTTTTGGCGATCTAGGTTTAGAGGTCCAGAGAGGAGGAGGTGGAGTTGGCGGTGGCTAGGGCGGCGGCGACGATCTGGTGGCGGCGCCAAGCGGCGATGGCGGCGCCAAGCGGCGATGGCGACACTGCGGGAGGGGGCGGCGGAGCAGCTAGGTGGGAGGGGCTGGTTGTGTGGTCTTGGGACACCCCTCCCCTCTATTTATGAGAGGGAGGGCAGCTTGGGAGAGGGGAGTTTTAATCCTTCCCCAACTCAATCTCCTAGTTGGCTTGTGGTGGAGGGAAAGAAGGATTCTTTCCTTCCTCAACTAGGATACATTGTCCCAGTTTGACTTTTCAAACTTGCCTTTTGACTTTCAATTTAGAGCTTGATTTCTTTTTTGCTAATGCCCAACCAAGTGATCTAGGACATGATCCAATAATTTCACTTATCCATGACACATTCATGAACCCTTCCCCTTCCGGTTCGGTGAAGCTTATAGACCCTTCTAGAACCTCTCCGATGAAATCATCGAAATCATTCCCGAACTCTGGAATTGGACTTTCCTTATATGAATCCTATTCTCCAGAACATTCTGGATATCCTCGTGATATCCCGGATCCCATCCGAGACTCCGAACAACATTCGGTCTCCCTACTTACATTCCATATCTACTAAACAACATCTAATCCTTAAGTGTGTCTCCCTAAGGTTCGTGAATTACGCGGACATGACCGAGACACTTCTCCAATCAATAACCAATAGAGGAATCTGGAAATTCATATGGCTCCCACATATTTCTATGATTACTTTGCGATCGAAAGAACCACTTACATATGATATCAATTTCCCATTGGCTCACGATAGTTTACTTATATGAGGTTTGATCGTCGGTATCTTCGCATAGCTAGTTCAACCTCGTTACTGATAAGTACTCTTTTCTTGTTCCCGTGATATGTGATCCCTTGTGAGCCAGTCACATGCTTGCAAGCTAATTGGATTACATTCCACCGAGAGGGCCCAGAGTATATCTATCCGTCATATCGATGGACAAATCCCACTCTTGATCCATGTTCATCAACACATACTTTCGGAACAATCAATGACACCTTTATAGCCACCAAGTTACGGTGTGGTGTTTGATGTCATCAAAGCATCCTTCCGCTGATGGTGATTAGCATGATATCATGGTCAAAGGAATTAGGTTACTATGTATCGGAAAGCTTATAGCAAACAAACTATTGAAATGACTTGATATTTATGCTACGCTCATCTATAGGAGTATGTCCATCATACCATTATCCTAATGATATGATCTTGTTGTTAACAACATCTCTATGTTCATGATCCAAAAACCATGATCATCTATTAACCAACAAGCTAGTATTACAAAGAGGATTTACCAGGGACTCTAATTTAGTTTACAAATCACACAAGTATCAATGTTTCCGGTTAATACTATTATAGCATGAATGTAAACATTTATCATAAACACAAAGATACAATAATAACCACTTTTATTATTGCCTCTAGGGCATATCTCCAACACAAAACTGTCCACACGGACGCGCGGGGCGTGCGCGGCGCCCCAGCGGGGCGACCCATCCGGCGAAACGCATCCGGCTCGACCCATCCATGCAACTAATCTGGGGCTCGGTTGCGTTGGCTCATACACACGGAGACAGCACGGATGTCGTGCCGTTGGCCACCCGAGCCCATATGTAAGAGAGACATTAGTACTTAATGATAGCTTTTCATTAGATTAAGCCCTGCTAGTTACAAAAAGGCCATTCAAACTAATTAGGGGGGGTGCTACTGCTACTGTTGCTCCTGCTCCTCCGGCTATGGCTACGGCGACGGCTACTACTGGAGGAGGACAGCGTGGTGGATACTCGCCACACTTGCCACGGTGTTAGGGTCCCAACCTGATAAGGTAGAGTCCTCCTGTGTTTACAATGCTAGTCCCTGGATCAATAGCTAGCATCCACAGTTAAGATGTAATATCAAGATACAAAGGTCATAATATAACTTTATAACCAGGAATAACATAATTTTATTACATCATACATAGCTCATTTGGCTATTACATTACATTGCAGCGGAATAAATATAGTCATGGGTCCTTCATCTTCAAAGTGCCACAGGCAGATGTTGGTTGTAGACTTTGTAATCCTAAACATTCAATCTTCACTAAAATCAATCAAACCTGCAACATACAAGTTACAGCCACAAAGGGTCAATACACTTGAATTGTATTGGCAAGTGATACTATGGTAGTATAGTGGAATCTATCATCTATATGCATTTGGCTAAGTGGAGTTGAGGCTTGCATTGCTCAAAATAGATTTTTCTTATCATTTTGAAATTACTAAGTTTTTGTTTGGCAAAAACTTTCCAAGACATCTACTAATCAAAGACGGGAGATCCACTCAGGGCATCTACCAATCAAAGACTGAAGATTTGCTTGGCAAAACAATTTTCTTCAATCTAAGATTTTGAGATCCTTGTACCAAGCCATCTCTCCATCAAAGATTGAAGAATTCAAACAACCCTTGTTCAAACCACAAGATTTTAATTTAGAAATTGGAATGATGAGATTCTTGATTGCTTCCATGTCTTGATGCTCAAATTGTCCTTTACCAGGGACATGGCTAAGTACTTAGATTTTACACTCTGCAGAGGTTGTGCACTTTACCCACAAGACTTGGTTTCCCAAGACAAAATCTTTCAGAAGCCTTCCCTTAGACCAAGATGGACGCTCCAACCTATCAAACACTACCACCCACTGTCCATTTGGCTAAGTTCTTGCAACCTATATGATCATGGCAGAGCCCATATTGCCAAGTGGTTGCACTTGAAGCTTCTCAACATTTGACATCTCCAATCTCTTTGTTTCCTGGGTGGCATTCCACAAGTGTGATACACAAGGTTCACCAGTCCCCTGGCCTTGTGTAACCACTCAACATATCCCAATCTTTCCATTCCACCCAGGTGATTCATTAACTTAGTTGTTTTATTAAACAAAACATAAGTCCTTTAGACTTAGATTATTTTTCCATAGTGTGAATATATTTTCCACCCATGTTTTCTATTAGCTAGGCTAAGCTTGGTAGTAGTAGGAATCTTAACTTAGGAAAGTCCTACTAAGGATTCTTCTACAAAGTTTTCCTATAGCAAGATCTATACTTAGCAAAATCCATGCAAGTTTACTTAACAAAATCACTAATGCATAATAAAAGTATTGGGATAGAAAGTATGAAGCATCACTTGCCTTTTTGGTAGAGTATAGGTTCACTTCTTGATCTTTGCAACAATCACTCTCTTCAAGTCACTACAAATCAATCAAGCAAGGCACAAACTCAATCTACCAATCAAGCAAACCAACACACATAAATAACAAAGTCAAAGAAATGCATGCAAGCATGCCAAGCTTTGTTTTGTTTGAAAAAGTGGTTCCTAGTGGGTCATAGTCATTTGGGTACATCTAATGGTTATTTCCTAAAGTGACTAAGTCATTTGTAAAAGGTTTCACTTTAAAACCATTTTCAAAACAAAGTGTTATTTTATGTGGTGTAGAAATATTTTTACTAAGGCATTAGCCCATAGGGTTCACCAAATGAGTTGCTATTGCAAAACTTGGTGTTTTTGGGTCAGTAGGTTTGGTCCAAACCATCTACCCAAAGTTTTCTTCTTTTAAACATTTCCATAATAAAATCAATGAGTTTATTTGGCTAGAAAATGGCTAAGTTAAATAATTCAACTTAAATTTCACCAAA
The DNA here is from genome assembly GCA_030063025.1 of Avena longiglumis. Taxonomy (NCBI): domain Eukaryota; kingdom Viridiplantae; phylum Streptophyta; class Magnoliopsida; order Poales; family Poaceae; genus Avena; species Avena longiglumis. The sequence goes on along the minus strand of CP125974.1, from coordinate 190,022,882 downwards.
ATCATTTTTAATTCTATGGGTTGGTTCCTAGGGTCAGTAGGGTCACCACAAACCAATTGGCAAAGGTTTGATCTCAAAATTCATTTTTAAATGATTTTTCTAATGTTAGCAAGCACACAAAAGAATCTGCAAATTTAAACAAGCTAACCAATACTATTTGACAAACTAAGGCCATGGTTGGCTAGGGCTTGTTCTCCTGAATCTTTTGATATAAAATTTGTCAAATTTGGACGTATGGATCAAAAGTTACAAAGGTTTGAAGTTTGCAATTAAATCTGATTCAAATTTCTGATTTAAATCGAACACTGGACACGCGGCAGCTTCTTATTCGCGGATACCGCTTCGCTGCGGATCACGCTCTGGTGCGTTGGATCTAGTTAAATCGAATGGCTCAGATCGAGTACCCCTTCGCGAATAAGTGGATCTATCCTATTCGTGCGATCTCGATCTAACGGTTGCTACTGACCGGCCACGGATGGGCGGCGCTGCGCGACGGTGAACGGTGGTGACGGACAGACGGCGGCGGCGCTGGCGAAGCAGTAAGCGAGAAGGAGGGAGAGGATGCTCACCAGGTTCGCAAACGCTTGGGAAAGCTCAACGTGGCCGTATCTTGTCGAGGGGTGCTCGGGAACGGGGTGGATTGCTCGTCGGAGTTTGCTCTGGCGGCGGTTGGCTCTGGTTGAGGTTGAGGACAACACTGCAGATCACAAGGGAGCAAACCAATGGTATGGTTAGATGCGCACGGTCGAGGAAAGTGAGGGTGTGTGAATGGGGAGGCGCGGGGCGGTCTGGTTTACCCGGGAGACGTCGCCGGGGAAGAGACAGACGGCGGCGATGCTGAAGTTTGTTGTTGGCGAGGCTTAGGGGTGCCCGCGGTCGAGTGATTGACACCGAAGGATGCGCCGGTGTATGGTGAGTGTGCTCGTGTGCTCAGGGAGGCGGAAAGGAGAGTGTGCTGGCCGGAATTTGCGAGAGGGCTCGTCGGAGACGAAGCCGTTCGAGAACGAATGACGGCACTGGGGCGTCTTTCGGGAAGAAGGCATAGGGAAGCGGAGAGGACTCGGGCGATTTAAAACAGTTTGGTCGCAGGGGAATTAAGGTGGCGTTAATTGACGCGCATGGGTTACTGCAAAGAAGCGAGGTTATGGGGAGGAGGTCGCGGGAGGAAGAAGGGAAGTGGGGTCCGCTGCTGGAAACGAAGGGACAAGTGGTCCACCAGTCGATTCTTTGGGAGGGTTGATTAGTTGGTTCGAACCGTTTCCTGGGAGGAGAGTTGGATTGGCTTAGTGGGTAGTTGGGCTGGAGTTGTTGGGCCTGTCCATTTTCTTTTTTTTTATTCAGTATCCTTTTCTTTTATATTTCTGAATTCTGTTTTGAATTTCCAAACAAACAATTCACACTCAAATCAAATCAACATTCAGCAAACTTTGAACTTTGAATTTTGGTACTGTTTATCAACATAAACCAAATCTCAAAATAAAATGAAATAATTTTCTTATTTATTTTAGGATCCATTTAATAGTTAAATAAAATGGATCACTAGTTATTTAATAAAATAGGGTTTGATTTTTATTAATAAAACTTCCATTTGAAATCTAATTATTTTCATAATCAAACCAGTAGGTTTTATTTGAAAATAAGGATGCTTGGAAATCTTGTTTTAAAATAAAATAACCTTTTATTTTAGGTTCCATTTATAATTAAATAAATGGTCCTTAGATAATAATCCATTTAGGATTTGTTTATTTGGTTCAAATAATTCATATTGAATTATTTGGAAAGTATTCCAAAGTGATTTATTAATCATATAAGATTGGGTAATTGTTTTAATTCCAAATATCATTTTCTCATGTATTTTTATTTAGAGATTTGTCCTTATTTAAAATAGGGATAGAATGGTTATTTCCATTTTATTTTATCTGGAATATTCTTTATTTCATATTTTTATTTGAATTGGGATTAATCATCACTCCATTTACTTCATGGATTAGGCCAAGATTTGATTTGATCTGTAAATATTCTTTATTAATATTTTCATTTTTGTCTTATGAAATCCATATCTTTTTACTTAGAGATCCAAACTTGGTGATTCCAATTTGTGAAAACTTATTTATTATTTGTTTATACTTTTGATTCCTTTTAAGATCTATTGTACTCCACTTGGTATGGGTTTTGGTAAGGCTTTTAATAGCTTTGGAAATTCATTTCACTTATCTTTTTATATTCATAAGATTTTGTTTATGGTTCCATCTATAATTTTAAATAAAATGGTCCATGGTTTATTAATTAAATAGGGTTTGGTTCATTTAATAAAATCCTCATTTGAAATTCTAATGCTTTCAAAATCCATTCAGTAGGTTTTAATTAAGAGAATTAATACTCAGAAAACTTATTTTATTAAAAATAATTTTAACAAGCTTTGATGTTTAAATTAAATTGGTAAAACTTCTTATTTAAATAAAGTTGGATATTAAATCCTTATTAATTTATTTTAAATAAACCTTTGCTAAATTTATTTAGAATTAAATGTTTTAATTCCAAAAGTTTGGTCAAGGTTTAATTTTCCTTTATTTAATAATCTTTATTTATAAAACTTCTATTTCATTGGAAAACAAATCTTTTCATTTAATTGTTTCAAATTAGTATTTCCAAATGTTTTTATTTTTCCTTTTATTAAAGGTTTATCTTTTTAAATCTCTTGAGGTTTATTTTAATTCAAATGAGTTTGAGGTTCCAATTGTATTCAAAAAGTTTCTTCTGGCTCTGAAAATTAACAAAGTTTTATTTTATTAATTTATTTTCACATTACAAGATTTGGAAATTCTTGGGATGTGACAGGCTACCACCCTTAAAATAAATCTCGTCCCGAGATTTGGGGAGGCTGGGGTTACAATCAAGTTCAAACAACTAGGGTACTACCACCCTTAAGATTTTTCAAACAAAAATTACATATTGGCCTTCTTGGGTCCTGGAATTTCTCTATGTTAAACTTTGCTTTATTCCTATGCTTGACTCATGGACCAAGATTGAGCTTCTCCATAGGCTTGTTTAACTTGTTCTCCATCCTTTCTGGACAATTGTTTGCATAGTGGCCTAGTTCCTTGCATTTGAAACATGTGACAAGGCTGAGATCTCTCATAGGCTTGTTTATCTTATGCTTCATCTTTTCTGGACAGTAGTTTGCATAATGTCCTAACTCTTTCGATGTTTGCACATCACTTGGCTAATATCTTTCTTTTCTTTGGTATTCTTGTCTCTTGTTTGTTTCCTTGGTTCTTCTTGTTTTCTGGGCACTCATTGGCATAGTGTCCCATCTCTTTGCATTTGAAACATTGCACCTGTGTAATATCCTTCTTACTAGTGTTGGGGAATTTCTTTTTCTTCTTGGGTCTCTCCAAAGCTAGGAGTTCTTCTAGTTCATGTTCTTCATAGGTGGGAGATCTTTCTCTCTTCTTGGGACATTGATCTTCATGTTCCTTGGATGCATGATTCTTGTCTCTAAAATTACAGCTAGCTTGGGTTCCTTCTAGAATAACATCTTTGTCATCCTTGTTGTCATAGCTCTTTGGGAAAAAAAAAATTCTCCCATGTTGATCATTTGAGTAACCAATCCTTGCAACAATTGGGATTGAAGTTTCAAAATCCTTTGTATGGCAGGGTCTAGTCCATTGTTGTTGGCTAAAAGCTGAGTTGTCTCTTGGCTCAACTGGTTTTGGGTTATTATAAGTTCTCTCATGTTGTCTTCTTGGTTGGTGTTGATGTCTCTTGGAGTAGTCATCTGTTTGGGTTTGAAGGGAGATTAGAATAGGCAAGATATTTCTAAGGAGTCAATCTTAATCACACACATCACAATTCACACAAGCAATGTGCATGCAATCACAAACAAACATTTCAACAACTTTGCACTCAAACAACAGGGTTCAAGCACATACTTAGACAACAAAATATTTTTGTTACACCACATAGGTTGGTGTATTTGACTTTAACTATAAATGGTGGTCCATCTACATGGTTCACTTGTGATCTTTCCATCCTTCTTGGTTGTTTCTTCTTACATGAGATCATGGTTCCTTGAGAAAAACTCTTGGTTGCAATACTTCAAAGTTGTTGATGGATCCTTCTAACTTTTGCATTCCCTCAGTCTCTAATTCTTAAGCAAGTTTTTCCTTGTTTCACTTGTGGTCCTTAGTAGTTTCCATGTTGGAAGTCCTTGGGGAATATGCTGAAGATGTTGAAGTCATTAGAGTTGAAGAAGTTGAAGAAGTCCTTTGCACATGGTGTAGTCTTTGGTCATGGGGTAGGCTTTTATCCATCAAGTTAAAATAGAAGAGAATGTAGAGTTGAAACCAAAATGGTTGAGGAAAGAGTTTACAAGATTGTTTTGTAAAATAAGTTTTTGGAACAAATACAACTCCTATTTTTCTAAGGGTTTTTGTCCAATCCTAGGGTTTACAAATCCTACAGGCAACACAATGCTCTGATACCATCTGTTAGGGTCCCAACCTGATAAGGTAGAGTCCTCCTGTGTTTACAATGCTAGTCCCTGGATCAATAGCTAGCATCCACAGTTAAGATGTAATATCAAGATACAAAGGTCATAATATAACTTTATAACCAGGAATAACATAATTTTATTACATCATACATAGCTCATTTGGCTATTACATTACATTGCAATGAATAAATATAGTCATGGGTCCTTCATCTTCAAAGTGCCACAGGCAGATGTTGGTTGTAGACTTTGTAATCCTAAACATTCAATCTTCACTAAAATCAATCAAACCTGCAACATACAAGTTACAGCCACAAAGGGTCAATACACTTGAATTGTATTGGCAAGTGATACTATGGTAGTATAGTGGAATCTATCATCTATATGCATTTGGCTAAGTGGAGTTGAGGCTTGCATTGCTCAAAATAGATTTTTCTTATCATTTTGAAATTACTAAGTTTTTGTTTGGCAAAAACTTTCCAAGACATCTACTAATCAAAGACGGGAGATCCACTCAGGGCATCTACCAATCAAAGACTGAAGATTTGCTTGGCAAAACAATTTTCTTCAATCTAAGATTTTGAGATCCTTGTACCAAGCCATCTCTCCATCAAAGATTGAAGAATTCAAACAACCCTTGTTCAAACCACAAGATTTTAATTTAGAAATTGGAATGATGAGATTCTTGATTGCTTCCATGTCTTGATGCTCAAATTGTCCTTTACCAGGGACATGGCTAAGTACTTAGATTTTACACTCTGCAGAGGTTGTGCACTTTACCCACAAGACTTGGTTTCCCAAGACAAAATCTTTCAGAAGCCTTCCCTTAGACCAAGATGGACGCGCTCCAACCTATCAAACACTACCACCCACTGTCCATTTGGCTAAGTTCTTGCAACCTATATGATCATGGCAGAGCCCATATTGCCAAGTGGTTGCACTTGAAGCTTCTCAACATTTGACATCTCCAATCTCTTTGTTTCCTGGGTGGCATTCCACAAGTGTGATACACAAGGTTCACCAGTCCCCTGGCCTTGTGTAACCACTCAACATATCCCAATCTTTCCATTCCACCCAGGTGATTCATTAACTTAGTTGTTTTATTAAACAAAACATAAGTCCTTTAGACTTAGATTATTTTTCCATAGTGTGAATATATTTTCCACCCATGTTTTCTATTAGCTAGGCTAAGCTTGGTAGTAGTAGGAATCTTAACTTAGGAAAGTCCTACTAAGGATTCTTCTACAAAGTTTTCCTATAGCAAGATCTATACTTAGCAAAATCCATGCAAGTTTACTTAACAAAATCACTAATGCATAATAAAAGTATTGGGATAGAAAGTATGAAGCATCACTTGCCTTTTGGTAGAGTATAGGTTCACTTCTTGATCTTTGCAACAATCACTCTCTTCAAGTCACTACAAATCAATCAAGCAAGGCACAAACTCAATCTACCAATCAAGCAAACCAACACACATAAATAACAAAGTCAAAGAAATGCATGCAAGCATGCCAAGCTTTGTTTTGTTTGAAAAAGTGGTTCCTAGTGGGTCATAGTCATTTGGGTACATCTAATGGTTATTTCCTAAAGTGACTAAGTCATTTGTAAAAGGTTTCACTTTAAAACCATTTTCAAAACAAAGTGTTATTTTATGTGGTGTAGAAATATTTTACTAAGGCATTAGCCCATAGGGTTCACCAAATGAGTTGCTATTGCAAAACTTGGTGTTTTTGGGTCAGTAGGTTTGGTCCAAACCATCTACCCAAAGTTTTCTTCTTTTAAACATTTCCATAATAAAATCAATGAGTTTATTTGGCTAGAAAATGGCTAAGTTAAATAATTCAACTTAAATTTCACCAAAATCATTTTTAATTCTATGGGTTGGTTCCTAGGGTCAGTAGGGTCACCACAAACCAATTGGCAAAGGTTTGATCTCAAAATTCATTTTTAAATGATTTTTCTAATGTTAGCAAGCACACAAAAGAATCTGCAAATTTAAACAAGCTAACCAATACTATTTGACAAACTAAGGCCATGGTTGGCTAGGGCTTGTTCTCCTGAATCTTTTGATATAAAATTTGTCAAATTTGGACGTATGGATCAAAAGTTACAAAGGTTTGAAGTTTGCAATTAAATCTGATTCAAATTTCTGATTTAAATCGAACACTGGACACGCGGCAGCTTCTTATTCGCGGATACCGCTTCGCTGCGGATCACGCTCTGGTGCGTTGGATCTAGTTAAATCGAATGGCTCAGATCGAGTACCCCTTCGCGAATAAGTGGATCTATCCTATTCGTGCGATCTCGCTCTAACGGTTGCTCTTGACCGACCCACGGATGGGCGGCGCTGACGGTGAGCGGTGGTGACAGACGGCGGCGGCCATGGCGAAGCGAAGCGAAGGAGAGGATGCTCACCAGGTTCGCAAACGCTTGGGAAAGCTCAACGCGTGGCCGTATCTTGTCGAGGGTGCTCGAACGGGTGGATTGCTCGTCGGAGTTTGCTCTGGCGGTTGGCTCTGGTTGAGGTTGAGGACAACACTGCAGATCACAAGGGAGCAAACCAATGGTATGGTTAGATGCGCACGGTCGAGGAAAGTGAGGTTGTGTGAATGGGGAGGCGCGGGGCGGTCTGGTTTACCCGGGAGACGTCGCCGGGGAAGAGACAGACGGCGGCGATGCTGAAGTTTGTTGTTGGCGAGGCTTAGGGGTGCCCGCGGTCGAGTGATTGACACCGAAGGATGCGCCGGTGTATGGTGAGTGTGCTCGTGTGCTCAGGGAGGCGGAAAGGAGAGTGTGCTGGCCGGAATTTGCGAGAGGGCTCGTCGGAGACGAAGCCGTTCGAGAACGAATTGCGACGGCCTGGGGGCGTGCTCGGGGAAGAAGGCATAGGGGAAACGGAGAGGACTCAGGGGCGATTTAAAACAGTTTGGTCGCAGGGGGAATTAAGGTGGCGTTAGCAATTGACGCATGGGTTACTGCAACGGCAGCGAGGTTATGGGGAGGAGGAGGTCATGGGAGGAAGAAGGGGAACAGTGGAAGTGGGGTCCATGTCGTTGGAAACGAAAGGGACAAGTGGTCCACCGATCGATTCTTTGGGAGGTTGATTAGTTGGTTCGAACCGTTTCTGCGGGAGGAGAGTTGGGCTGGATTGGCTTAGTGGGCTGGGGTAGTTGAGTTGTTGGGCTGTCCATTTTCTTTTTTTTTTTCAGTATCCTTTTCTTTTATATTTCTGAATTCATTTTGAATTTCCAAACAAACAATTCACACTCAAATCAAATCAACATTCAGCAAACTTTGAACTTTGAATTTTGGTACTGTTTATCAACATAAACCAAATCTCAAAATAAAATGAAATAATTTTCTTATTTATTTTAGGATCCATTTAATAGTTAAATAAAATGGATCACTAGTTATTTAATAAAATAGGGTTTGATTTTTATTAATAAAACTTCCATTTGAAATCTAATTATTTTCATAATCAAACCAGTAGGTTTTATTTGAAAATAAGGATGCTTGGAAATCTTGTTTTAAAATAAAATAACCTTTTATTTTAGGTTCCATTTATAATTAAATAAATGGTCCTTAGATAATAATCCATTTAGGATTTGTTTATTTGGTTCAAATAATTCATATTGAATTATTTGGAAAGTATTCAAAGTGATTTATTAATCATATAAGATTGGGTAATTGTTTTAATTCCAAATATCATTTTCTCATGTATTTTTATTTAGAGATTTGTCCTTATTTAAAATAGGGATAGAATGGTTATTTCCATTTTATTTTATCTGGAATATTCTTTATTTCATATTTTTATTTGAATTGGGATTAATCATCACTCCATTTACTTCATGGATTAGGCCAAGATTTGATTTGATCTGTAAATATTCTTTATTAATATTTTCATTTTTGTCTTATGAAATCCATATCTTTTTACTTAGAGATCCAAACTTGGTGATTCCAATTTGTGAAAACTTATTTATTATTTGTTTATACTTTTGATTCCTTTTAAGATCTATTGTACTCCACTTGGTATGGGTTTTTGGTAAGGCTTTTAATAGCTTTGGAAATTCATTTCACTTATCTTTTTATATTCATAAGATTTTGTTTATGGTTCCATCTATAATTTTAAATAAAATGGTCCATGGTTTATTAATTAAATAGGGTTTGGTTCATTTAATAAAATCCTCATTTGAAATTCTAATGCTTTCAAAATCCATTCAGTAGGTTTTAATTAAGAGAATTAATACTCAGAAAACTTATTTTATTAAAAATAATTTTAACAAGCTTTGATGTTTAAATTAAATTGGTAAAACTTCTTATTTAAATAAAGTTGGATATTAAATCCTTATTAATTTATTTTAAATAAACCTTTGCTAAATTTATTTAGAATTAAATGTTTTAATTCCAAAAGTTTGGTCAAGGTTTAATTTTCCTTTATTTAATAATCTTTATTTATAAAACTTCTATTTCATTGGAAAACAAATCTTTTCATTTAATTGTTTCAAATTAGTATTTCCAAATGTTTTTATTTTTCCTTTTATTAAAGGTTTATCTTTTTAAATCTCTTGAGGTTTATTTTAATTCAAATGAGTTTGAGGTTCCAATTGTATTCAAAAAGTTTCTTCTGGCTCTGAAAATTAACAAAGTTTTATTTTATTAATTTATTTTCACATTACAAGATTTGGAAATTCTTGGGATGTGACACACGGCCATCATTGCCGCGGCTGCCGTTGCTGCGGCCGCCATTGCCAGGGCCACCGGCCCATCAATCGCCGCCCTGGAGGCCTAGATGGCCTGCTGCTCGAAGTGTTCGCGGAGACGGCCGCAAGAATTTCCATGAGCCGCGGCTCTTCCCTCCGCCTGTAGCCGGTGCTCCACCTCCTGGTTCGCCAGGGCCTTGTCCATCTTGGTGGCCTAGTGGTCCCTCGCCTCATGTTGGGCGAGCAAATCCGCCGGAGAAGGAGCCGGAGCCGGAGCCGGGATCGGAGCACCATTGGGGCCACAACCCAGTGCCTACGGTATCTACACGGGGACAGCGAGCGGCGCCTCCAGTTGGTCCACATCCTCCCCCTTCTCATTGTCGTCCTCCGCCTAATCCGTGTCGTCGGCATCGACGAGACCCCACGCAATCGCCGTCTCAGCGGCCAGAGCCACGCGCTCATCCTCTTCCGCCGAGTCATGGACATGCTCGCGTTGCGCCTCTTCTGTGTCACTGCGTGCATTGACGACATGGCGGAGCTTTGTGGATGGAGGACTTGGCGGCCTCCTTGGCCACCTCCTCTAGCGTGGTCATGGCCGCCTCGTGGCGGATCTCGCGAAGAACCGCTGATGCGGCCTTAGTGGCCACCGCCTGCACCTCCTCCTTGGTGGCGACACGGTGTACGTTGGTCAGCGCCCATTGGGCGGCCACCATTGCTGTCGCCTCCACCGCCTACTTTAGCGCACACTCGGCGATCTCGCCTTCCTTCTCGAAGGCCAGCAGTAACATCCAAAATTTCATCAAAATTCAAAAATAATGATTGGATTCATATTATCATGGCATGTTTACATTGCACAAAAAATTTCAAAGTTTAAACCCTATCAAAACCCTATATTTATACCCCTTTTATATTACATGTATGGGGCATGTTTTTATTTTTATTTTATGACCCCAAAATGTTTTGGAGTGATTTTTTGTTTTTGACACACTTTTAAACACTAGGAGCACATCACAAAATTATGGTGAAAGTTTGAAAATATTTGTATTTGATTTGGTTATTCAAATCTCATTTGAAAAATCAAAATCGAAAATGAAAAAGCTTTGGAGAAAAAAAATAGAATCGAGCCTACCAGCAGACGCGGCCCAACTAGCAGCCCAGAAATCCCACCAGGGAAAACCCCCTCACCCCTCTATTTCTCACACACGCGCGTTGCACCCCCTCGCTAACAAGTGGGTGCCACCTCCACGTCACCCCCGTCATTGTCAATCTCGCACCAGAGACCCGCGCCGCGGCCGTTTCTTCCCCTTTCAAAGCCGAATCAGATCCCCTTAATTTCCATTGATTCACCGCGTGATTACCTCCCTTGCTACGACTACTTAATCCCGTCATCACCAGCATCATTTTCCCCCACCCAGCACCACCGGAGCGCCGCCAGGCTACCCCAATTCTACTTCACATTGCTGCAGCTCCGACGAACTCCAGCAAGCCATTGCAGTAAGACCCGTGCGCCCGTTGGCCTCTAGTTCAAAACGAGTTTGCTTTCCTTTGTCTTGCGATTCTTCGAATGCCTGCCTCTTGTCCCCTTGTGCCCCAGAGCGTCGTCTCCATCGACGACTGTGAGCACCCGACACCAAGCTTCACTCTGACGATCGATTCCGTCCGTGATATTGCACCCCGCCCTCGCCCGCGTCCTCCACTGCATCCACAATGTCTCTGCAACCTCAGTAAGCCTCTAAGCCCCCTCCCTTACCCTCTGGCCTCGCCGGAACATTGCCGTCTGACGGGTTGCCACCATGCTGGCCATTTGCGCCGCTCAATTTTGGTCAAAGCAACGTGATCCACTAGATCTAGATCCAGTGGCTTAGATTAAATAGCCAGCGCGAATCGCTCTGGTCAGATCTGGACTGCATGATGCCACTTAGATCTAGCGGCTCGCGTGCGTGATCCGTGCGAACCGATACCTTCCAATCAGTACACGCCGCGTATCTGTGATTTTGAATTAAAATCCAGATTTTATCTATTAGATGTTTAAACTTGCAAAATTCATAACTCTTGTTCTGTAAATCCAAAAATTACAAATTAGGTGTCTATGGATTCAAAAAATTATGAGCTTCACATCTATGGCCTTACTTTGGTCATTTGCTTCTGTAAAATTAGGATTTTATGCAGAGACATTTGAAGGACTATTTTGGCTATAAAGGTTATTTAGAATATTATTTTTAGGTGGTTTTTATGTTATTTAGACTTGAGATTATATGATTTGTCTTCAGTACTGTAAAGTTTGATTTTAAAAGTGTGGCAAATCATCTCATTGCATTTTTCATGCATTCATATTATTTTTGTGTGTATATTGATTTGTGAATATATTGTTATTTGAATTGTTGTGTAGATTTTATGGATTGTGAAGTGTGTGATTGTGAGGATTGTACCTATTCCCCTAGCTACCAAGGCAAGTGATACTTCATATTTTTGTTCTATTATTTTCCTATTGCATTAGTAATATTTTGAGTAGGATTTGCACGGTAATTTTTCAAAGTATATGTTATGCTATGGTAGATCCTATAGATGATATATTGGTAGTATTTTCACTATGTTAAGAAACATGTTATACTAATATGCTTAGACATTATATTAGAATTAGTGGGTCTAAAATTCATGTTATGATATTATGGAAAGATTATGCCTATGTGTTTTGGACTAAGAAAACAACTTGTTAATGAAACAGCTGGGTGGAATTGGACTTGTATGGTTTGTGTTGAGTGGTTACACAGGGACCATGTCTATGGTTTACCCTGTGTATCACACTTGTGGATGTCCACCTAGGAACAAAGGGATTTGAGATGTTTAGTGTTGATAATCTTCCAGTGCAATCACATGGCATATGGGCTCTGCCATGACCAACTAAGTTGCAAGAACTCAGTCGGATGGACAGATGGTGGTAGAGTTGATAGGATGGAATGCGTCCATGGTGGTCTGAGGGATTTCTTCTGAAAAGTCTCATCTTGATGCATGTCGAGTCTTGTGGGGAAAGTGCACCACCTCTCGAGAGGGTAAAATCTAGGTACTTAGCCGTGTCCCCGGTCATGGACATTTTGAGCATCAAAGACATTGAAAGGGTCAAGAATCTCATCATCCCAATTTCTCTAAGTTAAAAAGGGTGGGTGAACAAGGGTAGAGGTACACCAATGTCTATTGGTGGATCCTTAGTGTTTTTGTAAAGAAAAACTTAGTGTTTTCAACTAATAGGACAAAACTACTTTGTGTAAAACATCATCTTATACTCAAAGACCATTTTGAGATTGAAAATAAATATAAAACCATGCCTTTAATAAAATATGGATAATAGGCATAAAGATGGTTTTATGTTTGAATTGTTTTGAACAAAATTGTGTGGGCTTTGTATTCACTATCCAATCAATACTGATCAAACCCTTATCATATTTAGAAAGTAAAATATAACCCTTGCATTACTTGAATAAAGTTAATAGGCAAAAATATGGTTTCTTATGTTGAAAATTCATTTGAAAAGGTCAAATGTTTATGAATGCATGAATGCTATGCAAACTTTATAAATCATGATTTTTGGGATGTTACACTAAAGGAGAGATACTTCCACATGCAAACCAAACTATAAGATAACCTCTCTATCATAGATATGAATCCACTAAAAAGGTAAAAGAGAAAAGATAATGGTGGTGATACCGCGGCACTCCCCCAAGCTTGAAACAAGCCAAGGGGATGCCAAACCTAATGATGAATTACTCCTTCGGTAGTGGTGGTGTTGCCCCCTTGTCTAAGAGAAGAAAACCCTCCAGCGTCTTATGAAGCTTGTTGTTCTCCTCTTGAAGTTCATCCATCTTTATCCTCAAATCACGGTATATTTCACAAAACTCATCAGTGGTTCGAAGGGCTTCCACTGCCTCGGGGCAGTATCTGAAGTCTGGACCAAAGGCTATGATTCCCTGCATGTGACGAGAAAAATCATCCACAGTGTTAATTGCTCCTACAAAAGTGGGTTTCCTTCCCCTTGTTCCTGCTACAGTTTGTTCTTCCAAGTTTATCTCCACGGGCTTCTTGCCTTTGTCGTTGGCGGAGGACATGGTGCTCTAAACTTGAGAAGATTCCCTGAAAGAAACAGATCGAAATGAAAACATAACAAGAACACGGTGCATGAACCTCGGGGGATCTGAGGGGTTATATATTACGAAGTTTCAAGGCATAAGGAAGGTACTAACACGGAAACGAGGCGGAGACGGAGTTCGAGGGTGGCACACCCCCCTCAGGCGTGCCCAGGCTGGGCCCGCGCCTGGGGTGGGTTTGTCCACCCGGGAATCTTTTTCCTCTTCAGTTCCGTCTCATAGTCTTCCTTATGTATTAAAAACATCAAAAATATAAAAAGATTTGGGTTTCACGAACCTTCTGCTTTCACCACTTTTACCTCTTCAAAGACGAACTCTACAGATTCCTTTTCTCTTCCTCCTGAAAATTTCCCTCGTACCAAACCCTTGGAAAAAATCAATGACAACATTAGGGTAAGAAAAAAAATAAACCTTTTGGTACACAATTTAACTGAAAACCCATCAAAACAAAAGCTTCTGCAAGAGGCAAATGCAAATGATGGCAGAAATCTGTCAAAACAGAACAGCAGGTAAAAATTGATTTTTTCGAAGACCTTTTGTTGCTCAAATCAAAAAGTGCAAAACTGATGAAAGTTGGGTTACAATCTGTAGAACAAGCACAAAAAAATTCAGCTCGATCCGAAGTACTGAGATTCCTCACGAATTTTTACAATACAACACAAAAATCTGTCCCAGGACATCCACTTTTCACAACTCCTCTACTTGACAAAAGTAGTTGATCTTGACACAAAAAACAAAAACAAAAAGGATAAGGAGCGGTTATTACATAGGTAATAACTTCCAAGACTCAACCAAACTCTTGGGTTATCTCCCAACAAGTACTTTTCTTTAATGCATTTAAGTTAGGCTTGAAACTTCCAAAGAGCCTCACATAGGATAAATATATCTGAAGTGAAAGAGAGCATCAAGAAGCAAATAACCAACACACTTGAGTCTAACCCACTTACTATGCTTGGGGGTATCATGATAAAACGAATTGTTGAAACAAAAAGCCACAAGCATATGAAGACAAAACAGATGCAACTTTAAAGCTTTCAGCATAAAACGGGGAAACTTAACATCATTGAGATGCATAAAACCATGTTTCCCTCTCTCATAATAACTTTCAGTAGCACTTTGAATAAAGTTGACAATATAACTATCAGTAGCAACAACTTTATCATTTGAGTAAGCATACTTTCAGTCACCAAAAAGAGGTCCAAGGTCATAAACCGGATCAATAGAAGCAAGTTGTTCCATCCTGAAATCTTTATTAGGCAAACTGTTTTCATAAGGAGCTTTAGCAAATTTGGAAAAGTTAAACTCATAAGAATATCCATCAAACTTAGTTAAAACCTTTTCCTTCTTACAATCAATAATATCTCCACAAGTGTTCAAGAAAGGTCTACCAAAAATGATAGGACAAGTTTTGCTAGCTGCAGAATTAAGCACTAGAAAATCAGCCGGATACTTAATCTTACCACAGAGAACCTCCACATCTCTAACAATGCCAATGGGGCAAACGGTTTCCTTATTATCAAGGTGAATAACCACATAAATGTACTCAATATCACAAGTACCAATCTCATGAATAATTTACCTGTAAAGCTCATAAGGAATAGCACTAGAACTAGCACCAATATCAAATAAACCATAATAGCAATGATCACCAATTTAACAGAAATTAATGGAACACTAGCTTTTCTAGCCTTACTAGGGTGAGAGATAATATTAGAAACGTCTTCACAGAAGACAATGTTCTCATCCTCTATATTTCTAGTGACAGTGTATTTCACAATAGCTACCACAGGTTCATCACTCGAATGCTTACCACGCTCCACAGTTTTCTTTGTACCTTTGTTATTTGCACTAATAATAATAGAATACTCCTTTACCTTAGCTGGGAAAGGCATTTTCTCAACATGAGGTTCAGGCACAATATGATTAGTAGTACAAACTTGAGCATCTCTAACTTGAACATGACTAACAACATCTTTATAAGGAGCATGGTACTTATTCCACTTCTTCTTGGGAATTTCTATGTAAGAGGCAAAGGACTTTGGCAATACTTTGGGAATAAAGACCAAACTCATTGCTAATATCACGGAAGTCATCAGTTCCTATAAAAGATTTAATGCATTCATAATCATAGTTTATACCTGACTTTCTTCCTTTGTCGTTCTCCCAAGCCTCAGTGTTATCTTGAATACGGTCTAGTAGATCAAATTTAGCTTCTTCCTTCATACGTGTAAATGATCCAGGACAAGAAGCATCTTGTAAATCTTTATCATGAAGAGAAAGCCTAGCATAAAAATTATTGAGAATAATATTGTTAGGGAGTTCATGAATAGGACATTTAAGCATTAGTAACTTCAATCTCCCCCAATCTTTAGCTGTAATTTCTCCATCAATAGGCAAAAAGTTATATATAAGATTTCTATCCTTATGAATCTCACTAGGAGGATAAAATTTAGAGTAAAAGAGAGATGCCATCTCCTCCCATTCCATGGATTGTCCATTCTTCACCAGCTTATACCATTCTTTAGCTCTCCCTTTCAAGCATATGGAGAGTAGTTTATTCTTTACCTATTCAGTTGTGATACCTGCACACTAACAACCCGCATAATTCATGGATAAAAAGCAAGTGATCACCGGGATGGATAGTTCCATCCCCTAAATAATAATTATCCGTAACACGATTAACAATACTTGTAGGTATCTTAAAAGGATCTATCTCAATAGGTGTAGAGGTTGTCAACCTTTAATAAGGAAGAGATCCCTGTGTTTACAATGCTAGTCCCTGGATTAATAGCTAGCATCCACAATTAAGATGTAATATCAAGAAACAAAGGTCATAATACAACTTTATAACCAGGAATAAAATAATTTATTACATCTTACATAGCTCATTTGGCTATCTCATTACAATGCAACAGAATATAACAATAGCATGGGGTCCTTCATCTTCAAAGTGCCATAGGCAGTCATGTTGGTTGTAGACTTGTAATCCTAATTAATAAACTTCACTAACATCAAACAAACCTGCAACATAATAAGTTACAGCCACAAGGGTCAATCCATTTGAATTGTATTGGCAAGTTATACTATGGTAGTATAGTGGAGTCTATCATCTATATGCATTTGGCTAAGTGGAGCTTAGGCTTTCTTTGCTCAAAATAGATTTTCCTTATCATTTGAAAACACTAAGTTTTTGCTTGACAAAATCACCCAAGGAATCTCCCAATAGAAATTGGTGATCCTTCAACCCTTGTTCAACCACAAGTTTTTAACTTAGAAATTTGGATGAGGAGATTCTTGATAGCTTCCATGTATTGATGCTCAAATTTTCCTTTACCAGGGACATGGCTAAGTACTTAGATTTTACACTCTGCAGAGGTGGTGCACTTTCCCCACAAGACTTGGTTTCACCAAGACAAGATCTTTCCTAAGCCTTCCCTTAGACCAGAATGGACGCACTCCAACCTATCAAACCCCTACCACCAATTGTCCATTTGGCTAAGTTATTGCAACCTATTTGATCCAGGCAGAGCCCATAATGCCAAGTGGCTGCACTTGAAGCTTCTCAACATTTGACATCTCAAATATCTTTGTTCCTGGGTGGCCATCCACAAGTGAGCTACACAAGGTAAACCATAGAAATGGGCCTTGTGTAACCACTCAACACAAACCATTCCTTCCATTCCACCCAGGTGATTCATTCACTTAGTTGTTTTATTAAACAAAACATAAGTCCTTGACTTAGAAATATACCATAGCATGAATTAAATACACCCTTGTTTTCTACTAGCTAAGCTAAGCATGATAGTAGTAGGAATCTTAACTTAGGAGAATTCTACTAAGGTTTCATCTATTACGATTTCCCATGGCATAGTTTACACCATGCAAAAGTTCCATGCAAGTCCTACTTAGAAATATCACTAATGCATAGTGAAAATAATGGGACAAAAGTATAAAGCATCACTTGACTTTTTGGTAGAGAATATAAGTTCACTCCTTGTATTTTCAATGATCACACTCTTCAAATCAGTACAATTCAATCAAGCAAGGCACAATTTCAGTCTACCATTCAAGCAAACATCACATAAAATAATAGAAACAAAGCAATGCATGCAAGCATGCCAAAGATTGTTTTATTTGGAAAAGGGGTCTATAATAGTTTATAAAAATTCTAAAACACCTATTGGTCATTTTATAAAAGTGGCAAAATCATTTGCAAAATATTTTACCCATAAACCATTTTTAAACCAAATCAATATTTTATGTGGTTTGAAAATGCCTTTAGCAAAGAAATAATATTTATAGGTTTCACCAAATACATTTTTAACTCATAAAACTTGGTGTTTGGGGTCACAGAGTTTAAATCAAAACATTTCCCAAAGGTTTTCCTCCAAAATCATTTTTAAACCATAATCAACATTTTTAATTGGCTAGAAATGCTTTTATTCAAAGATTTATTTTTTGCATCACCAAATATATTTTTGAAACCACAAATTTATTTCTATGATCAGTAGGTTCAAAACAAACCATTTTCCAAAGATTTTATCCCCAAAATAATTTTAGAAAGAATTTTATACTCAAAATATGCCTACACAAGTTACTGCAAAAACAATCATTTTTCCAGAAGCAATTAATTAAACAAAGTGCATGATTGGGTAGGATTTGTATTGCTGATTCCATTGATATAAAGTTTGTAAAATTTGGACATGTGGTTTGAAAGTTATGAATTTTACAAAATTGAACAACTAATAGAACAAATCCTGTTTTTAAAACAAACTCTATGCCACGTGGACTGATCTGATTGGCTAAAAACGTTTCGCGTGGATCAAGCGATGCAGACCGTAGGATCTAATGCAAATCGTGCGGCACAGATCAACATACCCCTTCGTTTTAAGTGAATCTATCGTATCCACTGGATCTAAATCGAACGGCTCCTAATGCCTTGCCAAGAACTGGCGGCGCGACGAAGGTGGCGCGCGGCGGCGGTGCTCTGCTGGCGGTGCTGTGGTGAATACAGGAAGCGAGGGAGAGGAAGGATGTGCTCACCGGGTTCGCCATGGAAGGCTGGTGCTCAACGTGGTCTTTTTCGTCGAAGGGGCGCTAGGGGTGGACGGCAATCGCTCGCCGGAGTTATCGCACCATCGGACTCGTTCTGTTTGTTGTCGGAGGCGATGATGGAGGGCACACTTGGACAAAAGGGAGACACCTTTAGGTTCGCAAGGGCATGGAGATCATTAGAGTGTCCACGAGGGGGAGCGGGGCGGTCGGGTTTACCGGGGAGATGTCGCCGAAGTTGGAGACAGACGGCGGCGCGTTCAGTCGAGGTAGCTGTCGACGATGGGGGCACGTGCGAGCAAGCTGAGGCCACTAGGAGGTTCAGGGAGTGGTCGAGAGAGCAAGGCGCGGCGAGGAGTGGCGAGGAGTGGCCGGAATCGTCGTCGGAGCTCGTCGGAGGTAGTGGTGGTCTAACTGGAAATCAGGGCAGCCTAGGGGCTCTCGAGGTGTGGCGTCTGGGGGCAAATGGAGAGGGGAGGGAGAGGCGAGTTAACGAGAGTAATCACGGGTGTAATTGCTGCAGCATTTAAGACGAATTTACTCGGCGAATTTTCGGGAAGAAACAGCGAGGAGGGGAGGAACGGGTCGCGTTGGGGAAGACGCTGACGTGGTCGTGGGGTCCACCTGTCGGTTAAAGAGAGAAGGGGAAAGTGGGTCCAGTTAGGCCCAGTTCTTTTGGGGGCTTCTCCGAGGAGCCGCCCTTCCCCCAGCTTTCTGGGGAAGCCGGTCTAAAAAAAATTCGAAGCTTTCAAAATAGTTAAGGTTAAACAAATTTGGAAGCCTCGCAATTTTTGAACTGCTTCGAGAAGCTGAGTAGCTTCTGGGAGAAGCCACCAAAAGAACTGGGCCTTAGTCAGCTACGGTGCGGGTCAATTCGCGAGTGAAAAACGATTCACTGCGGGTGGGGTGGGGAGATGGGCTTGCTGGGCCATTGGGTCTTGCTGGGCTGGGCTGCTTGTTTTATATTTTTTCTTCTCCTGTTTATTTTTCTTTTTCCAATACTTTTATTCTATTTTGATTTTGTTTAAACAATTTAAACATTCATTTGAAATCAAACTTTTGCCAAACTTTGTGAATAATCAAGCACTGTTTATTAACACATTCTGAAATCAAATTTAGAATAATTCTTTTATTCTTTTAGGATCTATTCATTTTTAAAACAAGCCTTTGCTTTAAATTCAAAAAATATCAAATATATTTTTAATCCTTATTTAAATTTCATTTTTCCACAAAACCTTTTTAGTAGTTTTTTATTCATTGATTATGGTGTCAAATAATTCACCTTGAATTATTTGGAATGTTTTTAATATGATTTATTAATCATTTTAATTTGGGTACGTGTCTTTATTCCAATGAAATTAAATATAGTTTTAATTCCATAAATTTTATTTGACTTCTTTGATCCCGTTTAAGTTAATTAAACAACTTTTATTCCACTTGGGTAAAATCCAAATATTATTTTCCCATGATTTAATTAATCATTTCTAATAGGGATTTTGTCTTTATTCAAATAGAAATAGAATTTGGTTAATGCCATTTTGTTTTATTTGGAAAATTCTTTATCCATTATTTTATTTGGATTTGGATTATATATATTCCATTTGCTTATGGATTTGGCCAAGATTTAATTTGGTCTTTAAATATTCCTCATTTAATATTTCCTTCCTTATCATATAAAATCCATATCTTTTTATTTATAGATCCAAACTTGGTGATTCCAATTTGAAAAACCTTATTTAATATTTGTTTATCCTTTTAAATATATTTAGGATTATTTGCTCACCATTTGGTATGGATTTTTATATAGGTGCTTTATTGGATTTGGCAATTCAATTTCCTTATCTTATTAAATTCATAAGATTTTATCTATGGCTCCTAATTAAGTGAAACCAATTTCTATGGTTTTATAATATTTCTATTTGTCATTCTTGATCATTTGTAAATGTTTGTTGAAAATTTTTTATATGGGTCAAATCCATAGGCTTGGAGATAACTTGGAAATGTTTTTCTTCCATTAGGGTTTTAGGGTTTTGGTTTATTCTCCAAGTGTTTAAATTTAAAGATGCATTTTATGAAGAATGCATTCCACTTTGATTTGAATTTAGTTGGATCCAATTATTAACCAAAGTTTGTTCAAGATGGGATTTTAAGTTTCCATTTAGAAACAAAAGTTTCTTTTCACCCTAAATTTCAACAATTATTTATTTTGTTTATTTATTTTTCACATTACAAGATTTGGAAAATCTTGGGATGTGACAATAGGAGGTGGTTCATCTAATACCCTAGAAGTGGTAGTAGTTTTCCCAAGCAGAAAACCATGTGGGTTATCCATATTGGAAAAAAGTAACAAGCAGTAACAAAAAATACTCATATTAAAAGTTTCCTTTACCAGTTCCACTCTTCAATAGTGCTTCACTCCCCGGCAACGGCGCCAGAAACTATTCTTGATAACCCACAAGTATAGGGGGTTTATTGTAGTACTTTCGATTAATTGGAGTGACGATCCCAACGAGGAGCAGATGGCGCTAAACAGTGGTATGGAGCAGGAAATCCTTGTGAATACTTAGCAAACAGATTTTTAGTGGTTTTCTGATAAGGCAACAAAACAAAGATCAAGTAACAAAGAATAAACGCAGCAAGTGGCCCAATCCTTTCTTAGCAAAGGACAAGCCGGTGAAAATACTTATAAAGACCAAACGTTCTCGAGGACACATGGGAATTCTGTCAAGTTCTTTTGTGTTTGTAAGTGTTGAGTGGGTGAACCTGTGATAATGTACCGACCTTACTTGGACTAATACATACTTGTGATTAAAACCCCTGCAAACAGCCGTAACTACAGGAAAGTAATTAATATATGAATCTAACCATAGCCTTAAACTCTGAGATCCTACACTCCCTTGTGCAAAGGTGTCCTAACGGGGGTTCATGTTTCTGTCACTCCGGCAACCCCACAATTAGTAGCCAAATACACAATGCATTCCCCTAGGACCATAAATGGTAAAGTATCATGTAGTCGACGTTCACATGACACCACAACTTAAATACTAAACCATTGAATAATAACTCATCACAGATTCACTACTAACAACATGACTTCTCCCATGTACTCAAGAACACAACGAACTACTCAGAAGACATCATATGGATCAAGATCAAAGATGATATGATAATGGATAACAATATGAACATAAAAAATAATCCAATGGTTCCACTTACAAGCATCAATTACAATAGTAATTAACACCGGGAAAGTTTCCCCTAAGAACTAAAGAAATATCGAACACAATTGTTACATTGCGACGGAGTGGTGATGATGGTGCTGGTGGAGATGATGGTGTGGATGATGATGATGATTCCGATCAAGCCTAGCTTGATGATGGTGTTGATGGCGATGATCTCCCCTCTCCAGGATGGAATTCCCCTGGCAGAAATCTGTCTGCCCGAGAGATCTTTCTCTCTCTGTGTTTTCCGCCCCCGAGAGGCGGTGGAAATCTATCTGTGGTCGCTCCCCTGGCCTTAGGGTTTCATAGGGAAGATATAGGCAAAGGGTTGGAGTCGGCGGCCGAGCAGGTGGGCCACACCTGCCCTAGGCGCGAGGTCATGTGGGCCCGCGCCTAGGGGGTGTGAGCCCCCTGTGGCCCCTCTTCGCTCATCCTTCTGGCTTCCTTCGTCTTCTAGTAAAATAATATGTTTCCATATTTTTCTGGTATTTTTCTGATCTTCACAAAATTGCACCGAAACGCCTTCTTTTCCATCAGAATTGAGACTACGGTAGTCCATCCTCTAGGAATCATCCAACATGCATAAACAGATGAAAAGCCATAATTAATACCTCATAATAAGACAAATATCAATGAATAGAGGTAAATTATGATATAGAAAGGTGATGCAAGTTGGGCGTATCACATACCAACCTATTTGGTATGACAAAAAAAATTCTAAGTTGTGATTGAACCATGATTTGGTGATTGAATAATGTATGCCATGACTTGTGTGGATTAATGTTTTTTGAATGACTTTGGCGTTGTTTTATTACTTTATGTTCTTGTCTTTCCTTGTGTTGTTTATAATTTTCTCCATCCTATGCAATATATGCCACTACTAGGAAAACGGCTATAGGTAATCCACACTTCTATGGCGCACTTGCTAGTGGTGCCCCAAGGGTAAAATAGGAATGGCGCACTGCCCACAGGTGCCCTACGACTAACTGCCATAACCGTGGCGCACATGGGGGTGGTGCACCACGGCTATGTGTGGGCCAAAGAAAGGTGGCCGCAACACACATACCCGTAGCGCACTAGGTCAAGGTACGCCACGGATGTGTCACTTAGCCGTAGTGCACCTTGACCTAGTGTGCTACGGGCATGTGTGCTGCAGCAGCTGGGTCATCTTAGCCGTAGGGCACTCTGCCCTAAGTGGCCTGCACCAACTCCACCCCGTGGATCGCCTTTTTAGGTTTTGCAAAAAATAAAAGAAAATTATAAACATTTCCAAAAATATAATCCTTTCATATTTAGGTAGGTAATGTGGTATAGTTTGTAGGGAAATTAACAAACAATAATATCGACTTTATGTGCAAAAAAAAGTCATGCCACGGTAAAATGGCCGTAACTTTTGCATACGATATCGAAAAAAATCATATAATATACCAAAATGACGAGAACGAGATTTTGCATCCGCCCGCAACCACCTCTAGTACTTTAGCGATTATTTAGATTTTCAAAATTCAAAAAGAGTAAAAAGTTACGGTCAAAACACCGTTTTTCCTGCAGAAAAAAAGTTAGAGCAACTTACCCGTAGCGCACCACCACCTAGTGCGCCAAGGATATGCTTGGGCAGGATTCAAATTTGAATCACCATCCCGCCCACCTACCCCTCAAATTTCCCTCCCCCTTTTCTTTCTCCCTTTTCCTTCTCCTTCTCCCTTTTACTTATAATTCTCCTCCTTCCCCTCCTTCCCCTTCACCTATCTCCGGCCACCTTGCTCCGGCATCCTTGCTTCGGCCTCTTCCTCTCCATGACGGAGGCTTGATGACAGCCTTCTCCTCATCCTCGCAGCGACAATGGGCAACGGCGGCCTCCTCCTCCTCACAGCGACGACCGGCAATGGCGGCCTCCTCCTCCTCGCAGCGACGACAGCCGACGGCGGCCTCCTTCTCCTCACCTACCTCCCTTCCTCCCTCTCTTCGTACCTTCCCTTCTCCAACCATCTACTGTCGCGATGCCGTCAAGGACTACCATGTCCACGGCCTCCCGCACCTCCCTACGGTGGTAGGTCGTGGCCACGACCATGCTCCGGCGAGGCGACACGACGGCGGCGCACGGACCCGATTTCTTTTGCAATTCAAAACGAGGGTGTTTTTTGCATTTTTTTGTTTTTTTGAAAAACACATCCGTGGGGCACTCTGTACCCTACCCGTGGCGCACCTAGTAGTGCGCTACGCCTATCCCCATATAACCGTAGCGCACTAGGCAGTGCACTACGGGTAAGAGATAGCCGTAGCGCGAGGATAGTGGCGCACTACTAGTGCACCACGGATGCCGTTTTTAGGTGCGCCATGAACGACCCTTTTACTAGTAGTGTGCCTAGCTTTGTTTTCAGCAACGACGAGGAGTTCAAGGGAAGTTGCTTTGGATCCCTTATTGTGGATCTCGTTAGTGTGCTCACTCTTCCCATCCCTTACATTAAGGGACTTCGGCTCAGGAAGTTTGAGAGGAAGGACTTGTAGGGATTTAGAGTCTCTCAGCCAGGACGCTAGTCAGAGCCTCCCACTTAGGACATTGCCTTCAAGACACTCCATGATGATAAGGAGAAGGACCTCGAGGTCGCCATGCAGGAGCTGATTGGACGCCTTTGTGGACGTCACTCCGCCGAGCTCAAGGGCCTCTACTTCCATCCCTTTGGGAGACGTGACGAGGACGGGGAGGCTATAGTGTTGGACGAGGCCACTAAGGAGACCATCGAGCCTGTGCGCCACTACCTCCAGGACCTACAGAGCCTCCTTAGGGACCTTGACTGATAGGACCAACGTCATGCTTAGCAATGACGAGCTACGTGTCCAGTTGAGGGAGAAGGACAAGGCCTTCGAGGAGGAGGAGGAGAGAATCAAGGAGATGGAGACTAGGTTTGAGAAGCAATACAAGAAGTTCAAGAACCAAGAGAAGAGAGTCTAGGACAGGAAAAAGAAGATCAATGAGATGAAGGCTAAGATGGATGTAGCATCCCATTTGTCTAACAAATTGTAATGCTACTTGGTCTAGTAATATATTGGCTACATCATATATATAATTGTTGCATCATCATTATATCATGCTTATGTCATCATGCCACCTTGTTTTTGAGCATCTTATCTAGCTTGCATTTGTTTTGTCTTGGTTGTGTAGTTGCTATCACAAATATCTCCACCTCTTTTACCTATCTATATTTTGTTTCCTACAATGTGGGAATTCTTTGCTAGGGTTCCATAGTTAACAAATGATTTTATTCTTTTCTAAAACCCTCAAGCCACTAATCTTGTAAAATGCCAAAATGGCACATACATCTATTATGTATGTGGGCATCACTCATCTCCACTTCTATTTTTCCCTCCTTTCTATCTTTGGCATTCCCAAAATTCTCTTTTCAAAACTATCTGCAAGGTTCAAAAGGATTTGAAATAAAATGTTTATTGGATTTGAAACAAACAAAACCAATAAATAAAAAGGAGAAGAAAATAGTGAGAGAGGAGTAGCAGCAGGCCACCTTGGGCCCAGCCGCAGCAGCCCAAGAGAGAGCAGCAGCCCACCAGTGCAATTCCCTCCTCCGTCCCACCTTCCTCCACGGCCCGTACCCCTTCACTCCGTCCTGTTCACCGTCGTTGTCCATCGCCTTCCTCCTCTCTGCAGTAGACAACGGAGGAGGCAGGTGACCGTCTTCCCCCGTCAGCCTCGTCACCAACCGAACCCTCACCCCCTTCTTATCCTCATGCCCTGGAGCCTCTATCCCAGAACCCTAGCTTCCTCCCCTCCCACGCAGCCATCCCCATCCCTCTACCCTGCTCCCATCTGTCTTCCCTTGCCCGAGGGCAACGTTGAGGAGAGCGTCATCGCGTCGACTCCATGATCTTCCTCTAGAGCCGTTGAGCGCAGGAGGCCGGTGTACGTCATCCACCGCGTCAAGCTGCAGGGCCAGGAGGAGCTGGGCGCATCGGTACGATGTCCCCTTCATCGCCTCAGCCAAACCTGAGAAGGTTGCTGTTTTCGTCCTCCCCTTGCCGTCGCCTCCTACCGTCCCCGACCCCGATTCCAGTGGGAATCGGTGGAGGTGAGATTCCCCATCCTTTTCCCTTGCTGGATGCATCTTCTCCGCCTCCCTGTGCACGCCCGTCACCGGGTTTTTCTTCCCCGCTGCGCGCCGCCACCGCATGATTAGCAACATCGGCCTTCGGCGACTGTTATATCCCTCTGTTCCCAGAGTGCTCGCGACCTCTATAGATCGACTCCGGCGCCAAATCTCATACTCACGCGTAGAGTGTTCATCCAGCTACCTGTAGGCGGAAACGGCGCTCCAATCCAAGCATTGTAGCTCTCCTTTTCTTCTGCCAAAGTTCGAGCAAAATACTGTTCGCGTGTGTTCAGTTTCGGTCGTTTTGATCATATGCATCCCCTCTGTTTCTCGATGAGTACCGATCTCTGTAGCCCTCCTCTGTAAAAACGTCCTAAACGAAACTTGTAGATCTAGGCTTTCTCTCCAACTTTTCTTTTTGCATCATCGTAAGTTTCGTAGCGGTTAAGTCGCCATCGTCGTTGCAAGATCGCATCAGCTAGCAGTTTCCGCGCCCCTTAATCAGTTCGTCAGAGTCTGAATCGATCAGCTCCTGGCAGTTTTGCACATAGGCCCTCTAGTTTTTGGCAGCTCAACCCGCCGTCCTCCCCTTCGCCACTTGTCACCACCTCATTCGCTAGCGCTTTCGTGGCCCCTCTTACCTCTGCCCCACATGTCATTGATGGTGAGTAGAATGTCCCTGAGTGAGAAAAATCGCCAAAGTTTTTCTGAAATCAAATAAAATTTCAGGAAATGTTTAAATCTAACTAAATTCATATATTATGAAATAATTCGAATTTGTAAAAACTTTCAAAATGAAAAGTAAATGTTTTCCAAATATGAATTCAACCATGTTTTCGAATTTGACCAGATTTGACTCTATCTAGTCAAACCTTTGACTTTGACCCCCTTTTTAATTATTTTGACTTTAAAATAAATTTAAATTCATAATTCCAAATAATACAAATAATATATGTTTTTGAATCATAAAAATGTGAGGATTTCAAATATGCCATCCAAAATATATTTTGAGTACTTTAAATTTCAAATTGAATTAAATTACAATAAAATGCCCTTTTCTTAATTAATTAATAACTTTTGACTTATAACTCCAAATTAAACAAATGATATGTCTAAACTGATCAGCTCGACGAGACATTTCTGTTTATGCACTCCATGTTCTGAATTGCAGCATGCATCATATAAATATAATGTAAACAGCAGCTAATATGAGGATAAAATGTGGCCAAAACTCAATAAAATTATTTATTCTTGTATTCCACACCTCACCCATGCCATGCTACTTTATTGCCATGCAAATTGTGCATCATTCATCATGGCATGATTGTTTGCTTGTCGCATTTTATTCCTATGCTTGTGCACTTTATTTATGATGGCCCTTGTTTGTTTGGTTCTTCTCCGAATAGACACTGAGCAGGGGATATATCAAGAGACCCAGGAGCACTACCCAGATCCTTCTCTCGCTTCAACTGAGCTGCCAGACAAGCACTATCACATGCTTGCATACATATAGTATCTATTGCCTCTATCTTATTCTTGCATCATTGAGTCACGATTGCATTAAACTGAATCCCAAGTATTGCATAGCCTTTACTTTTAAACCCCACCGAAGCTTGTTCCTCCATCCCATGAGCCACTACTACAGGAGTTGTTTGATCCATGCGAGTCGTAGAACAACATGTGTAGGGTATGTGAGTGTCTGATGGATAACGAGGTACCTAAACAACTTAACCTGAGTAGTAATGGGATAACTAATGAAAGTGGCACCGGTGAGAAATATCTGCTATTTGGTTTTTCCTGCTCACTTGTGTCCCGTAGGACCCCGAGTACTTGATTCCTGTTCCTTGATTATTCGCGCTATCCACATCCGGGAGGCTTATGGGACCCCACAGGCAGATCTTGATTCATTCTTATTTCTTGGGGCCAAAACTAGTTTGAGGTTTTATTTACTATCATGTACTTATGCCATGCTTCTTTGCTTTATTACGATTGTGCGAGGAGCATCATCTTGTTTAGGATCATGACCCATTTCGTGGTATCGATAAGCCCGATCACACTTTCGGGTTCCCGATCGTTCTGGCCCACAAACCTTGAGTCCGTCTCGAAGTCAGCTAACTTCGTTGTGGGTATAATTAATGGGGTGGCCCCCTGAAATATTTCTGAATCTTGTGATTGCTTTGTCGTGAAGACCTCGTTGGGTTTTGATTTGGTTTTTCCGAGGTTGATCGAGTGTGTGTTGCTATTTGTGCACCCTTGCAGGGTAAAACTTTCTGAAAGCCGTGTCCGCGGTTATGGACGACTTGGAGCACAGTTTCTCGATCATAGACAAGCATAACTAAAGTACCTCTTTAATTTGACTAAGTAACTGACTAGTAAATAGTGCAACACTCATGGAATGGATAATAAAACTGCCAACGGATGGGGGGTTGTTCGTCCGCTTCCTCGTTGGTAAGCGAGGAGGAGGATGGATCTGTTGATATTACTGTTATAACTGTTGTCATTAATTCACGGACATTCGTCTATCTTTGGTTAGGCGGATGGTTAGCGAGTATCTATAGAACTGTTAGGGTTTATCTTTTGCTGCAATTGCGTCACCCCAGGTTGTGTCCCCTTTAGAGGCATAAAGACTTGCTGAGTACCCCTAGGGTCTCACATGATAAATTATTTGATTCAGACGAACAGGTACACTCACAAGATGGATACTGGGTGGAGGAGGCGGATGATGTGGGCAACGATCGTTCGGTGTAGAGATTCCGGGAACGGGGATCCGTGAGATCTGTGGGCGCGATGTGCTTATTTATGGGGCATCTTATGCCGATTTGCTTCTTATCCGTACTCGGATCTTGTTTGCCGCCGCTTCCGCCTGATACTCTGATGTTTGATGTATGAGGAGATATCCTAAACTATTATATCTATCTAGGACATTTGAATCTTGCCATATGGCGTTGCTATATTTCCTTTCTTTTTAGATGGAATGGCTCTGATGTACTGTTGTATGGTGGCTGTCATAAATACTCATTTGTGTATGTAGTTGATCCCTTCGCCTGCCGATTACGCCGCCCATTCTTGTCCCGATGATTGGAAATGGTTGGGACGGCCGAAAGGTCTACCTGTGAGTGGCATTTGGGCCCCACCGTACTATTTCAACCATTTCCGCTCATCCAGGCTTGTAACTAGGAGCGTAATTCACCGAGGTAGTTACAATTGGTATTAGAGCCATCCCGCCCTTCAGGGAGGCACCCAAATGATCGTTGTCAGTCTAGCAAATATTTTGGTAGCTATGTATACTAGGGAAAAACAAAACGCGAGAGTAGGACTGCTTCCACTTTTCTTCTTACCCACCCACCCACCCTTTTCTGGTAAGGAAGTGTAACGTTTTCAATCCTCTTCTTAAAAGTTCAAACTAGGATTCACGTTTTCTGGGTTTCCTTAGTACCATAGGTTGTGTTTTTTTTTGTGTGTGTGTGTAATTCCTTGTTTATCTGTTGCATCCAAGTTGTTATCACAATCGGCATTTTGGTTATCAACTGTTGGTACATTCCATACGGACAGGCTTTTGCAAACCGACGCGATCTATCTGATTCGTTGTATACCGTCGCGATCTGTCTTACCCTTTGTTATCCGACGTTATCTTGTTTGGGGTGTTCGTTTCTGTAGTTACTAATCTTAGGTTCATCGTGAGAAGAAGGGGTTAGGATATGTGTTCCACTTATTCATGTGCGGAGTAATGATTTGAGTGCGGGATGGAGTCGCGACCATACCACTACTCTTATCATTCGCTTTTGTATATTGAATTGGTAGAGTCACTAATCTTGATTCGTTAAGTGATTTTGCGCATCTATTGGTATTTTAATGCCGAAATTTGTGGAAATTTTTTCTTTGATATATCTGTGTACCACACTCCTTTTCAGTCGTGTGCGATATGCTTAATATCTTTTAGGTGCTTTGAACTTTGTTGATATTTTAATATCATCTTAGTAAATTGTATCCTTTAATCTTGGTTAATTCCATTTTGGTACTATTTTGGATTATTATCATTCTCCATTATAGTACTGACTTGTGTTTTATATCAATCACAGGAAGGCTCCACCACACCGTTCTGATGAGGACATACCACCTGAACTGGGATCCGCGTTGTCAAACATCCCCAATGCCTTGGCAGCAATGCAGCAGAACCAGCAACGTTTTGAGGAAAGTGTTAGGAGGAATGAGTTTGCTCCGCTACCTCCACCTCCCAAGCGAGGAGACATCAAAAGCTTTCTGAAGTTCAATCCACGCCAATTTGATGTTTCTGATCAACCACTTGATGCTGATGATTGGTTGCGTGAGATGTCAAGGCTCTTGGAGGCTGATGTTCTGAGCAAGAATGGGTAAAATGTGCTACTCACCTTACAAGGGAGATGCGCTCTGGTGGGAGAATTACACAAGGCAACCTTTGGTTTTCAGCCTACTTGGGAACAGTTCACTGGAGCGTTCAAATAGCAGTATCTGTCAGAAATTGTCATGGAAAGGATGAAGGAAGTGTTTCTCAACCTCAAGCAGGGAAATGACAATGTCAATACCTACATCAGGAACTTCATGAACCTTTCTTGTTATGGTGGCGATGAGATCTCGGATGATAAGAAGAAGCAAAAGAGGTTCCGGCAAGGGATCAATGCATCGATTAAATATGCAATCACACATGCAAGGCCGGCATCTTTCTGAAACTTCAGCATATAGCTCTGCAGGAAGAAGCAAGTAGGCAAGTGTTTGAGGAGTCAAAGAAACACAGCCGTGATGCACCAAGCTCTTCAGCTATGTCAGCTCCCTCTAAGTGTCGTGTCTGGGTTCCTAACACCCCACCGTCGCTCCCGGCTCCACCAAGACCTGCAAGCTACACGGCAAGGCCACCAAACTTCATCACTGCTGCTCCCAGGGGCTACAACCACCACTAACCTGGAGCGCCTGGCGGAGTCCCTGGCTACGTTGCTCCACGTCCACCTGGTGCTTTTTTCACGTGTGGAGACTCTGGGCATCAAAACTGGAACTGTCCATTGAAAGACAAAGCTCTTCCTCCACCCCTCCAAGATCTGCGGCAAGCTCTCCTTTGGTTCGTGCACCACCACCTCGGGCTCTCAACATCAACACCAAGCCCGGGTCTACTGTTGCTCGTGCCAACTGTGTCAACGCCGCTCAAGCTAAGCATACACCTGGAGTTGTGATGGGTATGCTTCCCATTAACTCAGTCCCTGCACGAGTTTTGTTTGATTCTGGTGCTTCGCATTCTTTTGTTTCACATAAGTTTGCACAAGAGCAGGATCTGGATAGGGTTCCTTTATCACGTCGTCTGGTGGTACTATCTCCTGGTTCAAACATGAGGGCTGCTCATATCAGCCATGGCAATCAAATTGAGATTGGTGGCTCTTCATTCTCGGCGTCCTTAATTCTGCTGGGCAATTCTGACATTGATGTCATCTTGGGCATGGATTGGTTGACAGCAAATGCAGCTGTGATTGATTGTCTTTGACGCCTTTCGGTTTCTCGAAGATTCTGAAGGCCATATAGTCTATTCTCCAAGTCTGACTCCTGCTATCCAGCTTTTCTCTTTGGCGGCTCTGAATGATGATGCTATGGAAGCTATTCAGAGTGTTCCGGTGGTCTGTGAGTTCCCAGATGTCTTTCCTGAAGAGTTGCCGGGTATGCCTCCGGATCGTGAGGTTGAGTTTGTAATTGAGCTTGAACCTGGAACGGCTCCTATCTCCAAGCGGCCTTATAAAATGGGTCCTGCTGAGTTGGCTGAACTCAAACGACAACTTGATGAACAAGAGAAGTTGGGTTTCATTCAACACAGTACCTCTTCTTGGGGTAGCCCAACAATCTTTGTGAAGAAGCGAGACATGACTGATAGACTTTGTGTTGATTATCGGGCTCTCAATGCTAAAACCATCAAGAATAAATATCCCCTTCCGCGGATTAATGATCTATTCGATCAGCTAGCTGGAGCTGTGGTGTTCTCTAAGCTGGACTTGATAAGTGGTTATCACCAAATCAAGATTCGCAAGGAAGATGTTCCTAAAACAGCTTTCACCACCCGCTATGGCCTGTATGAGTACACGGTCATGTCTTTCGGTCTCACCAACGCACCTGCTACCTTCTCGAGGCTTATGAACTCGGTTTTCATGGAGTATTTTGATAAGTTCGTTGTGGTCTATCTGGATGACATCCTAGTCTATTCTAAGTCAAAGGAAGAGCATGAAGAACACCTTCGGTGTGTCCTAAACAAGCTTCGTGAGAACCGCTTGTATGCAAAGTTCTCAAAGTGTGAGTTTTGGCTGTCTCAAGTAACCTATCTTGGTCACGTCATCTCTGCCAAGGGCATTGCAGTCAACCCGGAAACTGTGAAGACAATTGTTGAATGGCTTCCTCTTGTTAATGTCAAAGAAGTGCGGAGTTTCCTTGGTTTGGCTAGTTATTGTCGTCGCTTCGTTCAGAACTTTTCAAAGATAGCGAAGCCTCTTACCGATCTCCTCAACAAAGGCAAGAAATACCTTTGGACTCCGGCATGTCAAGCAAGCTTTGAGACACTCAAAGAGAAGCTCACTTCCACACCAGTCTTGGTTCCTCCGGATACATCTAAGCCTTTCCAGATATTCTGTGACGCCTCTTTGCAAGGATTGGGTGTGGTCCTTATGCAAGAAAAACAAGTTGTTGCTTATGCCTCTCGACAGTTGAAGACGCATGAGATCAACTATCCTACTCATGACCTCGAGCTCGCAGCAGTTGTCTTTGCTTTGAAGCTATGGAGGCATTACTTGTTGGGCAACCGTTGTGAAATCTTTTCTGATCACAAGAGTCTGAAGTATATCTTCACTCAGCCTGATCTCAACCTTCGGCAGAGGAGATGGATTGAAGCAATCAATGATTTTGATTTGACCATCAACTACAGTCCGGGCAAAGCTAATGTCATGGCCGATGCCCTCAGCCGCAAAGCTTATGTCAATAACCTCATGATGGAAGAACAACAGCCTCTCTTGTGCGAGGAATTCCGTCAGCTCAACCTGGAAATTGTGGAACAAGGGCATCTCCTGAACCTTCTGGCTACTCCTCTCTTGGAAGAAAAGATTCGCTCTCGTCAGCTTGGTGATCCACACACCAAAAAGATCATCTCCAAACTTCAGCTTCCGAAGTATGAGTCCTTCCACGTCGATGATCAAGGCACGCTTTTCTTTGAACACCGGATGTTTGTTCCGAACTACCCGGGTTTGAGAGAGCAAATTCTCAAGGAGGCGCATGATTCTGTTCTTTCTATCCACCCTGGCAGCACAAAGATGTACATGGACTTGAAAACACAATATTGGTGGCCGGGTTTGAAACGATATTGTGCCAAGTATGTCTCGGAATGTGATGTCTGCCGCAGAGTGAAAGCTGTCCATCAGAAACCTTTCGGTCTTCTACAGCCATTGAAACCCCCGGAATGCAAATGGGAGAAAGTAGAGATGGACTTCATCACTGATTTTCCAAGGTCGCAGAAGGGCAACAATGCAATCTTTGTTGTCATTGACAGGCTTTCTAAAGTAGCTCACTTCTTCCCCGTCAAGGAAACAATTTCTGGAATTCAGTTGGCTGAGCTCTATATCAACAGAATTGTCTCTCTCTATGGGGTTCTGCTTGAGATCAGTTCAGACCGTGGGAGCATCTTCACTTCCAAGTTCTAGGAAAGTTTCCAAAATGCTTTGGGAACAAAGTTGAACTTCAGCACAACTTACCACCCTCAGTCGCAAGGACAATTTGAAAGGATCAATCAGATTCTGGAGGATATGCTTCGTGCTTGCGTCATCTCTTTTGGCATGAAGTGGGAAGAATGTCTTCCTTATGCTGAATTCTCTTACAACAACAGCTTCCAGAAAAGTCTGAAGATGGCACCATTTGAGGCTCTCTATGGCCGCAAATGCAGAACTCCGATTGGTTGGTCAGGTGCAGGAGAAAGAATTTGGTTTGGCCCTGACATTGTAACTCAAGCGGAGGAGAAGGTGCACATCATTCTTGAAAATCTGAAGATTGCTCAAAGTCGCTAG
Source organism: Avena longiglumis (assembly GCA_030063025.1). Lineage (NCBI taxonomy): Eukaryota > Viridiplantae > Streptophyta > Magnoliopsida > Poales > Poaceae > Avena > Avena longiglumis. The sequence goes on along the minus strand of CP125974.1, from coordinate 189,989,121 downwards.
AAGAGCAATTATGACAGGAAGCACACGGACATGGCGTATGTCCCTGGTGAACTCGTTTACCTTCGTGTCACTCCCATGAAAGGCACGCACCGTTTTGGTATCAAAGGAAAGCTGGCTCCTAGATACATCGGTCCATTCAAAATTCGTGGAAGAAGAGGAGAAGTTGCTTATGCTCTTGAGCTCCCAGAAAAACTCAAAGTCCATGATGTTTTCCACATCTCTCAACTCAAGAAGTGCTTCAAAGATCCCGGCAGGACCGTGAATCATGAGCTAATCAATCTCCAAGTAGATCTGTCTTATCAAGAACACCCCACAAAAATCCTTGAGACCGCAGAAAGAAGGACTCGCAACAAGTCCATCAAGTTCTGCAAGGTGCAGTGGTCGCACCATTCCGTTGATGAAGCCACTTGGGAGCGTGAAGATGAACTCCGTGCCAACTATCCTACCCTCTTTGAGTCTTCTTCTTCTTCCTAGAATCTCAAGCGAGATTCACATAGTGGGGGAGAGTTGTAGCATCCCATTTGTCTAACAAATTGTAATGCTACTTGGTCTAGTAATATATTGGCTACTTCATATATATAATTGTTGCATCATCATTATATCATGCTTATGTCATCATGCCACCTTGTTTTTGAGCATCTTATCTAGCTTGCATTTGTTTTGTCTTGGTTGTGTAGTTGCTATCACAAATATCTCAACCTCTTTTACCTATCTATATTTTGTTTCCTACAATGTGGGAATTCTTTGCTAGGGTTCCATAGTTAACAAATGATTTTATTCTTTTCTAAAACCCTCAAGCCACTAATCTTGTAAAATGCCAAAATGGCACATACATCTATTATGTATGTGGGCATCACTCATCTCCACTTCTATTTTTCCCTCCTTTCTATCTTTGGCATTCCCAAAATTCTCTGTTCAAAACTATCTGCAAGGTTCAAAAGGATTTGAAATAAAATGCTTGTTGGATTTGAAACAAACAAAACCAATAAATAAAAAGAAGAAGAAAATAGTGAGAGAGGAGTAGCAGCAGCCCACCTTGGGCCCAGCCGCAGCAGCCCACCAGTGCAATTCCCTCCTCCGGCCCACCTTCCTCCACGGCCTGTACCCCTTCACGCCGTCCTGTTCACCGTCGTTGTCCATCGCATTCCTCCTCTCTGCAGCAGACAACGGAGGAGGCAGGTGACCGTCTTCCCCCGTCAGCCTCGTCACCAACCGAACCCTCACCCCCTTCTTATCCTTATGCCCTGGAGCCTCTATCCCAGAACCCTAGCTTCCTCCCCTCCCACGCCGCCATCCCCATCCCTCTACCCTGCTCCCATATGTCTTCCCTTGCCCGAGGGCAACGTCGAGGAGAGCGTCATCGCGTCGACTCCATGATCTTCCTCTAGAGCCGGTGAGCACAGGAGGCCGGTCTACGTCGTCCACCGCGTCAAGCTGCAGGGCCAGGAGGAGCTGGGCGCATAGGTACGCTGTCCCCTTCATCGCCTCAGCCGAACCTGAGAAGGTTGCTGTTTTCGTCCTCCCCTTGCTGTCGCCTCCTACCGTCCCCGACCCCGATTCCAGTGTGAATCGGCGGAGGTGAGATTCCCCATCCTTTTCCCTTGCTGGATGCATCTTCTCCGCCTCCCTGTGCACGCCCGTCACCGGGTTTTTCTTCCTCGCTGCGCGCTGCCACCGCACGCAGTTAGCAACAGCATCAGCACTGGCAGCCTGTTATCTCCCTCTGTTCCCAGAGTGCTCGCGACCTCTATAGATCGACTCCGGCGCCAAATCTCATTCTCACGCGTAGAGTGTTCATCCAACTACCTGTAGGCGGAAACGGCGCTCCAATCCAAGCATTGTAGATCTCCTTTTCTTCTGCCAAAGTTCGAGCAAAATTCTGTTCGCGTGTGTTCAGTTTCGGTCGTTTTGATCACATGCATCCCCTCTGTTTCTCGATGAGTACCGGTCTCTGTAGCCCTCCTCTGTAAAAACGTCCTAAACGAAACTTGTAGATCTAGGCTTTCTCTCCAACTTTTCTTTTTGCATCATCGTAAGTTTCGTAGCGGTTAAGTCTCCATCGTCGTTGCAAGATTGCATCAGCTAGCAGTTTCCGCGCCCCTTATTCAGTTCGTCAGAGTCTGAATCGATCAGCTCCTGGCAGTTTTGCACATAGGCCCTCTACTTTTTGGCAGCTCAACCCGCCATCCTCCCCTTCGTCACTTGTCACCACCTCGTTCGCTAGCGCTTCCGTGGCCCCTCTTACCTCTGCCCCACATGTCATTGATGGTGAGTAGAATGTCCCTGAGTGAGAAAAATCGCCAATGTTTTTCTGAAATCAAATAAAATTTCAGGAAATGTTTAAATCTAACTAAATTCATATATTATGAAATAATTCGAATTTGTAAAAACTTTCAAAATGAAAAGTAAATGTTTTCCAAATATGAATTCAACCATGTTTTCGAATTTGACCAGATTTGACTCTATCTAGTCAAACCTTTGACTTTGACCCCCTTTTTAATTATTTTGACTTTAAAATAAATTTAAATTCATAATTCCAAATAATATATGTTTTTGAATCAGAAAAATGTGAGGATTTCAAATATGCCATCCAAAATATATTTTGAGCACTTTAAATTTCAAATTGAATTAAATTACAATAAAATGCCCTTTTCTTAATTAATTAATAACTTTTGACTTATAACTCCAAATTAAACAAATGGTATGTATAAAATGATCAGCTCGACGAGACCTTTCTGTTTATGCATTCCATGTTCTGAATTGCAGCATGCATCATATAAATATAATGTAAACAGCAGCTAATATGAGGATAAAATGTGGCGAAAACTCAATAAAATTATTTATTCTTGTATTCCACACCTCACCCATGCCATGCTACTTTATTTCCATGCAAATTGTGCATCATTCATCATGGCATGATTGTTTGCTTATCGCATTTTATTCCTATGCTTGTGCACTTTATTTATGATGGCCCTTGTTTGTTTGGTTCTTCTCCGAATAGACACTGAGCAGGGGATATATCAAGAGACCCAGGAGCACTACCCAGATCCTTCTCTCGCTTCAACTGAGCTGCCAGGCAAGCACTATCACATGCTTGCATACATATAGTACCTATTGCCTCTATCTTATTCTTGCATCATTGAGTCGCGATTGCATTAAACTGAATCCCAAGTATTGCATAGCCTTTACTTTTAAACCCCACCGAAGCTTGTTCCTCCATCCCATGAGCCACTACTACAGGAGTTGTTTGAGCCATGCGAGTCGTAGAACAACATGTGTAGGGTATGTGAGAGTCTGATGGATAACGAGGTACCTAAACAACTTAACCTGAGTAGTAATGGGATAACTAATGAAAGTGGCACCGGTGAGCAATATCTGCTATTTGGTTTTTCCTGCTCACTTGTGTCCCGTAGGACCCCGAGTACTTGATTCCTGTTCCTTGATTATTCGCGCTATCCACATCCGGGAGGCTTATGGGACCCCCCTGAGCCAGAGCTTGATTCATTCTTATTTCTTGGGGCCACAAACTAGTTTGAGGTTTTATTTACTATCCTGTACTTATGCCATGCTTTACTGCTTTATTTACAATTGTGCGAGGAGCATCTGTACTGTTTAGGATCGTGACCCGTTTTCGCGGTATCGACAAGCCCAGTCACATTTTCGGGTTCCCAGTCGTTTACAACCGGCCCCACAAACCTTGAGTCCGTCTCGAAGTCAGCTAGCTTCGTTCCGGGTATACTTAATGGGGTGGCCCCCTGAAATATTTCTGAATCTTGTGTTTGCTTTGTCGTGAAGACCTCGTTGGGTTTTGATTTGGTTTTTCCGAGGTTGATCGAGTGTGTGTTGCTATTTGTGCACCCCTGCAGGGTAAAACTTTCTGAAAGCCGTGTCCGCGGTTATGGACGACTTGGAGCACAGTTTCTCGATCATAGACAAGCATAACTAAAGTACCGCTTTAATTTGACTAAGTAACTGACTAGTAAATAGTGCAACACTCATGGAATGGATAATAAAACTGCCAACGGATGGGGGTTGTTCGTCCGCTTCCTCGTTGGTAAGCGAGGAGGAGGATGGATCTGATATTATCTTAACTGTTGTCATTAATTTACGGACATCTATCTATCTTTGGTTAGGCGGATGGTTAGCGAGTATCTATAGAACTGTTAGGGTTTATCTTTTGCTACAATTGCGTCACCCCAGGTTGTGTCCCCTTTAGAGGCATAAAGACTTGCTGAGTACCCCTAGGGTCTCAGACGATAAATTATTTGATTCAGACGAACAGGTACACTCACAAGATGGATACTGGGTGGAGGAGGCGGATGATGTGGGCAACGATCGTTCGGTGTAGAGATTCCGGGAACGGGGATCCGTGAGATCTGTGGGCGGGATGTGCTTATTTATGGGGCATCGTATGCCGATTTTCTTCTTTTCCGTACTCGGATCTTGTTTGCCGCTTCCGCCTGATACTCTGATGTTTGATGTATGAGGAGATATCCTAAACTATTATATCTATCTAGGACATTCGAATCTTGTCGTATGGCGTTGCTATATTTCCTTTCTTTTTAGATGGAATGGCTCTGATGTACTGTTGTATGGTGGCTTGCATACATACTCATTTGTGTATGTAGTTGATCCCTTCGCCTGCCGATTACGCCGCCCGTTCTTGTCCCGATGATTGGAAATGGTTGGGACGGCCGAAAGGTCTACCTGTGAGTGGCATTTGGGCCCCACCGTACTATTTCAACCATTTCCGCTCATCCAGGCTTGTAACTAGGAGCGTAATTCACCGAGGTAGTTACAATGGAGCTCAAGGATCTTGATCTAGAGACACAACAGGAGGTGATATAGAGGCTGCGATCATAGAAGAGAGAGCTTCAGGTGAAGGTCGATGCTTTGATCACCAGCGTGGAGGAGTACAAGGCAGGTTTCGATGCAGCAGGACTTTCTCTAGTGGAGGAGTAAGTCGATATGGAGGAGTAGTGTTGACTACTTGGCTATCTATCCATCTATCATCATTTTATTAATCGAGTCGCATTGATCATCCAACATGTGGATGACTATGCTAGTGTGTTTACTTTACAAAAACTTGTTGTTTATTTTGAATCCTAAAGTTTATCATGTGCTTTCCTGGTTGTGATTGTTGCTATATATTGTATTGTGCATGTTAGGATCTATGGGTTATATCTCATTAATTATTATTGAAACCACAGATGCCTCCCCGTCGTGCCAAGCCAAACAATAACAACAATGGCAATGAGATGCAACAGCTGATGACTGCACAGAGTTAGTTGATGCAAATGATGACTCAGTTCATGGCCAATCAGAACCAGAACCAAAACAACAATAACAACAATAATAATAATAATAACAACAACAACAACAATCAGAACAACCCACCAACTTTTGATATGCTCACAAGGATTCGAAGGTTGAGGCCTTCTAAGTTTTCTGGTACAACTGATCCTATGGTAGCGAATGATTGGCTACGTTCCGTGAATAAGGACTTGGCCACAATTGGTTGCACTTATGAGGAGAAAGTCAGATCTGCAGCACACCTGTTGGAAGGACCAGCAGCTACATGGTCGGATAACTTCCAAATCACTACCCCTATTGAAGAAGTGACTTGGGAAATATTTGAGGATGGTTTCCACACTGCTCACATTTCATCATGAGTGATGGGGTTGAAGAAGAAGAAATTTCACAACCTTAAACAACGCCATTACAGTGTTGCTGAATATATTGAAGAGTTCAACAATCTGGCACGCTATGCACCGGCTGTTGTTGACTATCACATCCCAAAATTTTCCAAATTTTGAAATGTGAAAAATTAAATAAACAAAATAATACTTTGTTGAAATTCAACCCGCAGAGAATCTGACGAGTGGCCCCATCTCCCACTCTCTCCCCCTCGCTGACAGACAGGTCCCACAGCGCCAGCACATCGTCTTCAACCCGCGACATTTCCTCCTCGCCGACATTTGTTTAATGATTTGCTTCTGGTAAATTGGTTGAATTTGCAGAAACTTGTGTAGACTTATCTTGAATATAAAAAATGTTCTAGATAAAATTTTAATGTGCAATCTTTGCAAAATGGTTTGTTGTGAACCTACTGACCTTAGGAACCAACTCATGGATTTAAAAATGAATTTTGTGAAGTTTAGGAATAAATACTTGAATTAGCTCATTTCTAGTCAAATAAAAAAATATTGATTTTGATATGGAAATGATTTTTTGAGTAAAACCTTTGGGAAATGTTTTGATTCAAACCTTCTGACCCTAAACACTAAGTTTTGTGAATTAACAACTTATTTTATGAACAATATAAAATTATTGCTTTGATAAAAGCATTTTCAACCACATAAAATATTGATTTGATTTAGAAATGGTCTATAGATAAAACCTTTTGCAAATGGTTTTACCACTTTAGAAAATGACCACTTTGAACTTTATAATGTTTATAGCATAGTAGAAACCACCTTTGCAAATAAATCTATCCTTTGCATGCTTGCATGCATGACCTTTTTTCTATTATTTTATGTGTGATAAATTGTTTGAATATTGGTTGGAATGCTAGTTGAATTGTGTTTGCTTGATTGAATTGTAGTGGAATTAAAAGAGTGTGATATTTGCAAGATCAAGAAGTGAACCAACATTATATACTAAAAAGGCAAGTGACACTATCATCCAAGTCCTACTATTTTCATTGCATTTAGTGGATTTTTTTGTAACATGCATGGAAAGGTTTACTAAATTTTATGCTATGCTAAATCCTAATAGGATACCCTTATATATTCCTTAGTGGAAACATTGTAGTTGTAGTATGCTTAGCCCTGCTATATATTGGGATGGGATACATGTTATAATTATATGAAGAGTTAAAAAGACTTATGTTTTATATAATAAAACAAGTACTCAATGAACCATCTGGGTGGACAAGGATACTCAAGGTTGGACAAGGTGGCAACAAAAGGAACCATGTTTATATGGCTATCTATTTTTGTATGTGCACTAGAAGAAAACCACCCAGGGACTTAGAGATTGAACATGTTTCTCGTACAGTGGCTTCCGTGTATAGCCACATGCTAAATGGGCTCTGGCTTAGTCAACTACATAGTGGAAGACCCATGCATTGGCATCTTCAGGTTAACTAGATTTGCGTAAGGGAACTTGAAACCCTACATTGGTGCCTAGTAGACAAGCTAGCATTGTGTATTGGGAGGACTCCTATGGAAAGACTTTGTCACATTCTCAATCTGCCAGTACTCCATCTTGGTGAGTACTTATCCAGCGGCCATTGGTGGCATCAAGATGAGATTGTGTCATGTGGGTAAAGTGTACAACTTCTGCAGAAGATCAAAATTCTAAGTACTTAGCCGTGTCCCCGGTTATGGACAACACTGAGCAACTAAGGCCTAAAGCTATGGAAGATCTCGACATTCCAATTTCTCAAAGTAAAACTTGATGGTAACAACAAGGGATTTTGAGGCACTTAGAGTTTTCCAAGAAGTTCGGAAATATTTGACAAAGATCAAAACTATTTTGAAAAGATAGGACAAAACTATATTGCTTTCTGCAAATGAGCCTAAACCCTACTTAGCCAAATATGCATGTAATGATAGGATCCACTTATTTCTACATAGTAGTGAAACTTGCCAATACAATTCAAATGTATTGACCTTTGTGGCTGCAACTTATTATGTTGCAGGTTTTTTTGATGTTAGTGAAGTTTGTTGAATAGGATTACAAGTATACAACCAACATGATTGCCTGTGGCACTTTGAAGATGAAGGACCCCATGCTATATTGATATTCTGCTACAATGTAATGTGATAGCCAAATGAGTTATGTAAGATGTAATGAATTATTTTATTCCTGGTTATGAAGTTGTATTATGACCTTTGTATCTTGATATTACATCTTAACTGTGGATGCTAGCTATTGATCCAGGGACTAGCATTGTAAACACAGGGATCTCTACCTTATTAAAGGTTGGGAACCACAAACACGGGAATCATAACAACCACCACAACAGTAATCGTCACCACGATAGCAATAAACATCGTGGGAACAATAATGGGGATCACCAAAACAACAAGAGTGGATACAAGAGTCACCATAGTGGAAATGGCAATGGGAATCAGCCAGGAAAGAGAGACATCAGTCAAGTTGAATGTTTGAAGTGCAAGAAAACTGGAATTATGCAAATGAACGCCCAAAAAAGAAGTCTGATGGAGCCAACAAGCCAAACCCTTTTCGGAAGGGTCATGTGAACCACATCAATGTGGAGGAAATCCTAGAGGAGTCTGATGCTGTGGCTGGTAAGTTCAAGATTAATTCCTTTCCAGCACTTATCCTTTTTTATACCGGCGCATCGCATTCATTCATATCAAGATCATTTGTAGACAAAAAATAGAGTCCCAACTGAAACAATTGGATGTCCTATTAATGTAAGCTCCCCATGTGGAGAGATGATAGTAAATTTTGGATGTCATGATCTAGTAATAGAGTTTGGAAAATACAAGTTTCCAGTTAGTCTGATAATCCTTGAATCCCAAGGACTAGATGTAATATTAGGCATGGACTGGATGACCCGTTATGAGGGAGTAATAGACTGTGCCAGAAGAACTGTTACACTTATAACCCCGGAAAAAAACGAATTAGGTTCAAGTCTAACTTTGAACCCAAAGGGAGTAAGTTAAATTATCTTAAGGGGGTTAGCATAGATAGTGTACCAGTAGTGAAGGAGTACCCGGATGTGTTTCTAGAAGAGTTACCAGGAATGCCACTAGATAGGGATCTGGAGTTTTTGATTTACTTACTACCCGGATCTGGACCCATAGCAAAGAGACCCTACAAGATGCCAGTTGATGAGTTAAAAGATCTCAATAAACAGCTTGGAGAACAGTTGTAGAAAGGATTTATCCAACCGATTTCTTCATCTTGGGATGCACCAGTTTTGTTTGTTGTGAAGAAAGACAGAAGTTAGAATATATGCATAGATTATCGATCACTCAACGAAGTGACCATAAAGAACAAGTATCCCTTACATAGAATCATGATCTCTTTCATCAGCTAGAAGGAGCTCAATTGTTCTCAAAAATTGATCTTCGATCAGGATATTTTCAGCTAAATATTAGAGAACAAGATATACCTAAGACTACTTGTACCACTAGGTATGGATTGGATAGGTATATAGTGATGCCATTTGGACTAACAAATGCACAAGCTTATTTCATGAACATGATGAACAAGGTGTTCATGGAGTTTCTTGACAAGCTTGTTGTGGTATTCATCGATGATATATTGATTTATTCCAAGAGCAATGAAGAACATGAAGAACATTTGCGTTTGATTCTCGAGTAACTTAGAGAGCACAAGTTGTATGCCAAGTTCAGTAAGTGTGAGTTTTGGTTGAATGAATATGGTTTTCTTGGACAAATTGTGTCTAGAGATGGTATAGCTGTGGATCACGCAAACATGTCAGTTGGAACTGAGTGGGAATCTCCCAAATCCGTTAAAGAAGTTCGTAGTTTCCAGGGCTTGGCCAGGTACTATAGAAGGTTCATCGAGAATTTTTCAAAAGTAGCTAAGCCAATGACAGAGTTTCTTAAGAAAGAGAAGAAGTTTGATTGGATCGAGGGATGTAAAACCAGTTTTCAAGAGTTGAAGAAAAGACTAGTGTCAGCACCAGTTTTATGTCTGCCAGATCTAGAGAAAGACTTTCAAGTCTATTGTGATGCATCTCACCAAAGATTGGGTGGAGTATTGATGCAAGAAGGAAAATTTGTGGCTTATGCCTCGAGACAACTCAAAACTCAGGAAGTAAACTATCCTACACATGACTTAGAGTTGACCTCTATTATCCATGCACTCAAAACATGGAGACACTATCTGTTAGGAAAGTGTTGTGAAGTGTTCACCGATCGCAAGAGTCTGAAATACATTTTCACCCAAAAAGAACTCAACATGAGACAAAGAAGATGTCTAGAACTTATCAAGGATTACGAATTGATTTTACAATACCATCTAGGTAAAGAAAATGTCGTTGCCGATGCATTAAGCCGCAAGGTTTATGTAAATGGCCTCACCAAAGGAGAATTGCTAGATGATTTGTTTTCCCAATTTAAAGATCTAAGATTGGAGATAGTGCCTGAAGGATATATCATGTCATTGGAAGTTCAACCAACACTATTGAATAAGATCAAAGAAGACCAAAAGTTGGACAAGGAAATAGAGGAGATTAAGAGTAAAATTGGTAAAGGAAAGGCGAAAGGATTCCATGAAGATGAACAAGGAAACTTATGGTATGGAAAGTGTATCTGCATTCCACAAGATCCAGAGCTCCGGAAATTGACTCTGCAAGAAGAACACAATTCACCATGTTCTATTAATCCGGGTAACACAAAAATGTAAATGGATATGAAAGAAACATTTTGGTGGAATAATCTAAAGAAAGATATCACAGAGCACATTGATTTGTGCGATGTGTGTAGTAGAGTAAAGGCGGAACATCAGAAACCTGCAAGGTTATTACAACCACTACCAATACCTAATTAGGAGTGGGATAAGATTGGTATGGATTTCATCACAGGATTGCCAACGACTAGGTCGGGATACGATTCTATATGGTTTGTTGTGGATCGCCTAACTAAAGTGGCTCATTTCATACCCGTGAAGACCACCTATACAAGTGCTAAATTGGCTAAGATCTATATGAACAGAATTGTATGTCTACATGGAGTACCTAAGAGTATTGTATCAGATAGAGGAACTCAGTTCACTTTGCATTTTTGGAAACAACTACATGAGTCATTGGGAACTAGACTAGAATTCAGCATAGCATTTCATCCTCAGACTGATGGACATACAAAAAGGACCAAACATATTTTGGAAGACATGTTGAGAGCTTGTGCGCTAGACTATGGATCTAGTTGGGATGAAAGTCTGCCATATGCAGAATTCTCTTACAATAATAGCTATAAATAGAGCAAGGAGATGGCTCCATTTGAATTCCTTTATGGAAGGAAGTGTACTACACCATTATTATGGAATGGAGTAGGAGAAAGAAACTTATTTGGACCAGATTTGATCAAGGAAGCCAAAGAGAAGATCAGAATGGTAAATGACAGATTGAAGATAGACCAATCCCGACAGAAGAGTTATGCATATCCAAAACATAGAGAAGGCACCTATGAGGTAGGTGATAGAGCTTATCTTAGAGTCTCACCACTTCGTGGTGTGAAGAGATTTGGAGTCAAAGGAAAGATTGGCACCTCGTTATGTAGGACCGTTCAAGATTTTGAGACGTAAAGGAGAAGTGGCCTATGAGCTAGAACTACCAGAATCTCTGTCAGCAGTTCACAATGTGCTTCATGTAAGCCAGTTGAAAAAGTGTCATCCGGAGATGGAAGAAAGTTCGTTGACAGACACTATACCATTAGAAGAAGTTCAGCTAGAGAATTATCTCACCTATGAAGAGAAACCTATCAAGATTATCGAGATAGCAGAAAGAGTCACTCGTACTAATACCATCAAGTTCTGCAAAGTATAGTGGAGTCATCATACCAAGGAAGAAGCAACCTGGGAAAGAGAAGATGAGCTTCAGAAAGATCACCCTCACCTATTTTCTAGCCAATCTGAATGTCAAGGGCGAGATTCATCTTAAGGGTGTTAGATTTTTAACATCCCAAATTTTATCAAAATTGAAAACATCATGATTGCATTCATATTATCATGGCATGTTTACATTGAAGAAATTTTTTGAAAGTTTAAACCCTATAAAAACCCTATTTTATACCCCTTTTATATTACATCTATGCGGCATGTTTTTATTTTTATTATATGACCCTAAAATGTTTTGGAGTGATTTGTTGTGTTTGACACACTTTTAAACACTAGGATCACATCACAAAATTATGGTGAAAGTTTGAAAATATTTGGATTTTATTTGGTTATTCAAATCTCATTTGAAAAATCAAAACAGAAAAATAAAAAGCTTTGGAGAAAAAAATAGAATCGAGCCTGCCAGCAGACGCGGACCAACTAACAGCCCAGCAAGCCCACTCGGGAAAACCGCCTCACCCCTCAGTTTCTTGTGCGCGCACGTCGCACCCCTCGTTGACAAATGGGTCCCACCTCCATGTCACCCATGTAGTCGTCATTCTCACGCCAGAGACCCGCGCCGCAAACGTTTCTTCCCCTTTCAAAGCCGAATCAAATACTCTTAATTGCCATTGATTTGCCATGTGATTCCCTACCTCGCCCCGGATACTTAATCCCCTTGTCACCCGCTTCATTTTCCCCCACCCAGCACCACCGGAGCGCCGTCAGGCTACCCCAATTCCGCCTTGCACTGCCGCAGCTCCAACGATCTCCGACGAGTCATTGCAGTAAGCCCCATGCGCCCCTCGGACTCTAGTTCAAACAAAGCTTACTAGACTTTGTCTTGCGCTTCTTTTGATGCGTGTTGCTTGTCCCCTTGTGCCCCAGAGCGTTGTCTCCATTGACGACTGTGAGCACCCGACGCCAAGCTTCTCTCCGACGAGCGATTCCGTCCGTGACAGTGCACCCCGCCCTCGCCCGCGTCCTCCACTGCATCCACGACGTTTGGGCGACTTCTGTAAGACCCTAAGCCCCCTCCCTTACCCTCTGGCCACGTCGGACCATCGTCGTCTGACGCGTCGCCGCCGCGGTGGCGATTTGCGCTGCTCGATTTTGGTCAGAGCAACGTGATCCACTGGATCTAGATCCAGTGGCTTAGATTAAATAGCCAGCACGAAGCGGTATGGTTAGATCTGGACCGCACGATGCCACTTAGATCCAGTGGCTCGCGTGCATGATCCGTGCGAACTGGTACCGTCCCATCAGAACACGCCACGTGTTTGTGATATTGATTTAAAATCCAGATTTTATCTATTAGATGTTTAAACTTGCAAAATTCATAACTTCTGTTCTGTAAATCTAAAAATTACAAATTAGGTGTCTATGGATTCATAAAATTATAATTGCATCTATGGCCTTACTTTTTTAATTTGCTTCGGTAAAATTAGGATTTTATGCAGAGACATTTATAGGACTATTTTGGCTATAAAAATTATTTAGAATATTATTTTTAGGTGGTTTTTATGTTATTTAGACTTTAAATTCTATGCTTTGTCTTCAGTACTGTAAATTTTGATTTTATAAGTGTGGCAAATCATCTTATTGCATTTTTCATGCATTCATATTATTTTTGTGTGTATATTGATTTGTGAATATATTGTTATTTGAATTGTTATGTAGATTTTGTGGATTGTGGAGTGTGTGATTGTGAGGATTGTACCTATTCCCCTAGCTACAAAGGAAAGTGATACTTCATATTTTTGTCCTATTATTTTTCCTATTGCATTAGTAATATTTTCAGTAGGATTTGCATGTAATTTTTTAAAGTATATGCTATGCTATGGTAGATCATATAGATGATATATTGGTAGTATTTTCCCTATGTTAAGAAACATGTTATACTATGTAACATACCATAATTTAGGAACCAATGAAGGGTACATTTAGGAATTTGTGCATATGCATGCATTCATCTGTAAAATGCGGGTAAATTTTTTGCTAAATAAAAACCTAAAGTGATCAGAGTTTCTTTCACTCTCTAGGTGTAGGAAATAGCTCTAGAGAGTGCTCGTTATAAATTTTTACATGATCTTTATGAATTAGTGTGATTTGGGGGACATAATTTGAATTCAAATTTGGAACTTGAACTTATATTTAAAAGTTAGGATTTCGTATTTTTGGAATGAATTCCAAAATGATTTAGTAATATTATTTGTTTTAATAAATGTTTAATAAATAGTAATAAGAATTCAATATAAAGTAATTGAAATGAGAAATGAATCTTTATTCCTTACCTTTATTCTATAAACAATTTACAATGATGAACTCATTCAATCAATGAAGAGATTCATTACAGTAAAGAAATTACAAGAAGGGAAATTAAAATATGAATAAACTATTACAATATTCTTAGAAAATAATAAAATAAAGATTACAAAAAGAATCTATATATCTAGGTAATTCTATACTAAATCTTGAGTATCCAGATCTTGTACCTGCAAAATACAAAACAAACAAAATGAATATAAAAGCTTAATTGTTAGATTTTACTCTCAGTGGAGAACAGTGAAGTGCACTGCTCAAGGTTACATCATTGAGTATTGTTAAAAGGGGCAAGTTTCACCAATATAAAAGAATTTGTTCTTCCATAATAAATAAGCCACAACTCAGATATTCATAGCAAGTAAGAGGGGCAAGTTTCACCTAGAGAGTTAAAAGTCAAAAGATCAAAAGGTGAGACAGCTCACTGATCTGATCCAAACTATGTACCAAGCACACAGGCAGCACAATCACCTAAATGCATGTTGTGTGCTATCAACAGAGCAGCAACAACTCACACAAGCAAAAGGAGTAGCACAGCCATGGGAAAACTTCCAGCAGCTCACTCTTTCATCTCAAATAGCACACCAGGAACACACCAAGCCTGTCAAAGCCTAGCCAAATCACCAGCCAAACCACACACACAAGATCATCCAAGTATCACCAGATGGTGACATAAGGAGGGGGTGGATCAGGTGGATAGCAAGGCCAAGTTGCAGGAGATAGGAGGTGAAGGGAAGATCAAGGCCAAGCATCTAGGAACCAGAAGTAGCAGGAGCAGCACGAGGAGGTGAAGGACAAGATCAGGCTATCAACCCAACCAGCAAGATCAAGTCACCAGATTGTAGGGCTTCGTAGCATGGAAAACAAAAACATTCTACCGCATGCACACAAACAAGCCAAGATCTATCTACTAGATCGTAGCAACGAGTTGATTAGAGTACTCACCCTCGAAGATTCCAAAGCGGTTAACGAGAGCAGATTCTCCTGGATGATGTATACACTTGTCAATCTCAAGATCGCATAGACGATCCTTCTGGAGCTACGTTCCGGCAGCGCTTCCGCAGTCAGTCACACGTTCGGTAATCGATGAAGACTTTCCTCTACCTTGTTCCAGCAGGTAGCGGAGGTTGTAGTTCTCCCCTCGCAATTCTGGAACACGATGGCGTGGTGTCGGAAGTAGAGGGAAGATCCCGCAGTGCTTATCCTAAGCCGGTGCGGGTCATGGTAGATCTAGGGTTTTCGGTGATCCAGGTTTAGAAGGACGGAGAGGAGGAGGAGGTGTCGGCGGCGGCTAGGGCAACGGTGATGGGCCGGCGGCAGCGACGGCGCAAGGTGGGGAGTCAGGTTGAGAATGGGGTGGGTTTAAATGGATCTTACAGGCTGGATTTACATTAGACTTGTATGGGGTGGTTTCTAACAGGTGCATACATCAAGTGGGTTGGGTTGGCACGGCTAAACTCATTTTGTGGATTGGTCTAGTGTGGTGCGGAGACAACCTGCAGAGAGCGAAACTGGGACAACCAGTGGGTCGAGCCCAAGCTCACGCACCACACGGCTTCCATCCCGTAACAGAACGCGATCAATACCTGCCAGAATATGCATATTTGTGCATGCATGCATAGTGCCAAAGTCTACAGCATTTTGGCTATTCATATCCTAGGATCTCACAGGGTTGAACCCATGGGTTCAATCCACATTCTCCAGGCGGTGCGGTGTGGGTGCGGCCGGAAATTTCTAGTGCTGTGGTGCGGTGTGGATTAATAAAGCTAATTTTTTGTTCGGTCTGGATTGGGATATAGGAATAGACTCTTCGGTGTGGGCTGGATTAGGTGCAGGTTTTGCCCCATTCTCAGCCTGAGTGGGGAGGGCTGGTTGTGGTGCTTTGGGGCAGCCCCTCCCCTCTATTTATGAGAGTGAGGGTAGCTTGGGAGAGGGGAGTTTGAATCATTCCCAAACCCAAGTTGGAGAGAAAGAAGGACTCTTTCCTTCTTCCACTAGGAAACCATTGTTCTAGTTTGACTTTTCAAACTTCCCTTTTGACTTTCAATTTAGAGCCTTATTTCTCTCTTGCAAATGCCCAACCAAGTGACCTAGGACATAATCCAATCATTCCACTTCACCATGACACATTCATGAACCATTCCCCTTCCGGTCTAGTGAACCTTCTAGACCCTTCTAGCACCTCTCCGATGAAAACATTGAAATCATTCCTGAACTCCAGAATCGGACTTTCCTTATATGAATCTTATTCTCTGGACTATTCCGAATCTCCTCGTGATATCCCGGATCCCATGTGAGACTCCAAACAAGATTCGGTCTCCCTACTTACATTCCATATCTACTAAACAACATTGAATCCTTAAGTGTGTCTCCCTATGGTTCGTGAATTATGTGGACATGACCGAGACACTTCTCCGATCAATAACCAATAGAGGAATCTGGAAATTCATATGGCTCCCACATATTTCAACGATTAATTTGCGATCGATTGAACCACTTACATATGATACCAATTTCCCTTTGTCTCGCGATAGTTTACTTATCCGAGGTTTGATCGTCGGTATCTCTTCATACCTAGTTCAACCTAGTTACCGATAAGTACTCTTTTCTCGTTCACGTGATATGTGATCCCTTTTGAGCCAGTCACACGCTTGTAAGCTAATTGGATGACATTCCATCGAGAGGGCCTAGAGTATATCTATCCATCATATGGATGGACAAATCCTAGTCTTGATCCATGTGCCTCAATACATACTTTCCGAACACTCAATGCCACCTTTATAGCCACCTAGTCACGGTGTGGTTTTTGATGTCATCAAAGTATCCTTCTGGTGATGGTGGTTAGAATGAACAACTAGAAGCCTTTTGTGCGCAGATATGAAAGGTTTTCCCTTGATGGAGGCTAGAAAGGGATCTTTTGCTTTTTGACTTTGAGAAAGGCATAATATGGAATATATGAGATGGATTCGTAGGTGATAGCGAAATTTGGTTCTATTCTAGGTCAAGGGGTTAAGGAACTTTTTGAGGAAGATACTTTGGAGCCCTTAAATAAGAAGAAGAACCAAAGGTGAAAATAAAAGCAACAGCCACCTATGTATCCTCGATAATTAGAAGTATGGCTCGGGCCAGTCTTATTCAATTAAACCAAAAATGGCAGATGGGGAAGGAAGAGATTTCTGTAACTATCACATTAGTAAGGAAAGGAACTTCTTAAAAGAACGACAATCGGTATTTCATTTGCTGTGAAAGCATCCACTGCTGGCAATGTAATCAAATTCGAAGATCTTGATGCAATATAGACGAGCTTGTGTATTCCTTTAGAGATCTTCTTTCTCGCTTTATTTACTTTACAGGAGAATGGAAAAAACAATACATATAGTCAGCCTAACCTAACCAGAAGGGTAAGAAGTCGAAGTCCAATGACACTAGCTAACCAATAAGCATAGACTACAAGGGAAGATCAAAAGGTACATCCTAAGAAAGATGCTATACTTAACACTTTTCATAACTGCATGGGATTATAAAGCACTGGAAATGGAACTATTGAGACTACCACTACTGTAATAAAAGAAGAGAAGATGTAAGAGAAAATTCTATAGGCTTGCCTATAATCCTTTTCCTTGTCAAAAAAGCAATTTCACCCCTAACTTAAGATGCTTACCTACCACTACTACTGGCTGGAGGCAATGGCTTTAGGATATGCCCTGACCGAGCTACGTATCTTTCCTATGGGCAAGACCCAAGGTGAAAAATCAAATCAAAGTACTAGGAAGAAATGTGCTTTTTCTAGCAATGGTTGAAGCAATTAGGTTACTATGTATCAGAAAGCTTATAGCAAATGAACTATTGAAATGACTTGATCTTTATGCTACGCTTATCTATAGGAGTATGTCCATAATACCATTCTCCTAATGATATGATCTTGTTGTTAATAACATCTCAATGTTCATGATCGGGAAATGTAACATCCCAGATTTTATAATAGGATGTTATTAGTGCATGCCTCATCTTTGCATCATTGCATCCTACAAATTATCTTTTGCAACAAAAACCTAACAACAAAATCTACTAAAACCCAAATAAAGAAATCCATCTATGTGAGTAAGAAAGAAGTAATCTTGTTGAACCTTCCAAAAATCTTGTAAAAACATTAAAACTTGTCCTATGTTGACCACCTTGATTTTATGTAAATTTAGAAACAAGTTTCATCAATTTTGGACTTAGTTTGGAAAAGTTGTTTAGGTTTTATTAAAACAGAAATTGAAAAGAGTAAAAAAAGAAAAGCAAGAAGACAAACCTAGCTGGGCGGCTCGCCACCATGGCCTTGACCACCAGCGCCAGCGGCAGCTAACCACCCGCACCCGCACCAGCCCACCTTCTCCCCTCCGCCGCTGACAGCCGGGACCCACGGGGTCATCCCCTACCTTGAGCAGGACTCCTCCTGCAGCACGCCACGGACCGAATCCGGTAGGATTTCGTGGCGGTTGTGAACCCTTCGCCCAAGTCTCCACCCCCTTATAAACCCCGCCACCCTCGACACGCCTCGCTCGATTTTTCCCTTGCGAAAACCCTAGCCAAACGAAGACTCGCCGCCGCCGCCGTCGGGTTGGACCTCACCGAGACGCTCGGGACTTCCCCTTGCTCCTTCCTTCCTCTAAAGATTTCCCTCGTTCACCGCTGATTCGCCCCGTGCGCTTTTCCCTCTCTGCACTGCTGCAGATCATCGGCAATTTCTCGCCGACGCGCCGCCGGAGACGGAGAGGATCGGCGGGACCTTGCCAACGGAAGGGGAAGCGAGGGGCGCAGACGAAGCCACGAGACCGCGACGCACCCGCCCACATCGCCGCCTCGGGGAGCCACCAGAACACCGCCGACCATCTCCACCGACGCTGCCGCCGCTCACGCCGCCGTCGCCACCACGGTGAGTCACCGCGCCCCCCTCGTCCGTCCGATTTGCTACCTATGGCTGAGATTAGAAGTGTGTCGAAGGGGTATCGGCGAATAGCGGAGTGCCACGTGGCATGACGTCAAGACGCGACGCCTGCGTCACATCACATTGGAGCCAATCAGGCATTGACACTTGGCAAGTTTTTAAGTGTAGTTCAGATCTGTTTGCAGATTTAGATTCAATCTTGCGAAAATCATATAAAATCGAATATTTTTCCAAATTTATATTGTAATATACCGTTGGATTCCTAATTTTATGTAGAATCCAAATCTGTAATAATATCCCAGGTTTACAGTAATGTTTTAGGTGTAGATTTTAATCACTAGATTGGAGTGTTTATTCTATAGAAAAATAATTAAAGTTCTGTTTTAATTGATTCTTGTTGCAATAACCTTGTTTCTGTAATGCCTACTAGACAAAATTATACAACTTTGCTTAGGATCATTACATCTAGCTTGGGGCTTATTAGATGGTTTGATCTCCTTATAATCCTAGGATTGTTTTAGTGACTCTATTAGATCTAAACCCTTGGAAAAATCAATCCTAGTGACACCCTTACACTATCACAACACAAACTTGCTATATTGATCAATTTAGAAGAACAAACCTTGCATAAAATACCATGTTGCATGCATGCATGATTTTCTTTGTCATATGCTTTGATCAAGTTGTGATCATATCTATGTTTGTGATTCGTTAGATTGCTCGGAGTGCGCTAAGGAGTGCTATTGTGTAGAGTGCTGCTCGGATCAAGGCAAGTTACACCACTTGTTCATAATTTTGTCCGAGTTTTGATTCTATGCATGTGATCTTCAAAATTCTGTAGTATGCATGTGTAGGATGTTCTAGTAGAATTTTTCCTTAGTATTATTTTGCAAGTGCGATGATTTTGTAGTATGCCATGAGTAGCTTTATACTTAGGATTTCCCATCCTAATAGGTTACCCCTGTTTTTACTAAGTATTGCTTGCTATGATATATATACAAGGTACCGTTGGGGGGGGTCGAAAGACAAAGGATTTTTCTAAGTATAAAGGCTCTCTAGAGCAAACTTTTCTTCTCAAATCCACTTCAAAATAAAACTAAGTTTTCTTCTGGGCGGAATGGTTGTCGGGACAACGAGTGAGATTTTGGTGGAGGACGCCAGAATCAAAGAAGTGCCATGTTTGAGAATTGAAGCTTCGGTGCAACCACAATACATTATGGGCTCTGTCTTGGCCTAGTACTTAGTGGGAAACCTCACCTGGGTACCAACATTTGGAGGTTCTTGGCACGGTTGGATCCGGAAGGTAGAGGGGCTACTAAGGGAAAGCCTCGCCATGGTCTTGTCTCAGAAAAGGACTTGATCGTGGATTGTGGGTAAAGTGCACAAACTCTCGAGAGTATTGCAATCTGATCGATCAGCCGTGTTCACGGTAACAGAACAACAATGAGCGTCTGAAGGATGGAGCCTCTGAAGGATCTTCCTCTCTCTTTTCTAAAACAAAGTTTTGAAACCCCATGGCGTGCGTAATATCGCCAATGGGTGGGAATTTGGGAACTTGGTGTGTAATATCCAAGTGACGCTTGGTGCGTAATATCCAAGTGTTTGGTTGTTGGACACTTGGTGCGTAATATCCTCGTGTGCCACTCGACCTTATTTTATCTAAGAAAATGTTTACAAAGTAGGACAATCCTATCTTCTTCTCTCTACTTAAGAAAACTAGCCTTGGGCAAATGAACTCTACAGCCTATACCAGCCTTGCATGTAGAGATAGTCTTTTCTCTCCTTGGTGTAATTTGCCAATACATTCAAAGTATTGACCCAACTTGTTGGTTGCACGTCTTATGTGCAGAATCCGAAGATTGAAAGGTGCGTAGGGATCGCGGGTCTACACTCGACAAGCCTGGGCGTTGATGGACTCATGCTGCTTTTATGTTACCGCTGTTATTTGAGCTAGCATAATGCTAAGCAATCTTTGTAATAAATTCATACTCTGGATTCTCGGTGTAATAAAGACTTTGTGTTTTACATGATATTTCATCGACTGTGAGTGCTAGCTATTGATCCAGGGACTAGCATGTTAATCACAGGGACTTAGGATCCTTACCGATCCAAGGTCATTACAGGAAACCACGATCATCTTATTAACCAACAAGCTAGTATTATAAAGAGGCTTTACCAGGGACTCTAATTTAGTTTACAAATCACACAAGTATTAATGTTTCCTGTTAATAATATTATATCATGAATGTAAACATTTATCATTAACACTAAGATATAATAATAACCACTTTTATTATTACCTCTAGGGCATATCTCCAACAGTCTCCCACTTGTACTAGAGTCAACTAATCTAGATTACATGGTAATATACCGAACACCTATGGAGGTTTGGTGCTGGTCATGTTTTGCCCTCTCGAGATGTTTAGTCAACGGAGCCTCCACATTCATATCTGTGTGTACTTTGCAAATCTTTATGTCACCATCTTGTACATGCTCTCGAATAGCGTGATAACGCAGCTTGATATGCTTCAGCTTCTTGTGTGACCTTGGTTCTTTCGCATTGGCTATGGCACTCATGTTATCACAATATATAGACATTGGGTCCAGCGCACTCGGAACCACACCGAGCTTTGTAATGAACTCCTTCGTCCATATCGCCTCTTGTGAAGCCTCCGAAGTAGCTATGTATTCCGATTCAATTGAAGATCTCGCCACAACACTTTGCTTTGCACTCCTCCAGCTAACTGCTGCACCATTCAAAGTAAATACGTATCCAGATTGAGATTTAGAATCATCCGGACTTGTGTTCCAACTAGCATTGGTGTAACCATTAACAAAGAGTTTTTCATCACCTCCATAAGAAAGAACCATATCCTTAGTCCTTCTCAAGTACTTACGGATGTTTTTGACCGATGTCCAATGATCCACTCCTGGATAACTTTGATATCTGCTAGTCAAACTAACAGCATATGCAATGTCGGGTCTAGTACATAGCATGGCATACATGAGAGATCCTATGGCTGAGGCATAGGTAGTCTTACTCATCCTTTCTCTATCTTTTGTCGTTGCAGGACTTTGAGTTTTACTCAAGGTCATATTGGGCAACATGGGAAAGAACCCTTTCTTGCTATCTTCCATTCCAAACCTCTTTAGAACTTTGTCCAAATATGTACTCTATGACAATGATATTAGGCATCTTGATCTATCTCTATAAATCTTTATGCCTAATATGTAAGCTGCTTTGCCAAGATATTTCATTGAAAAACTATTATTCAAATAATCCTTGACACTATTAAGAAGGTCTACATCATTTCCAATCAATAATATCTCATCTACATATAGTATTAGGAATGCTACAGAGCTCCCACTCACTTTGTTGTAAATACAAGCTTCTCCATAAGTTTGTATAAAACCAAAGCTTTTGATTACCTTATCAAAACATTGGTTCCAACTTCGGGATGCTTGCTTCAATCCATAAATGGAGCGTTGAAGTTTGCATACCTTGTTATCATCTTTCGGATCGAAAAAACCTTTGGGTTGTACCATATACATCTCTTCATCAATGTCTCCATTGAGGAACGCCATTTTGACATCCATCTGCCATATCTCATAATCATAATATGCAGCGATTTCTAAAAAAATCCTCACAGACTTTAGCTTCGCTACCGGTGACAAAGTCTCATCGTAGTCAACTCCTTGAATTTTTCAAAACCCTTTTCCAACAAGTCCAGCTTTATAGATAGTAACATTACCATCATCATCTGTTTTCTTCTTGAAAATCCATTTGTTCTCGACAGCCTTCCGACCATCTGGTAAGTCCACCAAAGTCCATACTTGGTTTTCGTACATGGATCCAATCTCGGATTTCATGGCTTCTTGCCATTTATTGGAATCTGGGCTCATCATCGATTCCTCATATGTCGCTGGGTCATTGGTGTTGTTCACCAACATGACACTCATAACGGGATCATACCAATAAGGAGTGGTACGAGTTCTCGTTGACCTGCGAGGTTCCGTAGTAACTTCATCAGAAGATTCATGATCAACATCATTAGCTTCCTATCTTATTGGTGTAGGAACCACATGAACCACTTCCGGTGCTGCGCTACTCTCAAGTCCGAGAGAAGGTTCAACAACCTCGTCGAGTTCTACTTTTCTTCTAGTCACTTATTTCGACAGAAACTCCTTCTCTAGAAAGGATCCATTCTTGGCAATGAAGATTTTGCCCTCAGATCTATGATATAAGGTATACCCAATAGTTTCCTTCGGATATCCTATGAAGACGCATTTTTCTGCTTTGGGTTCAAGCTTGTCGGGCTGTAACTTCTTTACATAAGCTTTGCAACCCCAAACTTTAAGGAACGACAATTTAGGTTTCTTCCCAAACCATAATTCATACGGTGTTGTTTCAACGGATTTAGATGGTGCCCTATTTAAAGTGAATGCGGTTGTTTCTAATGCATAACCCCAAAACGATAGCGGTAAATCTGTAAGTGACATCATAGAACAAACCATATCTAAGAGAGTTTCATTACGACGTTCGGACACACCATTACGTTGTGGTATTCCTGGCGGTGTCAATTGTGAAAGTATTCCGAATTTCTTCAAATTCTCACCAAACTCGTAACTTAGATATTCACCTCCACGATCAGATCATAGAAACTTACTCTTCTTGTTACGTTGATTCTCTACTTCACTTTGAAATTCCTTAAACTTCTCGAAAGTTTCGGACTTATGTTTCATGAAATAGATATACCCATATCTACTCAAGTCATCCTTGAAGGTAAGAACATAACGATAACCACCGCGTGATGCTACACTCATTGGACTACAAACATCGATATGTATGATTTCCAATAAGTCTGTAGCTCGCTCCATCATGCCAGAAAATGGAGTCTTAGTCATTTTACTCATCAAAAATGCTTCGCATCTTTCAAGTGATTCAAGAAGTCCATCAGAATGGAGTTTCTTCATACTCTTCACTCCAATGTGACCATGACGGCAGTGCCACATATAGGTCGAGTTATCGCTCAATTTCAAACGTTTAGCTTCAATGTTATTAATATGTGTATTACTACAATCGAGATTCAACAAGAATACACCATCTATCAAAGGTGCATGTGCATAAAACATATTACTCATATAGATCGAACAACCATTATTATTAGATTTAAACAAGTAACCGTCTCGCAATAAACATGATCCGGATATAATGTTCATGCTCAACGCAGACACCAAATAACAATTATTTAAGTATAAAACTAATCCCAATGGTAGATGAAGTGGTAGCGTGCCGACCGCGATCACATCAACCTTTGATCCATTTCCAATGCGCATGGTCACCTCGTTCTTTGCTAGTTTTCGTCTATTCTGCAACACCTGTTTCGAGTTACAAATATGAGCAACCGAACCAATATCAAATACCTAGGCACTACTACGACTACTAGTGCGATACACATCAATAACATGTATATAAGACATACCTTTCTTCTTGATGTTGACGTTCTTCAAATCTGCCAAGTACTTAGGGCAATTCCGCTTCCAGTGACCTTCTCCCTTGTAGTAAAAGCACTTAGTATCATGCTTAGGCCCAGCCTTGGTCTTCTTCGCCGGTGTGGTAACTTTCTTACCGCCCTTCTTGAAGTATCCCTTTTTCTTAGACTTGCCTTGCTTCTTGAATTTGGTGGTCTTATTGACCATCAACACTCGGTGCTCTTTCTTGATCTCCACTTCCGCAGACTTTAAAGAGTTTGAGCAACGACTTGTCCATGTTTTGCATATTGTAGTTCATCACAAAGTTCTTGTAACTTGGTGGTAGTGATTGGAGGACACGTTTAATCCCCAAAGCATTAGGAATCACTATACCCAAGCTTCGAAGCTTGCTTGCGTTCCTATACATCTTAAGCACATGCTCACTAACGGAGCTGCCTCTTCCATCTTGTAGTTAAAGAACTTTTTAGAAGCCCCATAACTCTCAACTGCCGCGTGAGCCTCAAATATCATTTTGATTTCATGGACGATATCTGTCACATCCCAAGATTTTCCAAATCTTGTTATGTGAAAAATAAATGAATAAAATAAAACTTTGTTTATTTTCAGGGTGAGAAGAAACTCTTGATTCCAATTGGAAACCTTCAAACCTATTTTTGATCAAACAAATCCTAAAGGGATTTGAAAAGATAAACAATTAATAAAGAAAATATTAAATATGTGAAATTACTATTTTTGGATCTTTTAATAAAAAGATTTGGTTTTCAAATGAAAAGGGTAGGAATATAAATAAGGACTATTTTTATAGAGCCAAATTAAACCTTGGCCAAGTTTTTGAAGTAAAATAATTTGTTTTGATTAAAGGAGTAAAGGGTTATTTAAATAAAATAATGAAGATTTATTAATATCCAAATTTATTAAAGTAAAGGCTTTGCCATTTTAATAAAACATCAAAACTTGTTGAATTATTCTAAACAAGTTTTCCAAGTATTTTATATTTTCAAATAAAACCTACTGATTTGGTTTTGATAATATTTAGATTTCAAATGGAGATTTTAATAAATCAAAACCTATTTGAATTAATAATTAAGGTCTATTTTATTTAATTATTAAATAGATCCTAAAAAGAATAAAAATATTATTTTATTTTGGACTTTGGATTTGTGTTGTTAAACAGAACTAAAACTCAATACAAAGTTTGGAGGAGGTTTGAATTGATTTGATGTTTGAATTAATTGTTTGAAAAAAAACAAAAAATCAAATAGAAAAAGAAAAGCTTTCAGTACAAAAAAAATGAAACAAACAGCAACCCAACTCGGCCCAGCAAAGCTCAGCCCAACTAAACACCCCCACGCGAATCATTTTCCACGAAAAACCCACCAGCGCGATCCGCATTTAGTGGACCCTCTCTCCCTCTTCCTCGCTGACAGGCAGGTCCCACATCGCCACCTCAGCGTCGTCTCCCTCGCGACCGTTCTTCCTGCCGTTGCTGCCTTTGATTGCGTCGTTGAATTCGCGTTACTGCCACAGTTATACCTTGCCGTGACCACGCCCATTTAATCGCCTATGTCTCCTCTTCCTTTCCCCTCAAACCCCGCTGCAAGTGAGCCACCAGGCTGCCCCCAATTCCCTTTGCTTTGCCACTGCTCCGATGACGTCTCCGACCAAATTCCGGCGCCGTCCAGCCTCGCCTCGCCTTCCCAAGCACACGAGCTTGCTCCTCACCTCCTGGCGCATATCCCCGTGCAACTCATTCGCTTACAGGCGCTCCGCAACATCGACTTCGTCATCTACTGAGCGCTGCCGCGTCTGTTTCTTTTTCCGGCGACCTCCCCTGGTAAGTCTCGACCGCCCCGGCACCTCCTATTGATGCTCACATCATCAGAAGTTCAACCCGCGTCTAACTGTATCCTTGTTTTGCCTCGGAGTGAACTGCAGCGTCGCCCTCGACGACCTCCAGAGCCGCCTGACGCCACCACTCACTCCGGCGAGCAATTGTCGCCGTCCCTGAGCACCCCTTGCGTCCTCGCGACCACCTTGAGATTCACCTCGACCTCGTGAACACGGTGAGACCCTCCTCTGTCTTCCTTGCTTCGTGTAACCGCCTCGAGCACACCGTCTGACCGCGCGCCGCCGTCTGCCACTTCTAGCGCCGCCAGTTCCTGGTCAAGCTGCTATGGACCGTAGGATTTAGATCCAAGCGTTGCGATAGATTGACTAATCGAAGGGGTATCGTATGCTCAGAGCCGCACGATGTTCTTTAGATCCAACGAACCACAGAGTGAAATCCGCACGAATTGGTACGTGCCAATAGGAATAAGACACGTGTCCTGAGACTGTTTTAAAAACAGAAATTTGATATATTAGATTTGCAAACTTGTAAAATCCATAACTTTTGATCCACATGTCCAAAATTTGCAAATTTTATATCAATGGATTCAGAAAAACAAGCACTTTGCAACCATGCACTTTGTTTAGTAAAAATATTCTGGTAAAATGTTTGTTTTTGCAGAAACTTGTGTATGCTTGTTTAGGATATAAAAATTATTCTAAAATGATTTTGGGGATAAAATCTTTTGCAAATGGTGTATTTTGAACCTACTGACCATAGGAATCACTTTGTGTTTCAAAAATGTATTTGGTGAAACAAAAGAATGAATCTTGGATTTAAACCATTTCTAGTCAAATAAAAATATGATTTATTTATTAAAAATGGTTTTGGAAGAAAACCTTTGAGAAATGTTTTGGAAATAAACTCTATGACACTAAACACAAGATTTTATGGTTTGAAAACATATTTTGTGAATCCTATAGATTAATGCCCTACTAAAACATTTCTACACCACATAAAATGATACCTTGTTTTAAAAATGGTTTATAAAGTGAAACCTTTTTGAAAATGACTTTGCCACTTTATAAAATGACCATTAGGTGTTTTCAAATGTTTTTGAACCTTTAGAAACCACTTTTCCAAATAAAACAATCTTTGGCATGCTTGCATGCATTATCTTGTTTCTATGATTTTATGTGATGAATTGCTTGAATGGTAGATTGAAATATTGTTTGCTTGATTGAATTGTAGTGATATGAAGTGAGTGAACATTGCAAAGATCAAGGAGTGAACTTATACTCTCTACCAAAAAGGCAAGTGATGCTACATACTTTTGTCCCATTATTTTCACTATGCATTAGTGATATTTCTAAGTAAGACTTGCATGGAATTTTGCTAAGTATAAACCATGCTATGGGAAAACCTAGTAGATGAAACCTTAGTAGAATTTTCCTAAGTTAAGATTCCTACTACTATCATGCTTAGATTAGCTAATAGAAAACAAGGGTGGAATATATATTCATGCTATGGAAAATTTCTAAGTCTGAGGACTTGTGTTTTGTTTAATAAAACAACTAAGTGAATGAAACACCTGGGTGGAATGGAAGGAATGGTTTGTGTTGAGTGGTTACACAAGGCCAGGGGACTGGTGAACCTTGTGTATCTCACTTGTGGATGGCCACCCAGGAACAAAGAGATTTGAGATGTCAAATGTTAATAAGCTTCAAGTGAAACCACATGGCATTATGGGCTCTGCCTGGATCATATAGGTTGCAAGAACTTAGCCAAATGGACAGTTGGTGGTAGGGGTTTGATAGGTTGGAACGCGTCCATTCTGGTCTAAG
Source organism: Avena longiglumis (assembly GCA_030063025.1). Lineage (NCBI taxonomy): Eukaryota > Viridiplantae > Streptophyta > Magnoliopsida > Poales > Poaceae > Avena > Avena longiglumis. The sequence goes on along the minus strand of CP125974.1, from coordinate 189,961,100 downwards.
GGAAGGCTTCTGAAAGATCTTGTCTTGGTGAAACCAAGTCTTGTGGGGAAAGTGCACCACCTCCGTAGAGTGTAAAATCTAAGTACTTAGCCATGTCCCTGGTAAAGGACAATTTGAGCATCAAGACATGGAAGCTATCAAGAATCTCATCATCCAAATTTCTAAGTTAAAACTTGTGGTTGAACAAGGGTTGAAGGATCACCAATTTCTATTGGGAGATGCCTTGGGTGTTTTTGTAAAGCAAAAGCTTAGTGTTTTGAAATCATAAGGAAAATCTATTTTGAGCAAAGCAAGCCTAAGCTCCACTTAGCCAAATGCATATAGATGATAGACTCCACTACACTACCATAGTATCACTTGCCAATACAATTCAAATGTATTGACCCTTGTGGCTGTAACTTGTTATGTTGCATGATTGTTTGATTTAGTGAAGTGGGTTGATTAGGATTACAAAGCCTACAACCAACATGTCTGCCTGTGGCACTTTGAAGATGAAGGACCCCATGTTTATAGATATTCTGATGCAATGTAATGTAATAGCCAAATGAGCTATGTAAGATGTAATAACTTATTTTATTCCTGGTTATAAAGTTGTATTATGACCTTTGTTTCTTGATATTACATCTTAACTGTGGATGCTAGCTATTGATCCAGGGACTAGCATTGTAAACACAGGGATCTCTACCTTATTAAATGTTGGGACCCTTACAGATGGTATCAGAGCATTGTGTTTCCTGTAGGATTTGTAACCCTAGGATTGGACAAAAACCCTTAGAAAAATAGGAGTTGTATTTGTTCCAAAACTTATTTACAAACAATCTTGTAAAATCTTTCCTCAACCATTTTGGTTTTGATTCTACATCTCATCTATTTTAAACTTGATGGACAAAGCCTACCCCATGGCCAAAGACTTCACCATGAGCTAAGGACTTCATCAACTCTAATGACTTCAACATCTTCAGCATTTTCACCAAGGACTTCAACCTTGGATATCACTAAGGACAAGTGAGACAAGAAATCTTTCTCAATATTTGGAGACTAAGGAAACACAAATTAGAAGGAGCCATCATCACCTTTGAAGTTTGTTACCAAGAGATTTCCCAATGAAACCATGATCTCAAGCAAGAAGAATCAACCAAGAAGGATGGAAAGATCACAAGTGAACCATATAGATGGACCACCATATTTAGCTTAAGCAAAACCCACCAACTTATGTGGTGTAACAAAAATATTTATGGATGCCTAAAAATATGCTTGAAAGCTTGTTGTTTGAATGGAGTGTTTGTTTGTGATTGCTTGCACATTGCTTGAGTGAATTGTGATGTGTGTGATTAGAATTATTTCCTTAGAAATATTTTGCCTATTCTAATCCGAATCCAACCCAAACAGATGACTACTCCAAGAGACTCCAACATCAAGGTTGATGACACCAACAACAACCAAGAAGACAACATGAGAGAACTCATAGCAACCCAAAACCAGTTGAACCAAGTGATAGCTCAATTCATAGCCAACACCAGTGGGGAAGATCCAACCATGCAAAGGTTTTTTGAAACCCAAGCCCAATTGTTGCTTAAGGTGACAGATCAAATTATCAACATGGAAGGCAACTCTTCCAAAGGAGTTTGTGACAACAAAGATGACAAAGATGTTATTCTAGAAGGAACCCAATCTTGCAATATTTGTGGAGACAAGGATCACACTTCCAAGGAAGATGGAGATCAATGACCCAACTGTGAAGAGAAACATCCAGTTGGCCAATGTCCCACCTCTCAAGCTACTTGTTACCTATGTGAAGGAAATAATCATGTCCCTATCCAATGCCCTATCTATTCCATAGTTGAACAAATGAAACAAGGTGGAGTGCAACAACTGATTGTAGACTATCAAGAGGGAGCTAAGTCTACCAAGAAGGATGATGACAAAGGAAAATCTCCACTTGTACCTCCATGCAATACGACCCAATTTAAAGGACCAAAGAAGAAGCATATGAATTATCCAAGGAGAAATAGAAGGTCAAAGAAACCAGTAGATATTCCTAACTATGAGATAACATATGAAGAACATGAACTAGAAGCACTCCCAGCTATGGAGAAACCCAAGAAAAAGAAGGACAAAAGTCATGTGCAATGTAATCATTGTAAAGAAATGGGACACTATGCCAGTGAATGTCCAGAGAAGAATAAGTATAAGGAGATTGGCCAAGTATGGTGCAACAACTGCAAAGAGCTAGGCCATTATATAGCAACCTGCCCACAAGAGATACGTGAAGAACTCAATCTTATCACGTGTTACAATTGTGGTAACCAAGGGCATTATGCAAGAAACTGTCCAGAAAATATGAAGCACAAGATAAACAAGCCTATGAAGGATCTCCGCCTTGTCACATGTTTCAAGTGTGGAAACAAAGGACACTATGCAGATTTTTGCCCAGAGAAGTTTTCCCAAGATCCCAAACAGGCCAAAATGTAATTTAGTTGGAAAATTTTTAAGGGTGGTAGTACCCTGGATGCTTTGAGCCTACTTGTAACCCTAGCCTTCCCAAATCTCGGGACGAGATTTATTTTAAGGGTGGTAGCCTGTCACATCCCAAGATTTTCCAAATCTAGTTATGTGAAAAATAAATGAATAAAATAAAACTTTGTTGATTTTCAGGGTGAGAAGAAACTCTTGATTCCAATTGGAAACCTTCAAACCTATTTTTGATCAAACAAATCCTAAAGGGATTTGAAAAGATAAACAATTAATAAAGAAAATATTAAATATGTGAAATTACTATTTTTGGATCTTTTAATAAAAAGATTTGGTTTTCAAATGAAAAGGCTAGAAATATAAATAAGGACTATTTTTATAGAGCCAAATTAAACCTTGGCCAAGTTTTTGAAGTAAAATATTTTGTTTTGATTAAAGGAGTAAAGGGTTATTTAAATAAAATAATGAAGAATTATTAATATCCAAATTTATTAAAGTAAAGGCTTTGACATTTTAATAAAACATCAAAACTTGTTGAATTATTCTAAACAAGTTTTCCAAGTATTTTATATTTTCAAATAAAACCTACTGATTTGGTTTTGATAAGATTTAGATTTCAAATGGAGATTTTAATAAATCAAAACCTATTTGAATTGATAATTAAGGTCTATTTTATTTAATTATTAAATAGATCCTAAAAAGAATAAAAATATTATTTTATTTTGGACTTTGGATTTGTGTTGTGAAACAGAACTAAAACTCAATACAAAGTTTGGAGGAGGTTTGAATTGATTTGATGTTTGAATTAATTGTTTGAAAAAGAAAACAGAAAATCAAATAGAAAAAGAAAAGCTTTCAGTACAAAAAAAATGAAACAAACAGCAACCCAACTGGCCAGCCCAGCAATCCCAGCTCCAGCCCAACTAAACCCCCCCACGCGTGAATCGTTTTCCACCGACCCCCCCCCCCCCCCGCACAGTCACAGACGAGTGGACCCCTCTCTCTCTCTTCCTCGCTGACAGGCAGGTCCCACAGCGCCACCTCAGCATCGTCTCCCTCGCGACCGTTCTTCTTGCTGTTGCTGCCTTTGATTGCGTCGTTGAATTCGCGTTACTTCCACAGTTATACCTCGCCGTGACCACGCCCATTTAATCGCCTCTGTCTCCTCTTCTTTTCCCCTCAAAACCCGCTGCGAGTGAGCCACCAGGCTGCCCCCAATTCCCTTTGCTTTGCCACTGCTCCGACGACGTCTCCGACCAAATTCCGGCGCCGTCCAGCCTCGCCTCGCCTTCCCAAGCACACGAGCTCGCTCCTCACCTCCTGGCGCATCTCCCCGTGCCACTCATTATTCGCGAGCTCATAACATCGACTTCGTCATCTACTGAGCGCCGCCGCGTCTGTTTCTTTTTCCGGCGACCTCCCCTGGTAAGTCTCGACCGCCCCGGCACCTCCTATTGATGCTCACATCATCAGCAGTTCAACCCGCATCTAACTGTATCCTTGTTTTGCCTCGGAGTGAACTGCAGCGTCGCCCTCAACGACCTCCAGAGCCGCCTGATGCCACCACTCACTCCGGCGAGCAATTGTTGTCGTCCCTGAGCACCCCTTGCCTCCTCGCGACCACCTTGAGCTTCACCTCGACCTCGCGAACATGGTGAGACCCTTCTCTGTCTTCCTTGCTTCCTGTAACCACCGCTAGCACACCGTCTGACCACGCGCCGCCGTCTGCCACCGCCAGCGCCGCCAGTTCCTGGTCGAGCTGCTATGGACCGTAGGATTTAGATCCAAGCGTTGCGATAGATTGACTAATCGAAGGAGTATCACATGCTCAGAGCCGCACGATGTTATTTAGATCCAACGAACCATAGAGCGCAATCCGCACGAACCGGTACGCGCCAGTAGGAATAAGACACATGTCGTGAGACTGTTTTTTAAATAGAAATTTTATCTATTAGATTTGCAAACTTGTAAAATCCATAACTTTTGATCCACACGTCCAAAATTTGCAAATTTTATATCAATGGATTCAGAAAAATAAGAACTTTGCAACCATGCACTTTGTTTAGTAAAAAGCTTCTGGTAAAATGTTTGTTTTTGCAGAAACTTGTGTATGCTTGTTTAGGATATAAAAATTATTCTAAAATGATTTTGGGGATAAAATCTTTTGCAAATGGTGTATTTTGAACCTACTGACCATAGGAATCACTTTGTGTTTCAAAAATGTATTTGGTGACACAAAAGAATGAATCTTGGATTTAAACCATTTCTAGTCAAATAAAAATATGATTTATTTATTAAAAATGGTTTTGGAAGAAAACCTTTGAGAAATGTTTTGGAAATAAACTCTCTGACCCTAAACACAAGATTTTATGGTTTGAAAACATATTTTGTGAATCCTATAGATTAATGCCCTACTAAAACATTTCTACACCACATAAAATGATACCTTGTTTTAAAAATGGTTTATAAAGTGAAACCTTTTTGCAAATGACTTGCCACTTTATAAAATGAAAATTAGGTGTTTTCAAAAGTTTGTGAACCTTTATAAACCACTTTTCCAAATAAAACAATCTTTGGCATGCTTGCATGCATTATCTTGTTTCTATGATTTTATGTGATGAATTGCTTGAATGGTAGATTGAAATATTGTTTGCTTGATTGAATTGTAGTGATTTGAAGTGAGTAAACGTTGAAAGATCAAGGAGTGCACTTATACTCTCTACCAAAAAGGCAAGAGATGCTACATACTTTTGTCCCATTATTTTCACTATGCATTAGTGATATTTCTAAGTAAGACTTGCATGGAATTTTGCTAAGTATAAACCATGCTATGGGAAAACCTAGTAGATGAAACCTTAGTAGAATTTTCCTAAGTTAAGATTCCTACTACTATCATGCTTAGCTTAGCTAATAGAAAACAAGGGTGGAATATATATTCATGCTATGGAAAATTTCTAAGTCTGAGGACTTGTGTTTTGTTTAATAAAACAACTAAGTTAATGAAACATCTGGGTGGAATGGAAGTAATGGTTTGTGTTGAGTGGTTACACAAGGCCAGGGGACTGGTGAACCTTGTGTATCTCACTTGTGGATGGCCACCCAGGAACAAAGAGATTTGAGATGTCAAATGTTAAGAAGCTTCAAGTGCAACCACATGGCATTATGGGATCTGCCTGGATCATATAGGTTGCAAGAACTTAGCCAAATGGACAGTTGGTGGTAGGGGTTTGATAGGTTGGAACGCGTCCATTCTGGTCTAAGGGAAGGCTTCTGAAAGATCTTGTCTTGGTGGAACCAAGTCTTGTGGGGAAAGTGCACCACCTCTGCAGAGTGTAAAATCTAAGTACTTAGCCATGTCCCTGGTAAAGGACAATTTGAGCATCAAGACATGGAAGCTATCAAGAATCTCATCATCCAAATTTCTAAGTTAAAACTTGTGGTTGAACAAGGGTTGAAGGATCACCAATTTCTATTGGGAGATGCCTTGGGTGTTTTTGTCAAGGAAAAGCTTAGTGTTTTCAAATCATAAGGAAAATCTATTTTGAGCAAAGCAAGCCTAATCTCCACTTAGCCAAATGCATATAGTTTATAGACTCCACTGCACTACCATAGTATCACTTGCCAATACAATTCAAATGTATTGACCCTTGTGGCTGTAACTTGTTATGTTGCAGGATTGTTTGATTTAGTGAAGTGGGTTGATTAGGATTACAAAGCCTACAACCAACATGTCTGCCTGTGGCACTTTGAAGATGAAGGACCCCATGTTTATATATATTCTGCTGCAATGTAATGTAATAGCCAAATGAGCTATGTAAGATGTAATAACTTATTTTATTCCTGGTTATAAAGTTGTATTATGACCTTTGTTTCTTCATATTACATCTTAACTGTGGATGCTAGCTATTGATCCAGGGACTAGCATTGTAAACACAGGTATCTCTACCTTATTAAAGGTTGGGAAGCTTACAATATCATGTGGGTCGTGGTTCTCAAACCTTTTCTGAAGCTCTGATTCCAAACCATACAAGATAGCACACAGAATTGTGGAGTACTGATTCTTCCGAGTGAGAAAAACATTCTTCACCTCATCGGTAGCATCAGCTGCAGGTGGGTCACCCAGTGGTGCAGCCAGCACATAGGTCAAGTTACCAGCATTGAGGACAATCCTCAAGTTACGGATCCAATCCGCGAAGTTTCTTCCATTGTTTTTCAACTTTTCTTTCTCTAGGAACGCATTAAAATTGATGGTAGGGGCCTCCATTGATCTACAACATATTTACAATAGTTTAGACTAAGTTTATGACAAATTGAGTTCTAATTATTATTTAAATTAATCTAGGTGAACTCCCGCTCAAAACAATATCCCTCACATTGTTTTAGTGATCACAAGAACCAAATCCACCACATCAAACCGATCATCACGAGAGATGATGTAGCTTCAATGGCAAACAATCAACATGTTCATCATATCTACTATATGACTCATGCTTTACCGTTCGGTGATCCGTGTTCTGAGACCATATTTGTACATGCTAGGCTTATCAAGATCAAACCTTAGCTTCCGTATGATAAAATCTGGCTTGCTCCCGTTGTATACACTTGAAGAATCTAACACACCCGATCATCACGTGGTTCTTCGAAACAACGAGCTTTAGCAATGGTGCTTACTAAGGATGAACACTTTATAACTTCATATTTTGTGAGAGGGATCATCTTATAATGCTACCATCGCGAATGAAGAAATACAAGATGCATAAAAGGATTAACATCACATGCAATTCATAATATGTGATATGATATGGCCTTTCTTCTTGTCGGAATTAAAAACAACCATATGGCTCCTGCCGGTTGCCGACTTACAATAAGGAACATTGCATACATCATATATAATCACAATCATGGTCATATCACATCACAACACACCCCTGCAAAACAAAGTTAGACGCCTCTAATTTTCTTTGAATATTTTACGTGGTTTGGGGCTTTCAATAAGTGTCGTTCTAACTTATGAATAAGAACCACAACGTTGATGCTTGAACTATCAAGTGCCCGTTGTAAATTGAATCTATACTATGATGGGATAGACAGGCACCCGCAAAGCCACTTATGCAATACAAGTTGCATGTTGAGCGTGGAGAAAGTCTCATGAACGATGTCATGTAAGGTTAGACCGGTCCGCTTCATCCCATCATATTGCAAGATGCAAAGTACAAAAAAAGCAATTGATAATAAAAGCACCACCGCCCACAATTACCATTGTGTTCTACTCGTGCAATACATCAACATATATACACGGATCTGATACCACTGTAGGGGTTCATATCATGGAAAACAAAAAAATTCTACCGCATGCACACAAACAAGACAAGATCTATCTACTAGATTGTAGCAACGAGTCGATTAGAGTACTCACCCTTGAAGATTCTAAAGCGGTTAACGAGAGTAGATTCTTGTGGATGATGTAGTCGTACACTTGCAAATCTAAAGATCGCATAGACGATCCTTCCAGCGCTGCGTTCCAGAGTGCTTCCGCAGTCGGTCACACATTCGGTACTCGATGAATACCTTCCTCTCCTTTGTTCCAGCATGCAGCAGAGGTTGTAGTTCTCCTCTCGCTATTCCGGCAACACGATGATGTGGTGTCAAGAGTAGAGGGAAGATCCTGCAGGGCTTCGCCTAAGCCGGTTCGGGTTATGGTGGATCTAGGGTTTCCGGCGATCTAAGTTTAGAAGGCCGGAGAGGAGGAGTAGGTGTCGGCAGCGGCTAGGGCAATGGTGATGGGCCGGTGGCGGCGCGAGGCGGCGGCTTGGGCGGTGGCGGCGGCGCAAGGTGAGGAGGGCTAGTTGTGGTGCTTTGGGGTAGACCCTCCCCTCTATTTATGAGAGGAAGGGCAGCTTGGGAGAGGGGAGTTTGAATCCTTCCCGAAACCCATGTTTGAGAGAAAGAAGGACTCTTTCCTTCTTCCACTAGGAAACCATCGTTCTAGTTTGACTTTTCAAACTTCCCTTTTGACTTTCAATTTAGGGCTTTATTTCTCTCTTTCAAATGCCCAACCAAGTGACCTAGGACATGATCCAATCATTCCACTTAACCATGAAACATTACCCTTCCGGTCCGGTGAACCTTCTAGACCCTTCTAGAACCTCTCCGATGAAAACATCGAAATCATTCCCGAACTCCAGAATCGGACTTTCCTTGTATGAATCTTATTCTCCGGACCATTCCGGATCTCCTATTGATATCCCATATCCCATCCGAGACTCCAAACAACATTCGGTCTCCCTACTTACATTCCATATCTACTAAACAACATCGAATCCTTAAGTGTGTCTCACTACGGTTCGTGAATTATGCGAACATGACAGAGACACTTCTTCGATCAATAACCAATAGAGGAATCTGGAAATTCATATGGATCCCACATATTTCAACAATTACTTCGTGATCGAATGAACCACTTACATACTATTACCAATTTCCCTTTGTCTCGTGATAGTTTACTTATCTGAGGTTTGATCAGCGGTATCTCTGCATACCTAGTTCAACCTCGTTACCGATAAGTACTCCTTTCTCGTTCCCGTGATATGTGATCCCTTGTGAGCCAGTCACATGCTTGCAAGCTAATTGGATGACATTCCATCGAGAGGGCCCAGAGTATATCTATCCGTCATATCCATGGACAAATCCCACTCTTGATCCATGTGCCTCAACACATACTTTCCGAACACTCAATGCCAACTTTATAGCCACCCAGTCACGGTGTGGTGTTTGATGTCATCCTTCTCGTGATGGTGATTAGCATGATCTCATGGTCGAAGGAATTAGGTTACTATGTATCAGAAAGCTTATAGCAAACAAACTATTGAAATTACTTGATCTTTATGCTACACTTATCTACAGGAGTATGTCCATCATACCATTCTCCTAATGATATGATCTTGTTGTTAATAACATCTCAATGTTCATGATTGGGAAACCACGATCATCTTATTAACCAACAAGCTAGTATTACAAAGAGGCTTTACCAGGGACTCTAATTTTGTTTACAAATCACACAAGTATTAATGTTTCATGTTAATACTATTATAGCATGAATGTAAACATTAATCATAAACACAAAGATATAATAATAACCACTTCTATTATTGCCTGTAGGGCATATCTCCAACATAGATCAACCAGCAACAACACCAACAACTCAACTATTGTGGTGAGTAGTATAAAACATTCACATGATCTGTCTATCTAATTTAGATAAGAATTCATGTGTTGTTTTATACTAAATCTCTCAGAAATCTCCCAAGTGGGGTGAATCCATCATAGAGGATTTTCTGAATGCTAAAGTAAAAACTAGGACCTTAGACCAACATCATTGATCCTGGATATTAAAGCCAAATCCTATATTCCAATATGACCATAGCCAAGATTATGAATTCTAGGCACATCTCTTAAAAGAGTAGTACCCCAGAATCCGTGAATCTTATGGATCCATATAAAACCATAAGCACACCAATCACTTTATCAAAGGGATTTCATAATAAGTAACTGGTATCACTACCAGAACATATCCATGAGGGAGAGCAAGACATGAACCTATTTCCTAAGCCTTAGTGTAAGGTTCCCAACCTTTAATAAGGTAGAGTCCCTTGTGTTTACAATGCTAGTCCCTGGATCAATAGCTAGCATCCACAGTTAAGATGTAATATCAAGAAACAAAGGTCATAATACAACTTTATAACCAGGAATGACATAATTTTATTACATCTTACATAGCTCATTTGGCTATTACATTACATTGCAGCAGAATATCTATAAGCATGGGGTCCTTCATCTTCAAAGTGCCACAGGCAAACATGTTGGTTGTAGAATTTGTAATCCTAATCATCAAACTTTTCTAACATCAATCAAACCTGCAACATACAAGTTACAGCCACAAGGGTCAATACATTTGAATTGTATTGGCAAGTGATACTATGGTAGTATAGTGGAGTCTATCATCTATATGCATTTGGCTAAGTAGAGTTGAGGCTAGCATTGCTCAAAATAGATTTTTCCTTAACATTTGAAAACACTATGTTTTTTCTTGACAAAATCATTTCTCCCAATCAAAGATTGAAGATCCTTTAACCCTTGTTCAACCACAAGTTTTTAACTTAGAAATTTGGATGATGAGATTCTTGATTCCTTCCATGCCTTGATGCACAAATTGTCCTTTACCAGGGACATGGCTAAGTACTTAGATTTTACACTCTGCAGAGGTGGTGCACTTTCCCCACGAGACTTGGTTTCCCAAGACAAGATCTTTCAGAAGCCTTCCCTTAGACCAAAATGGACGCGCTCCAACCTATCAAACCCTACCACCAACTGTCCATATGGCTAAGTTCTTGCAACCTATATGATCCAGGCAGATCCCATAATGCCAAGTGGCTGCACTTGAAGCTTCTCAACATTTGACATCTCAAATCTCTTTGTTCCTGGGTGGCCATCCACAAGTGAGATACACAAGGTTCACCAGTCCCCTGGCCTTGTGTAACCACTCAACCAAAAAACACCAAGCAATTACCATTCCACCCAGGTGATTCATTAAGTTAGTTGTTTTATTAAACAAAAAACACAAGTCCTCAGACTTAGAAAATTTTCCATAGTGTGAATACATATTCCACCCTTGTTTTCTATTAGCTAAGCTAAGCATGATAGTAGTAGGAACCTTAACTTAGGAAAATTTCTACTAAGGTTTCATCTACTAGGTTTTCCCATATCATGGTTTGTACTTAGCAAAAATTCCATGCAAGTTTTACTTAGAAAAATCACTAATGCATAGTGAAAGTAATTGGGACAAAAGTATGAAGCATCACTTTACTTTTTGGTAGAGTATAAGTTCACTCCTTGTCCTTGCAACAATCACACTCTTCAAGTCACTACAAGTCAATCAAGCAAGGCACAATCTCAATCTACCAATCAAGCAAAACATCACATAAAATGATAAAGTCTAAGAAATGCATGCAAGCATGCCAAGCTTTGTTTTATTTGAAAAAGTGGTTCCTAATGGGTCATAAAAATTTGAAAACACCTATTGGTCATTTTGTAAAGTGGCAAAGTCATTTGCAAAAGGTTTCACTTCATAAACCATTTTCAAAACAAAGTATCATTTTATGTGGTGTAGAAATGTTTTTACTAAGGCATTAATATATATGGTTAACCAAATATGTTTTCAAACCATAAAACTTTGTGTTTAGGGTCAGAGAGTTTAAAACAAAACATTTCCCAAAAGTTTTCTTCCAAAACCATTTTTAATAAATAAACTATATTTTTATTTGACTAGAAATGGTTTTAAATCAAAGAATCATTCTTTTGTTTCACCAAATACATTTTTGTAACCACAAAGTGTTTCCTATGGTTAGTAGGTTCAAATCACACCATTTTCCAAAGATTTTATCCCCAAAAACATTTTAGAATAATTTTTATAATCTAAACAAGAATACAAATGTTTCTGCAAAAACAAAAATTTTTCCAGAAGATTTTTACTAAACAAATGGCATGGTTGGCTAGGGCTTGTTCCACTGATTCCATTGATATAAAGTTTGCAAATTTTGGACGTGTGGATCAAAAGTTACAAGGTTTTCAAATCTGCATCTAAATCAGATTTCAAATTATGTTTTATATCGTCTGGTGCCACGCGTCTTAATTCTATTCGTCCATACCGTTTCGGTTGGATCGAGCACTCTGGTGCGTTGGATCTAATTAGATCGCACGGATCAGATTGCTTACCCCTTCGCTTTAAGTGGTTCTATCCTATCCACTAGATCGAGATCGGACGGCTGCTGCGAGCTTGACCTAAAACGAGCGGCGCTGCGGCGGTGGCTGGCGGCGGAGCGGCCAGATGGTGGCGGTGCCGGCGATACAGGAAGCTAGAGTGGCTGGGGAGATGCTCACCGCGTTCGCAGAAGCCTGGGGAAGCTCAAGGTGTTCTCGAGGAGTCAAGGGGCGCTCTGGTCCGACGTGGATTGCTCACCGGAGTCCACACGGCGTCGGGCGTGCTCTGGTCGTCGTTGTGGGCGAGGCTACAGGGCATGCCGAAGCAAAATAGAGGGTTCGTTAGAAGCGCATGGTACTAAGGAGCATGTGAGCATCACTGAATGGCATCGGGGCAGTCCGAGCTTACCAGGAAGACTCGCCGGAGTTGTGGGGTTCTTCGGTGGCGCTCAGACGAAGACGGAGGCGAGGTTGTAGGTCACTCGCGGGCGAGCTGAGGCCACAGAGCAGTGCGCCAGAGTCTGGTGAACTTGCCTGCGTGCTGAGGGAGGCAAGGGGCGGCGCGGGGTCACCGTAATTGGCTGAGGACGGTGGTCGGAGCAGTGAGGGTGTGTGGCGAAATTCGTCCAGCCTGGGGGCAGAGAGAGGGAGGCGCGTGAGGGGAAATGGAGAGGAGTCCAGGGCGTTTAAGCGAGTGTGGTCAGGGGGCTTTGATCACGCAGCATTGAAGCGAATTGAAGACGCGAATCAATCGGCAGTAAACGGCCAGGGCGACGGGGTCATGCTTGAAGACGATGAATAGGAGGGGTGGGGTCTGTTGGTCAGCGAGAGAGAGGACAGGGGAGTTGGGTCCACCTGTCATTGGCTCTGCGGGTCGTCTGGTGAGTGAGAGAAAAACGCTTCGGGGGAGAGAGGGAAATGGGCTGGTTGGGCTTAGTGAGCTAGGATAGTTGGGCTGGGCCGGCTGGGCTGTATCCTTTGCATATTTTTTTGGTCTGATTCTTTTCTCTTTTTCTATTTGAATTTCCTGATTGAATTTCAAACAAACAAATCAAACATTCAAAACAATCCAACTTCCACCACATTTTGCAATTGCATTTGGTTCTGCTTAACAACATAAACCAAAGTCCAAATACCAAAAATAATATTTTTATTTTAGGGTCCATATATAATTAAATAAAATGAACCTTAGTTAATAAATCAAATGGGTTATAATTCATTAAAATCTAAAATAAAACCAAAACACTTCAGTAGGTTTTATTTGAGAAAATAAAATACTTGGAAAACTTATTTAAAATAATTTAATAAGTTTTGATGTTTTAATTAAATGGTAAAACCTTTTATTTAAATAAAAATTGGATATTAAATCCTTATTATTTTATTTAAATAAACCTTTACTATTTTTTATCAAAACAAAATGTTTTATTTCAACAGTTTGGCCAAGGTTTAATTTGGCTCTATAAAATAATCCTTATTTATAAATCTACCTTTTCTTTTGAAAACCAAATCTTTTATTAAAAGATCCAAAAATAGTAATTCCACTTATTCAAATTATTTTCTTTATTAATTGTTTAACTTTTCAAATCCCTTTAGGATTTGTTTTGATCAAAAAGGTTTGAAGGTTTCCAATTGGGATCAAAAAGTTTCTTCTCACCCTGGAAATCAACAAAGTTTTATTTTATTCATTATTTTTCACATAACAAGATTTGGAAAATCTTGGGATGTGACAGGCTACCACCCTTAAAATAAATCTCGTCCCAAGATTTGGGGAGGCTAGGGTTACAAGTTGGCTCAAACAACTAGGGTACTACCACCCTTAAAAATCTTCCAACTAAATTACATCTTGGCTTGCTTGGGATCTTGTTGAAACTTCCCTGGACAGAAGTTTGCATAGTGGCCTAGCTCCTTGCATTATAAACATGTAACAAGGTTGAGATCCCTCATAGGCTTGTTTATCTTGTGTTTCATCTTTTCTGGACAATTGCTTGCATATTGTCCTAGCTCTTTGCAGTTGTTGCACCACTCTTGGCTAATATCTTTCTTTTCCTTTGGTATCATTTCCTTTTGTTTGTTTCCTTGGTTCTTCTTCTTTTCAGGACATTCACTGGCATAGTGTCCGATCTCTTTGCAATTGTAACATTGCAATTGGCTTTTGTCCTTCTTCTTCTTTTTGGGTCTCTCCAAAACTAGGAGTTCTTCTAGTTCATGCTCCTCAAAGGTGGGAAATCTTTCTCTCTTCTTGGGGCAGTTAGTAGAGATATGACTTTCTTCTTCACCATTAGGGAATTTATCTTCATGCTCCTTGGATGCATGATCCTTGTCTCCACAAATATTGCTAGCTTGGGTTCCTTCTAGATTAAAATCTTTGTCATCCTTGTTGTCATTAGCTCCTTGGGAAAAAATTTCTCTCATGTTGATCATTTGAGTAACCAATCCTTGCAGCAATTGGGATTGAAGTTTCAAAATCCTTTGTATGGCTGGGTCTACTCCATTGTTGTTGGGTAAAAGCTGAGTTGTCTCTTGGCTCAACTGGTTTTGGGTTGCTATGAGTTCTCTCATGTTGTCCTCTAGGTTGTTGTTGTTGTCATCAACCTTGATGTTGGAGTTTCTTGGAGTAGTCATCTGTTTGGGTTGGATTGGGATTAGAATAGGCAAAAATATTTCTAAGGAAATAATTCTAATCACACACATCACAATTCACACAAGCAATGTGCAAGCAATCACAAACAAACATTCCACTCAAACAACAAGGTTCAAGCACATTTTTAGGCAACAAAATATTTTTGTTACACCACATAAGTTGGTGGGTTTGTCTTAAACAAAATATGGTGGTCCATCTATATGGTTCACTTATGATCATTCCATTCTTCTTGGTTGATTCCTCTTGCATGAGATCATGGTTTCCTTGGGAAAACTTTTGGTCACAAAACTTCAAGTGATGTGGGCTCCTTCTAACTTGTGTTTCCTTAGTCTTCAAATCTTGAGCAAGATTTCCTTGTCTCACTTGTCCTTAGTGATATCCAAGGTTGAAGTCATTGGTGAATATGCTGAAGATGTTAAAGTCATTGGAGTTGAAGAAGTTGAAGTCATTAGAGTTGAAGATGTTGAAGTCATTAGAGTTGATGAAGTCCTTTGCACATGGTGAAGTCTTTGGCCATGGGGTAGGTTTTTCCATCAAGTTGAAATAGAAGAGATGTAGAATCAAAACCAAAATGGTTGGGGAAAGAGTTTACAAGATTGTTTGTAAATAAGTTTTGGAACAAATACAACTCCTATTTTTCTAAGGGGTTTTGTCCAATCCTAGGTTTACAAATCCTACAGGCAACACAATGCTCTGATACCATCTGTAAGGTTCCCAAACTTTAATAAGGTAGAGTCCCCTGTGTTTACAATGCTAGTCCCTGGATCAATAGCTAGCATCCACAGTTAAGATGTAATATCAAGAAACAAAGGTCATAATACAACTTTATAACCAGGAATGACATAATTTTATTACATCTTACATAGCTCATTTGGCTATTACATTACATTGCAGCAAAATATCTATAAGCATGGGGTCCTTCATCTTCAAAGTGCCACGGGCAAACATGTTGGTTGTAGACTTTGTAATCCTAATCATCAAACTTTTCTAACATCAATCAAACCTGCAACATACAAGTTACACCCACAAGGGTCAATACATTTGAATTGTATTGGCAAGTGATACTATGGTAGTATAGTGGATTCTATCATCTATATGCATTTGGCTAAGTAGAGTTGAGGCTTGCATTGCTCAAAATATATTTTTCCTTAACATTTGAAAACACTAAGTTTTTGCTTGACAAAATCATTTCTCCCAATCAAAGATTGAAGATCCTTTAACCCTTGTTCAACCACAAGTTTTTAACTTAGAAATTTGGATGATGAGATTCTTGATTGCTTCCATGTCTTGATGCTCAAATTGTCCTTTACCAGGGACATGGCTAAGTACTTAGATTTTACACTCTGCAGAGGTGGTGCACTTTCCCCACAAGACTTGGTTTCCCAAGACAAGATCTTTCAGAAGCCTTCGCTTAGACATAAATGGACGTGCTCCAACCTATCAAACCCTACCACCAACTGTCCATATGGCTAAGTTCTTTCAACCTATATGATCCAGGCAGAGCCCATAATGCCAAGTGGCTGCACTTGAAGCTTCTCAACATTTGACATCTCAAATCTCTTTATTCCTGGGTGGCCATCCACAAGTGAGATACACAAGGTTCACCAGTCCCCTGGCCTTGTGTAACCACTCAACCAAAAACCACCAAGCAATTACCATTCCACCCAGGTGATTCATTAAGTTAGTTGTTTTATTAAACAAAAAACACAAGTCCTCAGACTTAGAAATTTTTCCATAGTGTGAATACATATTCCACCCTTGTTTTCTATTAGCTAAGCTAAGCATGATAGTAGTAGGAATCTTAAATTAGGAAAATTTCTACTAAGGTTTCATCTACTAGGTTTTCCCATAGCATGGTTTGTACTTAGCAAAAATTCCATGCAAGTTTTACTTAGAAAAATCACTAAGGCATAGTGAAAGTAATTGGGACAAAAGTATGAAGCATCACTTGCCTTTTTGGTAGAGTATAAGTTCACTCCTTGTCCTTGCAACAATCACACTCTCCAATTCACTACAAATCAATCAAGCAAGGACAAATTTCAATCTACCAATCAAGCAAAACATCACATAAAATGATAAAGTCTAAGAAATGCATGCAAGCATGCCAAGCTTTGTTTTATTTGAAGAAGTGGTTCCTAATGGGTCATAAACATTTTAAAACACCTATTGGTCATTTTGTAAAGTGGCAAAGTCATTTGCAAAAGGTTTCACTTCATAAACCATTTTCAAAACAAAGTATCATTTTATGTGGTGTAGAAATGTTTTTACTAAGGCATTAATCTATAGGGTTCACCAAATATTTTTTCAAACCATAAAACTTTGTGTTTAGGGTCAGAGAGTTTAAAACATAACATTTCCCAAAAATTTTCTTCCAAAACCATTTTTAATAAATAAACTATATTTTTACTTGACTAGAAATGGTTTTAAATCAAAGATTCATTCTTTTGTTTCACCAAATACATTTTTGTAACCACAAAGTGTTTCCTATGGTCAGTAGGTTCAAATCACACCATTTTCCAAAGATTTTATCCCCAAAAACATTTTAGAATAATTTTTATAATCTAAACAAGAATACAAATGTTTCTACAAAAAAAAACAAACATTTTTTCAGAAGCTTTTTACTAAACAAATGGCATGGTTGGCTAGGGCTTGTTCCACTGATTCCATTGATATAAAGTTTGCAAATTTTGGACGTGTGGATCAAAAATTACAAGGTTTTCTAATATGCATCTAAATCAGATTTCAAATTCTGTTTTAAATCGTCTGGTTCCACGCGTCTTAATTCTATTCGTCCATATCGTTTCGGTTGGATCGAGCACTCTGGTGCGTTGGATCTAATTAGATCCCACAGATCAGATTGCTTACCCCTTCGCTTTAAGTGGTTCTATCCTATACACTAGATCGAGATCGGACGACTGCTGCGAGCTTGACCTAAAACGAGCGGCGCTGCGGCGGTGGCTGGCGGCGGAGCGTCCAGAGGGTGGCGGTTCCGGTGATACAGGAAGCTAGGGTGGCTGGGGAGATGCTCACCGTGTTCGCAGAAGCCTGGGGAAGCTCAAGGTGTTCTCGAGGAGTCAAGGGGTGCTCTGGTCCGACGTGGATTGCTCACCGGAGTCCACACGGCTTCGGGCGTGCTCTGGTCGTCGTTGTGGGCGAGGCTACAGGGCATGCCGAAGAAAAATAGAGGGTTCGTTAGACGCGCATGGGACTAAGGAGCATGTGAGCATCACTGAATGGAATCGGGGCGGTCCGAGCTTACCAGGAAGACTCGCCGGAGTTGTGGGGTTCTTCGGTGGCGCTCAGACAAAGACGGAGGCGAGGTTGTAGGTCACTCGCGGTCGAGCTGAGGCCACAGAGCGGTGCGCCAGAGTCTGGTGAACTTGCCCGCGTGCTCGGGGAGGCAAGGGGCGGCGCGGGGTCGCCGGAATTGGCTGGGGACGGTGGTCGGAGCAGTGAGGGTGTGTGGGGCGAGAGAGGCGGAGGCGCGTGAGGGGAAATGGAGAGGAGGCCAGGGCGTTTAAGCGAGTGTGGTTAGGGGGCATTGATCACGCGGCATTGAAGCGAATTGACGACGCGAATCAATCGGCAGTAAACGGCCAGGGCGACGGGGTCATGCTTGAAGACGATGAATAGGAGGGGTGGGGTCGGTTGGTCAGCGAGAGAGAGGATAGGGGAGTTGGGTCCACCTGTCATTGGCTCTACGGGTCGTCTGGTGAGTGAGAGAAAAACGCTTCGGGGGAGAGAGGGAAATGGGCTGGTTGGGCTTAGTGGGCTAGGATAGTTGGGCTGGGCCGGCTGGGCTGTATCCTTTGCATATTTTTTTTGGTCTGATTCTTTTCTCTTTTTCTGTTTGAATTTCCTGATTAAATTTCAAACAAACAAATCAAACATTCAAAACAATCCAACTTCCACCACACTTTGCAATTGAATTTGGTTTTGTTTAACAAAATAAACCAAAGTCCAAATACCAAAAATAATATTTTTATTTTAGGGTCCATTTATAATTAATAAAATGAACCTTAGTTAATAAATCAAATGGGTTTTAATTTATTAAAATATTTATTTTGAAATCTAAAATAAAACCAAAACACTTCAGTAGGTTTTATTTGAGAAAATAAAATACTTGGAAAACTTATTTAAAATAATTTAATAAGTTTTGATGTTTTAATTAAAATGGTAAAACCTTTTATTTAAATAAAAATTGGATATTAAATCCTTATTATTTTATTTAAATAAACCTTTACTATTTTTATCAAAACAAAATGTTTTATTTCAAAAGTTTGGCCAAGGTTTAATTTGGCTCTATAAAATAATCCTTATTTATAAATCTACCTTTTCTTTTGAAAATCAAATATTTTATTAAAAGATCCAAAAATAGTAATTCCACTTATTCAAATTATTTTCTCTATTAATTGTTTAACTTTTCAAATCCCTTTAGGATCCAAAAAGGTTTGAAGGTTTCCAATTGGGATCAAAAAGTTTCTTCTCACCCTGGAAATCAACAAAGTTTTATTTTATTCATTTATTTTTCACATAACAAGATTTGGAAAATCTTGGGATGTGACACTTAGACCAACATCATAGGCATAAATGTTAAAAGAAGCTTTCAACTTATCTTTGGAATTTATCCAATCTTAAGCACTAGCCAAAATAAAGCCAAGTAGTAGAACCACAACTTGTGTGCCATTCTAAGATGGTGTCACAAGAACAGGTTCTAAAACCCAAGCAAAACAATTACTTAAGCTTTCATAAATAAACTGGCAAGCCATTAACTATCATTTCCTGGAGTCAAACAACATAAATCATCATCAAGCTTATCTATACATCATCAGAGCATCTTTGTAATAACATGTTAACACTCAATCTGTATGTGACTATACATGCCAGCATTTAAAGATGCAGTGAATAAATCACTGACAAAACCACTATCAATAACAAGATCATGACAGTAGTGAACTTCCAAATCACTAGGATCCACAAGTAATAATTCCATAGTAGCACTATCATTTAAATCATATCAAATTACCAACTGGAATTAGTCTGATAAGCCACTAGCATCACCAAAAACCAATTGCAGACAGTAATCCACATCAAATAACCATTCACCATCCTCAATTACCATTACTACTAATTTCAATCCATCATATATAACCAAAATAGAGGGATGAACCCTAATTAGTGATGGCCACTAGATTCACGCATATGAAATCAAAGGAGACAGAGGACCTAAGGCACAGAGGTGATTCAGACCAAACTCACCAGTGGTCCTCGCTGTAGATTACAAGAGGAAGCAGAGGGGTCGACGAGAGAACGACGACACAGGGAGCACCCAAAGGGTGCTGCAACCCGCACTGAGCCAAGGTGGAGGCAACAACAGCACATGAGGACGAATATCATAACCACAGCAATGCACGAGCACCTCACAACACCATGGGAGCAGCGGCGAAGGCATCACCGATAGCACCCCAAACCCTAGCGTTCAGAATGGAGCCAGCCTGGCCGAAGGAGAGTGCCAGAGCCAAATCGAAATGGACCAGACGATGTGACGGTTCAGCAACCTCTCCATACACCACGGCGGCGGCAAGTGAGACCCAAGGCGGCGTGAATTCCACAGCAGCGGTGCCAGCGGCACCACGGGGCCAATACCAAGGAGAGGAGTGAACGAGAGAGAGAGAGAGTGAAGTGTATTGGGCGATAGGGCCAATACCACTTCGGGGAGTTGTTTTGACCTGGCCAATTGGGCCAGGTCTGGCCCAAATAGCGCAATGGGGTTGGCCCAAATATTAAAGAACCAGAATTTAATAATTTAGCAAAATACCAAAATACCCCTAGGATTTAATAATTTCTAGTAAATAAAAGAAACACCCTAAAAATACAAATAATATATTTTTAGGTTTATACTAATTCAGGCTACTTTATTAAATTATTAAGAAGTCTATTTTTATTAGCATAAATTTAGGTTAAAGATTTTTATAATATATTCCTTATGGGATTTTATAGAAATCAATAAAATACCTAAAAATAAATAAAAATAACTTTTATCATCCTTAATTGTTATAGTATTTTAGAAAAATACAAAAGGGATATTTAAGATATCAAAATAAAATCTTCTAAAGTAAAATACTTATTATTAAAAAGAATATTAAGAAAATAATCATAGAAGTTAAAATTAAATAAAAATTAGTTTTTAACTCTATTATTAATATATTACATTATAAAAATAGTGAATGCAATATTTATAAAATATTAAAGGTTATTCCTTAAAATGAATTCCTTTATTACATAAAGAAATTCCAGAAACAAAACTATTGGGTAAAACACACAAAGAAGATAAATAATAAATAATGCATTACATTACTATGCATATTCATTTTGCTTCTTTAAATATTGTTCTTACTAGGCAATAATGATGATTTGTAGACACAGAAGCCAAGGTTCAGTGCAAGCATCCGACTTCACTACCTTGCGATCACAATGAAAGTTCATCACTTGCTCATGTCCTTTGAAGAGTCTTTACCAAAATATTTATAAATTGTGTGTTATCATCTATGTTTCAAGGAAAAAAATATTATTTTCTCAAATAAATAAATTTTTGGTATCATCCAAAGTGATGATATAGTGGAGCAAAAGAACTTAGGTTTCTATTTGCAACAATGATAATCACCTAGGAATTTAACAACCCATGACACCGGTGATTCTTGCATCGTATATAATGAGTTAACCATGAGATTTTGAATGGGACGGAGAAGTCAGTTGTATCCTTTTCCCTTTGTATGGAGGCAAGACGACCTTAATGTGACATTGTGATTCATTGGGAGGATCCAACATATGGGTGGGAACCCTTAGGCCCCATGTTTTTGGTGTCTAGATTATCTATGAGTGGCTGTCGGAGGTATAGCCGGACCTATATGGTACTTGCCAGGGGCATCACCATGTCAATACCCGGATTTTTAATTCTAGATGCCTGTTATGCCATAGATCGAAATCCTAGAATTACCATTTTTGTGAGACATAACAGATTGGTACCATAGTTCATCATCCATTAAAAACCATAATAAAAGTCTTACAAATAAAGGATCTCATGATCTAGTCTTAATACAATCAACGCAGCAGAATAATATAATAACGGTAGCATGGGCGAAGCTCCATCTTCAGGGTCACAGGCAATGCTGACTACGGGAGATGATCCTATTTTTCATATACTTCTATTTGTCCATCATCCTGGTAGTCCTCCTCATATTCTGGCCATAGGAATAGCCAGGGACAAAGCCATGAGTACTCTTTACGTACTCGCAAACTATCACTAACAAGTAAAGTGGTTCAAGTAGGAATCCTAAGCTCTAGGTTGTTTTGCAAAAATCCAGATTTATCTCTAACTGAGTTCAGAACTAAAGAAAACTAACTTAAGGATTTACAACACCTTAGTGGGAACTTAATTTTCATGCTCACAACCCTGTTGTGGTCAAGTCAAAGTCATGATTCATTTCACAAGTCATTTTGAAAACATCTGACGATGGAATAGTAGGGACACTCCAACTGTCTATAACCGCGGACGCGGCTATTCGAATATTTTGACACTCTACAGAGGCGGTACAATTTAACCAAAACATTCGATACATCCGTCAGGAACAATCTTGATTCACCATACTCAGTATGCGGATAATCAATCCTAATCTTTCAATTACACACCCTAGTATAGGCACCTCCTCTAAGAGTTTGGCCTCCTAACCATGACCATCTGTCATCTTGGGAACTTCACGGGTGGACCATCATCACGAGGTAGCCTCAGCTCAAACCTCGGCCGTAAGGGAACCCATACTAAGATATATAAACTTCCAATCAAGCCCTACCCAAATTATGGTATTGTGGTTGTATGGTAAAATTGGCATGGTGTCGCATCCAAACACAACTATCGGTTTTTTATAAAGGGGATAAGGCTCATGCCTCAACACTTTCATCATCAAACCATTAGGTGTTCATAACACATGTAAAAACATTTCATTAGAATGACTATCATTCTAAGGTTTTCATAATCTTTTTGACCAAGTATTCCCATCTAAAGTTATCAAGTTTTATGCTTAGCACTAGCCACTAAAGTTGAGGGTAGTCACTAATGAGGGGTGCTAATCAAGTGTGACTTATCCAAATCTAAACTCATGCCTCAGTATGACATCTAGTTCTACCTAACTTAGGCCAAGTTTTATGCTCTTTATGATTCTTCTAAAATCCTTCCAAAACTCAATAAATACTAACTAGAAGTAAATAAAGAACTTTGATAAAGAAATAAAAGAATAAAGCTTGCAAGTAAAATTGGGATTTGGTTAAATCAAGTTTGCATAACCAAAAATGTTAGCTTGCCTTGAGCAGTGGAGTGGTTTGCAAGTGTTAGCTTGCCTTGAGTAGTGGAGTGGTTGAAGTTATCCTCTACTTCCTCTTCCTAGTAGTCTCCTTCCTCTTCGTATCCTTGGTCGGTACTAGCATCTATAAATAAATATTAAGTACACAATCACCAAACAATACTTAACTACTTCTATGTGGCACACAAAGGTTTACACTAGATGATCTAGCATCATCACAATCATCACATAAATTAAAGACTTAAGATTTAATATTATCTATTTTATTTTAGAAAAGTAATTTCTACTCATTGAAAACTACTTAAGATTTAATATTATCCAATTAAAATATGGGATCATGTTGACACATGTCATTAGAACATATTTTAATACATGGGAATGTGATTTAAAGTAGGGTCACAATTTAATAAGGTTTAACCTTATTATTTTAATTAATTAAAGTGACTAGAAATGCCTATGGGGCATTCTTTTATTACCTGTCCATTATTACTGCAAGTAAACCTATATATTTTTATATATCTAGAAATTTCTTATTAAATGTGATTTTTGAGAGTTGGAATCAACTCAAAATCATTTATGGTTTATTTTTGAAAAATGTTTGAATGCAGAAAATTCTCTGCCTTGTTATTTTTACTATAGGTGATCTATAATTCCAAATGGTTTGAATCCAACGGTCTTGGATTAAGAATTTCAGTACATTCCTAACAAAATTGGTTTCATGCAATTTGGTTCAGTGAATATCTCTGAATCGATTTTTGAATCAACAGACAGAACTAGGGTTTGAACTAAATTGAAAAATCTAAGTTTGAACTAACTGGGTTGTGCGGGAGAGCTAGATTGGCCGGCCCGCTGCGCATAGTGCGCGCGCAGGATGGTTTCAATGGTGTCCCCACTCATCAGTGAGACAGGGGGTGCCGAAGGGGCATTGGATGGTTTTGACCGTAGGATTAGATTCAAGATCAACGGCTCACGGCCACCATCCTCATCGGAACATGACACGACAGGGACAAACCCTAGCACAGCCAGTGAGGGTCGAGGGAGGCTCACCGGAGCTCTGGTGAGGGTCGGCGACTGTAAGGTTCCCAACCTTTAATAAGGTAGAGATCCTTGTGTTTACAATGCTAGTCCCTGGATCAATAGCTAGCATCCACAGTTAAGATGTAATATCAAGAAACAAGGGTCATAATACAACTTTATAACCAGGAATAAAATAATTTATTAAATCTTACATAGCTCATTTGGCTATTTCATTACAATGCAGCAGAATATAACAATAGCTTGGGGTCCTTCATCTTCAAAGTGCCACAGGCAGTCATGTTGGTTGTAGACTTGTAATCCTAATCAATAAACTTCACTAACATCAAACAAACCTGCAACATAATAAGTTACAGCAACAAGGGTCAATACATTTGATTTGTATTGGCAAGTGATACTATGATAGTATAGTGGAGTCTATCATCTATATGCATTTGGCTAAGTGGAGCTTTGGCTTGCTTTGCTCAAAATAGATTTTCCTTATCATTTGAAATCATTAAGTTTTTGTTTATCCAAATCACCCATGGCATCTCCCAATAGAAATTGGTTATCCTTCATCCCTTGTTCACCCACAAGTTTTTAACTTAGAAATTGGGATGAGGAGATTCTTGATAGCTTCCATGTCTTGATGCTCAAATTTTCCTTTACTAGGGACATGGCTAAGTAGTTAGATTTTTCACTCTGCAGAGGTGGAGCACTTTCCCCACAAGACTTGGTTTCACCAAGACAAGATCTTTCAGAAGCCTTCCCTTAGAACAAAATGGACGCGCTCCAACCTATCATTTCCCTACCACCAACTGTCCATTTGGATAAGTTATTGCAACTTATATGATCCAGGCAGAGCCCATAATGCCAAGTGGCTGCACTTGAAGCTTCTCAACATTTGACATCTCAAATCTCTTTGTTGCTGGGTGGCCATCCACAAGTGAGATACACAAGGTAAGCCATAGAAATGGGCCTTGTGTAATCACTCTACACAAACCATTCCTTCCATTCCACCCAGGTGATTCATTCACTTAGTTGTTTTATTAAACAAAACACAAGTCCTTGACTTAGAAATTTTCCATAGTATGAATATATTCAACCCTTGTTTTCTACTAGCTAAGCTAAGCATGATGGTAGTAGGAATCTTAAATTTTAGGAAATTTCTACTAAGGTTTCATCTACTAGGATTTCCCATGGCATAGTTTATACTTAGCAAAAATTCCATGCAAGTCCTACATAGAAATATCACTAATGCATAGTGAAAATAATGGGACAAAAGTATGAAGCATCACTTGCCTTTTTGGTAGAGAATATAAGTTCACTCCTTGATCTTTCAAAGTTCACACTCTTCAAATTCCACTACAATTCAATCAAGCAAGCAATATTTCAATCTACCATTCAAGAAACATCACATAAAATAACAGAAACAAAACAATGCATGTAAGCATGCCAAACATTGTTTTATTTAAAAAAGTGGTTTCTAATAGGTTATAAACATTCTAAAACACTTATTGGTCATTTTATAAAGTGGAAAAACTATTTGCAAAATATTTTACCTATAAACCATTTTTAAACCAAATAAATATTTTATGTGGTTAGAATTGCCTTTAGCAAAGCAATATATTTTATAGGGTTCACCAAATACATTTTTAAATCATCAAACTTGGTGTTTGAGGTTAGAGAGTTTAAATCAAAACATTTCCCAAAGGTTTTCCTCCAAAATAATGTTTAAACCATAATCAATATTTTTAATTGGCTAGA
This sequence comes from Avena longiglumis, assembly GCA_030063025.1. Taxonomy (NCBI): domain Eukaryota; kingdom Viridiplantae; phylum Streptophyta; class Magnoliopsida; order Poales; family Poaceae; genus Avena; species Avena longiglumis. Next base: position 189,935,093 of record CP125974.1, on the reverse strand, counting down.
AATGCTTTTATTCAAAGATTTATTCTTTTGCTTCACCAAATATATTTTTGAAACCACAAATTGATTTCTATGAGAAGTAGTTTCAAAACAAACCATTTGCCAAAGATTTTATCCCCAAAATAATTTTAGAAAGAATTTTATACTCAAAATATGCCTACACAAGTTTTTGCAAAAACAATCATTTTTCCAGAAGCAATTCATAAAACAAAGTGCATGGTTGGGTAGGATTTGTCTTGCTGATTCCATTGATATAAAATTTGTAAAATTTGGACGTGTATATTAAAAGTTATGCAATTTACAAAATCAAACAACTAATAGAACAAATCCTGTTTTTAAAACAAAGTCTGGGACACGTGTCTGATTCTTATTGGGCGATAACGGTTCGTGTGGATCGACTGATACAGACCTAAGGATCTAACTTGATCGCATGGCACAGATTGCTGCTTACCCCTTCGACTGTGTTCTATCGCGTTCGTCCGATCTATATCGCACGGTTCTAATTTACTCGACCACAAAGTGACGGCGCTGCAACGGCGACAAGCGGCGGCGCGCTCTGACGTGGTCGTTGCCGATGATGTAGGATGCGAGAAAGAGAGGGAGGAGGCTCACCGAGTTCGCCTCGCTGCACTGAAGCTCAAGGTTGTCGTTGTTTGTCGAGGGGCACATAGTCGACTGGGATTCCTCGCCGTAGTTGCAGTCGGCCTCTATCGGCTCTGTCCGTCGTCGGGGCGAAGATAGAGGTCGCACTAGAATAAGTAAACAGCACAGTTAGGTTCGCAAGAGGAAGGCGAGTATGAGAGTGTCAACGAGGGTGAGAGGGGCGGTCGGGTTTACCGGGGAGAGGTCGCCGGAGACGAGACAGACGACGGCGGAGTTCGGGTGTGGTCCTCGTCGATGATACGGGGCTCGCGTGGATGAACGGAAGGCCCAGGAAGATGCGCCTGAGACTGGGGATCACGCTCGCTTGAACTAGGAGGCGAGAGAGGGTCAGACGGCGCCGGAATTGGCCGGACAGCTCGTCGGAGCAGAGAGCGTTGTCGCTAGCAATACAGGCAGCCTAGGGGCGAGGAGAGTCGTGCAAGTGAGGGGAAAGAGAGAGGGGGCGCAGGCGGTTTAGTATGCGTGATCGCGGGGCTGAATCAACATGCGGTTAATGAGGATTTAAGCGAGTTTTAAGGGGCAGAAACCGCCGGCGAGGTTTGCGCGCGCGTGAGAACGAAGGGGAGCTGGCGGTGGGGCCTAGCGTCAGCGAGTGAGAGAGAGTGGGGGTGGGGTCTGGTTGTCAGCCACTGTGTGGTTCGATTCGCGAGTGAAAAACGGTTCACTGCAGGGGGGGTGGGAGTTGGGCTTGCTGGGCTTAGTGGGCTAGCTGGGTTGGGCTACTCTATTTTATATTTTTTCCTCTTCTGTTATTATTCTTTTTCTATTACCATTTCTGTTTTGATTTTGTTTAATCAATTCAAACAACAATTTGAATTCAAACTTCAACAAAACTTTGTGTAGGTTTTAATACTGATTAATAACACATTCCAAAGTCCAAAATAGAACAATTATTTTATTCTTTTAGGATCTATTAATAATTAAATAAATAGACCTTAGTCTTTATTTCAAATAGGATTTAATTTATTTTTTTAAAACTCTATTTGAAATCCAAATAATACCAAAACCTTTTCATTAGGTTTTAATTGAAATTACAAAAAACTTTGAGAAATTTTAAAATGGAAAAAGCCTTTACTCAAATAAAATTGGATATTAATAAATCCTTATTATTTTATTTAAATAAATATTTACTCTATTTTATCAAAATAGAAATATTTTCTTTCATTTGCTTGGCCAAGATTTAATTTGGCTCTATAAAATAATCCTTATTTATTATTTCTACTTTGTTTATGAAAACCATATCTTTTTATTAAAAGATCCAAAAATGGTGATTCCAATTATTATAACTTTATTTATTTATTTATTTATATTGTTAAATCTATTTAGGATTTTATTGGATCAAAATAGGTTTTGATGTTTCCAATTGGAATCAAAAAGTTTCTTCTCACCCTAAATTTCAACAAATTTTTATTTTGTTTATTTATTTTTCACATATCAAAATTTTTTAGAAAATTTTGGGATGTGACAGGCTACCACCCTTAAAATAAGTTTCGTCCCAAGATTTGGGGAAGATAGGGTTACAAGTTGGCTGAAAGCAACTAGGGTACTACCACCCTTAAAATTTTTCCAACTATATTACATCTTGGCGTGCTTAGGATTTTGATGAAGCTTCTCTGGGCACTTGTCTGCATAATGGCCTAGCTCTTAGAATTTGAAACACATCACTTGGCTGATATCTTTCTTTTCCTTTGGTATCATTGCCTCTTGTTTGTTTCCTTGGTTCTTCTTCTTTTCTGGGCAATCACTGGCATAGTGTCCCATTTCTTTGCAATCGTAACATTGCAACTGGCTTATGTCCTTCTTCTTCTTTTTGGGTCTCTCCAAAGCTAGGAGTTCTTATAATTCATGCTCTTCATACTTCACCATAAAGGTGGGAAATCTTTCTCTGCTCTTAGGGCAGTTACTAGAGATATGACCTTCTTCTCCACAAGAGTAGCAACACTTTGTGGTCACTTTGGATTTGGCCTTATGATGCATAGTTTTGACTTTGCCTTCATCCTTCTTGGTAGAAGTTGTTCCTTCATGAGGGTTTACAAACTGTTGATACACTCCACCTTGTTTGCTTTGTTGAACTATGGAATAGATGGGGCATTGGATAGGGACATGATTATTTCCTTCACATAGGAAACAAGTAACTTGAGATGTGGGGCATTGATTATTTGTATGTTTCTATTCACAATTGGGTCATTTATCTTCATGCTCCTTGGAAGTGTGGTCCTTGTCTCCACAGATATTGCAAGCTCGAGTTCCTTCTAAAATATCATCCTTGACATCCTTGTTGTGACAAACTCCTTAGGAAGAGTTGTCTCCCATGTTGATCATTTGAGTGGTCATCCCTTGCAACAATTGGGATTCGATTTCCAAAAACTTTTGTATGTTTGGGTCTAACTCATTGTTGATGGCTAAAAACTGAGTTGTCATCTGATTCAAATGGGTTTGGTTTACTATTAGTTGTTCTCTCATGTTGACCTCTTGGTTGTTGTTGTCACCATTCTTGATGTTGGAGTTCCTTAGAGTAGTCATCTGTTTGGGTTGGATTGGGATTAGGATAGGCAAAATATTTCTAAAGAAATAGTTCTAATCACACACAACACAATTCACACAAGCAATGTGCAAGCAATCACAAACAAACATTCCACTCAAACAACAATTTTTAAGAACATTTATAGGCAACAAAATATTTTTGTTACACCACATAAGTTGGTGGGTTTTATCTTAACTTAATATGGTGGTCCAACTATTTGGGTCACTTGAGGTCATTCCATCCTTCTTAGTTGATTCTTCATGAACAAGATCATTGTATCCTTGGAAAATTTCTTGCATCTTGGTCACCAAACTTCAAAGGTGATGATGGTTCATTCTAAGATATGTTTCCTTAGTCTTCAAGTCTTGAGCAATATTTCTTGTCTCACTTGTAGTCCTTAGTGATATCCAAGTTGAAGTCCTTGTTGAGAATAAGGTTGAAATCACTTGATTTGGTGGAGTCCTTTGCTCATGTTGAAGTATTTGGCCATGGGCTAGGCTTTGTCCATCAAATTTGAAATAGAAGAGATGTAGAATCAAACCAAAAATGGTTGAGGAAAGAGTTTACAAGATTGTTTGTAAATAAGTTTTGGAACAAATACAACTCCTATTTTTCTAAGGGGTTTTGTCCAATCCTAGGGTTACAAATCCTACAGGAAACATAGTGCTCTGATACCATTTGTAAGGTTCCCAACCTTTAATAAGGTAGAGATCCATGTGTTTACAATGCTAGTCCCTGGATCAATAGCTAGCATCCACAGTTAAGATGTAATATCAAGAAACAAGGGTCATAATACAACTTTATAACCAGGAATAAAATAATTTATTACATATTACATAGCTCATTTGGCTATTTCATTACAATGAAGCAGAATATAACAAAAGCATGGGGTCCTTCATCTTCAAAGTGCCACAGGCAGTCATGTTGGTTGTAGACTTGTAATCCTAATCAATAAACTTCACTAACATCAAACAAACCTGCAACATAATGAGTTACAGCCACAAGGGTCAATACATTTGATTTTTATTGGCAAGTGATACTATGATAGTATAGTGGAGTCTATCATCTATATGCATTTGGCTAAGTGGAGCTTTGGCTTGCTTTGCTCAAAATAGATTTTCCTTATCATTTGAAATCACTAAAATTTTGTTTATCAAAATCACCCAAGGCATCTCTGTTGCCTGCCAAAACCCACCGGCGAGCAGCGACGAGCAACACGAAGAGCCGGGAGGCTCCCAGAATCAAGCAGGGTCCCTCGGCGACGGCAAAAAACTCCGGCACACGCCCCGGATTGGTTCGAGGGCGTACACTGACCTATACCTGGTCGGAAGGTGAAGGATTGCTCGATTGATTTCCTGCATGGTAAACAAGTATCGTAAAATTCGAGCCGTGACCGGCTCCTGTGTTTTCAGTAAATTGGCTCCTAGAGCCGATTGCCCCATGGTTCTGCATTAGATTTACGATAACATGGGGTTTTGCTTGATCACTACAAGTTAAATTGACCTACGACAGTTTAATGTTTTCACCACGTAACTGGAACATCCTACACGTAATTGAGCCTGGTATGTACAAAATATGAAGAATATTAACCCTAGAGGAGGCCTAATAACCAACGTAAAGTCAATTACCGGAACAACTTCTCTAGAACGAATAAGCCACATCCCTACGTACTACTGGATCGTTCAACCCGTTTGTAAGGCCTGGCTACGTAGATATCAAACTAAACCTTGGTGAGCAAGGTGCAACCGTAACAGATCGAATCAGCTAAATAAAGATCAAGCAAGATGCTACCCTTACACTTGGGAAAAGGTGCAAAGGTAACGAGATAACTAGAGGTAGCATAACTTTGACGATAATAGTGAAAAAACACCGATGCTAGCCTCAAACAATCTATGATAATAGTATTACTCGCCATCAACAACGCTTCAGTACGAGTAAAACCAGGTAACGCATAAGCAGATACTGCCTAGATCGCAAGATGCGATCTAGGCAGCATGACACTTACTACAAAGAAACCCTAGAAACAAGGGTATGGCGCGCCGAGATTGTGTTTGTTGTGAACGTGATTGTCCTCCTTTTCTCGATAACCTTAGGTACATATTTATAGTCCGGAGACTCTCTACTTTTGGAGTAACTCTACAACTCTATCTTTACCTAAACTAAACGGAACCTAAACTGAAACGAAACCTACTATGATACAAGATACACGGGCAATTTAGCCCAAATCCACGTACTAGGCCGATCCAACAACACGTTGAATATACACATCTTCCAAGCCCATCTTGATCACGGCCCATCTCCTTCAAATACAAAATATGGCGATAACACATGCCCCCGGTTTTGGCAATGATAATTCCAAAACCACTGTTTTTTTTTTCTTCCTCTCCCCTTTTTTGTATCGGGCTGCTGATGTAATGCGTGGCGTAATGTAATCGCCACGCTACCCTTCATCATGATGCCTGTCTTCTCAACTCCTCCGCAAAGGCTCGATTTGACGATTTTGGCGGTAACTGGGAAACCGCTATGGCATTGAACCGTCTCTCCACTATTCCCCTTATTTAAATTCATCTGAGCAGTTCGCAGTCCCCATCTTCTTCCAGTAGCCAGAAAACCCTTCTTCCTCCGCCGAAAAACCCTGTTTCTTCGCCATGGCCTCCTCTGCCTCCTCTGGCCTGTCTTCCCACGCCTCCAACAAAGATTGCGACCGAGAGCCGACGCTGAACACTCGCCACGGCGGCAAGATAAGATTTCGCCCCACGATGGTGGGACGAAGGATCGATTTCTGCCGTCGAGGACGGCGCGTCGACTAACGGCGAAGAGAGCCTCGATTCGTTGACGGGAACGGAGGCGAGCGATGACGACGCTCGGTCGTGGGGCGGCGTCGAGTCCTCCGACAAGGAGGAAGAATCGGAGGAAGACACCTCCGACGAGTACCGCTGACGAAGCGCTTCCATGGGTCCAGCGAAGACACCGAAGATGACGACGAGGACGGAGGCCTCGCTGGTTTCTTCAAGAAGAAGAATAAGACGACGCAAAGCTACCAAGACAAATGAACAAGACGGCGGCGACGACAGCGGCGACGATCTCGGCCTTTAGATTAGGAACCAGTATTAGTAGTAGTAGTAGTAGCAGGCTCCTTTTTATAATCAATCATCCTTTTGCAATCAATCATCTTTTTGTAATCAATCATCTTTCGAATGAATGAAAAACCCTGTTTCCCAAAGATTGCCTTGTTCGCCCCTAATTTTGCCGATATCCACAATAGGTCGATGCTCCAGAAGCCGATAGCAACGTATCGGCTTTCACCTTGTTACGTTCGTACAGTCAACCAAGTCACAGCTCAAAGAGCCGATGCACATCGGCTTTCCCAAAAACGTTGACAAGGTCAAAACTTGGTTCAACGATAGCCTCAACGGCGTTGTGTTCGTCGTACCCCAACGATAGCCTCCATCCTGTGTTTGAATCTCGAAGCCGAAGATTGGTCAAAACTTGGTTGCATACTTAGGCACACTTAAACAGCCACTTCTTTAGCTTCAAACGGTAACCTGCGACCTTCTTCAAAAAGGGCGACCCAGATCTCCAACTGACCATCGAAATATGTGCCCTGAAAAAACAGCTAGTGACGGGCAAGGATGAAGATGACGAAGCCGAGATCGCCGAAATAGATTGTGTCCGTGCTGACGCGCTTCACGCCTTCGAAGCATTCTTTTAGTAGCTTGTATGTGTAAACTGGCACCTGTTTGTAACATGTGTGAACCTCTAAAGTCGATGACCGTGCATCGGCTATACATTTTGTTTTTATTCGGCCGATTTTCAGCATCGTCCCCCACATTTTTACTGTCCATCGTCACATTTGCTTTTACTTAGCCGATTTCATGTATCGGCCTCTCCAGTTTTACTGTCCAACATCCCACATGCTTGGGAAATATTTCTTGAGATGTTGACCGTTGACCGCCACTGGGAATTTCACGCCGTCCAGCTCCTCAAGCATGTACGCGTTTCCTCTTAAAACTTGGTCGACCCTGTACGGCCCGTGCCAATTTTGAGACCATTTACCGTATGTTGCATCCTTAGTCCCTAAGGGCAACACAGCTTCCCATACCAAATCACCAACGTGGAACTCCTTTGGCTTCACTTTCTTGTTGTATGCACGAGCTACTTTGGCCTTGTTCTCTTTGATTTTCTCCAGTGACCATAGCCTGAGCTCGGTTAAATCCTCCACACTGTCACTCATCAGGGCTGCGTATTCTGCGGTTGTTAGATCGTCCTGAAAAGTGACGCGTCTCGATCCAGCCGTAATTTCCCAGGGTAGGACGGCTTCTTGTCCATATACTAGATGGTATGGCGAGGTTTTTATTGCTCCATGGCATGACATGCGATAAGCCCATAACGCCTCTGACAAAACCTCATGCCAACGCTTAGGGTGCTCATCGACTTTTCTCTTGATCAGCTTGATGAGGCTCTGGTTGGACGCTTCAGCTTGCCCATTCGCCTGAGCATAGTATGGAGATGATCTGATCAGCTTGATCCCCGTGTCCTCACAGAACTTTCTAAACTCCTGAGAAATAAAGACCGAACCTCCATCGGTCGTGATAGTTTGGGGAATCGAATCTATGGATGACATGTTCTTTCACAAAATTGATAACATCCTTCGAGTTCATCGACTTCATCGGACAGCCTCCACCCATTTAGTGAAGTAGTCATGGCCAAAATCCACATGTGGCCTTTGCTTGATGGAGGATTGATTTTGCCGATCATGTCCATGCCCCAACCTCGGAATGGCCAAGGCTTGATGATGGGGTTCATTCGACGCTGGTACCATCTGGATTTTTCCAAATTTCGACATGCTTGACACCCTTTGTAGTAGTTGAAACAGTCCTCAAGCATGGTGGGCCAATAAAACCCTGATCGCTGATCAACCATTTCATCTTATGAGCCGATTGGTGAGTTCCACAGCGCCGTGTACCTCGTGTAGGAGCCGATTGGCCTCATTGTCCCTGCATTTGAGCAATAGCCCTTCCAGAGTCCTCAGAAAACATGTCATCCCCAATAAGCACGCACTTCATGGCTTTTACCTTATCCGTTTAGGTGCCCCGAGCCGAATCCTTCAAGTAATTGAAGATATCGGCTCTCGATCGCCTTCCGTGAATCAGCACGAACATCGGCTCCTTCTGCTACATCCTTGTAGCCTGAAGCCATTTGTGCAAGATCATTTTCCTCTGTATTCTGCGACCGCGGGATCCAGGTGAAGTTTATGTACCGGAACTGCGCCATCAACTCACGGCAGTGCAACCATAATTGGAAGAGGGACTCGCTCTCACACTTGTACTCCTCCGTGAGTTGGGAAATCACCAACTTGGAGTCTCCAAAATTTCCACCGCTCGCCTCCGGCCGAGGAGTAACTCCATTCCTATGCGACGCTTTCAGACTGCTACATTGTTGGTGCGAGAGGTAGACAATCTGATGGAGAAGGAAAATGTTGCCCCGGCGACACGAGTAAAATGCCGATGCCGCAGCCATCGTCCACAAACCGATCCGTCGAAAAACATAGCCCACGCTCTTATGGACGGTCTTTGCTATGTTAGTGTTGATCCTTTCAGCGATAAGATCGTCCAGCGCCTGTCCCTTAACTGCTTTCGCGGGTTGATACCGGATGTCAAACTCTGATAATGCAAACATCCATTTGCCCAGTCGGCCTTTTAACATAGGAGCCGATAGCATGTGTTTTATGACGTCTGATTTGCATATGATGATGATCTCTGCTAATAGCAAAATGTGGCGCAGCTTGGTGCAGGTGAAAAACAGGCAGAGGCACAACTTATCGATATCGGGATACCTTGTCTCCGCCCAAAGCATCCTTCGCTTATGTAAAATACGACTCGCCCAGCCCATCATAAACTTGCACCACCACCGAGGCGATGGACGTGTGCCACTCGACAAGTAAATGTAGAACGGTCTACCGGTGGGTGGAACCAACATCGGCGGCTTTGTCGATATTCTTTGATCTCGTCAAGGCTCGTTGTTGTTCGCCCAATGGAATTCCTCGTCGATTTGATTTTACTAGTCCCATGAACGGCTCTATCCTCCCCGAGATTAGAGATGAATCTTCCGACGGTTGATCTTGCCGATGAGGGATCGCAGTTCTTTCTTCGTGGTGGGTGGCTTCATCGTCAGACCGCCTCCTCGACTTTTCAGACGATTTCAATTCGCGTTCATGGACCAAAAACCCAAGAACTGACCGTCACACCTCAAGGCACACTTCTTTGATTCATCCGTAGCGAATTTTCTTGTTCGGTCCAGACGTTGCAGATCGTCCGGTGTCCGTCTTGAAGCAGACTTGACCACCACGTCGTCGATGTAAATCTCCACCAGTTTGCCGATCAGATCATGGAAAATATAATTCATGGCCCTTTGGTACGTGGCGCCGGCATTTTTCAGTCCAAACATCATGACTACATATTCAAATAACCCCACTGACCCTGGGACTCTGAATGCAGTCTTGTGTATGTCTTCTGGGGCCATGAAGATCTGGTTGTAACCGGCATTGCCGTCCATGAAGCTCAAAATCTTATGACCAGCTGCTACATTGATTAATGTTTCTGTCACCGGCATCGGATATTCATCCTTTGGGGTAGCTCTGTTGAGATCCCGAAAATCTATGGCCACACGCCAACGGCCATCCTTCTTCTCTACAGGTACGATACTAGAGATCCACTCAGCATACCTGCATGGCCTGATCAACTTGGCTGTCAACATTTTCTCGACCTCCTTCTTGACTTCTTCCAGAATTTCGGCCTTCATCTGTCGTGTCATTTTTGAAATGGCGAAATCCTTTTTGAGCGGAGTCGATGCTCGATGATGCTCTGTCTAACCTGCATCTCTGTAGTCCCAGCGGCTACCGATATTGTTTCAACAGGCTATCATCGGTCCCGCAGACTCGGATCTAACTTCTTGTCGATAAATGTTGGTCGTGGCTTATCCCGTGACCAATGTCGATTTCTTCTAGTTCATCTGGATGTGAACCCGTACCCTAGCTTCCCGTCACCTGTCAAATCGATGCTAAACACAGGGCAAGCGGTAGGTGAGGATAAAAAAAATAATTTGGGCCGATTGCTTGAATCGGCCCCCTTTTTGCTTGCATTAGTCAAGGACGGTTTACACCTTATTGGTTTACAGTGGCAGAGCATCTCTCTGCTACGACTACATGAGCTGCTTGTCGTATGATCGCTGCTTTTTATTTTTTGTGGCCGATCCTGTGGATCGGCTGCCCACCTGATGATCGTGGGCTTTTCTACTCTGTAAGGCCAGTGGATAAGACCAGCCTCACCCCGTTTTTTGTAGCTTCAATACGCTCACAGCCGTCTAGACTGATTCCAGAGATCGGCTCTTGGTCTTCTGCTTCCCAGACGTTCATGCCAGCTATGGAGATCTCGATAGAATCATCTGCGTGGATGACCTCCACTGCATCTCCATCCCACTGGATTAGGCACTGGTGCATTGTGGACGGGATGCAGCAATTAGCGTGAATCCAATCCCTTCCTAGCAAGACAGTGTAAGTGCTTTTGCTGTCCACGACGAAGAATGACGTGGGGATGGTTTTTCTGCCCACGGTCAGATCACGCTCAAGACCTTTGCGCTTCAAGTCCGACCGTTGAAGTCGCTTAACGTGACGTTGGTTTTGATCAGATCAAGTGGAGCGCCCCAAACGTCGTAGCATGGAGTACGGCATGATATTATTTGCCGCTCCGGTGTCCACAACATCATCTGGCGACAAGTTGCCCATTGATGTAACCTCGTAGATGCAGGCTTTCGGATGTTTGTAACCCTTCTCACGTGGCTTCTCAAAGATAACATTTGTGGCCGCGCAATGATCGTGCCACTGGTAGCTCATTGGTTCTTGGTGCGCAGAATTCTGACGGAAGTATGAACACCATGTTTGTGCCAGCCGATGTCTTTGCATCGGCTTTTACCGGTTTGGGGCGCCACTCTTTCCTTCCCGGGCGATCTTCCGTTTCCAAAGTCTGCCTCACTTTGACGGCCAGATCAGGCCGTGCTTTCTTTAAAGCGTGGAGATACTGCGCTTCAGCTTCCTCCAAGTTACGCAGCCGCTGCACTCTACGCTTCTGGGTTTGTCTGAGTCCGTCGGGACACCACCTTGGACGGTGATACCTGTCTTCGTCTTTGTCATTCTTTGGCTTCTCGAGGTCTTACGCCGAGCGACTCCTAACGGCTCGGGTGGAAGAGGCCCTAGACGTTTGAACACCGACATCGCCTCGTGTCCTCCTTCTGTGACCGCATTCCGGCGGTTGTCATCGTAGGCAATCGGCTCATTCCGCGTCCCAGCAATACTTGAAGAAAGGACAATCCCAATGTTTGCTGCGCCTTCCTTTTCTTTTGACGGTCCCCTAGCAAGGTGCTCATATCTTCGTCGTCGTCTACATCGGGCGACGTTGGTCATCTTGGCGCTCATACTTGTTAAGGAGATGCGTGGAATGTGGCTTCGATATCGCACTCTCCTCACTTGTTCCTCTGTTAAGTACTTTGTCATTGTGGCTGGGCGGTCGCGTGGACTAGCCTCCTCTCTCTTTTTGCCCCGAGCGACCACCTTCCCTTGTAATGCGTCATGGTGGTACCCAGACCCTGCCATGTTAACGCCGAACGAGAAATCTAGCTGACGCCTCGCGGAGCGACTGAGTTCTACCATGTTGACGCCGGGAAATGGGTTTGTGTCCACTTTCATGGCGAACTGCCCAAGGATCAGACGGCCTTGTTCTATCGCCATTTGGATTTTGTGGCGAAGCACTTTGCACTCATTGGTGGTGTGGGTGAACGAATGATGCCACTTGCAGTATGGTCTCCCGTTCATTTCCTGAGCCGTAGGGATTTTGTGGCCTTCGGGTAACCTCAGCTGCTTCTCCTTCAGCAGCAAATCGAATATCTGCTCGGCTTTGCTCACATCGAAGTCGAACCCTTTTGCAGGCCCTTGCTGTTTCACCCATTTGCAGGCCACAGGATCTGCCCCCCGAGCCCACTCAGCTACGGCCACCTCCTGGTCCTGTGTAGGATCATCTTCTTCTGCATCGACCAGGCCTATCGGACGTTTGAATTTGTCTTGGTACAACTCAGGGTGGCGCTGTTCATACATCGTCAGTTTCTGGGCCATGTGCGCCAATGAGTTGTACTCCACTTGGAAAGCCAGATCCTTGATGGGTGCTAAGAGACCCAACACTGCCAGCTCGACTGCTTCCTTCTCAGTTAAACGAGCTGAGTAACATCGGTTCTTGACGGTCCTGAAGCGCTGGATGTATTCGGCTACAGTTTCTCCCCGCTTCTGCCGCACCTGCGCCAGGTCTGCAATGCCAGCCTCAGTAGCCTCTGAATGGTACTGGATGTGGAACTGCTCTTCCAGTTGCTTCCAGGTATGAATTGAATCAGGTGGCAGCGAGGTGTACCACCCAAAGGCTGGTCCTGTCAGAGATTGCGCAAAAAATCTTACGCGCATCTGATCCGATGCCGAAATCATGCCTAGTTGTGCCAGGTATCGGCATGTGCTCGATCGAGCTTGACCCTTGACCACTGAACCTTGAGAACTCGGGGAGCTTATACTTGGGTGGCAGCGAATCAGATCAAACTTCGTTGGGGTACGGCTTTGAATAGCCGATTGTCCTTCTCTTGACGGTTTAACCGGTCCTCAGATGGTACCGATTTGCTCCAATCGCTTGAGCTGTAGGGGCTAGATTCTCATGACTTGTTCCAGTGGCATACTTGGCTAGCCGCCTGCTTGGGCGTCCATCCTGCATATCGCTGCTCGACATTGCCCTCAAGATCCTGCCCCAGGAACTCCTGCCGCAGAAACTCCTGCGGTTGCAATCTGTTTGGTGCGTGTCAGGTTATTGCAGTCCGGCGCGTAGGCGCATATATATCCGTGTGGGATTTCCTTAGCTGGCTCAAACAGGAATTGGCAATCTCCTGGGTCACCTCCAGCCTTGTAGACGACATAAGCCGCTGCTCCTGGCGGCTCCGGAGCTGCAAGTGCGAATGGCAGTGGTGGCCTGGTTTGGAGCGGTCTTTCTCCCTGGTGAGTCCCTAAAGTAGGCCCCGACGGAGAGTACTGATGTTTCATGATTTCCTGAACTACGCGAACCGCGACCCGCTCGAAAGCGTTCACCAGGCTCTCAGAATGGCGGTGCAGAGAATGAGCCACCATGTAGTTGACTTCCTGTCAGAGAGCTCAGTGCGCTCCTCCGAAGGAATGCAGATCTACCTCATCAAGAGCACCCTCGGGGGAGAACCCCCTCCACTTGATGCCATGCTTACGGGTCCTCTCAAAAGAGCCGATGAGGTCTTCTTCGAAGAGAGCCTTGATCTCGTCATACTTGGCCTTGTGCTCGTTAGGTAGATCGTCGAAGTGACCGGTCTGTTTCTCCATCGCAGTCGGATGTTGATGTAGACGTTGTTGAATGTCCCACCGGCGCGTGAATGTGTTGCCTGCCAAAACCCACGGCGAGCAGCGACGAGCAACACGAAGAGCCGGAGGCTCCCAGGCTGCCGGTGGGCCTCGGGTCCCTCGACGGCCCGCAAAACTCCGCACACGCCCCGGCTTGGTTCGAGATGCCACCTGACCTATACCTGGTCGAAGGTGAAGGATTGCTCGATTGATTTCTGCATGGTAAACAAGTATCGTAAAATTCGAGCCGTGACTGGCTCCTGTGTTTCCAGAATCGGCTCCTAGAGCCGATTGCCCCATGGTTCGCATTAGATTTACGATAACATGGGGTTTTGCTTGATCACTACAAGTTAAATCGACCTCTGACGGTTTAATGTTTTCACCACGAATCTGGAACATCCTACACGTAATTGAGCCTGGTATGTACAAAAGATGAAGAATATTAACCCTAGAGGAGGCCTAATAACCAACGTAAAGTCAATTACGGAACAACTTCAGAGAACGAATAAGCCACATCCCTACGCATTCTCGGATCGTTCAACCCGTTTGTAAGGCCTGGCTACGTAGATATCAAACTAAACCTTGGTGAGCAAGGTGCAACCGTAACAGATCGAATCAGCTAAATAAAGATCAAGCAAGATGCTACCCTTACACTTGGGAAAAGGTGCAAAGGTAACGAGATAACTAGAGGTAGCATAACTTTGACGATAATAGTGAAAAAACACCGATGCTAGCCTCAAACAATCTATGATAATAGTATTACTCGCCATCAACAACGCTTCAGTACGAGTAAAACCAGGTAACGCATAAGCAGATACTGCCTAGATCGCAAGATGCGATCTAGGCAGCATGACACTTACCCGAAAGAAACCCTAGAAACAAGGGGTGGCGATGCGCCGAGATTGTGTTTGTTGTGAACGTGATTGTCCTCCTTTTCTCGATAACCTTAGGTACATATTTATAGTCCGGAGACTCTCTACTTTTGGAATAACTCTACAACTCTATCTTTACCTAAACTGAAACGGAACCTAAACTGAAACGAAACCTACTATGATACAAGATACACGGGCAATTTAGCCCAAATCCACGTACTAGGCCGATCCAACAACACGTTGAATATACACATCTTCCAAGCCCATCTTGATCACGGCCCATCTCCTTCGTTGGCCAAAATATGGCGATAACAATCTCCCAATAGAAATTGGTGATCCTTCATCCCTTGTTCACCCACAAGTTTTTAACTTAGAAATTGGGATGAGGATATTCTTGATAGCTTCCATGTCTTGATGCTCAAATTGTCCTTTACCAGAGACATGGATAAGTACTTAGATTTTTCACTCTGCAGAGGTGGTGCACTTTCCCCACAAGACTTGGTTTCACCAAGACAAGATCTTTCAGAAGCCTTCCCTTAGACCATAATGTACGCGCTCCAACCTATCATTCCCCTACCACCAACTGTCCATTTTGCTAAGTTATTGCAACCTATATGATCCAGGCAGAGCCCATAATGCCAAGTGGCTGCACTTGAAGCTTCTCAACATTTGACATCTCAAATCTCTTTGTTCCTGGGTGGCCATCCACAAGTGAGATACACAAGGTAAGCCATATAAATGGGCCTTATGTAACCAATCAACACAAACCATTCCTTCCATTCCACCCAGGTGATTCATTCACTTAGTTGTTTTATTAAACAAAACACAAGTCCTTGACTTAGAAATTTTCTATAATATAAATATATTCCACCCTTGTTTTCTACTAGCTAAGCTAAGCATGATGGTAGTAGGAATCTTAACTTTTAGGAAATTTCTACTAAGGTTTCATCTACTAGGATTTCCCATGTCATAGTTTATACTTAGCAAAAATTCCATGCAAGTCCTACTTAGAAATATCACTAATGCATAGTGAAAATATTGGGACAAAAGTATGAAGCATCACTTGCCTTTTTGGGAGAGAATATAAGTTCACTCCTTGATCTTGCAATGTTCACAGTCTTCAAATTCCACTACAATTCAATCAAGCAAGCAATATTTCAATCTACCATTCAAGCAACATCATATAAAATAACAGAAACAAAACAATGCATGTAAGCATGCCAAACATTGTTTTATTTACAAAAGTGGTTTCTAATAGGTTATAAACATTCTAAAACACTTATTGGTCATTTTATAAAGTGGCAAAACTATTTGCAAAATATTTTACCTATAAACCATTTTTAAACCAAATCAATATTTTATGTGGTTAGAATTGCCTTTAGCAAAGCAATATATTTATAGGTTTCACCAAATACATTTTTAAATCATAAAACTTGGTGTTTGAGGTCGGAGAGTTTAAATCAAAACATTTCCCAAAGGTTTTCCTCCAAAATCATTTTTAAACCATAATCAACATGTTTAATTGGCTAGAAATGCTATTATTCAAAGATTTATTCTTTTGCTTAACCAAATATATTTTTCAAACCACATATTGATTTCTATGATCAGTAGGTTCAAAACAAACCATTTGACAAAGATTTTATCCCCAAAATAATTTTAGAAAGAATTTTATACTCAAAATATGACTACACAAGTTTCTGCAAAAAATCATTTTTTCAGAAGAAATTCATTAAACAAAGTGCATGGTTGGGTAGGATTTGTCTTGCTGATTCCATTGATATAAAATTTGTAAAATTTGGACGTGTATATTAAAAGTTATGCAATTTACAAAATCAAACAACTAATAGAACAAATCCTGTTTTTAAAACAAAGTCTGGGCCACGTGTCTGATTCTTATTGGGCGATAACGGTTCGTGTGGATCGACTGATACAGACCTAAGGATCTAACTTGATCGCACGGCACAGATTGCTACTTACCCCTTCGACTGTGTTCTATCGCGTTCGTCCGATCTATATCGCACGGTTCTGATTTACTCGACCACAAAGTGGCGACGCTGCGACGGCGACAGGCGGCGGCGCGCTCTGACGTGGTCGTTGCCGATGATGCAGGATGCGAGAAAGAGAGGGAGGAGGCTCACCGATTTCTCCTCGTCGCGCTGAAGCTCAAGGTTGTCATTGTTTGTCGAGTGGCGCATAGAGTCGACTGGGATTCCTCGCCGTAGTTGCAGTCGGCTTCTAGCAGCTCTGTCCATCGTCGGGGCGAAGCTAGAGGTCGCTCTAGAATAAGTAGACAGGACAGTTAGGTTTGCAAGAGGAAGGCGAGTATGAGAGTTTCAACGAGGGTGAGAGGGGCGGTCGGGTTTACCGGGGAGAGGTCGCCGGAGACGAGACAGACGACGACGGAGTTTGGGTGTGGTCGTTGTTGATGATACGGGGCTCACGCGGATGAACGGAAGGCCCAGGAAGATGCGCCAGAGACTGGGGATCATGCTCGCATGAACTAGGAGGCGATAGAGGGTCAGACAGCGTCGGAATTGGCCGGACAGCTCGTCGGAGCAGAGAGCGTTGTCGCTAGGAATACAGGCAGCCTAGGGGCGAGGAGAGTCGAGCGAGTGAGGGGAAAGAGAGAGGGGGCGCGGGCGGTTTAGTACGCGTGATCGCGGGGCTGAATCAA
This sequence comes from Avena longiglumis, assembly GCA_030063025.1. NCBI lineage: Eukaryota > Viridiplantae > Streptophyta > Magnoliopsida > Poales > Poaceae > Avena > Avena longiglumis. The sequence goes on along the minus strand of CP125974.1, from coordinate 189,917,916 downwards.
CGCGCGGTTAATGAGGATTTAAGCGAGTTTTCACGGGCAGAAACCGCTGGCGAGGTTTGCGGGTGAGAATGAAGGGGAGCTGGCGGTAGGGCCTTGCGTCAGGGAGTGAGAGAGAGTGGGGGTGGGGGTCTGGTTGTCAGCCACTGTGCGGTTCGATTCGCAAGTGAAAAACTGTTCACTTCGGGGGGGGGTGGGAGTTGGGCTTGCTGGGCTTAGTGGGCTAGCTGGGTTGGGCTGCTCTATTTATATTTTTTTCCTCTTCTGTTATTTTTCTTTTTCTATTTCCATTTCTGTTTTGATTTTGTTTAATCAATTCAAACAACAATTTGAATTCAAACTTCAACAAAACTTTGTGTAGGTTTTAATTCTGATTAATAACACATTCCAAAGTCCAAAATAGAACAATTCTTTTATTCTTTTAGGATCTATTAATAATTAAATAAATAGACCTTAGTCTTTATTTCAAATAAGATTTAATTTATTTTATTAAAACTCTATTTGAAATCCAAATAATAGCAAAACCTTTTCAGTAGGTTTTAATTGAAATTATAAAACACTTTGAAATTTTATTTAAAACACTTTAATAAGTTTTTAATGTTTATTTTTAAAATGGAAAAAGCCTTTACTCAAATAAAATTGGATATTAATAAATCCTTATTATTTTATTTAAATAAATCTTCACTCTATTTTATCAAAATAGAAATATTTTCCTTCATTTGCTTGGCCAAGATTTAATTTGGCTCTATAGAATAATCCTTATTTATTATTTCTACTTTGTTTATGAAAACCATATCTTTTTATTAAAAAGATCCAAAAATGGTGATTCCAACTATTATAACTTTATTTATTTATATTTTTAAATCTCTTTAGGATTTTATTGGATCAAAATAGGTTTTGATGTTTCCAATTGGAATCAAAAAGTTTCTTCTCACCCTAAATTTCAACAAATTTTTATTTTGTTTATTTATTTATTTTTCACATATCAAAATTTAGAAAATTTTGGGATGTGACAGCGACGAGGCCGAATGGTGTTGTCAACGACGGCGGTTCTCCTGGTACTAGCGGCTTCTCCTGCGGTGGCCTGAATCGATGGCGCACTTCTCCTCTAGCAGTGGAGGGCTCCGTCCAAATTTCGGCAAGGGAGAGCTCGCCTTGCTCCGGGAAGAAGTGGGGGAGGATTAGTCAGGAGTGGTGAGTGTTGGAGTGAGGAGAAATGGTGCGGGGGAGGCCTCCTTTTATAGACGAGCGAGAGGGGTAGCGCGACGTGAGGAGAGGTCGACGGAGGCGACGTCATAGCGAGCTAGCAGCATGGCTCGGGTGCTAGGATGGTGGGCGGTCGCCTGGCGGTCATCACCGTCATCATGGCTCAGTAAATGGTGGTCTACAGCGGTCGGAACAGGGTAGTGCTCTGCGACATACCGACGGCAAACTTCGCGGTGTCTGGAGGCTACGGGGCACGGTCGAGGGAACGGCCATGTCCTTTGGTCTCCTGGGACGGTGGTGATCATGTAGACGGGAGGCAAGGGCTCGAGGTGGTCGGTTCGACTGGGAACAAAGTGTGAACTACGGTACGAATTGTCATGGTCGAGAACGGCATGGGCACGGCGTTTCTGGCATCTCCTCTCTCTGTCCTCAAGCTAGGGATGGTCTGGAGGGGTAGTGAGGCACCGGCAACATGTCAGACATGGTTGGCTAGGCCGGCATCGCTTGCATCGTGTTGTCGCCGGTGGGGGTGGCAAATGTGCTCGGCCATGGTGGCCATTGATGAGATGGTCGTGTGTATAGTGGGCTAGGGCTACATAGACAAGGTGGGTGACATACTAGGAGTGTTGTGAGGGCTATAGAGGGAACAAATTTGGCAATAACACTGCTCAATATAGTGTTTGTTGCTTTATTTGATTTGTGCTCAGAAGGTGTTTGATGAAATGGTCAAAAGAAATTTAGATTTGAATTTTTGGATGAAACTTGGGGAGTGTACTAGGAACATACTTGGTAGTCTCTGGTTGCTTGGATTCGTTAAGGTGAACTGGTTTGAGTGTTTTTTGAGAAATGGTAATCTTACCATATGAACTAGATTCAATTTTGAATTGTCCTTGGCATAGATTTGTAAATTTTTTCTGTTGATTTGAAAGGTGGGCTTGTGTTCACTTTTACTTGGTATAGAAAGGGGTGAAAAGAATGGGATTTGTTTCTGTTAGAAATCTTGCACTAGAAACACTCAAAGTGGTCTAGTGAACAAGTTTGGCAAAAATGACCATTTGCTTATATATCTTATTTTTGATTTTCTCTTCGTTTGATTCTGCTTGGAAATGATTTAGATGATGTTGTTTTCATCTTTAATCCAATCCTTGCTATTCATAGCAATCAAACAAGTCATGGGAAGCATTCATGCATTCATCACATACACACATGCATTCATATTGATTTAATTAACAAAAGTTCTTGTTAACCCTATTTTTTGGTGATTGAAACTTGATAACCTTGATTAATATTTTTGTGATGTTACAAACCTTCCCCCTTAAACAAAATCTCATTTGAGATTTGAGAAAAAGAAAACTAGGATTTAAAGAGATCTGGCAACTCAGTCATAATGTAATCTTCTTGCTCCCAGGTAGCTTCTTCTTTAGTGTGCTTACTCCACTGGATATTGAGAAACTTGATAGTCCGGGTTCTGGTGGTTCTGAAAGCTTCCTCCAAAATACGAATGGGTACTTCGGGATATGTCAGGTCATTGTTTATACCTATGGTCCTGTGATCAATATTCTTGAAAACTTTGGTCTTCACCGGGACTTCTAGGAACTTGTGAAGTAACGAGATATGAAAAACATTATACTGGATTGGGCTGACATCTCCTTCGGAAGATCCAATTGATACGATACTTCTCCTCGACAATTCAAAATCTTGAACGGTCCAATATATCTGGGGGCTAAATTTCCTTTGAGTTGGAAACTTTGCATTCCCTTCAAGGATGATACTTTAAGATATATGAAATCTCTGATATTGAAGGCTAGGTCTCGACGTCTCTTGTCGGCATAACTCTTCTATCTGGATTGGGCGGTCTTGAGGTGCTCATGGATCTTGTAAACTTTCTCTCTGTCTTCTCTTAGGATGTTGGGTCCGAAAATCTATCTCTCTCCTACTTCCGACCAATTCAAAGGGGTACGGCACTTCCTTCCATAAAAGAATTCAAATGGGGCCATTTGCAAACTGGCTTAGTAACTGTTGTTATATGAAAATTCTGTGAAAGGCAGACAATCTTCCCATTTTAATCCATATTCTAACACACAAGCTCTCAACATATCTTTGAGTATTTGGTTTACTCGCTCCGTTTGTCCATCAGTCTGAGGGTGATAAGCTGTGCTGAAATCTAGTCTTGTTCCTAATCCTTCTTGGACTTTCTTCCAAAATCTCGAGGTAACATGGGTTCCTCGATCTAACACAATGTTCTTGGGGACTTCATGCAAACTGACTATTCTAGCAATGTACAACTCTGCTAGCTTCGAACTCTGGTAAGTGGTCTTGACTAGTAAGAAATGAGCGACTTTGGACAGTCTATCCACTATGACCCAAATAGAGTCATTTCCCCTACTAGATGTAGGCAAACCATTGATAAAATCCATTCCAACAGAATCCCATTTCCATTCCGGAATCTGCAATGGTTGCAAAAGTCCTGCGGGTCTCTGATGTCCCGCCTTGAATCTCTAACAGATATCACACTTGGCTATGTAGCTTCCGATTTCACTCTTCATCTTATGCCACCAAAATTGCTCCTTTAAATCCTGATACATCTTTGTTCCTCCAGGTGGATAGAATAAAGAGTATCATGGGATTCTTTCAAAATAGCTTGTTTCAACTCTGAATCTGCTAGCACACAGATACATCCTTCTTACCACAAAACTCCTTCTTCATCTTCGGTGAATCCAGGTACCTTCCCTATACCGATACGACTTTTGATTACGTTGATACTAGCATTTCCTTTCTGCGCCTCCTTGACCCGACTGATCAAAGTGGGCTGAAGATCTATGCTAACCAAAAATCCTTCACTTACTAGCTCCATTCTTAAATTTTCTAAGTCCTTGTGCAATCTTGGTTGCTACATTAGAATCATGGTGTTCAAGCGACACGGCAATCTTCTAAGAGCATCTTCTACCACATTGGCTTTTCCGGGGTGATATTGGATGTCAAGGTCATAGTCCTTGATTAGCTCTATCCATCTCCTTTGCCTCATATTTAGCTTCTTTTCGGTGAAAATATACTTCAGGCTCTTGTGATCCGAATAAATTTCACAACGGTTTCCCATGTGGTAATGCCGCCATGTCTTCAAGGCTAAAACTACGGCTGCTAGTTCAAGGTCATGGGTAGGATAATTTTGCTCATGTTGCCTCAGTTGTCGGGATAAATAGGATATGAATTTGCCTTCTTGCATCAACACACATCCGAGACCAACCTTGGACGCGTCACAATACACGTCAAAAGGCTTTGTGATATCAGGAATAATCAAGATTGGGGCTGAGATCAATCTCTTCTTAAGCTCTTGAAAACTTGTTTCACATTTGTACGTTCATTCAAACTTCTTCTCTTTCTTCAACAATTGGGTCATGGGTCTTGTGATGCTTGAGAATTCTTCTACGAACTTGCGGTAATTTACCGCTAATCTGAGAAATGCACAAACTTGGGTTTGAGTGGTCGGGGTTTTCCATTCTTCAACATCCTTAACCTTTGCAGGATCGACAGCAATTCCTCCGGTAGACATGATATGTGCGTGGAATCCTACTTCCTTTAATCAGAACTCACATTTGTTAAACTTGGCATACAACTGATGCTCCCTTAGGGTTCCAAGGATGGTCCTTAGGTGTAGCTCATGTTCTTCTTCTGATTTGGAATAGATCAGAATGTCATCAATGAAAACAATGGCAAACTTATCTAGGAAGTTCATAAAAATCTTATTCATGAGGTTCATGAAATAAGAGGGGGAATTGGTTAATCCAAAAGACATGACAAGGTACTCATACAGTCCATATCTAGTGGTAAAGGCAGTCTTTGGAATATCCTCTACGTGAATCTTGAGTTGATGATAACCAGTTCTAAGATCAATATTAGAAAACACTTTGGCATCGGTTAACTGGTCAAAAATATCTTCAACCTTTGGCAGTGGGTACTTGTTCTTAATGGTGACATCATTCAACTTTCGATAATCCGTGCACAAACGGTTACCTCCATCTTTCTTATCCACGAACAAGACAGGTGATCTCCATGGCGACGCATTGGGTTGAATAAATTCTATCTCCAGCATAGCATCCAGTTGCTTCTTCAGCTCCACTAATTCAGATACGTTCATACTATAAGGTCTCTGAGATATGGGTACGGTTCCAGGGATTAGTTCAATGATAAACTCGATATCCCGATCTGGGGGCATACCGGGCAATACATCTGGGAATAAGTATGGGTATTCACAGACTACTCGGACTTGGTCCATGGTTGGTTGGGCTAGACTCTTGTTGCACTTGTATTGACGGGGCAAGGTTTCAGATACATGCTCTACTGATACTCCAGCGGTACTGGTCATGGTTATGGCTTTCTTGGCACAGTCGATTAATACTTTATGTTTCGACATCCAATCCATTGCTAGTACTACTTCCAAACCTTTGGTTCCAAGTACTATTAGATTAGCATACAAATCTATGCCATGGATTTTGATAGGTATGGCCTTGCAAATTTGTCTATCTTTGGTGGTTGAACCAGGTATTGGAACTATCATAACATGCTTCAATTTTGTTGGTTGAATCTTACTTGTGCATGCAAATTCTTCTGTAACAAACGAGTGCGATGCTCCAAAATCAAACAACACTCTTGCAAGTACCGAGTTAACAGAAAACATACCCAACACGACATCTGGAGCTTCCTGAGCTTCTTCACCATTCATGTGAAACAGACGGCCATTGCGGTTGAGAGAGTTCCCTGGGGAAATCTTCTTCCATGTTGAACACGACGCTGTTGCTGAGTTGGGGCATTCACATTGGGGTTTGCTGCAAGATTTTTGGGGCACTCGTTGGAGTAGTGTCCCTTGGTTCCGCATTCATAACAAGTCACCTGAGGCTTGTCCTTTCCTGCAATAGGCACACCGTTGCTTCCAGTTCTTGGGGCAGTATTCGTGTTGTTGGCGTTGCTATTGTTGTTGAACTTGGGCGGTGCACGGTTGAAATTGTTGGAGTTGCCAGGTTTGTTTTTGTGGTTTCCTCCGGTCCTTGGGTTTCCTCCTACACAGTTGGGATAGTTCGGACGGGTCAACGGGGGTCTATTGTTTCTTGGGGCAAATCCTGCAGACGGGTTGGCGAGATACTTCGGGGTATGGTGGGTTGCTGGTTGATTCATCATTCTACGCTTGCGATTATCATTAGCTTGATTGATCTTGCCTTCCATCTGGATTGCAGAATCCCCTACGGCTTCAAGGTCGGGAAAAGGGATATTGACTAACACTGTCTGCATCTCATCATGGAGACTGTTCAGGAATCTCTCTTTCTTCTTGGCCTTAGTGCTAATCTCATCAGGGGCATACCTAGACAGAGATAGGAATCTGTCATGGTACTCTACCACAGTCATTCTTCCCTGCTTCAGCTCCTTGAATTCATCTCTCATCCACAGAATCAAACCTAGTGGCACATGGGTTCAGCTGAACTTGAGTTTGAATTCATCCCAAGCCATCATCTGACCTCCTTTCATGCTACAGATGCTATTCCACCAAGCTCTTGCATCTCCTGCCAGATAATGGGTGGCAAATAGTACTATCTCATTGGCCTCTACTCCTGCGAATTCTAAGTGGTTCTCCATAGTCTATAGCCAGTCATCCGCATCTAATGGATATTCAGACTTACTAAAGATGGGTGGATTGGTGTTCTAAAAGTTCTTGAGCTTGGATCCATGGTTGTCCTAGTTTCCATGGACTTGATTGTTATTGGCCATCTGAGCTATGTGTTGAAGGGTGGGTAAGTTGGCTTGATGTTCGGCTCTTTTAGCTTCACGTTCTGAAACCAACATTTGCAAGATTTGCAGCATCGGTCCCGGGAATGAACTGCTTCCTCTGCGAGGCATTTGAAGTTTGAGATAGATCATAAGACAAGAGGGAAATTTCTAAGGTTCAGGGGATTGTTTTTGAAAAAAAATAAACTTTGAGTTTGACTCAGGTTTTTCTAACTAGCACCTTGCTTTCCGTTCATTCACTCATAGCACATAATACAAACACACACCACAATAAGGAAACAGATGGTTTTAAGAACCATTCTGTGAAACTAAGATACAATGGGACCGGATACAACTCACAAATAGTGATCTTTATCGTAGGTGTGAGTTATACTAAAGTGATATAGTGTGGAAGTCCATGGCTTGGTCCTCAGTGTGAAGGCGGAATCATCATCATTAGTGTGGAAGTCCATGGCTTGGTCCTCCAGGAAGTCATCATCATCACTGAGGTAGGAGTAAGGGTCTCCACAGATATATTCCCCTACATTCTCCCTCTCCTCAAGCTACATGTCCTGCTCATGTATGGTATCCTCCAAGTCTGTCACTTTGTGATGAAGGTGAGCAATAATGCGATCCTTCTTTTCGCACAGACGACGAAAGTTCTTGCGCTCCTTTGCAAGGATGGTGATAGTCTGGTCCTTTTTGACTGCGATGACATAATTGTGGTTGGCGAAGGAGCGAGAGTTATCCAACTCCTTCTACCTATCATATAGCATGAAGCTGAGATGATCCACCTGATGCTTTAGCTCGGGGTGGTATGGCACCTCCAATGGCTGTCCCATAGCATCACGCCTTGCATATAACTCAAAGCGGGTACCCTTGATCTGATTCATGCTTTGCCCACACAGACGGGCAAGAGCTTCCTGTATAGCCCTGGCGAGTCCATCGAGCCAGTTGTTCTCTCTTAAGGTGAACTGGATTCCCTCTGATGTGGGGTATTCAATATTCCCTCTGAGACTTGCAAGAATCAACAACTGCAATTCTCCTCCTTGCTGATAGTTGATATGGGCTCCGAAGAACTCGGGGTGTGGGCGTTCTAGAATTTCCGAGAGTTGGTCCAAATCACGCTCAAACATGAGTTGTCCTCCATTGCCCAACTGATAGAACTTTCTATACCTCACGTCCATCTATAAGAATGGAGGATGAGTAAGTAAGTAGAGTGATCAAGTGTGTCAAATTTTATGTATGATTTTGCAAGAATGTTTTAGGAACATGAATTTTCTTGAAAGACTCTAAGTGATAAGAATGAGAATAGGTTTTCATAAATACTCACTTCTTTTGTTTTGAAACTAAGTTTTTCATTCAAGCGTCCATTCTAACTAGGGTCTCCTATGGTCAGGATGGCTCTGATACCAACTTGTCAACACCTGGATTTTTAATTCCAGTTGCCTATTATGCCATACATCACAATCCCAGGATTACCATTTTTGTGAGACATAACAGATTGGTACCATAGTTCATCATCCATTACATACCATAATAAAATGCATACAAATAAAGGATCTGATGATCCAGCCTTAATACAATCAACGTAGTGGAATAATATAATAACAGTCTCGTGGGAAAAGCTCCATCTTCAGGGTCACAGGCAATGCTGACGATGGGAGATGATCCTAGTTTTCATAGACTTCCTGTTGTTAATCATCCTGGTAGTCCTCCTCATAGTATGGCCATAGGAATAGCCAGGGACAAAGCCATGAGTACTCTTTAAGTACTCGCAAACTATCACTAACAAGTAAAGTGGTTCAAGTAGGAATCCTAAGCTCTAGGTAGTTTTGCAAAAAGGCAGATTTAGCTCTAACTGAGTTTAGATGTAAAGAAAACTAACTTAAGGTTTTGCAACACCTAAGTGGGAACTTAATTTTCATGCTCACAACCCTGTTGTGGTCAAGTCAAAGTCATGATTCATTTCACATGTCATTTTGAAAACATCTGATGACGGAATAGTATGGCCACTCGAATTGTCCATAACCGCGGACGCGGCTATTCAAATATTTTGATACTCTACAGAGGTGGTACACTTTCACCACAACATTTGATATATCCGTTAGGAACAATCCTGATTCACCATACTCAGTATGCGGATAATCAATCCTAACCTTTCAATTATACACCCTAGTATAGGTACCTCCCCTATGAGTTTGGCCTCCCAACCATGACCATCTGTCATCTTGGTAACTTGACGGGTGGACCATCATCACGAGGTAGCCTTATCTCAAACCTCGGCCGCAAGGGAATCCATACTAAGATATATAAACTTCAGATCAAGCCCTACCCAAATTTTGGTATTGTGGTTGTACGGTAAAATTGGAATGGTGTCGCATCCGAACACAACCATCAGTTTTTATAAAGGGGCTAAGGCTCATGCCTCAACATTTTCATCATCAAACCATCAGGTGTTCATAACACATGTCAAAACATTTCATTAGAATGACTCATCATTCTAAGGTTTTCATAATCATTTTCACCAAGTATTTACATCTAAAGTGATCAAGTTTTATGCTTAGCACTAGCCACAAAAGTTGAGGGTAGTCACTAATGAGGGGTGCTAATCAAGTGTGACTTATCCCAATCTAATCTCATCCTCAGTATGACATCTAGTTCTATCTAACTTAGGCCAAGTTTTATGCTCTTTATGCTACTTCTAAAATCCTTCCAAAACTCACTAAATACTAACTAAAAGTAAATAAAGTACAACTGGGATTTGGTATAATCAAGTTTGCTTAACCAAAATTGTCTAAGGCCTCTGGTTTGCATAGTTATCATGCAAGTGTTAGCTTGCCTTGAGCAGTGGAGTGGTTGAAGTTCTCCTCTGCTTCCTCTTCCTAGTAGCCTCCTTCCTCTTCGTATCCTTAGTCGGTACTAGCGTCTATAAATAAATACGAAGTACACAATCACCAAACAACACTTAACTACTGTTATGTGGCACACAAAGGTTTACACTAGATGATCTAGCATCATCACAATCATCACATGAATTAAAGATTTAGTCTTATTTATTTTATTTAGAAAAGTAATTTCTACTCATTGAAAACTACTTAAGATTTAATATTCTCCAAATAAAATAGGGGATCATGTTGACACATTTCATTACCACATATTTTAATACGTGGGAATGTTATTTAATGTGGTGTCACGATTTAATAAGCTTTAACCTTATTATTTTAATTAATTAAAGTGACTAGAAATGCCTATGGGGCATTCTTTTATTACTTGTCCATTATTAATGCAAGTAAACCTAGATATTTTAATAAATTCAGAAAGGTCTTATTAAATGTGATTTTTGTGAGTTGTAATCAACTCAAAAGCATTTATGGTTGATTTTTGAAAAATGTTTGAATGCATAAATGTCTCTACCTTGTTATTTTTACTTTATGTGATCTATAATTCCAAATGGTTTGAATCCAACGAGCTTGGATTAAGAATTTCAATACCTTTCTAACAAAATTGGTTTCATGCAATTTGGTTTGGTGAATCTCTCTGAATCGATTTTTGAATCAACAGACAGAACTACGGTTTGAACTAAATTGAAAAATCTAAGTTTGAACTAACTGGGTTGCGTAGGAGAGCTAGATGGGCCGTCCCACTGCGCACAGCATGTGCACAGGCTGATTTTAAGTGGTGTCCCCACTCATCAGTGATATAGGAGGTGCCGAAGGGGTATGGGATGGTTTTGACCATAGGATTAGATTCAAGATCAACGACTCATGGCCATCGTCCTCATCGGAATATGACACGACGGGGACGAACCCTAGCATGGCCAGTGAGAGTCGGGGGAGGCCCACAGGAGCTCTGGCGAGGGTTGGGGAACGGGGGCGAATGGGGTTGTCGACGACGGTGGTTCTCCTGGTACTAGCGGCTTCTCCTGCGGTGGCCTGAATCGACGGCGCCCTTCTCCTGCAACAGTGGTGGGCTCCATCCAAATTCCAGAAGGAGAGAGCTCGCCTTGCTCCGGGAAAAAGTGGGGGAGGATCAGTGAGGAGTGGTGAGTGTTGGAGTGTGGAGAAATGGTGCGGGGGAGGCCTCCTTTTATAGGGGAGCGAGAGGGGCAGCGCGGAGTGGGCAGAGGTCGAAGGAGGAGACGGAACAGCGAGCTAGTGGCATGGCTCGGGTGGTAGGACGGTGGGCGGTCACCTGGAGGTCATCATGGCTTAGTAAATGGTGATCTACAATGGTCGGAACAGGGCGGTGCTCTGCGCGGTACAAACGGCAAAGTTTGCGGTGTCCGGCGGCAACGGGGCACGGTCGAGGGAACGGGGCATGTCCTTTGGTCTCCTAGGAAGTTGGTGATCATGTGGACGGCCGGCGAGGGCTTGAGGTGGTCGGGTCGAGTGGGAACGAAGCGTGAACTGAGGTGCGGATCGGCATGTTCGACAGCTGTGACACCCCAGGATTAAGGCTAAACATATCCCAGACCATTGTATGAACACAAGCCTAACCTAATCTCGGAAGCATACAGAGAGAAAATCGGTAACACAACAGTGACCCTATGACACTAAAATTATTACGGCAAGCTCATAACTGAGCAAAGAACCGAAATATTACAAGCAGAGGTCACTGACCACAAACATCAAATAACAGAAGGAGAATTATGCTATTAAGTATAGCAAACTTAACAAATGGCCTAATAGGCCTGAAGCATAACGATGACGTCCAATCCATAGATCCCATACTGCCGGCTGGGAACTCCAAAACACTAGTCGATGTCGATGCTGTGAAGATCTCATCTTCTATGGTAACACTTACTCTGCTTCAAAAGTATCAACGAAACAAGGGTGAGTACAGGGTGTACTCCGAAAGACTTATGGCTGGTGGAGTTATTTTGCATAAAGCCATCTTTCTTTGTAAAACAAGAGGGAGAATTAGAATATTTTAAAAGGGTATAAGAGAGCGATATCACTTGCTTTCATAATCTTTTGATATCCATCGAATCATCATCAGCTGAACCTATCTAGGATAACCCCATCGATCCTTGAGGAAGCATCCTTAAGCACACATTGCTTAACTTGCCAAGTTTTACAATTAGGTTCAAGTTCTCTATGATCTTCACGTCCGCTCCCAAGTAGTCCATAACCACGGACATGGATTTTCGAAAAGATTAATAACCCTGAAGGGGTGTACAACTTTACCTACACATACTAACCTTCTCTTAATGCCACTAGATAAGCCCTCTTCCTTGGAAGGCCAGCAAAGGGTGGTTAGACACGACCTTTACCTTTCTTTCGCCGAGACCATGAGTCACGCACTAGGGACATGCCATCGTAACGGGTCGAGTCCCGAAGCCGGTCCCTAATGATGTGCGCAAAGTTCTAGATTACGGATGTCGGGCATCTCTTGTTCCCGATCACACTTACCTACCTATTATGAATGCACCTCCTTCACCTCCATCGATAAGAACCAGAATGCGTATGTCAAATGGAAAGCCTGATCTATGTGACTCATGGAATCTACTCAGCAATTTAGTTAGTCGAGGGGGTTTCTAGTTCCCCGTGTGGTTGTTCACTCGTCTTGGTTCAAGTGGCAAGAACATCGGGTCCTAAGGGTGGCAAGTATGGTACTGCAAAAACCACAACCCACGTGGCCTCGCATACAAGCCTTAGCATGTTTATTATCCATCTCTGATCATACCACGTCATCCTGTCATACTAGGTTCATTCGCAGCTCTGATTCATCAACCATATGGACCAGTGGTAACAACTAAGCATGCCTAAGCACAACAGATGTAACAGCTCTAGCAATGCTTCACAAGCCAAACCCTAGTTATGCTAGGAGAAGTGGATCATGGAATATAGTCTTCAAAGGTAACATGCATAAGATAGGATTACTCTATCTATCAATAAAATACTTTAGAATCGCATGCATATGGCAAGAATTTAATTGCTTGAATTATATCATGTGTGGGGCTTCGCTTGCCTTTTCCTGTTGATATACAGAAAGCAAAGCTTCGGACATTTGTTACTTGACTTGATTACAGTTGGTCAAGTATTGGTCTTCGAGCTTCGACGGTGTTGATCTCGGTCTTCAATCTCAATCCCGATTCTGATATCGTATTCTACCCGGGAAGAACCAAACACCGGAAAGAAAGGAAAACAATCAACACATGGCATCGATGCAATGCTCACACAAGGATGATGATATGACAAGTTGAATTGCATTGAAATAAACCCCTAAGGCATGCTTGATAAATTAATCGAGGTCCCGAGGGGTGTAAACCCTAATTCAGAAAAACCTCGGAGGAATATGAGAGGGTTCACTTGGTTCTTCTAATTAAACTTGCAATTCAAGTTGTTGAAAAATGCATGATTATAGCTTAGTTAGATAGATCTCATTTTTGTGAACATTTTGATATATTATTTGTAGTTTTATGATTTAAAATGAATTAGTTATGAATTTCTCTAATTTTCATTCATTAAATCATTTTTGTAATATTAAAAAATAATTTTACATTTTAGAATTACTTATAACATTTTATTTAACAGAAAACATTTCTGGTATTATTTTTATCACTTATAGGGTGGACCCATCTGTCAACATTTATCATATACAAAATAATTACATAAATTATTTCAGAAAACATTAAAAGAAAAGAAAAGGAATACTGCATCAGCATGATGCAATGTTGACGTCAGCCAGAGCTTGAGCCTCATATAGATTATCAATCTATTGATCAAGCGTGTGCGGAGCAGCGAGAGGGGGCGCGTTGGAAAGAGGTCGTCGAGGCGAACCAGATGGTGGTGGCGCCGCCATTTATTGGTCGCCGGAGTAAGGAGAATGAAGGCGGCCGACGGCGGTGGCTGCAGGTGGTCGACGGGGAGGGGGATAGAGAGCAAGAGAGAGGGAACAAAGGAGTCTGCGAGGACCAGAGGCTCACCCTGAGCGCGATGGAGGTTGCGGCGAGGACAGGGAAGGTCAGATGGTGGCGAATAGACAGTGGCAACGTCAGCGTCCGACAATGTGTCAAGGACGATTTTGGCGAGGAGGTAGCTCCCCTACTTGCGTGCTTCGGTAGGGATAAAGAGGGCGGCGAGTCGCTTCTAGCAGTGGCCACGGCATGGCACGGGGTGGCCGGAGACGGCGGGGCTCGCCGGTGACTGCGAGCTAGGGTTTCGTCCTGAGAGGGGATTCTGCGAGAGAGGGCGAGAGGGGATGATACTGGTATGGGGAGAGAGAGAGGAGGGAGTGGCGGTTCTTATCCTCTCATCCAACAGCGGCGGCGGGCATCACATCGCAAGGAGGATTGACGGCTGGCACGCATACAGCGAGCTGCTTGCGTCGGGGAGGAAGACGACGAAGGGAGAGGGCCGAAGCGGTACTGGGCTAGTTTGGGCTGTTCGTGGGACAAGGCGGGTCGTGAGGAAGTGCGCTAGGCGAAATATGAAGAGAGAGATGGGCTCAGCCCAGGGAGAGAGGGAGACTGTTTTTATTTGCAAAATATTTTTCTATTTCTGTTTTCACTTCCCAAATTCTATTTTCAAAACCTTTTCTGTTTTGAATGTTTTAGAATAACCAAGGAGGTTTGTAAACTAGTTTTAAAACACCTAGGGGCCCTTTGTACTATTTGGGCTCCAAACATTTTGTTATTTTTGAAATAATCAAAACCATTTGAGTGTGTTTCAGAGAGAGGGGGAAAACTAGGGTTTAGGGTTTATTATTTATTTTCTTGCATGCATTTTAAGATGATGCTCATGAATGCACAATCAAACCCTAAGTACCAATTAATAAAACTAGGGTTGTTACAATTCTATCCCCCTTAAAAGAATCTCGTCCCGAGATTCCTAGGTAGGAAGATAGAAGGAACATGGTTACGCTAAACTTCAACTATCTTCTCGAACAGGTTGGTCCATGCCACCATGACAAATGGACGAAGCACTTCATAATCTTCAAGGTGGCTATTCACACTAAAGTAGAGAGGAAATGACACGGAACCACAAACTAAGTATCTTATGGTTAACTCATGGATAGATGTTTCACGAACATCTCTAAAGCGAACAGACATGAAACACGCCAAGATAACGGAGGAAACTTTTTTCCTTTGTGCTCAATGAGAATTTGTCATCTGCTCAGGTTTATTCTTCTGATGATATCCATGACTAGTTCTATTTTCCTTTATATGTGGAGGCTTTTCATGATTTGAGAGATCCGCGGAATGTGATGGTGGCTAACCCACTCTCTACACAAAAGGATGTCTGGACTTATAGATGGGGGGATAGTTATGCTCAAAATAAACTATATAAGTGCATCTTTGAAAATATAATGGTCCCTAAGGTTTATGATTGGCTCTAGAAATCATGTTGCACCATGAAGACTAAAGTTTTTGCTTGGCTACTTCTGATGGATAGATTGAACACTAGAGATTTACTACAAAGGAGAAATTGGAATGTTACTGAGGATATACATTATGATCTTTGCCCCACCAGTGCATAAGAGGACATATTCCATCTATTCTTTGAGTGCAATTTTAGTGCTAGAATATGGAACTATTTACATATCGTTTGGTTACCCCTTGGGGATCTGCAGCTGATTGTGGCAGCAGCTAAAAGGTCTTTTGGTCATCAGTTTTTCATGGAGATGCTGATCACTACTTGCTGGAATATTTGGTTAATTCGAAATGATAAAATCTTTAACCATTATAGGCCATCTTTCTCTCAATGAAAATCCAGATTTATTCATGATATCAATCTTCTTCAATATAGAATTAAGAAGAAATGGAGAGATTCTCTTTTAGCCTGGGTAGATGGTTTACACTAAGGATCAAGACAAATGCTCAATGATCCTGTTGGTACTTAGTAGCTTTTTCTTTTATCTTTTGTAAGTATCTTCCTTGAATTTGTATCCTTTATTTTTTTAATAAATTGTTGTGGGGCTTTTGCCTCACAGTCTTACAGTCAAAAAAAGGAGGAAACGAAAAGAGATGGTTTTCAAGGTGACAGATAACTGGTCTTCATAAGGATTGAGACCATGGAGCTTGCAGAAGAGGGTAAACTTCTGAGGGAATAAACTTCCAACAGATGGAACATGACCACAGACTTCGAGAGGTAAACCTCTAGTAAACATCTTAGATAGAGCTTCACAGGTGTAAGAGATAGATATCAACAAAACCAAGATGTTGAACTACTTTTGAAACAGAAGGATCATTCTTTGGTTCAACAGAAGGCCAAGACAAAAAGGTGTTTTGTGGAGAGGACTCGTAAGAGCCATGAGGAACATGTAACAAGAGAACTATTGATTACAAAAATCATAATCACTCTTCAAACATGTGTAGACTGAGAGGAAGGAACTCTTTATTCATCCAAGTTTATCAATATCCCTGCGAAATATCAAGATATCACTTTACACCACCAGATGAATAGACAAGAAGATTCCTGATGACATGAGAAGAAAGAAACTTCATTCTCAGACTCCAAGTACTTGTCATAAGAAGATGTTTGCCATCGTAAAAAGGGTCTGGAGGATCGACCGAGAGACATTTAGCAACACTACTTTAAATGTTCTCCTTGATGTTCGAGATACTGATATCAAACTTTTAACAAGCCTTCAATCAGTCATCAAGTAAAGGTCAGACTTCGGATCCAAAGAAAACCATAAGATCAACTCCTATGATAAATCATAGAAGATGCCTCATGAGGAGTGGTTGTTACTGCTGATTCAAGATAAGGTGACAATAGGTCTTCCGGCTAATTGTGCAAACCATTACACCAATCTTTCCGGATATCTAGAAAGACCTATGTCAAAACCTTGCAGAACACCAATCATCAATGATGCTTGAGATTCAGCTTTGGTTAAGTGGAAAGATACTTCGGACTCAGCATATCCGAATAGAAAGTGTGCAACATTTACCACAGAGGTAAAGTCACTAGACTCTCAAGACATGGACTTCAATGTCAAGCTCCGGAAGATGAGCTAGATTGTGGAACCCATGTGATAGGAAGTTATCAAGAGATAATTGCATCTACATGAATTATTTGCAACGAAACACAGCTGAATCCTGTTTAGTAAACATTTAGGAGAATATCAAAGTTTTGTTGTTCCTCTTATCTTCCGTGAACAAATCAATCAGTGGCTTGGTGTGCTTGGAGGATCTTCTCGAGATGTGAAGGTATCAACCTACCATATCAGAAATACCTCACACATGCTTGACTAATTTGAAATGATTCCTGAAGAAACAAAGACAACGCTACTCAGATCCACAGCGACATATTTCAACATTTGCACGTGAACCGGATAAGGTTACTTCTAACATCTAGAACACATACTTCGAGATTACACAAATATGGTTCTCAAAAGTTTCCAACATTAATGCCAACTGCTCCATATGAGACTGATATAACATGGACAAGTTAAGAATGTCATCGATGGCCTCAATAACAAACTTATCATGATACTCCAAAATATGGACTCAAATGTTATATGAACAAGGCATAGACATTCGTCAGACCAGAGGACATGAAGATGTACTTAAGAAATACATCACAAATGGATACACCATCAAGATAGTCCTTGGAACTGAGTTTGATTTGACCATAACCCAAATCAAATCAATGGCGGTAATGATAACATATCCATAGAGGACTTATTATCTTACTTCAGCACGAACAAAACTAGACATCCCTTGAAGGAGGAACAGAGTTGGATAGAACTTTTGTCTTACAACTCTCCAAGTTGTTGTTTAAGCTCAACCAACTAGTTCAGGGTTATCCAGTACGGATCCTTGGAGAAAGGAGCGGTTTAAATAAACAGCTTACTCAAGAACCTGAAAACACGGTCATGTGGCAACATGACGATACTTCTAGTAAGACATCCAGAATATCACGAACCACCGATATGTCACAGAGCTCAAGAGAGAAACTTTCTTGGTAAAGCAAAAAGACATAGTCTCAGAGTTTCGGCACAAGCCTAACTCTTTGACCAAAGAGAGTGCACTAGGATAGCGGACTTGGTTACACAATCATTCTTTGCTTGATGATAGGGTTAACCATCACGCTAGGAATGATGCAAAGTTCCTTTGAGTTCAAAGCAATATAATTTGCTAGGAATCTTGAATGGCCATATCATTACACACACAACATTCCTAAACGCGAACGGCTTAGAGGAAGGGTGGGTAAAATGTGTAAGAGCATCACTTCATTAAGAGGTCATGGAACTCAGCACGACATCTTAGTATAAAGGAGTGTGGTACTCTAAGGTAGAATAGAACATAGGTTAATCAATGATTGTTGATCTATGGATTACAACACTTTGACCTGGTCTTAGAAATGACGAGGTACTAGAGTTTGTTTCTCCTGACAACCCAAAATGGTTTGTAATGATGAACCATAAGAGTATCTTGCATTGGAACACACTAATGCAAATTTAATACTTTGCTACCAACTGGTAGACAAAGGTTGGAAAGCAACAAAGAAGGAAGAACACACTCAGAATAGAATCCCGAGATGTAGATGCATAAGTCAACAATCTTCCGAAAACCAATGCAGATAAGGAATGGTGTGCAAGAGTCACGAATATTGATGTGAGACTCACGAGGACTACTCTTGTCGTGATCTATTTGGTTCCATTAAAGAACATCTGCCAAAACTAGTGGTAGGGAAGTCCTTTATCGTCACTATTCAATAGCGACAATATCCACAAGCTTGAAGGCTATACTAGAAGGTACTAGCCATCCTGAGGTAATGTGTAACATTAACCACGTGGGTCAATAGAATGGATCTTGGGTTAAAGGTTAGCTTCATGTACAAGATTCACAACACCAGAATCTAGCACAATCGGGGATCTTCGGTTAAAGTACAAGGGTTAAAAATTGAGAAATGAGTAACTACTACTTGAGTGACACAGCGTACATTGCAGGATAGTAACCACGAGTAGTTTCCAAGAGAAGATACAACTTCTGATGTACCCAAACAAACAAAAAGGTGGCACTCGAGGCGAAAGGAAACCTCGAAGCCTGGAACAGAAAATTAAGTAACCGTCAACAAGATGTTGTGGACCCATAAAATAGAGATTATGATAGAAATAAATCTATCAAACGAATAGGATCAAAGGGAACAAGAAGCACACACACACCAAACTCTGAAGAACTTAACACTAGGTGAACTGGTTGAGAAATGACATGCCTGAAGAGGCACCTAAGTTTTGAAAGACTGGACGATATAGCAAAACTTTCCAAATCAACACAAGATAAGATGACACAGAACTATAGCGAAACTAGATAAGGAGAAAAAGAAGCATACCAGAGTTTTCGCACATAATTTTCATCTGTGAAAATAGTTTTCACAAACACTAGACTCAACATCAACCAATAGAAAGGTTTCCTACAGTCGGTACTGCTCTGATACCAAAACCTGTGACACCCCAGGATTAAGGCGAGACAAATCCCAAACCATCGTCTGAACATAAGCCTAACCTAATCTCGGAAGCATACAAAGAGAAATCGGTAACACAACAGTGACCCTACGACACAAAAATTATTACAGCGAGCTCATAATTGAGCAAAGAACCGAAATATTACAAGCAGAGGTCACTGACCACAAATATCAAACAACGGAAGGCGAATTATGCTATTAATTATAGCAAACTTAACAAATGGCCTAATAGGCCTGAAGCATAACGATGACGTCCAATCCATAGATCCCAGACTGTCGGCTGGGAACTCCAAACTACTCGTCGATATAGATGCCGTGAAGATCTCATCTTCTATGGTAACACTTACTCTGCTGCAAAAGTATCAACGAAGCAAGGGTGAGTACATGGTGTACTCCGCAAGACTTATGGCTGGTGGAGTTATTTTGCATAAAGCCATCTTTCTTTGTAAAACAAGATGGAGAAGAATCACAACTAATCAAAATATTTTAAAAGGGGATAATAGAGCGATATCACTACCTTTGATCATCTTTTGATATCCACCGAATCAACATCAGCTGAACCTATCTAGGATCACCCCTCGATCCCTAAGGAAGCATCCTTAAGCACACATTGCTTAACTTGCCAAGTTTTACGATTAGGTTCAAGTTCTCTATGATCTTCAAGTCCGCTCCCAAGTCGTCCATAACCGCGGACACGGCTTTTCGAAAATATTAATAACCCTGCAGGGGTGTACAACTTTACCCACACGTACTAACCTTCTCTTAATGCCTCTAGATAAGCCCTCTTCCTTAGAAGGCCGGCAAAGGGTGGTTAGACATGACCTTTACCTTGCTTTCGCCGAGACCATGAGTCACGCACTAGGGAGATGCCGCCGTAATGGGTGGAGTCCTGAAGCCGGTCCCTAATGACGTGTGCAGGGTTCAAGATTACTGATGCCGAGCATCTCTTGTTCCCGGCCATGCTTACCTACCTGTTATGGATGCACCTCCTTCACCTCCATCGAGAAGAACCAGAATGCGTATATCGAATGGAAATCCTGAATTATCTGACTCATGGAATCTGCTCAGCAAGTTAGTTGGTCGAGAGGGTTTACAGAACACCGTGTAGCTGTACGCTCGTCTTGGTTCAAGAGGCAAGAATATCGGGTCCTAAGGGTGGAAAGTATGGGACTACAAAAACCACGACCCACTTGGCCTCCCATACAAGCCTTAGCATGTTTATTATCCATCTCTGATCATACCACGTCATCCTGTCATACTAGGTTCATTCGCAGCTTTGATTCATCAAGCCAAACCCTAGTTTTGCTAGGAGTAGTGGATCAGGGAATATAGTATTCGAAGGTAACATGCATAAGATAGGATTACTCTATCTATTGATAAAATACTTTAGAATCGCATGCACATGGCAAGAATTGAAATGCTTGAAAACATAGCATTATATCATGTGTGGGGCTTCGCTTGCCTTTTCCTGTTGATATCCAGAAAGCAGATCTTCGGACATCTGGTACTTGACTTGATTAAAGTTGGTGAAGTATTGGTCTTCGAGCTTCGACGGTGTTGATCTCTGTCTTCAATCTTAATCCCGATTCCGGTATCGTATTCTACCGGAGAAGAACCAAACACCGGAAAGAAAGGGAAACAATCAACACATGGCATCGATGCAATGCTAAAACAAGGATGATGATATGAGAAGTTAAATTTCATGAAAATAAACCCCTAAGGCATGCTTGACAAATTAATCAAGGTCTCAAGGGGTGTAAACCCTAATTTAGAAAAACCTCGGAGGCATATGAGAGGGTTCACTTGGTTCTTCTAATTAAACTTGCAATTCAAGTTTCTGAACAATGCATGATTATAGCTTAGTTATATAGAGCTCATTTTTGTGAACATTTTGATATATTATTTGTATTTTTTGATTTAAAATGAATTAGTTATGAATTTATCCAATTTTAGTTCATTTTAAATCATTTTTGGATATTATAAAATAATTTTACATTTTAGAATTACTTTTAACATTTATTTAACAGAAAATATTTCTGGAATTATTTTTATCACTTATAGGGTGGACCCACCTGTCAGCATTTATCATATACAAAATAATTACAGAAATTATTTCAGAAAACATGAAAAGAAAACAAAAGAAAAGAAAAGAAAAGGAATACTGCATCAGCATGATGCAATGTTGATGTCAGCCAGAGCTTGAGCCTCAGATCGATGATCGATCTATTGATCGAGCGTAAGTGGAGCAGCGAGAGGGGGCGCGTTGGAAAGAGCTCATTAAGGCGAACCAGATGGTGGTGGCGCCGCCATTTGTTGGTCGTCGGAGCAAGGAGAACGATTGCGGTGGCTGCAGGTGGTCGGCAGGGAGGGGGCTAGAGAGAGAGAGAGAGAGAGAGAACGGAGGGGTCTACGAGGACCAGAGGCTCACCCTAAGCACGATGGAGGTTGCGGCTAGGTCAGGGGAGGTCATATGGTGGCGAATCGACGATGGCAACGTCAGCGGTGGACGATGTGTCAAGGATGATTCCAGCGAGGGGGAAGCTCCCCTGCTTGCGTGCTTCGGTAGGGATGAAGAGGGCGGCAAGTCGCTTCTAGCAGTGGCCACGACGTGACACGGGGTGGCTGGATACTGCGGGGCTCACCGGTGACTGCGAGATAGGGTTTCAGCGTAAGAGGGGATTCTGCGAGAGAGGGCGAGAGGGGATGATACTGGTATAGGGGGAGAGAGGAGGGAGTGGCGGTTCTTATCATCTCTTCCAACACCGGCGGCGGGCATCATAGCGCGAGGAGGATCAACTGCCGACGCAGACAGCGAGCTGCTTGCGTCGGGGAGGAAGACGACGAAGGGAGAGGGACGAAGCGGTACTGGGCTGGTTTGGGCTGCGCATGGTCCAAGGCGGGCCGCGGGGAAGGGCGCTTGGTGGCAGAGAGAAAGAGGAAGAGAGATATGCGCTCGGCCCAGGGAGAGAGGGAGACTGTTTTTATTTGCAAATATTTTTCTATTTCTGTTTTCACTTCCCAAATTCTATTTTCAAAACCTTTTCTTTTTTGAATGTGTTAGAATAACCAAGGATATTTGTAAACTAGTTTTAAAACACCTAGGGGCCCTTTATACTATTTGGACTCCAAACATTTTGTCATTTTTCAAATAATCAAAACCATTTGAGTGTGTTTCAGAGAGAGGGGGAAAACTAGGGTTTAGGGTTTTGTATTTATTTTCTTGCATGCATTTTAAGATGATGCTCATGAATCCATAATCAAACCCTAAGTACCAATTAATAAAACTAGGGTTGTTACAACAGCGGCACTGGAACGGCGTTTCCTGCGTCTCCTCTCTTTGTCCTTGAGCTAGGGCTGGTCTGGAGGGGGCAGTGAGGCACGGGCAGCATGCCAGACATGGTTGGCTTGGCCGGTGTGGCTTGCATCATGCTGTCGCCGGTGGGGGTGGAAAATGTGCTCATCCATGGTGGCCATTTATGAGATGGTCGTGTGTACAGTGGGCTAGGGCAGCATAGACAAGGTGGGTGGCATACCGGGAGTGTTCTTAGGGCTGTAGAGGGAACAAGTTTGGCAAGACCACTGCTCAATATAGTGTTTGTTGCTTTATTTGATTTGTTCTCATAAGTGTTTGATGAAATGGCCGAAAGAAATTTATATTTGAATTTTTGGATGAAACTTGGTGAGTGTACTGGGCACATACTTGGTAGTCTCTGGTTTCTTGGATATGTCAAGGTGAACTGGTTTGAGTGTTTTTTGAGAAATGGTGATCTTACCATATGAACTAGATTCAATTTTGAATTGTCCTTGGCATAGATTTGTAAATTTTTTCTGTTGGTTGGCAAGGTGGGCTTGGGTTCACTTTTACTTGGTCTAGAAAGGGGTGAAAAGAATGGGATTTGTTTTCGTTAGAAATCTTGGACTATAATCACTCAAAGTGGTCTAGTGAACAAGTTTGGCAAAAATAACCATTTGCTTATATATCTTATTTTTTATTTTCTCTTCATTTGATTCTGCGTGGAAATGATTTAGATGATGTTGTTTTCATATTTAATCCAATCCTTTCTATTCATAACAATCAAACAAGTCATGACAAGCACTCTTGCATTCATCACATACACACATGCATTCAGATTGATTTAATTAACAAAAGTTTTTGTTAACCCTAATTTTTGGTGATTGGAACTTGATAACCTTGATTAATATTTTTGGGATGTTACAAACCTTCCCCCCTTAAAAGAAATCTCGTCCCGAGATTTTAGAAAAAGAAACTAGGATTTAAAGTGATCTGGAAACTCAGTCCTAATGTAATATTCTCGCTCCCAGGTAGCTTCTTCTTCAGTATGGTTACTCCACTGGATCTTGAGAAACTTGATACTCCGGATTCTGGTGGTTCTGAAGTATTACTCCAAAATACGAATGGGTACTTCGGGATATGTCAGGTCATCGTTTATCCCTATGGTCCTGTGATCAATATTCTTGAAAACTTCGGTCTTCTTCGGGACTTCTAGGCACTTGCGAAGTAACATGATATGAAACACATTATGCACGAGTGACATCACCTCCGGCAGTTCCAGTTTATACGATACTTCTCCTCGATGATTCCAAATCTTGAAGGGTCCAATATATCTGGGGGAAAACTTTCCTTTGAGATGGAAACGTTGCATTCCCTTCAAGGGTGATACTTTAAGATATACGAAATCTCAAATATTGAAGGCTAGGTCTCGATGTCTCTTGTCGGCATAACTCTTCTATATGGATTGGGCGGCCTTGAGGTTCTCATGGATCTTGTGAACTTTCTCTTTGGCTTCTCTTAGGACGTCGGGTCCGAAAATCTGTCTCTCTCCTACTTTCGACCAATTCAAAGGGGTACGGCACTTCCTTCCATACATGAATTAAAATGGGTCCATTTGCAAACTGTTGTTATATGAAAATTCTGCGAAAGGAAGACAATCTTCCCATTTTGATCCATATTCTAACATAGAAGCTCTCAACATATCTTCGAATATTTGGTTTACTCGCTCTATTTGTCCATCAGTCTGAGGGTGGTAAGCTGTGCTGAAATATAGTTTTGTTCCCTATCCTTCTTGGACTTTCTTCCAAAATCTCGAGGTTAACTGGGTTCCTCGATCCGACACAATGTTCTTGGGGACTCCATGCAAACTGACTATTCTAGCAATGTACAACTCTGCTAGCTTTGAACTCTGCTAAGTGGTCTTCACTAGTAAGAAATGAGCGACTTTGGACAGTCTATCTACTATGACCCAAATAGAGTCATTTTCCCTACTAGATTAGGAAAACCGGTGATAAAATCAAATCCAACAAAATCCCATTTCCATTATAGAATCTGCAATGGTTGCGAAAGTCCTACGGGTCTCTGATGTCACGCCTCGACTCTCTGACAGATATCACACTTGGGTATGTAGCTTCCGATTTCTCTCTTCATCTTATGCCAACAAAATTGATCCTTTAAATCCTGATACATATTTGTTCCTCCGGGGTGGATAGAATAAATAGTATCATGGGATTCTTTCAAAATAGCTTGTTTCAAATCTGACTCTGCTGGCACACAAATATGTCCTTTGTACCAAAAAACTCCTTCTTCATCTTCGGTGAATCCGGGTACCTTCCCTGTACCGAAACGATGTTTTATTCCGTCGATACTAGAATTTCCTTTCTGGGCCTCCTTGATCTGACTGATCAAAGTGGGTTGAATATCTATGCTAGCTGAAAATCCTTCACTTACTAGCTCCATTCTGAAATATTCTAACTGCTTGTGCAAACTTGGTTGCTCCTTCAGAGTCATGGTGTTCAAGCGAAATGGCAATCTACTAAGAGCATCTGCTACCACATTGGCTTTGCCAGGGTGATAGTGGATGTCAAGGTCATAGTCCTTGATTAGCTCTATCCATATCCTTTGCCTCATATTTAGCTCCTTATAGGTGAAAATATACTTTAGGCTCTTGTGATCCGAATAAATTTCACAACGGTTTCCCATGTGGTAATGCCGCCATGTCTTCAAGGCTAAAACTACGTCTGCTAGTTCAAGGTCATGGGTAGGTTAATTATGCTCATGCTGCTTCAGTTGTCGGGATAAATAAGATATGACTTTGCCTTCTTGCATCAACACACATCCGAGACCAACCTTGGATGCGTCACAATACACGTCAAAAGGCTTCGTTATATCAGGCATAAGCAAGATTGGGGGCTGAGATCAATCTCTTCTTAATCTCTTGAAAACTTGCTTCACATTTGTCTGTCCATTCAAACTTCTTATCTTTCTTCAACAATTGGGTCATGGGTCTTGTGATTCTCAGGAATTCTTCTACAAACTTGCGGTAATATCCCGCTAATCCGAGAAATGCACGAACTTGGGTTTGAGTGGTTGGGGCTTGCCATTATTCAACATCCTTAACCTTTGCAGGGTCGACATCAATTCCTCCAGAAGACATGATATGTCCGAGGAATCCTATTTCCTTTAACCAGAACTCACATTTGCTAAATTTGGCATACAACTGATGCTCCCTAAGGGTTCCAAGGATGGTCCTTAGGTGTAGCTCATGTTATTCTTCTGATTTGGAATAGATCAGAATGTCATCAATGAAAACAACGACAAACTTAACTAGGAAGTTCAGAAAAATCTTATTCACGAGGTTCATGAAATAAGAGGGGGAATTGGTTAATCCAAAAGACATGATAGGGTACTCATATAGTCCATATCTGGTGGTAAAGGCAGTCTTTGGAATATCCACTGTGCGAATCTTGAGTTGATGATAACCAATTCTAAGATCAATCTTAGAAAACACTTTGGTACCGATCAACTGGTCAAACAGATCTTCTATCTTCGGTAGTGGGTACTTGTTCTTAATGGTGACTGTAGGGTTCGTAGCATAGAAAACAAAAAAATTCCTACGATGGGAACAACTATGTAGCAAGATCTATCTACTAGATACAAACAACGGGCGGATGTATATCCATAGAGAACATACCCTTGAAGACCGACAAAGCTTAATGAGTTAAACTCATGGTTGATGTAGACGATTTCTTGCCGATCTCAAGATCGAGAGGAAGTCCTAGCGCCGCAAATCAGCAGCGCATTCGTGCTCGCACACACGTACAAGGCACCGAGCAACCTCCGCCTCCTCGCTCTAGCGATGCAGCGGAAGCACAACTCTTTCTTACCGAATAGCCGCCGGGAACATGTATCTCGCTAGTCCGAGAACATGGGGGATAAATTCTAGAGGGGGAGAGAGATCCTTCACGAGGAGGTGTGAGTGAGAAATGAGGAGGGGTGCCTTTTATAGGAGGAGGGGGGCACCCAAGGGGGTGGACGCCGGCCATGGGGGCTTCCCCCTCCCCTCCTTCATTCATGTGGGTGGACACTCCACTCACAAAAACCTCTTCATTTCCCTCCACTCAAAATCCCACTCAAACTTGCTATTAAATTTCCACCAAATTTAATGCAAACTCTCATTAAATAAAACTCTTTTCATTTATTCAGAATTTTGTCAATTACTTTAATGACAAACATTCACATATAACTCCTTGCTAGAATTCTATTTCACATGCAAAAACACTTTCTGCAATTTCACCCAAAAACCTGTTTCGGTATCTAGTGAAATAAATTCCTGCGCTTGTTATTCTTTTCGGCATGAAACTTTTGATCCAATTGGATGTCGTTGTCTATTAAGTGTGTCACCCTACGGTTCTCGAATAATGTGGACATGATCGAGACCCCTCTTAGATCAATAATCAGAAGCGGGATCTGGAGACCCATACTGACTCCCACACATTCAACGATGACTTTCTTGTGATCGTCAGAACCTTTTATGCTAGTATCTTAATCCCTTTGTTTTGCGATATATTACACGTCCGATATTCGATCATCGGTATCTCCATACCTAGTTTGATCTCGTTACTGACATGCACTCTTTTCTCGTTCCCGTGATATAACATTCTAGTGATCAAATCACTTGCTTGCAAGCTAACCAATGTGATATCACCGAGAGGGCCTAGAGTATATCTATACATCATCGGGATTAAAAAATTCCACTCTCAATCCATGGGCCTCAACATAACACTTTATTAGTTCCGAACCCATCTTTATAATCGCCCTGTTACGGTGTGATGTTTGATGTTATCAAGAAACTCTTCCGGTGTTAGTGATTGACATGATATCATGATCTAAGTATTAGGATTAATTCGTAAGTTGTTATAGCAATATAAACTCAATGACTTTGATCGTAATGCTATACTTCGGATGAATGTTCATCACATCATTAAACTAATGTTGTGATCCCGTTATTAACAACATCCAATATCCATGATCAGGAAACCTTGATCATGTTGTTAATCAACGAGCTAGTTTGTGAGAGAGAGGCATAACTAGGCACTTTCTGTTTGTTTATTAAACACACATGTATTAATGTTTCCGTATTAATACAATTATAGCATGCAAAATAAAGATCTATCATATAATTTGAATACACATAATAAACACTTTATTATTGCCTCTCAGGACATATTCCCTTTAGTTACATCATTCAACTTCCGATAATCCATGCACAAACGGTTACTTCCATCTTTCTTATCCACGAACAAGACATGTGATCTCCATGGCGATGCACTAGGTTGAATCAATCCCATCTCTAGCATAGCATCCAATTGCTTCTTCAGCTCCACTAATTCAGACATGTTCAACTATAACGTCTTGGATCTATGGGTCCGGTTCCAGGGATTAGTTCAATGATAAACTCGATATCCCGATCTGGGGGCATACCGGGCAATACATCTGGGAATATGTCGGGGTATTCACAGACTACTCGGACTTGGTCAATGATTGGTTGGGCTGGACTCTTTTTGCACTTGAATTGATGGGGCAAGGTTTCAGATACATGCTCTAGTGATACACCTGCGGTACTAGTCCTAGTTATGGATTTCTTGGCACAGTCGACTAATCCTTTATGTTTCGACATCCAATCAATTCCTAGTACTACTTCCAAACCTTTGGTTCCAAGTACTATTATATTAGCAAAAAAATCTATGCCATGGATTATGATAGGTATGGCCTTGCAAATTTGTCTATCTTTGGTGGTTGAACCAGGTAACTGAACTATCATAACATGCTTCAATTTTGTTGGTTGAATCTTACTTGTGCATGCAAATTCTTCTGTAACAAATGAGTGCGATGCTCCAGAATCAAACTACACTCTTGCAAGTACTGAGTTAACAGAAAACATACCCAACACAACATCTGACGCTTCCTTGGCTTCTTCAGCATTCATGTGAAACAGATAGCCGTTGCGGTTGAGCGAGTTCCCTAGGGCAAATCTTCTTCTAGGCTGAACACGACGCTGTTGCTGAGCTAGAGCATTCACATTGGGGCTGCTGCAAGCTTCTTGGGGAACTCATTGGAGTAGTGTCCCTTGTTTCTGCATTCATAACAAGTCACCTGAGACTTGTCCTTTCCTGCAACAGGCACATCATTGCTTACAGTTGTTGGGGCAGTATTGGTGTTTTTGGCATTGCTATTGTTGTTGAACTTGGGCGGTGCATGGCTGAAATTGTTGGAGTTGCCGGGGTTGTTGTTGTGGGTTCCTCCGGGCCTTGGGTTTCCTCCTCCACGGTTGGGATAGTTCAGACGGGTCATCGGGGGTCTATTGTTTCTTGGGTAAAATCCTGCAGACGGGTTGGGGCGATACTTCGGGGTATGGTGGGTTCGTGGTTGATTCATCATTCTACGCTTGCGATTATCATTAGCTTGATTGATCTTTCCTTCCATCTGGATTACAGAATCCACTAAGGCTTCAAGGTAAGCAAACGGGATATTGACTAACACTATCTGCATTTCATCATGCAGACCATTCAGGGATCTCTCCTTCTTCTTGGCCTTAGTGCTAATCTCATCAGGGGCATACCTAGACAGAGATAGGAATCTGTCACGGTACTCTACCACAGTCATTCTTCCCTTTTCCAGCTCCTTGAATTCATCTCTCATCCGCAGAATCAAACCTGGTGGCACATGGGTTCGGCTGAACTTGAGTTTGAATTCATCCCAAGCCATCATCTGACCTCCATTCATGGTACAGATGCTATTCCACCAAGCTCTTGCATCTCCTGCCAGATAATGCGTGGCAAACAATACTTTCTCATTAGCCTCTAATCCGGCGAATTCTAAGTTGTTCTCCATAGTCTGTAGCCAGTCATCCGCATCTAATGGCTCTTCAGACTTACTAAAGATGGGTGGATTGGTGTTCTTAAAGTTCTTGAGCTTGGATCCATGGTTGTCCTGGTTTCGATGGCCTTGATTGTTATTGGCCATCTAAGCTATGTGTTGAAGGGTGGCTAAGTTGGCTTGACGTTCGGCTCTTTCAGCTTCACGGTCTGAAACCAACATTTGCAAGATTTTCAGCATCAGGTCTAGGGATGAACTGCTTCCTCCGTGAAGAATCTAAAGATTGAGATAGATCATGAGACAAGAGGGAAATTTTTAAGGTTCAGGGGTTTGTTTTTAATTTTTTTAAAACTTTGATTTTGACTCAGGTTTTGCTAACTAGCAACTTGCTTTTCATTCACTCATAGCACACAATACAAACAGACACTACAATAAGGAAACATATGGTTTTAAGAACCTTTCTATGAAACTAAGATACAATGGGGCCAGATACAACTCACAAATAGTGATCGCTATCGTAGGTGTGAGTTCTACTAAAGTGATCTAGTGCTGCTACTCATCAGAATCGGTGGCATCATCATCATCATCATCAATGAAGGCGGAATCATCATCATTAGTGTGGAAGTCCAGGGCTTGGTCCTCCAGGAAGTCATCATCATGACTGAGGTAGGAGTAAGGGTCTCCACGGATATCTTCCCATGCATTCTCCCTCTCCTCAGGCTGCATGTCCCGCTCATGGATGGTCTCCTCTAAGTCTGTCACTTTGTGACGAATCTGAGCAATAATGCGATTCTTCTTGTCACGCAGACGTCGAAAGGTCTTGCGGTCCTTTGCAAGGATGGCGATGGTCTGGTCCTTCTTGACTGCAATGGCATAGTTGTGGTTGGTGTAGGAGCGAGCGTTATCCAACTCCTTCTGCCTATCAGACCGCATGAAGCTAAGATGATCCACCTGATGCTTCAGCTCGGGGTGGTATGGCACCTCCAATGGCTATCCCGTAGCATCACGCCTTGTGCATAACTCAAAGCGGGTACCCTTGATCTGATTGATGCTTTGCCCACACAGAGGGGCATGAGCTTCCTGCATAGCCCTGGAGAGTCCATATAAGGTGAACTGGATTACCTCTAAGGTGGGGGCTTCAATCTTCCCTCTGAGACTTGCAACAATCAACCACTGCCATTCTCCTCCTTGCTGGTAGTTGAGCTGGGATCCGAAGAACTTGGGGCGTGGGCGCTCCAGAAGTTTCGAGAGTTGGTCTAAATCATGCTCAAAGATGAGCTCTCCTCCATTGCCCAACTGATAGAACTTGCTATACCTCATGACCATCTATAAGAATGTAGGATGAGTAAGTTAGTAGAGTGATCAAGTGTGTCAAATTTTATGTATGATTTTGCAAGAATTTTTTAGGAACATGAATTTTCTTGAAAGACTCTAAGTGATTAGTATGAGAATAGGTTTTCATAAATACTCACTTCTTTTGTTCTGAAACTAAGTTTTTGATTCACGCGTCCATTCTAACTAGGGTATCCTATGGTCAGGATGGCTCTGATACCAACTTGTCAACACCCGGATTTTTAATTCCAGATGCCTGTTATGCCATACATCGCAATCATAGGATTACCATTTTTGCAAGACATGACATATTAGTACCATAGTTCATCATCCATTACAAACCATAATAAAAGTCTTACAAATAAAGGATCTCACAATCCAGTCTTAATACAATCAATGAAGCGGAATAATATAATAACGGTAGCGTGGGCGAAGCTCCATATTTAGGATCACAGGCAATGTTCGATGGGAGATGATCCTAGTTGTCGTAGACTTTCTGTTGTCCATCATCCTGGTAGTCCTCCTTATAGTCTGGCCATAAGAATAGCCAGGGACAAAGCCATGAGTACTCTTTAAGTACTCGCAAACTATCACTAACAAGTAAAGTGGTTCAAGTAGGAATCCTAAGCTCTAGGTTGTTTTGCAAAAAGCCAGATTTATCTCTAACTAAGTTCAGAAGTAAAGAAAACGAACTTAAGGTTTTACAACACCTAAGTGGGAACTTAATTTTCATGCTCACAACCCTGTTGTGGTCAAGTCAAAGTCATGATTCATTTCAAAAGTCATTTTTAAAACATCTGACAACAGAATAGTATGGCCACTCCAACTGTCCATAACCGCGGACGCGGCTATTCGAATAGTTTGACACACTGCAGAGGTGGTACACTTTCACCACAACATTCGATACATCCGTCAGGAACAATCCTGATTCACCATACTCAGTATGCGAATAATCAATCCTAACCTTTCAATTACACACCCTAGTATAGGCACCTCCCCTATATGTTTTTCCTCCCAACCATGACCACCTGTCATCTTGGGAACTTCATAGGTGGACAATCATCACGAGGTAGCCTCTGCTCAAACCTCGGCCACAAGGGAACCCATACTAATATATATAAACTTCCAGTCAAGCCCTACCCAAATTCGGGCATTGTGGTTGTATGGTAAAATTGGAATGGTGCCGCATCCGAACACAACCATCAGATTTTATAAAGGGGCTAAGGCTCATGCCTCAACATTTTCATCATCAAACCATCAGGTGTTCATAACACATGTAAAAACATTTCATTAGAATAACTCATCATTCTAAGGTTTTCATAATAATTTTCACCAAGTATTCCCATCTAAAGTGATCAAGTTTATGCTTAGCACTAGCAACTAAAGTTGAGGGTAATCAGTAATGAGGGGTTCTAATCAAGTGTGACTTATCCAAATATAATCTCATACCTCAGTATGACATCTAGTTCTATCTGACTTAGGCCAAGTTTTATGCTCTTTATGCTACTTCTAAAATCCTTCCAAACCTCACTAAATACTAAATAGAAGTAAATAAAGAACATTGATAAATTAATAGAAGAATAAAGCTTGCAAGTAAAACTGGGATTTGGTATAATCAAGTTTTCATAACCAAAAATGTCTAAGGCCTCTAGTTTGCATAGTTATCATGCAAGTGTTAGCTTTCCTTGAGCAGTGGAGTGGTTGAAGTTCTCCTCTGCTTCCTCTTCCTAGTAGTCTCCTTCCTCTTCATATCCTTGGTCGGTACTAGCGTGTATAAATAAATACGAAGTACACAATCACCAAAAAATACTTAACTACTTTTATGTGGCACACAAAGTTTTACACTATATGATCTAGCATCATCACAATCATCACATGAATTAAAGACTTAGTATTATTTATTTATTTATAAAAGTAATTTCTACTCATTGAAAACTACTTAAGATTTAATATTCTCCAATTAAAATATGGGATCATGTTGACACATGTCATTACCACATATTTTAATACTTGGGAATGTGATTTAAAGTGTTGTCACGATTTAATAAGGTTTAACCTTATTATTTTAATTAATTAAAGTGACTAGAAATGCCTATGGGGCATTATTTTATTACTTGTCTATTATTACTGCAAGTAAACCTAGATATTTTTTATATATTCAAAAAGGTCTTATTAAATGTGATTTTTGAGAGTTGGAATCAACTCAAAATCATTTATGGTTGATTTTTGAAAAATGGTAGAATGGAGAAAATTCTCTGCCTTGTTATTTTTACAATAGGTGATCTATAATTCCAAATGATTTGAATCCAACGGTCTTGGATTAAGAATTTCAGTACCTTTCTAACAGAATTGGTTTCATGCAATTTGGTTCAGTGAATCTCTCTGAATCAATTTTTGAATCAACAGACAGAACTAGGGTTTGAACTAAATTGAAAAATCTAAGTTTGAACTAACTGGGTTGCGCGGGAGACCTAGATAGGCCGGCCCACTGTGCACAGCGCGCACGGGGGATGGTTTTAGTGGTGTCCCCACTCGTTACTAAGACTGGGGGTGTCGAAGGGGTATGTGATGGTTTTGACCGTAGGATTAGGTTCAAGATCAACGGCTCATGGCCATCGTCCTCATCGGAACAAGACACGACGGGGACAAACCCTAGCACGGCCAGTGAGGGTCGAGGGAGGCTCACCGGAGCTCTAGCGAGGGTCGGCAACGAGGGAGAATGGGGTTGTCAATGACGACGGTTCTCCTGGTACTGGTGGCTTCTCCTGCGGTGTCCTAAATCGACGGTGCCCTTCTCCTCTAGCAGCGACAGAATCCAGCCAAATTCCGACAAGGGAGAGCTCGACTTGCTACCGGAATAAGTGGGGGAGGATCAGTGAGGAGTGGTGAGTGTTGGAGTGTGGATAAATGGTGCGGGGGAGGCCTCATTTTATAGGCGAGCGAGAGGGGCAACACGGCGTGGGCAGAGGTCGATGGAGGCGACGGCACAACGATCTAGCTGCATGGCTCGGGTGCTAGGATGGTGGGCGGTCGCCTGGCGGTCATCACGGTCTTCGTGGCTCTGTAAATGGTGGTCTATAGCGGTCGGAACGGGGCGGTGCTCTGCGTGATACCGACGGCGAACTTCGCGGCATCCAGTGTCTATGGGGCACGGTCGAGGGAACAGGCATGTCCTTTGTTCTCCTTGGATGGTGGTGATCATGTATACGAGCGGCAAGGGCTCGAGGTGGTCAGTTCGAGTAGGAACAAAGCGTGAACTGCGGTGCGGATCACCATGGTTGACAGCGGATCGGGCACGGAGTTTCCGGCGTATCATCTCTCTGTAATCGAGCTAGGGCTGGTCTAGAGGGGGCAGTGAGGCACGGGCAGCATGCCAGACATGGTTGGCTAGGCTGGTGTGGCTTGCATCGTGCTGTCGCCGGTGGGGGTGGCAAATGTGCTCGGGCATGGTGGCCATTGATGAGATGGTCGTGTGTATAGTGGGCTAGGGATGCATATACAAGGTGGATGAGATACTGGGAGTGTTGTGAGGGCTATAGAGGGAACAAGTTTAGCAATAACACTGCTCAATATAGTGTTTGTTGCTTTATTTGATTTATGCTCAGAAGGTGTTTGATGAAATGGCCGAAAGAAATTTCTATTTGAATTTTTGGATGAAACTTGGTGAGTGTACTGGGCACATACTTGGTAGTCTCTGGTTGCTTGGATTTGTCAAGGTGAACTGGTTTGAGTGGTTTTTGAGAAACGGTGATCTTACCATATGAACTAGATTCAATTTTGAATTGTCCTTGGCATAGATTTGTAAATTTTTTCTGTTGGTTTGCAAGGTGGACTTGGGTTCACTTTTACTTGGTATAGAAAGGGGTTAAAAGAATGGGATTTTTTCCTGTTAGAAACTTGGACTAGAAACACTCAAAGTGGTCTAGTGAACTAGTTTGGCAAAAATGACCATTTGCTTATATATCTTATTTCTTATTTTATCTTCATTTGATTCTGCTTGAAAATGATTTAGATGATGTTGTTTTCATATTTAATCCAATCCTTGATATTCATAACAATCAAACAAGTCATGGCAAGCATTCATGCATTCATCACATACACACATGCATTCATATTGATTTAATTAACAAAAGTTTTTGTTAACCCTAATTTTTGGTTATTGGAACTTGATAACCTTGCTTAATATTTTTGGGATGTTACACACCGGCTCATAGAGTCTTCGGGAACTCATCAGGGTTTTAGCCTGCCTGGAAGGGGGCTTAACGGAGGTGAGCCAGCCCCGAAGGATCGTTCAGACATATGGGGTCACGAAAAGGGCATTGATTAGCTTGGATCACCTACTGGTCCCCATATCATGGTATTGTGGACGGGAAAGTATGCCTGGTTGTGCAACAAGGAGTTGATATCTCATGGGTAAAGTGAAGCACCTCTTCGGAGTGTAGGAATTGTAACTTTGTACTCCCTGTTCCGGGAAGGAGGT
This sequence comes from Avena longiglumis, assembly GCA_030063025.1. Classification (NCBI taxonomy): domain Eukaryota; kingdom Viridiplantae; phylum Streptophyta; class Magnoliopsida; order Poales; family Poaceae; genus Avena; species Avena longiglumis. The sequence goes on along the minus strand of CP125974.1, from coordinate 189,882,560 downwards.
ACGAACGCGGCAGGAAAGGAACTCCATGAAAGTTCTGGTAAACCTGTGAAGGGTGATGGGCATAGTTTTTTAACAATAAAATCAATCTTTGAAGAAAGATTTACGAAAATTGAATAGTGCCAAGGACTTATAGTCTGAGGTGGTAGATAGAGCATCAAAATTCCCACCTTGCATATAATGGACTTGTTGGGTAACGCTGTTGCTCACCTTTTCCTTTGATCCCCTGCTTAGAGTCTAAGGATCCAAAAGTTACCATAATGTATGTAGCCGAAAGCCAAGAGGAGGTCTTCTATGAAGAGCCCGATCTTTACAGTGTTGTAGAAGGGGTGGACTATGACGTCGTCTAAGGAGGAGAGCACCATGAGTCAGAATAATAACCTTAGTATTAGTAACCAATTGAGCCGAGCAACATGGACCTTATATAATAATAAGTTGTTGATCTCAATTCGGAGATGAAGTTGTACTTTAAAAACTTCCGTTGAAACACTTTATATTTGGTTTGTAAGTTGAATCTTTTGAATTCTTGAACTTCTGGTATTGTAATAATAATAATTCTTGTATGTTTGTAATATGGACCCGCAATGTTTCTGTTGTACCACTCTGAGGGATGTGATATTTATAGAACGGTGTTCTGTGAATGTCATGTCAATGACTCTAGTGTACTACACATGAAGTGGTATGCTGGGTCACCGCAGTTGGTATCAGAGCAAATTGCTTTGACCTTAGGTTGGAAACCTAGTAAAGGGTATTACCTGTAGAAGTGTATAGCAACGATAAAGAGTTATCTAAAAGGATATAATGGGTATTCAAATGAGAATATTATGTTATATATTTTAGTGCGATAATTCTTTGTTATGATGCAATATATTATTGATTACTAATAAAAATATTTTTTGTTATACAGAGTTATGGCACCAAAGTTTCCATAAAAAACTTTGGTAAGGAAAGAGGATACTCTCGATGATTACCAAGGAGCATTCACTGATCAGCTTCGCCAACTCTTAAGGATTTTTAGTTGTCCAACTAAAATCCCAGTGAATACCATAACCTATTATGATAGTCGTATGTTACCCAAGTATCGTGTGAGTATCTAACTTCCAGAGGAGCTTGGATTATATCACGATCTACCCATAGGTGCACGTAGGAGTCATTTAGTGGCATATCATGTTGTTGTCGTTGTGGAGACGATAACCAATATCCGGGAGCATAAAGCCTAGGAGTTAGAAGGGAGCACATTTTCTATGATTCCTCATGATTCTATAGATTCAGAGACAATACCGGATCATCTTACCTTGGTAAAGAAGCATCCTAAGTTAGCTTCCAAGTTTATTGATCGATATCAAACACTTGTTGTGTATTTTTATAAGACCCATCAAGTTATAGTACTCCTAGAAGATAAAAATGACATGTTAGAGGATTTAACTGATCTAGAAAGAAGGAAACAGTTAACATTCCAGTTGGAGAATGAAGCAAGGAGTAGTGCAGAACCAATCTTTAAGGATATACCTATAGATCCCGAATCTTTTACACCATATCCTTATTCACCCAGTCCATAACCTACCTATGATCCTACTTTAGATATGAGGTATCATGTACCACAGGTTTCTTTGGAAGGATCTGATTCAGAACTTCCTATTGAGAATTCTGATGGTTGGAGGATGGGATCACCTGAGGGATCCTGAGGGAATCAAATGTTAGTGGATGGGTCTAACAGAGATGTCGGACAATCCAGCTAGATGGGTGTGAGAATCAATACTAATGATAGTAGCAGAAATACCATATTTGTAGGAAGTCAGGATGAGGAAGAAGATCCTGAGGAGAGAGTGTTTGAATCATCAACACCTTCTCAAAACCCAGGGAATGTACATTATCCAGTGTTTAATTATCTTGCCCAACAAAGCACCTGGGGAGCAGCAGAATCTGCGTATCCTGTTGACAACTCTAGGAATGAAGATCAGGAGATGCAAGTGGATGATAATGTTGAACAGGTTTCTGAAGACTTTTTAGCTGAGCTGGATAGAGTCAATGCACTCAGGATGAGTAATGACTCAAGTCTTGATACTTCAGATACTGAGTATGTTCCTTCTGGAAGGCCATTTTTTCCAAAAACTATGCGACGGACGTTACGTCATCACGGTTGGACTTCAGGCATGTATGATGAGTGTCGCGGATACTAGAAGCAAGTTACTAATTAGGAAGTATCATCATTGCATATTGTAAACTAAGAGAATGATGTAGCTAAATAAGTGAAGTAGTGTTTTTAATTTGTTATAGTACCTATAGGTACATGTTGTAATGACTTTGTATTTACTAAGTGGTTTGTAATGTATAATATGTGAAATGCATATTTGGATTTTATTTGGGTTTTTGATTTCCATTGTGTAACTAGTTCTGTGACTAAAGTTGAGCTCAGAACACATGTGCATGATGTAATTATGAGTATTCACTTTATGTTGCAGGACAAGGGGGTCATGGAATCAGGTGTAGAAACCGAATCTGAACAGCAGCGCATGGAGCGCGAGGCTAAGGAGAAGGTAGATGCTGATGTTGGAAATCAGGGAGCATTACCACAACCACCAATGAGGCTGATAATGGAGCAGAACTTTATGCAATACATGCAAATGATGCAAGAACACCAAAACAAATTCATGGAAGAGTTGTTGGGACGAGCTGGAAATCAGCGAGCACTTGAAGGAGGAGGAGTGTGTCTTTCTGACTTCTAGAATGCAAGGACGTTACCTTTTGCATCAGCCCTAGAACCAATGGATGCATAAGATTGTCTATAAGATACTGAGAGAAAGTTTAAAACTATATGTTGCAATGATGAGGAAAAGCTGAGGTATGCAACTCATCTTTTGACTGGACCTGCAGCATCATGGTGGGAAAATCAATTAGAAATGAAACTACCAGGAAGAGAGTATACTTGGGAAGAGTTCAAGCAGAGGTTCTGTGAGTATCATGTTCCTAAAAGTGTGATGGAGTTGAAGCATAGGGAGTTTGAGGAGCTTCAGCAAGGTTATACCAGTGTCATGAAGTACATCCTTGAGTCTAGCCAACTAGCTCGTTATGCAGAGGATGAAGTGAGCACTGAGGAAAAGAGAAAGAAGTGTTTTCTGCGAGGGTTAAACCCATTCGTGAAGATGTAGTTGAGGTTGGCCAATAAACAAACTTTTCAGCAGTTACTGGATGCAGCCATCACTTTTGAAGATGATTATAAGAATGTCCAAGAGGACCGAAGGAAGAGAGACAAGAAGGAAACAAAGAGGATTCAAGCAAGTAAACCCAAGCCCAATTTGGAGTTCAAGCCAAGGAATAGAACCTAAAAAACAACAACAATTCCAATCGGAATGCAAATCCAACTGGAAGGAATATTATATGCCATAATTGCCAACTTCGAGGGCATATGAGCAGGGATTGCCAGAAACCAGTGATAATTTGCCATGCTTGTGGTCAGAGGGGTCATATAAAGCCAAAATGTCCGAGCAAACCAAAAAGTAGTTGGCCTGTTACAGGTGGAGGAGGAACCAGTGGAAACAATGGACAAGCCAATAGAGGAGGAAGTTATGTCAAGAAAAACAATGGAAAGAAGAACAGACCTACCGGGAAGCTGAATTGTGCAACATTGGAGGAGGTGGATAACTCTGATCATGCAGTGATAGGTATGCTTAATATCCTTACCAATCCCTGAAAAGTTCTATTTTATACCGGTGCAACTACTTCATTCATTTCTGAAGAATTTTGTGATAAATTCGGGATTATAAGGGCAGCGTTAGAAAACCCTATGACTGTGGTAACAGCAGGGGGAAATATAGTTGTATGCCACATTAAACAAGATCAGGTTATCTCAATCTATGGTTGTACATACTTTGCGGAACTTTATGTGATTCCTTTGAAGGGAATTGAAGTAGTGTTGGGTGATACGTCGAAAACGTATCTATAATTTTTGATGCTCCATGCTTGTTTAGTATCTACTTTGCTTTATCTTTAATTTGAGGTATTTTTATATGTTTTTATGGACTAACCTATTAACAAGATGCCACAGTGCCAGTTGCCTGTTTTCTTCTGTTTTTGGTTCCAGAAAAGGCAGAAAATCAATATTCTCGGAATTCGACGGGACAAAAGCCAAAGTCATTATTTTTCCTGGAGAAACACGGAACCACGAAGCAGAGATGGAGTAGGGCACCAGGGTGGCTGCACCCCCTAGGCGCAGGCAAGCCCTGGTGGTGCCTACAGGGGGTGTGGGCCCCCTGTACCTCCACCGACCTTGCCTCCTGCGCCTATAAGAAGACCCCGGGGAGAAAACCCTAAAGAATCTAGAAGAAAGCCATGAAAATTTCCTGAGTGCCGCCGCCATCGAAGGGGAGATTCGGGGGACAGAAAGTCTCTGTTCCGGCACCCTGCGGGACGGGGAAGTGCCCACGGAGCCATCTCCATCGATCTCCACCACCATCTTCATCACCGTTGTTGATTCCCATGATGAAGTTGGAGTAGTTCTTCCTTGAGGCTAAGGGCTCTACCGGTAGCTATGTGTTCATCCCTCTCTCTATGCATGATCATATTGTGGTCATGAGCTTTGTAATCATGTAGATATACTTTTCTACTCAAGTGCTTCAATAGATCTCTGCTCTCCCCATGTGTGTGAAAGTGACAGCATGCACGCCATGGTGGCACTTAGTCTAGAGTCTACATAAATACTCATCGTGCTTTAATAGATCTATGCTTTTCACCACGTGTGTGAAAGTGACAGCGTGCACACCGTGTGTGGCACTTAAGATAGACTACATATATATTTGTTATGAGTTATATTTGGAGTTGGATGTCCTTATGAAATTTTGGTGTTTGTTGGAACCATCTAGCGCTCAAGGTGACAGTGTGGGGTTATCTAGATTGGGGAAGGTGTAGGGGTTCGTAGCATGGAAAACAAAATATTTCTACCGCATGATCTATCTACTAGATTGTAGCAACGAGTCGATTACAGTACTCACCCTCGAAGATTCCAAAGTGGTTAACAAGAGCAGATTCTCATGGGTGATGTAGTCATACACTTTCCAATCTCAAGATCAAGTAGACGATCCTTCTAGCGCTGCGTTGCCGCAGTGCTTCTGCAGTCGGTCACATGTTCGGTAGTCGATGAAGACCTTCCTCTCCCTTGTTCCAGCAAGCAGTTGAGGTTGTAGTTCTCCCCTCGCGATTCCGGCAGCACGACGGCGTGGTGTCGGCAGTAGAAGGAAGACCCCGCAGGGCTTCGCCTAAGTCGGTGCGAGTTATGGCGGATCTAGGTTTTCCGATGATCTAGGTTTAGAAGGCCGGAGAGGAGGAGGAGGTGTCGTCGGTGTCCAGGACGATAGTGACGAGCCTTGATCAAGACGGCAGTGGCGGCGGCAAGTGTGGCGGTGCACGGGTGGGGAGGGATGGTGTTGTGTGCTTTGGGGCAGCCCTCTCCCTCTATTTATGAGAGGGAGGGAAGCTTGGGAGAGGGGAGTTTGAATCCATACCCAAACCCAAGTTGGATAGAAGGAATGACTATTTCCTTCTTCCACTAGGAAACTATTGTTCCAGTTTGACTTTTCAAACCTCCCTTTTGACTTTCAATTTAGAGCTTTATTTCTCTCTCGTAAATGCCCAACCAAAGAGACCTAGGACATGATCCAATCATTCCACTTAACTATGACACATTCATGTACCATTCCCCTTCCAGTCCGATGAACCTTCTAGACCATTCTAGAACCTCTCCGATGAAAACATCGAAATCATTCCCGAACTCCGGAATGGGACTTTCCTTATATGAATCTTATTCTCTGGACCATTCTGGATCTCCTCGTGATATCCCAGATCCCATCCGAGACTCCAAACAACATTCAGTTTCCCTACTTACATTCCATATCTACTAAACAACATCGAATGCTTAAGTGTGTTTCCCTCCGATTCGTGAATTATGTGGACATGACCGAGACACTTCTCCGATCAATAACCAGTAAACGAATCTGGAAATTCATATGGCTCCCATATATTTCTACAATTACTTTGTGATCGAATGAACCACTTACATACGATAACAATTTCCCTTCGTGTCGCGATAGTTTACTTATCCGAGGTTTGATCGTCGGCATCTCCGCATACCTAGTTCAACCTTGTTACCGATAATTACTCTTTTCTCATTCCCGTGATATGTGATCCCTTGTGAGCCAGTCACATGCTTGCAAGCTAATTGGATGACATTCCACTGAGAGGGCCCAGAGTATATCTATCTGTCATATGGATTGACAAATCCCACTCTTGATCCATGTGCCTCAACACATACTTTACGAACACTAAATGCCACCTTTATAGCCACCCAGTTACGGTGTGGTGTTTGATGTCATCAAAGAATCCTTCTAGTGAAGGTGATTAACATGATCTCATGGTCGAAGGAATTAGGTTACTATGTATCAGAAAGCTTATAGCAAACAAACTATTGAAATGACTTGATCTTTATGCTACGCTGATCTATAGGAGAATGTCCATCATACCATTCTCCTAATGATATGATCTCGTTGTTAATAACATATCAATGTTCATGATCGAGAAACCACGATCATATATTAACCAACAAGCTAGTATTATAAAGAGCCTTTACCAGGGACTCTAATTTAGTTTACAAATCACACAAGTATTAATGTTTCCGGTTAATACTATTATAGCATGAATGTAAACATTTATCATAAACAAAAATATATAATAATAACCACATCTATTATTGCCTGTAGGGCATATCTCCAACAGTCTCCCACTTGCGCTAGAGTCAACTAATCTAGATTACATGGTAATATACCGAACACCCATGGCGGTTTGTTTCTGGTCATGTTTTTCCCTCGGGAGAAGTTTAGTCAACGGATCCGCCACATTCAGATCCGTGTGTACTTTGCAAATCTTTATGTCACCATCTTGGACAAGGTCTCAAATAGCATGAAAACATAGCTTGATGTGCTTCAGCTTCTTGTGTGACCTTGGTTCTTGCGCATTGGCTATGGCGCCCATGTTATCACAATATATAGACATTGGGTCTAGCGCACTTGTAACCACACCGAGCTTTGTAATGAACTCCTTCATCCATATCACCTCTTGTGAAGCCTCTGAAGCAGCTATGTATTCCGATTCAGTTGAGGATCTCGCCACAACACTTTTCTTTGCACTCCTCTAGCTAATTGCTGCAGCATTCAAAGTAAATATGTATCTAGATTGAGATTTAGAATCATCCGGATCGTTCTTCCAACTAGCATTGGCGTAACCATTAACAACGAGTTGTTCATCACCTCCATAAGAAAGAACCATATCCATAGAGGTCCCAACCTTTAATAAGGCAGAGATCCCTGTGTTTACAATGCTAGTCCCTAGATCAATAGCTAGCATCCACAGTTAAGATGTAATATCAAGAAACAAAGGTCATAGTAAAACTTTATAACTAGGAATAAAATAATTCATTACATCTTACATAGCTCATTTGGCTATCTCATTACAATGCAGCAGAAATAACTATATCATGGAGTCCTTCATCTTCAAAGTGCCACATGCAATCATGTTGGTTGTAGACTTGTAATCCTAATCAACACACTTCACTAACATCAAACAAACCTGCAACATAATGAGTTACAGCCACAAGGGTCAATACATTTTAATTGTATTGCCAAGTGATACTATGGTAGAATAGTGGTAACTATCATCTATATGCATTTGTTTAAGTGGAGCTTAAGCTTGCTTTGCTCAAAATAGATTTTCCTTATAATTTGAAAATACTAAGTTTTTGTTTGTCAAAATCACCCAAGGCATCTACCAATAGACATTGGTGATGCTTTACCCTTGTTCAACCACAAGTTTTTAACTTAGAAATTGGGATGAGGATATTCTTGATAGCTTCCATGTCTTGATGCTCAAATTGTCCATTGTCGGGACCGACTAAGTACTTATATTTTACTCTCTCGAGAGGTGGTGCACTTTCCCCACAAGACTCGACATGCATCGAGACAAGATCTTTCAGAAGCCTTCCCTTAGACCAAAATGGACGTGCTCCAAACCTATCATCCCCTACCACCAACTGTCCATTTGGCTAAGTTATTGCAACCTATATGATCCAGGCAGAGCCCATAATGCCAAGTGGCTGCACTTGAAGGTTCTCAACATTTGACTTCTCAAATCTCTTTGTTCCTGGGTGGCTTTCCACAAGTGAGATACACAAGGTTCAATAGTCCCCTGGCCTTGTGTAACCACTCAACATAAATCCATTCACACCATTCCACACAGGTGCTTCATTCACATAGTTGTTTTATTAAACAAAACACAAGTCATAGACTTAGAAATATTTCATAGCATGAATATAATCCACCCTTGTTTTCTACTAGCTAAGCTAAGCATGATAGTAGTAGGAATATTAACTTAGGAAAATTCTACTAAGGTTTCATCTACTAGGATTTCCCATGGCATAGTTAACACTTCGAAAATTCCATGCAAGTCCTACTTAGAAATATCACTAATGCTTACTGAAAATAATGGGACAAAAGTATGAAGCACCACTTGCCTTTTAGGTAGAGAATATAAGTTCACTCCTTGATCTTGCAATAGTCACACTCTTCAAAGTTGACTACAATTCAATCAAGCAAGGCACAAATTCAAAACTAGCATTCAAACAATTCATCACATAATAATAAAAACAAAGCAATGCATGCAAGCATGCCAAAGATTGTTTTATTTGGAAAAGTGGTTTCCAATAGGTTATAAACATTTTAAAACACCTATTTGTCATTTATAAAAGTGGCAAAACAATTTGATATTAAGTTAGTGAAAATGGCCTCTTTAAATCATTTTTGTTTTGTTAGAAATGATTTAATCAAAGTAATAATTTCTAGTGTTTGACAAATATATTTTTTAAACACAAATGTTAGTGTTTTAAGGTCAAGTTTTTAATATTAAAACCATTTGAAAAATGTTTTACCTATAAGCCATTTTTATACCAAAGTAATATTTTATTTTGTTGGAAATGCCTTTAAACAAAGTAATAATTTTTCTAGGGTTCACCAAATATTTTAAAATCCTAAAACTTGGTGTTTAGGGTCAGAGAGTTTAATTCAAACCATTTTCAAAAGGTTTTACTCAAAAAAGCATTTTAAACATATTCAACAATTTTATTTATCTAGAAATTCTTTTATTTAAAGATTTATTCCTTAGCATCACAAAATATACTTTTAACTCTACAAGTTGGTTTCTATGGTCAGTAGGTTCAAAAACAATCCATTTAAAAAATATTTTACCGTAAAAACATGTTTAGAATGAATTTTATACATAAATTAAGACTAAACAAGTTTTTTGCAAAAAAATCAATTACAAAAGCAAAATACTAAACAAAGTGCATGGTTGGAAAGTACTCTTTTTGATGATTCCAATGATATAAAGTTTGTAAAAGTTAGACGTGTGGATTAAAAGATATGAATTTTACAAAATCAATCCACTAATAGATCTAGTTCTGTTTTTAAATTCTGAGTCTGGCTACGTGGTTGCTTTCTATTGGTTGAAAACGGTTCGGTTGGATTGGCTGTTACAGAGTGCAGGATCTCATTTAGATTGCACGGTGCAGATCAAGTGATATCCCTTTGTTAAGTTGTTATATCGTATCCGAGAGATCTAAACCGGATGGCGCACAGGAGCTTGTCCAAAGATGGGCGGCGCTGCTACGGTGGCTGGTGCCAGCGCGCTCTGTCTACGGCGGTCTAGCATTCTAGGAAGCAAAGGAGGGAGAGGAGATGCTTACTGCGTTTGTCGTGACGTGGGGAAGGTTGTCGTTGTCTTCGTAGGTCGAGGGGCGCACGGATTCAACGTCGATTCCTCACTAGAGTTTCTAACTGGCTCGGGCACATCTGTTCATCGTCGGAGGCGACGATTGGAGGCACGCAGGGTATGTCACCGGAGTTGGAGCAGGAGGCGGTGGCGCGTTGGTGTCGCCGGAGGCGACGTTCTGGGGCGTGTGCGAGCGGACTACGGCTACTGGAAGGTACGCCTGGTGCTGGTGAGCATGCTCGTGTGCTCCAGGGACAGTGGGGGTGGTTGTGCTATCAAAATTTGGACGGAGAACTCGCCGGAGAAGAGGGAGGTCTCCGTCAAAATCAGAGCATCCCAGCGGCATTCGTGGAGTGGGATCTAGGGGAAAAGATATAGAAGACGCGGGCGATTAAATAGGCATGGTCAGGGGCAAGAATCGCGCGGCCAATGACGCGAATTAAAGTGCACATTCAACGGCAGAAACAACCGCGTGGTTTGGGGAAGTAGGGGTCCGCGGGTGGGGAAGACGACTGGCAGGTGGGGCAGCCTCGTCAGTGAGAGAGAGGGAGTGTGCATGGGTCTAGGCATTCAGTGACTGCGCAGGTTGGGTTTGCGGTGAGAAAACGATTTGCGCTGGGAGAGAGGGAGTGGGCTAGATGGGCTAGATGGGCCAGGTTGGGCTGGGCTGTTTCTATTTCATTTTTTCTTTCCTGTTTCTTTTTCTTTTTCTGTTTCTATTATTTTGATTTGAATTTATTCAAATGATTTCAAACCTCTTTTTAATTTAAAACTTTTCCAAACTTTCAATATACTTTAGTACTGTTATAAATGTGTTTTTAAAGACCATTTTGCAGTATTTCCTTTATTCAATTATGGTTTATTCTTTATTTCATTTAGGCACTTGATTTTATTCAAATAATATTTTTATTTCATTTTCAAACCCTTATTTGAGTTCTCATTTTACACCAAACCTTATTCAGTAGGTTTTATTTATTTAATAGGGTGTTAAATAATTCATTTTGAATTATTAGTAATAATTTTAATATGATTTATTAATCATTTAAATTGAGCATTTGTCTTTATTCCAATAAAATCAAATATGGTTTTAAACCCTTGTAGATTTTATTCAAATAATTATTTTATTCCATTTAAGTTATTTAATTAACTTTTATTCCACTTTGTCAATTTCCAATTTATTTTCCCATGATGTAATTATTCATTTCTATTAGGGATTTTGTCTTTATTCAAATGGAATATAATTTGGTTAATGCCATATAATTTTATTTGAATATTCTTTATCCCTTTATTTTAATTGTAATATCTTTATTTCATTTGCTTATGGATTTGATTCAAGATTTAAATTGTCTTCCAAAAAATTTCTTAGGATTTATTATTTAGGCAAATAGTCTTTGTTTAAATAAAATTGGATATTGTCAATCCTTATGATTTTATTTAAATAATCTTTTAATCCTTTTTATTATTGAATAACTTACATTTGTTTATGGATTTGGCCAAGTTTAATTTGGCTTTTAAATATTCCTTATTTATTTATTCTTTCTTTATCTTATAAACCCATATCTTTTTATCTATAGATCCAAAATTGGTGATTCCAATTTGTATAACTTTACTTAATATTTTTTATCTTTTTAAATCCTTTTAGGATTAATTTTCTCACAATTTGGTATGGATTTTAGATAGGAGCTTTGTTAGCTTTGAAATTTAATTTCTTTATCTTATTAAATTCATAATATTTTATCCATGGTTCCAAATTGAATAAAATCAATTTCTATGGTTTTATAATATTTTTAGTTTTCATTATTGATTATTTAAAAATGTTTGTTTGATAAATTTTATATGGATCAAATCCAGTCTTTGAGATATCTTGGAAATGATTTTCTTCCATTAAGGTTTTGGGTTTTGGTTTATTTTTCCCAAGTTTGAATTTCAAGATACATTCATTGATGAATGCATTTCACTTGATTTGAATTTTGTTGGATTCCCTTTTATTCAAAGTTTTTATTCAGGTAGGGTTTTGGTGTTTCCATTTTAAAAAAAAGTTTATTTCCACCCTAAATTTCAACAAGTATTTCTTTTGTTTATTTTTTTTCACATTTCAAAATTTGGAAAATTTTGGGATGTGACAATATCCTTAGTTATTCTCAAGTACTTAAGGATTTTTGTGACTGCTGTCCAATGATCCACTCCTGGATCACTTTGATATTTGCTAGTCAAACTAACAGCATATGCAATGTCGTTCTAGTACATAGCATGGCATACATAAGAGATCATATGGCTGAGGCATAGGGAGTTTTACTCATTCTTTCTCTATCTTCTGCCGTTGCAGGACTTTGAGTTTTACTCAAGGTCGTATTAGGCAACATGGGCAAGAACCCTTTCTTGCTATCTTCCATTCTAAAACTCTTCAGAACTTTGTCCAAATATGTACTCTGTGACAATGATATTAGGCGTCTCGATCTATCTCTATAAATCTTTATGCCTAATATGTAAGCTGCTTCGCCAAGATCTTTCATTGAAAAACTATTATTCAAATAATCATTGACACTATTAAGAAGGTCTACCTCATTCCCAATCAACAATATGTCATCTACATATAGTATTAAGAATGCTACAGAGCTTCCACTCACTTTCTTGTAAATACAAGCTTATCCATAAGTTTGTATAAAACCAAAACTTTTCATCACCTTATAAAAATGTTGATTGCAACTCCGGGATGCTTGCTTCAATCCATAAATGGGCCGTTGAAGTTTGCATACCTTGTTAGCATCTTTCGGATCAACAAAACCTTTGGGTTGTACCATATACAACTCTTCATCAATGTCTCCATTTAGGAACGCCGTTTTGACATATATCTGCCATATCTCATAATCATAATATGCAGCGATTGCTAACAAAATCCTCACAGACTTTATCATCTCTACCGGTGAGAAAGTCTCATCGTAGTAAACTCCTTGCATTTGTCGAAACCCTTTTGCGACAAGTCGAGCTTTATAGACAGTAACATTACCATCAGCATATGTTTTCTTATTGAAAATCCATTTGTTCTCGACAGCCTTCCGGCCATCCGGTAAGTCCACCAAAGTCCATACTTGGTTTTCGTACATGGATCCAATCTTGGATTTCATGGCTTCTTGCCATTTATTGGAATCTGGGCTCGTCATCGGTTCTTCATATGTCGCAGGGTCCACCAACATGACACTCATAACGGGATCATACTAATCAGGAGTGGTACGATTTCTTGTTTACTACGAGGTTCCGTAGTTACTTCAACTGAAGTTTCATGATCAATATCATTAGTTTCCTCTCTTATTGGTGTAGGCGCCACAGGAACCACTTTCGGTGTTGCGCTACTCTCAAGTTCGAGAGAAGGTTCAGCAACCTCGTCGAGTTCTTCTTTCCTTCCAGTCACTTCTTTCGAGAGGACCTCCTTCTCTAGAAAGGATCCATTCTTGGCAACGAAGATTTTCCCTCGGATCTATGGTAGAAGGTATACCCAATAGTTTCCTTCGGGTATCCAATGAAGACACATTTTTTCGCTTTGGGTTCAAGCTTGTCTAGCTGTAACTTCTTTACATAAGCTTCGCAACCCCATACTTTAAGGAACGACAATTTAGGTTTCTTCCCAAACCATAATTCATACGGTGTCGTTTCAACGGATTTAGATGGTGCCCTATTTAAAGTGAATGCGGTTGTTTCTAATGAATAACCCCAAAATGATAGCGGTAAATCTGTAAGTGACATCATAGAACGAACCATATCTAAGAGAGTTCGATTACGACATTCGTACACAACATTACATTGTGGTGTTCTGGTGGTGTCAATTGTGAAAGTATTCCGCATTTCTTCAAATGCTCGCCAAACTCTTAACTTAGATATTCACCTCCACGATCAGATCATAGAAATTTAATCTTCTTGTTATGTTGATTCTCTACTTCACTTTGAAATTCCTTAAACTTCTCGAAAGTTTCAGACTTATGTTGAATGAAATAGATATACCCATATCTAATAAAGTCATCCGTGAAGGTAAGAACATAACGATAACCACCTCGTGATGCTACACTCATTAGGCCACACACATCAGTATGTATGATTTCCAATAAGTCTATAGCTTGCTCCATCATACCATAAAATGGAGTCTTAGTCATTTTACCCATCAGACATGCTTCACATCTTTTAAGTGATTCGAAATCAAGTGATTCAAGAAGTACATCGGAATGGAGTTTCTTCATACGCTTCACTCCAATATGACCAAGACGACAGTGCCACATATAGGTCGAGTTATTGCTCAATTTCAAACGTTTAGCTCAATGTTATTAATGTGTGTATTTCTACAATCGAGATTCAATAAGAATAGACCATCTATGTAGAGGTCCCAACCTTTAATAAGGCAGAGATCCCTGTGTTTACAATGCTAGTCCCTGGATCAATAACTAGCATCCACAATTAAGATGTAATATCAAGAAACAATGGTCATAGTACAACTTTATAACCAGGAATAAAATAATTCATTACATCTTACATAGCTCATTTGGCTATATCATTACAATGCAGCAGAAATAACTATAGCATGGAGTCCTTCATCTTCAAAGTGCCACAGGAAATCTGTAAGGTCCCTCCTTTATAAAGGAAAAGGATCCTTGTGATTGCAATGCTAGTCACTGGATCAATAACTAGCATCCACAGTTAAAATGTAATATCAAGAAACAAAGGTCATAATACAACTTTATAACCAGGAATAACATAATTTTTTATTACATCTTACATAGCTCATTTGGCTATCACATTACAATGAAGAAGAATATAACAATAGCATGGGGTCCTGCATCTCCAAAGTTCCACAGGCAGACATGTTGGTTGTAGGCTTTGTAATCCTAATCAACACACTTCACTAAATCAAACAATCCTGCAACATAACAAGTAACAGCCACAAGGGTCAATACATTTGAAATTGTATTGGCAAGTGATACTATGGTAGAATAGTAGTATCTGTCATCTATATGCATTTGGCTAAGTGGAGCATAGGCTTTCATTGCTCAAAAATAGATTTTCTTATTAGTTGAAAACACTAAGTTTTGTTTGGCAAAAATCACCCAAGGCATCTACCAATCAAAGATTGAAGATCCTTTAACCCTTGTTCAATCCACAATTTTTTAACTTAGAAATTTGGATGATGAGATTCTTGATAGCTTCCATGTCTTGATGCTCAAATTGTCCTTTGCCAGGAACAAGGCTAAGTACTTAGATTTTACACTCTGCAGAGGTGGTGGACTTTCCCCACAAGACTTGGTTTCACCAACACAAGATCTTTCAGAAGCCTTCCCTTATACCAGAATGGACGCGTTCCAACCTATCATTCCCCAACCACCAACTGTCCATTTGGCTAAGTTCTTGCAACCTATATGATCCAGGCAGAGCCCATAATGCCATGTGGTTGCACTTGAAGCTTCTCAACATTTGACATCTCAAATCTCTTTGTTCCTGGGTGGCCATCCACAAGTGATATACACAAGGTAAACCATATAAATGGGCCTTGTGAACCACTCAACACAAACCATTCCTTCCATTCCACCCAGGTGATTCATTCACTTAGTTGTTTTATTAAACAAAACACAAGTCCTCAGACTTAGAAATTTTCCATAGCATGAATATATATTCCACCCTTGTTTTCTATTAGCTAAGCTAAGCATGATAGTAGTAGGAATCTTAACTTAGGAAAATTCTACTAAGGTTTCATCTACTAGGTTTTCCCATAGCATGGTTTATACTTAGCAAAATTCCATGCAAGTCTTACACAGAAATCACCAATGCATAGTGAAAATAATGGGACAAAATTATGTAGCATCACTTGCCATTTTGGTAGAGTATAAGTTCACTCCTTTTCCTTGCTAAACTTCAAGTCACTACAATTCAATCAAGCAAGGCACAAGTTCAATCTACCATTCTAGCAATTCATCACATAAAATAATAAAACAAAAATAATGCATGCAGGCATGCAAGAGATTGTTTTATTGGAGAAGTGGTTTCTAATGGTTCATAAACATTTGGATACACCTATTGGTCATTTTATAAAGTGGTAAAGTCATTTGCAAAATGTTTCACTTTATAAACCATTTTCTAAAACAAGGTGTTATTTTATGTGGTGTAGAAATGTTTTTAATAGGGCATTAATCTATAGGGTTTAAATCAAAGATTCATTCTTTAAATCAAAGATTCATTCTTTTGTTTCACCAAATACATTTTTGAAACCACAAAGTGATTCCTATGGTCAGTAGGTTCAAAATACACCATTTGCCAAAGATTTTATCCCCAAAATCATTTTAGAATAATTTTTATATCCTAAACAAGCATACATAAGTTTCTGCAAAAACAAACATTTTACCAGAAGCTTTTTACTAAAAAAAGTGCATGGTTGGCTAGGGCTTGTTTTTCTTAATCCATTGACATAAAGTTTGCAAAATTTGGACGTGTAGATTTAAAGTTCTGGAATTTACAAAATCACATATCTAATAGATTCAAATCTGTTTTTAAAACCAGAGTCTGGCCACGCGTCTTATTTCTATTGGTCGAAAACGTTTCGTGCGGATCAAGCGATGGCAGCCGTTAGATTTAAGTCATATAGCATGGTGCAGAGACGCTACTTACCCCTTTGCTCTCTTTCTATCCTAACCGCTGGATCCTAATCGCACGACACCAAGCACACATGCCAGAGACGGGCGGCGCTGGCGACGGCAGGTGGCGGCGGCGTGTCTGGCTACGGCGGATCTGGTGTTAGAGGATGCGAGGAAGAGGTTGGCGAGGCTTACCAGGCTCGCAGAGACTAGGTGGGGTCGGATACTCGAGGGGCGCACGGGGTTGCTGTTAATCACTCGTCGGAGAAACTGCGGGCGATGGTGCTCTTGGGTTGTCGTCGCTGGCGATGTTTAGGACCATGCTAAGACAAGTTAGGAGCTGTGTTAGCTGCGCACACGGTCGGTGGTCATGTGTGTATCAACGAGAGAAAAGGGGGTGGTCAGATACTACCTGGAGGACTCGCCGGAGAGGTAGCAGACGACAGCGGCGTTCGGGTGTGGTTGATGTCGATGATACGGTGCTCGCACGGATGAGTGGAAAGCACGGGAAGACGTGCCAGAGGCTGGGGATCACGCTCGCGTGAAGCAGGTCTTGCAGGGGTGAGGGTGCTGGCCGGATTCGGAGCAGAGGCTCGTCGGAGCAGGGAGGGCGCGAGCTCGAATTGGGAACAGCCCGGTGGCAGAGAAGGAATGGGGTCTGGGGGGAAACAGAGGGGAAAGAGGGGCGATTTGGAATGCATAATCTCTGGGCGGATTCAACGCTGCATTGACGCGAATTTAATCGTGGCTTGAATGACAGAGAACGGCAGGGAGTAGGAGGAAGCAGTCGCGGACGGGTGGAGATGAGAACTGACAGGCGAGACTGTTTCGTCAGCGAGAGAGGAAGAGGGGAGGTGGGGGTCCACACCTCTGCCGCTGAGCGGGTCTGTCTGCGGGTGAAAATCGATTTGTTCGCGTGAGAGGGAGAGGTGGGCTAGGTTGGGCATAGTTGGGCTGGCCAGCTGGGCTGGCTTGTTCCCTTTTTTTTTGTTCTGAATGTTTTTCTATTTCTCTTTCTTTTATTCTGTTTTGATTTTGTTTGGCCAATTCAAACCTCAATTTGATTTCAAACCTTTGTCAAAGTTTGTGTAGGTTTAAGTATTGATTAATAAAACATTCTGATGATAATTTTTGGAATTTATTTTATTCCTTTTGGGGACTTTTTAATTAATAAAAAGGCCCTTGTTTTAAATCAAAAATAGGATTTAATAATGTCTTTAATTTCCATTTGTCTTCTAAATTCTTCCAAAACCTTTCAGTAGGTTTTGTTTACTTAAAAGGGTGTCAAATAATTCATCTTGAATTATTTGGAAAAAATTTTAATTAAGATTTATTACTCATTTAAAATTTGGGTTTGTCTTTATTCTAATAGGATTTGGTTTAAGCCATTTTATTTTATTTTGGCAATTCTTTACCCTTTTATTTTATTTGGATTGGGATTATAATTCATTCCATTTGCTTAAAGATTTGGCCAAGATTTGGTTTGATCTTTAAATATTCTTTATTTAATATTTCTTTCTTCATCTTATAAAATCCATATCCTTTTGTTCAGAGATCCAAACTTGGTGATTCCCATTTGTAAAATCTTGTTTAATATGTGTTTGTCTTTTAAAATGTCTTTAGGATTATTTTCTCACCATTTGGTTTGGATTTCTAGATAGGTTCTTTATTAGCTTTGGGAATTCAATTTCTTATCTTATTAAATTCATAAGATTTTATTTATGGTTCCAAATTGAGTGAAACCAATTTATATGGTTTCATAATATTTATATTTGTATTTCTTGATCATTTGAAAATGTTTGTTGACAAATTTTTATATGGATCAAATCCATAGGCTTGGAGATAACTTAGGAAATGATTTTTATTCCATTAGGGTTAAGGGTTTGGATTTATTTTCCATGTGTTTAAATTTCCAGATACATTCATTGAGGAATGCATTTCTCTTGATTTGGATTTTGTTGAATTCAAACTTTAACCAAAGTTTGTTCAAGATGGGATTTTAAGTTTCCTTTTAGAAACAAAAGTTTCTTTTCACCCTGATTTTCAACAGAAATTTATTTTGTTTATTTTATTTTTCACATTACAAGATTTGGAAAATCTTGGGATGTGACAGACTACCACCCTTAAAATAAATCTCGTCCCGATATTTGGGGAGGCTAGGGTTACAAGTTGGCTCAAAAGCATCTAGGGTACTACCACCCTTAAAATTTTTCCAACAAATTACATTTTGGCTTGCTTGGGATCTTGTTGAAACTTCTCTGGACACTTGTCTGCATAATGGCCTAGCTCTTTGCATTTGAAACACATCACTTGGCTGATATCTTTCTTTTCCTTTGGTATCATTGCCTTTTGTTTGTTTCCTTGGTTCTTCTTCATTTCGGGGCATTCATTGGCATAGTGCCCCATCTCTTTGCAAGTGTAACATTGCTCTTGGGTAATATACTTCTTGCTAGGATTGGGGCATTTCTTCTTCTTCTTCTTGGGTCTCTCCAAAGCTAGGAGTTCTTCTAGTTCATGCTCTTCATATTTCACCACAAAGGTGGGAAATCTTTCTCTCTTCTTGGGGCAGTTACTAGAGATATGACCTTCTTCTTCACAAGAGTAGCAACACTTTGTGATCACTTTGGTTTTGGCCTTATGATGCATAGCTTTGATTTTGCCTTCATCCTTCTTGGTAGAAGTTGTTCCTTCATGAGGGTTTACATGCTGTTGATGCATTCTACCTTGTTTCCTTTGTTGATCTATGGAATAGAGGGGGCATTGGATAGGGACATGATTGTTTCCTTCACATAGGTAACAAATATCTTGGGATGTGGGGCATTTGTCAATTGGATGTTTCTCTTCACAATTGGGGCATTGATCTTCATGCTCCTTGGAAATATGATCCTTGTCTCCACAAATATTGCAAGCTTGGGTTCCTCCTAGATTAACATCTTTGTCATCCTTGTTGTAATTAGTTACTTGGGAAGAGATTTCTCCCATGTTGGTCATTTGAGTAGCCATCCCTTGCAACAATTGGGATTGAAGTTTCAAAATCCTTTGTATGGCTGGGTCTAACCCATTGTTGTTGGCTAAAAGCTGAGTTGTCACTTGGCTCAACTGGGTTTGGTTTGTTAGTAGTTGTTTTCTCATGTTGTTCTCTTGGTTGTTGTTATTGTCACCATCCTTGATGTTGGAGTCTCTTGGTGAAGTCATCTGTTTTGGTTGGATTGGGATTAGAATAGGCAAAATATTTCTAAGGGAATAATTCTAACCACACACATCACAATTCACACAAGCAATGTGCAAGCAATCACAAACAAACATTCCACTCAAACAACAAAGTTCAAGAACATATTTAGGCAACCAAAAATATTTTTGTTACACCATATAAGTTGGTGGGTTTGACTTAAACTAAATATGGTGGTCCATCTATAGGGTTCACTTGCATTCTTTTCTTCTTTCTTGGTTGATTCTTCTTGCATGAGTTCATGGTTTCCTTGGGAAAATTCTTGGTCACAAAAACTTTAAAGTGATGATGGTTCCTTCTAAGTTGTGTTTCCTTAGTCTTCATATCTTGAGCAAGATTTCTTGTCTCACTTGTCCTTAGTGATATACAAGGTTGAAGTCCTAGGTAAAAATGCTGAAGATGTTGAAGTCATTAGAGTTGAAGATGTTGAAGTCATTAGAGTTGATGAAGTCCTTTGCACATGGTGAAGTCTTTGGCCATGGGGTAGGCTTTGTCTATCAAGTTTGAAATAGAAGAGATGTATAATCAAAACCAAAATGGTTGAGGAAATAATTTACAAGATTGTTAGTAAATAAGTTTTGGAACAGATACAACTCCTATTTTTCTAAGGGTTTTTATCCAATCCTAGGGTTACAATCCTACAGGCAACACAGTGCTCTGATACCATCTGTAAGGTCCCTCCTTTATAAAGGAAAAGGATCCCTGTGATTGCAATGCTAGTCCCTGGATCAATAGCTAGCATCCACAGTTAAGATGTAATATCTAGAAACAAAGGTCATAATACAACTTTATAACCAGGAATAACATAATTTGTTATTACATCTTACATAGCTCATTTGGCTATCACATTACAATGCAGCAGAATATAACAATAGCATGGGGTCCTTCATCTCCAAAGTTCCACAGGCAGACATGTTGGTGGTAGGCTTTGTAATCCTAATCAACACACTTCACTAAATCAAACAATCCTGCAACATAACAAGTTACAGCCACAAGGGTCAATACATTTGAAATTGTATTGGCAAGTGATACTATGGTAGATTTGTAGTATCTGTCATCTATATGCATTTGGCTAAGTGGAGCTTAGGATTTCATTGCTCAAAAATAGATTTTCTTATCAGTTGAAAACACTAAGTTTTGTTTGGCAAAAATCACCCAAGGCATCTACCAATCAAAGATTGCATATATTTTAACCCTTGTTCAATCCACAAGTTTTTAACTTAGAAATTTGGATGATGAGATTCTTGATAGCTTCCATGTCTTGATGCTAAAATTGTCCTTTGCCAGGGACATGGCTAAGTACTTAGATTTTACACTCTGCAGAGGTGGTGCACTTCTCCCATAAGACTTGGTTTCACCAAGACAAGATCTTTCAAAAGCCTTCCCTTAGACCAGAATGGACAGGTTCCAACCTATCATTCCCCTACCACCAGCTGTTTTCCATTTGGCTAAGTTCTTGCAACCTATATGATCCAGGCAGAGCCCATAATGCCATGTGGTTGCACTTGAAGCTTCCCAACATTTGACATCTCAAATCTCTTTGTTCCTGGGTGGCCATCCACAAGTGAGATACACAAGGTAAACCATAGAAATGGGCCTTGTGAACCACTCAACACAAACCATTCCTTCCATTCCACCCAGGTGATTCATTCACTTAGTTGTTTTATTAAACAAAACACAAGTCCTCAGACTTAGAAATTTTCCATAGCATGAATATATATTCCACCCTTGTTTTCTATTAGCTAAGCTAAGCATGATAGTAGTAGGAAACTTAACTTAGGAAAATTCTACTAAGGTTTCATCTACTAGGTTTTCCCATAGCATGGTTTATACTTAGCAAAATTCCATGCAAGTCTTACTTAGAAATATCACTAATGCATAGTGAAAATAATGGGACAAAAGTATGTAGCATCACTTGACTTTTTGGTATAGTATAAGTTCACTCCTTGTCCTTGCTACAATCACACTCTTCAAGTCACTACAAATCAATTAAGCAAGGCACAAGTTCAATCTACCATTCTAGCAATTCATCACATAAAATAATAAAACATAAAATAATGCATGCAAGCATGCAAGAGATTTTTTTATTTGGAGAAGTGGTTTCTAATGGTTCATAAACATTTGGAAACACCTATTGGTCATTTTATAAAGTGGAAAAGTCATTTGCAAAAGGTTTCACTTTATAAACCATTTTCTAAAACAAGTTGTTATTTTATGTGGTGTAGAAATGTTTTTAATAGGGCATTAATCTATAGGGTTCACAAAATATGTTTTCAAACCATAAAACCTTCTGTTTAGGGTCAGAGAGTTTATTTCCAAACATTTCTCAAAGGTTTTCTTCCAAAACCATTTTTAATAAATAAACCATATTTTTATTAGACTAGAAATGGTTTAAATCAAAGATTCATTCTTTTGTTTCACCAAATACATTTTTGAAACCACAAAGTGATTCCTATGGTCAGAAGGTTAAAAATACACCATTTTCCAAAGATTTTATCCCCAAAATCATTTTAGAATAATTTTTATATCCTAAACAAGAATACATAAGTTTCTGCAAAAACAAACATTTTACCAGAAGCTTTTTACTAAACAAAGAGCTTGGTTGTCTAGGGCTTGTTTTTCTGAATCCATTGATATAAAGTTTGCAAAATTTGGACTTGTAGATTTAAAGTTATGGAATTTACAAAATCACATATCTGTTTTTAAAACCAGAGTCTGGACACGCGTCTTATTTCTATTGGTCGAAAACGTTTCGCGCGGATCAAGCGATGGCAGCCGTTAGATTTAAGTCATATCGCACGGTGAAGAGACGCTACTTACCCCTTCGCTCTCTTTCTATCCTAGCCGCTGGATCCTAATCGCACGGCACCTAGCACACTTGCCAGAGACGGGCGGCGCTGGCGGCGGCGTGTCTGGCTACGGCGGAGCTGGTGCTAGAGGAAGCGAGGAAGAGGTTGGAGAGGCTTACCAGGCTCGCAGAGACTTGCTGAAGCTCGAGGTGGGGTCGGCTACTCGAGGGGCGCACGGGGTTGCTGTTAATCGCTCGTTGGAGAAACTGCGGGCGACGGTGCTCTCGGGTTGTCGTCGCTAGTGTAAGATCCCTCCTTTGTAAAGGAAAAGGATCCCTGTGATTTCAATGCTAGTCCCTGGATCATTGCTAGCATCCACAGTTTAAGATGAAGTACACAGATACAAAGGTCATTTATTACATCCATTCCAAAGATAAAACATAGTCTTTTACAACTCAAGGCCACAGGCCTAATACAAGAGTTTGGAATAAGTAAATAAACATAAGTCTTCATCTTCATGTGCCACAGGCAAACATGTTGAGTGTAGACTCATGACACCTAATCCTCATCAGAGTAACCTGCAACATCACAAGTTACAGCCACAGTGGGTCAATACTTTGGAATAGTATTGGCAAGACCTTAGTAAATTTTAAGTGGACTACATTACTATATGCAATTTGGCTAAGTGTAGCTTTGCTTACTTTGCTCAAAATAGGTTTTTACTATTAGTTGAAAACACTAAGTTTTTCTTTGTCAAAACTTTTCCCAAGAAACCATCAATAGACATTGAGGTCCTTCACCCTTGTTCACCCACAAGTTTTTACTTAGAAGTTGGAGTGATGAGATTCTTGATAGTTTCCATGTCTTGATGCTCAAGTTGTCCATTGCCATGGACTTGGCTAAGTACTTAGATTTTTCCATCTGCAGAGGTTGTGCACTTTCCCCACCAGACTTGGTTTCCCAAGACAGGACCTTTCAGAAGCCTTTCCTTAGACCAAATGGACGCGCTCCAACCTATCATTCCCACTACCACCAACTGTCCAAATGGCTAAGTTCTAGCAACTTATGTGATCCAGGCAGAGCCCATATTGCCAAGTGGCTGCACTATAAGCTTCTCAACACTTGGCCTCTAAAATCCCTTTGTTCCTGGGTGGCATACCACAAGTGAGATACACAAGTTAAACCACATCCATGGGCCTTGTGTAACCACTCAACCAAAAACCACCAATCAAGTCCCATTCCACCTAGGTGATTCGTTGACTTAGTTGTTTTATTAGGAAAACATAAGTCCATAGACTTAGAAATATTTTCATCATAGCATGTATATACTTTACCAACCCTTGTTTGCTACTAGCTAGGCTAAGCATGGCATAGTAACTTAACTTAGGAATTTCCTAGCAAATCTATAAATACTTAGGATTTCCCAACATGGCATTTGGCAAAAATAGTAACATGCAAGACTTAGCAAAATATTTCTAATGCTTGTACAAAATATAGGGATGGAAATATTCATGAAGGACCACTTGCCTTGGTAATGGGGAGAGTAGCACTCTTCACAATCATAATCACTAGCACCAAAATCTACACAAAAAATATAACCATAATCACATACAAGTCATATACAAACAAAAATATATATGCATGCATGCAATATGCTAAGTGATGATTTTTGAAACTCAACCAAGCAAGTGCATAGTACAGAATCATAACCAAGTTAAAAACTTGCTAAATCAAGTTTATTTTACACTAAAACAATTTTCTAAACAATTTCTATATTCAAAATTGTCTCAAATAAGTTTCTGCAAAAGAAACCATTTAAACAGAACCTAAACTTTAAAAACATTGCATAAACAGAAAGGGCTTGTCTTCCTGATTCCAACGGTATAAAATTTGCAAAAATCTAACGTGGGAATCAAAAGTTATAGCCTAATCAAATTCGAATCTAAATCTGTTTCAAATTCTGTTTTAAATCCAAACCCTAGCCACGCGTCCTATTCTTCTTATCGCGCATACCGTCAAGACCGAATCACGCTCGGCTACCGTTGGATCTAACTAACACGCACGACTCAGATCTAAACTTAACGTTTCGCTAAGTGAACTAATCCTACACGCTGGATCTGGATCTGACGGCTACAAATCATCTGACCAAAACTAAGCGGCGCTAGCGGCGGCGACTGGCGGCGGCGCGTCTGTCAGCGGAGGCGCTGGCGTTCTAGGTCGCGCGGGAGTGGGGGAAGAGGCTTACCAGAACCGTAGGAAGCTGTTGATGCTCAAGGTGGTGATGGTTTGTCAAGGGGCGCGCGGGGTCGTCGGAGATTCCTCGCCGGAGTTTGCGAATGCGTCGGGTGCGGCTGCTGTCGACGTTGGCGAGGTTCTGCGTCGCGCTAAGTCAAAAGAAAGGCACTGTTAGATGCGTAAGACGATGGGGGTCCTAGGCGTATCAGGCAGAGGGCAAGGGGCGGCTGGTACTTACGGGGAGAGGTCGCCGGAGTTCGTGCAGAGAGCGGCGGCGCTCGGTCGAAGTTGTTGCCGAAGCTACAGACCATGCGAGAACAAACGGGGCGTGTCAGTAGATGCGCAAGGAGTTGCTGAGCTTGATAGCATGAGTCAGGGACAGAGGGGGACACGATGCTCACCGGAATTCGTCGGCGCGGTCGTCGGAACAGCGGCGGCATCGAGCGAGTTGCGAGCACCCTGGGGGCGTGAAGGGGAAAATGGTTGAGGGGAAATGGTCGCGAGAGAGAGGGGATTATATAGCCAGAGGCTCGACAAGAAACGCCCAGGGATTCAATGCCATTTACCTCGCGGAATCAAAGCAGCAACGGGCGTGAGTTCGTAAGGCGTGATTTTGGGGAAGACGACGATGATGTGGACGGGGCCCGCTTGTCAGCGAAATAAGCAGAGAGGGAGTGGGGTCCGAGCGTCAGTGTCTGCGTGGGTGCGTTTGCGCGTGCGAGAGAGAGAGAGGGAGGCCGGGTGGGCTAACTGGGCCGGTTTTGCTGTTGGGCTAGAATAGGAGCGCCTGGCCCTTTTCTTTTCTTTAATCCTTTTCTTTTTCCAGAATGAATTTCAGGAATGGTTTTCAAATGATTTCTAACTCCTTTTGAATTCAAATATATTTGGGATTTTTGCAGTGTGCAATAGTCTCAATTCTAGGCATAAAACCATGTGGTCACTTTGAAAAAGGTTTGGTCATTTTTGGAGAAACAAAATAACAGGGACTTTGCACTTGATTGCAAATGTTTGAAAAAATGGTTTTTGAAACCATTTCCATTTTGTAAAGTTTGGTTTAAATTCCACACTCAATCCATTCAACAAGGGAGATAAACAATCTAGGTTTAAAACATTCAAACTCTCAAATGGGGATGGACATTTGATATAAGTTTGCTCACATCAAATGATAGCACTATGTGCTTCTGTTTTCTGAAATGAGTTTGAAATTGATCTCAATTCTATATGCATGCATGAATGATATGCAATCTTTGAAATCATGATTTTAGGGATGTTACAAATCTAACCCCCTTAAGGTGAATCTCGCCCTTGAGATTCGGATTGGCTAGCAAATAGGTGAGGGTGGTCTTTCCGAAGATCATCTTCTCTTTCCCATGTTGCTTCCTCTTCGGAATGATGATTCCACTGCACTTTGCAAAACTTGATAGTCTTAGTCCTTGTGACTCTTTCTGTAGTCTCAAGAATCTTGACAGGTTTCTCTTCATAAGTGAGATCACTTTCTATTTGAACTTCCTCCAAAGGTATAGTATCCTTCAAAGAAGTTACTTCCATTTCCGGATGACATTTCTTAAGCTAACTCACATGAAACACATTATGGACAGCTGACAGAGATTCTGGCAATTCAATTTCATAGGCAACTTCTCCTTTGCGACTCAGAATCTTGAATGGCCCAACATATCTTGGTGCCAATTTTCCTTTGATTCCAAATCTTTTCACTCCGCGAAGTGGTGACACTCTAAGATAGGCTCTATCACCCACTTCGTAGGTGACTTCTCTACGCTTAGGATCCGCGTAGCTTTTCTGTCGGGACTGTGCTATCTTCAACCTGTCCTTAACCAATTTGACCTTCTCTTCGGCTTCTTTGATAAGATCTGGTCCGAATAGACTTCTTTCTCCCACACCATTCCATAACAATGGGGTGGTACACTTTCTTCCGTAGAGAAACTCAAACGGTGCCATCTCAATGCTGGCTTGATAGCTGTTGTTATAAGAAAATTCTACGTAAGGCAGACTTTCATCCCAACTGGCTCCATAGTCTAGGGCACATGCCCTCAACATGTCTTCCAGAATTTGATTAGTCCTTTCTGTTTGTCCATCAGTTTGAGGATGAAAAGCAGTACTGAATTCCAACCTCGTTCCCAATGACTCATGTAGCTGTCTCCAAAAATGGGAAGTGAACTGAGTTCCCCTATCAGACACAATACTCTTGGGCACACCATGTAGACATACAATTCTACTCGTGTAGATTTTTGCTAAATTAGCACTCGTATAGGTTGTCTTCACGGGTATGAAATGAGCCACTTTAGTTAGGCGATCCACTACTACCCATATGGAATCATACCCTGACCTGGTCTTTGGTAGTCCGGTAATGACATTCATGCCAATTTTGTCCCACTTCCAATCAGGAATAGGTAGTGGTTGAAGCAAACCTGTTGGTTTCTGATGCTCCGCTTTCACTCTACTGCACACATCACACAAAGCAATATGTTCGACGATGTCCCTCTTGAGATTATTCCACCAAAATCTTTCTTTCATGTCCATGTACATTTTGGTGTTACCCGGGTGAATAGAATACGGAGAGTTGTGTGCTTCCTGCAAAATCAGTTTCCGCAACTCCGGATCTTGTGGAACACAGATACGTTTCCCATGCCATAAAGTACCTTGTTCGTCTTCATGGAAACTTTTAGCTTTCCCTTGGCCAATCTTTTCCTTAATCTCTTCAATTTCCTTATCAGTCTTCTGGGCTTCTCTGATCTTGTCCAACAAAGTGGGTTGAACATCTAATGACATGAGATGTCCTTCAGGCACAATCTCCAACCTGAGTTTTCTGAATTGGGTACACAAATCATCCGGCAATTGTACTTTGGTAAGGCCATTCAAAAATACCTTATGACTTAGAGCATCTGCTACAACATTTGCTTTACCTGGGTGGTATTGCAAACTTAAGTCAAATTCTTTGATAAGTTCTAGCCATCTTCTTTGTCTCATATTGATTTCCTTCTGGGTAAAGATATATTTCAAACTCTTGTGGTCAGTGAACACTTCACAACGCTTTCCCAAAAGGTAGTGTCTCCACGCTTTGAGTGCATGGACGACAGAGGCTAACTCTAAATCATGAGTAGGATAGTTCACTTCATGATTTTTGAGTTGTCTCGAGGCATAGGCTACAACTTTACCGTCTTGCATAAGTACTGCACCCAAACCTTGATGAGATGCATCACAATATACTTGGAAATCCTTTTCCAAGTCTGGCAGACACAAGACTGGTGCTGTCACAAGTCTCTTCTTCAATTCCTGAAAGATGACTTCACAACCTTCAGACCAAGCAAACTTCTTCTCTTTCTTTAACAATTCAGTCATGGGCTTAGCTACCTTAGAGAAATTCGCAATGAACCTTCTGTAGTAACCTGCTAAGCCAAGGAAACTACGAACTTCTTTCACGGACTTCGGAGGTTCCCATTCAGTCACAGCTGAAAGTTTAGCAGGATCAACTGCTACACCATCCTTTGTCATAACATGACCAAGAAAACCAACTTTCTCTAACCAGAACTCACACTTGCTGAATTTGGCATAAAGTTTATGCTCCCGTAACTTCTCAAGTATCAAACGTAAGTGTCCTTCGTGCTCTTCTTTGCTCTTGGAGTAGACTAAGATGTCATCGATGAAAACGACAACAAACTTGTCAAGAAATTCCATGAACACTTTGTTCATCATGTTCATGAAGTATGCTGGAGCATTGGTCAAACCAAAAGGCATTACGGTATACTCATACAATCCATACCTTGTGGTGAATGCTGTTTTAGGTATGTCTTGTTCTCTTATCTTAAGTTGAAAATAGCCTGACCTTAGATCAATCTTTGAGAACACACACGCTCCTTCAAGCTGATCAAACAAGTCATTGATTCTAGGCAAAGGATATTTGTTCTTGATAGTTACCTCATTGAGTGAACGGTAATCTATGCATAACCTTTGACTTCTATCTTTCTTCTCTACGAACAAAACTGGGGCTACCCAAGATGAAGAACTTGGTTGAATAAATCCTTTCTGCAACTGTTCCCCAAGTTGCTTCTTGAGCTCTTTCAGTTCATCAACTGAAATTTTATACGGTCTCTTTGCTATTGGTCCAGACCCTGGTACTAAATCTATCAGAAACTCCACATCTCTATCTGGTGGCATTCCCGGCAGTTCTTCCGGAAATACGTCTGGATACTCACTCACAATTGGTACACTGTCCATGCTAACCCCCTTAAGAGAATTTAGCTTACTTCCTTTAGATTCAAAGTTGGACTTGAACTTAATCTGTTTTCTTTCTGGGGTTGTGAGTGCAACAGTACGATTAGCACAATCTAGTACTCCTTCATACTTAGCCATCCAATCCATTCCCAATATTACGTCCAGTCCTTGGGAATCTAGGATTATCAGACTCACTGGAAATTTATGTTTTCCAAACTCTGTTACTAGATCCCGACATCCAAGACTTACTATCATATCTCCACCCGGAGAACTAACTTTTATTGGACACCCAATGTTTTCAGTTGGAAACTCATTTCTATCAACAAATGCTTTTGATATGAATGAATGTGATGCTCTAGTATGAAAAGGAACAAATGCTGGAATAGAATTGAGTCTGAACTTACCAGCACCAGCGTTAGGCTCCTCATAGCCCTCCTCCACACTGATGTGGTTCACCTGTCCTTTCTGGAAAGGATTGGGCTCGACAGGTCCTTCAACTTTATTTTTGGGGCACTCATTTGCATAGTGTCCCATCTTCTTGCATTTGAAGCATTCAACCTGACTGATGTCTCTCTTAACAGGCTGACTTCCACTTCCACTACCATTACCACTGTGGTGGTTCTTATGTCCACTCTTGTGGTTCTTGTATTTGTCATTGTCATGACTGCGATGATGCTTGTTGTCATGACGGTTGTGGTTGTGGTGCTTGTTGAATTTCCCATGTTTGTGGGATCCTGAGCTTCCACTGTCATCATAGTGAGATCGTTTGTGAGACGATCCCGAGCTGTGCTTGTCGGAGTGATTTCTTTTTCTACTCTCGACTTGCTTCATTTTGTTCTCCAATATAGCAGCCTTGTCATAGAGCGACTGATAACTGGGAACATATGCCACAGCCAATTTCAGATTCAACTCATCATTCAAGCCTTTCAGAAATTTTTCCTTTCTCTTGGCATCTGTATCAACTTCATCCGGTGCATAACGCGCCAGATTGTTCAACTCTTCAATGTACTCAGCCACGCTGCGGTGGCGCTTCTTCAGATTGTGGAATTCTTTCTTTTTCAGGCTCATTACTCCTGATGTGATATGAGCAGTGCGAAAGCCATCCTCAAAGATAGCCCATGTCACCTCATCTATGGGAGTGGTGATCTGAAAGTTGTCTCACCAAGTGGCGGCTAGCCCTTCCAGCAGATGTGCTGCAAATCTGACCTTTTCAGCATCCGTGCAGCCCACGGTTACTAAGTCCTTGTTTACAGAACGTAGCCAATCATTGGCCACCATGGGATCAGTCCTCCCTGAGAACTTAGCTGGCCTCAATCTCAAGAATATGGTGAGCATATCAAAGCCCGGAGGGTTGTTGTTGTTGTTGTTATTGTTGTTGTTATTGTTTTGGTTCTGAATGAATGTTGTCATCATCTGCATCAGCTGTGTTTGAGCAGTCATCATTTGTTGCATTTCTGGCGTGATGTTGTTGTTGTTGGGGTTGGGGTTTGCACGACGGGGAGGCATCTGTGGTTTGTTCAAATAGAGATAAGGATGAGATACCCATAGATGCTTTTGTGCACATTACATCACATAAACAATCACAAGCATGCAACAAAGAGATAAAATTTCAACAACAAGATAACAAGTTCACAAAGTAAAACACACAAGTAGCAAGCCATCCACATGTCGGATGGTCCAATAACAAGTTCTCAAATAACAAGTATGATAATAAAAGATAAACGAGTAGTCAAGTCTACTCATCAGCATCAATCTCCTCCTCAACAAAGGTAAGACCTGCGTTCTCCATCGCGGCCTTGTTCTCCTCAATAGTAGTGGTCAAGGACTTAGTCTTGGCCTTGAGAGCCCTCTTCTAGGAACGAAGCCTCTCTATCACCGTCTGCTGCTGCTCTAGCTCGAAGTACTTGGACTGCAGTTCTTCAGTCATATCCCGGATCTTCTTGTTCCTATCCTGGACACGCTTCTACTGACTCTTGAACTTCCTGTCCTGGGTCTCGAACTTCGCCTCCATTTCCTTGACTATCTCGTCCTGCTGCGCGAAGAGATTTTCCTTCTCGCGAAGCTGCACCTGGAGCTCGTCATTACTGAGCATGAGATTGGTCCTATCCGTGTCCACGTGCCTAATGAGAGAATCTAAGTCCTGGAGGTACAGGTGTATCGGCTCTGCTGCGTCCCTCGAGTTGTCCTCGAAGTCGCTAGACTCTCCGTCCTCATCACGTCTTCCAAAGACGTGGAAGTGGGTGCCTCTAACCTGTCGGGAGTGTCGACCTAGCAGACGTCCTATCAGGTCCTGCATAACTACCTCCATGACTCTCTCCCTGTCATCGTGCATAAGCTTGAAGACTATGGCCTCCATAGTAGGCTCTGTCTGGCATCCAGGCTGGTTCACCTTGAAGCCCTAGAGGTCCTTCCTCTCGAACTTGGTGAGTGGATGCACCATGATGGTGGGAAGAGGGAGATTGAGCAAAGTGGTAAGCTCAACGATACGAGGACCAAAGCGGGTAACCTGGAACTCCTCAACAGTGCTGATGGTAATAGGCATCTATTTATAAGATAGAAAAGTTAGAATAATACAATGCTAGATAAAACAAAAGACAAAGCATCACATACATATCCTTGGAAAGCAAAATCACACAAGTCATGCATACATGAATCCATTACATCAACCAAGGTTCAATCTTATTTTTAAGTAACATTTTGGCAAATAGGGTGATAGGTGGTGGTCCAACTAACGAAGTACGTTTACAATCCTATCTCACTGGATCTGTTGGCTAACACAATGTTCCTAGAAGCAATCAGCCTATCTTGCTCACATGATTCCATCACTAAGTCTATAATATCTCCTCTTAAGGTTTGGTTGGTAGCTTCTAACTCTTGGGTATATTCCTTCTCTTTGTTCAAGTATTTTTGGAGGTTGAGCATTCTGCACTTGACTCTAGAACTAAGTTCTTTGATAGTCCTCCAAGCTGCTTCTCTTGCAGACTCAAAGAATGTGGTGTGCACCACAGTGTTGGTGTACATGCAGAATCCTGTTTCTTTGTGGTTGTCTTCCTTGTTTTTGTACAATTGAAGTTGCACCCACCATTACTCAACTCCTTCATCTCTCACTGGAAAGCCTTTGTACACAGCTGCACCATGTATTTCCATTGCCACCATGAGGTCCTTGAGAATTTTGGGAAACTCTGCCTCACACTCCAAGGTCATGGTCATGAGTGGTCCTTTCCTTACGGCTTCATTGATAGAGTTCATCTACAAATAGAGATGAGAAAGAGAAGATTAGAAAAGTTTACGAGAAGAATAGACAAGTGTACAAGTAGTTGAAATTTTTTCCTTAGTGGTTTCCAATCCTAGGGTCATAATCCTAAAGGCAACACAGTGCTCTGATACCATCTATAAGATCCCTCCTTTGTAAAGGAAAAGGATCCATGTGATTGCAATGCTAGTCCTTGGATCATTGCTAGCATCCACAGTTTAAGATGAAGTACACAGATACAAAGGTCATTTATTACATCCATTCTAGAGATAAAACATAGTCTTTTACAACTCAAGGCCACAGGCCTAATACAAGAGTTTGGAATAAGTAAATAAACATAACTCTTCATCTTCATGTGCCACAGGCAAACATGTTGAGTGTAGACTCATGACACCTAATCCTCATCAGAGTAACCTGCAACATCACAAGTTATAGCCACAGTGGGTCAATACTTTGGAATAGTATTGGCAAGTGATACCTTAGTAAATTTTAAGTGGGCTACATTACTATATGCAATTTGGCTAAGTGTAGCTTGGCTTGCTTTGCTCAAAATAGGTTTTTCCTATTAGTTGAAAACACTAAGTTTTTCTTTGTCAAAACTTTTCCCTAGAAACCATCAATAGACATTCAGGTCCTTCACCCTTGTTCACCCACAAGTTTTTACTTAGAAGTTGGAGTGATGAGATTCTTGATAGCTTCCATGTCTTGATGCTCAAGTTGTCCATTGCCATGTACTTGGCTAAGTACTTAGATTTTTCCATCTGCAGAGGTTGTGCACTTTCCCCACCAGACTTGGTTTCCCAAGACAGGACCATTCAGAAGCCTTTCCTTAGACCAAATGGACGCGCTCCAACCTATCATTCCCACTACCACCAACTTTCCAAATGGCTAAGTTCTAGCAACTTATGTGATCCAGGCAGAGCCCATATTGCCAAGTGGCTGCACTATAAGCTTCTCAACACTTGGCCTCTAAAATCCCTTTGTTCCTGGGTGGCATACCACAAGTGAGATACACAAGGTAAACCATATCCATGGGCCTTGTGTATCCACTCAACCAAAAACCACCAATCAAGTCCCATTCCACCTAGGTGATTCATTGACTTAGTTGTTTTATTAGGAAAACATAAGCCCATAGACTTAGAAATATTTTCATCATAGCATGTGTATACTTTACCAACCCTTGTTTGCTACTATCTAGGCTAAGCATGGCATAGTAACTTAACTTAGGAATTTCCTAGCAAATCTATAAATACTTAGGATTTCCCAACATGGCATTTGGAAAAAATAGTAACATGCAAGACTTAGCAAAATATTTCTACTTGTACAAAATATAGGGATGGAAATATTCATGAAGTACCACTTGCCTTGGTAATGGGGAGAGTAGCACTCTTCACAATCACAATCACTAGCACCAAAATCTACACATAAAATATAACCACAATCACATACAAGTCATATACAAACAAAAATATATATGCATGCATGCAATATGCTAAGTGATGATTTTTGAAACTCAACCAAGAAAGTGCATAGTACAGAATCATAACCAAGTTAAAAACTTGCTAAATCAAGTTTATTTTACACTAAAACAATTTTCTAAACAATTTCTATACTCAAAATTGTCTCAAACAAGTTTCTGCAAAAGAAACCATTTTAACAGAACCTAAACTTTAAACACATTGCATAAACAGAAAGGGCTTGTCTTCCTGATTCCAACGGTATAAAATTTGCAAAAATCTAACGTGGGAATCAAAAGTTATAGCCTAATCAAATTTGAATCTAAATTTGTTTCAAATTCTGTTTTAAATCCAAACCCTAGCCACTCGTCCTATTCTTGCTGGCGCGTACCGCTTCGCACCGGATCACGCTCGGCTACCGTTGGATCTAACTAACACGCACGGCTCAGATCTAAACTTAACGGTTCGCTAAGTGAACTAATCCTACACGCTGGATCTGGATCTGACGACTACAAATCATCTGACCAAAACTAAGCGGCGCTAGCGGCGGCGACTGGCGGCGGCGCGTCTGTCAGCGGCGGCGCTGGCGTTCTAGGTCGCGCGAGAGTGGGGGAAGAGGCTTACCAGAACCGCAGGAAGCTGCTGATGCTCAAGGTGGTGATGGTTCATCAAGGGGCGCACGTGGTCGTCGGAGATTCCTCGCCGGAGTTTGCGAATGCGTCGGGTGCGGCTGCTGTCGACGTTGGCGAGGTTCTGCGTCGCGCTAAGTCAAAAGAAAGGCACCGTTAGATGCGCAAGACGATGGGGGTCCTAGGCGTATCAGGCAGAGGGCAAGGGGCGGCTGGTACTTACGGGGAGAGGTCACCGGAGTTCGTGCAGAGAGCGGCGGCGCTCGGTCGAAGTTGTTGCCAAAGCTACAGACCATGCGAGAACAAACGGGGCGTGTCAGTAGATGCGCAAGGAGTTGCTGAGCTTGATAGCATGAGTCAGGGACAGAGGGGGACACGGTGCTCATCGGAATTCGTCGGCGCGGTCGTCGGAACAGCGGCGGCGTCGAGCGAGTTGCGAGCAGCCTGGGGGCGTGAAGGGGAAAATGGTTGAGGGGAAATGGTCGCGAGAGAGAGGGGATTATATAGCCAAAGGCTCGACAAGAAACGCCCAGGGATTCAATGCCATTTACCTCGCGGAATCGAAGCAGCAACGGGCAGCGGCGGAGTTCGTGCGCGAGATTTTGGGGAAGACGATGACGTGGACGGGGCCCGCTTGTCAGCGAAATAAGCAGAGAGGGAGTGGGGTCCGAGCGTCAGTGTCTGCGTGGGTGCGTTTGCACGTGCGAGAGAGAGAGAGAGGGAGGTCGGGTGGGCTAACTGGGCCGGTTTTGCTGATGGGCTAGAATAGGAGCGCCTGGCCCTTTTCTTTTCTTTAATCCTTTTCTTTTTCTAGAATGAATTTCAGGAATGGTTTTCAAATGATTTCTAACTCCTTTTGAATTCAAATATATTTGGGATTTTTGCAGTGTGCAACAGTCTCAATTCTAGGCATAAAACCATGTGGTCACTTTGAAAAAGGCTTGGTCATTTTTGGAGAAACAAAATAACAGGGACTTTGCACTTGATTGCAAATGTTTGAAAAAATGGTTTTTGAAACCATTTCCATTTTTTAAAGTTTGGTTCAAATTCCACACTCAATCCATTCAACAAGGGAGATAAACAATCTAGGTTTAAAACATTCAAACTCTCAAATGGGGATGGCCATTTGATATAAGTTTGCTCACATCAAATGATAGCACTATGTGCTTCTGTTTTCTGAAATGAGTTTGAAATTGATCTCAATTCTATATGCATGCATGAATGATATGCAAACTTTGAAATCATGATTTTAGGGATGTTACAGCTGGCAACGTTTAGGACCACGCTAAGACAAGTTAGGAGCTACGTTAGCTGTGCACGCGGTCGGTGGTCATGTGTGTATCAACAAGAGAAAAGGGGGTGGTCAGATACTACCTGGAGGACTCGCCGGAGAGGTAGCAGACGACGGCGGCGTTCGGGTGTGGTTGATGTCGATGATACGGTGCTCGCACGGATGAGCGGAAATCACGGGAAGATGCACCAGAGGCTGGGGATCACGCTCGCGTGAAGCAGGGCTTGCAGGGGTGAGGGTGCTGGCCGGAATCGGAGCAGAGGCTCGTCGGAGCAGGGAGGGTGCAAGCTCGAATTGGGAACAGCCCGGTGGCAGAGAAGGAATGGGGTCTGGGGGAAACAGAGGGGAAAGAGGGGCGATTTAGATTGCATAATCTCTGGGTGGATTCAACGCTGCATTGACGCGAATTTAATCGTGGCTTGAATGACAGAGAACGACAGGGAGAAGGAGGAAGCAGTCGCGGGCGGGTGGAGACGAGAACTGACAGGCGGGACCGTTTCGTCAGCGAGAGAGGAAGAGGGGAGGTGGGGGTACACACGTCTGTCACTGAGCGGGTCTTTCTGCGGGTGAAAATCGATTCGTTCGCGTGAGATGGAGAGGTGGGCTAGGTTGGGCTTAGTTGGGCTGGCCGGCTGGGCTGGCTTGTTACCTTTTTTTTTGTTCTGAATGTTTTTCTATTTCTCTTTCTTTTATTCTGTTTTGATTTTGTTTGAACAATTCAAACCTCAATTTGATTTCAAACCTTTGTCAAAGTTTGTGTAGGTTTAAGTACTGATTAATAAAACATTCTGATTATAATTTTTGAATAAAGACAAACCCAAAGTCTAATAGGATTTAATAATGTCTTTAATTTCCATTTGACTTCTAAATTCTTCCAAAACCTTTCAGTAGGTTTTGTTTACTTAAAAGGGTGTTAAATAATTCATCTTGAATTATTTGGAAAAGTTTTTAATTAAGATTTATTACTCATTTAAACTTTGGGTTTGTCTTTATTCAAATAGGATTTGGTTTAAGCCATTTTATTTTATTTTGGTAATTCTTTACCCTTTTATTTTATTTGGATTGGGATTATAATTCATTCCATTTGCTTAAAGATTTGGCCAAGATTTGGTTTGATCTTTAAATATTCTTTATTTAATATTTCTTTCTTCATCTTATAAAATCCATATCTTTTTATTCAGAGATCCAAACTTGGTGATTCCCATTTGTAAAATTTTATTTAATATGTGTTTGTCTTTTAAAATGTCTTTAGGATTATTTGCTCACCATTTGGTTTGGATTTCTAGATAGGTTCTTTATTAGCTTTGGGAATTCAATTTCTTATCTTATTAAATTCATAAGATTTTATTTATGGTTCCAAATTGAGTGAAACCAATTTATATGGTTTTATAATATTTCTATTTGTCTTTCTTGATCATTTGAAAATGTTTGTTGACAAATTTTTATATGGATCAAATCCATAGGCTTGGAGATAACTTTGGAAATGATTTTTATTCCATTAGGGTTAAGGGTTTGGATTTATTTTCCAAGTGTTTAAATTTCCAGATACATTCATTGAGGAATGCATTTCTCTTGATTTGGATTTTATTGAATTCAAACTTTAACCAAAGTTTGTTCAAGATGGGATTTTAAGTTTCCTTTTAGAAACAAAAGTTTCTTTTCACCCTGATTTTCAACAGAAATTTATTTTGTTTATTTTATTTTTCA
Source organism: Avena longiglumis (assembly GCA_030063025.1). Classification (NCBI taxonomy): domain Eukaryota; kingdom Viridiplantae; phylum Streptophyta; class Magnoliopsida; order Poales; family Poaceae; genus Avena; species Avena longiglumis. Next base: position 189,845,328 of record CP125974.1, on the reverse strand, counting down.
CATTACAAGATTTGGAAAATCTTGGGATGTGACACAATCATGTTGGTTGTATACTTGTAATCCTAACCAACACACTTCACTAACATCAAACAAACCTTCAACATAATAAGTTACAGCCACAAGGGTCAATACATTTGAATTGTACTGGCAAGTGATACTATGGTAGTATAGTGGAGTCTAGCATCTATATGCATTTGGACAGGTGGAGCTTAGGCTTGCTTTGCTCAAAATAGATTTTTTCCTTATCATTTGAAAACACTAAGTTTTTGTTTGACAAAATCACCCAAGGAACCACCAATAGAAATTGGTGAACCTTCACCCTTGTTCAACCAGAAGTTTTTAACTTAGAAATTGGGATGAGGAGATTCTTGATAGCTTCCATGTCTTTATGCTCAAATTGTCCTTTGCCAGGGACATGGCTAAGTACTTAGATTTTACACTCTGCAGAGGTGGTGCACTTTCCCAACAAGACTTGGTTTCACCAAGACAAGATCTTTCAGAAGCCTTCCCTTAGACCAGAATGTACGCGTTCCATCCTATCATCCCCTACCACCAACTGTCCATTTGGCTAAGTTATTGCAACCTATATGATCCAGGCAGAGCCCATAATGCCATGTGGTTGCACTTGAAGCTTCTAAACATTTGACATATCGAATCTCTTTGTTCCTGGGTGGCAATCCATAAGTGAGATACCAAGTTGTCCCCAGTATAATGGACTTGGTGATGCCCAAGTTTTCCCCAGTATGCTGGACTTGATTAACCACTAAACACAAACCTTTCTTTCCATTCCACCCAGGTGATTAATTCACTTAGTTGACTTAGAAATATTCCATAGCATGAATATAATCCGCCCTTGTTTTCTACTAGCTAGGCTAAGCATGATAGTAGTAGGAATATTGAATTAGGAAAATTCTACTAAGGTTTCATCTACTAGGATTTCCCATGGTATAGTTTATACTTAGCAAAAATTCCATGCAAGTCCTACTTAGAAATATCACTAATGCATAGTGAAAATAATGGGACAAAAGTATGAAGCACCACTTGCCTTTTTGGTATATAATATAAGTTCACTCCTTGATCTTGCAATAGTCACACTCTTCAAATTCCACTACAATTCAATCAAGCAAGAAATTATTCAATCTACCATTCAAGCAATCAGCACACAAAATAATAAAAACAAAGCAATGCATGCAATCATGCCAAAGATTGTTTTATTTGGAAAAGTGGTTTCTAATAGGCTATAAACATTATAAAACACCTATTAGTCATTTATAAAAGTGGCAAAACCATTTGATATTAAGTAAGTGAAAATGGCCACTTTAAGTCATTTTTGTTTTGCTAGAAGTGGTTCAAACCAAAGTAATACTTTTTAGTGTTTGAAAAATACATTATTAAACCCAAATGTTAGTGTTTTAAGGTCAAGTGTTTAATATTAAAACCATTTGCAAAAGGTTGCACCTATAAACCATTTTTATACCAAAACAACATTTTATGTTGTTGGAAATGCCTTTTAGCAAAGTAATATTTTTTCTAGGGTTCACCAATTATATTTTTAAATCATAAAACTTTGTTTTTAGGGTTAGAGAGCTTAAATCAAATCATTTTCCAAAGGTTTTGCTCAAAAAGCATTTTTATACCATAACCATTATTTTTATTTGACTAGAAATGTTCTAATTCCAAGATTTATTCTTTGGCTTCATCAAATATATTTTTCAATCCAAAATTTGGTTTATAAGGTTAGTAGGTTCAAAACAATCCATTTTCCAAAGATTTTATTCTAAAAACATTTCTAGAAAAAAATTTATACACAAAATATGCCTATACAAGTTTTTGTAAAAAAAAACAATTTAACAGAAGATATTTACTAAAAAAGTGCAGAGTTGGAAAGTACATGTTTTGCTGATTCCACTGATATAAGATTTATAAAATTTGGACATGTGGATCAAAAGTTATGAATTTGACAAGTTTGAATATCTAATAGACTCATTTCTGTTTTTAAATCAAAGCACTGACCACGTGGCGCTTTCTTATTGGTCGGTAACGGTTCACGCGGATCGCTCTCTGTGGGTCGTTGGATTTCATTTAGATCGTGCGGCACTGATCAAAACTTACCCCTTCGTCTAAATCTAATCCTAGCCAGACGGTAAGCATCCTACGGCTATGGCGCACTTTCCAGGAACTGGCGGCGGCAGACGGCGGCGCACGCTTAGACGGGGAGGTTTCCGAGGAACTAGGTCACGCGGGAGAGGTAGAGAATTCTAACCGGTGGTGCTCAAGGTGGTCACCGTTGGGCAGGGGGCGCACGGGAACAGAGTGGATTTCTCGGCGGAGTTCTTGTCTGCGTCGGGTTCCTCTGGTGGTCGTTGTTGGTGAGGCTGTACGGTATGGGAAGACAAGTTGAAGGGTGCGTTAGACGTGGGAGAGAGAGGCGGATACACGAGTGTCATCGAGAGGGAGAGGCGCGGTCAGAATTACCTGGGAAAGGTCGCCGGAGAAGTGGCAGGAGACGGTGGCGTGTAGTGGTCGTCCTTGTTGACAATCTGGGACAAGCGCAGGCAGGTTTGGGGTACTAGGAGACGCGCACAGTGACGGCGAGCAAGCTCGTGGGGACTGGGAGGCAAGGGGCGGCGAGGAGAGGCCGAAATTGCTCAGAGAGCTCGTCGGAGACCGCGGCGGTGCAAACGAAAATGGGAATGGCCTCGGGGCTCTCTTGCTGCATTGTCTAAGGGGAAGAGGAGGGGATAGAGAGGTGGTTAAACGAGCGTGATCGCAGGGGGTATTAATATGCCAAATAACTCGTATTGATTCGAATTAAAACGCGGAAGAAACAGTCAGAGGGTAGGCGAGTTCATCGCGGGGTGAAGATGACGATGACCTGGCTGTGGGGCCCAGCGTCAGCGAGTGAGAGAGAGGAGAGGTGGGGTCCGATCATCATCGACTGCAGGGGTGTGTTTGCGCATGAGAAAACTTTTCGCGAGGGAGTGGGAGGTGGGCTCGCTGGGCTGGTCTGGGCCTGGGGTTAGTTGGGCTGGGTCCAACTCATTTTTTTTGATTCTTTTCCTTTTTCCTTTTCTATTATTCTATTTTGATTTTTATTCACATATTTCAAACACTAATTGAATTCAAACCTTTGCCAAACTTTGTGTATATTCTTATACTGTTTATTAACATATTCTAAAGTCAAATTTAGAATATTTCTTTTATTCTTTTAGGGTCTATTATATATTTATAAATAGACATTTTTCTTTATTTCAATATAAGATTTAAATATGTTTTCAAACTCTTTTTGAATTCTAAATTTTTACCAAAACCATTTTCAATAGGTTTTATTTATACAAAATAATTTCACTTTGAATTATTATTTTAAATACTTTAATATGTTTTAATGTTCATTTAAATTGGGAAATGTCTTTACCTAAATGAAATTGGATATTAATAAATCCTTATGATTTTTATTTATATAATCCTTCACTCTTTTTATTAAACAAAAATCTTTCATTTCATTTGTTTGGTCAAGATTTAATTTGCGTTTTTAAAATACTCCTTATTTATTTCTTTCTTTCTTTATTTTATAAAATCCATATATTTTTATTTATAGATCCAAAGTTGGTTATTCCAATTTGTAAAATCTTATTTAATATTTGTTTATCCTTTTAAATATCTTTAGGATAATCTTGATCACAAATTGTTATGGATTTTAGATAGGTGCTTTATTGGCTTTGGAAATTCAATTTCCTTATCTTATTAAATTCATAAGATTTTATCTATGGCTCCAAATTGAATGAAATCAATTTCTATGGTTTCATAATACTTTTATTTATCAATCTTGATCATTTATAAATGTTTGTTGATAAATTTTTATATGGATCAAATCCTTAGTCTTTGAGATAACATGGAAATGTTTTTTGTTCCATTAGGGTCTTAGGGGTTTGGTTTATTTTCCAAGTGTTTAAATTTCAAGATGCATTTATGAAGAATGCATTCCACTTGATTTGAATTTAGTTGGATTCAAATTTTATTTGAAGTTTGTTCAGATGGGTTTTAATGTTTCCATTTAGAAACAAAAAGTTTCTTTCTACCATAAATTATTTATTTTGTTTATTTATTGTTCACATTTCAAAATTTGGAAAATCTTGGGATGTGATAGGCTACCACCCTTAAAAGAAATCTCGTCCCGAGATTTGGGAAAGATAGGGGTTACAAGTTGGATTCAAAACAACTAGGGTACTACCACCCTTAAAAAATTTCAACTAGATTACATCTTGGCTTGCTTAGGGTCTTGATGAAACTTCTCTGGGCAAACATCTGCATTGTGTCCTTTGTTTCCACACTTGAAACATGTGACAAGGCTGAGATCCTTCATAGGCTTGTTTGTCTTGTACTTCTTCTTTTCTGTACAATTGCTTGCATAATGTCCTTGGATACCACACTTGTAACATGTGACAAGATTGAGTTCTTCATGTATATTCTGTGGACAAGTTGATACATAATGGCCTAGCTCTTTGCAGTTGTTGCACCAAACTTGGCTAATTTCCTTATACTTCTTCTTCTTCTTCTCTGGACATTCATTGGCATAGTGTCCCATCTCTTTGCAATTGCAACATTGCACTTGGCTTTTTTTCTTCTTCTTCTTGGGTTTCTCCAAAGCTAGGAGTTCTTCTAGTTCATGCTCTTCATATCTCACCTCAAAGCTGGGAAAGTCTCCTGGTTTCCTTAATCGTTTCCCTGGATAATACATATGTTTCCTCTTTTGTCCATCAAGTTGAGTCATATTTCATGGAGGTGCAAGCTGAGATTTTCCTTTGTCTTCATCCTTCTTGGTAGAAGTTGTTCCCTCCTGGGGGTTTACAAACTGTTGATGCACTCCACCTTGTTTCCTTTCTTGAACTATGGAATAGATGGGGCATTGGATAGGGACATGATTATTTCCTTCACATAGGAAACAAGTATCTTGAGATGTGGGGCATTGATTAGTTGGATGTTTCTCTTCACAATTGGGGCATTGATCTTTATGCTCTTTGGAAGTGTGATCCATGTCTCCACAAATATTGCAAGCTTGAGTTCCTTATAAAATATCATCCTTGGCATCATTGTTGTCACAAGATCCTTGGGAAGGGTTGTCTCCCATGTTGATCATTTGATTTGTCACCTTTTGCATAAATTGGGTTTGGGTTTCCAAAAACCTTTGCATGGTTGGGTCTAACTCAATGTTGTTGGCTAAAAACTGAGTTGTCACTTGGTTCAACTGGTTTGGGTTACTATGAGTTCTCTCTTGTGCATCTCTTGGTTGTTGTTGTTGTTTTTGTCACCATTCTTGATGTTGGAGTTTCTTGGAGTAGTCATCTATTTGGGTTGGATTGGGATTAGAATAGGCAAAATATTTCTAAGGAAATAATTCTAATCACACACAACAATTCACACAAGCAATGTGCAAGCAATCACAACCAAACATTCCAGTTAAACAACAAGTTTCAAACACATTTTTAGGCAACACAATATTTTTGCTACACCACATAAGTTGGTGGGTTTGATTTAAACTAAACATGGTTGTCCAACTACATGGTTCACTTGAGATCATTCCATTCTTCTTAGTTGACTCCTCATGAACAAGATCATTGTATCTTTGGAGAAATTCGTGTGTCTTGGTCACAAAACTTCAAAGGTAATGATGGTTCCTTCTAAGTTGTATTTCCTTAGTCTTCAAGTCTTGAGTAACATTTATTGTCTCACTTTTAGTCCTTGGTGATATCCAAGTTGAAGTCCTTGGTGAAAATAAATTTGAAGTCCTTGATGATGGTGAAAATGAAGTCATTTGAGTTGGTGAAGTCCTTTGCTCATGGTTGATGTTTTGTCCATCAAGTTTGAAAAGGAAGAGATGTAGAATCAAACCAAAATGATTGAGGAAAGAGTTTACAAGATTGTTTGTAAATAATCTTTGAACAAATACAACTCCTATTTTTCTAAGGGGTTTTGTCCAATCCTAGGGTTACAATCCTACAGGCAACACAGTGCTCTGATACCATCTGTAGAGGTCCCAACCTTTAATAAGGCAGAGATCCCTGTGTTTACAATGCTAGTCCCTTGATCATTATCTAGCATCCACAGTTAGGATGTAATATCAAGAAACAAAGGTCATAGTACAACTTTATAACCAGGAATAAAATAATTCATTACATCTTACATAGCTCATTTGGCTATCTCATTACAATGCAGCAGAAATAACTATAGCATGGAGTCCTTCATCTTCAAAGTGACACATGCAATCATGTTGGTTGTAGACTTGTAATCCTAATCAACACACTTCACTAACATCAAACAAACCTGCAACATAATAAGTTACAGCCACAAGGGTCAATACATTTGAATTGTATTGGCAGGTGATACTATGGTAGTATAGTGCAGTCTATCATCTATATGCATTTGGCCAGGTGTATCTTACGCTTTCTTTGCTCAAAATAGATTTTTCCTTATCATTTGAAAACACTAAGTTTTTGTTTGACAAAATCACCCAAGGAACCACCAATAGAAATTGGTGAACCTTCACCCTTTTTCAACCACAAGTTTTTAACTTAGAAATTGGGATGAGGAGATTCTTGATAGCTTCCATGTCTTGATGCTCAAATTTTCCTTTGTCAGGGACATGGCTAAGTACTTAGATTTTACACTCTGCAAAGGTGGTGCACTTTCCCCACAAGATTTGGTTTCACCAAGACAAGATCTTTTAGAAGCCTTCCCTTAGACCAGAATGGACGCGTTCCAACCTATCACCCCCTACCACCAACTGTCCATTTGGCTAAGTTATTGCAACCTATATGATCCAGGCAGAGCCCATAATGCCATGTGGCTGCACTTGAAGCTTCTCAACATTTGACATCTCGAATCTCTTTGTTCCTGGGTGGCAATCCACAAGTGAGATACCAAGTTTTCCCCAGTATACTGCACTTGGTGATGCCCAAGTTTTCCCCAGTATGCTGGACTTGAGTAAACACTCAACACAAACCTTTCTTTCCATTCCACCCAGGTGATTCATTCACTTAGTTGTTTTATTAAATAAAACACAAGTCCTTGACTTAGAAATATTCTATAGCATGAATATAATCCACCCTTGTTTTCTACTAGCTAGGCTAAGCATGATAGTAGTACGAATCTTGAATTAGGAAAATTCTACTAAGGTTTCATCTACTAGGATTTCCCATGGTATAGTTTATACTTAGCAAAAATTCCATGCAAGTCCTACTTAGAAATATCACTAATGCATAGTGAAAATAATGGGACAAAAGTATGAAGCACCACTTTCCTTTTTGGTAGATAATATAAGTTCACTCCTTGATCTTGCAATAGTCACACTCTTCAAATTCCACTAAAATTCAATCAAGCAAGCAAATATTCAATCTACCATTCAAGCAATCATCATACAGAATAATGAAAACAAAGCAATGCATGCAAGCATGCCAAATATTGTTTTATTTGGAAAAGTGGTTTCTAATAGGATATAAACATTATAAAACACCTATTGGTCATTTAGAAAAGTGGCAAAACCATTTGATATTAAGTTAGTGAAAATGGCCACTTTAAGTCATTTTTGTTTTGCTAGAAGTGGTTCAAACCAAAGTAATATTTTTTAGTGTTTGAAAAATACATTCTTAAACACAAATGTTAGTGTTTTAAGGTCAAGTGTTTAATATTAAAACCATTTGCAAAAGGTTGGACCTATAAACCATTTTTATAGCAAAACAACATTTTATGTTGTTGGAAATGCCTTTTAGCAAAGTAATATTTTTTATAGGGTTCACCAATTATATTTTAAATCATAAAACTTGGTGTTTAGGGTCAGAGATTTTAAATCAAATCATTTTCCAAAGGTTTTGCTCAAAAAGCATTTTTATACCATAACCATTATTTTTATTTGACTAGAAATGTTCTAATTCCAAGATTTATTCTTTGGCTTCATCAAATATATTTTTCAATCCAAAAGTTGGTTTATAAGGTTAGTAGGTTCAAAAGAATCCATTTTCCAAAGATTTTATTCTAAAACCATTTCTAGAAAACAATTTATACACAAAATATGCCTATACAAGTTTCTGGAAAACAACCAATTTAACAGAAGCAATTTAATAAAAAAAAGTGCATAGTTGGAAAGTACTTGTTTTTCTGATTCCATTGATATAAAATTTATAAAATTTGGACGTGTGTATCAAAAGTTATTAATTTTACAAGTTTGAATGTCTAATAGACACATTTCTGTTTTTAAATCAAAGCACTGACCACGTGGCGCTTTCTTACTGGTCGGTAACGGTTCACGTGGATCACTCTCTGTGGGTCATTGGATTTAATTTAGATCGTGCGGCACTGATCAAAACTTACCCCTTCGTCTAAATCTAATCCTAGCCAGACGATAAGCATCCTACGGCTACGGCGCACTTACCAGGAACTGGCGGTGCTGGCGGCAGCGCATGCTCAGACGGGGAGGTTTCCGAGGAGATAGGTCATGCGGGAGAGGGAGAGGATGCTCACCGGACTCGCAGTGGCGCGGTGGTGCTCAAGGTGGTCACCGTTGGGCAGGGGGCGCACGTGAACGGAGTGGATTGCTCGGTGGAGTTCTTGTCTGCGTCGGGTTCCTCTGGTCGTCGTTGTTGGCAAAGCTGTACGGTACGGGAAGACTAGTTGAAGGGTGCGTTAGACGTGGGCGAGAGAGGCGGATACACGAGTGTCATCGAGAGGGTGAGGCGCGGTCAGAATTACCTGGGAAAGGTCGCCAGAGAAGTGGTAGGCGACGGTGGCGTGTAGTGGTCGTCCTTGTTGACGCTGTAGGACAAGCGCGGGCATGTTTGGGGTACTGGGAGACGCGCACAGTGATGGCGAGCAAGCTCGTGGGGACTTGGAGGCAAGGGGCGGCGAGGAGCGGCCGTAATTGCTCGGAGAGCTCGTCAAAGACCGTGGCAGTGCAAAGGAAAATGGGAACGGCCTGGGGGCTCTCTTGCTGCGTTGTCTGAGGGGAAGAGGAGGGGAGAGAGAGGTGGTTAAATGAGCATGATCGCGGGGGGAATTAATTCGCCAAATAACTCGTATTGATTCGAATTAAAACAAGGAAGAAACAGTCAGAGGGTAGGCGAGTTCATCGCGGGGTGAAGACGACGATGACCTAGCTGTGGGGCCCGGCGTCAGCGAGTGAGAGAGAGGAGAGGTGGGGTCCGGTCGTCATAGACCTGGGGGTGTGTTTGCGCGTGAGAAAATGTTTCGCGAGAGAGTGGGAGGTGGGCTCGCTGGGCCTAGGGTTAGTTGGGATGGGTCCAACTCATTTTTTTTGTTCTGATTCTTTTCCTTTTTCCTTTTCTATTATTCTGTTTTGATTTTTATTCAAATATTTCAAACACTAATTGAATTCAAACCTTTGCCAAACTTTGTGTATATTCTTAAACTGTTTATTAACATATTCTAAAGTCAAATTTAGAATAATTCTTTTATTCTTTTAGGGTCTATTATATATTTATAAATAGACATTTGTCTTTATTTTAATATAAGAGTTAAATATGTTTTCAAACTCTATTTGAATTCCAAATTTTTACCAAAACCTTTTTCATTAGGTTTTATTTATACAAAATAATTTAACTTTGAATTATTATTTAAAATACTTTAATATGTTTTAATGTTCATTTAAATTGGGAAATGTCTTTACCTAAATGAAATTGGATATTAATAAATCCTTATGATTTTTATTTAAATAATCCTTCACTCTTTTTATGAAACAAAAATCTTTCATTTCATTTGTTTGGTCAAGATTTAATTTCATAACAGGACTATAGCTTATGCTTTGGAGCTACCACCAAGATTGGCTCATGTTCACAATGTTTTCCATGTGTCACAACTCCGAAAATGTCTTAAGGTTCTAGATGATGCAATTACACATCAAGAGGTGGAATTACAAGCAGATCTGACATATGTTGAGAAACCCATTTTGGAAGAGAATTGGAAAACGTTGAGAAACAGGGCAATCAAATACTGCAAAGTACAGTTGGAGCATCACCCCGAGAGAGAAGCCACATGGGAGAAAGAGAAAGACTTAAGAGAAGCCTATCTAGAACTATTTAGGTATAGTTCAGCAAACTTCGGGACGAAGTTTAATTTAAGTGGGAAGTCTGTAACATCCCAGTATTTAGGAACCACCGAAGGGAAGATTTAGGAATTTGTGCATACGCATGCATTCAACTATAAAATGCGGGCAAATTTTTCGCCAAAAAAAAACCTAAAGTGATCAGAGTTTCTTTCACTCTCTAGGTGTAGTAATAGCTCTGGAGAGTGATCGTTATAAATTTTGACATGATCTTTATGAATTAGTGTAATTTGGGGGAAATAATTTGAATTTAAATTTGGAATTAGAACTTATATTAAAAGTTAGGATTTGGTATTTTGGAATGAATTCCAAAATGATTTAGTAATATTATTTGTTTTAGTAAAGAGATAATTAATAGTAATAAGAAATCAATATAAAGGAATTCAAATGATAAATGAATCTTTATTCCTTATCTTTATTCTATAAACCATTTACAATGATGAACTCATTCAAGAAATGAAGATATTCCTTACAGTAAAGAAATTACAAGAAGGGAAATTCAAATATGAATACTCTATTACAACATTCTTACAAAATAATAAAATAAAGATTACAAAAAGAATCTACCTATCTTGGTAATTCTATACTAAAACTTGAGTATCTAGATCTTGTACCTGCAAAATACAAAACAAACAAAATGAATATAAAAGCTTAATTGTTAGATGTACTCTTAGTGGAAAGGAGTGAAGTGCACTACTCGAGGTTACATCATTGATTATAGTTAAAAGGGGCAAGTTTCACCAATATGAAAGAATTTGTTCTTCCATAATAAATAAGCCACAAGTCAGATATTCACGGCAAGTAAGAGGGGCAAGTTTCACCAGGAGAGTTAAAAGTTAAAAGATCAAAAGGAGAGACACCTCACTGATCTGATCCAAACTGTGTACGAAGCACATAGGCAGCACAATCACCTAAATGCATGGTGTGTGCTGTCAACACAGTAGGAGCAGCTGACACGAGAAAAAGGAGTAGAATAGTCATGGGACAACTTACAACAGCTCACTCTTTCATCTCAAACAGCACACCAGGAACACACCAAGCTTGTCAAAGCGTATCCAAACCACACACAAGATCATCCTAGTATCACCAGATGGTGACATAAGGAGGGGATGGATCAAGTGGATAGCAAGGCTAAGTTGCAGGAGCTAGGAGGTGAAGGGTAGATCAAGGCCAAGCTTCCAGGAACCAGAAGTAGCAGGAGCAGCACCAGGAGGTGCAGGACAAGATTAGGCCATCAACCCAACCAGCAAGATCCAGTAACCAGATCAACCAGCAACAACACCAACAACTCAACTGTTGTGGTGAGTATTATAAAACCTTCACATGATCTGTCTATCTAATTTAGATAATAATTCATGTGTTGTTTTATATTAAGTCTCTCAGAAATCACCCAAGTGGGGTGGATCCATCATAGAGGATTTTTTGAATGCTAAAGTCATAGTCATAAGTAAACCATACAAGTAAAAACCAGGATCTTAGACCAACATCATTGATCCTTGATATTAAAGAGAAATCCTATATTCCAATATGACCATAGCCAATATGAACTCTAGGCACATCTCTTAAAAGAGTAGTACCCTAGAATCCATAAATCTTATGGATCCATACAAAAACATAAGCACACCAATCACTTTATCAAAGGAATTTCATAATAAGTAACTGGTATCACTACCAGAACATATCTATGGGGGACAGCAAGACAGGAACCTAGTTCCTAAGCCTCAGACCAACATCATAAGCATAAATGAAAGAAGCTTTGCACTTAACTTTGGCATTTATCCAATCTTAAGCACTCACCAAAATAAAGCCCAGTAGTAGAACCACAACTTGTGTGCCATTCTAAGATGGTGTCACAAGAACAGGTTCTAAAACCCAAGCAAAACAATTACTTAAGATTTCATAAATAAACTGGCAAGCCATTAACTATCATTTTCCTGGAGTCAAACACCAGAAATCATCATCAAGCTTATCTATACATCATCAAAACATCTTTGTAATAACATGTTAACACTCAATCTGTATGTGACTATACATGCCAATATTTAAAGATGCAGTGAATAAATCACTGACAAAACCACTGTCAATAACAAGTTCATGATAGTAGTGAACTTCCAAATCACTAGGATCCACAAGTAACAATTCCATAGTAGCACTATCATTTAAACCATATCAAATTACCAACTGGAATTGTAGACAGTAATCCACATCAAATAACCATTCACCATCCTCAATTACCATTAATACTAATTTCAATCCATCATATATAACCAAAATAGAGGGATGAACCATAATCAAGTCATGAACCCTAATTAGGGATGGACATTAGAGGCACAAAGATGAAAACAAAGGAGATAGAGGACAGATGGCACGGAGGTGATCAAGACCAAACTCACAAGTGGTCCTCGCTGTAGATTAGAAGAGGAAGAAGAGGGGCCGATGAGCACACGGCGGCATGGGGAGCACCCAAAGGGCGCTGTAACCCGCACCGAGCCGAGGTGGAGGCCACAACAGCGCGCGAGGGGAAGAGGCGAAGGCATCACCGGCAGCACCCCAAACCATAGGGTTCGGAATGGAGCCAGCCTAGCCGAAGGAGAGCCCTAGAGCCAAATCGAAATGGACCAGACAAAGGGGCGGGGTAAGCAACCTCGCCATACACCATGGCAGCGGCTGGGGAGACCCAAGGCGGCGTGAATCGCACGGCAGCGGTGCCAACAGCACCAGGGGGTCGAGGAAGAAGGAGAGGAGTGAACGAGAGAGAGTGAAGTGTACTGGGCCGATAGGGCCAATACCACTTAGGGGAGTTGTTTTGAACTGGCCAATTGGGCCAAGTTTAGCCCAAATAGCCCAATGGGGTTGGCCCAAATATTAAAAGAACCAGAATTTAATAAATTATCAAAAGACCAAAATACCCCTAGGATTTAATAAATTCTAGTAAATAAATGAAACACCCTAAAAACACAAATAATATATTTTTATGTTTATAATAATTCAAGCTACTTTATTAAATTAAGAAGTCTAATTTTAATAGCATAAATTTAGGTTAAAGATTTTTATAATATATAATCCTTATGGAATTTTATAAAAATCAATAAAATATCTAAAAATAAATTTTATCATCCTTAATTATTATAGTATTTTACAAAAACACTAAATGAATATTTAAGATATCAAAATAAAATCTTCTAAAGTAAAATTCTTATTCTTAAAAAGAATATTAAGAAAATAATCATAGAAGTTAAAATTAAATAAAAATTAGTTTTAACTCTACTAATAATATATTACATTATAAAAATAGTGAATGTAATAATTATAAAATATTAAAGTTTATTCCTTAAAATGAATTCCTTTATTTCATAACTAAATTCCAAAAAATAAAATATTGGGTAAAACACGCAAAGAAGATAAATAATAAGTAATGCAATACATTATTCATAGGGACCAGTTGGGCCAAGTTTAGCCCAAATAGCCCAATGGGGTTGGCCCAAATATTAAAAGAACCAGAATTTAATAAATTATCAAAAGACCAAAATACCCCTAGGATTTAATAAATTCTAGTAAATAAATGAAACACCCTAAAAACACAAATAATATATTTTTAGGTTTATAATAATTCAAGCTACTTTATTAAATTAAGAATTCTATTTTTAATAGCATAAATTTAAGTTAAAGATTTTTATAATATATAATCCTTATGAAATTTTATAAAAATCAATAAAATATCTAAAAATAAATTTTATCATCCTTAATTATTATAGTATTTTACAAAAATACTAAAGGAATATTTAAGATATCAAAATAAAATCTTCTAAAGTAAAATTATTATTCTTAAAAAGAATATTAAGAAAATAATCATAGAAGTGAAAATTAAATAAAAATTAGTTTTAACTCTACTATTCATGCATATTCATTTTGCTTCTTTAAATATTGTCCTTACCGGGCAATAATGATGTTTTGTAGACACAGAAGCTCAAGGTTCAGTGCAAGCATCCGACTTCACTACCTTGCGATCACAAGGCAAGTTCATCACTTTCTCATGTCATTTGAAGAGTCTTTACCAAAATATTTCTAAATTGTGTATTATCATCTATGTTTCAAGGAAATAAAATATTATTTGCTCAAATAAATAAATTGTTGGTATCATCCTAAGTGATGATATAGTGGAGCAAAATAACTTAGGTTTCTATTTGCAACAATGATAATCACCTAGGAATTTAACAACCCATGACATTAGTGATTCTAGCGTCGTATATAACGCGTTAACCATGAGATTTGGAATGGGACGGTGTAAGACCCCACCTTAATAAAGATAAAGGTCCCTATGATTGCAATGCTAGTCCCTGGATCAATTGCTAGCATCCATAGTTTAAGATGAAGTACACATAAACAAATGTCATTATTACATCGTCATTCCATAGATAACATAGTATTTTACAACTCCATAGCCAAAGCCTAGAGCAAGAGTTCAACTTAACAAAATAAAATAAAGTCTTCATATTCATGTTCCACAGGCAAACATGTTGAGTGTAGACCAATAACCCTAATCTTCATCGGAGTAACCTGCAACATCACAAGTTACAGCCACAGTGGGTCAATACATTGGAATAGTATTGGCAAGTGATACCTTAGTATAATAATAGTTTCTAGATTCTACATGAATTTGGCTAAGTGTAGCTTAGGCTTGCTTTGCTCAAAATAGGTTTTGCCTATTAGTTGATAACACTAAGTTTTTCTTTCATAAAAACTCCAAGGCATCATCCAATGAACATTGGTGATCCTTTACCCTTGTTCAACCACAAGTTTTTAACTTAGAAATTGGGATGAGGAGATTCTTGATAGCTTCCATGTCTTGATGCTCAAATTGTCCATTTCCGGGGACACGGCTAAGTACTTAGATTCTTCCTTCTCGAGAGGTGGTGCACTTTCCCCACAAGACTCGACATGCATCGAGACAAGATCATTCAGAAGCCTTCCCTTAGACCAAAATGGACGCACTTCAAACCTATCACCCCCTACCACCAACTGTCCATTTGGCTAAGTTATTGCAACCTATATGATCCAGGCAGAGCCCATATTGCCAAGTGGCTGCACTGGAAGCTTCTTACCATATGGAATCTCAAATCCCTTTGTTCCTGGGTGGCATTCCACAAGTGAGATACATAGGGTAGGCCATGAAAAATGGGCCCTGGTAACCACTCAACAAAAATCCATCCATGCAATTACCATTCCACCCAGGTGTTTCATTCACTTAGTTGTTTTAATCAGCAAAAACATAAGACAAAGACTTATCAACATTTTCCATAGCATGTATATAATCCACCCTTGTTTTCTATTAGCTAGGCTAAGCATGGCAATATATCAAGTTTCTTAACTTAGATAAAATTCTAACAAGTCTACAACTACTAGGATTTCCCATAGCATAGCATATAGATACTTAGCAAAATATCATGCAAGTCCTATACAAAATATCACTAGTGCATAGTTAAAATATTGGGACAAAAATATGAAGCACCACTTTCCTTGGTAGTTGGGGGAGTAGCAACAATCCTCACAATCACAATCACCACTAGTACCAAAATCTACACATAAAATGATAGCACCAATTTACATTCAAAATAAATCAAGCAAAAATATATGAATGCATGCAAATTCTATGTGATGATTTTTCTAAAACCAAACAAGACAAGTAAAAAGTACTAAAACAATAAACTAAAAATTTATACACTAAATAAACTTAATTTGGCTTTAAAAACATTTTCTAAATAATTTCTATACACAAAATAAGCCTACAAATTTCCTTGCATAAAATTCCATTTTAACAGAGGCAAAATACAAAACCAAGCCTATAGATGTGAGGATTTAATTTTATGATTCCATTGATATAGCATTTGCATTTTTTGGATAAACAGAACAAAAGTTATGAATTTTACAAGTTTGAATAACTAATAGATTCAAAAACAGATTTAAAACAAAATCCCAGACACGTGGACGCATCTTATTGGCGTGTACCGGTTCACGCTGGATCACGCTCCTGCACCTTTAGATCTAAATGAGATCTAGTGGCTCAGATCTGCCCCTACCCCTTCATTCAATGATCTAATCTGACGCGCTGGATTTAGATCTAACGGCTTACAGCGGCTCGACCAAGAACTGGCGGCGCGCGTGGCTATAGCGGTGGTGGCGCTACTGGTGGCGATGGTCCGGTGAATACAGAGGAGGCTAATGGTTGCGGTGTTGCTTACCAGACTCGCGAGTGCACGAGGAAGCTCAACGTTGTCGTGGTTGGAGCGGCGGCGTGCTATAGAGGTTGCTAGGGCTCGTCGGAGTTGCGAGCGGCGAAGAAGGCGACGACCTGGATCACCGTAGGACGAACACAAGGCATCAGTAGCTGCACAAGGACACGATGAACCTAGTCGTATGCAGGAGAGGTCAAGGGGCGCTCTGTAGTTACCGTGATTGCTTGTCGGAGTCAGGCGGCGCCTTGTTTGCTTGCAGGGGTGGACGGGGACGGTGACCTGGGGCGTTGTAGGACAAACCAAAAGTGTCAGAAGGTGCACCAGGACAAGAGGGACACACTCGAGTGAATGATAGACAGGGGGCGCTCGAGACTCACCGGAATCAGTCGCTGGAGTCATTCGGTGCCGCGGAGATGCAAGCTCCAATACGAACAACCTGGTGGCGCTTAGGCAGTGGTGAGTGAGGGGAAAGATGTGGGGCGGCGAGGTGGATAAGTAGCCAAAGCGAGGGCGACAATTACGCGAATAATCAATGTCAATTAAGCGAGAATCAAACGCGGTGTCACTACGAGGAAGAAACAGCGGAGCGTGTGGTCGCGCGGAAATCTGGGGACGATGATGCTGACCTGACATTGGGTCCACTAGACAGCGAGGGAGAGGGTGCGCGTGAGAAACAGAGAGAGGGGTTTTTACCGGGTGGGATAGGTGGGCTGTAGCTGGGCCGGACTAGATAGGTTGGCTGCGTTTATTTTTTTCTCCTTTTCTTTTTCTGTTTTGATTTTCTAGTTTGATTTTGAATGCCTAATTCAAATATGTTTGCATTTGAATTTTTCCTAGATTTTCGTACTATGTTTGTAGTGTCCAAAGATGTGTCAAATATCTACTTGCACTCAATAACCAATTTGGGTTTGAAAATAAAATAAAACCATGCCTTTATTATTATAAGGGTAATAGTTATATGAATGGTTTTATGTTTGAAACTTGTTTTGAAATTTTTGTGTGATATTTGAAATCATCCTTTAGACTTTTCTGGTTAAATCAAGGTATTCTCATATTTTGATATTAGAAATAAATCCATTGCCTTCCTTGCATAAAATAATAGGCATACAAATGGCTTCTGATTTGAAACCTTGTTTGAAAATAATCCAAATGCTTATGAATGCATGCATGATGTGCAACTTTATAAATCATGATTTTTGGGATGTTACAAATCTAACCCCCTTAAGGTGAATCTCGCCCTCGAGATTCGGATTGGCTATAAAATAGGTGAGGGTGATCTTTCCGAAGGTCATCTTCTCTTTCCCATGTGGATTTCTCTTCGGAATGGTGGTTCCACTGAACTTTGCAGAATTTGATAGTCTTAGTCCAAGTAACTCTTTCTGCAGTCTCAAGAATCTTGATAGGTTTCTCCTCATAAGTGAGATCAATTTCCAATAGGACCTCTTCCAAAGGTATAGTATCCTTCAAAGAAGTCTATTCCATCTTCGGATGGCATTTCTTTAATGAACTCACGTGAAACACATTATGAACGGCAGACAGTGATTCATGCAATTCAATCTCATATGCCACTTCTCCTTTACGACTCAGAATCTTGAATGGTCCAAGATACCTTGGTGCCAATTTCCCTTTGACTCCAAACATATTCACTCCACGAAGTGGTGATACTCTAAGATAATCTCTATCACCCACCTCATAGGTGACTTCCCTACGCTTTCGATCTACATAACTCTTCTATAGGGACTGTGATATCTTCAATCTATCCTTTACCAATTTGACTTTCTCTTCATCTTCCTTGATTAGTCCTGGTCCGAACAAACTTCTTTCTCCAAGACCATTCCATAGCAATGGTGTAATACAATTTCTTTCATAGAGAAATTCAAACGGTGCCATCTCAATAATGGCTTGATAGCTGTTGTTGCAAGAGGATTCCGCGTAAGGAAGACTTTCATCCCAACTAGTGCCATAGTCTAGGGCACAGTCCCTCAACATATCCTCTAGAATCTGGTTGGTCCTTTCTATATGTCCATCAGTCTGGGGGTGAAAAGCAGTGCTGAATTCCGATCTCGTTCCCAATGACTCATGCAGTTGCCTCCAATAATGGGAAGTGAATTGAGTTCCCCTATCCGACACAATATCCTTGGGTACTCCATGCAGACACACAATTATATTCATATATATCTTGTATAACTTAGCACTTGTATAGGTTGTCTTCAAGGGTATGAAATGAGCCAATTTAGTTAGGCGATCTACCACGACCCAAATAGAATCATATCCTGATCTAGTCCTTGGCAGTCCAGTGATGAAATACATGCTAATCTTGTCCCACTTCCAATCAGGAATAGGTAGTTGTTGTAACAATCCAGCTGGTTTCTGGTGTTCCGCTTTCACTCTACTACACACATCACACAAAGATATATGTTCTGCGATGTCTTTCTTGAGATTATTCCACCAAAATCTTTCCTTCACATCCATGTACATTTTTTTGTTACCCGGATGAATGGAATATGGTGAGTTCTGTGATTCTTGTAAAATCAGTTTCCGAAGTCCCAGATCTTGCGGAATGCAGATATGTTTTCCATACCATAAAATACCCTGGTCTTCTTCATGGAATCCTTTGGCTTTCCCCTTGCTAATTTTCCCTTAATCTCTTCAATTTCTTTGTCTATATTTTGAGCTTCCTTGATCATGTCCAACAATGTGGGTTTAACATCCAATGACATGAGATGTCCCTCGGGCACTATCTCCAATCTGAGATCTTTGAATTGGGCACACAGATCATCTGGCAACTCTCCCTTAGTAAGGCCATTAACATAAACTTTATGGCTTAATGCGTCCGCTACAACATTTTCTTTACCGGGGTGGTATTGTAAACTCAAGTCATAGTCCTTTGTCTGTGTTGATTTCTTAATGTGTTTCATTCAGTTAGTTGGTTTGTTAAGAAAAAACGTAAGACAAAGACTTAGCAACATTTTCCATAGCATGTATATAATCCACCCTTTTTTCTACTAGCTAGGCTAAGCATGGCAATATAGCAAGTATCTTAACTTAGGGAAAATTCTAACAAGTCTACAACTACTAGGATTTCCCATAGCATAGCATATTGATACTTAGCAAAATATCATGCAAGTCCTATACAAAATATCCCTAGTGCATAGTTAAAATATTGGGACAAAAATATGAAGTACCACTTTCCTTGGTAGTTGGGGGAGTAGCAATAATCCTCACAATCACAATCACCACTAGCACCAACATCTACACATCAAATTATAGCACCAATTTACATTCAAAATAAATCAAGCAAACATATATGAATGCATGCAAATGCTGTGTGATGATTTTTCTCAAACCAAACAAGACAAGTAAACAGTACTAAAACCCTAAACTAAACATTTATACACTAAATAAACTTAATTTGGCTTTAAAAACATTTTCTAAATAATTTCTATACACAAAATAAACCTACAAATGTCCCTGCATAAAATTACATTTTAACACAAGAAAAATACAAAACCAAGCCTACATATGTGTAGGATTTAATTTTTTGATTCCATTGATATATCATTTGCATTTTTTGGATAAACAGAAAAAAAGATATGAATTTTACAAGTTTGAATAACTAATAGATTCAAAAACAGATTTAAAAAAAATCCCAGACACGTGGACACATCTGATTGGCGCGTATCGGTTCGTGCTGGATCACGCTCCTGCACCGTTAGATCTAAATGAGATCTAGTGGCTCAGATCTGCCCGTACCCCTTCGTTAAATGATCTAATCTGACGCGCTAGATCTAGATCTAACGGCTCACAGCGGCTCGACCAAGAACTGGAGGCGCCCGTGGCTACAGCGGCGGCGCTACTGGCGGCAACGGTCCGGTGAATACAGAGGGGGCTGGGGTTGCGGTGTTGCTTACTAGACTCTCGAGTGCACAGGGAAGCTCAACATGGTCGTGGTTGGCGTGGGGACGTGCTGTAGAGGTTGCTAGGGCTTGTTGGAGTTGCGGGCGGCGTTAGGTTCGTGCGGGCGGTGACGAAGGCGACGACCTGGATCACGGTAGGGAAAACGCAAGGCATCAGTAGCTGCACAAGGACACGGTGAACCTAGTCGTATGCATGAGAGGTCAAGGGGCGCTCTGTAGTTACCGTGATTGCTTGTCGGAGTCGGGCGGCGCCTTAGTTGCTTGCAGGGGTGGACGGGGACGGCGACCTGGGGCGTTGTAGGACAAACCAAAAGTGTCAGAAGGTGTGCAAGGACAAGAGGGACACTCTCAAGTTAATGAGAGACAGGGGCACTCAAGACTCACCATAATCAGTCGCCGGAGTCGTTCGGTGCCGTGGCGGTGCAAGATCCAATACGAATAGCTTGGTGGCACTTAGGCAGTGGTGAGTGAGGGGAAAGATGTGGGCCAGCGAGGTGGTTAAGTAGCCAGAGCGAGGGCGGCAATTACGTGAGGAATCAATGTCAATTAAGCAAGAATTAAAAGCGGCGTCACTGCGAGGAAGAAACGACAGAGCGGGTCGTCGCGCGGAAATCTGGGGACGACGATGCTGACCTGGCGTTGGGTCCACTAGACAGCGAGGAAGAGGGTGCACGTGCGGGTGAGAAACAGAGAGGAGAGGGGGTTTTCCCTGGTGGGCTAGGTGGGCTGTAGCTGGGCCGCGGGTGGGTTGGGCTAGATAGGTTGGCTGTGTTTATTTTTTTCTCCTTTTCTTTTTCTGTTTTGATTTTCTAGTTTGGTTTTGAATGCCTAATTCAAATATGTTTGCATTTGAATTTTTCCTAGATTTTTGTACTATGTTTGTAGTGTCCAAAGATGTGTCAAATATCTACTTGCACTCAAAAACCAATTTGGGTTTGAAAATAAAATAAAACCATGCCTTTATTAATATAAGGGTAATAGGCATATTAATGGTTTTATGTTTGAATCTTGTTTTGAAATTTTTATGTGAGCTTTGAAATCATCGTTTAGACTTTTCTAGTTAAATCAAGGTATTCTAATATTTTGAGATTCGAAATAAAGCCTTTGCCTTTCTTACATAAAATAATAGGCATACAAATGGCTTTTGATTTGAAACCTTGTTTGAAACTAATCCAAATGCTTATGAATGCATGCATGATGTGCAACTTTATGAATCATGATTTTCGGGATGTTATAGATGGAGAAGTCAGCTGTATCGTTTTCCTTTCGTATGGAGGCAAGGCGACCTTAACCTGACGTTGTGATTCCTTGTGCGGATCCAAAATATGGGTAGGCACCCTTAGGACCCATGTTTTTGGTGTCTAGATTATCTATGAGTGGCTGTCGGAGGTATAGCCGGACCTTTATGGTACTTGCCAGGGGCATCACCATCCCATAGAGTCTTCGGGAACTCATCAGGGTTTTAGCATGCCCGAAAGGGGGCTTAACGGAGGTGGTCCATCCCGGGTCCTGAAAACGACATTGATTGGCTTGGATCACCTACTGGGCCCCACATCATGTAATTGTGGACGGGAAAGTACGCCCAGTTGTGCAACAAGGAGTTGATCTCTCATGGGTAAAGTGATGCACCTCTGCAGAGTGTAAGAATTGTAACTTTTTACTCCATATCCCGGGAAGGAGCTACGAATGCGACAGGAAAGGAACACAATGAAAGTTCTGGTAAACCTGTGAAGGCCGATGGGCATAGTTTTTAACAATAAAATCAATCTTTGAAGAAAGATTTACGAAAACTGCATAGTGCCAAGGACTTATAGTCTGAGGTGGTAGATAGAGCATCAAAATTCCCACCTTGCATATAATGAACTTGTTGGGTAATGCTGTTACTGACCTTTTCCTTTGATCCCCTACTTAGACTCTAAGGATCCAGAAGATACCCCAATGTGTGCAGCCAAAATTCAAGAGGAGATCTTCTATGAAGAGCCCGATCTGTACGGTGCTGTAGAAGGGGTGGACTACGACGTCGTCTATGGAGGAGAGAACTATGAGTCAGAATAATTACCTTAGTATTAGTAACCAATTGAGTCGAGCAACATGGACCTTATATAATAATAAGTTGCTGAGATCAATTCAAAGATGAAGTTGTACTTTAAAAACTTTCGCCGAAACACTTTATATTTGGTTTATAAGTTGAATCTTTTGAAGTCCATAACTTCTGGTATTGTAATAATACTGCATGTATGTTTGTAATATGGACCCACAATGTTTCTGTTGTACCACTCTGAAGGATGTGATATTTATGGAACGGTGTTCGGTGAATGTCATGTCTATGACTATAGTGTACTACACATGCAGTGGTATGCTGGGTCACCGCATACTAATATGCTAAGACATGCTATTAGAATTTGTGGGTGGAAAATTCATGTTATGATATTATGGAAAGATTATTCCTATGTGTTTTGGACTAAGAAAACAACTTGTTAATGAAACACCTAGGTGGAATGGGATTTGTATGGTTTGTGTTGAGTGGTTACAAAGGTCCCTTGTCTATGGTTTACCCTGTGTATCACACTTGTGGATGGCCACCTAGGAACAAAGAGATTTTGGGCAACCAAATGGCATATGGGCTCTGCCTTGACCAACTAAGTTGCAAGAACTCAGCCGGATGGACCGATGGTGGTAGAGTTGATAGGATGGAATGCGTCCATGTTGGTCTCAGGGATTGCTTCTAAAAAGTCTCGTCTCGATGCATGTCGAGTCTTGTGGGGAAAGTGCACCATGTCTCGAGAGGGTAAAACCTAAGTACTTAGCCGTGTCCCTGGTCATGAACATTTTGAGCATCCAAGACATTGAGATGGTCAAGAATCTCCTCATCCCAATTTCTCTCAGTTAAAAAGGGTGGGTGAACAAGAGTAGGGGTACACCAATGTCTATTGGTGGATCCTTAGTGTTTTTGTAAAGAAAAACTTAGTGTTTTCAACTAGTAGGACAAAACTACTTTGTGCAAAGCCAGCCAGAAACCACACTTAGCCAAATTCATGTAGTTGATAGTCTCTACTATATAACTATGATATCACTTGCCAATATAATTCCAACTGTATTGACCCCTTGTGGCTATAACTTATTATGTTGCAGGTTACTCAGATGGTGAGTAGAGTTATGAGTCTACACTCAACATGATTGCCTGTGGCACATGAAGATGAAGACTTTATTTCTATACTATGTAATGATAACTGTATGTGTTAGCCTTGGGCTAATTAGGTGTAAGAACTATTGTATTACTTAGATCGCGACTATCGCGATCTAAGTAATACAAGATGCATAACTGTATGTGTATGCAATTTATAATATGTGATATGATATGGACTTTATTCTTGTGCTTTCGATCTCCATCTTCAAGCATGAAAATGATCTCCATCATCACCGACGTGGCGTCAAGGTCAACGGCACTACTCCATGGTTGTCGTCCACCAGCATCAACTATTATAACTACTTTGAATAATAGACATGCAGGTCTTAACGAAATGAAAAAAACAACCATAAGGCTCCTGCCGGTTGCCAACTTACAATAAGGATCATTGCATACATCATATATAATCACAATCATGGCCATATCACATCACAACACACCCCTTCAAAACAAAGTTAGACGCCTCTAATTTTATTTGCATGTTTTATGTAGTTTGGGGTTTTCGAATAAGAACTGTTCTAACTTACGAACAAGAACCACAATGTTGATGCAAGTACTATAAGGTGCCCGTTGTAAATTGAATCTTCACTATGATGAGAGAGACAAACACCCGCGAAACCACTTATGCAATACAATTTGCATGTCAAGCATGGAGCAAGTATCATGAACGATTTCATGTAAGGTTAGCACAGGCTGCTTCATCCTACCATCCCGCAAGATGCAAAGTACACAAGAAGAAATTGATAATAAAAGCACCACCTTCCACAATGACCATTATGTTCTACTCGTGCAACAGATCTACTTATAGTCACGGCTCTAATAACACTGTAGGGGTTTGCAGCATGGAAAACAAAAAAATTCTACCGCATGAACACACACAATAGATCTATCTACTATTGTATCAACGAGTTGATAGAGTACTAACCCTCGAAGATTACAAGGCGTTTAACAAGATCAGATTATCGTGGGTGATGTAGTTGTTCACTTGCCGATATCAAGATCGCTTAGACTATCCTTCCGGCTCCGCGTTCCGGCAGAGCTCCCATAGTCATTCACATCTTCGGTACTCTATGAAGACCTTCCTCTCCCTTGTTCCAGCAGGCAGTGGAGGTTGTATATCGCTCCTCGCGATTCTGGCAGCACGACGACGTGGTGGCAGAAGTAGAGGGAAAATCCTGCAGGGCTACACCTAAGATGGAGCGGGTATGGTGGAGTAGAAGAGGGCCTCAGTGATCAAGGGTTTAGAGGGCCAAGTATAGGTGGTGTCCGGTGGCTTGGAGAGGCCCTAGGCGGTGGCGACTTGGGGAGATCCCTAGGTGGCGGCGACTTGGGGTGGTGGCGGCCAAGCTAGGATTTGTGGTGGAGGGGCGTGGGGGAACCCGCTCCCCTCTATTTATGAGAGGGAGAGGAGGTTTGGGGGAGGGGAGGAATCCTCCCCTAGGTAGGATTCCTTCCCTCCCTCCAGTAGGCAACCAGTGTTGGGATTTGACTTTTTCAAATTGGCGTTTGACTTTTCAAACTAGAGTTTGATTTCTCTCTTCCCATTGCCCAACCAAGTGACCTAGTACATGATGCAACCATTCCACTTTTTCATGACACATCCATGTACCCTTCCCACTCCGAATTGTTGGTCCTTCTAGACCATTCTAGAACATTCTAGTGAAAACACCGAAACCATTCCCCAACTCCGGAATTGGAATTTAGTTATATGAATCTTATTCTCCGAACCATTCCAGATCTCCTCGTGATCTCCCGAATCCAATCCGAGACTCCAAACGACATTCGGTCTTCTTACTCACATTCCATATCTACTAAACAACATTTAATCCTTAAGTGTGTCTCCCTATGGTTCGTGAATCATGGAGACATGATCGAGACTCTTCTCCGATCAATAACCAATAGAGGAATCTGGAAATTCATATGTCTCCCACATATTTCCTAGATTACTTCGTGATTGAATGAACCATTTACATACGATACCAATTTCCCTTTGTCTCGTGATACTTTACTTATCTAAGGTTTGATCGTCGGTATCTCTGCATACCTAGTGCAACCTCGTTACCGATAATTACTCTTCACTTGTGAACTAGTCACATTCTTGCAATCTAATTGGATGACATTCCACCGAGAAGGCCCAGAGTATATCTATCCATCATATGGATGGACAAATACCACTCTTGATCCATGTGCCTCAATACATACTTTCCGAACACTCAATGCCACCTTTATAACCACCCAGTTACGAAGTGGTTTTTGATGTCATCAAAGCATCCGTATAGTGATGGTGATTAACATGATCTCATGGTCGAAGGATTTAGGTTACTATGTATTTAAAATCTTATGGAAAACAAACTATTGAAATGACTTGATCTTATGCTACGGTGAACTATAGGAGTATGTCCATCACATCATTCTCCTAATGATATGATATCGTTGTTAATAACATCTCAATGTTCATGATCAGGAAACCATGATCATCTATTAACCAACAAGCTAGTATTACAAAGAGGCTTTAGTAGGGACTCTTACAAGTTTACAAATCACACAAGTATTAATGTTTCCCGTTAATACAATTATAGCATGAATGTAAACATTTATCATTAACACAAAGATATAATAATAACTACTTTTATTATTGCCTCTTGGGAATATCTCCAACAGTATGGTCTCCAAAACTCATGGTAGATATTTTCTCGATATACCTGGAGCTGGTCACTTGACCCAGCTCCTTTGCCTAATGGTCTCTTCTCTATCGAAGTGGGACGTTTGCATTATGACACACATGTTGAGGCTAATCTACCCGAACAAGAGGTACCCATGGGAGGAGGAGGAGCAGAAGAGGAAGAAGTAGAACAAGAAGAACCCGAACAAGATGAGCAACCATAGAACTACTAAACCACCTTTAAAGACATCTACGCACTCGAAGGAAATATTCAAAACATGAACAAGATCTCCAACAACCTTCGAGATGCTACTGCAAGCCTCAACCCCAGTTCCAAAATTGGCATGGCCAATTGAACATGGGAGATTATCCACCACCAAAATGAGCAACAAATGGGCTTCCAAAAGCCTGAGCTTGGGGATGTGTTCCCATTGCAAATTTATTTGTGTAATAATGAGGTTGTACTCCGGCTCCTTGGGAGATTTGTAACACTTGTGTTGGCTTGTTCCAACACTTTGTTTTTTTCCTTTTCTTTTTAAATTTTTGTTTGTTTTTCTTTTCTCAAAACCCTTGCTTGGTCGCAAGATATTTTCTATTCTTTAATCCCTTTCCTCAAAAATACAAAAAGATATTTCCTTTTTTCCTTTTTTTGTAAATGTGGATTCACACTTTGCCTCTTTGCTTTTATATTATTATGAGAGTAATCATGCTTGAGTTTTTGATGGAACACATCCCTATAAGGAAGGGAATCTTGAAGTTGCTTATGAGAGGTATGTCCTATGTTTCCCACTTTTGATGTTTGAGTTATTTATCTGAGTTAGTTGATTTGCTAAGATGCTATGCATGTGGGAGTAATTTAATTTAGTTAAATTAAAGCTTTTTATTAGTATGATGGTTTGTTGTTGAAGATCTTGCTCTAGTTCTCTTAGCTAACCGTGTCTTTCCTTGGAAATAATAATGCCAAACAAGTACAACAAAAAAAAGTCTGAAATTTACGACTTGTTCGGTGAATGATTGAGTATACCCTTGAAGATACTCAACCGCATAGATATTTTGATAGTCTTGAATACACTCTTGAAAGGAGTTGTTTGATTGAAATAAAGTCTAGTGTTAATTTTGATGCATGACAAAGCTAACCTTGTGGATCAAACCATGGTACTAGCTCATAAAAAAGAGAGAAAGAAAAATTCTGCTATTTATTTTCCTAGTGCACACCTTTGTGATGCCAACAACTCCGCTAGCTTTTGAACGATCTATGGTATAACCCCGGATTTCGTCTATGAGTTGATGACATGATTGGCATCAAAGTCAATGTATGGGCAAAAGTATTGGTATTCTCTAAGGTTGTGCAAGAACTTGCAAAAGAAACAACCAACAATCCTTGAAAAATAATGAAAATAAAAAGATATATTTGAAGATCTAGATAACAAGTCCTTGGCATGGTCTCATTACTGCTCTATGAATTTTTCTTGAAAGACAATGATTGTATTAGAAGTGTTTTTGATAGACTTGATTTATTGAGGTGGGTGTAAATAAGACACTTCATTGTTATTGTACCTAGGACATGAAACTCTCTTACTCAATTATGCTATTTAAAAACATCCTTGTGTTCCTTGGCAATCTGAGAGTTAACTAGAAGAATTGGATTGATTGCTACACTGCTAGTTATTCATATTGATATTAAACTCTACTTCGGTTGTCTTGAATTTTCAAAGCTCCTATAGTACTCTTGTCATCTCTCTTACTTTGATAAGCCTCGCAAATGAATGAAGTGTTATGCACATATGACTACCAACCATAAGTGAATTCTTGCTCTCATTATTTTAAGTTTAAACGATGAATTCCTTATCTTTTGTTTCTTCTTGCTCGAGGGCGATCAAGGTTTGAGCTTTGGGGAAGTTGATGGCTCTGAAATTTGCCATCTTTCTTTGTGTTTAAACATTGTTTTTAGTCAAGGAATTGACAATAAACTCTTAATCATTGCCACTAATGACTAATAATTGCAAAAATATGCAAAACCTTTCTTTGCATTATGTTGTGCAGGAAATAATGGGTTTAAATGCGAAATCAGGAGTCATAATGAAGGAATTTGACGAAGTCCACTCGACCAAGTAATTGGGAAACAAATTCTAGGTGCCAGACTGCGTAACGCTCATACGGCCTGCCTGTATGGGGTGCCGACGGCTTCGTCTCATTAAACCGTACAACATATGTGAAGATGCCTATATTTTTTGAGGCTCTAGTCGCCGCCTATAGGGCCGCCATTCTCAGATTTCATCATAACACCAGCAAAGGAGATCCACGCCATTGTTCATCCACTCCACCACCCATCCTTCCACTATCCATAGCCATTTGGTGACCTTATTCGATTTCAATCTAAGTATTTTGCACAATGTTTTCTATCCTTGATCTATTTGTTATGAGTGAGTAGTCCTCACGTGCTGCGGGTTGGGGAGAAACGTCACAGTATTGTATTTTGTTTGCAATTGAGATTTGTATCTTTTGTTTCTTTGTCTCTTGTGTCGATCTGTGGACTTGTAGGTACCCAAGAACCCATATATTGATAAAGGCTTGAGGTGAGATACGTAGCTAGTCGCAATCTCATAGGAAACCAGTAACAGAAAGGTTAGTACGATATTGGCTTAGCAACCCATTTGGGATCAAAACAACATCACCACTTAATGCTTTAATCTTTGTTCTTAACTTAATAACCGTTTGTAACCCGTGGCTTCGGTGTGCACTCGGTTGGACTAAAAGGCTATTGATATGCCCGCTGCATCACAGGGGCTTTAGTATATTAGGATGTGTTGCCCACAAGAGATTATCTCTATTCAAACATTACACATGACTATGCTTTTTATTATATTTTATCCCACATGATGTGCATCTGCAGGTGGATCTTTAACCCTGGCCTATCTCCATCCATTGATTCAACACACTATCAAAAGTAAACTAGATTGGTCTGGTAAACTAAGGTAAAACAAAGAAACAATGTCATGTAGACGTTTCCTTATTTATTTCCTTTTAGCATTGCTTTCCAAGGTTCGATTAAACCTAGATCTTCTAGGCAAAAAGATATTATACTACATCCGTGAATCCGGATTGAAGGTATCAGTCGACCACCGGAATTTCTGGCGGCCGACTGAACTGCCATAAAGAGCTCAGTTTTGGTCAGCCATAGAAATTCTCGGTTGTCGTCGGAGGTTTCGTCGACGGGCTCGGTTCTCCGGTCCTCATGCCGGAATTTCCGGCAACCATACCGGTTGGAACAGACTTATTTATGTTTCCTTTTTTGGGAGTATTTAAAGCCCGCACGTGGGCGCTGTTCCAGTTTTCTTCCAATGCCTCCCCCGTTCCCTACCCTTCTCCATGGCTGCGGCCCCAATCGTACCCATCCTCCCATAGGCAATTTTGTCCACACAAATCCTTCCCAACTCCACCAATTTGTAGATCGGGTCTCTATAAGACTTGCCACCGAAGGATTTTCTCCCTCCTTGCTTGCATTGGGAGATCGGAGACTTTCTCTCCTCCTTGTGTGGTTTCTTCTTTGCCCATCTTTGGAAAGGGAGGGCATGGATTCTTCGGACTTTGAGGGTAATGTGCTCCACCATATCTTTCTATCTCTCGTTCTAGTATTTCCCTCTCCCATGGTAGTGAAACCCTAGTTTTGAGACCAAGCACTTCCTCCCTTGGTCCTCTATCCTACCATCTTGTCACCTTGTTCTGCTATCAGTAATTTTTGTGCAAGTACTGAGTCATGGATATCAACTAGGTGAGATTGTATTTCCACGAATGATTTTGGTCCAACCCCGGTTTTGCCGGAGTAGCCGCCGGAAATTCCGGTCACACTTCTGGTCGACCGGAACTGTCGTCAAAATTCCCAGTCGACCTTCCGGTATGCCGGAAACGTCGCCGGTTTTTCGGTGGTTGAGCCGACGCCGCCGGGCCTGGCTCCAAAATGCCCTATCAACAATGTCATTTGTCCATGCACTTGCTCAAACGTAGTTTTATTTTAGTTTCTGTTGAGGTATTTTCCTATGGCATATACACTCATTTGAATATTTCTTTGCTCTTCGTTTTTGTGTGTTCTTTGTGCAGTGTCCGATCACAACGATTTTGAGCCAGACACAGGAAAAAAGATAAAGCGTGTTGTGACTCAGGATCCTCCTCCTCGTGCTCTTCGTTTCCCAAGCACCAATAAGCAGAAGCAGCCACAGGTGGTTCTGGTTCAGCTAGTGGTCAGAAGGGTTTGAATAAGAAAGCATATGATGGAAGGGCTGCTGCCAAGGTCAAGTCCAATCTTGTCCCTACCAAAGAAGATCCTCCCAACTACAATACCGCCAAGGACATCTCCGTGAATGAATGGAGGGATCTTAGAAGGCATAATCTGTATCACTTCCATGACCGCACCTATCAAGCTGCTGACAAGCTCTTCTTGACAAACACTCAGAAATGTCTTTGGGAGGACTTCTATAATGATCCCTCTCACACGAGGAGGGGCTACTTCTTTGCTCCCAAGTATCTCAATGAGGATCAATATGAGCGCTACATGTCAACAGATTGTCAGCATATTGATGTGGCTCTAAAGCAGATGGATGTCTATGACATCGCCATTATCAACATTAATCTCATGCCTGATACCATCCATTAGTTCTTCTGCATAGATTTCTTCTACACCAATGATGCTCGCACCGTCACCTGGATGACCGGCATCAAGACGTACTCGCCCACCTTTTGTTACTTCTGCAATGCTTTGGTTTACCTACTAATCGAGTTTCTGGTTTCCGTATTCACTCCGAGAAGGATTTCAGCGATAACCGCATTCTTCAGTGCTACCCTAGTGATCCCAACCATGCTCCTCCAAGTTTGTCAAGCATGTTTTACTATTACATGGTCCTTGCCAGGTTTTTTGTCTACAATCTTGTGAGCAAGGCTGGTGATGTTGTTGATGTTTGTGGTCACCACAAGAACCTGCTGTACTATTGTGACCCTCGTCGTCTAATGAGTCAAAAATTGAAGCATATTTAACTTTTGTTTTTGCATAAATAGAGTAGGGATCTTTGTATTTCACTACTTTCACGTGCACCTTTTTTTCTTTATTTCAACAGGATCCCGAATCACTAAGTCACATATCAATTAAAGCTATCATATTATACTATAATATGAAATTTTTCAGTGATAAAAGTCATTTTATGGATTTAACTTCAAACCTGGGAAAATAAGAAACGAAGAGAGGCAACCAGTGCCGATAATGACCAGTGGTACAGGCGGAGCCCGACCGTACCATCCGTAGCAGGTGCCATTGGGTTCGCCTTGTCAAATACTTTCTCCTAGCGAATATGGAAGGAGGATCCAACATTCACAGCCAGCAGAAACCATGAAAACCACATCTGAAAGGGATCTGAAGGAGGAACTTTGCTAGGGAGAAATCCCTCCTGATCCACAGATCATTGGAGGACAACACATCATCCCCTTCATCATCAACCACTACAGCTACATCACCACCATTACCCCCCATCCTTCATCCATTAGATCTTGTTGTAATTCCAGATTCAATTATAGTTTGAACTAGATCTATTCCATCCATTTGATTATGATGATGTTGTTGATTGCTTCCATGTCTGAGTAGTTCCTTTGTTCTTGGGGAGATGGAGAAACCCAAGCACTATTATGAATTTGCAATAAAGATGAACTATTGTTGTGTGCGTATGACTTGCCAGTCTATGATAGATTTATGATTTGTGTTTGATCTCTATCTTTTAGATGGTATGTGAAAGTCGACCACATACCATTTGCCCTTAGGACTAAAGAGAGGGAGAAATCCTTGGGACGTGCTTTGGGATCACACCCGGAAGGGCCCCGTGACAGATTGGCGCCGTCTCGTGAACTACACAGTCAAAGGAGGAATAAAGAGGGACTCCCTAAGATAATTACGATATCCACGGGGAAACCCTTAATTGCGGTGGTCTGTATGGGTCACTGCTCTGTGGCATCGCAGTGGTTATTTAGAGGTGACTCACTCATGGCTCAACAAAGTTGTTCCTATAAGCCTTGTAGTGAACATCTTATTATGGATATCTCTCCACACATTTCATGACACACGAAGTATAATATATTAAATTATTAATAATGATAACACCATGCTACAGGAGTATCCTACATCCCCGAGAATGTTTTATCCCTATTGAATTCCACCATGCTTTCATATAGTCTTTGTTACTTTCTTTCTTTTAATTGTTTTAGTTACTTTTCCGAACACAACCAAAAACCTGTCAAACACCCTTTACTTGAGATCAAAGGCAATTTACAAGTATCATTTAGTAGATAGTGATGAGGGGAATTAATACCTTTACAAATATCTCTCCGTGGGTTCGATATCTTTACTTAAACTAGCTACAATTGATCTGTGCACTTGGAGTCATCAAGCTAATTTCTGGCGCCATTGCCGGGGAGGTAAGCACTTTTGGTATTTATTCTTAGTTGATTATTTTACCAATTGTTTTACTAAAATTTCTTGATAGTTTCATGCAATACATCATGGGGAAGTACCAACATATAATTTAGGTAGAGGCTGTAAGGAACTCTGGTCCACCCATGGATGCTTATTTAAAATCCAATAACCCGATAGGGTACGACATTAACCCCATGCTTTTAGATCTTTTGCATGCAAAATGATTTGTTGGAGATGGTACAGACGAACTGTATGAGCATGTAGGGTTGTTTGAAGATATTTGTGGAACTTTTCACCTTAATATAAAAACCGAGGATGAGGTTACGTTTGTTCTTTTTGTTCAAACTCTTAGAGATGAAGCCCGTTCTTGTTACATTGAAAGTTCTTCAAAGATTACTATTTCCTGGGAGAATCTTGCCTCCTTGTTTTTAGCTGATTTATTTCCCAGGAAAACAACTCTTGGAGCAAGACGCATGATCACAAATTTTAAAGGAAAACCTGAAGAAGGCTTGCATGAAGGATACACAAGGTTCTGTGGGCTGCTTGACCGCTGCCCATCATAATTTCCCACCTTGATTGGTTGTACACACCTTCTATGCAGGTTTGAATGATGATAATAGAAATGAGACTGACTCCCTTACCAATGGGTCTTTCACCGAATTTAGTGTTGATAGAGCCTGTAATTTGTTAGACATGGTGAATAGAATAGAAAAAGCTTATTGTGAGTCTGAGTTTAATAAAGAAAATCCCATAGAGTATGTGTACCATCCCAATTTTCATTAAACAAAAACATTCCCATTGCATTCATATCATCATAGCATGGGTGCATTGCACAAAAAATTTCAAACTCTAAAAACCTAGCAAAACCCTAATATTTTATATGAAAGGGTAGATCTTTTGGAGTATTTTATTTTATTTTTGTACACAAAATGTTTTGTAGTAGTTTGTTGTGTTCAGAACACTTTTGAACACTAGAATCATCCCACAAATTTTTTGTGAAAATTTGGTTTGATTTGGATGTCATTTGATAGTTCAAATCTTATTTAGAAAATCAAATCAAAAAATGAAAAAGGGGAAAGGAAAAAAATAGAGAGCTTACCTGCCAGCAGATGCGTCCCATCAAGAAGCCCACCCGACACGCACCCCTCTCCCCCTCTATTTATCATCACGCGCGACCGCACCCGCTCACTAACAGATGGACCCCACCTCCACGTCAGCTCGTCGTCCCCAAATCCCCGCGCGATGACCTGCTCCACCGCTGTCGTTTCTCCCCTTTCAATTCACTTTACTACGCTTGATTACCGGCGTGACAGCACCCCTCGCCCCGGATACTTAA
This sequence comes from Avena longiglumis, assembly GCA_030063025.1. Classification (NCBI taxonomy): domain Eukaryota; kingdom Viridiplantae; phylum Streptophyta; class Magnoliopsida; order Poales; family Poaceae; genus Avena; species Avena longiglumis. The sequence goes on along the minus strand of CP125974.1, from coordinate 189,811,431 downwards.
TCCCCTCGGACCCCTCTCTATTTCCCCTCACCCAGCAACCATGGAGAGCTCCCAGGCTAGACAAATTTCTACTCGCACTACCGCAGCTCCGACGAGCACTTCGACCAATTCTGGTTAGACCCTATGCCCCCTTGCCCTCTGATTCATTTTTTCATGCTCGCGATCTTCGTGCACACCTCCTGACACTAGCCGTTTTATTTCTTATGCACCAGAGCCTTTCCCTCATCAATGACTGCAAGTGCCGGACGGCAATCTCAACTCGACGAGCAATCCCCGTCGTGTCCGTGCGCCCCTCCTTCATCCGCGACCACCACTGCCTCCACGTTGTCACGTCAACTCGGTATCATACCTGTCCCCCCTCCTTTACCCCCTGGCCTCGCTGGAGCACTGTCGTCTGACGTGTCGCCGGCACGCTCTCCATTTGCACCGCTAGGTTTTGGTCTGAGCGATTAGATCTGCTGGATCTAGATCCACCAGCTTAGATTAGACGCTAGCGCGAAGCGATACGGGCAGATATGAGCCACACGACCCCCCTTAGATCTGACGGTTCGCATGTGTGATCCACACGAATCGGTACCGGCCAATCAGATTGTGCCGCGTGTCAGTGAATCTGTTTTAAAATCCAGATTTGATTTATTATTTGTTCAAACTTGCAAAATTCATAACTTTTGTTCTACATTTCAGAACATTACAAATTAGTTGTCTATGGATTCAGAAAAATATGAAATTTATTACTGTGGCCTTACCTTGGTCATTCGCCTTTGTAAAATTAGAGTTTTGTGCAGAGACATTTGTAGGACTATTTTGGCTATAAAAATTATTTGGTATATTATTTTTAGGTTGTTTTTGTGATCTTTAGACTTTAGATTGTATACTTTATCTTCTGTACTATAGAGTTTGGTTTTAAAATGTGGCAATCATCTCTTTGCATTTTTTGCATGCATTCATATTATTTTTGAGTGTTATATTGATTTGTATATATTTTGTTGTTTGATTTTTTTGTGTAGATTGTGTGGACTGTGAAGTGTGTGATTGTGAGGATTGTACCTATTTTCCTAGCTACCAAGGCAGGTGATATTTCAACTTATGTCCTATTATTTTTACTTATTGCATTAGAGATATTTTAGTAGGACTTGTATGATAGGTTTTTTTTCAAGTATAATGCTATGCTATGGAAATCCTATAGATTATATCTTGGTAGTATTTTCCTAAGTTAGGAGGCATCGTAAGATAGAATTCTTAGTCTTGCTTTTAGAATTTATGGGTGGAAATTAATATTATGATGTTATGGAAAGTTGTATACTTGTATATTTTTGATTAAGAAAATAACTTTTGTTAATGAAACACCTGGGTGGAATGGGACTTGTATGGATTGTGTTGAGTGGTTACTCAGGGCCCATTTCTATGGTTTACCTTGGTATAAAATTTGTGGATGGCCACCCAGGAACAAAGATATTTGAGATGTTTTGTGTTGCGAAGCTTCCAGTGCAACCACATGGCATATGGGCTCTACCTTGACCAACTAAGTTGTGAGAACTCAGTCAGACGGACGGTGGGTGGTAGAGTTGATAGGATGGAACACGTCCGTGGTGGTATAGGGACTGCTTCTGAAAAGTCTCGTCTCGATGGATGTCGAGTCTTGTGGGGAAAGTGCACCACCTCTCGAGAGGGTAAACCTAAGTAATTAGTCGTGTCCTCGATTATGGACAATTTTGAGCATCGAATACATTGAAACTATTCAAGAATGTCCTCATCCCAATTTATATAAGTTAAAATTGTGGGTAAACAAGGGTAGAAGTTCACCATTGTCTATTGGTGGTTCCTTGGTGTTTTGCAAAAACAAAACTTAGTATTTTCAAACTAATAGGATAAATCTTACTTTGAGCAAAGCCAGCCTGATCCACACTTAGCCATATTCATGTAGCTGTTAGGTTCTACTATACAACTATGGTGTCACTTGCCAATACAATTCCAATTTTATTGACCCCTTGTGGCTGTAACTTATCATGTTGCAGGTTACTTTGATGGTGAGTAGGGTTATTAGTTGCGGTGACCCAACATACCACTGCATGTGTAGTACACTATAGTCATTGACATAACATCCACAGAACACCGTTCTGTAAATATCACATCCCCTAGAGTGGTACAATAGAAACATTGCGGGTCCATATTACAAACATACACACATAATATTATAACAATACAAGAAGTTCAACACTTCCAAAAGATTCAACTTACAAACCAAAATATACGGTGTTTCAGCGGAAGTTGAAAGTAACAACTCCAACTAAAAGTTAAGCTCGGCAGCTTATTATATAAGGTTCATGCTGCTCGGCTCCATTAGTTACTAATAACTAGGGCTACTAAGCTGTCTCGTTGCCATCTACTTCATATCGGATCTCGTAATCCACTCCTTCAACACCACCTGACAGGTCAGGCTCCTCGTAGAAGACATCTTCTTGGCATTCTGCTGCATACATTGGAGTATCTTCGGGATCCTCAGAGTCTAAGTAGGGGATCAAAGGAAAAGGGGAGTAACAGTGTTACCCAGCAAGTTCATTATATGCAAGGTGGGAAGTTTGATGCTCTATCTACCACCTCGGACTATAAGTCCTTGGCACTATGCAGTTTTCCTAAATATTCTTCAAAGATATATTTTATTATTAAAATCTATGTCCATCAGCCTTCACATGTTTACCAGATCTTTCATGGAGTTCCTTTCCTGCCACATTCGTAGCTCCTTCCCAGAATAGGAAGTAACAAGTTACAGTTTTTACACTTTGCAGAGGTGCGTTACTTTACCCATGAGAGATCAACTCCTTGTTGCACAACCAGACGTACTTTCCCGTCCACAATTCCATGATGTGGGGCCTAGTAGGTGATCCAAGACAATCACTGCCCCCTTCGCGACCTCGCATGCCTCCTTGGTGTACACCATGTGCCAGAACTATTGTATAGACCATTAGATGCCAGAACTATTGTGGGACGATGAGGGTTCCCACCCATATCCTGCATATCCTCTACCAATTACCAATTAATATGCATGCTACGAGTAATAAAATCCATGAACTGCACATCCGGCTACATGCGAGAGGAAGAAGATATAGCTGAATTCACTGTCTCATTCCAAATCTCATGGTTAACGCGTGATATACAACGCTAGAATCACTGATGTCATGGGTTGTTAGTTCCTCGTTGATTATCATTGATGCAAATAGAAACCTAAGTTCTATTGCTCCATTATATCATAATTTAGGATGATATCAACAATTTATTTATTTCAGAAATAGTATTTTCTTTCCTTGGAACATAGATGATAACACACAATTTGCAAATACTTTGATAAAGACTCTTTAAAGGACATGAGCAAGTGATGAACTTTCCTAGTAATTGCAAGGTAGTGAAGTCGGATGCTTTCACTAGACCTTGAGCTTCTATGTCTACAAAAAATCATTATTGCCCGGTAAGGACAATATTTAAAGAAGCAAAATGAATATGCATAGTAATGTAATGCATTCTTTATCATTTATTTTTCTTTGTGTGTTTTACCCATTATTTTAGTTTCAATAATTTCTTTAAATAAATAAAGGATTTGATTAAAAAATAATCTTTTATATTTATTTAATATTATATTTGCCATTTTATAATATAATAGTTTACTTTTAGAATTAAAATTTAATATAAATTCCTATATTTATTCATTTAATAATTCTTTTAAGAATTAATATTTGAATAAAATAATTTCTTTTTTATAAATTCAAATATTTCTTTAGTATTTTTCTAAAATACTAAAATAATAATATATAATAAAAGAGATTTTTATTTATTTTTATTCCTTTTCTTTAATTTTATAAAATTCCATAATGAATATATATTATAAAATTCTTGACCAAAAGTTATATACATAAAAAATTATTTCTTATTTTATTTAAATAGGTTGGATTATTATGAATCCAAAAATATATTATTTGTAATTTTTAGATTTCTCTTTTATTTTCTATATTTTTATTTAATTCTAGGGGTATTTTGGTCTTTTATTAATTATTAAAACTTGTTTTAACTTTCTAGGCTCATTCTATTAGGCTTATTGGACCAATTTGGCCAAATGACTTTGAAAAAAGGATACCCCGAAGGGCTCTAGCCCTATTGGCCCACGCCCTCTGTCTCTCTCTCACTCGACCTCACCTCCTCGACCCCGTGGGGTGCTGGCGCCGCCGCCGTGCGATGCTCGCCGCCGTGGTCCTCCCTGGCCGCTGCTGTGGTGCAGGGTGAGGTTGTCGACCATGCTTGTCCATCTCCTCTTCTTCGATTTGACTTCGGAGCCCTCCTGTGGCCAGGCTAGCCGTGTTCCCGAAACTTAGGGTTTGGGGATGGTGCTGCTGCTGTCGCTGCTGATTCTCCCGTGGTGGTGTACGGTGCTCGTGTGCTGGTGTGGCCTCCGCCGTCACTACTAGCGAAAAGGCTATAGGAGACATGCTTATGCGAGGCACATTTAGACCATATGCGCCTCCTATAAAATAGGCGAGGCACACTCCTTCTCCATGCGCCTCTAGTATAAAAATAGGCGAGGCGCATATGATAAGAATGCGCCTCCTATAATCCCTGTACGGACGAAATCTAGCAGCCCCATATTATGCGAGGCGCATTCCAGTCGTATGCGCCTCCTATATATTAGATAGGCGAGAGGCGCATATGGGCAGAATGCGCCTCGCATAATCTGTGTGGGCCCGCGTGTTGGTAGGTGCACGAATATGCGAGGCACATATGGTTATATGCACCTCCTATATTTGATAATATGCGAGGCGCATATAGTCATATGTGCCTCAAGTAACCCCTGTTGGCCCGGGTGGAGGTAGGTGGCCGCATAGGCGAGGCGCATATTGTTATATGCGCCTCCTATAGTTTGAATTATAGGAGGCACATATTGTGCAATATGCGCCTCCTATAACTTGGCACCACTTTTTTCCAGCTTTTTGCACATGGAGCCAACTACCACCCCACTCACTTGTCTCACTTCTTCCTCCTCCACCAAGACAAATCTGGTTGCCCCCTCCTCCTCCCCACCTCATTTCCCCCATTGATTCAAAATAGAAGCTTGCTCAACGTGAGTATGAGGTACTAATCCCCAAACCCTAGACATATTCCCAATCCCACACTCCACCTCCCGTCGTCGTCACACACTCAACAACACACACGCGCCAGCACTTCCTGATCATCCCGGTGCGCCCAACACACACACGCACGCAACAAACGGCGCGCACCACAACCCGACACGACCCACACACGCACGCACGTGACACCCGACCCCTACGCAGTACACGCTCCTCTCGCTCCCCTGGAACCACCGCGCCTAACCCGTGGCACTCCCGCACCCCATCTCCGCAATACCTCGCTCCCCTGCATCTTCCTCTCGTAGGCGCCGCCAGCGCCTCCTTCCGCCAGCCTCTGTCCCGCCTCTGGCCAGGACCTCCACCGCCGCCTCTCGCATATGCACGCGCGTCGTCTCACATCTCACAGATCGAAGCCGTCGCCGCCGCCGCCGCTGTCTGCACTCGCAGCGCCCTTCCTGCCGTCGGCCGTCCGCGCCCGGAGCAGCCCGCCGTCCGCGCCCGGAGCAGCCCGCTCGCCGGACCTGCAACCTCACCTCCGTCCTCGCCGAGCACCCCAAGGTGAGCTCTGCTCCCCCTTCTCCCTTACCCCTCGTACTGTACTAGTAGTAGAAGAAAAGGTGAGCGCTGCCAAAGGATACGGCAGGCAGACCAGGAGCCCCAGTAAAAGAATGGCGATGTCGAGGCCGATGTAGGTATTATCCGGCTCTGTTGATGGCGAACGCTATGCGACCGACATCGATGTAGGTATTATCTTTACCTTTCTTCCCCACATGGCGAACGCTATGCGACCGCCATCGAGTTCTCCTGCGGGAATGCTGTTGATGGCGTTGATCAAGAGACCAGCCCACGCCCACAAGACCAGTGGGTTGATGGATAGTTGTGTCTGTTCTTTCAGAGCATCTCCAAGAATAAGCTTTGCTGTACCATGGAAAGTTGGTTCAAATTACTCCGAGCGTGGGATTAAACAGAATTTGCACAGTTCAAAAGCATGCTGTTTTTTGTGCAGTTCATAATTCAGTGAACTGGTTTTCAGACTATAATTCCCAAGTTCTAGTGACTACAACAGTTTCTTGATGCTACCATTTCGAATAATCTGATACCAGACTACAACGATTTCAGTATAAGCTTTCTAGGCACAGGCCTGCTCAGTTCTAGATCCAATGAATTCAAACAAGGTACTAAGAACACATATTGGTCTATTGCCAGACCTCAATCTTAGTGTTTTTTCAAACAACACAAAGGAAAAAATAGAATATTGCTATACAAGGGTCGATATGCAATCACATACCAGAGGTTAAGAATTCCTGTTTATGCATTGTTTTTGCATACCAAATCTTGAGCTTAATTTAAACATTATTTTTGCATTTGTGTATGATGGCAGCAAAATGGTAGGTTTGTGTATGCTGGCAAGTTTGTGTATGCTGGCAACAAAATGGCAGGTTAATTTAAGCTGCGTTTGTGTATGTTGGCAGCAAAATGGCTGTGTTTGTGCCTATTTAGGCTTTTTTGTGCAGGTTTGTGCCTATTTAGCAGAAAAATGGCTGTGTTACGAACTATTTTAAGTGCTTGTTGCTTTTCATTTGTCATTGCTTCCCTACTTCTTGTGGTTTGCTTTATTTGTCTTTCTTCGAAATGTCGATGATTAGAACATGTTATGGCGGATTTGGTGTGCCAAGTAGACTAGTAATTTGGGCATATATATTCTACTTGACGCACAAGATCGAACAATGAGCATTATTATTTTCGTGCCCAACCTAAGTATGATGTACTAATCCAAGTCATTCTTGGTTTGCTTTTTTTTGGTCTTTCTTCAAAATGCCGATGATTAGAACGTGATTTCTTACATTTTGTTGCACCCATATATATGCATGATTCTATCTTGTGAACTGCTAGCTATTGCTTTCCACTAACATAAGTAATATCATCTTTATTATGTGTAGGAGATGGCGAAGAAGTGTTATGTCGTGTACATCGGTCGGGTTCCAGGTGTGTACGAGGAGTGGAAAGATTGCCAGAAGCAAGTGAACAACTTCTCGGGCAACAACTACCAAGGCTATGAGAGTAGAGAGGTGGCGGAAGAGAAGTGGAGGAGGCATGGAAGGAAGAAGTGGAGGAACTTCCTCGTGATCACCACCTTGTTGCTCTTCATGGTAGGTTATGTGTTCTACTTCATCTAGGTAGAGCTACGTCGTTGGAGTTGTAATGTGATTGTGAACTTGTACTCGGAGGTGTGAACTTGTGGCACAAACACTTGATGTATGAACTTGTATGTCATGATTGATGTGTAATGTATTGTATTCATGTTGGTTCTATTATGCTTTGGCAAATTGCAAGTTTGAAAAATCGTGCTCTTTATCGTATTCTGGACTATATTGTATATTTGAATATCTGTATATTATTATTTATAGTGGTCTGTAAAACTTGAATTTCGAAAATATTACGGGTGGCGCATATAGGACACTATAGGAGGCGTATATACTATAATATATGAGGCGCATTGTGAAACATACGCGAGGCACATATGATATGAGCCTCCTATACTTCACATATGCGAGGCGCATATCGATATGCGCCTCCTATATACCTCGCATATGTGAATTATAGGAGGCGCATATCGATATGCGCCTCGCATATGTGAAGTATAGGAGGCGCATATCATATGCGCCTCGCATAAAAAATAGCCGAGGCTCAAAGCTAGAGGCGCATATGATATGCGCCTCGCATAAGCTTTTAGGTGCGCCTCGCATAATCTTTTCTCTAGTGGTGCGTGGCTGGTGTGGGTTGCAGCGCCCTCTAGGTGCTCCCCGTGCCGCCGTGAGCTCGTCGGCCCCTCCGCTTCCTCTTCAATCCTTCAGCGAGTACCTCTGGTGAGTTATGTATCTGTGAACTCTTTAGTGCATTGATCTACCTCGAGTTCCTTTGTGTGAATCTAGTGGTCAGTCTATGATTAGTGTTTCCAATTATTTTAGGGTTCATCCTTGGTGCTTGTAAAATGATGATATGGTTTGGTAATAATGCTTAGTGAGAATTTGTGTTCTCTACACCCCAGTGCTTGTTGTCATCCTTTGATTATGGGATACTGTTGTTGGCCTGAGGCTAATGTTGGATCTAATGCTAGTGTTACGTAGGTTTGCCTCTGGTTGATATTATGGTGGCTTAATGTGTTCATCCTCTGTCAGTATCTTTACAGTAACACTATCATTGATCATTCACTGCATCAGTGTTTGTTGGCTTATATGTTATCCATAGACTAAATTTATTCAATAGAGTATGATGATTCTTTGAAAATGAATGGATGTACTGAATGATCTCTGAGTATGATTTCAGGGAAATAATATATATTGATCTGCTAGTTTATTTATTAGAGCTAGACTATCTATTTGGATTAACTGTAAGATTATTTCTTGTGAAGCCATCTAAGAATGGTACACAATTTGATCTTATTATTGGATTTACTTTTGGTCAGTACTTGTGACTTGATGAATGCTTAATAATAAGTTGAAAAGTTCACTTATTATTCATGCCTATGATGCTGGTCTGAGGTTTTAGGAACTGAGTTCCTATGTTGCTGCTACTTCCAAAATTAGCTAAGGCATCATAGTTACTTAATAGATCTTGGTTCCTAGTTGGTTAAGCTAATAGATTTGTGTGTAGCTTATAGGATCTGAGGTGCTACTCCTTCTTGGAGATGTGCTAGATTTTATGAGTACAGATTATTGAATATATAAGTTGCATGTGGTAGCACCAAATCTATGAGGCTGGTCTGAGGTTTTGGTGTTTTTGATAGAGTTTGGTTCAGAACTTTGTATTCAAAACCTCTAGGATAGGTTGTAAAGGTACCAGCCTTTAATAAGGTAGAGATCCCTGTGTTTACAATTCTAGTCCCTTGATCAATAGCTAGCATCCACAGTTAAGATGTAATATCAAGAAACAAAGGTCATAGTAAAACTTTATAACCAGGAATAAAATATTTCATTACATCTTACATAGCTCATTTGGCTATCTCATTACAATATAGCAGAAATAAATATATAGCATGCAGTCCTTCATCTTCAAAGTTCTACTGGCAATCATCTTGGTTGTAGACTTGTAATCCTACTCAACACACCTCACTAACATCAAACAAACCTGCAACATAATAAGTTACAGCCACAAGGGTCAATACATTTGAATTGTATTGGCAAGTGATACTATGGTAGAATAGTGGTGTCTATCATCTATATGCATTTGGCTAAGTGGAGTTTAGGCTTCCTTTGCTCAAAATAGATTTTCCTTATAAGTTGAAAACACTAAGTTTTTGTTTGTCAAAATCACCCAAGGCATCTACCAATCAAAGATTGAAGATCCTTTAACCCTTGTTCAACCACAAGTTTTTAACTTAGAAATTGGGATGTGGAGATTCTTGATAGCTTCCATGTCTTGATGTTCAAATTGTCCATTGCCGGGGACACGACTAACTACTTAGATTTTACTCTCTCGAGAGGTGGTGCACTTTCCCCACAAAACTCGACATGCATCGAGACAAGATATTTCAGAAGCCTTCCCTTAGAACAAAATGGATGCGTTCCCAAACCTATCATCCCCTACCACCAACTGTCCATTTGTCTAAGTTATTGCAACCTATATGATCCAGGCAAAGCCCATAATGCCAAGTGGCTGCACTTGAAGCTTCTCAACATTTGAAATCTCAAATCTCTTTGTTCCTGGGTGGCTATCGACAAGTGTGATACACAAGGTTCATCAGTTTACTGGCCTTGTGTAACCACTCAAAAAAAATCCATTCACACCATTCCACCCAAGTGATTCATTCACATAGTTGTTTTATTAAACAAAACACAAGTCATAGACTTAGAAATATTCCATAGCATGATTATAATCCACCCTTGTTTTCTACTAGCTAAGTTAAGCATGATAGTAGTAGGAATCTTAACTTAGGGAAAATTCTACTAAGGCATCATCTACTAGGATTTCCCAAGGCATAGCTTATACTTAGAAAATTCCATGCAAGTCCTACTCAAAATATCACTAATGCATAGTGAAAATAATGGTACAAAAGTATGAAGCACCACTTGACTTTTTGGTAGAGAATATAAGTTCACTCCTTGATCTTGCAATAGTCACACTCTTCAAATTCCACTATAATTCAATCAAGGCACATATTCAATCTAGTATTCAAACAATTCAACACATAAAATAATAAAAACAAAGCAATGCATGCAAGCATGCCAAAGATTGTTTTATTTGGATAAGTGGTTTATAATAGGTTACAAACATTTTAAAACACCTATTGGTCATTTATAAAGGTGGCAAGGTCATGTGAAAACAAGTTAGTGTAAATGGCCAATTTAAGTCATTTTTGTTTTGCTATAATTGATTTAAATCAAGGTAATAATTTCTAGTGTATGCCAAATATATTTTTAAACACAATTGTTAGTGTCTGAAGGTCAAGTGTTTAATATTAAACCATTTGCCAAAGGTTTCATCTGAAGACCATTTTTAAATCAAAGCAATATTTTATTTTGTTGGAAATGCATTTAAACAAAGTAATAATTTTATAGGGTTCACCAAATATATTTTTAAATCCTAAAACTTGGTTTTTAGGGTCAGAGAGTTTAATTCAAACCATTTTCAATAGTTTTTACTCAAAAATCATTTTTAAAACATATTCAACATTTTTATTTAGCTAGAAATGCTTTAATTCAAAGGTATAATTCCTAAGTGTCACAAAATATATTTTTAAATCCAAAAGTTGGTTTATATGGTCACTAGGTTCAAAACAATCCATTGACAAAAGATTTTACCCTAAAAACATTTTTTGAATAAGTTTTATCCTCAAAATATGCCTACACATGTTTCTGCAAAAACAACTAATTTTCCAGAAGCAAAACACTAAACAAAGGGAATTGTTGGAAAGTACTCTTTTTGCTGATTCCATTGATATAAAATTTGCAAAATTTGAACGTGTAGATTTAAAGTTCTCCAAATATTTGATATTCACAAATAAAACCTACTGAAGTGTTTTGGCTTTATTTTAGATTTCAAAATAAATATTTTAAATAAAATAAATCCTAATTGATTTAATAATGAAGGTCTATTGAGTTTAATTATAAATGGACCCTAAAATAAAAGGTTATGTTATTTTATTTTAAACAATCTTTCTAAATATTCCTTATTTTCAAATACAACCTACTGATTTGGTTTTGAAAATAATTGGTTTTCAAATGAAGTCTTTATTAAATAAATCAAACCCCATATGATTAAATAACTAAAGGTCCTTATTTAATTAATAAAAGGATCCTAAAATGAATAAAAATATTATTTTATTTCTGGAATAGGTTTAAGTTACTAAACAGAACCCAGTCAAACTTTCAAAGATTTAGTGATGGTTTGAATTGATTTGAACCTTGGTTGTTTGTTTGAAAATCAAAACAGGAAAATAGAAATAGAAAAGGAAAAAGATTCAGAAACAGAAAAAAATAAGTAAAACGTCGATCCAACCCAGCAGCCCAACAGGCCCAGGAACTAGCCCAGTTTCTCACCCCGAAAGAAAACGTTTCGCACTAGTATTCGAACCCGCACAGATACTGACCAGTGGACCTCCACCTCGTTTCTTTCCCCCACTGACGACTGGACCCATTTTCCACTGTTCTTCCTCCTCACCCATGACCCTTCTTCCCCCCCTCATCGCCGTTTCCTGCTGTGATTCCGCGGATTCAATACGCCATAATGCCGCGCCTTTACCTCGCCTTGACCATGCTCGATAAAACGCCAACATCCCTTCTTCATTCTCCCTCTGTCTCCTCCCCCAAGGACGCCCCCAGGCTGCCGTATTTCGCCAGACACTCCCTCTATCTTCGACGACCCTTCTCGCCAATTCCGGCCAGCACTCGCCCCCTTCTGCCTCCTCGAGCACGCAAATGTGATCAGCATCCCCCAGCGGATCTTCGCAGCAACTCACCATGGGCGCCCAGTGTTGGCTCCGCCCACTTCTGAGCACCACCGCGTCTACTGCAAACTCCGGCGAGTCTTCCTGGTAAGCTCGGACCTCCCCGATTCCATTCAGTGATGCTCACATACTCCTTAGTACTAGGCGCGTCTAACACACCCTTTTCCTTGCTTCGGCGAGCCCTGTAGCCTCGCCCCTGACAACGTCTGACCGCACCCGAGAACTAGAGCATCTCCGGCGAGGAATTCCGACGACACCCGTGCGCCCCTTGCCTTATCGCGAGTACCTTGAGCTTCACCATGATCCCGCGATTCTGGTGAGCATATAATTCTTCTCCCTTGCTTCCTGCATCGTCGACAACCTCGTCGACAGAGCGCCGCCGCCGCACAGCCGCCGTCAGCGCCGCTCCTTTTAGGTCAAATGTGCAGCGACCGTTAGATGCAGATCCATTGGCTACAAAGAATCACTTAACGCGAAGGGGTATGCTTTCAGGGTCGCACGATCGGACTTGATCCAACGCGCCAGAATAGCCAATCCAGACGAAACGGTATGGGCGAATGAGATTAAGACGTGTGGCACCAGACGTTTGAGAATAGAGTTTGAAATCAGATTTAAATGCCATTTTCAAACCTCTATAACTTTCAAACCACACGTCCAAAAATTACAAATTTTATGTCGTTGGATTCAGGAGAGCAAGACCTAGCCAACCATGCCTTTATTTTAGCAAATAGTGTCTGTTAGCTTGCTTGATTTTGCAGATTCTTTTGTGAGGTTATTTAGAGTAGAAAAATTGTTTAAAATTTATTTTAAGGTTAAAAATTTTGCAAAATGTTTGATGTGACCTTACTTACCCTAGGAAACAACCCATGGTTTTGAAAATAGATTTAGAAAAGTTTAGGATGGAATATTAGATTTGGTCCATTTCTAGCCAAATAAAAATGGATTTGTTTATGGAAATGATTTTGGGTAAAGAACTTTGGAGAAAAATGGTTTAGACCAAACCTACTGACCCAAAACACCAAGTTTTGCAATATCAAATCATTTGGTGAAAAACATAAAGTTTTACTTTGATAAAAATAATTTTCACCACATAAAATAATGATTAGATTGAAAAATGGTTTATGGACCAAAACCCTTTTGCAATTGACTTTGCCATTTTGGTGAATGACCAATTTGGAACCTACAAAGTTTAGAAGCCTAGTGGAAACCACCTTTGCAATTAGAACCATCTTTTGCATGCTTGCATGCATTGCTTTGACTTTGTTATTTTATGTGATGTTTTGCTTGATTGGTAGATTAAGTTTGTGCCTTGCTTGATTGAATTGTAGTGACTTGAAGAGTGTGATTGTTGCAAGGACAAGGAGTGAACCTATACCCTCTACCAAAAAGGCAAGTGATGCTTCATACTTTTTGTCCCGTTACTTTCACTATGTATTAGTGATTTTGCTAAGTAAAACTTGCATGGAATTTATGCTAAGTATAGACCTTGCTATAGTAAAACCTAGTAGATGAATCCTTAGTAGGATTTTCCTAAGTTAAGATTCCTATTACTATCAAGCTTAGCCTAGCTAATAGAAAACATGGGTGGAAAATATATTCACACTATGGAAAAATCTCTAAGTCTGAGGACTTATGTTTTTGTTTAATAAAACAACTAAGTTAATGAATCCCCTGGGTGGAATGGGCTTGCTTGGTGGTTTTTGGTTGAGAGGTTCACAAGGCCCATGTTTATGGTTGACCTTGTGTATCTCACTTGTGGATGGCCACTCAGGAACAAAGAGATTTGAGATGTCAAATGTTGAGAAGCTTCAAGTGCAACCACTTGGCAATATGGGCTCTGCCATGATCATATAGGTTGCAAGAACTTAGCCATATGGACAGTGGGTGGTAGTGTTTGATAGGTTGGAACGCGTCCATTTTGGTCTAAGGTAAGGCTTCTGAAAGATCTTGTCTTGGGAAACCAAGTCTTGTGGGGAAAGTGCACCACCTCTGCAGAGTGTAAAATCTAAGTGCTTAGCCATGTCCCTGGTAAAGGACAATTTGAGCATCAAGACATGGAAGCAATCAAGAATCTCATCATTCAAATTTCTAAGTTAAAATCTTGTGGATTAAACAAGGGTTGTCTGAAATCTTCAATCTTTGATTGAGAGATGCCTTGCAAAGGATCTTCAATCTTTGATTGAGAAAAATGATTTTGTCAAAGCAAAAACTTAGTATTTTCAAATGTTAAGGAAAAATCTATTTTGAGCAATGCAAGCCTCAACTCCACTTAGCCAAATGCATATAGATGATAGACTCCACTATATTATCATAGTATCACTTGCCAATACAATTCAAATGTATTGACCCTTTGTGGCTGTAACTTGTATGTTGCAGGTTTGATTGTTTTTAGTGAAGATTGATTGATTAGGATTACAAAGTCTACAACCAACATCTGCCTGTGGCACTTTGAAGATGAAGGACCCCATGCTTATAGTTATTCCGCTGCAATGTAATGTAATAGCCATATGAGCTATGTATGATGTAATAAAATTATGTTTTCCTGGTTATAAAGTTATATTATGACCTTTGTTTCTTGGTATTACATCTTAACTGTGGATGCTAGCTATTGATCCAGGGACTAGCATTGTAAACACAGGAGGAATCTACCTTATTAGGTCGAGACCCCTTACAGATGGTATCAGAGCATTCTGTTGCCTGTAGGATTTGTAAACCCTAGGATTGGACAAAAACCCTTAGAAAAATAAGAGTTGTCTTATTCCAAAAACTTATTTACAAAAACACTTGTAAACTCTTTCCTCAACCATTTTGGTTTCAGCTCTACATCTCTTCTATTTCAAACTTGATGGAAAAACCAACCCCATGGCCAAAAACTACACCATGTGCAAAGGACTACTTCAACTCTAATGACTTCAACTTCTTCAACTCTAATGACTTCAACATCTTCAGCATGTTCACCAAGGACTTCCAACTTTGAAACAAATAAGGACTACAAGAGAGACAAGGAAATCTTACTCAAGATTTGGAGACTAAGGGAATGCAAAATAAGACGGAGCCATCATCAACTTTGAAGTTATGTGACCAAGAGTTTTTCCCAAGGAAACCATGATCTCATACAAGAAGAATCAAGAAGGAAGGAAAGATCACAAGTGAAACATATAGATGGACCACCATATTATAGTTAAGTCAAACACACCAACTTATGTGGTGTAACAAAAATATTTTGTTGCCTAAGTATGTGCTTGAACTTTGATTGTTTGAGTGGAATATTTGATTGTGATTGCTTGCACATTGCTTGAGTGAATTGTGATGTGTGTGATTAGAATTAATCCCTAGAAATAGCTTGCCTATTCTAATCTCCCTTCGACCCAAACAGATGACTACTCCAAAAGACATCAAGGTTGATGACAACAACAACCAAGAAGACAACATGAGAGAACTGATAGCAAACCAAAACCAGTTGAGCCAAATGACAACTCAACTTTTAGCCAACAACAATGGATTAGAACCTGCCATACAAAGGATTTTGAAACTTCAATCCCAAATGTTGCAAGGATTGGTTACTCAAATGATCAACATGGGAGAAAAACTTTTCCCAAAGAGCTATGACAACAAGGATGACAAAGATGTTAATCTAGAAGGAACCCAAGCTAGCAATATTTTTAGAGACAAGGATCATGCATCCAAGGAGCATGAAGATCAATGCCCCAAGAAGAGAGAAAGATCCCCCACCTATGAAGAACATGAACTAGAAGAACTTCTAGCTTTGGAGAGACCCAAAAAGAAGAAGAAAGACATAAGCCAGTTGCAATGTTACAATTGCAAAGAGAAGGGACACTATGCCAGTGAATGCCCAGAAAAGAAGAAGAACCAAGGAAACAAACAAGGTGTAATGATACCCAAGGAAAAGAAAGATATTAGCCAAGTGAGGTGCAAACACTGCAAAGAGTTAGGACATTATGCAAGCAACTGTCCAGAAAAGATGAAGCATAAGATAAACCAGCCTATGAGGGATCTCAGCCTCGTCACATGTTTCAAATGCAGGGAACTAGGCCACTATGCAAACAATTGTCCAGAAAATATGGAGAACAAGTTAAACAAGTCTATGAAGGATCTCAACCTTGGCCCATGAGTCAAGCATGGAAATTAAGGACATAAATGCAACTATTTGCTTAGAGGAAGTTTTCCACAGGATCCCAAGAAGGCAAATATGTAATTTTTGTTTGAAAATTTTTAAGGGTGGTAGTACCCTAGATGCCTTGAGCCTACTTGTAACCCCTAGCCCACCGTCCACCGCCACTACCTGTCCCAGCCGCGAGCGTTGCCAAGCCCTGGACCACGCGCACAAGCCGCGCCCAGACCATGCCGAGCATGCGCCAGAGCGCCACCCTCGACCAGCGTCCACAGACCGCGCGCCGCCCTCACCGCGTGCACACACGATCACCACCGACCCAGGAGACCGCCAGACATCCCCGTTTGCCGCCCCGTGCCATACAGCCACCGCCCGCCGTCGAAGACGCCGCCTCTGCCGCGCAGAGCACCGCCCGTTCCAGACCAAGCCGCACCGCCCCATGCCTCGAGACCATGTCGTTGAGCATCGCCAGGAGACACCGCACCGTCCCCTACCCTTTCCCATGCCTTTAGCCGCCTGTAACCTCGCCCCCGACGAGCTCACCGTGCGCCCCGACGGTCCCCTCGCTCGACTATAAATAGAGGCCATCCCCGCATGATTTATTCACACAATCTCACTCCCCTCTCCCCACTGACCTTTCCACACCGTTCTCAGAGCAAGGCGAGCACCACCTCGCCGGAATTTCACCGGAGCTCGCCGCCTCTGGAGAAGAAGGGAACCAGTGATTGGAGCCGCCCCAGGAGGAGCCACCAGTACCAGGAGATTCGCCGTCGTCGACTTCGTCATTCGCCCGCGTCGCTGACCCTCGCCCGTACCCCGGTGAGCCCCCAGCACCCCTCACTGGCCGCGCTAGGTTTCGTTCTCGCCGGAGTTGTCTCGCGTCGACGATGACCCCCAGCCGTTGGATTAGAACTAGATCGAACGATCCACGTTGCCCCATACCGCTTCGCCTAGTCCTATGTCACTGACGAGTGGGGACACCCACTTAAGCAGCCCGCGGGAGCACTGCACTTAGCAGGCCGGCCCAGTACTTTTTCCCGCGCAGCCCAGCGATTCAACTTAAACCTTTTTCTTTTTAAATTCAAACACACTTCTGTACCCAACTTCAAAAATCAACCCAGATCGATTCAGTGCACCAAATTGGATGAAACCAATTTTGTTGGAAAGTTCTGTGAATGCTGAATCCAAGCCCGTTGGATTCAAGTCATTTGGATCTGTAGATCACCCATAGTAAAAATAACAAGGCAAAAGTTTTTCTGCATTCAAACATTTTTCAAATTTAAACCATAAAAGATTTTGAGTTGATTCCAACTCTCAAAAATCACAATTAACCATACCTTTCAGAATATATAAAAATATATTACAGAAATAATGTTCAAGTAATAAAAGAATGCTACATAAGCATTTCTAGCCACTTTAATTAATTAGAATAAAAGGGTAAAACCTTATTAAATTGTGACACCACTTTAAATCACATTCCCATGGACTACAATATGTGGTGATGACATGTGTCAACATGATCCCATGTTTGGTTTGGAAAATATTAAATCTTAAGTAGTTTTTCAATGAGTAGAAATTACTTTTCTAAAAATAAAAAGAATCAAATCAAGCCTTAACCTTGTAAGGTTAGAGATGATGTTAGATCATCTATAAGACCCTTGTGTGTGATGATTGCAAGTAGTTAAGTATTGTTTGGTGATTGTGTACCTCGTATTTATTCATAGACGCTAGTACCGACCAAGGCTACGAGGAGGAAGGAGGATACTACGAAGAAGAAGCCGAGGAGAACTTCAACCACTACTCTGCACAAGGCAAGCTTATATTGACATTGATGCAAGCTAAAACTTGCAAGACACTCTACTTTAGCAAGCCAAATACTACTAGTGAATATGCAAGCTGATAATATATCTATGCAAGCTAACCCTTGCATGATTACCCATTTGATAAACCAATCCTAGTTTTATGAGCAAGCTTCTCACTTTATTTCTTTATCAAAGCTTACTTAGATTTTACTTAAGTGACTGGTAGATTTTGGAAAGATGCTGAAGGTTGCATGAAGAGCATAAAATTTGGCCTAAACTAGAAACCTTGATATCAGCCTAAGATATAAGGTTGGACTTAGTGAAACTCCACTAGTTACCACCACTCATTAGTACTACCCCCACCTGTAGATGCTAGTGCTAAGCATAAAACTTGATCAACTTTTAGATGGGAATACTTGGTGGAAAAATGGTTATGAAAACCTTGTAATGATGGATCATTCTATTGAAATGTTTTGGACATGTGTTTCCAAACACTTGATGATTCTGGTGATAAAAATGTTGAGGCATGAGCCTTAGCCCTTTATAAAACTGATGGTTGTCTGGATGCGATACCATTCCAATTTTAGCGTACAACCACAATACCCGAATATTGGGTAGGGATTGACTGGAAACTTATATACCTTAGTATTAGTTCCCTCACGTCCAAGGTCTGAGCTGAGGCTACCTTGTGAATATTGTACACCTGTGCAGTACCCAAGATGACAGCTGGTCATGGTTGGGAGGCCAAACTCACAGGAGAGGTGCTCATACTAGGGCGTGTAATTGAAAGGTTAGGATTGATTATCCGCATACTGAGTATGGTGAGTTCAGGATTTGTTCCCGACGGATGTAACGAATGTTGTGGTGAAAGTGTACAATCTCTGCAGAGTGTCAAACTATTAGAATAGCTGCGTCCGCGGTTATGGACAGTTGGAGTGGCCATACTGTTCCACCGTCAGACTTTTCAAAAAAATGACTTGTGAAATGAATTGAGACTTTGACTTAACCACAACAGAGTTGTGACCTGAAATACAAGTTCCCACTTAGGATTTATAAAATTATGACTACCTTCAGAACCTAGTAGAGATAAATATGGCTTTTGCAAAACAACCCTAGAGCCTAGTGTCCTATTATCCAAAAAAACCCTTTACTTGTTAGTATTAGTTTGCTAGTACTTAAAGAGTACTCATGGCTTTGTCCCTGGATATTCCCATGGCCAGACTATGAAGAGGAGTACCTAGAAGATGGACCCCAGGAAGGTTATGACAACTAGGATCATCTCCCATCGTCAGCATTACGTATTCCGCTCCTTGATGTTGTATTAAGAACTGGATCATGAGATCCCTATTTGTGTAAGAACTTATGTATCGTTTGTAATGGATGAAGTACTATGGTATCCAATTCTGTTATGTCTCCCAAAAATGGTAATCCTGGGATTGCGATGTATGGCATAACTGGCATCTAGGATTGAAAAATCCGGGTGTTGACATCGTCGGAGACAAGGGAGGTCTCGAGCAAAATCAGAGCAGCCTGGTGGCGTTCGTGGAGTGGGATCTGAGGGGAAAGGGAGAGTGGGCGATGGCGATTAAGAGTGTGTGGCCACAACAAGTAATGGCCGCGGCGTTAAGGCGAATTAAGCTTGTGGAATCAAAGTAGAAAACGGCGACGAGGGGGGAGAAATGGTTGCAGCGGGTGAGAACGATGAGGGTGGGGTCTAGCGTCAGCGAGAGAGAGAAATACGCGGTGGGGTCCTGTGGTCAGTGACTGCGTGGGTGTGTTGCTGAGTGCGAATCGTTTTCTGCGGGGAGAAAGAGAGGTGGGCTCGCTGGGCTTAGTGGACTGGGTTGGGCTGCTTCTTCTCTATTTTTTTCTTCTATGTTTTTTTTCCTTTTTCTTTTCTGTTTTGTTTTGATTCAAATGATTTAAACTCAATTTCAATTCAGGTTTTGTTCAAACCTTTTCTAAAATTTCAGTATAGTTAATATTGTTTAAAAAAGTATTTTAAAGTCCAAATTTAAAATATTTCTTTGCTATTTTCTTAGGCTTTATTATTTATTTAAATAGATAATTGTTTTTATTCAAACAAGATTTTAATTATATTTTCAAACTCTTTATTTGAATTCTAATTTTCACCAAACCTTTTTCAGTAGGTTTTATTTATTTAATAGGGTGTTAAATAATTCACTTTGAATTATTTGAAGTATTTTTAATATGATTTATTAGTCATTTAAATTGGGCATTTGTCTTTATTCAAATAAAATCAAATATGGTTTTAATCCCATATAAATTTTTATTCAAATAATTCTTTGATTCCATTTAAGTTAATTAAATAACTTTCAATCCACTTGGTCAAATTCCAATTATTATTTTCCCATGATTTAATTAATCATTTACTTTAGGGATTTTATCTTTATTCAAATATAATTAGAATATGGTTTTCTCCCATATACTTTTATTTGGTTAATCTTTAACCCTTCATTTTATTTGGATTTGAATTATCTTTGTTCCATTTGCTTATGGATTTAATTCAAGTTTTAAATTGTCTTCTAAATAATTCCTTTGGGATTTATTATTTAGTTTAAGCAATTTGTCTTCATTTAAATAAAATTGGATATTGTTCAATCCTTATGATTTTATTTAACTAATATTTTATTCCTTTTATTATTCCATAATATTTGTTTGTCCAAGATTTAATTTGGCTTTTAGATATTCCTTATTTATTTATTTTATTTCTTTTCCTTATAAAATCCATATATTTTTATTTATAGATCCAAAATTAGTGATTCCAATTTGTAAAATTTTATTTAATATTTTTTTTATCCTTTTAGGTTTATTTTACTCACAATTTGTTATGGATTTTAGATAGGAGCTATATTAGCTTTAGAAATTTATTTTCCTTTAACTTATTAAATTCATAAGTTTTTATCCATTTTTCCAAATTGAATGAAATCAATTTCTATGGTTTTATAATATTTTTATTTATCATCCTTGCTCATTTATAAATGTTTGTTGACAAATTTTTATATGGATCAAATCCATAGTATTAGAGAGATCTTGGAAATGATTTATTACATTAGGGTTTAGGGTTTTGGTTTAACTTTTTTAAGTGTTTAAAATTCAAGATACATTTATTGATGTATGAATTTCACTTGATTGAAATTTGTTGGATTTATTTTATCCAAAGTTTGTTCAAGATGTGTTTTGGTGTTTACATTTAGAAACAAAAAGTTTCTTTTCACCCTAAATATCAACAATTATTTATTTTGTTTATTTATGTTTCACGTTTCAAAATTTGGAAAATTTTGGGTTGTGACATAGGTTTACCCCACTTGTGTGATCATTGAGAGGTTCTTTTATGAAACAACGCATGTTTCTGTTTGGATAAGATGAATGGATCATGTGGTTGTTTATGACACTCACCACAAAAACTAATGATTGTTGTGGTTTGTTGTGATGTTGGTGTTGCTGGCTTGATCCTGTCCTTCACCTCCTGATGTTGTTCTTGTTTCCCCTGGTTCCTGTGCTTGGCCTTGATCTATCCTTCTCCTCCTAGCTCCTGTGGCTTGGCCTTGCTGCCACCTAATTCTTCCCCCTCCTTATGTCACCATCTGGTGATGTTTGGGTTGATCTAGTGTGAAGTTTTGTTTGCTGGTTTGCTAGGCTTTGGCTAAGCTACTGGTTCTATTGTGGTGTGAGCAATGGAGTGGTGCACTAGTGCTTTCCCATGGTTGTGCTTGGATCTTTTACTTGTGGAAGTAGTTGTGGCTATGTCGACAACACACCCATGCATTGTGAGCTGCTTGTGTGTCTACTGCATAGTAGTGTATATGCTCAATGAGGTGTTCTACATTTTTATCTGGTTACTATTAACCTGCCTGGTGAAAGTTGCCCCTTTACTTGATGTGATCATTTGACTATGGCTTATTTATTATGAAAGATTGGATTATTTCATATTGGTGAAACTTTCCCCTAATATATTTACTCAATGATGTAAAAGTGAGCAGTGGATCTCACTGCTCTCTACTGTGAGTAAAAATTAATAACTCAACCTTTATTTTACTTTCTGTTTATTCTTTGTTTTGCAGGTACAAGATTTCAATATTTAAGTTTAGAATAGGTTTTCTTTTTTACACAGAAGTAATATTTTGTAATTTTTATTTCATTCTTTTGTAAAGAATTTTGTAATAGTTCATTAATATGTAAATATTCCTATTTTTGTAATTTTATTTTTGTAAAGATTCTTTATTGACTTTATGAGTTACATTTTGTAACTTATTCATGGAATAAATATATGAAATAAATATTCATTTGTTTGATTGTATTTCTTATTTAGAGTTTCTGTTACTATATATTATTTATTGATTAAATAATATTATTAAATCATAACTCTAATCTTTTAAATATAAACTCAAATCTCAAATTTGAATTCAAATTTATTCCCCCAAAACACACTAATTCATAAAGATCATTTCAAAATTTATAACGATCACTCTCCAAAGCTATTCCTAAACTTAGAGAGGGAAAGAAACTCTAATCACTTTAAGTTTTTATTTGGTGAAAAAATTACCCACATTTTACAGATGAATGCATGCATATGAACAATTTCCTAAATCTACCCTTCGTTTGTTCCTAAATGCTGGGTTGTTACATGAGTCT
This sequence comes from Avena longiglumis, assembly GCA_030063025.1. Classification (NCBI taxonomy): domain Eukaryota; kingdom Viridiplantae; phylum Streptophyta; class Magnoliopsida; order Poales; family Poaceae; genus Avena; species Avena longiglumis. The sequence continues at coordinate 189,788,784 of CP125974.1, read as the reverse complement.
ACACTCGACATGTTTGCATGTGGTGCATGAAGATGAAGACTTTATTATTATGCTTTGTAATGAGTAATCAAATAAGTTAGCCTTGGGCTAAGTGAGTTGTAAGAAATATTGTACTCCTAGAATTTCAATATAATAATGACCTTTGTATCTGTGTACTTCATCTTAAACTGTGGGTGCTAGCAATTCGATCCAGGGACTAGCACTGCAAACACAGGGATCTCTACCTTATTGGGTGAGATCTTAGAGATGGTATCAGAGCACTGTGTTGCATGTAGGTTTGTGACCCTCAGATGGATTATATTAAGAAAACCACTAGGAAAATTTAAACACAACTATGAATTTTACAATTTGTCACTTTTCATCTCGTAAATCCTCTCCTAATCTCCTTTCTCATCTCTATTTGTAGATGGCTGCCATCAATGAATCCGTCAGGAAGGAACCACTGATGACTATGACCCTAGAATGTGAGATGGAGTTTCCCAAGGCACTCAATAACCACATGATTAGCTTTGGGATAAATGGTGAAGCCTTGTACAAGGGATTTACGGTGATTAAGGATGGCAATGGGTAGGGTATGGGCAGGGTAGAGCAATACCATACCCATATCCGTGTATCCAATGGGTATAAAAACTTACCCATACCCGTACCGTGGGTATAAAACTTTACCCATACCCATACCCGGCGGGGACCCATACCCATTGGAAAAATTTTACCCATAGTATACAAGTTATTCAAAATTTTACTTTCATCAATAGCATATTGGAAAAAAGACAATAATATCTACTTACTAATAGTAGACAAGTAGATGAAAGTATTAAATTAAAGTTTAGAAGTCACAATCTCATACTCGTCCCTAGGCTTCTCGGCCGCATAGGTTCAAACACTACAGATAAGTTTGACATGTCAGTTTAAACGGGCAGGGTATGGGTATACCCATGGGTACAAGTCTATAACCATGCCCATACCCGTGACTTAACGGGTAGGGTATGGGTATCACCCAGGGGTATAAAAGTGTGTCCATACCCTACCCATGCGGGTATGGTACCCGCGGGTACCCGTACCCATGGGTAAAATTTCCATCCTTACCGGTGATGGATGAAGGAGAAGAGTATTGGTGGGTACAGCTCCACTTATATAAAAATAAGGAGGATAACCACAATGAGTCAGAGTTCTGCATGGTCACCAACTCTGAAATGCATATGTCATTCTTTGACTCTGCAAAGAATGAAGCATGGAATGCCATTGAAGAACTTGGAGAAAGTCTTAAGTGTAGAATGCTCAACACTGAAAATGACCTTAGAGAGGAGAGAAAACATACTCAAGACTTAGAGATCACCATAAAACGTTTAAGGGGAGATATTATAGACTTAGAATGTGGGTCTTGTGATCAAGACAAACAGATTGCCTCCAAGGATGCCCAGATAGCTACCTTGACTAGTGAGTGAAGGACACGACGTATCCTATAATTGGACCACCACACTTGGCGTTTTTCTCGCGTTAATAATTTTATCATACCAACCTATGTGGTATGGAAAAAATTTGTCTAAGTAGTGTTTGAACCTTGGTGCTTGTGATTGAATAATGTATGCCACTACTTCTGTGGATTAATGTATTGTTGAATGTTATTGGATTTTGTTTTGCTACTTTATGTTTTTTCTTTTTACTTGTGTTGTTTCTAATTTTTCTCCATCCTATGCGTAGATTCCTAGCTTTGTTTACAACACTACCAAGGAGTTCAAGGGAACTCGCTCTGGGACTCGCATTTTGCATCTTGTCAATGTACTCTCTCTCTCTCTCTTAATCCCTACCATCAAGGGAATTCAACTCAATAAGTTTGAGAGGAAGGACTTATGGGGATTCAGCGTTACTCAGCCAGGACGCCAGACAGATCCTCCAACAGAGGAGATTGCCTTCAAGATACTCCATGATGACAAAGAGAGAGGCCTCGACGTCGCCATGCAGGAGCTGATAGGACGCCTTTGTGGACGTCACTCTGCCGAGCTCAAGGACCACTACTTCCATTTCTTTGGGAGACGTGATGAGGACGGCGAGGCTATTGTGTTGGACGTGGCTACTATGGATACCATCAAGCCTGTGCGACACTACCTCTAGGACTTATAGAGTCTCATTAGGCACCTTGATACATATAGGACCAATGTGATGCTTGGCAATGATGAGAAACTTGTCCATCTTAAGGATAAGTGCAAGGCCTTCGAGGAGAAAGAAGAGTGCATCAAGGATATGGAGAAGAAGTTTGAAAGGCAAGAGAAGAAATTGAAGATCCAAGATAAGAGGATCTAGGATAGGATCAAGAAGATCAAGGACATGGAGACTAAATTGGAGCTTGAGGACCTTCAGCTAGATGCAAATCACGAGGTGATAGAGAGGCTGCGCTCACAAAAGAAAGGGCTACAGGCTAAGGTTGATCCTTTGACTGCAAGCTTGGAGGATTATAAGGAAGGATTCGACGCAGCAGGACTTGTTCTAGTGGAGGAGGAAGTTGACATGGAGGAGTAGAGATATCTATTTTCCTATCTTATCGTTTTATCATTGAGTAGCATTGATCATACCAACTTGATGGTGACTTTTCTAGTTTGTTATTTATCTTTGCAAACTTGTTGCTTGTGATGTTTTGAACCCTAAAATTTTTCATGTTCTTGTTTGTTTGTGATTGTTTCTATTTGTTGTATTGTTCATGTTAGTATCTATGGGGTTATGTATCCTTACTTATCCTTCTTGAAACCACTGATGCCTCCTCGTCGTGCCAATCCCAATAAGAACAACAATGGAAATGAGATGCAAGATGACTGCAAAAACATAGCTGATGCCGATGATGACTCAGTTTATGGCAAATCAGAATCAGAATCAAAACAACAACAACAACAACAACAACAACAACAATAATAATAATAACAATAACAATAGCCAGAACAACCCACCATCATTTGATATGCTCACTAGGTTTCTAAGATTGAGGCCTGCTAAATTTTCTGGTACAAATGATCCCATGGTAGCAAATGATTGGCTATGTTCCGTGAACAAGGGCTTGGTCACAGTTGTTGATGGTGCCTAGTTGACGTGGGAGTTTCTTTTTTTATTCCCCGGCAACGGCGCCAAAAAATCTTGATGACTGTCTACACATAGCCTGTTGGGAACCCCAAGAGCAAGGTGTGAAGCAGCAAGCATCAAGTTTTCCCTCAGTTGAGATCGAGGTTATAGAACCAGAAGTAGGAAGGAAACGTCACACAGGTGTTGCAAGACACACGGAGACCTGCACAACACAAACTCAAGACTTTGCCCCAACAAACAGTGAGGTTGTCAAGCTCACCGGTTTGTTGTAACAAAGGATTAAACATATGGTGTGGAAGGTAAAGGTTTGCAGCAAGTAAACAAGTAACAGTGGAAGATGTATTTATGGTAAATATTGGACCAGGGTCCATAGTTCACTAGAGGTGCTCTCCTTAGATAAACAACATGGCATGAAGGGTAAACAAATTACAGCAGGGCAAATGACAGGAACTGAGCAAGGCATAACAATGCAATTACTAGTCAGAAAGATCCTATGAGATTTGATTGGGAAATACAACAAGATACATAGACTGCCATCCAGCTGCATCTAGATCTGACCGTCGCTACGAGAATTCAGTTATAAAATGGACGAGGCTCTACCTAATTGCTAGAAAGTAAGAAAGTATGGGGTCCAAATTGGATAAAGAAGCACTACGCTTTGCAAGAATTTCTTTAGATTCAGTCGTTCGTTTGTTTTGTTTTGAATTGATATAGAGAAAGATTTCTATGACTAGAAGTCCACCTTCAGGTTATCATCCGAACCCCCTCCAGTATTAAGTTGCAAGCAACAGGCAACTGCTTTAAGAAAAGTGTGTAAGGTAAACAGTCCACATGTTCCATGAACAAGAGACCGTTGTTTTCTCCCTAGTAGCAACAGCACATCTACAACTGAAGAGATTATTTTCACTTCCCTTGGAAACTAGAGGCATGAACCCACTATCGAGCATAAATACCCCCTCTTGGAGTCACTAGCAACTACGTGGCCAAGATAGCTACTAACAACGGAGAGCATGCAAGATCTCAAACAACACATACATGATAGAATCATTAAGACAAAACCATTAATCAAACCAACAGAATAATATCAATATCCATCGGATCCCCACAAACACAACATGCATGATTACAAATAGATTAGATCTTGATCATGAATGGAGCTCACAAGATCTATACATAAAAGCACAAAGGAGGAGATACAACCATCTAGCTACATCATGGACCCATAGTCCAAGGTGGAACTACTCACGAATCATACTGGAGAGAAGGCCTCTGTAACACCCTAGTTTTAGCTAATCCTTATTTAGGGTTTGTTTGTGCATCATGAGCGTCATGTTCAAAATTCTGCATTAAAGAACATAATGAAAAAACCCTAAATCCTAATTTTCCCTCTCCCTCTATTTGAAAACAATTAAAATGGTTTGATATTTTGAAAAATCCAAAATGTTTGGAGCCCAATTGGACTAAAAGGGCCCCTACAATAATTTCATATATTTTATAAATATCCCTGGTATTTTAAAAGTATCAAAAACAGTTTACAATTTGAAAATACAAAAGAGAAATGCAAAACAGAAAAATAAAAGGAATTTGCAAAATAAAAACAGAACCCTACCTATCTAGGCCGCAACCCAGCAGCCCAACTCCTCTCCCTCTCCCTTTACTGCCACCCGCGCAGTGCTCCCATAGCCCACCTACGGCCCAAGCGCGGCCCATCTGTAGCCATCCCTCCCCGATACCGGTTCGGCCTTCTGTTCGGTTCATCGTCTTCGTGCCCGATGGGAACCTGCTCGGTGGTGCGGCGTCCGCCATCTGCTGTCGTTGTTGCGCCAAGATTCCCGCTGCTGCTCTTGGCCGCCTACAAGTACCTCGACGGCGCTGCGGAGAAGCCCTAGCATGCCTCTGTCCCCCTCCCCTCACTTCCTTGCACCATGCCGAAACCCTAGCTCGCAGGATAATTTCAACGCCGTTGTTCCCGGCGACCCCAAGCCCCTCTGAGGATCCCAGGAGCTCCGCACCGTCGCCCTCGTCCTTCTAGCCGACGCACACAAGCCGGGGTGCCTCCATCTCGTCAGAATCAAGCCCGAATGTTTCCTCCACCGACGGACGTCATCGCCAAATAGCACCGTTTCCATCCTCCCCGTGCCTCCTCGACCCCACCACCACGCTCTGGGTGAGCTGCCGGTCCTCCTGGACCCCTCGTCCCTCTCTATGTCGCTCTGTGTCGCGCTCGTGTTGGAGCTTGTTGTGCACCACCGCTGGTATTTGGTTGCCGGCGAAGCTCCGATGACCAAAAAAGGGCGGTGCCGCCACCAATAGGAATCCCGCGTCGCGCTGCGTCTAACCTGCCTACTCGCGCATCACCTCTCGCCCCCGAACACCGTCACTGTCATCGATCTGGGAGAGTCCCGCCAGCTTACATCATCATGACGACGTATGTGGCAGCTGAGGTGGCAAAGGCCCACCAGTCAGTCAGTGTGGGTACCCTTTGCCTGAGTGTAAAAAGTTTAACCAGCCAATTGTTTTAATAATATCAGAATCTGTTTAAATATTGTAAAATCAATAACTTATTATTTATATGTCAGAAAATATGAATAATATATCAAAATGTTCAAAAAAATGAGAACTACCTATTTAAGTTATAATCATGCATTGTTCAACAACTTTCAAGACAAGTTTAATTAGAACAACATAGTAACCCCTCACAAGTGATCCAGAGTTTCCCTAAGTTAGGGTTTGTGCCCCTCGGAACCCCGATTAAATTGTCGAGCATGCTTTAGGGTTACATTTCAATACTATTAACTCGCCATATCATCATTCTTGTTTGAGCATTGCATCAATGCCATGTGCTGATTGTTTTCCTTTCTTTCCGGTGTTTGGTTCTTTCTGGTATAATACGATATCGAGATCGAGATCAAAGACAGAGACCAAGATCATCAAAGATCGAAGATCGATGAACAATACTTGACCAACTGTAATCAAGTCAAGTACAAGTATTCCAAAGATCTTCTTACCGGTTATCAACGGGAAAAGGCAAGCATAACCCCACCATGATATAATCCTATGATTTCGAAAGAATTTCAATTCCTGCCATGATGCATACGATTCTACTGTGGTCTTTTATCGATAGATAGAGTATCCTGCCATGATGCATACTCCCTTTGAGATTATATTACCTGATCCACTACTCCTAGCATAACTTGGTATGGCTTGTGTGCACTGCTAGAGCTTATATCTGTGTCTGCTTAGCCATGCATAGTTTTCAGTGCTGGTTCATCCAGATGATGTATTAGATGCAGAGAATCTAGTATGATAGGATAACATGATGAGATGAGATCAGTGATATGATATTAAACATGATAAGGCTTGTATGGGAGGCCATAGTGGGATGTGGTTTTTCTAGTCCCATGCTCGCCACCAATAGGAACTGAGTTCTTGCCTTTGGAACATAGATGAGCGTACAGCCCACGGGTCTTGGGAACCCCTCGCCTGATTAACTTTCCTAGTAGATTCCATGAGTCACATAGTTTGGGCCTGGCATTTGACATGCATTCTGGATCTTCTCGAAGGCGGTGAAGGAGGTGCATTCATAACAGGTACGGAAGAGTGGACCGGGTTGCTTGGGGTAGATAGCACCCCTGGTAAACCAACCTCGCCTCACATCTTTAAGGACCGGCTTCGGGACTTAACCCGTTACGATGGAACCATCCTTATTGCGTGACTCATGGTCTCGGCGAAAGCAAGGTAAAGGTCATGGCCAACCACCCTCTGCCAGCCTTCCAAGGAAGAGGGCTAATAGCTTGGCATTAAGAGTCGGTTGGTACGTGTGGGTCAAGTTGTACACCCCTGCAGGGTTAAAACTTTTCAAAAATCTTGTTCGCCGTTATGAACACTTGGTGACCAGATTCTAAGATCGTAGAGAACTTTAACCTAATCGTAAAACTTGGCAGTTCAACGTGTGCTTAAGGATGCTTCCTCATGTGTACGAGGGGGTGATCCTAGTTGGTAGATGATGATGACTTGGTGGATATCAAAATATGTTGATCACTATTTCAAAGATGTCTCTCTCTTATACCCTTTTAAAATACTTTGAATAGATGATCTTCTTCTCTCCCTGATTTTATAAATAAAGATGGCTTTATGCAAAACAACTCCACCAGACATAAGTCTTGCGGAGTACACCCTGTACTCACCGTTGCATGGTTGATAGTTTTGTAGCAGAGTAAATGTTCCCTAAAGATAAGATTGGTTCTACATCGACACCGACGAGTAGCTTGGGGTTCCCGGCCGGCAGCCTGGAATCTATGGGCAGGGACGTCATCGTTATGCTTCAGGCCTCTTAGGCCATTTGTTAAGTTTTCTATACTTAATAGCATAAGTTTCCTTCCATTGTTTGATGATTGTGGTCAGTGTCCTTTGCTTGTAATAATTTGGTTCTCTGCTCAGTTATGAGCTTGCTGTAATAAATTTTTGTGTCGTAGGTTCACTGCTATGTTAACTATTCTTCACTGGATATCCTCGAGCTCAGGGTTAAGCTTATGTCATAAGGAGGTCTGGGATTTGTTTAGCCCTGATCCCGGGGGTGTCACAGGTTTTGGTATCAGAGAAGTACCGACCATAGGAAAACCTTGCTATTGGTCGATGTTGAGTCTAGTATTTTTGAAAAATATTTTAAGAGCTGAAAAGTATTTGCGAAAACTCTATTATGCTTCTTTTTCTTATTATCCAGTTTCACTCTAACTCTAGGTTATCTTATCTAGTGTTGATTTTGGAAAAGTTTTGATATCTCTTCTAGAATTTCAAAGCTTAGGTGCCTTCTAGGCATGTCGTTTCTAAGATAGTTGACCTAGTGTTGAATTCTCTAGTTGTGTGTGTTGTGAATTTCTTGATCGCCTTTGCTCTTGTTAAAATGAGAGATTTCTTCATATCATGATCTCTCTATCTTATGGGCCACAACATCATGTTGTTGGTTCCACAGTGTTCTGTTCTAGGCTTCGAGGTTTCCTTTCGCCTCGTGTGCCTCCTTTTTGTTTGTTTGGTACTTCAGAATATGTTTCTTCTTTTGGAAGCTACCCCGTGATTTCTATCTTGTAGTGTACGCTAAGTCACTCAAGTAGTAGTTATTACTTTCTTCGGGTTTTAACCCTTGGACTTGAACCAAAGTGTAGAGGACCCAACTTTTATTAAGGTAGAGATCCTGTGTTTACAATGCTAGTCCCTGGATCAATAGCTAGCATCCACAGTTAAGATGTAATATCAAGAAACAAAGGTCATAATACAACTTTATAACCAGGAACAAAATAATTCATCACATATTACATAGCTCATTTGGCTATCTCATTACAATGCAGTAGAAATAACTATATAGCATGGAGTCCTTCATATTCAAAGTGCCACATGCAATCATGTTGGTTGTAGACTTGTAATCCTAATCAACACACTTCACTAATATCAATCAAACCTGTAACATAATAAGTTACAGCCACAAGGATCAATATATTTGAATTGTATTGGCAAGTGATACTATGGTAGAATAGTGGTATCTATCATCTATATGCATTTGGCTAAGTGGAGCTTAGGCTTACTTTGCTCAAAATAGATTTTCCTTATAAGTTGAAAACACTAAGTTTTTGTTTGCCAAAATCACCCAAGGCATCAAGCAATAGACATTGGTAATACTTTACCCTTGTTCAACCACAAGTTTTTAACTTAGAAATTGGGATGAGAAGATTCTTGATAGCTTCCATGTCTTGATGCTCAAATTGTCCATTGCTGGGGACACAACTAAGTACTTATATTTTACTCTCTCGAGAGGTGGTGCACTTTCCCCACAAGACTCGACATGCATCGAGACAAGATCTTTCATAAGCCTTCCCTTAGACTAGAATGGACAAGTTCCCAAACCTATCATCCCCTACCACAAACTGTCCATTTGGCTAAGTTATTGTAACCTATAGGATCCAGGCAGAGCCCATAATACCAAGTGGATGCACTTGAAGCTTCTCAACATTTGACATATCAAATCTATTTCTTCCTGGGTGGAATTCCACAAGTGAGATACACTAGGTAGTCCATTGAAATGGGCCCTGAGTAAACACTCAACAAAAATCCATCCATGCAAGTCCCATTCCACCCAGGTGGTTCATTCACATAGTTGTTTTATTAAACAAAACACAAGTCCTTGACTTAGAAATATTTCATAGCATGAATATAATCCACCCTTGTTTTCTACTAGCTAGGCTAATCATGATAGAAGTAGGAATCTTAACTTAGGGAAAATTCTACTAAGGTTTCATCTACTAGGATTTCCCATGGCATAGTTAACACTTAGAAACTTCCATGCAAGTCCTACTCAAAACATCACTAATGCATAGTGAAAATATTGGGACAAAAGTATGAAGCACCACTTGCATTTTTGGTAGAGAATATAAGTTCACTCCTTGATCTTGCAATAGTCACACTCTTCAAATTCCACTACAATTCAATCAAGCAAGGCACAAATTCAATCTACCATTCAAGTAATTCATCACATAGAATAATAAAAACAAAGCAATGCATGCAAGCATGGCAAAGATTGTTTTATTTGGAAAAGTGGTTTCTAATAGGTTATAAACATTTTAAAACACCTATTGGTTATTTATAAAAGTGGCAAAACCATTTGATATTAAGTTAGTGCAAATGGCCACCTTAAATCCCTTTTGTTTTGCAAGAATTGATTTTATTCAAATAATAATTTCTAGCATTAGCTAAATGTTTTTAAACACCAATATTAATGTTTATGGTCATAATGTTTTAAAACAATTCCATTTGCAAAGGGTTTCATCCAAAATCCATTTTTAAACCAAAGAAACAATTTATTTTGTTGGAAATGTCTTTTATCAAAGTAATAATTTTATAGGGTTCCCCAAATATATTTTAAAATCCCAAAGCTTGGTTTTTAGGTTAAGAGAGTTTAATTCAAACCATTTTCAAAAGGTTTTACTCAGAAAGCATTTTAAAAAATAAACAATATTTTTATTTAACTAGAAATGATTTTATTCAAAGATTTATTCCTAAGTGTCACAAAATATATTTTTAAATCCAAAAGTTGGTTTCTATGGTCAGTAGCTTCAAAAAAACCATTTACAAAAGATTTTATTCTAAAAAAATGTCTAGAATATTTTTTATATTCAAAATATGCCTAAACAAGTTTCTACAAAAACAACCCATTTTGCAGAAGCAATTCATTAAAAAAATGGTATGGTTGGATAGGATTCTTTTTTCTGATTCCATTGATATAAAGTTTGAAAATTTTGGACGTGCAGATTTAAAGTTATGAATTTTACAAAATCAAACCTCTAATAGGATCAAATCTGTTTTTAAATCAACACACAGGCCACGCGTCACGTTTCTACTGGTTGGTACCGGTTCGCGTGGATCGCATGCTGTGGATCCTTAGATCTAACTAGCATCCTATGGCACAGATCAAAACATGCCCCTTCGGTTAAGTTTCAATCGCATCCGTCCGATCTAAATCGCATGGCTCTAATCGACTAAACTAGAAAGTGGCGACGCTGCGACGGTGGCTGGCGGCGGCGCGCTCAGAAAGTGACGGTGCCAACGATATAGGAAGAGAGAGAGGAGGGGAAGGGGCTCACAGTGTTCGCGTGATGACGCTGATGCTCGAGGTTGTCTTTGTTGGCGAAGGGGCGCTCGAGGACGTTAGGGATTCCTCGCCGGAGTTCTCTCTGGCGACGATTGCTCTCTGTTGAAGAATGAGGCGGCACTACGATGAACGCCAGGGCAAGTAAAGGATGCAGTCAGATGCGCAAGATTGTGGTGAGTACACACGTGTGAAAGAGAGGAAGAGGGGAGGTCAGGGTTCACCTGGAGAGGTCGCCGGGGCGAAGGCAGATGACAACGGCCCTCGGGTGTCAAAGTTGCCGAGCCTCTGGGCACGCGCGGGCGAGAGGGGGCTATGGGCAGGTGTGCATGATTATGGGGATCACTCTAGTACGTACTGTGAGTGGAGGGGTGGCCAGAGTTGCTAGAATTTGGTCGGAGAAGGTCGTCGGTGCTGAGGTGGTGTGGCTCAAAATCCAAGCAGCCCTAGGGCATAAAGAGCCTGGCGAGCGAGGGGAAAGGTAGAGGAGAGAGCGGAGACTAAGTACGCACGGTCACAGGATGGTTTCATGGCGTAGTTAACGCGTATTAATGCCGGCATTCAACGGTAGTAAAATAGCCAGAGAGGGGCATGGTCAGTGGCGGTGAGGAAGAAGATGATTGCGTGGCAGTGGGGCCTGGCGGAAGCGAGAGAGAGAGAGGGTGCGGTGGGGTCAGCAAGTCAGGGACTGAGTGGGTTGAGTTTGCGGTGCGAATCGTTTTCCTGCGGGGAAGAGAGAGATGGGCTGGCTAGTTGGGCCTGGGCTGGGCTGGTTCTTTTTTTTCTTTCCTGTTTGTTTTTCTTTTTCTATTTCTTTTATTCTGTTTTGAATTAGTTCAAACAAACATTTGAATTCAGAACCCTCCAAACTTTTTAGTAAGTTTTTAATCTGTTCATTTATGTAATTAAACAATCCATTTAGAATATTTATTTTATTCTCTTTATGGTTTGTTATTTATTTAAAATAGACATTTTGTCTTTTTTCAAATAAGATTTTAATTACATTTTCAAACTCTTTAATTGAATTATAATTTTCACCAAACCTTTTTCAGTAGGTTTTACTTATTCCATTGTGTAAATAATTCACTTGAATTATTATTTAAAATATTTTAACAGGATTTATTAATCATTCAATTTGGGCAATTGTTTTTATTCCAATAAAATCAAATATGGTTTTAATTCCATATAATTTTTTATTTAAATGATTCCCTTATTCCAATTAAGTTAAATAAATAACTTTTATATCCACTTTGGGAAATTCCACTTTATTATTTTCCCATGATTTAATTAATCATTTCTATTAAGGATTTTGTCTTTATTCAAGTATAATAGAATTTGGTTAATGTCATATTATTTTATTTGTATATTCTTTATCCATTTATTTCATTTGGATTTGGATTATCTTTGTTCCATTTTCTTATGGGTTTAATTCAAGATTTAAATTGTCTTCCAAATAATTTTATGGGATTTATTATTTAGTTTAGATATCTTGTCTTTATTTAAATAAAATTGGATATTGTTCAATCCTTATGATTTTATTTAAATAATCTTTTATCCTTATTTATTATTCAATAATCTTTCATTTCATTTGTTTTGCCAAGATTTAATTTGGCTTTCAAATATTCCTTAATTAATTATTTATTTCTTTGTCTTATGAAATTCATATATTTTTATTTATAGATCCAAAATTGGTGATTCCAATTTGCATAATCTTATTTGATATTTGTTTATCTTTCCAAATCCTTTTAGGATTACTTTGCTCACAATTTGGTATGGATTTTAGATAGGAGCTTTATTAGCTTTAGAAATTATTTCCTTGTCTTAATAAATTCTTAAGTTTTTATCTATGGCTCCAAAATAAATGAAACTAATTTCTATGGTCTTAAAATATTTTATTTTATCATTCTTGATCATTTATAAATGTTTTTTGACAAATTTTTATATGGTTCACATCCATAGTCTCTGAGGGATCTTGGAGATGATTTTCAAGTGTTTTGGTTTAACTTTTTCAAGTGTTTTATAGTTTTGGTTTAACTTTTTCAAGTGTTTAAATTTTAATATTACATTTATTGATGAATGCATTTCACTTGATTTGAATTTTGTTGAATTCCATTTTATTCAAAATTGTTGAAGAAGGGTTTTGATGTTTTCTTTTTGAAAAAAAAAGTTTCTTTTCACCCTAAATTTCATCAACTATTTATTTTGTTTATTTATTTTTCACATTTCAAAATTTTGATAATTTTGGGATGCGACACGAAGATCCCTGATTGTGCTGGATTCTAGTGATGTGAATCTTCTACATGAAGCTGACCTTTAACTCAAGAACCAATCCTTTGACCCCTGTCGTTAATGTTCACACATTACCTCAGGATGGCTGGTACTACAATTCTAGCCTTCAAGCTTGTGCCCTTGCTGCGATTGAATTGTGACAACTATGGACTTCCCCTACCACATGCTATGGCAGATGTTCTTTAATGGAACCAAACAGATCACGACAAGAGTACTCCTTGAGAGTCTCACATCTATATTCGTGACTCTGCCACACTCTACCCCTTCTATGCATTACTTTCCGGAAGGTTGTTGACTTATGCATCCACATCTTAGGATTCTATCATGAGCATGTTCTTCCTCATTTGTTGCTTTCCGACCTTTGTCAACCAGTTGGTAGCCAAGTCGTAAATATGCATCGGTGTCTTTCGATGTAAGATACTCTTGTGGTCCGTCATGACAAACCAATTCGGGATGTCAGGAGAAACAAACTCTAGCACCTCGTCATATCTAGGACCTGGTCAAAGTGTTGTAATCCGCAGATTAGGATGCATTGAGTGTCTCTCATATGTTCTACCTTAAAGTATCACCTTGTTTCAAACTAAGAGGTCGTGCTGAGATTCATGACCCACTTAATGAAGTGATGCTTCTACACATTGTTACCCAACCTTTTCCGAGCTTTCGTGTTCGTGAATGATGCGTGTGCATAATAATGTGGACATGTGAGATCCTTAACAATTATTATTGTTTTGAACTCCAAGGACAATTGTGTCATCTTTAGAGTGATAGGTTAACCCTTTCACTAAGCGAAGAAATGATCGTGGTACCAAGTCCGCTATTCTAGTACATCTCTTCCGTCGAAGAGTTAGGCTCGTGCCGAAGCTCTGATACTATGTCTTCTTGCCTTACAAAGCAAGTTTCCTCTCGAGCTAAGTGACATATCCGTGGTTTGTGATATTGTATATGTCTACCAGAAGTATCGCCATGCTGCCACATCACCATGCTGTCAAGTTCTTGAGCAAGCAAGTTCTCTGAACAGCTATTTTCTCCAAGGATCCGTACCGGATACCCTTGAACTAGTTGGTTGAGTTGAAACAACAACTTGGAGAGTTGTAAGACAAAAGTTCTACCCGACTCTATTCCTTCGTAAAGGGATCTCTAGTTTTGTTCGTGCTAAAGAAAGATAGTATCTCCTTCATGGATATGTTATTTCTCCCACCTTTGATTTGATTTGGGTTATCGTCAAATCAAACTCAGTTCCAAGGACTATCTTGATAATGTTTCTACTTGTGATTTTTCACTTGGGTACATCTTCATGTCCTTTGGTCTGACCAATATGTTTGCCTCGTTCAAGCAGCATATGAGTCCATCTTCTTGCAGTGGTTTGATAAGTTTGTTTTTGAGCCCATCGATGACACCCTTACCTCCTCCATGCTAGGCTAGATTCATATGGAACACTAGGCAATGATGTTGGAAACTTTCAAGAACCATCCTCGACTCATCTCGAAGAATGTGTTCTGGATGCTAGAAGTGACCTTCTACAATTCACATGCAATTGCTGAAACATGTCACCGTGGATTCGAGAAGAGTTATCTCCCTCTCTCTAAGGACACATGTGTGTTTTCTTGTTAGTACATTATGTACGTGTAGTCATCTATTGACAAGTTGTTAAATACATGGACCTAGCAATCTAGCTCAGTCTTCTAGAGCTTGACACTGTAGTCCATTTCTTGAAAATCTAGTGACTTTATCTTTGCGGTAAATGTTGCAAACTTTCCATTCGGACATGCTGAGTCTGAAGAATCATGTCGCCTAACCAAATATGAATCTCAAGAAGCAATGATGGTTGGTGTTATTTGAGGTTTTTAAATAGGTCTCTTTGTAAATCTGGCAAGATTGATGTAATGGTTGACACACTTAGCCAGAAAGACCGTTTTTCATAATCTCTTGATTCAACAATATCAACCACTCTTCATGAGGCATCTTCTACAATTTAGTGTAGGAGTTGTTCTTATGGTTTCCTTTGTACCTGAAGTCCGACCTTTACTTGATGTTTGATTTCTCGAACATCGAGGAGAACATTTAAAGTACTGTTGCTAAATATCTCTTGATCGATCCTCCAGACCCTTTATGTTGGCAAGCGCATGGTTGTGCCAAATAATTGAAGTCTGAGGATGAAGTTTCTTTCTTCTCGTGTCATCAGGAATCTTCTTACTTAATCATTTGGTGGTGTAAAGTGATATCATGATCTTTAGCAAAGATTTTGATATACCTGGATGAATAAAGAGTTTCCTTCATTTTCTCAACCTTGTTTTAAGAGCGACTATGATTTTGGCAATCAGCAGTTTCTCTTGCTACATGTTCTTTGTGACTCTTATGGGTCCTCGCCACAAATCACCTTTCTGACTTGTCCTTCTGCTGAATGAAAGAGTGACCCCTCCATGTCAAAAGCAGTACAACAACTTGGTTTTGTTGATCGAAATCTCTGAAACCTAGAAATCTCTACTTTGGCCGTTTAGTAGAGGTTCCCTGTCGAAGTCTATGGTCATGTTCTTTCTGTTGGAAGCTTTCTTCTTGAGAAGCTTCAAAACCTCTCATAAGTTCCATAGTCTCAATCCTTATGAAGACCATATATCTAACAACTTGAAACCATCTCCTCTTGTTCTTCTATTACCATGGCGTGTTTCATGTTCGTCATCTCAGAGTTGTTTTTGAACACTCCATCCATGAGTTGACCATGAGATACTCTATGTGTTGTCTAGTGAGTTTCCTCTTATCTTTATAGTGACCGTGTCTCTTTTTATCTATGTCTCTTTTCCTACCTTTGGAATCTTGGGTCGAGATTCTCATAAGGGGGATAGAGCTGTAACACCCCAGTTTTAGCTAATCCTTATTTAGTGTTTGTTTGTGCATTATCAGCATCATGTTCAAAATTGTGCATTAAAGAACATAATGAAAAAAACCCTAAACCCTAATTTTCCCTCTCCCTCTATTTGAAAAAAATTCAAATGGTTTTGATATTTTGAAAAATCCAAAATGTTTGGAGCCCAATTGGACTATAAGGGCCCCTGCAATAATTTCATATATTTCATAATTGTCCCTAGTATTTTAAAAGTATCGAAAAGAGTTTACAATTTTAAAATACAAAAGAGAAATGCAAAACAGAAAAAGAAAAGGAATTTGCAAAATAAAAAAAGAACCCTACCTATCTAGGCTGCAGCCCAGCAGCCCAACTCCTCCCCCTCTCCCTTTCCTGCCGCCCGCGCAGTGCTCCCATAGCCCACCTTCGGCCCAAGCGCGTCCATCTGCATCCCTCCCTATCCTGATATCGGTTCAGCCTTTTGTTCGGTTCGTCGTCTTCGTCCCCGATGGGAACCTGCTCGGTGGCGCGGCATCCATCGTCTACCGCCGTTTCTGCACCAAGATTCCTGCTGCCGCTCTTGGCCGCCTACAAGTACCTCGATGCCGCTGTAGAGAAGCCCTAGCACGCCTCTGTCCCCCTCCCCCTCACTTCCTTGCGTCATGCTGAAACCCTAGCTCGCAGGAGCTTGTCTATGCCGTCGTTCCCGGCCACAACAATCCCCTCTAAGGATCCCAGGAGATCCGCACCATCGCCCTCGTCCTTCTAGCCAACGCACGCAAGCCGGGTGCTTCCATCTCATCGGAATAGAGCCCGAATATTTCCTCCACCGACGGACGTCATCGCCGAATACCACCGTTTCCATCCTCCCCGTGCCTCCTCGACCCCACCACCGCGCTCTGGGTGAGATGCTGGTCCTCCTGGACCCCTCCTCCCTCTCTGTGTCGCTCTGTGTCGCGCTCGCGTTGGAGCTTGTCGTGTGCCGTCGCTGGACATGGTTGTCGGCGAAGCTCCGATGACCCAAAAAGGGCAGCACCGCCACCAATAGGAAGCCCGCGTCGCGCTGCGTCTAACCTTCCTACTCGCGCATCCCCGCTCGCCCCCGAACGCCGTAACCGTTGTCGATCTGGGAGAGTCCCGCCGGCTGATGTCATCGTGACAACGTCCTGATGTCATCGGGTGCGGGTCAGACCCGGTCAAACCAGCCTCGGGACCCACCTTGCGTATGTGGAAGCTGAGGTGGCATAGGCCCAACAGTTAGTCAGTGTGGGTAGCCTCTACCCGAGTGTAAAAAGTTTAACCAATTATTTTAATAATTTCAGAATTTGTTTGAATATTGTAAAATCAATAACTTATAATTTATAAGTCATAAAAATATGAATAATATATCAAAATGTTCATAAAAATGAGGACTACCTATTTAAGTTATAATCATGCATTGTTCAACAACTTTCAAGATAAGTTTAATTAGAACAACATAGTAACCCCTCATAGGTGATCCGGAGTTTCCCCGAGTTAGGGTTTGTGCCCCTCGGAACCCCGATTAAATTGTCGAGAATGCTTTAGGGTTACATTTCAATACTATTATCTCGCCATATCATCATTCTTGTTTGAGAATTGCATCAATGCCATGTGTTGATTGTTTTCCTTTCTTTCCTGTGTTTGGTTCTTTTCGGTAGAATACGATATCAAGATCAAGATCAAAGACAGAGACCAAGATCGTCAAAGATCGAATATCGACGAACAATACTTGGCCAACTGTAATCAAGTAAATTACAAGAATTCCGAAGATATTCTTATCGGTTATCAACGGGCAAAGGCAAGCATAGCCCCACCATGATATAATCCTATGATTTTGAAAGAATTTCAATTCTTGCCATGATGCATACGATTATATTGTGGTCTTTTATCGATAGATAGATTATCCTGTCTATTGCATACTCCCTTTGAGCTTATATTACCTGATCCACTTCTCCTAGCATAACTAGGTATGGCTTGTGTGCACTGCTAGACCTTATATCTTTGTCTGCTTAGCCATGCATGGCTGTCAGTGCTGGTTCATCCAGATGATGTATTAGATGCAGAGAATCTAGTATGATAGGATAACATGATGAGATGAGATCAGTGATATGAGATTAAACATGTTAAGGCTTGTATGGGAGGCCATAGTGGGATGTGGTGTTTCTAGTCCCATGATCGCCACCAATAGGAACTGAGTTCTTGCCTTTGGAACCGATATGAGCGTACATCCACACGGGTCTTGGGAACCCCTCGCCTGATTAACTTTCGTAGTAGATTCCATGACTCACATAGTTTGGGCCTTCCATTTGACATGCATTCTGGATCTTCTCGAAGGTGGTGAAGGAGGTGCATTCATAACAGGTAGGGAAGCATGGACCGGGTTGCTTGGGGTAGATAGCGCCCCTGGTAAACCAACCTCGCCTAACATATTTAAGGACCGGCTTCGGGACTTGACCCGTTACAGCGGAACCATCCTTATTGCGTGACTCATGGTCCCGGAGAAAGAAAGGTAAAGGTCATGGCCAACCACCCCCTGCCAGCCTTCCAAGGAAGAGGGTTAATAGCTTGGCATTAAGACTCGGTTGGTACGGTGTGGGTAAAGTTGTACACCCCTGCAGGGTTAAATCTTTTGAAGAGCCGTGTTCACGGTTATGAACGCCTGGTGACCAGATTCTAATATCATAGAGAACTTTAACCTAATCGTAAAACTTGGCAGTTCAACGTGTGCTTAAGGATGCTTCCTCATGGGTACGAGGGGGTGATCCTAGTTGGTATATGATGATGGCTTGGTGGATATCAAAATATTTTGATCAATATTTTAGAGATGTCGCTTTCTGAAACCCTTTTAAAATACTCTGAATAGACGAGCTTCTTCTCTCCCTGATTTTATAAACAAAGATGGCTTTATGCAAAACAACTCCACCAACCATAAGTCTTGAGGAGTACACCTTGTACTCACCCTTGCTTTGTTGATACTTTTGTAGCAGAGTAAATGTTCCCTGAAGATCAGATTGGTACTACATCGACACCGACGAGTAGCTTGGGGTTCCCGGCCGGCAGCCTGGAATCTATGGGTTGGGACATCATCATTATGCTTCAGGCCTCTTAGGCCATTTGTTAAGTTTGCTATACTTAATAGCATAATTTTCCTTCTGTTGTTTGATGATCATGGTTAGTGACCTCTCCTTGTAATAATTTGGTTCTCTGCTCAGTTATGAGCTTGCTGTAATAGATTTTTGTGTCGTATGGGTCACTTCTATGTTAACGATTCTTCACTGGATATCCTCGAGCTCAGGGTTAAGCTTATGTCAGACGGAGGTCTGGGATTTGTTTAGCCCTGATCCCGGGTGTGTCACAGCCTCCGGGATGATCTTCCCTCAGGCAGGGTGCCGGGAAGAACTTCAGATCCCCCGATCTATGGACGATGGTGGCGGAGGCTACAAACGGTTTCATGGATATTTGATCGGGTGCTTAGGGTATCTGCATCGGGGGCTTCTTCTAGGCGAAGGGGGAGAGCGAGGAGGCGGCCAGGGCCACCAAACCCTAGCCAGGCGCGGGGCTCGGCCCTCCCGCTCCTGGGGTGGGTCTGGCCCCCTGGCTGGCCCCTCCGGCTCACCTCTGGACTTCTTGTTACCCACGGAAAGTAATTGACATTGACGTTTGTCCCGTCCAATTCCGAGAATATTTCTTTAGTAACTTTTCTGAAACCAAAAACAGCAGAAAACATGCATCTAGCATTGTTGCAACTTGTTAATAGGTTAGGACCAGAAAACATGCAAAAAGCACCTCAAAGTGTAGACAAGCAAAGCAAAGTAGATACTAAACAAGCATGGAGCATAAAAAATTATAGATACATTTCCAACGTATCAGTTGGTTGCACTAATGCGGAGAAAGTCAGATTTGCAGCACACCTACTAGAAGGACCAGTAGCTACTTGGTGGGATAACTTTCAAGTTACTAAACCTACTGAAGAAGTGACTTGGGCAATGTTTGAGGATGGATTCCGTACTACCCACATCTCTTCCGGAGTTATGGGCTTGAAGAAAAAGGAATTTCACAAACCTTAAACCACGCCATCAAAGTGTTGCAGAATATATTGAAGAGTTCAACAATCTGTCACGCTATGCACCGAATGATGTTGACACTGATGCAAAGAGGAAGGAGAAGTTCCTTGAAGGGATGAATGACGAGATGTTCATGCAAATATTGGTTGCTTATGTTATAACTTATCAATCTCTGTGTGACAAAGCTACCATATTGGAAAGCAAGATGAAGCAAGTGGTGAATAGGAAGAGGAAACACCATTTTGATAAGCATCTATCAGGATCATCTCACAAGAGTTCAATTGGTGAAGGTAGTGGAAGTTCTGGATCCCACAAGAACGGGAATCATAACAACCACCACGACAATAACCGCCACCACGATAGCAATAAACATCATGGACACAACAATGGGGACTACCAAAAGAACAAGAGTGGACACAGGAGTCACCATAGTGGAAATGGCAATGGGAATCAGCCAGGTAAGAGAGACATCAATCAGATTGAATGTTTCAATGGTAAGAAAACAGGGCACTATGCCAATGAATGCCCAGAAAAGAAGACTGATGGGGCTAACAAGCCAAATCCTTTTCAAAAGGGACATGTGAATCACAATGTGGATTAAATCCAAGAGGAGTGTGATGCTGTGGTTGGTAAGTTCAAGATTAATTCTTTTCTAGCACTTATCCTTTTTGATACCGGCGCATCGCATTCATTCATTTCAAGAGAATTTGTAGACAAAAATAGTCTCCCAACTGAAAAAATTGGATGTCCTATTAAAGTAAGCTCCTTAGGTGGACAAATGATAGTAAATTTTGGATGTCACGAGCTAGTTCTAGAGTTTGGAAAGTACAAGTTTCCAGTTAGTCTAATAATCCTAGAGTCCCAATGATTATATGTAATATTAGGCATGGACTGGATGACTCGTTATGAGGGAGTGATAGACTGTGCTAGACGAACTGTTACACTCACGATCCTAGAAAAGAAACGGATTAGGTTCAAGTCTAACTTTGAACCCAAAGGGAGTAAGCTAAATTATCTTAAGTGTGTTATCCTAGACAGTGTACCAGTAGTGAAGGATTACCCTGATGTGTTTCCGGAGGAATTGCCGGGAATGCCACCAGATAGGGATGTGGAGTTTCTGATTGACTTACTGCCAGGATCTGGACCCATAGAAAAGAGACCCTACAAGATGTTAGTTGATGAGTAAAAAGAGCTCAAAAAAAGCTTGGAGAACAATTGTAGAAAGGATTTATTCAACCGAGTTCTTCGTCTTGGGGTTGTAACTACCTCGGTGAATTACGCTCCTAGATACAAGCCTGGATGAGTGGTAGTGGTTGAAATAGTACGGTGGGGCCCCAAAAGCCACTCACTGGTAGTCCTTTCAGACGTCCCAACCACTACCCTCTCAACGGGACCTGTACGGGCGGCGTAATCGGCAGGCGAAGGGATCAACTACGTACACAAGTGGGTATGTACGCAAGCCACCATACAAGAGTACATCAGAGCCATACCATCTAGAAAGAAAGGAAATATAGCAACGCCATACGGCAAGATTCAAATGACCTAGATAGATCTATATTTTAGGATACTTCCTCATACAACACACATCAGAGTATCATGCGGAAGCGGCAAACAAAATCCGAGTACGGATAAGAAGCAAATCGGCATAAGATGCCATAGAAATAAGCACATCCCAACTACAGGTCTCACGGATCCCCGTTCCCGGAATCTCTACACCGAACGATCGTTGCCCACATCTTCGGCTTCTTCCACCCAGTATCCGTCCTGTGAAGGTACCTGTTCATCTGAACCAAGAATTTATCGTGTGAGACCCTAAGGGTACTCAGCAAGTCTTAATGCCTCTAAAGGGGACACAACCTGGGGTGACGCAATTGCAGCGAAAGATAAACCCTAGCAGTTCTACAGATAAACGCTAACCATCCGCCTAACCAATGATAGACGGATGTCCGTGAATTAAGAACAACAGTTATAATGGTAATCTCATCAGATCCATCCTCCTCCCTGCTTACCAACAAGGAAGCGGACGAACAACCCCCATCCGTTGGCAATTTTATTAACCATTCCATGAGTGTTGCACTATTTACTAGTCAAGTTACTTAGTCAGATTAAAGCGGTACTTTAGTTATGCTTGTCTATGATCAAGAAACTGTGCTCCAAGTCGTCCATATCCGCGGACACGGCTTTCAGAAAGTTTTACCCGGCCGGGGTGCACCAATAGCAACACACGCTCGATCAGCCTCGGAAAAACCAAATCGAAACCCAATGAGGCTTTCACGACTGAACAATCACAAGATTCAGAAATATTTCAGGGGGCCACCCCTTAAGTAGATCCATAGCGAAGCCGGTGACTCGAGACGGGCTCAAGGTTTGGGTAGACGGCTGTGAACGACTGGGAACCCGAAAGTGTGGCTGGGCTTGTCGACACCGCGGAATCGTGTCCCGATCCTAAACAGTACAGTGTGCTCCTCGCACAAATTAAATACAGAAAGTAGCATGGCATAAGTACAGGATAGTAAATAAAACCTCAAACTAGTTTGTGGCCCCAAGAAATAAGACGGAATCAAGCTCGCTCGGGGGTCCCATATACCTCCGGATGTGGATAGCGATAAATCAAGGAACAGGAATCAAGTACTCGGGGTCTTACGGGACACAAGTGAGCAGGAAAAACCAAATAGCAGATGTTGCTCACCGGTGCCACTTTCTTTAGTTATCCCAGAACTACTCAGGTTAAGTTGTTTAGGTACCTCATTATCCAACAGACGCTCTCATACCCTACACATGCTGTTCTACGACTCGCATGGCTCAAACAACTCCTATAGTAATGGCTCATGGGATGGGGGAACAAGCTTGGTGGGGTTTTAAAAGTAAAGGCTATGCATACTTGGGATTCATTTTAATGCAATCGCGACTCAATGATGCAAGAATAAGATAGAGGCAATAGGTACTATATGTATGCAAGCATGTGGAAGTGCTTGCCTGTCAACTCAGTTGAAGCGAGGGACGGATCTGGGTAGTGCTCCTGGTTCTCTTGATATAACCCCGCAAAGGTTCATCTATCCGAGAAAAACCAAACAAACAAGGCCAACATGAATATAGAGCACAAGCATATGAATAAGATGCGTAAAGCAAACAATCATGCCATGATGAATGATGCACAAGTTGCATGGCAATAAGTAGCATGGCATGGGTGAGGTGTGGAGGACAAGAAATAACATTTTAATGGGGTTTTGGATCACATTTGTTGCCATAATACTTGCTGGTCACTATATTTTTATATGATGCATGCTGCAATTGAAGTCAAGAATAGCATAAACAGAAAGGTCTCGTCGAGCTGATCATTTTAGACATATCATTTGCTAAATTTGGAATTATAAATCAAAAGTTATTAATTATTTAAATTCCAGTGGCATTTGTGGTAATTTAAATAAACTTGGAATTTTAAATGTGCAAAAGGCAAATTGGATGGCATATTTGAAATCCTGGCATTTTTCTGATATCCAAACATATATCATTTGTGTGATTTGGAATTACTATGGAAAAGTTATTTGAAATCTGAATTGAATTTGAATTTGAAAACATTTAAACAAAGTTTGAATTTAAACAGACACAGAAAACCTGCTCTACTCAGACCAACACACCCACAGGCGCTTACAGGTGGGGCCCTGTGGCTTGCGGTCCCACGCATGTGGTGAGGGAAAGATGGACCGCGGGTTGATGAAGGGGTTTCCTCAGGGGGTTTTGCATAAAACGACAAGAGGCTGGCGGGTGGGGTCTGGCAGGACTGCGGGTTTAGGCGGGAGATACTACGAGGTCCTAAATGCAAAAGACCAAAAACTGTCGGACGGCAGCGGCGCAGCGCTCCGCCGGCGACAGCGATCGGCCGCCGTTTGAACGACGTTGGCGAGCGAACCACTGGGTGAATCGCATCGCGGCCAAAACGAAAAAGGTAGAGGGTTCATCGGTCTGCATCTTTGGTTTGGGATGTCTGCGCGAAGGAGGACCGTAGCGCGCGGGGCAGGGCTCTGAACATGGCCAGATCTACTGCTGCTGCAGCTGCTGTCGCCAGCACGCGACGCGCGGCGCGCGCGCAGAGCGCTCGACCGAATGCGACGGCGATGCACGGCGAGAGGGAGAGGGAGACGTTGTCTGGGGGGAAGAGGAGCTCACCAGCAGCTCGACGGTGCGGTTGGCGGGGCTCGGGAAGGCGAGGATCGGAGCGGGGGCAGCTGGCCGGGGCGTCCTGGCGATCATGGGCATGACGGCGGCGCGGCTCCTCCGGCAAGATCTAGACTCGGCGCATCACGATGCGAGGAGGTCGACGATCTGGTCTTCTTGGCGCGCCTCGGGGAACTCTGGAGCGAAGGGGCGCTGAGGGGGGTCGCCGCTAGGGTTTAGAGGCCATGGGGGGCTATGGATCGCTGGGGGAGGAAGAAGGCAGGTATGGGGGGAGGAAGAGAGGACTGGGGGGATCTGGGGGGAAAGCTAGGGCGAGGGGAAGGATAAGGGCAACGGGGGCAGGTAGATGGCGTGGCTAGCGTGGGGGAGGGCCGGGGTTGCACCTCACGTGCATGGCGTCTTGGTGGCAGGCTTGCTCGGCTGGCCTGCCGGGTGGGGCAGGGCTGCGGTGGGCCAGGGGAGCTCGAGGGCAGGCAGGGTTAGAGAGGGGGGCCCATAGGCAGGGAGAGGGAAGAGAGGAAAGAAGTGAGAGGGAGAGGGCCGGCTCGATCTAGGTTAGGTGAGGGGGGAGGGTGTGTCCTTGATGGTGAGAGAGGGTAGATAGGACATGGTGGGATGGGGCCATGCTAGATAGGTTTAGGGTTGATAGCTAGAGTGGAGAGGGAGAGGGGTACTTTGGGTTGGGATTAGCAAGGTGTGGTGTAGGCCTTTAGCTAGGATGGGTTTGGCATGGGTAGGTTTAGGGTTTAGCTAAGAGGGGGTAAGGGGGAGGAAGGTGGTACTTTAGTTGATCATGCAAACTCCAAACAAGCCCTAACAAGATCAAGGCAAGAGAAAAAGGAAGAGGGAGAGAGAGATGATCATGTGATGATGGGGTGTTCTTATGCTCACACATGATCACATGTGTAAGCATGGAGATGGGGAGAGAGGTTTAGATGATATGGTGAAGAATACTACAAGCCAACACAAGATTTAAACAAAGGAGAGGTGATCCACTTAGAATTCAAGTAAAAACCAAATACTAGAAAAGGTGGCACTTGCATGGCCCATGCAAAATATATGCCATGTGTTTATATTGTGAAAACAACATTATTTCATGTGGCATTAATCCTTGCATTCCCAAAAGGTGGGCAAGGCCAAGCAAAAGATTATGGGTGGATTCCAACCAACCAACATGAGCTAGAGATAACCCAAATTAAAATGCCAAGCTCATATTAATTGGATGGTGGAATAAAACGTGGTGAAAGAAAGGTGGTGGAGTCAATAAGAGAGATGCCCTCAACTCAACTTGGGCATTTAACAATATATTAAGAACCAAATACAATATCAAGAGGCAACTACAATTAATCATGCACATGAGATAAGAACCAAACAAGAAAAGGGTTTTATATGATGCTCAAATGCAAGGCGACATGATGAATGAGCATGGTATGATAATGGTGCAACAATTATATGTTGGAAGTGGCCCTTTTTATTATTACCACAAGTAGCATTACAGGTGTTAGACAACTGGGATGCTACAACTCTCCCCCACTAAACAGGAATCTCGCCCCGAGATTCTAGGAAGAAGAAGAAGATACAAAGAGAGAAGGATGGTTGGCACGGAGTTCATCTTCACGCTCCCATGTGGCTTCATCAACAGAATGGTGTGACCACTGCACCTTGCAAAACTTGATGGACTTGTTGCGCGTCCTTCGTTCTGCGGTCTCAAGGATTTTGGTGGGGTGTTCTTGATAAGACAGATCTTCTTGGAGGTCGATTAGCTCATGATCCACGGTCTTGCCGGGGTCTTTGAAGCACTTCTTGAGCTGAGAGATGTGGAAAACATCATGGACTTTGAGTTTTTCCGGAAGCTCAAGTGCATAAGCAACTTCTCCTCTTCTACCACGTATCTTGAAAGGACCGATGTATCTAGGAGCCAACTTTCCTTTGATACCGAAGCGGTGTGTTCCTCTCATGGGAGTGACACGAAGGTAAACGAGATCACCAGGGGCATATACCATATCCGTGTGCTTCCTGTCATAGTTGCTCTTCTGACGACTCTGAGAAATCTTCAGGTTCTCCAGAATGATATGCACCTTCTCCTCTGCTTGGGTTACAATGTTAGGGCCAAACCAGATTCTTTCTCCTGCACCTGACCAACCAATCGGAGTTCTGCACTTGCGTCCATAGAGAGCCTCGAATGGTGCCATCTTCAGACTCTTCTGGAAGCTGTTGTTGTAGGAGAATTTAGCATAAGGAAGGCATTCCTCCCACTTCATGCCAAACGAGATGACGCAAGCCCGAAGCATATCCTCCAGAATCTGATTGATTCTTTCCACTTGTCCTTGAGACTGAGGGTGGTAAGCAGTGCTGAAGTTCAACTTTGTTCCGAAAGCTTTTTGGAAACTCTCCCAGAACTTTGAGGTGAAGATGCTTCCACGGTCTGAACTGATTTCAAGTGGAACCCCATACAGAGAGACAATTCTGTTGATATAGAGCTCAATCTGAATTCGAAATTGTTTCTTTGATTTGGGAAGAAATGAGCCACTTTAGAAAGCTGTCGATGACAACAAAACTTGCATTGTTGCCTTCTGCGACCTTGGAAAGCCAGTGATGAAGTCCATCTCTACTTTCTCCCATTTCCATTCGGAGGTTTCAATGGCTGTAGAAGACCAAATGGTTTCGATGAACAGCCTTCACTCTGCAGACATCACATTTTGAGACATACTTGGCAATACCGTTTCAACCTGTGCCACCAAAGATTGTGTTTTCAAGTCCATGTACATCTTTGTGCTGCCAGGATGGATAGAAAGAACCGAATCATGTGCCTCCTTGAGAACTTGGTCTCTCAGACCCGGGTAGTTTGGAACAAACATCCGGTGTTCAAAGAAAAGCGTGCCTTGATCATCAACGTGGAAGGACTCATACTTCGGAAGGTCAAGCTTAGAGATGAGCTTTTTGGTGTGCGGATCACCAAGCTGACGAGAGCGAATCTGTTCTTCCAAGAGAGGCGTAGCCAGAAGGTTCAGGAGATGCCCTTGTTCCACAATTTCCAGGTTGAGCTGACGGAATTCCTCGCACAATAGAGGTTGTTGCTCTTCCACCATGAGGTTGTTGACATAAGCTTTACGGCTAAGCGCATCTGCCATGACGTTTGCTTTGCCTGGAGTGTAGTTGATGGTCACATCAAAGTCATTGATTGCTTCGATCCATCTCCTCTACCGAAGGTTGAGATCCGGTTGAGTGAAGATATACTTCAAACTCTTGTGGTCCGAAAAGATCTCACAACGGTTACCAAGCAAGTAGTGCCTCCATAGCTTCAAAGCAAAGACAACTGCTGCTAGCTCGAGGTCATGTGTGGGATAGTTGATCTCATGCGTCTTCAACTGACGAGAGGCATAAGCAACCACCTGTTCTCTTGCATAAGAACCGCACCCAATCCTTGCAAAGAGGCGTCACAGAATATCTGGAAAGGCTTAGATGTATCCGGAGGAACCAAGACTGGCGTGGAAGTGAGCTTCTCTTTGAGTGTCTCAAAACTTTCTTGACAAGCAGGAGTCCACAGGTACTTCTTGCCTTTCTTGAGGAGATCGGTAAGAGGCTTTGCTATCTTCGAGAAGTTCTGAACAAAGCGACGGCAATAGCTAGCCAAGCCGAGAAAACTCCGCACTTCCTTGACATTAGCAGGAGGAAGCCATTCAACTATTGTCTTCACGGTTTCCGGATTGACTGCAATGCCCTTGGCAGAGATAACATGACCCAGGTATGTTACTTCAGGCAGCCAAAACTCACACTTAGAGAACTTTGCATACAAGCGGTTCTCACGAAGCTTGTTGAGGACACACCGCAGGTGTTCTTCATGCTCCTCCTTAGACTTGGAATAGACCAGAATGTCATCCAGATATACCACCACAAATTTATCCAGGTATTCCATGAAAATGGAGTTCATCAGCCTCGAGAAGGTAGCAGGTGCGTTGGTGAGACCGAAAGACATGACCGTGTACTCATACAGGCCATAGCGGGTGGTGAAAGCTGTTTTGGGCACATCTTCTTTGCGAATTTTGATTTGGTGATAACCACTTCTCAAGTCCAGCTTAGAGAACACCACAGCTCACGCTAGTGATCAAATAGATCATTTATCCGTGGAAGAGGATATTTGTTCTTGATGGTTTTAGCATTGAGAGCCGTAGTCAACACGAGCCTATCGGTTCATCACGCTTCTTCACAAAGATTGTTGGACTACCCCAAGAAGAAGTCTGTGTTGAATGAAACCCAACTTCTCTTGTTCATCAAGTTGTCGTTTGAGTTCAGCCAACTCGAAGGACCCATTTTGTATGGCCTCTTGGAGATAGGAGCCGTTCCAGGTTCAAGCTCAATCACGA
This sequence comes from Avena longiglumis, assembly GCA_030063025.1. Lineage (NCBI taxonomy): Eukaryota > Viridiplantae > Streptophyta > Magnoliopsida > Poales > Poaceae > Avena > Avena longiglumis. The sequence goes on along the minus strand of CP125974.1, from coordinate 189,760,326 downwards.
ATTCAACCTCGCGATCCGGAGGCATACCTGGCAACTCTTCAGGAAAGTCATCCGGGAACTCACAGACCACTGGTACACTCTGAATAGCTTCCATAGCATCATCATTCAGAGCCGCCAAGGAATAGAGCTGGACAGCAGGAGTCAGACTTGGAGAAAAGACTATATGGCCTTCAGGAATCTTCAGAGACACTGAGCGTTCAGCACAATCAATCACAGCTGCATTTGCTGTCAACCAATCCATGCCCAAGATGACATCAATGTCAGAGCTGCCCAGAACAATTAAAGAAGCCAAGAATGAAGAACCACCAATCTCAATCTGATTGCCATGGCTGATAAGCTCAGCCCTCATGTTTTCCCTAGGAGAAAGAACCATTAACCGCTTTTGGAGAGGAACCATGACTAACTCATTCTCATTTGCAAACTTGTGAGACACAAAAGAATGCGATGCACCAGAATCAAAGATAACTCGTGCAGGGACTGAGTTAACTGAAAGCATACCCATTACAACTCCAGGTGCGAGCTCAGCTTGAGAGGCGTTAACGCAGTTGGCGCGAACAACCGCAGACCCGGGCTTAGTGTTGATGTTGAGAGCCCGAGGCGGTGGTGCACGAACCGAAGGAGAGCTTGTTGCAGATCTTGGCGGGGGTGGAGGAAGAGCTTTGTTCTTCATTGGGCAGTTCCAGTTGGGATGTCCATGATCTCCACATGTGAAACAAGCACCGTGTGGACGTGGAGCAGAGTAGCCAAGGACTCCGCCAGGCGCTCCAGGGTAGTGGTTGTTGTAGCCCACAGGAGCCATGATGGTGAAGTTTGGTGGCCTTGACGTGAAACTCGCAGGTCTTGGTGGAGCCGGGAGCGACGGTGGGGTGTTAGGAACCTAGACACGCCGCTTAGAAGGAGCTGCCATAACTGCAGAGCTTGATGCATCCATGTTGTGTTTCTTGGACTCCTCAAACATTTGCCTGCTTGCCTCCTCTTGCAGTGCTGTGTGCTGTAGTTCCAGGAAGGTTGCCGGTCTTGCATGCGTGATTGCATACTTGATCGACGCATTGAGCCCTTGCCTGAACCTTTTCTGCTTCTTCTTGTCTTCAGATACCTCATCACCACCATAACGAGACAGATTCATGAAGTTCCTGATATAGGTGTTGACGTTATCATTTCCCTGCTTCAGGTTGAGGAAAGCCTCCTTCATCGTTTCCATCACAATCTCTGAGAGAAACTGCTCTTTGAACGCTCCAGTGAACCTCTCCCAAGTAGGCTGGAACCCAGTGCAGCTTGCCTTCAAGTAGTTCTCCCACCAAAGAGCTGCATCTCCCTTGAGAAGGTGAGTAGCACACTTGACCCACTCTGTGGAACATCGCTAGTCTCGAGCAACCTTGAGATCTCACGCAGCCAATCATCCGCGTCCAGAGGTCGGTCAGAAACATCAAACTGACGAGGGTTGAACTTGAGGAACCTCTTGATGTCTCCACGCTTGGGAGGTGGAGGAAGTGGAGCAAACTCATTTCTTCTGACGCTCTCCTCAAAGCGTTGCTGGTTCTCTTGCATAGCTGCCAAAGCATTAGCGATGTTTGACAGCGCTGAGCCCAGTTCCGGAGGTATGTCCTCCTCAGTCCGGCGTGGGGGAGCCATCCTGTCATTGATATAAAACTCAAGTCAGTACTATGATGGAGAATGATAATAATCCAAAATAGTACTAAGATGGAATTAACCAAGATTAAAGGATACAATTTACTGAGATGATATTAAAATATCAACAAAGTTCATAGCACCTAAAAGATATTAAGCATATCGCACACGACTGAAAAGGAGTGTGGTACACAAATATATCTAAGAAAAATTTTCCACAAATTTCGGCATTACAATACCAATAGATGCGCAAAATTACTTAACGAATCAAGATTAGTGACTCTACCGATTCAATATACAAAAGCGAATGATAAAAGTAGTGGTATGGTCGCGACTCCATCCCGCACTCAAATCATTACTCCGCACATGAACAAGTGGAACACATATCCTAACCCCTTCTTCTCACGACGAAACCTAAGATTGGTAACTACGGAAACGAACACCCCAAACAAGATAGCGTCGGATACAAAGAGGAAGATAGATTGCGTCGGTTTGCAAAAGCCTGTCGGTATGGAATGTACCAACAGTTGATAACCAAAGGCAGATAAGATAACAACTAGGATGCAACAGATAGACAAGGGATTACACACACACATACACACACACAACATATGGTACTACGGAAACCCAGAACACGTGAATCCTAGTTTGAACTTTGAGAAGAGAATTGAAAACGTTGCACTTCCTTACCAGAAAAGGGTGGGTGGGAGGGTAAGAAGAAAAATGGAAGCAGTCCTACTCTCGTTTTGTTTTCCCTAATATACATAACTACCAAAATATTTTCTAGGACAACGACTGCTTGGCTGAAACCACAAGGTCGGGATGGCTCTAATACCAATTGTAACTACCTCGGTGAATTACGCCCTAGATACAAGCCGGATGAGTGGTAGTGGTTGAAATAGTACGGTGGGGCCCCAAAAGCCACTCACTTGGTAGTCCTTCAGACGTCCCAACCACTACCCTCTCAACGGGACTCAGACGGGCGTGTCAGCGAAGGATCAACTACGACACAAGTGGGTATGTACGCAGCCACCATACAAGAGTACATCGAGCCATACCATCTAGAAAGAAAGGAAATATATAGCAACGCCATACGGCAAGATTCAAATGACCTAGATAGATCTATATTTTAGGATACTTCCTCATACAACACACATCAGAGTATCATGCGGAAGCGACAAACAAAATCCGAGTACGGATAAGAAGCAAATCGGCATAAGATGCCATAGAAATAAGCACATCCCAACTACAGGTCTCACGGATCCCCGTTCCCGGAATATCTACACCGAACGATCGTTGCCCACATCTTAGGCTTCTTCCACCCACTATCCGTCCTGTGAAGGTACCTGTTCATCTGAACCAAGAATTTATCGTGTGAGACCCTAAGGGTACTCAGCAAGTCTTAATGCCTCTAAAGGGGACACAACCTGGGGTGACGCAATTGCAGCGAAAGATAAACCCTAGCAGTTCTATAGATAAATGCTAACCATCCGCCTAACCAATGATAGACGGATGTCCGTGAATTAAGAACAGCAGTTATAATGGTAATCTCATCAGATCCATCCTCCTCCCTGCTTACCAACAAGGAAGCGGACGAACAACCCCCCCCATCCGTTGGCAATTTTATTAACCATTCCATGAGTGTTGCACTATTTACTAGTCAAGTTACTTAGTCAGATTAAAGCGGTACTTTAGTTATGCTTGTCTATGATCAAGAAACTGTGCTCCAAGTCGTCCATATCCGCGGACACGGCTTTCAGAAAGTTTTACCCGGCCGGGGTGCACCAATAGCAACACACGCTCGATCAGCCTCGGAAAAACCAAATCGAAACCCAACGAGGCTTTCACGACTGAACAATCACAAGATTCAGAAATATTTCAGGGGGCCACCCCTTAAGTAGATCCATAGCGAACGGTGACTCGAGACGGGCTCAAGGTTTGGGTAGACGGTGTGAACATCGGGAACCCAAAAGTGTGGCTGGGCTTGTCGACACCACGGAATCGTGTCGATCCTAACAAGACAAAGGTGCTCCTCGCACAAATTAAATACAGAAAGTAGCATGGCATAAGTACAGGATAGTAAATAAAACCTCAAACTAGTTTGTGGCCCCAAGAAATAAGACGGAATCAAGCTCTGGCTCAGGGGGGTCCCATATACCTCCCGGATGTGGATAGCGCGATAAATCAAGGAACAGGAATCAAGTACTCGGGGTCTTACGGGACACAAGTGAGCAGAAAAACCAAATAGCAGATGTTGCTCACCGGTGCCACTTTCTTTAGTTATCCCAGAACTACTCAGGTTAAGTTGTTTAGGTACCTCATTATCCATCAGACGCTCATACCCTACACATGCTGTTCTACGACTCGCATGGCTCAAACAACTCCTATAGTAATGGCTCATGGGATGGGGAACAAGCTTGGTGGGGTTTAAAAGTAAAGGCTATGCATACTTGGGATTCATTTTAATGCAATCGCGACTCAATGATGCAAGAATAAGATAGAGGCAATAGGTACTGTATGTATGCAAGCATGTGGAAGTGCTTGCCTGTCAACTCAGTTGAAGCGAGGGACTGATCTGGGTAGTGCTCCTGGTTCTCTTGATATAACCCCTGCTCAGTGTCTATCCGAGAAAAACCAAACAAACAAGGCCAACATGAATATAGAGCACAAGCATATGGATAAGATGCGTAAAGCAAACAATCATGCCATGATGAATGATGCACAAGTTGCATGGCAATAAGTAGCATGGCATGGGTGAGGTGTGGAGGACAAGAAATAACATTTTAATGGGGTTTTGGATCACATTTGTTGCCATAATAGTTGCTGTTCCCTATATTTTTATATGATGCATGCTGCAATTGAAGTCAAGAATAGCATAAACAGAAAGGTCTCGTCGAGCTGATCATTTTAGACATATCATTTGCTAAATTTGGAATTATAAATCAAAAGTTATTAATTATTTAAATTCCAGTGGCATTTGTGGTAATTTAAATAAACTTGGAATTTTAAATGTGCAAAAGGCAAATTGTATGGCATATTTGAAATCCTGGCATTTTTCTGATATCCAAACATATATCATTTGTGTGATTTGGAATTACTATGGAAAAGTTATTTGAAATCTGAATTGAATTTGAATTTGAAAACATTTAAACAAAGTTTGAATTTAAACAGACACAGAAAACCTGCTCTACTCAGACCAACACACCCACAGGCGCTTACAGGTGGGGCCCCAGGGCTTGCGGTCCCACGCTTGTTGGCCGAGAAAGATGGACCGCGGGTTGATGAAGGGGTTTCCTCAGGGGGTTTTGCATAAAACGACAAGAGGCTGGCGGGTGGGGTCTGGCAGGACTGCGGGTTTAGGCGGGAGATACTACGAGGTCCTAAATGCAAAAGACCAAAAACTGTCGGACGGCAGCGGCGCAGCGCTCCGCCGGCGACAGCGATCGGCCGCCGTTTGAACGACGTTGGCGAGCGAACCACTGGGTGAATCGCATCGCGGCCAAAACGAAAAAGGTAGAGGGTTCATCGGTCTGCATCTTTGGTTTGGGATGTCTGCGCGAAGGAGGACCGTAGCGCGCGGGGCAGGGCTCTGAACATGGCGGATCTCTGCTGCTGCTGCAATTTCTTCGCCAAAGACGCTGACAGCGTGCAGAAGCGCTTCGACCAAATGCGACGGCGATGCACGGCGAGAGGGAGAGGGAGACGTTGTCTGGGGAGAAGAGGAGCTCACCAGCAGCTCGACGGTGCGGTTGGCGGGGCTCGGGAAGGTGAGGATCGGAGCGGGGGCAGCTGGCCGCTAGGGTTTAGAGGCCATGGGGGGCTATGGATCGCTGGGGGAGGAAGAAGGCAGGTATGGGGGGAGGAAGAGAGGACTGGGGGGATCTGGGGGGGAAAGCTAGGGCGAGGGGAAGGATAAGGGCAACGGGGCAGGTAGATGGCGTGGCTAGCGTGGGGGAGGGCCGGGGTTGCACCTCACGTGCATGGCGTGCGCGGCTGGCAGGCGTGCTCGGGCTGGCCGGCTGCCAGGTGGGGCCAGGGAGCTGCGGTGGGCCAGGGGAGCTCGAGGGCAGGCAGGGTTAGAGAGGGGGCCCATAGGCAGGGAGAGGGAAGAGAGGAAAGAAGTGAGAGGGAGAGGGCCGGCTCGATCTAGGTTAGGTGAGGGGGGAGGGTGTGTCCTTGATGGTGAGAGAGGGTAGATAGGACATGGTGGGATGGGGCCATGCTAGATAGGTTTAGGGTTGATAGCTAGAGTGGAGAGGGAGAGGGGTACTTTGGGTTGGGATTAGCAAGGTGTGGTGTAGGCCTTTAGCTAGGATGGGTTTGGCATGGGTAGGTTTAGGGTTTAGCTAAGAGGGGGTAAGGGGGAGGAAGGTGGTACTTTAGTTGATCATGCAAACTCCAAACAAGCCCTAACAAGATCAAGGCAAGAGAAAAAGGAAGAGGGAGAGAGAGATGATCATGTGATGATGGGGTGTTCTTATGCTCACACATGATCACATGTGTAAGCATGGAGATGGGGAGAGAGGTTTAGATGATATGGTGAAGAATACTACAAGCCAACACAAGATTTAAACAAAGGAGAGGTGATCCACTTATAATTCAAGTAAAAACCAAATACTAGAAAAGGTGGCACTTGCATGGCCCATGCAAAATATATGCCATGTGTTTATATTGTGAAAACAACATTATTTCATGTGGCATTAATCCTTGCATTCCCAAAAGGTGGGCAAGGCCAAGCAAAAGATTATGGGTGGATTCCAACCAACCAACATGAGCTAGAGATAACCCAAATTAAAATGCCAAGCTCATATTAATTGGATGGTGGAATAAAAGGTGGTGAAAGAAAGGTGGTGGAGTCAATAAGAGAGATGCCCTCAACTCAACTTGGGCATTTAACAATATATTAAGAACCAAATACAATATCAAGAGGCAACTACAATTAATCATGCACATGAGATAAGAACCAAACAAGAAAAGGGTTTTATATGATGCTCAAATGCAAGGTGACATGATGAATGAGCATGGTATGATAATGGTGCAACAATTATATGTTGGAAGTGTCCCTTTTTATTATTACCACAAGTAGCATTACAGGTGTTAGACAACTGGGATGCTACAGGGGTGCACCATTTTTGTTTGTCGAGAAGAAAGAAATAAGTCAGAGACTATGCATAGATTATCGATCACTTAACGAAGTGACCATAAAGAACAAGTATCCCCTACCCAGAATCAATGATCTCTTTGATCAGCTAGAAGGAGCTCGTGTGTTCTCAAAAATTGATCTTCGATCATTCTACTTTCAGCTAATGATCAGAGAACAAGATATAATAAATACTACTTTTACCACTAGATATGGATTGTATGAGTATACAGTGATGCCGTTAGGGCTAACTAATGCATCAACTTATTTCACGAACATGATGAACAAGGTGTTCATGGAGTTTCTTGACAAGTTTGTTGTGGTATTCATCGATGACATATTGATTTATTGCAAGAGCGATGAAGAACATTTGTGTTTGATTCTTGAGAAACTCAGGGAACACAAGTTGTATGCCAAGTTCAATAAATGTAAATTTTTGTTGAGTGAAGTTGGATTTCTTGGACATATTGTGTCTGGGAATGGTATAGTTGTTGATCCCACAAAGGTATCAGTTGTAAAAGAGTGGGAATCTCCCAAAAAAGTTATAGAAGTCTGTAGTTTCTTAGGCTTGGCAGGATACTATAGAAGGTTCATCGATAATTTCTCGAAGGTAGCTAAGCCGATGACGGAGCTACTAAAGAAAGAAAAGAAGTTTGAATGGACTGATGCATGTGAGACCAGTTTTCAAGAGTTGAAGAAAAGATTAGTGTCAGCACCGGTGTATGCCTTTCAAATCTAGAGAAAGATTTTGAAGTATATTGTGATGCAACTCACCAAGGATTGGGTGGAGTATTAATGCAGGAAGGAAAAGTGGTAGCTTATGCCTCGAGACAACTCAAGACTATCAAGTAAACTTTCCTACACATGACTTAGAGTTGGCCTCTGTTGTCCATGCACTCAAAACATGGAGACACTATCTATTGGGAAAGCGTTGTGAAATGTTCACTGTTCACAAGATTTTGAAATACATTTTCACACAGAAGGAACTCAACATGAGACAAAGAAGATGGCTAGAACTTATCAAGTATTAAGACTTAAGTTTGCAATACCATACTGGGAAAGAAAATATCGTTGCCAATGCATGAATCCGCAAGGTTTTTGTGAATGGCCTCACCAAAGGAGAATTGCCAGATGATTTGAGTGCTCAACTTAAAGAGTTAAGATTGGAGATAGTGCCCAAAGGATATCTGATGTCTTTGGAAGTACAACCAACACTAATGGATAAAATCAAAGAAGCTCAAAAGTTCGACAAGGAAATAGAAGAGATTAAGAGTAAAATTGGTAAAGGAAAGGCAAAGGGATTCCATGAAGATGAACAAGGAACCTTATGGTACGGAAATCGTATATGCATTCCACAAGATCCGGAACTTCGGAAATTGATCCTACAAGAAGAACATAATTCACCATATCTTATTCATCTGAGCAACACCAAAATTTACAGGGATGTGAAAGAAAGATTTTGGTGGAACAATCGAAAGAAGGATATCGCAGAACATATCGCCTTCTGCAATGTGTGTAGTCGAGTAAATGTTGTGGTATTGCCGATGAGTACGCCATGGAGGGGTCCTCACAGTGTGTGTTTAGAGACGTGGGGTAAGGCGGACGGTTGACGGGTACGAGGTAACACAGCTTACCGAGGTCCAGATCCCACGATGGTGGCGGAATCCTACTCCTTCTATAAATCACTATAATGGCAATACGCCGAGTTACAGTGATCATTTCTCTGTGTGAGGTATGAGTTGATTGGTTCCCTAAAGGCTCCCATAGGTCTGGCTTATATAGTCGCCAGGGCCTAGGGTTATAGGGAAAGTCCTAGCTGGACAGGTTATAGAGTCCTACACTTCATACAACTATTCTAGCGTGTCTTGCACTCCAAGGCTCCGGTTACATCGGTGACTCCTCCGTAGCCTTCCTTTATCCGGCATGGGCCTCCCTTCTGGATCCATCTAACTGAGACGCCCAGCAGGCCATGGGACCTACTACCAACTGTGGGCCACCCGGGTTATCTAGATAAGAGACATTCTATGAGGATACCCATATAGCATATCCCCAACAGTAGCCCCCGGAGAACTCCGAGATCTTGCGCCGTCTTGCCTCTTTAGGTTGGATGCTCCGTCTATGTGAATGTCGACAAATCGTCAAGCAATATATTGTAATCCTCCCAAGAACCTTGCAATGTTCTCCGTCTTCAACTTGTAAGTCGAAGAAATGATGAATCTTCCATCGTACTCTTCTCGTATCCGGACTAGATCCATCCATACCGGAATCTTCCGATGGGATGGTTCATCTTCCCGTATCATCTAGAGCAATGTACACCATAGGTTTAAGAACCCACCTTTATAAATGTAAAGGTCCCTGTGATTGCAATGCTAGTCCCTGGATCAAATGCTAGCATCCACAGTTTAAGATGAAGTACACAGAAATAAAGGTCATTATTACATCGTCATTCCAGAGATAACATAGTCGTTTACAACTCCATAGCCATAGGCTAGTATAAGAGTTGAAATTAACAATATAAATAAAAGTCTTCATCTTCATGTGCCACAGGCAAGCATGTTAAGTGTAGACTCACAACCCTAATCCTCATCAGCGTAACCTACAACATCACAAGTTACAGCCATAGTGGGTCAATATATTGGAATAGTATTGGCAAGTGATACCTTAGTAGAATAATAGTATTTAGCTTCTACATGGATTTTGGCTAAGTGTAGCTTAGGCTTGCTTTGCTCAAAATAGGTTTTACCTATCAGTTGAAAACACTAAGTTTTTGTTTGGCAAAAACTCCCAAGGAACCACCAATAGATATTGGTGAACCTATACCCTTGTTCAACCACAAGTTTTGAACTTAGAAATTGGGATGAGGAGATTCTTGATAGCTTCCATGTCTTGATGCTCAAATTGTCCATTGCCGGGGACATGGCTAAGTACTTAGATTATTCCTTCTCGAGAGGTGTTGCACTTTCCCCACAATAATCGACATGCATCGAGACAAGAACTTTCAGAAGCCTTCCCTTAGACCAAAATGAAAGCGCTCCAAACCTATCACCCCCTACCACCAACTGTCCATTTGACTAAGTTATTGTAACCTATATGATCCAGGCAGAGCCCATAATGCCATGTGGCTGTACTAGAAGCTTCTTAACATATGGCATCTCAAATCCCTTTGTTCCTGGGTGGCTTTCCACAAGTGTGATACACAAGGTAGACCATAGATATGGGCCTTGTGCAATCACTCAACATAACCCAAACATACCATTCCACCCAGGTGATTCATTCACTTAGTTGTTTTATTAAGCAAAAACATAAGTCAAAAGACTTAGCAATATTTTCCATAGAATGTATATATTCCACCCTTGGTTGCTACTAGCTAGGCTAAGCATGGCAATAGCAAATATCTTAACTTAGAGAAAATTCTAACAATTCTACAACTACTAGGATTTTCGAAGCAAAATATATAGATACTTAGCAAAAATTATCATTCAAGCCCTATACAAAATATCACTAATGCATAGTCAAAATATTGGGACAAAATATGAAGCACCACTTGCCTTGGTAGTTGGGGTAGTAACAACAATCCTCACAGTCACAATCACCACTAGCACCAAAATCTACACAAAAAATGATAGCACCAAATTTATATTTCAAATAATCAAGCAAAAATATATGAATGCATGTAAATGCCATGTGATGATTTCTTTCCAAACTAAACAAGACAAGTAAAATAGTACTGAACAATAAACTAAAGAATTATACATCAATTAAACTTATTTTGGCCTTTAAAACATTTTACAAATAATTTTTATACCCAATTTAGGCCTACAAATGTCTGCATAATTTTATATTTTAACGGAAGCAAATCACAAAACCAAGCCTACAAATGTGTAGGATTTATTTTTTTGATTCCAATGATATATTATTTGTATTTTTTGGATAAACAGAACAAAAGTTATTGAATTTACAAGTTTGAATAACTAATAGATTGAAAATAAGATTTTAAATTAAAATCCCAGACACGTGGGCGTGTCTGATTGGCCCGTACCTGTTTGGCTGGATTGATCAACGAGGGAGCAGTATTTAAATAAAATCGCACGGCTCAGATCTAAACTTACCCCTTCACTAAGTGATCTAATCTGGTGCGTTGGATCTAGATCTAACGGTTTCTGATCAATCGACCATAGATGGGCGGTGCGAATGGGTGCTGGCGGCGGCGGTGCTACTGGCGACGGTTCTCCGGCGATTCCAGAGAGGGCTAGGGGCGGTGGCGATGCTTACCAGCGTCACGAGGATGCGAGGATGCTTAAGGTGGCTTCGGCTTGGACGGGGGCGAGCTACTGTGGCCATGGAAGCTCGTCGGAGTTGCGGACAGCGTTGGGTTCGCGCGGACGGCGACGTTGGAGATGTTCTGGACCGCCCTAGAACAAACCAAGGGCATCAGTACGTGCACAAGGATCAGGTGAACATGACAGGGTCAGGGAGAAGGCAAGGGGCGCTCGGGGTTTACCTAAATTGCTCGACGGAGTTGAGCGGTGGCTCTGTCGTTTGCAGAGGTGGACGAGGACGACGACCTGGGTCACGTGCAGGCAAACCAGAGGCGTCAGAAGATGCACAAAGACACGAGGACCACACTTGTTTGGACCAGAAGGAAAGGGGTGGTCGAGGCTCACCGGAATCAGTCGCCGAAGACGCTCGGTACTGCGGTGGTGTGAGCTTCAATTCGAATGGCCTGGTGGAGCTTAGATAGTGGTGAGTGAGGGGAAAGATGCGGGGTGGAGAGTTGATTATGTAGCCAGGGCGAGGGCGGAAATTAGACGCTGAATCAATGTAATTTTAGAGAGGAATCAACACGGCGTTTGTGGAGGTAACGGCGGTGGCGAATGGAGTTCACGCGTGGGGGGAAGAACATGATGACTGGCTTGCTTGGGCCCAAGGCATCAAGCAGAGGGTGCGGGTGAGAGAGAGGAGAGGGTGTCCCGGTGGGCTGTCACAATGATTCTCACTGATGGGCTGGAAGGGTGGTGCCGGCCTTTTCTCATTTTATAATTCCTTTTTCTATTTCTGATTTGATTTTCAGAAATCAATTTCAAAGGCCATTCAAATGATTTTGAATTCAAACTTCTTCTAGACTTTTGTAAAATAATCCAAGCATATATTTGAGTATAAAACATTGCTGTTTGATCATAAATACTTTGGTCCATTAAAAATAGAATAAAAACCATGCCTTAATTAAATGTTTATAATAGGCATATAAATGGTTTTAAATTTTTATTCTTGTTTTGAAACTTTGAACAAGCTTGGAAATCAACATTCAAACATTTCTAGTTGAAAAATAGTATTCTCATGATTTAAAATGGAAATGAAGCCTTCGCCTTTCTTACATAAAATAATAGGCAACAATTTGGCTTCTGTTTTGCAATCTTGTTTGAAATAGATTTTTAAAATGCATGAGGATGCATGAATGATGTGCAACTTTATAAATCATGATTTTGGGATGTTACAAATCTACCCCCCTTAAGGTGAATCTCGCCCTCGAGATTCAGATTGGCTAGCAAATAGGTGAGGGTGGTCTTTGTGAAGATCATCTTCTCTTTCCCAAGTTGCTTCTTCTTCAAAAATGGTGGTTCCACTGAACTTTGCAAAACTTGATAGTCGTAGTCCGAGTAACTCTTTCTGAAGTCTCAAGAATCTTGATAGGCCTTTCCTCATAGGTTAGATCACTTTCCAATTGGACCTCTTCCAAAGGTATAGTAAACTTCAAAGAAGTCTCTTCCATCTCCGGATGGCATTTCTTTAGCTGACTTACATGAAATACATTGTGAAAGGCAGACAATGATTCAGGAAATTCAATCTCATATGCTACTCTCCTTTACGGCTCAGAATCTTGAATGGTCCAATAAATCTTGGTGCCAATTTTCCTTTGACTCCAAACATCTTTACTCCACGAAGTGGTGATACTCTAAGATAAGCTCTATCACCCACCTCATAGGTGACTTCTCTAAGCTTTGGATCTGCGTAGCTCTTTTGTCAGGACTGTGCTATCTTTAATATGTCCTTTACCAACTTGACTTTCTCTTTAGCTTCCTTGATTAGTTATGGCCCGAACAAGTTTCTTTCTCCAACGCCATTCCATAGCAATGGTGTAGTACACTTTCTCCCATAGAGAAATTCAAACGGTGCCATCTCAATACTGGCTTGATAGCTGTTGTTGTAAGAGAATTCTGCATAAGGCAGACTTTCATCCAAACTAGCACCATAATCTAGGGCACATGCCCTCAACATATCCTCTAGAATCTGGTTGGTCCTTTACATGCATCCATCACTGCAGGGGATGAAAGCAGGTCTTGAATTCCAATCTTGTTCCCAATGACTCATGCAGTAGCCTCAAAAAATGGGAAGTGAATTGAGTTCCCCTGTCAGACACAATACTCTTGGATACTCCATGCAGACACACAATCCTATTCATATAAATCTTGGCTAACTTAGCACTTGTGTAGGTTGTCTTCACGGGTATGAAATGAGCCACTTTAGTTAGGTGATCTACTACGACCCAAATGGAATCATATCCTGACCTAGTCCTTGGCAGTCCAGTAATGAAATCCATGCCAATATTGTCCCACTTCCAATCAGGAATTGGTAGTGGTTGTAACAATCCTGCTGATTTCTGATGTTCCGCTTTCACTCTACTACATACATCACACAAAGCAATATGTTCGGCGATGTCCTTCTTGAGATTATTCCACCAAAACCTTTCCTTCGCATCCATGTACATTTTGGTGTTACCCGGATGAATGGAATAGGTGAGTTGTGTGCTTCCTGTAAAATCAGTTTCCGAAGTTCCGGATCGTGCGGAATGCAGATATATTTTCCATACAATAAAGTACCCTAATCGTCTTCATGGAATCCTTTGGCTTTTCCCTTGCCAATCTTTTCCTTAATCTCTTCAATTTCATTGTCCGTCTTTTGGGCTTCCTTGAATTTGTCCAACAATGTGGGTTGAACCTCCAATGACATGAGATGTTCTTTAGGCACTATCTCCAATCTGAGATCCTTGAATTGGGCACACAGATCATCTGGCAATTCTTCCTTAGTAAGGCCATTCACATAAAACTTACGGCTTAATGCATCCACTACAACATTTGCTTTACCGGGGTGGTATTGCAAACTCAAGTCATAGTCCTTGATGAGTTCTATCCATCTTCTTTGTCTCATGTAGATTTCTTTCTAAGTGAAGATATACTTTAAACTTTTGTGATCTGTGAGCACTTCACAACGCTTTCACAAAAGATAGTGTATCCATGTTTTGAGTTCATGGACAACACAGGCTAACTCTAAATCATGAGTAGGATAATTCACTTCATGAGTTTTGAGTTGTCTCGAGGCATAAGCCACAACTTTCCCTTCTTGCATCAAAACTGCACCTAAACCTTGGTGAGATGCATCACAATACACTTGAAAATCTTTCTCCAAATCTGTCACACATAAGACTGATGCTGTCACTAGTCTCTTCTTCAACTCTTGGAAACTGAGTTCACATCCTTTAGTCCAATCAAATTTCTTGTCTTTCTTAAGTAACTCCATCATTGGCTTAGCTACCTTTGAGAAATTCTCAATGAATCTTCTATAGTATACTGCCAAGCCAAGGAAACTACGAACTTCTTTCACCGACTTAGTAGATTCCCATTCAGTTACATCTGACACTTTTTCGGGATCAACTGCTACACCATCTCCTGACACAATATGTCCAAGAAATCCGACTTCATTCAACCAGAATTCACAATTGCTGAATTTGGCATATAGATTATGCTCTCTAAGCTTCTCAAGTATCAATCGAAAATGTTCCTCATGCTCTTCATTGCTCTTGGAATAGATCAAAATGTCATCGATGAAAATGACAACGAATTTGTCAAGAAATTCCATGAACACCTTGTTCATCATATTCATAAAGTAGGTTGGTGCATTTGTCAAACTAAATGGAATCACGGTGTACTCATACAATCCATACCTAGTGGTGAAATCAATATTAGGTATGTCTTGTTCCCTTATCTTTAGCTAAAATTAGCCTGACCGGAGATCAATCTTTGAGAACACACGGGCTCCTTCTAACTGATCAAACAAGTCATTGATTCTAGGCAAAGGATACTTTTTATTGATGGTCACCTCATTGAGTGAACGGTAATCTATGCATAACCTTTGACTTCTGTCTTTCTTATCAACAAACAAAACTGGTGCTCCCCAAGATTAAGAACATGGTTGAATGAATCCTTTCTGCAACTGTTCTCCAAGTTGTTTCTTGAGTTCTTTCAACTCATCAACTGACATCTTGTAAGGTCTCTTTGCTATTGGAAATGATCCTGTCAGCAAGTCAATCAGAAACTCAACATCTCTATCTGGTGGCATTCCCGGCAATTCCTCCAGAACCACATTCGGATATTCTCTCACAATTAGCACACTGTCTATGCTAACCCCCTTAACAGAATTTAGCTTACTCCCTTTTGATTCAAAGTTAGACTTGAATCTAATCCTTTTATTATCCTGGGTTGTGAGTGTGACAGTACGATTGGCACAATCTAGTACTCCTTCATACTTGGTCATCCAATCCATTCCCAAAATAACATCCAATCCTTGGGAATCTAGGATTATCAAACTAACTGGAAACTTATACTTTCCAAATTCTATTACTAGATCACGACATCCAAGACTTACTATCATATCTCCACCAGGTGTCACATCCCAAGATTTTAGAAATTGGGGCTGGAAAAAAAGTATTGCATTTGCATTGCATTGACATGTCATTCTGTATTCATGAAAAATTTCAAATGCAACACACTACATTCAAACCCTAGATGGAGTTACTCAAGTGCTCCTACAAAAAGAAATAGTTGGACATATGAATTCCCTGTTTTGAAATAGACAAATTATTGCCAAAATGATCCTATGTTGATCCTCTGAATTTTAGAAAAATTTGAAGACAAAAATCATATCATTGGGAGTTATAAATAAAAAGATACGAGGGAAATACAAAATAGAAAATGGAAAAGAAAAGAACAAAAAAAACTAAACCTACCAGGCCCTAGTCAGCACAAGACCGCCAAGCAGTACCAGCAAGCATCCACATGCGACGCCCGTGCAGATAGCAAGCACACACAGCTACTGGCTGGTGGAGGCCCCACCACCAGTGAGCAGCAGACCGACGCGGACTCTGCCGTCGACGCCGATTCTTGTGGTGGCCGTTCCGTGCAGGAACCTGATTGAAACCTCCCCTACCACCTAAACCTCGAGGCAACCCTCTTCTCTTCCCCTCCCGCTTGGAACCATAGCCGCCCGAGCTAGTAGTCCGCCGCCGCGCTATTGACACTCGGAGGAGCTCGGCCCCACAGAAAATGGTATCCCCCTCGCCCGCCGTCGACCTCCCGATCTTCCCCTCGCTCGACTGTTTCGTCTCACTGACTTTCCCCCTCCGTCTTGCAGTACATCGCCGAGAATTCCTCGTCGACCCTCTCGTCGGAGTGGAACGTGGAGGAGCCGTTTGGGACCGTAGGGACAAGGAGGAGCGAAATTGGAGGCCCAGGGAGACCCGCCGTCCCCCTCCTTACCCCGTAGACCGCCTTGACCTCGCTGGAGACCGCCGCACCCGCCGCCAGACCGGTCCGCCGCCGCCAACGACGCCAGCCGGTTAGCTCGCCACGAACGCCCTCCACCGTCCGATATTTATAAGATACAACGACCCTCTTCTTTCTCTGCACCGAACCGGTACCGGCCACTCGTGGCGTGCCGCGTGGCGCCCGCTTGTCCGCGCGTCAGCGTTGACTGTTCTGGAAATAAAGAAATTGATTTAAATGGTAGAAAATTGTATAAACTTGTAAAATCCATATCTTTAGATCTACTGGGCCAAAAATTGCAAATAAAATATGTGTAGAATCAGTGTCTCGTGTAGAATATTTCCATACCATTGTTTTACACTTTTATAGCAAGATTTTGTCCTGAATAATTAAATGAGTTAATGCCCTTTTTAAAGTAATAAATTCATAGAATAAGTTCTCTAACTCCAAAAATTGCAAATAAGATGTCCCTGGAATCAGTAGTACAAGGGGAATCTCAAAGTGAATTAAAATGTTAGCATACAGTAATAATTTTTGCAGAATCTAATTAAAGGCTTACTGTAGTATTTTAATTACTCTAGGAGTTATATACACTCTTTTTGAGAAATTCCAATTGGTACTGTTTCTATTTAGAGTTGCCTACACAGTAGATTTTTTTTCCAAGATTTCACAAGCAGTATGTTGGAAGTGGTGAATTATTTAGTTTCTAGCTCTATTATTGAGCATTATATATTGCATGCTTGTTTTCCTTGCGCTAAAAATAATTTCCATGCATGCATACAGTAGCTATACTGAATAAGATTATGTGATGCTGCTGTAGCATCAATCCACTTGTCATGCATGCATCTCTTGCATCATCTTTGTTTGCATATGATTGTGGATGGTTTGTTTATGATTGCAATTGTATCGTGTAGATTGTGGCGAGTGCAACGCTTGCTCGTGTGTGGATTGTTCTTCCGACCGCTACACCCAAGGCAAGTAGATGCTACTTTGTTCATGATGTTATACTATTATTTTCAATGCATTGTCGTGTATTTTGTAGATGCATGTGTAGGATAATACTATCGCTATGCTATGACCTATTATGTGGTAGGATTTTCCCTGTAGATGAACCACCGTTGGTAGATGTGCTTAGCCATTCTATGATGAACGAGGGCTGGGTTACATCATTGAAAGTTGTTTCTAAATGTGTTGGTTTGTGAAAACTAAAAACAACTTAATCAATGAACCTCCTGGGTGTGATGGGATTGATAATTTTTGGTGGTATCATTGCGGAAAGGCACCCATCTATCAAGAGAAAATGATTGGCTTCTTTATTTTGTAGCTTATGTGTACAACCATGTGCCAATAATGAAATGGGCGGTTGGTTGGACTTAGTAGGTTGTGGTAACTAGAACCCGCGTATCCAGAGATGTAGAATTTTGGTAGGTTGGACCGGTGCGCGTCGGGATTGGGGAGCTATGTAACATCCCAAAAATCATAGTTTCAAAACTCATTCATATCATCTTTACATTTAGGGTTTTCTCAAAAATCATTTAGAGACAGATGTCTGAGCTATGATTTCATGTGAACAATTTATCTCAAATGGCCATCACCCTTTGAAATTTGAGGGTTTAGGTACTGGTTTACTTGCCTCCATTGATGGATAGAATAGGTGAATCTTTTAACACAAGTTTCCAAATTTGGAAATGGTTTCAAAATCCCTTTTCAAATATTTGCAAACTAGAGCAAGCCTCTGATTACTTTGAAACCCAAGTTTGACCAAACCTTGCAAAGTAACCACTGAGTTAAAAATGACTGTTTTTGAATCCACAAAACACTACAAAAAGTCCCAAAGCAGTTTGGTTTCAAAAGGATTTGAATTTATATCAAATTCATACCAGAAAATGAATTTAGAAAAAGAAAAAGACTATACAATAGAAAAGGCACATGCTAATCCGCCCAGCAGCGGATCAAGCCCAACAAGCCCACCCGGGATCTCCTTTTCCTTCTCACACGCCACGAAAGCACACGCAACAGACCGACCCCACCAACACCTTGCGCGTTTCGCTGACGAGCGGGTCCAGTCCACGTCGTCCTTGTCTTCCCCAGACCGCGCCTGCGACCACGTCGCTGCAGTAGTGATGGCCGGTAATGGTGCGGTGTAAATGGGCATTTATCCTCGGCGTTTTGTCGATTCCCGCTATAAGACCCTCTACGCCTGCGATCTTTTTCCCCAAACACCTCGCCACTCCGCCACCAAAGCTACCAATCCTCCGCCAGATCGCCGACAGAGCCCTCTCCGGCGAGCGATTCAGTGAGCCTCGAGTTCCCTCCGCTTATCGTTCTTGCTATCGACTCGGTATCTTTGCGCACCTCCGACCTCACTAGTCCGTCTTGTATCGCACTGGTCGCCGGTTCCACTTGACACATGAGCACCGACGGCGACATCAACTCCGACGAAGTTTTCCGGTGAGGCTGCATCGCCTTTTTCCGCTCATGCACACGACTTCCCTTGACCTGTGAACCTAACCGTGTCGCTATCTTGCCTTGGGTGATTCACGACGCCCACGACCACCGACGACCCGACGCCGCCACAAACTCCGCGAGCAATCGTAATCGTGTCGAACGCCTTGACCAACCACGAGTACGACGAGCCGCCAAGATATCCCGAGCACGGTGAGCTACTCCTTACCCTCAGGCGCCGCCTCCATCATCGATCGACAGCCTCACGCCGTAGCCACCGCTCCGCCGCCAGTTCTTGGCCAGATAGATAACAGCCGTTGGATCTGTATCGAAGCGCTAGGATAGATCCACTTAAACCGAAGAGGTACGCGATCTGAGCCGCCAGATTTCATTTAAATCCTACGGCTGTGGAGCTCGATCCAGTGCGAAACGGTACGGGCGAATAAAAACACGACGCGTGGCTAGGTTAGATCTGAAAACAGATTTAAAAACCAGAATTTTGATCCAAATTCAAATGCTCATAACTTTCAAATGCCACGTTAGATTTTTGCAAACTTTATACCGTTGGATTCAGTGAAACAAGGCCTTTCTGAATATCCAATTTGTTTAGCATATAGTAACGGTTAAAATGATTTTATTTGTGGAACAAGTTTAGGGCTATTTTAGATATAGATTTATTTTTGTAAATTATTTTGGGGCCAAATAAGTTTATTTGGCAAACTTGTGTCATGTTAAGTTTCTATAGTCATGAGCATACTTGGTAGAATTTTCAAAATTCAACACTTAGTAAATTCTTGCATGCATGCATTCATATTATATTTGGTTGTATATAATTGTGTGTAATTGTATGCTTTAATTTCTTGTGTAGATTTTGCTAGTGATTGTGATTGTGAAGAGTGCTACTCTCCCCACTACCAAGGCAAGTGATATTTTCATGAATATTCCTATCCTAAGTTTTGTACTAGCATTAGATATTTTTGCTAAAGTATTGCATGATATTTTGCTTGGTGCTAAGATGGGAAATCCTAATTAGAGTGAAATAGTAGAATTGCTAGGGAAATTTTCCTAAGTTAAGTTACCATACTTGCTTAGCCTAGCTTATAGTAAACAAGGGTGGTGAACATCTATATGGTTTATGATAAAAATATTCTAAAGTCAAGAGACTTATATTTTCTTAATAAAACAACTAAGTCAAATGAACCTCCTGGGTGGAATGGAATGATTGGGTTATGTTGAGTGGTTACACAAGGCCATGGACTTGGGTTGTGTATCTCACTTGTGGTATGCCACCCAGGCACAAAGGGATTTGGAGGCCAAGTGTTGAGAAAGCTTACAGTGCAACCACTTGGCAAAATGGGCTCTACCATGATCATATAGGTTGCTAGAACTTAGTCTTTTGGACAGTTGGTGGTAGATGGGATGATAGGTTGGAACGCGTCCATTTGACTAAGGAAAGGCTTCTGAAAGGTCCTGTCTTGGGAAACCAAGTATGGTGGGGAAAGTGCACAGCCTCTGCAGATGGAAAACCTAAGTACTTAGCCTTGTCCAAGGCAATGGACACTTTTAAGCATCAAGACATGGAAGCCACAAGAATCTCATCACTCCAACTTCTAAGTAAAAATTTGTGGGTGAACAAGGGTGAAGGACCCCAATGTCTATTGGTGGTTTCCTTGGGAATGTTTTTGACAAAGAAAACTTAGTGATTTCAACTAATAGGAAAAACTTATTTTCAAGCAAAGCAAGCCAAGCTACACTTAGCCAAAATGCATATAGTATTATAGTCCACTTAAAATATACTAAGGTATCACTTGCCAATACTATTCCAAAGTATTGACCCTCTGTGGCTGTAACTTGTGATGTTGCAGGTTACTCCAATGATGAATAGGAGTCATAAGTCTACACTCAACATGCTTGCCTGTGGCACATGAAGATGAAGACTTGTGTTTATTTCCTTAATTCCTTAAACTCTTGTACTAGGCCTATGGCCCTGAGTTGTAAAATACTATGTTTTATCTCTGGAATGAATGTAATAAACAACCTTTGTATCTGTGTACTTCATCTTAAACTGTGGATGCTAGCATTGATCCAGGGACTAGCATTGCAATCACAGGGATCCTTTCCTTTATAAAGGAGGGGTTTATCAAGCTACTTCCCGAACGGTCTCTTCTTGGGCTTCTCCCTATCATCACCCAAAATGAGAGTGATGGTACAAGCTGGGCTGGCAAAGTCACATGGGTAAAGTGTAATAACCCCTAAAGGGTGTATAAACTAATCGATTAGCCGTGTCCCCGGTTATGGACGTCTGAGTTGCTTGATATTGATTCCATGACATGTTTCTCACTCATTCTAATTTCGTAAATTGCTTTAATGTTGTTGGGTTAACTTAATTGCGATCTTTTCAAAGAAAATCAAAAACTGTTTATGAAAGTAGGACAAAGTTATTTGCAAATGCAGGATAGCCACAGCTCCACTTGCCAAATATGCATGTAGATGTTAGCACTATTGTCTCCTTTAATAGCTCTACTTGCCATACATTCCATGTATTGACCCTTTGGGCTGCTACGTTTCATGTTGCAGGATATTCCGATTCTGAGTAATCTATTTAGGCCACGGTACTCCACTCGGCACTTGTTCACTTGTGGGTAATTTGAAGAATGGAGGATTTACTATATTTATGTTTCTACTTGAATAACGTTGAGCTAGCCTTGAGCTAAGCTTTTATTGTAATACTGATACTCTGGATCTTCGTTATTTATGATATACGGATATTTTGCTATGTTATTCATCTTATTCTATTGTGGGCCAATGAACCGATCCAGGGATTGGCATGTCACATAGAAGCTACGGTCTTTTCAGAACCGTAGTGTTACACCAGGAGAACTAACTTTTATAGGACACCCAATATTTTCAGTTGGAAATCCATTTCTATCAACAAATGATCTTGATATGAATGAATGCAATGCGCAAGTATCAAAAAGAACAAGTGCTGGAATAGAATTGAGTTTGAACTTACCAGCCACAACATCAGATTACTCATATATTTCTTCCACGTTGATGTGGTTCACTTGTCCCTTCTGGAAGGGATTGGGCTTGTTGGCACCATCAACTTTCTTTTCTGGGCACTCATTAGCATAGTGCCCCATCTTCTTACACTTGAAGCATTCAACCTGACTGAGATCTTTCTTTACAGGCTAACTCCTACTTCCACTTCCACCTCCATTGTGGTGGCTCTTGTGTCCACTCTTGTGCTTCTTATACTTGTCATTATCATGACTGCGGTGATGCTTGTTGTCATGATGAAGGTTGTGGCTGTGGTGGTTGTTGTACTTTCCATGTATGTGGAATCCAGAACTCCCACTATCATCATGATGGGAACGCTTGTGAGACGATCTCGAGCTGTGCTTATCAAATCTATGCTTTCTCTTTCTGCTCTCAACCTGTTTCATCTTGTTTTCCAAGATGGTAGCCTTGTAACACAGTGATTGGTAGGTTGGACCATAGGCAATAGATAGCTGTAGGTTCAACTCATCATTCAGTCCTTCGAGGAATTTTTCCTTCCTCTTGGCATCTGTATCAACTTCATCCGGTGCATAACGTGCCAGATTGTTGAACTCCTCAATGTACTCAGTCAAACTACGGTGACGCTGCTTCAGATTGTGGAACTCCTTTTTCTTCAAATTCATCACCCCGGATGAGATGTGAGCTGTACGGAATCCATCCTCAAAGATACCCCAAGTCACATCCTCAATGGGAGTGGTGATCTGGAAGTTGTCCCACCAGTTGCTGCTGGACCTTCAAGCAGATGTGCTGCGAACCTGACTTTTTCTTCTTCGGTGCAGCCAACAGTCACTAAATCCTTGTTCACTGAACGTAACCAGTCATTGGCTACCATTGGATCATTGGTTCCCGAGAACTTTGGAGGCCTTAGTCTTAGAAATGTGGTGAGATGTCAAATCCTGGCGGATTATTCTGGTTGTTGTTGTTGTTATTCTGGTTCTGGTTCTACATGAAGGTTGTCATCATCTGCATCAGTTGAGCTTGCGCTGTCATCAACTGTTGCATCTCGGGAGTGACGTTGTTGTTGTTTTGGTTGGGGTTGGCACATCGAGGAGGCATCTGTGGTTTTAATAAGGATAAG
The DNA here is from genome assembly GCA_030063025.1 of Avena longiglumis. Lineage (NCBI taxonomy): Eukaryota > Viridiplantae > Streptophyta > Magnoliopsida > Poales > Poaceae > Avena > Avena longiglumis. The sequence goes on along the minus strand of CP125974.1, from coordinate 189,737,378 downwards.
AATGAGATACCCATAGATGCTTAACATGCACAATACATCACATAGAACCATCACAATAACCAAGAATCAAAATAACATAGAGTTTGAATGACATAAACAACAAGTTTTGAAAGTGCAAACACATCATAGCAAGACATCCACATGTTGTATGGTCATTGCGACTCAATAATAAAAGTACGGTAGATGAAAGATAATCGAGTAGTCTACGCTACTCCTTCGCATCAATCTCCATGTCAATGAGGGTAAGACCTGCATTCTCCATGGCAGTCTTGTACTCCTCAACACTAGTAGTCAAGTCCTCAATCTTGTCCCTAAGAGCCCTCTTCTGTGAGCGAAGCCTCTCGATCACTCACTGCTGGTGCTCAAGCTCATAGTCCTTGGCCTCTAGCTCTTCCTTCATCTCCCGGATCTTCGTGTTCCTGTCTTGGACTCTTTTCTCCTGGCTCTTCAACTTCTTGTCCTGGCTTTCAAATTTGGCCTCCATTTCCTTGAAGATCTCGTCTTGCTCCACGAAGAGCTTGTCCTTCTCTCGTAACTGAACCTAGAGCTCGTCATTTCTAAGCATGACGTTGGTACTATCAGTATCAAGGTGTCTAATAAAACCCTCGAGGTCCTGAAGGTACAGACGAATCGGCTCCATCGTCTCTCTAGTAGCATCATCGTACTCTATAGCCTCACCCTCCTCATTGCGTCTCCCAAAGGGGTGAAAGTAAAGACCTCTAAGCTCGGTGGAGTGCCTCCCTACTAGGCGCCCAAGTAACTCATGCATGACTACATCTAAGCCTCTCTCCTTGTCGTCATGCATCAGCTTGAAAGTGATGGCCTCCGTGGGTGGCTCTGCCTGGCATCCCGGCTGTGTGAATCTGAAGCCCCATAGGTCCTTCCTCTCAAACTTGGTGAGCTGAAGTGGAAGGTTGAGCACACTAGTGAGCTCAATGAGACGACTACCAAAACGAGTTCCCTTGAACTCCTCGGTCGTGCTGATAACAACATTAGGCATCTATTTTTATAGGATAGAGAAAAGTTAGAACCAACACAAGTAGAGAAAATTCACAAGACAAAATATCACAAGCATATCATTTAGCAACAAACACACAAGTCATGGCATACACAAATCCATTAAAAACACCAAAGGTTCAACATACTTAAGCAAATTTTTGGAAGTAAAAACGATAAGTATGGTGGTCCAACTAACGAAGTACGTTACAACTCTCACTCACTAGACAAAGTAGCTATCGGGGCATCCTTAGTGTCCATTTGTCTATCTTGTTCACAAGACTCCCATATTAAATCTATGATGTATCCCCTTAGTTGTTGGTTGGTAGTCTCTAATTCTTGGTTTTTCTTCTTTTCTTCTCGAAGGTCATTTTGGTTGTTGAGCATTCTGCACTTCAGTCTATCACCAAGCTCCTTGATGGCATTCCAAGCTGCATTTCTTGCAGAGTTAAAGAATGTTGTGTGCATTTTGGAGTTGGTGACCATGAAAAATCCTGACTCCTTGTGGTTGTCTTCCTTGTTTTTGTACAAGTCAAGTTGCACCCACCAATACTCTTCTCCTTCATCCATCACAGGGAATCGCTTGTACACAGCTGCACCATCTATTCCCATGGTAACCATAAGGTTCTTGAGTGCCTTGGGAAATTCAGTCTCACACTCCAAAGTCATGGTCATGAGTGGTCCCTTCCTCACGGCTTCGTTAATGGAGTTCATATACAAATAGAGATGATAAAGAATATTAGAAAAATTTCCGAGAATAAAAAGACAAGTGTGGAATTTTTTCAAAATATTGAATTTTTTCCTTAGTGGTTTCTTAGTCTAATCCAATCCTAGGGTCATAATCCTATAGGAAACACAGTGCTCTGATACCATTTGTAATACCCCACCTTTATAAAGGCAAAGGTCCCGGTGATTGCAATGCTAGTCCCTGGATCAAATGCTAGCATCCACAGTTTAAGATGAAGTACACAAAAACAAAGGTCATTATTACATCGTCATTCCAGAGATAACATAGTCTTTTACAACTCTATAGCCATAGGCTAGTACAAGAGTTTAACTTAACAATATAAATACAAGTCTTCATATTCATGTGCCACAGGCAAGCATGTTAAGTGTAGACTCACAACCCTAATCCTCATTTGACTAACCTGCAACATCACAAGTTACAGCCACAGTGGGTCAATACATTGGAATATTATTGTCAAGTGATACCTTAGTAGAATAATAGTATTTAGCTTCTACATGGATTTGGGCTAAGTGTAGCTTAGGCTTGCTTTGCTCAAAATAGGTTTTACCTATTAGTTGAAAACACTAAGTTTATGTTTGGTAAAACTCCCAAGGAACCACCAATAGATATTGGTGAACCTATACCCTTGTTCAACCACAAGTTTTGAACTTAGAAATTGGGATGAGGAGATTCTTGATAGCTTCCATTTCTTGATGCTCAAATTGTCCATTGCCGGGGACACGACTAAGTACTTAGATTCTTCCTTCTCGAGAGGTGGTGCACTTTCCCCACATGACTCGACATGCATCGATACAAGACCTTTCAGAAGCCTTCCCTTAGACCAAAATGGACGCGCTCCAAACCTATCACCCCCTACCACCAACTGTCCATTTGGCTAAGTTACTGCAACCTATATGATCCAGGCAGAGCCCATAATGCCATGTGGCTGCACTAGAAGCTTCTTAACATATGTCATCTCAAATCCCTTTGTTCCTGGGTGGCTTTCCACAAGTGTGATACACAAGATAAACCATAGATATGGGCCTTTTGTAACCACTCAACATAACACAAACATACCATTCCACCCAGGTGATTCATTCACTTAGTTGTTTTATTAAGCAAAAACACAAGTCAAAAGACTTAGCAATATTTTCCATAGCAGGTATATATTCCACCCTTGGTTGCTACTAGCTAGGCTAAGCATGGAATAGCAACTATCTTAACTTAGACAAAATTCTAACAATTCTAAAACAACTAGGATTTCCCAAGCATAACATACAGATACTTAGCAAAAATTATCATGCAAGCCCTATACAAAATATTACTAATGCATAGTCAAAATATTGGGACAAAATATGAAGCACCACTTGCCTTGGTAGTTGGGGGAGTAACAACAATCCTCACAGTCACAATCACCACTAGCACCAAAATCTACACATAAAATGATAGCACCAAATTCATATTTCAAATAATCAAGCAAAAATATATGAATGCATGCAAATTCCATGTGATGATTTTTTTCCAAACTAAACAAGACAAGTAAAATAGTACTGAACAATAAACTAAACAATTATACATCAATAAAACTTAATTTGGCCTTTAAAACATTTTCCAAATAATTTTTATACCCAATTTATGCCTACAAATGTCTCTGCATAATTTTCTATTTTAACAGAAGAAAATCACAAAACCAAGCCTACAGATGTGTAGGATTTATTTTTGTGATTCCAATGATATATTATTTGTATTTTTTGGATAAACAGAACAGAAGTTATTGAATTTACAAGTTTAAATAACTAATAGATTCAAAAACAGATTTTAAATTAAAATCCCAGACACGTGGGCGTGTCTGATTGGCCCGTACCGGTTCGGCTGGATCAATCAACAAGAGCCGCAGGATTTAAATGAGATTGCACAGCTCAGATCTAAACTTACCCCTTCGCTAAATGATCTAATCTGGCATGCTGGATCTAGATCTAACAGTGTCTGATCAATCGACCATATATGGGCAGCGCGAATGGGTGCTGGCCGCGGCGGCGCTACTGGCGACGGTGCTCCGGTGATTCCAGAGTGGTCTAGGGGAGGTGGCGATGCTTACCAGCATCGCAAGGATGCGAGGATGCTTAAGGTGGCTTCGGCTTGGATGAGGGAAAGCTGCTGTGGCCGCGGAAGCTCGTCGGAGTTGCGGACAGCGTCGGGTTCGTGCGGACGGCAACGTTGGCGACGTTCTGGACCGCCCTAGCACAAACCAAGGGCATCAGTGCGTGCACAAGGATCAGGCGAACATGATAGGGTCAGGGAGAAGGCAAGGGGCACTCGGGTTTTACCTAAATTGCTCGACGGAGTTGAGCGGCGGCTCTGTTGTTTGTAGAGGTGGACGGGGACGGTGACCTGGGTCACGCCCAGGCAAACCATAGGCGTCAGAAGATGCACAAAGAAACGAGGACCACACTTGTTTGGAACATAAAGAAAGGGGAGGTCGTGTCTCACCCGAATCAGTCACCGGAGACGCTCGGTACAGCGGCGGTGTGAGCTTCAATTAGAACGGCCTGGCGGCGCTTAGACAGTGGTGAGTGAGGGGAAAGATGCGGGGTGGCGAGGTTATTATGCAGCCGGGGCGAGGGCGTCAATTACGCGCTGAATCAATAATATTTAAGCAAGGAATCAACGCGGCGTTTCTGGAGGTAACAACTATGGCTACGGAGTCTGCGCGCGTGGGGGTGGGAAGAAGGTGATGACCTGGCTTTGGCCCAGTGGCAGCGTCAGCAGGGCAGAGCGAGTGCGGGTGAGAGAGAGGAGAGGGAGTCCCGGGTGGGCTGGCTGTTGGGCCGATTCTGCTGATGAGCTGGAAGGGTGGCGCCGGCCTTTTCTCATTTTCTATTTCCTTTTTCTATTTCTGATTTGATTTTCTGAAATCAATTTCAAAGTCTATTCAAATGGGTTTGAATTCAGACTTCTTCTGGACTTTTGTAAAATAATTCAAGCATATATTTGAATATAAAACATTGTTGTTTGATCATTAATACTTTGATCCATTAAAAATAGAATAAAAACCATGCCTTACTTAAATGTTTATAATAGGCATATAAATGGTTTTAAATTTTTATTCTTGTTTTGAAACTCTGAACAAGCTTGGAAATCAACATTCAAAACTTTTCTAGTTGAAACATAGTATTCTCATGATTTAAAATGGAAATGAAGCCTTTGCCTTTCTTACATAAAATAATAGGCAACAATTTGGCTTCTGTTTTGCAATCTTGTTTGAAATAGATTTTTAAAATACATGAGGATGCATGAATGATGTGCAACTTTATAAATCATGATTTTGGGATGTTACAATAGGTCAGCGACGCATCGTAACTCACACATGCAGAGAACACTATCATGTACGTTTTTCTCGTGTGAAGGATATGAACCGTTGGCGGCGTCGGTTGGGAGCGTGGCAAAAGTTCCGAGCACGTGCACACACAGGTCATCCACGCGACAACCATTCGATCACTTGCATGAATATTGACGCTGGTGGTTATAAATTACAACCATTCTAGATTTTTACTTTTTCACCTCATTCTTCCCTTGCATCATCTTCTTCCTCCTGCGAGCACCTCCTCGAGCTCTCTGCGCACACGCGAAAAACCCTAACTTCTTCTCCCTATATTCCAGTCACCTCCCCTCTCACTCCAATGGCTAGCAGCAGCTCCACACCTTCCATGGCGGCATTGAGCGATGCTGCGGCCAAGCCGGCGAGAGACGTCCACGTGCCCCCAGAAGGCATGGTGGTGCCACGGTCCACGGTGGTGGAAACCACCGGCGATGACAATATTCCAGCGGGGCTGGAGCCGCTGGAGGAGGAAAGTGACCCGCACAAGGGAGATTGGCGCGCCTCTGATATCACTGATGGTGATATCAAAGAGCTTCTCGCCGAAGGTTACCTCCCCATGACGGAGCGGCTCATCTGGCGGGCGGCGCCAGCTGGCGAGGTCACTCCTTCTCCCCAAGCCGGAGAGAAGGTGTATCTAAAAGCGCAATTGGTACGCAACGTCTCCCTCCCAATCACCAACTTCTTCCTTGCTGTCCTCAAACATTACCGGGTTCAACCTCAGAATCTCTCCCCCATTAGCATCCTAGTGCTCAGCAACTATGTAACGCTTTGCGAGGGCTACCTAGGGATTAAGCCTAGGTTAGATCTGTTTATCTACTTTTTCACCATCAAGAGGGAAGCAGGCGCTAGCAAGGACGAGCATAGAAATTGCGAAACGATTAGCTTCAAGATCCGGCCTGGCCGGCGGTTCCCCGACATTATCGGCCATGAGTCTTGTAAAAACTGGCAGTGGACGTACTTCTATGGACCAGATATCCCTCTAGCTAGCCGAGAAGCTACGTACCCGGACTTCGTCGATGGCGCCGCCACTGAATCCCCGACATGGAGATCTGAGGCCACCCTTCCCTCCGATAATGATTCCTCTGGCGCCATAAGGCGGATCGAGTGGTTTGTAGAGACGGGTCTGGACGGGTTGGACCTAGCCATGTGCTGGTTCGTCAGGCGGATCCAGACTCTGCAGCACTGTGAGAAGCTGATGCACTAGTACACCAAGGAGAGGAAAGATAGCCTCTGCATCTCCGAGGACAACTTCTCGAGTGACTCCATCAAGCTTCGCCTCAAGGACATCGTCAAGGTGAAGGACAGGAAGAGTGGATTTTCCATCACCTATGACATGTTCGTAGAGGGCAAGTTCCTAGAGGTACCTGTTTATTTTCCGTGTATGACATATACTCAAGTTCTTCCGTCTAGCCATTACCATCTTATCTAACACTTTGGGATTTCACTTAACAGCTCAAGAGTCTAGAGGAGGATAGCACGACTGTCCAAGTCTATGACACCAAGATGAAGGAAGTCACCGTCTTGTCCGAGTTGGCACGAAAGCGGAAGAGCTCCACCTCTAATGCTGCCGACGGAGGCAAGAAGAAGAAGATAGAGGGCGGAGACTCCAAGAAGTCCACTTCCTCTCTGGAGGCGGAGAAAAGAAGAATTACTGGGATCCCTTTCACCAAAGCACCCACTATTGTGTAAGCTTCTTATCCTCCAACATTGTGCATTACTCGTCTTATTACTGTACTTATACTTTTGCACATTTCAGGAAGAAAGCCAATTTAACTTTGAAGAAGTCCTCCAAACATTGGGTGCTTCTAAAAATATCAAGGATATGTTGCACCAAGCATCTACCGCCATTGCCCCTACCACTCCCAGCGTCCAGCCTACCGCTGCTCCAATAAGCTCTCCATCTAAGGTTGCATCTGGCCCCTCCGCCATGGAGGTGGATCTAGGTGTCACCGCGAATCTTGTCCTTGTCGACGAGCAGGCGACACAAGAGAGTACTGCTTCCAAAATGGTTGAAGCTCCGGCTAAGGATGCCACCTGTAGCAGTAAGGCGATGGTGGTAGGCAGAACGTCTGTAGAAGGCGGCGCCTCTGCACCTAGGATGTACGCAGAGCTTCCGAAGATAGTCTACCCGGCGCTTACGCCGAGTAGCTCAACTCTGGCTCCTAGTGCAACGCCAACATCTCCGACTTGCGGTCTTGAGGACCTCCTCAGGCAAGCTGATATCCTGCGAGGAAATAGTCTTTCCTTTAGCAAGATATTTGCCGAGAGCGCCACCAATCTCAAGATCATCGCACTTGTAAGTTTTACTTGCCTTTTGCATTTCATATGAGTATCCCACTGTAGCCCCCGAAAATTTAGACGGAAAACCATAGGTCTTTGCATATGAATGCTCTAAGAGTGACTAAGCTAATAAACTTCTCACTGTAGCCCCCAAGTGTTTAGTTTGAATGAATTATTCCGACTAGATACTTTTAGAGTAGCATACACAGTGTTTTTAAACTTCAATATTGTCCCAAGCCTCTAGTTGAAAATGAATTAGTTCCGACTATATGCTTAAAGAAAGTCTAAGCATATTGCTGAGCTAAAAACTCGTATTGTAGCCCCCAAGCTTCTAGGTGAAAACTTAATTAGTTCCGACTAGATGCTTAATGGAAGACTAAGCATTTTACCAAGTTAGAAACTCTCACTGTAGACCCCAAGCCTCTAGGTGTATAGTTATCCGGCTAGATGCTCCAAGTAGACTAAGTGATTTTGATCTTCTTTCCACAGAATGAGAATGCTCGGAGAGGCGTCGCCAACGAGAAGTTCCACAAGATGCGCGCTGAGCTAGAAGTTGAAAAGGGTAAAACTGCCTTCTTGAAGGAACAAATCACCAAGAGCAAGAGCCTGTTTTTCCTTTCAATTTTGCAATCAACTTGGTCTTGTGCCATCACTCTCTGACTATTCATTGTGTGCTATTTTTTCTCTGACTTGCAGCAACTATCGCCAAGGCCAAGGAAATTTTTAAGCAATCCAAGCACATTGAGTTGCCGGATAGCAAAAACAAGATCCTTAAGTAGGAGAGAGCTGATACTTTGAAAATTCATGAGGAATCCATGAAGGCCCTGTAGGAGTCCGCCAACACGGAGATGAGCTGCTTGAAGGAGGAAATTGCGATCCTCAAGGAGTAGAAGAAAGCTGTAGATGAGCAGAATTAGTGTAACCTTGAGGCTTACAAGGTTCTCCGACAAGAGCGGGACTCCATGGCGGAAACACTCCAGCAATCGGAGGCGAGCATCTTTGGTAAGCGATCTCCGTCTTGTGCTTCTGTAAGCCAGGTACTCTGAACTTTTTGTGTTATTGAACTCATGTGCTCCTTTGTTTGCCGGAAATGCAGCTCCTATTGGTTTAACAAAGTTGCCTTGTCCGCCAAAGGAATGCATGGTCCTTGCTGGCAACTTCATCAGCACCACCGTCAAGCAAGCGAAGGAGATTGCCAAGCCCCTCAATATCAACATCAATGCAGTGGACTCCATGATGAACTACTTGGAGATCTTATGTCAAGCCCCCAGCATATCGTAAGCTGGAAAGCTTCATGTAGCCGGGCTGGCGCAAGAATGTCGCTGGCAATGGTCAAGGCGCACTACGAAAATTCTGACCTCGACACGGTAACCTCAGGTCTGCTCGACGTAGACGATGAAGGCCAAAGGATTGACCATAAGGCTATCTGGGCATCGCTCGCATGTTTTGACACCAGGGTTGCCGAGTTGGTCAACCACAATGTGTTCATGCCGCTCGAGATCATTGACGGCAACCATCAAAGCTCCTCCGAGACCCTCAAGACCACCGACTTTGAAGAAGATGGCTCTCCTGCTGCCGACGATGCTGCCTCGAAGTCTCCTACGCGAGAGGAATAAAAACACTTTGTAATATTTGCTTCCTCTGGATTGTTGTATGCGGAAAAACTACTATGTTAACTTAAGGCGGAAAAACAATAGATGTCATTTCCTGCTACTCAAGTACTGGTTCCAGCATGTAAATATTTTTTAAGCAAGTGCTGGCTTATCCATTACTTTGGTTCTTATGCTTACCCTTTCATGAGTCGGAAGGCTCGTAGTCAGAACCATGCGCTCAGGTGATGAGGCCCAATGGCACCGTCAAAAACCTAAGCACAAAGTCGCCGACAACAAGTGCCAAAAGTCACTACTCCAGAATCCACATAAAAACAACAAAGAACATGTAGACCAGAAAACTTAAGCTAACGCCCGTAGGCGGAATTTTCACAAGTGCAAATGCAAAGCTTGCACATAGAGGTTTTATATGATCCAAAAATGAACACTAAAGGAGGTAAAAGACTCAGAAATATGAGTGAACCAGAGAGCTTTATTTCATTGATCATATAAGAGGTACATAGTAGATAAAAAATATGCTAAGTGTAAAAAGGACGTAGCTGTGATATGTTCCATGGAAGATCAAGCTCCGAGTAGTCACTATGCGGGTCACGTCGCTTACACTTATGATCATCGCTGGGTCTATCCTCAAGTTCACGATTGTCAACGAGGTAGTAAGACCCATTGAGCAGCGCCTTGCTTATGATGAACAGTCCTTCCCATGGCGGGGATAATTTGTGTGACTTCTTCTGCTGAAGTCGGAGCACCATATCCTCCTCTTTAAACGAGCGATGCCGAACGCGGAGACTATGGTTGCTGCGTAGCTTCTGCTGGTAGATGGCAGATCCTTGGCATGCCAATACACGCTCTTCCCCGAGAAGGTCCACATCTAGGCGTCTGGATTCTACAGTGTCATCTTCAACGTAGGAGGCAACTCTTGGTGAATCGTGAAGGATGTCGGAAGGCAGGATGGCTTCTGCTCCATATACGATGAAGTAAGGGGTGTAGCTGGTAGATCTATTCGCTGTAGTTCGTAAACTCCATAGCACATATGGTAATTCCTCCGTACAGGCTCCAGCTTCTCTATGCAGTGGTGCCTCAAGACGTGGCTTGATTCCCTGCAGAATTAATCCATTGGCTCGCTCAATTTGGCCATTGAACTATGGATGTACCATAGATGCTAGGTCAAGTCAGATGCCCTTCTCCAAACAATAAGCTTCCACTTCTCCGAGTGACAAGTTGCTGCCGTTGTCGGTGATGATGCTACGTAGGAGACCAAATCTCGCCAATAGATCCCTCACAAACCTAAGGGCAGTGGCCCCATCAAGCTTTCTAACGAGTTTAACTTCTATCCATTTGGTGAATTTATCAACTACTACTAGAAGATGCGTAAACCCACATGGTGCCACCTATAATGGTCCAACCATGTCTAGCCCCCAGACTTTAAACGGCCTAGTTATTGGTATTGTTCGCAATTCTTCAGCTGGAACATGGGGTTGTCGGTCTTAGTACTGGCATCCCATGCACGTCTCAACCAGCTTGTCGGCGCTCGCCTTTGTAGTTAGCCAGTAGAATCCTTGCCGAAAGGCTTTGGAGACCAACGATCGAGGAGCAGCGTGATGCCCGCAATCTCCGAGATGGATCTCACGAAGAATTTCAATACCTTCTTGCTGGGAAACACACTTAAGGTATACACCAGTGATACTAAAGAAGCATCGAGCATAAAAAATTATAGATACGTTTCCAACGTATCAGTTGGTTGCACTGATGCGGAGAAAGTCAGATTTCCAGCACACCTACTAGAAGGACCAGCAACTACTTGGTGGGATAACTTTCAAGTCACTAAACCTATTGAAGAAGTGACTTGGGCAATGTTTGAGGATGGATTCCGCACTACTCACACCTCTTCCGGAGTTATGGGGTTGAAGAAAAAGGAATTTCACAAACCTTAAACCACGCCATCAAAGTGTTGCAGAATATATTGAAGAGTTCAACAATCTGTCACGCTATGCACCGAATGATGTTGACACTGATGCAAAGAGGAAGGAGAAGTTCCTTGAAGGGCTGAATGACGAGATGTGCATGCAAATATCGGTTGCTTATATTATAACTTATCAATCTCTGTGTGACAAAGCTACCATATTGGAAAGCAAGATGAAGCAAGTGGTGAATAGGAAGAGGAAACACCATTTTGATAAGCATCGATCAGGATCATCTCACAAGCATTCATTTGGTGAAGGTAGTGGAAGTTCTGGATCCCACAAGCACGGGAATCATAACAACCACCACAACAATAACCGCCACCACGATAGAAATAAACATCATGGACACAACAATGGGGACTACCAAAACAACAAGAGTGGACACAGGAGTCACCATAGTGGACATGGCAATGGGAATCAGCCAGCTAAGAGAGACATCAATCAGATTGAATGTTTCAAGGGTAAGAAAACAGGGCACTATGCCAATGAATGCCTAGAAAAGAAGACTGATGGGGCTAACAAGCCAAATCCTTTTCAAAAGGGACATGTGAATCACAATGTGGAGTAAATCCAAGAGGAGTTTGATGCTGTGGCTGGTAAGTTCAAGATTAATTCTTTTCCAGCACTTATCCTTTTTGATACCGGCGCACCGCATTCATTCATTTCAAGAGAATTTGTAGACAAAAATAGTCTCCCAACTGAAAAAATTGGATGTCCTATTAAAGTAAGCTCCTTAGGTGGAGATATGATAATAAATTTTGGATGTCACGAGCTAGTTCTATAGTTTGGAAAGTACAAGTTTCCAGTTAGTCTAATAATCCTAGAGTCCCAATGATTGTATGTAATATTAGGCATGGACTAGATGCCTCGTTATGAGGGAGTGATAGACTGTGCCAGACAAACTGTTACACTCACAATCCTAGAAAAGAAACGGATTAGGTTCAAGTCTAACTTTGAACCCAAAGGGAGTAAGCTAAATTATCTTAAGTGCGTTATCCTAGACAGTGTACCAGTAGTGAAGGATTACCCTGATGTGTTTCTGGAGGAATTACCGGGAATGCCACCAGATAGGGATGTGGAGTTTCCGATTAACTTACTACCAGGATCTGGACCCAAAGAAAAGAGACCCTACAAGATGTTAGTTGATGAGTAAAAATAGCTCAAAAACAGCTTGGGGAACAATTGAAGAAAGGATTTATCCAACCGAGTTCTTCGTCTTGGGGTGCACCATTTTTGTTTGTAGAGAAGAAAGAAAGAAGTCAGAGACTATGCATAGATTATCGATCACTTAACGAAGTGACCATAAATAACTAGTATCCCCTACCCAGAATCAATGATCTCTTTGATCAGCTAGAAGGAGCTCGTGTGTTCTCAAAAATTGATCTTCGATCAGGCTACTTTCAGCTAAAGATTAGAGAACAAGATATACTAAATACTACTTTTACCACAAGATATGGATTGTATGAGTATACAATGATGTTGTTTGGGCTAACTAATGCACCAACTTATTTCACGAACATGATGAACAAGGTGTTCATGGAGTTTCTTGACAAGTTTGTTGTGGTATTCATCGATGACATATTGATTTATTCCAAGAGCGATGAAGAACATTTGTGTTTGATTCTTGAGAAACTCAGGGAACACAAGTTGTACGCCAAGTTCAATAAATGTGAATTTTGGTTGACTGAAGTTGGATTTCTTGGACATATTGTGTCTGGGAATGGTATAGTTGTTGATCCCTCAAAGGTATCAGCTGTAACGGAGTGGGAATCTCCCAAAATAGTTAAAGAAGTCTGTAGTTTCTTAGGCTTGGCAGGATACTATAGAAGGTTCATCGATAATTTCTCGAAGGTAGCTAAGATGATGATAGAGCTACTAAACAAAGAAAAGAAGTTTGAATGGACTGATGCATGTGAGACCAGTTTTCAAGAGTTGAAAAAAAGATTAGTGTCAGCACCGGTGTTATGCTTTTCAGATCTAGAGAAAGATTTTGAAGTATATTGTGATGCAACTCACCAAGGATTGGGTGGAGTATTAATGCAGGACGGAAAAGTGGTAGCTTATGCCTCGAGACAACTCAACACTATGAAGTAAACTTTCCTACACATGACTTAGAGTTGGCCTCTATTGTCCATGCACTCAAAACATGGAGACACTATCTATTGGGAAAGCATTGTGAAATGTTCACCGATCACAAGAGTTTGAAATACATTTTCACACAGAAGGAACTCAACATGAGAAAAAGAAGATGTCTAGAACTTATCAAGTATTAAGACTTATGTTTGCAATACCATACTAGGAAAGAAAATATTGTTGCCGATGCATTAATCTGCAAGGTTTATGTGAATGGCCTCACCAAAGTAGAATTGCCAGATGATTTGAGTGCTCAACTTAAAGAGTTAAGATTGGAGATAGTGCCTGAAGGATATCTGATGTCTTTGGAAGTACAACCAACACTAATGGATAAAATCAAAGAAGCTCAAAAGTTGGACAAGGAAATAGAATAGATTAAGAGTAAAATTGTTAAAGGAAAGGCAAAGGGATTCCATGAAGATGAACAAGGAACCTTGTGGTACGGAAATCGTATCTGCATTCCACAAGATATGGAACTTTGGAAATTGATCCTGCAAGAAGAACATAATTCACCATATTTTATTCATCTGAGCAACACCAAAATTTACATGGATGTGAAAGAAAGATTTTGGTGGAACAATCGAAAGAAGGATATCGCACAACATATTGCCTTGTGCAATGTATGTAGTCGAGTAAATGTTGTGGTATTACCGACGAGTACGCCATGCAGGGCTCCTCACAGTGCGTGTTTAGAGAGGTGGGGTAAGGCAGACGATTGACGGGTACGAGGTAACACAGCTTACCCAGGTCCAGATCCCACGATGGTGGCGGAATCCTACTCCTGCTATAAATCACTATAATGGCAATACGCCGAGTTACAGGGATCGGTTCGCTGTGCGAGGTATGAGTTGATTGGTGCCCTAAAGGCTCCCATAGGTCTGGCTTATATAGTCTGCAGGGCCTAGGGTTATAGTGAAAGTCCTCGACAGACAGGTTATAGAGTCCTACACTTCATACAACTAGTCTAGCGTGTCTAGCACTCCAAGGCTCCGGTTACGTCGGTGACTCCTCCCTAGCCTTCCTTTATCCAGCATGGGCCTCCCTTCTGGATCCATATAGCTGAGCCGCCCAGCAGTACATGGGCCCTACTACCAACTGTGGGCCACCCGGGTAATCCGGATAAGAGACATTCTATGAGGATACCCATATAGCATATCCCCAACAGTAGCCCCCGGAGAACTCCGAGATCTTGCGCCGTCTTGCCTCTTTTGGTTGGATGCTCCGTCTATGTGAATGTCGGCAAATCGTCAAGCAATATCTTATTGTCCTCCCAAGAACCCTGCAATGTTCTCCGTCTTCAACTGGTAAGTCGGAGAAATGATGAATCTTCCACCGTATTCTTCTCGTAGAAGGACTAGATCCATCCATGCCGGAATCTTTCGATGGGATGGTTCATCTGCCCGTATCATCTGGAGAAACGTAGACCATAGGTTTAAGACCCCACCTTTATAAAGGTAAAGGTCCCTGTGATTGCAATGCTAGTCCCTGGATCAAATGCTAGCATCCACAGTTTAAGATGAAGTACACAGAAACAAAGGTCATTATTACATCGTCATTCTAAAGATAACATAGTCTTTTACAACTCCATAGCCATAGGCTATTACAAGAGTTGAACTTAACAATATAAATAAAAGTCTTCATCTTCATGAGCCACAGGCAAGCATGTTGAGTGTAGACTCACAACCCTAATCCTCAACAGCGTAACCTGCAACATCACAAGTTACAGCCACAGTGGGTCAATACATTGGAATAGTATTGGAAAGTGATACTTAGTAGAATAATAGTATTTAGCTTCTACATGGATTTTGGCTAAGTGTAGCTTAGGCTTGTTTTTCTCAAAATAGGTTTTACCTATCAGTTGAAAACACTAAGTTTTTGTTTGGCAAAAACTCCCAAGGAACCACCAATAGATATTGGTGAACCTATACCCTTGTTCAACCACAAGTTTTTAACTTAGAAATTAGGATGAGGAGATTCTTGATAGCTTCCATGTCTTATGCTCAAATTGTCCATTGCCAGGGACACGACTAACTACTTAGATTATTCCTTCTCAAGAGGTGTTGCACTTTCCCCACAATACTTGACATGCATCGAGTCAAGACCTTTCAGAAGTTTGCCCTTAGACCAAAGTGGACACGCTCCAAACCTATCACCCCCTACCACCAACTTCCCATTTGGCTAAGTTATTGCAACCTATATGATCTAGCCAGAGCCCATAATGCCATGTGGTTGTACTAGAAGCTTCTTAACATATGGCATCTCAAATCCATTTGTTCCTGGGTGGATTTCCACAAGTGTGATACACAAGGTAGACCATAGATATGGGCCTTGTGTAACCACTCAACATAACCCAAACATACCATTCCACCGAGGTGATTCATTCACTTAGTTGTTTTATTAAGAAAAAACACAAGTCAAAAGACTTAGCAATATTTTCCATAGCATGTATATATTCCACCCTTGGTTGATACTAGCTAGGCTAAGCATGGCAATAGCAAGTATCTTAACTTAGAGAAAATTCTAACAATTCTACAACTACTAGGATTTTCGAAGCATAGCATATAGATACTTGGCAAAAATTATCATGCAAGCCCTATACATAATATCACTAATGCATAGTCAAAATATTTGGACAAAATATGAAGCACCACTTGACTTGGTAGTTGGGGGAGTAACAACAATCCTCACAGTCACAATCACCACTAGCACCAAAATCTACACATAAAATGATAGCACCAAATTCATATTTCAAATAATCAAGCAAAAATATATGAATGAATGCAAATGCCATGTGATGATTTTTTTCCAAACTAAACAAGACAAGTAAAATAATACTGAACAATAAAATAAAGAATTATACATCAATTAAACTAATTTTGGCCTTTAAAAAATTTTAGAAATAATTTTTATATCCAATTTATGCCTACAAATGTCTGCATAATTTTATATTTTAATGGAAGCAAATCACAAAACCAAGCCTACAAATGTGTAGGATTTATTTTTGTGATTCCAATGATATATTATTTTTATTTATTGGATAAACAGAACAAAAGTTATTGAATTTACAAGTTTGAATAACTAATAGATTCAAAAAAAGATTTTAAATTAAAATCCCAGACACGTGGGCGTGTCTGATTGGCCCGTACCGGTTCGGCTGGATCGATCAACAAGGGCGCAGGATTTAAATAAGATCGCACGGCTCAGATCTAAACTTACCCCTTCGCTAAGTGATCTAATCTGGTGCGTTGGATCTAGATCTAATGGTGTCTGATCAATCGACCACAGATGGGCGACGCGAATGGGTGCTGGCGGTGGTGCTACTGTCGACGGTGCTCTGGTGATTCCAGAGTGGACTAGGGGTGGTGGCGATGCTTACCAGCATCGCAAGGATGCGATGATGCTTAAGGTGGCTTTGGCTTGGATAAGGGCGAGCTGCTGTGGCCGCGGAAGCTCGTCGGAGTTGCGGACAACGTCGGGTTCGTGCGGACGGCGACGTTGGCGATGTTCTGGACCGCCCTAGCACAAACCAAGGGCATCAATGCATGCACAAGGATCAGGAGAACATGACAGGGTCAAGGAGAAGGAAAGGGGCACTCGGGTTTTACCTAAATTGCTCGACGGAATTGAGCGGCGGCTCTGTCGTTCGCAGAGGTGGACGGGGACGGCGACCCGGGTCACGTGCAGGAAAACCAGAGGCGTCAGAAGATGCACAAAGACACGAGGACCACACTTGTCTGGACCAGAAGGAAAGGGACGGTCGGGGCTCACCGGAATCAGTCGCCGGAGATGCTCGGTACTGCGGTGGTGTGAGCTTCAATTCGAATGGCCTGGTGGAGCTTAGACAGTGGTGAGTGAGGGGAAAGATGCGGGGTGGTGAGTTGATTATGTAGCCAAAGCGAGGGCGGCAATTACACGCTGAATCAATGGAATTTTAGCGAGAAATCAACACGGCGTTTGTGTAGGTAACGGTGGTGGCGACGGAGTCTGTGCGCGTGGGGGTGGGGAAGAAGGTGATGACCTGGCTTGGGCCCAGTGGCAGCGTCAGCGGGGCAGAGAGGGTGCGGGTGAGAGAGAGAAGAGAGGGTGTCCCGGGTGGGCTGGCTGTTGGGACGATTCTGCTGATGGGCTGGAAGGGTGGCGCCGGCCTTTTCTCATTTTATAATTCCTTTTTCTATTTCTGATTTGATTTTCTGAAATGAATTTCAAAGGCTATTCAAATGAGTTTGAATTCAAATTTCTTCTAGACTTTTGTAAAATAATTCAAGCATATATTTGTGTATAAAACATTGCTGTTTGATCATAAATACATTGGTCCATTAAAAATAGAATAAAAACCATGCCTTAATTAAATGTTTATAATAGGCATATAAATGGTTTTAAATTTTTATTCTTGTTTTGAAACATTGAACAAGCTTGGAAATCAACATTCAAACATTTCTAGTTGAAACATAGTATTCTCATGATTTAAAATGGAAATGAAGCCTTTGCCTTTCTTACATAAAATAATAGGCAACAATTTGGCTTCTGTTTTGCAATCTTGTTTGAAATAGATTTTTAAAATGCATGAGGATGCATGAATGATGTATAACTTTATAAATCATGATTTTGGGATGTTACAAATCTAACCCCCTTAAGGTGAATCTCGCCCTTGAGATTCGAATTGGCTAGCAAATAGATGGGGGTGGTCTTTCCGAAGATCATCTTCTCTTTCCCAAGTTGCTTCTTCTTCAAAAATGGTGGTTCCATTGAACTTTGCAAAACTTGATAGTCTTAGTCCGAGTAACTCTTTCTGAAGTCTCAAGAATCTTTATATGCTTTTCCTCATAGGTGAGATCACTTTCCAATTGGACCTCTTCCAAAGGTATAGTAAACTTCAAAGAAGTATCTTCCATCTCCGGATGGCATTTCTTTAGCTGACTTACATGAAATACATTGTGAACGGCAGACAATGATTCAGGAAATTCAATCTCATATGCTACTTCTCCTTTACGGCTCAGAATCTTGAATGGGCCAACATATCTTGGTGCCAATTTTCCTTTGGCTCCAAACCTCTTTACTCCACGAAGTGGTGATACTCTAAGAAAAGCTCTATCACCCACCTCGTAGGTGACTTCTCTATGCTTTGGATTTTTAAGGTTCCCAACCTTTAATAAGGTAGAGATCCCTGTGTTTACAATTCTAGTCCCTGGATCAATAGCTAGCATCCACAGTTAAGATGTAATATCAAGAAACAAAGGTCATAATAGAACTTTATAACCAGGAATAAAGTAATTTATTACAACTTACATAGCTCATTTGGCTATCTCATTACAATGCAGCAGAATATACCAATAGCATGGGGTCCTTCAACTTCAAAGTGCCACAGGCAGACATGTTGGTTGTAGACTTGTAATCCTAATCATTTAACTTCACTAATATGAAACAAACCTGCAACATAACAAGTTACAGCCACAAGGGTCAATACATTTGAATTGTATTGGCAAGTGATACTAAGGTAGTATAGTGGAGTCTATCATCTATATGCATTTGGCTAAGTGGAGCTTAGGATTGCTTGCTCAAAATAGATTTTCCTTATCATTTGAAAATACTAAGTTTTTGCTTTGACAAAATCACCCAAGGAACCACCAATAGAAATTGGTGAACCTTAAACCCTTGTTCAACCACAAGTTTTTAACTTAGAAATTTGGATGATGAGATTCTTGATAGCTTCCATGTCTTGATTCTCAAATTTTCCTTTGCCAGGGACATGGCTAAGTACTTAGATTTTACACTCTGCAGAGGTGGTGCACTTTCCCCACAAGACTTGGTTTCACCAAGACAAGATATTTCAGAAGCCTTCCCTTAGACCAGAATGGACGCGCTCCAACCTATCATTCCCCTACCACCAACTGTCCATTTGGCTAAGTTATTGCAACCTATATGATCCAGGCAGAGCCCATATTGCCATGTGGCTGCACTTGAAGTTTCTCAACATTTTACATCTCAAATCTCTTTGTTCCTGGGTGGCCATCCACAAGTGAGACACCAAGTTTTCCCCAGCATGCTGGACTTGGTGATGCCCAAGTTTTCTCCAGAATACTAGACTTGCATGACCACTCAACATAAACCATTCCTTCCATTCCACCCAGGTGATTCATTCACTTAGTTGTTTTGTTAAACAAAACATAAGTCCTCAGACTTAGAATTTTTCCATAGCATGAATATATATTCCACCCTTGTTTTCTACTAGCTAAGCTAAGCATGATAGGAGTAGGAATCTTAACTTAGTAAATTTCTAACAAGGTTTCATCTACTAGGATTTCCCATAGCATAGTTTATTCTTTGCAAAATTTCCATGCAAGTCCTACTTAGAAATATCACTAATGCATAGTGAAAATAATGGGACAAAAGTATGAAGCATCACTTGCCGTTTTGGTAGAGAGTGTGAATTCACTGCTTGATCTGTGGAATGTTCACACACTTCAAATCACTACAATTCAATCAAGCAAAACAATATTTCAATCTACCATTCAAGCAATTCATCACATAAAATGATAGAAACAAAACAATGCATGCAAGCATGCTAAAGATTGTTTTATTTGTAAAAGTGGTTTCTAAGGTTCATAAACATTTGAAAACACCTAATGGTCATTTTATAAAGTGGCAAAATAATTTGTATAAGATTTTACTTCATAAACCATTTTTAGATCAAGTCATTATTTTATGTGGTGTAGAAATGCTTTTAATAAGGCAAAATTCTATAGATTTCACAAAATATGTTTTCAAACCATATAAACTTGTGTTTAGGTTTATTTCCAAAACATTTCTCAAAGGTTTTCTTCCAAAACCATTTTTAACAATTAAACCATATTTTTATTTGACTAGAAATGGTTTAATTCAAAGATTTATTGTTTTGCTTCACCAAATACATTTTTGAAACCAAAATTTGTTTCCTATGGTCAGTAGGTTCAAAACACACCATTTTCCAAAGATTTTATCCTCAAAAACATTTTGGAATAAATTTTATATCCTAAACATGCATACACAAGTTTCTGTAAAAACAATCAATTTAACAGAAGCTTTTTACTAAACAAAGTGCATGGTTGGCTAGGGCTTGTTTTTATGAATCCATTGATATAAAGTTTGCAAAATTTGGACGTGTAGATTAAAAGATTTTACAAATTCTAGCATCTAATAGATCAAATCTGTTTTAATTCAAACGAGCAGAGCCACGTGTCTTATTTCTATTCGCCCATACCGCTTCGGTTGGATCGAGCGATGGCAGCCGTTGGATTTAAGTTACATCGCATGGCGCACAGGTGCTACTTACCCCTTCTCTATCGTTCTATCCTAATCGTCAGATCAAGATCGGACGGCTACAAGGCACTTGCCAGGAACTGGCGGCGCGAGCGACGATGGCTGGCGGCGGCGCGGTCTGACAGCGGTGTCGCCGGCGATAGAGGAAGCAAGGAAGGTAGAGGGGTGGCTCACCGTGATCTCCGTGGCACGGGGATGCTCAACCTGCTCTTCTTCAGTCGAGGGGCGCATGGGGATGACCTTAATCGCTCACCGGAGTTGAGTTGCGCCTCGGGCTCGCTGAGATGTCGTCGGGGGCGAGGATACGTAGTGCACTAGGACACGGTACAAGCGGTGTTAGATGCGGGCGAGTATTCTGGTTCCAGGCGTATCATCGAAAGGACAAAGGGTGGCGGGATTATTACCAGAAGCTTCGCCAGAGAGGAAACAAACGGTGGCGGTGGTGGTCGTCATTGTTGCCGAGGCTCTGGAGCGCGCGGGGATGAGCCGGTGCTACGGGGAGGTTCGCCTGGGTCTGGGGAGCATGTGAGCTTGGTCGAGCGAGCAAGGGGCAGAGGAGGCTGGCCAGAATTTGGTTGCGAGCTCGTCGGAGCAGAGCGGGGTCTAGGCGAAATTCAGGGCGGCCTGGGGGCGTAGAATTTCTGGCGAGTGAGGGAATGAGAGAGGGGGCACAAGCGTTTAAGAGGGCGTCGTCAGGGGGAGGTTTAAGTGTGCCATAAACGCGAATTAAGTCGAGTTTTAATCGGCAGCAACGGCCGGCGAGGTGAGGGCGGGGTCAGCGCGCGCGAGTGAAGACGACGCTGATGGGGCTGTGGGGTCGCATGGCAGCGAGAGAGAGAGAGAAGGAATGTGGGGTCCGTCGGTCAGTGTCTCTGCGGGTCTGTCTGCGGGTGAAAAACGTTTCGCTGTGGGTGGGGTGGGGAATGGGCTTGCTGGGCCTTGTTGGGCTAGCTGACTGGCCCGAGTCCGTTTTCCTTTTTTTTATACTGATTGTTTTTCTTTTTCCTTTTCTTTTATTCTGTTTTGATTTTGAACAATCAATTCAAACACTCATTTGAATTCAATCTTTTGCCAAAATTTGTGTAGAATTAAATATTGATTAGTAGCACATTCTGATGTCAATTTTGGAATAAAATTTTATTCCTTTTTGGGTCTTCTTAATTATTCAAAAAGGCCCTAGTTTTAAACCAAATAAGTTTTAGTAATATTTCAAACACCATTTAAATTCTTTAAACTTTCCAAATCTTTTTGGTAGGTTTTTATTTGTTTAATAGGGTGTCAAAAATTCATCTTGAATTATTTGGAAAGTATTTAATATGATTCATAAATCATTTGAATAGGGTATTTGTTTTAATTCCAATGGAATTAAATATAATTTTAATTCCATAAATTTTATTTGGAGATTTATTTCATTTAAGTTAATTAAACAACTTTTAATCCACTTGGGTAATTTCCAAAATACTATTTTCTCAAGATTTAAATAATTATTCTTATTAGAGATTTGTCTTTATTAAAAATAGGGATAGAATGGTTAATGCCATTTTATTAAATTTTGGAAATTATTTATCCTTCTATTTTATTTGGATTTGGATTATATTCATTCCATTTGCTTAATGGATTAGGCCAAGATTTATTTTGGTCTTTAAATAATCCTTATTTAATATTTCTTTCTTCACCTTATAAAATCCATATCTTTTTATTTAGAGATCCAAACTTGGTGATTCCAATTTGTAAAATCTTGTTTAAAATTTGTTTATCCTTTTAATTCCCTTTAAGATTATTTTCTCACCATTTGGTATGGATTAATAGTTAGGTTCTTTATTAGCTTTGGAAATTTAATTTCCTTATCTTATTATATTCAGAAGATTTTATCTATGGCTCCAAATTAAGTGAAACCAATTTCTATGGTTTTATAATATTTCTATTTCTCTTTCTTGATCATTTGTAAATGTTTTCTTGACAAAATTTTATATGGATCAAATCCATAGGCTTGGAGATAACTTGGAAATGATTTTTATTCCATTAGGGTTTAGGGTTTGGATTTATTTTCCAAGTGTTCAAATTTCCAAATGCATTTATGAGGAATGCCTTTCTCTAGATTTGAATTTTGTTGAATTTAAACTTTAATTAAAGTTTGTTCAAGATGGGATTTTAAGTTTCCTTTTAGAAACAAAAGTTTCTTTTCACCCTGATTTTCAACAATAATTTATTTTGTTTATTTATTTTTCACATTACAAGATTTGGAAAATCTTGGGATGTGACAGGCTACCACCCTTAAAATAAATCTCGTTCCGAGATTTGGGGAGGATAGGGGTTACAAGTTGGCTCAAAAGCATCTAGGGTACTACCACCCTTAAAATTTTTCCAACTAGATCACATCTTGGCTTGCTTGGGATCTTGCTGAAATCTCTCTAGGCAAACATCTGCATAGTGTCCTTTGTTTTCACACTTGAAACATGTGACAAGGCTGAGATCCTTCATAGGCTTGTTTATCTTGTGCTTCATCTTTTTTGAACAATTTCTTGCATAATGTCCTTGGTTACCACAATTGTAACATGTGATAAGATTGAGTTCATCACGTATCTTCTATGGACAAGTTGCTACATAATGTCCTAGCTCTTTGCAGTTGTTGCACCACACTTGTCTAATCTCCTTATACTTCTTCTTCTCTGGACATTCACAGGCATAGTGTCCCATTTCTTTGCAATGACCCCATTGCCCATGGCTTTTGTCCTTTTTCTTGGGTTTCTCCAAAGCTAGGAGTGCTTCTAGTTCATGTTCTTCATATGTTATCTCAAAGGTAGGAATAGTTCCTGGTCTCCTTGACCTTTGTAACATCCCAAAAATACCAAACTTAGATCATCAAACACTAATCATCAAGATTAGGGTTAACAAAAACTTTTCTAAATGAAATCATGAATGCATGTATATGTGTATGCATGGATTTTGAATTTCTTTAAAAACCACCTTGTTTATGTGATCCATTGCTTGTAAAATGTTTCTTAGGTGAAATGAACATCATCTAAAACATTTCCCACACTTTTCCTAAAGATAAGTAAATCAAAACAAATATATTAAGTGAATGGTCATTTGACCAATTTAACTCTCATGCCTACTTTGGCTGTCTCAAACTTTCAAAACCTAACAGAAAATTTTCTGGATCTTTGCACCCCTTGAATGTACTCATAACAAGGTATCAAGGGCCACTTTGTGATCATCCATAAACTTTCAAATGCATAGTTTAAATGACAATTCAAAATTGAATCTTCTTCATATGGGAAGATCCCACTTTTCCAAAACCCACTCAAACAAGCTCAATTTTCAAAACCCAAGCATCTGCAGACTCACCGGAACCAATCTAGCAAACCCACCAAAAATCATTTAAAAATTCAAAACTTGATTTCATGCGACCATTTCATCAAACAGGTTGTAGACACAAATCAAACAAAACATCAAACACTACAGTGTGCAGTGATTCTTGCCTAACTTGTTCCCTAGTTAGCTCACACACAACTCAGTAGATCATCTAGAAAGATTAGCCCAACACTAGCACCCCTGTGAGCTTGCCATTGCCATTAATGGTGAACAGCCAAGCACCCCCATGTCACCCCATTGTGGACAGCAGGCTAGAGGAAGAACTAGCCGTGCCAACCTTGTCTGGGAGGCAGCCCACCGTCCACCGCCACTCCTTGTCCCAGCCGCGAGCGTTGCCAAGCCCTGGACCACGCGCACAAGCCGCGCCCAGACCATACCGAGCGTGCGCCAGAGCGCCACCCTCGACCAGCGTCCATAGACCACGCGCCGCCCTCACCGCGTGCACACACGATCACCACCAACCCAGGAGACCGCCAGACACCCCCGTTTGCCACCCCGTGTCATACAGCCACCGCCCGCCATCGAAGACGCCGCCTCTACCGCGTAGAGCACCACCCGTTCCAGACCAAACCACACCGCCCCATGCCTCGCGACCATGTCGTTGAGCATTGCCAGGAGACACAGCACCGTCCCCTACCCTTGACCATGCCATTAGTCATCAGAACGTCAGCTTCGACGAGCTTCACGGTTCCCTCGCTCGACTATAAATAGAGGCCACCCCCGCACGATTTCTTCACACCATCACACTCCCCTCTCCCCACTGACCGTGCCACACCATCCTCAGAGCAAGGCGAGCACCACCTCGCCGGAATTTCACTAGAGCCTGCCGCTGCCGGAGAAGAAAGGAGCCAGCAATTGGAGCCGCCCAGAGAAGCCACGGTACCGGAGGTTCGCGTCGTCGACTTCGTCGTTCGCCTCGCCGACCCTCGCCCGTACCCCGGTGAGCCCCCAGCACCCCTCATTGGCCGCGCTAGGTTTCGTTCTCGCTGGAGTTGTCTCGCGTCGACGATGACCCACAGCCGTTGGATTAGAACTAGATCGAACGATCCACGTTGCCCCATACCGCTTCGCCCAGCCCCGTGTCACTGACGAGTGGGGACACCCACTTAAGCAGCCCGCGGGAGCACTGCTCTTAGCAGGCCGGCCCAGTAACTTTTCCCGCGCAGCCCAACAATTCAAATTAAATCCTTTTCTATTTAAATTCAAACACACTTCAGCACCCAACTTAAAAAATCAACCCAGATTGATTCAGTACACCAAATTGAATGAAACCAATTTTGTTGGAAAGGTCTGTTAATGCTTAATCCAAGCCCAGTGGATTTAAGTCATTTGGATCTATAGATCACCCATAGTAAAAATAACAAGGCAGAAGCTTTTCTGCATTCAAACATTTTTCAAATTTAAACCATAAAAGCTTTTGAGTTGATTCCAACTCTCAAAAATCACATTTAACCATACCTTTCGGAATATATAAAAATATGTAGGTTTACTTGTAGAAATAATGTTAAAGTAATAAAAGAATGCTTCATAAGCATTTCTAGCCACTTTAATTAATTAAAATAAAAGGGTAAAACCTTATTAAATTGTGACACCACTTTAAATCACATTCACATGGACTACAATATGTGGTGATGACATGTGTCAACATGATCCCATGTTTAGTTTGGAGAATATTAAATCTTAAGTAATTTTTCAATGAGTAGAAATTACTTTTCTAAAACTAAAAAGTTTTAAACCAAGCTTTAACCTTGTAATGTTAGAGATGATGCTAGATCATTTATAGGACCCTTGTGTGTGATGATTGCAAGTAGTTAAGTATTGTTTGGTGATTGTGTACCTCGTATTTATTCATAGACGCTAGTACCGACCAAGGATACGAGGATGAAGGAGGATACTACGAAGAGGAAGCCGAGGAGAACTTCAACCACTGTTCTGCACAAGGCAAGCTAACACTTGCAAGATACTATACCTATGCAAGCTTATACTGATATTGATGCAAGCTAACACTTGCAAGAAACCCTACTGATGCCACAAACCCATACTTGCGATATGACTACTATATGCCTTAAGCATATGTGATCATACCCATTTGATAAACCAATCCTAGTTTTACTTGCAAGCTTCTTACTTTATTTCTTTATCAAAGCTTATTTAGATTCTACCTAAGAGTTTTGTAGATACTAGACAGTTGTGCTGAAGGTTGCATCAAGAGCATTAAATTTTGGCCTAAGTTGGAAACCTTGACATCAGCCAAAGATATAAGGTTGTACTTAGTTGAAACTCCACCAGTTTACCACCCCTCATCATTACTACCCCCACCTGTAGATGATAGTGCTAAGCATACAACTTGATCAACTTTTAGATGGGAATACTTGGTGGAAAAATGGTTATGAAAACCTTGGAATGATGGATCATTCTATTGAAATGTTTTGGACATGTGTTTCCAAACACTTGATGATTCTGGTGATGAAAATGTTGAGGCATGAGCCTTAGCCCTTTATAAAACTGATGGTTGTCTGGATGCGATACCATTCTAATTTTAGCGTACAACCACAATACCCGAATATTGGGTAGGGCTTGACTGGAAACTTATATTCCTTAGTATTAGCTCCCTCACGGCCATGGTCTGAGCTGAGGCTACCTTGTGAAGATTGTCCACCTGCGGTACCCAAGATGACAGTGGTCATGGTTGGGAGGCCAAACTCAGGAGAGGTGCTTATACTAGGCGTGTAATTGAAAGGTTAGGATTGATTATCCGACATCGAGTATGGTGAATTCAGGATTTGTTCTGACGGATGTATCGAATGTTATGGTGAAAGTGTACAATCTCAGAGTGTCAAACTATTGAATAGCCGTCATGATTATGGACAGTTGGAGTGGCCATACTGTTCCCCCGTCAGACTTTTCAAAATGACTTGTGAAATGAACTGAGACTTTGACTTGACCACAACATAGTTGTGACCTGAATTACAATATCCCACTTAGGAGTTATAAAATTGTGACTAGCTTTGGAACTTAGTAGAGATAAACCTGGCTTTTTGCAAAACAACCCTAGAGCCTAGTGTCCTATTATCCAAAAACCCCTTACCTGTTAGTATTAGTTTGCGAGTACTTAAAGAGTACTCATGGCTTTGTCCCTAGCTATTCCCATGGCCAGACTATGAAGAGGAGTACCTGGAAGATGGAACACAGGAAGGTTACGACAACTAGGATCATCTCCCATCGTCAGCATTGCCTGTGACCCCGAAGATGGAGCTTCGCCTACGCTACCGTTATTATTACGTATTCCGCTGCTTGATGTTGTATTAAGAACTGGATCATGAGATCCCTATTTTTGTAAGAACTTATGTATCGTTTCTAATGGATGAAGTACTAAGGTATCCAATTCTGTTATGTCTCGCAAAAATGGTAATCCTGTGATTGCGATGTATGGCATAACAGGCATCTAGGATTGAAAAATCCGGGTGTTGACAAGTTGGTATCAGAGCCATCCTGACCATAGGAGACCCTAGTTAGACTGGACTTGAACCAAAAACTTAGTTTCAAAACCAAAGAACAAAAATATTTACGAAAACATATTCTCATTCTTACCTCTTTAATTCTTTAACAAAACTTCATGTTCCTCCAAAAACTTTTGCAAAATAGATAAAATTTTGACACACTTGATCACTCTGCTAATCTACTCATCCTCTATTTTTATAGATGGATGTGAAGTACAGCAAGTTTTACCAACTAGGGAATGGAGGAGACCTTATCTTTGAGAGGGATATGGATCAGCTTTCGGAACTTCTGGAGCGTCCACACCCCGAGTTCTTCGGAGCTCAGCTCAATGATCAAGGAGGAGAAGATCTGCAGTGGCTAATAGTTGCAAGTCTCCGAGGAAAGATTGAACCTCCCACTGCGGAGGGAATTCAGTATACCTTAAGAGAGAACAACTGGCTCGATGGACTTGCCAGAGCAATGCATGAAGCTCTTTCCCGTCTGTGTGGGCAGAGCATCAATCAGATCAAGGGTACTCGCTTTGAGTTTTCCCTAAGGCGTGATGCAAATGGACAACCACTGGAAGCCCCATACCACCCCGAGCTGAAGACTCAATTGGACCACCTTAGCTTCATGATGTATGATCATCAGCAGGAATTGGACAACTGCCGGGACTATTGCAACCACAAGTCTGCCATCATCAAGACGAAGGACCAGACCATCGCCATGCTAGCACAAGAACGCAAGTCTCGCCGCCGTCAACTCGACAAGAAGGAGCGCATTATTGCCCGTGTTCGCCATCGCATCTCATCTCTGGAAGAGACCATCCACGAGAGAGGGACATGCAGTTGGAGGAAAGGGAGAATGCCGGAGAGGATCTTCATGGAGACCCTTACTCCTATCTCAGCGATGACGATGATTTTCTGGAGGATCAGGCCATGGACTTCTTCACCGATGAGGATGATTTCGCCTTCATCGATGATGCTGAAGATGATGAAGCCACAGACTCCGAGGAGTAGTAGAACTGAGCACTAGCATAGTGAGTAGTAGTCGGTCCCACTGTATCGTAGTTTCCAGAATGGTTCTTAAAACCATCTGTTGTTCCTTGTTGTGGTGTGCGTTGTATCGAGTGAATGAATGAATGAAAAAGCAAGTTGCTTGAAAAACCTGAGTCAAACTCTAAAAACTTTTCAAAAACCCAAAACCTTAGCAATTTCCCTCTTGTCTCATGATCTATATCAATCTTCAGATGCCACGTGGAGGAAGTGGTTCAGCCCCGGACCCGATGTTGCAGATTCTGCAAATGTTGACTTCTGACCGCGAAGCTGAAAGAGCGGAACATCAAGCCAAACTAGCCACTCTGCAACAGATAGCCCAGCTATCCCACAACAACCAAGGCCATGGAAGTCAGGACAACCACGGATCTAAGCTCAAGAATTTCCAGAATACCAACCCACCCGTTTTCACCAAGTCAGAAGAACCCCTAGACGCCGATGATTGGCTGCAAACCATGGAAAACAACTTAGAAGTAGCCGTAATCGAACCAACGAGAAAGTTCTATTTGCCACCCACTATCTAGCCGGAGATGCCAGGGCATGGTGGAACAGTGTTCGTGCCATGACCGGAGGCCAGATGATGACCTGGGAGGAATTCAAGGTCAAGTTTAGCAGAACCCATGTGCCACCGGGTTTAATCAAGAGAATGAGAGACGAGTTCAGAGAGTTGAAGCAAGGAAGGATGACTGTAGTGGAATACCGTGACAATTTTTTTCATTAGCTAGGTATGCCCCGGACGAGATAGACACCGAAGCCAAGAAGAAAGAAAGATTCCAGAATGGTCTGCATGACGAGATGCAGAAAGTGTTAGTCAATATGCCCTTTGTGGACATTGAAGCCCTTATCGACTCTTCTATCCAGATGGAAGGAAAGATCAACCAGGCCAATGTGAACCGCAAGCGTCTCATGATGCATCAACCAGGAACCCATCAGACCCCAAAGTATCGCCCCAACCCATCACCAGGATTTGCCCCAAGAACCAACAGACCCCCTATGACCCGTCCAACCTATCCCAACCGTGGAAACCCTAGAACTGGAGGAAATCACAACAACCCCGACAACTCTAGCAATTTCACCCGTGCCCCACCCAAGTTCAACACCAACAATGCTGCCGCCAACCCCAATACTGCCCCGAGGACTGGAAGCAATGTTGTGCCTGTCGCAGCCAAGGACAAGTCACAAGTGACCTGTTATGACTGTGGAAATAAAGGCCACTATTCCAACGAGTGCCCCAACAAGAAGAATGCTACAGCCCCCAACGCCAATGTCCCGCCAAAGAATAACCGTGTCCAGCCAGGAGAAGATTTGCCTGTGGAATTCACTCAACCGCAATGGCCGTCTTTTTCTCATGCATCTCGAAGAAGCTCAGAAGCGAGACGTCGTGGGTATGTTTTCGTTAATTCAGTACTTGCAAGAGTGTTGTTTGATTCGTGCATCGCATTCATTTGTCACCAAGAATTTGCCTGCACTAGTAAAATTCAACCAACCAAATTGAAGCATGTGATGATTGTAAAATTCTGGATGAACCACCAAGGCTAGGCAAATTTGCAGTCCCTATCCGAATCCATGGCATAGATTTTTATGCTAACCTAATAGTACTTAACTAAAGGTTTGGAAGTAGTACTAGGAATGGATTGGATGTCCAAACATAAAGGATTGATTGATTGTGCCAAGAAAGCCATCACCATGACCAAGATCAGTAATATCGAGTCGAGCATATATCTGAAACCTTACCTCGCCAATTCAAGTGTAACAAGAGTATAGCCCAACCTACCATTGACCAAGTCCGGATAGTCTGCGAATACCCCGATGTATTTCCAGATGTTTTGCCCGGTATGCCCCCAGATAGGGATATCGAGTTTATGATCGAACTAATCCCCGGAACAGGACCCATAGCCCAGAGACCCTATATTATGAACCCGTCAGAACTAGAAGAACTGAAGAAGCAACTAGATTCGATGTTAGAAATCGGATTGATTCAACCAAGTGTGTCCCCATGGAGATCACCTGTCTTGTTTGTGGACAAGAAGGATGGAGGTAACCGTTTGTGTACGGATTATCGAAAGTTGAAAGATGTCACCATCAAGAACAAGTACCCCTTGCATAAGATAGAAGATTTGTTTGATCAGTTGACCGGTGCCCAGGTGTTTTCTAAGATTGATCTTAGAACTGGCTATCATCAACTCAAGATTCGTGCAGAGGATATTCCAAATACTGCCTTTACCACCAGATATGGATTGTACGAGTATACATTCATGTCTTTTGGATTAACCAATGCCCCTGCTTATTTCATGAACCTCATGAATAAGATTTTTATGGACTTCCTGGATAAGTTTGTCGTTGTTTTCATCGATGACATTCTGATTTATTCAAAATCAGAAGAAGAACATGAGCTACACCTAAGGACCATTTTTCGAACCCTTAGAGAGCATCAGCTGTATGCAAAATTTAG
Organism: Avena longiglumis; assembly: GCA_030063025.1. Classification (NCBI taxonomy): domain Eukaryota; kingdom Viridiplantae; phylum Streptophyta; class Magnoliopsida; order Poales; family Poaceae; genus Avena; species Avena longiglumis. The sequence goes on along the minus strand of CP125974.1, from coordinate 189,706,634 downwards.
CAAATGTGAATTCTGGTTACAGGAGTTAGGATTCCTCGGTCACATTGTATCAGCCAGAGGAATTGCCGTTGACCCTGCCAAAGTGAAAGATGTAGAAGATTGGCAAGCCCCACCCACTCAAACCCAAGTTCGTGCTTTTCTCGGATTGGCGGGATATTACCGCAAATTTGTAGAAGGATTCTCTAGTATCACCAGACCCATGACCCAATTGCTGAAGAAGGACAAGAAGTTTGAATGGACCGACAAATGTGAAGCGAGTTTTCAAGAACTCAAAAGGAGATTCATTTCAGCCCCAATCTTGATCATGCCGGATATCACGAAGCCCTTCGATGTGTATTGTGACGCATCCAAGATTGGTCTCGGATGTGTGCTGATGCAAGAAGGCAAAGTTATATCTTATCTATAGAGACAATTGAAGCAACACGATCAAAATTACCCAACCCATGACCTCGAACTCGCAGCCGTAGTTCTAGCCCTGAAGACATGGAGACATTACCTGATGGGAAACCGTTGTGAGATTTATTCGGATCACAAGAGCCTAAAGTATATATTCACTCAGAAGGAGCTGAATATGAGGCAGAGAAGATGGACTGAGCTAATCAAGGATTACGACCTGGACATTCACTATCACCCTGGTAAAGCCAATGTGGTAGACGATGCCCTTAGCAGATTGCCGTGCCGCTTGAACTCCATGATTTTGAAGGAGCAACCAAGTTTGCACAAAGAGATGGAAGATTTTTGAATAGAATTAGTCAGTGAAGGATTTTTGGCTAGCATAGAACTTCAGCCCACTTTGATCAGTCAGATTAAAGAGGCGCAGAAAGGAAATGCCAGTATAGACGGAATCAAGCGTCGTATCGGTACAGGCAAAGTACCCGGATTCACCGAGGACGAAGAAGGAGTTCTGTGGTACAAAGGACGCCTTTGTGTACCAGCAGATTCGGAGTTGAAAGAAGTTATCTTGAAGGAGGCTCATGATACTCTTTATTCTATCCATCCCGGAGGAACTAAGATGTATCAAGATTTGAAAGAGCAATTTTGGTGGCATAAGATGAAGAGAGAAATCGGAAGCTATATCGCCAAGTGTGATATATGTCAGCGAGTCAAGGCCGGACATCAAAGACCCGCTGGATTGTTGCAACCTTTGCAAATTCCGGAATGGAAATGGGATTCTGTAGGAATGGACTTTATCACTGGACTACCTACTTCTAGTAGGGGAAATGACTCTATTTGTGTCATAGTGGACAGATTGTCCAAAGTAGCCCATTTCTTGCCCGCCAAAACCACCTATCAGAGTTCGAAGCTAGCAGATTTGTACATCGCTAGAATCGTTAGTTTGCATGGAGTCTCCAAGAACATCGTATCGGATCGAGGAACTCAGTTTACCTCGAGATTCTGGAAGAAAGTCCAAGAAGGTTTAGGAACCCACCTAGATTTTAGTACCGCGTATCACCCTCAGACCGATGGACAAACGGAGCGAGTAAAACAAATACTCGAAGATATGCTTAGAGTATGTGTGTTAGAATATGGATCCAAGTGGGAAGATTGTCTGCCGTTTGCAGAATTTTCATACGACAACATTTACCAAGCCAGTTTGCAAATGGCCCCATTTGAATTTATGTACGGAAGAAAGTGCCGCACCCCTTTGAACTGGTCGGAAGTAGGAGAGAGTCGGATTTTCGGACCCGACATCCTACGAGAAGCAGAAGAGAAGGTTCACAAGATTCGTGAGAACCTCAAGACAACCCAATCCCGACAGAAGAGTTATGCCAACAAGAGACGTCGAGACTTCGCCTTCAACATCGGAGATTTTGTTTATCTGAAAGTGTCGCCATTGAAGGGAATGCAGCGTTTCCAACTCAAAGGAAAGTTAGCCCCAAGATATATCGGACCTTTCAAAATTTTGAACCGTCGAGGAGAAGTATCTTATCAACTGGAACTACCTGAAGAGATGTCAACTGTGCATAATGTGTTCCATATCTCGTTACTTCGCAAGTGTCTCGAAGTCCCCGAGAAGACCGAAGTGTTCAAGAATATCGATCATCGGACCATAGAGATCAACGATGACCTGACCTATCCCGAAGTGCCCATCCGCATTTTGTAAGAAGCCTTTCGAACTACCAGAACCCGAAGCATCAAGTTTCTCAATATTCAGTGGAGCAACCACACAGAAGAGGAAGCTACCTGGGAACGCGAAGATCACATCAAGACGGAGTTTGCCGATCTCTTCTAATCCTAGGTAATCTTTTCGTCCTTTTTCAAATCTCGGGATGAGATTTTGTTTAAGGGGGGAAGGTTTGGAACATCCCAAAAATACCAAAATTAGATCATAAAACACTAATCATCATGATTAGGGTTAACAAAAACTTTTCTAAATGAAATCATGAATGCATGTATATGTGTATGCATGGATTTTGAATTTCTTTAAAAACCACCTTGTTTGTGTGATCCATTGCTTGTAAAATGTTTCTTAGGTGAAATGAACATCATCTAAAACATTTCCAACACTTTTCCTAAAGAAAAGTAAATCAAAACAAATATATTAAGTGAATGGTCATTTTGACCAATTTAACTCCCATGCCTACTTTGGTTGTCTCAAACTTTCAAAACCTAACAGAAACTTTTCTGGATCTTTGCACCCCTTGAATGTACTCATACCAAGGTATCAAGGACCACTTTGTGATCATCCAGAAACTTTCAAATGCACAGTTTAAATGAAAATTCAAAATTGAATCTTCTTCATATGGGAAGATCCCACTTTTCCAAAACCCACTCAAACAAGCTCAATTTTCAAAACCCAAGCATCTTCAGACTCACCAGAACCAATCTAGCAAACCCACCAAAAATCATTTCAAAATTCAAAACTTGATTTCATGCGGCCATTTCATCAAACAGGTTGCAGACACAAATCAAACAAAACATCAAACACTATAGTGTGCAGTGATTGTTGCCTAACTTGTTCCCTAGTTAGCTCACACACAACTCAATAGATCATCTAGAAAGATTAGCCCAACACTAGCACCCCTGTGAGCTTGCCATTGCCATTAATGTTGAACAGCCGAGCACCCCCATGTCACCCCATTGTGGACAACAGGCTAGAGGAAGAACTAGCCGTGCCAACCTTGTCTGGGAGGCATCCCACCGTCCACCGCCACTCCTTGTCCCAGCCGCGATCGTTGCCAAGCCCTGGATCACGAACACAAGCCGCGCCCAGACCATGCCGAGCGTGCGCCAGAGCGCCACCCTCGACCAGCGTCCACAGACCGCGCGCCGCCCTCACCGCGTGCACACACGATCACCACCAACCCAGGAGACCGCCAGACACCCCCGTTTGCCGCCCCGTGCCATACAGCCAGCTCCTGCCGTCGAAGACGCCGCCTCAGCCGCGCAGAGCACCACCCGTTCCAGACCAAACCACACCGCCCCATGCCTCGCGACCATGTCGTTGAGAATCGCTAGGAGACACCGCACCATCCCCTACCCTTGCCCATGCCATTAGCCGTCTGTAACGTCGCCCCCGACGAGCTCACCGTGCGCCCCGACGGTCCCCTCGCTCGACTATAAATAGAGGCCACCCCCGCACGATTTCTTCACACCATCTCACTCCCCTCTCCCCACTCACCGTGCCACACCATCCTCAGAGCAAGGCGAGCACCACCTCGCCGGAATTTCACTAGATCCTGCCGCTGCCGGAGAAGAAAGGAGCTAGCGATTGGAGCCGCCCCAGGAGAAGCCACCGGTACCAGGAGGTTCGCCGTTGTCGACTTCGTTCGCCTCGACCGCCTCGCACGTGCCGGTGAGCCCCCAGCACCCCTCATTGGCCGCGCTAGGTTTCGTTCTCGCCGGAGTTGTCTCGCGTCGACGATGACCCACAGCCGTTGGATTAGAACTAGATCGAACGATCCACGTTGCCCCATACCGCTTCGCCCAGCCCCGTGTCACTGACGAGTGGGGACACCCACTTAAGCATCCCGCGGGAGCACTGCGCTTAGCAGGCCGGCCCAGTAACTTTGCCCGCGCAGCCCAACAATTCAAATTAAATCCTTTTCTATTTAAATTCAAACACACTTCAACACCCAACTTCAAAAATCAACCCAGATCGATTCAGTACACCAAATTGAATGAAACCAATTTTGTTGGAAAGGTCTGTGAATGCTTAATCCAAGCCCGTTGGATTTAAGTCATTTGGATCTATAGATCACCCATAGTAAAAATAACAAGGCAGAAGCTTTTCTACATTCAAACATTTTTCAAATTTAAACCATAAAAGCTTTTGAGTTGATTCCAACTCTCAAAAATCATATTTAACCATACCTTTCAGAATATATAAAAATATGTAGGTTTACTTGCAGAAATAATGCTCAAGTAATAAACGAATGCTTCATAAGCATTTATAGCCACTTTAATTAATTAAAATAAAATGGTAAAACCTTATTAAATTGTGACACCACTTTAAATCACATTCCCATGGACTACAATATGTGGTGATGACATGTGTCAACATGATCCCATGTTTAGTTTGGAGAATATTAAATCTTAAGTAATTTTTCAATGAGTAGAAATTAATTTTCTAAAACTAAAAAGTTTTAAACCAAGCTTTAACCTTGTAATGTTAGAGATGATGCTAGATAATTTATAGGACCCTTGTGTGTGATGTTTGCAAGTAGTTAAGTATTGTTTGGTGATTGTGTACCTCGTATTTATTCATAGACACTAGTACCGACCAAGGATACGAGGAGGAAGGAGGATACTATGAAGAGGAAGCCGAGGAGAACTTCAACCACTGCTCTGCACAAGGCAAGCTAACACTTGCAAGCTACTATACCTATGCAAGCTTATACTGATATTGATGCAAGATAACACTTGCAAGATACCCTACTGATGCCACAAACCCATACTTGCGATATGACTACTATATGCCTTAAGCATATGTGATCATACCCATTTGATAAACCAATCCTAGTTTTACTTGCAAGCTTCTTACTTTATTTCTTTATCAAAGCTTATTTAGAGTCTACCTAAGAGTTTGGTAGATACTAGACAGTTGTGATGTAGGTTGCATCAAGAGCATTAAATTTTGGCCTAAGTTGGAAACCTTGACATTAGCCCAAGATATAAGGTTGTACTTAGTTGAAACTCCACCAGTTTACCACCCCTCATCATTACTACCCCCACCTGTAGATGCTAGTGCTAAGCATAAAACTTGATCAACTTTTAGATGGGAATACTTGGTGGAAAAATGGTTATGAAAACCTTGGAATGATGGATCATTCTATTGAAATGTTTTGGACATGTGTTTCCAAACACTTGATGATTCTGGTGATGAAAATGTTGAGGCATGAGCCTTAGCCCTTTATAAAACTGATGGTTGTCTGGATGCGATACCATTCCAAATTTAGCGTACAACCACAATACCCAATATTGGGTAGGGCTTGACTAGAAACTTATATTCCTTAGTATTAGCTCCCTCACGGCCATGGTCTGAGCTGAGGCTACCTTGTGAAGATTGTCCACCTATGCAGTACCCAAGATGACAGTGGTCATGGTTGGGAGGCCAAACTCACAGGAGAGGTGCTTATACTAGGGCGTGTAATTGAAAGGTTAGGATTGATTATCCATACATCGAGTATGGTGAATTCAGGATTTGTTCTGACGGATGTATCAAATGTTGTGGTGAAAGTGTACAATCTCGCAGAGTGTCAAACTATTCGAATGGCGGCGTCATGTTATGGACGATTGAGTGGCCATACTGTTCCCCCGTCAGACTTTTCAAAATGACTTGTGAAATGAACTGAGACTTTGACTTTACCACAACAGAGTTGTGACCTGAATTACAAGATCCCACTTAGGAGTTATAAAATTGTGACTAGCTTTGGAACTTAGTAGAGATAAACCTGACTTTTGCAAAACAACCCTAGAGCCTAGTGTCCTATTATCCAAAAACCCCTTACCTGTTAGTATTAGTTTGCGAGTACTTAAAGAGTACTCATGGCTTTGTCTCTGGCTATTCCCATTGCCATACTATGAAGAGGAGTACCTGGAAGATGGAACCCAGGAAGGTTACGACAACTAGGATCATCTCCCATCGTCAGCATTGCCTGTGACCCCGAAGATGGAGCTTCCACGCCACGCTATTATTACGTATTCCGCTGCCTGATGTTGTATTAAGAACTGGATCATGAGATCCCTATTTGTTTAAGAACTTATGTATCGTTTGTAATGGATGAAGTACTATGGTATCCAATTCTGTTATGTCCCGCAAAAATGGTAATCCTGGGATTGCGATGTATGGCATAACAGGCATCTAGGATTGAAAAATCCAGGTGTTGACAACCTTCTATTACTCCTTGGATAATACATATGTCTCCTTTTTGGTCCTTTAAATTGAGTCATGTTGATGGGAGGTACAAGCTGAGATTTTCCTTTGTCTTCATCCTTCTTGGTAGACTTGGCTCTCTCATGGTAGTCTGCAATCAGTTTCCTTTGTTCAACTATGGAATATATGGGGCATTGGATAGGGACATGATTATTTCCTTCACATAGGTAACAAGTAGCTTGAGATGTGGGGCATTGATTAGCTGGATGTTTCTCTTCACAATTGGGGCATTGATCTTCATGCTCCTTGGAAGTATGATCCTTGTCTCCACAAATATTGCAAGCTTGGGTTCCTTCTAGAATAACATCTTTGTCATCCTTGTTGTCACAAACTCCTTGGGAAGAGTTGTCTCCCATGTTGATCATTTGAGTAGCCATCCCTTGCAACAATTGGGATTGAGTTTCCAAAACTTTTTACATGGTTAGGTCTAAATCATTGTTGTTGGCTATAAATTGAGTTGTCACTAGGTTCAACTGGGTTTGTCTTGCAAGCAGTTGGTCTCTCATGTTGTTCTCCTGGTTATTGTTGTCACCATCCTTGATGCTGGAGTCTCTTGGAGAAGTCGTCTATTTGGGTTGGTTTGGGGTTAGAATAGGCAAAATATTTCTAAGGGAATAATTCTAATCACACTCATCACCATTCACACAAGCAATTTGCAAGCAATCACAAACAAACATTCCACTCAAACAACAAGTTTCAAGCACAACCAAAAATATTTTTGTTACACCACATAAGTTGGTAGGTTTGACTTAAACTAAATATGGTGGTCCAACTATATGGTTCACTTGAGAACTTTCCATCCTTCTTGGTTGATTCTTCTTTGAACAAGATCATGGTTTCCTTGGAAAAATTCTTGGTCACAAACTTCAAAGTGATGATACTTTCTTCTAAGTTGTGTTTCCTTAGTCTTCTAGTCTTGAGCAAGATTCCTTGTCTCACTTGTAGTCCTTAGTGATATCCAAGGTTGAAGTCCTAGTTGATAATAAGGTTGAAGTCACTTGAAGATGTTGAAGTCATTAGAGTTGAAGACGTTGAAGTCATTAGAGTTGATGAAATCCTTTTTACTTGATGAAGTCTTTGGCCATGGGAAAGGCTTTATCCATCAAGTTTGAAATAGAAGAGATGTAGATTCAAAACCAAGATAGTTGAGGAAAGATTTTACAAGATCGTTTGTAAATAACTTTTTCAACTCCTATTTTTCTAAGGGGTTTTGTCCAATCCTAGGCTTACAAATCCTACAGGCAACATAATGCTCTGATACCATCTGTAAGGTTCCCAACCATTAATAAGGTAGAGATCCCTGTGTTTACAATGCTAGTCCCTGGATCAATAGCTATCATCCAGAGTTAAGATGTAATATCAAGAAACAAAGGTCATAATACAACTTTATAACCAGGAATAAAGTAATTTATTACATCTTACATAGCTCATTTGTCTATCTCCTTACAATGCAGCAGAATATAACAATAGCATGTTGGTTGTAGACTTGTGATCCTACTCATTTAACTTCACTAATATCAAACAAACCTGCAACATAACAAGTTACAGCCACAAGGGTCAATACATTTGAATTGTATTGGCAAGTGATATTAAGGTAGTATAGTGGCGTCTATCATCTATATGCATTTGGCTAAGTGGAGATTAGGCTTGCTTGCTCAAAATAGATTTTCCTTATCATTTGAAAATACTAAGTTTTTGCTTTGATAAAATCACCCAAGGAACCACCAATAGAAATTGGTGAAGCTTAAACCCTTGTTCAACCACAAGTTTTTTACATAGAAATTTGGATGATGAGATTCTTTATAGCTTCCATGTCTTGATGCTCAAATTGTCCTTTGCCAGGGACATGGCTAAGTACTTAGATTTTACACTCTGCAGAGGTGGTGCACTTTCCCCACAAGACTTGGTTTCACCAAGACAAGATCTTTCAGAAGCCTTCCCTTAGACCAGAATGGACGCGCTCCAACCTATCATTCCCCTACCACCAACTGTCCATTTGGCTAAGTTATTGCAACCTATATGATCCAGGCAGAGCCCATATTGCCATGTGGCTGCACTTGAAGCTTCTCAATATTTGACATCTCAAATCTCTTTGTTCCTGGGTGGCCATCCACAAGTGAGACACCAAGTTTTCCCCAGCATTCTGGACTTGGTGATGCCCAAGTTTTCCCCAGCATACTAGACTTGCATGATCACTCAACATAAACCATTCCTTACATTCCACCCAGGTGATTCATTCACTTAGTTGTTTTATTAAACAAAACACAAGTCCTCAGACTTAGAAATTTTTCCATAGCATGAATATATATTCCACCCTTGTTTTCTACTAGCTAAGCTAAGCATGATAGAAGTAGGAATATTAACTTAGGAAATTTCTACTAAGGTTTCATCTACTAGGATTTCCCATAGCATAGTTTATTCTTAGCAAAATTTCCATGCAAGTCCTACTTAGAAATATCACTAATGCATAGTGAAAATAATGGGACAAAAGTATGAAGCATCACTTTCCTTTTTGGTAGAGAGTATGAGTTCACTCATTGATCTTTGCAATGTTCACACACTTCAAATCACTACAATTCAATCAAGCAAAACAATATTTCAATCTACCATTCAAGCAATTCATCACATAAAATGATAGAAACAAAACAATGCATGCAATCATGCTAAAGATTGTTTTATTTGTAAAAGTGGTTTATAATGGTTCATAAACATTTGAAAACACCTAATGGTCATTTTATAAAGTGGCAAAATCATTTGTAGAAGATTTTACTTCACAAACCATTTTTAGATCAAGTCATTATTTTATGTGGTGTAGAAATGCTTTTAATAAGGCAAAATTCTATAGATTTCACAAAATATGATTTCAAACCATATAACCTTGTGTTTAGGGTCAGAGAGTTTATTTCCAAAACATTTCTCAAAGGTTTTCTTCCAAAACCATTTTTAACAATTAAACCATATTTTTATTTGACTAGAAATGGTTTAAATCAAAGATTTATTCTTTTGCTTCACCAAATACATTTTTGAAACCAAAATTTGTTTCCTATGGTCAGTAGGTTCAAAACACACCATTTTCCAAAGATTTTGTCCTCAAAAACATTTTGGAATAAATTTTATATCCTAAACATGCATACACAAGTTTCTGTAAAAACAATCAATTTAACCGAAGCTTTTTACTAAAAAAAGTGCATGGTTTGCTAGGGCTTGTTTTTATGAATCCATTGATATAAAGTTTGCAAACTTTGGACGTGTAGATTAAAAGTTATAGATTTTACAAATTCTAGCATCTAATAGATCAAATCTGTTTTAATTCAAACGAGCAGAGCCACGTGTCTTATTTCTATTCGCCCATACCGCTTCGGTTGGATCGAGCGATGGCAGCCGTTGGATTTAAGTTACATCGCACGGCGCACAGGTGCTACTTACCCCTTCACTCTCGTTCTATCCTAATCATCAGATCAAGATCGGACGTTACAACGCTTGTTGTGAACCCAGGCATGAGCGACGGTTGGGCGGCGCGGTCTGACAGCGGTGTAGCCGGCGATAGAGGAAGCATGGAAGGTATAGGGGTGGCTCACCGTGATCGTCGTGGAACGGGGATGCTCAACCTACTCTTCTTCATTCGAGGGGCACACGGGGATGACCTTAATCGCTCACCGGAGTTGAGCTGCGCCTCGGGCTCGCTCAGATGTCGTCGGGGGCGAGGATACGTAGTGCAATAGGACACGGTATAAGCGGTTTTAGATGTGGGCAAGTATTCTAGTTCCAGGCGTGTAACACCCTCGCCTAATAAGGCTAAGTTCATCTGTATAGTGCCAATCCCTGGATCGGTTCACTGGCACACACAGTACAAAATGATACCAAATATAACTGTGCATCATAAATACAACGAATATGATACCAAATATAACTGTGCATCATAAATATAACTGTACAAAATGATACCAAGTATAAGGCTAAGTTTTCTTTTTCTATTTACTTGTTTTCGTATTCAAGTACACAGCGGAAAACGAATACAAGGTAGATCACCATCCTTCAAATGTGCCACAAGCGAACAATTGTTGAGTGGAGTCTCGCGACCTATGAACGATCACTCAGATACGATATAACCTGCAACATGAAACGTTGCAGCCACGAATGGTCAACACATTGAATGTATGGCAAGTAGGCTAAAGTGGTTAACAACAGATCTATCAACTACATGCTTATTTGGCCAAGTGGATTTCAGGCTCATTTGCATAAAGCAACAGTTTTATCCTAACATTTGTAACAAAGTAGTTTTCCAATACGATAAATAGTACACTCTGGTTCACTCCCAGGTGCTCCTACCCAATTATGTTCACCCAACAAGTTTTAAGTAATTAAGAAATAAGGATGAGTGAGAAATATCATAGCATCGATGTGTCGCTCAAATTGTCCATAACCGGGGACACGGATAATCGATTAGTTTATACACCCTGCAGGGGTTAGTACACTTTACCCATGTGACTTGGCCAGCCCAGCTCGAACCACCACTCTCATATTGGATGATGATAGGGAGAAGTCCAAGAAGGAACCGTTCGGGAAGTAGCTCCTCAATCCCGACGCGCACCGGTCCAACCTACACTATCTACATCTCTGGATACGCGGGTTCGAGTTACCACAACCTACTGAGTTCAACCAACCGCCCATTTCATTATTGGCACATGGTTGTACACGAAATCTTCCAAACAAAGAAACCAATCATTTCTCAGTGTCCTGGGTTCCTTTCCGCAATGATACCACCAAAAATTATCAATCCCATCACACCCAGGAGATTCATTGATTAAGTTGTTTTAGTTTTCGCAAACCAACACATTTAGAAACAACTTCAGTGATGTAACCCAGCCCTCATTCTTCATAGCATGGCTAAGCACATCTACCAACGGTGGCTCATAAACAAGGAATGCTAGGGAGTAATATGGGACATAGCATAGCATGTACACATCAATTCCTACATATGCAATTCTACAAAAACATCTATAATGCATAGGAAAACAATAGGACATTTATGACCAAGATAGCACCACTTGCCTTTGTTGTAGATGTAGTCAATTAGATAATCCTTACAATCATCATAGATATAATGGTTGCACGTCATAACCATAATACTTGCAATCATAGTAGTTGCAATCACACACATTGCACTCCTCGCAATCTAAAGTTTGAAGCAAACACAACAAATACCATTCAAAACATTGCAAACATACAACAGTGCAACATTACAAGAAAACAATGATGAACAGATGCATGCATGACAATTTAATGAGTCATAATGGTTGCATTTAGTGTTCTGAACATAGTTAGATTACATGATGCATGTGGAAAGTCATTTATTGCACTAAAGCTTTTATTACTAAAGTTGAATCAATTTAATATGGTGTATACCACTTTAATTGAACTAAATATGTTTATGTCGTATTAAATTGTGAACTAGATGCTACTGAATAGAGGTAATGCAATTTAGAGAAAGTGGCAACGGGGAGGTTCGCCTGGGTCTGGGGAGCAAGTGAGCTTGGTCGAGGGAGCAAGGGGCGGAGGAGGCTGGCCGGAATTTGGTTGCGAGCTCGTCGGAGCAGAGCGGGGTCTAGGCGCAATTTAGGGTGTCCTGGGGGCGTAGAGTTTCTGGCGAGTGAGGGGAATGAGAGAGGGGGCGCAGGCGTTTAAGAGGGCATCGTCAGGGGGAGTTTTAAATGTGCCATTAACGCGAATTAAGTCAAGTTTTAATCGGTAGCAAAGGCCGGCGAGGTGAGGGCGGGGTCAGCGCGCGCGGGTGAAGACGACGCTGACGGGGCTGTGGGGTCGCATGGCAGCGAGAGAGAGAGAGAGAGAGAGAGAGAGAGAGAGAGAGAGAGAGAGAGAGAGAGAGAGAGAGAGAAGGAATGTGGGGTCCGTCAAGGTGTCTCAAGGGTCTGCTCATGGGTGAAAACGTTTATTTGTGGGTGGGGTGGGGAATGGGCTTGCTGGGCCTTGTTAGGATGGCTGACTGGGTCGAGTCCGTTTTCCTTTTTTTTATACTGATTGTTTTTCTTTTTCCTTTTCTTTTATTCTGTTTTGATTTTGAACAACCAATTCAAACACTCATTTGAATTCAATCTTTTTCCAAAATTTGTGTAGATTTATATATTGATTAGTAGCACATTCTGATGTCAATTTTGGAATAAAATTTTATTCCTTTTTGGGTCTTTTTAATTATTCAAAAAGGCCCTAGTTTTAAACCAAATATGTTTTAGTAATATTTCAAACACCATTTAAATTCTTTAAACTTTCCAAATCTTTTCAGTAGGTTTTTATTTGTTAAATAGGGTGTCAAAAATTCATCTTGAATTATTTGGAAAGTATTTAATATGATTCATAAATCATTTTAATAGGGTATTTGTTTTAATTCCAATGGAATTAAATATAGTTTTAATTCCCTAAATTTTATTTGGAAGATTTATTTCATTTAAGTTAATTAAACAACTTTTAATCCACTTGGGTAATTTCCAAAATACTATTTTCTCAAGATTTAAATAATTATTCTTATTAGAGATTTGTCTTTATTAAAAATAGGGATAGAATGGTTAATGCCATTTTATTTTATTTTGGAAATTCTTTATCCTTTTATTTTATTTGGATTTGTATTATATTCATTCCATTTGCTTAATGGATTAGGCCAAGATTTATTTTGGTCTTTAAATAATCCTTATTTAATATTTCTTTCTTCACCTTATAAAATCCATATCTTTTTATTTAGAGATCCAAACTTGGTGATTCCAATTTGTAAAATCTTGTTTAATATTTGTTTATCCTTTTAATTCCCTTTAAGATTATTTGCTCACCATTTGGTATGGATTAATAGTTAGTTTCTTTATTAGCTTTGGAAATTTAATTTCCTTATCTTATTATATTCATAAGATTTTATCTATGGCTCCAAATTAAGTGAAACCAATTTCTATGGTTTTATACTTTCTTGATCATTTGTAAATGTTTTCTTGACAAAATTTTATATGGATCAAATCCATAGGCTTGGATATAACTTGGAAATGATTTTTATTCCATTAGGGTTTAGGGTTTGGATTTATTTTCCAAGTGTTCAAATTTCCAGATGCATTTATGAGGAATGCCTTTCTCTAGATTTGAATTTTGTTTAATTCAAACTTTAATGAAAGTTTGTGCAAGATGGGATTTTAAGTTTCCTTTTAGAAACAAAAGTTTCCTTTCACCCTGATTTTCAACAATAATTTATTTTGTTTATTTATTTTTCACATTACAAGATTTGGAAAATCTTGGGATGTGACAGGATTTGCGTAGCTCTTTTGTCAGGACTGTGCTATCTTTGATCTGTCCTTTACCAACTTGACTTTCTCTTCAGCTTCCTTGATTAGTTCTAGCCCGAACAAGTTTCTTTCTCCAACGCCATTCCATAGCAATGGTGTAGTACACTTTCTCCCATAAAGAAATTCAAACGGTGCCATCTCAATACTGGCTTGATAGCTGTTGTTGTAAGAGAATTCTGCGTAAGGCAGACTTTCATCCCAAGTAGCACCATAATCTAGAGCACATGCCCTCAGCATATCCTCTAGAATCTGGTTGGTCCTTTCTGTCTGTCCATCAATCTGGGGATGAAAAGCAGTGCTGAATTCCAATCTTGTTCCCAATGGCTCATGCAGTAGCCTCCAAAAATGGGAAGTGAATTGAGTTCCCCTATCAGACACAATACTCTTGGGTACTCCATGCAGACACACAATCCTATTCATATAAATCTTGGCTAACTTAGCACTTGTGTAGGTTGTCTTCACGGGTATGAAATGAGCCACTTTAGTTAGGCGACTACGACCTAAATGGAATCATATCCTGTCCTAGTCCTTGGCAGTCCAATAATGAAATCCATGCCAATCTTGTCCCACTTCCAATCAGGAATTGGTAGTGGTTGTAACAATCCTGCTGGTTTCTGATGTTCCGCTTTCACTCTACTACATACATCACATAAAGCAATATGTTCGGCGATGTCCTTCTTGAGATTATTCCACCAAAACCTTTCCTTCACATCCATGTACATTTTGGTGTTACCCGGATGCATGGAATATGGTGAGTTGTGTGCTTCCTGTAAAATCAGTTTTCGAAGTTCCGGATCTTGCGGAATGCAGATACGTTTTCCATACCATAAAGTACCCTGATCGTCTTCATGGAATCCTTTGGCTTTTCCCTTGCCAATCTGTTACTTAATCTCTTCAATTTCATTGTCTGTTTTTTGGGCTTCCTTGAATTTGTCCAACAATGTGGGTTGAACCTCCAATGATATGAGATGTCCTTTAGGCACTATCTCCAATCTGAGATCCTTGAATTGGGCACACAGATCATCTGGCAATTCTCCCTTAGTAAGGCCATTCACATAAACCTTACGGCTTAATGCATCCACTACAACATTTGCTTTATCGGGGTGGTATTGCAAACTCAAGTCATAGTCCTTGATGAGTTCTAGCCATCTTCTTTGTCTCATGTAGATTTCTTTCTGAGTAAAGATATACTTTAAACTTTTGTGATCTGTGAACACTTCACAACTCTTTCCCAAAAGATAGTGTCTCCATGTTTTGAGTGCATGGACAACAGAGGCTAACTCTAAATCATCAGTAAGATAATTCACTTCATGAGTTTTGAGTTGTCTCAAGGCATAAGCCACAACTTTCCCTTCTTGCATCAAAACTGCACCTAATCCTTGGTGAGATGCATCACAATACACTTGAAAATCTTTCTCCAAATCTGGCAGACATAAGACTGATGCTGTCACTAGTCTCTTCTTCAACTCTTGGAAACTGAGTTCACATCCTTCAGTCCAATCAAATTTCTTGTCTTTCTTAAGTAACTACATCATTGGCTTAGCTACCTTTGAGAAATTCTCAATGAATCTTCTATAGTATACTGCCAAGCCAAGGAAACTACGAACTTCTTTCACTAACTTAGTAGATTCCCATTCAGTTACAGCTGACACTTTTGCGGGATCAACTGCTACACCATCTCCTGACACAATATGTCCAAGAAATCCGACTTCATTCAACTAGAATTCACACTTGCTGAATTTGGCATATAGCTTATACTCTCTAAGCTTCTCAAGTATCAATCGCAAATGTTCCTCATTCTCTTCATTGCTCTTGGAATAGATCAAAATGTCATCGATGAAAATGACAACGAATTTGTCAAGAAATTCCATGAACACCCTGTTCATCATATTCATAAAGTAGGCTGGTGCATTTGTCAAACTAAATGGCATCATGGTGTACTCATACAATCCATACCTAGTGGTGAAATCAATATTAGGTATGTCTTGTTCCCTTATCTTTAGCTAAAAGTAGCCTGACTGGAGATCAATCTTTGAGAACACACGGGCTCCTTCTAACTGATCAAACAAGTCATTGATTCTGGGAAAAGGATACTTTTTCTTGATGGTCACCTCATTGAGTGAACGGTAATCTATGCATAACCTTTGACTTCTGTCTTTCTTCTCAACAAACAAAACTGGTGCTCCCCAAGATTAAGAACTTGGTTGAATGAATCCTTTCTGCAATTGTTCTCCAAGTTGTTTCTTGAGTTCTTTCAACTCATCAACTGACATCTTGTAAGGTCTCTTTGCTATTGGAAATGATCCTGGTAGCAAGTCCATCAGAAACTCAACAACTCTATCTGGTGGCATTCCCGGCAATTCCTTCAGAAACACATCGGGATATTCTCTCACAATTAGCACATTGTCTATGCTACCCCCCTTAACAGAATTTAGCTTACTCCCTTTTGATTCAAAGTTAGACTTGAATCTAATCCTTTTATTATCCTGGGTTGTGAGTGTGATAGTACGATTAGCACAATCTAGTACCTCCTTCATACTTGGTCATCCAATCCATTCCCAAAATAACATCCAATCCTTGGGAATCTAGGATTATCAAACTAACTGGAAACTTATGCTTTCCAAATTCTATTACTAGATCACGGCATCCAAGACTTACTATCATATCTCCACCAGGAGAACTTAATTTTATAGGACACCCAATATTTTCAGTTGGAAATCCATTTCTATAAACAAATGATCTTGATATGAATGAATGTGATGTGGAAGTACCAAAAAGAACAAGTGCTGGAATAGAATTGAGTTTGAACTTACCAGCCACAGCATCAGATTCCTCATATATTTCTTCCACGTTGATGTGGTTCACTTGTCCCTTCTGGAAGGGATTGGGCTTGTTGGCACCATCAACTTTCTTTTCTGGGCACTCATTAGCATAGTGCCCCATCTTCTTACACTTGAAGCATTCAACCTGACTGAGATCTTTCTTTACAGGCTAACTCCCAATTCCACCTCCATTGTGGTGGCTCTTGTGTCGACTCTTGTGGTTCTTATACTTGTCATTATCATGACTGCGGTGATGCTTGTTGTCATGATGAAGGTTGTGGCTGTGGTGGTTGTTGTACTTTCCATGTATGTGGAATCCAGAACTCCCACTATCATCATGATGGGAACGCTTGTGAGACGATCCCGAGTTGTGCTTATCAAAGCTATGCTTTCTCTTTCTGCTCTCAACCTGTTTCATCTTGTTTTCCAAGATGGTAGCCTTGTAACACTGTGATTGGTAGGTTGGAACATAGTCAATAGACAGCTGCAGGTTCAACTCATCATTCAGTCCTTTGAGGAATTTTTCCTTCCTCTTGGCATCTGTATCAACTTCATCCGGTGCCTAACGTGCCAGATTCTTGAACTCCTCAATGTACTCAGTCAAACTACGGTGACGCTGCTTCAGATTGTGGAACTCCTTTTTCTTCAAATTCATCACCCCGGATGAGATGTGAGCTGTACGAAATCCATCCTCAAAGATACCCCAAGTCACATCCTCAATGGGAGTGGTGATCTGAAAGTTGTCCCACCAGGTTGCTGCTGGCCCTTCAAGCAGATGCGCTGCGAACCTGACTTTTTCTTCATCGGTGCAGCCAACAGTCACTAAGTCCTTGTTCACTGAACGTAACCAGTCATTGGCTACCATTGGATCAGTGGTTCCCGAGAACTTTGGAGGCCTTAGTCTTAGAAATGTGGTGAGCATGTCAAATCCTGGCGGATTATTCTGGTTGTTGTTGTTATTGTTATTCTGGTTCTGGTTCTTCATAAAGGTTGTCATCATCTGCATCAGTTGATCTTGCGCTGTCATCAACTGTTGCATCTCGGGAGTGACGTTGTTGTTGTTGTTTTGGTTGGGGTTGGCACGTCGAGGAGGCATTTGTGGTTTTAATAAGGATAAGAATGAGATACCCATATATGCTTAACATGCATAATACATCACATAGAACCATCACAATAATCAAGCATCAAAATAACATAGAGTTTGAATGACATAAACAACAAGTTTTGAAAGTGCAAACACACCATAGAAAGCCATCCACATGTTGGATGGTCATTGCGACTCAATAATCAAAGTACGGTAGATGAAAGATAATCGAGTAGTCTATGCTACTCCTTCGCATCAATCTCCACATCAACGAGGGTAAGACCTGCATTCTCCATGGCAGTCTTGTACTCCTCAACACTAGTAGTCAAGTCCCCAATCTTGGCCCTAAGAGCCCTCTTCTGTGAGCGAAGCCTCTCGATCACTCCCTGCTGGTGCTCAAGCTCATAGTCCTTGGCCTCTAGCTCTTCCTTCATCTCCCAGATCTTCGTGTTCCTGTCTTGGACTCTTTTCTCCTGGCTCTTCAACTTCTTGTCATGGCTTTCAAATTTTGCCTCCATTTCCTTGAAGATCTCGTCTTCCTCCACGAAGAGCTTGTCCTTCTCTCGTAACTGAACCTGGAGCTCATCATTGCTAAGCATGACGTTGGTACTATCAGTATCAAGGTGTCTAATACGACCCTCGAGGTCCTGAAGGTACAGATGAATCGTCTCCATCGTCTCTCTAGTAGCATCATCGTACTCTATAGCCTCACCCTCCTCGTTGCGTCTCCCAAAGGGGTGAAAGTAAAGACCTCTAAGCTCGGTGGAGTGCCTCCCTACCAGGCGCCCAAGTAACTCATGCATGACTACATCTAAGCCTCTCTCCTTGTCGTCATGGATCATCTTGAAAGTGATGGCCTCCGTGGGTGGCTCGCTCAAGGCCCCTTGTGTGAATCTGAAGCCCCATAGGTCCTTCCTCTCAAACTTGGTGAGCTGAAGTGTCGTGATGCTAGGAAGTGGAAGGTTGAGCACACTAGTGATTTGAATGAGACGAGTACCAAAACGAGTTCCCTTGAACTCCTCGGCTGTGCTGATAACAAAATTAGGCATCTATTTTTATAAGATAGATAAAAGTTAGAACCAACACAAGTAGAGAAAATTCACAAGACAAAATATCACAAGCACATCATTTAGCAACAAACACACAAGTCATGGCATACATAAATCCATTACAAACACCAAAGGTTCAACATACTTAAGGAAATTTTTGGAAGTAAAAACGATAAGTGTGGTGGTCCAACTAACGAAGTACGTTACAACTCTCACTCACTAGACAAAATAGCTATGAGGGCATCCTTAGTGGCCATTTGTCTATCTTGTTCACAAGACTCCCATATTAAATCTATGATGTCTCCCCTTAGTTGTTGGTTGGTAGTCTCTAATTCTTGGTTTTTCTTCTTTTCTTCTCTAAGGTCATTTTGGGTGTTGAGAATTCTGCACTTGAGTCTATCACCAAGATCCTTGATGGCATTCCAAGCTGCATTTCTTGCATAGTCAAAGAATGTTGTGTGCATTTCGGAGTTGGTGACCATGCAAAATCCTGACTCCTTGTGGTTGTCTTCCTTGTTTTTGTACAAGTCAAGTTGCACCCACCAATACTATTCTCCTTCATCCATCACAGGGAATCCCTTGTACACAGCTGCACCATCTATCCCCATTGTAACCATAAGGTTCTTGAGTGCCTTGGGAAATTCAGTCTCACACTCCAAAGTCATGGTCATGAGTGGTCCCTTCCTCACGGCTTTGTTGATGGAGTTCATCTACAAATATATATGAGAAAGAATATTAGAAAAGTTTATAGAAGAAAAAGACAAGTGTGGAAATTTTTTAAAATGTTGAAATTTTTTCCTTAGTGGTTTCTTAGTCTAATCCAATCCTAGGGTCATAATCCTATAGGCAACACAGTGCTCTGATACCATTTGTAAGACCCCACCTTTATAAAGGTAAAGGTCCCTATGATTGCAATGCTAGTCCCTGGATCAAATGCTAGCATCCACATTTTAAGATGAAGTACAAAAAACAAAGGTCATTATTACATCGTCATTCCATAGATAACATAGTATTTTACAACTCCATAGCCATAGGCTAGTACAAGAGTTTAACTTAACAATATAAATAAAAGTCTTCATATTCATGTGCCACAGGCAAGCATGTTGAGTGGGTCAATACATTGGAATATTATTGGCAAGTGATACCTCAGTAGAATAATAGTATTTAGCTTCTACATGTATTTTGGCTAAGTGTAGCTTAGGCTTGCTTTTCTCAAAATAGGTTTTACCTATTAGTTGAAAACACTAAGTTTATGTTTGGCAGAACTCCCAAGGAACCACCAATAGATATTGGTGAACCTATACCCTTGTTCAACCACAATTTTTTAACTTAAAAATTGGGATGAGGAGATTCTTGATAGCTTCCATGTCTTGATGCTCAAATTGTCCATTGCCGGGGACACGGCTAAGTACTTAGATTCTTCCTTCTCGAGAGGTGGTGCACTTTCCACACATGACTCGACATGCATCGATACAAGACCTTTCAGAAGCCTTCCCTTAGACCAAAATGGACGCGCTCCAAACCTTTCACCCCCTACCACCAACTGTCCATTTGGCTAAGTTATTGCAACCTATATGATCCAGGCAGAGCCCATAATGCCATGTGGCTGCACTAGAAGCTTCTTAACATATGTCATCTCAAATCCCTTTGTTCCTGGGTGGCTTTCCACAAGTGTGATAGACAAGATAGACCATAGATATGGGCCTTTTGTAACCACTCAACATAACACACACATACCATTTCACCCAGGTGATTCATTCACTTAGTTGTTTTATTAAGCAAAAACATAAGTCAAAAGACTTAGCAATATTTTCCATAGCATGTATATATTCCACCCTTGGTTGCTACTAGCTAGGCTAAGCATGGCAATAGCAAGTATCTTAACTTAGACAAAATTCTAACAATTCTACAACAACTAGGATTTCCCAAGCATAGCATACAGATACTTAGCAAAAATTATCATGCAAGCCCTATACAAAATATCACTAATGCATAGTCAAAATATTGGGACAAAATATGAAGCACCACTTGACTTGGTAGTTGGGGGAGTAACAACAATACTCACAGTCACAATCACCACTAGCACCAAAATCTACACATAAAATGATAGCACCAAATTCATATTTCAAATAATCAAGCAAAAATATATGAATGCATGCACATGCCATGTGATGATTTTTTCCAAACTAAACAAGACAAGTAAAATAGTACTGAACAATAAACTAAACAATTATACATCAATTAAATTTAATTTGGCCTTTAAAACATTTTCCAAATAATTTTTATACCCAATTTATGCCTATAAATGTCTCTGCATAATAATCTATTTTAATTGAAGAAAATCACAAAACCAAGCCTACAGATGTGTAGGATTTATTTTAGTGATTCCAATGATATATTATTTGTATTTTTGGATAAATAGAATAAAAGTTATTGAATTTACAAGTTTGAATAACTAATAGATTCAAAAACAGATTTTAAATTAAAATCCCAGACACGTGGGCGTGTCTGATTGGCTCGTACCCGTTCGGCTGGATCAATCAACGAGATCCGCAGGATTTAAATGAGATCGCACGGCTCAGATCTAAACTTACCCCCTCTCTAAGTGATCTAATCTGGTGCGTTGGATCTAGATCTAACGGTGTCTGATCAATCGACCATAGATGGGCAGCGCGAATGGGTGCTGGCGGCGGCGGATCTACTGGAGATGGTGCTCCGTCGATTCTAGAGAGGGCTAGGGGCGGTGGATATGCTTACCAGCGTCGCAAGGATGCGAGGATGCTCAAGGTGGCTTCGGCTTGGACGGAGGCGAGCTGCTGCGGCCATGGAAGCTCGTCAGAGTTGCGGACAGTGTCGGGTTCGTGCGGACGGCGACGTTGGCGACGTTCTGGACCGCCCTAGCACAAACCAAGGGCATCAGTGCGTGCACAAGGATCAGACGAACATGACAGCATCAGGGAGAAGGCAAGGGGCGCTTGTTGGAGATATGCCCTAGAGGTAATAATAAATGTAGTTATTATTATATCTTTGTGTTTATAATAAATGTTTACATTCATGCTATAATAGTATTAACAAGGAAACATTAATACTTGTGTGATTTGTAAACTAAAATAGAGTCCCTAGTAAATCCTCTTTATAATACTAGCTTGTTGGTTAATAAATGATTGTGGTTTCCCTATCATGAACATTGAGATGTTATTAACAACAAGATCATATCGTTAGGAGAATGATATGGTGGACATACTCCTATAGATAAGCGTAGCATAAAGATCAAGTCATTTTAATAGTTCAATTGCTATATGCTTTCTGATACATAGTAACCTAATTCCTTCGACCATGAGATCATGCATATCACCTTCACCGGAAGGATGCTTTGATGACATCAAACACCACACCGTAACTGGGTGGCTATAAAGGTGGCATTGAGTGTTCGGAAAGTATTGGTTGAGACACATGGATCAAGAGTGGGATTTGTCCATCCATATGATGGATAGATATACTCTGGGCCCTCTCGGTGGAATGTCCTCCAATTAGCTTGCAAGCATGTGACTGGCTCACAAGGGATCACATATCACATGAACGAGAAAAGAGTACTTATCAGTAACGAGGTTGAACTAGGTATGCAGAGATACCGACGATCAATACCTCGGGTGAGTAAACTATCGTGAGACAAAGGGAAATTGGTATCGTATGTAAGTAGTTCATTCGATGGCAAAGTAATCGTAGAAATATGTGGGAACCATATGAATTTCCAGATTCCTCTATTGGTTATTGTTCGGAGAAGTATCTCGATCATGTCCGCATAATTCACGAACCGTAGGGAGACACACTTAAGGATTCGACATTGTTTGAGTAGTTATGGAATGATGAGTAAGAGACCGAATGTTGTTCGGAGTCTCAGATGGGATCCGGGATATCACGAGGAGATCCGGAATGGTCCGAAGAATAAGATTCATATAAGGAAAGTCTTGTTTCGGGGTTGGAGAATGGTTCCGGTGTTTTCATCTGGAATGTTCTAGAAGGTTCCGGAATGTCCGACACTCCGGAGGGGAAGGGTACATGAATGTGTCATAACAAGTTGGAATGATTGCATCATGTACTAGGTGTCATCGCTGAACAACATAAAGGGTTTAATCAAATCCTAGTTTGAAAAGTCAAACGGCTATTTTGGAAGGTGGAGGGGAAGTAGGAAACCTACTTGGGGAGGAGTTCCTCCCCTCCACCGCTGGCCCACTTGGGAAACCGAGTTGGGGAGGGACTCCCCTCCCCTGGCGCGCCCCCTCCACCTATATAAGGAGGGGTAGCGCTGCCCCTCCTATCACACAACACCTCCACCCGCAAACCCTAGCCCCGGCGGCGCCACCTCCTGCTGCCGCTGCCTAGGGCAAGCCGCCGCCGCCTAGCTAAACCCTAGCCGCCGGCCTTGCTCCTCCTTGGTGCGTCTAAACCCTAGATCGCCGAGGCTCTCTCTCTCATAATCCACCATACTCGCTCCGGCTTAAGGCGAAGCCCTGCGAGATATCCCCTCTACTTCTGGTACCACGCCGTTGTGCTGCCGGAATTGCGAGGAGAGTGCTACAACCTCCACTACCTGCTGGAACAAGGGAGAGGAAGGTCTTCGTCGAGTATCGAACGTGTGACCGACTGCGGGAGCGCTGCCGAAACGCAGCGCCGGAAGGATCGTCTACGCGATCTTGAGATCGGCAAGAGTACGACTACATCACCCACGAGAATCCGCTCTCGTTAAACACTTTGGAATCTTCGAGGGTGAGTTATTCCATCGACTCGTTGCTACAATCTAGTAGATAGATCTTGGCTTGTTTGTTTGTATGCGGTAGAAATTTTTTGTTTTCCATGCTACGAAACCCTACAGCGCTCGGGTTTTACCTAAATTGCTCGACGGAGTTGAGCGGCGGCTCTGTTGTTTGCAGAGGTGGATAGGGACGGTGACCTGGGTCACGCGCAGGGAAACCAGAGGCGTCAGAAAATGCACAAAGACACGAGGACCGTACTTGTTTGGCCCAAAAGGAAAGGGGAGGTCGGGTCTCACCAGAATCAGTCGCCGGAGATGCTCGATACAGCGGCGGTGTGACCTTCAATTAGAACGGCCTAGCGGCGCTTAGACAGTGGTGAGTGAGGGGAAAGATGCGGGGTGGCGAGGTGATTATGTAGCTAGAGAGAGGGCGGCAATTACACGCTGAATCAATCAAATTTAAGCGAGGAATCAACGCGGCGTTTCTGAAGGTAACGGCTGTGGCGACGGAGTCTGCGCGCGTGGGGGTGGGCAAGAAGGTGATGACCTGGCTTAGGCCCAGTGGCAGCATCAGCGGGGCAGATCGGGTGCGGGTGAGAGAGATAGGAGAGGGAGTCACGGGTGGGCTGGCTGTTGGGCCGATTCTGCTGATGGGCTGGAAGGCTGGCGCCGAACTTTTCTCATTTTCTGATTCCTTTTTCTATTTCTGATTTGATTTTCTGAAATCAATTTCAAAGTCTATTCAAATGAGTTTGAATTCAAACTTCTTCTGGACTTTTGTAAAATAATTCAAGCATATATTTGAGTATAAAACATTGTTGTTTGATCATAAATACTTTGGTCCATTAAAAATAGAATAAAAACCATGCTTTACTTAAATGTTTATAATAGGCATGTAAATGGTTTTAAATTTTTATTCTTGTTTTGAAACTCTGAACAAGATTGGAAATCAACATTCAAACCTTTTCTAGTTGAAACATAGTATTCTCATGATTTAAAATGGAAATGAAGCCTTTGCCTTTCTTACATAAAATAATAGGCAACAATTTGGCTTCTGTTTTGCAATCTTGTTTGAAATAGATTTTTAAAATACATGAGGATGCATGAATGATGTGCAACTTTAGAAATCATGATTTTGGGATGTTACAATAGGTCAGCGACGCCTCGTAACTCACACATGCAGAGAACACAATCATGTCCGTTTTTCTCGCTCGAAGGATATGAACCGTTGGCGGCGTCGGTTGGGAGCGTGACGAAATTTCCGCGCAGGTGCACACACAGGTCGTCCACGCGACAACCATTCGATCACTTGCATGAATATTGATGATGGTGGTTATAAATTACAACCATGGTTGATTTTTACTTTTTCACCTCATTCTTCCCTTGCATCATCTTCTTCCTCCCGCGAGCACCTCCTCGAGCTCTCCGCGCACACACGAAAAACCCTAACTTCTCCCAATCTTCCAGTCACCTCCCCTCTCACTCCAATGGCTAGCAGCAGCTCCACTCCTTCCATGGCGGCAATGAGCGATGCTACGGCCAAGCCGGCGAGAGACGTTCCACGTGGCCCTAGAAGGCATGGTGGTGCCACGGTCCACGGTGGTGGAAACCACCGGCGATGACCATATTCCAGCGGGGCTGGAGCCGCCGGAGGAGGAAAGTGACTCGAACAAGGGAGATTGGCGCGCCTCTGATATCACTGATGGAGATATCAAAGAGCTTCTCGTCGAAGGTTACCTCCCCGTGACGGAGCGGCTCATCTGGCGGGAGGCGCCAGCTGGCGAGGTCACTCCTTCTCCCCAAGCCGGTGAGAAGGTGTATCTAAAAGCGCAACTGGTACGCAGCGTCTCCCTCCCGATCACCAACTTCTTCCTTGCTGTCCTCAAACATTATCGGGTTCAACCTCAGAATCTCTCCCCCAATAGCATCCTAGTGCTCAGCAACTATGTAGCGCTTTGCGAGGGCTACCTAGGGATTAAGCCTAGGTTAGATCTGTTTATCTACTTTTTCACCATCAAGAGGGAAGCCGGCGCTAGCAAGGACGAGCTTAGAAATTGCGGAACGATTAGCTTAAAGATCCGGCCTGGCCGGCGGTTCCACGACATTATCGGCCATGAGTCTTGTAAAAACTGGCAGCGGACGTACTTATATGGCCCAGATATCCCTCTGGCTAGCCGAGAAGCTACGTACCCGGACTTCATCGATGGCGCCGCCGCTAAATCCCCGACATGGAGATCCGAGGCCACCCTTCCCTCTGACAATGATGCCTCTGGCGCCATAAGGCGGATTGATTGGTTTGGAGAGACGGGTCTGGCCGGGTTGGACCTAGCCATGTGCTGGTTCATCAGGCGGATCCAGCCTCTGTAGCACCGTGAGAAGCTGATGCACCAGTACACCACGGAGAGGAAAGATAGCCTCCGCATCTCCGAGGACAACTTCTCGAGTGACTCCATCAATCTTCGCCTCAATCACATCGTCAAGGTGAAGGACAGGAAGAGTGGCGTTGCCATCACCTACAACATGTTCGTAGAGGGCAAGTTCCTAGAGGTACCTGTTTATTTTCTGTGTATGACATATACTCCAGTTTTTCCGTCAGCCATTACCATCTTATCTAACACTTTGGGATTTCACTTAGCAACTCAAGAGTCTAGAGGAGGATAACATGGCTGTCCAAATCTATGACCCCAAGATGAAGGAAGTCACCGTCTTGTCCAACGACGATGTTCTGTTGGCACGAAAGTGGAAGAGCTCCACCTCTGATGCTGCCGATGGAAGCAAGAAGAAGAAGACGGAGGGTGGAGACTCCAAGAAGTCCACTTCCTCTCTAGAGGTGGAGAAAAGAAGAATTAACGGGATCCCTTTCACCAAAACACCCACTATTGTGTAAGCTTCTTATCCTCCAACATTGTGCATTACTCGTCTTATTACTGTACTTATACTTTTGCACGTTTCAGGAAGAAAGCCAATTTAACTTTGAAGAAGTCCTCCAAAACATTGGGTGCTTCTAAAAATATCAAGGATATGTTGCACCAAGCATCTCCCGCCATTGCCCCTACCAGTCCCAGCGTCCAGCCTATCGATGCTCCAACAAGCTCTCCATCTAAGGTTGCATCTGGCCCCTCCGCCATGGAGGTGGATCTAGGTGTCACCGCGAATCTTGTCCTTGTCGACGAGCAGGCGACACAAGAGAGTACTTCTTCCAAAATGGCTGAAGCGCCGGCTAAGGATGCCACCTGTAGCAGTAAGGCGATGGTGGTAGGCGGAACGTCTGTCGAAGGCGGCGCCTCTGCACCTAGGACGTCCGCAGAGCTTTGGAAGATAGTCTACCCGGCGCTTACGCCGAGTAGCTCAACTCTGGCTCCTAGTGCAACGCCAACATCTCCGACTTGCGGTCTTGAGGACCTCCTCAGGCAAGCTGATATCCTGCGAGGAAATAGTCTTTCCTTTAGCAAGATATTTGCCGAGAGTGCCACCAATCTCAAGATCATCGCACTTGTAAGTTTTACTTGCCTTTTGCATTTCATATGAGTATCCCACTGTAGCCCCCGAGAATTTAGACGGAAAACCATAGGTCTTTGCATCTGAATGCTCTAAGAGTGACTAAGCTAGAAAACATCTCACTGTAGCCCCCAAGTATTTAGTTTGAATGAATTATTCCGACTAGATACTTTTAGAGTAGCATACACAGTGTTTTTAAACTTCAATATTGTCCCAAGCCTCTAGTTGAAACTGAATTAGTTCCGACTATATGCTTAAAGAAAGTCTAAGCATATTGCTGAGCTAAAAACTCGTACTGTAGCCTCCAAGATTCTAGGTGAAAACTGAATTAGTTCCGACTAGATGCTTAAAGGAAGACTAAGCATTTTACCGAGTTAGAAACTCTCACTGTAGACCCCAAGCCTCTAGGTGGATAGTTATCCGGCTAGATGCTCCAAGTAGACTAAGTTATTTTGATCTTCTTTCCACAGAATGAGAATGCTCGGATAGGCGTCGCCAACGATAAGTTCCACAAGATGCGCGCTGTGCTAGAAGCTGAAAACGGTAAAACTTCCTTCTTGAAGGAACAAATCACCAAGAGCAAGAGTCTGTTTTTACTTTCAATTTTGCAATCAACTTGGTCTTGTGCCATCACTCTCCGACTACTCATTGTGTGCTGTTTTTTCTCCGACTTGCAGGAACCATCGCCAAGGGCAAGGACATTGTTGAGCAATCCAAGAATATTGAGTTGCTGGATAGCAAAAACAAGATCCTTAAGCAGGAGAGAGGTGATACTTCGAAAATTCATGAGGAATCCATGAAGGCCCTGCAGGACTCCGCCAACACGGAGATGAGCCGCTTGAAGGAGGAAATTGTGATCCAAAAGGAGCAGAAGAAAGCTGTAGATGAGCAGAATCAGCATAACCTTGAGGCTTACAAGGTTCACGACAAGAGCGGGACTCCATGGCGGAAACACTCCAGCAATCGAAGGCGAGCATCTTTGGTAAGTGATCTCTGTCTTGTGCTTCTGTAAGCCAGGTATTCTAAATTTTTTGTGTTATTGAACTCATGTCACATCCAAAAAATTTCCAAATTTTGTAATGTGAAAAATAAATAAACAAAATAAATAATTGTTGAAATTTAGGGTGAAAAGAAAACTTTTGTTTCTAAATGGAAACTTAAAATCCCATCTTTGAACAAACTTTGATTAATGTTTGAATCCAACTAAATTCAAATCAAGTGAAATGCATTCTACATAATTTCATCTAGAAATTTAAACACTTGAGAAATAAAACAAAACCCTAAAACCTTAATGGAATAAAATCATTTCCAAGATATCTCTAAGACCATGGTTTTAATCCATATAAAAATCTGTCAACAAAAATTTACAAATGATCAAGAATGACAAATAGAAATATTATAAAACCATACAAATTGGTTTCACTTAATTTGGAGCCATAAATAAAATCTTATGAATTTAATAAGATAAGGGAATTGAATTTCCAAAGCTAATAAAGCACCTATCTAGAAATCCATACCAAATGGTGAGCAAATAATCCTAAAGATATTTAAAAGGATAAATAAATATTAAATAGGATTTTACAAATTGGAATCACCAACTTTGGATCTATAAATAAAAAGATATGGATTTTATAAGATAAAGATATAAATATTAAATGAGGAATATTTAAAGACCAAATTAAATCTTGACCTAATCCATAAGCAAATGGAATAATTATAATCCAAATCCAAATAAAATAAATTGATAAAGAATTTTCCAAATAAAATAAAGTGGCATTAACCAAATTCTATTTCTATTTTGAATAAAGATAAAATCCCTATTAAGAAATGATTAATTAAATCATGGGAAAATAATATTTGGAATTTACCCAAGTGGAATAAAAGTTATTTAATTAACTCAAATGGAATCAAAGAAATCTTCCAAATAAAATCTATGGAATTAAAACTATATTTATTTTCATTGGAATAAAGACAAATACCCAATTTAAAATGATTAATAAATCATATTAAGGATATTCCAAATAATTCAAAGTCAATTATTTGACACCCTAATAAATAAATAAATAAAACCTACTAAAAAGGTTTTTGTAAAAATTGAAATTAAATAAGGATTAAAAATATATTTGATATTAACTGAATTTAAAACAAGGGCTTTGTTTTAAATAATTAAAAGACCCTAAAAAGAATAAAAGATTTATTCTAAATTTGACTTCAGAATAAATTATTAATCAGTATTTAAATACACACAAGGATTGGTTGAAGTTTTAAATCAAATTGTTGTTTGAAAAATTTAAACAAAATCAAAACAGAAAAATGAAAACAGAAAATGAAAAATGAAACAGCTCAAAAAATGGAAAGGGTTCAGCCCAGCCCAACTAACCTATCTGGCCCAACATCAGCCCATCCCTCTAACCCCGCAGTGAATCCGTTTTTCACCCGCAGAGTCGATGACTGCCTGGACCCACTCCTCCTCTCTCTCTCACTGTCAACCCGACCCCACCTCCCCAGTCTTCTTCTTCACCCACGCGACGACCACGCCCCCAACCCCTCCTCGCCGTTTCTGGCCGATTGAAGACATCGTCAATACACGTTACTGTCCCCATTAATTCCCCCCTGACCTCGCATACTTAATCGCCATGCTCCTCTCTCCCTTTTCCTCCAACCAGAGGCACCAGAGAGCCACCAGGCTGCTCCGATTTTTCTCGGAACCATCACTGCCTCCGGCAAGCTCCGGTGAAGATTCCGGCCAAGACGCACCTCCCCTCGCCCCCTCGACCACACGAGCATGTTCCCTAGACCCCTGCGCACCTCCCAGTGTCACCATTCATCCGTGCGTGCTTGGCTTCGTCGACAACATCATCATTGACCAAGCGCCGCCGTCTGCTTCAACTCCGACGACGCCTCCCTGTAAGCCACGTCTCCCCCTCCATCTCTGGATGACCCTCCTACACTCACCACTCTCCCGCGCATCTAACCATGCTTTCCTTTTTCTCTGGCATGCCCTCAAGCCTCGTCTTCAACATCGTCTGAGCACACCCGACGGTTCCACGAACCCCGGCAAGCAATCGTCAACGTCTCCGTTCTCCCCTTGGCCAACCAAAGCAATGACGAGAATCAGTGCATCAAGGAGATTCTGGTGAGCATCCTCACACCTCCCCGCACGTCCTAGTTTGTCGGCAGCGTCACCGATAGAGCGCGCCACCGCCTGTCGTCGCCGCTAGCGCCGCCCGTTTAGGGTTAGCCGCTTAGGGCCGTTAGATCTTGATCCACTGGTTGCGATTGATCATAACTCGAAAGGGTAAGTTTGATCCTATGCCGTATGATTTCATTTTGATCCAACGCACCACACAGCACGATCCGCACAAAACATTTTCGGCCAATCAAAACACAACACGTGGCGAGCCTTTTGTTTTAAAAATAGAAACTAATCTATTAGATGTTTGATTTTGTAAATTTCATAACTTTCAAACCACAGGTCCAAATTTTGAAAATTTTATATCAATGGATTCATCAAGACAAACCCTACGCAACCATGCACTTTGTTTAGTAAATTGCTTCTGGTAAAATGGTTCTTTTGCAGAAACTTGTGTAGGCATATTTTGAATATAAAATTCTTTCTAAAATTATTTTGGTGATAAAATCTTTGGCAAATTGTTTGTTTTGAACCTACTGACCATAGAAATCAATTTGTGGTTTCAAAAATATATTTGGTGAAGCAAAAGAATAAATCTTTGATTTAAAACATTTCTAGTCAAATAAAAATGTTGTTCATATGTTGAAAATACTTTTTGGAGAAAAACCTTTGGAAAAAGTTTTCATTTAAACTCTCTGACCCCGATTTAAAAATGTATTTGGTGAACCCTATAAAGATTATTGCTTTGCTAAAGGCATTTTCAACCACATAAAATATTGATTTGGTTTAAAAATGGTTTATGGGTAAAATATTTTGCAAATGGTTTTTCCACTTTTATAAAATGGCCAATAGGTGTTTTAGAATGTTTATAACCTATTAGAAACCACTTTTCCAAATAAAAAAATCTTTTGCATGCTTGCATGCATTACTTTGATTCTATTATTTTATGTGATGTTTTGCTTGAATGGTAGATTGAATTATTGCTTGCTTGATTGAATTGTAGTAATTTGAAGAGTGTGAGTATTGCAAGATCAAGGAGTGAACTTATATTCTCTACCAAAAAGGAAAGTGATGCTCCAAACTTTTGTCCCATTATTTTCACTATGCATTAGTGATATTTCTAAAGTAGGACTTGCATGGAATTTTGCTAAGTGTAAACTATGCCATGGGAAATCCTAGTAGATGAAACCTTAGTGGAAATTTCCTAATTTAAGATTCCTACTACTATCATGCTTAGCTTAGCTAGTAGAAAACAAGGGTGGATTATATTCATGCTATGGAATATTTCTAAGTCAAGGACTTGTGTTTTGTTTAATAAAACAACTAAGTGAATGAATCACCTGGTTGGAATGGAAGGAATGGTTTGTGTTGAGTGGTTACACAAGGCCCATTTCTATGGTTTACCTTGTGTATCTCACTTGTGGATGGCCACCCAGGAACAAAGAGATTTGAGATGTCAAATGTTGAGAAGCTTGAAGTGTAGCCACCTGGCATTATGGGCTCTGCCTGGATCATATAGGTTGCAATAACTTAGCCAAATGGAAAGTTGGTGGTAGGGGATTGATAGGTTGGAACGCGTCCATTCTGGTCTAAGGGAAGGCTTCTGAAAGATCTTCTCTTGGTGAAACCAAGTCTTGTGGGGAAAGTGCACCACCTCTGCAGGGTGTAAAATCTAAGTACTTAGCCATGTCCCTGGCAAAGGACAATTTGAGCATCAAGACATGGAAGCTATCAAGAATCTCCTCATCCAAATTTTTAAGTTAAAAACTTGTGGTTGAACAAGGGTTGAAGGATCACCAATTTCTATTGGGAGATGCCTTCGGTGATTTTGTCAAGCAAAAACTTAGTGTTTTCAAAAGATAAGGAAAATATATTTTGAGCAAAGCAAGCCTAAGCTCCACTTAGCCAAATCCATATAGATGATAGACTCCACTATACTACCATAGTATCACTTGCCAATTCAATTCAAATGTATTAACCCTTGTGGCTATAACTTATTATGTTGCAGGTTTGTTTGATGTTAGTGAAGTGTGTTGCTTAGGATTACAAGTCTATAACCAACATGTTTTCCTGTGGCACTTTGAAGATGAAGGACCCCATGCTATTATTATATTCTGCTTCATTGTAATGAGATAGCCAAATGATCTATGTAAGATGTAATAAATTACTTTATTCCTGGTTATAAAGTTGTATTATGACCTTTGTTTCTTGATATTACATCTTAAGTGTGGATGCTAGCTATTGATCCAGGGACTAGCATTGTAAACACAGGAATCTCTACGTTATTAAAGATTGGGACCTCTACAACTCATGTGCTCCTTTGTTTGCCGGAAATACAGCTCCTATTGGTTTAACCAAGTTGCCTTGTCCACCAAAGGAATGCATGGTCCTTGCTGGCAACTTCATCAGCACCACCGTCAAGCAAGCTAAGGAGATTTCCAAGCTCCTTAATATCAACACCAAGGCGGTGGACTCCATGATGAACTACTTGGAGATATTATGTCAATCCCCCAGCGTATCGTAAGCTGGAAAGCTTCATGTACCCGGGGTGGCGCAAGAATGCTGCTGGCAATGGTCAAGGCGCACTACGAAAATTCTGACCTCGACACGGTAACCTTAGGTCTGCTCGACGTAGA
The DNA here is from genome assembly GCA_030063025.1 of Avena longiglumis. Lineage (NCBI taxonomy): Eukaryota > Viridiplantae > Streptophyta > Magnoliopsida > Poales > Poaceae > Avena > Avena longiglumis. The sequence continues at coordinate 189,673,946 of CP125974.1, read as the reverse complement.
CGATGAAGGCCAAAGGATTGACCATAAGGCTATCTAGGCATCGCTCGCATGTTTTGACACCAGGGTTGCCGAGTTGGTCAACCACAATGTCTTCGTACCGCTCGAGATCATTGACGGCAACCATCAAAGCTCCTGCGAGACCCTCAAGACCACCGACTTTGAAGAAGATGGCTCTCCTGCTACCGACGATGTTGCCTCGAAGTCTCCTGCGCCAAAGGAATAAAAACACTTTGTAATATTTGCTTCCTCTGGATTGTTGTATGCAGAAAAACTACTATGTTAACTTAAGGCGGAAAAACAATAGCTGTAATTTCCTGCTACTCAAGTACTGGTTCCAGCATGTAAATATTTTTTAAGAAAGTGCTGGCTTATCCATTACTTTGGTTCTTATGCTTAGCCTTTCATGAGTCGGAAGACTCGTTGTCAGGACCATGCGCTCAGGTGATGATGCCCAATGGCACCGTCAAAAACCTAAGCACAAAGTCGCCGACAACAAGTGCCAAAAGTCACTACTCCAGAATCCACATAAAAACAACAAAGAACGTGTAGACCAGAAAACTTAAGCTAACGCCCGTAGGCGGAATTTTCACAAGTGCAAATTCAAAGCTTGCACATAGAGGTTTTATGTGATCCAAAAATGAACACTAAAGGAGGTAAAAGACTCAGAAATATGAGTGAACCAGAGATCTTTATTTCATTGATCATATAAGAGGTACATAGTAGATAAAAAATATGCTAAGTGTAAAAAGGACGTAGCTGTGATATGTTCCATGGCCGATCAAGCTCCGAGTAGTCCCTATCCGGGTCACGTCGCTTACACTTATGATCATCGCTGGGTCTATCCTCAAGTTCATGATTGTCAACGAGGTAGTAAGACCCATTGAGCAGCGCCTTGCTTATGATGAAAAGTCCTTCCCATGGCGGTGATAATTTGTGTGACTTCTTCTGCTGAAGTCGGAGCACCATATCCTCCTCTTTAAATGAGCAATGCCGAACGCGGCGACTATGGTTGCTGCGTAGCTTCTGCTGGTAGATGGCAGATCTTTGGCATGCCAATACGCGCTCTTCCTCGAGAAGGTCCACATCTAGGCGTCTGGATTCTTCAGTGTCATCTTTGTCGTAGGAGGAAACTCTTGGTGAATCGTGAAGGATGTCGGAAGGCAGGATGGCTTCTGCTCCATATACCATGAAGTAAGGGGTGTAACCGGTAGATCTATTCGCTGTAGTTCGTAAACTCCACAGCACAGATGGTAATTCCTCCGTATAGGCTCCATCTTCTTTATGCAGCGGTGCCTCAAGACGTGGCTTGATTCCCTGCAGAATTAATCCATTGGCTCGCTCAACTTGGCCATTGGACTATGGATGTACCATAGATGCTAGGTCAAGTCGGATGCCCTTCTCCCAATGATAAGCTTGTTGGAGATATGCCCTAGAGGCAATAATAAATATAGTTATTATTATATCTTTGTGTTTATGATAAATGTTTACATTCATGCTATAATAGTATTAACAAGGAAACATTATTACTTGTGTGATTTGTAAACTTAATTTGAAGTCCCTAGTATAGCCTCTATACTTCACTAGCTTGTTGGTTGATTAATGATTGTGGTTTCCCTATCATGAACATTGAGATGTTATCAACAACAAGATCATATCGTTAGGAGAATGATATGGTGGACATACTCCTATAGATAAGCGTAGCATAAAGATCAAGTCATTTCAATAGTTCAATTGCTATATGCTTTCTGATACATAGTAACCTAATTCCTTCGACCATGAGATCATGCATATCACCTTTACCGGATGGATGCTTTGATGACATCAAACACCACACCGTAACTAGGTGGCTATAAAGGTGGCATTGAGTGTTCGGAAAGTATTGGTTGAAACACATGGATCAAGAGTGGGATTTGTCCATCCATATGATGGATATATATACTCTGGGCCCGCTCGGTGGAATGTCATTCAATTAGCTTGCAAGCATGTGACTAGGTCACAAGGGATCACATATCACGGGAACGAGAAAAGAGTACTTATCGGTAACGAGGTTGAACTAGGTATGCAGACATACCGACGATCATAAACCTCGGATAAGTAAACTATCGTGAGACAAAGGGAAATTGGTATCGTATGTAAGTGGTTCATTCGATCGCAAAGTAATCGTAGAAATATGTGGGAGCCATATGAATTTCAAGATTCCTCTATTGGTTATTGTTCGGAGAAGTGTCTCGATCATTTCCGCATAATTCACGAACCGTAGGGAGACACACTTAAGGATTCGACGTTGTTTGGAGTAGTTATGGTATTATGAGAAAGAGACCGAATGTTGTTCGGAGTCTCGGATGGGATCCGGGATATCACGAGGTGATCGGGAATGGTCCGGAGAATAAGATTCATATAAGGAAAGTCCCGTTTCGGAGTTCGGGAATGATTCCGGTGTTTTCATCGGGAATGTTCTAGAAAGTTCCGGATTGTCCGGCACTCCGGGGGGGAGGGTACATGAATGTGTCATTGAATGATTGCATCATGTACTAAGTGTTCTTGCTGTTCCAAAACTGAAAAGTCAAACTGCCAGTTCGAAATTCAAATGGCTAAAACAGGAAACTGTGGAAAACAGGAAAATGTGGGAAACAGGAAACTGTGGGAAACAAGCAAGAGGAGGTTGAAACCAACTTGGAGGAGGAGTCCCTCTCCTCCAACCCGGCGGCCAGCCTAGGCCGAGTTGGGGAGGGACTCCTCCCTCCTCAAGCGCCGCCCCTCCACCTATAAAAGGAGGGGCAGGGCCTCCTCCTCTACACACAAGTTCCTATCCTCTAATCTCCGGTTTAGAGCCGTTTTGGTTTAGAGCTTCTAACTGCTTTAGCCTGCGGTTTAGAGCCTTCTAATTGGTGTGTCTAATCTCTAGCCCACTAATATCCCTCTCACATACTCCACAATACTCGCTCCAGCTTAAGGCGAAGCTCAAGGATTTCCCTCTACTTAGGTACCACGCCGTTGTCGGAATCACGAGGAGAGTGCTACAACCTCCATTCGCTGGAACAAGGAGAGGAAGGTCTTCACGAGTACAATGTGTGACCGACTGCGGAAGCACTGCCGGAACGCAGCGCCGGAAGGATCGTCTACACGATCTTGAGATCGGAAAGAGTACGACTACATCACCCACGAGAATCCGCTCTCGTTAAACACTTTGGAATCTTCGAGGGTAAGTTATTCCATCGACTCGTTTCTACAATCTAGTAGATAGATCTTGTCTTGTTTGTTTGTATGCGATAGAAAATTTTTGTTTTCCATGCTACGAACCCCTTCAGTGGTATCAGAGCCGTGTCTATATGTAGATCACAGACGAGTAGAACACAATGGTCATTGTGGGCGTTGATGCTTTATTGTCGATTGCTTTTGTGTACTTTGCATCTTGCGGTATGTTGGGATGAAGCGGCCGGCTAACCTTACATGACATCGTTCATGAGACTTGCTCCACGCAACATGCAACTTGTATTGCATAAGTGGCTTTATGGGTGCTGTTTCTCCTAGCATAGTTAAGATCCAATTTACAACGGGTGATCAACAATGCTAGTATCAATGTTGTGGTTCTTGTTCGTAAGTTAGAACGACACTTATTGAAAGCCCCAAACCACGTAAAATATGCAAAGAAAGTAGAGGCGTCTAACTTTGTTTTGCGAGGTGTCTTGATGATGTGATATGGCCATGATTGTGATTATATTTGATGTATGCAATGTTCCTTATTGTAAGTTGGCAACCGGCAGGAGCCATATGGTTGTCTTTAATTTATGTTAAGACCCGCGTGTCTATTAAAAGTACTTGTAATAGTTGAAGTCGGTGGACGACAACCATGGCGAAGCGTCATTGACCTTGATGCAATGCCGGTGATGATGGAGATCATGTTCGTGCTTGAAGATGGAGATCGGAAGCACAAAGAAAAAAGGCCATATCATATCACATATTATTGAATTGCATGTGATGTTAATCCTTTATGCATCTTGTATTGCTTGGTAGACGACGGTAGAATTATAAGATGATCCCTCATGCACATCAATTTCAAGTCATAAAGTGTTCACCCTTAGTTAGCACCGTTGCTAAAGCTTGTTGTTTCGAAGCACCACGTGATGATCGGGTGTGTTAGATTCTGCAAGTGTATACAACGTGAGCAAGCCAGATTTGCTCATGCAGAAACTAAGGTTTGATCTTGACGAGCCTAGCATGTACAGACATGGTCTCGAAACACGGATCACCGAAAGGTAAAGCATGAATCGTATAGTAGATATGATGAACATGACGATTGTTCGCCATTGAAACTATATCAACTCTCGTGATGATCGGTGTTTATGTAGTGGATTTGGTTCGTGTGATCACTAAAACAATGTGAGGGATGTTGTTTTGAGTGGGAGTTCACCTAGTTTAATTTCATTAATTAATTTGAACTCAATTTGTCATAAACTTAGTCTAAACTATTGCAAATATGTTGTAGATCAATGGCAGCCCCTACCATCAATTTTAATGCGTTCCTAGAGAATGAAAAGTTGAAAACAATGGAAGCAACTTGGATTGGTTCCGCAATTTGAGGATTGTCCTCACATGGTAATTTGACCTATGTGGTGGATGCCTTCTTTGGGTGACCCACACGGTGATGCTCCCGATGAAGTAAAGAATGTTTACCTCGATCGGAAGAATCAGTACTCCATAGTTCAGTGTGCTATCTTGTATGGTTTAGAATCGGAGCTTCAGAAAAGGTTTGAAGAGTCGGACCCATATGATATTGTCGAGGATCTCAAATTGATTTTTGAGACTCATGCGGCAATTGAAAGCTATGAGGCTTCTGAAAAGTTCTTTAACTGCAAGATGGAAGAGGGAAGCTCCGTCAGTGAGCATGTGCTTAAGATGTCTGGGCACGTAAACAAACTTCAAAGCTTGGGTATAGTGATTCCTAATGCTTTGGGGATTTACTGTGTCCTCCAGTCACTGCCACCAAGTTACAGGAACTTTGTGATGAACTACAACATGCAGAACATGAACAAAGAGTTGCCAGAACTGTTTCTATGTTAAAATCTGCAGAAGTGGAGATCAAGAAAGAGCACCAAGTGTTGTTGGTCAATAAGACCACCAAACTCAAGAAAGGAAAGTCTAAGCAAAAGGGACACTTCAAGAAGGGTGGTAAGAAAGTTACCACGCCGGCGAAGAAGACCAAGGCTGGACCCAAGCCTGAAACTGAGTGCTTTTACTGCAAGGGAGAAGGTCACTGGAAGCGGAATTGCCCAAAGTACTTGGCGGATCTGAAGAACGGAAACATCAAGAAGAAAGGTATATCTTATATACATGTTATTGATGTGTATCTCACTAGTACTCGTAGTAGTGCCTGGGTATTTGATACTGGTTCGGTTGCTCATATTTGTAACTCGAAATAGGTGCTGCAGAATAAACCGAAGCTAGCGAAGAACGAGGTGACGATGCGCGTGGGAAACGGATCAAAGGTTGATGTGATCACGGTCGGCACGCTACCCCTTCATCTACCATCGGGATTAGATTTATACTTAAATAATTGTTATTTAGTGCCTATGTTGAGCATGAACATTATATCGGGATCTTGTTTATTGCGAGATGGTTACTTGTTTAAATCAGAGAATAATGGTTGTTCGATTTATATGAGTAATATGTTTTATGCACATGCACCTTTGATATATGGTCTATTCTTATTGAATCTCGATAGTGGAAATACACATATCAACAACATTGAGGCTAAACGTTTGAAATCAAGCGATAATTCGACCTATATGTGGCACTGTCGTCTTGGTCACATTGGAGTGAAGCGTATGAAGAAACTCCATTCCGATGGACTTCTTGAATCAGTTGATTTTGAATCACTTGAAAGATGCGAAGCATGTCTGATGGGAAAAATGACTAAGACTCCATTTTCTGGTATGATGGAGCGAGCTACGGACTTATTGGAAATCATACATACCGATGTGTGTGGTCCAATGAGTGTAGCATCGCGCGGTGGTTATCGTTATGTTCTTAACTTCATGGATGACTTGAGTAGATATGGGTATATCTATTTCATGAAACATAAGTCCGAAACTTTCGAGAAGTTTAAGGAGTTTCAAAGTGAGGTAGAGAATCAACGTAACAAGAAGATTAAATTTCTACGTTCTGATCAAGGAGGTGAATATCTAAGTTACGAGTTTGGCGAGCATTTGAAGAAATGCAGAATACTTTCACAGTTGACATCGCCGGGAACACCACAGCGTAATGGTGTGTCCGAACGTCGTCATCGAACTCTCTTAGATATGGTTCGTTCTATGATGTCACTTACAGATTTACCGCTATCATTTTGGGGTTATGCATTAGAAATAGCCGCATTCACTTTAAATAGGGCACCGTATAAATCCGTTGAAATGACACCGTATGAATTATGGTTTGGCAAGAAACCTAAATTGTCGTTCCTTAAAGTTTGGGGATGCGAAGCCTATGTAAAGAAGTTACATCCGGACAAGGTTGAACCCAAAGCGGAAAAATGCGTCTTCATAGGATACCCGAAGGAAACTATTGGGTATACCTTCTATCATAGATCCGAAGGCAAAATATTCGTTGCCAAGAATGGATCCTTTCTAGAGAAGGAATTTCTCTCGAAAGAAGTGACTGGAAGGAAAGTAGAACTCGACGAGGTTGTCGAACCTTCTCTCGAATTGCAGTAGCGCAAGACCGGAAGAAGTTCCTGTGGTGCTGCACCAATTAGAGAGGAAGCTAATGATGGTGATCATGAAACTTCGGTTGAAGTTGCTACTGAGCCTCGGAGGTCAACGAGAACTCGTACCACTCCAGATTGGTATGATCCCGTTATGAGTGTCATGTTGGTGGACAACACCGATGACCCCGAGACATATGAGGAAGCGATGATGAGCCCAAATTCCAATAAATGGCAAGAAGCCATGAAATCCGAGATTGGATCCATGTACGAAAACCAAGTATGGACTTTGGTGGACTTACGGATGGCCGGAAGGTCATCGAGAACAAATGGATTTTCAAGAAGAAAACAGATGCTGATGGTAATGTTACTGTCTATAAAGCTCGACTTGTCGCAAAAGGGTTTCGACAAATTCAAGGAGTTGACTACGATGAGACTTTCTCACCAGTAGCGAAGTAAATTCTGTGAGGATTATGTTAGCAATCGCTGCATATTATGATTATGAGATATGGCAGATGGATGTCAAAACAACATTCCTCAATGGAGATATTGATGAAGAATTGTATATGATGCAACCCAAAGGTTTTGTCGATCCTAAAGATGCTAACAAGGTATGCAAACTTCAATGGTCCATCTATGGATTGAAGCAAGCATCCCGAAGTTGGAATCAACGTTTTGATAAGGTGATCAAAAGTTTTGGTTTTATACAAACTTATGGAGAAGCTTGTATTTACAAGAAAGTGAGTGGGAGCTCTGTAGCATTCTTAATACTATATGTGGATGACATATTGTTGATTGGGAATGATGTAGACCTTCTTAATAGTGTCAAGGAATATTTGAATAATAGTTTTTCAATGAAGGATCTTGGCGAAGCAGCTTACATATTAGGCATAAAGATTTATAGAGATAGATCGAAACGCCAAATATCATTGTCACAGAGTACATATTTGGACAAAGTCCTAAAGAGGTTTGGAATGGAAGAAAGCAAGAAAGGGTTCGTGCCCATGTTTCCCAATATGACCTTGAGTAAAACTCAAAGTCCGACATCGGCAGAAGATAGAGAAAGGATGAGTAAGACTCCCTATGCCTCAGCCATAGGATCTCTAATGTATGCCATGCTATGTACTAGACCCGACATTGCATATGATGTTAGTTTAACTAGCAGATATCAAAGTGATCCAGGAGTGGATCATTGGACAGCGGTCAAAAACATCCTTAAGTACTTGAGAAGAACTAAGGATATGGTTCTTTCTTATGGAGGTGATGAACAGCTCATTGTTAATGGTTACACCGATGCTAGTTGGAACACCGATCCGGATGATTCTAAATCACAATCTGGATATGTATTTATTTTGAATGGTGCAGCAGTTAGCTGGAGGAGTGCAAAGCAAAGCGTTGTGGCAAGATCTTCAACTGAATCGGAATACATGGCTGCTTCGGAGGCTTCACAATAATGACCAACACCAAACTGCCATGGGCGTTCGGTATATTACCATGTAATCTAGATTAGATGACTCTAGTGCAAGTGGGATACTGTTGGAGATATGCCCTAGAGGCAATAATAATTATAGTTATTATTATATCTTTGTGTTTATGATAAATGTTTACATTCATGCTATAATAGTATTAACAAGGAAACATTAATACTTGTGTGATTTGTAAACTTAATTTGAAGTCCCTAGTATAGCCTCTATACTTCACTAGCTTTTTGGTTGATTAATGATTGTGGTTTCCCTATCATGAACATTGAGATGTTATCAACAACAATATCTTATCGTTAGGAGAATGATATGGTGGACATACTCCTATAGATAAGCGTAGCATAAAGATCAAGTCATTTCAATAGTTCAATTGCTATATGCTTTCTGATACATAGTAACCTAATTCCTTCGACCATGAGATCATGCATATCACCTTTACCGGATGGATTCTTTGATGACATCAAACACCACACCGTAACTGGGTGGCTATAAAGGTGGCATTGAGTGTTCGAAAAGTATTGGTTGAAACACATGGATCAAGAGTGGGATTTGTCCATCCATATGACGGATAGATATACTCTAGGCCCTCTCGGTGGAATGTCATCCAATTATCTTGCAAGCATGTGAATAGGTCACAAGGGATCACATATCACGAGAACGAGAAAAGAGTACTTATCGGTAACGAGGTTGAACTAGGTATGCAGAGATACCGACGATCATAAACCTCGGATAAGTAAACTATCGTGAGACAAAGGGAAATTGGTATCGTATGTAAGTGGTTCATTCGATAGCAAAGTAATCGTAGAAATATGTGGGAGCCATATGAATTTCCAGATTCCTCTATTGGTTATTGTTCGGAGAAGTGTCTCGATCATGTCCGCATAATTCACGAACCGTAGGGAGACACACTTAAGGATTCGACGTTGTTTTGAGTAGTTATGGTATATGAGAAAGAGACCGAATGTTGTTCAGAGTCTCGGATGGGATCCGTGATATCACGAGGTGATCCGGAATGGTCCGGAGAATAAGATTCATATAAGGAGAGTCCCGTTTCGGAGTTCGGGAATGATTCCGGTATTTTCATCGGGAATGTTCTAGAAAGTTCCGGATTGTCCGGCACTCCGGGGGGGGAGGGTACATGAATGTGTCATTGAATGATTGCATCATGTACTAAGTGTTCTTGCTATTCCAAAACTGAAAAGTCAAACTGCCAGTTTGAAAGTCAAACGGCTAAAACAGGAAACTGTGGAAAACATGAAACTATGGGAAACAAGCAAGAGGAGGTTGAAACCAACTTGGAGGAGGAGTCCCTCTCCTCCAAGCCGGCGGCCAGCCTAGGCCGAGTTGGGGAGGGACTCCCCTCCCCTGGCGCGTTGGCCCCTCCACCTATCAAAGGAGGGGCAGGGCCTCCTCCTCTACAGACAAGTTCCTATCCTCTAATCTTCGTTTTAGAGCCGTTTTGGTTTAGAGCTTCTAATTGCTTTAGCCTGCGGTTTAGAGCCTTCTAATTGGTGTGTCTAATCTCTAGACCACTAATAGCCCTCTCTCATACTCCACCATACTCGCTCCGGCTTAAGGCGAAGCCCTGCGGGATTTCCCCTCTACTTCCGGTACCACGCCGTTGTGCTGCCGGAATCACGAGGAGAGTGCTACAACCTCCATACTGGCTGGAACAAGGGAGAGGAAGGTCTTCGTCGAGTACCGAACGTGTGACCGACTGCGGAAGCGCTGCCGGAACGCAGCGCCGGAAGGATCGTCTACACGATCTTGAGATCGGAAAGAGTACGACTACATCACCCACGAGAATCCGCTCTCGTTAAACACTTTGGAATCATCGAGAGTAAGTTATTCCATCGACTCGTTGCTACAATCTAGTAGATAGATCTTGGCTTGTTTGTTTGTATGCGAAAGAAATTTTTTGTTTTCCATGCTACGAACCCCTACAAAGCTTCCAATTCTCCGAGTGACAAGTTGTTGCCGTTGTCGGTGATGATGCTACGTAGGATACCAAATCTCACCAATAGATCCCCGACAAACCTAAGGGCAGTGGCCCCATCAAGCTTTCTAACGAGTTTAACTTCTATCCATTTTGTGAATTTATTAACTTCTACTAGAAGATGCGTAAAACCACATGGTGCGATCTGTAATGGTCCAACCATGTCTAGCCCCCAGACTGCAAATGGCCAAGTTATTGGTATTGTTCGCAATTCTTCAGCTAGAATATGGGGTTGTCGGGCTTAGTACTATCATCCCATGCACGTATCAACCATCTTGTCGGCGTCCGCCTTTGCATTCAGCCAGTAGAATCCTTGCCGAAAGGCTTTGGAGACCAACGATCCAGGAGCGGCGTGATGCCCACAATCTCCGAGATGGATCTCATGAAGGATTTCAATACCTTCTTACTGGGAAACACACTTAAGGTATACACCAGTGGTGCTTCTTTTGTAGAGCTATCCATTGATTATGGTATAGCCCTTTGCTCGACATACTATTTTCCGACTTTCGACCTCGTCGATGGGCAAAGTTCCGCGTATGAGATATTCCATGAATGGTTTTGTCCAAGCCGGAGGGACATTTGTCACCGTGTGAACGAAAGATTCAACTCTATCCGGGTTCTCGATGTCTGTTCTCTTCACGGATGGTGTCCATAGATGTTCCAGAAAAATGCCAGGAGGAATTTCTTTGCGCCCGGATCCAAGCTTTATCAGTAGATAAGCTGCCTCATTATGCTCCCTGAGGACATACTTGACTTCGTAGACTAAGAAGCTCTTGGCTATTACGTCCACTTTGTCTCGATATGTCGTCATCATAGGGTTCCGCGCGTTCCAGGTGCGAGGCACCTGTTGGGAAACCAAGTCGGAATCTCCACAGCAAACTATGTGCTTGATGCCAATATCCTTGGCTACCCGTAGTCCGTGAATGAGTGCTTCAGACTCCTCCATGTTGTTCGTAGCCTCGAAGTGGATCTGCAGAACGTAGTGTAGCTTCTCCCCAGTTGGTGACTGTAATAGTACACCAGCCCCCGAGCCATTGAGTAGCTTCGATCCATCAAAGTACATTACCCAGTATTCTGGCTCTGGCATAGGGGTAGCATCTGCATCTCCACCCAATCTGCAATAAAATTTTCTAAGATCTGTGACTTCATAGCATCGCGTCTCTTGTAGGTGATCTCGAAGGCGGAAAGCTCAATGCCCCACTTCACAACCCTTCCTGTAGTGTCGTTGTTGTTGATGATGTCGGACAGTGGATCTTTGCTCACAAATGTGATAGGGTGCTCATGGAAGTAGTGCCTTATCTTCTGAGAAGCAAGGAATACTCCATAAGCTAGCTTCTAGTAGTGCGAGTAACGCTGCTTAGACTCTGTCAAGACCCCGCTTACATAGTAAACTGGTCGTTGAACTCCGTACTCATGCCCTGGTTCTTTCCGCTCTATCATGACGACGACGCTGATTACCTGGTTAGTGGCCGCCATGTAAATTAACATAGGATCCATAGGCTCGGGTGCTGCAAGGATAGGCACCGAGGATAGTATCTCCTTTAGCTGTTTCAATGTTGCATCTGCTTCGTCCGTCCATGTAAATTTGTCCGCCTTTTTCAGCAACCTGTACAGCAGTAGAGCCTTCTCTCCAGTTCGGCTGACGAACTAGCTTACTGCTGTAACGCAGCCTGTGAGCCGTTGTATGTCCTTCAGGCATGTCGGACGGTTTATGCTTAGGATGGCCATGATTTTCTCTGGTTTAACCTCGATTCCACGCTGAGAAACGATGAAGCCCAACAATTTGCCGGTTGGAACCCCGAAAACGCACTTCTTTGGGTTAACCATCATGTTGTATTTCCAGAGATTATCAAAGGTTTCTTTTAAGTTGGAGATTAAGTCGTTTGACTTTTTAGACATGACCGCTATATCGTCCACATAGGCGTGAACATTCCTACCAATTTGATCGTGTATGCAACGCTGCATTGTCCACTGGTACATAGCACCTGCGTGTTTCAGCCCAAAGGGCATCATGACGTAGCAAAACGTGTCGTAAGGTGCGGTGAATGAAGTGGCCAATTGGTACGAATTCCCCATCTTAATTGGTATCCTGAGTATGCATCGAGAAAACAAAAAAGCTCCGAGCCAGCCGTCGAGTCAATGACTTGGTCAATGCGAGGCAAAGCAAACAGATCTTTGGGGCATGCTTTGTTCAAGCCGGTGTAATCAACGCACATTCTTAATTGTTTGGTTTCCTTTGTGGGGACAAGTACAGGATTGGCCACCCATCGGGTGTGAAGGACTTCTCGGATCAAACTAGCCTTAAGTAACCTAGCTATCTCTTTGCCTATGGCGCGTCTCTTCTCGTCTTCGAAGCGTCATAGAGGTTGTTTCACCGGTTTGCATTTTGGATCAATATTCAGGCTGTGCTCGGCAAGTTCCCTAGGTACACCTTTCATGTCGGCAGGTTGCCAGGCAAAGATGTCCCTATTTTCATAGAGGAACTCGATGAGCGCGCTTTCCTATTTGGCATCCAGGTTCGTCCCAATGGTGGTGGTCTTGTAGGCATCGCCTACCACAAGTTCCATCGGATTGGTTTCGATGGCAGCCTTGAAAGCTGGGGCGGAGTCAGAAATCTGCTTCTTCGACACCACCATCTTCGAGGCATCGACCTTGTCTAGATCTCCATGAATTCTTCGCTGTACAGGACAGCTTCTGCAAAGGCTTCTTCTCCAATTTCGCAGTCCCTTGCTTTGGTAAAACTTCAAGATACGATGATGACACCGTTTTCTCAAGGAATCTTGAGTTTGTTGTAGACGAAGCATGCTATGGCCATGAAGGTGTGGAATATGTCGCGTTCGAAGATGACGTGGTACATGCTCTTGAAGGGGACCACCACGAAGGTCATGCGTTCTTGGCTCTAATTATTAACATCTCCAAAAGCGACCTGAAGTGTGATGCACCCAAGGGACCGATCCTCCCGGCCAGGAACTATGACATGGAACACGGTGCTGGTCCGCCTTAGGTTGGCCTCCGTCAAGTTCATCTTGTGAAACGTATCCAGGTACATGATGTTGATGCTTCTTCCACTATCCACCATGCATTTGGTGAACTCATTGCCATCAATCAGGGGGGTGATGACCATGGCGTATTGGTTCTTTGTAGGGATGAGGTCTGGGTGATTCTTCCTGTCCCAAGTGATTGGAATCTCTGACCAGCGCAGGTACTGGGGAACTGGGGGTAGTGTGGCCATCAGTATCCTCAGCGAGGTTTTCTGTTGTCGGATAGTAGGGGTACCAAGGAAAGTATGGTAGACGGGGGCCTTCTTCTCAAAGGGGTTCTTGACCTTTCCATTGCTCTTGGTGGCGTGCTTGGGGTCCACGTCCTCGTCCATGTCGCTTGAATCCTTGGACTCTTCATCCATGATCTTCCCCTTTCCCTTGCCTTGCGGTCTGTTCTTCCCACTTTTCTTGTAGCCGGACTTCGGGTCCTCCTTGAGATTGTTGACAAACTTTCAATGGTGATTGGTGTGAGTGGCTTTGTTTTTGGAGTCGAGGTGTACAAGGCACGGCATATCATGGAACTCCTCGTACGTTTCGGGAACGCGGAGCGCTACCGGGGTAGTTTCACTACCGTGCTGCTGCCCACGACCAGCCCCCCGTCCTCGGCCACGCTGTCCGCCATCACCGCGTCCTGCAAATGTCATGGCGACCATGTCGGAGGTTTGCTTTTCTTCTGGCGGACTCTTCTACTTTGTGTTGATGTTCCTCCTAGATTGAGTTGGAAAAGCCATTGCCGGCAGGGAGCCATGAGCATCGTTGTCGGTAGCTGTGAACTCACTAGACAACTGAATCATCGGGTTGAGATCTAGCCGGTGATTATCCTGCAAGCGCTTCAACTTATGTTGGAGCAACATACCTTTCTCCAAACCATCGATGAAGGTGGCCATGGCGGTTTGAGCGTGCACTCCTGCGCAGGAATTCTTCATATCTATCCAGTGAGAGAGGTAGGCGCGAGATGACTTGTCTTTCTCTTGCACGCACCGCTGTAGATCGCCAATAGTACAGGGACGCTTATACGTACCCTCAAAGTTCTTGGTCAATGCTTCTTGCATGTCCATCCAGTTGCATATGGACTTCTCTAGCAAGTCGTCAATCCATTATCGGTCCGTGCCTGCTAGCATCAGTGGGAGGTACTTGACGGCGATGTTGGGGTTACCCGCGGTGATCTCCACCGCATTGTCGTAATCCTGCAACCACGTAGCTAGTTTGGCGGTGACGTCATAGGTCTTGATGGTCTTTTCAATCCTGAAACCCTTGGGGTAAGTTGCGGTCCATATTACAAGGCCAAAGCAGCGTGGTCCCAATTATTGTCCTTTCCAGGTCTCATGAATCTTGTCCAGACGTGAACGTGCGTCATATGGCTCTGGGATTGTTTTTTTCTTCTTGCCGCCAGGGGAAGGACTGCGTGAACAACGCGGGCCTCCTCCACCATGGTGGCTGCTAGGGGGGCGATGGAGGCGGAGGTGGCGGTGGGTTAGCCTTCTTGCTGTTACCCTCCTGCGACGCCTCACGCTTGTCGCAGTTGCTTGCCGGACGCAGAGGGTCATGACGCGACCTGCTCTTGTGTCCTTGGTAGCTCTCTCCTTCTTGACGGGGTTGCTCTACGTTGTCGCGGATGACGATGTCGCTCTGTCTTGGCGGAGGCATGTTCGTGCGATGGTGAGCCTTGGGGTCTTCATGATGTCGGGGAGACTGGGCGGTGAAGATGGGCGACGAGGATGAGCCTTGCCTCCTGTTGGAGATATGCCCAAGAGGCAATAATAAAGTGATTATTATCATATCTTCACACTTATGATAAATGTTTACATACCATGCTATAATTGTATTAACCGGAAACATTAATACTTGTGTGATTTGTAAACTAAAATAAGAGTCCCTAGTAAAGCCTCTTGTTAAACTAGCTTGTTGGTTAATATATGATCATGGTTTCCTGATCATGAACATAGAGATGTTATTAACAACAGGATCATATCATTAGGAGAATGATGTGATGGACATACTCCTATAGATAAGCATAGCATAAAGATCAAGTCATTTCAATAGTTCAATTGCTATATGCTTTCTGATACATAGTAACCTAATTCCTTCGACCATGAGATCATGCATATCACCTTTACGGATGGATGCTTTGATGACATCAAATACCACACCGTAATCGGGTGGCTATAAAGGTGGCATTGAGTGTTTGGAAAGTATTGGTTGAAACACATGGATCAAGAGGGATTTGTCCATCCATATGACGGATAGATATACTCTGGGCCCTCTCGGTGGAATGTCATCCAATTAGCTTGCAAGCATGTGACTAGGTCACAAGGGATCACATATCACGGAACGAGAAAAGAGTACTTATCGGTAACGAGGTTGAACTAGGTATGCAGAGATACCGACGATCATAACCTCGGATAAGTAAACTATCGTGAGACAAAGGGAAATTGGTATCGTATGTAAGTGGTTCATTCGATCGCAAAGTAATCGTAGAAATATGTGGGAGCCATATGAATTTCCAGATTCCTCTATTGGTTATTGTTCGGAGAAGTGTCTCGATCATGTCCGCATAATTCACGAACCGTAGGGAGACACACTTAAGGATTCGACGTTGTTTGAGTAGGTATGGTATTATGAGAAAGAGACCGAATGTTGTTAGGAGTCTCGGATGGGATCCGGGATATCACGAGGTGATCCGGAATGGTCCGTAGAATAAGATTCATATAAAGAAAGTCCCGTTTCGGAGTTCGGGAATGATTCTGGTGTTTTCATCGGGAATGTTCTAGAAGGGTCCGGATTGTCCTAAGACCGGGAGGGTACATGAATGTGTCATTGAATGATTGCATCATGTACTAAGTTTTCTTGCTGTTCCAAAACTTGAAAGTCAAACTGCCAGTTTGAAAGTCAAACGGCTAAAACAGGAAACTGTGGAAAACAGGAAAATGTGGGAAACAGGAAACTGTGGGAAACAAGCAAGAGGAGTTTGAAACCAACTTGGAGGAGGAGTTCCTCTCCTCCAGTTGGGGAGGGACTCCCCTCCCTCCCTGGCGCTCCTAGCCCCTCCACCTATAAAAGGAGGGGCAGGGCCTCCTCCTTGAGACACACAAGTTTCTACCTCTAATCTCCGGTTTAGAGCCGTTTGGTTTAGAGCTTCTAATTGCTTTAGCCTGCGGTTTAGAGCCTTCTAATTGGTGTGTCTAATCTCTAGACCACTAATAGCTCTCTCTCTCATACTCCACCATACTCGCTCCGGCTTAAGGCGAAGCCCTTCGGGATCTCCCCTCTACTTCCGGTACCACGCCGTTGTCTTTGCCGAATCGCGAGGAGAGTGCTACAACCTCATGCCTGCTTTGGAACAAGGGAGAGGAAGGTCTTCGTCAGTACCGAACGCAGACTGATCAAGGGAGCGCTTCTTAACCTTGCGGAAGGTCGTCTACACGATCTTGAGATCGGAAAGAGTGCGACTACATCACCCACAAGAATCTGCTCTCGTTAACCGCTTTGGAATCTTCGAGGGTAAGTTATTCCATCGACTCGTTGCTACAATCTAATAGATAGATCTTGGCTTGTTTGTTTGTATGCGATAGAAAATTTTTGTTTTCCATGCTACGAACCCCTCTGGTATCGAGAGCGTGTCTATATGTAGATCTGTTGCCTGAGTAGAACACAATGGTCATTGTGGGCGTTGATGCTTTTATTGTCGATTGCTTTTTGTGTACTTTGCATCTTGCGGTATGTTGGGATGAAGCGGCCTGGGCTAACCTTACATGACATCGTTCATGAGACTTGCTCCACGCTTGATATGCAACTTGTATTGCATAAGTGGCTTTGCGGGTGCCTGTTTCTCCTAGCATAGTTAAGATTCAATTTACAACGGGTGATTGACAATACTAGTATCAATGTTGTGGTTCTTGTTCGTAAGTTAGAACGACACTTATTGAAAGCCCCAAACCACGTAAAACATGCAAAGAAAATTAGAGGCGTCTAACTTTGTTTTGCAGGGGTGTGCTGTGATGTGATATGGCCATGATTGTGATTATATATGATGTATGCAATGTTCCTTATTGTAAGTTGGCAACCGACAGGAGCCATATGGTTGTCTTTAAATTATGTTAAGACCCGCGTGTCTATTCAAAGTAGTTGTAATAGTTGAAGCAGGTGGACGACAACCATGGAGAAGCATCATTGACCTTGATGCAATGTCGGTTATGATGGAGATCATGTTCGTGCTATAAGATGGAGATCGGAAGCACAAAGAAGAAAGGCCATATCATATCACATATTATGAATTGCATGTGATGTTAATCCTTTATGCATCTTTTATTGCTTAGTAGACGACGATAGCATTATAAGATGATCCCTCATGCACATGAATTTCAAGTCATAAAGTGTTCACACTTAGTTAGCACCGTTGCTAAAGCTTGTTGTTTCGAAGCACCACGTGATGATCGGGTGTGTTAGATTCTGCAAGTGTATACAACGTGAGCAAGCCAGATTTGCTCATGCGGAAACTAAGGTTTGATCTTGACGAGCCTAGCATGTCGCATGGCCTTAGGAACACGGATTACCGAAAGGTAGAGCATGAGTCATATAGTAGATATGATGAACATGTTGATTGTTCGCCATTGAAGCTATATCAACTCTCGTGATGATCGGTTTTGATGTGGTGGATTTGGTTCGTGTGATCACTAAAACAATGTGAGGGATATTGTTTTGAGTGGGAGTTCACCTAGATTAATTTAATTATTAATTAGAACTCAATTTATCATAAACTAAATCAAAGTGAATTTGCATAGTTGTTATAGTCATTGGCATCCGTTTACCACCTTGCGCTTAGTAATAATTGAGATGATAGAACTATAGAATTCTGGTTAGTTATTTTACGAACTGGTATCGTATTGTGTTGAAGTGTTAATCTAAAGTTTAAAAGTCCTATTGCAAACTTTCATTAAGTTTCGGTTACTCCATGAAGTTTAATAATTAGTATTAAATCAAGAGTAACAATTCCAAGTGTTAGTATATAAGTATCATGTTTGTCTCCATGATTCTTGATATTCAAAGGATTCTCCTAATATCAAGGTTCTCTAAGGATCTGAAAGAGTTGTTTCAGAAACCATGATTTGTGGAAGATATTGTGATATCTGAAACGAAGTTTTGGTTGCAACATGATAGAGTATAATATGGCTAAAGTCATGTTCTCATATTTGATGAGAATTTGCAAAAGGTTGGAGAAACTAGTTGTCCTAAACCTCCAAAAGTTTTTGGGAGAGCAACATTATACTCACGATTCACCGATACAAGCTAATAGTAGCTTGATCATGGATAATTCCATGATAAGGGTGAATATTTGATGTAGGTAAAATATTTACTACACCAAGAGATTACTAAAGAAAGGAATTTGAAAGAACACCAAACATTTGATGATGGTGATCTACTTCAAAGTGCAAGTCCAAAGACATTGGTATTTAACTATACACGCTTTGGACTATGTGTCATATGAATGACTCCACTAATTGATGTTGATAGATTCTTTCAAACAGAAAAGGAAATACTGAAAGAGAATCTCATAAGTATATGGCAGAAAAGAAAATACTAGAATTGTTCAGTTTAAGTATATAGATGATATACATGTTATGGCTATATTCTTTGCTTATTAAACAATGTGGTTCTTAAGTATTTGATACTGAATTTGTTGGTGTGAATCGTCATACGAAACAACACAATTCATGAACTACAATGGCCTAAGTAACTAGCAAAAGAATATGTGATGATGTTCATCGAGAACAAATAAAGGGTTATTGTGTTGCTCGTTAAACATCAAAGCTTTCCTTCAAAGATTTGTATTATCAGGTATTATGAGAACAAAAGGGTTGTTCGAATAATTGCCATAATCCATAAAAGATGGATTCGCAAATCTCGTTGGAGATATCACATCCATAAAACTAGTGCTAAAGATGTCGAAAGACAAATTGATTGAAAGATCACTTAGGAAGTGACATCGCCGTTTAAATTATACTGGAAAGAAAACATGAAGAAACTCCATGTGGATGGAATTTTGGATTCTTTTGATTTTTTGATCACATGACGCTTGTGAAACTTTCCTAGAGATAATTGAAACTTCGTTCATAGGCCAAAAGGGAACGAAAGACTAGCTTATTGGAACTTGTACATATTGTTGTACGAAGTCCATTATGTGTAGTAAAGAGCGATGGATTTCAACTTCATATGCTTTCTCCGAAATTTTGAGTGAATATATGAATATTTACTTAATAAGGATGAAGTATGAAACATTTGAAAAGTTCAAAGACTTTCAAGATGAAGTGCAAAATGATTGTAACAAGAATATAAACAGTTTATGATAAAGATCATAAAGGAAGATATTTGAGTTACAGAGTTTAGCATAATACCTAAGATTTAAGGAATCGTTCCGTGGGTTTGCATTTCCCGAAACACCATAAGGGTATGGAGCGTTCGATGTATGTAATTAAACCTTGTTTGACATGGTAAGATCAAAGGTATAATTCATAAAACTGCCATTATATTTTAAAGATTAAAAGCTTTAAAGACTACCGTTTTTCCACTAAAAAGAGCTCCATCATAATCCGTTGAAATGACACCATATAAAGTTATGGTTTGGGATAAAACCCAAGTTGTCCTTTCTTAAACATTGGTATGCTTTGCATAAGAAAGATGTTTGCAACCAAAGTCGGATGAACCTGTCTTTGTATGTTATTTTGAATAACTGTTAAGTATTCCTCCATAACACCAGAGACAAAAGTGTTTGTCGCTTAGAACGTCAAGTTTCTTTGGGAAGGAATTTTTCGTGAAAAGTTAAGTGGGAGGACAATAGAACTTTGATAAGGTTAAAATAACCTTAGCTATATGTGCAGAGTTGCGCAGCGCCTAAAAGTGTTCCGGAGGCAGCAACAAAGCTCATGGCTCACGTACCTCAAAGGTTGTGGTCGCGGAGATCTAAGTTGTGGCATCCCGCAAAACCACTACTAGAAAATCGCGTTACTTTTGTGCATTGCATCATCATGACCGCATGCTCATGTCATCATGCCACATTGCATTTGAGCATCGTCATCATCATGCATATTTTATCCGTAAAATTATTTTATCAACCATATTTTGTTTTACTAAATATCCATGTGGTTTTATTAAACCCGTCTCTCGTTCTTATTCTAAATTAAAGAAATAATATTTCTCGCAACAAAAGCTTTTATTATTTTAATAAAAAAACTAGGCTAAAAGCCCGTCTAAAATTTGGCCCAAAACTAGCCCCATCCAGTCTACTTTGGACTAGATAAATACCCAATCCCCTTCTTCCTTCAAACCCTAACCCTCCAAATCTGAGATCTAGATCTGCCCAAATTCTCCACCTTTTCCTCTTTGCTTCACTCCAAATTCAGCTTTAAATCTGGTAGCCGCAGTGTCTACATGGTTCAATTTTGCCACGCTTAGCTAGTACACTCCAGGAAAAATCAATCGACCTACATGGTGTCTTGTACATGCAAATTGATTCAGCAACAGTCCTTGCCTTGAATCGGCCGCTGTGCCAATTCTCTTGCTCTCTGCTGCTCCACATGCCCACCACCACAGATCCACTTGGTCCTTGTTCTTCATGCTTGCAGATCATGGCCTTGATTCCTGCGCCAGGAGACACCCCTGCTGCTACTTGTCCCAACCGCATGGAGTCCTCCCGATAGCTCCCCTGAGCCTTGCGCTGCTCCCTGCTGCCTGTCTGCCTCCCTCATACCGATCCCCATCGACGCCATCTACCCGCCACGCGCGAGCCTTCCCTTGGCCATCAGACCTGCTTGCTGTAAGCTACACGAGCGGCTCCAATTGCTTCCAAGCTCGCGAGTGTCGACCGGGTAACAGTAGATCGGCTCCGCTTGGCCCTTCAACTGCGCGAGTAGCCACCCAGCTACGCATGTCACCTCCACCAACCTAAACTACAGTTTCCTCTCGGTCAACATCGTGACGCCCGCATCTATTACCTACGGGTCGATCTTTTGTCCTATGTGCTCGATCGTTCGCTCCAATAGTTGATCAGCTAGGTACTGCACTCCTTCGATCCTGTTTTGGAACTCGACATCGTAGCAGTGTAAGTCCAGCATTCCTCTGTTTGCGACTGCTTGGTCCATAACCCGTTTGATAAAATTCCAACAGGAGAATTGACTGTTCTTGTCTGGCTATTTGGACCCTGCAAATACCTACTTGGCTTCAATGAGGTTATTTTCCGGTGAACACTACTTTCGCTACCTTGCCTACAATCCGAAGATCGTCCCTTCGTCTTTTTGATCCGAGCTGTGAGACCTCGAACCTAACTTATTTTCATATAAATGCCATATACATTTTGTGCATACAAAATCACTCATATGTGGCTTTGCATATCTTATGGGTTTGGGTAAATAGTCGAACCACCTAATATAAATATGTAGTATTTATGCGGGACATTCTTGTATTATATCGACTCCATTTAAATTGTTGTAGCGAACCAATGCCATGTTCTTGCCTTGTTAATTAAACATTTAATCTGTGGGGTAGTTAAATAAGTTGAACCTAATAATAAATGTCGGGATTTCGATTCCGCTTAATATTGTTAAGTGGGACCGCATACTGCCATGTCATGCATCACAACATAATCATGCCGGATCTTCTGTCCTCGTATTAAATATTGCATCCGTTGCCTCTTCTAGTGTTTTGCTTCTTCGCGGACTAGGCCGATGAGTTGATGCGAGTGTCGACCCGATCTTCGGATGAACCTTCGACAATGTTTTCCAGGCGAGCATCTCCCCCTTTCTACCTATCTTACTTTTATAGTCTTTATTCCCTCCTGTTGATCTATTGCTATCTGTGTTGCGATGCTTTAGTTTCCGTACCTGTGATATACCGTGCAGCCCTATATTGCCTTGGACACATCCTATTACCTGTTGTTTGGTAGATAGTTGGACATGCGCGTCGTAGTTGCTTGCTCAAGTGCTGATGTGTGTCGTCATATGCCACAGTTGCTGATGTATTGCCGCATGTTGATGTTGGAGATGGTTCTAGTTTTACTTATTGTTCACTTTAATTTCTGTTTAACAACTAAAATTGAATAAGCAGAGGCATCGGTGGGTGATAGAAAATATTTGGTTTCGAGCCCACTTGTGTCCGTAAGACCCCGAGTACTTGATACTTCCTTGATTTATCGCGCTATCCACATCCGGAGGTATATGGGACCCCCGAGCGAGCTTGATTCATCTTATTTCTTGGGGCCACAAACTAGTTTGAGGTTTTATTTACGATCTGTACTTATGCCATGATTCGCTTTATTTACGATTGTGCGAGGAGCACTGCATCTTGTTAGGATCAATGGCACGATTCATGGTGTCGACAAGCCCAGCCACACTTCGGGTTCCCGATCGTTCTGACCGTCCCCATAACCTTGAGAGGCCGTCTCGAGCTTGCTTACTCGTTATGGATTCTACTCTAAGGTGGCCCCTGAAATATTTCTGAATCTGTGATTGTTCGATCGTGAAAGCCTCGTTGGGTTTTGATTTGGTTTTTCCGAGGTTGATCAGTGTGTGTTGCTATTGGTGCACCGGCGGGTAAACTTTCTGAAAGCCGTGTCATGGTTATGGACGACTTGGAGCGATATCTCGATCATAGACAAGCATAACTAAAGTTTATCGCTATAAATTTGACTTATAATGACTAGTAATCAGCTTCACTATAATGGAATGGCTAATTAATACTTACAATTGCTTGTTTGGTTGTCGCGACAATTGTATCGACTAGTAAGTATTGCAACTACAACGTAATGGCTGAATAAAAGTACCAACAAGCTGCTGGGTTTGGGTTTATCTCATGCTATCTGCACGATTAGTAATTGTTGCAACTATCACGGAATGGTTAACTAAAAGTGCTTGCTTACTTTATCGGGATGATTATCTATACCGACTAGTAATTACATAGCGATAATCGAATAAATAAAGCGCCAAGCTGTGAGTTCCTCGGTTGACTTCCTCGTTTGGTCTCGAGGGGAAACACCAGATGGGTTTGTTTGGTGTTAGCTTAGTTGGATCCGGATAGGTCTATCTTACCCCTCTCGTCATGCCGCCAGATGTATCGAGTCTCTATAGGTTGATTAGTGCATGTTTGCCGCTTGATCCACCATACCTATGTAGGCGAGGACCGCCAATTCTAGCCTCGTAGTGTCTTGGCCTCGATCTTGGCTCCTTCTTTTTCCTTTGCCCATTGCCGGCACCCCTTTTGTTTAAGCAGGTTTGAGATCGACGCCGTTAGCAGGGTTACCCTTCCGGCTTGGCCTGGGCAGGGTTATGGACGCCATTGGTTATTCTTCAGGGCTCTTAGCCCCATTTGCATCTTGTCCGTAGCTGGACGCTCTATCGTTTTCAAGGTGATTTTGGATCTTGTGTATTATATCTGTATTCTTGACTCATTGAGTCGCTGTACATATATATCTGTTCTGTGGGTCCCATCGAGGACTGTTGTGTTATGTTATTACTTCGTTTTCCACCCGCACGAAAGTGCCTGGTGGGCACCTTTGAATCATTCATATGCGGGTTTTGGTGAATTTTGCCCAAACTTGCATAGGTCCGATTTTGAGGGTGTTACATAAGTTCCTATTGAAACAAGTAGATCAGGTAAACAATCAAATACCAAGATTTGAGGGTTGAATCATTATTTGAGAATAATGAACCGACTACATGCAAAGAAGCGATGATGGGCCCTGACTCTGTCAAATGGCTTGAAGCCATAAAATTCGTGATAGTTCCATACACGAGAAATCAAGTTTTGAACTTGAAGGACCCTCGAGAAAGGTGTAAGACCTTACAGTTGTGTCTGGATCTATAAAGAAATAGACATGGATGTTTTACATCTATGAAATAGTCGACATGTTGGGAAAGAGTTCACAAAATGTTCAAAGGTTGACTATGAAAAGATTTGATCTTTCATAGTGATATTTAGTCTAGATGGATTAATGTAGCAACCACTACATATAATTTGTTATATGGTAGTTGAATAAACAAAACAAGTTCTTCTAATAGAATCGTTACCTAGGACATGTGCATAACACGGTCCATAGGTTTTTGTTAATTCAAAAAGGATTCTAAAAGCATATGCAAACTTCAATGGTTAAAGTGAGCATCGCGGAGTTGGAATCTTCACTGTGTTGAAACTATTAAAGAAGTTTAAAAGTTCATCAGAGACGATGGAGATGCTTGCATTTGCAAGAAATTAAGTGGGAGCGCTAAGACATGTTTCTAATACATTATGTGGAAGACATATTGTTGATTGGAAATAATGTATGTTTTATTAACACATATTAAGAATTTCATCCCGATGAAAGACTTAGGCAAAACCCAAATATTTGGCATCAATAGACGCTAATATGGTTGTGCCAGAAGTACATAGACGAGATATTGAATGAGTTCAATATAGAAACTACAAGAAAGGTTCTTGTGCACGAGAAAGGATTGAAAGAGTTCAAATGTTGATGATATATTCAAGTGTATTGACATTTGGTAAAGTGAAACAAATAATCAAGTATAGATTGATACTTGATGTATGAAATCACAAAGAGTATTTATATCAATCATACTGTGATATGTACAAATCCAGATATGTCCTATGCTCTAAATGTTGTGAGCATATACCAGAATGATTCGTAAGATGATCATTGGACAATAGTAAGGATATTCTTATGATCTTTTGGAAGAACTAAGAGTATAATATTTGTAGAAGTGACAAATAGATGGTTAGTTCATTGTAAACGTACTAGATTGATACTAGTTTTGTCACAAAGTACAAATTAAGTTTATCTCAATCTAAACTAAGGGTGGCACAATATAATGGAAAGTGAGTTCCATAATGTATTTGGATGAGTTCCAAAGTTAAGACATTGTGACAGATACTACAACAAAAGGCTAAGTATATGACTGCTATTTTAGCAGCTAAAGAGGGCATTTGTGTCAAGTAGTTTGTTATCAAACTAGGTGTAGTTCACAGTGGGATAATACTATGAAGGTATATTGTGCGACAATATTATCAACATGTTTTAACCCCAAAGAGCTAAAGGTCACACCGAAAGACCAAATTTATACAAAGCCATCTCATTAGAGAATGAGTGATGCGTAGAGACGCAAAGACATGCAATTACACACGGACCTGGAAGTGTTAGATCCGGAGATCAGTTGACCACTAGCAATCATGTACATACAACACCAGAAAGCCATAGGTGTTGAATACACAAATGTTTGAAACTAGATTATTGACTCTAGTGCAAGTGGGAGACTGTTGGCGATATGCCCAAGAGGCAATAATAAAGTGATTATTATCATATCTTCACACTTATGATAAATGTTTACATACCATGCTATAATTGTATTAACCGGAAACATTAATACTTGTGTGATTTGTAAACTAAAATAAGAGTCCCTAGTAAAGCCTCTTGTTAAACTAGCTTGTTGGTTAATATATGATCATGGTTTCCTGATCATGAACATAGAGATGTTATTAACAACAGGATCATATCATTAGGAGAATGATGTGATGGACATACTCCTATAGATAAGCATAGCATAAAGATCAAGTCATTTCAATAGTTCAATTGCTATATGCTTTCTGATACATAGTAACCTAATTCCTTCGACCATGAGATCATGCATATCACCTTTACCGGATGGATGCTTTGATGACATCAAACACCACACCGTAACTGGGTGGCTATAAAGGTGGCATTGAGTGTTCGGAAAGTATTGGTTGAAACACATGGATCAAGAGTGGGATTTGTCCATCCATATGACGGATAGATATACTCTGGGCCCTCTCGGTGGAATGTCATCCAATTAACTTGCAAGCATGTGACTGGGTCACAAGGGATCACATATCACGGGAACGAGAAAACAGTACTTATCGGTAACGAGGTTAAAACTAGGTATGCAGAGATACCGACGATCATAACCTCGGATAAGTAAACTATCATGAGACAAAGGGAAATTGGTATCGTATGTAAGTGGTTCATTCGATCGCAAAGTAATCGTAGAAATATGTGGGAGCCATATGAATTTCCAGATTCCTCTATTGGTTATTGTTCGGAGAAGTGTCTCAATCATGTCCGCATAATTCACGAACCGTAGGGAGACACACTTAAGGATTCGACGTTGTTTGAGTAGTTATGGTATTATGAGAAAGAGACCGAATGTTTTTCGGAGTCTCGGATGGGATCCGGGATATCACGAGGTGATCCGGAATGGTCCGGAGAATAATATTCATATAAAGAAAGTCCCGTTTCGGAGTTCGGGAATGATTCCGGTGTTTTCATCGGGAATGTTCTAGAAGGGTCCGGATTGTCCGGCACTCCGGGGAGGGGAGGGTACATGAATGTGTCATTGAATGATTGCATCATGTACTAAGTGTTCTTGCTGTTCCAAAACTTGAAAGTCAAACTGCCAGTTTGAAAGTCAAACGGCTAAAACAGAGCGTGGAAAACAGAGCTGGGAAACAGGAAACTGTGGAAACAAGCAAGAGGAGTTTGAAACCAACTTGGAGGAGGAGTTCCTCTCCTCCAAGCGGCCCAGCCCTAGGCCGAGTTGGGAGGGACTCCCTCCTCCTGGCGCGCCTAGCCTCCACCTATAAAAGGAGGCGGGGCCTCCTCCTTGAGACACACAAGTTTCTACCTCTAATCTCAGGTTTAGAGCCGTTTGGTTTAGCGATTCTAATTGCTTTAGCCTGCGGTTTAGAGCCTTCTAATTGGTGTGTCTAATCTCTAGACCACTAATAGCTCTCTCTCATACTCCACCATACTCGCTCCGGCTTAAGGCGAAGCCCTGCGGGATCTCCCCTCTACTTCCGGTACCACGCCGTTGTCTTTGCCGGAATCGAGGAGAGTTCTACAACCTCCGCCTCTGCTGGAACAAGGAGAGGAAGGTCTTCGTCGAGTACCGAACGTGTGACCGGCTGGGGGCGCTGCCAGGAGCCGGAAGGATCGTCTACGATCTTGAGATCGGAAGAGTACGACTACATCACCCACGAATCTGCTCGTTAACCGCTTTGGAATCTTCGAGGGTAAGTTATTCCATCGACTCGTTGCTACAATCTAATAGATAGATCTTGGCTTGTTTGTTTGTATGCGATAGAAATTTTTTGTTTTCCATGCTATGAACCCCTACACCTCCGTGGTCGGAGGATATGGGGATAGCGTCCTTCCTATTGCGTGCATCCCTCCGTCTTTATTTTGATGAACCCATCTGAGACCCGACATCATGAGGAGATCGGTCCCTTGGAGGCTTAGGCTGGCTAGACTGGCAAAACGCTAGGTCACACTCAAGCCTCTAAGAGGTGGCCATTTCCTGCTGTTTTACCGCCTTGGCCACAAGGTCATAGACCTGTTCCACAGCTGCGGGTGATCTATCCTACTCCAGAAGGGTCTTGGTGACGGCGAGGTTGAGAATAGGAGTGGGCATCACCTGCGTGCCTTCGTTGTCAATGTAGCCTTTTCTTTTGGCGGCTTCGAGGGGGGCCATCCTAGGTTTCGTCGTACACCAGGATCGTTGATGACGCGAGCTTGAGTTTTCTTAGCCTTCTGCTGCTGGAGCAGAGTCTTGTACTCGGCCTCCATGGCTCTAGCTTTCTCTATTCACTTCTGCGTGTTGGCCAGATCTCGATTCCGCTTTGCTCCTTGCTCCTCGATCGCCTGCGCCTCCTCCAGCAGCTGCTGGCGCTTCTCGTCAAGCTAGACTACATTCCGTATATGGGCCATAGTCATGGGCTCGACGAGTAGGTTTCCATACATCACTCTATCAGCTGGAGTGATTTGGGTAGCAGCAGACGTACATGCCAGTGGCCGGTTTGTGGTGTTGTTTTTACTCAGACCGGTGTTGAGTTCATGCGGCTGCTGCACTGGGTTAGGCGGACGCGGCATGACCTTTACGCGATCATTGTCGGCAGCAATAGGTGGTCCCTTCCCCTTGTCCAGCGCTTTAGGCGGATCTTGTCCGGGTTGATCTTCATCCATCGCGGTCCCAATGGCGACGAACACCTATTGGGAAGTGATGGCGTTGTTGTCCTGCTCGTCGCATTTGTAATCGTCCTCCATCTCCTGCATAGCACAGTCTAGATCCCCGGGTTTAAGTCTAACTCTTCCGATTCGGCGCTGATGTCGGTGTAGAGTGCATCGAGCACGGAGTCGGAGGGTGCCGGGGCTTCCTCGATAACGGGCGGTGGTGGTGCGACAATAGCGACGATGACTGGGGTTGGTGGTGCAACTACAACAACGACGACCGGAGGCGGCGGTGGCTATGGCTGAGGCGGAGGGGCGTCGTCTAAGAGCGCGAGCGCTGGCTGGGCTGCCTCCTTAGCCTCCGCATAGTTTTTGATGGTGTTCACCATGCTTTCAAAAGCGAGGCATGCTAAAGCCTTCTGCTGCCTTAGCGTATGTCGGAGAAGCGTACCTTGGTCTAGTCCTTCCACAAAGTGATACATGGCATCATCATTAGGGTAGTGCGCCAGGTCGGCCCGTACACGAAGCCACCCGGCTTGGTAATCGCGGGGTTTTCACCCTCTCTTTGAATGCAACGCGCCAGATCAAAGATGGTCACCACGCTGACGAACTTGGATCTCTGCTGTCCAGACGCACGGGTGAAGCCGGTGGACTTGCAGCGATCTTCCACCATTATATCCTGCACAGGGGCGGTTTGGGTGGGCCTTGAATTCTTTTTATCTTTGCCACCAAACTCCAAAGAGAGATCTGACTTCGATACTTCCGTGAACGTATCCTTCTTGTAGGTGGTCCGTGCGGGTCTTGACGTTCCTCCGACCTCCAGGGAACTAGTGCCCGAGTCGGTTTCGCCGATGAAGAGGTGGATTTCTCCGATGGGAACGATCGAGTAGCGGGTGGGGTTCATCTTCGCCGGGATCCAGAACTCTTCGAGGGGACGATCGGAACATGGATGGAGAAGAGAACACTTCAGGGGGATGATAGGAACATGGCTATGGTTTCGCCGATTCCAGCAAAGAGCTTGGACCTCGCCCTCTATAGAGCATGAAGCGCCCCTTGCCCCATGGTGGGCGCCAACTGTCGTGGTATTGCTGACGAGTACGCCATGGAGGGGTCCTCACAGTGCGTGTTTAGAGATGTGGGGTAAGGCGGACGGTTGACGGGTACGAGGTAACACAACTTACCTAGGTTCAGATCCCACGATGGTGGCGGAATCCTACTCCTGCTATAAATCACTATAATGGCAATACGCTGAGTTACAGGGATCGGTTCGCTGTGCGAGGTATGTGTTGATTGTTGCCCTAAAGTCTCCCTTAGGTCTGGCTTATATAGTCGCTAGGGCCTGGGGTTATAGGGAAAGTCCTAGCCAGACAGGTTATAGAGTCCTACACTGCATACAACTAGTCTAGCGTGTCTTTCACTCCAAGGATCCGGGTACGTCGGTGACTCCTCTGTAGCCTTCCTTTATCTGGCATGGGCCTCCCTTCTGGATCCATCTAACTGGGCCGCCTAGCAGGCCATGGGACCTTCTACCACCTGTGGGCCACCCGGGGTTATCTAGATAAGAGACATGCTATGAGGATACCATATAGCATATCCCCAACAGTAAAGGAGGAGCATTAGAAACCGGCAGGGTTATTACAACCACTGCCAATACCAGATTGGAAGTGGGATAAAATCGGTATGGATTTTATCACAGGATTGTCAAGGACTAGATCCGGATACAATTCTATTTGGGTTGTTGTGGATCTCTTAACCAAAGTGGCTCATTTCATACCCGTGAAGACCACCTATACAACTGCTAAATTGGCCAAGATCTATATGAACAGAATCGTGTATTTGGATGGTGTACCTAAGAGTATTGTGTCTGATAGAGGAACTCAGTTCACTTTGCAATTTTGGCGACAAATGCATGAGTCATTGGGAACAATACTAGAATTCAGCACAACATTTCATCCTTAGACTGATGGACAGACAGAAAGGACCAATCAGATTTTGGAAGATATGTTGAGAGCTTGTACACTTGATTATGGATCTAGTTGGGATGAAAGTCTTCCATACAAAGAATTTTCTTACAATAATAGCTATCAATCGAGCATAGACATGGCTTCGTTTGAATTCCCTTTATGTAAGGAAGTGTACTACACCATTATTACAGACTGGAGTAGGAGAAAGAAACTTATTCGGACCAGATCTGATCAAGGAAGCCGAAGAGATAGTCATAATGGTAAAGCATAGATTGAAGATAGCCCAACACCGACAAAAGAGCTATGCAGATCCAAAACATAGAGAGGTCACCTATGAGGTAGGTGATAGGGCTTATCTCAGAGTCTCACCACTTCGTGGGGTGAAGAGATTTCGAGTCAAAGGGAAATTGGCACCTCGTTATGTAGGACCATTCAAGATTTTGAGCCGTAAAGGAGAAGTGACCTATGAGTTAGAACTACCAGAATATCTTTCAGCTGTTCACAATGTGTTTCATGTAAGCCAGTTGAAAGAGTGTCATCCAAAGATGGAACAAAATTCGTTAAAAGACATTATACCACTAGAAGAAGTTCAGTTAGAGAATGATCTCACTTATGAAGAGAAACCTATCAAAATTCTCAAGACAGCAGAAAGAGTCACTCTTACTAAGATAATCAAGTTCTGCAAAGTACAGTGGAACCACAACACTGAGGAAGAAGTAGCTTGGGAAAGCGAAGATGAGCTTCGGAAAGATCACCCTCACCTATTTGTTAGCCAATCCGAAGCTCGAGGGAGAGATTCACCTTAAGGGGGTTAGATTTGTAACATCCCAATTTTAATTAAACCAAAACATTCCCATTGCATTCATATCATCATAGCATGGGTGCATTGCACAAAAACTTTCAAACTCTAAAAACCTAGCAAAACCCTAATATTAAAACCCCCTTTTTATATGAAAGGGTAGAGCTTGTGTTTTTATTTTATGTTTGTACACAAAATGTTTTGGAGTGGTTTGTTGTGTTCAAAACACTTTTAAACACTATAATCATCCCACAAAATTTTGGCGAAAAATTGGTTTGATTTGGATGTCATTTGATAGTTCAAATCTTATTTAGAAAATCAAATCATAAAAAGAAAAAGGGCAAAGGAAAAAAATAGAGAGCTTACTTGCCAGTAGACACGACCCAGCAAGTAGCCCAGCAGCCCACCTGGCACGCACCCCTCTCCCCCGCAGTTTCTCACCGCGCGTGACCGCACCCTCTCACTGTTAGTTGGACCCCACTGCCACGTCAGCTCGTCGTCCCCAAATCCCCGCGCGATGACCCGCTCCGCCGCTGCCGTTTCTCCCCTTTCAATTCACTTTACTGCGCTTGATTGCCGGCATGACAACACCCCTCGCCCCTCTCCATTTCCCCTCACCCAGCAACCACGGAGAGCCCCGAGGCTAGACAAATTTCGACTCGCACTGTCGGATCCCGGCGCGATGAGCGTGTCAGTGGATCGTTTTTAAAATCCAGATTTGATTTATTATTTTTTCAAACTTGCAAAATTCTTAACTTTTGTTCTACAATTCAGAAAATTAGAAATTAGGTGTCTATGGATTTAGAAAAATATGATATTTATTACTGTGGCCTTACTTTGGTCATTTGCCTCGGTAAAATTAGAGTTTTGTGCAGAGAAATTTATAGGACTATTTTGGCTATAAAAATTATTTTGTATATTATTTTTAGGTGATTTTTGTGATCTTTATAATTTAGATTGTATACTTTATCTTCTATACTGTAGAGTTTGGTTTTAAAATGTGGCAATCATCTTATTGCATTTTTGCATGCATTCATATTATTTTTGAGTGTTATATTGATTTGTATATATTTTGTTGTTTGATTTTGTTGTGTAGATTGTGTGGATTGTGAAGTGTGTGATTGTACCTATTCTCCTAGCTACCAAGGCAAGTGATATTTCATCTTATGTCCTATTATTTTTACTTATTGCATTAGTGATATTTTAGTAGGACTTGCATGATAGTTTTTTTCAAGTATAATGCTATGCTATGGAAATCCTATAGATTATATCTTGGTAGTATTTTGCTAAGTTAGGAGACATCATATGCTAGAATTCTTAGTCTTGCTATTATAATTCATATTATGATGTTATGGAAAGTTGTATACTTATATATTTTTGATTAAGAAAACAACTTTTGTTAATGAAACACCTAGGTGGATGATGACCCACAAGTATACGGGGTGTATCGCAATACTTTAGATTAATAGGAGTGTCGATCCCAACGATGAGCAGAAGGTGTTGACTAGTGGTATGGAGCAGGAAATCTCTGCAAATACTTAGCAAATGGATTTTTAGGAGTTTTCTGATAAAGCAACAAAGAAAAGTACAAGTAATAAAGACAAAGAACAAACACAGCAAGTGGCCCAATCCTTTCTTAGCAAAGGACAAGACGGTGGAAATACTTATAAGGACCAAACGTTCTCGAGGACACATGGGAATTCCGTCAAGTGCTTTCGCTTCATATAGCTAAGTACTCTTATTTTGTGTTGTAAGTGTTGTGTGGGTGAACCTGTGATAATGTACCGACCTTACTTGGACTAATACATACTTGTGATTAAACCCCCTGCAAGAATCCGCAACTACAGGAAAGTAATTAAGATATAAACCTAACCACATCCTTAAACTCTGAGATCCTACACTCCCTTATGCAAAGGTGTCCTAACGGGGGTTCAGGTTTCTGTCACTCCGGCAACCCCACAATTAGTAGCCAAATACACAATGCATTCCCCTAGGCCCATAAATGGTGAAGTATCATTTAGTCGACATTCACATGACACCACTAGAAGAATAGCACCACAACCTAAATACTAAACCATTGAATAATAACTCAACAAAAAACCACTACTAACAACATGACTTCTCCCATGTCCTCAAGAACTAAACGAACTACTCACAGGACATCATATGGATCAAGATCAAAGATGATATGGTGATGAATAAGAATCTGAACATAAACAATAATCCAATGGTTGCACTCACAACCATCAACTACAATAGTAATTAACACCGGAAAAGTTTCCCCTAAGAGCTAAAGCAATATCCAACACAACTTTTACAGCGGGACGGAATGGTGATGATGGTGTTTGTGGAGATGATGGTGTGGATGATGATGATGATACCTATGAAGCCTAACTTGACGATGGTGTTGATGGAAACGATCTCCCCTCTCTGGGAAGGAGTTTCCCTGGAAGAAATCTGTCTGCTAGAGAGATATTTCTCTCTCGCTGTTTTCCGCCCCGCAGAGGCGGCGGAAATCTATATGTGGTCGCCCCCTGGTGTTAGGGTTCCATGAGAAAGATATAGGCGAGAGGGCGGAGTCCAAGTCCTAGCAGGTGGGCCACACCTTCCCTAGGCACGGGGCATGGTGGGCCCGTGCCTAGGGGGGCTGTAGGGCCCCTGTGGCCCAGCCGCGCCTCCCCTTCTGGCTTCCTTCGTCTTATGGGAAAATATAATTTTCCAATATTTTTCTGGTATTTTTGTGATCTTCGTGAAATTGCATCAAAACGCCTCTTTTTTCCATCAGAATCTAGACTCCGGCAGTCCATCCTCCAAGAATCATCCAACATGCAAAAACAGTGGAAAATACATAAGTAATACCTCATAATAAGCCATAAATTAATGAATAGAGGAAAATTATGATATAGAATGGTGATGCAAATTGGACGTATCAACTCCCCCCAAGCTTAGACCTTCACTTGTCCCCAAGCGAAAACTGAGCTCAGTAAACATGTCCACAAGTTTATGGAGTGAAGTGTCGATAAAAGAATACGGACAAGAAGCATCACACCTACCATTACACAACTCATAGAATAAAGGAACTCGCCATTATATAACTTAGCTTGCAACAAGTACAGGAGTCACAATAGAGATGCATAAAGATAAATCATAATTGGAATTGGCAAACTCTTGTTCCTGGTCAGAGAACATCTGGCAAACAGTTTCACAAAAAGATTTTTGTAGATGTTTTATAACAGGAGAACTCTTTTCTCAAAAAGGGTTTTCAATGAAGGCTTTCAAAGTAATACTCAATAGATAAGAGTTTTGTGCAAACAAGGAAGATAAAGAACATGATTTAATAAATCATCATATGCATGCTTCAACACAACAACTCAAATACTTGCCGGAGATAGAGAGTAAGTAGGTTTACTGACTCAACTTGGAAATAGGAGAAAGATCCCTTCGTAGAGGGTAGCAGGGATTTCAAGTCATAAAGAGCTTCCAAAAGATTATGGTACTTACTAGCTTTGAGCCCTCATTGCCCCTTTCATAGGCATCTTGAGATGACTAAGGTTAAAGTGCACAAAGATGGAGTATATGCTTGAAGAAATATAAGTTGGCAATCTCAAGTCCTTGAATACGAGGGCCACACCTCATGCTACTCAACTTTGGTCACCGGTAAGTTCTTGTCATTGTATGTACATGCGTATCACAGAGAACCGCCAACGGGGTACCCCTTGCACATGGTACAAGAGCTATCCCATAACCAAAATGACAAGGCATGCAAACAATGAGCATCTCAACGATCTTTATTTACTATATGCATAGCTTTTTATTGAGGATGCTTCATAGAATGCTCACTATAGTTATGCTGCAAGTTTCCACCATGATTAGGCATGCCTTAGGCTAGCGGCCTAGGCGTTTCTAACACACATACATCACTCCATGGACTTACAAGTTCCCTCTTTATTGGACACGAGTGACATCCATGGACAAAAGAGAATGATATCAACTGTGTACAACGTACATGTGCAATGTTGAAAGCGTTCCCCATGATAGCACAGTTCTGCTAATTCCAACGTATAGATGCAAGCATATACAACTTCGATGACACAATGGTTCAAGTCTATTAGGGGTATGAAAATAAGGTGTGCCATCAAGTTCGTGAGAGCTTTACTGACTAGTTTTCACATAAAAAATGATTTTTAATTCGAAAGGTAGATGAGGATTGAGAATTTTCTAGGAATAGCAATTGCTAATCGGTAGATATGGTGGACACAAATGGCACCGGTTTTGGTTCAAAGGGTTTGTAAACATGAGAAGTATGCCTTCTCAAAACAGGTTTTTGGCTAGCAAGGCTGGGTAGCAAGCAAGAGAGTTGAAAGAAACAAGCAAACCTAAAAGTGATAAAGCCAAACATGCAATCTTCCTTGAATACACAAAATATCTTAAATAACGAATACTAAGCTTATGAGCCAACAAGAAAGAAAATAAATGATACAAAATACATGTAAGCTTTTTCTCTTTTTCTTTCAAACCTCAAAAAGTGTTGCTACTGACCAGAACTTGGTTTGCCAAAATCAATTTAGATTTACTTGATGCTCCCAAAGTGATGCCAATACTGTTCAACAAGATCCATCATATAATAGAGATTGCAAACTAAAATAAGAAGTGCAAAAAGTAAAATATGAAATTTCTCATTAATATTCCATAAAGGCACTCACACCGAGGTATACATAGATAATCAACTAAAGGAGAGATACTTCCACATGCAAACCAAACTATAAGATAACTTCTCTACCAAAGATATGAATCCACTAAAAAGGTAAAAGATAAAAGATAATGATGGTGATACCACGGGACTCCCCCCAAGCTTGGAACAAGCAAGGGAATGCCAAACCTGATGACGAATTACTCCTTCAGTGGTGGTGGTGTTCTATTGATAAGCTCTTCAATAATTTTCTTCAACTCCTCAATCTCAAAGGTCAGAGTACGAATGAACTCAGAATTCTGCTCAATGCGGTTCATGATCATGTTAGGCTGAGAATTCCAGTCCTTGTTATTATTTTCCCACTCTTCCTTCTTAGTGTGTTCCTCCCCTGCAAGGTTACAACGAGGCATATCCCACATCGAGGGCAAGTTCCCGTTGGGCACATGTTGATATTGACGCTCATGTATAAGAGTGTGGAAGGGTTTCTTGGTACTTGGAGGAGGTGACCATGGAGAGAGGGTATGACGTGGAGGTTTCCCACATCCGTGTTGTCCTCCTAAGCTTGGTAGCACGGGTGTCCGGTTGCTTGTCCTCCTCCATGTCTTCTTCATAACCTAAAAAAATCTCCTCCTCCTTGGGTTTGTGAGGATCGTCTTCCTTGGGCTTATTGCCATTGTCGTTGGCGGAGACCATGGTGCTATAAACATGAGAAGATTTCCTGATAGAAACAGATCGAAATGAAAACACGACGAGGACACGATGCACGAACCTCGGGGGATCCAGGGGGTTATATATTATGAAGTTTCAATGCATAAGGAAGGTTTTGAAACAAAAACGAGGCAGAGACGGAGCTCGGGGGAGGCACACCCCCTCCAGGTGAGACCAGCTGGGGCCCGCGCCTGGGGTGGGTTTGGCCACCCCGGCCTCCGGTTCCTCCTCTGTTCCGTCTCGTAACTTCCCTTATGTATTAAAAACACCAAAAATATAAAAATATCGGGATTTCATGAACCTTCTATTTTCACCACTTTTACCTATTCAAAGATGAACTCTCCGGACTCCTCTTCTCCTTCTCCTGAAACTTCCTTTTCTCACAAGGAAATACACAAACTTCAATTCTAACATTAGTGTAAGAAAAAACAATTAACCTTTAGTTACACACTTCAACTGATATCCATCAAAACAAAGGCTTCTGTAAGAGGCAAATGCAAATGATAACAGAAACCTGTCAAAACAGACCAGCAGGTAAAGATTTATTTTTTCGAAAACCTACTGTTGCTCAAATGAAAAAGTGCAGAACTAATGAAAGTGTAACAACTTGGAGAACAAGCACAAAAATGCAGGTCCATCCGAAGCACTGAGCTTCGTCACGAATGTTTACAATGCAGCACAAACATCTGTCCCAGGACAGCCACTTTTTCACAACTCCTCCACTTCTCAAAAGTAGTTGAACTTGACACAAAAACCAAAAAAAAAAGGATAAGGAGAGGTTATTACTGAGGTAATAACTTCCAAGACTCAACCAAACTCTTGGGTTATCTCCCAACAAGTACTTTTATTTAATGCCTTTAAGCTAGGCTTGAAACTTTCAAAGATGCTCACAAAGGAGATATATATCTGAAATGAAAGAGAGAATCAAGAAGAAAATAACCAACACACTTTAGTCTAACCCACTTCCTATGCATGGGGGTATCATGAGAAAACAAATTGTTGAAACAAAAAGCCACCAGTATAGGAAGACAAAACATATGCAACTTCAAAGCTTTCAACATAAAACAGGGAAACTTAACATTATTGAGCTACATAAAACCATGTTTCCCTCTCTCATAATAACTTTCAGTAGCACTTTGAATAAAGTTGAAAATATAACTGTTATTGGCAAAAATTTTATCATTAGAATGAGCATACTTATAGTCATCAAAAAGAGGCCCAAGGTCATAAACTTGATCAATAGAAGCAAGTTGTTCCATCCTGAAATCTTCATTAGGCAAGATATTTTCATGAGGAGGTTTAGCAAATTTGGAAAAATTAAACTCATAATAATGTCCATCAAACTTAGTTAAAACTTTGTAGTTCTTACAATCTATAATAGCTCCACAAGTGTTCAAGAAAGGTCTACCAAAAATGATAGGACAAGTTTTGCTAGCTGTTGAATTATGCACTAGAAAATCAGCAATATAATTAATCTTACCACAAATAACCTCCACATATCTTACAATACCAATAGGGTAAATTGTTTCCTTATTAGCAAGCTGAATAACCACATCAATGTCCTCAATCTCACAAGGACCAATTGCATGCATAATTTCCCTGTAAAGCTCATAAGGAATAACACTAGAACTAGCACCAATATCACAGAAACCATAGTAGCAATGATCAACAATTTTAACAGAAAGCACAGGAACACTAGCTTTTCTAGTCTTACAAAGATGAGAGATAATATTAGAAGTGTCTTCACAGAAGACAATGTGCTCATCCTCTATACTTCTAGTGTCAGGGTCTTTCACAATAGCTACCACAGGCTCAATATTCAATTTCTAGGCTTCACAGTTTTCTTAGTACCTTTATTATCTGCACTAATCATCATAGAATACTCCTTTACCTTAGCTGGGAGAGGTATTTTCTCAACATAAGGTTTAGGCACAATATGATTAGTAGTACAAACATCAGCACTTCTAACAGGAACATGACTAACAACATATTTATAAGGTGCATGGTACTTATTCCACTTCTTTTTTGGGATTTCTATGTAAGAGGCAAAGGTCTTAAAAAAGTTGGCAATACTTTGGGAATCAAGACCAAACTCATTACTAATATCACGGAAGTCATCAGTTCCCATAAAATATTTAATGCATTCATAATCATAGTTTATACCTGACTTTCTTCCTTTGTCATTCTCCCAAGCTTCAGTGTTCTCTTGAATACGGTCTAGTAGATCCCATTTAGCTTCTTCCTTCATACGTGTGAATGATATAGCACAAGAAGCATCTAGTAGATCTTTATCATGAAGAGAAAGGCTAGCATAAAAGTTATTGATAATAATATTGTTAGGGAGTTCATGAATAGGACATTTAAGCATTAGTAACTTCAATCTTCCCCAATCTTGCGCTGTACTCTCTCCCTCAGGAGGCCAAAAGTTATATATCAGATTTCTATCCTTATGGATCTCACTGTGAGGATAGAATTTAGAATAAAAGAGAGAAGCCATTTCCTCCCATTCCATGGATTGTCCATTCTTCAGCAGATTATACCATTATTCAGGTATCCCTTTCAAGGACATGGGGAGTAACTTCTTCTTCACCTGTTCAGTTGTGATACCTGCACACTTAAACAACCCGCATAATTCATGGATAAAAAGCAAATGATCACCAGGACGGACAGTTCCATCCCCAAAATAATAATTATCCATAACACGATCAACAATGCTAGTAGGTATCTTAAAAGGATCTATCTCAACAGGTGGTGGTTTATCTACTACCCTCATAGTGGTAGTAGTTTTCCCAAACAGAAAACCAAGTTGGTTATCCATATTGGAAACAAAGTAACAAGTAGTAACAAAAAGCAATACTCATAGTAGAAGTTTCCTTTACCAGTTCCACTCTTCAATAGCGCTTCACTTGCCATCAATAGCGCCAGAAAATAGTCTTGATGACGCACAAGTATAGGGGTGTATCGTAGTACTTTCGATACATAGGAGTGTCGATCCCAACAAGGAGCAGAAGGTGTTAACTAGTGGTATGGAGCAGGAAATCTCTGCAAATACTTAGCAAACGGATTTTTAGGAGTTTTCTGATAAAGTAGCAAAGCAAAGTACAAGTAATAAAGACAAAGAACAAACACATCAAGTGGCCCAATCCTTTCTTAGCAAAGGACAAGCCAGTGGAAATACTTATAAGGACCAAACGTTCTCGAGGACACATGGGAATTCCGTCAAGTGCTTTCGCTTCATATAGCTAAGTACTCTTCTTTGGTGTTGTAAGTGTTGTGTGGGTGAACCTGTGCTGATGTACCGACCTTACTTGGACTAATACATACTTGTGAATAAACCCCCTGCAAGCATCCGCAACTAGAGGAAAGTAATTAAGATATAAACCTAACCACAGCCTTAAACTCTGATATCCTAGACTCCCTTATGCAAAGTTGTCCTAACGGGGGTTCAGGTTTCTGTCACTCCGGCAACCCCACAATTAGTAGCCAAATACACAATGCATTCTCGTAGGCCCATAAATGGTGAAGTATCATTTAGTCGACGTTCACATGATACCACTAGAAGAATAACACCACAACCTAAATACTAAACCATTGAATAATAACTCAACACAAATCCACTACTAATAACATGACTTCTCCCATGTCCTCAAGAACTAAACGAACTACTCACAAGACATCATATGGATCAAGATAAAAGATGATATGGTGATGAATAACAATCTGAACATAAACAATAATCCAATGGTTCCACTCACAAGCATCAACTACAATAGTAATTAACATCGGGAAAGTTTCCCCTAAGAACTAAAGCAATATCCAACACAATTGTTACAGTGGGATGGGGTGGCG
Organism: Avena longiglumis; assembly: GCA_030063025.1. NCBI lineage: Eukaryota > Viridiplantae > Streptophyta > Magnoliopsida > Poales > Poaceae > Avena > Avena longiglumis. Next base: position 189,633,723 of record CP125974.1, on the reverse strand, counting down.
ATGATGGTGGTGGTGGAGATGATGGTGTGTATGATGATGATGATGATCCTGATGAATCCTAGCTTGATGATGGTGTTGATGGTGACGATCTCCCCTTTCCGGGAAGGAGTTTCCCCGGCAAAAATCTGTCTATTGGAGAGATCTTTCTCTCTTGGTGTTTTCTGCCTTGCAGAGGCGGCATAAATCTATCGGTGGTTGTCGCCCTGGTGTTAGGGTTCCATGAGGAAGATATAGGCGAGAAGGCGGAGTCGAAGGCCGAGCAGGTGGGCCACACCTGCCCTAGGCGCGGGGCAAGGTGGGATCGCACCTAGGGGTGTAGGCCCCCTATGGCCCGGCTGCGCCTCCCCTTCTAGCTTCCTCCATCTTCTGGGAAAATACAATTTTCCAACATTTTCTGGTATTTTTTTGATATTCACGAAATTGCATCAAAACACCTCTTTTTCCATCAGATTCCAAACTCCGGCAGTCCATCCTCCAAGAATCATCCAACATGCAAAAACTATGGAAAAGACATAAGTAATACCTCATAATTAGACATATATCAATGAATAGAGTCAAATTATGATATAGAATGGTGATGCAAATTGGATGTATCAGTGGAATGGGACTTGTATGGATTGTGTTGAGTGGTTACTCAGGGCCCATTTCTATGGTTTACCCTGGTATCACACTTGTGGATGGCCACCTAAGAACAAAGAGATTTTAGATGTTTTGTGTTGCGAACCTTCCAGTGCAACCACATGGCATATGGGCTCTGCCTTGACCAACTAAGTTGTGAGAACTCATCCAGACGGACAGTGGGTGGTAGAGTTGATAGGATGGAATACGTCCATGGTAGTCTGAGGGACTACTTCTGAAAAGTCTCGTCTCGATGCATGTTGAGTCTTGTGGGGAAAGTGCACCACCTCTCGAGAGGGTAAACCTAAGTACTTAGCCGTGTCCCCGATTATGGACAATTTTGAGAATCAAAGACATTGAAACTGTTCAAGAATATCATCATCCCAATTTCTCTAAGTTAAAATTGTGGGTAAACAAGGGTAGAGAATCACCAATGTCTATTGGTGGTTCCTTGGTGTTTTTAAAAAACAAAACTTAGTATTTTCAAACTAATAGGATAAATCTTACTTTGAGCAAAGCTAGCCTGATCCACACTTAGCCATATTCATGTAGTTATTAGGTTCTACTATACAACTATGGTGTCACTTGCCAATACAATTCCAACTGTATTGACCCCTTGTGGCCGTAACTTATCATGTTGCATGTTACTCTGATGGTGAGTAGGGTTATGAGTCTACACTCGACATGTTTGCCTATGGAGAATGAAGATAAAGACTTTATTATTATGTTATGTAATGAGTATCAAATAAGTTAGCCTCGGGCTAAGTGAGTTGTAAGAACTATTGTACTACTGGAATTTTGAAGTAATAATGACCTTTGTATATGTGTACTTCATCTTAAACTGTGGGTGCTAGCAATTCGATCCAGGCACTAGCACTGCAACCATAGGGATCTCTACCTTATTGGGGGAGATCTTACAATATGATTGCTTAAAAATATTTCTAGCCTCCAGAAAGGTAGAGAAACTGCTTGGGAACTTTAATCTAGACCATCACATGGTTGTTCAAATTATTAAATCCTATGCTAACTATCTGCAGATCCCAAAAGATTGGGAACAATATAAACCACCTACAGAAGATAAATCTCCTCAAACTAGCCATAAGGATAAATATTTACAAATGCTGTAGAAAATGCTAGTTGAAGAAGAAACAATAATAACTAAAGTGGTAGAGAGTAAAAGTGAAAAGAATAAAAGGATAGGAAGGTTAACTAAGGATCTGGGAACAATCAAACAAAACATTGGGATAGTAAAAGAACTTCTAGAACCTGAAATGTTCAAAGATGAAGCAATCATGGTAAGTAAATAATCTTCTGACATGATAGGGGGAAAGTTCGGCGGTAAAAAATAGAAGTCAACAAAAAATCCCTTTTTGTTTAGGGGGAACTATGTATGTAGGATTCTGTGATATAAGTTCTTCCATTAATATCATGCCTTATAAAATATATGAGAATATGAGTGACCATCTTGATGAGTCTTACCTTGAGCCCTCAGAAGTTACCTTTATACTTTCTAATCGAACTGTGCATCCTAGTTATGGGATACTTCGTAATGTTTGTATTTCTATGGGAGCTTTTGTGTACCTAGATGATTTTCATATTATTAAAATAGCCTTGAACTCCTCCTTCCCAGTTATTTTTGGTAGCCGTTTTTACAAATCTATTTGCATTGATATTGACAACAAGTAACAGGCTCTGTCTTTGAAATTTGGTGAAGAAGCTATAGAAATAAATTATATCCATTTAAAAAGTTGCCTTATGAGAAGAAAGTTGAAATTAAAGAGGAAAGGAATATTGAAGAATTGGCAGAAATTTATTTTTTCACCCCACAGTCTGAGATGGAGAGAATTTTGAAAAGCAATGGTTCGCTTCCAAACGACTCTGCAAAAGAGGATTTGGATGAAATCCTCAATACTACACCTGAGGTTGAAACTCTCCTCAGGAACGAAATTGAAGAACTTGAAATAAAAGGGATGATGATCCACCGCCTCTCATCTTGAAGCCTCTTACACCGAACCTCGGGTATGAATTCTTAGATAAGGAACGTAAGTGCCCGATAATTTTTGATGACAAGCTCTCACCTGAGGAAAACACAAAATTATTAGAGGTACTTGTCAAACAATGTGAAGCCTTTGGATACATCCTTAATGACATAAAAGGTATATAACCTCCCATAATGAATCACAATATACCAATGATTGAAGCTATCCAACTTGAAGATCGAGAAAAAAATACTTTTACAAGCCCCTATGGAACCAATGATTATCGACTAATGGATTTCAGTTTCTGTAATGCAGCTACTACTTTTGAAGAGTGTGTTTTGAAAATATTCGGCAGTTTCGTAGAAAGTTCCGTGGAAGTCCTTATGGACAACTTTGTTTTTTATGTGACTACCTTTCAGAAATTCCTCTATAATCTTAATAGAGTTTTGCAGCGATGCAGAAAAACAAAGATGGTCCTCAATTGGGAGCATTGCCGTTTCATGGTAAGGGATGGTATATTTTTTGGGCATAAAGTGTCAAAAAAGAACATTGAGATCGATAAATCAAACTTGGTCACCTTACAAAAACTTCCAATTATGCAAGATATAAAGGGGGTAAACAAATTTCTTGGGCATGCTAGTTTTTATAGAGGCTTTATTAAAGATTTTGCTAAATCATCTGCCCCTTTAAATCGTCTATTAGATAAATACGCCCTTTTTTTGCCTTTGATAGAGATTGCAATGATTATTTTGAACAGTTAAAGAAAGCACTGATTTCTGCACTAGTCATTCAACCAACAAATTGGGATGAACCATTTGAAATTATGTGTGATGCTAGTGACTATGTGATGAGGGTTCGACTCGTCAATTCCCATTGTTATGGACTTGGGTTTTGGAGAAGGAGGGGAATCTAGAGATCATGAAACGGCTAATAGATTTGCAACACGGGGACACGATGTTTACCCGGGTCAGGCCCCCGGAGGGAAAACCCTACTCCTTCTTGTCTATTATTGATTGATGGCGATGTCGATGATTACAAACGTGTGCATATGCAATCTGGCACGAGGTGTGTTCTAGGGTATGAGGTGAGAGAGCCTCCTCGTCGTGCCCTCCAGGCCTTTATATGGGGAGGCCAGGTCTTCGGGTAGGTCGAGTCGGTTAAAAATTAGGGTTAGCCCCTTTGAATTTATATCTACATTAGCCGTGTCTTCCAAGAAGTCGAGTTCTCTCTGGGCTAGGGCCATCCAAAGTCTCCTTGGGCTTCACGATTGCAGCAGGTCCTTCTTGTGGGCCTCTGTTGGGCTAGACCAGGTAGGCTAACGACAGGTACCCATAAGGCATATCCATGTCAGTAGCCCAGAGTGTTCAGTCTATATTATTTTGAGTGCTTCTCATTCAAACATCTTTCGGTTGGATATGTTGGTTCATAGGGATTATTGACGGATCAGGGTCAGTTAACTGTCTTTGGACAAAACAACACGATCTACTTCAGACTCGAGTCCCTAGACTCGAATCTAGAAAAATGCTGGCGCGACCCAGTCCGCGGAGTCGAATTCCAATGTTTAAATTATGTACCCAACGCGTCCGTCGAGATTTTTCATCGTGTCTCTTGACATGGAAAATTTCTAGCAGATTGCGGTCTAGTGCGTTGCCAGGCCATCAAAAGTATCTATAGGTCTTATGTTTGCGTCACAGACACAACATCTGAAAGTTTATCACTGCGGAGGCGTTTCGGGTGACCAAGGAGACAGTATCTACCCTATTATCAATTTGGGAAATTTGCCAATGTGATTTTATTTTTGTCCTGGAGGATCCGAAGGATTTCATTCGAATCATTCATAAGGTGCGGGACTAGCGCTCCCTATGGGAGTAGCCCCGAGTGTCTATTCGAGTCGCAAACTCGAGCAGAAACTTTAAGTTGTCAGTTATGCAAAATAATGACCTGGAAATTATTTGGGTGAACAAGCTCCCTATGGGAGTAGCCCTTGAGTCTGTAAGTGAGTCAAAGACTCAAAGAAGGACTCGAAGCTTCATGACTTTGTTTACTGATCAAGGGCTTATTCCAAAAATTCAGGTGCGCAACCAGCACTCCTGATAGGAGTACCCCCGAGTATTCGATTGAGTTATAGACTCGAGTGAGTACTCCTGTATTCAGTCAAAAGAATCTGATCATTGCTGCTTTCTTCCCTTGAGAGTTGCTGACATCATTGATGATGCCTGGTAAGCTCAATAATCTGTGTCGGCAGTGATTACAAGACTAGACGCTTGTGAGTCGCACTTTATGATGGGGATTTGCCAAGTCACGCATTGTTTACACAAAAAAATATCACGTCTCCTAGATTTCCACGCATAGTTGACGGCGTGATCGCGAAGGTTTAGGAGACACTCGCCTCATGTACAGTGCGTTAAAGGGAATGAGTTACGGTAAGTAGATCGACGGTTCTTCGTCTTCGTCTTTGTTGTCTTATATAGCGAGGCGTCGTGGTAATTTTTCCTTCACCATTCACTCCTGTTTTTTGATGTTGCTTTGCCTTCGCCATTCTCAGAGCTTGCGCGCACCATACAATGGAAGTCCTTCGCAACTTTCCCTCCTTCCTTTGCACCCACCATGCTGCGCGCCGCGCTAGCAAGATGGGGAAGTCTAAGAAGTCTGCCGCCGCCGTTGGGACAAGCACCGCGGGTGCTGCCAAGAAGACCTCCAACATCGACCGCGTTACGAATGGCAGTTGGCAGCGATCGACCGCGAGGGAGGAGAATTTCCGCCACCTATACAAGTTGCATCTGATCCCGGAGAATAAGGGAGACGTCCTCATCCCTTCCAACGAGGTAATTCCTCGTCCTCCCGAGTGGTTTATCATTGTCTTTCTTGCATTCCTTGTTCTAGGCCTTTCCCTTCCTGCCCACAAATTTCTTCGTGGTCTTCTTTTCCTTTACGGGCTTCAGCTCCATCAACTATCTCCCAACTCTATTGTGCACATTGCGTGCTTCATAACACCATGCGAGTGTTGGCTCGGTATCGAGCCATACTTTGGCCTCTTCAGGAAACTCTATTCCCTGAAGAAGAACTAGGGCTCCCAAAGAGTCTATTAACTAGGCGGGTACGGGATATCCATCCACCCAAACATCCAGTATTTCTCCTTTTCTCTTTGCGAGTCTGTCTAAGGGTGGAGGAACAAATAGTTCTACATGCGCGAATCCAAGATCGCCGTCCAGAATTATGGTCTGGCCCCCTTTGATGCTAGCAAACTGGTATCCTGCAAGAGTTCGCGGTCGAATGAAAGTCTTGCGGATGAGGCTCCGGAGGTGGACCAGCTATACCAGCAAGTGGAGGCCCTCCAGCTGGTGCTAGGCAAAGAAGTCTCCGGAGACGAAATCATCTGAATGTTCCTAAAGCGTCGGGTGCAGCCCTCCAAGCTAGGGATCATCCGATGTTTCGGTATGTCGGTGTCGGCGACCCTATGAGGGTGACGAAGGATGAGATGTCTTCAGCAGACCTAGACAGAGAGATTCAACCTATGCTCAAGTTCAAGGATGATGAGCCTCTGCCCGCAGAGTCTTCGACTGCGCATTTCAGTGCGCAGAACGTAGTTCCTCGGGTATGAGATTTTGATGTTCTTGAAATATATATGTTGAAAATTCTTTTGCTTTATCACTATGATTTATTTGAAATATTATCTAAGTGCGTAGGATCTGGTCGTCGCGGGCTTGTTCCCGCCTATTCCTGAGGAATTCTCGGTGGCGCCAGATGGTGGGGACGTGGACTCGGAATCTACCATCCCCCAGTCGCCTGCCGGTAACAAAGCCCTCGATCATATCGATGAGATCTCTATGAAGAGAGACCGGAGCGAAAGCTCAGATGCTTCGATGCCATTTACACCGCAAGGGCTTGCTCATATGGATCAGCATGACCTGGGGGACGACGCCTCCTCTCCTTTTCCTACCGTTCCCCTTCGAGTTGTGGCTCCTCAGCCACCAGCCAAGAAGAAGAAGAAGGAGGCGCTACTCGTGAACCTCTCCGACATTCCTTCGTAATTTTCCTAGTACATTTATGTTTTCAATGTGCTAAGTGTTACCTTGATGGTTCTTCAAATAACTTGAATGCTTCGAATGTGCTAATGGGAACTCCTCATACAAATGTTTCAAGGAAGGCTATGGATGATGAGGCTGCTGCTTCCTCCCAAAAGATGCCGGCCAACTCCGGTGATGAAGCGTTGAGATCCTCGAATCCAAGGACTCGCGCGGTTGTCGCTCGGAAGACACAGATTAGACCTTCGGAGCATTCAGGTGCCCATGTAAGTGTTATTCGACTGCTATGATCAATCCCCCGAGTCATCTTCTGCTCCTCTGACTTTCATTTTCTCGCTGTAGTTCATGTCCTTGGAGGAGAGTAGTTCAGTAGCTCCAAGGTGAGTATTGTGTTCCTCGTTATGTTCTAATATTTAGTGTCGTAGTCCATCTTCTTATTCTTTTGTCTTTTGCTTTTGGTAGATGAAAATAATAATGCTCTCCGCAAACTGGACTCTCTTGGAAAGAAGAAAAGCCAGCCAGAGACCAAGGCGAAGGACGTGAAGGGTTTCGTAGCATGGAAAACAAAATTTTCTGTCGCATACAACCAAACAAGCCAAGATCTATCTACTAGATTGTAGCAACGAGTCGATGGAATAACTTACCCTCGAAGATTCCAAAGCGTTTAACGAGAGCGGATTCTCGTGGTTGATGTAGTCGTACTCTTCCCGATCTCAAGATCGTGTAGACGATCCTTCCCAAGGCTGCGTTCGGCGCTTCCATGATCGGTCACCCGTTCGAACTGACGAAGACCTTCCTCTCCCTTGTTCCAAAGTGACGGAGGTTGTAGCACTCTCCTCGCGATTCCGGCAAAGACAACTGTGGCGTGGTACGGAAGTAGAGGGAGATCTGCAGGCTTCGCCTTAAGCCGGAGCGAGTATGGTGGAGTATGAGAGAGAGATATTAGTGGTCTAGGGTTTAGACACACCAATTAGAAGGCTCTAATCCAAGGCTAGGGAAATTAGAAGCTCTAAACCAAAACTGCTCTAAACCGGAGTCTAGGGCTAGGATTTAGATTAGAGGATAGGAACTTGTGTGTCTAGAGGAGGAGGCCTGCCCCTCCTTTTATAGGTGGAGGGGCCGGCGCGCCAGGGGAGGGAGGGGAGTCCCTCCCCAACTCGTCCTAGGTGGGCCGCCGGCTTGGAGAGGAGGGACTCCTCTCCAAGTCGGTTTCAACCTCCTCTTGCTTGTTTCCCTCAGTTTCCTGTTTTAGCCGTTTGACTTTCAAACTGGCCATTTGACTTTTCAGTTTTAGGATTCAATTTAATCCTTTATTTGGAACAGCAAGAACACTTAGTACATGATGCAATCATTCCAATATGTAATGACACATTCATGTACCCCTCCCCCCCCCCCCCCGGAGTGCCGGACATTCCGGAACCTTCTAGAACATTCCCGATGAAAACACCGGAATCATTCCCGAACTCCGAAACGGGACTTTCCTTATATGAATCTTATTCTCCGGACCATTCCGGATCACATCGTGATATCCCGGATACCATACGAGACTCCGAACAACATTCGGTCTCTTTCTCATAATACCATAACTACTCAAAACAACGTCGAATCCTTAAGTGTGTCTCCCTATGGTTCGTGAATTATGCGGACATGATCGAGACACTTCTCCGAACAATAACCAATAGAGGAATCTGGAAATTCATATGGCTCCCACATATTTCTACGATTACTTTGCGACCGAATGAACCACTTACATACGATACCAATTTCCTTTTGTCTCACGATAGTTTACTTATCCGAGGTTATGATCGTCGGTATCTCTGCATACCTAGTTCAACCTCGTTACCGATAAGTACTTTTTTCTCGTTCCCGTGATAAGTGATCCCTTGTGACCCAGTCACATGCTTGCAAGCTAATTGGATGACATTCCACCGAGAGGGCCCAGAGTATATCTATCCGTCATATGGATGGACAAATCCCACTCTTGATCCATGTGTTTCAACCAATACTTTTCGAACACTCAATGCCACCTTTATAGCCACCCAGTTACGGTGTGGTGTTTGATGTCATCAAAGCATCCATCCGGTAAAGGTGATATGCATGATCTCATGGTCGAAGGAATTAGGTTACTATGTATCAGAAAGCATATAGCAATTGAACTATTGAAATGACATGATCTTTATGCTATGCTTATCTATAGGAGTATGTCCACCATATAATTCTCCTAACGATATGATCTTGTTGTTGATAACATCTCAATGTTCATGATAGGGAAACCACAATCATTTAATCAACCAACAAGCTAGTGAAGTATAGAGGCTATACTAGGGACTTCAAATTAAGTTTACAAATCACACAAGTATTAATGTTTCCTTGTTAATACTATTATAGCATGAATGTAAACATTTATCATTAACACAAAGATATAATAATAACTACATTTATTATTGCCTCTAGGGCATATCTCCAACAGTCTCCCACTTGCACTAGAGTCATCTAATCTAGATTACATGGTAATATACCGAACACCCATGGCAGTTTGGTGTTGGTCATGTTTTGCCCTCGGGAGAGGTTTAGTCAACGGATCCGCCACATTCAGATCTGTCTGTACTTTGCAAATCTTTATATCCCCATCCTGGATATGTTCTCGAATAGCGTGAAAACGCAGCTTGATGTGCTTCAGCTTCTTGTGTGACCTTGGTTCTTGCGCATTGGCTATGGCGCCCATGTTATCACAGTAGATAGACATTGGGTCCAACGCACTAGGAACCACACCCAGCTCTGTAATGAACTCTTTCATCCATATCGCTTCTTGTGAAGCCTCCGAAACAACCATGTATTCCGATTCAGTTGAAGATCTCGCCACAACGCTTTGCTTTGCACTCCTCCAGCTAACTGCTGCACCATTCAAAATAAATACGTATCCAGATTGTGATTTAGAATCATCCGGATCGGTGTTCCAACTAGCATCGGTGTAACCATTAACAACGAGTTGTTCATCACCTCCATAAGAAAGAACCATATCCTTAGTTCTTCTCAAGTACTTAAGGATGTTTTTGACCGTTGTCCAATGATCCACTCCTGGATCACTTTGATATCTGCTAGTTAAACTAACAGCATATGCAATGTCGGGTCTAGTACATAGCATGGCATACATTAGAGATCCTATGGCTGAGGCATATGGAGTCTTACTCATCCTTTCTCTATCTTCTGCCGATGTCGGACTTTGAGTTTTACTCAAGGTCGTATTGGGCAACATGGGCAAGAACCCTTTCTTGCTTTCTTCCATTCCAAACCTCTTTAGAACTTTGTCCAAATATGTACTCTGTGACAATGATATTTGGCGTTTCGATCTATATCTATAAATCTTTATGCCTAATATGTAAGCTGCTTCGCCAAGATCCTTCATTGAAAAACTATTATTCAAATATTCCTTGACACTATTAAGAAGGTCTACATCATTCCCAATCAACAATATGTCATCCACATATAGTATTAAGAATGCTACAAAGCTCCCACTCACTTTCTTGTAAATACAAGCTTATCCATAAGTTTGTATAAAACCAAAACTTTTGATCACCTTATCAAAACGTTGATTCCAACTTCGGGATGCTTGCTTCAATACATAGATGGACCGTTGAAGTTTGCATACCTTGTTAGCATCTTTAGGATCGACAAAACCTTTGGGTTGCATCATATACAACTCTTCATCAATATCTCCATTGAGGAATGCTGTTTTGACATCCATCTGCCATATCTCATAATCATAATATGTAGCGATTGCTAACATAATCCTCACAGACTTTAGCTTCGCTACTGGTGAGAAAGTCTCATCGTAGTCAACTCCTTGAATTTGTCGAAACCCTTTTGCGACAAGTCGAGCTTTATAGACAGTAACATTACCATCAGCATATGTTTTCTTCTTGAAAATCCATTTGTTCTCGACAGCCTTTCGGCTATCCGGTAAGTCCACCAAAGTCCATACTTGGTTTTCGTACATGGATCCAATCTCGGATTTCATGGCTTCTTTCCATTTATTGGAATCTGGGCTCATCATCGCTTCCTCATATGTCTCGGGGTCATCGGTGTTGTCCACCAACATGACACTCATAACGGGATCATACCAATCTGGAGTGGTACGAGTTCTCATTGACCTCCGAGGTTCTGTAGCAACTTCAACCGAAGTTTCATGATCACCATCATTAGCTTCCTCTCTTATTGGTGCAGGCACCACAGGAACTTCTTCCGGTCGCGCTACTCGCATTCGAGAAGGTTCGACAACCTCGTCGAGTTCTACTTTCCTTCCAGTCACTTCTTTCGAGAGAAATTCCTTCTCTAGAAAGGATCCATTCTTGGCAACGAATATTTTGCCTTCGGATCTATAATAGAAGGTATACCCAATAGTTTCCTTCGGGTATCCTATGAAGACGCATTTTTCCTCTTTGGGTTCAAGCTTGTCATTGTAACTTCTTTACATAGGCTCAAGATCCCCAAACTTTAAGGAACGACAATCTAGGTTTCTTCCCAAACCATAATTCATACGGTGTCGTTTCAACGGATTTAGACGGTGCCCTATTTAAAGTGAATGCGGTTGTTTCTAATGCATAACCCCAAAATGATAGCGGTAAATATGTAAGTGACATCATAGAACGAACCATATCTAAGAGAGTTCAATTACGACGTTCGGACACACCATTACGCTGTGGTGTTCCCGGCGGTGTCAACTGTGAAAGTATTCCGCATTTCTTCAAATGCTCGCCAAACTCGTAACTTAGATATTCACCTCCACGATCAGAACGTAGAAATTTAATCTTCTTGTTACGTTGATTCTCTACCTCACTTTGAAACTCCTTAAACTTCTCGAAAGTTTCGGACTTATGTTTCATGAAATATATATACCCATATCTACTCAAGTCATCCGTGAAGGTAAGAACATAACGATAACCACCGCGCAATGCTACACTCATTGGACCACACACATCGGTATGTATGATTTCCAATAAGTCCGTAGCTCGCTCCATTATACCAGAAAATGGAGTCTTAGTCATTTTTCCCATCAGACATGCTTCGCATCTTTCAAGTGATTCAAAATCAAGTGATTCAAGAAGTCCATCGGAATGGAGTTTCTTCATACGCTTCACTCCAATGTGACCAAGACGACAGTGCCACATATAGGTCGAATTATCGCTTGATTTCAAACGTTTAGCCTCAATGTTGTTGATATGTGTATTTCCACTATCGAGATTCAATAAGAATAGACCATTTATCAAAGGTGCATGGGCATAAAACATATTACTCATATAAATCGAACAACCATTATTCTCTGACTTAAACAAGTAACCGTCTCGCAATAAACAAGATCCCGATATAATGTTCATGATCAACACATGCACTAAATAACAATTATTTATGTATAAAACTAATCCCGATGGTAGATGAAGGGGTAGCGTGCCGACCGCGATCACATCAACCTTTGATCCGTTTCCCACGCGCATCGTCACCTCGTTCTTCGCTAGCTTCCGTTTATTCTGCAGCACCTATTTCGAGTTACAAATATGAGCAACCGAACCAGTATCAAATACCCAGGCACTACTACGAGTACTAGTGAGATACACATCAATAACATGTATATCAGATATACCTTTCTTCTTGATGTTGCCGTTCTTCAGATCCGCCAAGTACTTTGGGCAATTCCGCTTCCAGTGACCTTCTCCCTTGTAGTAAAAACACTCAGTATCAGGCTTGGGTCCAGCCTTGGTCTTCTTCGCCGGCGTGGTAACTTTCTTACCACCCTTGTTGAAGTGTCCCTTTTGCTTAGACTTGCCTTTCTTGAATTTGGTGGTCTTATTGACCAACAACACTTGGTGCTCTTTCTTGATCTCCACTTCTGCAGATTTCAACATGGCAAAGAGTTCTGGCAACGTCTTGTTCATGTTCTGCATGTTGTAGTTCATCACAAAGTTCTTGTAACTTGGTGGTAGTGATTGGAGGACACGGTAAATCCCCAAAGCATTAGGAATCACTATACCCAAGCTTTGAAACTTGTTTGCGTGCCCAGACATCTTAAGCACATGCTCACTGACGGAGCTGCCTTCTTTCATCTTGCAGTTAAAGAACTTTTCAGAAGCCTCATAGCTTTCAATTGCCGCATGAGTCTCAAAAATAAATTTGAGATCCTCGACAATATTATATGGGTCTGACTCTTCAAACCTTTTCTGAAGCTCCGATTCCAAACCATACAAGATAGCACACTGAACTATGGAGTACTGATTCTTCCGAGCGAGGTAAACATTCTTTACTTCATCGGGAGCATCAGCTGCAGGTGGGTCACCCAGCGGTGCATCCAGCACATAGGTCAAATTACCAGCTGTGAGGACAATCCTCAAATTGCGGAACCAATCCGCGAAGTTGCTTCCATTGTTTTTCAACTTTTCTTTCTCTAGGAATGCATTAAAATTGATGGTAGGGTCTGCCATTGATCTACAACATATTTGCAATAGTTTAGACTAAGTTTATGAAAAATTGAGTTCAAATTAATTAATGAAATTAAACTAGGTGAACTCCCACTCAAAACAACATCCCTCACATTGTTTTAGTGATCACACGAACCAAATCCACTACATCAACACCGATCATCACGAGAGTTGATATAGCTTCAATGGCGAACAATCGTCATGTTCATCATATCTACTATATGATTCATGCTTTACCTTTCGGTGATCCGTGTTCCAAGACCATGTGCATGAGGGATCATCTTATAATTCTACCGTCGTCTACCAAGCAATACAAGATGCATAAGGGATTAACATCACATGCAATTCATAATATGTGATATGATATGGCCTTTCTTCTTTGTGCTTCCGATCTCCATCTTCAAGCACAAACATGATCTCCATCATCACCGGCATTGCATCAAGGTCAATGACGCTTCTCCATGGTTGTCGTCCACCGGCTTTAACTATTACAACTACTTTGAATAGACACGCGGGTCTTAACATAAATTAAAGACAACCATATGGCTCCTGCCGGTTGCCAACTTACAATAAGGAACATTGCATACATCAAATATAATCACAATCATGGCCATATCACATCACTGCACACCCCTGCAAAACAAAGTTAGACGCCTCTACTTTCTTTGCATATTTTACGTGGTTTGGGGCTTTCAATAAGTGTCGTTCTAACTTACGAACAAGAACCACAACATTGATACTATCATTGTTGATCACCCGTTGTAAATTGGATCTTAATTATGCTAGGAGAAACAGGCACGCGCAAAGCCACTTATGCAATACAAGTTGCATGTCAAGCGTGGAGCAAGTCTCATGAATGATGTCATGTAAGGTTAGCCCGGTCCGCTTCATCCCAACATACCTCAAGATGCAAAGTACACAAAAAGAAATCGACAATAAAAGCATCAACGCCCACAATGACCATTGTGTTCTACTCGTGCAACAGATCTACATATAGACACGGCTCTGATACCACTGAAGGGGTTTCGTAGCATGGAAAAAATAATTTTCTATCGCATACAACCAAACAAGCCAAGATCTATCTACTAGATTGTAGCAGCGGAGGTTGTAGCACTCTCCTCGCGATTCCGGCCTGACAGTAATGCAGGAAGTAGAGGAGATCCTGAGGCTTCGCCTTAGCGGAGCGAGTATGGTGGAGTATGAGAGAGAGCTATTAGTGGTATAGGGTTTAGACACACCAATTAGAAGGCTCTAATCCAAGGCTAGGGCAATTAGAAGCTCTAAACCAAAACTGCTCTAAACCGGAGTCTAGGGCTAGGATTTAGATTAGAGGATAGGAACTTGTGTGTCTAGAGGAGGAGGCCCTGCCCCTCCTTTTATAGGTGGAGGGGCCGGCGCGCCAGGGGAGGGAGGGGAGTCCCTCCCCAACTCGGCCTAGGTGGGCCGCCGGCTTGGAGAGGAGGGACGTCGGTTTCAACCTCCTCTTGCTTATTTCCCTTAGTTTCCTGTTTTAGCCGTTTGACTTTCAAACTGGCCATTTGACTTTTCAGTTTTAGGATTCAATTTAATCCTTTATTTGGAACAGCAAGAACACTTAGTACATGATGCAATCATTCCAATATGTAATGACACATTCATGTACCCCTCCCCCCCGGAGTGCCGGACATTCCGGAACCTTCTAGAACATTCCCGATGAAAACACCGGAATCATTCACGAACTCCGAAACGGGACTTTCCTTATATGAATCTTATTATCCGGACCATTCCGGATCACCTCGTGATATCCCGGATCCCATCCGAGACTCCGAACAACATTCGATCTCTTTCTCATAATACCATAACTACTCAAAACAACGTCGAATCCTTAAGTGTGTCTCCCTACGGTTCGTGAATTATGCGGACATGATCGAGACACTTCTCTGAACAATAACCAATAGAGGAATCTGGAAATTCATATGGCTCCCACATATTTCTACGATTACTTTGCGATCGAATGAACCACTTACATACGATACCAATTTCCCTTTGTCTCACGATAGTTTACTTATCCGAGGTTATGATCGTCGGTATCTCTGCATACCTAGTTCAACCTCGTTACCGATAAGTACTTTTTTCTCGTCCCGTGATATGTGATCCCTTGTGACCCAGTCACATGCTTGCAAGCTAATTGGATGACATTCCACCGAGAGGGCCCAGAGTATATCTATCCGTCATATGGATGGACAAATCCCACTCTTGATCCATGTGCTTCAACCAATACTTTCCGAACACTCAATGCCACCTTTGTAGCCACCCAGTTACGGTGTGGTGTTTGATGTCATCAAAGCATCCATCCGGTAAAGGTGATATGCATGATCTCATGGTCGAAGGAATTAGGTTACTATGTATCAGAAATCATATAGCAATTGAACTATTGAAATGACTTGATCTTTATGCTATGCTTATCTATAGGAGTATGTCCACCATATCATTCTCCTAACGATATGATCTTGTTGTTGATAACATCTCAATGTTCATGATAGGGAAACCACAATCATTTAATCAACCAACAAGCTAGTGAAGTATAGAGGCTATACTAGGGACTTCAAATTAAGTTTACAAATCACACAAGTATTAATGTTTCCTTGTTAATACTATTATAGCATGAATGTAAACATTTATCATAAACACAAAGATATAATAATAACTACATTTATTATTGCCTCTAGGGCATATCTCCAACAGGACGCTGTGGAGGCTCTCGAGTGCTACAATCAAGAGTCCCAAGAGAGCGAGAAACAACTGATGGCTGCCACTGCCTCCTGAGAGAATGCCATGAAGGAGCAGCTTATGGCTACTGCCAAGGCGTTGTTAGGTTAGTTGTCGTTTTTTCTTCCTCTTCTTATTTTTTTTGTATCTTCCTCTTTATCTGAGCATTCCTTCATCCTACTTTCATCAAATGCCTCTAGCATTCTGTTCGATCACAATGTCTTGGACCATGGGGATCCCCTCGAGGATGCAGTTACCACGGTCGAAGACCATTGCAACTCTACCATTGAGACGGTGGGAAAGCCCAAGGAGGTCCTCAGCCACTTCTACTGGGAGATCTTCCCCAAAGGAATATCCCTTGATGACGTCGACTCCTTAGCAAAGGCAGTGGTTGGAGATGCGCCGGCAAACTACAGGAGGACCTAGAAGGGTGTAGGCGCTACCCTTGGTCTGGCCATGGCGATGGCCTCTGGCGCCCAGTTGAATCTGGGTCAGGTCACCTCCAGGATGCCCAATGCAGCTGACGGCACCGAGGTAGCCTTCCCCTCCTATGCTTCGTGATACAAGCCCTATGGTCCTAACCTGATTGACCTGCTGGCCACCTACACCTTAGGGCAACACCAGATTGCTAAGGCGCAAGCCTCCGAGTTTGTAGCTGCTTCGGATGCGGCTGCTCCTTAGGTTGGTTGATATGTAATGTAGAGAATTACTCTTGACGCAACCATGCAGTGGTCCTTTTGATGTTAATATATGCATCTTCTTCTATTGTTGTTTATTGTGCTTGTTCTTATGGCTTTTTGTTTGTGCACCTGCTAAGTCCCTTCGAATGTTACCCCTGTGTCCACGTCCTCTGCCTTGGTTGTTGCTCCTCCAGTGACAAGTGAGGTGTCATAGTTGCCCTTATTGCGTGACCACATCCGAAGCTTAGAGAAGGACATTCTCATCATTCGTGGCGCTGCGAATGTGTGGAAATCCAAGACGGAGCGTGCCATTGCGAGAGAAGAATTTCTCCTAGAAGAGTTTTGAAAGATTAGCGAGCAACTCCAATGTTAGTCATCGTGGGTGTCCATGTTTTGCTTTTTGACTAAGACCGACCTCTGCAGTTTCTGAGCTGTTGATCTTGTTTGCAGTTGTCATTCTCCTTCTGTAGGAAGAGAACGAGCGTGTTGCTATTCGTCTAAATTGCCTCACCCAATAGGAGTTGGAGGCAGGAGGCTACTTTTGGATGGACCGTGACCGGGTGACTATTGTTACAACGGTTCAGGATCACATCCACCAGGTGCTTCATGTCTTAAAGCCTGCGAGGTCATCGCTTGCATCTATCTGGGTTGCGATGTTTTCCCTAGATGCAATGTCATCTAGTTTCTTGGGACTGCTAGGGAAGTTCCACATCGTGGATGCTGTAAAAGATCTTTTTCGTCAACAACTTGTGGTAGGTGCAAAGGCGACATTGGAGCTTGTTCGGCTGCATCACCGTGATGTTGACTTGGTGGAAATAGTGGTAGGCCCACCCACTCCTAAGGATGGTATGGAATGGAACATGCACCAGCACTATGTTGCGATGGCTCGCCATGCTGAAGACATCATAAACTTCTTCGACGAGTGGAAAAACGTCCTTCTCCAGCGTAGTTGAGTCCTACAAATTTTAAACATAGTAAGGTAAAATTTGTATAGTATCGAGTGGGATTTTGTGCCCTTGTACAGTTTGTAAGGATGTATTTGCACGTAGTGTGTTGTTGTTATTTAATATGTGCATGTCTTCGTTAGTCTGACATGGTCAGCTACTCAAGGTGATGCGTTATTGTAACTGTCGACAAAGTCGTAAGGTGAGGCGCAGCCCCCGAGCGTATTTAAGAATGTAAATGTATATAAGATAAAATGTGTTGGCCAAGGAACTTAGATTTTATTCATCGAATAGTAGGGGGTACAAGTGTCGGCTGAGTATCCTGGCTGAATAGCCTTATTGAAAGTAAAAGATGACTAAGGGTAGAAGCATCACAGTTGTGCGACATTCCAAGGATTCGAGTATGCTACTCCACACTCAACGTCCTTGAGGCGGTATGCGCCACCTCGGATTACTTCGGTGACCATGTAGGGTCCTTCCCAGGGTGACTCTAGCTTCAGGTGCCCTTTCTGCTTGAGTCGCAGAACGAGGTCTCCTTTGACGAAGGACCTTAGGCATAGCCGTCTACTGTGGTAGTTGCGGAGACTTAGCTGATACACAATCGAACGGGCCACGGTGATGTCGCGATATTCGTCCAGTGTGTCCACGGTGTCTTCGAGTGCAGCCATCTATTTGGCTTCGCTATACGCTACGACCCGCGGGGCCTTATCGCGTACCTCAGAGGGTAACATTTCTTCGGCTCTGTGCACCATGAAGAAAGGCGTGTAGCCAGTGGCGCTATTTGGCGTTGTGCGCAGGCTCCAGAGGAAGGAGGGTAGATAATATGCCTAGGATCCAGCTAGCCATTCGAGTGGTCGTAGTAGCCACTTCTTGATTCCATTGTAGATGAGGCCGTTGGACTTTTCAACCTGCCTGTTGGTCTGCGGATGCACCATAGAGGCATATGTGATGTTGATGCCGAGGCCTTTGCAGAAGTGTTGGAACTCATTCGAGGTGAAGTTCATGCCGTTGTCAGTTATGATGTTGTAAGGCACTCCGAACATGTAGACGATGGGTTGAAATAATTTGATGGTAGTGGCGCTGGTTTGGTTAGTCACATTCATGGCCTCAATCCATTTCGTGAACTTGTCGACTGTCACTAGGAGGAAGACGTGTCCTCTGAGTAAGGACTTTTGCAGTTCGCCGACCATGTCGAGTCCCCACTAGGCAAAGGGCCAAGCCAATGGTATGGGCCGTAGCTCTGATCCTGGTTCGTGTGGCTTGTTCATGAACCTTTGGCAGGCATTGCACCTTTCGACGATTTCCTTGGCATCACACATCGCTGTTGGCTAGTAGAAGCAAGCTCATAGAGCCTTGGCGACAAGGGCACGGCTTCCTACGTGGTGGTCGTAGATGCCTTCGTGGATATCAAGGAGGATGCTCTTCCCGTCACTGTTGGTGACGCACCGCTGGAGTAATCCTATAATGTTGCGCTTGTACAACTCGCCGTTGATGATGGTGAAGGCTTTTGATCAGCGAGCGATGTGCCTGCCGTCCATTAGGTCCTCTGGTAGTTGTTTGCTCATCAGGTACTTAACGTATGCCTAAGTCCACATTTTCTCGATTTCCAGGACCTACATGAGACTCACCAGCTCGACGTCCGTGTCCAGTTCTTTAGGTGCTTATGTTTTCTTGCGTGGCGTAGCCCGCAAGTGTCCCGTGGAATTGATTGTGTCCTCCAAAGTTTTTCGCTTGATGGAGGGCACACATATTTTCTCGAGGAACACAACCGGTGTCACTGGGGTGCAGGTGGAGCCATTGTTGGCGAGCTTGTAGGCCTCCTCATTGCTTTCTCTACCGACGTGCCAGAGTTCACATCCGTCGAAATCTCCTTTGAGTGAGTTGTAGAGCGCACGATATGCGATCATATTGCTGCTATGGGCATCCCACTCATTCATCGTCTACTGAACAACAAGTTTGGAGTCACGATATATGACTTAATGTGTGGCACCACATACTTTGGCCATCCGCATGCCGTGCAGGAGTGCCTCGTACTCAACCTCATTGTTGGATGCACGGAATTTCATCCGCAACACATATCTCATCTTGTCCCCTTAGGGGATGTCAAGATTACTCCGGCTCCTACACCAGCATCGCGCTTGGAGCCATCGGAGTGCATCGTCCAGAGCAGGGACATGCCCGGAGTGTCCGGTAGCTAGAGCTCCATCAAGTGGACGAAGAAGTCTGGGAGCACCTGTGACTTGATAGTAGTATGGCCCTCGTAGATGATGTCCCGAGGGGACAACTCGATGCCCCATAAGGCTACCCGCCCTGTAGCTTCGGGGTTGTTGAGGATGTGTGTTATTGGTGCATCGTTGACGACATCGATCTAATGATCCTAGAAGTAATGGCGCAATCGACACACAGTCATGAATATGCCATAGGAGAGATTTTGGTAGCGGGGATACCTTTGCTTTGTAGACATCAGTACCTTGCTAAAGTAGTGGACTGGGCGATGTACCCCATGGTCTTTGCCGTCTTCAGGTCATTCGGCCACGACGGCAGTGATGACCACTTGGTGCGTGGCAGCGATGTAGAGCAGCATGGGCTCTCTCTCCTTTGGCATTACCAGTACGAGAAATGTAGAGATTAAACATTTGAGGTCTTCGAATGCGTCATCGTCTTCATCTATCCATTCGAACTTATCTGCCTTGCGGAGAAATTGGTAGAAGGGGAGAGCCTTTTCACCCATGCGGCTGATGAACCTACTGAGTGCCGCGATTCGCCCAGCTAGCTGTTGGACTCCTTTTACGTTCTTTCGCTTCTCCATGGCTAGTACAGCCTTGATTTTCTTCGGGTTGGCCTCGATGCCTCTTTCGGAGATGAATTACCCGAGTAATTTCCCGGATGGGATGCCGAATGCGCACTTTTCGTTTTAGCTTGATCATGTAGTGATCAAGGTTGTCGAACGTCTCGCGGAGATCGTCGACCAGTGTTCAGATTTCTTTGGTCTTGACTACTATGTCATCGACATAGACTTGGATGTTGCAACCAATCTGGTTCTTCAGGCATGCCTGCATGCACCTTTAGTAGGTTGCGCCTACGCTCTTGAGCCCGAAAGACATTGTGTTGTACCAGAACACCCCGAATGTTGTGATGAATGCCGTCTTCTCTTGATCTTCGAAATTTAGTCAAATCTGATGGTAGCCTAAGTAGGCATCAGGAAGGAGAGTATCTCGCACCCTGTAGTGGAGTCGATAATTTGATCGATTTGTGTAAAACCCCAAAAATATTAATCAAGATTATCAAGTTCTAATCACCCAAGTTTAGGGTTAACAAAAACTTTTGTTATTAAAATCAATGTGAATGCATGTGTGTGTGTGTGATTAATGCATGAATGCTTGCCATTACATGTTTGATTTCTATGAATGATAAGGATTGGTTTAAAGATGAAAAGAATATCATCTAGATAATTTCCAAGCAAAATAAAATAAAGAGAAATTCAAATATAAACAATACAAGCAAATGGTCATTTTGACCAAAGTTAACCACTAGACCACTTTGAGTGTGTCTAGCCCAAGTTTTCTAACAGAAACAAATCCAATTCTTTTCAGTACTTGCCAAACGAAGTGAAAGTGAACCCAAGCCCACTTTATAAGCCAACAGAATCCAATTCCAAATATATTTAAAGGAAAATTCAAAATTGAATCAACCATAGGTACTAAGATCACCATTTCTCAAACCCAACCAAACCAGTTCACCATGACAAACCCAAGCAACCCTCAGACTACCCAGCATGTGACCAGAGCACTCACCAAAATTCAGCCAAAAATTCAAATTCAGATTTCATGCAGCCATTTCATCAAACACTTGGTGAGCACAGATCTACACTGCCTAACTTCTACTGTTTTGAGCAGTGTTTGATCAAACCATTGTCCCTAACTTACTCACCTTGTTAGCCCCAGCACCCAACACTGCATTGAACAAGCTAGCTCTCTACCCATTGCACCAGTGCCATGCCACCCGAAGCTCACTTACCGGCCGACCGTGGACAGCACGCAGGAGGACACGCTGTGCCCGTCCATGATGTCCAGGAGGCAGGCCACCGTCCATCGCCACCCCATGTCCAACCCTCAAGTGCAGCCAAGACCTGGACCACCGAGAAAACGCCGCGCCCATTTTCTCTCTGTCATGCCGAGAGCGTGCCAGAGCGCCGCAGACGACATGTGTGCACACGCCGCGCCTTGCCCTCACCGCGTGTGACTACACTCGCCATGCCCCTAGCTACCTCAAAGACACGACCGTTCACCGTGGTGCGACACGAAGCCACTGTACATCGTCTAAAACGCCATTGGTTCCGCACAGAGCGTCGACCCGTTCCGACCATTCTCGACCGCCCCTTGCTATCCCAATAAGCCCGTAATGATCGCCAGGAGACACCGCACCGTACTACAACCTTTGCCATGTCGTTAGATCGTTGGACTGATGTTGCCGGAGGAGCCTGCCCATGCCGCACTGCCTCTCTCGCCGGTGTATAAATAGAGGCCACCCCAGCCCTCATTCTCCACACCATCTCACTCCCCACTCCTCATAGAACACCCCTGACCCTTCCCCGGAGAAAGGACAATACTAGGCCGCCAGAATTTGGCCGGAGTCCGCCACTGTAGAGGAGGAGAAGGATCATTGATTGTAGCCACCCTAGGAGCCACCGTGACCACCGTTAGAACCGCCGTCGTCGACAATGTCGTTTTCCCATCGCCGACCCTAGCTGGAGCCCTGGTAATCCGCCGCGTACCCCTCACCGTCGCGTTAGGGTTCGGTCTCGTCGGAGCTGTTCGACGGAGACGATGAACGTGAGCGTTAGATCATAGTCTATTCGCACGGCCCAGATTGAAACTTACCGCTTCACTTATATAGAGCCGCTGACACGTGGGACCTCTCTGTTAGCAGCCCGCTGCGCGCGCTGTGCAGTTGGGCCGGCCCAGTTTAGTTCCAGCGCGTAGCCTAGCAGTTCAAATAGATATTTTCCATTTTAATTCAAACCTAGTTTTGTCAGTAGATTCAAAAATCAATTCATAGAGATTCATTGAACCAAATTGCATGATTCCAGTTTTGTTAGAAAGGTACTAAAATTATCAATCCAAGCCCATTGGATTCAAACCATTTCAAATTATAGATCACCCATACCGAAAATAACAAGACAGAGACTTTTTCACATTCAAACATTTTTCAAAAATCAACCATAAATGCTTTTGAGTTGATTCCAACTCTAAAAAATCACATATGACAAGATCTATCTGAATATGTAAAAATATTTAGGTTTACATGCAGTGATCTTGGACTAGTATTAAAAAAATGCTATATGGGCATTTCTAGTCACTTTAATTATTTAAAATAGTAATTTTTAAACATTATAAAAAATGACCACCACTTTAAATCGCATTCCCATGTATTAGAATATGTTGTGATGACATGAACATGATCCCATATTTTAATTAGAGAATATTAAATGAGTAGAAATTACTTTTCCAAAATAAAATAAATAAGACTAGGTCTTTATTTCATGTGATGATGGTGATGATGCTAGATCATCTAGTGTGAACCTTTGTGTTCTAAATAGAGGTAGTTAAGTATTGTTTGGTGATTGTCTACCTCATATGTATTTATAGACGCTAGTATCGACCAAGGCTATGAGGAGGAGGAGTACTACGAAGAAGAGGAAGAAGAAAACTTCAACCACTGAACCAATCAAGGAAAGCTATCTAATGCAAGCCATCCTAGCAAGCTAACACTTGCAAGGTTCTTAACTATGCAAGCTAGATGCCTTAGGCATGCTTTGGTTATGCAACCTTGATTATTCTAAATCCCAGTTTTACTTGCAAGGTTTATTCTTTTATTTTTATTACCGAAGATCTTTATTACTTTTAGTTATTGATTTGTGAGTTTTGGAAAGATAGTATAGATAGCATAAAGAGCATAAAACTTGGCCTAAGTAGTTATACTTAGATTTCATACTGAGGCATGAGACTAGATTTGGATTGTCACAATTGATTAGCACCCCTCATTAGTGAATACCCTCAACTTTAGTGGCTAGTGCTAAGCATAAATTTTGATCAATTTAGATGGGAATACTTGGTGAAAAAGGATTATGAAAACCTTCGAATGAAGATTCATTTGATTGAAATGTTTTGACATGTGTTATGAACACAAGATGATTTGATGATGAAAATGTTGAGGCATGAGCCTTAGCCCTTTTATTAAAATTTGATGGTTGGGTTTGGATGCGATACCATTCCAATTTTACCGTACAACCACAATACCCGAATTTGGGTAGGGCTTGACTGGAAGTTTATATATCTTACTATGAGTTCCCTTGTGAAAGAGGTTTGAGCCGAGGCTACCTCGTGATGATTGTCCACCTGTGCAGTTCCCAAGATGACAGATGATCATGGTTGGATGGCCAAACTCATAGGGGAGGTGCCTATACTAGGGTGTGTAATTGAAAGGTTAGGATTGATTATCCGCATACTGAGTATGGTGATTCAGGATTGTTCCTAACGGATGTATCGAATGTTGTGGTGAAAGTGTACCACATGTGCAGAGTGTCAAACTATTCGAATAGCCGCGTCCGCGGTCATGGACATTTGGAGTGGCCATATTGTTCCATCATCAGATGTTTTCAAAATGACTTGTGAAATGAACTATGACTTTGACTTGACCAAAACAGGGTTGTGAACATGAAAACTAAGTTCCCACTTAGATGTTGTAAATAATAAAACTAGTTTTCTTTACTTCTAAACTCAGTTAGAGGTAAACCTGGATTTTGGCAAATAAACCTAGAGCTTAGGATTCCTACTCAAACTACTTTACTTGTTAGTGATATTTTGCGAGTACTTAAAGAGTACTCATGGCTTTGTCCCTGGCTATTCCTATGGCTAGACTATGAGGAGGACTACCAGGATGATGGACAGCAGGAGGTCTATGACAACTAGGATCATCACCCATCGTCAGCATTAACTATGACCCTGAAGATGGATCATCGACCATGCTACCCTTATTATTATTCCGATGCGTTGATTGAATTAAGACTGGATCATGAGATCCTTTATTTGTAAGACCTTTATTATGGTTTGTAATGGGTGATGAACTATGGTACCAATCTGTTATGTCTCGCAAAAATGGTAATCTTGGGATTGCTATGTATGGCATAACAGGCATCTGGGATTAAAAATCTGGGTGTTGACAAGTTGGTATCAGAGCCATCCTGACCATAGGAGACCCTAGTTAGAATGGACGCTTGAATCAACAACTTAGTTTCAAAAACAAAAGAAGTGAGTATTTATGAAAACCTATTCTCATCCTTATCACTTAGATTCTTTCAACAAAAATCATGTTCCTAAAAATTCTTGCAATCTTACATAAAATTTGACACACTTGATCACCTCACTAACTTACTCATCCTACATTCTTATAGATGGAATTCAAGTATAGAAAGTTCTACTAGTTGGGCAACGGGGGAGAGCTCATCTTCGAGCGAGATTTACACCAACTCTCTAAACTAAGTGAATGAAACACCTGGGTGGAATGGTAATTGCTTGGTGGTTTTTGGTTGAGTGGTTACACAAGGCCCATTTCTATTGTTTACCTTGTGTATCTCACTTGTGGATTGCCACCTAGGAACAAAGGGATTTGAGATGCCAAATGTTAAGAAGCTTCTAGTGCAGCCACATGGCATTATGGGCTCTGCCTGGATCATATAGGTTGCAATAACTTAGCCAAATGGATAATTGGTGGTAGGGGAATGATAGGTTTGGAGCGCGTCCATTCTGGTCTAAGGGAAGGCTTCTGAAAGGTCATGTCTTGGTGAAACCAAGTCTTGTGAGGAAAGTGCACCACCTTTGCAGAAGGAATAAACTAAGTACTTAGTCGTGTCCCTGGTAATGGACAACTTGAGCATCAAGACATGGAAGCTATCAAGAATCTCCTCATCCCAATTTTCTAAGTTAAAACTTGTGGTTGAACAAGGGTGAAGGTTCACCAATTTCTATTGGTAGTTCCTTGGGAAAGTTTTTGCCAAAGAAAAACTTAGTGTTTTCCACTAATAAGTAAAACCTGTTTTGAGCAAAGCAAGCCTAAGCTACACTTAGCCAAATTCATGTAGCAACTAGATGCTAATATTCTACTAAGGTATCACTTGCCAATACTATTCCGATGTATTTACCTACTGTGGCTGTAACTTGTGATGTTGCAGGTTACTCTGATGATGATTAGGGGTTATGAGTCTACACTCAACATGCTTGCCTGTGGCACATGAAGACGAAGACTTATTTATATTGTTAAGTTAAACTCTTGTATTAGCCTATGGCTATGGAGTTGTAAAAGACTATGTTATCTCTGGATTGACGATGTAATAATGACCTTTGTTTTTGTGTACTTCATCTTAAACTGTGGATGGTAGCAATTGATCCAGGGACTAGCATTGCAATCACAGGGATTTTTACCTTTATAAATCGAAGAGGAAGCAGAGGGGCCGACGAATCGCGGCGGCAGAGGGAGCACCCAGGGGGCGCTACAACCTGCACCGGCAACGCACGATACTAGCACACCACCGCAGGTGGGATCGCGGCGGCGTCGACAGCCACTTTTCCAAACCCTAGGGTTCGGGAATGGGGTGGAACTGACCAGAGGGAAGCCCCAAAGTCAAATCCAAGTGGATAGGACGAAAGAGCGTCGTCGACAACCCCAACCCGCACCACGGCGGCGGCCATAACGGCCTACGATGGCGAGAATCGACGGTGGCGGCATCGCCGGCCACGGGGGCGAGTCAGGGAGGAGGAGATAAGGTCGAGGGAGAGAGAGGAGGCAGAGTGGGCTGGGTGGGCCAAAACCCTTCGAAGTAGTCATTTGACCCTTCACCATTGGGCCACCTTGGCCCAATAAGCCCAAGGGGCTAGCCCAGGTTATTTAATAAATCTTTTGATCAATTGGAAAAGACCAAAATACCCCGAACTTCAATAAAATTATAGAAAATAACATAATAGTCCAAAAATTATAAATAAAATATTTTTGGATTCACAATAATTCACTCTGTCCAAATAAAATAATATATCAAATTTTGAACATTCAAATTTTTATAAGAATTTTGTAATTTAAATATTCCTAATGGAATTTTACAAAATTATTGAAAGGTGATAAAAATAAATAAAAATCACTTTCATTATTTATTAATATTATAGTATTTTTGAAAAATACTAAATAAATATTTAGTAATAAAATTAATGTATAATTAATAATTCCTAGAAGAATTATTAAATCAATAAAAGTCAAATAAAGGGAAATAAAATAAAATAACTCAATATATGTTATAAATATTAAAAAGAAATATTTATAAATACTTTATTACTCAAAAAGGAACTTTTTGGGTAAATGCATATAAATTTAAATAATGCGTTACATTACTTGCATAATCATTTTGCTTCTTTAAATATTGTCCTTATCGCGCGATAATGATGTTTTTGTAGAACTAGAAGCTCAAGGTCCAGTGCAAGCATCAGACTTCACTACCTTGCCATCACAAGGCAAGTTCATCACTTGCTCATGTCCTTTGAAGAGTCTTTATCAAAGTATTTGCAAATTGTGTGTTATCATATATGCTATAAAAGAAAGAAATTATTATTTTCATATGTAAAGAAATCATAGATATCATCCTAAGTGGTGATATAATGGAGCAATAGAACTTAGGGTTCTATTTGCAGCAATGATGAATAAGTAGGGATTTAACAACCCCTGACATCAGTGATTCTAGCATCGTATATTACGCGTTAGCCATGAGATTTGGAATGGGACAGAGAAGTCAGTTGTATCTTCTTCCTCTCGCATGAAGCCGGATGTGCAGGTCATGGATGTTATCCTCGTAGCGTGCATATTAATTGGTAATTCATAGAGGATATGCAGCATATGGGTGGGAACCCTTAAGGTCACACGATAGTTCTAGCATCTAATGGTTTGTACAAACCATTGTCGTAATTCATTATGTGTGCATGGTGTACACCAAGGAGGCATGCGGGGTCGTGAAGGGGGCAGTGATTGGCTTGTACCAACTACTGGGCCCCACATCATGGAATTGTGGACGGGAAAGTACGCCCGGTTGTGCAACAAGGAGTTGATCTCTCATTGGTAAAGTAACGCACCTCTGCAGAGTGTAAGAACACATTTGTTACTCCTGTCCGGAAAGAGCTACGAACGTGGCAGGAAAGGAACTCCATGAAAGTTCTGGTCAACCTGTGAAGGCTGATTGTCTTAGTTTTTCGGAATAAAATCAACCTTTGAAGAAAGATTTACAAAAACTGCATAGTGCCAAGGATTTATAATCCGAGGTGGTAGTTAGAACATCAAACTTCCCACCTTGCATATACTGAACTTGTTGGGTAATGCTGTTACTCATTCTTTCCTTTGAACCCTTGCTTAACTCTGAGGATCCCGAAGACTTGCCAATGTATGCAGCCGAATGCCAAGAAGACGTGTTCTATGAAGAACCTGATCTATCCGGAGGAGTTGAAGGCGTGGACTACGAGATCCTCTATGGTGTCGATGAGAACGAGTCCACTTAAGTGTCTAGTTAGTAGTAACTAACGGAGCCGAGCAGCATGAACTCTATAGAATAAGCTGTTGAGCCCCACTCCTAGTCGGAGATGCTACTTTAAAATTTCCGCTGAACATCTTATATTTTGGTTTGTAAGTTGGATCTTTTGGAAGTCTTGAACTTCCAGTATTGTAGTAATAATAATGTGTGTACTTTTGTAATATGGACCCGCAATGTTTCTGTTGTACCACTCTGAGGGATGTGATATTTACGGAACGGTGTTCTGTGAATGTCATGTCAACGACTATAGTGTACTACACATGCAGTGGTATGCTGGGTCACCGAAGTTGGTATCAGAACATGTTGGGCCCCCATGTGTGGTTTTGGTAATTAATGACAATCTTTATAGACTAATGTGTGTATTCAGTTATACTTGTAGGATTTGTCCATTGGCATCGCTTGGAGCTTGTGTTGGCTTTAAGGTCGATGAAATGCAAAGAAGATATGTTGTGCAAGATCAATATGCGAGGTCGATGATGAGGAATTAAGAAAGGCGTTCCATCTTAAGAAGGGCAAGACCGTCTACATCGAGCTCAAGTGGAATGCTAGAGGCAAAGGTATAATCTTGATAGGTTTTCCCTTTTGCCGGTCTCTTGTTGTGTGTAGGAGACCGGGTTTAGGATAGATAACCGTACTATCAAGAGGCTCTCGTATGAGTAATTCGGTCACATCGTTCGGAGAGAGCTCAAACCTTTGCATACTTGCATCATCGCATTTGGTTGTTATTTGGTCTTATCCATGTGAGGATATAGAGATTTTAGTAATCTCCATAACAAGCTCTTGTTCATCAAAATCGGATCTCCCATATGTATCTTGTTGCGATTTTGATTTATGCGGCTTTTCGGTTTCTCACCAAGTGAGGTATCTCACATTATATTAATTGATACACTCCCACTTGGTGATAATCAATATTTCCAACGCAATTTGAATCGGGTCAATCAGAGTCTCCAATCAAAAGTTATGACCGTCTGTATATTTGCTTTATTTAAATTGAAAAAGAAAAAGGAAAATATCTTGTCTGGGCCGAGCGGTACTACCGCAGCCTAGTACCGCTCGTGCCTGGGGCGCGCAGCCCACTTCAATTTGGCCCGGTACCATTTTTCGTTCCTACCGGTCGGCCTAGTTTATTTGCCCAGAAATCCCCAGCCCAGCTTCTCCTGCAGCGCCCGCTCGCTCGCCCAGATCTGCTCTCGCTCGCATGCGCATTGACCCTCGGGGCTGGCCCCGCCGCCGCATGCACCGCTGTCATAGCGTTGCCAGCGTGTGGCCCGCTTGCTGCTGCGCTTCTTTGCATCGTGGCGTGCCTCCTAGCTCTTGTTGCCTTTGCCAGCGCATGCTCCGCACGCCCACGACGTTGACTTGCTGCCGCTGCTATGCAGCTGCAGCTGCTCCCTGGCCCCTCGCGCTGCTGCTTCTCTTCTGGACTGCATGCGCGCTGTACGGCAGCTGCTACTTTGCTGCTTAGCTAGCTGGCTGGCCTCAGATTCCCTATTGCTTCTCTTGATGTTGGTCTGCCGGGTGGTAGTATCGGTCATACCGAAAATTAGCCCCAACGGCCAGATTTTCTGGGCCCTCTATTTAAGTTTTGCCCGTTTTCAGTTTAGTTGGCTCCTCTCTTATCTATTAGGCTAAACTTTGTCCACACTTTCTCTAGATCTTGAAGCTTGCCTAATCTTTTCCCTCCGATGATTCTTGCCCATATTTGAGTGAAGAGAGAGGAGATCTAGACCCACGTTTTGACCTAACCGATTCATCTCTTTGTGAGTGCATCTTTGGGGATCTAGATTTTGGGGGATTTTGTGTCTCTCTATGATTCCTCCTCTCTTGTTCCCCCAATAGCTTTAGTAGATTTGTTGGAACTTGAGAGTGAGGGATTTGAGCATCTTTGTGGTGTTCTTGCCATTTGCATTTGGTGCATCGGTTTGAGTTCTCCTCGGAGGATTTGGTTTGAGTTGCTCATTGGAGCTTGTCCCTCTTGGGTTCTTGGAACCCTAGACGGTTTGTGGCCTTGGTGGCATTGTGGCCTTTTATGGAATTTTTTGAGAGCCTCCAATTAAGTTGTGGAGAAGTGCCCCAACCATGTGAGAGGTTCCGTTTGCCACCGATAAGTGCACCGATAGTGGAAGCGTGGATCGATTCCGTTGGGGTGAGATTCACCGGAGAATAAGGGAGGCCTTTTGTGGCGTTGGTGGTTTGATACCACCCCCTCTCCAAACAAGACGTACTCCATGTTGGTAGGAACTCGGTAAAATATCGGTGTCCCCGCGTGCCTCGGTTATTTCTATACCCGAGCTCTTTACTTATGCACTTTACATTGTGATAGCCTTCGTGCTTGAAGTAATATATATATTGCTATCACTTTGTTGCTTGTATTGCTTAGCATAAGTTGTTGGTGCACATAGGTGAACCTTAGTTGTTCTAGGTTGTGCTTAACAAAGTAAACACTAGTTTTATTCCGCCTTTGTTGAGCCACTCTAGGAAAAGTTTTAATCGCCTATTCACCCCCCCCCTTCTAGGCGACATCCGTAGCCTTTTAGCAGCCTATCATGTTGCTGTTGTAGAGGCAATAGCAAATATCCGGGAGCAGAAAACTAAGGAGTTAGAAGGTAGCACATTCTCTGTGATACCTCATGATTATATAGACTCGGAGCCTATACCGTATCATCTTACTTTGGTTAAGAAGCATCCTAAATTAGCTTCCAAGTTTATGGATAGATACCGAACACTCGTTGTGTCCTTTTATAAGACTCATCAAGTGATTGTCGAAGACAAAAATGATATGTTAGAGGATCTAACTGATCCAGAAAGGAGGAAGCAGTTAGCATTCTAGTTGAATAAAGAAGCAGGTAGTAGTGCAACACCTATATTTATGGATATACCGATAGATCCGGAATCCTTTACACCATATCCTTATTCACCAAGACCTGAACCTACTCATGATTCTGCTATCGATATGCGGTATGTAGTACCACAGGGCTCAGAGGATGGTTCTGAGTCAGAACTTCCTATTCAGAATTCAGATGGTTGGAGGATGGGATCATATAATGGATCTCATGAACAACAAATGTCCACAGATGGTTCTGACAGAAATGTTGGACAATCCAGTTGGATGGGTGAAATAATGAACCTTAATAATAGAAGTAGAAATACCATGTGAATAGATGAGAGGGATGAAGAAGAAAATCCTGAAGAGAGAGTGTTTGAATCATCAACATCTTCTCAAAACCCAGGGAATATACATTATCCAGTATTCAATTATCTTGTCCACGAGAGCACCTTGGAAGCAGCAGGATCTGCATATTCTGTTGACAACTCTAGAGATGAAGCTCAGGAAATGCAGGCTGGAGATAATGTTGAATATGTTTCTGAACACTTTTCAGCTGAGCTGGAGGGAGTCGATGCGCTCAGGTTGAGTAATGACTCAAGTCCTGACACTTCAGATATAGAGTATGTTCCTTCTGGAAGGCCATATGTTCCACAAAATGTGCGACGAACAACACGTCATCACGGTTGGACATCAGGCATGTACGATGAGCGTAGTTACTATTAGAAAGAGACAAGTAGTCAACAGTATCAAGCACTGTGTATTTTACTCTAAGGAATAAGGTAGTTAGAGGATTACGGTAGTTTGTGACTATACCTATATGTTATATGTTGTAAGAACCTTGTATCACTATGATAATATGTATAATATGTGAAATGCATATTTGGATTTTCCTTGGATCTTCATTTTGTGACTAGTTCTGTGCGTAAAGTCGAGCTCAGAACACATGTGCATGATGTAATTATGAGTATTCGCTTTATGTTGCAGGACTAGGGGGACATGGATACGGGTGTAGAAATGGAAACTGAGTAGCAGCGGATGGAGCGAGAGGCCAAGGAAAAGGTCGATGCTGATACAGAAAATCAAGGAGCGTTACCACCACCACCAATGAGGCCGTTAATGGAGCAGAACTTTATGCAATGCATGCAAATGATAGAAGAGAACCAGAACACATTCATGGAGGAGTTGCTAGGGCGAGCAAATCAGAGGGCACCTGAAAGAGGAGGAGTGAGTTTATCTGATTTCCAGAATGCAAGGCCGTTACCTTTTGCATCAGCTCCTGAACCAATGGATGCGAGACGCTAGCAGTCTGAAAGGAAGCTGACAACTGTAGGTTGCAATGATGAGGAAAAATTGAGGTATGCAACTCATCTGCTGAATGGACCTGCAGCATCATGGTGGGAAAATCAGTTAGCGATGCAACAACCAGGAAGGGAGTTTACCTGGGAGGAGTTCAAGCAGATATTCCATGAATATCATGTTCCAGAAAGTGTCATGGAGTTGAAGAGAAGAGAGTTTGAGGAGCTTCAGCAAGGATATACTAGTGTCATGAAGTACATCCGGGAGTTTAGCCAATTGTCTCGTTATGCTGAGGAGGATGTTAACACTGAAGAGAAGCAGAAGAAGCGTTTTCTGCATGGATTAAATCGGTTTGTGAGGATGCAGCTAAGGTTAGCCAATAAGCAAACTTACCAGCAGTTGTTAGATGCAGCCATTACTTTTGAAGATGACTACAAGAATGTCCAAGAGGATCGGAGAAAGAGAGCCAAGAAGGAAACCAAGGGAATTCAGGCAAGCAAACCAAAACCTAACCTGGAGTTCAAACCTCGGAATAGAAATTATGGCAACAACAACAATAACAATAACATGGGCAGTAGTGGAAATCAATCTAATCCGAGAAGGAATGTTATCTGTAACAACTGTGGAATTCCAGGTCATTTCCACAGGGAGTGCAAAAAGCCTATACTGATATGTTACGGTTGTGGTCAGAAGGGGCATATCAAGCCAGATTGTCCAAGAAAACCACCGAGAGGATGGCCTACCAAGGGAGGAGGACAAGCCAGTGGAGGAAATGGACAACCCAATAAAGGGGGAAACAATGACAAGAACAACAATGGCAAGAGAAACCGACCAACCAGAAAACTGAACTGTGCAACTCTTGAGGAGGTGGATAATTCGGAGCATGCAGTAATAGGTACGCTCAATATCCTTACCAATCCCGGCAAAGTTCTATTTGATACTGGTGCAACTACTTTATTCATTTCTGAAGAACTATGTGATAAGTTTGGGATTAGATGGGCAATGTTAGAACGTCCTATGACCGTAGTTACGGTAGGAGGGAATGTGATTATACATGTAACATCCCTAAAATCATGTTTTCAAAGTCTTGCATATCATCCATGATCATTTTAGGAACATTTTCAAAGTTCTACAAAAACAGAAGCATTTGTATGCTTATTATTTTATGTAAGCAAAGCATTGATCCAATGCTACTCTCTAGTGGAGGGATTATTTTTTTTAAACCAATGTTGTTGTTCATGGGATTTTTTGATAAATTCCAAAAGCTTGGACAATGATTTCAAAAGAAAGAAACAAATTTAAAGCATTTCTTTGTATTTATTAAACAATGGGTAAAAACATTGTTTATTTTAAAATCTCAAGGTGCCAAATTATTTTAAAGTTTACAACATTGTTCTGCAACCAAAGGGATAAAATTTTCACTTTATAAAAATCCAAAAAAAGTTTGAACTCAAACACATTTGAATTCATTTGAAAATGTTTCCTGGAAAATCAAACAGAAATTGAAAAAAAGAAGAGAATTAGAAAAAGGCCGGCGCTACTAAACTAGCCCAGAACCAGATCCAGCCCAAAAGCCCACCCAGGCCATTCCCCCTCTGCTTCTTCTCTCACCCGCACCGAACCAAGCCACCCAGTCGCCCACTAGTGGCCCCTCTCCACGTCACTGTCTTCTTCCCCAGAATCACGCGCGCAGTCACTACTCCGTCGTTACCTCCCCGCAGTTAAACCCCGCTTAAATCCCATTGATTCAGAGAGTAATCCCTGCCCCGCTCCTGGCTACTTAATCCCCTCTCCACCACGGCCATTTCCCCCCACACAACACCCTCTCCTCGCCACCAGGCTGCCCAGATTTCATCAAACACCGCCGCTGCCCCGACGAGATACATCGACTGATTCCGGTGAGTTCCGAGCGCCCCTCGTCTTCTGCTTGACCCTGTCGAGTTTGTCGTGTCTCTGTGCTTCCCCTGATGCTTTTGTTTTGCCCGCGCATGACCTAGGTCGCCATCCCCGACCACCTCAGCAAACGACAGAACCGCCGCCTAACTCCGGTGAACGATTTAGGTAATACCAGGCCGCCCCTTGCCTTTTCTCTGACCCTATCATGATCGCCATATTGTTTTGTACACCCTGACGTCTTTGGTTTGTGTTAGGGCGTTCCACATCGTCGCCAACTTCGTCGTCTGCAGGAACCCGACGTCGCCCGTGACTCCGACGAGCCCCAGTAACCTCCACAGTGCGCCCCCGTCCACACCAGCAAGTAGTTGAGCATCAGCGCGACCTTGCGAGTTCGGTAAGCCCCGCCACTGACCCCAGCCCCCTCCGTAGCCGCCGGAGCATCACTGACAGAGCGCCTCCGCTGCTCCACCGTTGCTAGTGCCTCCCATCCATGTTCGCACGCTTGGCAACCGTAGGATCTAGATCATGCGCTTAGGATTAGATCTGTAATGAAGCGGTATGTGTTGATCTGAGCCGTGCGTAGTAAGTTAGATCTAACGGCCCGCGAGTGTGATCCGGTGCGAAACGGTAACGTCCAATCAGACGCTGCCACGTGGCCTGTTCTTTGTTTTAAAAATCTGAATTAGATGTAGTAGTGATTCAAAATTGTAAAATTCATAACTTTTAATCCACACGTTCAAATTTTACAAATTTTATATCATTGGAATCAGGAGAAAGAATGCTATCTGTTTATGCAATGTGTTTAATGTTTTTCTTCTGTAAAATTGGTTATTTTTTCAGATACATTTTTAGGCTTAATTTGAGTATAGAAATTATTTTGAAAAATGATTTAAAGATCAAATAAAGTTTATTTTGAGTATCTTGGTCTTGTTTATGATTCAGTATTGGATGCTTGTCTTGTTTGGTGTATAAAATCATCACATGGCATTTTTGCATACATTCATATATTTGTGTTTGTATATTTTGTTATGTGATTTTGGTGCCATTATTTTATGTGTAGATTTTGGTGCTAATAGTGATTGTGGTTGTGAAGACTGTTGCTACTCCCCAAACTACCAAGGCAAGTGGTGCTTCATGTTTTTATCCCTATATTTATACCTATGCATTAGAAATATTTTGTATAGTATTTGCATGGTAATTTTACTAAGTATCTATATGCTATGCTTGGGAAATCCTAGTAGATATAGTAATGTTAGAATCTCCTCTAAGTTAAGATACTTGCTATTGCCATGCTTAGTCTAGCTAGTAGCAACCAAGGGTGGATCATATATGCATGCTATGAGAAATATTTCTAAGTCTTTTTACTTATATTTTGCTTAATACATCAACTAGGTGAATGAAACACCTGGGTGGAATGGAAAGATTGGTTTGTGTTGAGTGGTTACACAAGGCTCATTTCTATGGTTTACCTTGTGTATCACACTTGTGGAAAGCCACCCAGGAACAAAGGGATTTGAGATGCCAAATGTTAAGAAGCTTCTAGTGCAGACACATGGCATTATGGGCTCTGCCTGGATCACATAGGTTGCAATTACTTAGCCATTTGGACAGTTGGTGGTAGTGGGATGATAGGTTTGGAGCGCGTCCATTTGGTCTAAGGGAAGGCTTCTGAAAGGTCCTATCTTGGTGAAAATAAAGTCTTGTGGGGAAAGTGCACAACCTCTTCAGGTGGAAGAATCTAAGTACTTATCCATGTCACTGGTATTGGACAACTTGAGCATCAAGACATGGAAGCTATCAAGAATCTCCTCATCCCAATTTTCTAAGTTAAAACTTGTGGTTGAACAAGGGTGAAGGTTCACCAATTTCTATTGGTGGTTCCTTGGGAAAGTTTTGTCAAAGAAAAACTTAGTGTTTTCAACTAATAGGTAAAATCTATTTTGAGCAAAGCAAGCCTAAGATACACTTAGCCAAATGCATGTAGTAAATAGATGTTAATATTTTACTAAGGTATCACTTGCCAATACTATTCCAATGTATTGACCCACTGTGGCTGTAACTTGTGATGTTGTAGGTTATTCTGATGATGATTAGGGGTTATGAGTCTACACTCAACATGCTTGCCTATGGCACATGAAGATGAAGACTTATCTATATTGTTATGGTTGAACTCTTGTATTAGGCCTATGGCCATGGAGTTGTAAAAGACTATGTTTGTCTCTGGAAGGTTATGTAATAAGGACCTTTGTTTCTATGTACTTCATCTTAAACTATGGATGCTAGCATTGATCCAGGGACTAGCATTGCAATCACAGGGATCCTTAACTTTATAAGGGAGGGATCTTACATTACGCCACATAAAACAAGATCAGGTTATCTCGATCTGTGGTTGTACATATTTCATAGACCTTTATGTGATTCATTTGAAGGGAATTGCAGTAGTGCTGGGGATGGATTGGATGATGGAACATGGAGCTCAGATTAATTGTGAGGAGAAAATTGTCTCAATCAAAACTCCAAGTGGAGCAAGGATAGTTTACCAAGTAGATAAACTGTAGAGGGAGTGTCCCAACCTTTACACAATATAAGGTGGTGTCCCCTGTGTGTACAATGCTAGTCCCTGGATCAATAGCTAGCATCCATAGTTAAGATGTAATATCGAGAAACAAAGGTCATAACATAACTTTATAACCAGGAATATCATAATTTTATTACATCATACATAGATCATTTGGCTATTACATTACATTGCAGCGGAATAACTATAAGCATGGGTCCTTCATCTTCAAAGTGCCACAGGCAGATGTTGGTTGTAGACTTTGTAATCCTAAACAATCAATCCTCACTAAAATCAATCAAACCTGCAACATTACAAGTTACAGCCACAAGGGTCAATACATTTGAATTGTATTGGCAAGTTTCACTACTATGTTGAATATAAGTGGATCCTATTATTACATGCATATTTGGCTAAGTAGAGTTTTAGGCTTATTTGCATAAAGCAAAATTTATCCAATCTTTTCAAAATGGTTTTGGTCCTTTGTCAAATCTCCTTTTTAAAAATCCCTTGAACTCCTTGGTAGACACTCAAGTGTTAACCCCAAGTGCAACAAGTTATAACAAAATCTCATGAGTTCCTTGGTAACCCCAAGTGCATCAAGTTTTAAAAGTTTTCTTTTAGAAATTAGAGTGTCGAGATCTCCCATAGCTTCAAACTTTAGTTGCTCAGTATTGTCCATAACCGAGGACACGGCTAAGTACTTAGATTTTATTATCTTCTGCAGAAGTTGCACACTTTACCCACATGTCACAATCCCATCTTGTTGCCACCAGTGGCCACTGGATTAGTGCTCACTAAGATGGAGTACTGGCAGATTGAGAATGTGATGAAGTCTTTCCAAAGGGTCCTCCCATACACCATTGCTATCTTGCCTTCAGCACCCATGTAGGATTCCAGGTCCCCATGTCCAGTTAATCAAGATTGCATGGGTCTTCCCAATGTAGTTGACTAAGCCAGAGCCATAATAGCATGTGGTTGCACACGAAAGCCACAATTGGAGAAACATGTTCAATCTCTAAGTTTCCTGGGTGGTTTCCTTTGGAGCACAACACAAAGATATTGCCATAGACATGGTTCCTTTTTTTGCCACCTTCTCCAATACTCAAAGTATCCTTGGCCACCCAGGTGGTTCATTGTGTCCTTGTTTTATTATATAAAAACACAAGTCCTTTTCTCAACTTCATAAAATCTCAACATGTATCTCTTTTCACAATATAGCATGGCTAAGCATGTAACAACTACAATATTTTCACTAAGGTATATATAGGGAATCCTATTAGGATTTAGCATAGCATAAGTATAAAATTCTTTTCATGCATGTTTTCAAAATCCACTAAGTATAATGAAAATAGTAGGACTTTGGATGATAGTGTAACTTGCCTTTTTGGTAGAGAATGGTGGTTCACTCCTTGATCTTGCTAGTCTCACACTTTTCTAACTTCACTACAATCAATCAAGCAAACCCAATATCAACTATCATTCCAAACAAATAATCAATCAAACAATTTCACACACACAAAACAATGGGATCTAAGTTATGCATGCAAGCATTCAAGAGATAGGTTTATTTGCTAAAGATGGTCTCCACTAGGCTTCCAAACTTTGTAAGGTTCAAGTTGGTCATTTACCAAAATGGCAAAGTCATTTGCAGAAGGATTTTGTCCAAAAACCATTTATAAATCCTTTCATTATTTTATGTGGTGGAAAATATTTTTATCAAAGCAACAACTTTAGGTTGTTCACCAAATAAGTTGTTGTTTCTCAAAACTTGGTGTTTAGGGTCAGTAGGTTTGGTCCAAAACATTTTCCCAAAGTTTTCTTTACAAAAACATTTTCATAACCAAAAACCATTATTTTTATTTGGCTAGAAATGGGCTAAACCAATTAATCCATACTAAACTTTACCAAATCCATTTTCAAAACCATGGGTTGGTTCCTAGGGTCAGTAGGTTAAAAAAAAACCAATTTGCAAAGGTTTCAAACTCAAAAACATTTTTGAATCATTTTTATAAACTAAACAAGCATTCAAATGTTTCTGCAAAAACAACCAATCTAGCAGATACTATTTGCTAAATAAATTCCACAGTTGGCTAGGGTTTGTTCCACTAATTCCAATGGTATCAAATTTGTAATTTTTGGACGTGTGGATCAAAAGTTACAGGGTTTTCAAATTGCAACTTAAATCTGTTTTTCAAATTCTGTTTTAAACAGAACTGGCCACGCGTCGCTATTTCACTGGTCGATACCGGTTCGGCCGGATCGGCTCTGCGGTGCGTTGGATCTATCAGATCGCACGGTTCAGAAAGCGTACCCCTTCGCTGCTTAAGTGATCTATCTCGTCTCTTCGATCTAAATTGAACGGTTCCTAACAGCTAGCCAGGAACTGGCGGCGCAAGGTTGACGGCGAGCGGCGGTGCGGTCAGACGGTGGCGGCGTTGGCGCAGCAGGAAGCGAGAGAGGGAGGGAGTAGTCTTACCAGGTTCGTGGTGTCGTGCTGATTCTCAACGTGTGGCTTGTTCGTCGAGGAACGCTCAGGGACAGTTGCGATTGCTCGCTGGAGATGAGCTGGGCCTCGGGCGGTCCTGGAGGTCGTCGAGGGAGAGGATAAGGGGCACCCTAGGACAAACGGGATGCACCATTAGGTTCGTAAGATCATGGCGGTCATTATCGTGTCCACGAGGAAGAGAGGGAAGGTCTGGTTTACCTGGGAGACGTCGCCGCAGTTGGAGACGGACGGCGGCGCTGGTTCGGGGTGACGCTGTCGAGCTTGCAGAGCTCGCGTGGGGAAGATGGCGATGCGAGAAGGTGCGCCAGTGCTTGGGAGGTATGCGTGTGTGGTCACTGTGGCAAGGGGCGGCGCTGAGTCGCCGGAATCGGCACCGGACCTCGTCGGAGCAGAGGTTGGTGTTGAGCGCAATTCAGCAGCCTGGGGGCGTGCAAATGAGGGGTGACAGAGGGGAAATGTAGAGGAGGCATGAGCGTTTAAGTACGCGTGATCACAGCGAGTAACGGTGGCCGCGTTAAGTCGAATTAAGGCCGCGGAATCACTGCAGGAAACAGCGTCGAGGGGAGGAAGAACAGGTCGCTGCGGTGAGGACGATGAATAGGAGGAGTGGGGTCGGCTGGTCAGCGAGAAAGAGAGTGAGGGAAGGGTCCACCAGTCAGTCATTCTGCGGGTCAGTTTCCAGGTGTGAAGCGTTTTCTTCGGGGAGGGGGAGCTAGGCTGTTTCTGGGCTTCTTGGGCTTGGCAACTAGGCTGGTCCAGATCCTTTTTTTTTCTTTCCTGAAACCTTTTCCTTTTCTAATTCTAATTTCTGTTTTGAAATTCAAACAACACTCAAGCATTCAAATTGTTTCAAACAATCACCAAACTTTGAAACTTTGAATTTGGTTCTGTTCAGTAACATAAACCAAAATTCCAACCCAAAAATAATAATTTTATTTTAGGTCCATTATTAATTAAATAAACAGACCTTTGTTATTAAATCAAATGGGATCTGTTTTATTTTAAAAACCTCTTTTGAAATCTAAATATTTTTAAAACTAAATCAGTAGGTTTTATTTGAGAATATAAAATATTTGGAAAACTTATTTTAAATAAATAAATAAGTTTTGATGTTTTGGAAATAGTAAAAACCTTTATTGATAAAACTTGGATATTAAATCCTTATTAATTTATTTTTAAATAACCCTTTACTATTTTTATCAAATCAAAATGTTTTATTTCAAAAGCTTGGCCAAGGTTTAATTTGGCTCTAATAAATTAATTTCTTATTTCAAACCTTCCTTTTTCTTTTGAAAACCAAAACCTTTTATTTGAAAGATCCAAAATAGTAATTCCAAAACATTTTATTTTCCTTTATTAAATGTTTATCTTTATAAATCCCTTTAGGATTTATTTGATTCAAATTGGTTTGAGGTTCCAATTGAATTCAAAAAGTTTCTTCTGGCCCTGAAAATCAAACAAAGTTTTATTTTATTCATTTATTTTTCACATTA
Source organism: Avena longiglumis (assembly GCA_030063025.1). Lineage (NCBI taxonomy): Eukaryota > Viridiplantae > Streptophyta > Magnoliopsida > Poales > Poaceae > Avena > Avena longiglumis. Next base: position 189,593,060 of record CP125974.1, on the reverse strand, counting down.
CAAGATTTGGAAAATCTTGGGATGTGACAGGCTACCACCCTTAAAATAAATCTCGTCCCGAGATTTGGGGAGGCTAGGATTACAAGTAGGCTCAAACAACTAGGGTACTACCACCCTTAAAATTTTCAAACAAAAAAATTACACATTGGCCTTCTTGGGATCCTGGGAAAACTTCTCTGGTCAATCATTTGCATTGTGTCCTTTGTTTCCATACTTGACTCATGGGCCAAGGTTGAGTTTCTCCATAGGCTTTTTCAACTTGTTCTTCATCTTTTCTGGACATTTGCTTGCATAATGTCCTGGGTTCTTGCGGTTGAAACAGTGGATATCCTTGAGTTCTTTACGTGGCTCTTGTGGACAAGTTGCTACATAGTGGCCTAGCTCTTTGCAGTTGTTGCACACCACTTGGCCAATCTCTTTATTCTTCGGGTTCTCTGGGCATTCACCAGAATAGTGTCCCATTTCCTTACATTTATAACATTGCATATGGCTTTTGTCTATCTTTTGCTTCTTGGGTTTATTTGATCCTTTGAATTGGGTTGTTTTGTTTGGAGGTATAAGTGGTCCTTTTCCTTTGCCATCAACATTCTTGGTAGACTTGGATCCTTCTTGTTTCCTTTGTTCCACAATGGAATAGATGGGGCATTGGATAGGAACATGGTTGTTTCCTTCACATAGGTAGAAAGTAGCTTGAGAGGTGGGACATTGTCCAACAGGATGTTTCTCTTCACAGTTGGGGCATTGATCTCCATGCTCCTTGGAAGTATGATCCTTGTCTCCACAAATAATGCAAGATGGGGCTCCATCTAGAATAATATTTCTATCATCCTTGTTGTCACAAACTCTTTTGGTATAGCTTTCTTCCATTTTGATCATTTGATCAGTTACCTTAAGCATCAGTTGGCCTTGAGTTTCCAAAAATCCTTGCAGCTTTGGATCTTCTCCACTAGTGTTGGCTATGAACTGAGCTGTCACTTGGTTCAACTGATTCTGGGTTGCTATGAGCTCTTTCATGCTGTCCTCTTGGTTGGTGTTGGTGTCATCAACCTTGATGTTGGAGTCTCTTGGAGTAGTCATCTGTTTGGGTTTGAAGGGAGATTAGAATAGGCAAGATATTTCTAAGGAAATATTTCTAATCACACACATCACAATTCACACAAGCAATGTGCATGCAAACACAAACCAAACATTTCACTCAAACAACAAAGTTCAAGCACTTACTTAGGCAACCAAATATTTTTGTTACACCACATAAGTTGGTGAGTTTGTCTTAACTAAAATATGGTGGTCCATCTATATGGTTCACTTGTGATCTTTCCATTCTTCTTGGTTGATTTTTCTTGTAGGAGATCATGGTTTCCTTAGGAAAAACTCCTTGGTCACCAGACTTCAAATGATGCAGGTTCCTTCTAACTTTTGCATTCCCTCAGTCTCCAAATCTTGAGTAAGATTTCCTTGTTTCACTTGTAGTCCTTAGTGATATCCAAGTTGGAAGTCCTTGGTGAACATGCTGAAGATGTTGAAGTCATTAGAGTTGAAGAAGTTGAAGTCATTAGAGTTGAAGAAGTTGAAGAAGTCCTTTGCACATGGTGTAGTCTTTGGCCATGGGGTAGCTTTTTCCATCAAGTTTGAAATAGATGAGATTTAGAGTTGAAACCAAAATGGTTAAGGAAAGAGTTTACAAGTATGTTTGTAAATAAGTTTTTGGAACAAGTGCTACTCCTATTTTCTAAGGGTTTTTGTCCAATCCTAGTTTTACAAATCCTACAGGCAACACAATGCTCTTATACCATCTGTAGAGGGAGTGTCCCAACCTTTACACAATATAAGGTGGTGTCCCCTGTGTGTACAATGCTAGTCCCTGGATCAATAGCTAGCATCCACAGTTAAGATGTAATATCGAGAAACAAAGGTCATAACATAACTTTATAACCAGGAATATCATAATTTTATTACATCATACATAGCTCATTTGGCTATTACATTAGATTACAGCGGAATAACTATAAGCATGGGTCCTTCATCTTCAAAGTGCCACAGGAAGATGTTGGTTGTAGACTTTGTAATCCTAAACAATCAATCCTCACTAAAATCAATCAAACCTGCAACATTACAAGTTACAGCCACAAGGGTCAATACATTTGAATTGTATTGGAAAGTTTCACTACTATGTTGAATATAAGTGGATCCTATTATTACATGCATATTTGGCTAAGTAGAGTTTTAGGCTTATTTGCATAAAGCAAAATTTATCCTATCTTTTCAAAATGGTTTTGGTCCTTTGTCAAATCTCCTTTTCAAAAATCCCTTGAACTCCTTGGTAGACACTCAAGTGTTCAAGTCCTTGTCAAAATCCCTTGAGCTACTTGGTAACCCCAAGTGCAACAAGTTATAACAAAATCTCATGAGTTCCTTGGTAACCCCAAGTGCATCAAGTTTTAAAAGTTTTCTTTTAGAAATTAGAGTGTCGAGATCTCCCATAGCTTCAAACTTTAGTTGCTCAGTATTGTCCATAACCGGGGACACGGCTAAGTACTTAGATTTTATTATCTTCTGTAGAAGTTGCACACTTTACCCACATGTCACAATCCCATCTTGTTGCCACCAGTGGCCACTGGATTAGTGCTCACCAAGATGGAGTACTGGCAGATTGAGAATGTGACGAAGTCTTTCCAAACGGTCCTCCCATACACCATTGCTAGCTTGCCTTCAGCACCCATGTAGGATTCCAGGTCCCCATGTCCAGTTAACTGATGACAGTGTGCATGGGTCTTCCCAATGTAGTTGACTAAGCCAGAGCCATAATAGCATGTGGTTGCACACGAAAGCCACAATTGGAGAAACATGTTCAATATCTAAGTTTCCTGGGTGGTTTCCTTTGGAGCACAACACAAAGAGATTGCCATAGACATGGTTCCTTTTGTTGCCACCTTCTCCAATACTCAAAGTATCCTTGGCCACCCAGGTGGTTCATTGTGTCCTTGTTTTATTATATAAAAACACAAGTCCTTTTCTCAACTTCATAAAATCTCAACATGTATCTCTTTTCACAATATAGCATGGCTAAGCATGTAACAACTACAATATTTTCACTAAGGTATATATAGGGAATCCTATTAGGATTTAGCATAGCATAAGTATAATATTCTTTTCATGCATGTTTTCAAAACCCACTAAGTATAATGAAAATAGTAGGACTTTGGATGATAGTGTCACTTGCATTTTTGGTAGAGAATGGTGGTTCACTCCTTGCTCTTGCCAGTCTCACACTTTTCTAACTTCACTACAATCAATCAAGCAAACCCAATATCAACTATCATTCCAAACCAATAATCAATCAAACAATTTCACACACACAAAACAATGGGATCTAAGTTATGCATGCAAGCATGCAAGAGATAGGTTTATTTGCTAAAGATGGTCTCCACTAGGCTTCCAAAAATTTGTAAGGTTCAAGTTGGTCATTTACCAAAATGGAAAAGTCATTTGCAAAAGGATTTTGTCCAAAAACCATTTATAAATCCTTTCATTATTTTATGTGGTGGAAAATATTTTTATCAAAGCAACAACTTTAGGTTGTTCACCAAATAAGTTGTTGTTTCTCAAAAGTTGGTGTTTAGGGTCAGTAGGTTTGGTCCAAAACATTTTCCCAAAGTTTTCTTTACAAAAACATTTTCATAACCAAAAACCATTATTTTTATTTGGCTAGAAATGGGCTAAACCAATTAATCCATCCTAAACTTTACCAAAACCATTTTCAAAACCATGGGTTGGTTCCTAGGGTCAGTAGGTTCACAACAAACCAATTTGCAAAGGTTTCAAACTCAAAAACATTTTTGAATCATTTTTCTAAACTAAACAAGCATTCAAATGTTTCTGCAAAAACAACCAATCTAACAGATACTATTGCTAAATAAATTCCACAGTTGGCTAGGGTTTGTTCCACTTATTCCAACGGTATCAAATTTGTAATTTTTGGACGTGTGGATCAAAAGTTACAGGGTTTTCAAATTGCAACTTAAATCTGTTTTTCAAATTCTGTTTTAAACAGAACTGGCCACGCGTCGCTATTTCACTGGTCGATACCGGTTCGGCCGGATCGCCTCTGCGGTGCGTTGGATCTATCAGATCGCACGGTTCATAAAGCGTACCCCTTCGTTGCTTAAGTGATCTATCTCGTCTCTTCGATCTAAATCGAACGGTTCCTAACAGCTAGCCAGGAACTGGCGGCGCAAGGTTGACGGCGAGCGGCGGTGCGGTCAGACGGTGGCGGCGTTGGCGAAGCAGGAAGCGAGAGAGGGAGGGAGTAGTCTTACCGGGTTCATGGTATCGTCATGATTATCAGCATGTGGCTTGTTCGTCGAGGAACGCTCAGGGACAGTTGCGATTGCTCGCCGGAGATGAGTTGGGCCTCGGGCGGTCCTGGAGGTCGTCGAGGGCGAGGATAAGGGGCACCCTAGGACAAACGGGAGGCACCATTAGGTTCGTAAGATCATGGCGGTCATTATCGTGTCCACGGGGAAGAGAGGGAAGGTCTGGTTTACCTGGGAGACGTCGTCGCAGTTGGAGACGGACGGCGGCGCTGGTTCGGGGTGACGCTGTCGAGCTTGCAGAGCTCGCGTGGGGAAGCTGGCGATGCGAGAAGGTGCGCCAGTGCTTGGGAGGTATGCGTGTGTGGTCACTGTGGCAAGGGGCGGCACTGAGTCGCCGGAATCGGCACCGGACCTTGTCGGAGCAGAGGTTGGTGTTGAGCGCAATTCAGCAGCCTGGGGGCGTGCAAATGCGGGGTGACAGAGGGGAAATGTAGAGGAGGCATGAGCGTTTAAGTCCGCGTGATCACAGCGAGTAACGGTGGCCGCGTTAAGTCGAATTAAGGCCGCGGAATCAGTGCAGGAAACGGCGTCGAGGGGAGGAAGAACAGGTCGCTGCGGTGAGGACGAGGAATAGGAGGAGTGGGGTCGGCTGGTCAGCGAGAAAGAAAGTGAGGGAAGGGTCCACCCATCGGTCATCAAGGGTCGGTTGCAGTCTGCGTTTTCTTCGGGGAGGGGGAGCTGGGCTGTTTCTGGGCTTCTTGGGCTTGGCAACTGGGCTGGTCCATATCCTATTTTTTTTCTTTCCTGAAACCTTTTCCTTTTCTAATTCTAATTTCTGTTTTGAAATTGAAACAACACTCAAGCATTCAAATTGTTTCAAACAATCACCAAACTTTGAAACTTTGAATTTGGTTCTGTTCAGTAACATAAACCAAAATTCCAACCCAAAAATAATAATTTTATTTTAGGTCCATTATTAATTAAATAAACAGACCTTTGTTATTAAATCAAATGGGTTTTGTTTTATTTTAAAAACCTCTTTTGAAATCTAAATATTTTTAAAACTAAATTAGTAGGTTTTATTTGAGAATATAAAATATTTGGAAAACTTATTTTAAATAAATAAATAAGTTTTGATGTTTTGGAAATAGTAAAAACCTTTATTGATAAAACTTGGATATTAAATCCTTATTAATTTATTTTTAAATAACCCTTTACTATTTTTATCAAATCAAAATGTTTTATTTCAAAAGCTTGGCCAAGGTTTAATTTGGCTCTAATAAAATAATTTCTTATTTCAAACCTTCCTTTTTCTTTTGAAAACCAAAACCTTTTATTTGAAAGATCCAAAATAGTAATTCCAAAACATTTTATTTTCCTTTATTAAATGTTTATCTTTATAAATCCCTTTAGGATTTAATTGATTCAAATTGGTTTGAGGTTCCAATTGAATTCAAGAAGTTTCTTCTGGCCCTGAAAATCAAACAAAGTTTTATTTTATTCATTTATTTTTCACATTACAAGATTTGGAAAATCTTGGGATGTGACATAAACACAATCATATCATGGTGGATCTGTAGTTGAATTCAATGAATGAAGTTAAATTACAAGAGATTCCTGTAGTTAATGAATTTCAAGATGTTTTCCCAATGGAATTACCAGGAATGCCACCAGACCAGGAGATAGAGTTCACCATTGACCTAATACCTGGTACAACACCAATAGCTCAAGCACCATATAAAATGGGACCCAAAGAGTTGAAAGAACTCAAGGAGCAAATTGATGAGTTAGCAAGAAAATGATTTATACAGGAAAGTTGGCAAGAAAATCTCCATGGGAAACCCAGTAATCTTTGTGGATAAGAGGGATGGGGGAAGACGGATGTGTGGTGATTATAGAAATCTGAACACCGTAACGATCAAGAATAAGTATCCTTTACCAAGAATTCAAGATTTATTTGATCAAGTGAAAGGAGCTGGAGTATTTTCAAAGATCGATTTAAGATCTGGATACCATCAAATTAAAATCGAACCGGAAGATGTTCCAAAAACAGCATTTGTCTCAAGATATGGACACCATGAGTATCTGGTGGTACCATTTGGTTTGCCCAATGCACCGGCAATATTCATGAATCTGATGAACAAGATCTTCATGCCATATTTGGATAAGTTTGTCATCGTCTTTATTGATGATATTTTGATATATTCCAAGGATAAGGAAGAGCATGCTGACCATTTGAGAATAGCATTGCAGACTTTAAGAGAGCATAAGCTTTATGCTAAGTTCAGTAAGTGTGAGTTCTGTTTAGATGAGGTAGAATTCCTCGGTCATGTGATCAGTAAGGATGGGATTGCTGTGAAGCCATCCAAAGTTCAGTCGGTACTAGAGTGGACTGCACCGACCAATGTGAAGCAAATTTGAGGTTTCTTAGGAATGGCTGGTTATTATCGGAGATTCATTGAAGGGTTCTCCAAAATAGCCGGGCCAACGAACAAATTATTAAGGAAGAATACACCCTTCAAGTGGGATGAGAAGTGTGAAGCAAGTTTTCATGAGTTGAAGACTAGATTAACCACAACACCAATCTTAGTAGTTCCTGAGACAGGGAAGGATTTCACTATATATTGTGATGCATCTAAAGAAGGTTTGGGTTGTGTGTTAATGCAAGATTGGAAAGTGATTGCTTATGGTTCAAGACAATTGAAACCACATGAAGTCAACTATCCAACTCATGATTTAGAGTTAGTAGCAGTAGTCTTTGCGCTGAAAGGATGGAGGCATTTTTTTTATGGAGCCAGATGTGAGTTATACACTGACCATAAAAGTCTCAAGTATTTCTTCACTCAAAAGGAATTAAACATGAGGCAGAAGCGTTGGTTGGAATTAATCAAGGATTATGATTTAACAATCAATTACACCCTAGGGAAAGAAAATGTTGTAGCAGATGCTTTAAGCAGAAAGAGTGCAGATATTCAGCCAATCAATAGAGAGCTACCAAAAGAGTTACAAATGTACTTGGAGAGGTTGGAACTTAAATTCATCAGAATAGAGGTTCTTGGAGGATTAGAGACTATGTAGGTAGTTGCAGAACAGGACAGTGATCTTAAACAAGAAATTTTTAGATGTCAAGAAGAAGACCCTTTTTTGCCGAGGAAATTCGAAGGATATCTCAAGGGCAAAAATCAGTTTTTCGCCTTGGAGATTATGGATCTTTATGGTTTCAAGATCGTCTATGTGTTCAATATGTGACTGAGATCAGAAATGTCATACTCAAAGAAGCACATGATACACCCTATTCTATACATCCAGGGAGTACCAAGATGTATATGGATTTGAAAGAACTATTCTGGTGGAATAACATGAAAAGAGATATTGCTAAATATGTATCTGAATGCCATACTTGTCAAAGGGTGAAAGCTGAACATCAAAGTCCAGCAGGACCATTACAACCCTTAGAAATCCCTGAATGGAAATGCGAGGAAATTGGTATGGATTTTATCACAGGATTACCTATGACACCAAGAAGGAAAGATATGATATGGGTAATTGTGGACATAATCACTAAGAGTGCTCATTTTATTCCAGTGTATCAAAAGGATAATGCTAAAAAGTTAGTTGAAGTATATGTCAAAGAGATAGTAAGTAAGCATGGAGTACCCAAGAAGATCGTAACTGATAGGGGATTAGTGTTTACTTCACCATTTTGGAAGCAATTGCATGAAGCACTTGGTTCAAAATTAGATTTCAACACGGCATATCATCCTGAAATAGGAGGTCAAACTGAAAGAACAAATCAAATACTAGAAGACATGTTGAGAGCATGTGCAATAGATTTTGGAGGAACATGGGAAGTCACCTACCATTGGCAGAATTTTCTTATAATAATAGCTATCAGCGTAGTCTGAAGGCGGCTCCATATGAGGTTTTGTATGGAAGAAAGTGTAGATCACCAATATGTTGGTATGAACTTGGAAGCAGCAAAGAATTTGCACCAGATTATATCAAGGAGAGACAAGACATCATTGATAAGATCAGGGATAGATTGAAAATAGCCCAGAGTAGGCAGAAGAGTTATCCGGATCAAAGACGAAGATCATGGCATCCAGAAGTGGGAGATATGGTCTATTTGAAAGTAAGTCCAATGAAAGGATTAAAAAGATTCGGAGTTAAAGGGAAATTGAGTCCAAGATATATTGGAGCATTTAAGATATTGAGTCAAAATAGAACTATATCTTATGCTTTAGAGTTACCATCAAGATTGGCTCAAGTGCATAATGTTTTCCATGTGTCACAACTTCGCAAATGTTTGAAAGTTCCTGATGATGAAATAACACATCAAGAGATAGAACTACAAGCAGACCTAACTTATATTGAAAAACCCTGCAAGATTCTGGAAGAAAATTGGAAAATATTGAGGAATATAGCAATCAAATATTGCAAGGTATAATGGGAACATCACCCTGAGAGAGAAGCCACATGGGAGAAGGAAGAGGATTTAAGAAAGGCTTATCTAGAACTATTCAGGTTTTTATTTAAGGGGGGAAGTCTGTAACATCCCAGTATATATGACCTAACGAAGGGTAGATACAGGAATATGAATTGTTGCATGCATTCATTTGAGAAAATGTGAGTAAAATTTTCGCCAAATAAAAACCTTGAGTGATCAATGTTTCTTTCTTACTTCGAGAGTAGGTTTAGTCTTAAAGGAGGATTGCTATAAACTTTGATATGATATTAAAGGATTATTGTGTGTTTTGGAATGAGTTTGGATTTTAAAACTTAAGTGTTTTATAATTAAATAATTTTGATATAAGATTTGTATCTTAAATTAACTAAGAGAAAAGTATTAAAACTTAAATCTTATTTAAAAGCAATATGGTATATGAAGTTCATTTCTTATTCATAAACAAATTAAAAAGAATAACTTACTGAAGTTATTCCAAACTTCACAATTCACACAAGAGTAAAGAATAAAATACTCTTTATTTATAAATATGTAATCTTTATTACAAATGAACCAAATAAAGATTACAAAAATTATAAAAGAAAAAATACAAAACATTAAGAAAAGTACATTTGTATCCCTACCAACAATATTATATCTAAAACTACACTAGATCTTCATCTTTATCTTTGTACATGCAAAGCAAAGATTAAATAGGAAACAAATAAGATTAGTGTTAGAATGTTTCTCACAGATATGTCAGTGAGGTGCACTTGACAATCTCATCATTGAGAAATGATAAAGGGGCGAGTTTCACCAATATGAAAGATTTCATCTTTCATAAATTCAAAGCCAAAATGCAAATGACAGCCCAAATGGACCAATTCACCAGCCAGGGTAAAAGTAGTTTGGTAATGGTAAGTTCAAAAATTCTAAACCTATCCACATGTGAATAGCAGGCACACAAGATGCACACACACATCATGCAAAAGGGTGTGCTGTCGACCTCACAAGCACATCTAAATATTACAAAACCATAGCACAGCCATGGAGGAGAACACTAGTGCATCATTGCACTATACAACACACCAACACAACCAGGGTGAACATCAGTTAAACCAAGAACAACAACCAAACCAACCACCCAGATCAACCCAAACATCACCAGGATGGTGACATAAGGAGGGGGATGGAACTGGTGGACAACAAGGTCAAGTCCAGGATCTAGGAGGAGCAGGCAAGCTCAAGAGGAAGCTTAGGGGCCTACAAAAGAAGATCAAGACCAAAATCAAGATCAAGATCATCATCAATATACTACACCAACATCAAATCTTGTGGTGAGTCTCATAAAACCATCACATGCTTTTATTAGAATATCTAAACAAAAGCATGTGTTGCTTTATCTAATGATCTCTCAATAAGCACCCAATAGGGGTGAATCTATCCTAGTAATTTCAAGTATAAGGATAAGAAATCAAGCTCCACCACAAGCACTAAACCCTCAGACCAACATCACTGGGTTTAGTGTTATTTTTGCAACTTAGATCATTTTCATTAGATCTTACCAGATCAGGGAACATCTCTCAAAGAGATAGTAAAACCTCCAATTCTATAAGATTCAAACAAACTATGGCCCAGCCAACTAGGAACCACATCCTAGAGCCTTAGACCAACATCATAGGCAGAAAAGATAATAAAAGCTTCCATATCATCTTATCAGTTTTAATCACAAGCATAATCAAGCTAAGCCTAGAAATAAGACTCAATCACTTGTGTGCCAAATCATATTGGTATCACAAGGACAGGTTGTATATGAACTAAAACCAATCCTTGTTCAGAATCCACACAGAAAAGGGACAATCAAATATATATCATTTTCCTGAAGCTAAGTGCCAGGAATCAACATTAAAATTAATCTATACATCCACAGAAAATCATTACATATAATGATTTGATTCAGAGTGTATCATCTCAAACAAACCCATACTATAACTGCAGTAAGCAACCACTGGGAGAAAACTACTGTCAGTATGAGAAATCTGACAGTAGAGTAAACTCTCAGACCAACAACATAATCCAATCAAGGATTTTATTGAAACAACTAGCATGGATCATGGTAGATTACCACTAGGAAAAATCTGACAGGCAACTAGTATCATCAAAGCTACTATCAATCCTTAACCACAGCAGGCAATCATTTCCCATGATCAAATATGATCAACAGTAAATCTAAAGCATGATAGATATGATCAACAGGGGTTATGAACCCTAATCCAGAGATGAACCCTAATCCAGAGATGAACCCAATCAGCACATAATCACTCAACATGAGAAGCCACTAGCTACACACCAAAAATAATCAAGGCAGTAGCATGGACAAACACCACAGAGACCACTTACCCAATGGCCTCGCAGATGAATCGAAGAGGAAGCAGAGGGGCCGACGAATCATGGCGAGGGAGCACCAAGGCGCGCAACCTGCACCAGCCATGGCGTAGAATGACGCCAAACCGACACACCACGAAGGTGGGATCGCAGCAGCGGCAAAGAACTTCTCCAAACCCTAGGGTTCGGGAATGGGGTGGAACTGACCACGGGGAAGCCCCAAAGTCAAATCCAAGTGGATAGGACGAAAGAGCGTTGTCGACAACCCCAACCCGCACCACGGCGGTGGCCAGAACGACAGACGACGGCGAGAATCGACGGTGGCGGCATCGCCGGCCACGGGGGCGAGTCAGGGGAGGAGAAGATAAGGTCGAGGGAGAGAGAGAGAGGACGCAGAGTGGGCTGGGTGGACCAAAACACTTCGGGGTAGTCATTTGACCCTGCCCCATTGGGCCACCTTAGCCCAATAAGCCCAAGGGGCCAGCCCAGGTTATTTAATAAATCTTTTGATCAATTGGAAAAGACCAAAATACCCCTGAATTCAATAAAATTATAGAAAATAAAATAAGAGTCCAAAAATTATAAATAAAATATTTTTGGATTCACAATAATTCACTCTGTCCAAATAAAATAATATATCAAATTTTGAACATTCAAATTTTTATAAGAATTTTGTAATTTAAATATTCCTTATGGAATTTTACAAAATTATTGATAGGTGATAAAAATAAATAAAAATCACTTTCATTATTTATTAATATTATATTATTTTTGAAAAATACTAAATAATATTTAGTAATAAAATTAATGTATAATTAATAATTCCTAGAAGAATTATTAAATCAATAAAAGTCAAATAAAGGGAAATAAAATAAAATAACTCAATATATGTTATAAATATTAAAAAGAAATATTTATAAATCCTTTATTACTCAAAAAGGAACTTTTTGGGGTAAATGCATATAAATTTAAATAATGCATTATATTACTTGCATAATCATTTTGCTTCTTCAAATATTGTCCTTATCGGGCAATAATGATGTTTTTGTAGAACTAGAAGCTCAAGGTCCAGTGCAAGCATCAGAATTCACTACCTTGCCATCACAAGGCAAGTTCATCACTTGCTCATGTCCTTTGAAGAGTCTTTATCAAAGTATTTGAAAATTGTGTGTTATCATATATGATATAAAAAAAGAAATTATTATTTTCATAAATAAAGAAATCATAGATATCATCCTAAGTGGTGATATAATGGAGCAATAGAACTTAGGGTTATATTTGCAACAATGATGAATAAGTAGGGACTTAACAACCCCTGACATCAGTGATTCTAGCGCCGTATATTACGCGTTAGCCATGAGATTTGGAATGGGACAGAGAAGTCAGCTGTATCTTATTCCTCTCGCATGAATCCGGATGTGCAGGTCGTGGCTGTTATCCTCGTAGCATGCATATTAATTGGTAATTCGTAGAGGATATGCAGCATATGGGGGGGAACCTCAACGTCCCATGATAGTTCTGGCATCTAACGGTTTGTACAAACCATTGTCGTAATTCATTATGTGGGCATGGTGTACACCAAGGAGGCATGCGGGGTCGCGAAGGGGGCAGTGATTGGCTTGGACCAACTACTGGGCCCCACATCATGGAATTGTGGACGGGAAAGTACGCCCGGTTGTGCAACAAGGAGTTGATCTCTCATGGGTAAAGTAACGCACCTCTGCAGAATGTAAGAATTGTAACCTATTACTCCCTGTTCCGGGAAGGAGCTACGAATGTGGCAGGAAAGGAACTCCATAAAAGTTCTGGTCAACCTGTGAAGGCTGATTGTCATAGTTTTTCGGCATAAAATCAATCTTTGAAGAAAGATTTACAAAAAACTGCATAGTGCCAAGGATTTATAATCCGAGGTGGTAGTTAGAGCATCAAACTTCCCACCTTGCATATAATGAACTTGTTGGGTAACGCTGTTACTCATTGTTTCCTTTGATCCCTTGCTTAGACTCTGAGGATCCCGAAGATGTGCCAATGAATGCAACCGAATGTCAAGAAGATGTGTTCTACGAGGAACATGGTCTATCAGGAGGAGTTGAAGGAGTGGATTACGAGATCCGCTATGGTGTCCATGAGAACGAGTCCACTTAAGTGTCTAGTTAGTAGTAACTAACGGAGCCGAGCAGCATGAACTCTATAGAATAAGCTATTGAACCCCACTCCTAATCGGAGATGCTACTTTCAAATTTCTGCTGAACATCATATATTTTGGTTTGTAAGTTGGATCTTTTGGAAGTCTTGAACTTCCAGTATTGTAATAATAATAATGTGTGTACTTTTGTAATATGGACCCGCAATGTTTCTGTTGTACCATTCTGAGGGATGTGATATTTACGGAACAGTGTTTTGTGAATGTCATGTCAACGACTATAATGTACTACACATGCAGTGGTATGCTGGGTCACCGCAAAACTTGTGGTTGAACAAGGGTGAAGGTTCACCAATTTCTATTGGTGGTTCCTTGGGAAAGTTTTTGGCAAAGAAAAACTTAGTGTTTTCCACTAATAAGTAAAACCTATTTTGAACAAAGCAAGCCTAAGCTACACGTAGCCAAAGTCATGTAGCAACTAGATGCTAATATTTTACTAAGGTATCACTTGCCAATACTATTCCAATGTATTGACCCACTTTGGCTGTAACTTGTGATGTTGCAGGTTACTCTGATGATGATTAGGGGTTATGATTCTACACTCAACATGCTTGCCTGTGGCACATGAAGATGAAGACTTCTATGTCACATCCCAAGATTTTCCAAATCTTGTAATGTGAAAAATAAATAAATGTTGAAATTCAGGGTGAAAAGAAACTTTTGTTTCTAAATAGAAACTTAAAACCCCATCTTGAACAAACTTTAATTAAAGTTTGAAACCAACAAAATCCAAATCAAGAGAAATGCATTTCTCAATAAATGTATCTTGAAATTTAAACACTTGGGAAATAAATCCAAACCCTAAGCCCTAAGGGAATAGAAATCATTTCCAAGTTATCTCCAAGTCTATGGATTTGATCCATATAAAAATTTGTCAACAGAAATTTACAAACGATCAAGAAAGATAAATATAAATATATTAAAACCCTATAAACTGGTTTCACTTAATTTGGAGCCATGGATAAAATCTTAGGAATTTAGTAAGATAAGGAAAAATTAATTTCCAAAGCTAATAAATCACTTATATAAAATCCATACCAAATGGTGAGCAATTAATCCTAAAGAAATTTAAAAGGATAAAAAATATAAAATAAGATTTTAAAAATTGGAGTCACCAAGTTTGGATCTATAAATAAAAAGATATGTATTTTATAAGATGAAGAAAGAAATATTAAATAAGGAATATTTAAAGACCAAATTAAATCTTGGCCTAATCCATAAACAAGTGGAATGATTATAATCCAAATCCAAATAAAATATTGGATAAAGAATTTCCAAAATAAAATAAAATGGCATTAACCATTCTATGCCTATTTTAATAAAAACAAATCTCTAATAAGAATAATTATATAATTCATGAGAAAATAGTATTTTGGAATTTACCCAAGTAAAATAAAAGTTATTTAATTAACTTAAATAAAATAAATCTTCCAAGTAAAATTTATGGAATTAAAACTATATTTAAATTTCATTGGAATAAAGACAAGTACCCAATTTAAAATGATTAATAAATCATATTAAAATTATTGCAATTAATTCTAGGTAAATATTTTGACACCCTATTAAGTAAATAAAGCTTACTGAAAGGTTTTGGAAGGATTTAGAATTCAAATGGAAATTAAAAACATTATTAAATCTTGAAGGAATTAATACAAGGACCTACTTTAAATAATTAAAAAGGCACTTATGGAATAAAAGTTTTATTCTAAATTTGACATCAGAATGTGGTAATAAACTGTGTTTGATTATTCACAAAATTTGGAAAAGGTTTGAATTCAAATGAGTGTTTGAATTAATTAAACAAAACCAAAACAGAAATTAGAAATAGAAAAAAGAAAAAGGTTTCAGTATAAAAAAAATGAATCTGGCCAGCCCAACCCACTAAGCCCATCGTTGACCCATCTTCCTTCCCATGAGAAAAACGCTTTCATGAATAGACCATGACATCACTTACCGCCTGGACCCACTTCCCCTCTCTCCCTCACGCTGACAACGCACCCCATCGCCACGTCGTCATTGTCTTCACCCACCCCGCTGACCACGCTCCTCTGGCCGTTTCTCCGATGATGAATGCCGGTGTTAAATCCCTGTCAATCCCGTGCTAAAACCTCACCGTGACTGCGTGTATTTAGTCGCCCCTCTCTCCTCTACCAATCCCCTCTACTCCTGTTTCCCCTATGCCTCCAGGCCGTCCTAATTCATCCATAATCTGCCACTGCTCCGACGAGCTCCGCGAGGAATTCCGGCAGCCCCGCGTCGCCCCTTGCCTCCTCGACCACGCTCATATGCTCCCCACCTCCTGGCGAACCTCCCCGTAGCATCAGCTCGCTCGTGCATGCCCCCTATCATTGGCAACCACCTCGTCTGACCACGCCCCCGTCTGCTCCAACTCCGACGAGCTCCACAGGTAGTCTCTGACCGCACCGCTCTCTCTCTCTTTGATGCTCCCATACTCCCTAATCTCCCACACGTCTAATAGCACCATCTTTTCCCTCTCCCGTGCTCTACATCGACGTCCCCGACGACGATAGCGCGTGCCCGTCACCAGACACCTCTCCGGCGAGAAATCCCTACAACTCCAGCGCGCCCCTCGACAAACAAAAGGCACCTCGATCACCCCCACGACACCGCGAACTCGGTGAGCACCTCCCTTCACTCCCTCGCTTCCTATACTCACCGAACCACCGCCACCAGACACGCCGCCGCCACTCGTCGCCGCCAGCGCCGCCCACCTTTGGTCAATCGCGCAGTAGTCGTTCGATCCCGATCCAAGGCACACTATAGATTCACTTAAAAACGAAGGGGTATGCGATCTGTGTCGTGCGATCAAGTAAGATCCAGCGATCCTCAGTGCATGATCCGAACGAATCGGTACCAGCCAGTAGGAAAGCGACACGTGGCCCAGAGTCTGTTTTAAAAACAAGATTTGTTCTATTAGAAGTGCCAATTTGAAAAATTCATAAGTTTCAAACCACACGTCCAAATTTTGAAAATTTTATATCAATAGATTCAGCAAAACAAGTACTTTCTGACCATGAACTTTGTTTAGTAAAATGCTGCTGTTAAATTGATTGTTTTTGCAGAAACTTGTGTATGCATGTTTAGAATATAAAAATTGTTCTAAAATGATTTTTGAGATAAAACCTTTGGAAAATGGATTGTTTTGAACCTACTGACCTTATAAACCAACTCATGGATTTGAAAATGTATTTGGTGAAGCAAAAGAATTAATCTTTGATTTAAACCATTTCTAGTCAATAAAAATAAAGCTTATTTGTTAAAAATGATTTTGGAGGAAAACCTTTGGGAAATGTTTTGGAATAAACTCTCTAACCCTAAACACAATGTTTTATGGTTTGAAAACATATTTTGTGAACCCTATAGAATTTTTCCTTATTAAAAAGCATTTCTTCACCACATAAAATAATACTTTGGTTTAAAAATGGTTTATAGGTAAAATATTTTGCAAATAGTTTTGCCATTTTATAAAATGACCAATAAAGTGTTTTAGAATGTTTATAACCTATTTTAAACCACTTTTGTAAATAAAACAAAGTTTGGCATGTTTGCATGCATTGTTTTGATTCTATTAATTTATGTGATGTTGCTTGAATGGTAGATTCAAATTGTGCCCTTCCTTGATTGAATTATAGTGATTTGAAGAGTGTGATCATTGCAAAGACAATAAGTTAACTTATATTCTCTACCAAAAAGGAAACTGATGCTTCATACTTTTGTCCCATTATTTTCTCTATGCATTGGTGATATTTCTAAGTAGGACTTGCATGGAATTTTTGCTAAGTATAAACTATGCCATGGGAAATCCTAGTAGATGAAACCTTAGTAGAATTTCCTTAATTAAGATTCCTACTACTATCAAGATTAGATTAGCTAATAGAAAACAAGGGTGGAATATATATTCATGCTATGGAATATTTCTAAGTCTGTGGACTTGTGTTTTGTTAATAAAACAACTAAGTGAATGAATCACCCGGGTGGAATGGAAGGAATGGGTTTTGTTGAGTGGTTCACAAGGCCCATTTCTATGGTTTACCTTGTGTATCTCACTTGTGGATGGCCACCCAGGAACAAAGAGATTTCAGATGTCAAATGTTGAGAAGCTTCAAGTGCAACCACTTGGAATTATGGGCTCTGCCTGGATCATATAGGTTGCAATAACTTATCCAAATGGACAGTTAGTGGTAGGGGAATGATAGGTTGGAATGCGTCCATTCTGGTCTAAGGGAAGGCTTCTGAAAGATTTTGTCTTGGTGAAACCAAGTCTTGTGGGGAAAGTGCATCACCTCTACAAAGAGTAAAATCTAAGTACTTAGCCATGTACCTGGTAAAGGACAATTTGAGCATCAAGACATGGAAGCTATCAAGAATCTCCTCATCTCAATTTCTAAGTTAAAACTTGTGGTTGAACAAGGGTTGAAGGATCACCAATTTCTATTGGGAGATGCCTTGGGTGATTTTTGTCAAACATAAACTTAGTGTTTTCAAATGATAAGGAAAATCTATTTTGAGCAAAGCAAGCCTAAGCTCCATTTAGCCAAATGTATATAGATGACAGACTCCACAATATTACCATAGTATCACTTGCCAATACAATTCAAATGTATTGACCCTTGTGGCTGTAACTTATTATGTTGCAGGTTTGTTTGATGTTAGAGAAGTTTATTGATTAGGATTAGAAGTCTACAACCAACATGTCTTCCTGTGGCACTTTGGAGATGAAGGACCCCATGCTATTGTTATATTCTGCTGCATTGTAATGAGATAGCCAAAAGAGCTATGTAAGATGTAATAATTTATTTTATTCCTGGTTATAAAGTTGTATTATGACCTTTGTATCTTGATATTACATCTTAACTGTGGATGCTATCTATTGATCCAGGGACTAGCATTGTAAACACAGGGATCTCTACCTTATTAAAGGTTGGGAACCTTACATTCTATTTTTATATTATTAAGTTAAACTCTTGTATTAGCCTATGGCTATGGAGTTGTAAAAGACTATGTTATCTCTGATTAACGATGTAATAATGACCTTTGTTTCCGTTTACTTCATCTTAAAATGTGGATGCAATTGATCCAGGGACTAGCATTGCAAGCACAGGGATCTTTACCTTTATAAAGGTGGGATCTTACAATGCATTTGGCTAAGTGGAGCTTAGGCTTGCTGTGCTCAAAATAGATTTTCCTTATCATTTGAGAACACTAAGTTTTTTTTGTCAAAATCACCCAAGGCATATACCAATCAAAGATTGAAGATCCTTAAACCCTTGTTCAACCACAAGTTTTTAACTTAGAAAATTGGGATGAGGAGATTCTTGATAACTTCCATGTCTTGATGCTCAAATTGTCCATTGCCGGGGACACGACTAAGTACTGGTGCATTTTCCCCACAAGACTCGACATGCATCTAGACAAGATCTTTCAGAAGCCTTCCCTTAGACCAAAATGGACGCGCTCCAAACCTATCAACCCCTACCACCAACTGTCCATTTGGCTAAGTTATTGCAACCTATATGATCCAGGTAGAGCCCATAATGCCAAGTGGCTACACTTGAAGCTTATCAACATTTGACATCTCAAATATCTTTGTTCCTGGGTGGCTTTCCACAAGTGTGATACACCAGGGTAGTCCATTGAAATGGGCCCTGAGTAACCACTCAACACAAACCATTCTCACCATTCCACCCAGGTGATTCATTCACATAGTTGTTTTATTAAGTAAAAACACAAGTCATCGACTTAGAAATATTTCATAGCATGAATATAATCTACCCTTGTTTTCTACTAGCTAGGCTAAGCATGATAGTAGTAGGAACCTTAACTTAGGGAAAATTCTACTAAGGTTTCATCTACCAGGATTTCCCATGGCATAGTTAACACTTAGAAAAATCGATGCAAGTCCTACTTTGAAATATCACTAATTCATAGTGAAAATAAAGGGACAAAAGTATGAAGCACCACTTGCCTTTTTGGTAGATATTAGAAGTTCACTCCTTGATCTTGCAATAGTCACACTCTTCAAATTCCACTACAATTAAATCAAGGCACAAATTCAATCTACCATTGAAGCAATTCATCACATAGAATAATAAAAACAAAGCAATGCATGCTAGCATGCCAAAGATTGTTTTATTTGTAAAAGTGGTTTCTAATAGGTTATAAATATTTTAAAACACCTATTGGTCATTTATAAAAGTGGCAAAACCATTTGATATCAAGTTAGTGAAAATGGCCATTTAAATCATTTTTGTTTTGTTAGAAATGATCTAATCAAAGTAATAATTCCTAGTGTTTGACAAATATATTTTTAAACACAAATGTTAGTGTTTTGTGGTCAAGTGTTTAATATTAAAACCATTTGCAAAAGGTTTTACCTATAAACCAGTTTTAAATCAAACAACATTTTATTTCATTAGAAATGCCTTTAAACAAAGTAATAATTTTCTAGAGTTCACCAAATATATTTTTTAAATCCTCTTGGTGTTTAGGGTCATAGAGTTTAAATAAGTTCATATTCCAAAGGTTTTACTCAAAAGACATTTTTAAAACATAAACAATATTTTTATTTAACTAGAAACGCGACTCATTTCGAATCCTCCGATCTGAGCCTCGAGCACCAGGGCAGAGTGACCTAGGCGACTGTGGGTGATCCGAACGGCGAATGTGAAGCACGATTCCGAGCCACTGAGGTACTCAAGTATGGCAGGTGGAGAGGTAACGTCCAAGTTGACCTGTCTGGTGATCTTCTTTTGCACCATGTTGGATGGAAGTCCCTTTTGTGTGATCGTAGCCCTAGTGATCGTGGGTATGGATCGACTCTGTTGTTCAGAGCTAGCGCAGCCATAGGTTGTGCGGGTGCTCCAGGTGGAGGAGGTGGGGCGCTGTATGCAACAGCTCCTGGGATCAGGATCGAATTCTAGATTCATCGCCTCGCGCCTCATCTAGGCGTATCCTTTATAGAGTTTCTGGAACTCCCTACAATATTTGAGCATGTGGCTGGCTTTCTTTTTCTCGTCGTGCTTGTCGGTGTAGAAGTGGATGGTGCAGGGACCCCACAATTTGTCGAGTGCAGATGGCTCATCATCGTGGTTGCGGCATTGCCATGCTTGTGTCGGTTTTCCGCTGCCGTTGTAGTTCCCACTGTGATATCCGCTGCTGCGGTTTCCATCTTCACAGCGATCGGTGTAGCCAGCCGTGACCATATCGACCTCTTCACTCTCATCATAGACGCACGCTCTTCTTTTTCCTCGGCGATCACACCTACACCAAAGTCGTCCTTGTCATACGAACGTGTTAGGTTGATGGCATCCTCGTTGTCAGCCCAGTGATTAGCGATGTCCATGAGATGATCAATGGTTTTGGGTTTGACGCGCCCTATATCTTCTCTAAATTCGTAGTGCCTCACGCTGCCGTTGAAGGTGTCTTCCTCCGAGATATTCCTAGCGGAGTTCTTGATGAAGGACCAATGTTGTACGTACGAGCAGATGGACTCATTGGAACGTCTACAAAAGGCGCGTATCTCATCGATTGAGACTGGCCTCTTGTTGGTTCCTTTAAAGTTGCGGATAAAGTAGTACACCAACTCTTCCCACCTGCGGAAGGATCCGGAGGATAGGTTATTAAGCTAGGATCTGGTTGCGCTCGTCATCTGCATGGCTATGTTTTTCCTTCCGCCATGGAGCTTGACTTATGAGATATGATCATCCGGCCAGATCTTTGGCTCCAGTACGCTGTCAAACTTCGGGTTATCCGAAGGGAGTTTGAAGCCTTTAGGCATCCGCGTTTGCCGTATGGCCTTGATAAATCACCTGGCGCCGCATCACTCTGTGTCTTCCTATTCGGACTCTGTGGAGCACACACGTTTTGCGCGTGATTTTTCAATCTTGTGTTGTGTGAGCTCATCATGGGCGTCATAGTTGCGGCTCTTTCATCGCAGGTTACGTCCACACCGCTGTAGGTCATGGTCCTTCTCGTCGGATGAGGGTGTGCGGCTCCTGGTGAATTTTACCATAACCTTTTACTTTGGATCTGGGGCCGGTTCTCCATGTAGTGCATCTTAGACAAGCCCGATACCTGCAATCGCAGATTTATGGATTGCGCACCGGTGGCAGGTTTGCGGCCAGATATGTAGTGGCTTCCATGACCGCGGCCTGTGGAGTTTTGGGCATGATGTTTCCCTGCGAGTCCATCGACATGAAGGACAGGTTGAGTGCCTTGGTGGCCTCGCGTCTTGCGGCAGGGTCCATGCGCTCCAGACAGGAGTGGTGCTTTTGGCCTTCATATCCTTTCGAGGAGGATACGCCAACTGAGGAGAGCGCAGCTCGCCGCATGCTTGACTTGTTAGCCGCTCTCCTACGATGTCCGCGCTCCTTGTGCTGCTCTACTTGTCGATTGTGCTCCTTTATGAGGAGCCAGTGGTAGCCCATCGGCATATCGCGAAAGGCATCGAGTGGTAGAGGATTGGTGCCTCGCACAACTTCTCGGACTCTTCCCACTAAACGTCATTGAGATGAATCTCTTGATGATTGCGGTTGCCACGGTTGGCAGCTTCATGTGGTTCGTTCCCGTTGGGATTGGCCGGGGTGGGACATTGACTCTGTTTTCGATGTTAGCAGCTTGCGGATTGAGAGGGGGAGCCGTTGGTTTGGCTCCGTTATCAACGTTTCCATCAAGGATGGCTGCGCACATGTAGCAATGGGGGAGATCATTGCTCCCACAACTCTCAGATCCAGAACCGTAGGTTCCTTCCTCCGTAGGAGGGTTGCAGAGGTCATAGTTGCAGCCTGCTACTGTCATGTGAATCGCTTGTTAGCTACAGTGCGCTCAAGACACTGATTGGAGGCACCCAAGGAGAGGGTACGATTGTCGGAGGTACCACCCACTCTGGGAGGCGGATAGTGCCGATCTTGCCTACCTGGAAGCATAGTCTCCCAAGCATTATCTCGATTCCGTCTCCTATGGAATTGAAGTCACAGAGGGTTGCAGGTGAGTCGACGGTGAAGTCGATGGTGCCGAAGAGGAGGTGGTTCTAACAGACGGCGCCAATTGATGATGGATGAACTCGTCAATTCCCATTGTTATGGACTTGGGTTTTGCAGAAGGAGGGTAAGTTGGAGATCACGGAACGGCTAACAGATTTGCAACACGGACTCACGAGGTTTACCCAGGTTCAGACCCGCAGAGGGAAAACCCTACTCCTGATTGTGTGTTCTTGATTGATGGCGATTCCAATGAATACAAGGGTGCGTAGATGTAATCTGGCGTGAGGTGTGTTCTAGGGTATGCGGTTAGAGAGCCTCCTCGTCGTGCCGTCCTGGCCTTTATTTGGGGAGGCCAGGTCTCAGGGTGTGTAACATCCCAAATTTCATCAAATGCAGAAAACCATGTATTGCATTCATATCATGATAGCATATTTGTCTTGCACAAAATTTTCAAACCAAAACCCTAAATAAAACCATATTTAACCCCTCTTTATTTATATTATGGGGCATGGTTTTATTTTTATTTTCAAAAGACCAACGAATTTTTGAGTGAAAAGGTGTGTTTGACATACTTTTGGATGCAAGGATCACAGTACAAAATTTTGAAGTGATTTGAATTCAAACAGATTTCAAATTGAGTTTCAAACCATTCCTAAAAATAAAATTAGAAAAATAAAAGGAGAAGCGAAAAAAATAAAGTCAGCGCTACCCTTTCGGCCCAACACCACATCTGGCCCAGCAACCCACCCAAGGTTCTCTCCCTCTGCCCCTTCTCTCACCGCGCAATCCTAACCCTGCACTCACTAACTAGTGGCCCCAATGCCACGTAGTCATCGTCCCCAAACCCCACGCGTAGACCACGTCGTCGCCGCTGTTTCCTCCCCATTCACTGCCGTGATGAATCCAGTTAAATCCCATTGAATCACCGCGCAAATGACACCCCTGCTCTGGCTACTTAAACACCACACCGCCGCGGCCATTTACCATCAAACTCCCACGCCCAAGCGCCCCTAGGCTGCCCGTATTCAAGCTTGCACCACCGCTGCCCAACGAACGACGACGAGTGATTCCGGTGAGTTCCGTCCACCCTGTGCCTTCCGGTTCGTCCTGACATGCTTGCCAATCCCTTTTTCTCCTTCTCATGCTCTATGTTTTCCTACTTGTGACCCAGAGCGTCAGCCCCATCAACCCCTCCAAGCACCCAATGCAGTCCACAACTCCGGCGAGTAATTCCGTCCAGGTCAGCACGCCGCTTGCCTTTTAGATCAAACTAACTTGTGCGCCTTGTCCTTGTGCACGTTCTGATGCCCTTTTTTTGCACTACGGTGACCTAGGTCATCGCCATTTGCAAAAGCCTGGCGCCAACAGCTACTTCGACGAGCTTCCACAGCCACCGCAGCTCGCCCATGTCCAAGCCAACTCTGCCTTGAGCTTCCTCGCATCTATGAGACGCTAGTAAGCCACCGCACTCCCCTTATCCCCCTCTGGATTCGCTAGAGCATCGCCGGCAGAAGCGCCACCGCCGCGAGTAGCCATCAGCACCGCTCGAGTATGGTCGTTTGATCTAGGGCCGTTAGATCTGGATCGAGTGTTGTAGATTAGAATGCGAGTGAAGCGGTATGTTTTGATCTAGGGTGTTGGATCTGACTTGATCCAACGGCACGGAAACGCGATCCGCATGAATCGGTACCAACCAATCAGATGTGTCCACGTGTCTGTAGTTTAGATTTAAAATCTATTTTTGAATCTATTAGGAATTTAAACTTGTAAAATTCATATCTTTTGATCTGTTTGTCCAAAAAATGCAAATAATATATCCTTGGAACTGAAAATTAAGCCCTACACTTATGTGGACTTGAATTAGAATTTTTCTTCTGGAAAAATAGGATTATTTGAAGAACCAATTATAGGCTTATTTTGACTATATAAAATGTTTGAAAAATTGTTTTAGAGTGAAACTTGTTTTATTTGAACCTTAGAAAGTTTAATTTGCATTCAGTACTGTTTGGTTTGATTTGTTTAGTGTAGAAAATCATCCCATTGCATTTGCATGCATTCATATATATTTTTGTTTGATTATTTGAATGTGAATTTGGTGTTATTATTTGAATGTGAATTTGGTGTTATTATTTGAATGTGAATTTGGTGTTATTATTTTTGTTTGATTATTTGATTTTGGTGATTGTGGTGATTGTGATTGTGAGGACTGTTGCTAGTCTCCCAACTATCAAGGCAAGTGGTGCTTCATGTATTTTTTCTTCTTATTTTGACTATGCATTAGTGATATTTTGAGTAGGACTTGCATGTATATTTTTGCTAAGTTATTACTATGCTATGCCTTGGGAAATTCTAGTAGTTGTAGTTTTAATAGAATTCTTCTAAGTTGAGAAACCTTGTTCGGTTATCATGCTTAGCTTAGCTAGTAGAAAACAAGGGTGGAATATTCATGCTATGAAATTTTGTTAAGTCAATGACTTGTGTTTTTGATTAATAAAACAACTATGTGAATGAATCACCTGAGTGGAATGGTATGTTGGTTTATGTTGAGTGGCTACACAAGGCCCATGTCTATGGTTTACCTTGTGTATCACACTTGTGGAAAGCCACCTAGGAACAAATGGGTGAGATGTTTAGTGTTGAGAAGCTTCTAGTGCAACCACATGGCATATGGGCTCTGCCTTGACCAAATAGGTTGCAAGAACTTAGACAGATGGATAGTAAGTGGTAGGGTGATAGGATGGAACGCGTCCATGGTGGTCTAAGGTAATGATTCTGAAAAGTCTCGTATCGATGCATGTCGAGTCTTGTGGGGAAAGTGCACCACCTCTCGAGAGGGTAAAACCTTAGAACTTAGCCGTGTCCCGGCAATGGAAAATTTTAGCATCAAAGACATTGAAGCTATCAAGGATCTCCTCATCCCAATTTCTAAGTTAAAAACTTGTGGTTGAACAAGGGTAAAGTTTCACCAATGTCTATTGGTGGTTCCTTGGGTGTTTTTGCCAAACAAAAACTTAGTGTTTTCAACTAATAAGGAAAACCTTATTTTGAGAAAAGCAAGCCTGAGCTACACTTAGCCAAATTCCTATAGTGATTAGATACTACTATTCTACTATGGTATCACTTGACAATACAATTCCAAATGTATTGACCCACTATGGCTGTAACTTATTATGTTGAAGGTTACTCTCATGGAGATTAGGGTTGCGAGTCTACACTCAACATGTTTGCCTGTGGCACATGAAGATACTTATGATTGAACTCTATGTATTATCCATGTTCTAATGAGTTGTAAAGACTATGTTTGTCTCTGGAATGACAATGTAATAAGGACCTTTGTATCTATGCACTTCATCTTAAACTGTGGATGCTAGCATTTGATCTAGGGACAAGCATTGCAATCACAGGGGCCTTTACCTTTAAAAGGTAGGGTCTTACATGTGGGATGGTATCAGAGCTCTGTGTTGCATGTAGGATTATGACCCTAAGTTGGATTAGACTAAGGAAACCACTAGGAAAAATGCAACTCTTTGCAAATTCCACACCTTCCTTTTTCTTCTCGTAAACCTCTTCTAATCTCCTTTCTCATCTCTATTTGTAGATGGTCACCATCAACGAAGCCGTCAAGAAGAGACCACTCATGACCATGACTTTAGAATGTGAGATGGAGTTTCCCAAAGCACTCAAAAACCTCATGGTTAGCTTGGGAATACATGGTGAAGCCGTGTACAAGGGATTTCTAGTAATGGATGAAGGAGAAGAATATTGGTAGGTTCAACTCCACTTGTATAAAAACAAGGGAGAAAACCACAAAGAGTCGGGATTCTGCATGATCATCAACTCAGAAATGTATATGTCATTCTTTGACTCTACAAGAAATGCAGCTTGGAATGTTATCAAGGAGCTTGGTGAAAGACTCAAGTGTAGAATGCTCAACACTCAAAATGACCTTAGAGAAGAGAAGAAGTATACCCAAGACTTAGAGACCGCCATAAAACGTCTAAGGGAAGATATCATAGACTTAGCATATGAGTGAGAATTGGGACGTATTCCAATAGTTGGACCACCACACTTGTCATTTTCTCGCAAAAAATTGTCTAAGTTATGTTTGAACTTAGTTCTTGTGGTAGATTTTTGTATGGCATGACTTGTATGTTTTATGGATGATTGTATGTTTTTGCTTTTGTTATCTTATGATTTTCTCTCTAATTGTATTGTTTCTAATTTTTATCCATCTTATGCAATAGATGCCTAGCTTTGTTGTTAGCACTTCCGAGGAGTTTAAGGAAACTCATTTTGGTTCTCGTCTTGTGGAGCTCACTAGTGTGCTCAACCTCCCACTCCCTAGTATTAAGGCACTTCAGCTCACCAAGTTCGAGAGGAAGGATATTTGGGGCTTTAGAGTCTCGCAGCCTAGATGCCAGACGAAGCCACCCACGACGGAGATTACCTCCAAGATGATGCATGATGACAAGGAGAAGGGTCTAGACGTAGTAATGCAGGAGCTACTTGGACGCCTCTGCAGTCGACACTCCACTGAGCTCAGGGGCCTCTACTTCCACCCTTTCGGGAGACGTGACAAGAAAGGAGAGGCTGTAGTGTATGATGATGATACTAGAGAGAATATCGAGCCTATACGTTTGTATCTCTAGGACCTAGAGAGCCTCGTTAGACACCTCGACACAGATAGGACAAATGTCATTCTTAGCAATGACAAGCTTCAAGTTCAGTTGAGGGAGAAGGACAAGATCTTCGCGGAGCAGGACGAGATCGTCAAGGAGATGGAGGCCAGATTCGAGAGCCAGGACAAGAATTTCAAGAATTAAGAGAAGATAGTGCAGGATAGAAATAGGAAGATCAAGTACATGAGGACCGAGATAGAGCTCAAGGACCTTGAGCTAGAGACCCAGCAGGGAGTGATAGAGAGACTGCGCTCGCAGAATAGAGCCCTTCGTGCGAAGATTGAGGCCTTGACCACCAATGTGGAGGAGTATAAGACAGCCATGGAGACAGTTAGAGTTACTCTGGTGGACGAGGAGGTTGACATGGAGGAGTAGTGTTGACTACTCAGCTATCTATTTATCTAGCATCCATTTATTTATTTATTCGCAATGATCATCCAACATGTGGATGGCCTGTTAGTGTGTTTACTTTTCCAAAAATTGTTTACATTGTTCAAACTCCAAGTTTATCTTATGCTTGATTTATGTGATTGTTGCTATGTGATGTATTGTGCATGATGCATCTATGGGTTATATCTCATTACTTATCCTTATTGAAACCACAGATGCATCCCCATCGTGCCAATCCAAACCAAAACAACAATAACAACAATCCCGAGATGCAGCAGCTGATGACAACTCAAACTTAGTTGATGCAGATGATGACCCAGTTCATGGAAAATCAGAACCAGAACAACAACAACAACAACAACAACCACAACAACAACAACAACAATCAAAACAACCCACCAGCCTCAGACATGGTTACAAGGTCTTTGAGGTTGAGGTCTACCAAGTTCTCGGGAACCACTGATCCCATGGAAGCCAATGACTGGCTACATTCTGTGAATAAGGACTTGGTCACTGTAGGCTTCACAGATGAAGAAAAGGTCAGATTTGCAGCACATCTGCTTGAAGGACCAACAACCACATGGTGGGATAACTTCCAGATGACCACTCCCATTGAGGATGTGACTTGGGCAATATTTGAGGATGGTTTCCGCACTACCCATATCTCATTAGGAGTGATGAATTTTAAGAATAAAGAGTTCCACAATCTGAAGCAACGACACTACAGTGTGGCAGAATATATTGAGGAGTTCAACAATCTGGCATGCTATGCACTAGATGAGGTTGATACTGATGCCAAGAGGAAGGAGAAATTCCTCGAGGGATTGAATGATGAGATGAACTTGCATCTATCTGTTGCATATGTCCCAACTTATCAATCACTGTGTGACAAGGCCACCATATTGGAGAGAAAGATGAAGCATGTTGAGAACAGGAAGAGGAAGCATCACTTTGATAAGCACAGTTCTGGATCGTCACACAAGTGCTCCCATGGTGAGGATAGTGGAGGTTCTGGATCCTACGAGCATGGGAAGTATAACAGCCACCACAATAGTAACTGTCACCATGACAACAAGCACCACTGCAGTCATGACAATGATAGATATAAGAACCACAAGAGTCGACACAAGAGCCACCACAGTGGGAATGGTAATGGGAGTTAGCCTGCAAAAAGGGACATTAGTCAGGTTGTTCAAGTGCAAGAAAACTGGGAACTATGCAAACGAATGCCAAGAAAAGAAGGATGATGGAGCCAAAAAGCCTAACCCTTTCCAGGAGGGACAAGTGAACCACATCAATGTGGAATAAATCTATGAGGAATCTGATGCTGTGGCTAGTAAGTTCAAGCTTAATTCTTTTCTAGCACTTTTTCTTTTTGGTACCGGCTCATCGCATTCATTCATATCAAGAGCATTTGTTAATAAAAATGGACTTGCAACTGAAACTATTGGGTGTCCTATTAAAGTAAGCTCTCCTGGTGGAGAGATGATAGTGAATTTTGGAGTCCATGTTCTAGTGATAAAATTTGGAAAGTATAAGTTTCCAGTTAGTCTGATAATCCTAGATTCCCAAGGATTGGATGTAATTTTGGGCATGGATTGGATGACTAAGTATGAAGGAGTAATAGATTGTGCCAATCATACTGTTACACTCACAACCCCGGATAAGAAAAGGATTAGGTTCAAGTCTAATTTTGAATCTAAAGGGGGTAAGCTAAATTCTCTTAAGGGGGTTTGCATAGACAGTGTACCAGTTGTGAAGGAGTATCCGGATGTGATTCTGGAGGAATTACCAGGAATTCCACCAGATAGAGATGTTGAGTTTCTGATTGAATTACTGCCAGGATCTGGACCAATAGCGAAGAGACCCTACAAGATGTCAGTTGATGAGTTGAAAGAACTCAAGAAACAACTTGGAGAACAGTTGCAGAAAGGATTTATCCAACCAAGTTCTTCATCTTGGGGTGCACCAGTTCTGTTTGTTGAGAAGAAGGATAGAAGTCAAAGGTTATGCATAGATTACCGTTCACTCAATGAGGTGACTGTAAAGAACAAGTACCCTTTGCCTAGAATCAATGATCTATTTGATCAGCTAGAAGGATCCCATGTGTTCTCAAAGATTGATCTCCGATCAGGATATTTTCAGCTAAAGATTAGAGAGCAAGACATACCTAAGACTGCTTTTACAACCAGGTATGGATTGTATGAGTATACCGTGATTCCATTTGGATTGACAAATGCACCAGCTTATTTCATGAACATGATGAACAAGGTGTTCATGGAGTTTCTTGACAAGTTTGCTGTCGTATTCATCGATGACATTATGTTCTATTCCAAGAGCAAAGAAGAGCATGAAGAACATTTGCGTTTGATACTTGAGAAGCTCAGGGAGCACAAGATGTATTCCAAGTTCAGCAAGTGTGAATTTTGGTTGAGTGAAGTTGGATTTCTTGGATACATTGTGTCAGGAGATGGTATAGCTATCGATCCTGTAAAGGTATCAGCTATAACTGAGTGGGAATCTCCCAAGTCAGTTAAAGAAGTTTGCAGTTTCCTAGGCTTGGTAGGATACTATAGAAGGTTCATTGAAAATTTCTCAAAAGTAGCTAAGCCAATGACAGAGTTACTTAAGAAAGAAAAGAAGTTTGATTAGACTGAAGGATGTGAAGTCAGTTTCCAAGAATTGAAGAAGAGACTAGTATCAGCACTAGTCTTATGTCTGCTAGATTTGGAGAATGATTTCCATGTCTAATTTGATGCATCTCACCAAGGATTGGGTGGAGTTTTGATGCAAGAAGGGAAAGTTATGGCTTATGGCTCAAGACAACTCAAAACTCATGAAGTGAATTATCCTACTCATGATTTAGAGTTAGCCTCTATTATCCACGCACTCAAAACATGGAGACATTATGTCACATCCCAAAATTTTCCAAATTTTGAAATGTGAAAAATAAATAAACAAAATAAATAATTGTTGAAATTTAGAGTGAAAAGAAACTTTTTGTTTCAAAATGGAAACATCAAAACCCTTCTTGAAAAAATTTGAATGAAATGGAATCCAAAAAATTTCAATCAAGTGAAATGCATTCATCAATGAATGTATCTTGAAATTTAAACACTTGGAAAAGATAAACCAAAACCCTAAAACCCTAATGGAATAAATCATTCCAAAGATTTCACAAAGACTATGGATTAGATCCATATAAAAATTGGTCAACAAACATTTATAAATGATCAAAAATGACAAATAAAAATATTATAAAACCATAAAAATTGATTTCATTCAATTTGGAGCAATGGATAAAAACTTATGAGCTTAATAAGATAAAGAAATTAAAATCCAAAGCTAATAAAACTCCTATCTAAAATCCGTACCAAATTGTGAGCAAAGTAATCCTAAAAGGATTTGAAAACATAAACAAATATCAAATAAAATTATACAAATTGGAATCACCAATTTTGGATCTATAAATAAAAAGATATGGATTTTATAAGACAAAGAAAGAAAGAAATATGGAATATTTAAAAGCCAAATTAAATCTTGGCCAAATCCATAAACAATAAAATGAAAGTTTATTGAATAATAGAAAGGAATAAAAGATTATTTAAATAAAATCATAAGGATTAAACAATATACAATTTTATTTAAATAAATACAATTTGCCTAAATAATAAATCCCAAGAAAATTATTTAGAAGGCAATTTAAACCTTGAATTAAATCCATAAGCAAATCGAATAAGATAATCCAAATCCAAATAAACTAAAGAGATAAACAATATTCAAATTATATTTAATAAAGACAAAATCCCTTAGGTAAATGATTAATTAAATCATGAGAAAATAATAAATGGGAATTTATCAAAGTGGATTAAAAAGTTATCTAATTAACTTAAAAGAATTACTTGAATAAAATTTATATGGGATTAAAACCATATTTGATTTTATTTGAGTAAAGACAATTGCCCAGTTTAAATAATTAATAAATCATATTAAAATATTTTTAAATAATAATTCAAGTGAGTTATTTGCACTATGGAATAAATAAAACCTACAGAAAAAGGTTTAGTGAAAATAAAACCTGCGACGACAACGACAAGCTTCCCCACGTCACGGCGAACGCAGTAAGCATCTCCTTTCCCTCCTTTGCTTCTTGGAATGCCAGATCGCTGTAGACAGAACGTGCCACCGCCGCTCGCCATCGCTAGCGCCGCCAAAACTTGACTAGCTAGCTCCAGTCCGTTAGATCTAGATCCGACGCATAGAAACAGATGACTTAATGAAGAGGTACAAATTCATCTATGCCGCATGATAGTATTTAGATCTGATGATCCACAATGCTTGATCCGTGCAAACCGGTATGAGCCAATAAGGTCATTCCACGTGGCACGGACTATGTTATATAAACCAGAAACATTTCTATTAGTTGTTAGATTTTGTAAAATTCATAACTTTAAATCCACACGTACAAATTTTGCAAACTTTATATCAATGAAATCAGAAAAAAGAATACTTTCCAACCATGCCCTTTGTTTAGTGGTTTGCTTCTGGAAAATTAGTTGTATTTGCAGGAATATGTTTAGGCATATTTTGTGTATAAAATTTATTCTAAAAATGTGTTTAGAGTAAAACCTTTTGCAAATATTTTGTTTTGTACCCACTAACCATAAAAACCAACTTGTAGATTTAAAAGTATGTTTTGTGATGATAAGGAATAAATCTTTGAATAAAAGCATTTTTAGTTAAATAAAAATGTTGATTATGGTTTAAAAATGCTTTTTGAGTAAAACCTTTTGTAAATGGGTTGATTTAAACTCTCTGACCCTAATCACAAAGTTTTTGGATTTAAAAATATATTTGGTGAACCCTAGAAAATTATTACTTTGTTTAAAGGCATTTCCAACAAAATAACATATTGGTTTGATTTAAAATGGTTTTTAGATGAAACCTTTGCAAATGGTTTAATATTAAACACTTGACCTTAAAACACTAACATTTGTGTTTAAAATATATTTGGCAAACACTAGAGAATTATTCCTTTGATTTAAATCATTTCTAGCAAAACAAAATGATTTAAAGTGGCCATTCTCACTAACTTAATATCAAATGGTTTTGCCACTTTTATAAATGACCAATAGGTGTTTTAAAATGTTTATAACCTATTAGAAACCACTTTTCCAAATAAAACAATCTTTTGCATGCTTGCATGCATGGCTGTGTTTTTTTATGTGATGAATTGTTTGAATGCTAGATTGAATTTGTGCCTTGATTGAATTGTAGTGAAATTTGAAGAGTGTGACTATTGCAAGATCAAGGAGTGAACTTATATTCTCTACCAAAAAGGAAAGTGGTGCCTCATACTTTTGTCCCATTATTTTCACTATGCATTAGTGATACTTCTAAGTAGGACTTGCATGGAATTTTCTAAGTATAAGCTATGCCATGGGAAATCCTAGCAGATGATGCCTTAGTAGAATTTTCCCTCAGTTAAAATCCCTACTACTATCATGCTTAGCATAGATAGTAGAAAACAAGGGTGGATTATATTCATGATATGAAATGTTTCTAAGTCATTGACTTGTGTTTTGTTTAATAAAACAACTATGTGAATGAATCACCTGGGTGGAATGGTTGTGAATGGGTTATGTTGAGTGGTTACACAGGGCCCCATATTTATGGCCTACCCTAGTGTAACTCACTTGTGTAAATCCACCTAGGAACAAAGATATTTGAGATGTCAAATGTTGAGAAGCTTCAAGTGCAGTCACATGGCATTATGGGCTCTGCCTGGATCATACAGGTTGCAATAACTTAGCCAGATGGACAATTGTTGGTAGGGCTGATAGGTTTGGAGCGTGTCCATTTTGGTCTAAGGGAAGGCTTCTAAAAGATCTTGTCTCGATGCATGTCGAGTCTTGTGGGGAAAGTGCACCACCTCTCGAGAGAGTAAAATCTAAGTACTTAGCCTTGTCCCCGGCAATGGACAATTTGAGCATCAAGACATGTAAGATATCAAGGATCTCCTCATCCCATTTTTTAAGTTAAAAACTTGTGGTTGAACAAGGGTTAAAGGATCACCAATTTCTATTGGTAGATGCCTTGGGTGATTTTGACAAACAAAAACTTAGTGTTTTCAAATGATAAGGAAAATATATTTTGAGCAAAGCAAGCCTAAGCTCCTCCTAGCCAAATGCATATAGATAATATATACCACTATTCTACTATAGTATCATGTAACACCCCAGTTTTAGATAAACATTTTTAGGGTTTGTTTTGCATCATAAGCATCATACCTTAACAATGCATGCATTAAGAATTAAGGCAAAACCCTAAACCCTAATCCTTTCCTCTCTATTGAAAAGCATTCAAATGGTTTATGTATTTTGAAAACTACAAAATGAATGGAGCCCAAATGGAATAATAAGGGCCCCACATTATTTTAGATATTTTACAAACCCTCTGGTATTTTGAATCACCCAAAACAGATTTGAAATGAGTTTGCAAAAGAAAGAAATAAGAAAGCTAAATAGAAAAAGATTTTTGATAAAAAAAGAGCAGCCAGGCCTCAGCCCAACCGGCCCACTTCTCTCTTTCCCTCCATGCCGCCCACGTGCATCACCCCGCGACCCACCTAGCCCGTTCGTGGCCCACTCCGGCCCGTACCCCTTCGCGTATTTTCTTCTTTCTTCTTCCTCCCTCCGGCAAGATGCTGCGTGTCCGACGCGCTATCGTCGATCTCCTCTACTCCACGATGCACGCCGCCGACCGCCGAGCTAAGGATAAGAATCGCCGTGATCCACTCTTTCTCCCCATCCCCATTTCCCCCTCTCTCTCGCTCTGTGTCTCCTCACGCGCAGGAAGCTGGAAACCCTAGCCTCAGGTACCCCATGGCCCCATCGACTCCGAGCTCTCCTTACCTCACTAAGCCATCCACGAGCTGCGCTTCGTCGTCTAAGTCATATTCCCCGAAGGAATCGACGTGAGGCCTTGCCAATCAAGCTCCTGGTCGTCGTTTTCTCCACCACCGATAGAGCTCGTCGCCATCGATTTACCATCGTCTAGCCACCTCTTGCCTCACTGACACTGTCATCGCGTTCACGGTGAGCCTCCGCACCTCCCAGTCCCTCCCAATCTCTTCCTCTCGCTCTGAATCGCCACCCCACCGTGCACCGCCGCTTGCCGCTGTCGGCCGTCGTCGCACCGAATGGTCCGGTGACCATTAGCAAGCGGCGCCGCCTCTTTTGAGCTCGCCTTGCTCCACTGCTTCGAACGCGCCCAACCCCTCTTAACCGCGCGCCCTCTAGCACCGTTCCGTGCCGCTGTCTGGCCCGTTCGCCGGCGATCCAACGTGGCTCCCGTGTGGCGTCCACGTGGTGCATGCGTGGCCAGGTCCCACCTGTCAGCCTCTCTGGCTAGACCCATACACGGTGAAGAAAACCCCTGACCCCACTTCACGTGTGTGTCTGCTGAGGTGGCCCTGGGGCCCCTCTGTCAATCACTGTGGCTAGGTATGCCTGCGGTGTAAAAGTTTAACAAGCTTTTAATAATTTCAAAAATTGTTTGAATATTGTAAATTCAATAACTTTTAATTTATAAGTCAGAAAAATACAAATCATATATCAAATTGTTCAGAAAAATGAAACCTACCTATCTAAGCTATAATCATGCATTGTTCAACAACTTAAATGACAAGTATAATTAGAAGAACATAGTAACCCCTCACAGGTGATTCCGGAGTTTTCCCCAAGTTAGGGTTTGCGCCCCTCGGAACCCCGATTAAGTTGTCGAGCATGCCTTAGGGTTACATTTCAATGCAAATTAACTTGTCATATCATCATGCTTGCTTGGGCATTGCATCAATGCCATGTGTTGATTGTTCCCCTCTCTTTCCGGTGTTTGGTTCTTCTTCGGTAGAATACGAGATCAAGATCAAGATCGAAGACCGAGATCAACACCGTAGAAGATAGAAGATCGAAGAACAATACTTGATCAACTTTAACCAAGTAAAGTTCAATGCTCCCGAAGATCTGCTTGTCTGTCATCAACTGGCAAAGGCAAGCATAGCCCCACCATCATACAATCCTATGTTTACGAAAGTATTTCAATTCCTGCCATGATGCATACGATTCTACTGTGGTCTTTTATCGATAGATAGAGTATCCTATCTATTGCATTACTCCCTTTTGAGCTTATATTACCTGATCCACTGCTCCTAGCATAACTAATTTTGGCTTGTGTGCACTGCTAGAGCTTATATATGTTTTTTCTTAGCCATGCATAACTGACAGTTCTAGTCCATCCAGATGGTGTATCAGATGCAGATAATCTAGTATGACATGAGAACGTGATGAGATGATATCAGTGATATGAGTTAAACATGCTAAGGCTTGTATGGGAGGCCACAGTGGGATGTGGTTTTTCTAGTCCCATGCTCGCCACCATTAGGAACTGAGTTCTTGCCTTTGGAACCAAGACGAGCGTATAGCCACACGGGGCTTGGGAACCCCTTGCCTGATTAACTTTCCTAGTAGATTCCATGAGTCACATAGTTCGGGCGTTCCATTCGACATATGCATAGAAAATCTTTTGAAAGATTTGCCGGGTGATGGAGGTGCATCATAACAGGTAGGTAAGAGTGGCCGGGGTTTCTTGGGGTCGATGGAGCCCCTGGTGAATGTAGGGGTCCCAACCTGATAAGGTAGAGTCCTCCTGTGTTTTACAATGCTAGTCCCTGGATCATTAGCTAGCATCCACAGTTAAGATGTAATACCAAGAAACAAAGGTCATAATTTAACTTTATAACCAGGAATAACATAAGTTTATTACATCAAACATAGCTCACTTGGCTATTACATTACATTGCAGCGGAATAACTATAAGCATGGGTCCTTCATCTTCAAAATGCCACAGGCAGATGTTGGTTATAGACTTTGTAATCCTAAACAATCAATCTTCACTAAAATCAATCAAACCTGCAACATACAAGTTACTGACCACAAAGGGTCAATACATTTGAATTGTATTGGCAAGTGATACTATGGTAGTATAGTGGAGTCTATCATCTATATGCATTTGGCTAAGTGGAGTCGAGGCTTGCATTGCTCAAAAATAGATTTTCTTATCATTTTGAAAATACTAAGTTTTTGCTTGACATAATCATTTCCTCAATCAAAGATTTCAAGATCCTTGTACCAAGCCATCTCTCCATCAATGATTGAAGAATTCAAACAACCCTTGTTCAAACCACAAGATTTTAATTTAGAAATTGGAATGATGAGATTCTTGATTGCTTCCATGTCTTGATGCTCAAATTGTCCTTTACCAGGGACATGGCTAAGTACTTAGATTTCACACTCTGCAGTGGTTGTGCACTTTCCCCACAAGACTTGGTTTCCCAAGACAAGATCTTTCAGAAGCTTTCCCTTAGACCAATATGGACGCGCTCCAACCTATCAAACACTACCACCCACTGTCCATATGGCTAAGTTCTTGCAACCTATATGATCATGGCAGAGCCCATATTGCCAAGTGGTTGCACTTGAAGCTTCTCAACATTTGACATCTCAAATCCCTTTGTTTCCTGGGTGGCCATCCACAAGTGAGATACACAAGGTTAACCATAAATATGGTCCTTGTGAACCACTCAACATAACCCAATCTTTCCATTCCACCTGGTGATTCATTAACTTAGTTGTTTTATTAAACAAAACATAAGTCCTCGACTTAGAATATTTTTTCCATAGTGTGAATATATTTTCCACCCATGTTTTCTATTAGCTAGGCTAAGCTTGGTAGTATTAGGAAACTTAACTTAGGAAATCCTACTAAGGATTCATCTACTAGGTTTTCCTATAGCAAGATCTATACTTAGCAAAATCCATGCAAGTTTATTTAACAAAATCACTAATGCATAGAAAAATAATGGGATAGAAAGTATGAAGCATCACTTGCCTTTTGGAAGGAATTGGTAGTTCACTCCTTGATCTTGCTAGTCTCACACTTCACTACAAGTCAAACAAGCAAACACAAATTCAATCTACATTCCAACCAAAGTCAAACAAACAATTCTTCACACACACAAAGTAATGGGATCTAAGTCATGCATGGGAGCATGCACAAGATAGTTTTATTTCGCAAAGGGGGTCTCTATGGGTTTCTAAACTTTGTAAGATCCAATTTGGTCATTTACCAAAGTGGCAAAGTCACTAGCAAGAGGGTTTTGTCTAAAAACTATTTTTAAATCCATTTATCATTTCATGTGAAGAAAAATCTTTTATTAAGGCAAAAACTCTTAAGTTGTTCACCAAATGAGTTGCTATTGCAAAACTTGGTGTTTTTGGGTCAGTAGGTTTGGTCCAAACCATCTACTCAAAGTTTTATTCCCATAAACATTTTTATAATAAAAACTATTCCTTTTATTTGGCTAGAAAATGACTTAGTCAAGTAATCTAAACTAAATTTTACAAAAATCATTTCTAACACCAAGGATTGGTTCCTAGGGTCAGTAGGGTCACAACAAACCAATTGGCAAAGGTTTGATCTCAAAATTCATTTTTAAATGATTTTTCTAATGTTAGCAAGCACACAAAAGAATCTGCAAAATCAAACAATTTATCAAATACTATTTGCTAAACTAAGGGTAGTGTTGGCTAGGGCTTGTTCTCCTGAACTCATTGATATAAAATTTTCCAAATTTGGACGTGTGGATCAAAAGATATAAAGGTTTGAAGTTTGCAACAATTTACATTTCAAATTCTGTTTTAAACAGAATAATGACACGTGTCCTATTCTAATTAGCGGTACCGCTCGTGGATTGTGAGAGGGGCCGTTGGATTTTAGTTGCATCGCACGGTCGAGATGTTACTTACCGCTTCACTAAATTCTATCGTGGCCTTACGATGACGATCCAACGGTGCTAGGCACACCACCAGATGGGCGGCGATATGCTACCGCGGCGGCGGAGCGATTAGCGGCGCTGGCGATGCGTGAAGCGAGGAGAGAGGAGGAAGCTCACCGTGTTCGTGGGCGATGCTGATGCTCAACGTGGTACGGTGGTTGAAGGCGACTGGGTTGGGCGGAATTCCTCGCCGGAGTTGCGCAGTCGTCGGGTGGTCGTCAGGACGAGGATAGGAGCGCCCTAAGACAAACGGAGGTTACTGATTAGGTTTAGAGGCGAGTATGTGTGCATCATCGAGACGGAAGGGGGCGGTCAGAGTTTACCTGCGAGCTTCGCCGGAGATGAAAACAGGCGGCGGCGCTGTCAGGCTAGTCCAAGCCCAAGCTCTGGGGCGTCCATGGTCAAATGGGTGGTACGGGGAGGAAGGTCTGGGAGTGGGGAGTATGCCTGCGTGCTTGGGGAGGCAAGGAGGAGCAAGGCACGGCCGGAATTCTTGCCGGAGCGTCGTCGGAGGCGAGGGTGCTCAGAGCGAAATCGAGGCGGCCTGGGGGCGTGTCTGGGGAAGAAGGCAGAGGGAAAACGGAGAGGAATCAGGGGCGATTAAAACAGTATGGTTGCAGGGGGAATTAAGTGTGGCGTTAACGCGAATTGATGCCCGTGAATCAATGCTGGCAACAGCGACGAGAGAAGGGAGAAGCAGTCGCGGGGTGGAGAAGAAGGAGGGGCAGTGTGGGGTTGCTTCGACGAGAGAGGAATCAGGTCCACCAGTCGGTGTCTGAGTGGGTTGCTTCTGGGGTGAGAAAAGTAACGCTTCGGGGGAGGGAATCTGGGCTGTGGGACTGTTGGGCTGGGCCTCGTTGGGCTGGTCTGTTTCCTCTCTTTTTTTCTGTCTATTTGTTTTATTCTTTTCTATTTTATTTTCTGATTTGATTATTTAAACACATGATTCAATCAACCAAATAAATTCAAAACAGCACATTTCAATTCTTTGAACTTGGTTCTGTTTATCAACATAAACCAATATTCCAAAATAAATAATATTTTTATTCCTTTTTAGGATCTATTTCATAGAAAATAGACCATAGTTATGTATTATGGTATGATTTATTTAATAAATCTCCTTTTAAAGTCCAAAATATTTCTCCAAATCAAATCAAGAGGTATTAATTGAAAATAAAGAATACTTAAAATACTTGTTTAAAATAAAATAACATTTTATTATAGGGTCCATTAATAATTAAATAAAATGGCCTTAGTTATTAAATCAAATAGGGTTTGATTTTTA
Source organism: Avena longiglumis (assembly GCA_030063025.1). NCBI lineage: Eukaryota > Viridiplantae > Streptophyta > Magnoliopsida > Poales > Poaceae > Avena > Avena longiglumis. The sequence continues at coordinate 189,553,465 of CP125974.1, read as the reverse complement.
TTAATAAAATCTTTATTTGAAACCTAAATATTTTCAAAATCAAATTAGTAGGTTTAATTTGGGAAATATATATAATATTTGGAAATTTGTTTTAAAACAAAATAACCTTTTATTTTAGTATCCATTATTAATTATTATAATAGACTTTCATTATTAAATCCAATAGGATTTGTTTTATTGGGATATTTATTTTGAAATCTAAAACAAAGCCAAAATACTTTAGTACGTTTTATTAGAGAATATAACATACTTAGAAAACCTATTTTAAACAATTTAATAAGTCTTGATGTTTTAATTAAAATAGTAAAACCTTTCATAATAAATTTTGATATTAATTCCTTATTATTTTATTTTAAAGAAACCTTTGTTATTTTTATTCAAACTAAATGTTTTTAATTCCCAAAGTTTGGTCAAGGTTTAAATTGGCCTTTATTAAATAATCTTTATTTATAAAACTTCTATTTCATTTGAAAACAAATCTTCTCATTTAATTGTTTCAAAATAGTATTTCCAAATGTTTTTATTTTCCTTTTATTACATGTTTATATTTTTAAAACTCTTTAGGTTTATTTTAATTCAAATGGGTTTGAAGTTCCAATTGAATTCAAAAAGTTTCTTCTGGCTCTAAAAATCAAACAAAGTTTTATTTTATTAATTTATTTTCACATTACAAGATTTGGAAAATCTTGGGATGTGACAGTGAACCAACCTCGACTCACATCTTTAAGTACCGGCTTCGGGATTTGACCCATTACGGCGGAACCATACTTATTGCATGACTCATGGTCTCGGCAAAATCAAGGTAAAGGTCGTGGCCAACCACCCTCTGTCGGACTTCCAAGGAAGAGGGCTAATGTACTGGCATTAAGAGTCGTTTGGTACGTGTGGGTAAAGTTGTACACCCCTGCAGGGTTAAATCTTTTCGAAAAGTCGTGTTCGCGGTTATGAATGCTTGGTTACCAGATTCTAAGATCATAGAGAACTATAACCTAATCTTAAAACTTGGTAGATCAATGTGTGCTTAAGGATGCTTCCTCATGGGTACGAGGGGGTGATCCTAGTTGGTAGATGATGATGATTGGTGGATATCAAAAGATGATGATCAATATTTCGGAGACGTCGTTCTCTTATCCCCTTTTAAAATACTCTGATTAGACGAGCTTCTTCTCTCCCTCCTGTTTTCTAAACAAAGATGGCTTTATGCAAAACAGCTCCACTAGCCATAAGTCTTACGGAGTACACCCTGTACTCACCCTTGCTTTGTTGATACTTTTGGCAGAGTAAGTGTTCCGTGAAGACGAGTTCCGCACTGCATCGAAATCGACGAGTAGCTTGGGGTTCCCGGCCAGCAACCTGGAATCTTTGGGCTGGGACGTCTTCGTTATACTTCAGGCCTCTTAGGCCATTTTTTAAGTTTGCTATAATTAATAGCAGAATTTGCCTTCCATTGTTTGATGTTTGTGGTCAGTGACCTCTGCTTGTAATAATTTAGTTCTCTTCTCAGTTATGGGCTTGCTGTAATAAATTTTGTGTCGTAGGGTCACTGTTGTGTTGCCGATTCTTCACAGGATATTCTCGAGCTCAAGGTTAATCTTATGTCAGATGGAGGTCTAGGATTTGTTTAGCCCTGATCCCGGGGGTGGCACATATCACTTGCCAATACAATTCAAATGTATTGACCCTTGTGGATGTAACTTATTATGTTGCAGGTTTGTCTGATGTTAGTGAAGTGTGTTGAATAGGATTACAAGTCTACAACCAACATGACTTCCTGCGGCACTTTGAAGATGAAGGACTCCATGCTATATAGTTATTTCTGCTGCATTGTAATGTGATAGCCAAATGAGCTATGTAAGATGTAATGAATTATTTTATTCCTGGTTATATAGTTGTATTATGACCTTTGTTTCTTGATATTACATCTTAATTGTGGATGCTAGCTATTGATCCAGGGACTAGCATTGTAAACACAGGAATCTCTACCTTATTAAAGGTTGGGACCTCTACACATTATCTTTTGGGAAAATGTTGTGAAGTGTTCACGGATCACAAGAGTTTGAAATATATCTTCACTCAAAAAGAACTCAATATGAGACAAAGAAGGTGGCTAGAGCTCATCAAGGACTATGACTTGAGTTTGCAATACTATCCAAGTTCAGCAAGTGTGAATTTTGGTTGAGTGAAGTTGGATTTCTTGGATACATTGTGTTAGGAGATGGTATAGCTATCGATCCTGCAAAGGTATCAGCTATAACTGAGTGGGAATCTCCCAAGTCAGTTAAAGAAGTTTGCAGTTTCCTAGGCTTGGTAGGATACTATATAAGGTTCATTGAAAATTTCTCAAAAGTAGCTAAGCCAATGACAGAGTTACTTAAGAAAGAAAAGAAGTTTGATTAAGTGAAACCAATATATATGGGTTTTATAATATTTTTATTTATCATCTTTGATCATTTATAAATGTTTGTTGACCAATTTTTATATGGATCAACTCCATAGTCTTCGAGATATCTTGGAAATGATTTTCTTCCATTAAGGTTTTGGGTTTTGGTTTATTTTTCGCAAGTTTGAATTTCAAGATACATTCATTGATGAATGCATTTCACTTGATTGAAATTTGTTGGATTCCATTTTATTCAAAGTTTGGTCAAGATGGGTTTTGATGTTTCCATTTAGAAACAAAAAGTTTCTTTTCACCCTAAATTTTAACCATTATTTATTTTGTTTATTTATTGTTCACATTACAAAATTTGGAAATTTTGGGATGTGAGAGCTATGTAGGAGGCTCTTGCCCGTCTGTGTGGGCAAAGCATCAACAATCTCAAGGGCACTTGCTTTGAGTACTACGCAAGGCGTGATGCTATGGGACATCCATTGGAGGTGCCAGGACATCCGGAGCTGAAGCATCAGGTGGATCATCTTGAATTCATGTTGTATGATAGGCAAAAGGAGTTGGACAATGTCTGCGCCTACGCCAACCACAACTATGCCATTGCAGTCAAGAAGGACCAGACCCTTGCCATCCTTGTGAGGGAGCGCAAGTCACTTCGCCGTATGCATGACAAGAATGATCGCATCATTATCCGCCTTTGTCACAAAGTGTTAGACTTGGAGGAGATGATCCATGAGCGGGACATGCAGCTTGAGGAGATGGAGAATGAAGGGGAAGATATCCGTGGAGATCCCTACTCATTCCTCAGTGATGATGACGACTACCTGGAAGACCTCGACATGGACTTCCACACTGATGATGATGATTCCGCCTTCATTGATGATGAAGCCACCGGTTGTGATGAGTAGTAGCACTTGAGCACTATCGTAGGTGTGAGTTATATCCGGTCCCACTCTATCCTAGGTTCACAGAATGGTTCTTAAAACCATCTGTTACCTTAGTGTGGTGTGTGTTTGTATTGGCTGCTATGAATGAATGAATGAAAAGCAAGTTGCTAGTTGGGAAAACCAGATTCAAACTCAAAGTTGAAAAGCTTTTCTAAAAACAATCCATGAAACTTAGAAATTTCCCACTTGTCTCATGATCTATCTCAATCATCAGATGCCTCACGGAGGAAGCAGTTAATCTCAAGATCCAATGCCTCAAATCTTGCAAATGTTGGTGGCTGACCATGAAGCTGGAAGGGCTGAACGTCAAGCTAACTTAGACACCCTTCAACAAATAGCTCAGATGGACAATAATAATCAAGGACATGGAAACCAGGATAACCATAAATGCAAGATCAAGAACTTTCAAAACACCAATCCCCCCATATTTAGTAAGTCTAAAGAGCCATTAGATGCTGATGACTGGCTGCAGGCCATGGAGAACAACTTAGAAGTCATAGGAGTGGAGGCCAATGAGAAAGTACTATTTGCCACCCATTATCTGGCAGTTGATGCAAGAGCTTGGTGTTGGAGATATGCCCTAGAGGCAATAATAAATGTAGTTATTATTATATCTTTGTGTTTATGATAAATGTTTACATTCATGCTATAATAGTATTAACAAGGAAACATTGATACTTGTGTGATTTGTAAACTTAATTTGAAGTCCCTAGTAAAGCCTCTATATAATACTAGCTTGTTGGTTAATAGATGATTGTGGTTTCCCTATCATGAACATTGACATGTTATTAAACAACAAGATCATATCGTTAGGAGAATGATATGGTGGACATACTCCTATAGATAAGCGTAGCATAAAGATCAAGTCATTTTAATAGTTCAATTGCTATATGCTTTCTGATACATAGTAATCTAATTCCTTCGACCATGAGATCATGCATATCACCTTTACCGGATGGATTCTTTGATGACATCAAACACCACAACGTAACTGGGTGGCTATAAAGGTGTCATTGAGTGTTCGGAAAGTATTGGTTGAAACACATGGATCAAGAGTGGGATTTGTCCATCCATATGACGGATAGATATACTCTGGGCGCTCTCGGTGAAATGTCATCCAATTAGCTTGCAAGCATGTGACTGGCTCACAAGGGATCACATATCACGGGAACGAGAAAAGAGTACTTATCGGTAACGAGGTTGAACTAGGTATGCAGAGATACCGATGATCATAACCTCGGATAAGTAAACTATCATGAGACAAAGGGGAATTGATAGCGTATGTAAGTGGTTCATTCGATCGCAAAGTAATCATAGAAATATGTGGGAGCCATATGAATTTCCAGATTCCTCTATTGGTTATTGTTCGGAGAAGTGTCTCGATCATGTCCGCATAATTCACGAACCGTAGGGAGACACACTTAAGGATTCGACATAGTTTGAGTAGTTATGGAATGATGAGAAAGAGACCGAATGTTGTTCGGAGTCTCGAATGGGATTCGGGATATCACGAGGAGATCCGGGATGGTCCGGAGAATAAGATTCATATAAGGAAAGTCCAATTTCGGAGTTGGAGAATGGTTCCGGTGTTTTCATCGGGAAAGTTCTAGAAGGTTCCGGAATGTCCGACACTCCGGGGGGGGGGGAGGGTACATGAATGTGTCATTGCAAGTTAGAATGATTGCATCATGTACTAGGTGTCATTGCTGTCCAAAATAAAGGGTTTATTCAAATCCTAGTTTGAAAAGTCAAACGGCAGTTTTTGGAAAGAGGAGGAGAGGTGGAAACCGAGTTGGGGAGGAGTTCCCTCCAACCGCGCCCACCTCCAAGCCGAGTTGGGGAGGGACTCCCCTCCCCTTGGCCGCACCTCCCACCTATAAAGGGAGGGGAAGGGCTGCCCCTCCTAGCACACAAGTTCCCTGCCCCAAACCCTAGCTTGGCGCCACCACCTCCTGCAGCTGCCGCCGCCTCCTAGGGTTGCCCTAGCCGCCGACTTGGGCTGCCCCAAGCCCTAGCCACCGGCTCTAGCAACTCCTCCTTGGTGTGTCTAAACCCTAGATCGCTGAGGAGCTCTCTCATAATCCACCATACTCGCTCCGGCTTAAGGCGAAGCCCTGCGAGATCTCCCCTCTACTTCCGGTACCACGCCGTTGTGCTGCTGGAATCGCGAGGAGAGTGCTACAACCTCCGCTGCCTGCTAGAACAAGGGAGAGGAAGGTCTTAGTCGAGTACCGAACGTGTGACCGACTGCGGGAGCGCTGCCGGAACGCAGCGCCGGAAGGATCGTCTACGCGATCTTGAGATCTGGAAGAGTACGACTACATCACCCACAAGAATCCTCTCTCGTTAAACACTTTGGAATCTTCGAGGGTAATTTATTCTATCGACTCGTTGCTACAATCTAGTACATAGATCTTGGCTTGTTTGTTTGTATGCGGTAGAAAATTTTTGTTTTCCATGCTACGAAACCCTACACTTGGTGGAATAGCATTCGTACCATGAATGGAAGACAGATGATGGCTTGGGATGAATTGAAACTCAAATTCAGCCGAACCCATGTGCCACTAGGTTTGATTCTGCGGATGATGGATGAATTCAAGGAGTTGAAGCAGGGAAGGATGACTGTGGTAGAGTACCATGACAGATTTCTGTCTCTGTCTAGGTATGCCCCTGATGAGATTAGTACTAAAGCCAAGAAGAAGGAGAGATTCTTAAATGGTCTGCATGATGAGATGTAGACGGTGTTAGTCAACATTCTGTTTTCTGATCTAGAAGCGTTAGTGGATTCTGCAATCCAGATGGAAGGCAAGATCAACCAAGCCAATGAGAATCGCAAGCATCGAATGATGAATCAACCAGGAACCCACCATAGCCCAAAGTATCGCCCCAACCCATCAGCAGGATATGCCCCAAGAAACAATAGACCCCCTATGTCCCGTCCGAACTATCACAACCGTGGAGGAGGAAACCCAGGGCCTAGAGGAAACCACAACAACAACCTTGGTAACACCAACAATTTCAACCGTGCACCACCCAAGTTCAACAACAACAACCCCAACAACACCAATACTTCCCCAAGGACCGGATCAATGTCGTGCCTGTGGCAGGAAAAGACAAATCTCAGGTTACCTGTTTTGAATGTGGAGTCAAGGGTCACTACTCCAACGACTGACCCAAGAAGCTTGCAGTAGCCAATGTGAATGCACCAGCTCAGCAACAGCGTCGTGTTCAGCCTGGAAGGAGATTTGAACCAGGGAACTCACTCAACCACAACGGATGTCTGTTTCACATGAATGCTGAAGAAGCTCAGGAAGTGCCAGATGTCGTGCTAGGTATGTTTTCCGTTAAATCAGTACTTGCAAGAGTGTTGTTTGATTTTGGAGCATCGCACTCATTTGTTACAGAAGAATTTGCATGCACTAGTAAGATTCAACCAACAAAATTCAAGCATGTTATGAATTTGCAAGGCCGTACCTATCAGAATCCATGGAATAGATTTTTATGCTAATCTAATAGTACTTGGAACGTAAGTTTTGTAAGTAGTACTAGGAATGGATTGGATGTCAAAACATAAAAGATTAATCGACTGTGCCAAGAAAGCCATAACCCCTACTAGTACCACTGGAGTATTAGTAGAGCATGTATCGAAAACCTTGTCCCGTCAATTCAAGTGCAACAAGAGTCTGGCCCAACCAACCATTGACCAAGTCAGAGTATTCTATGAATACCTCGATGTATTCCCAAATGAATTGCCCGGTATGCCCCCAGATCGGGATATCGAGTTTATCATTAAACTAATCCCAAGAACTAGACCCATAGCTTAGATACCTTATAGTATGAACTCGTCTGAATTAGCGGAGCTAAAGAAGCAACTGGATGCTATGCTGGAGACAAGTTTGATTCAACCAAGTGCGTCGCCATGGAGATCACCTGTTTTGTTTGTGGATAATAAAGATGGAGGTAACCGTTTGTGCATAGATTATTGGAAGCTGAATGATGTCACCATTATTAACAAGTACCCACTACCGAAGATAGAAGATCTGTTTGACCAGTTGACCAGTGCCAAAGTGTTTTCTAAGATTGATCTTAGAACTAGTTATCATCAACTCAAGATTCGTGCAATGGATATTCCAAAGATTGCCTTCACCACCAGATATGGATTGTATGAGTACACTGTCATGTCTTTATTTAATGAACCTCATGCATAAGATTTTTATGAACTTTCTGGATAAGTTTGTCGTTGTCTTTATCAATGATATTCTGGTCTATTCCAAATCAGAAGAAGACCATGAGCTACACCTGAGGACCATCCTTGAAACCCTTAGAGAGCATCAGTTGTATGCCAAGTTTAGCAAATGTGAGTTCTTGTTAAAGGAAGTAAGATTCCAAGGACATATCATGTGGTAAGGATGAATTGCTGCCGATCCCACCAAGGTTAAGGATGTTGAAGAATGGGAAGCACCAACAACTCAAATTGAAGTTCGCGCATTACTCAGATTAGCGGGATATTACCGCAAGTTCGTAGAAGGATTCTCGAGCATCATAAGACTCATGACCCAATTTTTGAAGAAGGATAAGAAGCTTGAATGGACGGACAAATGTGAAGCAAGTTTTCAAGAGCTCAATAAGAGATTGATTTCAGCCCCAATCTTGATTATGTTGAATATCACGAAGCCTTTTTATGTGTATTGTGACACATCCAAGATTGGTATCGGATGTGTGTTAATGCGAGAAGGCAAAGTCATATCCTATCTATCCCGACAACTAAAGCAACATGAGCATAATTACCCTACCCATGACCTCGAATTAGCAGCCATAGTTTTAGCCTTGAAGACATGGCGGCATTACCTCATGGGTAACCATTGTAAAATTTATTCAGATCACAATAGTTTGAAGTATATTTTCACCCATAAGGAGCTAAATATGAGGCAAAGGAGGTGGATAGAGTTAATCAAGGACTATGACCTTGACATTCACTATCACCCCAGTAAAGCAAACGTGGTAGCAGATGCTCTTAGCAGATTGCCGTGTCGATTGAACACCATGATAAAATAAGCCCAACCAAGTTTGCATGAGGATATGGAAAATTTCACAATGGAACTAGTAAGTGAAGGATTTTTGGCTAGCATAGAACTTCAACCCACTTTGATAGATCAGATCAGGGAGGCACAGAAAGGAAATGCTAGTATCGACCGAATCAAATGTCGTATTGGTAAAGGGAAGGTACCATGATTCACTGATGATGAATAAGGAGTTTTGTGGTACAAAGGACGTATCTGTGTACCAGCAGATTCAGAGTTGAAACAAGAAATTTTGCAAGAGTCCCATCATACTCTTTATTTTATCCACCCGGGACGAACGAAAATGTATCAGGATTTGAATTAGCAATTTTGGTGGAATAAGATGAATAGAGAAATCGGAAGCTGCATAGTCAAGTGTGATATATGTCAGAGAGTCAAAGCGATATATCAGAGACCCGCAGGACTTTTGCAACCATTGCAGATCTCAGAATGGAAATGGGATTCAGTTGGAATGGAATTTATCACCGGTTTGCCTACATCTAGTAGGGGAAATGACTCTATTTGGGTCATAGTGGATAGACTGTCCAAAGTAGTCCATTTCTTACTAGTCAAGACCACTTATCAGAGTTTGAAGCTAGCAGAGTTGTACATTGCTAGGATAGTTAGTTTGCATGGAATCCCCAAGAACATTGTGTTGGATCGAGGAACCCAGTTTACCTCGAGATTTTGGAAGAAATTCCAAGAAGGATTGGGAACCAGACTAGACTTTAGTATAGCTTATCACCAATAGACTAATGGACAAACGGAGCGAGTAAACTAGATACTCGAAGATATGTTGAGAGCTTGTGTGTTGGAATATGGATTAAAATGGGAAGATTATCTGCCCTTCGCAGAATTCTCATACAACAACAGTTATCAAGCCGGTTTGCAAATGGCCCTATTTGAGTTCATGTATGGAAGGAAGTGTCGTACCCCGTTAAATTGGTCGAAAGTAGGAGATAGTCAGATTTTCGGACCCGACATCCTAAGATAAGCCGAATAGAAAGTTCACAAGATCCGTGAGCACCTTAAGACCGCCTAATCCAGATAGAAGAGTTATGCTGACAAGAGATGTCGATATCTAGCCTTCAATATCGGAGATTTTGTGTATCTGAAAGTATCACCCTTAAAAGGAATGCAACATTTCCAACTTAAAGGGAAGCTTGCCCCCAGATAGATTGGACCCTTCAAGATTTTGAATCACCAAGGAGAAGTATCATATCAACTGGAACTATCAAAGGAGATGTCAGCCATGCATAATGTGTTTCATATCTCGTTACTTCGCAAACTCCTAGAAGTCCCGGAGAAGACCGAAGTTTTCAAGAATATTGTTCACAGAACCATATAGATCAACAAGGACCTAACTTATACTGAAGTTCCCATTCGTATTTTGGAAGAATCCTTTAGAACCACCAGGACCTGGAGTATCAATTTTCTCAAGATCCAGTGGAGTAACCATACTGAAGAAGAAGCTACTTGAGAGAGAGAAGATTACATTAGGACTGAGCTTCTAGATCTCTTTAGTTCCTAGTTTTATTTTTCTTCGGGATGAGATTTTGTTTAAGGAGGGAAGGTTTCTAACACCGCAAAAATATTAATAAAGATTATCAAGTTCTAATCACCCAAGTTTAGGGTTAACAAAAACTTTTGTTATTAAAATCAATGTGAATGCATGTGTGTGTGTGATTAATGCATGAATGCTTGCCATGCAATGTTTGACTACTATGAATGATAAGGATTGGTTTAAAGATGGAAACAATATCATCTATATCATTTCCAAGAAGAATCAAATAAAGAGAAATTCAAATATAAACAATATAAGAAAATGGTCATTTTGACCAAAGTTAACCACTAGACCACTTTGAGTGTTTCTAGCCCAAGTTTTCTAACAGAAACAAATACAATTCTTTTCACCCCTTGCTAGACCAAGTGAAAGTGAAACCAAGACCACTTTACAAACCAACATAAACAAATTCAAATCTATTTTAAGGACAATACAAAATTGAATCAAGTGTAGGTACTAAGATCACCATTTCTCAAAACCCAACCAAACAAGTTCACCTTGATAAACCCTAGTAACCCTCAGACTATCCAGCATGTGAACAGAGCAATCACCAAAATTCAACCAAAAATTCAAATTCAAATTTCATGTTGTTGGTGATATGCTATATGGGTATCCTCATAGCATGTCCTCTATCCGGATAACCCGGGTGGCCCACAGTTGGTAGCATGGCCTATGGCCTGCTGGGAGGCCCAGTTAGATGGATCCAGAAGGGAGGCCCATGCCGGAAAAAGGAAGGCTACGGAGGATTCACCGACTTACCTGGAGCCTTGGAGTGCAAGACACGCTAGACTGATTGTAGGCTGTATAGGACTCTGTAACCTGTCCGACTAGGACTTTTCCCTGTAACCCTAGAACCTGACGACTATATAAGTTGGGCCTATGGGAGCCTTTAGGGCACGATAACTTAGACTTTCTAGTCACCTCGCACAGCGAACTAATCCCTGTAAATCGGCGTATTTCCATTATTGTGATTTATAGTAGGAGTAGGATTCCACTACCGTCATGGGATCTGAACCTGGGTAAGTTGTGTTACCTCGTACCTGTCAACCATTCGCCTTCCCACAGGTCTCTAAACACGCACTGTGAGGACCCCTCCATGGCGTACTTGTCGGCAATACCACGACAGTTGGCGCCCACCGTGGGGCATGAGGCGCTTCAGGCTCTTCAGCCGGCAAGGACCAAGATCTTCGCGGGAATTGGAAAAACCGTAGCCATCGGTCGTGTTCTCTTCTCCGGCAACGTTCCGATCGTCACTCCCGATGAATTCTGGATCCCGGTGAAGATGAACCCTACTCGATGCTCGATCGTCCCCATCGGAGACATCCACCTCTTCATTGGCGAAACCGACTCGGGCACTTGTTCCCTAGGAGTCGGAGGAGCATCAAGACCCGCACGGACCGCCTATGGCAGGATACGTCCATGGAAGGATGGATGTCGGATCTCTCTTCGGAGTTTTCCGGCAAAGATCGGAAAAATTCAAGGCCCACCCAAACCGCCCTTGTGCAGGATATAACAGTGGAAGATCACTGCAAGTCCGTCGGCTTCGTCCGTGCGTCTGGACAGTAGAAATCCAAGTTCATTGGCGTGGTTACCATCTTTGATCTGGCGCATTGCGTTCAGAGAGAGGGCAAAAACCCCTGGTATTACCTTGCTAGGTGGCTCCGTATACGGGTCGATCTCGCGTATTACCCCAATGATGATGCCATGTATCACTTTGTGGAAGGACTAGACCATGGTACGCTTCTCCGGGATTCTCTAAGGCGGCAGCAGGCTTTAGGACGCCTCACTTTCGAAAGCATGGTGAACACCTTCAACAACTACGCGGAGACTGAAGAGTTAGCTCAGGCAGCTCCTGCGCTCATTGACGGAGCGCCACCGATTCAGCCACCGCCACCACCGCCTCCGGCCGCTATCTCCGCAGTAACACCACCACCTCCAGTCATCGTCGCACCTGTTGCACCTCCACCCCCCGTCATCGAGGAAGCCCCGACACCCTCCGAATTTGTGATTGATGCGCTCTATGACGACTTCAGTGCAGACTCAAAGGAGATAGATTTCAGCCCGGAGGAGCTAGACACTGCCATGCAGGAGATGGAGGAGGAGTGCACGTGCGACGAGCAGGCCAACAACGCTGTCACGTCTCGAGAGGTGTTCGTCGCCTTTGGGACGGCGATGGAAGAAGATCAACCCGGACGATCTCTACCTAAAGCTCTAGACAAAGGGAAGGGACCACCTGTTGCTCCGACAATGATCGCACAAAGTTCATGCCCCCTCCACCTAACCGAGTGCTTCCGACGACGATGCTCGCGGATCTCTTCCAGCAACAGCCGTTCCAACTCAAGCTCGTAGGAATAGAAGCACAAAGCGAAAAACCGCACCAGAAGAAAAGCAAACTCGAGACATGGTCGTTATGACCTTCGTAGGACGAGGTGATGGCGAACAGCATGGCCGAGGACGGGGAGCTGGTCGTGGGCAGCAACGAGGAAGTGAAACTACCTCGGCAGTGCTCCGCTTTCCACAAACCTACGAGGAGTACCGCGATATGTCGTGCCTCGTACACCTCGATGCCAACGGCAAGGCCACCCACACCAATCGCCACTACAAGTTTGTCAACGACCTCAAGGAGGACCCGGAGTCCGGCTACAAGCAAAGTCGGAAGAACAGACCATGAGGAAAGGGCAAGGGGAAGAAGGAGGAGGATTCCAAGGATTCAAGTGACATGGACGAGGACATTGACCCCAGGCACGCCACCAAGAGCGACGGCAAAGGAAAGAACCCCTTCGAGAAGAAGGCGGCAATTTTCCACACTTTCCTTGGCACCCCCACCGTCCGACAACAGAAGACCTCTATGAGGATACTGATGGCTACTCTCCCCCAGTTTCGCAATTACTGCGCTGGTCAAAGATTGCAATTACTTGGGACAAGAAGGATCACTCAGACCTCATCCCTACGAAGAACCAATATGCCATGGTCATCAACCCATTGATTGACGGCAATGATTTCACCAAATGTATGGTGGATAGTGGAAGCAGCATCAACATCATGTACCCAGATACACTGCAGAAGATGAACTTGACAGAGGCAAATCTAAAACGGACCAACACCATCTTCCACGGCGTAGTTCCTGGTCGGGAGGCTTGGTCCCTTGGGTTCATCACACTTGAGGTCGCCTTTGGTGATGTTAATAATTACCGCCAAGAGCACATGACCTTCGAGGTGGTCCCCTTCAAGAGCGTATACCACGTCATATTCGGCCGCGCCATATGCCACACCTTCATGGCCAAGCCATGCTTCGTCTACAACAAACTCAAGATACCCGGACCAAATGGTTTCATCATCATATCCGGAAGCTTTACCAAAGCAAGGGACTGCGAGATTGGAGAAGCAGCCTACGCGGAAGCTGTCCTCTACAACAAAGAATTCAAGGAGATCCAGAGCAAAGTCGATGCCTCGGAGATGCCCGCGTCGAAGAAATATATTTCCGACTCTGCTCCAGCATTCAAGGCCGCCATCGAGACCAAGCCGGTGGAACTTGTGGTAGGCGATGCCTCCAAGACCACCGCCATTTGTACGAACCTGGTATAGGGGTTCATAGCATGGAAAACAAAAAAATTCTACCGCATGAACGCACAATAAAGATCTAATCTATTATCAAGCTAAGATCTATCTACTAGATCAGTGCAACAAGTTGATAGAGTACTAACCCTCGAAGATCAAAAGCGGTTAACGAGAGCGGATTCTCGTGGGTGCTGTAGTCGTTCACTTGCCGATCTCAAGATCGCGTAGACGATCCTTCCGGCGCGTTAAAAGACTCCTGCAATCGGTCACACGATTTATACTTGATGAAGACCTTCCTCTCCCTTGTTCCAGCAGGAAGCGGAGGTTGTAGCTATCTCCTTACGATTCCGGCAGCACGACAGCGTGGTGTCGGAAGTAGAGGGGAGATCCCGCAGGGCTTCTCCTAAGCCGGAGCGAGTTTGGTGGATTAGAGGGATCCCCGGCGATCTTGGGTTTAGAGGGCCGAGGTTTAGAGGTAGCTAGCAACTAGAATTTAGCTAGTCGGTAGCGTTTTAGAGGAGATATAGATTGGTCGCAACTAGAGAGTGGGGAGGAGGCCAACCTAGGGTTTCTTGGGAGCCTAGGGCAAGTGGGATACCTTGGGGTGCGCCCCTACCCCTCCTTATATAGGTGGTGGCGTCCAAGGGTGTTCCCAACCCAGGTGGAAACCCTCCCTAACTTGGAAACCATGTTGGGATTTGACTTTTTCAAACTGCCTTTTTGACTTTCAAATTAGAGTTTGATTTATCTCTTCCAAGTGTCAAACCAAGTGACCTAGCACATGATGAAACCTCTACACTTTGTCATGTCACATCCATGTACCCTTCCCCTTCCGGATCGGTGAACCTTCTAGACCCTTCTAGAACATTCAGGTGAAAACACCGGAATCATTCCCGAACTCCGAAATTGGACTTTCCTTATATGAATCTTATTCTCTGGACCATTCCGGATCTCCTCGTGATATCCCGGATCCCATACGAGACTCCGAACAACATTCGATCTCTTTACTCACATTCCATATCTACTAAATAACATCGAATCCTTAAGTGTGTCTCCCTACGGTTCATGAATTATGCAGACTCTCTGATCAATAACCAATAGAGGAATCTCGAAATTCATATGGCTCCCACATATTTCTACAATTACTTCGTGATCGAATGAACCATTTACATACGATACCAATTTCCCTTTGTCTCGTGATACTTTACTTATCCGAGGTTTGATCGTCGGTATCTCTGCATACCTAGTTGAACCTCGTTACCAATAAGTAATCTTTTCTCGTTCCCGTGATATGTGATCCCTTGTGAGACAGTCACCTGCTTGCAAGCTAATTGGATGACATTCCACCAAGAGGTCCTAGAGTATATTTATTCGTCATATGGATGGACAAATCCCACTCTTGATCCATGTGTTTCAACCAATACTTTCTGAACACTCAATGCCACCTTTATAGCCACCCAGTTATGGTGTGGTGTTTGATGTCATCAAAGCATCCTTCCGGTGATGGTGATTAGCATGATCTCATGGTCGAAGGAATTAGGTTACTATGTATCAGAAAGCTTATAGCAAGTGAACTATATTAAATGACTTGATCTTTATGCTACGCTTAACTATAGGAGTATGTCCACCACATCATTCTCCTAATGATATGACCCTGTTGTTAATAACATCTCTATGTTCATGATCAGGAAACCATGATCATATATTAACCAACAAGCTGGTTTAACAATAGGCTTTACTAGGGACTCTTTTATGTTTACAAATCACATAAGTATTAATGTTTCTGGTTAATACAATTATAGCATGGTATGTAAACATTTATCATAAGCATGAACATATGATAATAACCACTTTATTATTTCCTCTTGGGCATATCTCCAACACCTGGATCCCAAATAGGAAAGAGCGCTCGTCGAGTTCCTCCGTGAGAATAGGGACATCTTTGCCTGGCAACCTTCCGACATGAAAGGTGTACCTAGGGAACTTGCCGAGCACAGCTTGAACATTGATCCAAAATGCAAACCAGTGAAGCAACCTCTACGATTCTTTGGATATGAGAAGGGACGCGCCATAGGCAAAGAGATAGCTAGGTTACTTAAGGATAGTTTTATCCGAGAAGTCCTTCACACCCAATGGTTGGCCAATCATGTACTTGTCCCCAAAAAGGGAACCAAAGAATTAAGAATGTGCGTTGATTACACCGGCTTGAACAAAGCATGTCCCAAAGATCTGTTTGCTTTGCCTCGCATTGACCAAGTCATTGACTCGACGGCTGGCTCGGAGCTTTTGTGTTTTCTCGATGCATACTCAGGATACCACTAGATCAAGATGAGGAAGTCAGACCAATTGGCCACTTCGTTCACTACACCCTACGACACGTTTTTCTATGTCACGATGCCCTTTGGGATGAAAAATGCAGGTGCTATGTACCAGCGGACAATGCAATGTTGCTTACACGATCAAATTAGTCGGAACATTCATGCCTATTTGGACGATATAGCGGTGATGTCTAAAAAATCAAATGAGTTAATGTTCGACTTAAAATAAACCTTTGATAATCTCCGGAAATACATCATGATTCTTAACCCTAAGAAGTGTGTCTTCGGGGTGCCAACCTGCAAATTGTTGGGCTTCATCGTTTCCCAGCGTGGAATCGAGGTCAACCCGGAGAAAATCAATACCATCTTAAACATAAACCGTCTGACATGCCTAAAGGACATACAACGACTAATAGGTTGTGTTGCAGCAGTTAGTCAGTTCGTCAGCCGACTTGGAGAGAAGGCTCTTCCGCTGTACAAGTTGCTAAAGAAGGCAGACAAATTCACGTGGACGGACGAAGCAGATGCAGCATTGAAGCAGCTCAAGGAGATTATTTCCTCAGTGCCTATCCTTGCAGCACCCGAGCCTAGTGAGCCCATGTTAATTTACATGGTGGCCACCAACCGAGTAATCAGCATTGTCGTCGTGGAAGAGCGGAAGGAACTAGGCTATGAGCATGGAGTTCAACGATCAGTTTACTATGTAAGCGAGGTCTTGAAAGAGTCCAAACAGCGTTACCCGCACTACCAAAAGATAACTTATGGATTATTCCTTGCTTCTCGGAAGCTGAGGCACTATTTCTAGGAGCATCCCATCATAGTAGTTAGCAAGACTCCACTATCCGACATTATCAACAACAACGACGCCACAGGAAGGGTCGTGAAGTGGGGCATTGAACTTGCCGCCTTCGAGATCACCTACAAGAGAGGCGAGGCTATCAAGTCACAAGCCTTGGCGGATTTTATCGCAGATTGGACGGAAATGCTAGATGTTCCCCTTTGCCGGAGCTAGAACACTGGGTGATGCACTTTGACAGATCAAAGCTGCTCAATGGCTCGGGGGATGGTGTACAGCTACAGTCACCAACTGGGGGCAAGCCACACTATGTTCTGTAGATCCACTTCGAGGCTACGAATAACATGGCGGAGTATGAAGCACTCATTCACGGACTACGCGTAGCCAAGGATATTGGCATCAAGCGCATAGTTTGCTGTGGATATTACGACTTGGTTGCCCAGCAGGTGGCTGGCACCTGGAACGCGCGGAATCCTATGATGGCGGCATATCGAGATGAAGTGGACGAGATAGCCAAGATCTTCTTGGTCTACTAAGTCAAGTATGTGCCTATGAAGCAAAACGAAGCGGCTGATCTACTGTCTAAGCTTGGATCAGGGCGCAAACAAATTCCGCATGGCGTTTTCTTGGAGCATCTACAAACACCATCCGTGAAGGGAGCAGACATCGACAACCCGGACAGAGTAGACTCTTTCGTCTATATGGTGGTAAAGGTCCCTCCGGCTTGGACAAAACCGTTCATGGAGTATCTCGACACTACAGGAAATCCGGTCTATTGCAATAATATTTATTGCTACAACCACATTTTGCTGCAATAAAATGAAATATTGCCACAAATTCTCTATTTCACTACAAGAAATGTGTTAACTTGTGACGTTTTGGTAGTGACCATCTACAAAATCGTCTTAGATTTATGAAGATTCCACATCGGATGGTCTCAAGCTGCTTGGGAGGGCCAAAACCTCAATAAACTATGACGATTTCGCTCAAAACGTCGTAATTTCTTTCAGTGAAATCGTCATAATAGCTAGAAAGGTCTAAATGTGGAGGATAGCAAGATGGGCCATTGGATGTGTATAGGATGGACGGACAGGATGTTGATCCGTGGGAACTTGACACGGATAGATGACGTGGCAAAGTACCCAGCCTATTAACGCGCGCGCATACACCGAATATTTCACCACAAGGCACCCAAAATCGCCATGTCCCCCTCCCAGCGAACTCCTCTCCCCAACCCTAATCCTACTGCCCGCCGCCACACACAAGCGAGCTAACATCGCCACCCTCTCCCTTCCTTCTCCAGCGAATGCCTCTCCCTTCCTTCTCCATCGAGATCCGAACGCGCCGCCGGCGCCCTCTGTTCGGGATCCTCTTCCTCGCTCGCTCCAGCGAGATCCATACCCCCTCTAGCGAGATCCATACCCCCTCCAACGAGATCCACCGACGAGGATTCGAATGATGGACGAGGCGGACGGCGACGGTTTCATCAGCCTCGCCGAGTTCACGGCGCTTGTCGAGGATGACATCAGCCTAGCCGAATACGGATCTGACATTTTTGTTGTTTGGTTTTTTAGGTGCGGTGGCGGCCGGCGATCTCGTGCGGAATTTGGGGGTCGACCTCACTGGCAGGTATGAACTATGTACTAGAACCCACCCTCTGCGCTGATCCAATCTCCCCGAAAACTGTCGTGTCTCGCTGATTCCCTCCCCCTCATCCCCCTCTGTGTCCCCTGTTTTTAGGTTTCATCGACGAGGGAGATCAGCACAGGGCGGCCCTATCCTCCCTCTCTCCGGCACGGCATCCCCGCAGCCAGCAGGAGGACGCCGTCGTGGCGCTGTGAGTCCCTTCCTCTCCCATCTCCCTAAAATCCCTAGCAAACCCTAGCAAGCTGTACTCCCTAGCAAACCCTAGCTAGTGGCTTGTTCATGTTCGTGGCATAGCTAGTGGCTTGTGCATTCTTCTGTGGTTTTACTGATACATATATGATGTGCTTAAATTAGAGGGAGGGGATGGAAATTGTACAGGTTCTTTTCATATTCTGTTGGACTATGCAGAGTAGTGTTCTTTAAGTGTGTTCTTTAACTTTGTGCTTGAGCTGTAACAGCAAGAAATTAATTTATTCATAGATTGATATCAACTGTATGGGTGATATTGTTCTAGAAATTAATCTTATATCAGGTTTGCTTTATGTCTTATTAATTGGTAGTTAGTAGCTAGAAGGTTGCTGAATTATGCCTAAAATCCTGGGATGACCTTTAGAAGCTATGCTATGTCCTTCTGAAGGAAAACACCATGCTTATAGTAATCTTAAGCGCTGGTTATTTAAAATCTTGATTAATTTGCCCATGTTTGTTTGTGTGCATGTACAAGCCCTTATTGATCAGATGCATTCACCATTCCACTATACAGTTGACTTGGTTAAGTGATAATCAGTAAGTATATAATGCATTCTACTATAGGATGTTATAACTAAAAAGCTTTACACTAGAACAATTTCATGAATGCGCATAATTGGTTTCTATTTGAAAAGGAAAACATGGTCCTTGTTTTGTAGGAACAGTTTCATAGACTCCTTGTCTTGTATATGTCCCTGTGTTGTCGCAAGGACTCCCTGTGCGTGCTTGTAATTCACTTTGCTGGTCTTAAATGGAAATGGCTTTTTAATGTCCAAGTGAACATTCTGGTAGCATTACTACATGTTCCCGTTCCTATAAATCTCTTATATGATAATTACTATTGTTATAATGTTTTTTCTTGATTTGATAAAAGAACAAGTTCTTAACCATTGTAAGATTTTTGATACAAGAACAAGTGATACATGTGTGTGTATGCTTGGCATGGAAGAGATGTGACAAGATTAGCTCTACTATACCCTATAGTCTCATTTCTTTATAGCGAGCATTCGAGTATATCAGGTCTGGACATGGTTAGCTTTAGTGGCAATTTGGCTTCAATCTTAGTACATATTGATCTATCTGTAGTTTGGTCAGAGCCCCAATTGTGAGAGCATTCAGTATACTTTTGTTTAGTGTTAATTTTCTGTTATTAGTTCTGCAGTTTTAGTATCTTATGGTACTTAGTTGAGTATACTTTTAATCACACTTTTTTCGTTGTTGTTGGTTTTTATTTGGTTTTCAGGTAATTGGACTAGCAGCATACATCTGCGCTCGTCATCAATGCTGTCCGCGTCGCCACCTACTTCCTTGCCCCTAAGATTGCCTTCATCGCCAAGGTAAGAAAACTTCAGGATCTTTATTCTTTTCAGTTTGATGGTCACATGACACTAAGTTTTTGTGGTTATGCTTGTCCGCTTAATAAATGGACCTTGCCAATTGATGGTTTTTCTTAGAACAAGGTTTGGGAAATTCTATTGGTCAACCCTTGCAGTACAGCCGAACTAGAGGAAGAAGAGACATGATTATCCATACATTTGTTATTGTTGCTGACTAACATCACTTTGGGTTGTTGATGACATCATTTGAGGTACTTCTTATATAAAATAAGAAGTGCTTGAATATTCACCGCTAGGATATTTTCTTCAGCTTCACTACTATGGAAACAATACGTAGAAATGCTTTGCATCATGCGATATAAAATATTAATCTTGTGACTATTAGGCCATTATATTCTGCTTCCGTAGAAGGTAAAGGAGAATGGAATTTTCTACTATAATTTTAGTCATCGAGTACAAGGTAAACTGCTCCTACTATTTATCTATCAGAGGTGCTACTAGTTTTTAGGAGTACCTTCTATGTTCTATATGATGATAATCTTAGCAGACCCCATTCCTTAATCGATAGCAGCTAGATTCATGTTCTTGTGCCGTGGATAAAATCTACACTACATGTTTCTTTCTTGGTTTATTTATTACTGAGTTGCTGGTCTCACTTGTATGTCACTTGTATCCTCCATCGACCTCAAGTCATCATCTTATAGTCTTCGCTATAGATTAAGTATCCGATCCCTCTTCTACAAAGAATGTTATGACCGTAATTGTATTCCTTAATTTGTAACTGTTGTGTAGACTTGCTTATATGGTTCCTTCTTTCATATATTCTTACTGTGTAACCGTAGCATAAATGTATTCTTATTCTTATATTTGTGCACTTCTTATACAAGAAATAGACTAAGTTTAGCATGACTGATATATCGATACATGCTTGTAGCGAGCTACTCGTGAATTGAGAAGACGTGGAGATTGCACATTACTCCGAATCAAGGGGCTAGGGTTCTCTTGTTCGGTGCATATACCTTGACATCGGATGTATCATGCGCAAGATCCTCGCTAGTGAGTTCCGGACATTCACCGCGACATGATTCCGTGTTAGATGGATTGATTACACCTCCCCTGCAGCTTTGAGTTTGATGGATTGTTCATTTTGATTTATCCGATGCTAGCTTTGATGGTAAATTTAGTCCCGATTAGATGATAAGTTTAGTCTGGTTATCCGACTGTGCTTTTTGTGTGGACAAACATCTTGTATCCATGTTCGCTGGTTATCCGGACCAAGATCTCCTGCTAATGTGTTTCTCTCCTATATCACTGCATTTTCTAGTGTCTATTAATTACTGCTGACCTATGTCACTCCTTCAAAATCAAATAGATGAAAAACTTTCCATGACAACCAACAACAAACACATGTTATGTTTAACAGTTTATGAATTGGTACCATGGCTAGTTTCTATTCATATGTCTATACAAAAGGATGAGAAAATGATGATTACATCATGCTTGTTTATCTGTTGTCATGTTTGTTTATGTACAGGTTTGAGAGGTTATTGCTGATGTTCCCGAAGTTTCCTGGAGCCGGAACAACTATCCCCTTTGTCATGTAGTTGACAGACAGAAGGATGGTTATTTAGATTGCAAGAAAGAATGTCCTTCAGAGGAAGTTACATGGTGTCATCTCTGCTTAATTGTAATAGTACTATTGTGTGTGAACCTGGTTGTAATAGTACTATTGTGTGTGAACCTGGTTGTATGTCATGGTGTCTTGTAATTCAAATGGAGTCAGATATATTCAGTTATTTAGATTCTACCTACTGTTTCATTGTTTATTTATTAGAAAATTTACCTTATTTAATATGTTTTTGATATATATAATTGGGCAACTAAACCTATTTAATATGTGTTTTGTAACAAGGCTATGGCCCATAAAATTCTGGATAAAAAGCTTGAAAATATACAATTAATGGACGTGAAAGGGACAAAGCCCACAAATAGTTGATCCTAAAAAGGCCACGGCCTAGAGGAATAAAATGGTCTTGGCCCATATAAGAAACCAAACTAGACTGGGCCGAATTTGCATTGCGACGGTCCCATTTCGTCATAGTTTTGCCACGTCGAATCGGCCACGTAGGATCTGACCTGGCTTAGCTAGATGGTCCATGACGATATTGAATCGTCATAGAAGTTATGACGATCCAATATCGTCATAGACAGTTATGACGATTTTATAAAAAACGTCGTTATAGTTCATTTGCGACGCTCAGCTTTCGACGATCTTATTTTCGTCATAGGATCGTCATAGATGGACTACTGTGACGATTCTGTGACGAAAATAGAGGGTCATAGAAGCCCAAATTCCTTGTAGTGTTTGTGGTAATAGAACGTATGTACTACCTCAAGTAAGTTTTGTCGCAATAAATACTCTTTTTGTTGCGATGGAGGCTCTGTATTGCAACAGTTGAGATGGGGGTTGCAATATGGCTCCGATATTGCAACAGTCAAATTCTATTGCGCCAGCTAGTAATTCTGTTGCAATAAAAATTATGTTTTGCAACAAAATAGATATCTGTGGTAATATTCAATAAGATATTGCAACAATTGGTCCATGTTGTGATAATTACAAACATTGTTGCAAAAAAATATTACCTACTGCAACGAAAAACATATTTGTCATAATTGTGTATATTTTTCGCCTCAACTCCATCGGCGTTGCAATAACTATTGTTTTCTACGACAAGTAGTGTATCCGTGGAAATACGTAGAGGATATTACAACAATCTACTATTGTTGCAATAAAGAACATGATATTGCAACGATTCCATACGGTGAATGGAGGGTCTTCACGTGGGCCACCTAGGTCATGGCTACCCGGCAATTGCAATAGTAGCCCCTAATATAGTTGTGGCATGCCTTTTTCATCTAGACAATATAAAAGACAATTGTGAGAACCTTGAGGCCGAAGAATAAAACCCGAAGTTGGTGGGTATGTGCCCAAAATGTGGTGCTTTTCGGAGAAGCCCGATTTGGAGCCCATAAAAAATATAGGAATGTAGATAATAATTTATAATACGAGCATGCAAAAAATAATGTGAAAATACTTTGTATTTTTTCTTAGTAAAAAATAGAAAATTTCAGACGTGGACGTGCTCGGTGCAATTTTGAATGGGCCTACGTTTTCCCAAGATTTGTCATATTTGTCGCTTTTACTGCGTCCAAAATATAAGGTATTTTCAAATAAAAATGTGCAGACTTGTATTTAGTATTGTTTGCTATACATAGGTACTTGTTTAAAAAAAATTGATCAATTTTTGACATATTTAAAAAGGGCTCCATGGAGCCCGTGCTCTGTTTCCATTTTCTGGTTATTTTTTGCTCGTCAAAAAATTGTTGTGGCCCAGGCTTGGTTTTCTTGTATAACTCCATGGATCCCGTCCTCTATTTCCATTTTCTGGTTATTTTCTGCTCCTCTGGTTATTCTATCTGAATTCTGAAGTAGCATGTACCTGCTGTTACTATTTGATCAATTTTTGACATATTCAAAAAGTATGTATCTGCTCATCCACTGGGCGTGTATCACCTGCTGCATTTACCAATATATAGCTAAGACAGAGTCATACAAGTGTGGTGTGTACCAGCTATTACATTCACCAATATATAGCTAAGACAGAGTCATACCTTTACTCACTGATGGTATCCATTTGACGGATTGCTGGAAAATATCAAGCAGCCACTCTAGCTCATAGAACAAGCTAAACAAACACATTACATAAGCAGAGTTAAGAATAGCAACCAAGATAGAATGAGCATCACATAACAATATAGCTTGGCGGTGTATTAGTGTAATCTAGAAGTAGCATGCACATCAGCCATGCCTTCAGATTGCAATATGGATTTCAAGAATGGGTGAACATAAATAGCTTGTTAGGTAGAATCTCTACATCCGAAGATGCACACCTCCAAACTACTACAAAGTCTAACCTTGAGGCTAAAGAATAAAACATTCAATATGCGATGAACCTAGGAAACAATTACTAGAGAAAAAAAACTAGTAGTATAAAGTCATAAGCCAATGGAAAATTGGTAAACAAATGCTAGTAACAAAATTATAAAAGAAACATTATGGTTTATCCGACTGACTCATATCTAACATAATTATTGGCTATATTAATTTCCATACGGATCTTGTCCTGCCAGCAAGGTTTGTTGACTGCTGCATATCACGAAGCTTTGGAAAAGTTTCACGTGACCCTGACAATCTCTAGCCCAGAGTCCAATGCTTAAAAGGGTGACAGCTGGATACTCGATCCCAGCTCACAACAACGATCCCATGTCTCACTTGGTAACTGCGTAGCCACAATTCAGAATGCAAGTTAAAATCATGTTTGAAACCCTAGTATAGATCACCAGTCTGCTTCTTGATAAGGGGCGACAAGCATTATAAACTACACACAGAGAGCATAAGAACAGTCATACATAAAGCTGATGGGTTAATTAACCCCAAATTACTAGTATTAACGGCAGGTACATGCTACTTCAGAATTCAGATAGAATAAAAATTATTGTGTACTAGGCTTGGTTTTCTTGCAATAATACAAGAAAAGTTGCACTCGCACAAGCATAACTCACGATCAGATCCAGATAAAGAACAAGGTGGTACTATCCATTTCCTAGCAACCTGAAGCTTTAATCCTTTTATTGTATTTCCTCAGAAATAGAGAGCTAACCAAACAATAGCTTTTGACCATCGCTCAGTGGCTTCAACCAAGACCAAGAACAGAAACGTAGTTAATATCCTCTTGTCGTAGATACACACTATTTAGTTTGAGCAGGTACATATCGATTCAGTAAATCACAGAGGGTGCCCAGATATTTTCTAAAACTGAACACTTCTGACTCTTAAATTTCCAAAAACACTAGCGACTGCAAAGAGCATAAGCAGAGCAAAACCACTAAAAACTACATGCTTTAGGTGTTCATATACAGAGAGCACAAGCATAGAACACCGAAATGGATGCAAATTACTCTGTAACTTAGTACCAGCACTAAGTTAAGCAAGAGATAACTGATCACTGCTTTGTCTTACACAAGCATAGAACACTTAAATGGATGCACATTATTCTATAATTTAGTACCAGCACTAAGTTAAGTAAGAGATAACCTATCACTGCATTTTGTCTTTCATTAGTGTTGCAGCTGGTAGATGGAAAATGATAGCAGCTACTATACTAGGATCAGAATCACAGTCAGTACTCACTTGATCAGAATGGTTCAGTTAACATTGGAAAATAGAAACTACATGGATTGTACATGAATAAATCTTTACATATGGGCATGTCAGATAGCAGAATAACACAGAAAGAGCACATCAAAGGGAAGCCTACTAATATGAATCAGTTTAAACTTCATGGGAGACACTACATGTAGATACACATGAACAAAGTTCAGTAATTTCTATTCATACCTTAACATGTCGAAAGGGCCTTACCAACAGATAAAAACCTAAACAAAGAAACTCTGGTCATCATCAAATCCTTTATGTCCCAACGGAGCAACATGGCCATCATTTACATAAGCCTCATCGTCATCCGTATCATCATCATATTCGATTTGAACTTCTTCAAACTCAACGGGTCTTATATTTTCGATGACCGAAACATCAACACTGGATCCTTCTACATCATTTCTACACCAACTAGTGATCTCTTCAGGTGTGCTTGGCACTGTAATTTCTGTGTTGACGACATCCAGCACGTTCGCCTCACCTTCGTCGGCTTTAGCAGCTTCATCAAGGCCTACACCATTTATAGAAGAAAGAGCAAACAAATTGTGTGGATTCATTTTAATCACAGTTGCCCAATCAGGGTTCTTCACATCTCTCACGTAGAAAACCTGTTGAGCTTGGAGGCCTAGAATGTAAGGATCTCTCGTGAATCGAAATAGAGTAGTGTGACGGTCAATAATTCCTGAATGTTTAAGATGTACCGATCATAATGCCATACGGAATATTATTAGAACTATTTTCTAGTGTTCAAGATGTACCAATATCAGAACTATCTTCTAGCGTTCAAGATGTACCAATATCAGAACTATCTTCTAGTGTTCAAGATGTACCGATCATAATGCCATAAAGAATATTATAAAAATGAGTCCAACCCTGCGGAATGTTTCTAAAACCGAAGCAACAGGCGCGCCTCCTACGGAGCTCAGGGCTCGAATGAGGGTCACGGGCTAGGCGCGGAGTTTGGCCGCACGCCGATAGCCAACTGGTTGACGCCTAGTTCCCTATATACAAAATATTATCATCGTGAAAGCATATGTGTATATATCATATCCAGATCACGAATATGTTCTACTGATCACAATGTACAATCGAGCTTCTCTACAGGGGCAATCATCCCGGGGAATCTACAATCGATCTGCTCTACAGGGGATCCTTATTAATTTGAACATACTATTTGATGATTATTTTGATCATCCTTTTGGGAAAAACAAGAAAACGTTTTTTCCTTTTGCAGATCACTAGGCAGGCCCCCTTAGTAGTATCTTGATTTTGACGTGCTATTTTTCAATGCAATCGTATCCAGTCTAAATATATCCACTAGCGTTTGTAATTTTCTTAGTATCATCTCTTATTTTGCCAACCTTTTCTCGCATCTAATCTAGCTGCAATTGAAGTCAATGCTAAAGTTGGACCAGGCTATATGCAGCAAACAACAAAAAAGTCACCGGAACTATATACAACAAACAGGAAAAAGGCACACAACGGGCGCCGCACCACACCCCTAGTATATCTTCTTCCCCGAGTGTACATCGTCCATGAAAACAGAAATAGCAAAAAAAAAGTTGCAGGGAAGCAGTCAGTGAATACCTGTCAGAGGCCTACCAGCAAGTCCTTGGCGACGGCTGCGAGTCCCTCGTGCAGGGGAGATGGGCGCACATTCGTGGGAGACAGGGAGAGTCGTCGGGGCTGATCTACAGGGGCAATCGTGCCGGATATGCTGGCGGCGGCGCGCCCTAATCGTGCCCTAATTTTCCCCAGGAGTAGTCAAATCCTTCTCAGACAATGCTGCTCATTGCAGGCCAAATCAAAGTAGATGAGGAGGACGCGTCGCGGAGCCAAATTCGTTCCATACATGAGAAAGTTGCAGGCGGGAGCTCACATTGCGTGTAGGCTTGGCTAGAACGCAGGTGCCGTTGGCGATAAGGAGGAATCAGCGCCACGGCACTGACGGAAGCTGACCGCTGCAAGACGGGGACGGCGGCCGTAGCGTCTAGACGTGAGGAGCTTCTGATCTCGACCTTACCATGACCGCTTCAGCCCAATAGGCCCAGACGACAGACCAAGGTTGAGCAGCAGAGTTTTATCCCAAACCGTTGCAATGTTCGTCGATAGAGCCATCGTTCTCCCTAGCGGCACCTGAATATAAATTATTATTTTTATGATTATGACTTAGGTTGTTTTGTCAGATTTGCGATATGCCAATTTTAGAGGAACCTAAATGATTTGGTTGTTTTTTTGCGAAATTTCACCGATCTATTAATAATCATCAATAGTAGCATAAAGAGTCCTAAAAGTAATAAAAACTACAAGTAGGTCATTGGACCATCTAGCGACGACTATAAACACTAGCACGAGCCAAAGGCGCGCCGCCTTTCTTTCTCCTCTATCACCGGAGCCGGGCAAAATTTGTCGTAGTAGCTTGTTATAGTAGACGGACGGAAAGTCGTCGTGCTAAGGCCCGAAAGGACCAACGCACCAGAGCAGCAATCGTCGCCGAAGATGACAACCATAGATCGGAAGAGAATGACTTCAAACAACACCGACGAATACGAAAAACGACCGGATTGCAAGAGATCCGCCAGACACACGACTCCACGCGCCCTCCGTTGGCGCTAGACACACCACCGGAGCGAGGATAGGACGGAGAGGACCTTATTCAGACTTCAGGACGTAGCCTCCGCCTCAACATCCTGAAAAAGACACCCTAAAAAAATCCTAAACAAAAACGAGAACCCTCCTGCCGGCGAGAGGCCATGGTCCGCCACACCTCCATGACCCTAAAGCCAATGGAGGAGGAACAGACAATAGGCGTCGAGCCGTCGACGGCGAGGAGGACAAAAACCTAGATGGGTTTATAAGAGCCGCCTCCTGATCGCCTTTTCTCTTACCGGTTCTGCTGATAGGGGTCATTAACAGTAAATGATTTGGTTGTTAACTTTGTATACTTCCTTCAATCCAAATTAGCGATAAATCTAGACAAATCTTGGAACACCACATTCGCCGACGGCCGCCATAGGATTGCCTGCCTCACTATCCTACTACATCATATGCCGGCGGCGGGGGCGGCGACGCCCACGGCCTCGGCCAGGGCGACCACATCCATGGCGGCCACGAGCACAACCACGCCTAGCAGCACCTCGCCAATCCATGGCTAGACTGGGATACCTTCTGGAGAGCAGGCCACGACCAAGCCCCCGTCACGGTACAGGCATTGATTCCTCCTTTTCTTGTCCAGATTATTTTAGATTTAGCCGGATAATTTTAGACGGAGCTAGAAGCGCGGTACATCCTTGATTCCTCTTTCTACTTTGGGATGGTGCTTGATGGGACTTTTCCGTTCTGTTGTCATCGACTCTGAGTTCTGCCTAACAACCTTGGTGCACGATGTCTGGCTGTACTCTGAGCCGCCAAGACCTTCAGTGCCTTCCCAGCAATCCATTGCCATGCCCTCTACCGTCCTCGCATCACCTTGCCTACTAGGTCTTCACTCAGCTCGCCATCAGATGTAGTTAATTCTCCCTGTCTTTGTTCATTCTCTGAAACAATTTGTTGCTTTGCCGTCAGATGTAGTTTTCGTTTATGTAGCCGGTTGGTCTCTTCCGCTGAGACATTTGATAGATTGCTAATGCATGTACAAGTTTCTGTGTTGTGTTTTGCTTGATTACGTGCACATCAAATCAGTAGCGGATCTAGCTCGACACATCAGGGTGGTCCAACAGTGCATTTTTTAATTTAATTATATATATATTTTTATTTTTTTATGATATATAGGCTATGTAGAAATCTCAGGGTGGTCCGTGCACCACCCTGGCCACCCTTTGGATCCGCCTATGCATCAAATGGTTGCCAAAACGGAAAACCTCATAAATTGGATGTCTAATTTCGCAAGACTACGAGTTGAATCTTAGCAACTAAACCATATCAGCAATAAAACTAATTGTGCACTAATTTCATTGCTAATAAGCCTACCAAACTATTTTACATTTTGGAAAAGAGGTAGTACATATCTAGAAATATATTTTAATTGGCCGGTTCACATATCTATATACTTTTAGTTTTCTTTTTGTGCTAATATATCATATCATATGAAGTTGTTTAAAGTGACTGGTTCGATAAAGTAGGAGTGATCCTTTTGAATGATCTGGGCGAAAGGAAATACAAACTGTTGTGCTAGCAAATCCTGGTTTGTCTTTCTGCAGTCTTCTATAGGATTGATTTGTTTGCTCTATGATACGCATGATTTATGGATAAGTGGGCCTAGATCACTCTGTTTTCTTCATATTCTGGTATTTAATTATACTCTTTTACTTTCTCTATTTACCTGGTAGTTTCACATAATAAAATAGATGATATTCATCAACTTAGGGTTAGATTGTGTCATGTTGAAATTTTAGAATTTGGAGATGTAAGTATTAAATAAACCTTCCTTGCCGCATGTTCTTGGTGCTAATTAAGTTGCATGGAGTCAAAGAATACCATGGAATGTCCTTCATGCACTTAGCTCACAGCAATCACCCTGTTCTCAGTATTTTTATTACTTTTGAATCTTTCTGCTATGTTATTTATGTAAA
Organism: Avena longiglumis; assembly: GCA_030063025.1. Lineage (NCBI taxonomy): Eukaryota > Viridiplantae > Streptophyta > Magnoliopsida > Poales > Poaceae > Avena > Avena longiglumis. The sequence continues at coordinate 189,523,751 of CP125974.1, read as the reverse complement.
AAAGTGTGGGATTTTCGCTATTTTTATTCCCCATGCTAATTAGTGTTCACTTTAGATCCCACTTGATGATTATAATGGGTCATGCATATATGGATGTAAATGTATAACCCATCACATTTACAAATCATATGTGAAAACAACAAATACATATAATTTCAGATTTAAGTCATGTCGATTAAATTTAACCTCTCAAAAGTTGTCTCCAATTAAATTTGTGGGTTGTTTAGCGGTATACAAGAAAGTATCTTGCTGTCTTTCATTGTAAACTAGTGCTAGCTGAAACAATTGAAGTATTCAAGTAATTTAATCGTATAAGTTAGTTTAATTTTGTATGTTGTTCTACTAAAAACATCATGAAAGATAGCTGAGGATATACTGGTTAAAAGTAATCATGGTAAGAGAGTAATCCTGAAAATTATTTTTTCTAAAGTAGAATGAGTTACTAGAGCTATTTATCGAACCATCATCCATCTTGCTATCATATCATATGTTCATTCTTTTGCAAGGTACTTAAGAAAGTAGGTCACTTTCTACTAACATCCAGTGTGGGATCTGAATGCATGACTACATCTTAAGTGCTTTTTGGTTAGCAATCCCTTCCATTTTTGTTCATATTTACCTACAAGTAGTATCTCTCTCGAAGTTTAATGGAATTAGAAATTTAGTTGTATAATTGTGCTCAGCTCTCTATGCATGTTATTAAATATGTAGAAATTAAGTGATGAAATAGTACAATAATAAATACCCACATATGGTTTTAATATAATAGTCATGATCATTGAATTATATGTGTATCTGGACTGAAATTGACTTTAATTCTTATATTACCTATACAAGGGAACAACAATGAAATCAACGCAAAACTTTGCTGGTGACAGACAGATGACAATACAGCTACACCGAGTGCAAGCTTCAGAGGAAGAAGATGATTCACATTACTCTTTTCTTCAAAGTACACAACTTCCTTAATTCTAAATCACTATTCTGAATGGTGCAGATTGATAATGCTAAGTCCAATAATTTTTCTTATGTCCAGTAAACAAAGGATGTAGACAAAGGATCTGTTCTCGTAACAAGGATGAAAAGTATAACAGAATTGGGGTCGTGAACATTTTCTCACCTGATCGTATATAATAGTAGTAATTCTTTCCAACTTGATTGATTTTTTTTCACCCGTAAATATGTGGTGTCATCCTATATAACTAAGAAGTTCACCCCCTAAGGTAAATTTGACATGCAGCTATGCCACCTCATCTGTTCCGCCACATCAGTTTTTTTCACCACATCAGCTTGTTGGTTCATTCAAATTAATTAATTCAGCCTTCCACAACATGTTTTTAAAAGCCACATAATCAATTGGTATTATAGTGCGTACCATTTTCTCTTAAAGTCTCATGTTGCAACGCATGTCCACCTCCTCCCACTACTTTATTATCAATTCCTCCATATTCTCGGGGCAATGCTTACTTTCATATCTTCCCATCACACCTCACTATTATTATGAATTCAACACGGTGGCTGAAAAATTGCCTTTGCTTAATGAGTAGCGCTCTTTAATATTTTAGTGGTACTTCTGATCCTCCACCTTTATCATCTACCTCTTCACTTGATTTCATCTTGCGCTTTTTCCTACAAGGCTGCCATCTCATTTATAACATTTAGCACATCGTCCTTGTGGCATCTCGATGAGTAGATGAAAGTGCATAGCCTGGCATCTAGACCATCTGCTATGACGTCCTACTCTTTCTCAATTACTTTCGGGTTTTCCTTGACCAACCGGTGAATTATGTGTGGAGTATGTTCCCATGGCATATGGATTTTCATGCGATTCTCTCGGTCGTTGCCATGCGTTATCTTTTGATTCCATTGGTGCTACTCAGTGCATCTTTAGGTACAGGGGCCTCTCTTTTTCCAGTCCAATTTTTTCTACACTTAGTATTTCTTATAGCTTCTAGTAATCTGTAGTAACAAATGATCGAAAAACAAAACTATTTACAGGAAATGAAAAGTTTTGTTATCATGACAAGGGATAATGGGCTTCCACTTTTGCGCATTGCAAAATTTTCATAGAACTATTCATGTCCGGGCATTCCGACGATGGGCCATCTCAGTCTAATATCAAATTATTACACATTAGTATCTAATATTTTTTAGCGAGTTGCACATATTAGCTTAATTATTCGGCGACTTCCTCTGTAAAGACCGAGGACTACGCTACATTTTATTATTCTGAGTTGTTTTTTACTAATGAACAATATGCTTGGCATACAACATACCAACAACGTACTCCTCCGCACCACCTCTTCATCTCCTGATCTGAATCATTCACCACGCAGCTATAGATGCCATTGATAGACTACATAACTGAAAATTACAATAATGCTGAAATAATTTGTTGTGTATGTTATGTTGGATTGATTAACTTGAGCTAGACAATTTCTTTATTTTTTGATCATAGGATTCAGATATTTAACTGGATTGGACATTCACTATGCTGCACAGATAGTTTAATCTTTTTAGTTGATTAGGATAGCACATTCATGGTTTTTGTTATGCCCATATTTTTATGAATCTATAGCGCGTGATATTCTATGAATCTATATCATATACCCGAGGTTCGAATCATGTATACTACCACGATAAATATAGTGTTGCAGTCATATCTTAGCTGCCACGCCGACCAGGATGTTGCCATGAAACATTTGTATTATCGCGATAGTTTCCCGCCGCAAACATTTTGGCCGTTGTGATAACCATTTGCCGCCACCAAATTCAACTTTGTTGAAATAGTCCTTTTACCACGAACCACTTGTATTGTCGCAATAGTTTATCGAGACAAACATTTAGGTTGTTGTGATAACCACTTGGCGCCACGAAATTCAGCTTTGTTGAAACAGCCCTTTCGCTACGAATCGTTCTCATTGTCGCAATAGCTTCTCGCCACGCGCATTTTGTCCGTTGTGATAACTGTTTGTCACCACCAAAGCTTGTATGTTGCAATTTTTTGTTACCACGATTTGGAATGTTGTTGCCATAAATTAATGGCACGAACATAGGGTTTGTGGTTAAAGAGGTGTGCCCACGAAAACAAGAGTTGTTGCTATAGAGTTCTAGTCTATTGCAACAATTAGCTATTGCCACGGAAGGGCATGTGCCACGAAAGAAGTGTCGTTGGAATATGTTATCGTCACAAATACCTATCGCCACAAAAGGCCAATCGCCACGATTCTGATCACGGTTGCATTAAGCTATTCCCACGAACCAAAATGTGGTATTAAGCAAGTACTGCAACGATAAAATGTGGCAACTAGTCGCATCGACATTGCAATAGCGCACTTTCTTGCCACAGTTTGATTTTCGTGGCAATAACCTATTACCATGCGTCTTGTTGCAACGCTTGGCAACGAAAGTCATGTCGTTGCAATAGGTACCTATTACCACAATTTGGCTCTTATTGCCACGAATCATGTTGTTGCAATAGACCCGAATCTTTGTAGAACACGGAACTTTGCCCGACGACAAAGTCGAAAGACGGTAAATAGTACGTCGATCAAAGGTCTATACCATAATCAATGGACAACTTTACAAAAGAAGCACTACTGGTGTATAACTTAAGTGTGTTTCCCAGCAAGAAGGAATTGAAATCCTATGCGAAATCCATCTCAGAGATTGCGGGCATCACGCCGCTCCTCGATATTTGGTCGCGAAAGCCTTCCGGCAATGATTCTACTGGCTGACCGCGAAGGCGGACGCCGACAAGCTGGTGGAGACATGCATGGGATGCCAGTATTATGCCCGACAACCACATGTTACTGCTGAAGAATTGCGAATAATACCAATAACTTGGCCGTTTGCAGTCTGGGGGCTAGACATGGTGGGACCGTTACAAACAGCACCATGTGGATTTACGCATCTGCTAGTAGAAGTTGATAAATTCACTAAATGGATATAAGCTAAACCCATTAGAAAGATCGATGGGGAAACTGCCCTTAGGTTTGTCCGGGATATAGTGGTGAGATTTGGTCTCCCACATAGCATCCGGCAGAAAATTGTCACTCAGAGAAGTGGAGGCTTATTGTTGGGACAAAGGCATCCGACTTGACCTTGCATCTGTGGCACACCCACAGTCCAATGGTCAGGTTGAGCGATCCAATGGATTAATTCTACAGGTAATCAAGCCACGTCTTGAGGTACCGCTACATAGAGCAGCTGGAGCCTGGGCGGATGAATTGCCATCTATGCTGTGGAGTTTACGAACTACACCAAAAAGATCCACCAGCTACACCCCTTATTTCATGGTATATGGAGCAGAAGCCATCCTGCCTTCCGATATCCTTCATGATGCACCAAGAGTTGCCGCCTACGACGAAGATGACGCTGAAGAAACCAGACGCCTAGATCTGGACCTTCTCGAGGAGGAGCGCATTTTGGCATGCCAAAGATCCGCCATCTACTAGCAGAAGCTACGCAGCTACCATAGTCTCCGCGGCCGGCATCACTCGTTTAAAGAGGGAGATTTGGTGCTCCGACTTAAGCAGAAGAAGTCACACAAATTATCCCCGCCATGGGAAGGACCGTTCATCGTAAGCAAGGCACTGCTCAATGGCTCTTACTACCTCGTTGACAATTGTGAACTGAAGGATAGACCCAACGAGGATCATAAGCGTAAGCGACATGACCCGGATGATTACTACCCGGAACTTGATCGGCCATGGAACATAGCATAGCTACGTCCTTTCTACACTTAGCATTTTTTATCTATTGTGTACCTCTTATATGATCAATGAAATACAGCTCTCTAGTTCACTCATATTTCTGAGTCTTTTACCTCATTTAGTGTTCATTTTTGGATCGTATAAAACATTTATTCACAAGTTTTGCAATTGCACTTGTGAAAATTCCGCCTACGGGCGTTAGCTTAAGTTTTCTGGTCTACACGTTCTTTGTCGTTTCTATGTGGATTCTGGAGTAGTGACTTTTGACACTTATTGTCAGGGATTTTGTGCTTAGGTTCTTGAAGGTGCCATTGGGCATCATCACCTGAGCGCATGGTTCCGACAACGAGTCTTCCGACTCATGAAAAGTCAAGTATAAAAACCAAACTAATGGATAAGCCAGCACTTGCTTAAAAATATATACATGCTGGAACAAATTCTTGAGTAGCAGGAAATAACAACCATTGTTTTCCGCCTTAAGTTAACACATAGTTTTTCCGCATACACATTACAGAGGAAACAAATATTACAAAAAAAATTTCATTCCTCTGGCGCAGGCGACTTGGAAGCAGCATCGTCGGCAGTAGGAGAGTCACCTTCCTCGAAGTCGACAGTGTTGAGGGACTCGGAGGAGCCTTGGTTGCCGCCATCGATGGTTTTCATGGGCACAAAGACATTAACGTCGACCATCTCGGCGACTCTGGTGTCATAACCCGCGAGCGATGCCAAGATAGGTTCGTGGTTTAACTTTTGGCCTTCGTCATCTACGTCGGGGATACCGGAGGTCACCGTGTCAATGTAGGCATTTTCGTAATGTGCCTTGACTATGGACAACGCCATCCTTGCACCAGCCTGAGCACACGAAGCTTTCCAGCTTGATATACGCTCGGGTGCTTGGCGCAGGATCCTCGAGAGCTTTGTCACAGAGTCCGCCGCCTTGATGTTAATCTGGAGAGGCTTGGCTATCTCCTTGGTCTACTTGATGGCGGTGTTGATAAAGTTTCCGGCAAGGACCATGCATTCCTTTGGCGGAGGAGGCGACCGGCTTAAATCTGTAGGAGGTGTAAATTTCCGACAATTTAGCACATGAGGCCAATAACACAAAAAGTTCAGAGTATCTAGCTTACAGAAGTCCAAGACGGAGAATCACTTATTGAAGATGCTAATTTCAGTCTGCCGGAGAGTCTCCGCCTTGAGTCCCATTCTTGTCGGAGGATCCTGTACGCATCTAGATGGCGCTGATTTTTCTCCTCAGCGGCTTTCTTTTGATCTTTCAGGATATCGATTTCCTCCTTCAAGCGGTTCATCTCCTCGCTGGCGGAGTCTTGCAGGGCTTTCATTGAGTCTTCATGCATCTTCAGCATGTCCTTCCTCTCCTGTTTAAGGATCTTGTTTTCGCTATCTAGCTGCTGAATATGCTTGGATTGCTCAACAATGTCCTTAGCCTTGGAAATAGTCTCTGCAAGTCGGAGAAAGAACAGTACACAGTGAGTACTCGGATAATGTTGGCACAAGACCAAATCGGAATACGAAAAATAAAGGAAAAACATACGCTTTCTCTTGATGATCTATTCCTTCAAGAAGGCAGTTTTACCCTTTCACCTTCCAAGTCTGCATGCATCTTCTGGTACTTGTTGTTGGCCATGCCCCTCCGAGCATTCTCATTCTATGGAAGAAGAAAGTTAAACGTTGTTTGGTCTACTTGGAGCATCTAGCCGGAGAATTTCCACCTAGAAGGTCAGGGGCTACAGCTAGAGTTTTTAACTTAGCAATATGTTTAGTCTTTCTTTAAGAATCTAGTCGAAACTAATTCAGTTTATGATTAGAAGCTTGGGGGCTACAATATAAAGTTTTTAACTCAGTCATATGCTTAGTTTCTCTTTAAAGCATCTAGTCGGAACTAATTCAGTTACAACTAGAAGGTTGGGGGCTACAGTATTGAAATTTATAAACACTGCGTATGCTGCTCTAAAAGCATTTAGTCGGAATAATTCATTCAAACTATATGCTTGGGGGTTACAGTTAGAAGTTTTCTAGCTCAGTCACTCTTAGAGAATTTAGATGCAAATACCTATGGTTTTCCCTCTAAATCCTCGGGGGGCTACAGTGGGATACTCATATGAAATGCAAAAGGCAAATAGAACTTACAAGCGCAATGATCTTGAGGTTTGTAGCACTCTCAGCAAGCAACTTGCCAAAGGACAAAATGTTTCCTTGCAAGATTTCTGCTTGCCAGAGAAGCTCCTCGATACCGCATGGTGGATATGTCGGCGATGCACCAGGAACCACAGCAGTGCTACCCGGTGTAAGTACCGGAAGACTATCTTCGGGAACTCTATGGTCTTCTTGGGTGCGCAGATGCCGCCTTCGACAAACGTACCACCTGCCACCACCGCCTTACCGCTACCGATGGAATCCTTAGCCAGAGCTTCAGCCATTTGGTTTGCGGCACTTTCCTGTGTCGCCTGTTTGCCGACAACAGCAAGCTCGGTGGAGCCACCTGAGTCCACTTCCATGGCAGAAGGACCAGATGCTTCTTTGGCTTGAGAGCTTGTCGGAGAGGATGCAGGCTTGATGATGGGAGTGACAGGGGCGATGGCGGGAGATGCGTGGGAAGACATGTCATATTGCAACATATCATTAATGTTTTTAGAAGCCCCCAAAGTTTTGGAGGTCTTCTTCATACTAGTAGTGGATTTCTTCCTGAAACGTACAAAAAGTATAAGTACAGGACTAAGACAAACAATGGACAATGTCGGAGAGAAAGAAGCTTACACAAGAGGGGGTGATTTGGCAAAGGGGATCCCGGTAACCTTTCTTTTCTCCGCCTCCAGGGCGACGGTAGTCTTCTTGGAGGCTCCACCCTCCGCCTTCTTCTTCATTCCTCCGTCGGCAGCATCAGAGGTGGAGATCTTCCGCTTTCGCGCCAACGGGACCTCGTCGTCGGACACGACGGTGACTTCGTTCATCTTTGGATCATAGATTTCGGGAGACATGCTATCCTCATTTATGTCGCTGAGCTGTTAAGTGAAAATCGACCGTGTTAGATGAGATGGTAATGGCTAGACGGAAGAACTGGACTATATGTCATACACGGAAAATAAACAGGTACCTTTGGGCACTTGCTCTCTACAAACATGTCATAGGTGATGGTGAAGCCATGCTTCCTATATTTCACCTTGACGATGTCCTTGAGGCGGAGCTTGACAGAGTCGCTCGAGAAGTTTTCCTTAGATATGCAGAGGCTATACTTCCTCTCGTTGGTATACTCGTGCATCAACTTCAAGCGGTGCTGAAGAGGCTGGATCCGCCTGATGAACCAGCACATGGCCAGGTCCAATCCGGTTAGACCCGTCTCTACGAACCACTCTATCTGCCTTATAGCGCGGGAAGCATCGATGTCAGAAGGAAGGGAGGCATGGGATCTCCATGTTGAGGCTTCGGCGGCAGCTCCATCGACGAAATCCGGGTACGTCACTTCTCGGCCAGCCAGAGGGATATCTGGGATTTAGAAGTACGTATGTTGCTAGTTCTTGCAGGACTCGTGGCCAACAATATCGGGGAAGCGTCGGCCATGCCGGATCTTAAAACTAATGGTGCCACAATTCCTAAGCTCGTCCTTGCCGGCTCCGGCTTCACGCTTGACGGTGAAAAAATATATAAAGAGATCTAGCCTAGGCCTAATCCCTAATTAACCCTCACAAAGCGCCGCGTAGTTGCTAAGCGCAAGGATGCTATTGGGGGAGAGGTTCTGAGGCTGTACTCGGTAATGGTTGCGGACATCTAGGAAGAAGTTGGAGATGGGCATGGAGGTAACCCTCGATGATCAACTCCTTGATATCGTGGTCCATAATATCCGAACCGCGCCAGTCGCCCTTGTGGGAGTCGTACTCCTCCTCTAGAAGATCCATCGCCACTGAGTTAAGGACACCGCCGGTGGCTTCGACCACCGCGGATCTGGGGATCACCAGACCCTCTGGGGGCACGATGATGGAGCTCGCCGGCTCCGTCGCGGCATCGCCTGAGGCCGACATGGAGGGGGCGGAACTGCTACTGGCCATGGAGGGATTGCGGTGGTGACTGGGGAAGGTTGAGGGGCTAGGGTTTTTTGCACTATGCGTGGAAAGCTCGAGGAGGCGCTTGCTGGAGGAAGAAGATGATACAGAGGGGAATGAGGTGAAAAGTAAAATTTTCTTCGAAGTTATAATTTATAACCTTCGGCATCAAGATTTGTGTAGAATGATCGAACGGTTGATGCGTGGACGACATGTGTGGCCACGTTGCCAACCGTCGCCACCAACGGTTCGTATCGCTCACGCGGGAAAATCGGACATGACTGCGTTTTTTTGCATGTGTAAGTTACGAGGCATTGCTGACCTATGTCGTCGTTGCCCTAGCTGTCACTTGCAGGTGAACCATCACATCGAAAGATTCCGGCATAGACGGATCCAATCCGGCTATGGAAGAGTACGATAAAAGATTCAGCAATTCTCCGACTTACAAGTTGAAGACAGAGAAACCCTTGCAGGGTTCTTTGGGATGAATACAAGATGTTGCTTGTCGATTTGCCGACATCCATTTAGACGGAGAATTCAAAGTGAAGGGGCAAGACGGCGAAAGATCTCAGAGTTCTCCGGGAGCTACTGTTGGGGATATGCTATATGGGTATCCTCATAGCATGTCCTCTATCCGGATAACCTGGGTGGCCCACAGTAGGTAGCATGGCCTATGGCCTTTTGGGCGGCCCAGTTAGATGGATCTAGAAGGGAGGCCCATGACGGATAAAGGAAGGCTACGGAGGAGTCACCGACGTACCGGAGCCTTGGAGTGCAAGACACGGTAGACTGATTGTAGACAGTATAGGACTCTGTAAACTGTCTGGCTAGGACTTTTCCCTATAACCCTAGGACCTGATGACTATATAAGTCGGGCCTATGGGAGCCTTTAGGGAACTATAACTTAGACTTTCTAGTCACCTCGCACAACGAACTAATCCCTGTAACTCAGCGTATTGCCATTATAGTGATTTATAGCAGGAGTAGGATTCTACCACCGTCGTGGGATCTGAACCTGGGTAAGCTGTGTTACCTCGTACCTGTCAACCGTCCGCCTTCCCCCACGTCTCTAAACACGCACTGTGTGGACCCCTCCATGGCATACTCGTCGGCAATACCATGACACACGCGGCCATTTCATCAAACACTTGGGGAGCACATATCACCACTTCCTAACTTCTATTGCTTTGAGCAGTGTCTGATCAAACCATTGTCTCCAACTTAGTCCCCTTGTCACCCCCCGCAACCAACACTTCATTTAACAAGCTAGCTCTCTACCAATTGCACCAGTGCTGCGCCACCCGAAGCTCACTCGTCGGCTAACCGTGGACAGCACGCAGGACGACACTCCTCTCCCGTCCATGATGCCTAGGAGGCAGGCCACCATCCACCGACACCCCCTGTCCAACCCTCGAGCGCAGCCAAGCCTTGGACCACCGAGAAAACGTCGCGCCCATTTTCTCTCTTCCATGCCGAGAGCACGCCAGAGCATCACAGCCGACACGCATGCACACGCCGTGCCTCGCCCTCACCGCGTGTGACTACACTTGCCATTCCCCTAGCTACCTCCCAGACACAACCGTTCGCCGCTGTGCTACACGATTGCACTGTACGTCGTCTAAAACACCGTCGGTGCCGAGCAGAGCGTCTACCCGTTCCGACCATTCTCGACCGCCCCTTGCCATGCCGTTAAGCCCGTGATGATCGCCAGGAGACACCGCACCGTCCTACTCCCTTCGCCATGCCGTTAGCTCGCTGTACTGACGTAGCCGGAGGAGCCTTCCCATGCCGCACTACCCCTCTCGCCGGTGTATAAATAGAGGCTACGCTAGCCCTCATTCTCCGCACCATCTCACTCCCCACTCGTCACATAACACCCCCTGACCCTTCCCCGGAGCAAGGAGAGCACCATGCCGCCGAAATTTCGCCGGAGTCCACCGCTGCAGAGGAGGAGAAGGGTCGTTGATTAGAGCCACCCCAGGAGCCACCATGACCATCATGAGAACCGCCGTCGTCGACAATGTTGTTCGCCCCCATCGCTGACCCTAGCTGGAGCCCTGGTAAGCCGCCACATACCCCCCACAGTCGCGTTAGGGTTATGTCTCGTCGGAGCTATTCGACGGAGACGGCGAACGTGAGCTGTAGATCTTAGTCTAATCGCACGGCCCATATTAAAACTTACTGCTTCACGTAGATATAGCCGCCGACGTGTGGGACCTCTCTGTTAGCAGCCCGCTGCTCGCATGCTGTGCAGTTGGGCCGACCTAGTTTAGTTCCCGCGCATAGCCCAGTAGTTCAAATAGATATTTTCCATTTTAATTCAAACCTCGTTATGTCAGTAGATTCAAAAACCAAATTCAGAGATATTCACTAAACCAAATTGCATGATTCCAATTTTGATAGAACGGTACTGAAATTATCAATCCAAGCCCGTTGGATTCATACCATTTGAAATGATAGATCACCTATACCAAAAATAACAAGACAGCGACTTTTTCACATTCAAACATTTTTGAAAAATCAACCATAAATGCTTTTGAGTTGATTCCAACTCTCACAAATCACATTTGACAAGATCTATCTGAATATTTAAAAATATTTAGGTTTACATGTAGTGATCTTGGACTAGTATTAAAACAATGCTATATGGGCATTTCTAGTCACTTTATTTATTTAAAATAGTAATTTTTAAACTTTATAAAATATTACCACCACTTTAAATCACATTCCCATGCAATAGAATATGTGGTGATGACATGTGTCAACATGATCCCATATTTTAATTGGATACTATTAAATCTTAAGTAGTTTTCAATGAGTAGAAATTACTTTTCCAAAATAAAATAAATAAGATTAGGTCTTTATTTCATGTGATGATGGTGATGATGCTAGATCATCTAGTGCGAACCTTTGTGTGCTAAATATAGGTAGTTAAGTATTGTTTCGTGATTGTGTACCTCGTATGTATTCATAGATGCTAGTACCGACCAAGACTACGAGGAGGAGGAGTACTACGAAGAAGAATAAGAACACTTCAACCACTACACAAATCAAGGCAATCTATCTAATGCAAGCCATCCTAGCAAGCTAACACTTGCAAGTTTCTTAACTATGCAAGCTAGATGCCTTAGGCATGCTTTGGTTATGCAACCTTGATTATACCAAATCCTACTTTTACTTGCAAGCTTTATTCTTTTATTTTTCCAAAGTTCTTTATTACTTTTAGTTAGTGATTTGTAAGTTTTGGAAAGATAGTATAGAGAGCATAAAGAGCATAAAACTTGGTCTAATTCGTTATACTTAGATGTCATACTGAGGCATGAGACTAGATTTGGATAGTCACAATTGATTAGCACCCCTCATTAGTGAGTACCCTCAACTTTAGTGGCTAGTGCTAAGCATGAAACTTGATCACTTTAGATGGGAATACTTGGTGAAAAAGGATTATGAAAACCTTGGAATGAAGATTCATTCGATTGAAATGTTTTGACATGTGTTATGAACACAAGATGATTTGATGATGAAAATGTTGAGGCATGAGCCTTAGCCCTTCTATTAAAAATTGATGGTTGGGTTTGGATGCGATACCATTCCAATTTTACCGTACAACCACAATATCCAAATTTGGGTAGGGCTTGACTGGAAGTTTATATATCTTACTATGAGTTCCCTTGTGAAAGATGTTTGAGCAGAGGCTACCTCGTGATGATTGTCCACCTGTGAAGTTACCAAGATGACAAATGGTCATGGTTGGGAGGCCAAACTCATAGGGGAGGTGCCTATTCTAGGGTGTGTAATTGAAAGGTTGGGATTGATTATCCGCATACTGAGTATGGTGATTCAGGATTGTTCCTGACGGATGCATCGAATGTTGTGGTAAAAGTGTACCACCTCTACAGAGTGTCAAACTATTCGAATAGCCGCGTCTGCGGTCATGGACAGTTGGAGTGGCCATACTGTTCCATCATCAGATGTTTTCAAAATGACTTGTGAAATGAACTATGACTTTGACTTGACCACAACAGGGTTGTGAACATGAAAAATAAGTTCCCACATAGATGTTGTAAAACATCAAACTAGTTTTCTTTACTTCTAAATTCAGTTAGAGATAAACCTGGCTTTTTGCAAATAAACCTAGAGATTAGGATTCCTACTCAAACTACTTTACTTGTTATTGATAGTTTTCGAGTAATTAAACAGTACTCATGGCTTTGTCCCTAGATATTCCTATGGCCATACTATGATGAGGACTACCAGGATGATGGACAACAGGAGGTCTATGACAACTAGGATCATCTCCCATCGTCAGCATTGCCTATGACCTTGAAGATGGAGCATCGACCAAGCTACCCTTATTATTATTCCGTTGTGTTGATTGTATTTAGACTGGATCATGAGATCCTTTATTTGTAAGACCTTTATTATGGTTTGTAATGGATGATGAACTATGGTACCAATCTGTTATGTCTCGCAAAAATGGTAATCCTGGGATTGCGATGTATGGCATAACAGGCATCTGGGATTAAAAATCCGGGTGTTGACAATTCACGACAAGGGGAAGTGGTCCTTAGGACAAGCTTGTTAATCTGTGAAGTCCACACACATCCTCATGATAATCGTGTATTTCTTAGGGACCAACACGGGGTTAGATACCCATGTGCTTTCCTTTATCTCCCTTATTAAGTTGGCGCGAGGAGTCTGTTGACTTTGGTGCCAATTGCTTTAGCTCTGCTCTTGGACAATCAACACATCGTCTTCTTTATCGGCCTCACATCCGTAAACACGTTGAGTGCATGCTCGGCGACACCTAACGAAGATTTCCCAACACTCACGGAGGAATTCGACAAGCGCGAGTTCCTATGCGGAACTCAGTTTGTTGGCGATCAGACCCGTCTTGGCGGGGTCTGTCGGGTGGACATGCACCTTTTTGGTGTTGACTGCGGATTCGAACGGCATATCGGTTGCGTTTTGCTTGGTGACAAGGGGCAGACTGTTGTCTATCGACTCCTTCAGCCTTGCGAGCTCCTCCTGCATGACGAATGACTGGGAGATTCTATTGAAGTCTCTATCACATCTATTGGACTTGGTAAAGCTACCTAGAACGATGATGACACCGTTAGGCCCTGCATCTTCAGCAGAATATATGCGTAATGCGGCACCGCCATGAATCTTGTGAATGCCATGTGCCCAAGGATGGCGTGGTATTGTGAGGGCCAGTTCACAACCTCGAACTAGAGCCGCTCACGCCAGAAGTTCTTGGGGTTGACGAAGATGACGTCAAGCCATATTCTGCCCAGGGGATATATTCCTTTCATTGGGACGATGTCGTGGAAGGTCGTGTCTGATGCCTCTAGGCTGCATAGCAGGATCCGCATAGTTGTGAGTGTCCTGGAGAACATCAGATTGATACCTCTCTCGCCGTCCATGAAAACGTGACTCATTTTGAATCCTCCGATATGAGCCTAGAGCACCAGGGCAGAGTGACCTAGGCGACCGTGGGTGATCCGAATGGCGAATGTGAAGCACGATTCCGAGCCACTGAGGTACTCAAGTATGGCAGGTGGAGAGGTAACGTCCAAGTTGACATGTCTGGTGATCTTATTTTGCACCATGTTGGATGGACGTCCCTTTTGTATGATCGTATCCCCCAGTGATCGTGGGTATGGATCGACTCCGTTGTTCAGAGCTAGCGCAGCCATAGGTTGTGCGGGTGCTCCAGGTGGCGGAGGTGGGGCGCTGTATGCAACGGCTCCTGGGATCAGGAGCGAATTCTAGATTCATCGCCTCGCGCCTCATCTAGGCGTATCCTTCATAGAGTTTCTGGAACTCCCTACAATATTTGAGCATGTGGCTGGCTTTATTTTTCTCGTCGTGCTTGTCGGTGTAGAAGTGGATGGTGCAGGGACCCCACAATTTGTCGAGTGCAGATGGCTCATCATCGTGCTTGCGGCATTTCCATGCTTGTGTCGGTTTCCCGCTGCCGTTGTAGTTCCCACTGTGATATCCGCTGCTGCGGTTTCCATCTTCACGGCGATCGGTGTAGCCAGTCGCGACCATATCGACCTCTTCACTCACATCATAGACGCACGCTCTTCTTTTTCCTCGGCGATCACACCTACGACCGAAGTTGTCCTTGTCATACGAACGTGTTAGGTTGATGGCATCCTCGTTGTCAGCCCAGTGATTAGCGATGTCCATGAGATGATCAATGGTTTTGGGCTTGACGCGCCCTATATCTTCTCTAAATTCGTAGTGCCTCATGCTGCCATTGAAGGTGTCTTCCTCCGAGATATTCCTAGCGGAGTTCTTGATGAAGGACCAATGTTGTACGTATGAGCAGATGGACTCATTGGACCGTCTACAACAGGCGCGTATCTCATCGATTGAGATTGGCCTCTTGTTGGTTCCTTTGAAGTTGCGGATAAAGTATTACACCAGCTCTTCCCACCTGCGGATGGATCCGGAGGATAGGTTATTAAGCCAGGCACTGGCTGCGCTCGTCAGCTGCATGGCTATGTTTTTCCCTCCGCCATGGAGCTTGACTTATGAGATAAACTTCGGGTTATCCGAAGGGAGTTTGAAGCCTTTAGGCATCCGCGTTTGCCGTATGGCCTTGATAAATCACCTGGCGCCGCATAACTCTGTGTCTTCCTATTCATACTCTGTGGAGCACACACGTTTTGCGCGTGATTTTTCAATCTTGTGCTGCGTGAGCTCATCATGGGCGTCATAGTTGCGGCTCTTTCATCGCGGGTTACGTCCACACCGCTGTAGGTCATGCTCCTTCTCGTCGGATGAGGGTGTGCGGCTCCTGGTGAATTTTACCATAGCCTTTTACTTTGGATCTGGGGCCGGTTCTCCATGTAGTGCATCTTAGACAAGCCCGATACCTGCAATCGCAAATTTATGGATTGCGCACCGGTGGCAGGTTTGCGGCCAGATATGTAGTGGCTTCCATGGCCGCGGCCTGCGGTGTTTTGGGCATGATGTTTCCCTGCGAGTCCATCGACATGAAGGACATGTTGAGTGCCTTGGTGGCCTCGTGTCTTGCGGCAGGGTCCATGCGCTCCAGACAGGAGTGGTGCTTTTGGCCTTCATATCCTTTCGAGGAGGATACACCAACTGAGGAGAGCGCAGCTCGCCGCATGCTTGACTTGTTAGCCGCTCTCCTACGATGTTCGCGCTCCTTGTGCTACTCTACTTGTCGATTGTGCTCCTTTATGAGGAGCCAGTGGTAGCCCATCGGCATATCGCGAAAGGAATCGAGTGGTAGAGGATTGGTGCCTCGCACAGCTTCTCGGACTCTTCCCACTAAACGTCATTGAGATGAATCTCTTGATGATTGCGGTTGCCACCGTTGGCAGCTTCATGTGGTCCGTTCTCGTTGGGATTGGCCGGGGTGGGACATTGACTCTGTTTTCGATGTTAGCAGCTTGCGGATTGAGAGGGGGAGCCATTGGTTTGGCTCATTGTCAACGTTGCCATCAAGGATGGCTGCGCACATGTAGCGATGGGGGAGATCGTTGCTCCCACAACTCTTAGATCCAGAACCGTAGGTTCCTTCCTCCATAGGAGGGTTGCAGAGTTCAGAGTTGCAGCCTGCTACTGTCATCTGAATCGCTTGTTAGCTACAGTGCACTCAAGACACTGATTGGAGGCACCCACGGAGAGGGTACGATTGTCAGAGGTACCACCCACTCTGGGAGGCGGATAGTGCCGATCTTGTCTACCTGGAAGCATAGTCTCCCAAGCATTATCTCGATTCCGTCTCCTATGGAATTGAAGTCATAGAGGGTTGCAGGTGAGTCGACGGTGAAGTCGATGGTGCCGAAGAGGAGGTGGTTCTAACAGACGGCGCCAATTGATGATGGATGAACTCGTCAATTCCCATTGTTATGGACTTGGGTTTTGGAGAAGGAGGGTAAGTTGGAGATCACGGAACGGCTAACAGATTTGCAACACAGACTCACGAGGTTTACCCAGGTTCAGGCCCGCAGAGGTAAAACCCTACTCCTGATTGTGTGTTCTTGATTGATGGCGATGCCAATGAATACAAGGGTCCGTAGATGTAATCTGGCGTGAGGTGTGTTCTAGGGTATGCGGTGAGAGAGCCTCCTCGTCGTGCCGTCCTGGCCTTTATTTGGGGAGGCCAGGTCTCAGGGTGTGTAACATCCCAAATTTCATCAAATGCAGAAAACCATGTATTGCATTCATATCATCATAGCATATTTGTATTGCACAAAATTTTCAAACCAAAACCCTAAATAAAACCATATTTAACCCCTCTTTATTTATATTATGGGGCATGGTTTTATTTTTATTTTCAAAAGACCAACGATTTTTTAGTGAAAAGGTGTGTTTGACATACTTTTGGATGCAAGGATCACAGTACAAAATTTTGAAGTGATTTGAATTCAAACAGATTTCAAATTGAGTTTCAAACCATTCCTAAAAATAAAATTAGAAAAATAAAAGGAGAAGCGAAAAAAATAAAGTCAGCGCTACCCTTTCGGCCCAACACCACATCTGGCCCAGCAACCCACCCAAGGTTCTCTCCCTCTGCCTCTTCTCTCACCGCGCAATCCTAACCCTGCACTCACTGACTAGTGGCCCCAATGCCACGTAGTCATCGTCCCCAAACCCCACGCGTAGACCACGTCGTCGCCGCTGTTTCCTCCCCATTCACTGTCGTGATGAATCCAGTTAAATCCCATTGAATCGCCGCGCAAATGACACCCCAGCTCTGGCTACTTAAACACCACACCGCCGCGGCCATTTCCCATCAAACTCCCACACCCAAGCGCCCCTAGGCTGCCCGTATTCAAGCTTGCACCGCCGCTGCCCGACGAACGACGACGAGTGATTCCGGTGAGTTCCGTCCACCCTATGCCTTCCGGTTTGTCCTGACATGCTTGCCACTCTCTTTTTCTCCTTCTCATGCTCTATGTTTTCCTACTTGTGACCCAGAGCGTCAGCCCCATCAACCCCTCCAAGCACCCGACGCAGTCCACAACTCTGGCGAGTAATTCCGTCCAGGTCAGCACGCCCCTTGCCTTTTAGATCAAACTAACTTGTGCGCCTTGTCCTTGTGCACGTTCTGATGCCCTTTTTTTGCACTACGGTGACCTAGGTCATCGCCATTTGCAAAAGCCTGGCGCCAGCAGCTACTTCGACGAGCTTCCATAGCCACCGCAGCTCGCCCATGTCCAAGCCAACTCTGCCTTGAGCTTCCTCGCATCTATGAGACGCTAGTAAGCCACCGCACTACCCTTATCCCCCTCTGGATTCGCTGGAGCATTGCCGGTAGAAGCGCCACCGCCGCGAGTAGCCATCAGCACCGCTCGAGTATGGTCGTTTGATCTAGGGCCATTAGATCTGGATCGAGCGTTGTAGATTAGAACGCGAGTGAAGCGGTATGTTTTGATCTGGGGTGTTGGATATGACTTGATCCAACGGCACGGAAACGCGATCCGCATGAATCGGTACCAACCAATCAGATGCGTCCACGTGTCTGTAGTTTAGATTTAAAATCTGTTTTTGAATCTATTAGGAATTTAAACTTGTAAAATTCATATCTTTTGATCTGTTTGTCCAAAAAATGCAAATAATATATCCTTGGAACAGAAAAATTAAGCCCTACACTTATGTGGACTTGAATTAGAATTTTTCTTCTAGAAAAATAGGATTATTTGAAGAACCAAGTATAGGCTTATTTTGACTATATAAAATGTTTGAAAAATTGTTTTATTTGAACCTTAGAAAGTTTACTTTGCATTCAGTACTGTTTGGTTTGATTTGTTTAGTGTAGAAAATCATTCCATTGCATTTGCATGCATTCATATATATTTTTGTTTGATTATTTGAATGTGAATTTGGTGTTATTATTTGAATGTGAATTTGGTGTTATTATTTTTGTTTGATTATTTGATTTTGGTGATTGTGATTGTGAGGACTGTTGCTACTCTCCCAACTATCAAGGCAAGTGGTGCTTCATGTATTTTGTCTTCTTATTTTGACTATGCAATAGTGATATTTTGAGTAGGACTTGCATGTATATTTTTGCTAAGTTATTACTATGCTATGCCTTGGGAAATGCTAGTAGTTGTAGTTTTAGTAGAATTCTTCTAAGTTGAGAAACCTTGTTCTGTGATCATGCTTAGCTTAGCTAGTAGAAATCATGGGTGGAATATTCATGCTATGAAATTTTTTTAAGTCAATGACTTGTGTTTTTGATTAATAAAACAACTATGTGAATGAATCACCTGAGTGGAATGGTATGTTGGTTTATGTTGAGTGGCTACACAAGGCCCATGTCTATGGTTTACCGTGTGTATCACACTTGTGGAAAGCCACCCAGGAACAAAGGGGTGAGATGTTTAGTGTTGAGAAGCTTCTAGTGCAACCACATGGCATATGGGCTCTGCCTTGACCAAATAGGTTGCAAGAACTTAGACAGATGGATAGTAAGTCGTAGGGTGATAGGATGGAACGCGTCCATGGTGGTCTAGGGTGATAGCAAAGCAAGCCTGAGCTACACTTAGCCAAATTCCTATAGTGATTAGATACTACTATTCTACTATGGTATCACTTGACAATACAATTCCAAATGTATTGACCCACTATGGCTGTAACTTATTATGTTGAAGGTTACTCTCATGGAGATTAGGGTTGCGAGTCTACACTCAACATGTTTGCCAGTGGCACATGAAGATACTTATGATTGAACTCTATGTATTAGCCATGTGCTAATGAGTTGTAAAGACTATGTTTGTCTCTGGAATGACGATGTAATAAGGACCTTTGTATCTATGCACTTCATCTTAAACTGTGGATGCTAGCATTTGATCCAGGGACAAGCATTGCAATCACAGGGGCCTTTACCTTTAAAAGGTAGGGTCTTACATGAGGGATGGTATCAGAGCTCTGTGTTGCATGTAGGATTATGACCCTAAGTTGGATTAGACTAAGGAAACCACTAGGAAAAATACAACTCTTTGCAAATTCCACACCTTTCTTTTTCTTCTCGTAAACCTCTTCTAATCTCCTTTCTCATCTCTATTTGTAGATGGTCACCATCAACGAAGCCGTCAAGAAGCGACCACTCATGACCATGACTTTAGAATGTGAGATGGAGTTTCCCAAAGCACTCAAAAACCTCACGGTTAGCTTGGGAATACATGGTGAAGCCGTGTACAAGGGATTTCTAGTAATGGATGAAGGAGAAGAATATTGGTAGGTTTAACTCCACTTGTATAAAAACAAGGGAGACAACCACAAAGAGTCGGGATTCTGCATGATCATCAACTCAGAAATGTATATGTCATTCTTTGACTCTGCAAGAAATGCAGCTTGGAATGCTATCAAGGAGCTTGGTGAAAGACTCAAGTGTAGAATGCTCAACACTCAAAATGAGCTTAGAGAAGAGAAGAAGTATACCCAAGACTTAGAGACCGCCATAATACGTCTAAGGGAAGATATCATAGATTTAGCATATGAGTGAGAATTGGGACGTATTCCAATAGTTGGACCACCACACTTGTCATTTTCTCGCAAAAAATTGTCTAAGTTATGTTTGAACTTAGTGCTTGTGGTAGATTTTTGTATGGCATGACTTGTATGTTTTATGGATGATTGTATGTTTTTGATTTTGTTATCTTATGATTTTCTCTCTAATTGTATTGTTTCTAATTTTTATCCATCTTATGCAATAGATGCCTAGCTTTGTTGTCAGCACTTCCGAGGAGTTTAAGGAAACTCATTTTGGTTCTCGTCTTGTGGAGCTCACTAGTGTGCTCAACCTCCCACTCCCTAGTATTAAGGCACTTCAGCTCACCAAGTTCGAGAGGAAGGATATTTGGGGCTTTAGAGTCTCGCAGCCTAGATGCCAGACGGAGCCACCCACGAAGGAGATTACCTCCAAGATGATGCATGATGACAAGGAGAAGGGTCTAGACGTAGTAATGCAGGAGCTACTTGGACGCCTCTGCAGTCGACATTCCACCGAGCTCAGGGGCCTCTACTTCCACCCTTTCGAGAGACGTGACAAGCAAGGAGAGGCTGTAGTGTATGATGATGCTACTAGAGAGAATATCGAGCCTATACGTCTGTATCTCTAGGACCTAGAGAGCCTCGTTAGACACCTCGACACAGATAGGACAAATGTCATTCTTAGCAATGACGAGCTTCAAGTTCAGTTGAGGTAGAAGGACAAGATCTTCACGGAGCAGGACGAGATCGTCAAGGAGATGGAGGCCAGATTCGAGAACCAGGACAAGAATTTCAAGAATCAAGAGAAGATAGTGCAGGATAGAAACAGGAAGATCAAGGACATGAGGACCGAGATAGAGCTCAAGGACCTTGAGCTAGAGACCCAGCAGGGAGTGATAGAGAGACTGCGCTCGCAGAATAGAGCCCTTTGTGCGAAGATTGAGGCCTTGAACACCAATGTGGAGGAGTATAAGACAGCCATGGAGATAGTTAGACTTACTCTGGTGGACGAGGAGGTTGACATGGAGGAGTAGTGTTGACTACTCAGCTATCTATTTATCTATCATCCATTTATTTATCGATTCGCAATGATCATCCAACATGTGGATGGCTTGTTAGTGTGTTTACTTTTCCAAAACTTGTTGTTTACATTGTTCAAACTCCAAGTTTATCTTATGTTTGATTTATGTGATTGTTGCTATGTGATGTATTGTGCATGATGCATCTATGGGTTATATCTCATTACTTATCCTTATTGAAACCACAGATGCATCCCCATCGTGCCAATCCAAACCAAAACAACAATAACAACAATCCCGAGATGCAGCAGCTGATGACAGCTCAAACTTAGTTGATGCAGATGATGACCCAGTTCATGGAAAATCAAAATCAGAAACAGAACAACAACAACAACAACAACAACAACAATCAAAACAACCCACCAGCCTCTGACATGCTTACAAGGTTTTTGAGGTTGAGGCCTGCCAAGTTCTCGGGAACCACTGATCCCATGGAAGCCAATGACTGGCTACGTTCTGTGAATAAGGACTTGGTCACTGTAGGCTGCACAGATGAAGAAAAGGTCAGATTTGCAGCACATCTGCTTGAAGGACCAACAGCCACATGGTGGGATAACTTTCAGATCACCACTCCCATTGAGGATGTGACTTGGGCAATATTTGAGGATGGTTTCCGCACTGCCCATATCTCATCAGGAGTGATGAATTTTAAGAAGAAAGAGTTCCATGATCTAAAGCAACGACACTGCAGTGTGGCAGAATATATTGAGGAGTTCAACAATCTGGCACGCTTTGCACTAGATGAGGTTGATACTGATGCCAAGAGGAAGGAGAAATTCCTCGAGGGACTGAATGATGAGATGAACTTGCATTTATCTGTTTCATATGTCCCAACTTATCAATCACTGTGTGACAAGGCCACCATCTTGGAGAGCAAGATGAAGCAGGTTGAGAACAGGAAGAGGAAGCATCACTTTGATAAGCACAGTTCTGGATCGTCACACAAGTGCTCCCATGGTGAGGATAGTGGAGGTTCTGGATCCTACGAGCATGGGAAGTATAACAACCACCACAATAGTAACCGTCACCATGACAACAAGCACCACCGCAGTCATGACAATGATAGATATAAGAACCACAAGAGTCGACACAAGAGCCACCACAGTGGGAATGGTAATGGGAGTCAGCCTGCAAAAAGGGACATCAGTCAGGTTGTTCAAGTGCAAGAAAACTGGGCACTATGCAAACGAATGCCAAGAAAATAAGGATGATGGAGACAAAAAGCCTAACCCTTTTCAGGAGGGACAAGTGAACCACATCAATGTGGAATAAATCTATGAGGAATCTGATGCTGTGGCTAGTAAGTTCAAGCTTAATTCTTTTCTAGCACTTTTTCTTTTTGGTACCGGCTCATCGCATTCATTCATATCAAGAGCATTTGTTAATAAAAATGGACTTGCAACTGAAACTATTGGGTGTCCTATTAAAGTAAGCTCTCCCGGTGGAGAGATGATAGTGAATTTTGGATGCCATGTTCTAGTGATAGAATTTGGAAAGTATAAGTTTCTAGTTAGTCTGATAATCCTAGATTCCCAAGGATTGGATGTAATTTTGGGCATGGATTGGATGACTAAGTATGAAGGAGAAATAGATTGTGCCAATCATACTATTACACTCACAACCCCAGATAAGAAAAGGATTAGGTTCAAGTCTAATTTTGAATCTAAAGGGGGTAAGCTAAATTCTCTTAAGGGGGTTTGCATAGACAGTGTACCAGTTGTGAAGGAGTATCCGGATGGGTTTCCGGAGGAATTACCAGGAATTCCACCAGATAGAGATGTGGAGTTTTTGATTGAATTACTGCCAGGATCTGGACCAATAGCGAAGAGACCCTACAAGATGTCATTTGATGAGTTGAAAGAACTCAAGAAACAACTTGGAGAACAGTTGCAGAAAGGATTTATCGAACCAAGTTATTCGTCTTGGGGTGCACCAGTTCTTTTTGTTGAGAAGAAGGATAGAAGTCAAAGGTTATGCATAGATTACCGTTCACTCAATGAGGTGACTATAAAGAACAAGTACCCTTTGCCTAGAATCAATGATCTATTTGATCAGCTAGAAGGAGCCCGTGTGTTCTCAAAGATTGATCTCCGATCAGGATATTTTCAGCTAAAGATTAGAGAGCAAAGACATACCTAAGACTGCTTTTACAACCAGGTATGGACTGTATGAGTATACCGTGATGCCATTTGGATTGACAAATGCACCAGCTTATTTCATGAACATGATGAACAAGGTGTTCATGGAGTTTCTTGACAAGTTTGCTGTCGTATTCATCGATGACATTGTGTTCTATTCCAAGAGCAAATAAGAGCATGAAGAACATTTGCGTTTGATACTTGAGAAGCTCAGGGAGCACAAGATGTATTCCAAGTTCAGCAAGTGTGAATTTTGGTTGAGTGAAGTTGGATTTCTTGGATATATTGTGTCAGGAGATGGTATAGCTATCGATCCTGCAAAGGTATCAACTATAACTGAGTGGGAATCTCCCAAGTCAGTTAAAGAAGTTTGCAGTTTCCTAGGCTTGGTAGGATACTATAGAAGGTTCATTGAAAATTTCTCAAAAGTAGCTAAGCCAATGACAGAGTTACTTAAGAAAGAAAAGAAGTTTGATTAGACTAAAGGATGTGAAGTCAGTTTCCAAGAATTGAAGAAGATACTAGTATTAGCACTAGTCTTATGTCTGCTAGATTTGGAGAATGATTTCCAAGTATAATTAGATGCATCTCACCAAGGATTGGGTGGAGTTTTGATGCAAGAAGGGAAAGTTATGGCTTATGTCTCAAGACAACTCAAAACTCATGAAGTGAATTATCCTACTCATGATTTAGAGGTAGCCTCTATTATCCACGCACTTAAAACATGGAGACATTATGTCACATCCCAAAAATTTTCCAACTTTTGAAATGTGAAAAATAAATAAACAAAATAAATAATTGTTGAAATTTAGAGTGAAAAGAAACTTTTTGTTTCAAAATGGAAACATCAAAACCCTTCTTGAAAAAATTTGAATGAAATGGAATCCAAAAAATTTCAATCAAGTGAAATGCATTCATCAATGAATGTATCTTGAAATTTAAACACTTGGAAAAGATAAACCAAAACCCTAAAACCTTAATGGAATAAATCATTCCAAAGATTTCTCAAAGACTATGGATTAGATCCATATAAAAATTGGTCAACAAACATTTATAAATGATAAAAAATGACAAATAAAAATATTATAAAACCATAAAAATTGATTTCATTCAATTTGGAGCAATGGATAAAAACTTATGAGTTTAATAAGATAAAGAAATTAAAATTCAAAGCTAATAAAACTCCTATCTAAAATACGTACCAAATTGGGAGCAAAGTAATCCTAAAAGGATTTAAAAACATAAACAAATATCAAATAAAATTATACAAATTGGAATCACTAATTTTGGATCTATAAATAAAAAGATATGGATTTTATAAGACAAAGAAAGAAATAAATATGGAATATTTAAAAGCGAAATTAAATCTTGGCAAAATCCATAAACAATAAAATGAAAGTTTATTGAATAATAGAAAGGAATAAAAGATTATTTAAATAAAATCATAAGGATTAAACAATATACAATTTTATTTAAATAAAGACAATTTGCCTAAATAATAAATCCCAAGAAAATTATTTAGAAGGCAATTTAAACCTTGAATTAAATCCATAAGCAAATCGAATAAAATAATCCAAATCCAAATAAAATAAAGAGATAAATAATATTCAAATTATATTTAATAAAGACAAAATCCCTTAGGTAAATGATTAATTAAATCATGAGAAAATAATAAATGGGAATTTATCAAAGTGGATTAAAAAGTTATCTAATTAACTTAAAAGAATTATTTGAATAAAATTTAGATGGGATTAAAACCATATTTGATTTTATTTGAGTAAAGACAATTGCCCAGTTTAAATAATTAATAAATCATATTAAAATATTTTTAAATAATAATTCAAGTGAGTTATTTGCACTATGGAATAAATAAAACCTATAGAAAAATGTTTGGTGAAAATAAAACCTGCGACGACAACGACAAGCTTCCCCACGTCACGGCGAACGCAGTAAGCATCTCCTTTCCCTCCTTTGCTTCTTGGAATGCCAGATCACCGTAGACAGAACATGCCGCCGCCGCTCGCCATCGCTAGCGCCGCCAAAACTTGACTAGCTAGCTCCAGTCCATTAGATCTAGATCCGACGCATAGAAACAGATGACTTAACAAAGGGGTACGAATTCAAATATTCCCCATGATAGTATTTAGATCTGATGATCCGCAATGCTTGATCCGTGCGAACCGGTATGAGCCAATAAGGTCATTCCATGTGGCACAGACTATGTTATAAAAACCAGAAACATTTCTATTAGTTGTTAGATTTTGTAAAATTCATAACTTTAAATCCACACGTACAAATTTTGCAAACTTTATATCAATGGAATCAGAAAAAAGAATACTTGCCAACCATGCCCTTTGTTTAGTGGTTTGCTTCTGTAAAATTAGTTGTTTTTGCAGGAATATGTTTAGGCATATTTTGTGTATAAAATTTATTCTAAAAATGTTTTTAGAGTAAAACCTTTTGCAAATATTTTGTTTTGTACCCACTGACCATACAAACCAACTTGTAGATTTAAAAGTATGTTTTGTGATGCTAAGGAATAAATCTTTGAATAAAAGCATTTTTAGTTAAATAAAAATGTTGATTATGGTTTAAAAATGCTTTTTGAGTAAAACCTTTTGTAAATAGGTTGATTTAAACTCTCTGACCCTAATCACAAAGTTTTTGGATTTAAAAATATATTTGGTGAACCCTAGAAAATTATTACTTTGTTTAAAGGCATTTCCAACAAAATAAAATATTGCTTTGATTTAAAATGGTTTTTAGATGAAACCTTTGCAAATGGTTTAATATTAAACACTTGACCTTAAAACACTAACATTTGTGTTTAAAAATATATTTGGCAAACACTAGAGAATTATTCCTTTGATTTAAATCATTTCTAGCAAAACAAAATGATTTAAAGTGGCCATTCTCACTAACTTAATATCAAATGGTTTTGCCACTTTTATAAATGACCAATAGGTGTTTTAAATTTTTTATAACTTATTAGAAACCACTTTTCCAAATAAAAAAATCTTTTGCATGCTTGCATGATGCCGCCCAACACATGGCGTTCACCATTGGTCCACATCATGATATGCCAAACATCCCAATCAAGGTGAACTCCTTCCATCTTTTGCCTTCCCTTGGTCATTACTTGAATGGGATCCTACTTGAGCCCACTATCAATTGTATGACTAGGTCCATGACTGTGATGCCAAGCGGATACGACAAGGATGAACCAGGAGCCAAGACCCCCAAGCATGAGGCCTGGAAGAGAAGACGCAAGAAGTTAATGACGTCAGACCGGAGTCTCCGACCATCACACCGGAGTCTCCGGACTACACCGGAGTTTCTGGATCGTCCTCCGGTCCGGACCCAGGAACCAATCCCGGGACAGCCAGAAGCCCCCTCCGGAGACGACACCGGAGATTGACCGGAGTCTCCGGTCCAGACCGGAGTCTCCGTACCCAACACCGGAGTCTCCAGACCCAACACCGGAGTCTCCGGCCTGCTCGACGCCATGCATGTTAAGGCCTATTGGGCCTGGCCCATGTAACACCCATAACTCCCTGTTTATGTCTATTTTGCCCCTAGCTCGTGGCTGGCCTATATATATGCCCCCACCCCCATATGTAAACCCTAGGATGGAATAGATGATGAGTTGAGACTCATGGCTTAGGCCAAACCCTGGATGGGAACCCCCTCTCATTAGATTATCTATGAGTTGTATCAATGCCTTCTTAATTGAAGTCGTCAAGGCGCTCTTCTAGTTCTTGATCTCTCCCATGTATGGATTCTAGTAGTGCTAGGTCTCTCCCCTTTGGGATTCTACTTGGTTGCTACTCTCTCCCTACGTGTGATTCTATCAAGAGCTTGCCAATCTCTCGCAAGGGATTCTACCTTTGGTCTCTCCCTTTGTGATTCTATTGGGTTGGTGGTTTGGGCCAACGAGAGCAAACTGATTTGGGTGTGGTGTGCGTTTGTATCTTCGATTTCCATCTCGTGTTCATCATGTTCTTCGCTCTCCTCCCCTAAATCCCCTCGAATCTATGAAGATCGGGCCACAAAAGTGGTTGTAAGCCACATCATTGCATGCATGGCTGTGTTTTTTTATGTGATGAATTGTTTGAATGCTAGATTGAATTTGTGCCTTGATTGAATTGTAGTGAAATTTGAAGAGTGTGACTATTGCAAGATCAAGGAGTGAACTTATATTCTCTACCAAAAAGTAAAGTGGTGCCTCATACTTTTGTCCCATTATTTTCACTATGCATTAGTGATACTTCTAAGTAGGACATGCATGGAATTTTCTAAGTATAAGCTATGCCATGGGAAATCCTAGTAGATGATGCCTTAGTAGAATTTTACCTAAGTTAAAATCCCTACTACTATCATGCTTAGCATAGATAGTAGAAAACAAGGGTGGATTATATTCATGATATGAAATGTTTCTAAGTCATTGACTTGTGTTTTGTTTAATAAAACAACTATGTGAATGAATCACCTGGGTGGAATTGTTGTGAATGGGTTATGTTGAGTGGTTACACAGGGCCCCATATTTATGGCCTACCCTAGTGTAACTCACTTGTGTAAAGCCACCCAGGAACAAATAGATTTGAGATGTCAAATGTTGAGAAGCTTCAAGTGCAGCCACATGTCATTATGGGCTCTGCCTGGATCATACAGGTTGCAATAACTTAGCCAGATGGACAGTTGGTGGTAGGGCTGATAGGTTTGGAGCGCGTCCATTTTGGTCTAAGGGAAGGCTTCTAAAAGATCTTGTCTCGATGGATGTCGAGTCTTGTGGGGAAACTGCACCACCTCTCGAGAGAGTAAAATCTAAGTACTTAGCCATGTCCCCGGTAATGGACAATTTGAGCATCAAGACATGTAATATATCAAGGATCTCCTCATCCCATTTTCTAAGTTAAAAACTTGTGGTTGAACAAGGGTTAAAGGATCACCAATTTCTATTGGTAGATGCCTTGGGTGATTTTGACAAACAAAAACTTAGTGTTTTCAAATGATAAGGAAAATCTATTTTGAGCAAAGAAAGCCTAAGCTCCACCTAGCCAAATGCATATAGATAATAGATACCACTATTCCACCATAGTATCATGTAACACCCCAGTTTTAGATAAACATTATTAGGGTTTGTTTTGCATCATAAGCATCATACCTTAACAATGCATGCATTAAGAATTAAGGCAAAACCATAAACCCTAATCCTTTCCTCTCTATTGAAAATCATTCAAATGGTTTATGTATTTTGAAAACTACAAAATGAATGGAGCCCAAATGCAATAATAAGGGCCCCACATTATTTTAGATATTTTACAAACCCTCTGGTATTTTGAATCACCCAAAACAGATTTGAAATGAGTTTGCAAAAGAAAGAAAATAAGAAAGCTAAATAGAAAAAGATTTTTGATAAAAAAAGAGCAGCCAGGCCTCAGCCCAACCGGCCCACTTCTCTCTTTCCCTCCCTGCCGCCCACGTGCATCACTCCGCGACCCACCTGGCCCATTCGTGGCCCACTCCGGCCCGTACCCCTTCGCATATTTTCTTCTTTCTTCTTCCTCCCTCCGGCAAGCTGTTGCGTGTCCGACGCGCTACCGTCGATCTCCTCTGCGCCACGATGCATGCCGCCGACCGCCGAGCTAAGGATAAGAATCGCCGTGATCTGCTCTTTCTCCCCATCCCCATTTCCCCCTCTCTCTTGCTCTGTGTCTCCTCACGCGCAGGAAGCTGGAAACCCTAGCCTCAGGTACCCCATGGCCCCATCGACTCCGAGCTCGCCTTACCTATCTAAGCCATCCATGAGCTGCGCTTCGTCGTCTAAGTCATCTTCCCCGAAGGAATCTACACGAGGCCTTGCCAATCGAGCTCCTGGTCGTCATTTTCTCCACTACCGACAGAGCTCGTCGCCATCGATTTGCCGTCGTCTAGCCACCTCTTGCCTCACTGACACCGTCATCGCGTTCACGGTAAGCCTCCGCACCTCCCAGTCCCTACCAATCTCTTCCTCTCGCTCTGAATCACCACCCCACCGTGCACCGCCGCTTGCCGCTGTCGGCCGTCGTCGCACCGAATGGTCCGGTGACCATTAGGGGGCGGCGCCGCCTCTTTTGAGCTCGCCTTGCTCCACTGCTCGCTCAACGCCCTCTTAACTGCGCCCTCTGGCGCCGATCCAACGTGGAGCCCGTGTGGCACCCACGTGGTGCATGCGTGGCCAGGTCCCACCTGTCAGCCTCTCTGGCTAGACCCAGCCATGGTGAAGAAAACCCCTGACCCCACTTCACGTGTGTGTCTGCTGAGGTGGCCCTGGGGCCCCTCTATCAATCACTATGGCTAGGTATGCCTGCGGTGTCAAAGTTTAACAAGCTTTTAATAATTTCAAAAATTGTTTGAATATTGTACATTCAATAACTTTTAATTTATAAGTCAGAAAAATACAAATCATATATCAAATTGTTCATAAAAATGAAACCTAGCTATCTAAGCTATAATCATGCATTGTTAAACAACTTAAATGACAAGTATAATTAGAAGAACATAGTAACCCCTCACAGGTGATTCCGGAGTTTTCCCCGAGTTAGGGTTTGCGCCCCTCGGAACCCCGATTAAGTTGTCGAGCATGCCTTAGGGTTACATTTCAATGCAAATTAACTTGTCATATCATCATACTTGCTTGGGCATTGCATCAATGCCATGTGTTGATTGTTCCCCTCTCTTTCCGGTGTTTGGTTCTTCTTCGGTAGAATACGAGATCAAGATCAAGATCGAAGACCGAGATCAACACCGTAGAAGATCGAATATCGAAGAACAATACTTGATCAACTTTAACCAAGTCAAGTTCAATGCTCCCGAAGATCTGCTTGTCTGTCATCAACTGGCAAAGGCAAGCATAGCCCCACCATCATACAATCATATGTTTGCGAAAGTATTTCAATTCCTGCCATGATGCATACGATTCTACTGTGGTCTTTATCGATAGATAGAGTATCCTATCTATTGCATTACTCCCTTTTGAGCTTATATTACCTGATCCACTGCTCCTAGCATAACTAAGTTTGGCTTGTGTGCACTGCTAGAGCTTATATATGTGTTTTCTTAGCCATGCATAGCTGTCAGTTCTAGTCCATCCAGATGGTGTATCAGATGCAGATAATCTAGTATGGCATGAGAACGTGATGAGATGATATAAGTGATACGAGTTAAACATGCTAAGGCTTGTATGGGAGGCCAAAGTGGGATGTGTTTTTTCTAGTCCCATGCTCACCACCATTAGGAACTGAGTTCTTGCCTTTGGAACCAAGATGAGCGTATAGCCACACGGGGCTTGGGAACCCCTTGCCTGATTAACTTTACTAGTATATGCCATGAATCACATAGTTCGGGCGGTCCATTCGACATATGCATAGAAAATCTTTTGAAAGATTTGCCGGGTGATGGAGGTGCATCATAACAGGTAGGTAAGAGTGGCCGTGGTTGCTTGGGGTCGATGGAGCCCCTGGTGAACCAACCTCGCCTCACATCTTTAAGTACCGTCTTCAGGATTTGACCTGTAACGGCGGAACCATACTTATTGCGTGACTCATGGTCTCTGCAAAAGCAAGGTAAAGGTCGTGGCCAACCACCCTCTGCCGGCCTTCCAAGGAAGAGGGCTAATGTACTTGCATTAAGAGTCGTTTGGTACGTGTGGGTAAAGTTGTACACCCCTGCAGGGTTACATCTTTTCGAAAAGTCGTGTTCACGGTTATGAACGCTTGGTTACCAGATTCTAAGATCATAGAGAACTATAACCTAATCTTAAAACTTGGTAGATCAATGTGTGCTTAAGGATGCTTCCTCATGGGTACGAGGGGGTGATCCTAGTTGGTAGATGATGATGATTGGTGGATATCAAAAGATGATGATCAATATTTCGGAGACGTCGCTCTCTTATCCCCTTTTCAAATACTCTGATTAGACGAGCTTCTTCTCTTCCTCCTGTTTTCTCAAAAAAGATGGCTTTATGCAAAACAGCTCCACTAGCCATAAGTCTTGCAGAGTACACCCTGTACTCACCCTTGCTTTGTTGATACTTTTGGCAGAGTAAGTGTTCCGTGAAGACGAGTTCCCCACTGCATCGAAATCGACGAGTAGCTTGGGGTTCCCGGCCGGCAACCTGGAATCTATGGGCTAGGACGTCTTCGTTATACTTCAGGCCTCTTAGGCCATTTGTTAAGTTTGCTATAATTAATAGCATAATTTGCCTTCCATTGTTTGATGTTTGTGGTTAGTGACCTCTACTTGTAATAATTTAGTTCTCTTCTTATTTATGAGCTTGCTGTAATAAATTTTGTGTCGTAGGGTCACTGTTGTGTTACCGATTCTTCACTGGATATTCTCGATCTCAAGGTTAAGCTTATGTCAGATGGAGGTCTGGGATTTGTTTAGCCCTGATCCCGGGGGTGGCACATATCACTTGCCAATACAATTCAAATGTATTGACCCTTGTGGATGTAACTTATTATGTTGCAGGTTTGTCTGATGTTAGTGAAGTGTGTTGAATAGGATTACAAGTCTACAACCAACATGACTTCCTGTGGCACTTTGAAGATGAAGGACTCCATGCTATATAGTTATTTCTACTGCATTGTAATGTGATAGCCAAATGAGCTATGTAAGATGTAATGAATTATTTTATTCCTGGTTATAAAGTTGTATTATGACCTTGGTTTCTTGATATTACATCTTAATTGTGGATGCTAGCTATTGATCCAGGGACTAGCATTGTAAACACATGGATCTCTACCTTATTAAAGGATGGGACCTCTACACATTATCTTTTGGGAAAATGTTGTGAAGTGTTCACGTATCACAAGAGTTTGAAATATATCTTCACTCAAAAAGAACTCAATATGAGACAAAGAAGGTGGCTAGAGCTCATCAAGGACTATGACTTGTGTTTGCAATACTATCCAAGTTCAGCAAGTGTGAATTTTGGTTGAGTGAAGTTGGATTTCTTGGATACATTGTGTCAGGAGATGGCATAGCTATCGATCCTGCAAAGGTATCAGCTATAACTGAATGGGAATCTCCCAAGTCAGTTAAAGAAGTTTGCAGTTTCCTAGGCTTGGTAGGATACTATAGAAGGTTCATTGAAAATTTCTCAAAAGTAGCTAAGCCAATGACAG
Organism: Avena longiglumis; assembly: GCA_030063025.1. Taxonomy (NCBI): domain Eukaryota; kingdom Viridiplantae; phylum Streptophyta; class Magnoliopsida; order Poales; family Poaceae; genus Avena; species Avena longiglumis. Next base: position 189,491,110 of record CP125974.1, on the reverse strand, counting down.
AGTTACTTAAGAAAGAAAAGAAGTTTGATTAGACTGAAGGATGTGAATTCAGTTTCCCAGAATTGAAGAAGAGACTAGTATCAGCACTAGTCTTATGTCTGCTAGATTTGGAGAATGATTTCCAAGTCTAATTTGATGCATCTCACCAAGGATTGGGTGGAGTTTTGATGCAAGAAGGGAAAGTTGTGGATTATGGCTCAAGAAAACTCAAAACTCATAAAGTGAATTATCCTACTCATGATATAGAGTTAGCCTCTATTATCCACGCACTCAAAACATGGAGACATTATGTCACATCCCAAAATTTTCCAAATTTTGAAATGTGAAAAATAAATAAACAAAATAAATAATTGTTGAAATTTAGAGTGAAAAGAAACTTTTTGTTTCAAAATGGAAACATCAAAACCCTTCTTGAACAAATTTGAATGAAATGGAATCCAAAAAAATTCAATCAAGTGAAATGCATTCATCAATGAATGTATCTTGAAATTTAAACACTTGGAAAGGATAAACCAAAACCCTAAAACCCTAATGGAATAAATCATTCCAAATATTTCTCAAAGACTATGGATTAGATCCATATAAAAATTGGTCAACAAACATTTATAAATGATAAAAAATTACAAATAAAAATATTATAAAACCATAAAAATTGATTTCATTCAATTTGGAGCCATGGATAAAAACTTATGAGTTTAATAAGATAAAGAAATTAAAATTCAAAGCTAATAAAACTCCTATCTAAAATCCGTACCAAATTGTGAGCAAAGTAATCCTAAAAGGATTTGAAAACATAAAAAAATATCAAATAAAATTATTCAAATTGGAATCACCAATTTTGGATCTATAAATAAAAAGATATGGATTTTATAAGACAAAGAAAGAAATAAATATGGAATATTTAAAAGCGAAATTAAATCTTGGACAAATCCATAAACAATAAAATGAAATTTTATTGAATAATAGAAAGGAATAAAAGATTATTTAAATAAAATCATAGGGATTAAACAATATACAATTTTATTTAAATAAAGACAATTTGCCTAAATAATAAATCCCAAGAAAATTATTTAGAAGACAATTTAAACCTTGAATTAAATCCATAAGCAAATGGATTAAGATAATCCAAATCCAAATAAAATAAAGAGATAATGAATATTCAAATTATATTTAATAAAGACAAAATCCCTTAGGTAAATGATTAATTAAATCATGAGAAAATAATAAATTGGAATTTATCAAAGTGGATTAAAAAGTTATCTAATTAACTTAAAAGAATTATTTGAATAAAATTTATATGGGATTAAAACCATATTTGATTTTATTTGAGTAAAGACAATTTCCTAGTTTAAATAATTAATAAATCATATTAAAATATTTTTAAATAATAATTCAAGTGAGTTATTTGCACTATGGAATAAATAAAACCTACAGAAAAAGGTTTGGTGAAAATAAAACCTGCGACGACAACGACAAGCTTCCCCACGTCATGGCAAACGCAGTAAGCATCTCCTTTCCCTCCTTTGCTTCCTGGAATGCTAGATCACCGTAGACAGAACGTGCCGCTGCCGCTCGCCATCACTAGCGCCGCTAAAACTTGACTAGCTAGCTCATGTCTGTTAGATCTAGATCCGACGCATAGAAACAAATGACTTAACGAAGGGGTACGAATTCATCTATGTCGCATGATAGTATTTAGATTTTATGATCCACAACGCTTGATCCGTGCGAACCGGTATGAGCCAATAAGGTCATTCCACGTGGCACAGACTGTGTTATAAAAACCAGAAACATTTCTATTATTTGTTACATTTTGTAAAATTCATAACTTTAAATCCACACGTACAAATTTTGCAAACTTTATATCAATGGAATCAGAAAAAAGAATAATTGCCAACCATGCCCTTTGTTTAGTGGTTTAATTCTGGAAAATTAGTTGTTTTTGAAGGAATATGTTTAGGCATATTTTGTGTATAAATTTTATTCTAAAAATGTGTTTAGAGTAAAACCTTTTGCAAATAGTTTGTTTTGTACCTACTGACCATAAAAACCAACTTGTAGATTTAAAAGTATGTTTTGTGATGCTAAGGAATAAATCTTTGAATAAAAGCATTTTTAGTTAAATAAAAATGTTGATTACGGTTCAAAAATGCTTTTTGAGTAAAACCTTTTGTAAATGGGTTGATTTAAACTCTCCCTAAACACAAAGTTTTTGGATTTAAAAATATATTTGGTGAACCCTAGAAAACTATTACTTTGTTTAACGACATTTCCAAGAAAATAAAATATTGCTTTTATTTAAAATGGTTTTTAGATGAAACCTTGCAAATGGTTTAATATTAAACACTTGACCTTAAAACACTAACATTTGTGTTTAAAAATATATTTGGCAAACACTAGAGAATTATTCCTTTGATTTAAATCATTTCTAGCAAAACAAAATGATTTAAGGTGGACATTCTCACTAACTTAATATCAAATGGTTTTGCCACTTTTATAAATGACCAATAGGTGTTTTAAAATTTTTATAACCTATTATAAACCACTTTTCCAAATAAAACAATATTTTGCATGCTTGCATGGATGGCTGTGTTTTTTAATGTGATGAATTGTTTGAATGCTAGATTGAATTTGTGCCTTGATTGAATTGTAGTGAAATTTGAAGAGTGTGACTATTGCAAGATCAAGGAGTGAACTTATATTCTCTACCAAAAAGGAAAGTGGTTCTTGATACTTTTGTCCCATTATTTTCACTATGCATTAGTGATACTTCTAAGTAGGACTTGCATGGAATTTTCTAATTATAAGCTATGGCATGGGAAATCCTAGTAGATGATGCCTTAGTAGAATTTTCCCTAAGTTAAAATCCCTACTACTATCATGCTTAGAATAGATAGTAGAAAACAAGGGTGGATTATATTCATGAAATGAAATGTTTTTAAGTCATTGACTTGTGTTTTGTTTAATAAAACAACTATGTGAATGAATCACCTGGGTGGAATGGTTGTGAATGGGTTATGTTGAGTGGTTACACAGGGCCCCATATTTATGGCCTACCCTAGTGTAACTCACTTGTGTAAAGCCACCCAGGAACAAAGAGATTTGAGATGTCAAATGTTGAGAAGCTTTAAGTGCAGCCACATGGCATTATGGGCTCTGCCTGGATCATACAGGTTGCAATAACTTAGCCAGATGGAAAGTTGGTGGTAGGGCTGATAGGTTTGGAGCGCGTCCATTTTGGTCTAAGGGAAGGCTTCTAAAACATCTTGTCTCGATGGATGTCGAGTCTTGTGGGGAAAGTGCACCACCTCTCGCGAGAGTAAAATCTAAGTACTTAGCCATGTCCCCGGCAATGGAAAATTTGAGCATCAAGACATGTAATATATCAAGTATCTCCTCATCCCATTTTCTAAGTTAAAAACTTGTGGTTGAAAAAGGGTTAAAGGATCACCAATTTCTATTGGTAGATGCCTTGGGTGATTTTGACAAACAAAAACTTAGTGTTTTCAAATGATAAGGAAAATCTATTTTGAGCAAAGCAAGCCTAAGATCCACCTAGCCAAATGCATATAGATAATGGATACCACTATTCCACCATAGTATCATGTAACACCCCAGTTTTAGATAAACATTATTAGGGTTTGTTTTTCATCATAAGCATCATACCTTAACAATGCATGCATTAAGAATTAAGGCAAAACCCTAAACCCTAATCCTTTCCTCTCTATTTGAAAAGCATTCAAATGGTTTATGTATTTTGAAAACTACAAAATGAATGGAACCCAAATGGAATAATAAGGGCCCCACATTATTCTAGATATTTTACAAACCCTCTGGTATTTTGAATCACCCAAAACAGATTTGAAATGAGTTTGCAAAAGAAAGAAATAAGAAAGCTAAATAGAAAAAGATTTTTGATAAAAAAGAGCAGCCAGGCCTCAGCCCAACCATCCCACTTCTCTCTTTCCCTCCATGTCGCCCACGTGCATCACCGCGCGACCCACCTGGCCCGTTCACGTCCCACTACGGCCCGTACCCCTTCGCGTATTTTCTTCTTTCTTCTTTATCCCTCCGGCAAGCTGCTGCGTGTCCGACGCGCTACCGTCAATCTCCTCTGTGCCACGATGCACGCCGCCGACCGCCGAGCTAAGGATAAGAATCGCCGTGATCCGCTCTTTCTCCCCATCCCCATTTCCCCCTCTCTCTCGCTCTGTGTCTCCTCGCGCGCAGGAAGCTGGAAACCCTAGCCTCAGGTACCCCATGGCCCCATCGACTCCGAGCTCGCCTTACCTCACTAAGCCATCCACGAGCTGCGCTTCCTCGTCTAAGTCATCTTCCCCGAAGGACTCGATGCGAGGCCTTGCCAATCGAGTTCCTGGTCGTTGTTTTCTCCACCACCGACAGAGCTTGTCGCCATCGATTTGCTGTCGTCTAGCCACCTCTTGCCTCACTGACACCGTCATCGCGTTAACGGTGAGCCTCCGCACCTCCCAGTCCCTCCCAATCTCTTCCTCTCGCTCTGAATCACCACCCCACCGTGCACTGCTGCTTTCCGCTGTGGGCCGTCGTCGCACCGAATGGTCTGGTGACCATTAGCAAGCGGCGCCGCTTCTTTTGAGCTCGCCTTGATCCACTGCTTCGAACGCGCCTAACCCCTCTTACCCGCCCTCCCTTTAGCGTCGTTCCGCGCCGCTGCCTGGCCCGTTCGCCGGCGATCCAACGTGGCGCCCGTGTGGCGTCCACGTGGTGCATGCGTGGCCAGGTCCCACATGTCAGCCTCTCTGGCTAGACCCAGCCACGGTGAAGAAAACCCCTGACCCCACTTCACGTGTGTGTCTGCTGAGGTGGCCCTGGGGCCCCTCTGTCAATCACTGTGGCTAGGTATGCCTGCGGTGTAAAAGTTTAACAAGCTTTTAATAATTTCAGAAATTGTTTGAAGATTGTAAATCTAATAACTTTTAATTTATAAGTCAGAAAAATACAAATGATATATCAAATTGTTCAGAAAAATGAATCCTAGCTATCTAAGCTATAATCATGCATTGTTCAACAACTTAAATGAAAATTTTAATTAGAAGAACATAGTAACCCCTCACAGGTGATTCCTGAGTTTTCCCCGAGTTAGGGTTTGCGCCCCTCGGAACCCCGATTAAGTTGTCGAGCATGCCTTAGGGTTACATTTCAATGCAAATTAACTTGTCATATCATCATACTTGCTTGAGCATTGCATCGATGCCATGTGTTGATTTTTCCCCTCTCTTTCCGGTGTTTGGTTCTTCTTCGGTAGAATACAAGATCAAGATCGAGATCGAAGACCGAGATCAACACCGTGGAAGATAGAAGAACAATACTTGATCAACTTTAACCAAGTCAAGTTCAATGCTCCTGAAGATCTGCTTGTCTGTCATCAACTGGCAAAGGAAAGCATAGCCCCACCATCATACAATCATATGTTTACGAAAGTATTTCAATTCCTGCCATGATGCATACGATTCTACTGTGGTCTTTTATCGATAGATAGAGTATCCTATCTATTGCATTACTCACTTTTGAGATTATATTACCTGATCCATTGCTCCTAGCATAATTAAGTTTGGCTTGTGTGCACTGCTAGAGCTTATATATGTGTTTTCTTAGCCATGCATAGCTGTCAGTTCTAGTCCATCCAGATGATGTATCAGATGCATATAATCTAGTATGAAATGAGAACGTGATGAGATGATATCAGTGATATGAGTTAAACATGCTAAGGCTTGTATGGGAGGCCACAGTGGGATGTGGTTTTTCTAGTCCCATGCTCGCCACCATTAGGAACCGATTTCTTGCCTTTGGAACCAAGACGAGCGTATAGCCACACGGGGCTTCGGAACCCCTTGCCTGATTAACTTTCCTAGTACATTCCATGAGTCACATAGATCGGGAGTTCCACTCGACATATGCATAGAAAATCTTTTGAAAGATTTGCCGGGTGATGGAGGTGCATCATAACAGGTAGGTAAGCGTGGTCGGGGTTGCTTGGGTCGATGGAGCCCTTGGTGAACCAACCTAGCCTCACATCTTTAAGTACCAGCTTCGGGATTTGACCCGTTACGACGGAACCAATCTTATTGCGTGACTCATGGTCTCGGCGAAAGCAAGGTAAAGGTCGTGGCCAACCACCCTCTGCCGGCCTTCCAAGGAAGAGGGCTAATGTAGTGGCATTAAGAGTCGGTTGGTACGTGTGGGTAAAGTTGTACACCCCTGCGGTGTTAAATATTTTCGAAAAGCCATGTTCACGGTTATGAACGCTTGGTGACCAGATTCTAAGATCATAGAGAACTATAACCTAATCTTAAATCTTGGTAGATCAACGTGTGCTTAAGGATGCTTCCTCATGGGTACGAGGGGGTGATCCTAGTTGGCATATGATGATGATTGGTGGATATCAAAAGATGATGATCAATATTTCGCAGACGTCGCTCTCTTATACCCTTTTAAAATACTTTGATTAAACGAGCCTTTTCTCTCCCTCCTGTTTTCTAAACAAAGATGGCTTTATGCAAAACAGCTCCACCAGCTATAAGTCTTGCGGAGTACACCTTGTACTCACCCTTTCTTTGTTGATACTTTTGGCAGAGTAAGTGTTCCGTGAAGACGAGTTCCGTACTGCATCGACATCGACGAGTAGCTTGGGGTTCCCGGCCGGCAGCCTGGAATCTATGAGCTGGGACGATATCGTTATGTTTCAGGCCTCTTAGGCCATTTGTTAAGTTTGCTATACTTAATAGCATAATTTGCCTTTCGTTGTGGTCAGTGATCTCTGCTTGTAATAATTTGGATCTCTGCTAAGTTATGAGCTTGCTGTAATAAATTTTGTGTCATAGGGTTTACTGTTGTGTTGCCGATTCTTCACTGGATATTCTTGAGCTCAAGGTTAAGCTTATGTCAGACGGAGGTCTGGGATTTGTTTAGACCTGATCCTAGGGGTGTCATAGTTCTTGGTATCAGAGCAGTACCGACCGTAGGAAAACCTTGCTATTGGTCGATGTTGAGTCTAGTGCTTGTGAAAACTATTTTAAAAGATGAAAAGTATTTGCAAAAACTCTAGTATGCTTCTTTTCTCCTTATCCAATTTCGCTCTTACTCTGGGTCATCTTATCTGAAGTTATTTTTGGAAAAGTTTTGACACCTCTTCTAATCTTTCAAAGCTTAGGTGCCTTCTTGGCATGTCGATTCTCAGCCAGTTGACCTAGTGTTGAGTTCTCTAGAGTTGTGTGTGTTGTGAATTCCTTGCTCCCCTTTGCTCTTGTTCATCTGAGAGATTCCTTTCTATCATGATCTCTCTACCTTTTGGGACCCACAATATTATATTGTTGGATCTGCAGTGTTCTGTTCTAGGCTTCGAGGTTTCCTTTCACCTTGTGTGCCTCCTTTTCGTTTGTTCGGGTATTTCAGAAGGCGTTCCTTCTTTTGGAAGCTACCCTGTGATAAATACCTTGTAGTGTACGCTATGTCACTCAAGTAGTCGTTACTCCTTTCTTTGGGTTTTAGCTCTTGTACTTGAACCTAAGATCCCTGATTATGCTGGATTCTGGTGTTGTGAATTTTGTACACGAAGGTGATCTTTAAACCAAGATTCATTATTTTGACCCCTGTTGTTAATGCTCACACATTACCTCAGGATGGCTGGTACTAAAATTCTAGCCTTCAACCTTGTGGTCTTTGTCGCGATTGCATCCTGACAACTAAGGACTTCCCCAGCCACTATCTATGGCAGATGTTCTTTAATGGAACCAAATAGATCACGACATGAGTAATCCTCGAGAGTCTCGCATCTATATTCATGACTCTGCCCCACCTTACCTTTCTTTGCATTGGTTTTTGGAAGGTTGTTGACTTATGCATCCACATCTCAGGATTCTAACCTGAGCATGTTCCTTTTTCCTTGATGTTTTCCGACCATTGTCTACCAGTTGGTAGCCAAGTAGTAAATATGCATCGATGTGTTCCGAAGCAAGTTACTCTTGTGGTTCATCAAGACAAACCATTTCGGGATGTTAGGATAAAAAACTCTAGTACCTCGTCATATCTAGGACCAGGTCAAAGTGATGTAATCTGCAGATTAAGAGGCATTGATTAGCTTCTATCTGTTCTACCTTAAGGTATCACACTCTTTTATACTAAGAGGTCGTGCTGAGTTTTATGACCCCTTAATGAAGTGATCCTCTTACACATATTTACCCACCCTTACTCGAGCTTTTGTGCTCGTGAATGATGCGTGTGTTAATAATGTGATCATCTGGGAATTCTTAGCAATTATTATTGGTTTGAACTCTAAGGACATTTGAGTCATTCTTAGCGTGATTGGTTAACCCTATCATTAAACGAAGAATGATTGTGCTACCAAGTCTGTTTTTCTGGTGCACTCTCTTCATTCGAAGAGTTAGGCTTGTACCAAAACTCTGAAACTATGTCCTCTTGCCTTACCAAGCAAGTTTCCTCTCGAACTAAGTGACATCTCGGTGGTTCGTTATATTTTGGACATCTCTCTAGAAGTATCTCCATGTTGCCACATGACCGTGTTGTCAAGTTCTTGATCAAGTAAGTTCTCTGAACTACTATTTTCTCCAAGGATCCGTACTGGACACCCCTGAGCAAGTTGGTTGAGCTTAAACGACAACTTGGAGAGTTGAAAGACAAAAGTTCTATCCGACTTGTTCCTTCTAAAAGGTATGTCTAGTTTTGTTCGTGCTGAAGAAAGATAGCATTTCCTTTATGGATATGTTATCTCCCCCATCTTTGATTTGATTTGGGTTATTGTCAAATCAAACTCAGTTCCAAGGACTATCTTGATGATGTTTCTTCTTGTGATGTTTCACCTGAGTACATCTTCATGTCCTTTGATCTGGCCAATATTTTTGTCTTTTTCACGCAACATATGAGTCCATCTTCTTGGAGTGTGTTGATAAGTTTGTTGTTGAGGAAAGAGTTTACAAGTGTTTTTGTAAATAAGTTTTGGATCAAAATATAACTAGGGTTTACAAATCCTACAGGCAACACAATGCTCTGATACCATCTGTAGAGGGATCTCAACCTAATAAGGTAGATTCCTCCTGTGTTTTATAATGCTAGTCCCTGGATCAATAGCTAGCATCCACAGTTAAGATGTAATATCAAGTTACAAAGGTCATAACATAACTTTATAACCAGGAATAACATAATTTTATTACATCATACATAGCTCATTTGGCTATTACATTACATTGCAGCGGAATAACTATAGTCATGGGGTCCTTCATCTTCAAAGTGCCACAGGCAGATGTTGGTTGTAGACTTTGTAATCCTAATCAAACAATCTTCACTAAAATCAATCAAACCTGCAACATTACTAGTTACATCCACAAGGGTCAATACATTTGAATTGTATTGGCAAGTTTCACTATTATGTATAATATAAGTGGATCCTATCATTACATGCAAATTTGGCTAAGTAGAGTTTTAGGCTCATTTGCATAAAGCAATATTTAATCCTATCTTATCAAAAGGGTTTTGGTCCTTTGTCAAATCTCTTTTCCAAGTTCCTTGAACTCCTTGGTAGAAACTCAAGTGTTCAAGTCCTTGTCAAAATTCCTTGAGCACCTTGGTAACCCCAAGTGCAACAAGTCTTATCAAAATCTCATGAGTTCCTTGGTAACCCCAAGTACATCAAGTGTGAAGCAAAATCTCTTGAGCACCTTGGTAACCCCAAGTGCATCAAGCTTAACAAAATCTCTTTGAATTCCTTGGTAGACACACAAGGGCATCAAGTTTTTATTTTAGAAGTTGGAATGTCGAGATCTCCCATAGTTCAAACTTTAGTTGCTCAGTATTGTCCATAACCGGGGACACGGCTAAGTACTTAGATTTTATTAACTTCTGCAGAAGGAGTACACTTTACCCACATGTCACAATCCCATCTTGTTGCCACCAGTGGCCTACTGGATTAGTGCTCACCAAGATGGAGTACCGGCAGACTGAGAGTGTGACGAAGTCTTTCCAAAAGGTCCTTCCATACATCATTGCTAGCTTGTCTTCAGCCCCCATGAAGCATTCCAGATCCCCATGTCCGGTAACTAAAGACAATGTATGGGTCTTCCTAATGTAGTTGACTAAGCCAGAGCCATAATAGCATGTGGTTGCACACGAAAGCCACAATTGGAGAAGCATGTTCAATCTCTAAGTTTCCTAGGTGGGTTTTCTTTTGGAGCACAACACAAAGATATCACCATAGACATGGTTCCTTTTGTTGCCACCTTCTCCAAAACTTAAAGTATCCTGCACCTAGGTGGTTCATTGAGTCCTTGTTTTATTATGTAAAACACAAGTCCTTTTCTCAACTTTGTAAAATCTCAACATGTATCTTTCTTTTCAAATAAGCATGGCTAAGCATGTACAACTACAATGTTTTCTCTAAGGAATGTATAAGGTATCCTGTTAGGATTTAGCATAGCATAAGTATAAATCATTTTCATGCATGTTTTCAAAATCCACTAATGTATAATAAAAATAGTAGGTCTTTTGTATGATAGTGTAACTTGCCTTTTTGGTAGGGAATGGTGGTTCACTCCTTGATCTTTCTAGTCTCACACTTTGCTAAATTCACTACAAGTCAACCAAGCAAACACAAAATCAATTAACATTCCAAACCAAAGTCAAACAAACAATCTCACACTCACAAAGTGATGGAATCTAAGTCATGCCTAAGTATGCAAAGGATGGTTATATTGCAAGGATGGTCTCCACTAGGTTTCTAAACTTTGTAAGGTCCAAATTGGTCATTTACCAAAATGGCAAAGTCATTAGTTAGAGGGTTTTGCCCAAAAACTATTTTAAAATCCATTCAACATTTTAGGTGGTGGAAAAATGGTTTTATCAAATAAAAAATCTTTAAGCTTCTCACCAAAAGTTTCTAAGTCTCAAGATTTGTTGTTTTGGGTCAGTAGCTTTAAATCAAAATATTTCCCCAAAGTTTTATTCCAAAATACTTTTTCATAATAAAACCATTATCTTTACTCAGCTAGAAATAGACTAATTCAATTAATCGATTCTAATTTTTTCCAATTTCATTTTCAAACCATGGGTTGGTTCCTAGGGTCATTAAGGTCACAACAAACCATTTTGCAAAAGTTTTAACCCTAAAATCAATTTTAAACAATTTTTATACTCCAAACAAGCTCACAAAAGAATTTACAAAAACAAGCAAGCTAACAAATACTACTTTCTAAACCAAGGGCATGGTTAGCTAGGTCTTGTTCTCCTGAATCCATTGATATAAAATTTGTAATTTTTGAACGTGTGGTTTGAAAGTTACAGGGGTTTGAAGTTTGCTAATAAATCTGATTCAAATCTGTTTTTTAGTTCTAATCATCGCCATTGTTTCATTGGTCGATACCGTTCGGTTGGATCGGCAATGTGGACCGCAGGATTTAGTTTGATCGCACGGCAGTATGCGTACTCTTCGGCTTAAGTGATCTATCGTAGGCGTTGGATTAAGATCCTACGAATGCTACTACTCGGTCACAGATGGGCGGCGCTGCGCGGCGGTGGACGGCGGCGACGGCCAGACAAAGTGCTCGCGGTGGTTCTAGGAAGCAAGGAAGATGGAGGTGGCGCTTACCGTGTTCGCGAGGACGAGGTGGTGCTTGACGTGTGGTCTATGTGGCAAGGGGCGCACGGGGTCAGGTGGAATCTCTCGCCGGAGTTCGTTCTGGCGGCGGGTGGCTCTGGTTGAGGTCGAGGACGTTGCTGCAGATCGCCCTAAGGCAAAACGAAGGCGCGGTCAGATGCGCAGGATCAAGACAACGCTGTGTGCGTGAACGAGAAGTGAAGGGGCGGTCTGGTTCACCTGGAAAACGTCGTCGGAGAAGAAACAGACGGCGGCGCTGTCGGAGCTTGTCAAAGCCGACGCTCCGGGGCGCCCGCGGTTGAATGAAGGGCACGGGGAGAAGCGTCTGGGAGTGGGGAAGCTGCCAGCGTGCTCAGGGAGGCTCGGGGTGGTGTGGCTTGGCCGGAATCGGTCGGAGACGGTGGTCGGAGCTGGGAGTGTGTCGAGTCAAATTGGGGCAGCCTCGGGGCAGAGAGGGAATGACGACAGAGGGAAAGGGAGGGGAAGATGCAGGCGCTTAATATCGTGCAGTCACGGCGAGATTAACGCGCGGCATTACTGTGAATTGAACGCGGCATTCAAAGGCAGCAACGGCAACGAGGTTTGGGGGTGCCAGGGTCGCGCGGGTGTGGACGATGAGCAGTAGAGGTGGGTTCCACCGGTCAGTGGGAAAAGAAGTGAGAGTGAGTTCCACTGGTCAGTCTCGGCGCGGGTCAGATACGAGGTGCGAAACGTTTTCTTGCGGGGTGAGGAAACTGGGCTGGTTCCTGGGCCTGTTGGGCTGCTGGGTTGGGTCGGCTTAAATCTTATTTTTTTCTGTTTCTGATTCTTTTTATTTTTCTATTTCTATATTCTGTCTTAAATTTCAAACAATTTCCAAGCAATCAAAACAATTCAAATCTTCACCCAATTTTGTAACTCTGAATTTAGTTCTGTTTAGTAACCTGAACCAAATTCTAAAGTCAAGATGATAATTTTATTTGTAGGTACCATTATTAATTAAATAACATGGTTCATGATTTATTAATCAAATAGGGTTTGATTTTATTAATAACATCTCCATTTGAAATCCAATTATTTTCAAAACCAAATCAGTAGGTTGTACTTGAAAATAAGGAATATTTAGAAAGCTTGTTTAAAATAAAATAACATTTTTGGTTATAGGGTCCATTATTAATTAAATTAAATGGGCCTTATTCAATTACTTCAAATAAGATTTGTTTTATTATAATATTTATTTTGAAATCTAAAATAAAATCAAAACACTTCTGTAGGTTTTATTTAAGAATATAAAATACTTAGAAAACTTATTAAAAATAAATAAATAAGTTTTAGTGTTTAATAGGAAAAGCCTTTACTTAAATAAAATTGTATATTAAATCCTTATTAATTTATTTTGAATAAACCTTACTATTTTTATCAAATAGAAATATTTTTATTTCCAAAAGCTTGGCCAAGGTTATATTTTGCTTTATAAAATAACCTTTATTTATAAATCTATCCTTTTCTTCTGATAACAAAATCTTTTTATTTAAAGATCCAAAATAGTAATTTTAAATATTTTTAAAGTTTATCTTTTTAAATCCTTTTAGTACTTTTTTTGATTCCAATTGGTTTGAAGTTCCAATTAAATTCAAAAAGTTTCTTCTAGCCCTGAAAATCAAACAAAGTTTTATTTTATTAATTTATTTTCACATTACAAGATTTGGAAAATCTTGGGATGTGACAGGCTACCACCCTTAAAATAAATCTCGTCCCGAGATTTGGGAAGGATAGGGTTACAAGCAGGTTCAAAACAACTAGGGTACTACCACCCTTAAAAATTTTCAAACAAAAATTACACATTGTCCTTCTTGGGATCCTGGGAAAACTTCTCTAAGCAAACATTTGCATTGTGTCCTTGGTTTCCATTCTTGACTCATGGGCCAAGGTTGAGTTTCTCCATAGGTTTGTTCAGCTTGTTCTTCATCTTTTCTGGACAGTTGCTTGCATAATGTCCTGGGTTATTGCAATTGAAACAGTGGATATCTTGGAGTTCTTTACGTTGCTCTTGTGGACAAGTTGCTACATAATGGCCTGGCTCTTTGCAGTTGTTACACACCACTTGGTCAATTCCCTTGTTTTTCTTGTTCTCTGGGCACTCACTGGAGTAGTGTCCCATTTCCTTACATTTACGACATTGCACAAGGTTCATGTATGGTCTTGGCTTCTTGGGTTTCTTTGATCCTTTGAACTGGGTTGTCTTATTTGGGGGTATAAGTGGTCCTTTTCCTTTGGTAGACTTGGATCCTTCTTGTTTCCTTTGTTCCACCATGGAGTATATAGGGCATTGTATAGTAACATGGTCATTTCCTTCACAAAGGTAACAAGTAGCTTGAGAGGTGGGACATTGTCCAACAGGATGATTTTCTTCACAATTAGGGCATTGATCTTCATGCTCCTTGGAAGTATGGTCCTAGTCTCCACAAATAATGCAAGCTGGGGCTCCATCTAGAATAACATTCTTGTCATCCTTGTTATCATAAACTCCTTTAGGATAGCTTTCTTCCATGTTGATCATTTGATTAGTCACCTTAAGCATCAGTTGGGATTGTTCTTCCAAAAACTTTTGCAGTGCTGGATCTTTATCACTATTGTTGGCTATGAACTGAGCTGTCAGTTGGTTCAATTGGTGTTGAGTTGCTATGAGCTCTTTCATGCTATCAGCTTGGTTGGTGTTGGTGTCATCATCCTTGGAGTCTTTGGGAGTAGTCATCTGTTTGGGTTGAAGGAAGATTAGAATAGGCAAGATATTTCTAAGGAATTAATTCTAATCACACACATCACAATTCACACAAGCAATGTGCATGCAATCACAAACCAAACATTTCACTCAAACAAGGTTCAAGCACATACTTAATCAACAAAACATTTTTTTTGCTACACCACATAGGTTGGTGTGTTTGACTTAGCTAAAATATGGTGGTCCATCTATATGGTTCACTTGTGATCTTTCCTTCCTTCTTGATTCTTCTTGTATGAGATCATGGTTTCCTTGGGAAAAACTCTTGGTCACATAACTTCAAAGTTGATAATGGCAACTTCTTATTTTGCATTCCCTTAGTCTCCAAATCTTGAGTAAGATTTCCTTGTCTCTCTTGTAGTCCTTAGTGGTTTCCAAGTTGGAAGTCCTTGGGGAATATGCTGAAGATGTTGAAGTCATTAGAGTTGAAGAAGTCCTTTGCACATGGTGTAGTCTTTGGCCATGGGGTAGGTTTTTCCATCAAGTTGAAATAGAAGAGATGTAGAGTTAAAACCAAAATGGTTGAGGAAAGAGTTTACAAGTGGTTTTGTAAATAAATTTTGGATCAAAATATAACTCTTATTCTTCTAAGGGTTTTTGTCCAATCCTAGGGTTTACAAATCCTACAGGCAACACAATGCTCTGATACCATCTGCAGAGGGATCTCAACCTAATAAGGTAGATTCCTCCTGTGTTTTACAATGCTAGTCCCTGGATCAATAGCTAGCATCCACAGTTAAGATGTAATATCAAGTTACAAAGGTCATAACATAACTTTATAACCAGGAATAACATAATTTTATTACATCATACATAGCTCATTTGGCTATTACATTACATTGCATCGGAATAACTATAGTCATGGGGTCCTTCATCTTCAAAGTGCCACAGGAAGATGTTGGTTGTAGACTTTGTAATCCTAATCAAACAATCTTCACTAAAATCAATCAAACCTGCAACATTACAAGTTACATCCACAAGGGTCAATACATTTGAATTGTATTGGCAAGTTTCACTGTTATGTATAATATAAGTGGATCCTATCATTACATGCAAATTTGGCTAAGTAGAGTTTTAGGCTCATTTGCATAAAGCAATATTTTATCCTATCTTTTCAAAAGGGTTTTGGTCCTTTGTCAAATCTCTTTTCCAAGTTCCTTGAACTCCTTGGTAGAAACTCAAGTGTTCAAGTCCTTGTCAAAATTCCTTGAGCACCTTGGTAACCCCAAGTGCAACAAGTCTTATCAAAATCTCATGAGTTCCTTGGTAACCCCAAGTACATCAAGTGTTAAGCAAAATCTCTTGAGCACCTTGGTAACCCCAAGTGCATCAAGCTTAACAAAATCTCTTTGAATTCCTTGGTAGACACACAAGGGCATCAAGTTTTTATTTTAGAAGTTGGAATGTCGAGATCTCCCATAGTTCAAACTTTAGTTGCTCAGTATTGTCCATAACCGGGGACACGGCTAAGTACTTAGATTTTATTAACTTCTGCAGAAGGAGTACACTTTACCCACATGTCACAATCCCATCTTGTTGCCACCAGTGGCCTACTGGATTAGTGCTCACCAAGATGGAGTACCGGCAGACTGAGAGTGTGACGAAGTCTTTCCAAAAGGTCCTCCCATACATCATTGCTAGCTTGTCTTCAGCCCCCATGAAGCATTCCAGATCCCCATGTCCGGTAACTAAAGACAATGTATGGGTCTTCCTAATGTAGTTGACTAAGCCAGAGCCATAATAGCATGTGGTTGCACACGAAAGCCACAATTGGAGAAGCATGTTCAATCTCTAAGTTTCCTAGGTGGGTTTTCTTTTGGAGCACAACACAAAGAGATCACCATAGACATGGTTCCTTTTGTTGCCACCTTCTCCAAAACTTAAAGTATCCTCCACCTAGGTGGTTCATTGAGTCCTTGTTTTATTATGTAAAACACAAGTCCTTTTCCCAACTTTGTAAAATCTCAACATGTATCTTTCTTTTCAAATAAGCATGGCTAAGCATGTACAACTACAATGTTTTCTCTAAGGAATGTACTCAGCTAGAAATAGACTAATTCAATTAATCCATTCTAATTTTTTCCAATTTCATTTTCAAACCATGGGTTGTTTCCTAGGGTCATTATGGTCACAACAAACCATTTTGCAAAATTTTTAACCCTAAAATCAATTTTAAACAATTTTTATACTCCAAACAAGCTCATAAAAGAATTTACAAAAACAAGCAAGATAACAAATACTACTTTCTAAACCAAGGGCATGGTTGGCTAGGTCTTGTTCTCCTGAATCCATTGATATAAAATTTGTAATTTTTGAACGTGTGGTTTGAAAGTTACAGGGGTTTGAAGTTTGCAAATAAATCTGATTCAAATCTGTTTTTTAGTTCTAATACTGGCCACGCGTCGCTGTTTCATTGGTCGATACCGGTTCGGTTGGATCGGCAATGTGGACCGCAGGATTTAGTTTGATCGCACGGCACAGGGCGCGCACCTCTTCGCGGCTTAAGTGATCTATCATAGGCGTTGGATTAAGATCCTACGAATGCTACTACTCGGTCACAGATGGGCGGCGCTGCGGGGCGGTGGACGGCGGCGACGGCCAGGCAAAGTGCTCACGGTGGTTCTAGGAAGCAAGGAAGATGGAGGTGGCGCTTACCGTGTTCGCGAGGACGAGGTGGTGCTGAACGTGTGGTCTATGTCGCAAGGGGCGCACGGGGTCAGGTGGAATCTCTCGCCGGAGTTTGTTCTGGTGGCGGGTGGCTCTGGTTGAGGTCGAGGACGTTGCTGCAGATCGCCCTAAGGCAAAACGAAGGCGCGGTCAGATGCACAGGATCAAGACAACGCTGTGTGCGTGAACGAGAAGTGAAGGGGCGGTCTGGTTCACCTGGAAAACGTCGTCGGAGAAGAAACAGACGGCGGCGCTGTCGGAGCTTGTCAAAGCCGACGCTCCGGGGCGCCCGCGGTTGAATGAAGGGCACGGGGAGAAGCGTCAGGGAGTGGGGAAGCTGCCAGCATGCTCAGGGAGGCTCGGGGTGGTGTGGCTTGGCCGGAATCGGTCGGAGACGGTGGTCGGAGCTGGGAGTGTGTCGAGTCAAATTGGGGCAGCCTCGGGGCAGAGAGGGAATGACGACAGAGGGAAAGGGAGGGGAAGATGCAGGCGCTTAATATCGTGCAGTCACGGCGAGATTAACGCGCGACATTACTGTGAATTGAACGCGGCATTCAAAGGCAGCAACGACAACGAGGTTTGGGGGTGACAGGGTCGCGCGGGTGTGGACGATGAGCAGTAGAGGTGGGGTCCACCGGTCAGTGGGAAAAGAAGTGAGAGTGAGGTCCACTGGTCAGTCTCGGTGAGGGTCAGATACGAGGTGCGAAACGTTTTCTTGCGGGGTGAGGAAACTGGGCTGGTTCATGGGCCTGTTGGGCTGCTGGGTTGGGTCGGCTTAAATCTTATTTTTTTCTGTTTCTGATTCTTTTTGTTTTTCTATTTCTATATTTTGTCTTAAATTTCAAACAATTTCCAAGCAATCAAAACAATTCAAATCTTCACCCAATTTTGTAACTCTGAATTTAGTTCTGTTTAGTAACCTGAACCAAATTCTAAAGTCAAGATAATAATTTTATTTGTAGGTACCATTATTAATTAAATAACATGGTTCATGATTTATTAATCAAATAGGGTTTGATTTTATTAATAACATCTCCATTTGAAATCGAATTATTTTCAAAACCAAATCAGTAGGTTGTATTTGAAAATAAGGAATATTTAGAAAGCTTGTTTAAAATAAAATAACATTTTTGGTTATAGGGTCCATTATTAATTAAATTAAATGGGCCTTATTCAATTACTTCAAATAAGATTTGTTTTATTAGAATATTTATTTTGAAATCTAAAATAAAATCAAAACACTTCAGTAGGTTTTATTTAAGAATATAAAATACTTAGAAAACTTATTAAAAATAAATAAATAAGTTTTAGTGTTTAATAGGAAAAGCCTTTACTTAAATAAAATTGGATATTAATTCCTTATTAATTTATTTTGAATAAACCTTACTATTTTTATCAAATAGAAATATTTTTATTTCCAAAAGCTTGGCCAAGGTTAAATTTTGCTTTATAAAATAACCTTTATTTATAAATCTATCCTTTTCTTCTAATAACAAAATCTTTTTATTTAAAGATCCAAAATAGTAATTTTAAATATTTTTTTTTCCTTTAATAAAAGTTTATCTTTTTAAATCCCTTTAGTACTTTATTTGATTCCAATTGGTTTGAAGTTCCAATTAAATTCAAAAAGTTTCTTCTGGCCCTGAAAATCAAACAAAGTTTTATTTTATTCATTTATTTTCACATTACAAGATTTGGAAAATCTTGGGATGTGACACAACTGTAAGGTTCCCAACCTTTAATAAGGTAGAGATACCTGTGTTTACAATGCTAGTCCCTGGATCATTAGCTAGCATCCACAGTTAAGATGTAATATCAAGAAACAAAGGTCATAATACAACTTTATAACCAGGAATAAAATATTTCATTACATCTTACATGGCTCATTTGGCTATCTCATTACAATGCAGCAAAATATAACAATAGCATGGGGTCCTTCATCTTCAAAGTGCCACAGGAAGACATGTTGGTTGTAGACTTGTAATCCTAATCATTAAACTTCACTAACATCAAACAAACCTGCAACATAATAAGTTACAGCCACAAGGTCAATACATTTGAATTGTATTGGCAAGTGATACTATGGTAATATAGTGGAGTCTATCATCTATATGCATTTGGATAAGTGGAGCTTAGGCTTACTTTGCTCAAAATATATTTTTCCTTATCATTTGAAAACACTAAGTTTTTGCTTGACAAAATCTTTCCCAAGGCATCTCCGAATAGAAATTAGTGATCCTTCAACCCTTGTTCAACCACAAAATTTTAACTTAGAAATTGGGATGAGGAGATTCTTGATAGCTTCCATGTCTTGATGCTCAAATTGTCCTTTACCAGAGACATGGCTAAGTACTTAGGTTTTACACTCTACAGAGGTGGTGCACTTTCCCCACAAGACTTGGTTTCACCAAGACAAGATCTTTCAGAAGCCTTCCCTTAGACCAGAATGGACACGCTCCAACCTATCAATCCCCTACCACCAACTATCCATTTGGCTAAGTTATTGCAACCTATATGATCCAGGCAGAGCCCATAATGCCAAGTGGCTGCACTTGAAGCTTCTCAACATTTGACATCTCAAATCTCTTTGTTCCTGGTTGGCCATCCACAAGTGAGATACACAAGGTAAACCATAGAAATGGGCCTTGTGAACCACTCAACATAAACCATTCCTTCCATTCCACCCAGGTGATTCATTCACTTAGTTGTTTTATTAAACAAAACATAAGTCCTCAGACTTAGAAATATTCCATAGCATGAATATATATTCCACCCTTGTTTTCTACTAGCTAAGCTAAGCATGATAGTAGTAGGAATCTTAACTTAGGAAATTCTACTAAGGTTTCATCTACTAGGATTTCCCATGGCATAGTATATACTTAGCAAAATTCCATGCAAGTCCTACTTAGAAATATCACTAAAGCATAGTGAAATTAGTGGGACAAAAGTATGAAGCATCACTTGCATTTTTGGTAGAGAATATAAGTTCATTCCTTGTCTTTGCAATGATCACACTCTTCAAATCTACCATTCAAGCAACATCACATAATATAATAGAAACAAAACAATTCATGCAAGCATGCCAAACTTTGTTTTATTTACAAAAGTGGTTTATAATTGGTTATAAATATTCTAAAACACTTATTGGTCATTTTATAAAGTGGCAAAACTATTTGCAAAAGATTTTACCTGTAAACCATTTTTTAAACTAAATCATTATTTTATGTGGTTGAAAATGTCTTTAGTAGAGCAATAATTTTATAGGGCTCACAAAATATGTTTTCTAATCATAAAACTTTGTGTTTAGGGTCAGGGAGTTTAAATCAAAACATTTCCCAAAGGTTTTCCACCAAAAGTATTTTAAACACATAAGCATTATTTTTATTTGACTAGAAATGGTTTAAATCAAAGATTTTCTCCTTAGCTTTATCAAATCCATGAGTTGGTTTCTAAGTTCAGTAGGTTCAAAACAAACCATTTTCCAAAGGTTTTATCTCAAAAATCATTTTATAACAATTTTTATATTCTAAACATGCATACACAAGTTTCTGCAAAAACAATCAATTTAACAGAAGCATTTTACTAAACAAAGTGCATGGTCAGAAAGTACTTGTCTTGCTGATTCCATTTATATAAAATTTGCAAAATTTGGACATGTGGTTTGAAAGTTATGGATTTTACAAAATTGAACCACAAATAGATCAAATTCTATTTTTAAATCAACACACTGGCCACACGTCGTGCTGCGATTGGTCTATACCGCTTCGTGCGGATTGACAGATGCGAGCCGTTGGATCTAAGTAACATCGCACGGCTCAGAGGCACTAATTACCCCTTCGGGTTAGTTTCTTTCCTAGCCACTAGATCGTGATCGAACGGTGTACAACACGCTTGCTAGAGATGGGCGGCGCTGGCGGCAGCAGGTGGCAGCGGAACGGTCAGATGTCGACGCTACAGGAAGCGAGAGAGTGTAGGGAGATGCTCAACGTGATGATAACTCGTCGAGGGGCGCACGGGGACGATAGGAATCGCTCGCCGGAGTTGCTCCTGGCGACGGGTTCGCTTGGCCGTTGTCTGGGACGAGGCTACAAGGCGCGCCAATGCAAAACAAAGGGTGAGTTAGACGTGTAAGAGAGTAGGGAGTGTGGGAGCATCAAAGAGAGGGGGCGGCGCGGTCAGAGACTACCTGGAGGCTTTGTCGGAGAAAAAGAAGACGGCGGCGCTGCTGGTCGTCGTCGTTGCCGACGCTGGGGGGCACGCGCGAGCGAGCTGAGGCTACTGGAAGGTGCGCCAGGGTACGTGGAGCACGCGTGTGTGGTCGAGGGGGCGAGTGGTGACGCGGGGATGCCGGAATTTCTCGCGGAGCTCGTCGGAACAGTGCATGGTATCTGGACGAATTAGTGCAGCCCGGTGGCGAGGAGAGTATGGAGATGTAGGGGAAAGAGAGAGGAGGGAGAGGCGGTTAAGAGGGAGCAGTCACCGACGGGGGTTACTCGGCCAGTAACGCGAATTCACGCTGGCATTCAAGCAGCAGTAATGGCCAAAGAGGGGGCGCGGTCAGCGGCGGGTGAGGACGACGGTGAGGTGGCAGTGGGGTCGCTTGGCAGCGAGAGAGAGCGTGTGGGGGTGGGGTCCATTGCTCAGTGACCTTGCGGGTCGTTTTGTGAGTGAAAACGATTCGCTGCGTGTGTGAGCAGGTGGGCTGCTGATGGGCTAGCTGGGCTGGGCTGGGTTTGTTTCCATTTTTTTATACTAAACCTTTTTCTTTTCTGTTTTTGAATATTCTGATTTGATTTTCATTCAAACAATTCAAGCAACAAATCAATTCAAACCTCAACCAAAATTTGTGTAGATTCATATACTGATTAATAATACATTCTAAAATCATTTTTAGAATTAATATCTTATTCTTTTTAGGGTCTTTTAATTATTTAAAATAGGCTCTATTTTTGATTAAATAAGATTAAGTAATCTTATTCAATCTCCATTTGAATTTAAATCTCCACCAATCTTTGGGTGAATTTTAATTGTGTTTATCAACATATTTCAAAATCCAAAACAAAATAATTCTTTTAGGATCTATTAATAATTAAATAAAAATTCCATAGTTTTTAATTCAAATAGGTTTTAATTTATTTTAAAACCCTTTTTGAAATCTAAATAATATCAAAATCCTTTCAGTAGGTTTTATTTGAAAAACCAAATCACTTGGAAAATCTTATTTAAAATAAATTAAGAAGTTTTAGTGTTTATTTAAAATGAAAAAGCCTTTACTTTAATAAAAATAGATATTAATAAATCCTCATTATTTTATTTAAATAAACCTTTACTATTTTTATCAAACAAAATATTTTCTTTCAAAACCTTGGCCAAGGTTTAATTTGGCTCTATAAAATAATCCTTATTTATAATTCTACCTTTGCTTTTGAAAATCAAATCTTTTTATTAAAAGATCCAAAAATAGTGATTCCAACTATTTTAACTTTCTTTATTAATTGTTTATCTTTGTAAATCCCTTTAGGATTTTATTTGACCAAAATAGGTTTTGATGTTTCCAATTGGATTCAAAAAGTTTCTTCTCACCCTAAATTTCAACAATTGTTTATTTTGTTTATTTATTTTTCACATTACAAGATTTGGAAAATGTTGGGATGTGACAACAACTTGAAACTTTCTCCTATTGTTTCCTCCGTTACCTTGACGAGTTTTATGTTTTTCATCTCAGTGTTGTTTACGAACACTCCATTCATGAGCTGACCATGAGATACTCCATGTGTTGTTTAGCGTGTTTCCCTCTTATCTTTAGAGTGGCCCTGTTTCTTTCTCTCTCTTTGTCTCTTTTCCTACCTTTGGAATCGCGGGTCGAGATTCTCGTAAGCGGGATAGAGCTGTAACACCCTAGTTTTAGATAAAAATTATTAGGGTTTGTTTTGCATCATCAGCATCATACCTTAACAATGCATGCATTAAGAATTAAGGCAAAACCCTTAACCCTAATCCTTTCCTCTCTATTTGAAAAGCATTCAAATGGTTTATGTATTTTGAAATCTACAAAATGAATGGAGCCCAAATGGAATAACAAGGGCCCCACATTATTTTAGATATTTTACAAACCCTCTGGTATTTTGAATCACCCAAAACAGATTTGAAATGAGTTTGCAAAAGAAAGAAATAAGAAAGCTAAATAGAAAAAGATTTTTGATAAAAAAAAGCAGCCAGGCCTCAGCCCAACCGGCCCACTTCTCTCTTTCCCTCCCTACCGCCCACGTGCATCACCCCGCGACCCACCTGGACCGTTCGCGGCCCACTCCGGCACATACCCCTTCGCGTCTTTTCTTCTTTCTTCTTCCTCCCGCTAGCAAGCTGCTGCGTGTCCGACGCGCTGCCGTCGATCTCCTCTGCACCACGATGCATGCCGCCGAACGTCAAGATAAGGATAAGAATCGCCGTGATCCGCTCTTTCTCCCCATCCCCATTTCCCCTCTCTCTCGCTCTGTGTCTCCTCGCGCGAAGGAAGCCGGAAACCCTAGCCTCAGGTACCCCATGGCCCCATCGACTCCGAGCTCGCCTCGCCTCACTAAGCCATCCACGAGTTGCGCCTCGTCGTCTACGTCATCTTCCCCGAAGGAATCGACGTGAGGCCTTGCTAATCGAGCTCCTGGTCGTCGTTTTCTCCACCACCGACGTAGCTCGTCGCCGTCGATTTGCCGTCGTCTGGCCAGCTCTTGCCTCATTGACACTGTCATCGCGTTCACGCTGAGCCTCCTCACCTCCTAGTCCCTCCCAATATCTTCCTCTCGCTCTGAATCGCCACCCCACTATGCACCACCGCTTGCCGCCGTCGGCCGTCGTCGCACCGAATCGTCCAGTGACCATTAGCAAGCGGCGCCGCCCCTTGTGTGCTCGCCTTGCTCCACTGCTTCAAACGCGCCCAACCCCTCTTACCGGCGTGCCCTCTAGCGCTGTTCCGCGCCGCCGCCTAGCCCGTTGGCCGGCAAGCCAACGTGGCGCCCGTGTGGCGTCCACGTGGTGCCTGCGTCGCCAAGTCCCACCCGTCAGCATCTCTGGCTAGACCCAGCCACGATGAAGAAAACCCCTGACCCCACTTCGATTTTGTGTCTGCTGAGGTGGCCCTGGGGACCCTCTGTCAGTCACTGTGGCTAGGTATGCCTGCAGTGTAAAAAGTTTAACAAGCTTTTAATAATTTCAAAAATTGTTTGAATATTGTAAATTCAATAACTTTTAGTTTATAAGTCAGAAAAATACAAATAATATATCAAATTGTTTAGAAAAATGAAACCTAGCTATCTAAGCTATAATCATGCATTGTTCAACAACTTAAATGACAAGTATAATTAGAAGAACATAGTAACCCCTCACAGGTGATTCCGGAGTTTTCCCCGAGTTAGGGTTTGCACCCCTCGGAACCCCGATTAAGTTGTTGAGCATGCCTTAGGGTTACATTTCAATGCAAATTAACTTGTCATATCATCATACTTTCTTGAGCATTGCATCAATGCCATGTGTTGATTGGTCCCCCCTCTTTCCGGTGTTTGGTTCTTCTTCGGTAGAATACGAGATCAAGATCAAGATCGAATACCGAGATCAACACCGTAGAAGATCGAATATCGAAGAACAATACTTGATCAAATTTAACCAAGTCGAGTTCAATGCTCCCGAAGATCTGCTTGTCTGTCTTCAACTGGCAAAGGCAAGCATAGCCCCACCATGATACAATCCTATGTTTACGAAAGTATTTCAATTCCTGCCATGATGCATATTATTCTACTGTGGTCTTTTATCCATAGATAGAGTATCCTATCTATTGCATTACTCCCTTTTGAGCTTATATTACCTGATCCACTGCTCCTAGCATAACTAAGTTTTGCTTGTGTGCACTGCTAGAGCTTATATATGTGTCTGCTTAGCCATGCATAGCTGTCAGTTCTGGTCCATCCAGATGATGTACCAGATGCAGATAATCTAGTATAACATGAGAACATGATGAGATGACATCAGTGATATGAGTTAAACATGCTAAGTCTTGTATGGGAGGCCACGGTGGGATGTGGTTTTTCTAGTCCCATGCTCGCCACCATTAGGAACTGAGTTCTTTCCTTTGGAATCGAGATGAGGGTACATCCACACGGGGCTTGGGAACCCCTTTCCTGATTAACTTTCCTAGTAGATTCCATGAGTCACATAGTTCGGGCGTTCCATTCGACATATGCATAGAAAATCTTTTGAAAGATTTGCCGGATGATGGAGGTGCATCATAACAGGTAGGTAAGAGTGGCCGGGGTTGCTTGGGGTCGATGGAGCCCCTGGTGAACCAACCTCGCCTCACATCTTTAAGTACCGGCTTCGAGATTTGACCCGTTACGGTGGAACCATACTTATTGCGTGACTCATGGTCTCGGCAAAAGCAAGGTAAAGGTCGTGGACAACCACCCTCTGCCGGCCTTCCAAGGAAGAGGGCTAATGTAATGGCATTAAGAGTCGTTTGGTACATGTGGGTAAAGTTGTACACCCCTGCAGGGTTAAATCTTTTCGAAAAGTTGTGTTCACGTTTATGAACGCTTGGTGACCAGATTCTAAGATCATAGAGAACTATAACCTAATCTTAAAACTTGGTAGATCAATGTGTGCTTAAGGATGCTTCCTCATGGGTACGAGGGGGTGATCCTAGTTGGTAGATGATGATGATTGGTGGATATCAAAAGATGATGATCAATATTTCTGATACGTCTCTCTCTTATCCCCTTTTAAAATACTCTAATTAGACGAGCTTCTTCTCTCCCTCCTGTTTTCTAAACAAAGATGGCTTTATGCAAAACAACTCCACTAGCCATAAGTCTTGCGGAGTACACCCTGTACTCACCCTTGCTTTGTTGATACTTTTGGCAGAGTAAGTGTTCCGTGAAGATGAGTTCCGTACTGCATCGACATCGACGAGTAGCTTGGGGTTCCCGGCCGGCAACCTGGAATCTATGGGCTGGGACGTCTTCGTTATACTTCAGGCCTCTTAGGCCATTTTTTAAGTTTTCTATACTTAATAGCATAATTTGCCTTCCGTTGTTTGATGTTTGTGGTCAGTGGCCTATGCTTGTAATAATTTAGTTCTCTGCTCAGTTATGAGCTTGCTGTAATAAATTTTGTGTCGTAGGGTCACTGTTGTGTTACCGATTCTTCACTGGATATTCTCGAGCTCAAGGTTAAGCTTATGTCAGACGGAGGTCTGGGATTTGTTTAGCCCTGATCCCGGGGGTGTCACATATCACTTGCCAATACAATTCAAATGTATTGACCCTTGTGGCTGTAACTTATTATGTTGCAGGTTTGTTTGATGTTAGTGAAGTGTGTTGAATAGGATTACAAGTCTACAACCAACATGACTTCCTGTGGCACTTTGAAGATGAAGGACTCCATGCTATATAGTTATTTCTCCTGCATTGTAATGTGATAGCCAAATGAGCTATGTAAGATGTAATGAATTATTTTATTCCTGGTTATAAAGTTGTATTATGACCTTTGTTTCTTGATATTACATCTTAATTGTGGATGCTAGCTATTGATCCAGGGACTAGCATTGTAAACACAGGGATCTCTACCTTATTAAAGGTTGGGACCTCTACACATTATCTTTTGGGAAAACGTTGTGAAGTGTTCACGGATCACAAGAGTTTGAAATATATCTTCACTCAAAAAGAACTCAATATGAGACAAAGAAGGTGGCTAGAGCTCATCAAGGACTATGACTTGAGTTTGCAATATTATCCCGGTAAATAAAATGTTGTAGCAGATGCTTTAAGTCGTAAGGTTTATGTGAACTGCCTTACTAAGGGAGAATTGCTAGATGATCTGTGTGCCCAATTCAAAGATCTTAGATTGGAGATAGTGCCTGAAGGATATCTCATGTCATTGGATGTTCAACCAACATTGTTGGACAAAATTAAAGAAGCCTAAAGGATTCCACGAAGATGAACAAGGAACTTTGTGGTATGGAAAGTGTATCTGCATTCCGCAAGATCCAGAACTTCGAAAATTGATTCTACAAGAAGCACACAACCCACCATATTCCATTCATCCAGGTAACACCAAAATGTACATGGATGTGATGGAAAGATTTTGGTGGAACAATCTCAAGAAAGATATCGCGAAACATATTGCATTGTGTGATGTGTGTAGTCGAGTGAAAGCGGAACATCAGAAACCATCAGGGTTATTACAACCACTACCTATTCCGGATTGGAAGTGGGTTAATATTTGAATGGAATTTATCACCAGATTTCCAAGGACCAGATCCGGATATGATACAATTTGGGTTGTTGTGGATCGCCTAACTAAAGTGGATCATTTCATACCCGTGAAGACTACATGTACAAGTGCTAAGTTAGCCAAGATCTATATGAACAGGATTGTATGTCTACATGGAGTACCTAAGAGTATTGTGTCTGATAGAGGAACTCAGTTCACTTCGCATTTTTGGCGACAACTACATGAATCATTGGGAACATGGTTGGAGTTCAGCACAACTTTTCACCCCTAGACTTCTGGACAGAAAGAAAGGACCAATCATATTTTGGAGGATATGTTGAGGGCATGTGTAACATCCCTAAAATCATGTTTTCAAAGCTTGCACATCATTCATGCATTCATAATCATTTTAGGATCATTTGCAAAGTCATTAAAAAATCAGGAGCATTTGAGTGCCTATTATTTATGTAAGCAAGGCATTGATCCAATGCTACTCCCTAGAAAGAGATTATTTGTTCTAAACCAAAGATGTTTGATCATAGGTTTGTTTGATAATTTCCAAAGCTTGGACAAAGATTTCAAAATAAAGAAACAAATTTAAAACCATTTCTATGTCTTTATTAAGCAATGGGTAAAAAACATTGTTTAATTTAAAATTCCAAAGTGCCAAATTATTTTCAAGTGTACAACATTATTCTGCAACCAATGGTGTACAAATTTCACTTTACAAAAATCCAGAAGTGGTTTGAATTCAAACTTATTTGAAATTCATTTGAAAATGTTTCCTAGAAAATCAAACAGAAATAGAAAAGGATAAAATAATTAGAATTGGGCCGGCACCACCCTTTTGGCCCAGTAGCCAAAATAGCCCACCCGGGCCATTCCCTCCCCCTCTCTCTCACCCGCGTCGAACCAACCCACCAGAGACTGACCAGTGGCCCCGACGCCACGTTGTCATCGTCCTCCCCAGAACCGCACGATGAACATGTCATCGCCGGCCGTTTCCTCCTTCACTGGCGCGTTTAAAATCGATTGATTGCCGTTGATTGCGTGCGTAATTCTCGCCCCTCTCCTGGCTACTTAATCACCTCGCCACCGCGGTCATTTCCCTCCACTTTCCTCGCTCACTCCGCCACCAGGCTGCGCGCAATCAAGCTCAAACCGCCGTTGTACCGACGACCTCCGGAAACTGATTCCAGTGAGCCTCGACCGCCCTTTCCCTCTTCTTCAGACGAGCGTGACCAACTTGTTCTTGCGCATCCCCTGATGCCTTTCGTTTGCTTTCTCGTGACCCAGGTCACCGTCCCCGTTCATTCCCGCAAACGTCAGTGCCGCCACCCAAGTCCAACGAGAAATACTGGCAATCTTCGAGTGCCCCTTGCTTCCCCTTTGACCCTGTCGTGTTTGCCACAACCTTGCGCACGTCCTGACTCAACTGGTTCATGCTAGGGTGATCCAGAGCATCGCCAACATCTTCGTCACCGTGCACCCGACACTGCGCTCAACTCCGACGAGTTCCTACGGCCACATCAACTCGCCCCTGTCCACGCCAGCAACATCTCGAGCTTCCTCGTGATCTTGTGGTTCTGGTAAGCCACACCACACCCCCTAGCCCCTCCTGTATTCGCCGGCCCATCGTCGCCAGTAGCGCTGCCGCCTCCAGCGACCATTTGCGCCGCAAGTACGTGGTCAGATGGATCTCATCCATTGGATCTAAATCCTAAGGCCGCGATTAGATCTATAGCGAAGCGGTATGGTTTAATCTGGGCCGTGCGCAGTTAGTTAGATCCAACGGCCCGTGAGCGTGAACCAGTGCGAAGCGGTATCGTCCAATCAGACGCTGCCGCGTGGCTTGTTATTTCTTTTAAAAATCTGATTTAGATCTATTAGATATTCAAACTTGCAAAATTCATAAATTTTGATCCACACATTCAAATTTTGCAAATTTTATATCATTGGAATCAAGAGAAAGAATTATATCCATTTATGAAATGTGTTTAAGGTTTTGCTTCTGTAAAATTGGTTATTTTTGCAGAGACATTTACAGGCTTATTTTGAGTATAGAAATTATTTGAAAAATGATTTAAAGACCAAATAAAGTTTATTTAGTGTGTCTTGGTCTTGTTTATGATTCAGTACCGTATACTTGTCTTGTTTGGTGTAGAAAATCATCAAATGGCATTTGCATGCATTCATATATTTTTTCTTATTGCTTGTATATTTTTGATATGTGAATTTGGTGCTATCATTTTATGTGTAGATTTTGGTGATAATAGTGATTGTGGTTGTGAAGATTGTTGCTACTCCCCCAACTACCAAGGCAAGTGGTGCTTCATATAATTTTGTCCCAATATTTTACCTATGCATTAGAAATATTTTGTATAGGTCTTGCATGAATATTTTTCTAAGTATCTATATGCTATGCTTGGGAAATCCTAGTAGTTGTAGAAATGATAGAATTTCCTTTAAGTTAAGATACTTGTTATTCCCATTCTTAGCCTAGCTAATAGCAAACAAGGGTGGAATATATTCATGCTATGAGAAATATTTCTAAGTCTTTGACTTATGTTTTGCTTAACAAAACAACTAAGTGAATGAAAAACCTGGGAGGAATGGAAAGAATGGTTTGTTTTGAGTGGTTACACAAGTCCCATTTATATGGTTTACCTTGTGTATCTCACTTGTGGAAAGCCACCCAGGAACAAAGGGATTTGAGATGCCAAATGTTAAGAAGCTTCTAGTGCATCCACATGGCATTATGGGCTCTGCTTGGATCATATAGGCTGCAATAACATAGCCATTTGGACAGTTGGTTGTAGTGGGATGATAGGTTGGAACGCGTCCATTTGGTCTAAGGGAAGGCTTCTGAAAGGTCCTGTCTTGGTGAAAATCAAGTCTTGTGGGGAAAGTGCACAACCTCTGCAGATGGAAGAATCTAAGTACTTAGCCATGTCCCTAGTATTGGACAATTTGAGCATCAAGACATGGAAGCTATCAAGAATCTCCTCATCCCAATTTTCTAAGTTAAAACATCTGGTTGAACAAGGGTGAAGGTTCACCAATTTCTATTGGTGGTTCCTTGGGAATGTTTTTGTCAAAGAAAAACTTAGTGATTTCAATTAATAGGTAAAACCTATTTTGAGCAAAGCAAGCCTAATCTACACTTAGCCAAATTCATGTAGTAACTAGATGCTAATATTCTACTAAGGTATCACTTGCCAATACTATTCCAATGTATTGACCCACTGTGGCTGTAACTTGTGATGTTGCAGGTTACTATGATGATGATTAGGGGTTATGAGTCTACACTCAACATGCTTGCCTGTGGCACATGAAGATGAAGACTTTATTTATATTGTGATGATTAAACTCTTGTATTAGGCCTATGGCCATGGAGTTGTAAAAGACTATGTTATCTCTGGAATGACGATGTAATAGTGACCTTTGTTTCTGTGTACTTCATCTTAAATGTGGATGCTAGCAATTGATCGAGGGACTAGCATTGCAATCACAGGGATCCTTAACTTTATAAGGGTGGGATCTTACAGATGGTATGAGTGCAATGTGTTTCCTATAGGATTATGACCATAGGATTGGATTAGAAACCAATAAGGAAAATTTTCAACACTTTGAAAATTTTCTACACTTGTCTTTTCTTATTGTAAACTTTTCTAATCTTTTTTCTCATCTCTATTTGTAGATGAACTCCATCAACGAAGCCGTAAGTAAGGGACCACTCATTACCATGACTTTGGAGTGTGAGACTGAATTTCCAAAAGCCCCCAAGAACCTTATGGTTACCATGGGGATACATGGTGTAGCTGTGTACAAAGGTTTCCCTGTGATGGATGAAGGAGAGGAGTATTGGTGGGTGCAACTTCACTTGTACAAAAACAAGGAAGACAACCACAAGGAATCCGGATTTTGCATGGTCACCAACTCAGTAATGCACACCACATTCTTTGACTCTACAGGAGATGCGTCTTGGAAGGTCATCAAAGAGATTGGTGATAGACTCAAGTGCAGAATGCTTAACACCCAAAATGACCTTAGGGAAGAAAAGAAGCATACCCAAGAGTTGGAGACTACCAACCAACAATTAAGGGAAGACATCATAGACTTGATTTGGGAATCTTGTGAACAAGATAGACAGATTGGTACTAAGGATGCTTTGATAGACATTTTATCTAGTGAGTGAGAGTTGTAATGTACTTCGTTAGTTGGACCACCACACTTATCGTTTTATTTCCAAAAAAAATTTCTAAGTTATGTTGAACCTTGGATGCTTGTAATGTATTTATGTATGCCATGACTTGTGTGTTTGATTACCAAAGATATGCATGTGATCCTTTGTCTTGTGATTTATCTCTATTGATGTGGATTCTAACCTTTCTCTATCTTATAAAATAGATGCCTAATGTTACTATCAGCACGGCTGAAGAGTTCAAGGGAACTCGTTTTGGCACTCGTCTTATTGAGCTCACTAGTGTGCTCAATCTTCCGCTCCCTAGCATCACGATGCTTCCCCTCACCAAGTTTGAGAGGAAGGACCTTTGGGGCTTCAAAGTTACTCAGCCAGGACGCCAGACTGAGCCAGCCACGAAGGCTATCACTTTCAAGCTAATGCAGGACGACAAGGAGAGAGGGTTAGAGGTAGTCATGCAGGATTTACTTGGGCATCTGTTAGGGAGGCACTCCAGGAAGCTTAGAGGTACTCACTTTCACGCCTTTGGAAGACGCGACGAGGAGGGTGAGGCTATTGAGTTTGAGGATGCTGCTAGAGAGACGGCAGAGCCGATTCGTCTATACCTCCAGGACATAGAGGTTCTTCTTAGGCACCTAGACACTGATAGGACCAACGTCATGCTCAGCAATGACGAACTCCAGGTGCAGCTTCGTGAGAAGGACAAGCTCTTCGCGGAGCAAGATGAGATATTCAAGGAGATGGAGGCCAAGTTTGAGAGTCAGGATAGAAAGTTCAAGAGTCAAGAGAAGCGAGTCTAAGATACGAACAAGAGGATTCGAGACATGACTGCAGAACTAGAGGCCAAGGACTTCGAGCTCGAGCATCAGCAAGGTGTGATTGAGAGGCTTCGTGCACAGAATAGGGCTCTCAAAGCCAAAGTAGAGACCTTGACCACCAATGTCGAGGAATACAAGACCGCAATGGAGAATGCAGGTCTTACATTTGTTGATGAGGAGGTTGATGCAGAGGAGTAGTGATGACTACTCATTTACCTTTAGTTATCATGTATTTGATTATTGAGTCGCAATGACCATCCAACATGTGGATGGCTTGCTATTGGTGTGTTTACTTTTCAAAACTTGTTGTCTATGTTGTTGAACTTTTATTGTTATGATGCATGTTTGGTGATTGTTTATGTGATGTATTGTGCATGTTAGCATCTATGGGTAACTCATTCTTATCCTTATTGCAAACCACAGATTCCTCCTCGACGTGCCAATCCCAAACCCAACAACAACAACATCACCCCTGAGATGCAGCAAATGATGACAGCTCAGACTCAGCTGATGCAAATGATGACTACTTTCATCCAGAATCAGAACAACAACAACAATAATAATAACAACAACAACAATTAGAAGAACCCACCGGGTTTTGACATGCTTACCATGTTCTTAAGACTAAGGCCAGCAAAGTTCTCAGGAACTACTGATCCTATGGTGGCCAATGATTGGCTATGCTTTGTGAACAAGGACTTGGTAACTGTTGGCTGTACTGATGAAGAGAAGGTCAGATTTGCAGCACACTTGTTGGAAGGACCAGCAGCCACTTGGTGGGATAACTTCCAGATCACCACTCCCATTGCGGATGTGACATGGGATATCTTTGAAGATGATTTCCGTACTGCTCCATCTCATCCGGAGTGATGAGTTTGAAGAAGAAAGAGTTCCATAACTTGAAGCAGCGCCACCGCAGCGTGGCTGAATATATTGAGGAGTTCAAAAATTTGGCGCGATATGCACCGGATGAAGTTGGCACTGATGCTAAGAGGAAGGAAAAGTTTCTTGAAGGGTTGAATGATGAATTGAACCTGCAGTTAGATGTGGCCTATGTTCCCACATACCAGTCTCTTTGTGACCAGGCTGCTATTTTGGAGAGAAAGATGAAACAAGTTGAAAGTAGGAAGAGAAAGCACTCTGACAAGCATAGCTCAGGATCGTCTCACAAGCGTTCCCATTATGATGACAGTGGGAGTTCTGGATCCCACAAGCATGGGAAGTTCAACAAGCACCACAACCACAACCGTTATCATGACAACAAGCACCACCGTAGTCATGACAATGATAAGTATAAGAATCACAAGGGTGGATATAAGAGCCACCACAATGGAAGTGGAAGTGGCAGTGGAAGCCAGCCTGTCAAGAAGGATCTTAGTCAGGTTGAATGTTTCAAGTGCAAGAAGATGTGGCATTATGCAAATGAATGCCCAAAAAATAAAGTTGAAGGACCCAACAAGCCCAACCCTTTTTAAAAGGGACAAGTGAACCACATTAATGTGGAAGAAATCTATGAGGAACCTGATGCTGTTTCTGGTAAGTTCAAACTCAATTCTATTCCGGCATTTGTTCTCTTTGATACTGGTGCATCTCATTCATTCATATCAAGAGCATTTGTTGAAAGAAATGAACTACCGGTAGAAACTATTGGGTGTCCTATAAAAGTAAGTTCTCCTGGCGGAGAAATGATAGTGAATTCAGGATGTCATGATCTAGTCATAGAGTTTGGGAAGTATAAGTTTTCCGTTAACCTGATAATCGTAAACTCCCAAGGATTGGATGTTATTTTGGGAATGGACTGGCTGACTAAGCACAAGGGAGTGATAGATTGTGCCAACCATACTGTCTCACTCACAACGCCAGAAAACAAAAGGATCAGATTGAAGACCAACTTTGAAGCAAAAAGGAGTAAGCTAAATTCTCTTAAGGGGGTTAGCATAGACAGTGTGCCAATTGTGAGTGAATATCCGGATGTGTTTCCAGAAGAATTGCCGGGAATTCCACCAGATAGAGATGTGGAGTTTCTTATTGATTTGCTACTAGGATCTGGACCAATAGCAAAGAGACCGTACAAGATGTCAGTTGATGAACTGAAAGAACTCAAGAAATAACTTGGAGAACAGTTGCAGAAAGGTTTTATCCAACCAAGTTCTTCATCTTGGGGAGCACCAATTTTGTTTATGGAGAAGAAAGATAGAAGTCAAAGGTTATGCATAGATTACCGTTCACTCAATGAGGTGACTATCAAGAACAAATACCCTTTGCCTAGAATCAATGACTTATTTGATCAGTTAGAAGGAGCCTGTGTGTTCTCAAAGATTGATCTCCGGTCAGGTTATTTCCAGCTCAAGATAAGGGAACAATACATACCTAAGACAGCTTTCACCACAAGGTATGGATTGTATGAGTATACCGTGATGCCATTTGGGTTGACCAATGCACCGGCTTATTTCATGAATATGATGAACAAAGTGTTCATGGAGTTCCTTGACAAGTTTTTTGTCATTTTCATTGATGACATTTTGATCTATTCCAAGAGCAAAGAAGATCATGAAGGACATTTGCGTTTGATACTTGAGAAGCTTAGAGAGCATAAGCTGTATGCCAAATTTAGCAAGTGTGAGTTTTGATTGAACGAAGTTGGATTTCTTGGACACATTGTGTCAGGAGATGGTGTAGCAGTTGATCCTGCTAAAGTTTCAGTTGTAACTGAATGGGAATCCCCTAAGTCAGTGAAAGAGGTTCGTAGTTTCCTTGCCTTGGCAGGATACTACAGAAGGTTCATTGAGAATTTGTCCAAGGTAGCTAAGCCTATGATTGAATTGCTAAAGAAAGACAAGAAATTTGCTTGGTCTGAAGATTGTGAACTAAGCTTTCAAGAATTGAAGAAGATACTAGTGACAGCACCAGTCTTATGTTTGCCAGATTTGGAGAAAGATTTCCAAGTGTATTGTGATGCATCTCATCATGGATTAGGTGCAGTACTTATGCAAGAAGGGAAAGTTGTGGCTTATGCCTCGAGACAACTCAAAACTCATGAGGTGAATTACCCTACTCATGATTTAGAGTTAGACTCTATTGTTCATGCACTCAAAAAATGGAGACATTATCTTTTGGGAAAGCGATGTGAAGTGTTCACAGATCACAAGAGTTTGAAGTATATCTTCACCCAGAAAGAAATTAACATGAGACAAAGAAGATGGCTAGAACTCATCAAGGACTATGACTTGAGTTTGCAATACCACCCCGGTAAAGAAAATTGTGTAGCGGATGCTCTAAGCCGTAAGGTTTTTGTGAATGGCCTTACTAAGGGAGAATTGCCAGATGATCTGTGTGCCCAATTTAGAGATCTCAGATTGGAGATTATGCTTGAGGGACATCTCATGTCTTTGGATGTTCAACCCACCTTGTTGGACAAAATCAAAGAATCCCAAAAGACAGATAAGGAAATTGAAGAGATTAAGGAAAAGATTGGCAAAGGGAAAGCCAAAGGATTCCATGAAGACGAATAGGGTACTTTATGGCATGGAAAACGTATCTGTGTTCCATAAGATCCGGAGCTTCGGAAACTGATATTACAAGAAGCACATAACTCACCATATTACATTCATCCGGGTAACACCAAAATGTACATGGATATGAAGGAAAGATTTTGGTGGAAAAATCTCAAGAAGGACATTGCCGAACATATTTCTTTGTGTGATGTTTGTAGTAGAGTGAAAGCAGAACATCATAAACCAGCAGGATTGTTACAGCCACTACCTATTCCTGATTGGAAGTGGGACAAGATTGGTATGGATTTCATCACCGGATTTCCAAGGACCCGTTCAGGATATGATTCTATTTGGGTAGTAGTGGATCGCTTAACTAAAGTGGCTCATTTCATACCCGTGAAGACAACCCTCACCTATTTGCTAGCCAACCCGAATCTCGAGGGCGAGATTCACATTAAGGGGGTTAGATT
The DNA here is from genome assembly GCA_030063025.1 of Avena longiglumis. Classification (NCBI taxonomy): domain Eukaryota; kingdom Viridiplantae; phylum Streptophyta; class Magnoliopsida; order Poales; family Poaceae; genus Avena; species Avena longiglumis. The sequence continues at coordinate 189,454,795 of CP125974.1, read as the reverse complement.
TGTAACATCCCTAAAATCATGTTTCAAAACTCATGCATATCATCCATGCATCCATGATCATTTCGGGTTCCTTTTCAAAACCAATTCAAAAATAGGAGCATTCTTGTATGCCTATTATTTTATGTGAGCAAAACTTTGACCCAATGCTACTCTCTAATATGGGATTGTTGGTTTTAAACCAGATATATTTGATCCTATGGTTGATTGATGTATTCCAAAACTTGGACAAATTTTTAAAACAAAATATGACTTTAAAACAATTTTTATATCTTTATTGAAACATTGATAAAGGCACTCTTTATTTTGTTTAATCAAAGAAGACCAAGCTAGTAGAAAGAGACCACATGGTTTTATGCCCAAAAATATGAGTGTTACACTCTACAAAAATCCAAAAAAGATTTGAATTCAAATGGATTTTGAAATCATTTGAAAATGTTTCCTGGAAATTCAAACAGAAAAAGAATAAAGAAATAAGAAAAGGCCAGCGCCAGACTTTTGTCCCATCAGCAAACGCAGTCCACAAGCCCACCAAGGCAGTTTCCCCCTCTCCCCTCGTTTCCTACCCCGCACACGCTTACCTACACGCTGACGACTGGGCCCTCACTGCCATGTCACCCCTTCGTCCTCAATCAACATCGACGACCACCTCGCCGCTGCCGTTTCCTCCAATGATGCCGTGCTTAATTGCATTGATTCGGTGAGTGATTTCCGCCCCTGCTCTGGCTACATAAACCCCTCCCCCTCGCGACCATTTCCCCCAATAGAGCTAGCCAGAAGCGCCACCAGGCTGCCCGCAATTTTGCTCGCACCGCCGCAGTACCGAGCCACTCCGGCGGACGAATCCGGTAAGCTCCGTCCACCCCACTCGGTCTCGTTCACTCTAGCATGCTTCCTTCGACCACGCGACTCATGTCATGCGTTCTCCTTGTCAGCTCGTGGCCTAGATCGACGGATTCGACAACCACCGCAAGTGCCCGACGCTTTCCTCAAATCCGGTGAGAAATCACGGTACGAATCGAGCGCCCCTTGATCTCTCCTTGAAACCATCTTGCTCACTATGACTTTGCGCACCCCCTGATGCGTTTTATTCGTGCAAGGACGGCATAGAGCCTCGGCAACGTTGACGTCTGCAACCACCCGACGCCGCGCACGACTCCGACGAGCTCCAGCGACCACCTCTGCGCGCCCCTTCGCCAACGAAGCCTACCTCGAGCATCAGCAGCACACGACAAGCACAGTAAGCCCCTTCTCCCTCTCCCGCGCGCCCTAGAACGTCGGCAACAACTCTGATAGAGCTGTGGTACCGGCCAACAACGTATAAGATTAGATCTGTGACGAAGAGGTAAGGAGCAGATCTGGCCGCGCGTTTTAGTTAGATCTAACGGTTCGCAAGCGCGATCTAGCGCGAAGCGGTACCAGCCAACCAGACGCTGCCGCGTGGCATGAGTTACGTTTTAAAAATTTAAATTAGATCAATTAGATGATTAAACTTGTTTAATTCATAAATTTTGATTCCCACTTCTAAATTTGACAAATTTTATGTCAATGGAATCAGGAGGGAAAATCCTTTCTATTTAGGCCATGTGTTTAATATTTTTCCTCTGGTAAGATAGTTGTTTTTGCAGAAACATTTGTAGGCATAAATTGAGTATAGTAATTATTTGGAAAATGTTTTGCTATTCAAATAAAGTTTATTTAGCTTGTTTTGTACTGTATTATGATTCAGTACAGTGCACTTGAATTGTTTGGTGTAGAAAATCATCACATGGCATATTGCATACATTCATGTATTTCTTCTTGTATTATTTGTGTATGTGATTTTGTGCCATTATTTTATGTGTAGATTTTGGTGCAAATAGTGATTGTGATTATGAGGATTGTAGCTACTCTCCAAACTACCAAGGCAAGTGGTACTTCACGATTTATATCTATGTTTTTCAACTATGCACTAGAAATATTTTGCTAGACTTGCATGAATATTTGATCTATATGCTATGCTTGGGAAATCCTAGTAGTTGTAGAATTGCTAGAAATTTCTAAGTTAAGATGCTTATCTATGCCATGCTTAGCCTAGCTAGTAGCAACCAAGGGTGGTTATATATTCATGCTATGATAAAATATTTCTAAGTCTTTGGACTTGTGTGTTGCTTAATAAAACAACGAAGTGAATAAAACACCTGGGTGGAATGGAAGGAATGGTTTATGTTGAGTGTTTACAAAAGGCCCATTTATATGGTTTACCTTGTGTAGTATCTCACTTGTGGAAAGCCACCCAGGAACAAAGGGATTTGAGATGCCATATGTTAAGAAGCTTCTAGTGCAGCCACTTGGCAATATGGGCTCTGCCTAGATCACATAGGTTGCAATAACTTAGCCATTTGGACAGTTGGTGGTAGTGGGATGATAGGTTGGAACGCGTCCATTTGGACTAAGGGAAGGTTTATGAAAGGTCATGTCTTGGTGAAAATCAAGTCTTGTGGGGAAAGTGCACAACCACAGTAGATGGAAGAATCTAAGTACTTAGCCATGTACCTGGTATTGGACAACTTGAGCATCAAGACATGGAAGCTATCAAGAATCTCCTCATCCCAACTTCTAAGTAAAAATTTGTGGTTGAACAAGGGTGAAGGTTCCCCAATTTCTATTGGTGGTTCCTTGGGAAAGATTTTGACAAAGAAAAACTTAGTGTTTTCAACTAATAGGTAAACATATTTTGAGAAAAGCAAGGCTAAGCTACACTTAGCCAAAATGCATATAGTATTTAGTCTACCAATATTCTACTAAGGTATCACTTGCCAATACTATTCCAATGTATTGACCCACTGTGGCTGTAACTTGTGATGTTGCAGGTTATTCTGATGATGATTAGGGGTAATGAGTCTACACTCAATATGCTTGCCTGTGGCACATGAAGATGAAGACTTATTTATCTTATTACATATTTGAACTCTTGTACTAGGCCTATGGCCATGGAGTTTGTAAAAGACTATGTTTGTCTCTGGAATGACTTGTAATAATGACCTTTGTTTCTGTATACTTCATCTTAAACTGTGGATGCTAGCATTGATCCAGGGACTAGCATTGCAATCATAGGTGTAACACCCTCAGAATCGGACCTATGCAAGTTTTAGCGAAACCCGCCAAACCCGCATAGAAACGATTCAAAGGTGCCCACCAGGCACTTTCGTACTGGTGGAAAACGAAGTAATAACATTACACAACAGTCCTCGATGGGACCCACAGAACAGATATATACAACAGCGACTCAAAGAGTCAAGATTACAGATATACGGTACAAAGATCCAAATCACCTCGAAAACGATGGAGCGTCCGTCTACGGACAAGATGCAAATGGGGCTAAGAGCCCTGAAGAATAACCAATGGCGTCCATAACCCTGCCTGAGCCAAGCGGAAGGGTAACCTCGCTAACAACGTCGATCTCAAACCTGCTTAAACAAAAGGGGTGCCGACAAAGGGCAAAGGAAAAGAGGAGGCGTCGATCTTGAGGCGATGCAATGCGGCGATACTAGAATTGGCGGTCCTCGCCTACATAGGTATGGTTGACTTATCGGCAGTGGCAACATGCACTAAACACCCTATAGAGACTCGAAACAACTGGCGGCAATCAGAGAGGGATAAGAATGACCTATTCGGAACCAACCTGATACTACCATCAGACAAACCCATCCTGGCGTTTCCCCCTCGGTACCAAACGAGGAAGTCAACCGAGGAACTCACACAGTTGGCGCTTTATTTATTCATTATCGCAGCAATTACTAGTCGGTATAGATAATTGTCACGATAAAGTAGGCGTGGGCACTTTTAGTTAACCATTCCGTTATAGTTACAACACTTACTAATCGAATCTGAGATAGCATGAGATAACCCAAAACCCAAAGATTGTTGGTACTTTTATTCAGCCATTCTGCTAGAAGTTGCAATACTTACTAGTCGATACAAGCATGCTTTCGACACTCCAAACAAGCAATTGTGGGCAGTATTAATTAGCCATTCCATTATAGTGAAGCTGATTACTAGTCATTATAAAGTCAAATTTATAACAGAAACTTTAGTTATGCTTGTCTATGGTCGAATCTGTGCTCCAAGTCGTCCATATCCATGGACACGGCTTTGAGAAAGTTTTACCCGCCGGGTGCACCAATAGCAACACACACTCGATCAACCTCGGAAAAACCAAATTAAAATCCAACGAGGCTTTCACGACAAAGCAATCACAGGATTTAGAAATATTTCAGGGGGACACACCTTAAAGTAGAACCATAGCCGGCCGGCTCAAGACGGACTTAAGGTTGTGGGACGGCTGTGAACGATCGGGAACCCGAAAGTGTGGCTGGGCTTGTCGACACCGCGGAATCGTACACGATCCTAAATCGATAAAGGTGCTATCCGTCGCAGTTTAAATACATAAGTAGCATGGCATAAGCACGGATCGTAAATAAAACCTCAAACTAGTTTGTGGCCCCAAGAAATAAGATGAATCAAGCTCGCTCGGGGTCCCATATACCTCCGGATGTGGATAGCGATAAATCAAGGAACAGGTATCAAGTACTCGGGGTCCTACGGGACACAAGTGGGCGTTCGGAAACCAAATATTATCTATCACCCACCGATGCCTCTGCTTATTTCAATTTTAGTTGTTAAACAGGAATTAAAGTGAACGAAAAGTAAAGCCGAGATCATCTCCAACATCAAACATGTGGCAATACTCCAACAACAGTGGTACATGGCGACACGCAACAGCACTTGAGCAAGCGATTACGACGCGCAAGTCCAACTATCTACCAAACAACAGGTAATTGGATGTGTCCAAGGCAATATATGGCTGCAAGGGGATATCACGGGTACGGAAACTAGAGCATCGCAACACAGATAGCAATAGATCAACAGGAGGGAAATAAATACTATAAAAGTAAGATAGGTAGAAAGGGGGAGATGCTCGCCTGAAAACATTGTCGAAGGTTCAACCGAAGATCGGGGCGAAGCTCACATCAACTCAACGACCTTATCCGCGAAGAAGCAAAACACTAGAAGAAACACCGGATGCAATATTTAATACAACGGCAGAAGATCGGCATGATGCATGTATGATGCATGGCATGGCAAAGGTGCAATGCAATTAGGTCATATTAAGCGGAACCGGGGTCCCGACAATTAACTAAACGGTTGAAGTTATTTAACTACCCCGCAATTTATATGTTGTTTAACAAGGCAAAATATAATACCGGTCCGATGCACAGATTTAAATGAGGCCAATATGAGACTAGATTTGCCCGCATATGGGCCCCATATTTAATTATTAGGTGAATCGGCAAAAGGCCCCCAAACCACATGAATGTATGCATGCTAGACAATTATTATGCGACAAGTTGTATTATGTTATAAAATAGGGTTCGAGGAAAGGGGTCACACATTAGGGGTCGCGACGGAATTGGGTTCCGGGGTTCGGGGTCGGTCTCAGGGTCCAGGGTTCGACGGAACGTTCTCGGCTCCGGGGTTTAGGGTCTTCGGTTCGAGGGTGTAGGTCTTGTCGCATGCAGATCTTGTCGGGTTCCACGGGGTCGAGCTTGCCGTTGCGAGGGTCTTGTTGGGCCCGCGCAATAGATCTTGGTGTTCCGGGGGAAGTTCTCGGTGTTCCGGGGTGAAGCACTTGGCGTTTTTCCGGGTTGGAGAGCTTGCCGTTCCGTGGCGATCGTGGCGTTCTCTGGGGAGGATCATATCGACCCGTCGGGTTTGGTTCGGTCTCGGGGTCTCGGCGTCTCGTGACGAAGGGCTTGGGGTACCACCGCATTGCCGGTGGCGAACTTGGTCGGCGCCAAGATTCGGTTCGATCTTGAACGTGATCGGTCTTCGTGGAAGCATACTATCTTCCCACGGTCACCATGTTGCATCTTCACCTCACCATCGCAAGTCCACGGAGCTGAAGGATCGCCCAGAACGCATCACCAGGGCGTAACCAGCGACACGCCACACGCGCTTGGGTGGGCGGAGAGGGACCACGTGTCGGCTCGGGGCGAGGTCATGGCGCCAAGGCGCGCGAGCGGAGATGGGCGACGCGGTGGGAAGGCCTGGACAGAGGGGCGACGGTGGAGATGGGGCGAGGCGGCAGTGGAGACGGCGAGCTCGGTCGCGAGCAGCGGTGGCGAGGCCGACGAGCGACAGACGGCAAGCGGCGGCGCGGAAGCCAGCGAGGCGGAGGTGGCACCGAGAGAAGGCGAGGTGAGCTGCAGAGGGTGGGGCGAGAACGCGGGTGACGGACTGGGTCGCCGGCGCGCGGCGGCAGCTGTGGCGGAGAGGCGCCGAGCGGAGGTTCGAGCGAGGGACGGCACGGCTTGGCGAAAGCAGCGGACACTGGCGCTGGTCCGGGCCGGGTGGCGAGCGGCGAGCAAGCGGTGGCCGGGCGGCGAGGGAGGGCCCAGAGAACGCTGGGCTGCTGGCAGCGGTTCATGGGGAGGCGGGGCGGAGGCTGGGAGGAGGAGGCTGCAGCGGGGAGCCGAGGACGGGACCAGGCTGTGGGGTCGTCAGCCGGGCTCGACGGGGAAGCGGCGGGCTCGTGTGAGGCGGAGCGGTGCTTGAGGGGAGGCGCGCGGCGGAGCGAGGCGGCTCCGGGAGGAGGCTGCGTCGGGCAGGCGGGGCGGAGGAGCTCTGGGGCCGGCGCAGAGGAAGAAGAAAGGTGGGCGCATGCGGGGAACAGGGCAGGTGGGAGGTGGGTCCCAGGGCAGGTGGGGGGATCGGGTGTGGGGAGGGTTGGTGTGTGGTGTTGAGTGCGTGTGTGGGGTCGCCGTGTGTGTGTTGTGTGTGTTGGGGAGAGAGAGGGGGGTTAAGGTGATGTGGCAGGGGTTGATTGGGTGAGGGATAGGGCCAGGTGAGGTGGCAGCCTGCTACTGGTTGGGGTGAGGTGGAGGGTTGGGCTGGGTAGGTAGTTTGGTAGCTTTAGGATTATGGGTGGGACTGGTTGGACCGATTTAGAATCCTGGGGGTGGTCGTTCGGGTCGATCTGGCCCGTTCGACTGCCCCCACTAAAAAAAATATATATAATTTTTATTTGTTTTGTTAACACCGTTTGCAAACCGATAGCACTCAAACAAAAATAATCCGGAGACCGGGCTTTGCATTTTGAAAACAAGACGGGGCGTTTTAGAAAACAAACAGGCTTTGCGAAAATAGTTTTAGACAAACAACATATGATGATGACGATGCAATGCACAAAAACAACGCGATTTTCTAGTAGTGGTTTTGCGGGATGCCACAATTCGACACCACTAACAATGGATCTCGCCCTCGAGATCCGCCTCATGGTACCGGGAAGAAGGTCGGCGGTCGGCGTCTTCTCGCTTCGTGTAGTCCCTCGCGACACCACTAACGAGGGTTCATCCTCCATCTTGAAATCGGCGACACCACCATCAATGGGTCGTTGTTCCTGATCGTCGAGAGAACACTCCGGAGAAACAAAGGACGAAGATAGAGGCATCAAACGCTAAGGCCACCCCTAACTTCCATGGACGGAGTAAAACTGCTGGATCCCCTGATTCAACGTACGAGAGCGAATGATAAGAGCAGTGGTAGGGTAGCTACTCCATCCCGCACTCAAACCATTACTCTGCACACGAATAGGCGGATTAAGCAACCAACTCTCGGAATCAGACTGAAGATCTCGACAAACGAGGTTCGGAACAAAGGAGTGATGCAGACTCTGCTTCGGATCTGGCGTAGATGATGTCATCACAACGGGAAACACCGGAAGATACAACAGAGAACGTATGAAAGACACACTGATTAGGTGTCGCGATGGTTCCATTGGCATGAACAACACATGATCAAGGTTAACTCCAACTTCACCAAAGCTCGTCCTTCTCACATGTTTTTCAACGACACTGATATCCAGCAAGGAACACATATGGATAAGGAGATCAAGAACAAAAGATTGGAGGAAGGGTACAACAGACAAGTTACAGATTGATGATCGTAGTACCTCCGTTACAAAAGGGAGAAAGCGAAACCCTGAAGGTACGACGGAAACCCAACCACGAGAATTCTTGGACTCGAAGAAAGAGAAGAGAGCGGATTCAAACACGTAGAGGTAAGAGGAGAATAGCAGAGGGGTAAGGAGTAAAATCAGACTTAACCAGATCTATCCAACCGATTTTGCAAAAATAGTTTTGACACTCTACTTCGGCCGTTAGCTAGGTTATCCTACAGGCTGGACTTGTGGGGTATCGTAACTGCTGAGCTCTGATACCACTCTGTAACACCCTCAGAATCGGACCCATGCAAGTTTTAGCGAAACCCGCCAAACCCGCATAGAAACGATTCAAAGGTGCCCACCAGGCACTTTCGTACGGGTGGAAAACGAAGTAATAACATTACACAACAGTCCTCGATGGGACCCACAGAACAGATATATACAACAGCGACTCAAAGAGTCAAGATTACAGATATACGGTACAAAGATCCAAATCACCTCGAAAACGATGGAGCGTCCGTCTACGGACAAGATGCAAATGGGGCTAAGAGCCCTGAAGAATAACCAATGGCGTCCATAACCCTGCCCAGGCCAAGCCGGAAGGGTAACCCTGCTAACGACGTCGATCTCAAACCTGCTTAAACAAAAGGGGTGCCGACAAAGGGCAAAGGAAAAAGAGGAGCGTCAGTACTGAGGCCAGTACACGGCGATACTAGAATTCGGCGGTCCTCGCCTACATAGGTATGGTGGACTGAGCGGCAGCGGCAACATGCACTAAACACCCTATAGAGACTCGAAACAACTGGCGGCAATCAGAGAGGGATAAGAATGACCTATTCGGAACCAACCTGATACTACCATCAGACAAACCCATCCTGGCGTTTCCCCCTCGGTACCAAACGAGGAAGTCAACCGAGGAACTCACACAGTTGGCAGTTTTATTTATTCAGTTATCGTTGCAGCAATTACTAGTCAGGTATAGATAATTGTCCTGATAAAGTAGGCAGTAGGCACTTTTAGTTAACCATTCCGTTATAGTTACAACACTTACTAATCAGACACAGATAACATGAGATAACCCAAAACCCAGCAGTTGTTGGTACTTTTATTCAGCCATTCTGTTGTAGTTGCAATACTTACTAGTCAGATACAAGCCATGTAGCGACACTCCAAACAAGCAATTGTGGGCAGTATTAATTAGCCATTCCATTATAGTGAAGCTGATTACTAGTCATTATAAAGTCAAATTTATAACAGTAAACTTTAGTTATGCTTGTCTATGGTCGAGATACTGTGCTCCAAGTCGTCCATATCCGCGGACACGGCTTTCAGAAAGTTTTACCCGGCCGGGGTGCACCAATAGCAACACACACTCGATCAACCTCGGAAAAACCAAATCAAAACCCAACGAGGCTTTCACGACAAAGCAATCACAGGATTCAGAAATATTTCAGGGGGCCACCCCTTAAAGTAGAACCCGCAACGAAGCCGGCCGGCTCCGAGACGGACTTAAGGTTGTGGGGACGGCTGTGAACGACTGGGAACCCGAAAGTGTGGCTGGGCTTGTCGACACCGTGGAATCGTGCCACGATCCTAAACTGTACAGTGTGCTATCTGTCGCACAATTTAAATACATAAGTAGCATGGCATAAGTACGGGATCGTAAATAAAATCTCAAACTAGTTTGTGGCCCCAAGAAATAAGACTGAATCAAGCTCTGGCTCAGGGGGTCCCATATACCTCCCGGATGTGGATAGCGCGATAAATCAAGGAACAGGTATCAAGTACTCGGGGTCCTACGGGACACAAGTGGGCGTTCGGAAACCAAATATTATCTATCACCCACCGATGCCTCTGCTTATTTCAATTTTAGTTGTTAAACAGGAATTAAAGTGAACGAAAAGTAAAGCCGAGATCATCTCCAACATCAAACAGGTGGCAATACTCCAACAACAGTGGTACATGGCGACACACAACAGCACTTGAGCAAGCGATTACGACGCGCAAGTCCAACTATCTACCAAACAACAGGTAATTGGATGTGTCCAAGGCAATATATGGCTGCAAGGGGATATCACGGGTACGGAAACTAGAGCATCGCAACACAGATAGCAATAGATCAACAGGAGGGAAATAAATACTATAAAAGTAAGATAGGTAGAAAGGGGGAGATGCTCGCCTGAAAACATTGTCGAAGGTTCAACCGAAGATCGGGGCGAAGCTCAGATCAACTCAACGGCCTTATCCGCGAAGAAGCAAAACACTAGAAGAAACACCGGATGCAATATTTAATACAACGGCAGAAGATCGGCATGATGCATGTATGATGCATGGCATGGCAAAGGTGCAATGCAATTAGGTCATATTAAGCGGAACCGGGGTCCCGACAATTAACTAAACGGTTCAAGTTATTTAACTACCCCGCAATTTATATGTTGTTTAACAAGGCAAAATATAATACCGGTCCGATGCACAGATTTAAATGAGGCCAATATGAGACTAGATTTGCCCGCATATGGGCCCCATATTTAATTATTAGGTGAATCGGCAAAAGGCCCCCAAACCACATGAATGTATGCATGCTAGACAATTATTATGCGACAAATTGTATTATGTTATAAAATAGGGTTCGAGGAAAGGGGTCACACATTAGGGGTCGCGACGGTCTTGGGTTCCGGGGTTCGGGGTCGGTCTCAGGGTCCAGGGTTCGACGGAACGTTCTCGGCTCCGGGGTTTAGGGTCTTCGGTTCGAGGGTGTAGGTCTTGTCGCATGCAGATCTTGTCGGGTTCCACGGGGTCGAGCTTGCCGTTGCGAGGGTCTTGTTGGGCCCGCGCAGTAGATCTTGGTGTTCCGGGGGAAGTTCTCGGTGTTCCGGGGTGAAGCACTTGGCGTTTTTCCGGGTTGGAGAGCTTGCCGTTCCGTGGCGATCGTGGCGTTCTCTGGGGAGGATCATATCGAGCCGTCGGGTTTGGTTCGGTCTCGGGGTCTCGGCGTCTCGTGACGAAGGCCTTGAGGTACCACCGTACTCGCCGGTGGCGAACTTGGGGTCGGCGCCAAGATTCGGGTTCGGTCTTGAATCCGTGATCGGTCTTCAGGTGGAAGCATACTATCTTCCCACGGTCACCATGTTGCATCTTCACCTCACCATCGCAAGTCCACGGAGCTGAAGGGATCGCCCCAGGAACGCATCAGCTAGGCAGAACCCGCGACACGGCCACACGCGCTTGGGTCGGAGCAGAGGGGACCACGTGTCGGCTCGGGGGCGAGGTCATGGCCAGGCGGCGCGCGCCGGAGCGGAGATGGGCGACGCGGTGGGGAAGGCCTGCGGAACAGAGGGGGCGCACGGTGGAGATGGGGGCGAGGCGGGCCGCTGGTGGAGACGGCGAGCTCGGGCGGGTCGCGGAGCAGCGGTGGCGGAGGCCGACGAGCGACGGACGACGAGCGGGCGGCGCTCGCGGAAGCCAGCGAGGCGGAGGGTGGCACCGGAGAAGGGCAGAGGTGAGCTGCAGAGGGTGGGGGCGAAGCGGGTGTGTGGTCAGGTCGCCGGCAAAGCGTGCATGTGAGGCGTCGCCGAGCGGAGGTCCGAGCGGAGGGGCGCGGAGCTTGCGAACAAGCGCGACACGCGCTGGTCGGGCCGGGTGGTGGCGGGCGGGCCGAGCAAGCGGTGGCCGGGCGGCGCGGCCGCAGGAGAACGCCGGGCTGCTCGGCGGTTCGCGGGAGGCGGGCGGGCGGGGCTCGGGGCTGGGGAGGAGGCTGCGCAGCCGGGCGGCGGGGGAGCCGGAGGACGGGACCTGGCGGGGCTGCAGGGGTCGTTGGGGGAGCGGCCGGGCTCGACGGGGAAGCGGCGGCGGCGGGCTCGTGTGAGGCGGAGCGGTGCTTGAGGGGAGGCGCGCGGCGGAGCGAGGCGGCTCCGGGAGGAGGCTGCGTCGGGCAGGCGTGGCGGAGGAGCTCTGGGGCCGGCGCAGAGGAAGAAGAAAGGTGGGCGCATGCGGGGAACAGGGCAGGTGGGAGGTGGGTCCCAGGGCAGGTGGGGGGATCGGGTGTGGGGAGGGTTGGTGTGTGGTGTTGAGTGCGTGTGTGGGGTCGCCGTGTGTGTGTTGTGTGTGTTGGGGAGAGAGAGGGGGGTTAAGGTGATGTGGCAGGGGTTGATTGGGTGAGGGATAGGGCCAGGTGAGGTGGCAGCCTGCTACTGGTTGGGGTGAGGTGGAGGGTTGGGCTGGGTAGGTAGTTTGGTAGGTTTAGGATTATGGGTGGGACTGGTTGGACCGATTTAGAATCCTGGGGGTGGTCGTTCGGGTCGATCTGGCCCGTTCGACTGCCCCCACTAAAAAAAATATATAATTTTTATTTGTTTTGTTAACACCGTTTGCAAACCGATAGCACTCAAGCAAAAATAATCCGGAGACCGGGCTTTGCATTTTGAAAACAAGACGGGGCGTTTTAGAAAACAAACAGGCTTTGCGAAAATAGTTTTAGACAAACAACATATGATGATGACGATGCAATGCACAAAAACAACGCGATTTTCTAGTAGTGGTTTTGCGGGATGCCACAACAGGGATCCTTACCTTTATAGAGGGAGGGATCTTACATCTCCTAAGTCAGTGAAGGAAGTTCGTAGTTTCCTTGGCTTGGCAGGATACTACAGAAGATTCATTGAGAATTTATCCAAGGTAGCTAAGCCAATGACGGAGTTACTAGAGAAAGAAACGAAATTTTCTTGGTCTGAAGGATGTGAACTTAGTTTCTAAGAATTGAAGAAGAGACTAGTGACAGCACCAGTCCTATGTCTGCCAGATTTGGAGAAAGATTCCCAAGTGTATTGTGATGCATCTCATCATGGATTAGGTGCAATTCTAATGCAAGAAGGGAAAGTTGTGGCTTATGCCTCGAGACAACTCAAAACTCATGAGGTAAATTATCCTACTCATGATTTATAGTTAGCCTCTGTTGTCCATGCACTTAAAACATGGAGACATTATCTTTTGGGAAAGCGATGTGAAGTGTTCACAGATCGCAAAAGTTTGAAGTATATCTTCACTCAGAAAGAAATCAACATGAGACAAAGAAGATGGCTAGAACTCATCAAGGACTATGACTTGAGTTTGCAATACCACCCCGGTAAAGCAAATGTTGTAGCGGATGCACTAAGCCGTAAGGTATTTGTGAATGGCCTCACTAAGGGAGAGTTGCCAGATGATCTGTGTGCTCAATTTAGAGACCTCAGATTAGAGATTGTGCCTGAGGGACATCTCATGTCATTGGATGTTCAACCCACATTGTTGGACAAAATCAAGGAAGCCCAAAAGACGGACAAGGAAATTGAAGAGATTAAGGAAAAGATTGGAAAAGGAAAATCCAAAGGATTCCATGAAGACGACCAAGGTACTTTATGGTATGGAAAACGTATTTGCGTTCTGCAAGATCCGGAGCTTCGGAAACTGATTCTACAGGAAGCACACAAATCACCATATTCCATTCATCCGGGTAACACAAAAATGTACATGGATATGAAGGAAATATTTTGGTGGAATAATCTCAAGAAAGACATCGTCGAACATATTGCTTTGTGTGATGTATGTAGTAGAGTAAAAGCGGAACATCAGAAACCGGCACGATTGCTACAACCACTACCTATTCCTAATTGGAAGTGGGACAAGATTGGCATGGACTTCATCACCGTATTGCCAATGACCAGGTCAGGATATGATTCTATCTTGGTAGTAGTGGATCGCCTCACTAAAGTAGCTCATTCCATACCCGTGAAGACAACCTACACAAGTGCTAAGTTGGCCAAGATCTATATGAATAGGATTGTGTGTCTGCATGGAGTACCCAAGAGTATTGTGTCTGATAGGGGAACTCAGTTCACTTCTCATTTTTGGAGGCAACTACATGAATCATTGGGAACGAGATTGGAGTTCAGCACTACTTTTCATCCTCAGACTGATGGACAGACAGAAAGGACCAACCAGATTCTAGAAGATATGTTGAGGGCATGTGCCCTAGACTATGGAGCTAGTTGCGATGAAAGTCTGCCTTATGCAGAATTCTCTTTCAATAACAGCTATCAAGCCAGTATTGAGATGGCACCATTTGAGTTTCTCTATGGGAGAATGTGTACTACCCCATTGCTATGGAATGGTGTGGGAGAAAGAAATTTGTTCGGACCTGAACTAATCAAAGAGGCTGAAGAGAAAGTCAAGCTAGTAAAGGACAGATTGAGGATAGCACAGTCCCGATAGAAGAGCTACGCAGATCCTAAGCATAGAGAAGTCGCCTATGAAGTAGGTGATAGAGCTTATCTTAGAGTGTCACCACTTCGTGGAGTGAAGAGATTTGGAGTCAAAGGAAAATAGGCCCCAAGATATGTTGGACCATTCAATATTCTGAGTCGTAAAGGAGAAGTAGCTTATGAGATTGAGTTGCTGGAATCATTGGCTGCCGTTCACAATGTGTTTCATGTGAGTCAGCTAAAGAAATGCCATCCAGAGATGGAAGAGACTTCTTTGAAGGATACTATACCTTTGGAGGAGGTCCAATTGGAAAGTGATCTCACTTATGAAGAAAAACCTATCAAGATACTTGAGACTGCAGAAAGAGTTACTCGGACAAAGACTATCAAATTCTGCAAAGTACAGTGGAACCATCACTCCGAAGAAGAAGCAACATGGGAAAGAGAAGATGATCTTCGGAAAGACCACCCTCACCTATTTGCTAGACAACCCGAATATCGAGGGCGAGAAACACCTTAAGGGTGTTAGATTTGTAACATCCCTAAAATCATGTTTTCAAAGCTTGCATATCATTCATGCATTCATAATCATTTTAGGATCATTTGCAAAGTAATTACAAAATCAGGAGCATTTGAGTGCCTATTATTTTATGTAAGCAAGGCATTGATCCAATGCTACTCTCTAGAAAGAGATTATTTGTTCTAAACCAAAGATGTTTGATCATAGGTTTGTTTGATAATTTACAAAGCTTGGAAAAATATTTCAAAATAAAGAAACAAATTTAAAACCATTTCTACGTCTTTATTAAGCAATGGGTAAAAACATTGTTTAATTTAAAATTCCAAAGTGCAAAATTATTTTCAAGTGTACAACATTGTTCTGCAAGCAATGGTGTACAAATTTCACTTTACAAAAATCTAGAAGTGGTTTGAATTCAAACTTATTTGAAATTCATTTGAAAATGTTTCCTGGAAAATCAAATAGAAATAGAAAAGGATAAAAGAATTAGAATTGGGCCGGTGCCACCCTTTCGTCCCAGTAGCCAAAACATCCCACCCAGGCCATTCCCTCCCCCTCTATCTCTCACCCGTGTCAAACCAACCCACCAGAGACTGACCAGTGGCCCCGAATCCACGTCGTCATCGTCCTCCCCAGAACCGCGCGATGAACACATCGTCGCCGGCCCTTTCCTCCTTCACTGCCACATTTAGAATTGATTGATTGCCGTTGATTGCGTGCGTAATTCTCTCCCCACTCCTG
The DNA here is from genome assembly GCA_030063025.1 of Avena longiglumis. Lineage (NCBI taxonomy): Eukaryota > Viridiplantae > Streptophyta > Magnoliopsida > Poales > Poaceae > Avena > Avena longiglumis. The sequence continues at coordinate 189,439,317 of CP125974.1, read as the reverse complement.
GCTACTTAATCACCTCGCCACTGCGGTCATTTCCCCCCACTTTCCTCGCTCACTCCGCCACTAGGCTACGCGCAATCGAGCTCAAACCTCCGCTGTACCGTAGACCTTTGGCGACTGATTACGGTGAGCCTCGACTGCCCCTTTTCCTCTGCTTCAAACGAGTGTGACCAGCATGTTCTAGCGCATCCCCTGATGCCTTTCATTTGCTTTCTCGGGACCCAGGTCGCCATCCTCGTTCGTGCCCGCAAACGTCAGTGTCACCACCCAACTCCAATGAGAAATACTGGTAATCTTCGAGCGCCCCTTGCTTCCCCTTTGACCCTGTCATGTTCGCCACAACCTTGCGCACCTCCTAACTCAACTGGTTCATGCTAGGGTGATCCAGAGCGTCGCCATAGTCTTTGTCACCGTGCACCCAACGCTGCGCTCAACTCCGACGAGTTCCTACGGCCACATCAACTCGCCCCTGTCCAGGCCATAAACATCTCGAGCTTCCTCGTGATCTTGCGGTTCTGGTAAGCCACACCACCCCCCATCCCCTCCTGTATTCGCCGGACCGTCATCGCCAGTAGCGGCCGCCGCCGCCAGCGACCATTTGCACCGCCAGTTCGTGGTTAGATGGATCCGATCCATTGGATCTAAATCCTAAGGCCGCGATTAGATCTATAGCGAAGCGGTATGGTTTAATCTGGGCCGTGCACAGTTAGTTAGATCCAACGGCCCGCGAGCGTGTTCTAGTGTGAAGCGGTATCGTCCAATCAGACACTGCCGCATGGCTTGTTATTTGTTTTAAAAATCTGATTTACATCTATTAGATATTCAAACTTAAAAAATTCATAACTTTTGATCCACACGTTCAAATTTTGCAAATTTTATATCATTGGAATCAGGAGAAAGAATTCTATCATTTGTGCAATGTGTTTAATGTTTTTCTTCTGTAAAATTGGTTATTTTTGCAGAGACATTTATAGGCTTATTTTGAGTATGGAAATTATTTCAAAAATTTATTTAAAGACCAAATAAAGTTTATTTAGTGTGTCTTGGTCTTGTTTATGATTCAGTACCGTATACTTGTCTTGTTTGGTGTAGAAAATCATAAGATGGCATTTGCATGCATTCATATATTTTTGCTTGTTGCTTGTATATTTTTGATATGTGAATTTGGTGCTATCATTTTATGTGTATATTTGGGTGCTAATAGTGATTGTGGTTGTGAAGATTGTTGCTATTCCCCCAACTACCAAGGCAAGTGGTGCTTCATATAATTTTGTCCCAATATTTTACCTATACATTAGAAATATTTTTTATAGGTCTTGCATGAATATTTTGCTAAGTATCTATATGCTATGCTTGGGAAATCCTAGTAGTTGTAGAAATGATAGAATTTCCTTTAAGTTAAGATACTTGTTATTGCCATGCTTAGCCTAGCTAATAGCAACCATGGGTGGAATATATTCATGCTATGAGAAATATTTCTAAGTCTTTGACTTATATTTTTCTTAATAAAACAACTAAGTGAATGAAACACCTGGGAGGAATGGAAAGATTGGTTTGTGTTGAGTGGTTACACAAGGCACATTTATATGGTTTACCTTGTGTATCTCACTTGTGGAAAGCCACCTAGGGTCAGTAGGGTCACAATGGGTTGTTTCCTAGGGTCAGTAGGGTCACAATAAACCAATTGGCAAAGGTTTGATCTCAAAATTCATTTTTAAATGATTTTTCTAATGTTAGCAAGCACACAAACGAATCTGCAAATTTAAACAATCTATCAAATACTATTTGCTAAACTAAGGGTAGGGTTGGCTAGGGCTTGCTCTCCTGATTCCATTGATATAAAATTTGCTAAATTTGGACGTATAGATCTCAAGTTATAAAGGTTGGAAGTTTGCAATTTAAATCAGATTCAAATCTGTTTCTAACTCTAACAGACGACACGCGGCGTGTTTCTACTCGCGGGTACCGCTTCGCGTGGATCGGCATCGTGGGCCGCTGGATTAAGTTAGATCGGATGGTTCTGAGCACATACCCCTTCGAGAATAATTGGATCTATCTCGGGCGTTGGATAGAGATCCTACGGTGTTCGCTTGCTCGTCCATTCGCGAGCGGCGCCGGCGGTGGCTAGCGACGGCGGCGGTCAGATTGCGGCGGCGCTTGGCGAAACAGAACGTTAGGAGAGAGGGGAGGATGCTCACCTTGATCGTAGAGCTATGGTGAAGCACGCGTCGTGGTCGGTGTGGCTCGGGCACTAGGGTTGCGCAATTTCTCACGGAGTTGGAAACGGCGTCGAGCGGCTCGTTCTGGTTGAAGTCGACGCAGATCACCCTAAGGCAAGTCAGGTATATGGTTAGGTGCGTAGGTCTGGCGAATATACTGCATGATCGAGGCGGAGGGCTTTGATTTCACCAGAAACGGCCGGAGTTGGAGGCAGATGGTGGTCGTCGTCGCTGGCGTCGCTGTAGATCACGAGAGGGCAAAACGAGAGCATGGTTAGTCACGGGAGATCATGGTGGAGCTGTGAGCGTGAACTATAGGGCTTGGGGTGGCTCTTACCAAGATGCTTTTGGGAGTAGAGAGGGACGGCGCGCTTCATGCTTGGTCCAAGATGACTTCCTGGGACACCCGCGGATGAATGGTTGGTACAGGGAGGAAGGTATGGGAGTGGGGAACGTGCGTGCTTGGTCGTTGAAGCAAGGGGAGGCAGTGTGTGGCCGGATTTAAGGGCTAAGCTCGTCGGAGCTGAGGGTGCTCGGGGAGGAATCGAGGACGGTCTAGGGCGTGCTAGCTCGGGGGGTTAGAGGGGACTTATAGGCGGCTTGGGCGTTTATTCGCGTGATCAAAGCGAGGTAAAGGCTCGGCATTAGGCGTAGTGAATCATGAAATCAAAGCAACGGCAGCGAGGGAGAAGGCGTGGTCGTTGCGAGGAAGAAGGAGAACAGTAGGATGTGGGGTCCGCTGTCAGTGGGAAAACGAAAGGGACAAGTGGTCCACCAGTCAGTGAGGGGGTGGGGTTATGTTTGCGGTGTAGAAAACGGTTCGGGAGAGAAAGAACAGGTGGGCTGTTGGGCTTAGTGGGCTGCCTGGGTTGGGTTGGCCCTTTTCCATTTTTTTTTATTCTGTGTTCTTTTTCCATTTCTATTTTATTTCCTGATTTGAATTTCAGCCAACTATTCAAGCATACAAAATAATTCAAATAATTTCAATATTTGTAATGTGTTTTTGGTTCTGTTTATCAACTTAAACCAATTATTAATTAAAACAATATTTTTATACCCTTTTATTAATTAAATCAAATGGACTATGGTTTATTACTAAAAATAGGATTTGGTTTAATTTAATAGATTCTTCCTTTGTTAGTTAAATATTTTTTTTAAAACCAAATCAGTAGGTTTTATTTGAGAATAAGGAATGTTTGGAAAACTTGTTTAAAATAATATAAACTTTTTCTTTAGGGTCCATTAATAATTAAATAAAGTAGACTTTCATTATTAATTCTAACAAGTTTTTATTTTATTGAGATATTTATTTTGAGTCTTAAATAACCCAAAATACTTTAGTGGATTTTATTTGTGAATTTGAGGTAGCTTATTTTAAATAATTTAACAAGTTTTGATGTTTCACTTTAAATTGGTAAAACCTCTTATTTAAATAAAGGTGGTTAAAAATCTTATTTATTTAAATCAACTTTTGCCATTTTATTAAATGTTTTAATTTCCAAAGTTTTGGTCAAAGTTTTTAATTTGGCTTTATTAAATAATCTTTATTTATAATTCTACCTTCTCTTCTGAAATTTTTTTTTTCTTTTAAGAGTTTTCAAATTAATATTTTAATTATTTTTATTTTCCTTTAATAAAAGTTTATCATCTTAAATACCTTTAGGTTTTATTTAATTCAATTAGATCTGAAGTTCTAATTAAAAAAAATTTCCTCTGGCTCTGAAAATCAAACAAAGTTTTATTTTAATCTTTTATTTTCACATGTCAAGATTTGGAAAATCTTGGGATGTGACAGGCTACCACCCTTAAAATAAATCTCGTCCCGAGATTTGGGAAGATTAGGGTTACAAGCAAGTTCAAAACAACTAGGGTACTACCACCCTTAAAATTTTCAAACGAAAATTACATATTGGCCTTCTTGGTCCTGGAAATTTTCTCTAAGGTAACTTTTTGCTCTATTCTTATACTTGACTCATGGACCAAGGTTGAGCTTCTCCATAGGCTTGTTCAACTTGTTCTTCATCCTTTCGGAGTTGCTTGCATAGTGTCACGGATTCTTCTTGATTGAAGCAATGTATGTCATTGAGTTCTTTACGTGGCTCTTGTGGGCAAGTAGCTACAAAATGACCTGGTTCATTACAGTTGTTACACCATACTTGGTCAATTCCTTTGTTCTTTATGTTCCCTGGGCATCCACTGGAGTAGTGTCCCATTTCCTTACATTTGCGACATTGTACAAGGCTCATGTCTTGCTTGGGTTTCCTGATTTTTCTAGATCCTTTGAATTGAGTTGTCTTGCTTGGAGGTAGTAGTGGTCCTTTTCCTTTGGTAGACTTAGATCCTTCTTGTTTCCTTTGTTCTACCATGGCATAGATAGGACATAGGCCAGGAGTATGATCACTTCCTTCACAAAGGTAGCAAGTAGCTTGAGAGGTAGGGCATTCTCCAACAGGATGGTCTTCATCACAATTGGGGCATTGTCCTTCATGCTCCTTGGAAGTATGATCCTTGTCTCCACAAATAATGCAAGCTGGGGCTCCATCCAGAACAACATTCTTGTCATCCTTGCTATCATACTCTTTTCTAGGATAATTTTCCTCCATGCTAATCATTTGATTAGTCACCTTAAGCATCAATTGGGACTGCTCCTCCAAAAACCTTTGCAGTGCTGGATCTTCATTACTATTGTTGGCTAGGAACGAGCTGTCAATTGGTTCAATTGATGTTGGGTTGCTATGAGCTCTCCTAGGTCAGCTTGGTTGGTGTTGATGTCATCAACCTTGGAGTCTTTTGGAGTAGTCATCTGTTTGGGTTGAAGGGAGATTAGAATGGGCAAGATATTTCTAAGGAAATATTTCTACTCACACACATCACAATTCACACAAACAATGTGCATGCAAACACAAAAACCAAACATTTTACTATAATATGGTGGTCCATCTATATGGTTCACTTGTGATCTTTCCATCCTTCTTGGTTGCTTCTTACTACTTGAGATCATGGCTTCCTTAGGAGAATTTCTTGGTCTCAAAACTTCAAGTGATGTAGGCTCTTTCTAACTTTTGCATTCCCTCAGTCTCTAACTCTTGAGCAAGGTTTCCTTGTTTCACTTGTGGTCCTTAGTAGTTTTCAAGTTGGAAGTCCTTGGGGAATATGCTGAAGATGTTGAAGTCATTAGAGTTGAAGAAGTTGAAGAAGTCCTTTGTACATGGTGTAGTCTTTGGCCATGGGGTAGATTTTTCCATCAAGTTGAAGCAGAAGAGATGTAGAGTTGAAACCAAAATGGTTAAGGAAAGAGTTTACAAGTGTTTTGTAAATAAGTTTTTGGAACAAATACACTCCTATTTTTCTAAGGGTTTTTGTCCAATCCTAGGGTTTACAAATCCTACAGGCAACACAATGCTCTGATACCATCTGTAGAGGTCCCAATCTTTAATAAGATAGAGCCCCCTGTGTTTACAATGCTAGTCCCTGGATCAATAGCTAGCATCCACAGTTAAGATGTAATATCAAGAAACAAAGGTCATAAAATAACTTTATAACCAGGAATAACATAATTTTATTACATCAAATATAGCTCATTGGGCTATTACAATACATTGCATCTGAATAATTATAATCATGGGGTCCTTCATCTTCAAGTGCCACAGTGTATGTTGGTTGTAGACTTTGTAGTCCTAGTCAATCAAACAATCTTCATCTAACAAAACAATCATCCTGCAACATTACAAGTTACAGCCACAAGGGTCAATACATTTGAATTGTATTGGCAAGTTTCACTTTATGTATAATATGAGTGGATCATATCCATACATGCATATTTGGCTAAGTAGAGTTTAGAGCTTATTTGCATAAAGCAACATTTATCCTATCTTTTCAAAATGGTTTTGGTCTTTTGTCAAATCTCATTTCCAAGATCCTTGAACTCCTTGGTAGACACTCAAGTGTTCAAGTACTTGTCAAAAATCCTTGAACACCTTGGTAACTCCAAGTGCTACAAGTTTTCTCAAAATTCATGAGTTCCTTGGTAACCCCCAAGTACATCATGTTCTTGTGCACCTTGGTAACCCCAAGTGCAGCAAGCTTAGCAAAGTCTCTTTGAATTCCTTGGTACCCCCAAGTGCATCAAGTTTTTATATTAGAAATTAGAATGTCGAGATCTCCCATAGTTCAAACTTTAGTTGCTCAGTATTGTCCATAACCGGGGACACGGCTAAGTACTTAGAATTTTGATCTTCTGCAGAAGTTGTACACTTTACCCACATGACACAATCTCATCTTGATGCCACCAGTGGCCGCTGGATAAGTACTCACCAAGATGGAGTACTGGCAGATTGAGAATGTGACGAAGTCTTTCCAAGAGGTCCTCCCATACATCATTGCTAGCTTGTCTTCAGCCCCCATGAAGCATTCCAGATCCCCATGTCCGGTAACTAAAGACAATGTATGGGTCTTCCTAATGTAGTTGACTAAGCCAGAGCCATATTAGCATGTGGTTGTACGAAAGCCACATTTGGAGAAACATGTTCAATCTCTAAGTTTCCTAGGTGGTTTTCATTTGGAGCACAACACAAAGTGATTGCCATAGACTTGGTTCCTTTGTTGCCACCTTCTCCAAAACATAAAGTGTCCACCACCTAGGTGATTCATTGAGTCCTTGTTTTATTATATAAAACACAAGTCTTTTCTCAACCTTTGTAAAATCTCAACATGTATCTCTTTTCAAAATATAGCATGGCTAAGCATGTACAACTTCAATATTTTTGCTAAGGGTGTATAGGGAATCCTATTAGGATTAGCATAGCATAAGTATAAAACATTTTCATGCATGTTTACAAAATCTGCTAAGTTTAATGAAAATAGTAGGTCTTTTGTATGATAGTGTAACTTGCCTTTTTGTTAGGGAGTGATAGTCACTTCTTGATCTTGCTAGTCTCACACTTTGCTAATTTCACTACAATCAAACAAGCATAGTATCAAGTAGCATTCCAACACTCAAACAATAATTCACATACTCAAAGCAATGTTTCCTAAGTCTTGTAAAAGAGGATTCTATTACAAAGTTGGTCTCTACTAGGTGTATAAACTTTGTAAGGTTCACATTGGTCATTTACCAAAAATGGCAAAGTCATTAGTTAGAGGGTTTTGCTCAAAGTCTATTTTAAAATCCATTCAACATTTTATGTGGTGAATTTTATTCTTTTTAAGGTAAAATTCTATGTTTTGCACCAAGTGAGTTGCTATTGGTAAGGCTTGGTGTTTTGGGTCAGTAAGTTTGGTCCATAACATTTTCCCAAGGTTTTCCTTGTAACAACTTCTCCATAACAAATTTTGATAAGTTTATTTGTCTAGAAAATGACTAAGTTAACTAATTCAACTTAAATTTCACAAAAATCATTTTTAACACTATGGGTTGTTTCCTAGGGTCAGTAGGGTCACAATAAACCAATTGGCAAAGGTTTGATCTCAAAATTCATTTTTAAATGATTTTTCTAATGTTAGCAAGCACACAAACGAATCTGCAAATTTAAACAATCTATCAAATACTATTTGCTAAACTAAGGGTAGGGTTGGCTAGGGCTTGCTCTCCTGATTCCATTGATATAAAATTTGCTAAATTTGGACGTATAGATCTCAAGTTATAAAGGTTGGAAGTTTGCAATTTAAATCAGATTCAAATCTGTTTCTAACTCTAACAGACGACACGCGGCGTGTTTCTACTCGCGGGTACCGCTTCGCGTGGATCGGCATCGTGGGCCGCTGGATTAAGTTAAATCGGATGGTTCTGAGCACATACCCCTTCAAGAATAAGTGGATCTATCTCGGGCGTTGGATAGAGATCCTACGGTGTTCGCTTGCTCGTCCATTCGCGAGCGGCGCCGGCGGTGGCTAGCGACGGCGGTCGATAAGGCGCTTGGCGAAGAAGGCGTTAGGAGAGAGGGAGGATGCTCACCTTGATCGTGAGCTATGGTGAAGCACGTCGTGTGGTCGGTGTGGCTCGGGCACTAGGGTTGCGCAATTTCTCACCGGAGTTGGAAAGCGGCGTCGGCCTCTGGTTACGGTTGAAGTCGACGCTGCGCAGATCACCCTAAGGCAAGTCGTATATGGTTAGGTGCGAGGTCTGGCGAATATACTCGCATGATCGAGGAGCGGGCGTGATTTCACCGGAAACGCCGCTTGAGTTGGAGGCGGATGGTGGTCGTCAATGGCGTCGGCGTAGATCACGAGAGGGCAAACGAGAGCATGGTTAGTCACGGAGATCATGGCGAGCTGAGCGTGAACTATAGGGCTTGGGGTGGTCGGCTCTTACCAAGATGCTTTGCGGAGTAGAGGACGGCGGCGCTTCCTGCTTGGTCCAAGATGACTTCTGGGACACCAGCGGATGAATGGTTGGTACAGGAGGAAGGTATGGGAGTGGGGAACGTGCTTGGTCGTTGAAGCAAGGGAGGCGTGTGTGGCGGATTTAAGGGCTAAGCTCGTCGGGCCGAGGTGCTCGGGAGGAATCGAGGCGGTCTAGGCGTGCTAGCTCGGGTGTTAGAGGGGACTTATAGAGGCGGCTTGGCGTTTCTATTCGTGATCAAAGCGAGGTAAATGCTCGGCATTAGAGCGTAGTGAATCATGAAATCAAAGCAACAACGGCAGGGAGAAGGCGTGGTCGCTATGCGAGGAAGAAGGAGAACAGTAGGATGTGGGGTCCGCTGTCAGTGGGAAAACGAAAGGGACAAGTGGTCCACCAGTCAGTGAGGGGGTGGGGCTATGTTTGCGGTGTAGAAAACGGTTCGGGAGAGCAAGAACAGGTGGGTTGGGCTTAGTGGGCTGCACAGGTTGGGTTGGCCCTTTTCCATTTTTTTTTTATTCGTGTTCTTTTCCATTTCTATTTTATTTCCTGATTTGAATTTCAGCCAACTATTCAAGCATACAAAATAATACAAATAATTTCAATATTTGTAATGTGTTTTTGGTTCTGTTTATCAACTTAAACCAATTATTAATTAAAACAATATTTTTATACCCTTTTATTAATTAAATCAAATGGACTATGGTTTATTACTAAAAATAGGATTTGGTTTAATTTAATAGATTCTTCCTTTGTTAGTTAAATATTTTTTTTAAAACCAAATCAGTAGGTTTTATTTGAGAATAAGGAATGTTTGGAAAACTTGTTTAAAATAATATAAACTTTTTCTTTAGGGTCCATTAATAATTAAATAAAGTAGACTTTCATTATTAATTCTAACAAGTTTTTATTTTATTGAGATATTTATTTTGAGTCTTAAATAACCCAAAATACTTTAGTGGATTTTATTTGTGAATTTGAGGTAGCTTATTTTAAATAATTTAACAAGTTTTGATGTTTCACTTTAAATTGGTAAAACCTCTTATTTAAATAAAGGTGGTTAAAAATCTTATTTATTTAAATCAACTTTTGCCATTTTATTAAATGTTTTAATTTCCAAAGTTTTGGTCAAAGTTTTTAATTTGGCTTTATTAAATAATCTTTATTTATAATTCTACCTTCTCTTCTGAATTTTTTTTTCTTTTAAGAGTTTTCAAATTAATATTTTAATTATTTTTATTTTCCTTTAATAAAAGTTTATCATCTTAAATACCTTTAGGTTTTATTTAATTCAATTAGATCTGAAGTTCTAATTAAAAAAAATTTCCTCTGGCTCTGAAAATCAAACAAAGTTTTATTTTAATCTTTTATTTTCACATGTCAAGATTTGGAAAATCTTGGGATGTGACAGTGCACTACCTCTACAGATGGAAGAATCTAAGTACTTAGCCATGTCCCTGGTATTGGACAATTTGAGTATCAATACATGAAAGCTATCAAGAATCTCCTTATCCCAATTTTCTAAGTTAAAACATGTGGTTGAACAAGGGTGAAGGTTCACCAATTTCTAATTGTGGTTCCTTGGGAAAGTTTTTGTCAAAGAAAAACTTAGTGATTTCAACTAATAGGTAAAACCTATTTTGATTAAAGAAAGCCTAAGCTACACTTATCCAAATTCATGTAGTAACTAGATGCTAATATTCTACTAAGGTATCACTTGCCAATACTATTCCAATGTATTGACCCACTGTGGCTGTAACTTGTGATGTTGCAGGTTACTCTGATGATGATTAGGGGTTATGAGTCTACACTCAACATGCTTGCCTGTGGCACATGAAGATGAAGACTTTATTTATATTGTTATGATTAAACTCTTGTATTAGGCCTATGGCCATGGAGTTTTAAAAGACTATGTTATCTATGGAATGACGATGTAATAATGACCTTTGTTTCTGTGTACTTCATCTTAACTGTGGATGCTTGCAATTGATCCAGGGACTAGCATTGCAATCACAGGGATCCTTACCTTTATAATGGTGGGATCTTATAGCATGTGCCCTAGACTATGGTGCTAGTTGCGATGAAAGTCTGCCTTACGCAGAATTCTCTTACAAATAGCTATCAAGCAAGCATTGAGATCACACCGTTTGAATTTCCTTATGGAAGGAAGTGTACTACGCCATTGCTATCGAGTGGAGTAGGAGAAAGAAATTTGTTCGGACCAGTGATCAAGGAACTGAAGAGAAAGTTAAATTGGTAAAGGATAGATTGAAGATATCCTAGTCCCGAAAGAAGAGCTACGCAGATCCAAAGCATAGAGAAGTCACCTATGAGGTAGGTGATAGAGCTTATCTTAGAGTCTCACCACTTCGTGGTGTGAAGAGATTTGGAGTCAAAGGAAAATTGGCACCAAGGTATGTTGGACCATTCAAGATTTTGAGCCGCAAAGGAGAAGTTCACAATGTGTTTCATGTGAGTCAGTTGAAGAAGTGTCATCCAGAAATGGAAGAAACTTCATTGAAGGACACTATACCATTTGAAGAGGTTCAGTTGGAAAGTGATCTCACTTATGAGGAGAAGCCTATAAAGATTCTTGAGACTACAGAAAGATTCACTTGTACCAAGACTAAATTCTACAAGGTACAGTGGAATCATCATACCGAAGAAGAAGCAACTTGGGAAAGATAAGATGACCTTCAGAAAGATCAACCTCACCTATTTTCTAGCCAATCTGAATCTCGAGGGCGAGATTCATCTTAAGGGGGTTAGATTTGTAGCATCCCAAATTTCATCAAATGCAGAAAACCATGTATTGCATTCATATCATCATAGCATATTTGTCTTGCACAAAATCTTCAAACCAAAACCCTAAATAAAACCATATTTAACCCCTCTTTATTTATATTAGGAGGCATGGTTTTATTTTTATTTTCAAAAGACCAAAGGGTTTTTGAGTGAACAGGTGTGTTTGACACACTTTTGGATGCTAGGATCACAGCACAAAAACTTGGAAGTGATTTGAATTGAAAAAGATTTGAAATTGAGTTTCAAACCATTCCTAAAAATCAAATTAGAAAAATAAAAGGAGAAGAGAAAAAAATAAAGCCAGCGCTACCTTTCGGCCCAACACCACATCTGGCCCAGCAGCCCACCCGGGGTTCTTGTGGCATCCCGCAAAAAAACCACTACTAGAAAATCGCGTTGAATTTAGGCATTGCATCGTCTTCATCATGCATTGTTTGCCCGCATTATTTGCAAAGTCTAGATTTAAATCGTATAAAAACCCCTCGTAGTTTCAAACGAAAAAAACCGAGAGCATCGGAGATTTTATTTGCCTAAAAACTTTTGTGCAAAGTGTCTTTGTTTTAATTTGAACAGAAGCAAACAAACACAAAAACCAAAACAGCCCAATCCTAAATCCTAGTCCCACCCAATCTATTCCTACCCACCAACCCCAGGCTGCCACCTCACCCTCTCACCCAAAACATACCCACCCTGCCACCTCACCTATCCTCCTCTTTTTCCCCCCTCTCTATCTTTCTCACCTAGTCCCCTCTTACCCTCTCTCTATGCCACCGGGACCCACTCCCCACTTCCTCACCAACCCCCCAGACCGAGCCCCCACCCTCACCCGCGGGCCCCACCCCCACGCGTCCCACGCGGCTGCAGTCCCCTCCCCAGGCCCGCGACGCCCCCGCCTTTGCACCGACGCTGCGTGGCCCACCCGGACCCACCAACCGCCTCCCCATGCCCTGTTCATCTCCTCCTCTCGCGCTCACCCAGCCCCCAGCTCGCGTGCCGTGCTCCCTCGCCCTTCCTCTCTCAGCCACCGCCTTGCCCTGCCCGCTTGAGGCCGCCCGGCAGCCGCTCTACCCCCCTCCCTCTCGCTCGCCCGTGCTGCTCGCCCGCTCCGCCTCTCCCCAACCTCACCACCGCCTGGCCCGTCCTCCCGCTCTCGCCCGCCTCTGCCGGCGACAGCCCGCCCGAGCTGCCGCGCCGCCCGCTACCACCTGCGCGCCTCCTCCACTTGTCGTCCTCCGGCCAGCAGCGCTCCCTCAGCCTGAGCTGCGCCCGGCCAGCCAGCGGCCTCGCCCGAGCCTCGCCGTGAGCTCCGCCAAGCCGCCTCCGCTCCGCGTGGTCCTGCTCTGGACCTCTCCTCCTCGCGTCCTGCCCTCCATCCCGCCGCGCCTCGCCCGCTCCGGCCGCCGGCCTCGCCGCGCCCCGGGCCTGCTCACCACCCCCCTGCGCGTCCGCCTCCACCTCAAGCTCCACCTCCGCTCGCCTCCTGTGCCCGGCACGGGAGCATCGCCCTCAGCTGCTCCCCTCCGTTCCATGGGCAGGTCCTCGCCTCCCCGCTTCTCCCGGGCCGGCTGAGCCGCCTCCGCCAAGGCCGTCCTCCTCTCAGCCCGTGTGGTGCCGCCGTCAGCCTGAGCCGCGCGGGCCCGTGTTGTCTGCAGCTCGAGCTCCGTAGCGTCGGCCTCAGCTCCACCTCGTCTAGCGGCCCCTCCTACAAGCCCCTTGAAGCTGACAAGATCGAACGTCAAGACCGTCCCTGGCGCGGAACGTCGAACCCCGAAGGTTGAACACTCGGACGTCTATGTCGCCGGGAATCGGGGTGCCAAGCTCGTCCCATCGACAGGATCGACCCGAACCGGAACGCCAAGTACCACCCTTGACCCGCCAAGTTCGCCGAGGCCCTAGACGCAAGATCTTCTTCATGGAACGACAAGTACTCCGGCACGGACCCTGGAGACCCCGGCGTCGAGCCCCAAGTTCGTCCCCGATAATCCAGGTGGAACCCCAAGACCCCGAAGCCCCGATCCAAAGGCCGATCCGAAGCGCCAAGGCCTCCGCCATGGAATCAACAAGATCAACACGATACGCCAAGTACTTCTTCCCGGAACGCAAGACCTGCCTCGTGACCGAGAGCGAGAGAACGATCCCGCCGAGCCGAACCGTCGAACCTCGACCCCGAGACCGACTCGGACCTGCCCCCAACCCCGGAACCCCAAGGTCGCCGAGCCCCCTCAATGTGTGAACCTTTCCGAAACCCTATTTTATAACATAATCACAACTTGTTGCATATTGAATTGTCATTCATCTCGCATGCATATCTGTGGTTTGGGGGCCTTAGGCCGATTCACCTAATAACTAAATATGTGGCCCATATGCGGGCAAATCTAGTCTCATATCGGCCTCATTTAAACTTGTGTAGCGAACCCGGTGCTATCTTCTACCATGATAAACAACATTTAAAATTGCGGGGTATCTAAACAACTTGAACCACTTGATTAAATTGTCGGGACCCCCGTTCCGCTTAATCTTGACCTAATTGCATCGCACCTTTGCCATGTCATCCATCATACATGCATCATGCCGATCTTCTGCCGTTGTATTAAATGTTGCATCCGGTGTTTATTCTAGTGTTTTGCTTCTTCGCGGATAAGGCCGTTGAGTTGATGTGAGCTTCGCCCCGATCTTCGGATGAACCTTTCGACAATGTTTTCAGGCGAGCATCTCCCCCTTTCTACCTATCTTAATTTTATAGTCTTTATTCCCTCCTGTTGATCTATTGCTATCTGTGTTGCGATGCTCTAGTTTTCGTACCCTTGATATCCCCCGCAGTATATTGCCTTGGACACATCCTATTGCCCGTTGTTTGGTAGCTAGTTGGACTTGCGTGTCGTAGTCGCTTGCTCAAGTGTTGTCGCGTGTTGTCAATGCCACAATTGTTTATGTATTGCCGCATGTTGATGTTGGAGAAGATCCTAGTTTTACTTATTGTTCACTTTACTTTCCGTTTAACAACTAAAAATGAATAAGCGAGAGGCATCGGTGGGTGATAGATAATATTTGGTTTCGAACGCCCACTTGTGTCCCGTAATACCCCGAGTACTTGATAATGTTCCTTGATTTTTGCGCTATCCACATCCGGAGGTATATGGGACCCCTGAGCGAGCTTGATTCAGACTTATTTCTTGGGGCCACAAACTAGTTTGAGGTTTTATTTACGATCTGTACTTATGCCATGTTTCTTGCTTTATTTACGATTGCGAGGTAACGCACAATCGCATCGCTTTTGGAAGCGGAATGTTTACGCGGTGTCGACAAGCCCGTTTGGGGTTCCCAGCTCACAGCCATTGTCGCAGACCTTGAGGCCGTCTCGGAGCTTGTCTACTCCGTTGCGGATTCTACTTAAGGGGTGGCCCCCTGAAATATTTCTGAATCCTGTGATTGTTCAGTCGTGAAAGCCTCGTTGGGTTTTGATTTGGTTTTTCCGAGGTTGATCGAGCGTGTGTTGCTATTGGTGCACCCCGGCCGGGTAAAACTTTCTGAAAGCCGTGTCCGCGGATATGGACGACTTGGAGCACAGTTTCTTGATCATAGACAAGCATAACTAAAGTTTACTGCTATAAATTTGACTTATAATGACTAGTAATCAGCTTCACTATAATGGAATGGCTAATTAATACTGCCCACCATTGCTTGTTTGGGAGTGTCGCTTGCGACCATTGTACCTGACTAGTAAGTATTGCAACTACAACGAAATGGCTGATTAAAAGTACCAACAACTGCTGGGTTTTGGGTTTATCTCATGCTATCTGTATCTGATTAGTAATTGTTGCAACTACCACGGAAAGATTAAATAAAAGTGCCCACTGCTTACTTTATCAGGATGATTGTCTGAACCTGACTAGTAAAGTGCCACAACAACAACTGATTAAATAAAACTGCCAACTGTGTGAGTTCCTCGGTTGACTTCCTCGTTTGGTCTCGAGGGGGAAACGCCAGGATGGGTTTGTTTGGTGATAGCTTCAGGTTGGATCCGGATAGGTCATTCTCACCCCTCTCTGATAACCGCCAGTTGTATCGAGTCTCTATAGGTTGTTTAGTGCATGCTGCCGCTGCCGCTCAGTCCACCATACCTATGTAGGCGAGGACCGCCGAATTCTAGCCTCGCTGTAATCTGGCCTCGATCGACGCTCCTTCTTTGTTTTCTGCTTTGCCCTTTGTCGGCACCCCTTTTGTTTAAGCAGGTTTTGGGATCGACGTCGTTAGCAGGGTTACCCTTCCGGCTTGGCCTGGGCAGGGTTATGGACGCCATTGGTTATTCTTCAGGGCTCTTAGCCCCATTTGCATCTTGTCCGTAGTCGGACGCTCGATCATTTTCAAGGTGATTTGGATCTTTGTATATTATATCTGTATTCTTGACTCTTTGAGTCGTTATATATATCGATCTGGGTCCCATCGAGGACTGTTGTGTGATGTTATTACTTCGTTTTCCACCCGCACGAAAGTGCCTGGTGGGCACCTTTGAATCGTTTCTATGCGGGTTTGGTGAATTTTGCCCAAATTTGCATAGGTCCGATTCTGAGGGTGTTACAGAGTGGTATCAGAGCTCAGCAGTTGCGATACCCCCACAAGTCCAGCCTGTAGGATAACCTAGCTAACGGCCGAAGTAGAGTGTCAAAACTATTTTCGAAAATCGGTTGGATAGTTCTGACTAGGTCTGATTTTACTCCTTACCCCTCTGCTATTCTCCTCTTACCTCGACGTGTTTTGAATCTGCTCTCTTCTCTCTCTTCGAGTCCAGGAATTCTCGTGGTTGGGATTCCGTCGTACCTTCAGGACTTCGCTCTCTTCCTTGTTGTAACGGAGGTGCTACGATCATCAGTCTGCAACTTGTCTGTTGTACCCTTCCTTCGATCTTTTGTTCCTGAAACCTTTATCCCTATGTGTTCCTTGCCGGATATCAATGTCGTTGAAAAACATATGAGAAGGACGAGCTTTGGTGAAATTGGAGTATACCTTGAGCATGTGTTGTTCATGCCAATGGAACCATCGCGGAACCTAATCAGTGTGTCTTTCATACGATTTCTGCTGGCATCATATCTTTGTTCCGGATACCGCCTATGAAGATCTTCAGTCTAATTCCGAGAGTTGGTTGCTTAATCCGCCTATTCGTGTGCAGAGTAATGGTTTGAGTGCGGGATGGATTAGCTACCCTACCACTTCTCTTATCATTCGCTCTTGTACGTCGAATCAGGGGATCCGGCAGTTTTACTCCGTCCATGGGAGTTAGAGGTGGCCTTATCGTTTGATACCTCTACCTCCGTCCTTCGTTTCTCCGGAGTGTTCTCTCGACGATCAGGAGTTACGACCCTTTGTTGGTGGTATCGCCGATTCCCAGATGAAGAAGGAACCCTCGTTAGTGGTGTCGCGAGGATCTACGCGAAGCGAGAAGACGCAGATCACCAACCTCCCTTCCGGTACCATGAGGCGGATCTCGAGGACGAGATCCATTGTTAGTGGTGTCGAATTGTGGCATCCCGCAAAAAAACCACTACTAGAAAATCGCGTTGAATTTAGGCATTGCATCGTCTTCATCATGCATTGTTTGCCCGCATTATTTGCAAAGTCTAGATTTAAATCGTATAAAAACCCCTCGTAGTTTCAAACGAAAAAAAACCGAGAGCATCGGAGATTTTATTTGCCTAAAAACTTTTGTGCAAAGTGTCTTTGTTTTAATTTGAACAGAAGCAAACAAACACAAAAACCAAAACAGCCCAATCCTAAATCCTAGTCCCACCCAATCTATTCCTACCCACCAACCCTGTGCGCCACCTCACCCTCTCACCCAAAACATACCCACCCTGCCACCTCACCTATCCTCCTCTTTTCCCCCCTCTCTATCTTTCTCACCTAGTCCCCTCTTACCCTCTCTCTATGCCACCGGGACCCACTCCCCACTTCCTCACCAACCCCCCAGACCGAGCCCCCACCCTCACCCGCGGGCCCCACCCCCACGCGTCCCACGCGGCCCAGCCCCAGCCCGCGCCGCCTCAAGACTCCACCGACGCGTGGCCCACCCGGACCCACCAACCGCCTCCCCATGCCCTGTTCATCTCCTCCTCTCGCCACCCAGCCCGGCTCAGGCGTGCCCGTGCTCCCTCGCCCTTCCTCTCTCAGGCCACCGCCTTGCCCCCGCTGCTTGAGGCCGCCGCTACGCCGCTCTCCCCTCTCGGCCACAGACGCCTGCTCGCTTCCCGCCTCTCCCAACCTCACCACCGCCTGGCCCTGCCCTCCCCGACGCCTTCGCCCGCTGCCGCCCGGAGGCTGCCGCCCGCCTACCACCTGCGCCTCCTCCACTGGCGTCCCGGCCAGCCCCGACGCTCCTCACAGCAGCTGACCAGCGCTGCCTCGCCCGAGCCTGCGCGCGAGCTCCGCCAAGCCGCCTCCGACTGCGTGGTCCCTCCCTGACCTCTCCTCCCCTGCCCTCCATCCCGCCCGCCCGCTGGCCTCCGCCGCCCGCGCAAGGCCTCTCTGGCCCCGCCCACCACCCTGCGCGTCCGCCCACCTCAAGCTCCACCTCCGCTCGCCCCTCTCTGTGCCCGCCGGCCTGGGAGCATCGCCGCCTCCGCCAGCTGCTCCCCTCCGCCCCCGCGGGCAGGCCCTCGCCTCCATACCGCTTCTCCGGCGCCGACGCGGGCCCGCCTCCGCCCAAGGCCGCGTCCTCCTCTCTGGCCCCGTGTGGTGCCGCCGTTTTCTGCAGAGAGGCCACATGGCCCGTGTTGTCTGCAGCTCGAGCTCAGTGGCGTCGGCCTCGCTCCACCTCGCCTAGCGGCCCCTCCAAGCCCCTTGAAGGCGACAAGATCGAACGTCAAGACCGCCCCCTGGCGCGGAACGTCGAACCCCGAAGGTTGAACGCTCGGACGTCTATGTCGCCGGGAATCGGGGTGCCAAGCTCGTCCCATCGACAGGATCGACCCGAACCGGAACGCCAAGTACCACCCTTGACCCGCCAAGTTCGCCGAGGCCCTAGACGCAAGATCTTCTTCATGGAACGACAAGTACTCCGGCACGGACCCTGGAGACCCCGACGTCGAGCCCCAAGTTCGTCCCCGATAATCCAGGTGGAACCCCAAGACCCCGAAGCCCCGATCCAAAGGCCGATCCGAAGCGCCAAGGCCTCCGCCATGGAATCAACAAGATCAACACGATACGCCAAGTACTTCTTCCCGGAACGCAAGACCTGCCTCGTGACCGAGAGCGAGAGAACGATCCCGCCGAGCCCGAACCGTCGAACCCTGGACCCCGAGACCGGACCCTGGACCTGCCCCCGAACCCCGGAACCCCAAGGTCGTCGAGCCCCCTCAATGTGTGAACCTTTCCGAAACCCTATTTTATAACATAATCACAACTTGTTGCATATTGAATTGTCATTCATCTCGCATGCATATCTGTGGTTTGGGGGCCTTAGGCCGATTCACCTAATAACTAAATATGTGGCCCATATGCGGGCAAATCTAGTCTCATATCGGCCTCATTTAAACTTGTGTAGCGAACCCGGTGCTATCTTCTACCATGATAAACAACATTTAAAATTGCGGGGTATCTAAACAACTTGAACCACTTGATTAAATTGTCGGGACCCCGGTTCCGCTTAATCTTGACCTAATTGCATCGCACCTTTGCCATGTCATCCATCATACATGCATCATGCCGATCTTCTGCCGTTGTATTAAATGTTGCATCCGGTGTTTATTCTAGTGTTTTGCTTCTTCGCGGATAAGGCCGTTGAGTTGATGTGAGCTTCGCCCCGATCTTCGGATGAACCTTTCGACAATGTTTTCAGGCGAGCATCTCCCCCTTTCTACCTATCTTAATTTTATAGTCTTTATTCCCTCCTGTTGATCTATTGCTATCTGTGTTGCGATGCTCTAGTTTTCGTACCCTTTGACATCCCCTGCAGCCGTATATTGCCTTGGACACATCCTATTGCCTGTTGTTTGGTAGCTAGTTGGACTTGCGTGTCGTAGTCGCTTGCTCAAGTGTTGTCGCGTGTTGTCAATGCCACAGTTGTTTATGTATTGCCGCATGTTGATGTTGGAGATGATCCTAGTTTTACTTATTGTTCACTTTACTTTCTGTTTAACAACTAAAACTGAATAAGCAGAGGCATCGGTGGGTGATAGATAATATTTGGTTTCCGAAGGCCCACTTGTGTCCCGTAAGACCCCGAGTACTTGATACCTGTTCCTTGATTTTTGCGCGCTATCCACATCCGGGAGGTATATGGGACCCCCCTGAGCCAGAGCTTGATTCAGACTTATTTCTTGGGGCCACAAACTAGTTTGAGGTTTTATTTACGATCCTGTACTTATGCCATGTTTTACTGCTTTATTTACGATTGTGCGAAATTTTAATCGCTGCTTTTGGAAGCGGAATGTTTACGGGTGTCGAGAAGCCCGTTTGGGGTTCCCGATCACATGACCATTGTCGCAGACCTTGAGGCCGTCTCGAGCTTGTCTACTCCGTTCGGATTCTACTTAAGGGTGGCCTGAAATATTTCTGAATCTGTGATTGTTCACCGTGAAAGCCTCGTTGGGTTTTGATTTGGTTTTTCCGAGGTTGATCGGCGTGTGTTGCTATTGGTGCACCCGGCCGGTAAAACTTTCTGAAAGCCGTGTCCATGGATATGGACGACTTGGAGCACAGTTTCTTGATCATAGACAAGCATAACTAAAGTTCTTGCTATAAATTTGACTTATAATGACTAGTAATCAGCTTCACTATAATGGAATGGCTAATTAATACTGCCCACCATTGCTTGTTTGGGAGTGTCGCTTGCGACCATTGTACCTGACTAGTAAGTATTGCAACTACAACGAAATGGCTGATTAAAAGTACCAACAACTGCTGGGTTTTGGGTTTATCTCATGCTATCTGTATCTGATTAGTAATTGTTGCAACTACCACGGAAAGATTAAATAAAAGTGCCCACTGCTTACTTTATCAGGACGATTATCTAAACTTGACTAGTAAAGTGCCACCACTATAACTGAATAAATAAAACTGCCAACTGAGTGAGTTCCTCGGTTGACTTCCTCGTTTGGTCTCGAGGGGGAAACGCCAGGATGGGTTTGTTTGGTGATAGCTTCAGGTTGGATCCGGATAGGTCATTCTCACCCCTCTCTAATAACCGTCAGTGGTATCGAGTCTCTATAGGTTGTTTAGTGCATGCTGCCGCTGCCGCTCAGTCCACCATACCTATGTAGGCGAGGACCGCCGAATTCTAGCCTCGCCGTGTACTGGCCTCAGTACTGACGCTCCTTCTTTGTTTTCTGCTTGCCCTTTGTCGGCACCCCTTTTGTTAAGCAGGTTTTGAGATCGACGCCGTTAGCAGGGTTACCCTTCCGGCTTGGCCTGGGCAGGGTTATGGACGCCATTGGTTATTCTTCAGGGCTCTTAGCCCCATTTGCATCTTGTCCGTAGTCGGACGCTCGATCATTTTCAAGGTGATTTGGATCTTTGTATATTATATCTGTATTCTTGACTCTTTGAGTCGCTGTTATATATATCTGATCTGTGGGTCCCATCGAGGACTGTTGTGTGATGTTATTACTTCGTTTTCCACCCGCACGAAAGTGCCTGGTGGGCACCTTTGAATCGTTTCTATGCGGGTTTGGTGAATTTTGCCCAAATTTGCATAGGTCCGATTCTGAGGGTGTTACAGTTCTCTCCCTCTGCCCCTTCGCACACCCGCACAAACCTAACCCCGCACTCACTGACCAGTGGCCCCAATGCCACGTAGTCATCGTCCCCAAACCCCGCGCATAGACCACGTCGTCGCCGCCGTTTCCTCCCCATTCACTGTCGCGATAAATCCACTTAAACCCCCATTGAATCACCGCGCGATTGACGCCCCTGCTCTGGTTACTTAAACACCACCCCACCGTGGCCATTTCCCCTCAAACTCCCACGCCCAAGTGCCCCCAAGCTGCCCGTATTCAAGCTTGCACCGCCGCTGCCCGACGAACGACGACGAGTGATTCCGGTGAATTCCGTCCACCCCATGCCTTCTAGTTCATCCTAATGTGCTCTCTAGTCTCTTGCGCTCCTTCTCATGCTCTCTGTTTGCCTTCTTGTGACCCAGAGCATCGGCCCCATCAACCCCTGCAAGCACTCGACGTCGTCCACAACTCCGACGAGTAATTCCATTCAGGTCAGCACACCCCTTGCCTTCTAGATCAAACTAACTTGTGTGCCTTGTCCTTGTGCATGTTATGATGTCCTTTGTTTGCGCTACGGTGACCTAGGTCGTCGCCGCTGTCGCCATTTGCAAAAGCCCGACGCCATTAGCTACTCCGACGAGCTTCCACGGACACAGCAGGTCGTCCCTGTCCAAGCTAACTCTGCCTTGAGCTTCCTCATATCTGTGCAACATTGGTAAGCCACCGCACTACCCTTAGCCCCCTCTAGATTCGCTAGAGAATCGCCGGAAGAAGCGCCACCGCCGCCAGTAGCCATCAGCGCTGCCTGAGTATGGTCGTTTGATCTAGGGCCGTTAGATCTAGATCGAGCGTTGTAGATTAGAACGTGAGTGAAGCGGTATGTTTTGATCTGGCGCATTGGATCTGACTTGATCTAACAACGTGTAAACACGATCCGCGCGAATCGGTACCAACTAATCAGATGCGTCCACGTGTCTGTAGTTTAGATTTAAAATCTGTTTTTGAATCTATTAGGAATTTAAACTTGTAAAATTCATATCTTTTGATCTGTTTGTCCAAAAAATGCAAATAATATATCCTTGGATTCAGAAAATTAAGCCCTACACTTATGTGGCGTTGAATTAGAATTTTTCTTATGAAAAATAGGATTATTTGCAAAACCAATTATAGGCTTATTTTGACTATATAAAATGTTTTAAAAATTGTTTTAGAGTAAAACTTGTTTTATTTGAACCTTAGAAAGTTTACTTTGTGTTCAGTACTGTTTGGTTTGATTTTTTTAGGGTAGAAAATAATTCCATTGCATTTGCATGCATTCATATATATATTTTTTGATTATTTGAATGTGAATTTGGTGTTATTATTTTATGTGTAGATTTTGGTGATTGTGGTGATTGTGATTGTGAGGACTATTGCTACTCTCCTAACTATCAAGGAAAGTGGTGCTTCATGTATTTTTTCCTGTTATTTTGACTATGCATTAGTGATATTTTGAGTAGGACTTGCATGGATATTTTTGCTAAGTTATTACTATGCTATGCCTTGGGAAATCCTAGTAGTTGTAGTCTTAGTAGAATTCTTCTAAGTTAAGAAACCTTGTTCTGTTATCATGCTTAGCTTAGATAGTATAAAACAAGGGTGGAATATTCATGCTATGAAATTTTGTTAAGTCAATGACTTGTGTTTTTGATTAATAAAACAACTATGTGAATGAATCACCTGGGTGGAATGGTATGTTGGTTTATGTTGAGTGGTTACACAAGGCCCATGTCTATGGTTTACCTTGTGTATCATACTTGTGGAAAGCCACCCAGGAACAAAGGGATTGGAGATGTTTAGTGTTGAGAAGATTCTAGTGCAACCACATGGCATATGGGCTCTGCCTTGACCAAATAGGTTGCAAGAACTTAGCTAGATGGACAGTTGGTGGTAGGGTGATAGGATGGTACGCGTCCATGGTGGTCTAATGGAATGCTTCTGAAAAGTCTCGTCTCGATGTATGTCGAGTCTTGTGAGGAAAGTGCACCACCTCTCGATAGGGTAAAAACTAAGTACTTAGCCGTGTCCCCGGGAATGGACAATTTGTGCATAAAAGACATTGAAGCTATCAAGTATCTCATCATTCCAATTTCTAAGTTTAAAACTTGTGGTGAACAAGGGTAAAGGTTCACCAATGTCTATTGGTGGTTCCTTGAGTGTTTTCGCCAAACAAAAACTTAGTGTTTTCAACTAATAAGGCTAACCTTATTTTGAGCAAAGCAAGCCTAAGATACACTTAGACAAATTCATATATTTATTAGATAATACTATTCTACTATGGTATCACTTGCCAATACAATTCCAAATGTATTGACACACTATGGCTGTAACTTATGATGTTGCAGGTTACTCTCATGGAGATTAGGGTTGTGAGTCTACACTCAACATGTTTGCCTGTGGCACATGAAGATGAAGACGTTACTTTATTTACTTATAATTGAACTCTGTATTAGACATGTGCTAATGAGTTGTAAAGACTATGTTTGTCTCTCAAATGACGATGTAAGAAAGAACTTTGTATCTGTGTACTTCATATTAAACAGTGGATGCTAGCATTTGATCCAGGGACTAGCATTTCAACCACAGGGGCCTTTACATTTGAAAGGTGGGGTCTTATAGGGTGGGTCGAGTCAGTTACACATTAGGGTTAGCCCCTTTGAATTTCTATCTACATTAGCCGTGTCCTCTGATTGTCGTGAGATTCTACACATTTTTGATCGTTTTTATGGATGGTTTTTTTAACATCCCAGCATTTAGGAACCAAAGAAGTGTATATTTAGGAATTTGTGTATATGCATGCATTCATCTGTAAAATGTGAGTAAATTTTTCGCCAAATAAAAGCCTAAAGTGATCAGAGTAATCGTTATGAATTTGTGTGATTTGGGGGAAAGAATTTGAATTCAAATTTGGAATTGAACTTATATTTAAAATTTAGGATTAGGTATTTTGGAATGAATTCCAAAATGATTTAGTAATATTATTTTTTTAATAAAGAGATAATAAATAATAATAAGAATTCAATATAAAGTAATTCAAATGAGAAATGAATGTCTATTCCTTATATTCATTCTATAAACAATTTACAATGATGAACTTATTCAAGCAATGAAGAGATTCATTACAGTAAGAAATTACAATAAGGGTAATTCAAATATGAATAAACTATTACAATATTCTTAGAAAAGAATAAAATAAAGATTACAAAAAGAATCTATCTAGGTAATTCTATACTAAATCTTGAGTATCATGCATAGAAAATCCGAATAATTTTCGTGCTTTTAAATAAAAAACTTGCCAAAGTGATTGAAGCTTCTATCACCTTGATGGAATTGAAGTAGATCATCAAGTTGACTGCGATAAGTTTCAATATGACCTTTGCTAGGACCTTATTTTGGGTAAACATGCTTTGATCTAAGGGTAGATCAAATATAATAAAACTAAACCATCAACACATTGCTTAATAACTAATAGTTGATCCTTAATAAAGCATATCATAGTATTCATTACACACTCATGAATACCAAGTTATAAACATAACTTAAGTAATAGGAATGGAACAACTAAATCTTGATCTATCTTAATCTCATCTACTTATACCATGAGTATCATGGTAATACCTAACCTTAACCCTTTAGTGTATTAAGTAGTAAGGAAATCAGTTCAAGACCATTCACCACATATCTTTCTTTCCATATCAATCTTTATCATTTCTAATGAACATTATCTTACTATATGTTGTTCATCAATATTGAGTAATCAACTATTGATTAACCAATTCTTAGTTTATTAACTATTGATCTATCAACTCATGTTCTTATCATAACATTCACTTTAAATCCTTTAGAGAAGGAAGTAAGAAGAGGTAAATAGTAATGCTAGCCTTAGATATCATCTATAGGATAATTGATGGAGTTAACTCACTCCTAAATGGATAGAAGGGTTATTTGTAAAAAAGATATATGTGGTAACAAAGAGGATTCCAAGGATGAATACTGAAGATAGTTACAAGGAGCAGTCCTATTGCATCAAGTAGGTATGGTCAATAAATTATATCTCTTAATCCAATAGAGGTAAACAGAAGATAATTATAATACAACTGTAATGTTGTATGGGTGGAAGCCTTGATTAGCCAACTGGAAACCTAAACCATAAAGGATCAAAGCATTATAATGATCATGCTTTACTCACCAAGTTTGAATGCTTATATCATCTATAAGTGACATTGGTGAATAGAACATGATTGAACCCTAGTATAGCAATGTTATTCTAGGTTAGCCATGACAAGCCATATTAATCTAATGTGAGGTTGGAGTATAAGATACTAGAGTGAAGTAAATATAAGATAGTATGATTATGATGATGTTAGAGCAACATTGGATTAAAGAAGTAGTATTTTCCTCTTTGGAAATACTAAGAGTTTGAGGTTGTCACATCCCAAGATTTTCCAAATCTTGTAATGTGAAAATAAATGATTAAAATAAAACTTTGTTTGATTTTCAAGGCCAGAAGAAACTTTTTAATTTAAATGGAACTTAAAATCTATTTGGATTAAATAAATCCTAAAGGGATTTATAAAGATAAACCTTTATTAAAGGAAATTAAAATGTTTTAAAATTACTATTTTGAACCTTAAAATAAAAAGATTTAGTTTTCAAAAGAAAAGGTGGATTCATAAATAAAGATTATTTTATAAAGCCAAATTAAACCTTGACCAAACTTTGGAATAAAAACATTTTATTTTAAATAAAATCAGCAAAGGTTTATTTAAATAAATTAATAAGGATTTAATACCCAACTTTATTTAATAGAAGGTTTTACCAATTTAATTGAACCATCAAAACTTATTAAAATTATTTAAAATAAGCTTTCTAAATATTTGATTTTCACAAATAAAACCTACTAGAGAGTTTTCGCTTTATTTTAGATTTCAAAATAAATATCTCAATAAAGCAAATCCTATTTGATTTAATAATGAAAGTCTATTTTATTTAATTATTAAATAGATCCTAAAAATAAATAAAATATTATTTTATTTTTGGGATTTGGTTTATGTTGAAAAACAGAACCAAAAACTCATTATAAGTTTGAATTGTTTGAATAGTTTGAGTGAATGAATAATTGATTCAAATTCAAAACAGAAAATAGAAATGGAAAAGGAAAAAGAATTCAGAAGGAAAAAAAATATGACATGGCCGACCCAACCCAGGCAGCCCAATAGGCCCAGCACCAGCCCAGTTTCATCACCCCGCAAGAAAACGGTTCGCACACAGTAAATAACCCGCCGAGGGAATGACCGGTGGACCTCTCCCTTACTCCTTTCCCCGCTGATAGGTAGACCCCATCGCTCTCGTTACGTCCTCACCATGACCCTTCTCCCCCAAACCGCGCTGCCATTCCCTGTCGTCAATCCGCACGCTTAATTCCTCATAATGGCTGCGTTAATATCGCCTCTGACCTTGCGTACCTAAGCTCCAGCGCCTTCCCCTCCTTTCCCCTCTGTCGCCACTCCCTCTCTGCCCCTAGGCTGTCGCCAATCACTCCTGCACAGCCGCTGCTCCGACGAGCTCCCATCTCCAATCCCAGCCAGTACACACCACCCCTGCCTCCCTGAGCGCCCTGGCAGCTTCCCCACTCCCAGGCGCATCTGCCAGTATCACCCATTCGACCGCGGGCGCCCCAGAGCATCAACTACGTCGAACTTTCGAGCGCCGCCGTCCGCTCCAACTCCGGCAAGCACCCAGGTAGTCTCTGACCGCCCCGCGCCTCCTCGTTCACACTCCCATACTCGCCACATCCTTCTGCATCTAACCGTGTCGATGTTTGCCTTGGGGTGAACCACAGCACCATCTCCGACCTCGAGCAGAACAGTCTGACGCCGACGACGACTCCGGCGAGCAATCCTGCCAAGACCAGAGCGCCCCTTGCTTCCTCGAGAGTACCTTGAGCATACCCTCGACCACGCGAACACGGTAAGACCCTCCCCTGTCCTCCTTGATCCCTAGGACCACCGCTGGACCACCGTCTGAGCGCGCGCCGCCACCAGCCGCCGCGCAGCGCCGCCCATCTATGATCAGGCAATAGCAGCCGTTAGATCTAGATCAGACGAATCGGATAGTTTACTTAAACCACGAAGGGGTATGTTATCTAGACCGTGCGATCTAGCCAGATCCAACGCACCTCGCTGCTAAGTTAAGATTCCTACTACTATCAAGCTTAGCCTAGCTAATAGAAAACATGGGTGGAAGATATATACACACTATGGAAAAATATTCTAAGTCTGAAGACTTGTGATTTTGTCTAATAAAACAACCAAGTTAATGAATCACCTGGGTCAAATGGGCTTGCTTGGTGGTTTTTGGTTGAGTGGTTACACAAGGCCAGGAGACTGGTGAACCTTGTGTATCTCACTTGTGGATGGCCACCCAGGAACAAAGAGATTTGAGATGTCAAATGTTGAGAAGCTTCAAGTGCAACCACTTGGCAATATGGGCTCTGCCATGATCATATAGGTTGCAAGAACTTAGCCATATGGACAGTGGGTGGTAGTGTTTGATAGGTTGGAGCGCGTCCATTTTGTTCGAAGGGAAGGCTTCTGAAAGATCTTGTCTTGGGAAACCAAGTCTTGTGGGGAAAGTGCACCACCTCTGCAGAGTGTAAAATCTAAGTACTTAGCCATGTCCCTGGTAAAGGACAATTTGAGCATCAAGACATGGAAGCAATCAAGAATCTCATCATTCAAATTTCTAAGTTAAAACTTGTGGATTGAACAAGGGTTGTTTGTAAACTTCAATCTTTGATGGAGAGATGCCTTGAAAGGATCTTCAAATCTTGATTGAGGAAAATGATTTTGTCAAAGTAAAAACTTAGTATTATCAAATGTTAAGGAAAAATCTATTTTGAGCAATGCAAGCCTCAACTCCACTCAGCCAAATGCATATAGTTGATAGACTCCACATTACTATCATAGTATCACTTGCCAATACAATTCAAATGTATTGACCCTTTGTGGCTGTAACTTGTATGTTGTAGGTTTGATTGATTTTAGTGAAGAGTGTTTGATTAGTATTACAAAGTCTACAAACAACATATGCCTGTGGCACTTTGAAGATGAAGGACCCCATGCTTATAGTTATTCCGCTGCAATGTAATGTAATAGCCATATGAGCTATGAAAGATGTAATAAAATTATGTTATTCCTGGTTATAAAGTTATATTATGACCTTTGTTTCTTGATATTATATCTTAACTGTGGATGCTAGCTATTGATCCAGGGACTAGCATTGTAAACACAGGAGGCTCTATCTTATCTTA
Source organism: Avena longiglumis (assembly GCA_030063025.1). NCBI lineage: Eukaryota > Viridiplantae > Streptophyta > Magnoliopsida > Poales > Poaceae > Avena > Avena longiglumis. Next base: position 189,410,898 of record CP125974.1, on the reverse strand, counting down.
GATTGGGACCCCTACAGAGGTGAAGTAGGATTTGATGTATACATCTATTGAAATGATATTAGTGAAGGATGATAAGGGAAGAGCATGAATGGAAGTAACTTTAAAACAATTGTTAGATTGGAGGTTATCAGCAGTAGAGTAGTTGTTATAACCAAGTATGGATATAAGAAGATTATGAAATCTTTAGTGTCAAACTCATTGCATTTACAAAAGGATTTAGGAGGAGAAATTATGGATAAGAGTATTCTTGTGAAGTAAAGCACATCATGTTAACAACTCATGATGGATATGAAGGAATAGTATATCTATTCAAGGAATTCCTTAATTAGAAGTCCAGGATTGTGAGTTATGGAAGATAGAAATTCTGTGTAAACATTGAACCCTAAATGTACAATCAAGCTTAACATCCATCTCATCTGTTGGATAATAATTTTATTTTCATAATGCTATATAGGAATATTTTCCTATAGCAAATCACTTAAGCACATCTCAATCATTCTCAACCATCATTATCTTAGGTGCTTAAGAACTATCTTTATCAATTCTTTCTCATAAGTTATCCGAGAAAACAACCCCATTATTTTACATTAAATGGTGATATCATTAAAAATCACAAACATAAAGACAATGTGTTTAGCCATTAATATTTATTCATATCAACAAAAGAATATAAGTAGATTAAGAACCTTAAACCCTAGGGTAAGCATTTACAATTCAAACCCTAACCCTTTTGTTAGTTATAATAAAATATATATACCTTGTTATTCCTTAGATTCATGGGAGTAATATTAATCATGTTAAATCCTTCGGATATTATACATCAAATAATAATTAAGGATCACTATATAAAAGTTTCTTTAATATTATAAATCAATAAGAACCAAAACTCATGGATTAATAGTAATACATTCTATAATAAGTTTATGAATTTTAGCTCAACTAAATTCATATCAAAAGCCTTACAAATAATAATAAGAAAAGTATATGTATAAAGAAAAAAATAAAATATAGCACTATATAATAAAAACTCACAAAATGATTTTAAATACTATTTATCATTGCTGCAAGTATTAGCAAAGCAATTCCATAAAGATAAGTCTAAATTAGTGCTTAAATAAAAGGGTAAGAAAAGAAAACAGAAAATAGAAATTGAAAAACAAAAACAAATAGAAAGAAAATAATAATAGAGGAATCAGATCTGGCCAACGGCCCATTCCTCCTCTCTCTTACTCGTCGCTCACGAGCAGCCAACCATAGCCCATCTGGCCCAACACCAGCCCGCCAGGAGCCCATACCCCTTCGGCCTCTAATCTTCGTCATCTTCCTCGCCGGCGAAGCTGCTGTCTGGTGCCCCGACCGCCGTCGAACCCACCGCGTCAAGATGCACGCAGCCGTCATCAGGGAGGATAAGGATGCCACGGTGACGTTCCCCCTCGGTCTCATCCACATCTTCCCCTTCTAAGCAATCTTCCTCTCTGTTTTCTCTCGGTGATCGAAACCCTAAATACCACCGTCATCAGCAAAGTTCACCACGGAGGCCGTGGTGTGGTCGAGGAGGAGCGCCAGCGAGCGTAGATCCTCTGTAAAGAATGCAACACTAAGGGGAGCTCGGAGAATATCCAATTTTGTTGTTCCCTTCCTGGGTGGTTCGTTGGAAATCTAGTCAGATAGCTCACCTCATACCGCGCATGTCATCATCAACCACTTCGCTGCAATCACGGTGAGCTTGCGATGCTCGGGCACCGTGTAATTCAGAAAAATGTGTGTAATATATGAAAATTTGTAGAAATATAAAATCTATAACTTAAAACTATTATCAAACATTCTTATGTTAATAATTTAAATAATTATGATTTAATAAGGATTTTATAAGTAATAAAACTTTGATAATTCATAATTTAATTATGGTAAATGTTAAAAATATAAATAAAATACCAAAAATCTTAGAAAAATAAGAACTATAATTTAAAACTATAGTCACGCATTATTATTTAACTTAATTAAATATTTATTATTTATTAAATATTTATAAAGTAATAAATATTATAAAAATCATATCTTATTATTTACAAATCACAAAAATAAATGTAATATACCGAAATGATCACAAAAATAATAACTACATGTTAAAAATATAATATTCCACTTTTGAGGTAAATAAAAAATTAAACACTTTAATAACTTGAATTAAAACCTAGTTCCTTAGTTATTAATTCATATAAGGGTAAATAAAATTTATTAATATTTCTAAAATTGTCAATTTAGGTCTAATAAGAAATATTAGCCTTAAATATTATAATGTAAGGTCTAATTGGTTCAACACATTTTAAATACAATTATATTGAATTACTATTCAAACCCTATATGTAGTTTATTTTCTAAAAAGATTCTTGTCCAATATAAACTCTTCAAGAATAAATTGTGATTAAATAAAATCTTTTCCATTACTTCAAATACAAGTTTATAAACAAATCAAAAAACTATAATGAATCCTTAAGTAGTTAAGTAATATTATTTCCTTATTTATAAACTATAAACACTCATATATAAAAAGTTAAATGAGTCTATTCCATTATAAAATCAAGAAATCACTACACCAAATAAAAATATTACCATTCTTAAGTAACTTTAAGGAAACAATATAAAGTGAACAAGATACAAATAATATTAGCAATATAACTTAATTCCATCTATGTATTTAAAGTTAACTTTAGTCTGCAATACTTTAAATATTATACTAAAAACTTTATTATATACTTTATAGTTAACTTTGGTCTATTATAATTAAGTTATAAAGCATCTCAAATCCAAACTGTTCCAGAAAGCACAAACAACATTAACCACCTCTGATTAGCCACAAGGATTGTTTAAACCTTAATAAAGGAATCTTTTCTTCAAAAGTTATTCATTTTGCCACTTCTGTCAACATATGAAAATTAATAGTAAACAACTTACTTTATACTATACTTATATATTTAGGATTAATAACACTTAAAGTTATTTATAAGCGACACTACTTGTAAAGTAAATTTGAAGATAAACAATTATTATATAAGTAGTCTTTAAGTAGCATTCCATATGTCTGTACCTTATTGTTATATTTACATATTGTTACACACACTCACAATCCTTAATAAGAAGCACAAATGTGAAGATTATCTAAAAAGTACAACACATTCTTAAGAAACATTTCTAGTTTCCAAACCCTAGATCAACGCTATCCCCGGGATTCGAGATTTCGAAATTGCATTACATTACTTATGAATAATAGCATCTTGCTTCTTTAACCATTAGTCCTTACGGGACCAATGATGCCGATTTCAGATATTGGATCTTATATTGTCTTGAAGACCATGAGTGCATAATCTTGCAATCACAAAAGTCAAGTTCACACTTGCTCATGTCCTTTGATTATTTTCTGTAAAGTATTTTTCAAATCCAGTGTTGTCATCACCTGCGTTTGAAAAATGACAGAAAACACTATTTTCATAATAATATGATTATAGGTTATTTACCATGAGGTAATAACCTACTATGAAAGTTCTGGTGGTAAAGGAACATATTATCTAGGACTTAACAACTAATGTCGCAGTGACTCTTGTGCCGTATATCACGCGTTAACCATGAGATTTGGAATGGGACATAGAAGTCAGCTGTATCTTCTTCCTCTTGCATGTATCCGGATGTGCAGGTCGTGGCTGTTATCACTCGTAGCGTGCATATTAATTGGTAATTCGTAGAGGATATGCAGCATATGGGTGGGAACCCTCAATGTCCCACGATAGTTCTGGCATCTAACGGTCTGTACAAACCATCGCCGTAATTCAATATTTGGGCATGGTGTACACCAAGGAGGCATGCGAGGTCACGAAGGGGGCATTGATTGGCCTGGATCTTAGACTGGGCCCCATACCAAGGAAGTATGGATAAGTTCATGACTTGGTTGTGCAACAAGGCTAAGGTCTCTCATGGGTAAAGTAACGCACCTCTGCAGAGTGTAAGAACTATAACTTGTTACTCCCTGTTCCAAGATGGAGATGCGAACATGGCGGGAAAGGAACTCCATGAATGTTCTGGTAAACCCGTGAAGGCTGATGGACATAGATTTTCCGAATAAAAGTAACCTTTGAAGAAATGTTTATGAAAACTCGCATTTCCTACGACCTACGATCTGTGGCTGTAGATATAGTGCATCAAACACTCCTTTTCTAGTGAACTTGCTGAGTACGCTCGTACTCAAAGTATCTTCTTAACCCTTGCTAGATTCTGAAGCCATTAAGACGACGTCTACATCAAGTTATGCTCCAGGAATCATCATCAAAAGCTAAACCTTTTCAATGAAGTTGAGAAGGTCAACATATACACCAACTCAAGTGAAGACAAAGTTACGGATTAGATAGGAATATAATCTCTAGCCATAGAACCTATTTCTATAGTGTATTGCAATAGCAGCAATGCCAGACCATTAGTTAAGATACTAGTCTTAATAGGATGATAGATTTTGAGTTATTTATTTCTGATTCTTCTTTGTAAGAAGTTTCTTTCTTTCTCTCTTTAACCTAGAGTGTTCTATGGATCTTGTGTAAAGAGTTGAGTTGTAACCTATAGTCATGTCTTGGACCTGCTGTGTTTCTGTTGTACCACTAAGAGGGATGTAATACTAGTGAACGGTGTTTCATTCGTGTTATGTCAACGACTATAGTGTACTACATCATGCAGTGGTATGCTAGATCACCGCAGTTGGTATCAGAGCATAGGCTTTGACCTTAGGATTAAAACCCTTTTAGGAAGATCTGTAGGTTGGATAGTGACTATAGGAGCCATGTTACCTAAACCAAATATTCTTATGACTTGTGATGAGTATCCACTTGAGGATAATTTTGTCACTAGATACTTAAATCATTCTTTCTTAGGAGTAATTATTTTATCTTTTCTCAGTATAGTTCTATGTATTGTCTTTCGAAGGAGACATAACCCACCAAGATACTATAGGAAAGCTAATTGGTCACAGTAGATCAGGATAAAGCGTAAGACATCATAAGGAAGTAGTCTTAATGTTGAGGTAATGAGTAGTAATCATGTGGGATTCACTTGAGAATTCTATGTGATGAAGTGAAATCATGCTAATAATCAATGGTAGTACAATGAGAAACAAAGTCATCATGGTGAGATTAACTTTTAAATCATGATGTATAGGTAAAACATAACAAGATCATGGTGAGATTAGCTCTGAAACCATGATGAGAGTGTAAATATGACAAGAAATTAGTAAATTATCCTAAAGTATAAGTATGAAAATATAATGGTAGAACTATGATAGAAGTCAAAGATGTCATAAAATAGTGATAACCTTCAATTTTAGGGGTTCAATAGAAACTTATTAGTCATTTAGAGAGATCATGTGAGTATAGTTTATTAATAAAGGAAGGATGGTTATAGCTAGTCATTCCATAGGTGAGACAAAAGTTTAGTTAAAACCAAATTGAGACCACTTTTCTTAAGATTATCCTATTACACCGATGCTAGTTGGAACATCGATCCGGATGATTCTAAATCAGAATCTGGATACGTATTTATTTTGAATGGTGCAGCAATTAGCTGGAGGAGTGCAAAGCAAAGCGTTGTGGCGAGATCTTCAACTGAATCGGAATACATAACTTCTTCAGAGGCTTCACAAGAAGCGATATGGATGAAGGAGTTCATTATAGAGCTCGGTGTGGTTCCAAGTGCGCTGGACCCAATGTCTATCTACTATGATAACATGGGCGCCATAGCCAATGCGCAAGAACCAAGGTCACACAAGAAGCTGAAGCACATCAAGCTACGTTTTCACGCTATTCGAGAACATGTCCAAGATGGTGACACAAAGATTTGCGAAGTACACAAAGATCTGAATGTGGCGGATCCGTTGACTAAACCTCTCCCGATGGCAAAACAAGACCAACACCAAACTTCCATGGGTGTTCGGTATATTACCATGTAATCTAGATTAGTTGACTCTAGTGCAAGTGGGAGACTGTTGGAGATATGCCCTAGAGGCAATAATAAATGTAGTTATTATTATATCTTTGTGTTTCTGATAAATGTTTACATTCATGCTATAATAGTATTAACTAGAAACATTAATACTTGTGTGATTTGTAAACTAAATTAGAGTCCCTAGTAAAGCCTCTTCTTAATACTAGCTTGTTGATTAATAGATGATCATGGTTTCTTTATCATGAACATTTGAGATGTTGTTAATAACAAGATCATATCATTAGGAGAATGGTATGAAGGACATACTCCTATAGATAAGCGTAGCATAAATATCAAGTCATTTTAATAGTTCAATTGCTATAAGAATTCTGATACATAGTAACCTAATTCCTTCGACCATGAGATCATGATTATCACCATCACCGGAAGGATGCTTTTATTACATAAAACACCACACCGTAACTGGGTGGCTATAAAAGGTGGCATTGAGTGTTTGGAAAGTATGGGTTGAGACACATGGATCAAGAGTGGGATTTGTCCATCCATATGACAGATAGATATACTCTGGGCCCTCTCAGTGGAATGTCATCCAATTAGCTTGCAAGCATGTGACTGCCTCACAAGGTATCACATACCACGAGAACAAGAAAAGAGTACTTATTGGTAACGAGGTTGAACTAGGTATGCAGAGATACCGACGATCAAAACCTCGGATAAGTAAACTATCGTAAGACAAAGGGAAATTGGTATCGTATGTAAGTGGTTCATTCGATCGCAAAGTAATCATAGAAATATGTGGGAGCCATATGAATTTCCAGATTCCTCTATTGGTTATTGTTCGGAGAAGTGTCTCGATCATGTCCTCATAATTCACGAACCGTAGGGAGACACACTTAAGGATTCGATGTTGTTGAGTAGTTATGGAATGATGAGTAAGAGACTGAATGTTCTTGGAGTCTCGGATGGGATCCGGCATATCAAGTGGAGATCCGGAATGGTCCGGAGAATAAGATTCATATAAGGAAAGTCCTGTTTCGGAGTTGGGGAATGATTCCGGTGTTTTCATCAGGAATGTTCTAGAAGGTTACGGAAGGTACGGCACTCCATAGGGGAAGGGTACATGAATGTGTCATGACAATGTGGAATGGTTGCATCATGTACTAGGTATCATGGCTGAGCAAAATAAAGGGATTAATCAAATCCTAGTTTGAAAAGTCAAACGCCAATTTTAAAAGTCAAACGACAGTTTTGCTTGGTGGAGGGAGAGTAGGAAACCTACTTGGGGAGGAGTTCCTCTCCCTCCACCCGCCGGCCAAGGAGTCCGACTTGGGGGAGGACTCCCTCCCCTTGGCCGGCGCCCTCCCATCTATAAAAGAAGGGGCAGGGGTGCCCCCTCTTCCCTACACCTCTCTCCACCAAAACCATAGTTCTAGCCGTTGGCCACCACAAGTCGCCGCCGCCCTAGGGTTTGCACTAGCCGCCGAGTTGGGGATCTCCCCAAGCCCTAGCCGCTGGCTTAGCCTCCTCCCTTGGTGCTTCTAAGCCCTAGATCGCCAAGGCCTCTCTCATAGTCCACCATACTCGCTCCGGCTTAAGGCGAAGCCCTGCGAGATCTCCCCTCTACTTCTGGTACCACACCATCGTGCTGCCGGAATCGCGAGGAGAGTGCTACAACCTCCGCTGCTTGCTGGAACAAGGGAGAGGAAGGTCTTCATCAAGTACTAAACGTGTGACCGACTGTGGAAGCGCTGCCGGAACGCAGCGCCGGAAGGATCGTTTACGCGATCTTGAGATCGGCAAGAGTACGACTAATCACCCACGAGAATCTACTCTCGTTAAACACTTTGGAATCTTCGAGGGTGAGTTCCCCTAGCGACTCGTTGCTACAATCTAGTAAATAGATCTTGGCTTGTTTGTTTGCATGCAGTAGAATTTTTTTGTTTTCCATGCTACGAACCCCTACAACTGCTCCATCAAAGTGTCTTGCTGCATGTTTGACCAGGTATATGTTCTCCACTTAATGGGTAATTCCACTATACCGAGATGTCCAATAATATCATTGAAGATGAACATGTTATTTATATTCCCTCCAGGTCTTTTTCAATTTTGTTTTGACCTAATAAAGTTAAAATCACCCAATAGTAAGTAATTACTAAGAGGTGGAATGGATAATTCATAAATCGAGGAAACAAATTCATCTCGTAAAAACCCTGACAGGGCCCAAAAACTGTTGTCAGAGTCCATGACTCATTGTTTTGTGTGGAATTGAACTTGATTGTGGCCCCAAAACATTTTAGTTCAATTAAGATACCATAAAAAATAGTCGAGTTCCAGATAACTAGTATTCCCCTAGAAGCTGCAACAGATGGTGCATAGACAAAATTGTCAAATCTCTTAGGACTGAATTTCCTAATGAAATGTTGATATAAAAAAACTCACATTTTGTCTCCTGTAAACAGACAATCTCACAAGTACTTTCCTCAATATTTCCTAACTTCTCTTTGTCTCCCCTTAGAGTTTAAACCACGAACATTCCATCATAAAACCCTCCACTTTCTTTTATTTATTAGACACATTTTAAAACATAGTATTGCAGCAGAACACATAGACCAAATGTTCAAACACTAGTCTTACAAGCACAAGAATGACAAGTGAAACTGTCGCATGATGTACACAAATACTAACATTGACCCAGACATAACTGACTCAAAATTGAACCCAAACATTACCGAAATATAGAAAAGACAAATTGAAACAAAGACTGACAAAACTTGCCACCAAAGGACACCAACCCTGGAAAACAGCAACAGAAGCCCTAGAACTCCTCCGGCCATCAACTATAGAGGCTTGAACCCAATAAGGTACAAGTTCCTGTGTTTACAGTGCTAGTCCCTAGATACATTAGATAGCACCCACAGTTTAAGATGTAATATCAAGAAACAAAGGTCATATTATAACTCTTAACTAGGAATAAAATAGTTCATTACAACTTACATAGCTCATATGGCTATCTTATTACAAAGCAGCAGATACATCTATTAATCATGGAGTCCTTCATCTTCATATGCCACAGGCAAACATGTTGGTTGTAGACTTGTAATCCCTACTCAACACACTTCACTAACATCAAACAAACTTGCAACATCATAAGTTACAGCCACAAGGGTCAATACATTTGAATTGTATTGGCAAGTGATATCATATTGATATGGAGAATATAACATCTACATGAATATATGGCTAAGTGGAGTTTTGGCTGGCCTTTGCATAAAATAAGTTTTCCCTATCCTTTGTAAAATAGTTTTTCTCTTTTTAAGAACACTTCATCAAACAATGGCACACTGGATACACACCAGGTGCTTCCCTTGTTCACCCAACAAGTTTTAACTTAGAAAATTGGGACGAGGAGATTCTTGATCATTTCAATGTCTTTGATGCTCAAAATGTCCATTACAGGGGACACGGCTAAGTACTTAGGTTTTACCCTCTCGAGAGGAGGTGCACATTCCACACAGGACTCGACAGGCATCGAAACGATACTTTTTAGAAGCAATCCCTCAGACCACCATGGACGCGTTCCATCCTATCATCACTACCACCTTCTGTCCATCTGGCTGAGTTCTTGCAACCTAGTTAGTCAAGACAGAGCCCATATGCCATGTGGTTGCACTGGAAGCTTCTCAACACTAAACATCCCAAATCTCTTTATTCCTGGGTGGCCATCCACAAGTGAGATACACCAGGGTAAACCATAGAAATGGGCCATGGGTAACCACTCAACAAAAATCCATCCATGCAATTACCATTTCCACCCAGGTGTTTCATTAACAAGTTGTTTTTCTTAGTCAAAAACACATAGGCATAACTTTTCCATAATATCATAACATGAATTCCCACCCTTGAATTCTAATACCTAGGCTAAGCATACTAGCATAACATGTCTCTTAACTTAGGAAAATTCCTACCAATATATACTCTATGGGATCTACCATATCATAGCATTATACAAAATAGTCCTATAATGAACACTACAAAAATATCACTAATGCAATATTGAAAAGATAGGACTTTTGATGGCCAAAGTATCACTTGCCTTTTTAGTAGAAAATATAGGTACTCTCCTTGATGTTGCAATTGTCACACTCCTTAAGGTTCACTACAATACAATCAAGCAAAGCACACATTCAAAACTAGCACACAAAAAATAACAAATCAAAACAAGAAAAACAAATAAATGCATGCAATCATGCAAAAAGTTATTTTATTGAAAAATGGTTTCTAACAAGGTTCTAAACATTTCAAAACACCTACTGGTCTTTTATAAAAGTGGAATTTCATTTTAAACCAAGTTAGTGAAAATAAGTTATTTAAATCATTTTTTCTTTGGTTAGAAAAGCTTTTATTCAAAGGAATAATTTCTAGTGTCAACGGAATATATTTTTACTTTCAAATGTTAGTGTTTATGGTCAGAGGGTTCAAAACAAAACCATTTGAAAAAGGTTTCACTCAAAAATAAGTTTTAAAACATTTTTTATACTCAAAATAGCCCTAAACAAGTCTATGCATAAAAATCTAACTTTTCAGAAGCAAATGACTAAAGTAAGGCCATAGGTGCAAAGTACACATTTTTCTGAATCCATAGACACCTAATTTGTAATTTTTGGAATTACAGATCAAAAGGTATTTATTTTACAAGTTTAAACATCTACTAGCACAAAGCCCGTGCGTTGCTACGACGTCAGAAGAAATCAAATGACTAATCTTTCATATTCATACATAATTCAAGCACAAGAGGATCTGGTTGTAAATGTGTGTATGCAAGCATGCAAACTGCGCTATCTCGCCGGAAGTTTTCATTGGCCAAGATAAAAAAAGGTATAATAGATCTAGGGTTTAGATCTTGGTTTTATGTCGAGGGTTTCGAGTGACTAGACTTGGGTGCATCTAGGGTTTATATCATTGATTTAGAAATGCAAAAAATAAAGTGGTGAGGGGATCAAAGTGGCTATTGTGAGTGGTGTTAACCTCTTATGCCGTGAAGCGGAGATCCTTTTGCCCTTGGCGTCGACCCGAGTGAGGCTATCCGAACGAATGCCTCTCGAGTGTAGTCTAGCCTAAATGTCAGACAAGCCGGCGAGGCCTTCGTGGAACACCCTGAGGTTGATATGGAGCCCATCGGAGGATAGAGAAGATGTGGGAAGACGGCACAATGGCGTCCCTGAGAGCGAGCGACTGCCACCATGTACGGACCAGGCAGGTCAGGATGGATCTTCCCTTCCACTTCAGTCGAGGAGAGTAGTAGGCAGATGCGAGCGAGAGAAGAAGCGAGGTCCTTCACTTACTCGAGCCGGATATGTTATCGGCCTCTTGGTGGACCGACTACAAGAGCCAACCGTCATCACATGTACCGCTTCTGCATGTTTTTCCATCGTTGCTATCGAGTGCCATCTTCTAGAAACTTAATTAATCGATGATGTCGTCGGTTGGACCTGTCTGAAGTTGTAAACCTAATTGGTCAAAAAAATTGGGTGTGATTCGACGAGCTGATTAGGGACGGGACAGGACAGACGGGACAATGCTATGTAGTTTTTATTTGGATAGGACTCTAGACATGTTAAGGTGCCAAGATCACCTGATCACCTTTTTTTCTAGCAAACCCGTGATCAGCCACAATCCGATCATGTTTGTATGCCAGGTGCGACACTTCCTGTGAAGGCGAGGCGAGGTGGAGTCCTAGTTTTTTTACTTGCGGGTGGCTTTTGACGGTAATATGAGGTTTGGTGGGAGGGCAAAACGGTAAAAAATGTTGTACCGGAAGAAACACTTCGTCCTTTATTATTAGGTATAGAGTAGAAAAAAATCTGGATTTTAAATCTAACTCACAGACACGTGGTGTGTTCTGATTGGCCTATACCGTTTCGGTTGGATCACGCTACACGGGCCGTTAGATCTAAGTGAGAATGCACAGTTCATATCAGTTGATACATGTTCACTAAATGATGTAATCCTAGCCCTAGGATGCAGATCTAATGGACCTGAGCGCTTGACCATAGTCTGGCGGCGCTGACGACGGTGCGCGGTGTCGGCGCGTCAGGAGGGTTGCGTTCCGGCGATTCAGAAGGTTAAGGGGAGGGGAAGAGGGTGTTAGTGTAGGGTTCGCATCATAGAAAACAAAAATTTTCCTATGATCTATCTACTAGATACAAACAACGGGCGGATGTATATCCGTAGAGAACATACCCTTGAACACCGACAAAGCTTAACGAGTCCAAACTCGTGGTTGATATAGACGATCTCTTTCCGATCTCAAGATCGAGAGGAAGTCCTAGCGCCGCAAATCAGCAGCGCATCCGTGCTCGCACACATGTTCGAGGCACCGAGCAACCTCCGCCTCCTCGCTCCAGCGATGCAGCGGAAGCACAACTCTTTCTTGCCGAATAGCCACCAGGAACATGTATGTCGCTAGTCCGAGACCATGGAGGATAAATTCTAGAGGGGGAGAGAGATCCTTCACGAGGAGGTGTGAGTGAGAGAGAGGGAGGGGGGCTCCTTTTATAGGGAGAGGGGGGCACCCAAGGGTCCATGCGCGCATCCATGGGGATGCCCCCACCTCTTCCACATTCATGTGGGTGGACACTCCACTCACTCAAATGCCTTTCAATTCCCTCCACTCAAAAACCCACTCAAATTCCCATTAAATTTCCACCAAATTTAATGCAAGCTCTCATTAAATAAAACTCCTTTTATTTATTCAGAATTTTGTCAATTACTTTAATGACAAACATTCACATAAAACCCCTTGCTAGTATTTCATTTCACATGTAGAAACACTTTCTGCAATTTCACCCGAAAACCCGTTTCAGTATCTACTGAAATAAATTCCTGCGCTTGTTATTCTTTTTGGCATGAAACTTTTGCTCCGAATGGATGTAGGTGTCTCTCAAGTGTGTCACCCTATGGTTCGTGAATAATGCAGACTTGATCGAGACCCCTCTCGGATCAATAATCAGAAGCGGGATCTGGAGACCCATACTGACTCCCACACATTCAACGATGACTTTCTTGTGATCGTCGGAACCTTTTATGCTAGTATCTTAATCCCTTTTTTTCACGATATATTACATGTCCGAGATTCGATCATCGGTATCTCCATACCTAGTTTGATCTCATTACTGACATGCACTCTTTTCTCGTTCCCGTGATATAACATTCTAGTGATCAAATCACTTGTTTGCAAGCTAATCAATGTGATATCACCGAGAGGGCCCAGAGTATATCTATCCGTCATCGGGATGAACAAATTCCACTCTCGATCCATGGGCCTCAACATAACACTTTATTAGTTCTGAATCCATCTTTATAATCACCCTGTTATGGTGTGACGTTTGATGTTATCAAGAAACTCTTCCAGTGGTAGTGATTGACATGATCTCATGGTCTAAGGATTAGGATCACTTCTTAAGTTGTTATAGCAATATAAACTCAATGACTTTGATCGTAATGATATACTTTGGATGAATGTTTATCACACCATTACACTAATGTTGTGATCCCGTTATTAACAACATCCAATGTCCATGATCACGAAACCTTTGATCATCTTGTTAATCAACGAGCTAGTTTATGAGAGAGGCATAACTAGGAACTTCCTTTTTGTTTATTAAACACACATGTATTAACATTTCCGTATTAATACAATTATAGCATGCAAAATAAACATTTATCATAAATAAGGAATACGATAATAACCACTTTATTATTGCCTCTCGGGAATATTCCCTTCAGTCTCCCACTTGCACTAGAGACAATAATATAGTTTGAAAACTTTGTGTATTGAACACCTGTGGCTTTCTGGTATTCCAAATACGCAACTGCAAGTGGTTAACATAATCTACGGATATGACACTTTCAGGTCCGTGTGTATTTGCATGTCTTTGCGTCTTCACTCATCACTCATTCTCCAATGAGATGGCATTGTATAAATTTGGTCTTTCGGTGAGACCTTTAGTTCCTTGGGGTTAAATCATGTCGATACTATTGTCATACAATATATCTTTAGTGTTAGCCCGTTGCGAACCACACCTTAGTTTGATAACAAACTTCTTGACACAAATTACCTCCTTTGCTGCTACTATAGAAGTCATATACTTAGCCTTTTTGTTGTAGTATTCGTCACAATGTCTTAACTATGGATTTCATCCAAATCCATCATGGAATCTTCTTTCCATTACATTGTGCCACCCATAGTTCAAATTGAGATAAACTTAATTTGTATCTTGTGACAAAACTAGTATCAATGTAACGCTTTACAATGAACTATTTGTAATTGTTTGTCACCTCTACACAAATATATTCTTAGTTCTTCCAAAAGATCATAAGAATATCCTCACTATCGTCCAATGACCATTTTATGATTCATTCGGGTATATGCTCATAACACTTAGAGCATAGGACATTTCTGGATGTGTACATATCATGGTATGATTGATCAAAACATTCTCGTAATTTCACTCATCAAGTGTCAAAGCACTTGAATCTTGTTTCAATTCCTTTACATGCGCCAAGAACCGTTTCTTGTCGTTTCTATATTGAACTCCTTCAATATCTCATATATGTATGTTTGGCACAACCATATTGGCGTCACAGTCTATCCACTATAGAAATTCACACTAAATATTTGGGTTTTGCCTAAGTTTTTCATTGAAATGAAATTCTTAACCTTTGTCAATAAAAATTCCATCATTTCTAATCAACAAGATGTCCTCCACATAATGTATTAGAAATATGTCTAAGCGCTCCCACTTAATTTCTTGCAAATGCAAGCATCTTCATAGTCTCCTGATGAAAACTCTTTTCATCACGGTGAAGATTCCAACTCCGTGATGCTTACTTCAACCATTGAAAACCCTTTGGACCGTGTCTTGTACACGTCCTAGGTAACCATTCTATTAGAAGAATTTTGTTTTGTTTATTCATCTACCATATAACAAATTATATGTAGTGGTTGCTACTTTAATACGTCCAGACTAAATATCGCTATGAAAGATCAAATCTTGTCATAGTCAACTCCTTGAACATTGTCGTAAAATACTTTACGACATGTCGACTATTTCATAGATGTGAAACATCCATGTCTGTTTCTTTATAGATCCAAATACAACCGATAGGTTTTTACACCTTTTCGGAGGGTCTTCCAAGTTCAAAACTTGATTTCTCGTGTATGGAAATATCACGGATTTTATGGCTTCAAGCCATTTGACGGAGTCAGGGCCCATCGTCGCTTCTTTGCATGTAGTCGGTTCATCATTTTCAAACAATAATGATTTACTCTCAAATCTTAGCATTTGATTGTTTATCCGACCGACTTGGTTCAACAAGAACTTAGATCTCCGTGACCACAACCTTTGAGGCATATAAGCTATGAGCAGTATGGCAGCCTCCGGAACGATTTCCGGTGCTGCGCAACTCAGCACATTTAGCGAAGGTTCGTTAACCTTATCAAAGTTCTATTGTCCTCCCACTTAAGTTTTATGAAAAATTCCTTCTTCAAGTAACTTCACATTTCAAGCGACAAACCCTTTTGTCCTTGGTGTTATGGAGGAATAACCAATTGTTATTCGAAATAACCTATAAAGACATGCTCATCCGACTTCGGTTGTAAACATCTTACTTATCTTTAGCATACCAAAATTTAAGAAATGACAACTTGGGTTTTACCCCAAACCATAACTCATATGGTGTCATTTCAACGGATCAATATGGAGCTCTTATTAGTGTAAAAGCGGTAGTCTCTAAAGCTTTAATATTTTTAAAACATAATGGCAGTTTTATAAGTAACACCTTTGATCCAACCATGTCAAACTAGGTTTCATTACAAATCTCAAACACTCCATATTCCTATGGTGTTTCGGGATATGTAAATCTAGGTGTTTTGCTAAACTTGCAACTCAAATAAATCCCTTTATGATAAAATCATAATTCATTTATTTTCTTGTTACACTTGTAACTCAAACAAATCCCTTATGATAAAATCATAAACCATTTATTTTCTTGTTACAATGATTTTCCACTTCATCTGGAAAGTCTTTGAAACGTTTTTCAAATATTTCATACTTCTTTCTCATTAAGTGAACATTCACTCAAATTTCCGGAGAAAGCATATGAAGATGAAATCCATCGCTTACGACTATACATAATGGACTACATACATCGATATGTATAAATTCCAATATTTTAGTCGTTCGTTCTTCTTTGGCCTTTGAACAAAGTTTTAATTATCCCGAGGAAAGTCTCATAAGCGTCACTTGATCAAATCAAAGACTCCAAAAATCCATGAATATGGATATTCTTCATGTTTTCTTTCCAATATAATTTAAACGGCGATGTCACTTCGTAAGTGATCTTTCAATCATTTGTCTTGCGACATTTTAGCATTAGGTTTTATGGATGTGATTTCTCCAACTAGATTTGTAAATCATCCATCTTATATGTAATACGGTAATTATTTGAACAACCTTTGTTCTCATAATACCTGATTCAAATAACAATTATTAAAACAAATCTTAAAGTCAAGCTTTGATGTCAACGAGAAATACAAACAACGGTTTGTTTGTTTTCGATGAACATCATCACATATTCTCTTGCTATTTACTTAGGCCATTGTGGTTCATGAATTGCGTCGTTCTGTATGAAATTTCATACCAACCAGTTTGGTATCCAATACCCAAGAACCACATTGTTTAACAAGCAAAGAATACAACCATAACATGTATATCATCCATATACCTAAATTGGATATTTCCAATCTTTTCTTTTCTGCCAAATATATTTTATAGATTCTCTTTCAGCATTTCATTTTCCTTTTAAAAGAATCTATCAACATCAACAGTAGCGCCATATACATGACACATAGTCCAAAGCGTGTATATTCAAATAATAATACCTTTGGACTTGCACTTTGAAGTAGATTACCATCATCAAAACGATCGGTATTCTTTCAAAATACATTCTTTAGTAATATTTTAGTGTAGTAAACACTTTGCATACATCTCTATTCATCCTTATCATGACGACTTTCATGATCAAGCTATTGTAGCTTATAAAGGTGAATCGTGAGTACAATATTACTTTCCAAGACCCTTTTGGATGATTAGGATGTCTAGCATCTCCAACCTTCGTAAATTCTCATCCAATATGAGAAGATATATTATACTCTATCATATTGCAACCAAAACATTGTTTTAGATATCATTATATCTGCCACACATGATGGTTTCTAAAACAATTATTTCAGCTCCTAGATAAACTTGATATTAAAACAATCAAGAATCATAGAGGCAAACATGATACTTAAGATACTAACACTGGAATTGTTACTCTCGATTTAATACTAACTATTAAATTTCACGGAGTAAATAGAGTTTGCTGAAAGTTTGCAATAGGACTTTAAACTTTAGATTGACACTCAACACAATACGATACCAGTTCGTAAAGTATATATCCAGAATTCTAAAGTTCTATTATCTCAATTACAACTATGCATAAGGTGGTGAACGAATGCCAATGACTACAACAAATTATGCAAATTCACTTTGATTTAATTTATGATAAACTGAGTTCTACTAATCCAAATTAGAAATGAATTCCCACTCAAAAACGACGTCCCTCATGTCTTTTTGGGGATTACATGAACCAAATCCACTACACCAAGTCCGATCATCACGTGAGTCGGTATAGCTTGAAAGGCGAGCATCAAATGGGCATCATATCTACTATATGACTCATGCTTAACCTTTCGGTCCGTGTTCCGAGGCCATGTCTGTACATGCTAGGCTCGCGAAGTAAGAACCTTAGTATTTGCATGTGTAACTGTCTTACACCCGAAATATGGTCATGGATCCAAAAAAAACACCGGATCATCACGTGATGTCTTGGAGCGACGAGAACATAATCGGTGCATACTAAAGGAAGAACACATTCTTATCTTGATATTTAAATGAGGGATCATCTTATTATGCTAATAAAACGCCAAACAAGCAATATAAGATGCTATCAAACATCACATGTTTATTAGTGGAATGATATGGTTCCCGCATATGATCTCTATCATGTGCACCGTGGTATGATCACTATCATACCTATATGTGTAAGTCCAAGGTCTATGGATATTACACGTTATGTGTGTTGTAAGAGTATCATCTCATACTTCTACTTACAACATCACCATATCATAACACTAGCCCAGCAACAATCTAAACTAGGCGCCTCTAATTTATCCATTGCAAATTTTACGTGGCTTAGGGATTTCAAAGATAGAACCGTTCTTACCTACGAACATGAACCACAACGAGGATAACCAAATTGTTGACAACTCGTTGCAAATTATATATTGACTATAGTAGGAGAGACAGACACCCGCTAGCCACTTATGCAAAACTAGTTGCATGTCAAGCGTGTAACAGGTCTCATGTGCGAGGACATGTAAAGTTTGTCCGGGCCGCTTCATCCCACTATGCCACCAATATCCAATGTACAACTAAGAAGAAATAAAATTATCATCTTCGCCCACAAACTCATATGTGTACTACCCGTGCAAAGTATCTGCGCATAGATCCGGCTCTGATACCACTGTAGGGTTCGCAGCATAGAAAACAAAAAATTTCCTACGATGGGAACAACTATGTACCAAGATCTATCTACTAGATACAAACAAAGGGCAGATGTATATCCGTAGAGAACATACCCTTGAAGACCGACAAAGCTTAACGATTCCAAACTCATGGTTGATGTAGACGATCTCTTGCCGATCTCAAGTTCGAGAGGAAGTCCTAGCGCCACAAATCAGCAGCGCATCCGTGCTCGCACACACGTTCGAGGAACCGAGCAACCTCCGCCTCCTCGGCCAAATGATGCACAGCACAACTCTTTCTTGCCGAATAGCCACCGGGAACATGTATCTCGCTAGTCCGAGACCATGGGGGATAATTCTAGAGGGGGAGAGAGATCCTTCACGAGGAGGTGTGAGTGAGAGAGAGGGAGGGGGCTCCTTTTATAGGGAGAGGGGGGCACCCAAGGGGCCATGCTCCCAGCCATGGGGCTGCCCCCAGCTCTTCCACATTCATGTGGGTGGACACTCCACTCACTCAAATGCCTTTCAATTCCCTCCACTCAAAAACCCACTCAAATTCCCATTAAATTTCCACCAAATTTAATGCAAGCTCTCATTAAATAAAACTCCTTTTATTTATTCATAATTTTGTCAATTACTTTAATGACAAACATTCACATAAAACCCCTTGCTAGTATTTCATTTCACATGCAGAAACACTTTCTGCAATTTCACCCGAAAACCCGTTTCGGTATCTAGTGAAATAAATTCCTGCGCTTGTTATTCTTTTTGGCATGAAACTTTTGCTCCAAATGGATGTCGGTGTCTCTTAAGTGTGTCACCCTACGGTTCGTGAATAATGCGGACATGATCGAGACCCCTCTCGTATCAATAATCAGAAGCGGAATCTGGAGACCCATACTGACTCCCACACATTCAACGATGACTTTCTTGTGATCGTCGGAACCTTTTACGCTAGTATCTTAATCCCTTTGTTTCAAGATATATTACATGTCCGAGATTCGATCATCGGTATCTCCATACCTAGTTTGATCTCGTTACTGACATGCACTCTTTTCTCGTTCCCGTCATATAACGTTCTAGTGATCAAATCACTTGCTTACAAGCTAATCAATGTGATATCACCGAGAGGGCCCAGAGTATATCTATCCGTCATCGGGATGAACAAATTCCACTCTCGATCCATAGGCCTCAACATAACACTTTATTAGTTCTGAATCCATATTTATAATCACCCTGTTACGGTGTGACGTTTGATGTTATCAAGAAACTCTTCCGGTGTTAGTGATTGACATGATCTCATGGTCTAAGGATTAGGATCACTTCATAAGTTGTTATAGCAATATAAACTCAATGACTTTGATCGTAATGCTATAATTTGGATGAATGTTCATCACACCATTACACTAATGTTGTGATCCCGTTATTAACAACATCCAATGTCCATGATCAGGAAACCTTTGATCATCTTGTTAATCAACGAGCTAGTTTATGAGAGAGGCATAACTAGGAACTTCCTTTTTGTTTATTAAACACACATGTATTAATGTTTCCGTATTAATATAATTATAGCATGCAAAATAAACATTTATCATAAATAAGGAATACGATAATAACCAATTTATTATTGCCTCTCGGGCATATTCCCTTCAGTTAGGAGGGTCGCAGGGACGTGGCGGTTCTCAAGGTGGTCGTGGGTGAGGCCGGGGAGCTCTGGTTCGCTGCCGATTACTTGCCAGAGTATGTGCTGACGAAGACAATGCCAAGTGTCTAGGGCTTGAGCAAGCAAAAGAAAGGCATGCATGAGTGTGCCTGAGGGTAGCAGTCACAGCAATGCGAGTAAGAGGGCAAGGCGTGGTCGGGCTCACAGGAAATTTCTCGCCGGAGTTGTCATTATCGTCGGTTGCCCACAAGTGAATACATAGCCGAGCCTAAAGGGTGCAACAGGCAAGCGGACGGCATCAGTAGGTGCACAAGATGATGAAGAATAATCTAGTATGAACCAGGGGGCAAGGGGAGGTCAGGGCTCACTGGATTTTTCACCGGAGACCGTTGGTGCTACATCGGCGCAATCTCGATTCCGAGCAGCCTGGGGGCTCACTGGTGCGGGAAAGTGAAGGGAAATGGAGAGGAGACAAATGGGATTAAGAGAGCATGGTCGAGGGAGGGAAACACTATGGCAGTTAAGAGAATTGAATCTAATTAAGTCGAGAGGAAACGACCAGGGGAGAGTTGTCTCAGCGCGCAGGGGTTGACGACGATGCTGAGGTGGCAGTGGGGCCGTGTAGTAAGTGAGGGGTGCGGGGATAGGTGCTATGAGAAAAACCTGCAGGGGGGAGAGGTGTGACCCAGGTGGGCTGTGTTGAGCTTCTGTTGGGCCAGGGGTTTGGGCAGGTAAGTTTCTCCCCTTTTTTTCTTCAAATCTTTTCCTTTTTCTGTTTCTGTTTTATGTTTTTATTCAAATCAATTGATTTAAACTTAAGTGTATTTCCAAACTTCACCAAATATTTTCAGTAGGTTTATACAATTTATTAGTGTGTTATTTAGTCCAACTCAAAATATTTTTACCAATTAGTATTCATTTAAAATTAAGTGAGGCACAAGGCATTTATTTAAATAAAATTTATATATGGTTCATAAACCCATATAATTTTATTTAAACAATCCTTTAACCTTTTATATTCTTTAAATAACTTTTATTCCTTTTATTTATGTATTTAAGCCATGGTTTAAAATGTCTTTGCAACAATTCTTATTTATTTCTTTCTTTCCGTGTCTTATAAAATTCATATCTTTTTATTTATCGTTCCAAAAATAGTGATTCCAATTTGTATAATTCTATTTAATAATTATTTATCTTTTATATCCTTTAGAATTATTTTGTTCACAAATTTGATATTGATTTCAGCTATGAGCTCTATTAGCCTTGGAATATTTTCTTTTATCTTATAAAGATCATAAGTTTTTATCCATGGCTCCAAATGGAGTGAAACCAATTCCCATGGTTTTGTAATTTTGTGGTTTACCATTATTGGTCAATTAGGTATGTTTGTTGCTAAATTTTTATATGGAACAAAGCCATAGTCTTGGAGTGGTCTTGATGATGATTTCTATTATTAGGGTTTAGGTTTTTGGTTTAACTTTTCCAAGTGCTTAAAATCAAGATACATTCCTTGCATGAATGCATTTGATCTAATTGAAAATTTGTTTCTTACTTTATCCTTTAAGTTTTGTTCAAGCAGGGTTTTGATGTTTCCATTTAGAAGCAAAAAGTTTCTTTTCCATCTAAATTTCAACATTTATTTCTTTATTTGTTTATTTTTCACATTTCAAAATTTGGAAAATTTTGGGATGTGACATCAACCTTCTATGATTCCCCTTAATCATTTAAATTGCCGGATGGATTAGTGGTTTGAGAAGTAAAGCTTCTCCTCAGTCAAATGTGTGGGGTCTATGCCAAGAGCAATTCCAACTAACTACATCACCTGTATTGGTGTTTCTGGGGGCAATTCATCGTCAACTTTAGTTGGCCCTACTTTTCCGTTGGCTTTATTGGATTGTATCTTTATTCTATTCCTCGGTTGTTCTTGCTGCTCATTTCCAGATTTTGGGCGATAGCCATCATTTTTTACCATGAGTCGAGTGCATAGTCGTACAGAAGTATCTAGCAGTGGAGTTTTCTGCATCTTCCCACACCCACGGTGTTTCCTAGCAGCAATTGAGATAGGTGTTTCATCAAAAGAAGGAAAAAAGCATGGAAAACTCACCCTCAGTAATGCTATCTTGATTAGAGAAACAATGCGTCCTAGAAACTGACCTACGAGGAGGTGATGACAGCAGCCGGTTGTTAGATCACATCATTGTGACTGTAAAGATTCATTGTGTATCAAAAGCCACCGACCAGCTTCTCTTGGTCAGAATTAGACCGCTCAAAGTACTTGTACTAATTGCAATCGCCAGATGATTCGACATTGCCTTGGGCAACATTCCCTTTGACGACATTTCTCATGGAAACATTCCCCTAGACGGCATTGCTTGAGCAACTGCCGGATCATAAGTAAACAACTGCTTGTTTCTCCCTGAAGTGGAACTTCCTTCTCGTCTTGTTGGCGGAGCAACATGAAGGGTTGATTTTTCTTGGCCGACTAACCTTGCTGGCACCGGTACTGCCGAATGAACCACATGTGATCCACTGGCAGCCCCTAGGTTTTCCCTGATAAAGGCCTCATTCCGCTCACCAGCAGCACAAACCAACTCATTTAATCTTTTTGTTGTTTCCTCCTAGCCTCACCTATTAGGTTGGGTAACTCGGGCATTGCTCCCTCGGCAGCCATAATGTTTGTAGCTATAGTGTTATACTTCAGCCTTGCCATAGTCATTTGGCTGCTTGATGGGACAAACTTGGAACCAGCATCTCTTGCTATCTCATTATTGAAGTTTCTACCTCGCATTCTTACACCTTCCAGGCGACTTTTGTTCCCCTTAATCCTATTGTCCAACTTATACTCTCGGATAGTGATTTCCATCTCTTGCTGGGAACGAGCAACATTTTTGTCTCCCTCAAGAACATTTTGCCTAGTTTGCTCTAACTCAGTCTGCCCCTGAGCCAGGACTTCTATGGGAGCCACTGGATGAGCCATCTTATCTATGGCTTCTTGCAACTCCCATGACCTACTACTGGTAGCTATGTTTTCAGGCCTCTCTAGCAGCAACTTAGTAGTTTTTGTCGGTCTAGGAGTTACATATAAATCATCATCCACCGGGTCATTCACCATAGGAGCAGCAGGAGCAGTGACTGGAGCAATAGAGGGCGCGGGGGTGTTCATTATCACCTCTAGCGAGCTAGCGGTACGCCGGCCGCTAGCAGCACGAATAGAGGGAGGATCTACTGCCATAATCACTCGCTCATGATACACACACTTGACACACAAGGCGACGTAGACTTGATGCTCGCCGAAGTGGAGGAAGCGGCCGTCCCTAGGGAACGGCCTCGTGCCGAAGCACCTCGCATTGTCGCTGATGAAGTTGAGCGCGATGAACCTCTAGAAAAGGCTAGAGAGGACGGGCTCGCCTAAGGAAGTGACGGAATTTCCTGTCTGGGTGAACAATCCAGAAAGAACCTATACTGGCCCCACAATGGGCGCCAACTGTCATGGTGGATTTAAGGTAGATGCCATGGGTAGGCTTGAGTTTGGGGCCGGATGCGCGCTTGAGGAATCTAGGGAGGGAGAGTGCAGTAAATCTACATGCGAAGAAGAATAAGAGAACGCAAACGCACACAATATACCCAGGTTCAGGGCTCTCTAGATGAGATAAAACCCGTACTCCTGCATGCATGATCTCATAATCTCCATCATATGTATCTACTAGTGCTCCTTGAGTTGTTTTGGAGAAGAGGAAGAATGTGTTATTTCTCTATTCCTTCTATGCTGCATGGCAGTTCTACAGAAGAAAAATGATCGACTCCCTCCCATGGAGGCCCTTGTGTACCTTATAAAGGGGTGCCTAGGATACAAGTTTAGGGCTGACCTGGCAGGCGAGGAATATGTTGTAACCAAAAGTCTTCACTAGGGATAGATACCATTCGAATCAGGATGGGACTTGACGTATCCCTGACCCTCAACGGTATCTGGCACTGTTCCCTCCATGAAACCCTCGAAGGGATGGGATTCCAAGTTTTAGGGGCACGCTCGTGATCTGTCTCGTTATCACCTCCGGATTTCCTAGTATTTGGTAGAGACATTGACTTAGGAGCCGACATAAACTCTATGAGCACATGCCTACAGCATAACTTGGCTTCTACCTCGATAACTCGGCCTTGATGTCCCTGCAAATAAGAATCACACACATTTTTGTGTCGACATATATTATATGTCACTTCACTATGTTGTCATATGTAGGCTTGGATATCTCGGCCTATGTCGCCCCCTTACTAGGTCAACCTTATATTTTTACCTCTCATGACCTTATAGGGGGTCATCCCCCTGACACCCAACCATACTGACATGGGGAAAGCTTTCAAATAGTTAAGGGGATGATTTATGCATGACACTCCCTTGTTGATATCATGTCTTTTGGTTGTGGATGCTTAACACTGTGAAATCAACGGGAAAAAATCAAGAATATTCCATTATGTATATGTATCAGAGGGAGCATTGCACCGCTAATCTAAGCCATGTCAAAAATGCCTAAAATCCATTATGGTGGAAATTTACAGCATGAATATTATATGAGGAATTCAAATAAAAATCTTTGCAAATAGTAAATAAAAATATGTTGAGATGTTTCATTTTTCTGTTTGTCTTGTCATCGGAGTATGGATGTCTCTTCCCAGGGGCCTTTGTGCAAAGGGGCAAGAGGTACCTCAGTGCACCTCCTTTGGAACTTTATGCATATAATGATGAATTTTTTGTGATCTAAACTTGAGTAGCATGTGATAATGATTACTTGGGGTTAAAGAACACGAGACAGTCAACTTTTAGTGGGTCAAGAATATAAAGTATAGAAAGATGCTTATGATGGGGGTAAATGGAGCCAAACACCAATGATGGACCGTGGATCAACCATGAACTTATTTGAATATATATTGGAAGCTAAACAGTCTTATGCACATGTTTAATCCCTACTTACATCTAAGCATGCCATATGGTACATACTACTTTATATTTGTTTTAACACATAATCTACATATTGTTAAGCATGTTTGTGGAGAATAAGATATATCACTTTACAGCTCACTTCCTTGTTGTTATTACTTAAAGATTGTACCTAGCAAAATTGTATGTGACAATGAAAATAAGAAAATGCAACAAACTCCAAAGTCCATATTAGTTTTTATTACATTTATGCTCGGGGACGAGCATAGGTTAAGCATGGGGATGTTGATGCATGTAAACTGCATACGTGAACTTTATAATTTATTAACATGTATTCCCAAACATTTTCAACATATTTAATGTTATATCCATGTTTTATATTGATTTTTAGGGATTTACCAATGATCCCCTTTATTTTGGTTATAACCTTGTAGGATAGGAAAAACCTGTTTTATGTATTTTTAGCTTTCAGGGTCCCTAAACAAAGTCAAATAGACCGGGGATTTCTAGAGCATAAATATTTCACCAAGGGAAGAAAATCTGGAGTGCTTGGATCTCACCAGAAGGGCCACGACAACCAAAAGGCACCTGGTGGCGCGCCCATCCTAGTAGGGCACGCCACCCCCTCCCTTCATCCTTGACCATCAGATGACCTTGATTCTTTTTCCCTCGTACTTGGCTTGAGCTAAAAACCTCTATAAAAAGGTCCCCCGGAGGAGCCATCGTACAGAGCACCAGACAACAGAGAAACACTCAAATGGAGTCAGAACCAGTGAATACTAGAGGAGGAACTCCGCCAGAGCCATCCTCGGAGGGATCTCCACCTACGCCAACATCTCCACCATTGTCAACAGGATGAAGACGGAGTAGGCCACCTCTGGACTATGGGATTGTGGCAGTAGCTTGATCTAGTTCTTTCTTGTTCTTCATAGATCTTAGTACCATATGAGTTGCCCAACATGATTATGGTCATATATGTAATGCCTTTGTGGTGGATCTTGATTTGATTATTTGACATATGAGATTGGAAACCATTATGTGTAAGATGTATTGACAGATGCATATCATTTACCCCGTTCTTAAGTACTTGTTTTGATCCAAATTTTATGCAAGAGCCCGCGTGGGGAGAAGTGTCTATTAGATGGATTAGCATGGTGGTAGTGATTGGATAGTGACAATAAAATCTATGATCTATTATGGTTTTTACCTTTGTTTTTCTTCCTCACTAGGGATTAAATGAATTCATGTGCTATAATTATTTGTGACAAATAGATAATATTGTTTAGTCAAGGTAGCATATTTGTAATTCAAACATCATGTCATATTGCTAAAGGCTATACTCTGTGTAATGCTTAATTCAAGATTTGCTTGGAATTTTCCATGTCTTGTAGATTATAAGAGAGATGTGTTGCATCATATCTATGTTATGACGTGATGACCATACGAATGCTTATGAAACACATGTTTAAATTCCATTAATATTAAATCTTTGCTGAATTGTTTATGTCCACTTCAATTTAAAAAGAGAGTAGAAAAGTGATCCCATGAACCCTGGTCCATTTTAAATCATAAGAAACATATTTCCAACACTTTTATCACACTTTACATTTGCTACAATATTTAAATCCTAATATACAAAAATACCTACTTCATTTGCAATCACACAACAAAACCCAAAAACAACCAAACTATCATCATCATCTTGTTTGCTTAGTTTACTTTACTACACTTTATTTTTATTTTTATTTCATATTACTAAGACGAAACCTTGTGCTTGACAACTACATGGTGGAGTTAGAGACACAAGACAAGAACTTTGCTTTACAGGTTGCTTGAAAGGAGAAGAATATTAACTTCTGAGCCAATTCCCTGAGTGTTCGATATTAACCCTCAAGTCACCCTTGTGAGGAAAAGACGCTTGCTACAACATTCTGCAGTTGGAGTCCCAATGAGTTGGTACACATGAAGTTGTTTCCATCACGTACATGCGTACACGGGTAGCAAGGATACATGAACAATATGGTGGAAAGACAAACAAACGTCGAAGGTTAAGTAGAGTGAGCATGGTAGAAACGATAAAAGTCAAAACTATCAAACATATTTTGTTTTTGCTGGTAGAGATGAAAACATAACATATAGTAAAAACACAGAGGACAAGTAGATTAACTTAGATTGAACAAAGCATACAGAGTAAGCCTATTGTATGACAAGCTAGCTAACATGATTTGGGCTTGTTTTCCTCATTTTTCTCTCTAGTCTACTGTCCTTGCGCTATTCACTAGCGTTGTTCTCGCACATACTGCACCTCACATCTCTGAAAGGGATGAGCAATGCAAGCCAAAGAAAATGGTAAGTAGTGGAAGAGCCCTCCAAGGCGTTGGCAACCAACGCTTTGTGTCTTTGATCGATGTCGCTAGAGGGATCCATCACACTCTCGTTGCGTTCACTCGATAGCTATAAGGAAGAGTCCTTCCATGGCACATCGACGAAGGCCACAACAGTTGCTTGTCCACAGACGCTAGCGCGGGAACTTCACCCAAAGACTCCTTGCCAACCAGAAACAAAGAAGGCGTCCATGGCACGTCGACGAAGGCCACATCAGTCGCGTTATCCACGGAAGCAAACGCAACCACTTGAACCGAAGATGCTTTGTCGACAATATACAAATAAGGCACTATATACATGGTTCCATCATTCGTCGAGGCATTGTCTTTATCCCACATTCGGCTATGCGAGAGTGTCACGCCTACGAAGCAATAGGAGACACCACACTGATGTCTCCATCATCCATCTTTCCACTGTTCCGTACTTATGCGGTGATGTCTCCCTCCCATGTTCGGGCATGCGATGGAAGCATGCCGACGAAGTAGGAGGACACCACCGCACTGATGTCGCGGTCATCCATATTCCATTGTACCGTCCTTCAAAAAAGGAAAGTAGCTCGTCCATGCTGCAACAGCGAGACGCTCCGGCAATGTCTTGGTGACGCGTTTCCTCCTAGAGTAAAAGGTCGAGCACCTATAAACTTCATACGCTAAAGAAATGAAGATTAGGAAAAGCGCTATCATGATCTAACATTCCTATGGTCGAGAAGGACATAACGAAAACATGCGGAGAACTCGACTAAGCGTGATAGTCGGAATATGTTAGGTCGAGGAGTCGTAGACGAATAATCTACACAACAACACAAAGATTAGACACTAGTTAGAAAACAGAATGTAATGTAGCACATGAACCAAAAAAAGAGAAGAAGATACTGAAACTTAGTGTGTGCGTGGAAGACGACGGCAGAAGAAGCGTCGAAGACAAGCGTGGAAGATGAGGAAAATTACTACATGTACAGCGATCCTCGCCGGCGGCACGAGGTGTGTTATCCAATGCTCCCACAGGAAAAATAGAAGATGATAGGAGTCTACACCATCTTTATGGTCTAGGAGAGGGAACGAAGTTGCGGAGCATATATACCCAGTGACGTCTAAGGAGTGTCAGAACCCAGATGACGCGCGTGGTATGGAGTCTGCTATCATATCCTAGATTCGAATATGCTTGAGGTAGTATCCACCGCAGAATCTCGCCCACGGGATAGAGATAGGATGCCGGGACCCACTATAGATATCGTCGTGAGAAAGCATGCACACCGATTTAGGCGGACCTGGTATGCGCTGTAAGCCGCGGGTAGATACTAGATCGTATCTGGGACACGAGAACACATGCTTTTAGAGGCTCTAGGTCGCTACATCATCTATGTATGGGCCCCACATCCGCGACAAACAACTTCTGGATAGATTTCACGATGTTCTGTCGGTTTTGAACATCACAGACGTTTGTGAGAAACTGCGTGAGTCGAGGCTCCACTACACCACGTTTGTCTTAGGGAGGTCCCCACAGTCACGACAAACCGCGTCGGTTGAGGTACCACGACTGCTGTAATACCCTCGAATTGGCCCTATGCAAGTTTTAGTGATTCCCACCAAACCCGCATAGAGACAATTCAAAGGTGCCCACAAGGCACTTGCTTGCGGGTGGAAAACGAAGTAATACCATTACACAATAGCTCATGATAGAACCTACAAAAACATATATATATATATATATAAAACAACAACTCAACAAGTCAAGAATATAGGTTTATAGTACAAAGATCCAAATTACCTCGAAAATGATACAACAACCAAGTACAAATAAGATGCAAATGGGTCTAAGAGCGCTGAAGAATAACCAGTGGCATCCATAACCCTGCCTAGTCCAAGCTAGAAGGGTAGCCTTGCTAGCATCATCAAACTCAGACCTAAACAAAAAGGGGTTCCAACAAGGGCAAAGGAAAAAGGGTGCGGTCAGTACTGAGGCCAGTACATGGTGAGTCTTAGAATTCGGCGGTTCTCGCCTACATAGGTATGGTGGACTTAATCAGCAGTGACTCATGCACTAGCAACCTATAGAGATTCGATACAACTGTCGACTATCAGAGAGGGATAAGAAAGACCTATTTGGAACCAACCTGATACTAACACCAAACATACCCATCCTCGTATTTCCCCCTCAAAACCAAACGAGTAAGTCCTTCCGAGGAAACTCACACAGTTGGCAGTTTTATTTATTCATTCCATGGTGGTTAACCAACTTACTAGTAATGTAATATACAAGTCAAATTATAACACAAGTTATTTAGTGTAAGTTGTCTATAATCGATAAACGGTGCTCCAAGTCGTCCATAACCGCGGACACGAAATTTCGAAAAAAATTATCCCTACAGGGGTGCACCAAAGTTTTCACATGCACTTCCATCCTTGTTGCCAGATCAGTGCAAGATCATGCAACATACACCCAACGGTATGTTGGCGGGGCTTCAGACACGATGTTTCCCAGACCCAAAGTAAGTACATGGGCCACCCCACTAAGCTATCCGCAATGAAGTTGGCCGGCTCCGAGACGGACCCCGGGTTTACGTCAATGGTTGTAAACAACTGGGAACCCAAAAGTGTGACTGGGCTTGTCGATATCACAAAAACATTCCGCATTGGTTCCTAGATAGTACAGTAAGTAAACACTTCTTGAGAAACAATAGTAAATAAAGCGCTAAATCATGGCATAAGTACATAATAGTAATAACACCCCAAACTAGTTTGTAGCCCCCAGTACAGTACTTTGAAATCAGGTACTAAGCTGATAGGGGTGCCCACACACCCCACATGTGGTTAGCTTGCTCAGTCTCGGAACAGGTGTCAAGAACTCGGGTCCCAGGTGGACACAAGTGGGTGGTTAAAAACCAAATAACAGCTATGTAAGACCCCACCTTTATAAAGGTAAAGGTCCCTGTGATTGCAATGCTAGTCCCTGGATCAAATGCTAGCATCCACAGTTTAAGATGAAGTACATAGAAACAAAATTCGTTATTACATCGTCATTCCAGAGATAACATAGTATTTTACAACTCCATAGCCATAGTGAAAGGATACAGATGCCGCCTAGAGGGGTGAATAGGTGATTAAAACTTTTCCGAGAGCGTCTCGACAAAGGCGGAAATAAACTAGCGTTTACTTTGTCAAGCACAACCTAGAACAACTAGGGTTCACCTATGTTCACCAACTAATGCTAAGCATTACAAGCAACAATGTGACAACAAGATATAGATTACTTAAAGAACGAAGGCTATCACAATGTAAAGTGCATAAGTACAAAGCTCGGGTATAGAGATAACCGAGGCACGTGGGGACGACGATATTTTACCGAGTTCCTCCCAACATGGAGTACGTCTCGTTTGGAGAGGGGGTGGTATCTAACCACCTACGCCATAAAAGTCCTCCCTTATTATCTGGTGAATCTTACCCCAACGGGATCGATCCACACTTCCACTATCAGTGCACTTGTCGGTGGCAAACCGTAACCTCTCACAAGGTTGGGGCACTTCTCCACAACTTAATTGGAGGCTCCCAACAAACGCCACCAAGGACACAATCTACAACACCAACAAACCGTCTAGGGTTCCAAGAATCCAAGAGTAAAAAGCCTCTCAACTTTCACTCACCAAATCCTCCGGGGAGAACTCAAACCGATGCACCAAATGCAACGGAAAGAACACAAGTAGTGCTCAAATACTTCTCTCCCAAATTCCAACAAAGCTACAAAAGCTTGTGGGGGAATAAGAGAGGAAGAACAATGGAGGAAATCCACAAAAGACTCAAAGATCTAGATCCCAAGATGTTCCCCTCACTTAGAGGAGAGATGGATTGGTGGGATTGTAGATCTAGATCTCCTCTTTCAAATCCCTAAAGTATATGCAAGAATCAAGGGAGGGATTGAAGGGGGAGCAAGCTCAAGAGGGTCAAGAATGGAGTAGAAAGCCTGCTAAACTCGAGCACAGTCATTGGGAAAGAAGGGCCCCTTTTTATAGGCCCACGGATTTCTGACCGTTTTCTGCTCGTTGGGGAAAAGTCATACCGGAGACTCCGGTCTACACCAGAGATTCCGGCCGAACCTCCGGACTAGCCTCCGGACCACCTATCAGACTGTCCCAGGCTGAATTCTGGAGCCCCCTTCAGGGACTCCAGGGGACACTCCGGACCACACAGGAGACTCCGGTCCATGTAGACCGGATACTCTGGTCCGGACCAAATAAGAGGCAAACTTCAAATGGCGATATATAGAGTTTGGAAATTTCGATTGACCCGAAACCAATTTTGTTGGAAAGGGGACAACAAGATTTACCCAACATTTCATGTATTGGATACCACCAAGAGAGAACATTTCATGTATTATAATGTGAGATACCTCTCTTGGTGAGAAACCGGGGAAACCTCAAAGATCAAAAACGCAATATGATATAAAAGGGAAATCCGTTTTTGATGAACTAGAGCTTTTTATGAATATTCCCACAAGCTCTAAAACCTCACATGGATAAGATCCAAATAACAACCAATAAAGGATGATGCTAAGTATGCAAAGGTTTGAGCTCTCTCTGAAAGATATGATCGAGTTACTCATTCGAGAGCCCCTCTTGATAGTACGGTTGTCTATCCTATAAACCGATCTCCCCAACTAACACCACGAGACCGGTAAGAAAGAAACCCTATCAAGATCATACCTTTGCCTTGCACATATTCCACTTCATCTTTATGTATGTGATCTTGTCCTTCTCAAGATGGAACAACTTTCTAGATTGCTCTTGCACGCACTCGCTTGATGAAGACTTGCAAGTTGCTCCCCCATATGACATGGGGAAACCTATACTTTGACCTTGTCTTCATTGATCCATGATCACCGAGGATGGCAAGCTTCAAGCATGAGATCTTCTAGATATTTCACATCTTTAGCTTGCACATAATTTCTTCTTTTCTTCATTACGTTGATGCCTTGAAGCTACACCAGAGATATTACTCCATCTTATTCTCAAGACATACTTGCCATAGATTTAACTCTCACATGACCAACCTGTGGACCATTCTTTGAACACCTTGGTCACCACATGATCCTCTTCACTTCTCCAAACCTTGAAGCCAACATATGGTTCAAGCATTGCCTATGGACATTTACTACAAGTACAACTCGATACAAGCATTAGTCCATAGAGATTGTCATGTTATTTCACATAGGCTAGTACAAGAGTTCAACTTAACAAAATAAAGTAAAGTAAAGTCTTCATGTGCCACAGGAAAACATGTTGAGTGTAGACTCATAACCCTAATCCTCATCAGAGTAACCTGCAACATCATAAGTTACAGTCACAGTGGGTCAATACATTGGAATAGTATTGGCAGGTGATACCTTAGTAGAATAATAGCTTCTAAACTTCTATGTGAATTTGGCTAAGTGTATCTGAGGCTTGCTTTGCTCAAACTAGGTTTTTCCTATCAGTTGAAAACACTAAGTTTTTGTTTGACAGAAATCACCCAAGGAACCACCAATAGACATTTGTGAACCTTAACCCTTGTTCAACCACAAGTTTTTAACTTAGAAATTGGCATGAGGAGATCCTTGATATCTTTAGTGTCTTGATGCTCAATTGTCCATTGCCGGGGACACGGCTAAGTACTTAGATTTTTCCTTCTCGAGAGGTGGTGCACTTTCCCCACAAGACTCGACATGCATCGATACAAGATCTTTCAGAAGCCTTCCCTTAGACAAAAATGGGCGCGTTCCAAAACTATCACCCCCTACCACCTTCTGTCCATTTGGCTAAGTTGTTGCAACCTATATGATCCAGCCAGAGCCCATATTGCCATGTGGCTGCACTAGAAGCTTCTAAACACTAAGTATCTCAAATACCTTTGTTCCTGGGTGGCTTCCACAAGTGTGATACACAAGGTATACCATGGATATGGGCCTTGTGTAACCACTCAACATAACCCAAACATACCATTCCACCCAGGTTATTTATTAAGTAAAACACAAGTCAAAAGACTTAGCAACATTTTCCATAGCATGTATATATTTCACCCTTGTTTGCTACTAGCTAGGCTAAGCATGGCAATATATAAAGTATCTTAACTTAGAGAAAATTTATAACAAGTCTACAACTACTAGGATTTCCCAAGCATAGCCTATAGATCTTAGCAAAAATAACATGCAATTCCTATTCAAAATATCACTCGTGCATAGTAAAAATATTGGAACAAAAATTTGAAGCACCACTTGCGTTGGTAGTTGGGGAAGTAGCAACAATCCTGACAATCACAATTACCACTAGCACCAAAATCTACACATAAAATGATAGCACCAAATTTATATTCCAAACAAAACAAGCAGAATATATGAATGCATGCAAATGCTATGTGATGATTTTTCTTAATACAAACAAGACAAGTAAACAATATTAAACATTAAACTAAACTTTTATAGACTAAATAGACTCAAAATAGTCTTTAAAACATTTTCTAAATAATTTTTATACACAAAATAAGCCTATAAATGCCTCTGCATAAAATTCCATTTAACAAAGGAAAATTACGAAACCAAGCCTATAGTTGTGTAGGATTTAATTTTGTGAATCCATTTATATATTATTTGTGTTTTTTGGATAAACAGAACACAAGTTATGAATTTTACAAGTTTAATCATCTAATTAAATCAAAATTGGATTTTAAAAGAAAATCCCTGACACGCGGCGGCTGCTGATTGGTCAGTACCGCTTCGGGGTGGATCGCGCTTCCACGCCGTTGGACCTAATTGGATCCAACGCACCAGATCGATTCTTACCATTTCGCATCTAATCTAATCTATATCGCTAGATCTAAGATCTACGGTTCAAATCCTCGCGTACCCCTTCACTAGATGTTCAAATCGCGACCGCTGGATCCAGATCCAGCAAATCTCGTTTCTCTGACCACTCGCGGGCGCTGCAAATGGCCACCGCGGCGGCATCACGTCGGACGGTGATGCTCCGACGAGCCCAAAGGGAAAGGGTGGGGGTTCTGGCTCTTACCGAGGTCGTGGAGACGCGAAGAAGCTCAACGTGCTAGTGGATGGGGCTAGGGCGCACGGACACGGCGTTGATTCCTCGTCGGAGTTGGCATCGGTGTCGGGCTCACTCGGAAGTTGACGTTGGCGACGCTACAAGGAACGAGAAAACGAGCCAGGGGAAGCATTAGACGCGCATGGACACGGCGAGTGCACACGTAACAACCAGATAGAAAGGGGGGCTAGAGTTTACCGTGATCCTTCGCCGGCGTGGTTCGGGACAGCGGCGGCACGAGCTCGAATGTGGACAGCCTAGCGGCGCTCAGAGGTTGGCGAGTGAGGGGAAAAGATAGGAGTGGGAGGGGGTTAAGTAGAGGGGTCTGGGCGTGGAATTACTGCGGGATTAATTGCGAATTGATTCACGAATCACTCGGCCAGAAAAGGGCGGCGACGGCATCGCTGCAGCGTTGATTGGGGAAGATGATGACGTGGTTGCGGGTTCCGCGCGTCAGTGGGCCAGTGCAAGCGTTTGCGGTGATAAACAGGGAGGGGAGGGGGTTTTCCTAGATGGGCTATATGGGTTGGTAGCTGGGCGGCGGGTGGGTTGGGTTAGATAGGTTGCCGGGTTTATTTTTTTCTCCTTTTCTTTTTCTGTTTTGATTTTCTAGTTTTTGAATTTGAATGGCTAATTCAAATCTGTTTGCATTTGAAATTTCTCCAGACTTTTGTACTGTGTTTGTAGTGTCCAAAGATGTGGCAAACATATGTTTACACTCAAAAACCATTTTGGGTTTGAAAATAAAAATAAAACCTTGCCTTTATTAAAATAAGGGTAATAAGCATATAAATGGTTTTATGTTTGAATGTTGTTTTCAAAATTTGTGTGAGCTTTGTGTTCACCTTTGAAACACTCTTGATCAAAATAAGGTATGGTTTGAAAGCAAAATAGAACCATTCCCTCTTTAGCTTAAGATAATAGGCATATAAATGATTTCTGATTTTTTAAATCTTGTCTGAAATAACCAAATGCTTATGAATGCATGTATGATATGCAAACTTTATAAACCATGATTTTTTGGGATGATACAAATCTAACCGCATTAAGGTGAATCTCGCCCTCGAGATTCATATTGGCTAGCAAATAGGTGAGGGTGGTCTTTCCGAAGGACATCTTCTCTTTCCGATGTTGCTTCCTCTTTGGAATGATGATTCCACTGAACTTTTCAAAACATGATAGTCTTAGTCCGAGTAACTCTTTCTGCAGTCTCAAGAATCTTGATAGGTTTCTCCTCATAGGTGAGATCACTCTCCAAGTGAACTTCCTCCAAAGGTATAGTATCCTTCGAAGAAGTTTCTTCCATCTCCGGATGGCATTTCTTCAACTGACTCACGTGAAACACATTGTGAACGACAGACATTGATTCAGTAAACTCAATCTCATAAGCCACTTCTCCTTTGCAACTCAAAATCGTTAATGGTCCAACATACCTCGATGCCAATTTTCCTTTGACTCCAAATATCTTCACTCCACGAAGTGGTGAGACTCTAAGATATTCTCTATCACCTACCTCATAGGTGACTTCTCTACGCTTTGGATCTGCGTAGCTCTTTTGTCGGGACTGTGCTATTTTCAATCTGTCCTTTACCAACTTGACTTTCTCTTCAGCTTCCTTGATTAGTTCTGGCCCGAACAAATTTCTTTCTCCAACACCACTCCATAGCAATGGTGTAGTACATTTCCTTCCATAGAGAAATTCAAATGGTGCCATCTCAATACTGGCTTGATAGCTGTTATTGTAAGAGAATTCTGCGTAAGGCAGACTTTCATCCCAACTAGCACCATAGTCTAGGGCACATGTCCTCAACATATCCTCCTGAATCTGGTTGGTCCTTTCTGTATGTCCATCAGTTTGGGATGAAAAGCAGTGCTAAATTCTAATATCGTTCCCAATGATTCATGCAGTTGTCTACGAAAATGTGAAGTGAACTGAGTTCCTCTATCCGACACAATACTCTTGGGTACTCCATGCAGACACACAATCCTATTCATATATATCTTGGCTAACTTAGCACTTGTATAGGTTGTCTTCACGGGTATGAAATGAGCAACTTTAGTTAGGCGATCTACCACGACCCAAATAGAATCATATCCTGATCTGGTCCTTGGCAGTCCGGTGATGAAATCCATACCAATCTTATCCCACTTCCAATCAGGAATAGGTAGTGGTTGTAACAGTCCTGCTAGTTTCTGATGTTCCGCTTTCACTCTACTACATTCATCACACAAAGCAATATGTTCGGCGATGTCCTTCTTGAGGTTATTCCACCAAAATATTCCCTTCACATCCATGTACATTTTGGTGTTACCCGGATGAATGGAATATGGTGAGTTGTGTGCTTCTTGTAAAATCAGTTTCCGAAGTTTCGGATCTTGCGAAATGCAGATATGTTTTCCATACCATAAAGTACCTTGTTCGTCTTCATGGAATCCTTTGGCTTTCCCCTTTCTAATTTTTCCCTTAATCTCTTCAATTTCATTGTCCAACTATTGGGCTTCCTTGATTTTGTCCAAAATGGTGGGTTGAACATCCAATGACATAAGATGTCCTTCAGGCACTATCTCCAATCTATGATCTTTGAATTGGGCACACAGATCATCTAGCAATTCTCCCTTAGTGAGGCCATTCACATAAACTTTACGGCTTAATGCATCCGCTACAACATTTGCTTTACCGTGGTGGTATTGAAAACTCAAGTCATAGTCCTTGATGAGTTCTAGCCATCTTCTTTGTCTCATGTTGATTTCTTTCCGAGTGAAGATATACTTCAAACTTTTGTGATCTGTGAACACTTGGCAACGCTTTCCCAAAATATAATGTGTCCATGTTTTGAGTGCATGGACAACAGAGGCTAACTCCAAATCATGAGTAGGGTAATTCACTTCATGAGTTTTGAGTTGTCTCAAGGCATAAGCCACAACTTTCCCTTCTTGCATCAAAACTGCTCCTTATCCTTGGTGAGATGCATCACAATACAGATGGAAATCCTTTTCCAAATCTGGCAGACATAAGACTGGTGCTGTCACTAGTATCTTCTTCAACTCTTGGAAACTGAGTTCACATCCTTTAGTGCAAGAAAATTTCTTGTCCTTCTTAAGTAACTCTGTCATTGGCTTAGCTAACTTTGAGAAATTATCAATGAATCTTCTATAGTATCTTGCCAAGCCAAGGAAACTACGTACTTCTTTTACTGACACTTTTGCGGGATCAACTACTACACAATATGACCAAGAAATCCGACTTCATTCAGCCAGAACTCACACTTGCTGAATTTGGCATACAGCTTATGCGCCCTAATCTTGTCAATTATCAATCGCAAATGTTCTTCATTCTCTTCATTGCTCTTGGAGTAGATCAAAATGTCCTCGATGAAAACGACAACGAATTTGTCAAGAAATTCCGTGAACACTTTATTCATCATATTCATGAAGTAGGCTGGTGCATTTGTCAAACCAAATGGCATCACGGTGTACTCATACAATCCATACCTAGTGGTGAAAGCTGTTTTAGGTATGTCTTTCTCTCTAATCTTTAGCTGAAAGTATCCCGATCGGAGATCAATCTTTGAGAACACTCGGGCTCCTTCTAACTGATCAAACAAATCATTGATTCTTGGCAAAGGGTATTTGTTCTTGATAGTTACCTCATTGAGTGAACGGTAATCTATGCATAACCTTTGACTTCTATCTTTCTTCTCAACAAACAAAACTGGTGCACCCCAAGATGAAGAACTTGGTTGAATAAATCCTTTCTATAGCTGTTCTCCAAGCTATTTCTTGAGTTCCTTCAACTCATCAACTGACATCTCATAGGGTCTCTTTGCTATTGGTCCTGATCCTGGCAGCAAGTCTATCAGAAACTCAACATCTCTATCTAGTGGAATTCTAGATAATTCCTCCGGAAACACATCCGGATACTCTCTCACAATTAGCACACTGTCTATGCTAACACCCTTAAGAAAATTTAGCTTACTCCCTTTTGATTCAAAGTTAGACTTGAATCTAATCCTTTTATTATCCGGGGTTGTGAGTGGGACAGTACGATTGGCACAATCTTGTACTCCTTCATACTTGGTCATCCAATTCATGCCTAGAATAACATCCAATCCTTGGGAATCTAGGATGATCAGACTAACTGGAAACTTATACTTTCCAAATTCTATCACTAGATCGTGACATCTCGAGTTCACTATCATTTCTCCACCAGTAGATCTTACTTTTATAGGACACCCAATAGTTTCAACTGGAAGTCCATTTTTATCAACAAATGCTCTTGATATGAATGAATGTGATGCGCTAGTATCAAAAAGAACAAGTGCTGGAAAGGAATTGAGCTTGAACTTACCAGCCATAGCATCAGACTCTTCATATATTTCTTCCACATTAATGTGGTTCACTTGTCCCTTTTGGAAGGGATTGCGCTTGTTGGCACCTTCAACTTTCTTTTATGGGCACTCATTATCCTAGTGCCACATATTCTTACACTTGAAACATTCAACATGACTGAGATCTTTCTTTACAGTCTAACTTCCACTGCCACCTCCACTGTGGTGGCTCTTGTGTCCACTCTTGTGGTTCTTATACTTGTCGTTATCATGGCTGCGATGATGCTTGTTGTCATGATGACGGTTGTGGTTGTGGTGGTTGTTGTACTTCCCATGTTTGTGGAATCCAGAACTTCCACTATCATCATGATGGGAACGCTTGTGAGACGATCCCGAGCTATGCATATCAAAGCTATGCTTCCTCTTTCTTCCCTCAACCTGTTTCATCTTGTTTTCCAAGATGGTAGCCTTGTCACAAAGTGATTGGTAGGTTGGGACATAGGCAACAGACAATTGCATGTTCAAATCATCATTAAGTCCTTCGAGGAATTTCTCCTTCCTGTTTGTGTCAGTATCAACTTCATCCGGTGCATAACGCGCCAGATTGTTGAATTCCTCAATGTACTCAGCCACACTACGGTGACGCTGCTTCAGATTGTGGAACTCCTTTTTCTTTAAGTTCATTTCTCTAGATGAGACGTGAGATGTATGGAATCCATCCTCAACAATAGCCCAAGTCACATCCTCAAGGGGAGTGGTGATCTGAAAGTTATCCCACCATGTTGCTACTGGCCCTTCAAGCAGATGCGCTGCGAATCTGACCTTTTCCTCGTTGGTGCAGCCAACAGTCACTAAGTCCTTGTTCACTGAATGTAGCTAGTCATTGGATACCATTGGATCAGTGGCTCATGAGAACTTTGCAGGACTTAGTCTCAGAAATCTGGTGAGCATATCAAATGTTGGAGGATTTTTCTGATTGTTGGTGTTGTTGTTTTTGTTTTTGTTTTTGTTTTTGTTTTTGTTGTTATTGTTGTTCTGGTTATGGTTCTGATGAACTGTGCCATCATCTGCATCAGTTGAGCTTGTGCTGTCATCAACTGCTGCATCTCGGGAGTGACGTTATTGTTGTTTATTGGTTGGGGTTGGCACGACGGGGAGGCATTTGTGGTTTCAATAAGGATAAGAATGAGATACCCATAGATGCTTAACATACACAATACATCACATAGAAACAATCACAATAACCAAGCTCAAAATAACATAAAGTTTGAACGATATAACACCAGGTTTTGAAAATGCACACACACCATAGGAAGCCATCCACATGTTGGATGGTCATTGCGACTCAATAATCAAAGTATGGTAGATGAAAGATAGTCGAGTAGTCTACACTACTCCTCCATGTCGACCTCCACGTCAACAAGGCTAAGACCTGCATTCTCCATGGCGGTCTTGTATTCCTCAACACTAGTGGTCAAAACTTCAATCTTGGCCCTTAGTGCGCTCTTCTGTGAGCGAAGCCTCTCAATCACTCCCTGCTGGTGCTCAAGCTCGAAGCCCTTGGCATCTAACTCATCCTTCATCTC
The DNA here is from genome assembly GCA_030063025.1 of Avena longiglumis. Classification (NCBI taxonomy): domain Eukaryota; kingdom Viridiplantae; phylum Streptophyta; class Magnoliopsida; order Poales; family Poaceae; genus Avena; species Avena longiglumis. The sequence continues at coordinate 189,370,333 of CP125974.1, read as the reverse complement.
CCTGATCTTCTTGTTCCTGTCTTGGACTCTTTTCTCCTGGCTCTTGAACTTATTGTCTTGGCTCTCAAATCTGGCCTCCATCTCTTTGACGATCTCGTGTTGCTCCGCGAAGAGCTTGTCCTTATCCCGCAGATGAACCTGGAGCTCGTCATTGCTAAGCATGATGTTGGTCCTATCAGTGTCAATGTGTCTAATAAGACCCTCTAGGTCCTGAAGGTACAGACGAATACTCTCCATCGTCTCTCTAGTAGCGCCATCATACTCTATAGCCTCAACCTCCTCGTCGCGTCTCCCGAACGGGTGAAAGTAGAGACCTCTAAGATCGGGGGAGTGCCTCCAAACTAGGCGTACAAGTAACTCCTGCATGACTACATCTAAGCCTCTCTCCTTGTCATCATGAAACATCTTGAAGGTGATAGCCTCCATGGGTGGCTCTGCCTGGCGTCACGGCTGTGTGACTCTAAATCCCCAAAGGTCCTTCCTCTCAAACTTGGTGAGCTGAAGTGTCGTGATGCTAGGAATTGGAAAGTTGAGCACACTAGTGAGATCTACGAGACGAGAACCGAAACGAGTTCCCTTGAACTCCTCGGCAGGGCTGATAACAATGTTAGGCATCTATTTATAAGATAGAGAAAGGTTAGAATCAAAGCAATTAGAGCAATTCACAAGAAAGTAAAACATAAGCACACTTTTAACAATAAAACATACAAGTCATGGCATACACAAATCCAATACAAACACCAAGGTTCAACATAACTTAGACAAATTTTTGCGTGAAAAATGACAAGTGTGGTGGTCCAACTAACGAAGTACGTTACAATTCTCACTCACTAGAAAAAATAGCTATCAGGGCATCCTTACTGGAAATTTGTCTATCTTGATCACAAGACTCCCTATTAAGTCTATGTTGTCTTCCCTTAGTCGTTGATTGGTAGCCTCTAAGTCTTGGGTATGCTTCTTTTCTTCTCTAAGTTCATTTTGAGTGTTGAGCATTCTACACTTGAGCCTATCACCAAGATCCTTCATGGCATTCCAAGATGCATTTCTTGCAGAGTCAAAGAATGTTGTGTGCATTTCAGAGTTGGTGACCATGCCGAATCCCGACTCTTTGTGGTGGTCTTCCTTGTTTTTGTACAAGTGAAGTTGCACCCACCAATACTCTTCTCCTTCATCCATCACAGGGAATCCCTTGTACACAGATGCACCATGTATCCCCATGGTAACCATAAGGTTCTTGAGTTACTTGGGAAACTCAGTCTCACATTCCAAAGTCATGGTCATGAATGGTCCCTTCCTGACGGCTTCGTTCATGGAGTTCATCTACAAGTTGAGATGAGAAAGAAGATTAGAAAAGTTTATGAGAAGAAAAGACAAGTGTGAAAATTTTCCTTAGTGTTTTCTTAGTCTAATCCAACCTAGGGACATAATCCTACAGGCAACACAGTGCTCTGATACCATCTGTAAGACCCCACCTTTATAAAGGTAAAGGTCCCTGTGATTGCAATGCTAGTCCCTGAATCAAATGCTAGCATCCACAGTTTAAGATGAAGTACACAGAAACAAAGGTCATTATTACATCGACATTCTAGAGATAACATAGTCTTTTAGAACTCCATAGCCATATGACAGTACAAGAGTTGAACTTAACAAAATAAAGTAAAGTCTTCATCTTCATGTGCCACAGGCAAACATGTTGAGTGTAGACTCATAACCCTAATCCTCATCAGAGTAACCTCCAACATCATAAGTTACAGCCACAGTGTGTCAATACATTGGAATAGTATTGGCAAGTGATACCTTAGTAGAATAATAGCTTATAAACTTCTATGTGAATTTGGTTTTTCGTATCAGTTGAAAACAGTAAGTTTTTGTTTGACATAAATCACCCAAGAAACCACCAATAGACATTGGTGAACCTTCCCCCTTGTTCAACCACATGTTTTAACTTAGAAAATTGGGATGAGGAGATTCTTGATAGCTTCAGTGTATTGATGCTCAATTGTCCATTGCCAAGGACACGATTAAGTACTTAGATTTTTCCTTCTCGAGAGGTGGTGCACTTTCCCCACAAGACTTGACATGGATCGAGACAAGATCTTTCAGAAGCCTTCACTTAGACAAAAATGGACGCGTTCCAAACCAATCACCCCTACCACCTTCTGTCCATTTGGCTAAGTTTTTACAACCTATATGATCCAGGTAGAGCCCATATTGCCATGTGGCTGCAATAGAAGCTTGTAAACACTAAGTATCTCAAATCCCTTTGTTCCTGGGTGGCTTCCAGAAGTGTGATACACAAGTTAGACCATGGATATGGGCCTTGTGTAACCACTCAACATAACCCAAACATACCATTCCACCTAGGTGATTCATTCACTTAGTTTTTTATTAAGTAAAACACAAGTCAAAACACTTAGCAACATTTTCCATAGCATGTATATATTTCACCCTTGTTTGCAACTAGCTAGGCTAAGCATGGAAATATAGCAAGTATCTTAACTTATAGAAAATTTCTAACAAGTCTACAACTACTAGGTTTTCCCAAACATAACATATAGATACTTAGCAAAAATAACATGCAAGTCCTATTCAAAATATCACTAGTGCATAGTCAAAATATTGGGACAAAATGTGAAGCACCACTTTCCTTGGTAGTTGGGGGACTAGCAACAATCCTCACAATCTCAATCACCACTAGCACCAAAATCTACACATAAAATGATAGCACCAAATTTATATTCCAAACAAATCATGCAAAATATATGAATGCATGCAAATGCTATGTGATGATTTTTCTTTAACCAAACAAGACAAGTAAACAGTACTAAACATTAAACTAGACTTTTATAGACTAAATAGACTCAAAATAGTCTTTAAAACATTTTCTAAATAATTTTTATACACAAAATAATCCTATAAATGCCTCTGCATAAAATACCATTTTAACAAAGGCAAATTACAAAACCAAGCCTACATATGTGTAGGATTTAATTTTTTGAATCCATTGATATATTGTTTGTGTTTTTTGGATAAAAAGAACAAAATTTATGAATTTTACAAGTTTAATCATCTAATTAAATCAAATTAGGATTTTAAAAGAAAATCCCTGACACACGGCGGCTCCTAATTATTCAGTACCGCTTCAGGATGGATCGCACTTTCGCGCTGTTGGATCTAATCAGATCCAACGCATCGAATTGATTCATACCCTTTCGCATCTAATCTAATCTATACCTGCAGATCTAAGATCTACGTTTCTAATCCTCGCGTACCCCTTCGCTAGATGTTCTAATCGCGACCGCTGGATCCAAATCTAGTGGATCTCGTTGATCTGCCACTCCTGGGTGGGGCAAATGGCCACAGTTGCGGCTGCGCGCCGGACGATGATGCTCCGGCGAGGCCAGAGGGCAAGGGTGGGGGTTCTGGCGCTTACCGAGGTCGTGGAGACGCGGAGAAGCTCAAGGTGCTGGTGGTCGGGGCTGGGGCGCACGAACACGACATTGATTCCTCGTCGGAGTTGGTGTCGGCGTCGGGCTCGCTCGGAAGTTGACGTTGGCGATGCTACAAGGAACGAGAAAACGAGCCAGGGGCAGTGTAGACGCGCATGGACACGACGAGTGCACGCGTAACAATCAGAGAGAAAGGGGGGCTAGGGTTTACCGTGATCCTTTGTCGGATTTGTTCGGGAAAGAAGCGGCGCGAGCTCGAATGTGGACAGCCTAGCGGCGCTCAGAGGTTGGCGAGTGAGGGGAAAAGAGCGGAGTGGGGAGGGGGTTAAGTAGAGGGGTCTGGGCGCGGAATTACTGCGGGATTAATCACTAATTGATTCGCGAATCACTCAACGAGAAACGATCGGCGAAGGCGTCGCTACGGCGTTGATTGGGGAAGATGATGACGTGGCTCTGGGGTCCGTGTGTTAGTAGGTGGGTGCGAGCATTTGCGGTGAGAAACAGAGAGGGGCAGGGGTTTTCTCAGGTGGGCCAGATGGGCTGGTAGCTGGGGCGCGGGTGGGTTGGGTTAGATAGGTTCCTAGGTTTATTTTTTTTCCTTTTCTCCTTTTCTTTTTCTGTTTTGATTTTCTAGTTTGAATTTGAATGCCTAATTCAAATCTGTTTGCATTTTAATTTTCTCGAGACTTTTGACTGTTTTTGTAGTGTCCAAAGATGTGTCAAACATCTGTTTACACTCAAAAACCATTTTGGGTTTGAAAATAAAAATAAAACCATGCCTTTATTAATATAAGGGTAATATGCATATAAATGGTTTTATATGTGAATCTTGTTTTGAAAGTTTGTGTGAGGTTTGTATTCACCTTTGAAACACTCTTGATCAAAACAAGGTATGGTTTGAAACAAAAATAGAACTATTGCCTCTTTAGCTTAAGATAATAGGCATATAAATGGTTTCTTATTTTTTTTTAAATCTTGTTTGAAATAACCAAATGCTTATGAATGCATGTATGATATATAAACTTTATAAACCATGATTTTTTGGGATGCTAGAAGCTAATACCCATTGGTGCCTCTACATTAGTTATGTATACTTCCAACATGTAATTAACAAGTTGTGAAGGCCATGTTCATCTCCACCATTAAGCATGTGCTAACCCTCCCAACAATGGTGGAACATCGACGACACCAAGCAAAACCTGAGCAAGAAAATACAACTCCCAAGGCCAATTATGTACCAAAAACAAGCAATAGGAGGTATCCAAGGCAAATATAGGCTACAAGGGGTATAACTGGTATGAAAACTAAAGCATCGATAACAAGGATAGCAATAGATCAACAGGACGAAGTAAAGAATATAAATGAAAAATAGGTAGAAAGGAGGAGAATGCTCACTTGGGAAACATAGCCGAAGATACATACGAAGAATAGGGAGAAGCTCGCATCAACTCAATGGTCTAATCCTTGAAGAAGCAAAGCACTAGAAGAAACACGAGATTCACTATTTATTACTATGGTAGAAAATCGGGATTGATGCATGCATGATGCATGACATGGCAAAGATGCGATGCAACTAGGAAATATTAAACGAAATTGGGATCCCGACAATTAATTACGAGGTTCATGTTGTCTAGTTACCCTGCAATTTAAATGTTTACTTAATAAGTAAAAAACATGTCATTAGTTCGCTACACAAATTTAAATGGAGGCAATATAAGACTAGAATCCACGCATATAGTCTCCATATTTAATTCTTAGTTGAATCGGCATAATGCCCCAAATCCACATGATGAGATGTATGCAAGCATGAACAATTTAAATGCAACAAGTTGTATATGTTAGCAAAATAGGTGTCTCGGAAGGGGGTCGCACATTTTGGGTCGAGGAAGTTGGGGCTCGGAGGGGTCCTACTTCGGGTTAATCTTCGGACTTAGGGATCAGGGTCTTCAGGTCCGTGTGGGTGATCTTGATGGCGAACTTGAATGGATCGGGTACTGGTGGTCTTAGAATTTCGGTGTTGGAGCTTCAGATCCGTGGAAGGGGAACTCGGGATTCCTTGACGAAGATCTTGGCGATTCCACCTCGAAGGATGGTGGTGGCACATCTTCGGATCAGCATCGATGTTTCTTCGAATGGCACCCCCACATGGTCGCTACCACATCTTCGGACATAACAACACCACTACATCCCCTCCATCAACAATTGTTGTCCCCAACTGACCGTGATAACACCAAAACAACAACACCACTCAAACATCCCCACGGTCAAAGAGGAGCGAGTATGAGCACCACCACACAGATCAGCGCCAACATGCAATCCAGGGCAGCAGCGGCATCACCAATATACTGCAAGGGTCATAGGAAAGCAAAGGTTCTCGCAGGAGGCTCCAGGGTGCTGGACAAAGCTAACTGGCTTGACTTGGAATTAGATGCACGCGCAGTAGAGGGAGACTACATAAATCGAAGTTTGGCACTGTAGAGATGAGTGCGGATAGCACAAAAAACCTGAGAAAGAGGGCGACCATGGCAGTAGGGATGAGAAGGAGCCGATGAGTTTGACATGGGGGAGGGACGTGCCCCGGGGGAGGAATAGCGGTGGGCTGCTGGAACTGGCGGGCAATGATGATGCAGGGGGAGGGAGGCAGTGGCTAATGAGGAAGAAGGTAGGGGGCTCGTGGCGGGAAGGAGGCTAAGGAGGGCGCGACTCGAGTAGAGGAGGGGAGGGCGCTGGTTGGTGGCAAGGCATGTAGGTTATGGGGAGGAAGGAAGGTAGAGGAGGGAGGTGACAGGGGTCGCGCAGGAAGCGGCATCGACGTCGGGGTCGAGCAGGGAGGCGGCAGAGGCTTATGAAGGAGGGGCGGAGCCAAGGCAAGCCCAGGAGCAGGTAGGCGCTCGTGGGGGGTCGGGATCGACTCATGGATAAGACTAGGTGGTTTAACGTGTGCATGGTGGTGTGGGTAGCTTGTGTGAGGCATGTGGGCATGTTGTGGTGTTAGTCATGTTGGGTATAGGGGCATGTTCATGTGCGTCGAGTGTTTTGGGGTCGGGTCCTACGCATGCTTGCGTGTGTTCCTGGTGCAGGGTGCGGGTGTGGTCAGGTAGGGTTAGGTTTAGGTGGGAATTAGGGTTAGGGTTTGGTCAGGGTGGTAGGTGGCTGGTTGGGCCTTTGGGCCTGGCCGACTGCGTGCCCTAAAAATGTTTTATCTATTTTATATTAGAATGACTTTCGCAAGTTGTTTTTACACAAATAACATATTCAGATGGACCCGGGGTTTTAAATTAAAATAAAAGGGAGGGGATTAATGTAGAATACAAAATAGGATTTTGGCGAAAAGAGTTTTAGGAAAAAATATGCATGATGTCATGATGATGCATGAACTATTAAACAATGACCAATTTTTTGGTAGAGGTTTTACCGAGGTGCTACAATTCGACAACACTAACAAGGGATCTTGTCCCCGAGATCTGTCTCATGGTACAGGTGAGAAGGTTGATGGTCGTAGTCTTCTCACTTTGTGTAGATTCTCGCAACACCACTAACAAAGATCCTTGATCCATCTTGAATTTTGCGACACCACGAACAAGGAGTCTTCGTTGGGAGAACACTCCGGATAAATCAAAGACGAATTGGTATAGGTCTCACAAGGTAAGTCCACCTCTAACTTCCGTGGAAGGAGTAAATTACATCGATCCACTGATTCAATGTACAAAAGTGAATGATAATAGTAGTGGTATGGTCGCAACCCCATCCTGCACTCAAAGCATGTAGCATCCCATCTGTGTAACATGTGTAATGCTACATGAATAATAATAAAATGTTACTTACTACATGTGATTTATTGCATCATCATTATATCATTCTCATGTCACCATGCCACCTTTCATTTGAGCATCATATAAAAACCCCTCTATTTGGTTCTTATCCCATATGCATTATATATTGTATCAATTGTAATTGCCTCTTGATATAGTGTTTTTGCTTCTTGATAAATTGTTTGATGTCCAAGTTGAGTTGTGGGCATATCTATTAAACTCCACCACCTTTCTTTGGCTCTAGCTATATCTTCCACCATCTTAATTATTTATGGGACCAATCTATTTCTTTGGTTTTAACTCAAGCTCATAAATATTAATAATGGCTCCTTGCTTGTGCTCTACATCTTTTCATTCATGATGCCTTCTTCTTTTTACAATTTGAGGAATGAAAGTCTACATGGACACCTTCCATGTATCTAGAGCATGATCCCTTCCTCCTTGACATGGTTATCATGAGCCATGGTCTTGCTTGAATTTTGGTGAATGTATGAAATACTATAGGTGCACATACACTAGGCCTACCACTTCCATTCAACAAGCCTATCCCTTGGTAAACCATGTGAGGTAGTGAATTCCATCCTTCTCTTGGAAGCTAAATCCAAATGAGGTACTTGTTTGTACTCAAACATCCACTTTTTATCTATTTTTTCCCTCTTCTTCTTTCAAAACAATGCATGCATTGTACATGCATTCATACCAATCTTTCTTCTTCTTATGTTCTTTCAAATCTTGTAGGTTTATAAATGTTTTGAATTGTTTGTTTCAACTAAAGAAATAAATGAATAAAATTGGACAAGCTACTCTACACTATTCTTCTCTAAAACCTAAACTACCATTTTCTAAACCTACCATAAAAAACCATCTCTCTTTCTCTAGCTAAACCTGATCCTAGCTAGACTAAACCCCCTAGCTCACCTAAACTGAATCATCTACACCCTTCGCCACCACCTAGTGCCCCTCCTAGTTTTCCCTCTTGTGCAACCCAGCCGCAAGCACACCACCTGGTGCCACCCAACCCTTCGACCCAGCGAGACCAGGCCTTTCCTTACCTTGGCCTTTTCCTAGCCTGCACCAAGCAGCAACACAGGGGATCGAGAATGAGAAGCCACTGCACCAGCCGTGCCTCCCTAGCGACGCGTTCTTCCTTTGCGCCTAGGCTCTACCTTGCCAGTGACCCCACCGTTAGTGCCCTATTTCTCTTCCGCCTCGATCATGTGCACAGTCGATCCAGGACGGCGCCCATGTAGTGCACATGCCCTTGCTTTTGCATAAAGCAATAGAGGAAGCAACCCCGCTCCTCCCCAACCACCCCACCAACACAGTTTGCTTTTCCCCACCCCTCTCCTTTCCCTCCTCTATCCTCTAGACGCCGCCATGTTTTGTCCTAAAGCCTAGCGCCGCCTACCATTGTCGCACTGTCGTCTTCGTCGCCATACCACTTACCAAGAGCTACGCAAGAACCTACCGGATCTTGTTCTATACCTGGGGCGAGGAGCAGAAGGGAAGGGAGTTCACCCCGACGCCGCTCGTGCAGCCACTAGAACGCATGCCACTGCTATCGTCCCCCCTGTCGCGATCATCTCTGGCTCGCCGTCGCATGTCGCCTATTTACCTCGGTAATCCTTCTCCATGGCCTTCTTCCTACTCTGTAATTCCGCCATGTTCGAGCTACCAGCACTGGTGGAAATAGGCCTATAGGTCCCAGTTGGTACGGGGCTTTAGTCCCGGTTGCCCAACCGGGACGGGGCAATCGGGACTAAATCCCTAACCTTTAGTCCCGGTTGCCCCACCAACCGGGACAAAAGGGTGCACACGTGGCCGCAGTATAGAGCGAGGGGGGTGGAGCATTAGTCCCGGTTCGTAACACGCACCGGGACTAATAACCTTCTGCCGCGGCAGAGATTTGACCCATTTCTCCGCCGCGACATAGAATTCATTTTGGCACATTTTGTTGTCACAAGATTTTCGCCACTTTTTGTGCCGCGGCAGAGAATTCATTTAGGTTGTTTTATTGTTTATTTAGTGTTTTGCACTTATCAATGAAGGAACCTTATATTACACAAGATCATCATGACAATATTACATTCAATACACGGATCGATTTCATGCACTACATACAAAAGTTGCTATTCGATGCTACCGGCCAATTCCTATTGTCTATACACAGCCGAATAGTATTCCCCTTTTGGGTTTAGGACTTCTGCATCCAAGAATCCCGCCAATTCCTTCCTGAATTGCTCGTATGCGATCCTTTGGCAGAAGACCGTCCCGTAGGCGTTCGATCTGATATTTTAAAAAGGAGTCAGTCTATATGAATGAAACTAAACACAATTTGATTGTAATTAAAAACTATAGAAATTGTTTACGTACGTGGAGTTGCTCTAAATTTCCACCCTTCTCATCGCACGTCTTCCGGATGAACTCGCAAACATAGTATCCACATAGATTGTTACCTGGTCCCTGCGTCAGGCACTTTACGAGAACAGAGTTCAATCAAAAATAATAATCAAGCGTGATAATAACTGTATCAAAACTAGAATCAAGGAGATGCGCGGATATAGCTAGTGGTGCTTACATTTAGTGGGTGAAATGTAAGCTCCTCTTTCCAAACAACCCTACCCTTGTTGGTGAACCGTTTCCAAGCGCTACCCGACGTAGAAAACGAATAAAAGAAGTTATTAATTACTTGATATCATAAAATTCATGAACGTTGCCGATATAGTGTCGTAATGATTAGAATTACCGCTAGAGAAGCATCTGCATGTCCTTCCACGTCTCAAGAGGTTTATGTTTCGAGTCCATGACTAGTACACGCCCTTTGTCAAGTTGAATGATTAACATAATATAGTGGAAGTTGCGAATGCATAACTAATCAATTATATACTAAACATCGAGTAAGCGAAATAGAAAGTGTATACAAGACAATAACACTCACTCGAAGTTGTAAGGAAAAAGTATTTCCCTTCTGGTTTCTTGAAACCTTAACGCGTGTACTATATTATCCTCCGTATCCTGGGGGCTTGTTTTGAGATTAGCTTCATGAACCCAATATGGGTCAATGAAGACAATGTCATAGATTTGTCCTCTGCTGCATTCGAGAATCTTCATTCTGCATATTACAGTATGATTATATACATGCAATAAACAAGGTGAGATAGTGGAGACTAAATTAATTACAATTAGTACTTACGCATAATAGGCATCGACGATCGATTTGTCCAAGGCGTCTTGATTGAATAACTGAAATAGTTCATAAAATTCAATGGATATCATGTCATCCTTTTCTTTCCCATGATGCTTTTTGTAACCCTCAAAGACTATCCGCTTAGCCCGGCCTTTGTGGCATGCATGTACCGATTATGCAATCTTCGCTTTTTGTTGGAAGATTGTTTACCTCCTCAGTTTGATGAGAGGTTTACCGCATCGGTATTTGTATGCTATCGCACTCACGGGAAGAACTCTAATCGGGATAAGTACTGGCAATACTCATACCTTGAGCAGCAGCTTCAGACAGTGCAACTACCTCTGGATCATACTGCTCTTCGGCCCCATATTTGCTCGACCCCACATTGGTTTGGGAAATCACCATGAGAGGGGCGCAAGTCTGTTTTGCTTGTTCTCCGAGCTGGGCAACAGATTTCTCGCTTGCATCAGGACTGTTCTTCGAGGCTTTTTGTGCCGCGTGTGACTTGAGAATAGAACGCTCATAGTATAATGACAGCTTTGGCTCGGGTTGATGAAGAGTCTTTAGAATTTTCAACACTTTGGCTTTTTCTTCTTTGGTGCTTGGGAACTCTGGCTCTTTCGGCCGCCTCAGCTTAGCGAAAACACCATTATTTCCGTGATTAACGATCGCCTCCTCTTCAAGATCATAAGCTCTCTTGGGAGGAACCTTTGGTACTTTTGGAAGAGGCTCTTGTTTACATTTCGGCGATCGCTTACCATGACGCACAGTAGCGGTACGCTGACGCTTTTTATCCTAAGGAGCCGGCGATGGCTCCCACGGCGATGGCTGCGCCGGAGATTGGTGAGGCGACGTAGCCGGGTGAGGCGACGAAGACGGCTGCCGCGGCGGCGACGACCTCGCTAGAGACGGGTGAGGCGGCGACGAATATGGCCTTGGCGTGTGATTTCGAAGCACGATACATTCCTTCGGCCATAGAATGGTGACTTTTTTGCGTCTCCCAGTACAGTCACATCCCCTTCACCTGCAGGGTAGTGAAGATCCAAAACTTCAAAGGTTGGCATGATTTCATCCACCCCGACAACAGCTTAGCCCTCTGGAAGCGGACGACAGTGGTAAGTTGGTGTGGGTCCAATTGGTAAGGCATAGCCGACCGCCACCTTCATTGATATGTTCAGAACTTTGACATGTAGCTCGCAGTGTGTCATCTCTGTGATATCATCCACTGGGTAGCCAACAGGAGCCATCGTCGGTGCACCATCGCATCACCATTGTCATCACCCGGGACCTCGGTGGAAGCCACACTGCTTTTTCGATTATTCGATAGGCCGGTAGCATCGAATGCAGTGTGCTGCTGAGATGGGCCGGTAGTACTTTGCTCTTTAAGTGCGTTAATTTCATCTTGTTGTTGCTTTAATCGTTCTTCAATTAAACGCATTCGCTCTTTCTGACTATCTGCTTCAACTTCCGCCCTGTCTTTTCTCCTCAATTTTAGGTGAAATAAATAAACTTCAAAACCTACTTCAATTTTAGTTATTAAACAGTATTTAAAGCAATGATTATCTCCAACATTAAACATGCGGCAATACTCCAACAACTGTGGTACTGGACGACACGCAACAGCACTTGAGTAAGCAACTACGACACGCAAGTCCAACTATCTACCAAACAACAGGTAATAGGATGTGTCCAAGGCAATATAAGGCTGCAAGGGATGTCCCGAGTACGAAAACTAGAGCATCGCAACACAGATAGCAATAGATCAACATGAGGGAATAAATACTATAAAAGTAAGATAGGTAGAAAGGGGGAGATGCTCTCCTGAAAACATTGCAGAGGGTTCATCCGAAGATCGGGTCGACACTCGCATTAACTCATCGGCCTAATCCGTGAAGAAGCAAAGCACTAGAAGAAACACCAGATGGACTATTTAATACTACGACAAAATATCAGACATGATGCATGTATGGTGTATGACATGGCAAGGTGCGATGCAATTAGGCAATATTAAGCGGAACCGGGGTCCCGACATTTAATTAAATAGTTCATGTTATTTAGATACCCCGCAATTTAAATGTGGTATTAACATGGCAAAACATAACATCGGTTCGCTACACAGATTTAAATGGAGACAAACTAAGACTAGAATAGCCCGCATATGGTCTCCATATTTAATTATATGGTGAATCGGCATAAGGTCCCCAAACCACATGACAATATGTATGCAAGCATGGCAATTTTATATGCAACAAGTAATATTATTTATAAAATATAGGTCACGGAAAAGAGGGTCACACTTTCGGGTTCGGCGAACTTGGCGTTCACCGAGAGGGGTTCGACAGGTTCAGGATCGGTCTCGAGATTCAGTCTTCGGTTTTCCATGTTGGCGCACCCGAGGTTCTCGGCGATCTTTGTAGATGACCAACGGGTTTCGGGTCTCGGCGTACGTAGATCTTGGTTTCAAAGGCACGACATCAAATCGGCGGTGTCTTGTCGAAGAGACTATCTTGGCACCTTAATGTCGCACGGGATATGGTCCTTGGACAACACCATCTGCAGACGCCCACCGAAGCTTGTGGTCAAACTCATAACACCAAACAAACAGAGGCAAGGCGAGCCTTGCAACGCTGGCGGCGGGCTCCTGGCTTCGGTTGCATACGGAGGAGGGAAGCCCTGGGAGGAAGGAGCACGCCTGCGTGGCCGGCCGAGCGGGAACCAGAGGAGGCAGGGCAGGTAGAGGGCAGCGGCGGACGAGGTGGGCGCGGCGACAAGACGGAGCCGAGGAGGAGAGCCGCGGGGCGATGACGGCCACGGGAAGGCGCAGCGAGGCCGTCAGGGAACGCCGGAGGCGCGGAGTCGGTGGCGAGCCAGGCGGCGGGGCCGGCTCGGGCGACGGCGAGGAGATGGTGGGCGAGAGGGAGGAGAGAGGGGTTGCTGGCGGCGGCGGTTTCCTGCGGGGTCTGGGGCGAGCGAGGAAGGAGGGGTGGGGCGGAGCTCTGCAGGCGGCGGCGCTCGGGAGCTTGCGACTGCGGTGGAGCGGGGAGGACAGAAGGCTGAGTAAGAGGGCCCGATGCGGGTTGGGGGAAGGAGGGCGCCGGGGAAACAGGAGATGGGTTTGTGGTGGCTGGCCAGGGAAACGCGTGAGGGACGCGGTCGGTGGGAGGTTCACGAGCGCGTCGCTCGCACGCGGTCAAAGGAAGCGGGGTGGGGTCCACGCAGGTGGTGGGCGGCGCGGAATTGGGGGCGGGAGTGGGATCGGGGGCTGCGGCTGTCCACTGGGTGGACCGGTAGACCAGGTGGGGTTTGGGGCGCGCCAGGTGGGGCTGGGGTGCGGCAGGTGGAGGCCAGGTGGCGCGCGGGAGTGCGGGTGGTGGGACCAGGCAGGTCAGCGCGGCGACGTGGCGCGCTGCGAGTGGAGGAGGTGATGTGGCTGGTTGGTGGAGGAAGGCGGGTAGACTAGGTTTAGGTAGAAAAAGGGTTTGGGGTGGCTCTGGTTTTTGTACTGGGGGGTGGCCGACTGGGTCGGATCGGCCCGGTACGGCTGCCCCCTGGAAAATAAAATAAATATTTTATTATTTAAAACGGGGCTTTTGAAATCTATTGGTAGACGAAACAAAATAATCCGGAGACCCGGGTTTGGTGTTTGAATAAAGATTTTCGAAAATAGTTTTTAATCAAACCATGCAAGATGATGACGATGCTCAAAGGCAATGTGGCATGATGACATGAGCATGCGGTCATGATGATGCGCAACACAAAAACACCGCGATTTTCTAGTAGTGGTTTTTGCGGGATGCCACAAATAATAACGCCCCAAACTACTTTATGGCTCCAAGAAATTAAATTTGACTCAAGCTAAGACTATGGGCATTCATGGTCCCACATATGGATAGTGCGATAGTCAAGGAAAAAGAATCAAGTACTCGGGTCCTACGTGACACAAGTGAGCTTAAAGAACCAAATAGCATATAATTCCCACCAGTGTGTCTTTCTTTAGTTATCCCATTACTATTCAATTTAGTTTTTTCGGTACTTTATTATTCAAAGACTCTCACAAACCCTACACATGAAATTCTATTACTCGCATGGCTCAATCAACTCTTGTAGTAATGGCTCATAGGATTGAGGAACAAGCTTTGATGGGGTTTAAAAGTAAAGGATATGAAGTACTTGGGATTTCAATTTAATTCAAATCGCGACATATGATGCAATAATAAGATAGATGCCATAGGTTCTATATGTAGTGCAAGCATGGGGAATTGCTTGCTTGAAAGATCAACTCCAAAATAATAAGGATCCAGGTAATACTACTGAGGATCCTAATAGTTCCCTTCCTTAGCATCTGTCCGGATAAAAACCAAACACACAAGGTCCATAATAAATATATTGCACAATCATATAAAGCATATGCAACAAGGAAACAAGGTATACCATGATGGAATGATGCACAATTTACATGGTATAACATAACATGACATAGGTGAGGTGTGTGGTACAAGAATAAAGCATCTTATTAGGTTTTTAGTCACGTTTTTCTTCCATAAACCTTATTGTACCTTTCATATTTATATGATGCATACTTCAATTCATATCATGGAATGCATAATTAGAGCGAGCTTGTCGCTCTGATCGATTTAGACATATCTTTTGTCGAATTTATAGTTATGGAATTAAAGTTATGCATTTATTAATAAATGGCATTAAAATGCTAATTAATAATTGGAACAAAATTATTTGCCCAGAATATATTTTCAATAGCATGTTCATATTCCTGGCATTTACAAACCTTTAACCGTTGATTCAAAAACATATTTTATTTCCAGTATTTGGATTTATTAATTTAAAACAATATTTAAATCAAATTATATTAGATGTGGTAAAATGTTAAAGGTTTGAGTAGATAGGATTAGTTTTGAAAATATTTGAATTTACAATTGAATTCATACACATAAATAAAACACAATTCATATTAAACTTTTATTCAAATTCCATTTTTTAAAAAAATATACATAGTTTTATATTTAAACAGAATATTAAAAAAATTCAAT
Source organism: Avena longiglumis (assembly GCA_030063025.1). NCBI lineage: Eukaryota > Viridiplantae > Streptophyta > Magnoliopsida > Poales > Poaceae > Avena > Avena longiglumis. Next base: position 189,354,837 of record CP125974.1, on the reverse strand, counting down.
TTCGAATTCTAAAAAGTTTTTGGGATTTTGTTACTCGGGGTGAGGATACCCACAGTCACTGCGTAGTGGGCCAGAGAAGCTCGTGGCGCCGCTAGCGTGTTGAATGGCGCGTTGGTGATAAGTGGCAGAAGGGAGGACCTCGGGTTTAGATGCAAAACGACCACGTTCCTTTTTGTAAATGTTACAGGCTTGTTGGATCGCATGTTGAGGAGAAAAAAAAACTAGAGGGGCCTAGATAGAAAATCTACAAAGAGAACACTATCAAACTGAATTCTGAACGCGTTTGACAGGTAAAGGTGCAATCTTGCGAGGAAGGTTGGTTCGAATCGAAGCCGAATTTGGGGAAGGTGTAAAAAGGAGAATTGTAGATTGATTATATCTCTTTGACTTTCATGTTCAAAGTTTTCTCCAATGGAGCCTTGTACATTCCGAGAATTATCTAGATTCGGAGTAAAAACATAGGAGAAATCTGAGTCAGGCCCACAGAAAATAGAGGATTGTCGCTGATCTTTAGAGGACAATGGAGAAAGCTACGATGTGAATTGAAGTAAGGCACCTAAATTAAGATTGGAGAGGGCATGATGGGCTACAAGCTTCCTGTTTGGTGTTTCACCGGTGGAGGGCTATAGCGGGCTGAACCCAACGTGGAATAGGGACGGGGTGAACTGCGCGTGGTGTTGCTGCTGCTGTGCAATGCCGAAGTACGTGTTGGTGCGACACGGCGATGGCTGCACTAGTGGAAAAAGGGCCATCCGTTCGCGTCCCCTCAGAGCATTAGTCCCGGTTGCGCCACCAGCAGGGACTAATGCTGGCACGCGTCCCGGTTCGAGCGGGCACGGGGCCAGGGGGCATGCGTCCCGGTTGGTAAGGGGGAATACGTCCCGGTTGGAGCCACCAACCGGGAATAAAGGTTTGGCCACATCCACGTGGCGTGGCACACACCTTTAGTCCCGGTTGCTGGCTCCAACCGGGACGTATTCTTCCACCCTCTATAAATGCAACGCCCCAGCCCCCTCTGCCTCCACTCTGTTTTTTCTCTTGGTGGAAGGTGTGAGGGGTGTGCTAGTTTTTTCTCTTCTATGCAAGCATTGAAGGTGTTTGATGAAATTTTTGAGTGAATAATCCCGTTCAATTTCTCATAGAACAAAAATATAGAAGGTGTCCGAGACGCACTTGAGCTTTCTCCTCTTTATTTCCCTCGATCGAGGTTAGCAATCTTATCTTTTCTCTGTCATTGATACAATTCATGTGTCGATCTGAATTGGTTATTTCAATATTTATGATGTCCTATTTTTTGATAAACTTATTTATATGATGCAGATGAACGGTCGGGAATGGATGTACGGTGACCGGCGCGTAGCCGGGTATATGAAAGGCATGGATAAATTTATCGATGTGGCTACGGCAAACAAAGAGAATGGTTTTATACGTTGTCCATGTGTTCAATGTCGGAACAACAAGGAGTACTCTTCCTTGAAAATCATTCGCTGCCACCTGATTATGAAAGGTTTCATGCCCAACTATAATTCCTGGACCAAGCACGGGGAAAGAGGGGTTATGATGGAAGATGGTGAAGAAGATGATGATAACAACTATCATCATATGTTTCCTGAATACAGTGATACTGCAATGGAAGACAATGGAGAGAAAAGAGGTGAAGAACGGGCATCAGATGAGCCAGATGATGAATTTGGTAGGGTCATTTCTAATGCAGCGAGACTGTGAAACAGAAAATGAGAAGTTGAAGTTAGAGGGCATGTTAGAAGATCACAAGAAATTGTTGTACCCAAATTGTGAAGATGGCAGCACAAAGCTCGGTACCACACTGGAATTATTGCGATGGAAGGCAGAGTGTGGTCTAACTGACTCCTCATTTGAAAAGATGTTGAAATAATGAAGCCGAAGCTTCCAAAACATAACGAACTTCCCGAGAGTACCTATGAAGCAAAGAAGACTCTCTGTCCTCTGGGATTAGATGTGCAAAAGATACATGCATGCATTAATGACTGCATCCTCTACCGTGGTAAGGAGTATGAGAATTTAGATAAATGCCCGGTATGCAATGCGTTGCGGTATAAGATCAGACGACATGACCCTGGTGATGTTTAGGGAGAGCCCCTCCGGAAGAGGGTTCCTGCTAAGGTTATGCGGTATGCTCCTATAATACCAAGGTTGAAACGCATGTTCAGAAACAAAGAGCATGCCACGTTGTTGCGATGGCACAAAGAAGACCGTAAGAAAGACGGGAAGTTGAGACACCCTGCTGATGGGCCACAATGGAGAAAAATCGAGAGAGACTTCCCAGACTTTGCAGGTGACGCAAGGAACTTATGGTTTGGTCTAAGTACGGATGGCATGCATCCTTTTGGGGAGCAGAGCTGCAGTCAGAGCACCTGGACCGTGACTCTATGTATCTACAACCTTCCTCCTTGGTTGTGCATGAAGCGTAAGTTCATTATGATGCCAGTGCTCATCCAAGGCCCGAAGCAACCGGGCAACGACATTGATGTGTACCTTAGGCCATTAGTTGAAGAACTCTTACAGTTGTGGGGCAAACCAGGTGTACGTGTGTGGGATGAGAACAAACAGGATCCATTTGATCTACGAGGGTTGTTATTCGTAACCATCAATGATTGGCCTGCTCTTAGTAACCTTTCAGGACAGACAAACAAGGGATATAAGGCATGCAACCACTGTTTAGATAAGACTGAAGGTACATATTTGCATAAATGCAAGAAGGTTGTGTACCTGGCGAATCGACGATTTCTTCCGACCAATCATGCCGTAAGAAAGAAAGGCAAGCATTTCAAAGGTGAGGAAGATCACCGGAAGAAGCCTGAACTCCCTACTGGTGATGATGTATTTAGTATGGTCAAGGACATAGAAGTAATCTTTGGAAAGGGTCCCGGCGGTCAATCAGTTCCGAACGACGTCGCTACAAGACACGCACCCATGTGGAAGACGAAATCTATATTTTGGGAGCTGCCATATTGGAAAGTCCTGCGTGTCCGCTCTTCAATCGACGTGATGCACGTGACGAAGAATCTTTGCGTGAACCTGCTAGGATTCCTAGGCGTGTATGGGAAGACAAAAGATACACCTGAAGCACGGGAGGACCAACAAATTATGAAAGACCCAAAGAACATGCATACAACATAACAAGACGGATAAAGGGGGTCACTTAAGTCGTGCCAGCTATGCTCTTACCAAAGCAGAGAAGGAAATCTTTTTTGAAGTCCTTTACAGTATCAAGGTGCCGTCGGGCTTCTCATCTAATATAAAGGGGATAATAAATATGGCAGAGAAAAAGTTCCAAAACCTGAAGTCTCATGACTGTCACGTGATTATGACGTAGTTGCTTCCGATTGCATTTTGGGGGCTTCTACCAGAAAATGTTCGAGTACCCATTGTGAAGCTGTGTGCATTCCTCAATGCAATATCTCAGAAGGTAATCAATCCAGATATTCTGCCAAGGTTACAGAAGGATGTGGTACAATGTCTTTTTAGTTTTGAATTGGTGTTCCCACCATCCTTCTTCAATATTATGACGCATCTCCTGGTTCATCTAGTGGAAGAGATTGCCATTCTCGGTCCGGTATTTCTGCACAATATGTTCCCCTTTGAGAGGTTCATGGGAGTCTTAAAGAAATATGTTCATAACCGTGTTAGACTAGAAGGAAGCATCTCCAAGGGATATGGAACAGAGGAGGTCATTGAGTTTTGTGTTGACTTTATTCCTGACCTTAAGCCGATTGGTGTTTCTGACTCGCGGCATGAGGGAAGACTAAGTGGAAAAGGCACGCTGGGAAAGAAAGCAATGATATGTAGGGACGGGGATTCTTTCACTAAAGCACACTACACAGTTCTACATAATTCCACCTTGGCAGCTCCGTATATCGAGGAACACAAGAATATTGTACGCTCCAAAAACCCGGGGAATCCTGAATCATGGATTACAGATGAACACACGAAGTCTTTCGGTGGTTGGATGCCGACACATCTCTTGAATGACACCACTGTTGGAGATCATCTATACTTGTTGGCCGCGTCACCATATTCTACTGTATTGAATTTCCAAGGGTACGAAATAAATGGGAATACATTCTACACGATCGCCCAAGATAAAAAGAGCACCAACCAAAATAGTGGTGTCCGCTTTGATGCAATAGACGAGAATGGACAAAAGGACACATATTATGGTTACATAGAGGAGATATGGGAACTAGACTATGGAGTCTCTTTTAAGGTCCCTTTGTTTCGCTGCAAATGGGTCAACCTGAATGGGGAAGGGGTAAAGATAGACCAGTTGTACGGAATGACAACAGTGGATCTCAACAATCTAGGTTATAGAGATGAACCATTTGTCCTAGCCAATGATGTGTCTCAGGTTTTCTATGTTATGGACATGTCCTCCAGACCGAAAAAAAAGAAAAAATATGCAAACAAATACATCATATGATGAGCCAAAGCATCACATTGTTCTTTCAGGGAAAAGAAACATCGTGGGAATCGAGGAAAAGACAGACATGTCAGAAGATTATAATAAGTTTGATGAAATTCCGCCCTTCACAGTGAAAACTAACCCAAGCATTCCGTTAAGTAAAGAAGATGCTCCATGGTTACGTCTGAAGCGATCATAAGGAAGGACATATGCCAAGAAGTTCATTCTCATATTATATAACTCTAGTTCATGTCTTTTGCGGTTTGTGGCTTGACCGAAGGATATCTTTCGCGGTTTGTGGCCTTTAGTACCGGTTTTGTAGTCTCAGTTTTTAATATTAATAAATGTCTTGAGTGTTAGTCCCGTTTTGTGGCTGGACCGGGACTATGAATAAGTTGTCCCGATTCGTACTTACCATGAAGATTTGATCTCCAAACGCGCGCAGTCACATATTAGGGAGTGCCTCTATGACCAGTTTCTTAGAGATGCCGGAGGACTGGGATCCGGCGGCATCTCCCTGAAAATGGTCGTAGTGGTGTCCCTGCTCTCGAAACCCATCTTGCAGCTTGTAACTTCTCTAACTAGATCAATACGCCTCGGAGCTAACTAATTTCACATATTAGGGGGTGCCTCTATGACCAGTTTCTCGGAGATGCCGGAGGACTGGGCTCCGTCGGCATCTCCCTGAAACTGGCCGCAGTGGTGTCCCAGCTCGAAAACCATCTTGCAGCTTGTAACTTCTCTAACTAGATCAATACGCCTCGGAGCTAACTAATTTCACATATTAGGGAGTGCCTCTATGACCAGTTTCTCGGAGATGCCGGAGGATCGGCCCGTCGGCATCTCCCTGAAACTGGCCGCAGTGGTGTCCCTACTCTCGAAAACCATCTTGGAGATGCCTCAAACTGGCTGGAGGACAGGACTCACAAGGATGCCTATTTATAGTACAAGCAGCTCGGCATAGTGTCGACACATACGAAAGAATGTCGAAACTCACCCCTATCATTAGTGCTGACTCGTGTTTTGTCCCGGTTGGTGTCTCCAACCGGGACTACAGGTTGATCTTTAGTCCCGGTTGGTGACACCATCCGGGACAAGGTACACGCCGCACGACATAATGTCGACATAATTTTGTGCCCATATTATGCATGTGTCTCACGACATAATGTCCCGGTTGGTGACACCATCCTTTTTGTCGCACGGAAAAGCCCTTTTCCATTTTCCCAGCGCAAAAAATGGGTCGTTTTGTGAAGTAACCACCAAAATGCCGTTTCAGAATGCCACCGTCCCATTTTCCTAAAATACTAGACCACCTTACATGGACTATCTCCCAACAGGGACATCTCAAACCTTTTCGTCCATCCCGGGTAAAAAGGACAAATGTCTGCCGAATCGGTAGGAAGTGGGTCCGGTTTGTACTACAGGTACATGATCTATCGCCCGTGATTTTTTGAAAAAAATCATTTTTAGACTCGCAATATGTGGTTTCTTCAGAGATCCAATGCATGTTCTAACGATGCTCGTCCCCTATCTTCATGCACACCAGTTCGACCATAGTTAGAAATTCAGATAATTCAAAACGGGCATAATAAATTCAAAAAAAATCCGAACAATGAAAATCCTTCGCATGGTGTCATATTATGTTACATAGTTGAAAGTAAAAATAACAGACTTGGTATATTGATCATGTTTCGAAAAAACCTTCACAAAATGACCTATCATGTTCTAGGTTTCATGGCTTTCGGTCCAAATGACTGATGTTATGTGCTGAATCACGGCATAGTTTGTGATGTTGTGCCCATATTATGCATGTGTGTGGACATTGGTATGGAGAACAATGTTGCAGGAGGAAGTTTTCCTTTTTGTCGCACGGAAAAGCCCTTTTCCATTTTCCGAGCGCAAAAAACGGGTCGTTTTGTGAAGTAACCACCAAAACGTCGTTTCATAATGACATCGTCCCATTTTCCGAAAATACTAGACCACCTTACATGGACTATCTCCCAACAGGGACATCTCAAACATTTTCGTCCATCCCCGGTAAAAAGGACAAATGTCTGCCGAATCGGTAGGAAGTGGGTCCGGTTTGTACTACAGGTACATGATCTATCGCCCGTGATTTTTTGAAAAAAATCATTTTTAGACTCGCAATATGTGGTTTCTTCAGAGATCCAATGCAAGTTATAATGATGCTCGTCCCCTATCTTCATGCACACCGGTTCGACCATAGTTAGAAATTCAGATAATTCAAAACGGGCATAATAAATTCAGAAAAAATCCGAACAAAGAAAATCCTTCGCGTGGTGTCATATTATGTTACATAGTTGAAAGGGAAAATACCAGACTTGGTATATTGATCATGTTTCGAAAAAACCTTCACAAAATGACCTATCATGTTCTAGGTTTCATGGCTTTCGGTCCAAATGACCGATGTTATGTGCTGAATCACGGCATAGTTTGTGATGTTGTGCCCATATTATGCATGTGTGTGGACATTGGTATGGAGAACAATGTTGCAGGAGGAAGTTTTCCTTTTTGTCGCACGGAAAAACCCTTTTCCATTTTACGAGCGCAAAAAACGGGTCGTTTTGTGAAGTAACCACCAAAATGCCGTTTCAGAATGCCACCGTCCCATTTTCCTAAAATACTAGACCACCTTACATGGACTATCTCCCAACAGGGACATCTCAAACCTTTTCGTCCATCCCGGGTAAAAAGGACAAATGTCTGCCGAATCGGTAGGAAGTGGGTCCGGTTTGTACTACAGGTACATGATCTATCGCCCGTGATTTTTTGAAAAAAATCATTTTAGACTCGCAATATGTGGTTTCTTCGGAGATCCAATGCAAGTTCTAATGATGCTCGTCCCCTATCTTCATTCACACCGGTTCGACCATACACTACAAGGAATGTGTTATTCTATGACCTTCTAATAGTGACCATGAAAAAAATCGTCATAATGTTATGACGATTTTGCACCAGATGATCGTAAGCCATTCGGAAGGTCCAAAACCTTAAAACATTAAGACGATTGTGCTAAAAAACGTCATAGTTTCATTAGGTCAAATCGTCATAACCTAATGAATGCAGCTCACGGCCTTATTTATAGCTCACTATGACGATTTAAATTCGTCATACTGTCCAAATTAGAAAAAATTAAAATAAGAGGTCGGCCACGTCATAAGTTGTGTCTATGTGTCGTGTCTACGTGTCAATTTTAAACTATAAATTATTTTCATGTATTAATTTTTTCTTATGGATCTGGTCCGTTCAACTCCCATCCAACGTAGAGTGGATCACCGGAAGCACACCTGGCCTCGAACACTCCACGCACGCCGATCGCGACACCCTTCCTCCAAAGTCCAAACCCTAGCACCCTCCTTCCTCAACGCCCCGCCGCCACCTCACCTTTGTCCGGCCGTTCCTCCCACCTCGCACGCGTCTCTATCCCCTCTCCTCCCCTCATGGTCATCCTAGGCCGGCCTCCAGTTCCCCTAGTGCTCCCAGGAGAGACCGCCGGGCCTCACCAACCCGCCCATTTCCGTCCATCTCGATCTCGAGATCTAGTCATCGCCGGAGTTTCTCCACCTCTGCCACCTCTCTCTATCTCTCAACTACTCTTCTAATGAATCAGAAGTCGGCGATGTCGATCTCCCTAGCGCACATCTTAGGGGATTCATCACCACCATGTGTAAACCCTAGATCGGCCGACATCGACGGCGGACCAGCAAGGCATCGCTCGGCTTCGCCCGCTCCTCCCTGGTCCGGCTACACGATGCTCCTCCAGCTAACCGACTAGGGAGGCCGGCCTTGCGCCCTTCTCTGTCTCAGGCCGATATCCGGCGATGGCTTGCCTGGTCATGGTGTCCTGCTGGGTAGACCAAGGCCGCCGGGTTGCCCCTCGATCCGGCGCTGCTCCTCCCCCATGAGCGCCACAAGGAGACCCATCTCCTGCTGCTGCTTGACTCCTCCGACGGCTTGCTACTACACACCGACCCCGTCCGTGTTGAAGCACTTCTCCCCAAGTTCCTTCACGTTCTCGCCGGACCGACCTGCCACCACAACTCCCACATGGATGCCGCTCCTGACGACGTCCTCCCAAACCTGCTGCTGAGAACTCAATTGTGTCTCACTCTAGTTCCACTTCTTGTATATGTTATGTTACACACTAGTCCTGCAACTCAATTGTGTCTCACTCTAGTGCATTAGAGAAGCAAGGCGTGTTCCTTGATAGAAAAACTTCTCTGAAGGTTGAAGATGAATAGTAAGATGGTAGGCACGTGCATTAATTAGAGCCCGCGTGTGTCTGCCCTGTTTAAATTATGCCGTCACTGGCCTATTTAATGCATATTAAACGTGTACTCGACTCAATTTGTATTCACCATATTCCTTACCGTATACTTCAATTCTTCTCATTTTCCTAACCATTTATGTTTCCTTGTCCACAGATCACATAGCTAGTTATTGACGATAGGATATGAGGGGCGTACCAGTTCAGTGCAGGTTATACATAGTTGTTGCTCATATCTTGTCGCTACATAGCTTTTGTATGTATCTTATGGCTACATAGCTATTGTTTATATGTGTTCACCATATTTACTTCATTCTCGTGTAGAAGAAAAGTTAATCGTTATGACTATTATAGTAATTTCTGTTCTCAATTGATACCTGTGTGTGTATTCTTGCTGTATCTGTGGGGATTTAATATTATTGATGTAATTCTTGTGTGGAAGAATAAATACCAACTGTGTTTCAACTTTGCGTCAGTATTTCTTCCAAACAGAATGTCAGGTTCATTGATATGTATGCAGCACTGCACTACAACTTGTGCTCTTTAATAAAAAATTCCCTAGTATCCATCATGTTTGAACTAGTCTATGATTAGCTCTGTACAATACTTTCTATGAAAATTTTTATTCTGTATATAAAAATTATCAGCTAAAGATATTCCAAAACACCTTCAACTAGTATATGTTTTCTGTAATTTTGTACAGGTACTAGTTGTACATCTGAAGCAAATTGGATGTTTGATTAACTATTTTGCTATTTCTTGTCTGATCTTGGTTGTTTGTTTATGGGTGGTAGGATAAGGTGCGGTGATCACGTGGAGCTAGAGAACTTCGAGAACCTTGTCTAGTAGGGTTTGCATCTATCTTTTCTCTAGCGAGATGGCGGGGCAGCTGCAGGTATCTTCTCTTGTTGTTTGGTATTCTTCAGCTTATTCCCTTGCAGCGAGAATAAAATCACTTGTCTCTTGTTTTGCTGCTTTCGTGTGCTTGATTGGTGATGTGAAAGCAGTAGTTGTTACATATCCTATATTATGTGTGCATATGTTTGACTGACAAGTAAATTATGATGTTGATTTTCAAACCTGGGAGTACATGCCTTTAATTAGTTTGCCTCTTTGCAATTTATTTGGTAAACCAGTTTCAGTTCTGAACGTTTTAGCTCATTACTGTTAGTTAATTGGATCATGAATATTCCTATACCTGGCCGATAAACGGTGCATATGCAGCTTCTCTATCTACCGCTGACAGTTCAGTTTTCTGAAATCTTTTTAGGACTGATTGAAAATCCTTAGCTAGCTTTGCATCATATATGAACTGCACTGAGATCCTCCCTTTACTTGAATAGGTATAGAAAGTTGACATGCTACACGCTGTGACATGCTGGATGCTGTGACGATGAAGTTAACACGCCTTGAAATTTCTCCATGGACCACAGACTGCAGTATATATTTGGATTTTGGTAGATGCTTGTTTAGATTGTAAAACATCAGTGTAGAACTGTATATTGTTGTAGAAATTCATCAACTGGTACATGCTACTGCAAATAACAAGAAAAATATGAACTTGAGAATACTCAAATATGATCCTTATTTCATTTATATCAAATTGCCACTAAAGAACTTATCAGTAGAAGATCATAGTCTTGAGATGATCTTGTTATTATCATAGCAGTGGTATGTCGATTTGATCTATGTTATATAACATGATCTGTGTCACATAGTTTTTGGCTGTCTTGCTCATCGAGTCATGGTTTCATTAAAGCCAATCTTTTACATAGGTAATCATACCGCTTTACCATATCTATCCCAGCCTTTTTTATTTATGTTATTTTATGGAATTGCTAGGTCAGTTCAAAGCGTAGGAAACCAATGACCAAATGGATGCTAGACACTTTTGAAACAACCCCCCTTTCGCAGTACAGATCCTGTGACCACCTTGTCGAACTAGTGAGTTTCCCCACCCTTCCCTTGGATGTTTGTGTGTATTTTAGCGAGGCGAGATGTGATCTGCTTTGATCCATCCGCCGGTGGTCTCGACAAGATATGAACTATCATTGCCTGTGGCCTCTCGAAATCCGATGAAATATTTGTTCTATTGATTGCATAAGCGATAACATGTATAGTAGAAAATCGGGCATTCGACATTTTTTATTCCAATTCATTAATGTTTCATTATTTCTTTAGTAGTCTGTAGTTACACCTCACGATGTTTTTCTCTTGACAACATTCTTGTTCTTCTCATTACAATATATGCTGATCGGCATGTTTTCTTTTTGGGATGACATTGATCTTTTTTTGAACACATGGAAACTACTGCTGTAGTTTCTAATTTTTTTATACTAGAGTTATTAGGCAGCAACCTCTTCTATTTGTGTTGCGATGGAATTATATTCACTATTGAATTAACACAATTACCAATGTAAACGAGATTGTGAAATCTAGAGTGAACATTTCTGATAAGCAGTTGTAGGTATATTTAGGGACTGATCTATTTAGTAACATAGAAAAGGTCCATTTTTTATGTTGTGAACATTTGAAACCCTCTTGCAACTGAAAATAAAGTAATGTATTGTTTATGTGGGCTAGGATAGTGCTTTATTTGATGTCCAGAAACATGCCCATTTGTTCTATTTGCATATACTGTTAGATACTTTATTGTTATCATCTCACGTGTTCTATTGCTTCTACCAGATATATTGTGGTGTCATCTTACATGAGCTCCAGACTAAGTTCAAAGAAGGCAGAACACTGATGTGGGTTTTGCTCACATGATTGTACAGTTCATGTAGCAAGTGGCTCGAGATGTACATACTTGCAGTTTTCCACGGTTGTAATATACTAGTGTATGATTTGTAGCTGTTTTATATTCTTGGGTGATGTCAAATATGTCCTGAGTGTAATATTGATCTAAATTTGGTCATCATTCATAAAAATTAATGTTATTTGGCCTATCCATAAGTAATATTTGATGTTTACTGTTGTTTGTCTGAAATGAAATAAATGCTAGATGGGCTGTAAAAAGGCCTCGACATAATTTTAAAATGGTTGAAAATAAAAAAGAAACGAACCTTTAAAAGGAAAAGGCCATGAAAATAGAGAAGGCCAACTTCTTGGGCTCGACCCAACAAATCAACTGAATTGACACAAAAATTAATTGACCAAGTTGTTGGGCTTGGCCCATATAAACAACAGGTATGGACTGGGCTGATTTCGTGCCACGTCGGACTGGCCACGTGGGATCTGACCTGGCCATGTCAATTTTCCCATGACGATATCGGATCGTCATAACAGTTATGACAATCCAATATCGTCATATACGGTTATGACGATTTCACTAAAATCGTCGTTATAGTTCATTTGCGACGCCCAGCTTTCGACGATCTCAAAATCGTCATAGAATCGTCATAAACGGACTATTGTGACAATTTTGTGACGAAAATAGAGGGTCATATATAGTCAGATTCCTTGTAGTGATAGTTAGAAATTCAGATAATTCAAAACGGGCATAATAAATTCAAAAAAAATCCGAACAATGAAAATCCTTCGCGTGGTGACATATTATGTTACATAGTTAAAAGGAAAAATACCAAACTTGGTATATTGATCATATTTCGAAAAAACCTTCACAAAATGACCTATCATGTTCGAGGTTTCATGGCTTTCGGTCCAAATGACCGATGTTATGTGCTGAATCACGGCATAGTTTGTGATGTTGTGCCCATATTATGCATGTGTGTGGACATTGGTATGAAGAACAATGTTGTAGGAGGAATTTTTCCTTTTTGTCGCACAAAAAAGCCCTTTTCCATTTTCTAAGCGCAAAAAACGGGTCGTTTTGTGAAGTAACCACCATAATGCCGTTTCAGAATGCCAGCGTCCCATTTTCCTAAAATACTAGACCACCTTACATGGACTATCTCCCAACAGGGACATCTCAAACTTTTCGTCCATCCCGGGTAAAAAGGACAAATGTCTGCCAAATCGGTGGCAAGTGGGTCCGGTTTGTACTATAGGTACATGATCTATCGCCCGTGATTTTTTGAAAATATCATTTTTACACTCGCAATATGTGGTTTCTTCAGAGATCCAATGCAAGTTCTAACGATGCTCGTCCCCTATCTTCATGCACACCGGTTCGACCATAGTTAGAAATTCAGAAAATTCAAAACGGGCATAATAAATTCAAAAAAAATCTGAACAATGAAAATCCTTCGCGTGGTGTCATATTATGTTACATAGTTGAAAGGAAAAATACCAGACTTGGTATATTGATCATGTTTCGAAAAAACCTTCACAAAATGACCTATCATGTTCGAGGTTTCATGGCTTTCGGTCCAAATGACCGATGTTATGTGCTGAATCACGGCATAGTTTGTGATGTTGTTCCCATATTATGCATGTGTGTGGATATTTTTCCCTCCATTTTTCTTCCCGCATTTTTTCCCGCCAGTTCTTCCCTCCAGTTCTTCCCGCCAGTTCTTCGCTATATATATGTAGGGTTGGCCTCCATTGTCATTGCACATCTCTAGACTCATATCTGCAACCTCATCACTCTTTCCCATGGCTTGCACCATAGCAATAACTCACAGGGAGGCGGAGGCGCTTTGCGCCTCGAACTACCCAAGACTCTTGTGTCCCTGCCGTGTTTGGATGCTGAACGTCGGAGGCGTGCCGGTTCCTCCTGTCCCTCTAAGTGTGGAGCGTCGGATGGCAATCACGAACCACTACTACTTCGAGCTCACGCCGGAGCTGTGGAGGAATCCTAGATGGCATCCCGACTATTTACCGACTTGAGAAGCCTTCTTCGTGGATCGGTGTGAGAGGGCACTCGCCAGGCACGAGGAGGAGGTCCCACCTCCTCCGAACTTCAACGAGGCCGGCCGTCGGCTGTGGTGGTGCGGACGGACTCTCCAGAGCGTCATGGCCTATGACATGGCCGCCTACTCTAGCCCCCGCCTGCGCTACCCTCAAGTCCAGCCCACTCGTACTCAACCTTCAAGGTTCAACGACGGCGACCCCGAAGACGATAGCGACGATGGCCGTGGAGAGTACGACGACTACAGTGGCGAGTATTACAGGTGTAGGCAGGAGCATGACTGAATTATTCCAACATTGCAAAACAAGTTCGGCCGATTGTGGCTTAATCTGGCCATGTATCTTAATTTTCAGTTCTTCTATGTAACTTTGTGTCAGTTGCGTTATGTACTTTAATTCCAGTTCTATCCTAATCAAATTTTCTTTCCGCCCATTATTTTAAAACAGAAAATGGTTTTGAATTATTTATTCAAATCCAAACACTTTTTATGGTTTCTATCATAAAACACTTTTAAAGCCTAAAATTGTTTAAAGTTTTTCAGGGAACACTGTTTAATAACTAAAATAGAAGTAGGTAAATGCAGAGGCACCGGTGGGTAATAGACAATATTTGGATTTTAACCGCTCACTGGTGTCCCAGAGACCCGAAGTTCTTGACACTGCTCCGAGATCGAGCGCTAAAACATGTGGGGTGTGTGGGCACCCCATCGATTTAGTACTGATTCCAAATCTTGCATCTTGGGGCCACAAGTAGTTTGGGGCTTTATTACTATCCTGTACTTATGCCATACTTTCTTGCTTTATTTACGATTGCGAGGAGCACTGACTGCTTGTAAGCGGAGTGTTTTCGCCATCGACAAGCCCAAGGACACTTTTGGATTCCCGTCGTTTACCATTGACGCAAACCCCGAGTCCATCTCGAGACCGCCGACTTGCTATGGTAGCTTAGTGGGTGGCCCCATGTACTTGCTTTGGGTCTAGGAAGCGTCATGACTTAGTCCCCGACATACCGATGGGTGTATGTTAACCGATCCGCAAAAGGGTCGGTGCGTGTGGATACTTTGGTGCACCACGAAGGTTAAATCTTTTCGAAGCCGTGTCATGTTATGGACTTTTGGAGAACAGTTCTTGATAATAGACAACTATAACTAAAGTTTACTGTTATAATTTGACTTGTATCCAATATGACTAGTAATCAGCTTCACTGCAACGGAATGGCTAAATAAAAGTACCAACAACTGCTGGGTGTGGGATATCTCATGCTAATTGTATCTGACTAGTAAGTGTTGCAACTACATTGGAATGGTTAACTAAAAGTGCCCACTGCTTATTATATCAGGACGACTATCTATACCTGACTAGTAATTGCTGCAACCATAACCGAATAAATAAAACTGCCAACTGTGTGAGTTCCTCAGTTGACTTCCTCGTTTGGTATCGAGGGGGAAATACCAGGATGGGTATGTTTGGTGGTAGTATCAGGATGGTTCCGAATAGGTCTTTCTTATCCCTCTCTGAGAGCCGACAGTTATCTCGAGTCTCTATAGGTTGTTTAGTGCATGTCGTTGCCGCTTCGATTCACCATACCTATGTGGCGAGGACCGCCGAATTCTAGTCTCGCCGTGCTTGGCCTCAAGATCGACCGCTCTTTTTCCTTTGCCCTTTGTCGGCACCCTTTTGTTTAAGCAGGTTTGAGATCGACGTCGTTAGGTGGTTACCCTTCCGCTTGGCCTCGGCAGGGTTATGGACGCCATTGGTTATTCTTCGGGCTCTTAGCTCAATTTGCATCTTGTCCGCATCGGACGCTATATCGCTTTTAAAGGTGATTTGGATCTTTGTATTGTATATATGTATTCTTGACTCTTTGAGTCATTGTTGTATATATATGTTTTGTGGGTTCCATCGAGGACTATTGTGTAATGATATTACGCTTTCCACCCGCACGCAAGTGCTGGTGGCACCTCTGAATCGCTTCTATGCGGGTTTGGCGAAGCGCTAAAACTTGCATAGGGCCGATTCTGAGGTGTTCTGAGTGGTATCGAGCTCAGCGATTGCGATACCCACAAGTCCAGCCTATAGGATAACCTAGCTAACGGCAAAGTAGAGTGTCAAAACTATTTTTGCAAAATCGGTTGGATAGTTCGATTAGGTCTGATTTTACTCCTTACCCCTGCTGCTCTCCTCTCACCTCTGCGTTTTGAATCCGCTCTCTTCTCCTCTCCGAGTCCGGATTTTCGTGGTTGGGTTCCATCGTACCTTCAGGGTTTCGCTTCCTCCTTTGGTAACGGTGTTGCTACATCTGGTCTTCATGCTATCCGAGGAATCCTTCGTCTGGTGGACTTCTCTTTGTTCCTTCTCGTGCCTTCCGGTGTTTTCCGACGCGACGACATCATCTACGCCAGATCCGATGCAGAGTCTGCATCACTCCTTTGTTCCTGAACCTCGATTGTCGAGATCTTCAGTCTGATTCCGAGAATGGTTGCACGCTTTTCTACTGATTGTGCAGAGTAATAGTTTGGGTGCGTGATGGATTGGCCCCCATGCCGACTACTCACTCTATTCGCTTGTGTACATTGAAGTGGATGAGAATGCATCGGTTCCCTCCTTCCATCGAAGCTAGAGGTGGCTTTATTTGTTGATACCTCTACCTTCAACCTTTTGTTCCCGGAGTGTTCTCTCGACGATCTCGGACAACGACCTCTTGTTAGTGGTGTCGCGAGGATCTACATGATGCGAGAAGATTCAGATCGCCGCCCTTCTTCCCGGTACCATGAGGCGGATCTCGAGGGCGAGATCCATTGTTAGTGGTGTCGAATTGTGGCATCCCGCAAAAACCACTACTAGAAAATCGCGGTGTTTTTGTGTTGCGCATCATCATGACCGCATGCTCATGTCATCATGCCACATTGCCTTTGAGCATCGTCATCATCTTGCATGGTTTGATTAAAAACTATTTTCGAAAAAATCTGTTTTTGTTTTCTAAACGCCCCGTCTTTATTCAAACACCAAACCCGGGTCTCCGGATTATTTTGTTTCTTCTACCAATGGATTTCAAAAGCCCCGTTTTAAATAATAAAATATTTATTTTATTTTCCAGGGGGCAGCCGTACCGGGCCGATCCAACCCAGTCGGCCACCCCCCAGTACAAAAACCAGAGCCACCCCAAACCCTTTTTCTACCTAAACCTAGTCTACCCGCCTTCCTCCACCAACCAGCCACATCACCTCCTCCACTCGCTTGGCCACGTCACACCTGACCTACTGGTCCCACCACCGCACTCCCGCCACTGCTCCACCTGCCGCACCCCAGCCCCACCTGGCGCGCCCCAAACCCCACCTGGTCTACCGGTCCACCCAGTAGACAGCCGCAGCCCCCGATCCCACTCCCGCCCCCAATTCCGCGCCGCCCACCACCTGCGTGGACCTCACCCCGCTTCCTTTGACCGCGTGCGAGCGACGCGCTCGTGAACCTCCCACCGACCGCGTCCCTCACGCGTTTCCCTGGCCGGCCACCACAAACCCATCTACTGTTTCGCCGGCGCCCTCCTTCCCCAACCAAGATAGCCCTCTTTCTCGACAACCGCCGCCTTACATCCTCCCGCTCCATCGCAGTCGCAAGCTCCCGAAGGCCCGCAGAGCTCCGCCCACCCTCCTTCCTCGCCGCCTAGACCTCAGAGAAACCGCCGCCAGCAACCCCTCTCTCCTCCCTCTCGCCCACCATCTCCTCGCCGTCGCCCGAGCCGGCCTCGCCGCCTGGCTCGCCACCGACTCCGCTCCTGCCTCGACGGCCTCGGCTTCCCTGGCTGCCATCGCCTGCGCTCTCCTCCTCAGCTCCGTCTTGTCGCCGCGCCCACCTCGTCCGCCGCTGCCCATACCTGCCCTGCCTCCTCTGGTTCCCGCTCGGCCGGCCACGCAGGCGTGCTCCTTCCTCCCAGGGCTTCCCTCCTCCGTCTGCAACCGAAGCCAGGAGCCCGCCGCCAGCGTTGCAAGGATCGCCTTGCCTCTGTTTGTTTGGTGTTATGAGTTTGACCACAAGCTTCGGTGGGCGTCTGCAGATGGTGTTGTCCAAGGACCATATCCCGTGCGAGATTAAGGTGCCAAGATAGTCTCTTCGATAAGACACCGCCGATTTGATGCCGTGCCTTTGACACCAAGATCTACCGAAGCCGAGACCCGAAACCCGTAGGTCATCTACAAAGATCGCCGAGAACCTCGGGTGCGCCAACATGGAAAACCGAAGACTGAATCTCGAGACCGATCCTGAACCTGTCGAACCCCTCTCGGTGAACGCCAAGTTCGCCGAACCCCAAAGTGTGACCCTCTTTTCCGTGACCTATATTTTATAAATAATATTACTTGTTGCATATAAAATTTCCATGCTTGCATACATATTGTCATGTGGTTTGGGGGCCTTATGTCGATTCACCATATAATTAAATATGGAGACCATATGCGGGCTATTCTAGTCTTAGTTTGTCTCCATTTAAATCTGTGTAGCGAACTGATGCTATGTTTTGCCATGTTAATACCACATTTAAATTGCGGGGTATCTAAATAACATGAACTATTTAATTAAATGTCGGGACCCCGGTTCCGCTTAATATTGCCTAATTGCATCGCACCTTGCCATGTCATACACCATACATGCATCATGCCCGATCTTTTGCCGTAGTATTAGATAGTCCATCCGGTGTTTCTTCTAGTGCTTTGCTTCTTCACGGATTAGGGCGATGAGTTGATGCGAGTGTCGACCCGATCTTCGGATGAACCCTCGGCAATGTTTTGAGGAGAGCATCTCCCCCTTTCTACCTATCTTACTTTTATAGTATTTATTCCCTCCTGTTGATCTATTCCTATCTGTGTTGCGATGCTCTAGTTTTCGTACCCGGGACATCCCTTGTAGCCTTATATTGCCTTGGATACATCCTATTACCTGTTGTTTGTTAGATAGTTGGACTTGCGTGTCGTAGTTGCTTACTCAAGTGCTGTTGCGTGTCGTCCAGTACCACAGTTGTTGGAGTATTGCCGCATGTTTAATGTTGGAGATGATCATGGCTTTAAATACTGTTTAATAACTAAAACTGAAGTAGGTAAATGCAGAGGCACCGGTGGGTAATAGACAATATTTGGATTTTAACCACTCACTGGTGTCCCGTAGGACCCCGAGTTCTTGACACCTGTTCCGAGATCGAGCGCGCTAAACACAGGTGGGGTGTGTGGGCACCCCCATCGATTTAGTACCTGATTCCAAGTACTGTACTGGGGGCCACAAGTAGTTTGGGGCTTTATTACTATCCTGTACTTATGCCATGCTTTACTGCTTTATTTACGATTGTGCGAGGAGCACCTGTACTGTTTAGGTAAGAGGAGTGTTTCGCGGTATCGACAAGCCCAGTCACACTTTCGGGTTCCCAGTCGTTTACAACCATTGACGCAAACCCTGAGTCCGTCTCGGAGACCGGCCGACTTCGTTGCGGGTAGCTTAGTAGGGTGGCCCCCATGTACTTGCTTTGGGTCTGGGAAACGTCATGACTTAGGCCCCGCCGACATACCGATGGGTGTATGTTAACTGATCTGGCAAAAAGGGTCGAAGTGCATGTGGATACTTTGGTGCACCCCTGCAGGGTTAAATATTTTCGAGAAGCCGTGTCCGCTGTTATGGACGACTTGGAGCACAGTTCTTGATCATAGACAACTATAACTAAAGTTTACTGTTATAATTTGACTTGTATCCAATATGAATAGTAATCAGCTTCACTGCAACGGAATGGATAAATAAAAGTACCAACAACTGCTGGGTTTGGGATATCTCATGCTAATTGTATCTGACTAGTAAGTGTTGCAACTACAACGGAATGGTTAACTAAAAGTGCCCATGCTTATTATATCAGGACGACTATCTATACCTGACTAGTAGTTGCTGCAACGATAACCGAATAAATAAAAAAGCCAACTGTGTGAGTTCCTCGGTTGACTTCCTCGTTTGGTCTCGAGGGGGAAATACCAGGATGGGTATGTTTGGTGGTAGTATCAGGATGGTTCCGAATAGGTCTTTCTTATCCCTCTCTGATAGCCGACAGTTATCTCGATTCTCTATAGGTTGTTTAGTGCATGCCACGCTGCCGCTCAGTTCACCATACCTATGTAGGCGAGGACCGCCGAATTCTAGTCTTGCCGTGTACTGGCCTCAGTATTAACCGCTCTCTTTTTCCTTTGCCCTTTGTCGGCACCCCTTTTTGTTTAAGCAGGTTTGAGATCGACGTCATTAGCAGGGTTACCCTTCCGGCTTGGCCTGGGCAGGGTTATGGACGCCATTGGTTATTCTTCAGGGCTCTTAGCTCAATTTGCATCTTGTCCGTACTCGGACGCTATATCGTTTTAAAGGTGATTTGGATCTTTGTATTGTATATCTGTATTCTTGACTCTTTGAGTCGCTGTTGTATATATATGTTTTGTGGGTTCCATCGAGGACTATTGTGTAATGATATTACTTCGTTTTCCACCCGCACGCAAGTGCCTGGTGGGCACCTTTGAATCGTTTCTATGCGGTTTTGGCGGGAAGCGCTAAAACTTGCATAGGGAGGATTATGAGGGTGTTACATTACTATCATGTACTTATGTCATGCTTTACTACTTTATTTACTACTATAGCTCTATGAGCGTTTACTACTATACTATTTTGGAACCCCACGCCATGTTTACGCTGTTTGGACAAGCCAAGTCACACTTTCGGGTTCTCGGTCTTTCTTAGTCATCGTTGCAAACCCCTTGGTCCGTCTTGGAGCCCGGCCGACTTCATAGAGGGTATATTAGTGGGGGTGGGTCCCTAAAATCATCTATGAATCTTGCGAATTCTTTGTCATGATGCCTCGTTGGGTTTTTATTTGGTTTTTCAAAGGTTGATCATGCGTGTGTTTCTATTTGTGCACCCCTATAGGGTAAATCTTCCTGAGAGCCGTGTCTGCGGTTATGGACTTGGAGCATAGTTTATCAATCATAGAAAACTATAACTAAAGTACCACTTTTAATATGACTAAGACTTGACTAGTAATAGTGCAATATTTATGGAATAATTAATAAAACTGCCAACGTATGGGATGTTCTTTTTCCTTTTGATTCAGGAATGGGAATGAGATGAGCAATGTTTATTTATGTTGATATATATCTATTGGGTAATTAACTAATGTTTATTTAATGAGAGTCCGTCTATCGTTGGTTAGGCGTATGTTGTAGCGTGCCTCTATAGAACTGCTAGGATTTATTTTCATTACAATTGCATCACCCTCAGGTTGTTCCCTTTAGATGCATAAAGAATTTCTAAGCCCCTAGGGTCTCACATGATAAATATTGTTCAGATGGACAGGTATATCCAAAGGAAGGCTACTAGTTTGAGTAGACCGATGATGGTGGCAACGACTGTCAGGTGTAGAGATTCTAGGGATGGAGATACTTGAGATCATGTGGGCGGGATGTGATTATTTTCAGGGCATTTTATGCCAGTTTTCTTCTCATCCGTACTCGTATCTTGTTTTCTGCTTCCCCTTGATACTATGATGTGTGATGTATGAGAATGTATCCTAAAATATTATCTCTATCTAGGATATTTGGATCTTGTCGTATGGCGTTGAATATTTCCATTTCTTTTAGATGGTTTGTCTCTGATGTACTGTTGTATGTCGCTGACATACACACTTGTGTATGTTTTGTTCATATACCTATCTGAAAGAACATTTCATGATCCCTAATGTTTTGTGTGTTAGATAACAATACCAAGGATCTTTTATGTGTGTTGAAGTGTTACAGATCTTCACTTGAAAATGAGCTTTTAAAGTGATTTTGGGGGGCGGATAATCCGCCCCTCTCCTATTTCAAAAGGGCGCAAGGGCGCAATCCTCAGAATGGGGGGCGGAATATCCCACGGATTTTCCTGCCAGGGCTGGAGTTTTTGGCCTAGGTCGGATAATCCGCCCCTCAAGGGGGCTGGATAGTCTACCCCCCCACCCCAGGATATGCTTCAAGGATTGCCACGACGCATCACTCAGAGGGAGGGCAGAGTTTCCCTCGGACTTTCTATCTCTGGGGCGGATTTTCCCCAGGGGCGGATAGTCCGCCCCTTGAGGGGGGCGGATAATCCACCCCTTGAGGATTTTCACCTAGTTAAGCTTGGCGTGACCCACTGTGTGTGGGCGGATTTTCCCCCGGACTTTCCGTCCAGGGGGTGGATTTTCCCCTAGGGCGGATAGTCTGCCCCTAGTGGGGGACGGATAATCTTCCCCCAAACTTCAGCAACGGCCAAATCTGTGTGGGGGGTATTTAAACCAGCTATCTCCCTCCTGCCAAAACTCTTGGTTCATTCGAAAAACACAAGATCTAATTATCAAGTTTCATCCAAGAGATCTCCACCTTCATCCACCCAAAGGCCCCGTTCCTTGGGGAATTGAAGGAGGAGGGCTCGATCTTCACCAACTACAATCAAGCGCTTCATCTCCTCTCCATTTATTTGGAGAATCATCGATCTAGTATTTCTTGCAAATATCTACATCCTTGTGTTTATTATATTGATAATCCTTGTTCTTGTGACAACTTGTTGTCATTACGGGAGCCTCCAATTATGTTGTGGATGTGTGCCCCGCTAGAGTTGTAAAGGCACCGATTCCTGCCGCGAAGGGTACCAATAGTGGAGTAGGTGGATCCGGCCTTTCGTGGCGAGATCCATCGGAGAATAGGGTGAGGCCTATTGTGGCGTGGTGGTCTTAGAACCGCGCACCCCTCCAATGCAGATGTACTTCCCTTAACAAGGAAGGAACTGCGGTAAAAGAAATCCCTGTGTCTCCACGTGCTCCACTACGGTTTCCTCGATCCTCTCTTTACGTGCTTAGTAGCTAGGTTTGAATATAGGGAAATTCTCGTAGTTGCATATCTAGAGAATTTACCTTGTGTCAAGCCTAAAATTGAAAACGAAATAAAAATTGAGTAGCACCTATTCACCCCCCTAGGTTCCCATACGACCCATTTCAATTGGTATCAGAGCCTCGGCTCTTAACTCGGGCTTAACCGCCTAAGAGAAGTATGGGTTCCAAGGGAGATGGGAGTGATACTCCAGAGGTAGTCACCCTGAACGATCTCAAGACCTTGGAAATAACCTTGATTATTTCCATGGAGGCTAAGATGGAAGAGATGCGGTAAATGATAATGCATCTCTCCCCATCTGCAGCATCACCTCCATCTGCCTCTGAGGCTACCACTCAGTAATCCAAGGAAACGGGTAAAACAGATTCCAAGGAGAACGAAGTGGTTGGTGATGGCACTAGCAAGAGCTCCTCCTTGAAAAAGTATAGTGGTAAGGAGTGATACAACGAGGTTTCCCATGTGTATTCGCCTGATCCACCTATCCCACACCGTCATAATCATAATAGGTGTGATCCACCCAAACTTTCAACATCTTCTTTTAATCAATGCCAATTTTTGATTTAGTCTCATGTGTGCATCTCCTCCATTGAGTTGTGGAAAATAATAGAGAATGGTCTTCATGTTGGAGATCCCAACAACCTAACAAGATGAGAGGTTGTGGACAGTAAACACAATGCAACGGCTCTACACATGATTCAGCTTGGTGTGGGTACTAAAGACATGCCACACATTGAGCATCTCAACACAACTAAGGAAGCCTGGGATCCCCTCACCGAGCTCTTCATTGGAAATGAAAGAATGAGAAGAAATAGATATGATGCTTTGAGTAATGAAGCTGAAGGATTCTATATGTTGGATGGAGAAGACCATGAGGACATGTATAGGAGGTTCAAGTCAATAGCCACCACTTTCAGAAATCATGGTGCCTCTCGTGTTGATGATGCTTGGATCAAGCACAAGTATGTGAGTGATCTTATGCCATTTGATCCCACATATTTGAAGTCTCCAAGGAAGGCATAACTACCACCTAATGACATCCAATGAGGTAATGCAAGAGATGGAAGCTTCCAAATTGGCTGCCAAGAATGCCGAAGATGCTCGTGCATGAGCCATTGAGATGCAAAAGGGGGTCGACATGGCCTTGAAGAAAAGTGTAGGTGATCATGATGAAGATGACATAGAAGATATAGACTGTCCCGAGGATGTAAAAACATCTCATGGACAATACATGGCCTTCTATGCTAGAAACTTTTGGAAGGATCCAGCCAAAGTCTGAACTAGAACGCAAGAGTGGAGCAAATGGAAGACGGGAAAACGGTCCCAAGCTAAGAACTTGTTTCAACTGTGGAGACCGGCTACAATTTGTAGCCGAGTGTCCTTATAAAAGTAGGGAAGATAATGGAGGAAGGCTGATTCTCAAGGAACAGTCAAAGGCTCCATGAAAGAAACAATTTGTGAAGAAGAATGATCCTTTCAAGAAGAAACCAAAGATTGTTCTAGTGGCTCAAAAAGAATATACTTAGGGAAGTCAAGATCAAGAAGGGGATGATAGCTCTCGAGAGGTGGCTGCTATAGTCACCACATCTACACCAACATATCTCTTCGACTCTTCGAATGAAAACATCATTAGCAAGAACGCTACTTGTCTCATGGCAAGAGGTTCCGAGGTATCAACTTCTAACACTTATTTTCCTAAGGCTATGATTGACATGGATGATCCTACTAGTCTTAAGGTTAAAGAAGAAATTATTGCTTTGGACTATTTCTTCACTAACTTTCAAGGTGAGCACAATATACATTTTGCGGCTCTTGTGGACCAGCTGGCCAAAAATAAAGTGCTTCTTGAAGAAAAGGGCAGGATTGAAAGGTAGGATGCAATGGAAATTGCATCCTTAAAAAATGCTCTAGAAGAAGAAGAAGAGGCTCGTGTTTCTCTTGTAGAGAGGCTTGAGTGTATTGAGGAGTCACATGAATATATGGTGAAAAATCTTGTTAAGGAATGTGACAATGCAGTAGCAAAAGAAAAGAAGCTAAAGAAATAAAATATTGACTTTGGGGCTGCTCATTCTAGACTCTCCGAGGAATTGGAGAAACTTGACATTGCTCACAAGGCTTTGATCTCCCAAGAGGCAATAATAAAGTGGTTATTATCATACCTTCGTACTTACGATAAATGTTTACATACCATGCTATAATTGTATTAACCGGAAACATTAATACTTGTGTGGTTTGTACACTTAAAAGAGTCCCTAGTAAAGCCTCTTGTTAAACTAGCTTGTTGGTTAATATATGATCATGGTTTCCTGATCATGAACATTGAGATGTTATTAACAATAAGGTCATATCATTAGGAGAATGATGTGATGGACATACTCCTATAGTAAAGTGTAGCATAAGATCAAGTCATTCAAATAGTTCATTTGCTATAAGATTTCTGATACATAGTAACCTAATTCCTTTGACCATGAGATCATGCTAATCACCATCACCGGAAGGATGCTTTGATGACATCAAACACCACATCGTAACTGGGTGGCTATAAAGGTGGAATTGAGTGTTCAGAAAGTATGTGTTGAGGCACATGGATCAAGAGTGGGATTTGTCCATCCATATGACAAATAGATATATTCTGGGCCCTCTCGGTGGAATGTCATCCAATTAGCTTGCAAGAATGTGAATGGATCACGAGGGATCACATATCACGGGAACAAGAAAATAATACTTATCGGTAACGAGGTTGAACTAGGTATGCAGAGATACCGACGATCAGACTTCGGATAAGTAAAATATTGCGAGACAAAGGGAAATTGGTTACGTATGTAAATGGTTCATTCGATCGCAAAGTAATCATAGAAATATGTGGGAGCCATATGAATTTCCAAATTCCTCTATTGGTTATTGATCGGAGAAGAGTCTCGATCATGTCTGCATAATTCACGAACCGTAGGGAGACACACTTAAGGATTCAATGTTGTTTAGTAGAGATGGAATGTGAGTAAAGAGACCGAATGTTGTTTGGAGTCTCGGATGGGATCCGGGATACCACGAGGAGATCCGGAACGGTCCGGAGAATAAGATTCATATAAGGAAAGTCCAATTTCAGTGTTCGGGAATGATTCCGGTGTTTTCACCAGAATTTTCTAGAAGGGTCTAGAAGGTTCATTGATCCGGAAGGGGAAGGGTACATGGATGTGTCATTACAAAGTGTAATGGTTGCATACTGTCCTAGGTCACTTGGCTGGACACTTGGAAGAGAGAAATCAAACTCTAATTTGAAAGTCGAAAAGGAAGTTTGAAAAAGTCAAATCCCAACATTGTTTCCGAGTTAGGGAGGGTTTCTATGTTAGGGAGGGTTTCCACCTGGGTTGGGAACACCCTTGGACGCCCCCACCTATATAAGGAGGGGTGGGGGCACACCCCAAGGTGACCCCCTTGCCCTAGGCACCCAAGAAACCCTAGGTTGGCCGCCCCCCTCTCTAGTTGCGACCAATCTAGATCTCCTCTAAACCTCTACCGACTAGTTAAACTCTAGTTTCTACTCCCTACATTTCAAAATATAAGATGTTTTAGCTTTGTGAAGAAAATGTATCTAGACTACTGTCGTGGTGGTGTCACGGCATATGCCATGGGTAGGCTTAAGTTGGCGGCCGAATGGGTGCTTGTGGTCACCGGAGAGGGAGTGCACGGTCTTGCCATGCATGAAGAACAAGATGAACTCTTCACACTTAGGAATTTTATTGATACTCGAGGTTTACAAGTGATCCTTGAGCTGTATGAACTAGTGTTCTATGCACTAGTTCCCTACTTGGTCCAACCTCCCTCTACTACAGCTATGCCCTTTCTTATATAGGCGCAGCCAACTAGGTTATACCCCTTTGTGTTCTAGGGTTACTGTTTGGACCTTGGTCCCTATTATGTGGGCCGGGTCATGGTCTTGCCCTAAGCCCGGTGGCCCAGTCCACAAAGCTAGACAGCTAACGGTCTTCTGGTACGTCGCCTCCTGTTCCTTTTGGCGTCACGCAGTAACTTTGTACGTCAGCTCTTGCTTTGGGCGTCACCCGAGTCCTTTCGTGTCACCGATCATCTCCCTTGTCTTTTTACCACGCTTTACCATGGTCCCTCCTGAACCTCACTCGTAAAGGTGCCACGCGTCCTATCTGACTCGACACGTTGGTTCCTACAAGATTAACTCCTTTGTCCTATACGGGCCGACATAGTTTCTATGTCGGCCGCATACGATCCTCTTACCCGGCCGTAATTACTCGGCTTGGTTCTTTCTTCACTCGGCGTAAGCCAAGCTGGGCTGTGTTTTACCCATTGTGACCCTACCGGGGGTTATCCCCCCGACATTAGTCCCCGACACTAGTGAGATCTAGTTCTAGCTCTTAGGAGTCTCTAGGTTCCTTTAATGTAATTGGAACTTTTTATTTTGTCCTTATTCATCGCTTATGGTGCACTGTTTGGAATGATTTCGCATATTGCCGAGTCTGTCTGACAGATTCCGGGTCTGTTCTTTGACTTTCTGATCTGTTTTCGCCTTGTGCCGAGTCATTTTGGCCAATTCCGAGTCATTTTCGGCGTGCTTCAGTCACTGACAGCTAGTAATCATGGTAACTTGCCTCAAATTTTGTTCCAAGCTCTGGCTACACAGTGACGGATGGGCAGTTATTTCTTGTCACTGTGGCAGTCCCATCGGTCTATGCCCCTTGTCCTTCCTTTCATGATGTGGCAGGGGATTTTTTGTGTTCTATTTTCACGTGGCACCCGCTGATTGGCTCACTCAGCCGGATACACGGCCACACGCTGGCCGCACGGTGTAGGAGGATCCACAATCGGAGTTTTTACTGCCCTTAAGTAGGGGTGAGGGGATTACAACTTCCCTCGCTCGTTCAGTTTCCCCATTGCCTCTTCTTCTTCTTCCTCGGGCCTCCAAAATCCAACTTCCTCCTCTGCGGTTCTTCTTGTCTTCTGCTCTTTCCTCGCAATTTCCCTTTTTCTCTTCTCATTCCACTACGGGTCCTTGTTCTTCCAAACCTCTTCAAACGGAGGAGGAGATTGAGAGGATCATGGACGCACGCGACGACGCTGAGGGGGGCGAAGAACAGGAGGTTCCCACCGGCGAGCGTGAAAGCTAGGAGGGTTCGAAGGTATCCACCGAGGAGGTCAAATGGCTTCGCTCCACCAGGCACATCCCGCTCCAGGTTGACTGTCTCCTTCCCGTCGGTGAGATCTCCCTCAAACCCGGTGAGATCTCCACATCCCGCTCCAGGTTGACTGTCGCCTTCCTGCCAGTGAGTAGTTTCTTTTCTTTATTTCTTTCCACTTTCCATCTCTAGACCCATCATCTGCCTGCCAACGCGATTGGCTCCCTTTCCTGCTTCATTTCTGCTTGTGAGGCCTATTTTGGCATTTGGCCTACAGTTCTTCTGTGGGCCAAAAATTTTAGCTTTATGGTGCAAGTTGTCAATCAGCCTGGCGCTCCCCGAGACGAGATTAAACCGACTCGGTGCGGTGCCGCTAGCATCACACCTAGGAGAGACTCCATCTTTCATCGGTTCACTGGTCTTGACTCTTGCAAGAAATGGCATAGGACTTTCTTCTATGTCAAAAACAGTAGGGCCACCAATAACATCCGACTCCCCCTTTCTTGGACGAGGTTCCCAGCAAGAAGTTCTGGCAGCTTGACCCGCGCGACCAAGACATTGCAGTGAATGAGGCCAATGTGATCTTGGAAAGGTTGCTGTCACCGGATGAGAACTTTCATCTCGCCGATAGGGACCTCATGTGCTCCCATGACCCCACTCGGCACTCCACGAAGGAGCTTACCCACGATTTCATGGCTCGTCGAGTAAGCTTGATCTTCAAGATGAACTTGGCAAATGATTGGGCTTGGAGCTGCCCTCCATTTAGCCGGGTCAAGCCTGTCCCCTAGGTAAGTTCTAAGTGACTTTTACTGTCGAGTCAGCTCTTGCTTGTTTGCTACTCTCATTCTTGTTTTCTATACTTATTCTGTTTGTCTTTTGCTGTAACACCCCAGTTTTATTTAATCTTTAATTAGGGTTTAGTTTGTGCATTCATGAGCATCATCATTTAAATTGTGCATTGAAGAAAAAAATCAAACCCTAAAACCCTAATCCTTTCCCTCTATTTGAAATCCGTTCAAAATGGTTTGAAATATTTTAAAAAGTACCAAGGTGTGTGGAGCCCAATCTGAATAAAAGGGTCCTTACAATATTTTCCATATATGTGTAAACCTCCTGGTATTTTTGAAATCCTCAAAACAAATTCAAATTTGAAATTACAAATAGAAATTGGAAACAGGAAATAGAAAAGGTTTTGGTATAAAAAAATAGAGGCAGAGAGCACTCAGGCCGAGCAGCCCAGCAACCTTCCCTCTTCTCTCCCTTTCCCGCGGCCCAGTCCGGCCCACCCCACCCCAGTACCCCTTCACTCTTCTTTCCCTTTTCTTCTTCCCGGCGAAAGAAGGATGAGGCGAAGCAGGTGCGTGTCGCCGGCGCCGCCATCGCCCTCTGCGCTTGTATTCGCGCATGCCGCCGCCTTAGGAGAAGAGGATAAGATCCCAACGTCGTTTCCATCCGTCTCAGTCCCTCCTGGCTTCTCTCTCGCCCTCTCTCTGCAGGTCTCCTCTGAGCCGAAACCCTAGCCACCACCGACTTGAATCGCCGCTGCTCCACAGCGCCCCAAGACCATCCGAGCTTCCTAGAAGCTCCGTCCCGCTGTACTGAGCCTTCTCGCCAAAGGAATCAAGACGAGGAGCCCCCAGTCGATGCTGATGTTCTCGTCTTCCCCGCCTCCGACCGAGCGTCGCCGCGGCCGATGTCGTCGCCTTTGGCCTCCGCAGCCTTCCCTGAGCACACTAGAAGCCTCAGGGTGAGCCAAACGTTCTCACGCACCTCCTCACTTTGCCCCTCCTTCTCTGTATCGGTTTGCTGTCGTGCGCCACCGTGTGCCGCTGCCATTCCTCATCTCCCTTGCTGCTACGATGACCACTAGGGAGCGGCGCATGCATATTTAGGTTCCTTGTGTCTCCCTCGTCCGAACCAGACCAAGCACGCGAGCTGGCTTGCCCTGTGGTGTCGCCGGCGCTCACCGTCTGTCACTGACCGTCGGCTGATGTCATGCCGATGTTGTGATGACGTCAGCGTGCATAGGTCAGACCCGGTCAAACCCTCTCTGGGTCCCAACTGCTTGCGTGGCAGCTAAGGTGGCCTAGGGCCCCTCTGCCAACTGATGTGGGTAGAGCTAACCCCCGTGTAAAAGGTTTAAACACCCCTGCTGACGTCAGCCATGTGCAGTAACAGTTTCATAAATTGGATTTAATAATTTAGAATCTATTTAAATATTGTAAAATCAATAACCTATTCATATTAAGTCAGAAAAATACAAATAATATACCAAAATGCTCAGAAAAATGAAACCTATCTACCTAAGCTATCATCATGCATTGATCAACAACTGAAATGACAAGTTTAATTAGAGAACAAAATAAACCCCTCTCATTTGTTTCCGGAGTTTTCCCTGAGTTAGGGTTTTCACCCCTTGGAACCCCGATTAAATTGTCGAGCATGCTTTAGGGTTACATTTCAATACAATCTAAATTTTCATATCATCATCCTTGCTTGAGCATTGTATCGATGCCATGTGTTGATTGTTTCCCCCTTTATTTTCGGTGGTTGGGTTCTTTTCAATAGAATACGATATCGAGATCGAGATCGAAGACCAAGATCAACATTGTTGAGAATCGAAGATCAATGAACAATACTTGAGAATCTGTAACCAAGTCAAGTACAAGGCTTTCGAAGATCTTCTTATTGGTTATCAATAGGCAAAGGCAAGCATAGCCCCACCATGATATAATCCTACGATTTCTAAAGCATTTCAATTCTGTAATAATGCATACGATTCTACTTTGGTCTTTTATCGATAGATAAAGTATCCTATCTATTGCATTACTCCCTTTGAGATTATATTACCTGATCCACTGCTCCTAGCATAACTAGGTTTGGCTTGTGTGCACTGCTAGAGCTTATATCTGTGTCCTGCTTAGCCATGCATAGCTGTTGAGTCTGGTCCATCCATATGATGTATCTGTTGGAATTATGCCCTAGAGGCAATAATAAAGATGTTATTATTATAATTCTTGTTCATGATAATGTTTATATTCCATGCTAGAATTGTATTAAGCGGAAACTTTAATACTTGTGTGGTTTGTGAACAACACCATGTCCCTAGTACGCCTCTATGGACTAGCTCATTGATTAATGATGGTTAAGGTTTCCTAACCATGGACATGAGCTGTCGATTAATAATTAGATCATATCATTGGGAGAATGATATGGTGGACAGACCCAAACTAAGCGAAGCAATTAGATCGTGTCATCGTGTTCGTCTTTGCGAAGCTTTTCTTATGTCAAATATTGTATTCCATAGACCATGAGATAATACAACTCCCTGGTATCGGAAGAAAGCTTTGAGGTCATCAAACGTTATCCTATGAAAGGGTGATCATAAAGGTGTCTCTCAGGTGATCGGAAAGTATCTGTTGGGTTGTATGTATCGAGATGGGATTTGTCCCTCCCAAGTCGGAGAGATATACTTCGGGCCCACTCGGTAATCGATATCAACACCGCTTGCAAGCATGTGGTTAAGGAGTTAATCCCGAAGTGATATCGGATTACGGAACGAGTAAAGTACTTGCTGTGAACGAGATTGAACTAGGTATGACGGTACCGATGATCGAATCTCGGGCAAGTAAAATATCGCGAGACGAAGGGAATATATATGGGATTGATTGAATCCTGGCATCGTGGTTCATCCGATATGATCATCGATGGATGTGTGGGAGTCAATATGGGTTTCGGACATTTGTTGATTATTGATAGAAGATCATGTCTGCATATTCTCAAACCCGCAGGGTCACACACTTAACGTATCTCGACGCTAGGATAGATTGGATAACTGGTTTATGAGTTTTTGTTCGGAGTCTCGGATGGGATCCGGGACATCACGAGAGGTTTCGGAGTGGTCCGGAGAATAAGATTCATATAAGGCAGTGCAGTTTTTTGGAGTTCAGAATTGTTCCGGGTTAATCGATATTGTACCGGAAGGTTCTAGAACCTTCCGGAAGGGGACCAACGTGTCCCCACCTTCCGGGAGGGGGCATGGTCCTATGAGGGAGTGCCCTGGCCGCATTGGGCCAGGGGCACAAGGCCCCATAGGGCCCAGCCGGCCAAGAGAGGTTTAAACTCTAGATAGAGCTTCTAGAAGGGGGGGTTTGCCCCCACTCTTCCTCCTTGGGGCCTTGGCCTTGGCTTGGGAGGGGCTAGGCTGAACCCACCCTCTATATATAGAGGTCTAGGCACCAACCCCTACACCTTCCCTCCAACCCTAGCTGCCCTGCCCTGCGCCTCCTCTCCCTCCCGATGCTTGCAGGAAGCCTGCGCAGAAATTCTCCACCATATACACCACGCCGTCGTGTTGTAGATCCAATCCATCTCTCCACCATACTTGCTATACCAAGGAAGGAGGAGACGTCGAGGTGCTTCACGTGTGCATCTCACGGAGGCATCACCACTTGTGGTGCTAGATCGGATCGGATCGCGAGGAGGAGAAGCGAGTACGACTACATCACCCACGCCCGAAACGTTCCAGCGAATCTTCAAGGG
Source organism: Avena longiglumis (assembly GCA_030063025.1). Taxonomy (NCBI): domain Eukaryota; kingdom Viridiplantae; phylum Streptophyta; class Magnoliopsida; order Poales; family Poaceae; genus Avena; species Avena longiglumis. The sequence continues at coordinate 189,322,701 of CP125974.1, read as the reverse complement.
TATGAAGATCTAATCCAATCTCTCTCGTTGTTTGCATCTCCTAGATTAGATCTTGGCTTTCCTCTGTTCACATCCATAGAAAATTTTGATTTACTATGCCGCGAATCCCTTCAGTGGTATCAGAGCTAGATCTATGCGTAGATGTGTTTCACGAGTAGAACGCAACATGGTTGTTGCGGGCGTTGATGTTTTCTGTTGCAAGCCTCTTGTTTGTGTTCTTCTTATGATGCGGGATAGTGAGATTGAAGCGGTCCAGGCCAACCTTACGCGACGTCGTTCGCGAGACCGGCTCCGCACTTGACGTGTGGCTTGTACCACACATGCGGCTGGTGGATGTCAGTTTCTCTCACTATAGTTGTCATGGGATTAACAACGGAGTTTAGCAACCATAATATCACCGTTGTGGCTTTCCGTAGGTAAGAATCGTTCTTAGCATCTACTCCCATAAGCCACGTAAAACATGCAACAACAAAGTAGAGGCGTCTAACTTGTTTTTGCAGGGAGTGTTTTCTGTGATATGGTATGGCCCAAGATGTGATGTGTATAATGTATGCGATGATCATGTTTTGTAATGTTTCACGACTTGCATGTCGATGAGTACACAACCGGCAGGAGCCATATGGTTGTCTTTATAATTGTGTATGACCTGTGTGTCAACTTCTTATGCGCCATGTAATGGTTTCACTTTATCGCTAAGTAGTTAGCAATAGTTGTAGTTGCTATTCGTGGTGGAGGCAATAATGGTGGAGTGATGGAGATCATGCCGGAACGCACAAGATGGAGATCATTGCGCGAAGATTGGCTATACCATGTCACATTAAAGTTATATGCATGTGATGTTTATCCTTTTATGTATCTTATTATGCTTAGATCGCGACGGTAGCATTATAAGATGATTCCTCACTTAAAGATCAAGATAAAAACTGTGTTCTCCCCAAGTATGCACCGCTATGAAAGTTCGTGTCCAAGCATCACGTGATGATCGGGTGCTTTAGACTCTACGCTCACATACAACGGGTGCAAGCCGATTTGCACACGCGAAATACTTGGGTCTAACTTGACGAGCCTAGCATGTACAGACATGGCCTCGGAACACATGAACCGAAAGGTTAAGCATGAGTCATATGAATGATATGATCGACACTTCGTTGTCCACCATTGAAACCACATCTCTTCTCATGAAGATCGGATTAGGTGTGGTGAATTTGGATCGTGTTCACTAAACAACTTGAGGGATGTTGAATTTAGTGGAAGTTCATCTAGTAATTTGATTAAAAGTTGAACTAGTTATCATGAACATAGTCTAATTTGTACTTGCAAATATTGTAGATCAAATGGCTAAGTCCAACTTCAACTTCAAGGTTTTTTGCTGAGAAGGAAAAGCTTAAAAACAATGGGTCTAACTTCACCAACTGGTTCCGCAATCTGAGAATCATTCTCTCTGGCGGTCAAAAGGACTATGTCCTTGAGAATGCGTTAGGTGACGCCCCTTCTGCTATGTGGCGTCCCGCAAAACCACTACTAGAAAATCGCGTTGAATTTGTGTATTGCATCGTCATCATCATATGTTGTGTGCCAAAACTAATTTCGAAAACCTATTTTGATTTTCTAAAAACGCCCCGTCTTTAAATCAAAACCCAAACCGGGTCTCCGGGTTATTTTGTTTTGGCCGCGAGCGGTTTGCAAACGGTCCAATTAAACAAATAAAAATATGTATTATTTTTAGTGGGGCAGTCGAACGGGCCGAATGACCCGAACGACCACCCCATAAACTAAATCGGTCCAGCCCTCTAAATCCTATGGCTACCTAAAACTCTACCCAGTCCAACCCTCCACCTCACTCCCACCTATCACAGTCTGCCACGTCACCCTGCCTCTCCCCTCAACCAATCCCCCCCTGCCACCTCAGCCCCCCTCTCTCTTCTCTCTCTCCCTCACACCCTCACAGCCCAACCCACTCCCACCAACCCACTACGCACGCTGCAGCCACCGCCTGCCCCGCCCTGGGCCCCACCCGCGCCACACACCAACCTCCCTCCTCCACTCTCCTGCCCTTCCCCCTGCCAGTGGACCCCGTTCCCCCAGCGGCCCACCTGCCAGCCCCCCAGACCCAGTCAACCCCGCACCCACCTGCCTGGCAGGCCCCACCCCGCGCGGCGCCCCGCCCGTCCTCTCTTCTTCCTCGCACCACCCCCGCGCCCCGTACCTGCCTCTCCTCCCTGCGCCTCCTCCCTCTCAAAGTGAGCTCGCGCCGGCCTCCGCCGCCATCGCTCCTCCCGCAACCGCCCGCCACGCTCTCCGTGCGCCGCAGAGACCCCGACGCCCGCCGCTCCGTGCTCCGCCCGCCCGTCTCCCCTAAGCGCCCGCCGTTTCCTCCCGGCGCCGCGCTAGCACGCGTCGCGGCCTCGCTCGCCAGCCCGGCCGCCACGGCACCATCCCGCCACGACCCTGCTCGCCCGTATGCCCCACCGCTGCCTCGCCCGACCCTACTGGCCGTCGCCCGACCCTCGCGGCCTCCCTCCCGCTCCCAAGGCGCCGCCCACCTCCTCCTCCCTGCGCACTGCCCGTCTGGCCTGCGCCGCCACGCTTTAGCGCCCAAGCCGCCTCAGCGGCCGACCGCCCCAAAGAACGCCCGCCAACCTCGCTGGGCTCCCGTCCCAGCGTCCTCCGTCCTCGCCCTCCGCCGTCCAGCAGGCCCGCTGGCCAAGGCGTCGCCTCCTCGAGCCTGCGCGACCCGGCCCGAGCTCCCGGGCGACGACCTCGCCCCTTTGCAGGCCCTGCCCCGAAGTCTTCCCTGGCCGTGCTCGCCTGCCGCCGCTGTCGCCCGGCCTGCTTCGTCGGCCGCCTCTGGCCCCGCTGGCCTCAGCCCCATGCCAACAAACTCCTCGCCATCCCCTGGCCCCGTGTGGACGCGGCTGCCCCTCGACGCGACCTCGATGGCTAGTCGTGTACCGCGGTGACGACAACGTGCACACGTCCATATGTCCCCAGAACGCCCGAGTCCAACACAAGTTCGGCATCCGCAAACCAAGGGCGGAACCCCGAGATCTTCGGGAGAAAACTTTGACTTGAGGACCAAGTTCACCGACCACCGAGGGAACCACCCCGAGAAACACGGTACCCGGAGATCGACACAGGACTGAAGCACCAAGGCCTCCTTCATGGGATCGCCAAGATCCACCGGCGCTAAACCCAAGACCGACATCGTCCTCCGAGAACTCCGACAAGGACGCCAAGCTCGACGGACTCCCAGACGCCAAGTACTTCGTCCCGGACGCCAAGACCGACTCGATGGCGCAGGCCCGACAAGACCCTCGCAACGGCAAGACCGACCCTGTGGGACCCGACAAGATCGACACGGCGACAAGGACGACACCGACCCGGAAGAACCCGATGTGCCCCCGACGCCGAAACAAGCCCGGCAACATGACCCGAAGACCACGGATGCGCCAAGATCTGCCCCGTTATCCGAGAACGATCCCGGAGTCCGAGAACGTTTCCGTCGAACCCTGGACCCCGAGACCGGACCCTGAACCCAGAGACCGTCCCCGAACCCCGGAACCCCAAGATCGTCGAGCCCCTCTGATGTGTGACCCTTTTCCTCGATACCCTATTTTTATAAATGATATCAACTTGTTGCATTAAATCATTCACCTCGCATGCATATCTGTGGTTTGGGGGCCTTATGCCGATTCACCAAATAATTAAATATGGGGCTCATATGTGGGCAAATCCAGCCTCATACGGCCTCATTTAAACTTGTGTAGAACCGGTACCATATCCGCCATGTTAAACAACATTTAAATTATGGGTAGCTAATTCACTTGAACCGCTTAATTAATTGTCGGACCCCGGTTCCGCTTAATATTGGCCTAATTGCATCGACTTTGCCATGCCATGCATCATACATGCATCATGCCGATCTTCCGTCGTTGTATTAAATATTACATCCGTGTTTACGCTAGTGTTTTGCTTCTTGGCGGATAAGGCCGTTGAGTTGATGCGAGTGCCGACCGATCTTCGGTTAAACCTTCGCAATGTTTTCAAAGTAGCATCTTCCCCTTTCTACCTATCTTACTTTGCTAGTATTTATTCCCTCCTGTTGATCTTTGCTATCTGTGTTGCGATGCTCTAGATTTCGTACCCGTGATATCCCTTGCATCCATATATAGCCTTGGACACATCCTATTACCTGTTGTTTGGTAGATAGTTGGACCCGCGTGTCGTAGTCGCTTCCTCAAGTGTTTTGCTTGTCGTCAAGTACCACCTTTGTTGGAGAATTGCCGCATGTTGACATTGGAGATGATCATGGCTTTAATTATTGTATCACTTTAATTCCTGTTAACAACTAAAATTGAATTGAGCAGAGGCATCGGTGGGTGATAGGTAAGATTTGGTTTCCGAACGCCCACTTGTGTCCCGTAGGACCCGAGTTCTTGACACCTGTTCCGAGATCGAGCGCGCTAACCACAGGTGGGGAGATATGGGCCCCCCATTGATAATTACCTGATTTCAAAGTATTGTACTGGGGGCCACAACTAGTTTGAGGTGTTTTTACTATCCTGTACTTATGCCATGCTACTTATGTATTTACGTTTGTGCGAGGAGCACACTGTACTGTTTAGGAGCGGGCCACGATTCCGCGGTGTCGACAGTCCCCGTTTGGGGGCATACTGTCGTTCACAGCCGTCTTCCCAAACCCCAAGTCCGTCTCGGAGACCGGCCGATTTTCGTTGCGGGTGTCGACTTGGTGGGGTGGCCCCCATGTACTTGCTTTGTGTCTGGGAACGTCGTGACTTAGGCCCCGCCGACATACCGATGGGTGTATGTTAACTGATCTGGCAAAAAGGGTCGAAGTGCCTGTGGATACTTTGGTGCACCCCTGCAGGGTTAAATCTTTTCGAGAAGCCGTGTCCGCGGTTATGGACGACTTGGAGCACAGTGCTTGATCATAGACAACTATAACTAAAGTTTACTGTTATAAATTGACTTGTACCCGATTTGATTAGTAATCAGCTCCACTACAACGGAATGGCTAAGTAAAAGTATCCACAACTGCTGGGTTTTGTGTTTATCTCATGCAATCTGTATCTGATTAGTAATTGTTGCAACTATAACGGAATGGTTAACTAAATGTGCCCACTGCTTACTTTATCAGGACGATTATCTAAACCTGACTAGTAAAGTGACGCAACTATAACTGAATAAGTAAAACTGCCAACTGTGTGAGTTCCTCGGTTGACTTCCTCGACGGTCTCGAGGGGGAAACGCCAGGATGGGTTTGTTTGATAATAGTATCAGGTTATCTCCGAATAGGTCTTTCTTATCCCCCTCTGATATCCGCCAGTTGTATCGAGTCTCTATAGGTTGTTTAGTGCATGCTGCCGCTGCCGCTCAGTCCACCATACCTATGTAGGCGAGGACCGCCGAATTCTAGCCTCGCGTGCAATCGCCTCGATCGACGCTCCTCTTTTTCCTTTGCCTTTGTTGGCACCCCTTTTGTTTTAAGCAGGTTTTGAGATCGACGCCGTTAGCAGGGTTACCCTTCCGGCTTGGCCTGGGCAGGGTTATGGACGCCATTGGTTATTCTTCAGGGCTCTTAGCCCCATTTGCATCTTGTCCGTAGTCGGACGCTCTGTCATTTTCAAGGTGTTTTGGATCTTTGTCTATTATATTTGTATTCTCGACTCTTCGAGTCGCTGTTGTATATATCTGTTCTGTGGGTCCCATCGAGGACTGTTGTGTAATGTTATTACTTTGCTTTCCACCCGCACGAAAGTGCCTGGTGGGCACCTTCGAATCGTTTCTATGCGGGTTTGGCGAGTTCCGCTAAAACTTGCATAGGGCCGATTCTGAGGGTGTTACAGAGTGGTATCAGAGCTCAGCAGTTGCGATACCCCACAAGTCCAGCCTGTAGGATAACCTAGCTAACGGCCGAAGTAGATTGTCAAAACTATTTTGCAAAATCGGTTGGATAGTTCTGATTAGGTCTGATTTTACTCCTTACCCCTCTGCTATTCTCCTCTTATCTCGACGTGTTTTGAATCCGCTCTCTTCTCTCTCTTCGAGTCCAGGATTTCTCGTGGTTGGGTTCCGCTGCATCGTGGTCTCGCTTCCTCCTTTGATAACGGTGTTGCTACATCCGGTCTTCATGCCATCCGAGGAATCCTTCGTCTGTGGTACCATTCTTTGTTCCTTGTTTGTGCCTTCCGGTGTTGGCCGACGCAACGACATCCTCTACGCCAGATCCGATGCAGAGTCTGCATCACTCCTTTGATCCGAACCTCGCTTGTCGAGATCTTCAGTCTGAATCTTGAGAGTTGGTTGCATAATCTGTCTATTCGTGTACATAGTAATGCTTTGAGTGCGGGATGGAGTCGCGACCATACCACTACTCTTATCATTCGCTTATGTATATTGAATGGTGGATCGATGCAACTCTACTCCTTCCATGGAAGCTAGAGGTGGCTTAAATTGCTGATGCCTCTGCCTTCGACCTTTTCGTCTCCGGAGTGCTCTCTCGACGATCCCGGGATCAACGACCTCTTGTTAGTGGTGTCGCGAAGATCTACACGAAGCGAGAAGACGCAGGTCGCCGACCTTCCTTCCGGTACCATGAGGTGGCGTCCCGCAAAACCACTACTAGAAAATCGCGTTGAATTTGTGCATTGCATCGTCATCATCATATGTTGTGTGCCAAAACTAATTTCGAAAACCTATTTTGATTTTCTAAAAATGCCCCGTCTTTAAATCAAAACCCAAACCGGGTCTCCGGGTTATTTTGTTTTGGCCGCGAGCGGTTTGCAAACGGTCCAATTAAACAAATAAAAATATGTATTATTTTTAGTGGGCGGTCGAGCGGGCAATGACCCGACGACCACCCCATAAACTAAATCGGTCCAGCCCTCTAAATCCTATGGCTACCTAAAACTCTACCCAGTCCAACCCTCCACCTCACTCCCACCTATCACAGTCTGCCACGTCACCCTGCCTCTCCCCTCAACCAATCCCCCCCTGCCACCTCAGCCCCCCTCTCTCTTCTCTCTCTCCCTCACGCCCTCACAGCCCAACCCACTCCCACCAACCCATCACGACGCTGCAGCCACCGCTTTGCCCGCAGGCCCCACCCGCCACACACCAACCTCCCTCCTCCACTCTCCTGCCCTTCCCCCTGCCAGTGGACCCCTGCTGCCCACAGACCAGTCAACCCCACACTGTGAGGCCCCCACCTGGCGCCCGCCCGTCCTCTCTTCTTCCTCGCACCATCCCCGCGCCCCGTACCTGCCTCTCCTCCCTGCGCCTCCTCCCTCTCTCTCAAGTGAGCCCGCCCCTGCCTCCGCCTCGCCCGCCTCGCACGCCGTAGCTCCTCCCGAACCGCCCGCGCCCGCTCTCCCGTGCCGCCCCTTGAGGACCCCGCCCCGCCGCTCTCCGTGCTCCGCCCCGCCCGTCTCCCCTAGCGCCGCCCGTTCCCCTCCCGCGCCCGCGCCAGACCGCGTCTGCCTCGCCTCCGCCCCAGCCCGCCACGGCACCATCCCGGCCACTACCCTACGTCTCGCCCCTGCTCGCCGGCCTCCCCTCCCCGCTCCCAAGGCGCCGCCTCCACCTCCCCTCCTCCCTGCGCCGCACCCCGCCTCGCCGTCCTGCGCCCCGCCGCCCAGCGCCCTCCCCTCCGTGGCCCGCCCGGCAACCGTCACCAACCTCGGGCTCCCGTCCCATGGCGTCCTCCGTCCTCGCCGCCTCCGCCCGTCCGGCCCCGCCGTCGGCCTTCCGGCGTCCGCCTCCTCGCCTGCGACCCGGCCCGAAGCTCCCGGCGGACGACCTCGCCCCTTTGCAGGCCCAGCGTCCCGAGTCTTCCCTGGCCGTGCCGCTTTGTCGCCGCCGTCGCCGGCGGGGCCCGTTTCGTCGGCCGCCTCTGGCCTCAGCCCCATGCCAGCAAACTCCTCGCCATCCCCTGGCCCCGTGTGGACGCGGCGGCCCCTCGACGCGACCTCGATGGCTAGTCGTGTACCGCGGTGACGACAACGTGCACACGTCCATATGTCCCGTAACGCCGAGTCAACACAAGTTCGGCATCCGCAAACCAAAGGCGGAACCCCGAGATCTTCGGGAGAAAACTTTGACTTGAGGACCAAGTTCACCGACCACCGAGGGAACCACCCCGAGAAACACGGTACCCGGAGATCGACACAGGACTGAAGCACCAAGGCCTCCTTCATGGGATCGCCAAGATCCACCGGCGCTAAACCCAAGACCGACATCGTCCTCCGAGAACTCCGACAAGGACGCCAAGCTCGACGGACTCCCAGACGCCAAGTACTTCGTCCCGGACGCCAAGACCGACTCGATGGCGCAGGCCCGACAAGACCCTCGCAACGGCAAGACCGACCCTGTGGGACCCGACAAGATCGACACGGCGACAAGGACGACACCGACCCGGAAGAACCCGATGTGCCCCCGACGCCGAAAGAAGCCCGGCAACATGACCCGAAGACCACGGATGCGCCAAGATCTGCCCCGTTATCCGAGAACGATCCCGGAGTCCGAGAACGTTTCCGTCGAACCCTGGACCCCGAGACCGGACCCTGAACCCAGAGACCGTCCCCGAACCCCGGAACCCCAAGATCGTCGAGCCCCTCTGATGTGTGACCCTTTTCCTCGATACCCTATTTTTATAAATGATATCAACTTGTTGCATTAAATCATTCACCTCGCATGCATATCTGTGGTTTGGGGGCCTTATGCCGATTCACCAAATAATTAAATATGGGGCTCATATGTGGGCAAATCCAGCCTCATACGGCCTCATTTAAACTTGTGTAGCGAACCGGTACCATATCTGGCCATGTTAAACAACATTTAAATTGCGGGGTAGCTAATTCACTTGAACCGTTTAATTAATTGTCGGGACCCCGGTTCCGCTTAATATTGGCCTAATTGCATCGCACTTTGCCATGCCATGCATCATACATGCATCATGCCGATCTTCTGTCGTTGTATTAAATATTACATCCGGTGTTTCTGCTAGTGTTTTGCTTCTTCGCGGATAAGGCCGTTGAGTTGATGCGAGTGCCAACCCGATCTTCGGTTAAACCTTCGGCAATGTTTTCAGGCGAGCATCTTCCCCTTTCTACCTATCTTACTTTGCTAGTATTTATTCCCTCCTGTTGATCTTTGCTATCTGTGTTGCGATGCTCTAGATTTCGTACCCGTGATATCCCTTGCATCCATATATAGCCTTGGACACATCCTATTACCTGTTGTTTGGTAGATAGTTGGACCCGCGTGTCGTAGTCGCTTCCTCAAGTGTTTTGCTTGTCGTCAAGTACCACCTTTGTTGGAGAATTGCCGCATGTTGACATTGGAGATGATCATGGCTTTAATTATTGTATCACTTTAATTCCTGTTAACAACTAAAATTGAATTGAGCAGAGGCATCGGTGGGTGATAGGTAAGATTTGGTTTCCGAACGCCCACTTGTGTCCCGTAGGACCCGAGTTCTTGACACCTGTTCCGAGATCGAGCGCTAACCACGTGGGGAGATATGGGCCCCCATTGATAATTACCTGATTTCAAAGTATTGTCTTGGGGGCCACAACTAGTTTGAGGTGTTTTACTATCCTGTACTTATGCCATGCTACTTATGTATTTACGTTTGCCAGGAGCACTGTCTTGTTAGGAGCGGGCCACGATTCATGGTGTCGGCGGTCCCGTTTGGGGGCATCTTGTCGTTCACAACCGTCTTCCCAAACCCCAAGTCCGTCTGGAGACGGCCGATTTTCGTTGCGGTGTCGACTTGGTGGGTGGCCCCATGTACTTGCTTTTAGGTGCAGGAACGTCGTGACTTAGGCCCCGCCGACATACCGATGGGTGTATGTTAACGATCGGCAAAAGGGTCGAAGTGCACGGATACTTTGGTGCACCCTGCAGGGTTAAATCATTTCGAGAAGCCGTGTCCGCGGTTATGGACGACTTGGAGCATAGTGCTTGATCATAGACAACTATAACTAAAGTTTACTGTTATAAATTGACTTGTACCCGATTTGATTAGTAATCAGCTCCACTAGAACGGAATGGCTAAGTAAAAGTATCCACAACTGCTGGGTTTTGTGTTTATCTCATGCAATCTGTATCTGATTAGTAATTGTTGCAACTATAACGGAATGGTTAACTAAATGTGCCCACTGCTTACTTTATCAGGACGATTATCTAAACCTGACTAGTAAAGTGACGCAACTATAACTGAATAAGTAAAACTGCCAACTGTGTGAGTTCCTCGGTTGACTTCCTCGACGGTCTCGAGGGGGAAACGCCAGGATGGGTTTGTTTGATAATAGTATCAGGTTATCTCCGAATAGGTCTTTCTTATCCCCCTCTGATATCCGCCAGTTGTATCGAGTCTCTATAGGTTGTTTAGTGCATCTTTGCCGCTTCGATCCACCATACCTATGTAGGCGAGGACCGCCGAATTCTAGCCTCGCCGTGTACTGGCCTCAGTACTGACGCTCCACTTTTTCCTTTGCCTTTGTCGGCACCCGTTTTGTTTTAAGCAGGTTTTGAGATCGACGCCGTTAGCAGGGTTACCCTTCCGGCTTGGCCTGGGCAGGGTTATGGACGCCATTGGTTATTCTTCAGGGCTCTTAGCCCCATTTGCATCTTGTCCGTAGTCGGACGCTCTGTCATTTTCAAGGTGTTTTGGATCTTTGTCTATTATATTTGTATTCTCGACTCTTCGAGTCGCTGTTGTATATATCTGTTCTGTGGGTCCCATCGAGGACTGTTGTGTAATGTTATTACTTTGCTTTCCACCCGCACGAAAGTGCCTGGTGGGCACCTTCGAATCGTTTCTATGCGGGTTTGGCGAGTTCGCTAAAACTTGCATAGGGCGATTCGAGGTGTTCTGAGTGGTATCGAGCTCAGCGTTGCGATACCCACAAGTCCAACTGTAGGATAACCTAGCTAACGGCCGAAGTAGATTGTCAAAACTATTTTGCAAAATCGGTTGGATAGTTCTGATTAGGTCTGATTTTACTCCTTACCCCTCTGCTATTCTCCTCTTATCTCGACGTGTTTTGAATCCGCTCTCTTCTCTCTCTTCGAGTCCAGGATTTCTCGTGGTTGGGTTTCCGTCGTACCTTCAGGGTCTCGCTTCCTCCTTTGATAACGGTGTTGCTACATCCGGTCTTCATGCCATCCGAGGAATCCTTCGTCTGTGGTACCATTCTTTGTTCCTTGTTTGTGCCTTCCGGTGTTGGCCGACGCAACGACATCCTCTACGCCAGATCCGATGCAGAGTCTGCATCACTCCTTTGATCCGAACCTCGCTTGTCGAGATCTTCAGTCTGAATCTTGAGAGTTGGTTGCATAATCTGTCTATTCGTGTACATAGTAATGCTTTGAGTGCGGGATGGAGTCGCGACCATACCACTACTCTTATCATTCGCTTATGTATATTGAATGGTGGATCGATGCAACTCTACTCCTTCCATGGAAGCTAGAGGTGGCTTAAATTGCTGATGCCTCTGCCTTCGACCTTTTCATCTCCGGAGTGCTCTCTCGACGATCCCGGGATCAACGACCTCTTGTTAGTGGTGTCGCGAAGATCTACACGAAGCGAGAAAGGCCTTGGTCGCCGACCTTCCTTCCGGTACCATGAGGTGGCGTCCATAAAACCACTACTAGAAAATCGCGTTGAATTTGTGCATTGCATCGTCATCATCATATGTTGTGTGCCAAAACTAATTTCGAAAACCTATTTTGATTTTCTAAAAATGCCCCGTCTTTAAATCAAAACCCAAACCGGGTCTCCGGGTTATTTTGTTTTGGCCGCGAGCGGTTTGCAAACGGTCCAATTAAACAAATAAAAATATGTATTATTTTTAGTGGGGCAGTCGAACGGGCCGAATGACCCGAACGACCACCCCATAAACTAAATCGGTCCAGCCCTCTAAATCCTATGGCTACCTAAAACTCTACCCAGTCCAACCCTCCACCTCACTCCCACCTATCACAGTCTGCCACGTCACCCTGCCTCTCCCCTCAACCAATCCCCCCCTGCCACCTCAGCCCCCCTCTCTCTTCTCTCTCTCCCTCACACCCTCACAGCCCAACCCACCACCAACCCACTCACGCACTGCAGCCACACTTTGCCCGCCCTAGGCCCCACCCGCGCCACACACCAACCTCCCTCCTCCACTCTCCTGCCCTTCCCCCTGCCAGTGGACCCCGTTCCCCAGCCTGCCCAGCCCCAGACCAGTCAACCCCGCACCCACCTGCCCATGGCGCCCGCCCGTCCTCTCTTCTTCCTCGCACCACCCCCGCGCCCCGTACCTGCCTCTCCTCCTGCGCCTCCTCCCTCTCTCTCAAGTGAGCCCACGCCCGCCTCCGCCGCCCGCTTCGCCTCGCGCCTTGTAGCTCCTCCATCCCGCCCGCCCCGCCGCTCTCCCGTGCCCGCCCCGCAGAGGACCCGACGCCCGCTCTCCCGTGCTCCGCCCGCCCGTCTCCCCTAGCGCCGCCGTTCCCCTCGCCGTGGCGCCCAGCATCACGCGTCGCGGCCTCGCACCTCGCCTTCGCCCGCCCACGGCACCATCCCCACGACCCTGCTCGCCGTCGGCCCACCCTGCTCGCCCGGCCTCCTCCCGCTCCCAGCGCGCCTCCACCTCCCCTCCTCCCTGCGCCGCACCCCGTCTCGCCGTCCTGCGCCCCGCCGCCCTAGCGCCCGTGGCCTCCCCCTCCGTGGCCGACCGCCCCCAGCAACCGCCGCCAACCTCGCCGGGCTCCCCGTCCCCGCAGCGTCCTCCGTCCTCGCCGCCTCGCCGTCGCCGAGCCCGCGTCGGCCTTCCGGCGTCCCGCCTCTCGAGCCTCGCGACCCGGCCCCGAGCTCCCGGCGCCGGACGACCGCCCCTCTGCAGGCCCGCGTCCCGAGTCTTCCCTGCCGTGCTCGCTGCCGCCGCTGCCGTGCGGCCGGGCCCGTTCGTCGGCCTCGCCCAGCCTCAGCCCCATGCCAGCAAACTCCTCGCCATCCCCTGGCCCCGTGTGGACGCGGCGGCCCCTCGACGCGACCTCGATGGCTAGTCGTGTACCGCGGTGACGACAACGTGCACACGTCCATATGTCCCCAGAACGCCCGAGTCCAACACAAGTTCGGCATCCGCAAACCAAGGGCGGAACCACGAGATCTTCGGGAGAAAACTTTGACTTGAGGACCAAGTTCACTGACCACCGAGGGAACCACCCCGAGAAACACGGTACCCGGAGATCGACACAGGACTGAAGCACCAAGGCCTCCTTCATGGGATCGCCAAGATCCACCGGCGCTAAACCCAAGACCGACATCGTCCTCCGAGAACTCCGACAAGGACGCCAAGCTCGACGGACTCCCAAACGCCAAGTACTTCGTCCCGGACGCCAAGACCGACTCGATGGCGCGGGCCCGACAAGACCCTCGCAACGGCAAGACCGATCCTGTGGGACCCGACAAGATCGACACGGCGACAAGGACGACACCGACCCGGAAGAACCCGATGTGCCCCCGACGCCGAAACAAGCCCGGCAACATGACCCGAAGACCACGGATGCGCCAAGATCTGCCCCGTTATCCGAGAACGATCCCGGAGTCCGAGAACGTTTCCGTCCGGACCCCGATCTTTGGACCACGAACCTGAGACCGTCCGAACCCGGAACCCCAAGATCGTCGAGCCCCTCTGATGTGTGACCCTTTTCCTCGATACCCTATTTTTATAAATAATATCAACTTGTTGCATTAAATCATTCACCTCGCATGCATATCTGTGGTTTGGGGGCCTTATGCCGATTCACCAAATAATTAAATATGGGGCTCATATGTGGGCAAATCCAGCCTCATACGGCCTCATTTAAACTTGTGTAGCGAACCGGTACCATATCTGGCCATGTTAAACAACATTTAAATTGCGGGGTAGCTAATTCACTTGAACCGTTTAATTAATTGTCGGGACCCCGGTTCCGCTTAATATTGGCCTAATTGCATCGCACTTTGCCATTCCATGCATCATACATGCATCATGCCGATCTTCTGTCGTTGTATTAAATATTACATCCGGTGTTTCTGCTAGTGTTTTGCTTCTTCGCGGATAAGGCCGTTGAGTTGATGCGAGTGCCGACCCGATCTTCGGTTAAACCTTCGGCAATGTTTTCAGGCGAGCATCTTCCCCTTTCTACCTATCTTACTTTGCTAGTATTTATTCCCTCCTGTTGATCTTTGCTATCTGTTTTGCGATGCTCTAGATTTCGTACCCGTGATATCCCTTGCAGCCATATATAGCCTTGGACACATCCTATTACCTGTTGTTTGGTAGATAGTTGGACCCGCGTGTCGTAGTCGCTTGCTCAAGTGTTTTGCATGTCGTCAAGTACCACCTTTGTTGGAGAATTGCCGCATGTTGACATTGGAGATGATCATGGCTTTAATTATTGTATCACTTTAATTCCTGTTAACAACTAAAATTGAATTGAGAAGAGGCATCGGTGGGTGATAGGTAAGATTTGGTTTCCGAACGCCCACTTGTGTCCCGTAGGACCCGAGTTCTTAACACCTGTTCCGAGATCGAGCGCTAACCACAGGTGGGGAGATATGGGCCCCCCATTGATAATTACCTGATTTCAAAGTATTGTACTGGGGGCCACAACTAGTTTGAGGTGTTTTTACTATCCTGTACTTATGCCATGCTACTTATGTATTTACGTTTGTGCGAGGAGCACACTGTCTTGTTAGGAGCGGGCCACGATTCATGGTGTCGACGGTCCCGTTTGGGGGCATCTTGTCGTTCTGACCGTCTTCCCAAACCCCAAGTCCGTCTCGAGACCGGCCGATTTTCGTTGCGGTGTCGACTTAGTGGGGTGGCCCCATGTACTTGCTTTGTGTCTGGGAACGTCGTGACTTAGGCCCCGCCGACATACCGATGGGTGTATGTTAACTGATCTGGCAAAAAGGGTCGAAGTGCCTGTGGATACTTTGGTGCACCCCTGCAGGGTTAAATCATTTCGAGAAGCCGTGTCCGCGGTTATGGACGACTTGGAGCATAGTGCTTGATCATAGACAACTATAACTAAAGTTTACTGTTATAAATTGACTTGTACCCGATTTGATTAGTAATCAGCTCCACTAGAACGGAATGGCTAAGTAAAAGTATCCACAACTGCTGGGTTTTGTGTTTATCTCATGCAATCTGTATCTGATTAGTAATTGTTGCAACTATAACGGAATGGTTAACTAAATGTGCTTTGCTTACTTTATCGGACGATTATCTAAACGACTAGTAAAGTGACGCAACTATAATGAATAAGTAAAACGCCAACCGTGTGAGTTCCTCGGTTGACTTCCTCGGGTCTCGAGGGGAAACGCCAGATGGGTTTGTTTGATAATAGAATCAGGTTATCTCGAATAGGTCTTTCTTATCCTCCGATATCCGCCGGTTGTATCGAGTCTCTATAGGTTGTTTAGTGCATCTTTGCTGCCGCGATCCACCATACCTATGTAGGCGAGGACCGCCAATTCTAGCCTCGCTGTCTTGGCCTCAAGATCTTGGCTCCTCTTTTCCTTTGCCTTTGTTGGCACCCCTTTTGTTTTAAGCAGGTTTTGAGATCGACGCCGTTAGTGGTTACCCTTCCGGCTTGGCACAGGCAGGGTTATGGACGCCATTGGTTATTCTTGAGGCTCTTAGCCCCATTTGCATCTTGTCCGTAGTCGGACGCCTCTGTCATTTTCAAGGTGTTTTGGATCTTTGTCTATTATATTTGTATTCTTGACTCTTGAGTCATTGTTGTATATCTCATTACATGGGCCCCATCGAGGACTGTTGTGTAATGTTATTACTTTGCTTTCCACCCGCACGAAAGTGCCTGGTGGGCACCTTCGAATCGTTTCTATGCGGGTTTGGCGAGTTCCGCTAAAACTTGCATAGGGCCGATTCTGAGGGTGTTACATGCTACTGCGCCGGCTGATGAGAAAGCTGTCTATCAGTCGGGCAAAGATGATTATGGTGTGATTAAGAGCACCATGTTGTTTGCTATGGAATCGGACCTTCAAAATCATTTTGAAGACTATCCCGGGCCCTTTGAGATTCTCGAAGAGCTGAATACCATGTTTCAGACTCAGGCCCGTTCTGAGAGATATGAGATCTCTGAGAAGTTCTTTAACTGCAAGATGGAGGAAGGGAGTTCCGTTAGTGAGCACGCCATTAAGATGTTGGGCTACACTCAACGCCTTGAGCAACTGGACTGCAAGATTCCAGAGGAGCTCAAGATTGACAGGGTTCTGCAATCACTCCCTCCCAGCTACAAAAGTTTTGTAGTGACTCACAATCAGATTGGTTCCACTGATACGATCAGCGATCTCTTCGCAAAGCTAAAGGCTGCGGAGGTGGACATCAAAAAGGATAATCACGTGTTGATGGTCAACAAGCCCCCCACCTTCAAGAAAGGTAAGGGTGCAAAGAAGCCCTTCAAGAAAGGCGGTGGCAAGCGCGTTGCCCCTGCGGAGAAGAAGCTCAAGTCTGGTCCCAATCCGGACACTGAGTGCTTCTATTGCAAGGACAAGGGTCACTAGAAGCGCAACTGTCCGAAGTACTTAGCGGACAAGAAGGCTGGCACCATCAAAGGTATATTTGATATACATGTTATTGATGTTTTCCTTACTAGCCCTCGTTGTAGTGCCTGGGTATTTGATACTGGTTCAGTTGCTAATATTTGTAACTCGAAACATGAGCTACGGAATAGACGGCGGCTTGCGAGGGATGAGGTGACGATCTTGGCGTTAACAGCGGATCAAGAGTTGATGTGATGGCCGTCGACACGCTCTCCTTAGTTTTACCTTCGGGATTAGTTTTAAACCTTAATAAGTGTTATTATGTGCCTGCATTGAGCATGGACATTATTTTTGGATCTTGTTTATTGCAAGACGGTTATTCATTTAAATCAGAGAATAATGGTTGTTCTATTTATATGAGTAACATCTTTTATGGTCATGCACCTATTGTGAATGGTTTATTTCTTCTAAATCTCGAAAGGGATGAAACACACATCCATAACATTGAGGCTAAGAGATGCAAAGTAGATTGTGATAATACTACTTATTTGTGGCACTGTCGTCTAGGTCATATTGGTGTAAAACGCATGAAGAAACTCCATTCTGATGGACTTTTGGAGTCTCTTGATTTTGAATCATTTGACACATGCGAACCATGACTCATGGGCAAGATGATCAAAACCCCGTTCTTCGGTATGATGGAGCGAGCAACGGACTTGTTAGAAATCATACATACCGATGTATGCGGACCGATGAGTGTTTCGACGGGCGGTGGATATCGCTATTTTCTCACTTTTACCGATGACTTAAGTAGATATGGGTATATCTATTTAATGAAACATAAATCTGAAACGTTTGAAAAGATCAAAGAATTTCAGAATGAAGTGGAGAACCATCGTAACAGAAAGATTAAGTTTCTACGATCAGATCGTGGAGGTGAATATTTGTGTTATGATTTTCTCACGCATCTTAAAGCAAGCGGAATCGTTTCGCAACTCACGCCACCCGGAACACCACAGCGTAATGGTGTGTCTGAACGCCGGAACCGAACCCTATTAGATATGGTCCGATCGATGATGTCTCTTACTGATTTGCCGTTATCATTTTGGGGTTATGCATTAGAAACCGCTGCATTCACTTTTAATAGGGCTCCATCTAAATCCGTTGAGATGACACCGTATGAACTGTGGTTTGGTGTTAAACCTAAGTTGTCGTTTCTTAAAATTTGGGGATGCGAAGCTTACGTCAAGAAGTTGATGCCGGACAAGCTCAAACCCAAAGCGGAGAAATGCGTCTTCATAGGATACCCTAAGGAATCTATTGGGTATACCTTCTATCACAGAACCGAAGGCAAAGTGTTTGTCGCAAAGAACGGTTCCTTTCTTGAGAAGGAGTTTCTCTCGAAAGAAGTGAGTGGGAGGAAAGTAGAGCTAGACGAGGTTATTGAACCTTCTCTTGAGTTGGAGAGTAGCGCAGCACCTGAAATTGTTCTAGTGCCACCTGCACCAACAATAGAGGAAGCTAATGACAAGGATCATGAAGCTTCGGACGATGCTGCTGCTGAACGTCGCAGGTCGACAAGGTCGCGTGCCCTTCCTGAGTGGTACGGCAACCCTGTCTTGACTGTCTTGTTAGTATAAGACAGTGAACCTACGAATTATGAGGAAGCGATGATGAGCCCAGACTCTGAGAAATGGCTAGAAGCCATGAAATCCGAATTGGGATCCATGAGCGAAAACCAAGTATGGACTTTGGTGGACCCTCCTAGCGACCGAAAGGCCGTTGAGTGCAAGTGGATCTTCAAGAAGAAAACGGACGCGGATGGTAATGTTACCGTCTATAAAGCGCGGCTTGCGCGGAAGGTTTTCGACAAGTTCAAGGTGTTGACTACGATGAGACTTTCTCTCCCGTAGCAATGTTTAAGTCCATTCGGATTTTATTAGCAATTGCTGCGTTTCATGATTATGAAATATGGCAGATGGATGTCAAGACTGCGTTCCTCAATGGCAACATTGATGAAGAGTTGTATATGATGCAACCCGAAGGTTTTGTCAATCCTAAGGATGCTGATAAAGTATACAAACTTCAGTGTTCCATTTATGGACTGAAGCAAGCATCTCGGAGTTGGAACCTTCGTTTTCATCAAGTGATCAAGAGCTTTGGATTTGTTCCAAATTGCTACGACGCTTGTATCTACAAGAAAGTGAGTGGGAGCTCGGTGACGTTTCTGGTACTATATGTGGATGACATATTGATTATTGGAAATGACATCAACATGCTTAACGATGTGAAGAGTTATTTGAACAAGTGTTTTTGAATGAAAGACCTGGGTGAAGCTACTTATATATTGGACATCAAGATCTATAGAGATAGATAAAGACGCCTGATAGCTTTAAGCCAGAGTACATACCTAGACAAAGTTCTGAAAAGGTTCGGAATGGATAAGGCAAAGAAAGGTTCAGTGCCCATGTTGTCAGGTAAGATATTGAGCAAGGCTTAGTGTCCAGCTACGGTAAATGATAGGGAAGCTATGAGCAAAGTGCCTTATGCCTCGGCCATAGGTTTTATCATGTATGCCATGCTGTGTACTAGACCGGATGTGTCCAATGCTCTTAGTTTGACGAGCAGGTATCAAAGTAATCCAGGAGTGGAACACTGGACAGCCGTGAAGAACATCCTAAAGTACCTAAATAGGACTAAAGAAATGTTCTTAGTCTATGGGGGTGATGAACAGCTCGTCGTAAAAGGTTACGTCGATGCTAGTTTTCACACCGACAAGGATGATTCTAAATCTCAGACAGGATACGTTTATATTTTGAATGGAGGAGCTGTTAGCTGGAGAAGCTGCAAGCAAAGCGTGATCGCGGGATCTACAGTAGAAGCGGAATACATGGCTGCTGCAGAAGCGTCAAGTGAAGGAGTTTGGATCAGAAACTTCATCACTGAGCTTGGCGTGGTTCCAAGTGCATTGGAACCACAGGAGATATTGTGTGACAACACTGGCGCCATAGCACTCGCTAAGGAACCAAGATATCATCCACAGACCAAGCATATCAACCGCAAGTTTCATATAATCCGAGATTATATAGCAGATGGAGATCTGAAGATTAGCAAAGTACATACAGATCTGAATGTCGCAGAACCATTGACTAAACCTCTTCCACGTGTAAAACATGATCAGCACCTCAGTGCCATGGGTGTGAGGATGTTGCCAAATGTAAACTAGATTATTGACTCTAGTGCAAGTTGGAGACTGTTGGAATTATGCCCTAGAGGCAATAATAAAGATGTTATTATTATAATTCTTGTTCATGATAATGTTTATATTCCATGCTAGAATTGTATTAAGCGGAAACTTTAATACTTGTGTGGTTTGTGAACAACACCGTGTCCCTAGTACGCCTCTATGGACTAGCTCATTGATTAATGATGGTTAAGGTTTCCTAACCATGGACATGAGCTATCGATTAATAATGAGATCATATCATTGGGAGAATGATATGGTGGACAGACCCAAACTAAGCGAAGCAATTAGATCGTGTCATCGTGTTCGTCTTTGCGAAGCTTTTCATATGTCAAATATTTTATTCCTTAGACCATGATATAATACAACTCCCTGGTATCGGAAGAAAGCTTTGAGGTCATCAAACGTCATCCTATGAGAGGGTGATCATAAAGGTGTCTCTCAGGTGATCGGAAAGTATCTGTTGGGTTGTATGTATCGAGATGGGATTTGTCCCTCCCAAGTCGGAGAGATATACTTCGGGCCCACTCGGTAATCGATATCAACACCGCTTGCAAGCATGTGGTTAAGGAGTTAATCACGAAGTGATATCGGATTACGGAACGAGTAAAGTACTTGCTGTGAACGAGATTGAACTAGCTATGACAGTACCGACGATCGAATCTCGGGCAAGTAAAATATCGCGAGACGAAGGGAATATATATATGGGATTGATTGAATCCTGGCATCGTGGTTAATCCATATGATCATCGATGGATGTGTGGGAGTCAATATGGGTTTCCAGACCCCACTGTTGATTATTGATAGAAGATCATGTCTGCATATTCTCGAACCCGCAGGGTCACACACTTAACGTATCTCGACGCTAGGATAGATTGGATAATTGGTTTATGAGTTTTTGTTCGGAATCTCGAATGTGATCCGGGACATCACGAGAGGTTCTGGAGTGGTCCGGAGAATAAGATTCATATAAGGCAGTGCAGTTTTTTGGAGTTCGGAATTGTTCCGGGTTAATCGGTATTGTACCAGAAGCTTCTAGAACCTTCCGGAAGGGGACCAACGTGGCCCCACTTTCCGGGAGGGGGCATGGGCCTATGAGGGAGTGCCCTGGCCGCATTGGGCCAGGAGAACAAGGCCCCATAGGGCCCAGCCGGCCAAGAGAGGTTTAAACTCTAGATAGAGCTTCTAGAAGGGGGTGTTTCCTTGCCCCCCACTCTTCCTCCTTGGGGCCGCCGGCCTTGGCTTGGGGGAGGGGCTAGGGCTGCGCCCACCCCTCTATATATAGAGGGCTGGGGGCGCACCAACCCCCTACACCTTCCCCTCCAACCCTAGCTGCCCTGCTGCCCTCCTCTCTCCCTCCCGACTGCTTGTAGGCGAAGCCCTGCTGCAGAAATTCTCCACCATATACACCACGCCGTCGTGTTGTAGATCCAATCCATCTCTCCACCATACTTGCTGGACCAAGGAAGGAGGAGACGTCGAGGTGCTGCACGTGTGCATCTCACGGAGGCATCGCCACTTGTGGTGCTAGATCGGATCGGATCGCGAGGAGGAGAAGCATGCGACTACATCACCCACGCCCGACGAACGTTCACTGCGTATGAATCTTCAAGGGTATGAAGATCTAATCCGATCTCTCTTGTTGTTTGCATCTCCTAGATTAGATCTTGGCTTCCCTCTGTTCGCATCCGTAGAAAATTTTGATTTACTATGCCGCGAATCCCTTTAGTATCAGATGCAGAGAATCTAGTATGACAAGAGAACGTGATGAGAAGAGATCAGAGGTGATATGAGTTAAACCTGCTAAGGCTTGTATGGGAGGCCACGGTGGGATGTGGTTTTTCTAGTCCCATGCTCGCCACCACTAGGACCCGATGTTCTTGCCTCTTGAACCAAGAAGAGCGTACAACCACACGGGGCCTAGAAAAACCCTCGAGTGACTAACTTGCCTCGTAGATTCCATGAGTCACATAGTTCGGGCGTTCCATTCGACATATGCATAGAAAACCGTTTGAAAGATTTGCTAGGTGAAGGTGCATTCATAACAGGTAGGTAAGCGTAGCCGGGGTTTCTTGGGGTCGATGGAGCCCCTGGTGAACCAACCACGCCTCACATATTTAAGTACCGGCTTCGGGATTTGACCCATTACATCGGAACCATATTATTGCGTGACTCATGGTCTCGGCGAAAGCAAGGCAAAGGTCGTGTCTAACCACCCTCTGCCAGCCTTTCAAGGAAGAGGGCTAATCTTAAGTGGAATTAAGAGAAGGTTAGTACGTGTGGGTAAATTTGTACACCCCTTCAGGGTAATAATATTTCAGAAAGCCGTGTCCACAGTTATGGACGACTTGGGAACGGACGTGATGATCATAGAGAACATGAACCTAATCATAAAACTTGGCAACTAATGTTTGTTCAGGATGCTTCCTCATGGGTACGAGGGGGTGATCCTATTTCAGATGATGATTATTTGGTGGATATCAAAAGATCATGATCAATATTTCGGAGATGTCGCTCTCTTATCCCCTTTTAAAATATTCTGAATAGACGAGCTTCTTCTCTCTCTTGTTTTATAAACAAAAGTGGCTTTATGCAAAACAACTCCACCAGCCATAAGTCTTGCGGAGTACATCCTGTACTCACCATTGCTTTGTTGATACTTTTGTAGCAGAGTAAGAGTTCCCTGAAGATCAGTTTGGTACTACATCGACATCGACGAGTAGCTTGGGGTTCTCGGCCGGTAGCCTGGAATCTATGGGCTGGGACATCATCGTTATGCTTCAGGCCTCTTAGGCCATTTGTTAAGTTTTCTATACTTAATAGCATAATTTGCCTTCCGTTGTTTGATGTTTATGGTCAGTGACCTCTGCTTGTAATAATTTGGTTCTCTGCTCAGTTATGAGCTTGCCGTAATAAATTTTGTGTCATAGGGTCACTGTTGTGTTACCGATTCTTCACTGGATATTCTTGAGCTCAAGGTTAAGCTTATGTAAGACGGAGGTCTGGGATTTGTTTACCAGAGCAGTACCGACCATAGGAAAACCTTGCTATTGGTCGATGTTGAGTCTAGTGTTTGTGAAAACTATTTTAAAGTTGAAAAGTATTTGCGAAAACTCTAAGTATGCTTCTTTTACTCCTTATCCAGTTTCGCTCTAACTCTGGTTATCTTATCTGGTGTTGATTTTTGAAAAGTTTTGATATCTCTTCTAATCTTTCAAAACTTAGGTGCCTTCTTGGAATGTCGTTCCAAAGCCAATGGACCTAGTGTTGAGTTCTCTAGAGTCGTGTGTGTTGTGAATTCCATGTTCCCCTTGCTCTTATTCATTTGAGAGATTCCTTTCTATCATGATCTCTCTATCTTTTGGAACCACAATATTATATTGCTGGATCCGTAGTGTTTTGTTCTAGGCTTCGAAGTTTCCTTTTGCCTCGAGTGCCTCCTCTTTGTTTGTTTGGGTACTTTAGAAGGTGTTCCTTCTTTTGGAAGTTACCTCGTGATTACTACCTTGTAGTGTACGCCATGTCACTCAAGTAGTAGTTATTTCTTTCTCGGGTCTTAACCCATGGACTTGAACCGAAGATCTCGGATTTTGCTAGATTCTAGTGTTGTGAATCTTGTACATGAAGATGATATTTAACCCAAGATGCAATCCTTTGAACCCTGTCATTCATGTTCACACATAACCTCAGGATGGCTGGTAATACAAATCTAGTTGTCAAGCATGTGGTCTATGTCGCGATTAAATTGTGACCACTAAGGACTTCCCCTACCACTAGATATGGCAGATGTTCTCTAATGGAACCAAATAGATCACGGCAAGAGTACTCCTCGAGAGTCTCGCATCTATATTCGTGACACTGTCACACCTTACCTATTCCTTGCATTGGTTTTCAGAAGATTGTTAATCTATGCATCCACATCTCGGGATTTTGTCCTGAGTATGTTCATCCGTTCCCTTGTTGTTTTCCGACCTTTGTTTACCAGTTGGTAGCCAAGTAGTAAATGTGCATCGATGTCTTCCGAAGCAAGATACTCTTGTGGTCCATCAAGACAAACCATTTCAGAATGTCTAGGAGATACAAACTCCAGTACCCCCTCATATCTAGGACCAGGTCAAAGTGTTTTAATCCGCGGATCAAGAGGCGTTGATTAGCTTCTATATGTTCTATCTTAAAGTATCACCCTCTCTCAAACTAAGAGGTCGTGCTGAGATTCATGACACTCTTAATGAAGTGATGGTTTTACACATCTTTACATACCCTTCCTCGAGCTTTCGCGCTCATGAGTGATGTGTGTGCGTGGAGAGGTCCCAACCTTTAATAAGGTAGAGATCCCTGTGTTTACAATGCTAGTCCCTGATGAATAGCTAGCATCCACAGTTAAGATGTAATATAAAGAAACAAAGGTCATAATACAATTTTATAACCAGGAATAAAATAATTCATTACATCTTACATAGCTCATTTGGCTATCACATTACAATGCAGCAGAATATCTATATAGCATGGATTCCTTCATCTTCAAAGTTCCACAGGCAATCATGTTGGTTGTAGACTTGTAATCCTAATCAACACACTTCACTAACATCAAACAAACCTGCAACATAATAAGTTGCAGCCACAAGGGTCAATACATTTGAATTGTATTGGCAAGTTTCACTACTATGTAGAAATAAGTGGGTCCTATCATTACATGCGTATTTGGCTAAGTAGGGTTTAGGCTCATTTGTAGAAAGCAATATAGTTTTATCCTATCTTTTCAAAATAGATTTGATATTTTGTCAAATCTTACTGAACTCCTTGGAAAACTCCAAGTTCTTCTAATCCCTTGTAGTCACCACCAAGTTTTACTTTGAGAAATTGGAATGTCGAGATCTTCCATAGCTTCGGGCCTTAGTTGCTCAGAGTTGTCCATAACCGGGGACACAACTAAGTACTTAGAATTTGATCTTATGCAGAAGTTGTACACTTTACCCAGATGACACAATCTCGTCTTGACGCCACTAGTGGCCGCTGGATAAGTACTCACCAAATGGAGTACCGGTAGATCGAGAATATGATAAAGTCTTTCCATAGAAGTCCTCCCAATACACAATGCTAGCTTGTCTACGAGGCACAAATGTAGGGATATATTTCCATACACAATTCTAGTTAACCTAAAGATGCCAATTCATGGGTCTTCCACTATGTAGTTGACTAAGCCAGAGCCCATTTAGCATGTGGCTGTACACGGAAGCCACTGTACGAGAAACATGTTCAATCTCTAAGTCCCTGGGTGGTTTCCTTCTATTGCACATACAAAAAGATAGCCATATAAACATGGTTCCCTTTGTTGCCAACTTGTCCAAAACTTGAGTGTCCTCTTTCCACCCAGGTGGTTCATTGAGTACTTGTTTTACTATATAAAACATATATTTTCCAACACTTCATATAATCATATCATGCATCCCATCCCAAATATATAGCAGGGCTAAGCATACTACAACTACAATGTTTTCACTAAGGAATATATAAGGATATCCTAATAGGATATAACATAGCATAGAAATATAGTAGTCCTATCATGCATGCTACAAAAAATCCACTAAGTGTAATGAAAATAGTATGACATGGATGATAGTGTCACTTTCCTTTTTAGTAGGGAATATTGGTTCACTTCTTGATCTTGCAAATATCACACTCTTCTAACTTCACTACAATTCAGTCAAGCAAACACATATTCAACTAGAATTCAAATAATTTACCACATAAAATAAAAAAACAAGGCAATGCATGCAATCATGCAAGATATGGTTTCATTTGGAAAAGTGGTTTCTATTAGGCTTTAACAATTTTAATGCTCATATTGGTCATTTACGAAATTGGTAAAACCATTTAAATTCAAGTTGGTGAAGATGGCCATTTTAAGTCATTTTTGTTTTGCTAGGAATGATTTAAATCAAAATGATAACCCCTAGAGTTGTAAAATATTTTTAAACACAACATGTTAGTGTTTTTAAGTTCAATTGTTTAATATTAAAACCATTTGCAAAAGGTTTCCCCCATAAACATATTTTATACCAAAGTGATATTTTATGTTGTTGAAAATGCCATTTAGCAAAGTAATAATTTTATAGGGTTCTGAAAATATATTTTTAAATCTCAAAACTTGGTGTTTAGGGTCAGCGAGTTTAATTCAAAACATTTTCCAAATATTTTACTCAAAAGTAATTTTAACACATAAACAGTATTTTTATTTGACTAGAAATGTTCTAATATAAAGATTTATTCTTTAACTTCACAAAATACATTTTTAAATCCATAAGTTGGTTTGTATGGTCAGTAGGTTCAAAACAATCCATTTGCTAAAGATTTTACCATAAAAATAGTTTTAGAATAATTTTTACATTCAAATTATGCCTACACAAGTTTATGCAAAAACAACTAAGTTTCCAGAAGCATTCATTAAACAAATTGCATGGTTGTAAAGGTTTTGTTCTCCTGATTCCAATGATATAAAATTTGCAAAATTTGGACTTATAGATTAAAAGTTATGAATTTTGCAAGTTTGCATATCTAATAGATCAAAATTTCTGTTTTAAATCAACTCTGTCCACGTGCCTCAACCTTACTGGTCGGTAACGGTTCGTGCGGATCGTTCAACACTGGCCGTCAGATCTAACTAACAACGCACGGTGCAGATGGCAACTTACCCCTTCGACTAACTAATCTATCCTAGCCAACGGATCGAGATCCAACGGATCACAACAGCCTGACCATGGACTAGCGGCGATGGCGGCGGCGGACGGTGGCACAACTCTGTCAGAGAAGTTGCCGGCGATTTAGATCACGCAGGAAGGAATGGAGATGCTTACCGTGCTCGTGTGGTTGCAGCCTGGTGGCCGAGAGGAGGCGATGCTTGGGGGGAATGGAAGAGGGGGCGTAGGCGTTTATGTACGTGTGGTTACTGGAGGGATTAACGTTATCATTTAAAAGAATTCATCGCCGGAGTTAACGTCTGGGAACGACAGCGAGGAGCCGGTCGCAGGGTGGAAACAAAGAACAGTCATGTGGGGTCCGTTCGTCAGCGAGGTAGGAAAAAGTTAGGTGGGTCCTACTGTCAGCGACTGCGCGGGTTAGCTTCTGAGTGAAAACGGTTCGCGAGAGGGGTAAGCAGGTGGTTTGCTAGTTGGGATGGACTGCGCCTGTTAGTGGGTTGGGTTCGTTTCCATTTTTTTTATTCAGCATCTTTTGTTTTTCCTTTTCTATTTATCTGATTTGATTTTTATTCAAACTATTCAAACACTATTTGAATTCAAACCTTTGCCAAACTTTGTGTATATTCTAATACTCTTTATTAACATATTCTAAAGTCAAATTTAGAATAATTTAATTTTAGGGTTTATTATTTATTTTAAAAATAGACTTTTGTCTTTGTTTCAAATAGGATTTAAATATGTTTTAAGACTCTATTTGACATCTAAATTTTTACCAAACCTTTTCAGTAGTTTTTATTTGAAAAATAAAGCACTTTGAATTTTTATTTAAAATACTTTATTAAGTTTTAATGTTCATTCAAAATAGGAAAATGTCTTTACTTAAATAAAATTGGATATTAATAAATCCTCATGATTTTATTTAAATAATCCTTTACTCTTTTTATTAAACAAAAATATTTTATTTCAATTGTTTGTCTAAGTTTTAATTTGGCCCTTTAAAATAGTCCTTATTTATTATTTCTACCTTTGCTTATAAAAACCATATCTTTTTATTTAAGGATCCAAAAATGGTGATTCCAACTATTATAATTTTATTTATTATTTGTTTATATTTTTAAATACCTTTAGGATTCTATTTTATCAAAATAGGTTTTGATGTTTCCATTTGGAATCAAAAAGTTTCTTTTCACCCTAAATTTCAACAATTGTTTATTTTGTTCATTTATTTTTCACATTTCAAAATTTGGAAAAATTTTGGGATGTGACAGGCTACCACCCTTAAAAGAAATCTCGTCCTGAGATTTGGGAAGGCTAGTGGTTACAAGTTGGCTTCAAGGAAACTAGGGTACTACCACCCTTAAAATAAAATCTTATGGGGTTACATTGATGGTTCACTTGACTATGGCTTAATGCTTGATATCCAACAAGGAATCCTTATTTGACTCAACTGAGTTAACTAATTCCTGACATCCACTTCTTCTATTTCTTCAAGGTTCCCATCCATGTCAATGTGGTTCACATGTCCTTCCTGGGTCACATTGGAGTCATTTCCATTGGAGTTTCTAGCATCCTTTTTCTTTTTCTCCTCAGAACAGTATGATGCATAGTGTCCAAGTTCCTTACAATTATAGCACTTCAACTGGCTAATGTAATTCTTCCTGAAATTGTCATGTTGGTTCTAACCAAGGTCATCTCCATTGTCAGTATCATTTCCATTATTATCACTTCCATTGTTGTTGTGGTGATATTGATATGCTTCAGAATCTTTGTTGCTCTTTTTGAATGAACGCTTCCTTTGTGATGATCCTGAGTGATACTTGAGTTTATGCTTCCTCTTTATGTTCTCAACTTGATTCATCTTGTTCTCCAAGATGGTGGCTTTGTCAAAGAGTGATTGATATGTTGGGACATAGGCAACAGATAGCTGCAGGTTCAACTCATCATTAAGTCCTTTGAGGAATTTCTCCTTCCTCTTAGCATCTGTATCAACTTCATCCGGTGCATAGCATGCCATATTGTTGAATTCTTCAATGTACTCAGCCACACTGAGGTGACGTTGTTTCAGATTGTGGAACTCCTTTTTCTTCCAGTTCATCACTCCAGATGATATGTGAGCTGTACGGCAACCATCCTCAAAAATATCCCAAGTCACATCCTCAAGGGGAGTGGTGATCTGAAACTTGTCCCACCATTTTGCTGCTGGTCCTTCAAGCAGAAATGCTGCAAACCTAACTTTTTCCTCATAGGTGCAGCCAACAGTCACTAAGTCCTTATTCACCGAACGTAACCAGTCATTGGCTACCATTGGATCAGTTGTTCCAGAGAACCTTGCAGGCCATAGCTTTAGAAATCTGGTGAGCATGTCAAGTGCTGGAGGATTATTATGATTGTTGTTGTTGTTGTTTTTATTGTTATTTTGATTCTGATTTTGCACAAACTGCATCATCATCTGCATTATTTGAGCTTGAGCTGTCATCAACTGCTGCATCTCAGGAGTGACATTGTTGTTGTTGTTGTTGTTTGGGTTGGGATTGTCACATCGAGGAGGCATCTGTTGGTTTGATAGGGATAAGTAATGATGGATAGGTCTAAAGAAGTTCTACCACACTACCCAAAACTATCAAGTTCAATCAAACAATCAAACAATCAACAAGCCACTATTCACTTAACAACTTATGAGCTTATCCCATGAGTTGAAGGAAACAACAAGTTTTCTTGAAATAATTAACTTAGTATAGTCATACCTCATATGTCAATATGACCCATACACTAACATGATATCAATGTCTTTGGTAGGCAATCTAATGTCTCTTGGTTCTCATTTGTGGTCCTTAGTGATGTCTAAGTTGAAGTCCTTGGTGAAACTAATGTTAAAGTCATTGTTCATGGTAATGGTTTTGTCCATCAAGTTGAAAAAGGAAGAGATGTAGAATCAAAACCAAAAGGTTGAGGAAAGAGTTTACAAGATTGTTTGTAAATAAGTTTTGGAACAAATACAACTCTTATTTTTCTAAGGGGTTTGGTCCAATCCTAGGGTTACAATCCTCCAGGCAACACAGTGCTCTGATACCATCTATAGAGGTACCAACCTTTAATAAGGTAGAGATCCCTATGTTTACAATGCTAGTCCATGGATCAATAGCTAGCATCCACAGTTAAAATGTAATATCAAGAAACAAAGGTCATAATACAACTTTATAACCAGGAATAAAATAATTCATTACATCTTACATAGCTCATTTGGCTATCACATTACAATGCAGCAGAATATCTATATAGCACGGAGTCCTCATCTTCAAAGTGCCACAGGCAATCATGTTGGTTCTAGACTTGTAATCCTAATCAACACACTTCAATAAAATCAAACAAACCTGCAACATAATAAGTTGCAGCCACAAGGGTCCTATCATTACAATGCATATTTGGCTAAGTAGGGTTTAGGCTCATTTGCAGAAAGCAATATAGTTTTATCCTATCTTTTAAAAATAGTTTTGATATTTTGTTAAATCTTTCTGAACTCCTTGGAAAACTCCAAGTGCTTCTAATCCCTTGTTGTCACCACCAAGTTTTACTTTGAGAAATTGCAATGTCGAGATCTTCCATAGATTCAGGCCTTAGTTGCTCAGAGTTGTCCATAACCGGGGACGCGGCTAAGTACATAGAATTTGATCTTCTGGAGAAGTTTTACACTTTACCCACATGACACAATCTCGTCTTGACGCCACCAGTGGCCGCTGGATAAGTACTCACGAAATGGAGTACCGGCAGATCGAGAATGTGACAAAGTCTTTCCATAGAAGTCCTCCCAATACACAATGCTATCTTGTCTACCAGGCACCAATGTAGGGATATATTTCCATACACAATTCTAGTTAACCTAAAGATGTCAATGCATGGGTCTTCCACTATGTAGTTGACTAAGCCAGAGCCCATTTAGCATGTGGCTGTACACGGAAGCCACTGTACGAGAAACATGTTCAATCTCTAAGTCCCTGGGTGGTTTCCTTCTATTGCACATACAAAAAGATAGCCATATAAACATGGTTCCCTTTGTTGCCACCATGTCCAAAACTTGAGTATCCTCTTTCCACCTAGGTGGTTCATTGAGTACTTGTTTTATTATATAAAACATATATTTTTCCAACACTTCATATAATCATATCATGTATCCCATCCCAAATATATAGCAGGGCTAATCATACTACAACTACAATGTTTTCACTAAGGAAGATATAAGGATATCCTAATAGGATATAGCATAGCATAGAAATATATTAGTCCTATCATGCATGCTACAAAAATCCACTAAGTGTAATGAAAATAGTAAGACATGGATGATAGTGTCACTTGCCTTTTTAGTAGGGAATATTGGTTCACTTCTTGATCTTGCAAATATCACACTCTTGTAACTTCACTACAATTCAATCAAGCAAACACATATTCAACTAGCATTCAAACAATTTACCACATAAAATAATAAAAACAAGGCAATGCATGCAAGCATGCAAGAGATGGTTTTATTTGGAAAATTGGTTTCTATTAGGCTATAACCATTTTAAAGCTCATATTGGTCATTTACAAAAGTGGTAAAACCATTTAAATTCAAGTTGGTGAAAATGGCCATTTTAAGTCATTTTTGTTTTGGTAGGAATGATTTAAATCAAAATGATAACCCTTAGAGTTGTAAAATATTTTTAAACACAACATGTTAGTGTTTTAAGATCAAGTGTTTAATATTAAAACCATTTGCAAAAGGTTTCCACCATAAACAATTTTTATACCAAAGTGATATTTTATGTTGTTGAAAATGTCTTTTAGCAAAGTAATAATTTTATATGGTTCTTCAAATATATTTTTAAATCTCAAAACCTGGTGTTTAGGTTCAGAGAGTTTAATTCAAAACATTTTCCAAAGATTTTACTCTAAAGTAATATTAACACATAAATAATATTTTTATTTGACTAGAAATGTTCTAATTCAAAGATTTATTCTTTAACTTCACGAAATACATTTTTAAATCCATAAGTTGGTTTCTATGGTCAGTAGGTTCAAATCAATCCTTTTGCTAAAGATTTTACCATAAAAATAGTTTTAGAATAATTTTTACATTCAAATTATGCCTACACAAGTTTTTGCAAAAACAATTAAGTTTCCAGAAGCAATTCATTAAAAAAAGTGCATTGTTATAAATTTTTTGTTCTCCTAATTCCAATGATATAAAATTTGCAAAATTTGGACATGTAGATTAAAAGTTATGAATTTTTCAAGTTTGTATATCTAATAAATCAAAATTTCTGTTTTATATCAACTCTGTCCACGTGGCTCAACCTTACTGGTCTGTAACGGTTCGTGCGAATCGATCAACACTGGCCATCAGATCTAACTAACAACGCACGGTGCAGATGACAACTTATCCCTTCGACTAATTAATCTATCCTAGCCAACGCATCGAGATCCAACGGATCACAGCAGCCTGACCATGGACTGGTGGCGCTGGCGGCAGCGGACGGTGGCGCGGCTCTGTCAGAGAAGTTGGCGGTGATTTAGATCACATAGGAAGGAACGGAGATGCTTACCGTGCTCGTGTGGTTGCAGTGAAGCTCAAGGTGAGGTCAGATACTCGAGGGGTGCACTGGAGCAGCGATGATTGCTCGTCGGAGTTAGCGGCGGCGCCAGGTGCTTCTGTTTGTCGATGGGGGCGGAGCTATAGATCACTAAAAGGCAAGAGGAAGGTATAGATAGACACGGGCGAGTGCGTAGATCACAGGAGCATCAACGGGAGGGACAGGGGGCGAGCGGAACTAGGAGATGAAGGGGGCAATGGGGAGCACGCATGTGTGGACTAGGACGCAAGGGGTGGTCGGATGGCGACGGATTTTGCCGAAGAGCTTCGTCGGAACAGATGGTTTGCAGCGGTCAATTGGGTCAGCCTGGCTGCCGAGAGGAGGCGATGCTTGTGGGGAATGGAAGAGGGGGCGTAGGCGGTTATGTACGCGTGGTTACTGGAGGGATTAACGCTGTCATTTAAACAAATTCATCGCTGGAGTTAACGTCTGGGAACGGCAACGAGGAGCTGGTCGCAGGGTGGAAACGAAGAACAGTCATGTGGGGTCTGTTCGTCAGTGAGGTAGGGAAAAGTTAGGTGGGTCCTACTGTCAGCGACTACGCGGGTTAGATTCTGAGTGAAAACGGTTCGCGAGAGGGGGAAG
Source organism: Avena longiglumis (assembly GCA_030063025.1). Taxonomy (NCBI): domain Eukaryota; kingdom Viridiplantae; phylum Streptophyta; class Magnoliopsida; order Poales; family Poaceae; genus Avena; species Avena longiglumis. The sequence continues at coordinate 189,289,989 of CP125974.1, read as the reverse complement.
CAGGTGGGCTGCGAGTTGGGCTGGACTGGGCTTGTTAGTGGGTTGGGTTTGTTTCCATTTTTTTATTCAGAATCTTTTCTTTTTCCTTTTCTATTTATCTGATTTGATTTTTATTCAAACAATTTAAACACTATTTTAATTCAAACCTTTGGCAAACTTTGTGTATATTCTAATACTGTTTATTAACATATTCTAAAGTCAAATTTAGAATAATTTAATTTTAGGGTTTATTATTTATTTTAAAAATAGACTTTTGTCTTTATTTCAAATAGGATTTAAATATGTTTTAAAACTCTATTTGAAATATATATTTTTACCAAACCTTTTCACTAGGTTTTATTTGAAAAATAAAACACTTTGAATTTTTATTTAAAATACTTTATTAAGTTTTAATATTCATTCAAAATAGGAAAATGTCTTTACTTAAATAAAATTGGATATTAATAAATCCTCATGATTTTATTTAAATAATCCTTTACTCTTTTTATTAAACAAAAATATTTTCTTTCAATTGTTTGGCCAAGTTTTAATTTGGCTCTTTTAAATAGTCCTTATTTATTATTTCTACCTTTGATTATAAAAACCATATCTTTTTATTTAAGGATCCAAAAATGGTGATTCCAACTATTATAATTTTATTTATTATTTGTTTATCTTTTTAAATACCTTTAAGATTCTATTTGATCAAAATACGTTTTAATGTTTCCATTTGGAATCAAAAAGTTTCTTTTCACCCTAAATTTCAACAATTGTTTATTTTGTTCATTTATTTTTCACATTTCAAAATTTGGAAATTTTTTGGGATGTGACAGGCTACCACCCTTAAAAGAATTCTCGTCCCGATATTTGGGAAGTCTAGGGGTTACAAGTTGGCTTCAAGGCAACTAGGGCACTACCACCCTTAAAAGAAAGTCTTATGGGGTTACATTGATGGTTCACTTGACTATGGCTTAATGATTGATATCCAACAAGGCATCCTTATTTGACTCAACTAAGTTAACTAATTCCTGACATCCACTTCTTCTATTTCTTCAAGGTTCTCATCCATGTCAATGTGGTTCACATGTCCTTCCTAGGTCACATTGGAGTCATTTCCATTGGAGTTTCTAGCATCCTTTTTCTTTTTATTCTCAGGACAGTCTGATGCATTGTGTCCAAGTTCCTTACAAGTATAGCACTGCAACTGGCTAATGTATTTTTTCCTGAAATTGTCATGTTGGTTCTGACCAAGTGTCCACACCCGGATTTTTCAATCCTAGATGCCTATTATGCCATACATCGCAATCCCAGGATTACCATTTTTGGGAGACATAACAGAATTGGATACCATAGTACATCATCCATTACAAAAGATACATAAGTTCTTACACAAATAGGGATCTCATGATCCAGTTCTTAATACAACTTCAAGCAGCGGAATACGAAATAATAACGGTAGCGTAGGCAAAGCTCCATCTTCGGGGTCACAGGCAATGTTGACGATGGGAGATGATCCTAGTTGTCGTAACCTTCCTGGGGTCCATCTTCCAGGTACTCCTCTTCATAGTCTGGACATGGGAATAGCTAGGGACAAAGCCATGAGTACTCTTTAAGTACTCGCAAACCAATACTAACAGGTAAAGGGGTTTTTTGGATAATAGGACACTAGGCTCTAGGGTTGTTTTGCAGAAGCCAGATTTATCTCTACTAAGTTCTAAAGCTAGTCAAAATTTTATAACTCCTAACTGGGATCTTGTAACTCATGTCACAACTCTGTTGTGGTTAAGTCAAAGTCTTAATCCATTTCACAAGTCATTTTGAAAAGTCTGACGGGGGAACAATATGGCCACTCCAACTGTCCATAACCGCGGACGCGCCTATTCTAATATTTTGACACTCTGCAGAGATTGTACACTTTCACCACAACATTTGATACATCCGTCAGGAACAAATCCTGAATTCACCATACTCAGTATGCAGATAATCAATCCTAACCTTTCAATTACACGCCCTAGTATAAGCACCTCTCCTGTGAGTTTGGCCTCCCAACCATGACCAACTGTCATCTTGGGTACTGCACAGGTGGACAATCTTCACAAGGTAGCCTCAGCTCAGACCTTGGCCGTGAGGGAACTAATACTAAAGAATATAAGTTTCCAGTCAAGCCCTACTAAATATTCGGGTATTGTGGTTGTACGATAAAATTGGAATGGTATCGCATCTAGACAACCATCAGTTTTATAAAGGGTTAAGGCTCACGCCTCCACGTTTTCATCACCAAAATCATCAAGTGTTCGGAAACACATGTCAAAACATTTCAATAGAATGATCCATCATTCCAAGGTTTTCATAACCATTTTTCCACCAAGTATTCCCATCTAAAGTTTATCAAGTTTTAGGCTTAGCACTAGCATCTAAGTTGGGGGTAGTACTAATGATGGGGTAGTATCTAGTGGAGTTTTAACTAAGTACAACCTTATATCTTAGGATGATATCAAGGTTCCTGGCTTAGGTGAAATTTAATGCTCTTTATGTAACCTTCAGAATCTTTCCAGTATCTACCAGTCACTTAAGTAAACTCTAATTAAGGTTTGATAAAGAAATAAAGTAAGAAGCTTGCAAATAAAACTAGGATTGGTTTATAAAGTGGGTATGATCACATATGCTTAAGGCATATAGTAGGCATAGTAACAAGCAAGTATTTGCTTGCACAAAATCAGCATAATCTTGTTAAATTGCAAGTGTTAGCTTGCATAGGTCAAATTGATTCATAAGGCTTGCTAAAGTAGAGTGTCTTGCAAGTTTTATCTTGCATTGGTATAGTATCAGCTTGCCTTGTGCAGAGCAGTGGTTGAAGTTCTCTTCGGCCTCTTCTTCGTAGTATCCTCCTTCCTCCTCGTATCCTTGGTCGATACTAGCGTCTATGAATAAATATGAGGTACACAATCACCAAAAAATACTTAACTACTTGCAATCATCACACACAAGGGTCCTATAGATGATCTAGCATCGTCCCTAACATTACAAGGTTAAGTCTTGATTTAATTCCTTTTATTTTTAGAAAAGTAATTTCTTCTCATTGAAGAACTACTTAATATTTAATATTCTCCAAACCAAACAAGGGATCATGTTGACACATGTCATCACTGTGGTCCAAGGGAATGTGATTTAAAGTGGTGTCACAATTTAATAAGGTTTTACCCTTTTATTTTAATTAATTAATGTGGCTAGAAATGCTTATGTAGCATTCTTTTATTACTTGAACATTATTTCTGCAAGTAAACCTATATATTTCTATATATTCTAAAAGGTATGGTTAAATGTGATTTTTGAGAGTTGGAATCAACTCAAAAGATATTATGGTTTAAATTTGAAAAATGTTTGAATGCAGAAAAGCTTCTGCCTTGTTATTTTTACCATGGGTGATCTATAGATCCAAATGACTTGAATCCAACGGGCTTGGATTCAGCACTCATAGACCTTTCCAACAAAATTGGTTTCATTCAAGTTGGTGCACTGAATCGATCTGGGTTGATTTTTGAAGTTGGGTACAGAAGTGTGTTTGAATTGAAATAGAAAAAGTTTAATTTGAAAAACTGGGCTGCGCGGGAAAAGTTAACGGGCCGGCCTGCTAAGCGCATGATGCTCCAGCTGGCTTAAGTGGGTGTCCCCACCGCCGGTGACACGGGCTGGGCGGTAAGGGGCAACGTGGATCGTTCGATGTAGTTCTAATCCAACGGCTGGGAGTCATCATCAACGCGAGACAACGCCGGCGAGAACGAAACCTAGCGCGGCCTGTGAGGGTTGCTGGGGGCTCACCGGGGTACTGGCGAGGGTCGGCGAGGCGGGCGAATGACGAAGTCGACGACGGCAAATCTCCTGGTACCGATGGCTTCTCCTGGGGCGGCTCCAATCGCTGGCTCCCTTCTTCTCCAGAGGCGGCGGGCTCCGGTGAAATTCCGGCGGGGTGGTGCTCGCCTTGCTCTGAGAACGGTGTGGCACGATCGGAGGAGAGGGAGTGATGGTGTGAAGAAATCGTGCGGGGGTGGCCTCTATTTATAGTCGAGCGACGGGACCGTCGGGGCGCACGGTGAGCTCGTCGGGGGCGAGGTTACAGGCGGCTAATGGCATGGGCAAGGGTAGGGGAAGGTGCGGTGTCTCCTGGCGATGCTCAACGACATGGTCTCGAGGCATGGGGCGGTGTGATTTGGTCTGGAACGGGTGGTGCTCTGCGCGGAAGAGGCGGCGTCTTCGACGGCGGGCAGTGGCTCTGCGGCACAGGGCGGCAAACGGGGATGTCTGGTGGTCTCCTGGGTTGATGGTGATCGTGTGTGCACGCAGTGAGGGCGGCGCGCGGTCTGTGGGCGCTGGTCGAGGGTGGTGCTCTGGCACATGCTCGGCATGGTCTCTGGCGGTCTGGGCGCGGCTTGTGCGCGTGGTCCAGGGCTTGGAAACGCTCGCGGCTGGGACAGGGACTGGCGATGGACGGTGGGCTGCCTCCCAGACAAGGTTGGCACGGATAGTTCTTCCTCTAGCCTGCTGTCCACAATGGGGTGACAAGGGGGTGCTCGGCTGTTCACCATTGATGGCAATGGCAACCTCACAGGGGTGCTAGTCCTTAGTTAAACTTCCTAGATGATCTACTGAGCTGGGTGTGAGCTAACTAGGGAACAAGTTAGGCCAATTTTACTGCACACTATAGTGTTTGATGTTTGTTTGATTTGTGTCTGCAACCTGTTTGATGAAATGGCCGCATGAACTCAACTTTTGAATTTTGAAAAGATTTTTGGTGGGTTTGCTAGATTGGTGTTGGTGAAACTGTAGATGCTGGGGTTTTGCAAGTTGAGCTTGTTTGAGTGGTTTTTGAATAAGTGGGATCTTCCCATATGATAAAGATTCAATTTTGAATTGTCATTTAAACTATGCATTTGAAAGTTTCTGGATGATCACAAAGTGAGCTTTGATAGTTTGTTATGAGTACATTCAAGGGGTGCAAAGATCCAGAGAAGTTTCTGTTAGGTTCTGAAAGTTTGAGACAGCCAAAGTAGGCATGAGAGTTAAATTGGTCAAAGTGACCATTCATTTAATATATGTGTTTTGATTTACTTGTCTTTAGGAGAAGTGTGGGAAATGTTTTAGATGATGTTTATTTCACCTAAGAAACATTTTACAAGCAATGAAACAAACAAACAAGGTGGTTTAAAAGAATTTCAAAATCAATGCATACACATATGCATACATTCCTAATTTTAATTAGAAGATATTTTGTTAACCCTAATTTTGATGATTAGAATTTGATGATCCAAGCTTAGTATTTTTGGGATGTTACAAACCTTCCCCCCTTAAACAAAATCTCGTCCCGAGATTTGAAAAAGGACGAAAAGATTACCTAGGATTTGAAGATATATGGAAACTCCGTCCTGATGTGATCTTCGCGCTCCCAGGTAGCTTCCTCTTCTGTGTGGTTGCTCCACTGAATCTTGAGAAACTTGATGCTTCGGGTTCGGGTAGTTCGGAAAGCTTCTTCCAAAATTCGGATGGGTACTTCGGGATAGGTCAGGTCATCGTTTATCTCTATGGTTTGATGATCGATATTCTTGAACACTTCGGTCTTCTCGGGGACTTCGAGACACTTGCGAAATAACGAGATATGGAACACATTGTGCACAGCTGACATCTCTTCAGGTAGTTCCAATTGATACGATACTTCTCCTTGATGGTTCAGAATTTTGAAAGGTCCGATATATCTGGGGGCTAACTTTCCTTTGAGTTGGAAACGCTGCATTCCCTTTAATGGCGACACTTTCAGATAAACAAAATCTCCTATATTGAAGGCGAGGTCTCTATGTCTCTTGTCGGCATAACTCTTATTTCGGGATTGGGCGGTCTTGAGGTGCTCACGAATCTTGTGAACCTTCTCTTCTACTTCTCGTAGGATGTCGGGTCCGAAAATCTGACTCTCTCCTACTTCTGACCAGTTCAAAGGGGTGCGACACTTTCTTCCGTACATGAATTCAAAGGAGGCCATTTGCAAACTGGGTTGGTAACTATTGTTGTATGAAAATTCTGCAAACGGCAGACAGTCTTCCCACTTGGATCCATATTCTAGCACACATGCTCTAAGCATATCTTCGAGTATTTCATTTACTCGCTCTGTTTGTCCATCGGTCTGAGGGTGATACGCGGTACTGAAATCTAGGCGGGTTCCTAAACCTTCTTGGACTTTCTTCCAGAATCTCGAGGTAAAATGAGTTCCTCGATCCGATACTATGTTCTTGGGGACTCCGTGCAAACTAACGATTCTAGAGATGTATAACTCCGCTAGCTTCGAACTCTGATATGTGGTTTTGATGGGCAAGAAATGGGTGACTTTGGACAATCTGTCCACTATGACCCAGATAGAGTCATTTCCCCTATTAGAAGTAGGTAGTCCAGTGATAAAGTCCATTCCTACAGAATCCCATTTCCATTCCGGAATTTGCAAAGGTTGCAACAATCCAACGGGTCTTTGATGTCTTGCCTTGACTCACTGACATATATCACACTTTGCGATATAGCTTCCGATTTCTCTCTTCATCTTATGCCACCAAAATTGCTCTTTTAAATCTTGATACATCTTAGTTCCTCCGGGATGGATAGAATAAAGAGTATCATGAGCCTCCTTCAAGATAACTTCTTTCAACTCGGAATCTGCTGGTACACAAAGGCGTCCTTTGTACCACAACACTCCTTCTTCGTCCTTGGTGAATCCGGGTACTTTGCCTGTACCGATACGACGCTTGATTCCGTCGAAATACTGGCATTTCCCTTCTGCACCTCTTTAATCTGACTGATCAAAGTGGGCTGAAGTTCTATGCTAGCAAAAAATCCTTCACTTACTAATTCCATTCGAAAATCTTCCATCTCCTTGTGCAAACTTGGTTGCTCCTTCAAAATCATGGAGTTCAAGCGGCACGGCAATCTTCTAAGGGCATCGGCTACTATGTTGGCTTTACCAGGGTGATAGTGAATGTACAGGTCATAATCCTTGATTAGCTCATTACATCTTCTCTGCCTCATATTCAACTCCTTCTGAGTGAATATATACTTTAGGCTCTTATGATCCGAATAAATCTCACAACGGTTTCCCATCAGGTAATGTCACCATTTCTTCAGGGCTAGAACTACGGCTGCGAGTTTGAGGTCATGGGTTGGGTAGTTTTGCTCATGTTGCTTCAATTGTCGGGATAGATAGGATATAACTTTGCCTTCTTGCATTAGCACACATCCGAGACCAATCTTGGATGCGTCACAATACACATCGAAGGGCTTCGTGATATCCGTCATGATCAAGATTGGGGCTAAAATCAATATCCTCTTGAGTTCTTGAAAACTCACTTCACATTTGTCTGTCCATTCAAACTTCTTGTCCTTCTTCAGCAATTTGTTCATGGGTCTGGCGATACTCGAGAATCCTTCTACAATTTGCGGTAATATCCCGCCAATCCGAGAAAGGCACGAACTTGGGTTTGAGTGGTTGGGGCTTGCCAATTTTCCACATCTTTCACTTTGGAAGGGTCAACGGCAATTCCTCCGGCTAATACAATGTGACCGAGGAATCCTACCTCGTGTAACCAGAATTCACATTTGCTAAACTTTGCATACAGCTGATTCTCTATAAGGGTTCCAAGAATGGTCCTTAGGTGTAGCTCATGTTCTTCTTCTGATTTGGAATAAATCAGAATTTCATCAATGAAAACAACGACAAACTTATCCAGGAAGTCCATAAAAATCGTATTCATGAGGTTCATGAAATAAGCGGGGGCATTGGTTAATCCAAAAGACATGACTGTATACTCGTATAATCCGTATCTAGTGGTAAAGGCAGTCTTTGGAATATCCTCTGCACGAATTTTGAGTTGATGATAGCCAGTTCTAAGATCAATCTTAGAAAACACCTGGGCACCGGTCAACTGATCAAACAAATCTTCTATCTTGGGCAAGGGGTACTTGTTCTTGATGGTGACATCATTTAACTTCCGATAATCCGTACACAAACGGTTACCTCCATCCTTCTTGTCCACAAACAAGACAGGTGATCTCCATGGTGATGCACTTGGTTGAATCAATCCAATTTCTAACATGGAATCCAGATGCTTTTTCAGTTCTTCTAGTTCTGACGGGTTCATACTATAGGGTCTCTGGGCTATGGGTTCAGTTCCGGGGATTAGTTCAATGATAAACTCGATATCCCGATCTGGTGGCATACCGGGCAAAACATCTGGAAATACATCGGGGTTTTCACAGACTATCCGGACTTGGTCAATGGTAGGTTGGGCTATACTCTTGTTACACTTGAATTGGCGAGGTAAGATTTCAGATATATGCTCGACTGATATTCCGGCGATACTGGTCATGGTGATGGCTTTCTTGGCATAGTCAATCAATCCCTTATGTTTGGACATCCAATCCATTCCTATTACTACTTCCAAACCTTTAGTTCCGAGTACTATTAGATTAGCATAAAAATCTATGCCGTGGATTCGGATAGGGACGGCTTTGCAAATTTTCCTAGCCTTGGTGGTTGATCTGGGAATTTGCACAATCATAACATGCTTCAGTTTGGTTCGTTGAATTTTACTAGTGCAGGCAAATTCTTCGGTGACAAATGAATGCGATGTACCAGAGTCAAACAACACTCTTGCAAGTACTGAATTAACAGAAAACATACCCAGCACGACGTCTGGCGCTTCCTGAGCTTCTTCAGCATGCATGAGAAAAAGACGGCCATTGCAGTTGAGTGAATTCCCTGGGGCAAATCTTCTCCCTGGCTGGACACGACGCTGCTGCGGAGCTGGGGCATTGGCATTAGGGGCTGTAGCATTCTTGTTGGGGCACTCGTTGGAATAGTGGCCTTTATTTCCACAGTCATAACAGGTCACTTGTGACTTGTCCTTGGCTGCGACAGGCACAACATTGCTTCCAGTCCTCGGGGCAGTGTTGGTGTTGGCGGTAGCATTGTTGGTGTTGAACTTGGGTGGGGCACGGTTGAAATTGCTAGAGTTGCCGAGGTTGTTGTGATTTCCTCCGGGTCTAGGGTTTCCACAGTTGGGGTAGGTCGGACGGGTCATAGGGGGTCTGTTGGTTCTTGGGGCAAATACTGGAGATGGGTTGGGGCTATACTTTGGGATCTGATGGGTCCCTGGTCGATGCATCATGCGACGCTTGCGGTTCTCATTGGCTTGGTTGATCTTTCCTTCCATCTGGATAGCAGAATCGACAAGGGCTTCAATATCAGCAAATGGGATATTGACAAATACTGTCTGCATCTCGTCATGCAGACCATTCAGGAATCTTTCTTTCTTCTTGGCTTCGGTGTCTATCTCGTCCGGGGCATACCTAGACAATGACAAAAATTTGTAACGGTATTCCACTACAGTCATCCTTCCTTGCTTCAGCTCTCTGAACTCGTCTCTCATTCTCTTGATCAAACCTGGTGGCACATGGGTTCTGCTAAACTTGACCTTGAATTCTCCTGTGTCATCATCTGGCCTCCGGTCATTGCACGAACACTGTTCCACCATGCCCTGGCATCTCCGGCTAGATAATGGGTGGCGAATAGGACTTTCTCGTTGGCTTCCACTCCGGCGACTTCTAGGTTATTTTCCATGGTTTGCCGCCAATCATCGGCATCTAGGGGTTCTTCTGACTTGGTGAAAACGGGTGGGTTGGTATTCTGGAAATTTTTTAGCTTAGATCCATGGTTGTCCTGATTTTCGTGTCCTTGGTTATTGTGGGCTAGCTGGGTTATCTGTTGCAGAGTGGATAGGTTGGCTTGACGTTCCACTCTTTCAGTTTCGCGGTCAGAATTCAACATTTGCAGGATCTGCAACATCGGGTCCGGGGCTGAACCACTTCCTCCACGTGGCATCTGAAGATTGAGATAGATCATGAGAAAAGAGGGAAATTTCTAAGGTTTTGGGTCTTTGAAAAGTTTTAAAGGTTTGACTCAGATTTTTTTCTAGCAACTTGATTTTTCATTAATTCATTCACACGATAAAACGCACACCACAACAAGGAAAAACAGATGGTTTTAAGAACCATTCTAGAATCTACGATACAGTGGGACCGAATACTACTCACTACGCCTCGGAGTCTGTGGCTTCATCATCTTCGTCATCATCGATGAAGGTGAAATCATCCTCATCGGTGAAGAAGTCCATGGCCTGATCCTCCATAAAATCATCGTCATCGCTGAGATAGGAGTAAGGGTCTCCACGAAGATCCTCTCCGGCATTCTCCCTTTCCTCCAACTGCATGTCTCTCTCGTGGATGATCTCCTCCAAAGATGAGATGCGGTGGCGAAGACGGGCAATAATGCGCTCTTTCTTGTCGAGCTGACGGCGGCGAGACTTGCGATCTTTTGCTAGCATGGCTATGGTCTGATCCTTCGTCTTGATGATGGCAGACTTGTGGTTGCAATAGTCACGGCAGTTGTCCAACTTCTGCTGACGATCATACATCATGAAGCTAAGGTGTTCGAATTGAGTCTTCAGCTCGGGGTGGTATGGGGCTTCCAGTGGTTGTCCATTTGCATCACGCCTTGGGAAAAACTCAAAGCGAGTACCCTTGATCTGATTGATGTTCTGCCCACACAGACGGGAAACAACTTCCTGCATTGCTCTGGCAAGTCCATCGAGCCAGTTGTTTTCCCTCAAGGTAAACTGAATTCCCTCCATAGTGGGAGGTTCAATCTTTCCTCGGAAACTTGCAACAATTAGCCACTGCAGATCTTCTCCTCCTTGATCATTGAGCTGAGCTCCGAAGAACTCGGGTGACGCCCAAGTTCGAAGTCGATCGAGATCCCTCTCAAAGATAAGGTCTCCTCCATTCCCAAGTTGGTAAAACTTGCTGTACTTCACGTCCATCTATAAAAATAGAGGATGAGTAGATTAGCAGAGTGATCAAGTGTGTCAAAATTTTATGTATTTTGCAAGAGTTTTCGAGGAACATGAATTTTTATGAAAGAATCAAAGAGATAAGAATGAGAATAAGTTTTTGTAAATAGTGGTTTTCTTTGGTTTTGAAACTAAGTTTGTGGTTCAAACGTTCAGTCTAACTAGGGTCTCCTATGGTCAGGCTGGCTCTGATACCAACTTGTCAACACCCGGATTTTTCAATCCTAGATGCCTGTTATGCCATACATCGCAATCCTAGGATTACCATTTTTGCGAGACATAACAGAATTGGATACCATAGTACATCATCCATTAGAAACGATACATAAGTTCTTACACAAATAGGGATCTCATGATCTAGTTCTTAATACAACTTCAAGTAGCGGAATACGAAATAATAATGGTAGCGTAGGCGAAGCTCCATCTTCGGGGTCACAGGCAATGCTGACGATGGGAGATGATCCTAGTTGTCGTAACCTTCCTGGGGTCCATCTTCCAGGTACTCCTCTTCATAGTCTGGCCATGGGAATAGCCAGGGACAAAGCCATGAGTAATCTTTAAGTAGTCGCAAACCAATACTAACAGGTAAAGGGGTTTTTTGGAGAATAGGACACTAGGCTCTAGGGTTGTTTTGCAAAAGCCAGATTTTTCTCTACTAAGTTCTAAAGCTAGTCAAAATTTTATAACTCCTAACTGGGATCTTGTAACTCATGTCACAACTCTGTTGTGGTTAAGTCAAAGTCTTAATCCATTTCACAAGTCATTTTGAAAAGTCTGACGGGGGAACAGTATGGCCACTCCAACTGTCCATAACCACGGACGCGGCTATTCTAATAGTTTGACACTCTGCAGAGATTGTACACATTCACCACAACATTTGATACATCCGTCAGGAATAAATCCTGAATTCACCATACTCAGTATGCGGATAATCAATCCTAACCTTTCAATTACACGCCCTAGTATAAGCACCTCTCCTGTGAGTTTGGCCTCCTGTAATATCCGTCCTTTGTAAAGGAAAAGGATCCCTGTGATTGCAATGCTAGTCCCTGGATCATTGCTAGCATCCATAGTTTAAGATGAAGTACACAGATAGAAAGGTCATTTATTACATCCATTCCAGGGATAAAACATAGTCTTTTACAACTCAAGGCCATAGGCCTAATACAAGAGTTTGGAATAAGTAAATAAACATAAGTCTTCATCTTCATGTGCCACAGGCAAGCATGTTGAGTGTAGACTCATGACACCTAATCATCATCGGAGTAACCTCCAACATCACAAGTTACAACCACAGTGGGTCAATACTTTGGAATAGTATTGGCAAGTGATACCTTAGTAAATTTTTAGTGGACTATATTACTATATGCATTTTTGGCTAAGTGTAGCTTAGCTTGCTTTGCTCAAAATAGGTTTTTCCTATTAGTTGAAATCACTAAGTTTTTGTTTGTCAAAACTTTTCCCAAGAAACCACCAATAGACATTGGGGTCCTTCACCCCTGTTCACCCACAAATTTTTCCTTAGAAGTTGGAGTGATGAGATTCTTGATAGCTTCCATGTCTTGATGCTCAAGTTGTCCATTGCCATGGACATGGCTAAGTACCTAGATTTTTCCATCTGCAGAGGTTGTGCACTTTCCCCACCAGACTTGGTTTCCCAAGACAGGACCTTTCAGAAGCCTTCCCTTAGTCAAATGGACGTGTTCCAACCTATCATCCCACTACCACCAGCTGTCCAAATGACTAAGTTCTAGCAACCTCTGTGATCAAGGCAGAGCCCATATTGCCAAGTGGATGCACTATAAGATTCTCAACACTTGGCCTCCAAAATCCCTTTGTGCCTGGGTGGCATACCACAAGTGAGATACACAAGGTAAACCATGTCCATGGGCCTTGTGTAACCACTCAACCAAAAACCACCATTCAAGTCCCATTCCACCCAGGTGATTCATTGACTTAGTTGTTTTATTAAGAAAAACATAAGTAAAAAGGCTTAGAAATATTTTCATCATAGCATGTATATAATTTACCAACCCTTGTTTGCTACTAGCTAGGCTAAGCATGGCATAGTAACTTAACTTAGGAATTTCCTAGAAATTCTATATCTACTTAGGATTTCCCAACATGGCATTTGGAAAAAATAGTAACATGCAAGACTTAGCATAATATTTCTAATGCTTGTATAAAACATAGGAATGGAAATATTCATGAAGTACCACTTGCCTTGGTAGTTGGGGGAGTAGCACTCTTCACAATCACAATCACTAGCACCAAAGTCTACACAAAGAATAGTAGCACAAAATTACACACAATTCATATAAAAACAAACAAAAATATATATGCATGCATGCAAAAATGCCAAGTGATGATTTTTAAAACTCCACCAAACAAGTGCATAGTACTGAATCATAACCAAGACAAAAACTTGCTAAATCAAGTTTATTTTATATCAAAACAATTCTCTAAATAAATTATATACTCAAAATAGTCCTAAACAAGTTTCTGCAAAAGAGACCATTTTAACAGAATCTAAAATTTAAACACATTGCATAAACAGAAAGGGCTTGTCTCCCTGATTCCAACGGTATAAAATTTGCAAAAATCTAACGTGGGAATCAAAAGTTATAGCCTATTCAAATTTGAATCCAAATCTGTTTTAAATTCTGTTTTAAACACAAACCCTAGCCACACGTCTTAATTCTATTGGTTGATACCGTCTCGCTCAGGATCACCCTCCCGCACCGTCGGATCTACTTAAAGCACACGGCTCAGATCTACCCATAACGATTCGTTAAGTGATCTAATCCTATACGCTGGATCCAGATCTGGCGGAGGCTACTGGCGGCGCTGGCGGAGGCTACTGGCGGCGGCGAGCTCTGTCTGCGGCGGCGCGGCGCTACAGGTCGTCCGGAGAGGCAGGAGGATGCTCACCAGGTTCGCAGCGTCGAGGAGAAGCTCAACTTAGCAGCGGCTTGACGAGGGGCGCACGGGCACGGTCGCTGGGGCTCGTCGGAGTTGCGGGCGGCGTCTGTCGCTTGCTGTCGAGGTCGCTGTCGAGGCTCCGTGTCGTCCTAGCACAAGGCAGAGGGTTTAGAAGATGCGCAAGTGACTAGCGAACAAGTTGGTAACAAAGGGAAGGCAAGGGGCGCTCAGTTCTTACCGCTATTACTCGCCGGAGTCGAGCGGCGGCGCTGGTGGTTGCGGGCGTGAATGGAAATGATGACCTGGGTCACGAGCAAGCAAACCAGAGGCGTTAGCAGATGCACAAGATCATGCTGGTTGCAGTGGTTTGAACGAGAGGCAACGGGGCGGTCTGAGCTTACCGTGATTCGTCGCCGGAGCGCGTCTGTCTGCGGCGGCGCAAGTGCGATTGTGGGCAGCCTGGTGGCGATGTGGAGGCGCTGAGTGAGGGGAAATGACCGCGGTGCAGAGGGGGTTATGTAGGCGAGAGGGGAGCGGCGATTAAGCGCGGAATCAAGGGTAATTAAGCGAGGAATCAATCGCGGCAGTGATGGGCGGAGGAAACGGCCGGCGACGGGGTCGGGCACGATTTGGGGAAGACGAGGGTGAGCTATCGAGGTCCACCAGTCAGCGAGTGAGACGAAGAGGGGGTGGGGTCCGAGTGTCAGTGCCTGTGTGGGTGCCTGCGAGTGAGAGAGAGGGAGGCCGGGTGGGCTAACTGGGCCGGTTGTGCTGTTGGGCTAGATTAGGAGCGCTTGGCCCTTTTATTTTCTTTAATCTTTTTCTTTTTACAGAATGAATTTCAGGAATGGTTTTCAAATAAATTCAAACTCCATTTGAATTTAAATCTATTTGTGATTTTTGTAGTGTGCAACAGTCTCAATTCTAGATATAAAACCATGGGGTCACTTTGAAAAGGCTTGGTCATTTTTGGAGAAACAAAATAACAGGGACTTTTCACTTGATTTGCAAATGTTTGAAAAATGGTTTTTGAAACCATTTCCATTTTATAAAGTTTGGTTCAAATTCCACACTCAATCCATTCAACAAGGGAGATAAACAATCTAGGTTTAAAACATTCAAACTCTCAAATGGGGATGGCCATTTGATATAAGTTTGTTCACATAAAATGATAGCACTATGTGCTTCTGTTTTCTGAAATGAGTTTTGAAATTGATCTCAATTCTATATGCATGCATGAATGATATGAAATCTTTGAAATCATGATTTTAGGGATGTTACACCTCCCAACCATGACCAACTGTGATCTTGGGTACTGCACAGGTGGACAATCTTCACAAGGTAGCCTCATCTCAGACCTTGTCCATGAGGGAACTAATACTAAGGAATATAAGTTTCCAGTCAAGCCCTACCCAATATTCGGGTATTGTCGTTGTACGATAAAATTGGAATGGTATCGCATCCAGACAACCATAAGTTTTATAAAGGGCTAAGGCTCATGCCTCCACGTTTTCATCACCAAAATCGTCAAGTGTTCGGAAACACATGTCAAAACATTTCAATAGAATGATCCATCATTCCAAGGTTTTCATAACCATTTTTCCACCAAGTATTCCCATCTAAAGTTTCTCAATTTTTAGGCTTAGCACTAGCATCTAAGTTGGGGGTAGTACTAATGATGGGGTAGTATCTAGTGGAGTTTTAACTAAGTACAACCTTATATCTTAGGATGATATCAAGGTTCCTAGCTTAGGTCAAATTTAATGCTCTTTATGCAACCTTTAGAATCTTTTCAGTATCTACCAGTCACTTAAGTAAACTCTAAGTAAGCTTTGATAAAGAAATAAAGTAAGAAGCTTGCAAATAAAACTAGGATTGGTTTATCAAGTGGGTATGATCACATATGCTTAAGGCATATAGTAGGCATAGTAACAAGCAAGTATTTTCTTGCAAAAAATCAGTATAAGCTTGTTAAATTGCAAGTGTTAGCTTGCATAGGTCAACTTGATTAGTAAGGCTTGCTAAAGTAGAGTGTCTTGCAAGTTTTAGCTTGCATTGGTATAGTATCAGCTTGCCTTGTGGAGATAAGTGGTTGAAGTTCTCTTCGGCTTCTTCTTCCTAGTATCCTCCTTCCTCCTCGTATCCTTGGTCGGTACTAGCGTCTATGAATAAATACGAGGTACACAATCACCAAAAAATACTTAACTACTTGCAATCATCACACGCAAGGGTCCTATAGATGATCTAGCATCATCCCTAACATTAGAAGGTTAAGGCTTTATTTAATTCCTTTTATTTTTAGAAAAGTAATTTCTACTCATTGAAGAACTACTTAAGATTTAATATTCTCCAAACCAAACATGGGATCATGTTGAAACATGTCATCACCACATATTTTAGTCCAAGGGAATGTGATTTAAAGTGGTGTCACAATTTAATAAGGTTTTACCCTTTTATTTTAATTAATTAATGTGGCTAGAAATGCTTATGTAGCATTCTTTTATTACTTGAATATTATTTCTGCAAGTAAACCTATATATTTTTACATATTCTGAAAGTTATGGTTAAATGTGATTTTTGAGAGTTGGAATCAACTCAAAAGCTATTATGGTTTAAATTTGAAAAATGTTTGAATGCAGAAAAGCTTCTGCCTTGTTATTTTTACCATGGGTGATCTATAGATCCAAATGACTTGAATCCAACGGGCTTGGATTCAGCATTCACAGACCTTTCCAACAAAATTGGTTTCATTCAATTTGGTGCACTGAATCGATCTGGGTTGATTTTTGAAGTTGGGTACAGAAGTGTGTTTGAATTGAAATAGAAAAAGTTTAATTTGAAAAACTGGGCTACGCAGGAAAAGTTAATGGGCCGGCCTGCTAAGCGTAGTGCTCCCGCGGGCTGCTTAAGTGGGTGTCCCCACTCGTCAGTGACACGGGGCTGGGCGAAGCGGTAAGGGGAAACGTGGATCGTTCGATCTAGTTCTAATCCAACGGCTAGGAGTCATCGTCGACGCGAGACAATGCCGACGAGAACGAAACCTAGCGCGGTCTGTGAGGGTTGCTGGGGGCTCACCGGGGTACTGGCGAGGGTCGGCGAGGAGGGCGAACGACAAAGTCGATGACGACGAATCTCCTGGTACCGGTGGCTTCTCCTAGGGCGGCTCCAATCGCTGGCTCCCTTCTTCTCCAGAGGCGGCGGGCTCCGGTGAAATTCCGGCGGGGTGGTGCTCGCCTTGCTCTGAGAATGGTGTGACACGATCAGTGAGGAGAGGGGAGTGAGATGGTGTGAAGAAATCGTGCGGGGGTGGCCTCTATTTATAGTCGATCTAGGGGACCGTCGGGGCGCACGGTGAGCTCGTTGGGGGCGAGGTTACAGGTGGCTAATGACATGGGCAAGGGTAGGGGACGATGCGGTGTCTCCTGGTGATGCTCAACAACATGGTGTCGAGGCATGGGGCGGTGTGAGGTGGTGCTCTGCCTAGCAGAGGCGGCGTCTTCAACGGCGGGCGGTGGTTGTGCGACACGGGGCGGCAAACGGGGATGTCTGGTGGTCTCCTTGGTTGATGGTGATCGTGTGTGCACGCGTTAAGGGAGGCACGTGGTCTGTGGGTGCTGGTCGAGGGTGGTGCTCTGGCGCATGCTCGGCATGGTCTCTAGCGGTCTGGGCGCGACTTGTGCGCGTGGTCCAGGGCTTGGAAACGCTCGCGGCTGGGATAGGGAGTGGCGGTGGACGGTGGGCTGCCTCCCAGACAAGGTTGGCAGGGCTAGTTCTTCCTCTAGCCTGCTGTCCACAATGGGGTGACAAGGGGGTGCTCGGCTGTTCACAATTGATGGCAATGGCAACCTCACAGGGGTGCTAGTCCTTAGTTAAACTTCCTAGATGATCTACTGAGCTGGGTGTGAGCTAACTAGGGAACAAGTTAGGCCAATTTTACTGCACACTATAGTGTTTGATGTTTGTTTGATTTGTGTCTGCAACCTGTTTGATGAAATGGCCGCATGAACTCAAGTTTTGAATTTTCAAAAGATTTTTGGTGGGTTTGCTAGATTGGTGTTGGTGAAACTGCAGATGCTGGGGTTTTGCAAGTTGAGCTTGTTTGAGTGGTTTTTGAATAAGTGGGATCTTCCCATATAATAAAGATTCAATTTTGAATTGCCGTTTAAACTATGCATTTGAAAGTTTCTGGATGATCACAAAGTGATCCTTGATACTTTGTTATGAGTACATTCAAGGGGTGCAAAGATCTAGAAAATTTTCTGTTAGGTTCTGAAAGTTTGAGACAGCCAAAGTAGGTATGAGAGTTAAATTGGTCAAAGTGACCATTCATTTAATATATGTGTTTTGATTTACTTGTCTTTAGGAAAAGTGTGGGAAATGTTTTAGATGATGTTTATTTCACCTAAGAAACATTTTACAAACAATGAAACAAACAAACAAGGTGGTTTAAAAGAATTTCAAAATCAATGCATACACATATGCATGCATTCCTAATTTTAATTAGAAAAGTTTTTGTTAACCCTAATTTTGATGATTAGAATTTGATGATCCAAGCTTAGTATTTTTGGGATGTTACACCAAGGTTATCTCCATTGTCAGTATCATTTCCATTATTATCACTTCCATTTTTGTTGTGGTGATACTGATGTGGTTCAGAATCTTTGTTGCTCTTTTTGAATGAACGCTTCCTTTGTGATGATCCTTAGTGATACTTGAGTTTATGCTTGCTCTTACTGTTCTCAACTTGATTCATCTTGTTCTCCAAGATGGTGGCTTTGTCACAGAGTGATTGATAAGTTGGGACATAGGCAACAGATAGCTGCAGGTTCAACTCATCATTAAGTCCTTCGAGGAATTTCTCCTTCCTCTTAGAATCTGTATCAACTTCATCCGGTGCATAGCGTGCCAGATTGTTGATTTCTTCAATGTACTCAGCCACACTGAGGTGATGTTGTTTCAGATTGTGGAACTCCTTTTTCTTCAAGTTCATCACTCCAGATGAGATGTGAGCTGTAAGGAAACCATCCTCAAAAATATCCCAAGTCACATCCTCAAGGGGAGTGGTGATCTGAAAGTTGTCCCACATTGCTGCTGGTCCTTCAAGCAAAAATGCTGCAAATCTAATTTTTTCCTCGTCGGTGCAGCCAATAGTCACTAAGTCCTTATTCACTGAACGTAACCAGTCATTGGCTACCATTGGATCAGTTGTTCCAGAGAACCTTGCAGGCCTTAGCTTAAGAAATCTGGTGAGCATGTCAAGTGCTGGAGGATTATTCTGATTGTTGTTTGTTGTTGTTATTGTTATTTTGATTCTGATTTTGCAAAAACTGCGTCATCATCTGCATTATGTGAGCTTGTGATGTCATCAACTTCTGCATCTCGGGAGTGACATTGTTGTTGTTTTTTGGGTTGGGATTTGCACGTCGAGGATGCATTTGTTGGTTTGATAGGGATAACTAATGATGGATAGGTCTAAAGAAGTTCTACCACACAACCCAAAACAATCAAACAATCAAAAAAATCAGCAAGCCACTATTCACTTAACAACTTATGAGCTTATCCCATGAGTTGAAGGAAACAACACGTTTTCTTGAAATAATTAACTTAGTATAGTCATACCTCATAGGTCAATATGACCCATACACTAACATGATCTCAATGTATTTGGTAGGCAATCTAATGTCTCTTGATTCTCATTTGTGGTCCTTAGTGATGTCTAAGTTGAAGTCCTTGGTAAAACTAATGTTGAAGTCATTAACATGGTGAAGGTTTTGTCCATCAAGTTGAAAAAGGAAGAGATGTAGAATCAAAACCAAAAGGTTGAGGAAAGAGTTTACAAGATTGTTTGTAAATAAGTTTTGGAACAAATACAACTCCTATTTTTCTAAGGGGTTTGGTCCAATCCTAGGGTTACAATCCTACAGGCAACACAGTGCTCTGGTACCATCTATAGAGGTCCCAACCTTTAATAAGGTAGAGATCCCTGTGTTTACAATGCTAGTCCCTGGATCAATAGCTAGCATCCACAGTTAAGATGTAATATCAAGAAACAAAGGTCATAATACAACTTTATAACCAGGAATAAAATAATTCATTACATCTTACATAGCTCATTTGGCTATCACATTACAATGCAGCAGAATATCTATATAGCATGGAGTCCTTCATATTCAAAGTGCCACAGGCAATCATGTTGGTTCTAGACTTGTAATCCTAATCAACACACTTCACTAACATCAAACAAAACTGCAACATAATAAGTTGCAGCCACAAGGGACAGTACATTTGAATTGTATTGGCAAGTTTCACTACTATGTAGAAATAAGTGGGTCCTATCATTACATGCATATTTGGCTAAGTGGGGTTTATGATCATTTGCAGAAAGCAATATAGTTTTATCCTATCTTTTCAAAATAGTTTTGATATTTTTTCAAATCTTTCTGAACTCCTTGGAAAACTCCAAGTGCTTCTAATCCCTTGTTGTCACCACCAAGTTTTACTTTGAGAAATTGGAATGTAGAGTTATTCCGTAGCTTCAGGCCTTAGTTGGTCAGAGTTGTCCATAACCGGGGACACGGCTAAGTACTTAGAATTTGATCTTCTGCAGAAGTTGTACACTTTACCCACATGACACAATCTCGTCTTGACGCCACCAGTGACCGATGGATAAGTACTCACCAAATGGAGTACCGGCAGATCGAGAATGTGACAAAGTCTTTCCATAGATGTCCTCCCAATACACAATACTAGCTTGTCTACCAGGCAACAATGTAGGGATATATTTCCATACACAATTCTAGTTAACCTAATGTGAGACCCTGGCGCATGGCTCAATAGGATTGATAGGAAACCCATGCCAAGAAGTTGCAACTTGTTTTCCGGAAGCTCATTCGAAAAGAACTCTAAGGTTAAGCGTGCTTTCTCTAGAGCAATTCTAGGATGGGTGACCGACCGGGAAGTGGGTAACCGGGTGCGCATGAGTGAGGACAAAGTGCGCAGAAAAGACTAGTGTTGGTCCGTGGGGCTAGTCTAGAGATCCTATTGAGCTTCCAGAAGTGACAGCCGTCGGTCCGGAGTGACCAGGGGTGTTACAAATTGGTATCAGAGCCGACCCTCGCGGTTAAACGGGTGTGTGCGGGTCAGTGGCGGACATGTGGCGCATGGCGCCTGTGGCTCGGAGTGGACACGGCATGGCACATGTGCCGACACTGGACGCACAGACGTGTGCCAAGAGGGGACGTTCCTGGCTTGTGGTTGATCGACGAGGACGTCGATCTTCTAAGGGTGGGTGTATGTGAGACCCTGGCGCATGGGTCAATAGGATTGATAGGAAACCCATGCCAACAAGTTGCAACTTCTTTTCCGGAAGCTCAATCGAAAAGAACTCTAAGGTTAAGCGTGCTTGGTCTAGAGCAATTCTAGGATGGGTGACCGACCGGGAAGTGGGTAACCGGGTGCGCATGAGTGAGGACAAAGTGCGCAAAAAAGACTAGTGTTGGTCTGTGGGGCTATTCTAGAGATCGTATTGAGCTGCCAGAAGTGACAGCCGTCGGTCCGGAGTGACCGGGGGTGTTACACCTAAAGATGCCAATGCATTGGTCTTCCACTATGTAGTTGACTAAGCCAGCTCCCATTTAGCATGTGGCTGTACACGGAAGCCACTATAAGAGAAACATGTTCAATCTCTAATTCCCTGGGTGGTTTCCTTCTAGTGCACATACAAAAATATAGTCATATAAACATGGTTCCCTTTGTTGCCACCTTGTCCAAAACATGAGTATCCTCTTTCCACCCAGGTGGTTCATTGAGTACTTGTTTTATTATATAAAACATATATTTTTCCAACACTTCATATAATCATATCATGTAACCCATCCCAAATATATAGCAGGGCTAAGCATACTACAACTACAATGTTTTCACTAAGGAAGATATAAGGATATCTTAATAGGATATAGCATAGCATAGAAATATAGTAGTCCTATCATGCATGCTACAAAAATCCACTAAGTGTAATGAAAATAGTAGGACATGGATGATAGTGTCACTTGCCTTTTTAGTAGGGAATATTGGTTCACTTTTTGATCTTTCAAATGTCTCACTCTTCTAACTTCACTACAATTCAATCAAGCAAACACATATTCAACTAGAATTCAAACAATGTACCACATAAAATAATAAAAACAAGGCAATGCATGCAAGCATGCAAGAGATGGTTTTATTTGGAAAAGTGATTTTTATTAGGCTCTAACAATTTTAAAGCTCATATTGGTCATCTACAAAAGTGGTAAAACCATTTAAATTCATGTTGGTGAAAATGGCCATTTTAAGTCATTTTTGTTTTGCTAGGAATGATTTAATCAAAATGATAATCCCTAGAGTTGTAAAATATTTTTAAACACAACATGTTAGTGTTTTAAGGTCAAGTGTTTAATATTAAAAACATTTGCAAAAGGCTTTCCCATAAACAAATTTTATACCAAAGTGATATTTTATGTTGTTGAAAATGCCTTATAGCAAAGTAATAATTTTATAGGGTTCTTCAAATATATTTTTAAATCTCAAAACTTGGTGTTTAGGGTCAGAGAGTTTAATTCAAAACATTTTCCATAGATTTTACTCATAAACAATATTTTTATTTGACTAGAAATGTTCTAATTCAAAGATTTATTCATTAACTTCACAAAATACATTTTTAAATCCATAAGTTGGTTTCTATGGTCAGTAGGTTCAAAACAATCCATTTGCTAAAGATTTTACCATAAAAATAGTTATAGAATAACTTTTACATTCAAATTATTCCTACACAAGTTTCTGCAAAACAACTAAGTTTCCAAAAGCAATACATTACAAAGTGCATGGTTGGAAAGGTTTTGGTATCCTGATTCCAATGATATAAAATTTGCAAAATTTGTACATGTAGATTAAAAGGTATGAATTTTGCAAGTTTGCATATCTAATAGATCAAAATTTCTGTTTTAAATCAACTCTGTCCACGTGGCTCAACCTTACTGGTCGGTAACGGTTCATGCGGATCGATCAACGCTGGTCGTCAGATCTAACTAACAACGCACGGTGCAGATGACAACTTACCCCTTCGACTAACTAATCTATCCTAGCCAATTGATCGAGATCCAACGGATCACAGCAACCGGACCATGGACTGGCGACGCTGGCGGCGGCGCACGGCGGCGTGACTCTGTCAGAGAAGTTGCCGGCTATTTAGATCGCGCCGGAAGGAACGGAGACGCTTACTGTGCTCGTGTGGTTGCAGTGAAGCTCAAGGTGAGGTCAGATACTCGAGGGGCGCACTTGAGCAGCGACGATTGCTCGTCAGAGTTAGTGGCGGCGCCAGGTGCTTTTGTTTGTCGATGGGGCGGAGCTACAAATCACCAGAAGGCAAGAGGAAGGTATAGTTTGACGCGGGCGAGTGGGTAGATCACATGAGCATCAACGGGAGGGACAGGGGCGGTCTGTACTCATCGAGGGGACTCGCCGGAGTCGAGGCAGGAGGCGGCGACGCTCTGATGTTGATGTTGCCGAGCCTCTCGTGAACGCGCGGGCTAGCGAGCGGCACTGGGAGATGCATGGGGCAATGGGGAGCATGCATGTGTGGACTGGGAGGCAAGGGGTGGTCGGACGACGATGGATTTCGCCGGAGAGCTTCGTCGGAACAGATGGTTTACAGCGGTCAATTGGGACAGCCTGGTGGCCGAGAGGAGGCGATGCTTGTGGGGAATGGAAGAGGGGGCGTAGGCGTTTATGTACGCGTGGTTACTGGAGGGATTAACGCTGTCATTTAAAAGAATTCATCACCGGAGTTAACGTCTGGGAACGGCAGCGAGGAGCTGGTCGCAGGGTGAAAACGAAGAACAGTCATGTGGGGTCCGTTCGTCAGCGAGGTGGGCCTACTATCAGCGACTGCGCGGGTTATCTTCTGATTGAAAACGGTTCGCGAGAGGGGGAAGCATGTGGGCTGCGAGTTGGGCTAGACTGGGCCTGTTAGTGGGTTGGGTTCGTTTCCATTTATTCAGAATCTTTTCTTATTCCTTTTCTATTTATCTGATTTGATTTTTATTCAAACTATTCAAACACTATTTGAATTCAAACCTTTGCCAAACTTTGTGTATATTCTAATACTGTTTATTAATATATTCTAAAGTCAAATTTAGGATAATTTAATTTTAGGGTTTATTATTTATTTTAAAAATAGACTTTTGTCTTTATTTCAAATAGGATTTAAATAGGTTTTAAAATTCTATTTGAAATCTAAATTTTTACCAAACCTTTTCAGTAGGTTTTATTTGAAAAATAAAACACTTTGAATTTTTATTTAAAATACTTTATTAAGTTTTAATGTTCATTCAAAAGAGGAAAATGTCTTTACTTCAATAAAATTGGATATTAATAAATCCTCATGATTTTATTTAAATAATCCTTTACTCTTTTTATTAAACAAAAATATTTTATTTCAATTGTTTGGCCAAGTTTTAATTTGGATTTTTAAAATAGTTCTTATTTATTATTTCTACCTTTTCTTATAAAAACCATATCTTTTTATTTAAGGATCCAAAAATGGTGATTCCAACTATTATAATTTTATTTATTAATTTTTTATCTTTTTAAATCCCTTTAGGATTCTATTTGATCAAAATAGGTTTTGATGTTTTCATTTGGAATCAAAAAGTTTCTTTTCACCCTAAATTTCAACAATTGTTTATTTTGTTCATTTATTTTTCACATTTCAAAATTTGGAAAATTTTTGGGATGTGAAAGTGCGTAATAATGTGGCCACTCGAGATTCTTAGCAATTATTATTGTTTTCATCTCTAAGGACATTTGTATCATTATTAGCGTGATAGGTTAACTTTATCACTAAGTGAAGAATGATTGTGTTACCAAGTCCGCTATTATGGTGCACTCTTTTGAGTCAAAGAGTTAGGCTTGTGCCGAAATTCTGCGATAGTGTCTTCTAGCCTTACAAGGCAAGTTTCCTCTCAAACTAAGTGACATATCGGTGGTTCATGATATTCTGGACGTCTTTCCAGAAGTATCGCCAAGTTGCCACATGACCGTGTTGTCAAATTCTTAAGAAAGCAAGTTCTCTGAACTGTTCTTTTCTCCAAGGATCCGTACTGGGTACCCCTGAACTAGTTGGTTGAGCTTAAACAACAACTTGGGAGTTTTAAGACAAAAGTTTTATCCGACTTTGTTCTTTCTTAAAGGGTTGTCTAGTTTTCTTAGTGTTGAAGAAGGATAGTATTTCCTTTATGGATATATTATCTTTCCCCACATTTGATTTGATTTGGGTTATCTTCAAATCAAACTTAGTTCCAAGGACTATCTTAACGGTGTTTCTTCTCGTGATGTTTCACTTGATTACATCTTCATGTCCTTTGATCTGACCAATACTTTTGCCTTGTTCCAGCAACATGTGAGTCGATATTTCTGGAGTGTCTTGATAAGTTTGTTGTTGAGCCCATCGATGACATCCTATTATTCTCCATAATTGATTTGGTTCATATGGAACATTTGGCATTAATATTGGAAACTTTCAAGAACCATCTTCAAGTCATCTCGAAGTATGTGTTCTGGATGTTAGGAGTAACCTTCTCTAGTTCACGTGCAATTGCTAAAAGATGTCGCCATGGATTCGAGTAGAGTTATCTTTGTCCCCTTAAGGACACATGTGTGTTTATTGTTAGTACCCTATGTGTATGCAGTTGTCTACAAACAAGTTGTTAATACATGGGTATAGCAATCTAGCTTAGTCTTTTGGAGCTTTACATTGTAGTCCATATCCTGAGAATCTAGTAACTTTACCTTTGCGGTAAACATTGCAAACTATCTATTCAGATATGCTGAGTCTGAAATATCATTTCACCTAACCAAAGCTGAACCCCAAGCAGCAATGATGGTTGGTGTTCCTCAAGGTTTTAACATAGGTCTCTTTCTAAATCTGGCAAGAATGATGTAATGGTTGACACACTTAGCCGGAAAGACCTTTTGCCATATTTACTTGAAGTCAGCAATAACAACCATTCTTCATGAGACTTCTTCTATAATTAATTATAGGAGTTGTTCTTATGGTTTCCTTTGTATCCGAAGTCCGACCTTCACTTGATGTCTGAATTCTCGAACATCAAGGAGAACATTTAAAGTAGTGTTGCTAAATGTCTCTCGGTCGATCCTCCAGACCCTTTTACATTGGCAAGCATTTTGTTATGCCAAGTAATTGAAGTCTGAGAATGAAGTTTCTTTTTCTCGTGTTATCAGGAATCTTCTTACCTACTCATCTAGTGGTGCAAAGTGATATCATGATCCTGGCAAAGATTTTGGTAGACCTGGATGAATAAAGAGTTTCCTTCGTTTTCTCAGCCATGTTTCAAGAGTGAATATGATTTTGGTAATCAAAAGTTTCCATTGTTACATGTTTCCTTGTGGCTCTTATGAGTCCTCGCCACAAAACACCTTTCTGTCTTGGCCTTCTTTTGAATGAAAGAGTGATCCTTCTATGTCAAAAGTAGTTCAACAACATGGTTTTATTGATCCATATCTCTGCAAAACGAAATCTCTACTTAAGCCATTTAGTAGAGGTTCCCTGTCGAAGTGTGTGTTTATGTTCTTTCTGTTGGAAGCTTTCTTCTTCAGAAGCTTCAAAACCTCCTGTAAGTTCCATGGTCTCAATCCTTATGAAGACCATCCATCTCACAATTTGAAAACCTTCTCCTCTTGTTTCCTCTGTTACCTTGGTGTGTTTCATGTTTGTCATCTCAAAATTGTTTCTGAACACTCCATCCATGAGTTGACCATGAGATACTCGGTGTTTTGATTAGTGTGTTTCCCTATTATCTTTAGAGTGACCCTATTGTTTTCTCTATGTCTCTCTTCCTACCTTTGGAATCTCGGGTCGAGATTCTCGTAAGGGGGACAGAGCTGTAACACCCCAGTTTTATTTAATCATTAATTATGGGTTTGTTTGTGAATTCATGAGCATCATCATTAAAATTGTGCATTGAAGAAAACAAATCAAACCCTAAAACCCTAATCCTTTCCCTCTATTTGAAATCCATTCAAAATGGTTTGAAATATTTGAAAAAGTACCAAGGTGTGTGGATCCCAATCTGAATAAAAGGGTCCTTACAATATTTTCCAGATATTTGTAAACCTCCTGGTACTTTTGAAATCCTCAAAACAGATTCAAATTTGAAATTACAAACAGAAATTGGAAAAAGGAAATAGAAAAGGTTTTGGTATAAATAAATAGAGGCAGAGAGCACTCAAGCCAAGCAGCCCAGCAACCTTCCCTCTTATCTCCCTTTCCCGTGGCCTAGTCTAGCCCACCCTAGCCTAGTACCCCTTCACTCTTCTTTCCCTTTTCTTCTTCCCGGCGACAGAAGGACGAGGTGAAGCAGGTGCGTTTCGCCGGCGACACCGTCGCCCCCTGCGCTAGGATTCGCGCCCGCCGCCGCCTCAGGAGAAGAGGATAAGACCCCAGCATCGTGTCCATCCGTCTCAGTCCCTCCAGGCCGCTCTCTCGCCCTCTCTCTGCAAAGTCTCCTCTGAGCCGAAACCCGAGCCACCCCCGACTTGAATCGCCGCCGCTCCACAGCGCCCCAAGACCATCTGAGCTTCCTAGAACTCCGCCCCGCTGTACTGAGCCTCCTCGCCAAAGGAATCGAGACGAGGAGCCCCCATTCGACGCCGATGTTCTCGTCTTCCCCGCCTCGGACCGAGCGCCTCCACGGCCGATGTCGTCTCCTTTGGCCTCCGCGGCCTTCCCCGAGCACACTAGAAGCCTCAGGGTGAGCCAAATGTTCTCACGCACCTCCTCACTTCCCCCCTACTGCTCTGTATCGGTTCTCCGTCGTGCGCCATCATGTGCTGCTGCCAGTACTCTTCGCCATTGCTGCTATGATGACCATTAGGGAGTGGCGCATGCATATTTAGGTTCCTTGCGTTGACCTCGTCCAAACCAGACCAAGCACGCGATATGGCTTGACCTGTGGTGTCGCCGGCGCTCACAATCTGTCACTGACCGTCGGCTGATGTCATGCCGACATTGTGATGACGTCAGCGCGCACAGGTCAGACCCGGTCAAACCCTCTCTGGGTCCCAACTTCTTGCGTGGCAGCTGAGGTGGCCTAGGGCCCCTCTGTCAGCTATTGTGGGTAGAGCTAACCCCTGTGTAAAAGGTTTAAACTCCCCTGCTGACGTCAGCCATGCGCAACAACAGTTTAATAAATTGGCTTTAATAGTTTAGAATCTATTTCAATATTGTGAAATCAATAACTTATTCATATTAAGTCAGAAAAATACAAATAATATACCAAAATTATCAGAAAAATGAAACCTATCTATCTAAGCTATCATAATGCATTAATCAACAACTAAAATGACAACTTTAATTAGATAACAAAATAAACCCCTCTCATGTGTTTCCGGAGTTTTCCCCGTGTTAGGGTTTTCACCCATCGGAACCCTGATTAAATTGCCGAGCATGCTTTAGGGTTACATTTCAATACAATATAAATTGTCATATCATCATCCTTGCTTGAGCATTGCATCGATGCCATGTGTTGATTGTTTCCCCCTTTCTTTCCAGTGGTTTGGTTCTTTCCGATAGAATACGATATCGAGATCGAAGACCAAGATCAACACTGTTGAGGATAGAAGATCAACGAACAATACTTGACCAACTGTAACCAAGTCAAGTACAAGGCTTCCGAAGATCTTCTTATTGGTTATCAACAGGCAAAGTAAAGCATAGCCCCATCATGATATAATCCTACGATTTCGAAAGCATTTCAATTCTGCCATAATGCATATGATTCTACTGTGGTATTTTATCGATAGATAAAGTATCCTATCTATTGCATTACTCCCATTGAGCTTATATTACCTGCTCCACTGCTCTTAGCATAACTAGGTTTGGCTTGTGTGCACTGCTAGAGCTTATATCTGTGTCCTGCTTAGCCATGCATAGCTGTTGAGTCTGGTCCATCCATATGATGTATCAGATGCAGAGAATCTAGTATGACAGGAGAACGTGATGAGATGAGATCAGAGGTGATATGAGTTAAACCTGCTAAGGCTTGTATGGGAGGCCACAGTGGGATGTGGTTTTTCTAGTCCCATGCTCGCCACCACTAGGGCCCGATGTTCTTGCCTCTTGAACCAAGAAGAGCGTACAACCACACGGGGCCTATAAAACCCCACGAGTGACTAACTTGCCTAGTAGATTCCATGAGTCACATAGTTCGGGCGTTCCATTCTACATATGCATAGAAAACCGTTTGAAAGATTTGGCGGGTGAAGGTGCATTCATAACAGGTAGGTAAGCGTGGCCGGGGTTGCTTGGGGTCGATGGAGCCCCTGGTGAACCAACCTCGCCTCACATATTTAAGTACCAACTTCGGGATTTGACCCGCTACGGTGGAACCATACTTATTGTGTGACTCATGGTCTCGGCGAAAGAAAGGTAAAGGTCGTGTCTAACCACCCTCTACCGGCCTTCCAAGGAAGAGGGCTAATCTTAAGTCGCATTAAGAGAAGGTTAGTACATGTGGGTAAAGTTGTACACCCCTGTAGGGTAATAATCTTTCGTAAAGCCGTGTCCACGGTTATGGACGACTTGGGAATGGATGTGATGATCATAGAGAACATAAACCTAATCGTAAAACTTGGCAACTGATTTTTGTTAAGGATGCTTCCTCATGGGTACGAGGGGGTGATCCTAGTTCAGATGATGATGATTCGGTGGATATCAAAAGATGATGATCAATATTTCGGAGATATCGCTCTCAGATCCCCTTTTAAAATATTCTGAATAGACGAGCTTCTTCTCTCTCTTGTTTTATAAACAAAAGTGGCTTTATGCAAAACAACTCCACCAGCCATAAGTCTTGTGGAGTACACCATGTACTCACCCTTGCTTTGTTGATACTTTGTAGCAGAGTAAGAGTTCCCTGAAGATCAGTTTGGTACTACATCGACATCGACGAGTAGCTTGGGGTTCCCGACCGGCAACCTGGAATCTATGGGCTGGGATGTCATCGTTATGCTTCAGGCCTCTTAGGACATTTGTTAAGTTTGCTATACTTAATAGCATAATTTGCCTTCCGTTGTTTGATGTTTATGGTCAGTGACCTCTGCTTGTAATAATTTGGTTCTCTGCTCAGTTATGAGTTTGTTGTAATAATTTTTTTGTCATAGGTTCACTATTGTGTTACCGATTCTTCACTGGATATTCTCGAGCTCAAGGTTAAGCTTATGTCAGACGGATGTCTGGAATTTGTTTAGCCCTGATCCCGGGGGTGTCACATTCGCAGAACCTTGTTCACCAGGTTGATGACAGTACTGTCCCTCCTAGCGCTTACAATGAGGATCGCTCCGACTCCGACAAAGTTGAGTATGATTTGGAGTTCTTCATGCCCATCCCGCATGCGGATGCTGCTTCAACTTTGGGTAAGAGTCAATCTCGAAACCCCTTACAAGATTGGTCTGACAATGATGAGGATGATGATTGAAAGATTTTGGAGGTACTTGCCTTGTGACCTTAGACCTCTAATTTATTCGAGTAAGCCTGTTATTTACTTATGCTGCTGGCCAGGTACATGACACTCCACCTCTCGCCGTGGGTGGATTCAGCAAAATCCCCATCGCCAAGTCGAATAAGCGACGCGGGGCATCCTCCGGTACTCAGCCAGCCAAAAAGGGCAAGGCTACTCCCTCTGCTCCTTCTGTTGCCACGGTGGCTGAGACTCGCAAAGCTGCTGGGCACCGAGTCACACGTCGCCCACCGCGCGATTTGGTTGTCACCGGGTAAGCATTTGTGTTCTGCTTACACTACATTTTTTCTCCTTATACGTTGTTATTGTATTCTAATGCTTGTCTTGTTGTTTTTAGCATTGCGCCTCTGTCGGATAACCAGGCTGATGCTACCATCGCCTCGCCACTAAAGCATGCACCTGTTCCGACTGATTCTACGGTGCAGGATCCCGTCCGAGTCGAGGCTCCCACTGTTGATGCTCGTGCTTCTCAGTGTCGGTCAGACCCGGTGGCGCACCCGGCAGAGGAGACTCGGCCCACCACCCCTAGTTCTTCCCACGAACAACTTTCTAATCTTGGTGCCAGCAATGCTGGTGCCGAGAAAACCTTCGCCACCATTTTCTCTAGCACCAGCCCACAAGATGGTGCGCATGAACAACTTCCTGATCTTGGTGCCAGCAATGCTGCTGAGCCCACTCAGTCGGCTCCCCTTTCTTCTCCTAACAAATCCGCTCACTCTCCTCTTCTGTCAAAGAACCAGACCCGGCTTACGTCTTTAGGTCCGGCTCGCCCCTCATGCGGCAAAACCACCACCACCAAACAGACAACTTTGATCTGCGCTCCAGGCTCCGCTCCTTAGATCCTTCCTACCACACCAACAACAATTCTCGTCCCAACGGGTAAACCGAGCGGATATGCGGATGCCGGGTCAGGTGATGGCTCTAAAGCTGTTACCCTTCACACTAGCGCTGCTGCAACCCGTGCCAATGTGGGAACTACCCTGAAGAAGGGGCAAGTTCTCACTCGGACGCTCAGCGGGAATGGCCTTGGTTCCGCTGAGCCCTATGCTGTGGCGTGGAATGCTGCTGGCGAGCAAGAGGTCAGCACCGGCGCTGGCAAGAAGCTGAAGCTGGGCCCCAAGGCCGTCTCTAACATGACCCAGCAGGACATCACCTTAATGGCTCGCGCAGATCAAGTGAACGAGGTAAATAACCTTCCTACTCTTTAGTGTTGATGAGTATTTCTGTTATACATATCACCTAGTCCCCGAGGATACTGTCGAGTGAGGCACTTACTCGGCTGTAAGCTCCAAGCAATAACTTAGCTTTTATTTCCTCATGCCAAGTTTGCATGTTAGACTTTTGATCCCTAGTCCCCGAGGTTACTGCTGAATGAGTTACTTATTCGGCTATAGCTCTAAGATAGGTGTCATTCTTTATCCTGCTTTGAGCTTGACTCTTCCGTTTATCCACTGTCCTTTTCCTGTGTGCATCTTACACATAATGAGTGCACCAAGGTGCATCAACCTCTCCTCCTGGAGCATCGCAAGCTCGAAGCTGCTTATGAGAAGCTGCAAATCAGGAGTCAAGGCCAAGGTAATCTTCTTACTCGCCATATCTTTATCCGGTGTATCTTTCTTTGCTTCATTTTCTTAGTCTTTTCTCGTTGTTTTCCCACAGCTTCTGCCAAGTCCACCATCGACGTGCTCCACTCGCAGATCAGCGAGACAAAGAGTAAGTTCTTATCCTTTTTTGTGTTCATGCTATTCTCTTGCCTTGTTATCCTGACGGGTCAAGATAGTTTTGTTGCTGCTGATGAGTAATTTGTTCCAAATAAGCAGAGAAGCACCAAGCCAAACTCCAGAAGGAGCGAGACAAGGTGACCCAGCTGAAAAATCTGATGGCTGACATGGAGAAGAAACATTTAGCCAAGGTGAAGGGGCTGAAGGAGGAGCTTTCCGAGAAAGACGGCCAACACGCCGCCAACGCCAAGAAAACCAGGGAGCTGCTCAAGGAGGCCGAGTCGGCGGTTGAGTTGGCGAACATGGACCTGGACGCGCTCCAGGACAAGGCCTGGCAAAGCAAACTCGACACCATCAACTCTTTTCTCGTAGTGAGTTCTTACCCTCTTTTGCACTGTGTTTTATGTTCTTGACTTTGTCATCATTTTCGTTACTTTGCTAATATTCTCTTTTGCTTGTAGAGAATTTTCCTGAGGCCAATTTGTTCGCCATTCGGGCCATCAAGAGAGTGAGAGCCAACTCTGGTGCTCCAGCTGATGGCGAGGTGACTAACGACGAGCATCTCGAAGCGTTGTGGGAGCGCGTCAAGACCCTCAAGTCCTGCGGTGTGGTCTTTCTGAAATCAGCCATTCATGTATTCCGCATGCTCTGGCCAGATGAAGATGCACCCACACTCATCGAGCCCCTTGCTAAAAGGCTGCTTCACACCGAAAACAGGCTGGATCAGTGGCGTGAGTCGGTCGGCCGAGCTGCAACGGATAAGGCTCTTTCTTTCGTGCTCTCATGCTACGAGGTCATCAATCTTGATGTGCTTGCACACATAAGGGGGGACGGGAAGTGGCTAAATGATCTTGAGTTGATCAAGATACACCAGGAGTGAGCCTATGCCATGATCGAGTATACTATGGTGCACGCTTGGTGCGACAGGCCCAACTTCCTCGACCTTCGCGAACCACTTGTCGAAGTTGCTAATGAAGAGGGTGCTGACAACGAGGCCACCGAGTCGGACGACCCTGAAGACTCGTCGACTGATGCCCCTGACTCGGCTGATGCTCCAAGCGATGCTCCTAGCTCCAAGACTACTCCTCCGAGTCCTGCTGCTTCTTAGATTGAATAGTACAAACACTTGAACTTTGATGAGATCCCCCATATGCCGGGTACAAATGTAATATACAATGCACTTATGTTTGGTTGTGTGCCTTTTTATAAGATATTTTGAGTGTGAATCATCCAAGGACAAGTCCCCTAGTCTCATTTTGCCTTTTCCCCTTTCCTTGAATTTAGCTCTTGTCTACCTTTTTTGGCGTTCGACATTAGATTCTCAAAGCACTAAGGATATAGTTAGCGGGTATGAACCTTAGATCACTTGGCCGAGGATTATTCAACACACCATACGATATAACCTGTAGTGGGTTAGGAAAAAGACATAGGGTCGACTCGTGTTTCTCCTTGTACTTATCCGGCGTTCATGTTTACTTGTCATGCATCTTTTCCTCTTGATTGCCATGAAGCCGTGTTTTCGAACAATAGCATAGTCGAAAAGTTGATTTTTTTCCGAGTAAACACTACATGTTTCAAGATAAGCTTTGGGTGTTACGCCAGCCGACATAAAATAATTGAAAGGATAAACATAAGGGGCAGTCCCCGGGTCAGTTTTTTTGAGTCGTACCATTTTATTATCAGCACATAGCCGACACAAATGTCCGACATACGAGAGTTCGAGTGATACATGCACTGTTTATCCTAAGTGTAGAAGGGGCGGAGCAGTGCCACATTCCATGG
This sequence comes from Avena longiglumis, assembly GCA_030063025.1. NCBI lineage: Eukaryota > Viridiplantae > Streptophyta > Magnoliopsida > Poales > Poaceae > Avena > Avena longiglumis. The sequence goes on along the minus strand of CP125974.1, from coordinate 189,256,077 downwards.
CCTTTTGGTCTCATCAACTGATCTACCCGCCTTGTTCTTCTGTGCTTCACGAGCATCTATGAGATAATATGAATCATTGTACAATGCTTTGCTTACAATGAATGTACCTTCCCATGGGGGAAATAAGTTATGCATTCCCGCTGTGCGCTGCACTAGTCTTAGCACCATATCCTCTTCTCGAAAAACATGAGGTTGAACTTTCCGGCTATTGTAGCGTCGGAGATTTTGCTGTTATATAGCGGATCTAGATAATGCCAGTTCCCTTGCTTCTTCGAGTAAGTCAACTCAGTCTTCTCGGGCCTCTTTTACCTTGGCTTCTGAGTATTGCCTTACTCTTGGCGAGTCATACTCTTTGTCGGCAAGCAAAATTGCTTCTGCCCCATACACAAGGAAGAATGTCGTATAGCCTATTGATCGATTCAGAGTTGTCCTTAGACTCCATAGTACTGAGGGTAGTTCCTCTATCCAACAGCCAGGTGATCTCTGGAGTGGTTCCATCAAACGAGGTTTTATCCCGGATAGAACTAAGCCATTAGCTCGTTCGACTTGTCCATTTGATTCTGGATGAGAGACTGATGCTACATTGAGTCTTATTCGTTTTTTCTGCAAAATCGAGCAGAAGCACCTTCAACAAAGTTTGTGCCATTATCTGTGATTACACTGTGTGGGTAACCATATCTCAGGATTATGTCCCTTAAGAATGTGACAGCTGTTTTACCGTCGAATTTTTTGATGGGCTTCACTTCTATCCATTTGGTAAACTTACCAATATATGAATCATGCCTCCCCTTGCTGGCATGAATGGTCCTACCATATCCAGGCACCATACCGCGAAAGGCCAAGTGATTGGTATAGTCTTTAATTCAGACGCTGGTAAGTGTCATTTGGATGCATAATGCTGGCAACCATTGCATTTTCCGACTAGATCTTGTGCCTCTTCCAGTGCACTTGGCTAATAAAACCCATGTCGGGATGCCTTGGCCACCAACACCCTTGATGATGCATGGTGCCCACATTCTCCTTGGTGAATATCCAATAAGATTGCTTGGCCTTTCTCTGAACTAATGAAATTCTGCAGTACACTCGTTACACTTCTTTTGTATAGCTCCTTGTTGATTTTTCTCTTATTTCTGTTTTTCCTCGCCAATATCTCATCATCTGGCAAAGTTACATCCTTTAAGTAGTTGAATATTGGTTGCGCCCATGTTGGTATTAGTGGTTCCGGATTTGTTTCCCCATCAATTTCCATTGCTCAGCCGACATATGTTCTGCCGACATGACATGAGGAGTCCCCGAGTGTGATTCGTCTATCCCTGAGGTGAGTCGATCAGTCCCCGAGTGACTCAAACCTGTACCTGAGTCAATGTCCATTGGCACAATGTCTGACTCCTGATTCGCCTAGGTGAGCCTAATTGACTCGGATTCTGGTGACGGCTTGATCGATGGTTTCCTAAGTTATTCCAATCCTATTCCTGTTGGTATTGCTTGCCAAGATGAACCTAATTTGGATAGTACATTTGCTGCTTCATTCTCTGTTCTTGGGACGCGATGGAATTCACATACATCAAAGTATCCCGAAAGTTGTTGCATATGGAAACGATATAGTGCCATGTTTGCGTCGCGTCCCAATGCCCCGACACTTGCTGAATCACCAAATCCGAATCACCAAAACACATGATCCTTTTGATGCCAATTTCTTTGGCCACTTTGATGTTGTGGACAAGTGCTTCGTACTTGGCAACATTGTTGGAAGCAGTAAAATGGATCTGTAACACATACTTGAGCTGATCCCTCTTTGGCGATGTGAGCACTATCCCGGCACCCAAACCCATTTTCGTCTTGGACCCGTCAAAATGCATCTTCCAGTAATTCAGATCTGGCAGTGGTGGTTCATATTGCATCTCCATCCAATCTACGAATAAATATGCAAGAACTTGAGATTTAATTGCGTCTCGCCTATCATACTGTGGAGTATATGGTACTAGATCTATGACCCATTTTGCGACTCGGCCACTGGCATGTGTGCTTCCTAATATATCCGAGATAGGCGCCTCACATATTACCCGGATTGGGTGTTCTTGAAAATAATTTTTCAGTTTCTTTGCTGCCATATACACCCCATATGTCATTTTTTGATAATAAGGGTAATTCTGCTTTGATATAGAGAGCACTTTGCTCAAGTAATAATCTGGCCTTTGGACTTATTTGCCCTCTTCTTCGCGTTCAACCACTATTACTGCACTTCCAACTCTGTTGGTTGCGGCGACATAGAGCAACATTGGCTCTTTGTATAGTGGTGATGCTAATATTGGTGTTCTCGCCAACATTTTATTTAGTTCATGGAAAGCGATATCAGCTCGCTGTGTCCATCTGAATTTATCTAATTTTTTCATTAGTTGATATAGTGGTTGGGATTTTTCACCTAGCTGACAAATAAACATACTCAATGAGGCCAGGAATCCTGTGAACTTATGGACATCGTTGATGGTTTTTGGAAATTCCATTCTTTAAATGGCCCTTATCTTTGTCGGGTTAGCCTCAATTCCTCGGCTGGATACAAGAAATCCGAATAACTTGCCAGCCGGGACAACAATGTGCATTTTTTCGGGTTAAGTTTCATCCAAAATCTTCTTAAGTTTGCGAATGTTTGATGCAGGTCCTCAATTAGAGTATGACTTTGCTTGGTTTTTATCACCACATCATCGACGTATACTTGAACATTTTTTTCCAATTGATCTTGCAAGCATTTTTGCTTGCATCTTTGATATGTTACATCTGGATTTCTCAATCCGAATGGCATGGTACGATAGCAGTAAGCCCCGTACGGGGTGATAAAAGATGTCTTTATTTGATCATTCGGATTCAGTGGTGTCTGATGGAATCCAGAGTACGCATCCACAAATGACAACAACTCACACCCAGCAGTAGAATCTATGACATGATCGATCCGTGGCATGGGGAATGGATCTTTTGGACACGCCTTATTGAGGTTCGTGTAATCCATACACATGCGCCACACCACTTCCACATTTGGGTCATCCTTTTTCTTTTAAACCAAGACTGGATTTGATAATCAATCCGGGTGTAGTACTTCCATGATGAATCCAGCGGCTAAGATCCTGGCTATCTCGGCAGCTATCACTTTACTCCTATCTTTGGCGAAGCGGCGGAGGGGTTTCTTCACCGGCTTGGCGTCTGGCCTTACATGAAAAGATATCCCTTGGAACTCCATGCAAATCATGTGTGTACCATGCAAAGATATCCCGATTCTCACGGCGGAAGCTGATGAGCTCGCTTTCCTAGTTGTCAGTGAGCCCAGCCCCAATGGTAACTGTACGTTCCAGGAAAGTCTCATCCACTTGTACCTTCTTGGTCTCCTTGGTAGCTTGAAATGATACATTGCCATGCGGATTAGTGAGTGCTGACATGGACATTTGTGCTTCTTTGGCCAATGTTGCTACCTCCAACATTTGATGCTTTTCATGTGCTATGACCAGTGACTCGGCAAGTGAAGATCCAGATGAGGCACAAGCAATGGACCTTTTTTAATCTCCTACAACTATGATCACCCCACATGGGCCTGGCAGCTTCATATTTAAGTAACCAATGTGAGGAGTAGCCATAAACTTCTCCATAGCCGGCCTGCCGAGTAAGGCATGATACAAGCTGACTAAGTCGACCACGTCGAACTCTATGGCTTCAGTGCGACAATTCTCTCTGTTGCCGAATAAGACGTCGACCTAGATCTTGCGAATTGGCTCACAGGACAATCCCGACACAATGCCATGGAAAGTTTTCTTTGTCGGCTCCACCATGTTCATGGTAATGCCTAAATTGAGCATGGTATACTTGTACATGATGTTTATGCTACTGCCATCATCGATCAGTACATTGGAAAACTTCACATTGATATCAGGGCCCATGAAAGTTGGATATAAGACTAGAGCATAACCTCCTGGGTTGGCATGATCTTGGGGTGATCCTTTATGCTCCAAGTTATTTCTTGCTCAGACCAGTGTCACATCCCAAGATTTTCCAAATCTTGTAATGTGAAAAATAAATAAACAAAATAAATAATTGTTGAAAATTAGGGTGAAAAGAAACTTGTGTTTCTAAGTGGAAACTTAAAATCCCATCTTGAACAAACTTTGGTTAATGTTTGAATCCAACTAAATTAAAATCAAGTGAATTGCATTCTTCATAAATGCATCTGGAAATTTAAACACTTGGAAAATAAACCAAAACCCTAAAACCCTAATGGAAGAAAATCATTTCAAAAGATATCTCTAAGACCATGGATTTGACCCATATAAAAATTTGTCAACAAACATCTACAAATGATCAATATTGACAAATAGAAATATTATAAAACCATAGAAATTTATTTCATTCAATTTGGAGCCATAGATAAAATCTTATGAATTTAATAAGATAAGGAAATTGAATTTACAAAGCTAATAAAGCACCTATCTAAAAATACATACCAAATGGTGAGAAAATAATCCTAAAGAGATTTAAAAGGATAAACAGATATTAAATAAGATTTTACAAATTGGAATCACCAAGTTTGGATCTATAAATAAAAAGATATGGATTTTATAAGATAAAGAAAGAAATATTAAATAAAGAATATTTGAAAGACCAAATAAAATCTTGGCCTAATCCATAAGCAAATGGAATGAATATAATCCAAATCCAAATAAAATAATGGATAAAGAATTTTCCAAATAAAATGAAATGGCATTAACCAAATTCTATTTCTATTTTGAATAAAGATAAAATCCCTATTAAGAAATGATTAATTAAATCATGGGAAAATAATATTTGGAATTTACCCAAGTGGAATAAAAGTTGTTTAATTAACTTAAATAAGATCAAAGAAATCTTCCAAATAAAATTTATGGAATTAAAACTATATTTAATTTCATTGGAATAAAGACAAATACCCAATGTTAAATGATTAATAAATCATATTAAAAGCATTCCAAATAATTCGAGGTGAATTATTTGATACCCAAAATAAATAAATAAACCTACTGAAAAGATTTAGATTTCAAATGGAGTTTTTGAAAAAATAATAAATCTTATTTAAATTAATGCAAGGGCCTATTTTAAATAATTAGTATACCCTAAAAAGAATAAATGAATTATTCTAAATTTGACTCTAAAATGAAATATTAATCAGTATTTGAGTACACACAAATTTTGGTTGAAGTTTGAAATCAAATTGATGTTTGAATTGACTAAACAAAATGAAAAAAGAATAAAAGAATTGGAAAAAGAAAAATAAACAGGAGAAGAAAAAAATAAAACAGAGCCAGCCGAACCCAGCTAGCCCACCAAGACCAACATCAGCCCACTCCCTCTCTCCCCGCGGAAAAACGCTTCACACTAGAGGAATGACCCACTCACTCGCTGACTGCCTGGACCCACCACACCTCTCCCTTTCTCGCTGTCAAGCAGACCCCACCGCAAGCTCCCCTTCGTTCTCACCCGCCGCTGACCTCGCCCTCTACTGTTTCTGTCGGCGTTGATTACGAATGAATTGGCATAAACGCGTGAGTTAATTCCTCCCCTGACCTGGACTTCTTAACCGTCTCCTCCCCCTATCCATTTCCCTCGACTTTCTTTCCTCCGCCACCAGTCGCTCGGAATCTTCTCGAACCCCACTGTCTCCGCGAGCACTTTCAGAATTCCGCCATTCGCCGCCTCCTCGACCACACGAGCATGATCCCCATCCCCTGGCGCTTCTCTATGCACCCTGGGCTTGATCGCGCTTGACCCACAGCATCGGCATCATCGACGACAAAGCATCGCCATCGTCTGCTCCTCCTCCGGCGAGTCCCCCAGGTAGTATCTGACCACTCCTTCCCTCTCGTTGATGCACACATGACCACCAACCGCGTTCACAGCTAACGCAGCTCCTAACTTGTCTTAGAGTGGTCCTAAACATCGCCAGCGACGACAACCCGAGAGCACCGCCGCCCGCAGCTTCTCCAGCGAGCGGTTGATAGCAACCCCGTGCGCCCCTCGAGTAGCCGACCCCACCTCGAGCTTCAGCAAGTCTCTGCGGGCCTGGTAATCCTCGCCAACCTCTCCCTCGCTTCCTACTTCGCCGGCGACAACACTGGCAGAGCGCGCGCCGCCACTCGCCGCCGCCAGCGCCGCCAGTTAGTGGCTAGCGTGATGTGCACCGTAGGATCTAGATCCAAGCGCCACGACAGATTCATAATTGAAGGGGTAAGTTTGATCCTGTGCCGCACGATTTGCATTAGATCCTACGGCCTGCATCGCTTGATCCGCACGAACCGTTTTCGACAAATCAAAACAGTCCACGTGGCCAGCCTTTCGTTTTAAAAACACAAACTAATCTATTAGATGTTTGATTTTGTAAATTGCATAACTTTTGATCCACACGTCCAAATCTTGCAAATTTTATATCAATGGAATCAGCAAGACAAGTACTTTCTAACCATGCACTTTGTTTAGTAAATTGCTTCTATTAAATTGGTTGATTTTGCAAAAACTTGTGTAGGCTTATTTAGAATATAAAATTCATTCTAAAATTGTTTTTGTGATAAAATCTTTGGCAAATAGATTGTTTTGAACCTACTGACCATATAAAACAACTTGTGGTTTCAAAAACATATTTTGTGAAGTAAAAGAATAAATCTTTGAGTTAGAACATTTCTAGTCAAATAAAATTAATGTTTCTATATTAAAAATTCTTTTGGGAGGAAAACCTTTGGGAAATGTTTTGATTTAAACTCTCTGACCCCAAACACCAATTTTTAGAATTAAAAATGTATTTGGTGAACCCTATAAAGATTGTTGCTTTGCTAAAGGAATTTTCAACCACATAAAATATTGATTTGGTCTATAAGTAAAATCTTTTGCAAATGATTTTTCCACTTATATAAAATGACCAATAAGTGTTTTAGAATGTTTATAACATGTTAGAACTCACTTTTCCAAATAAAACAAACTTTGGCATGCTTGCAGGCATTGCTTTGTTTCTATTATTTTATGTGTTGTTTGCTTGAATGGTAGATTGAATTCTTGCTTGCTTGATTGAATTGTAGTGATTTGAAGAGTGTGAATATTGCAAGATCAAGGAGTGAACTTATACTCTCTACCAAAAAGGAAAGTGATGCTTCATACTTTTGTCCCATTATTTTCACTATGGATTAGTGATATTTCTAAAGTAGGACTTGCATGGAATTTTTGCTAAGTATAAACTATGCCATGGGAAATCCTAATAGATGAAAACTTAGTAGAAATTTCCTAAGTTAAGATTCCTACTACTATCATGCTTAGCTTAGCTAGTAGAAAACATGGGTGGATTATATTCATGTTATGGAATATTTCTAAGTCAAGGACTTGTGTTTTGTTTAATAAAAAAACTAAGTAAATGAGTCACCTGGGTGGAATGGAAGGAATGGTTTGTGTTGAGTGGTTACACAAGGCCCATTTCTATGGTTTACCTTGTGTATCTCACTTGTGGATGGCCACCCAGGAACAAAGAGATTTGAGATGTCAAATGTTGAGAAGCTTCAAGTGCATCCACTTGGCATTATGGGCTCTGCCTGGATCATATAGGTTGCAATAACTTAGAGAAATGGACAGTTGGTGGTAGGGGATTGATAGGTTGGAGCGCCTCCATTCTGGTCTAAGGGAAGGCTACTGAAAGATCTTGTCTTGGTGAAACCAATTCTTGTGGGGAAAGTGCACCACCTCTGCAGAGTGTAAAATCTAAGTACTTAGCCATGTCCCTGGTAAAGGATAATTTGAGCATCAAGACATGGAAGCTATCAAGAATCTCCTCATCCCAATTTCTAAGTTAAGAACTTGTGGTATTGTTGCAAGTTTGTTTGATGTTAGTGAAGTTTATTGATTAGGATTACAAGTCTACAACCAACAGGACTGCCTGTGGCACTTTGAAGATGACGGACCCCATGCTATTTTTTTATTCTGCTGCATTGTAATGAGATAGCCAAATGAGCTATGTAAGATGTAATAAATTATTTTATTCATGGTTATAAAGTTGTATTATGACCTTTGTTTCTTGATATTACATCTTAACTGTGGATGCTATCTATTGATCCAGGGACTAGCATTGTAAACACGGGGATCTCTACCTTATTAAAGGTTGGGACCTCTACAACCAGTGCATCTACTTAGGAATTGTCGGCATTGTGGCATTCACCTCCATCATCCGTCTCTGCTGTCTCTTTTTGTCGTTCGGCTCTGTGACGAAGACGACATAGCTCTGGTGATGTTCTCTGTACTCATTTCTAGTTCCGTGGCCGACGTGAGTGTCGTCACCTCTTGGAATGTGCACCTGGTGCACAGCTTCCCTTCTCTTTTGATTATGATACCTTGGCTGCCTGTTTTCATATCTATTATCATCTCCCATAGCTTGAGAATTTCCTCCTCTAAGTGGTAGAGGGGAGGTGGTGGTAGCTGCTTACTCGGTGAATCCACTCTATATCCTTTCTGAAACCAAGTGCATTGTCTTGTTGTCTGATTTGCTGGCTTAATCGGACTAGGCGTGTGAAATTTACACGGCTGGTCCAGCATCATCTCCTAGGTATACTTCTGTCGATCCTGATACTGCTTCCTTTGTTCATATGGCTTTTTGCCATCATTCTTTGGTACCCACTATTGTTGTCCATTTGTTCTTTGACATTGGCTACTTCCAGCATCTGGATGATCCTGACTCACGGCCGCAACCTAAGTTGAACCATAACTGTAGTCTGGCCTTTCATCTCTTCTTTTTCTTTTGTATTCGGATCTCTCCTAACGCCTTTGCGACCCGGCAGCGTCATAGATCTGAGTCTTAGTCATCCCATATGCCGACATGAGTATAGTCTGAGTCGTATCTCCTAACGCATACGAGTTAGCAATCCTTCTTGTTTCTGCCAAGCTTGCCAGCATATCCCTCTGTAACCTTTGCCAAAACACGCTTCTGTTTCTGCATCCTTGAGCAAACCAAGCGATTTCCTATGACTCGATTACCCCTTCGCAAGAGTTGCGCATTGTGCACCATCTTGTGAGGAATTCTCTGTCTGTCTCATTTAGCCTTTGCTTGCACATTGCTAGCTGTTGTGGGTGATCCGGCCTTTTGTAGGTGCTTGTGAAATTGCTCACAAAAGCGTCCTGAAAATTGATCCAGCTGTTGATGCTTCCCGATGGAAAATTGTTCAGCCATACCCGTGATGGTCCTTCTAACATTTGCGGTACATATCGTACTGCCCATCTCAAATTTCCCTGCGCTATTTTCACAATAGTTCTATAATCTATGAGCCAATATTCTGGCTTTGTTCTTCCATCGTAAGTTTTTGTTCCTCTAGCTAGCTAGAATTTTGGTACAGGTGGCTCCTTCATGATCCTTGGTCCAAAGCATGGTGAACCGTGTGGAACTTGCGACTCGATCAACTCTGCCATATTTATTCGGTCAAGCTTCAACCTTGCATCATCCGGCTGAAGGTTCTTGCCTCCGAGTATGGATCCCATCACTTGATATGCGTGATCCGGCAATTCATACCCGTCGTTAACCATCGCCGAGTAACCATCATTGTATTTGTTTGCGTTTGGATCAACAGGCTGTTGTGCTGCTTTTCCCGCGCTTTGCTGTCTTCTTTCGGGTTGAGCTGGAGCATTATTTGGTGCTGGATTTCCTTCTCCTGCCGAGTGAGCTCCACGCCTAGGTTGAGGCGCAAAATTTTGCCCTCCATTGTCATTCCTTTGCCCTGCTTGCCTCTCTCGGCCTGCATTTTCTTGGTTCTCATTTCCTTGGGCATTATTCCTTCTTGTTCCCTGTGCATACGCTGGGTTTCCCTGAGGCATTTCCGGGTCATATGTGATCATCTGCTTGTTCCTCCCTGAATCCACACTTATTTCTTTTCTCGGTCTTGGCGTCACTACGGGTGAGGATGCCATATGACCTGCTGATCGCGCCGGGACAGGAGTTGCCGAATGAACTAGCTGTGACCTCCCTGCTATACCCGGATTCACCCTGTAGTAGGCTTCGTTCAGCATGCTAGCTGCTCTTACCAGCTCGTTGACTCTCTCTTTTTGTCTTTTCTTTGCTTCACCCGTCAAATGGGGTAGCTCTGCCATTGTTGCCTCTGCAGCTCGCAGGTTAGCTGCTGCTATATTGTATGTTGGCCGCATAGATGTTTCGTTGTTGTTCTCTGGTGTTATTTTTGACGTTGCATCTGCCAGGTCCTCATTGAGGTTTTTTCCTCTGAATCTGGTCGCATCAAGCCGGGTCTTTGCGCCCTTGACTCGATTTGCTGAGTTGAGCTCTCGGATTATGATATCCACATCTTGCTGTAACTGTGCTAATTCCTTTTCTTTCTCTAGAACCTTTATCCTGACCTCCTCTAACTCGGCTTGCACGTGTGCCGGATCAGTTGCTTGCGATACTAGCTTTACCAACTTGTCTATCGCATATTGCAGCTCTTTATCCCTCTTACTCCTAGCTATGTGTTCTGGCTTTTCTATCGGTGCCTTTGCTGTTCTCGCAGCCTTTGGTTTTTCCTCATGATTTCCTCCCTCATCATTCTCATTCACTACTTGAGCTACTGGTGGAGCTGCCGGGTTAGGATCTGTCATCATTACCTCAACGGAGACGAGTTGGTGAAGTTTCCCAGCGACAAGAGACGCAGGTGGATCTGGCGCCAGGACGATGCACTTAGGATACGCGCGCTCCACGCGCACGGCGGTGTAGACCTGGTGCTCTCCGAACTTGATGAAGCGACCGCCCCTAGGGAAAGTGCACCACCTCTGCAGAGTGTAAAACTAAGTACTTAGCAATGTCCCTGGTAAAGGATAATTTGAGCATCAAGACATGGAAGCTATCAAGAATCTCCTCATCCTAATTTCTAAGTTAAGAACTTGTGGTATTGTTGCAGGTTTGTTTGATGTTAGTGAAGTTTATTGATTAGGATTACAAGTCTACAACCAACATGACTGCCTGTGGCACTTTGAAGATGAAGGACCCCATGCTATTGTTTTATTCTGCTGCATTGTAATGAGATAGCCAAATGAGCTATGTAAGATGTAATAAATTATTTTATTCCTGGTTATAAAGTTGTATTATGACCTTTGTTTCTTGATATTACATCTTAACTGTGGATGCTATCTATTGATCCAGGGACTAGCATTGTAAACACGGGGATCTCTACCTTATTAAAGGTTGGGACCTCTACAACCAGTGCATCTACTTAGGAATTGTCGGCATTGTGGCATTCACCTCCATCATCTGTCTCTGCTGACTCTTTTTGTCGTTCGGCTCTGTGACGAAGACGACATCTCTGTACTCATTTCTAGTTCCGTGGCCGACGTGAGTGTCGTCACCTCTTGGATTGTGCACCTGGTGCACAGCTTCCCTTCTCTTTTGATTATGATACCTTGGCTGCCTGTTTTCATATCTATTATCATCTCCCATAGCTTGAGAATTTCCTCCTCTAAGTGGTAGAGGGGAGGTGGTGGTAGCTGCTTACTCGGTTAATCCACTCTATATCCTTTCTGAAACCAAGTGCATTGTCTTGTTGTCTGATTTGCTGTCTTAATCGTACTAGCCGTGTGAAATTTACACGGCTGGTCCAGCATCATCTCCTAGGTATACTTCTGTCGATCCTGATACTGCTTCCTTTGTTCATATGGCTTTTTGCCATCATTCTTTGGTACCCACTATTGTTGTCCATTTGTTCTTTGACATTGGCTACTTCCAGCATCTAGATGATCCTGACTCACGTCCGCAACCTAAGTTGAACCATATCTGTAGTCTGGCCTTTCATCTCTTCTTTTTCTTCTGTATTCGGATATCTCCTAACGCCTTTGCTACCCGGCAGCGTCATAGATCTGAGTCTTAGTCATCCCATATGCCGACATGAGTAGAGGCTGAGTCGTATCTCCTAACGCATACGAGTTAGCAATCCTTCTTGTTTCTGCCAAGCTTGCCAGCATATCCCTCTGTAACCTTTGCCAAAACACGCTTCTGTTTCTGCATCCTTGAGCAAACCAAGCGATTTCCTATGACTCGATTACCCCTTCGCAAGAGTTGCGCATTGTGCACCATCTTGTGAGGAATTCTCTGTCTGTCTCATTTGGCCTTTGCTTGCACATTGCTAGCTATTGTGGGTGATCCGGCCTCTTGTAGGTGCTTGTGAAATTGCTCACAAAAGCGTCCTGAAAATCGATCCAGCTGTTGATGCTTCCCGATGGAAAATTGTTCAGCCATACCCGTGATGGTCCTTCTAACATTTGCGGTACATATAGTACTGCCCATCTCAAATTTCCCTGCGCTATTTTCAGAATAGTTCTATAATCTATGAGCCAGTATTCTGGCTTTGTTCTTCCATCGTAAGTTTTTGTTCCTCTAGCTAGCTAGAAATTTGGTACAGGTGGTTCCTTCATGATCCTTGGTCCAAAGCATGGTGAACCGTGTGGAACTTGCGACTCGATCAACTCTGCCATATTTATTCGGTCAAGCTTCAGCCTTGCATCATCCGGCTGAAGGTTCTTGCCTCCGAGTATGGATCCCATCGCTTGATATGCGTGATCCGGCAATTCATACCCGTCGTTAACCATCGCCGAGTAACCATCATTGTATTTGTTTGCGTTTGGATCAACAGGCTGTTGTGCTGCTTTTCCCGCGCTTTGCTGTCTTCTTTCGGGTTGAGCTGGAGCATTATTTGGTGCTGGATTTCCTTCTCCTGCCGAGTGAGCTCCACGCCTAGGTTGAGGCGCAAAATTTTTCCCTCCATTGTCATTCCTTTGCCCTGCTTGCCTCTCTCGGCCTGCATTTTCCTGGTTCTCATTTCCTTGGGCATTATTCCTTCTTGTTCCCTATGCATACGCCGGGTTTCCCTGAGGCATTTCCGGGTCATATGTGATCATCTGCTTGTTCCTCCCTGAATCCACACTCTTTTCTTTTCTCGGTCTTGGCGTCACTCCGGGTGAGGATGCCGTATGACCTGCTGATCGCGCCGGGACAGGAGTTGCCGAATGAACTAGCTGTGACCTCCCTGCTATACCCGGATTCACCCTGTAGTAGGCTTCGTTCAGCATGCTAGCTGCTCTTACCAGCTCGTTGACTCTCTCTTTTTGTCTTTTCTTTGCTTCACCCGTCAAATGGGTTAGCTCTGCCATTGTTGCCTCTACAGCTCGCAGGTTAGCTGCTGCTATATTTTTTGTTGGCCGCATAGATGTTTCGTTGTTGTTCTCTGGTGTTATTTTTGATGTTGCATCTGCCAGCTCCTCATTGAGGTTTTTTCCTCTTAATCTGGTCGCATCAAGCCGGGTCTTTGCGCCCTTGACTCGATTTGCCGAGTTGAGCTCTCGGATTATGATATCCACATCTTGCTGTAACTGTGCTAATTCCTTTGCTTTCTCTAGAACCTTTATCCTGGCCTCCTCTAACTCGGCTTGCACGTGTGCGGATCGATTGTTTATGCGATCGGCTTTGCCAACTTGTCTATCGCATATTGCAGCTCTTTATCCCTCTTACTCCTAGCTATGTGTTCTGGCTTTTCTATCGGTGCCTTTGCTGTTCTCGCAGCCTTTGGTGTCTCCTCATGATTTCCTCCCTCAGCATTCTCATTCACTACTTGAGCTACTGGTGGAGCTGCCGGGTTAGGAGTTGTCATCATTACCTCAACGGAGACGAGTTGCTGAAGCTTTCCAGCGACAAGAGACGCAGGTGGATCTGGCGCCAGGACGACGCGCTTAGGATACGCGCGCTCCACGCGCACGGCGGTGTAGACCTGGTGCTCTCCGAACTTGATGAAGCGACCGCCCCTAGGGAAAGTCTTGGTCCCCAAGCACTCCGCATTGTTGCTGATGAAGTTGAGCTCTCCAAACCTCTGGATGAGGCCGGAGTAGACGCTCTCGCCGGTCCTGGCAATGATTTTGCCCGTCCGTATGAAGACTCCATCATGTACCTGCTTCTCCCCCACGGTGGGCGCCAACTGTCGTGGTGGTGTCACGACAGATGCCACCGGTAGGCTTAAGTTGGGGGCCGAATGGGTGCTTGTAGTCAGCGGGGAGGGAGTGCATGGTCTTGCCATGCACGAAGAATAAGATGAACTCTCCACACTTAGGAATTTTATTGATGCTCGAGGTTTACAAGTTCTCCTTGAGCTGTATGAACTACTGTTCTATGCAATAATTCCCTACTTGGTCCAACCTCCCTCTACTACAGTTATGCCTTTTCTTATATTGGCATAGCCAGCTAGGTTATACCCCTTTGGGTTCTAGGGTTACTGTTTGGACCTTGGTCCCTATTATGTGGGCTGGGTAATGGGCTTGCCCTAAGCCCGGTGGCCTAGTCCACAAAGCTAGAAAGCTAACGGTATTCTGGTACGTGGCCTCTTGTTCCTTTTGGCGTCACGCAGTAACTTTGTATGTCAGCTCTTGCTTTGGGCATCACCGGGCTTCTTTCGTGTCACCCGGCATCGCCCTTCTCTTTTGACCACTCTTTACCATGGTACCTCCTGAACCTCACTCGGAAAGGTGCCACACGTCCTATCTGACTCGGCTCGTTGGTTCCTGCAAGATTAACACCATTGTCCTATTCGGGCCGACATAGTTTCTATGTCGGCCGCATACGATCCTCTTACCCGGCCGTACTTACTCGGCCTGGTTCTTTCTTCACTTGGCTTAAGCCAAGATGGGCTATGTTTTACCCCTTGTGACCATACCGGGGGTTATCCCCCCAACAACTACTGTTATTATATAGGTTTACTCATGTTTGAAGTGAATCTAGACACTAAAACAAGTCTAGACACATTTTCTTCACAAACCTAAAACATCTTATATTTTGAAACGGAGGGAGTAGCTACCTCTAAACCTCGACCCTCTAAACCCTAGATCGCCGGGGCTCCCTATAATCCACCATACTTGCTCTGGCTTAGGCGTGCAGGATCTACCCTCTTCTTCCGAAACCACGCCGTCGTTCTTCCGGAATCGCAGGGAGAGAGCTACAACCTGCGCTGCCTCCTGGAACAAGGGAGAGGAAGGTCTTCATCGAGTACCGTACGTGTGACCGACAGTGGGAGCACTGCCGGAACTCGGTGTCGGAAGGATCGCCTACGCGATCTTGAGATTGGCAAGTGAACGACTACATCACCCACGAGAATCTGCTCTCGTTAACCGCTTTGGATCTTTGAGGGTTAGTACTCTATCGACTCATTGCTACAATCTAGTAGATAGATCTTGGCTTGTGTGTGTTCATGCGATATAATTTTTTTGTTTTCCATGCTACGAGTAGAACACAATGGTCATTGTGGGCGGTCGTGCTTTTATTATCAATTGCTTCTTGTGTACTTTGCATCTTGCGGGATGGTGGGATGAAGAGGCTCGGGCTAACCTTACATGAGATCGTTCATGAGACTTGCTCTGAGCTTGATATGCAACTTGTATTACATAAGTGGCTTCGTGGGTGTCTGTGTCTCCCATCGTAGTGAAGATTCAATTTACAACGGGCACTTGATAATTCATGCATCAATGTTGTGGTTCTTGTTCGTAAGTTTGAACGATACTTATAGAAAGCCCCAAACCACGTTAAATATGCAAAGAAAATTAGAGGCATCTAACTTTGTTTTGCAGGGGTGTGATGTGATGTTATATGGCCATGATTGTGATAATATATGATGTATGCAATGATCCTTATTGTAAGTCGGCAACCGGCAGGAGTCTTATGGTTGTCTTTTAATTTTTGTTAAGACCTACGTGTCTATTATTCAAAGTAGTTGTAATAGTTGATGCTGGTGGACGACAACCATGGAGTGGTTCCATTGACCTTGACGCCGCGCCGGTGATGATGGTGTAGGAGTTTGTAGCATGGAAAACAAAAAAATTCTACCGCATGCACACAAAAAAGCCAAGATCTATCTACTAGATTGTAGCAATGAGTCGATAGAAGCACTCACCCTTGAAGATTCCAAAGAGGTTAACGAGAGAGGATTCTCGTGGGTGATGTAGTTGTACACTTGCCGATCTCAAGATCGCGTAGATGATCCTTCCGGCGATGCGTTCCGGCAGCGCTTCCGCAGTCGATCACATGTTCGGTACTCGATGAAGACCTTCCTCTCCCTTGTTCCAGTGAAATGAGGTTGTAGTTCTCCTCGCGATTCAAGAAGACAACAAGATGGTGTAAGTAGAGGGAAGATCCCGCAGGTCTTCTCCTAAGCCGGTGTGAGTTATGGTGGATCTAGGGTTTCCCGGTGATCTAGGGTTTAGAAGACCAGGAGGAGGAGGAGGTGTCAGCGGCGGCTAGGGAGACGGCTGGCGGCGGCGGCGAGTGGCGGCGGCGACAGTGGCACGGGTGGAGAGGGGCTAGGGCTTCGTGTTTTGGGGAAGCCCTCCCCTTATATTTATGAGAGGGGGGCAGCCTTGGGAGGTGTGGGTTTGAATCCAAACCCAAACCCAAGTTGGATTGAGAGAAAGACATGTTTCTTCTTCCACTAGGAAACCATTGTTCTAGTTTGACTTTTCAAACTTCCCGTTTGACTTTCAATTTAGAGCTTTAATTCTTTTTTGCAAATGCTCACACCAAGTGACCTAGGACATGATCCAATCATTCCACTTACCCATGACACATTCATGGACCATTCTACTTCCTGACCGGTGAACCTTCTAGACCCTTCTAGAACCTCTCCGATGAAAACATCGGAATCTTTCCCGAACTCCGAAATGGGACTTTCCTTATATGAATCTTATTCTCCTGATCCCATCCGAGACTCCGAACAACATTCGGTATCCCTACTAAAATTCCATATCTACTATACAACATCGAATCCTTAAGTGTGTCTCCCTACGGTTCGTGAATTATGCGGACATGACCGAGACACTTCTCCAACCAATAACCAATAGAGGAATCTTGAAATTCATATGGCTCCCACATATTTCTACGATTACTTTGCGATCGAATGAACCACTTACATAAGATACCAATTTCCCTTTGTCGCATGATAGTTTACTTATCCGAGGTTTTGATCGTCGGTATCTCTGCATACCTAGTTCAACCTCGTTACCGATAAGTACTCTTTTCTCATTCCCGTGATATGTGATCCCTTGTGAGCCAGTCACATGTTTGCAAGCCAATTGGATGGCATTCCACTTAGAGGGCCCAGAGTATATCTATCTGTCATATGGATGGACAAATCCCACTCTCGATCCATGTGCCTCAACCCATACTTTCTGAACACTAAATGCCACCTTTATAGCCACCCAGTTACGGTGTGGTGTTTGATGTCATCAAAGCATCCTTACGGTGATGGTTATTAGCATGATCTCATGGTCGAAGGAATTAGGTTACTATGTATCAGAAAGCTTATAGAAAACGAACTATTGAAATGACTTGATCTTAATGCTACGCTTATCTATAGGAGTATGTCCATCATACCATTCTCCTAATGATATGATCTTGTTGTTAACAACATCTCATTGTTCATGATCGGGAAACCACGATCATCTATTAACCAACAAGATAATATTACAAAGAGTCTTTAGTAAGGACTCTAATTTAGTTTACAAATCACACAAGTATTAATGTTTCTGGTTTAATACTGTTATAGCATGAATGTAAAAATTTATCATAAACACAAATATATAATAATAACCACTTTTATTATTGCCTCTAGGGCATATCTCCAATAGTATCCCACTTGCACTAGAGTCAACTAATCTAGATTACATGGTAATATACCTAACACCCATGGCGGTTTGGTGCTGGTCATGTTTTGCCCTTGGGAGAGGTTTAGTAAACGGATCCGCCACATTTAGATCTGTGTGTACTTTGCAAATCTTTATGTCACCATCTTGGACATGCTCTCGAATAGCATGAAAACTTAGCTTGATGTGCTTCGGCTTCTTGTGTGACGTTGGTTCTTGCGCATTGGCTATGGCGCACATGTTATCACTGTAGATAGACATTGGGTCCAACGCACTTGGAACTACACCGAGCTCTGTAATAAACTCCTTCATCCATATCGCCTCTTGTGAAGCCTCCGAAGCAGCTATGTATTCCGATTCAGTTGAAGATCTCGCCACAACGCTTTGCTTTGCACTCCTCCAGCTAACTGCTACACCATTCAAAGTAAATACGTATCCAGATTGAGATTTAGAATCATCCGGATCGGTGTTCGAACTAGCATCGGTGTAACCATTAACAACGAGTTGTTCATCACCTCCATAAGAAAGAACCATATCCTTAGTTCTTCTCAAGTACTTAAGGATGTTTTTGACCGTTGTCCAATGATCCACTCCTGGATCACTTTGATATCTGCTAGTCAAACTAACAGCATATGAAATGTCGGGTCTAGTACATAGCATGGCATACATAAGAGATCCTATGGCTGAGGCATAGGGGGTCTTACTCATCCTTTCTCTATCTTCTTCCGTTGCAGGACTTTGAGTTTTACTCAAGGTCGTATTGGGCAACATGTGCAAGAACCCTTTCTTGCTATCTTCCATTCCAAACCTCTTTAGAACTTTGTCCAAATATGTACTCTATGACAATGATATTAGGCATCTTGATCTATCTGTATAAATATTTATGCCTAATATGTAAGCTGCTTCACCAAGATCTTTCATTGAAAAACTATTATTCAAATAATCCTTGACACTATTAAGAATGTCTACATCATTCCCAATCAACAATATGTCATCTACATATAGTATTAAGAATGCTACAGGGCTCCCACTCACTTTCTTGTAAATACAAGCTTCTCCATAAGTTTGTATAAAACCAAAGCTTTTGATTACCTTATCAAAACATTGATTCCAACTTCGGGAGGCTTGCTTCAATCCATATATGGACCGTTGAAGTTTGCATACCTTGTTAGCATCTTTAGGATCGACAAAACCTTTGGGTTGCATCATATACAACTCTTCATCAATGTATCCATTTAGGAACGCCGTTTTGACATCCATCTGCCATATCTCATAATCATAATATGCAGCGATTGCTAACATAATCCTCATAGACTTTAGCTTCGCTACTGGTGAGAAAGTCTCATCATAGTCAACTCCTTGAATTTGTCGAAACCCTTTTGCGACAAGTCGAGCTTTATAGACAGTAACATTACCATCAGCATATGTTTTCTTCTGAAAATCCATTTGTTCTCGACAGCCTTCCGGCCACCCGGTAAGTCCACCAAAGTCCATACTTGGTTTTCGTACATGGATCCAATCTCGGATTTCATGTCCTCTTGCCATTTATTGGAATCTGGGCTCATCATCACTTCCTCATATGTCGCAAGGTCATCGGTGTTGTCCACCAACATGATACTCATAACGGGATCATACCAATTAAGAGTGGTACGAGTTCTCATAGACCTGCGAGGTTCTGTAGCAACTTCAACCGAAGTTTCATGATCAACATCATTAGCTTCCTCTCTTATTGGTGTAGGCACCACAAGAACTACTTCTGGTGCTGCGCTACTCGCAAGTTCGAGAGAAGGTTCAACAACCTCGTCGAGTTCTACTTTCCTTCCAGTCACTTCTTTTGAGAGAAACGCCTTCTCTAGAAAGGATCCATTCTTGGCAACGAAGATTTTGCCCTCGGATCTATGATAGAAGGTATACCCAATAGTTTCCTTCGGGTATCCTATGAAGACGCATTTTTCCTCTTTGGGTTCAAGCTTGTCGGGCTGTATCTTCTTTACATAAGCTTCGCAACCCCAAACTTTAAGGAACGACAATTTAGGTTTCTTCCCAAACCATAATTCATACGGTGTCATTTCAATGGATTTAGATGGTGCCCTATTTTAAGTGAATGCGATTGTTTCTAATGCATAACCCCAAAATGATAGCGGTAAATCTATAAGTGACATCATAGAATGAACCATATCTAAGAGAGTTCGATTACGATGTTCGGACACACCATTACGTTGTGGTGTTCCCGGCGGTGTCAATTGTGAAAGTATTCCGCATTTCTTCAAATACTCGCCAAACTCATAACTTAGATATTCACCACCATGATCAGATCGTAGAAATTTAATCTTCTTGTTACGTTGATTCTCTACCTCACTTTGAAATTCCTTAAACTTCTCGAAAGTTTCGGACTTATGTTTCATGAAATAGATATACCCATATCTACTCAAGTCATCCTGAAGGTAAGAACATAGATATAAACACCGCGCGATGCTACACTCATTGGACCACATACATCGGTATGTATGATTTCCAATAAGTCCATAGCTCGCTCCATCATACCAGAAAATGGAGTCTTAGTCATTTTACCCATCAGACATGCTTCGCATCTTTCAAGTGATTCGAAATCAAGTGATTCAAGAAGTCTATTGGAATGGAGTTTCTTCATACGCTTCACTCCAATATGACCAAGACGACAGTGCCACATATAGGTCG
The DNA here is from genome assembly GCA_030063025.1 of Avena longiglumis. NCBI lineage: Eukaryota > Viridiplantae > Streptophyta > Magnoliopsida > Poales > Poaceae > Avena > Avena longiglumis. The sequence continues at coordinate 189,235,695 of CP125974.1, read as the reverse complement.
AGTTATCGCTCAATTTCAAACGTTTAGCTTCAATGTTATTAATGTGTGTATTTCCACAATAGAGATTCAATAAGAATAGACCATCTATCAAAGGTTCATGTGCATAAAACATATTACTCATATAAATCGAACAACCATTATTATCGGACTTAAACAAGTAACCTTCTAGATATAATGTCCATGCTCAACGCAGGCACGAAATAACAATTATTTAAGTATAAAACTAATCCTGATGGTAGATGAAGAAGTAGCGTGCCGACAGCGATCACATCAACCTTTGATCCATTTCCAACGCGCATCGTCACCTCATTCTTCACTAGTTTCCGTCTATTCTGCAGCACCTATTTCGAGTTACAAATATGAGCAACCGAACCAGTATCAAATACCCAGGCACTACTACGAGTACTAGTGAGATACACATCAATTACATGTATATCGGATATACCTTTCTTCTTGATGTTGTCATTCTTCAAATCCACCAAGTACTTAGGGAAATTCCACTTCTAGTGACCCTCTCCCTTGCAGTAAAAGCACTCAGTATCAGTCTTAGGCCAAGCCTTGGTCTTATTCGCCGGTGCGGTAACTTTCTTACCGCCCTTCTTGAAGTTTTCCTTTTTCTTAGACTTGCCTTGCTTCTTGAATTTGGTGGTCTTATTGACCATCAAAACTTGGTGATCTTTCTCTATCTCCACTTCTGGAGACTTTAACATGGAGAAGAGTTTGGGCAACGACTTGTCCATGTTTTGCATATTGTAGTTCATCACAAAGTTCTTGTAACTTGGTGGTAGTGATTGGAGGACACGGTGAATCCCCAAAGCATTAGGAATCACTATACCTAAGCTTTGAAGCTTGCTTGCGTGCCAGACATCTTAAGCACGTGCTCACTGACGGAGGTGCCCTCTTCCATCTTGTAGTTAAAGAACTTTTCAGAAGCTGCATAACTCTCAACTACCGCGTAAGATAGCACACTGAATTGTGGAATACTGATTCTTCCGAGCGAGGAAAACATTCTTTACCTCATCGGTAGCATCAGCTTCAGGCGGGTCACCCAGCGGTGCATCCAGCACATAGGTCAAATTATCAGCATTGAGGACAATCCTCAAATTGCGGAACCAATCTGCGAAGTTGATTCCATTGTTTTTCAACTTTTCTTTCTCTAGGAACGCATTAAAATTGATGGTAGGGGGCGCCATTGATCTACAACATATTTGCAATAGTTTAGACTAAGTTTATGATAAATTGAGTTCTAATTAATAGTTAAATTATTCTAGGTGAACTCCCACTAAAAATAATATCCCTCACATTTCTTTAGTGATCACACGAACCAAATCCACAACATAAAAACGGATCATCACGAGAATTGTTGTAGCTTCAATGGCGAACAATCAACATGTTCATCATATCTACTATATGACTCATGCTTTACCTTACGGTTATCCGTGTTTCGAGACCATGTTTGTACATGCTAGGCTCGTCAAGATCAAACCTTAGCTTCCGCATGATCAAATCTAGCTTGCTCATGTTGTATACACTCGCAGAATCTAACACACCCGATCATCACGTGGTTCTTCGAAACAACGAGCTTTAGCAGCGGTGATTACTAAGGATGAACACTTTATAACTTGAGATTTTTGTGCTTGAGGGATCATCTTATAATGCTACCATCATGAACTAAGAAATACAAGATACATAAAAGGATTAACATCACATGCAATTCATTGTAAGATCCCTCCCTTATAAAGGTAAGGATCCCTGTGATTGCAATGCTTGTCCCTGGATCAATTGCTAGCATCCACAGTTTAAGATGAAGTACACAGAAACAAAGCACATTATTACATCGTCATTCCAGAGATAACATAGTCTTTTACAACTCCATGGCCATAGGCCTAATACAAGAGTTCATTCATATAATAAAAATAAAATCTTCATCTTCATGTGCCACAGGAAAGCATGTTGAGTGTAGACTCATAACCCCTAATCATCATCACAGTAACCTGCAACATCACAAGTTACATCCAAAGTGGATCAATACATTGGAATAGTATTGGCAAATGATACCTTAGTAGAATATTAACATCTATTTACTATATGAATTTTGCTAAGTGTAGCTTAGGCTTGCTTTGCTCAAAATAGGTTTTACCTATTAACTGAAAACACTAAGTTTTGCTTTGACAAAACTTTCCCAAGGAACCACCAATAGAAATTGGTGAACCTTCACCCTTGTTCAACCACAAGTTTTTAACTTAGAAAATTGGGATGAGGAGATTCTTGATAGCTTCCATGTCTTGATGCTCAAGTTGTCCAATACCAGGGACATGGCTAAGTACTTAGATTCTTCAATCTGTAGAGGTTGTGCACTTTCCCCACAAGACTTGATTTTCACCAAGACAGGACCTTTTAGAAGCCTTCCCTTAGACCAAATGGACGCGCTCCAAACCTATCATCCCACTACCACCAACTATCCAAATGGCTAAGTTATTGCAACCTATGTGATCCAGGCAGAGCCCATAATGCCATGTGGCTGGACTAGAAGCTTCTTAACATTTGGCATCTCAAATATCTTTGTTCCTGGGTGGCTTTCCACAAGTGTGATACACAAGGTAAACCATAAAAATGGGCCTTGTGTACCCACTCAACACAAACCAATCCTTCCATTCCACCCAGGTGTTTCATTCACTTAGTTTTATTAAGCAAAACACAAGTCAAAGACTTAGAATATTTCTCATAGCATGATTATATAATCCACCCTTGGTTGCTAATAGCTAGGCTAAGCATGGCAATAACAAGTATCTTAACTTAGAGGAAATTCTATCATTGCTACAACTACTAGGATTTCCCAAGCATAGCATATAGATACTTAGAAAAATAATCATGCAAGTCCTATACAAAATATTTCTAATGCATAGGTAAAAATATAGGGATGAAAACATGAAGTACCACTTGCCTTGGTAGTTTGGGGAGTAGCAACAATCTTCACAACCATAATCACTATTAGCACCAAAATCTACACATAAAATAATGGCACCAAATTCACATATCAAAAATATACAAGCAAAAATATATGAATGCATGCAAATGCCATGTGATGATTTTCTACACCAAACAAGACAAGTAAATAGTACTGAATCATAAACAATACCAAGACACACTAAATAATCTTTATTTGATCTTTAATTCATTTTTCAAATTATTTCTACACTCAAAATAAGTCTACAAATGTCGCTGCAAAAATAACCAATTTTACAGAAGCAAAACATTAAACACATTGCATAAATGGATAACATTCTTTCTCCCGATTCCAATAATATAAATTTTGTAAAATTTGAACGTGTGGAACAAAAGTTATGAATTTTACAAGTTTGAATCACTAATAGATCTAATTCAGATTTTTAAAACAAAGAACAGGCCATGCGGCGTGTTTTGATTGGCCTGTACCGGTTCGGCCGGATCGATCAACATGGGCCATTGGACTTAAAGAAGATCGTGCGTACCCCTTCGCGTAAGTGATTCTATCGCAGCCGACAGATCAAGATCTAACGGCTATCGAGCAAGCGACCACAGATGGGCGGCGCTAATGATGGCGGCGCGGTAGCGCGGCTCTGCCAGTGATGATCCGGCGTCTACGGAGGGGGCTGGGATCGGCATAGGGGCTTATCAGACTCGCGATGCCACGAGGAAGCTCAACGTGCAAACGGGCAGGGTCGGGGCGCGCTGTAGAGGTTGCTGGGGCTCGTCGGACTTGCGGACGTCGTCGGGTGCTTGCAGATGAAGATGTTGCCGACGATGTAGATCACCCTAGCACGAACCAGTTGTGTTAGAGGATGCGCAAGGTTGTGGCGAACACGACAGGGTCAAAGAGGAAGCTAGGGGCGCTCGGAGGTTACTAGTATTTCTCGTCGGAGTTGAGCGGCGGCTCTGTTGTTTGCAGAGGTGGACGGAGGCGACGTCCTGGTGCATTACAAAACAAACGAATGGTATGAGGTGATGCGCAGAAGCTATGCATACACACTCGCATGAACTAGAGATGAAGAGGGGCGTTGTACTCACCGGAATGCGTCACCGGAGGCGCTCGGTACCGCGGCGGTGCAAGTGGAATTATGGGCAGCCTGGTGGCGGAGAAGAGGCGCTGAGTAAGGGGAAAGATGCGGACATGAGAGGGGGTTAAATATCCGGTGAGGGGCAAGGAGATCGCGTGGAATTGATCGGCAATTAAGCCCACTTCATTCGCGACAGTGATGGTGGTAACGGCGGCGTCGACGGGGTCGGGGGGTGCGCGGTTTGGGGACGATGACCGCGTGGCATTTGGGTTCACCGGTCAGTGAGCGCGGGGTAGTTTTGCGTCGCGTGAGAGAGAGAGGAAAGGCCCGGGTGGGTTGCTGGGCTAAGTCTGCTGTTGGGCCGAATGGGTGGCGCCTGGCCCAGTTCTGATTCTTTATCCTTTTTCTTTTTCTAATTCGATTTTCAGGAAACATTTTCAAATGAATTCAAATGTGTTTGAGTTGAAACCTTTCCTGGATTTTTATAAAGTGAAAATTGTAAACATTTGGTTGCAGAACAATGTTGTACACTTTAAAATAATTCGGCACTTTGGAATTTTAAAATAAACAATGCTTTTACCCATTGTTTATTAAAGACAAAGAAATGGTTTAAATTTGTTTATTTGTTTTGAAATCGTTGTCCAAGCTTTGGAAATTATCAAACAAACATCATTGGTTTAAAACAAACAATCTCCCATAAGAATAGCATTGGATAAATGCTTTGCTTACATAAAATAATAAGCATTCAAATGCTTCTGTTTTTCTAATGACTTTGAAAATGATTATTAATGCATGGATGGTATGCAAACTTTGAAAACATGATTTTAGGGATGTTACATTCATAATATGTGATATGATATGGCCTTTCTTCTTGTGCTTCTGATCTCCATCTTCAAGCATGAACATGATCTCCATCATCATCGGTATGGCGTCAAGGTCAGTGGAGCCGCTTCATGGTTGTTGTCCACCAGCATCAACTATTACAACTACTTTGAATAGACACGCAGGTCTTAACGGAATTGAAAGACAACCATATGGCTCCTGTCGGTTGCCGAATTACAATAAGGAACATTGCATACATCATATATAATCACAATCATGGCCATATCACATCACAGCACACCCCTGCAAAACAAAGTTAGACGCCTCTAATTTTTTTTTGCATATTTTACGTGGTTTGGGGCTTTCAATAAGTGTCGTTCTAACTTACGAACAAGAACCACAATGTTGATGTTTGAACTATCAAGTGCCCGTTGTAAATTGAATCTATACTATGATGGGAGAGACACACACCTGCAAAGCCACTTATGCAATACAAGTTGCATGTTAAGCATGGAGCAAGTATCATGAATGATGTCATGTAAGGTTAGCCCGGGCCGCTTCATCCCATCATACCGCAAGATGCAAAGTACACAAAAAGCAATTGATAATAAAAGCACCACCGCCCACAATGACCATTGTTTTCTACTTGTGCAACAGATCTACATATAGACACGGCTCTGATACCACAGTAGGGGATCGTAGCATGGAAAAAAATTCTACCGCATGCACATAAACCAACCAAGATCTATCTACTAGATTGTAGCAACGAGTCGATAGAAGAACTCACCCTCGAAGATTCCAAAGCGGTTAACACCAGCAGATTCTCGTGGGTGATGTAGTCGTACACTTGCCGATCTCAAGATCGCATAGATGATCCTTCCGGCGCTGTGTTCCGACAGCGCTTCTGCGGTCGGTCACACATTCGGTACTCGATGAATGCCTTCCTCTCCCTTGTTCTAGTAGGTAGAGGAGGTTGTAGTTCTCCCCTCGCGATTCCGGCAGCACGATGGCATGGTGTCGGAAGTAGAGGGAAGATCCCACAGGGCTTCGCCTAAGCCGGTGCGAGTTATGGTGGATCTAGGGTTTCCCGTTGATCTAGAGTTTAGAAGACCGGGAGGAGGAGGAGGAGGCGGTGGCTAGGGTGACGGCGGTGACGAGCGGCGGCGGCTTGGCGGCGGCGGCGCGGATGGAGAGGGGCTAGGGCTTGGTGTTTTGGGGCAGCCCTCCCCCTCTATTTATGAGGGGGGGCAGCCTTGGGAGGGGTGGGTTTGAATCAAAACCCAAACCCAAGTTGGATAGAGAGAACGACTTGTTTCTTCATCCACAAGGAAACCATTGTTCCAGTTTGACTTTTCAAACTTCCCGTTTGACTTTCAATATAGAGCTTTAATTCTTTCTTGCAAATGCTCACACCAAGTGACATAGGACATGATCCAATCATTCCACTTACCCATGACACATTCATGGACCATTCCCCTTCTGGACTGGTGAACCTTCTAGACCCTTCTAGAACCTCTCCGATGAAAACATCGGAATCTTTCCCGAACTCCGAAATTGGACTTTCCTTATATGAATCTTATTCTCCAGACCATTTCGGATATCCTCATGATATCGCGGATCCCATCCGAGACTTTGAACAACATTCGGTATCCCTACTAACATTCCATATCTACTATACAACATCGAATCCTTAAGTGTGTCTCCCTACGGTTTGTGAATTATGCGAACATGACCGAGACACTTCTCCGATCAATAACCAATAGATGACTCTAGAAATTCATATGGCTGCCACATATTTCTAAGATTACTTTGCGATCGAAATAAACCACTTACATACGATAACAATTTCCCTTTGTCTCATGATAGTTTACTTATCCGAGGTTTTGATCGTTGGTATCTCTGCATACCTAGTTCAACCTTGTTACCGATAAGTACTCTTTTATCGTTCCCGTGATATGTGATCCCTTGTGAGCCAGTCACATGCTTGCAAGCAAATTGGATGACATTCCACCGAGAGGGCCAGAGTATATCTATCCGTTATATGGATGGACAAATCCCACTCTTGATCCATGTGCCTCAACCCATACTTTCCGAATACTCAATGCCACCTTTATAGCCACCCAGTTACGGTGTGGTGTTTGATGTCATCAAATCATCCTTCCGGTGATGGTAGAAGGAATTAGGTTACTATGTATCAGAAAGCTTATAGCAAACTAACTATTGAAATGACTTGATCTTAATGCTACGCTTATCTATATGAGTATGTCCATCATTCCATTCTCCTAATGATATGATATTGTTGTTAACAACATCTTAATGTTCATGATCGGGAAACCACGATCATCTATTAACCAACAAGCTAGTATTACAAAGAGGCTTTACTAGGGACTCTAATTTAGCTTAAAAATCACACAAGAATTAATGTTTCCGGATTAATACTGTTATAGCATGAATGTAAACATTTATCATAAACACAAAGATATAATAATAACCACTTTTATTATTGCCTATAGGGCATATCTCCAACAGATGGAGATCATGTTCGTGATTGAAGATGGAGATCGGAAGCACAAGAAGAAAGGCCATATCATATCACATATTATGAATTGCATGTGATGTTAATCCTTCTATGCATCTTGTATTGCTTAGATTGCGACGGTAGAATTATAAGATGATCCCTCTCACAAAATATCAAGTTATAAAGTGTTCGTCCTTAGTAGGCACCATTGCCAAAGCTCGTTGTTTTGAAGCACCACGTGATGATAGGGTGTGTTAGATTATACGAGTGTATACAACAGGAGCAAGCCAGATTTTCTCAACCGGAAGCTAAGGTTTGATCTTGACGAGCCTAGCATGTACAGACATGTTCTCGGAACACATAATACTAAAAGGTAAAGCATGAGTCATATAGATGATATGATGAACATGATGATTGTTTGCCTTTAAAACTACATCATGTCACGTGATGATTGGACTTGGTATAGTGGATTTGGTTCATGTAATCACTAAAACAATGTGAGGGATATTGTTTTGAGTGGGAGTTCAATAGCAATATGATTAAATGTTGAACACTATTTATCATAAATTAAATCAAAGTGAATTTGCATAGTTGTTGTAGTCATTGGTATCCATTTACCACCTTGCACTTAGTTATAATTGAGATAATAAAACTATAGAATTCTGGTTAGTTACTGTAACACCCCGGTTCAGATAAGACCGTGGCCTCTATGTGACATGCCAATCCCTGGATCGGTTCATTGGCCCACAATAGAGTAAGATAGATAATCATAGCAAAATAACCATGTATCATGATCTACAAGATCCAGAGTACCATTATTACAATGAAAGCTTAGCATATAGCTAGCTCAAAGTATTCAGGTAGCAACAAAAGCAAGTAAATCCTCCAATCTTCAAATTGCCCACAAGTGAACAAGTGCCGAGTGGAGTACCGTGGCCTATAACGGTCAATCAGAATCGGAATAACCTGCAACATGAAACGTAGCAGCCCCGAAGGGTCAATACATGGAATGTATGGCAAGTAGAGCTAGTAATGGAGACAATAGTACTAACATCTGCATGCATATTTGGCAAGTGGAGCTGTGTCTGGCTTGCATTTGCAAATACATTTATCCTACTTTCATAAACAGTTTTGATTTTATTTGAAAAGATCCCAATTAAGTTAACCCAACAATATTAGAACAATTATGAAATTAGTATGAGCGAGAAACATGTCATGGTATTAATATCTAGCAACTCAGATGTCCATAACCGGGGACACGTCTAATCGATTAGATTATACACTCTGCAGAGGTTAGTACACTTTACCCATGTGACTTGGCCATCCCAGCTCGTACCATCACTCTCATTTTGGGTGATGATAGGGAGAAGACCAAGAAGAGACTGTTCGGGAAGTAGCTCCTCAATCCCGACGCGCACCAGTCCAACCTACCAAAATTCTACATCTCTGGATACGCGGGTTCGAGTTACCACAACCTACTAAGTCCAACCAACCGTCCATTCTATTATTGGCACATGGTTGTACACGTAAGCTACACAATAAATAAGCCAATCATTCTCTCTTGATACCTGGGTGCCTTTCCGCAATGAAACCACCAAAATTTATCAATACCATCACACCCAGGGGGTTCATTGATTAAGTTGTTTTAGTTTTCACAAACCAATACTTTGAGAAAACAAGTATCAAATGATGTAACCCAGCCCTCGTTCAACAAAGAATGGCTAAGCACATCTACAAACGGTGGTTCATCTACAAAGAGGGTCCTACCACATAATAGGACATAGTATAGCGATAGTATCATCCTACACATGCATCTACAAAAATACACGACAATGCATTGAAAATAGTAGGACGATATCATGAACAAAGTAGCATCTACTTGCCTTGGTTGTAGCGGTCTGGAGCACAATCCTCACACGAGCAAGCGTTGCACTCAACACAATCTACAAGACACAAATGCCTTCATAAACAAACAATCCACAACATATGCAACAAATATGATGCATGAATGCAAGAACGGCAAGTGTATTGGTGCTACATCTGCACCACATAACACTAATCCATAATATTACCGAATACATGCATGGAAAAATAGATTTGGCGCTAGGAAAACTAATAGACAAAAGTAATGCTCCAAACTAGAGCTAGAACTTAAATAATTCACTACCGGTAGTATGCTGTTCGTAAAATCTTAGGAAAAATCTACCGCATAGGCATCGCTGAATAGAAACAGTACCAATTGGAATTACTCAAATAGGAATTATAAAACTCCCAGAGTAATTAAAACACTACAGAAAGCCATTTGACAAATACTACAGAAGTTTTTACTGTAAGCCTACCCTTTTAATTCACGATGAGATTCCCCTCGTTCACACGAGTTCAGGGACATATCACACGTGGAGCTACGGATCTTTTTCTACCCATTTATTACTCCGAAAAGGCCACTAACTAGTTCGATTAAACTGTACTAAACCTGACAGTAAAAGTCTGAACCAAAGCTACAGAGAGATTCTACATGACTCACTGAACTCGTACATATTTTATTTGCAATTTTTGGCCAAGCGGTTGAATTTCTACGCAATTTACAAGATTCTGCCGAAATCTGCCAACTAAAGGGATTAACGAAATTGACCCAAATCAAGCGTGTCTGCTTGACTGATCGGCCTGATCGTCGACTAGTCAACGCCTGGGATGCTGACCAGTCAACGAACGATCTAGGCCGCTGATCTGAGATCTGACGGTGGCTGCTGTCTTACCGGAAACGGATGGCGAAACGGACTCCGGCGAGCTCCGAACGATGGCGACGATCACTTCCGGCGGCGAGATCCTTCCTACACGGACACACACGGTCAACGAACGGTCCGAGAAATTATTACGCGCGCGGCGCAGACGCGGCGCAGGCGCGCGCGCGTATATGCATGCAATAACGATACGATGATGCGCGGCGACGCGCACGTGGCAGCGCGACGGCGGCGCGGCGGCGCTGCATGGCGGCGCGCGAGGGTGCGGCGGCGTGCTCGGTGCGGCGCGCGTGGCGCTGGTGGTGGCGCAGGCGCGGCGGCGGCGAGATGCGGCCGAGCGGCGCGGTGTGGAACGGGTCGGCGGCGGCGGGCTCGCCTCGGGCGGCGCGCGGGCGGTAGGAGGAGGTGGTGGCGAGGTCGGGGCTGGGGTCGTGGGCACGGAAAACGAGGTCCCGGTGGGGTCCTCTTTAAATAGTACCCTGCACGAACTCTACTCAGAATCGGTCCAGAATCTGACTCCAACTCGGAAATCGGTCCGGATTTTCGGACCGTTTTCCGGCGGTTTACGAAAACGTCCGAGTCTTTTGCATACGAACTCCGATTGGAGCGATTCTCGCGCCTACGGGTTCGTATCGTCGAGGGGCACAACCTTCAGGCAAAGTTTGAGTAAAAACTCGAACCTACAGGGGTGGTTGTCGCAAGGCCTTCTAAAGCTTCCCGCAGGAAACTCGTAGCGAAACAAAATAGGGTTTTGAAGATGGCGTTTCGCCGAACCTTTCTACTCGATGGTTTTTCATGGAAAGATATGATGCAATGCTATGAATGATATGCAAGACCAAATCTAAAATTTGGGATGTGACAAGACTAACCCCCTTAAGATGAATCTCGTCCTCGAGATTTGGCGCGGCTAGCAAACAGGTGTGGGTAGTCCTCTCGGATGTCGTCCTCACGCTCCCAAGTGGCTTCCTCTTCGGTGTGGTGGCTCCACTATACTTTGCAAAACTTGATTGTCTTGGTACGGGTAGTCCTTTCTGCTGTCTCCAGAATCTTGACCGGTTTCTCCTCGTAGGTCAAGTCATTCTCCAGCTGAACCTCCTCTAGCAATACGGTGTCTCTCAATGGTGTATCCACCATCTCCGGATGGCACTTCTTCAGCTGGGATACGTGGAACACGTTATGAACAGCAGACTGAGCCTCTGGCAACTCCAACTGGTAAGCAACTTCTCCTTTGCGTGCTAAGACTCGATATGGCCCAATAAATCGAGGTGCCAGCTTACCCTTAATTCCGAATCTCTTGATTCCACGAAGCGGCGATACTCTGAGGTATGCTCTATCACCTATCTCATACACCACTTCCTTGCGCTTGGCGTCAGCGTAGCTCTTCTGCCTTGATTGTGCTACCTTCAGCCTATCTCTAATCAAGACGACCTTCTCCTCAGCGTCCTTGATCAAATCGGGTCCAAACAACTGACGTTCTCCTACTCCATCCCATAGCAATGGTGTTCGGCACCGTTTCCCATATAGCACGTCGAACGGTGATGTCTTGATGCTTTTCTGGTAGCTGTTGTTGTAGGAAAACTCCGCATACGGCAAATTCTCATCCCAACTATATCCATGAGCCAAGGCGCAAGCTCTCAGCATGTCTTCCAAAATCTGATTCACCCTCTCGGTCTGTCCATCACCATGGATGAAACTGTGCTAAACTCCAATCTAGTACCAAGTGACTCGTAAAATGGCGCCGGAAGTGAGGTAAATTGGGTGCCTCTTTCGAATCGATACTCTTGGGAACTCCGTGTAGGCACACAATCCTGTCCATATAAATCTTGGCCAACTTTGCACTCGTAGATAGGTCGATTTACCGGTATAAAGTGGGCTACCTTGGTCAAATGGTTGACCACTACCCAAATAGAGTCATATCGACCTGGTCCCGGCAATCTGTGATAAAATCCATTCCCACTCTATCCCACTTCCAATCCGCACGGGCAATGGCTGCAGCAGTCAAGCTGTTCTCGCCTTTACTGGCTACATACATCACATAGGGCAATATGCTTGGCGATATCTCCCTTCATGTTGTTCCACCAAAATCTGCTCTTCAAATCCATATACTTCTTTGTGTTGCCCGGATGTATGGAGTATGGCGAGTTATGAGCCTCCTGCAAAATCAACTCCTTATCTTCGTTCTTTGGGCACACACAAACGGTCTCCATACCACAAGGTACCATGCTCATCCTCGCGGATATCCTTTTCCCGATTCTCCTTCATCTTTTCTTTTATCTCCTCTATTTCCTTGTCTCCCACTTGAGCCTTTACGATCCTGTCCTATAGCGTCGGTTGGACTTCCATTGTTGCCAAGTATCCTTCAGACACTACTTCCAGTCTAAGGTCTCTGAATTGCTTGCATAAATCCTCAGGCAATTCACCAATTGTCAACCCATTGGCATAAACCTTCCTACCGAGCATCGCTACTACATTGGCCTTTCTGGTGGTATTGTAGATTCATATCATAATCCTTGATAAGTTCCAACCATCTCCTTTGTCTCATGTTCGCCCTTCCGGTGAATATGTACTTGTGCTCTTGTGGTGGGTACACATCAAAGTGTTTTCCCATTAAGTAATGCCTCCATACCTTGAGCGCATGAACCACTGATGCTAACTCCAAGTCGTGTGTGGGGTAATTCCGCTCATGGTGCTTGAGTTGTCGTGAGGCATATGACACTACTCTCCCATCTTGCATCAGCACACTCCCAAGTCCCTGTCGAGAAGCATCGCAGTACACTTGGAAATCCTTCTGAAGATCTGGTAGACATAGAATCGGCCCGGTCACTAGTCGACGCTTCAGTTCCTGGAAGCTGGCTTCACATACGTCTGACCATTCAAACTTAATTTCCTTCTTCAGAAGTTCAGTCATCGGCTTAGCAATCTTGGAAAAGTTTTCAATGAACCTTCTGTAATATCCAGCAAGTCCTAGAATGCTTCGAATCTCCCCTGCATTCTTGGGCGCTTCCCACTCGCCATCGCAGAACTTTGTTTGGATCAACAGAATTCCTTCTCCGACACTACGTGTCCAAGAAACTAACTGTTAAGCCAGAATTCACACTTACTGAATTTGGCATACAACTTGTTCCTCGCTTCTCCATAATCATCCTCAGATGTTTCTCATGCTCGGCATCATCCTTGGAATATATCAGTATGTCATCAATAAACACCACCACGAACTTGTCCAAATACTCCATGAATACCTTGTTCATCATGGTCATGAAGTATGCCGGGGAATTCGTTAGTCCAAAAGACATAACTGTATACTCATATAAACCATACCTAGTGGTGAAGGCGGTTTTTGGTACATCCTCTTCTCGGATCTTCAATTGGAAATAGCCTGATCGCAGATCAATCTTGCTGAACACCTTTGCTCCTTCCAGTTGATCAAACAAGTCATTTATGTTTGGCAGAGGGTACTTGTTCTTGATGGTTACTTCATTCAGCGAGCGATAGTCTACCACTAATCTCTTGGTGCTGTCTTTATTCTCCACAAACAGAACAGGTGCTCCCCATGACGACGCACTAGGCTGAATGTCGGGGGGTTAACCTCGGGTAGGTCAGGGACGGGGAAAGACAGAGGTACTGTCCCCGTCAAGTTGCCGAGCTACGGCCTAGGTCGGCCGAATCATGGATATGTCGGCCGATGAATAGAGGCAAGAAGCTCATGTACAGGTATCAAGTGGTTACTTGGCCGAGTTGATGAGAAACTCGGCCGGGTTACCCAAATGATCTTCATGCAGGTAAGGAACGAGCCGAATAACATGAGGTAAGGCCGAATTAAACGAAGCTTGCAGGAGAAGGAGAAGCCCAGGGTCAAACCATAGCAGCAGGCTAGAAGGAATCTGAACAGGGCCAAGCACAAGAGACAAGGGTGCACGGCGTCAGAGGGGCAGAAGGAGGTCACGGAGGTGACAGTCCTGGAGCCCGAGGCACGCAGGAGGGGACCACTGGACCTTTGCCGTCATTAGAAGGGCGACAGGGAAAGGAGGCCGCCGAATTACCATTTTGGGACAAGCATATTCCACGAATATGCTTGCCCCGTCAGCCCTAAGGGCACCCAAGGCAACCCTTTATAAGGGGAGGTTTGGACCCTGAGGGGGGAGAGGGTCTTTTGAGCAACGTTAGGCTGAGGAGATTCACATCGTACCCCTGAAAACAGCTCAAGGAGCACTTGTAACCCATCAAGAGAGAAATAAAGTTCATCACTTTGGCAGCTTGAGTGTAAAGACAGTTGCATCTTCCCTCCCCAGATCCCACTAGCATCCATCGGTCCCATACTTTAGCCTACCCATGGCATCTGCCGTGCCACCACCACGACAGTTGGCGCCATCAGGCCGCAGCGGTGCTAGCTGGAGTTGTGATCCGGACGGGAAACTTCATCAACACCGGCGAGCGCGTTGTTTCTGGCTTGGTCCAGAGATTTGGTCTCTGTGACTATGTCAGAGACAATGCAGGGAGCTTCAGGGGAAAAACCCCCCCACGCAACGGGATCTTCATCGGCCTGGGCGAGCACAGGGTCTACGTCGGCGTCGACATCACCGACGTTTATCCTCACCAGGTTATTGTTGCAGGGGAACCACCTCGGAGCGCGGCGAGCTGTCCATCAGGAGAGCATCTGGCAGGCAGCGTCGAGGTGATGGTCGCGGCAGGGACACAAGCAGGAGCAGCTTTAGCCGGGTCAAGCAGAGAACTTGCCGCAGGCGCACAGGGTCCGCCGAAGCAGATCGCACTGCAAACCGCCGAGGTAATTCCGCCGGTGACAAACCTGGCCGAGCTAAATGACACCACCCCAAAGGCACCTAGAGTGAGGGGACCACCTCTGGAGAGACCAGAGAACATTCTTCAGGCAACTATAGAGAACTTAACCACACCTGTGGCGCCGATACTTGATCCGGCAAATGCTCAGGCAGAGTTAGAGGAAACCAGGCAAAAGGTGCTGGTAGAGGCCAAAAAGTATCAGCCCTGCGGGAATCCTTGAACAGACCACGAGAGAATATGCAAAAGCTAATAAGTTGATATCGCACCCGAGCGGGTGGACGAGCTGAGATTGAGAGGAAAGAACCTCATGAATGACATTAACAAAGAGAATGAAGCTCACAGAGCCGAATCAGGCGATTTGGGTTTGCCGAGGTACAGTACCCCGGCGAAAAACCTAAGAGTGGCAAATGCCGCAGCATTGGAACTAGAGGGTTAACGGAAGCTCGGCAGAAGCAACAAGAAAGAGTAAATGAGCTGGTGCGCATCGCGAACCAGCAAAATGAGGAAATGCTCAGAGCTAACCCGGCAAGACCAGGGGCTTCACGGATGGTTCATTCGCAGGGCAGCACTGCTTATCTGGCAGCAAAGATCTTCACCGAAACAACGCTAGAAAAGAAAAAGTAACCTCGTGGAAGAGGAACAAACAAATTGTTCCATATGACCCAAAGAATAATGGAAAGGCAAATGAGAACAGAGGCAATGCAAGCCGAGGTAATAGCAGGGAGAGAAACCACGACCGTATGGAAAGGGATGGCGGCGGCCGAGGTAATGGGGAACACGGCAGGAAAGAACCCGCAAGAGACAATCATGAAAACCAAACCCCAGCCGAAGTAAGGAGAGAAGTGCCGCTCAACCCACAACCAAGACCTGAGCCTCGGCAAGAAAGAGAAGTGAGGCCAGCTCGCTACAATCAGGTGAATGAAAGGTATAATGATGGATATTCCGAGCTAGAATACGTAAACCAAGGTGGAGACAATCACTATGGGATGCAGGATAGAATCAGATGCAGACTTGCCAGCAAGTGATGCAAGAGTAAAATTGGATCGGTTATACCGGTCCGAGCTATTGGAAGAGCAAGGTCCACCAGGTCCGGCATGTTTTGGGCCACGGATCATGGGCGAACCACCAGTGCCAAATTTTCAGTTGGCAAGAGGCACAAAAACTTACAACGGAAGTACCAAGCCACAAGACTGGTTAATTGATTATGCCACCGCAAGAAAGATAGCGGTAGCAACCTAAGATGGGTCACGGTATGTCCCACAGATGTTGGAAGGACCAGCCGTGGTATGGTTGAATAATCAACCAGCAAAGATCAACTGCTAGATTTCAAGAGATGTTCACAAGAACTTTACCAAAGACATACAAGAGACCGAATAGACCACAAGAATAGCCATGTGCAAGCAAAGGCCGAATGAAACAGATAGAGAGTTTTAACTCGATGGTGTAACCCGAGAAACTCATGTGAAGGAGTTATTGAATCACAAGCGATCGCTTGTTCGCGCAAGGTCGCCGTTCTGGCAGTGGCAGCGCCTGCAGAGAGATATGCCAACCACACTGGCAGAAACTATCAGAATAGCGGACTCCTATGCATTGGGTGACCCAACCCAACCGGAGTTAATGTCGGAAGATCATCGTGAGCAACAAGACCAGTACACGAGAGAATTGGCCGGGTCATCTAGGCGGGATTTCAGAGGAAGAAGAAGAGAAGAGAGGCCAGATTATAGGTATAATTCGGCCCAGGTGGCAGCGGTAGAGCAAGATCAGCCGAGTCATGGGGCAACTCAACGACAGAAAAATGGACCTCAACAGTGGACCGCAAGAAATGATGGAAAGAGGCAATGGACCCCTGAGCAAAAGAAGCAATGGCAAGAGAGGCCGAAGTATACGTTTGAATCCATGTTGGATCAGCCGTGTAAGTTTCACACATCAAACCCATCTAAACCAGCCAATCATACAACCCGGCAATGCGCCTGGATGAAAAATGCGATGGGGAACCCGGCAGGAGTTCAGGCTTCCCATCAGATGCAACAAAGAAAGATCAGCCG
This sequence comes from Avena longiglumis, assembly GCA_030063025.1. Classification (NCBI taxonomy): domain Eukaryota; kingdom Viridiplantae; phylum Streptophyta; class Magnoliopsida; order Poales; family Poaceae; genus Avena; species Avena longiglumis. Next base: position 189,218,735 of record CP125974.1, on the reverse strand, counting down.
CAGCTTAATCGGAGCAATGCACAAGAATCGATGCCGCCCCTCCCCGAGGTACGATAACTCGGATCGGAGAGATGCAAAGGCATCAAGTAATGAACCAGGGCAGGACGGAAGGATAAATCCGCAAATGCAGGACGTAATGATTACAGGAACATCACCGTCTTATTGTGTGTGTTCACAACAACAGCAGACAAGCAGAGTGTGCAAATACGACATATGGAAGTGAACGCATTGTACCAAAGCCAAGGTACCAGCCATGGTCCGATCAGAGATGACTTGGAGCATGAAAGATCACCCGAATAATGCCGAGTCCAGGATCATACGCACTTGTGTTGGATCCGACATTTGTGGGACCAAGTATCAATGTGAAATTCTCAAAAGTACTCATCGACAATGGAAGCAGATAAACATCATGTACAAAGATACCATGCACAAACTCGGCATATCACAGTAACATGCTACCCACGAGGACAACTTTCCATGGGATCGTGCTGTGGCTTTCATGTGAGCCCATCGGTAAAGTCCGAGTGGACGTGTTATTCGGATAAGAGATAATCGCAGAGCGTAAAATTTGGAATTTGAAGTGGTCGATCCGAAAGTTGTTATCATGCTCTACTCGGACGTCTGCCGGCAAAATTCATGAGTAGCTGTCATATAGGTTATCTAAAGATGAAGTTACCCGACCACAAGGGTGATAATAACACAGGGGATTACAAGAAGTCAATGGAGTGTGCCTCGCCGGTCAAATCTGGCCGAGTCATTGGTTATAGCAAGAGAAAAGAAAAGGATTCGGAGGTAGCAGCCCTCGTGACAACAAGACAATTACATGCCAGATCGCCAACCCACATGGCGTGTTTCTTTTCAACCCACCAAAGAGACGAAGAAATTTCAGATTGATGAGCAATTCCCAGCGCATCACTTATTGGTGCAGGTCTTGACGCTAAATAGGAAGGCGATCTCACCAACTTCCTCCGTGAGAATCGGGACATATTTGCATGGTCAACTCAAGACCGCAAGGTGTGCCGAGGAGTTACGAGCACTCTTAAACGCCGTGCCAGAGCACGGCGGTGAAGCAACCTCCGCCGCTGCCAAGACAGAGAAAAGTAATAGGGGATGAGATAGCTCGGCTTCCGCCGGGTTTATCATGGAGGTGCTTTATCCGGATTGGTTATCAAATCCGTGCTAGTAGAAAGGAAAAAGATGATCCTAATGTAGCCATTGTGTGGCGAATGTGTATCGACTACACTAACCTAAACAAGGCGGTCCGAAAGATCCTTTTCCATTGCCTAGAATAGACCAAGTCATTGACTCGACCACCGGCCGTGAGTTGTTATCATTTGTAGACGCCAGATGGTTTCCACCAGATACCGTTAAATCCGCCGATCAAATAAAGATCAGATTTATTACCCCGCACGGGCTTATTGTTATCGCACAATGCCATTCGCCCGAGAAATGCGGAGCAACGATCAAAGGTGCATGCAAAAATGCTTACATGATCGAGATAGGAAAAATGTACAAGTATATGTGGATGACGTAGTCATCAAAACTAAGGAAAGCGTAACTGCTAGAAGATATACGGCAAACTTTCGCGAACCCGAGAAGGTTCAATGAAACTTAATCCAGAAATGCACGCTTACGCGTGCGGCAGAAAACTACTCGGTTTCCTTGTGTCCACCGAGGTATCGAGGCTAATCCGACGAAGATAAGAGCAATAGAAAAATGGAATTGCCGAGATGTTTGAATGATGTACAAAATTCACGGGCTGCCTCGCCGCTTAGTCGATTTGTATGTCGGCTAGAGAGAAGGCACTGCCACTTTATCAGCTATGAGAAAGTCGGACAAATTCGGCTGGACTCCCCAGGCCGACCTTGCGTTTCACGAGTTGAAAAAGATGCTAGTTACGGCACCCATTTTAGCTTCTCCATTATCGAAAGAACCTATGCTACTTTATATAGCGGCTACCAATCGAGTAGTTAGTACTGTGGTTGTAGTGGAACGACTTGAAGAGGGTAAGTCAGTTCAGAGGCCAGTATATTATTTAAGTGAAGTATTATCCACTTCAAAGCAGAATTATCCGCATTATCAGAAGATGGCCTATGGAGTATATATGTCGGCAAAAAAGCTTAAGCATTACTTTGAAGAGCATCCCATCAGAGTAATATGTGAGGCACCCATAGCCGACATATTGAACAACAAAGATGCGAGTGGCCGAATAGCAAAATGGGCGATCGAGTTATCACCATATGCTCCACAATTTGATAGAAGAGATGCAATCAAATCTCAGGCTGTCGCCGATTTTCTCGTAGATTGGGCCGAGGTGCAGTATGAGCCACCCTTGCCAGATCCAAATTACTGGAAAATGCATTTTGATGGTTCCAAACTAAGGAACGGTTTGGGCGCAGGAATAGTCGACCTCGCCTAAAAAGATCAATTGAAGTATGTATCGCAAATACATTTTGCCATTCAACAATGTAGCTGAATATGAAGCACTAGTCCATGGATTAAAAGTGGCAAAAGAAATTGGAATACGCCGAATCCTATGCTACGGTGACTCGGATCTGGTAGTACAGCAAGTGTCGGGCACTTGGGACGCATTAGATGCTAATATGGCTTTATACAGATTCCATGTGCAGAAGATCAGTGGATATTTTGAAGGATGTGAATTCCACCACATACCACGAGCAAAAAATGACGCTGCTGACACATTGTCAAAATTAGGATCAACCCGGCAATCGATTCCGCCAGGTATAGCCCTGGAGCACCTCAGGAAACCGTCAATAAACCCATCACCAGAATCCGAATCAATCTTTATCCCAGAAAGTTCTGCAGAGAATCATACGCCAATGGAGATAGATCCGCAGAAAGATTCGGAACCCCTAAAGAGGGGGACAGCCGAGGTAATAGCAATCATGGAAAGAGCCGAGGTATGTATGTCGGCAGAGAACATGGAGATAGACAGTGAAATCACTGCAGAAAGAGCAACGCCGATATGGGCGCAACCCATATTTTCGTACCTAAAAGACGCAGTACTGCCGAGTAATGAAGTATTAGCCAGACAAACCGTCAGAAGAGCAAAGGCCTATACAATCATAAACAATGAGTTATATAAGAGAAGCGTAACAAACATATTGCAGAAATGCGTGAGTCCCGCAGAAGGTCAGGAAATCCTTCTAGATATACACCAAGGAGAATGTGGGCACCATGCCTCATCTCGCGCTTTAGTAGCCAAGGCATTCAGGAACGGATTTTATCACAACCAAGCTAAAAGAGGCGTAAGAATTGGTTAAGAAGTGCAATGGGTGTCGAGATATGCAACTGAATACATACATATGCCGTCGAAAGTTAAAACAATACCCATCACATGGCCATTTTCGTATGGAGTTTAGACATGGTAGGACCTTTCAGGCCGGCAAGAGGAGGAATGACCCACATCTTGGTTATGGTAGACAAGTTCACGAAATGGATTGAAGTAAAACCAATCAAAAAGTGTGATGGGCACACAGCAGTGAAATTCCTCAAGGATATCATCTTGAGATACGGATACCCACATAGCATTATTATGGATAATGGCACGAACTTTGCGTATGAGCCTTCCAGATTTTGCCAAGAGAAGCACATAAGACTAGATGTTGCCTCGGTGGCACACCCAAAGATCCAACGGACAAGTTGAAAGATCTAATGGACTGGTGTTATCGTGAATAAAACCACGACTTGTTGAACCTTTGCAACGGTCAGGATGTTGGATCGAAGAAATCCCACCAGTATTATGGAGCCTTGAACTACTCCGAATAGGTCAACAGTTACACTCCATTCTTTTCGGTATACGGGCAGAGGCCGATCTCAGCCGACATAATATATGACTCGCCAAGAGTCGCCAAGACACAACCTCTCAAACAAATGAAATAGTTTCAAGAAGATGCCGTAGACCTATTGGAAGAAGCCGAGAGTTGACATTATCACGATCGCCATTTATCAACGTAACTTACGGCGTATCACAGCAGAAAGTGAATCCAAGGGTATTCAAAGAAGGAGATTTAGTCCTCCTACCGGTGCAACGCACCGGCATGCACAAATTATCACCCCATGGAAGGACCATTTATCGTAAGCAAAGCATTGCACAACGATGCATATTATCCGATTGATGCTCAACTCGGAGAAGGCAAGGCATAAAGCTGGTGAAGAAACGGCGCCTCGAATGTGGCTACTTCGCCATTTTACTCATAGGATTGTATCTCAAGGTCAAAAACCAATGATGTATTTGAACCTCGGCACCCAGAGCGTGACTGGGACACCGTAGGTTATATTTATTTCATATCATGTATTCAAACCTCGCACCTGTGCAGTTACTCGGGACGCCATATGTGATGTTGTTTCATGTTTGATATTTGAACCTCGGCACCCAGGGCAATAGCTCGGGGACTGCCATATGTGATGTTGTTTCATGTTTGATATTTGAAACCCGGCACCCAGAGCAGTTACTCGGGGACTGCCATATGTGATGTTGTTTCATGTTTGATATTTGAACCTCGGCACCCAGAGCAGTTACTCGGGGACTGCCATATGGTATATCTATCTCTTTCGCGTTACATACTTGAACATGGGCGACCAGAGCAGTGACTCGGCGAATGCCATATGTTGTATTTCTTTCATGTTACGAATATGCACCCAGGTACTCAAAGCATTGACTCAGGGATTATCATAGGATATGACAAATTCGTAGACATGTAAACTTCGTCATTTAAGCCAACAACTCGGAGACTACCGTATGATACATCAAACCTATGCTAAACGCAATCATGTCCGAAACTTAATTTATAAAAGGAAGTTCTGCACGGTAAACGACGATCCAGCGATCGTTGCTTACCTCCACAACGGAGTAATTATCTTATGTTGAAAACAGGTCAACAACTTAGATATTCAGCGACAATGCCTGAATAAGATCATCAAAATAACGGCAAAAATTGAACCCTGAAAGATGAAGAAATTACGAGCCAACGAGGCAAGAATTAGGACAAGCATCCATTTAACCAAGAATCTCAACGACATATAGCAAAAGAGCCTCAAATCATACGATTTGACAAATTTTTCGTCTACATTGTGCGCCCGGCATACCAGGGATAGCGAATAACCTAAGCATTGTTCGTTGGAGGTGCAACCACTTGCTCAGGTGCGGGGCACTCCGAAGAAGGAGGGACTTCGACTGAGGTCGCCGCCTCCGCGACCTGTGTAACTTCGCGGTATCATGGGTTGTTCAGAGCGCCAAGACGCGCGGTGGAATGCCCGTGCCTTTGGAGGAAGATCGCATCGCCGCTATCTCGAGCTTGAGCTGAGCTATCGGATGGCCGAATCATCCTCGCCTTCCCGTGCTCACCTGAATCATCACCCGGCACCTTCACTGCGACCTCGATCCGGATCCGGGAGAAAACTCGGCCCTTCATTCCAAGTGTGCACGCCGGCATACTCGACGAGCCGAAAGCCCGAGCTTGTCAAGAGCAACAAAGGTCGGATCTTCAACCCGGGAGCCAGTGCGCAGATTCATCAGAATGTCAAGAGAGATGTCTTCATACCATGACATGATTACAGTAAGGGCCATGTCGGCACCAGCAAGCGCAGCAGATTCCCTCCAAAGACTCAATCGCCTCTCAGATGCCTTCAGCCTGGTCACCAATAACTTGACCTCGTCGATATCAGGAGACCCTGAGGTATTCGGCCAGAGTGCATGGTAAGCTTTGATAGCAGCCTGCACCAAGTCCCGGCCCATGATTTTCATCAGACCAACTGCAGCACCAACGGCAACCAAGAAATCCTCCATCGAATATTCAAAGTCAACAGCATCAGGTTCACCTCGACGAACGCGAGCGGCAAGAACAGCTCTAGAACTCACGGGTTTGGCCTCGGGGAAGTGATCTGCGCAAAACATGAACATGTCAAAGGATAGCAGCGAAAACAAAGAAAATTTTTAGCTCGGCCAGGCCAAATAACTTACGATGAATATAGCTCATCATTATCTGAAGGTCTTTGGCCCAAGCAGTTTTACTCTTCTCGAAACGAGCTAGTTCCTCGCTCAAACCACGAGTTTTAAGTTCGGCACTCGAGGAGCTTTCTTCTCAGAATCCGTGGTCAACCGATTCTTCTCCTCGGCAAATTCTTGGTCAACCTTTTCTAGCTCGGATTTCTGAGAGAGCTTGAGTGTATTCACCTCGGATTTCAGACGAGCTATCTCATCATCTTTCTCTTGTAGTTGCGCCGAGTGAACTGCGCTTTGTTCTAAAAAATGAAGCATCACGTCAGGCATGGGCATGCAATCTTGTTGCGACACTGCAAAGTCTTGCAACTCGGCTTTGCCACAGCCCAACGCAATAAGGAAACTTAGTTTAGATACTAAAAGGAGAAGAAAGGAAGTAGAAAGGAAACTAACCTTCCAAGGTCTTGATCTTCTTTTCAAGGCGGATATTGAGGTTATTGATATTACCTATTCAACAAGAGGTGAGCCGGCATTCCGCGGACGAGTAAGGAGGAAATAAGGAAAACGAATTATTGACTTACCGCCTTTTTGGCCACAGGCGTAACTTTCTCGTACTTCTCTTCCGACTTACGGCAAAAGAGCAACCTCTCGAACTCGGGTCCGTCGGTCATGTGCAACCTAAGCAATGAAGCAAAGTTATGAAACAACAATTAAAGTTAATTAGATCCGAATCAAGTAAAGCTTAATTCGGCTCTAGGTGGCTGGATATTAAAAGTTAAACTAGATCCGAATCAAGCAAAGCTTAATTCGGCTCTAGGTGGCTGGATATTCAAAGCAATACCAGATCTGAAATAAGCAAAGCTTAATTCAGATCTAGGTGGCTGGATATTCAAAGCCAAACTAGATCCGAATCAAGCAAAGCTTGATTCGGCTCTAGGTGGCTGGATATTCAAAACTATGCCAGATCTGAAATAAGCAAAGCTTAATTCAGATCTAGGTGGCTGGATATTCAAAGCTAAACTAGATCCGAATCAAGCAAAGCTTAATTCGGCTCTAGGTGGCTGGATATTCAAAGCAATACCAGATCTGAAATAAGCAAAGCTTAATTCAGATCTAGGTGGCTGGATATTCAAAGCTAAACTAGATCCGAATCAAGTAAAGCTTAATTCGGCTCTAGGTGGCTGGATATTAAAAGCTATACTAGATCCGAATCAAGCAAAGCTTAACTCCGATCTAGGTGGCTGGATATTCAAAGCAATACCAGATCTGAAATAAGCAAAGCTTAATTCAGATCTAGGTGGCTGGATATTCAAAGCTAAGCTAGATCCGAATCAAGCAAAGCTCAAATCGGCTCTAGGTGGCTGGATATTCAAAGCTATACTAGATCCAAATCAAGCAAAGATTAATTCGGCTCTAGGTGGCTGGATATTAAAAGCTATACTAGATCCGAATCAAGCAAAGCTTAACTCCGATCTAGGTGGCTGGATATTCAAAACTAAACTACATCCAAATCAAGCAAAGCTTGATTCGGCTACAGGTGGCTGGATATTCAAAACTATGCCAGATCCGAGTCAAGAAGGACTTAACTCGACTTTAGGGGAACGGATATTCAAAGCTACATCACGTCCGAATAAACTACGAACTAGACGGCGGACTAACAAACCTTAGAAATAGAATAAGTCAAACTTCCAAGCATACAACAAGTTATTTCCTTGCAAGTTTCGGGACTAGAGAGTATGATAACATCTGGAAGATAATTTAAGACTCGGAGATAAAACAATTACCACATTCATCTTGTTCGTATCAATGATAAACTGGGCAGCATGGTCAAAGCGGCCGCTGATGTCAGAAAGCTGGAAAGGTGGGTTGGCTGGATTACCCTCGAACGATCAAAAGATTCCGCTTGTTGGCAAACTCAACCAGCTTCCAAGATCGTTCCCGCTAGTAGTCCGAGTTAAAACTTTACCCCGGGCAGGCGGTCCGACCACGGCAGTCGCAGGACTCTTATGAAGAGCAAGCTGGCTGCCAGTGGCCGAGGTAACAGTGACTTTGGCAGATGCAGCTCCTTTGCGCAGCGCCTCTGCAATACTCGGCTGAGAAGTGCCGGCAAGACCTTTTTGAGAAGAAGTCTTGACGGCAATAACACGTTTCTCCTTAGAAGAGGAACCAGAAGGAAGTTGCGCCTCCGAAGTAGGGACGGAGTCCTTAGGATCAGTGGAGGTTAAGCTTGCAGAGGGCGCCGGGGCAACGACCTTCTCGGCAGAGGTCGGGATGACCGTAGGAGCTGCAGGAGTAGATGGAGGCTCAATGTTAACACTGGGACCCATAGAAGGGATAGCTGGCTCGACGAAAACGTCGGAGGGCCGGATCGGATCCGGATCAATGGGAGAAGTCTCAGGGGCATCACGACGAGCAGGCGACGTATTTAGAGCAGGGGGAGAAGCAGGACGAATAGGACTAGGAATTCGACTATCATCAGCAGGAGGAGGAGATGGCGGCCGAATCGGACGGCTAGTCATACTAGGACCGCCGGGTTTAACAGACAGAGGAGCACTGCCAAAATAAGAAAGAGGATTCGTCAGTATGGGAAACAGAAAGAGAGAAACAAGAAATATAGGCAAAAGAACTTACCCAGCAACCCCGGGCATAGCCTTGCGCCTGGGAGGATTCGGGGCGGATTTCTTTATTCGCTTCTTGGGAGCCGCCTCCGAGGCACTAGCAGGAGCCCCGCGCTTCCCCGAGGTAACGGGAGGCCGGGAAGCAATAGGTTCGGCGTTGTGAACCTGACCGGCCGGATTAGCTGGGAAAGTAGAAGCCGGAAATGCATAAGAAATAGGCATGGCGGCAACTACCTCAAGAACTTGGACCTCGTCCGAATCACCTTCCTCTTCTTGCGCTGGAGTTTTGTCATGAGCTCGGGCCGAGCAGGATCCGACTTAGGGACGAACTCCTGAGTCCGCTCACCAAGATCCGGCACTCCTGTGCGGGCCAAGGGAGCTGCAGAACCTCGGCCTCGCCCTTCGCTCGCAAACCTCTGCAGGACGAGGAGAAATAAAATCATGTAAACCAGTCTCTAGGAATTAAGGAGAAATAGAGTAATGAGGATTAGGCATACCTCGGGGGGCGGATTGTCGCGGGTAAATGGTTTTAACCCCCAGGACCAATCCTCAGGCATCTCGGTCTTGAAGATAGCTCGGACGCGCTTATGAATAAGATAGTTGTCCAACTCCACGGTCGAGACTCGGTTCGGATCAAGAGGACCACTCATGTAGCAAAGCTTGTGGGTCCGCTGCTGGAAGGGGCAGATCCGGCTACTGATAAAGGTTGCCATCAGGTCTTCGCCGCACAGCCCGGCCCGGATCAACTCTTTTAGCCGAATCTCGAAAGCCTCGGCCAAGGCATGAGTTTTTCTCGGATTATATAGCCAGTTCACTTTGGAAGGGGGGCCGATTGAGAACGGTGGGAGCCGAATCTTGTCTTCCGCCCCTCTGTTCTTGACGTAGAAGAATGACTTGTGCCATTTCTTGCACGACTCCAACCCGGTGACGCGGGGGAACACGGATTTCCTCCGAGGTGTAATAGATGCCGCCCCACATTGGGTAAGCAACTTCGGAAGGATGCGAGATTTGTCGGGAACAACGTTGAGCGGATCCGAAGAACTTTGACCAGACATGTACCGATGGCCACAGTCAAGTAACCCTCCGTCTGAGATGAAAGCGAAAGAGAAGCTATGGCGTTCGCAGGAAGGTGATGCGATCAAGGTCAAGTAATCGAGAAATTCTCAGCGAAATCGCTAAGAGGGAGACCAAGCCGCGAAGTGGGACATGAAAACCACATACTCACCCTCTCTCGAGAATCGGAGAGGATTCGCCGGTAACGACAGAAACCTCGGCAGAATCCGCCGAGTTCGGATGAGCCATTCAATCGCGGCGGATGAAGAGCTCGCCACGATCCACGCCAGCCCGAGCCGGCCATCGCCTCAACTAGAGCACCGCTAAACGAACTAGACATAGTTCCGCGGAGAGATCGCCGAGGAAAATCAAGGCGGAGGAGAGCTTAGAGCTATAGGGCCCGCCGAACTTAGCAGGAAAACAATGGCGAAAGAGGAGAAACCGTCGCCGAGTACGGAAACTGTGCGGATCGATCTAGAGCAAGGACAGGGCAAGATGGCTGAAGGACTCACCGTGGCGGGCCACACCAGAGCGGGCAAAAAGGCCGAACGACGCGGTGGAATCCTCGCCGGCGGAAGCTCTGGTTGGTGAGCGGCAAGAGAGCACACAGACGAAGGGAAGAGGGAGAGCGGACGCGAGCGATAAGGGGAAAAGTGAACCCAACGGGCGCGTTTCCCCACTTTATAGGCAAGCAATGAACAGGGAAGTGGGATCGTGGGTGTGGCAGTTACCCGTGTGGATCGTGGGGTAGCACAAACGCACGACGGTGAATGGAGCCACACCAACGGCCACATACAAAGAAAAGTTGTTACGATCCCAAGCGGAGCGGAACACGAGGCGTCAGAACGGGCGCAAGCAGTGTGGTTCATCGTGGCTTGTCAAGAATACTGTAAAAGGACCTAAAAACTAGGAAAGCAATGATGGGGTGACACGTAGGACGTAGCGTATGATGGAAGGAACGAGGAAACTTCGGACGAGGCCATAGCTCGGGAACAAGACTAAAGAAACTGATGAAGCTGATATACCCGCCAAAGTAATGGACAGGGCCACACCAGCTTCGGGGACTAATGTCGGGGGGTTAACCTCGGGTAGGTCAGGGACGGGGAAAGACAGAGGTACTGTCCCCGTCAAGTTGCCGAGCTACGGCCTAGGTCGGCCGAATCATGGATATGTCGGCCGATGAATGGAGGCAAGAAGCTCATGTACAGGTATCAAGTGGTTACCTGGCCGAGTTAATGAGAAACTCGGCCGGGTTACCCAAATGATCTTCATGCAGGTAAGGAACGAGCCGAATAACATGAGGTAAGGCCGAATTAAACGAAGCTTGCAGGAGAAGGAGAAGCCCAGGGTCAAACCATAGCTGCAGGCTAGAAGGAATCTGAACAGGGCCAAGCACAAGAGACAAGGGTGCACGGCGTCAGAGGAGCAGAAGGAGGTCACGGAGGTGACAGTCCTGGAGCCCGAGGCACGCAGGAGGGGACCACTGGACCTTTGCCGTCATTAGAAGGGCGACAGGGAAAGGAGGCCGCCGAATTACCATTTTGGGACAAGCATATTCCACGAATATGCTTGCCCCGTCAGCCCTAAGGGCACCCAAGGCACCCCTTTATAAGGGGAGGTTTGGACCCTGAGGGGGGAGAGGGTCTTTTGAGCAACGTTAGGCTGAGGAGATTCACATTGTACCCCTGAAAACAGCTCAAGGAGCACTTGTAACCCATCAAGAGAGAAATAAAGTTCATCACTTTGGCAGCTTGAGTGTAAAGACAGTTGCATCTTCCCTCCCCAGATCCCACTAGCATCCATCGGTCCCATACTTTTGCCTACCCATGGCATCTGCCGTGCCACCACCACGACACTGAATGATCCCTTTTACAGCTGTTCCTTCAACTGTTTCTTCAATTCTTTCAGCTCATCCACATCCATCTTATATGGTTTCTTTGCTATTGGTCCTGTTCCCGGCATCAGGTCGATAAGAAACTCAACATCCCTGTCAGGTGGCATCCCTGACAGCTCTTCCGGAAACACGTCGGGGTAATCCCTAATCACTGGCACAGTATCCATGCTAACCCCCTTAAGAGAATTCAACTTACACCTTCACCGGTCGCAGTACCGACTTGAATCTAATCCTCTTACCATCCGGGGTTTTGAGTGAAACAGCTCGCTGTGCACAATCTATGTGTCCCCCATGCATAGACATCCAATCCATACCCAGAATGACATCTAATCCCTGTGAATCCAGTACTACTAGATGTGCAATGAAGTTGTGTGTTCCAATCCTCACAGTCAAGTCGCGGCATCCCGCGCTAGCTATCATATCTCCTCCAGGTGAACTCACTCTAATAGACCTTTTCATAGACTAAGTAGGTAACTTATACTTATCCACAAATGCCCTTGATATGAATGAATGCGATGCACCAGTATCGAAAAGTATAAGTGCAGGGTAATTGTTGATTGGGAACTTACCAATCACAAGGTCAGGATCATTTGGAATCTCCTCCACATTCATGTGGTTCACTGTGGCCTTCTCACCATTGGTTGGCTTCAGTCCTTTCCTCTCCGTACAGTTATCAGCATAGTGTCCCTTCTACTTGCACTTGAAGCACGTCACCTCACTCAGATCCTTCTTCACGAAGTTGCGATCACGGTTGCGGTCATGTCCACCGTGTCCTACAGAGTGGTGAGAGTGTCCTCCCTTGTGGTTGTGGTGTGTGCTCCTATGGTTGTCATGACGATGTCCATCACGGCGGTCATGGTTCCCATGGTCACTTCCTCCATGCTTGGAGTACCCATCATATGAAGTGCGAGACTTGTGGTGAGAACCAGAGTGATGAGTATTGCTCTTTCTCTTGCGGTTCTCCACCTGCTTGTGCTTCCCTTCCAAGATCCTAGCCTTGTCCATAAGCTCCTGGAAAGTGGGGCAGTAAACCACAAGTAGCTGTACTGAAAGCTCATCACTGAGGCCATCCAGGAATCTCTCCCTCCTTTTGGCATCAGTTTCAACATCCTCAGGTGCATAACGGGACAGGTTGTTGAACTCCTCAATGTACTCGGCCACGGTGCGATTGGTTTGGCACAAGTTGCGGAACTCCTTCCTCTTCAGGCTCAGAACTCCTGAAGACACGTGGTTGGTCCTAAAACCTTCCTCAAACATAGCCCAAGTCACGGTATCCAGCGGGTGGGTGATCTGAAATGTGTCCCACCAAGAAGCGGCTGGTCCCTCCAGTAGGTGAGCGGCAAACCTCACCTTCTTAGCATCAGTGCATCCGACAGTTACTAGATCCTTGTTGACTGAACGCAACCAGTCGAGAGCAACCATTGGTTCCGTTGCAGTAGAGAACTTAGCTGGTCTTAACCTCAGAAATCTGGTGAGAGCATCTCCCTAAGGCTGATTGTTTCTGTTGTTGTTCTGATTCGCCATGAACTGGGTCATCACTTGGGTCAGCTGTGCCTGAGCTGCCATGAGCTGCTCCATCTCAGTGGTTTGGCAACGGGGAGGCATATGCGGTTCAGCATAGGTAAGTTTAGAAAGAATCAACTACGATAATAGGATTCTACCCATGCATATGATCAAACAACAACAAGCAATAGCAGACAATCACAAGCAAGCAACACATCACCAAACAAGCGATCCAGCAACATCCCAGGTGTTATCCTAGCAGTATATAACTACTGAAATAGTTTTGCAAGAGTTGGCAATGGTTAACTAAACAATAGATCAACAAATCAGCAAAACAACAATTCTGCCAGAACAGTCCAGCAGCTTTCACGAATTTTTCCGCCTGACTTAAACTCGTCAGAAAATTAAGACAAATTTTGTGCATATAGCACAGAGAGTTCCTCATCAGCCCAATTTATTTCAGATTTTTCCGACTTACCAGAAAAATATGAAAAATCGCGCAGTACTGCTGTATCAGCAGAAAAACTGCAGCGAAAAACACACAGAAGATAACCAAATTGCCATAATTGTTTCATAAAATTCGCACAAATAAATCCTGGGATATTGGAGTACACAAATAAGAAACTAATCACTCATAAACTAACACGAATTAAGTTTCACAATGATCGAGACTAATCCTAACGAGTTCTCCAAACGTGGACAAATTGGTGGACTTCTGTCTACTTCTTGAAGAGATTGAGGTAGGTCCTTGCGGTCATGCGTTGGCGCTTCGGCTCGCGGTACAACCATGGCGGAGGAGTGTACACCTATCCTGAACCATCACTTGAGACTTCAAACTCCACCTCTTCTGGATCCTCCTCTTCTTCTTCATCCTCAGCTGCAACAGCAACAGCTTCATCTCCTCCACCATCATCGTCTCCATCATCATCATCCTCGTCCTCATCATCATCATCATCTCCACTGTCATCATCATCCCCATTGCTGCCATCATCTCCATTGTCATCATCAGAGGGTGGATTCAGCTGTGCTTGGAGAGCGGCAATCTGGGTTGTCATAGCTTCAATGGTTTGGTCCCTTTCCTGGACGGTCCCTTGCAACTGTTGTATGCTCTGGGTATTCTCTTGCACAGTGCCATGAAGATGTGCTAAGGTCTCATCTCTGGCTATCAGGGCAGTCTCCAGAACTCCCACAGCTTCATGCAAAGTGTCTATCTCCTGTCCTTGGACCACCATTCCATTGCTAGTAAAGTATGCAATCTCCTTCAACATCCTCACCTTCTCTGCTAGAGCTCCATTCTCTCTTTCCATGTCCTCTATGTGCCTCCGACGGGGCGGCATGTTGTTCCTGTCGCCCGTGGTAACCACAATGTTCCCATCTTCATCACGCCTTCCATAATCACGGTAGGGTGAATCTGCAGGCAGTAGGTGTCGGACATAGTGGCACTGGCGAGACAGGGCTTCATGTACGGCCAAGTTGATTCCAAGTCCCCAGTTGCATTATATCTTGGTGTAGACCAAGTGCGCGGGGTTTGGCAAGGCGGCATCTCTGAATATGAAGGTAGTGATCTCCCATGCATCCTCTCCATATCCATAGGTGTACAGCCTTCTTCCCTTGAACATAGGCAGTGGCAATCCGAATGACTGAGAGAGCTGAGCTAACTGCCTTGCAAAGGGCCTTGGTGACTCCATGGTGACATACTCACCCCGACGCCTCCCATCTATCAAGTAAAAGAGGAAAGTGTGAGAATAGCATATGGTAAGAATTTACGAGGGTGAAAGGCATAAGAGGAAAGACAGTGTTAACATAGGCTTAATAATTCTATGGCTTCCTAATCCAATCCTAGGTCACGATCCTACAGTCGACACATGGGCTCTGATACCATCCTGTAACACCCCGGTTCTGATAAGACCATGGCCTCTATGTGACATGCCAATCTCTGGATTGGTTCATTGGCCCACAATAGAGTAAGATAGATAATCATAGCAAAATAACCGTGTATCATGATCTACAAGATCCAGAGTACCATTATTACAATGAAAGCTTAGCATAAAGCTAGCTCAAAGTATTCAGGTAGCAACAAAAGCAAGTAAATCCTCCAATCTTCAAATTGGCCACAAGTGAACAAGTGCCGAGTGGAGTACCGTGGCCTATAACGATCAATCAGAATCGGAATAACCTGCAACATGAAACGTAGCAGCCCCGAAGGGTCAATACATGGAATGTATGGCAAGTAGAGCTAGTAATGGAGACAATAGTACTAACATCTACATGCATATTTGGCAAGTGGAGTTGTGTCTGGCTTGCATTTTCAAATACATTTATCCTACTTTCATAAACAGTTTTGATTTTATTTGAAAAGATCCCAATTAAGTTAACCCAACAATATTAGAACAATTATGAAATTAGAATGAGCGAGAAACATGTCATGGGATCAATATCTAGCAACTCAGATGTCCATAACCGGGGACACGGCTAATCGATTAGATTATACACTCTGCAGAGGTTAGTACACTTTACCCATGTGACTTGGCCAGCCCAGCTCGTACCATCACTCTCATTTTTGGTGATGATAGGGAGAAGACCAAGAAGAGACTGTTCGAGAAGTAGCTCCTCAATCCCGACGCGCACCGGTCCAACCTATCAAAATTCTACATCTCTGGATACGCGGGTTCGAGTTACCACAACCTACTAAGTCCAACCAACCGCCCATTCCATTATTGGCACATGGTTGTACACGTAAGCTACACAATAAAGAAGCCAATCATTCTCTCTTGATACCTGGGTGCCTTTCCGCAATGAAAGCACCAAAATTTATCAATACCATCACACCTAGGGGGTTCATTGATGAAGTTGTTTTAGTTTTCACAAACCAATACTTTGAAAAAACAAGTATCAAATGATGTAACCCAGCCCTCGTTCAACAAAGCATGGCTAAGAACATCTACAAACGGTGGTTCATCTACAAAGAGGGTCCTACCACATAATAGGACATAGCATAGCGATAGTATCATCCTAAACATGCATCTACAAAAATACACGACAATGCATTAAAAATAGTAGGACGATATCATGAACAAAGTAGAATCTACTTGCCTTGGTTGTAGCGGTCTGGAGCACAATCCTCACACAAGCAAGCGTTGCACTCAACACAATCTACACGACACAAATGCCTTCATAAACAAACAATCCACAACATATGCAACAAATATGATGCATGAATGCAAGAACGGCAAGTGGATTGGTGCTACAGCTACACCACATAACACTAATCCATAATATTACCGAATACATGCATGGAAAAATAGATTTGGCGCTAGGAAAACTAATAGACAAAAGTAATGCTCCAAACTAGAGCTAGAACTTAAATAATTCACTACCGGTAGTATGCTGTTCGTAAAATCTTGGGAAAAATCTACCGCATAGGCATCGCTGAATAGAAACAGTACCAATTGGAATTACTTAAAAAGGAATTATAAAACTCCCCGAGTAATTAAAACACTGCAGAAAGCCATTAGAGAAATACTGCAGAAGTTTTTACTGTAAGCCTACCATTTTAATTCACGATGAGATTCTCCTCGTTCACACGAGTTCAGGGACATATCACACGCGATTTTTGGAGCTACAGATCTTTTTCTACGCATTTATTACTCTGAAAAGGCCACTAACTAGTTCGATTAAACTGTACTAAACCTGACAGTAAAAGTCTGAATCAAAGCTACAGCGAGATTCTACACGACTCACTGAACTCGTACATATTTTATTTGCAATTTTTGGCCAAGCGGTTGAATTTCTATGCAATTTACAAGATTCTGCCGAAATCTGCCAACTAAAGGGATTAACGAAATTGACCCACCAATCGGTTCTGCTTGACTGGCCGATCGACGTCTGACTAGTCAACGCCTGGGATGCTGACCAGTCAACGAACGATCTAGGCCGCTGATCTGAGATCTGACGGTGGCTGCTGTCTTACCGGAAACGGATGGCGAAACGGACTCCGGCGAGCTCCGAACGATGGCGACGATCACTTCCGGCGGCGAGATCCTTCCTACACGGACACACACGGTCAACGAACGGTCCGAGAAAATTACAACGCGTGCGCGAGGCGGCGTGGCGCCAGATATGCATGCAATAACGCATACGATGATGCGCGGCGAAGCGACGCTGACGTGGCGGCGATGGGCGGGCGGTGGCGATGCGGCGGGCGGCGATGCGGCGCGGGCGGCGATGATGGCGGCGGCGGGCGTAGATGCGGCTGAGCGCTGGCGGCGGAGTGGCGGTGGCTGGAACAGTGGCGGCGAGGCGCACTGGGCGGCGGCGACGGTGGCGGGCGACGGGCGGAGGCGGGTCCGGCGCTCGGGGCCAAGGGCGGCGGGCGGAGGAGGTGGCGAGGTCGGGGCTGGGGTCGCGGGAACGGAAAACAAGGTCCCGGTGGGGTCCTCTTTAAATAGTACCCTGCACGAACTCTACTCAGAATCGGTCCAGAATCTGCCTCCAACTCGGAAATCGGTCCGGATTTTCGGACCGTTTTCCGGCGGTTTACGAAAACGTCCGAGTCTTTTGCATACGAACTCCGATTGGAGCGATTCTCGCGCCTACGGGTTCGTATCGTCGAGGGGCACAACCTTCAGTCAAAGTTTGAGTAAAAACTCAAACCTACAGGGGTGGTTGTGGCAAGGCCTTCTAAAGCTTCCCGCAGGAAACTCGTAGCGAAACAAAATAGGGTTTTGAAGACGGTGTTTCTCCGAACCTTTCTACCCGATGCTTTTGCATGGAAAGATATGATGCAATGCTATGAATGATATGCAAGACCAAATCTAAAATTTGGGATGTGACAGTTACTTTACGAACTGGTATCGTATTTTTTTAAGTGTTAATCTAAAGTTTAAAAGTCCTATTGCAAACTTTCAGTAAGTTATGGTTACTCCGTGAAATTTAATAATTGGTATTAAATCAAGAGTAACAATTCTAGTGTTAGTATATAAGTATCATGTTTATCTCCATGATTCTTGATATTCAAAAGATTGTTTTAATATCAAGGTTATCTAGGATCATCATATGTGGAAGATATTGCAATATCTTAAATGATGTTTTGATTACAACATGATAGAGTATAATATAACAAAGTTTATGTTCTCATATTTGATTAGAATTTTCAAAAGGTTGGAGACGCTAGTCATCCTAATTCTCCTAAAGGTTTTGGACAGCAACATTATACTCACAATTCACCGTTATAAGTTGAAGTAGCTTGATCATGAATTGTTCCATGATAAGGATGAATATTTGATGTAGGTAAATGTTTACTACACTAAAAGGTTACTAAAGAATGGAATTTGAAAGAACACCAAACATTTGATGATGGTGATCTACTTCAAAGTGCAAGTCCAAAGACATTGGTATTTAACTATACATGTTTTGGACTATGTGTCATAAGTATGGCACCACTATTGATGATGATAGATTCTTTTGAAAGGATAAAGAAATACTGAAAGAGAAATCTAATAAATATTTGGCAAAACAGAAAAGACTAGAATTGTTCAGCTTATGTGTATAGAAGATATGCATGTTATGGCTATATTCTTTGATTATTAAACAATGTGGTTCTTAAGTATTAGATACTGAATTTGTTGGTTTGAATTGTCATACGAAACAACACAATTCATGAACTACAATGGCCTAAGTAACTAGCAAAAGAATATGTCATGATGCTCATTGAGAACAAATAAAGGGTTGTTGTGCTGCTCGTTAATATCAAAGCTTGCCTTCTAGATTTATTTTATAGGGTATTATGAGGACAAAAGGGTTGTTCAAATAATTTCCATATTCCATGAAAGATGGATGATATACAAGTGTAGTTGGAGAAATCACATCCATAAAACTAGTGCTAAAAATGTCGAAAGACAATTGATTGAAAGATCACTTAAGAAGTGACATCGCTGTTTAAATTACATTGGAAAGAAAACATGAAGAAACTCCATATGGATGGAATTTTGGATTCTTTTGATTTTTGATCAAATGACGCTTGTGAAACTTTCCTAGAGATAATTAAAACTTCGTTCATAGGCCAAAAGGGAACGAATGACTAGCTTATTGGAACTTGTACATATAGATGTATGAACCCCATTATATGTAGTCAAGAGCGACGGATTATCAACTTCATATGCTTTCTCCAAAAATTTGAGTGAATATATGAATATTTACTTAATGAGGATTAAATGTGAAACATTTGAAAAAGTTCAAAGAATTTCAAGATGAAGTGCAAAATCAGTGTAACAAGAAAATAAAGAATTTATGATAAGATCATAAACGAAGATTTTTTAGTTGCAAGTTTAGAAAAACACCTAAGATTAGAGGAATCATTCCATGGATTTGCATTTCCTGAAACACCATAAGAGTATGGTGTGTTCGAGATATTTAATAAAACCTTGTTTGTCATCGTAAGATCAAAGGTGTAATTCATAAAACTGCCATTATATTTTAAAGATTAAAAGATTTAGAGACTACCGCTTTTCCACTAAAAAGAGGTCCATCATGATCCTATGAAATGACACCATATAAAGTTATGGTTTGGGATGAAACCCAAGTTGTCCTTTCTTAAACAATGCTATGCTATGCATAAGTGAGATGTTTACAACCAAAGTCGGATGAACATGTCTTTGTATGTTATTTCAAATAACCGTTGAGTATTCTCCATAATACCAAAAACAAAAATGTTTGTCACTTGGAACATCAAGTTTCTTTGAGAAGGAATTTTCCGTGAAAAATTAAGTGGGAGGACGATAGAACTTTGATAAGGATAAAAGAACCTTAGCTATATGTGTAAAGTTGCATAGCGCCGAAAAGTGTTCCGGAGGCAGCAACAATGCTCATGACTCACGTGCCTCAAAGGTTGTCGTTACGGTGGTATCATTTCCTATTGAACCATAAACAATCAAATACCAAGATTTGAGGGTTGAATCAATATTTGACAATAATGAACGAACTACATGCAAAGTAGCGATGATGGGCCCTGACTCCGTCAAATGGCTTGAAGCCATAAAATCCGTGGTAGTTCCATACACGAGAAATCAAGATTTTAACTTGAAAGACCCTCTGGAAAGGTGTAAGACCTTACAGTCGTGTTTGGATCTATAAAAAAATAGACATGGATGTTTCACATCTATGAAATAGTCGACATGTTGGGAAAGAATTCACAACAATGTTCAAAGGTGACAAGATTTGATCTTTCATAGCGATATTTAGTCTATACGGATTAATGTAGCAACCACTACATATAATTCTGTTATATGGTTGTTGAACAAACAAAAAAAGTTCTTTTAATAGAATTGTACCTAGGACGTGTACATAACATGATCCAAAGGGTTTTGTTAATTCAAAGGATGCTAATAGTGAATGCAAACTTCAAGTTGAAATAAGCATCACGGAGTTGGAATTTTCACCATGATGAAACAATTAAAAGAGTTTAATCTCATCGGAGATAATGAAGATGCTTGCATTTGCAAGAAATTCAGTGGGAGCGCTAAGACATACTTCTAATACATTATGTGGAAGACATATTGTTGATTGTAAATGATGTATCTTTTTTAACACAAGTTAAGAATTTCATTTTTATGAAAGACTTAGGCAAAACACGAATATTTGGCATCAATATCTATATAGATAGATTGATACGCTAATATGGTTGTGCCGAAAGTATATAGATGATATATTGAATTGTTTCAATATAGAAACTACAATAAAGGTTCTTGTCGCACAAAAAGGATTGAATCGAAATTCAAGTGTATTGACACTTGGTAAGTGAAACAAAGATTCAAGTATAGATTGATACTTGATGTATGAAATCACAAAGACTATTTATATCAATCATACTATGATATGTACAAATCCAGATATGTCCTATGCTCTAAATGTTATGAGCATATACCAGAATGATTCATAAGATAATCATTGGACGATAGTAAGGATATTCTTATGATATTTTGGAAAAACTAAGAATATATTATTTTTGTAGAGGTGACAAATAGATGGTTAGTTCATTGTAAAAGTACTACATTGATACTAGTTTTGTCACGAAGTACAAATTAAGTTTATCTCAGTCTAAACTAAGGGTGGCACAATATAATGGAAAGAAAGTTCCATAATGGATTTGGATGAGTTCCAAAGTTAAGACATTGTAACAAATACTACAACAAAAGATGAGTATATGACTGCTATTATAGAAGCAAAAGAGTGCATTTGTGTCAAGTAGTTTGTTATCAAAATAGGTATAGTTAACATCAGTCTAGTACTATGAAGATATATTGTACGAAAATATTATCAACATGTTTTAACCCCAAGGAACTAAAGGTATCACCAAAGGACGAAATTTATACAATGCCATCTCATTAGTGAATAAGTGATGCATAGAGACGCGAAGACATGCAATTTCACACGTACTTGTAAGTGTTGAATCCGAAGATCGGTTGACCACTAGCAATCATGTAAATACAACACCAGAAAGCCATATGTGTTGAATACACGAAGTTTTGAAACTAGATTATTGTCTCAATTGCAAGTGGGAGACTGTTGGAGATATTCCCAAGAGGCAATAATAATGTGGTTATTATCATATGTTTGTTCTTATGATAAATGTTTACATACCATGCTATAATTGTATTAACCAGAAACATTAATACTTGTGTGGTTTCTAAACATAAAAGAGTCCCTAGTAAAGCCTCTTGTTAAACTAGCTTGTTGGTTAATATATGATCATGGTTTCCTGATCATGAACATTGAGATGTTATTGACAATAAGGTCATATCATTAGGAGAATGATGTGATGGACATACTCCTATAGCTAAGCGTAGCATAAGATCAAGTCATTCAAATAGTTCACTTGCTATAAGCTTTCTGATACATTGAAACCTAATTCCTTCGACCATGAGATCATGTTAATCACCATCACCGGAAGGATGCTTTGATGACATCGAACACCACACTGTAACTAGCTTCCTATAAAGGTGGCATTGAGTGTTCGGAAAGTATGTGTTGAGGCCCATGGATCAAGAGTGGGATTTGTCCATCCATATGACGGATAGATATATTTTGGGCCCTCTTGGTGGAAAGTAATCCAATTAGCTTGATGTGAATGGCTCACAAGGGATCACATATCACGGAATGAGAAAACAATACGTATCGGTAACGAGGTTGAACTAGGTATGCAGAGATACCGACGATCAGACCTCGGATAAGTAAAATATCGCGAGGCAAAGGTAAATTGGTTCCATATGTAAATGGTTCATTCGATCGCAAAGTAATCGTAGAAATATGTGGGAGCCATATGAATTTACATATTACTCTATTGGTTATTGATCGGAGAAGAGTCTCGATCATGTCTGCATAATTCACGAACCGTAGGGAGACACACTTAAGGATTCGATGTTGTTAAGTAGATATGGAATGTGATTAAAGAGACCGAATGTTGTTCGAAGTCCCGGATGGGATCCAGGATATCACGAGGATATCTGGAATGGTCCAGAGAATAAGATTCATATAAAGAAAGTCCGGTTTCGGAGTTCGGGAATGATTCTGGTGTTTTCACCAGAATGTTCTAAAAGGGTCTAGAAGTTTCATCGATCCGGAAGGGGAAGATTATATTGATGTGTCATGACAAAGTGTAATGGTTGCATCATGTCCTAGGTCACTTGCATGGACACTTGGAAGAGTGAAATCAAACTCTAATTTGATAGTTAAAAAGGCAGTCTGAAAAAGTCAAATCCCAACATGGTTTCCGAGATAGGGAGGGTTTCTAAGTTAGGGAGGGTTTCCACCTGGGTTTGGAACACCCTTGGACGCCCCCCACCTATATAAGGAGGTGTGGGGCCGCACCCCAAGGTAACCCCCTTGCCCTAGTCACCCAAGAAACCCTAGGTTGGCCGCCGCCCCCCTTTCTAGTTGCGACCAATCTAGATCTCCTCTAAACCGCTATCGGCTAGATAAACTCTAGTTGCTAGCTACCTCTAAACCTCTGCCCTCTAAAACCTAGATCGTCGGGGCTCCCTCTACTCCACCATACTCGCTACGGCTTAGGCGAAGCCCTGCGGTATCTCCCCTCTACTTTTGAAGCCACGCCGTCGTGCTGTCGGAATCGCGAGGAGAGAGCTACAACCTTCGCTTCCTGCTGGAACAAGGGAGAGGAAGGTCTTCATCGAGTACTGTAAGTGTGACCGACTGCAGGAGCGCTGCTGGAATGCGGCGCTGGAAGGATCGCCTACGCGATCTTGAGATCGGCAAGTGAATGATTGCATGACCCACGAGAATATGCTCTTGTTAACCGCTTTGGTTCTTCGAGGGTTAGTACTCTATCGACCCGTTGCTACAATCTAGTATATAGATCTTGGCTTGTGTCTGTTCATGCGATAGAATTTTTTTGTTTTCCATGCTACGAACCCCTACAGAAAATTTAATTTTCCATTCTCAATGAGCTGCATGATCTGATCCAAATTCGATTGACCAAGTATGATGTTCCTAGCACATCTAAATCAACATATATTCACAAGGAAAATGCTAGGGTGGAAGATGAGCTTGTCAATGACACCACTCCCAATGGTAAGGGTGTACTTGATGATATTCTTGGCAAGCAACGATGAAATCTTGGAAAAGAGGAACTTGGATATGTCACCAAGTCCAAGAATAAGAAGAACAAGAAGAAGAACACCAAGAGTGAACAAGAAAAGACAAACACTGTTGAGAAGAATGTATAAAAGACAAAACTGACCATATTGGTTTTGCAGGGTCTCACAATCCAAATTATGAACTTTTTTGCGATTATTATGGTAATTTCTATGCTTATTATGTTGGTCCTTTTGATGAATATGTTGCTTGGTCTATTTTGGTTCCAAATACCCTTGTTACTAACATGAGAGGACCCATTGAAAAATGGGTACCTAAAACCAAGAAGTAATTCTCTTGAAGGGCTATGCTTCTGGTGGGTCTAAATGGGTGCTGGACAGTGGGTGCACTAGTCATATGACCGGAAGCAAAGAGATCATCATGGAGATGCGACCCAATCATGATCATATTAAAGTCTCCTATGGTGATAAGTCTAAATCTGAGGTATTGGGTATTGATTTAGGGTGTGTAGTACCATCTTCTGGGACACTAGCATCACTCTTCTTCCTTTTTGGCGTTTCGATGCTAAAGGGGGAGAAGTAGTTCTATTAGGTCTCAAATTTGCATGGTTCGGGCTCAAGAATTTGCCTCTTTATCCTTCGTTTTATCCATTTGCTTGTTTGTGCCCTTTTAGCATTGAACTTATTTGTGCTTGGTTTGTATGAGACTATGTCATGTGGTAATTCTTGTGCACTTGTGTGGAATTCTGGATTTATCTTGTGGAACTACTCGTATGGAATTCTGGATTTATCTATGGAGTATGGAATTATGTTGATGTCATATGGAGTTAGGGAATTATCTATTTATTGCATCAATCTGGTGGGATGTGTTCGAGGCCTAATGTTCTCTTTGTTCACCTTGGCTATTACACATCCCGGTGGTTTGACCATGTTTCCTAACTCATCCTTGTTATAGTTGTCAATGTTATGAAATTGGCTTGCTCTTTTAGTATGTGCATTTGTATTCAAATGCAAATTATTAATATGCATGCATTTAGTGGGAGCCTCTTTCATTTCTTGAAGATGATGTTAGTAGGTTTCATTGAGAATCATAGTATTGTCATCTAACACAAAAAAGTGGGAGATTGAAATAACATTTCATGATCCCTAGTGTTTTGTGTGTTAGATAACAATAACAAGGATCTTTTAATGTGTGTTGAAGTGTTGCGATCTTAACTTGAAAAGGATCTTTTAAAGTGATTTTGGGAGGCGGATAATATGCCCCTACGAGGGGCCGGATAATCCGCCCCTCCCCTATTTCAAAAGGGTGCAAGGGCGCAACCCTCAGAATAGGGGCGGAATATCCCACGGATTTTCAGGCCAGGCCGGAGTTTTTGCCTAGGCCGCCACCCCTCCAGGGGGCCGGATAGTCCGCCCCCCTAGGATATGTTTCAAGAATTTCCATGGCGCATCACTCAGAGGGGGGCGGATAATCCGCCCCATCTAGGATTTTCACCTAGTTAAGCTCGGCGTGACCCAATGTGTGGGATGCGAATTTTCCCCTGCACTTTTCGTCCAGGGGCGGATTTCCCCCCCCCCCCCCCAAGGTGGATAGTCCATCCCTAGTGGGGGGAGGATAATCCGCCCCCAAACTTTACTAATGGCCAGATCTATGAAGGGGGTACTTAAACCAGTTATCTCCCTCCTGCTAGAACTCTTGGTTCATTCGAAAAACGCAAGATCTTCTCCTCAAGTTTCATCCAAGAGATCTCCACCTTCATCCACCCAAAGTCCCTGTTCCTTGGGGAATCAAAGGAGGAGGGCTCGAACTTCACCAACTGCAATCAAGCGCTTCATCTCCTCTCCATTCATTTCGATAATCTTTGATCTAGTATTTCTTGCAAATATCTAGATCCTTGTGTTGATTATATTGATAATACTTGTTCTTTTGACATCTTGTTGTCATTACGGGAGCCACCAATTCGGTTGTGGATGTGTGCCCTGCTAGAGTTGTAAAGGCACTGGTTGCTGCCTCGAAGGGTACCAATAGTGGAGAAGGTGGATCAGACCTTTCGTGGCAAGATCCATCGGAGAATAGGGTGAGGCCTATTGTGGCGTGGTGGTCTTAGAACCGCGCACCCATCCAACGCAGATGTACTTCCCTTAACAAGGAAGGAACTGCGGTAAAACAAATCCCTGTGTCTCCGCATGCTCCACTATGGTTTCCTCGCTCCTCTCTTTACGAGCTTAGTAGCTAGGTTTGCATATAGGGAAATTCTTGTAGTTGCATATCTAGAGAAATTACTTTTTTCCAAGACAAAAATTGAAAAAGAACTAAAAATTGAGTAGCACCTATTCAACCCCCCTCTAGGTGCCCATACGATCCATTTCACTATCTACTACACCACTTTCACTTGATACAATGTTCTTGCAAAGTGTATAGGGTGGTTAGCCATTACCGTGCCGTACTTCGCTTAGATGGGGCCTACATGTGGGTGGCCCTTGGGCCTCCTCGGTAGGACACCTTATGCACTTTGGGTTCATCCTGGCTTGTTGCTTAGAGTGTATTGTCTAGGGTATTACAAAGCATTAATCTGTACATGAACAAAAAAATCATTCAACCAACTCTTGGAATTCAGACTGAAGATATTGACAAGCAATGTTCGTAAAACAAAGGAGTGATGCAGGATCTTCATTGGATCTGACGTATGCTATGTCGTCGTGTTGGAAACACCAGGAGATACAAAGAATTTTTTTACTGAATTTTGGTTCACTTGAAAGGTACATAGAGGAAGATTCCTCAGATAGCATGAAGACCAGATGTAGAACACCATTGCAAAAGGATGGAAGCGAAAACCCTGAAGGTATGATGGAAAGACGACCACGAGAAATCCTGGACTCGAAGAAAACATAAGAGAGTAGATTCAAAACATGCAAAGGTAAGAGAAGAAGAGCATAGATGTATGGAGTAAAATCAGACCTAATCAGATCTATCCAAACAATTTAAAAAAAGTATTGACATTCTACATCAGCCGTTAGCTAGCTTATCCTATAGGCTGGACCAGTGGGGTATCGTAATTGTTGATCTCTGATACAACTTGTAACACCCTCAAATATTACCTAAGCAAGATTTAGCGAGTCCAGCAAAACCCGCATAGAAAAATTCAAATATGCCCTAGGCACTTACGTGCGAGTGAAAAACAAAGTAATACCATTACACAATAGTCCATGTTGGAACCCATAGAAACATATATATACAACAACGACTCAACGAGTCAAGAATACAAATATACGGTACAAATACCCAAGTCACCTTGAAAATGATACAACATCCGAGTACGCATAAGATGCAAATGGAGCTACGAGACCCAAATAATAACCAATGGCGTCCATAACCGTGGCCAGGCCAACCCGGAAGGATAATCTTGCTAATGTCGTCAAACTCAAACCTGTCAAAACAAAAAGGGGTGCCGATAAGGGCAAAGGAAAAAGGGAGCGGTCAGTACTAAGGCTAGCACACGACGAGTCTTAGAATTTGGCTGCTCTCGCCTACATAGGTATGGTGGACAGAAGTGACAGCAAATCATGCACTAACAACCTATACAGAATTGATGCAACTGTCGGTTATCAGGGAGATATAAGAACGACCTATTTGGAACCAACTTGATACGAACACCAAACATACCCATCCTGGTATTTCCCCCTTGAAACCAAACGAGAAAGTCCTTCCGCGGAAACTCACATAGTTGGCAGTTTTATTTATTCATTCCATGGTGGTTAACCAACTTACTAGTCATGTAATATACATGTCAAATTATAATAGTAATTCTTTAGTGTAAGTTGTTTATGATCAAGAAACTGTGCTCCAAGTCATCCATAACCGCGAACACGGCTCCATGTCATCCAAGATTTAACCCTGCAGGGGTCCACCAAACTTTACACACGCACTTACACCCTTGTTGCCATATCAGGTAGGTGTAAGATCATGAAACATACACCCAACAGTATGTCGGAGGAGCTTTGTACATGATGTTTCCTAGACCCAAAGTAATTACATGGGGTCCATCCCACTAAGCTACCCGCAACAAAGTTGGCCGGCTCCGAGACGGACCAAGGTTTTACGTCAATAGCTGTAAATGACCGGGAACCCAAAGTGTGACTGGGCTTGTTGATACCACAAAAATATTCCGCATTGGTTCCTAAAAAGTATAGTAAGTAAATGCTCCTTAAGAAACAATAGTAAATTAATGCGCTAAATCATGGCATAAGTACATAATAGTAATAACACCCCAAACTAGTTTGTAGCTCCCGGTATAGTACATTGAAATCAGGTATTAAGCCGATAGGGGTGCCCACACACCCACATGTGCTTAGCATGCTCGGTCTCGAAACAGGTTTCAAGAACTCGGGTCCTAGGTGGACACAACTGAGAGGTTAAAAACAAAATAGCATCTAATACCCACCGGTGCCTCTAAATTAGTTATGTCTACTTCCAACATGTAATTAACCATTTGTAATTAAGGCCATGATCATCTCCACCATTAAGCATGTGCCAACACTCCTAACAACGGTGGAACATCGATGACACGAAGAAACAACTAAGCAAGCAACTACGACTCGCAAGGAGAACTATCTACCAAACAACATGAAATAGGAGGTGTCCAAGGCAAATATAAGCTGCAAGGGGTATAACTGGTACAAAAACTAAAGCATCGATAACAAGGATATCAATAGATCAACATGAGGAAGTAAAGACTATAAATGCAAAATAGGTACAAAGGAGGAGAATGCTTGCCTGGGACACATAGCCGAAGATATATCTGAAGAACGGGGCTAATCTTGCATCAACTCAACGGCCTAATCCGTGAAGAAGCAAAGCACTAGAAGAAACATCGGATGCACTATTTAATACTACGACAGAAAATCAGGCATGATGCATGACATGGAAAAGATGTGATGTAACTAGTAAATATTAAGTGGAATCGGGATCCTAACAATTAATTAGTAGGTTCATGATGTTTAGTTACCCTGCAATTTAAGTGTTGACTCAATAAGTAAAAACATGTCATCGGTTCGCTACAAAAATTTAAACGTAGGCAATATAATACTAGAATCGCCCGCATATAGTCTCCATATTTAATTATTAGTTGAATTGACATAATGCACCAAACCCACATGATGATATGTATGCAAGTATGAACAATTTAAATGCAACAAGTTGTATTATGTTAGGAAAATAGGGGTATCAGAAAGGGGTCACACATTTAGGGTCAGAGAACTTGGGGATCGGAGGGGTCCGAGTTCGGGTTTGATCTTCGGAGTCTTGGATCAGCTTCTTTATGTCTGTGTGGGCGATCTTCTCATTGATGGAAAACTTTAATGGATCATGTACCGGTGGTCTTCAGATTCCGGTATTGGAGCTTTGGATCCGTGGAAGGAGAACTCGGGATTCCTTAATGAAGATATTGGGCACTCCACGTCAAACGATGGTGGTCGCACATCTTAGGACTAGTATCGGTGTTTCTCCTAATGGCTTCCCCACATGGTCGCTACCACATCTTTGTACATAACAACACCTCTACATCCCCTCCATAAACACTTTTTATCCCCAACTGACCATAGTAATAGCAAAACAACAACACCACTCAAACATCCCCATGGTCACATAGGAGCGAGCATGAGCACCAACACACACATTGGCGCCAACATGCGGTCCACGACAGCAACGACATAACTAATAGACCGCGAGGGGAAGAGGCAAGGAAATTTTCTCGTAGGTGGCTCTAGGGTGCTAGACAAAGAAGACTGGCTGGCTTGGAAGTAGATGCATGCGAAGCAGAGGGCGGTGGCCGAAATCGAAGCTTGGCGCTGTAGATATGAGCAGGGACCGAGTGAAGAAAACTGAGGAAGAGGGCGGCCATGGCGGTAGGGATGAGAAGGAGCCATCAAGCTCGACATGGGGGAGGGACACACCCCGGGGAGAGGAATAGCGACAGGATGCTGGAGCTGGTAGGCGGCGATGTTGTAGGGGAACGAGGCGGCGACCAGTGAGAAGGGGTAGGGGGATCGCAGTGATGAAAGAGTCTAGGGAGGGCTCTACCTAGGTAGAGGAGGGCAGGGCGCTGGGTGGCAGTGAGGCGTGCTAGCGGCAGGAAGGAAGGAAGAGGAGGGAGGCGACGGGGGTCACGCGACAAGTGGTGTTGGCATCGGCATCGGGGTCGAGCAGGGAGGCTGCAACATCTTGCGGAGGAGGGTGGTGCCAAGGCAAGCTCGGGAGGAGGAAGGCGCTCGCAGGGGTTCGGGATTGACTCGGGGAGAAGATGGGGGTAGGTGGATGAACATGTGTGTAAGGCGTGTGGGTGCGCTATGGTGTTAGTCGTGTTGGCTATATGGGCGGGGTCGTGTGCGTCGGGTGTTCTGGGGTCGGGTCATGTGCGTGCTTGCTTGTGTGCCTGGTGCAGGGTACGGGTGCGGTCATGTAGGGTTAGGTTTAGGTGGGAATTAGGATTAGGGTTTGATCAGGGTAGTAGGTGGCCGGCTGGGACTTTGGTCATCTCCGACTGTCTCCCCTAAAAATGTTTTATTTATGCTTTATCTAGAGGGGAGGTGAATAGGTTTCTACAAAATTCTTTGTAATCTTTTGCAACTTTTTGGCTTGGCAGAATATAAGTGTGCCTAAATGCAAACTAGGTTAGGCAACCTAGAAGATGATACAAGATACTTCAAGAACGAAGGCTATCAAAAAGTAAACAACACAAGTAAGAGATTGGTTAAGGGATAACCGAAGCACGCGGAGATGAAGATGTATTCCTGTGTTCACCACCTTTGGGTGAAGGGAATATGCCTAGAGAGGAAATAATAAAGTGTTTATTATGTGTATTCCAAGTATATGATAGATTTTTATTTTGCATGCTATAATTGTATTAATACGGAAACGTTAATACATGTGTGTATAATAAACAAACAGAAAGTTCCTAGCTATGCCTCTCTCATAAACTAGCTCGTTTATTAACAAGATGATCAAGGTTTCCTGATCATAGACATTGGATGTTGTTAATAAGGGATCACAACATTAGTGCAATGGTGTGATGAGCATTCATCTGAAGCATAGCATTACGATCAAAGTCATTGATTTTATATTGCTATAACAACTTACGAAGTGATCCTAATCCTTAGACCATGAGATTATGTCAATCACTAACACCGGAAGAGTTTATTGATAACATAAAACATCACACCGTAACAGGGTGATTATAAAGATGGGTTCAGGACTAATAAAGTGTTATGTTGAGGCCCATGGATCGAGAGTGGAATTTTTTCATTCCAATGACGGATATATATACTCAGGGGCCTCTCGGTGATATCACATTGCTTAGCTTGCAAGAAAGTGATTTGATCACTAGAATGTTATATCACGGGAACGAGAAAAGAGTGCATGTTAGTAACGAGATCAAACTAGGTATGGAGATGCTGATGATCGAATCTCGGACATGTAATATATCGCAAAACAAAGGGATTAAGATACTAGTGTAAAATGTTCCGACGATCACAAGAAAGTCATCGTTGAATGTGTGGGAGTCAGTATGGGTCTCTAGATCCCGCTTCTGATTATTGATTCGAGAGGGGCCTCGATCATGTCTGCATTATTCACGAAACATAGGGTGACACACTTAAGAGACAATCACATCCAATTGGAGCAAAAGTTTCATGTCGGAAAGGATAACAAGCGCAAGAATTTTTTCACTAGATACCGAAACAGGTTTTCGGGTGAAATTGCATAAAGTGGTTATGGATGTGAAATAGAATTCTAGCAAGGGGTTATATATGAATGTTTGTCATTAAAGTAATTGAAAAAATTCTGAATAAATAAAAAAGAGTTTTATTTAATGTGAGTTTGCATTAAATTGGGTGGAAATTTAATTGCAAGATTGAGTGGGATTTTGAGTGGAGGGAAATGAAGAGGTTTTTGTGAGTGGAGTGTCCACCCACATGAATGAAGGAGGGGAGGGGGCAGCCCCCATGGCCGGCGGACACCCCCTTGGGTGCCCACCTCCTCCTATAAAAGGCACCCCTCTCCCTCTCTCTCACTCACACCTCCTCGTGAAGGATCTCTCTCCCCCTCTAGAATTTATCCCCCATGGTCTCGGACTAGCGAGATACATGTTTCCGGTGGCTATTCGGCAAGAAAGAGTTGTGCTTCCACTGCATCGCTGGAGCGAGGAGGCGGAGGTTGCTCGGTGCCTCGGACGTGTGTGCAAGCACGGATGCTCTGTTGATTTGCGGCTCTAGGAGTTCCTCTCGATCTTGAGATCGACAAGAGATCGTCTACATCAACCACGAGTCGAACTCGTTAAGCTTTGTCGATCTTCAAGGTTATGTTCTCTACGGATATACATCCGCCCGTTGTTTTTATCTAGTATATAGATCTTGGTACATAGTTCCCATCGTAGGAAATTTTTTGTTTTCTATGCTGCAAAACCTACAGTGGTATCAGAGCCGGATCTATGCGTAGATGCTTTACACGGGTAGTACACATATGAGTATGTGGGCGATGATTATCATGTTGTTTCTACTTAGTTGTAATTTTGGATATTGGTGGCATAGTGGGATGAAGCGGCCCGGACAAACTTTACATGTCCTCGCACATGAAACATGTTCCACGCTTGACATGCAACTAGTTTGCATAAGTGGCTAGAGGGTGTGTGTCTCTCCTACTATAGTCAATATCTATTTTGCAATAAGTTGTCAACAATTTGGTTATCCTCGTTGTGGTTCTTGTTCGTAGGTATGAATGGTTCTATCTCGAAAGCCCTAAGACACGTAAAAAACTTGCAATGGATAAATTAGAGGCGTCTAGTTTAGATTGTTGCTGGGCTAGTGTTATGATATGGTGATGTTGTAAGTAGAAGTATGAGATGATACTCTTACGACACACATAACGTGTAAGTTCCATAGACCTTGGCCTTACACATAAAGGTATGATAGTGATCATACCACGGTGCACATGATAGATATCATATGCGGGAACCATAGCATCTTATATTTCTTGTTTGGCGTTTTATTAGCATAATAAGATGATCCCTCATTTAAATATCAAGATAAGAATGTGTTCTTCCTTTAGTATGCACCTATTATGCTTTCATCGCTCCAAGACATCACATGATGATCGGGTGTTCTTGGATCCATGACCATATTTCGGGTGTAAGACAGTTACACACGCGAATACTAAGGTTCTTACTTGGCGAGCCTAGCATGTACAAACATAGCCTCGGAACATGGACCGAAATGTTAAGAATGAGTCATATAGTAGATATGATGCCCATTTGATGCTCGCCTTTGAAGCTACACTGACTCACGTGATGATCGGACTTGGTGTAGTGGATTTGGTTCATGTAATCACCAAAAAGACACGAGGGATGTCGTTTTTGAGTGGGAGTTCATTCGTAATGTGGATTAGTTGAGCTCAATCTATCATAAACTTAGTCTAAACTTTACAAATTCTGTTGTAGATGGCACCACCTGCTTTTAATTTCAATGTGTTCATGGAGAAAGAGAAACTTGCAACAAACGGTAGCAACTTTACCGAATGGGCCATGATTTTGAGGATTCTCCTCACTGCTGCACAAAAACAATTTGTGCTAGAAGCGCCGCTAGGCCCCCCACCTTTTGAGGATGCCCCTGACGAGGAGAAGAATGTCTATTAGACTCGTCAGGAGGACCACAACTTAGTTCATTGCGGCATATTGTATGGGCTAGAGCCGGAACTTCGAAAGTGTTTCGAAAACGACAATGCATTTTATACAATTGGTGAGTTGAAAATGATTTCGACATACATGTTTCTATATAGAGCTACAACGCTTCCGAAAAGTTCTTTAGCTGCATGATGGAAGAGCACAGCTCCGTTAGTGAGCATGTACTCAAGATGTCGGGTTACGCTGATAAGCTTGTGTCCTTGGGAATATCGATTCCCATTGACTTAGGCATCCATCATGTTCTGCAGTGTCTTCCACCTAGCTATAAGAGCTTTGTGATGAAATATAATATGCAAGGCATGAAGAAGTCTCTCCCCGAGCTTGTGTCAATGCTTAAAACTGCAGAAGTGGAGATCAAAAAGGAACATCAAGTGTTGATGATCAATAGGAACACTGTTTTCAAGAAAGACAAGAAGGGAAAATAGAAGGGAAGTAAGGGAGGCAAGTAGGTTGCCGTGCCTGAAAAGAAACACTGAGTTGGACCTAAGTCTGATACCGAGTGCTACTATTGTAAGGGGACTGGCCACTGGAAGCGCAACTGCCACAAGTATTTGGCAGACAAGAAGGCCGGCAAGGCAAACAAAGGTATATATGATATACATGTTATTGATGTGTACTTGACTAGTGCTCGAAGTAGCACCTGGGTATTTGATACCGGTTCAGTTGCTAATATTTGTAACTCGAATCAGGGGCTGCGGAAAAAGCGACCGCTACCAAGGGGTGAGGTCAAGATGCGTGTCGGCAATGGATCAAGCATTGATGTGATAGCCATCGAAAAGCTACCTCTCCATTTGTCGTCGGGATTAGTTATAAACTTAAATAATTTTTATCTTGTGCCTGCACTGAGCATGAACATTGTATCTGGATCATGTTTGATGCGAAGTGGTTATTCATTTAATACGAGAACAATGGTTGTTCTATTTATATGAATGAAATCTTTTATGGTCATGCACCAATGATGAATGGTTTATTTCTATTAGATCTCGATGATAATGTTACACATATTCATAATGTTGATGCTAAAAGGATTAAGCTTAATGATGATATATCCGCATATATGTGGCACTGTCGTCTAGGTCATATTGGCGTTAAACGCATGAAGAATCTCCATTCGGATGGACTTTTGGAATCACTTGATTTTGAATCATTTGATAGATGTGAGCCATGCCTTATGGCAAGATGACTAGAACGTCATTTTCCGGTTCAATGGAACGGGCGACAGATTTATTGGAAATCATACATTCTGATGTATGTGGTCCAATGAGTGTGTCGGCACGAGGTGGATATCGTTATTTTGTTACTTTCACGGATGATTTTAGTAGATACGGTTATATCTACTTGATGAAACACAAGTCTGAAACCTTTGAAAAGTTCAAGGAATTTCAGAATGAAGAGGAAACTCATCGTAATAGAAAGATCAAATTTCTACGGTCCGACCGTCGAGATGACTATCTAAGTTACGAGTTTAGCACACACATGAAAGAGTGTGGAATTGTTTCACAACTCACACCTGCCGGAACACCACAGAGAAATGGTGTGTCGGAACGTCGTAATCGTACTTTATTGGATATGGTTCGATCTATGATGTCTCTGACAGACTTGCCGTTGTCATTTTGGGGTTATGCACTAGAAGCTGCTGCATTCACTTTAAATCGGGCACAATCTAAATCCGTTGAAAAGACACCATATGAATTGTGGTTTGGAAACAAACCTGAGCTGTCATTTCTTAAAGTTTGGGGATGCAATGTTTATGTGAAGAAACTTCAACCGGATAAACTCGAACCCAAAGTGGAAAAATGCTTCTTCATAGGATACCCTAAGGAAACTATTGGGTATTCCTTCTATCACAGTTCCGAGTGCAAAGTTTTTGTTGCCAATAATGTATCCTTTCAAGAGAAAGAGTTTCTCGAGAAAGGTGTGAGTAGTCGGAAGGTAGAACTCGAAGAGGTTATTGAACCTTCTCTTCAAAGTATGGCGAGTCGCGCAGCGCCGGAAGTAGTTTCGGAGTTGGCTTCACCAGTTTAAGAGGGAAATAATGATAATGATCATGAAACTACGAAAGAGAATACTACTGAACCTCGCAGGTCTAGAAGGACGCGTGCAACTCCCGAGCTGTACGGAAATCCTTTCATGAATTTCATGGTTGATGAAATTGATGACCCTACGACGTATGAAGAAGCGATGATGATCCTGGATTCCAACAAATGGTTAGAAGCCATGAAATCCGAGATGGAATCCATGTACGAAAATCAAGTTTGGAACTTGGTGGAATTACCTCACGACCGAAAGGCCGTGGAGAACAAATGGATTTTCAAAATAAAAATTGATGCTGATGGTAATGTGACCATCTATAAAGCTCGACTTATAGCAAAGGGTTTTTGAAAAATTCAAGGAGTTGACTACGATGAGACATTCGCTCCCGTAGCGATGCTAAAATCAGTTAGGATTATGTTAGCAATTGCTGCATATTTCGATTATGAGATATGGCAGATGGATGTCAAAACCGCGTTTCTCGATGGTAATATTGAAGAAGAGTTGTATATGATACAACCAAAGGGTTTTGTCGATCCTAAGGATGCTAAAAAGGTGTGCAAGCTTCAGCGATCCATCTATGGATTGAAGCAAGCATCACGAAGTTGGAATCTGCGCTTTGATGAGGTGATCAAAGAGTTTGGATTTGTCCAAACTTATGGAGAAGCTTGTATTTACAAGAAAGTGATTAGGAGCAATGTGGCATTTCTGATATTATATGTGGATGACATATTATTGATCGGAAATGATATAGATCTTTTAAACAGTGTTAAAAGTTATCTAAACAGCAAATTTTCAATGAAGGACCTGGGTGAAGCGTCATACATATTAGGCATAAAGATCAATAGAGATAGATCTAGACGCCTAATAGGGCTATCACAAAGTACATACCTTGATAATATTTTAAAGAAGTTTAAAATGGACGGAAGTAAGAAGGGGTTCTTACCTATGTTGCAAGGCAAGACATTGAGTAAGACTCAAAGTCCAGCTACGGCGGAAGAAAGAGAGATAATGGACAAAGTCCCCTATGCTTCAGCCATAGGCTCTATAATGTACGCCATGCTATGTACAAGACCGAATATGGCACATGCTATTAGTTTGACTAGTAGGTACCAATCGGATCCAGGTTCAAAACACTGGATAGCGGTGAAGAATATCCTTAAGTACTTATGAAGAACTAAGGATATGTTTCTTGTATAAGGAGGTGAAGAAGAGCTCGTCGCTAAGTGTTATGTTGATGCAAGCTTTGACACCGATCCGGATGACTCTAAGTCTCAATCCGGATACGTATTTCTCATGAATGGAGGAGCGGTTAGTTGGAGGAGCTCCAAACAACCTATGGTGGCAGGATAAACAACGGAGGCTGAATATGTTGCTGCTTCAGAAGCGACTCAGGAAGCGGTTTGGATGAAGGAGTTCATATCCGAACTAGGAGTGGTTGCAAACGCGTTGGACCCAATGGTGATCTATTGTGACAGCAATGGTGCCATTGCCAATGCCAAAGAACCAAGGTCTAACAAGCATTCCAAGCATATTAAGCGTCGGTTTCACTACATCCGCGAGCATGTCGAGGATGGAGATATAAATATTTTTAAAGTACTCACGGATCTCAGTGTAGCAGATCCGTTGACTAAAACTATCCCTAGGGAAAAACATGATCAACACCAGAACTCAATGGGAGTTAGATTCATCACTATGTAACTAGATTATTGTCTCTAGTGCAAGTAGGAGACTGAAGGGAATATGCCCAGAGAGGAAATAATAAAGTGTTTATTATGTGTATTCCAAGTATATGATAGATGTTTATTTTGAATACTATAATTGTGTTAATACGGAAACGTTAATACATGTGTGTTTAATAAACAAACAGAAAGTTCCTAGTTATGCCTCTCTCATAAACTAGCTCGTTGATTAACAAGATGATCAAGGATTCCTGATCATAGACATTGGATGTTGTTAATAAGGGATCACAACATTAGTGTAATGTTGTGATGAGCATTCATTCGAAGCATAGCATTACGATCAAAGTCATTGATTTTATATTGCTATAACAACTTACAAAGTGATCCTAATCCTTAGACCATGAGATCATGTCAATCACTAACACCGGAAGAGTTTATTGATAACATCAAACATCACACCGTAACAGGTTGATTATAAAGATGGGTTCAGTACTAATAAAGTGTTATGTTGAGGCCCATGGATCAAGAGTGGAATTTGTTCATTCCGATGACGGATAGATATACTCAGGGGTCTCTCGGTGATATCACATTGGTTAGCTTGCAAGCAAGTGATTTGATCACTAGAATGTTATATCACGGGAACGAGAAAAGAGTGCATGTCAGTAAAGAGATCAAACTAGGTATGGAGATGCTGATGATCGAATCTCGGACATGTAATATATCGCAAAACAAAGGAATTATGATACTAGCGTAAAAGGTTCCGACGATCACAAGAAAGTCATCGTTGAATGTGTGGGATTCAGTATGGGTCTCCAGATCCCGCTTCTGATTATTGATTCGAGAGGGGTCTCAATCATGTCCGCATTATTAACGAACCGTAGGTTTACACACTTAAGAGACACCGACATCCAATTGGAGCAAAAGTTTCATGCAGGAAAGAATAACAAGCGCATGAATTTTTTCACTAGATGCCGAAACAGGTTTTCGGGTGAAATTGCATAAAGTGGTTATGCATGTGAAATAGAATTCTAGCAAGGGGTTATATGTGAATGTTTTTCATTAAAGTAATTGACAAAATTCTGAATAAATAAAAAAGAGTTTTATTTAATGAGAGTTTGCATTAAATTTGGTGGAAATTTAATTGCAAGTTTGAGTGGGATTTTGAGTGGAGGGAAATTAAGAGGTTTTCGTGAGTGGAGAGTCCACCCACATGAATGAAGGAGGGGAGGGGTCAGCCCCCATGGCCGGCGGCCACCCCCTTGGGTGCCCCCCTCCTCCTATAAAAGTCACCCCTCTCACTCTCTCTCACTCACACCTCCTCGTGAAGGATCTATCTCCCCCTCTATAATTTATCCCCCATGGTCTCGGTCTAGCGAGATACATGTTCCCAGTGGCTATTCGGCAAGAAAGAGTTGTGCTTCCGCTGCATTGCTGGAGCGAGGAGGTGGAGGTTGCTCGCTGCCTCGGATGTGTGTGCGAGCACGGATACGCTGCTGATTTGCGGCGCTAGGACTTCCTCTCGATCTTGAGATCGGCAGGAGACCGTCTACATCAACCACGAGTCGAACTCGTTAAGCTTATATACATTCGCCCGTTGTTTGTATCTAGTAGATAGATCTTGGTACATAGTTCCCATCGTAGGAATTTTTTTGTTTTCTATGCTGTGAACCCTACATTGGGAAGGGGGCTACATCACGTTGGAGAGGTGTGAAGTTCCACGATGGATTCCCCAACTCCATGAAGGCTCACCTTCTTCTACGATCCTATCCCACGAAGTAATAGCTCAATTACTCGTGGTA
The DNA here is from genome assembly GCA_030063025.1 of Avena longiglumis. Classification (NCBI taxonomy): domain Eukaryota; kingdom Viridiplantae; phylum Streptophyta; class Magnoliopsida; order Poales; family Poaceae; genus Avena; species Avena longiglumis. Next base: position 189,179,855 of record CP125974.1, on the reverse strand, counting down.
TACTTTAAGTTAGTCTCCAAACCCTCAGAATCTTTCCACGGAGGAAATCACAAGCCGAATTCCTCCGGGGGACCCTACCCTCCTAGGGTTTCCCACAAACCCAAGAGTAACAAGAAAACTCGATGAACTCAAGGGGGAATGAAATTTGGCTTGGTGGAAACGTAGATCGAGACCTCCTCTTGCTTTCTACCAAAGGGATTTGGAATTGGTTGGATAGAATCGTGGGTCCTCAAGAAATTCTGTTTCAACAATGGGGAGAGAGAGAGCTTCAAGAATGAATATGAACTGGAACTCCTGCCTCGTAGTAGAGAATAAAGGGGTATAAATAGCCTAGGGTGGAAAGGGATCCGTTTGGGGGTTCCTGCGATAGAACTGACAATAAGTCTAGAGGCGCCGATTTGCACACTGGAAATACCGACGACAGCTCTAGCGAGCCGGACGCCACGCCGGAAGTACATGCGACGACTGAGAATTTCTATAACACCCTCTCCTGATAAGGATGAGTTCATGTGTATAGTGACAATCCCTCGATCGGTTCACTGGCATGCATAGTACAAAATGATAACAAAAATAACTATGCACCATAAATACAATGAATATGATCCAGAATTTACATTACTTATTCAAGTACACAGCGGAAAACGAATACAAGGTATATCTCCATCCTTCAAATGTGCCATAGGCAAACAATTGTTGAGTGGAGTCTCACGACCTATGAACTATCACTCAGATATGATAGAACCTGCAACATGAAACTTTGCAGCCATGAATGGTCAATACAATGAATGTTTGGAAAATAGGCTAAAGTGGTTAACAACAAACCTAACAACTACATGCTTATTTGGCTAGGTGGAGTTCAGGCTCATTTTCATGAAGAAATAGTTTTATCATAACATTTGTAACAAAGTAGTTTTCCAATACGATAAATAGGACACTCTGGTTATCTCCCATGTGCTCCTACCCAATTAAGTTCACCCAACAAGTTTTAAGTAATTGAGAAATTGGGATGAGTGAGAAATATGTCATAGCATCAGTATCAGGTCTCTAAAATTGTCCATAATCGGGAACATGACTAAGTACTTATTTTAGACACCCTGCAGGGGTTAGTACACTTTAACCATGTGACCTGGTCAACCCATCTCATACCGTCACACTCATATTGTGTTATGATAGGGAGAATTCCAAGAAAAGACAATTCGGAACGACATTCCCAAACCCATTCACACACCATACCAACCTACACTATCTATATCTCTGGATACGTAACTTTAGAGTTGCCACAACCTACTAAGTCTATCCAGCAACCCATAATTCAGCTACACATGGTTGCACATGGAAGCTGCCAAACAAAGACACTAACCATTCCTCTAAAGCCTGGGTGCCTTTCCTCATTAAAACCATCCATAAAATATCAATCCCATCACACCCAAGTGATTCATTAATTAAGTTGTTTTGGTTTTCACAAAAAAATTGCCTTCAAAACATTGTTCATCATGATGTAATCCCATCCTCGTCTACAACATAGCTAAGAAATCTACCAATATGATGGCTCATAAACATGGAATACCAAGAATTATAGTATGGGACATATCATATCTTATACACATCAATTCCTATATATGCAATTCTACAAAAAACAACTACAATGCATAAGAAAACAATAGGACATTTATGACCAAGATAGCACCACTTGCTTTTTGTTGTAGACGTTAAGATAGTCCTCGCAATTATAATGGCTTCATTTGTAATAACCACAATACTTGCAATCATAATAGTTGCAATCACAGTAGTTGCACTACTCGCAATCTAACTTTTTAAGCAGGCACAACAAACACATCATTCAAAACATTGGAACAATGCAACAAAGCAACAATACAATAAAACAATGTTAAACAAATGCATGAATAATGATTTAATAAGTCATAGTGGTTGTATTTAGTTCTCTTGACATTATTATATCACATTATGCATGTGGAATGTCATTGAATGCACTAAAGCATTTGTTATTAAGATTATATCAATTTAATATGGTTTATCTCACTTTAATTCAACTACTGTTGTTTTCTGTCATATTAAATTGTGAATTAAATGCTACTGTATAGGGTATGCAATTTAGAGGTAGTACAAATTTGAATCACTTAAATAGGAGTTATATATCTTTTATTATGATAAAAATACTATTGCAATGGGTTTATATATTTTTTCATGTATTTTTATTCTAATAGTACCAAATAATTCGCCACGCAATTTATTTGGATAGACATTTTCAATACAAAACAGTAGAAATAATTTTCACTAATTTTGTAGTTCACGTTCATTTCCTGTGATTTAAATACTAGTTAAAAGGGTTTAATTCATCTAAAATATTTTCGTAGATAAAATTTATATCTAATGCCAAATAAGTGTTGTTAGGAACCAGGGATTATAAAGACATGTTATTTGTATTTTTATGATCCACAAATTATTTACTATGATTTATTTACTACCAATAGACCATTAAATCATTCAAATTACTAAAGTAAACATGTACTGTAAAAGTTGGATAATCTTCACAAATTTCTGAATCCAATGATATATTATTTATAAGTTTTGGACATGTAAATATTTTTCTATGAATTTTTACATTATTACATGCTTTTGTCTATTTTCTCAATTTCTGAAATTAACAGAAAAAGACAGGGACGTGGCGCGTTTCTACTAGCGGATACTTCTTCGATTAAGTGGTCTGATGCGTTCTACTAGATCAAGATCTAACGATGGATAGTGCGCTGCTATGGTTGGCTTGGCTGATTACCGGCTTGGCTTCAGCTGGGCTCCTGTCGGCTTTGCTTGTCCAGATCTATACCGTCAGATTCAAATCGAACGACGCTAGGTGATGCTAGTGAGGTGACGACGACAATGACGGTAGTGGGTGGCGGTGCGACCTGAGAGGCAATATTGGCGGTGGTTCCAAAGGGCTCCAGGGATGGAAAAGTGGTTGACAGGTTAAGGCAGGTCATTATGGTCATGGGGATAATTGATGATAACCCCCCTAGTTGGTTATTATGTTGATCATAAACCCCCCTACTCTATATCTGACATGTGAGCCAAAAATGGCCAGGGGGTTATCATAAAATTCCTAGTTGGTGGCGTGCTTGGTGTTGTCTTCCTTGTTACCGAGCGGCGGTGAAGCGCAGATGGAGAGGCGCGGTCATCGATGAGCTTTGGCGGCTTCGGTACATCGACCTAGTACTCTGTGGGAAACGGAAGATGGGTGAGACGACGCTGTGTGGAGAGGGTAAGAGGGAAGGAAAAATATGGAGGTCACAGGAGGTTGGAATCATCGAGTCCCTCCTCGATCAAAATCTTCAATGGGGATATCATTGGCGGCAAACTTCGATGAGCAATTCGGTAGCCTGGCAGCTCCAAAAATCTATGGTTTTCGAGGGAGGATTTTTGCGGCTGGGTGGAGTATTAAATAGCGGGGCTTTGGAGGTAAGGGGGCATGGAAATCAAAGAATAATCCGAGATCTTCATGACAGAAATTGGTGTCGTGTTGTCCACGGTCTGCTGCGCAAGCTGGAGGACGATGGGGGTGGGTCCCACCTATCAACGGAATAAAGAGAAGATGGCTGTCGCCGCTGCTGTGCTTGGGCTAGTCTTGGGCTGACTTGATGTTGTGCAGTGCGCGTGCAGGCGTTAGAGAGGGGAGAGGAGAGTTTAGTTTTTTATTCATTTATTTACTCTTTTCGTATTTCTTTTCTAGTTTTTGATTTAGGGTTCCAAATAGAACCATTGAATTTCTAAAAAAAATTAATATCACCATGATCCTTTTAGGATATTATCTACACTAGTTATTGTCCCTTTCTAATTTACCAAACAATAAATATTTAGTTTGGAAAAAAGGGTATTATTATTTCTTCCTTAGATTGAAGATAACTTTTGCATTTTAGCTCCAAAATCCACCAAACCAGTTTATATAGTTTTCTAAAATGTTATATTTAAATATACACCCTTCATGAATTCCTTTGCTTAATTGTTACTATGGACAAAGCCATAACTTAAGGGTTGTACTTAGAATGGGGAAATCCCATTTAAGGTTTTCATGGTATTCTTTTTTTGGTTAATAGAATTATTTCCTCGGGGTTCAATGCAATTAACTTATGCATGCAACATGATTTTGAATTTTGAAATCTTGCACACCAGTTCTACAATATAGAACCTATCCATGCTCCTTTTTCCTATATGGCTACTTAGGTCATAACAAAAGAATATAAGGTTTTAAAATCAAGGTTGAGAGGATTTTATATTTCAAAAAGTTTCTTTTCTTTGATAATTTTCAACAAAGTCAAACAATCAATCTTATTAAATTTATTTCAAATTGATACGTCCAAAACGTATCTACTTTCTCGAACACTTTTCCTATTGTTTATCCTCTAAGCTTGTGTGATTTGGATACAACTAACATGGACTGACGCTGTTTTCAGCAGAATTACCTTGGTGTCTAGTTTTTGTGCAGAAAATGAACTATCAGGAAAAATCCCGAAAAATATGCCAAAAATCCTATTTCACCAGAAGACTCACGGAGCCAGAATACGAGAAGGAGTGGGGCACTAAGGGGACCAGAACCCCTGCCGCGCGGGCCAGGTCTGGCCACGCCTGGAGGGGGCGTGGCCGCCTCGGGCACCCCCACGGCCTCCCTATTCGCCTATAAGTTGCCTCTTGACCTAAAAACTCAGGGGGGGTTCGATGTTTTTCCAGAAAGAGTTCTGCTGCGCCGCCACCACTAGAAACTGTGTTTCAGAACCAGAAACTCTGTTCTGGCACCCTGCTGGGACGGGGAATTTGGAGATGATCATCGCCATCATTATCAACAACGCCTCTCCATCAACCTTCCATGTTTCCCCCATCCATGAGTTAGTAATCCCCCGTTGTAGGCTATGGGGATGGTAGGGATTGGATGAGTTCTATCATGTAATTGAATAAGATTGTTAGGGCATGGTGCCTAGTATCTCTATTAGTGCTATTTGACTTTGTTGCAACTTGTTGTGATTAATTCTTGTCATTAGGGCCTGAGTTCCATGATCTCAGATCTGAACTTATTATTGATTCATGATGATAGTATTGTTTGTGATCTTATCTGCAAGTTGTGTACACATATCATTGTCCGGATACAAATGCCGCGTAGTGACAGAAATTGGGACAGCTGGAGGGGATGGATGTTATGTGAGGATCACATGTGTGCACGGAGTGTTAATGCTTTACTCCGGTTCTCTATTAAAAGGAGTACCTTAATTGCCATTAGATTGCCTTGAGGCCCCGCTACAATGGGATTGCAGGACAAAAGTGTCTTCCCTTAGACACTATTACACCTGCTAGCTCACCTGGGTCTAGAGAGAGATATGATATTAGTGATGGTTACATTGAAATGACTGATGAATTTATTAAAGAGTACCAAAACACACATGGTTCTAGTGCTATTAGGAGTCTCCTTGAGAGACGTACCATTATTCCTAAATTGTCCTCTGATGCTAAGTTTGCCACTTCTCCCATGGATATTAAAGATGAATATTATGATTTCTCTCTTGATTTGTCCTATTTAGACATCGTTGAGAAAGAACCTTTTTGTGGGACTAAAAATGAAAGTGCTGTCGCACATATGGATGAGATTTCCACTATGAGTGCCTTATTCTCTGATGATTTTAAGATGCGCAAGTACTTTGTTACAAAAATCTTCCCTTTTTCACTAAAAGGAGAAGCTAAAGCTTGGTTTAATAGATTACCTCCTGGATCCATTGATAGCCCTGATTGCTTGATTGCTTCTTTCTTTCAGAAATATTTTCCTCCTAGTGCTAGACATGCTGCTTTGCAACAACTTTTTGATTTTAAACATGAAGAAGAGGAGAAATGTAAGATCCCACCTTTATATAGGTAAAGATCCTTGTGATTGCAATGCTAGTACCTGGATCAATTGATAGCATCCACATTTTAAGATGAAGTACACAGAAACAAAGGTCATTATTACATCGTCATTCCAGAGATAACATAGTCTTTTACAACTCCATAGCCATAGGCTAGTACAAGAGTTTATCGTAACAATATTAATAAAAAGTCTTCATCTTCATGTTCCACATGCAAGCATGTTGAGTGTAGACTCATAACCCCTAATCATCATCAGATCAACCTGCAACATCACAAGTTACAGCCACAGTGGGTCAATACATTGGAATAGTATTGGCAAGTGATACCTTAGTAGAATATTAGCATCTAATTACTACATGAATTTGGCTAAGTGTAGCTTAGGCTTGCTTTGCTCAAAATAGGATTTACCTATCAGTTGAAAACACTAAGTTTTTGTTTGGCAAAAACTCCCAAGGAACCACCAATAGAATTTGGTGAACCTTCACCCTAGTTCAACCACAAGTTTTAACTTAGAAAATTGGGATGAGGAGATTCTTGATAGCTTCCATGTCTTGATGCTCAAATTGTCCATTACCGGGGACACGGCTAAGTACTTAGTTTCTTCCTTCTGCAGAGGTGGTGCACTTTCCCCACAAGACTTGATTTTCACCAAGACAGGTACTTTCAGAAGCCTTCCCTTGACCAAAATGGACGCGCTCCAAACCTATCAATCCCCTACCACCAACTGTCCATTTGGCTAAGTTATTGCAACCTATATGACCAGGTAGAGCACATAATGCCATGAGGTTGCACTAGAAGTTTCTAAACATTTGGCATCTAAAATCCCTTTGTTCCTGGGTGGCATTCCAAAAGTGAGATATACAGGGTAGACCATTAGAAAATGGGCTTTGGTAACCACTAAACCAAAAACCACCAAGCAATTACCAATCCACCCAGGTGTTTCATTCACTTAGTTGTTTATTAAGCAAAACATAAGTCAAAGACTTAGCAATATTTTTCCATAGCATGTATATATTCCACCCTTAGTTGCTATTGTCTAGACTAAGCATGGCAATAGCAAGTATCTTAACTTAGAGAAAATTCTATCAATTCTACAACTACTAGGATTTCCCAAGCATAGCATATAGATACTTAGCAAAAATATTCATGCAAGCCCTATACAAAATATTTCTAATGCATAGTCAAAATATTGGGACAAAAATATGAAGCACCAGTTTCCTTGGTAGTTGAGGGAGTAGCAACAATCCTCACAATCACAATCACCACTAGCACCATAATCTACACATAAAATGATTGAACCAAATTCACATCTCAAAATAAACAAGCAAAAATATACTGAACACTAAACTAAGCATTTATACACTAACTAAACTTAATTTGATCCTTAAAACATTTTTAAATAATTTTTATACTCAAAATAGGCCTACAATTGTCTTTGCAAAAATAACCAATTTTATAGAAGCAATTTATTAAACAAAGTGCATGGTTGGATAGAATTCTTTCTCCTGATTCCAATGATATAAAATTTGCAAAATTTGGACGTGTGGATCAAAAGTTATGAATTTCGCAAGTTTGAACATCTAATAGAAATGTTTTTGTCTTTTTAAATAAAATAGTGCCACACGGCAGCTTTTGATTGGACGATACCGGTACGGCCGGATCACGCTCATGGACCGAAAGATCTAAATAACAATGCACGGCTCACATATGTTCGTACCTCTTCACCTAAGATCTAATCGTGGCCTTAGGATTTAGATCTGATGGATCAGATCCATCTGTCCAAGAACCAGCGGCGCAATTGGTGCCTGCGATGGCGACGGTTCTGGCGGTGACTTGCCGGCGAGAGCAGAGGGGCAGGGGGGTCGGGCTAGTGCTTACCTAGATCACGAGGACATGGAGATGCTCAATGTGCAGACGGACAGGGTCGGGGCGCACGGACACAGCAGCAAGAGCTCGTCGAAGTTCGTCTGAGCGTCGGGTGCTCACTGTCGGAGTCGAAGACGATGTCCTGGGGCGCAACAATTCAAACATAAAACGTTAACAGATGCGCGAGGCAGTGGCGAACACGATTGCGTGAACCACAGACAGAGGGGAACATGGGGCTCACTGGAATGGCTCGTCGGAGTCGAGTCAAGCTTCGACCGTTTCCAGATGTTGACGAGGGCGACGACCTAGGGCGATTCAGGATGAATTGAAAGCATGAGAAGGTGCACAAGATGATGGCAAAGCAGCTCACATGAACCAGAGGGAAAGGCGCGCTCGAGACTCACCGTGATGTCTCACCGGAGTTCCTCGGTACTATGGCGGTGTTGGGTGAAATTTGGGGAGCCTGGCGGCTCTCTGGTGGTGCTGAGTGAGGGGAAAGGAGCTGGGTGGGGAGGTGGTTAAGTAGCTGGAGCAGGGGCGGAAATCACTCGATGAATCAATGGGAATTGAGCGGCTTAATTCGCGGCAGTGAAGGAGGAGGAAACGGGCGGCGACGGTGTTTGCGCGCGGGGTTTAGGGGAGACGATGATGACGTGGTGAAGGGCCCAGCATTAGTGTCTATGGGGTAAGGTTCGCGCGGGTGAGAGAGGGGGCAGAGGGAGAATGGCCAGTGTGGGCTTTTGGGCCGGTTCTGGTGCTGGGCTAGTTTGACAGCGCTGACCACTTTTCCTTTTCTTTTATCCTTTTCTTTTTCTGTTTTGATTTTCTAGAATCATTTTCAAATGATTTTCAAATGAATTTGAATTCAAATTTTCTCTGAATATTTATAGGATGAATCATACACTTATTTGAGTATTAAACATTGTTGTTCACTCAAATTTATATTGGCCCATTGGAATTTAAAATAAACATTGCCGTTATCATTTATTTAATATAGACATATGCATTATTTTAAATTAATATTTTGTTTTGAAAAACTTTGTCCAAGCTTTGGAAATATCCATCAATCCTATGTTTACTTATTTTCTGGTCAAAACAAATATTCTCATATTAGAGAGCAGCATTAAGGCCATTGCCTTGCTTAAATAAAATAATAGACCACAAAGTTTCTGTTTTTGAAGAAATGATCCTAAAATGATTATGAATGCATGAATGATATGGAAACTTTGAAATCTTGATTTTTGGGATGTTACAAGAAATTTCCAGAGTCATGGACAAGATTCTATGCATTAATTCATGCACATCCTTGATGTCCATTACCTAAAAATGAGCTTCTGGATATTTATTATAATGGACTAACCTATGATTCTAGGACATACCTAGATAGATTTGTTGATTGTGTTTTCAGGAAAAGAACTCCTGCAGATGCTGAAGAATTAATGGCTAAAATAAGAAAGAATTATGATGATTGGACTTCAACTGAGCTAAATACACCTGGGCCTATTACTCCTAAACCAATTGTGCCAGAACCAACTCCAACACTGTCACATCCCAAAAATTTCCAAATTTTTAAATGTGAAAAATAAATAAACAAAAGAAATAATTGTTGAAATTTAGGGTGAAAAGAAACTTTTTGCTTATAAATGGAAACATTAAATGGAAACAATTGCAAGAACAAGTAGTGAATCTATATTCTCTACTAAAAAGGAAAGTGGTTATTCATATTTTTTGTCCTAAAATTTTCACTATGCATTAGTGATATTTTGAGTAGGACATGCATGGAATTTTCTAAGTATAAAATATGCCTTGGGAAATCGTAGTAGATGATGCCTTAGTAGAGTTTTCCTAAGTTAAGATTATTGCTACTATCATGCTTAGCCTAGCTAGTAGAAAACAAGGGTGGATTATATTCATGCTATGAAATATTTCTAAGTCAATGACTTGTGTTTTGTTTAATAAAACAACTATGTGAATGAATCACCTGGGTGGAATGTTGTGAATTGGTTATGTTGAGTGGTTACACAGGGACCCATATTTATGGCGTACCCTAGTGTATCTCACTTGTGGAAAGACACCCAAGATCAAAGGGATTTGAGATGCCATATGTTAAGAACCTTCTAGTGCAGCCACATTGCAATAACTTAGCCAAATGAACAGTTGGTGGTAGGGGGTGATAGGTTTGGAACGCGTCCATTTTGGTCTAAGGGAAGGCTTCTGAAAGATCTTGTCTTGATGCATGTAGAGTCTTGTGGGGAATGTGCACCACCTCTCGAGAAGGAAGAATCTAAGTACCTAGTCGTGTCCCCAGAAATGGACAAATTGAGCATCAAGACATGGAAGATATCAAGGATCTCCTCATCCCAATTTCTATGTTAAAAATTTGTGATTGAACAAGGGTAAAGTTTAAGCAATATTCATTGGTTGTTCCTTGGGTAATTTTGACAAACAAAAACTTACTGTTTTCAAATGATAAGGAAAATATATTTTGAGCAAAGAAAGCCTAAGCTCCACTTAGCCAAATGCATATAGATGATAGATACCACTATTCTACCATAGTATCACTTGCCAATACAATTAAAACATATTGACCCTTGTGGCTGTAACTTATTATATTGCAGGTTTGTTTGATGTTAGTGAAGTATGTTGAATAGGATTACAAGTATACAACCAACATGTTTGCCAGTGGCACTTTGAAGATGAAGGACTCCATGCTATATAGATATTTATTCCGCATTGTAATGTGATAGCCAAAGGATCTATGTAAGATGTAATGAATTATTTTATTCCTGGTTATAAAGTTGTACTATGACCTTTGTTTCTTGATATTACATCTTAAAATATGGATGCTAGCTATTGATCCAGGGACTAGCATTGTAAACACAGGGATCTCTACCATATAAAGGTTGAGACCTCTATAGATGCTATCAGAGCACTGTGTTTCCTGTAGGATTGTAACCCTAGGATTGGACAAAACCCCTTAGAAAAATAGGAGTTCTATTTGTTCAGGATTGTTTACAAACAATCTTGTAAACTCTTTCCTCAACCTTTTTGGTTTTGATTCTACATCTCTTCCTTTTCAAACTTGATGGACAAAGGCTTCAACGTAAGCAAGGACTTCAACATCACCAATGACTTCAACTTTAGTTTCACCAAGGACTTCAACTTGGACGTCACTAAGAACTACAAGTGAGACAAGAATGTTACCCAAAGACTTAGGAGAAACCATCAACACATTTGAAGTTTTGTGACCAAGATGCAAGAATTTTTCCAAGGAAACCATGATCTCATTCAAGAAGAAACAACTAAGAACAAGGAAATGATCTCAAGTGAACCATATAGTTGGACCACCATACAAATGTTTAGTTTAGATCATATATTGATCACACCAACTTATGTGGTGTAGCAAAAATATTTTGTTGCCTAAAAATATGCTTGAACCTTGTTGTTTGATTGGAATGTATGATTGTGATTGCTTGCACATTTCTTGTGTTAATTGTTGTGTGTGAGTAGACTTCTTCCCTATAAATCTTTTGCCTAATCTAATCCCAATCCAACCCAAACAGATGACTTCTCAAAGATACTCCAACATCATGAATGGTGACAACAACAACCAAGAGATGCACATGAGATAACAACTTCTAGCATCTCAAGCCCAGTTGAATCAAGTGAGAACTCAGTTTTTATCCAACAACAATGGGATAGACCCAACCGTGCAAAAGTTTTTGGAAACCTAATCCCAATTGTTGCAAAGGATGACCAATCAAATGATCAACATGAGAGGCAACCTTTCCCAAGGAGATTGTGACAACAATGATATAAAGGATGATATTATAGATGGAACTCAAGCTTGCAATATTTGTCGAGACATAGAACACACTTATAAAGAGCATGTGGACCAATGCCCTAATTGTGAAGAGAAACATCCAACTAAGCAATGCCCCACATCTCAAGTTACTTGTTTCCTATGAGAAGGAAAAGATCATGTCCCTATCCAATGCCCCATCTATCCTATAGTTCAACAAATGAAACAAGATGGAATGCATCAAATGTTTGGAAACCTCCATAAGGGAACAACTTCTACCAAGAAGGATGAAGGTAAAGTCAGAACCATGCCTCATAAGGCCACATCCAAAGTGACCACCAAGTGTTGCTACTCTTGTGGAGAAGAAGGTCATATCTCTAGTGACTGCCCTAAGAAGAGAGAAAGATTCCCACCTTTGAGGTGAGATATGAAGAACATAAACTAGAATAACTCCTAGCTTTGGAGAGATCCAAAAAGAAGAGATGTCCCAAACCCAGCAAGAAGGACAATAGCCAAGTGCAATATTACAATTGCAAAGAGATGGGACACTATGCATCACATTGTCCAGATAATAAGAAGAACCAAGGAAACAAACAAGAGGCAATGATACCAAAGAAAAAGAAGGATATTAGCCAGTTGATGTGTTTCAAATGCAAAGATCTAGGCCATTATGCAAACAATTGTCCAGAGAAGTTACATCAAGATCCCAAGTAAGCCAAGATGTAATCTAGTCAAAAATCTTTTTAACGGTGGTAGTACCCTAGTTGTCTTGAAGCCAACTTGTAACCTCTAGCCTCCCCAAATCTTGGTATGAGATTTCCTTTAAGGGTGGTAGCCTGTCACATCCCAAAATTTTCCAAATTTTGAAATGTGAAAAATAAATAAACAAAAGAAATAATTGTTGAAATTTAGGGTGAAAATAAACTTTTTGCTTCTAAATGGAAACGTCAAAAACCCTTCTTGAACAAATTTTAATATAATGGAATCCAACAAATTTCAATCAAGTGAAATGCATTCATCAATGAATGTATCTTGAAATTTAAACACTTGGGAAAATACACCAAAACCCTAAAACTCTAATGGAATAAAATCATTTCCAAGATCTCTCAAAGACTATGGATTTGATCCATATAAAAATTTGTCAAGAAACATTTATAACTGATCAAAAATAATAAACAAAAATATTATAAAACCCTAGAAATTGGTTTCACTTATTTTGGAGCCATGGATAAAAACTTATGAATTTAATAAGATAAAAGGAAATAATTTCCAAAGCTAAATAAAAGCTCCTATCTAGAATCCATACCAAATTTTGAGAAAATTAATCCTAAAAGGATAAACAAATATTAAATAAAATTATACAAATTGGAATCACCAATTTTGGATCTATAAATAAAAAGATATGGAATTTATAAGATAAAGAAAGAAAGAAAATAAATAAGTAATATTTAAAAGCCAAATTAAATATTGGCCAAATCCATCAACAAATAAAATTAAAGTTTATTGAATAATAAAAAGAAATAAAAGCATATTTAAATAAAAACTTATATGGACGTAAACCATATTGTATTGAATAAAGACAAAATCCCTAAAGTAAATGATTAATTAAATCATGACAAAATAATAAATTGGAATTTACCAAATTGGATTAAAAAGTTATCTTATTAAATTAAAAGAATTATTTGAATAAAATTTATATGGGTTTAAAACCATATTTTATTTTATTTGAATAAATACAAATTCCCAATTTAAATGTACATTAAATCATACTAAAATATATAAAATAATTCAAAGTGAAATATTGGCACTAATGAATAAATAAAACCTACTAAAAAGGTTTGGTAAAAATTAGAATTCAAATAGAAGTTTGAAAATATATTTAAAAATCTTATTTAAATAAAGACAAGTGTCTACTTTAAGTAAATAATAAACCATAAAATAATAAAAGAAATTATTCTAAAATGGACTTTAAACCACATTTATAAACAACATAAAACCTACTAAAAAGTTTTGAAAAGATTTGATGAATACATCTGATTTCAAATGAGAGTTTGATCCCTAGCTCCAATCCCGACGAACACAACCACCCCTTTGTCCCCTCGACCAAACAAGTTTGATCCCTAGCTCGTAACACACCTGCCAGTACCCTATACTAGCCCGCGCGCGCTTCGAAACATCGGCAAGGACAAACACCTGAACGCCGCCGTCTCCTGCATCCACTCCGGCGACCTCTCTAGGTGAACCCTGACCTCCCCTCTCCCTCGCGATGATGCTCAGGTATTCCCTGTTCTCACGCGCTTCTAACGCCCCCCTTCCATTTGCCTTCTCGTGGTCAGTAGCCTCGCCCCCAACGACGAACAGAAGCGCCCGATGCTGGCGACATCTACGGCGAGGAATCGCCAGCAGCACCGTGCGCCCATGTCACTGCAACGACAACGTCTAGCTTCCCCACATCACTGCGATCACTCTGAGCCACTACTCTTCCTTCCTCTCTTCCTATCTTCGCTGGAACGCTTCTGCCTGAGATTGCCGCCGCCGTCCACCGTCGTAGCACTGCCAGATCGTGGTCACTTGACTCCAGCCCGTTAGATCTTAATCGCGTGGTTCAGATTAGATCTAATCGAATCGGTATCGTGCGTTGTGTGCCATGCGATTTAAGTCAGATCCAACGCACCTATCAGTCGATCCCAGCGAAGCGGTCTCGTCCAATAAGGTTAGGACACATGGCCTGTGTTTTGTTTTAAAAACAGAAACATTTCTATTAGATATTAAATTTTGTAAAATTTATATCTTTAGATCTACACGTCCAAATTTTACAAATTTTATATCACTAGAATCAGGAAAAAGAATACTTTGCAACCATGCCATTTGTTTAGTGTTTTGCTTCTGGAAAATTGATTGTTTTTGCACAACCTTGTTTAGGCCTATTTTGGTTATAAAATTTGTTCTAAAAATGTTTTTAGGGTAAAATATTTTTCAAATGTTTAGTTTTGAACCTACTGACCATAAAAACCAACTTTTGGATTTTAAGGTATATTTTGTGACACTAAGGAATTATTCCTTGAATAAAAAGCATTTGTAGTAAAACAAAAATTGTTAATTATGTTTTAAAAATGATTTTTGAGTAAAATATTTTGCAAATAGTTTGATTTAAACTCTCTAACCCTAAACCAAGAATTTTTGGATTTAAAAATATATTTGATGACCCTAGAAAATGATTACTTTGATTAAAGGCATTTCTAGAAAAATAAAATATTTCTTTGGTTTAAAAATGGTTTTTGAGGGAAACCTTTTGTAAGTGGATTTGTTTTTAAAACACATTGACCATAAATATTTGTGTTTATAAACATTTTGGATAACACTAGAAATTATTCCATAAATTAAAATCATTTCTAGAAAAACAAAAAATGATTTAAATGGCCATTTTCACTAACTTGATTTTAAATGGTTTTTCCACTTTTATAAATGACCAATAGGTGTTTTAAAATGTTTATAACCTATTAGAAACCACCTTTCCAAATAAAACAATCTTTTGCATGCTTGCATGCATTGTTTTGTTTTCTTTATTTTATGTGATGAATTGCTTGAATGCTAGATTGAATTTCTGCCTTGATTGAATTGTAGTGAACTTTGAAGAGTGTGACAATTGCAAGTTCAAGGAGTGAATCGATATTCTCTACTAAAAAGGCAAGTGGTGCTTCATACTTTTTGTCCTAAAATTTTCACTATGCATTAGTGATATTTTGAGTAGGACTTGCATGGAATTTTCTAAGTATAAACTATGCCTTGGGAAATCCTAGTAGATTTTTCCTAAGTTAATATTCTTGCTACTATCATTATTAGCCTAGCTAGTAGAAAAACGTGGATTATATTCATGCTATGAAATATTTCTAAGTTAATGACTTCTGTTTTGTTTAATAAAACAACTATGTGAATGAATCACCTGGGTGGAATGGTGTGAATGGGTTATGTTGAGTGGTTACATAGGGCCCCATATTTATGGCCTACCCTAGTGTATCTCACTTGTGGAAAGCCACCTAGGATCAAAGGAATTTGAGATGCCATATGTTAAGAAGCTTCTAGTGCAGCCACATGGCAATATGGGATCTTCCTGGATCATATAGGTTGCAATAACTTAGCCAAATGGACAGTTGGTGGTAGGGGGTCATACGTTTGGAACGCATCCATTTTGGTCTAAGAGAAGGCTTTTTAAATATATTGTCTCGATGCATGTCGAGTCTTGTGGGGAAAGTGCACCACCTCTCGAGAAGGAAGAATCTAAGTACCTAGCCGTGTCCCCGGAAATGGACAAATTGAGCATCAAGACATGGAAGCTATCAAGGATCTCCTCATCCCAATTTCTAAGTTAAAACTTGTGGTTGAACAAGGGTAAAGTTTAACCAATATTCATTGGTTGTTCCTTGGGTAATTTTGACAAACAAAAACTTAGTGTTTTAAAATGAGAAGGAAAATATATTTTGAGCAAAGCAAGCCTAAACTCCACTTAGCCAAATGCATATAGATGATAGATACCACTATTATACCATAGTATCACTTGCCAATACAATTCAAATGTATTGACCCTTGTGGCTGTAACTTATTATGTTGCAGGTTTATTTGATGTTAGTGAAGTATGTTGAATAAGATTACAAGTCTACAACCAATATGATTGCCTATGGCACTTTGAAGATGAAGTACTCCATGCTATATAGATATTTCTGCTGCATTGTAATGTGATAGCCAAATGAGCTATGTAAGATGTAATGAATTATTTATTCCCGGTTATAAAGTTGTACTATGACCTTTGTTTCTTGATATTACATCTTAAACTGTGGATGATAGCTATTGATCCAGAGACTATCATTGTAAACACAGGGATCTCTACCTTATAAAGGTTGGGACCTCTAAAAACACCAACACCAAAGAAGAGGGTAATGATTTCATTAAATGATGAAGTGATGAAGGAAGCTAATAAATGTCTTAAGGAGAAAGGTATTAGAGCTGAAGATGTGAATAATCTACCTCCTATAGAAGAATTATGTCAGACAATTCCCCACTCATCTACTATTTAGGTACTCTCTCTCCACTTTAATGAAGGTGATATTCTGTATGGTAAACTGCCTAATTGTCAACACCCGGATTTTTAATCCCAGATGCCTGTTATGCCATACATCGCAATCCCAGGATTACCATTTTTGCGAGACATAACAGATTTGGATACCACAGTACATCATCCATTACAAACCATACATAAGGTCTTACACAAATAAGGATCTCATGATCCAGTTCTTAATAAAACTCAAGCAGCGGAAATACGTAATAATAAAGGTAGCGTAGGCGATGCTCCATCTTCAGGGTCATAGGCAATGCTGACGATGGGAGATGATCCTAGTTGTCGTAACCTTCCTGCGGTCCATCATACTTGTACTCCTCTTCATAGTCTGGCCATGGGAATAGCCAGGGACAAAGCCATGAGTACTCTTTAAGTACTCGCAAACTAATACTAACAAGTTAAGGGGGTTTTTGTAGTAGGACACTAAGCTCTAAGGTTGTTTTGCAAAAAGCCAGATTTACCTCTACTAAGTTCAGAAGCAAAAAAGCTAGTTGAAAATTTTATAACACCTAAGTGGGAACTTGAATTTCATATCACAACTCTGTTGTGGTCAAGTAAAAATCTCAATTCATTTCACAAGTCATTTTGAAAACATCTGACGGGGATCAGTATGGCCACTCCAAGTGTCCATAAACGCGGACGCGGCTATTCGAATAGTTGGACACTCTGGAGAGATTGTACACTTTCACCACAACATTCGATACATCCGTCAGGAACAATTCCTGAATTCACCATACTCAGTATGCGGATAATCAATCCTAACCTTTCAAATACACGCCCTAGTATAGGCACCTCTCCTGTGAGTTTGGCCTCCCAACCATGACCAACTGTCATCTTGGGTACTGCATAGGTGGACAATCTTCACAAGGTATCCTTAGCTCAAACCTTGGCCGTGAGGGAACCCATACTAAGGTATATAAGTTTCCAGTCAAGCCCTACCCAAATTTCGGGTATTGTGGTTGTACGGTAAAATTGGAATGGTATCGCATCCAGACAACCATGAGTTTTATAAAGGGCTAAGGCTCATGCCTCAACATTTTCATCATCAAAATCATCTGGTGTTTTGGAAACACAAGTCAAAACATTTCAGTAGAATGAATCATCATTCCAAGGTTTTCATAACCATTTTCACCAAGTATTCCCATCTAAAGTTGATCAATTTTTTATGCTTAGCACTAGCATCTACAAGTGGGGTAAGTACTAAAGAGGGGTGGTAAACAAGTGCAGTTTAACTAAGGATGAAATCAAGATTATCTAGCTTAGGCCAAATGTAATGCTCTTTATGCAACCTGCAATTATCCTCCTAGAATCTACAAGTCACTTAAGTAAACTCTAAGAAATATCTTTGATAAAGAAATAAAGTAGAAACCTTGCAAGTAAAACTAGGATTGGGTTATCAAGTGGGTATGATCACATATGCTTAAGGCATATAGTTGGCATGGTAACAAGCAGGTATTAGCTTACATAAGTAAGGTATCTTGCAAGTGTTAGCTTGCTCAATCAACTAGTAGTATTAGGCTTTCCTTGTGCAGAGCAGTGGTTGAAGTTCTCCTCGGCTTCTTCTTCCTAGTATCCTCCTTCCTCCTTGTATCCTTGGTCGGTACTAGCGTCTATGAATAAATACGGGGTACACGATCACCAAACAATACTTAACTATTTTCAATCATCACACAAAGGTTTTCTGTAGATGATCTATCATCATCACTAACCTAACAAGAATAAAGCATTTGTCTTATTTATTTATTTTTAGAAAAGTAATTTCTACTCATTGAAAAACTACTTAAGATTTAGTATTCTCCAACTCAAACATGGGATCATGTTGACACATGTCATCACCACATATTTCAGTCCATGGGAATGTGATTTAAAGTGGTGTCACAATTTAATAAGGTTTAACCTTTTTTTTAATAAATAAAGTGACAAGAAATGCCTATGTGGCATTCTTTTATTACTTGAACATTATTTCTGTAAGTAAACCCATATGTTTTTATATATTCTGAAAGGTATGGGCAAATGTGATTTTTGTGGAATCAACTCAAAATCTATTATGGTTGAAATTTGAAAAATGTTTGAATGCAGAAAAGCTTCTGACTTGTTATTTTTACCAAGGTTGATCTACAGATCCAAATGATTTGAATCCAACGGGCTTGGATTAATCATTTCAGTACCTTTCTAACAAAATTGGTTTCATGCATTTTGGTTCACTGAATCGAGCTGGGTTGATTTTTGAAACTTGCTACAGAATTGAGTTTGAAATAAATAGAAAAAATCTAAATTCAAACAGTTGGCTTGCACGGGAAGGGTTAATGGGCCGGCCCAGTGTCACTCCGCAGCGCGGGGCTCAGCTGACAGGGGGTTTCCACCCGTCAGTGTCTCATGACACGCGAAGCGGTACGGGGTGATGTGGTTCGTTGGATTAGAAGGGTGATCAACGGCTGAGGGTCGTCGTCAACGATGAACATGTCACCGGCGAGCTCGAACCCTAGCGGATCAGTGCGGGTCGTGGGAGGCTCACCGGGGCTCAGGCGAGGGTCGGCGATGGGGGCGAACGACGAAGTCGACGACGTTGATTCTCCTGGCACCGGCAGCTCCTCCTGGGACGGCTCCTCTCCTCCTCTGCAGTGGCGAGCTCTGGCCAAAATCCGGCGATGCGCTCCTCGCCTTGCTCCGGGAAGAAGTGGGAAGTCTCAGTGATAGGTGGGTAGTGATATGGTGTGAAGAAATCGAGCGGGGGCTCGATAGGGAGACCGAGAGGGATGGGCAGACGATGGTGGCGACACGGCTACAGGCGACTAGAGGCATGCCTGCGGTTGGCGATCAACGGGCAGTCTCCTGGCGATGCTCTAGAACTTGAATGCGATCTTAGGGGCGGTGGCAATTGGTCGGGAACGTGCGGTGCTCTGCGAGGCAGAGGCGGCGAACTCCGCGGCGAGCGATTGCTACGGGGTACGGGCGATGAAACGAACATGTCTGGTGGTCTCCTGGGACGGTGGGGTGCATGCTGGCAGGCGGCGAGGGCTCCAGGTGGTAGGGTTGAGTGGAACGGCGCGTGCACTAGGGTGCACGTCGGCATGGTCGACAGCAGCGCGGGCGTGGTGTTCCTGGCGGTTCTGGTCTCTGTTTTTGAGATAGGGCTGGTCGAGAGGGGGCGATGAGGCATGGGCTGCATGCTATACAAGGTGGGTACATCTAGTTCTTCTCCTAGCTTGCTGTCCACACTGGGTTGACATGGTGAGGCTCGGCCTTCTCACCATTGATGGCAATGGCAAGCTCACAATGGTGCTAGAGGTTAGTTAAAGGTGCTAGATGGTCTATTAAGGCTAGTTGCAACCAGAGAGGGAACAAGGTTGGCCAAAACACTGCTCAACATAGTGTTTTTGATTTGGTTAATTTGGATCTGCAACCTGTTTGATGAAATGGCCGCAAGAACTTGAGTTTTGAATTTTGAAAATATTTTTGGTGGGTGTGCTAGGCATGTGTTGAGGATTCTGTGGATGCTTGGGTTTTGAAAATTGAGCTTGTTTGAGTGGTTTTTGAAATAGTGGGATCTTCCCATACGAAATAGATTCAATTTTAAACTGTAATTTAAACTAAGCATTTGAATGTTTTTGGATGATCACAAAGTGGGCCTTGGTACCTTATTATGAGTACTATCAAGGGGTGCAAAGATCCATACATGTTTCTGTTAAGTTCTGAAAGTTAGGGATAGCCAAAGTAGGCATGGGAGTTAATTTGGCCAAAGTGACCATTCACTTAATTTATTCGTTTTGACTTGTTTGTCTTTGGGGAAAGTTTGGGGATTGTTTAGATGATGTTTATTTCTCCTAAGAATCATCTTACAAGCAAGGAAACACAGAATCATTACAATTCAAAAGAATCCAAATTTTGAATACAAACACATATGAATGCCTTCATATTTTTAGTTGGAAAAGTTTTTGTTAACCCTAATTTTGATGATTAGAGTTTGATGATCCATGTTTAATATTTTTGGGATGTTACACTGATCAATGCTTAGAGGAAATTGACACTTTTATTGTTAAGCAAGGTAATTTTAATAAACAAGTTCACAATGATTTATTGCAAAACTCTAGAGCCATTAATGAGTTGAAAGATATTGTGGAAAGAACTGCTAATGATGTTAAAATGCTTTGTAAACACTTTCAAATGGTTCAAACCCAAATTAATCAACTTGCTAAGGTACAAAAATGTATGCTAGTTAATGCTTCTGGAGATAAACATGCTTATGGAATTAGAACTAGGAGTGGTATAGCTACTCAAGATCCTTTATATCCTGAAGGACATCCTAAAAGAATTGAGCAGGATTCTCAACAATGTTAAAATAGTGGTATTCCTCATAAGATAAAGAAAAAGAAACACAAAATAGTTGAGGAACCACCTGAACCTGCTGTAGATCCTAATAGTATATCTGTCTCTCATGTTGAAACTGAAAGTGGTCATAAAACTGATGCTCCTCATAAGGAGGAAGTTGAGGAAGAACCTGAGAAGCACACTAAGAACACTAGGTACACTAAGGAAGATTTTATTCCTAATAAACATGGTAGTGAGAGAGAACCTTGGTTGCAAAAACCTATGCCTTTTCCTAATAAGAAACACAATTCAAAGGAGGAAGAACACTATAACAAGTTTTGTGAGTGGATGAAACCTTTATTTTGCAAATTCCTTTGAATGATGCTATTAAGTTGCCTCCTTATTCAAAGTATATGAAGGATATTGTCTCTAATAAAAGGAAGATTCCTAATGAGGAAATTTCTATTTTGCTTGCTAATTATTCCTTCAATGGTAAGGCTCCAAAGAAACTTGGTGATCCAGGTATTCCAACTATTACTTGCTCTATTAAAAATAATTATGTTAGAACTGCTTTGTGTGATTTGGGAGCTAGAGTTAGTGTTATGCCTTTTTATCTCTACAAGAGACTCTATCTAGAAAAGTTGATACCAACTGATATATCTTTGCAAATGGCTGATAAGTCAACTACTATTCCTGTTGGTATATTTGAGGATGTTCCTATTCAAGTGGCTCATAATTGCTTGGTTTTAACTGATTTTGTTGTGCTTGAGATGCCTGAAGATGATAATATGTCTATTATTCTTGGGAGACCTTTTCTTAATAATTCAGGTGCTATCATCAATTGTAATCAAGGAAAAGTAACTTTTAATATTAATGACAAAGAGCATACTTTCTATTTCCCTAAGAAGATTGATAAGAGCTATTTCCATAATTGAGAGCATCAAAGTTAGAGAAATGTATTGTCCCATTCCGCAATAAAGTTTTGAAACTATTATGATTGGGACTATTGCTATCAAGTTTGAGGTAACATAATCATTTTGTGGAATGAAAAGTTTTGTTTCATATAAGATTGTTTCGGTAACAAGACTTGATAAAACTTGTTAACTAAGGGATTTTAATGACCAAAACAATGCTTTTACAATGGTTATACTTGCTCACTTTTCTTTTTCTCTTCCTCTTGTTAGCTTTAGTTTTGCTAGTTGTTTGCTTTTTAGAGTATCTTAGAACTTCTATAGTTTTAGTTTGCGTTTTGCTTCTTCTAAAAAAATCTTTTCTGTGAGAAAATCAATTTTCATACCCTGAAAATTGGCCAAAAATAAAGTTTCCCGAAAAATTCTAGAAAATTCATATTAAAATTTTCCTCGAATAAAGGGGTAGAGGGACACCTGGAATGGCCCAGGGGGACCCAAAAGGCCAGCACACCCCCTGGTGGCGCGGCCATCCCTAGGGCATGCCTGGCCTGGGTGGGGCCCACCTGTGGACCTCCAAGTTGTCTCCTTCCAACCACTTCTTTCTCTGTCCCGAAAAACAGCAGAAAAATTTCTCAACCTCGAGTTCCTGCTGTTGTTGCTCCCGATTTTCGAGCTCCTTGCTCATCCCATCTTTGCTACTTATTTTTGGAGGGATTGCTCCTTGGTATGTGCCTCCTCTGCTTGTCCAACTAGATTTGTGATTGGTAGATTGCATCTTGAGTATTTTTATACTATAGGTGTCAGGTTGTGTGAGCTTGCATGCTTGTACTATTCTTAGAGATTTCATTTTGATGCATGTTTATCCCTCTAGCAAGTTCCTATGGTAGTTCTTCATCATTTATCAACTTGGAAATTACTTGGTTTGATGTTTGTCTAAATTTTTTAGAAAAGAAGATGAGTTCATACCAACTGCATCAACATGATTTGATGGTACCTGAGCCAATGAAAGTCCATGGGGAGGAAGAAGTCTTCCCTTCCATATATCCATGCCCTAAATTTATGAGAGCCGTGGGAATCTTCCAGGATTTCCAAACTATGATTACTAATGCAGGGTTGGAACACTTTGCTGAAGAGGAACCATATCAATATGTTAAGATAACCATGGATGTGGTGCAGGACTTCCAGTTTATTTGGTCCTTGTCTAACCCCATTGTCCATTATAAAATTTAAAACATAGTTGTCGACCTGCCTTTTGTTGATTTTTGTGCAACTATTAGAGTGCCACATTGGGGATATAATAAGAAGATCAGGGAGATGCCTAAGCCACTTATGGATTTATATGTTGAAATTTCCCAAGGTTGCGACTTCTAAAAGGAAAGTGGTACAAATCGGAACATTCAGTTCCCATCCATTAGATGTTTTGCCTATTTCATTACCAAGTGTGTTCTTGCTAGAAAGACTACTAGAAAGTTATCTTCATTTGATCTAGCTTTTATCTCAGCTACTTTGAATAGGATAGATCTTACAACCTGGGTTCTTTGATAGCTTACCACTTACCACCAACCGCGACAAGGGTGGAATTTGTGGAGGTCTCATTGCCTCTCGTTTGCTAGCTTTTCATGGTTTAGAGCCTCACCATTCAGATTATTGGTTCCCCATGGAGAGACTCGATCTCAATTCCATGGTTTAGCATAATTTTGTTTCTTCCTGAGCTACTATGAGAGATTTACCATATGAGATATCCTTTGTCAAGCGTGGTTAGAGCGGGGGTAGGACTAAGAAAGTAGTCTATTTGCCTGCACCTGCTTTGTTTAATTTTGATAACAGGCAAGGATGGTCACTCACGGAGGAAGATTTTGACACATACATGGCGGAGCTCTCCCAGCAAGAGGAGAATGTTGGAGAGGATGCCGAAGATGATTCGGTTCAGCCCTCCAACATGGGGGATTCTTCATACCAGCAGCCGTCCTATGATTGGAGCGCATCTTCTTCTTCATCGCGAAGGCCTGATTTTGATCATTCCTATGATGACCCACCAGCTTAGGGTTACTACCCGCGCTATTGAGGCCCACTTAGGCCAAAAGCCTAAGCTTGGGGGGAGGTACAACGACATCACACTCATCTATGTATCATGTTTCGTCGGTTATTTGTATATCCATGTTTCGTTCTTTTTGTTTTTTGTTTCTGCTTTCTCAAAACACAAAAAGACCAAAAATAGTTTCGTTGTTTCTCTTGGTTTGTTTCTTTGATTTTTAGCTTTGGTTTGCCTTAATAGTTTCTTTGATTTTTAGCTTTGGTTTGACCAATAATATTTTCGTCGGTTCTTTGTATATCCATGTTTCTTTGATTTTTAGCTTTGATTTGACCAAAAATATTTTGCTCTGTTTGTTTTTGCTTTGTGTGCTTGCTTTAAAAAATCGAAAACATCAAAAATATTTGTTGTTCTTCTTTGGTTTTTTGAAGTTCTTTGCAGGGTTCAGCGGTCCTCAATGGAGTTTTGTTTCATGTGATTTGTAAGACCCCACCTTTATAAAGGTAAAGGTCCCTGTGATTGCAATGCTAGTCCCTCGATCAAATGCTAGCATCAATAGTTTAAGATGAAGTACGCAGAAACAAAGGTCATTATTACATCGTCATTCCAGAGATAACATAGTATTTTACAACTCCATAGCCATATCCTAGTACAAGAGTTCAACTTAACAAAATAAAGTAAAGTCTTCATCTTCATGTGCCATAGGCAAGCATGTTGAGTGTAGACTCATAACCCTAATCCTCATCAGAGTAACGTGCAACATCACAAGTTACAGCCACAGTGGGTAAATACATTGGAACAGTATTGGCAAGTGATACCTTAGTAGAATAATAGTTTCTATCTTCTACATGAATTTGGCTAAGTGTAGCTTAGGCTTGCTTTGTTTAAAATAGGTTTTACCTATTAGTTGAAAACACTAAGTTTTTGTTTAAAAAAACTCCCAAGGAACCACCAATAGACATTGGTGAACCTTTACCCTTGTTCAACCACAAGTTTTTAATTTAGAAATTGGGATGAGGAGATTCTTTATAGCTTCCATGTCTTGATGCTCAAATTGTCCATTTCTGGGGACACGACTAAGTATTTAGATTCTTCCTTCTCGAGAGGTGGTGCACTTTCCCCACAGGACTCGATATGCATCGAGACAAGATCTTTCAGAAGCCTTCCCTCCTTCAATCAGAATGGATGCGCTCCAAACCTATCACCCCCTACCACCAACTGTCCATTTGGCTAAGTTATTGCAACCTATATGATCCAGGCAGAGCCCATATTGCCATGTGGCTGCACTAGAAGCTTCTTAACATATGGCATATCAAATCCCTTTGTTCCTGGGTGGCATTCCACAAGTGAGATACACAGGGTAGGCCATGGAAATGGGGACCTGGTAACCACTCAACAAAATTCCATCCATGCAATTACCATTCCACCCAGGTGTTTCATTCACTTAGTTGTTTTATTAAGTAAAAACATAACTCTAAGACTTAGCAACATTTTCCATAGCATGTATATAATCCACCCTTGTTTTCTACTAGCTAGGCTAAGCATGGCAATATAACAAGTATCATAACTTAGAGGAAATTCTATCAAGACTACAACTACTAGGATTTCCTATAGCATAGCAGATAGATACATAGCAAAAACATCATGCAAGCCCTATACAAAATATCACTAATGCATAGTCAAAATATTGGGACAAAAATATTAAGCACCACTTTCCTTGTTAGTTGGGGGAGTAGAAACAATCCTCACAATCACAATCACCACTAGCACCAAAATCTACACATAAAATAATAACACCGAATTCGTATTTCAAATAATCAAGCAAAAATATATGAATGCATGAAAATGCCATGTGATGATTTTTCTAAACTAAACAAGACAATTAAAATGTACTGAATCACTAAATAAACATTTAGAGACTAAATAAACTTAATTTGGCTTTAAAAACTTTTTATAAATAATTTTTATACACAAAATAAGCCTACAAATGTCTCTGCATAAAATTATTTTTAAGAGAGTAAAAATACAAAACCAAGCCTACATATGTGTAGGATTTAATTTTTTGATTCCATTGATATATTATTTGCATTTTTTGGATAAACAGAATAAACATTATGATTTTTACAAGTTTAAACATTCAAAAATCATTTCTCGAATTTTAAACAGACAGGATAGGCCACGTGGAGTGTTTCTATTGGCTGGTACCACTTCACACGGATTGTGCTCTGCGGACCGCAAGATTAAAATTAAATCGCATGGCTCAGATCTAATCATACCCTTTCGCTAAATGATCTAATCTGGCGCGCTGGATCTAGATCTAAGGGTCCTCGATGCTCTGACCATCGAGTGGCGGCGCAAATGGCCAGAGTGGCGGCAATGCTTCTGCCGGCGGTGAACTGGCGGCGCTAGGGGGCAAGTGGGGGTGGGGTGGGTCATTACCGAAGTGTGGGGACGCGACGATGATGATGGTTGAGAAGGTGGAGACGTCGGCGTGCGGAACCATCGAAAATTCCTCGCCGGAGATGCTCCTGGTGTCGGGTGCTCGAAGTCGTTGACAGAGGCAAGTCTACGGAGTGCCAGTGAACAAACCAAAGGCATTAGCGTGAGTGTGAGGGGACAGTGGACTTGGCAGAGCAAACCATAGGCGAGGGGGTGGTCAGACCTCACCGTAATTGGTCCGGGGCTCGTCGGGACAGCGGCGGTGCGAGGAGAAAAGCGAGCAGCCTGGTGGCGCAAAGGTGTGATTGAGTGGGGGGGGAATGGAGAGGAGGCTATGGGGTTTAAGTAGCAGGCTCCGGGGAGGAAATATCGCGCTGATTCAATGGAAATAACGCGAGATTTGATTCGGCAGTGAAGTGAGGAAACGGCCATGGCGAGCTGGTCTCACGCGGTGATTGAGGACGACGACGCTGACGTGGCATTGGGTCCACTTGACAGCGAGGGGGGGTGTGCGCGGGTGAAAAACAGAGAGGAGAGGGGGGTTATCCCGTGTGGGCTAGGTGGGCTGGTTGCTGGCCGCGGGTGGGTTGGTATAGATAGGTTAGCTGCATTTATTTTTTGTTCTTTTCTACTTTTCTATTTTAGTTTTGATTTTCTGAATCCATTTTCAAATATTTTCAAATGATTTTAAATTCAACCCACTTCTGGATTTTTGTAGAGTGATCCATGCACATACTTGTGTATAAAACACTATTGTTTACTGTAACATCCCTAAAATCATGTTTCAAACTTATGCATATCATCCATGCATCCATGATCATATGTTTTTCATTTCAAATAAAACACTTCAAAAACAGGAGCATATGAGCTCATTATTTTATGTGAACAGCTATTAGTCTAATGCCACTCTCAATTGAAGGGTTATTTGTTTTAAACCAAGCCTTGCTTGCTCTCTTGTTATTGTGTTTGATTGTTGAAGTTTGGTGAAATTTTACAAAACAAATATGATTCAGAAACTATTTCCAAAACTTATTCAAATTTTGTGCTATAGCACTGCTTATTTTGTTTGAACAAAGGGACCAAGCTAATACAAAGTGACCACTTGATTTTATGACCAGAAGTGTGAATGTTGCACCCTACAAAATCCTGGAAAAAGTTTGAATTCAAAAGCTTTTGAAACAATTTGGAATTCATTCCAGAAAATCAAAACAGAAAAAGAAAAAGAGAAAGGAAATATAAAAGGGTCGTCGCCAGACTTCTAGCCCAACGACGGATCCAGCCCATCTAGCCACCCGGGTCCCCTCTCTCTATCTCTTTCACTCGCAGACGCACACACGGAGTCGCTGACGCCAGGACCCCACCCCCTCTCTGATTTATTCGCTGACAAGTGGACCCGTGACCACCTCGTCGTCTTCGTCAATCACGCGCGCCAGCGATGCTCACGCCGCCGTTACTCGCCGCAGTCACTGCCACGTTGATTCCCATTGATTCCGCGAGTAACTCCATGCCCAGCTCCGTCTATATAAACCTCTCCCCCTCGCGACCATTTCCCCTCACTTAGCACCACCTCTCCGCCACCAGGCTGCCCGCAATCAACCTCATGCCGCCGCAGACAGAGCTCACTCCGGCGATCGATTCCAGTGAGCCCCATGCGCCCCTTCCCCTCTGGTTCATACGAGACGCTTTGCAACTTATTTGCGCACCTCCTGACCCCACTTATTTGTCCTGTACTGCCCTAGGTCGTCGGTTCCATTCGACACCGCAAGCACCCGACGACAACCTCAACTCCGGCGACCAAATTCGGTGAGTCCCTTGTTCCCCTTCACCTATGGCTCACACGAGGTTGTTTGCCACTGTCTTGTGCATCATCTGAAACCATTGGTTTGTGCTAGGGAGACCAGGAACGTCGCCAACGTCGCAGTCTACTCGAACTGGATGCCGCCCGCAACTCCAACGAGCTCCCGCAGCCCACTCCGTGCGCCCCTTACCAAGCCGCCACCAAGTTGAGCTTCTCCTCGTCGCTGCGAACCTGGTGAGCATCCTCTCCCCTCCTCGGGCGACATAGTTCGCCGGCTCCGCCACGGACAGAGCGCTCCGCCGCTCGCCTCCGCGCCAGCGCCGCCTGTCTGTGGTGAACTGGATCGTGGCCGTTAGATGTAGATCTTGCGGTTTATATTAGATCTTAATCGAAGAGGTACGAGCGCATCTGAGCCACTAGATCTAACTTAAATCCTATGGCTCGCAGAGATCGATCCGCCCGAACCGGTACGGGCCAATCAGAAACAGACGCGTGGCTAGGTTTAGATTTAAAATTGGATTTTGAATCTGATTTATGTTCAAATTTGTTTTAGCTATAACTTTTGATCCCCACGTTAGAATTTGACAAATTTTATACCGTTGGAATTAGGAGAGCAAGCTCTTTCTAATTATGTAATGTGTTTAATGTTTGGCTTCTGTTAAAAGGCTTTTATTTGCAGAAACTTGTGTAGGACTAATTAGAGTTTTTGATTTGTTTAGGAAATAATTTAGGGTATAAATATTGGTTTTTTTGGCAAGTTTTTAACTTTTTAGTGAATCAGTACTGTTTACTTGATTGTTTGAATTTTTAAAATCATCATTTACCATCTTGCATGCATGCATGCATATATTTTTTATTGTATATGGTTTGTGTGTAATTTGTTCCTACCAAACTTTTTGTAGATTTTGGTCCTAGTGATTGTGATTGTGAGGAGTGCTACTCTCCCAACTACCAAGGAAAGTGGTACTTCATGAATATTATCATTTCTATGTTTTCTACTAAGCATTAGAGATATTTTGTTAGACTTGCATGCTATATTTTGCTTATATGCCATGTTGGGAAATCCTAGTAGTTGTAGAAATGCTAGGGAATTTCTAAGTTAAGTTACTATCTATGCCATGCTTAGCCTAGCTAGTAGCAACCAAGGGTTGGTGAAATACATACATGCTATGATGAAAATATTTATAAGTCCTTTGGACTTGTGTTTTACCTAATAAAACAACTAAGTTAATGAAACATCTAGGTGGAATGGAAGGAAAGGTTTATGTTGAGTGGTTACACAAGGCCCATCTCTATGGTTTACCTTGTGTATCTCACTTGTGGTAAGCCACCCAGGACCAAAGAGATTTTAGAGGACAAGTGGTAAGAAGCTTCTAGTGCAGCCACTTGGCAATATGGGCTCTGCCTGGATCACATAAGTTGCTAGAACTTAGCCATTTGGACAGTTGGTGGTAGTGGGATGATAGGTTGGAACGCGTCCATTTGGTCTAAGGGAAGGCTTCTGAAAGGTCCTGTCTTGGTGAAACCAAGTCTGGTGGGGAAAGTGCACAACCTTTGCAGATGGAAAAATCTAAGTACTTAGCCAAGTCCATGGCAATGGACAACTTGAGCATCAAGACATGGAAGCTATCAAGAATCTCCTCATCCCAATTTCTAAGTAAAAACTTGTGGGTGAAGAAGGGTGAAGGACCTCAATGTCTATTGGTGGTTCCTTGGGAAAAGTTTTGACAAAGAAAAACTTAGTGATTTCAACTAATAGGAAAAACCTATTTTGAGCAAAGCAAGCCAAGCTACACTTAGCCAAATTGCATATATTATCTAGTCCACTTAAAATTTACTAAGGTATCACTTGCCAATACTATTCCAAAGTATTGACCCACTGTGGCTGTAACTTGTGATGTTGCAGGTTACTCTGATGAGGATTAGGTGTCATGAGTCTACACTCAACATGTTTGACTGTGTCACATGAAGATGAAGACTTTTGTTTATTTACTTATTCAAACTCTTGTATTAGGACTGTGGCCTTGGAGTTGTAAAGACTATGTTTATCTCTGGAATGGATGTAATAAATGACCTTTGTATTTGTGTACTTCATCTTAAACTGTGGATGCTAGCATTGATCTAGGGACTAGCATTGAAATCACAGGGATCCTTTTTCCTTTATAAAGGAGGGATCTTACAGATGGTATCAGAGCACTGTGTTGCCTGTAGGATTATGACCCTAGGATTGGAAACCACTAAGGAAAATTTTTCAGCAACTTCTACACTTGTCTATTCTTCTCGTAAACTTTTATAATCTTCTTCCTCATCTTTATTTGTAGATGAACTCCATCAACGAAGCCGTAAGGAAAGGACCACTCATGACAATGACTTTGGAGTGTGAGACAGAATTCCCCAAGGCTCTCAAGGACCTCATGGTTGCATTAGAGATACAAGGTGCTGCTGTGTATAAGGGTTTTCCTGTGATGGATGAAGGAGTGGAATACTGGTGGGTGCAACTTCACTTGTATAAAAACAAGGAAGACAACCACCAGGAAAAAGGATTCTGCATGTTCACCAATTCAGTGGTGCACACTACATTCTTTGAATTAGCAAAATATGCAGCTTTGAAGACCATCAAAGAACTTGGTGATAGAGTCAAGTGCAGAATGCTCAATCTCCAAAATGATCTAAGGAAAGAGAAAGAACATACCCAAGAGTTGGAAGCTACCAACCAAACCTTAAGAGGAGATATTATAGACTTAGTGATGGAGTCATGTGAGCAAGATAGGCTGATTGCTTCTAGAAACATTGTGTTAGCCAACAGATCCAGTGAGATAGGATTGTAAACATACTTCGTTAGTTGGACCACCACTTATCACCTTATTTTCCAAAATGTGACTTTAAAATAAGTTGAACCTTGGTTGTTGTAATGGATCCATGTATACCATGACTTGTGTGTTTTGATTTCCAAGGATATGTATGTGATGTTTTGTCTTTTGTTTTATCTTGAATTGTGTTGTTCTAACTTTTCTATCTTATAAATAGATGCCTAATTTTACCATCAACACTATTGAGGAGTTCCAGGTTACTCGCATTGGTCCTCGTATCGTTGAGCTTACTACTTTGCTCAATCTTCCTCTTCCTACCATCATGGTGCTTCCCCTCACCAAGTTTGAGAGGAAGGACCTCTGGGCTTCAAGGTCAACCAGCCCGGATGCCAGACAGAGCCTACCACGGAGGCCATTGTCTTAAAGCTCATGCACGACGAAAAGGAGAGAGGCCTTGAGGTAGTTATGCAGGATCTGATAGGACATCTGCTGGGGAGACACTCCCGACAGGTTAGAGGTACTCACTTCCACGTCTTCGGAAGATGTGATGAGGATGGAGAGTCCATCGACTTCGAGGATGATTCGAGGGACACGGCAGAGCCGATTCGTCTGTACCTCCAGGACTTAGAGTCTCTCATTAGGCACGTGGACACTGACAGGACCAACGTCATGCTCAACAATGACGAACTCCAGGTGCAGCTTCGCGAGAAGGACAAGCTCTTCGCGGAGCAAGACGAGATAGTTAAGGAAATGGAGGCGAAGTTCGAGAGCCAGGACAGGAAGTTCAAGAGTCAGGAGAAGTGTGTCCAGGATAGGAACAAGAAGATCCGGGACATGACTGAAGAGCTGCAGGCCAAGGACTTCGAGATCGAGCATCAGCAGACAGTGATTGAGAGGCTTCGTTCCCAGAAGAGGGCTCTCAAGGCCAAGATAGAGACCTTGACCACTAGTGTCGAGGAATACAAGACCACGATGGAGAATGCAGGTCTTACCTTTTTCGAGGAGGAGATTGATGCCGAGGAGTGGATTTGACTACTCATTTATCTTTTATTATCATACTTGTTGTTTGAGAACTTGTTATTTGACCATCCGACATGTGGATGGCTTGCTACTTGTGTGTTTTACTTTGCGAACTTGTTATCTTGTTGTTGAACCTTTATCATTGTGTTGCATGCTTTGTGTTTGCTTATATGATGTAATGTGCATGAAGACATCTATGGGTATCTCATTCTTACATTTATTGAACAAACCACAGATGCCTCCCCGTCGTGCAAACCCCAACCCCAACAACAACAACAACAACAACATCACTCTAGAAATGCAGCAAATGATGACCGCTCAAACTCAACTGATGCAGATGATGATGACGTTCATCCAGAACCAAAACAACAACAATAACAACAATAACAACAACAACAATAACAACAACAACAACCCACCGGGTTTTGATATGCTTACCAGGTTCTTGAGATTGAGGCCAGCAAAGTTCTCAGGGACGACTGACCCCACGGTGGCCAATGATTGGCTACGTTCTGTGAACAAGGACTTGGTAACCGTGGGCTGTACTGATGCTGAAAAGGTCAGATTTGCAGCACATTTGCTGGAAGGGACAGCCGCCACTTGGTGGGACAACTTCCATATCACCACTCCCATCGAAGATGTGACATGGGCTATCTTTGAGGATGGCTTTCGTACTGCTCATATCTCATCTGGAGTGATGAGTCTGAAAAAGAAGGAGTTCCATAACCTCAAGCAGCGCCACCACAGCATGGCCGAATATATTGAGGAGTTCAACAATCTGGCGCGATATGCACCAGATGAAGTTGACACAGATGCTAAGAGGAAAGAAAAGTTCCTCGAAGGGTTGAGTGATGAACTGAATCTACAGTTGGCTGTGGCCTATGTTCCCACTTATCAGTCTCTCTGTGACAAGTCTGCTATTTTGGAGAACAAAATGAAGCAAGTTGAAAGGATAAAAAGAAAGCACTCAGACAAGCACAACTCGGGATCGTCACACAAACATTCCCATTATGATGACAGTGGAAGCTCAGGATCCC
Organism: Avena longiglumis; assembly: GCA_030063025.1. Taxonomy (NCBI): domain Eukaryota; kingdom Viridiplantae; phylum Streptophyta; class Magnoliopsida; order Poales; family Poaceae; genus Avena; species Avena longiglumis. Next base: position 189,146,818 of record CP125974.1, on the reverse strand, counting down.
ACAAGCATGGGAAGTTCAACAAGAACCACAACCACAACCGTCATGACAACAAGCATCACCGTAGTCATGACAATGACAAGTACAAGAACCACAAGGGTGGATACAAGAGCCACCACAGTGGTAATGGAAGTGGAAGTGGAAGCCAGCCTGTCAAGAAAGACATAAGTCAGGTTGAATGCTTCAAGTGCAAGAAGATCGGGCATTATGCAAATGAATGCCCAGAAAAGAAAGTTGAAGGACCCATCAAGCCCAACCCTTTTCAGAAGGGACAGGTGAACCACATCAATGTGGAGGAAATCTATGAGGAGCCTGATGTTGTGGCTGGTAAGTTCAAACTCAATTCTGTTCGAGCATTTGTTCTCTTTGATACTGGTGCATCTCATTCATTCATATCAAGATCATTTGTTGAAAGAAATGAACTGCCGGTAGAAACTATTGGGTGTCCTATAAAAGTAAGTTCTCCTGGTGGAGAAATGATAGTGAATTCAGGATGTCATGATCTAGTCATAGAATTTGGGAAGTATAAGTTTCCCGTTAACTTGATAATTCTAAACTCCCAAGGATTGGATGTTATTTTGGGAATGGACTGGATGACTAAGCACAAGGGAGTGATAGATTGTGCCAACCATACTGTCTCACTCACAACTCCAGAAAATAAAAGGATCAGATTCAAGACCAATTTTGAAGCAAAAAAGAGTATGCTAAATTATCTTAAGGGGGTTAGCATAGACAGTGTGCCAATTGTGAGTGAATATCCGGATGTGTTTCCGGAAGAATTTCCGGGAATGCCACCAGATAGAAATGTGGAGTTTCTGATAGATTTGGTACCAGGATCTGTACCAATAGCAAAGAGACCATATAAAATGTCAGTGGATCAACTGAAAGAACTCATGAAACAACTTGGATAGCAGTTACAGAAAGGATTTATTCAACCAAGTTCTTCATCTTGGGGAGCCCCAGTTTTGTTCGTGGAGAAGAAAGATAGAAGTCAAAGGTTATGCATAGATTACCGTTCACTCAACGAGGTGACTATCAAGAACAAATACCCATTTACTAGAATTAATGACTTGTTTGATCAGTTAGAAGGATCATGTGTGTTCTCAAAGATTGATCTCCGGTCGGGCAATTTTCATCTCAAGATAAGAGAACAAGACATACCTAAGACAGCGTTCACTACAAGGTATGGATTGTATGAGTATACCATAATGCCTTTTGGTTTGACTAATGCTCCAGCATACTTCATGAATATGATGAACAAGGTGATCATGGAATTCCTTGACAAGTTTGTTGTCGTTTTCATCGATGACATTTTAGTCTACTCTAAGAGCAAAGAAGAGCATGAAGGACATTTGCATTTGATACTTGAGAAGTTGAGAGAGCATAAACTTTATGCCAAATTCAGCAAGTGTGAATTCTGGTTGAATGAAGTTGGATTTCTTGGACATGTTATGACAAAGGATGGTGTAGCAGTTGATCCTGCTAAAGTTTCAGCGGTGACTGAATGGGAATCTCCCAAGTCAGTGAAGGAAGTTCGTAGTTTCCTTGGCTTATCAGGTTACTACAGAAGGTTCATTTAAAATTTCTCCAAGGTAGCTAAGCCTATGACTGAATTGCTAAAGAAATACAAGAAGTTTGCTTGGTCTGAAGGTTGTGAACTCAGCTTTCAGGAATTGAAAAAGAGACTTGTGACAGCACCAGTCTTGTGTCTGCCAGATTTGGAAAAAGATTTCCAAGTATATTGTGATGCATCTCATCAGGGTTTGGGTGCAGTAATTATGCAAGACGGTAAAGTTGTGGCTTATGCCTCGAGACAACTCAAAACTCATGAAGTGAACTATCCTACTCATGATATAGCGTTAGCCTCTGTCGTCCATGCACTCAAAACATGGAGGCACTATCTTTTGGGAAAGCGTTGTGAAGTGTTCACAGATCACAAGAGTTTGAAGTATATCTTCACCCAGAAGGAAATTAATATGAGACAAAGAAGATGGCTAGAACTTATCAAGGATTATGACTTAAGTTTGCAATACCACCCTGGTAAAGCAAGTGTTGTAGCAGATGCTCTAAGTCGTAAGGTTTTTGTGAATGGCCTTACCAAAGGAGAATTGCCAGATGATCTGTGTACCCAATTTAGAAAACTCAGATTGGAGATTGTGCCTGAAGGACATCTCATGACTTTGGATGTTCAACCCACTTTGTTGGGCAAGATCAAAGAAGCCCAGAAGACTGATAAAGAAATTGAAGAGATTAAAGAAAATATTGGCAAAGGAAAAGCCAAAGGGTTCCATGAAGACGAACAGGGTACTTTATGGCATGGGAAACGTATCTGTGTTTCACAAGATCCGGAGCTGCGGAAACTGATTTTGCAAGAAGCACACAACTTTCCCTATTCCATTCATCCGGGTAACACCAAAATGTACATGGACATGAAAGAAAGATTTTTGTGGAATAATCTCAAGAAGGACATCGCCGAACATATTGCTTTGTATGATGTGTGTAGTAGATTGAAAGCGGAACATCAGAAACCAGCAGGTTTGCTTCAACCACTACCTATTCCTGATTGGAAGTGGGACAAGATTGGTATGGATTTCATTACTGGATTACCAAGGACCAGGTCAGGATATGATTCTATTTGGGTAGTAGTGGATCGCATAACTAAAGTGGCTCATTTCATACCCGTGAAGACAACCTATACAAGTGCTAAGTTAGCCAAAATCTACATGAGTAGAATTATATGTCTAGATGGAGTGCCCAAGAGTATTGTGTCTGATAGGGGAACTCAATTCACTTCCCATTTTTGGAGACAGTTACATGAGTCATTGGGAACGAGGTTGGAATTCAGTACTGCTTTTCATCCTCAAATCGATAGACAAACCGAAAGGACTAATCAAATTCTTGAAGAAATGCTGAGGGCATGTGCCCTAGACTATGTAGCCAGTTGGGATGAAAGTCTTCCTTACGCAGAATTTTCTTATAACAACAGCTATCAAGCCAGCATTGAGATGGAACCATTTGAGTTTCTCTACGGAAGAAAGTGTACCACCCCATTGTTATGGAATGGTGTGGGAGAAAGAAGTTTGTTCGGGCCAGATCTTATCAAAGAAGCCGAAGAGAAGGTCAAGTTGGTTAAGGACAGGTTGAAGATAGCACAGTCCCGACGGAAAAGCTACGCAGATCCTAAGCGTAGAGAAGTCACCTACGAAGTTGGTGATAGAGCCTATCTTAGAGTGTGTAGAGGGGTTACAATCTTTAATAAGATACAGCCCCCTGTGTTTACAATGCTAGTCCCTGGATCAATAGCTAGCATCCACAGTTAAGATGTAATATCAAGAAACAAAGGTCATAATATAACTTTATAACCAGGAATAACATAATTTTATTACATCATTACATAGCTCATTTGGCTATTACATTACATTGTAGCGGAATAACTATAAGTATGGGTCCTTCATCTTCAAAGTGCCACAGGCAGATGTTGGTTGTAGACTTTGTAATCCTAAACATTCAATCTTCACTAAAATCAATCAAACCTGCAACATTACAAGTTACAGCCACAAGGGTCAATACTTTGGAATAGTATTGGCAAGTGATACTATAATAGTATAGTGGAGTCTATCATCTATATGCATTTGGCTAAGTGGAGTTGAGGCTTGCATTGCTCAAAATAGATTTTTCCTTAACATTTGAAAATACTAAGTTTTTGCTTTGACAAAATCATATTTCTCAATCAAAGATTGAAGATCCTTTACAAGGCATCTCTCAATCAAAGATTGAAGATTTCAAACAACCCTTGTTCAAACCACAAGATTTTAACTTAGAAATTTGAATGATGAGATTCTTGATTGCTTCCATGTCTTGATGCTCAAATTGTCCTTTACCAGGGGACATGGCTAAGTACTTAGATTTTACTCTCTGCAGAGGTGGTGCACTTTCCCCACAAGACTTGGTTTCCCAAGACAAGATCTTTCAGAAGCCTTCCCTTAGACCAAAATGGACGCGTTCCAACCTATCAAACACTACCACCCACTATCCATATGGCTAAGTTCTTGCAACCTATATGATCATGGCAGAGCCCATATTGCCAAGTGGTTGCACTTGAAGCTTCTCAACATTTGACATCTCAAATATCTTTGTTCCTGGGTGGCATACCACAAGTGAGATACACAAGCCAAGTCCATGGCCTTGTGAACCACTCAACCAAAAACCACCAAGCAAGCCCATTCCACCCAGGTGATTCATTAACTTAGTTGTTTTATTACACAAAAACATAAGTCCTCAGACTTAGAGATTTTTCCATAGTGTGAATATATTTTCCACCCATGTTTTCTATTAGCTAGGCTAAGATTGATAGTAGTAGGAATCTTAACTTAGGAAAATCCTAATAAGGATTCATCTACTAGGTTTTCTTATAGCAAGGTCTATACTTAGCAAAATCCATGCAAGTTTTACTTAGCAAAATCACTAATGCATAGAGAAAGTAATGAGACAAAAAGTATGAAGCATCACTTGCCTTTTTGGTAGAGGGTATAGGTTCACTCCTTATCCTTGCAACAATCACACTCTTCAAGTCACTACAATTCAATCAAGCAAGGCACAAACTTAATCTACCAATCAAGCAAAACATCACATAAAATAACAAAGTCAAAGTAACGCATGCAAGCATGCAAAAGATGGTTCTAATTGCAAAGGTGGTATCCACTAGGCTTCTAAACTTTGTAAAGTCAAAAATGGTTATTTTCCAAAGTGGAAAAGTCATTTGCAAACGGGTTTTGGTCTATAAACCATTTTTAAATCTAATCATTATTTTATGTGGTGAAAATTATTTTTATCAAAGCAAAACTTTATGTTTTTCACCAAATGAGTTGCTATTGCAAAACTTGGTGTTTTGGGTCAGTAGGTTTGGTCTAAACCATTTTCCCAAAGTTTTTACTCAAAATCATTTTCATAACAAAAAATCATTATTTTCTTTTGGCTAGAAATGACTAAATCAAGTTTTCCATCCTAAACTTTACCAAATCCATTTTCCAAACTATGGGTTGGTTCCTAGGGTCAGTGAGTTTACAACAAACCAATTTGCAAAGGTTTTAACCTTAAAAACATTTTTAAACAATTTTTCTAATCTAAATAACCATACAAATGAATCTGCAAAAACAAGCAAACAAAAAGATACTATTTGCTAAACCAAGGGCATGGTTGGCTAGGGCTGGTTCTCCTGAATCCATTGATATAAAATTTGTAAAATTTGGACGCGTGGTTTGCAAGTTACAAGGGTTTCAAAATGGCATTTAAATCTGGTTACTAAATCTGTTTCAATCAAACACTGGCCACGCGTCGCGCCGTGATTGCCCAGTACCGGTTCGTCTGGATCGAGTGACACAGACCACATGATTAAAAGGGGCATGTGCGGCTCAGATCAAACGTACCCCTTCGTTTTAATGAATCTATCCTAGCCAACGGATCTGCATCTAACGGTTGCTACGTGTTTGACCTAAAATGAGCGGCGCTGATGGCGACTGTGCGGCGGCGGCGCTCTGGCGGCGAGGTTGCCGACGATGCAGGATGCGAGAAAGAGGAAGGGGGAGCTCACCGAGTTCGCAGCACACTGCTGATGCTCCTCGTGGTCTTTGTTGGCCAAGGGGCGCAGGGGTTCCCGGGGAATTGCTCACCAGAGTTGAGCCGTGCCTCGGGTGAGGTCAGTCGTCGACGGGGGCGAGGTTGCAGGCCACGCGCAAGTGATTGGCGAGCACCTGGAGATGCAGAAGACGCAGACTAATCAAATGGCATGATACTGATCAAGGCGTGCACGGAGTCGAGTGCTAGAGCTCACCGGAGTTGCGGGGTCATCGGTGGCGTACAGGTGGAGACGTTGCCGACACTTTGGGGCGCTCGGGGGCGAGCTGGCGCTACGGGGATGATCGCCAGGAGGTGGGGATCACGAGAGCATGGTCGAGGAGGCAAGGGGCGGCGTGGGGCTGCCGGAATCGGCCGGGGAAGTCGTCGGAGACAGAGCGGCTCGGGGAGAAATTGGAGCGGCCTGGGGGCGTGCTTGGGGGATGAGACAGAGGGGAAATGGAGAGGAGTCACTGGCGTTTAAAGGGGCATGGTCATTGCAAGAAATCAAAGCCTCCTTCATGCGCAATCAACGCCGGAGTAATCTCACTGCAACGGTCAGGGCGACGGGGTCTCGTTGAAGACGATGGCTGGGGATGTGGGGCCTGCTTGCCAGCGAGTGAGGAAAGTTTCAGGTGGGCTCCAGTTGTCATTCACTGCGTGGGGTTTGTTTTGCGGTGAAAAACGATTCACTTCGTTGAGAGGGAGAGGTGGGCTCGGTTGGGCTGAGTTGGGCTAGGATAGCTGGGCCAGTCCGAACTCCATTTTTTTTATTCTGCATCCTTTTCTTTTTCTATTTCTGATTTCTGTTTTGAATTTCAATCAACTTATTCAATCATTCAAACAATTCAAACAATCATTAAACTTTGTATTGTGTTTTTGGTTCTGTTTATCAACATAAACCCAATCCCAAAATAAAATAATATTTTTATTCTTTTTAGGATCCATTCATTAATTAAATAAAATGGATCATTAGTTATTTAATAACATAGGGTTTGATTTAATTAATAAAATCTTCATTTGAAATCCAAATATTTTCAAAACCAAATCAGTAGGTTTTATTTGAAAATAAAAGATATTTGGAAATATTGTTTAAAACAAAATAACACCTTTATTTTGGGTTCCATTAATAATTAAATAAATGGACCTTGGTTATTAAATCAAATAGGTTTTGTTTTATTTAAAACTTTATATGAAATCTAAATAAAACCAAAATACTTTAGTAGGTTTTATTTGAGAATATAAAATACTTGGAATTTTTTTTTTAAAATAAATAAATAAGTTTTAGTGTTTATTTAAAATGGGAAAAGCCTTTACTTAAATAAAATTTGGATATTAAATCCTTATTATTTTATTTAAATAAACCCTTGCTATTTTTATTCAAAACAAAATGTTTTAATTCAAAAGCTTGGCCAAGGTTTTAATTTGGCTTTATAAAATAATCTTTATTTATAAATCCACCTTTTCATTTGAAAACAAAATCTTTTATTAAAGATCCAAAATAGTATTTTTTAAAATATTCAAAATATTTTCTTTATTAAATGTTTATCTTTTTAAATCCCTTTAGGATTTTATTTGATCAAATAGGTTTGAAGGTTTCCAATTGGAATCAAAAAGTTTCTTCTGGCCCTGAAAATCAAACAAAGTTTTATTTTATTCATTTATTTTCACATTACAAGATTTGGAAAATCTTGGGATGTGACAGGCTACCACCCTTAAAATAAATCTCGTCCCGAGATTTGGGGAGGATAGGGTTACAAGTAGGCTCAAAACATTTAGGGTACTACCACCCTTAAAAAATTTCCAACTAAACTACATGTTGGCCCTCTTGGGATCCTGGGGTAACTTCTCTGGGCAAACACCTGCATAGTGTCCTTTATTTCCATACTTGACTCATGGGCCAAGGTTGAGTTTCTCCATAGGCTTGTTCAACTTGTTCATCATCTTTTCTGGACAATTGTTTACATAGTGGCCTGGTTCCTTGCATTTGAAACATATCACTTGGCTGATATCTTTCTTTTCCTTTGGTATCATTGCCTCTTGTTTGTTTCTTTGGTTCTTTTTCTTTTCTGGGCATTCATTGGCATAGTGTCCCATCTCTTTGCAATTGTAACATTGCAACTGGCTTATGTCCTTCTTCTTCTTTTTGGGTCTCTCCAAAGCTAGGAGTTCTTCTAGTTCATGTTCTTCATAGGTGGGAGATCTTTCTCTCTTCTTGGGGCATTGATCTTCATGTTCCTTGGAAGCATGATCCTTGTATCCACAAGTATTGCTGGCTTGGGTTCCTTCTAAAATAGCATCTTTGTCATCCTTGTTGTCCATAGTTCTTTGGGAAAAGTTTTCTCTCATGTTGATCATTTGAGAAACCAATCCTTGCAACAATTGGGATTGAAGTTTCAAAATCCTTTGTATGGATGGGTCTAGTCCATTGTTGTTGGCTAAAAGCTGAGTTGTCTCTTGGCTCAACTGGTTTTGGGTTGCTATGAGTTCTCTCATGTTGTCCTCTTGGTTGTTGTTGTTGTCATCAACCTTGATGTTGGAGTTTCTTGGAGAAGTCATCTGTTTGGGTTGGGTAGGGATTAGAATAGGCAAGATATTTCTAAGGGAATATTTCTAATCACACACATCATAATTCACACCAGCAATGAGCAAGCAATCACAAACAAACATTTCACTCAAACAAGGTTCAAGCACATACTTAGGCAACAAAATATTTTTGTTACACCACATAAGTTGGTGGTTTTGTCTTAACTAAAATATGGTGGTCCATCTATATGGTTCACTTGTGATCTTTCCATCCTTTTTGGTTGCTTCTTCTTACATGAGATCATGGTTCCCTTGAGAAAAACTCTTGGTCACAATAACTTCTAGTGATGTAGGTTCCTTCTAACTTTTGCATTCCCTCAGTCTTTAATTCTTGAGCAAGATTTCCTTGTCTCACTTGTAGTCCTTAGTGGTATCCAAGTTGGAAGTCCTTGGTGAATATGCTAAAGATGTTGAAGTCATTAGAGTTGAAGAAGTTTAAGTCATTAGAGTTGAAGTAGTCCTTTGCACATGGTGTAGTCTTTGGCCATGGGTAGGTTTTCCATCAAGTTGAAGTAGAAGAGAAGTAGAGTTGAAACCAAGATGGTTGAGGAAAGAGTTTACAAGTGTTTTTGTAAATAAGTTTTGGATCAATATATAAATCCTATTATTCTAAGGTTTTTTTTCCAATCCTAGGGTTTACAAATCCTACAGGCAACACAATGCTCTGATACCATATGTAGAGGGGTTCCAATCTTTAATAAGATAGAGCCCCCTGTGTTTACAATGCTAGTCCCTGGATCAATAGCTAGCATTCACAGTTAAGATGTAATATCAAGAAACAAAGGTCATAATATAACTTTATAACCAAGAATAACATAATTTTATTACATCATTACATAGCTCATTTGGCTATTACATTACATTGCAGCGGAATAACTATAAGTATGGGTCCTTCATCTTCAAAGTGCCACAGGCAGATGTTGGTTGTAGACTTTGTAATACTAAACATTCAATCTTCACTAAAATCAATCAAACCTGCAACATGACAAGTTACAGCCACAAGGGTCAATACTTTGGAATAGTATTGGCAAGTGATACTATAATAGTATAGTGGAGTCTATCATCTATATGCAGTTGGCTAAGTGGAGTTGAGGCTTGCATTGCTCAAAATAGATTTTTCCTTAACATTTGAAAATACTAAGTTTTTTGCTTTGACAAAATCATATTTCTCAATCAAAGATTGAAGATCCTTTACAAGGCATCTCTCAATCAAATATTGAAGATTTCAAACAACCCTTGTTCAAACCACAAGATTTTAACTTAGAAATTTGAATGATGAGATTCTTGATTGCTTCCATGTCTTGATGCTCAAATTGTCCTTTACCAGGGACATGGCTAAGTATTTAGATTTTACTCTCTGCAGAGGTGGTGCACTTTCCCCACAAGACTTGGTTTCCCAAGACAAGATCTTTCAGAAGCCTTCCCTAAGACCAAAATGGACACGTTCCAACCTATCAAAGACTACCACCCACTGTCCATATGGCTAAGTTCTTGCAACCTATATGATCATGGCAGAGCCCATATTGCCAAGTGGTTGCACTTGAACCTTCTCAACATTTGACATCTCAAATCTCTTTGTGCCTGGGTGGCATACCACTAGTGAGATACACAAGCCAAGTCCATGGCCTTGAGAACCACTCAACCAAAAACCACCAAGCAAGCCCATTCCACCCAGGTGATTCATTAACTTAGTTGTTTTATTACACAAAAACGTAAGTCCTCAGACTTAGAGATTTTTCCATAGTGTGAATATATTTTCCACCCATGTTTTCTATTAGCTAGGCTAAGCTTGATAGTATTAGGAATCTTTAACTTAGGAAAATCCTACTAAGTATTCATCTACTAGGTTTTCTTATAGCAAGGTCTATACTTAGCAAAATCCATGCAAGTTTTACTTAGCAAAATCACTAATGCATAGAGAAAGTAATGGGACAAAAAGTATGAAGCATCACTTGCCTTTTTGGTAGAGGGTATAGGTTCACTCCTTGTCCTTGCAACAATCACACTCTTCAAGTCACTACAATTCAATCAAGCAAGGCACAAACTTAATCTACCAATCAAGCAAAACATCACATAAAATAACAAAGTCAAAGTAATGCATGCAAGCATGCAAAGATGGTTCTAATTGCAAAGGTGGTCTCCACTAGGCTTCTAAACTTTGTAAAGTCAAAAATGGTTATTTTCCAAAGTGGCAAAGTAATTTGCAAAAGGGTTTTGGTCTATAAACTATTTTTAAATCTAATCATTATTTTATGTGGTGAAAATTATTTTTATCAAAGCAAAACTTTATGTTTTTCACCAAATGAGTTGCTATTGCAAAACTTGGTGTTTTGGGTCAGTAGGTTTGGTCTAAACCATTTTCCCAAAGTTTTTACTCAAAATCATTTTCATAACAAAAAATCATTATTTTCTTTTGGCTATAAATGACTAAATCAAGTTTTCCATCCTAAACTTTACCAAATCCATTTTCCAAACTATGGGTTGGTTCCTAGGGTTAGTGAGTTTACAACAAACCAATTTTCAAAGGTTTTAACCTTAAAAACATTTTTAAACATTTTTTCTAATCTAAATAAGCATACAGATGAATCTGCAAAACAAGCAAACAAACAGGTACTATTTGCTAAACCAAGGGCATGGTTAGCTAGGGCTGGTTCTCCTGAATCCATTGATATAAAATTTGTAAAATTTGGACGTGTGGTTTGAAAGTTACAAGGGTTTCAAAATGGCATTTAAATCTGGTTTCTAAATCTGTTTCAATCAAACACTGGCCACGCGTCGCGCCGTGATTGGCCAGTACCGGTTCGTCTGGATCGAGTGACACAGACCACATGATTAAAAGGGGCATGTGAGGCTCAGATCAAACGTACCCCTTCGTTTTAGTGAATCTATCCTAGCCAACGGATCTGCATCTAACTGTTGCTACGTGTTTGACCTAAAATGAGCGGCGGCGGCAGCGCTCTGGCGGCGAGGTTGCCGACGATGCAGGATGCGAGAAAGAGGGAGGGGGAGCTCACCGAGTTCACAGCACACTGATGATGCTCCTCGTGGTCTTTGTTGGCCAAGGGGCACACGGGTTCCTGGGAATTGCTCACCGGAGTTGATCCGTGCCTCGGGTGTGGTCAGTCGTCGACGGGGGCAAGGTTGTAGGCCACGCGCAAGTGATTGGCGAGCACCTGGAGATGCAGAAGACGCAGACTAATCAAATGGCATGATTTACTGATCAAGGCGCGCACGGAGTCGAGTGCTAGAGCTCACCGGAGTTGCGGGGTCGTCGGTGGCGTACAGGTGGAGACGTTGCCGACACTCTGGGGCGCTCGGGGGCGAGCTGGCACTACGGGGATGATCGCCAGGAGGTAGGGATCACGAGCGCATGGTCGAGGAGGCAAGGGGCGGCGAGGGGCTGCCGGAATCGGCCGGGGAAGTCGTCGGAGACAGAGCGGCTCGGGGAGAAATTGGAGCGGCCTGGGGGGCGTGCTTGGGGGATGAGACAGAGGGGAAATGGGGAGGAGTCACTGGCGTTTAAAGGGGCATGTTCATTGCGAGAAATCAAAGCCTCCTTCATGCTCAATCAACGCCGGAGTAATCTCACTGCAACGGTCAGGGCGACGGGGTCTCGTTGAAGACGATGGCTGGGGATGTGGGGCCTGCTTGCCAGCGAGTGAGGAAAGTTTCAGGTGGGCTCCAGTTGTCATTCACTGCGTGGGTTTTTTTTGCGGAGAAAAACGATTCACTTCGCTGAGAGGGAGAGGTGGGCTCGGTTGGGCTGAGTGGGGCTAGGATAGCTGGGCCAGTCCGAACTCCGTTTTTTTTTATTCTGCATCCTTTTCTTTTTCTAATTCTGATTTCTTTTTTGAATTTCAATCAACTTATTCAATCATTCAAACAATTCAAACAATCATTAAACATTGTATTGTGTTTTTGGTTCTGTTTATCAACATAAACCCAATCCCAAAATAAAATAATATTTTTATTCTTTTTAGGATCCATTCATTAATTAAATAAAATGGATCATTAGTTATTTAATAACCTAGGGTTTGATTTAATTAATAAAATATTCATTTGAAATCCAAATATTTTCAAAACCAAATCAGTAGGTTTTATTTGAAAATAAAATATATTTGGAAATCTTGTTTAAAACAAAATAACACCTTTATTTTGGGTTCCATTAATAATTAAATAAATGGACCTTGGTTATTAAATCAAATAGGTTTTGTTTTATTAAAAACTTTATTTGAAATCTAAATAAAACCAATTCAGTAGGTTTTCTTTGAGAATATAAAATACTTGGAAAAACTTTTTTAAAATAAATAAATAAGTTTTAGTGTTTATTTAAAATGGGAAAAGCCTTTACTTAAATAAAATTTGGATATTAAATCCTTATTATTTTATTTAAATAAACCCTTGCTATTTTTATTCAAAACAAAAAAATTTAATTCAAAAGCTTGGCCAAGGTTTTAATTTGGCTTTATAAAATAATCTTTATTTATAAATCCACATTTTCATTTGAAAACAAAATCTTTTATTAAAGATCCAAAATAGTAATTTTTTAAATATTCAAAATATTTTCTTTATTAAATGTTTATCTTTTTAAATCCCTTTAGGATTTTATTTGATCAAATAGGTTTGAAGGTTTCCAATTGGAATCAAAAAGTTTCTTCTGGCCCTGAAAATCAAACAAAGTTTTATTTTATTCATTTATTTTCACATTACAAGATTTGGAAAATCTTGGGATGTGACAGAGTGTCACCACTTCGTGGAGTGAAAAGGTTCGGAGTCAAAGGAAAATTGGCACCAAGATATGTTGGGCCATTCAAGATTCTGAGTCGCAAAGGAGAAGTTGCCTATGAAATTGAACTGCCAGAATCTCTGTCAGCTGTCCATAATGTGTTTCATGTGAGTCAACTTAAGAAATGTCATCCAGAAATGGAAGAAACTTCTTTGAAGGATACTATACCTTTGGAGGAGGTTCAACTATAAAGTGATCTCACTTATGAAGAGAAACCTATCAAGATTCTTGAGACAACAGAAAGAGTCACACGGACTAAGACTATCAAATTCTGCAAAGTGCATTGGAATCATCATTCCGAAGAGGAAGCAACATGGGAAAGAGAAGATGATCTTCGGAAAGACCACCGACACCTATTTGCTAGCCAATCCGAATCTCGAGGGCGAGATTCACCTTAAGGGGGTTAGATTTGTAACATCCCTAAAATCATGTTTCAAACTTATGCATATCATCCATGCATCCATGATCATATGTTTTTCATTTCAAACAAAACACTTCAAAAACAGGAGCATATGAGCTCATTATTTTATGTGAATAGCTATTAGTCTAATGCCACTCTCAATTGAAGGGTTATTTTTTTTAAACCATGCCTTGCTTGCTCTCTTGTTATTGTGTTTGATTGTTGAAGTTTGGTGAAATTTTACAAAAAAAATATGATTCAGAAACTATTTCCAAAACTTATTCAAATTTTGTGCTATAACACTTCTTATTTTGTTTGAACAAAGGGACCAAGATAATACAAAGTGACCACTTGATTTTATGCCCAGAAGTGTGAATGTTGCACCCTACAAAATCCTGGAAAAAGTATGAATTCAAAAGCTTTTGAAACCATTTGGAATTCATTCCAGAAAATCAAAACAGAAAAAGAAAAAGAGAAAGGAAATAGAAAAGGGCCGTCGCCAGACTTCTAGCCCAACGACGGATCCAGCCCATCTAGCCACCCGGGTCCCCTCTCTCTCTCTTTCACTCGCAGACGCACACACGGAGTCGCTGACGCCAGGACCCCACCCCCTCTCTGATTTATTCGCTGACAAGTGGACCCGTGACGACGTCGTCGTCTTCGTCAATCACGCGCGCCTGCTACGCTCACGCCGCCGTTACTCACCGCAGTCACTGCCGCGTTGATTCCCATTGATTCCGCGAGTAACTCCACGCCCAGCTCCGGCTATATAAACCTCTCCCCCTCACGACCATTTCCCCTCACTTAGCACCACCTCTCCGCCACTAGGCTGCCCGCAATCATCCTCACGCCGCCGCAGACAGAGCTCACTCCGGCGATCGATTCCGGTGAGCCTCGTGCGCCCCTTCCCCTCTGGTTCATACGAGCCGCTTTGCAACTTCTTTGCGCACCTTCTGACCCCACTGATTTGTCCTGTACTGCCCCAGGTCGTCGGTTCCGTTCAACACCGCAAGCACCCGACGACAACCTCAACTCCGGCGACCAAATTCGGTGAGTCCCTTGTTCCCCTTCACCTATGACTCACCCGAGGTTGTTCGCCACTGTCCATTGGTTTGTGCTAGGGAGACCAGGAACGTCGCCAACGTCGCCGTCTACTCGAACCCGATGCCGTCCGCAACTCCGACGAGCTCCCGCAGCCCACTCCGTGCGTCCCTTGCCAAGCCGCCGCCAAGTTGAGCTTCTCCTCGTCGCTGCGAACCTGGTGAGCATCCTCTCCTCTCCCCGGGCGACCTAGTTCGTCGGCGCCGCCACTGACAGAGCGCTCCTCCGCTCGCCGCCGCGCCAGCGCCGCCTGTCTGTGGTCAACTGGATCGTGGCCGTTAGATGTAGATCTTGCGGTTTAGATTAGAACTTAAACTAAGAGGTACGAGCGCATCTGAGCCACTAGATCTAACTTAAATCCTACGGCTCGCAGAGATCGATCCGCCCGAACCGGTACGGGCCAATCAGAAACAGACGCGTGGCTAGGTTTAGATTTAAAACTGGATTTTGAATCTGATTTATGTTCAAATTTGTTTTAATTATAACTTTTGATCCCCACGTTAGAATTTGACAAATTTTATACCGTTGGAATCAGGAGAGCAAGCTCTTTCTAATTATGGAATGTGTTTAATGTTTAGCTTCTGTTAAAAGAGTTTTATTTGCAGAAACTTGTGTAGGACTAATTAGAGTTTTTGAATTGTTTAGGAAATAATTTAGGGTATAAATATAGGTTGTTTGGCTCGTTTTTAACTTGTTAGTGAATCAGTACTGTTTACTTGCTTGGTTGAATTTTAAAAATCATCATTTACCATCTTGCATGCATGCATATATTTTTTATTGTATATGTTTTGTGTGTAATTTGTTGCTACCAAACTTTGTGTAGATTTTGGTGCTAGTTATTGTGATTGTGAGGAGTGCTACTCTCCCAACTACCAAGGCAAGTGGTACTTCATGAATATTATCATTCCTATGTTTTCTACTAAGCATTAGAGATATTTTGTTAGACTTGCATGCTATATTTTGCTTATATGCCATGTTGGGAAATCCTAGTAGTTGTAGAAATGCTAGGGAATTTCTAAGTTAAGTTACTATCTATGCCATGCTTAGCCTAGCTAGTAGCAACCAAGGGTTGGTGAAATATATACATGCTATGATGAAAATATTTCTAAGTCCTTTGGACATGTGTTTTGCCTAATAAAACAACTAAGTTAATGAAACATCTAGGTGGAATGGAAGGAAAGGTTTATGTTGAGTGGTTACATAAGGCCCATCTCTATGGTTTACCTTGTGTATCTCACATGTGGTAAGCCACCCAGGAAAAAAGAGATTTTAGAGGCCAAGTGTTATGAAGCTTCTAGTGCAGCCACTTGGCAATACGGGCTCTGCCTGGATCACATAAGTTGATAGAACTTAGCCATTTGGACAGTTGGTGGTAGTGGGATGATAGGTTGGAACGTGTCCATTTGGTCTAAGGGAAGGCTTCTGAAAGGTCCTGTCTTGGTGAAACGAAGTCTGGTGGGGAAAGTGCACAACCTTTGTAGATGGAAAAATCTAAGTACTTAGACAAGTCCATGGCAATGGACAACTTGAGCATCAAGACATGGAAGCTATCAAGAATCTCCTCATCCCAATTTCTAAGTAAAAACTTGTGGGTGAACAAGTGTGAAGGACCTCAATGTCTATTTGTGATTCCTTGGGAAAAGTTTTGACAAATAAAAACTTAGTGATTTCAACTAATAGGAAAAACCTATTTTGAGCAAAGCAAGCCAAGCTACACTTAGCCAAATTGCATATAGTATCTAGTCCACTTAAAATTAACTAAGGTATCACTTTCCAATACTATTCCAAAGTATTGACCCACTGTGGCTGTAACTTGTGATGTTGCAGGTTACTCTGATGAGGATTAGGTGTCATGAGTCTACACGCAACATGTTTGCCCGTGGCACATGAAGATGAAGACTTTTGTTTATTTACTTATTCAAAATCTTGTATTAGGCCTATAAAGGAGGGATCTTACATTTACTCAAAAATACTTTGGGCCATTGAAAATAAAATAAAACGACGCCCTATTTAAATATATATACAATAGGCATATAAATGGTTTTAATTTAGATTCTTATTTTGAAAACTTTGTGCAAGCTTTGAATTCATCCTTTAAACTTTTCTGGTTAAATCAAAGTATTCTCATATTTTGGAAGTAGAAATAAAGACATTGCCTTGTTTATTTGAAACCTTGTTTGAAAATAATCCAAATGCATAAGGATGCATGAATGATATGCAACTTTATAAACCATGATTTTTGGGATGTTACAAATCTAACCCCCTTAAGGTGAATCTTTCCCTCGAGATTTGGATTGGCTAGAAAATAGGTGAGGGTGATCTTTCCGAAGATCATCTTCTCTTTCCCAAGTTGCTTCCTCTTCGGAATGGTGGTTCCACTAAACTTTGCAAAACTTGATAGTCTTAGTCCGAGTAGCTCTTTCTGCAGTCTCAAGTATATTGATGGGTTTCTATTCATAAGTGAGATCACTTTCCAACTACACCTCTTCCAAAGGTATACTATCCTTCAAAGAAGTCTCTTCCATATCTAGATGGCATTTCTTCAGCTGACTCACGTGAAACACATTGTGAACTGCAGACAATGATTCATGCAACTCAATCTCGTAAGCCACTTCTCCTTCGCGACTCAGAAGCTTGAATGGTCCAACATACCTTGGTGCCAATTTTCCTTTGACTCCAAATCTCTTCACTCCACGCAGTGGTGAGACTTTAAGGTAAGCTCTATCACCCACCTCATAGGTGAATTCTCTACGCTTTGGATCTGCGTAGCTTTTTTGTCCGGACTGTGCTATCTTCAATCTGTCCTTTACCAACTTGCCTTTATCTTCAGCTTCTTTGATTAGTTCTGGCCTGAACAAGTTTCTTTCTCCAACACCACTCCATAGAAATGGTGTAGTACACTTCCTTCCATAGAGAAATTCAAACAGTGCCATCTCAATACTTTCTTGATAGTTGTTGTTGTAAGAGAATTATGCGTAGGGCAGACTTTCATCCCAACTAGCACCATAGTATAGGGCACATACCCTCAACATATCTTCCAGAATCTGGTTGGTCCTTTCCATCTGTCCATCAGTCTGGGAATGAAAAGCAGTGCTGAATTCTAATTTCGTTCCCAATGACTCATGAAGTTTCCTCCAAAAATGTGAAGTGAACTGAGTTCCTCCATCAGACACAATACTTTTCTGTACTCCATGTAGACACACAATCCTACTCATATAAATCCTGGCTAACTTAGCACTTGTATAGGTTGTCTTCAGGGGTATGCAATGAGCCACTTTAGTTAGGCAATCTACCACGACCCAAATAGAATCATATCTTGATCTAGTCCTTGGCAGTCCGGTGATGAAATCCTTGCCAATCTTGTCCCACTTCCAATCAGGAATAGGTAGTGGTTGTAACAGTCCTGCTGGTTTCTGATGTTCCGCTTTCACTCTACTACATACATCACACAAAGCAATATGTTCGGTGTGGCGCCCCGCCAAAACCACTACTAGAAAATCGCGTTGTTTTTGTGCATTGCATCATCATGACCGCATGCTCATGTAATCATGCCACATTGCATTTGAGCATCGTCATCATCATGCATTTGTTTTTCTAAAACTATTTTCTAAAATCCTAGTTTTGTTTTCTAAATATTCCCCGTCTTAATTTCAAATCAAAACTCCGGACTTTTCCGGGTCTTTTATTTGTCTAAAAACTATTTACAAAAGTCTATTTTTTGAATTAAAATAAAAGTTTATACTATTTTTGGGAGGCAGCCAGCCAGGCCCGAAAACCCGGCCAGCCACCTCCAAACCCGAATCAAAATATCTAGTCCTAATCCTACCTACCCTAATCCTACCTAGTCCCCCTCGGGCACCCCCATCGATTTAGTACCTGATTCCAAGTACTGTACTCGGGGCCACAAAGTAGTTTGGAGCTTTATTACTATCCTGTACTTATGCCATGCTTTACTGCTTTATTTAAGATTGTGCGAGGAGCACCTGTACTGTTTAGGGAAGCGGAGTGTTTTCGCGGTATCGACAAGCCAAGTCACACTTTCGGGTTCCTAGTCGTTTACAGCCACTGACGCAAACCCTGGGTCCGTTTCGGAGCCGGCCAACTTCGTTGCGGGTAGCTTAGTGGGGTGGCCCTCCGTGCTTGCTTTGGGTGTGGGAAACTTCGTGTCCGAAACCCCGTCGACATACCGTTGGGTGTATGTTTTGTGATCTTGTACCTACCTGATCCGACAACAAGGGTGTAGGTCCGTGTGGAAACTTTGGTGCACCCCTGCAGGGTTAAATCTTATCGAGAAGCCGTGTCCGCGGTTATGGACGACTTGGAGCACATTTCTCGATCATAGACAACTATAACTAAAGTTTACTGTTATAATTTGACTTGTATCCGATATGACTAGTAATCAGCTTCACTACAACGGAATGGCTAAATAAAAGTACCAACAACTACTGGGTTTGGGGATGTCTCATGCTAATCGTATCTGACTAGTAAGTGTTGCAACTACAAAGGAATATTTAACTAAAACTACCCACTGCTTATTATATCAGGATGACTAATGCTATCTATACCTGACTAGTAATTGTTGCAACGATAACTGAATAAATAAAACTGCCAACGGTGTGAGTTCCTCGGTTGACTTCCTCGTTTGGTCTCGAGGGGGGGAAACACCAGGATGGGTATGTTTGGTGGTAGTATCAGGTTGGTTCCGAATAGGTCTTTCTTACCCCTCTCTGATAGCCTCTAGTTCTATCGAGTCTCTATAGGTTGTTTAGTGCATGCTGCGCTGCCGCTTCAGTCCACCATACCTATGTAGGCGAGGACCGCCGAATTCTAGTCTCGCCGTGTACTGGCCTCAGTACTGACCGCTCTCTCTTTTTCCTTTGCCATTTGTCGGCACCCCTTTTGTTTAAGCAGGTTTTGAGATCGACGTCGTTAGCAGGGTTACCCATCCGGCTTGGCCTGGGCAGGGTTATGGATGCCATTGGTTATTCTTCAGGGCTCTTAGGCCCATTTGCATCTTGTCCGTAGTCGGACGCTGTATCATTTTCAAGGTGATTTTGTACTGTATATATGTCTTCTTGACTCTTGGAGTCGTTGTTGTATATATATGTTTTGTGGGTTCCATCGAGGACTATTGTGTAATGATATTACTTCGTTTTCCACCCGCACGCAAGTGCCTGGTGGGCACCTTTGAATCGTTTCTATGCGGGTTTGGCGGGAAGCGCTGAAACTTGCATAGGGCCGATTCTGAGGGTGTTACATTCGGCGATATCCTTCTTGAGATTATTCCACCAAAATCTTTCCTTCACATCCCTGTACATTTTGGTGTTACCCGAATGAATGGAATATGGTGAGTTGTTTGCTTCTTGTAGAATCAGTTTCCAAAGTTCTGGATCTTGTGGAATGCAGATACGTTTTCCATACCATAAAGTACCATGTTCGTCTTCATGGAATCCTTTGGCTTTCCCTTTGATAACAACTACTTTAATCTCTTCAATTTCCTTGTCCATATTTTGGGATTCCCTGATTTTGTCCAACAAGGTGGGTTGAACATCCAATGACATGAGATGTCCTTTAGGCACTATCTCCAATCTGAGATCTTTGAATTGGGCACACAAATCATCTAGCAATTCTCCCTTAGTGAGGCCATTCACATAAACTTTACGGCTTAATGCATCCTCTACAACATTTGCTTTACCGGGGTGCTATTGCAAACTCAAGTCTCAGTCCTTGATGAGTTCCAACCATCTTCTTTGTCTCATATTGATTTCCTTCTGAGTGAAGATATAGTTCAAACTTTTTTGATCTGTGAACACTTCGCAACGCTTTCCCAAAAGATAATGTCTCCATGTTTTGAGTGCATGGACAACAGAGGCTAAATATAAATCATGAGTAGGATAATTAACTTCATGAGTTTTGAGTTGTCTCGAGGCATAAGCCACAACTTTCCCTTCTTGCATCAAAACTGCACCTAATCCTTTGTGAGATGCATCACAATACACTTGGAAATCTTTTTCCAAATCTGGCAGACATAAGACTAGTGTTGTCACTAGTATCTTCTTCAACTCTTGGAAACTGAGTTCACATCCTTCAGTCCAATCAAATTTCTTGTCTTTCTTAAGTAACTTTGTCATTGGCTTAGCTATCTTTGAGAAATTCTCAATGAATCTTCTATAGTATCCTGCCAAGGCAAGGAAACTACGAACTTCTTTCACTAACTTAGGAGATTCCCACTCAGTTACAGCTGACACTTTTGTGGGATCTACTGCTACACCATCTCCCGACACAATATGTCCGAGAAATCCAACTTCATTCAGCCAGAATTCACACTTGCTGAATTTGGCATATAGTTTATGCTTACTAAGCTTCTCAAGTATCAACGCAAATGCTCTTCATGCTCCTTTTTTCTCTTGGAGTAGATCAAAATGTCATCGATGAATACGACAACAAACTTGTCAAGAAATTCCATGAACACCTTGTTCATCATATTCATGAAGTAGGATGGTGCATTGGTCAAACCAAATGGCATCACGGTGTACTCATACAATCCATACCTAGTGGTGAAAGCAGTCTTAGGTATGTCTTGTTCCCTTATCTTTAGCTGAAAATAGCCTGATCGAAGATCAATCTTTGAGAACACACGGGCTCCTTCTAACTGATCAAACAAGTCATTGATTCTAGGCAAAGGATATTTATTTTTGATAGTTACCTCATTGAGTGAACGGTAATCTATGCATAACCTTTGACTTCTATCCTTCTTTTCAACAAACAAAACTAGTGCACCCCAAGATGAAGAACTTGGTTGAATAAATCCTTTCTGTAACTGCTCTCCAAGCTGTTTCTTGAGTTCCTTCAACTCATCAACTGACATCTTGTAAGGTCTCTTTGCTATTGGTCCTGATCCTGGCAGCAAGTCAATCAGAAACTCAACATCTCTATCTAGTGGCATTCTAGGTAATTCCTTCAGAAACACATCCGGATACTCTCTCACAATTAGCACATAGTCTATGCTAACCCCCTTAAGAGAATTTATCTTACTCCCTTTTGATTCAAAGTTAGACTTGAATATAATCCTTTTATTATCAAGGGTTGTGAGTGTGACAGTACGATTGGCACAATCTAGTACTCCTTCTTACTTGGTCATCCAATCCATTCCCAAAATAACATCCAATCCTTGGGAATCTAGGATTATCAGACTAACTGGAAAACTTATGCTTTCCAAATTCTGTTACTAGATCACGTGTAACACCCTCAGAATCGGACCTATGCAAGTTTGAGCAAAATTCGCCAAACCCGCATAGAAACGATTCAAAGGTGCCCACCAGGCACTTTCGTGCGGGTGGAAAACGAAGTAATAACATTACACAACAGTCCTCGATGGGACCCACATAACAGATATATATAACAGCGACTCCAGGAGTCAAAAATACAGATATAATATACAAGATCCAAAACACCTTGAAAACGGCAGAGCGTCCCACTACGGACAAGAAGCAAATGGGGCTAAGAGCCCTGAAGAATAACCAATGGCGTCCATAACCCTGCCTAGGCCAAGCCGGAAGGGTAACCCTGCTAACGGCGTCGATCTCAAACCTGCTTAAACAAAAGGGGTGCCGACAAAGGGCAAAGGAAAAAGAAGGAGCGTCAAGATCGAGGCCAAGACACGGCGAGGCTAGACGGCGGTCCTCGCCACATAGGTATGGTGGATCGAGCGCACAAGATGTACTAAACAACCTATAGAGACTCGATACAACTGGCGGACATCAGAGGGGGGGTAAGAATGACCTATTCGGGTCCAACCTGATACTAGCATGAAACAAACCCATCCTGGCGTTTCCCCCTCGACACCAAACGAGGAAGTCAACCGAGGAACTCACACAGTTGGCAGTTTTACTTGTTCAGTTATAGTGGCGGCACTTTCCTAGTCAGGTTTAGATAATCGTCCTGATAATATAAGCAGTGGGCACTTTTAGTTAACCATTCCGTTGTAGTTGCAACAATTACTAATCAGATACAGATAGCATGATATAAACCCAAAACCCAGCAGTTATTGGTACTTTTATTCAGCCATTTCGTTGTAGTTGCAATACTTACTAGTCAGATACAATGGTCGCAAGCGACAAACAAACAAGCAATTGTGGGCAGTATTAATTAGTCATTCCATTATAGTGAAGCTGATTACTAGTCATTATAAGTCAAATTTATAGCAGTAAACTTTAGTTATGCTTGTCTATGATCGAGATATCAGGCTCCAAGTCGTCCATATCCGCGACACGGCTTTGAGAAAGTTTTACCCGGGTGCACCAATAGCAACACACGCCGATCAACCTCGGAAAACCAAATCAAAACCCAACGAGGCTTTCACGATGAACAATCACAGATTCCGAAATATTTCAGGGCCACCCTTAAGTAGATTCATAGCGAAGCTAAATGACTCGAGACAGCCTCAAGGTTTGGGTGGACGGCGGTAAACGACTGGGAACCCGAAAGTGTGGCTGGGCTTGTCGATACCGCGTAACGTGTCCCGATCCTAAACAGTACAGTGTGCCCCTCGCACAATTTAAATACAGAAAGTATCATGGCATAAGTACAGGATAGTAAATAAAACCTCAAACTAGTTTGTGGCCCCAAGAAATAAGATGAATCAAGCTCGCTCGGGGGTCCCATATACCCCGGATGTGGATAGCGCGATAAATCAAGGAACAGTATCAAGTACTCGGGTCTTACGGGACACAAGTGGGCGTTCGGAAACCAAATATTTTCTATCACCCACCGATGCCTCTGCTTATTCAATTTTAGTTGTTAAACAGAAATTAAAGTGAGGATAAGTAAAACTAGAATCATCTCCAACATCAACTTGCGGCAATACATCAACAACTGTGGCACCGAACGACACGCAACAGCACTTGAGCAAGCGACTACGACGCGCAAGTCCAACTATCTACCAAACAACAGGTAATAGGATGTGTCCAAGGCAATATAAGGCTGCAAGGTATATCACAGGTACGGAAACTAAAGCATCGCAACACAGATAGCAATATATCAACAGGAGGGAAGTAAATACTATAAAAGTAAGATAGGTAGAAAGGGGGAGATGCTCGCCTGAAAACATTGTCGAAGGGGTTCGACCGAAGATCGGGGCGAAGCTCACATCAACTCAACGGCCTTATCCGCGAAGAACCAAAACACTAGAAGAAACACCGGATGCAATATTTAATACAACGGCAGAAGATCGGCATGATGCATGCATGATGTATGACATGGCAAGGTGCATTGCAATAAGGTCAGATTAGGCGGAACCGGGGTCCCGACAATTAATTAGGTGGTTCATGTCATTTAGAAACCCCGCCTTTTAAATGTTGTTTTAACATGGCAAAGAGATAGTACCGGATTCGCTACACCAATTTAAATGAGGCCAATATAAGGCTAGATTTGCCCGCATATGGGCCCCATATTTAATTATTAGGTGAATCAGCATAAGGCCCCCAAACCACATGATATGCATGCGAGATGAATGATTTGATGTGCAACAATTGTATTATATTATGAAATTAGGGTTTCGGAAAGAGGTTCACACATTAGGGGTCTCGACGATCTTGGGGTTCCGGGGTTCGGGGTTCGACAGGTCCAGGGTTCTGACGGGGTCGTTCTCGAACTCCGGGGTTAGGGTCTCGGATCGGTTAGTTCTTGTCGCGTCCGGGAAGCAGGTCTTGGTTCGGTGTAGGGGCGTGTCGAATTCTTCCGGGCCGATGCCGTTCTTGTCGTCGCGACGGTCTTGTCGGGTTCTCAAGTCGGGTCGGCCTCGTGGCTATCTTGTGGGAACCATATCGAAGGCCCTGATGTCGAGAAGATCTTGGCGTTCCATGAAGAGGATCTTGACGCTTCGATCTAGTGTCGCCCTTCCGGTACCGCGGGTCTTGGCGTTCTTTGGTTCCGAGAGGAAGGACTTGGCATCTCCACGGGTCTCGGTGTTTTGGCGGGGTTCTCGGCTCCGGTTCCACGACGGAGATCCTGAGGCTCCATGCCGGCACACTTGGCGACTTCTAAACCGACGATCGGTCTCATGTCCAGGTAGGGGTGCTTGATGGTCCGAGAGGGGTTCTTGTCCGCGATTCTTCGAGCACCTGGCCGGCGTGGACCTGCGGTTACTCCCGGGAGACGCCAAGGCGAGGAGGCGGTTGCCGCGGGGCTCGGCGGCGCTGGAGGGGCCGGCTTGCTGCGGGACGAGCTGGTCGCGGAGGCGCGGGACGCGGCCGGAGGCGGAGCCTGCCGCAGGCGGAGGGGTGGTGGCAGGACGGGCCCGCACGGGGTCGGTGGGGTCTGCAGACGGGCGGAGGTGCGGTGCGCGGCCGGCGGGGCTGGCGGCTGGCCGGCGACGGGGTGGGACGCTCCGGCGACGAGGAACGGCCTAGGGCGGGCGAGGAGCTGCAGGGGAACGGCGGCCGAGGCGAGGGGCGCCGGGAAGGGAGGTGGGCGCGGGCGACGACGCCGCACGGGTGGCTCAAGCGGGCGGCGGCGGCGGGCGGTGCGCTGGAGGTGGACCGTGGGCCGGAGCTCATGGAGGCGGCTGCAGCGCGCGAGGGAGGTAGCACGAGGCGGCGGCGGGCGGCGCTGCGGGGTCGCCGGGCGCTGGGCTCGTGTGGGCGGAGGCGGGGGAGGGCAGCGGCGGGCGGTGGAGCTCGAGGTCGGGCGGCGCTGCAGAGGAGAAGAGGGCTGGCGCCGGCTCGCGAGCTCGGCGAGGCGGGCACGGTCGCTGGAGAGGCGCCTGGCGGCGCGGAGCCCGCGGGTCGGCGAGGAGCGAGGCGGGCGGCTCGGACCGAGCGACGGTGGGCGAGGCGAGGGAACGGAGGAGGCGCTGGCGGTAGGTGGAGGCAGAGGGCGGCACGAGGCCGGGCCGGGGCGCGCAGGCGCCGGAGGCGGCGGTGATGGTGGTGGGGTCAGTGCAGGGGGTTGGCGGGAGGCTTGGGCGGAAGAAGAACAGGGGAGAGGGACCGCGGGCGTGGGTGGGGCGGTGGTGTGGCCCAGGGGCGGGCAGGGGGCGCGGGCGGTGGTGACTGTGGGGAGGCGCTGCAGCGGGATGTGAGGATGGGGCCCGGGGGTCAGAGGGGGGAAGAGAGAGAGGCTGGGAGGCTGGCCGGTGTGGGGAAGAGAGCGCTGCGGGGCCCGGGGGCGGCAGGTGCATGCGTGTGCGTGCGTGGGGCGTGTGTGTGGACCTGTGTGAGTGCTGTGTGGTGTGGGTTTGAGAGGGAGAGAGGGAAAGGAGAGAGGGGGTTGGGTGATGTGGCAGATTAGGATTGGGTAGAGGGGGAGAGAGGGTGAGGTGGCGTTAGGGGATTGGGTGGGGTGATGTGGCCAAGGGGTGTGGGTAGACTAGTTGGTAACTTTAGGATTTAGGAGCGATGTAGTTGGACCGTTTTAAAATCTGGGGCGGTCGTTCGGGTCGGGTTGGCCCGTTCGACTGCCCCTACTAAAATAAATAAATATTTTATTTATTTTACTTGGACCGTTTGCAACCGGTAGCAACAAAACAAAATAATTCGGAGACCCGGGCTTTGGGGTTTGAATAAAGATGGGGCGTTTTTAGAAAACAACACGGGCTTTGCAAACATAGTTTTATGCAATTGCAATGCACGATGATGACGATGCAATGCACAAATTCAACGCGATTTTCTAGTAGTGGTTTTGCGGGATGCCACAATTCGACACCACTAACAATGGATCTCGCCCTCGAGATCCGCCTCATGGTACCGGAAGGAAGGTCGGCGATCTGCATCTTCTCACTTCGTCTAGATCCTCGCGACACCACTAACAAGAGTTCGTTGTCCGTGATCGTCGAGAGAACACTCCGGAGACAAAAGGTCGAAGGTAGAGGTATCAACAAATAAAGCCACCTCTATCTCCGAGGGACGGAGTAAAACTGCTGGACCCACCGACTCGATGTACAAGAGCGAATGATAAGAGTAGTGGTATGGTAGCTACTCCATCCCGCACTCGAACCATTACTCTGCACACAAATAGGCGGATTATGCAACCAACTCTCGGAATTAGACTGAAGATCTTGGCAACGAGGTTCGGAACAAAGGGGTGATGCAGACTCTGCATCGGATCTGGCGTAGAGGATGTCGTCGCGTCGGAAAACACCGGAAAGCACAAACAAAGAACAAAGGATGATACCACGGTAGACGGATTCCTCAGGCAGCTTGATCACCGGATGGTAAAACACCGTTATCATAGAAGGAAGCGAAACCCTGAAGGTACGACAGAACCCAACCACGAGAATTCCTGGACTCAAAGAAAGAGACGAGAGCGGATTCAAAACACGTAGAGGTAAGAGAGGAATAGCAAAGGGGTAAAGAGTAAAATCAGACCTATTCAGAACTATCCAACCGATTTTGCAAAAATAGTTTTGACACTCTACTTCGGCCGTTAGCTAGGTTATCCTACAGGCTGGACTTGTGGGGTATCGCAACTGCTGGGCTCTGATACCAATCTGTAACACCTCGATCGGACCTATGCAAGTTTGAGCAAAATTCGCCAAACCCGCATAGAAACGATTCAAAGGTGCTCACCAGCACTTTCGCATGGTGGAAAACGAAGTAATAACATTACACAACAGTCCTCGATGGGACCCACAGAACAGATATATATAACAGCGACTCCATGAGTCAAGAATACAGATATAATATACAAGATCCAAATCACCTTGAAAACGGTAGAGCGTCCGACTACGGACAAGAAGCAAATGGGGCTAAGAGCCCTGAAGAATAACCAATGGCGTCCATAACCCTGCCCAGGCCAAGCCGGAAGGGTAACCCTGCTAACGGCGTCGATCTCAAACCTGCTTAAACAAAAGGGGTGCCGACAAAGGGCAAAGGAAAAAGAGGAGCGTCAAGATCGAGGCCAAGACACGAGGCTAGATTCGGCGGTCCTCGCCTACATAGGTATGGTGGATCGAGCGGCACAAAGATGTACTAAACAACCTATAGAGACTCGATACAACCGGCGGACATCGAGGGGGTAAGAATGACCTATTCGGGTCCAACTCGATACTAGCATCAAACAAACCCATCCTCAAGCTTTCTCGAGACCAAACGAGGAAGTCAACCGAGGAACTCACACGCTGGCGCTTTACTTGTTCGATTATAGTGGCGGCACTTTACTAGTCGGTTTAGATAATCGCCCCGATAATATAAGCAATGGGCACTTTTAGTTAACCATTCCGCTAGAAGTTGCAACAATTACTAATCGACATGATAGCATGATATAAACCCAAAACCCAGCATTATTGGTACTTTTATTCAGCCATTTGCTAGAAGTTGCAATACTTACTAGTCAGATACAATGGTCGCAAGCGACAAACAAACAAGCAATTGTGGGCAGTATTAATTAGTCATTCCATTATAGTGAAGCTGATTACTAGTCATTATAAGTCAAATTTATAGCAGTAAACTTTAGTTATGCTTGTCTATGATCGAGATACTGTGCTCCAAGTCGTCCATATCCGCGGACACGGCTTTCAGAAAGTTTTACCCGGCCGGGGTGCACCAATAGCAACACATGCTCGATCAACCTCGGAAAAACCAAATCAAAACCCAACGAGGCTTTCACGACTGAACAATCACAGGATTCCGAAATATTTCAGGGGGCCACCCCTTAAGTAGATTCCCCAACGAAGCTAGCTGACTCCGAGACGGCCTCAAGGTTTGGGTGGACGGCGGTAAACGACTGGGAACCCGAAAGTGTGGCTGGACTTGTCGATACCGCGTAAACGTGTCCCGATCCTAAACAGTACAGTGTGCTCCTCGCACAATTTAAATACTGAAATTAGCATGGCATAAGTACAGGATAGTAAATAAAACCTCAAACTAGTTTGTGGCCCCAAGAAATAAGACTGAATCAAGCTCTGGCTCAGGGAGGTCCCATATACCTCCCGGATGTGGATAGCGCGATAAATCAAGGAACAGGTATCAAGTACTCGGGGTCTTACGGGACACAAGTGGGCGTTCGGAAACCAAATATTTTCTATCACCCACCGATGCCTCTGCTTATTCAATTTTAGTTGTTAAACAGAAATTAAAGTGAGGATAAGTAAAACTAGAATCATCTCCAACATCAACTTGCGGCAATACATCAACAACTGTGGCACCGAACGACACGCAACAGCACTTGAGCAAGCGACTACGACGCGCAAGTCCAACTATCTACCAAACAACAGGTAATAGGATGTGTCCAAGGCAATATAAGGCTGCAAGGTATATCACAGGTACGGAAACTAAAGCATCGCAACACAGATAGCAATAGATCAACAGGAGGGAAGTAAATACTATAAAAGTAAGATAGGTAGAAAGGGGGAGATGCTCGCCTGAAAACATTGTCGAAGGGGTTCGACCGAAGATCGGGGCGAAGCTCACATCAACTCAACGGCCTTATCCGTGAAGAACCAAAACACTAGAAGAAACACCGGATGCAATATTTAATACAACGGCAGAAGATCGGCATGATGCATGCATGATGTATGACATGGCAAGGTGCATTGCAATTAGGTCAGATTAGGCGGAACCGGGGTCCCGACAATTAATTATGTGGTTCATGTCATTTAGAAACCCCGCCTTTTAAATGTTGTTTTAACATGGCAAAGAGATAGTACCGGATTCGCTACACCAATTTAAATGAGGCCAATATAAGGCTAGATTTGCCTGCATATGGGCCCCATATTTAATTATTAGGTGAATCGGCATAAGGCCCCCAAACCACATGATATGCATGCGAGATGAATGATTTGATGTGCAACAATTGTATTATATTATGAAATTAGGGTTTCGGAAAGAGGTTCACACATTAGGGGTCTCGACGATCTTGGGGTTCCGGGGTTCGGGGTTCGACAGGTCCAGGGTTCTGACGGGGTCGTTCTCTAACTCCGGGGTTAGGGTCTCGGATCGGTTAGTTCTTGTCGCGTCCGGAAGCGTGTCTTGGTTCGTGTAGGGCGGTCGAATTCTTCCGGCCGATGTCGTTCTTTGTCGCGACGGTCTTGTCGGGTTCTCAAGTCGGGTCGGCCTCGTGGCGATCTTGTGGGAACCATATCAAGGCCCGATGTCGAGAAGATCTTGGCGTTCCATGAAGAGGATCTTGACGCCGATCTAGTGTCGCCTTCCGCATCGCTGGTCTTGGCGTTCTTTGGTTCCGAGAGGAAGGACTTGGCATCTCCACGGGTCTCGTGTTTTGGCGGGTTCTCGCCCGGTTCCACGATGGAGATCCCGAGGCTCCATGCCGCACACTTGGCGACTTCTAAACCGACGATCGGTCTCATGTCCGTAGGGGTGCTTGATGGTCCGAGAGGGTTCTTGTCCGCGATTCGAGCACTGGCCGGGCGTGGACCTGCGCGGTTACTCCGGAGACGCCAAGGCGAGGAGGCGGTTGCCGCGGGCGCTGGAGGGGCCGGCTTGCCGGACGAGCTGGTCGCGAGGCGCGGGACGCGCCGAGGCGAGCTCGCCGCAGCGGAGGGTGGTGGCGGACGGGCCCGCATGGGGTCGGTGGGGTCTGCAGACGGCGGAGGTGCAGTGCGGCGCGGGCCGGGCGGCTGGCCGGGCGACAGGGCGCCCGGCGAGGAACGGCTCGGGCGGGCGAGGCTGCAGGGAACGGCGGCTCGAGGCGTAGGGCGCCGGGCGGGAAGGGAGGTGGGCGCGGCGACGACGACGCGGCGGGTGGTTTGCTGGCGGCGGCGGCGGCGGGCGTCGCTGGAGGAGGACCGTCGGCCGGAGTCATGGAGGCGTCGCAGCGCGGGGAGGTAGCACGTGGGGCGGCGGGCGGCGCTATGGGGTCGCCGGGCGCGGCTCGTGGGGCGGAGGCGGGGTGGACGCGAGGCAGCGGCGGCGGTGGAGCTCGAGGTCGGGCGGCGCTGCAGAGGAGAAGAGGGCTGGCGCTGGGCTCGCGAGCTCGGCGAGGCGGGGCACGGTCGCGCGGAGGGGCGCCCGCTGGCGGCGGAGCCCGCGGTCGGCGAGGAGCGAGGCGGGGCGGCTCGGGCCGAGCGACGGTGGGCGAGGGCGAGGGGAACGGAGGAGGGCGCCGGCGGTAGGCGGAGGCAGAGGGCGGCCGACGAGGCCGGCTCGGCCGGGGGCGCACGCAGGGGGCCGGAGGCGGGCGGTCATGGTGGTGGGGCGTCGGGTACGGGGGGGTTGGCAGCGGGAGGCTTATGAGGAAGAAGAACAGGGGAGAGGGACCATGGCGGGTGGGCTGGGCGTGTGGGTCCAAGGGGCCTGTGGGGCGCGGGCGGTGGTTGACCAGGGGGGAGGCGCTGGGCAGCGGGACCGCGCGGGGATGGGGCCCGGGGGTCAGAGGGGGGAAGAGAGAGAGGCTGGGAGGCTGGCCGGTGTGGGGAAGAGAGCGCTGCGGGGCCCGGGGGCGGCAGGTGCATGCGTGTGCGTGCGTGGGGCGTGTGTGTGGACCTGTGTGAGTGCTGTGTGGTGTGGGTTTGAGAGGGAGAGAGAGGGAAAGGAGAGAGGGGGTTGGGTGATGTGGCAGATTAGGATTGGGTAGAGGGGGAGAGAGGGTGAGGTGGCGTTAGGGGATTGGGTGGGGTGATGTGGCCAAGGGGTGTGGGTAGACTAGTTGGTAACTTTAGGATTTAGGAGCGATGTAGTTGGACCGTTTTAAAATCTGGGGCGGTCGTTCGGGTCGGGTTGTCCCGTTCGACTGCCCCTACTAAAATAAATAAATATTTTATTTATTTTACTTGGACCATTTGCAACCGGTAGCAACAAAACAAAATAATCCGAAGACCCGGGCTTTGGGGTTTGAATAAAGATGGGGCGTTTTTAGAAAACAACACGGGCTTTGCAAACATAGTTTTATGCAAACAATGCATGATGATGACGATGCAATGCACAAATTCAACGCGATTTTCTAGTAGTGGTTTTGCGGGATGCCACATCACGACATCCAAGACTTACTATCATATCTCCACCGGGAGAACTTACTTTTATAGTACACCCAATATTTTTAGTTGGAAATCCATTTTTATCAACAAATGCTCTTGATATGAATGAATGTAATGCGCCAGTATAAAAAAGAACAAGTGCTGGAATAGAATTGATCTTGAACTTACCAGCCACAACATCAGACTCTTCATAGATATCCTCCACATTGATGTGGTTCACTTGTCCCTTCTGGAAAGGGTTGGGCTTGGTGGTTCCTTCAACATTCTTTTCTGGGCACTCATTTGCATAGTGTCCCATCTTCTTACACTTGAAACACTCAACCTGACTCATATCTCTCTTTGCAGGCTGACTTCCACTTCCACTTCCACTTTGTAACACCCTCAAAATCGGGCCTATGCAAGTTTGAGCAAAATTCGCCAAACCCGCATAGAAACGATTCAAAGGTGCCCACCAGGCACTTTCGTGCGGGTGGAAAACGAAGTAATAACATTACACAACAGTCCTCGATGGGACCCACAGAACATATATATATAACAGCGACTCAAAGAGTCAAGAATACAAATATAATATACAAGATCCAAATCACCTTAAAAACGTTGGAGCGTCCGACTACGGACAAGATGCAAATGGGGCTAAGAGCCCTGAAGAATAACCAATGGCGTCCATAACCCTGCCCAGGCCAAGCCGGAAGGGTAACCGTGCTAACGGCGTCGATCTCAAAACCTGCTTAACAAAAGGGGTGCCGACAGAGGAAAAGGAAAAAGAAGGAGCGTCAGTACTGAGGCAAGT
This sequence comes from Avena longiglumis, assembly GCA_030063025.1. Taxonomy (NCBI): domain Eukaryota; kingdom Viridiplantae; phylum Streptophyta; class Magnoliopsida; order Poales; family Poaceae; genus Avena; species Avena longiglumis. The sequence goes on along the minus strand of CP125974.1, from coordinate 189,114,615 downwards.
ACACGGCGAGGCTAGAATTCGGCGGTCCTCGCCTACATAGGTATGGTGGATCAAGCGCAGCAAGATGCACTAAACAACCTATAGAGACTCGATACAATCGGCGGTTATCGAGAGGGGTGAGAATGACCTAACCGGATCCAACCAAGCTAGCACCAAACAAACCCATCCCGTGTTTCCTCGAGACCAAACGAGGAAGTCAACCGAGGAACTCACACGGTTGGCGCTTTATTTATTCATTATAGTTGCGACACTTTACTAGTCAGGTTTAGATAATCATCCTGATAAAATAAACAGTGGGCACTTTTAGTTAACCATTCCGTGATAGTTGCAACAATTACTAATCAAATACAGATAGCATGATATAATTCCAAAACCCAGCAATTGTTGGTACTTTTATTCAGCCAATTCCGTTGTAGTTGTCATACTTACTAGTCAGGTACAATGGTCGCAAGCGACAATCAAACAAGCATTTGTGGGCAGTATTATTAGCCATTCTGTTATAGTGAAGCTGATTACTAGTCATTATAAGTCAAATTTATAACAATAAACTTTAGTTATGCTTGTCTATGATCGAGATAGTGTGCTCCAAGTCGTCCATATCCGCGGACACGGCTTTCAGAAAGTTTTACCCGGCCGGGGTGCACCAATAGCAACACACGCTCGATCAACCTGAAAACCAAAACAAAACCCAACGAGGCTTTCACGAGAACAATCACAGGATTCAAATATTTCAGGGGCCACCCTTGAGTACACCCAACGGAGTAAGCAAGCTCGAGACGGACTCAAGGTTTGCCGATGGTCAGAACGGCAAAGAGGTCCCCAATCGGGACTGTCGATACCGAAAACATCCCGCTTACCTAACAAAGACATGCAGTGCTCGCACAATTTAAATACAGAAAGTAGCATGGCATAAGTACAGGATAGTAAAAACACCTCAAACTAGTTTGTGGCCCCAAGAAATAAGAATGAATCAAGCTCTGGCTCAGGGGGGTCCCATATACCTCCCGGATGTGGATAGCGCGATAAATCAAGGAACAGGTATTAAGTACTCGGGGTCTTACGGGACACAAGTGTGCGTTCGGAAACCAAATATTATCTATCACCCACCGATGCCTCTGCTTATTCAATTTTAGTTGTTAAAACAGAAATTAAAGTGACGATAAGTAAAACTAGAATCATCTCCAACATCAACATGCGGCAATACATCAGCAACTGAGGCATATGGCGACACACATCAGCACTTGAGCAAGCAACTACGACGCGCAAGTCCAACTATCTACCAAACAACAGGTAATAGGATGTGTCCAAGGCAATATAGGGCTGCACGGTATATCACAGGTACGGAAACTAAAGCATCGCAACACAGATAGCAATAGATCAACAGGAGGGAAGTAAATACTATAAAAGTAAGATAGGTAGAAAGGGGGAGATGCTCGCCTGAAAACATTGTCGAAGGTTTTCCCCGAAGATCGGGGCGAAGCTCACATCAACTCAACGGCCTTATCCGCGAAGAAGCAAAACACTAGAAGAAACACCGGATGCAATATTTAATACAACGGCAGAAGATCGGCATGATGCATGCATGATGTATGGCATGGCAAAAGTGCGATGCAATTAGGCCATATTAAGCGGAACCGGGGTCCCGACAATTAGTTGGTTCATGTTATTTGGAAACCCCGCATTTTAAATGTTGTTTTAGCATGGCAAAGGATAGCACCGGGTTCGCTACACAAGTTTAAATGAGGCCAATATAAGGCTAGATTTGCCCGCATATGGGCCCCATATTTAATTATTAGGTGAATCGACATAAGGCCCCCAAACCACATGATATGCATGCAAGATGAATGTTTAAGATGCGACAAGTTGTTATCATATTATGAAATAGGGTTTTCGGGAAGGGGTTCACACATTAGGGGTTTCGACGATCTTGGGGTTCCGGGGTCGGGGTCCAGGGTTCGACGGGTTCGTTCTCGGACTCCGGGATCTAGGGTCTTCGGGTCGGGTGGTTCTTGGCGTTGGGGTAGATGAACTTGGCGTGGCGTCGGGGCGCATCGGATTATTCCGGGTCGGAGCCGTTCTTGTCGTTGCGAAGCTCTTGTCGGGGCCGCGTATCGGGTCGGCCTTGGCGTCCGGGAAGGAGAACATGGCGTGCGGGTTCGGTCTGCGCATCCGGGTCGAAGGTCTTGTCGCATGTGTGGCCGCCAGGTCCGTGAAGTAGTTCTTGTCGTTCTGGAATTCCTTGGTTCCGTGGTCTTCGGGGATCTTAGACGGTCATGGTGATTCCGGGTAGAAGAACTTGTCGGTTCCACCTCGGGGACCTTGGAGTTCTAAATCCAAGGGTAGGTGGTGAGCTTGCGACGACGCCGGTACTTGTGATCTCCTTCACGCATCGGAGATCTTGGCAGCATGGGGTTGGACTCCTTATCCACTTGTCGATCTTGAGGTACCGGCGGGATCGTGGAAGCGGCCTTCGGATCCTCGAATCGAGGGATCAGGGTCTTGATGTTCCGTGAAGGAGAGCTCGGGTCGTTGGCTCCGAGAAGGGGATCTTGGTGCGGGGCTTAGAATCCTCGAAACTGGGGTCATTCGGGGTTTCGGGAAGATCTTGAACAGGAACGCAAGTTTCACCACATGAGCAGATGCCACCACCACATCACTACTCCCCTCTGCATCGACAGAAACCACTTCCACCGAACAACAAAAGGGTCGGTCCAACCGCTGTCCATGCGACATCAAGAGGCCACAGTGTGTTGCGTATCGTGGACGCCAAGGCAGACGGGCGAAAGCATCGGCGAGACGCGCGGGAGGCTCGGGGCGGTAACGGCGAGGAGGAGGGTGCAGGGCTCGGGCTGGCGGGGCGTCGAGGCGGTGAGGCACGGCCGGAGGAAACCGAGGTCTGGGGCGGGCGGCTGCCGGAGGCGAGGCTCGGGCCTGGCGGAGCGGCCGGGGCCGGCGGGTAGGAGGTGGCGGGCGCAGCGCAGTCGGGGAGGGCAGGCTGACAAGGTGGGCGGCCGGAGGTGGGCAGACGCCGGCGAGGGGGAAGCGACGGGGCCGGCGGGGCGGAGCTCCTGCGGGAACGGGCGAGGGCGGAGCTCCTGCGGGGACGGGCGAGGGCGGTGGAGCGGTCGCTGGCGGCGAGAGGGGCGGTCCGGCGGAGGGCTCGCAGACGGGGGCGAAGGTGCGGGGCGACGACGGAGCGACGGCGCGAGGCGGCGACAGGGGAGCGGTGGCGGCGGGGCTCGGGGATGCGGGCGAGGGAGGCGGCGCTGGAGAGAGGAGAGGGGCGCGGGAGGTGCTCGCCGGCGGCACGCGCGGGCTGCCAGCGGGGAGAGGGCCGAGCGGGAGGGAGGCTGTCGGGGTAGGTGGCTCAGACGCGGGGGAGAAGAAAGAGAGGCAGGGGCCGGTCGTGGTGGGCCAGGGGACACGCGGGTCCCGCGTGGGGCCGGGGGCAGGTGAGGGTGGGATTGTCGGTTGGGAAGCCAGAGAGAGATGAGTGGTGGGCGTGGCCGCTGTGTGCGTGCGTGAGTGTGAGTTTAAGAGAGAGAGAGGGAAGGGAGAGAGGGGTTGGGGGATGTGGCAGGTGGGGAGTGGTGGAGGAGAGGGAGAGGGTGAGGTGGCGGCTACCCATTGGATGGTGTGATGTGGCCAGGGGTGTGGGTAGGATAGTGGGTAGCTTTAGGATTTAGGGGCGGTGCAGGGTGGACCGTTTGTAAAACCTGGGGGTGGTCGTTCGGGTCGAAACGGCCCGTTCGACTGCCCCCGCTAAAAATAATATAAAATTTTATTTGTGTTAAACGGGCCATTGGAAAACCGATAGCGGCCAAAACAAAATATTCCGGGGACCCGGTTTTGATGTTTGAAAATAAAGAGGGCCGTTTAGAAAACAACACGGGCTTTGCAAACATAGTTTTTAGCAAACAATGCATGATGATGACGATGCAATGCACAAATTCAACGCGATTTTCTAGTAGTGGTTTTGCGGGATGCCACAATTCGACACCACTAACAATGGATCTCGCCCTCGAGATCCGCCTCATGGTACCGGAAGGAAGATCGGCGATCCTCGTCTTCTCACTTCGTGTAGATCCTCGCGACACCACTAACGAGGGTTCCTTCTTCGACTGGGAATCGGCGACACCACCAACAAAGGTCGTTGTTCCTGATCGTCGAGAGATCACTCCGGAGAAACAAAGGACGAAGCTAGAGGTATCAAACGATAAGGCCACCTCTAACTTCCATTAGAAGAGGGAAAAGTTACATTGATCCACCAGTTCGATGTACAGAGCGAACAGTAAGAGTCGGGTAGGGTGATCAGTCCGTCCCGGACCCAACTATCAACTCTATACATGGGTAGGAGAATCAGGCAACTCAACTCTCTAGATTTAGACTGCAGATCTTCATAGGCGGTATCCGGAACAAAGGGATGATGCCAACAGAAATTGTATGAAAGACACACTGATTAGGTTTCACGATGGTTCCATTGGCATGAACAACACGTGCTCACGGTCGACTCCAACTTCACCAAAGCTCGTCCTTCTCGTATCTTTTTCAACGACACTGATATCCAGCAAGGAACACATATGGATACAGAGCTCAAGAACAAAAGATCGGATGAAGGCACAACAGACAAGTTGCCGATTGATGGTCGTAGCACCTCCGTTACAAAAGGAAGAAAGCGAAGCCCTGAAGGTACGACGGAAACCCAACCACGATAAATCCTGGACTCGAAGAGGGAGAAGAGAGCGGATTCAAAACACGTCGAGATAAGAAGAGAATAGCAGAGGGTTAAGGAGTAAAATCAGACCTAACCAGAACTATCCAACCGATTTTGCAAAAATAGTTTTGACACTCTACTTCGGCCGTTAGCTAGGTTATCCTACAGGCTGGACTTGTGGGGTATCGCAACTGCTGAGCTCTGATACCACTCTGTAACACCCTCAAAATCGGGCCTATGCAAGTTTGAGCAAAATTCGCCAAACCCGCATAGAAACGATTCAAAGGTGCCCACCAGGCACTTTCGTGCGGGTGGAAAACGAAGTAATAACATTACACAACAGTCCTCGATGGGACCCACAGAACAGATATATATAACAACGACTCAAAGAGTCAAGAATACAAATATAATATACAAGATCCAAATCACCTTAAAAACGTTGGAGCGTCCGACTACGGACAAGATGCAAATGGGGCTAAGAGCCCTGAAGAATAACCAATGGCGTCCATAACCCTGCCCAGGCCAAGCCGGAAGGGTAACCCTGCTAACGGCGTCGATCTCAAAACCTGCTTAACAAAAGGGGTGCCGACAGAGGCAAAGGAAAAAAGAAGGAGCGTCAGTACTGAGGCCAGTACACGGCGAGGCTAGAATTCGGCGGTCCTCGCCTACATAGGTATGGTGGATCAAGCGCAGCGCAAGATGCACTAAACAACCTATAGAGACTCGATACAACCGGGCGGTTATCGAGAGGGGTGAGAATGACCTAACCGGATCCAACCCGAAGCTAGCACCAAACAAACCCATCTCGGTGTTTCCCTTTCGAGACCAAACGAGGAAGTCAACCGAGGAACTCACACAGTTGGCAGTTTTATTTATTCAGTTATAGTTGCGACACTTTACTAGCCAGGTTTAGATAATCATCCTGATAAAGTAAGCAGTGGGCACTTTAGTTGACCATTCCGTTATAGTTGCAGCAATTACTAATCAGATACAGATAGCATGATATAATCCCAAAACCCAGCAGTTGTTGGTACTTTTATTCAGCCAATTCGCTAGAAGTTGCCATACTTACTAGTCAGTAAAATGGTCGCAAGCGACAATTCAAACAATCAATTGTGGGCGATTATTAGCCATTCCATTATAGTGAAGCTGATTACTAGTCATTATAAGTCAAATTTATAGCAGTAAACTTTAGTTATGCTTGTCTATGATCGAGATCAGTGCTCCAAGTCGCCCATATCCGCGGACACGGCTTTCGTAAAAAGTTTTACCCGCCGGGTGCACCAATAGCAACACACGCCGATCAACCTCGAAAACCAAAACAAAACCCAACAAGGCTTTCACGATCGAACAATCACAGGATTCAGAAATATTTCAGGGGCCACCCTTGAGTACACCAAGAACGGAGTAAGCAAGTTCGAGACGGACTCAAGGTTTGCGATGGTCAGAACGACAAAGGTCCCAATCGGGACTGCCGATACCGAAAACATCCCGCTTACCTAAATAAGACAAGGTGCTCCTCGACAATTTAAATACGTAAAGTAGCATGGCATAAGTACAGGATAGTAAAACACCTCAAACTAGCTTGTGGCCCCAAGAAATAAGAATGAATCAAGCTCGCCTGGGGGTCCCATATACCTCCGGATGTGGATAGCGCGATAAATCAAGGAACAGTATCAAGTACTGGGTCTTACGGACACAAGTGGGCTGCTCGAAACCAAAAATTATCTATCACCCACCGATGCCTCTGCTTATTCAATTTTAGTTGTTAAAACAGAAATTAAAGTGACGATAAGTAAAACTAGAATCATCTCCAACATCAACATGCGGCAATACATCAGCAACTGAGGCATATGGCGACACACATCAGCACTTGAGCAAGCAACTACGACGCGCAAGTCCAACTATCTACCAAACAACAGGTAATAGGATGTGTCCAAGGCAATATAGGGCTGCACGGTTGATCACGGGTACGGAAACTAAAGCATCGCAAATACGTATAGCAATAGATCAACAGGAGGGAAGTAAATACTATAAAAGTAAGATAGGTAGAAAGGGGAGATGCTCTGAAAACATTGTCGGTTTTCCAAGATCGCGAAGCTCACATCAACTCAACGGCCTTATCCGAAGAAGCAAAACACTAGAATAAACACCGGATGCAATATTTAATACAACGGCGTAAGATCGGCATGATGCATGCATGATGTATGGCATGGCAAAAGGCGCAATTAGGCCATATTAAGCGGAACCGGGTCCCGGCAATTAGTTGGTTCATGTTATTTGGAAACCCCGCATTTTAAATGTTGTTTTAGCATGGCAAAGGATAGCACCGGTTTTACACAAGTTTAAATGAGGCCAATATAAGGCTAGATTTGCCCGCATATGGGCCCCATATTTAATTATTAGGTGAATCGACATAAGGCCCCCAAACCACATGATATGCATGCAAGATGAATGTTTAAGATGCAAGTTGTTATCATATTATGAAATAGGGTTTTCGGAAGGGTTCACACATTAGGGTTTCACGATCTTGGGGTTCCGGGTCGGGTCCGGTTCGACGGTTCGCTCGGACCGGATCTAGGGTCTTCGGTCGGGTGGTTCTTGGCGCTCGGGTAGATGAACTTGGCGTGGCATCGGGCGCATCGATTATTCCGGTCGGAGCCGTTTGTCGCTATGGCTCTTTGTCGGGCCACAGATCGGGTCGGCCTTGGTGTCCGGAAGGAGAACATGGCGCGGCGGTTCGGTCCGCATCCGGTCAAGGTCTTGTCGCATGTGTGGCCGCCAGTCCGCCAAGTAGTTCTTGTCATTCGGAATTCCTTGGTTCCGTGGTCTTCGGGATCTTAGACGGTCATGGCGATTCCGGTAGAAGAACTTCGGTTCCACCCTGGGACCTTGGAGTTCTAAATCCAAGGGTAGGTGGTGAGCTTACGACGCCGGTACTTGTGATCTCCTTCACGATCGGAGATCTTGGCAGCATGGGGTTGGACTCCTTATCCACTTGTCGATCTTGAGGTACCGGCGGGATCGTGGAAGCGGCCTTCGGATCCTCGGATCGAGGGATCAGGGTCTTGATGTTCCGTGAAGGAGAGCTCGGGTCGTTGGCTCCGCGAAGGGGATCTTGGTGCGGGGCTTAGAATCCTCGAAACTGGGGTCATTCGGGGTTTCGGGAAGATCTTGAACAGGAACGCAAGTTTCACCACATGAGCAGCATGCCACCACCACATCACTACTCCCCTGTGCATCGACAGGAAACCACTTCCACCGAACAACAAAAGGGTCGGTCCAACTGCTGTCCATGCGACACATCAAGAGGCCACAGGTGTTGCAGAACAGGGACGCGGCGCAGGACGGCGAGCATCGGCGAGGCGCGCGGGAGGCTCGGGGCGGCAACGGCGAGGAGGAGTGTGCAGGGCTCGGGCCGGCGAGGCGTCGAGGCGGTGAGGCACGGCGCCGGAGGAAACCGAGGCCGGGCGGGCGGCGGCACGGAGGCGAGCTCAGCTGGCGGAGCGGCGGGCCGGGCAGCGGGCTGGGAGGTGGCGCGGCGGGCGCAGACGGTCGGGGGGCAGGCGACGAAGCGTGGCGGGCGGAGGCGGGCGACGGCGAGGGGAAGCGACGGGTCGGGGCGGAGCTCCTGCGGAACGGGCGAGGCGGAGCTCGCGGGACGGGCGAGGGCGGTGGAGCGGCCGGCGGCGAGAGGGGCGGTCCATGGAGGGCTCGCAGACGGGGCGAGGCGCGACGACGGAGCGACCGCGAGGCGGCGATGGGGAGCGGTGGGCGGGCTCGGGATGGGCGAGGGAGGCGGGCTGAGAGAGGAGAGGCGCGAGGTGCTCGGCGGCGACGCTGCCGCTGGGGAGAGGGCCGAGCGGGAGGGAGGCTGTCGGGGTAGGTGGCTCAGACGCGGGGGAGAAGAAAGAGAGGCAGGGGCCGGTCGTGGTGGGCCAGGGGACACGCGGGTCCCGCGTGGGGCCGGGGGCAGGTGAGGGTGGGATTGTCGGTTGGGAAGCCAGAGAGAGATGAGTGGTGGGCGTGGCCGCTGTGTGCGTGCGTGAGTGTGAGTTTAAGAGAGAGAGAGGGAAGGGAGAGAGGGGTTGGGGGATGTGGCAGGTGGGGAGTGGTGGAGGAGAGGGAGAGGGTGAGGTGGCGGCTACCCATTGGATGGTGTGATGTGGCCAGGGGTGTGGGTAGGATAGTGGGTAGCTTTAGGATTTAGGGGCGGTGCAGGGTGGACCGTTTGTAAAACCTGGGGGTGGTCGTTCGGGTCGAAACGGCCCGTTCGACTGCCCCCGCTAAAAATAATATAAAATTTTATTTGTGTTAAACGGGCCGTTGGCAAACCGATAGCGGCCAAAACAAAATATTCCGGGGACCCGGTTTTGATGTTTGAAAATAAAGAGGGGCGTTTAGAAAACAACACGGGCTTCGCAAACATAGTTTTTAGCAAACAATGCATGATGATGACGATGCAATGCACAAATTCAACGCGATTTTCTAGTAGTGGTTTTGCGGGATGCCACACACTTCCACCTCCACTGTGTTGGCTCTTGTGTCCACTATTGTGGTTCTTATACTTGTCATTATCATGACTGCGATGGTGCTTCTTGTCATGATGACAGTTGTGGTTGTGGTGGTTGTTGTACTTTCCATGTTTGTGGGATCCAGAACTCCCACTATCATCATGATGGGAACGCTTGTGAGACGATCCCGAGCTATGCTTATTAAAGCTATGCTTCCTCTTTCTGCTCTCAACCTGTTTCATCTTGTTTTCCAAGATGGTAGCCTTATCACAAAGTGATTGATAGGTTGGAACATAGGCAATAGACAACTGCAGGTTCAACTCATCATTAAGTCCTTCGAGGAATTTGTTCTTCCTCTTTGCATCTGTATGAACTTCATCCGGTGCATAACGCGCCAGATTGTTGATTTCCTCAATGTACTCAGCCACACTACGGTGACGCTGCTTCAGATTGTGGAACTCGTTCTTTAAATTCATCACTCCGGATGAGATGTGAGCTATACGAAATCCATCCTCAAAGATAGCCCATGTCACATCCTCAAGGGGAGTGGTGATCTGGAAGTTATCCCACCATGTTGCTGTTCTCCCTTCTAGCACATGTGCTGCAAATCTGACCTTTTCCTCGTCGGTGCAGCCAACAGTCACTAAGTCCTTGTTCACTGAGCGTAACCAGTCATTGACTACCATTGGATTAGTGGTTCCTGAGAACTTTGCAGGCCTTACTCTCAGAAATCTGGTGAGCATGTCAAATCCTAGAGGATTATTCTGTTTGTTGTTGTTTTTATTGTTGTTGTTATTATTATTGTTGTTCTGATTCTGGTTCTGCATGAACCGTTTCATCATCTGTATCAGTTGAGCTTGTGCTATTATCAATTGTTGCATCTTGGGAATGACGTTGTTGATGTTGTTTTGGTTGGGGTTGGCACGATGGGGAGGCATCTGTGGTTTAAACAAGGATAAGAATGAGATACCCATAGATGCTTAAGATGCACAATACATCACATAGAAACAATCACAATAACCAATCTCAAAATAACATAAGGTTTGAACGACATAACAACAGGTTTTGAAAAATGCAAACACACCATAGCAGGCCATCCACATGTTGGATGGTCATTGCGACTCAATAATCAAAGTATAGTAGATGAAAGATAGTCGAGTAGTCTACACTACTCCTCCATGTCGACCTCCACATCAACAAGGGTAATACATGCATTCTCCATGGCGGTCTTGTACTCATCAACACTAGTGGTCAAGACCTCAATCTTGACCCTAAGAGCCCTCTTCTGTGAGCGAAGTCTCTCAATCACTCCCTGCTGGTGCTCAAGATCGATGTCCTTGGCCTCTAACTCTTCCTTCATCTCCCTGATCTTCTTGTTCCTGTCTTGGACTCTTTTCTCCTGGCTCTTGAACTTCTTGTCCTGGCTTTCAAATTTGGCCTCCATCTCTTTGACGATCTTTTATTGCTACGCGAAGAGCTTGTCCTTCTCCCGTAGCTGAACCTGGAGCTCGTCATTTATAAGCATGATGTTGGTCCTAGCAGTGTCAAGGTGTCTAATAAGAGCCTCTAGGTCCTGAAGGTACAGACGAATCGGCTCCATCGTCTCTCTAGTAGCATCATCATACTCTATAGCCTCACCCTCCTCGTCGTGTCTCCCGAACGGGTGAAATTAGAGACCTCTAAGCTCGGTTGGAGTGCCTCCCAACCAGGCATCCAAGTAACTCCTGCATGACTACATCTAAGACTCTCTCCTTGTCATCATGCATCAACTTGAAAGTGATAGCCTCCATGGGTGGCTCTGCCTGTCGTCCCGGCTGTGTGACTCTAAATCCCCAAAGGTCCTTCCTCTCAAACTTGGTGAGCTGAAATGTTGTGATGCTAGGAAGTGGAAGTTTGAGCACATAGTGAGCTCAATGAGACGAGTACCAAAACGAGTTCCCTTTAACTCCTCGGCAGTGGTGATAACAACATTAGGCATCTATTTTTATAAGATAGAGAAAAGTTAGAATCAACACAAGTAGAGAAAAATTCACAAGACAAAAGAATACAAGCACATTTCAAAACACACAAGTCATGACATACACCAATCCATTACAAACATCAAGGTTCAACATAACTTCGACAAATGTTTGGAGTAAAACGACAAGTGTGGTGGTCCAACTAACGGAGTACGTTACAATTCTCACTCACTAGACAGAATAGCTATCACGGCATCCTTAGTGGCAATCTGTCTATCTTGTTCACAAGACTCCCATATTAAGTCTATGATGTCTCCCCTTAGTTGTTGATTGGTAGTCTCTAGATCTTGGGTATGCTTCTTATCTTCTCTAAGGTCATTTTGAGCATTGAGCATTCTACACTTGAGTCTATCACCAAGCTCCTTGATGGCATTCCAAGATGCATTTCTTGCAGAGTCAAAGAATGTTGTGTGCATTTCAGAGTTGGTGACCATGAAGAATCCTGACTCCTTGTGGTTGTCTTCCTTGTTTTTGTACAAGTGAAGTTGCACCCACCAATACTCTTCTCCTTCATCCATCACAGGGAATCCCTTGTACACAGCTACACCATGTATCCCCATGGTAACCATAAGGTTCTTGAGTGCCTTGGGAAATTCAGTCTCACACTCCAAGGTCATGGTCATGAGTGGTCCCTTCCTGACGGCTTCGTTGATGGAGTTCCACTACCAATAGAGATGAGTAAGAAGATTAGAAAACTTTACGAGAAGAAAAAGACAAGTGTGGAAAATTTTCAAAGTGTTGAAATTTTCCTTAGTGTTTTATTAGTCTAATCCAATCCTAGGGTCATAATCCTATAGGAAACACAGTGCTCTGATACCATCTGTAAGACCCCACCTTTATAAAGGTAAAGGTCCCTGTGATTGCAATGCTAGTCCCTGGATCAAATGCTAGCATCCACAGTTTAAGATGAAGTACACAGAAACAAAGGTCATCATTACATCGTCATTCCAGAGATAACATAGTCTTTTACAACTCCATAGCCATAGGCTAGTACAAGAGTTCAACTTAACAAAATAAAGTAAAGTCTTTATCTTCATGTGCCAGAGGCAAGCATGTTGAGTGTAGACTCATAACCCTAATCCTCATCAGAGTAACCTGCAACATCACAACTTACAGCCACAGTGGTTCTATACATTGAATAGTATTGACAAGTGATACCTTAGTATAACAATAATTTCTAGCTTCTACATGAATTTGGCTAAGTGTAGCTTAAGCTTGCTTTGCTCAAAATAGGTTTTACCTATCAGTTGAAAACACTAAGTTTTTGTTTGACAAAAACTCCCAAGGAACCACCAATAGACATTGGTGAACCTTTACCCTTGTTCAACCACAAGTTTTTAACTTAGAAATTGGGATGAGGAGATTCTTGATAGCTTCCATGTCTTGATGCTCAAATTGTCCATTTTCGGGGACACGACTAAGTACTTAGATTCTTCCTTCTCGAGAGGTGGTGCACTTTCCCCACAAGACTCGACATGCATCGAGACAAGATCTTTCAGAAGCCTTCCCTTAGACCAGAATGGACGCGCTCCAAACCTATCACCCCCTACCACAAACTGTCCATTTGGCTAAATTATTGCAACCTATATGATCCAGGCAGATCCCATATTGCCATGTGGCTGCACTAGAAGCTTCTTAACATATGTCATCTCAAATCCCTTTGTTCCTGGGTGGCATTCACAAGTGAGATACACAGGATAGGCCATGGAAATGGGGCCCTGGTAACCACTCAACAAAAATCCATCCATGCAATTACCATTCCACCTAGGTGTTTCATTCACTTAGTTGTTTTATGAAGCAAAAACATAAGTCTAAGACTTAGCAACATTTTACATAGCATGTATATAATCCACCCTTGTTTTCTACTATCTAGGATAAACATGGAAATATAACAAGTATCATAACTTAGAGGAAATTCTATCAAGACTACAACTACTAGGATTTCCCATAGCATAGTCAAAATATCATGAAAGTATTGGGACAAAAATATCACTAATATATAGTCAAAATATTGGGAAAAAAATATGAAGCACCAGTTTCCTTGGTAGTTGGGGGATTAGCAACAATCCTCACAATCACAATCACCACTAGCACCAAAATCTACACATAAAATGATAGCACCAAATTCATATTTCAAATAATCAAGCAAAAATATATGAATGCATGCAAATGCCATGTGATGATTTTTCTAAAATAAAAAAAGTAAAACAGTACTGAATCACTAAATAAAAATTTAGAGACTAAATAAACTTAATTTGTCTTTAGAAACATTTTCTAAATAATTTTTATACACAAAATAAGCCTACAAATGTCTCGCATAAAATTATTTTTTAACAGAGGAAAAATACAAAACCAAGCCTACCGATGTGTAGGATTTAATTTTTTGAGTCCATTGATATATTATTTGCATTTTTGGCTAGTCATAACAAAAGTTATGAATTTTACAAGTTTAAACATTCAAAAATCATTTCTGGAATTTTAAACAGACAGGATAGGCCACGTGGACTGTTTTTATTGGTTGGTATCGCTTCACATGGATCATGCTCTATGGACCGCAAGATTAAAAGTAAATCGCATGGCTCAGATCTAATCATACCCTTTCGCTAAGTGATCTAATCTGGCGCGCTGGATCTAGATCTAACTGTAGAGGTCTCAACCTAATAAGGTAGATTCTTCCTGTGTTTACAATGCTAGTCCCTGGATCAATAGCTAGCATCCACAGTTTAGATGTAATATAAATAAACAAAGGTCATAATATAACTTTATAACCAGGAATAACATAATTTTATTACATCAATACATAGCTCATTTGGCTATTACATTACATTGCAGCGGAATAACTATAAGCATGGGGTCCTTCATCTTCAAAGTGCCACCTGCAGATGTTGGTTGTAGACTTTGTAATCCTAATCAAACAATCTTCACTAAAATCAATCAAACCTGCAACATACAAGTTACAGCCACAAAGGGTCATAACATTTGAATTGTATTGGCAAGTGATACTATATTAGTATAGTGGAGTCTATCATCTATATGCATTTGGCTAAGTGGAGTTGAGGCTTGCATTGCTCAAAATAGATTTTCCTTATCATTTTGAAAATACTAAGTTTTTTGTTTTCACAATATCATTTTTCTTAATCAAAGATTGAAGATCCTTTACAAGGCATCTCTCCATCAAAGATTGAAGATTTCAAACAACCCTTGTTCAATCCACATGTTTTCAATTAGAAATTTGAATGATGAGATTCTTGATTGCTTCCATGTCTTTGATGCTCAGATTGTCCTTTACCAGGGACATGGCTAAGTACTTAGATTTTACACTCTGCAGAGGTGGTGCACTTTCCCCACAAGACTTGGTTTCCCAAGACAAGATCTTTCAGAAGCCTTCCCTTAGACCAAAATGGAAGCGTTCCAACCTATCAAACACTACCACCCACTATCCATATGGCTAAGTTCTTGCAACCTATGTGATCATGGCAGAGCCCATATTGCCAAGTAGTTGCACTTGAAGCTTCTCAACATTTGACATCTCAAATCCCTTTGTTCCTGGGTGGCATACCACAAGTGAGATACATAAGCCAAGTCCATGGCCTTGTGAACCACTCAACCAAAAACCACCAAGCAAGCCCATTCCACCCAGGTGATTCATTAACTTAGTTGTTTTGTTAAACAAAAACGTAAGTCCTCAGACTTAGAGATTGTTCCATAGTGTGAATATATTTTCCACCCATGTTTTCTATTAGCTAGGCTAAGCTTGATAGTAGTAGGAATCTTAAGTTAGGAAAATCCTATTAAGGATTCATCTACTAGGTTTTCTTATAGCAAGGTCTATACTTAGCAAAATCCATGCAAGTTTTACTTAGAGAAAAATCACTAATGCATAGTGAAAGTAATGGGACAAAAGTATGAAGCATCACTTGCCTTTTGGGTAGATTATAGGTTCACTCCTTGTCCTTGCAACAATCACACTCTTCAAGTCACTACAAATCAATCAAGCAAGGCACAATCTCAATCTACCAATCAAGAAAAACAACACATAAAATAACAAAGTCAAAGAAATGCATGCTAGCATGCCAAGCTTTGTTTTGTTTGAAAAAGTGGTTCCTAATGGGTCATGAACATTTGAAAGCACCTAATGGTCATTTTGTAAAGTGGCAAAGTCAATTGCAAAAGGTTTCACTTCAAAAACCATTTTCAAAACAATGTATCATTTTATGTGGTGTAGAAATATTTTTACCAAGGCATTAACCTATAGGGTTCACTAAATATGTTTTCAAACCATAAAACTTGGTATTTGGGGTCAGAGAGTTTAAAACAAAACATTTTCCAAAGGTTTTCTTCCAAAATCCTTTTTAATAAATAAACCACATTTCTATTTGACTAGAAATGGTTTTAATTCAAGGAATCCTTATTTTGTTTCACCAAATTCATTTTTGAATCCACAAAGTGGTTCCCAATGTTTGTAGGTTCAAATCACACCATTTGTTAACTGTCGTGGGAATAGTCACGGCAGATCTGTCGGCAAGTAGTAGAACGAGGGCAAGGCGGCCATCTGCAAGGTGCGAGATGAGGGCAAAGACACAGGGTTTTACCCAGGTTCGGCCCCCCGGAGGGTAAAGACCTACTCCTGCTAGATTGTATTATGGAGGTGTTACAATGGGCGAGCTCGGCGGCAAGGCAGCGAGTCGCTTGAGCGTATGAGGGTCCGTGTATCTACTCGCCCCATAGGGAGGTTTATATAGGCTCACCTCCCCTAGGGTTTACATATCTCAACCGATTCAGTTAAAGCTTCGGTAGTTGTTTAACCTAATCCGACTGGGCCTATCTACTCGCCTGGGCCTTTAGCTTCCAATCGCTCGGTGCCTTGCTGGGCTTCAATCCACTCGCCGTTATGCAGACCCACTCACCAGCTCACGGGCCAATCGGAAACGTCCTGCTGGGTATACCCCAGTAGGCATATCCCCATCAGTAGTCCCCGAGGCTGTCGTCGATTAGGCGTATACGGCTTCAGAGTAGGCATCCAGTCGAATCGTCAGCGGGCTCCTGTACAAAGGAGAAAACCAGTGATCCAAGTTGCGGCTTTGGCGAGTCGAGTCGGCGAAACACTGTCATAGTGATTGGGTCGGCGAGCCGAGTAGCCGGAGTTGGACCGTCATGCGTGGTCAAACTAGCCGTTGGGGTAATCCAATGGTAACTTTTGGCGTAATCATCGCGCGGTAACGGATTCCTGATTTGGCGGGTAACATCCATTATATAAGGGGAATGGAAGGCGATCAGAGAGCCAACTTCTCATCACTTCTTCCGACTGCGCGCGTTCTCCTTACCTTGCCTCGCGATCCAGCTGACCCAAAATCCCCCGACCCCCAACAACCTCTCGGCCATGGCCCTTTCCACCGAGCCGTGGGGTAGGTCCAAGTGCACAAGGGCGCAACTGGCCTCCTTAGAGGAGGCCGGGATCCTACGAGCCGGCTGTTGGCGTATTCCCGCAGCCGGAGAGACGACCCCGAACCAGCAAGAGAGGGAATTCATCTGTTTCACCAGTCATCTCGAGCGGGGGCTAGGGTTTCCTACATCCTTGTTCTTCCAGCGCTTCTGCGCCTACTACGGGATCCAGCCTTCAGCGAATGCTACTTGGGCTGCCGGCCCTACTTCCCCTTGTGGCAAGAACTGTTCCACGGACGGATCAGCCGCGAGGCAAAGGCCCAAATGCTAGCCAAGCGGCCCCGACATTCCAACTCAAGTCCAAAGCCTCATTCTTTGATCTGATGCTGCCCGCCAAGGCAGCGAGCGACTGAAAGAAGTCGTGGTTCTACGTGGCCGAGGCGACTCCAGAGGACGAGGCGGCGATCCCGCGGTACTCCGCCAATCGGTCCGAGCCGCGCCATCTCCAAGTCGGCAAGCTCCCCAACGACCAGAGGATGGTCGTCGACGAGATGCTTCGGACCATCCGCGGTCTGAAAAAGAAGGGCCTCCAGACGATAAATCTGTACAACTGCTGCCTCGGGCGGCGGCTCGTCCCGCTCGCCCAGCGTGACCACTATATGTACCAGTACACGGGCCGGGGAGACTCGACAAAGGCCTGCCTCGACGAGTGGAAACTGGAGGACTACCTCCCGGCGCTGAAAAAGATTACCCAGGCGGTGTACCTGGATGCGCAGGCTGGGGTCGCCCCTATACCGCGAAGCGTCCAGCTCCAACGGTAACCACCTTACTTTGCTCGCAATGCGATCTGCGTCGCGGTAATTCTGATTCATTCTGTATTCGTTGCAGCTATTCCAAGTGGTGGAAGGGTGGCTCCCTCCTTCGGACGACGAGAGCTCGGGCTCATCCGCCCAGGACGTGGGCGAGTCGCCGCCCGCCAAGGGCGACGAGGACGACGACGACGAGTCCTAGGAGGAGGTCGCCCCGCTGGTCCGAAAGAACCGCGGACAACGACAGCGTGAGATCGAGGCAAGCAGAAGCCTCGAGCGTCATGACGACGACGATGAGCTCCCAGAGACCACCTCGCGCCGTCAAGCCACTCCGTCGAAGAAGAAGAAGAAGAAGGAAACGGAGGCAAGGGCCCCCCCGAAGAAGAAGATGAAGCCATCAAAGCCGGCCTCGCCACCGCAGTCGGCGAGCAGCTCTGATGCTCCCAGCCCAGCCGGTGATGACGCGCCACCGGTGACAGCCGCGCTGAACGCGGCGACCGTGGAAGTGCCGCTGGCTTCAATGCCTCCGCCATTCGCCCCCAGGTCTGGGCTGGGGAGGCTCGGCAACCGCCTCGCAAGGAGGCTCGGCTACAAGCAACCGCCGCAAGGAGGCTCTTGCCGAGATGTCCCAGAGGCTCCGGCTGCGGCCTCAACGACGGAGCCGTCCGTGTCTTGGGCACGCGTCTGGAGATGGGGCTCGATCGCCGACGGGCCTCGAATCGAAAACCGGCTGGCCTCCGTACGGGGCTACGTTTCGTCCCAGTCGCCAAGTGAGTGCACTCACCCTTCCTTGCTTTTCATAACTATCTCACTTGTTTTTGCTTATTCGATTGATGCACAGGACTGGAGTGAAGAGGATGGGCCATCTAACCGTGGCTAAGGTGCCACCCGTCGTTAGCGAGGAGGACCCCTCCCGCAAGAGGAAGGCGGACGAGGTCGTCGCCTCGGCGGATGGCAGCAAGAAGGCCAAGGGTGATGACGTCGTCACGATTTCTGACGACACGGCGGTCGCGCCGGCCGGGCCCGCGATGGAGGCAGCCGCGTCTACGAAGGAGGGCGCTTCCTTGCCTGGAACGGCGGAGGCGACCTCCCTTGGGGCGGGTGCCTCTATCGCTACCTTCCCACGCTTCGTGACCAAAGCGGCCACGGCGAGTGGAGCTGCGCCCTCGAGCCACGCTCCTGGGACCGCCGATGCTGAAGTTGACCAACGTCGTGGGCACACGCCAGCGTTACTCGCGTCCGTGGACATGACCCAACTCCATGGCATGTTTGGCGCAGCCATCCAGGTACATCCAGTCCCCGAGGATCAGGTCTGTGTTATGCAGCGGCCTGATTCTTATAATTTCTCATCTTTTATTTTCGCATCCAGTCCCCGTGTGCGCACGTGCTAAATTTTAGCGGGTGGGCACTTAGGAGTTTCTTGATCGCCAGTCCCCGAGCGCGCACTCGCTGAATTTCAGCGGGTGGGCACTTAGGAATTTTGCTTTGACTAACTTTTTCGGTGATGTGAAGGGTCTGCAACTTGAGTCAGCGGACCGATTGGCATGGCAGCATGGAGAAGGAGCTGGCCATCGCCCGTGAAGCGAACAAAGGCTTCGTGCTTTGTTGCGGCGAGGAAGCTCGCCAGGGCTTGTCCCAGCTGGTGAATTAGCGGCGGCGCAATCGGCCTTGAGTGCCGCTGAACAGCGGATCGCCAACCTCGAGCGCGAGCTGCGGGAAGCGAAGGAAGAAGCGAGCTCGGCTGACGAGCGAGCTAAGGCTGCCATTGCAGCCGCTGAGGAGGATCGCAAGGTGTCGGAAGTCCTCATTGCTGGGCTTCAGGACGACCATACATTGCTTCAATGCTTCATCACAGAACTCGCCCGTCCGCTTCTTGGTGAGTACACCTTCCTTTCCGGTGGTTGTCTCTTTTGTAGTGTCCGTCGTATTCATTGTTGTCTTCTACTCACAGGTCGCATCATCGATAGCGAAGGAGAGGCGAGTTCACTCGACGCGAGGCAGTGCGTAAGTATGCTCGTCGACTCGGCGACATTGTCGGCGACGTGCATCCGTGCCTATCTCCAAGAGATATCGCCCACGGAGGTGATTCCCAGCGACCTCGTTGAGGTGTGGAAATATTTGGAGAAGGCGCCCGCGGTCGTTGAGTACATGACGCGGTCGGTGTTTTGGCGCGGAGTGTCGACGGCCTTGAGCCTTGGACTCGCCCACTTCCCCGAAGATTTCGACATCGACGATGTGACGAGTGGATATCCATCGTCGACTGGCGCGGTGGAGCTGTCCGAGGTCCTTAAGTCGCAGGACCGTGCCACCACGTATTCAGAACGTGTCTGGGCAATGGGCGACCTCCTTCCGTACCAGGAGACGGTCGTCGCGCTGAACGACCCCGAGCCGCCGCATCGTGACTTCAAGGTCGAGCAACCTTTTCGCGCGGCGATGGCGGGTGAGATGACGACGTATCCCTCAAACCCGTACACGGCGTTCATCCGCAATCGCCGGGATGATGGAGAATCGTCATCGAAGCCTGCAAAGTAGGATGGTTTGCCTTGTGGCGTTAGCAGCAGGTCTGCCACGCGGACATATTTTGTAACATGAAACAGTGCAATACCCAATTGAATGAGACGTTGTGTCTATTTTGGTATTTTGTTGTGTGTTTGTGATTGATTTTTGAACGAGTCCCCGAGCGCTTCCGCCCTTTTTGTGGGGTTCACCTCGTATATGATGTATGTGTTGTTGTCATGTGTTTTGATGTTTTGGTCGACTCGCCCGAGCTCAAAGAGCCAGTCGCTAGGCGACTCCCTTGAGTGCTCTGTACTTTACCGTTTTCCCGTGCGCGAACGAGGTCGGGTGGCCGAGTCCCCGAGCGTGGTACTTGGTAGTTCTAGGCGCGACTTGAGGGTGGTTGAGGACTTAGCGCGTTGGTGTGAGCGCGTCACTCCTGCCTGGCCCGTGGGGTCAGTCGCGTGGCGAGTCCTGGGCATGCTCTCTTGGCGTTTTCCACGACCGCCGCACGAACTGGTCTTCAGTCCCGAGCGTGGTACTTAGCCGCTCGAGTCGCTATGCCGAGGATGCGGAGGACCAAGGTCGCTGTGAAGCGAGGCAGTTGTCTTGGCTTGTAGAACCGGTCGAGCTAGGCAACTCAATGGGGCTCCGGGTGGCGTTTTGTGGACGATGCAAGACTGAGGTAATTCAGTGCTCTTACACACTTTTCTTAGCCGTCGATCGCTGTGCCAAAGGTTGACTTCGCAATTAGCGTACGCTGTTATTACGAAAAGCAGTGGCACAAGTCATGGAGAGTAGGCGCAATTTGCGGTAACCGTTTCTTTTTATTTCATAGCGACTGGAGAGTACATGTGTGGGGTTCTAGGAGTAGAACTTCCGGAGGAGGTTTACATTCCATGGTCTCTTGACATTGAGTTCGCCGTCCCCGCAGACGTCGATGAGGTAGTAGGCGTCGTTGCCGAGTACGCGCCCGATAGCAAATGGGCCTTCCCACGGACGGGAGAGCTTGTGCATGCCCTTCTTGTCCTGGATGAGGCGTAACACCAGGTCGCCTTCCTGGAAGGTGCGAGCTTTCACCCACCGGCTGTGGTAGCGACGGAGTCCCTGCTGGTAGATACCGGTCCGTGATCGAGCGAGGTCACGTGCTTCATCGAGTTGGTCGATCCCGTCTTGGCGGACAAGCTCGTTTGCAGCCTCCGTATAGTGGACGACCCGTGGCGAGTCGTGTTCGAGGTCGGTGGGCATGACTGCTTCGGCACCGTAGACCATGAAGAAGGGAGTGAATCCCGTCGATCTGTTGACTGAGGTGCGGATCCCCCAGATGACAGAAGGCAACTCCTCTACCCAGCACCCGGCGGTGCGCTCGAGTGGTACTTGGAGTCGCGGCTTCAGGCCTTGGAGGATGCTTTGGTTGGCCAGTTCCGCCTGGCCCTTGTATTCCGGGTGGGCGACTGACGCGAGGTCGAGCCGGATGTGGTGCTCTTCGCAGAATTCGGCCATGGCTCCCTTGGCGAAGTTGGTGCCGTTGTCCGTGATGATGCTGTTTGGGAACCCGTAGCGATATATGAGCTCGCGTAGGAATTTAGTGGCGGTCTTCCCGTCGCATTTCCGGACTGGCTTGGCCTCCACCCACTTCATGAATTTGTCGACGACGACTAGCAGGTGGGTGTAGCCGGAGGGGGCTTTCTTGAAGGGGCCTACCAAGTCCATGCCCCATACGGCGAATGGCCAGGTGATGGGGATTGTTTTGAGCGCCGAGCTCGGTACGTGCGTCTTATTGGCGTACTTCTGGCACCCGACGCACCGCTGGACGATATCGACAGCATCGGCGTGTGCGGTGGGACAATAGAAACCATGTCGCATAGCCTTGGCTACCAGGGAGCGAGCAGCGGCGTGGTGGCCGCAGTCACCGGAGTGGATGTCGTGGAGGATCTTGCGTCCTTCAGTTGGTTGGACGCAACGTTGGAATACGCCGGTGACGCTGCACTTATGGAGCTCGCCGTCGATGATGGTGTAGGACTTGCATCGGCGAGCGATCATCCGAGCGTCCGTCTCGTCTGCCGGCAGGGTGCCGGCTTCCAGGTAGGCGATGTAGGGCTTGGTCCAGTCGTCTGGCTCATTGACGAGTGCGACCAAGGCTGCCTCTGGTTGGAGTGGGACTCCGATGTCGATCTCCCTCGGGGGAGAGACTGATGGCTTGGAGATTGTGTCGAGGAAAACGCCGGCAGGTGGTGCGAGTCGAGCCGACCCGATGCAAGAGAGTGCGTCGGCCTCCTCGTTCTTCCGCCTGTCGATCCACTCGACGGAGTAGCCGGTGAAGTGTCCACCCAACTTGTCCACTGCTTGGCGGTAGGCCGCCATGGTGGGGGAGACGTCATCGCAGGTGCCAGCGACTTGCCCCGCGACGAGGTCGGAATCTCCGTAGCAGCATAGGCGGTTGACATTCATCTCCTTGGCAGCTCGCATGCCGTGGAGTAGGGCCTCGTACTCGGCCATGTTGTTGGTGCAAGGTGTGAAGTCGAGGCAGAGTATGGCAGCTTCTCTGGCTGCTGGGCCTCTTCCCAATCGGCGATGAAGTCCGCTAGGGCCTGCGACTTGATCGCTTTTCGAGGCTCGTATTTGATGTTGTGGACGCCGATATCGATGGCCCACTTGGCGACCCGCCCGGTCGCCTCGCGATTGCGGATGATGTCTTGCAGTGGTGCTGAGGAAACGACCGTGATCGGGTGCTCCTGGAAGCGATGCGGCGCCTTCTGAGCTCAAGACCGCGTATACTAGCTTTTGGCATGTGGGTACCTGGCGCGACTTCGGTGAGGACCTCGCTGATGTAGTACACGGCCGCTAGACTGGGCGCTCCTTTCCTTCTTACGCGTTCGGCGACCATCACGGCAGCGCTGACGCGCCGACGCCGCGACGTAAACCAGCATGGGTTCTTTGTTGGCGGGCGGCGGCGGTGGTGGCGGTAGCACCTTTTGAGGTCGCGGAGCGTCGTCGCCTCCTTGTCCCCTTTGGAAGGTGGGGTTCTTGCGCGCAGGCGGTATAGGGGCATCGCCTTTTCGCCAGCGGGGATGAAGCGGCGAGAGCTACTCGCCCGGCCAGCTTTTGACGCCGCGAGCACTTTCGGGTTTGCCGAGCCGGGCGATCGTGTCGATCTTCATGGGGTTCGCCTCGATCCCTCGTTTGGAGACAACGTACCCCAGTAGTTGTCCTGCTGGTACACCGAAGGTGCATTTGCCTGGGTTGAGTTTTGTCTTGTATTTTCGCAAGTTGGCGAATGTTTCCGCCAGGTCGGTGAGTAGGTCGCCCTGGCGAGCGGACTTTACGACCACGTCGTCGATGTAGACGTGGATGTTGCGGCCAATTTGGCTCGCGAGATATTCTTGCATGCACCGCTGGTAGGTTGCCCCGGCGTTCTTGAGGCCGAAGGTCATGGCGGTGTAGCAGAAAGCTCCGAATGGCGTAATGAACGCAGTCTTCTCCTCGTCTTCTACGACCATTTTGATCTGGTTGTACCCAGAGTAGGCGTCGAGAAAACAGAGTGACTCCAAGCCCGCGGTTGAATTGATTATCTGGTCGATCCGCGGAATGACGAACTGCTCCTTTGGGCAGGCGCCGTTCAAGTTTGTGTAGTCGATACACATTCTCCAGGTCCCGTTCTTCTTCTCGACCAGGACTGGGTTTGCCAGCCACTTGGAGTACTTGATTGGCTGGATGAAGCCGACAGCGAGTATACGCTGCACTTCCTCGGCGATCGCTTGACGGCGTTCTTCATTGAAGGGCCGCATCGACTGCTTGACAGGTCGCACTTTGGGGTCGGCGTTTAGCTTGTGCTCAGCGAGCTCCCTAGGGACACCGGGCATGTCGGAGGGTTTCCATGCGAAGATGTCCCTGTTCTCACGGAGGAACTCGATGAGCGCGCCTTCCTATGCTGGGCTCATGCCCGTCCCGATCGTCACCGTCTGGCTGGAGTCGCCTGGGACCAGCTCGACGGTGCGGGTGTGCGTCGTGGCCTCAAAGGTTGAGGTGTTTGCGCCCTCTGAGTTGGGCTTCTTGAGTATGGTGGGGTCGTCGTGGTTGACACCGCTCGCGTACTTGGCGAGCTCGTCGGCGTGGTTGGTCTCCGCCGCGATGACGGCGTCAGCGTGCTCTGCTCCTTTGGCCTCGCACTCGGCGGCCATGTCGGGGTCGCCGTTGATGGTGATGATGCCGCACGTCCCGAGGAGCTTCATCGCGTTGTACGCGTAGTGGGGCGCTGCCATGAATTTAGCGAACACCTGGCGTCCCAGGACGCAGTGGTAGGGGCTGTCGAAGGGCACCAGCTCGAAGACGATCCGCTCGGTGCGGAAGTTTGCCGGTGTGCCGAAGGTGACTGGCAGCGTGACCTTGCCGATCGGGTACGCCTTCCGACCGGGGACGATGCCGTGGATGTGGTGTGGGTTGTCTCGATCATCGACTGCGGGAGCCATAGCCGCCTGAAGGTTCGAGGTACAGGATGTTGATGGACCTGCCGCCGTCCATCAATGTCTTGGGAAGCCAGTAGTCGCCGACCTTGGGCTTGACCACCAGGGCGACTCGACCTGGGTATTCGATGCGTGGCGAGTGGTTTTGGCGACTCCAGGTGATGGGCTGCTCCGACCAGTTGAGGAACTGGGGAACGTCCGCCTGGGCCACCGCGTTGACGGCGACAGCGCGGGCGATGACCTTCTTTTCGCGCTTTGTGTTGAAGCCTGTGAAGGTGTGGAGCGAGCCGGCTACTTTGCCGAATTTTCCGCCGTTTGGCGGGTCATTGTCGGGGTCCTCCCGCGCTCGCCGTGCCTTCTCGATTTCCACGAGGTGTGGCGGTGGCGGTGGTGTGCGTTGCGGGCTTCCCTTCCCTGCTATGAAACGCACATGGTTGGTTAAGGAGGGCCGCGGGGTCGAACCTTGGCTGGTTCTTGTAGTTGCCACCGTCGCGGTAGAAGCTCTTGGGCTCGCGCTGTGCGTGCCCGGCGTTGGCGACGAAGTCGACTAGCCCGTCACTGCGGCGCTGCGGTGGCGAAAGTGCCTATGGCGTAGGGTCGGATCGGCGTCCACCGTCGTTTCGCTCGTCGCGGCGTTGACCTGACTCATCGTCAGTTTCCTGGTTTGGATCTTCCTCGGCGTACCGTTTGGCGATCTCGAGGAGGTCGGGGATGTTGTCGAGTGTGCGGGAGTGTCGCTTGAGCTTGGCGACCAGGGGCTCGTAACGGCACGAGGTCTTGAAGCAATGGATCGCAGTGTCCGGGTGGATGCCGGCTGCGTTGTACCAAAGTTCTTGCCACCGTTGGACCCAATTGCGGGTCGACTCGCGGGGTCCCTGGACGCATCGCTCTAGGTCCTCGATGGTGGTGGCGCGGGTGTAGGAGCACTCTAAGTGCCTGACGAAGGCATCGCACATCTCCTCCTGAGTCGATCATGCCCCGGGAGGTGTTGATCCTTTGCACCGCATGTCCCCTCCATCATCAGGGGGAGGTAACGAGCGGCTAGAAGGTTAGTGTGACCTGCGATCCCCATCGCCATGAGGTATGTGTCGAGCCAGACGGCGGGGTCGTACGAGGAATCGTACTTTTCTATCTCCTTCGGCGCCTTGAAGTTTGGCGGGTACTTCGCCTAGGATCATTGGTCCAAGCACTTGGGTCCGAAATTGGCGACCCCATGGGCTCGCCGTCGCGCGATTAGTTAGGGTATGTCGCAAGTCGTCGGGCTGGCGTCGCGCCAACTTTGGTTGTTGATGATGTGGGTGCGGCATCGATGGGTTGCCCGTTGGCAGCGATGAGGTTAGTTGCCTGCCAGGGTCATTGGTGGAGAGTGTCGCGTTCGGTCGGTGTTGGAGCCGGTGGCTCGGTGGCGGACAGTTGAGGTGTTTGCCGCTTTGGCGGCTGGAGGCCGCTACGCTTCCGAGGAACGCAGTATACTCGACCTGCCGAGTCGGCGCCGCTCTTTGCTGCCTTGGCGAGCAGGGCCTGACGTATTGAATCAGTAGGCGCCGTCGCGATGGCTGATCTTGTCGGCTGCTGCTCCTGCCACGAGGTTGTCCATTGGGGTGGAGAACGGTGGGAGGCCGTTGCGTCTCGCTCCGTGAGGAGACTACTATCCGGCTGGTCCTCGAGAGTGCGGTTGGGTGGAGGTGGGGCGCCTTCCGTTGATCTGGCGGGGCGGCGCTTCCTCTGGTGGCGTTCTCGCAGATCGCGCTTCGGCCACGCGGGCGGGTCGTTTCGTCGAAGTTCAGGTGCGCCTGAACGGTGGGGTTCAGCGTGACCTGATCCGCTGGTGGTAGCGTGATAGCTCTGCGCCGTCACCTGCTCGGCGAAATTTTCGCGCTCGGCTTGCTCCTTGCGCCGCCCGCCCGATTTCAGTGAGCTCCTCGACCTCCGTTGTCGTGGCGTTAGGAGGGATTGGGGTGGAGAATGGATCCTCCGGTGGATCGGTGCCGGTTGCCATGTAGGTCGCGGCGTGGCGACCGGTTCCGTTGCGGAGGTCGGCGGAATTCTCTGACCCGGAGTCGAATTCGAAGATCCTGAGGATGGAGGGATCCTCGAAGTCTCCCACGTCGGAGACCTGGGCGATGGATCCCGCGGATGAGGCCGCGGTGATGGATCCGGCGAGTGACGCCGGGGTCGCCGAGTCGGCGTCGTCGGTGAGGGCCGTAACCTCTGCGGCCGCTGAATTCCCGGGCACGTTGCTGTGGGCCGAGTTGTACTCGGAGGCGAGGCGATGGATCGTGCGGATCTGGCTCTCGGAGAGCCGATCGCGCGGCGGCGACTCGCGGATGCGAGCTGAATCCTCCGAGATGATGACGTCGGTGAGCCGACGAAGAGGCTGATCGTGCCGATTGGCAGGATCACGCTGTGCGTGACGGGTCGCGCCACCGGGACGTAGCTGCTCGGCAAGATTTGGAGCATCTCGCCGATCGCTATCATGCGGCCGGTGGCGACCGTCTCGTTGATGGGCAGATTGGATCTCGCCGCAGAACACCGGCCGGACCGGCCAGGCCCCACGGTGGGCGCCACTGTCGTGGGAATAGTCACGGCAGATGCTGCAATCGGCAGCGAGTAGTAGAACGAGGGGCAAGGGCGGCCAGCCATCTGCGGTGCGAGATGAGGGCAAAGACACAGGGTTTTACCCAGGTTCGCCCCCCGGAGGGTAAAGACCTACTCCTGCTAGATTGTATTATGGAGGTGTTACAATGGGCGAGCTCGGCGGCAAGGCAGCGAGTCGCTTGGGCGTATGAGGGTCCGTGTCTCTACTCGCCCCATAGGGAGGTTTATATAGGCTCACCTCCCCTAGGGTTTACATATCTCAACCGATTCAGTTAAAGCTTCGGTAGTTGTTTAACCTAATACGACTGGGCCTATCTACTCGCCTGGGCCTTCAGCTTCCAATCGCTCGGTGCCTTGCTGAGCTTCAATCCACTCGCCGTTATGCAGGCCCACTCGCCAGCTCACGGGCCAATCGGAAACGTCCTGCTGGGTATACCCCAGTAGGCATATCCCCATCATTAACAAGCATACAAATGTTTCTGCAAAAACAACCATTTTTCCAGAAGATTTTTGCTAAACCAAGGGCATGGTTGGCTAGGTCTTGCTCTCCTGAATCCAATGACATAAAATTTGTAATTTTTGGACGTGTGGATCCAAAGTTATAAGGGTTTGAAGTTTGCAAATAATTCTGTTTTCAAATTTGTTTTTAAATAGAATAGGTGACACGCGGCGTGTTTTAATTGGACGATACCGGTTCGCTGCGGATCACAGCTGTAGGGCGTTGGATCAGAGCGATCGCATGGTCCTGGAAGCATACCCCTTCGGCGCTTAAGTGTTCTAATCCTGCTCGCCCATTCTAGATCTAACGGACCTAAACAAATGGTCATTTACTGGCGGCGCTGCGCGGCTGTGCACGGCGGCGACGGGCAGACAGCGGCGGCGCTGGTGAAATAGGATGCGAGAGGGTAAAAGGAAGTGCTCACCGAGTTCGTGAGGACGAGGTGGTGCTCGTCGTGTGCTCGACGTGGCAAGGGGCGCACGAGGTTTGGGGTAATTCCTCACCGGAGTGGGGCTGCGCCTCGGCCAAGCTCAGTCGTCGTCGAGGACGGCGCTAGGGATCACCCGGAGACAAATGAAACACACAGTCAGGAGCGCAAGGAGACAGCGAAGGCGTGTGCGTGAACGAGAGGGGTCGGGGTAGTCATATTTACCAGAGAGGTTCCGCCAGAGTAGAGCCAGACGGTGGCGGTGCTGGGGGTTGTCGTTGGCGAGGCTCAGGGGCGCCCGCGGGTGAGCTGCGGTTATAGAGCGGTGCTCTTGAGTCTGGCGAACCTGCCTGCTTGCTCGGGGATTCAAGGGCCATGTGATGCCGCCGGAATTTGGCCGAGAACTCGTCGGAGACGGCGGCGGTGCAGAAGAAAATTGCGATATCCTGGTGGCTCTCGAGGCGTGAGGTCTGGGGGGAATGAAAGAGGAGAGGGAGGTGGTTAAACGAGCGTGATCGCGGGGGATTTCAATTCGCAGAATAACTCGCATTGATTCGGTTTAAAACACGGAAGAAACAGTCAGGGGCGAGTTCATCGGGGTGAAGACGACGATGATCTGGCTGTGGGGCCCGGCGTCAGTGGGGAAAAACGTTTCAAGTGGGGTCCTCTGGTCAGCGTCGGTGCGGGTGTGCGGTTGGGTAGAATAACGCTTTGCGCGAGGGGGAGGGGAGCTGGGCTGGGGTGGGCATTAGCTGGGCTGGTCGTTTTACTCTTATTTTTTTCTGTCTGCTTTGATTTATCTTTTTCTATTTTCTGATTTGAATTTCATCCAACTATTAAAGCATTCAAATAATTCAAACAATTCAAACAATTGTAATGATTTTTTGGTTCTGTTTATCAACATAAACCAAATCTCAAAATAAAATTATATTTTTATTCATTTTTAAGATCTATTTAATTATTAAATAAAATAGCCCTTTAGTTATTTAAAATAGGGTTTGATTTATTTAATAAAATCTTCATTTGAAATCCAAACACTTTCAAAACCAAATCAGTAGGTTTTATTTGAAAATATAAGATACTTGAAATACTTGTTTAAAATAAAATAACATTTTATTTTAGGGTCTAATACCAATTAAATGAATAGACCTTATTCATTTAATTCAAATAGGATTTGTTTTATTTAAATTCTTTATTTTGGAATCTAAAATAAAATGAAAACACTTCATTAAGTTTTATTTGAGAATATAAAATATTTGGAAAACTTATTTAAAATAATTTAATAAGTTTTGGTGTTCCATTTAAAATGGTAAAACCTTTTATTTAGATAAAAATTGGATATTAAATCCTTATTAATTTATTTAAATAAACCTTTGCTATTTTTATTCAAAACAAAATGTTTTAATTCCAAAGCTTGGCCAAGGTTTAATTTGGCTTTATAAATTAATCTTTATTTATAAATCCACCTTTTCATTTGAAAACCAAATCCTTTTATTTAAAGATCCAAAATAGTAATTTTAAATATTTTTATTTTCCTTTAATAAAAGTTTATCTTGTTAAATCCCTTTAGGATTTATTTTATTGGTTTGAGGTTCCAAAAAAAGTTTCTTCTGGCCCTGAAAATCAAACAAAGTTTTATTTTATTCATTTATTTTAACATTACAAGATTTGGAATATCTTGGGATGTGACAGGCTACCACCCTTGAAATAAATCTCGTCCCGAGATTTGGGGAGGCTAGGGTTACAAGCAGGTTCAAAACAACTAGGGTACTACCACCCTTAAAAATTTTCAAACAAAAATTACATATTGGCCTTCTTGGGATCCTGGGGAAAACTTTCTCTAAGCAAATAGTTGCATTTATGTCCTTAATTTCCATGCTTGACTCATGGGCCAAGGTTGAGATCCTTCATAGACTTGTTTAACTTGTTCTCCATCTTTTCTGGACAATTGTTTGCATAGTGGCCTAGTTCCTTGCATTTGGAACACATCACTTGGCTGATATCTTTCTTTTCCTTTGGTATCATTGCCTTTTCTTTGTTTCTTTGGTTCTTCTTCTTTTCTGGGCATTCACTGGCATAGTGTCCCATCTCTTTGCAATTGTAACACTGCAATTGGCTTATGTCCTTTTTCTTCTTTTTGGGTCTCTCCAAAGCTAGGAGTTCTTCTAGTTCATGTTCTTCATAGGTGGGAGATCTTTCTCTCTTCTTGGGGCATTGATCTTCTTGTTCCTTGGATGCATGATCCTTGTCTCTAAAATATTGCTAGCTTGCGTTCCTTCTAGATTAGCATCTTTGTCATCCTTGTTGTCATTAGCTCTTTGGGAAAAGTTTTCTCCCATGTTGATCATTTGAGTAACCAATCCTTGCAACACTTGGGATTGAAGTTTAAAAATCCTTTGTATGGCAGGGTCTAATCCATTGTTGTTGGCTAAAAGCTGAGTTGTCTCTTGGCTCAAATAGTTTTGGGTCGCTATAAGTTCTCTCATGTTGTCCTTTTGGTTGTTGTTGTTGTTATCATCAACCTTGGTGTTGGAGTTTCTTTGAGAAGTCATCTGTTTGGGTTGAAGGGAGATTAGAGTAGGCAAGATATTTCTAAGGAAATATTTTTAATCACACACATCACAATTCACACAAACAAGGTGCAAGCATTCACAAACAACTTTTCACTCAAACAACAAAGTTCAAGCACATTTTTAGGCAACAAAATATTTTTGTTACACCACATAAGTTGGTGTGTTTTGACTTGGCTAAAATATGGTGGTCCATCTATATGGTTTACTTGTGATTTTTCCTTCCTTTATGATTCTTCTTGTATGAGATCATGGTTTCCTTGAGAAAAACTCTTGGTTACAAAACTTCAAGTGATGTAGGCTTCTTCTAACTTTTGCATTCCCTCAGTTTCTAAATCTTGAGCAAGATTTCTTTGTCTCACTTGTAGTCCTTAGTGATATCCAAGTTGGAAATCCTTGGTGGAAATGCTGAAGATGTTGAAGTCATTAGAGTTGAAGAAGTTGAAGTCATTAGAGTTTGAAGAAGTTGAAGAATTCCTTTGCACATGGTGAAGTCTTTGGTCATGGGTTGGTTTTTCCATCAAGTTGAAAATAGAAGAGATGTAGAGTTGAAACCAAAATGGTTGAGAAAAGAGTGTACAAGTGTTTTTGTGAATAAGTTTTGGATCAAAATACAACTCCTATTTTTCTAAGGGTTTTTGTCCAATCCTAGGTTTACAAATCCTACAGGCAACACAATGCTCTGATACCATCTGTAGAGGTCTCAACCTAATAAGGTAGATTCCTATTGTGTTTACAATGCTAGTCCCTGGATCAATAGCAAGCATCCACAATTTAGATGTAATATCAAGAAACAAAGGTCATAATATAACATTATAACCAGGAATAACATAATTTTATTACATCAATACATAGCTCATTTGGCTATTACATTACATTGCAGCGGAATAACTATAAGCATGGGGTCCTTCATCTTCAAAGTGCCACAGGCAGATGTTGGTTGTAGACTTTGTAATCCTAATCAAACAATCTTCACTAAAATCAATCAAACATGCAACATACAAGTTACAGCCACAAAGGGTCAATACATTTGAATTGTATTGGCAAGTGATACTATATTAGTATAGTGGAGTCTATCATCTATATGCATTTGGCTAAGTGGAGTTGAGGCTTGCATTGCTCAAAATAGATTTTCCTTATCATTTTGAAAATACTAAGTTTTTTGTTTTGACAATATCATTTTTCTTAATCAAAGATTGAAGATCCTTTACAAGGCATCTCTCCATCAAAGATTGAAGATTTCAAACAACCCTTGTTCAATCCACATGTTTTAAATTAGAAATTTGAATGATGAGATTCTTGATTACTTCCATGTCTTTGATTCTCAGATTGTCCTTTACCAGGGACATGGCTAAGTACTTAGATTTTACACTCTGCAGAGGTGGTGCACTTTCCCCACAAGACTTGGTTTCCCAAGACAAGATCTTTCAGAAGCCTTCCCTTAGACCAAAATGGACGCGTTCCAACCTATCAAACACTACCACCCACTGTCCATATGGATAAGTTCTTGCAACCTATGTGATCATGGCAGAGCCCATATTGCCAAGTGGTTGCACTTGAAGCTTCTCAACATTTGACATCTCAAATCCCTTTGTTCCTGGGTGGCATACCACAAGTGAGATACACAAGCCAAGTCCATGGCCTTGTGAACCACTCAACCAAAAACCACCAAGCAAGCCCATTCCATCCAGGTGATTCATTAACTTAGTTGTTTTGTTAAACAAAAACATAACTCCTCAGACTTAGAGATTGTTCCATAGTGTGAATATATTTTCCACCCATGTTTTCTATTAGCTAGGCTAAGCTTGATATTAGTAGGAATCTTAGCTTAGGAAAATCCTATTAAGGATTCATCTACTAGGTTTTCTTATAGCAAGGTCTATACTTAGCAAAATCCATGCAAGTTTTACTTAGAGAAAAATCACTAATGCATAGTGAAAGTAATGGGACAAAAGTATGAAGCATCACTTGCCTTTTTGGTAGAGTATAGGTTCACTCCTTGTCCTTTCAACAATCACACTCTTCAAGTCACTACAAATTAATCAAGCAAGGCACAATATCAATCTACCAATCAAGCAAAACAACACATAAAATAACAAAGTCAAAGAAATGCATGCAAGCATGCCAAGCTTTGATTTGTTTGAAAAATTGGTTCCTAATGGGTCATGAACATTTGAAAGCACCTAATGGTCATTTTGTAAAGTGGCAAAGTCAATTGCAAAAGGTTTCACTTCAAAAACCATTTTCAAAACAAAGTATCATTTTATGTGGTGTAGAAATATTTTTACCAAGGCATTAACCTATAGGGTTCACTAAATATGTTTTCAAACCATAAAAATTGGTATTTGGGGTCAGAGAGTTTAAAACAAAACATTTTCCAAAGGTTTTCTTCCAAAACCCTTTTTAATAAATAAACCACATTTCTATTTGACTAGAAATGGTTTTAATTCAAGGAATCCTTATTTTGTTTCACCAAATTCATTTTTGAATCCACAAAGTGGTTCCCAATGTTAGTAGGTTCAAATCACATCATTTGCCCAAGATTTCATCCCTAAATTCATTTTTAAACAATTTTTATAATCTTAACAAGAGTACAAATGTTTCTGCAAAAACAACCATTTTTCCAGAAGCTTTTTGCTAAACCAAGGGAATGGTTGGATAGGTCTTGCTCTCCTGAATCCAAAGACATAAAATTTGTAATTTTTGGACGTGTGGATCCAAAGTTATAAGGGTTTGAAGTTTGAAAATAATTCTGTTTTCAAATCTGTTTTTAAACAAAATAGGTGACACGTGGCGTGTTTTAATTGGAAGATACCGGTTCGCTGCGGATCACGGCTGTAGGGCGTTGGATCAGATCGATTGCATGGTCCTGGAAGCATACCCCTTCGGCGCTTAAGTGTTCTAATCCTGCTCGCCCATTCTAGATCTAACGGACATAAACAAATGGTCATTTACTGGCGGCGCTGCGCGGCGGGGACGGGCAGACGGCGGCGGCGCTGGTGAAATAGGATGCGAGAGGGGAAAAGGAAGTGCTCACCGAGTTTGTGAGGACGAGGTGGTGCTCGTCGTGTGCTCGAAGTGGCAAGGGGCGCACGAGGTTTGCGGTAATTCCTCACCGGAGTGGGGCTGCGCCTCGGCCAAGCTCAGTCGTCGTCGAGGACGGCGCTAGGGATCACCCGGAGACAAATGAAACACACAGTCAGGAGCGCAAGGACACGGCGAAGGCATGTGCATGAACGAGAGGGGTCGGGGTAGTCTGATTTACCAGAGAGGTTCCGCCGGAGTAGAGCCAGACGGTGGCGGTGCTGGGGGTTGTCGTTGGCGAGGCTCAGGGGCGCCCGCGGGAGAGCTGCGGTTACAGAGCGGTGCTCCTGAGTCTGGAGAACCTGCCTGCTTGCTCGGGGAGTCAAAGGCGATGTGATGCCGCCGGAATTTGGCCGAGAACTTGTCGGAGACGGCGGCGGTGCAGAAGAAAATTGCGATAGCCTGGTGGCTCTCGAGGCGTGAGGTCTGGGGGGAATGAAAGAGGAGAGGGAGGTGGTTAAACGAGCGTGATCACGGGGGATTTCAATTCGCAGAATAACTCTCATTGATTAGGTTTAAAACACGGAAGAAACAGTCAGGGGCGAGTTCATCGGGGTGAAGACGACGATGATCTGGCTGTGGGGCCCGGCGTCAGTGGGGAAAAACGTTTCAAGTGGGGTCCTCTGGTCAGCGTCTGTGTGGGCAGAATAACGCTTCGCGTGGGGAGGGAGCTGGCTGGATCTGGGGTGGGCTTTAGCTAGGCTGGTCGTTTTACTCTTATTTTTTTCTGTCTGCTGTGATTTATCTTTTTCTATTTTCTATTTTCTGATTTGAATTTCATCCAACTATTCAAGCACTCAAATAATTCAAACAATTCAAACAATTGTAATGAATTTTTGGTTCTGTTTATCAACATAAACCAAATCTCAAAATAAAATTATATTTTTATTCATTTTTAAGATCTATTTAATAATTAAATAAAATAGCCCTTTAGTTATTTAAAATAGGGTTTGATTTATTTAATAAAATCTTCATTTGAAATCCAAACACTTTCAAAACCAAATCAGTAGGTTTTATTTGAAAATATAAGATACTTGAAATACTTGTTTAAAATAAAATAACATTTTATTTTAGGGTCCAATACCAATTAAATGAATAGACCTTATTCATTTAATTCAAATAGGATTTGTTTTATTTAAATTCTTTATTTTGGAATCTAAAATAAAATCAAAACACTTCAGTAAGTTTTATTTGAGAATATAAAATATTTGGAAAACTTATTTAAAATAATTTAATAATTTTTGGTGTTCCATTTAAAATGGTAAAACCTTTTATTTAGATAAAAATTGGATATTAAATCCTTATTAATTAAATTAAATAAACCTTTGCTATTTTTATTCAAAACAAAATGTTTTAATTCCAAAGCTTGGCCAAGGTTTAATTTGGCTTTATAAAATAATCTTTATTTATAAATCCACCTTTTCATTTGAAAACCAAATCTTTTTATTTAAAGATCCAAAATAGTAATTTTAAATATTTTTATTTTCCTTTAATAAAAGTTTATCTTGTTAAATCCCTTTAGGATTTATTTGATTGGTTTGAGGTTCCAAAAAAAGTTTCTTCTGGCCCTGAAAATCAAACAAAGTTTTATTTTATTCATTTATTTTCACATTACAAGATTTGGAAAATCTTGGGATGTGACACTAACGGTCCTCGATGCTCTGACCATCGAGTGGCGGCGAAAATGGCCAGAGTGGCGGCGATGCTTATTCCGGCGGTGAACTAGCGGCAGTAGAGGGCAAGTGGAGGTGGGGTGAGTCGTTACCGAAGCATGGGGACGCGGCGATGACCATGGTTGAGAAGGTGGAGACGCGGGCGTGCGGAACCGTCGAAAATTCCTTGCCGGAGATGCTCCTGGCGGGTGCTCGAAGTCATCGACAGAGGCGAGCCTACAGAGCGCCAGTGAACAAACCAAAGGAATTAGCGTGAGCGCGAGGGGACAGTGGACTTGGAAAAGCAAACCAGAGGCGACGGGGTGGTCAGACCTCACCGTAATTGGTCGCCGGTGCTCTTCGGGACACCGGCGGTGCAAGGATAAAAGCGAGCAGCCTGGTGGCGCACATGTGTGATTGAGTGGGAGGAAATGGAGCGGAGGCTGTGGGGTTTAACCAGCAGGCTCGAGGGAGGAAATCTTGCGCTGATTCAATGGAAATAACGCGATAATTGATTCGGCGGTGAAGTGAGGAAACGACCACGGCGAGCTGGTCTCTCGCGGTGATTGAGGACGACGACGCTGACGTGGCGTTGGCTCCACTTGACATCGAGGGGGGGGTGTGCGCGGATGAAAAACAGAGTGGAGAGGGGTGGTTTTCCTCGGTGGGCTAGGTGGGCTGGTTGCTGGGCCGTGCGTGGGTTGGGCTAGATAGGTTAGCTGCATTTATTTTTTCTTCTTTTCTCCTTTTCTATTTTTGTTTTGATTTTCTGAATCCATTTTCAAATGATTTTCAAATGAGTTTAAATTAAACCCACTTCTGGATTTTTGTAGAGTGATCCATGCACATATTTGTGTATAAAACACTGATGTTTACTCAAAATACATTGGCCCATTGAAAATAAAATAAATCCATGCCCTATTTCAATATATATAATAGGCATATAAATGGTTTTAATTTAGATTCTTGTTTTGAAAACTTTGTGCAAGATTTGAATTCATCCTTTAAACTTTTCTGGTTAAATCAAAGTATTCTCATATTTTGGAAGTAGAAATAAAGCCATTGCCTTTCTTACATGAAATAATAGGCAGAACAAATGACTTCTTATTTGAAACCTTGTTTGAAAATAATCCAAATGCATAAGGATGCATGAATGATATGCAACTTTATAAACCATGATTTTTGGGATGTTACATGATTATTCAAGCCACACAAGTGAAGGGCAATAATGAAGATTAAGACAACTTGAGGTGTGGTAAGGGGCTAGTAATGAACTCTATTTGTTTTCATTTTTGTACATATACTCATCATTGTGGGCATGATTACACTGTTCATGTAAGGTGTATGTTATTTATGGATGCTTAGTAGTTCTTGCTTTCTTATGATTAGATCCATCTTGCTAATAGTTTGTAGCATGTCATATGAATGTTTACTTGCATTGTTTTATGCATAACTTGGTATGATATTGTGGTATCCTCCTCTGAATGTTTCATGTGAATCGATTTGGCACATTCTCACGCATGCATATGGCTGAACAATAGTCAGTTTATCCTCGATTTGGCACATTCTCACGCATGCATATGGCTGAACAATAGTCATTTTGCAAATTATAGGCTGGGAGTTAGAAGAACCATGCTGTCACGGGGAACGCTTTCAACATTGCACATGTACTTTTTACCCAGTTGAAATCATGCTCTTTTGTTTACGGATGTCGTCGGTGTGAAATATAAGGGGAGCTTGTAAGTTCATGGAGTTATATATATGTGTTAGAAGAATGCCTGGGCCGCTAGCCTAAGCTGTGCCTAATCATGGTGGAAACTTGCAGCATAACCATAATGAGCAATCTGTGAAGCATCCTCAATAAAAACCTATGGAAATAGCAAATAAAAAGATCGCTGAGATGCTCATTGTCTGCTTGCCTTGTCATTTTGATTATGGGATAGCTCCTGTATCATGTGCAAGGGGTACCCCATTGGCGGTTCTCTATGATACACATATATTTACTATAACAAGAACTTGCAGGTAACTAAATTTGAGTAGCATGAGGAGAGGCCCTCGTATTCAAGGGACATGAGATTTCCAGTTTATGGTCTGTTAAGCATATAACTCATATTGGACCTCACTTTCACTTTAACCATCTAAATATGCCTATGATAGGGGCAATGAGAGCTCAAATCTAATGAGTACCATACTTTCAGCATTTGGTAGCCTTTCAAACTTTTCAAAACCTTTTCACTTTGAGTCACCATTTATTCTATGAGCACCTTCTTGAGAGCATAGTTGTCATTCTTAGTTTAATGTGATTGTCTCAAAACTTGGTTAATTATGTCATGACTTTGATGCTTGTATATCTGATATCTTTACTTCTAGTCTTCACTTGAACTTCAGAGGTGCCTTGGAATTTGTTTTGCTCTACCATCAAAGGCAAGCGAGATACCACTCTATCATACCTTCTTATGAGCATTGCAATGTTGCTTATGTTTATGTTTCATGTTACTTATTATTATTGAGTTGGAATCTCTTCATAGACTGCAATGACTATTAAGTAGACTTAGTTGCATACTCTTTATTATGAATTGTCTAAGTATCTACTCATGTGCTGAGAATATATATATCATATGAAGCAAATGTGTTCGTGAAAGTTCTTTTATCGCACTTAGTTTTCAACTGAATTGCTTGAGGACAAGCAATAAGCTAAGCTTGGGGGGAGTTGATACATCCAGAACGTATCTACTTTCCCAAAAAAAATTGCTATTGTTTCTCCTCTACACTTGTGTGATTTGGATACAACTAACACAGACTGGCGCTGTTTTCACCAGAATTACCTTGGTGTCTAGTTTTTGTGCATAAAATCAACTAGTAGGAAAAATCACGAAAAATATGCCAAAAATCATATTTCACCGGAAGATTCACAGAGACAAAATACAAGACGGAGTGGGGAACTGAGGGGCCATCACCCCCTATCGCGCAGGCCAGGCCTAGCCGCCCCTTGTCGGGGGGATAACCCCCGGTAGGGTCACGAGAGGGGAAACATAGCACAACTGGGTTGGCTCCGAGTAAAAAGGAACCAGGCCGGGTAAGAACGGCCGGGTAAGATAAGCATGAGAGCCGAGATACAAATTATCTCGGCCCGTATAGGACAAAGTTGTAACCCTTGCAGGTACCAACGAGCCGAGTCAAGCGAGCAAGGGCCGAGTGAAGGACACGTGGCACCTTTCCGAGTAAGGTTCAGAAGGGACCATGGTAAAGCATGGTCAAAAGAGAAGGGCGACGCCGGGTGACACAAAAGGAGCCGGGTGACGCCCCAAGCACACGCTGACGTACAAAGTAACAGCGTGACGCCAAACAGAACAAGAGGCAGCATACCAGAAGACCGTTAGCTGTCAAGCTTTATGGATCGGGCCACTAGGCTTAGGGCAAGCCCATGACCCGACCCATATTGTCGGGACCAAGGTCCAAACAGTAAACCCTAGAACCCAAAGGGGTATTAGCTAGCTAGCACTGCCTATATAAGGGAGGGCATAGCAGTAGTAGAAGTAGGTTGGACCAAGTAGGGAA
Organism: Avena longiglumis; assembly: GCA_030063025.1. Lineage (NCBI taxonomy): Eukaryota > Viridiplantae > Streptophyta > Magnoliopsida > Poales > Poaceae > Avena > Avena longiglumis. The sequence continues at coordinate 189,075,831 of CP125974.1, read as the reverse complement.
CTAGTGATGTGTACTCAAACCTAAACAGCTCAAGGAGCAATTGTAATCTTTGGGGTATCGATATGTAAGGTTCCCAACCTTTAATAAGGAAGAGATCCCTGTGTTTACAATGCTAGTCCCTGGATCAATAGCTAGCATCCACAGTTAATATGTAATATCAAGAAACAAAGGTCATAATATAATTTATAACCAGGAATAAAATAATTTATTACATCTTACATAGCTCATTTTGCTATCTCATTACAATGCAGCAGAATATAGCAATAACATGGGGTCCTTCATCTTCAAAGTGCCGCAGGCAGAAATGTTGGTTGTAGACTTGTAATCCTAAATCAATAACTTCTCTAACATCAAACAAACCTACAACATAATAAGTTACAGCCACAAGGGTCAATACATTTGAATTGTATTGGCAAGTGATACTATGGTTGTATAGTGGAGTCTATCATCTATATGCATTTGGCTAAGTGGAGCTTAGGCTTGCTTTGCTCAAAATAGATTTTCCTTATCATTTGAAAACACTAAGATTTTGTTTGACAAAATCACCCAAGGCATCTCCCAATAGAAATTGGTGATCCTTCAACCCTTGTTCAACCACAAGTTTTTAACTTAGAAATTGGGATGAGGAGATTCTTGATAGCTTCCATATCTTGATGCTCAAATTGTCCTTTACCAGGGACATGGCTAAGTATTTAGATTTTACACTCTGCAGAGGTGGTGCACTTTCCCCACAAGACTTGGTTTCACCAAGACAAGATCTTTTAGAAGCCTTCCCTTAGACCAGAATGAACGCGTTCCAACCTATCAAACCCCTACCACCAACTGTCCATTTGGCTAAGTTATTGCAACCTATATGATCCAGGGAGATCCCATAATGCCAAGTGGCTGCACTTGAAGCTTCTCAACATTTAACATCTCAAATCTCTTTGTTCCTGGGTGGCCATCCACAAGTGAAATACACAAGGTAAACCATATAAATGGTCCTTGTGAACCACTCAACACAAACCATTCCTTCCATTCCACCCAGGTAATTCATTCACTTAGTTGTTTTATTAAACAAAACACAAGTCCTTTACTTGGAAATATTCCATAGTATGAATATATATTCCACCCTTGTTTTCTATTAGCTAAGCTAAGAATGATAGTAGTAGGAATCTTAACATAGGAAATTTCTAATAAGGTTTCATCTACTAGGATTTCCCATGGCATAGTTTACACTTAGCAAAATTCCATGTAAGTCCTACTTAGAAATATCACTAAAGCATAGTGAAAGTAATGGGACAAAAGTATGAAGCATCACTTGCCTTTTTGGTAGAGAATATAAGTTCACTCCTTGTCTTTGCAATGATCACACTCTTCAAATCACTACAATTCAATCAAGCAAGGCACAATTTCAATCTACCATTCAAGCAACATCACATAAAATAATAGAAACAAAACAATGCATGCAAGCATGCCAAACTTTGTTTTATTTACAAAAGTGGTTTCTAATAGGTTATAAACATTCTAAAACACTTATTGGTCATTTTATAAAGTGGCCAAACTATTTGCAAAAGATTTTACCTATAAACCATTTTCAAACCAAATCCTTATTTTATGTGGTTGAAAATGCCTTTATCAAAGTATCAATCTTTATAGAGTTTACCAAATACATTTTTAAGTCATAAAACTTGGTGTTTAGGGGGTCAGAGAGTTTAAATCAAAACATTTCCCAAAGTTTTTCCTCCAAAATCATTTTTAGCAATTAAACCATATTTTTATTTGGCTAGAAATGTTTTAATTCAAGGTTTTATTATTTTGCTTCACCAAATATGTTTTTGAAACCACAAATTGATTTCTACGGTCAGTAGGTTCAAAACAAACCATTTGCCAAAGGTTTTATCTCAAAAATCATTTTAGAACAATTTTTATATTCTAAACTAGCATACACAAGTTTCTGCAAAAACAATCAATTTAACAGAAGCTTTTTACTAAACAAAGTTCATGGTCAGAAAGTACTTGTTTTGATGATTCCATTGATATAAAATTTGCAAAATTTGGACGTGTGGTTTTAAAGTTATGAATTTTTCAAATTGGAACAACACATACATCATTTCTGGTTTTATTCAAACAAACAAGGCCACGTGGCGCTTTCTTACTGGCGCATACCGTTTCGCGCGGATCAGCATATATGGCCGTAAGATCTAAACAGATCGTGCGGTGCAGAAACAAGCATACCCCTTCATTTCATGTTCTATCGTGTGCGTTGGATCTGCATCCTACGGCTACAGCGTGCTTGCCAGGATCTAGCGGTATTGGCGGCGGTGTGGCTGAGCGACGGCGGTGGCTGTGCCGGCGATGCAGGAAGCGAGGGAGGAAGGGGAGTGTCTCACCAGGTTCGCGTGGTCGTGGTGATGCTCAAGGTACTCGCGAGGAGGCAAGGGGCGCACGAGGATGATCTGAATCGCTCGCCGGAGTTCTTGCTGCCGTCGGGTGCGCAAGGTCGTGGTCGAATACGAGTTCGCCTGGGAAGCAAGCAAGCGAGGAAAGGTATTAGGAGGATGCGCACGGTCTCGAGGGTTGTAGAGGTACTCACCAGAACACGAGGGGTGCACGGGTTTGGCGTTAGTAGCTCGCCGGAGTGGATGCGGTCGTCGGTGGCGAGACGGTGTTGTCCTTGCCGACGATTTGGAGCACCCGCGAGCTAGCTAGGGATGCTGGTGGATGCGTACGGGGATAGGGAGAAGGCTAGTGAAGTCTAGTAGTGGCGATGGAGTCTGACATCGCCGGAATTTGTCGGGGAGGCTCGTCGGAGTAGTGGGGGTGCGTGGAGAAATTCATCCAGCCTGGGGGCTCATGGGAGGCGTCGACTGAGGGGAAAGAGGGAGAAGAGAGCGAGGATTTAGCGAGCGTGATTGATGACAACAATTACTCCCTGCATTGACGTGATTTACTCCCGCAAGATTAATGGAGAAATGGCGAGGAAGAACTAGTTGCGCGGGGAAGACGCTGACGGGGCTGTGGGGTCTCTTGGCAGCGAGAGAGGAGGAGGAGGTGGGGTCCAGTCGTCATTCTCTGTGCGGGTGAGCTTCTGAGTGAAAAATGAATCTCTGCGGTGGTGAACAGGTGGGCTGCTGATGGGATTAGTGGGCTAGGTTAGTTGGGTCTGTTTTGTTTCCATTTTTTTATACTAAACCTTTTTCTTTTCTGTTTTTGAATATTCTGATTTGATTTTCATTCAAAAAATTCAAGCAAAAAATCAATTCAAATCTCAACCAAAATTTGTGTAGATTCATATACTGATTAGTAACACATTCCAAAGTCAATTTTAGAATAATTTATTTATCCTTTTTAGTGTCTTTTAATTATTTAAAATAGGATCTAGTATTAAGTAAATAAGATTTAGTAATATTTTTCAATCTCCATTTGAATTCAAATCACCACCAAACTTTTGGTGAATTTTAGTTCTGTTTATCAATATATTTCAAGGTCCAAAATAAAATAATTCCTTTATTCTTTAAATATCTATTAATAATTAAATAAATAGATCATAGTCTTTAATTCAAATAGGTTTTAATTTATTTTAAAACTCTTTTGAAAACTAAATAATACCAAAATCTTTTTAGTAGGTTTCATTTGAAAAACTAAAACACTTGGAAATCTTATTTAAAATATATTAACAAGTTTTAGTGTTTATTTAAAATGGAAAAGCCTTTACTCTAATAAAAATGGATATTAATAAATCCTCATTATTTTATTTAAATAAACCTTTACTCTTTTTATCAAATAGAAATATTTTATTTCAAAAGCTTGGCCAAGATCTAATTTGGCTCTATAAAATAATACTTATTTATTAATTCTATTTTGCTTTTGAAAACCAAATCGTTTTATTAAAAGATCCAAAAATAGTGATTCTAAATATTTAGATCTTCCTTTATTAATTATTTATCTTTTTAAATCCCTTTAGGATTTTATTTAATCAAAATAGGTTTTGATGTTTCCAATTGGATTCAAAAAGTTTCTTCTCACCCTTAATTTCAACAAAATTTTATTTTGTTTATTTATTTTTCACATTATAAGATTTGGAAAATCTTGGGATGTGACACGATCGAATTTCCATGTCTGGAGAGTTCATCTGGTTCTTCGTGCATGGCTCGACCGTGCACTCCCTCCCCGGTGACCACAAGCACCCATTCAGCCCCCAACTTAAGCCTACCCATGGCATCTGTCGTGCCATCACCATGACATTTGGCGCCCACCGTGGGGATAAAGCAGGTGCTTGATGGAGTCTTCATCCGGACGGGCAACATCATCGCCAAGACCGGCGAGCGCATTTACTCCGGCCTCATCCATAGGTTTGGAGCGCTCAACTTCGTCAGCGACACCGCGGGCTGCTTTGGGACCAAGCCGTTCCCTAGGGGCGGTCGCTTCATCATGTTCGGAGAGCACCAGGTCTATGTCGCGGTGCACGTGGAGCGCGCGTACCCTGAGCACGTCGTCCTGGCGCCGGATCCTCCAACGGATCCTCTCGCTGAGAAACCTCTCCAAATCGTCTCCATGGAGGTAATAATGATAACCCCAAACCCCACAGCTCCCCAGTAGTTCCAGTAGTGAATGAGAACACAAAGGGAGGAACTCACGAGGAAACGCCAAGGGCTGCAAGAATATCAAAGGCGTCACTGGAAAAACCAGAGAACATAGCTAGGAGCGAAACAACTAAGGAGCTGCAGGAAGTGATATACAAGTTTGTAGAGCCAGTGGCACAAGCAACTAACTCGGCGAGTGTGCAATCCGAGTTGGAAGATGCCAGGATAAAAGTCCTGGAGAAAGCCAAGGAGCTAGCACAATTATAGCAGGACATGGATATCACTATCCGAGAGCTCAACTCGGCAAATTGAGTCAAGGGCGCAAAGACCTGGCTTGATTCAACAAGACTGAGAGGAAGGAATCTCAACAAAGAACTGGCAGATGCGACATCGAAGATAACACCGGAGAAAAGCAATGAGACGGCCATGCATCCAATGTACAACACAAAAGCAGCTAATCTGCGAGCAGCAGAAGCAACAATGGCCGAATTACCCCACATGGAGGGGGAAGCAAAGAAAAGGCAGCAAGAACAAGTCAATGAGTTAGTAAAAGCAGCCAGCATGCTGAATGAGGCATATTACAGATCAAATCCGGGTATAGCAGGGAGGTCACAGCTGGTTCACTCGGCGACTCCTGTCCCGGCAAGATCGGCAGGGCACACAGCATCCTCACCCGGAGCGGCGCCCAGGCCGAGAAAAGAAAAAAACGTGGATTCAGGAAGAAACAAGCAGATGGTCGCCAATGATCCTACAGTGATTCAAGGAAACCCGGCGCATGCGCAAGGGGAAAAAAGAAATAATCCCCAAGAAAATGAAAACCAGGAAAAGATTGGGCAGAGAAACAACAACGGAGGGCAAAATTTTGCGCCTCATACTCGGCGCGCAACTCACTCGGCAGGAGGAGGAAATCCAGCTCCGAATAACGCACCAGCTCAGCCGGAAAAGAAGACAACAAAGCTCGGGAAAAGCAGTTCAATAGCCTGCTGACCCGAACGCGAATAAGTATAATTATGGTTACTGGGCCATGATAAATGACGGGTATGAATTGTCGGATCATGCATATCAATCAATGGGAGTAAGATTTGGAGGTAGGAACCTTCAGCCGGATGATGCCAGGCTGAAGCTTGACCACATAAAAATGGCGGAGATAATTGAATCACAAGGTCTGCAGGGTCCACCGTGCTTTGGCCCGAGGATCATGAAGGAGCCACCGGTGCCAAATTTCCAGCTGGCCAGAGGGAAAAAACATATGATGGAAGCACAAAGCCAGAGGACTAGCTCATTGATTATGGAACCGCTGTGAAAATCGCGTAGGGAAATTTGAGATGTGCAGTACGTTACATGCCGTAGATGCTGGAAGGACTAGCTCGGGTATGGTTGAACAATTTTCCACCCGGAAGCATCAACAGTTGGATTGATTTTCACGACGCTTTCGTGAGCAATTTCACGATCACTTACAAGAGGCCGAATCGCCCACAACAACTAGCAATGTGCAAGCAAAGACCGAATGAGACAGACAGGGAATTCCTCACAAGGTGGTCTATGATGCGTAACTCTTGTGAAGGGGTAATAGAGTCACAAACAATCGCATGGTTTGCACAAGGATGTAGACGTGGGAGTGTGTTGTGGCAAAGGCTACAAAGAGATATGCCGGCAAGCCTGGCAGAGACGATAAGAATCGCCGACTCGTATGCGTTAGGAGATACGACTCAGCCGCTTCTCATGTCGGCAGACGGGATGACTAAGACTCAGATCTTGACGCTGCCGGGTCACAAAGGCGCCAGGAGAGATCCGAATATAGAAGAAAGAGAAGAGATGAGAGGTCCTGAGTCAGGATCATCCAGATGCTGGAAGCAGTCAGCGTCAAAGAACAAATGGTCAACAATAAGGGGTTCCAAAGAATGACGGCAAAAGGCCATACGATCAGAGGAAGCAGTATCAGGACCGACAAAAATACACCTATGAGATGATGCTGGATCAGCCGTGTAAGTTTCACACGCCCAATCTGAGTAAACCAGCCAATCACTCAATGAGGCAATGCACTTGGTTTCAGAAAGGAGACAGAGTGGACTCGCCGAATAAGCATCTTCCACCACCTCCCCCTCCACCACTTACAGGAGGAAATGCTCAAGCAGTAGGAGCAGATAACATATATGAAAACAGGCAGCCGAGGTATCAAAATCAAGAAAGAAGAGAATTTGTGCACCAGGTGCACAATCCAAGAGGTGACGACGCTCATGTCGGCCACGAAACCAGAAATGAGTACAGAGAACATCACCAGAGCTATGTTGTCTTTGTCATAGAGCCAAATGACAAGAAGATCCATCAGGGACGAATGATGGAAGTGAATGCCACGATGCTAGCAATTCCCAAGTACATGCATTGGTCTGAGCAAGAGATAACTTGGAGTATAAAATATCACCCCAAGATCATGCCAACCCCTGGAGGATAAACTCTAGTTTTGGATCCAACATTCATGGTCCCAGATATCAACGTGAAGTTTTCAAAAGTGTTGATTGACGGTGGCAGTAGCATCAACATTGTGTATAAGGATACAATGCTCAAGCTAGGCATTACCATGAACATGCTGGAGCCGACTAAGACTACTTTCCACTGTATTGTGCTGGGATTGTCCTGTGAGCCAATTGGCAAGATCTGAGTTGACGTCTTATTCGGCAACAGAGAAAATTGTCGCACTGAAGCTATAGAGTTCGAGGTGGTAGATCTGGTCAGCTCATATCACGCCTTACTCCGCAGGCCGGCTATGGCAAGATTCATGGCTAATACCCATATGGCTTATTTAAAGATGAAGTTGCCTGGCCCATGTGGGGTGATCACAGTGGAAGGAGATTACAAAATATCTATTGCTAGTACCTCAGCCGGATATTCACTGGCCGAGTCGCTCGTCATAGCACAAGAGAAAAGTCAGATGTTGGAAGTGGCAGCATTGGCCAAAGCAGCACAAATGTCCATGCCGACACTCACCAACCCGCATGGCAGTGTGTCATTTAAAGCTACCAAGGAAACCAAGAAGGTGCAGATGGACGGAACTTTCCAAGAGCGCATAGTTACCATTGGGGCTAGCCTTACAGACAAATAGGAAAGCGAGCTCACCAACTTCCTCCATGAGAATTGGGACATCTTTGCTTGGTCCACTCCAGATCTGCAAGGAGTTCCGAGGGAGTTGGCTGAGCACTCTCTTCATGTAAGACCAGATGCAAAGCAGGTGAAGCAACCCCTCCGCCGCTTCGCCGAAGATAGAAGGAAAGTAATAGCTGCCGAGATTGCAAGACTTTTAGCTGCTGGATTCATCATGGAGGTACTGCACCCGGACTGGTTGTCAAATCCAGTCTTGGTTGAGAAGAAGAAAGATGACCCGAACGTGGCAGTGGTATGGCGCATGTGTATTAATTACACGAACCTTAATAAGGCATGCCAAAAATATCCATTTCCTCTGCCTCGGATCGATCAAGTCATAGATTCTACTGCTAGGTGTGAGTTTTTGTTGTTTGTGGATGCGTATTCAGGATTCCATCAGATTCCACTGAATCCAAATGATCAAATAAATACAGCTTTTATCACCCCGTACGAGGCTTATTGCTATCGCACCATGCCATTCGGATTGAGAAATGCAGGTGCAACATATCAAAGATGCATGCAAAAATGCTTACAAGATCAATTGGACAAAAATGTTCAAGTGTACGTCGATGACGTGGTAATAAAAACCAAACAAAGTCATACTCTAATTGAGGACTTGCGTCAAACATTCGCAAACTTGAGAAGATTCCGGATGAAACTTAACCCAGAAAAATGTACATTTGGTGTCCCGGCTGGCAAGTTATTCGGATTCCTTATATCCAGCCAAGGGATCGAAGCTAACCCGACAAAGATCAGGGCCATCGAAAGAATGGAATTGCCAAAAACCCTCAATGATGTCTAGAAGTTTACTGGATGCCTGGCCTTGTTGAGCAGGTTTGTAAGTCGGCTAGGCGAAAAAGTCCTACCACTATATCAGCTGATGAAGAAATTAGACAAATTCATAGGGACACAGCAAGCTGATAGCGCTTTCCATGAATTAAAGAGAATGTTGGCAACAGCACCAATATTAGCGTCACCACTATCCAAGGAGCCAATGCGGCTCTATGTCGCCGCAACCAACAAAGTTGTAAGTGCAGTAATAGTGGTTGAACGTGAAGAAGGGGGCAAATCAGTCCAAAGACCGGTGTATTACTTGAGCGAAGTGCTCTCTGTCTTGAAACAGAATTACACGCATTATCAGAAGATGACATATGGGGTATATATGGCAGCAAAGAAGCTGAAACATTATTTTCAAGAACACCCAATCTGGGTAATATGCGAGGCACCTATCTCGGATATATTGGGCAGCAAAGATGCCAGCGGGCGAGTCGCCACCATACACTCTACAATATGATAGGCGGGATGCAATAAAATCTCAAGCCGTTGCAGATTTCTTTGTAGAATGGATGGAAAGGCAGTACGAACCACCACTTCCAGATCCGAATTACTGGAAAATGCATTTTGACGGGTCCAAGATGAGAATGGGTCTGGGCGCCTGGATAGTGCTCACATCTCCAAAGAGGGATCAACTGAGGTATGTGTTGCAGATTCATTTTGCTGCTTCCAACAACGTTGCCGAGTATGAAGCACTTGTCCATGGTATTAAAGTAGCTAAGGAAATTGGTATCAAAAGGATCATGTGTTTTGGCGATTCGGATTTGGTGATTTAGCAAGTGTTTGGACATTGGGATGCACTGGACGCAAACATGGCATTATATCGCTTCCACGTACAACAAATTTCGGGATATTTTGCGGTTGTGAATTTCATCACATTCCTAGAGCAGAAAATGAGGCAGCGGATGTATTATCCAAACTAGGATCATCTAGGCAAGCAATACCACCAGGGGTAGCGTTGGAGCATCTCAGGAAGCCATCGATCAAGCCGTCACCAGAGCCTGAATCAACCAGGATCATCCCGGCGAATCAGGAATCAGAGGAAGTGCCAATTGACATCGACTCAGGGGTAGGTTCGAGTTACTCGGGGACTGATCCGTTCAATTCAGGGATCGCCGAATCACACTCAGGGACTCCTCAGGGTATGTCGGCAGAGCATATCTCGGTGGAACCAATGGACATTGATGTTGAAGCAAACCCGGAACCACTAATACCAACGTGGGCACAGCCAATATTCAGTTATTTGAAAAATGGAACCTTGCCGAGTGATGAAACATTGGCAAGGCAAACAACACGAAAGGCAAAATCATACACCATAATCAACAAGGAACTCTACAAGCGAAGTGTGACAAGTGTACTACAGCGTTGTATCAGCTCAGAGAAAGGCCAGGAGATCTTATTGGATATCCATCAAGGAGAGTGCGGGCACCATGCGTCATCAAGAGCATTGGTAGCCAAGGAATAACGACATGGATTCTACTGGCCAAGCGCATTGGCACAAGCGCAAGAGTTAGTCGAAAAATGCAGTGGTTGTCAATACTATGCGTCCAAGTCACATTTACCACCGTCTGAATTAAAGACTATACCAATCACTTGGCCTTTTGCAGTATGGTGCCTAGAGATGGTAGGACCATTCAAACCAGCAAGGGGAGGCATGACTCATATCTTGGTCATGATCGATAAGTTCACCAAGTGGATAGAAGCGAAGCCAATCAAGAAATTGGACGGTATAACAATTGTTACATTCTTAAGGGATATAATCCTCAGATATGGTTACCCACACAGTGTGATCACTGATAATGGCACGAACTTTGCCAAAGGAGCTTTTGCTCGCTTTTGTGGGAAACACCGAATAAGACTCGATGTACCATCAGTCGCCCATCCATAATCAAATGGACAAGTTGAACGGGCTAATGGCTTAGTTATGTCCGGGATAAAACCCTGCTTGATGGAACCACTCCAGAGATCACCTGGTTGTTGGATAGAGGAACTACCCTCAGTAATGTGGATCTTAAGAACAACTCCGAATCGATCAACTGTTTATACATCATTTTTCCTCGTATATGGGGCTGAAGCAGTTTTGCCTGCCGACATAGAGTATGACTCGCCAAGGATAAGGCAATACTCAGAAGCCGAGGTAAAAGAGGCCCGAGAAGATGGAGTAGATTTACTCGAATAAGTAAGGGAACTGGCATTCTCCACATCTGCTATATATCAACAAAATCTCCGACGCTACCATAGCCGAAAAGTGCAACCTTGTGTTTTTTGAGAAGGAGATATGGTGCTAAGGCTGGTGCAGCGCACAGCCGGAATGCATAAATTATCACCTCTATGGGAAGGTCCATTCATTGTAAGCAAAGCATTGCACAATGATTCCTACTATCTCATAGACGCTCGTGAAGCTCAAAAGAACAAGGCGGACAGGTCAGGAGATGAAACCAAAAGTCCATGGAATGTGGCACTGCTTCGTCCCTTCTACACTTAGGAGAAGCAGTGTATGTATCACTCGAACTCTCATATGTCGGACATGTTTGCCGGCTATGTGCTAATAATAAAATGGTATGACTCGAAAAACTGACTCGAGGACTGCCCCTTACGTTTTCCATCTCAATTATTTTACGTCGGCTAGCGTGATACCCGAAATTTATTTCGGAGCAAGTAGTGTTTACTCGGAAGAAATCAACTCTTCGACTATGCTGTTGTCCGAAAATACGGCTTCATGGCAAGCAAGAGAAAAAGATGTAAGACGGGTAAACACGAACGCCAGATAAATACAAGGGAGAAACGCGAGACGACTTTAATTTTTGCCTAACTCTCTACAGGTCGTGTTATACTACGTGTCGAGTAATCTCGGCCAAGTTATCCAAGTTTCATACCGCTAGCTATATCATTCGTACTTTGAGACCCTAATGTCGAACACCGAAAAAGGTAGACAAGGGCCAGAGGCAAGGAAAGGTGACACGGCAAAATGAAATTCGGGGACTTCCCCTTGAATGATTCGCACTTAGAGCGTAACGCAAACACATAAATCCTATCGAAAGGCACATATAGTCAAACTTCAAGTGCAATGTATGTTACATCTGTACCCGGCATACCAGGGATCTAATAAAAGTTCAAGAATTTGTTGGCCTAAGGAGAAGAAGAACTCGGAGGAGCATTCTCGGAGCCAGGAGTAGTACTTGGAGCATCGTCCGAGTCAGGGGCATCTACGGGCGGGTCATCTGGATCATCTGACTCGGTTGCCTCGCTGTCGCCACCCTATTCAGCAGGAACTTCGACGAGCGGGTCGCCAAGGTCGAGGAAGATGGGCCCTTCACACCAAGTGTGCACCATGGTGTACTTGATCATGGCATAAGCTCACTCCTGGCGCTTCTTGATCAGATCCGGGTCGTTCAACCATTTTCCATCTCCCCTTATGCGAGCAAGAACATCAAGGTTGATGTCCTCATACCATGAAAGCACGAAGGAGAGAGCCTTGTCCGCTGCAGCCCGACCGGCCGACTCACGCCATTGATCCAGCCGGTCTTCAGTAAGGAGTAATCTGTCGGCGAGTGGCTCGATGAGTTCGGGTGGGTATTCATCTGGCCAGAGCATGCGAAACGCATGGATAGCCTATTTGATCAAGTACACACCACAATATCTGAGGGTCTTGACCCGTTCAGACACCGCTGCAAGGATCTCCTCCATGGACACCTCGCCGTCAGCAGCAGCACCAGCTTCGGCTCTCACTTTCTTCATGGCTCGGATGTCAAACATGTTGTCCTCAGGAAAGTTCTATTCAAGCAAAAAGAGAAATTTAGGAAATAGCAAGGGCATATGGAAAAATCCAAGAAGGACTCGTACAGTGTGTAAAGTGTAAGAACTCACTACCGATAAAGAAGTTGATGGCGGCGAGTTTGTTATGCCAAGTCTTGGTCTTGGCTTGAAGGGCGTAGAAGTTCTGGTTTGCTGACTCAACCGATGACACGGCCTCGTCGAGCAACCTCTTAGTCTTCTCGGTGTTGGCAGCATGTTGCTCGCTCTTCTCGGAAAGCTCTTCCTTCAACCCTTTCACCTCGGCCAAGTGCTTCTGCTCTATCTCGGCCATTAATTTCTTCAGCCGAGTCACCTCATATCGCTCCTTCTGGAGTTTGGCTTGGTGCTTCTCTGCTTATTCAGAACAAATATTTGTCAGTACCAACAGAAATTTTTTAGCAATTGTCTTAGGGAGGCAAGAAATTTACTCTCGGCCTTGCTGATTTGCGAGTGAAGATCATTGATGGTAGACTGAGCAGTGGCTGTGAAAAAAGAGTGAAAGAAAAAATGAAAAGATGAACCAAGGAAAATTAAACCGAATAGAAAAGAGAAGAGCAAAGATGTTACCTTGGCCATAGGTGTCAGTCTGTAGCTTCTCGTACGCAAGTTCGAGCTTGCGATGCTCCAGTACGAGAGCTTGATGCACCTTGGCACGCTCGTTATGTGTGAGTTGATCAAAGAATACAGACAATAAGGAAGAGTCGAGTCATGCAACCTTCCGAATAAAAAAGTTTAAGAGCTTACAGCCGAGTAAGTTCCTTACTCTCCAGTAAACTCGAGGGCTAGGGATTGAAGCTCTAGCATAAGTTTGGCATAAAGGAATCAAAGAGCTTAAGAGCTTACAGCCGAGTAAGTTCCTTACTCGGCAGTAACCTCGAGGGAGAGGGATCGAAGCTCTAACGTGCAAGCTTGGAGTAAAGGATATAAAGGCTCATTGACTATTGAAGAGCTTACAGCCGAGTAAGTTTCTTACTCGACTACAACCTCGGGGACTAGGTGATATGTACAAAGGAAATACTCAATAACACAAAAGAGTAAGAAGTTAATTTACCTCGTTCACTTCGTCGGCATGGGCCATCAAAGTAATGGCCTGCTGGGTCATGTCGGAGACGGCCTTGGGTCCCAGCTTCAGCTTCTTGCCGGCGCGAGTGCTGACCTCCTGCTCGCCTGCTGCATTCCATGCCACGGCGTAAGGCTCAGCCGAACCAAGGCTCTTGCCACTGAGCGTCCGAGTGAGAACTCGACCCGTTTTCAAGGTGGTTCCCACAGTGGCATGGGTCGAAGCGGCAAAAGTATGCAGGGTAACAGCCCTGGAGTCATCACCTAACCCGGCAGGCACGGATTCTTCCCCTTACCCGCTGAAGCGAATTTTGTCGCCGACGCTGGAGGCCGGATCTGAGGAGCAGAACCCGGAGCGTAGACTAGAGTTGTCTTCTTGGAAGAGGTGGATTTGCCAGATGAGGGGTGAGTAGAGCAAGAAGCCTTAGGATGGTCTGGCCCTTTGACAGAATTGGAGAGCTAGCAGAAGGATTTGGAGAAGATCGTGGAGCCCCCTGACTAGGCTCAGCAGTTTTGCTGGCTCCAAGATCAGGAAGTTGTTCATTCACATCAGCTCGAGGGCTGATGCCAGAGGAACTGGTGGCAGAGGGTTTCTCGACGTCATACTTGTGGGCACCAAGATCAGGAAGTTTTTCCTGGCCATCGCCAGGAGCGCTAGCCGAATGACCCACCGAGTCTGACTGACACTAAGAAGCGCGAGCCTCAGCAGTGCTAGCCTCAACCCGGACAGGACTCGGCGCCGCCAAGTCAGCTGGAGGAGGTGCAGGCCTAAGCGGAGAGGCAATGCTAGAAGCAGCCTTATTCGCCGTCAAAGGTGCAACACTGAAAACAACAAGACATATATAAGAGAAAAGCAGTGATGAAAAAGAAAAGAACAGAGAAGGCAAAGTGCAAAAACTTACTCGGTGACAACCGGGTCACGAGCGACTAGGCATGTGAATCGGCGCCCAGCAGCTTGGGGGGTCTCACCCAGGCTGGCAGCAGCAGAGGCAGCAGGAGCTGCCGGAGTGGGCTTGTTCTTCTTGGACGGCTGAGTGCTGGAGGAGGTTCCGTGTCGCTTCAGCTTAGCGACGGAGATCTTGCCGACTCCACCCACGGCGAGAGGAGGAATGTCATGTACCTGGCCAGCTGCATAAGTAAATGACGGGCTTACTCAGATAAGCAAAGATATTAAGCTCACAAGGCATATACCTCCAAAAGCATACAATCATCATCCTCAGCATCGTCAGACCAATCTTGTAAGGGATTGCGGGATTGACTCTTACCCGAAGTTGAAGCAGCCGCAGTCTGTCGGATGGGCATGAAGCACTCCAAGTCGTACTCGAACTCATCCGAGTCAGAGCAATCGCCGTTATAGCCAGCAGGAGGGACAGTACTGTCATCAACCTGGTGAAGGAGATTCTGTGAAGGACAAATAGAATGAGAAACTAAACAACTAAACTAAAGAGGGGAAAAGATCTAAAGCCTACTCGGCGAGAAAGTAATCCGGAAAACTTACCCAGGGGACAGGCCTGACCCAGCTAAATGGCGGGCAACTCCAATCCCAATCATCCGCCAAGTTCAATTTAAAGATGGAGCTTACTCGGCGGGCAATGGAGTCATGGGTGAGCTCCTTGGTGGAATGCCGAGTGGGATCATGGGACCCTCTCATGAAGAACATCTTGTGGCTCCTGGCTTGGATGCGGCTTACCCGGCATGAGATGAAGGTGCACATGAGGTCAGAGTGGGCAAGATGAAAGTTTTCATCCGGCGACAACAACCTTTCCAGGATAGCGTTGGCTTCGTTCACCGCAGCGTCTTGGACGCGCGGGTCAAGCTGCCAGTGCTTCTTGTGGGGGACCTCATTCGAGAAAGGGGGAAGCCGGATGTTATCAGTGGACCCGCTTTTTTTGACATAGAAAAAGGTTTTATGCCACTTCTTGCAATAATCAATACCAGCATCCCGAGGAAAGATGGAATCCCTCCTGGGCGTGATGCTGGCGGCACCGCAACGAGTTGGTTTCTTCTCGGCACGGGGAACTTCAGGATGGGGAACAACCTGAACTTTAAAGCGAAAATATTTGGCCCACAGAAAAACTGTAGGCCAAATTTCCAAGATAGGATTCGCAAGCAGAGATGAAGCAAGAAAGAGAGACAATCACGTTGGCAAGAAGATGGTGGGTCTGTAGACGGAAGGTAGAAAGAAACGAGGAAAATAAGGTGCTCACAGGAAGAGCAAATCCGCGTTCAAAGTGGGAAAGAAAAACCACCCGCTCGCTAGCTTGAGGTTTGGGGGAGATCTCACCGACGGGGAGACGGCAATCTACTTGCAGTGGGATGCGCAGGTGGACCGGAGCCACTCCACCTCTTCGGTGGAAACCTCTGAGCCTTCCCAGCCACCGCTCTCGCCGGCGGGGATCTCCTTCTCCTTGGCACCTTCAGCACCGTCGCGAGCGTCCATGAGATCGTCGGAGTCTGTCTCCTCCTTGGTAAGGAGAGGCTTGGAACAGCGAGGTCCCGTGCTGGAATGGAAAGAAGACAGGGGCAATCACAACACTAGAGCTAGAGGGAGAAGGAACCGCAAAGGAGGCAGTTCGATCTTGCAGGCGCGAGGAAGAAGAAAGGCAAAGGGAAAACTGAACGAGCGTGGGGGAAGTGGAACCCCCAACCCCTACTTAAGGGCAGTAAAAACCCCCGTCGTGGGATCTAACTATGCCGTCTTGCAGCGGTGGTCGTAATGTCTGGGCCGGAGAGCCACTCGAAGCGCCACGTAGCCAAGGATACACGAAAAATCCAGTGCCACGTCATGACTAGAAGGACAAGAGGCGCAGGTCGATGGGACTGCCACAGTGACGGGGAATAACTGCACAGCCGTCACTGTGCCGCCAGGGCTTGGAACAAAAATTGAGGCAAGTAATCATGATTACTAGCTGTCAATGACTGAAGGGCACCGAAAATGACTCGGAATTGGCCAAAGTAACTCGGCTCGAGGCAAGAATGAGCTAAGAAGTCAAAGAATCGACCCAAAATTGTCAGACTAACCCGGCAAAGTGCGAAGTTGCAACGGATAAAGACAAAAACTAAGTTCCACTTACGCTAAACGAACCTGGAGATGCCTAACAGCTTGAACTGCTAGACCTCACCAGCTTAGGGGACTAATGTCGGGAGGATAACCCCCGGTAGGGTCACGAGAGGGGAAACATAGCACAGCTGGGTTGGCTTCGAGTAAAAAGGAACCAGGCCGGGTAAGAACGGCCGGGTAATATAATCATGAGAGCCGAGATACAAATTATCTCGGCCCGTATAGGACAAAGTTTTAACCCTTGCAGATACCAACGAGCCGAGTCAAGCGAGGAAGGGCCGAGTCAAGAAGGACACGTGGCACCTTTCCGAGTAAGGTTCAGGAGGGACCATGGTAACACATGGTTAAAAGATAAGGGCGATGCCGGGTGACACAAAAGGAGCCGGGTGACGCCCAAAGCGCACGTTGATGTATGAAGTAACAACGTGACGCCAAAAAGAACAAGAGGCAGCGTACCAGAAGACCGTTAGCTGTCAAGCTTTATGGACCGGGCCACTGGGCTGAGGGAAAGCCCATGACCCGGCGCGTATTGTTCGGACCAAGGTCCAAACAGTAATCCCTAGAACCCAAAGGGGTATTAGCTAGCTAGCACTGCCTATATAAGGGAGGGCATAGCAGTAGTAGATGGAGGTTGGACCAAGTAGGGAACTAGTGCTCTGTACTCAAACCTAAATAGCTCAAGGAGCACTTGTAATCTTTGGGGTATCAATCGAATTTCCAAGTCTGGAGAGTTCTTCTTGTCCTTCGTTCATGGATCGACCGTGCACTCCCTCCCCGGTGACCACAAGCACCCATTCGGCCCCCAACTTAAGCCTACCCATGGCATCTGCCGTGCCACAACCACGACACCCCTGGAGGGGGTGTGGCCGTCTCGGGCACCCCCTCGGCCTCACTCTTCGCCTATAAGTTGCCTCTTGACCTAAAAACTCAGGGGGGGTTTGACGTTTTTCCAGAAAGAGTTCTGCTGCGCCACGACCACCAGAAACCGCGATCCGGAACCAGAAAATCCGTTTTGGCACCCTGCTGGGACGGGGAATTTGGAGAGGATTATCGCCATCATCATCAACAACGCCTTTCCATCAACCATCCATGTTTACCCCATCCATGAGTGAGTAATCCCTCGTTGTAGGCTATGGGGATGGTAGGGATTGGATGATTTCTATCATGTAATCGAATAAGATCATTAGGGCATGGTGCCTAGTATCTCTATTAGTGCCATGATCTCAGATCTGAACTTATTATTGATTCATGATAGTAGTATTGTTTGTGATCTTATCTGCAAGTTGTGTACACATATCATTGTCGGGATCCAAAGGCCCCGAAGTGACAGAAATTAGGACATCCGGAGGGGATGGATGTGATGTGAGGATCAGATGTGTTCATGGAGTGTTAATGCTTAGCTCCGGTGCTCCATTAAAAGGAGTAACACGAGGCCCCGCTGCAATGGGCTTGCAGGACAAAAGATGTTGTGTAAGTTCTCATTGCGAGCACGCATGACTATATATGGAGGACATTCCTATGATTGCTTAGTACTTGGATGCTTTATCTTATTTATCTGCAATTGCCATAGATCTTAAAGTTACATGTTTAGACTCGTCCATGCAACGCCCTTCAATCCATCCCTATGCCTAACGCACTCATATCCTACAGTTTGCTACTACTATTACTATTGCTCTTGTTTTACTGCTGTTGTTGCATTGCTATTGCTACTACAAAACTGTTGCTACTGATAAACTACTATGAGAAAGACTATTTCCAGGTGCAGCTGAATTGAAAACTTGGTTGTTAAGGCTTATAAGTATTCTTTGTCTCCCCTTGTGATGAATCAATAAATTGGGTAATATTACCCTAGAAGACTGTTGTGATCCCCTATACTTGTGGGTCATCACATATTCCGAAATTAGGAGAATTTTGGGATGTGACAATTCCGGCGAGCAACCGAAACCCTATGCAGTAAGCAGTTTCCGCGCTCATCGAGAATAATAAATGATGTGTATTTTGTGTATAACATCCCCAAAGAGCGCATCAAGATCACCCCTCTTAATAGTGTGGTGCTTCCTACTAGACTCAAACAATAAATAACAGAGAAAAGTAAAGAAAACACCGGCTCTTCACTTCAGAAAGGAATGGGGGGCCACACACCGCCTCTCATCTCAAATGCGTACTATCACCTATAGGTAAACTAGTAGAAATATTAGTCCACTCTCTAGCTCCGATGTCATGATTAACCAAAATACTGGATAGTTAAGGATGACAAACCAAGCTAGAGTCATACAAAGATATTATCATAAGCTTTTAAGAAAAAAATCCTTAGAAGATGTTAAAGAAATCTCCCCCATAAGGTGTGCATATGAATGATGATGTGATTAAATCCTAGGTAGAGATAGAAAGCATACAAGCATGGGAAATCCAAGTACAATAACAATACTACAAACTTGTCCAGACAGACACACACAAATGCAAATAGTTCGACAACGCAAATAGGAGCACAATCCCATAAGAGGCAAACGAACATAGCGAGGCTTGTACAAGAGGAAAATATGATAAAAATGGACTCTACTCTCTCCCCCTTTGGCATCATCCTCGTCCTCGTTGGTGTCTTCCTCTTCCTCATCCTCATACCCGTTGTAACATCCCAATTTCAGCAACCCTAATTTCTTGTAAAAAATCCAAAAAATCAGGGGGGATAAAAACTTTTCGACATTATATGTTGCAATTATTGTTGTTTGTTGCTTGTGTTCATACCCATGAATGTATACTAGATCATATACTACTTACCTCAACCTCAGTTGACAAAAACTATTTTACAAAAGAGATGTCTTGGCTCATCTTCAATACTCTCAAATGTTCTGACAATTCAAATTAGAGCCAAGATGACCTTGACACAACAAACTATTCTACTAGCTTCCCTTTTTACAAAACTATGGAGACCTATACATACTCTCCTTATGCTTTCAAGATAGAACTTTCAACTACTCTTACCTCTAGTTTTTCCAAAACCTTATTATAAAGATTTTAAATTCTACTCTTGGTAGAGATACCAAGGGATCTCACCTTATTCAAACTTCAACCTTAACATACCCACCCTTACGTCAAGCTAAACCTGATGGTAACCCTAGTAGTAGTTGATAAGTTTGAATAGATGAATTTCTTGGATCTGTTGTATAATGAATTGCCTTGATATGTTGATTTGCTTTTTTAGAAACTAGAGAGAGATAATCTAGTATCTCATCCCTTAGGACCCAATCTATGCTTGTGATCATCAATCTCAAACAAAGCATCCCAAACTGGATCTATCATCAGTCACCCATGTGACCTCCTGATCAACTTAAACAGACCAACCCTAAGCTAATCATCTTTATTGGCATCCAACTCATCAAAGACTAAATACAAGAATGGATCCCCTTTGTGTAAGCTACCTTTCAATATCATACCCTTGATGATAACAATAAACCATTGAATCCCTTAAAAATGATTCCCTCTTTCATACTTGTACAAATCCACAAGCCTGCCAAATTTGGCCAAGTCTGGAATCTTTAACTAGATTCAATCTTTGGAACTTCACCTATTCCAATCTGTGTGAATTCTTAAGAATGTACTTGAACCATCCTATAGTACATCATTTGTAGTACCAAATCCCACTGTTACATGTCGCTAAAACATTCTGTCTCCCACATATCCATGATGGTTTTGTAGTCAAGATAATAATCTTTTCTGCAAATCTTATCATCTTGCCTACTTTTGTAGAAGCTCACATCCATATGATACCTCCCTTTGACAAAATATTTGCATGGTTGTGACCTACTAACCATGGTCTATCACTCTATCATTCACTTGTTTCCATTGGAGCTTTGTGCTTCTTAAACCCACATGGTTATTAAGGCATCATTACAATTCTCCTATGGCAGTCTTGTTTTCAATAAACTTTGCCATAAGTTCTAGACCACCCCAACTACAATCAATCCCAACTCTTGACATCATGATCATCTATACAACATGGTATAACCATCCATCAATCCCTTGTATCAATGTAACATCCCTAAAATCATGTTTTCAAAGTGTGCATATCATCCATGCATGCATAATCATTTAGGGATCAATTTCAAAGTCATTACAAAAACAGAAGCATTTGGGTGCTTATTATTTTATGTAAGCAAGCATTGATCCAATGCTACTCTCTAGAGAGAGAATATTTGTTTCAAACCAAGGATTGTTTTATCATGAGATGGTGTGGTTGAGTTCCAAGCTTGGAAAAAAATTTCCAAAACAAAATTATGGTTTTAAAACCCTTTTCATATATTTATCAAATCTTGTGCTAAGGCACTGTTTATTTTAAATTTTCAAAGGAACCAAGCAAGTCCAGCAAGACAACATGGTTTTATGCTCAAAAATATGAAAGTTTCACTTTATAAAAATGTAGAAAGTTTTGGAATTCAAATACATTTGAATTCATTTGAAAAGGTTTCCTGAAAATCATTTTAGAAAAAGAAAAGAGATAAGAAATGGAAAAGGGCTGGCGCCAGACTTTCAGCCCAACAGCAGACCTAGCCCACTAAGCCCACCCGGGGTTCCTCTCTCTCTCACGCGACGCAAGCCTACCCCGCGCTCGCTAACTGGTGGACCCAAATGCCACACGATCATTGTCCCCAAACCACGCACCCCACGACCCCGTCGACGCCGCCGTTACCTCCATCACTGCCGCGAATGAAGCAGGCTTAATTGCCGGCGTTTCCTCGCGTGATCCTCGCCCATGCTCCGGCTATAAGACCATCTCCTCACCCCGCGTCTTTCCCCTCACACCACACACTCACTCCGCCACCAGGCTGCCACAATTGCGCGTTGCATCGCCGCAGGTAGAACCAGCTCCGGCGACTGATTCCGGTGAGACGCGACCACCCATTTGCCTCTGCTTCAAATAAGCTTGACCAGCACATTCTGGAGCATCTCCTGATGCTTTTCTTTTACCTTCTCGTGACCCAGGTTGTCGACTCCGTTAGCATCCGCAAGCGACAACACCGCCGCCCAACTCCGACGAGGAATACTAGTAAACTTCGAGCGCCCCTTGTTTCCTCTCTGACTCTATCATGTTCTCCACGGCCTTGCGCACCCCCTGACCCATCTGGTTCATTCTAGGGAGATCCAGAGCATCGGCAACGTCCCCCTCCACAAACACCCGACGCCGCCAGCAACTCCGACGAGGTCCTACCGCTGTGTCCGTGCGCCCCTCGACAAGCTACTGCCACGTTGAGCTTCCTCGTGACCTTGCGAGACTGGTAAGCCATGCCACACACCCCAGCCCCTCATGTATTTGCCGGACCATCACCGCCAGTAGCACCGCCGCCGCCAGCACCTAGCTGCGCCGCCAGTCTTTGGTCGCAAGCTTCGCAGCCGTTAGATCTGGATTTGAGGCTCAGGATTAGATCACTTACTCGAACCGTTACGCGCAGATCTGACCGTGCGCTACCACTTAAATCTAACGACCCTCGTTGATCGATCCACATGAAGCGGTATCGACGAATCAGAACACGCCGCGTGTCCATAGGTTTGATTTAAAATCTGAATTTATATCTATTAGTGATTCAAAATTGCAAAATTCATAACTTTTGATCCACACGTTCAATTTTTGCAAATTTTATATCATTGGAATCAGGAGATAGAATCCTATCTGTTTATGCAATGTGTTTAATGTTTTGCCTCTGTAAAGATAGTTGTTTTTGCAGAAACACTTGTAGGCTTAATTTGAGTATTGTTTTTATTTGAAAAATGTTTTAAAGATCAAATAAAGTTTGATTTGAGTATTTTGGTCTTGTTTATGTTTCAGTACTGTACACTTGTCTTGTTTGGTGTATAAAAACCATCACATGGAATTTGCATTTATTCATATATTTTTGTTTGTATATTTTGTTATGTGATTTTGGTGCCATTATTTTATGTGTAGATTTGGTGCTAATAGTGGTTGTGGTTGTGAATATTGTTTCTACTCCCCAAACTACCAAGGCAAGTGGTGCTTCATGATTTTATACCTATGTTTTTCAACTATGCACTAGAAATATTTTGTATAGGACTTGCATGAATATTTTGATCTATATGCTATGCTTGGGAAATCCTAGTAGTTGTAGAATTGCTAGAAATTCCTAAGTTAAGATGCTTACCATTGCCATACTAAGCCTAGCTAGTAGTAACCATGGGTGGTTATATATTCATGCTATGTGAAATATTTCTAAGTCTTTGGACTTGTGTTTTGCTTAATAAAACAACTAAGTAAATGAAACACCTGGGTGGAATGGAAAGAATGGTTTGTGTTGAGTGGTTACAAAAGGCCCATTTCTATGGTCTACCTTGTGTATCTCACTTGTGGAAAGCCACCCAGGAACAAAGGGATTTGAGATGCCAAATGTTAAGAAACTTCTAGTGCAGCCACATGGCAATATGGGCTCTTCCTGGATCACATAGGTTGCAATAACTTAGCCATTTGGACAGTTGGTGGTAGTGGGATGATAGGTTGGAACGCGTCCATTTGGTCTAAGCGAAGGATTCTGAAAGGTCCTGTCTTGGTGAAAATCAAGTCTTGTGGGGAAAGTGCACAACCTCTGCAGATGGAAGGATCTAAGTACTTAGCCATGTCCCTGGTATTAGACAACTTGAGCATCAAGACATGGAAGCTATCAAGAATCTCCTCATCCCAATTTTCTAAGTTAAAAACTTGTGGTTGAACAAGGGTAAAGGATCAACAATTTATATTTGTGATTCCTTGGGAAAGTTTTGTCAAAGAAAATTTAGTGTTTTCAACTAATAGGTAAAACCTATTTTGAGAAAAGCAAGCCTAAGATACACTTAGCCAAATTCATGTACTATCTAGATGCTAATATTTTACTAAGGTATCACTTGCCAATACTATTCCAATGTATTGACCCACTGTGGTTGTAACTTGTAATGTTGCAGGTTATTCTGATGATGATTAGGGGTTATGAGTCTACACTCAACATGCTTGCTTGCGGCACATGAAGATGAAGACTTATTTATCTTATTCTATATTTTAACTCTTGTATTAGGCATGTGGCCATGGAGTTTGTAAAAGATTATGTTTGTCTCTGGAATGATATGTAATAATGACCTTTGTTTCTATGTACTTCATCTTAAACTATGGATGCTAGCATTGATCTAGGGACTAGCATTGCAATCACAGGGATCCTTACTTTTATAAAGGGAGGGATCTTACAGATGGTATCAGAGCACTGTGTTGCCTGTAGGATTATGACCCTAGGATTGGATTAGAAACCACAAAGGAAATTTTTTTCCAACAACTTCCTCACTTGTCTTATTCTTCTCGTAAACTTTTCTAATCTTCTTTATCATCTCTACTGATAGAAGGATGCATTGTTAGCATTTAGACCAGAGAGTGAAAGATGTTTTGTGCCTTGTTAGTTGGACCACCACACTTATCATTATATTTCCAAAAAAAATTAACTAAGTGTTATTGAACCTTAGATGTTTGTATACTATGAATTGTGTGTTTGTTTGCCAATGATATGCTTGAGTCACTTTGTCTTGTGTGTTTCTATTGATGTTGTTTCTAACATTTGCCTATCTTATAAAATAGATGCCTAATGTTACTATCAGCACAGATGAAGAGTTCAAGGGAACTCGTTTTGGCACTCGTCTTATTTAGCTCACCAGTGTGCTCAATCTCCCACTTCCTACCACCATGATGCTTCCCCTCACAAAGTTCGAGAGGAAGGACCTTTGGGGCTTCAAGGTTACTCAGCCAGGATGCCAGACTGAGCCAGCCAGAGAGTCCTAGAGGTAGTCATGCAGGATTTGCTTGGACATTTGCTAGGGAGACACTCTCGGGAGATTAGGGGTACTCACTTCCACGCCTTCGGTAGACGTGATGAGGATGGTGAGGCCATTGACTTCGAGGACACTGCTAGAGAGACGGCATAGCCGATTCGACTATACCTCCAGGACTTAGAGGTTCTTCTTAGGCACCTAGATACTAATAGGACCAACTTCATGCTTAGCAATGACGAACTCCAGGTGCAGCTTCGTGAGAAGGACAAACTCTTCGTGGAGAAAGATGAGATAGTCAAGGAGATGGAGGCCAAGTTTGAGAGTCGGGATAGAAAGTTCAAGAGTCAAGAGAAAAGAGTCCAAGATAGGAACAAGAGGATTCGAGACATGACTGCAGAACTAGAGGCCAAGGACTTTGAGCTCGAGCATCAACAGGTGGTGATTGAGAGACTTCGTTCACAGAAGAGGGCTCTCAAAGACAAGGTAGAGGCCTTGACCACCAATGTCGAGGAGTACAAGACCTCTATGGAGAATGCATGTCTTACACTTGTCGACGAGGAGGTTGATGCAGAGGAGTAGTGATGACTACTCATTTACCTTATATTTATCATACTTTTGATTATTGAGTCGCAATGACCATACAACATGTGGATGGCTTGCTATTGGTGTGTTTGCTTTCCAAAACTTGTTTATGTTGTTGAACTTTTGTTATTTTGATGCTTGCTTGGTGATTGTCTATGTGATGTATTTTGCATGTTAAGCATATATGGGTATCTCATTATTATCCTTATTGAAAACCACAGATGCCTCCCCGACGTGCCAATCCCAACCCTAACAACAACAATATCACCCCTGAGATGCAGCATATGATGACAGATCAGGCGCAGCTAATGCAGATGATGACCATGTTCATACATAATGAGAACAACAACAACAACAATAACAACAACAACAATCAGAACAACCCACCGAGTTTTGACATGCTTACCAAATTCTTAAGACTGAGGCCAGCAAAGTTATCAGGAACTACTGATCCCATGGTGGCCAATGATTGGATATGTTCAGTGAACAAGGATTTGGTAACTGTCGGCTGTACCGACGAGGAGAAAGTTAGGTTTGCAGCACACTTGTTGGAAGGACCAGCAGCTACTTGGTGGGATAACTTCCAGATCACCACTCCCATTGAGGATGTGACATGGGATATCTTTGAAGATGGTTTCCGTACTGCTCACATCTCATCTAGAGTGATGAGTTTAAAGAAGAAGGAATTTCATAACTTGAAGCAGAGCCACCGCAGCATGGCTGAATATATTGAGGAGTTCAACAATCTGGCGCGTTATGCACCGGATGAAGTTGACACTAATGCTAAGAGGAAAGAAAAGTTTCTTGAAGGATTAAACGATGAATTGAACCTGCAGTTAGCTGTGGCCTATGTGCCCACATATCAGTCTCTTTGTGACAAGGCTGCCATCTTGGAGAGCAAGATGAAACAGGTTGAAAGCAGGAAGAGGAAACACTCTGACAAACACAGCTCGGGATAGTCTCACAAGCATTCCCATTATGATGATAGTGGGGATTCTGGATCCCACAAGCATGGAAAGTACAACAAACACCATAACCACAACCGTCATCATGACAACAAGCATCACCGTAGTCATGACAATGACAAGTACAGGAATCACAAGAGTGGGTACAAGAACCACCACAATGGAAGTGGAAGTGGTAGTGGAAGCCAGCCTGTCAAGAAGGATCTTAGTCAGGTTGAATGTTTCAAGTGCAAGAAGATGGGGCATTATGCAAATGAATTCCCAGAAAAGAAAGTTGAGGGACCCAATAAACCCAACCCTTTTCAGAAGGGACAGGTGAACCACATCAATGTGGAAGAGATCTATGAGGAACCTGATGCTGTTGCTGGTAAGTTCAAACTCAATTCTGTTCCAGCATTTGTTCTCTTTGATACGGGTGCATCTCATTCATTCATATCAAGAGCATTTGTTTAAATAAATGAACTACAGGTAGAAACTATTGGGTGTCCTATAAAAGTAAGTTCTCCTGGCGGAGAAATGATAGTGAACTCAGGATGTCATGATCTAGTCATAGAGTTTGGGAAGTATAAGTTTCCCGTTAATCTGATAATCCTAAATTCCCAAGGTTTGGATGTCATTTTGGGGATGGACTGGATGACTAAGTATAAAGGAGTGCTAGATAGTGCCAACCATACTGTCACACTCACAACTCCAGAAAACAAAAGGATCAGATTCAAGACCAACTTTGAATCGAAAAGGAGTAAGATAAATTCTCTTAAGGGGGTTAGCATAGATAGTGTGCCAATTGTGAGTGAATATTCAGATGTGTGTCTGGAAAAATTGCCAGGAATGCCACCAGATAGAGATGTGGAGTTTCTCATTGATTTGGTACCAGGATCTGGACCAATAGCAAAGAGACCATACAAGATGTCAGTTGATGAGTTGAAAGAACTCAAGAAACAACTTGGAGAACAGTTGCAGAAAGGATTTATTCAACCAAGTTCTTCATCCTGGGGAGCACCAGTCTTGTTTGTGGAAAAGAAAGATAGAAGTCAAAGGTTATGCATAGATTACCGTTCACTCAACGAGGTGACTATCAAAAACAAATACCCTTTGCCTAGAATCAATGACTTGTTTGATCAGTTAGAAGGAGCCTGTGCGTTCTCGAAGATTGATCTCCGGTCAGGATATTTCCAGCTCAAGATAAGAGAATAAGACATACCTAAGATAGCTTTCATCACTAGGTATGGATCGTATGAGTACACCGTGATGCCATTTGGTTTGACCAATGCACCAGCTTATTTCATGAATATGATGAACAAGGTGTTCATGGAGTTCCTTGACAAGTTTGTTGTTGTTTTCATCGATGACATTTTGATCTACACCAAGAGCAAAGAAGAGCATGAAGGACATTTGCGCTTGATACTTGAGAAGCTTAGAGAGCATAAGCTGTATGCCAAATTCAGCAAGTGTGAATTTTGGTTAAATGAAGTTGGATTTCTTGGACACGTTTTGTCAGGAGATGGTGTAGCAGTTGATCCCGCTAAAGTGTCAGACATAACTGAATGGGAATCTCCTAAGTCAGTAAAAGAGGTTCGTAGTTTCCTTGTCTTGGCAGGATACTACAGAAGGTTCATTGAGAATTTCTCCAAGGTAGCTAAACCAATGACAAAATTGCTAAAGAAAGACAGGAAATTTGCTTAGTCTGAAGGATGTGAACTTAGTTTCCAAGAATTAAAGAAGAGACTAGTGACAACACCAGTCTTATGTCTGCCAGATTTGGAGAAATATTTCCAAGTGTATTGTGATGCATCTCATCATGGATTAGGTGCAGTTCTAATGCAAGATCGGAAAGTTGTGGCTTATGCCTCGAGACAACTCAAAACTCATGAGGTAAATTACCCTACTCATGATTTAGAGTTAGCCTCTGTTGTCCATGCACTCAAAACATGGAGACACTATCTTTTGGGAAAACGATGTGAAGTGTTCACGGATCCCAAGAGTTTGAAGTATATCTTCACTCAGAAATAAATCAACATGAGACAAAGAAGATGGCTAGAACTCATTAAGGACTATGACTTGAGTTTGCAATACCACCCCGGTAAAGAAAATGTTGTAGCAGATGATCTAAGCCGTAAAGTTTTTGTGAATGGCCTTACTAAGGGAGAGTTGCCAGATGACCTGTGTGCCCAATTTAGAGATCTCAGATTGGATATTGTACCTGAAGGACATCTCATGTCATTGGATGTTCAAACCACTTTGTTGGACAAAATCAAAGAAGCCCAAAAGACAGACAAGGAAATTGAAGAGATTAAGGAAAAGATTGGCAAGGGAAAATCCAAAGGATTCCATGAAGACGAACATGGTACTTTATGGTATGGAAAACGTATCGGTGTTCCACAAGATCCAGAGCTTCGGAAACTGATTTTACAAGAAGCGCACAACTCACCATATTCCATTCATCCGGGTAACACCAAAATGTACATGGATATGAAGGAAAGATTTTGGTGGAATAATCTCAAGAAGGACATCGCCGAACATATTGCTTTGTGTGATGTATGTAGTAGAGTGAAAGCAGAACATCAGAAATCAGCAGGATTGCTACAACCACTACCTATTCCTGATTGGAAGTGGGACAAGATTGGCATGGATTTCATCACCGGATTGCCAAGGACCAGGTGAGGATATGATTCTATCTAGGTAGTAGTGGATCGCCTGACTAAAGTGGCTCATTTCATACCCGTGAAGACAACCTACACAAGTGCTAAGTTAGCCAAGATCTATATGAGTAGGATTGTGTGTCTGCATGGAGTACCCAAGAGTATTGTGTCTGATAGGGGAATTCAATTCACTTCTCATTTTTGGAGGCAATTACATGAGTCACTAGGAACGAGGTTGGAATTCAGCACTGCTTTTCATCCTTAGAACGATGGACAAACAGAAAGGACCAACCAGATTCTTGAAGATATGTTGAGAGCATGTGCTCTAGACTATGGAGCTAGTTGGGATGAAAGTTTTCCTTACACAGAATTCTCTTACAATGACATCTATCAAGCCAGTATTGAGATGGCACCATTTGAGTTTCTCTATGGGAGAAAGTGTACCACCCCATTGCTATGGAATGGTGTGGGAGAAAGAAGTTTTTCGGACCAGAACTAATCAAAGAGGCTAAAGAGAAAGTCAAACTAGTAAAGGATAGATTGAAGATAGCACAGTCTCGACAGAAAAGCTACACAGATCCTAAGCGTAGAGAAGTCACCTATGAATTGGGTGATAGATCTTATCTTAGAATGTCACCACTTCGTGGAGTGAAGAGATTTGGAGTCAAAGGAAAATTGGCCCCAAGATATGTTGGACCATTCAAGATTCTGAGTCATAAAGGAGAAGTAGCTTATGAGATTGAATTGCCAGAATCATCGTCTGCCGTTCACAATGTGTTTCAGGTGAGTCAGCTTAAGAAATGCCATCCAGAGATGGAAGAGACTTCTTTAAAGGATACCATACCTTTGGAGGAGGTTCAATTGGAAAGTGATCTCACTTATGAGGAGAAACCTATCAAGATTCTTGAGACTGCAGAAAGAGTCACACGGACTAAGACTATCAAGTTTTGCGAAGTTCAATGGAACCATCATTCCGAAGAGGAAGCAACATGGGAAAGAGAAGATGATATTCGGAAAGACCACCCTCACCTATTTCCTAGCCAATACGAATCTCGAGGGCGAGATTCACCTTAAGGGGGTTAGATTTGTAACATCCCTAAAATCATGTTTTCAAAGTTTGCATATCATCCATGCATGCATAATCATTTAGGGATCAATTTCAAAGTCATTACAAAAACAGAAGCATTTGAGTGCTTATTATTTTATGTAAGCAAGCATTGATCCAATGCTACTCTCTAGAGAGATAATATTTGTTTCAAACCAAGGATTGTTTTATCATGAGTGGTGTGGTTGAGTTCCAAGCTTGGACAAAATTTTCCAAAACAAAATTATGGTTTTAAAACCCTTTTCATATATTTATCAAATCTTGTGCTGAGGCACTGTTTATTTTAAAATTTTCAAAGGAACCAAGAAAGTCCAGCAAGACAGCATGGTTTTATGCTCAAAAATATGAAAGTTTCACTTTATAGAAGTCTAGAAAGTTTTGGAATTCAAATACATTTGAATTCATTAGAAAAGGTTTCCTGAAAATCATTTTAGAAAAAGAAAAAGAGATAAGAAATGGAAAAGGGCTGGCGCCAGACTTTCAGCCCAGCAGCAGACCTAGCCCACTAAGCCCACGTGGGGTTCCTCTCTCTCTCTCTCACGCGACGCAAGCCTAACCCGCGCTCGCTGACTGGTGGACCCAAATGCCACGCGAGCATTGTCCCCAAACCACGCACCCCACGACCCCGTCGACGCTGCCGTTACCTCCATCACTGTCGCGAATGAAGCATGCTTAATTGCCGGTGTTTCCTCACATGATCCTCGCCCCTGCTCCGGCTATAAGTCCCTCTCCTCACCCCGCATCTTTCCCCTCACACCACACACTCGCTCCGCCACCAGGCTGCCACAATTGCGCGTTGCATCGCCGCAGACAGAACCAGCTCCGGCGTCTGATTCCGGTGAGACGCGACCGCCCCTTTTCCTCAGCTTCAAACAAGCTTGACCAGCACATTCTGGAGCATCTCCTGATGCTTTTCTTTTGCCTTCTCGTGACCCAGGTCGTCGGCTCTGTTAGCATCCGCAAGCGACAGCACCGCCGCCCAACTCCGACGACGAATACTGGTAAACTTCGAGCGCTCCTTGTTTCCTCTCTGACCCTATCATGTTCTCCATGTCCTTGCACACCCCTGACCCATCTGGTTCATGCTAGGGAGATCCAGAGCCTCGGCAACGTACCCCTCTGCAAAAACCCTATGCCGCCAGCAACTCCGACGAGGTCCTGCTGCTGTGTCCGTGCGCCCCTCGACAAGCTACTGCGACGTTGAGCTTCCTCGTGACCATGTGAGTCTAGTAAGCCACGCCATACACCCCATCCCATCATGTATTCGCCGGACCATCACCGCCAGTAGCGCCGCTGCCGCCAGTCTTTGGTCGCAAGCTTCGCAGCCATTAGATCTGGATTTGAGGCTCAGGATTAGATCACTTACTCAAACCGTTACGCGCAGATCTGACCGTGTGCTACCACTTAAATCTAACGGACCTCGTTGATCGATCCACACGAAGAGGTATCGACGAATCAGAACATGCCGCATGTCTGTAGGTTTGATTTAAAATCTGAATTTAGATCTATTAGGGATTCAAACTTGCAAAATTCATAACTTTTGATCCACATGTTCAATTTTTGCAAATTTTATATCATTGGAATCAGGAGAGAAAATCCTATCTGTTTATGCAATGTGTTTAATGTTTTTCCCCTGTAAAATTAGTTGTTTTTGCAGAAACACTTGTAGGCTTAATTTGAGTATGGTTATTATTTGAAAAATGTTTTAAAGATCAAATAAAGTTTTTTTTGAGTATTTTGGTCTTGTTTATGTTTCAGTACTGTACACTTGTCTTGTTTGGTGTAGAAAAACCATAACATGGCATTTGCATGTATTCATATATTTTTGTTTGTATATTTTGTTATGTGATTTGGTACCATTATTTTATGTGTAGATTTTGGTGCTAATAGTGATTGTGGTTGTGAAGATTGTTGCTACTCCCCAAACTACCAAGGCAAGTGGTGCTTCATGATTTTATACCTATGTTTTTCAACTATGCACTAGAAATATTTTGTATAGGACTTGCATGAATATTTTGATCTATATGCTATGCTTGGGAAATCCTAGTAGTTGTAGAATTGCTAGAAATTCCTATGTTAAGATGCTTACCATTGACATGCTTAGCCTAGCTAGTAGTAACCATGGGTGGTTATATATTCATGCTATGTGAAATATTTCTAAGTCTTTTTAGTTGTGTTTTGCTTAATAAAACAACTAAGTAAATGAAACACCTGGGTGGAATGGAAAGAATGGTTTGTGTTGAGTGGTTACACAAGGCCCATTTCTATGGTCTACCTTGTGTATCTCACTTGTGGAAAGCCACCTAGGAACAAAGGGATTTGAGATGCCAAATGTTAAGAAGCTTCTAGTGCAGCCACATGGCAATATGGACTCTGCCTGGATCTCATAGGTTGCAATAAGTTAGCCATTTGGACAGTTGGTGGTAGTGGGATGACAGGTTGGAACGCGTCCATTTGGTCTAAGGGAAGGCTTCTGAAAGGTCCTGTCTTGGTGAAAATCAAGTCTTGTGGGGAAAGTGCACAACCTCTGCAGATGGAAGAATCTAAGTACTTAGCCATGTCCTTGGTATTGGACAACTTGAGCATCAAGACATGGAAGCTATCAAGAATCTCCTCATCCCAAATTTTCTAAGTTAAAACTTGTGGTTGAACAAGGGTGAAGGATCACCAATGTCTATTAGTGATTCCTTGGGAAAGTTTTGTTAAAGAAAACTTAGTGTTTTCAACTAATAGGTAAAACCTATTTTGAGCAAAGCAATCCTAAGCTACACTTAGCCAAATTCATGTAGTATCTAGATTCTAATATTTTACTAAGGTATCACTTGCCAATACTATTCCAATGTATTGACCCACTGTGGCTGTAACTTGTAATGTTGCAGGTTATTCTGATGATGATTAGGGTTTATGAGTCTACACTCAACATGCTTGCCTGTGGCACATGAATATGAAGACTTATTTATCTTATTCTATATTTGAACTCTTGTATTAGGACTGTGGCCATGGAGTTTGTAAAAGACTATGTTTGTCTCTGGAATGATATGTAATAATGACCTTTGTTTCTGTGTACTTCATCTTAAACTGTGGATGCTAGCATTGATCCAGGGACTAGCATTGCAATCACAGGGATCCTTACCTTTATAAAGGGAGGGATCTTACAATCAAGGTGCGCTCTGAGCTCACTAATCCAACCATGTTTAGGTGGTATGAAAATAACAAAACCATACATCCTCTAATCCTTGTTCTCTACCAAAATCCATCTTGTTTTGCAATACCCAAGGTTGGTTATGATAGATACTTCTAGTTGACATCATAAACCTTGGATATAACACTTGCCAAATAATCCCCATAATTATATGGAACCTAAATCTATTTAAATTCCATTTTTGGCAAAACAATCAAAACCTTCTATTTAAAGGCAAGTTTGTTTTTGTCCAAACTATTTTGCAAACTCAAGGAACATTAGATGCCTATATATCATATCATATCATATCATATCATATCATATCATATCATATCTTACCAGCTCAAAAATAAATATTTTTGAGATGCTTTATTATTTCTTTTTGCCCTTTTTCTTAAATGGCAGAAACATGAAATAATAAATTAAAAACACTTTTCTATTCTAAATAAATTCCAAGAAAATTCCCCAATGTGTGATATGGTAACTAGGACCAGCTCACACCAAAAACCCACCTTGTCCAATGTAAAAGTATCAACATAAATTCTAGAAACCATTTTTGTACCTTTTGAATAAATGATTTTTAGTGAACTAAACATCATTATAAAAATCCCCAATAATTCTTGGAGGTATATCATGACCACATCTATCTACCAGCAACATTTCCTCATCTTGCCAAGATAAAATTACTATAATTTTCTTCATGATCATACTCATGTCCAACACTAGCAATCATGCAAAACCATGAACTAAAACCCTCCAACCCCCATCAAATCTTGTACAGCAACCCTCCACAGGATACCACACCCTCTCTGGTCGTGGAACTACAGATCTATAGTGCCCAAATCCTATCTTTTTCTCTTAGTTCTTTGCAACCAAGATTTAAAGATGGAGACAAGCTTGTCTTTCCACCTCACCTCATCACAATAGCACACCTAACCTCCTCTGCTCGACCCAGAGACCTCATACCACTCTCCACCGCACACAAGAACCCCAAAACCAGGCCCCCACCCCACTACCTTTGCTCTCATGAACTATATACACCATGGACCTCTCCCTTTGGTTTTTAAGGACAAAGGCCAGTACAGCACTCCCCACTGCCCTCATTTCACTCACTCACTCCCACCTAACTCGCCCCAAGATTCCCCTCCCCTCTCAACCTCTCTACTGACGAGAGGAGGAAAAACCTCCCCCTTCGGCCATGGATGAGCTCGAGCGTGAGGTGCCCCCTACCCTACTCCCTTCTCCTTGCATGCGGACCCTCCTTGCTCTACTACCCCTGTCCTTCCCTCTCCTGCAGGTACGTTAGACGTCGCCCACGACATGCATGCCCAAGAGGATCTCCAACCCGGCGAGCCCGACCTCCTAGAGCCCCTACCGCCCTGACGAACCCATCCTGATGTTCCCCAGGACCCCCACGTCCTCCCTATACCCTCTCCAACGACTTACAGAAGCCCTGGAATCCCGACCACACCACCGTCCGATCTGCGCCGAGGTGGATTTGGCGTATCTCTGTCACGGGGCCAAATCGTCCATCGTCGGACTCCCCTTGACTTGCCGCCTCATCTCTCCGCCTCCTGGCCGCCCTCGAGCCTCGGTAAGCCTCCTCCGCACCTCCCTAGAACCACCTAGGGTTCCAGCTCCGACGTGCTTGTTCCAGCGAGGAAGAAAGCCCCCGGCCATTCATGTATCTCTTATCCGGCGGCCATAAACTCTACGTACCCCTTTGCCCTCTATATGTGGCTGACAGGCGGTCCCTCCTGCACGGCCGCGAGCTCTCTCCAGCGCTCTGCGGTACCTCATGTTGGGCCGGCCTACCCCTATACAGCCCGCCCCCTTCAAATCCGGCCCAAAGGCCCCTATACCTTTTATCCTTTTTACAGATCCATTTATTATTGCTATTAGGATTAAATTCAAAAAAATGGAAATTAATAGAATCTTCCCGCACACATGTTTTCTACAACATGTAGTACCAGAGTTTGATCATTTTAATGTTCATAATAATCATAGGAATTTTAATACTTCAATCTATCCTTTTTGCAAATAAATTCCTACAGATAGTTTACAAATTCAAATGACATGCACGCTCTGAATAATGAAGGTATAGTTGATACCTTACATGTCCACCCGGACCCATAGTCCTTTGCCTCATAGATTGCCCATAATAAAAATAACAAAAACAACCCTTTATTGCAATTGGGGATTTCTCTGGGTCAAACCAAAGTATGTATTGACCTACTTCCAACTCTCAGTGCACCTATACCATCATGCTTACCAAAACCCAGAAGACCAATAATTATTGATCTTTTTTAGAATTTTGGTGAATTAAACATTTTTGTGCATAGTTTATTCACTAATAAATTCACCACTTTAGTTATGCATATACAAAAAGTATGATTCCAATTTCTTCAGAAAGGTATCATAAATACCTAACTCATGTCCTTGGAATCATATCAAAATCTCCTGCAGGTTTAATCTGGTTAAAAAGACAAATATCATCCAATATTTCCTTTGGGAATTTCCTAAGGGCATTTTGGTAAATATTTTTGGATAATTCCAACTCCCAGTGAATCGGTCCATCAAACCCTACTTAATCATCCAAGGAAATAATTATTGGAACTCCAAGAATATTCTGGTGAATTATTTACTAAGACTAGAGTTTTATTCACTAGAAAAATCATTATAGATCAAGGGTAGTTGATAAAATAGTGAAATCACTTTTCCTAGGTTTCATTTTATCAATACCTTTCTGATGATATCACTTTTTTATATTGATATCATATAGAAATGGACCTTGATCTAAAAACTCTCTCCTACTTATTTACTAGACCCTAAAACATATTTGGATTGCCCTCAAATGCTCCAAGACATTTCTCAATCCTTCTAAATCCCTTCTAATAAAAACCATTCTGAATTATAATATGTATACCTTTTCTGTTTACTATAGTGTTTGATGCTTGTATGCATTATATTAATTGGTGTATTGCTTGTTTGCCTGTTTGATTCAATAACAACGATAGTTTGCGGTTTTGTGATGCCAAGAAGGACACATTGGGTTATTCTATTCTTATTGGTTTTCTGGTTATATCAAGAATTCTAGGGACATCTCGCTGGTCATAGGCAACCCACCTTATTTTTCATACGCCTTGGTCCTACTATATTACTTATGCATGTTTTATGTACTTGTTTATATAAATTGCATGATTTTACTAGTATGTTTTATATGTGGGAATGTTTGGCTCCTACAAACCATTAACCCATTTGTACTACTAAGTAGAGCCCCCTTGTCGACACCTATTTGTCCCTAGTATGGTAGGTGGTCATTTAACACCATAACCCCTTGGAGACCCCGTTTTAGCCTAAGCAAAAGTATAGGATGAGAAGACCCCTGGAAATTGTTCATAAAATGTTTGATGATAAAACCTTGGTGAGTTTTGACCTACCAACATAAGTCTGATAAAATATAAATGTTTTGTTTTACAAAAAGGGTTGGAAAAAAGAGGAGGAAAAAGGTTTACAAAAGGCTCCTGGTTCTTTGCAGTTTTGCAAGAACAATTAAACTGTGCAACAATATTACCCTGAAGTGGGATGGGGCTTAACCCAAAGTTGGTTCAATTATATATGGGTATTCGCACTAATACTTATAAGGGATCATCTCCCTCTAATTCTGGCCTTCCTTAACAAACAGGGTCCACTGCAAGGCAGTCACCTGGAGGAAGCAGGATCACCCATATGAGTGACCAGGCGATACTACGAGCCCCTCATTGAAAGTGTCGGCTCTGAAGGAGCTAGGTTGCACTCCTGTTGGTCTGTGGATCCCGACGTCCCGGTGTTGAGGGGAACAACTCACAGGGTAGGGCCCGTGTCGGAATAGACTTTCCGAAGGTTTTGTTTGATTATCCGAGACCCGCATACTTTAGTATGATAACCCGGGGGTGATCCCGGCGGATGTATCAAATCATGTTGGTAAAGTGCACAACCTCTGTAGAGTGTTAAATCTATTAAAATATCCGTGTCCTCGGGCATGGAGTTGGGAAGGTTGCTGCAGAGCTGTGTTGGTTTTGTTTTCAAATCAAATTACGACAAAGAAAGTATTTTCAAAAACCTGGTGGTCCGACGGACATTCGAGAAGGAAGATGATAACTAATCAGTTAAGGACCGTGGTGATGATACAGGGTGACCCACTCCTAGTATTTTTCCAAAACTTTTCAAAAGGTTTACAAAAAGGTTTTTTAAAAGTGATCAAACAAAACATTGTAGATGCTATATGTACAAGAGAAACTAGTTTATAAAAGACCTTCTTATGGAACCCTCCTACTACCACAACCATATTTCATACCCTTTATTATTGTTCTTTTAAGGTGGTTCACGAGTACATTCAAAGTACTCACAACTTTGTCCCTAGATATTTACTTGGCCAGATTTCCAAAACATCGAGGAACAATGAGGAAGCTGACATCTATGCAAGCTAGGCTGTCTCCTAGTCAGTAGCCTGTAGGTTAAGGCATGACATGGGCTCTGCATTTGAAGACTTCTGCTATTTGATGTGGTAATCGCCATAATGGAAACTTTGTAATTTTTATAATCATTAAACTCTGGATGTTGCAATGATACATGTCGGTTATGCTCACGTCTCACTGATCATGGGAACGTGAAGTGAAGGCATAACGGGGATTCTCGGACCGTAAATCCGGGGTCCCACACCCGTCCTCATCCTTGTCTTCTTCCTCTTCCTCCACCTCACCATTATTCCCGTATGGGTAGCAGACCAACGCTAAGAGGAGCTGGAAGTAGAAAACCCGGGAAGCATAGACGGATCAAAGCCTCGAAACATGTCCTCATCCAACGGCATCTTGTCAAAGCATTGCCCAAGTATGGCATTGGGCGACCATGCTCTGCCAAGAACGCATTGTGT
Source organism: Avena longiglumis (assembly GCA_030063025.1). NCBI lineage: Eukaryota > Viridiplantae > Streptophyta > Magnoliopsida > Poales > Poaceae > Avena > Avena longiglumis. Next base: position 189,038,204 of record CP125974.1, on the reverse strand, counting down.
TAAATCTATTCGAATAGCCGAGTCCTCGGTCATGGATGGTTGGGAAGGTTATTGTAGAGTGGTGTTGGTTTTGTTTTCAACATGAATTTCAATAAAGAAAGTATTTTCGAAAACCTGGTGGTACAACGGACACCACATAAGGAAGAGACTAACCCGGTCAGTTAAGGACAGTGGTGATGATATAGGGTGACCCACTCCTAGTATTTTTACAAAACTTGTCAAAAGATTTCCAAAAAGGTTTTATAAAAGTTTTCAAACAAAACCTTGTAGATTCTATATCTACAAGAGAAACTAGTTTATAAAAGAACTTCTTATGGAACCGTCCTACTACCACGGCCATATTGCATACCCTTTATTATTGTTCTTTTAAGGTAGTTCGCGAGTACATTTAATGTACTCACGGCTTTGTCCCTGGCTCCTTGGCTAGATTTCCAGAAGATCGAGGAACGATGAGGAAGCTGACGTCTATGAGAGCTAGGTCGTCTCCCCGTCAGTAGCCTATAGATTAAGGCATGACATGGGCTCTGGGTGTGAATACTTCTGTTATTCGATGTTGTAATTGCCATAATGGCAACTTTGTAAGTTTTTTAATCATTAAACTCTGGATGTTGTAATGATACTTATCGGTTATGCTCATGTCTCACTGATCATGGGAACGTGAAGTGCAAGCATAACGGGGAGTCTTAGACCGTAAATCCGGGGTCCCACAGACTTGGTATCAGAGCCATACTGACTGTAGTAATCCTTAGTTAGCATCGACGTTAGACAGAGACAACCACCATTTATGAAAACCCTATCTTTTGAAAACTACTTTCTCAAAAGCTTTTCGAAAGATCCCTTATCTTCCCTTCTCTGACTTAAACTATTTGAAAATGACTTACTGTATCCCTCGTATACCTTCAAATGTTCCGTTTTCGAAAACAAGCGGCTTGGAAACCGCGAAGATGGAGGTACCTAGATGAAGAGATGCAAAGACAAGCAAACCAAAGGCGCTACCAACGACGAAAGACACTACAAGATCTCCCTATGAACGTAGTCCTTCATTGCCTCAAGGGATCAAGTACGGCATCAATGGCCCCAGATGGCAAGACGGAATTAAATACCGCCGTGACGTTCGTACAGAGAACCAACACCCCTAGTATAGGATTCCCTTTATGGCGTGTAGTCACCCCCTTGGTACCTATGTACATTTTGTTTGCTTGTCATATGCTCATATGATTGCCTGAAATGTGTTGCTTGTCTGCCTCAGGATTACTGGATCCTATTGTATGACCACCTTGCTTGTGTGTCCCTATCCTAACCCTCATAAACCAATAACCTAAAACCTCTCCTCAGCAGGATGGCCACATAAAGAAATCCTCGACGACCCTAAGTAAAATTCTAAGGTCCACTCACTTCTAGAGGACCGCCTACAAGTAGATAACTAGTGAAGATCTCCAATCCATGTATCGGTTGTGGCACCCCGGATTTACGGTCCGAGAATACCTGTTATGCATACAGTTCATGTTCCCATGATCAGTGAGTCGTGATCATAACTGATAAGTATCATTACATCATCCATATAATAACTATTACAAAACCTAGGGATTTATTTGGGATTTTTCCAAAGATTATTGCTCTACTTAAGATCATTTATTCAAAAAGTGAAGAAGTAATTTCTATAAGCTAACCTGGTATTTGTACGATGGGAAAAGTTGGTTTTCGATGTGATATGGTCCTAAATACCATATTACACATTGGATAATTTTATTGGAATTTATTGAGATGGAAAAGTATTTTAAGGAACTATTTCTTGTTTCTGCCATTTAAAAAAAAGGGCAAAACAAAATAATAAAGAATCTCAAAAATATTTATTTTTTAGGTGGTAAGGTATGGTATGATGTATAGTACTCAATTGTGCATTGAGTTGGCAAGGTGATTTGGAGAAAAACAAATTTGCCTTTATAGACAAAGATTTTAGGGTTTTGCCAAAAGTGGAATTTAAATAGTTTGAGGATCCAAATAATTATCGGAATTATTTGGGGAGTTATCATATCCAGGGTAGGTGATGTAAACTTGATTTATACATAATTTTCTACTTGGTTTAGAATAATTTATGGTGAGAAAGGAAGAAATTATACTTTTGGGGGAATCTAGGTTTTTTATGTTTTTATGCCACCAGAACATGGTTGGATTAAGGAGCTCAGAGGTCACATTGGTACAAGGGATAGATAGGTTATACCAAGTTATATATATGATCATGGAAGCATTAGTTGGGTTTGGTTACAATTGAGGTGATCTCCAGGTGGTGGCAAACTTTGTTGAAAATAAGTCTGCCATAACAGAGTTGTCATGATGCCTTCTAAACCATGTAGGTTCAAGAAACACAGATCTCCAATGGAAACAAGTGAAAGGTGGATTATAGAACATGGTTAGTAGATAATAACCATGCAAAGAGTTGGTCAAGGGGAGGTAGCATATATATGTGAGCTTCTGCCAAAATAGGCATGATGATAAGATTTGCATAAAAACTTATCATCTTGACTACAAAACCATCATGGATGAGTGGGCACCAGAATGTTTTATCCAAAGGAAAGAGTGGGCTTTGATAGTACTAATGATGTACTACAATATGGTTCAAGTATATTTCTAAAAATTCACACATATTGGACTAGGGGAAGATCCAAAGATTGAATCTAGATAAGAATTCCAGACTTGGATTTGGACTAGTATGGGAGAGGGAGGCATTTGGAGAGGGGGCAAGGTTTTGTACTTACCATCAAGGGGATGATATTTAAGTATAGATTAGGTAGAGGGGATCCATGATTGTAGTTGTTATTTGATTAGTTGAATGCTAATACATAGGATTAGCTCAGGACTAGTCTGGGTAACTAGATTAGGAGTTCACTTGGTGACTAAGATAGATTTAGCTCAAGATGCTTGATTTAGATAGGTGATAACCATCTAGTGTTTTGATCCTTAAATCATGAGCTACTAGTTTACTTCACTCTAGTTCCTAAGCAAACAAGTCAATCAGCAGATCACGATAATTCATTAGACAGTAGATCAAGGCAACTCATCTTATCAACTTGTCAAACTAGTACTCTAGTCATACCCAAGACTAGCTTGAGGTAATCATGGGTTTTTTGAAGAGTTTGTTCTTTGAGTTAAGGTAAGTACCCCTTGGTATTTCCACCAAGATTGGAGTGAAATGGTTTTAGGAAAGGCTTTTGAAAAAAAATCTAGGGTAAGAGTAGTTGAAGTTCTATCTTGAAAACATAAGGATATTATGTATAGGTCTCCATAGTTTTGTTAATAGAACTAGTAAGGTAGTTTGTTGTATATAAATCATCTTGGCTCATGTTTGAAATGCTAGAACATTTGGGAATATGAAAGATGTGCCAAGAATTCTCTTTTGTAAAATAACTTTTGTCAATTAGTGTTGATATAAGGAGTCTATCAACTAATACAAAATCATACAAGTAAGCAAACATTGCAAACTTAATAGTAAAAACTTTTTGTTCCCCCTAATTTTTTCCTTTTGGACAAAAGAATCAGGGTTGCTGAAATTGGGATGTTACAGACCTTTACCCCTTAAAATAATCTCATCTCGAGATTAGGGAGGAGTAGGGTTGGGTGATAACATCTGCTTAACAATTTCGGCGGTGGAAAAATTAGATGCTAACAAGTTTTACAACAAACAGGCGTGGTTGGCAACGGGTCAGAGCTGAGTGGCTTCTGATTGAGCTGTTTAGAAATAAACCAATGGAAAAGACACAGTCTTTCCCCCTTAGGACGATTCTAGTTATGTTTAGGGTCGACAGGGTCCTTCCTTCTTGGGATGAGACGGCGAGTTGATCCTTCTTCAAACCTTTATCGTTGAACTCAGCTTCTCTACCTTCTGGTTTTGAAACACCGACGGTGTTGGCTGGTCGGTCGACCCTATGATGGGGATCTTTTCTGAAGTATAATGTAAGTCTGGAGAAGTGCCAATTGTTGTCCTTCTTTGGGGTCCACGCATCTTGATTTAGGGGAGGGTCATCTTTTGACGACAACTAGAGGTCGACTCTCTCGGGGTCATTCAGGTTTTGCGGGAAAGACGCAGTATTTCCCCCTTAGAGCGAGATTAAGGGTGGTTGGAGTCGTAGTATTTCTTTATTGGAGTCGTATGCTGATGCTGGGGAATGGCACTGCACCTTTCGTCCGAAGGTGGATTATCTTCTGCCGCCTTGTATAAGTTGCTTCCTAAGAGGCGCCGATCTCACTTCTTGCGGTAGCAATCGTAGTGGGAAGGGCATTTAACTAGATCCCTGGTAGTTAGTTCTGGGCTAGTTAGGGGTCCGATAGGTTGGAGGTTGCAGTTTGCGGTTGACAGGCTAGAGAGGCGGTCTTATAGGGTGAGGTCATTTCGGGTTGATTCTGATGCAACATCATGGGTAAAACACGCAAATAAGGGCATCATACTTTTATATCATCAAACAGGATTCATCCAGAATTTAGAAGGTTCACGCCGACCAACAGCAAAGGTACTTGACACCTTACTAAACAGGTTTCGAGACGATCCATCTCTTACTATGGGTTGGAAGAGTGAGTTGGTAGGGTACGAAAGACTATGTCGAGAGTGCTCTTGAATATTGTAGCCGTACCAGGTTTAGTTATTCACTTTGGTTACTTCAGTTCCTCGGGTGTGAGGGATGTTCAAAACTACGACCGTAATGGGTTAGGGTCGTGCCTTCTCTGGTGGCTTCTTCAACGGGTGGATCTTCTGGGGTTGGTGACCAAAAGATGGGTTGATACTCGTAGAAGTACAACTCTTCATTTTTAGGCTCGAGGTTAGCAGGGTTGGAGCTCTCTTAGGTGAGTCTTTAGCAGGGATAGAAGAGGAGGGTCTTCGCAACATCTTCATAGAATCTCTATGTTTTGGATTGCTTTATACTCCTGGGAGAGTAGTATTGGTGGTGTTGGGTAGTGTTGTCATCTTAATTTTGAATGTCGCGGGTGTAGGGAGGATCGAGCAGACTTCTGAAGATTGTTGATGAGGTCTGTTTTACATTCCTTTGACGACTCTCGAGGTGGTGCTTGGGGCAGGTTCTTGGATTGGAGATCTTCCTGGATTTTCTTCTCGTAATTGGTCTTCTGGATTTGAGTGGAAAGACGTAGTATTTCCACCTTAGAGATTTTACTTGGGGTCGTCGAGGTTGGGGTAGATCCTTCATCTTGGAGCAAAGGCATGATGCTTGAGTTGAGGTATTCGATTGATGCCTTATTGCGACTACCTTGCTATGGTGTCAACACCCGGATTTTTCAATCATAGATGCCTGTTACGCCATACATCGCAATCCCAGGATTACCATTTTTGCGAGACATAACAGAATTGGATACCATAGTAATTCATCCATTACAAACGATACATAAGTTCTTACACAAATAGGGATCTCATGATCCAGTTCTTAATACAACATCAGGCAGCGGAATACGTAATAATAACGGTAGCGTAGGCGAAGCTCCATCTTCGGGGTCATAGGCAATGCTGACGATGGGAGATGATCCTAGTTGTCGTAACCTTCCTGGGTTCCATCTTCCAGGTACTCCTCTTCATAGTCTGGCCATGGGAATAGCCAGGGACAAAGCCATGAGTACTCTTTAAGTACTCGCAAACTAATACTAACAGGTAAGGGTTTTTTGGATAATAGGACACTAGGCTCTAGGGTTGTTTTGCAAAAAGCCAGGTTTATCTCTACTAAGTTCCAAAGCTAGTAACAATTTTATAACTCCTAAGTGGGATCTTGTAATTTAGGTCACAACTCTGTTGTGGTCAAGTCAAAGTCTCAATTCATTTCACAAGTCATTTTGAAAAGTCTGACGGGGGAACAGTATGGCCACGCCAACTGTCCATAACCGCGGACGCGACTATTCGAATAGTTTGACACTCTATAGAGATGGTACACTTTCACCACAACATTCGATTCATCCATCAGGAACAAATCCTGAATTCACCATACTCAGTATGCGGATAATCAATCCTAACCTTTCAATTACACGCCCTAGTATAAGCACCTCTCCTGTGAGTTTAGCCTCCCAACCATGAACACTATCATCTTGGGTACTGCACAGGTGGACAATCTTCACAAGGTAGCCTCTGCTCAGACCTTGGCCGTGAGGGAGCTAATACTAAGGAATATAAGTTTCCAGTCAAGCCCTACCCAATATTCGAGTATTGTGGTTGTACGCTAAAATTGGAATGGTATCGCATCCAGACAACCATCAGTTTTATAAAGGGCTAAGGCTCATTCCTCAACATTTTCATCACCAGAATCATCAAGTGTTTGGAAACACATGTCCAAAACATTTCAATAGAATGATCCATCATTCCATGGTTTTCATAACCATTTTTCCACCAAGTATTCCCATCTAAAAGTTGATCAAGTTTTATGCTTAGAATTAACATCTATAGGTGGGGGTAGTAATGATGAGGGGTGGTAAACTGGTGGAGTTTCAACTAAGTACAACCTTATATCTTAGGCTGATGTCAAGGTTTCTAACTTAGGCCAAAATTTAATGCTCTTGATGCAACCTTCAGCACAACTGTCTAGTATCTACCAAACTCTTAGGTAGACTCTAAATAAGCATTGATAAAGAAATAAAGTAAGAATCTTGCAAGTAAAACTAGGATTGGTTTATCAAATGGGTATGATTACATATGCTTAAGGAATATAGTAGTCATATCGCAAGTATGGGTTTGTGGCATCAGTAGGGTATCTTGCAAGTGTTAGCTTGCATCAATATCAGTATAAGCTTGCATAGGTATAGTATCTTGCAAGTGTTAGCTTGCATCACTATCAGTATAAGCTTGCATAGGTATAGTATCTTGCAAGTGTTAGCTTGCCTTGTGCAGAGGAGTGGTTGAAGTTCTCCTCGGCTTCCTCTTCGTAGTATCCTCCTTCCTCCTCGTATCCTTGGTCGGTACTAGCGTCTATGAATAAATACGGGGTACACAATCACCAAACAATACTTAACTACTTGCAATCATCACACACAAGGGTCCTATAGATGATATAGCATCATCTCTAACATTACAAGGTTAAAGCTTGGTTTAAAACTTTTTATTTTTAGAAAAGTAATTTCTACTCATTGAACAATTACTTAAGATTTAATATTCTCCAAACTAAACATGGGATCATGTTGATACATGTCATCACCACATATTGTAGTCCATGGGAATGTGATTTAAAGTGTGTCACAATTTAATAAGGTTTTACCCTTTTATTTTAATTAATTAAAGTGGCTAGAGATGCTTATGTAGCATTCTTTTATTACTTGAACATTATTTCTGCAAGTAAACCTATATATTTTTATATATTCTGAAAGGTATGGTTAAATGTGATTTTTGAGAGTTGGAATCAACTCAAAAGCTTTTATGGTTTAAATTTGAAAAATGTTTGAATGCAGAAAAGCTTCTGCCTTGTTATTTTTACTATGGGTGATCTACAGATCCAAATGACTTGAATCCAACAGGCTTGGATTAAGCATTCACAACCTTTACAACAAAATTGGTTTCATCAAATTTGGTGTACTGAATCGATCTGGGTTGATTTTTGAAGTTGGGTGCTGAAGTGTGTTTGAATTTAAATAGAAAAGGATTTAATTTGAATTGCTGGGCTGCACGGGAAAAGTTACTGGGCCGGCCTGCTAAGCGCAGTGCTCCCGCGGGCTGCTTAAGTGGGTGTCCCCACTCGTCAGTGACACGGGGCTAGGCGAAGTGGTATCGGGCAACGTGGATCGTTCGATCTAGTTCTAATCCAACGGCTGTGGGTCATCGTCGATGCGAGACAACTCTCGCGAGAACGAAACCTAGCGCGGCCAGTGAGGGGTGCTGGGGGCTCACCGGGGTACGGGCGAGGGTCGACGAGGCGGGCGAACGACAAAGTCGATGACGGCGAACCTCCTGGTACCGGTGGCTTCTCCTGGGGCGGCTCCAATCGCTGGCTCCTTTCTTCTCCGGCAGCGGCAGGCTCCAGTGAAATTCCGGCGAGGTGGTGCTCGCCTTGCTCTGAGGATCGTTTGGCACGGTCAGTGGGGAGAGGGGAGTGAGATGGTGTGAAGAAATCATGCGGGGGTGGCCTCTATTTATAGTCGAGCGAGGGACCGTCAAGACGCAGTGAGCTCGTCGGGGCGACGTACAGCGCTAATGGCATGGGCAAGGGTAGGGGACGGTGCTGTGTCTCCTGGCGATGCTCAATGACATGGTCGCAAGGCATGGGGCGGTGTGGTTTGGTCTTGAACGGGCGGTGCTCTACGCGGTAGAGGCGGCGTCTTCGACGGTGGGCGGTGGTTGTATGGCACGGGGCAGCAAACGGGGGTGTCTGGCGGTCTCCTGGGTCGGTGGTGATCGTGTGTGCACGCGGTGAGGGTGGCGCGCGGTCTATAGACGCTGGTCGAGGGTGGCGCTCTGGCGCACGCTCGGCATGGTCTAGGCGCGGCTTGTGCGCGTGGTCTAGGGCTTGGCAACGCTCGTGGCTGGGACAGGGAGTGGCGGTGGACGGTGAGCTGCCTCCCAGACAAGGTTGGCACGGCTAGTTCTTCCTCTAGCCTGCTGTCCACAATGGGGTGACTTGGGGGTGCTCGGTTGTTCACCATTAATGGAAATGGCAAGCTCACAGGGGTGCTAGTGTTGGGCTAATCTTTCTAGATGATCTACTGAGTTGTGTGTGAGCTAACTAGGGAACAAGTTTTGAATTTTGAAATGATTTTTGGTGGGTTTGCTAGATTGGTTCTGGTGAGTCTGCAGATGCTTGGGTTTTGAAAATTTAGCTTGTTTGAGTGGGTTTTGGAAAAGTGGGATCTTCCCATATGAAGAAGATTCAATTTTGAATTGTCATTTAAACTATGCATTTGAAAGTTTCTGGATGATCACAAAGTGGGCCTTGATACCTTGTTATGAGTACAATCAAGGGGTGCAAAGATCCAGAAAAGTTTCTGTTAGGTTTTGAAAGTTTGAGACAACCAAAGTAGGCTTGGGAGTTAAATTGGTCAAAATGACCATTCACTTAATATCTTTATTTTGATTTACTTGTCTTTAGGAAAAGTGTGGGAAATGTTTTAGATGATGTTCATTTCACCTAAGAAACATTTTACAAGCAATGGATCACACAAACAAGGTGGTTTTTAAAGAAATTCAAAATCCATGCATACACATATACATGCATTCATGATTTCATTTAGAAAAGTTTTTGTTAACCCTAATCTTGATGATTAGTGTTTGATGATCTAAGTTTGGTATTTTTGGGATGTTACAAACCTTCCCCCCTTAAACAAAATCTCGTCCCGAGATTTGAAAAAGGACGAAAAGATTACCTAGGATTTGAAGAGATCGGGAAACTCCGTCTTCATGTGATCTTCGCGTTCCCAGGTAGCTTCCTCTTCTGTGTGGTTGCTCCACTGAATCTTGAGAAACTTGATGCTTCGGGTTCTGGTAGTTCAAAAGGCTTCTTCCAAAATGCGGACGGGCACTTTGGGATAGGTCAGGTCATCGTTGATCTCTATGGTCTGATGATCGATATTCTTTAACACTTCGGTCTTCTCGGGGACTTCGAGACACTTGCGAAGTAACGAGATATGGAACACATTGTGCACAGCTGACATCTCTTCATGTAGTTCCGGTTGATAAGATACTTCTCCTCGACGGTTCAAAATTTTGAAAGGTCCGATATATCTGGGGGCTAACTTTCCTTTGAGTTGGAAACGCTGCATTCCCTTCAATGGCGACACTTTCAGATAAACAAAATCTCCGATGTTGAAGGCGAGGTATCGACGTCTCTTGTCGGCGTAACTCTTCTGTCGGGATTGGGCTTTCTTGAGGTGCTCACGAATCTTGTGAACCTTCTCTTCTGCTTCTCGTAGGATGCCGGGTCCGAAAATCTGACTCTCTCCTACTTCCGACCAGTTCAAAGGGGTGCGGCACTTTCTTCCGTACATAAATTCAAATGGGGCCATTTGCAAACTGGCTTGGTAACTATTGTTGTATAAAAATTCTGCAAATGGCAGACAATCTTCCCACTTGGATCCATATTCTAACACACATGCTCTAAGCATATCTTCGAGTATTTGGTTTACTCGCTCCGTTTGTCCATCGGTCTGTGGGTGATACGCGGTACTGAAATCTAGGCGGGTTCCTAAACCCTCCTGGACTTTCTTCCAGAATCTCGAGGTAAACTGAGTTCCTCGATCAAATACGATGTTCTTGGGGACTCCATGCAAACTAATGATTCTAGCGATGTACAACTCTGCTAGCTTCGAACTCTGATAGGTGGTTTTGACGGGCAAGAAATGGGCTACTTTGGACAATCTGTCCACTATGACCCAAATAGAGTCATTTCCCCTACTAGAAGTAGGTAGTCCAGTGATAAAATCCATTCCTATAGAATCCCATTTCCATTCCGGAATTTGCAAAGGTTGCAACAATCCAGCGGGTCTTTGATGTCCGGCCTTGACTCGCTGACATATATCACACCTGGCGATATAGCTTCTGATTTCTCTCTTCATCTTATGCCACCAAAATTGCTCTTTCAAATCTTGATACATCTTAGTTCCTCCGGGATGGATAGAATAAAGAGTATCATGAGCCTCCTTCAAGATAACTTCTTTTAACTCTGAATCTGGTGGTACACAAAGGCGTCCTTTGTACCACAAAACTCCTTCTTCGTCCTCGGTGAATCCGGGTACTTTGCCTGTACCGATACGACGCTTGATTCCGTCTATACTGGCATTTCCTTTCTACGCCTCTTTAATCTGACTGATCAAAGTGGGCTGAAGTTCTATGCTAGCCAAAAATCCTTCACTGACTAATTCTATTCGAAAATCTTCCATCTCTTTGTGCAAACTTGGTTGCTCCTTCAAAATCATGGAGTTCAAGCGGCACGGCAATCTGCTAAGGGCATCGGCTACCACATTGGCTTTACCAGGGTGATAGTGAATGTCCAGGTCGTAATCCTTGATTAGCTCAATCCATCTTCTCTGCCTCATATTCAGCTCCTTCTGAGTGAATATATACTTTAGGCTCTTGTGATCTGAATAAATCTCACAACAGTTTCCCATTAGGTAATGTCTCCATGTCTTCAGGGCTAGAAATACGGCTGCGAGTTCGAGGTCATGGGTTGGGTAATTTTGCTCGTGTTGCTTCATTTGTTGTGATAGATAAGATATAACTTTGCCTTCTTGCATCAGCACGCATCCGAGATCAATCTTGGATGCGTCACAATACACATCGAAGGGCTTCGTGATATCCGGCATGATCAAGATTGGGGCTGAAATCAATCTCCTTTTGAGTTCTTGAAAACTCGCTTCACATTTATCGGTCCATTCAAACTTCTTGTCCTTCTTCAGCAATTGGGTCATGGGTCTGGCGATACTAGAGAATCCTTCTACAAATTTGCGGTAATATCCCGCCAATCCGAGAAAAGCACGAAGTTGGGTTTGAGTGGTTGGGGCTTGCCAATATTCTACATCTTTCACTTTGGCAGGGTCAACGGCAATTCTTCCGGCTGATACAATGTGACCGAGGAATCCTACCTCCTGTAACCAGAATTCACATTTGCTAAATTTTGCATACAGCTGATGCTCTCTAAGGGTTCCAATAATGGTCCTTAGGTGTTGCTCATGTTCTTCTTCTGATCTGGAATAAATCAGAATGTCATCGATGAAAACAATGACAAACTTATCCAGGAAGTCCATAAAAATCTTATTCATGAGGTTCATGAAATAAGCGGGGGCATTGGTTAATCCAAAAGACATGACTGTATACTCGTACAATCCATATCTGGTGGTAAAGGCAGTCTTTGGAATATCCTCTACACGAATCTTGAGTTGATGATAGCCAGTTCTAAGATCAATCTTAGAAAACACCTGGGCAACGGTCAACTGATCAAACAAATCTTCTATCTTAGGCAAGGGGTACTTGTTCTTGATGGTGACATCATTCAACTTTAGATAATCCGTACACAAACGGTTACCTCCATCCTTCTTGTCCACAAACAAGACAGGTGATCTCCATGGGGACGCACTTGGTTGAATCAATCCGATTTCTAACATGGAATCCAGTTGCTTCTTCAGTTCTTCTAGTTCTGACGGGTTCATACTATAGGGTCTCTGGGCTATGGGTCCTGTTCCGGGGATTAGTTCGATGATAAACTCGATATCCCTATCTGGGGGCATACCGGGCAAAACATCTGGAAATACATCGGGGTATTCGCAGACTATCCGGACTTGGTCAATGGTAGGTTGGGCTATACTCTTGTTACACTTGAATTGGCGAGGTAAGGTTTCAGATATATGCTCGACTGATATTCTGGTCTTACAAGAAAGGTACCTGCTTCTCATGCGATCAACCGGGTCATTACAGCCGAAAGTGTCCCCAATGTGGCCTTGACAATACCCCTACAAAAGCGAGGGCCAAGATATTCACTACCACCTTAAAGATTCTGAAGCAAACCCAGGGCGGACCCGAAATCAAGCAAAGAGTTTGTTACACCTACGGAGTTACAGGCCACTTCGCCCTCCACTGTCCCACCTGGGATGGCCCCGACGCAAAAATCTCCAGCACCTAAGAAGGAAAAGAAACCACGAGCCCCTCGATCCAGAAGAATCAAGAAGCCACTATCCCTAGAACCTCCAACCCTAGAAAGGTGAAAAACTCAAGAAGTTCCCGTGGAGTAGTTTCGGACCCGGAAACTCACCTATTTAACATAGGATAGAGTATTGTATAAGCCCGGAACCTATTTTGTTAAACTCCAAGTGCTCCAACGCCCGATAGCACATACCTGTTTTGTAATGCCTTAAGTACCATCGATGCTAGCTGGCGCAAACCTGCTAAGTTATGTATGAACCCTGCTTCATGTTATGCCAATATGATGCTTCTTTGTGTGTTTTACCCATGACGTTGCATCAAACTCAACCCGGAACGACACAATCCTATAGGGCCACGTTCCGAGACCTCCAACCAAAAACCAGCACCCTCCCAACTAGAGGCAGCAATAGCTATCTTAGATCTCCTACACGAAGCAGCATCCACAAAATCGACTACAGACAACCAACTCCAGACAGAAGGTGCAGCATTCTTCCAACAATTCCAATTGAGAATGTCCGCAACTCCTCCAAACATCTATAGTGTCACTCTAAGGGGGAAAGACTGTGTCTTTCCCACAAAACGAGAATAACCCCGAGAGAGAGAGTCGAACCCTAGTCGTCATTAGGAGATGCCCATCCCCTAAATCAGAATCATGGACCCCATAAGAAGACAACAATTAGCACTTCTCCAGAACTAGAAGAAACTCTAAGAAAGTTCTGCAATTCAAATTAGACCGTCCAGCCAGAACCTCCAGTATATCAAGACCAGGAAGGCCGAAAAGCTAACTCCAGCTATCAAGATCGAAGAAGTCTCAACTCTTCATCTCACCTCAAGAAGAAAGGACGCTGTCGACGCTAAACCTACCTAGAATCATCCTAAGGGGTCTTTTCCATTATCTTAATCTAAACCGCTCACCCAAATCCACTCAGCCCCGACTCGTAGCTGATAAAACCTGTTTGTAGTAAACCTCTTATCACCTAAACAATTCCACCGATGAAATATGTTAAGCTAATGTTCTTACCTAACCCTACTCCTCCCAAATCTCGGGACGAGATTATTTTAAAAGGTCTATAACATCCCAATTTTAGCAACCCTGATCATTTGTCAAAAAGGAAAAAATCTGGAGGAACAAAAACTTTTTGACGTTATATGTTGCAATGTTTGTTATTTGTTTATTGTGTTGATACCTATGAATGTCTACTAGATCATATACTCCTGACCTCAACCTCAGTTGACAAAAACTATTTTATAAAAGAGATGTCTTGGCTCATCTTCCATACTCTCAAATGTTTTGACAATTCAAACTTGAGCCAAGATGACCTTGACACAACAAACTATTTTACTAGCTTACCTTTTTACAAAACTATGGAGATCTATACATACTCTCCTTATGACTTCAAGATAGAACTTTCAACTACTCTTACCTCTAGTTTTTCCAAAACCTTATTATAAAGCTTTTGAATTCTACTCTTGGTAGAGATACCAAGGGATCTCACCTTATTCAAACTTTAACCTTTTAACATACCCACCCTTACCTGAAGCTAGACCTGATGGTAACCCTTGTAGTAGTTGATAAGTTTGAATAGATGAATTGCCTGGATCTGTTGTCTGATGAATTGCCTTGATATGTTCACTGCCTTGTTTGCTTACAAAATAGAGAGAGCTAATCTAGTAGCTCATTCCTTAGGACCCAATATATGTTTTTGTGATCATCAATCTCAAACCAAGAATCCATAACTAGATCTATCATCAGTCACCCAAGTGACATCCTAATCAACTTAACCAAACCAACCCTGAGCTAATCCTATGTATTAGCATCCAACTCATCAAAGACAAAATACAAGCATGGATCCCCTTTGCATAAGCTATCTTTAAATATCATCCCCATGATAAGAATAAACCATTGCATCCCTTCCAAATGTTTCCCTCTTTCATACTAGTCCAAATCCACAAGTGTGCCAAATTTGGCTAAATCTGGAATCTTTAATTAGATTCTATCTTTTAACTTCACCTATTCCAATATGTGTGCATTATTAATAATGTACTTGAACCATCATGTAGTACATCATTTGTACTACCAAATCCCACTCTTACCCTTGGCTAAACCATTGTGGTTCCCACTCATCCATGATGGTTTTGTAGTCAAGATAATAATCTTTTATGCAAATCTTATCATCTTGACTACTTTGGCAGAAGCTCGCATCCATATGATACCTTCCCTAGACCAAATATTTGCATGGTTATGTACTACTAACCATGGTATATCACTCTATCCTTCACTTGTTTCCATTCGAGCTTTGTGCTTCTTAAACCCACATGGTTTATAAGGCATCATGACAATTCTGCTATGGCAGCCTTGTTTTCATCAAAGTTTGCCATCACTTCTAAACCACCACAACTACAACCAAGCCCAACTCTTCGTGTCATGATCATCTATACAACATGGTCTAACCATCCATCAATCCCTTGTATCAAGGTGATCTCTAAGCTCACTAATCCAACCATGTTTAGGTGGTGTGAATATAACAAAACCATAGATCCTCTAATCCTTGCTCTCTTACAAAACCCATCTTTTTTTTAAATACCCAAGGTTGGTTTTGATAGATACCTGTCACATCCCAAAATTTTCCAAATTTTGAAATGTGAAAAATAAATAAACAAAATAAATAATTGTTGAAATTTAGGGTCAAAAGAAACTTTTTGATTCCAAATGGAAACATCAAACCCTTCTTGAACATACTTTGAATGAATTGGAATTAACCAAAATCTCAATCAAATGAAATGCATTCATCAATGGATGTATCTTGTTTTTTAAACACTTGGAAAAGTTAAACCAAAACCCTAAAACCTAATGGAATAATTCATTTCCAAGATCTCTTTAAGACTATCGATTTGATCCATATAAAAATTGTCAAAAAATATTTATAAAAAGATAAGAATGATAAATAAAAATATCATATAACCATAGAAATTGGTTTCACTCATTTTGGAGCCATTGATAAAAACTTATGAATTTAATAAGATAAAAGGAATTAATTTCCAA
Source organism: Avena longiglumis (assembly GCA_030063025.1). Taxonomy (NCBI): domain Eukaryota; kingdom Viridiplantae; phylum Streptophyta; class Magnoliopsida; order Poales; family Poaceae; genus Avena; species Avena longiglumis. The sequence goes on along the minus strand of CP125974.1, from coordinate 189,022,560 downwards.
AGCTAATAAAGCCCTATCTAAAATCCATGCCAAATCTTCAGAAAATAAATCCTAAAAGGATTTAAAAAGATAAAAAAATATTAAATAAAATTATATAAATTGGAATCACCAATTTTGGATCTTTAAATAAAAAGATATGGATTTTATAAGGCAAAGAAAGAAATAAATAAATAGAGACTATTTAAAAAACTCAAATTAAATCTTGGCCAAATCCATAAGCAAATGGAATAAAGATATTCCAAATAAAATAAATGGATAAAGAATATTCAAATAAAAGTATATCAGATTAAACCATATTCTAATTATATTTAAATCGGGACAAAATCCCTAAGTTAAATGATTAATTAAAATCATGGGAAAAATAATGGAAAATTGCCAAGAAGATTAAAAGTTATCTAATTGAATTAAAAAGAATAAAAGAATCATTTGAATAAAATAATGTAGATTGAAAACATATTTAAAATCCTATTTACATAAAAACAAGTGCCTAACTTAAATAAATAATAAACCATAAATGAATAAAAGAATTATTCTTAAATGGATTTTAAATCACATTTATAAACAGTATTAAACCTACTAAAAAGTTCTGAAAAGATTTGATGAATAAATCTATATTCAAATAAGAGTTTGAATTCAAAACAGAATAATAGAAATAGAAAAAGAAAAATATTTAGAGAAAAAAAATAAGAAAACGAAGCTAGACGAGAAAACAGGCCTAATACAGCCCAACTCGCAGCCCATCTCTTCCCCGAAACGTTTTCTTATCTCACCCGCGAGATAACCTGCACACTCGCTGATGTTGCAACCCCACGTGCATCCCCTCACCTTTCTGACCGCTAGACCCCACTGCCAGCTCGTCTTCTTTCCCACCCGTGACGAGCGCTCCCCCTCGCACCTAGCCGTTTCTGCCATTGATTGAGTTGATCAATTCGCATTGATGCTGCATCGATTACTCCCTGTGACCATACCTGCTTAAACGCCCCTTTCCCCTCTCTCTTTCCCCCCACTCTCCACACCCTCTCTGCCCCAGGGCTGTTCTGATTGTGGACCACACCGCACTGCCTCCGACGAGATCCTATGGCCAATTTCGGCCAACACCGCCAGCCTCGTTACCCCCAGAGAACACAAGTGAGATCCCCAGTACCAGGTGCACCTCCCGGTACCTTTCCCTCGCTCGCGTGCACCCTAGAGGCTCGGCAATCTCGACGACAGAGTGCCCACCGCTGCCTGTCCCTCTCCGGCGACCTTTCCCCCATAAGCTCCTTCCTCCCCTATCTCTATGGATGATGCTCACGCACTCGCCGTAACCTCACACGTCTAACCCCACTGTTTGCTTGCTCTCTCGTGCTTCGTAGTGAGACCACCGACGAAGCCCGTGCGTGTCCAACGGCAGCAAGAACTTCGGTGAGGAATTCCCATCGTCCCCGTGCGCCCCTTGCCAACCACGGCCACGTTGAGCATCGCCACACTACGGCGAGTCTGGTAAACCCCTTATCACTCTCCCGCACTTCCTAATTCATCGGCAACGCCACCGCCAGAGCGCTCTGCCGCCATCCTCCATCGCCAGCGCCGCCAATTCTTGGCACAGTGCTGTCAGGCATCCGATCTGGATCCAAGCATTGAGATTAGATTTTAAACGAAGAGGTATCGTGTGCTGTGAGCCGTGCGATTCACTTTATATCCAACGCGCTATGTTAGTCGATCCGTGCGAACCGGTACGCACCAGTTAGAAACCGACACGTGGCTCAGGTTTTGATTTAAAAACAGAAACTTGTCTATTAGATTGTTAGAATATGAAGAATTCATAACTTTAAATCCACACGTCCAAATTTTGCAAAATTTATATCAATGGAAAGCAAAATTGGTTGTTTTTGTAGAAACATGGGTAGGCCTATTTTGATTATAAAATTTATTTGAAAAATGTTTTTAGGGTAAAATCTTTAGTAAATGGTTTGTTTTGAACCTACTGACCATAAAAACCAACTTGTAGATTTAAAATCATATTTTATGATACTAGGGAATAAATCTTTGAATAAAAGCATTTCTAGTTAAATAAAAATATTGATTATGGTTTAAAAATGATTTTTGAGTAAAACCTTGGGAAAATGGTTTGATTTAAACTCTCTGACCCTAAAACACCAAGTTTTAGGATTTAAAAATATATTTAATGAACCCTAGTAAATTATTACTTTGTTAAAGGCATTTCTAGCAAATAAAAATATTGTTTTGATTTAAAAATGGAATTTAGGTGAAACCTCTTGCAAATGGATTAATATTAAACCCTTTAACCATAAACACTAACATTTGGGTTTAAAAGTATAATTGGCTAAAACTACAAAATATTACTTTGATTTAAATCATGTCTAGCAAAACAAAATGATTTAAATGGCCCATTTTCACTAACTTTGTTTCAAATAATTTTGCCACATTGATCAATGACCTTTTAGGTGTTTTAAAATGTTTATACCTATTAGAAACCAATTTTCAGAATAAAAAAATCTTTTGCATGCCTGCATGCATTGCTTTGTTTTTATTGTTTTATCTGGTGAATTGTTTGAATGCTAGTTTGAATATGTGCTTTCTTGATTGAATTGTAGTGAAATTTGAAGAGTGTGATTGTTGCAAGATCAAGGAGTGAACCAATATTCTCTACTAAAATAGGCAAGTGGCACTATCATCCATGTCCTACTATTTTCAATACACTTAGTGGTATTTTTGTAGTATGCATGATAGGGCTACTATGTTACTATGCTATGCTATGTCCTATTAGGATATCCCTTACATCTTCCTTAGTGAAAACATCATAGTTGTAGTATGCTTATCCCTGCTATAGACTTGGGGTGGAATACCATGTTGTGAATATATGAAGTGTTGGAAAAATATATGTTTTATATAATAAAACAAGTACTCATTGAATCACCTAGGTGGAATGTGGATACTCAATTGTGGATAAGGTGGCAACAAAGGGAACCATGTTTATATGGCTATATTTTTTGTATGTGCACTAGAAGAAAACCACCCTGGAACTTAGAGATTGAACATGTTTCTCGTACAATGGCTTCCGTGTACAGCCACATGCTAAATGGGCTTTGGCTTAGTCAATTAATAGCGGAAGTCCCTTGCATTGGCACCTAATCAGGTTAACTAGATTCATGTAATGGAAATATATCCTTACATTGGTGTCTGGTAGACATGCTAGCATTATGTATTGGGAGGACTTCTATGGAAAGACTTTGTCACATTCTCGATCCTACGGTACTCCATTTGGTATGTACTTATCCAGCGGCCACGGGTAGCGTCAAGACGAGATTGTGTCATGTGGGTAAAGTGTACAAATTCGGCAGAAGATCAAATTCTAAGTACTTAGCCATGTCCCCGGTTACGGACAACTTTGATCAACTAAGGCCTGAAGCTATGGAAGATCTCGACATTCCAATTTCTCAAAGTAAAACTTGATGGTGTCAACAAGGGATTAGAAGCACTTGGAGTTTTCCAAGAAGTTCAGAAATATTGTTAAAAGATCAAAACTATTTTTGAAAAGATAGGATAAAACCATATTGCTTTCTGCAAATGAGCCTAAACTCTACTTAGCCAAATATGCATGTATTGATAGACTCCAACTTATTTCCACATAGTAGTGAAACTTGCCAATACAATTCAAATGTATTGACCCTTGTGGCTGTAACTTATTATGTTGTAGGTTTGTTTTGATGTTAGTGAAGTGTGTTGATTAGGATTACAAGTCTACACCCAACATGATTGCTTGTGGAACTTTGAAGATGAAGGACTCCATGTTATATAGATTTTCTGTTGTATTGTAATGAGATAGCCATATGAACTATGTAAGATGTAATGAATTATTTTATTCCTGGTTATAAAGTTGTACTATGGCCTTTGTTTCTTGATATTACATCTTATATTGTGGATGCTAGCTATTGATCTAGTGACTAGCATTGTAAACACAAGGATCTCTATCTTATCAGGTTGGGACCTTTACAGATGGTATCAGAGCACTGTGTTTCTTGTAGGATTGTAACCCTAGGATTGGACAAAACCGCTTAGAAAATAGGAGTTGTATTTGTTCCAAAAATTATTTACAAACAATCTTGTAAACTCTTTCCTCCCTTTTTGGTTTTGATTCTACATCTCTTCCTTTTCAACTTGATGGATAAAGCCTCCACCATGACCAATGACTTCAACTTTAGTTTCACCAAGGACTTCAATTTGGACATCACTAAGGACCACAAATGAGAACAAGAGACATTAGATTGCCTACCAACTATCTAAGACATTGATATCATGATAGTGTATGGATCATACTAACCTATGAGGTATGACTATACTAGGTTGATTGTTTCAAGAAATCTTGTTGTTTCCTCAACTCATGAGTTAAACTCATAATTTGTTAAGTGAATAGTTTCTTGTTGATTGTTTGATTGAACTTGATTATTTTGGTGGTGTGTTAGAACTTCTTTAGATCTATCTATCATTACTTATCCCTATTAAACCAACAGATGCCTTCCCATCGTGCCAACCCCAACAAAAACAACAACAACAACAACAACAACATCACTCCTGAGATGCAGCAGTTGATCACATCTCAAGCTCAACTGATGCAGATGATGACGCAATTTATGCAGAATAAGAATCAGAACAACAATAACAATAACAACAATCAGAACAATCCTCCAGCATTTGACATGCTCGCCAGATTTCTGAAATTAAGGCCTATAAGGTTCTCTGGAACAACTGATCCAATGGTAGCCAATGACTGGTTACGTTCGGTGAACAAGGACTTAGTGACTGTTGGCTACACCGACGAGAAAAAATTTAGGTTTGCAGCATATCTGCTCGAAAGGCCAGCAGCAACATGGTGGGACAACTTTCAGATCACCACTCCCCTTGAGGATGTGACTTGGGCTATTTTTGAGGATTGTTTCTGTATAGCTCACCTCTCATCCGGAGTGATGAACTTGAAGAAAAAGGAGTTCCACAATCTGAAATAGCATCACTGTAGTGTGGCTGAGTACATTGAGGAGTTCAAGAATTTGGCGTGCTATACACCGGATGAAGTGGATACTGATGCTAAGAGGAAAGAGAAATTCCTCGAAGGACTTAATGATGAGTAGATCGTGCAGTTGTCTGTTGCCTATGTCCCAACTTATCAATCACTCTATGACAAAGCCACCATCTTGGAAAAAAAGATGAATCAAGTTGAGAATAGAAAGAGGAAACATAGCCTCAAGTATCACTCAGGATCATCACAAAATAAGAGTTCAATCAAAAAGAGCAATGGAGATTCTGGACCACATCAGCATCACTACGACAACAATGGAAGTGATAATAATGGGAATGATACTGACAATGGAGATGACCTTGGTCAAAACCAACAAGGCAAACCCAAGAAGAAATACATTAGCCAATTGCAGTGCTATAATTGTAAGGAACTTGGACACTATCCATCAGACAGTCCTGAGAATAAAAAGAAAAAGGATGCTAGAAACTCCAATGGAAGCAATTCCAATGTGGCCCAGAAAGGACATGTGAACCACATTGACATGTATGGAACCCTTGAAGAATTGGATGATGTGGATGGCAGGAATTAGTTAACCCAGTTGAGTCAAATAAGGATCCCATGTTTGGATATCAATTATTGAACCCATAGTCATGTGAACCATCAATGTAACCCTATAATTTTTTTAAGGGTGGTAGTACCCTAGTTGTATTCAAGCCAGCTTGTAACATCTAGCCTTCCCAAATCTCAGGACGAGATTTCTTTTAAGGGTTGTAGCCTGTCACATCCCAAAATTTTCCAAATTTTGAAATGTGAAAAATAAATAAACAAAATAAATAATTGTTGAAATTTAGGGTGAAAAGAAACTTTTTGATTCCAAATGGAAACATCAAAACCCATCTTGAACAAACTTTGAATGAAAAGGGAATCAAAAAAAATCTCAATCAAATGGAATGAAATGCATTCATCAATGAATGTATCTTGATTTTTAAACACTTGGAAAAGTTAAACCAAAACCCTAAAACCCTAATGGAATAATTCATTTCCAAGATCTCTTTAAGACTGTGGATTTGATCCATATAAAAATTTGTCAACAAATATTAATAAAATGATAAGAATGATAAATAAAAATATCATAAAACCATAGCAATTGGTTTCACTCATTTTGGAGCCATAGATAAAAACTTATGAATTTAATAAGATAAAAGGAATTAATTTCCAAAGCTAATAAATCCCCATATAAAATCCATGCCAAATCTGGAGCAAATAAATCCTAAAGGTATTTAAAAAGATAAACAAATATTAAATAAAATTACATAAATTGGAATTACCAATTTTAGATCTTTAAATAAAAAGATATGGATTTTATAAGGCAAAGAAAGAAATAAATAAATAGGGAATATTTAAAAAAGTCAAATTAAATCTTGGACAAATCCATAAGAAAATGGAATAAAGATATTCAAATAAAATAAAGGGATAAAGAATATTCAAATAAAAGTATATCAGATTAAACCATATTCTAATTATATTTAAATAGGGACAAAATCCCTAAGTTAAATGATTAATTAAAATTAGGGAAAAATAATGGAAAATTGCCAAGAAGATTAAAAGTTATCTAATTGACTTAAAAAGAATAAAATAATCATTTGAATAAAATAATATAGATTGAAAACATATTTAAAATCCTATTTAAATAAAGACAAGTGCCTAATTTAAATAAGTAATACACTATAAATAAATAAAAGAATTATTCTTAAATGGATTTTAAATCACATTTATAAACAGTATTAAACCTACTGAAAGGTTTTGAAAAGGTTTGATGAATAAATCTATTTTCAAATAAGAGTTTGAATTCAAAACAGAATAAATAGAAATAGAAAAATAAAAAGATTCAAAGAAGAAAAAAAATAAGAAAACATAGCCAGCCCAGAAAACAGGCCCAGTCCAGCCCAACTCGTAGCCCATCTCTTCCCCGAAAAGTTTTCTTTTCTCACCCGCGAGATAACCAGCACACTCGCTGACGCTCCGACCCCACGTGCATCCCCTCACCTCGCTGACCGCTGGACCCCACTGCCAGCTCGTCTTCTTCCCCACCCGCGACGACAGTTCCCCCTCGCACCTCGCCATTTCTGCCATTGATTGAGTTGATCAATTCGCATTGATGCTGCAGCAATTACTCCCTGCGACCGTACCCGCTTAAACGCCCCTCCCCCCTCTCTCTTTCCCCCACTCTCCACACCCTCTATGCCCCAGGGCTGTTCTGATTTTGAACCACACCGCACTACCTCCGACGAGCTCCTCCGGCCAATTCCGGCCAACACCGCCAGCCACGTTACCCCCAGAGCAAACGAGTGAGATCCCCAGTACCAAGTGCACCTCCCAGTACCTTCCCCTTGCCCCCACGCGCCCCAGAGGATCGGCAACCTCGACGACAGAGCGCCACCGCCGTCTCTCCCTCTCCGGGGACCTTTCCCCCGTAAGCTCCGTCCTCCCCTATCTCTATGGATGATGCTCCCGCACTCTCCGTACCCTCACACATCTAACCCCACTGTTTGCTTTCTCTCTTGTTCTCTGTAGCGACGCCACCGACGAAGCCCGTGCGTGTCCAACGGCGGCAAGAACTCCGCAGGAATTCCCATCGTTCCCGTGCGCCCCTTCGCCAACCACGGCCACGTTGAGCATCGCCACACTCCGGTGAGTCTGCTAAACCCCTTATCCCTCTCCCGCGCTTCCTAATTTATAGGCAACGCCACCGCCAGAGCGCTCTACCGCCGCCCGCCATCACCAGCACCGCCAGTTCTTGGCAGGGTGTCGTGAGCCATCCAATCTGGATCCAAGCGTTAAGATTAGATTTTAAACGAAGAGGTATCGTGTGTTGTGAGCCGTGCGATGCACTTTAGATCCAACGCGTTGTGTTAGTCGATCCGTGCGAACCGGTACGCACCAGTTAGAAACAGACACATGACTCAGTTTTTTATTTAAAAACAGAAACTTGTCTATTAGATGGTTAGATTTGAAAAATTCATAACTTTAAATCCGCACGTCCAAATTTTGCAAACTTTATATCAATGGAATCAGCAAAAAGAAACATTTCCAACCATGCCCTTTGTTTGGTAAATTGCTTCTGTAAAATTGGTTGTTTATGGAGAAACATGTGTAGGACTATTTTGATTATAAAATTTATTCTAAAAATATTTTTATGGTAAAATATTTTGTAAATGGTTTGTTTTGAACCTACTGACCATAAAAACCAGCTAGTATATTTAAAAGCATATTTTGTGATACTAGGGAATAAATCTTTGAATAAAAGCATTTCTAATTAAATAAAAATATTGATTATGGTTTAAAGATGCTTTTTGAGTAAAACCTTTGGAAAATGGTTTGATTTAAACTCTCTGACCCTAAAACACCAAGTTTTAGGATTTAAATATATATTTTATGTACCCTAGTAAATTATTACTTTGTTAAAGGCATTTCTAGCAAATAAAAAATATTGTTTTGATTTAAAAATGGAATTTAGGTGAAACCTTTTGTAAATGGATTAGTATTAAACCCTTTAACCATAAACACTAACATTTGGGTTTATAGGTATAATTGGATAAAACTAAAAAATATTACTTTGATTTAAATCATTTCCAGCAAAACAAAATGATTTAAATGGCCCATTTTCACTAACTTGGTTTAAAATGATTTTGCCACATTTATCAATGACCTTTTAGGTGTTTTAAAATGTTTATAGCCTATTAGAAAGGAATTTTCAGAATAAAACAATCTTGTGCATGCTTGCATGCATTGCTTTGTTTTTATTGTTTATGTGGTGAATTTATTGAATGCTAGTTTGAATACGTGCTTTCTTGATTGAATTGTAGTGAAATTTGAAGAGTGTGATTGTTGCAAGATCAAGGAGTGAACCAATATTCTCTACTAAAAGTCAAGTGGCACTATCATCCATGTCCTACTATTTTCAATACACTTAGTGGTATTTTTGTAGTATGCATGATAGGGCTACTATGTTACTATGCTATGATATGTCCTATTAGGATATCCCTTACATCTTCCTTAGTTAAAAAATCATAGTTGTAGTATGCTTAGCCCTGCTATAGACTTGGGGTGGAATACCATGTTGTGAATATATGAAGTGTTGGAAAAATATATGTTTTATATAATAAAAAAAGTACTCAATGAATCACCTGGGTGGAATGTGGATACTCAATTGTGGATAAGGTGCCAACAAAGGGAACCATGTTTATATGGCTATCTTTTTTTTATGTGCACTAGAATAAAACCACCCAAGGACTTAGAGATTGAACATGTTTCTCATACAGTGGCTGCCGTGTACAGCCACATGCTAAATGGGCTCTGGCTTAGTCAATTACATAGCGGAATACCCTTGCATTGGCACCTACTCAGTTTAACTGGATTCATGTAATGGAATTATATCCTTACATTGGTGCCTGGTAGACATGCTAGCATTATGTATTGGGAGGACTTCTATGGAAAGACTTTGTCACATTGTCGATCTCCCGGTACTCCATTTGGTGTGTACTTATCCTGCGACCACTGGTGGCATCAAGACGAGATTGTGTCATGTGGGTAAAGTGTACAACTTCTATAGAAGATCAAATTCTAAGTACTTAGCCGTGTCCCCGGTTACGGACAACTTCCCCGATAGTACTTAGATGTAATATCAAGAAACAAAGGTCATAATACAACTTTATAACCAGGAATAAAATAATTTATTACATCTTACATAGCTCATTTGGCTATCTTATTACAATGTACCAGAATATAACAATAGCATGGAGTCCTTCATCTTCAAAGTGCCACAGGCAAACATGTTGGTTGTAGACTTGTAATCCTATTCCAACACACTTCACTAATATCAAACAAACCTGCAACATAACAAGTTATAGCCACAAGGGTAAATACATTTGAATTGTATTGGCAAGTGATACTATGGTAGTATAGTGGAGTATATCATCTATATGCATTTGGCTAAGTGGAGCTTAGGATTGCATTTCTCAAAATAGATTTTCCTTATCATTTGAAAACACTAAGTTTTTGCTTGACAAAATCACCCAAGGCATCTCCCAATAGAAATTGGTGATCCTTCAACCCTTGTTCAACCACAAAGTTTTCCTTTATAAATTTGGATGAGGATATTCTTGATACCTTCCATGTCTTGATGCTCAAATTGTCCTTTACCAGGGACATGGCTAAGTACTTAGATTTTACACTCTGCAGAGGTGGTGCACTTTCCCCACAGGACTTGGTTTCACCAAGACAAGATCTTTCAGAAGCCTTCCCTTAGACCAGAATGGACGCGTTCCAACCTATCAATCCCCTACCACCAACTGTCCATTTGGCTAAGTTATTACAACCTATATGATCCAGGCAGAGCCCATAACGCCATGTGGCTGCACTTGAAGCTTCTCAACATTTGACATCGCAAATCTCTTTGTTCCTGGGTGGCCATCCACAAGTGAGATACACAGGGTAAACCATAGAAATGGGCCTTGTGTAACCACTCAACACAAACCATTCCTTCCATTCCACCTAGGTGATTCATTCACTTAGCTGTTTTATTAAACAAAACATAAGTCCTTAACTTAGAATATTCCATAGTATGAATATAATCCAACCTTGTTTTCTACTAGCTAAGCTAAGCATGATAGTAGTAGGAATCTTAACTTAGGAAATTTATACTAAGGTTTCATCTACTAGGATTTCCCATAGCATAGTTATACTTAGCAAAAATTACATGCAAGTCCTACTTTAGAAATATCACTAATGCATAGTGAAAATAATGGGACAAAAGTATGAAGCATCACTTGCCTTTTTGGTAGAGAATATAAGTTCACTCCCTGATCTTGCAATATTCACACTCTTCAAATGTCACTACAATTCAATCAAGTAAGGCACCATTTTAATCTACCATTCAAGCAAACAACACATAAAATAATAGAAACAAAGCAATTCATGCAAGCATGATAAATATTGTTTATTTCGAAACGTGGTTTCTAATGGGTTATAAACATTTGAAAACACCTATTGGTCATTTTACAAAATGACAAAATCATTTGCAAAAGATTTTACTTACAAATCATTTTTAAACCAAATCAATATTTTATGTGGTTGAAAATGCCTTTAGCAAAGCAACAATCCTTATGGGGTTCACCAAATACATTTTTAATCACAAAACCTTGTGTTTAGGGTCAGAGAGTTTAAATCAAAATATTTCCCAAAGGTTTTCTTCCAAAAGCATTTTTAACACATAAACATTATTTTTAATTGACTAGAAATGTTCTAACTCAAAGATTTATTCTTTTGCTTCACAAAATAAGTTTTTGAAACCACAAATTGATTTATATGGTTAGTAGGTTCAAAAAAACAATTTTCCAAAGATATTATCACCAAAATCATTTTAGAAAGAATTTTATATTCAAAATATGCTTACACAAGTTTATGCAAAAACATCCATTTTACCAGAAGCAAATCACTAAAAAAAGTGCATGGTTAGGTAGGGTTTGTCTTTCTAATTCCATTGATATAAAATTTGCAAAATTTGGACGTGTGGATCAAAATTTATGCAATTTAAAAGTTTGAACATCTAATAGAATCTATTCTGGTTTTTATTAAACAGACAGGGCTACACGTCCTATTCTGATTGGACAAAAATATTTCGGCTAGATCGCGTGCTGTGAGGTGTTGGATTAAAAACAGATCGTGCACCACAGATGAGTTCATACCCTTTCGATTAGTCAACCTATCGTAGCCACGCGATCGCGATCTGATAGATGGTGTGCGCTTGACCAAGAGTGAGCAGCGCTGGCGGCGGCGAGTGGCGTCCCGCGCTCTGGCTACAGCGTCGCGGTGACTACTGGAAGTGAGGGAAGAAGGGGAGGGGTTTACCAGAACCGCAAGAGCTTGCTGATGCTCAACGTGGTAGCAGCTCGTCGAGGAGCGCACGGTGGTTACGTGGATTGCTCACCGGAGGTCTGCCTGGCGTCAGGCTCGGCCAGTCGTCGTCGAGGGCGACGCTACGGAGCACGAGAGAGCAAACGGAGGATGCGGTTAGCTTCGTACGCGAGTCACGGACATGTGTGCATCAAAAGAAGGGAAAGGGGGGTCTGTGCTTACTAGGAGCACTCGCCGGAGTCGAGGCAGACGGCGGCGATGTTTGGGTGTGGTCGTTGTCGACGATACGGTGCTCGCGCGGTTGAACAGAAAGTACAGGGAGACGCGCTAGAGACTGGGGATCATGCTCGCGTGAACTAGGAGGCGAGAGAGGTTCAGACGGCTGCGGAATCTTCACCGGAGCTTGCCGGAGGCTGTGATGGTTCCGAGCAAAATCGGAGCAGCCTGGTGGCTCTCTAGTGGCGCTGGTTGGGGGGAAAGGGAGAGAGGAGCACGGCGATTAAGTATGCGAGGTCAGGGGGATTAATGGAGGCAGTAATGCGTATTGACGCTATCTTCAATGGCCAGAAACGGCCGGCGAGGTTAGCGCGGGTGGGGAAGATGCTGAGGTGGCGATGGGGTCCGCCTGTCGGTTAAAGAGAGGGGAAAGGTGGGGTCCAACCGTCAGCGACCTTGCGGTTTTGTTCGTGGGTTGAAGAAAACGGTTCGGGGGGGGGGGGAGTGAGAGTGGGCTGCTGGGCTTAGTGGGCTAGCTGGGTTGGGCTGGCTTTGCTCATTTTTTTTGTTCTGTTTCACTTTTCTTTTTCCAATTCTAATATTCTGTTTTGATTTTGTTTAATTATTTCAAACATTCTTTTGAATTCAAACTCCAACGAAACTTTGAGTATATTTTAATACTGATTAATAATACATTCTAAAGTCAAATATAGAATAATATATTTATTCTTTTTAGGAAGTATTAATTAATTAAAATAGGCCCTTGTATTAATTCAAATAAGATTTAATAATGTTTTTCAAACTCCATTTGAAATCTAAATCTTTTCAGTAGGTTTTATTTGTTTATTTGGATGTCAAATAATTCACCTTGAATTATTTGGAATAATTTTAATATGATTTATTAATCATTTTAAATTGGGTACTTGTCTTTATTCCAATGAATTAAAATATGGTTTTAATTCCATAAATTTTATTCAAATGGTTCTTGTATTTTATTTAAGTCAATTAAATAACTTTTATTTCACTTGGGTAAATTCAAATTATTTTCCCTGATTTACTTAATCAATTCCAATAGGGATTTTTGTCTTTATTCAAAATAGAGTAGGATTTGGTTAATGCCCTCTTAATTAATTTGAAAATTCCTTAACCATAATTTTATTTGGATTTGGATTATATTTATTCCATTTTCTTATGGATTATGTCAAGAGTTAATTTGGCCTTTAAGTATTCCTCATTTAATATTTCTATCTTTATCTTATAAAATCCATATCTTTTTATTTATAGATCCAAACTTGGTGATTCTAATTTGTAGAATATTGTTTAATATTTGTTTATCCTTTTTAAATATCTTTTAGGATTATTTTTTCACCATTTGGTATGGATTTTAGATAAGTGCTTTAATAGCTTTGGAAATTCAATTTCCTTATCTTATTAAATTCATAAGATTTTTTCTATGGCTCCAAATTAAGTGAACCAATTAATATGGTTTTATAATATTTCCATTTGTCATTCTTGGTCATTTTGAAATGTTTGTTTGACCAATTTTATATGGTTCAAATCCATAGGAACTTGGAAATGTTTTTCTTCCATTAGGCTTTTAGGGTTTTGGTTTATTTTCCAAGTGTTTAAATTTCCAGATACATTTTATGAAGAATGCAATCCACTTGATTTGAATTTAGTTGGATTCAAACATTAACCAAAGTTTGTTCAAGATGGGACTTTAAGTTTCTAATTAGAAACAAAAAGTTTCTTTTCACCCTTATTTTCAACAATTATTTATTTGTTTATTTATTTTTCACATTACAATATTTGGAAAATCTTGGGATGTGACAGGCTACCACCCTTAAAATAAATCTCATCCCGAGATTTGGGAAAGATAGGGTTACAAGTTGGCTCACAATAACTAGGGTACTACCACCCTTAAAAATTTTCCAACTAGATTACTTCCTGGATTGCTTGGGATATTGTTGAAATCTCTCTGGGCAAACATCTGCATAGTGTCCTTTGTTTCCACACTTGAAACATGTGACAAGGCTGAGATCCTTCATAGGCTTTATCTTGTGCTTCATCTTTTCTCTACAATTGCTTGCATAGTGTCCTTGGTTACCACAATTTTACCATGTGGCAAGATTGAGTTTTTCACGTATCTTCTGTGGACAAGTTGACACATAATGACCTAGCTCTTTGCAGTTGTTGCACCACACTTGGTTAATCTCCTTATATTTTTGTTTCTTCTCTAGACATTCATTGGCATAGTGTCCCATATCTTTGCAATGGCAACACTGCACTTGACTTTTGTCCTTCTTCTTCTTGGGTTTCTCCAAAGCTAGGAGTGCTTCTAATTCATGCTCTTCATATCTTATCTCAAAGGTGGGAAAGTTTCCTGGTCTCCTTGATCTTTTCCTTGGGTAATACATATGTCTCCTCTTTGGTCCATCAAATTGAGTCATACTGCATGGAGGTGCAAGCTGAGATTTTCCTTTGTCTTCATCCTTCTTGGTAGAAGTTGTTACCTCATGGTAGTTTACAATCTGTTGTTGCACTCCACCTTGTTTCCTTTGTTGAACTATGGAATAGATGGGGCATTGGATAGGGACATGATTATTTCCCTCACATAGGAAAGAAGTAGCTTGGGATGTGGGGCATTGATTAGTTGGATGTTTCTCTTCACAATTTGGGCATTAATTTTCATGCATTTTGGAAGTGTGATCCTTGACTCCACAAACATTGCAAGCTTTAGTTCCTTCTAGAATATCATCATTGACATCCTTGTTGTCATAAAATCCTTGGGAAGAGTTGTCTCCCATGTTGATCATTTGATTTGTCACCTTTAGCATCAATTGAGTTTGGGTTTCCAAAAACCTTTGCATGGTTGGATCTAACTCACTGGTGTTGGCTAAAAACTGAGTTGTCACTTGGTTCAACTGTGTTTGGGTAACTATGAGTTCTCTCATGTTGATCCTTTGGTTGTTGTTGTTGTCACCATCCTAGATGTTGGAGTTTCTTGGAGTAGTCATCTGTTTGGGTTGGATTGGGATTAGAATAGGCAAGAGATTTCTAAGGAAATAATTATAATCACACACATCACAATTCACATAAGCAATGTGCAAGCAATCACAAAAAAACATTACACTCGAACAACAAGTTTCAAACACATTTTTAGGCAATAAAATATTTTTGCTACACCACATAAGTTGGTGGGTTTGATCTAAACTTAATATGGTGGTCCAACTATATGGTTCACTTGAGATCATTCCATCCTTCTTGGTTGCTTCTTCATGAACAAGATCCTTGTATCCTTGGAGAATTTCTTGAATCTTGGTCACAAAACTTCAAAGGTGATGATGGTTCTTTCTAAGTTGTGTTTCCTTAGTCTTCAAGTCTTGAGTAACATTTCTTGTCTCACTTGTAGTCCTTAGTGATATTCAAAGTTGAAGTCCTTGGTGAAAATAAAGTTGAAGTATTTGGCCATGGGGAAGGCTTTATCCATCAAGTTTTGAAAATGGAAGAGATGTAGAATCAAAACCAAAATGGTTGAGGAAAGAGTATACAAGATAGTTTGTAAATAAGTTTTAGAACAAATACAACTCCTATTTTTCTAAGGGGTTTTGTCCAATCCTAGGGTTACAATCCTACAGGCAACACAGTGCTCTGATACCATCTGTAAGGTTCCCAACCTTTAATAAGGTAGAGATACATGTGTTTACAATGCTAGTCCCTGGATCAATAGCTAGGATCCACAGTTAAGATGTAATATCAAGAAACAAAGGTCATAATACAACTTTATAACCAGGAATAAAATAATTTATTACATCTTACATAGCTCATTTGTCTATCTTATTACAATGCAGCAGAATATAACAATAGCATGGAGTCCTTCATCTTCAAAGTGCCACAGGAAGACATGTTGGTTGTAGACTTGTAATCCTATTCCAACACACTTCACTAATATCAAACAAACCCGCAACATAACAAGTTACAGCCACAAGGGTCAATACATTTGAATTGTATTGGCAAGTGATACTATGGTAGTATAGTGGAGTCTGTCATCTATATGCATTTGGCTAAGTGGAGCTTAGGCTTGCATTGCTCAAAATAGATTTTCCTTATCATTTGAAAATACTAAGTTTTTGCTTGACAAAATCACCCAAGGCATCTCCCAATAGAAATTGGTGATCCTTCAACCCTTGTTCAACCACAAAGTTTTAATTTAGAAATTTGGATGAGGAGATTCTTGATAGCTTCCATGTCTTGATGCTCAAATTGTCCTTTACCAGGGACATGGCTAATTACTTAGATTTTACACTCTGCAGAGGTGGTGCACTTTCCCCACAGGACTTGGTTTCACCAAGACAAGATCTTTCAGAAGCCTTCCCTTAGACCAGAATGGACGCGTTCCAACCCATCAAACCCCTACCACCAACTGTCCATTTGGCTAAGTTATTGCAACCTATATGATCCAGGCAGATCCCATAATGCCATGTGGATGCACTTGAAGCTTCTCAACATTTGACATCTCAAATCTCTTTGTTCCTAGGTGGCCATCCACAAGTGAGATACACAAGGTAAACCATAGAAATGGGCCTTGTGTAACCACTCAACACAAACCATTCCTTCCATTCCACCCAGGTGATTCATTCACTTAGTTGTTTTATTAAACAAAACATAAGTCCTTGACTTAGAATATTCCATAGTATGAATATAATCCAACCTTGTTTTCTACTAGCTAAGCTAAGCATGATGGTAGTAGGAATCTTAACTTAGGAAATTTATACTAAGGTTTCATCTACTAGGATTTCCCATAGCATAGTTATACTTAGCAAAAATTCCATGCAAGTCCTACTTTAGAAATATCACTAATGCATAGTGAAAATAATGGGACAAAAGTATGAAGCATCACTTGCCTTTTTGGTAGAGAATATAAGTTCACTCCTTAATCTTGCAATATTCACACCCTTCAAATGTCACTACAATTCAATCAAGTAAGGCACCATTTCAATCTACCATTCAAGCAAACAACACATAAAATAATAGAAACAAAGCAATGCATGCAAGCATGATAAAGAGTGTTTTATTTGGAAAAGTGATTTATAATGGGTTATAAACCTTTGAAAACACCTATTAGTCATTTTATAATGTGACAAAATCATTTTCAAAAGATTTTACTTATAAATCATTTTTAAACCAAATCAATATTTTATGTGGTTGAAAATTCCTTTAGCAAAGCAACAATCCTTATGGGGTTCGCCAAATACATTTTTAATCATAAAACCTTGTGTTTAGGGTCAGAGGATTTAAATCAAAATATTTCCCAAAGGTTTTCTTCCAAAAGCATTTTTAACACATAAACATTATTTTTATTTGACTAGAAATGTTCTAACTCAAAGATTTATTATTTTTCTTCAAAAAATATGTTTTTGAAACCACAAATTGATTTATATGGTCAGTAGGTTCAAAACAGACCATTTTCCAAAGATTTTATCACCAAAATCATTTTAGAAAGAATTTTATATTCAAAATATGTTTACACAAGTTTCTGCAAAAACATCCATTTTACCAGACGCAAATCACTAAACAAAGTGCATTGTTAGGTAGGGTTTGTCTTGCTGATTCCATTGATATAAAATTTGCAAAATTTGGACATGTGGATCAAAAGTTATGCAATTTACAAGTTTGAACATCTAATAGAATCTATTCTGGTTTTTATTAAACAGACAGGGCCACGCGTCCTATTCTGATTGGAAAAAAATGTTTCGGCTGGATCGCGTCCTGTGAGGCGTTGGATTAAAAACAGATCGTGCGGCACAGATGAGTTCATACCCTTTCGATTAGTCAACCTATCGTATCCACGCGATCGCGATCTGACGGCGCTGGCGGCGGCGCTGGCGGCGGCGAGTGGCGGCGCGCGCTCTGGCTACGTCGTCGCGGCGACTACTGGAAGCGAGGTAAGAAGGGGAGGGGTTTACTAGAACCGTAAGAGCTTGCTGATGCTCAACGTGGTAGCAGATCGTCGAGGGCGCACGGTGGTGATGTGGATTGCTCACCGGAGGTCTACCTGGCGTCGGGCTCGGTCAGTCGTCCTCGAGGGCGACGCTATGGAGCACGAGAGAGCAAACGGAGGATGCGGTTAGCTTCGTATGCGATTCACGGACATGTGTGCATCAAAAGAAGGGCAAGGGGGGTCTATGCTTACCAGGAGGACTTGCCGGAGTCGAGGCAGACGGCGGCGATGTTCGGGTGTGTTTGTTCTCGATGATACGGTGCTCGCGCGGGTGAACGGAAAGTACAGGGATACGTGCCAGAGACTGGGGATCACGCTCGCGTGAACTAGGAGGCGAGAGAGGGTCATACGGCGCTGTAATCTTCACCGGAGATTGCCGGAGGCAGTGATGGTTCCGAGCAAAATCGGAGCAGCCTACTGGCTCTCTGGTGGCGCTGGTTGGGGGGAAAGGGAGAGAGGAGCACGGCGATTAAGTATGCGAGGTCAGGGGGATTAATGGAGGCAGTAATGCGTATTGAAGCTGTCTTCAACGGTCGGTGAGGTAAGCGCGGGTGGGGAAGATGCTGAGGTGGCGATGGGGTCCGCCTGTCGGTTAAAGAGAGGGGAAAGGTGGGGTCCAACCGTCAGCGACCTTGCGGTTTCGTTCGCTGGTAGAAGAAAACGGTTCGGGGGGGAGTGAGAGTGGGCTGCTGGGCTCAGTGGTCTAGCTGCGTTGGGCTGGCTTTGCTCATTTTTTTTTGTTCTGTTTCTCTTTTCTTTTTCCAATTCTAATATTCTATTTTGATTTTGTTTAATTTTTTCAAACATTCTTTTGAATTCAAACTCCAACCAAACTTTGAGTAGATTTTAATACTGATTAATAATACATTCTAAAGTCAAATTTAGAATAATATATTTATTCTTTTTAGGAAATATTAATTAATTAAAATAGGTCCTTGTATTAATTCAAATAAGATTTAATAATGTTTTTCAAACTCCATTTGAAATCTAAATCTTTGCAGTAGGTTTTATTTGTTTATTTGGATGTCAAATAATTCACCTTGAATTATTTGGAATAATTTTAATATGATTTATTAATGATTTTAAATTGGGTACTTTTCTTTATTCCAATGAATTAAAATATGGTTTTAATTCCATAAATTTTATTCAAATGGTTCTTGTATTTTATTTAAGTCAATTAAATAACTTTTATTTCACTTGGGTAAATTCAAATTATTTTCCCTAATTTACTTAATCAATTCCAATAGGGATTTTTGTCTTTATTCAGAATAGAGTAGGATTTGGTTAATGCCCTCTTAATTAATTTGAAAATTCCTTAAACATTATTTTATTTGTATTTTGATTATATTTATTCCATTTTCTTATGTATTAGGTCAAGAGTTAATTTGGACTTTATATATTCCTCATTTAATATTTTTATCTTTATCTTATAAAATCCATATCTTTTTATTTATAGATCCAAACTTGGTGATTCTAATTTGTAGAATCTTATTTAATATTTGTTTATCCTTTTTAAATATCTTTTAGGATTATTTGCTCACCATTTGGTATGGATTTTAGATAAGTGCTTTAATAGCTTTGGAAATTCAATTTCCTTATCTTATTAAATTCATAAGATTTTATCTATGGCTCTAAATTAAGTGAAACCAATTAATATGGTTTTGTAATATTTGAATTTGTCATTCTTGATCATTTTGAAATGTTTGTTTGACCATTTTTATATGGTTCAAATCCGTAGGAACTTGGAAATGTTTTTCTTCCATTAGGGTTTTAGTGTTTTGGTTTATTTTCCAAGTGTTTAAATTTCCAGATACATTTTATGAAGAATGCAATCCACTTGATTTGAATTTAGTTGGATTCAAACATTAACCAAAGTTTGTTCAATATGGGATTTTAAGTTTCTAATTAGAAACAAAAAAGTTTCTTTTCACCCTTATTTTCAACAATTATTTATTTTGTTTATTTATTTTTCACATGACAAGATTTGGAAAATCTTGGGATGTGACAGACCTCTACAAATGGTATCAGAGCACTGTGTTGCCTCTAGGATTGTAACCCTAGGATTGGACAAAACCCCTTAAAAAAATAGGAGTTGTATTTGTTCAAAAAAAAGCTTATTTACAAACAATCTTGGAAACTCTTTCCTTAACCTTGTGGTTTTGATTCTACACCTCTTCGTTTTCAAACATGATGGACAAAGCCTCCACCAAGAGCAAATACTTCAACATGCGAAAAGGACTTCACCAACTCAAATGACTTCAACTTCAACATCACCAATGACTTTAACTTAGTATCATCAAGGACTTCAACTTGGACATCACTAAGGACTACAAGTGAGACAAGAATGTTACTGAAGACTTGAATACTAAGGAAACACAACTTAGAAGGAACCATCATCACCTTTTAAGCTTTGTGACCAAGATGCCAGAATTTTTCCAAGTAAACCATGATCTCATTCAAGAAGAAACAACTAAGAAGAATGGAATGATCTCAAGAAAACCATATAGTTGGACCACCATACTAATGTTTAGTTTAGATCAAACACACCAACTTATGTGGTGTAGCAAAAATATTTTGTTTCCTAAAAATATGCTTGAACCTTGTTGTTTGAATGGAATGTTTGATTGTGATTGCTTGCACGTTGCTTGTGTGAATTGTTGTGTGTGATTAGAATTATTTCCCTAGAAATATTTTGCCTACTCTAATCCCAATCCAACCCAAACAGATGACTTCTCCAAGAGATTCCAACATCAAGAATGGTGACAACAACAACAACCAAGAGATGATTCTAGCAACCCAATCCCACTTGAATCAAGTGACAACTCAGTTTTTAGCCAACAACAATGAGTTAGACCCAACCATGCAAAAGTTTTTGGAAACCCAATCTCAATTGTTTCAAAGGATGACCAATCAAATGATCAACATGATAAGCAACTCTTCCCAAGGATATTGTGACAACAATGAAATCAAGGATGATATTATAGAAGGAACTCAATCTTGCAATATTTGTGTAGACATGGAACACACTTCTAAGGAGCATGTGGATCAATGCCTTAATTGTGAAGAGAAACACCCAACTAAAGAATGCCCCACATCTCAAGTGACTTGTTTCCTATGTGAAGGAAATGAGCATGTCCCTAACCAATGCCCCTATCTATCCTATAGTTCAACAAATTAAACAAGATGGAATTCATCAAATGTTTGGAAACCTCCATAAAGGAACAACTTCTACCAAGAAGGATGAGGGCAAAGTCAGAACCATGCCTCATAGGGCCATACCCAAAATGACCACAAAGTGTTGCTACTCTTGTGGAGAAGAAGGCCATATCTCTAATAACTGCCCCAAGAAGAGAGAAATATTTCCCACCTTTGAGGTGAGATATGAATAACATGAACTAGAAGAACTCCTAGCATTGGAGAGACCCAAAAAGAAGAAAAAGGACAAAAGTCAAGTGCAATGTTACAATTGCAAAGAGATGGGACACTATGCCAGTGATTGAACAGAAAAGAAGAAGAACCAAGGAAACAAATAAGAGGCAATGATACCAAAGGAAAATAAGGATATTAGCCAAGTAATGTGTTTCAAATGCAAAGAGCTAGGCCATTATGCAAACAAGTGTCGAAACAAGTTTCATCAAGATCCCAAGTAAGCCAAGATGTAATCTAGTTGAAAACATTTTTAAGGGTGGTAGTACCCTAGTTGTTTTGAAGCCAACTTGTAACCTCTAGCCTTCCGAAATCTTAGGACGATATTTCTTTTAAGGGTGGTAGCCTGTCACATCCCAAAATTTTCCAAATTTTGAAATGTGAAAAATAAATAAATGTTGAAATTTAGAGTGAAAAGAAACTTTTGTTTCAAAATGGAAACATCAAAACCCTTCATGGACAAACTTGAATGAAATGGAATCCAACAAATTTCAATCAAGTGAAATGCATTTATCAATGAATGTATCTTGAAATTTAAACACTTGGAAAAGATAAACCAAAACCCTAAAACCCTAATGGAATAAATCATTCCAAAGATTTCTCAAAGACTATGGATTTGATCCATATAAAAATTGGTCAACAAACATTTATAAATGATCAAAAATGACAAATAAAAATATTATAAAACCATAGAAATCAATTTCATTCAATTTGGAGCCATGGATAAAAACTTATGAATTTAATAAGATAAAGAAATTAAAATTCAAGGATAATAAAACTCCTATCTAAAATCCATACCAAATTGTGATCAAAGTAATCCTAAAATGATTTGAAAAGATAAACAAATATCAAATAAAATTATACAAATTGGAATCACCAATTTTGGATCTATAAATAAAAAGATATGGATTTTATAAGACAAAGAAAGAAATATGGAATATTTAAAAGCCAAATCCATAAACAATAAAATGAAAGTTTATTGAATAATAGAAAGGAATAAACGATTATTTAAATAAAATCATAAGGATTAAACAATATCCAATTTTATTTAAATAAAGACAATTTTCCTAAATAATAAATCCCAAGAAAATTATTTAGAAGACAATTTAAACCTTGAATTAAATCCATAAGCAAATGTAATAAGATAATCCAAATCCAATAAAATAAAGAGATAAAGAATATTCAAATGATTAATTAAAGACAAAATCCCTTAGGTAAATGATTAATTAAATCATGAGAAAATAATAAATGGGAATTTATCAAAAGTGTATTAAAAAGTTATCTAATTAAATTAAAAGAATTATTTGAATAAAATTTATATGGGATTAAAACCGTAATTGATTTTATTTGAGTAAAGACAATTGCCGAATTTAAATGATTAATAAATCATATTAAAATATTTTTAAATAATAATTCAAGTGAGTTATTTGCACTATGGAATAAATAAAACCTACTGAAAAAGGTTTGGTGAAAATTATAATTCAAATAAGAGTTTGAAAATATAATTAAAATCTTATTTGAATAAAGGCTAGTGCCTATTCTAAATAAATAATATACCATAAATGAATAAAATAATTATTCTAAAATGGTATTTAAAATACATGTTTAAACATAATAGAAACTTACTAAAAAGTTTGAAAAGATTTGAAATGAAAAAGGGTTTGAAATAATTTGAATGAATTTAAAACACAAAATGAAATCAGAAAAGGAAAAATAAACAGAAAAGGAAAAAAATGAATTGGCCCAGACCAGCCCAGCGAGCCCACTTCTTATCTCCCCACAGAAAACCGATTCGCCCCGCATCACGCACCCGCGCAGACACTGATCGCCTGACCCCACAGTTTTCCCTCTCAATCATTGAAGAAGTTTCCCCACCGCCAGCTCATCTTCTTCCTCACCCCGCGACTGACTCTTTCTCCCCCGTCGCCCGTTTCTGTCTTGATTTCGCAAGTTTAAATTCACGTTGATGCCGCGAGTAACTCCACCCCTGATCACTCCCTATTAAGCGCCCACGCCTCCTGTATCTTTCCCCTCAGATCCCACTCCAGGAACGCCACCAGGCTGCTCTGAATTTTCTCGAGACCTCCCTCTGCTCCGACGAGTTCTCTGTCCAAATTCCAGTAGCACAACCACCCCCACTGCCCCTGGAGAACACGAGCGTGCTCGCCAGCACCAGGCGCACCTGCCAGTAGTCGTAGATCGCTCGTGCGCGCCCCAGAATGTTCCCTCCGACGACGCCAACACGCCACTACCTCCTTCTCCAACTCCGACGACATCCCCTGGTGAGCCCAGACCTCCTCTTCCCCTCTCTATGATTCTCACATGTTCGCGACTCTCTTACGAACCTAACGGTACACTCCGCTTGTCTTAGCGTGCCTCCAATCCTCGCCTCCGACGACGAATAGACGTGCCCAAGCCAGTTGGAAACTCCGGTGAGGAATCGACTTTGAACCCGTGCGCCCCTCGACTTGCAACGACAAAAACAAGCTTCCCCACGTCACGGCGAACGCAGTAAGCATCTCCTTTCCCTCCTTTGCTTCCTGGAATGCCAGACCGCTGTAGACAGAACACGCCGCCACCGCTCGCCATCGCTAGCACCGCCAAACCTTGACCAGCTAGCTCATGTCCGTTAGATCTAGATCCGACGCATAGAAACAGATGACTTAACGAAGGGGTACAAATTCATCTATGTCGCACGATTGTATTAAGATTTGACGATCCACAGCGCTTGCTCCGTGTCAACCGATATGAGCCAATAAGGTCATTCCATGTGGCACAGACTGTGTTATAAAAACCAGAAACATTTCTATTAGTTGTTAGATTTTGTAAAATTCATAACTTTAAATACACATGTCCAAATTTTGAAAACTTTATATCAATGGAATCAGCAAAAAGAATACTTTCTAACCATGCCCTTTCTTTAGTGGTTTCCTTCTAGAAAATTAGTTGTTTTTGCAGAAACATGTTTAGGCATATTTTGTGTATAAAATTTATTCTAAAAATGTTTTTAGAGTAAAACCTTTTGCAAATGGTTTATTTTTAAACTACTGACCATAAAAACCAACTTATATATTTAAAAGTATATTTTGTGATGCTAAGGAATAAATCTTTGAATAAAAGCATTTTTAGTTAAATAAAAATGTTGATTATGGTTTAAATATGCTTTTTGAGTAAAACCTTTCGTAAATGGGTTGATTTAAACTCTGTGACCCTAAACACCAAGTTTTTGGATTTAAAAATATATTTGGTGAACCCTGGAAAATTATCACTTTGTTTAAAGGCATTTCCACAAAATAAAATATTGCTTTGATTTAAAAATGATTTTAGATGAAACCTTTGCAAATGGTTTAATATTAAACACTTGACCTTAAAACACTAACATTTGTGTCTAAAAATATACTTGGCAAACACTATAGAATTATTCCTTTTATTTAAATTATTTATAGCAAAACAAAATGATTTAAAGTGGGCATTCTCACTAACTTAATATCAAATGGTTTTGCCACTTTTATAAATGACCAATAGGTGTTTTAAAATGTTTATAACCTATTATAAACCACTTTTCCAAATAAAACAATCTTTTGCATGCTTGCATGCATGGCTATGTTATTTTTATGTGATGAAAATTGTTTGAATGCTAGATTAAATTTGTGCCTTGATTGAATTGTAGTGAAATTTGAAGAGTGCGACTATTGCAAGATCAAGTGGTGAACTTATATTTTCTACCAAAAAGGCAAGTGGTGCTTCATACTTTTGTCCCATTATTTATCACTATGCATTAGTGATACTTCTAAGTAGGACTTGCATGGAATTTTCTAAGTATAAGCTATGCCATGTGAAATCCTAGTAGATGATGCCTTAGTAGAATTTTCCCTAAGTTAAAATCCCTACTACTATCATGCTTAGCTTAGCTAGTAGAAAACAAGGGTGGATTATATTCATGCTATGAAATGTTTCTAAGTCATTTACTTGTGTTTTGTTTAATAAAACAACTATGTTAATGAATCACCTGGGTGGAATGGTTATGAGTGGGTTATGTTGAGTGGTTACACAGGGCCCCATATTTATGGCCTACCCTAGTGTATCTCACTTGTGGAAAGCCACCAAGGAACAAAGAGAGTTGAGATGTCAAATGTTGAGAAGCTTCAAGTGCAGCCACATGGCATTATGGACTCTGCCTGGATCATATAGGTTGCAATAACATAGCCAGCTTGACAGTTGGTGGTAGGGGGTGATAGGTTTGGAGCACGTCCATTTTGGTCTAAGGGAAGGCTTCTGAAAGATCTTGTCTCGATGCATGTCGACTCTTGTGGGGAAGTGCACCATCTCTCTCGAGAGTAAAATCTAAGTACTTAGTCGTGTCCCTGGCAATGGACAATTTGAGCATCAAGACATGGAAGCTATCAAGGATCTCCTTATCCCAATTTCTAAGTTAAAAACTTGTGGTTGAACAAGGGTTAAAGGATCACCAATTTCTATTGGTTGATTCCTTGAGTGATTTTGACAAATAAAAACTTAGTGTTTTCAAATGATAAGGAAAATCTATTTTGAGCAAAGCAAGCCTAAGCTCCACCTAGCCAAATGCATATAGATAATAGATACCACTATTCTACCATAGTATCACTTGCCAATACAATTCAAATGTATTGACCCTTGTGGCTATAACTTATTATGTTACAGGTTTGTTTGATGTTAGTGAAGTGTGTTGAATAGGATTACAAGTCTACAACCAACATGAATGCCTGTGGCACTTTGAAGATGAAGGACTCCATGCTATATAGTTATTTCTACTGCATTGTAATTTGGTAGCCAAATGAGCTATGTAAGATGTAACGAATTATTTTATTCCTGGTTATAAATTGTATTATGACATTTGTTTCTTGATATTACATCTTAATATTGATCCAGGGACTAGCATTGTAAACACAGGGATCTCTACCTTATTAAAGGTTGGGACCTCTACAATCTTACTAGCTAAAAAATAAATAGTTTTGAGATGCTTTATTATTTCCTTTTGCCTTTTTCTTAAATGGTAGAAACATGAAATAATAAATTAAAAATACTTTCCCTTCTAAATAAATTCCAAAAAAAATCTCCAATGTGTTATATGGTAACTAGGACCATCTCACCCCAAAAACCTACCTTGTCTAATGTAAAAATATCAACATAAATTCTAGAAACCATTTCTATAACTTTTAAAAATATCA
Organism: Avena longiglumis; assembly: GCA_030063025.1. Lineage (NCBI taxonomy): Eukaryota > Viridiplantae > Streptophyta > Magnoliopsida > Poales > Poaceae > Avena > Avena longiglumis. The sequence continues at coordinate 188,995,778 of CP125974.1, read as the reverse complement.
TAGGCAGGCCACCTTCTTTTCCATATGCCTTGGTCCTACTATTTTACTTATGCATGTTTTATGTACTTATTTATATAAATTGCATGGTTTTACTAGTATGTTTTATATGTGGGAATGTTTGGATCCTCCAAACAATTACCCCTTTTGTACTACTAAGTACAGCCCCCTTGCCGACACCTATTTGTCCCTGTTATGGTAGATGGTGATTTAACACCATCACCCCTTGGAGACCCCATTTTAGCCTAAGCAAAAGTATAGGATGGGAAGACCCCTAGATATTCTTTATAAAATGTTTTATGATAAAAGGTTTGACCTACCAAGAGAAGTCTAATAAAATAAAAAGGTTTTGTTTTACAAAAATGGTTGGAAGAAAGAGGAGGAAAAGGTTTACAAAAAGGCACCCGGTTCTTTGCAGTTTTTCCAGAACAATTAAACTGTGCAACCACATTACCATGAAGTGGGATAGAGCTTAACCCAAAGTTGGTTCACTTCGATATGGGTATCCGCACTACTACTTATAAGGGATCATCTCCTTCTAATTCCAGGATTCCTTTACAAAAAGGGTCAACTGCGAGGCAGTCACCTTGAGGAAGCAGGATCACCCATGCCAGTGATCGTGCGATACTACGAGCCCTCATTGAAAGTGCCGGCTCTGAAGGAGCTGGGTTGCACTCCGTTTGGTCTATGGATCCCGATGTCCCGGTGTTGAGGGGAACAACTTATAGGGTAGGGTCCGTGTCGGAGTGGAACAACTCATACTTTAGTATGACGACCCGGGGTGATCCCGAAGGATGTATCAAATCATGTTGGTAAAGTGCACAACCTCTGTAGAGTGTTAAATCTATTAAAATATCCGTGTCCTCGGGCATGGAGTTGGGAAGGTTGCTGCAGAGCTGTGTTGGTTTTGTTTTCAAATCAAATTACGACAAAGAAAGTATTTTCAAAAACCTGGTGGTCCGACGGTCATTCGAGAAGGAAGATGATAACGAATCAGTTAAGGACCGTGGTGATGATACAGGGTGACCCACTCCTAGTATTTTTCCAAAACTTTTCAAAAGGTTTACAAAAAGGTTTTTTAAAAGTGATCAAACAAAACATTGTAGATGCTATATGTACAAGAGAAACTAGTTTATAAAAGACCTTCTTATGGAACCCTCCTACTACCACAACCATATTTCATACCCTTTATTATTGTTCTTTTAAGGTGGTTCACGAGTACATTCGAAGTACTCACAACTTTGTCCCTAGATATTTACTTGGCCAGATTTCCAAAACATCGAGGAACAATGAGGAAGCTGACATCTATGCAAGCTAGGATGTCTCCTAGTCAGTAGCCTGTAGGTTAAGGCATGACATGGGCTCTGCATTTGAAGACTTCTGCTATTTGATGTGGTAATCGCCATAATGGAAACTTTGTAATTTTTATAATCATTAAACTCTGGATGTTGCAATGATACATGTCGGTTATGCTCACGTCTCACTGATCATGGGAACGTGAAGTGAAGGCATAACGTGGATTCTCGGACCGTAAATCTGGGGTCCCACACCCGTCCTCATCCTTGTCTTCTTCCTCTTCCTCCACCTCACCATTATTCCCGTATGGGCAGCAGACCAACGCTAAGAGGAGCTGGAAGTAGAAAACCCGGGAAGCATAGACGGATCAAAGCCTCGAAACATGTCCTCATCCAACGGCATCTTGTCAAAGCATTGCCCAAGTATGGCATTGGGCGACCATGCTCTGCCAAGAACGCATTGTGCTGCCTTCGATTATCTTGACTGAGCTCAAGGCTGCGATGGGCAACATCATAAGAAGACTTACACAAATCCCAAAGGCTATTGAAGAACCTAGCAAGCCTCTTCTTGCGGGGGAGAGCATGATGGGATCTAGAACCAGTAAGGAGTGGATCATAGGAAAGCTTGGTCCGTCGCTCAGTCGGCCTCATCTGTGGGAGTTCCACATGAGTTTCCCAAAGAGGTAAGGTGAAAGCTTCCATCTCTTCACGTAGACATCTAGGGATAGCTGAAGTAGGAACAGTGGCCTCAATCAAACACTGAATGTTCTGATAGTAGTTGGGAGTCATGCACTTCTTGACGGTCTGTTGAATCTCACAAAACATCAAGTCACACCGGTTGATCTTATGGAGACGATGATGACTACAAGTGCACAGATCAATTGTAGCCAGTTTCGAAGTAAATATATCGAACCCACAGAGAGCTATTGGTAAAGGTCTTAATTCCCCTCGTAACTATCTACCAAAGGATACTTGTAAGTTTCCTTTGATCTCAAGAAAAAGGTGTTTGGAAGGTTTTTGGTTGTGTGCAGAAAAGTAATTAAAAAAATTAAAAGAAAGAAAGTAACAAGACTGTATGAAAGCGTGATGGAATTCAATAGGGCTAAAACATTCTAGGGGATGTAGTATACTCTTCTAGCATGGTGTTGTCATTATTAATAATTTAAGATAATATACTTCTTGTGTCATGAAATGTGTGGAGAGTGCTCCATAATAAGATGTTCACTACAAGGATCGTAGGAAGCCACTTTGTCGAGCCAAGAGTGAGGTCCCTATAAATAATCACTGCTATTCCTGAGAGCAATCACCCATACAGACCACCGCAATTAAGGGTTTCCCCATGGATAACATAATTAGCTCAGGGAGTCCCTCTTTATTCCTCCTTTAATTGTGTAGTTCACGAGCTGGTGCCAATCTTTCATGGGGCCATTCCGGGTACGATCCCAAATCACGTACAAAGGATTTATCCCTCTCTTTGGTCCCAAGGGAAAATGGTATGTGGTCGAATTTCACATACCATCTAAAGAGATATATCAAACACAAATCATAAAACTATCATAGACCGACAAGTCATACAGACACAAGAATAGATCATCATTATTACAAATTCATAATAGTTCTAGGGTTTCTCCATCTCCCCAAGAACAAAGGAATTACTTACACATGGAATCAATCAAAAAAATAATCATAATCAAATGGATGGATGAAAGTACTAAAATAGATCTAGTGCAAACCCCAATTGAATCTGGAATTACAACAAGATCTAATGGATGAAGGATGGGGGTAATGGTGGTGATGTCGATGTAGCGGTTGATGATGAAGGGGATGATGCATTGTTGTAACATCCCAAAATTATTAAACTAGAATCATCAAACTCTAATCACCAAATTTAGGGTTAACAAAAACTTTTCCAATTAAAATATGAAAGCATTCATATGTGTATGTATCAAAATTTGGATTCTTCTGAATTGCCATGGTTATGTGTTTATTTGATTGTAAAATGATTCTTAGGTGAAATAAACATCATCTAAACAATCCCCAAACTTTTCCCAAAGACAAATAAATCAAAACAAACAAATTGAGTGAATGGTCAATTTGGCCAATTTAACTCCCATGCCTACTTTGGCTATCTCTAACTTTCAGAACTTAACAGAAACATGTATGGATATTTTCACCCCTTGATAGTAATCATAACAAGGTACCAAGGCCCACTTTGTGATCATCCAAAAATATTAGAATGCATGGTTTAAATGACAGTTTAAAATTAAATCTATTTCATATGGGAAGATCCCACTATTTCAAAAACCACTCAAACAAGCTCAATTTTCAATACCCAAGCATCCACAGAATCCTCAACACATGCCTACCACACCCACCAAAACTATTTTCAAAATTCAAAACTTAAGTTCACGCGGCCATTTCATCAAACAGGTTGCAGATTCAAATCAACAAAATCAAAAACACTATTTTAAGCAGTGTTTTGAGCCAACCTTGTTCCCTCTCTGGTTACACTAGCCTCAGTAGATCATCTAGCAACCTTAACTAAGCTCTAGCACCACTATAAACTCGCCTATGTCATCAATGGTGAACAGGCCGAGAGCACCCATGTCACCCCAGTGTGGATAGCAAGCTAGGAGAAGAACTAGCCGTGCCAACCTTGTCTGGGAGGTAGTCCATGCCTCACCGCCCCCTCACGACCAGACCTAGATCAAAGACCACGACCATGCCAGGAACTCCGCGCCCGTGCCTCTGTCAACCATGCTGACGCGCACCGTAGACCACGCTCCTTTCCCACGCAACCCGACCACCTCGAGCCCTCGCCGCCCGCCAGCATGCACCCCAACGTCCCAGGAGACCACCAGACATGCCCATTTCACCGCCCATACCCCGTAACCACCGCTCGCCGCAGAGTTCGTCGCCTTTGCCTTGCAGAGCACCGTGCGTTCACGACCGTTTGACACCGCCCCTACCCGTGCATTTAATCCATAGAGCATCGCCAGGAGACCACCGATCGATCGCCACCCTCGGCCATGCATCTAGCCGCCCGTAGACGTGTCGCCACCGTCGCCTGCCCATCCCTCTCGGTCTCGCCGTCGAGCCTATAAAAGGAGGCGACCTCCAGCCGATTTAAGCAGACCATTTCACTCCCCTCACCTCACTGATCGTTCCACACCTTAGACGGAGCAAGGCGAGCAACGCATCGCCGGAATTTGGCCGGAGCTCGCCGCTGCAGAGGAGAAGAGGAGCCGTTGATTTCGACCACCCCTGGAGCTGCCGCGACCACACCTGAGTTTGCCGTCATCGACTTCGTCGTTTACCCGCCTCGCCTTAGTCACTGGAGCCCCGGTATGCCCCCTATGCACCAACACTGAGCCGCTAGGGTTCGAGCTCGCCGGTGACTTGTTCATCGTGGACGACGACCCTCAGCCGTCGATCTTCATTCTAATCCAACGCACCACATCGCCCGTACCGCTTCACGTTTAAAGAGCCACTGACCAGTAGACCCTCCTGTCAGTTGCGCCCCGCGCTGCGGAGTGACACTAGGCCGGCCCATTACCCCTTCCCCCGCAACCCACTCGTTTGAATTTAGCTTTTTCTATTTATATTCAAACTCAGTTCTATACCTAGTTTCAAAAATCAACCCAGCTCGATTCAGTGAAACAAATTGAATGAAACCAATTTTTTTAGAAATATATTGAAATTATTAATCCAAGCCCGTTGGATTCAAATCATTTGAATCTATAAATCAACCTTGGTAAAAATAACAAGGCAGAAGCTTTTCTGCATTCAAACATTTTTCAAATTTAAACCATAATAGCTTTTGAGTTGATTCCAAATCTCAAAAATCACATTTGATCATACCTTTCAGAATATATATAAAAACATATGGGTTTACTTACAGAAATAATGTTCAAGTAATAAAAGAATGCCACATAGGCATTTCTAGTCATTTATTTTTATTTGAAATAAAAGGATAAATCTTATTAAATTGTGACAGCACTTTAAATCACATTCCCATGTACTGAAATATGTGGTGATGACATGTGTCAACATGATCCCATGTTTGGTTTGGAGAATATTAAATCTTAAGTAGTTTTTCAATGAGTAGAAATTACTTTTCTAAAAATAAAAGAAATAAGACAAAGCTTTAATCTTGTAATATTAGTGATGATGCTAGATCATCTATAGAACACTTGTGTGTGATGATTGAAAATAGTTAAGTATTGTTTGGTGATTGTGTACCTCGTATTTATTTAGACGCTAGTACCGACCAAGGATACAAGGAGGAAGGAGGATACAACGAAGAAGAAGCCAAGGAGAAACTTCAACCACTGCTCTGCACAAGGCAAGCTTATACTGATACTGATGCAAGACTAATACTACTAGTTGATTGAACAAGCTAACACTTGCAATATGAAGTTAGATAAACTATGCAATGCACTAAGCATGCTTGGTTAGACACATTTGATGATACCTAATCCTAGTTTTACTTGCAAGCTTTCTACTTTATTTCTTTATCAAAGCTCTTACTTAGAGTTTACTCGAGTAAATAGTAGATACTAGAAAGATAATTGAAGGTTGCATAAAGAGTATTAAATTTGGCCTAAGCTAGATAATCTTGATGTCATCCTAAGGCATGAGATTGTACTTAGTTAAAATCCACTAGTTTACCACCCCTCATTAGTACTCACTCCCATTTGTAGATGTTAGTGCTAAGCATAAAACTTGATCAACTTTAGATGGGAATACTTGGTGAAAATGGTTATGAAAACCTTGGAATGATGGATCATTCTACTGAGATGTTTTGACATGTGTTTCCGAACACCAGATTATTTTGGTGATGAAAATATTGAGGCATGAGCCTTAGCCCTTTATAAAACTGATGGTTGTCTGGATGCGATACCATTCCAATTTTACCGTACAACCACAATACCCGAGAATTGGGTAGGGCTTGACTGGAAACTTACATACCTTAGTACGGGTTCCCTCGCGGCCAAGGTCTAAGATGAGGCTACCTTGTGAAGATTGTCCACCTGTGCAGTACCCAAAATGACAGTTGGTCATGGTTGGGAGGCCAAACTCACAGGAGAGGTGGTTATACTAGGGCGTGTAATTGAAAGGTTAGGATTGATTATCCGCATACTGAGTATGGTGAATTCAGGATTTGTTCCTGACGGATGTATCGAATGTTGTGGTGAAAGTGTACAATCTCTGCAGAGTGTCAAAATATTTGAATAGCCGCGTCCGCGGTTATGGACAGTTGGAGTGTCCATACTGTTTCCCCCTTAGATGTTTTCAAAATGACTTGTTAAATGAATTGAGAATTTGACTTCACCACAACAGAGTTGTGATATGAAATACAAGTTCCCACTTAGGTGTTATAAAATTTCAACTAGCTTTTCTTGTTTCTGAACTTAGTAGAGGTAAATCTGGATTTTTGCAAAACAACCATAGAGCTTAGTGTCCTATTACAAAAAACCCCTTCACTTGTTAGTTGTAGTTTGCGAGTACATAAAGAGTACTCATGGATTTGTCCCTGGCTATTCCCGTGGCCAGACTATGAAGAGGAGTACCAGGACAAAGGACCCCAGGAAGGTTACGACAACTAGGATCATCTCCCATCGTCAGCATTGCCTGTGACCTCGAAGATGGAGCTTCGCCTACGCAACCTTTATTATTACGTTATTCCGCTGCTTGAGTTGTATTAAGAACTGGATCATGAGATCCTTATTTGTGTAAGACCTTATGTATGGTTTGTAATGGATGATGTACTATGGTAGCCAATTCTGCTATGTCTCGCAAAAATGGTAATCCTGGGATTGTGATGTATGGCATAACAGGCATCTGGGATTAAAAATACGGGTGTTGACAAGTTAGTATCAGAGCCATCCTGACCATAGGAGACCCTAGTTAGACTGGACGTTTGAATCAAAAACTTAGTTTCAAAATTAAAGGAAGCAAATATTTACAAAAACTTATTCCCATTCTTATCACCTTGACTCTTTCATAAAAATTCATGTTCCTCAAAAACTCTTGCAAAATACTTAAAATTTGACACACTTGATCACTCTACTAACTTACTCATCCTATATTCTTATAGATGGACGTGAAGTACAACAAGTTTTATCAGTTGGGGAATGGAGGAGACCTTATCTTTGAGCAGGATTTGGACCAGCTTTTGGAACTTCTGGAGCGTCCGCACCCCAAGTTCTTCGGAGCTCAGCTCAATGATCAAGCAGGAGAAGATCTGAAGTGGTGTCACATCCCAAAATTTTCCAAATTTTGAAATGTGAAAAATAAATAAACAAAATAAACAATTGTTGAAATTTAGGGTGAGAAGAAACTTTTTGATTCCAATTGGAAACATCAAAACCTATTTTGATCAAATAAAATCCTAAAGGGATTTAAAAAGATAAACAATTAATAAATAAAATTATAATAGTTGGAATCACTATTTTTGGATCTATAAATAAAAAGAAATGGTTTTTTATAAAGCAAAGGTAGAAATATAAATAAGGATTATTTTATAGAGCCAAATTTAATCTTGGCCAAGATTTTAAAATAAAATATTTCTATTTGATAAAAAGAGTAAAGGTTTATTTAAATAAAATAATGAGGATTTATTAATATCCAATTTTATTAAAGTAAAGTGTTTTCCATTTTAAATAAACACTAAAACTTGTTAATTTATTTTAAATAAGATTTCCAAGTGTTTTATATTTTCAAATAAAACCTACTGAAATGATTTTGGTATTATTTTAGATTTCAAATAGAGTTTTTAAATAAATTAAATCCTATTTGAATTAATGACTAAGGTCTATTTATTTAATTATTAATGGATCCTAAAAAGAATAAAAATTATTATTATTTGGACTTTGGATTATGTTGTTAAACAGAATTAAAATCAACACAAGGTTTGGTGGTGGTTTGATTTGAAATGGAGTTTGAATTATTTGTTTGAAAATCAAAACATAAATTCATATTGGAAAAAGAAAAAGCTTTCAGAATAAAAAAATGAAACAAATGAAACCTAATGGGCCCAAAGAAGCCCAACTCGCAGCCCACCTACACCCCTCTACCGAATCGTTTTCTTTCACTTAACCTCGCACCCACCCAGACACTGAGCAGTGGACCCCGTGCCCCCTCTCCCTCTCTCGCTGACAACGGACCCCACGCCACCTCATCGTCGTCTTCAACCCCGCGACCACGTCCCCCTGCCGTTGCTGCCGATTTATTGCCGGCGTCAATACGTGTTGATGGCTGAGTAAATCCTCGCTGTGATCATGCGTAGATAAACGCCCACGCCTCTTCTCTCTTTCCCCCCAAACTCCAGCCACTCCCTGCCCCCACGCTGAGTGAATTTCGAGCTCGACCACCTCTGTCTCCGACGGCGTTCCCGGCCAATTCCGGCGAACCGCAGCCGCCCCTCTCCTCACAGAGCACGCAAGCCTGCTCCTCAGTTCCGTGCGCACCTGCCCATGTGCTCCACTCACTCGCGTGTGCTCCAAATCGTCGGCAACGACGACAACCAGCAGCGCCACCGTCTGCAAACAACTCCGGCGACCCTTCCCCGGTAATTCCGACCGCCCCAAGCCCTCTTGTTGATGCTCACATAATCCCTGATGTTGTACGCGTCTAACCATGTCGTTGTTTGGCCTCGGTACGACCTGCATCTCTGTCCCTATCGACATCCAGACGAGCCCGACGTCGCTGCACACTCCAGCGAGCAATCCCCTCCGTTCCTAAGCGCCCCTCGCCAAGCCGACAACACCTCGAGCTTCTCCACACTCCCACAAGCACGGTGAGCACCTCCGTTTCCCCACTTGCTTCCTGCATCGTCGGCAAGCACACCGCCAGAGCGTGCTCCGCCGCTCGCCGCCGCGCAGCGCCGCCAGTCTTTGACCAAGCAATTGCGTCCGTTAGATATCGATCCAGTGGCTGTGATTAGAACTTAGACGAAGGGGTATCACTTGATCTGCACCGTGCAATATAAATAATATCCTGCGGCCAGAACAACTCGATCCAAACGAAGCAGTACCGTCCAATTAGATTACGCCACGTGGCTAGTCTGTTTGAATAAAACTAGAAAATGTTCTATTTGATTTGCAAACTTGTAAAATTCATAACTTTAATTCTACACGTCCAAATTTTGAAAATTTATATCAATGGATTTAGCAAGACAAGTACTTTGCAACCATGCACTTTGTTTAATGTTTTGCTTCTGTAAAATTGGTTGAAATTGCAAAAACATGTGTAGGCATAATTTGAATATAAAAATTGTGCTACATTTATTTTTGAGATGAAATATTTGCAAAATGGTGTGTTGTGAACCTACTGACCATAGGAACCAACTTATGGATTTAAAAATGTATTTTGTGAAGTTAAGGAGTAAATATTTGAATTAGCTCATTTCTAGTAAAATAAAAATATTGATTTTGGTTTAGAATTGAATCTTGAGTAAAACCTTTGGGAAATGTTTTGATTCAAACCTTCTGACCCTAAACACCAAGTTTTGAGGATTAAAATATATTTGGTGAACTCTTTAAAGAATATTGCTTTGCTAAAAGCATTTTCAACCACATAAAATATTGATTTGATTTAAAAATGGCTTATAGATAAAACCTTTTGCAAATGGTTTTACCACTTTAGTAAATGACCACTTTTTAACTTCATAATGTTTAGAGCCTAGTAGAAAACACTTTTGCAAGTAAAACTATCTTTTGCATGCTTGCATGCATGACCATGTTTCTATTATTTTATGTGTGATGAATTGGTTGGAATGCTAGTTGAATTTTTGTTTGCTTGATTGAATTGTAGTGGAATTAGAAGAGTGTGATATTTGCAAGATCAAGAGTGAACCAACATTCTCTACTAAAAAGGCAAGTGACACTATCATCCATGTCCTACTATTTTCATTACACTTAGTGGATTTTTGTAACATGCATGATAAGGACTAATATATTTTATGCTATTCTCTACTAACATGCATGATAAAATATTGATTTTTGTAACATTACACTTAGTGGAACATTGTAGTTGTAGTATGCTTAGCCCTGCTGTATATTTGGGATGGGATACATGATATGACTATATGAAGTATTGAAAAGATATATGTTTTATATAATAAAACAAGTATTCAATGAAATACCTAGGTGGACAAGGATACTCAAGATTGGACAAGGTGGCAACAAAAGGAACCATGTTTATATGGCTATCTTTTTGGATGTGCACTAGAAGAAAACCACCTAGGGACTTAGAGATTGAACGTGTTTCTCGTACAGTGGCTTCCGTGTACAGCCACATGCTAAATGGGCTCTGGCTTAGTCAACTACATAGTGGAAGACCCATGCATTGGCATCTTCAGGTTAACTAGAATTGTGTAAGGGAAATTTATCCCTACATTGGTGCCTGGTTGACAAGCTAGCATTGTGTATTGGGAGGACTTCTATGGAAAGACATTGTCACATTCTCGATCTGCCAGTACTCCATTTTTAGTGAGGACTTATCCAGCGGCCACTGGTGGTATCAAGACGAGATTGTGTCATGTGGTTAAAGTGTACAACTTCTGCAGAAGATCAAAATTCTAAGTACTTAGCCGTGTCCCCGGTTATGGACAACCCTGAGCAACTAAGGCATGAAGCTATGGAAGATCTCGACATTCCAATTTCTCAAAGTAAAACTTGATGGTGACATCAAGGGATTTGAAGCACTTGGAGATTTCCAAGAAGTTTAGAAAGATTTTGACAAAAGATCAAAACTATTTTGAAAAGATAGGACAAAACTATATTGCTTTCTGCAAATAAGCCTAAACCCTACTTAGAAAAATATGCATGTAAAGATAGGATCCACTTATTTCGACATAGTAGTGAAACTTGCCAATACAATTCAAATGTATTGACCCTTGTGGCTGCAAGTTATTATGTTGCAGGTTTGTTTGATGTTAGTGAAGTGTGTTGAATAGCATTATAAGTCTACAACCAACATGATTGCCTGTGGCAATTTGAAGATGAAGGACTCCAAGCTATAGTTATTTCTGCTGCAATGTAATGAGATAGCCAAATGAGCTATGTAAGATGTAATGATTTATTTTATTCCTGGTTATAAAGTTGTATTATGACCTTTGTTTCTTGATATTACATCTTAACTGTGGATGCTATCTATTGATCTAGGGACTAGCATTGTAAACACAGGGATCTCTAACTTATTAAAGGATGGGAACCTTAAAAGTGGCTAATTGTTGCAAGTCTCCGAGGAATGATTGAACCTCCCACTGCCGAGGGAATTCAGTTCACCTTAAGAGAAAACATCTGGCTCAATGGACTAGCCAGGGCCATGCAGGAAGCTCTTGCCCGTCTGTGTGGACAGAGTATCAACCAAATCAAGGGTACCCGCTTTGAATTTTGTCCAAGGCGTGATGCTATGGGATAGCCATTGGAAGCCCCATACCACCACGAGATGAAGACTCAGTTGGACCACCTCAGCTTCATGATGTACGATTGTCAGCAGGAATTGGAAAATTGCCGTGACTACTCCGACCTTAAGTCCGCCATCATCAAGACGAAGGATCAGACCATCGGCATGCTAGCGAAGGATCGCAAGTCTCCCCGCCGTCAGCTCGATAAGAAGGAGCGCATCATTTCCCGTCTTTGCCATCGTATCTCGGATTTGGAGAAGACCATCCATGAGAGAGACATGCAGTTGGAGGAAAGGGAGAATGCCGAAGAAGATCTTCGTAGAGACCCCTACTCCTATCTCAGTGATGATGATGGTTTTCTAGAGGATCATGCTATGGATTTCTTCACCAATGAGGATGACTTCGCCTTCATCAATGACGACGATGATGATGAGGATGACGACTACACCGACTCCGAGGAGTAGTAGCACTTGAGCACTAGCTTAGTGAGTTGTATTCGGTCCCACTGTATCTTAGTTTCCAGAATGGTTCTTAAAACCATCTGTTTACCTTTGTTGTGGTGTGTGTTTGTATCGTGTGCTATGAATGAATGAAAAGCAAGTTGCAAAAAAAATCTGGGTCAAAATTTAAAAACTTTTCAGAGTCCCTGAACGTTAGAAATTTCCCTCTTTTCTCATGATCTATCTCAATCTTCAGAGGCCACGCGGAAGAAGTGGTTCATCCCCGGACCCGATGTGCAGATCCTGCAAATGTTGGTTTCTGACCGTGAAGCCGAAAGAGCCGGACGTCAAGCCAACCTAGCCACCCTTCAGCAGATAGCTCAGTTAGCCCCCAACAATCAAGGCCTATGAAATCAGGACAACCATGGATCTAAGCTCAAGAATTTCCAGAACACCAACCCACCTGTTTTCACTAAGTCAGAAGAGCCCCTAGATGCAGACGATTGGCTGCAAACCATGGAAAATAACCTAGAAGTCGCCGGAGTGGAAGCTAACGAGAAAATTCTGTTCGCCACCCACTATCTAGCCGGAGATGCAAGGGCATGGTGGAACAGCGTTCGTGCAATGACCAGAGGACAGATGATGACCTGGGAAGAATTCAAGATCAAGTTCAGCAGAACCCATGTGCCACCGGGTTTGATCAAGAGAATGAGAGATGAGTTCAGAGAACTGAAGCAAGGAAGGATGACCGTAGTGGAATACCCTGACAAATTCTTGTCATTAGCTAGGTATGCCCCGGATGAGATCGACACTGAAGCCAAGAAGAAAGAGAGATTCCTGAATGGTTTGCATGATGAGATGCAGACTGTGTTGGTCAATATCCCCTTTGCTGATATTGAAGCCCTTGTCAACTCTGCCATCCAGATGGAAGGAAAGATCAACCAAGCCAATGATAACCACAAGCGTCGCATGATGCATCAGCCGGGAACCCATCAGACCCCAAAGTATCGCCCTAACCTGTGGCATCCCGCAAAACCACTACTAGAAAATCGCGTTGAATTTGTGCATTGCATCGTCATCATCATGTGTTGTTTGTCTAAAACTATTTTCGCAAAGCCCGTTTTGTTTTCTAAAACGCCCCCATCTTTATTCAAACACCAAAACCGGGTCTCCGGATTATTTTGATTGTCTACTAACGGTTTGCAAATGGTGCATTTAAAATAAATAAAAGTTTAAATTATTTTTAGTGGGGCAGTCGAACGGGCCGAATAGACCCGAACGACCACCCCCAGAATAAACGGTCCATTTAAATTGGTCTGCCTAAATTCCTAAACATACCCAACCTAGTCTACCCACACCCCCTCCACCTCACCCCCACCTATCACAGGATGCCACATCACCTTGGCCATCCCCCCCTCCAACCAAAATCTGCCACTTGGCCCTCTCTCCCTTTTCCTCTCTCCCTCAGCCTACCTCACTCCCCACCCCAGCACACACGCATGCCACGCCATAGCCCCCTCACTCTCCCTGCACGTGGGCCCCCCTTTTCCTCTGGCCCACCCGCCAGCCTCACCACCCACGCAGCCCCTGGAACCACGCCTCCCCACACGCCCATCTTCCTCCACCCGCGCTCCCTTCCTTCTTCCTCCGACGCCGGCCACGCCCCAACCTCTCCTCGCCGCGCCCGGCCACCTCCGCTCCTCCCCCGCTCCATGCCTCCCCAACTGCCCGCTGGCCGTCACCACTGCCTCGCCCTCGCTGCAGTGCGCCTCCTCTGCTCCCTCAACCACGACCACACCGTCGGTTTCCCCAAGGTCTGGCTCAACCGCGACAACGGGGTGCACAACTCCAGCTCCGAGGTCTGCAACTCCGGGAGCTCAGGCGACTACTGACCGGCACCAAGACGTCTCGCTAAGGCGCTCAAGGAGTGGGCAAGACAGATCCTCGAGGGCCTCGACCACCTCCACACATGGCCCCTGCGTCCAGGTTCTGCGGCCAAGAGTGATGCTACACGTCGAAGGCCAGAACCTCCAGGACCGTGGTGTGGGCTTGATGTTAGATGTTGGTGCTGCCCTGAACCACCGGCGCGGAACCCGAGCCCAACACCGGGAACCCGAAGATAGCTAGAAGAACCATCGACAAGATCTGCTACCAGGACCCCAAGATCCCCCGAATCCGATGACCGAGATGCCGGAACACCAAGTTCGTCGAGACCCTGAAGACCCGTTCCCGGGGGCGAAGTCCGGACCCGATGACCGCCAAGAACGCCACCGGTCTAACAAGCACTCCGTTCCGGACACCAAGTGCTGTATTCCAAACGACAAGACCCTCGCAATGGCAAGACCGACCACGTGGGACCCGACAAGACCTTCACGACGACAAGAACGGCATCGACCCGAAAGAACCCGACACACCCCGACACCGACCCAAGTCCCGCACCCGGACGCGCCAAGATCTACCCCAGTAATCTGAGAACGATCCCGGAGTCCGAGAACGCTTCCGCCGAACCCCGAACCCCGAGACTGAACCCCGAACCCCCGGAACCTCAAGTCCGTCGAGAACCCTCTAAAGTGTGAACCTTTTTCCCGAACCCTATTTTATAATATAATACAACTTATTGCATATTGAATTGTTCATGCAGGCATACTTGCCATGTGGTTTGGGGGCCTTATGCCGATTCACTTTATAACTAAATATGGGGCCCATATGCGGGCAAATCTAGCCTTAAATTGGCCTCATTTAAACATGTGTAGCGAACCGGTGCCATCTTTTGTCTTGCTAATGCAACATTTAATTGCGGGGGTTCTAAATAACTTGAACCGTCTAATTAATTGTCGGGACCCCGGTTCCGTTTAATATTGTCTAATTGCATTGCACCTTTGCCATGTCATACATCATACATGCATCATGCCCGATCTTCTGCCGATCTTAAATATTGCATCCGGTGTTTCTTCTAGTGTTTTGCTTCTTCGCGGATAAGGCCGTTGAGTTGATGTGAGCTTCGACCCGATCTTCGGATGAACCTTCGGCAATGTTTTTCAGGCGAGCATCTCCCCCTTTCTACCTATCTTACTTTTATAGTATTTATTCCCTCCTGTTGATCTATTGCTATCTGTGTTGCGATGCTTTAGTTTCCGTACCTGTGATATACCGCGCAGCCCTATATTGCCTTGGACACATCCTATTACCTGTTGTTTGGTAGATAGTTGGACTTGCGCGACGTAGTCGCTTGCTCAAGTGTTGTTGCGTGTTGTCAAGTGCCACATTTGTTGGAGTAATGCCGCATGTTGGATGTTGGAGATGATTATGGTTTTACTTATCGTTCACTTTAATTCCTGTTTAACAACTAAAATTGAAGTAAGCAGAGGCATCGGTGGGTGATAGAAAATATTTGGTTTCCGAACGCCCACTTGTGTCCTGTAGGACCCCGAGTACTTGATACCTGTTCCTTGATTTATCGCGCTATCCACATCCGGGAGGTATATGGGACCCCCCATTAGCTTGATTCAGTCTTATTATTTCTTGGGGCCAAAACTAGTTTGAGGTTTTATTTACGATCCTTACATGCTTATTTGCTTTATTTAAATTGTCATGATAGCACCTGCATTGTTTAGAGGATCGGGACACGATAAGCTGTGTCATAAGCCAAGCTTTGGGTTCCCAGCGTCACATACCCAGATACCCAAACCTTGAGTCCGTCTCGGAGCTTGCTTACTTCGTTGCGGGTAGCTTAATGGGGTGGCCCCCTGAAATAATTCTGAATCCTGTGGTTGCTTTGTCGTGAAGGCCTCGTTGGGTTTTGATTTGGTGTTTCCGAGGTTGATCGAGCGTGTGTTGCTATTGGTGCACCCCGGCCGGGTAAAACTTTCTGAAAGCCGTGTCCGCGGTTATGGACGACTTGGAGCACAGTATCTCGACCATAGACAAGCATAACTAAAGCTTATTGCTATAAATTTGACTTTATAATGACTAGTAATCAGTTTCACTATAATGGAATGGCTAAATAATACTGCCCACAATTGCTTGTTTGGAGTGTCGCTTGCGACCATTGTACCTGACTAGTAAATATTGCAACTACTACGGAATGGCTAAATAACAGTACCAACAACTGCTGGGTTTTGGGTTTATATCATGCTATCTGTATCTGATTAGTAATTGCTGCAACTACAACGGAATGAATAACTAAAAGGGCCCACTGCTTCTTTTATCAGGACAATTATCTATACCTGACTAGTAATTGCTGCAACGATAACTGAATAAATAAAACTGCCAACTGTGTGATTTCCTCGGTTGACTTCCTCGTTTGGTATCGAGGGGGAAACACCAGGATGGGTTTGTTTGGTGTTAGCTTCAGGTTGGATCTGGATAGGTCATTCTTACCCCTCTCTGATAACCGCCAGTTGTATCGAGTCTCTATAGGTTGTTCAGTGCATGCTGCCGCTGCCGCTCAGTCCACCATACCTATGTAGACGAGGACCGCCGAATTCTAGTCTCGCCGTGCATCGCCTCAAGATCGACGCCTCTTTTCCTTTTCCCTTTGTCGGCACCCCTTTTGTTTAAGCAGGTTTTGAGATCGACGCCGTTAGCAGGGTTACCCTTCCGGCTTGGCCTGGGCAGGGTTATGGACGCCATTGGTTATTCTTCAGGGCTCTTAGCCCCATTTGCATCTTGTCAGTAGTCGGACGCTCTATCATTTTCAAGGTGATTTGGATCTTTGTACATTATATCTGTATTCTTGACTCATGGAGTCGTGTTGTATTTATATCTGTTCTGTGGGTCCCATCGAGGATTGTTGTGCAATGTTATTACTTCGTTTTCCACCCGCACGAAAGTGCCTGGTGGGCACCTTTGAATCGTTTCTATGCGGGTTTGGCGGGTTTCGCTCCGATTCTGAGGGTGTTACATAACCCATCTCCAGGATTAGCCCCAAGAACCAACAGACCCCCGATGAACCATTCGACCTATCCCAACCGTGGAAACCCGAGGCCCGGAGGTAATCACAACAACCTCGGCAACTCTGGCAATTTCAATCGTGCACCACCGAAGTTCAACAACAACAATGTTGCCGCCAACACCAACACTGCCCCGTGGACTAGAAGCAATGTTGTGCCTGTTGCAGCAAAGGACAAGTCACAAGTGACTTGTTATGACTGTGGAAATAAGGGTCACTACTCCAATGAGTGCCCAAAGAAGAATGTCGCAGCCCCCAATGCAAATGCCCTAGATCAACATCAGCGTCGTGTTCAGCCCGGAAGAAGGTTTTCCCCAGGGAATTCACTCAACCGCAAAGACCGTCTTTTTCTCATGCATGCTGAAGAAGCCCAGGAAGCGCCAGACGTCATGCTGGGTATGTTTTCTTTTAATTTAGTACTCGCTAGAGTCTTGTTTGATTCTGGTGCATCACACTCATTTGTCACCGAAGAATTTGCATGCACTAGTAAGATTCAACCAATCAAACTGAAGAATGTTATGATTGTTCAAATCCCCGGTTCAACCACCAAAGCTAGGCAAATTAGCAATGCCATCCCTATCCGAATCCATGGCATAGATTTTTATGCTAATCTTATAGTACTCGGAATAACTATAGTCATGGGATCCTACATCTTCAAACTGCCACAGGCAGATGTTGGTTGTAGACTTTGTAATCCTAATCAATCAATCTTCACTAAAAACAATCAAACCTGCAACATACAAGTTACAGCCACAAAGGGTCAATACATTTGAATTGTATTGGCAAGTGATACTATGGTAATATAGTGGATTCTATCATCTATATGCATTTGGCTAAGTGGAGTTGAGGCTTGCATTGCTCAAAATAGATTTTTCCTTAACATTTGAAAATACTAAGTTTTTGCTTTGATAAAATCATTTTACTCAATCAAAGATTGAAGATTTCAAACAACCCTTGTTCAATCCACAAGTTTTAACTTAGAAATTTGAATGATGAGATTCTTGATTGCTTCCATGTCTTGATGCTCAAATTGTCCTTTACCAGGGACATGGCTAAGTACTTAGATTTTACACTCTGCAGAGGTGGTGCACTTTCCCTACAAGACTTGGTTTCCCAAGACAAGATCTTTCAGAAGCCTTCCCTTAGACCAAAATGGACGCGTTCCAACCTATCAAACACTACCACCCACTGTCCATATGGCTAAGTTATTGCAACCTATATGATCATGGCAGAGCCCATATTGCCAAGTGGTTGCACTTGAAGCTTCTCAACATTTGACATCTCAAATCTCTTTGTGCCTGGGTGGCATACCACAAGTGAGATACACAAGCCAGTCCATGGCCTTATGTAACCACTCAACATAAACTAATCCTTCCATTCCACCCAGGTGATTCATTAACTTAGTTGTTTTATTAAACAAAAACATAAGTCCTCAGACTTAGAGATTTTTCCATAGTGTGAATATATTTTCCACCCATGTTTTCTATTAGCTAGGATAAGCTTGATAGTAGTAGGAATCTTAAACTAGGAAAAATTTCCACTAAGGTTTCATCTACTAGTTTTCCTATAGTAAGGTTTATACTTAGCAAAATCCATGCAAGTTTTACTTAGCAAAATTACTAATGCATAGTGAAAGTAATGGGACAAAAGTATGAAGCATCACTTGCCTTTTTGGTAGAGAATGGTGGTTCACTCCTTGATCTTGCTAGTCTCACACTTCACTACAAGTCAATCAAGCAAACACAAATTCAATTCACATTCCAAACCAAAGTCAAACAAACAATTTTTTTCACACACAAAGTAATGGAATCTAAGTCATGCATAAGCATGCAAAGGTTGGTTCTATTGCAAGGATGGTCTCCACTAGGTTTCTAAACTTTGTAAGGTCAAAAGTGGCCATTTTCCAAAGTGGCAAAGTCATTTGCAAAAGGGTTTTGGTTCATAAACCATTTTTAAATCTAATCATTATTTTATGTGGTGAAAATTATTTTTATCAAAGCATAACTTTATGTTTTTCACCAAATGAGTTGCTATTGCAAAACTTGGTGTTTTGGGGTCAGTAGCTTTGAAATAAAATATTTTCCCAAAGTTTTTGTTCCAAAATCATTTCCATAACAAATCCATTATTTTTATTTGGCTAGAAATGGACCAAATCTAATATTCCATCCTAAACTTTTCCAAATCTATTTTCAAAACCATGGGTTGGTTCCTAAGGTCAGTAAGGTCACAACAAACCATTTTGCAAAAGTTTTAACCCTAAAATCAATTTTAAACAATTTTTATACTCTAAATAAGCACACAAATGATTCTGCAAAAACAAGAAAACAAACAGATACTATTTGCTAAACTAAACGCATGGTTGGCTAGGTCTTGCTCTCCTGAATCCAACGACATAAAATTTGTAACTTTTGGACGTGTGTATCCAAAGATACAAGGGTTTGAAGTTTGCAAATAATTCTGTTTTCAAATCTGTTTTTAAACAGAATAGGTGACACGCGGCGTGATTTCATTGGACGGTACCGCTTCACGCGGATCAGCGTTGTTGTGCGTTGGATCTAATCGATCGTGTGGTCTAGAGTGCGTACCTCTTCGTGACTAAGTGATTCTATCTCGCTCACCCGATCTAGATCGAACGGATCTCGTGTGTTTGGCCAGAAGCTGGCGGCGCTGACGCGGCGGCGACTGGCGGCGCGGTCAGGTGTGGACGGTGCCAGTGGTCTAGGAAGCGAGAGAGAAGGAGAAGGGGCTCACCGGGTTCAGGAGGTCACGGTGATGCTCGAGGAGATGTTGGTCGAGCGAGGGGCGTTCTGGTCTTAGTAGGATTGCTCGCTGGAGTGGAGGACGTCAAAAGGCCAGTGGTCGTCGTGGGCGGTGCTGTGATTCACCCTAAGGCATAACAAAGATGCTGTTAGATGCGCAGGACCAAGGCAAAGTTGTGTGCGTGAACAAGAGGTGAAGGGGCGGTCTGGTTCACCTGAAAGTCATCGTCGGAGAAGAACCAGTCGCGGCGGCGTTTAGAAGCTGGTCGTTGCCGATGCTCTGGGGCGCCCGCGGGTTAATGGAAAGTGCCGGGAGATGCTCCTGGGAGTGGGGAAGGTGTGAGCTTGGTCGGGGAGGAGAGGGGCGGTGAGGGGCTGCCGGAATCGGCGTCGGAGCGTCGTCGGACAGAGGCGGTGTTCGAGTAAAATTCGACGTCCTGGGGGCGGGATTGGGGGAGGAGACAGAGGGGAACGGAGGAGAAGACGCAGGCGCTTAATAGCGTGTAGTCATGGCGAGGTTTAAGGCGCGACATCAATGCGAATTGAACGCGCGTATTGAAGGCAGCAACGGCAGCGAGGTTTGGGGGAGGGAGGTCGCGCGGTGAGGACGATGGCTAGCGAAGTGGGACCGTTTCGTTAGTGGGAAAAAGGGTGAGGAGGAGGTCCACCAGTCAGTGGCTTTGCGGGCTGTTTCAGCTGTGAGGAAAAACGGTTCGGGGGAGAGGGGCAGGTGGGCTAGGTGGGCTGTTGGGTTGGAGCTGGGCCAGACGGTGGCATTCTATTTTTTTTCATTCAATCCTTTTTCTTTTTCCAAATTTATTTTCTGTTTTGAATTTCAAACCACCAAACAATGTCCAATTCAAATCAAACAAACACCAAACCTTGTACTAAGAATTTGGTTCTGTTTTAGTAGCATAAAGTAATATTTTTATTCATTTTAGGTTCCATTTATTAATTAAATAAAATGGACCATAGTTTATTAATCAAATAGGGTTTGGTTTATTTAATAAAATCTCTATTTGAAATACAAATATTTTCAAAACTAAAACAGTAGGTTTTATTTGAGAGTAAAGAATACTTGGGAAGCTTGTTTAAAAAAAAATAACACTTTTGTTATAAGGTCCATTAATAATTAATTAAAATGGGCCTTAGTTATTAAATCAAATAGGATTTATTTTATTTAAAACTTTATTTTGAAAACTAATATAGTACCAAAACCATTCAGTAGGTTTTATTTGATAATACAAAATACTTGGAAAACTTATTTGAAATAAATAAATAAGTTTTAGTGTTTTATTTAAAATGGGAAAAGCCTTTACTTTAATAAAATTTGGATATTAAATCCCTATTATTTTATTTAAATAAACCTTTGCTATTTTTATTCAAAACAAAATGTTTTAATTAAAAGCTTGGCCAATGTTTTAATTTGGCTTTATAAAATAATCTTTATTTATAAATCCACCTTTTCATTTGAAAATAAAATCTTTTATTAAAAGATCCAAAAATAGTAATTTTAAATATTTTGAAGTTTAATGTTTATTTATCTTTTTAAATCCCCTTAGGATTTTATTTAATTCAAATGGGTTTGAAGGTTTCCAATTGGATTCAAAAAGTTTCTTCTGGCCCTGAAAATCAAACAAAGTTTTATTTTATTCTTTTATTTTCACATTACAAGATTTGGAAAATCTTGGGATGTGATAGAGGTAACCGTTTGTGTACGGATTATCGGAAGTTGAATGATGTCACTATCAAGAACAAATACCCATTGCCCAAGATAGAAGATTTGTTTGATCAGTTGACCGGTGCCAAAGTGTTTTCTAAGATTGATCTTAGAACAGGATATCATCAACTCAAGATTCGTGCAGAGGATATCCCCAAGACTGGCTTTACCACCAGATATGGATTATACGAGTATATTGTGATGTATTTTGGATTAACCAACGCTCTCGCTTATTTCATGAATCTCATGAATAAGAGTTTTATGGACTTCCTGGATAAGTTTGTCGTTGTTTTCATCGATGACATTCTGATTTATTCCAAATTGGAAGAAGAACATGAGCTACACCTAAGGACCATTCTTGGAACCCTTAGAGAGCATCAGTTGTATGCCAAGTTTAGCAAATGTGAATTCTGGTTACAAGAAGTAGGATTCCTCGGTCACATTGTATCAGCTGGAGGAATTGCCGTTGACCCTTCAAAGGTGAAAGATGTCGAAGATTGGCAAGCCCCAACCACTCAAACCCAAGTTCGTGCATTTCTCGGATTGGCGGGATATTAACGCAAGTTCGTAGAAGGATTCTCGAGTATCGCCAGACCCATGACCCAATTGCTGAAGAAGGACAAGAAGTTTGAATGGACCGACAAATGTGAAGCGAATTTTCAAGAACTCAAGAGGAGATTGATTTTGGCCCCAATCTTAATCATGCCATATATCACGAAGCCCTTCGACGTGTATTGTGACGCATCCAAGACGGGTCTCGGATGTGTGCTAATGCAAGAAGGCAAAGTTATATCTTATCTATCTAGACAACTGAAACAACATGAGCAGAATTACCCAACCCATGACATCGAATTCATAGCCATAGTTCTAGCCCTAAAGACATGGAGGCACTACCTGATGGGAAACCGTTGTGAGATCTATTCGGATCACAAGAGCCTGAAGTATATATTCACTCAGAAGGAGCTGAATATGAGACAGAGAAGATGGATTGAGCTAAACAAGGATTACGATCTGGACATTCACTATCACCCTGGTAAAGTCAATGTGGTAGCAGATGCCCTTAGAAGATTGCCGTGCCGCTTGAACTCCATGATTTTGAAGGAGCAACCAAGATTTCACAAAGATATGGAAGATTTTCGAATGGAATTAGTGAGTGAAGGATTCTTGGCTAGCATAGAACTTCAACCCACTTTGATCAGTCAGATCAAAGAGGCGCAGAAAGGAAATGCTAGTATCGACGGAATTAAGCGTCGCATTGGTACAGGCAAAGTACCCGGATTCACCGAAGACGAAGAAGGAGTTCTGTGGTACAAAGGACGCCTTTGTGTACCAGCAGATTCTGAGTTGAAAGAAGTGATTCTGAAGGAAGATCATGATACTCTTTATTCTATCCACCCCGGAGGAACTAAGATGTATCAAGATTTGAAAGGGCAATTTTGGTGGCATAAGATGAAGAGAGAAATCGGAAGCTATATCGCCAAGTGTGATATATGTGAGAGCGTCAAGGCGGGACATCAAAGACCCGCAGGATTGTTGCAACCATTGCAGATTGCGGAATGGAAATGGGATTCCGTTGGAATGGACTTTATCACCGGATTTCCTACTTTTAGTAGGGGAAATGACTATATCTGGGTCATAGTGGACAGATTGTCCAAAGTCGCCCATTTCTTACCCGTCAAGACCACATATCAGAGTTCGAAGCTAGCGGAGTTATACATCGCTAGAATCGTCAGTTTGCATGGAGTCCCCAAGAACATCGTATCGGATCGAGGAACTCAGTTTACCTCAAGATTCTGGAAGAAAGTCCAAGAAGGTTTAGGAACCCACCTAGATTTCAGCACCGCGTATCACCCTCAGACCGATGGACAAACAGAGCGAGTAAATCAAATACTTGAAGATATGTTGAGAGCATGTGTGTTAGAATATGGATCTAAGTGGGAAGACTGTCTGCCGTTTGCATAATTTTCATACAACAATAGTTATCAAGTTAGTTTGCAAATGGGCCCATTTGAATTCATGTACGGAAGAAAGTGTTGCACCCCTTTGAACTGGTCGGAAGTAGGAGAGAGTCAGATTTTCAGACCCGATATCCTACGAGAGGCAGAAGAGAAGGTTCACAAGATTTGTGAGCACCTCAAGACAGCCCAGTCAAGACAGAAGAGTTATGCCGACAAGAGACGTCGAGACCTCTCCTTCAACATAGGAGATTTTGTGTATCTGAAAGTGTCGCCATTGAAAGGAATGCAGCGTTTCCAACTGAAAGGAAAGTTAGCCCCCAGATATATCGGACCCTTCAAGATTCTGAACCGTCGAGGAGAAGTGTAGTATCAATTGGAACTACCCGAAGAGATGTCAGCCGTGCATAATGTGTTCCATATCTCATTACTTCGCAAGTGCCTCGAAGTTCTAGAGAAGACTGAAGTGTTCAAGAATATTGATCACCAGACCATAGAGATCAACGATGACCTAACCTATCCCGAAGTACCCATCCGTATTTTGGAAGAAGCTTTTAGAACCACCAGAACCCGAAGCATCAAGTTTCTCAAGATTCAGTGGAGCAACCACACAGAAGAGCAAGCTACCAGGGAGCACGAAGATCACATCACGACGGATTTTCCCGATCTCTTCAAATCCTAGGTAATCTTTTTCGTCCTTTTTCAAATCTCGGGACGAGATTTTGTTTAAGGGGGGAAGGTTTGTAACATCCCAAAAATATTAACTAGAATCATCAAACTCTAATCACCAAATTTAGGGTTAACAAAAACTTTTCCAATTAAAATATGAAAGCATTCATATGTGTATGTATCAAAATTTGGATTCTTTTGAATTGCCATGGTTCTGTGTTTCTTTGCTTGTAAAATGATTCTTAGGTGAAATAAACATCATCTAAACAATCCCCAAACTTTTCCCAAAGACAAACAAATCAAAACAAACAAATTAAGTGAATGGTCACTTTGACCAATTTAACTCCCATGCCTACTTTGGCTATCTCTAACTTTCAGAACTTAACAGAAACATGTATGGATCTTTGCACCCCTTGATAGTACTCATAACACGGTACCAAGGCCCACTTTGTGATCATCCAAAAACATTAGAATGCATGGTTTAAATGGCAGTTAAAAAATGAATCTATTTCATATGGGAAGATCCCACTATTTCAAAAACCACTCAAACAAGCTCAATTTTCAAAACCCAAGCATCCACAGAATCCTCAACACATGCCTAGCACACCCACCAAAAATATTTTCAAAATTCAAAACTTAAGTTCATGCGGCCATTTCATCAAACAGGTTGCACATTCAAGTCAACAAAATCACAAACACTATTTTGAGCATTGTTTTGAGCCAACCTTGTTCCCTCTATGGTTACACTAGCCTCAGTAGATCATCTAGCAACCTTAACTAAGCTCTAGCACCACTATAAACTCGCCAATGTCATCAATGGTGAACTGGCCGAGTGCACCCATGTCACCCCAGTGTGGACAGCAATCTAGGAGAAGAACTAGTCGTGACAACCTTGTCTAGGAGATAGCCCATGCCTCACCGCCCCCTCTAGACCAGCCCTAGCTCGAACACCACGACCAGAACTGCTAGGAACATCGCGCCCGCGCCGCTGTCGACCATGCCGACACGCACCGCAGAGCACGCTCCGTTCCCACGCAACCCGACCACCTCGAGCCCTCGCCCCCCACTAGCATGCACCCCACCGTCCGAGGAGACCACTAGACATGCCCATTTCACCGCCCGTACCCCGTAGCCACCGCTCGCCGCAGAGTTCGCCGCCTCTACCTCATAGAGCACTGCTCGTTCCCGACCGTTTTCCACCGCCCCTACATGCGCATTTAAACCATAGAGCATTGCCAGGAGACCACCGATCGATCGCCACCCTCGGCCATGGCTCTATCCACCCGTAGCCATGTCGCCGCCGTCGCTTGCCCATCCCTCTCGGTCTCGCCGTCGAGCCTATAAAAGGAGGCGACCCCCAGTCGATTGAAGCACACCATTTAACTCCCCTCACCTCACTGATCGTTCCACCCCTTAGCCAGAGCAAGGCGAGAAGCGCATCGCCGAAATTTGGCCGGAGCTCGCCGCTTCAGAGGAGAAGAGGAGCCGTTGATTTCGACCACCCCCGGAGCTGCCGCAACCAATTTCGACCGCTGCCGACTTGCTGCTTGCCCGCCATTGCCGCCATCGGAGCCTGGTATGCCCCCCCACTGAGCCGCTAGGGTTCGAGCTCACCGTTGACTTGTTCATCGTCGACGACGACCCTCAGCCATCGATCTTCATTCTAATCCAACGCACCACATCGCCTGCACGCTTGCTTTAAAGAGCCACCGACGTAGTCCCCGTCATCTGTGCGCCAGGCCGTGAGTGACACTGGGCCGGCCCATTACCGCTTCCCGCGCAACCCACTCGTTTGAATTTAGCTTTTTCTATTTATATTCAAACTCAGTTCTGTACCTAGTTTCAAAAATTAACCCAGCTCTATTAAGTGAACCAAATTGAATGAAACCAATTTTGTTAGAAAGATATTGAAATGCTTAATCCAAGCCCGTTGGATTCAAATCATTTGAATCTATAGATCAACCTTGGTAAAAATAACAAGGCAGAAGATTTTCTGCATTCAAACATTTTTCAAATTTAAACCATAATAGCTTTTGAGTTGATTCCAACTCTCAAAAATCACATTTGATCATACCTTTCATAATATATAAAAAACATAAGGGTTTACTTACAGAAATAATGTTCATGTAATAAAAGAATGCCACATAGGCATTTCTAGTCATTTATTTTTATTTGAAATAAAAGGTTAAATCTTTTTAAATTGTGACACCACTTTAAATCAAATTCCCATGTACTGAAATATGTGGTGATGACATGTGTCAACATGATCCCATGTTTGGTTTGGAGAATATTAAATCTTAAGTAGTTTTTTAATGAGTAGAAATTACTTTTCTAAAAATAAAAGAAATAAGACAAATATTTAATCTTGTAATATTAGTGATGATGCTAGATCATCTATAGAACCCTTGTGTGTGATGATTGAAAATAGTTAAGTATTGTTTGGTGATTGTGTACCTCGTATTTATTTAGACACTAGTATCGACCAAGGATACGAGGAGGAAGGAGGATACTACGCAGAAGAAGCCGACGAGAACTTCAACCACTTCTCTCCACAAGGCAAGCTTATACTGATACTGATGCAAGCCTAATACTACTAGTTGATTGAGAAAGCTAACACTTGCAATTATGAAAGTTAGATAAACTATGCAATGCACTAAGCATGCTTGGTTAGACACATTTGATGATACCCAATCCTAGTTTTACTTGCAAGCTTTCTACTTTATTTCTTTATCAAAGCTCTTAATTAGAGTTTACTTGAGTAAATTGTAGATACTAGAAAGATAATTGAATGTTGCATAAAGAGCATTAAATTTGGCCTAAGATAGATAATCTTGATGGCATCCTAAGGTATGAGATTGTACTTAGTTAAACTCCACTAGTTTACCACCCCTCATTAGTACTCACTCCCATTTGTAGATGTTAGTGCTAAGCATAAAACTTGATCAACTTTAGATGGGAATACTTGGTGAAAATGGTTATGAAAATCTTGGAATGATGGATCATTCTACTGAGATGTTTTGACATGTGTTTCCGAACACCAGATGATTTTGGTGATGAAAATATTGAGGCATGAGCCTTAGCCCTTTATAAAACTGATGGTTGTCTGGATGCGATACCATTCCAATTTTACCGTACAACCACAATACCCGAGAATTGGGTAGGGCTTGACTGGAAACTTATATACCTTAGTATGGGTTCCCTCACGGCCAAGGTCTGAGATGAGGCTACCTTGTGAAGATTGTCCACCTGTGCAGTACCCAACATGACAGTTGGTCATGGTTGGGAGGCCAAACTCACAGGAGAGGTGGTTATACTAGGGCGTGTAATTGAAAGGTTAGGACTGATTATCCGCATACTGAGTATGGTGAATTCAGGATTTGTTCCTAACGGATGTATCGAATGTTGTGGTGAAAGTGTACAATATCTTTAGAGTGTCAAACTATTCGAATAGCCGCGTCCGCGGTAATGGATAGTTGGAGTGGCCATACTGTTCCCCGGTCAGATGTTTTAAAAATTACTTGTGAAATGAATTGAGAATTTGACTTGACCACAACAGAGTTGTGATATGAAATGCAAGTTCCCACTTAGGTGTTATAAAATTTCAACCAGCTTTTCTTGTTTCTGAACTTAGTAGAGGTAAATCTGGCTTTTTGCAAAAAACCATAGAGCTTAGTGTCCTATTACAAAAACCCCCTTCAATTGTTAGTTGTAGTTTGCGAGTACTTAAAGAGTACTCATGGCTTTGTCCCTGGCTATTCCTGTGGCCATACTATGAAGAGGAGTACCAGGACGAAGGACCCTAGGAAGGTTACACAACTAGGATCATCTCCCATCGTGAGCATTGCCTGTGACCCCAAAGATGGAGCTTCGCCTACACTACCTTTATTATTATGTTATTCCGTTGCTTGAGTTGTATTAAGAACTGGATCATGAGATCCTTATTTGTGTAAGACCTTATGTACGGTTTGTAATGGATGATGTACTATGGTATCCAATTCTGTTATATCTCACAAAAATGGTGATCCTGGGATTGCGATGTATGGCATAACAGGCATCTGGGATTAAAAATCCGGGTGTTGACAATTGTCCTCCAATGATCTGTGGATCAGCAAGGATTTGTCCCAAGCCTAGTTCCTCCTTTAGATCCCTTTCAGATGTGTTTTTTCGTGGTTTCTGGTGGTTGTGAATGTCAGATCCTCGTGTCGTCTTTGCCAGGAGAAAGTATTTGACGAGGTGAACCCGATGGTGCCTGGTACGAGTGGATGGTACGGGCAGGCTCCGCACGTACCACTGGTCATTATCGGCACTGGTTGCCTCTCCTCATTTGGTATTTTCCAAGGTGCAAAGGTAAATTCATAAAATGACTTTTATCACTTAAAATATCATATTATAGTATAATATGGCAGATTTAATTGATATGTTCATAATAGACTTAGTGAGTCGGGATCCTATTGAAATAAAGACAAAAATGTGCGTGCGAACACAGTGAAATACAAAGATCCCTACTCTATTTATGCAAAAAAAGATAAATATGCTTCAATTTTGGACTCATCAACTCCCCCAAGTTAGGCTCTTTCTCTTCCCTAAGCAAGATGGCGGCTTATGGACAAGATGATCATTTTCATGAGACATGCGTCATTACAATAAATGAGGCAAAAATTAGTAACAGGAATACATCAGATGTAAAGAAGCGTTGTGTCACATACCAAAATTTTCCAAATTTGAAATGTGAAAAATAAATGAACAAAATAAACAATTGTTGAAATTTATGGTGAAAAGAAACTTTTTTATTCCAAATGGAAACATCAAAACCTATTTTGAGCAAATAGAATCCTAAAGGTATTTAAAAAGATAAACAAATAATAAATAAAATTATAATAGTTGGAATCACCATTTTTGGATCCTTAAATAAAAAGATATGGTTTTTATAAGCAAAGGTAGAAATAATAAATAAGGACTATTTTAAAGAGCCAAATTAAAACTTGGCCAAACAATTGAAATAATTTTTTTGTTTAATAAAAAGAGTAAAGGATTATTTAAATAAAATCATGAGGATTTATTAATATCCAATTTTATTTAAGTAAAGACATTTTCCTATTTTGAATGAATATTAAAACTTAATAAAGTATTTTAAATAAAAATTCAAAGTGTTTTATTTTTCACATAAAACCTACTGAAAATGTTTGGTAAAAATTTAGATTTCAAATAGAGTTTTAAAACATATTTAAATCCTATTTGATATAAAGACAAAAGTCTATTTTTAAAATAAATAATAAACACTAAAATTAAATTTTTCTAAATTTGACTTTAAAATATGTTAATAAAAAGTATTAGAATATAAACAAAGTTTGGGAAAGGTTTGAATTCAAATAGTGTTTGAATTGTTTGAATAAAAATCAAATCAGATAAATAGAAAAGGAAAAAGAAAAGATTCTGAATAAAAAAATGGAAACGAACCCAACCCACTAACAGGCCCAGTCCAGCCCAACTCGTAACCCACCTGCTTCCCCCTCTCGCGAACCATTTTCACTCAGAAGCTAACCCGCGCCGTCGCTGACAGAAGGACCCACCTAACTTTTCCCTACCTCGCTGATGAACGGACCCCACATGACTGTTCTTTGTTTCCACCCTGCGACCAGCTCCTCGCTGCCGTTCCCAGACGTTAACTCTAGCGATGAATTCGTTTAAATGACAGCATTAATCCCTCCAGTAAGCACACGTACATAAACTCCTATGCCCCCTCTTCCATTCCCCCCAAGCATCGCCTCCTCTCGGCCACCAGGCTGTCCCAATTGACCGCTGCAAACCATCTCTTCCGACGAAGCTCTCTGGCGAAATCCGTCGCCGTCTAACCACCCCTTGCATCCCAGTCCAGACATGCGTGCTCCCCATCGCCCGCTGCATCTCCCAGTGCTGCTCGCTAGCCCACTCGTTCACCAGAGGCTCGGCAACATCAACATCAGAGCATTGCCACCTCCTTCCTCGACTCCGGCGAGTCCCTCCGGTGAGTACAGACCGCCCTGACCCTCCCGTTGATGCTCCTCTGATCTACGCACTTGCCCGCGTCTAACTATACCTTCCTCTTGCCTTCTAGTGATCTGTAGCTCCGCCCCTGTCGACAAACAGAAGCACCTGGCGCCGCCGCTAACTCCGACGAGCAATCGTCGCTGCTCCAATGCGCCCCTCGACAAACTGACCCTACCTTGAGCTTCACTGCAACCACGCGACCACGGTGAGCCTCCTCTCCCTCTCCCGCGCTACCTAGTCCCTCGACAACCTCTCCGTCTGAGGGTGCGCCGCCATCCGCCACCGCCAGCACCGCCAGAACTTGGTCATGTGCTGTGGACCGTTGGATCCGGATCGAAGGAATAGGATTAGATCTTAATCTAAAGGGTATGCAATGA
Source organism: Avena longiglumis (assembly GCA_030063025.1). Taxonomy (NCBI): domain Eukaryota; kingdom Viridiplantae; phylum Streptophyta; class Magnoliopsida; order Poales; family Poaceae; genus Avena; species Avena longiglumis. The sequence goes on along the minus strand of CP125974.1, from coordinate 188,965,174 downwards.
TCTGTGTCGTGCGATTTAAATGAGATCCTGCGGCCAGTATAGCTCAATCCAAACGAAGCGGTACCGTCCAATAGGATAGTGCCACATGTCCAGGGTTTGTTTTAAAACAGAAATTTTGATCTATTAGATATGCAAATTTGCAAAATTCATAACTTTTATTCTACACGTCCAAATTTTGCAAATTTTATATCATTGGAATCAGCAGGACAATTACTTTGCCACCATGCACTTTGTTTAATGATTTTATTCTGGAAACTTAGTTGTTTTTGCCGAAACTTGTGTAGGCATAATTTGAATATAAAAATTATTCTAGAAATATTTTTATGGTAAAATCTTTGGAAAATGGATTTTTTTGAACCTACTGACCATAGAAACCAACTTATTGATTTAAAAATGTATTTTGTGAATACAAAGAATATATCTTTGAATAAGAGCATTTCTAGTCAAATAAAAATATTGTTTGTGTGTTAAAAATACTTTTTGAGTAAAATCTTTGGAAATGATTTGAATTAAACTCTCTGACCCTAAACACCAAGTTTTGAGATTTAAAAATATATTTGGTGAACCCTATAAAATTATTACTTTGCTAAAAGGCATTTCCAACAACATAAAATATACTTTGGTATCAAATTGGTTTATCAGGTGAAACCTTTTGCAAATGGTTTTAATATTAAACACTGGACCTTAAAACACTAACATGTTGTGTTTAAAAATATTTTACAAACACTAGGGATTATCTTTTTGATTTAAATCATTACTAGCAAAACAAAAATGACTTAAGGTGGCCATTTTCACCAACTTGAATTTAAATAGTTTTACCACTTTTGTAAATGACCAATATGAGCTTTAAAATGTTTAGAGCCTAATAGAAACCACTTTTCGAAATAAAACCATCTTTTGCATGCTTGCATGCATTGCCTTGTTTTTGTTATTTTATGTGGTGAATTGTTTGAATGCTAGTTGAATATATGTTTGATTGATTGAACTGTAGTGAAGTTAGAAGAGTGTGATATTTGCAAGATCAAGGAGTGAACCAATATTCCCTACTAAAAAGGCGAGTGACACTATCATCCATGTCCTACTATTTTCATTACACTTAGTGGATTTTTGTAACATGCATGATAGGACTACTATATTTCTAAGATATGCTATATCCTATTAGGATATCCTTATATCTTCCTTAGTGAAAACAATGTAGTTGTAGTATGCTTAGACATGCTATATATTTGGGATGGGATACATGATATGATTACATGAAGTGTTGGAAAAATATATGTTTTGTGTAATAAAACAAGTACTCAATGAACCACCTGGGTGGAAAGAGGATACTCAAGTTTTGGAAAAGGTGGCAACAAAGGGAACCATGTTTATATGTCTATCTTTTTGTATGTGCACTAGAAGAAAACCACCCAGGGACTTAGAGATTGAACATGTTTCTCGTACAGTGGCTTCCGTGTACAGCCACATGCTAAATGGGCTCTGGCTTAGTCAACTACATAGTGGAAGACCCATGCATTGGCATCTTCAGGTTAACTAGAATTGTGTAGGGAAATATATCCCTACATTGGTGCCTGGTAGACAAGATAGCATTGTGTACTGGGAGGACTTCTATGGAAAGACTTTGTCACATTCTCGATCTACCGGTACTCCATTTGGTGTGTACTTATCCAGTGGCCACTGGTGGCGTCAAGACGAGATTGTGTCATGTGGATAAAGTGTACAACTTCTGCAGAAGATCAAATTCTAAGTACTTAGCTGTGTCCCCGGTTATGGACAACTCTGAGCAACTAAGGCCTGAAGCTATGGAAGATCTCAACATTCCAATTTCTCAAAGTAAAACTTGATGGTGACAACAAGGGATTAGAAGCACTTGGAGTTTGCCAAGGAGTTTAGAAAGATTTGACAAAAGATCAAAACTATTTTGAAAAGATAGGATAAAACTATATTGCTTTCTGCAAAAGAGCCTAAACCCTACTTAGCCAAATATGCATGTAATGATAAGATTCCACCTACTTCTACATAATAGTGAAACTTGCCAATACAATTCAAATGTATTGACCCTTGTGGCTGCAACTTATTATGTTGCAGGTATGTTTAATGTTAGTGAAGTCTGTTGAATAGGATTACAAATCTACAACCAACATGATTTCCTGTGGCACTTTGAAGATGAAGGACTCCATGCTATAGTTATTTCTGCTGCATTGTAATGAGATAGCCAATTAAGCTATGTAAGATGTAATGAATTATTTTATTCCTGGTTATAAAGTTGTGCTTTGACCTTTGTTTCTTGATATTACATCTTAATTGTGGATGCTAGCTATTGATCTAGGGACTAGTATTGTAAACATAGGGATCTCTACCTTATTGAAGGTTGGGACCTCTATAGATGGTATCAGAGCACTGTGTTGCCTATAGAATTGTAACCCTAGGATTGGACAAAACCCCTTAGAAAAATAGGAGTTGTTATTGTTCCAAAACTTATTTACAAACAATCTTGTAAACTCTTTCCTCAACCTTTTGGTTTTGAATTCTACATCTCTTCCTTTTTTTCAACTTGATGGACAAAGCCTCTACCATGACCAATGACTTCAAGTTTAGTTTCACCAAGGACTACAACTTAGACATCACTAAGGACTAAAAGTGGGAACCAAGAGACATTAGATTGCCTACCAAAAACATTGATATCATGTTAGGTTATCGATCATATTGACCTATGAGGAATGACTATACTAGGTTGATTGTTTCAAGACAACTTGTTGTTTCCTTCAACCCATGAGTTAAGCTCATAAGTTGTTAAGTGAATAGTTGCTTGTTGATTGTTTGATTGCTTGATTGAACTTGATTTTTTTGGGTTGTGTGTTAGAACTACTTTAGACCTATCCATCATTACTCATCCCTATCAAACCAACAGATGCCTCCTCGACGTGCCAATCCCAACCTAACCAACAACAACAATGTCACTCCCGAGATGCAGCAGTTGATGACAACTCAAGCTCAAATAATGTAGATGATGACGCATTTTGTGCAAAATCAGAATCAAAATAGCAATAACAACAAAAATCAGAATAATCCTCCAGCACTTGACATGCTCACCAGATTTCTAAAGCTAAGGCCTGCAAGGTTATCTGGAACAACTAATCCAATGGTAGCCAATGACTGGTTACGTTCGTTGAATAAGGACTTAGTGATTGTTGGCTGCACCGACGAGGAAAAAGTTAGGTTTGCAGCATTTCTGCTTGAAGGCCCAGCAGCAACATGGTGGGACAACTTTCAGATCACCACTATCCTTGAGGATGTGACTTGGGCTATTTTTGAGGATGGTTTCCGTACAGCTCACATCACATCTGGAGTGATGAACTTGAAGAAAAAGGATTTTCACAATCTGAAACAGCATCACCTCAATGTGGCTGAGTACATTGAACAAATTCAACAATCTGGCTTGCTATGCACCAGATGAAGTTGATACAGATGCTAAGAGGAAGGAGAAATTCCTCGAAGGACTTAATGATGAGTTGAACCTGCAACTGTCATTTGCCTATGTCCTAACTTATCAATCACTCTATGACAAAGCCACCATCTTGGAAAACAAGATGAATCAAGTTGAGAACAGAAAAGAGGAAGCATAAACTCAAGTATCACTAAGGATGATCACAAAGGAAGCGTTCATTCAAAAAGAACAATGAAGATTCTGAACCACATAAGTACCACCACAACAACAATGGAAGTGATAATGATGGAAATGATACTGACAATGGAGATGACCTTGGTCAGAACCAACATGACACTTTCAGGAAGAAAGACATTAGCCAGTTGCAGTGCTATAATTGTAAGGAACTTTAACACTATGCATCAGACTGTCCTGGGAAAGGAAAGAAAAAGGATGCTAGAACCTCCAATGGAAATGACTCAACTGTGACCCAGAAAGTACATGTGAACCACATTGACATGGATGGGAACCTTGAAGAAAAAGAAGATGTGGATGTCAGGAATTAGTTAACTCAGTTGAGTCAAATAAGGATTCCTTGTCTGGATATCAAGTATTGAACCCATGGTCAAGTGAACCATCAATGTAACCTTATGAGACATTATTTTAAGGGTGGTAGTACCCTAATTGTCTTGAAGCCAACTTGTAACCCCTAGCCTTCCCAAATCTCGGGATGAGATTTCTTTTAAGGGTGGTAGCCTGTCACATCCCAAAATTTTCCAAATTTTAAAATGTGAAAAATAAATGAACAAAATACACAATTGTGGAAATTTAGGGTGAAAAGAAACTTTTTGATTCCAAATGGAAACATCAAAACCTATTTTGATCAAATATAATCTTAAGTGATTTAAAAAGATAAACAAATAATAAATAAAATTATAATAGTTGGAATCACCATTTTTCGATCCTTAAATAAAAAGATATGGTTTTTATAAGCAAAGGTAGAAATAATAAATAAGGACTATTTTAAAGAGCCAAATTAAAACTTGGCCAAACAATTGAAATAAAATATTTTTGTTTAATAAAAAGAGTAAAGGATTATTTAAATAAAATCATGAGGATTTATTAATATCCAATTTTATTTAAGTAAAGACATTTTCCTATTTTGAATGAACATTAAAACATAATAAAGTATTTTAAATAAAAATTCAAAATGTTTTATTTTTCACATAAAACCTACTGAAAAGGTTTGGTAAAAATTTAGATTTCAAATAGAGTTTTAAAACATTTTTAAATCCTATTTGAAATAAAGACAAAATTCTATTTTTAAAATAAATAATAAACCCTAAAATTAAATTATTCTAAATTTGACTTTAGAATATGTTAATAAACAGTATTAGAATATACACAAAGTTTGGCAAAGGTTGGAATTCAAATAGTGTTTGAATTCTTTGAATAAAAATGAAATCAGATAAATAGAAAAGGAAAAAGAAAAGATTCTAAATAAAAAAAATGGAAACGAACCCAACCCACTAATGTGCCCAGCCCAAATTTCAACTCGCCACTGCTTCCCCTATCGAACTGCTTTCACTCGAAGCTAACCCAAGATCGGCTGTAAGAACCCACCTAACTTTTCCCTACCTCACTGATGAACGGACACCACATGACTGTTCTTTCTTTCCACCCTGCGACCAGTTCCTCGTTGCCGTTCCCAGAAGTTAACTCCGGCGCTAAATTCGTTTAAATGACAGTGCTAATCCCTCCAGTAACCACGCATACATAAACGCCTACCCCCCCTCTTCCATTCCCCCAAGCATTGCCTCCTCTCGGCCACCAGGCTGTCCCAATTGACCGCTGCAAACCATTTATTCCGACGAAGCTCTCCGGCGAAATCCGTCGCCGTCCGACCACCCCTTGCCTCCCAGTCCACACATGCGTGCTCCCCATCGCCCGCTACATCACCCAGTGCCGCTCGGTAGCCCGCGCGTTCACTAGAGGATCTGCAACATCAACATCAGAGGGTCGCCGCCTCCTGCTTCGACTCCGGCGAGTCCCCCTGGTGAGTAGAGCCGCCATGTCCCTCCCGTTGATGCTCCTGTGATCTATGCACTCGCCCGCTTCTAACTATACCTTCCTCTTGCCTTCTGGTGATCTGTAGCTCCGCCCCCGTCGACAAACAGAAGCACCTGGCGCCACCGCTAACTCCGACAAGCAATTGTCGCTGCTCCAGTGCGCCCATCGACGAACTGACCCTACCTTGAGATTCACTGCAACCACGCGAGCACGGTCAGCATCCTCTTCCTCTCCCGCACGACCTAGTCCCTCGGCAACCTCTCCGTCTGAGCGTGCGCCGCCGTCCGCCGCCGCCAGCGCCGCCAGAACTTGGTCATGTGCTGTGGACCATTGGATCTGTATCGAAGGAATAGGATTAGATCTTAATCGAAAGGGTATGCAACGATCTGTGCCGTGCGATTTAAATGAGATCCTGCGGCCAGTATAGCTCAATCCAAACGAAGCGGTACCGTCCAATAGGATAGTGCCACATGTCCAGGGTTTGTTTTAAAACAGAAATTTTGATCTATTAGATATGCAAATTTGCAAAATTCATAACTTTTAATCTACACGTCCAAATTTTGCAAATTTTATATCATTGGAATCAGCAGGACAATTACTTTGCAACCATGCACTTTGTTTAATGATTTTATTCTGTAAACTTAGTTGTTTTTGCAGAAACTTGTGTAGGCATAATTTGAATATAAAAATTATTCTAGAAATATTTTTACGGTAAAATCTTTGGAAAATGGATTGTTTTAAACCTACTAACCATATAAACAAACTTATGGATTTAAAAATGTATTTTGTGAAGCCAAAGAATAAATCTTTGAATAAGAGCATTTCTAGTCAAATAAAAATATTGTTTATGTGTTAAAAATACGTATTGAGGAAAATCTTTGGAAAATGATTTGAATTAAACTCTTTGACCCTAAACACCAAGTTTTGATATTTAAACATATATTTGATGAACCCTATAAAATTATACTTTGCTAAAAGGCATTTCCAACAACATAAAATATCACTTTGGTATAAAATTGGTTTATGGGGTGAAACCTTTTGCAAATGGTTTTAATATTAAACACTTGATCCTTAAATACTAACATGTTGTGTTTAAAAATATTTTATAACCACTAGGGATTATATTTTTGATTTAAATCATTCCTAGCAAAACAAAAATGACTTAAGGTGGCCATTTTCACCAACTTGAATTTAAATGGTTTTACCACTTTTGTAAATGACCAATATGGGCTTTAAAATGTTTAGAGCCTAATAGAAACCACTTTTCCAAATAAAACCATCTTTTGCATGCTTGCATGCATTGCCTTGTTTTTGTTATTTTATATGGTGAATTGTTTGAATGCTAGTTGAATATATGTTTGCTTGATTGAATTGTAGTGAAGTTAGAAGAGTGTGATATTTGCAAGATCAAGGAGTGAACCAATATTCTCTACTAAAAAGTCAAGTGACATATCATCCATGTCCTACTATTTTCATTACACTTAGTGGATTTTTGTAACATGCATGATAGGACTACTATATTTCTATGCTATGCTATATCCTATTAGGATATCCTGATATCTTCCTTAGTGAAAACAATGTAGTTGTAGTATGGTTAGCCCTGCTATATATTTGGGATGGGATACATGATATGATTACATGAAGTGTTGGAAAAATATATGGTTTATGTAATAAAACAAGTACTCAATGAACCACCTGGGTGGAAAGAGGATACTCAAGTTTTGGACAAGGTGGCAACAAAGGGAACCATGTTTATATGGCTATGTTTTTATATGTGCACTAGAAGAAAACCACCCAGGGACTTAGAGATTGAACATGTTTCTCGTACAGTGGCTTCCGTGTACAACCACATGCTAAATGGGCTCTGGCTTAGTCAACTACATAGTGGAACACTCATGCATTGGCATCTTCAGGTTAAGTAGAATTGTGTAGGGAAATATATCCCTACATTGGTGACTGGTAGACAAGATAGCATTGTGTATTGGGAGGACTTCTATGGAAAGACTTTGTCACATTCTCGATCTGTCGGTACTCCATTTGGTGCGTACTTATCCAGTGGCCACTGGTGGCGTCAAGACGAGATTGTGTCATGTGGGTAAAGTGTGCAACTTCTACAGAAGATCAAATTCTAAGTACTTAGCCATGTCCCCGGTTATGGAAGATCTATACATTCCAATTTCTCAGAGTAAAACTTGATGGTGAGAACAAGGGATTAGAAGTACTTGGAGTTTTCCAAGGAGTTTAGAAATATTTGACAAAAGATCAAAACTAATTTGAAAAGATAGGATAAAACTATCTTGCTTTCTGGAAAAGAGCCTAAACCCTACTTAGCCAAATATGCATGTAATGATAAGATTCCACTTACTTCTACATAATAGTGAAACTTGCCAATACAATTCAAATGTATTGACCCTTGTGGCTGCAACTTATTATGTTGCAGGTTTGTTTGATGTTAGTGAGGTATGTTGAAAAGGATTACAAGTCTACAACCAACATGATTGCCTGTGGCACTTTGAAGATGAAGGACTCCATGCTATAGTTATTTCTGCTGCATTGTAATGAGATAGCCAGGTGAGCTATGTAAGATGTAATGAATTGTTTTATTCCTGGTTATAAATTTGTACTATGACCTTTGTTTCTTAATATTACATCTTAACTGTGGATGCTAGCTAATGATCCAGGGACTAGCATTGTAAACACAGGGATATCTACCTTATTGAAGGTTGGGACCTCTACACGTTGGGGGTATTAATTATTATACCCTTACACATTACATTACTTAGAATCTTCCACACCTTCTCTAGTATTAATGAAATTATAAGAAGCTCCTAGTTATTTATCATATCTTATAATTTTTTTCACCCTGCACTGTAAGGCAAAAGCCCCACAGCAATTTTTTTATTATCATAAAAACCAAAAAAATACACTCCTAATATACAATATAGAGAAGAAAGCTAGGAAGGCTCATATATACCTACTCAACAAATGGAAGCTATCCAACCCTTCAGACTCTCCCTATGTTTTCTTTTGACTCTATACACTAAATGATGTAAATCATTTAAAAAACTACTCTTCCACCTTATAAAGGTGGGTCTCTCGAACTCAAATATTTTGCCATTTCGTTGCTTCCATATGTGCCAACAAGCCATGATCATAACCTCCATAAAGAGAGGTTTACCAAAACCCCTCTTAGCTTTAGTAATTGAAATGTGCATGTCATCACTCAAAGTCCCATCAATCTGTAAGAAATTACATATCCTCTAGCTGAAATTGCATGTGAAGAAAAGATGAAATCTCTCCTCAAATGTCCTAGTGGGGAAAAGTACATAGAAATTCTCTCCCTAAAATTTCCAATTCCTCCTCAGCAACATATCTTTAGTGTTTAATCGGTCGCTTAGCAACAGTTAAGCAAAAAACCTTGACTTTAAGGATACATTCTAGCTCCCTAAGAGAGCAAGATAAATGTTGCAGTTAACCAATGCTCCAATCCATTAACCAAAGGAAACAAGTCCTGTATTGAGGGCTTTGTAGACCTAAATATGGAAAACATAGAGATCCCACTTGGCAGCCTAGAATAGAAGCAAGGTTTTCAGTGTCTTCCTTGTTCACATTCAGAGGTATAATTATAAATTTCTAAAAATTAACCCTAAGGCCAGTTGAAGTACCAAATTTATGCAAAATATCCTTTAAAGCCACCATTTGATCCATCTCAGCAGACATCACCAAGATCGTATCATCTCCATACTGTACTATGGGGAAGTCAACACCATTTGTATTGATAGGTATGAAGGGAATATGCCCTGAGAGGTAATAATAAGTGTTTATTATGTGTATTCCAAGTATATGATAGATGTTTATTTTGAATGCTATAATTGTATTAATACGGAAACATTAATACATTTGTGTTTAATAAACAAACAGAAATTTCCTAGGTATGCCTCTCTCATAAACTAGTTCGTTGATTAACAAGATGATCACAGTTTCCTGATCACAGACATTGGATGTTGTTAATAACAAGATCACAACATTAGTGTAATGATGTGATGAACATTCATCCGAAGTATAGAATTACGATCAAAGTCATTGAGTTTATATTGTTATAAACAACTTACAAAGTGATCTGTAACACCCTCAGAATCGACCCTATGCAAGTTTCAGCGATTCCCGCCCAACCCGCATAGAAACGATTCGAAGGTGCCCACCAAGCACTTTCGTGCGGGTGGAAAACGAAGTAATAACATTACACAACAGTCCTCGATGGGACCCACAGAACAGATATATATATATATATACAACAGCGACTCAAAGAGTCAAGAATACAGATATAATATACAAAGATCCAAATCACCTTGAAAATGATAGAGCGTCCGACTACGGACAAGATGCAAATGGGGCTAAGAGCCCTGAAGAATAACCAATGGCGTCCATAACCCTGCCCAGGCCAAGCCGGAAGGGTAACCCTGCTAACGACGTCGATCTCAAAACCTGCTTAAACAAAAGGGGTGCCGACAAAGGCAAAGGAAAAAGAGAGAGCGGTCGATCGAGGACATGACAGCGAGGCTAGAATTGCGGTCCTCGCCTACATAGGTATGGTGGATCTGAAGCGCAGCATGCACTAAACAACCTATAGAGACTCGATACAACTGTCGGCTATCAGAGAGGGATAAGAAAGAGCTATTCGGATCCAACCTGAATCTTACACCAAACAATCCCATCCTGGTATTTCCCCCTCGAGACCAAACGAGGAAGTCCACCGAGGAACTCACACAGTTGGAAGTTTTATTTATTCAGTTATCGTTGCAGCAATTACTAGTCAGGTATAGATAGTCATCCTGATAAAAATAAGCAGTGGGCACTTTTATTTAACCATTCCATTGTAGTTGCAACACTTACTAGTCAGATACAATTAGCATGAGATATCCCAAAACCCAGAAGTTGTTGGTACTTTTATTTAGCCATTCCGTTGTAGTTGCAATACTTACTAGTCAGATACAATTGTCGCAAGCGACAAACCAAACAAGCAATTGTTGGCAGTTTTATTTAGCCATTCCATTATAGTGAAGCTGATTACTATTCATTATATAGTCATATTTATAGCACTACTTTATTTATAGTTGTCTATGATCGAGATACTGTGCTCCAAGTCGTCCATAACCACGGACACGGCTTTCAGAAAGTTTTACCCTGCAGGGGTGCACAATTAGCAACACACACTCGATCAACCTCGAAAAAACCAAATCAAAACCCAACGAGGCCTTCACGACAAAGCAATCACAGGATTCAGAATTATTTCAGGGGGCCACCCCATTGAGTAGACCCGCAACGAAGTTAGCTGACTCCGAGACGGACTCAAGGTTTGCGACAATGGCTGTAAACGACTAGGAACCCAAAACTGGGCTTGTCGATACCGCGAAAACACTCTGTTTTCCTAAACAGTACAGGTGCTATCCATCGCACAATTTAAATAAAGCAGTAAAGCATGGCATAAGTACGGGATCGTAAATAAAACCTCAAACTAGTTTGTGGCCCCAAGAAATAAGAATGAATCAAGCTCTGGCTCAGGGGGGTCCCATAATCCTCCCGGATGTGGATAGCACGAAAATTCAAGGAACAGGTATCAAGTACTCGGGGTCCTACAGGACACAAGTGGACGGTTAACAACCAAATAACATCTATTGCCCACCTGTGCCTCTTCTTACTTACTTCAATTTTAGTTGTTAAACAATAAGTAGAGTTATGATCAGCTCCAACAATAAACAGGCGGCAACACTCCAACAATTGTGGTACTGGACGACACGCAACAACACTTGAGCAAGCGACTACGACGCGCAGGTTCAACTATCTACCAAACAACAGGTAATAGGATGTTTTCAAGGCAATATAAGGCTGCAAGGGATATCACGGGTACGATAACTAGAGCATCGCGACACAGATAGCAGTAGATCAACAGGAGGGAATAAATACTATAAAAGTAAGATGGGTAGAAAGGGGGAGATGCTCGCCTGAAAACATTGCCGAAGGTTCAACCGAAGATCGGGTCGGCACTCGCATCAACTCAACGGCCTTATCCGCGAAGAACCAAAACACTAGAATAAACACCGGATGCAATATTTAATACTACGGCAAAAGATCGGGCATGATGCATGTATGATGCATGGCATGGCAAAGGTGCAATGCGATTAGGTCATATTAAGCGGAACCGGGGTCCCGACATTTAATTAAACGGTTCAAGTTATTTAGAACCCCCGCAAATTAAATGTTGAATTAGCAAGACCAAAGATAGCACCGGTTCGCTACACAAATTTTAATGAGGCCAATATAAGGCTAGATTTGCCCGCATATGGGCCCCATATTTAATTTAGGTGAATCGGCATAAGGCCCCCAGACCACACAAAAATGCATGCGAGTATGACAATTTAATATGCATCAATTTGTTATTACATTTATAAAATAGGGCTCGAGAAAAGGGGTCACACATCTGGGTTCGGCAGATCTTGGGGTTCCGGGGTTCGGGGTTCGGTCTCAGGGTTCGACGGGGAACGGCTCGACGAGATCGGGATTGGTACGGGAAGGAGGTCTTGTCGCAACCGGGAAGCAGGACTTGGTTGGCGTCGGGGCATATCGGATCCGCCCTGGTCGGGGTCGATCTTGTCGGGACCGCGTTTCAGGTCGGTCTTGGCGCCCGGGATGAAGAACATGGCGTTCTGCGTCGGTGTCCTTACCGTCCGGGTTCCCGAGCATCGCATCCGGGAAGGAGTACTTGTCGTTCAGGGTCTCGATGTCCGGGGTGAAGTACTTGGCGCGCCAGGGTTCGGTCTTCGGGTCCAGGAGGAAGAACTCGGCGTTCCATGAAGACGATATTGTCGGTTTCACCTCGAAGGCCTTGTCGACCCGCGGCAACGATCCTGGGATCCGAGAAGAAGATCTTGATGTGCCATGGTGTCTTGACAATAATTGATCGCCTTGTCCGTCAAAAGATTTCCCGATTGGACTGAAGCAGCTTCAACACACGCGGTAGAGCACATACGAGCTCAACTTGGCCAACTCTAGAACAGGAGCACATCAACAACGTTGACAAACTTGGAATCGGGCTCCTTCCGACTTGCAGCAACCAAACTAAAACCATCGCATGGCAACAGCATGCGGCAGCGCTTGGTGCCTAAGGACACGCGGGGTGGAAGAGAGGGGCGCAGGCAGCGACCCGCGAGGCAAGGGAAGGCGAGAGCGGCGCCAGGGAAGCTCGCAGGACGGAGGAACTCCGGCGGCAGGCAGGGAGGCGAGAGGCGCACACGCGCGGAGGCGGGAGGCAGACGCGGCGAGGGGACGGAGGCGGGTGGCCGGCGGGGAGGAGGCTCTGGCGGTGCTGGAGACGAGGCTTTGGCCAGCGCTGCAGGCGAGCAGCGGGCGGGGAGGAGGGGAGGCGTCGGTGATGGGGTCAAGGCGGCAGAGTGAGGCGGTGGCAGGACGCCTGAGGAGAGGGCGGGCAGCGTCAGGTGGAGCCCCATGACGGGAGGTGGCTTAGCGGCTCGGCCAGCCGAGGGAAGGGAAGGAGCCCGACGGGGAGGCGGGCGGCTCCGGCGGGGCGACGCGGCCGGAGGCGGCGGAGCGAGGAGGAGCTCCGGCGAGGGAGGCTCGAGCGGGGGGTGGAAGGAGCAGAGGAGGAGGCCTGGGCGGAGGGCGGCGGCCGGAGGTGGAGGAGAAGGCCCGCGGGGTGTCGGTGGGGAAAAGTGAGGGAGGGGAGGAGGAAGGAGAAGGGGGACGCGGGGCCAGGGGTGGGGCCGGGGCGTGGGGATCGGGTGTGGCGGCGGGGGCGTGCGTGTGTGCTGTTGTGTGTGTTGGGTGGTGGCTATGTGGGGTGGAGAGAGAGAGAGGGAGTGAGGCAGGTGGTGGGGTCGGCATGTGGGGCCAGGGGGGAGTGGGCTGCTGTGGGGAGGGAGTCTGGGATTGGTGAGGTGGCAAGGTGGGTAGGGATTGGGGGAGAGGGTGAGATGGCAAGCTGTGATTGGTGGGTAGATTAGGACTAGGTAGATTAGGGATTTTGGGGTGGACCGATTTATTCTGGGGGTGGTCGACTGGGTCGAATCGGCCCGTTCGACTGCCCCCCTAAAAATAATTAAATATTTTATTTATTTCAAACAGGGCTTTTGCAAACCGATAGCAGACAAAACAAAATAATCCATAGACCCGGGTTTTGCGTTTGGAACAAAGACGGGGCGTTTAGAAAACAAAAACAGGTTTTTTCGCAAATAGTTTTATGCAAGAAAAATGAAAGATGATGACGATGCTCAAATGCAATGTGGCATGATGACATGAGCATGCGGTCACGATGATGCGATGCACAAAAACAACGCGATTTTCTAGTAGTGGTTTTGCGGGATGCCACAATTCGACACCACTAACAATGGATTTCGCCCTCGAGATCCGCCTCATGGTACCGGGAAGAACGGCGGCGATCTGAATCTTCTCGCATCGTGTAGATCCTCGCGACACCACTAACAAGAGGTCGTTGTCCGTGATCATCGAGGGAAACACTCCGGAACAAAAGGTCGAAGGTAGAGGTATCAACGAATAAAACCACCTCTAGCTTCCGTGGACGGAGTACAATTGCTGGATCCACTGATTCGATGTACAAGAGCGAATGATAAGAGTAGTGGTATGGTAGCTACTCCATCCCGCACTCAAACCATTACTCTGCACACGAATAGGCGGATTATGCAACCAACTCTCGGAATTCAGATTGAAGATCTCGACAAATGAGGTTCGGAAACAAAGGAGTGATGCAGACTCTGCATCGGATCTGGCGTAGATGATGTCGTCGCGTCAGAAAACACCGGAAGGCACACATAAGAACAAAGAATGGTACCACAGTAGACGGATTCCTCAGACAGCATGAACACCGGATGGTAGAACACCGTTATCAAAGGAGGCAGCGAAACCCTGAAGGTACGACGGAAACCCAACCACGAGAAATCCTAGACTCAAAGAAAAGATAAGAGAGCCGATTCAAAACACCCAGAGGTAAGAAGAGAATAGCAGAGGGTAAGGAGTAAAATCAGACCTAATCAGAACTATCCAACCGATTTTGCAAAAATAGTTTTGACACTCTACTTCGGCCGTTAGCTAGGTTATCCTACAGGCTGGACTTGTGGGGTATCGCAACTGCTGAGCTCTGATACCACTCTGTAACACCCTCAGAATCGACCCTATGCAAGTTTCAGCGATTCCCGCCCAACCCGCATAGAAACGATTCGAAGGTGCCCACCAAGCACTTTCGTGCGGGTGGAAAACGAAGTAATAACATTACACAACAGTCCTCGATGGGACCCACTGAACAGATATATATATACAACAGCAAATCAAAGAGTCAAGAATACAGATATAATATACAAAGATCCAAATCACCTTGAAAATGATAGAGCGTCCGACTACGGACAAGATGCAAATGGGGCTAAGAGCCCTGAAGAATAACCAATGGCGTCCATAACCCTACCCAGGCCAAGCCAGAAGGGTAACCCTGCTAACGACGTCGATCTCAAAACCTGCTTAAACAAAAGGGGGTGCCGACAAAGGGCAAAGGAAAAAGAGAGAGCGGTCAGTACTGAGGCCAGTACACGGTGAGGCTAGAATTCGGCGGTCCTCGCCTACATAGGTATGGTGGACTGAAGCGGCAGCGCAGCATGCACTAAACAACCTATAGAGACTCGATACAACTGTCGGCTATCAGAGAGTGATAAGAAAGAGCTATTCGGATCCAACCTTAATCTTACACCAAACAATCCCATCCTGGTATTTCCCCCTCGAGACCAAACTAGGAAGTCCACCGAGGAACTCACACAGTTGGCAGTTTTATTTATTCAGTTATCGTTGCAGCAATTACTAGTCAGGTATAGATAGTCATCCTGATAAAAATAAGCAGTGGGCACTTTTATTTAACCATTCCATTGTAGTTGCAACACTTACTAGTCAGATACAATTAGCATGAGATATCCCAAAACCCAGCAGTTGTTGGTACTTTTATTTATCCATTCCGCTAGAAGTTGCAATACTTACTAGTCGATACAATTGTGCATGGCGACAAACCAAACAAGCAATTGTTGGCAGTTTTATTTAGCCATTCCATTATAGTGAAGCTGATTACTAGTCATTATATAGTCAGATTTATAGCACTACTTTAGTTATAGTTGTCTATGATCGAGATACTGTGCTCCAAGTCGTCCATAACCACGGAAACGGCTTTCAGAAAGTTTTACCCTGCAGGGGTGCACAATTAGCAACACACACTCGATCAACCTCGGAAAAACCAAATCAAAACCCAACGAGTCCTTCACGACAAAGCAATCACAGGATTCAGAATTATTTCAGGGGGCCACCCCATTGAGTAGACCCGCAACGAAGTTAGCTGACTCCGAGACGAACTCAAGGTTTGCGACAATGGCTGTAAACGACTGGGAACCCAAAACTGGGCTTGTCGATACCGAAATAGGTTTTCGGGTGAAATTGCATAAAGTGTTTTTGCATGTGAAATAGAATTCTAGCAAGGGGTTATATGTCAATGTTTGTCATTAAAGTAATTGACAAATTTCTGATTAAATATAAAGAGTTTTATTTAATGACAGTTTGCATTAAATTTGGTGGAAATTTAATAGCAAGTTTGAGTGGGATTTTGAGTGGAGGGAATTTAAATGAATTTTGTGAGTGGAGTGTCCACCCACATGAAGAGGGGAGGGCAAGGGGGCAGCCCCCATGCGCCGGCCACCCCCTTGGGGTCCCCCTCTCCTATAAAAGGCACCCTATCCTCACTTTTCACTCACACCTCCTCGTGAAGAATCTCTCTCCCCCTCTAGAATTTATCCCCCATGGTCTCGGACTAGGCAGATACATGTTCCCGGTGGATATTCGGCAAGAAAGGGTTGTGCTTCCGATGCATCGCTGGAGCGAGGAGGTGGAGGTTGCTCGGTGTCTTGTACGTGTGTGCGAGCATGGATGCGCTGCTTCTTTCCGACGCTAGGACTTCCTCTCGATCTTGAGATCGGCAAGAGATCGTCTACATCAACCACGAGTTCAAATCGTTAAGATTTTTCGGTCTTCAAGGGTATGTTCTCTACGGATATACATCCGCCCGTTGTTTGTATCTAGTAGATAGATCTTGGTACATAGTTGCCATCGTAGGAAATTTTTTGTTTTCTATGTTGCGAACCCTATAGTGGTATCAGAGCCGGATCTATATGTAGATGCTTTACACGGATAGTGCACATATGAATATGTGGGCGATGATGATCATGTTGTTGCTCCTTAGTTGTAATTTTGGATATTGGTGGCATAGTGGGATGAAGCGGCCCGGACAAACTTTACATGTCCTCGCACATGACACCTGTTCCACGCTTGACATGCAACTAGTTTGCATAAGTGGCTAGAGGGTGTCTGTCTCTCCTACTATAGTCAATATCTATTTTGCAACGAGTTGTCAACAATTTGATTATCCACGTTGTGGTTCATGTTCGTAGGTAAGAACTGTTCTATATTCAAAATCCCTAAGCCACGTAAAACTTGCAATGGATAAATTAGAGGCGTCTAGTTTAGATTGTTGCTGGGCTAGTGTTATGATATGGTGATGCTGTAAGAAGAAGTATGAGATGATACTCTTACAGCACACATAGCGTGTAAGTTCCATAGACCTTGGAATTACACATAAAGGTATGATAGTGATCATACCACGGTGCACATGATAGAGATCATATGCGGGAACCATATCATTTCACTAATAAACATGTGATGTTTGATAGCATCTTATATTGCTTGTTTAGCGCTTTATTAGCATAATAAGATGATCCCTCATTTAAATATCAAGATAAGAACGTGTTCTTCCTTTAGTATGCACCGATTATGTTTTCGTCGCTCCAAGACATCACGTGATGATCGGGTGTTCTTGGATCCATGACCATATATCGGGTGTAAGACAGTTACACACGCGAATACTAAGGTTCTAACTTGGCGAGCCTAGCATGTATAGACATGGCCTCGGAACACGGACCGGAAGGTTAAGCATGAGTCATATAGTAGATATGATGCCCATTTGATGCTCGCCTTTGAAGCTACACAGACTCACGTGATGATTGGACTTGGTGTAGTGGATTTGGTTCATGTAATCACCAAAAAGGCATGAGGGATGTCGTTTTTTAGTGGGAGTTCATTCGTAATGTGGATTAGTTTAACTCAATCTATCATAAACTTAGTCTAAACTTTAAAAATTCTATTGTAGATGGCACCACATGCTTTTAATTTCAATGTGTTCATGGATAAAGAGAAACTTGCAATGAACGGTAGCAACTTTACCAAATGGGCCATGAATTTGAGGATTCTCCTCTCTGCTGCACAAAAGCAATATCAGCTAGAAGCTCCACTAGGCCCCCCACCTTTTGAGGATGCCCCTGACGAGGAGAAGAATGTCTATCAGACTCGTCAGGAGGACCACAACTTAGTTCATTACGGCATATTGTATGGGCTAGAGACGGAACTTCGAAAGCGTTTCGAAAACAACAATGCATTTGATACAATGGGTGAGTTGAAAATGATTTTCGACACACATGCTACTGTAGAGAGCTACATTGATTCAGAAAAGTTCTTTAGTTGCATGATGGAAGAGCACAGCTCCGTTAGTGATCATGTACTCAAGATGTCGGGTTACGCCGATAAGCTTGTGTCCTTGGGAATATCGATTCCCATTGACTTAGGCATCCATCATGTTCTCCAGTCTCTGCCACCTAGCTATAAGAGCTTCGTGATGAACTATAATATGCAAGGCATGAAGAAGTCTCTCCCCAATCTTCTGTCAATGCTTAAAACTACAGAAGTGGAGATCAAAAAGGAACATCAAGTGCTGATGATCAATAAGAACACTGGTTTCAAGAAAGTCAAGAAGGGAAAATGGAAGGGAAGTAAGGGTGGCAAGCCGGGTACCGTGCGTGAAAAGAAACCCCGAGTTGGACCTAAGTCTGATACCGAGTGCTACTATTGTAAGGGGATGCCATCGAAGCGAATCGCCTGTATTTGGCAGAAAGAAGGCCGGCAAGGCAAACAAAGGTATATATGATATACATGTTATTGATGTGTACTTGAATAGTGCTTACAGTAGCACCTGGGTATTTGATACCGGTTCAGTTGCTAATATTTGTAACTCGAATCAGGGGTTGCGGAACAAGCGACCACTAGCAAGGGGTGAGGTCAAGATGCGTGTCGGCAATGGATCAAGCGTTGATGTGATCGTCGTCGGAACGCTGCCTCTCCATTTGCCATCGGGATTAGTAATAAACTTGAAGAATTGTTATCTGGTGCCAGCACTAAGCATGAACATTGTATCTGGATCGTGTTTGATGTGAAGTGGTTATTCATTTAAATCCGAGAACAATGGTTGTTCTATTTATATGAATGAAATATTTTATGGTCATGCACCGATGATGAATGGTTTATTTCTTTTGGATCTCGCTAAAAATGTTACACATATTCATAATGTTGATGCTAAAAAAATTAAACTAAATGATGATATATCCGCATATATGTGGCACTGCCGTCTAGGTCATATTGGCGTTAAACGCATGAAGAAGCTCCATTCGGATGGACTTTTGGAATCACTTTATTTTGAATCATTTGATACATGTGAGCCATGCCTTATGGGAAAGATGACTAGAACGTCGTTTTCCGGTTCAATGGAAAGGGCGATAGATTTATTGGAAATCATACATTTTTATGTATGTGGTCCAATGAGTGTGTCGGCGCGAGGTGTATATTGTTATTTTGTTACTTTCACGGATGATTTGAGTAGATACAGTTATATATACTTGATGAAACACAAGTCTGAAACATTTGAAAAGTTCAAGGATTTTCAGAATGAAGTGGAAAATCATCGTAATAGAAAGATCAAATTTCTACGGTCTGACCGTGGAGGTGAGTATTTGAGTTACGATTTTAGCACTCACATGAAAGAGTGTGGAATTGTTTCACAACTCACACCTGCCGGAACACCACTGCGAAATGGTGTGTCGGAACGTCGTAATCGTACTTTATTAGATATGGTTCAATATATGATGTCTCTAACGGACTTGTCGTTGTCATTTTGGGGTTATGTACTAGAAACTGGTGCATTCACTTTAAATCGGGCACCATCTAAATCCGTTGAAAAGACACCGTATGAATTATGGTTTGGAAACAAACCTAAGTTGTCATTTCTTAAAGTTTGGGGATGGGATGTTTATGTGAAGAAACTTCAACCGGATAAACTCGAACCCAAAGCGGCAAAATGCGTCTTCATAGGATACCCTAAGGAAACTATTGGGTATTCCTTCTATCACAGATCCGAGGGCAAGGTTTTTGTTGCCAAGAATGCATCCTTTCTAGAGAAAGAGTTTCTCATGAAAGGTGTGAGTAGTCGGAAGGTAGAACTCGAAGAGGTTATTGAACCTTCTCTTCAAAGTATGGCGAGTAGCGCAGTGCTAGAAGTTATTCTAAAGTTGGCTTCACTATTTGAAGAAGGAACTAATGATAATGATAATGAAACTCCAAAAGAGAGTACTACCGAAACTCGCAGGTCTAGCAGGATGCATGCAACTCCCGAGCTGTACGGAAATCCTGTCATGAATTTCATGGTTGATGACAATGATGACCCTGCGACATATGAAGAAGCGATGATGAGCCCGGATTCCAACAAATGGTTAGAAGCCATGAAATCCGAGATATAAGCCATGTATGAAAATCAAGTTTGGAACTTGCTGGACTTGCCTCACGAACGAAAGGCCGTGGAGAACAAATGGATTTTCAAAAGTAAAACCGATGCTGATGGTAATGTAACCGTCTATAAAGCTCGACTTGTCGCAAAGGGGTTTCGACAAATTCAAGGAGTTGACTACGATGAGACATTCTCTCCCGTAGTGATTCTAAAATTAGTTAGGATTATGTTAGCAATTGCTGCATATTTCAATTATGAGATATGGCAGATGGATGTAAAAACCGCGTTTCTCAATGGTAATATTGAAGAAGAGTTGTATATGATACAACCAAAGGGTTTTGTCGATCCTAAGGATGCTAACAAGGTGTGCAAGTTTCAGCGATCCATCTATGGATTGAAGCAAGCATCACGAAGTTGGAATGTCCGCTTTGACGAGGTGATCAAAGAGTTTGGATTTGTCCTAACTTATGGAGAAGCTTGTATTTACAAGAAAGTGAGTGGGAGAAATGTGGCATTTCTGATACTATATGTGGATGACATATTATTGATCGAAAATGATATAGATGTTTTAAACAGTGTTAAAAGTTATCTAAACAGCAAATTTTCAATGAAGGACCTAGGTGAAGCGTCATACATATTAGGCATAAATATCTATAGAGATAGATCTAGGCGCCTAATAGGGCTATCGCAAAGTACATACCTTGATAAGATTTTAAAGAAGTTTAAAATGGAAGATAGTAAGAAGGGGTTCTTACCTATGACACAAGGCACGACATTGAGTAAGAATGAAAGTCTAGCTACGACGGAAGAAAGAGAGAAAATGGACAAAGTCCCCTATACTTCATCCATAGGCTCTATAATGTATGCCATGCTATGTACAAGACCGGATGTGCCACAAGGTCTATCCATATTAGGGAGCAGCCATTATAGTATGATCTCCAAATTAAACTCACCCAAGGCACATTGTCTTTGTTAAAAAACTTATCTAAGTGCTTCATTAACAAGGCGTCATTTTTCTTCTGGAAATTGACAATACCAAGTCAACCATTTACTTTGGGTTTACATACCATCTCCTAAGCTTCCAAAGAGGGTTTCGTCTCATTCTTATATCACCAAAGGCATTGCCTTAAAATCCTATCTAGCTGCTCGATAAGTCCAATAGGGAGGCTTAAATATAGCAAGAAATGCAGTGGCACGGAGCATAAAGCAGATGAAATCAATTGTATTCTAGCTCCCTAACAGAGGAACATAAATGTTGCAGTTAACCAACTCTTCAATCAATTAACCAAAGGAAACAAGTCCTGTATTGAGGGATTTGTAGCCCTAAATATGGAAAACATAGAGATCCCACTTGGCAGCCTAGAATAGCAGCAAGGTTTTCAGTGTCTTCCTTGTTCACATTCAGAGGTATAAATAGAAATTTTTGAAAATTAACCCTAAGGCCAGTTGAAGTACCAAATTTCTGCAAAATATCTTTAAAGCCACCATTTGATCCATCTCAGCAGACATCAGCAAGATCGTATCATCTCCATACTATACTATGGGGAAGTCAACATCATTTGTATTGATAGGTATGAAGGGAATATGCCCTGAGAGGCAATAATAAAGTGTTTATTATGTGTATTCCAAGTATATGATAGATGTTTATTTTGCATGCTATAATTGTATTAATACGGAAACGTTAATACATGTGTGTTTAATAAACAAACAGAAAGTTCCTAGTTATGCCTCTCTCATAATCTAGTTCGTTGATTAACAAGATGATCACAGTTTCCTAATCATAAACATTGGATGTTGTTAATAACGAGATCACAACATTAGTGTCATGATGTGATGAACATTCATCCGAAGTATAGCATTACGATCAAAGTCATTGAGTTTATATTGCTATAAACAACTTACAAAGTGATCCTAATCCTTAGACCATGAGATCATGCCAATCACTAACACCGGAAGAGTTTCTTGTTGACATCAAACGTCACACCGTAACTGGGTGATTATAAAGATGGCTTCAAAGCTAGTAAAGTGTTATGTTGAGAATCATGGATCAAGAGTGCAATTTGTTCATCCCGCTGACGGATAGATATACTCTGGGCCATCTCGGTGATATCACATTGGTTAGCTTGCAAGAAAGTGATTTCATCACTATAATGTTATATCACGGGAACGAGAAAAGAGTGCATGTCAGTAACGAGATCAAACTAGGTATGGAGATACCAATGATCAAATCTCGGACATGTAATAGATCGTGAAACAAAGGGATTAAGATACCAGCATAAAAGGTTCCGACGATCATAGCAAAGTCATCTTTGAATGTGTGGGAGTTAGTATGGATCTCTGTCACATCCCAAGATTTTCCAAATCTTGTAATGTGAAAATAAAAGAATAAAATAAAACTTTGTTTGATTTTCAGGGCCAGAAGAAACTTTTTGAATCCAATTGGAAACCTTCAAACCCATTTGAATTAAATAAAATCCTAAGGGGATTTAAAAATATAAATAAACATTAAACTTCAAAATATTTAAAATTACTATTTTTGGATCTTTTAATAAAAGATTTTGTTTTCAAATGAAAAGGTGGATTTATAAATAAAGATTATTTTATAAAGCCAAATTAAAACATTGGCCAAGATTTTAATTAAAACATTTTGTTTTGAATAAAAATAGCAAAGGTTTATTTAAATAAAATAATAGGGATTTAATATCCAAATTTAATTAAAGTAAAGGCTTTTCCCATTTTAAATAAAACACTAAAACTTATTTATTTATTTCAAATAAGTTTTCCAAGTATTTTGTATTATCAAACAAAACCTACTGAATGGTTTTGGTACTATATTAGTTTTCAAAATAAAGTTTTAAATAAAATAAATCCTATTTGATTTAATAACTAAGGCCCATTTTAATTAATTATTAATGGACCTTATAACAAAAGTGTTATTTTTTTTTAAACAAGCTTCCCAAGTATTCTTTACTCTCAAATAAAACCTACTGTTTTAGTTTTGAAAATATTTGGATTTCAAATAGAGATTTTATTAAATAAACCAAACCCTATTTGATTAATAAACTATGGTCCATTTTATTTAATTAATAAATGGAACCTAAAATGAATAAAAATATTACTTTATGGTACTAAAACAGAACCAAATTCTTAGTACAAGGTTTGGTGTTTGTTTGATTTGAATTGGACATTGTTTGGTGGTTTGAAATTCAAAACAGAAAATAAATTTGGAAAAAGAAAAAGGATTCAGACAGAAAAAAAAATAGAATAGCCCACCGTCTGGATCAGCTCCAACCCAACAGCCCACCTAGCCCACCTGCCCCTCTCCCCCGAACCGTTTTTCCTAACCACTGAAACAGCCCGCAAAGCCACTGACTGGTGGACCTCCTCCTCACCCTTTTTCCCACAGACGCAACGGTCCCACTTCGCTAGCCATCATCCTCACCGCGCGACCTCCCTTCCCCAAACCTCGCTGCCATTGCTGCCTTCAATCCGCGCGTTCAATTCGCATTGATGCCGCGCCTTAAACCTCGCCGTGACTGCACGCTATTAAGCGCATGCGTCTTCTCCTCCGTTCCCCTCCGTTCCCCTCTGTCTCCTTCCCCAATCCCGCCCCCAGGCCGTCGAATTTTACTCGAACACCGCCTCTGTCCGACGCCGATTCCGGCAGCCCCTCGCCGCCCCTCTCCTCCCCTACCAAGCTCACACCTTCCCCACTCCCAGGAGCATCTCCCGGCACTTTCCATTTACCCGCGGGCGCCCCAGAGCGTCGGCAACGACCAGCTTCTAAACGCCGTCGCGACTGGTTCTTCTCCGACGACGACTTCCAGGTGAACCAGACCGCCCTTTCACCTCTCGTTCACGCACACAACTTTGCCTTGGTCCTGCGCATCTAACAGCGTCTTTGTTATGCCTTAGGGTGAATCACAGCACCGCCCACGACGACCACCTGACGCACCCGACGCCGTCCTCCACTCCGGCGAGCAATCCTACTAAGACCAGAACGCCCCTCGCTCGACCAACATCTCCTCGAGCATCACCGTGACCTCCTGAACCCGGTGAGCCCCTTCTCCTTCTCTCTCGCTTCCTAGACCACCGACACCGTCCACACGTGACCGCGCCGCCAGTCGCCGCCGCGTCAGCGCCGCCAGCTTTTGGCCAAACACGCGCGAGCCGTTCGATCTAGATCGGGCGAGCGAGATAGAATCACTTAGTCGCGAAGTGTACGCACTCTGGACCACACGATCGATTAGATCCAATGCACCACAACGCTGATCCATGCGAAGCGGTACCATACAATGAAATCACGCCGCGTGTCACCTATTCTGTTTAAAAACAGATTTGAAAACAGAATTATTTGCAAACTTCAAACCCTTGTATCTTTGGATCCACATGTCCAAAAATTACAAATTTTATGTCGTTGGATTCAGGAGAGCAAGACCTAGCCAACCATGCCTTTAGTTTAGCAAATAGTATCTGTTTGTTTGCTTGTTTTTGCAGAATCATTTGTGTGCTTATTTAGAGTATAAAAATTGTTTAAAATTGATTTTAGGGTTAAAACTTTTGCAAAATGGTTTGTTGTGACCTTACTGACCTTAGGAACCAACCCATGGTTTTGAAAATATATTCGGAAAAGTTTAGGATGGAATATTAGATTTGGTTCATTTCTAGCCAAATAAAAATAATGGATTTGTTATGGAAATGATTTTGGAACAAAAACTTTGGGAAAATATTTTGATTCAAAGCTACTGACCCCAAAACACCAAGTTTTGCAATAGCAACTCATTTGGTGAAAAACATAAAGTTATGCTTTGATAAAAATAATTTTCACCACATAAAATAATGATTACATTTAAAAATGGTTTATGGACCAAAACCCTTTTGCAAATGACTTTGCCACTTTGGAAAATGACCACTTTTGACCTTACAAAGTTTAGAAACCTAGTGGAGACCATCCTTGTAGAACCAACCTTTGCATGCTTATGCATGACTTAGATTCCATTACTTTGTGTGTGAAAAAAATTGTTTGTTTGACTTTGGTTTGGAATGTGAATTGAATTTGTGTTTTCTTGATTGACTTGTAGTGAAGTGTGAGACTAGAAAGATCAAGGAGTGAACCACAATTCCCTACCAAAAAGGCAAGTGATGCTTCATACTTTTATCCCATTACTTTCACTATGCATTAGTAATTTTGCTAAGTAAAACTTGCATGGATTTTTCTAAGTATAAACCTTACTATAGGAAAACTAGTAGATGAAACCTTAGTGGAATTTTTTCCTAGGTTAAGATTCCTACTACTATCAAGCTTAGCCTAGCTAATAGAAAACATGGGTGGAAAATATATTCACACTAGGAAAAATCTCTAAGTCTGAGGACTTATGTTTTTGTTTAATAAAACAACTAAGTTAATGAATCACCTGGGTGGAATGGAAGGATTGGTTTATGTTGAGTGGTTACATAAGGCCATGGACTTGGCTTGTGTATCTCACTTGTGGTATGCCACCCAGGCACAAAGATATTTGAGATGTCAAATGTTGAGAAGCTTCAAGTGCAACCACTTGGCAATATGGGCTCTGCCATGATCATATAGGTTGCAAGAACTTAGCCATATGGACAGTGGGTGGTAGTGTTTGATAGGTTGGAACGCATCCATTTTGGTCTAAGGGAAGGCTTCTGAAAGATCTTGTCTTGGGAAACCAAGTCTTGTGGGGAAAGTGCACCACCTCTGCAGAGTGTAAAATCTAAATACTTAGACATGTCCCTGGTAAAGGACAATTTGAGCATCAAGACATGGAAGCAATCAAGAATCTCATCATTCAAATTTCTAAGTTAAAACTTGTGGATTGAACAAGGGTTGTTTGAAATCTTCAATCTCTGATTGAGTAAAATGATTTTATCAAAGCAAAAACTTAGTATTTTCAAATGTTAAGGAAAAATCTATTTTGAGCAATGCAAGCCTCAACTCCACTTAGCCAAATGCATATAGATGATAGAATCCACTATATTACCATAGTATCACTTGCCAATACAATTCAAATGTATTGACCCTTTGTGGTTGTAACTTGTATGTTGCAGGTTTGATTGTTTTTAGTGAAGATTGATTGATTAGGATTACAAAGTCTACGACCAACATCTTCCTGTGGCACTTTGAAGATGTAGGACCCCATGACTATAGTTATTCTGCTGCAATGTAATGTAATAGCCAAATGAGCTATGTTTGATGTAATAAACTTATGTTATTCCTGGTTATAAAGTTATATTATGACCTTTGTTTCTTGATATTGCATCTTAACTGTGGATGCTAGCTATTGATCCAGGGACTAGCATTGTAAAACACAGGAGGAATCTACCTTATTAGGTTGAGACCCCTACAGATGGTATCAGAGCATTGTGTTGCCTGTAGGATTTGTAAACCTAGGATTGGACAAAAACCCTTAGAAAAATAGGAGTTGTACTTGTTCCAAAAACTTATTTACAAAAACACTTGTAAACACTTTCCTCAACCATTTTGGTCTCAACTCTACACCTCTTCTATTTTCAACTTGATGGAAAAACCTACCCCATGGCCAAGGACTACACCATGTGTAAAGGACTTCTTCAACTTCTTCAACTCTAATGACTTCAACATCTTCAGCATATTCCTCAATGACATCCAACTTGGAAACCACCAAGGACTACAAGTGAGACAAGGAAATCTTGCTCAAGATTTAGAGACTGAGGGAATGCAAAAGTTAGAAGGAGCCTACATCATTTGAAGTATTGCAACCAAGAGTTTTTCTCAAGGAACCATGATCTCATGTAAGAAGAAGAAATCAAGAAGGAAGGAAAGATCACAAGTGAACCATATAGATGGACCACCATATTTTAGTTAAGTCAAACACACCAACTTATGGGGTGTAACAAAATATTTTTGTTGCCTAAGTATGTGCTTGAACTTTGTTTGAGTGAAATATTTGGTTTGTGATTGCATGCACATTGTTTGTGTGAATTGTGATGTGTGTGATTAGAATTGATTCCTTAGAAAATCTTTTGCCTATTCTAATCTTCCTTCAACCCAAACAGATGACTACCCCAAAAGACTCCAAGGTTGATGACACCAACACCAACCAAGCTGACAGCATGAAAGAGCTCATAGCAACCCAACACAAGTTGAACCAACTGACATCTTAGTTCATAGCCAACAATAATGATAAAGATCCAGCACTGCAAAATTTTTTGGAAGAACAATCCCAACTGATGCTTAAGGTGACTAATCAAATGATCAGCATGGAAGAAAACTATCCCAAAAGAGTGTATGATAACAAGGATGACAAGAATGTTATTCTAGATGGAGCCCCAGCTTGAATTATTTGTGGAGACAAGGACCATACTTCCAAGGAGCATCAAGGTCAATGCCCTAACTGTGAAGAAAATCATCCTGTTGGACAATGTCCCACCTCTCAAGCTACTTGTTACCTTTGTGAAGGAAATGACCATGTCCCTATCCAATGCCCCATTTACTCCATGGTGGAAGAAAGGAAACAAGAAGGATCCAAGTCTACCAAAGGAAAAGGACCACTTATACCTCCAAACAAGACAACCCAATTCAAAGGATCAAAGAAACCCAAGAAATCAAGACCAGACATGAACCTTGTGCAATGTCGTAAATGTAAGGAAATGGGACACTACTCCAGTGAATGCCCAGAGAACAAGAAGAATAAAGAGATTGGCCAAGTGTGGTGCAACAACTGCAAAGAGTTAGGCCACTATGTAGCAACTTGTCCACAAGATCCACGTAAAGAACTCAAGGACATCCATTGTTTCAACTGCAAGAATCCAGGACATTATGCAAGCAACTGTCCAGAAAAGATGAAGAACAAGTTGAACAAGCCTATGGAGAAACTCAACCTTGGCCCATGAGTCAAGTATGGAAACCAAGGACACATGCAAAAGTTTTCTTAGAGAAGTTTTCCCAGGATCCCCAAGAAGGACAATATGTAATTTTTGTTTGAAAATTTTAAGGGTGGTAGTACCCTAGTTGTTTTGAACCTGCTTGTAACCCCAGCCTTCCCAAATCTCGGGACGAGATTTATTTTAAGGGTGGTAGCCTGTCACATCCCAAGATTTTCCAAATCTTGTAATGTGAAAATAAAAGAATAAAATAAAACTTTGTTTGATTTTCAGGGCCAGAAGAAACTTTTTGAATCCAATTGGAAACCTTCAAACCCATTTGAATTAAATAAAATCCTAAGGGGATTTAAAAAGATAAATAAACATTAAACTTCAAAATATTTATAATTACTATTTTTGGATCTTTTAATAAAAGATTTTGTTTTCAAATGAAAAGGTGGATTTATAAATAAAGATTATTTTATAAAGCCAAATTAAAACATTGGCCAAGATTTTAATTAAAACATTTTGTTTTGAATAAAAATAGCAAAGGTTTATTTAAATAAAATAATAGGGATTTAATATCCAAATTTTATTAAAGTAAAGGCTTTTCCCATTTTAAATAAAACACTAAAAATTATTTATTTATTTCAAATAAGTTTTCCAAGTATTTTGTATTCTCAAATAAAACCTACTGAATGGTTTTGGTACTATATTAGTTTTCAAAAATAAAGTTTTAAATAAAACAAATCCTATTTGATTTAATAACTAAGGCCCATTTTAATTAATTATTAATGGACCTTATAACAAAAGTGTTATTTTGTTTTAAACAAGCTTCCCAAGTATTCTTTACTCTCAAATAAAACCTACTGTTTTAGTTTTGAAAATATTTGGATTTGAAATAGAGATTTTATTAAATAAACCAAACCCTATTTGATTAATAAACTATGGTCCATTTTATTTAATTAATAAATGGAACCTAAAATGAATAAAAATATTAATTTATGCTACTAAAACAGAACCAAATTCTTAGTACAAGGTTTGGTGTTTGTTTGATTTGAATTGGACATTGTTTGGTGGTTTGAAATTCAAAACAGAAAATAAATTTGAAAAAAGAAAAAGGATTCAGACAGAAAAAAATATAAAATAGCCCACCGTCTGGCCCAGCTCTAACCCAACAGCCCACCTGCCCCTCTCCCCCGAACCGTTTTTCCTCACCGCTGAAACAGCCCGCAAAGCCACTGACTGGTGGACCTCCTCCTCACCCTATTTCCCACTGACGCAACGGTCCCACTTCGCTAGCCATCGTCCTCACCGCGCGACCTCCCTCCCCCAAACCTCGCTGCCGTTGCTGCCTTCAATCCGCGCATTCAATTCGCATTGATGCCGCGCCTTAAACCTCGCCGTGACTGCACACTATTAAGCGCCTGCATCTTCTCCTCCGTTCCCCTCTATCTCCTCCCCCAATCCCGCCCCCAGGCCGTCGAATTTTACTCGAACACCGCCTCTGTCCGATGACTCTCCGACGCCGATTCCGGTAGCCCCTCGCCACCCCTCTCCTCCCCGACCAAGCTCACACCTTCCCCACTCCCAGGAGCATCTCCCGGCACTTTCCATTTACCCGCGGGCGCCCCAGAGCGTCGGCAACGACCAGCTTCTAAACGTCGCCGCGACTGGTTCTTCTCCGACGACGACTTCCAGGTGAACCAGACCGCCGCTTCACCTCTCGTTCACGCACACAACTTTTCCTTGGTCCTGTGCATCTAACAGCGTCTTTGTTATGCCTTAGGGTGAATCACAGCACCGCCCACGATGACCACCTGACGCACCCGATGCCGTCCTCCACTCCGGCGAGCAATCCTACTAAGACCAGAACGCCCCTCGCTCGACCAACATCTCCTCGAGCATCACCGTGACCTCCTGAACCCGGTGAGCCCCTTCTCCTTCTCTCTCGCTTCCTAGACCACCGGCACCGTCCACACCTGACCGCGCCGCTAGTCGCCGCCGCGTCAGCGCCGCCAGCTTCGGGCCAAACACGCGCGAGCCGTTCGATCTAGATCGGAC
This sequence comes from Avena longiglumis, assembly GCA_030063025.1. Classification (NCBI taxonomy): domain Eukaryota; kingdom Viridiplantae; phylum Streptophyta; class Magnoliopsida; order Poales; family Poaceae; genus Avena; species Avena longiglumis. Next base: position 188,935,028 of record CP125974.1, on the reverse strand, counting down.
GAGCGAGATAGAATCACTTAGTCGCGAAGAGGTACGCACTCTGGACCACACGATCGATTAGATCCAACGCACCGCAATGCTGATCCGCGCGAAGCGGTACCGTCCAATGAAATCACGCCGCGTGTCACCTATTCTGTTTAAAAACAGATTTGAAAACAGAATTATTTGCAAACTTCAAACCCTTGTATCTTTGGATCCACACGTCCAAAAATTACAAATTTTATGTCGTTGGATTCAGGAGAGCAAGACCTAGCCAACCATGCCTTTAGTTTAGCAAATAGTATCTGTTTGTTTGCTTGTTTTTGCAGAATCATTTGTGTGCTTATTTAGAGTATAAAAATTGTTTAAAATTGATTTTAGGGTTAAAACTTTTGAAAAATGGTTTGTTGTGACCTTACTGACCTTAGGAACCAACCCATGGTTTTGAAAATAGATTTGGAAAAGTTTAGGATGGAATATTAGATTTGGTCCATTTCTAGCCAAATAAAAATAATGGATTTGTTATGGAAATGATTTTGGAACAAAACCTTTGGGAAAATATTTTGATTCAAAGCTACTGACCCCAAAACACCAAGTTTTGCAATAGCAACTCATTTGGTGAAAAACATAAAGTTATGCTTTGATAAAAATAATTTTCACCACATAAAATAATGATTAGATTTAAAAATGGTTTATGGACCAAAACCATTTTGCAAATGACTTTGCCACTTTGGAAAATGACCTTTTGACCTTACAAAGTTTAGAAACCTAGTGGAGACCATCCTTGCAATAGAACCAACCTTTGCATGCTTATGGATGACTTAGATTCCATTACTTTGTGTGTGAAAAAAATTGTTTGTTAGACTTTGGTTTGGAATGTGAATTGAATTTGTGTTTGCTTGATTGACTTGTAGTGAAGTGTGAGACTAGAAATATCAAGGAGTGAACCACCATTCCCTACCAAAAAGGCAAGTGATGCTTCATACTTTTGTCCCATTACTTTCACTATGCATTAGTAATTTTGCTAAGTAAAACTTGCATGGATTTTGCTAAGTATAATCCTTATTATAGGAAAACTAGTAGATGAAACCTTAGTGGAAATTTTTCCTAGGTTAAGATTCCTACTACTATCAAGCTTAGCCTACCTAATAGAACACATGGGTGGAAAATATATTCACACTATGGAAAAATCTCTAAGTCTGGGGACTTATGTTTTTGTTTAATAAAACAATTAAGTTAATGAATCACCTGGGTGGAATGGAAGGATTGGTTTATGTTGAGTGGTTACATAAGGCCATGGACTTGGCTTGTGTATCTCACTTGTGGTATGCCACCCAGGCACAAAGAGATTTGAGATGTCAAATGTTGAGAAGCTTCAAGTGCAACCACTTGGCAATATGGGCTCTGCCATGATCATATAGGTTGCAAGAACTTAGCCATATGGACAGTGGGTGGTAGTGTTTGATAGGTTGGAACACATCCATTTTGGTCTAAGGGAAGGCTTCTGAAAGATCTTGTCTTGGGAAACCAAGTCTTGTGGGGAAAGTGCACCACCTCTGCAGAGTGTAAAATCTAAGTACTTAGCCATGTCCCTGGTAAAGGACAATTTGAGCATCAAGACATGGAAGCAATCAAGAATCTCATCATTCAAATTTCTAAGTTAAAACTTGTGGATTGAACAAGGGTTGTTTGAAATCTTCAATATCTGATTGAGTAAAATGATTTTATCAAAGCAAAAACTTAGTATTTTCAAATGTTAAGGAAAAATCTATTTTGAGCAATGCAAGCCTCAACTCCACTTAGCCAAATGCATATAGATGATAGACTCCACTATATTACCATAGTATCACTTGCCAATACAATTCAAATGTATTGACCCTTTGTGGTTGTAACTTGTATGTTGCAGGTTTGATTGTTTTTAGTGAAGATTGATTGATTAGGATTACAAAGTCTACAACCAACATCTGCCTGTGGCACTTTGAAGATGTAGGACCCCATGACTATAGTTATTCCGCTGCAATGTAATGTAATAGAAAAATGAGCTATGTTTGATGTAATAAACTTATGTTATTCCTTGTTATAAAGTTATATTATGACCTTTGTTTCTTGATATTACATCTTAACTGTGGATGCTAGCTATTGATCCAGGGACTAGCATTGTAAAACACAGGAGGAATCTACCTTATTAGGTTGAGACCCCTACAATCTCCAGGTCCCGCTACTCATTATTGATAGGAGAAGGGACTCGATCATGTTCGCATTATTCGCGAACCGTAGGGTGACACACTTAAGGGACATTGACATCCAGTTGGAGAAAATGTTTCATGCCGGAAAGAATAACAAGCGCAAGAATTTATTTCACTAGATACCGAAATAGGTTTTCGGGTGAAATTTCAGAAAGTGTTTTTGCATGTGAAATAGAATTCTAGCAAGGGGTTATATGTGAATGTTTGTCATTAAAGTAATTGATAAAATTCTGAATAAATAAAAAGAGTTTTATTTAATGAGAGTTTCCATTCAATTTGGTGGAAATTTAATAGAAAGTTTGAGTGGTATTTTGAGAGGAGGGAATTTAAAGGAATTTTGTGAGTGGAGTGTCCACCCACATGAAGAGGGTTGGGCAAGGGGGTAGACCCCATGCGCCGGCCACCCCCTTGGGGTTCCCCCTCTCCTATAAAAGTCACCCCCTCCTCACTTCTCACTCACACCTCCTCGTGAAGGATCTCTCTCCCCCTCTAGAATTTATCCCCCATGTTCTTGGACTAGCGAGATACATGTTCCCGGTGGCTATTCGGCAAGAAAGGGTTGTGCTTCCCCTGCATCGCTGGAGCGAGGACTCGGAGGTTGCTCGGTGTCTTATACGTGTGTGCGAGCACGGATGCGCTGCTGCTTTGCAGAGCTAGGACTTCCTCTCGATCTTGAGATCGACAAGAGATCGTCTACATCAACCACGAGTTCAACTCGTTAAGCTCTGTCGGTCTTCAAGGGTATGTTCTCTGTGGATATACATTCGCCCGTTGTTTGTATATAGTAGATATATCTTGGTACATAGTTCCCATCGTAGGAATTTTTTTGTTTTCTATGCTGCGAACCCTACAAGGTAGACTAAAAATTCCCTGATTAAAGCATCGTTTATCACCGACTGCAAAAGATCACCCCTATAGACATAGAGTAATGGAGAGAGAGGGTATCCCTGTCGAACCCCCCTCTTGCATTCAAATTGTTTTCCTAGTACCCCATTAAGAAGAACTGATGAGACACCTGAAGATAAAATTTCTTGGACCCAACGAATCCATACTTTATCACAACCTTTATGTTCCAGAATTTTGAGTATAGCGTCATGCTCAATTGTATCAAATGCTTTAGAAAAATTAAGCTTGATAATTAGGATGGGCTTCTTCGATTGTTGACACTGATGAATATACTCATAAGTCCAAGAAACACAATCTTGAATTGGCCTTGTTTTTAAAAACCCATATTGGTTCTTATGAATGCAGCGTAGAATGTGTTCCTGAAATCTATTAGTAGCTACCTTTGTTAGGAACTTGAGGCACACATTAGGAAGCGAGATAGGACGATAGTCATTTACACACTCAGGAGACCCTTTCTTAGCCATCAAGGTAATCAAAGAGCTATTGACATTCTGTAAACCAACCTTCCCAGCATGGAAATCATGTGCTAAATTGTAGAACACATTATGTATTATATTCCAACACTTTTTTAAGAACATTTCCTTAAAAAGTCTGGCCCAGGGCCTTATCGGATGGCATATATTTAACGATATTGTACATTACCTGTTTCTCAAATGGCCGAGATAGTGCCTCCAAACCTTCCACCTTTGTTAAGATACGGTTAAGATCAAACTGCATCTGAATTCTTGATGTGGCTCCCATTCTGTCCTTATAACTTGCCCAAAGAAGACCCGCCATTACCTAGTGATTATTAGCCTTTACACTGTCATCACCTTTTAAAGATGCAATATTGTTCTTTCTAAACCTTTCGGTTGCCATGGAGTGAAAAAACTTGGTGTTATCCTCACCAAGTTTGATCCATCAACATATCTTATAATCATTGAGTTTAGAAGTATCGAGCACTTGGTTTGGTAATGAAGATTCATGATCATTCTTCCTTTCTTCTACTCTTGAATCTTTAGATAGATGCTCTCTTTTTTTTCTTCTTTCATATTTTTTCTATCTATGCATATATATATTATCCTTTTTAAATACAGCTATTTGATCATGCTCATTACTTTTGTGACTACAAAGAAAACTCTTAATTATAATATGCTAGCAGAATTCTTCTTCGCATAGCCTAATCAATACTCTTATCGGTGTGGAAGTCCCTAAAATTATGACAGTTGTACAAGTATCATAACAGTCAACATAGTTCCATCATCTAATATAATAATCATGAATCATAACATAACTTCAAATATCATAAAGTCTCACAATGCGATGGATATAAATCATCTCTTTAACAAAGGGAACTTGAAGTTGATGCAACTAATGCAAATTATCAAATTAAAGTCTAAATGTATATAGAAATGTAAATATGCTAAAAAATTGTAAGATAGATTACAAGGCTCTCATATATCCCCCGAGCTTGGAATCAAACCGGGTGGATCAAATAATTCCTTGTGTTTGCTTACTACTTCTTAGGGGTGAATAAATCATCTTCTCCCTCCTCTTCGTCCTCCTTGAGGCTGCAGGCATGAACAATACATGCAAATCGGGTGCACATCTCCATAACTCCGGCATGCAGGTCGGTGATTATTTTGCTTAGAGTCTTACTTTCATCAGCCATCTCCATAATAATTTTGGTTAGGAGTTGTACTCTACCTTTAATGTCATCGACCTTTCTTTCTAGGTCTTTGACCATCATCCAGTAAGTGTCAACTCCTTCGCCAATAGTTGCAACACAAGCTTGAGAAATTTTCTCAAGTCTTTGAATCTTTTCTTGAATCTCATCACTCTTTTCCTCTTTGCGAAAAGAAGATTCGGGAGTAGATTTAAGAGAAGACCTATGCAAATTGTATGTGACACTCCCGGGATCAGGGTTAGACAAATCCTAGACCTCCTTCTGACATAAGCCTAACATAGAACTTGAGGATATCCAGTGAGAGAATCGGTAACAGAACAGTGACCCTACAACACAAAGATTATTACAGCAAGCTCATAACTGAGAAAAGAACCTAACTATTACAAGCAGAGGTCACTAAACACAAATGTCAAACAATGGAAGGCAAATTATGCTATTAAGTAAATCAAACTTAACAAATAGCCTAAGAGGCCTGAAGCATAACGATGATGTCCTAGCCCATAGATTCCAGGCTGCCGGCCGGGAACCCCAAGCTACTCGTCGGTGTCGATGTCATATAGAACTCGTCTTCTGAGGAACACTTACTATGCTAAAGTATCAACAAAGCAAGAGTGAGTATAGGGTGTACTCAGCAAGACATATGGCTGGTGGATCTATTATTTATAAAACAAGAGAGAGAAGAGCTGATCCAATCAGAATATTTTAAAAGGGGACAAGAGAGCGACATCTCCTAAGTATACATCATCATATTTGATATCCACCAAGTCATCATCATCGAACTGCATCTAGGATCACCCCCTCGTACCCATGAGGAAGCACCCTTAAGCACACGTTGATCTGCCATGTTTTACAATTAGGTTATAGTTCTCTATGATCTTAGAATTCAGTCACCAAATGTTCATAACCGTGAACATGGATTTTCGAAAATATTTAACCCTGCAGGGGTGTAAAACTTTACCCACACGTACTAATCAACTCTTAATGCTATAATCATTAGCCGTCTTCCTTGGAAGGCCGGCAGAGGGTGGTTAGACATGAACTTTACCTTGCTTTAGCCGAAACCATGAGTCACGCCCTAAGGATGATTCCTCTGTAATGGGTCAAATCCTGAAGCCAGTCCCTAGAGATGTGAGGCGAGGTTGGTTTACTAGGGGCTCCTTCTACCCTAAACAACCTGGTCCATGCTTCCCTACCTGTTATGAATGCACCTCCTTCACCACCTCTTTCGAAAACATTTTCAATGCATACGTAGAATGGAATGCAGAACTATGTGACTCATGGAATCTACTAGGAAAGTTAGTTTCTTGTGAGGTTTTCCAGGCCCCGTGTGGTTGTATGCTCTTCTTGGTTCCAAAGGCAAGAACTCCGGTCCTAGTGGTGGCGATCACGAGACTACAAAAAACATATCCCACCATGGCCTCCCATGCAAGCCTTAGCATGTTTAACCTTTACCACTGATCTCACCACATCATTATATCTCATTCTCCTATCATACTATATTCTATGCATGGGATACATCATCTGGATGAACCAGGCTTAACAGCTAAGCATGGCTAAGTAGAACAGAGATATAAGCTCTAGCAGTGCACCCAAGCCAAACCTAGTTATGCTAGGAGCAGTGGATCAGGTAATATAAGCTCAAAGGGAGTAATACAATATACATGATACTCTATCTACCGATGGAAGACCACATTAGAATCGTATGCATCATGGAAAGAATTGAAATACTTGAAACTATAGGGTTGTATCATGGTGGGGCTAAGCTTGCCTTTGCCTGCTGATAACCAGAAAGCAGAGCTTCAGACATCTGGCACTTGACTTCGTTACAGTTGGTCAAGTATTGATCTTGAATCTTCGACGGTGTTGATCTCGGTCTTCGATCTCAATGTCAATATTGTATTCTACCGGGAAGAATCAAAACACAGGAAAGAGAGGGAAACAATCATCACATGGCATCGATGCAATGCTCAAGCAAGGATGATGATATGTCAAGTTAAATAGAGTTGAAATGTAACCCTAGGGCATGCTTGACCATTTTAAACAGGGTCCGAGGTGTACAAATCCTAGAACAGGGAGAACCTTGGAATCACCAATGAGGGGATACTATGTTCTTCTAATTAATCTTGTAAATATAGTTTCTAAACAATGCATGATTATATATTTAAAAGATAGGTCTCATTTTTTTGAACATTTTGATATATTATACATATTTTTCTGAGTTATAAATAATTAGTTATTGAATTTAGAAGATTATATCAATTTATGAAACTAATAAACCATTTAAAAGGGTTTACTGCATCAGCATGACGCAAGGATGACGTCATCAAGGGCACCAAAACGTTTTATACAAAGACCGGGCTAGCCGTAGACACTGCGGATGGGCCTGTGGCCAGGTCAGCATGCCACGTTAGTGGTCAACGGCCAGCGGGATCCACATCCACGCCAGCAGTGCGTCACGGTGACGTCACCACGATTGCCACCATTAGGTGGTCACCAGAGATGGCGAGGGAGGCACACGGGGCTCGTTCGAATCAGTGGGGCAAGGAAAACCTAAAGAGTAGAGGTCCCAACCTTTAATAAGGTAGAGATCCCTGTGTTTACAATGCTAGTCCCTGGATCAATAGCTAGCATCCACAGTTAAGATGTAATATCAAGAAACAAAGGTCATAATACAACTTTATAACCAAGAATAAAATAATTCATTACATCTTACATATCTCATTTGGCTATCTCATTACAATGCAGCAGAAATAACTATATAGCATGGAGTCCTTCATCTTCAAAGTGCCACATGCAATCATGTTGGTTGTAGATGTGTAATCCTAATCAACACACTTCACTAACATCAAACAAACCTGCAACATAATAATTTACATCCACAAGGGTCAATACATTTGAATTGTATTGGCAAGTGATACTATGGTAGAATAGTGGTATCTATCATCTATATGCATTTGGCTAAGTGGAGCTTAGGCTTGCTTTTCTCAAAATAGATTTTCCTTATCATTTGAAAACACCAAGTTTTTGTTTGTCAAAATCACCCAAGGCATCTACCAATCATTTATTGAAGATCCTTTAACCCTTGTTCAACCACAAGTTTTTAACTTAGAAATTGGGATGAGGAGATTCTTGATAGCTTCCATGCCTTGATGCTCAAAATGTCTATTGTCGAGGACATGGCTAAGTACTTAGATTTTACTCTCTCGAGAGGTGGCGCACTTTCCCCACAAGACTCGACATGAATCAAGACAAGATCTTTCAGAAGCCTTCCCTTAGACCATAATGGATGCGTTCCCAAACCTATCATCCCCTACCACCAACAAGTGTGATACACAAGGTTCACCAGTCCCCTGGCCTTGTGTAACCACTCAACATATCCCATTCTCACCATTCCACCCAGGTGATTCATTCACATAGTTGTTTTATTAAACAAAACACAATTCATAAACTTGGAAATATCTCATAGCATGAATATAATCCACCCTTGTTTTCTACTAGCTAGGCTAAGCATGATAGTAGTAGGGATCTTAACTTAGGAAAAATTCTACTAAGGAATCATCTACTAGGATTTCCCAAGGCATAACATACTTAGTAAAATTCCATGCAAGTCCTACTTAGAAATATCAATAATGCATAGTGAAAATTAATAGGACAAAAGTATGAAGCACCACTTGCCTTTTTGGTACAAAATATAAGTTCACTCCTTGATCTTGCAATAGTCACACTCTTCAAAGTTCACTACAATTCAATCAAGCAAGGCACAAATTCAAAACTAGCATTCAAACAATTCATCACATAATAATAAAAACAAAGCAATGCATGCAAGCATGCCAAAGATTGTTTTATTTGTAAAAGTGGTTCTAATAGGTTATAAACATTTTAACACACCTATTGGTCATCTATCGAAGTGGCAAAACAATTTGAGAACAAGTGAGTGAAAATGGCCACTTTAAATCCCTTTTGTTTTTTCTAGAATTGATTTTATTCAAAGAATAATTTCTAGTGTTAGCCAAAATGTTTTTAAACACAAATATTAATGTTTATGGTCATAATGTTTTAAGAAAATTCCATTTGCAAAGGTATTCATCCAAAATCCAATTTTAAATCAAAGCAACATTTTATTTTGTTGGAAATTCCTTCAAACAAAGTAATAATTTTCTAGGGTACACCAAATATATTTTTAAATCCAAAAACTTGGTGTTTAGGGTTAGAGAGTTTAAATCAAATCATTTTCCAAAGGTTTTACTTGAAAGGCATTTTCAAACCATAATCAATATTTTTATTTAACTAGAAATGCTTTTATTCAAAGGAATAATTTCTAAGTGTCACAAAATATATTTTTAAATACAAAAGTTGGTTTCTATGGTCAGTAGGTTCAAAACAATCCATATACAAAATATTTTACCCTAAAAACAATTTTAGAATAAATTTTATACACAAAATATGCCTACACATGTTTCTGCAAAACAACCAATTTTACATAAGCAATTCATTAAAAAATGGCATGGTTGGAAAGTAATCTTTTTCCCGATTCCAATGATATAAAGTTTGTAAAATTTGGACATGTAGATTAAAAGTTCTGGAATTTATAAATTCAAACATCTAATAGGATAGTTTCTGTTTTTAAATCTAAACACAGGCCACGCATCATGATTCTACTGGCTGATACCGTTTTGTGCGTATGAAGCAACTATAGCCGTCAGATCTAACTAACAACGCACGGCACAGATGATCTCATACCCATTCGTTAAGTGAATCTAACTTTCCTTACGATTTAAATCTAACGGCCTGAAATGATTTGACCATACTCTGGCGGCGCTCGACGGTGGCGCACGGTGGCGACGCTCTGGCGGTGGCGTAATGGCGAAACCAGGAAGCGAGAGAGAGAGGGGAAGGGCTCACTGAGTTCGCCGAAGCTTGCTGATGCTCAACGTGTCCTTGGTTGGCGAAGGGGTGCTCGAGGACGGCAGGGATTTCTCGCCGGAGTTCTTCACTGGCTCGGGCACGCACCGCCATGGTCAAAGATGGGCGTCTGGGTCACAAATGATCAAGGAAACGCATCAGGAGGGTTCGCAAGTTTGCATAGGTTGTGAAGGAACTCACCAAATGGAAAGAGGTGCGTTGGTTTGTCGTCTACTACTCGCCGGAGTTGAGGCATACCATGGAGATGCTCAGTCGAGGTTGTTGCCGATGCTCTGGGTCACAAGAAGACATGTGGCTAGGGTCAATGGATGCGCCCAGCGATGGAGATTAAGTGAGTGTGAACCATAGAGGATGGGGAGGCATGTACTTACCGGATTTGCCGATGGAGTGCGTCGGAGGCCGCGGTGGTGCAAGCAAAATTTGAGGCAGCCTGGGGGCTCTCTGGCAGCGGAGTTTGAGGGGAAATAGAGAGGGGGCAGAGGGGATTATGAGGGCACGGTCGCGAGGAGTAATAGTGTCACATCCCAAGATTTTCCAAATCTTGTAATGTGAAAAATAAATAAACAAAATATATAAATGTTGAATTTTAGGGGGAAAAGAAACTTTTGTTTCTAAATGGAAACTTAAAATCCCATCTTGAACAAACTTTGAATAAAATTTGAATCCAACTAAATTCAAATCAAGTGAAATGCATTCTTCATAAAATGCATCTGGAAATTTAAACACTTGGAAAATAAACCAAAACCCTAAAACCCTAATGGAAGAAAAACATTTCCAAGTTATCTCTAAGACCATGGATTTGATCCAAATAAAAATTTATAAATGATCAAGAATGACAAATAGAAATATTATAAAACCATAGAAAATGGTTTCACTTAATTTGGAGCCATAAATAAAATCTTATGAATTTAATAAGATAAGGAAATTGAATTTCCAAAGCTAATATAGCACTTATCAAGAAATCCATACCAAAGGGTGAGCAATTAATTCTAAAGACATTTAGAAAGAATAAACAAATATTAAAGAAGATTTTACCAATTGGAATCACCAAGTTTGGATCCTTAAATAAAAAGATATGGATTTTATAAGATAAAGATAGAAATATTAAATGAGGAATATTTAAAGGCCAAATTAAATCTTGGCCTAATCCATAAGCAAATGGAATTAATATAATCCAAATCCAAATAAAATAATGGATAAAGAATTTCCAAATTAAATAAAATGGCATTAACCAAATTCTATTTCCATTTGAATAAAGACAAAAATCCCTATTAGAAATGATTAATTAAATCATGGGAAAATAGTATTTGGAATTTATCCAAGTGGAATAAAAGTTGTTTAATTAACTTAAATAATATCAAAGAAATCTTCCAACTAAAATGAATGGAATTAAAACTATATTTAATTTCATTGGAATTAATGCAAATATCCAATTTAAATAATTAATAAATCATATTAAAAATATTCCAAATAATTCAAAGTGAATTATTTAACACCCTAATAAATGAATAAAACTTACTGAAGAGGGTTTTGTGAAAATTGAAATCAAATAAGGACTAAAAATATATTTGATATTAATTGAATTTAAAGCAAGGACATTGTTTTAAATAAATAAAAGACCCTAAAAAAAATAAAAGAAATATTCTTATTTTGACTTTAAAATGTATTATTAATCAGTATTTGATTGCACACAAAGTTTGAGTGAAGTTTGAATTCAAATGAATGTTTGAATTGTTTAAACAAAAATCAAAACAGATAAATAAGAAAAGAAAAAGAAAACAACCAGTACAAAAAAATGAAGCAAAGCCAACTAGCCCAGCAGGCCCAACCCAGCCCAGCACCAGCCCATCTCCCCATCCCGCGAGAAAACGGTTCACACCAGAGTTTCAACCCGCGGAGCCGCTGACATCTGGACCCCACTGCTCCTTTTTCTCTCTCGCTGATGAAGCGGTCCCGCTTGTCAGTCGTCTTCTCCACCCCGCGCGCTGACCTCGCCCCTCTCCCTGGCCGTTTCTGGCTGATTTCAATCGCGTTAATTCGCGTTAACGCAGCAATCAACCTCTCCTGAGACCACGCGTACTTAATCACCTCCCTCCCCACTCCATTTCCCCCAAACACCACACCTCGAGAGGCCCTTGGCTGCCCTAATTCCCGCTCAAACCGTCGCTGCCTCCGACGAGTTTCCCGGCGAATTCCGGCGAGACCAGCTACTCCTCTGCCCCCTGGAGCACACGAGTGTGGTCCCCAGCCTCTGGTGCATCTCCCTGTGCTTCCCGTTTATCCGTGTGAACACTATATCCTCGGCAACATCTTTGACTGAGCTCCGCCATCGTCTGCTCGGACTTCGGCGACCATCCCAAGTAAGCCCCAGCCTCCCCTCTCCCTCGGATTGATGCGTGTGTGATCCCCAGCATCGTGCGCACCTAAGACATCCCTCACCTTGTCTTAGCGCGGTCTAAAACGTCGCCCACGATGACCGCCAGAGGAGCCCGATGCGGACACGAACTCCGTCGAGCGATTCGAGCCAACTCCATGCGCCCCTCGACAAACAGCAAGCACCTTGAACATCACCACGACCCTGCGAACCCAGTGAGCATATCCTTCCTCTTCCTCGCTTCCTGTATCAGCCGCAGCACCGCTAGCAGAGCGCCGCCGCCGCGCGCCACCATCGTCGCGGCGCCATTTCTTGGCAAGGCGTTAGTAGCCGTCCGATGTAGATTCAGCGGATATGATAGAACCTTAACCGAAGGGGTAAGTAGTGCCCCGTGCCGCACGATGCACTTTAGATCTAACGTATGTCCTCTGTCGACCCAACCGAACCGTTACCGACGAATAAGAAGCAGCCACGTGGCCAGAGTTGATTTAAACAGAAATTATGTTCTATTAGATCTTCAATTTTGAAAATTGCATAACTTTCAAACCACACGTCCAAATTTTACAAACTTTATATCAATGGAATCACCAAGACAAATCCTACCCAACCATGCACTTTGTTTAGTAAATTTATTCGGTAAAATGGTTGTTTTTGCAGAAACTTGTGTAGGCTTGTTTTGAATATAAAATTCATCCTAAAATTATTTTTGTCATAAAACCTTTGGCCAATGGAATGTTTTGAACCTACTGACCATATAAATCAATTTTTGGTTTCAAAAATATATTTGGAGAAGAAAAAGAATAAATCTTTGATTTAAAACATTTCTAGTCAAATAAAAATGTTGTTCATATGTTAAAAAAAATACTTTTGGAAAAATCTCTTGATTTAAACTCTCTGACCCTAAACACAAAGTTTTATGATTTGAAAACATATTATGTGAACCCTATAAAAAATATTTCTTTATTAAAGACATTTTCAACCACATAAAATATTGATTTGGTTTAAAAATGGTTTATGGGTAAAATCCTTTGAAAATGGTTTTGCCACATTTATAAAATGACCAATAGGTGTTTTAGAATGTTTATAACCTATTATAAACCACTTTTCCAATTAAAACAATCCTTAGCATGCTTGCATGTATTGTTTTGTTTCTATCTTTTCATGTGATGAATTGCTTGAATGGTAGATTGAATTCTTTCTTGATTGATTGAATTGTAGTGATTTGAAGAGTGTGATTATTGCAAGATCAAGGAGTGAACTTATATTCTCTACCAAAAGGCAAGTGATGCTTCATACTTTTGTCCCATTATTTTCACTATGCATTAGTGATATTTCTAAGTAGGACTTGCATGGAATTTTTCTAAGTATAAACTATGCCATGGGAAATCCTAGTAGATGAAACCTTAGTAGAAATTTCCTAAGTTAAGATTCCTACTACTATCATGTTTAGCTTAGCTAGTAGAAAACAAGGGTGGATTATATTCATGCTATGGAATATTTCTAAGTCAAGGACTTGTGTTTTTTTAATAAAACAACTAAGTGAATAAATCACATTTGTGGAATGGAAAGAATGGTTTGTGTTGAGTGGTTATGCAAGTCCAGTATGCTGGGGAAAACTTGGGCATCACCAAGTCCAGTATAATGGGGAAAACTTGGTATCTCACTTGTGGAATGCCACCCAGGAATAAAGAGATTTGAGATGTCAAATGTTGAGAAGCTTCAAGTGGAACCACTTGGCATTATGGGATCTGCCTTGATCATATAGGTTGCAATAACTTAGCCAAATGGACAGATGGTGGTAGGGGTCTGATAGGTTGGAACGCGTCCATTCTGGTCTAAGGGAAGGCTTCTGAAAGATCTTGTGTTGGGAAACCAAGTCTTGTGGGGAAAGTGCACCACCTCTGCAGAGTGTAAAATCTAAGTACTTAGCCATGTCCCTGGTAAAGGACAATTTGAGCATCAAGACATGGAAGCTATCAAGAATCTCCTCATCCCAATTTCTAAGTTAAAACATGTGGTTGAACAACGGTTGAAGGATCACCAATTTCTATTGGAAGATGCCTTGGGTGATTTTTTCAAGAAAAAACTTAGTGTTTTCAAATGATAAGGAAAATCTTATTTGAGCAAAGCAAGCCTAAGCTCCACTTAGCCAAATTCATATAGATGATAGACTCCACTATACTACCATAGTATCACTTGCCAATACAATTCAAATGTATGGATCCTTGTGGCTGTAACTTATTATGTTGCAGGTTTTTTGATGTTAGTGAAGTTATTGATTAGGATTACAAGTCTACAACCAACATGACTGTCTGTGGCACTTTGAAGATGAAGGAGCCCATGCTATTGTTATATTCTGCTGCATTGTAATGAGATAGCCAAATGAGCTATGTAAGATGTAATAAATTATTTTATTCCTGGTTATAAAGTTGTATTATGACCTTTGTTTCTTGATATTACATCTTAATTGTGGATGCTCGCTATTGATCCTGGGACTAGCATTGTAAACACAGGGATCTCTACCTTATTAAAGGTTGGGATCCTTACAGATGGTATCAAAGCACTGTGTTTCCTGTAGGATTTGTAACCCTAGGATTGGACAAAACCCCTTAGAAAAGTAGGAGTTGTATTTGTTCCAAAACTTATTTACAAACAATCTTGTAAACTCTTTCCTCAACCTTTTGGTTTTAACTCTACATCTCTTCTATTTCAACTTGATGGATAAAGCCTCCACCATGAGCAAAGACTTCAACATGAGCCAAGGACTTCACCAACTCAAGTGACATCAACCTTAGTCTCAATAAGGACTTCAACTTGGATATCACTAAGGAGTACAAGTGAGCCAAGAGAAATTACTCAAGACTTGAAGTCCAAGGAAGAACAACTTAGAACGAACCATCATCACCTTTGAAGTTTTGTGACCAAGTTGAAGGAAATTTTCCAAGGATACAAAGATCTTGTTCAAGAGGAATCAACTAAGAAGGATGGAATGATCTCAAGTGAACAATATAGTTGGACCACCATATTAAGTATAGATCAAACACACTAACTTATGTGGTGTAGCAAAATATTTTGTTGCCTAAAAATGTGCTTGAATCTTTGATGTTTGATTGGAATGCTTGTTTGTGATTGTTTGCACATTGTTTGTGTGAATTGTGATGTGTGTGATTAGAACTATTTCCTTAGAAATCTTTTGTCTATCCTAATCCCAATCCAACCCAAACAGACGACTACTCCAAGAAACTCCAACATCAAGGATGGTGACAACAACAACAACCAAGAGATGCACATGAGAGAACAACTCCTAGAAAATCAAACCCAGTTGAATCAGATGACAACTCGGTTTTTAGCCAAAAACAATGAGTTAGACCCAACCATACAAAAGTTTTTGGAAATCCAATCCCAATTGCTGCAAGGGATGACCACTGAAATGATCAACATGGGAGACAACTCTTCCCAAGGAGATTATGATAACAAGGATGTCAAGGATGATATTTTAGAAGGAACTCAAGCTTGCAATGTTTGTGGAGACAAGGACCACACTTCCAAAGAGCATGAAGATAAATGCCCCAATTGTGAAGAGAAACATCCAACTAATCAATTCCCCACATCTCAAGCTACTTGTTTCCTATGTGAAGGAAATAATCATGTCCCTATCCAATGCCTCATCTATTCCATAGTTCAACAAAGGAAACAAGGTGGAGTGCAACAACAGATTGCAGACTTCCATGAGAGAACAAAGTCTATCAAGAAGGATGAAGACAAAGGAAAATCTCAGCTTTCACCTCCATGCAATATGACTCGATTTGATGGACCAAAGAGGAGACATATGTATTATCCAAGGAAAAGGTCAAGGAGACCAGGAAACTTTCCCACCTTTGAGATAAGATATGAAGAGCATGAACTAGAAGAACTCCTAGCTTTGGAGAAACCCAAGAAGAAGAAAGACAAAAGCCAAGTGCAATGTTGTCATTGCAAAGAGATGAGATACTATGCCAATGAATGTCCTGAGAAGAAACAAAAATATAAGGAAATCAACCAAGTGTGGTGCAACAACTGCAAGGAGTTAGGCCATTATGTATCAACTTGTCCACAGAAGATACGTGAAGAACTCAATCTTGTCACATGTTACAATTGTGGTAACCAAGGACATTATGCAAGCAATTGTCCAGAAAAGATGAAGCACAAGATAAAGCCTATGAAGGATCACAGCCTTGTCACATGTTTCAAGTGTGGAAACAAAGGACACTATGCAGATGTTTTCCCAGAGAGGTTTCAACAAGATCCCAAGCAAGCCAAGAAGTAATCTAGTTGGAAAATTTTTAAGGGTGGTAGTACCCTAGTTGTTGTGAGCCAACTTGTAACCCTTATCTTTCCCAAATCTCCGGACGAGATTTATTTTAAGGGTGTTAGCCTGTCACATCCCAAGATTTTCCAAATCTTGTAATGTGAAAATAAATAAACAAAGTATATAATTGTTGAATTTTAGGGGGAGAAGAAACTTTTGTTTCTAAATGGAAACTTAAAATACCATCTTGAACAAACTTTGAATAAAGTTTGAATCCAACTAAATTCAAATCAACTGAAATGCATTCTTCATAAAATGCATCTGGAAATTTAAACACTTGGAAAATAAACCAAAACCCTAAAACCCTAATGGAAGAAAAACATTTCCAAGTTATCTCTAAGACCATGGATTTGATCCAAATAAAAATTTGGCAACAAACATTTATAAATGATCAAGAATGACAAATAGAAATATTATAAAACCATAGAAAATGGTTTCACTTAATTTAGAGCCATAAATAAAATCTTATGAATTTAATAAGATAAGGAAATTGAATTTCCAAAGCTAATATAGCACTTATCAGGAAATCCATACCAAAGGGTGAGCAATTAATCATAAAGACATTCATAAAGAATAAACAAATATTAAATAAGATTTTACCAATTGGAATCACCAAGTTTGGATCCTTAAATAAAAAGATATGGATTTTATAAGATAAAGATAGAAATATTAAATGAGGTATATTTAAAGGCCAAATTAAATCTTGGCCTAATCCATAAGCAAATGGAATAAATATAATCCAAATCCAAGTAAAATAAGGGATAAATAATTTCCAAATTAAATAAAATGGCATTAACCAAATTCTATTTCCATTTGAATAAAGACAAAAATCCCTATTAGAAATGATTAATTAAATCATGGGAAAATAGTATTTGGAATTTACCCAAGTGGAATAAAAGTTGTTTAATTAACTTAAATTATATCAAAGAAATCTTCCAACTAAAATTAATGGAATTAAAACTATATTTAATTTCAATGGAATTAAGGCAAATATCCAATTTAAATAATTAATAAATCATAATAAAAATATTCCAAATAATTCAAAGTGAATTATTTGACACCCTAATAAATGAATAAAACTTACTGAAAAGGGTTTTGTGAAAATTGAAATCATATAAGGACTAAAAATATATTTGATATTAATTGAATTTAAAGCAAGGACTTTGTTTTAAATAAATAAAAGACCCTAAAAAGAATAAAAGAAATATTCTAATTTTGACTTTAAAATGTATTATTAATCAGTATTTGATTGCACACAAAGTTTGAGAGAAGTTTGAATTCAAATGAATGTTTGAATTGTTTAAACAAAAATCAAAACAGATAAATAAGAAAAGAAAAAGAAAACAATCAGTACAAAAAAAATGAAGCAAAGCCAACTAGCCCAGCAGGCCCAACCCAGCCAAAGACCCATTTATCTCCTCCCATGAAAACGGTTCACACCAGAGTTTCATCCATGAGTCATGACATCTGGACCCCACTGCTCCTTTTTCTCTCTCGCTGACGAAGCGGTCCCGCTTGCCAGTCGTCTTCTCCACCCCGCACGCTGACCTCGCCCCTCTCCCCGGCTGTTTCTGGCTGATTTCAATCGCGTTAATTCGCGTTAACGCGGCAATCAACCTCTCCTGCGACCACGCGTACTTAATCACCTCCCTCCCCACTCCATTTCCCCCAAACGCCATGCCTCGAGAGGCCCTTGGCTGCCCTAATTCCCGCTCAGACCGCCGCTGCCTCCGACGAGTTTCCCGGCAAATTCCGGCGAGACCAGCTACTCCTCTGCCCCCTGGAGCACACGAGTGTGATCCCCAGCCTCTGGCACATCTCCCTGTGCTTCCCGTTTATTCGCGCGAACACTTTATCCTCGGAAACGACTTTGACTGAGCTCCGTCACCGTCTGTTCGAACTCCGACGACCATCCCCAGTAAGCCCTAGATTCCCCTCTCCCTCGGATTGATGCGTGTGTGATCCCCAGCATCGTGCGCACCAAACGCAGCCCTCACATTGTCTTAGCGCGGTCTAAAACATCGCCCACGACGACAGCCAGAGGAGCCCGACGCGGACATGAACTCCAGCGAGCGATTCGAGCCAACTCCGTGCGCCCCTCGACAAACAGCAAGCACCTTGAACATCACCACAACCCCGTGAACCCGGTGAGCATATCCTTCCTCTTCCTCGATTACTGTAGCCGCCGTAGCACCGCTAGCAGAGCGCCGCCGCCGCATGCCACCGTCGTCGCGCCTCCAGTTCTTGGCAAGGCGTTAGTAGCCGTCCGATGTAGATTCAGCGGATACGATAGAACCTTAACCGAAGGGGTAAGTAGTGCCCTGTGCCGCACGATCCACTTTAGATCTAACGGCTGTCCTCTGTCGATCCAACCAAATTGTTACCGACGAATAAGAAGCAGCCACGTGGCCAGAGTTGATTTAAACAAAAATTATGTTCTATTATATCTTCAATTTTGAAAATTGCATAACTTTCAAACCACAAGTCCAAATTTTACAAACTTTATATCAATGGAATCAGCAAGACAAATACTATCCAACCATGCACTTTTTTTACTAAATTTCTTCTGGTAAAATGGTTGTTTTTGTAGAAACTTGTGTAGGCTTGTTTTGAATATAAAATTCATCCTAAAATTATTTTTGTGATAAAACCTTTGGCCAATGGAATGTTTTGAACCTACCATATAAATCAATTTGTGGTTTCAAAAATATATTTGGAGAAGCAAAAGAATAAATCTTTGATTTAAAACATTTCTAGTCAAATAAAAATGTTGTTCATATGTTAAAAAAATACTTTAGGAGAAAACTCTTTGGGAAATGTTTTGATTTAAACTCTATGACCCTAAACACAAAGTTTATTATTTGAAAACATATTATGTGAACCCTATAAAAATTATTGCTTTACTAAAGACATTTTCAACCACATAAAATGTTGATTTGGTTTAAAATGGTTTATGGGTAAAATCCTTTGCAAATGGTTTTTCCACATTTATAAAATGACCAATAGGTGTTTTAGAATGTTTATAACCTATTAGAAACCACTTTTCCAAATAAAACAATCTTTAGCATGCTTGCATGCATTGTTTTGTTTCTATCTTTTCATGTGATGAATTGCTTGAATGGTAGATTGAATTCATGCTTGCTTGATTGAATTGTAGTGATTTGAAGAGTGTGAGTATTGCAAGATCAAGGAGTGAACTTATATTCTCTACCAAAAGGAAAGTGATGCTTCATACTTTTGTCCCATTATTTTCACTATGCATTAGTGATATTTCTAAGTAGGACTTGCATGGAATTTTGCTAAGTATAAACTATGCCATGGGAAATCCTAGTAGATGAAACCTTAGTAGAAATTTCCTAAGTTAAGATTCCTACTACTATCATGCTTAGCTTAGCGAGTAGAAAACAAGGGTGGATTATATTCATGATATGGAATATTTCTAAGTCAAAGACTTGTGTTTGTTTAATAAAACAACTAAGTGAATGAATCACCTGGGTGGAATGGAAAGAATGGTTTGTGTTGAGTGGTTACGCAAGTCCAGTATGCTGGGGAAAACTTGGGCATCACCAAGTCCAGTACACTGGGAAAACTTGGTATCTCACTTGTGGAATGCCACCCAGGAACAAAGAGATTTGAGATGTCAAATGTTGAGAAGCTTCAAGTGCAACCACTTGGCATTATGGGCTCTGTCTGGATCATATAGGTTGCAATGACTTAGCCAAATGGACAGTTGGTGGTAGGGGTATGATAGGTTGGAACGCGTCCATTCTGGTCTAAGGGGAGGCTTCTGAATGATCTTGTCTTGGGAAACCAAGTCTTGTGGGGAAAGTGCACCACCTCTGCAGAGTGTAAAATCTAAGTACTTAGACATGTCCCTGGTAAAGGACAATTTGAGCATCAAGACAAGGAAGCTATCAAGAATCTCCTCATCCCAATTTCTAAGTTAAAGCTTGTGGTTGAACAAGGGTTGAAGGATCATCAATTTCTATTGGAAGATGCCTTGGGTGATTTTGTCAAGCAAAAACTTAGTGTTTTCAAATGATAAGGAAAATCTTATTTGAGCAAAGCAAGCCTAAGCTCCACTTAGCCAAATGCATATAGATGATAGACTCCACTATAATACCATAGTATCACTTGCCAATACAATTCAAATGTATTGGCCCTTGTGGCTGTAACTTATTATGTTGCAGGTTTGTTTGATGTTAGTGAAGTTATTGATTAGGATTACAAGTCTACAACCAACATGACTGCCTGTGGCACTTTGAAGATGAAGGACCCCATGCTATTGTTATATTCTGCTGCATTCTAATGAGATAGCCAAATGAGCTATGTAAGATGTAATAAATTATTTTATTCCTGGTTATAAAGTTGTATTATGACCTTTGTTTCTTGATATTACATCTTAACTGTGGATGCCAGCTATTGATCCATGGACTAGCATTTTAAACATAGGGATATCTACCTTATTAAAGGTTGGAAACCTTACAAATGGTCACGACAATAAAACGAATTAACGCAGAGAAGATTATGGCAGAAACGGCCGGCGTGGTTTTGGGGGGGGGGGAGACAGGTCGCGCGGGGTGGGTGAGAACGATGATGTCGGGCAGTGGGGCCTGACGGCAGCGAGAGAGACAGGCAGTGCGGTGGGGTCACGTCGTCAGCGTCTGCGTGGGTTCGTGCTGCGGTGCAAACCATTTTCTACGGGGAAAGAAGAAATGGGCTAGTTGGGCCGGACTGGACCCTTTCTCTATTTTTTTCTTTCCTGTTTTCTTTTTCTTTTACTGTTTTCATTTTCTGTTTTGAATTTAAACTATCACTTGAATCTTTTATTTTCAAATCTTATCCAAATATTCACTATGCTTTAATACTGTTTTAAACATGTATTTCAAGTCCATTTAAAAATAATTTCCCCTTTTTCCTTTATGGTTAATTTAGACACTTGTCTTTATTTAATTGAGATTTCAAATATGTTTTCAACTTCTATTTGAAATCCAAATTTTACCAAATCCTTTTCAGTAGGTTTTATTTATTCATTAGTGTAATAATTCACTTTGAATTATTTAAAGTATTTTAATATGATTTATTAATCATTTAAATTGGGCAATTGTCTTTATTCAAATCCCATATAAATTTTATTCAAATAATTCTTTTATTCCATTTAAGTTAATTAAATAACTATTATATCCACCTTGGGAAATTCCACCTTATTATTTTCCCATGATTTAATTAATCATTTCTATTTGGGATTTTGTCTTTATTCAAATAGAATTTGGTTATTCAAATGGAAATTATTTCCTCTTATTATATTCATAAGTTTTTATCTATGGCTCCAAATTGAATGCAATCAATTTCTATGGTTTTATAATATTTTTATTTGTCATTCTTTATCATTTATAAATGTTTGTTTACAAATTTTTATATGGTCCATAGTATTTGAGATATCTTGGAAATGATTTTCTTCCATTAAGTTTTTGGGTTTTGGTTTATTTTTCCCAAGTTTGAATTTCAAGATACATTCATTGATGAATGCATTTCATTTGATTGAAATTTTTTTGGATTCCCTTTTATTCAAAGTTTGTTCAAGATGGATTTTGATGTTTCCATTTGGAATCAAGAAGTTTCTTTTCACCCTAAATTTCAACAATTATTTATTTTGTTTATTTATTTTTCACATTTCAAAATTTGAATTTTTTTGGATGTGACATAAAGGTGGTGGCACCACTACCTAGATGTCAACGGAGCACGACCGACGACGAGGCCAAGCGGTAGCGCTGGCAGAGCAACGATAGGCGTCGGATACTGTGGCACCCCGGATTTACTTTCCAAGAGTACCCGTTATGCATACAATTCACGTTCCCACAGTGAGCCGTGAGAATAACCGACCAGTATCATTACATCATCCATACAATAACGATTACAAGACTTACAGGGTTGCCATTATGGCGATTACAACAACTATAACGAAAGTCTTCAAGCGCAGAGCCCATGTCATGCCTTAACCTACATGCGACTGACTGGGATACGGCATAGCTCGCATAGACATCAGCAATCTCCATCGTTCCTCTTGGTTCTGAAAGTCTGGCCAAGTAAATAGCCTGGGATAATGTCGGTGTGTACTTTGAATTTACTTGCAAACCACCTTAAATGAATAATAATAAAGGATATGTAATATGGTTGTGGTAGGATGGCTCCATAAGAGGTTATTTTGTAAAACATTTGGAAACCTTTTAAAAGTTTTAGAATTCACTAGGATTGGTTCACCCATTTGTTTTTCATTCCGGTCATCCAATGACCAAACGCCTTCCTCCTTTTTCCTACCATCCCATGGTCAAAACATTTCCAAGCCATTGCTTTTCCAAAGTCCTTTTTGAAATCAAAACCAGCACCACTCTATAGAAACCTTCCCAACCGTCCATGACCAAGGACTTGGCTATTCGAATAGATTTACACTCTGCAGAGGTTGTACACTTAACCCACATCATCCGATTACACTGCCTTATATACACCGATCGTGGGTCGAGTAACCGGTCAAGACCTTCTAGATGCCCACACTAGTATAGATGCCTACCTTATGACTTTTAATCCCCTCAATACTAGGACGCCCTATATAGTTTACCTAGACAACCGGAGCGCGTTTTGCACCTGGATGGGTGTGCACTTTTAACGATGGGCTCATAGTGTCGTGTGAAGATCCATAGACCCTTCGTTCCTTCTACAGATCGATTACACACATGGACCGTTTGTCCGAAGAAGGCCCACCCTCTAGGGATTGTTTTCCCCTGTAGTAGTGCGAGGCACCTATACCAAAATAGATAAACTTCCATCCCAGCCATGTCCCATTCTAGAGTAATGTTGTTGCATAGGTTAATTGTTCTGGAAAAACTGCAAAGAACCGGTTGCGTTTTCTTAAACATTTTCCCTCCATCTTTCGTCCAAACTTTTTGTGAAGCCAAAACCTTTTAAATTTCCAAAATTATTTGTCAGGCCAGACCTCGCCAATGTTTTACCATAAAACCTTTTTGTAAGCTTTTCCGGGGTCTTCCCATCCCAGAGTTTTGCTTCGGCTAAAATGGGGTTTCCAAAGGGGCATGGTGTTATACATCATTTATCATACTAGGGGCAAGTAGGTGTCATAAAAGGTATTGTGCTAGTAGTACAAACATGTAATGACTTGTAGGAGCCAAGCCACTACAATATATAACTCATCGTATAATAAAACAACGCAGTTTCGATAAACAACAGGTAAAACATGCATAAGTAAAATAGTAGGACAAGGCTTATGAGCAAGAAGGTGGCTTTCTTGTGACCATCAAGACGTCTCGTGACTTATTTATAATACCATAATACCGATAACCATAATAATAATAAGGATAACCCAATGCTTCCTTCTTCTTAGTGTCACACAAACGCAACTATCGTCGTTATCGAGCATACATGCCAACAAACATCACCACCATCAATGCAATGCATACAAATATCAAACCATACAGAAAGCAAAGGATAATGACATGATATATGTTAGTAGGGTTTTGGATGATGTATTTGATTAAATTGGTAGAAGATTTGGAGGCATTGGCAAAAAATCCTTTTGGATTTATTGTCTAGGAACTACCTAAGAGAGGGGTTTTTGACCAAGGGCTTGTTATGTATGATACCACTATATAAAAATGATACAATCATATAGGTATTGAGAAAATGAATCCAACAAAAGTGGTTTCACTATTTTATCAATATCCATTGATTTTTATAGTGAATAAAGTCTAGTTTTAGTAAAAAATTCACCAAACAAATTTTGGAGCTCCAAAAATTATTTACTTGGGTTATTAGATCGGATTTGATGGATTGATTGAATGAGAGTTGGAATCATCTCAAAGTATTTAGCAGAATGCCCTCAGGAAAATCCCAAAGGCAGTACTGGAAGAATTTTGTCTTTTTCACCATATTTAATCTATAGAAGCTTCTGATGTGATTCTATGAAATCATGTTAGGTATTTAAAATATCATTCTGTATAAATTGAAATCATTATTTTTGGAATTACAGAATAATTTTTTATGTATTTATTGGTGATTAAACCTTGCACATAACAGTTTAATTCGCCATAATTCAACAGGGGCTTATAAAATCATGAACACCTAGGATTTGAAATATTTTGATATTCATGTGTGCAGGGAGTTTGAATTAGGTCAAAAACACATTTGGTTTGACCTTAGGAATTTACTAAAGTCAAAAGGGGACTGTTTTTGTTATCCTTGTTGTGGGAAAACCAGGAAGCCAAAATTGGTGAGGCAAGTGGAAATGCAAGTTATAATCTATACCTTCCAGTACCAAAAGGTTTCAGGCCATTTTGATAAATGAAACTCTCTGGAGAATTATTTTAGTGAAGAGTACCCATCTTTATAGATGATTTATTATTAATAAACCAATTATTCTTTTGGTCCACTTCTTATCCTACATGTTCAAGTGAACATTCATCAACCTTAGGAATTTTAAATCTAGGCAATACATGGGGATTGACATTTTTAAATGGATTTAAACCAAACTGCAACTTGCAGATCTGGAATTTTTGGAATAAAAGAAAAAGAAAAGGGAGCAACACCAGGCTGAGCTCGTGGCCGTACTGGGCCGCAAGCGCGAAATCAGCACACCCGGCTGAGTGAACGTGCGGGAGCCGCGGTTTGATCGGGCCGAAGAAGGGCTCTATGCTCAGTGGGGGAGAGGCGGTGAAGGGATATGACTGGATATGGGGCGTTGGATCAAAGGGGATCGGACGGTGGAGGCTCGTATTCTTCGCGGGACATGGCCAGGGGATGGTCGGCGACGCTTGCCTGGGCTCCGATGAGCGTCAAGGAGGGTCCGAGGCGACGCGGGGTTCAATGACGAGCCGGACGATGGGTGGAATTGGGGGTTCCTGTCGTAGGGGAGGGCTCACGCGACCACGCCGGTGGACGTGCTTCGGGATCTTGATGGCGGCGCTGGTGGGGGCTGACCTGAGAGGAAACAAGGGTACCATTAGATACAGGGTGAGGAGGGGAGCTCGGCTAGGTAGCATGAAGAGGGAGAATCGAAAGGAGGGAGGGGCTGTGCTTGCAAGGAGAGAGGAGTACAAACCTCCTTGTTTGTCTTCTCACTGGTAAGGAAGAACAAGGGAGAGGAGAGGGAACTTTGGGGTGTGAGTGGGGAGTAGTGGGGGCGAATCAGGGCAAAGGGGAGAGCTGGTGGACAAGGTCCACTAGGGCAAGGGGGAGGGTGTTGTCCAAGGATTGGGCAAGGAGGGAGGTGGAGAGAGGGATGGTGGGGCCTCTGATTCGAGCACTAAGCGGAGGAAGGGATGGTGTGGTTGCTGTCCCTTTTATTTCAAAGATTTGCAAGATATGATCCTCTCTCTCCCTCACATGCTTCAACAGCAAAAAGGACAAGGGAGAGGGCTTTCTATAGTGGTCACCACGACCAAGGGAAGGTGTGATGGTTGCTGCAAAAACATTCCCTAGCAAGGTTGGATGGATTTTGAAAATGGTTTGAATGAAGGTTTGATTTGTTTGCAAGAATTGATCAAATTGATGCTTGTGAAGGATGTTAAGAAATATCCATTTGACAAGGTTGGGAAAGAGTACTGGTAGATACAAAAGGTCAATAAACTTAACTAGGGATTATTTGAAATGTTTTAGGAGATTATTGATCCACTTAAGATCATTTATTCGAAAAGTGCAAAAGTAGTTTCTAGAAGCTTATTTGATATTTTTATATAGGACAAGGTTGGTTTTTGATGTGATATGGTCTGAAATACCATATTACTCTTTGGTGAATTTTACTGGAATTTATTTGGATATAAAATTATTTTTAATAAATTATTTCTTGTTTCTACCATTTAAGAAGAAGGGCAAAATGAAATAATAAGGAATCTCAAAAATATTTATTTTTGAGATGGGAAGGTGGGATATGAGGTATAGGACTCAATTGTGCATTGAGTTGGCAAGGTGATTAGGAGAAAACAAACTTGCCTTTATAGGAGAGATTTTGAGAATATTGCAACATAATAAATTTAAATAGTGTGAGAATCCAAATAATTATGGGAATTATTTGGGGAATTATCATAACCAAGGTAAATCATGTAAACTTCCTTTATACATCATTGACAACTTTATTCTCGAGGAAAATATGGTGAGAAAGTAAGAAACTATATTTTGGAGAATCTAGGGTTTTGATATGTTTATGCCACCTAAACATGGTTGGATTAGGGAGCTCAGAGCTCGCCTTGATACAAGGGATATATGGATGGATAGACCAAATTATAAATATGATCATGAGAGCAAGAGTTGGGCTTGGTTTTATTTGAGGTGGTCTAGAAGAGATGGCAAACTTTGTTGAAATTAAGGCTGCCATAACAGATACATCATGATGTCTCATAAACCATGTGGGTTTAAGAAGCACAAAACTCCAATGGAAAGGGAAGAGTGGATTGGTAGACCATGATTAGTAGCTCATGTGATGCAGAGAGATGGTCAAGGGGTGGTAGCATATGGAGGTGAGATTCTGTCAAAGTAGGCAAGATGATAAGATTTGAAGAAAATATTATTATCTTGACTAAACAACCATCATGGATGAGTGGGAACCAGAAGGGTTTATCCAAAGGAAAGAGTGGGATTTGGTAGTACTAGTGATGTACTACAAGATGGTTCAAGTAAATTCTCAGGAATGCACATAGGTTGGAATAGGTAGAGCTCCAAAGGTTGAATCTAGATAAGAAATCTAGACTTAGCCATTTTGCAGATTTAGGGTTTTGGACGATATTACAAGGGGGAAGCAATTTGAGAGAGAGTGGCCAGGGTTTATCCTTCCCATCAAGTGGTTGATGTTGAGGTATAAATTGAATAGAGGGCATCCATGCTTGGATTGGGTCTTCACTGAGTAGGAAGCTATCAAAAGTGATTATCCCTGGATTGATCTTATTAGGAGATGAGATAGCCACTTTAGTGGCTTAGGATAGATCCATATTTGGATGCTTGGTTTGAGATTGATGATCACAAACATTGATTGGGTCCTAATGGATGAGCTATTAGATTATCTCACTCTAGTTCCTAAGCAAGCAAGGCAATCAACAGATCAAGCCAATTCATTAGACAGCAGATCAAGGCAATTCATCAAACAATAGATCAAGGCAACTCATCTTATCAACCTTGTGAACCTACTACTAAAGTCACCCTCAAGCCTAGCTTGAGGTAAGCATCGGTGTTTTGAAGAGGTTGTGCTTTGAAGTAAGGTAAGTACCTCTTGCTATTTCTACCAAGTTGGAGTGAAATGGTTTTAGGAAAGGTTTTGGAAAAACTAGAGGTAAGAGTAGTTGAAGTTCCGTCTTGAAAACATAAGGAGATAATATCTAAGTCTCCATATTTTTTCTAAGGGATAATAGTGGAATATTTGGTTTTTGTAAAGTCACCTTGGCACAAGTTTGAATTGTCAGAACATTTGAGAATATGTAAGATAAGCCAAGACTTCTCTTTTGTAAAGTAGATTTTGTAAACTAGTGTTGAGATAAGAAGTATATCACCTAATACACAATCAGTTGCATGAACATAAACAAACAAGTAAGAAAACATTGCAACACTTAATTCAGAAAAAAGTTTTTGTTCCCCCTGATTTTTGCCTTTTTGACAAAAGATTAGGGTTGCTTAAATTGGGATGTTATAGACCTTCCCCCTTAAAATAATCTCATCCCGAGATTAGGGAGGAGTAGGGTAGGGTGATAACATCGGCTTGAAAATTTCAGCTGTGGAATTATTAGATGCTGAAAGGGTTTTTCAACGGATAGGTGTGGTCAGCTATGGGTCGGAGCTGAGTGGCTTCGGATTGAGTGGTTTAGATGCAACAGGTGGAAAATATGCAGTCTTTTCCCCTTAGGACGATTCAAGGTAGGTTTAGCATCGACAAAGGTCCTTCCTTCTTGAGGCGGGACAGCAGGTTGAGTCTTCTTCAATCCGTTACCATGATAGTCAGTTTTCTGTATTTTGGTCTTGAAACATCGGGAGTGGTGGCTGGACGGTTTACCTTGGATTGGAGGACTTTCTTGAAGTATCTTTTGATTCTAGAGAAGTGCTGATTGTCGTCCTTCTTGTAGGGTCGATGACTCTGATTTGGAGGGGTGGTCATCACTGGAAGCATTTGGGGGTCGACTCTCTCTAGTTATTCTGGTTTGGTGGGAAAGATGCAGTCTTTCCCCCTTAGAGAGAGACTAGGAGTTCTTGATGAAGTCACAAATCTCCTTGGTTGCATATATCGGGACAATGTTGCACCTTCTTTACTGGATTTGTAGGATGAAATTGGGGAGAATCCGGTGCTTCTCGTCTGGGTTTAGCGATCTTCAATCTTCCTTGTGGGTGCTATTTCTTGAGGGTGTGAGTATCACTTCTTGGGGTAGTAGGTCTATCGGAAGAGGCGTCTACTAGCTTTGGGTTGGTGACTTCTGAGCTAGTTAGGGGTCCGATGGGTTGAAGGATGTTTTTGGAGGTTGGTGGTCTAGGAACGCGGTCCTTTGGAATGAGATCGTTCCAGGTTTGGTCTGATGCAACGTTGTGGGTAAAACACGCAAAGAAGGACATTATACTTTCATATCATCTAACAGGGTTCATCCAGAGTTTAGAAAATTTGCGCTGGTCAACGGTGAGGGTACTTGATATTACCGAATAGGTCTGGACTGCCATGTAGTCAGAGCACATAGAGTTCTACAAAACACGTTCTGGGACGATACATACTCCACCCTATGCCACAAGGGGAGAGTCAAGGGGTGAGGAAAACTACTCCATGGGTACTACTTGAATCTTGTCGCTATTCTTGGGTTGGTGCACCGGCTTCGGATACTGCAATTCCTCGGGGGTGTGGCGGATATTCAGATATTTAGCAGTGAGGTTAAGGGTCAGGCCTTCTTCAATGGTGGCTTCTACAGGTGGATCTTCTGATGGGGTTGACTGAAACATAAGTTTATACCCATAGAAGGACAACTCTTTATTTTCAGTATCGGAGTTAATAGCTTCAGAAGTTGATGAGGATAGAGAGGCCACTCTCCTTTCCAGACGAGCGTTGGCGGCTTGTAGACTCTTCTCCCGGGTATGAAGTATGGAGAGATCCATACGCATGAGGATGTTCTAAAGACGAGTCTTGTCGAGATCTTCTTGATGGAGCTATAGTAGGTATTCCATATTCTCTAGCTGATTTCTAATGTAGCAAGTGGGAAAGGATTCGGTGGGGAGTCCATCCTTGTCGCGTTTCCCGAACAGGTGGTAAGGGGTATCTTTCAGCTCCTCTTCATGGATCTTATAGAGGCGTGCCATGATGTTTTGTATCACTCGTACTACTCCATCTACCCAGTTATGGTCAATGAAGGTAAATATAGTGGGCTCGGGGTCGATCTCATGAGTTGGAATGGTGGCATTGCTGACCCACTGAGCTATGCTTGAATTTCTGCGAGTAAGCTTTGTCCCTTCGATCATAGGTGGGGGACGACGAATGTTCTTTAGTAGGTCATGCATTTTCTCTTCAAAGGACCAGAAGCTTTCTCCAAGGATGATGCTCTCTGAGCGGGAAGGCGCCATCTGCAGAGTTTTAATTTTTGATGTGAGGGTAGGTATACATATGCACATTTATCAAGGTATACATGTAGTAGTAGCTGTAGGCAGGGTTTCTATTTACTCTGACGACTCTCATGGTGGAACATGGGACAGGTTATTGGATTGGAGATCTTCCTATATTATCTTTTTGTGAGCGGTCTTCTAGTATCTGAGTGGAAAGACGTAGTCTTTCAACCTTACAGCTTTACTTGAGGTCGTCGAGGTTGGGGTAGATCCTTCGTCTTGGAGAATTGGCGTGACACTTTAATTTGAGGTTTTCGGGTGACGCCTTATTGCGACTACCTGACTACGGTGGTTACGCTACAAAGCCATCAGGATTAACTCGGGGAGGATTTAGTGGTTACCAACACTTCTTCTTGGTCCTTAGTTTAGGGGGAGGAATTTTGGCTTTAGATGGGTTGTCTTCAATCGAACTCTTTGTGTTGCTTTGGTTCGATGACGGAGTAGACTCGTTGCCTTCGGGCCTTGATACGTTGCAAACGTATCTATAATTTTTGATGCTCCATGCTTGTTTAGTATCTACTTTGCTTTACTTGTCCACAATTTGAGGTGCTTTTTACATGTTTTCTGGTACTAACCTATTAACAAGTTGCAACAGTGCTAGATACCTGTTTTCTGCTGTTTTTTGTTTCAAAAAAGTTAGTAAAGAAATATTCTCGGAATTGGACGAGACGAAGGACAAAGTCAATCACTTTCCGTGGGGAACAAGAAGTCCAGAGGAGAGACGAGGAGGCATGCCAGGGCGGCTAAACCCCCGTAGGCACGAGTGGGCCCTACCCCGCGCCTGGGTAGGGTTTGCCCCCTCTGGCTTCCGCCTCGGTCTCCCCCTTCGCCTATAAGAAGCCCCGATGCAGAAACCCTGAGTACCCGATCAGAAATCCATGAAACTGTCTGTAGCTGCTGCCACCATCGTCCCTAGATCGGGGGGATCTGAAGTTCTTCCCGGCACCCTGCCAGAGGGGAGATCATCCTGGAGGCCTTCTCTCCGGTATGATTTGTGAGTAGTTCCACCTTGGACTATGGGTCCATGTAGTATCTAGATGGTTGTATCTCCTCCTTTGTGCTTTCATGTATAGATCTTGTGAGCTCCGTTCATGATCAAGATCTAATCTATTTGTAATCTTGCATGTTGTGTTTGTGGGGATCCGATGGATATTGAGATTATTATGTTGGTTTGATTAATGGTTTTATCTTTATGATTCTATCATGTCTGTGTTGTTTGTGATCTTGCATGCTCTCCGTTGCTAGTGGTTATCTTGGCCAAGTAGTTGCTAGTGACTCCAAGAGGGAGTATTTATGCTCGATAGTGGGTTAATGCCTCTAGTTTCCAAGGGAAGTGACAATAATCTCTTCAGTTGTAGATGTGTTGTTGCTACTAGGGATAAAACAACGGTATCTTGTTCATGGAACATGTGGACTGTTTACCTTCCACACTTTGCTTAAAGCAGTTGTCTGTTGCTTGCAACTTAATACTGGAGGGGGTTCGGATGATAACCTGAAGGTGGACTTCTAGTTATAGATGCAGTTGGATAACGGTCTATGTATATTGTTGTATTATCCAATCAACCTCATAGGATCTTTCTGGCTAGTAATTGCATTGTTATGCCTTGCTCATTTCCTGTCAATTGTCCTATTGTAATTTGTTTACCCTTCATGCCATGTTGTCTATCTAAGGAGAGCACCTCTAGTGAACTATGGACCCCGGTCAAATCTTTACCATTGATACATATTCCACCGTTACTTGTTTACTTGCTGCAAACCATTACCTTCCACACCATTCTTTTAATCCTTTGTTACAGCAAACCGGTGAGCTTGACAACCTCACTGATTCGTTGGAGCAAAGTCTTGAGTTTGTGTTGTGCAGGTCTCCATGTTGTTTGCAACACCTGCATGACGTTTCCTTCCTCCTTCTGGTTCGATAACCTCGGACTCAACTGAGGGAAAACTTGTTGCTTGCTCTTCGCACATCCTGCGCTTGGGGTTACCAAGGAAGTGCCACGTCGAGCATCATCAAAGTCTTTCTAGCACCGCCGCCGGGGAGGCTAAGGACATCTTAACTAGGGAGTGCTTCACTTCCTTTCTCTTTACTTTGTTTTTAGTTTTCTTTGTTTTTTTGCTTGGTTTTGTTTGCCTCTTTTCAAAAAAACCCAAAAAAAATTAGTCTAGCTTGGTTTGCTTGCCTTATTCAAAAAACACAAAAAAATAGTTCTTGCTCTACCTGCTGCTGCTGCTGTTTTTGGCTTGCCCACCTTTGCCAAAATGAACTCTGCTGAGAACACCAAGTTATGTGACTTCACTAGCACCAACAAAAATGATTTTCTAGGCACACCTATTTCTCCACCTGCTCCTGATGCTATCTTTTATGAAATTAAGCCTGCTTTGTTGAATCTTGTCATGAGAGAGCAACTTTGTGGTGCTAGTTCTGATGATCCTGCTGCTCATATTAATAGCTTTGTTAAACTTTGTGAGATGCAAAAGTATAAGGATGTAGATGGAGATATTATTAAGCTCAGGCTTTTTCCTTTCTCCTTGAGGGGAAAAGCTAAAGAATGGTTACTATCCTTGCCTAAAAATAGTATTGATTCTTGGACTAAGTGCAAAGATGCTTTTATTGGAAAGTACTATCCTCCTACTAAGATTATTACTATGAGAAGTGACATTATGAAATTTAAACAACTTGATAGTGAACATTTTGCTCCTTCTTGGGAAAGAATGAAATCCTTGGTTAAAAATTTCCCTACTCATGGACTCACTGCTTGGATGATTATCCATACTTTTTATGTAGGTTTGAACTTCTCCTCAAGAAACCTGTTGGATTCTGCTGCTGGAGGTACCTTCATGGGCCTCACCTTGGGTGCTGCAACAAGTATCCTTGATAATATGATGGTTAACTACTCTGAATGGCATGTTGACAGAGCTCCACATGGTAAGAAGGTAAATTCTATTGAGGAAACTTCCTCTTTCAGTGAAAAGATTGATGTTATTATGGCTATGCTTGTTAATGGGAAAGCTCCTCTAGATCCTAATAGTGTTCTCTTAGCTTCTTTGGTTGCTCAAGAAGAGCAAGTTGATGTTAACTTCATTAGAAACAACAATTTTCACAACAATGCCTATAGGAACAATTTTGGTAGCAACAAAAATTATAGGCCTTATCCTCCTAATAATGGCAATTCCTATGGAAGCTCTTACAATAATGCTAGAAGTGCCCCCTCTGAACTTGAAGTAATGCTCAAGGACTTTATTAGTAAACAAACCACTTTAAACAAGACTATAGAGGAAAAGCTTTTAACTATTGAGAAAAATATTTCCTCTTTGTCTGAAGCTCAAACTTCCTTGGTTAATAAAATGGCTGCTAAACCTGAAACTATGGAAAACACCTTTGATATTGCTCATTCCATATATGTTACTATTGATGAAAATGTTAGGCTGTTAGCTCAACTTCATGCTAGGTGGGAAAGGGAAGCTGAAATTGATAGAAACAATAATGTGTGCACTATCACCACTAAACCACAAGTAGCCCCTATTCCTCCTCCTACTATGCCTAAGCCTAGTGAGCCTACTACTAGTGATGCTAAGTTTGGCTTTGATATTGATGGTTGCAATATTTCTGAAGTGATTATGTTCCTGCAAAAGCTTGCGAGAAGTCCTGATGCTAGTGATATGCATGTTGCCTTTACCAAACACATTACAGATGCTCTTGTTAAGATTAAGGAAGAGAAGCTAAAACACAAAGCTTTTATTACTAGGAAAGTAGAAGATAGTTTGGAACCCATTATTAATATGCAAGTGAATGACTTTGATCTCAAAGCTTCATGTGATCTTGGTTCTAGTGTCTCTATTATGCCTAGGAAGATTTATGAAATGCTTGATTTGCCACCATTAGAAGATTGCTATTTGGATGTCCCACTCATTGATAATGATAAGAAGAAACTCATGGGGACTATTAATGATGTTCTCATTATGGTTAACAATGCTTATGTCCCTGTTGATTTCTATGTTTTGGATGTTGAATACAATGCTTCTTGTCCTATCACTTTGGGAAGACCTTTTCTTAGAACAGTTGGTGACATCATTGATATGAAAGAAGGCACCATCAAATATCATTTTCCATTCAAGAAAGGTATTGAACACTTCTCTATGAGAAGAGAGAAGTTGCTTTTTGCTCCCCCTTTGAAAGCAAGATTTGATGTTAATGCTTCTTCATTTGAAAATACTTGATTCTTCTTGCTTCTTGTGCCTAACTTAAAGGCGTTAAAGAAACTTACTTGTTGGGAGATAACCCAAGAGTTTCCTTGAGTCTTGGAAGATTACTTTTGTAATGACCTCTCCTTATCCTTTTTGTTTGCTTTTTGTGCCAAGAATGACCTCTAATGAGAGGAAAGTAAGATTTGGGGAGTTGCTGTCCCGAAACAGATTTCAGTCCTCCACCAAAAAAAATCGTGAGTAAGCTCTATAACTCGGATTGAGCTCAAAATGTACGAATAAATCCCCCAGTATGTTGGCTAACTTTTGATAGTTAAACACTGTTTTATTTGATCAACATAAGATGTTCGAAAAAAATTGCTTCTACCTGCTGGTCTGTTTTGACAGATTTCTGCCATTATTTGCATTTGCTTCTTATTGATTCCCTTTTGAGCTCGTGTAGGGGTCCCAACCTAATAAGGTAGAGTCCTCCTGTGTTTTACAATGCTAGTCCCTGGATCAATAGCTAGCATCCACAGTTAAGATGTAATATCAAGAAACAAAGTTCATAATATAACTTTATAACCAGGAATAACATAAGTTTATTACATCAATACATAGCTCATTTGGCTATTACATTACATTGCAGCGGAATAACTATGGTCAAGTGGTCCTTCATCTTCAAAGTGCCACAGGCAGATGTTGGTTGTAGACTTTGTAATCCTAAACAATCAATCTTCACTAAACAATCATCCTGCAACATACAAGTTACAGCCACAAAGGGTCAATACATTTGAATTGTATTGGCAAGTGATACTATGGTAGTATAGTGGAGTCTATCATCTATATGCATTTGGCTAAGTGGAGTTGAGGCTTGCATTGCTCAAAATAGATTTTTCTTATCATTTTGAAAATACTAAGTTTTTGCTTGACAAAATCATTTTTCTCAATCAAAGATTTCAAGATCCTTGTACCAAGCCATCTCTCCATCAATGATTGAAGAATTCAAACAACCCTTGTTCAAACCACAGGATTTTAATTTAGAAATTGGAATGATGAGATTCTTGATTGCTTCCATGTCTTGATGCTCAAATTGTCCTTTACCAGGGACATGGCTAAGTACTTAGATTTTACACTCTGCAGAGGTGGTGCACTTTACCCACAAGACTTGGTTTCCCAAGACAAAATCTTTGAAGCCTTCCTTAGACCAAAATGTACGTTCAACCTATCAAACACTACCACCCACTGTCCATTTGGCTAAGTTCTTGCAACCTATATGATCATGGCAGAGCCCATATTGCCAAGTGGTTGCACTTGAAGCTTCTCAACATTTGACATCTCAAATCCCTTTGTTTCCTGGGTGGCATTCCACAAGTGAGATACACAACCCAAGTCCATGGCCTTGTGTAACCACTCAACATATCCTAATCCTTCCATTCCACCCAGGAGGTTCATTAACTTAGTTGTTTTATTAGAAAAAATCACAAGTCCTCAGACTTAGAATATTTTCCATAGTGTGAATATATATTCCACCCAAGTTTTCTATTAGCTAGGCTAAGCTTGGTAGTAGTAGGAATCTTAGCTTAGGAAAATCCTACTAAGGATTCATCTAATAGGTTTTCCTATAGCAAGATCTATACTTAGCAAAATCCATGCAAGTTTACTTAGCAAAATCACTAATGCATAGTGAAAGTATTGGGATACAAAGTATGAAGCATCACTTGCCTTTTTGGTAGGGAATGGTGGTTCACTCCTTGATCTTGCTAGTCTCACACTTTCTAACTTCACTACAAGTCAATCAAGTAGACACAAAATCAACTAGCATTTCAAACCAATAAATCAATCAAACAAATTCACACACACAAGACAAAGGAAAACAATTCTTGCATGGAAGCATGCACAAGATAGTTTTATTTTGCAAAGGGTTCTATATGGGGTTTCTAAACTTTGTAAGATCCAAATTGGTCATTTACCAAACTGGCAAAGTCATTAGCAAGAGGGTTTTGTCCAAAAACTATCTTTAAATCCATTCATCATTTCATGTGGTGTAAAATGTTTTTATTAAGGCAAAACTCTTAAGTTGTTCACCAAATGAGTTGCTATTGCAAAGTTTAGTGTTTTTGGGTCAGTAGGTTTGGTCCAAACCATTTTCTCAAATTTTTCTTTCCATAAACATTTTTATAATAAAAACTATTCCTTTTATTTGGCTAGAAAATGACTAAGTCAAGTAATCTAACCTAAATTTTACAAAAATAATTTCTAACTCCAAGGGTTGGTTCCTATGGTCAGTAAGATCACAACAAACCATTTTGCAAAGGTTTTAATCCAAAAATCATTTTTAAACAATTTTTCTAATCTAAACAAGTACACAAATGTTTCTGCAAATTCAAACAAGCTAACAGATACTATTTGTCAAACTAAGGCCATGGGTGGCTAGGGCTTGTTCTCCTGATTTCATTGATATAAAATTTGCCAAATTTGGACGTGTGGATCAAAAGTTATAAGGTTTTCAAATTGCTACTTAAATCTGTTTTTCAAATTTTGTTTTAAAACAGATCCTGCCACGCGTCATTATTCTACTGGATGATACCGGTTCGGTCGGATCGGGCGACGCTGGCCGTTGGATTAAGTGATATCGCACGGCGCACAGAGACTACTTACCTCTTCGCTTATTTCTAATCTTATCCGTCAGATTGAGATCTAATGGACCCCATTGTTTTGACCATTTGGCATGGCCGACGCTGGCGGGCGATCGATGTGGACAATGCGGCGGTTTAGGAAGCGAGGAGGTGAGGTGCTTACAGTGATCGCGGTGACGCCTCGATGCTCAAGGTGCTCGTCGTTGGGCGACGTCTGAAGCAGCGGCGATTGCTCGTCGGAGACGGCGTCGGCTTGCTTTCAAAGGCGTCGTCGAGGACGAGGCTACAACGTGTAATAGGGCAAACGGAAGACAGGGTCAGATGTGCACAGTCCTGGCAAAGATGCGTGCGTGAACGAGAGGTAAAGGGGTGGACGGAAACTACCTGGGGTACTCGCCGGAGTGAGGCAGACGCGGCGGCGCGGCCAGATGTTGTCGAGGTCGGTGCTCTGGGGAAAACGGAAGAGGGGAGGCTAGCGCTTAAGTGTGCTTGATCGCGGCGAGTTATGGTGGCCGTGTTAAGGCGTAATCAAGCCATGAATCAATAGCCTGCAACGGTGGCGAAGGGAGGAAGAACGGGTCGTGGGAGTGGGGAAGGAGAACAGTGGAGTGGGGCCGTTGCGTCAGTGGAAAAAGAGGCGAGGAGGAGGTCCACCTGTCAGTTGCTTCGTGGGTTTTAAAAGTAGTGTGAAACGTTTTCTTTCGGGGGAGGGGAGTTGGGCTAGATGGGATGGAGCTGGGCCAGATGGTTGGGCTGCTCGTTTTGTTCTATTTTTTCCTATATGATTTCTTTTTCTTTTTCCAAATCTATTTCCTGTTTTTGAATTTCAAACAACCAAACATCAACAAAATAAATTCAAACAAACACCACACTTCACAATTTTGAACTTGGTTCTGTTTAGTAACCTGAACCAAAAATCCTAAATAAAATAATATTTTAAATCTTTTTAGGTTCCATTTATTAATTAAATAAAATGGTCCATGGTTTATTAATAAAACAAGGTTTGGTTTATTTAATAAAATCTTCATTTTAATCCAAATGCTTTCAAAAACCCAATCAGTAGGTTTTATTTGGAACTTTTAAAATAAAATAATCCTTTTACTTTAGGGTCTATTAATAATAAAATGGTCCTTAGTTATTAAATCAAATAGGGTTTGATTTTATTAATAAAATCTTTATTTGAACCCTAAATATTTTCAAAATCAAATTAGTAGGTTTAATTAGGGAGGTATATAATATTTGGTAATTTGTTTTAAAGCAAATAACCTTTTATTTTAGTGTCCATTATTAATTAACATAATAGGCTTTCATTATTAAATCCAATAGGATTTGTTTTATTGAGATATTTATTTTGAAACCTAAAATAAAGCCAAAACACTTTAGTAGGTTTTATTTGTGAATATAAAATACTTGGAAAACCTTTTTAAAACAATTTAATAAGTTTTGATGTTTTAATTAAAATGGTAAAACCTTTTATTTAAATAAAGTTGGATATTAAATCCTTTTTAATTTATTTAAATAAACCTTTGCTAATTTTATTTAAAATAAAATGTTTCAATTCCCAAAGTTTTGGTCAAGGTTTAATTTGGCTTTTTATAAAATAATCTTTATTCACAAATCTTTTATTTCTTTTGAAAACCAAATCTTTTATTAAAGGATCCAAAATAGTAATTCCAAAGCATTATAATTTCCTTTATTAAATGTTTATCTTTATGAATCCCTTTTAGGATTTTATTTAATTCAAATGGGTTTGAAGTTCCAATTGAATTAAAAAAAATTCTTCTGGCTCTGAAATTTAAACAAAGTTTTATTTTATTCATTTATTTTCACATTACAAGATTTGGAAAATCTTGGGATGTGACAGCTCGCTTCAAGTAAATTGAGTTTCTTTGAAGGAGTTACTACAGTATCTTGTGTTTTTAGTGAAAAGCCTTGCTGTTCCAAAGCTTTGCCAGTGTCTAATATCTTTTGAATATGCTAATGTTGCTAATGAAGATTGTGTGATGTTTTGTATGAAGGAAAAATTTTAGGTGTAGAGAGAGAATGATGCAATGAGATGAAGCATGGACAAAAGCTAAAGCTTGGGGATGCCATCATGGTGTCACCCCAATAAATATCCATGAGGTACAAGCGTTAAATCTTGGGGATTCCCAAGGCATCCCCTTCTTCATCAATAAAAAACTCGGGTCTATCTATACACTTCGTTTTTATTGTTTCATGAACAATTGTGTTGTTCTTGGAGCATCTTATTTTACGTTTTGTTTGCTTAGTTTGTTTAGTTTGCTAAAGTAGTTTGGGCCCCCGTTCCTGCTATGTTTTTTTGCAAATAAGTTTGCTTGGTGTTTGGAAAGGAGAGTAAGTTCTTGCTTGAAGTGCAAGAGGAGCTTGCATTGACTATGACTTAGACTCTAGCATGACATTCTAGGTGTTGTTTTAACCTTATGGTTAGTGATTATTGTTGTAGCATGTCTTGTTCCAAACAATTGGTATTTCTTAGTGTGCCTTGAAGAAATTATGCGTTGTTTTAGCATGCAAAAGCATGGTATTGTGGTATTCTCCTTTGATGTTTTGCTTGGGTTGACTGGGCACATGCTCACACCATGTTATGACTATGACAAGTAGCCATTATCCTCTATGATCATTTAGTCCTTGACGTGTATTACCACTCTTTGCTTTGATTAGTTTGCTTTGTTGCATTGCATAATTATGCCCATTATTTCTCTCTTAGTTGGTTGCTCCCAGTTTTTTGCTAGCCTCCACTTGTATGAGTAAGTCCTACTCATGCTTCCAACTCCCGAGAAACCAAGTTATTCCAAAGTGTCCACTATAAACTCCTATGCATGGTGTGTTAAACCATTCCAAAGTATATTCTTGTTTTCATCTATCTTCCAATTAAAAACTATTTTATTATGTGAAAACTTAGTGCTTAAAGCCCTCAGGAAC
This sequence comes from Avena longiglumis, assembly GCA_030063025.1. Classification (NCBI taxonomy): domain Eukaryota; kingdom Viridiplantae; phylum Streptophyta; class Magnoliopsida; order Poales; family Poaceae; genus Avena; species Avena longiglumis. The sequence goes on along the minus strand of CP125974.1, from coordinate 188,895,202 downwards.
TTGATGGAACACTTTATTCTTTACCCCTAATAAACTTGAACCATTGTGACAACTTTGTTGTATATTCTTGCACTTATAATTTGGAATTAGCAGAACCGTGCTGTCACGGGGAACGTTTTCAACATTGCACTTGTACCTTGTTGTACACTCAGTTGATATCATGTTCTTTTGTCTATGGATGTCACCGGTGTGAAATAAAGAGGGAACTTGTAAGTCCATGGAGTTTGTATCCTGTGTTAGAGAAACGCCTGGGCCGCTAGCCTAAGCCATGCCTAATCATGGTGGAAACTTGCAGCATCACCATAGTGACATCTATGAAGCATTATTCTTATAAAAAAAGAGACACATTGAGAAAAGAGGAAAGAGAGAAAAAAAGCACCATATTCCCATGGTACATAAGAATAATTGCTGAGATGCACATTGTCTGCTTGCCTTGTCATTTTGGTTATGGGAAAGCTCCTGTGCCATGTGCAAGGGGTACCCCGTTGGATGATGGGGATATGCCTACCAGGGTATACCCAGCAGGACGTTTTTGACTGTCCCAAGAACCGACGAGTGGGCCTACAGGACGACGAATGGATTGAAGCCCAGCGAGGAACCAAGCGACTGGAAGCTGAAGGCCCAGGCGAGTAGATAGGCCCAGTCGGATTAGGTTTAAACAATTACCGAAGCTTTAACTGAATCGGTTGAGATATGTAAACCCTAGGGGAGGTGAGCCTATATAAACCTCCCTATAGGGACAGTAGAGATACGTTCCCTCATACACCCAAGCGACTCGCCGCCTAGCCGCCGAGATCGACCATTGTAACACCTCCATAATACAATCTAGCAGGAGTAGGTCTTTACCCTCCGGGGGGCCGAACCTGGGTAAAACCCTGTGTCTTTGCCCTCATCTCGCACCGCAGATGGCTGGCCGCCCTTGCCCCTCGTTCTACTACTCGCTGCCGATTGCAGCATCTGCCGTGTCTATTCCCACGATAGTGGCGCCCACCGTGGGGCCTGGCCGGTCCGGCCGGTGTTCTGCGGCGAGATCCAATCTGCCCATCAACGAGACGGTCGCCACCGGCCGCATGATAGTGATCGGCGAGATGCTCCAAATCTTTCCGAGCAGCTACGTCCCGGCGGCGCGACCCGTCACTCACAGCGTGATCCTGCCGATCGGCACGATCAGCCTCTTCGTCGGTCTCACCGACGTCATCGTCTCGGAGGATTCGGCTCACATCCGCGAGTCGCCGCCACCCGATCGGCTCTCCGAGAGCCAGATCCGCACGATCCATCGCCTCGCCTCCGAGTACAACTCGGCCCACAGCGACGTGGCCGAGAACTCAGCGGCCGCAGAGGACGCGGCCCTCACCGACGAAGCCGACTCGGCAACCCCGGCGTCACTCGCCGGATCCATCACCGCGGCTTCATCTGCGGGCTCCATCGCCCAGGTCTCCAACGCGGGAGACTTCGAGGACCCCTCCATCCTCGGGATCTTCGAGTTCGACTCCGGGTCGGAGAACTCCGCAGACCTCCGCGACGGAACCGGTCGCCACACCGCGACCTACATGGCGACCGGCACCGATCCGCCGGAGGATCCGTTCTCCACCCCAATCCCTCCTAACGCCACGGAAACGGAGGTCGAGGAACTCCGCCTGAAACTGGCGGAGGCGATACGCAAGGAACAAGCCGAGCGCGAGAAATTTCGCCTCGAGCTGTTGACAGCGCAGGAGCTATCACGATACCACCAGCAGCGAATCAGGTCACGCCTGAACCCCACCGTTCAGGGGCGTGCCCTGAACTTCGACGACGAAAATGACCCGGACCGCGTGGCCGAGCGCGCGATCTGCGAGAACGCGCCACCAGGAGGAAGCGCCCGGCCCCCGCCAGGATCAACGGCAATGGGTGCCCCACCTCCACCCAACCGCACCCCTCCCAGGGACCAGCCGCGGATAGTAGTCTCCTCACGGGAGCGAGACGTAAACGGCCTCCCGCTGTTCTCCACCCCGATGGACAACCTAGTGGCAGGCCGAGCAGCAGAGGACAGCATCACGGCCACCGGCAACGGCGCCCTACAGATCGAATACGTCAAGGCCCTGCTCGCGAAGGTCGTCGAGCAGCAAAGAGCGGGCGCCGACTCGCAAGGACGAGTATACTCGCGTTCTTCGGGAAGCAGAGCGGCTTCAAGTGGCCGCCCGGCGGCGGCAAACACCCTCAATTGCCCGCCACCAGAGGCACTGCAGCTCCAACACCGACCCGCGAACACGGCACTCTCCACCAACAACCCTAGGCCGGCAAACAACCTTGTCGCCGCCAACGGGCAACCCATCGACGCCCGCACCCACATCATCCGCAACCGCGAGGCGACCGGGCGGGTCGCCAAGTGGGCCGTCGAGATCGGCGTCCACAACATCAAATACGAGCCACGAAAAGCGATCAAGTCGCAGGCACTGGCAGACTTCATCGCCGACTGGGAAGAGGCCCAGCAGCCAGAGAAGCTGCCGTACCTCCATTACTGGAGCCTGCACTTCGACGGCTCCAAGAACGCGGACGGTGCAGGCGCAGGGATAGTGTTAACTTCACCAAAGGGCGACAAGCTCCGCTACATCCTCTGCCTCGACTTCACACCCTGTACCAACAACATGGCTGAGTACGAGGCCCTACTCCACGGCATGCGAGCAGCCAAGGAGATGAACGTCAATCGCCTCCGCTGCTACGGAGACTCCGATCTTGTCGCGGGGCAAGTCGCTGGCACCTGCGACGCTGTCTCTCCTACAATGGCGGCGTACCGCCAGGCAGTGGACAAGTTGGGCGGACACTTCACTGGCTATTCCGTCGAGTGGATCGACAGGCGGAAGAACGAGGAGGCCGACGCACTCTCTCGCGTCGGGTCGGCTCGACTCGCACCACCCGCCGGCGTTTTCCTCGACACGATCAACAAGCCATCAGTCTCTCCCCCGAAGGAGATCGACATCGGAGTCCCACTCCAACCAGAGGCAGCCTTGGTCGCACTCGTCCACGAGCCAGATGACTGGACCAAGCCCTACATCGCCTACCTGGAAACCGGAACCCTGCCGACAGACGAGACGGACGCTCGGATGATCGCTCGTCGATGCAAGTCCTACACCATCATCGACGGCGAGCTCCACAAGCGCAGCGTCACCGGCGTGTTCCAACGCTGCGTCCAACCAACTGAAGGACGCAATATCCTCCACGACATTCACTCCGGTTACTGCGGCCACCACGCCGCCGCCCGCTCCCTGGTCACCAAGGCTATGCGACATGGCTTTTATTGGCCCACCGCACACGCCGATGCTGTCGATATCGTCCAGCGGTGCGCCGGGTGCCAGAAGTACGCCAACCAGACGCACGTACCAAGCTCGGCGCTCAAAACAATCCCCATCACCTGGCCATTCGCTGTGTGGGGCATGGATATGATAGGCCCCTTCAAGAAGGCCCCCTCCGGCTACACCCACCTACTAGTCGCCGTCGACAAATTCACGAAATGGGTGGAGGCCAAGCGATCCGAAATGCGACGGAAGACCGCCACTAAATTCCTATGCGAGCTCATATATCGCCACGGGTTCCCACAGCGTCATCACGGACAACGGCACCAACCGCCAAGGAGCCATGGCTGAATTCGAAGAGCACCACATCCGGCTCGACCTCGCGCCGCCCACCCGAATCCAACGGCCAGCGGAACGGGCCAACCAAAGCATCCTCCACGGCTGAAGCCGCGACCTGTGTACCACTCGGCGCATACCGGTGCTGGTCGAGGAGTTGCCCTCTGTCATCCGGGGATCCGCACCGATCAGATCAACAGGGTTCACTCCCTTCTTCATGGTCTAAGGCGCCGAGGCAGTCATGCCCACCGACCTCGAGCATGACTCGCCGCGGGTCGTCCACTATACGGAGGCTGCGAACGAGCTTGCCCGCCAAGACGGGATCGACCAACTCGATGAAGCACGTGACCTCGCTCAGTCATGCACCGCTATCTACCAGCAGGGACTCCTCCGTTACCACAGCCGGCGGGTGAAAGCTTGCACCTTCCAAGAAGGCGACCTGGTGTTACGCCTCATCCAGGACAAGAAGGGCATGCACAAGCTCTCCCCTCTGTGGGAAGGCCCATTCGCCATCGGGCGCGTAATCGGCAACGACGCCTACTACCTCATCGACGTCCGCGGGGACGGCGAACTCGACGTCAAGCGACCATGGAATGTAAACCTTCTACGGAAGTTCTACTCCTAGAACCTCACACATGTACTCTCCAGTCGGTATGAAATAAAAATAAACGTTTACCGCAAATTGCGCCTACTCTCCATGACTTGTGCCACTCCCACTCGTAATAACAGCGTTATGCTAACAACAGAAGTCAACCTTTGGTACAACGATGTCACATCCCAAGATTTTCCAAATCTTGTAATGTGAAAATAAATGAATAAAATAAAACTTTGTTTGATTTTCAAGGCCAGAAGAAACTTTTTGAATTCCAATAGGAATCTTCAAACCTATTTTGAACAATTAAATCCTAAAGGGATTTAAAAACATAAAACAATTAACAAAGGAAAATAAAATATTTTGGAAATACTATTTTGGATCTTTTAATAAAAGATTTGGTATTCAAAAGAAAAGATGGATTTATAAATAAGGATTATTTTATAAATCCAAATTAAACTTGGCCAAGATTTTAAAACAAAAGATTTTTCTTTGATTAAAATAATAAAAGTTTATTTTAAATAAAGTAATAAGGATTTAATATCCAAGTTTCATTTAAAAAAGTTTTGTTATTAATAAACCATCAAAGACTTATTAAATTGTTTAAAATAAGTTTTCCAAATGTTTGATATTCACAAATAAAACCTACTAAAGTGTTTTGGCTTTATTTTAGATTTCAAAATAAATATCTCAATAAAACAAATCCTATTTGATTTAATAATGAAAAGTCTATTATATTAATTTAATAATAGACTCTAAAATAAAAGGTTATTTGTTTTAAACAAATTTCCAAGTATTCTATATTTCCCAAATAAAACCTACTGATTTGGTTTTGAAAATATTTAGGTTTCAAATAAAGATTTTATTAATAAAATCAAACTCTATTTGATTTAATAACTAAGGCCCATTTTATTTAATTATTAATGGACCCTAAAGTAAAAGGTTATTTTGTTTTAAACAAGTTTTCCAAATATTCTTTATTTCCAAATAAACTACTGATTGGTTTTGAAAGTATTTGGATTTCAAATGAAGATTTTATTAAATAAACCAAACCCTATTTTATTAATAAACCGTGGTCCATTTTATTTAATTATAAATGGAACCTTTAACAAAATTGTTATTTATTTTAAACAAGCTTTCTAAATATACCTTATTTCAAATACAACCCACTATTTTGGTTTTGGAAAATATATGGATTTAAATAGAGTTTGAAATAAATCAAATCCTAATTTGATTAATTAGCAATGGACAATTATTTAATTAATAATGGACTTTCTTATTTAAAAATTATGGATTTTAGATTTAGGTTCAGGCTACTGAACAGAACCAAGTCAAACTTACAAAGTTTGGGTGTTGTTTGAATTGATGTGAACATTGTTTGTTTGTTTGGAAATTTGAAAACAGAATTCAGGAATAGAAAAAGAAAAGGATACAGAATAAAAAAAAGAAGTGGACCTGACCCAACTGGCCAAGCCCAACTAAGCCCAGCAGCCCAGCTTCCCTCTCCCCGAAAGAAAATGATTTGCACCCAGATTCAGACCCACAGAACCAATGACAAGTGGACCCCGTTCTTTCTTCTTTTCCCACTGACCAGCGGACCCCTTTCTACTATTCTCCTTCCCCACCCCGCGACTGGTTCTTCCTCCCCCTCGTCGCCGTTGCTGCCTCTAATTAACCGCATCAATTCGAGTAAATGGCTGAATGAATTCTTCCAGTAACCTCACACATTTAATCGCCCATGCTCCCTCCTCCTTTCCCCTCTGTTTCCTTCCCCAAACACGCCTCCGGGAAGCCACAATTTCTCCTCGACTGCCCCTGTCTCCGACGAGGTCCATTGTCGATTCCGTCCAAACCTGACCACCCCATGCCACACTGAGCGCACTATCAAGTTCCCCACTCCCAGACGCTTCTCCCCGTGTCCTCCACTCGACCGCGGGCGCCCTAGAGATTTGGCTTGGACTAGCTCTGACAGCGCCGCCGCCTGTTTCTTCTCCGACGACGATCCCCGGTAAGCACTGACCGCCCCGCATCTTCTCGATCACGCAAGCATCTTTGCCATGGCCTTGCGCAGCTAACCCAGTCCTCCGTTTGTCTTCCCGTGGACCACAACGTCGTCCTCGACCTCGACCGCACGCGTCCGTCGCCAGAACCAACTCCAGCGAGAAATCATGCCCGTCCCCGTGCACCCCTTGCCACGACGACCACACGAACAGCATCACCTCATCCTCGCGACCTCGGTGAGCTTGCTCCCTCCCTGTTTCGCTTCCTGCCTCGCCAGCGCCGCCGCCAACTGGCCGCTCCGCTGCTCGCCGTTAACATATCGTCGCCAGCTTATGGTCGGGCACTGAGGGCCGTCCGATCTTGATCCAGCGGCTAGGAAAGAAAGTGAGCGAAGGGGTATGTGTCGATCTGCACCGCACGTTTCCAGTTAGATCCTGCGGTTCACGATGCCGATCCGGCCAAACCGGTATCAACCAGTAGAATAACGCCGCGTGTCACCTGCTCGGTTTAAAAACAGATTTGAAATCTGATTATGTTATGATTTTCAAACCATTGTAACTTTCAAACCACACGTCCAAATTTGGAAAATTTTATATCAATGGATTCAGGAGAACAAGCCCTAGCCAACTGTGGAATTAGTTTAGCAAATAGTATCTGTTTGTTTGCTCATTTTTTTGCAGATTCATTTGTATGCTTGTTTAGAGTATAAAAATTGTTTAAAATTGAATTTAAGGATAAAACCTTTGCAAATTTAAGGATAAAACCTTTGCAAATTGTTGTGACCTTACTGACCCTAGGAACCAACCCTTGGTATTAAAAATGATTTTTGTAAGATTTAGGTTGGATTACTTGACTTAGTCATTTTCTAGCCAAATAAAAAGAATGGTTTTTGTTATAAAAATGTTTATGGAAAGAAAACTTTAAGGAAATAGTTTGGACCAAACCTACTGACCCAAAAACACCAAGCTTTGCAATAGCAACTCATTTGGTGAACAACTTAAGAGTTTTGCCTTAATAAAAACATTTTTCACCACATGAAATGATGAATGGATTTAAAAATAGTTTTTGGACAAAACCCTCTTGCTAATGACTTTGCCACTTTGGTAAATGACCAATTTGGATCTTACAAAGTTTAGAAACCCCATAGAGACCCCTTTGAAAAATAAAACTATCTTGTGCATGCTCCCATGCATGAATTGGTTTCCATTATCTTGTGTGTGTGAAATTGTTTGAGTGATTATTGGTTTGGAATGTAAATTGAATTAGTGTTTGCTTGTTTGACTTGTAGTGAAGTGTGAGACTAGCAAGATCAAGGAGTGAACCACCATTCCCTACCAAAAAGGCAAGTGATGCTTCATACTTTTGTCCCATTACTTTCTCTATGCATTAGTGATTTTGCTAAGTAAAACTTGCATGGATTTTGCTAAGTATAGACCTTTCTATAAGAAAACCTAGTAGATGAATCCTTAGTAGGATTTTCCTAAGTTAAAGATTCCTACTACTATCAAGCTTAGTCTAGCTAATAGAAAACATGGGTGGAATATATATTCACACTATGGAAAAATATTCTAAGTCTGAGGACTTAGGTTTTGTTTAATAAAACAACTAAGTTAATGAACCTCCTGGGTGGAATGGAAGGATTGGGATATGTTGAGTGGTTACACAAGGCCATGGACTTGGGTTGTGTATCTCACTTGTGGATGGCCACCCAGGAAACAAAGGGATTTGAGATGTCAAATGTTGAGAAGCTTCAAGTGCAACCACTTGGCAATATGGGCTCTGCCATGATCATATAGGTTGCAAGAACTTAGCCAAATGGACAGTGGGTGTTAGTGTTTGATAGGTTGGAGCGCGTCCATTTTGGTCTAAGGGAAGGCTTCTGAAAGATTTTTTCTTGGGAAACCAAGTCTTGTGGGTAAAGTGCACCACCTCTGCAGAGTGTAAAATCTAAGTACTTAGCCATGTCCCTGGTAAAGGACAATTTGAGCATCAAGACATGGAAGCAAACAAGAATCTCATCATTCAAATTTCTAAGTTAAAACTTGTGGATTGAACAAGGGTTGTTTGAAATCTTCAATCTTTGATTGAGATATGCCTTGTAAAGGATCTTCAATCTTTGATTGAGAAGAATGATTTTGTAAAAGCAAAAACTTAGTATTTTCAAATGTTAAGGAAAAATCTATTTTGAGCAATGCAAGCCTCAACTCCACTTAGCCAAATGCATATAGATGATAGACTCCACTATAATACCATAGTATCACTTGCCAATACAATTCAAATGTATTGACCCTTGTGGCTGTAACTTGTAATGTTGCAGGTTTGACTGATTTTAGTGAAGATTGATTGATTAGGATTACAAAGTCTACAACCAACATCTGCCTGTGGCACTATGAAGATGAAGTACCCCATGACTATAGTTATTCCGCTACAATGTAATGTAATAGCCAAATGATCTATGTATGATGTAATTATATTGTTCCTGGTTATAAAGTTATATTATGACCTTGTTTATTGATATTACATCTTAACTGTGGATGCTAGCTATTGATCCAGGGACTAGCATTGTAAACACAGGAGGCTCTATCTTATCTAAGATTGGGACCCCTACAAGCGATCGGCACGGCTAAGTAGTGCGGTGTAAGAGCACTGAGTCACCTCAGGTCTTGCATCGTCCATGAAAAATGCCTACCCGGAGCCCCATTGGAGTCGCCTAGCTCGACTGGTTCTACGAGCCAAGACAACTGCCCTCGCTTCTCACAACGACCTGGTCCTCCGCATCCTCGGCATAGCGACTCGAACGGCTAAGTACCACGCCCGGGGACTGAAGACCAGTTCATCGCGAGCGGTCAGGGAAAACGCCAAGTAGGAGAGCATGCCCAGGACTCGCCACGCGACTGACCCCACGGGCCAGGCAGGAGTGACGCGCTCAAACCAACGTGCTAAGTCCTCAACCACCCTCGAGTCGCGCCTAGAACAACCAAGTACCACGCTCGGGGACTCGGCCACCCGACCTCGTTCGCGCAAGGGAAAGCAGCGGTCAAGGAGTCGCTTAGCGATCGGCTCTTGATTTCGAGTCGACCAAAATAATAAAACACATAACCAAACACATAACAACAACACATATATCGCATACGAGGTAAAACCCACAAAAAGGGCGGACGCGCTCGGGGAATCGTTCAAAAATCAAGCACAATCACACAACATATACCAAAATAGACACGATGTCTCATTCAATTGCATATCGCATTGTTTCATGCTACAAAATATGCCCGCATGGCAGACCTGCTACTAACGCCACAAGGAAAACTATCCTATTCTGCAGGCTTTGATGACGATTCGCCAACATCCCGACGATTGCGGATGAACGGCGTGTACGGGTTCGACGGATACGTCGTCAGTTCACCCGCCATCTCCGCGCGAAAAGGTTGCTCGACCTTGAAGTCACGATGTGGCGGCTCGGGGTCGTTCGGCGCGAAGACCGTCTCCTGGTATGGAAGGAGGTCGCCCATCGCCAGACACGTTCTAAGTACGTGGCGGCGCGGTCCTGCAACTTGAGAACCTCGGACAGCTCCACCGCGCCAGTCGACGATGGGTATCCACTCGTCACGTCATCGATGTCGAAGTCTTCGGGGAAGTGTGCCAGTCCAAGACTAAGGGCCGTCGACTCTCCACGCCGAAACGGCGACCGCGTCATGAACTCAACGACCGCAGGCGCTTTCTCCAAATACTTCCACACCTCAACGAGGTCGCTGGGAATCACCTCCGTGGGCGATATTTCTTGGAGATAGGCGCGGATGCACGTCGCCGACAATGTTTCCGAATCGACGAGCATGCTTACGCACTGCCTCGCGTCGAGCGAGCTCGCCTCTTCCTTGCTATCAATGATGCGACCTGCGAGTAGAAGACAATAATGACTACGACGGACAACACAAAAGACACAAACACCGGGAAGGGAAGATGTACTCACCAAGCAGCGGGCGGGCGAGTTCCGTGATGAAGCTTCGAAGCGATGTATGGTCGTCCTGAAGCCCAGCAATGAGGACTTACGACACCTTGCGGTCCTCCTCAGCGGCTGCAACGGCGGCCTTAGCTCGCCCGTCAGCCGAGCTCGCTTCTTCCTTTGCCTCCCGCAGCTCGCGCTCGAGGTTGGCAATCCGCTGTTCGGCCGCACTCAAAGCCGATTGCGCCGCCACCAACTCACCAGCGGGGACAAGCCCCTAGCGAGCTTCCTCTGCCTTCGCGGCAACAGCCTGAAGCCCTTTGTTCGCTTCCTGGACGATGGCCAGCTCCTTCTCCGCGCACTGCTTCGCGGCCAATCGTTCCGCGGACTCAAGCTGCAGACCCTGCACATCACCAAAAAAGGTTAGTCAAAAACGAAATTCCTAAGTGCCCACCCGCTGAAATTCAGCGAGTGCGCAGTCGGGGACTGGCAATCAAGAAATTCCTAAGTGCCCACCCGCTGAAATTCAGCGAGTGTGCACTCGGGGACTGGCGATCAAGAAATTCCTAAGTGCCCACCCGCTGAAATTCAGTGAGTGCGCACTCGGGGACTGGCGATCAAGAAATTCCTAAGTGCCCACCCGCTAACATTTAGCACGTGCGCACTCGGGGACTGGATACGAAAATAAGGTTAAAATACTATAAGAATCAGGCCGATGCAAAACACCGACCTGATCCTCGGGGACTGGATGTACCTGGATGGCTGCGCCAAGCATGCCGTGGAGTTGTATCGCGTCCACGGACGCGAGGAGAGCCGGCGTATGCCCACGACATTGGTCGACTTCAGCATCGGCGGTCCCAGGAGCGCGGCTTGAGGGCGAAGTCCCACTCGCCGCGGCCGCCTTGGTCACGAAGCGTGGGAACGTGGTGATAGAGGCACCTGCTCCAAAGGAGGTCGGCTCCACCGATCTAGGCAAGGGAGCGCCCTCCTTCGTAGATGCGGCTGCCTCCATCACGGGTTCGGCTGGTGCGACTGCCGTGTCGTCAGAAATGGTAACGGTGTCATCGCCCTTGGCCTTCTTGCTTCCATCCGCCGAGGCGACGACCTCGTCTGCCTTCCTCTTTCGGGAAGGATCCTCCTCGCTAACGACGGGCGGTACCTTAGCCACGGTCGGATGGCCCATCCTCTTCACTCCGGTCCTGTGCATCAATCGTATAAGCAAAAACAATTGAAGTAATCATGAAAGACAAGGAAGGATGGTCCCGCGCCAGCAGTTGTACAAGTTTATCGTCTGGAGGCCCTTCTTTTTCAGACCGCGGATGGTCTGGAGCATCTCGTCGACGACCATCCGCTGATCGGTGGGGAGCTTGCCGACTTGGAGATGGCGCGGCTCGGATCGATTGGCGGAATACCGCGGGATCGCCACCTCGTCCTCCGGAGTCGCCTCGGCCACGTAGAACCACGACTTCTTCCAGTCGCTCGCTGCCTTGGCGGGCATCATCAGATCGAAGAACGAAGCTTTGGACTTGAGCTTGAACGTCATGCCGCCCGCGGCTAGCATTGGGCCGCCTGCTTCCTCGCGGATGATCCGCCCGTTGAACAGATCCTGCCACAAGGGGAAGTAGGGCCGGCAGCCCAAGTAGCATTCGCAAAACGACACGAAGATGGCGAGTTGCTCGATGCTGTGGGGACCCAGATCTGAAGGCTGGATCCCGTAGTAGGCGCAGAAGCGCCGGAAGAACAGGGACGTAGGAAACCCTAGCCCCCGCTCGATATGACTGGTGAAACAGACGAATTCCCTCTCTCGCAGATTTGGGGTCGTCTCTCCGGCTGCGGGAATACGCCAACAGCCGGCTCGCAAGATCCCGGCCTCCTCGAAAGAGGCCAGCTGCACCCTCGTGCACTTGGATCTGCCCCACGGTTCGGTGGAAAGGGCCATGGCCGAGAGGTTTGTTGCGGGTCGGGAGGTTTCGGGTCGGCTGGATCGCGATGCGAGGGAAGGAAAATGCGTGCAGTCGGAAGGAGTGGTGAGAAGGTGGCTCTCCGATCGCCTGCCATTCCCCTTATATAGGGGATTTTACCCGCCGAATCAGGAAGCCGTTACCGCGCGATGATTACGCCAAAAAGTTACCGTTGGATTACCCCAACGGCTAGTTTGACCACGATGACGGTCCAACTACAGCCGTTCGACTCGCCGACCCATACACTATGACAGTGTCTCGCCGACTCGACTCGCCAAAGCTGCGACCTGGATCACTGGTTTCCTCCTTTATACAGGAGCCCGCCGAAGATTCGACTGGATGCCTACTCTGAAGCCGTATACCGATCGCCAAGAGCCACCTACGCCTAATCGACGACGGCCTCGGGACTACCGATGGGATATGCCTACCGGGTATACCCAGCAGACGTTGATCGCCCAAGAACCGGCGAGTGGGCTGCAGACGCGAATGGATTGAAGCCCAGTGAGGAACCAAGCGATCGAAGCTGAAGGCCCAAAGTAGTAGATAGGCCCGGGATTAGGTTTAAACAATTACCAAAGCTTTAATCGAATCGGTTGAGATATGTAAACCCTAGGGAGGTGAGCCTATAAACCTCCCTATAGGGCGAGTAGAGATCGTTCCCTCACACCAAGCGACTTCCGCCTAGCCGCCGAGCTCGCCCATTGTAACACCTCCATAATACAATCTAGCAGAGTAGGTCTTTACCTCCGGGGACGAACCAGGTAAAACCACGTGTCTTTGCCCTCATCTCAAGACATGCAGATGGCCGCCCTTGCCCCTCGTTCTACTACTCGCTGCCGATTGCAGCATCTGCCGTGACTATTCCCACGACATTGGAGGTTCTCAATCATATGCAAATACTTAAAGTGACAAGAACTTACCTGGACCCAAAGTTGAGAATGTATGAGGTGTGGCCCTAGTATTCAAGGGGAATGAGATTGCCAACTTATACTTCGCCAAGCATATACTCCATCTTTGCCACTTTAACCTTAACCACGTCAAGATGCTTATGATAGGGGCAATGAGGGATGAAAGCTAACTAGTACCATAATTTTTGGAAGATCTTTTTGAAACTTGTAATCCCTGCTTCCTTTATAAAAAGGCCTTTCTTCCACCATTTTTTTGAGCCTCCACCTTCTACCTTAAGGCACCATTAAGAGAGCATAGTTGTCATTCTGTGTGCAATGTTCCAAAGCTTATTAATTGATGCATATTGTGTTGTTACTTGCTCTTGTGCTATTTGTTTCTAGTTACCCTTGTGAACTTTGCAGGTGTCCTATGCACTATATTGCTACTCTACGAGGGACAAGATGATTGCCACTATGCTATGTTTTCTGCATGTGAAACAAACAAACGTTTTTCAATGCATATTATTCATGATCTTTGTTTGTAACTTGCCATGTTGCATGCATAGTTACTATGTCTTTTTGTTAGAACTCCATCTTTCATGAAAATGTTTAGAGTTCTTTGATCCCAGCTTTCAATGCTTGCAAATGGTTGGATCTTTATTGTGAGGGTGCATGTCACCTCAATAATTATTCTTTTATCACTTGCCTACTCGAGGATGAGCATGAGTTAAGCTTGGGGATGCTGATACGTTGGAAACGTATCTATAATTTTTGATGCTCCATGCTAGTTTAGAATCTACTTTCCTTTACTTGTCCACACTTGGAGGTGCTTTTTACATGTTTTCTGGTACTAACCTATTAACAAGTTGCAACAGTGCCAGATGCCTGTTTTCTGCTATTTTTGGTTTCAGAAAAGTTAGTAAAGAAATATTCTCGGAATTGGACGGGACGAAGGAGAAAGTCAATAACTTTACGTGGGGAACAAGAAGCCCAGAGGATAGACGAGGAGGCGTGCCAGGCCGGAAAACCCCCCTAGTCGCGGGTGGGCCCTACCCCGCGCCTGGGTAGGATTTGCCCCCTCTAGCCGTTGCCTCAGTCTCCCCCTTCGCCTATAAGAAGCCCCCGATGCAGAAACCCTGAGTACTCGATCAGAAATCCATGAAACCGTTTGTAGCCGCCTCCACCATCGTCCCTATATCGGGGGGATCTGAAGTTCTTCCCGACACCCTGCCAGTGGGGAGATCATCCCGGAGGCCTTCTCTCCGGTATGATACATGAGTAGTTCCACGTTGGACTATGGGTCCATGTAGTAGCTACATGGTTGTATCTCCTCCTTTGTGCTTTCATGTATAGATCTTGTGAGGTCCGTTCATGATCAAGATCTAATCTATTTGTAATCTTGCATGTTGTGTTTGCGGGGATCCGATGGATATTGAGATTATTATGTTGGTTTGATTAATGGTTTTATCTTTATGATTATATCATGTATGTGTTGTTTGTGATCTTGCATGCTTTCTGTTCCTAGTGGTTATCTTGGACAAGTAGTTGCTAGTGACTCCAAGAGGGAGTATTTATGCTCCATAGTGGGTTCATGCCTCTAGTTTCCAAGGGAAGTGACAATAATCTCTTCGGTTGTGGATGTGCTATTGCTACTAGGGAGAAAACAACGGTCTCTTGTTCATGGAACATGTGGACTGTTTACCTTACACACTTTTCTTAAAGTAGTTGTCTGTTGCTTGCAACTTAATACTGGAGGGGGTTCGGATGATAACCTGAAGGTGGACTTATAGTCATAGATGCATTTGGATGACGGTCTATGTATATTGTTGTATTGCCCAATCAATCTCATAGGATCTTTCTGGCTAGTAATTATATTGTTATGCCTTGCTCAGTTCCTGTCAATTGCCACGCTGTAGTTTGTTTACCCTTCATGCCATGTTGTCTATCTAAGGAGATCACCTCTAGTGAACTATGGACCCCAGTCCAGTCTTTACCATTGATACATCTTCCACTTTTACATGTTTACTTGCTACAAACCATTACCTTCCACACCATACGTTTAATCCTTTGTTACAGCAAAGCGGTGAGCTTGACAACCTCACTAATTCATTGGGGCAAAGTCTTGAGTTTGTGGTCTATAGGTCTCCATGTTTTTTGCAACAACTGACGTTTCCTTCCTCCTTCTGGTTCGATAACCTCGATCTCAACCGAGGGAAAACTTGTTGCTTGCTCTTCACACACCCTGCGCTTAGGGTTACCAATGAAGTGCCACGTCGAGCATCATCAGGCCTCCTTATCTTCGGGATTCTTGGGGCGTTGGTGGAATGGCGAGAACTTCCTATTGCTTTGGCAGGGGTTAAATAGGTCCGTTGTTCCATTGGGGGCGATTAGAACTAGACACATATGGGGGTTGTCGGAGATTTCCTTACGTGGCCATCCTGATGAGGAGATGTTTCGGGTTATGGCTGATGAAGGGTTCGTGTCGGGATGTACCAACAAGGTGGTCATACAATAATATCGAGTGATCCGAGGAAAACAAGCAACATATTTCAAGCATCACATAGGCACATGACCAGGAAAAAAGGCGTACCATAGGTACTAAGGGGTGACTACACGCCATAAGGGGAATCCTATTTTAAGGAAGCTAATCCTAAGTACGGATATTACACGGGTCTTAACTTCTGTATTTCCATATGTTGTCGTCGGTGTTGTACTTGATCGATTTGGGGGCGATGAAGGACTCCGGTTGTAGGGCGATCTCGCAGTGTCTTTCCTCGTTGGTAGGTCCTTTTTTTCGCTTGCCTTGGTGTCTCTTCATTCCGGGATCTTCGTCTTCATAGTCTCTGAGTCGGACTTTGTTTTTTTTTTTGAAAACGGAACATTTGAAGTAGACAAGATATAGAGTAGTTCCAAAAAAATTTCAATCGTTTAAGTCAGAGAAGGTGAGATAAGAAATCCTTCGAGAATCTTTTGGGAAAATAGTTTTCGAAAGCCGATGTTTTTAGAAATAGGGGTTGTCCTGTCTAACATCCGTGCTAATGAAGGTATCCTACAGTCAGGATGTCTCTGATACCAAGTCTGTGGCACCCCGGATTTACTTTCCGAGAGTACCCGTTATGCATACAATTCACGTTCCCATGATCAGTGAGCCGTGAGCATAACCGACCAGTATCATTACATCATCCATACAATAACGATTACCAGACTTAAAGGGTTGCCATTATGGCGATTACAACAATAATAACGGAAGTCTTCAAGCGCAGAGCCCATGTCATGCCTTAACCTACAGTCGACTGACTGGGAGAAAACCTAGCTTGCATAGACGTCAGCAATCTCCATCGTTCCTTTTGCTTCTGAAAGTCTGGCCAAGTAAATAGCCAAGGACAATGTCGGTGTGTACTTTGAATGTACTCGCAAACCACCTAAAATGAATAATAATAAAGGATATGCAATATGGCTGTGGTAGGCTCCATAAGAGTTTCTTTTATAAATTAATTTCTCTTGTAGATATAGCATATCTCTATATCTTTGTTGAAAAACTTTTGTAAAACATTTGGAAACCTTTTTGAAAATTTTAGAATTCACTAGGATTGGGTCACCCATTTTTTTCCTTCCGGACATCCCATGACCAAAGTCCTTCCTCCTTTTTTCGACCATCCCATGGTCAAACCATTTCCAAGCCATTGCTTTTTCGAAGTCCTTTTTGAAATCAAAACCAGCACCGCTCTACAACAACATTCCCAACTGTCCATGACCGATGAATCGACTATTGGAATAGATCACTTTGTAGAGGTTGTACACTTTACCCACATCATCCAATTACACTGCCCTGATCTACACCGATCGTGGGTCGAGTAACCCGTCAAGACCTTCCAGATGCCCACTTTAGTATAGATGCCTACCTTATGAGTGTTAATCCCCTCAAAACCGGGACGCCCTATATAGTTTTGCCAGCCAACCGGAGCATGTTTTTCACCTTGACGGGTGTGCGTTTTCAATGAGGGGCTCATAGTATCACATGGAGGTCCGTAGACCCTTCGTTCCTTCTCCTGGTCGATGCTACGCATGGAACATTTGTTCGGAGAAGGCCCACCCTCTAGGGATTGTTTTCCCCTATAGTAGTGTGAGGCACCTATACCAAAATAGATAAACTTATAGCCTATCCATGTCCCATTCTAGAGTAATGTGGTTGCACGGGTTAATTGTTGCAAAACTGCAAAGAATTGGGTGCGTTTTCATAAACATTTTCCCTCCATATTTCGTCGAAACTTTTTGTGAAAACAAAACATTTTTACTTTTGAAACTTACTTGGCAGGCCAATCCTCGCCAAGGTTTTCTCATAAATCATTTTTGTAATCTTTTCCTGGGTCTTCCCATCCCATAGTTTTGCTTCGGCTAAAACGAGGTTTCCAAAGGGGCATGGTGTTATACACCATCTATCATACTATGGGAAACTAGGTGTCATCAAAGGTATTGTACTAGTAGTACAAACATGTAATGACTTGGAGGAGCCAAGCCACTATCATATATAACTCATCGTATAATAAAACAACGCAGTTTCGATAAATAGCAGGTAAAACATGCATAAGTAAAACAGTAGGACAAGGCTTATGAGAAAGAAGGTGGCTTTCCTATGACCAGCGAGATGTCCCGTGACTTCTTTCGAATACAAGAACACCGATAGCCATAATAATAATAATAACCCAATGCTTCATTCTTCTCAAAATCACACAAACGCAGCTATCGCCGTTATTGAACATACATGCAAACAAACAACACCACCATCAATGCAATGCGTACCAGTATCAAACTATACAGCAAGCAAAGGATAATCACATGATATTGAAGGGATACACGTAGGCTACACTAGTGCAAATCAAAAAATGTCTATCGCGTAAACCAGGAACACTGTTGTCAATAGATCATGGTATTAACACTAGATGCGCGGTTGTGGAACTTGATGAAGAACGTCGAGGCAGTGTAGATGTTCTACGTCTCCTCCTCCTCGTCGTCCCATGAGAAGCTCCCCTTGCGCGGATCGTCCAAGTGCCACAGTGTAAGATGCCTCCTTTATAAAGGTAAGGATCCCTGTGATTGCAATGCTAGTCCCTGGATCAATGCTATCATCCACAGTTTAAGATGAAGTACACAGAAACAAAGGTCATTATTACATGTCATTCCAGAGACAAACATAGTCTTTTACAACTCCATGGCCACAGGCCTAATACAAGAGTTCAAATATAGAATAAGATAAATAAGTCTTCATCTTCATGTGCCACAAGCAAGCATGTTGAGTGTAGACTCATAACCCCTAATCATCATCAGAATATCCTGCAACATCACAACTTACAGCCACAGTGGGTCAATACATTGGAATAGTATTGGCAAGTGATACCTTAGTATAATATTAGCATCTAGATACTACATGAATTTGGATAAGTGTAGCTTAGGCTTGCTTTGCTCAAAATAGATTTTACCTATTAGTTGAAAACACTAAGTTTTTCTTAGACAAAACTTTCCCAAGGAATCACGAATAGAAATTGGTGATCCTTCACCCTTGTTCAACCACAAGTTTTTAACTTAGAAAAATGGGATGAGGAGATTCTTGATAGCTTCCATGTCTTGATGCTCAAGTTGTCCAACACCAGGGACATGGCTAAGTACTTAGATTCTTCCATCTGCAGAGGTTGTGCACTTTCCCCACAAGACTTCATTTTCACCAAGACAGGACCTTTCAGAAGCCTTCCCTTAGACCAAATGGACGTGTTCCAACCTATCATCCCACTACCACCATATGTCCAAATGGCTAAGTTATTGCAACCTATGTGATCCAGGCAGAGCCCATATTGCCATGTGGCTGCACTAGAAGCTTCTTAACATTTGGCATCTAAAATCCCTTTGTTCCTGGGTGGCTTTCCACAATTGAGATACACAAGGTAAACCATAGAAATGGGCCTTGTGTAACCACTCAACACAAACAACTTTTTCCATTCCACCCAGGTGTTTCATTCTGTTAGTTGTTTTATTATCAAAAACAAGTCAAGGACTTAGAAATATTTCATATAGCATGAATATATAACCACCCTTGGTTGCTACTATCTAGGCTAAGCATGGAAATGGTAAGCATATTAACTTAGAGAATTTCTAACAATTGTACAACTACTAGGATTTCCCAAGCATAGCATATAGATACTTATCAAAATATCCATGCAAGTCCTATACAAAATATTTCTAGTGCTTAGTTGAAAAATATAGGAATAAAATCATGAAGCACCACTTTCCTTCGTAGTTTGGGGAGTAGCAACAATCTTCACAACCACAATCACTATTTGCACCAAAATCTACACATAAAATAATGGCACCAAAATCACATAACAAAATATACAAACAAAAATATATGAATGCATGCAAATGCCATGTGATGATTTTTCTACACCAAACAAGACAAGTAAACAGTACTAAAACATAAACAAGTCCAACATACTCAAAATATACTTTATTTGATCTTTAAAACATTTATCAAATAATTTCTATATCCAAAATAAGCCTACACAAGTTTCTGCAAAAATAACCATTTTTACAGAGGCAAAACACTAAACACATTGCATAATCAGATAGGATTTTCTCTCCTGATTCCAATGATATAAAATTTGTAAAATTTGAATGTGTCGATCAAAAGTTATGAATTTTACAAGTTTGACACTACTAGAGAAAAGGCTATAGGAGACATGCTTATGCGAGGCACATTTAGCATATGCGCCTCCTATAAAAATAGGCGAGGCGCACTTTAAGATATGCGCCTCTAGTATAAAAATAGGCGAGGCGCATATGGACAGAATGCGCCTCGCATATTTTGTGTGGGCCCGCGTGTTGGTAGGTGCACGAATATGCGAGGCGCATATGGCTATATGCGCCTTCTATATTTGATAATATGCGAGGCGCATATGACCAGAATGCGCCTCGCATATTCTCTGTGGGCCCGCGTGTTGGTAGGTGCACGAATATGCGAGGCGCATATGGCCATATGCGCCTCGCATATTGTCCAATATGCGAGGCGCATATGGCCAGAATGCGCCTCGCATATTCTGTGTGGGCCCGCGTATTGGTAGGTGCACGAATATGCGAGGCGCATATGGCTATATGCGCCTCGCATATTGGACAATATGCGAGGCGCATATGGCCATATGCGCCTCAAGTAACTCATGCGGGCCCGGGCGCTGGTAGGTGGCCGCATATGCGAGGCGCATATTGCTATATGCGCCTCCTATAGTTTGAATTATAGGAGGCGCATATTGTGCAATATGCGCCTCGCATAAGCTGCACCACTTTTTTCCAGCTTTTTGCACATGGAGGCAACTAGCACCCCACTCACTTGTGTCACTTCTTCCTCCTCCACCAAACAAATCTGGTCGCCCCCCTCCTCCTCCCCACCTCATTTCCCCCATTGATTCACCTTCGAATCTTGCTCAACATCCATTGGTTGACACCCATATGTAAGTGAAGTCTCTTGCTCCTCTAGATCTACAACATGTCCATTTACTTCTCCTCTGGCTCTCTTGCGCAAGTCGTTGTTGGAGGAAGCGTGAAGGCGTTGCTTGCATGTATGCGCGTTGTCAGAGACACCGACTATATGGTTGTGTTGTGGTGCTACTTTTTCTGCAGGGATTTCATTTGAGATGCCAATGTTTCGCCGGAATGTCGATTTATTTCTTTTCCGGTGAATTTCTGGCACTCGCGGATGTCCTCTTTTTAGGGGAGGTCATGCCGAATTTTTCCGGCGATCCACGTCCATATATGCTCTAATTATTCTCTTGCTCTTTGTACCACGCAGGCGGCCATGGTCCGACCACTGATCAACAAAGCCCGCGTGGATAGGTGGATGACATGCGAGGGCCGACATGGAACGTGCAAACAAGACAGATAAGATGTCCATGTCGGACGCAAGTGATGTATCTGATAAGGCATGATTCCGGAATGCTGGAGTCGCACCTGCTTCGACGTAGTTTCATGGATGGCTACACTCGATGGATACGTGATGATCACGAAGATCAAGATGCCAGTGATGATCACGAAGATCAAGACGCCACCACGATCACGAAGATCGTGGTGGTGGCCCGGACATGGACACGAAGATGATCAAGGTGGCGTCGGGCATGGACACGAAGATGATCAAGGTGGTGCCGACCATGATTCGAGCTGGTTGCGAGACCCTCATGTCCAAGATCTGCTTCTCAAGGAGACGAGTAACGCCAGAGCCGCGGTAGAGAGAAGGCTAACCGGAGCAAATGGAGAAAGACGCGGTCACTCCATTGTTTGACGGATGCAACGACGGGATACCCGTCTAAATATAACGCTTAGGGCTCACGGAGATGAAGGCGAAACACAAAATGACCGATTTAATGTTTCGACGACAACATTGTATTCAGCACGACATTCTTCCCAAGAAGGGGAACACATGTCCGACTAGTATCGCGAGGCGAAGAAAGTCGTGTCCTCTCAATCTACCGTGACGTGAAATACCACGTCTGCATAAATGATTGCATCATCTACCGGCGAGGACGCGGAGAAGACCACGTGTCCGGTGCAAGACCTCTCGATACAAGAGAGGGACCAAGAAAGCTCCTAGGAAGGTGGTGTGGTACTTTCCTCTAACTCCTCGTTACAGCGGTATTTCGCAGACCCTAAGGAAGCACAGCTCATGCTGACCCTAAGGAACATTATCGGAATGGACGAGTCGCCAACGAGCAAGACTTTGACCAGAACGGCGACCCGAAGATAGAAGACGGGTATGGCAACCAAACACCGTACACCACAACCCTACCTAAGAAAGGACTTCCGTTCAAGAGAAGTAGTGAAGACGTCCCGGACCTAACCTATGCAACCGCGACAAAGAAGGGCAAGAAGACGACCATTGTCAAGAAACGCTAGCGCGCTCCGAATTTTCATTGTGTGTGTTATAATAATATTGCATTGAGAATATTATGTATCGACAAGACACATTCATTGAGAATACTCACTTTTGTTGTTTTAGCAATATTTGAATATTTAAAATATTGGTAGTATATTTTATAGTTCATATTTGTATGCTTTTACATGAAAATTGGCCTTTAAAAAAAATTCCAAAAAAATGGCCCCCTTAGGATTCGAACTTGGGTGGCCAGCAGTGAAGGACAAGGCATGCTACCACTAGCCTGCTGTGTGATAGTTGATAGAAACATACGCCGCCTATTTGTCTAGGAGTGCATATTATGCGAGGCGATTTAGCCTGATCGCACGCGTAATATTATACGAGGCGACTTTGCGATATCGCCTCGCATAACCGCACCCATCGCCTTTTTTCTTCTGCAATGTGCTCCAATCGATAGTGTCTAGCTTATCCAAATCGACGGCCTCTCTCCACCCGTAGTCCGACGCCACAGCCTGGCGCGTAAGCCGCCGCCGCCGCCGCCGCTCCCGGGCGCAGCTCCCGGCGCCAAGCCACCGCTGTCCTTGGCGATGGCTCGCCTGCACGCGTGAAGGGGATCTACTATTATCCGTGGCGGTGGGGAGTCTGCGCGAGAGGCGGGCATGGAGGCGAGGCGGATCTCGCGAGCGAGCCGCAACGCCGGCGGGTGGTGGCGAAGAGGCCCGGCAGAGGCGCCCGTCAGCGTCGGTGAAGCTGCAGCGAGGGAGATCAGCTCACGCCGACCGCTCCTTCGCCATGAACTCCAGCGCAGAGCGCTTCCGCAACATACACCGCAGTCCGCCTGCCTCTAGCCGTTCCTGCTCCTTTTATTTTCCGTTCTCGTGCGCGAGGTTTGGTTTATCGGGCGTGGGAACGGCGCGATTGGCTTCGATTGAGTAGCTGGTTGCCGTGGCGGGTGTTTGGGCTTACCGGGCATGGAAAAGTCGATCTTGTCGGTTTTGGTGAACACTTGGTGGCAACTAGGACCCTAGAGTGTTCTTGAATGTTGTGCTACACTTGATTTGATCGTGTCAAGAAGTCTGTCCATTTAGTGCAGGTGCCAGATTAGTGATGATCTCGAAGTCGCTAATCCATTTCGATGTAGTAGACGGTATGTATGTGATGCCTATCATGTGCACCTTGGGACCATTCTGTCGGCCCGTCATTTAACTTCGAGAACGTTTAGGGCATTGTTGATAGTCTGTCAATTTGTAGGACGGTCCTTTCTCATGGATGTATAGGATCTATGATGTATGTATTCTGTCAATTTCTTGGGTTCTGCAATCAACATAGAAGATGACAGTTTGTTATGCACCGCCTATGGCTTACGGTTGAGTCTGTTGTTCAATTGCCAAGCTGGGCCTATTAGTCTGGAAATCTTTGTGGACTCTGGTTATTCATTGCTTTGGTCACATTACACGCTCAAATAACCATCTGCTTTTGTGGACTCGGTTATTCATTGCTTTGGTCACATTACTCGCCCAGATAACTAATTTATTGGTGTTTCTCCTGCATTGAGAAAAGAGTGCCAGACATTGTTTTCAACAAAACTGAGTGTGTTTACCATCCACACTGGATTATTCTGCAAGCCACACCTATTAGAATCATAAACGTGGAGCTTTTCTCATATTCTTTTGCTTGTACAGAACTGTTGATTTTACGTCCCTCCCATGTGTGTAATATTTCCACTTGTCTTTGTTCTTATTTCTAATAATGCTCATTTACTTCCACTTCTAGGAAGAGTTTGACACTCATGATCCAAAGGAGAAGTTCGCTACTACCTTATGTGAGGAAAGGTCAAAATTATTGAGATAGTTGCAAGACGTGATATAGTTGCGACGTAATAGTCCTCGTGATCACCACCTTGTTGCTCTTCATTGTAGGTTGTGTTCTACTTCATCTAGGTAGAGCTACGTCGTTGGAGTTGTAATGTGAATTGTGAACTTGTACTCGAAGGTGTAATGTGATTGTGAACTTGTACCGATTGGAGGTGTGAACTTGTGGCACAAACACTTTATGTATGAACTTGTATGTCATGATTGATGTGTATTCATGTTGGTTCTATTATGCTTTGGCAAAATGCAAGTTTCGAAAAATTCTGGACTATATTGTATATTTGAATATCTGTATATATTATTTATATATAGTGGTCTAAAACTTGAATTTCGAAAATATTACGGAGGCGATATAGGATACTATTGAGGCGATATACTATAAATACCCGAGGCGATTCTGAAACATATCGGTAGCATATATTATAAATACCGAGGCGATTCGAAACATATGTAGGCGCATATATATAAATACCGAGGCATTTTGAAACATATGCGAGGCGCATCTAATATGCGCCTCCTATACTTCACATATGCGAGGCGCATATCGATATGCGCCTCGCATATTATTATGCGAGGCGCATATCGATATGCGCCTCGCATATGTGAAATACCCGAGGCTTGAAGCTAGAGGCACATGTGATATGCGCCTCGGATAGGCTTTTTGGTGCGCCTCGGATAGGCTTTTCTCTAGTAGTGTGATTAACTAATAGATCAAATTTCTGTTTTAATTCTAAACTCAGGCCACGTGGCGCTCTCTGATTCGTCGGTACCGCTTCGCACGGATCGACCAGTGTGGACCGCACGATCCAAATGAAATCGCATGGACAGATATAACTCGTACCCCTTCGTTAAGTGATTCTATCTCACGCGTTAGATCTAGATCTAACGGCTCGTGATCAAACGACCAAGGATTGGCGGCGCTGGCGACGGTGGCGCGGTGGAGGCACTCTGTCAGCGATGCTGCGGCGAATACAGGAGGGGCTGGGGTGTGTGGCGTGGCTTACCAGACTCGCAAGGTCACGAGGAAGCTCAACGTGGCATTAGTTTGTCGAGGGGCGCACAGACGCAGTGGTAGGACCTCGTCGGAGTTGCTGGCAGCGTCGGGTTCGTGCAGACGGCGACGTTGACGACGTTCGGGATCTCCCTAGCACAAGCCAGTGGTGTTAGCAGTTGCGCAAGGACACGGCGGATCTGATAGCATGCATGCGAGGTCATGGGGTGCTCGGATTTTACCTAAATTGCTCGTCGAAGTTGAGCGGCGGCTCTGGTGTTTGCGGGCGTGAACGAAGACGGCGACCTGGGTCACGAGCAGGCAAACCATGGGTGTCAGCAGATGCACAAGGAAAAGAGGGTCATGCTCGTTTGAACCAGAAGCAGAGGGGCAGTCAGAGCTCACCGTAATCGCTTGCCGGAGCTCGTCGGGCAGAGGCGGTGCAGTTCGAAATACTGGCAGCCTGGTGGCGAGGTGAGTGTGCTGAGCGAGGGGAAAGATGCGGGGTGAGGAGAGGGTTTTATAGCTATAGCAGGGGCGAGGATCGCGCGAGGAAACGCCGGCAATTAAGCCTGCTTCATTCGCGGCAGTGATGGAGGTAACGACGGCGTCGACGGGGTCGTGGGCGTGCATGGCTCGGGGACGATGCTCGCGTGGCATTTGGGTCCACCAGTCAGCGAGCGCGGGGTAAGTCTGCGTCGCGTGAGAGAGGGAGAGGAAAACCCCGGGTGGGCTTGCTGGGCTGAGTTTGTTGTTGAGCTGAAAAGCTGGCGCCAGGCCTAGTTCTGTTTTCTAATTCCTTTTCTTTTTCTAAATTGATTTTCAGGAATCTTTTTCATATGAATTCAAAAGCATTTAAATTCTAAAACTTTTCTGGACTTTTGTAAAGTGTAACCTTCATATTTTTGGGCATAAAACCATGCTGTCTCATTATACTTCCTTGGTCTTTTTTGAAAATTCAAAATAAACAGCGCCTTAGCACATGATTTAATGAAGATAAATAAATGGTTTAAAAACCATATTTTGTTTTTGGGAATTTTGTTCAAGCTTGGAACTCATCAACAATCCTATGAACACACAACAATGGTTTTAAAACAAATAATCTCTCACTAGAGAGTAGCATTGGATCAAAGTTTGTCCACATGAAATAATAACACTCAAAGCTTCTATTTCTTTCAAAAGAGTTTGAAATTGAACCCTAAATGAATATGCATGCATGGATGATATGCAAAGCTTTGAAAACATGTTTTTAGGGATGTTACAAATCTAACCCCCTTAAGGTGAATCTCGCCCTCAAGATTCAGATTGGCTAGAAAATAGGTGAGGGTGGTCTTTCCGAAGATCATCTTCTCTTTCCCATGTTGCTTCTTCTTCGGAATGATGGTTCCATTGAACTTTGCAGAATTTGATAGTCTTAGTCCGAGTAACTCTTTCTGTAGTCTCAAGAATCTTGATAGGTTTTTCCTCATAAGTGAGGTCACTCTCCAATTGAACCTCCTCCAAAGGTATGGTATCCTTCAAAGAAGTTTCTTCCATCTCTGGATGGCATTTCTTAAGCTGACTTACATGAAACACATTGTGAACGGCAGACAATGATTCTGGAAATTCAATCTCATAAGCCACTTCTCCTTTACGACTCAGAATCTTGAATGGTCCAACATATCTTGGGGCCAATTTACCTTTGACACCAAATCTCTTCACTCCACGAAGTGGTGACACTCTAAGATAAGCTCTATCACCCACTTCATAGGTGACTTCTCTACGCTTAGGATCTGTGTAGCTCTTCTGTCGGGACTGTTCTATCTTCAATCTGTCCTTAACTAGCTTGACTTTCTCTTCAGCCTCTTTGATTAGTTCCGGTCCGAACAGATTTCTTTCTCCCACACCATTCCATAACAATGGGGTGGTACACTTTCTCCCATAGAGAAATTCAAATGGTGCCATCTCAATACTGGCTTGATAGCTGTTATTGTAAGATAATTCTGCGTAAGGACGACTTTCATCCCAACTGGCTCCATAGTCTAGGGCACATGCCCTCAACATATCTTCAAGAATCTGGTTGGTCCTTTCTATTTGTCCATCAGTCTGAGGATGAAAAGCAGTGCTGAATTCCAAACTCGTTCCCAATGACTCATGTAATTGCCTCCAAAAATGAGAAGTGAATTGAGTTCCCCTATCAGACACAATACTCTTGGGTACTCCATGTAGACATACAATTATACTCATATTGATCTTGGCTAACTTAGCACTTGTATAGGTTGTCTTCACGGGTATGAAATGAGCAACTTTAGTTATGCGATCCACTACTACCCAAATAGAACCATATACTGACCTGGTCCTTGGCAATCCGGTGATGAAATCCATGCCAATCTTGTCCCACTTCAAATCAAGAATAGGTAGTGGTTGTAGCAATCCTGCTGGTTTCTGATGTTCAGCTTTCACTCTACTACATACAACACACAAAGCAATATGTTCGGCGATGTCTTTCTTGAGATTATTCCACCAAAATCTTTCCTTCATATCCATGTAAATTTTGGTGTTACCCGGATGAATAGAATATGGTGAGTTATGCGCTTCATGTAAAATCAGTTTTCGAAGCTACGGATCTTGTGGAACACAGATTCGTTTTCCATACCATAAAGTACCCTGTTCGTCTTCGTGGAATCCTTTGGCTTTTCCTTTGCCAATCTTTTCCTTAATCTCTTCAATTTCCTTATCTGTCTTTTGGGCTTCTTTGATTTTGTCCAACAAAGTGGGTTTAACATCTAATGACATGAGATGTCCTTCAGGCACAATCTCCAATCTGAGATCTCTAAATTGGGCACACAGATTATCTGGCAACTCTCCCTTGGTAAGTCCATTCACAAATACCTTACGGCTTAGATCATCTTCTACAACATTTGATTTACCGGGATGGTATTGCAAACTCAAGTCATAGTCCTTAATGATTTCTAGCAATCTTCTTTGTCTCATGTTGATTTCTTTCTGGGTGAAGATATACTTCAAAGTTTTGTGATCTGTGAACACTTCACATCGCTTTCCCAAAAAATAATGTCTCCATGTTTTGAGTTCATGGACAACAGAGGCTAACTCTAAGTCATGAGTAGGATAATTTACCTCATGAGTTTTGAGTTGTATCGAGGCATAAGCCACAACTTTCCCTTCTTGCATTAGCACTGCACCTAATCCATGATGAGATGCCTCACAATACACTTGGAAATCCTTCTCCAAATCTGGCAGACATAAGACTGGTGCTGTCACTAGTCTCTTCTTCAATTATTGGAAACTGAGTTCACATCCTTCAGACCAAGAAAATTTCTTGTCTTTATTTAGCAACTCTGTCATTGGCTTAGCTATCTTGGAGAAATTCTCAATGAACCTTCTGTAGTATCCTGCCAAGCCAAGGAAACTACGAACTTCTTTCACTGACTTAGGAGATTCCCACTCAGTTACAGCTGACACTTTTGCAGGATCAACTGCTACACCATCTCCTGACACAACGTGTCCAAGAAATCCAACTTCATTCAAACAAAATTCACACTTGCTGAATTTGGCATTCAACTTATGCTCTCTAAGATTCTCAAGTATCAAACGCAAATGTCCTTCATGCTCTTCTTTGCTCTTGGAGTAGATCAAAATGTCATCGATGAATACGACAACAAACTTGTGAAGGAACTCCATGAACACCTTGTTCATCATATTCATGAAGTAAGATGGTGCATTGGTCAAACCGAATGGCATCACGGTGTACTCATACAATCCATACCTAGTGGTGAAAGCTGTCTTAGGTATGTCTTGTTCCCTTATCTTGAGCTGAAAATAACCTGATCGGAGATAGATCTTTGAGAACACACAAGCTCCCTCTAATTTATCAAACAAGTCATTGATTCTAGGGAAAGGGTCTTTGTTCTTGATAGTCACCTCATTGAGTGAACGGTAATCTATGCATAACCTTTGACTTCTATCTTTCTTTTCCACAAATAAAACTGGTGCTCCCCAAGATGATGAACTTGGTTGAATAAATCATTTCTGCAACTGTTCTCCAAGTTGTTTCTTGAGTTCTTTCAACTCATCAACTGACATCTTGTATGGTCTCGTTGCTATTGGTCCTGATCCTGGTAGCAAATCAATCAAAAATTCCACATCTCTATCTGGTGGCATTCCCGGCAATTCTTCCGGAAAAACATCCTGATATTCACTCACAATAGGCACACTGTCTATGCTAACCCCCTTGAGAGAATTTAGCTTACTCCCTTTCGGTTCAAAGTTAGACTTGAATCTAATCCTTTTGTTTTCTAGAGTTGTGAGTGTGACAGTATGGTTGGCACAATCTAGCACTCCTTTGTGCTTGGTCATCCAATCCATTCCCAAAATGACATCCAATCCTTGGGAATTTAGGATTATCAGATTAACGGGAAACTTATACTTCCCAAACTCTATGACTAGATCATGACATCCTGAGTTCACTATCATTTCTCCGCCAGGAGAACTTACTTTTATAGGACACCCAATAGTTTCTACTAGTAGTTCTGTAACACCGCGGTTCTGAAAAGACAGAGGCTTCTATGTGACATGCCAATCCCTGGATCGGTTCATTGGCCCACAATAGAATGAGATAAATAACATAGCAAAATATCCGTGTATCATAAATAATGATGATCCAGAGTACCATTATTACAATAAAAGCTTAGCCCAAAGCTAGCTCAAATTATTCAGGTGGCAACATAAATAAAGTAAATCCTCCATTCTTCAAATTGCCCACAAGTGAACAAGTGCCAAGTGGAGTACCATGGCCTATATCGATTACTCAGAATCGGAATAACCTGCAACATGAAACGTAGCAGCCCCAAAGGGTCAATACATGGAATGTATGGCAAGTAGAGCTAGTAATGGAGACAATAGTACTAACATCAACATGCATATTTGGCAAGTGGAGCTGTGTCTGGCTTGCATTTGCAAATAACTTTGTCCTACTTTCATAAACAGTTTTTGATTTTTTTTGAAAAGATCCCAATTAAGTTAACCCAACAATATTAAAACAATTATGAAATTGGAATGAGCGAGAAACATGTCATGGAATCAATATCAAGCAACTCACTTGTCCATAACCGGGGACACGGCTAATCGATTAGATTATACACCCTGCAGGGGTTAGTACACTTTACCCATGTGACTTGGCCAGCCCAGCTCGTACCATCACTCTCATTTTGAGTGATGATAGGGAGAAGTCCAAGAAGAGACTGTTCGGGAAGTAGCTCCTCAATCCCGACGCGCACCGGTCCAACCTACCAAAATTCTACATCTGGATACGCGGGTTCGAGTTACCACAACCTACTAAGTCCAACCAACCGCCCATTCCATTATTGGCACATGGTTGTACACATAAGCTACACAATAAAGAAAGCCAATCATTCTCTCTTGATACCTGGGTGCCTTTCCGCAATGAATCCACCAAAAATTATCAATACCATCACACCCAGGAGATTCATCGATTAAGTTGTTTTAGTTTTCACAAACCAATACTTTTAGAAACAAGTCTCAATGATGTAACCCAGCCCTCGTTCAACATAGCATGGCTAAGCACATCTACCAACGGTGGTTCATCTACA
This sequence comes from Avena longiglumis, assembly GCA_030063025.1. Taxonomy (NCBI): domain Eukaryota; kingdom Viridiplantae; phylum Streptophyta; class Magnoliopsida; order Poales; family Poaceae; genus Avena; species Avena longiglumis. Next base: position 188,864,837 of record CP125974.1, on the reverse strand, counting down.
AGGAAAGCCCTACCACATAATAGGTCATAGCATAGCGATAGTATCATCCTACACATGCATCTACAAAATACACGACAATGCATTGAAAATAGTAGGACGATATCATGAACAAAGTAGCATCTACTTGCCTTGGTTGTAGCGGTCGGAAGAACAATCCACACACGAGCAAGCGTTGCACTCATCACAAACTACACGATACAATTGCAATCATAAACAAACAATCCACAAGCATATGCAACAAATATGATGCATGAAGGTATGCAAGGCAAATGAATTAGTACTACAGCTGCACCACATAATCCTATTCGATAATACTACTGATTGCATGCATGGAAAATAGTTTTAGCGCTAGGAAAACTATTATGCAAAAAGTAATTCTCAAAACTAGAGCTAGAACTCGAATAATTCACTACCGATATTATACTGTTTGAAAAATCTTGGGAAAATTCTACCGCATAGGCATCGCTGATTAGAAACAGTACCAATTGGAATTACTCAAAAAGGAATTATAAAACTCCCCGAGTAATTAAAACACTACAGAAAGCCACTAGACAGTTTCTGCAGAAGTTTTTACTGTAAGCCTATATTTTTAATTCACTATGAGATTCTCCAGGGACATATCATACGCAATTTTTGGAGCTACGGATCTTTTTCTACGAATTAATTACTCCAAAAAGGCCACTAACTAGTTTGATTAAACTGTACTAAACCTTGCTGCAAAAGCCTGAACCAAAGGTACAGAGAGATTCTACACGACTCACTGAAACTACACATTTTTTATTTGCAATTTTTGGCCAAGCGGTTTTATTTCTACGGAATTTACAAGTTTCTACCGAAATCTGTCTACTAAAACGATTAACGAAAATAACCAGTCAATCAGGTTCTGTTGATCGTCAACGCGTCACGATCGGGCGCTAACTAGGCGTCTGACTAGTCAACGCCTGAGTCTGACCGGTCAACAGCTGATCTGAACCACTGATCTGAAATCTAACGGTAGCTGCAGGCTTACCGGAGACGAACGACGAAACGGACGGCGGCGAGTTCCGGACGGTGACGGCGATCGGTTCCGGCGTTGGTGTTTCTCCTGCGCGGAAGGGGAAATGATCAGCGCGTAGTACGGGGCGGTCGACACGACAGCGACGGCGCGTGCGGCGGCGACGGAGGTGCGACACGGCACGGACGAGCGGGCGCGGCGTAAGGCGGCGTGGCGGCAGCGTGCGTGTGTGCGTGCAAAGCAAGCGGCAAAGCGCATAGGCGGCAAGAAGAAGAAAGAATAGGCAGCGAAGAAGATGGCGCGCAGCGGCAGGCGTGCGTAAGGCGGCGGGCGCTGGCGGTAGGCCAAGCGGCGGCGGTGGCGGGAAGTGGCGCCGGGAAGAGAGAGAGAGAGGAGAGGCGGCGATACAGCGTCGGCGACGGCGGCGAGGTCAACGATCGAGGCGGCGGCGCGGAGCCCTGGCGGCGTTCCCAGGAGGCGGCGGGGCGATCGAGGCGGCGGGGGCGGTTTAAGAGGCAGGGGCGGCGGCGGCTGCCCTTTTGTGGCCCCATGCGGGTCCTATTCCGATTCGGAGCGAGATTGGAAAAGGACTCGGAAAATTGGCCCAAAAATCGGCCCGTTTTTCTATCCTTTAAAAAAACGGCCACAACTTTTCCGTACGAGCTCCGAATCGAGCGATTCTTGCTCCTACGGTTTTGTAAAATTGAGGAGAACAATCTACGGTCAAGGGTTGAGCGAAACCACTAAGCTACAAGGCTGGCAACACTAGTTCTTCTAATGCCTCCCGTAGGAGCCTCGTAGAAGAATAGAATAGGGTTTTGAAAATAGCGTTTTCAATCGATGGTTTTGCATGGAAAAGTATGATGCAATGATATGAATGATATGCAGAACCAAATCTAAATTTTGGGATGTGACAAGTTCATTTCTTTCAACAATGCTCTTGATATGAATGAATGAGATGTACCAGTAAGAACAAATGCTGGAAGAGAATTGAGTTTAAACTTACCAGCAACAACATCAGGTTCCTCATAGATCTCTTCCACATTGATGTGGTTCACCTGTCCCTTCTGGAAAGGGTTGGGCTTGTTGGGTCCTTCAACTTTCTTTTCTAGGCATTCATTTGCATAATGCCCCATCTTCTTGCACTTGAAACATTCAACCTGACTAAGATCCTTCTTGACAGGCTGGCTTCCACTACCACTTCCACTTCCATTGTGGTGGTTCGTGTATCCACTCTTGTGATTCTTGTACTTGTCATTGTCATGACTACGATGATGTTTGTTGTCACGATGACAGTTGTGGTTGTGGTGGCTATATATTGTACTTTCCATGCTTGTGGGATCCAGAACTCCCACCATCATCATGGGAACGCTTGTGAGACGATCCTGAGCTGTGCTTGTCAGAGTGTTTCCTCTTCCTGCTTTCAACCTGTTTCATCTTGCTCTCCAAGATGGTAGCCTTGTCACAAAGAGACTGATAAGTGGGGACATAGGCCACAAATAGCTGCAGGTTTAGTTCATCATTCAATCCTTCTAGAAACTTCTCTTTCCGCTTAGCATCAGTGTCAACTTCATTCGGTGAATAACGCGCCAGATTGTTGAACTCCTCAATATATTCAGCCACACTGCGGTGGCGCTGCTTCAAGTTATGAAATTCCTTCTTATTCAAAATCATCACTCCGGATGAGATATGGGCATTACGGAAACCATCTTCAAAGATAGCCCATGTCACATCCTCAATGGTAGTGGTGATCTGGAAGTTATCCCACCATGTAGCTGCTGGTCCTTCCAACAAGTGTGCTGCAAACCTGACTTTTTCCTCATCAATACAGCCAATAGTTACCAAATCCTTCTTCACTGAGCGTAGCCAATCATTGGCCACCATGGGATCAGTAGTTCCTGAGAACTTAGCATGTCTCAGTCTTAAGAATCTAATAAGCATGTCAAAACCTGGTGGATTGTTCTGATTCTTGTTGTTGTTATTGTTGTTGTTGTCATTGTTGTTGTTATGATTCTGCATAAAGGTGGTCATCATCTGCATTAGCTATGTTTGAGCTGTCATCAGCTGCTGCATCTCTGGGGTGACATTGTTGTTGTTCGGGTTGGGGTTGGCACATCGAGGAGGCATCTGTGGTTTTCAATAAGGATAAGAATGAGATACCCATAGATGTTTAACATGCACAATACATCACATAGACAATCACAAACAAGCATCAAAATAACAAAAGTTCAACAACATAGACAACAAGTTTTGAAAAGCAAACACACCAATAGCAAGCCATCCACATGTTGGATGGTCATTGCGACTCAAAATCATAAGTATGGTAAATGATAAATAAACGAATAGTCATCGCAACTCCTCTGCATCAACCTCCTCATCGACAAGTGTAAGACCTGCATTCTCCGTAGCGGTCTTGTACTCCTCGACATTGGTAGTCAAGGCCTCTACCTTGGATTTGAGAGCCCTCTTCTGTGAACGAAGTCTCTCAATCACAACCTGCTAATGCTCGAGCTCAAAGTCCTTGGCCTCTATTTCTGCAGTCATCTCTCGAATCCTCTTGTTCCTATCTTGGACTCTTTTCTCTTGATGTAAGATCCCTCCTTTATAAAGGAAAAGGATCCCTGTGATTGCAATGCTAGTCCCTGGATCAATGCTAGCATCCGCAGTTTAAGATAAAGTACACAGAAACAAAGGTCATTATTACAGTCATTCCAGAGACAACATAGTCTTTACAACTCCATGGCCATAGTCCTAGTACAAGAGTTTAAATAAGTAATAAGATAAATATGTCTTCATCTTCATGTGCCACAGGCAAGCATGTTGAGTGTAGACTCATGAATCCTAATCATCATCAGAGTAACCTGCAACATCACAAGTTACAGCCACAGTGGGTCAATACATTGGAATAGTATTGGCAAGTGATACCTTAGTATAATATTGGTGGACTAAATACTATATGCATTTTGGCTAAGTGTAGCTTAGGATTGCTTTGCTCAAAATAGGTTTTGCCTATTAATTGAAAACTCTAAGTTTTTCTTTGTCAAAAACTTTTCCCAAGGAACCACCAATAGACATTGGGGTCCTTCACCCTTGTTCAACCACAAGTTTTATTTAGAAATTGGGATGAGGAGATTCTTGATAGCTTCCATGTCTTGATGCTCAAATTGTCCAATACCAGGGACATGGCTAAGTACTTAGATTCTTCCATCTGCAGAGGTTGTGCACTTTCCCCACAAGACTTGATTTTCACCAAGATAGGACCTTTCAGAAGCCTTCCCTTAGACCAAATGGACGCGTTCCAACCTATCATCCGACTACCACCAACTGTCCAAATGGCTAAGTTATTGCAACCTATGTGATCCAGGCAGAGCCCATATTGCCAAGTGGCTACACTAGAAGCTTCTTAACATTTGGCCTTTCAAATACCTTTGTTCCTGGGTGGCCACAAGTGAGATATACAAGGTAAACCATAGAAATGGGCCTTGTGTAACCACTCAACATAACCCATTCACAACCATTCCACCTAGGTGATTCATTCACTTAGTTGTTTTATTAAGTAAAAACACAAGTCCAAATACTTAGAAATATTTTATCATAGCATGAATAATTCACCACCCTTGGTTGCTACTAGCTACGCTAAGCATGGCATAGATAAACATCTTAACTTAGAGATTTCTACCAATTCTACAACTACTAGGATTTCCCAAGCATAGCATATATATAAACCAAAAATTTATCCATGCAAGTCTAGCAAAAATATTTCTAATGCATATTTTAAAAACATAGGAATAAAGTTATGAAGCACCACTTGCCTTGGTAGTTTTGAGAGTAGATAAACTCCTCACAATCACAATCACTATTTGCACCAAAATCTACACATAAAATCATAGCAACAAATCACATACAAAATAATACAAGCAAAAATATATGGATGCATGCAATATGATATGTGATGATTTTTCTAAACTCAACAAGACAAGTGCATAGTACTGTTTCATAAACAAGTTCAAAACTTGCCAAACAATCTTTATTTAAACACTAAAACATTTCTCAAATAATTTATATACACATAATAGGCCTACACAAGTTTCTGTAAATAAAACCATTTTAACAGAAACAAAACATTAAACACATTACATATTTGGAAAGGGCTTTCTCTCCTGATTCCACTGATATAAAATTCATCAAATTTGGACGTGGGAATCAAAAGTTATGATTAAAACAAAATCAAACATCTAATAGATTCAAATTCTGATTTTAAATCTAACAAGCAGACACGCGACGTGTTTCTATTGGTTGGTACCGGTTCGGGCGGATCGATCAACGAGAGACATGATTTAAATGAAGATGCATGGCCAGATCTAGCGCGTACCCTTTCGTTAAGTGAATCTAACGCAGCCGATGGATCTAGATCTAACGATCCGCGATCAAGCGACCATACTCTGGCGGTGCTAGCGGTGGCGACTGGCGGCGGTGGTTCTGTCCACGGCGGCGCGGCGACTACAGGGGGTTTTGGGGTCGTCAGAGATGCTTACCAGACTCGTGGCAATGTAATGAAGCTCAACGTGGCGATGGCTTGAACAAGGGGCGCACGGACACAGCAGCACGAGCTCGTTGGAGTCGTTGGCGGCGTCAGATGCTCTCTGTCGGATTCAAAGGCGACGTTCTGGGGCTCAAGGATCCAAACAAAAAGTATCAGCAGGCGCACTAGATGCAGGCGAACATGCTCGTATGATTCAGAAAACGAGGGGAACACGAGGCTCACCGAATTTTGTCGCTGGAGTTGGAGACGGCGTCAGGAACTTGCGGTGTTTGATGGAGTCGACGACCTGGGGCAATACTGGATGAACCAAAGATATCAGAAGAAGCGCAAGGAGGTTGCGAAGTAGTCTGCATGAACTAGAGAGGAAGGGGCACACGGAGCTTACCGGGATTGGTCACCGGAGCGGGTTTTGTCTGCGGAGGTGTAAGGGCGATTACCGGCAGCCTGGGGGCGCTCTGTGCTCGGGGTTTGGGGGAAAATGGAGAGGAGGCAGAGGGGGTTTAAGTAGGCGAGATGGGGGCGTGAATCACTCGAGCATTGAATGAAAATTTACGACGCGAATCAACCAGGAAACGCTCGGCGTGATTTGGGGGAAGAACTCGTCGCCGGGGTGGAGAAGTAGACCGTTGCGCGGCCCGCGTTGTCAGTGATAGAAACAGAGGGAAGGTGGGGACAGGCGGTCGGTCACTCCGCGGGTTTGTTTGCGAGTACAGAAAAACGGTTTGCGGGAGGGTTGCTGGGCTAGCTTGGGCCAAGTTAGGCCAGATTAGGTTGCTTGCTTATTTTTTTCTCTTTAACCCTTTTCTTTTTCTGTTTGCTTTTTCTAAAATGATTTTCAACCTCATTTCAAATCAGTTTGATTTGAAACTTTTTCTGTTCTTTTGTGCAGTGAACTTTGCACTCAAATATGTCTCAAACATATCTGTTCACTCAAACACTCTTGGTCCTTTGAAGAATAAAAATAAAACCAAGCCTTTCATGAGATATAAAATAGGCATAGTTTTGGTTTTAAATTTATGTTTTGTTTTGAAACTTTGCTCAAGCTTTTGGAAGCATTTAAGTTTGAATACAAAACATTACTGAATACAATATAAGTGCCCTTATTATTAGTAAGTAGCACTATGGCTAGGGTATACACACATAAAATAATGAGCATTTTTGCTCCTGTTTTTGGAATGGTTTAGAAGATGAACTCTATATGATCATGGATGCATGGATGATATGCATGAGTTTTGAAACATGATTTTAGGGATGTTACAAATCTAACCCCCTTAAGTTGAATCTCTCCCTCGAGATTCGGATTGGCTAGCAAATAGGTGAGGGTGGTCTTTCCGAATATCATCTTCTCTTTCCCATGTTGCTTCCTCTTCGGAATGATGGTTCCATTGAACTTTGCAGAACTTGATAGTCTTAGTCCGTGTGACTCTTTCTGCAGTCTCAAGAATCTTGATAGGTTTCTCCTCATAAGTGAGATCACTTTCCAATTGAACCTCTTCCAAAGGTATAGTATCCTTCAAAGAAGTCTCTTCCATTTCTGGATGACATTTCTTAAGCTGACTCACATGAAACACATTATGAACTGCTGACAAAGACTCCGACAATTCAATCTCATAAGCTACTTCTCCTTTAGGACTCAGAATCTTGAATGGTCCAACATATCTTGGGGCCAATTTACCTTTGACTCCAATCTCTTCACTCCACGAAGTGGTGACACTCTAAGATAAGCTCTATCACCAACTTCATAGATGACTTCTCTACGCTTAGGATATGCGTAGCTTTTCTGTCGGGACTGTGCTATCTTCAATCTGTCCTTAACCAGTTTGACTTTCTCTTCTACCTCTTTGATAAGTTCTGGTCCGAACAAGCTTCTTTCTCCCACACCATTCCATAACAATGGGGTGGTACACTTTCTCCCATAAAGAAACTCAAATGGTGCCATCTCAATACTGGCTTGATAGATGTTATTATAAGAGAATTCTGCGTAAGGCAGACTTTCATCCCAACTAGCTCCATAGTCTAGAGCACATGCTCTCAACATGTCTTCAAGAATCTGATTAGTCCTTTCTGTTTGTCCATCAGTTTGAGGATGAAAAGCAGTGCTGAATTCCAACCTCGTTCCCAATGACTCATGTAGCTGTCTCCAAAAATGAGAAGTGAATTGTGTTCCCCTATCAGACACAATACTTTTGGGTACTCCATGTAGACACACAATTCTGCTCATATAGATCTTGGATCACTTAGCACTTGTATAGGTTGTCTTCACGGGTATGAAATGAGCCACTTTAGTTAAGCGATCCACTACTACCCAAATAGAATCATATCCTGATTTGGTCCTTGGTAATCCGGTAATGAAATCCATACCAATCTTGTTGCACTTCCAACCAGGAATAGGTAGTGGTTGTAACAATCCTGCTAGTTTCTGATGTTCCGCTTTCACTCTACTACATACATCACACAAAGCAATATGTTCGGCGATGTCCTTCTTGAGATTATTCCACCAAAATCTTTCCTTCATATCCATGTACATTTTGGTGCTACCCGGATGAATGGAATACAGTGAGTTGTGTGCTTCTTGTAAAATCAGTTTCCGAAGCTCCGGATCTTGTGGAACACAAATCCTTTTTCCATGCCATAAAGTACCCTGTTCGTCTTCATGGAATCCTTTGGATTTTCCCTTACCAATCTTTTCTGTAATCTCTTCAATTTCCCTATCAGTCTTCTGGGCTTCTTTGATCTTGTCCAGCAAAATAGGTTGAACATCCAAAGACATGAGATGTCCTTCAGGCACAATCTCCAATCTGAGATCTCTAAATTGGGCACACAGATCATCTCGCAATTCTCCCTTGGTAAGGCCATTCACAAAAACCTTACGGCTTAGAGCATCCGCTACAACATTTGCTTTATCGGGGTGGTATTGCAAACTTAAGTCATAGTCCTTGATGAGTTATATCCATCTTCTTTGTCTCATGTTAATTTCTTTCTGGGTGAAGATATACTTCAAACTCTTGTGATCTGTGAACACTTCACATCGCTTTCCCAAAAGATAATGTCTCCATGTATTGAGTGCATGGACAACAGAGGCTAACTCTAAATCATGAGTAGGATAGTTTACCTCATGAGTGTTGAGTTGTCTCGAGGCATACGCCACAACTTTTCCTTCCTGCATAAGTACTGCACCCAATCCATGATGAGATGCATCACAATACACTTGGAAATCCTTCTCCAAATTAGGCAAACACAAGACTGGTGTTGTCACAAGTCTCTTCTTCAATTATTGAAAGCTGAGTTCACAACCTTCAGACCAAGAAAATTTCTTGTCTTTCTTTAGTAATTCTGTCATAGGCTTAGCTACCTTAGAGAAATTCTCAGTGAACCTCCTGTAGTAACCTTCTAATCCAAGGAAACTACGAACCTCTTTTAATGACTTAGGATATTCCCATTCAGTTACAGCTGAAACTTTATCAGGATCAACCGCTACACCATCTCCTGACACAACGTGTCCAAGAAATCCAACTTCATTTAACCAAAATTCACACTTGCTGAACTTGGCATATAGCTTATGCTCTCTAAGCTTCTCTAGTATCAATCATAAATGTCCTTCATGCTCTTCCTTGCTCTTGGAGTAGATTAGAATTTCATCTATGAAAAAGACAACAAACTTATCAAGGAATTCCATGAACACCTTGTTCATCATATTCATGAAGTATGATGGTGCATTGGTCAAACCAAATGGCATCACGGTATACTCATACAATCCATACCTTGTGGTGAAAGATGTCTTGGGTATGTATTGTTCCCTTATCTTAAGCTGGAAATAACCTGATCGGAGATCAATCTTTGAGAACACACATGCTCCTTCTAGCTGATCAAACAAGTCATTGATTCTAGGCAAAGGGTATTTGTTCTTGACAATCACCTCATTGAGTGAACGATAATCTATGCGTAACCTTTGACTTCTATCTTTCTTTTCCAGAAACAAAACTGGTGCTTCCCAAGATGAGGAAATTGGTTGGATAAAACCTTTCTGCAACTGTTCTCCAGGAAACGCTCGGCATGATTTGGGGGAAGAACTCGTCGCCGGGGTGGAGAAGAAGACCGTTGCGCGGCCCGCGTTGTTAGTGAGAGAAACAGAGGGGAGGTCGGGACATGCGGTCGGTCACTCCGCGGGTTTGTTTGCGAGTACAGAAAAACGGTTCGCGGGAGGGTTGCTGGGCTAGCTTGGGCCGAGTTGGGCCAGATTAGGTTGTTTGCTTATTTTATTCTCTTTAACCATTTTCTTTTTCTGTTTGCTTTTTCTAAAATGATTTTCAACCTCATTTCAAATCAGTTTGATTTCAAACTTTCTCTGGTCTTTTGTGCAGTGAACTTTGCACTCAAATATGTGTCAAACATATCTGTTCACTCAAACACTCTTGGTCCTTTGAAGAATAAAAATAAAACCAAGCCTTTCATGAGATATAAAATAGGCATAGTTTTGGTTTTAAATTTATGTTTTGTTTTGAAACTTTGCTCAAGCTTTTGGAAGCATTTAAGTTTGAATACAAAACATTACTAAATACAATATAAGTGCCCTTCTTATTAGTAAGTAGCACTATGGCTAGGGTATACACACATAAAATAATGAGCACATTTGCTCCTGTTTTTGGAATGGTTTAGAAGATGAACTCTATATGATCATGGATGCATGGATGATATGCATGAGTTTTGAAACATGATTTTAGGGATGTTACACTTGACTCTTGAACTTCCTATCCTGACTCTCAAACTTGGCCTCCATATCCTTGACTATCTCATCTTGCTCCGCGAAGAGCTTGTCCTTCGCATGAAGCTGCACCTGGAGTTCGTCATTGCTAAGCATGACGTTGGTCCTATCAGTATATAGATGCCTAAGAATAACCTCTAAGTCCTGGAGGTATAGACGAATCGGCTCCGCCCTCTCTCTAGCAGTATCCTCGAAGTCAATGGCCTCACCATCCTCATCACGCCTACCGAAGACGTGGAAGTGAGTACCTCTAATCTCCCGGAAGTGTCTCCCTAGCAAACGCCCAAGTAAATCTTGCATGACTACCTCTAGGCCTCTCTCGTTGTCATCATGCATGAGCTTGAATGTGATAGCCTCCGTGGCTGGCTCAGTCTGGCGTCCTGGCTGAGTAACCTTGAAGCCCAAAGGTCCTTCCTCTCAAACTTGGTGAGGGGAAGCATCATGATGCTAGGAAGCGGAAGATTGAGCACACTAGTGAGCTCAATAAGACGAGTGCCAAAACGAGTTCCTTTGAACTCCTCAGCCGTGCTGATAGTAACATTAGGCATCTATTTTATAAGATAGAGAAAAGTTAGAAATAACATCAATAGAAAAACACAAAACAAGGTAGCACAAGCATTTCATTTGCAAACCAAACACACAAGTCATGGTATACATAAATCCATTACAAGCATCCAAGGTTCAACATAACTTAGACAAAAAATTTGGAAAGGAAATGATAAGTGTGGTGGTCCAACTAACGAAGTATATTGCAACTCTCACTCACTAGACAAAATGGCTATCAAAGCATCCTTAGTAGCCATCTGCCTATCTTGTTCACAAGATTCTAAAATCAAGTCTATGATGTCTTCCCTTATTTGTTGGTTGGTAGTTTCCAACTCTTGGGTATGTTTCTTTTCTTCCCTAAGGTCATTTTGGGTGTTAAGCATTCTGCACTTGAGTATTTCACCAAGCTCTTTGATGGCCTTCCAAGCTACATCCCTTGCTGAATCAAAGAATGTGGTGTGCATCACTAAGATGGTGACCAATGCAGAATCCTGATTCTTTGTGGTTGTCTTCCTTGTTTTTGTACAAGTGAAGATGCACCCACCAATATTCTTCTCCTTCATCCATCACAAGGAAACCTTTGTACACAGCTGCACCATGTATCCCCATAGTAACCATAAGGTTCTTGAGGGCCTTTGGAAATTCAGTCTCACACTCTAGGGTCATGGTCATGAGTGGTCCCTTCCTTACTGCTTCGTTGATGGAGTTCATCTACAAATAGAGATGAGAATGAAGAATTAGAAAAGTTTACGAGAAGAAAAAGACAAGTGTGGAAAATGTTGAAATTTTTTCCTTAGTGGTTTCTAATCCAATCCTAGGGTCATAATCCTACAGGCAACACAGTGCTCTGATACCATCTGTAAGATCCCTCCTTTATAAAGGTAAGGATCCCTGTGATTGCAATGCTAGTCCGTGGATCAATGCTAGCATCCATAGTTTAAGATGAAATACACAGAAACAAAGGTCATTATTACATGTCATTCCAGAGACAAACATAGTCCTTTACAACTCCATGGCCACAGGCCTAATACAAGAGTTCAAATATAGAATAAGATAAATAAGTCTTCATCTTCATGTGCCACAGGAAATCATGTTGAGTGTAGACTCATAACCCCTAATCATCATCAGAATATCTTGCAGAATCACAAGTTACAGCCACAGTGGGTTAATACATTGGAATAATATTGGCAAGTGATACCTTAGTATAATATTAGCATCTAGATACTACATGAATTTGGCTAAGTGTAGCTTAGGCTTGCTTTGCTCAAAATAGATTTTACCTATTAGTTAAAAACACTAAGTTTTTCTTTGACAAAACTTTCCCAAGGAATCACCAATAGAAATTGGTGATCCTTCACCCTTGTTCGACCACAAGTTTTTAACTTAGAATATTGGGATGAGGAGATTCTTGATAGCTTCCATGTCTTCATGCTCAAGTTGTCCAATACCAGGGACATGGCTAAGTACTTAGATTCTTCCATCTGCAGAGGTTGTGCACTTTCCCCACAAGACTTGATTTTCACCAAGACAAGACCTTTCAGAGGCCTTCCCTTAGACCAAATGGACGCATTCCAACCTATCATCCCACTACCACCATCTGTCTAAATGGCTAAGTTATTGCAACCTATGTGATCCAGGCAGAGCCCATATTGCCATGTGGCTGCACTAGAAGCTTCTTAACATTTGGCATCTCAAATCCCTTTGTTCCTGGGTGGCTTTACACAAGTGAGATACACAAGGTAAACCATAGAAATGGGCCTTGTGTAACCACTCAACACAAACCATTCTTTCCATTCCACCCAGGTGTTTCATTCACTTAGTTGTTTTATTATCAAAAACAAGTCAAGGACTTAGAAATATTTCATATAGCATGAATATATAACCACCCTTGGTTGCTACTATCTAGGCTAAGCATGGCAATGGTAAGCATCTTAACTTAGAGAATTTCTAACAATTGTACAACTACTAGGATTTCCCAAGCATAGCATATAGATACTTATCAAAATATTCATGCAAGTCCTATACAAAATATTTCTAGTGCATAGTTGGAAAATATAGGAATAAAATCATAAAGCACCACTTGCCTTGGTAGTTTGGGGAGTAGCAACAATATTCACAACCACAATCACTATTTGCACCAAAATCTACACATAAAATAATCGCACCAAAATCACATAACAAAATATACAAACAAAAATATATGAATGCATGAAAATGCCATGTGATGATTTTTCTACACCAAACAAGACAAGTAAACAGTACTAAAACATAAACAAGTCCAAGATACTCAAAATAGACTTTATTTGATCTTTAAAACATTTTTCAAATAATTTCCATATCCAAAATAAGCCTACACAAGTTTCTGCAAAAACAACCATTTTTATAGAGGCAAAACACTAAAAACATTGCATAATAAGATAGGATTTTCTCTCCTGATTCCAATGATATAAAATTAGTAAAATTTGAATGTGTGGATCAAAAGTTATGAATTTTACAAGTTTGATTAACTAATAGATCAAATTTCTGTTTTAATTCTAAACTCAGGCCACGCGGCGCTCTATGATTCGTCGGTACCGCTTCGCACGGATCGACCAGTGTGGACCGCATGATCTAAATGAAATTGCATGGCTAGATCTAACTCGTACCCCTTCGTTAAGTGATTCTATCTCATGCGTTAGATCTAGATCTAACGGCTCGCGATCAAACGACCAAGGATTGGCGGCGCTAGCGACGGTGGCGCGGCGGCGACGCTCTGTCAGCGACGCTCAAGTGGATACAAGAGGGGCTGGGGTGTGTGGTGTGGCTTACCAGACTCGCAAGGTCATGTGGAAGCTCAACGTGGCATTAGTTTGTCAAGGGGCGCACGGACGCAACAGTAGGACCTCGTCGGAGTTGCTGTCGCCGTCGGGTTCGTGCAGACGGCGACGTTGACGATGTTCGAGATCGCTCTAGCACAAGCCAGTGGTGTTAGCAGTTGCGCAAGGACACGGAGAATCTGATAGCATGCATGCGAGGTCAAGGGGCGCTCGGATTTTACCTAAATTGCTCGTCGGAGTTGAGCGGCGGCTCTGGCGTTTGCGGGCGTGAACGAAGACGGTGACCTGGGTCGGGAGCAGGCAAACCAGCGGTGTCAGCAGATGCACAAGGACACGAGGGTCATGCTCATTTGAACTAGAAGAAGAGTGGCGGTCGGAGCTCACTGTAATCGCTTGCCGGAGCTCGTCGCGCAGCGACGGTGCAGTTCAAAATACTGGCAGCCTGGTGGCGAGGTGAGTGTGCTGAGCGAGGGGAAATGTCAAATCCCAAATTTTAGATTTGGTCTTGCATATCATTCATAGCATTGCATCATATCTTTCCATGCAAAACCGTCGAGTAGAAATGTTCGACGAAACGCTATCTTCAAAACCCTATTTTGTTTCGATACGAGTTTCCTGCGGGAGGCTTTAGAGGGACTTGCAACAACCACCCCTGTAGGTTCAAATTTTCACTCAAACTTTGACTGAAGTTTGTTCCCCTCGACGATACTAACCCGTAGGCACGAGAATCGCTCCAATCGGAGTTCGTATGCAAAAGACTCGGACGTTTTAGTAAACCGCCGGAAAAAGGTCCGAAAATCTGGACCGATTTTCGAGTTGGAGTCAGTTTCTGGACCGTTTCCGTTCAGGATTCCACGCGCAGGATTCTTTAAAGGACCCCACTTGGGCCCTCGTTTTCCATGCCCGCGACCCCAGCCCTCGACCCCGCCGCCACCTCCTCCTACCGCCGCAAGGCAACCGCCGCCTTCCGCCTCCGCCGCCGGTCACCGCCGCCGTCGCCGCCAGGTGTGCCGTCTCCCCTCGCCGCCGCCGCTGATGGTCGCTGCCGCCGCCGCCATCTGCGCCGCCGCCATCGCCCGCAGCCGCCGCTTGCCGCGGCGCCCATCGCCAAGCATCATCGCATGCGTTATTGCATGCATACACGCCAGACGCACGCTACCGCGCTGCAGCGATGTAACTTTTCTCGACCCGTAGTTGACCGTGTGTACGTCCGTGCAGGAAGAACCACGTCGCCGGAACCGATCGCCACCGCCGTATGGAGCTCGCCGCACCGCCCGGAGTCCGTTTCGCCATCCGTTTCCTGTAAGACAGCAGCCACCGTCAGATCTCAGATCAGCAGCTTAGATCGTTCGTTGACTGGTCAGCATCCCAGACATTGACTAGTCAGACGCCCAGTCAGCGCCGGTCAGCAGAGTTGACGATCAACAAAGCATACGCTTGATCGGGTCAATTTCGTTAATCCCTTTAGTTGGCAGATTTCGGTAGAATCTTGTAAATTGCGTAGAAATTAAACCGCTTGGCCAAAAATTGCAAATAAAATATATGTGGATTCAGTGAGTCGTGTAGAATCTCGCTGTAACTTTGGTTCAGGCTTTTGCAGCAAGGTTTAGTACAGTTTAATCAAACTAGTTAGTGGCCTTTTCGGAATAATAAATTCGTAGGAAAAGATCCGTAGCTCCAAAAATCGCGTGTGATATGTCCCTGAACTCGTATGAACGAGGGGAATATCATCGTGAGTTAAAAAGGTAGGCTTACAGTAAAAAATTCTGCAGTATTTGTCTAATGGCTTTCTGAAGTGTTTTAATTACTCGGGGAGTTTTATAATTCCTTTTTGAGTAATTCCAATTGGTACTGTTTCTATTCAGCGATGCCTATGCGGTAGAATTTTCCCAAGATTTTACGAACAGTATACTACCGGTGGTGAATTGTTTAAGTTCTAGCTCTAGTTTGG
This sequence comes from Avena longiglumis, assembly GCA_030063025.1. Lineage (NCBI taxonomy): Eukaryota > Viridiplantae > Streptophyta > Magnoliopsida > Poales > Poaceae > Avena > Avena longiglumis. The sequence continues at coordinate 188,849,225 of CP125974.1, read as the reverse complement.
AGCATTATTTTTGTCTATTAGTTTTCCTAGCGCCAGATCTATTTTTCCATGCATTTATTCGGTAGTATTATGGATTAGAATTATGTGGTGCAGCTGTAGCACAATTCACTTGCCGATCTTGCATTCATGCATCATATTTGTTGCATATGTTGTGGATTGTTTTGTTTATGAATGCAATTGTGTCGTGTAGATTGTGCTGAGTGCAACGCTTGCTCGTGTGAGGATTGTGCTCCAGACCGCTACAACCAAGGCAAGTAGATGCTACTTTGTTCATGATATCGTCCTACTATTTTCAATGCATTGTCGTGTATTTTGTAGATGCATGTGTAGGATGATACTATCGCTATGCTATGTCCTATTATGTGGTAGGATCCTCTTTGTAGATGAACCACCGTTGGTAGATGTGCTTAGCCATGCTTGTTGAACGAGGGCTGGGTTACATCATTGATACTTGTTTTCTCAAAGTATTTTTTTATGAAAACTAAAAACAACTTAATCAATGAACCCCCTGGGTGTGATGGTATTGATAAATTTTGGTGGTTTCATTGCGAAAAGGCACCCAGGTATCAAGAGAGAATGATTGGCTTCTTTATTGTGTAGCTTACGTGTACAACCATGTGCCAATAATGGAATGGGCGGTTGGTTGGACTTCATAGGTTGTGGTAACTCGAACCCACGTATCCAGATATGTAGAATTTTGGTAGGTTGGACCGGTGCGCGTCGGGATTGAGGAGATACTTCCCGAACAGTCTCTTCTTGGTATTCTACCTATCATCACCCAAAATGAGAGTGATGGTACGAGCTGGGCTGACCAAGTCACATGGGTAAAGTGTACTAACCTCTGCAGAGTGTATAATCTAATCAATTAGCCGTGTCCCCGGTTATGGACATCTGAGTTGCTAGATATTGATTCCATGACATGTTTCTCGCTCATTCTAATACCATAATTGTTCTAATATTGTTGGGTTAACTTAATTGGGATCTTTTCAAAATAAATCAAAACTGTTTATGAAAGTAGTACAAATGTATTTGCAAATGCAAGCCAGACACAGCTCCACATGCCAAATATGCATGTAGATGTTAGTACTAGTGTCTCCTTTACTAGCTCTACTTGCCATACATTCCATGTATTGACCCTTCGGGGCTGCTACGTTTCATGTTGCAGGTTATTCCGATTCTGATTGATCGTTATAGGCCACGGTACTCCACTCGGCACTTGTTCACTTGTGGGCAAATTGAAGATTGGAGGATATATTTAGTTTTGTTGCTACCTGAATAATTTGAGCTAGCTTTATGCTAAGCTTTTATTGTAATAATGGTACTCTGGATCTTTGTAGATCATGATACACGGTTATTTTGCTATGATTATCTATCTTACTCTATTGTGGGCCAATGAACCGATCCAGGGATTGGCATGTCACATAGAGGTTACGGTCTTTTCAGAACCGGGGTGTTACAGGATGGTATCAGAGCCCGTGTGTCGACTGTAGGATCGTGACCTAGGATTGGATTAGGAAGCCATAGAATTATTAAAGCCTATATTAACTCTGCCTTTCCTCTTATGCCTTTCACCCTCGTAAAATTCTTACCATATGCTATTCTCACACTTTCCTCTTTTACTTGATAGATGGGAGACGTCAGGACTGAGTATGTCACCATGGAGTCACCAAGGCCCTTTGCAAGGCAGTTAGCTCAGCTCTCTCAGTCATTGGGATTGCCACTGCCTATGTTCAAGGGAAGAAGGCTGTACACCTATGGATATGGAGAGGATGCATGGGAGATCACTACCTTCATATTCAGAGATGCCGCCTTGCCAAACCCAGCACTTGGTCTACACCAAGATATACGCGTAACTGGGGACTTGGAATCAACTTGGCCGTACATGAAGCCTGTCTGCCAAAGGCCACTATGTCCGACACCCATCACTGCAGATTCACCCTACCGTGACTATGGAAGGCGTGATGAAGATGGGAACATTGTGGTTACCCCAGCGACAGAACAACATGCCGCCCGTCGGAGGCACATAGAGGACATGGAAAGAGAGAATGGAGCTCTAGCAGAAGGTGAGGATGTTGAAGGAGATTGCAGACTTTACTAGCAATGGAATGGTGGTCCAAGGACAGGAGATTGACACTTTGCATGAAGCTGTGGAGTTCGAGACTGCACGATAGCGGAGATGAGACCATAGCCCACCTTCATGGCACTGCAAGAGAATACCCGAGCATACAATGCTTGCAAGGGACCGTCCAGGAAAGGGACCAAACCATTGAAGCTATGACAACCCAGATTGCCGCTCTCCAAGCACAGCTAAATCCACCCTCTTATGATGACAATGGAGATGATGGCAACAATGGGGATGATGATGACAGTGGAGACGATGATGATGATGAGGACGAGGATGATGATGATGGAGACGATGATGGTGGAGGAGATGAAGTTATTGCTATTGCAGCTGAGGATGAAGAAGAAGAGGAGGATCCAGAAGTGGTGGAGTTTGAAGTCTCAAGTGATGGTTCAGGAGAGGTGTACACTCCGCCTCCATGGTTGTACCACGAGCCAAAGCGCCAACGCATGACCGCAAGGACCTACCTCAATCTCTTGAAGAAGTAGATAGAAGTCCACCAATTAGTCCATGTTTGGATAACTCGTTAGGATTAGTCTCGATCGTTGTGAAACTTAGTTCGTGTTAGTTTAAGAGTGATTAGTTGCTTATTTGTGTACTCCAATATCCCAGGATTTATTTGTGCAAATTTTATGAAAGAGTTATGGCAATTTGGTTATCATCTGTGTTATTTTCGCTGCAGTTTTTTCGTCTGATACAAGTCTATAGCGATTTTAATATTTTTCTGGTGACTCGGAAAAATCTGAAAAAAATTGGCTGATGCGAAACTCTCTGTGCTATATGCACAAGAATTGGCTTAATTTTCTGACGAGTCTAAGTCAGGCGGAAAAATTCGAGAAAGCTGCTGGACTATTCTGGCAGATTGCTGTTTTGGTTGTTTAGTTGATCAACTGTTTAGTTAACCATTGCCAACTCTTGCAAAACTATTTCAGTAGGTATATACTGCTAGGATAACACCTGGGATGTTGCTGGATTGCTTGTTTGTTGATGTGTTTCTTGCTTGTGATTGTCTGCTATTGTTTGTTTTTGCTTGATCATATGCATGGGTAGAATCCTATTGTCGTAGTTGTTTCTTTCTAAACTTACCTATGTTGAACCGCAGATGCCTCCCCGTCACCAACCCACTGAGATGGAGCAGCTCATGGCAGCTCAGGCACAGCTGACCCAAGTGATGACCCAGTTCATGGCGAATCAGAACAACAACAATGGAAACAATCAGCCTTAGGGAGATGCTCTCACCAGATTTCTGAGGTTAAGGCCAACTAAGTTCTCTACTGCAACGGAACCAATGGTTGCTCTCGACTGGTTGCGTTCAGTCAAAAAGGGTCTAGTAACTGTCGGATGCACTAATGCTGAGAAGGTGAGGTCTTGTAGCATACCATTTGTCTAACAATTGTAATGCTAATTGGTCTAGTAATATAATGGCTACTTCATATATATAATTGTTGCATCATCATTATATCATGCTCATGTCATCATGCCACCTTGCATTTGAGCATCATATAAAACCCTTTTTGGTTTGGTTCTTCTCTCATATGCATTGTAAATTGTATTTGCCTCTTGATATTGTATTTGGTTCTTGATATATTGTTTAAATGCCCAAGTTGAGTTGGGGGCATATCTTTTATTCAACTCCATCACCTTTCTTGTCACCACCTTATAATTCCACCATCCAACTAAAAATGAGCTTTGCACTTTATTGGGTTTTACCTCTAGCTCATGTGAGTTTGGATGGCTCCACTTACAATTCCACATGCTCCCATATATGCAGCATGTTGTTTTCACATTATTGGTATATGAGAGCCACATGGCCACCTTTGCATGCTATGTGAGTGGAACCCCTTGTCAAGCTTTCATATGGTTTAAATATGAATATAAGCTCATGTAGGAATACCATTGGGGTTCATGTTGGCTAGTGGCACATACACACAAGCTTGGCCACCTTATATTCATGCATGATCTTTTATTTAATCCATGTGGTAAACAAGCTCTCTTTTCTTTTGTTGGGCCTTATTCCAAAATTTGGGAAGCTTGCTTATACAAATGCCATGAGATAATCTAGTGGTTTTCCCTACTAGAGGAGGCATTTACTATTTATGCTTGGCCCATGCAAGTATCTCCACATTCTAGTCTTTTGGATTTTATTTGATTTTGAGTGGATCATCTTCCATCTTCCTCTACCCCTCTTTTGCTTGATCTAGTTGGTCTTGTTAAAAACCACACCACATCTCTCTCTCTCTCTCTCTCTCTCTCTCTCTCTCTCTCTCTCTTTTCCTCACCTTCCTCTCCTTTCACCTCCATCCATGCATGGTCATGTGGATCATGCCAAAAACCCTAAACCTAACCCTCATCTACCCTAGTTACAACCTACCACCACCATGGGCACCATCTAACCTAAACCGAGCCATCCCTCTCCATCCTACCCTAGCTCTCTCCCTCTCTCGGTCTCTCTCCTCTCTCTAACCTGCTGGTTCGCCCTAGCTACCCCTACCCCAACCCTAAAACCCTAACCCGAGCCACTCCCTCCTACCCTAGCTCTCTCTCCCTCCCTCTCTTTCTCTCCCTGCCTTATGGGCCCCCCATCCCGAGCCTCCCACCGACCCTGCCGTCCCCACCTGGTAGCCTCCAGCACCTGCCTTGCCCTGCCTGGCCGAGCCCCACCCGAGCACGTGAAGGAGGAGGAGAAAAGGTGGCCGAGCCACCTTTTCCACCGTCCACTCCCGCACGACACCCCCTCTCCCCGTTCCTATCCACTCTGCCTCTCTTCCTGTCGAAGCAAGATCCACCAGGGCCTAGCCCTTCTACTCCTTCCCCACCTTCCCCTGCAGCCACCTCTCCACCACCGATCACCAACCCCACCGTCGGCATCCACCTCTTACGCCAGTTCGAGGAGGCGGGCGGTCGTTGAGGCGTTGAGGAAGGCCGTGGAGAACCCCTGCATCGCCCCTGTCCACTCGCCGAGGAGGAGAAGCCCACTTCTGCCGCAGTACCTTAACGCTGCCGAAACCCTAATCTCGCCGGCCGCCAGCTCCGTCGACGATCTGCTGCGTCCCGCCCCGATCCGCTGCCGTCAACCACCCCGCGGTGAGTCCCTCTCCCGCCTAGACATCATCTGCCTCGCCGTAGACCCTCTGCCTCGTCGGGCGGTTCGTCGAACGCTCACAGTGCGTCGCCGCTCGCTGTGTCTGCACGCGCCGCGCCGTGTAGTGCCTCATCTAGCCGCGATCCTCCCTCCTGACACCAATCCCACCTAGCCGCAGCGGTCGCCGCCGCCGCGCGCAAGCGCCAGGTCGTGGGTTCGACCCCCGCGTCGCGCGCCGTTCGCTGTCACCGATCGGTCGTCAGTATTTTTTTCAGAGAAGAACAACAGTGGCCGCGGCCCCTTTTGCACATAACCCCCATTCTTTTTCCTCTGCTCAACCCGCCGTCCCCGGCCGCGCCAGGTGGCACCTGCCCCTTCACCCGCTGGCTTGTGGGGCCGAACAAGGCAAGGCCCACTTGTCAACCACTGTGGCTCGCTGTGGTCGCGGTGAGAAAAGTCTGCCGCGTGTTGGTTTCGGCCAGCTCAGCGCGGCCCCACCGTCAGTGACTGGGGCTAGCTGAGGCTGTGTATAAAACGTTCCCTGGTTATCTGTTTAAACAAAACAAATTCAAAATTGTTTATATTCAAATTCAAATCTGTTTTTAAATAACTTTTCAAATATAAATACATATAATACAAATAATATATGTTTTCAAATCAGAAAAATATGAGGAATTCAAATATGCCATTCAAAATATATTTTGGACACTTTAAATTTCGAGTTGATCAAAATTACAATAAAATGCCCTTTGCCTTAATTAATTAATAACTTTTGTTTTATAACTCCGAATTTGACAAATAATATGTCTAAAATTATTTGCTCGACGAGACCTTTCTGTTTATGCATTCTTTGTTCTGTTTTGCAGCATGCACCATATAAATATAAAGATTACAGCAACTTAATTGAGTATAAAATATGATAAGACTCAATAAAATGTTTATTTCTTGTATTCTACACCTCACCCATGCCATGCTACTCTATTGCCATGCAAATTGTGCATCATTCATCATGGCATGATTGTTTGCTTGTCGCATTTAATTCCTATGCTTGTGCACTTTATTTATATTGGTCCTTGTTTGTTTGGTTCTTCTTCGAATAGACGAAAGGTGGGATATATCAAGAAACCTGTGAGCACTACCTGATCCTTCTCTCGCTTCAATCGAGCTGCCGTGCAAGCACTACCACATGCTTGCATACATATAGTACCTATTGCCTCTATCTTATTCTTGCATCATTGAGTCGCGATTGCATTAAATTGAATCCCAAGTATTGCATAGCCTTTACTTTTAAAACCCCACCGAAGCTTGTTCCTCCATCCCATGAGCCACTACTACAGGAGTTGTTTGAGCCATGCGAGTCGAGAACAAAGATGTGTAGGGTATGTGAGTGTCTGATGGATAACGAGGTACCTAAACAACTTAACCTGAGTAGCATGGGATAACTAATGAAAGTGGCACCGGTGAGCAATATCTGCTATTTGGTTTTTCATACTCACTTGTGTCCCGTAGGACCCCGAGTACTTGATTCCTATTCCTTGAATATTTGCGCTATCCACATCCGGGAGGCTTATGGGACACCCCTGAGCCAGAGCTTGATTCATTCTTATTTCTTGGGGCCACAAACTAGTTTGAGGTTTTATTTACTATCCTGTACTTATGCCATGCTTTACTGCTTTATTTAAAATTGTGCGAGGTCCCACTGCATCGCTTTAGGATCGGGACACGATTTCAGGTATCGACAAGCCCACCACACTTTTGGGTTCCCGATGTACCGTCCACCCAAACCTTGAGTCCGTTTCGGAGTCAGCTAACTTCATTGCGGGTAGCTTAATGGGGTGGCCCCTGAAATATTTCTGAATCATGTGATTGCTTTGTCGTGAATGCCTTGTTGGGTTTTGATTTGGTTTTTCCGAGGTTGATCGAGTGTGTGTTTCTATTTGTGCACCCCTGCAGGGTAAAACTTTCTGAAAGCCGTGTCTGCGGTTATGGACGACTTGGAGCACAGTTTCTCGATCATAGACAAGTATAACTAAAGTACCACTTTTAATTTGACTAAGTAACTGACTAGTAAATAGTGCAACACTCATGGAATGGATAATAAAACTGCCAACGGATGGGGGGTTGTTCGTCCGCTTCCTCGTTGGTAAGCGAGGAGGAGGATGGATCTGTTAATATTACTGTTATAACTGTTGTTATTAATTCACGGACATCCGTCTATCTTTGGTTAGGCGGATGGTTAGCGAGTATCTATAGAATTGCTAGGAATTATCTTTTGCTGCAATTGCGTCACCCTAGGTTGTGTCCCCTTTAGAGGCATAAAGACTTGCTTGAAAATTCTAGGGTCTCACACGATAAATTATTTGATTCAGATGAACAGGTACACTCACAAGATGGATACTGGGTGGAGGAGACGGACGATGTGGGCAGCGATCATTCGGTGTAGAGATTCCGGGAATGGGGATCCATGAGATCTGTGGGCGGGATGTGTTTATTTATGGGGCATCTTATGCCGATTTGCTTCTTATCCGCATCGGATCTTGTTTGCCGCTCACCGATACTGATGTTTGATGTATGAGGAGATATCCTAAACTATTATATCTATCTAGGATATTTGGATCTTGCCGTATGGCGTTGCAATATTTCTATTTCTTTTAGATGGAATGGCTCTGATGTACTGTTGTATGGTGGCTTGCATACATACCCATTTGTGTATGTAGTTGATCCCTTCACCTGCCGATTACGCCGCCCGTTCTTGTCCCGATGTTTTGAAATGGTTGGGACGGCCGAAAGGTCTACCTGTGAGTGGCATTTGGGCCCCACCATACTATTTCAACCATTTCCGCTCATCCAGGCTTGTAACTAGGAGCGTAATTCACCGAGGTAGTTATAATTGGTATCAGAGCCATCCCGCTCTTCAGGGTCTCAGCCAAATGGTCGTTGTCAGTCTAACAAATATTTTTGGTAGCTATGTATACTAGGGAAAAACAAAACGCGAGAGTAGGACTGCTTCCATTTTTCTTCTTACCCACCCACCACCCTTTTCTGGTAAGGAAGTGTAACGTTTTCAATCCTCTTCTTAACAGTTCAAACTAGGATTCACGTGTTCTGGGTTTCCGTAGTACCATAGGTTGTGTGTGTGTGTGTAATTCCTTGTCTATCTGTTGCATCCAAATTGTTATCACAATCGGCCTTTTGGTTATCAACTGTTGGTACATTCCATACCGACAGGCTTTTGCAAACCGACGCGATCTATCTGATTCGTTGTACACCGCCGCGATCTGTCTTACTCTTTGTTATCCGACGTTATCTTGTTTGGGGTGTTCGTTTCCAAAGTTACTAATCTTTAGGTTTATCGTGAGAAGAAGGGGTTAGGATATGTGTTCTACTTATTCATGTGCGGAGTAATGATTTGAGTGCGGGATGGAGTCGCGACCATACCACTACTCTTATCATTCACTTTTGTATATTGAATTGGTAAAGTCACTAATCTTGATTCGTTAAGTGATTTTATGATCTCTTGGTATTTTAATGCCGAAATTTGCGGAAAATTTTTCTTTGATATATCTGTGTACCACACTCCTTTTCAGTCGTGTGCGATATGCTTAATATCTTCTAGGTTCTTTGAACTTTTTTGATATTTTAATATCATCTTAGTAAATTGTATCCTTTAATCTTGGTTAATTCCATCTTGGTACTATTTTGGATTATTATTATTCTCCATTATAGTACTGACTCGTGTTTTATATCAATCACAGGATGGCACCACCACGCCGTTCTGATGAGGACATTCCACCTGAACTGGGGTTCGCGTTGTCAAACATCGCCAATGCCTTGGCAGCAATGCAGCAGAACCAGCAGCGTTTTGAAGAGAGTGTTCGGAGGAATGAGTTTGCTCCGCTACCTCCACCTCCCAAGAGAGGAGACATCAAAATCTTCCTGAAGTTCAACCCACGCCAATTTGATGTGTCCGATCAACCACTTGATGCTAATGATTGGTTGCGTGAGATGTCAAGGCTACTGGAGACTGCTGATGTTCCTGAGCAAGAATGGGTAAAATGTTCTACTCACCTTCTGAAGGGAGATGCAGCTCTCTGGTGGGAGAATTACCTGAAGGCAAACTGCATTGGTTTTCAGCCTACTTGGGAACAGTTCACTGGAACCTTCAAAGAGCAGTATCTGTCAGAAATTGTCATGGAGAGGATGAAGGAAGTGTTTCTAAACCTCAAGCAGGGAAATGACAATGTCAATACCTACATCAGGAACTTCATGAACCTTTCTCGTTATGGTGGCGATGAGATCTCTGATGAAAAGAAGAAGCAAAAGAGGTTCCGGCAAGGGCTCAATGCATCGATTAAATATGCAATCACACATGCAAGGTCGGCGTCTTTTCTGGAACTTCAGCATACAGCTCTGCAGGAAGAAGCAAGTAGGCAAGTGTTTGAGGAGTCAAAGAAACACAACCGTGATGCAGCAAGCTCTACAGCTATGTCAACTCCTTCTAAGCGTCGTGTCTGGGTTCCTAACACCCCACCGTCGCTCCTGGCTCCACCAAGACCTGCAAGCTACGCGGCAAGGCCACCAAACTTCCTCACTGCTGCTCCCAGGGGCTACAACCACCACTACCCCGAGCACTGGCGAGTCCACAGCTACGTTGCTCCACGTCCACACGGTGCTTGTTACACGTGGAGACTACGGGCATCAAACTGAACCGTCCGATGAAAAACAAAGCTCTTCCTCCACCACCTCCAAGATCTGCGCAAGCTCTCCTTTGGTTCGTGCACCACCACCTCGGGCTCAACATCAACACCAAGCCCGGGTTCTCGTTGCTCGTGCCAACTGTGTCAACGCCGCTCAAGCTGAGCATACACCTGGAGTTGTGATGGGTATGCTTCTCGTTAACTCAGTCCGTGCACGAGTTTTGTTTGATTCTGGTGCTTCGCATTCTTTTGTTTCGCATAAGTTTGCGCAAGAGCATGACCTGGCTAGGGTTCCTTTATCACGTCGTCTGGTGGTACAATCTCCTGGTTCAAACATGAGGGCTGCTCATATCAGCCATGGCAATCAAATTGAGATTGGTGGCTCTTCGTTCTCGGCGTCCTTAATTCTTCTGGGCAATTCTGACATTGATGTCATCTTGGGCATGGATTGGTTGACAGCAAATGCAGCTGTGATTGATTGTGCTGAACGCTCGGTTTCTCTGAAGATTCCTGAAGGCCATATAGTCTATTCTCCAAGTCTGACTCCTGCTATCCAGTTTTTCTCTTTGGCGGCTCTGAATGATGATGCTATGGAAGCTATTCAGAGTGTTCCGGTGGTCTGTGAGTTCCCAGATGTCTTTCCTGAAGAGTTGCCAGGTATGCCTCCGGATCGTGAGGTTGAGTTTGTAATTGAGCTTGAACCTGGAACGGCTCCTATCTCCAAGCGGCCTTATAAAATGGGTCCTGCTGAGTTGGCTGAACTCAAACGTCAACTTGATGAACAAAGAGAAGTTGGGTTTCATTCAACACAGTACCTCTTCTTGGGGTAGCCCAACAATCTTTGTGAAGAAGCGAGACAGGACTAATAGACTTTGTGTTGACTATCGGGCTCTCAATGCTAAAACCATCAAGAATAAATATCCCCTTCCGCGGATTAATGATCTCTTCGATCAGCTAGCTGGAGCTATGGTGTTCTCTAAGCTTGACTTGAGAAGTGGTTATCACCAAATCAAAATTCGCAAGTAAGATGTTCCTAAAACAGCTTTCACCACCCGCTATGGCATGTATGAGTACACGGTCATGTCTTTCGGTCTCACCAACGCACCTGCCACCTTCTCGAGGCTCATGAACTCGGTTTTCATGGAGTATCTTGATAAGTTCGTTGTGGTCTATCTGGATGACATCCTAGTCTATTCTAAGTCAAAGGAAGAGCATGAAGAACACCTTCGGTGTGTCCTAAACAAGCTTCGTGAGAACCTCCTGTATGCAAAGTTCTCCAAGTGTGAGTTTTGGCTGCCTCAAGTAACCTATCTTGGTCACGTCATCTCTGCCAAGGGCATTGCAGTCAACCCGGAAACTGTGAAGACAATTGTTGAATGGCTTCCTCCTGTTAATGTCAAAGAAGTGCGGAGTTTCCTTGGTTTGGCTAGTTATTGCCGTCGCTTCGTTCAGAACTTTTCGAAGATAGCGAAGCCTCTTACCGATCTCCTCAATAAAGGCAAGAAATACCTTTGGACTCCTGCATGTCAAGCAAGCTTTGAGACACTCAAAGAGATGCTCACTTCCACACCAGTCTTGGTTCCTCCGGATACATCTAAGCCTTTCCAGATATTCTGTGACGCCTCTTTGCAAGGATTGGGTGCGGTCCTTATGCAAGAAAAAAAAGTTGTTGCTTATGCCTCTCGACAGTTGAATACGCATGAGATCAACTATCCTACACATGACCTCGAGCTCGCAGCAGTTGTCTTTGCTTTGAAACTTTGGAGGCATTACTTGCTGGGCAACCGTTGTGAAATCTTTTCTGATCACAAGAGTCTGAAGTATATCTTCACTCAGCCTGATCTCAACCTTCGGCAGAGGAGGTGGATTGAAGCAATCAATGATTTTGATTTGACCATCAAATACATTCCGGGCAAAGCTAATGTCATGGCCGATGCTCTCAGCCGCAAAGCTTATGTCAATAACCTCATGATGGAAGAACAACAGCCTCTCTTGTGCGAGGAATTCCGTCAGCTCAACCTTGAAATTGTGGAACAAGGGTATCTCCTGAACCTTCTGGCTACTCCTCTCTTGGAAGAAAAGGTTCGCTCCTTTCAGCGTGGTGATCCGCACACCAGAAAGATCATCTCCAAACTTCAGCTTCCGAAATATGAGTCATTCCACGTCGATGATCAAGGCACGCTTTTCCTTGAACACCGGATGTTTGTTCCGAACTAACCGGGTTTGAGAGAGCAAGTTCTCAAGGAGGCGCATGATTCTATTCTTTCTATCCACCCTGGCAGCACAAAGATGTACATGGACTTGAAAACACAATATTGGTGGCCGGGTTTGAAACGATATTGTGCCAAGTATGTCTCGGAGTGTGATATTTGCCGCAGAGTTAAAGCTGTCCATCAGAAACCTTCCGGTCTTCTACAGCCATTGAAACACCCAGAATGGAAATGGGAGAAAGTAGAAATGGACTTCATCACTGGTTTTCCAAGGTCGCAGAAGGGCAACAATGCAATCTTTGTTGTCATTGACAGGCTTTCTAAAGTGGCTCACTTCTTCCCCGTCAAGGAAACAATTTCTGCAATTCAGTTGGCTGAGCTCTATATCAACAGAATTGTCTCTCTGTATGGGGTTCCGCTTGAGATCGCCTGCACTGGGAGCATCATCACTTCCAAGTTCTGAGAAAGTTTCCAAAATGCTTTGGGAACAAAATTGAACTTCAGCATAACTTACCACCCTCAGTCGCAAGGACAAGTTGAAAGGATCAATCAGATTCTGGAGGATATGCTTGCTTAAGGCCATCTCTTTGGCATGAAGTGGGAGGAATGTCTTCCTTATGCTGAATTCTCTTACAACAACAGCTTCCAGAAAAGTCTAAAGATGGCACCATTTGAGGCTCTCTATGGCCGCAAATGCAGAACTCCGATTGGTTGGTCGGGTGCAGGAGAAAGAATATGGTTTGGCCCTGACATTGTAACTCAAGCGAGGAGAAGGTGCACATCATTCTTGAAAATCTGAAGATTGCTCAAAGTCGCCGGAAGAGCAATTATGACAGAAGCACGGACATGGAGTATGTCCCTGGTGATCTCGTTTACCTTCGTGTCACTCCCATGAGAGGCACGCACCGTTTTGGTATCAAAGGAAAGCTGGCTCCTAGATACATCGGTCCTTTCAAAATTCGTGGAAGAAGAGAAGAAGTTGCTTATGCTCTTGAGCTCCCGGAAAAACTCAAGGTCCATGATGTTTTCCACATCTCTCAACTCAAGAAGTGCTTCAAGGATCCCGGCAGGACCGTGGATCATGAGCTAATCAATCTCCAAGAAGACCTGTCTTATCAAGAACACCCCACAAAAATCCTTGAGACAGCAGAAAGAAGGACTCGCAACAAGTCCATCAAGTTCTGCAAGGTGTAGTGGTCGCACCATTCCGTTGATGAAGCCACTTGGGAGTGTGAAGATGAGCTCCGTGCCAACTATCCTACCCTCTTTGAGTCTTCTTCTTCTTCCTAGAATCTCGGGGCGAGATTCCTGTTTAGTGGGGGAGAGTTGTAGCATCCCATTTGTCTAACAATTGTAATGCTACTTGGTCTAGTAATATAATGGCTACTTCATATATATAATTGTTGCATCATCATTATATCATGCTCATGTCATCATGCCACCTTGCATTTGAGCATCATATAAAACCCTTTTTGGTTTGGTTCTTCTCTCATATGCATTGTAAATTGTATTTGCCTCTTGATATTGTATTTGGTTCTTGATATATTGTTTAAATGCCCAAGTTGAGTTAGGGGCATATCTTTTATTCAACTCCATCACCTTTCTTGTCACCACCTTATAATTCGACCATCCAACTAATAATGAGCTTTGCACTTTATTGGGTTTTACCTCTAGCTCATGTGAGTTTGGATGGCTCCACTTACAATTCCACATGCTCCCATATATGCACCATGTTGTTTTCACATTATTGGTATATGAGAGCCACATGGCCACCTTTGCATGCTATTTGAGTGGAACCCCTTGTCAAGCTTTCATATGGTTTAAATATGAATATAAGCTCATGTAGGAATACACACAAGCTTGGCCACCTTATATTCATGCATGATGTTTTATTTAATCCATGTGGTAAACAAGCTCTCTTTTCTTTTGTTGGGCCTTATTCCAAAATTTGGGAAGCTTGCTTATACAAATGCCATGAGATAATCTAGTGGTTTTCCCTACTAGAGGAGACATTTACTATTTATGCATGGCCCGTGCAAGTATCTCCACATTCTAGTCTTTTGGATTTTATTTGATTTTGAGTGGATCATCTTCCATCTTCCTCTACCCCTCTTTTGCTTGATCTAGTTGGTCTTGCTAAAAACCACACCACATCTCTCTCTCTCTCTTTTCCTCACCTTCCTCTCCTTTCACCTCCATCCATGCATGGTCATGTGGATCATGCCAAAAACCCTAAACCTAACCCTCATCTACCCTAGTTACAACCTACCACCACCATGGGCACCATCTAACCTAAACCGAGCCATCCCTCTCCATCCTACCCTAGCTATCTCCCTCTCTCGGCCTCTCTCCTCTCTCTAACCTGCTGGTTCGCCCTAGCTACCCCTACCCCAACCCTAAAACCCTAACCCGAGCCACTCCCTCCTACCCTAGCAATCTCTCCCTCACTCTCTTTCTCTCCCTGCCTTATGGGCCCCCCAGCCCGAGCCTCCCACCGACCCTGCCGTCCCCACCTGGTAGCTCCAGCACCTGCCTTGCCCTGCCTGGCCGAGCCCCACCCGAGCACGTGAACGAGGAGGAGAAAAGGTGGCCGAGCCACCTTTTCCACCGTCCACTCCCGCACGGAACCCCCTCTCCCCGTTCCTATCCACTCTCCCTCTCTGCCTGTCAACGCCAGATCCACCAGGGCCTAGCCCTTCTACTCCTTCTTCCCCACCTTCCCCTGCAGCCACCTCTCCACCACCGATCACCAACCCCACCATCGGCATCCACCTCTTACGCCAGTTCGAGGAGGCGGGCGGTCGTTGAGGCATTGTGGAAGGCCGTGGAGAACCCCTGCATCGCCCCTGTCCACGTCGCCGAGGAGGAGAAGCCCACTTCTGTCGCAGTACCGCAACGTTGCCGAAACCCTAATCTCGCCGACCGCCAGCTCCGTCGACGATCTGCTGCGTCCCGCCCCGATCCGCTGCCGTCAACCACCCCGTGGTGAGTCCCTCTCCCGCCTAGACATCCTCTGCCTCGCCGTAGACCCTCTGCCTCGTCGGGCGTTTCGTCGAACGCTCACAGTGCGCCGCCGCTCGCTGTGTCTGCACACGCCGCGCCGTGTAGTGCCTCATCTAGCCGCGATCCTCCCTCCTGACACCAATCCCACCTAGCCGCAGCGGTCGCCGCCACAAGAAGCCAGTCGTGGGTTCGACCCAGCGTCAATTCGCTTTCACCGATCGGTCGTCAGTATTTTTTTTCAGAGAAGAACAACAGTGGCCGTGGCCCCTTTTGCACATAACCCCCATTATTTTTCCTCTGCTCAACCCGCCGTCCCCGGCCGCGCCAGTTGGCACCTGCCCCTTCACCCGCTGGCTTGTGGGGCCGAACAAGGCAAGGCCCACTTGTCAACCACTGTGGCTCGCTGTGGTCGCGGTGAGAAAAGTCTGCCAGCGTGTTGGTTTGCCAGCTCAAGGCCCCACCGTCGATGATCGGGCTAGCTGAGGCTGTGTATAAAACGTTCCCTGGTTATCTGTTTAAACAAAACAAATTCAAAATTGTTTATATTCAAATTCAAATCTTTTTTTAAATAACTTTTCAAATATAAATCCATATAATACAAATAATATATGTTTTCAAATCAGAAAAATATGAGGAATTCAAATATGCCATTCAAAATATATTTTGGACACTTTAAATTTCGAGTTGATCAAAATTACAATAAAATGCCCTTTGCCTTAATTAATTAATAACTTTTGTTTTATAACTCCGAATTTGACAAATAATATGTCTAAAATGATTAGCTCGACGAGACCTTTCTGTTTATGCATTCTTTGTTCTTTTTTGCAGCATGCACCATATAAATATAAAGATTACAGAAACTTAATTGAGTATAAAATATGATTAAGACTCAATAAAATGTTTATTTCTTGTATTCTACACCTCACCCATGCCATGCTACTCTATTGCCATGCAAATTGTGCATCATTCATCATGGCATGATTTTTTGCTTGTCGCATTTAATTCCTATGCCTGTGCACTTTATTTATATTGGCCCTTGTTTGTTTGGTTCTTCTTCGAATAGACGCTGAGCAGGGGATATATCAAGAAACCCAGGAGCACTACCCAGATCCTTCTCTCGCTTCAATCGAGCTGCTGTGCAAGCACTACCACATGCTTGCATACATATAGTACCTATTGCCTCTATCTTATTCTTGCATCATTGAGTCGCGATTGCATTAAATTGAATCCCAAGTATTGCATAGCCTTTACTTTTAAACCCCACCAAGCTTGTTCCTCCATCCCATGAGCCACTACAGGAGTTGTTTGAGCCATGCAGTCGAGAATAGCATGTGTAGGGTATGTGAGTGTCGATGGATAACGAGGTACCTAAACAACTTAACCCGAGTAGCATGGGATAACTAATAAAGTGGCACGGTGAGCAATATCTCGCTATTTGGTTTTTCATGCTCACTTGTGTCCCAGGGACCCCGAGTACTTGATTCCTGTTCCTTGAATATTCGCGCTATCCACATCCGGAGGCTTATGGGACCCCGAGCGAGAGCTTGATTCATTCTTATTTCTTGGGGCCACAAACTAGTTTGAGGTTTTATTTACTATCCTGTACTTATGCCATGCTTTATCGCTTTATTTAAAATTGCGAGGTATCGCACTGCATCGCTTAGGATCGGGACACGATTTTGCGGTATTGATAAGCCCAGTCACACTTTCGGTTCCCGATCGTTCTGGCCCACCCAAACCTTGAGTCCGCTTTGAGTCGCTAACTTCGCTATGGTAGCTTAATGGGTGGCCTCGAAATATTTCTGAATCTGTGATTGCTTTGTCGTGAATGCCTCGTTGGGTTTTGATTTGGTTTTTCCGAGGTTGATCGAGTGTGTGTTGCTATTTGTGCACCCTGCAGGTAAAACTTTCAAAGCCGTGTCCGCGGTTATGGACGACTTGGAGCACAGTTTCTCGATCATAGACAAGTATAACTAAAGTACCGCTTTTAATTTGACTAAGTAACTGACTAGTAAACAGTGCAACACTCATGGAATGGATAATAAAACTGCCAACGGATGGGGGGTTGTTCGTCCGCTTCCTTGTTGGTAAGCGAGGAGGAGGATGGATCTGTTAATATTACTGTTATAACTGCTGTTATTAATTCACGGACATCCGTCTATCTTTGGTTAGGCGGATGGTTAGCGAGTATCTATAGAATTGCTAGGAATTATCTTTTGCTGCAATTGCGTCACCCCAGGTTGTGTCCCCTAGGGTCTCACACGATAAATTATTTGATTCAGATGAACAGGTACACTCACAAGATGGATACTCGGTGGAGGAGACGGACGATGTGGGCAACGATCATTCGGTGTAGAGATTCCGGGAACGGGGATCCGTGAGATCTGTGGGCGGGATGTGTTTATTTATGGGGCATCTTATGCCGATTTGCTTCTTATCAGTACTCGGATCTTTTTGTCGCTTCCGCCTGATACTCTGATGTTTGATGAATGAGGAGATATCCTAAACTATTATATCTATCTAGGATATTTGGATCTTGCCGTATGGCGTTGCAATATTTCTATTTCTTTTAGATGGAATGGCTCTGATGTACTGTTGTATGGTGGCTTGCATACATACCCATTTGTGTATGTAGTTGATCCCTTCGCCTGCCGATTACGTCGCCCGTTCTTGTCCCGATGTGTGGAAATGGTTGGGACGGCCGAAAGGTCTACCTGTGAGTGGTATTTGGGCCCCACCGTACTATTTCAACCATTTATGCTCATCCAGGCTTGTAACTAGGAGCGTAATTCACCGAGGTAGTTACAGGTTTGCCGCTCACCTACTGGAGGGACCAGCCGCTTCTTGGTGGGACACATTTCAGATCACCCACCCGCTGGATACTGTGACTTGGGCTATGTTTGAGGAAGGTTTTAGGACCAACCACATGTCTTCAGGAGTTCTGAGCCTGAAGAGGAAGGAGTTCCGCAACTTGCGCCAAACCAATCGCACCGTGGCTGAGTACATTGAGGAGTTCAACAACCTGTCCCGTTATGCACCTAAGGATGTTGACACTGATGCCAAAAGGAGGTAGAGATTCCTGGATGGCCTCAGTGATGAGCTTTCACTACAGCTACTTGTGGTTTACTGCCCCACTTTCCAGGAGCTTATGGACAAGGCTAGGATCTTGGAGGGGAAGCACAAGCAGGTGGAGAACCGCAAGAGAAAGAGCAATACTCATCACTCTGGTTCTCACCACAAGTCTCGCACTTCATATGATGGATACTCCAAGCATGGAGGAAGTGACCATGGGAGCCATGACCGCATGATGGACATCGTCATGACAACCATAGGAGCAGCCACCACAACCACAAGGGAGGACACTCTCACCACTGGAGGACACGATGGACATGACCGCAACGTGATCGCAACTTCGTGAAGAAGGATCTGAGTGAGGTGACGTGCTTCAAGTGCAAGCGGACACTATCGATAATCGTCCGGAGAGGAAAGGATGAAGCCAACCAACGGTGAGAAGGCCACGATGAACCACATGAATGTGGAGGAGATTCCAGATGAGCCCGACCTTGTGATTGGTAAGTTCCCAATCAACACTTACCCTGCACTTATACTTTTTGATCTTGGTGCATCGCATTCATTCATATCAAGGGCATTTGTGGATAAGTATAAGTTACCTCTGAGTCTATGAAAAGGTCTATTAGAGTGAGTTCACCGAGGAGATATGATAGCTAGCGGGATGCCGCGACTTGACCGTGAGGATTGGAACACGACTTCATTGCACATCTAGTAGTATTGGATTCACGTGGATTAGATGTCATTCGGTATGGATTGGATGTCTTTGCATGGGGACACATAGATTGTGCACGAATTGTTTCACTCAAAACCCCGGATGGTAAGAGGATTAGATTCAAGTCGGCCGCACGACCGAGAAGGTGTAAGTTGAATTCTCTTAAGGGGGTTAGCATGGATACTGTACCAGTGATTAGGGATTACCCCGACGTGTTTCCCGAAGAGCTGCCAGGAATGCCACCTGACAGGGATATAGAGTTTCTTATTGACCTGATGCCGGGAACAGGACCTATAACAAAGAAACCATATAAGATGGATGTGGATGAGCTGAAGGAGTTGAAGAAACAGTTGAAGGAACAGCTGGAAAAGGGATTCATTCAGCCTAGTGCGTCGTCATGGGGAGCACCTGTTCTGTTTGTGGAGAATAAAGACAACACCAAGAGATTAGTGGTAGACTATCACTCGCTGAATGAAGTAACCATTAAGAACAAGTACCCTCTGCCGAACATAAATGACTTGTTTGATCAACTGGAAGGAGCAAAGGTGTTCAGCAAGATTGATCTGCGATCAGGCTATTTCCAATTGAAAATCCGAGAAGAGGATGTACCGAAAACCGCCTTCAGCACTAGGTATGGTTTATATGAGTATACAGTTATGTCTTCTGGACTAACGAATGCCCCGGCATATTTCATGACCATGATGAACAAGGTATTTATGGAGTATTTGGACAAGTTCGTGGTGGTGTTTATTGATGACATACTGATATATTCCAAGGATGATGCCGAACATGAGAAACATCTGAGGATGATTATGGAGAAACTGAGGGAACACAAGCTGTATGCCAAATTTAGCAAGTGTGAATTCTGGCTTAACACCGTTGGGTTTCTTGGACACGTAGTGTCAGGAGAAGGAATTGCTGTTGATCCAAACAAAGTGACTGCAGTAACTGAGTGGGAAGCACCCAAGAATGCTGGAGAGATTCGAAGATTTTTGGGACTTGCTGGATACTACAGGAGGTTTATCGAAAACTTTTCCAAGATTGCTAAGCCGATGACTGAACTTCTGAAGAAGGAGAGGAAGTTTGAATGGTCAGACGTATGTGAAGCCACTTCGAGAACTGGCGTCGACTAGTGACCGCGCCTGTTCTGTGTTTACCAGATCTTCAGAAGGATTTCCAAGTGTACTGCGATGCTTCTCGACAGGGACTTGGGAGTGTGCTGATGCAAGATGGGAGAGTAGTGTCATATTCCTCACGACGACTCAAGCACCATGAGCGGAATTACCCCACACACGACTTGGAATTAGCATCAGTGGTTCATGCGCTCAAAGTGTGGAGGCATTACTTAATGGGAAAACACTGTGATGTGTACACCGACCACAAGAGCCTGAAGTACATATTTACACAGAAGGAACTGAACATGAGACAATGGAGATGGTTGGAACTTATCAAGGATTATGATATGAATCTAGAATACCACCCAGGAAAGGCCAATGTAGTAGCAGATGCTCTGAGCCGGAAGGTTTATGCCAATGGATTGACAATTGGTGAATTGCCTAAGGATTTGTGCAAGCAATTCAAGGACCTTAGACTGGAAGTAGTGTCTGAAGGATACCTGGCTACAATGGAGGTCCAACCGACGCTACAGGTCAGGATCATAAAGGCTCAGGTAGGAGACAAGGAAATAGAAGAGATAAAGGAAAAGATGAAGGAGAACCGGGAAAAGGATATTCGCGAGGATGAACATGGTACCTTGTGGTATGGGGATCGTTTGTGTGTGCCCAGCGACCCGTAGATAAGGGAGTTGATTTTGTAGGAGGCTCATAACTCGCCATACTCCATACATCTGGGCAACACAAAGATGTATATGGATTTGAAGAGCAGATTTTGGTGGAACAACATGAAGGGAGATATCGCCAAGAATATTGCCCTATGTGATGTATGTAGCCGAGTAAAGGCGGAACACCAGAAGCCAGCAGGACTGCTACAGCCATTGCCCGTGCCGGATTGGAAGTGGGATAGAGTGGGAATGGACTTTATCACAGGATTGACCAGGACCAGGTCAGGATATGACTCTATTTGGGTAGTGGTCGACCATTTGACCAAGGTAGTCCACTTTATACCGGTGAAGACGACCTATACGAGTGCAAAGTTGGCCAAGATTTACATGGACAGGATTGTGTGCCTACACGGAGTTCCCAAGAGTATTGTATCTGATAGAGGCACCCAATTTACCTCACACTTCTGGCGCCAGCTACACGAGTCACTTGGTACTAGATTGGAGTTTAGCACAGCGTTTCACCCACAGACTGATGGATAGACCAAGAGGGTGAATCAGATTTTGGAAGACATGCTGAGAGCTTGCGCCTTGGCTCATGGCTCTAGTTGGGATGAGAATTTGCCGTATGCGGAGTTTTCCTACAACAATAGCTATCAGACAAGCATCAAGACGTCACCGTTCGATGTGCTATATGGGAAACGGTGCCGAACACCATTGCTATGGGATGGAGTAGGAGAACGTCAGTTGTTTGGACCTGATTTGATCAAGGATGCTGAGGAGAAGGTCGCCTTGATTAGGGACAGGCTGAAGGTAGCGCAATCAAGGCAGAAGAGCTACGCTGACGCCAAGCTCAAGGAAGTGGTGTATGAGATAGGTGATAGAGCATACCTCAGAGTGTCGCCACTTCGTGGAATCAAGATATTTGGGATTAAGGGTAAGCTAGCACCTCGATTCATTGGACCGTACAGGGTCTTAGCACGCAAAGGTGAAGTTGCTTATCAGCTGGAGGTGCCAGAGGCTTTGTCTGCTTTTCATAACGTGTTCCACGTATCCCAGCTGAAGAAGTGCCATCCGGAGATGGTGGACACACCATTGAGAGACACTGTACCGCTAGAGGAGGTTCAGCTGGAGAATGATTTGACCTATGAGGAGAAACCGGTCAAGGTTTTGGAGACAGCAGAAAGGACTACCCGTACCAAGACAATCAAGTGTTGCAAAGTACAGTGGAGCCACCACACCGAAGAGGAAGCCACTTGGGAGCGTGAGGATGACATCCGAGAGGACTACCCACACCTATTTGCTAGCCGCGCCGAATCTCGAGGACGAGATTCATCTTAAGGGGGTTAGTCTTGTCACATCCCAAATTTTAGATTTGGTCTTGCATATCATTCATAGCATTGCATCATATCTTTCCATGCAAAACCGTCCAGTAGAAAGGATCGACGAAACGCTATCTTCAAAACCCTATTTTGTTTCGATACGAGTTTCCTGCGGGAGGCTTTAGAGGGACTTGCAACAACCACCCCTGTAGGTTCGAGTTTTCACTCAAACTTTGACTGAAGGTTGTTCCCCTCGACGATACGAACCCGTAGGCGCGAGAATCGCTCCAATCGGAGTTCGTATGCAAAAGACTCGGACGTTTTAGTAAACCGCCGGAAAACGGTCCGAAAATCTGGACCGATTTCCGAGTTGGAGTCAGTTTCTGGACCGTTTCCGTTCAGGATTCCACGCGCAGGATTCTTTAAAGGACCCCACCTGGGCCCTCGTTTTCCGTGCCCGCGACCCCAGCCCTCGACCCCGCCGCCACCTCCTCCTACCGCGCGCACGCGCCCCGAGGCAGACCGCCGCCGCCTTCCGCCTCCGTCGCCGCCGCCGCCGGTCACCGCCGCCAGGTGTGCCGTCTCCCCCTTGCTGCTCTCTCTCCGTTCCCGGTCGCCGCGCCGCCGATGGTCGCCGTCGCCGCCACCATCTGCACGCGCGCCATCGCCGCCGCGCCGCAGCCGCGCAGCGCTGCTGCACGCCTCGTGCGCCGCCACGCGCATCATCGCATGCGTTATTGCATGCATACACGCGCACGCATACACGCACGTACGCGCCGCCTCGCGCGCACGATGTAACTTTTCTCGACCCGTAGTTGACCGTGTGTACGTCCGTGTAGGAAGAACCACGTCGCCGGAACCGATCGCCACCGCCGTCCGGAGCTCACCGCACCGCCCGGAGTCCGTTTCGCCATTCGTTTCCGGTAAGACAGCAGCCACCGTCAGATCTCAGATCAGCGTCTTAGATCGTTCGTTGACTGGTCAGCATCCCAGGCGTTGACTAGTCAGACGTCCAGTCAGCAGACGAGTTGACCAGTCAAACAGACATAGTTGACTGGGTCAATTTCGTTAATCCCTTTAGTTGGCAGATTTCGGTAGAATCTTATAAATTGCGTAGAAATTAAACCTCTTGGCCAAAAATTGCAAATAAAATATGTGTGGATTCAGTGAGTCGTGTAGAATCTCGCTATAACTTTGGTTCAGGCTTTTGCAGCAAGGTTTAGTACAGTTTAATGAAACTAGTTAGTAGCCTTCTCGGAGTAATAAATTCGTAGGAAAAGATCCGTAGCTCCAAAAATCGTGTGTGATATGTACCTGAACTCGTATGAACGAGGGGAATCTCATCGTGAATTAAAAAGGTAGGCTTACAGAAAAAAACTTCTGCAGTATTTGTCTAATGTCTTTCTGCAGTGTTTTAATTACTCGGGGAGTTTTATAATTCCTTTTTGAGTAATTCCAATTGGTACTGTTTCTATTCAGCGATGCCTGTGCGGTAGAATTTTCCCAAGATTTTACGAACAGTATACTACCGGTGGTGAATTGTTTAAGTTCTAGCTCTAGTTTGGAGCATTACTTTTGTCTATTAGTTTTCCTAGCGCCAAATCTATTTTTCAATGCATGTATTCGGTAGTATTATGGATTAGAATTATGTGGTGCAGCTGTAGCACCAATTCACTTGCTGTTCTTGCATTCATGCATCATATTTGCTGAATATGTTGTGGATTGTTTGTTTATGAATGCAATTGTGTCGTGTAGATTGTGCTGAGTGCAACGCTTGCTCGTGTGAGGATTGTGCTCCAGACCGCTACAACCAAGGCAAGTAGATGCTACTTTGTTCATGATATCGTCCTACTATTTTCAATGCATTGTCGTGTATTTTGTAGATGCATGTGTAGGATGATACTATCGCTATGCTATGTCCTATTATGTGGTAGGACCCTCTTTGTAGATGAACCACCGTTGGTAGATGTGCTTAGCCATGCTTGTTGAACGAGGGCTGGGTTACATCATTGATACTTGTTTTCTCAAAGTATTGGTTTATGAAAACTAAAAACAACTTAATCAATGAACCCCCTGGGTGTGATGGTATTGATAAATTTTGGTGGTTTCGTTGCGGAAAGGCACCCAGGTATCAAGAGAGAATGATTGGCTTATTTATTGTGTAGCTTACGTGTACAACCATGTGCCAATAATGGAATGGGCGGTTGGTTGGACTTAGTAGGTTGTGGTAACTCGAACCCGCGTATCCAGAGATGTAGAATTTTGGTAGGTTGGACCGGTGCGCGTCGGGATTGAGGAGCTACTTCCCGAACAGTCTCTTCTTGGTCTTCTCCCTATCATCACCCAAAATGAGAGTCATGGTACGAGCTGGGCTGACCAAGTCACATGGGTAAAGTGTACTAACCTCTGCAGAGTGTATAATCTAATCGATTAGCCGTGTCCCCGGTTATGGACATCTGAGTTGCTAGATATTGATTCCATGACATGTTTCTCGCTCATTCTAATTTCATAATTGTTCTAATATTGTTGGGTTAACTTAATTGGGATCTTTTCAAAGAAAATCAAAACTGTTTATGAAAGTAGGACAAATGTATTTGCAAATGCAAGCCAGACACAGCTCCACTTGCCAGATATGCATGTAGATGTTAGTACTATTGTCTCCTTTACTAGCTCTACTTGCCATACATTCATGTATTGACCCTTCGGGGCTGCAATGTTTCATGTTGCAGGTTATTCCGATTCTGATTGATCGTTATAGGCCACGGTACTCCACTCGGCACTTGTTCACTTGTGGGCAAATTGAAGATTGGAGGATATATTTAGTTTTGTTGCTACCTGAATAATTTGAGCTAGCTTTATGCTAAGCTTTTATTGTAATAATGGTACTCTGGATCTTTGTAGATCATGATACACGGTTATTTTGCTATGATTATCTATCTTACTCTATTGTGGGCCAATGAACCGATCCAGGGATTGGCATGTCACATAGAGGCCACGGTCTTTTCAGAACCGAGGTGTTACAGGAAAGATGAGGGGCGAGGAGATGGTTTTATAGCCGGAGCAGGGGCGAGGATCGCGTGAGGAAACGCTGGCAATTAAGCCTGCTTCATTCGCAGCAGTGATGGAGGTAATGGCGGCGTCAACGGGGTCGTGGGGGTGCGTGGCTCGGGGACGATGCTCGCGTGGCATTTGGGTCCACCAGTCAGCGAGCGCGGGGTAAGTCTGCGCCGCGTGAGAGAGGGAGAGGAAAACCCTGGGTGGACTTGCTGGGCTGAGTTTGATGTTGGGCTGAAAAGCTGGTGCCAAGCCCAGTTCTATTTTCTAATTCCTTTTTTTTCTAAATTGATTTTCAGGAATCTTTTTCATATGAATTCAAAAGCATTTGAATTCCAAAACTTTTCTAGACTTTTGTAAAGTGTAACGTTCATATTTTTGGGCATAAAACCAAGCTGTCTCATTATACTTGCTTGGTCTTTTTTGAAAATTCAAAATAAACAGTGCCTTAGCACATGATTTAATGAAGATAAATAAATGGTTTAAAAACCATATTTTGTTTTTGGGAATTTTGTTCAAGCTTGGAACTCATCAAAAATCCTATGAACACACAACAATGGTTTTAAAAAAAATAATCTCTCACTAGAGAGTAGCATTGGATCAAAGTTTGTCCACATGAAATAATAGCACTCAAAGCTTCTATTTCTTTCAAAAGAGTTTGAAATTGAACCCTAAATGAATATGCATGCATGGATGATATGCAAAGCTTTGAAAGCATGTTTTTAGGGATGTTACACACAGATGCATCACCTCCGAGGTATCCACACGTGCGGGGTGGAAGTGTTAGACGATGGACTGCTAGGTCCGCGCGCACAACACAAGCGTGAGGAGTGGCGGCTGGGTGGAATGCTCAACCTTGGTCAGCGCCCCACCCTCTCTTATATAGGCATCCCTAGTTTTCTTCTACATTAGCAGCCCATTAGTAGCCTAAGCCTGGTATAATTCGGATCTAATACTCATTAGGCTTCCATCCCCTTAAGTGTGTGACCCCATAGGTTCATATATGTATATACATGACACGAATACACTTATTCTGTCAATAGTTGGTAGCGGCCTCTAGCAAGACGTGCCAACTCCTAAACGCATACAAAGATCATTCAGACGAACCATCACAAGGTTTACTACATGTCTTTCCCTTTGCCTCACGAAATTTGGTCTAGCTCCAAGCTGACCTCTCTTTCTCGATAGTGTGATTCGGAATCCCATTACTTGGTTAACTCTTAACCATATGTCGCACGACCATGCATTTCTGGATCCGATCACTCGAGGGGCCCAGAGATATCTCTCTCAAGTAGAGAGGGGCAAATCCCATCTTGATTTACCAATGTCTTGCAGCATGCTTCGGGACAAACCCGAAATCTACCTTTATAACTACCCTGTTACGGAGCATCGTTTGATAACCCCAAAGTAGGTCGATCCACATCTCAAGTACATGCGACAATCTCAGGTCTAAGGACAAAACGTACATGATGTGTAGAGAGAGAGATGCAAGTCTTAATTGCCAATCTCAAGTTGGGTCACTCCAACCCCATGTTCATAACATGTGTCCACATCATTGGTTTGACATCTCCATGTCTATGACTTGCGAAACATAGTCATCGACCAATCGATGTGCTAGTCTAAATATTCATGTGTGTCCTCACATGAACTCCGACTAGGGACAACTATTCGATAACCTTAAAGTAAAGAGTTTCACAAACAATTCACATAATTGCCAATCAATACAAGTTAATATGGATATACAAGGAACATTACAATAACTCATGGATACATATGAAATATAATCATCTATATGATTGCCTCTAGGGCATATTTCCTTCAGTCTCTCACTTGCACTAGAGTCAATCTAAAATGTATCTAATACCTATTGCTCTTGTGTGCGCTTCATGCACAGGCTGCGGGAGTGGCTTTGTAAAATGATTAACAACATTTGAGTCCATATGTATTTTGCATATCATGACACTATCATCCTCAACGTACTCATGAATCTAATGGTAACGCATCTGAATATGTTTGTTCTTCTGGTGCTGCCTAGGTTCCTTGGCTTATGCAATAGCACCATTGTTGTCACAATAAACATCCAAGGGAATGGACGCGCCCTGAACCACACTGAGAGAGATAAGGAAATTCCTAATCCAAACAGCTTCCTTTACAGCCTCCAAGGAAGCAATATATTCAGCATCTATTGAAGAGGAGGTCGCAGTATCTTGCTTGGAACTTTTCCAGCTCATAACACCACCATTCATGATAAACACATAACCTGATTGCGATTTCGAATCATTTGAGTCGTTAAGGTAACTCGCATTTGTGTAACCCTTTACACTGAGTCCATCCTCACCTCCATAAACTAGGAACATATCCTTAGCCCTTTTCAAGTAATTAAGGATATTATTTA
Source organism: Avena longiglumis (assembly GCA_030063025.1). NCBI lineage: Eukaryota > Viridiplantae > Streptophyta > Magnoliopsida > Poales > Poaceae > Avena > Avena longiglumis. The sequence continues at coordinate 188,821,779 of CP125974.1, read as the reverse complement.
CCGTTGTCTAGTGACCTTCACCTGGATCAGCCTGGTACCTGCTCGTAACATTTGGAGCATAGGAAACATCTGGGCGAGTACATATCATTGCATACATGATGGATCTAATAGTCGAAGCAAATGGAACTCTCGTCATGCTCTCACGCTCATCAGTAGTCCAAGGACACTGAGTCTTGCTAAGTTTAATGCCATGAGACATGGGAAAGAACCCCTTCTTAGCCTCTTCCATGATGAACAGTTTCAACACTTTATCAATATATGTACTGTGGCTTAATCCAATTAGCCTCCTTGATCTATCTCTATACATCTTGATGCCTAGAATATATGCCTCTTCTCCTAAGTCCTTCATCAAAAAACTATTTTTCAGTGAGTTCTTAACAGACTCAAGAATAGGATTGTCATTTCCAATCAGCAATATGCCATCTACATATAAGATTAGAAATACAAGTTCTCTCCCACTTTCCTTCTTGTAAACACAAGGTTCTTTTTCATTTTTGATGAAGACAAACTCCTTTACAACTTCATCAAATCGAATGTTCCAACTCTGAGATGCTTGCTTCAGCCCATAAATAGACTTTAGAAGTTTGCATACCTTTCCAGCATTGTTTGGATCGAAAAAACCTTCGTGATGCATCATATACACGTCCTTAGTAAGGATTATATTTAGGAAAGCCGTCTTGACATCCATCTTCCATATTTCATAGTCGAAATGTGCAACAATGGCTAGAATGATCCGTATAGATTTAAGCATCACCACGGGCGAGAAAGTCTCTTCATAGTCAACTCCTTGAACTTGTCGAAAACCTTTTGCAAGATCTCGAGATTTATGGATGTGAACATTTCCATCCATATCAATCTTCTTCTTATAGATCCATTTGCACTTGATGGCTTTAAAACCATCAGGCAGGTCGACCAAGTTCCAAACTTGATTGTCTCCCATGGACTCTATCTCGGATCTCATGGTGATCAGCCATTTCTGAGAGTCTGGGTTCACCATCGCTTCTGCATAGGTCGCAGGCTCATCATTGTCTAACAATAATAATTCCCGCGCTTCGTGGAGCCTCGCCGACCTTCGTGGTTGTGGTGCTTCTATTGCCACGGGTTCCACAACTTGTTCTGCTATAATAGCATCACTCGTAGAAGCATCCATGACTGGCTCATCTTGAACTTCTTCAAGTCGCACCGACCATCCGCTCGTTCCCTTTGTGAGAAACTCTTTCTCTAGGAAAACACCGCTACGAGCGACAATCACTTTGCCCTCTTCTTGGTTGTAGAAGTAATACCCTAAGGTTTCCCTCAGATATCCCACGAAAATGCACTTATCCGATTTGGGTGTTAGCTTGTCTGACTAAAGTCGCTTGAAAAATGCATCACAACCCCAAATATTTAGAAAAGACAAACTTGGATTTTTTCCAGTACACATCTCATATGGTGTCTTAACTACGGAATTAGATGGTACCCTATTAAGGCCCACTTCTTTTCAGCTTCTAGAAGAGATTCTCCAGGAAGCAGCCCTCTCTCAGCTTCTCCCAGAAGCCTATTTTCAAAATTTATTTAGACTTCTAAATTAATCTTTTCAATACTAGTTTAAAGGCCAAAACGAATTTAGGAGTCGGGCTTCTCAGAGAAGCTGAGGGTGGGTAGCTTATAGGAGAGCTTCTCCAGGAAGCCGAAAAGAAGTCCCCCTAAGTGTGAAAGCTGTAGTTTCTAGTGCGTAACCCCAAAATGATAATGGTAAATCCGACTGGCTCATCATCAAACGAACCATGTCCAACAAAGTTTCATAGCATCGTTCGGAGACCCCGTTCCTTTGCGCCATTCCGGGCGGCATGAGTTGTGGAATAATTCCGCAACTCTTAAGATGATTGCTAAATTCATGACTCAAATATTCACCTCCATGATCAAATCGCAAGGAATTTATTTTCTTGCCACGTTGATTATCTACCTCACTCTGAAACTCCTTGAACTTTTCAAAAGTTCCAGACTTATGGTTCATCAAGTAGTGATAACCTACTCTGTCCGTCGTGCTCATTAGCCCACATACATCAGTATGTATGAGTTCCAACAAGTCTGTTGATCTCTCGAGTAAACCCGAAAAAGGCGACTTGGTCATCTTTCCAAGTAAACAAACCTGACATGTCTTGTATGATTCAAAATCAAACGAAGTTAGCAAACCATCACCATGGAGCTTCTTCATGCGCTTTTCACTTATATGCCCCAAACTACAATGCCATAAATAGGTAGGACTCAAATCATTAGGCCGAAGCCTTTTAGCACTAACATTGTAAATAGATGCATCATCAAGATTTAAAATAAATAACCCATTCACAATGGGAGCATCAGCCATAAACATAGCATTCTTAGAGATTACACAACCATTGTTTGCACTCGCGAATAAATAACCATCCCTCATCAAACATGAAGGTGATAAAATGTTTCTACCCATACTAGGAATGTAATAACAATTATTCAACTACATAATAAATCCTGACGGAAGGTGAAGTTGCATGACAGCGACGAACAATGCAGCAACCCTTGCATGAAGGATTATTTGAATAAAATTATATCGGTTTGAAACATATTAAATTTTATTTGAATAAAGACAAAAATCCTCTTTTAAATAATTATTAAATCATAAGAGAATATTTGAATTGTTCTAAATGGACTTTTAAACACACTAAGTAATTGGCAAAAATCTACTGAAATTTTGGAAAAGATTTGAAATCAAATAGATGTTTAAATCATTTGTTTCAACTGAAAAGAGAAAATAGAAATGGAAAAATAAAAAGAAATAAGAAGAAAAAAAATAAGAAAACAGACCTGCCCAACTAACCTACCCAGCCAGCAAGCCCCAGGACAAGCTAAAGCTCACTTGGGCCACTCCCCTCTCTCCCCCACGATTTGCTTTCTCACCCGCGAATCAACCCACACCCTCACTGACTCCCCGGGCCCACGTCCACGTCAACATCATCGTTCTCACCCGCGCTGACCCCGCCCCCAATTCCTACTCCGTCGTTTCTGCTTGATTTAATCCGCTTAAATTCGTGTGAATGCCACGGTTAATCCTCCCCGCGATCACGCTTGTTTAACCGCCTCCCTCCCCTCTTCCTTTCCCCTCAGTCGCCACGCCCAACGAGCCCCCAGGCTGCTCTAATTGTTGCTCACGCCACCACTACTCCGACGAGCCCAGAGCCGATTCCGGCGAGCCTGGACCACCCCCTCCCCCCTAGCTCACGCAGACCTGTTAGCCAACATCTTGCGCACCAGCTGCCGTGCCCCTCTTGCTCGCTCGCACCCCAGAAGCTCGACAATGACCATGCCTGCTTGCCACCGTCGTCTGCCACAACTCCGGCGAGTGATAGCCGTCGACCCCATGCGCCCCTTGATCTCTGGTGAGTTCTCCCACGATCCTCGAACCCGTGTGCACCTCACAGAAGATTTTCCTTCCTCGCGCGTGGCCTGCAGGTTCACCTTCGACGACGACCATGCTTGCCCGACGCCAGGAGCATCTCCGGTGAGAAATCTGCGATGACTCCCTGCGCCCCTGGCCCTCCCACGACCACCTTGAGTATCACCGCGACTTTGCGAACCCGGTGAGCCCCTCCTCCCTTCCTCTCGCTTCCTAGAATAGCCGGACCGCGGCAGACAGGGCGCCGCCGCCGCGCATCCGTTGCCAGCGCCGCCAGATCGTGGTTTGTGCGCTGTGAACCGTTATATCTAAACTCTAGGGCGTAGATTAGATGACTTAATCGAAACGGTATGCTCGATCTGAACCATGTGATTCTAATTAGATCCTGCAGCCTACGTTGCACGATTCACACGAAACGGCATGGACAAAAAAGAAACAAACACGTGGCCAGGCTCTAGTTTTAAAAACCAGAATTTGATCTATTAGATGTTTGATTTTGTAAAATTCATAACTTTTGATCTGTAAGTCCAAAATTTACAAATTTTATATCAATGGGATCGGGAAAATGTAAAATTTGCAACTACGGCCTTAGTATATTACTTTGCTTCGAAAAAATTAGGTGTTTTTGCAGAAACATTTGTAGGACTATTTTGAGTATAAAAATTGTTTTAAAAATGATATTTTTTAGTAAAATATTTTGAAAATGGTTTTTTTAACCCTCTAACCATAATCACTAAATTTTGAATATAAAAATATATTTTGATAACACTAGGAACTATTCCTTTGAATAAAAACATTTCTAGCAAGACAAAAATGATTTAAAAAGGCCTTTTTCACTAACTTGATTTTAAATGGATTTACCACTTTTATAAATGACCAGTAGGTGTTTTGAAATGTTTATAGCCTTATTAGAAACCACTTTTCAACAAAATAATCATTTTCCAGGCTTGCATGCATTTCCTTGTTTTTATCATTTTATGTGGTGAATTGTTTGAATGCTAGTTTTGAATGTGTGCCTTGCTTGATTGAATTGTAGTGAACTTTGAAGAGTGTGACAATTGCAAGATCAAGGAGTGTACCTAGATTTTCTAAAAAAGGAAAGTGATACATTTGTCATCAAAAGTCCTATCTTTTCAATATTGCATTAGTGATATTTTGTAGTATGCATGATAGGACTATTTTAGTATATTTCTATGCTATAATAAATCCTATAGAATATATCTTGGTAGGAATCTTCCTAAGTCAAGAGAATATTTTGTAGTTTTGCTAGTATGCTTAGCCTAGCTAAAAGTTTTCAAGGGTGGAATATTCATGCTATGATATTATGCAAAGTCTATGACTAAGTTTTTGATTAATAAAACAACTAAGTGAATGAATCACCTGGGTGGAATGGTATGATTGGTTTGTGTTGAGTGGTTACACAAGGCCCATGTCTATGGTTTACCTTGTGTATCACACTTGTGGATGGCCACCTAGGAACAAAGAGATTTGAGATTTTTTTGTTGAGAAGCTTCCAGTGCAGCCATATGGCATATGGGCTCTGCCTTGACTACATAGGTTGCAACAACTTAGACATGCAGACAGAAGGTGGTAGTGATGATAGGTGGAACGCGTCTGTGCTGATCTGAGGGATTTTTTATGAAAAGTCTCGTCTTGATGCATGTCGAGTCTTGTGGGAAAAGTGCACCACCTCTCAGGAGTGTAAAACCTAAGTACTTAGCCGTGTCCCCGGTACTGGAAATTTTGAGCATCAAAGACATCGAAATGATCAAGGATCTCCTCATCCCAATTTCTCTAAGTTAAAAATTGTGCGGTGAACAAGGGAAGCACCTGGACAGTATCCAGTGTGCCATTGTGTGATGAAAAGTTTTGAAAAGAGAAAAAATATTTTCAAAGGATAGGGAAATCTTATTTTATGCAAAGGCCAGCCAAAAATACACTTAGCCAAATATTCATGTAGATGTTAGATTCTCCATATCAATATGATATCACTTGCGAATAAAATTCAAATGTATTGACCCTTGTGGATGTAACTTATTATGTTGTAGGTTTGTTTGATGTTAGTGAAGTTTGTTGAGTAGGGAATACAAGTCTACAACCAACATGATTGCTTGTGGCATATCAAGATGAAGGACTCCATGCTATATAGTTATATCTGCTGCATTGTAAAAAGATAGCCAAATGAGCTATGTAAGATTTAATGAATTATTTTATTCCTGGATATAAGTTGTAATATGACCTTTGTTTCTTGATATTACATCTTAAACTATGGATGCTAGCTATTCGATCCAGGGACTAGCATTGTAAACATAGGGATTTCTTCCTTATCAGGTTGGGACCTCTATAGATGGTATCAGACCACTACGTTGCATGTAGGATTGTAACCCTAGGATTGGACAAAACCCCTTAGAAAGTAGGAGTTGTATTTGTTCTAACTTATTTACAAACAATCTTGTAAACACTTTCCTCATCATATTGTTTTGATTCTACATCTCTCCATTTTCCAACTTGATGGACAAAGACTTCAACATGAGCAAGGACTTCAACATCACCAATGGCTTAAGTTTAAACATCTCAAAGGACTTCAGCTTCAGTTTCACGAAGGACTTCAACTTGGACATCACTAAGGACTACAAGTGAGACAAGAATATTAGTCAAGACTTGGAGACTAAGGAAACACAACTTAGGAGGAACCATCACCACTTTTGAACCTTGTGACTAAGATGCAAGAATTTCTTCCAAGGAAACCATGATCTTGTTCATGATGTAGAAACCAAGAAGAATTGGAAGATCTCAAGTGAACCCCATAGTTGGACCACCACACTAGTGTTTAGTTTAAATATATTTATTGATCACACCAACTTATGTAGTATAGAAAAAATATTGTGTTGCCTAAAATATGCTTGAACATGGTTGTTTGAGTGGAATGCATGATTGTAATTGCTTACACATTACTTTGTGTGATTTTTTGTGTCTGAGTAGGTTCTTCCTCTAGAAATCTTTTGCCTAATCTAATACCAATACAAATCAAGCATATGAATTCTCCAAGAGACCACAAATCCAACAACAAGGATGGTAGCAACAACCTACAGATGCACATGAAAGAACAACTGCTTGCAAACCAAGCCTAGTTGAATCAAGTGACAACCCAGTTTTTAGCCAACAACATTGAGTTAGACCCAGCCATGCTAAATTTCTTGGAATCCTAATCTCAATTGTTGCAAAGGATGACCAATCAAATGATCAACATGAGAAGCAACCCTTCCCAAAGTGAGTGTGACAAAAATGATATCAAAGGTGATATTATAGAAGGAACTCAAGACTACAAAATTTGTGGAGATACAGGACACACTTACAAAGAACATGTGGACCAATGCCCTATTTGTGAAGAGAAACATCCAGCTAGACAATGCCCCAAATCTCAAGTTTCTTGTTTCCTATGTGAAGGAAATGGTCATGTTCCTATCCAATGCCCCATCTATCATATAGTTCAACAAATGAAACAAGATGGAAAACATCTAGTGTTTGGAATCCTCCATGAAGGAACAACCTCTACCAGGAAGGATGAAGACAAAGTCAACTCTCAGTTTGCACCGCCATGCATTGTGACCCACTATGGTGGACAAAATAGGAAACATGGACATTATCCTAGGGACCGTTCTAAGAACCGAGGAAGTTTTCCCACCTTTGTGGTGAAATATGAAGAACATGAACTAAGAGCCCTCTTAGCTTTGGAGAGACCCAAAAAGAAGAAGGACATCAGCAAATTGCAGTGCCACGAATGCAAAGAGCTAGGCCATTATGCATCACATTGTCTAGAAGAATAGAAGAACAAGACAAGCAAACCTGTGAGAGACATCAAACTTGTCACATGTTTCAAATGTGGAAACAAAGGACACTATGCAAAAAACTGTCTAGAGAAGTTTCATCAAGACCCCAAGTAATCCAAGGTGTAATCTAGTTAAAAACCTTTTAAGGGTGGTAGTACCCTAGTTGTATTGAAGCCAACTTGCAACCTTTAGCCTTTCCGAATCTCGGGACGAGATTCCTTTTAAGGGTGGTAGTCTGTCACATCCCAAAATTCTCCAAATTTTGAAATGTGAAAAATAAATATACAAAAGAAATCATTGTTGAACTTTAGGGTGAAAAGAAACATTTTCCTTCTAAATGGAAACATCAAAACCCTACTTGAACAAATTTGAATGAAAAGGCAACAAACAAAATTTCCAAACAAATAAAATGCAATTATGCATGGAAATAATCTTGAATTTAAACACTTGGATAAAATTAAACCAAAACCCTTACCCCTAATGGAATAAATCATATCCAAGATCACTCAAAGACATATGGCTTTGATCCACATAAAAAATCAGCAACAAATAGTTATAAATGACCCAAAATGGTAAACAAAAATATTATAAAACCATGGAAAGTGGTTTCATTCAATTTGGAGCCATGAATAAAAACTTATGAATTTAATAAAATAAAAGAAAATAATTCCAAGGCTAATAAAGCTCCTAGCAAATTTCAATACCAAATTTTGAGCAAATTAATCCTAAAAGGATTTGAAAATATAAATAAATAAAATTATACAAATTTGAATCACTAATTTTGTAACTATAAATAAAAAATATGGATTTTATAAGATAAAGAAGGAATTAATGAAATAAGAAATAATTGCAAAGACAATTTAAATATTGGCCAAATACTTAAGCAAATGGAATAAAAGTAAATGAAATAAAATAAAAGAATAAAGGATTATTTGAATAAAATTATATGGGTTTGAAGTATGTTACATTTTATTTGAATAAAGACAAAAAGCCTCTTTTAAATAATTATTAAATCATAAGAGAATATTTGAATTGTTCTAAATGGACTTTTAAACACACAAAAGTAACTAGAAAAAATCTACTGAAAGTTTGGAAAAGATTTGAAATCAAATAGATGTTTAAATCATTTGTTTCAAATGAAATCATATAATAGAAATGGAAAAAGAAAAAGAAATAAGAATAAAAAAAATAAGAAACAGACTTGTCCAACTAACCTACCTAGCCCAGCAAGCCCCAGGCCCAGCTGAAGCCCACCCGGGCCACTCCCCTCTCTCCCCCGCGATTCTCTTTCTCACCCGCGAATCAACCCACACCCTCACTGACTCCCCAGCCCCACGTCCATGTCGACATCATCGTTCTCACCCGCGCTGACCCCGCCCCCAATTCCTCCTCCGCAATTTCTACTTGATTTAATCCGCTTAAATTTGTGTTAATGTCACGGTTAATCCTCCCCGCGATCATTCTTGTTTAACCGCCTCCCTCCCCTCTTCCTTTCCTCTCAGTCGCCACGCCCAATGAGCCTGCAGGCTGCTCTAATTGTTGCTCGTGCCACCACTGCTCCGACGAGCCCCAGAGCCGATTCCGGCGAGCCTGGACCACCCCCTTCCCCCTAGCTCACGCAGACCTGTTCGCCAACGGCTTGCGCACCAGCTTTCATGCCCCGCTTGCTCGAGCGCGCCCCAGAACCTCGGCAACAACCACACCTTCTTGCCACCGTAGTCTGCCACAACTCCGGCAAGCGATAGTCGTCGACCCCATGCGCCCCTTGCTCTCTGGTGAGTTCTCCCACGATCGTCGAAGCCGTGCGCACCTCATTGAATCTTTGCCTTGCTCGCGCGTGACTTGTAGGTTCACCTTCGACGACGACCGTGCTTGCTCGACGCCAGGAGCATCTCCGGCGAGATATCTACGACGACTCCGTGCGCCCCTGGCCCTCCCACGACTACCTTGAGCATCACCACGACTTTGTGAACCCGATGAACCTCTCCTCCCTTCCTCTCACTTCCTAGAATAGCCGAACCACAGCAGACAGGGCGCCGCCGTGCATCCGTCGCCAGCGTGGCCAGATCATGGTCTGTGCGCTGTGAACCGTTAGATCTAAACTCTAGGGCGTAGATTAGATGACTTAATTGAAATGGTATGTTTGATCTGAACTGTGTGATTCTAATTAGATCCTATGGCCCATGTTGCATGATCCACACGAAACGGTATGGACCAATCAGAAACAGACACGTGGCCAGACTCTAGTTTAAAAACAGAATTTGATCTATTAGATGTTGGATTTTGTAAAATTCATAACTTTTGATCTGTAATTCCAAAATTCATAACTCAGACAGGTAGACAGAAGGTGGTAGTGATGATAGGTGGAATGCGTCTGTGCTGATCTGAGGGATTGTTTCTGAAAATTCTCGTCTTGATGCATGTCGAGTCTTGTGGGAAAAGTGCACCACTTCTCAAGAGTGTAAAACCTAAGTACTTAGCCGTGTCCCCGGTAATGGACATTTTGAGCATCAAAGACATTGAAATGATCAAGCATCTCCTCATCGCAATTTCTCTAACTTAAAACTTGTTGGGTGAACAAGGGAAGAACCTAGAGCGTATCCAGTGTGCCATTGTGTGATGAAATGTTTTGAAAAGAGCAAAACTATTTTCAAAGGATAGGGAAAGCTTATTTTATGCAAAGGCCAGCCAAAACTCCACTTAGCCAAATATTCATGCAGATGTTAGATTCTCCATATCAATATGATATCACTTGCCAATACAATTCAAATGTATTAACCCTTGTGGATGTAACTTATTATGTTGCAGGTTTGTTTGATGTTAGTGAAGTTTGTTGAGTAGGTATTACAAGTCTACAACCAACATGATTGCTTGTGGCATATGAAGATGAAGGACTCCATGCTATATAGTTATATCTGCTGCATTGTAATAAGATAGCCAGATGAGCTATGTAAGATGTAATGAATTATTTTATTCCTGGTTGTAAGTTGTAATATGACCTTTGTTTCTTGATATTACATCTTAAACTATGGATGCTAGCTATTCGATCCAGGGACTAGCATTGTAAACACAGGGATCTCTACCTTATCAGGTTGGGACCTCTACAGTCCTGGCCTAAGTCTGGAACATGTCCCTAAGCGCGATGATCATATCGTACGCTTTCTGATCCTCAAACTTCTTTTGGATTTCAGGTTCCATGGATGCAAGCATAGGAAAACTAACCTCAAGAGAATCATCACATGCTCTCTTGTAGGCATTCTTAAGGGCAGCTGTTGCATTATCAGCAGTTTCATCGGGGATTGGGGTATCTAAAACCGTTTCCTTTTTATCAGACCTGAGAACAATTCTCAAGTTACAAACCTAGTCCAAATAGTTTGTTCCATTTAGTTTATCTTTGTCAAGAATCGAACGCAAAGAAAAAGCTGATGCAGTGTTCAGTGCCTTTGATCTCCAACACAAAACATGCAAAAAACTAAGCCATGTAACCATGAAAGAGTAAAACATATTAAACAATTTAATAGCATATACTCCCACTTAAATCAATATGCCTCTATTGATACTAAGTGATTCAAGATACACAATTAACAAGTCGACTAGTGAGCTTTAGCATCACTGCTATAAGACAAGGTAAATCGGTCAGCAACTCTTGCTAATCATATAACATATGAATCCTATTGTTGGGTGACATCTCTATGTTTAAACTAGGTCCCCAACCTTTATGCCCCAAGGTACTTAACTGTTAAGATGACTTTGTCAAGCTCACCAACCGTTATGCGTGTAGGTATCCAATACAAACCCATCCAGCCAAGGAAAACCACGGCACCCTATTTTCATAGGCCCACCAACGATTGTACAGGGAATAGGATGGTGCAAGGTTTGGTTGGGAGGGCATGGTTTAACTTAAACTTAGCGAGGGATCGTTCTACTTCTATCATCTAAGCATGCAGGGTAGTAAAACGCATAAGAATAGCATTCACATATGATGTGACATAGTATGGCCCATTTTCTCATGGTGATCTCCATCGCCATAGAACCTGTCCACCATGATGATCTCCATATTCATGTTCCATGTGAACCATCCTCCAAGTGATGAGTCATCCAAGAAATAATACAAACTATTACTCGTAACAGCTAGTAATCAAAATTACATAGTATTGGGATCATCACAAGTTGGCACGCATGCCATTACAATAAATGAGAACACATATCGCTCCAGCCGTGTTGCCCTACTCACAACATGCTGGTTATGAAAAAAAGTTCCTACATGCATCACATACATATATGGGCCATACTGATCACATACATCCTGAAAAAACAAGTTATGCATAGAATCGCATTCTACCGGATCATGTGAACTCGCAACACCTAGTTACTTTAACGAGATATGATAGGGGATACGACTAAGGGGGGTCTAGGGGGTCTCCCCCTGCGGGGTTCGAAGTGGTAGCACCCCTAGCGGTATCTACACAATTTTCTTAGGGGCAATTTTCTATGCAATGAGAGATCAAATCTACAAAATTTTCTTTAAGAATTTTGATCGGCAAATCAAATTTACCATAAACCGACTATTGTTCTGATTCGACCAAACCCCTTTTATAGCGGGTACATCAATTTTAGATCTAGGTTCCGGTTCGATCATCTTCGCGTGATTCAATAGGATTTATGTGTCACTGTCTACCCCGATGGAGGAAACCGACCGGTAGGGGTAAGTCGTTCGACGACCTCAAAATCACGATCACGGAAATCAAGATGACAGATCAATCCTGAACCAATGCAATACAAACAATCACATCTTTCATATCAATTTGCATATCACCATATGCAAACATCCCAAACCTATAACTAAACAGCATTAGCTCTGATACCACTGAAGCGATACGGGTAGGCTACACTAGTGCAAATCAAAAAAATTCTACCACGTAAACCAGGAATACCATTGTCCTAGATCATGGGATTACCAATAGATGCACGGTTGTGGAACTTGATGAAGCGTGTCGAGGCGGTGTAGATGTTCTACGTCTCCTCCTCCTCGTCGTCCCACGAGCCGCTCCCCTTGTGCGGCTCATCCAAGTGCCACAGATGCAGCACCTCCGAGGTATTCACACGTGCGGGGTGGAAGCATCAGACGCTGGACTACTAGGTCCGCGTGCACATCACAGGCGAGAGGAATGGCGGCTGGGTGGAATTCTCAACGTTGGTCAGCTTGCCCCACCCTCTCTTATATAGGTGTCCCTAGTGGGATTCTACATTAGCAGCCCATTAGTAGCCTAAGCCTGGTCTAATTTGGATCCAATCCTCATTAGGCTCCCAACCCCTTAATTGTGTGACCCTATAGGTTCATATTCGTTTAGACATGGCACGAATACACTTATTCTGTCAATAGTTGGTAAAGGCCTTTAGCAAGATGTGCCAACTCCTAAACGCATACAAATATCATTCAGACGAGCCATCACAAGGTTTAGTACATGTCTTTCCCTTTGCCTCACGATATTTGGTCTAGCTACAATATGACCTCTCTTTCTCGATACTGTGATTCGGAATCCCATTACTTGGTTAACTCTTAACCATATGTAGCACGGCAATGCATTACTAGATCCGATCACTCGAGTGGTCCAGAGATATCTCTCTCAAGTAGAGAGGGGCAAATCCTATATTGATTTACCAATCTCTTGCAACATGCTTTAGGATAAACCCGAAAGCTACCTTTATAACTACCCAGTTACGAAGCAGCGTTTGATAGCCCCAAAGTAGGTCGATCCACATCTCAAGTACATGCAACAATCTCAGGTCTATGGAAAAAACGTATACGATGTGTAGAGAGAGCTGCAAGTATTAATTGCCAGTCTCAAGGTGGGTCAGTCCAACCCCATGTTCATAACATGTGTCCACATCATTGATTTGAAATCTCCATGTCTATGACTTGCGAAACATATTCATCAAACAATCAATGTGCTTGTCTAAATATTCATGTGTGTCCTCACATGAACTCCGACTAGGGACAACTATTCGATAACCATACAAGTAAAGAGTTTCACAAACAATTCACATAATTGCCAATCAATAGGGTGTTGATTGCCCATTGGGAATATTTCCCTCAGATATACATCAGTATGGTGTTGGATGATTGATTTGATTAGATTGGTAGAGGATTTGGAGGCATTGGAAAAATATCCTTTTGGATTTATAGTCTAGGAACTACCTATGAGAGGGGTTTTTGACCAAGGACATGTTCTGTATGATACCACTGTATAAAAATGATACCATCAGATAGATATTGATAAAATGAATGCAACAAAAGTGGTTTCACTATTTTATTAGTTTCCATTGATTTATAATGATTTTTGTAGAGAATAAAACTCTAGTTTTAGGAAATAATTCACCAGACAAATTTTGGATCTCCAAAAAATATTTCCTTCAGCGATTAGATTGGATTTGATGGACTGATTCACTAAGATTTGGAATCATCTCAAAATATTTACCAGAATGCTCTTAGGAAAATCCCAAAGGCAGTACTAGAAGCATTTTGTCTTTTTCACCATAATTAATCTACAGAAGCTTCTAATGTGATTCCAAGGACTCATGTTATCTATTTAAAAAATCTTTCTGCAGAAATTGAAATCATAATTTTTTGTTTTACAGAATAATTTTGATGAATTTATTGGTTACTAAAATTATGAACAGTTTAATTCACCATAATTATGAACAGTTTAAAATTATGAACAGTTTAATTCACCATAATTCAACAGGAGCTTATAAAATTATGAACTCTTGGGTTTTGAAAGATGTTGATATTAATGTGGGCAGGGAGTTGGAATTAAGTCAAAACCTCAATTGGTTTGACCTCAGGAATTTACTAAAATCGAAAGGGGACTGTTTTTGTTATCTTTGTTGTGGGCAAACCTGGAAGCCAAAAATAGGTGAGGCCAATGGGAAATGCAAGGTATAATCTATACCTTCAAGTACCAAAAGGTTTCAGGACATTTTCATAAATGAAACTCTCTGGAGAATTATTTTAGTGAAGAGTAGCCATCTTGATAGATGATTTATTATGAATAAACCAATTATTCTTTTGGCCCAGTTCTTGTACTACATGTTCAAGAGAACATTCAGAAACCCTAGGATTTTTAGATCTAGGCAATACATGGGGTTTTACATTTTTAAATGGATTTAAACCAAACTGCAACTTGCAGATCTGGAATTTTTGGAATAAAATAAAAAGAAAAGGGAGGACCGCCAGGCTGAGCTCGTGGCCGTAGTGGGCCACAAGCACGAAATCGTCCCAGCTGACTAAGGGAACATGCGGGAGCCGCGGTTTGAATGGGCTATAGAGGGGCCCGGTGGTCAGTGGGGGAGAGGGGGTGAAGGGGTATGGCTTGGATCTGGGGATTTGGATCAAAGGGGATCCGATGGTGGAGGCTCGTCTTATTCGCGGGATATGCCCGACGATGGTAAAACCCTAGACATGCCAGGAGATGGTCGGTGGTGCTTACCAGGGCTCCGAGGAGCGTAGGGGAGGGTTAGAGGCGATGTGGGAGTCGATGACGAGCCGGACGAGGGGAAAAAGTGGGGGTTCCTGCTATAGGGGAGGCCTCGCGCGACCACGCTGGAGGACGTGCTTCAGGATCTTGATGGCAGCGCTGGTGGTTGCTGACCTGAGAGGAGACAATTGTACCATTAGATGCAGGTTGAGGAGGGGAGCTCGGCTAGGTAGCATGCAGAGGGAGAATCGAAAGGAGGGAGGGGTTATGCTTGCAAGGAGAGAGGAGGCCGAAGCTCCTTGTTTGTCTTCTCATGGGTAAGGAATAGCAAGGGGGAGGAGAGGGAGCTCTAGGGTGTGAGTGGGGAGCAGTGGGGGCGAATGAGGGCAAAGGGGAGAGCTGGGGTGGCCTTGGGATATTTAACAAGGAGGGGAGAGGTCCATGGTGGACAATGTCCACTAGGGCAAGGGGAAGGGTGCTGGCCAGGGATTAGGCAAGGAGGGAGGTGGAGAGAGGGATGGTGGGGCCTCTGATTGGAGCACTGAGTGGAGGAAGGGGTGGTCTGGATGCTGCCCCTTTTATTTCAAACATTTGCAAGATATGATCCTCTCTCTCCCTCACATGCTTCAAGAGCAAAAAGGACAAGGGAGAGGGCTTTCTACAGTGGTCACTGATACGTCCAATTTGCATCACCATTCTATATCATAATTTGCCTCTATTCATTGATATATTTCATATTAAGAGGTGTTACTTATGTCTTTTCATCTATTTTTGCATGTTGTATGATTCTTGGAGGATGAACTGCCGGAATCGGGATTCTGATGAAAAAAGCAGTGTTTTGATGCAATTTCGCGAATATCAGAAAAATACCATAACAACGACAGAAAATCCTATTTTCCCAGGAGACGAAGAATGCCAGAAGGGGAGGCGGAGATGGACCAGAGGGGGCCCACACCCCCAGGCGCGGGCCACCCCTAGTCCGTGCCTACAGGGGGTGTGGCCCACCTGGCCCACCTCTGGCTCCGCCCTCTCTCCTATATCTTCTCCTCGAAACCCTAATACACGGGGGAGCAACCACAGAAATATGCCTCTGCGGGGCGGAAAACACCAAGAGAGAAAGAGATCTCCGGCATACAGATTTCTGTCGGGGAAATTCCTTCCCGGAGAGGGAAGATCGTCACCATCAACACCATCATCAAGCTATACTTCATCGGGATCATCATCATCCACATCATCATCTCCACCAGCACCATCATCACCACTCCATCCCGTTATAACAATTGTGTTGAATCTTGCATAATTCTTAGGGGAAACTTTCCCGGTGTTGACTACTATTGTAGTTGATTCTTGTGAGTGGAACCATTGGATTATTGTTTATGTTCAGATTGTTATTCATCACCATATCATCTTTGATCTTGATCCATATGATGTATCATGAGTAGTTCGTTTATTTCTTGAGGACATGTGAGAAGTCATGTTGATAGTAGTGGATTTGTGTTGAGATATTATTCAATGGTTTAGTATTTAAGTTGTGGTTCTATTCTTCTAGTGGTGTCATGTGAACGTCGACTACATGACACTTCACCATTTATGGGCCTAGGGGAATGCATTGTGTATTTGGCTACTAATTGTGGGGTTGCCGGAGTGACAGAAACCTGAACCCCTGTTAGGAAACCATTGCACAAGGGAGCGTAGGATCTCAGAGTTTAAGGCTGTGGTTAGGTTTATACCTTAATTGATTTATTGTAGTTGCGGATGCTTGCAAGGGGTTTAATCACAAGTATGTATTAGTCCAAGTAAGGTCGGTATATTAGCATAGGTTCACCCACACAACACTTACAAAACCAAAGAAGACTACTCAGCGATTTGAAGCGAAGGCACTTCACAGAATTCCCATGTGTCCTCGAGAACGTTTGGTCCTCATAAGTATTTCCACTGGCTTGTCCTTTTCTAAGAAAGAATTGAGCCACTTAATTGTTCGTTTCCTTTACTACTTGCACTTTATTTCTTTGCTTTATCATAAACCCCTAAAAATCCGTTTGCTAAGTATTTACAGAGATTTCCTGCTCCATACCACTAGTCAACACCTTCTGCTCCTCGTTGTGATCGACACTCCTATTTATCGAAAGTACTACGATACACCCCCTATACTTGTGAGTCATCAAGACTATTTAATGGTGCCGTTGCTGGGGAGTGAAGCGCTATTGAAGAGTGGAACTGGTAAAGGAAACTTCTACTGTGAGTATTGTTTTTTATTTCTGTTTGTTACTTTGTTTCCAATATGGATAACCCAATTGTTTTTCTATTTGGGAAAACTACTACCACTGTTAGGGTAGTAGATGAACCATCTCCTGTTGAGATAGATCCTTTTAAGATACATACAAGTATTGTTGATCGTGTTATGGATAATTATTATTTAGGGGATGGAACTGTCCATCCAGGTGATTATTTGATTTTTATCCATGAATTATGCGGGGTGTTTAAGTGTGCAGGTATCACAACTGAAAAGGTGAAGAAGAAGTTACTCTCTATATCCTTGAAAGGAAGAGTTGAAGAATGGTATAAGCTGCTGAACAATGGGCAATCCATGGAATGGGAGGAAATAGTACCTCTCTTTTATTATAAATTCTATCCTCCCAGTAAAATCCATAAGGATAGGAACTTGATATATAACTTTTTGCCTCATGATGGATCGAGTACAACTCAAGCTTGGGGAGATTGAAGTTACTAATGCTTAAATGTCCTATTCATGAACTCCCTAACGATATTATTATCAATAACTTTTATGCTAGGCTTTCTCTTCATGATAAAGATTTACTAGATGCTTCTTGTGCTGGATCATTCAAACATATGAAGGAAGAACCTAAATGGGATCTCCTAGACCATATTCAAGAGAACACTAAAGCATGGGAGAATGACAAAGGAAGAAAGTCAGGTATAAACTATGATTATGTATGTATTAAATCCTTTATGGGAACTGATGACTTCCGTGAAATTAGTAATGAGTATGGTCTTGATTCTCAAGTTCTTACAAAGTGTTTTAAGGCCTTTGCCTCTTATATTGAAATTCCTAAAAAGGAGTGGGACAAGTACCATGCTCCTTAAAAGACATTGTTACCCATGTTCCTGCTAGCATTGAAGTTTGTACTATTGATCCTATTTTGCCCGAACCTTATGTTGAAAAAAATCCCTTTTCCTCCTAAGGTGAAGGAACATTCTATCATAGCTAATGTGGTTAGCAAAAGTGTAAAGAAAACCGTGGAACCTGATGAGCAAATAAACATTGAACCTGTGATAGCTATTGTAAAAGATCTTGTCACTAAAAATATAAAGGATGATCACATTGTCTTCTATGAAGACGCTTCTAATATTGTCTCTCATCCTAGAAAAGCTAGTGTCCCTTTGCTTTCTGTGATAATTTGTGATTATTTCTATTATGGTTTATGTGATATTGGTGCTAGTTCTAGTGCTATTCCTTATGAGCTTTACAGGGAAATTATGCTATTGGTCCTTGTGAGCTTGAGGATATTAATGTGGTTATTCACCTTGCTAATAGAGAAACAGTTTGTCCCATTGGCATCGTAAGATATGTGGACGTTCTTTGTGGTAAGATTAAATATCCTGCTGATTTTCTAGTACTTGGTTCTGAAGCTAGTATAACCTGTCCTATTATCTTTGGTAGACCTTTCTTGAACACTTGTGGGGATATCATAGATTGTAGGAAGGAAAAAGTTTTGACTAAGTTTGATGGAGAGTATTATGAGTTTTACTTCTCCAAATTTGCTAAAACTCCTTATGAAAACGAACTACCTAATGAGGATTTCAGGGTTGAACAACTTGCTGCTATTTCTCTTCCTCCTAACAATGCCTTGCAGCAGTTTATGGAAGATCATGAAAGCAAGGTCTTCATCAAGGAAAGAAATGATATTGACGAGGTTTTCCTTCGTCAACCGGAGTTACTTATGCATAATCTACCTGTGGAAGATTTGGGTACCACACTACCACCTAAAGGGGACCCTTTTTTCAAATTAAAACCTCTACCTGATGATCTTAAATACGCTTATCCAGATGATAAGAAAATATATCCTGTTATTATTAGTTCTAAACTTTCAAGAAAGGAAGAGGAAAGGTTATTGGAAATATTGAAGAAACACCGACGAGCTATGGGGTATACTCTTGATGATTTAAAAGGGATTTCTCCTACTATATGTTAGCATGCTATTAATATAGAACCTGACGCAAAACTAGTTGTTGAGCACCAACACCGTCTAAATCCTAAGATGAATGATGTGGTAATAAATGAGGTATTAAAACTCCTTGATGCTAGTATTATTTATCCTATTGTTGATAGTCAATGGGTTAGCCCTGTTCATTGTGTCCCAAAGAAAGGGGGAATCATTGTTGTGCCTAATGAAAAAAATGAGCTTATACCCCAAGGAATAGTGGTTGGATATAGAATGTGCATTTATTTTAGAAAGGTTAATAAAGTCACTAAGAAAGATCATTATCCTTTGCCCTTTATTGATCAAATGCTAGAAAGGTTGTCTAAAAAGACCCACTTTTTTTTCTTGATGGTTATTCTGGGTTCTCTCAAATTGCGGTGAAAGCGCAAGACCAAGAAAAAACCATCTTTACTTGTCCCTATGGAACTTATGCTTATAGGAGTATGCCCTTTGGTTTATGTAATGCTCCTGCTACCTTTTAGAGATGTATGTCTGCTATCTTTCATGGTTTTTGTGAAGAAATTGTGGAGGTTCTCATGGATGATTTCTCCGTCTATGGAAATTCTTTTGATAATCGTTTGCACAACCTTGATAAAGTTTTCAGAGGTGTGAAGAAAATAACCTTGTTCTTAATTGGGAGAAATGCCATTTCATGGTTAATGAAGGGATTGTTCTTGGACACAAAATTTCTGAAAGAGGCATTGAAGTTGACAGAGCCAAAATTGAAGCAATTGAGAATATGCCTTGCCCTAGGGAGTCATATTGGAACACCTGGTATTCGTAGTATCCTTGGTCATGCTAGTTTCTATAGGAGGTTTATTAAAGATTTCTCCAAAATTTCAAAGACACTTACCAGTATTCTTAAAAAAGATGTACCTTTTGTTTTTTATGATGATTGTAAGGAAGCTTTTGAAACTTTGAAGAAAGCTTTGGCTAATGCTCCTATTGTTCATCCACCCGATTGGAGTTTACCTTTTGAAATTATCTGTGATGCTAGTGATTTTGCTGTGGGTGCTGTTCTTGGGCAACGTGTTGATAAGAAGTTGAATGTTATTCATTATGCTAGAAAGACTCTAAATTCTGCTCAAAAGAATTATGCTACTACTGAAAAGGAGTTCTTAGCTGTAATATTTTCCTATGATAACTTTAGACCCTATATTGTTGATTCAAAGGTTACTATTCATACTGATCATGATGCTATTAAGTACCTTATGACAAAGAAAGACACTAAGCCTAGGCTTATTAGATGGGTGTTGCTTTTACAAGAGTTTGATCTGCATATTGTAGATAGGAAAGGTGCTGAAAATCCGGTTGCTAACAATTTATCTCATTCGGAAAACATTTCTTTTGACCCTTTGCCTGTTAATGATAGTTTTCCAAATGAACAGTTGGCTGCAATAAGGGTAAGCCCACATGAGAATCCTTGGTATGCTGATTATGCTAACTTTATTGTTTCCAAGTATTTGCCTCCAATCTTTACAGCCCAGCAAAGAAGAAAATTATTTTATGATCTAAGGCGTTACTTTTGGGATGACCCACATTTATATAAATAAGGAGTAGATGGTATAATGCAAAGATGTGTTCCAGAGTATGAACAACAAGAGATATTGAGAAAATTCCAGGGCAGTGCTTATGGAGGACATCATGTTGGGGCTAGAACTGCACAAAAAGTTTTATAAACTGGATCCTATTGGCCTACTCTTTTCAAGGATATAAGAAAGTTCGCCCTATCATGTGATGAATGTCAAAGAGTTGGTAATATTTCTAGACGCGATGAAATGCCTATGAATTATTATCTTGTTATTGAACCTTTCGACTATTGGGGATTTGACTTTATGGGTCCTTTTCCTCCTTTAAAAGGGTATACTCATATTCTTGTTGATGTTGATTATGTTACAAAGTGGTTAGAGGCCATACCTACAAATAGTGCTGATGGTAAGACCTCTTTAAAAATGCTTAAAGTTGTTATTTTTCCTAGGTTTGGTGTGTCTAGATATCTTATGTCTAATGGAGGCTCTCATTTTATTCATGGTGGTTTTAGGAAAACTCTTGCTAAATATGATGTTAACCATAGAATTTCTTCATCTTATTACCCCCAAACCAGTGGGCAATTAGAACTTTCCAATAGGGAAATTAAATCTATCTTGTAGAAGACTGTTAATAGATCTAGGAAAAATTGGGCTAAAAAGTTGAATGACGCCTTATGGTCTTATAGAACTGCTTATAAAAATCCTATGGGGATGTCTCCTTACAAAATGGTTTATGGGAAAGCTTGTCACGTGCATCTAGAATTAGAACACAAAGATTATTGGGAAGTGAAAGAGTTGAATAGAGATTTTAAACTTGCTGGTGAGAAAAGATTGCTTGACTTGAGTACCTTAGATGAGTGGAGAAATGAAGCTGATGAAAATGCTAGACTCTTTAAGGAAAAGTAAAAATATGGCATGATAGGATAATTCTTAAAAGGGAGTTCCATGTTGGTGAGAAATTCTTTTGTATAGGTCTTGTCTCAGACATAACAATGCAAGATGCATGTATGACAAGTTGAACAATGCTACAATAGCTTTCTGTATAACCTTACTCAGTATACCTATTGTATGCATGCATGGCAAACATTTTAAAAGTATTGAAAACAAGGCATGCAATTTTAAATGGCCAAACAATTGAGCTATAACCCAATTATTAAGCCACTTCTATTGAACAGTTTTTAAAATCTTGGAAAAATAGCTACTGTGTAGGCAACCTAAAATAGAACCAGTACCAACTGGAATCACTAAAAAAAGATTTATAGAACTTTCTGAATAATTAAAATACTCTATAAAACCTTTTAATATATTCTGCAACTTCCAGTAATGTAAGTCTACCTTCTTAATTGACTAACAGGTTCCTCTTGTTCTACTGATTCCATAGACACCTAATTTGCAATTTTTGGAGTTGTAGAACTTTTCCTATGAATTTATTACTCTAAATAGGACATTAAACTATTTATTTATTCACAGCAAAACCTTGCTACAAAGGCCTGAAAAAACTGTATGGAAATATTCTATGTGAAAAACTGAATCCATCGGTATCTTATTTGCAATTTTTGGCCCAGTAGATTAATTGATATGAATTTTTCAAGTTTAAACCTAAATCTGCCAATTTTTAACCTATTTAAATAATTCAAAAAACGAGCTGACCGGTCAACCGTTGAGTTAGCGCTGACGAGGCAGTTGACTGGTCTCCAGTCAATAGCTGACTAGTCAGCGCCCAATATGGGCCGTTCATCTGCGATCGAACGGCAGGGAGTGGCCACAAGGAGAAAGGCTCACCGGCGGCGTCGGGGTCAACGGGGGCGAAGGCTCCGGCGAGGTATGGCGGTGGCTAGGTGGCGTACGGCGTGCGGGAGGCGACGTCGAGGCTCGTGGTGGCGATGACGCTTCCTATCATGTCCTCGGGCGACATCGGCGACGAGCTGGAGCGCGGGCGGTGGCACGCGGCTCCGGCGAGGTCGACAAGCGGCGTCGGGGCCCTGCGTGATGCGGAAAACAGGACGGGGAGAGTCAGTCCATGATGGGGAAGCTTCCCAGGGAGAAATCGGGGCAAGGGGCGATCGAAATCGTGCTCTACCGAGAGCAATGGCGTCGGCGGCGGCGCGTATTCCGGCGAGCAATCGAGGATTGGCGGCGGCGTGTTAGGTGATGGATTTTGGGGGATTTCGAAGATGGGGTTCTAGGGATTAAGAGGGGGCACCAAATACTCGGGGGGTCGTTCGAATTGTCGCGAATCCTGCGAGAATCGGCGTTGGCAGTCGTGTCTAAGAGGAACACGCGTTGGGGAAGATTACAAGCGGGGCCCACATGGCGGCGGCATGCGGAGGTTGACTTGTGGGGACCCGCACGTCAGTGGCGCTGGGCAAGGCGGGTTGGCTGCGGTGGCAGTTTCTATCTACCGCCCGCGCGGTTATGGGCTGCTGGCTGCGTCGGCTGCAGCGCTGGCAGGCCCCGGGTGGGCCGTCCGGCTGGGTCGCGGCTGGCGGCTGGTTTTTCTTTTTTTTGATTTCCTTTTTCTTTTTCCTGGATGTTTTCTTATCTGAATCTGAACTGACAAAACAGTCTGATTTTTAAACAAAAATTCAGTCAACCATAACTTTTGAACCGTAGCTCCAAATGAGGTGATTCAAATTGCTACGGGTTCGTGTCAGAACCCAATACGCACCTGTGTCTTCCAAACCACTAAATTAAACCTTTCCAGCATATGCAAGATAGAAACCGAGCACTCATGTGTATGTGACAAGGACATGCAAGTGGGTTTTGACAAAAAGTTCGAAACTGAATTTTTTGCAACGATGCTCATGATGCAATGGCATGTTTGCTATGTAGTACCAAATATAAAATTTGGGATGTGACAAGACTAACCCCCTTAAGATGAATCTCGTCCCCGAGATTCGGCGTGGCTAGCAAATAGGTGTGGGTGGTCCTCTCGGAGGTCGTCCTCACGCTCCCAAGTGGCATCCTCTTCGGTGTGGTGGCTCCATTGCACTTTGCAAAATCTGAACGTCTTGCTACGAGTAAACCTCTCTGCTGTATCCAAAATATTGACCGGCTTCTCCTCATAGGTCATGTCACTCTCCAATTGAACCTCCTCCAGTGGCACGGTGTCTCTCAACAGTGTATCCACCATCTCCGGATGGCACTTCTTCAACTAGGACACATGGAATACGTCATGAACAGCTGACAGAGCCTCTGGCATCTCCAACTGATATGCAACTTCTCCCTTGCGTTCTAAGACCCGATATGGTCCTATAAACCGAGGTGCCAGCTTACCCTTGATTCCAAATCTCTTAATCCCATGCAGTGGTGATACTCTAAGGTACGCTCTATAACCGATCTCATACACCACTTCCTTGCGCTTGGCATCAGCGTAGCTCTTCTGTCTCGATTGTGCTACCTTCAGCCTGTCCCTAATCAAAGCGACCTTCTCCTCGGCATCCTTGATCAAATCAGGTCCAAATAGCTAACGCTCTCCTACTCCATCCCATAGCAAAGGTGTCCGACATCTTTTCCCGTATAGCACATCAAACGACGATGTCTTGATGCTGGTTTGGTAGCTGTTGTTGTAGGAAAACTCGGTATACGGCAAATTTTCATCCCAACTAGAGCCATGTGACAAATCGCAAGCTCTCAACATATCCTCCAAAATTTTATTCACCCTTTCTTTCTGTCCATCTGTCTGAGGATGGAATGTTGTGCTAAACTCCAACCTAGTTCCCAATGACTCGTGCAGCTGGCGCCAAAAGTGCGATGTAAATTGGTGCCTCTATCTGATACAATGCTCTTGGGGACTCCATGTAGGCAAACAATCATGTCCATATAAATCTTGGCTAACCTTGCACTCGCGTAGGTTGTCTTCACCGGTATAAAGTGGGCTACCTTGGTCAAATGGTCGACCACTACCCAAATAGAGTCGTATACAGACCTGGTCTTGGGCAAGCCTATGATAAAATCCATTCCCACTCTATCCCACTTCCAATCCGGCACGGGTAATGGTTGTAGTAATCCTGCTGGCTTCTGGTGTTCCGCCTTCATTCGGCTACATACATCACATAAGGCAATATGCACGGCGATGTCTCCCTTCATGTTGCTCCACCAAAATCTGTACTCTAGATCCATATACATCTTTGTATTGCCCGGACGTATGGAATATGGCGAGTCATGAGCTTCCTTCAGAATTAGCTTCCTTATCTCCGGATCGTTGTGCACGCACAAATGATCTCCATACCACAAGGTTCCTTGCTCATCCTCGTGGAATTCTTTTGCTCGATCCTCCTTCATCTTTTCCTTTATTACCTCTATCTCCTTGTCTCCTACTTGAGCCTTCCTAATCATGTCCTGTAGCATTGGTTGGACTTTCATTGCTGCCAAATATCCCTCTGACACTACCTCTAGTCTAAGATCCTTCAATTTCTTGCACAAATCCTTGGGCAATTCCCCAACAGTCAATCCATTGGCATATACCTTCCGGCTTAGAGCATTCGCTACTACATTGGCTTTTCCTGGGTGGTATTCTAGATTCATATCATAATCCTTGATAAGCTCAAACCATCTTATTTGCCTCATGTTGAGCTCCTTCTGTGTAAATATGTACTTCAGGCTCTTATGGTCGGTGTAAACATCATAGTGTTTTCCCATTGGGTAGTGCCTCCATACCTTGAGCGCATGTACAACCGATGCTAATTCCAAGTTGTGCGTGGGTAATTCCTCTCATGGTGTTTAAGTTGCCATGAGGCATATGACACCACTCTCCCATCTTGCATCAGCACACTTCCAAGTCCCTGTCGAGATGCATCACAATACACATGGAAATCCTTCTGAAGATCAGGTAAACACACAACAGGTGCGGTCACTAGACGATGATTTAGTTCCTGAAAGCTAGCTTCACACACATCTGTCCACTCAAACTTCTTATCCTTCTTCATCAGTTCCGTCATTGGCTTAGAAATCTTTGAGAAATTTTCTATGAACCTCCTTTAATATCCAGCAAGTCCCAAAAAGCTCCGAATATCGCCCACATTGTTGGGCGCTTCCCATTCAGTAACTTCCGTCACTTTTCTTGGGTCAACAGCGACTCCTTCTCCTGACACCACATGTCCAAGAAATCCAATAGTGTTAAGCCAAAATTCACACTTGCTGAATTTGGCATACAGCGTATGTTCCCTTAGCTTCTCCATAATCAGTCGCAAATGTCTCTCATGTTCAGCATCATCCTTGGAATATATCAGTATGTTATCGATAAACACAACCACAAACTTGTCCAAGTACTCCATAAACACCTTGTTCATCATGGTCATGAAATATGCCGGGGAATTTGTTAGTACAAAAGACATAACTGTATACTCATATAAACCATACCTAGTGGTAAAAGTAGTCTTGGGAATGTCCTCCTCCCGAATCTTCAATTGGAAATAGCCCAGTCTCAGATCAATTTTGCTAAACATCTTTGCTCCCTCCAGTTGATCAAACAAATCATTTATGTTCGACAGGGGGTATTTGTTCTTGATGGTCACTTCATTCAGCGAGCGATAGTCCACTACTAACCTCTTGCTATTGTCCTTCTTCTCCACAACCAGAACAGGTGCACCCCATGACGACGAACTGGGCTGAATAAATCCCTTGTCCAACTTCTCCCTTAGTTGGTTCTTTAATTCCTTCAGCCCCACATCCATCTTGTATGGCCTCTTTGCTATAAGTCATGTTCCCGGCATCAGATCGATGAGAAACTCCACATCCCTGTCAGGTGGCATCCCTGGCAGCTCCTCCAGAAACACATCGGGGTACTCCTTTATTACAGGCACTGTATCCATGCTAACCCCCTTAAGATAATTTAGCTTACACCTTCCCAGTCGCACCGACGACTTGAACCTAATTCTCTTACCATCTGAGGTCTTGAGAAAAACCGCTCGCTGTGCACAATCTATGTGTCCCTCATGCATAGACATCCAATCCATTTCTAGTATTACATCTAAACCTTGTGACTCAAATATTACTAGATGTGCAATAAAATTGTGTGCTTCAATCCTCACAGTTAAGTCGCGGCATCCCGCGCTAGCTATCATTTCCCCTTCAGGTGATCTTACTCTAATAGACCCTTTTAGAGACTCCATAGGCAGCTTATACTTATCCACAAATTCCCTTGATATGAAAGAAAGCGATGCACCAGTATCGAAAAGAATAAGTGCAGGGTGAGTGTTGATTGGAAACTTACCAACCACAAGCTTAGGCTCATCTAGGATCTCCTCCACATTCATGTGGTTCACTGTGGCCTTCTAGTTGTTGCCTGGCTTCAGTACCATCTTCTCCGGACAGTTGTCTGCATAATGCCCTTTCTGGTTGCACTTGAAGCATGTCACCTCAATCAGGTCCTTCACAAAGTTGCGATCACGATTGCGGTCATGTCCATTGTGTCCTCTAGAATGGTGAGTGTGTCCACCCTTGTGGTTGTGGCGGCTGCTCTTGTGGCTCTCATGGCGATGTCCATCGCTTCCATGGCTGTGGCGGTCATGGCTTCCATGGCGCCCATAGTCACTTCCCCCATGCTTGGAGTATCCATCATAATAAGTGCGAGACTTGTGGTGAGAGACAGAGTGGTGATTGTTTTTCTTTCTCTTGCGGTTCTCCACCTGTTTGTGCATCCCCTCCAATATTCCGGCCTTGTCCATAAGCTCCTTGAAAGTGGGGCAATAAACCAATAGCATATGTACCGATAGCTCATCACTGAGGCCATCCAGGAACCTCTCTCTCCTCTTGGCATCAGTGTCAACATCCTTAGGGGCATAGCGCGACAGGTTGTTGAACTCCTCTGTATATTCAGCCACGGTGTGGTTGGTTTGGCGCAAGTTGCAGAACTCCTTCCTCTTCAGGCTCAAAACTCCTGAAGAGACATGGTTGGTCCTGAAACCTTCCTAAAAAGTGGCCTAGGTCACAGTGTCCAGCGGGTGGGTGATCTGAAAAGTGTCCCACCACGAAGCGGCTGGTCCCTCCAGTAGGTGAGCAGCAAACCTCACCTTTTGAGCATCTGTGCATCCAACAGTTACCAGATCCTTATTCACTGAACACAACCAGTCGAGAGCAACCATCGGCTTAGTTGCAGTAGATAACTTCGCTAGCCTTAGCCTCAAGAACGTTGTAAGTGCATCTCCCTGGGGCTGGTTGTTCCCATTGTTGTTTTGTGCTGCCATGAACTGGGTTATCACTTGGGCTAGCTGTGCTTGAGCTGCCATAAGCTACTCCATCTCAGTAGGTTGACGGCGGGGAGGCATCTGCGGTTTAGCACAGGTAATCTTAGAAAGAATCATTTACGAAAATATAATTCTACCCATGCATCATGATCAAACAACAACAAAGAAATCACAGACAATCATGAGCAAGAAACACATCAGAAAACAAACGATCCAGCAATGTTCCAGGTGTTATCCTAGAAGTATATAGCTACTGAAATAGTTTTAGAAGCATTGGAAACAGCTATAAACATAAACAGGCCAACAAAGCAATAAAACAGGAATCTGCCAGAACAGTCCAGCTGTGTTCACAAATTTTTCTACCTGACTTAATCTCGTCAGGAATTTTTGCTGATTTTTTTGCATATTTTGCAGGGAGTTTAGAACCAGATCCTATTTTTTCAGATTTTTACCAGTTACCAATTTTTTTTGAAAAATCGTACAATACAGAAGGGTCAGCAGAAAACTACAGCAGGAAAACTCGAATATCCACCAAAACCTTGCCATAACTCATTTATAAAATTCTCACAAATAATCCTGTAAATTTAGAGTACACATAGGAGCAACTAAACGCTTTAAACTAACAGAAACTAAGTTTTACATTGATCAAGGCCTTAAACTAACGATGTATCCTAACAAAGACTAATTGGTGGGCATCTAACTACTTCATGAAGAGGTTGCAGTAGGTCCTTGCGTTCATGCGTTGGCGCTTCTATCCACGGACCATCCATGTCGGTGGTGTATACACTTCTCATGAATCCTCACTTGAGACCTCAAATTCCACCTCTTATGGATCCTCTTCTTCTTCGTCCTCTCCTGTAGAAGCAACAGCTTCATCTCCTCCACCATCGTCTTCTCCATCCTCATCATCCTCATCTCCATCCTCATCATCATCATCTTTCCCTCCGTCATCATCAACATCATCATCGTTGCCATCATCTCCATTGTTATCATCAGGGGGTGGATTCAACTGTGCTTGGAGAGCGGCAATCTAGGCTGCCATATCAACAATAGTCTGGTCCCTTTCCTGGACGGTCCCTTGCAGCTGCTCTATGGCTTGATTGTTTTCCTGGATGGTCCCATTCAGCTGTTCTATGGGTTGATTATTCTCCTGTACGGTCCCATTTAGCTGTGCTATGGTTTAGAACATCAACAGCTTCATGTAATGTATCAATCTCCTGTCCTTGTACCACTAGTCCGTTGCTGGCAAAATTAGCTATCTCCTTTACCATCATCACTTTCTCAGCTAGGACTCCATTCTCCACCTCCATATCCTCTATGTGCCTCTATAGAGGTCCCCACCTTTAATAAGGTAGAGATCCCTGTGTTTACAATGCTAGTCCCTGGATCAATAACTAGCATCCATAGTTAAGATGTTTTTATTATCAAGAAACAAAGGTCATTATACAACTTTATAACCAGGAATAAAATAATTCATTACATCTTACATAGCTCATTTGGCTATCTCATTACATTGCAACAGAAATAACTATAGCATGGAGTCCTTCATCTTCAATGTGCCACAAGCAATCATGTTGGTTGTAGACTTGTAATCCTAATCAACACACTTTACTAACATCAAACAAACCTGCAACATTATAATTACAGCCACAAGGGTCAATACATTTGAATTGTATTGGCAAGTTTCACTATTATGTAGAAATAAGTGGATCCTAACAATACATGCATATTTGGCTAAGTAGGGTTTAGGATCATTTGCAGAAAGCAATATAGTTTTATCCTATCTTTTCAAAATAGTTTTGATCTTTTGAAAATCTTTCTGAACTCCTTGGAAAACTCCAAGTGCTTCTAATCCCTTGTTGTCACCATCAAGTTTTACTTTGGGAAATTGGAATGTCGAGATCTTCCATAGCTTCAGGCCTTAGTTGCTCAGAGTTGTCCATAACCGGGGACACGGCTAAGTACTTAGAATTTTGATCTTCTGCAGAAGTTGTACACTTTACCCACATGACACAATCTCGTCTTGACGCCACTAGTGGCCGCTGGATAAGTACTCACCAAATGGAGTACCGGCATATCGAGAATGTGACAAAGTATTTCCATAGAAGTCCTCCCAATACACAATGCTACCTTGTCTACCAAGCACTAATGTAGGGACATATTTCCATACATAATTCTAATTAACCTGAAGATGCCAATGCATGGGTCTTCCATTATCTAGTTGCCTAAGCCAGAGCCCATTTAGCATGTGGCTGTACACGGAAGCCACTGTACGAGAAACATGTTCAATCTCTAAGTCCCTGGGTGGTTTTCTTCTAGTGCACATACAAAAAGATAGCCATATAAACATGGTTCCCTTTGTTGCCACCTTGTCCAAAACATGAGTATCTCCTTTCCACCCAGGTGGTTCATTGAGTACTTGTTTTATTATATAAAACATATATTTTTTCAACACTTCATATAATCATATCATGTATCCCATCCCAAATATATAGCAGGGCTAACCATACTACAACTACAATATTTTCACTAAGGAAGATATAAGGATACCCTAATAGTATATACCATAGCATAGAAATATAGTAGTCCTATCATACATGTTACAAAAATCCACTAAGTGTAATGAAAATAGTAGGACATGGATGATAGTGTCACTTGCCTTTTTAGTAAGGAATATTGGCTCACTCCTTGATCTTGCAATTATCACATTGTTCTAACTTCACTATAATTCAATAAAGCAAACATATATTGAACCAGCATTCAAACAATTCACCACATAAAATAACAAAAACAAGGCAATGCATGCAAGCATGCAAAAGATGGTTTTATTTGAAAAAGTTGTTTCTTTTAGGCTCTAAACATTTTAAAGCTCATATTGGTCATTTACAAAAGTGGTAAAACCATTTAAATTCAAGATGGTGAAAATGGCCTATTTAAATCATTTTGTTTTGCTAAAATGATTTATCTCTAAATGATAACCCCTAGTGTTTGTAAAATGTATTTAAACACAATATGTTAGTGTTTTAAGGTCAAGTGTTTAATGTTAAAACCATTTGCAAAAGGTTTCACCCCATTACCCAATTTTATACCAAAGAGATATTTTATGTTGTTGAAAATGCCTTTTAGCAAAGTAATAAGTTTATAGGGTTCATCAAATATATTTTTAAATCTCAAAACTTGGTGTTTAGGGTCAGAGAGTTTAATTCAACTCATTTTACAAATATTTTACTCAAAAAGTATTTTTAACACATTAACAATATTTTTATTTGACTAGAAATGTTCTAATTCAAAGATTTATTCTCTGGCTTCACAAAATACACTTTTAAATCCATAAGTTGGTTTGTATGGTCAGTAGGTTCAAAACAATCCATTTGCCAAAGATTTTACCATAAAATATTTCTAGAATAATTTTTATATTCGAATTGTGACTACATAAGTTTCTGCAAAAACAACTAAGTTTCCACAATCAATTCATTAAACAAAGTGCATGGCTGGAAATGTTTTGTTCTCTTGATTCGAATGATATAAAATTTGCAAAATTTGGACGTGTGGATTAAAAGTTATGAATTTTGCAAGTTTGCATATCTAATAGATCAAAATTTCTGTTTTAAATCAAACTCTGGACACGTGGCTCATTCTTACTGGATAATACCGTTTCAGCTGGATCGAGCTGCACAGGCCACATGATTTCATTTAAATCACACGGCACAGATCGACTGATACCGCTTCACTTAAGTTTCTATCGTAGGCACGCGATTATGATCCAACGGTGTAAAGGAGCCTAACCAAAACTATGCGGAGCTAGCGGCGGCGGACGGCGGCGCGCGCTCAAACGGGGTGGTTGCGGAGGAACTAGGTCGCGCGGTAGAGGGAGAGGATTCTCACCGTGCTCGCGTGGTTGCAGTGAAGCTCGAGGTAGGGTCAGTTCGTTGAGGGGCGCACTGGAGCAGTGGCTATTGCTCGCCGGAGTTTGCGGTGGCGCCAGGTGCTTCTGTTCGTCGACAGGGGTGGGGCTACAGGCTACCAGAAGGTAAAAGGAAGGCTGCGTTAGACGCGGGCGAGTGCGGAGATCACAGGAGTATCATTGAGAGGGACAGGGGCGGTCTGTACTCACCGGGGGGACTCGCCGGAGTCGAGGCAGGAGGCGGCGACACTCTGATGTTGATGTTTTCGAGCCTCTGGTGAACGCGCGGGATAGTGGTTGGTGCTAGGAGGTGCTCAGGAGTCTAGGGGTCAGCCTCGTGTGAAGCAGGGGTCGAGGGGGTAGCTATCCTTGACGGAATCGATGAAGGACCTCGTCGGAGCAGAGGGGGTTCGAGCTCGTTATTGCGGCAGCCCGGTGGCAGAGAGGAGATGGCGCTTGGGGGAAAAGAGAGAGGAGGAGTGGGTGTTTAGTAGGGCGTGATCACGGTGGGTAACGGCCTCGGCATTAAGGCGAATTAAGCCTGCGAAATCAAGCCAGAAATCGGCAAAGAGGGGAGAAATGGTCGCGTGCGGGTGAGAACGAAGGTCTGGCAGGTGGGGTCTGGTTGTTTGCGAGAGGGAGAGAGAGAGTGTGGGGGACAGCGTCAGTGACTGCGCGGGTGTGCTCGTGGGTGAAAAACGTTTCGTGAAGGGAAGGAGTGGGCTGTGTTTGCTGGGCTGGACTGGGCCAGATTTCTGGTCTGGGTTCGTTTCCCTTTTTTTATTTAGAATCTTTTTCTTTTTCTATTTTGAATTTCTGTTTTGATTTCTATTCAAATAATTCAAACACTATTTGAATTCAAACCTTTACCAAACTTTGTGTATATTTTGATACTGTTTACTAACATATTACAAAGACCATTTTAGAAAAATTAATTTAATATTTTAGGGTTTATTATTTATTAAAAATAAATAGACATTAGTCTTTATTTCAAAATAAGATTTAAATATGTTTTAAAACTCTATTTGAATTCTAATTTTTTTCTAGACCTTTTTAAGTAGGTTTTATTTATTCAAAATAATTTCACTTTGAATTATTATTCAAAACACATCATTATGTTTTAATGTTCATTTAAAATGGGAAAATGTCTTTACTTAAATAAAATTGGATATTAAAAAATCGTCATGATTTTATTTAAATAATCCTTTACTCTTTTTATTAAACAAAAATATTTTATTTTATTTGCTTGGCCAAGTTTTAATTTGGCTTTTTTAAAATAGTCCTTATTTATTTATTTCTTTTTTCTTAAAAATCCATATCTTTTATTTAAAGCTCCAAAAATGGTGATTCCAAGTTTTATAACTTTATTTATTATTTGTTTATATTTTTAAACCCCTTGAAGATTTTATTTGTTCAAAATAGGTTTTGATGTTTTATTTGGAACCAAAAAGTTTCTTTTCACCCTAAATTTCAACAATTATTTATTTTGTTTATTTATTTTTCACATTTCAAAATTTGGAAAATTTTGGGATGTGACAGCCTCCGACGGGGCGACATGTTGTTCTTGTTGCCTGGGGTAACCACAACGTTCCCATTCTCATCCCGCCTTCCGTAGTCACGGTAAGGTGAGTCTTCTGGCAGCAGGTGTCGAACAAGATGGCACTAGCGTGACAGGGCTTCATGCAGGGCAAGTTTATTCCAAGCCCCCAGTTACAATACGTCTTGGTGTAGACCAGATGCGGAGGGTTTGGCAAGGCGACATCCCTAAA
Organism: Avena longiglumis; assembly: GCA_030063025.1. Taxonomy (NCBI): domain Eukaryota; kingdom Viridiplantae; phylum Streptophyta; class Magnoliopsida; order Poales; family Poaceae; genus Avena; species Avena longiglumis. The sequence continues at coordinate 188,788,450 of CP125974.1, read as the reverse complement.
GATGAAAGTGGTGATCTCCTAGGCGTCCTCGCCATATCCATAGGTGTATATCCTTCTTCCCTTGAACATGGGCAGCGGCAATCCCAATGACTCTGAGAGTTGTTCCAACTGTCTTGCAAAGGGCCTTGGTGACTCAATCGCAGCATACTCAGTCCTGACTTCTCCCATCTATAAATTAAAAAAGAAAAGTGTGAGAATAGCATATGGTAAAGATTTATGAGAGTGAAAGGCATAAGATCAAAGATAGAGTAAATATAAGCTTTAGTAATTCTATGGCTTCCTAATCCAAACCTAGGTCATGATCCTAAAGTCGACACACGGGCTCTGGTACCATCTTGTAACACTACGGTTCTGAAAAGACCGTAGCTTCTATGTGATAGGCCAATCCCCGGATCAGTTCATTGACCCACAATAGAATAAAGATGAATAACATAGAAAATATCCGTGTATCATAAATAAGGAAAGATCCAGAGTAATATTATTACAATAAAGGCTTAGATCTAGTCTAGCTCAGCTTATTCAAGTAGGAACATAAATAAAATAACTCCTCCATTCTTCAAATTGCCTACAAGTGAACAAGTGCCGAGTGGAGTACCGTGGCCTAATCAATTAGTTTATACACCCTGCAGGGGTTAGTACACTTTACCCATATGACTTGGCCAGCCCATCTCGTACCACCACTCTCATATTGGCTGATGATAGGGAGAAGTCCAAGAAGGGACCATTCAGGAAGTAGCTCCCCAAACCCGACACGCACTGTACCAACCTACCAAAATTCTACATCTCTGGATACGTGGGTTCAAACTGAGTCCAACCAACCGCCCATTTCATTATTGGCACATGGTTATACACGTAAGCTACCAAATAAATAATTCAATCATTTTCTCTTGATACCTGGGTGCCTTTTCGCAATGATACCACCAAAAATTATCAATCACATCACACCTAGGAGATTCATTGATTAAGTTATTTTTAGTTTTCGCAAACCAACACATTTAGAAACAACTTTGAGTGATGTAACCCAGCCCTTGTTCATCATAGCATGGCTAAGCTCATCTACCAACGGTGGATCATCTATAGGAAATCCCTACCACATAATAGGACATAGCATAGCGATAGTACTTTCCTACACATGCATCTACAAAATACCCGACAATGCATTAAAAATAGTAGGACAACATCATGAAAAAAGTAGCATCTACTTGCCTTGACTGTAGCGGTCGAACGAACAATCCTCACACGAGCAAGCGTTGCACTCATCACAATCAACACGATACAATTGCAATCACATAAATAAACCAAACACAATCATAAAAAAACATAACAATGCAAGATGCATGCATGACAAGTTGAACAATGCTACAGTAGCTTTCTATAACCTTACTCAGTATACCTACTGTATGCATGCATGGAAAACATTTTAGAAGTATTGAAAACAAGGCATGAAATTTTAAATGGCCAAACAATTGAGCTATAACCCAATAATTAAGCCACTGCTATTGAATAATATTTAAAATCTTGGAAAAATAGCTATTGTGTAGGCAACCTAAAATACACCAGTACCAACTGGAATCACTTAAAAAAGATTTATAGAACTTTCTGAATAATTAAAATACTCCAAAAAGCCTTTTAATAGATTCCGCAACTTCCAGTACTATAAGTCTACCTTTTTAATTCACTAACAGATTCCCTTTGTTCTACTGATTCCAGGGACACCTAATTTGCAATTTTTGGAGTTGTAGAACTTTTCCTATGAATTTATTACTCTAAATAGGGCATTAAACTATTTATTTATTCACGGAGAAACCTTGCTGCAAAGGTCTGAAACAACTATACAACAATATTCTACGTGAAAAACTGAATTCATCGGTATCTTATTTGCAATTTTTGGCCCAGTAGATTAATTGATATGAATTTTTGAAGTTTAAACCTAAATCTGCCAATTTTTAACCTATTTAAATAATTCAAAAAACGAGCTGACCGGTCAACCGCTGAGTCTGTGCTGACGAGGCAGTTGACTGGTCTCCAGTCAACAGGTGACTAGTCAGCGCCCGATCTGGGCCGTTCATCTGCGATCGAAGGGCAGGGAGTGGCCGCGAGGAGAAAGGCTCACCGGCGGCGTCGGGGTCGACGGGGGCGGCGACTCCGGCGAGGTATGGCGGTGGCTCGGTGGAGTACAGCGTGCGGGAGGCGACGCCGAGGCTCGTGGTGGCAACGGCGCTTCCTATCGTGTCCTCGGGCAACGGCGGCGACGAGCTAGAGCGCGGGCGGCGGCACGCAGCTCCGGCGAGGTCGGCGAGCGGCGTCGGGGCCCTGCGCGATGCGGAAAACAGGGCGGGGCGAGTCAGTCGATGATGGGGAAGCTTCCCAGGGAGAAATCAGGGCGAGGGGCGCTCGAAATCGAGCTCTACCGAGAGCAATGGCATCGGAGGTGGCGCGTATTCCGGTGAGAAATTGCGGACTGGCGGCGGCGTGTTACGTGATGGATTTTGGGGGATTTCGAAGAGGGGGTTCTAGGGATTAAGAGGGGACACCAAATACTCGGGGGGTCGTTCGGATTGTCGCGAAACTCACGAGAATCAGCGTTGGCAGTTGAGTCTGAGAGGAACACGCATTGGGGAAGATGACAAGCAGGGCCCAAATGGCGGTGGCACGCGGAGGCTCACGGGCGGGCCCGCACGTCAGTGGCACTGGGCAAGGCGGGTTGGCTGCGGCGGCAGTTTCTATCTGCTGCCCGAGCGGTTACGGGCTGCTGGCTGCGTCGGCTGCATCGCTGGTAGGCCCCGTGTGGGCCGGCCGGCTGGGCCGCGGTTGGCGGCCGGTTTATTTTTTTTCCTTTTTCTTTTTCCTTGACGTTTTCTTATCTGAATCTTAATTGACAAAATAGACTGATTTTTAAACAAAAATTCAGTCAACCGTAACTTTTGAACCTTAGCTCCAAATGAGGTGATTCAAATTGCTATGGGTTCGTGTCAGAACCCTATACGCACCTATGCCTTCCAAACCACTAAAATAAACCTTTCCAGAATATGCAAGATAGAAACCGAGCACTCATGTGTATGTGACAAGGACATGCAAGTGGGTTTTGACAAAAAGTTTGAAACTAATTTTTTTTGCAATGATGCTCATAATGCAATGGCATATATGCTATGCAGTACCAAATCTAAAATTTGGGATGTGATAGCATATGAAAGAAGTTCAAGGCCCTAAAGGAGAAGGCAGTCTCGAAGACAAAATGGAAGCATTGGAGCAGGAAGTTTTCAAGTACAAAAAGATGGCGGAACGCGAAGTGGATGTCATCCATAAGATAAGTTTAGAACTCATCACCAAGCACGAGGAGGAGGTAGCTGATCTCCGAGATGAAATCCTCTCGCTCCATCATACCACCAACCAATTACAAGCATAGCTCTAAGACATACAAAATTAAATTGTAAGCATGAGGCTAGATTTAATCGCATAATATAAGCTCTGCTTCTAGTTTCAGGATTGTGGAAACCAAGACATCCTTTTTGGATGGGGAACCTTTACCTTGGAAGTCAAATGATGACAAGGGAACACCACCACCACTGAAGGAGTGATTCGTCATCAGGTTTGGCATCCCCTTGGCTTGTTCCAAGCTTGGGGTTGTGCCGCGGTATCACATCATTATCTTTTATCTTTTACCTTTTTAGTAGAGCTATATCTTTGGTAGAGAAATTATCTTATAGGTTGGTTTCCATTGTGGAAGTATCTCTCCTATATTTTATTATCTATGTATCCCTTGGTGTGGGTGCCTTTATGGAATATTAAAGAGAAGTTTCATCTTTTACTTTTTGCACTTCTTATTTTAGTTTGCAATCTCTATTATATGATTGATCTTGTTGATCAGTATTGTCATCACTTTGGACGCATCAAGTAGATCTAAATTGGTTTTGGAAAACCGAGCTCTAGTTAGTAGCAATGCTTTTTGAGGTTTGAAAGGAAAAGACAAAAAGCTTGCAGGTATTTTGTACCATTTATTTTCTTTCTTGATTCGCTCATAAGCCTAGTATTCTTTATTGAAGATCTTTTGTGTCTTCAAGTAAGATTGCATGTTTGGCTTTATTACTTGTATATTTTCCTGTTTATTTCAACTCTTTTTCTTGCTACCCATCCTTGCTAGCCAAAAACCTGTTTTGAGAAGGCATACTTCTCATGCATCCAACCCCTTTGAACCAAAACCTGTGCCATTTGTGTCCACCATATCTAGCAATTAGCATTATTGCTATTCCAAGCAAATTCTCAATCTTCATCTATATTTCGAATTAAAAAAAATATTTTTCTATGTGAAAACTAGTTAGTAAAGCTCTCATGAACTTGATGTCACACCTTATTTTTCTGCCCCTAATAAACTTGAACCATTGTGTCATTGAAGTTGTATATGCTTGCATTTATACGTTGGGATTAGCAGAACCTCACGGGGAATGCTTTCAACACTTATGGATACTTATCCAGTTGATATCATGCTCTTTTGTTTGCGGATGTCGTCTGTGTGAAATAAAAGGGGAGCTTGTAAGTCCATGGAGTTATGTATGTGTGTTAGAGAAACGCCTGGTCCGCTAGCCTAAGCCATGCCTAATCATGGTGGAAACTTGCAGCATAACCATAGTGAAAATCCGTGTACCATCCTCAATAAAAACCTATTCAAATAGCAAATAAAAAGATCGATGAGATGCTCACTATCTACTTGCCTTGTCATTTTGATTATGGGATAGCTCATGTATCATGTGCAAGGGAAACCCTGTTGGGGGGTCTTTATGATACACATGTATTTACAATGACAAGAATTTACTGGAAACTAAAGTTGGGTAGCATGAGGAGCGGCCCTCGTACTCAAGGGACATGAGATTGCCAACTTATATTTCGTCAATCATATACTCCATCTTTGTTAACTTTAACCTTAATCACCTCAAGATGCTCATGATAGGGGCAATGAGAGCTCAAAGCTAGTAAGTACCATAATATTTTGGAATCTCTTTATGAACTTCAAATCCCTGCTTCCCTCTATGAAGGGCCTTTCTCGTACTTCTAAGTTGAATCAGTAAACCTTTTTCCTCTCTATCTCCAGCAAGCATTTGATTTGTTGTATTTCAAGCATTCATATGATGATTTATTCAATGATGTTCTTTATATTAATTGTTTGCACAAGACTCTTATCTAATGAGTAATACTTTGAAAGCCATCATTGTGAAAAACCTTTTATCTTTGAACAAAGAGTACTCCTGTTGTAAACTTCTTTACAAAATCTTTACTTGAAAACTGTTTGCCAGCTATTATTTGACCAAGAACAAAGTTTACCAATCCTAGATTTATCTTTATGCATCTCTATTGTGACTCATATACTTGTTTCAAGCTAAGTTATATAATGGTAAGTTGCTTTCTTCTATGAGTTGTGTAATGGTAAGTGTGATGGTTCTTGCCCGTATTCTTTTATCGACACTTCACTCCATAAACCTGTGGACATGTTTACTGAGCTCAGTTTTGGCTTGGGGACAAGAAAAGGTCTAAGCTTGGGGGAGTTGATACGTCCAATTTGCATCACCATTCTATATCATAATTTTCCTCTATTCATTGATATATTTCATATTAAGAGGTGTTACTTATGTCTTTTCATCTGTTTTTGCATGTTGGATGATTCTTGGAGGATGAACTGCCGGAGTCAAGATTCTGATGGAAAAAGCGGTGTTTTGATGCAATTTCGCGAAGATGATAAAAATACCAGAAAAACTACAGAAAACCCTATTTTCCTAGGAAATGAAGAATGCCAGAAGGGGAGGCGGAGATGGTCCATAGGGGTCCCACACCCACCAGGAGCGGGCCGCCCCTAGGTTGTGCCTACAGGGGTGTGGCCCACCTATCCCACCTCTAGCTCCACCCTCTCGCCTATATCTTATCCTCAAAACCGTAATACATTGGGGAGCGACCACAGAAAGATTCCGCCACCTCTGCGGGGTGAAAAAACACCGAGAGAGAATGAGCTCTCCGACAGACAGATTTCTGCCAGGGAAATTCGTTCCCGGAGAGGGGACATTGTCGCCATCAACACCATCATCAATCTAGACTTCATTGGGATCATCATCATACACACCATCATATCCACCAGCACCATCATCACCACTCCATCCCGCTGTAACAATTGTGTTGAATCTTGCATAGTTCTTAGGGGAAACTTTCCCGGTGTTGATTACTATTGTAGTTGATGCTTGTGAGTGGAACCATTGGATTGTTGTTTATGTTCAGATTATTATTCATCACCAGATCATCTTTTATGTTGATCCATATGATGTCTCGTGAGTAGTTCATTTAGTCCTTGAGGACATGGGAGAAGTCATGTTGTTAGTAGTAGATTTGTGTTGAGATATTATTCAACGGTTTAGTATTTAAGTTGTGGTGCTATTCTTCTAGTGGTGTCATGTGAATGTCGATTACATGACACTTCACCATTTATGGGCCTAGGGAAATGCATTGTGTATTTGGATACTAATTGTGGGGTTGCCGGAGTGACAGAAACCTGAACCCCCGTTAGGAAACCATAGCACAAGGGAGCGTAGGATCTCAGAGTTTAAGGACGTGGTTAGGTTTATACCTTAATTGTTTTCTTGTAGTTGCACATGCTTCCAAGGGGTTTAATCACAAGTATGTATTAGTCCAAGTAAGGTCGGTACATTAGCACATGTTCACCAACACAACACTTACAAAACAAAAGAAGACTACTCAGCTATTTGAAGCGAAAGCAATTGACAGAATTCCCATGTGTCGTCGAGAACGTTTGGTCCTCATAAGTTTTTACACCGGCTTGTCCTTTCCTATGAAAGGATTGGGCCACTTGCTGCAATTGTTCGTTGCCTTTATTACTTGCACTTTATTTCTTTGTTTTATCAGAAAACCCCTAAAAATCCATTTCCTAAGTATTTACAGAGATTTCCTGCTCCATACCACTAGTCAACACCTTTTGAAAGAGAAGATGACCTTCGGAAAGATCACCCTCACCTATTTGCTAGACAATCTGAATCTCGAGGGCGAGATTCATCTTAAGGGGGTTAGATTTGTAACATCCCAAATTTCATCAAATTCAAAACCATGCTGTTGCATTCATATCATCATGGCATTATTACCTTGTATAAATTTTTTCAAAGATAAACCCTAAATAAAACCATATTTAAAACCCTTCTTATATTATATATATGGGGCAAGGTTTTATTTTTATTTTTCAAAGGTCCAAAATGTTTTTGAGTGATTATATGTGTTTGAAACACTTTTGGATACTAGGTTCACCACAAAAAAGTTTGGTGGAAGTTTGAATTCAATTGGATTTGAAATGGGCATTCAAATCTTTTCTAGAGAATCAAAACAGTAAAGGAAAAAGAGAAAAGGAGGAAAAAATAACAATAGTTGACCATTTAGCCCAGCAAGCCCCAACGGCCCACTAAGCCCACCCGAGAAACCCCCTCTCCCTCTCTCCTTCGCACCCGCGCGCGCACCCTCCCCTCACTGACCAGTGGACCTGTAGCCACGTCAGCTCCGTCGTCCCCAAATCCAGCCTACGACCAGTTCATCTGCCGTTTCCTCCGTAGTCACTGCCGATTTTTGATTTTGCTTAATTTACGATGAATGTGTGCGTTATTCCCTCCCCCCACTCTGGCTACATAATCCCCTCCCCTCCGCAGCATTTCCCCTCACACAGCCAGCTCCAAGCGTCGCCAGGCTCCACAAATTTAGCTTTTCACCGTCGTGGTACCGACGAACTCCGGCGCTTCTTCTCATGCAAGTGTTCGCCTCTTCCTCTCGTTCATGCTAGTGTGTTCCTCTTTCTCTTGTGCTTCTTCTCATGCCTTTGGTTCGTTCTAAATCGCATAGGTCACTGTCCCCGTCCCCGTCAACCTCTGCAAGCACCCAAGGTGCCATTTGACTCCGGCGAGTAATCACGGTAAAAGCCGAGCGCCCCTTGACCTCTTCTTCACGCTATCATGTTTGCCGTGACCTTGTGCGCCTTCTAATGCCAACAGTTTGCCTTATCTTACCCTAGTTCCTCGTCTTTGTATCCAACAGTGAGCACTCGACGCCAGGAAGAACTCCGATGAGGTTTTCCTGTCGTGTCCGTGCGCCCTGTCCAAGCCAAGTACACGTTGATCTTCACCATATCCTCGCGACCTTGGTAAGCATCAGAGCCCCTCCCCTAACCCCCTAGCTTCACCAGCACATCGCTGTCAGCAGTGTCGCCGCTGCCAGAACCATTTCCGCCGCTAGGTTTTGGTCAGAGCAGTTTGAATCGTTAGATCTACATCTGGTGGCAAGGATTAGATCACTTAACAAACCATAGGCCAGCGCACTCTAGGGCGGCCCACACCATAGGCTGGCGCGCTCTAGGGTGGGCCCACGCCACCCTACGGTGTGGCCGACTCGTGGCTCCTCTGCATCTCCCCTTCGGTCTTCGTGTCGTGTCGGGAAATATATTGACTTTGGCTTTTGTTCTGTCCAATTCCGATAATATTTATTTACTAGCTTTTCTAAAACAAAAAACAGCAGAAAATAGGCAATTGGCACCATGGCCTCTTTTCATATCATCATGGCATTATTACCTTGCATAAATTTTTTCAAAGATGAACTCTAAATAAAACCATATTTAAACCCCTTCTTATATTATATATATGGGGCAAGGTTTTATTTTTATTTTCAAAGATCCAAAATATTTTTGAGTGATTATATGTGTTTGAAACACTTTTGGACACTAGGCTCACCACACAAAAGTTTGTTGAAAGTTTGAATTCAATTGGATTTGAAATGCGCATTCAAATCTTTTCTATAAAATCAAAATAGTAAAGGAAAAAGAGAAAATGAGGAAAAAATAACAGCAGTTGACCATTTGGCCCAGCAAGCCCCAACAACCCACTAAGCCCACCCGAGAAACCCCCTCTCCCTCTCTTTTTCGCACCCGCGCGTGCACCCTCCCCCTCACTGACCAGTGGACCCGTAGCCACGCCAGCTTCGTCGTCCCCAAATCCTCCCCGCGACCAGTTCCTCTGCCGTTTCCTCCACAGTCACTGCCGTGTTTTCATTTCTCTTAATTGACGATGAATGTGTGCGTGATTTCCTCCCCTACTCTGGCTACATAATACCCTCCCCCTCCGCAGCATTTCCCCTCACACAGCCATCTCCAAGCGACGCCAGGATCCACAAATTTAGATTTGCACCGCTGTGGTACCGACGAACTCCAGCGACACATTCTGGTGAGATCCATGTTCGCCTCTGCCTATCGTTCATGCTAGTATGTTCCCCTTTCTCTTGTGCTTCTTCTCATGCATTTGGTTTGTTCTAAATCGCCTAGGTCACCATCCCTGTCCCCGTCAACCTCTGCAAGCACCCGAGGCGCCATTCGACTCTGGCGAGCAATCACGGTAAAACCCGAGCACCCCTTGACCTCCGCTTCACTCTATCGTGTCGCCGTGACCTTGTGAACCTTCTAATGCCCACCGTTTTCCTTATCTTACCCTAGATCGTCGTATTCATCTCAAACAGTGAGCACCCGACGCCAGGAAGAACTCCGATGAGGTTTTCCGGCCGTGTCCGTGCGCCCCTGTCCAAGCCAAGTACACGTTGATCTTCCCCTCATCCTCGCGACCTTGGTAAGCATCAGAGCCCCTCCCCTAATTCCCTAGCTTCACCAGCGCATCACTATCAGCAGCGTCGCTGCTGCCAGAACCATTTCCGTCGCTAGGTTTTTGTCAGAGCAGTTTGAACCGTCGGATCTGCATCTGGTAGCTAGGAATAGATCACTTAACAAACCATAGGCCGGCGCACTCTAGGGTGGCCCACACCATAGGCCGGCGCACTCTAGGGTGGACCCACGCCAACCTATGGTGTGGCTGACTCGTGTCTCCTCTTCATCTCCCCTTCGGTCTTCGTGTCATGTCGGGAAATATATTGACTTTGGCTTTTGTTCTGTCCAATTCCGATAATATTTATTTACTATCTTTTCTAAAACAAAAAACAGCAGAAAACAGGCAATTGGCACCATGGCATCATTTCATATCATCATGGCATTATTACCTTGCATAAATTTTTTCAAAGATGAACCCTAAATAAAACCATATTTAAACCCCTTCTTATATTATATATATGGGGCAAGGTTTTATTTTATTTTCTAAGATCCAAAATATTTTTGAGTGATTATATGTGTTTGAAACACTTTTGGACACTAGGCTCACCACACAAAAGTTTGGTAAAAGTTTGAATTCAATTGGATTTGAAATGGGCGTTCAAATCTTTTCTATAAAATCAAAACAGTAAAGGAAAAAGAGAAAAGGAGGTAAAAATAACAGCAGTTGCCATTTGGCCCAGCAAGCCCCAACGGCCCACTAAGCCCACCCGAAAAACCCCCTCTCCCTCTCTCTTTCGCACCCGCACGTGGACCCTCCCCCTCACTGACCAGTGGACCCGTGGCCACGTCAGCTTCGTCATCCCCAAATCGTGCCCGCGACCAGTTCCTTTGTGTTTCCTCCAAAGTCACTGCCGCGTTTTGATTTCTCTTAATCGACGATGAATGCGTGTGTGATTCCCTCCCCCACTCTGGCTACATAATCCCCTCCCCCTCCGCAGCATTTCCCATCACACAGCCATCTCGAAGTGCCGCCAGGCTCCACGAATTTAGCTTTGCACCGCTGTGTTACCGACGAACTCCAGCGACACATTCTGGTGAGCTCCATGTTCACCTCTGCCTCTCGTTCATGCGAGTGTGTTCCTCTTTCTCTTGCGCTTCTTCTCATTCCTTTTATTTGTTCTAGATCGCCTAGGTCACCATCCCCGTTCCCGTCAACCTCTGCAAGCACCCGAGGTTCCATTCGACTCTAGCGAGCAATCACGGTAAAACCCGAGCGCCCCTCGACCTCTGTTTCACTCTATCGTGTCGCCGTGAACTTGTGAACCTTCTAATGCCCATAGTTTGCCTTATCTTACCCTAGTTTGTCGTCTTCGTCTCCGACAGTGAGCACCCGACGCCAGGAAGAACTTCGATGAGGTTTTCCGGCCGTGTCCTTGCGCCCCTGTCCAAGCCAAGTACAAGTTGATATTTCCCGCATCCTCGCGACCTTGGTAAGCATCAGAGCCCCTCCCCTAACCCCCTAGCTTCACCAGCGCATCGCTGTCAGCATCGTCGCCGCTGCCAGAACCATTTCCGCCGCTAGGTTTTGGTCAGAGCAGTTTGAACCGTTAGATATGCATATGGTGGCTAGGATTAGATCACTTAACAAACAATAGGCCGACGCACTCTAGGGTGGCCCACACCATAGGCCGGCGCGCTCTAGGGTGGGCCCGCGCCACCCTATGGTGTGGCCGACTTGTGGCTCCACTTCATCTCCCCTTCGGTATTCGTGTCGTGTCGGGAAATATATTGACTTTGGATTTTATTTTGTCCAATTCCGATAATGTTTTCCGCGACCTTGTTTGCCTTCTAATGCCCACAGTTTGCCTTATCTCACCCTAGTTCGTCGTCTTCGTCTCTGACAGTGAGCACCCGACGCCAGGTTTTTCGGCCGTGTCCGTGCGCCCTTGTCCAAGCCAAGTACACGTTGAGCTTCCCCACATCCTCGTGACCTAGGTAAGCATCAGAGACCCTCCCCTAACCCGTAGCTTCGCCGAATAATTGCTGTCAGCAGCGTCGCCGCCGCCAGAACCATTTCTGTCGCTAGGTTTTGGTCAGAGTAGTTTGAACTGTTAGATCTACATCTCGTGGCTATGATTAGATCACTTAATGAATCGTTATGATTAGATATGATCTGCATGATTTCATATAGATCTAACGGCGTGGAAGCGTGATCCAGCGCAAAGCGGTACGCGCCAATCAGAACACACTGTATGTCCCTGGTTTTGATTTAAAACGTGTAAATTCAGTAACTTTTGATCTGTTTATCCAAAAATTACAAATTTTATATCAATGGATTCATAAAAATAATCTCTTTGCATCTACGGCCTTGCTTTGGCCATTTGCATTTCATTGCATTTGCAGGCATTCATATATATTTTTGTTTGTATATTGAATGTGAATTTTGTGGTATGATTTTATTTGTAGATTTTGTGGATTGTAGAGAGTTTGATTGTGAGGATTGTGCCTATTACCTCAAATACCAAGTCAAGTGATGCTTCATTCTTTTTCCTAATATTTTATTTATGCACTAGTGATATTTTGAGTAGGATTTGCATTGGATTTTTCTAAGTGTATGCTATGCGATGGTAAAATCCTATAGAAATTATCTTAGTAGTTGTTATCGCCATATTTTGGCCTAAGATGGAGATGGGCCGTGATCAAGATGGGCTTAGAAGATGCATATATTCAAGGTGTTGTTGGATCGGCCTAATGCGTAGATTTGGGCTGAATTGCCCGTGTATCTTGTATCATAGTAGGATTCGTGTTTGTTTAGGTTCCGTTTATGTTTGGGTAGAGATAGAGTTGTAGAGTTATTCCAAAAGTAGAGAGTCTCCGGACTATAAATATGTACCTAGGGTTATTGAGAAAAGGAGGACAATCACGTTCACAACAAACACAATCTCGGCGCATCGCCACCCCTTGTTCTAGGGTTTTTTCTCGGGTAAGTGCCATGCTGCCTAGATCGCATCTTGCGATCTAGGCAGTATTTACTTATGCGTTATCCGGTGTTACTCGTACTAAGCCTTGTTGATGGCGAGTAACACCTTTACCACAGATTTGTTAGAGCTAGCATCGATACTTTTACTATGATTGCTCATGTATGCTACCTCTAGCTATCTCGCCGTCTTTGCACCTTCTCCCGGGTGTAAAGGTGGCATCTTGCTTGATTTCTGCTTAAGTCGATTTGATCTGTTATAGTTGTGCCTTGTTCATCAAGGTTTAGTTTAATATCTACGTGGTTAGGCCTCACAAACGGGTTGAACGATCCGTGTCGTAAGGTATGGTTTATTGATCTTAGAGGGATGTTTCCGGAATTGACGTTATGTTGGTTTTAGGCCTTCTCTAGGATCGGTTTTCTACTATCTTTCGTATCTATTAGGCTCAACTACGTGGGGACGTTCGGTTTGCGTGGTGAAAACGTTAAACTATCGAGATCGATTTAACTTGTAGTAATTAAGCAAAACCCCATGTTATCATAGATCCAATGCGAGCCATGGGGACAATCGGCTCTGAAAGCCGATTCTGAGAAACACGGAGCCGATCACGGCTCGAATTTTACGTATACTTGTTTACCGTGCAGAAACCAATCGGAACAATCCATCACCTTCGACCAGGTATAGGTCGGTGTACGCATCTCGAACCAAGACAGGGCGGCGTGCGTGCCGCAAGATTCGGGGCGTCGACCGAGGGACCAGGCCCACCAGCTCTGGGAGCCTCCCGGCTCTTCGTGTTGCTCGTCACCGCCCGGTGAGTTTTGACAGCAACACATTCTCGCACGGTGGGACATTCAACAACATCTACATCAATGTCCGGCCTTCTACCTGGAGAACAGGCGGTCCGCGTCTGACGAGCTTCTGCTGAGCACAAAGCGTATGGCGAGATCAAAGAGCTCTTGAAGCCGACCTCATCGGCTCTTCGAGAGGACCCGTTCGCGTGGCATCGGTGGAAGGATTCTCCCAGGGTGCTCTCGATGAAGTGGATCATCTGTTCCTTCGGAGGAACGCTCTAGGGCTCTCTGACGGAGGTCAACTACATGGTGGCTCATTCTCTACACCGCCACTCGAGAGCACAGTGAGCAGCGTTCGGCGGTCGCGATTCGCGTGGTCCAGAGATCATGAAGCATCGATTACTCTCCGTCGGGCCCACTTTAGGAACCCACCAAGGAGAAAGACCGCTCCACACCAGCCGCAATCGCCATTCACACTCGGCTCCAGCCGCCAGGGATCAGCGGCATATATTGTCTACAAGGCGGAGGCGATCAGGTGATTGCCAATTCTGTTGAGCCACCCAAAGAGATCCCGCATGGGTACATATGTGCCTACGTGCGGATGCAACAACTTGGCGCGCACCAGCAGGTCGCAACCGCAGGAGTGTCCGGCAGGGTTCCTCTGCAGATCTTCGTGAGCGGCGTTCTGGAGCAGCGATATGTCCGGGATGGACGACAAACAGCGTGGCTAGCCAAGTATGCCAATGGAACAAGCCATGAGAGTCTAGCCCTGCAGCCCAAACAGTGGACCAAATCATTGCCATCTTGAGAGATCGGTTAAACCGTGCGAAAAGGCGCACCATCGGCTACTCAAAGCCGTACCCCAAAGTTTGACCTGATTCCACTACCACCCAAATATAAGCTCCTGAGTTCTCAAGATTCCGGATCGGAGGTCAAGCTCGATCGAGCACATAAGCCGATACAGCACGCTAGGCATGATTTGACATCGGATCAAATGCGCGTGAGATTTTTTGCACAATCTCTAACAGACCAGCCTTTGGGTGGTACACCTCGCCACTGATTCAATCCGTGCACTGGAAGCAACTAGAAGAAACAGTTCCACATCCAATACCATTCGGAGGCCACCGAGGCTGGCATTGCGGACTGGCGCAAGTCGTCGAGCGGGAGAAACTGTGCGAATACATCCAGCGCTTCAGACCATCAAACAGATGTTACTCGGCTCGTTTAATCGAGAAGGAAGCAATCGAGCTTGCGTATCATGCCTCGGCACCCATCAAGGGCGTGGCATTCGGTAGAATACAACTCATTGGCGCACATGGCTCGGCCCGGCGATGTATGAGCAGCGCCACCACGAGTTGTACCAAGACAAATTCAGGGCGTCCGATAAGCCCGGTCGATGCGAAGAGGAAGATCCTACGCCGGACCCGGAGGTGGCCGTGGCTGACTGGGCTCGGGGGCAGATCCTGTGACCTGTAAATGGGTAAAACAGCCAGGGCCTGCGAGAGGGTTCGACTTCGATGTGAGCAAAGCTGAGCAGATATTCGATCATCTGAAGGAGAAGCGGTGAGGTTGCCGAAGGCCACAAAATCCCTACGGCCCAGGAGATGAACGGAGACCATCGCAAGTGGCATCATTCATTCACTCACCCCACCAACGAGTGCAAGGAGCTTCGCCAAATCCAGATGGCTATAGAGCAAGGCCGTCGATCCTCGGCGATTCGCCATGAAAGTGGACACGAACCCGTTCCCGGTGTCAACATGATAGAGCTCGATCGCTCGCGAGACGTCAATCTGGACTTTTCGTTCGGTGTCAACATGGCTGGTCTGGCACCACCATGACACGTACAAGGAAGAAGGCGATCACTCTCGGGGCAAAGAAAGAAGGCTGGTCCACGCGGCCGGCCCGCGATAATGACGGAGATACTTATCGGAGGAACAGGTGAGGAGTGCGGTATCGAAGCCACATTCCACGCATCTCCTTAATAAGTATGAGCGTCGGCATGATCAACGCGCCGACAAGGTGGAGCAATGAAGGACATGGGCACCTCGCCAGAGACCACCCAAAGAGAAGGAAGGCGCAGACAAACATTGGGATTGCCCTTTTTCAAGCATTCTTTGGGGCGTGGGAATGAGCCGATTGCCCACCGACAACCGCCCGAGAATGTGGACAACGAAAGAAGGGCACGAGGCCAGTATCGGTGTTCGAACGTCTAGGACCTCTCCAACCTCAGAGCCGTCCTAAGGAGTCCGCCCGAGCGAAGGGCCTTGAGAGGCCCAGGGATGACAAAGAAGAAGACAGGTTTCACCGTCCAAGGTGGTGCCCCGATGGACTCAGACACACCCAGAAGCGTAGAGTGCAACGGCTGCGTAACTTAGAAGAGGCTGAAGCGCAGTATCTCCACGCGCTAAAGAAAGCACGGCCTGATCTGGACGTCAAAGTAAGGCAGACTACGGAGACGGAGGGCCGCGCGACAAGGAAAGAGTGGCGACCCAAGCCAATAAAAGCCAATGCACAGGCATCGGCTGGCACGAACATGGTTTTCGTGCTCCCGGCAGAGTTCTGCGCGCCACAAACCAATATGCTACCAGTGGCACAACTTGACTGCGGCCCACGGCCGGTTATCTTCGAGAAGCCACGTGAGAAGGGTTACAAACATCTGGAAAGCTGTACTGCGGGCTACATCAATGGACAACCCGTCGGCAAGATGTTGGTGGACACCGAGCGGCGATTAATATCATGCCATACTCCATGCTACGACGTTTGGGACGCTCCGCAGACTGATCAAAACCAACGTCACGCTAAGTGACTTCAACGGCGATCGTCGGAAACGCAAGGCGTTGAACGTGGATTTGACGTGGGCGGAAAACCGTACCCGTCATTTTTCGTCGTGAACAGCAAAAGTACCTCGCCGTCTTGCTAGGAAGGATTGGATCCACGCTAAGCTGCATTCCATCCACGATGCACGATGTACGTCTGATGGGACGGGGATGAAGTGGAGGTCGTCCATGCAGACGATTCTATCGAGGTTTCCACTGCTGGCATGAACATCTGGGAAGCGGAAGACCAAGAGCCGATCTCTGGAATCAATCTAGACGGCTGCGAACGTATTGAAGCTACAAAAAGCGGGTGAGGCTGGTCTTATCCGCGGCATTACAGAGTAGAAAAGCCCACGATCATCCGTGGTACGGCCGATCCCTGCGATCGGCCACAAAAAATAAAAAGCAGCGATCATACGGCAAGCAGTTCATGTAGTCGTAGCAGAGTGATACTCTGCCACTGTAAAATAATAAGGTGTAAACCGCCCTTGGCATACGCAAGCAAGAAGGGGGCCGATTCAGGCAATCGGCCCAAATTAATTTTGTTGTCCGCACCCATCGTTTGCCCTGTGTTTAGCGTCGATTTGACAGGTGACGGAACGCTAGGGTATGGGTTTACATCAGCTGAGGAGCTAGGAGAGATCGACATCGGCCCTGGGGATGTGCCGACGTCCGGTCAGTTCACGAATCGGCGACTTGAGCCGATATCTTCAACTTACTTGAAAGATTCGGCTCGGGGGGCACCTAAATGGATAAGGCACAAAAGCACGGGAGATATTGAACAGCAAAAATGTAGGGGCCGATATCAAAATCGGCCGAATAAGGAAACAATATACAGCCAATGCACGGTCATCGGCTTTAGCGGTCCACACACACAGTTACAAACAAGTGCCAGTTTACACATACGAGCTGCCAGTTTACACATATGAGCTACTGAAGAAGGCATCGAAGGCGTGGAAGGCGTCAGCCCGGATACGATCCACCTCGGCGATCTCGGCTTCGTCATCTTCATCCTTGCCCGACACTAGCTGTTTGCTTAGGGCGCGTATGCCCGCCAGATCGGTCTTCAGTTGAGCTTTGAAGCCTTCCGCTTCGTCTTGGGAACGGGCTATGGATTCTTCCTTGTCACGGATGAGCTGTTTAGTCACCCGGGCCTTCTCCTCAAGATCTTCCAGCTCCTTTTTCAAGGATGCGAGCTCGGCAATGCTGACAGAAGTGTCAGTTCTAGCATCCAGATGCCTTTTCTCATTAAGCTGACATCTTTACGCAATATCGGCTTTCAGCGGGAGTTGGGCATGGCGAGGTGGATCCTTTCACGCTAGTTTCACCCGTGGCGAAAAGGACAGATTTGCAACCGACCAAAGCTTCACTTGTAATATGCCTGGAAGATGATCCTGAATTTCGGCAAGAACGCCCTTCACTTCCTCAGAACCCTCGATCAACTCCTCAAGCGGGGAAGACAGCAAGTTTTTCAGGCGCTGGAATTGAGGGGGAGCAATCCTGGCTCGTGGTTCAGTGTGGTCGACAGAGGGAGTAGGTTCGATGGATTCAGGGTCGAACGACAGCAAACCTGAAAGATCGCAACCCTGGCAGCCAGAAAAGCGTCAGTACGCGTCTAAACATGCAAGAACGGACACGGATGTAAACGTACCTCTCCTATCAAGGAGATAGCCGATGAAGAGACCATCGGTTCGTGTGTGGTCACTGGAGGCTCCAGGTTGGCAGCCGTTCCATCTACACCTTCGGGGTTCCCCAGATCCGGCGTCAGCACGGCCCCGGCCTTCCCACTAGAAGCGTCAGCTGCCTGTATAAAGGGTAATTTATCAATATCGAAAAGGGAGTAAGGGGCAGGAGCATAGAAGATGAGGATTTTTCAGAACCTCGGCAGCGAAGAGACTTGCAGTTCTTTGCGAGCTCTTTTGGGACCCGCAGATGGCCCCCCCTCGACTGACGCTCGGGGGGCAGCAGTTTCAGGGGCCAACCTCTTCTTGGAAGCCGATGGTGGTGAGTCCGGCTGGTTCGGTGTGATGGTCCTCTCAGAATCCGTGGGACCTAACTCCCCTCGATTGGTCTGGGTATCCTCGCTGGAAGAGTCTTCGACAGAAGCCTGCAAAGGAGGGGAGTCAGTAAGCGTGGGCGTGGCTGCAAGAATAAAAGAAGCGACAAGGATCGACTAAAACCTAAAGTTAAGCTTACATGCGAGCTGTCTGGGGAAGGGCTCCGGCGCCTCAAGGTTTTTCTGGCAGCTACCTTCCTCACCATCGTCCTGGTTTTAGTCGGAACTCGAGGGGCAGCTGACTTAGGAGTTGCTGGTTTCTTGGAAGCCGATTGTGGCGTTGTCGGCTGTTTCTGCATTATGACCTTTTTCAGAGGTGGCGAACCTTTGCAGAAAAGAACCACAGGAGCTGGCGGGAAGAATTCGAAAGGGGAGCCATCGCTGTGCGTAGGCTCAGGGCCATCTTGTTGCTGCGAAGGGAAATAGTGAGTTAATAAAAGGATCAATTGCAGGCTGCATCGAGAAAATTTGCAAGTAGGAGTACCTGGTCCACGGGGATGTCATAGTCAGCGTCTAGCTGTTTCAGCAACGGTCCCAGAGCTCTCCTAAAGACGTGAGTCTTCCACATCAACCACCAGTCTTCAAAGCCATTGGTTGATGACGCAAAGGTGAGGTCGGTGGGAATTGGGATGGTCAGAGCATCAAAGAAAGAGTAGCACCTCTGACTGGTGAGAGGATCAGGCAGATCGGCTCTACACTCTGTGAGTTGATGAAGAAAGAAGTGGGGAGCTACTTGCCCAAGGCCGAATTGACGAGCCACTACGACTGGCTGGTAGAATTCGTACCCAGGTTTGATTATCCGGTTAGATGTGCTCATGCCGACTGGAAGGAAACAGGGGCGGATGACGGTGGAAAAGAGTTGCCGGGTGCCAGTGTCATCGGCAAAGTTGTCTAGCCTGAAGGAGAGTGGATTCTCAAAATGTTCTGCTTCTTCCATGTAAGGGAAGAAGTTAGGGTTGTCCAGGCCTTGGAAGAAGATGCTGAACCATTTTGACGCCTCTTGAGGGGTCAGTTTACTACCTGGCAATCGATACAAAGCTTGGCCATAGCTGGTGCATCGGATTTGCCTCCCTTTAACGTCGGGGAAAGTGCAACTCGCCAGAAGGGGGAAGTCTGGGATGCGGTTTTGGAAGTACAGCTGAGCCCACAGCTGGATGAACCACCAAGGTCCACCTGTTCTGATTGCTGTGCCTGAGAACAGTTTAACAGACATCAACTGGAGGTATCTGTAGACCTCTCCAAGGAACAGTTTGCCGATGCCAAGCTGGGTACCTTTGGCCAGTTCGTAGGCTAGGGAAAGATAGTTCTTAGTGGGAGCCAGGGAAGGGCCACAGAAGATGAAATGCTCTAGCCAGAAGTTGAGAAAGGCTGTATGTTCTTTCTCCGAAACAGGGCCCTTGGTTTTCATATGACGTTGGATATAAGCGCCCCAGCTTGTGCACTCTGTTTTGGAAGACAGTTTGTAAGGGACTGTGGTCAGTGTGAAAGCAGAGGGGCTGGGTGATGTAACATCCAGACCAGTAATCATTGCCACATCTAGCAAGGTTGGCGACATAGGGCCATGGCCGAATATGAAACAATTCAGGGCGTCAGACCAGAAGTAGCCAATGGTTTTGAGAAGATTCTCGTGTTTTTCAAGAGGAGACAATGATAGATGCAAGGCATCGGCTATTCCCAAAATTTCCCATTGGGGTTGGTGAGATCTAGCTACTCTACTGAACCAAGAAACCCAAATTTCAGGGGGATTAGGCCAGGCTCGCAAGCAGTCGGCCCAAGAATTCAGATCTAGGTCCTGGCTTACGAAGGGGATTCTATTGGCCTCGCAAGAAATTAGATGGGCGGGACTAGAATCTGTACGAGGGCCAAGACAGAGAGAATTGGGGAGAGAAGGATGCGGCAGCAGAATGTCTGAAACCTAGAAGATTTAATGGCGAAATAAAGGCATTAATTCAAGTTTCGCCATCAAGTTTTAACTTTGTGTTAACATTATGAGGGGTAAGCGTACCTTGGACGGAGACCTCCGGGTTGGTGGTGGACGATTCGCCATCCGGTTTCTTGCGGAGATGGATCTGTGGAGTAAGGATTGAAGGTTCTTGTTGCTATGAGCTCGATCTGGTCGGTAGGCAATTGGGGATCTAGGCCGCCCTTTTTGAAGAGAGTCGCAGGTTACCGTTTGAAACCTGGAAGTGGCCGTTTGGTTTTGCCTAAATATACGGCTGGGTTGACCTTGTCAACAATTTGGGGAAAGCTGATATGCATCGGCTTTTGAGTTGTGGTTTGGTTGACTGTGAAAACATGATAAGGTAAAAGCCGATGAGTTGCTATCGGCTCTTGGAGCATCGACTTGTTTTCAACATCGGCAAAATTGGGACGAAAAAATTAGCATCTTTGAGGAAACAGATTCTCATTCATTTGGATACGGATCAATTACAAAAGGGGGGTCCGGCTACTACTACTACTATTGTTGCTAATTCCTAATTTAAAGGGCGAGATCGTCGCCGCTGTCGTCGCCGTCGTCTTCTTATTGTCTTGGCTGCTACGGCGTCGTTTCATTCTTCTTCTTGAAGAAGCCAGTAGGGGCTTCATCGTCTTCATCGTCATTTTCTGTATCTTCGCTTGACCCGGCGCGGAAGCGCTTCATCGGCGGGTACTCATCGGAGGACGGGTCTTCCTCCGATTCTTCCTCTTCGTCTGAAGACTCGACGCCGTCCCATGACCAGGCATCGTCACTACTTTTCGCCTCCAGCTCCCCGTCGACCAGGAACTGAAGGTTCTCTTCGCCGTCTGTCAGGGACGCATCGTCCTCCGACCAAACGGCAAAGTCCCAGTCCCTGACATCCCACCATCGTGGGGTGAAGGTACTATATGTGGCCGTAGGTGGGTGCTCCGGAGTTGGCTCACGGTCGCTAATGCTATTGGAGGCATGAGAGGATAGACCAGAGGAAGCAGAGGAGGCCATGACAGAGAAGGGTTTTTTCCGGTGGAGAAAGAGGGTTTTCTGGCTACAGGAGGAAGATGGGGACACCGAATGTTCAAAGGATTTAAATAAAGAGGAATAGTGAAGAAAGCGGTTCAATGCCATAGCAGTTTCCCAGTTAACTGCCAAAATCGTCAAATCATGCACTGCGGAGGAGTTGAGAAGACAGGGCATCATGATGAAAGGGTGGCGTGACGATCCTGTTCTGCTACGCGTTCTGACATACGCGTAGCCCGATAAAAAAAAACCCAGGAGAAGAAAAAAACACACAGAGTGGTTTTGGAATTATCATTGCCAAAACCAGGGGGGCATGTGTTATCGCCATATTTTGGCCTAAGATGGAGATGGGCCGTGATCAAGATGGGCTTAGAAGATGCATATATTCAAGGTGTTGTTGGATCGGCCTAATGCGTAGATTTGGGCTGAATTGCCCGTGTATCTTGTATCATAGTAGGATTCGTGTTTGTTTAGGTTCCGTTTATGTTTGGGTAGAGATAGAGTTGTAGAGTTATTCCAAAAGTAGAGAGTCTCCGGACTATAAATATGTACCTAGGGTTATTGAGAAAAGGAGGACAATCACGTTCACAACAAACACAATCTCGGCGCATCGCCACCCCTTGTTCTAGGGTTTTTTCTCGGGTAAGTGCCATGCTGCCTAGATCGCATTTATGCGTTATCCGGTGTTACTCGTACTAAGCCTTGTTGATGGCGAGTAACACCTTTACCACAGATTTGTTAGAGCTAGCATCGATACTTTTACTATGATTGCTCATGTATGCTACCTCTAGCTATCTCGCCGTCTTTGCACCTTCTCCCGGGTGTAAAGGTGGCATCTTGCTTGATTTCTGCTTAAGTCGATTTGATCTGTTATAGTTGTGCCTTGTTCATCAAGGTTTAGTTTAATATCTACGTGGTTAGGCCTCACAAACGGGTTGAACGATCCGTGTCGTAAGGTATGGTTTATTGATCTTAGAGGGATGTTTCCGGAATTGACGTTATGTTGGTTTTAGGCCTTCTCTAGGATCGGTTTTCTACTATCTTTCGTATCTATTAGGCTCAACTACGCGTGGACGTTCGGTTGCGTGGTGAAAACGTTAAACTATCGTAGATCGATTTAACTTGTAGTAATTAAGCAAAACCCCATGTTATCATAGATCCAATGCGAGCCATGGGGACAATCGGCTCGAAAGCCGATTCTGGAAACACAGGAGCCGATCACGGCTCGAATTTTACGATACTTGTTTACCGTGCAGAAACCAATCGGAACAATCCATCACCTTCGACGGTATAGGAGGTGGCATCTCGAACCAAGACAGGACGCGTGCGTGCCGGAAGATTTGCGGGCCGTCGACCGAGGGACCAGGGCCCACCAGCCGCTCTGGGAGCCTCCCGGCTCTTCGTGTTGCTCGTCACTGCCCGCCGGTGAGTTTTGACAGGCAACAGTAGTTTTCCCTAAGTTAAGAAACTTTTTATACTAGTATGCTTAGCCTAGCTAGTAGAATACGAGGGTGGAATATTTATGTTATAATACTATCCAAAATCTATGCCAATGTTTTTGATTAATAAAAACATAATGTTAATGAATCACCTGGGTGGAATGGAAAGTTTGGTTTGTGTTGAGTGGTTACACAAGGCCCATGTCTATGGTTTAGCTTGTGTATCACACTTGTGGATGGCCACCCAGGAACAAAGAGATTTGAGATGTTTAGTGTTGAGAAGCTTCTAGTGCAACCACATGGCATATGGGCTCTGCCTTGACCAACTAGGTTGCAAGAATTCAGCCAGATGGACAGTTGGTGGTAGGGTTGATAGGATGGAACGCGTCCATGGTGGTCTGATGGAATGCTTCTGAAAAGTCTCGTCTCTATGCATGTCGAGTCTTGTGGGGAAATTGCACCAACTATCGAGAGTTTAAACCTAAGTACTTGGGTCATGATTTATAAAAGTTTGCATATCATTCATGCATTCATACGCATTTGGGTAATTTTCAAATAAGACTTCAAAACAGAAGAAATTTGTTGCCTATTATTTTATGTAGGAAAGGCAATGTCTTCATTTTTCACTCTCAAATTATGAGAATACTTTGTTTCAACCAGAAAGGTTTGAATGTAGGTTTGAATGTTGATTTCAAAGCTTGCTCAAATTTTAAAGACAAGATCCTTAATTAAAACCAATTTCAATGCCTAATATAAATAAATAAATAAATAAGGCATGGTTTTATTTTAATTTCAATGCGCCAATATATTTTTGAGTGAACAACAATGTTTTATACTCAAATATGTGCGTGGTTCACTTTACAAAAAATCCAGAGAAAATTTGAATTCAAACTCATTTGAATAACATTTGAAAATGATTTCTGGAAATATAAATAGAAATAGAAAAGGAGAAAAGAAAACAGAAAAGGCCAGCATTGCCAATCTGGGCCAGCACTAGATCCATCCCACTAAGCCCACCCGGCGCATTTTTCCTCTGCTCTCTCTCACGTGCGCAGCTCTACCCAGCTCTATCCACACTCGCTGACAGTGCAACCCCACTGCTACCTCAGCCTTCTTCCCCAAATCTCGCCCGCAGATCGCGTCGCCGCTGCCGTTGCTACCGATAATGGCGCTGTGTAATTGACCTTGAATCCGCAGGCATTTCCTGTCGCGCTGCCACCTACTTAAACCCCTGCACCCCACGGTCATTTCCCTTCACTCAGCTCACTCGCTCCGCCACCAGGCTGCCCGTATTTCGCACCACACCGCCGTTGTCCGACGACCTCCGGCGATCGATTACGGTGACCTCCGACCGCCCCTTTCCTTCTGGTAGCGTGTTCCTCGTGTCCTTGTGCATCCTCTAACGCCTTTGGTTTTCCTTAACGTGACCCAGGTCACCGTCCCCGTCTACCTCTGCAAGTAACAGAGCCGCCGCTCAACTCCGTCGAGAAATCACGGTAATCTTCGAGCACCCCTTGTCTTCTCTTTGACCCTGTCATGCTCGCCGTGACCTTGTGCACCTCCTGATACCCTTGATTCGTGCTAGGGCGATCCAGAATTTCGGCAACGTCATCGTTCGGAAGAACCCGATGCCGCCCGCAACTTCGACGAGCTCCTCCGGCCAACACAGCACGCCCCCGTCCACACCAGCGATACGTTGAGCATTAGTGTGACCTCGCGAGTCTGGTAAGTGTCTCTGCTAACCCCAGCCCCCTCTGTAGCCGCCGGAACTCCACTGGCAGAGCGCCACCAGGAAATGGTCGCGTGCTCAGCAGCCGTTGGATCTAGATCTATCGTGTAGGATTAGATCACTTAACGAAGGGGTACGAGTAGATCTGGCCCATGCAATTTCATTTAGATCGTGCGGTCCTCGTTGATCGATCTGGCCGAACCAGTACGGGCCAATCACACACGCCCACGTGTCTAGGATTTTAATTTAAATCTGTTTTTGAATCTATTAGTTATTCAAACTTGTAAATTCAATAACTTTTGTTCTTTTTATCCAAAAAATACAAATAATATACCATTGGAATCACAAAAATAAATCCTAGACATCTATTGGATTTGTTTTGTATTTTGCCTCGGTTAAAGTAGAATTTTATGCAGAGACATTTGTAGGCCTATTTTGTGTATAAAAAATATTTGGAAAATGTTTTAAAGGCCAAATAAAGTTTATTTGGTGTATCAATGTTTTGTTTATTGATCAATACTGTTTTAATTGTCTTGGTTGGTTTAGAAAAATCATCACATGGCATTTTCATGCATTCATATTTTTTTTGATTATTTGAAATATAAATTTGGTCCTATCATTTTATGTGTAGATTTTGGTGCTAGTGGTGATTGTGACTGTGAGGATTGTTGTTACTCCCCCAACTACAAAGGCAAGTGGTGCTTCATATATTTGTCCCAATATTTTGACTATGCATTAGAGATATTTTGTATAGGGCTTGCATGATATTTTTTGCTAAGTATCTATATGCTATGCTTGGGAAATCCTAGTAGTTGTAAAATTGTTAGAATTTTCTCTAAGTTAAGATACTTGCTTTTGCCATGCTTAGCCTAGCTAGTAGCAACCAAGGGGATTATATACATGCTATGGAAAATATTGCTAAGTCTTTTACTTATGTTTTTGCTTAATAAAACAACTAAGTGAATGAAACACCTGGGTGGAATGGTAATTGCTTGGTTGGATTTTTGTTGAGTGGTTACTAGGGCCCATTTTTCAATGGTCTACCCTGTGTATCTCACTTGTGGAATCCCACCCAGGAACAAAGGGATTTGTGATGCCATATGTTAAGAAGCTTATAGTGCAGCAACATGGCATTATGGGCTCTGCCTGGATCATATAGGTTGCAATAACTTAGCCAAATTGACAGTTGGTGGTACGGGGTGATAGGTTTGGAACGCGTCCAATTTATTCTAAGGGAAGGCTTCTGAAAGGTCCTGTCTCGATGCATGTCGAGTCTTGTGGGGAAAGTGCACCACCTCTGCAGAAGGAAGAATCTAAGTAGTTAGCCGTGTCCCCGACAATGGACAATTTGAGCATCAAGACATGGAAGCTATCAAGAATCTCCTCATCCCAATTTCTAAGTTAAACACTTGTGGTTTAACAAGGGTAAAGGTTCACCAATGTCTATTGGTGGTTCCTTGGGAGTTTTTGCTAAACAAAAACTTAGTGTTTTCAACTGATAGGTAAAACCTATTTTGAGCAAAGCAAGCCTAAGCTACACTTAGCCAAATTCATGTAGAAGCTAGATACTATTATTCTACTAAGGTATCACTTGCCAATATTATTCCAATGTATTGACCCACTGTGGTTGTAATTTGTGATGTTGCAGGTTACTCTGATGAGGATTAGGGTTATGAGTCTACACTCAACATGCTTGCCTGTGGCACATGAAAATGAAGGATTTTATTTATATTGTTAAGCTAAACTCTTGTACTAGCCTATGGATATGGAGTTGTAAAAGACTATGTTATCTCTAGAATGACGATGTAATATTGACCTTTGTTTCTGTGTACTTCATCTTAAACTGTGGATGCTAGTGATTGATCCAGGGACTAGCATTGCAATCACAGGGACCTTTACCTTTATAAAGGTGGGGTCTTACATTAGCCGTGTCCCCGGTAACGGACGTTTTGAGCATCAAATACATTGAAATGATCAAGGATCTCCTCATCCCATTTTCTCTAAGTTAAAACTTGTGGTTGAACAAGGGTAAAAGTTCACCAATGTCTATTGGTGGTTCCTTGGGTGTTTTGTCAAACAAAAACTTAGTGTTTTCAAAATAATAAGATAAAACCTTATTTTAAGCAAAGCCAGACTGAACTACACTTAGCCAAATTCATATATTTATTAGATGTTACTATAATACTATGGTATCACTTTCCAATACAATTCCAAATGTATTGACCCTCTAAGGATGTAACTTATTATGTTGCAGGTTACTCTGATGGTGACTAGGGTTATGAGTATATGTATTAGCCTTGGGCTAAAGAGTTGTATGAACTATGTATCTCTGGATGCTACGATGTAATAATGACATTTGTATATGTGTACTTCATCTTAAAATGTGGATGCTAGCAATTGATACAGGGACTAGCATTGCAATCACAGGGGCCTTTGCCTTAAATGGTGAGGTCTAACAATATGTCAAGTTAAAAAGAGTTGAAATCTAACCCTAGGGCATGCTCAACCATTTTAAACAGGGTTCGAGGGGTATAAACCCTAGAACAGGGAGAACCTCGGAATCACCTATGAGGGGATACTATGTTCTTATACCTTTAAAAGATAGGTCTCATTTTTTGAACATTTTGATATATTATACATATTTTTCTGACTTATAAATAATTAGTTATTGAATTTATAAGATTATATCAATTTCTGAAACTAATAAACCATTTCAAAGGGTTTACTGCATCAGCATGACGCAAGGCTAACGTCATTGATGGCTCAGATATGTGGAGCTCGTTGGGAACCCTAAGAGGAAGGTATGATGAGCACAACAACAAGTTTTCCTTAGTTATGAAACCGAGATATCGAACCAGTAGGAATAAGGAAAAAACTCTCAAGGTGTTGCTAGCAACCTGGAACCTGCACAAAACAACAACAGTACTTTGCCCCAACTTACAATGAGGTTGTCAATCTGACCGGTTAGCGAAAAACAAAGGAATAAACATATAGTGTGCAATATAGTAATTGCTTGTGGTAATTGCAGAAAGTAAACAATAAACGGTAAATAGTAGATGGTAAATCAACGGGAAGGATTGGACCGGGGTTTATAGTCCACTAGAGGTGTTCTCCTTAAGATAAATAACATGTTGGGTGAAGAAATTACAGCGGGGCAATTGACAGATTGAGAATGCATAACAATGCATGTACTAGACATCTTGATCTCTATGAGATTAGTTTGGGCATTACAACATAATACATACACCGTAATCCAACCACATCTATGACTAATAATCCACCTTCAGGTTATCATCCGAACCCCTTCCTATATTAACTTGAAGCAACAGATAATTGCATTAAGCAAAGTGTGTAAATTAAACAATACAATTTCCCTTGGGAAAGGATTGTTGATTTTCCCTAGTAGAAACAGTGCATCTACAACCTTAGAGATTTTTGTCACTTCCCAAGATTACTAGAGGCATGAACCAACTATCGAGCATAAATACTCCCTCTTGGAGTTCAAAGCCTCAACTTGGCCAAAGCATCTACTAGCAACAAAGTGCATGCAAGATCACAAATAACATAGACATGATAGAATCAATAATCAATCTGACATAGTACTCAATATCCATCGGATCCCCGCAAACACAAAATGTAGCATTACAAATAAATGATCTT
This sequence comes from Avena longiglumis, assembly GCA_030063025.1. Classification (NCBI taxonomy): domain Eukaryota; kingdom Viridiplantae; phylum Streptophyta; class Magnoliopsida; order Poales; family Poaceae; genus Avena; species Avena longiglumis. The sequence goes on along the minus strand of CP125974.1, from coordinate 188,760,391 downwards.
GATCATGAATGGATCTCACAAGATCTAAACATCAGAGCAAAAGGGAGGATAAACAGCCATCTAGCTACTGTATGGACCCATAGTCCAAGGGTGAAATACTCACGCATAAATCCGGAGGCTGGCATGGTGATGAAGAAAGCCTCCGGGATGATCTCCCCTCTCCGACAGGGTGCCGGGAAGAGCTTCAGACCCTCCTCCCGATATAGGGATGGAGATGGAGGCTACAGACTTTTCCTGGATTTTTGATCGGGTCCTTAGGGTTTTTTCCTCGGGGGGCTTATATAGGAGAAGGGGAAGGTCGGTGGACACCCTATGGGCCCACACCATAGGTCTCCATGCTCTATGGTAGGCCCACAGCAACCTATGGTGTGGCCGAGTCGGGAAATATATTGTTCTGTCTTCGTGTCGAGTCGGGAAATATATTGACTTTGGCTTTTGTTCTGTCCAATTCCGATAATATTTATTTACTAGCTTTTCTAAAACCAAAAACAGTAGAAAACAGGCAATTGGCACCATGTCATCTTTTCATATCATCATGGCATTATTACCTTGCATAAATTTTTTCAAAGATAAACCCTAAATAAAACCATATTTAAACCCTTTCTTATATTATATATATGGGGCAAGGTTTTATTTTTGTTTTCAAAGATCCAAAATGTTTTTGAGTGATTATATGTGTTTGAAACACTATTGGACACTAGGTTCACCACAAAAAAGTTTTGTGAAAGTTTGAATTCAATTGGATTTGAAATGGGCATTCAAATCTTTTCTAGAAAATCAAAACAGTAAAGGAAAAAGAGAAAATGAGGAAAAAAACAGCAGCTTACCATTTGGCCCAGCAAGCCCTAACGGCCCACTAAGCCCACCCGAGAAACCCCCTTTCCCTCTCTCTTTCACACCTGCGCGTGAACCCTCCCCCTCACTGACCAGTGGACCCGTAGCCACGTCAGCTTCATCGTCCCCAAATCCTGCCTGCGACCAGTTCCTCTGCCGTTTCCTCCACAGTCACTACCGTGTTTTGATTTCGCTTAATTGACGATGAATGCATGCGTGATTTCCTCCCCCACTCTGGCTACATAATCCCCTCCCCCTCTGCAGTATTTCCCCTCACACAGCCATCTCCAAGCGCCGCCAGGCTCCACAAATTTAGCTTTGCACCGCCGTGGTACCGACGAACTCCGGCGACACATTCCGGTGAGCTCCATGTTCGCGCCTGCCTCTCGTTCATGCGAATGTGTTCCTATTTATTTTGCGATTCTTCTCATGCCTTTGGTTTGTTCTAGATCGCCTAGGTCACCATCCCCGTCCCCGTCAACCTCTGCAAGCACCCGAAGTGCCATTCGACTCCAGCGAGCAATCACGGTAAAACCCAAGTGCACCTTGACCTCTGCTTCACTCTATCGTGTTCTCCGCGACCTTGTGAACATTCTAATTCCCACCGTTTGCCTTATGTTACCCTAGGTCGTCGTCTTCGTCTCCAACAGTGAGCACCTGACGCCAGGACGAACTCCGAAGAGGTTTTCCGGCCGTGTCCGTGTGCCCCTGTCCAAGCCAAGTACACGTTGAGCTTCCCCACATCCTCGCGACCTTGGTAAGCATCAGAGACCCTCCCCTAACCCCTAGCTTCGCCAGCGAATCGCTGTCAGCAGCGTTGCCGCCGCCAGAACCATTTCCGCTGCTAGGTTTTGGTCACAGTAGTTTGACCGTTAGATCTGCATCTGGTGGCTATGATTAGATCACTTAACGAACCGTTATGATTAGATATGAGCCGCATGATTTCATTTAGATCTAATGGCATGGAAGCATGATCCAGCGCGAAGCGGTACGCGCTAATCAGAACGCACCGCGTGTCCCTGGTTTTGATTTAAAATCTGAATTTTGATCTCTTAGTGATTCAAACTTGTAAATTCAGTAACTTTTGATCTGTTTATCCAAAAATTACAAATTTTATATCAATGGATTCATAAAATTAATCTCTTTGCATCTATGGCCTTGCTTTGGCCATTTGCTTCTATAAAATTAGGATTTTATGCGGAAGCATTTGTAGGCCTATTTTGGTTACAAAATTGTTTAGAAAACTATTTTAAAGTAAAATTTGGTTTATTTAGACTTTAGAAAGTAAGCTTTGTTTTCACTACTATTTAATTTTAAAAGTGTGAAAAATCATTTCATTGCATTTGCATGCATTCATATATATTTTTGTTTGTATATTGAATGTGAATTTTGTGGTATGATTTTATGTGTAGATTTTGTGGATTGTAGAGAGTTTGGTTGTGAGGATTATGCCTAATACCCCAACTACCAATGCAAGTGATGCTTCATTCTTTGTCCTACTATTTTATCTGTGCACTAGTGATATTTTGAGTAGGATTTGCATTGGATTTTTCTAATGTATGCTATGCTATGGTAAAATCCTATAGAAATTGTCTTAGTAGTTTTCCGTAAGTTAAGAAACTTTTTATACTAGTTTGCTTAGCCTAGATAGTAGAATACAAGGGTGGAATATTCATGTTATGATACTATGCAAAATCTATGCCTATGTTTTTGATTAATAAAAACAACATGTTAATGAATCACCTGGGTGGAATGGAAAGTTTAGTTTGTGTTGAGTGGTTACACAAGGCCCATGTCTATGGTTTACCTCGTGTATAAAACTTGTGGATGGCCACCCAGGAACAAAGAGATTTGAGATGTTTAGTGTTGAGAAGCTTCTAGTGCAACCACATGGCATATGGGCTATGCCTTGACAAACTAGGTTGCAAGAATTCAGCCATGTGGACAGTTGGTGGTAGGGTTGATAGGATGGAACACGTCCAAGGTGGTCTGAAGGAATGCTTCTGAAAAGTCTCGTCTCGATGCATGTCGAGTCTTATGGGGAAAGTGCACCACTCTCGAGAGGTTAAAACCTAAGTACTTAGCCGCGTCCCGTGTAAGGGACGTTTTGAGCATCAAAGACATTGAAATGATCAAGGATCTCCTCATCCTATTTTCTCTAAGTTAAAACTTGTGGTTGAAAAAGGGTAAAAGTTCACCAATGTCTATTGGTGGTTCCTTGGGTGTTTTGTCAAACAAAAAATGAGTGTTTTCAAACTAGTAAGACAAAACCTTATTTTAAGCAAAGCCAGCATGAACTACACTTAGCCAAATTCATATAGTTATTAAATGTTACTATAATACTATGGTATCACTTGCCAATACAATTCCAAATGTATTGACCCTCTATGGTTGTAACTTATTATGTTGCAGGTTACTTTGATGGTGACTAGGGTTATGAGTCTACACTCAACATGTTTGCTTGTGGCACATGAATATGAAGACTTTTTTTTAGTATTGTGAGCTCTATGTATTAGCCTTGGGCTAAAGAGTTGTAAGAACTATGTATCTCTGGATGCTACGATGTAATAATGACATTTGTATCTGTGTACTTCATCTGAAACTATGGATGCTAGCAATTCGATCTAGGGACTAGCATTGCAATCACACGAGCCTTTGCCTTAAATGGTGAGGTCTAACAATATGTCAAGTTAAATAGAGTTAAAATCTAACCCTAGGGCATGCTCGACCATTTTAAACAGGGTCCGACGGGTATAAACCCTAGAACAGGGAGAACCTTGGAATCTCCTATGAGGGGATACTATGTTCTTATAACTAAACTTGTTATTTGAGTTTCTAAACAATCCTGATTATACATTTAAAAGATAGGTCTCATTTTTTTGAACATTTTTATATATTATACATATTTTTCTGACTTATAAATAATTAGTTATTGAATTTATAAGATTATATCAATTTCTGAAACTAATAAACCATTTAAAAGGGTTTACTGCGTCAGCATGACGCAAGGCTGACATCATTGATGGCTAAGATATGTAGAGATCGTTGGGAACCCTAAGAGTAAGGTATGATGAGCATAACAGAAAGTTTCCCTCAGTTATGAAACCGAGATTATCGAACCAGTAGGAGTAAAGAAACAATTCTCAAGTTGTTTCTAGCAACCTGGAACCTGCACAACACAACCACAGTACTTTGCCCCAACTTATAATGAGGTTGTCAATCTGACCGGTTAGCTAAAAACAAAAGAATAAACGTATAGTGTGCAAGATAGTAATTGCTTGTGGTAATTGCAGAAAGTAAACAGTAAACGGTAAACAATAGATGGTAAATCAATGGGAAGGATTGGATCGGGGTCCAGAGTCCACTAGAGGTGTTCTCCTTAAGATAAATAACATGTTGGCTGAACAAATTACAGCGGGGCAATTGACAGATTGAGAATGCATAACAATGCATGTACTAGACATCTTGATCTCTGTGAGATTTGTTTGGGCATTACAACATAATACATAGACCGTAATCCAACCACATCTATGACTAATAATCCACCTTCAGGTTATCAAACGAACCCCTTCTAGCATTAACTTGCAAGCAACAAATAATTGCATTAATCAAAGTCTGTAAATTAAACAATACAATTTCCCTTGGGAAAGGATTGTTGTTTTTCCCTAGTAGCAATAGTGCATCTGCAACCTTAGAGATTTTTGTCACTTACCAAGATTACTAGAGGCATGAACCCACTATCGAGCATAAATACTCCCTCTTGGAGTTCAAAGCATCTACTTGGCCAAAGCATCTACTAGCAACAAAGTGCATGGAAGATCACAAATAACATAGACATGATAGAATCAATAATCAATCTAATATAGTAGTCAATATCCATCGGATCCCCGCAAACACAACATGTAGCATTAAAAATAGATGATCTTGATCATGAATGGATATCACAAGATCTAAACATGAGAGCAAAAGGGAGGAGAAACAGCCATCTAGCTACTATATGGACCCATAGTCCAAGGGTGAACTACTCATGCATCAATCCGGAGGCTGGCATGGTGATGAAGAAGGCCTCCGAGATGATCTCCCCTCTCCGGTAGGGTGCTGGGAAGAGCTTCGGATCCCCCGATCTAGGGATGGAGATGGAGGCTACAGACTTTTTCCTGGATTTTTGATCGGGCCTTAGGGTTTTTGCCTCGGGGGGCTTATATAGGAGAAGGGGCAAGGTCAGTGGACGCCCTAGGGGGCCACACCATAGGCCGGCGTGCTCTAGGGTGGGCCCGCGCCACCCTATGGTGTGGCTGCCTCGTGGCTCCTCTTCAACTCCCCTCCGGTATCCATGTCGTGTCGGGAAATATATTGACTTTGGCTTTTGTTCTGTCCAATTCCGATAATATTTCTTTTCTAGCTTTTCTAAAACCAAAAACAGCAGAAAATAGGCAATTGGCACCGTGGAATATTTTCAATAGGTTAGTTCTAGAAAATGTATAAAAATACCTCAATGTGTAGAAAAAACATAAGATAGTTGATACAAAACAAGCATGGAACATCAAAAATTCTAGATACATTTACGATGTATCAGTCATCAAGGGAACCGAAATGTTTTGTAGAGAGACTGGGCTAGCCCCAGACACTGACGGATGGGCCTGTGGCCAGGTCATCATGCCAAGCGGGGGGTCAACGGTCAGCAGGGTCCGTGGCCACGCTAGTAGTGCGGGACGTCACCATGATGGCCACCGCCAGGTGGTCTCCGGAGATGGCGAGGGAGGGCACGCAGGGATGCGGGACCTAGCTCGTTCGAATCAGTAGGGCAAGGAAAACCTAAAGGTGGTGGCTGCTACCTAGAGGTCAACAAAGCATGGCCGGCGACAAGGCCGAGCGGCAGTGCTGGCAGAGCAACAATGGGCGATGGATATGGCGAGCAAGCGAGCAAACGAAGGGTTCCTGGATCACCAAAAGCTCATCCTGAAGCGGTTGGTTATGATGGCTAGGCGAGGCGATGGCCGGAGCGGCGGCAATGCCAATGGCGAGGGGCATCGTTGGCGAGGAAGAATTGCTTGATTCCTTTGATTGGGGGCTCGCGCTCTCGTGGCTTGGCTAGAAAGGACTAGGAGGACGAGGCGGAGTTCCTGGGATGCTCAGAGGGGCTCGGGGAGGTCGGAACATTGAGGCTCGATGGAGCTCGAGTGTCTAGGGTTTAGGTTTCTTTGGGTGGAACGAGAGAGAGAGAGAGAGAGAGAGAGAGAGAGAGAGAGAGCAGTGGGGAATGTAGAGCACAGGGGAAGAGGGGCATGACAGCGGCGATCTTATCCTCATCCGGGGTCGGTGGATGCATCGCTATGGAGGGCGGAGATCAACGGCAACGGCGCGGGCACGCAACTGCTTCCCATCGTCTGCAATGACAATGAGGACGAAGGGGTATCAGTCCTGGACCGAGGTTGGCCGCCTACAGGCACTGCGTTGAGAGGCAGAGATGAAGAGAGAGAGGTTGGGCTGTGGCCTGGCTCTAGTTTTTTCTTTAGGAAAACCTTTTCTTTTCATGTTTATGTTTTATGTTTGTATTTCAAATTCATTTATTGTTTTGAATCGTCTAAAAATACCGGAGGTCTTTGTAAAATATATGAAATAATCTGGGGCACTTTTAGTCCATTTGGGCTCCAGCATTTTTGTTAGTTTTCAAAATACAAAAACCATTTTGAATAAGTTTCAAAGCGGGAGGGAATATTAGGGTTTAGGGTTTTGCTTCCTTTATTTTCATCAATGCATTTTTATAAGATGATGCTCATGTTGCACAAACAAACCCTAATAGTTATTTAGCTAAAATTGGGATGTTACATTGTACCTATAAGGATTTTATGGAGATTCTTCCTTGGTCTTCCTTTGCTCTATATGCCTGAGCATCTCTAACTTCTGCGGAAACATGTCTTCCTAATTGGGGAGTGGAACGACTTGCGGGGGCTCATAGGGCGGGGAGGATGAAGTGTGTCCTTTGGATCCCTTCTTTTTGGCTTGTGCTTCGGGGCGCCCTCACCTTGGTCCAGATTTGCATGATATGAAAAGGATGCATGGCCTTTGAATGATCAAGTGAGATATGAGATTTCATTATAAGGTTTGAGGAAGGTGGCTAAAGATCTGAGATTAATCAATAAAAGTCAAAACGATAAAGAAAAAGAAAGAAGGCAATTATTTCAGGAAAAATCTTAGGGTTTGGAGTTGCTTACGGGGTCGGTATGGGCAGGCCCCATCCATACCGCATGCCCGTATTGGTAACTTACCGCCTACTATTTCTCTCTTTTTTTGAATTAGACAATGACACAAACAAAAAAGAGTATAGAAAATATACCAATAACGACATGTTGTACGGGCGCGCCTTCCCGTTCTTCCTGGTCATACCAAAACGCAGAAAAACGCTTCGAGGGTCCAGTCCTAATAACGACCAGTGTACGGGAGCAGTTGCCCGTACTGCCTTCCCATAGCAGGTCATGAAATACAAGAAAAACAAAGAGAGAGGAGAGAAATGCTAAAAAGGTTTCAAACCAGCAAAAATCTATAAAATTTTGATTTTGTTACATTGTTTCGTTAAATTCCTCGGCAGAAATCAAAGAGACCACCTCAGTGGTGTTGACCTCTCCAACATTATAACTCTTAAATCTTTGCCCATTCACGACCCAAGATGAAGAAGATGGTGTAGTGTTTTTCAATCTTACCTCTCCCGAAGGATATGCTTCCTCGACTTCATAGGGTCCTTCTTCAATTTTTTTAAAATATCCAAGCATTTTCATAGGCCTCATTCCTAATTTCATCCAAAGCATGAATATCTAAGAGTCATTTCTCCCCAGCGGTTTTAAAATTGAAGTTCATAGTTTTAATAGCCCACCTAGCCTTATGCTCAAGTTCTAATGGAAGGTGACAAGTTTTACAGTAGACCATTTTGTTGGCGTCATTCCCATACAATTCTTGAAAGCTATACGGTACTCCCACAATGCATCGTTAAGATTCAAAGCCCAAATCTTTCTTGAGATGTTCATCGTTTTCTGAAGTATGACCTTGATCTCCCGATTAGACAATTCAACTTGTCCACTAGTTTGAGCGTGGTAAGGTGAGGCCACTCGTTTGTCCACTCTATATTTCTGAAGTATCTTGTTAAACGTTCCCTTCATAAAATGAGTTCTGCGATAAGTAATTAACAACTGGGTACTCCAAACCTGGGTAAGATGATATTCTTGATCATCTTAATGGAGGTGGCTGCATCTGCATGAGAAGTTGGTATATCTTCCACCCATTTAGTAGCATAGTCTACAACAACAAGAATATGAGTGTAACCGTTAGAGAGGATAAATGGTCCCATAAAGTACATTCCTCAAACATCAAATGGCTCTATTACTAAATTATATTTTATATTCATTTCTTGTCTTCTACCAATATTACTCATTCATTGGCAAGCATCACAATTCCTAGCGTATTCATGAGAGTCTTTAACTAATGTAGGATAATAAAAACAAGACTACAAGACCTTAGCTCCAGTACGATGACTAGTGTGATGTCCTCCATATGGGATATCATGACAAGCTTTAAGAATGGACTTTACCTCGTGCTCCGGTACACATTTCCTGATCATACCATCCAAAACATGCCTGTACAGGTAAGGATCGTCCCAAAAGTAATGTTTTAAATCATTAAATAATTGCTTTATTTGATTGTAATCCATTCCTTTTGGTAAGAACTTGCCCCACAAGGAAATTAGAATAATCTGCAAACCAAGGATCATGAGGTTCTACCACTTCAAGATATTCCGTGGCAAAGATTCATTAATAGGGACAGGATCCTCCATAATTCCTTCCATTCATGATTAATGGTCAGCAACATGATTATCCTTTCTTCTCCTGTCTACTATTTGCAAGTCATATTCTTGTAGAAGAAAGACCCATTTAATTAATCATGGCTTAGCGTATTTCTTAGATAGAAGGTTTCTTAAATCTTGATGATCAGTATGAAATATTACTTTCGAGTTGATAATGTAATGTCTAAATTTATAACAAGAAAATACTACAACTAAATTTCGGTTGTTGCATAGTTCTTTTGATCTTTGTTAAAAACTTGACTTGTATACAGAATGACATTAAGAGTCAATCCATCACTTTGTCCTAAAACATCTCCAATAGCATAGTGACATGGATATGCCCTACGGGTACCTGACGTTAGCCTACCTTGTCCAGCCCAACGGAGGCCCACAGGAAGGACCTACTGCAATCGTGAAGCCCGAGGAGACTTCTAATGGCCCAAGCCCGGAGAGAACTTGACTTCTTGGAGGATGATGGCTGCAAGTGCACAGATCATTTATAGATAGTTTCGAAGTTAAGATGTCGATCCCACAGGGAGCCCAAAGGTAAGTGTTTATTGGTGAAGTCTCTATCGCACCAGAAGTTGTCACAGGTCTTTGAGTGAATTGAATGCAAGTGTTAAGAATGATAATATAATTTGGATTTAATGAAAGTATTTAAATAAAACTAAAATGTAAACATTAGAAGTAAAAAAGCATAAAAGTAAAGAACAATTCGTTTTTTGTTTTCTGCAGATGACAAAGTAGGCGCGGGGAGTTACAGTTCATGGTGATAGTGAATGTGCCAGGTGGATGAGTGATAATTGTAACAATTATAATCTTATAAGTATGTGTGTAGGCGAGCAACCCATAATTAGCCGAAACTCCTATTGGTACATTTCATCCCAACTTCAATAATCCTACTAGCCTGTTTACCACAACCATGGTCAGTCACTAGACGATTAAGACCCTTCAGGTTGCTTAGAAATTAAGCTCCTTGGATCGTACTAATGCAATAAGCTTGGTGGTTCCTCATTATCCTTGAGTCAAACTAGTTTCCCATTGATATCCCCGTGTCACTCGGGGTCGCCGGTCTGCTAGTAAACAAGATTCTATCTATGTAGAACAAAGCATCATGTTGTCGCAGCCATTAATTGGACACCATGCATTAAGCATCCCACAAATAGTAAATCACATAGAATATAGTAATAATCAACCAAAAACTAGATGGAAAATATATAGGTACATCACATCTCACCAATACCCTACATCTAACATGACCAAGGGAACTTACTCACACATGAGAGAAGAAAGAATCATCGATTATAATTAAATAAAGGGAGTTCTTCTTGATATTACCATGGTGATCCACAATAAGAAATGGAAATTAATACAACACAATTCAAGATGGGAAGAACAATCTCAAACCATAGTCTTGCAAAGTGGATATCTGTATCTCAAGTCCAAGTGATGGCTATGGAGGTGTGGTGGCTGGGAGATCGAAGACCGTGGAGCGAGATGAAGAACGTCTTCTCCTTCTTCTCCGGATCTCTTCTTTCTCTCTTCTCGATGGAATGGCGTCTCGTGTGTTCAGTTTTTGACCTCCGCCTCTTCATGAAAGTTGACCCCTTTAATAAGACGAAGGAGATGGAAGCTATACAGCGTGAACTATATGGAGGCTGCACGTATAGTTAGTCGTTGCGCTTGCAGTAAATTCCACTCGATTGCTTCCAAAAAGGGACTTGCTTTTTTTCACCTGAATATTGTGTTTTTCCTGTTAAATCCCTCTGGTGATGTTCAGAACCTAAAACACACATTAGAAACCAAATTTTCTTTGCTACCGAAGTATTAGCGTTAGGTAAAGCTAGAAAACCATTAAATCCAAATGAAAACTACGGTGACCCATCATACCACTACATGTGTAGTACACTATAATTGTCGACATGACATTCATAGAACACCGTTCCGTAAATATCACATCCCTCAGAGTGGTACAACAGAAACATTGCGGGTCCATATTACAAACATACATACATTATTATTATTACAATACCAGAAGTTCAAGACTTCAAAATATTCAACTTACAAACCAAATATAAAGTGTTTCAGCGGTAGGTTGGGCTATACTCTTGTTGCATTTGAATTGGCGAGGTAAGGTTTCAGATATATGCTCGACTGATATTCCGGCGGTACTGGTCATGGTTATGGCTTTCTTGGCACAGTCAATTAATCCTTTATGTTTGGACATCCAATCCATTCCTAGTACTACTTCCAAACCTTTAGTTCCAAGTACTATCAGATTTGCATAAAAATCTATGCCATGGATTCGGATAGGGACGGCTTTGCAAATTTGCCTAGCCTTGGTGGTTGTTCCGGGAATTTGAACAGTCATAACATGCTTCAGTTTGGTTGGTTGAATTTTACTAGTGCATGCAAATTCTTTGGTGACAAATGAGTGCGATGCACCGGAATCAAACAACACTCGTGCAAGTACTAAATTAACAGAAAACATACCCAGCACGACGTCTGGCTCTTCTTGAGCTTCTTCAGCATGCATGAGAAAAAGACGGCCGTTGCGGTTGAGCGAATTCCCTAGGGCAAATCTTCTTCCTGGCTGAACAGGACGCTGCTGCTGAGCTGGGACATTGGCATTGGGGGATGTAGCATTCTTCTTGTTGGGGCACTTGTTGGAATAGTGTCCTTTATTTCCACAGTCATAACAAGTCACTTGCGACTTGTCCTTTGCTGCTACAGGCACAACATTGCTTCCAATCATAGGGGAAGTGTTGGTGTTGGCGGTAACATTGTTGGTGTTGAACTTGGGTGGGGCACGATTGATATTGCTAGAGTTGACGGGGTTGTGATTTCCTCCGGGTCTAGGGTTTCCACGGTTGGGATAGGTCAGACGGTTCATCGGGGGTCTGTTGGTCCTTGGGGCGAATACTGGTGATGGGTTGGGGCGATACTTTGGGGTCTGATGGGTTCCTGGCTGATGCATCATACGACGATTGCGGTTCTCATTGGCTTGGTTGATCTTTCCTTCCATCTGGATAGCAGAGTCGACAAGGGCTTCAATATCCGCAAAGGGGGTATTGACTAACACTGTCTGCATTTCATCATGCAGACCATTCAGGAATCTTTCTTTCTTCTTGGCTTCAGTGTCTATTTCATCCGGGGCATACCTAGCTAATGACAAAAAATTTGACGGTATTCCACTACAGTCATCCTTCCTTGATTCAGCTCTCTGAACTCGTCTCTCATTCTCTTGATCAAACCCGGTGGCACATGGGTTTTGCTAAACTTGACCTTGAATTCCTCCCAGGTCGTCATCTGGCCTCCGATCATTGTGCGAACACTGTTCCACCATGCTCTGGCATCTCTGGCTAGATAGTTGGTGGCGAACATGACTTTCTCGTTGGCTTCCACTCTGGCGACTTCTAGGTTATTTTCCATGGTTTGCAGCCAATCATCTGTGTCTAGGGGTTCTTCTGACTTAGTGAAAATAGGTGGGTTGGTATTCTGGAAATTCTTAAGGTTAGATCCATGGTTGTCCTGATTTCCGTGGCCTTGGTTGTTGTGGGCTAGCTGGGCTATCTGCTGAAGGGTGGCTAGGTTGGCTTGACGTTCCGCTCTTTCAGCTTCACGGTCAGAAGTCAACATTTGCAGAATCTGCAACATCGGGTCCGGGGTTGAACCACTTCCTCCACGTGGCATCTGAAGATTGAGGTAGATCATGAGAAAAGTGGGAATTTTCTAAAGTTTTGGGTTTTTCAAAAAAAAAAAAAAAGTCTGACTCAGATTTTCTAGCAACTTGCTTTTTTCATTCATTCACACGATACAACACACACCACATCAAAGGAAAGCAGATGGTTTTAAGAACCATTCAGAGAACTACGATACAGTGGGACCGAATACTACTCACTACGCTAGTTCTCAAGGGCTACTACTCCTCGGAATCTGTGGCTTCATCATCATAATCATTGATGAAGGCGAAATCATCCTCATCGGTGAAGAAATCCATAGCCTGATCCTCCAGAAAATCGTCGTCATTGCTGAGATAAGAGTAGGGGTCTCCATGAAGATCCTCTCCCTTTCCTCCAACTGCATGTCTCTCTCGTGGATGGTTTCCTCCAGAGATGAGATGCGGTGGCGAAGACGGGCAATGATGCGCTCCTTCTTGTCGAGCTGACGGCGGCGAGACTTGCGATCCTTTGCTAGCAGGGCGATGGTCTGGTCCTTCGTCTTGATGATGGCAGACTTGTGGTTGCAGTAGTCACGGCAGTTATCCAACTCCTGCTGACGATCGTACATCATGAAGCTAAGGTGGTCCAATTGGGTCTTCAGCTCGGGGTGGTATGGGGCTTCCAGTGGTTGTCCATTAGCATCACGCCTTGGGAAAAACTCAAAGTGAGTACCCTTGATCTGGTTGATGCTCTGCCCACATAGACGAGAAAGAGCTTCCTGCATGGCTCTGGAAAGTCCATCGAGCCAGTTGTTTTCCCTCAAGGTAAACTTAATTCCCTCCGCAGTGGGAGGTTCAATCTTTCCTCGGAGACTTGCAACAATTAGCCACTGCAGATCTTCTCCTCCTTGATCATTGAGCTGAGCTCCTAAGAACTCGGGGTGTAGACGCTCCAGAAGTTCCGAAAGCTGTTCCAAATCCCTCTCAAAGATCAGGTCTCCTCCATTCCCAAGTTCGTAAAACTTGTTGTACTTCACGTCCATCTATAAGAATATAGGATGAGTAAGTTAGTAGAGTGGTCAAGTGTGTCCAAATTTTATGTATTTTTGCAAGAGTTTTTGAGGAACATGAATTTTCATGAAAGTATCAAAGGGATAAGAATGAGAATAATTTTTTGTAAATATTTGTTTTCTTTGGTTTTGGAAAATAATTTTTTGGTTTAAACGTCCAGCCTAACTAGGGTCTCCTATGGTCAGTATGCGGATAATCAATCCTAACCTTTCAATTACACGCCCTAGTATAAGCAACTCTCCTCTGAGTTTGGCCTCCCAACCATGACCAACTGTCATCTTGGGTACTGCACAGGTGGACAATCTTCACAAGGTAGCCTCAGCTCAGACCTCGGATGTGAGGGAACTAATAATAAGGTATATAAGTTTCCAGTCAAGCCCTACCCAATATTCGGGTATTGTGGTTGTACGATAAAATTGGAATGGTATCGCATCCAGACAACCATCAGTTTTATAAAGGGCTAACGCTCATGCCTCATCATTTTCATCACCAAAATCATCAGGTGTTTGGAAACACATGTCCAAAACATTTCAATAGAATGATCCATCATTCCAAGGTTTTCATAACCATTTTCCCACCAAGTATTCCCATCTAAAGTTGATCAAGTTTTATGCTTAGCACTAGCATCTACAGGTGGGGGTAAGCAATAATGAGGGGTGGTAAACTAGTGGAGTTTAACTAAGTTTAATCTTATGCCTTAGGATGACATCAAGATTATCTAGCTTAGGCCAAATTTTATGCTCTTTATGCAACCTTCACATATATTTCTAGTATCTACAATTCACTTAAGTAAACTCTAAGTAATAGCTTTGATAAAGAAATAAAGTATAAAGCTTGCAAGTAAAAACTAGGATTGGTTTGTCAAGTGGATGTGATCACATATGCTTAAGGCATATAGTAGGCATAGTAACAAGTAGTGGTTTGTGGCCCACTGAGTTAATAAAGCTTGCACAATATCAGTATAAGCTTGCCTTGTGCAGAGCAGTGGTTGAAGTTCTCCTCGGCTTCTCCTTCGTAGTATCCTCCTTCCTCCTCGTATCCTTGGTCGGTACTAGCGTCTATAAAGTAATACGAGGTACAGAATCACCAAACAATACTTAACTACTTGCAATCATCACACACAAGGGTCCTATAGATGATCTAACATCATCACTAACATTACACGATTAAAGCTTGGTTTAATTCCTTCTATTTTTAGAGAAAAGTAATTTCTACTCATTGAAAAATTAGTTAAGATTTAATCTTCTCCAAACCAAACATGGGATCATGTTGACACATGTCATCACCACATATTTTAGTCCATGGGAATGTGATTTGAAGTGGTGTCACAATTTAATAAGGTTTTACCCTTTTATTTTAATTAAATAAAATGACTAGAAATGCCCATGTAGCATTATTTTATTACTTGAACATTATTTCTTGCAAGTAAACCTATATATTTTTATATATTCTGAAAGGTATGGTTAAATGTTATTTTTGAGAGTTGGAACCAATTCAAAAGCTACTATAGTTTACATTTGAAAAATGTTTGAATGCAGAAAAGCTTCTGCCTTGTTATTTTTACCATGGGTGATCTATAGATCCAAATGACTTGAATCCAACGGGCTTGGATTCAGGATTCCCAGAACTTTCTAACAAAATTAGTTTCATTCAATTTTATGCACTGAATCGATCTGGGTGGATTTTTGAAGTTGAGTACAGAAGTGAGTTTGAAACAAAATGGAAAAGGTTTAATTTGAATAAATGGGCTGCGCGGGAAAAGTTAACAGGCCGGCCTGCTAAGCGCAGTGCTCCCACGGGCTGCTTAAGTGGGTGTCCCCACTCGTCAGTGAGACATGGAGGGGCGAAGCGGTACGGGGCAACGTGGTGCGTTCGATCTGATTCTAATGCAACGGCTGAGAGTCATCGTCGACGTGGGGCAACGCCGGCGAGAAAGAAACCTAGCGCGGCCAGTGAGGTGTGCTGGGGGCTCAACGAGGTGCTGGCGAGGGTCGGCGATGTGGGCGAACGACGAAGTCGACGACGGGGAACTCAGAGGTGGTCGCGGCAGCTCCTGGGGTGGACGAAATTGATGGCGCCCTTCTTCTCCAGAGGCGCCGGCTCCAGTGAAATTCCGGCGAGGTGGTGCTCACCTTGCTCCGGGAACGGTGGGGCACGATCAGTGAGGAGAGGGGAGTGAGATGGTGTGAAGAAATCGACTGGGGGTGGCCTCTATTTATAGTCGAGCGAGGGGACCGACGGGGCGCACAGTGATCTCGTCGGGGGCGATATTACAGGAGGCTATTGGCATGGGCGAAGGTAGGGGACGGTGCGGTGTTCCCTGGCGATGCTCAACGACATGGTTTCGAGGTGCGTGGCGGTGCGGCTTGGTCAGAACGCGACGATGCTCTGCGCGTGCCCGATAGAAAATTTAAGGCCGCACAGCTCGCGTGGTCCGCGCGGCGGTGAACGAACGTGTTTGCGGGGTTGCTGGGACGGTGGGGATTGTGTAAGCGCGCGGTGAGGGCGGCGCGCGGTCTGTGGGCGCTGGTCGAGGGTGGCGCTCGGGCGCACGCTCGGCATGGTTGCTAGCGAGGTTGGCATGGTTCGTGCGTGTGGTCCATGGCTTGGCAACGCTCGCGGCTGGGACAGTGAGTGGCGGTGGACGGTGGGTTGCCTCCCAGACATGCTGGCTAGGCTTGTGTCTCCTCCTAGCTTGCTGTCGACATGGGAGTGGCATGGGTGTGTTCGGATATTCACCATTGATGGGAATGCCAAGCTTACAGTGATTCTAAGGGTTAGTTTAGGTTGTTGGATGATCTACTAAGGCTAGGGATGCCAAGAGAGGGAACAAGTTAGGCTTGAATCACTGCTCACTATAGTGTTTAGGATTTTGATGATTTGTGTCTGCAACTTGTTTGATGAAATGGCAGCATGAAATCAAGTTTGTAATTTTGAAAAGATTTTTGGTGGGTTTGCTAGATTGGTGATGGTGAGTCTACAGATGCTTGGGTTTTGAAAGTTGAGCTTGTTCGAGTGCTTTTTGAAAAAGTGGGATCTTCCCATATGATAAAGATTCAATTTTGAATTGTCATTTAAACTATGCATTTGAAAGTTTCTGGATGATCACAAAGTGGGCCTTGATACTTTGTTATGAGTACATTCAAGGGGTGCAAAGATCCATACAAGTTTTCATTAGGTTCTGAAAGTTTGAGACAGCCAAATTAGGCATGGGAGTTAAATTGGTCAAAATGACCATTCCTTTATTTTATTGGTTTTGACTTATTTGTCTTTAGGAAAAGTTTGGGAAATGTTTAGATGATGTTTATTTCACCTAAGAAACATTTTACAAGCAAGGTGGTTCAAAAGAATTTAAAATTAAATGCATACACATATGCATGCCTTCATAATTTTAATTAGAAAAGTTCTTGTTAACCCTAATTTTTATGATTAGAGTTTCATGATTTAAGTTTAGTATTTTTGGGATGTTACAATGATCCTTCGGGGCTGGCTCACCTCCGTTAAGCCCCCATTCGGGCAGGCTAAAACCCTGATGAGTTCCCAAATACTCTATGAGCTGGTGATGCCCCTGGCAAGTACCATATAGGTACGGCTATAACTCCGACAGCCACTCATAGATAATCTATACACCAAAAACGTGGGGCCTAAGGGTTCCCACCCTTATGTTGGATCCTCACAAGGAATCAGAACGTCACGTTAAGGTCTTCTTGCTTCCATATGAAAGGAAAATGATACAGCTGACTTCTCCATCCCATTCCAAATCTCATGGTTAACGCGTTATATACGGCGCTAGAATCACTGATGTCATGGGTTGTTAAATTCCTAGGTGATTATCATTGTTGCAAATAGAAACCTAAGTTATTTTGCTCCACTATATCACCACTTAGGATGATACCAACAATTTATTTATTTGAGAAAATAATATTTCTTTCCTTGAAGCATAGATGATAACACACAATTTATAAATATTTTGGTAAAGACTCTTCAAAGGACATGAGAA
The DNA here is from genome assembly GCA_030063025.1 of Avena longiglumis. Lineage (NCBI taxonomy): Eukaryota > Viridiplantae > Streptophyta > Magnoliopsida > Poales > Poaceae > Avena > Avena longiglumis. The sequence continues at coordinate 188,742,991 of CP125974.1, read as the reverse complement.
AGTGATGAACTTGCCTTGTGATCACAAGGTAGTGAAGTCAGATGCTTGCACTGAACCTTGAGCTTCCATGTCTACAAAACATCATTAATTCCTTGTAAGGAAAATATTTAAATAAGCAAAATGAATATGCATAGTAATGTAATGCATTATTTATTATTTATATTCTTTGTGTGTTTTATCCAATATTTTAGTTTCTGGAATTTCTTTATGTAATATATGAATTCATTTTAAGGAATAAACTTTAATATTTTATAAATATTACATTCACTATTTTTCTAATGTAATATATTATTAATAGAGTTAAAAACTTTTTATTTAATTTTAACTTCTATGATTATTTTCTTAATATCATTTTTAAGAATAAGTATTTTACTTTAGAAGAGTTTATTTTGATATCTTAAATATCCCTTAAGGATGATAAAGTTATTTTTATTTATTTATAGGTATTTTATTGATTTTTATAAAATTCCATAAGGAATATGTATTATAAAAATCTTTATCCTAAATTTATGCTATAAAAAGTAGACTTCTTAATTTAATAAAGTAGCTTGAATTATTATAAACCTAAAAATATATCTGTATTTTTAGGGTGTTTCTTTTATTTACTAGAATTTATTAAATCCTAGGGGTATTTTGGTCTTTTGCTAAATAATTAAATTCTGGTTCTTTTAATATTTGGGCCAACCCCATTAGGCTATTTGGGCCAAACGTGGCCCAATTAGCCAGGTCAAAACAACTCCCCGAAGTGGTATTGGCCCTATCGGCCCAGTACACTTCACTCTCTCTCTCTGGCCGCTTGGGTCTGCCTGGCCACCGTCATGGTGTATGGCGAGGTTGTTAACCCCTCCCCTTCGTCTGGTACATTTTGATTTGGCTATAGGGCTCTCCCTCGGCCAGGCTGGCTCCATTACGAACCCTAGGGTTTGGATTGCTGCCGGTGATGCCTTCGCCACTGCTCCCGTGGTGCTGTGAGGTGCTCATGCATTGCTATGGTGGTGCTATTCGTCCTCATGCGCTGATGTGGCCTCCGTCTCGGCTCGGTGTGGGTTGCAGCGCCCTTTGGGTGCTCCCTGTGTCGTCGTGCACTTGTTGGTCCCTTTGCTTCCTCTTCTAATCTACAACTAGGACCACTAGTGAGTTTGTTCTTGATCACCTCCCATTCCTCCCGTCCTCTATCTCCTTTGATTTCATTTGTGTGCCTCTAGTGGCCATCCCTAATTATGGTTCATGACTTGATTAGGGTTCATCCCTCTGTTTTGGTTATATATGATGGATTGAAATTAGTAGTTATGGTAATTGAGGATGGTGAATGGTTATTTGATGTGGATTACTATCTACAATTGGTTTTTGGTGATGCTAGTGGCTTATCAGACTAATTCCAATTGGTAATTGGATATGGTTTAAATGATAGTGCTACTGTGGAATTATTACTTGTGGATCCTAGTGATTTGGATGTTCACTTCCATCATGATCTTGTTATTGATAGTGGCTTTGTCAGTGATTTATTCACTACATCTTTAAATATTGGCATGTATAGTCACATACATATTGAGTGTTAACATGTTATTACAAAGATGCTCTTATGATGTATAGATAAGCTTGCTGATGATTTCTGGTGTTTGATTCCAGGAAAATGATAGTTAATGGCTTGCTAGTTTATATATGAAATATAAGTAATTGCTTTTCTTGGGTTTTAGAGCATGTTCTTGTGACACCATCTTAGAATGGCACACAAGTTATGGTTCTACTACCGGGCTTTATTTGGGTTAGTGCTTAAGATTGGATAAATGCCAAAGATAAGTTGAAAGCTTATTTTAACATTTATGCCTATGATGTTGGTCTAAGGCTTAGGAACTAGGTTCCTATCTTGCTGTCCCTCATAGATATGTTCTGGTAGTGATACCAGTTACTTATTATGAAATCCCTTTGATAAAGTGATTGTTGTGCTCATGGTTTTTTATGGATCCATAAGATTTATGGATTATGGGGTGATACTCTTTTAAGAGATGTGCCCAGATTTCATCATCTTGGCTATGATCATATTGGAATATAGGATTTGGACTTTATATCTTGGATCAATGATGTTGGTCTGAGATCCTGGTTTAACTTGTATGGTTTTCTTATGACTATGACTTAATATTCAAAAATCCTATATGATGGATTCACCCCACTTGGGTGATTTCTGAGAGATTTAATATAAGACAACACATGGATTCTTATCTAATTTAGATAGACAGATCATGTGAAGGTTTTATACTAATCACCACAATAGTTTAGTTGTTGGTGTTGTTGCTGGCTGATCTGGTGACTTGATCTTGCTCGTTGGGTTGCTGGCTTGATCTTGTCCTTCACCTCCTGGTGCTGCTCCTGCTACTTCTGGTTCCTGGAAGCTTGGCCTTGATCTATCCTTCACCTCCTATATCCTGCAACTTGTCCTTGCTATTGCGGTGACCCAGCATACCACTGCATGATGTAGTACACTATAGTCGTTGACATAACACCAACGAAACATCGTTCAATAGTATTACATCCATCAGAGTGGTACAACAGAAACACAGCGGGTCCAAGACATGATTATAGGTTACAACTCAACTCTTTACACACGATCCATAGAACACTCTAGGTTAAAGAGAGAAAGAAACTTCTTACAAAGAAGAATCAGAAATAAATAACTCAAAATCTATCATCCTATTAAGACTAGTATCTTAACTAATGGTCTGACATTGCTGCTATTGCAATACACTACAGAAATAGGTTCTTTGGCTACAGATTATATTCCTATCTAATTCATAACTTTGTCTTCACTTGAGTTGGTGTATATGTTGACCTTATCTACTTCATTGAAAAGCTTTGGCTTTTGATGATGATTCCTGGAGCATAACTTGATATAGACGTCGTCTTAATGGCTTTAGAATCTAGAAAGGGTTAAGAAGATACTTTGAGTACGAGCGTACTTAGCAAGTCCAGTAGAAAAGGAGTGTTTGATGCACTATATCTACATCCACAGACCGTAGGTCATAGGCAATGCAAGTTTTCATAAACATTTCTTCAAAGGTTGCTTTTATTCGGAAAATCTATGTCCATCAGCCTTCACGGGTTTACCAAAACATTCATGGAGTTCCATTCCTGCCGCGTTCGTAGCTCCATCCCGGAACAGGGACTAACAAGTTACAGTTCTTGCACTCTGCAGAGGTGCGTTACTTTACCCATGAGAGACCTTAGCCTTGTTGCACAACCAAGTCATGACCTTGTCCATACTTCCTTGGTATGGGGCCTAGTCTAAGATCCAAGCCAATCACTACCCCCTTCGCGACCCCGCATGCCTCCTTGGTGTACACCATGCCCACATATTGAATTACAGAAATGGTTTGTACAGACCGTTAGATGCCAGAACTATCGTGGGACGTTGAGGGTTCCCACCCATATGTTGCATATCCTCTACGAATTAAGAATTAATATGCATGCTACGAGTGATAATAGCCACGACCTGCACATCCGGCTACATGCGAGAGGAAGAAGATACAACTGACTTCTCTGTCCCTTTCCAAATCTCATGGTTAACGCGTGATATACGGCGCAAGAGTCCCTGGCGACATTGGTCGTTATGTCCTAGATAATATGTTCCTTTACCACCAGAACTTTCATAGTAGGTTATTACCTCATGGTAAATAACCTATAATCATATTATTATGAAAAAAGTGTTTTCTGTCCTTTTTGAAATGCAGGTGATGAAAACACTGGATTTGCAAAATACTTTATAGAAAATAATCAAAGGACATGAGCAAGTGTGAATTTGCCTGTTGTGATTGCAAGATTATGCACTCACGGTCTTCAAGACAATATAAGATCCAATATCTGAAATCAGCATCATTGGTCCGGTAAGGACTAATGTTTAAAGGAGCAAGATGCTATTATGCATAAGTAATGTAATGCAATTTCGTAATCTCGAATCCCGGGGATAGCATTGATCTAGGGTTTGGAAACTGGAAATGGTTTCTTAAGAATGTGTTGTACTTTTTAGATAAGCTTCACATTTGCTCTTCTTATTAAGGCTTGTGAGTGTGTGTAACAATATGTAAATATAACAATAAGGTACACATATGGAATGCTACTTAAAGACTACTTATATAATAATTGTTTATCTTCAAATTTACTTTACAAGTAGTGTCGCTAATAAAGAACTTTAAGTGTTATTAATCCTAAATATATAGGTAGAGTATAAAGTAAGTTGTTTACTATTAATTGTCATATATTGACTGAAGTAACAAAACGAATAACTTTTGAAGAAAATATTCCTTTATTAAGGTTTAAACAATCCTTGTGGCTAATCGGAGGTGGTTGATGTTGTTTATGCTTGCTGGAAACGTTTGGATTTGAGATGCTTTATAACTTAATTATAAAAGACCAAAGTTAACTATAAAGTATATAATAAAGTTTTTAGTATAATATTTAAAGTATTGCAGACTAAAGTTAACTTTAAAGACATAGATGGAATTAAGTTATATTCCTAATGTTATTTGTATCTTGTTAACTTTATATTGTTTCCTTAAAGTTACTTAAGAATGGTTATATTTTTATTTGGTGTAGTGATTTCTTGATTTTATAATGGAATAGACTCATTTACCTTTTTATAGATGAGTGTTTATATTTTATAAATAAGGAAATAATATTACTTAACTACTTAAGGATTCATTATAGTTTTTTATTTGTTTGTAAACTTGTATTTGAAGTAATGGAAAAGATTTTATTTAATCACAATTTATTCTTGAAGAGTTTATATGAGACAAGAATCTTTTTAGAAAATAAACTACATATAGGGTTTGAATGGTAATTGTAAAGACCTCGGATCGGCAAGGATCCTAAGTCCTGTGATTAACATGCTAGTCCCTGGATCAACAGCTAGCACTCACAGTCGATGAAATATCATGTAAAACACAAAGTCTTTATTACACGGAGAATCTAGAGTATGAATTTATTACAAAAATTGCTTAGCATTATGCTAGCTCAAATAATAGCGGAAACATCAAAGCAGCATGAGTCCATCAACGCCCCAGGCTTGTCGAGTGTAGACCCGCGATCCCTACGCACCTTTCAATCTTCGGATTCTGCACATAAGACGTGCAACCAACAAGTTGGGTCAATACTTTGATGTATTGGAAAATTACACCAAGGAGAGAAAAAGACTATCTCTACATGCAAGGCTGGTATAGGTTGAAGAGTTTATTTGCTCAAAGCTAGTTTTCTTAAGAAGAGAGAAGAAGAGAGGATTGTCCTACTTTGTAAATATTTTCTTAGATTAAATAAGGTCGAGTGGCACACGAGGATATTACACACCAAGTGTCCAAACAACCAAACACTTGGATATTACGCACCAAGCGTCACTTGGATATTACACACCAAGTTCCCAAATTCCCACCCATTAGCGATATTACGAACGCCATGGGGTTTCAAAACTTTGTTTTTAGAAAAGAGAGAGGAAGATGCTTCAGAGGCTCCATCCTTCAGACGCTCATTGTTGTTCTGTTACCGTGAACACGACTGATCGATCAGATTGCAATACTCTCGAGAGTTTGTGCACTTTACCCACAATCCATAATTATAATACAATGTTTTATTACAGTTGTATTATAATTATCTTCTGTTTAGCTCTATTGGATTAAGAGATATAATTTATTGACTATACCTACTTGATCCAATAGAACTGCTCCTTGTAACTATCTATAGTATTTCTCCTGGGAATCCTTTTTGTTACCACATATATCTTTATTTCAAATAACCCTTCTATCCATTCAGGAGTGAGTTAACTCCATCAATTATCCTATAGATGATATCTAAGGCTAGCATTACTATTTACCTCTTCTTACTTCATTCTCTAAAGTATTTAAAGTGAATGTTATGATAAGTACATGAGTTGATAGATCAATAGTTAATAATCTAAGAATTGGTGAATCAATAGTTGATTACTCAATATTGATGAACAATAGATATTAAGATAAGGTTCATTATAAATGATAAAGATTGATATGGAAAGAAAGATATGTGGTGAATGGTCTTGAACTGCTTTCATTACTACTTAATACACTAAAGAGTTAAGGTTAGGTATTACCATGATACTCATGGTATAAGTAGATGAGATTAAGATATATCAAGATTTAGTTGTTCCATTCCTATTACTTAAGTTATGTTTATAACTTGGTATTCATGAGTGTGTAATTAATACTATGATATGCTTTATTAAGGATCAACTGTTAGTTATTAAGCAATGTGTTGATGGTTTAGTTTTATTATATTTGATCTACCCTTAGATCAAAGCATGTTTACCAAAAATAAGGTCTTATCAAAGGTCATATTGAAACTTATCGCGGTAAACTTGATGATCTACTTTAATTCCATCAAGGTGATAGAAGCTTCAATCACTTTGGCAAGTTTTTTATTTAAAAGCGCGAAAATTATTCGGATTTTCTATGCATGAATGCAATGCACACATTTGTGTTCAGCTTATATCTAAGCTCTAATGCTGGGATGTTACAGACTCTCCCCCTTAAATAAACTTTGTCCTCGAAGTTCGTATACTCTCATGTTTTGTAATAAGGAATTATCTTGCATTGATTACGATATATCTTAACTCCATGGCAACCTCAATGGGAATAATTGTAATATCCCATATCCAGATCTTCTCCTTGAATCCTCATCATACTCAACAATCTTTAACTTGGTGACTCCAATGCTCCAAACATCTTTTTACTTTAGTACCTTAGGGATTTTTACTTATTATGAACTCCTTAAATAGGGTCTTTTCTTTAGTTCCTTTTCCTAATTAGGTATCCTAATCCAACTCTTTCACTTCATCATCGAAATTCCTTACTATATTATATAAGGTCTAGGAAGTCTCACTAAAACAGGTTTTAAATTTTTATTAGCCAATAGTTATAGTCAAACGACTAATCTTTGTTTTATCATTATATGAGTTGTACTGGTAGTCCTTCCGAAGATTGGATTTGTACTCATTTAGTCGATACTCATCGCAATTTCTTGTTTCTCTATACCTGTCCAATGGGATGTGTTCTATTACTTCTTAAGGATCATTTAAGAGTTGTTTCATTTAGCATTAGTCTATTATATTAATCTATTTTATCTCCTTCAAACTTTTACCTTATCAAGTTTTACATAATCTTTTGCTATTACCTTAAGTATTTCTTCAACTACCTTTTACTAATTAGTTTATGGTTTGAGTACTACTATCCTTCATGCAAACTTACTTCTAAGAGTATTGTTATAATTATGACTTATTTTAACCTTATGAAAATAAGGCTTAATGTTATGGTCGAGTAGTCCTTCTTCTGCAACCTTTATTCGGAGAATCAGATATAGTATTTCCGTTTACTGTTTACTCTCCCCCTTAGGGTTTACTAATGGTCTTCAAACTGTTTGTATAGTTTTTATTGGCTTTATAACTAGAATGTAGGGCTTTGTCTAGCTTATTCTCTACCTAGTTAGGGTGTTATGAAAGATTGTACGGTGTATCCACACAATTGTGGATCTCCAAAGTGCATCTTTCAGCATCATTTGTCTTACTTACTTTGAACATTTTCGCTTTGATGGTCTGACTTTCGAAACATCTCAAAAGACGATCGCTTAATTTTTATACTTATTTAGGTCTTACTTACCTTAGGCCAAGTTTTGTGCTCTTTATGCAACCATTAAGATGATCTGGTTAACTATGTCAACCAACACCGGCTGCGGACAAGATACCAACTATGGATCAGAATACCGACTATGGATCAAATACCATCTGTGGATAATTACCAGCTGTGAACCATCCTAGGGTGTATGTATTACCCTATAGTTTCCGACATACATCTGGCATTCTTTCTGAATTTTCAGAGTTTGAATACCATTTTGGTTCCAAAGATACTTCCTTGTACTTATTCATGATACTTCCATGAACTTGGTACAATTACTTCATTAACTTCTTGGCAACATTACCTACTTTGGATGAACTTTAAGTTTATTACTCCTTGTACTTGGCTTTACCCTTCATGTAGGTCTTCATCTTGGTCTTTGAAAATCGTCACTCCCTTACACGAATTCCCATTCCTATCTAGGTCTATAACATCAAGTAATAACTAGATGTTGCAACATTCATTTGCACACCAAGTCAAACTTCATGTACATATCTAGTCAAACAAGAAGATCCAAGAAAACTAATAAATCCAAATGTGGTACATATAACACACAATATTCTAAGCCCATAATATAGTAGTTGAGTATAGTATCTCTAGAATTCAGGATTAGTTGTGTAGTATATGACACCTCCTCATATAGGTTTACATTGTGATACTTAGCACATAGAGTCAAACTATTCTTTATCTCAATATATACCCAAATTGCTCAAGTGCAACAGGATAATCTTAAGCAAAGTGGTCTCAATTTGGTTTTAACTAAACTTTTGTCTCACCTATGGAATGACTAGCTATAACCATCCTTCCTTTATTAATAAACTATCCTCACATGATCTCTCTAAATGACTAATAAGTCTCTATTGAACCCCTAAAAATGAAGCTTATCACTATTTTATGACACCTTTGACTTCTATCATAGTTCTACCATGTTATTTTCATACTTATACTTCAGGATAATTTACTAATTTCTTGTCATATTTACACTCTCATCATAGTTTCGGAGCTAATCTCACCATGATCTTTTTATGATTTACCTATACATCATGATTTAAAAGTTAATCTCACCATGATGACTTTGTTTCTCATTGTACTACCATTGATTATTAGCATCATTTCACTTCATCACATAGAATTCACAAGTGAATCCCACATGATTACTACTCATTACCTCAACATTAAGACTAGTTCCTTATGATGTCTTACGCTTTATCCTGATCTACTCTGACCAATTAGCTTTCCTACAGTATCTTGGTGGGTTATGTCTCCTTAGGAAGACACTACATAGAACTATACTGAGAAAAGATGAAATAATTACTCCTAAGAAAGAATGACTTAAGTATCTAGTGACAACATTATCCTCAAGTGGATACTCATCACAAGTCATAAGAATATTTGGTTTAGGTAAGATGGATCCTATAGTCACTATCCAACCTACAGATCTTCCTAAAAGGGTTTTAATCCTAAGGTCAAAGCATATGCTCTAATACCAACCGCGGTGACCCAGCATACCACTACATGATGTAGTACACTATAGTCGTTGACATAACACCAATGAAACACCGTTCACTAGTATTACATCCCTCCGAGTGGTACAACAGAAACACAGCAGGTCCAAGACATGACTATAGTTACAACTCAACTCTTTACACAAGATCCAGAGAACACTCTAGGTTAAAGAGAGAGAGAAAGAAACTTCTTACAAAGAAGAATCAGAAATAAATAACTCAAAATCTATCATCCTATTAATACTAGTATCTTAAGTAATGGTCGGGCATTGCTGCTATTGCAATACACTACAAAAATACTTTCTATGGCTAGAGATTATATTCCTATCTAATCCGTAACTTCGTCTTCACTTGAGTTGGTGTATATGTTGACCTTCTCGACTTCATTGAAAAGCTTTAGCTTTTGATGATGATTCCTGGAGCATAATTTGATGTAGATGTCGTCTTAATGGCTTCAGAATCTAGCAAGGGTTAAGAAGATACTTTGAGTACAAGCATACTCAGCAAGTTCACTAGAAAAGGAGTGTTTGATGCACTATATCTACAGCCACAGACCCTAGGTCGTTGTAGCGGACCCGAACCCGGCTTGGTTCGAAATCCCTATGATTATAGTGCTAGTCCCTGGATCGAATAGCTAGCACCCATAGTTTAAGATGTAATATCAAGATACAAAGGTCATATTACATCGCATGATCCAGAATATAAATACTCATTACAATCTCATAGCCATAGGCTATCTTATTATAAAGCAGTGGAATAAATGTAAAGCATGGTGTCCTTCATCTTTATGTGCCACAGACAAACATGTTGGATGTAGACTCGTAACCCCTACTCATCAAACATCACTATCATCAAGTAATCCTGCAACATGATAAGTTATAGCCACAGGGGTCAATACATTTGAATTGTATTGGCAAGTGTCACTACTATGTGGAAATAAGTTTGAATCTATCAATACATGCATATTTGGCTAAGTAGAGTTAAGGCTCATTTGCAGAAAGCAATAAGGTTTTATCCTATCTTTTAAAAAATAGTTTTGATCTTTCAACAATCTTTCTGAACTCCTTGGAAAACTCCAAGTGCTTCTAATCCCTTGTTGACACCATCAAGTTTTACTTTGAGAAATTGGAATGTCAAGATCTTCCATAGCTTCAGGCCTTAGTTGCTCAGAGTTGTCCGTAACTGGGGACATGGCTAAGTACTTAGAATTTGATCTTCTGCAGAATTTGTACACTTTACCCACATGATACAATCTCGTCTTGACGCCACCAGTGGATGTTGGATAAGTAAACACCAAATGGAGTACACGCAAGTCCTCCCAAGACATAATGCTAGCATGTCTACCAGGCACCAATGTAGGGATATATTTCTCCCATACATGAATCCGGTTAACCTGAGTAGGTGCCAATGCAAGGGTCTTCCACTATGTAATTGACTAAGCCAGAGCCCATTTAGCATGTGGCTGTACACGGAAGCCACTATACGAGAAACATGTTCAATCTCTAAGGCCCTGGGTGGTTTTATTCTAGTGCACATACAAAAAGATAGCCATATAAACATGGTTCTCTTTGTTGCCACCTTATCCTCAATTGAGTATCCACATTCCACCCAGGTGATTCATTGAGTACTTGTTTTATTATATAAAACATATATTTTTCCAACACTTCATATATTCATAACATGGCATTCCACCCCAAGTCTATAGCAGGGCTAAGCTTACTACAACTATGATGTTTTCACTAAGGAAGATATAAAGGGTTTCCTAATAGGACATAGCATAGCATAGTAACTTAGTATCCCTATCATGCATACTACAAAAATACCACTAAGTGTAATGAAAATAATAGGACATGCATTATAGTGCCACTTTACTTAGTAGTTGGTGGTGTTGGTACACTCTTCGCAATAACACACTTTAAAATCAACACAATCTATCAAGCAAAACAACCAAGACAAAACAATCACAAGATCAATACTAATGACAACACAAAAATCATGCAAAGTATGCAAATATGCAAGACATCAATTTTTATTGTAAAAATTATTATAACAAGGTTCTGAACATTACTAAGTGATTTATAAACATTTTATATTTTCAAGATTACAAATGCAACCATTTGTGCAATTGTAGCAATTAGCAATATTTTCTAACAGTTCAAAAGGCCATTCTCACTAAATAATTGCCATGGTCTTATTTATACTATAATAAAATTATATTTTGGTCTTACTGTACAGAGGGTTCAATTTACAACCATTTGCAAAAGGATTCACTTAAAAATAATTTACACAGCAATTTTTATACTCAAAATACTCCACAAATGGTTCTGTATAAAACGTGATTTTAACAGACTCAAAATATCGAATTATAGCTCCACTGTGTTCTAATTGTTTTTGTGAATCCATAGACATATTATTTGCTAAATTTGGATATACAGAACTAAAGATATGATTTTTACAAGTTTCTATGTTCTTATGTCTAAAAATCCGAAAATAGGAATAGATATGAAATTTGGCAGATTCTAATTGGAGGATACCCCTTCGTTTAAGTGATCTATGATGACCTTTATATGAAGATCTAATGGTCTAGGATGGCTCACCGGAAAAGCTCGCCGGAGAAGTTCGCCGGATTTGCGGGCACGGGCTTGGCGTTGTCGTTCCCGTCGCTAGGGACGTATCGGGAGTAGAAGAAGATGTGGAGGGCGTAGAGGACGTCAAGACGGTGCTACTGGACGTGATTTTTGAGGTCGTTCGTCCCCAACGGCGTGACAAGCCACAGATGGAGCGACGCGTGACGTCAGGCGACGCGGCCAATTACAACAAGAAGATGCATAATCATGTCCTGGAGGTAGTCAAAATCAAGACTAGTCTTATGGTAGAAGGAATCGACGAGGGACTCGCCAAAGAAGACAAGCTCTGACGATGAACTATGTTTTTAGGCTAATTTTGGCATGGTTCGTGTGTGTTCTACGGAGCTCCTCTCGAGAAAGTCTAGGAACGAAAGTGAAGGAGGAGGACTAGAGGTACGCATTGGTTCTCTCGGTTTGTCTTGATATGCACTAGGGAGGCAGATCAGAGGGTGTATGCCGACGGGTGACTTCGTAGCACCGTTTTGGCTTGGGCAATTAACACAATAAAACGGTAAAAGAATGCCCTGAACGGAACCCCAGTAAATTCTAAACATAATTCGTATTAAAGTTGAGGAGAAACGACCAACCAATTGATGAGGATTTAAAGAGAGAAAGGTAGTCATAGCCATGGATGTAACGGACAAGTAGGTGCTGGAGGAGGGAGACGAGCAAGAGAGATCGATCGGCCGGGCAGCTCGGTCAGATGGGCCAGAAAATTTGGCCCAAGATAAATAAACAAAGCAAAGAGAGAGAGAAAAATAGAAGCGAGTACTATGGGCTACAGGTGGGCCAGGATTAGGCCGAATTGACTGAGTCGGCCAAGTTAGGTGGGTACGATTTTTTTATTCTTTTCGTTTTTATTTTCCATTTTTAATTTGTCTTTTTGAATTGATTCAAATTTGATCTAAATATTTTTGAGAAAGTTAGAGCAAAAATATCAGTAGTTCAATTATTCAAAATAGAGTAATTTATCAATATATAAAATAATTTAGTTAAAATTTGAATAAGTCACATAGGTTCATAATTTTAACCTATTAAAGTATAAAGGTTTTTATATGGTTATGGACATAAGCAGTTGACACTTATCTATCTATTTTCAGAAAAATAACTACCATGTTTTTGTTCTTTGAGGGACACGTGCAACTCAAAATTACATTTGGTTTCCTATAAGATTTTACGTACGGATCTATACGAAAGAAATAATTATCTAGCTGGCGTCAGTCCTCGTCGTAGATGAAATCCGGCTCCTTCTCCGTATAAACCTTGTCGCAGTCGTCGGAAAACGTGGTGATCGACAAAATAAAAACTACAGTTAGCCACCCAGCTTTAATTGGTTATATATATATATATTCTCTTCTTCTCATTCTTTTTCTTTCTTTCTTTGTATTTGATTTGAATTACAATCTGATTCCAAAAACATTTTAGAAATTATGAAATAACATACCAATGGGTAGCTTATTCAAAATAGAATATTATGTTATTGTTTCATTTAAAAAAATGTTTATATAAAATTCATAATATTGCACCTTGGCTCAAGTGGTGTTTATTTCATATTTTTCTTATTTATTTCTTTCCTTCAACTTATATATTTCATAGGGTTCCAAAACGGGTCAATCTAATTTATATAATTTAAATATATGTGTCCTTTATCATTATTGATCTACTTGGAATTGTTTTTCTAAAATTTAATATTAAATATAGTCATGACCTTAAGTTGAACTGTATATGAATACTTTCTTGTTAGGGTTTAAGTTTTGGGGTTTTAATCGTTTCCAAGATTTTAAATGCAAATGCTCCATGACGAAGATGCATAACATGGATTTTATTTTCTTGAAACCTTGTTTGTAACTTTCTCATTCAAAAATATTTTTTTGTTCAAGTAAGGTTTTGATGTTTCCATTTAGAAGCAAAAAGTTTATTTTCCCCCTAAATTTCATCCTTTATTTCTTTTGTTTGTTTATTTTTCACATTTCAAAATTTGGAAAATTTTGGGATGTGACAGTCGTCGGCAAGTTTTCATAAACATTTCTTCAAAGGTTGCTTTTATTCGGAAAATCTATGTCCATCAGCCTTCACGGGTTTACCAGAACTTTCATGGAGTTCCTTTCCCGTCGCGTTCGCATCTCCTTCCCAGAATAGGGATTAAAAAATTATAATTCTTACACTCTGCAGAGGTACGTTACTTTACCCATGAGAGACCTTAGCCTTGTTTTACAACCAAGTCATGACCTTGTCCATACTTCCTTGGTATGAGGCCCAGTCTAAGATCCAAGCCAACCACTTCCCCCTTCGCGACCCACATATGAAAATGCGGCAATGGTTTGTACAGACCGTTAGATGCCAGAACTATCATGGGGCGTTGAGGGTTCCCACTCATATGTTGCATATCCTCTATGAATTACCAATTAATATGCATGCTACGAGTGGTAACAGCCACGACCTGCACATCTGGCTACATGCGAGAGGAAGAAGATACATCTGACTTCTCTGTCCCATTCTAAATCTCATGGTTAACGCGTGATATACGGCGCAAGAGTCACTGGAGACATTGGTTGTTAAGTGCTAGATAATATGTTCCTTTACCACCGGAACTTTCATAGTAGGTTATTACCTCATGGTAAATAACCTATAATCATATTATTATGAAAATAGTGTTTTCTGTCCTTTTTCAAATGCAGGTGATGACAACGCTGGATTTGCAAAATACTTTATAGAAAATAATCAAAGGACATGAGCAAGTGTGAACTTGCCTTTTGTGATTGCAAGATTATGCACTCACGGTCTTCAAGAAAATATAAGATCCAGTATCGGAAATCAGCATCATTGGTCTGGTAAGGACTAATTTTTAAAGAAGCAAGATGCTATTATGCATAAGTAATATAATGCAATTTCGTAATCTCGAATCCCGGGGATAGCGTTGATATAGGGTTTGAAACTGGTAATGGTTTCTTTAGAATGTGTTGTACTTTTTAGATAAACTTCATATTTGTGCTTCTTATTAAGGCTTGTGAGTGTGGGTAATAATATGTAAATATAACAATAAGGTACGCACATATGGAATGCTACTTAAAGACTACTTATATAATAATTGTTTATCTTCAAATTTACTTTACAAGTAGTGTCGCTTATAAAGAAAGTTAAGTGTTATTAATCCTAAATTTATAAGTAGAGTATAAAGTAAGTTGTTTACTTTAATTTTCATATGTTGACTGAAGTGGAAAAACGAATAACTTTTGAAGAAAAGATTCCTTTATTAAGGTTTAAACAATCCTTGTGGCTAATCAGAGGTGGTTGATGTTGTTTGTGCTTGCTGGAACAGTTTGGATTTGAGATGCTTTATAACTTAATTATAACAGACCAAAGTTAACTATAAAGTATATAATAAAGTTTTTAGTATAATATTTAAAGTATTGTAGACTAAAGTTAACTTTAAAGACATAGATGGAATTAAGTTATATTGCTAATGTTATTTGTATCTTGTTCGCTTTATATTGTTTCCTTAAAGTTACTTAAGAATGGTTATATTTTTATTTGGTGTAGTGATTTCTTGATTTTATAATGGAATAGAATCATTTACCTTTTTTATAGATGAGTGTTTATAGTTTATAAATAAGGAAATAATATTACTTAACTACTTAAGGATTCATTATAATTTTTTGATTTGTTTATAAACTTGTATTTGAAGTAATGGAAAAGATTTCATTTAATCACAATTTATTCTTGAAGAGTTTATATTGGACAAGAATCTTTTTAGAAAATAAACTACATATAGGGTTTGAATGGTAATTCAATATAATCGTATTTAAAATGTGTTGAACCAATTAGACCTTACATTATAATATTTAAGGCTAATATTTCTTATTAGACCTGAATTGACAATTTTAGGAATATAAATAAATTTTATTTACCCTTATATGAATTAATAACTAAGGAAATAGGTTTTAATTCAAGTTATTAATGTGTTTAATTTTTTACTTACCTGAAAAGTGAATATTATATTTTTAACCGTTAGTTAATATTTTTGTGATCATTTTGGTATCTTACATTTATTTTTGTGATTTATAAATAATAAGATATGATTTTTATAAGATTTATTACTTTACAAATACTTAATAAATAATAAATATTTAATTAGGTGAAATAATAATGCATGATTATAGTTTTAAATTATAGTTCTTATTTTTCTAAGATTTTTGGTATTTTATTTATATTTTTAAAATTTCCCATAATTAAATTATGAATTATCAAAGTTTTATTACTTATAAAATCCTTATTAAATCATAATTATTTAAATTATTAACATAAGAATGTTGGATAATAGTTTTAAGGTATAAATTTTATTTTTCTACAAATTTTCATATATTATACACATTTTTATGAATTACAAAACAAAAGTTATTAATTAAACAAGATTTAATCATTTTATTTTATTTCTGGAATTAATACACTAAATAGTTTATGATGTAATGTTGATGTCAGCATGGGGTGAAAGGTTTTTCTCACTAGGTCAATTCTCACCCCCAGTCACTGAGTGGTGGGGTCTATGCCACCTCGTATCTATAGTTTTAATTTATTACAGAAACATTATCACAAATTTTAAAATAATAATAAAACATGAATATTACTTCAACGTGATATCAATCTCTCTGGTTGATGATCAAGCTCGAGATTGAGTTCGCGCGGGGTTGTTCTTGGGCTTGTTGGAAAGAGGACGTCGCAGGGAGCCTTATAGTGGCAGCGCCGCTTGATTTGGGTCGCCAGAACAATTGTGGCAACGGTGGCTCACAGCGGCGATGGCAGATGCTCGTCGGTGAAACGAATTGGGACGAGAGCAAGAAAATTAAATGGTGCCCGAGCATCACAAGCCCACCGTGATTGCAGTGAAGTCGTTGATGATGATAGGTGCGGTCTGAGGTGAGCTATCCGACTAGATTTCCGACGAACCACCACGGAAGCGAACGCCAAAATTCGATCGTCTCCGAGATCCCCTTAGTGATGCGTTCTTCACAGAGGATCTACGCTCGCTGGCACTCCCCCTCGACCATGCGACGGCCTCTGGGGTGAACTTTGCTAACGACGGTGGTAGCTAGGGTTTTCTAAGATCCCTCCTTTGTAAAGGAAAAGGATCCCTGTGATTGCAATGCTAGTCCCTGGATCAATGCTAGCATCCACAGTTTGAGATGAAGTACACAGATACAAAGGTCGTTTATTACATTCATTCCAGAGATAAAACATGGTCTTTTACAACTCAGGGCCAAAGGCGTAATACAAGAGTTTATGGAATAAGTAAATAAACACAAGTCCTCATCTTCATGTTCCACAGGCAAGCATGTTGAGTGTAGACTCATGACTCCTACTTATCATCGGAGTAACCTGCAACATCACAAGTTACAGCCACAATGGGTCAATACTTTGGAATAGTATTGGCAAGTGATACCTTAGTAAATTTTAAGTGGACTATATTACTATATGCATTTTGGCTAAGTGTATCTTGGCTTGCTTTGCTTGAAAATAGGTTTTTCCTATTAGTTGAAATCACTAAGTTTTTCTTTATCAAAAACTTCCCAAGGAACCACCAATAGACATTGGGGTCCTTCACCCTTGTTCACCCACAAGTTTTACTTAGAAGTTGGAGTGATGAGATTCTTGTAGCTTCCATGTCTTGATGCTCAAGTTGTCCATTGCCATGGACTTGGCTAAGTACTTAGATTTTTCCATCTGCAGAGGTTGTGCAATTTCCCCACCAGACTTGGTTTCCCAAGACAGGACCTTTCAGAAGCCTTTCCTTAGTCAAATGGACGCGCTCCAACCTATCATTCCCACTACCACCAACTGTCCAAGTGACTAAGTTCTAGCAACCTATATGATCAAGGCAGAGCCCATATTGCCAAGTGGTTGCACTGTAAGCTTTCTCAACACTTGGCCTCCAAATCCCTTTGTGCCTGGGTGGCATACCACAAGTGAGATACACAAGCCAAATCCATGGCCTTGTGTAACCACTCAACCAAAAACCACCATTCAAGACCCATTCCACCCAGGAAGTTCATTGACTTAGTTGTTTTATTAAGAAAAGCATGAGTCCTAAAGGACTTAGAATTATTTCACCATAGCATGTACATACTTTCACAACCCTTGTTTTCTACTAGCTAGGCTAATCATGGCATAGTAACTTAACTTAGGAAAATTCCCTAGCAATTCTACAATTCTACACTACATAGGATTTCCCAACATAGCTTTTGGTAAAAGTAACATGCAAGAGTTAGCAAAAATAATTATAATGCTTATTCAAAATAAAGGGTGGAAATATCATGAAGTATCACTTGCCTTGGTAATGGGGATAGTAGCACTCTTCACAATCACAGTCACTAGCAAAATCTACACAAAAATTTGTAGCATACAATTACACACAATTTATATACAAGCAAAAATATGAATGCATGCATGCAAGAATTTACTAAGTGATGATTTTGAAAACCCTACCAAACAAGTGCATGATACAGAAACATAACAATTCACAAAGTTTGCCAATCAAACTTATTTGGCACTAATACAAATTACTAAACTAAATCTATACTCAAAACAGCCTTAAACATGTTTCTGTATAAAAAGTCATTTTATCAGATACTATTTGTTAAATACATTGTAGATTCAGAAAGGCCTTGTTTCACTGAATCCAACGGTATAAAGTTTGCAAAATTCCAACGTGGAAATCTCAAGTTATAGCCATTTGAAAATCTGATCTAAATATGATTTGAATTTCTATTTCAGATCCAACCCTAGACACGTGTCGCAAAACCATCGCGCTGCATCGATTCGGTCGGATCGATAGATGCGGACCGTAGGATTTAACTTAGATCTGGCGGCTCAGATGCGCGCGTACCTCTTCGCTTAAGATCTATCCTAGCCCTATGATACAGATCCAACGGACTCAATCAGCGAGCCACTAACTGGCGGCGCTGAACGATCGCGGCGACGGTCGACGGTGGCGGCGGCGATACAGACGCTAGAAGGGTAGGGAAGGTACTCACCGTGATCGCAAGGACGTGGGGATGCTCAACGTGTGGTCACTTCGGCAAGGCGCTCGTGGTTGCGGTGGATTGCTCGCCAAGTAGGGTCTCGGCGACGATGGTTCAGTTCGAGGTCGGCGACTGTCCGATCACGAGAAGGAAAGCAGAGGATGTGGTTAGATGCAGGAGTTCACGGAGAATACGCGTGCGTGAAGAAAAATTCTTGGGGTGGTCTGGTCTTACCGGAGGAGCTCGACGGAGTTGAAGCCGAAGACGGTGGTCAGTCGTTTCCGTTGCCGACGCTCTGGGTCACGCGCGGGCGAACCAGAGGTACTAGGAGATGCGTGAGGCCAAGCGGAGTCTGCTCGTGTGAAGCAGAAGTAGAGGGGTGGTCGGAGTTGGCCGGAATCATGGCTACAGCTCGTCGGAGACGGTGGGGTTGCAAGGAGCAATCCACACAGCCTGGTGGCTCTCTCGGTTCGGGGTTTGGGGGAGAAGGGAGAGGGGACAGAGGTGGTTTTAGTAGCCAGGATACGAGCGAGATTTACTCGTGCATTTATGCGAATTTAAGCTGTGAATCAAAACAGGAAACGCCCGGCGTCAATTGGGGAAGAACCAGTCGCGGGGGTGGAGACGATGATACTGGTGGGCGCGGTTGTCGAGAGAGAGGAGGGAGTGGGTCCTTCCTATCAGCGAGCTGGTGGGTGCGGTGGCGGGTGAAAGAAAACGTTTCGCGGGGTGGGAGCTGCTGGCTAGATGGGCCATGTTGGGCTGGGTCGGCCAGATTGGCTGGTTGTCCATTTTTTTTCCTCTTTATTCCTTTTCTTTTTCTGATTGAATTTCTAGAAATGGTTTTCAAACCTCTTTTCTTTTAAGTTTAAATTCAAACTTGCTCCAGCCTTTTGTACAGTGTTCCTTGCATTTAAATAGGTGTAACACACATCTATTCACTCAGACTTACTTAGGTTATTTGAAAATAATCCAATAAAACCAAGCCTTTTAGGAGATATAATAATAGGCAAAACTTTGGTTTTATTCCATATTTTGTTTTGAAACCTTGCTCAAGCTTTTGAGACCACTTAAGTTTGAATTCAAAACATACTAAATGAATAATAACATCTTTCTCAATAGCATGTAGCACAAAGGCTAGGGTTTTCATACATAAAATAATGAGCCACAAATGCTCCTGTTTCTGAAATGATTTTGAGAAAAACCCTAAATGATGATGGATGCAAGGATGATATGAATGAGTTTTGAAATATGAATTTAGGTATGTTACAAATCTAACCCCCTTAAGATGAATCTCGCCCTCGAGATTCGGATTGGCTAGCAAATAGGTGTGGGTGGTCTTTTCGAAGATCATCTTCTCTTTCCCATGTCGCTTCCTCTTCGGTATGATGGTTCCATTGCACTTTGCAAAACTTGATAGTTTTCGTTCTCGTGACTCTTTCTGCAGTCTCAAGAATCTTTATAGGATTTTCTTCATAAGTGAGATCAATTTCTAGTTGAACTTATTCCAAAGGTATGGTATCCTTCAAAGAAGATTCTTCCATTACTGGGTGACATTTCTTAAGCTGACTCACATGAAATACATTATGGACTGCTCATAGAGATGCTGGCAGTTCAATTTCATAAGCAACTTCTCCTTTGCGACTCAGAATCTTGAATGGCCTAACATATCTTGGTGCCAACTTTCCTTTGACTTCGAATCTTTTCACTCCACGAAGTGGTGATACTCTAAGATAGGCTCTATCACCAACTTCGTAGGTGACTTCTCTACGCTTAGGATCTGCGTAGCTTTTCTGTCGGGACTGTGCTATCTTCGATCTGTCCTTAACCAATTTGACCTTCTCTTCGGCTTCTTTGATAAGATCTGGCCCAAATAAACTTCTTTCTCCCACACCATTCCATAACAATGGGGTGGTACATTTTCTTCCATAGAGAAACTCAAACGGTTCCATCTCAATGCTGGCTTGATAGCTGTTATTATAAGAAAATTCTGCGTAAGGCAGAATTTCATCCCAACTTGCTCCGTAGTCTAGGGAACATGCTCTCAACATGTCTTCCAAAATTTGATTAGTCCTTTCTGTTTGCCCATCAGTTTGAGGATGAAAAGCAGTACTGAATTCCAACCTCGTTCCCAATGACTCATGTAGCTGTCTCCAAAAATGGGAAGTGAATTGGGTTCCCCTATCGGACACAATACTCTTAGGCACACCGTGAAGGCATACAATTCTACTCATGTAGATTTTGGCTAACTTGGCACTTGTATAAGTTGTCTTCAAGGGTATGAAATGTGCCACTTTACTTAAGCGATCCACGACTACCCATATGGAATCATATCCTGATCTGGTCCTTGGTAATCCGGTGATGAAATCCATACCAATTTTGTCCCATTTCCAATCAGGAATAGGTAGTGTTGAAGCAACCCTGCTGGTTTCTGATGCTCCGCTTTTACCCTACTACACACATCACACAAAGCAATATATTCGGCGATGTCTCTCTTGAGATTGTTCCACCAAAATCTTTCCTTCATGTCCATGTACATTTTGGTGTTACCCGGATGAATAGAATACGGAGAGTTGTGCTATTCTTGCAAAATCAGTTTTCGTAACTCCGGATCTTGTGGAACACAGATACGTTTCCCATGCCATAATGTACCCTGTTCGTCTTCGTGGAAATTCTTATCTTTCCCTAGACCAATATTTTACTTAATCTCTTCAATTTCCTTATCGGATTTCTGAGCTTCTCGAATCTTGTCCAACAAAGTGGGTTGAACATCCAAAGACATGAGATGTCCTTTAGGCACAATTTCCAATCTGAGTTCTTTGAATTGATTAGACAAATCATCTAGCAACTCTCCTTTGGTAAGGCCATTTACAAACACCTTACGACTTAGAGAATCTGCTACAACATTTGCTTTATCGGGGTGGTATTGCAAACTCAAATCATAATCCTTGATAAGCTCTAACCTTCTTCTTTGTCTCATATTGATTTCCTTTTGGGTGAAGATATACTTCAAACTTTTGTGGTCTGTGAACACTTCACAACGCTTTCCCAAAAGGTAATGTCTCCATGTTTTGAGTGCGTGGACGACAGAGGCCAACTCTAAATCATGAGTAGGATAGTTTACTTCATGAGTTTTGAGTTGTCTCGAGGCATAGGCCACAACCTTACCGTCTTGCATAAGTACGGCACCCAAACCTTGATGAGACACATCACAATATACTTGGAAGTCCTTTTCCAAATCTGGCAGACATAGAACCGGTGCTGTTACAAGTCTCTTCTTCAATTCTTGGAAGCTGACTTCGCAACCTTCAGACCAAGAAAATTTCTTGTCCTTCTTTAACAATTCAGTCATTGGCTTAGCAACGTTTGAGAAATTTTCAATGAACCTTCTGTAGTAACCTGCCAAGCCGAGGAAACTACGAACTTCTTTCACATTCTTGGGAGATTCCCATTCTGTCATAGCTAATACCTTAGCATGATCAACTGCTACACCATCCTTTGTCATAACATGACCAAGAAAACCAACTTCCTCTAACCAGAACTCACACTTGCTGAATTTGGCATAGAGCTTATGCTCTCTCAACTTCTCAAGTATCAAACGCAAGTGTCCTTCATGCTCTTCTTTGCTCTTAGAGTAGACTAAGATGTCATCGATGAAAACGACAACGAACTTGTCAAGAAATTCCATGAACACCTTGTTCATCATATTCATGAAGTATGCTGGAGCATTGGTTAAGCCAAAAGGCATTACGGTATACTCATACAATCCATACCTTGTGGTGAATGATGTTTTAGGTATGTCTTGTTCTCTTATCTTAAGTTGAAAATAGCCTGACCGGAGATCAATCTTTGAGAATACACATGCTCCTTCTAGTTGATCAAACAAGTCATTGATTCTAGGCAAAGGATATTTGTTCTTGATAGTTACCTCGTTGAGTGAACGGTAATCTATGCATAACCTTTGGCTTCTATCCTTCTTCTCCACAAACAATACCGGGGCTCCCCAAGATGAAGAACTTGGTTGGATAAATCCTTTCTGCAACTGTTCTCCTAGTTTCTTCTTGAGCTCCTTCAGTTCATCGACTGACATTTTGTACGGTCTCTTTGCTATTGGTCCAGAACCTGGTACCAAATCTATCAGAAACTCCACATCTCTATCTGGTGGCATTCCTGGCAACTCTTCCGGAAATACATCCGGATACTCACATACAATTGGCACACTGTCCATGCTAACCCCCTTAAGAGAATTCATCTTACTTCCTTTGGATTCAAAATTTGACCTGAATTTTATTATTTTTCCTTCTGGGGTTGTGAGTGCAACAATACGATTATCACAATCTAGTACTCCTTCATACTTAGCCATCCAATCCATTCCCAATATTACGTCTAGTCCTTGGGAATCTAGGATTATCAGGCTCACGGGAAACTTATGCTTTCCAAACTCTATGACAAGATCCCGGCATCCAAGACTTACTATCATATCTCCACCCGGAGAACTAACTTTTCTTGGACACCCAATGTTTTCAGATGCAAACCAATTTCTATCAACAAGTGCTCTTGATATGAATGAATGAGATGCACCAGTATCAAAGAGTACAAATGCTAGAATGGAATTGAGTCTGAACTTACCAGCAACAACATCAGGCTCCTCATAGACCTCCTCCACAATAATGTGGTTCACCTGACCTTTCTGGAAAGGATTGGGCTTGACAGGTCCTTCAACTTTCTTTTCGGGGCACTCATTTGCATAGTGTCCCATCTTCTTGCATTTGAAGCATTCAACCTGACTGATGTCCCTTTTAGCAGGCTGACTTCCACTTCCACTACCATTCCCACTATGGTGTCTCTTATGTCCACTCTTGTGGTTCTTGTACTTGTCATTGTCATGACTGCGGTGATGCTTGTTGTCATGACGGTTGTGGTTGTGGTGCTTGTTGAATTTCCCATGCTTATGGGATCCCGAGCTTCCACTGTGATCATAGTGAGATCGTTTGTGAGACGATCCCGAGATGTGCTTGTCGGAGTGTTTCCTCTTCCTACTCTCGACTTGCTTCATTTTATTCTCCAAAATAGCAGCCTTGTCACACAGAGACTGATATATTCGAACATATGCCACAGACAACTGTAAGTTTAGCTCATCATTCAAGCCTTCCAGAAACTTTTCCTTTCTTTTGGCATCTGTGTCAACCTCATCCGGTGCATAGCGTGCCAGATTGTTGAACTCTTCTATATATTCGGCCACGCTGCGGTGGCGCTGCTTCAGGTTGTGAAACTCCTTCTTTTTCAGGCTCATCATTCCTGATGAGATATGAGCAGTGCGAAAGCCATCTTCAAAGATAGCCCAAGTCACCTCATCTAAAGGAGTGGTGATTTGGAAGTTGTCCCACCATGTGGCGGCTGGCCCTTCCAACAGATGCGCTGCGAACCGGACCTTTTCAGCATCCGTGCAGCCCACGGTCACTAAGTCCTTGTTCACAGAACGTAGCCAATCATTGGCCACCATGGGATCAGTTGTCCCCGAAAACTTAGCTGGCCTCAAACGCAGAAATCTGGTGAGCATATCAAAACCTGGAGGGTTGTTGTTGTTGTTGTTGTTGTTGTTATTGTTGTTGTTGTTATTGGGGTTGTTGTTATTGGGGTTGTTGTTGTTATTCTGGTTTTGGATGAATGTTGTCATCATCTGCATAAGCTGCGTCTGAGCATTCATCATCTGTTGCATTTCTGGAGTGATGTTGTTGGGGTTGGGGTTTGCGCGACGGGGAGGCATCTGTGGTTTGTTCAAATAGATAAGAATGAGATACCCATAGATGTTTTATGCACAATACATCACAAGCAAACACATAGCATGCAACTCAAGGATAAAATCTCAACAACAGAATAACAAAGTTCTCGAAATAAAACACACAAGTAGCAAGACTTCCACATGTCGGATGGTCCAATAACAAGTTCAAGAATAACAAGTACGATAATGAAAGATAAACGAGTAGTCAAGTCTACTCATCAGCATCAATCTCCTCCTCGACAAAGGTAAGACCCGCGTTCTCCATCGCGGTCTTGTTCTCCTCAATCGTAGTGGTCAAGGAATCGATCTTGGCCTTGAGAGCCCTCTTCTGGGAGCGAAGCCTCTTGATCACCATCTGCTGCTGCTCTAGCTCGAAATCCTTGGACTTAAGTTCCTCGGTCATGTCCCGGATCTTCTTGTTCCTATCCTGGACGCGTTTCTCCTGACTCTTGATCTTACGGTCCTGGGCCTCGAACTTTGTCTCCATTTCCTTGACTATCTCATCCTGCTGTGTGAAAAGCTTGTCCTTCTCACGAAGCTGTACCTGGAGCTCGTCATTGCTGAGCATGACGTTGGTCCTGTCCGTGTCCACGTGTCTGATAAGAGACTCTAAGTCCTGGAGATAGAGACGTATCGGCTCTGCTACGTCCCTCGAGTCGTCCTCAAAGTCGATGGACTCTCCATCAACATCACGTCTTCCGAAGACGTGGAAGTGGGTGCCCCTAACCTGATGGGAGTGACGACCTAACAGACGTCCTATCAGGTACTGCATGACAATCTCCATGCCTCTCTCCCTGTCATCGTGCATAAGCTTGAAGACGATGGCCTCCGTAGTAGGCTCTGTCTGGCGTCCGGGCTGGTTCACCTTGAAGCCCCAGAGGTCCTTCCTCTCGAACTTGGTGAGTGGGTGCACCATGATGGTGGGAAGAGGGAGATTGAGCAAAGTGGTAAGCTCAACAATACGAGGACCGAAACGGGTAACCTGGAACTCCTCAACAGTGCTGATGGTAATAGGCATCTATTTATAAGATAGAAAAGTTAGAACAACACTTTTTAATAAACAAAGACAAACATCACATACACATCCTTGGTACACAAAATCACACAAGTCATGCATACATGAATCCATTACATCAATCAAGGTCCAAACTTATTTAAGGTATCATTTTGGAAAATAAGGTGATAGGTGTTGGTCCAACTAACGAAATGTGTTTACAACCCTATCTCACTGGATCTGTTGGCTAACACAATGTTCCTAGAGGCAATCCACCTATCTTGTTCACATGATTCCATCACTAAGTCTATAATATCTCCCCTTAAGGTTTGGTTGGTGGCTTCCAACTCTTGGGTAAGTTCCTTCTCTTTCTCTAAGTCTTTTTGGAGGTTGAGCATTCTGCACTTGACTCTAGCACTTAGTTCTTTGATAGTCCTCCAAGCTGCTTCTCTTGCTGACTCAAAGAATGTGGTGTGCATCACAGTGTTGGTATACATGCAGAATCCTCTTTATCTGTGCTTGTCTTCCTTGTTTTTGTACAAGTGAAGTTGCACCCACCAATACTCCACTCCTTCATCCATCACTGGGAAGCCTTTGTATACAGCTGCACCATGTGCTTCCATTTCCACCATGAGGTCCTTGAGAATTTTGGGAAACTCAGTTTCACACTCCAAGGTCATGGTCATGAGTGGTCCTTTCTTCACGGCTTCGTTGATGGAGTTCATCTACAAATAGAGATGAGAAAATTAGAAAAGTTTTACGAGAAGAATAGACAAGTGTAAAAGTAGTTGAAAATTTTTCCTTAGAGGTTTTCCAATCCTAGGGGTCATAATCCTACAGGCAACACAGTGCTTTGATACCATCTGTAAGATCCCTCCTTTGTAAAGGAAAAGGATCCCTGTGATTGCAATGCTAGTCCCTGGATCAATGCTAGCATCCACAGTTTGAGATGAAGTACACAGATACAAAGGTCATTTATTACATTCATTCCAGAGATAAAACATAGTCTTTTACAACTCAGGGCCAAAGGCCTAATGCAAGAGTTTATGGAATAAGTAAATAAACACAAGTCCTCATCTTCATGTGCCACAGGCAAGCATGTTGAGTGTAGACTCATGACTCCTACTCATCATCGGAGTAACCTGCAACATCACAAGTTACAGCCATAATGGGTCAATACTTTGGAATAGTATTGGCAAGTGATACCTTAGTAAATTTTAAGTGGACTATATTACTATATGCATTTTGGCTAAGTGTAGCTTGGCTTGATTTGCTTGAAAATAGGTTATTCCTATTAGTTGAAATCACTAAATTTTTCTTTATCAAAAACTTCCCAAGGAACCACCAATAGACATTGGGGTCCTTCACCCTTGTTCACCCACAAGTTTTACTTAGAAGTTGGAGTGATGAGATTCTTGTAGCTTCCATGTCTTGATGCTCAAGTTGTCCATTGCCATGGACTCGGCTAAGTACTTAGATTTTTCCATCTGCAGAGGTTGTGCAATTTCCCCACCAGACTTGGTTTCCCAAGACAGGACCTTTCAGAAGCCTTTCCTTAGTCAAATGGACGCGCTCCAACCTATCATTCCCACTACCACCAACTGTCCAAGTGACTAAGTTCTAGCAACCTATATGATCAAGGCAGAGCCCATATTGCCAAGTGGTTGCACTGTAAGCTTTCTCAACACTTGGCCTCCAAATCCCTTTGTGCCTGGGTGGCATACCACAAGTGAGATACACAAGCCAAATTCATGGCCTTGTGTAACCACTCAACCAAAAACCACCATTCAAGACCCATTCCACCCAGGAAGTTCATTGACTTAGTTGTTTTATTAAGAAAAGCATGAGTCCTAAAGGACTTAGAATTATTTCACCATAGCATGTAAATACTTTACCAACCATTGTTTTCTACTAGCTAGGCTAAGCATGGCATAGTAACTTAACTTAGGAAAATTCCCTAGCAATTCTACAATTCTACACTACATAGGATTTCCCAACATAGCTTTTGGTAAAAGTAGCATGCAAGACTTAGCAAAAATAATTCTAATGCTTATTCAAAATAAAGGGTGGAAATATCATGAAGTATCACTTGCCTTGGTAATGGGGAGAGTAGCACTCTTCACAATCACAGTCACTAGCAAAATCTACACAAAAATTTGTAGCATACAATTACACACAATTTATATACAAGCAAAAATATTAATGCATGCATGCAAGAATTTACTAAGTGATGATTTTGAAAACCCTACCAAACAAGTGCATGATACAGAAACATAACAAGTCACAAAGTTTGCCAATCAAACTTATTTGGCACTAATACAAATTACTAAACTAAATCTATACTCAAAATAGCCTTAAACATGTTTCTGTATAAAAAGTCATTTTATCAGATACTATTTGTTAAACACATTGTAGATTCAGAAAGGCCTTGTTTCACTGAATCCAACGGTATAAAGATTGCAAAATTCCAATGTGGAAATCTCAAGTTATAGCCATTTGAGAATCTGATCTAAATCTGATTTGAATTTCTATTTCAGATCCAACCCTAGACACGTGTCGCAAAACTACTGGCGCGTACCGATTCGGTCGGATCGAAAGATGCGGACCGTAGGATTTAACTTAGATCTGGCGGCTCAGATGCATGCGTACCTCTTCGTTTAAGATCTATCCTAGCCCTACGATACAGATCCAACAGACTCAATCACGGCCACTAATCGGCGGCTGAACGATCAGGCGACGGCGGTGGCGGCGCCGGCGATACAGGACGCTAGAAGGGTAGGGAAGGTACTCACCGTGATCGCAAGGACGTGGTGATGCTCAACGTGTGGTCATCTCGGCAAGGGGCGCTCAGGGTTGCGGTGGATTGCTCGCCGGACTAGGGTCTGGCGACGGATGGTTCAGTTCGAGGTCGAAGGCGACGCTGTCGATCACGAGAAGGCAAGAAGAGGATGTGGTTAGATGCAGGAGTTCACGGAGAATACGCGTGCGTGAAGAAAAAGGCTTGGGGCGGTCTTACTGGGAGGAGCTCGACGAGTTGAAGACGAAGACGGTGGCAGCTCGTTGCTTATGCTGCCGACGTTCTAGGTAACGCAGGCGAACCAGAGGTACTAGGAGATGCGTGAGGTTGCGGAGTCTCGTGTGAAGCAGAAGTAGAGGGGTGGTCGGAGTTGGCCAGAATCGTGGCTGCAGCTCGTCGGAGACGGAGGGGTTGCAGGGAGCAATTCACGCAGCCTGGTGGCGCTCTGGGTTCGGGGTTTGGGGGAGAAGGGAGAGGGGACAGAGGGGGTTTTAGTAGCCAGGATACGAGCGAGATTTACTCGTGCATTTACGCGAATTGAAGCTGCGAATCAAAACAGGAAACGCCCGGCGTCAATTGGGGAAGAACCAGTCGCGGGGGTGGAGACGATGATACCTGGGTGGGCCGCGGTTGTCAGCGAGAGAGGAGGAGAGGGAGTGGGTCCTTCCTGTCAGCGAGCTGGTGGGTGCGGTGGCGGGTGAAAGAAAACGTTTCGCGGGGTGGGAGCTGCTAGCTAGATGGGCCGTGTTGGGCTGGGTCGGCCAGATTGGCTGGTTGTCCATTTTTTTTTCCTCTTTATTCCTTTTCTTTTTCTGATTGAATTTCTAGAAATGGTTTTCAAACCTCTTTTCTTTTAAGTTTGAATTCAAACTTGCTCCAGCCTTTTGTACAGTGTTCCTTGCATTTAAATAGGTGTAACACACATCTATTCACTCAGACTTACTTAGGTTATTTGAAAATAATCCAATAAAACCAAGCCTTTTAGGAGATATAATAATAGGCAAAACTTTGGTTTTATTCCATATTTTGTTTTGAAACCTTGCTCAAGCTTTTGAGACCACTTAAGTTTGAATTCAAAACATACTAAATGAATAATAACATCTTTCTCAATAGCATGTAGCACAAAGGCTAGGGTTTTCATACATAAAATAATGAGCCACAAATGCTCCTGTTTCTGAAATGATTTTGAGAAAAACCCTAAATGATGATGGATGCAAGGATGATATGAATGAGTTTTGAAATATGAATTTAGGGATGTTACAGGTTTCGGTTACCGAGAGAAAACATAGAGGAAGATTGATGAGAAGGGGAAGATGAGGATGAGACTGAGGGCGAACATCGCCGTGGCCTCCTTATCCTCCCCTGACAACGGCGGCGTGCATCTTGACGCGGTGGGGATCAATGGCGGTCGGGGCGCCAGACAGTCGGGTCGGCGAGGAAGACGACAAAGATTAGAGGAAGAAGCGGTATGGGCTCTTGGCGTGCTGGTGCTGGGCCATATGGGCTGCGGTTGGCTACTTGTGAGCGACGAGTAAGAGAGAGGAGGAATGGGCTGTGGGCCAGATCTGATTCCTCTGTTATTTTTCTTTCTGTTTGTTTTTCTATTTCGATTTCTATTTTTTGTTTGCTTTTCTTACCCTTTTATTTAAGCACTAATTTAGACTTATCTTTATGGAATTGCTTTTCTAATACTTGCAGCAATGATAAATAGTATTTAAAATCATTTTGTGAGTTTTTATTATATAGTGATTTTCTTTATACATATACTTTTCTTATTATTATATGTAAGGCTTTTGATATGAATTTAGTTGAGCTAATATTCATAAACTTCTTATAGATGTATTACTATTAATCCATGAGTTTTGATTCTTATTGATTTATAATATTAAAGAAACTTTTATATAGTGATCCTTAATTATTATTTGATGTATAATATCCTAAGGATTTAACATGATTAATATTACTCCCATGAATCTAGGAAATAACAAGATATATATATTTTATTATAACTAACAAAAGAGTTAGGGTTTTAATTGTAAATGCTTACCCTAGGGTTTAAGGTTCTTAATTTACTTATATTCTTTTGTTGATGTGAAAAAGATTAATGGCTAAACACATTGTCTTTATGTTTGTGATTTTTAATGATATCACCATTTAAAGTAAAATAATGGTGTTGTTTTCTAGGCTAACTTATGAGAAAGAATTGATAAAGATAGTTCTTAAGCACCTAAGATAATGATGGTTGAGAATGATAGAGATGTGCTTAAGTGATTTGCTATAGGAAAATATTCCTATATAGCATTATGAAAATAAAATGATTATCCAACAGATGAGATGGATGTTAAGCTTGATTATAGATTTAGGGTTTAATGTTTACCCAGAATTTCTATCTTCCATAACTCACAATCCTAGACTTCTAATTAAGTAATTCCTTTCCTAGATATATTATTCCTTCATATCCATCATCAGGTGTTAACATGATGAGCTTTACTTCACAAGAATACTCTTATCCATAATTTCTCCTCCTAAATCCATAATTCTTATATCCATACGTGGTTATAACCACTACTCTACTGCTGATAACCTCCAATCTAGCAATTGTTTTACAGTTACTTCCATTCATGCTCTTCCCTTATCATCCTTCACTAATATCATTTCAATAGATGTATACATCAAATCCTACTTCACCTCAAGTGCTTAGTATTTCCAAAGAGGAAAATACTACTTCTTTAATCCAATGTTGCTCTAACATCATCATAATCATACTATCTTATATTTACTTTACTCTAGTATCTTATACTCCAACCTCATATTGTATTAATATGGCTTGTCATGGCTAACCTAGAATAACATTGCTATACTAGGGTTCAATCATGTTCTATTCACCAATGTCACTTATACATGATATAAGCATTCAAACTTGGTGAGTAAAGCATGATCATTATAATCCTTTGATCCTTTAT
The DNA here is from genome assembly GCA_030063025.1 of Avena longiglumis. NCBI lineage: Eukaryota > Viridiplantae > Streptophyta > Magnoliopsida > Poales > Poaceae > Avena > Avena longiglumis. The sequence continues at coordinate 188,711,625 of CP125974.1, read as the reverse complement.
GGTTTAGATTTCCAATTGGCTACTCAAGGCTTCCATCCATACAACATTATAGTTGTATTATAATTATCTTCTGTTTAGCTCTATTGGATTAAGATATATAATTTATTGACTATACCTACTTGATCCAATAGGACTGCTCCATGTAACTATCTTCAGTATTCATCCTGGGAATCCTCTTTGTTACCACATATATCTTTATTTCAATAACCCTTCTATCCATTCAAGAGTGAGTTAACTCCATCAATTATACTATAGATGATATCTAAGGCTAGCATTAGTATTTACCTCTTCTTACTTCCTTCTCTAAAGGATTTAAAGTGAATGTTATGATAAGAACATCAGTTGATCGATCAATAGTTAATAAGCTAAGACTTGGTGAATCAATAGTTGATTACTAAATATTGATGAACAACAGATATTAAGATAAGGTTCATTAGAAATGATAAAAATTGATATGGAAAGAAAAATTTGTGGTGAATGGTCTTGAACTGCTTTCCTTACTACTTAATACACATAATGGTTAAGTTTAGGTATTACCATGATACTCATGGTATAAGTAGATGAGATTAATATAGATCAAGATTTAGTTGTTCCATTCCTATTACTTAAGTTATATTTATAACTTGGTATTCATGAGTGTGTAATGAATACTATGATATGCTTTATTAAGGATCAACTATTAGTTATTAAGAATTTTGTTGATGGTTTAGTTTTATTATATTTGATCTACCCTTACATCAAAGCATGTTTTCCAAAAATAAGGTCTTAGCAAAGGTCATATTGAAGCTTATCGCGGTCAACTTGATGATCTACTTCAATTCCATCAAGGTGATAGAAGCTTCAATCACTTTGGCAAGTTTTTTATTTAAAAGCGCGAAAATTATTCGGAATTTGTATGCATGAATGCAATGCACACATCTATGTTTAGCTTATTTCTAAGCTCTAATGCTGGGATGTTACAGACTCTACCCCTTAAAATAAACTTCGTCCTCGAAGTTCGTATACTCTCATGTTTCGTAATAAGGAATTATCTTGCATTGATTACGATATATCTTAACTCCATGGTAACCTCAATGGGAATAATTGTAATATCCCATATCCATATCTTCTCCTTGAATCCTCATCATACTCAACAATCTTTAACATGGTGACTCCAGTGGTCCAAAGTTCTTTTTACTTTAGTCCCTTATGGATTTTTCCTTATTATGAACTCCTTAAATAGGGTCTTTTCTTTAGTTCCTTTTCCTAATTAGGTATCCTAATCCAACTCTTTCACTTGATCATCGAACTTCCTTACTATATTATATAAGGTCTAGGAAGTCTCACTAAAACAGGTTTTAAATTTTTAATAGCCAATAGTTATAGTCAAACGACTAATCTTTGTTTTATCATTATATGAGTTGTACTGGTAGTCCTTCCGAAGATTGGATTTGAACTCATTTAGTCAATACCCATCGCAATTTCTTGTTTCTCTATACCTATCCAATTGGAAGTGCTCTATTACTTCTTAAGGATCATTTAAGAGTTGTTTCATTTAGCATTAGTCTATTAGATTAATATATTTTATCTCCTTCAAACTTTTACCTTATCAAGTTTTAGATAATATTTTGCTATCACCTTAAGTATTTCTTCAACTACCTTTTACTAATTAGTTTAAGGTTTGAGTACTACTATCCTTCATCCAAACTAAATAATAAGAGTACTGTTATAATGATGACTTCTTTTAACCTTATGAAAATAAGGCTTAATGTTATGGTCGGGTAGTCCTTGTTCTGCAACCTTTATTCGGAGAATCAGATACAGTATTTCCGTTTACTGTTTACTCTCCCCCTTAGCGTTTACTAATGGTCTTCAAACTGTCTGTATAGTTTTTATTGGCTTTATAAATAGAATGTAGGGATTTTGTCTAGCTTATTCTCTACCTAGTTAGGGTCTTATGAAAGATTGTACGGTGTATCCACACAATTGTGGATCTCCGAAATGAATCTTTCAGCATCATTTGTCTTACTTACTTTGAACATTTTATCTTTGATGGTTTGACTTTGCGAAACATCTCGAAAGACGATTGCTTAATTTTTATACTCATTTAGGTCTTACATAGCTTAGGCCAAGTTTTATGCTCTTTATGCAACAATTAAGATGATCTGGTTAACTATGTCAACCAACACCGGCTGCGAAGAAGATACAACCTGTGGATCAGAATACCGACTATGGATCAAATACCAGCTGCGGATAATTACCAGCTGCGAACCATCCTAGGGTGTATGTATTACCCTATGGTTTCCAACATACCTATGGCATTCTTTCTGAATTGTGAGAGTTTGAATACCATTTTTTGGTCCAAATCTACTTCCTTGTACTTATTCATGATACTTCCATGAACTTGGTACAATTACTTCATTAACTTCTTGGCAACATTACCTACTTTGGATGAACTTTAAGTTTATTACTCCTTGTACTTGGCTTTACCCTTCATGTAGGTCTTCATCTTGGTCTTTGAAAATCGTCACTCCCTTACACGAATTCCCATTCCTATCTAGGTCTATAACATCAAGTAATAACTGAAAGTTGCAACATGCATTTGCACACCAAGTCAAACTTCATGTACAGATCTAGTCAAACAAGAAGATCCAAGAAAACTAATAAATCCAAATGTGGTACATATAACACACAATATTCTAAGCCCAGAATATTGTAGTTGAGTATAGTATCTCTAGAATTCAGGATTAGTTGTGTAGTATATGACACCTCCTCATATAGGTTTACATTGTGATACCTAGCACATATAGTCAAAATATCCTTTATCTCAATATTTACCCAAATTGCTCAAGTGCAACCATTAACAACGAGCTGTTCATCACCTCCATAAGAAAGAACCATATCCTTAGTTCTTCTCAAGTACTTAAGGATGTTTTTGACCGCTGTCCAATGATCCACTCCTGGATCACTTTGATATCTGCTAGTCAAACTAACATCATATGCAATGTCGGGTCTAGTATATAGCATGGCATACATTAGAGATCCTATGGTTGAGGCATAGGGAGTTTTACTCATCCTTTCTCTATCTTCTGCCGTTGCTGGACTTTGAGTTTTACTCAAGGTCGTATTGGGCAACATGGGCAAGAATCCTTTCTTGCTATCTTCCATTCCAAAGCTCTTTAGAACTTTGTCCAAATATGTACTTTGTGACAATGATATTAGGCATCTCGATCTATCTCTATAAATCTTTATGCCTAATATGTAAGCTGCTTCGCCAAGATCTTTCATTGAAAAACTATTATTCAAATATTCTTTGACACTATTAATAAGGTCTACATCATTCCCAATCAACAATATGTCATCTACATATAGTATTAAGAATGCTACACAGCTCCCACTCACTTTCTTGTAAATACAAGCTTCTCCGTAAGTTTTTATAAAACCAAAACTTTTGATTACCTTATCAAAACGTTGATTCCAACTTCGGGATGCTTGCTTCAATCCATATATGTACCATTCAAGTTTGCATACCTTCTTAGCGTCTTTAGGATCGACAAAACCTTTCGGTTGCATCATATACAACTCTTCATCAATGTCTCCATTGAGGAATGTTGTTTTGACATCTATCTGCCATATCTCATAATCATAATATGTAGCGATTGCTAACATAATCCTCACAGACTTTAGCTTCGCTACTGGTGAGAAAGTCTCATCGTCGTCAACTCCTTGAATTTGTCAAAACCCTTTTGCGACAAGTCGAGCTTTATAGATAGTAACATTACCATCAGCATCTGTTTTCTTCTTGAAAATCCATTTGTTCTCGACAGCCTTCCGGCCATCCGGTAAGTCCACCAAAGTACACACTTGGTTTTCGTCCATGGATCCAATTTCGGATTTCATGGCATCTTGCCATTTATTGGAATCTGGGCTCATCATCGCTTCCTCATATGTCGCAGGGTCATCGGTGTTGTCCACCAACATGACACTCATAACGGGATCATACCAATCAGGAGTGGTACGAGTTCACGTTGACCTGCGAGGTTCTGTAGCAACTTCAACCGAAGTTTCATGATCATCATCATTAGCTTCCTCTCTTATTGGTGTAGGCGCCACAGGAACTACTTCCGGTGCTGCGCTACTCGCAAGTTCGAGAGAAGGTTCAAGAACCTCGTTGAGTTCTACTTTCCTTCCAGTCACTTCTTTCGAGAGAAATTCCTTCTCTAGAAAGGATCCATTCTTGGCAACGAAGATTTTGCCTTCGGATTTATGATAGAAGGTATACCCAATAGTTTCCTTCGGGTATCCTATGAAGACGCATTTTTCCGCTTTGGGTTCAAGCTTGTCCGGTTGTAACTTATTTACATAGGCTTCGCAACCCCAAAATTTAAGGAACGACAATTTAGGTTTCTTCCCAAACCATAATTCATACGGTGTCGTTTCAATGGATTTAGATGGTGCCCTATTTAAATTGAATGCGGCTGTTTCTAATGCATAACCCCAAAATCATAGCGGTAAATCTGTAAGTGACATCATAGAACGAACCATATCCAAGAGAGTTCGATTACGACGTTCGGACACACCATTACGTTGTGGTGTTCCCGGTGGTGTCAACTGTGAAAGTATTACGCATTTCTTCAAATGCTCGCCAAACTCGTAACTTAGATATTCACCTCCACGATCAGAACGTAGAAATTTAATCTTCTTGTTACGTTGATTCTCTACCTCACTTTGAAATTCCTTAAACTTCTCGAAAGTTTCAGACTTATGTTTCATGAAATAGATATACCCATATCTACTCAAGTCATCCGTGAAGGTAAGAACATAACGATAAACACCGCGCGATGCTACACTCGTTTGACCACACATCGGTATGTATGATTTCCAATAAGTCCGTAGCTCGCTCCATCATACCAGATAATGGAGTCTTAGTCATTTTACCCATCAGACATGCTTCGCATCTTTCAAGTGATTCGAAATCAAGTGATTCAAGAAGTGCATCAGAATGGAGTTTCTTCATACGCTTCACTCCAATATGACCAAGACGACAGTGCCACATATAGGTCGAGTTATCGCTCAATTTCAAACGTTTAGCCTCAATGTTATTAATATGTGTATTTACACTATCGAGATTCAATAAGAATAGACCATATATCAAAGGTGCATGTGCATAAAACATATTACTCATATAAATCGAACAACCATTATTCTCGGACTTAAACAAGTAACCTTCTCGCAACAAACATGATCCAGATATAATGTTCATGCTCAACGCAGGAAGCAAATAACAATTATTTAAGTATAAAACTAATCCCGATGGTAGATGAAGAGGTAGCGTGCCGACCGCGATCACATCAAACTTTGATCCATTTCCAACACGCATAGTCACCTCGTTCTTCGCTAGCTTCCGTTTATTCTGCAGTACCTGTGTCGAGATACAAATATGAGCAACTGAACCAGTATCAAATACCCAGGCACTACTACGAGTACTAGTGAGATACACATCAATAACATGTATATCGGATATACGTTTCTTCTTGATGTTGCCGTTCTTCAAATCCGCTAAGTACTTTGGGAAATTCCGCTTCTAGTGACCTTCTCCCTTGTAGTAAAAGCACTCAGTATCAGGCTTAGGTCCAGACGTCTTCTTCGCCGGTGCGGTAACTTTCCTACCGCCCTTCTTGAAGTTTCCCTTTTGCTTAGACTTTCCTTTATTGAATTTTGTGGTCCTATTCACCATCAACACATGGTGCTCTTATTGATCTCCACTTCTGCATATTTCAACATGGAGAAGAGTTCTGGCAACTGCTTGTTCATGCTTTGCATATTGTAGTTCATCACAAAGTTCTTGTAACTTGGTGGCAGTGATTGGAGGACACGGTAAATCCCCAAAGCATTAGGAATCACTATACCCAAGCGTTGGAGTTTGTTTGCGTTCCCAGACATCTTAAGCACGTGCTCACTAACGGAGCTGCCCTCTTCCATCTTGAAGTTAAAGAACTTTTCAGAAGCCTCATAACTCTCAACTGCCGCGTGAGTCTCAAATATCAATTTGAGTTCACGGACAATATCATGTGGGTCATGGTTCTCAAACCTTTTATGAAGCTCCGATTCCAAACCATACAAGATAGCACACTGAACTGTGGAGTCATGATTCTTCCGAGCGAGGTAAACGTTCTTTATTTCATCGGTAGCATCAGCTGCAGGCAGGTCACCCAGCGGTGCATCCAGCACATAGGTCAAATTACCATCATTGAGGACAATCCTCAAATTGCGGAACCAATCCGCGAAGTTGCTTCCATTGTTTTTTCAACTTTTCTTTCTCTAGAAACGCATTAAAATTGATGGTAGAGGCCGCCATTGATCCACAACATATTTGCAATAGTTTAGACTAAGTTTATGACAAATTGAGTTCTAATTAATAGTTAAATTAATCTAGGTGAACTCCCACTCAAAACAATATTCCTCACATTGTTTTAGTGATCACACGAACCAAATCCACCACATCAAAACCGATCATCACGAGAGTTGATATAGCTTCAATGGCGAACAATCGACATGTTCATCATATCTACTATATGATTCATGCTTTACCTTTTGGTGATATGTGTTCCGAAACCATGTATGTACATGCTAGGCTCATCAATATCAAACCTTAGCTTCCGCATGAGAAAATCTGGCTTGCTCACGTTGTATACACTTGCAGAATCTAACACACCCGATCATCATGTGGTGCTTCGAAGCAACAAGCTTTAGCAACGGTGCTTACTAAGGGCTTCGCCCTTGTTCCAGCAGGCAGCGGAGGTTGTTGCACTCTCCTCGCGATTCAGCAAAGACGACGTGGTACCGAAGTAGAGGAGATCTCGAGGCTTAAGCCGGAGCGAGTATGGTGGACTATGAGAGAGGCCTTGGCGATCTAGGGCTTAGAAGCACCAAGGGAGGAGGCTAAGCCGGCGGCTAGGGCTTGGGGAGAGCCCCAACTCGGCGGCTAGGTCAAACCCTAGGGCGGCGGCGACTTGTGGTGGCCGGCGTCTAGAGCTAGGGTTTTGGTGGAGAGAGGTGTAGGGAAGAGGGGGCACCCCTGCCCCTTCTTTTATAGGTGGGAGGGCGCCAAGGGAGGAGTCCTCCCCAAGTCACCTCCTTGGCGGCAGGAGGAGAGGAACTCCCCAAGTAGGTTTCCTACTCTCCCTCCACCAAGCAAAACTGCCGTTTGACTTTTCAAATTGGCATTTGACTTTTCAAACTAGGATTTGATTTATCCCTTTATTTTGCTCAGCCATGATGCCTAGTACATGATGCAATCATTACACATTTTCATTACATATTCATGTACCCTTCCCCTCTGGAGTGCCGGACCTTCCGGAACCTTCTAGAACATTCTCGATGAAAACACCGGAATCATTCCCCAACTCCGAAACAAGACTTTATTCCGGACCATTCCGGATCTCCTTGTGATATCCCGGATCCCATCCGAGAATTCGAACAAAATCTAGTCTCTTACTCAGCATTCCATAACTACTCAACAACATCGAATCCTTAAGTGTGTCTCCCTACGGTTCGTGAATTATGCAGACATGATCGAGACACAATAACCAATAGAGGAATCTGGAAATTCATATGGCTCCCACATATTTCTACGATTACTTTGCGATTGAATGAACCACTTACATACGATACCAATTTCCCTTTGTCTTACGATAGTTTACTTATTCGAGGTTTTGATCGTCGGTATCTCTGCATACCTAGTTCAACCTCGTTACCGATAAGTAATCTTTTCTCGTTCCCGTGGTATGTGATCCCTTGTGAGCCAGTCATATGCTTGCAAGCTAATTGGATGACATTCCACTGAGAGGGCCCAGAGTATATCTATCCGTCATATGGATGGACAAATCCCACTCTTGATCTATGTGTCTCAACCCATACTTTCCGAACACTCAATTCCACCTTTATAGCCACCCAGTTACGGTGTGGTGTTTGATGTCATCAAAGCATCCTTCCGGTGATGGTGATAAGCATGATCTCATTGTCGAAGGAATTAGGTTACTATGTATCAAAAATCTTATAGCAATTAAACTATTAAAATGACTTGATCTTTATGCTACGCTTATCTATAGGAGTATGTCCTTCATACCATTCTCCTAATGATATGATCTTCTTATTAACAATATCTCAAATGTTCATGATCAAGAAACCATGATCATCTATTAATCAACAAGCTAGTATTAAGAAGAGGCTTTACTAGGGACTCTAATTTAGTTTACAAATCACACAAGTATTAATGTTTCTAGTTAATACTATTATAGCATGAATGTAAAAATTTATCATAAACACAAAGATATAATAATAACTACATTTATTATTGCCTCTAGGGCATATCTCCAACAGCAGCTTGACTAGTTTTTTACTAGTCCTAATTGGTCTATCTCTTTCCCCAATACGGTTGTGTTTCCCCTAGCAAAACCGGAATTTGACCATCTGCCTTGTGTATTTAGTATTGACATAGAAATTCCAAGAGCACGGTTGTTTTTTTTGAGAATTACTTGGTTGACATGTCGGGGTTCTTGGATTGTGTTTCTTCTTCTTGAGCAAGCCCTCTACTAAGAAAACTAGTGTGGCAATTTTGGCTAATAAGCTAAAATGCTTAAGATATGATCTTAAGAAGTGCGGAAGGGTCTATCTAAGCTCAAGTTGTTAATTCAGGAAAGTAATGAAGTGATTCTCATCATGGACTCTTTGGAGGATAAAAGGCCCCTTTATGTCCCTGAATTTAACTTCAGAACTATAGTTAAACGACAGTTGCAGGAACTGTTGCTTACTGAATGCAACTACTGGTGTAATAGGTGTACTATAAGATGGGTCAAAATGGGAAAGGATAACACAAAAAATTTCCATGCAATGTCAATAGAACGATTCAGAAGGAACAATATTGCCTCTCTTAAGGGTGATGATGGGAATGAAGCCACAGATCATGAGGTGATGGTGGGTTTCCTTTGGGAAAGCTACAAAGATAGTATGGGTCCAATAGTAGGAATTGAAATGCAATTTGATCTCAGTCGTATACTCTCAAGAGTGGATGGTTTGGAGGTTCTGTCTAGGCCTTTTGAGAAACAAGAAATAGATGACATTATTAAGTATATTCCCTCTTACAAGGCCCTTGGTCCTGATGGGTTTAATGGCCTGTTCTTAAAAAAGTGCTGGCCCATAATTCAAAAGGAATTTTATAATTTTGCTAGTTATTTTCACTATGGAAAAGTGGGACTATAGAATATCAACAGCTCTCTTATTACACTGGTTCCTAAAAAGGACTCTCTGGAGAATGTCAATGATTATCGCCCTATATCTCTTACAAATATCTACCTTAAATTCTTGACTAAACTAGCTGCAGTAGATTTCAGGATCACCTCTTAAAATGCATCCACAAAAATCAGTATAGATTTTTGAAATCCAGGTCAATCTAGGATTGCATTGCCTGGACATATGACTACATTTATCAGTGTCATCTCTCTAAGAAACCTATACTCATTATTAAAATAGACTTTGCTAAAGCTTTTGAGAAAATTGAGCATGAGGTGATACTTCAAATTTTGAAACCTAAAGTTTGTGACAGGGTCTGGATTAGATGGGTAAAGGAAATTTAATCTTCTGGAATTTCTGGATTAGACAGGGAAGAAGTTTGTCTGCAAGAGAGGGGTACGACAGGGAGACCCTCTCTCCCCATTGTTATATGTTTGTGGTGGAGGTCCTTTACAGTTTGTGATCAATGATGCTCTACAACAGGGCATTTTTACTCTGCCAATTACCACACATGATGCTGATTTTCTTGCAGTGCAGTATGCAGATGACACAATTATGGTCATGTATGCACAAATGGATCAAGTGGTTGCCTTGAAGGATGTTCTCACTAAATTTGGACAATCATTTGGGCTTCGCATAAACTTTCAGAAATCTATAACTATTCCTCTCAATGTGTCGAATGAAGACACTCTAAATCTTGTCGTTGTACTTGGCTGTCAAACTGGATCCCTTTCGTTTCCATATTTTGGGCTGCCTCTAGGTACACCCAAGACTTCTATACAGGATTTTCTACCTTTGGTAAATATCCTGGAACGATGATGAACTACAACATCTATCTTTCTCTCCCAAGGTGCACATTTGCAGCTGATATCTTCTGCACTATGTTCTATGCCACTACATTTCCTCCTTTCGCTCAACCTTCATGTTGGCTTGACTGAAGAATTGGAAAAAATACTGAGACAATGTCTCTGGAGAGATAAATATGAACCTAAACCCTCTTTAGCAGCCTATGATATGGTTTGTGAGCCAAAGACAAATTGTGGTCTTGGGATTGTTAATTTTCAATAGAAAAATGCTGCCATGCTACTCAAGCATTTAGACAATTTTTTAAATAAAGTAGAAGTTCCCTGGGTATAACTAGTCTGGCATTTCTATTACGAGTTTTTACTACAAGATATGGAAAGACTATAACATGCCAATCTCAACAAACCTGATATTTGGTTAAAAGGCAAAAATCAGGAGGAAAAAACTTTTCTTCTTAAGTGTTGCAATGTTTGTTGATTGTTTGTTTGTGCTTATGCACTTTCTTGTTTATTAGAGGATACAATTCTTACCTCAAAACTAGTTAAAAAAATTATTTCCCTAGTCTCTACTTACAAAAACTATGGAGACCTACATATAATCTCCTTATGTTTTCAAGACAACAATTCAACTAATCTTATCCCTAGGTTTTCGAAAAACCTTTCTGAAAACCTTTTTAATTACAACCTTGGTAGAAATACCAAAAGGAACCCATCTTACTTCAAAACACAACCTCTTGAAAATACCCCTCCTTACCTCAATCTAGGCTTGAGGGTAAACTTAGTAGTAGTTTGATAAGATGAATTGCCTTGATCTGTTGTCTGATGAATTTCCTTGATCTTGATTGCCTTGTGTTCTTAGGATCTAGAGTGAGCTAACCTACTATCTCATTCCTTAGGACCCAATCTATGTTTGAGATCATCAATCTCAAACCAAGCATCCCAAACTGATCTATTCTAAGCCACTCAAGTGATCCTAATCTATATCACCAGATCATTTATGACCTAATCCTTTGTATTAGCATCCAACTCATAAAATATCATTTATGAGATAATCCTTTGATAAGATTAAACCCTTCTTTAACCCACTCATCCATGATGGTTTTGTAGTCAAGAAAATAACCTTTTCTGCAAATCTTATCATCTTGCCTATTTTGGCAGAAGCTCATATCCATATGGCATCTTCCCTTGACCAACTCTTTGCATGGTTATGATCTACTAACCATAGTATATAAATCCATACCTCACTTGTTCCCATTGGAGCATTGTGCTTCTTAAACCCACATGGTTTATTAGGCCTCATGACTCATCTGTGATGGCAGCCTTATTTTCAACAAAGTTTGCCATCCCATCTAGATCACCTCAAATACAACCAGGACAAACTCTTGCTTCTATGATCATCTCTATAACTTGGTCTATCCATCTATCTAATCATTGTATCAAGGTGATCTCTGAGCTCCCTAATCCAACCATGTTTAGGTGGTATGAAAATAGAAAACCCTAGATCCTCTAACCCTTCTTCTTTTCCAAAACCAACTCCCATTTGCAAAAAACCAAAGTTGGTTATGATAGATACTTCAATTTTACATCACCCAACTTGGATATAAATATTTTCCAAATAATTCCCATAATTATTTGGAGACTAATACTATTTAACATCCTTTAATTACTAAATCCTCAAAACCTTCTCTATAAAGACAATTTTGTTTTTATACAAACTACCTTGCCAACTCAAGGCACATTTTATGCCTAAATATCATAGCCTATCTGCCCATATCAAAAATAAAATTTTTTGAGATGATTTATTATTTCTTATTGCCCTTTTTCTTAAATGGCAGAAACATGAAATAATAACTTCAAAATTCTTTCCCTTCTCAATAAATTCCAATAAAATCACCCAATGTGTGATATAGTATTTAGAACCATTTCACACCAAAAACTCATGTTGCCAAACAATTTCTGCACTTTTTGAATAAATGAAATTAAGTGTACTTTTAATCAATTGAAAGATCCCAAACAATTCCTATGGCCAGGATTTGACCATACCCATCCAACAGTACCATTTCCCATCCTTACCTTCTCCTAAATCAAGTTTTTATTCGTAACCACCCCAAATGGCCAAATGGATTCTAATACAAAATCACCAACGAAACCACCTCCAACCATCATAAAAGCTTCTCAAATAAGTTTCTCTATCACCCAACACACCCACTAGTCGTGACCACTGTAGCTAAGCACTATAGCACACTTACACCATTTGTCCCATGTATTTGTTGAGAGAGAAAAAGGGCATGTCTTGTCCTTCCCTCTCTTATTCAACACATCACCACCTACTCCCTCTCTGCCCCTTCCCGACCAGAGCACCTCACACACTCTCTCACCTCCACCTGCACACAACCAAGCCAGCCCTACTGTAGGGTGCGCAGCATAGAAAACAAAAAAATTCATATGATGGGAACAACTAAGTACCAATATATATACTAGATACAAGCAATGGGTCGATATACTTCCATAGAATAAATACCCTCGAAGACCGAAAATCGTTAACGAGGTTGTACTCGTGAATGATGTAGTCGAACGCTTGCCGATCTCAAGATCGAGAAGAAGTCCATCCGGTCCAGCAGGTCCAACAGCATCAAGTCCAGCACCCTAAAGAAGTGGTACATCCATGATCGCACACACGTTCGGGTATCCCGATAGCCTCCATGCCCTTCCTCTAGGAAATCAGTGGAAACAACAAATCCTTCCAGAAAAATCCACCGGGAACATGTATCTCGCTGATCCGAGACCATGTGTAAATTCTAAATGGGGAGAGAGATCCTTCACGAGGAGGTGTGTTGTGAGAGAAAGAGAGGGGGACTTTTATAGGGAGAGGGGGGCACCCAAGGGGCATGTCACCACATCCATGGTGGCTGCCTCACCTCTTCCACATTAATGTGGGTGGAGCTCCCACTCAAAATGAAAAGCCTCCACTCACATAAACATGCCTCCACTCAAAAATCCACTCACATGCATTAAATTTCCACCAAATTTAATGCAAGCTCTCATTTAAATATTTTATTTATTTATTCAGATTTTTTTAATTACATTAATTAACAAACATTCACATAAAACCCCTTACAACATTTCAATTTCACATGCAGAAGGAGTTTCATCAATTTCAACCAAAACAATTCCGGTGTCTAGTGAAATAAATTCCTGCGCTTTCTTTTTCTTTCTCTTGCATATTATTTTCTATGAATGGTGTCGGTATCCCTTAAGTGTGTGATCCTATGGTTCTCGAATAATGCAGACATGATCGAGACCCCTCTCGGATCAATAATCAGCAGCGGGACCTCGAGATCCGTACTGACTCCCACACATTCAACTGTGACTTCTGTGATCGTGTGAACCTTATACGCATGTAACTCAATCCCTTTGTCTCGCGATATATTACATATCCGAGATTCGATCATCGGTATCTTCATACCTAGTTTGATCTTGTTACTGACATGTACTCTTTTCTTGTTCCCATGTTATAACATTGTAGTGATCAAATCACTTTCTTGCAAGCTAACTAATGTGATATTACCGAGAGGGCCCAGAGTATATCTATCCGTCATCAGGATGGTCAAATTCCACTCTTGATCCATGAGCCTCAACATAACACCTTCGTAGCACTGAACCCACCTTTATAGTCACCCTGTTACGGTGTGTCGTTTGATGTTATCAAGACACTCTTCTAGTGTTACTGATTGACATGATCTCATGGTCAAGGATTAGGATTAATCTGTATGATGTTATAGAAATATAAACACAATGAATTTTATCATAATACTATACTTCGGATGAATGTTCATCACACCATTCCAATAATGTTGTGACCTTGTTATTAACAACATCCAATGTCCATGATCAGGAAACCTTTGATCATCTTGTTAATCAATGAGCTAGTTTATAAGAGAGGCATAACTAGGAACTTTCTTTTTGTTTATTAAATGCACATGTATTGACGTTTCCGTATTAATACAATTATAGCATGAAAAATAAACATTTATCATAAACAAGGAATAAGATAATAACCACTTTATTATTGCCTCTCGGGCATATTCTCTTCAGTCTCCCACTTGCACTAGAGTCAATAATCTAGTTTGAAAACTTTGTGTATTGAACACCTATGGCTTTCTGGTGTTGCATATAGGCGATTGCTAGTGGTTAACATAATCTCCGTATCTAACACTTTCAGTTCTGTGTGTATTTGCATGTCTTTGCGTATCCACGCATAATTCATTCTCTAATGAGATGGCATTGTATAAATTTGGTCTTTTGGTGAGACCTTTAGTTCCTTGGGGTTAAATCATGTCGATACTATTATCGTACAATATAACTTTATAGTGCTATCCCATTGTGAACCACACCTTAGTTTGATAACAAACTATTTGACACAAATTCCCTCATTTGCTGCTACTATAGCAATCAGATACTTAGCCTTTTGTTGTAGTATCCGTCACAATGTCTTAACTTTGGAATTCATCCAAATCCATCATGAAATCTCCTTTTCATTACATTGTGCCACCCATAGTTTAAATTGAGATAAAATTAATTTGTATCTTGTGATAGAACTAGTGTCATTTTACAATGAACTGTTCGACTATTATACAAATAGAATATATTCTTAATTCTTCCAAAATTTTATAAGAATATACTTACTATCGTCCAATGATCATCTTTATGATTCATTCTGGTATATGCTCATAACATTTAGAGCATAGGACATATCTGGATGTGTACATATCACGGTATGATTGATCAAAATTCCTGTGATTTCACTCATCAAGTGTCAAAGCACTTGAATCTGGTTTCACTTATCAAGTTTCTATACACTTTAATCTTGATTCAATTATTTTCATGCGAATTTGCATGTAGTCGGTTCATCATTGTTAAATAACAATGATTTACTCTCAAATCTTAGTATTTTATTGTTTACCCGACCTACTTTGTTCAATAGGAATTTAGACCTCTATGACCACAACCTTTGAGGCACGTGAGCCATGAGCATTATGGCTACCTCCGAAACGTTTTCCAGCGCTGCGCAATTCAGCACATATAGCTAAGTTTCATCAACCTTATCAAAATTCTATTGTCCTCCCACTTAACTTTTATGAAAAATTCTTTCTCAAGAAACTTGACGTTCTAAGAGACAAACTCTTTTGTCTTCGGTGCTATGGAGGAATACCCAACGATTATTCGAAATAACCTACAAAGACATGCTCATCCGACTTTGTTTGTAAACATCTTACTTATTTTAAGAAAGGACAACTAGGGTTTTATCCCAACCATAACCCTTATGGTTTCATTTCAGTGGATCACGATGGTACTCCTTTTAGTGTAAAAGAGGTAGTCTCTAAAGCTTTCATCTTTTAAAATATAATGGTAGTTTTATAAATGACACCTTTGATTTTTACCATGTCAAACAAGGTTTCATTACATATCTCAAACACTCCATATTCCTATGGTGTTTCAGGAGAGATGCAAATCTAGGTTTTTCATAAACTTGTAACTCAAATAAATCCCTTTATGATCAAAGCATAAATTATTTATTTTCTTATTACAATGATTTTCCACTTCATCTTGAAAGTCTTTAAACATCTTCAAATATTTTATACTTCTTTCTCATTAAGTGAATATTCACTAAAATTCCGGAGAAAGCATATGAAGTTGAAATATCCATCGCTCACGACTACACATAATGGACTACATACATCAACATGTATAAATTCCAATAATTTAGTCATTCGTTCTTCTTTGGCCTTTTAACGATATTTTAATTATCCCGAGGAAAGTCTCACACACTACTAGGAAAACGGCTATAGGTAATCCACACATCCGTGGCGCACGTGCTAGTGGTTCCCCACGGGTAAAATAGGCGTGGCGCACTGCCCACAGGTGCCCTACGCCTAACTTCCGTAAGTGTGGCGCATATGGGGATGGTGTGCCACGCCTATGTGTGGGCCAGGGCACAGGTGGCCGCAGCACACATACCCGTAGCGCACTTGGTCAAGGTGCGCTACGGATGTGAAACTTAGCCGTAGGGCACTCTGACCTAGTGCTCTACGGGCATGTGTCCTAGAGCAGCTGGGTTAACTTAGCCATAGGGCACTCTGTCCTAGTGCCCTACGGCTAAGTGGCCTGCACCAACTCCACCCCACCCCACCCCCCCCCCCCCCCCCCGTGGATCGCCTTTTTAGGCTTTGCAAAAAATAAAAGAAAATGATAAACACTTCAAAAATAAAATCATTTCATATGTAGGTAGGTAATGTGGTATAGTTTCTAGGAAAATTAACAAACATGAGTTTCCACTTTTTCTGTAAAAAAAGTCATGCCACGGTAAAATGGCCGTAACTTTTGCATATGATATCGAAAAAATCATATAATATACCAAAATGACGAGAACGAGATTTCGCATCCGCTTGCAACGACCTCTGATCGTTTGGAGATTATTTAGATCTTAAAAATTCGAAAAGAGTAAAAAGTTACGGTCAAAAGACCGTTTTTTCCTGCAGAAAATAAAATAAAGGGCAACTTACCTGTAGCGCACCACCACCTAGTGCGCTACGAGAAAGTTGGGCTGGATTCAAAATTTGAATCCCCACCCCGCCCACATACCCCTTTTCTTTTCCCTCCCCTTCTATCCTTTTCCTTTTCCTCCCTTTTCCTTTTCCTCCTTATTCTTCTCCTCCTCCTCCTTCTCCTTATCCTTCTCATTTTTCTCCTCCTTCTCTTTCTCCTTCTCCTCCTCTTCCTTCATCCTCCTTGCAGTGAAGATGGTGACCACGACCTCCTCCTTCCAATGACAACGATGATGGCAGCCTCCTTCTTCTTCTCCTCCTCCTTGCAGTTCCTACGAAGACGAGGCCTCTCTAACGAGATGACGATGACGAGGCGACGATGTGGCGATGACGATGACCTGCACCAATGAGCGACGACACTGACGGCGAGATCCAGATCTATCGCTTTTTTGAATTTGTATCTGTGGCGCACATCACGTAGTGCGCCATGGTTATCATTTCATACGTGTGGCGCACCTGGACTACTTTCCGTGGCGCACTGGCATGCGCGCCACGCCTATCTCGAAACAACCGTGGCGCCCCAGGCAGTGCGCCATGGCTAGGAGATAGCCGTAGCGCGAGGCTCGTGGTGCACTGCTAGTGCGCCACGGATGGACTTTTCAGGTGCGCCACGAATAGACGTTTTCCTATTAGTGAAAAGCGTCATTTGATTAAATAAAAAGACTCTAAAAATCCATTAATATGGAGTTTCTTCATGTTTTTCTTTCCAATATAATTTAAATGGCGATGTCACTTTGTAAGTGATCTTTCAGTCTTTTGTCTTGCGACATTTTAGCATTAGGTTTTATGGATGTGATTTCTCCAAATACATTTGTAAATCATCCATATTATATGGAATATGATAATTATTTGAACAATCTTTGTTCTTACAATACCCAATTTAAATAACAATTATGAAAACAAATCTTGAAGGCAAGCTTTGATGTCAACGAGAAATACAAACAACCATTTGTTTGTTTTCGATGAAAATTATCACATATTCTATTGCTAGTTACATAGGCCATTGTAGTTCATGAATTGTGTTGTTCTGTATGATATTTCATACCAACCAATTTGGTATCCAATACCCAAGAACCACATTGTTTAACAAGCAAAGATTACAGCCATGACATGTATATCATCTATATACCTAAACTGGATATTTCTAGTCTTTCCTTTTCTCCCAAATATTTCATAGATTATCTTTCAGCATTTCCTTTTCCTTTAAAAAGAATCTATCAACATCAACTGTGGCACCATATACATGACACATAGTTCAAAGCGTGTATAGTAAAATACTAATACCTTTGAACTTGCACCTGGAAGTAGATCACCATCATCAAATGTTTGGCATTCTTTCAAAAAACCATTATTTAGTCACCTTTTAGTGTAGTAAACACTTTACCTACATCTTATATTCATCCTTATCATGACAACTTCCATTATCATGCTAATGTAGTTTATAAAGGAGAATTGTTAGTATAATGTTACTTTCAAAAACCTTTTTGGATGATTAGGATTTCTAGCATCTCAAACCTTTGAAAATTCGCATCCATTATGAGAACATAAATTATACTCTATCATATTGCAACAAAAAACATTGTTTCAGATATTGTTATATCTACCCCACATTGTGGCACCCCAGATTTACAGTCCGATAATACCCGCTATGCATACAATTCACGTTCCCATGATGTAACATCCCAAAAATATTAAACAAAATTATAAAGTTCCAATCACCCAAATTTAGGGTTAACAAAAACTTTTGTTAATTAAAATCATTATGAATGCATGTGTGTATGTGATGAATGTATGAATGCATGAATGGACTTGTTTGATTGTTGTGAATAGCAAGGAATGGTTTAAAGATGAAAACAACATCATCTAAATCATTTCCAAGCAGAATAAAAAAAGGAATTCAAAAACAAACAAAACAATCAAATGGTCATTTTTGCCAATCTTGCTCACTGGACCACTTTGAGTGTTTCTAGTCCAAGATTTATAACAGAAACAAATCCAATTATTTTCACCCCTTGCTAGACCAAGTAAAAGTGAAGCCAATCCCACCTTGCAAACCCATAGAAACATTTGGCAACCCTATTCAAACGATAATTCAAAATTGAATCTAGTTCATATGGGAAGATCACCATTTCTCAAAACCCAACCAAACCAGTGCACCTTGACAAATCCAATAAACCAGAGACTACCTAGTATGCGACCATTGCACCCACCAAGTTTTATCCAAAAATTCAAATATGAATTTCTTGCAGCCATTTCATCAAACACTTGGAGACAGAAAATCAATTTGGCCAAACTTCACTGTTTTGAGCAGTAATATTTGTAAGCATTGTTCACCATTGATCACCCCTATCTCCCCCAGTGCCAACCAACACATCGAACTAACCTAGACCCCTACCAATGCGCCATGTCGTGCCAACCCGAGAGCACCATTGCTAGCCGACCATGGCCAGCTAGCCAGAGCAAGCACCGCGCCTAGCCACCGTGTCCAGGACGCATGCAACCGTCCACCTCCACCCCTTGTCCAGCCCTTGACCCCTGCCAGGCACTGGACCATAGAGAACGCACGCGCCCATTTCTCTACGACCATGCCGAGAGCGCGCCAGAGCACAGCGCTTGACACGCTCGCACAGACCGCGCCCCGCCTTCGCCGCCCATCTACGTGATCACCACCATCCCAGGAGACCACCAGACAACCCCGTTCGCCACCGCGTGACCTGTATCCACTGTGCGCCATCAAAACCACCGTCGGGGCCGCTTAGAGTCGACGTGTTCCAACCAAATCGCACTGCCCCTTGCCCCGCCATCAAGCCATTGAGCATCGCCAGGAGACCGCGCACCGTCCCCTACCTTCAGCCATGTCGTTAGCTCACTGTAACACCGACCCCGACAAGCTCAGCCCACACCCTTCGGTTCCCTCACCGCAGTATAAATAGAGGCCTTCCCCGTTCTATTTCTTCACACCATTCCACTCCTCACCTCTCACTGATCGTTCCCACTTCTTCCCGGAGCAAGGCGAGCGTAGCATCGCCGGAATTTTGCCGGAGTCTGCCGCTACTAGAGGAGAAGAGCGCCGCTGATTGTAGCCACCCCAGGAGGAGCCTCCAGTACCAGGAGAATCACCATCGTCGACTTCGTCGTTCGCCCCCATCGCCGACCATCGCCTGAGACCCGGTTAGCCGCCATAGAACCTCACTGGCCGCTCTAGGGTTCATGCCCGTCGAGTTCTGTTCGACGAGGATGATGACCCTCAGTCGTTGATCTTACATCTAATCCTACGACCACAGTTAGCCCGTACCCCTTCGCACCCCCTATCCCACTGACATGTACGGACAACCACTTAACTGCCTCCCCGCGTTGTGCGTAGTGGGCCGGTCCAGTTAGCTTTCCCGCGTGACCCAGTTAGTTTGTTAGATTTATTTATTAACTTTCAAATCTAGTTCTGGCATTAGATTGAAAATTCAATTCAGAACACTAAACCAAATTGCATGAAACCAATTTTGCTAGAAAGATATAGAAATTTTTAATCCAAGCCCATTGGATTCAAACCAATTGAAATTATAGATCACCTTTAGTAAAAATAACAAGCAGAGACTTTTCTGAATTCAAACATTTTTCAAAATTCAACCATAAAAACTTTTGAGTTGACTCCAACTCTCAAAAATCACATTTGATAAGACCTTTCTGAATATAAAAAAATATCTAGGTATACTTGCAGTAATAATGTACAAGTAATAAAAGAATGCCCCATACGCATTTCTAGTCATTTTATTTAATTAAAATAAAAAGGTTAAACCTTATTAAACTGTGACACCACTTTAAATCACATTCCCAAGTACTGAAATATATGGTGATGACATGTGTCAGCATGATCCTATATTTTAATTAGAGAATATTAAATCTTAAGTAGTTTTTCAATGAGTAGAAATTAGTTTTCCAAAATAAAATAAATAAAACTTTTGCCTTAATTCTTGTGATGGTGATGATGCTAGATCATCTAGTGTGAACCTTTGTGTGCTAAATAGAAGTAATTAAGTATGGTTTGGTGATTATGTACCTCGTATTTATTTATAGACGCTAGTACCAACCAAGGATACGAAGAGGAAGGAGACTACTACGAAGAAGAAGCAGAGGATAACTTCAACCACTTCACTGCACAAGGCAAGCTACTATCTTAGCAAGCTAATATAATCCATGAATGTCATACTTGCAAGCTTAAACCTACAAGATAACCTATGCAATGCATTAGGCATGCCTTGGTTATACCACTTGATGATACCAAATCCCAGTTTTACTTGCCAGCTTTAGAAATTTATTTATTTATCAAAATTCATTGTTTACCTTTAGGTAGTGTTCGTGTTGATTTTGGAAAGATATTAAAGGTAGCATAAAGTGTATAAAACTTGGCCTAAGTTAGGTAGATCTTGATGTCATCCTGAGGCATAAGATTATACTTAGATAAGTCACACTTGATTATCACCCCTCATTAGTATTTACCCCCACTTGTAGTTGCTAGTGCTAAGCTTAAAACTTGATCACTTCAGATGGGAATACTTGGTGAAAATGATTCTGCAAACCTCAGAATGATGAGTCATTCTAATGAAATGTTTTGACATGTGTTAGTGAACACAAGGTGACTTTGATGATGAAAATGTTGAGGCATGATCCTTAGCCCTTTTTAAATATGATGGTTGTGTCTGGATGCGATACCATTCCAATTTTACCGTACAACCACAATACCAGAATTTGGGTAGGGCTTGACTGGAAGTTTATATACCTTAGTATGGGTTCCCTTGCGGCCGAGGTTTGAGATGAGGCAACCTCGTGAAGATTGACCACCTGTGCAGTTCCCAAGATGACAGATGGCCATGGTTGGGAGGCCAAACTCATAGGAGAGGTGCCTATACTAGGGTGTGTAATTGAAAGGTTAGGATTGATTATCTGCATACTGAGTATGGTGAATTCAGGATTGTTCCTCACTGATGTATCGAATATTGTGCTGAAAGTGTATGACCTCTACAGAGTGTCAAACTATTCGAATAGCTACATTCGCGGTTATGGACAGTTGGAGTGGCCATACTGTTCCGTCGTCAGATGTTTTCAAAATGACTTGTGAATAGATTCATGACTTTGACTTGACCACAACAGGGTTGTGAAAGTGAAAACTAAGTTCCCTCTTAGGTGATATAAAACCGTAAACTAGTTTTCTTTGCTTCTAAACTAGAGATAAACCTGGCTTTTTGCAAAACAACCTAGAGCTTAGTATTCCTATTCAAACCACTTACTTGTTAGTGATAGTTTGCGAGTACTTAAAGAGTACTCATGGCTTTGTCCCTGGCCATTCTATGAAGAGGACTATCAGGATGATGGAGCGCAGGAAGGTTACGACAACTAGGATCATCTCTGATCGTCAGCGTTACCTGTGACCATGAAGATGGAGCCTCGCCCATGCTACCGTTATTATATTATTCCGCTGCTTTGATTGTACTCAGACTGGATCATGAGATCCTTTATTTGTTGTAAGACCTTATTTATGGTTTGTAATGGATGATGAACTATGGTACCAATCTATTATGTCTCGCAAAAATGGTAATCCTGGGATTGCGATGTATGGAATAACAGTCATATTGGATTAAAAATACGGGTGTTGACAAGTTGGTATCAAATCCATCCTGACTATAGGAGACCCTAGTTTAGAATGGACACTTGAATCAAAAACCTATTCTCATTCTTACCACTTAGATTCTTTCATAAAAATTCATGTTCCTCAAAAATTCTTGCAAACTCACATAAGATTTGACACACTTGATCCCTGTGATTACAGTGCTAGTCGCGGGATCGAATAGCTAGCACTCACAGTTTAAGATGTAATATCAAGATACAAAGGTCATATTACATCGCATGATCCAGAATATAAATACTTATTACAATCTCATAGCCATAGGCTATCTTATTACAAAGCAGCAGAATGAAACTAAAGCATGGAGTCCTTCATCTTCATGTGCCACAGGAAAACATGTTGGGTGTAGACTCGTAACCCCTACTCATCAAACATCACTATCATCAAGTAATCCTACAACATAATAAGTTACAGCCACAAGGGTCAATACATTTGAATTGTATTGGCAAGAGTCACTACTATGTGGAAATAAGTTGGAACCTAACAATACATGCATATTTGGCTAAGTAGAGTTTAGTCTCATTTGCAGAAAGCAATATGGTTTCATCCTATCTTTTCAAAATATTTTTGATCTTTGAATAACTTTATTAACTCCTTGGTAAACTCCAAGTGCTTCTAATCCCTTATTGACACCATAAAGTTTTACTTTGAGAAATTTGAATGTCGAGATCTTCCATATCTTCAGGCCTTAGTTGCTCAGAGTTGTCCATAACCGGTGACACGGCTAAGTACTTAGAATTTGATCTTCTACAGAAGTTGTACACTTTACCCACATGACACAATATCGTCTTGACGCCACCAGTGGCCGCTGGATAAGTACACACCAAATGGAGTACCGACAGATTGAGAATGTGACAAAGTCTTTCCATAGAAGTCCTCCCAATACATTATGCTAGCAGATCTACCAGGCACCAATGTAAGGATATACTTCCAATACATAATTCTAGTTAACCTGAATAGGTACCAGTGCAAGGGTCTTCCACTATGTAATTGACTAAGCCAGAGCCCATTTAGCATGTGGCTTTACACGAAACCCATTGTATGAGAAACATGTTCAATATCTAAGTCCCTGGGTGGTTTTCTTCTAGTGCACACACGAAAAATATAGCCATATATATATATATATGGTTCCCTTTGTTGCCACCTTATCCTCAACTGTGTATCCACATTCCACCTAGGTGATTCATTGAGTACTTGTTTCATTATATAAAACATATATTTTTCCAACACTTCATATAATCATAACATGGTATTCCACCCCGAATCTATAGCAGGGCTAAGCATACTACAACTATGATGTTTCCACTGAGGAAGATATAAAGGATATCCTAATAGGTCATAGCATAGTATAGTAACATAGTATCCCTATCATGCATACTACAAAAATTCCACTAAGTGTATTGAAAATATGTCAACACCCGGATTTTTAATCCCAGATGCATGTTATGCCATACATCGCAATCCTAGGATTACCATTTTTGCGAGACATAACAGATTTGGATATCATAGTACATCATCCATTACAAACCATACATAAGGTCTTACACAAATAAGGATCTCATGATCCAGTTCTTAATACAACTCAAGCAGCGGAATAACGTAATAGTAAAGATAGCGTAGGCGAAGCTCCATCTTCGGGGTCACAGGCAATGCTGACGATGGGAGATGATCCTAGTTGCCGTAACCTTCCTGCAGTCCGTCATCATGGTACTCCTCTTCATAGTCTGGCCATGGGAATAGCCAGGGACAAATCCATGAGTACTCTTTAAGTACTCGCAAACTAACACTAACAAGTTAAGGGGGTTTTGTAGTAGGACACTAAGCTCTAGGGTTGTTTTGCAAAAAGCCAGATTTACCTCTACTAAGTTCAAAAGCAAAGAAAGCTAGTTGAAAGTTTTATAGCACCTAAGTGGGAACTTGAATTTCATATCACAACCTTGTTGTGGTCAAGTCAAAGTCATAATTCATTTTACAAGTCATTTTGAAAACATCTGATGGGGAAACAGTATGGCCACTCCAACCGTCCATAACCACGGACGCGGCTATTCTAATAGTTTGACACTGCAGAGATTGTACACTTTCACCACAACATTCAATACATCCGTTAGGAACAAATCCTGAATTCACCATACTTTGTATGCGGATAATCAATCCTAACCTTTCAATTACACGCCCTAGTATAGGCACCTCTCCTATGAGTTTGGCCTCCAAACCATGACCAACTGTCATCTTGGGTACTGCACAGGTGGTCAATCTTCACAAGGTAGCCTCAGCTCAGACCTTGGCCGTGAGGGAATCCATACTAAGGTATATAAGTTTCCAGTCAAGCCCTACCCAATTTTCGGGTATTGTGGTTGTACGGTAAAATTGGAATGGTATCGCATCCAGACAACCATCAGTTTTATAAAGGGCTAAGGCTCATGCCTCAACATTTTCATCATCAAAATCATCTGGTGTTCAGAAACACATGTCAAAACATTTTAGTAGAAGGACTCATCATTCCACGATTTTCATAACCATTTTCACCAAGTATTCCCAGCTAAAGTTGATCAAGTTTTATGCTTAGCACTAGCATCTACAAGTGGGGGTAAGTACTAATGAGGGGTGGTAAACAAGTGGAGGTTCACTAAGTTCAATCTCATGCCTTAGGATGACATCAAGAGTATCTAACTTAGGACAAATTTAATGCTCTTTATGCAACCTTCCATTATCTTTCTAGTATCTACAATTCACTACGTAAACTCTAAGAAAAATATTTGATAAAGAAATAAAGTATAAAGCTTGCAAATAAAACTAGGATTGGGTTATCAAGTGGGTATGATCACATATGCTTAAGGCATATAGTTGGCATGGTAACAAGCAAGTATTTTCTTGCATAGGTATGAGTATAAGATTTCCTTGTGCAGAGCAGTGGTTGAAGTTCTCCTCGGCTTCTTACTCATAGTATCCTCCTTCCTCCTCGTATCCTTGGTCGGTACTAGCGTCTATAAATAAATACGAGGTACACAATCACCAAACAATACTTAACTATTTTCACTTATCACACAAAGGTGTACTATAGATGATATAGCATCATCACCTATCATTACATGGATAAAGCATTTGTCTTATTTATTTTAATTTGAGAAAAATAATTTCTACTCATTGAAAAACTACTTAAGATTTAATATTCTCCAACTCAAACATGGGATCATGTTGACACATGTCATCACCACATATTTTAGTACATGGGAATGTGATTTAAAGTGGTGTCACAATTTAATAATGTTTAACCTTTTTATTTTAAATAACTAAAGTGACTAGCAATGCCTATGTGGCCTTCTTTTATTACTTGAACATTATTTCTATAAGTAAACCCATATGTTTTTATATATTCTGAAAGGTATGGTTGTGATTTTTGAGAGTTGAAATCAACTCAAAAGCTCTTATGGTTGAATTTTGAAAAATGTTTGAATGCAGAAAAGCTTCTGACTTGTTATTCTTACCAAGGTTGATCTACATATCCAAATGATTTGAATCCAACGGCTTGGATTAAGAATTTCAGTACCTTTCTAATAAAATTGGTTTCATGCAATTTGCTATTGTATCGAGCTGGGTTGATTTTTGAATCTATGTACAGAACTGAGTTTGAATTAAAATAGAAAAATCTAAATTCAAACGGTTGGGTTGCGCGGGAGAGGTTAGTGGGCCGGCCCAGTGTCACCGCGCAGCGCGGGTCTCAGCTGACAGGGGGGTATACCAGTCAACGGCTCATAACAAGCGAAGCGGTTCGAGGCTATGTGGGTCGTTGGATTAGAAGGGAGATCGATGGCTGGGGATTGTCGTCGACGATGAACATGTCACCGGCGAGCTCAAACCCTAGCGGCTCAGTGGGGGTGCATAGGGGGTATACCAGGGCTCCAGCGATGACGGCGAGGCGGGCAAACGAACAAGTGGTCGACAGCGAGCTCAAGGACGGTCGAGGCAGCTCCAGGGGTGGTCGAAATAAATGGCCCCCTTCTCCTCCAGAGGCGGCCTACTCTGGTGCAATTCCGGCGAGCTGCTGCTCCTCGTGCTCCGTCTAGAGGGTGGAATGATAAGTGAGGTGAGGCGAGTGGAATGATGTGCTTCGAACGGCTGGGGGTGGCCTCCTTTTATAGTCTCGACGGCGAGACCGAGAGGGATGGGCAGGCGACGGTGGCGACATGGCTACGGGCGGCTAGCGGCATGGCTGAGGTTGGCAATCGGCGCGCGGTCTCCTGGCGATGCTCTAGGACTTGAATCGCTCTTAGGGGCGGTGGCAATCGGTCGGGAACGTGCGGCGATCTGCGCGGTACCGACGGCAAACTCCACGGTGTGCGGTGGCTATGGTGTACGGGCGAGGAAACGATCATGTCTAGTGGTCTCTTGGGACGGTGGGGTTCATGCTGGCGGGCGGCAAGGGCTCGAGTTGGTCGGGTTGAGTGGGAACGGCGCGTGCACGGTGGTGCGCGTCGGCATGGTCGACAGTGGCGCGGGCACGACGTTCCTGGTGGTTCTTGTCTCTATCTTTGAGCTAGGGCTAGTCAAGATTGCGCGGCAAGGCATGGGCAGCATGCTAGACAAGGTGGCCGCAACTAGTTCTTCCTCTAGCTTGTTGTCCACACTGGGGTTACATGGTGAGGCTCGTCCTGGTCACCATTGATGGCAATGGCAAGCTCACAATGGTGCTAGAGTTTACTAACTAAGCTAGGTGATCTACTAAAGGTTTGCTGTGAGCTAGTGAGGGGACAAGGTTGGCCAAATCACTTCTCAAAATAGTGTTTGTTCTTTGTTTGATTTGAATCTGCAAGGTGTTCGATGAAATGGCCGCAAGAACTTGAATTTTTAATTTTGAAAAGATTTTTGGTGGGTGTGCTAGGCATGTGCTGGAGACTCTTTGGTTTCTTGGGCTTTGAAAATTGAGCTTGTTTGAGTGGTTTTTGAAATAGTGGGATCTTCCCATATGAGATAGATTCAATTTTAAACTGTCATTTAAACTTAGAATTTTAATGTTTTTGGAAGATCACAAAGTGGCCTTGGTACCTCATTATGAGTACTAACAAGGAGTGCAAAGATCCACAAATGTTTCTGTTAAGTTTTGAGTGCTTGGAATAGCCAAAGTAGGCATGAGAGTTAATTTGGCCAAAGTGACCATTCACTTCATTTGTTCATTTTGAGTTGTTTGTCTTTGGGAAAAGTTTGGGAATGATTTAGATGATGTTTATTTCACCTAAGAATCATTTTACAAGCAAAGAAACACAAAACCATGGAAATTCAAAAGAATCCTAATTTTAAATACACATACATATGAATGCTCTCATATTTTTAGATAGGAAAGTTTTTGTTAACCCTAATTTTGATGATCCATATTTAATATTTTTGGGATGTTACAAACTTTCCCCCCTTAAACAAAATCTTGTCCCGATATTTGAAAAAGGACGAAAAAGATTACCTAGGATTTGAAGAGATCTGGGAACTCCGTCCTGATGTGGTATTCGCGCTCCCAGGTAGCTTCTTCTGTGTGGTTGCTCCACTAAATCTTGAGAAACTTGATGCTTCGGGTTCTGGTACTTCTGAAAGCTTCTTCCGAAATACAGATGGGTACTTCGGGATAGGTCAGGTCATCGTTGATATCTATGGTCCGATGATCAATGTTCTTGAACACTTCAGTCTTCTCCGGAACTTCGAGGCACTTGCGAAGTAATGAGATATGGAACACAATGTGCACGGCTGACATTTCTTCTGGCAGTTCCAATTGATACGATACTTCTCCTCGATGGTTCAGAATCTTGAAGGGGCCCATATATCTAGGGGCTAACTTTCCTTTGAGTTGGAAACGCTGCATTCCCTTCAAAGGCGACACTTTGAGATACACAAACTCTCCGACGTTGAAGGCGAGGTCTCGACGTCTCTTGTCGGCGTAACTCTTCTGTCTTGACTGGGCTGTCTTGAGGTGCTCACGAATCTTGTGAACTTTTTCTTCTGCTTCTCGTAGGATGTCGGGTCCAAAAATCTGACTCTCTCCTACTTCCGACCAATTCAACAGAGTGCGACACTTCCTTACACACATGAATTCAAATGGGGCCATTTGCAAACTAGCTTGATAATTGTTGTTGTAAGAAAATTCTGTGAACAGTAGACAGTCTTCCCATTTAGATCCATACTCTAGCATACATGCTCTCAACATATCTTTGAGTAATTGATTTACTCGCTCCGTTTGTCCATCGGTCTGAGGGTGATAAGCTGTGCTGAAATCTAGTCCGGTTCCTAAACCTTCTTGGACTTTCTTCCAAAATCTCGAGGTAAACTGAGTTCCTCGATCAGATACGATGTTCTTAGGGACTCCGTGCAAACTAACGATTCTAGCAAAGTATAACTCCGATAGCTTTGAAATCTGATATGTGGTCTTGACTGGTAAGAAATGGGCGACTTTGGACAATCTGTCCACTATGACCCAGATAGAGTCATTTCCCCTACTAGAGGTAGGCAATCCAGTGATAAAGTCCATTCCAACGGAATCCCATTTCCATTCCGGAATCTACAATGGTTGCAACAATCTAGCGGGTCTTTGATGTCCCGCCTTGACTCTCTGACATATATCACACTTGGCGATATAGCTTCCGATTTCTCTCCTCGTCTTATGCCACCAGAATTGTTCTTTCAAATATTGATACATCTTCGTTCCTTCGGGGTGGATAGAATAAAGAGTATCATGATATTCTGGGCCGCTTAGGATCGTTATATCTAGATGCGACGGTTACGATAGAACCTGAGCGAAGCGGTAAGATTGGATCTGGGCCGCGCGATTAAGTTAGATCCAGCGGCTCAGAAACGTGATTCAATGCGAAGCGGAACCGACCAATCACACTACAAGGAATGTGTTATTCTATGACCTTCTCATAGTGACCGTGGACAAAATCGTCATAGAGTTATGACGATTTTGCACCAGATGGTCGTAAGCCGTTCGGGAGGTTCAAAACCTTAAAAAAACATGACGATTTTGCACAGGAACGTCATATTTTCATTAGCTCAAATCGTCATAACCTGACGGATGTACCTTACAACATTATTTGTACCTTAT
The DNA here is from genome assembly GCA_030063025.1 of Avena longiglumis. NCBI lineage: Eukaryota > Viridiplantae > Streptophyta > Magnoliopsida > Poales > Poaceae > Avena > Avena longiglumis. The sequence continues at coordinate 188,682,189 of CP125974.1, read as the reverse complement.
TACGACGATTTCAAATCGTCATGATGTACAAATTAAGATAAGTTGAAACTTTTAGTCGGCCATGTCAGCAATTATGCCTATGTGTCATGTCTATGTGTCATTTTTTACTACGTGTCATATACTTAAATTTATAGACTCATAATTACTCAAACTGATAAGTGGACCAAACTCTAACAAACAGTACCCACAAAACCCGCCGTAGCTTATTTGCAAAAAAGTAGGAGTCCAGGGATTCGAACCCCAGACCTCCCAACCAAACCAGCAGCAGCTTACCACTACACCAACCAATCTTTTTTGTCATTCTACCATAACTACACCATATATCTATTCGTTACTATATGCAGGCTGATTTACATTCCATGATGGGCCTCCACCACGCTAGATAGACATCTGAGAACACGGTCGAGAGGGACTGACCCCAAACCCTAATCCCCTCGCTCCTCCCTGCAGACCCCGCCGCCACTTCTTCCTCTCTCCCTCTCTCGCTCGATAGGTGCTCCTCACCGCAACCCACGATCGTCCACCCCTCCCTATCCCGTCTGCAGCCCGATCTCCCCCGCATAGTATGGAGGTGGATGTGGAGGAGATGTGGGGCGTGCTGCTGCTAGGCCTCGGGACAGGAGCGTGGCGCAGCTCGGGTGGGGGCACAGCAGTGGCCAAGCGTGGCCGGCGGAGGAGCTCGTGGCGAGGCCGCCGTGCCTTCATAGGAAGGATCTCCTTCATGGGCCTCGCCATCGACCGCCTCCCCGCCATGGCTACACCGTCCACCTCGCCTCGACCACATCTTCAAGATCCGTCTCGCGAATGGCGCCCCAGATACCGTGACGCCACAAAGGAGAGGATCCCCAAGATCTGTCCCGCCTCTTTGACCATGAGCGATGAGGATCCAGACGGCGCTCGGTGGCCTGACAGGACCGGACCAGCGCTCACCTACCTCCACCGTGCGTGCTCCCTCGCGTCACCAAAATCTCCGAGGTACATACTGCTGTGCATCTTGGCTTTCTTGCTAGTAGAAATTTTCATGAATGTCACCAAAATCTCCAAGGTTTAGATTGGATTTTGTTGGCTTGGCGTCAACCCACATGATGAATTCGGAGAAAATGGTTTCATTTTGGTTGTGCATCTCATTACATCCTCTGTTTTTTGGTACAGGTGTATTCGGAAGCAAGAAGAGTTCTCTTTGGAAGATTTGGCACAAATTGATCTTGCTATTTGAGTAGGTAATGGCTGGTGAGCTTTACCCTTCCCTCTTTTCTTGGTGTTTCTCTCTATTTAGGATATTCTGCTCTTCATGTCAATCTTTTGATGGTCGACATACCAAGCAGCAAGTGGTGCTTGGTGCTCTACTCGCAAGAAAGGTCCAATTTCAAGCAGCTCCACCCAGAGAAGAACATCCAGCCCTCAACTATCAAAGAAACACTTTGTCTAATTATTTTCAAGTATATCATTCCCTATTGTTGTACTCCATGATGGAAAATATGGTGTAAAGAACTTTGGACTACTAGGCGGTGAAAAATAATGAACAAAAGAGAATTTACACTCTCATTCTCTCTTTTTTTTGCTTATACTTTTTTGGAATTTTCCTTCCCTATGGGACCGATTTTGGTCGATGTTTGTTTCTTATAGGGTTCTTGCTTTGGGTTTTGTTCTCTAATGACCCTTAGGTGCTGCGGTACACGTCTTCTTTGGAGATTGGAGCTTTGGATGACCGCCCTATTTTTGTCGGCTTGCTAATTGCTATTGGTCTCTGTTGTGGTGAGTTCGCCCCAATCCCACCCCACCCCCACCCGTCTTCTTGCTCAGTTCGGCCTTTGATTATTATTTGTGTTGTTATTATAGTTATAATATAGGCTTTATAGTTTAGGAGATTATTTTAATCTATGGAATCTGGTCGGTGGTTCATGCACTTGCGGGTTACTGGCATGTATATATTTGGATGTCCATGTCTACTAAGCCATTAGATTTTACTTACATGGTTTAGGCTGCCTGAATTTTTATCGCTGTCTTATTTTATTACGGTTTCATGCGGTGGATTTCTTTTAGCTTAATGCTATGTTAGTGTTATATTTTCTTGTGCCATGTACGTATGCGGTTCTTGTCTTGCACATGCGATTTAGTTCATATACCTGATATGTTGGCAGGCTTGATCTGCTACTTGCTAGATAGGGATCTTGGTAGATAGCTAGGGAGCTACGTTCTTGTCCTGTTTGTGCAATTGAGTTCATAGACCTGATTATGTTGGCAGAGGAAGTAGCAAGCAACTTTTTTTAGAGAGGAAGTCACGGTCAGCTATAACATTTGATAGTCATGGACTCACAGATTTATTCTAGACTTAATCCGTCCTGTCGTACTTAGGTCTTACTGTAGGTCTGGTGCACAGTACAATACTTACATGCGATGATTTATTAACTATTTATACTATAGTTATGAAATGTGTTTCTGTTGGGTATATAGCCTTGCAAACTTCTTTTGCTCTACATGTGAAATAGAATCCATCAAAGCTACTTTCTTGATGGCCAAGATCGATAAAATTTTGAAGGTTCATATTGCTTGCCACGGATGGTGCTCACTTGTTTGTCTATCAGCCATGGTGAACCCGATCTTCTCATCATTATGTGATGATGCTTTTGTTGTTCCTAGGACTATGATCTATAAGACTTGCTCTTTGTGTAAAGATATGTTTATACATAATCTTGCAATGTATCGACTAGAATGATGCGTGTAATGGTTGTTCATGTGTGTTATATGATGTTGACTTGTTATGTTAGCTTATGTGAAATATTTATCAGTGCAAATTTGTGCCATCGGTCCAAAAAATGTTTTCTTTGATAGTTTCGGTTATTGTGTCTTACAGACTTTTTGTGCCATTCGGTTATTGCATGTATGCTTACTACAATCTAGGGATATGAAATGTCGCCTGCTTGAATACCACTATGTAGGGTATATTGACCTAACTATTTCTTGTTTCTTGAGCCAATTTAGTTACTCCCTATTGCCCTTTGTGGACTGTTGGGAAGAGATGTGGTTTTGTCGGTTTGAGAAACATTCGATTATTGAGTTTACTATTTATCCCTTAAGTTTTCTCAAGTACTTTTTTCTAAGATACTCTTGTCAATGCATATTCAGGCCTTCTGCTAAGCAAGCTCTTCAAATACTGCAAGGGACCTTAATTGGTGGGAAGAATGTGAGGCTTTCATGGGGACGGAACCCTTCGAATAAATAGTCTCAGGTTAGTTATCTCATATCGAACTTCTATCCTGTAAATGTTGTACTTTGTACCTAAAGTGGGTAACATTATGATCTTTGATAATTTCATCCTCAGCAGGAGTCCAACCAGTGGGGGGCTGGTACTGGTGCTGCTGGTTACTATGGTGGCTATGGACAAGTTTTTGAGGCTTATGTTGGTGGGTATGCACAATCTTAAGACCCAAACATGTATGGTTATGGAGCTTATGCAGGCACCCCAATTACAAGAACTGCGGTAGCGACATGACAACAACAGGTGAAGTTCCTAATTGCTATTAATGCACATCTAGCTCTCAAGAATTGCAAATTCAACATTGGGTTCTATTTACGCACTATTATGACATGTCAATAGCAGTGGTGATAACCATGATGTTTACTGACCAATCTAAACTTTGTTGGCAAGTCTGTTGCACTTTGACCTATCTATCTACTGTAGGATGATATTAATATATGCTCTTTATTGAAAATATCTACTGTAGAATATTAAACTAAAATAAATTAGACAAGCTTTATATTCCATTATGCACCAAAATTAATCCAGTCAAGCTTGGTATCTCGCTTTGGGCACTCAAAGAGCATGCATGCTGTAGGAGATTGAAGCTGAGAAATGCAAACCGTAGTTTCAGAAGGAGAGGCAAGTTTCTATTCCATGCAGGTGAATTCAAAGGCCGAGAGGATGTTGAAGAAGACTCGGTCTTCCTAGTCTCATATTGTAAGTCTCATATTAGCGGCAGGATTTTGTATGTATGGCGTTATCTCTGTTTTGGAAGGTCTCATATTAGTCTATTATTGTAAGGTCTCATATTAGTAGCGAGGATTACATTGTAAACTCTGTACATTAGTCTGTTATTGTAAGGTCCCAAGCCGATGACCATTATTGTAATGTATTCTGGATTATCTCTGATTGTAATATACCGAATATGATTTTGGATGTGCTTACTGAAATATTGATTATTTAATGCCGGTACTTTAGAAATTAACCAAATGTTAGTTGGTCTCTAAAAAGCCATGGCCCAAAAATATTGAAATTTGGAGCAATGAGCTATATTTCACCAAAATTATTGAAATAAAAGTGAACTTGGAGCTAAAAGTCCACCTTACGTAAATAAAAGGCCAAAACATTGGGCTTGGCCCAAGCAGCAAACGAGATTTGTCAAGAAGAAATTAATGGACTGAATTTTGGGCCTGGCCCATGTAAACTATTGAAATGGACCGGGCTGATTTTGTGCCACGTAGGCTCTACCACGTAGGATATGACCTGGCGAAGCCAGTTTGCCCGTGACGATATGGGATCGTCATAATGGTTATGACGATCCAATATCGTCATAGACGGTTATGACGATTTTTCAAAGAACGTCGTTATAGTTCATTTGCGACGCTCAGCTTTCGACGATCTCAAAATCGTCATAGAATCGTCATAAACAGACTATTGTGACGATTCTGTGACGAAAATGGAGGGTCATATATAGCCAGATTCCTTGTAGTGTCAGATTAAGACGCGTGGCAATAGTTTAGATTTAAAAACAGGATTTGAATCTATTAGATGTTTGAATTTGTTTTAGCTATAACTTTTGATTCCCATGTTAGAATTTGACAAATTTTATATCATTGGAATCAGGAGAACAAGCCCTTTTTATTTATGTAATGTGTTTAATGTTTTGCTTCTGCTAAAATGGTTTTATTTACATAAACATGTGTAGGGCTAATTTGAGTATATGAATTGTTTGAGAAATGTTTTAAGGTTTAAATAAATGTTGATTGGCAAGTTTTTAACTTGTTTATGAACCAGTACTGTACACTTGCTTTGTTGAGTTTCAAAAATCATCACATATCATATTGCATGCATTTATATATTTTTGTTTGTATATGTTTTGTATGTGATTTGTGGCTACGATTCTTTGTGTAGATTTTGGTGCCAATAGTGATTGTGATTGTGAGGAGTGTAGCTACTCTCCAAACTACCAAGGCAAGTGGTGCTTCATGATATTTTCATCCCTATGTTTTCTACAAAGGATTAGAAATATTTTGCCAGTCTTGCATGTTATATTTTGCTTATATGCCATGTTGGGAAATCCTAGTAGTTGTAGAATTGCTAGGAAATTTCTAAGTTAAGATGCTTATCTATGCCATGCTTAGCCTAGCTAGTAGCAACCAAGGGTGGTGAAATATACATGCTATGATGAAAATATTTCTAAGTCTTTGGACTTGTGTTTTGCCTAATAAAACAACTAAGTAAATGAAACACCTGGGTGGAATGGAAGGAATGGTTTATGTTGAGTGGTTACACAAGGCCCATTTCTATGGTTTACCTTGTGTATCTCACTTGTGGAAAGCCACCCAGGATCAAAGAGATTTTTGAGGCCAAATGTTAAGAAGCTTCTAGTGCAGCCACTTGGCAATATGGGCTCTGCCAGGATCATATAGGTTGCAATAACTTAGCCATTTGGGAAGTTGGTGGTAGTGGGATGATAGGTTGGAGCGCGTCCATTTGGTCTAAGGGAAGGCTTCTGAAAGGTCCTGTCTTGGTGAAAATCAAGGCTTGTGGGGAAAGTGCACAACCTCTGTAGATGGAAGAACCTAAGTACTTAGCTATGTCCCTGGAAAAGGACAACTTGAGCATCAAGACATGGAAGCTATCAAGAATCTCCTCATCCCAATTTCTAAGTAAAAACTTGTGGGTGAACAAGGGTGAAGGACATCAATGTCTATTGGTGGTTCCTTGGGAAAAGTTTTGACAAAGAAAAACTTAGTGATTTCAACTAATAGGCAAAACCTATTTTGTGCAAAGCAAGCCAAGCTACACTTAGCCAAATTGCATATAGTATCTAGTCCACCTAAATTATACTAAGGTATCACTTGCAATAGTATTCCAATGTATTGACCCACTGTGCCTGTAACTTGTGATGTTGCAGGTTACTCTGAGGAGGATTAGGAGTCATGAGTCTACACTCAACATGTTTGCCTGGGGCACATGAAGATGAAGATTTTTATTTATTTACTTATTCAAACTCTTGTAGGCCTGTGGCCTTGGAGTTGTAAAGACTATGTTTTTCTCTGGAATGACTGTAATAATGACCTTTGTTTCTGTGTACTTTATCTTAAACTGTGGATGCTAGCATTGATCCAGGGACTAGCATTGCAATCACAGGGATCCTTTTCCTTTATAAAGGAGGGATCTTACAGATGGTATCAGAGCACTGTGTTGCCTGTAGGATTATGACCCTAGGATTGGATACCACTAAGGAAAAAATTTCAACAACTTCTACACTTGTCTATTCTTCTCGTAAACTTTTCTAACCTTCTTTCTCATCTCTAATTGTATATGAACTCCGTCAACGAAGCCGTAAGGAAAGGACCACTCATGACAATGACTTTGGAGTGTGAGACAGAATTCCCCAAGGCTCTCAAGGACCTCATGGTTGCAATGGAAATACATGGTGCAGCTGTGTACAAAGGTTTTCCTTTGATGGATGAAGAAGTTGAGTACTAGTGGGTGCAACTTCACTTGTATAAAAACAAGGAAGACAACCACAAGGAATCAAGATTCTGCATGTTCACCAATTCAGTGGTGCACACTACATTCTTTGATTCAGCAAGGGATGCAGCTTGGAGGACCATCAAAGAACTTGGTGATAGTGTCAAGTGCAGAATGACCTAAAGGAAGAGAAGAAACATACCCAAGAGTTGGAGGCTACCAACCAAACCTTAAGAGGAGACATTATAGACTTAGTGATGGAGTCATGTGAGCAAGATAGACTGATTGCTTCTAGAAACATTATGTTAGCCAACAGATCCAGTGAGATAGGATTGTAAACGTACTTCGTTAGTTGGACCACCACTTATCACCTTATTTTCCAAATGTTGCTTAAAATAAGTTGAACCTTGGTTGTTGTAATGGATCCATGTATGCCATGACTTGTGTGTTTTGATTTCCAAAGATATGCATGTGATGCTTGACCTTGTGTTTTATCTTAAATTGTGTTGTTATAACTTTTTCTATCTTATAAATAGATGCCTAATGTTACCATCAGCACTGTTGAGGAGTTCCAGGGAACTCGCTTTGGTCCTCGTATTATTGAGCTCACTAGTTTGCCCAATCTCCCTCTTCCTACCATCATGGTGCTTCCCCTTAGCAAGTTTGAGAGGAAAGACCTTTGGGGTTTCAAGGTCAATCAGCCCGGACGCTAGAGGCTATCATCTTCAAGCTCATGCACGATGACAAGGAGAGAGGCCTTGAGGTAGTCATGCAGGATCTAATAGGACGTCTGCTAGGGAGACACTCTCGACGGGTTAGAGGTACTCACTTCCACGTCTTTGGTAGACGTGATGAGGATGGAGAGGCCATCGACTTCGAGGACACTTCGAGGGATACAGCTGAGCCGATTCGCCTATACCTCCAGGACTTAGAGGTTCTCATTAGGCACATGGACACTGATAGGACCAACGTCATGCTCAACAATGACGAACTCCAGGTGCAGCTTCGCGAGAAGGACAAGCTCTTCGCGGAGCAAGATGAGATAGTCAAGGAGATGGAGGCAAAGTTCGAGAGCCAAGACAGAAAGTTCAAGAGTCAGGAGAAGCGAGTCCAGGATAGGAACAAGAGGATTCGGGACATGACTGAAGAACTGCGGGCCAAGGACTTCGAGCTCGAGCATCAGCAGACGGTGATTGAGAGGCTTCGTTCTCAGAAGAGGGATCTAAAAGCCAAAGTAGAGACCTTGACCGCCAATGTTGAGGAATACAAGACCGCTATGGAGAATGCAGGTCTTACCTTTGTTGAGGAGGAGGTTGATGCCGAGGAGTAGAGTTGACTACTCATTTATCATTTATTTATCATACTTTATTTGTGTCACAATGACCATCCAACATGTGGATGGCTTGTTATTGGTGTGTTTACTTTGCGAACTTGTCATTTTTATTGTTGAACTATTATTGTTATGATGCATGTTTGGTGATTGATTATGTGATGTATTGTGCATGAAAGCATCTATGGGTATCTCATTCTTATCTCTATTGAACAAACCACAGATGCCTCCCCGTCGGGAAAATCCCAACCCCAACAACAACAACATCACTCCTAAGATGCAACAAATGATGACAGCTCAGACTCAGATGATGCAAATGATGAAGACGTTCATCCAGAACCAAAACAACAACAATAACAACAATAACAACAACAACAACAATAACAACAACAACAAAAACAACCCACCGGGTTTTGACATGCTTACCAGGTTCTTGAGATTGAGGCCAGCAAAGTTCTCAGGAACGACTGATCCCATGGTGGCCAATGATTGTCTACGCTCTGTGAACAAGGACTTGGTAACTGTGGGTTGTACTGATGCAGAAAAGGTCAGATTTGCAGCACACTTGCTGGAAGGACCAACCGCCACTTAGTGGGATAACTTCCAGATCACCACTCCCATAGAAGATGTGACATGGGCTATCTTTGAGGATGGCTTTCGTACTGCTCATATCTCATCTGGAGTGATGAGTCTGAAGAAGAAAGAATTCCATAACTTGAAGCAGCGCCACCGCAGCGTGGCAGAATATATTGAGGAGTTCAACAATCTGGCGCGTTATGCACCGGATGAAGTTGACACTGATGCTAAGAGGAAGGAAAAGTTCCTGGAAGGCCTGAATGATGAACTGAATTTGCAGCTATTAGTGGCCTATGTTCCCACTTATCAGTCTCTTTGTGACAAGGTTGCTATTTTGGAGAACAAAATGAAGCAAGTTGAGAGTAGAAAGAGAAAGCACTCAGACAATCACAGCTCGGGATTGTCTCACAAACGCTCCCATTATGATGATAGTGGAAGCTCAGGAACCCACAAGCATGGGAAATTCAACAAGAACCACAACCACAACCGTCATCATGACAACAAGCATCACCGTAGTCATGACAATGACAAGTACAAGAACCACAAGGGTGGATATAAGAGCCACCACAGTGGTAGTGGAAGTGGCAGTGGAAGCCAGCCTGTCAAGAAGGATATCAGTCAGGTTGAGTGCTTCAAGTGCAAGAAGATGGGGCATTATGCAAATGAATGCCCAGAAAAGGAAGTTCAGACTCAAATCTATGAGGAGCATCGCATTCATTCATATCAAAAGCATTTGTTGATAGAAATGGGTTTCCAACTGAAAACATTGGGTGTCCAATAAAAGTTAGTTCTCCAGGTGGAGATATGATAGTAAGTTTGGGATGCCGGGATCTAGTAATAGAGTTTGGAAAGCATAAGTTTCTAGTGAGTCTGATAATCCTAGATTCCCAAGGACTGGATGTAATTTTGGGAATGGATTGGATGGCTAAGTATGAAGGATTACTAGATTGTGCTAATCATACTGTTGCACTCACAACCCCAGAAAGAAAACGGATTAAATTCAAGTCTAACTTTGAATCAAAAGGGAGTAAGCTAAATTCTCTGAAGGGGGTTAGCATAGACAGTGTGCCAATTGTGAGTGAATATCCGGATGTGTTTCCGGAAGAATTACCGGGAATGCCACCAGATAGAGATGTTGAGTTCCTTATTGATTTGCTACCAGGATCTGGACCAATAGCAAAAAGACCATACAAGATGTCAGTTGATGAACTGAAAGAACTCAAGAAACAACTTGGAGAGCAGTTGCAGAAAGGATTTATTCAACCAAGTTCTTCATCTTGGGGAGCCCCAGGTTTGTTTGTGGAGAAGAAAGATAGAAGTCAAAGGTTATGCATGGATTACCGTTCACTCAATGAGGTAACTATCAAGAACAAATATCCTTTGCCTAGAATCAATGACTTGTTTGATCAGTTAGAAGGAGCTTGTGTGTTCTCAAAGATTGATCTCCGGTCAGGTTATTTACAACTCAAGATAAGGGAGCAAGACATACCTAAGACAGCTTTCACCACAAGGTATGGATTATATGAGTATACCGTGATGCCATTTGGTTTGACCAATGCACCAGCATACTTTATGAATATGATGAACAAGGTGTTCATGGAATTCCTTGAGAAGTTTGTTGTCGTTTTCATCGATGACATTTTAGTCTACTCCAAGAGCAAAGAAGAGCATGAAGGACATTTGCGTTTGATACTTGAGAAGCTTAGAGAGCATAAGTTGTATGCCAAATTCAGTAAGTGTGAGTTCTGGTTTAATGAAGTTGAATTTCTTGGACACGTTGTGTCAGGAGATGGTGTAGTAGTGGATCCTGCTAAAGTTTCAGCTGTAACTGAATGGGAATCTCCCAAGTCAGTGAAAGAAGTTCGTAGTTTCCTTGGCTTAGCAGGTTACTACAGAAGGTTCATTGAGAATTTCTCCAAGGTTGCTAAGCCTATGACAGAATTGCTAAAGAAAGACAAGAAATTTGCTTGGTCTGAAGGTTGTGAACTCAGCTTTCAGGAATTGAAGAAGAGACTTGTGACAGTACCAGTCTTGTGTTTGCCAGACTTGGAAAAAATTTCCAAGTATATTGTGATGCATCTCATCATGGTTTGGGTGCAGTACTTATGCAAGAAGGAAAAGTTGTGGCTTATGCCTCGAGACAACTCAAAACTCATGAAGTGAACTACCCTACTCATGATTTGGAGTTAGCCTCTGTTGTCCACGCACTCAAAACATGGAGACACTACCTTTTGGGAAAGCGTTGTGAAGTGTTCACAGATCACAAGAGTTTGAAGTATATCTTCACCCAGAAGGAAATTAATATGAGACAAAGAAGATGGCTAGAACTCATCAAGGACTATGACTTGAGTTTGCAATACCACCCCGGTAAAGCGAATGTTGTAGCAGATGCTCTAAGTCGTAAGGTTTTTGTGAATGGCCTTACTAAAGGAGAATTGCCAGATGATTTGTGTGCCCAATTTAGAGATCTCAGATTGGAGATTGTGCCTGAAGGACATCTCATGTCTTTGGATGTTCAACCCACTTCGTTGGAAAAGATCAAAGAATCCCAGAAGATTGATAACGAAATTGAAGAAATTAAGGAAAAGATTGGCAAAGGAAAAGCCAAAGGATTCCATGAAGATGAACATGGTACTTTATGGCATGGGAAACGTATCTGTGTTCCACAAGATCCGGAACTTCGGAAACTGATTTTGCAAGAAGCACACAACTCACCGTATTCCATTCATCCGGGTAACACCAAAATGTACATGGATATGAAGGAAAGATTTTGGTGGAATAATCTCAAGAAGGACATCGCCGAACATATTGCTTTGTGTGATGTGTGTAGTAGAGTGAAAGCGGAACATCAGAAACCAGCAGGTTTGCTTCAACCACTACCTATTCCTGATTGGAAGTGGGACAAGATTGGTATGGATTTCATTATCGGATTACCAAGGACCCGGTCAGGATATGATTCTATTTGGGTAGTAGTGGATCGCCTAACTAAAGTGGATCATTTCATACCCGTGAAGACAACTTACACAAGTGCTAAGTTGGCCAAAATCTATATGAGTAGAATTGTATGTCTTCATGGAGTTCCCAAGAGTATTGTGTCTGATAGGGGAACTCAATTCACTTCCCGTTTTTGGAGACAGCTACATGAGTCATTGGGAACGAGGTTGGAATTCAGTACTGCTTTTCATCCTCAAACTGATGGACAAACAGAAAGGACTAATCAGATTCTTGAAGATATGTTGAGGGCATGTGCCCTAGACTATGGAGCCAGTTGGAATGAAAGTCTGCCTTACGCAGAATTTTCTTATAACAACAGCTATCAAGCCAGCATTGAGATGGCACCATTTGAGTTTCTCTACGGGAGAAAATGTACCACCCCATTGTTATGGAATGGTGTGGGAGAAAGAAGTTTGTTCGGACCAGAACTTATCAAAGAAACCGAAGAGAAGGTCAAGTTGGTTAAGGACAGATTGAAGATAGCACAGTCCCGACAAAAAAGCTACGCAGATCCTAAGCATAGAGAAGTCACCTATGAAGTTGGTGATAGAGCTTATCTTAGAGTATCACCACTTCATGGAGTGAAGAGGTTCGGAGTCAAAGGAAAGTTGGCCCCAAGATATGTTGGACCATTCAAGATTCTGAGTCGTAAAGGAGAAGTTGCTTATGAAATTGAATTGCCGGAGTCTTTGTCAGTTGTCCATAATGTGTTTCATGTGAGTCAGCTTAAAAAATGTCATCCAGAAATGGAAGAAACTTCTTTGAAGGATACTATTACTTTGGAGGAGGTACAATTGGAAAGTGATCTCACTTATGAGGAGAAGCCTATCAAGATTCTTGAGACTACAGAAAGAGTCACACGGACTAAGACTATCAAGCTTTGCAAAGTTCAGTGGAACCATCATTTCGAAGAGGAAGCAACATGGGAAAGAGAAGATGATCTTCGGAAAGACCACCTTCACCTATTTGCTAGCCAATCCGAATCTCGAGGGCGAGATTCACCTTAAGGGGGTTAGATTTGTAACATCCCTAAAATCATGTTTCAAACTCATGCATATCATCCATGCATCCATGATCATATGAATCTCATTTCAAACAAATCATTTCAAAACAGAAGCATTTATGCTTATTATTTCATGTAAGTTTTCTCTAGCCTTAATGCTATCTTCCAAAGAGAAGAGTACTCGTTTTGGTTCAGTAAGGTTTGAAATTCAAACTTAGGCACCAACAAAAGTTTGAACAAAGTTTCAAAACAAAATGAGTAAATAAAACCAATATTATGCCTATTGTATATATATCATAAAGGCTTTTGGTTTTATTTTTATTTTCATTTGATCAAAGTGTTTTCATTAGGCAGTAGTGTTTGGCACACATTTGAGTGCAAGATTTGCTGAATAAAAACCTAGAGAAGATTTGAATTCAAACTCATTTGATTTGGAATTGAAAATCATTTCAGAAAATCAAAACAGAAAAAGAAAAGGAGAAAAGAAATGGAAAAAGGCCAGTGCCACCTATCTGGCCCAACTACGAATCCAGACCACTAAGCCCACCCGGGTCCCCCCTCTCTCTCTCACTCGCAGACACACCCACCAGGTCACTGACCACACGACCCCACCTTCTCTCTGTTTAACTCGCTGACGAGTGAACCCTGCGACCACGTCGTCGTCAATTAAATCACGATCAGCATGACGCGGCCCGCTCATAGTTACCTCGCCACAATCACTACGCGCATAATTGCCCTTGATACCGCGCGCGATCCTCGCCCCCACTCTGGCTATAAGACCACCTCCCCCTCGCGGCCATTTCCCACAACAAAGCTAGACAGATATGCCCCCAGGCTGCCCGCAATTGCCCTTGCGCCGCCGCAGACTGACGCACTTCGGCGACGAATCTCGGTGAGTACAGACCGCCCCTCTGCCTCTAGTTCAAACCACTGTGACCAGCATGACCTTGCGCGTTCGCTAATTCCCTCCGTTTGCTTTCTCATGATCCAGAGCGACGTCTTCGTTCTCACCCGCGAGCACCTGAGCCGCCGCTCGACTCCGACGTGCGATTCAGGTAAAATGAGACCGCCCCTTGCCTCCTCTTTGATACAGTCTTGATTGCCAGACCCTTGCGCATCTCCTAAACCATCTGGCTCTTGCTAGGTTGACGCAGAACCCCGGCAACGTCTTCGACAGCAAGCAACTGACGCCGCCCGCAACTCCGACGAGCTCCCTCGGCCACTAGAGCGCGCCCCTTGACTAGCCATCGCCGCCTTGAGCATCAGCATCGCAAGGAGAGCTCGGTAAGCCCCTTCCCCCTATGCCGCGCGACCTAGAATGCCGGAAGCAACTCTGATAGAGGCACCGCCTCCTGTCGCCGCCGCTAGCGCCGCCACTGGATGGTCAGGCTGCTTAGGATCCTTAGATCTAGATCCTGTGGTTACGATAGAACCTGAGCGAAGCGGTAAGATTGGATCTGGGCCGCGCGATTAAGTTAGATCCAGCGGCTCAGAAACGTGATCCAACGCGAAGCGGTACCGACCAATCAGATTAAGACGCGTGGCAACAGTTTAGATTTAAAAACAGGATTTGAATCTATTAGATGTTTGAATTTGTTTTAGCTATAACTTTTGATTCCCATGTTAGAATTTGACAAATTTTATATCATTAGAATCAGGAGAACAAGCCCTTTCTATTTATGCAATGTGTTTAATGTTTTACTTCTGTTAAAATGGTTTTATTTACAGAAACATGTGTAGGGCTAATTTGAGTATATGAATTGTTTGAGAAATGTTTTAAGGTTTAAATAAATGTTGATTGGCAAGTTTTTAACTTGTTTATGAACCAGTACTGTACACTTGCTTTGTTGAGTTTCAAAAATCATCACATATCATATTGCATGCATTCATATATTTTTGTTTGTATATGTTTTGTATGTGATTGTTGGCTATGATTCTTTGTGTAGATTTTGGTGCCAATAGTGATTGTGATTGTGAGGAGTGTAGCTACTCTCCAAACTACCAAGGCAAGTGGTGCTTCATGATATTTTCATCCCTATGTTTTCTACTAAGCATTAGAAATATTTTGCTAGTCTTGCATGTTATATTTTGCTTATATGCCATGTTGGGAAATCCTAGTAGTTGTAGAATTGCTAGGAAATTTCTAAGTTAAGATGCTTATATATGACATTCTTAGCCTAGCTAGTAGCAACTAAGGGTGGTGAAATATACATGCTATGATGAAAATATTTCTAAGTCTTTGGACTTGTGTTGTGCCTAATAAAACAACTAAGTAAATGAAACACCTGGGTGGAATGGAAGGAATGGTTTATGTTTAGTGGTTACACAAGGCCCATTTATATGGTTTACCTAGTGTATCTCACTTGTGGAAAGCCACCCAGGATCAAAGAGATTTTTAGAGGCCAAATGTTAAGAAGCTTCTAGTGCAGCCACTTGGCAATATGGGCTCTGTCAGGATCATATAGGTTGCAATAACTTAGCCATTTGGACAGTTGGTGGTAGTGGGATGATAGGTTGGAGCGCGTCCATTTGGTCTAAGGGAAGGCTTCTGAAAGGTCCTGTCTTGGTGAAAATCAAGGCTTGTGGGGAAAGTGCACAACCTCTGCAGATGGAAGAACCTAAGTACTTAGCCATGTCCCTGGAAAAGGACAACTTGAGCATCAAGACATGGAAGCTATCAAGAATCTCCTCATCCCAATTTCTAAGTAAAAACTTGTGGGTGAACAAGGGTGAAGGACCTCAATGTCTATTGGTGGTTCCTTGGGAAAAGTTTTGACAAAGAATAACTTAGTGATTTCAACTAATAGGAAAAACCTATTTTGAGCAAAGCAAGCCAAGCTACACTTAGCCAAATTGCATATAGTATCTCGTCCACCTAAATTATACTAAGGTATCACTTGCCAATACTATTCCAATGTATTTACCCACTATGGCTGTAACTTGTGATGTTGCAGGTTACTCTGATGAGGATTAGGATTCATGAGTCTACACTCAACATGTTTGCCTGTGGCACATGAAGATGAAGACTTTTATTTATTTACTTATTCAAACTCTTGTACTAGGCCTGTGGCCTTGGAGTTGTAAAGACTATGTTTGTCTCTGGAATGACTGTAATAATGACCTTTGTTTCTGTGTACTTCATCTTAAACTGTGGATGCTAGCATTGATCCAGGGACTAGCATTGCAATCATAGGGATCCTTTTCCTTTATAAAGGAGGGATCTTACAATATGACACTTGGTGAAAGGATCGTATGGGCACCTAGAGGGGGTGAATAGGTGCTACTTCAAATTTTCTTGTTTTTCCAATTAGGTTTTGACAATAAAGGTAAATTCTCTAGATAATGCAACTAAGGTGAATTGACCTATATGATAAACAAGCACTAGCTAACACAACACTAAGTAAGAACAAGAAGTAAAGTGCTATAAAGGATAGAAGTAAACAAAGTGGTGGACACGGAGACACAAGGATTTGTTTCCCGTAGTTCCTTCCTTTTGAGGGGAAGTACGTCTATGTTTGGAGAGGGGGTGGTTTCAATCCACCAATGCCACGAGAGGCCTCCCTTGTTCTCCAATGAATCTCACCCCAACGGGATCGATCCACCTTCCACTATATCGACAACCTTCGAGGTGGAAGCCGGCACCTTTACAACAAGCTCGGGTAACTCATCCACAACTTAATTGGAGGACCCCAAATACAAGCAAGCTGTCAAGCCATATCAAAGAAAAGCTTGTAAGAACCAAATCTAGAATTAGGGTTTCCAAATAAAACACTAGAGAAATGGGGGCCCTCAAGTGAATGAGGGTGGAAATGAAGATCTCTTTTGGTGAAGTAGTAGATCAAGGCCTCCTCCTTCGATTCTCCAAAGATCAAAGACTTTGGGTGGTGGAGTGAAGATATCTTGGCGATTTTGTGGCTCAAATTGAGGTAGTAGTCTTCAATGCAACGAGCACCTTGTCCCAAGGTAGATGGAGGTGTATTTATAGCTCCCAGATCCAATCTGACCGTTGGAGCATTTAATGAAGCGGTAGTATGGGATTTGCAAGCGGTAGTACCAGAAAACACCGGTACTACCGGCCCGGTACCAGAAGTGCATTCGACAAAACACATGTGCCCCAGCCACCAGCGGTATCAATTTGTGGTGCTACCGCAAAGCGGTAGTACCGACCCTGGGATATAGTACTACCGGATGCATACGATAATGCCTCATTTTGATACCGCGAAGGTCACTGGCATTTGCAACTTACCAAAAACTCTCTGCCACGCTAGGTACTAAAATACAGTACTACCGCATTTTGGTACCTAGGCGGACAGTAGCTTTTGGCAACTTGTAAAAAGCTTCTTCCGCGATAGGTACTAAAATGCGGTACTACCACATTTTAGTACCGGGGCGGGCAGTTGCTTTTGACAAGTTGCTAAAAGCTTCTGCCACGCTAGATACTGAAATGCGGTACATTTTAGTACCGGTGCGGGCATTAGCTTTTGACAAGTTGCAAAAAGCTTCTGCCGCGCTAGGTACTAAAATGGGGTACTACCGCTTATTAGTACCTAGCCTGGTAGAGGATTTTTGACAACTTTCCAAAACCTACTGCCGCGCTAGGTAGCAAAAAGCGGTACCGCGTCAGGAAGAAAGTTTTGGACAGTTTGTCCAAACACACTGCCACACTTAGTAGCAACTTCTAGTACACCTGGTACACTACAAACCCCTTTTTAATACAACCTGTGGTACACTTGTCAAATGATTAGTCCGATATGTGTGTTGTTATAAACACGAAAATCACTAGGGATAGGAAATGCTCTTTCAGTCTCCCCCTTTTTGGTGTTTGATGACAACACATATTTGCATGATAATATTGCGATGACAAACAAGGTTTTGAGAAATAGAGATGGGTCTCCCCCTAGAAAAGTAGAATCTAGCCCCCTTCTATTTTACAATCTACCTGGGAGTGTAAAGTCGCACTTAGAGCACATACCTTTGCATAATAGAGCGTGATGAGAAATATTGATAATGACTAGATAATGTCATCACACACACCACATAAGATGGATCCATATAAGAATACCCATACCACACACATGATGGATGCAAATGATAACCACATAGTCTCACAATACATAGCACAAATAGTTAGTTCACAAGATTCACACATAATAAGAGGCAAGCAAATAAAGTTCACAAGCGAATGAAAATCAATGGCAAGAACGAGCTTGTGACTTTTCCCACGCAAATCCCACATGCCTAATGTGCAACTTCTCCCCCTTTGGCATCAGGACGACAAAAAGGGACAAGAGCAACACTAATGTCCCGGAGATCACTCGCCATCATCCCAGGCATCCCAAGCATCATCGTGAGTCGGCGGGGCACGGAAGGAGGAGGTGGCATCATCATCCCAATGAATGTGCTTGGAGATCCATTGGTCTTCCGGGGTGATGTTGTTCTCGGAGCCCTTGTAGACTGTCAAACCTTGAGCCTCCATCAATTCCTTCTGACGAGCACAGCATTTCTTGACATAGACATGAGCCTCATACATGAGCTTCTGATTGTCAACTTGGAAGCAAAAAACTTTCTTGAGCTTGTCCTCAATCCTCTTGGCCCAAGATGGTTGAGTATTGGGTCATAGTTGCACCAGAACTGCATAATGGGAAGCAAGCCAATGTTTGTGCAAATCTCAAGGGCTTCACCAAAATACTGCGGGTTCTTCTTCACATGATTCATCTCAATCCACTTTTGAGGGACCACAAGCTTATCATCCTTCATGAGTATCTCATGGAACACACGCTTTTGGAAATCTGTATATAAGAGGCTATCTTTCCGAGCATGAGAGCACGAAGCAACAAATGGATTGACAGACCTCAAGCCATGAAAGTCAACCTCGGACAAATCAGATAGTAGCTTTGGCCCAGATGGCCCAGAACATTGACTCTTGCGATGACCCGAGGGAGGAGGAGGAGGAGCCTTACAACGGCCAGCACTTTGTTTAACTCCCCCTCCACTTCGACCACGAGTGGTTTTCAGCTTCAGACGGGTGCTAGGTTGAGGCATGATCTCATCTTCTGACTCAGTCTCAGCCTCGGAATCTGACTCTAACTCATAGTCCTCGATCTCATGATGAGATTTGGAGTGTTTGTGTGAACCCCGGGAACCCCCTGCACCTGTGAAAGAATGAGGGAGAGAGCATAGGGGTAAGGGAACAAGAACCCAAGACAAACAGACAACAGAAATCAAGTTTTAGAGGAAATTTTATTGTCAGTACTGGGCGGTAGTACCGGAAAAGAATTCCGGTACTACCGGTCATGCGACCACAGTGCAGATCTGGTATTATCGATCCATGGACGGGCAGGAAAATTTACACAAAACAAGAATGCCATTGGACTATGAGTAATATCAGGTAGCAAGCACACGGTACAACCTCAAAAACACTTGTTTTGGCCAAGAATCAAAGTTACCCTAGATTCACTGGAGAAAACATGTGAGAGGAAGAGGAGAGCGGTAGTATCGGTGTCCATGGAGGTGGAGAATGAGGAGGAGCCCGCGGGGAGGTCGGATCCGGAGTGGATCCGGGGAAAGGAGGAGGGGGAGGGACTCCGGCGGCATTCCTCTGCTACGGCGGTGGCAGTGTTTAGGAGTGGAGACGGGGGAATAATGAGATACTGTGAGGTGCCCCTCCCCACGTCTCCAATTTTAACCAAGACGCAGAGTGGTAGTACCGGAGGAACAAGCGGTAGTACCGGAGGAACGAGCGATAGTACCTCTAGGCGGTAGTACCGTAGAAAATGACCATTAGTACCGCACCTGGGAAGTTTCCAGAAACCGTCCTGGAAACTAACCCCTGGGTAGTACCGCTAGCTTTTCACAGTAGTACCGTTTGGCTGTAGTACCGCAGGTTAGCACCGGTAGTACCGTAACCACCAGAACAGAGAGCCAGTTATATAAAGTGGAAGGTTCTTGTGCAGAGTAGATGTGTTTTGTCGGGGGATAATAAAGGCTTGGGTTAAGAGAGTCACACTGATATGGACCTATGCACTCTAAAAATGGAAAAAACATATTAAGAGCCAAATGAGAGTGCATGACCGTAAGAACAAACCCAACGTGAGAATGACAAATATGAGTAAGCACCAAACTCTCGAATGAGAGAGGGCGGTGGCCTAGGCCACCATATTTGAGTATACTCGGCTTCGCACCACAAAGATATATCTTGGGTCCATTACCGAAACTCATCATTTGAGATCACATATCACAAAATGATATTAAGAGGAATGATTTTGATTGCTTTGGGCATAATGGGGGGAGGGATAGTCCAATCAATTAGGACCACACTCCCCCTATATCCATTCCTACACCTAAACCAAATACGGGTCAAGTCATAGGTGAGAATGCAAGATAATCAAGTCAAGCTCCTTGAATCTATGATATTTAGTTCATTCCTCAAATAGCAAAACCTTTCTTCATCAAGTGGCTTCGTGAAGATGTCAGCAAGTTGGTCTTTGGTTGGCACATATGATAGATCAATATCACCTCGAGCAACATGATCTCTAATGAAGTGATGGAGAATCTCAATATGCTTTGTCCTTGTGTGATCCACCGGGTTGTAGGCAATCTTGATAGCACTTTCATTATCACATAGAAGAGGAACTTTGTCACAATTGACACCGTATTCCTTTAAAGTTTGCCTCATCAATAGAAATTGGGTGCAAGCACTAGCAGCTGCCACATACTCGGCTTCGGCGGTGGAGAGGGATATACAATTTTTCTTCTTAGAAGACCAACATACCAAGGACCTACCAAGAAATTGGCAAGCCTCGGATGTTGATTTTCTATCATCCTTATCACCCTCCCAATACGAATCTGTGTATCCACAAAGAGAAAACATTGACCCTCTAGGATACCAAAGAACCTAAAATGGGGTATGAACTAAATATCAATGGTAAGAAAATCGGTAATCGTTAACTGCTCGGTTGGCTGGGAGTAGCCACTAATTGGAATTCGGATGATTAAATGATTTAATCGGTCGTATATTAATCGGTGCAGCCTATAAAAATTAGCATTGAAAACACGTATGAATCCTCTTGCATATGAACCATCTACCCTATTAAAGGCATCCTCGAGCTCCCGGATGAGATCCTGAAGGCGCTCAAGCTCTTGTATCTGAGGTCTGGTCGACAACTACGACGAACTAGTCAACAACGATAAGGAACTTGTTGGTGATGATGGAAATCAAGCTTCTAGAGGCAGGGATCAAGCGGGAGATTCGCAAAACCTACTTCATTGGGGCGGGCTAGCGAATGGATGTGCGATATGTGTTGATGATTTTGTAACTTTTTTGACCAAGTGTAGTGGTTAATCGGGAGCATACCTAGTAATCGGAGTGTCAGAGCTATTAATCGGGCTAAACTATTAACACAAATGATTAGTGGTAATCGACACAGTCATGTCCCTAGTAGCGATTAATCGGCATATTAATCGTTAATTCGGCCTAGTTTTTGAACAGTGCTAAATATCGAAAGATTCTCTTGACCGCCATTAAATGGATTTCTTTAGGAGCCGCTTGATATCTTGCACACACACCTACACTTAACACAATACCGGGTCTAGATGCACAAAGGTAAAGTAAAGAACCTATCATAGACCGGTACACCTTTTGATCCACATCTTTACCATTAGGATTTTATTCTAGATGAGTCTTTGTAGCCATGGGAGTATTGCATTTTGAATCTCTTGAGCATATATTGAGTATACTTGGCTTGGTTGAAGAATGTCCCTCCTCTAACTTTCTTGATCTCAAAACCAAGAAATACTCTCAACTCCTCCATCAAAGACATCTGGAACCTACTAGTCATAAGCTTTGATAATTCATCATTAAAAGCTTTGTTAGATGAGCCAAATATAATATCATCAACATATATTTGGCATAAAAAAATCTCCCCATTGACCTTCTTAGTAAAAAGAGTGGGATCGATTTTCCCAACCTCAAATCCACGGTCAAAAAAAACTCTCTAAGATGTTCATACCACGTGCGTGGGGCTTGCTTGAGCCCATAGAGTGCCTTATCAAGTTTGTAGACATGGTTTGGAAAGTTGGGATCCTCAAATCCCGGGGGTTTCTTTACATATACCAACTCATTTAATGGACCACAAATAAATGCACTTTCTACATCCATTTGTTGCAACTTAAAGTTATGATGTCCCGCATAAGCAAGAAGGATACGGATGGACTCAAGGCGAGTCACGGGTGCATATGTCTCTCCATAGTCAATGCCTTCAATTTGAGAGAACCCTTGTGCAACCAATCTAGCCTTGTTTGTTACTATAATTCCATTATCATCTTTCTAGTTCTTGAATATCCACTTCGTTCCTATAACATTGTGGCAATCCTTTGGCTTCTCAACTAACTTCCATACTTTGTTTCTCTCAAAGTTGTTGAGCTCTTTGTGCATAGCTTCCAACCAATCCGAGTCTTCAAGATCTTCCCAAACTTTCTTTGGTTTAATCATGGAGATGTGTGCTTGGTGTTCACTGAACCTCTTCAATTGTGATCTTGTGGAAATTCCTTTCCTAAGGTCACCAACCACATTTTGTAGAGAGTGGTCTCTTAATTCCAACATTCTCTCCTTTCTAGCTTCACGACGAGCGTGGATCTCCATGTTGTTTCTTGGGGGACCCTCTTCATCATTTTGGTCCTCTTGTTGACCATCAACTTGACCTTGATCATCACCGGAATCATTCTCTTCATTAAGAGGCAAATATTGACCTTGGTCTTGATCCAACATTCTTCTAGCATCGATTTGAGCTTGTCTCAAGGCAGTTTGTACGGATCTTCCTTGAACAATTGACTTGGCACCACTTGACATCCTGGAGAATGAATCAAGCTCCTCTTGACTAGAGTTGTCACTTTGATCAACATGTTGAGGGTCCACATCTTGTCTTTGGTTTGATTAATTGCCCTCCTCGGTGGATGGAGCTTGTTGATGTTGTGAAGATGAGGGCTCCACTTGAGTAAAGCATAGTTCTTCTCAATCCACCATAAGGGGTTCCTCAATGGGGCGGATATATCCCACACCCATTCTTCCTATGGCATCCTGAGGCATTTCATCATCTGCATCACAAGCATCAACACGCCCCCCTTGGGGACCATCATATTCTTCGAAGGTCACACTAAAAGATTCTATGACGGCTCCGGAGAGCTTATCATAGATTATATAAGTGTGAGATTCGAGACCATAGCCAACAAAAATACCCTCTAATGCTTTAGACTCGAATGTGGACAAACGAACACCTTTTATGAGATTGAAACACTTACAACCAAACACCCGTAAGTAAGATATGTTGGGCTTGTTACCGGTAAGTATTTCATATGGAGTCTTGTTGATTTCTTTGCGGAGATAGAGCCGGTTTGATGCATGGCAAGCGGTGGAGATGGATTCGGCCCAATAGTTGTATGGAGATTTAAACTCCGCCAACATGGTCCTAGCCATCTCAATAAGAG
Organism: Avena longiglumis; assembly: GCA_030063025.1. Taxonomy (NCBI): domain Eukaryota; kingdom Viridiplantae; phylum Streptophyta; class Magnoliopsida; order Poales; family Poaceae; genus Avena; species Avena longiglumis. Next base: position 188,659,083 of record CP125974.1, on the reverse strand, counting down.
TCTGGTTCTTCCTCTTGGCCACACCATTTTGTTGAGGGGTATATGCAGCGGAATATTGGTGCTTTATCCCGTCATCACTAAGGAAATCATTCAAGGTTTAGTTCTTGAACTCGGTGCCGTTGTCACTTCTTATAATAAACACGAGAAGATTGTATTGACGTTGAACCATGTTGATGAAGTCGATGAAGGTCTTTTGGGTCTCACTCTTTAACTTGAAGAAATATACCGACGAGTATCTTGAAAAGTCATCAACAATCACCAAACAATATTTCTTGCCACCAAGACTTGCATGAGATGGAGGACCAAAGAGATCCAAATGAAGGAGCTGCAAGATCTTGGTAGACTTGATGCGGTTCTTTGGATTGTGCGGAGCATCATGCATTTTTCCTAGAACACAAGCCCTGCAAACACGATCTTTGGCAAAGGAAACATTTTCTTTTAATCCAACAATATGACCCTCCTTGTGGAGACTTTGCAAAGTTCTGATATTAACATGGGCTAGTCGGTGATGCCATAACCAACCCACATCGGCCTTTCCGAATAAGCACATCGCACTTGTAGTGGTTTGCCCCGAAAATTCCACCACATACAAGTCATGCTCGATGTACCCAACGAAAGCGACCTTGAGAGACTTGCTCCACAAGAGGACCACAATATCATCATCAATAAAGAGGCCAAATCACATCTTTCCAAGAGAACAGACTTAAAGTAAATTGTATCCAAGGGTCTCAACAAGCATGATGTTCATGAGTGTAATGTCGTGAGCAACCACTACCTTTCCGAAACCCATTACCTTAGATTTTGACTTGTCGGCATATGTCACGGTGATTTTCTCATCATTTGGCCTTAAGTGATTGAGAATAGACGAGCTTCCGGTCATATGACTTGTGCAACCACTATCAAGCAACCACTTTGACCCTCCGGAAGCATAAGTCTCCGTTCCTCTTGCCATAAGGAAAGTGACGTTCTTGATGGGAGAGTTCTCATTTGGAGAATCGAGGAGTAAGAATGTCGGAGTAGAAGTAGTGTCTAGAGCAGCCACACCATGAGATGTTTCTTCTTCCTCATCTTCATTGTCGGAGGAGAATTCTTCATGAGTGATAAAAACTATTTTTCCCGACTTCTTGTTTGTGGGATTCTTCTTGATGAAGGGTTTCTTGTAAGGATATTTGGGAGTTTTATTCAACACAAGCTTACCCCCATGATCTTCTCTCTTCTCATAGGGGCAACTCGCCATAAAGTGATAGTCGTCACCACAATTGAAACAAGTTCTCAATCTAGTGTCATTTTCTATTTTCCCATTTGGATTGCTTTTGGGTTGCATTTCCATATTGGCCTTGGCGGGGTTCTTCCAAAATTTCTTGGCATATAAGGCCATATATTGACTATGAGAAATCTTGAACTCATCGAGGTGGTCCATGGAGAGGCCTTCATCACTATCATCTTCATCCCCATGTTCCACAACTTTGGCCTTCAAGGTAAAATTGACAACATTTCTCATACCAAGGATCGAGCACGGGCATCTTTGGCATTCTTGGCGGCAACCTTGAAAGAGGCCATCTCTTGCATAACTTCATTGAAGGTCATGAGATGGTAGTTGTGTCTTCCTTGTAGGATCTTCAAGTCGGTGGGCTCAAAGGGCATGAGTGCACTCACATATTTCCTTTTTATCCAAGATCATCCACATGTGAGGCACCCACATTTGTAAAAGCGGTGGCGGTGGTCTTGAGCCTACGGTACATGTCTTCATGATTTTCACCTTCCATCATGTAGAAGCCTTCGGCTTCATTGCTTAGTGCATCATACCGGTTCCTCCTCATGCTCTCATTCCCAAGAAACAACACCGTGAGAGAATCCCAAGCTTCCTTGGCAATGCTCAGGTGCTCAATGTGTGGGTAATCCTTTGTACCCAATCCTTGTTGAATCATGTGCAAGGCAGTGGCATTGAGTTGACTATTGAACACTTATCTTCTTGTCAACTTGTTTGGATCCCCAATAAAGAGTCCATGCTCGATGATGTTCCATAGTTCAATGCAAGAGCTGCGCACATGAGTTTTCATTAGAGATTAACATTGAGCAAAAGTAGTAGATGCTTCAAGCTTAGGTGGGTTGTTGGGGATATGCTATATGGGTATCCTAATAGCATGTCTCTTATCCGACTAACCCGGGTGGCCCATAGTCGGTAGCATGGCCTATGGCCTGCTGGGCGGCCCAGTTAGGTGGATCTAGAAGGGAGGCCCATGCCGGATAAAGGAAGGCTATGGTGGAGTCACCAGCGTACTCGGAGCCTTGGAGTACAAGATACACAAGACTAGTAATAGACGGTGTAGGACTCTGTAACCTGTCCGTCTAGGACTTTTCCCTGTAACCCTAGGACCTGGCGACTATATAAGTCGGGCCTATGGGAGCCCTTAGGGCACAATCTCATACAACATCAGACAACTTCGCACAGCGAACCTATCTCTGTAACTCGGCGTATTGCCCTTATATTGATTAATAGCAGGAGTAGGGTTCCACCGCCGTTGTGGGATCTAAACCTGGGTAAGCTGTGTTACCTCGTACCCGTCAACCTTCAGCCTTACCCCACGTCTCTAAACACGCACTGTGAGGACCCCTCCATGGCGTACTCGTCGGCAATACCACGACAGTTGGCGCCCACCGTGGGGAAAGAGGCGCTTCAGGCTCTTCAGCGGGTGAGGACCAAGATCTTCGCGAGAATCGGCGAAACCGTAGCCATCGGCCGTGTTCTCTTCTCCGGCAACGTTCCGATCGTCCCTCCTGACGAGTTCTGGATCCCTGCGAAGACAAACCCTATGCGGTGTTCGATCGTTCCTATCGGAGACATCCACCTCTTCATTGGCAAAACCGACTCGGGCACTAGTTCCCTGGGAGTGTGCGGAGCATCACGACCCGCACAGACCGCCTACGGGAAGGATACATTTGCGGAAGGATCGATGTCGGATCTCTCTTCGGAGCTTTCCGGCAAAGATCAAAAAAATTCAAGACCCGCACGGACCGCCTACAGGCAGGATACGTTCGCGGAAGGGTCGATGTCGGATCTCTCTTTGGAGCTTGCCGGCAAAGATCGGAAAAATTCAAGGCCAACCCAAACCGCCCCTGTGCAGGATATAAAGGTGGAAGACCACTGCAAATCCGCCGGCGTAGTCCGTGCGTCTGGACAGCAGAGATCCAAGTTCATCGGTGTGGTTACCATCTTCGATCTGGCGTGCTGCGTTCAGAGAGAGGGTGAAAACCCCCGTGATTACCTAGCCAGGTGGCTCCGCATACGAGCTGACCTAGCCCACTACCCCAATGACGATGCCATCTATCACTTTGTGGAAGGACTGGACCATGGCATGCTTCTCCGACATTCTCTTAGACGGCAGCAGGCATAAGGCTCCTTACTTTCGAGGGCATGGTGAACACCGTCAAAAACTATGCGGAGGCCGAAGCGGCAGCTCAGACAGCTCTTGCGCTCATTGTCGGAGCCCCTCTGATTCAGCCACCGCCACCACTGCCTCCGGCCGCCATCGTCATAGCACCTCCACCGCCCGTCATCGAGGAAGTCCTGGCGCCCTCCGACTCTGTCATTGACGCGTTTTATGCTGACTTCAGTGCAGATTCAGAGGAAATAGACTTCAGCCCAGAAGATCTAGACTCCGCTATGCAGGAGATGGAGGAGGAGTACTCGCGCGACGAACAGGCCAACAACGTTGTGGCGTCCCGAGGGGTGTTCGTAACCATTGGGACGGCGATGGATGAAGATCAACCCGGACGAGCTCCGCCTATGGCACTAGAAAAGGGGAAGGGGCCACTTATTGCTGCTGATGATGATCGCGCAAAAGACATGCCTCCTCCGCCCAACCCAGTGCAGCAGCCGTAGGAACTCGGCACCGGCCCGAGTAACAACAACACCACAAACTTGCCGCCTCCAGCATCTACATCTGCAGCATTCCAGGTTACTCCAGCCGATAGAGTGATGTACGGCAATCTCCTCGTCGAACCACTGACCGTTGCTTATATCCGGAATGTGACCCAGCTTGACAAGAAGCGCCAGCAGCTGCTGGAGGAAGCGCAAGCCATCGCTGAGCAAGGCGCTAAGCTAGATCGAGATCTGGTCAACGCGCAAGAGTCCATAGAGAAAGCTAGAGAAATGGAGGACGAGTACAAGACTCTGCTACAGCAGCAGAAGGCTAAGAAAGCTCCGGCTCGCGTCGTCAACGATCCTGGTGTACGACGCAACCTAGGATGTGCTCCCTCTAAGCCGGCACAAGCCAAGCCATACATTGACAGTGAAGGCAAGCAGGTGATGCCCACCCCACTCCTTAACCTCGCCGTCGCCAAGACCCTTATGGAGCAGGATAGATCGCCTGAGGCAGTGGAACAGGTCTACGACCTAGTGGCCAAGGAGGTGAAGCAGCAGGAAAAGGCCACCTCCCAGAGGCTTGAGTCTAACATGCTCTGCCAGTCTAGCCAGTACAAACCGCCAAGGGACAGATCTCCTCTTGATGTCGGGTCCCAGACGGGTTCCTCAGAGCAAAGACGGAGGGATGCACGCAACAGGAAGGATGCCATCCTAATATCCTCCGACCACGGAGAAAAGGCCCGACCTCGTCACCCATCTCCACCGCCCCGGTCTCCCCGACATCGCGAAGATTACAACGCTCACCATCGTACGGATATGCCCCCACAAAAGCAGTGTGGCATTGTCATCCGCGACAACGCGGAGCGGACCCGTCATGACGGAAAGCGCAACGAAGGACATAAGAGCAGGTCGTGCCATGACCCTCCGCGTCCGACAAGCAACCGTAACAGACGTGAGGGGTCATTGGAGGGTAATATCAAGAAGGCTAACCCACCGCCACCTCCTCCTCCGTCACCACCAAGCAGTCGTTCACGCAGCCCATCCCCTGTTGAAAACAAGAAAAAGAACCCGGAGCCATACGATGCACGTTCGTGGATCGACAAGATCCACGAGGCCCGGGAAGGACCATACCTGGGACCATGTTGCTTTGGACCTGCAATACGGTCCACAACTTACCCCAAAGGTTTCCTGATTGACAAGACCATCAAGCCCTATGACGACACCGCCAAGCCAGCCACATGGTTGCAGGACTACGACAACATGGTGGAGATTGCTGGAGGCAACCCCAACGTCGCTGTCAAGTACCTCTTTTTAATGTTGGCGGGCACGACCCGTCAATGGATCGACGACTTGCCGAAGAAATCTATCTACAACTGGCTGGACACGCAAGAAGCGTTCACCAAGAACTTTGAGGGTACATACAAGCGTCCCTGCACTGTGGGCGATCTACAGCGGTGCGTGCAAGAGAAAGACGAGACATCTCGCGCCTACCTCTCCCGATGGCTGGATATGAAAAACTCCTGCGCAGGAGTGCATGCTCAGACCGCCATGGCCGCCTTCATCGATGGGTTGGAAAGGGGCACGTTGCTCCGACATAAGCTGAAGCGCTTGCAGGACAATCACCAGCTTGACTTGAACCAGATGATTCAGTTGGATAGTGAGTTCGTAGCTGGCGACGACGATGCCCGTGGCTCATTGCTGGCAACAGCCGTTCCAACTCAAGCCCGGAGGAACAGCAGTACAAAGCGGAAAACCGCTCCAGAAGAAAAGCAATCTACCGACATGGCTGCTATGACTTTTGCAGGACGAGGAGTACCGTGAAACCACCTCGGCGCCGCTCCGCGTTCCCCAAACCTACGAGGAGTACCGTGATATGCCATGCCTCGTACACCTCGACGTCAAAGGCAAAGCCACCCATACCAATCGCCACTGCAAGTTCGTCAACAAACTCAAGGAAGACCCGGAGTCCGGCTACAAGCAAAGTCGGAAGAACAGACCGCGCGGCAAGGGCAAGGGGAAGAAGAAGGAGGAGGAGTCCAAGGATTGAAGTGACATGGACGAAGACATTGACCCCAAGCACGCCGCCAAGAGCAACGACAAGGGCAAGAACCCCTTCACGAAGAAGGCCCCAGTCTACCACACTTTCCTTGGCACCCCCACCGTCCGACAACAGAAGACCTCTCTGAGGATCCTGATGGCTACTGTCCCCCTAGTCCCTCAGTACCTACGCTGGTCGGAGATTCCCATAACTTGGGATAGGACGGACCACCCAGACCTTATACCCACGGAGAACCAATACGCCATGGTCATCAACCCCTTGATTGACGGCATGGAGTTCACCAAGTGTATGGTGGACAGTGGAAGCAGCATCAACATCATGTACCTGGATACACTGCAAAAGATGAACTTGACGGAGGCAAACCTAAGGCGGACCAACACCGTTTTCCATGGCGTAGTTCCTGGTCGGGAGGCTCGGTCCCTTTGGTGTATTACACTTCAGGTAGCCTTTGGTGATGTCAATAATTACAGCCAAGAGCGCATGACCTTCGAGGTGGTCCCCTTCAAGAGCGTGTACCATGTCATATCCGGCCGCGACATATTCCACACGTTCATGGCCAAACCATGCTTCGTCTACAACAAACTCAAGATACCCGAACCAAACGGTGTCATCATCGTATCTGGAAGCTTTACCAAGGCAAGGGACTGCGAGATCAATGAAGCAGTCGTTGCAGAAGCTGTCCTCTACAGCGAAGAATTCAAAGAGATCCAGAGCAAGGTCAATGACTCGGATATGCCCGTGTCGAAGAAGAAAATCTCTGACTCCGCTCATGCGTTCAAGGCCGCCATCGAAACCAAGCCGGTGGAACTTGTGTAAGGAGATGCCTCCAAGGTCACCGCCATTGGGACGAACCTGGATCCCAAATAGGAAAGCGCGCTCGTCGAGTTAAAGGACATCTTTGCCTGGCAACCTGCCGACATGAAAGGTGTACCTAGGGAACTTGCCGAGCACAGCTTAAACATTGATCCAAAATCCAAACCAGTGAAACAACCCTTATGACGCTTCGGAGATGAGAAGAGACGCGCCATTGGCAAAGAGATAGCTAGGTTACTTAAGGCTGAGTTTATCCGAGAAGTCCTTCACACCCGATGGGTGGCCAATCCTGTACTTGTCCCCAAAAAGGGAACCAATGAATTAAGAATGTGCGTTGATTACACCGGCTTGAACAAAGCATGTCCCAAAGATCTGTATGCTTTGCCTCGCATTGACCAAGTCATTGACTCGACGGCTGGCTCGGAACTTTTGTGTTTTCTCGATGCATACTCAGGATACCACCAGATAAAGATGAGGAAGTCGGACCAATTGGCCACTTCGTTCACTACCCCATACGGCATGTTTTGCTATGTCACGATGCCCTTTGGGCTGAAAAACGCAGGTGCTATCTACCAGTGGACAATGCAATGTTGCCTCCACGACCAAATTGGTCGGAACGTCCATTCCTATGTGCACGATAGCGTGGTGATGTCTAAAAAGTCAAACGACTTAATCTCCGACTTAAAAGAAACCTTTGATAATCTCCGGCAATACAACATGATGCTCAACCCTAAGAAGTGCGTTTTTGAGGTTCCAGCCGGCAAATTTTTGGGCTTCATCGTTCCCCAGCGCGGAATCGAGGTCAACCCAGAGAAAATCAAGGACATCTTAAACATAAACCGTCCGACATGGCTAAAGGATATTCAACGACTAACAGGTTGTGTTGCAGCAGTTAGTCGGTTCATCAGCCAACTTGGAGAAAAGGCTTTGCCGCTGTACAAGTTGCTGAAGAAAGCGGACAAATTCACGTGGACGGACGAAGCAGATGCATCATTGAAGCAGCTCAGGGAAATTCTTTCCTCAGCACCCATCCTTGCAGCACCCGAGCTTGGTGAGCCCCTGTTAATCTACATGGCGGCAACCAACCGGGTTATCAGCATCGTCGTTGTCGTAGAGCGGAAGGAACCAGGCTATGAACACGGAGTTCAACAACCAGTTTACTACGTAAGAGAGGTCTTGACGGAGTCCAAGCACCGTTACCCGCACTACCAAAAGATAGCTTATGGAGTATTCCTCGCTTCTCGGAAGCTGAGGCATTACTTCCAGGAGCACCCAATCTCAGTGGTGAGAAAAACTCCACTGTCCGGCATTATCAATAACAGCGACGCTACAGGAAGGGTCGCGAAGTGGGGCATTGAACTTGCCGCCTTCGAGATCACCTACATGAGACGCGACGCTATCAAGTCATAGGCCTTGGCGGATTTTATTGCAGATTGGACGGAGATGCCAGATGCTACTCCGTTGCCAGAACCAGAGTACTGGGTGATGCACTTTGACGGATCAAAGTTGCTCAACGGCTTGGGGGCCGATGTATTGCTACAGTCGCCAACAGGAGACAACCTACACTACGTTCTGCACATCCACTTCGAGGATACAAACAACATGGCGGAGTATGAAGCACTCATTCATGGTCTACGTGTAGCCAAGGATATTGGCATCAAGCGCACAGTTTGCTGTGGAGATTCCGACTTGGTTGCCCAGCAAGTGGCTAGCACCTGGAATGCGCGGAACCCTTTGATGGTGGCATATCGAGACGAAGTGGACGAGATAGCCAAGAGCTTCTTGGGCTACGAAGTTAAGTATGTGCCTAGGGAACAAAACGAGGCTGAAGCAAATTCCGCCAGGAGTTTTCCTCGAACACCTGCGCACACCATCCGTGAAGGGAGCTGACATCGACAAACCGGATAGAGCTGACTCTTTCGTCAACATAGTGACAAAGGTCCCTCCATCTTGGACAAAACAGTTCATGGAATACCTCGAACACGGAACTTTGCCCGACGACGAAGTCGAAATACGGCAAATAGTACGACGAGCAAAGGGTTATACCATAATCAATGGGCAACTCTACAAAAGGAGCACTACTGGTGTATACCTAAAGTGTGTTTCCCAGCTAGAAGGTACGGAAATCCTACACGAAATCCATCTCGGATATTGCGGGCATCACGCCGCTCCTCGATCGTTGGTCGCGAAAGCCTTCCGGCAAGGATTCTACTGGCTGACCGCGAAGGCGGACGCCGACAAGATGGTTGAGACATGCATGGGATGCCAGTATTATGCCCGACAACCACATGTTCCTGCTGAAGAACTCCGAACAATACCAATCACTTGGCCATTTGCGGCCTGGGGGCTAGACATGGTGGGACCGTTACAGACGACACCTTGTGGGTTTACACATCTGCTTGTAGCAGTTGATAAATTCACCAAATGGATAGAAGCTAAACCAATTAGAAAGCTTGGGGCAAGCCGCCTCGGGTTTGTCCGGGATCTAGTGGTGAGATTTGGTCTCCCACATAGCATTATCACCGACAACGGCAGCAATTTATCACTCGGAGAAGTGGAGGCATATTGCTGGGAGAAAGGCATCCGACTTGACCTTGAATCTGTCGCACACCCACAATCCAACGGTCAGGTTGAGCGAGCCAATGGATTAATTCTGCAGGGGATCAAGCCACGTCTTGAGGCGCCGCTACATAGAGCAGCTAGAGCCTGGGCGGAAGAATTACCATCTATACTGTGGAGTTTACGAACTACACCTAACAGATCTACCGGCTACACCCCTTACTTCATGGTATATGGAGCAGAAGCCATCCCGCCTTCCGACATCCTCCACGATGCACCAAGAGTTGCCGCCTACGACGAAGATGACGCTGAAGAATCCAGACGCCTAGATGAGGACCTTCTCAAGGAGGAGCGCGTTTTGGCATGCCAAAGATCCGCCATCTACCAGCAGAAGCTGCGCACCTACCATAGTTGTCGCGTTCGGCATCGCTCGTTTAAAGAGGGGGATTTGGTGCTCCGACTTAAGCAAAAAAAGTCACACAAATTATCCCCGCCATGGGAAGGACCGTTCATCATAAGCAAGGCGCTGCTCAATGGGTCTTACTACCTTGTTGACAATCGTAAACTAAAGGATAGACCCAACGAGGATCATAAGCGTAAGCGACGTGACCCGGATGATGACTACCCGGAGCTTGATCGGCCATGGAACATAGCACAGCTACGTCCTTTCTACACTTAGCATTTTTATCTAATTGTGTATATCTTATATGATCAATGAAATAAATCTCTTTGGTTCACTCATATTTCTGAGTCTTTTACCTCCTTTAGTGTTCATTTTTGGATCATTTAAAACCTTTATGCACAAGCTTTGCGTTTGCACTTGTGAAAATTCCGCCTACGGGCGTTAGCTTAAGTTTTCTGGTCTACACGTTCTTTGTTGTTTTTATGTGGATTCTGGAGTAGTGACTTTTGGCACTTATTGTCGGCGATTTTGCGCTTAGGTTATTGACGGTGCCATTGGGCATCATCACCTAAGCACATGGTTCCGACAACGAGTCTTCCGACTCACGAAAAGTAAAGCATAAGAACCAAAGTAATGGATAAGCCAGCACTTGCTTAAAAAATATATACATGCTGGGAACTAAATTCTTAAGTAGCAGGACATAACAATCATTGTTTTACGCCTTAAGTTACATCACCAAGTTTTTCCCGTGCACACACCAAAGGTGAAACAGAAATTACAAAGTGTTTTTCATTGTTTGGGCGCAGGAGACTTGGAGGATGCATCGTTCCCAGCCGGAGAATCACCCTCAACGGCGGTGCTATGATGAGACTAGGAGGAATCTTGGTTGACGCTGTCGATGGTGTTCATGGGCACGAAGACGTCGATGTCCACCAACTCGGCGACTCTGGTGTCATAACCCGCGAGTGATGACAAGATGGCTTCGTGATCAATCTCTTTGCCGTCATCATCAACGTCGGGGATGCCAGAGGTCACCGTATCGATGTCGGCATCTTCGTAGTGTGGCTTCGCCATTGAGAGCGCCATCCTTGCGCCAGCCCATGCACATGAATCTTTCCAGCTCGTGACGCGCTCGGGGGCTCGGCGCAGAATCTCCGAGTACTTCCGTCATAGAGTCCGAATCCTTGATATATATCTGGAGGGGCTTGGCAATCTCCTTGGCTTAGGCGATGGCGGTGTTGATGAAGTTGCCGGCAAGAACCATGCATTCCTTGTCCGAAGGAGGCGAGCGGGTTAAACCCATAGGCGCTAAAAATTCCGACAAGGATCGCATGAGTTCAATAAACTCTAAGTATCCAGACTACGGAAATACAAGGCGGAGGACACTTACTGAAGATGCTGGCCTTAGCCTGCCAGACGGTGTCTGCCAAGCATTCCTTCTCTTGTTGGAGGAGCTTAAACGCCTCGCTATGGCGATGATTTTGCTCATCAGCAGCTTGCTTCTGATCTTTTAATATCGCAAGCTCCTCCTTCAAGAGATTGATCTCCGCGGAGGCAGAATCCTGTAGGGCTTTCATGGAATCCTCGTGCATCTTCAGCATCTCTTCCCTCTCCTTCTCAAGGATTTGTTCTCACTGTCCAGCTGCTGAATTTGCTTGGACTGCTCACCAATATCCTTGGCCTTGGCGACATGCTCTGCAAGTCAGAGAAAACAAAACACACAGTGAGTACTCGAAGAAGGAAGGCATAAAACCAAGACGGAATGCGTAAAAAAGAAAACAGACTCTTGTTTTTGATGATCTGTTCCTTCAAGATGGCAGTTTTACTCTTTTTGGCTTCAAGATCTGTGCGCATCTTCTAGTACTTGTCATCGGACATGCCCTGCCGAGCATTCTCGTTCTATGAAACAAAGGAAAAAGTTAAAATTGTTGTTTAGTCTTCTTGGAGAACCTAGTCGGAAACTTTCCATCTAGGTGCTCGGGAGCTACAGCAAAAGTTTTTCAACTTAGAAATATGCTTAGCTTTTCTTTAAAGCATCTAGTCGGAGCTACTTCAGTTCTCGATTATTATCTTGGGGCTATAGTATAAAGTTTTAACTCGGAAAATGCTTAGCTTTTCTTTAAGCATCTAGTCGGAACTAATTCAGTTACAACTAGAGGCTTGGGTCTACAGTATTGAAAAATATAAACACTGCGTATGCTACTCTTACAGCATCTAGTCGGAATAGTTTCTTCCATCTAAATGCTTGGGGGCTACAGTGAGAGTTCTTTCTAACTTAGTCACTCTTAGAGCATATAGATGCAAAACCTATGGTTTTCCATCTACATCCTCGGGGGCTATAGTGGGATACTAATAATGAAATGCAAAAGGCAAAGTAAAACTTACAAGTGCAATAATCTTGAGATTTGTAGAACTCTCGGCCAGCAGCTTGCCAAAGGAAATGCTATTTCCTCGCAAGATATCTTCTTGTTGGAGCAGCTCCTCAACACCGCACGTCGGAGATGACGGCACTCCTCCAGGAACCATAGTTGTGTTACTCGGCAGGAGCACCAGTAAACTATCTTCGGGAAATCGAAGGGTTTCTAGGGAGCAGAGGCGCCTCCTTCGGCAGAGGTACCAGCTCCCACTGCCGCCTTGCTGCTACCGATGGCATCCTTAGCCGGAGCTTCAGCCATTTGAAGAGCGGCGCTCTCCTGTGTCGCCTGCTCGCCGACAACAGCAAGTTCGGTAGAAGTGCCAGAGTCCACTTCCATGGCGGAAGGGCCTGGTGCCTCCTGAGCTTGAGAGCTTGTCGAGGCAGAGGAAGGCTTGACGGCAGGAGTAGCAGGGGCGATGACGGGGGAGTAGTCGCGATGCAGCATATCTTTGATATTTCTAGAAGCCCCCAAAGTCTTGGAGGTCTTCTTGAGGCTGGTTGTGGCTTTCTTCCTGAAACGTGCAAAGTGCATAAGTACAGGAACAAGACAGATAATTAAGAAAATGTCGGAGAATGAGAAGATTACACTAGGGGGGTCCTTTGGCAAAAATCCCGGTGGCTTTTCTCTTTTCCGCCTCCAGGGCGGCGGTAGTCTGCTTGGAGGCTCCACCCTCCGGCTTCTTCTTGCCTCCGTCGGCAGTGTCAGAGGTGGAGCTCTTCCGCTTTCGCGCCAACGGGACAACGTCGTCGGACACGACTGTGACTTCCTTCATCTTTGGATCGAAGATTTGGGAAGCCAAGTTGTCCTCATCAATATCGCTAAGCTGTTAAGTCAGAAATCACCGTGTTAGATGGGGTGGTAATGGCAAGACGGAGAAACTGGAGTATATGTCGTACACGGAAAATACATATCTACCTTTGGGCACTTGCCGTCTACGAACATGTCGTAGGTGATGGTGAAGCCACGCTTCTTATACTTCACCTTGACAATGTCCTTCAGGCGGAGCTTGGCGGAGTCTCTCGAGAAGTTATCCATGGAGATTCGGAGGGTATCCCTTTGATCACTGGTATACTCGTGCATGAACTTCGCGCGGTGCTGCAGAGGCTGGATTCGCCTGATGAACCAGCACATGGCCAGGTCCAAGCTGGTCAAACCCGTCTCTACGAACCATTCGATCCGCCTTATTGCGCGAGAAGCGTCGAGGTTGGAGGGAAGGGAGGCATGGGATCTCCATGTGGAAACTTCAGCGGCGGCTCCATCCGCGAAGTCCGGGTACGTTACTTCTCGGCCCGCCAAAGGAATGTCGGGGCCGTAGAAGTACGTCCGCTGCCAGTTCTTGCAGGACTCGTGACCGACGATGTCGGGGAACCGCCGGCCAGGTCGGATCTTGAAGCTTATGGTGCCGCAGTTCCTAAGCTCCTCCCTACTGTGTCCGGCTTCACGTATGACGGTGAAGAAGTACACGAACAAGTCTAACCTAGGCCTAATCCCTAGGTAACCCTCACAAAGTGCCACGAAGTTTCTAAGCACTAAGATGCTATTGGGGGAGAGGTTATGGGGTTGGACCTTGTAGCGGTTCAAGACGGAGAGAAAGAAGTGGGAGATGGCCAAAGAAACGCCGCGTACCAGCTAAGCCTTGAGGTACACCTTTTCTCTGACTTGGGGAGAAGGTGTCACCTCGCCGGCCGGCGCCGCCTGCCAGGCGAGCCCCTCCGTCGTGGGAAGGTAGCCTTCGGTGACCATCTCTTGGATGTCACGGTCGGTGATGTCCGAGCCGCGCCAGTCGCCCTTGTGCGAGTCTGGCTCTTCTTCCAGAGGCTCTAGCGCCGCCAGATTATGGTCATCGCCGGTGGTTTCAATCACCGCCGATGCGGGGATGACTAGGCCCTCTAGGGGCACGACGACGGAGCTCGCCGGCTTCACCGTGGCTTCGCTCGACACCACCATCGATGGGAAGGACCTGCTGCTGGCCATGGGGTGCTGGAAGGATGCGACTGACGCATGGGGAGGCTAGGGTTTTCGAGGTTTCTCGCGGAGAGCTCGAGGAGGCGTGCGGCTGGAGGAAGAAGACGATGACGCGAGATAATGAGGTAAAAAGTGGCAAGTGTCCCACGGTTACTATTTATCATGCTCTGCGTCAAGATTCGTGCAGCTGATCGGACGGTTGTCGCGTAGACGACGTGTTCATGAACGTGCGCGGTAATTTCGCCACGTCTCCAACCATCGCCGCCAATGGTTCGTATCACTCACGCGAGAAAATCGGATATGATTACGTTCTCTGCATGTGTGAGTTACGAGGCGTCGCTGACCTAAGTCTACGTCGTCCTAGCTGACACGGGTAGATGAGCCGTCACATCGAAGATTCCGGCATGGACGGATTTAATCCGACTCCGGAAGAGTATGATGGAAGATTTAGCATTTCTCCGGCTTACCATTTGAAGACGGAGAAAACCTTGCAGGGTTCTTTGGGAGGACTACAAGATATTGCTTGACGATTTTCCGACATCCATATAGACGGAGCATTCAACGTGAAGAGGCAAGACGGCGCAAGATCTCGGTGTTCTCCGGGGGCTACTGTTGGGGATATGCTATATGGGTATCCTAATAGCATGTCTCTTATCCGACTAACCCGGGTGGCCCATAGTCGGTAGCATGGCCTATGGCCTGCTGGGCGGCCTAGTTAGGTGGATCCAGAAGGGAGGCCCATGCCGGATAAAGGAGGGCTATGGTGGAGTCACCAGCGTACCCGGAGCCTTGGAGTACAAGATACACAAGACTAGTAATAGACGGTGTAGGACTCTGTAAACTGTCCGGCTAGGACTTTTCCCTGTAACCCTAGGACCTGGCGACTATATATGTCGGGCCTATGGGAGCCTTTAGGGCACAATCTCATACAACATCAGACAACCTCGCACAGCGAACCTATCTCTATAACTCGGCGTATTGCCCTTATAGTGATTTATAGCAGGAGTAGGGTTCCACCGCCGTTGTGGGATATGAACCTGGGTAAGCTGTGTTACCTCATACCCATCAACCGTCCGCCTTACCCCACGTCTCTAAACACGCACTGTGAGGACCCCTCCATGGCGTACTCGTCGGCAATACCACGACATGGGTCACCTCTATTGTATACATGAGGGTGATGGATTGGAGGGTCGGGAGAGTACCATGAATCACGGTGCTCACCCTTCCCACCATCATTTTGTGAGGAGGAATTAGTGTTGTCTTGTTTACCCCCCACCATCATACCCTCGGGGATACCGGACCATTCCCTTCAGGTAAAACGTATGGAGGATACTCTTGAGGAGAGGGGGATGATGTAACATCCAAAAATACTAAACTTGGATCATCAAACTCTAATCATCAAAATTAGGGTTAACAAAAACTTTTCCAATTAAAATATGAAAGCATTCATATGAGTGTGCATAAAAATATTGATTCTTTTGAATTGCCATGATTCTATGTTTCTTTGCTTGTAAAATGATTCTTAGGTGAAATAAACATCATCTAAACAATCCCCAAACTTTTCCCAAAGACAAACAAATCAAAACAAACAAATTAAGTGAATGGTCACTTTGGCCAATTTAACTCCCATGCCTACTTTGGCTATCTCTAACTTTCAGAACTTAACAGAAACATGTATGGATCTTTGCACCCCTTGATAGTACTCATAACAAGGTACCAAGGCCCACTTTTTGATCATCCAAAAACATTTAAATGCTTAGCTTAAATGACAGTTTAAAATTTAATCTATTTCATATGGGAAGATCCCACTATTTCAAAAACCACTCAAACAAGCTCAAATTTCAAAACCCAAGTATCCACAGAATCCTAAACACATTCCTAGCACACCCACCAAAAATCTTTTCAAAATTCAAAACTCAAGTTCTTGCGGCCATTTCATCAAACACTTGGAGACAACAAATCAAACTGGCCAAACTTCACTGTTTTGAGCAGTAATTTGGCTAAGCAATGTTCACCATTGATCACCACCGTCCCAGCAACCTCGCAGACACCCCCGTTCGCCGCCCCATGCCTCACAGCCACCGCTTGCCGTCGAAAACGCCGCCTCGGCCGCGCACAGCACTGCGCGTTCCCGACCGTTTGCCACCGCCCCTACACGCGCATTTAAACCATAGAGCATCGCCAGGAGAGCACCCATTGATCGCCAACCGCAGCCATGCCTCTAGCCGCCCGTAGCCGTGTCGCCACCGTCGTCTGCCCATCCCTCTCGGTCTCGCCATCGAGCCTATAAAAGGAGACGACCCCCAGCTGATTGAAGCACACCATTTCACTCCCCTCACCTCACTTACCGTTCCACCCCTTAGCCGGAACAAGGCGAATAGCGCATCGCCGGAATTTGACCGGAGCTCGCCGCTACAGAGGAGAAGAGGAGCCATTGATTTCGACCACCCCAGGAGCTGCCGCGACCACCCCTGAGTTCGCCGTTGTCGACCTTGTCATTTGCCCGCCTCGACGTCGTTACTGGAGCCCCGGTATGCCCCCTATCCACCCCCACTGAGCCGCTAGGGTTCGAGCTCGCGGGTAATCTGTTCATTGTTGACGACGACCTTCGGACGTCGATCTTCATTATAATCCAACGCACCACATTGCACCGTACCGCTTCGCGTTTAAAGATCCACTGACCAGTAGACCCCCCCTGTCAGTTGAGCCCCACGCTATGGAGTGACACTGGGCCGGCCCATTACCCCTTCCCGTGCAGCCCACTCGTTTGAATTTAGTTTTTTCTATTTTCATTCAAACTCAGTTATGTACCTAGTTTCAAAAATCAACCCAGCTCGATTCAGTGAACCAATTTTGTTAGAAAGATATTGAAATGCTGAATCCAAGCCCGTTGGATTCAAATCATTTGGATCTATAGGTCAACCTTGGTAAAAATAACAAGTCAGCAGCTTTTCTGCATTCAAACATTTTTCAAATTTAAACCATAATAGCTTTTGAGTTGATTCCAACTCTCAAAAATCATAATTGATTATACCTTTCAGAATATATAAACATATATGAGTTTACTTACAGAAATAATGTTCAAGTAATAAAAGAATGCCACATAGGCATTTCTAGTCACTTTAATTATTTAAAATAAAAATGTTAAACCTTATTAAATTGTGACACCACTTTAAATCACATTCACATGTACTGAAATATGTGGTGATGACATGTGTCAATAGGATCCCATGTTTGAGTTGGAGAATATTAAATCTTATGTAGTTTTTCAATGAGTAGAAATTAATTTTCTAAAAATAAAATAAATAAGACAAATTCTTTAGTCTTCTAATGTTAGGAATGATGCTAGATCATCTATAGAACCCCTTTGTGTGATGATTGAAAGTAGTTAAGTATTGTTTGGTGATTGTGTACCTCGTATTCATTTGTAGACGCTAGTACCGACCAAGGATACGAGGAGGAAGGAGGATACTACGAAGAAGAAGCCGAGGAGAACTTCAACCACTGCTCTGCACAAGGCAAGCCAATACTTGCAAGCTATTAACTTAGGAAGCTTATACTGATACCTATGCAAGCAATTACTTGCTTGTTACCATGCTAACTATATGCCTTAAGCATATGTGATCATACCCACTTGATACCCATCCTAGTTTTACTTGCAAGCTTTTTACTTTATTTCTTTATCAAAGCTATTACTTAGAGTCTACTTAAGTGACTTTTACATTCTAGGAGGATAATTTAAGGTTGCATAAAGAGCATTAAATTTGGCCTAAGCTAGATAATCTTGATGTCATCCTAAGGCATGAGATTGAACTTAGTTAAACTCCACTAGTTTACCACCCCTCATTAGTACTTACCCCCACTTGTAGATGCTAGTGCTAAGCATAAAAATTGATCAACTTTAGATGGGAATACTTGGTGGAAAAATGGTTATGAAAACCTTGGAATGATGGATCATTCTAATGAGATGTTTTGACATGTGTTTCCGAACAGCAGATGATTTTGATGATGAAAATGTTGAGGCATGAGCCTTAGCCCTTTATAAAACTGATGGTTGTCTAGATGCGATACCATTCCAATTTTACCGTACAACCACAATACCCGAGAATTGGGTAGGGCTTGACTGGAAACTTATATACTTTAGTATGGGTTCCCTCATGGCCAAGGTCTGAGCCGAGGCTACCTTGTGAAGATTTTCCACCTGTGCAGTACCCAAGATGACAGTTGGTCATGGTTGGGAGGCCAAACTCACAGAATAGGTGCCTATTCTAGGGCGTTTAATTGAAAGGTTAGGACTGATTACCACATACTATGTATGGTGAATTCAGGAATTATTCCTGACGGATGTATCGAATGTTGTGGTGAAAGTGTACAATCTCTGCAGAGTGTCAAACTATTCGAATAACCGCGTTCGCGGTTATGGACAGATTAGAGGCCATCTGTTCCCCGTCGAGATTTTCAAAATGACTTGTGAAATGAATTGAGATTTTGACTTGACCACAACAGAGTTGTGATCTGAAATACAAGTAAACACTTAGGTGTTATAAAATTTCAACTAGCTTTTCTTGCTTCTGAACTTAGTAGAGGTAAATCTGGATTTTGGCAAAACAACCCTAGAGCTTAGTGTCCTACTACAAAAACCCCCTTCACTTGTTATTTTTAGAATGCGATTACTTAAAGAGTACTCATGGCTTTGTCCCTGGCTATTCCCGTGGCCAGACTATGAAGCGGAGTACCAGGACGAAGGACCCTAGGAAGGTTACGACAACTAGGATCATCTCCCATCATCAGCATTGCCTGTGACCCCGAAGATGGAGCTTAGCCTAATCTACCTTTATTATTATGTTATTCCTCTGCTTGAGTTGTATTAAGAACTGGATCATGAGATCCTTATTTGTGTAAGACCTTATGTATGGTTTGTAATGGATGATGTACTGTGGTATCCAATTCTGTTATGTCTCGCAAAAATGGTAATCCTGGGATTGTGATGTATGGCATAACAGGCATCTGGGATTAAAAATACGGGTGTTGACAAGTTGGTATCAGAGCCATACTGACCATAGGAGACCCTAGTTAGCCTGGACGTTTGAATCAAAAACTTAGTTTCAAAACCAAAGGATGCAAATATTTACAAAAACTTATTCCCATTCTTATCACCTTGACTCTTTCATAAAAATTCATGTTCCTCAAAAACTCTTGCAAAATACATAAAATTTGACACACTTGATCATTCTACTAACTTACTCATCCTATATTCTTATAGATGGACGTGAAGTACAACAAGTTTTATCAGTTGGGGAATGGAGGAGACCTTATCTTTGAGTGGGATTTGGACCAGCTTTCGGAACTTCGGGCGTCACTTTTGAGTTCTTCGGAGCTCAGCACAATGATCAAGGAGGAGAAGATCTGTAGTGGCTAATTGTTGCAAGTCTCCGAGGAAAGATTGAACCTCCCACTGCCGAGGGAATTCAATTCACCTTAAGAGAGAACAACTGGCTAGATGGACTTGCCAGTGCCATGCAGGAAGCTCTTGCCCGTCTGTGTGGGCAGAGTATCAACCAAATCAAGGGTACCCGCTTTGAGTTTTGTCTAAGGCATGATGCTATGGGACAGCCACTTGAGGCCCCATACCACCAGAAGCTGAAGACTCAGTTGGACCACCTCAGCTTCATGATGTACGATTGTCAGCAGGAATTGGACAATTGCCGTGACTACTCCAACCACAAGTCTGCCATCATCAAGACGAAGGATCAGACCATCACCATGCTAGCGAAGGATCGCAAGTCTCGCCGCCGTCAGCTCGATAAGAAGGATCGCATCATTGCCCGTATTCGCCACCGTATCTCGGATTTGGAGGAGACCATCCATGAGAGAGACATGTAGTTGGAGGAAAGGGAGAATGCCGGAGAAGATCTTTGTGGAGACCCCTACTCCTATCTCAGCGATGATGATGATTTTCTGGAGGATCAGGCTATGTATTTCTTCACCGATGAGGATGATTTCGCCTTCATCGATGACGATGAGGATGATGAGGATGACGACTACACCAACTCCAAGGAGTAGTAGAACTTGAGCACTAGCGTAGTGAGTTGTATTTGGTCCCACTGTATCTTAGTTTCCAGAATGGTTCTTAAAACCATATGTTTACCTTTGTTGTGGTGTGTGTTTGTATCGTGTGCTATGAATGAATGAATGAATGAAAAGCAAGTTTCTAGAAAATATGAGTCAAACTTTAAAAACTTTCCAAAGTCCCTGAACCTTAGAAATTTCCCTCTTTTCTCATGATCTATCTCAATCTTAAGATGCCACGCGGAGGAAGTGGTTCATCCCCGGACCCGATGTTGCAGATCCTGTAAATGTTGGTTTCTGACCGCGAAGCTGAAAGAGCCGAAAGTCAAGCCAACCTAGCTACCCTTCAGCAGATAGCTTAGCTAGCCCACAACAATCAAGGCCAAGGAAATCAGGACAACCATGGATCTAAGCTCAAGAATTTCCAGAACACCAACCCACATGTCTTCACTAAGTCGGAAGATCCTCTAGATGCCGATGATTGGCTGCAAACCATGGAAAACAACCTAGAAGTCACCATAGTTGAAGCCAACGAGAAAGTTCTGTTCGCGACCCATTATCTAGCTGGAGATGCAAGGGCATGGTGGAACAGCGTTCTTGCAATGACCGGAGGACAGATGATGACCTGGGAGGAATTCAAGGTCATGTTCAGTAGAACCCATGTGCCACCGGGTTTGATCAAGAGGATGAGAGATGAGTTCAGAGAACTAAAGCAAGGAAGGATGACCGTAGTGGAATACCGTGACAAATTCTTTTCATTTGATAGATATGCCCCGGATGAGATCGACACTAAAGCCAAGAAGAAGGAGAGTTTCCTGAATGGTTTGCATGATGACATGCTGTAAGATCCCTCCTTTGTAAAGGAAAAGGATCCCTGTGATTGCAATGCTAGTCCCTAGATCATTGCTAGCATCCATAGTTTAAGATGAAGTACTCACATACAAAGGTTATTTATTACATCCATTCCAGAGATAAAACATAGTCTTTCACAACTCAGGGCCACAGGCCTAATACAAGAGTTTTGGAATAAGTAAATAAACATAAGTCTTCATCTTCATGTGCCACAGGCAAGCATGTTGAGTGTAGACTCATGACACCTAATCATCATCGGAGTAACTTGCAACATCACAAGTTACTGATACGATGGTCAATACTTTGGAATAGTATTGGAAAGTGATACCTTAGTAAATTTTGAGTGGACTATATTACTATATGCATTTTGGCTAAGTGTAGCTTGGCTTGCTTTGCTCAAAATAGGTTTTTCCTATAAGTTGAATTCACTAAGTTTTTCTTTGTCAAAAACTTTCCCAAGAAACCACCAATAGACATTGGGGTCCTTCACCCTTGTTCACCTACAAATTTTTACTTAGAAGTTGGAGTGATGAGATTCTTGATAGCTTCCATGTGTTGATGCTCAAGTTGTCCATTGCCATGGACTTGGCTAAGTACTTAGATTTTCCATCTGCAGAGGTTGTGCACTTTCCCCACCAGACTTGGTTTCCCAAGAGAGGACCTTTCAGAAGCCTTCCCTTAGACCAAATGGACGCGCTCCAACCTATCATTCCCACTACCACCAACTGTCCAAATGGCTAAGTTCATGCAACCTATATGATCAAGGCAGAGCCCATATTGCCAAGTGGTTGCACTGTAAGCTTCTCAACACTTGGCCTCCAAAATCCCTTTGTGCCTGGGTGGCATACCACAAGTGAGATACACAAGGTAAACCATGTCCATGGGCCTTGTGTAACCACTCAACCAAAAACCACCATTCAAGTCCCATTCCACCCAGGAGGTTCATTGACCTAGTTGTTTTATTAAGAAAAACTTAAGTCCAAAGACTTAGAAATATTTTCATCATAGCATGTAGATACTTTACCAACCCTTGTTTTCTACTAGCTAGGCTAAGCATGGCATAGTAACTAAACTTAGGAAAATTCCTAGCAATTCTACAATTCTACAACTACTTAGGATTTCCCAACATAGCATTTGGCAAAAAGTATCATGCAAGACTTAGCAAAATATTTCTAATGCTTATACAAAATATAGGGATGGAAATATTCATGAAGTACCACTTGCCTTGGTAATGGGGAGAGTAGCACTCTTCACAATCACAGTCACTAGCAAAATCTACACAAAAATTTGTAGCACAAAATTACACACAATTCATATACAAACAAAAATATGAATGCATGCATGCAAGAGAATGCTAAGTGATGATTTTTGAAAACTCCACTAAGCAAGTGCATGATACAGAAACATAACCAAGTCAAAAACTTGCTAACTAAAATTATTTAGCACTAAAACTATTTCCTAAACAAATTCTATACTCAAAATAGTCCTAAACAAGTTTCTGCATAAAAAGTCATTTTAACAGAAAATTTTTGTTAAACACATTGCAGATTCAGAAAGGGCTTGTCTCCCTGATTCCAACGGTATAAAATTTGCAAAATCTAACGTGGGAATCAAAAGTTATAGCCATTTGAAATTTGGATCTAAATCTGATTTGAATTCTGTTTTTGATTTAAACTCTAGCCACGCGTCTTAATCTTATTGGTTGATACCGATTCGTTCAGGATCACCCTCCCGCGCCTTTGGATCTAATTAAAACCCACGTCTCAGATCTGCCCATAACGGTTCGCTAACTTATCTAATTCTACGCGTTGGATCCAGATCTGATGGCTACAAATCAACTAACCAAACTCGAGCGGCGCTAGCGGCGGCGACTGGCGGCGGCGCGTCTGACAGCGGCGGCGCTAGAGTTCTAGGTCGCACGGGAGTGGGGGAAGTGGCTTACCAGAACCGCAGGAGGCTCCTGATGCTCAAGGTGGCGATGATTCGGGAAGGGGCGCACTGGCACGGTCTCAGGGGCTCGTGGGAGTTGCGGGCGGCGTCTGTCGCTTGCAGTCGTGGTTCTTGCCGAGGTTTGGCGTCGCCCTAGCACGAACCAGAGGGGTCAGGCGATGCACAAGACGCAGGCGAACAATCTCGTATGACAGAGGGGGCAAGGGGCGCTCGGGTTTTACCTCAATTGGTCGCCGGAGTCAAGCGGCGGCGCAGGTGGTTGCGGTCGTGAATGGGATCGACGACCTGGGTCACGAGCAGGCAAAAGAAAAGTATCAGGAGGTGCACAAGATCATGCTGAGTATCATTGTTTGAACCAGAGAGAGGGGGGCGGTCGAGGCTCACTGGAATCGGTCGCCGGAGTCGTCGGTACTGCGGGGCTTCGAGGGAAAATGCGCGCAGCCTGGTGGCGGAGTGAGCGAGGAGAGTAGGGGGAAATGACCGCGGCGGGGTGTGGTTTATATAGGCTCAAGCGCGACAGGAAACGCCAGCGACATCAAGGCTAATTACGCTGCGCCATTACCGGCATTGACAGCAGCGGCGACGCGATCTGCGGGCGCGGTTTGGGGAAGACGAGGGCGACGTGGAGGGCCTTTCGTCAAACGCGAAGAGGAGGTGGGTCTGGTCGACTGACAGGTGCACTTATGTGTGATAGAGAGAGGGAAAAGCCGGGTGGGCTAGTTGGGCCAGTTCTGCAGCTGGGCTGGAATCCTGGCGCCGGCCCTTTTCCAATTCTTTCTCCTTTTCTTTTCTGCTTCGATTCGAATTGGTTTTGAAATGAATTCAAGTTCCATTTGAATTCAAATTACTTTGGGGTTTTTGCAGTGGTGCAATAGTCTCAAATACAGGCCTAAAACCATGTGGTTACTTTGCAAAGGTTGGTCAAATTTGGGAAAAAAATATCTGAGACTTGGCACTTGATTTGCAAAGTTTGAAAAATGTTTTTTGAAACCATTTCCAGTTTGTAAGTCTGGGTTTAAATTGTACACTCAAACCCTTCAACAAGGAAAGTAAACAATCAAGGTTCACAAACATTCAAACTTTCAAATGGTGATGGCCATTTGATTTAAGTTGCTCACATAAAATCATAGCACTATGTGCTTCTGTTTTTCTGAAATGAGTTTGAAATAGACCTCAATTCTATATGCATGCATGAGTGATATGAAAACTTTTAAATCATGATTTTAGGGATGTTACAAATCTAACCCCCTTAAGGTGAATCTCGCCCTCGAGATTAGGATTGGCTAGCAAATAGGTGAGGGTGGTCTTTCCGAAGATCATCTTCTCTTTCCCATGTTGCTTCCTCTTCGGAATGATGATTCCATTGCACTTTGCAAAACTTGATAGTCTTTGTCCTTGTGACTCTTTCTGCGGTCTCAAGAATCTTGATAGGCTTCTCCTCGTATGTGAGGTCATTTTCTAGTTGTACTTCCTCCAATGGTATGGTATCCTTCAAAGAAGTTTCTTCCATTTCTGGGTGACATTTCTTAAGATGACTCACATGAAAGACATTATGGACTGCTGATAGAGATTCTGGTAGCTCAATTTCATAAGCAACTTCTCCTTTGCGACTTAGAATCTTGAATGGCCCAACATATCTTGGTGCCAACTTTCCTTTGACTCCGAATCTTTTCACTCCACGGAGTGGTGATACTCTAAGATAGGATCTATCACCAACTTCGTAGGTGACTTCTCTATGCTTAGGATCTGCGTAGCTTTTCTGTTGGGACGGTGCTATCTTTAACCTGTCCTTAACCAATTTGACATTCTCTTCGGCTTCTTTGATAAGATCTGTCCCGAATAAACTTCTTTCTCCCACACCATTCCATAACAATGGGGTGGTACACTTTCTTCCGTAGAGAAATTCAAACGGTGCCATCTCAATGCTGGCTTGATAGCTGTTGTTATAAGAAAATTCTGCGTAAGGCAGACTTTTGTCCCAACTTGCTTCATAGTCTAGGGCACATGCCCTCAACATGTCTTCCAGAATTTGATTAGTCCTTTCCGTTTGTCCATCGGTTTGAGGATGAAAAGTAGTGCTGAATTCCAACCTCGTTCCCAATGACTCGTGTAGCTGTCTCCAAAAATGGGAAGTGAATTGAGTTCCCCTATCAGACACGATACTCTTGGGCACACAATGAAGACACACAATTCTACTCATGTAGATTTTGGCTAACTTGGCACTCGTATAAGTTGTCTTCACGGGTATGAAATGATCCATCCACTACTACCCATATGGAATCATATCCTGATCTGGTCCTTGGTAATCCGGTAATAAAATCCATACCAATCTCGTCCCACTTCCAATCAGGAATAGGTAGTGGTTGAAGCAAACCTGCTGGTTTCTGATGCTCCGCTTTTACTCTATTACACACATCACACAAAGCAATATGTTGGGCGATGTCTCTCTTGAGATTATTCCACCAAAATATTTCTTTCATGTCCATGTATATTTTGGTGTTACCCGGATGAATAGAATACGGAGAGTTGTGTGCTTCCTGCAAAATCAGTTTCCGTAACTCTGGATCTTGTGGAACACAGATACGTTTCCCATGCCATAAAGTACCCTATTCATCTTCATGGAAATTTTTAGCTTTCCCTTGGCCAATCTTTTCCTTAATCTCTTCGAGTTCGTTATCGGTCTTCTGAGCTTCTCGGATCTTGTCCAACAAAGTGGGTTGAACATCCAAAGACATGAGATGTCCTTTAGGCACAATCTCCAATCTGAGTTTTCTGAATTGGGTACACAAATCATCTGGAAATTCTCCTTTAGTAAGGCCATTCACAAATAACTTACGACTTAGAGCATCTGCTACAACATTTGCTTTACCGGGGTGGTATTGCAAACTTAAGTCATAATCCTTGATAAGCTCTAACCATCTTCTTTGTCTCATATTGATTTCCTTTTGGGTGAAGATATACTTCAAACTTTTGTGGTCCGTGAACACTTCACAACGCTTTCCCAAAAGGTAATGTCTCCATGTTTTGAGTGCATGGACGACAGAGGCTAACTCCAAATCATGAGTAGGGTAGTTTACTTCATGAGTTTTGAGTTGTCTCGAGGCATAAGCTACAACTTTACCGTCTTGCATAAGTACTGCACGCAAGCCTTGATGAGATGCATCACAATATACTTGGAAATCTTTTTCCAAGTCTGGCAGACACAAAACTGGTGCTGTCACCAGTCTCTTCTTCAACTCCTGAAAGCTGACTTCACAACCTTCAGACCAAGCAAACTTCTTGTCTTTCTTTAACAATTCAGTCATGGGCTTAGCTACTTTAGAGAAATTCTCGATGAACCTTCTGTAGTATCCTACTAAGCCAAGGAAACTGCGAACTTCTTTCACGTTCTTGGGAGATTCCCATTCAGTCACAGCTGAAACCTTAGCAGGGTCAACTGCTACACCATCTTTTGTCATAACATGACCAAGAAAACCAACTTCTGCTAACCAGAACTCACACTTGCTGAATTTGGCATAAAGTTTATGCTCTCTCAACTTATCAAGTATCAAACGCAAGTGCCCTTCATGCTCTTATTTTCTCTTGGAGTAGACTAAGATGTCATCGATAAAAACGACAACAAACTTGTCGAGGAATTCCATGAACACTTTGTTCATCATATTCATGAAGTATGCTGGAGCATTGGTTAAACCAAAAGGCATTACGGTATACTCATACAATCCATACCTGGTGTTGAATGTTGTTTTAGGTATGTCTTGTTCTCTTATCTTAAGTTGAAAATAGCCTGACCGGAGATCAATTTTTGAGAACACACAGGCTCCTTCTAGTTGATCAAACAAGTCATTGATTCTTGGCAAAGGATATTTGTTCTTGATAGTTACCTCGTTGAGTGAACGGTAATCTATGCATAACCTTTGACTTCTTTCTTTCTTCTCCACAAACAAAACTGGGGCTCCCCAAGATGAAGAACTTGGTTGTATAAATCCTTTCTGCAGCTGTTCTCCTAGTTGCTTCTTGAGTTCTTTCAGTTCATCAACTGACATTTTGTATGGTCTCTTTGCTATTGGTCCAGAACCTGGTACCAAATCTATCAGAAACTCCACATCTCTATCTGGTGGCATTCCTGGCAATTCTTCCGGAAATACATCCGGATACTCACACACAATTGGCACACTGTCCATGCTAACCCCCTTCAGAGAATTAAGCTTACTTCCTTTGGACTCAAAGTTTGACTTGAATTTAATCATTTTTCTTTTTGGGGTTGTGAGAGCAACAATACGATTAGCACAGTCTAGTACTCCTTCATACTTAGCCATCCAATCCATTCCCAATATTACGTCCAGTCCTTGGGAATCTAGGATTATGAGACTCACCGGAAACTTATGTTTTCCAAATTCTATTACTAGATCCCGGCATCCAAGACTTACTATCATTTCTCCACCCGGAGAACTAACTTTTATTGGACACCCAATGTTTTCAGACGGAAACCCATTTCTATCAACAAATGCTTTTGATATGAATGAATGCGATGCTCCAGTATCAAAAAGAACAAATGCTGGAATGGAATTGAGTCTGAACTTACCAGCAACAACATCAGGATCTTCATAGACCTCCTCCACATTAATGTGGTTCACCTGTACTTTCTGGAAAGGATTGGGCTTGACAGGTCCTTCAACTTTCTTTTCGGGGCACTCATTTGCATAGTGTCCCATCTTCTTGCATTTGAAGCACTTAACCTGACTGATGTCTCTCTTAGCAGGCTGACTTCCACTTCCATTTCCATTACCACCGTGGTGGCTCTTATGTCTACTCTTGTGGTTCTTGTATTTGTCATTGTCATGACTGCGGTGATGCTTGTTGTCATGACGGTTGTGGTTGTGGTGCTTGTTGAATTTCCCATGCTTGTGGGGTCCTGAGCTTCCACTGTCATCATAGTGAGATCGTTTGTGAGACGATCCCGAGCTGTGCTTGTCGGAGTGCTTTCTCTTTCTACTCTCGACTTGCTTCATTTTGTTCTCCAATATAGCAGCCTTGTCACAGAGCGACTGATAAGTGGGAACATATTCCATAGCCAGCTGCAGATTCATCTCATCATTCAAGCCTTCCAGAAATTTTTCCTTTCTTTTGGCATCTGTGTCAACCTCGTCCCGTGCATAACGCGCCAGATTGTTGAACTCTTCAATGTATTTAGCCACGCTACGGTGGCGCTGCTTCAGATTGTGGAATTCTTGTGGCATCCCGCAAAAACCACTACTAGAAAATCGCGTTGATTTTGTGCATTGCATCATCATGACCGCATGCTCATGTCATCATGCCACATTGCATTTGAGCATCGTCATCATCTGGCATTTGCTTGCATAAAACTATTTTTGAAAAGCCTGGTTTTGTTTTCTAAACGCCCTGTCTTTAATTCAAAACCCAAAACCCGGTCTCCGGATTATTTTGTTTTGTCTGCCAATGGTTTGCAAAAGCCCGGTTTAACAAATAAAATATTTAATTATTTTTTTAGTGGGGCAGTCGAACGGGCCGATTCGACCCAGTCGAACACCCCCGGAATAAAACGGTCCATCTAAACCTAAAACCTATTCCCACCCAAACCTAATCTACCCACCTATCCCAGCTCGCCACCTCACCCCTGGCCCCAATCCTTACCCACCCCGCCACCTCATCAATCCCCATCTTTTTCCCCCACTCCCTCTCTCTCACCTGTACCCCACCTATCCTCTCTCCCTGCCCCCTGGTCCCACTCCCCTGGCCCCACATGCCGACCCCACCACCTGCCTCCTCTCTCTCTCTCCCCCTCTCTCTCCCTGGGTCCCACCCCAGCACACACGCACGCACACAGCGGCCACAGCCTCCACTCACCCGTACGCGGGCCCCGCCTGACCCAACACGCCACCCACGCCCGGCCCCGTCCCCCACCTCGCGCTCCTCTCCACCCACCCCGCGTCGTCCACCTCTCTCTCCCTTCCCCAACCTCCCACCGCCTGCCTCGCTCGCCCCGCCAGGGTCTCCTCCCCTCTGGCCGGCTCTGCCCTCCCGCCTCGCATGACACCTCCCGCCGCCTAGCATCTCCACCTCCGTGTGGCTCCTCCTCTCCTCCTTCCTCCGTCGCCCTCTTCCCGTTCGGCGGCCCGGCCACCGCTGACGCCGGCCTTCTTCTCCGGCCCCGCCTCGTGGCCGGAGGCCGCCTCCCGTTCGCCACCTCGTCGGCCTCGCCTCCATCGAGCCGCGCTCGAGCCCCCCCTCCTCGCCGCCCGCCTTCTCTTCTCCGGCCGCCGCCGTGCCCGCGCTCCGGCCGAGCACCGCCCGCCCGAGCCGCCCGCCTCGCCTTCTCCACCCCGGCCCGAGCTACCTCCACCCTCGCCGTCGCCCGCCGCCCAGGCCACCTCCTCCTCCATCTCCGACGCCCGTCGCCGGTCGCCTCCCCGATGTATCCCTCCTGGCCTCCTCGAACCCGCGTCGGGCCCCCGACCCTGACGCCTCCGGTCCTTCTCGCTGTCGTCTGTCGCCTCGTTTTCCCTGGAGCTCGCCTCCGGCCGCCCTCGGTCTCCCCCGGCGTCCTGGTGCCATGGCCGCGTCCGCCCTGCTCGCCCTTCGGCCGTGCGAGCCTGCAGGCGCCTCTTCCTGGCTCTGGCATGCGCTGGCCACGACGTCCCTTCAACCATGCCGCCGCTGCCCAGTACCTCCGGTTAAGTGATGCCTACGTGTTGCCTGTGAGTTCGGATGTCCCCAATGTTGTCGTGAAGACACAAGGTGCTGCTGCTACACCATTCAAGGCATTCGTGTTTGGCTAAACTTTGTGACAATGGCCTTTTGGAAGACCCTGGCTCTGGTCGTGTCAAGTTTGTGTGCCCTTGTTGATGTGATGCGGGAGCCACACTCCTAGTGAAAGGATCGACATTAGCCCGACCGCGATGAACCGCCCTCACCGGAAACCAAGCACTCCGTTCACACAGCGACAAGATCTTCTTCACGGACGCCAAGACCCGTTCCCGGAGGCGAAGACTGACCCCTCCGAACCCCAAGATCTCCTTCCCGAAATTCGATGCCTCAATCCTGCGGGTCCGAAGACCACAGGTGCGACAAGTACCCCTGACCGAATGCGATGCTCGAGAACCCGGACGGTAAGGACCCCTACGCAGAACGCCAAGTTCTTCATCCCGGACGCCAAGACCGACTCGATGGCGCGGACCCGACAAGAGCTTCGCAACGACAAGAACGACACCGACCCGGGCGAGTCCGACGCGCCCCCGCCGCCACACCAAGTCCTTCTTCCGGGATGCGACAAGATCTACTTCCGTTATCCGAGGCCGATCCCGTCGAACCCTGAACCCTGAGACCGAACCCGACGCGGAACCCCAAGTTCGCCGAACCCTAATGTGTGAACCCCTTCCCGAAACCCTATTTTATAATATAATATAACTTGTTGCATATTAAATTGTCATACTCGCATGCATATTTGTGTGGTTTGGGGGCCTTATGCCGATTCACCTCTAATTAAATATGGGGCCATATGTGGGCAAATCTAGTCTTATATTGGCCTCATTTAAATTTGTGTAGCGAACCGGTAACTTAACTTGCCATGTTAAGACAACATCTAAAATGCGGGGTATCTAAACAACATGAACCGTTTAATTAAATGTCGGGACCCCGGTTCCGCTTAATATGGCCTAATTGCATCGCACCTTTGCCATGTCATACATCATACATGCATCATGCCCGGTCTTCTGCCTTAATCTTAAATAGTGCATCCGGTGTTTCTTCTAGTGTTTTGCTTCCTCGCGGATTAGGCTGTTGATTTGATGCGAGTGTCGCCCCGATCTTCGGATGAACCTTCGGCAATGTTTTCAGGCGAGCATTCTCCCCCTTTCTACCTATTTTACATTTCTAGTCTTTATTTCCTCCTGTTGGTCTATTGCTATCTGTGTTGCGATGCTCTAGTTTTCGTACCCGTGATATCCCTTGCAGCCTTATATTGCCTTGGACACCTCCTATTACCTGTTGTTTGGTAGATAGTTGGACCTGCGTGTCGTAGTCGCTTGCTCAAGGGTTGTCGCGTGTCGCCAAGTACCACAGTTGTTGGAGTATTGCCGCATGTTTGATGTTGGAGATGATCATGGCTTTACTTATTGTTCACTTTAATTACTGTTTAGCAACTAAAATTGAAGTAGGTAAGCAGAGGCATAGGTGGTCAATAGATGTTATTTGGTTGTTAACCGTCCACTTGTGTCCCGTAGGACCCCGAGTACTTGATACCTGTTCCTTGAATATTCGCGCTATCCACATCCGGGAGGATTATGGGACCCCCCTGAGCCAGAGCTTGATTCATTTTTATTTCTTGGGGCCACAAACTAGTTTGAGGTTTATTTACTATCCTGTACCTATGCCATGTTTTACTGCTTATTTACGATTGTGCGAGGAGCACACTGTACTGTTTAGGAATTGTGACCCGTTTACGCGGTATCGACAAGCCCAGTTTTGGGTTCCCAGTCCATACCGGCCCCCCACAAACCTCGGGTCCGTCTCAAGTCAGCTAACTTCTTGGTGTACTCAAGGGTGGCCCCTGAAATATTTCTGAATCCTGTGATTGCTTTGTCGTGAAGGCCTCGTTGGGTTTTGATTTGGTTTTTCCGAGGTTGATCGAGTGTGTGTTGCTATTTGTGCACCCGCCGGGTAAAACTTTACGAAAGCCGTGTCATGTTATGGACGACTTGGAGCACAGTATCTCGATCATAGACAACTATAACTAAAGTAGTGCTATAAATTTGACTTTATAATGACTAGTAATCAGCTTCACTATAATGGAATGGCTAAATAAAACTGCTCACCCTTGCTTGTTTGGTTGGTCGCTTGCGACAACTGTATCTGACTAGTAAGTATTGCAACTACAACGGAATGGCTAAGTAAAAGTACCAACAACTGCTGGGTTTTGGGTTATCTCATGCTAAATTGTATCTGACTAGTAAGTGTCGCAACTACAACGGAATGGTTAACTAAAAGTGCCCACTGCTTATTATATCAGGACGACTATCTATACCTGACTAGTAATTGGTGTACCGATAACCGAATAAATAAAACTGCCAACTGTGTGAGTTCCTCGGTTGACTTCCTCGTTTGGTCTCGAGGGGGAAACGCCAGGATGGGTTTGTTTGATGGTAGTATAAGTTTGGTTCCGGATAGGTCTTTCTTACCCCTCTCTGATAGTCGCCAGTTGTATCGAGTCTCTATAGGTTGTTTAGTGCATGCTGCCGCTGCCGCTTCAGTCCACCATACCTATGTAGGTGTAGGGGTCCCAACCTGATAAGGTAGAGTCCTCCTGTGTTTTACAATGCTAGTCCCTGGATCAATAGCTAGCATCCACAGTTAAGATGTAATATCAAGAAACAAAGGTCATAATATAACTTTATAACCAGGAATAACATAATTTTATTACATCTTACATAGCTCATTTGGCTATTACATTACATTGCAGCGGAATAACTATAATCATGGGTCCATCATCTTCAAAGTGCCACAGGCAGATGTTGGTTGTAGACTTTGTAATCCTAATCAAACAATCTTCACTAAAATCAATCAAACCTGCAACATACAAGTTCTGACCACAAAGGGTCAATACATTTGAATTGTATTGGCAAGTGATACTCTTAGTAGTATGGTGGAGTCTATCATCTATATGCATTTGGCTAAGTGGAGTTGAGGCTTGCATTGCTCAAAATAGATTTTTCCTTAACGTTTTGAAAATAAATAGTTTTGTCAAAAACTTTTCTAATGCTTCTCTCAATCAAAGACTGAAGATCCTTCTCGAGGCATCTACAAATCAAAGACTGAAGTGCTTGGTAAAATCATTTTCCTCAATCCAAGATTTCAAGATCCTTATATCAAGCCATCTTTCCATCAAAGATTGAAGAATACACACAATCCCTTGTTCACCCACAAGTTTTATTTAGAAATTGGAATGATGAGATTCTTGATTGTTTCCATGTCTTGATGCTCAAATTGTCCTTTACCAGGGACATGGCTAAGTACTTAGGTTTTACACTCTGCAGAGGTGGTGCACTTTACCCACAAGACTTGGTTTCCCAAGACAAAATCTTTCAGAAGCCTTCCCTTAGACCAAAATGGACGCGCTCCAACCTATCAAACACTACCACCCACTGTCCATTTGGCTAAGTTCTTGCAACCTATATGATCATGGCGAGCCCATATTGCCAAGTGGTTGCACTTGAAGCTTCTCAACATTTGACATCTCCAATCCCTTTGTTTCTGGGTGGCCATCCACAAGTGAGATACACAAGGTTAACCATAAATATGGGCCTTGTGAACCACTCAACATAACCCAATCCTTCCATTCCACCCAGGTGATTTATTAACTTAGTTGTTTTATTAATCAAAACTTAAGTCCTCAGACTTATAATATTTTTCCATAGTGTGAATATATATTCCACCCATGTTTTCTATTAGCTAGGCTAAGCTTGGTAGTAGTAGGAATATCTAACTTAGGATAATCCTACTAAGGATTCATCTACAAAGTTTTCCTATAGCAAGATCTATACTTAGCAAAATCCATGCAAGTTTACTTAGCAAAATCACTAATGCATAGAAAAAGTAATGGGACAAAAAGTATGAAGCATCACTTGCCTTTTTGGTAGAGTATGGGTTCACTTCTTGATCTTTGCAACAATCACACTCTTCAAGTCACTACAAATAAATCAAGCAAGGCACAAACTCAATCTACCAATCAAGCAAATCAACACACATAAATAACAAAGTCAAAGAAATGCATGCAAGTATGCCAAGCTTTGTTTTGTTTGAAAAAGTGGTCCCTAGTGGGTCATAGTCATTTGGGTACATCTAATGGTCATTCTCTAAAGTGGCCAAGTCATTTGCAAAAGATTTCACTTTAAAACCATTTTCAAAACCAATGTTATTTTTATGTGGTGTAGAAATATTTTTACTAAGGTATTAGTTCATAGGGTTCACCAAATGAGTTTCTATTGCAAAACTTGGTGTTTTTGGGGTCATGGGTTTGGTCCAAACCATCTACTAAAATTTCCTTCCTTTAAACATTTCCATAATAAAATCACTAATTTTATTTGGCTAGAAATGGACTAAACTAATTAATCCATTCCAAACTTTTCCAAATTCATTTTCCAAACCATGGGTTGGTTCCTAGGGTCGTAGGGTCACAATAAACCAATTGGCAAAGGTTTGATCTCAAAATTCATTTTAAATGATTTTTCTAATGTTAGCAAGCACACAAAAGAATCTGCAAATTTAAACAAGCTAACAAATACTATTTGACCAACTAAGGCCATGGTTGGCTAGGGCTTGTTCTCCTGAATCTTTTGATATAAAATTTGTCAAATTTGGACGTGTGGTTCAAAAGATATAAGGGTTTGAAATCTGTATCAAATTCTGATTTCAAAATCTGTTTTTAAACAGAAACTGGCCACGTGGCTATTCCTGATTCGCTCATACCGGTTCGGTGTGGATAGCCAGTGTGGGTCGCACGATTTACATAAAACGAACGGTGCAGATTCAACAAGGCTTGAGCTAGGCTGGAGGATTGGCTCACGGCGTGTGGCTCGGCTAGGCGGCTCGTCTAATCGTGTCGTCCGTCAAGTGAGATCGAAGGTGGGGAACAGAGGGTGGCTCACCGGGTGGCTCAGTCACCGGCGACGATGAGGACGGCGGCGACGCCGGGATATGTCTGGCGAGGTTCGTGGTTCCGAAGACGTTGAGACGGAGACGACACGCAGAATTTCAGGCAAGGCGATGGCGTTGGAGCGGTGTCCGCTTGCTTCTGGAATGGTTCCTAGGCGGCGGAGTCGAGCTGGCGCGTCGCTGCAGATGTTGTCGTCGGAGGTGAGGTTTGAGGCGTCTGAGGCAAACAAACCAGCGGTTAGTTGCGTCTGACCGAGGGTCATGAGTGTCACGGATAGGTGCCGGGTAGTCTGTACTCACCGGAAATCTCGTCGGAGAAGGCAGACGGCGGCGCTGGCTTCGTCAAAGCCGACGCCAGGCGCCCATGGTAAGCTGGTGCTATGGGGAGGTTCGCCGAGGTGGGAGAAAGTTTGGGTGTGCGAGAGCAAGGGGCGTGGTGGCGATTGCCGTGGTTGTTCGTCGGAGGCAGACGGTCTGGCGACAATTAGAGCAGCCGTGGCGTGTCGGGGAGGAATGAGGAACGAGAGGAGAGGGTGCCGATTTAAGGCGTGGTCATTACATGGAATCAATGTCTCCTTTACGCGCAATCAATCGCGGAGTTACTCCTTTGCAACGGTCAGCGATGAGTCCGGTTGAAGACGATGAACAGAGGAGGTGGGTCCGCTTGGCGGTGAAAGGAGGAGTGGAGAAAGGGGCCTTGGTCGGTCTCGGTGTGGTCGGAAACAGTGAGGAGAAAGCGGTTCGGGGAAAAGAATAGGAGCTGGGCTGGATGGGCTTGGGCTGGGTCTTGTTGGGCATTTTATTTTTTTATTTCACCTGCTTTTCTTTTTCCTTTTCTAGTTTCAATTTCTGTTTTGAATTTCCAAACAAACAATTCACACTCAAATCAAATCAAACATCATTCAGTTTGTAAATTTGAATTTGATTTTGTTTATCAACATAAACCAAATCTCAAAATAAAATAAAATAATATCCTTATTTATTTTAGGTTCCATTTATAATTAAATAAATGGTCCTTAGATAATAATCCATTTAGGATTTGTTTATTTGGTTCAAATAATTCATATTGAATTATTTGGAAAGTATTCCAAAGTGATTTATTAATCATATAAGATTGGGTAATTGTTTTAATTCCAAATATCATTTTCTCATGTATTTTATTTAGAGATTTGTCCTTATTTAAAATAGGGATAGAATGGTTATTTCCATTTTATTTTATTTGGAATATTCTTTATTTCATATTTTTATTTGAATTGGGATTAATCATCACTCCATTTACTTCATGGATTAGGCCAAGATTTGATTTGGTCTAAATATTCTTTATTAATATTTTCCTCTTTGTCTTATGAAATCCATATCTTTTATTTAGAGATCCAAACTTGGTGATTCCAATTTATGAAAACTTATTTAAAATAATTCAACAAGCTTTGATGTTTAAATTAAATTGGTAAAACTTCTTATTTAAATAAAGTTTGGATATTAA
This sequence comes from Avena longiglumis, assembly GCA_030063025.1. NCBI lineage: Eukaryota > Viridiplantae > Streptophyta > Magnoliopsida > Poales > Poaceae > Avena > Avena longiglumis. The sequence continues at coordinate 188,622,981 of CP125974.1, read as the reverse complement.
TTCTTTATTATTTTATTTTAAATAAACCTTTGTTGTTTTTATTCAAACTAAATGTTTTAATTCCCAAAGTTTGGTCAAGGTTTAATTTTCCTTTATTTAATAATCTTTATTTATAAAACTTCTATTTCATTTGAAAATAAATCTTTTCATTAGTATTTCCAAATGTTTTTTATTTTTCCTTTTATTAAATGTTTATCTTTTTAATTCTCTTTTGGTTTATTTTAATTCAAATGGGTTTGGAGTTCCAATTGAATTCAAAAGTTTCTTCGGTTCGAAAATCAAACCAAGTTTTATTTTATTAATTTATTTTCACATTACAAGATTTGGAAAATCTTGGGATGTGACAGTTACCACCTTAAAATAAATCTTCCGAGATTTGGGAAGGTTAGGGTTACAAGCATGTTCAAACAACTAGGGTACTACCACCCTTAAAATTTTTAAACAAAATTACACATTGTCCTTCTTGGGATCCTGGAAAACTTCCTCTTGGAAAACTTTTGCATAGTGTCCATTGTTTCCATAATTGACTTATGGTCCAAGGTTGAGTTCCTCCATAGGCTTGATCAACTTGTTCTTCATCTTTTACGGACGATTGCTTGCATAGTGTCCTGGATTCTTGCATTGTAACATATCACTTGGTGATATCTCTCAAAGGCTGGTTTATCTTATGTTTTATATTTTCTGGACAGTAGTTTGCATAATGTCCAAACTCTTTGCAATATTTGCACATCACTTGGCTAAAATTCTTCCTTATCTTGGGTTTCACTAGCTTTTGTTTGTCTTCTTGTCTCTTCTTCTTTTCTGGGCATTCATTGGCATAGTGTCCCATCTCTTTGCAAGTGTAACATTGCTCTTGAGTAATATCCTTCTTGCTAGTGTTGGGAAATTTCTTTTTCTTCTTGGGTCTCTCCAAAGCTAGGAGTTCTTCTAGTTCATGTTCTTCATGAGTGGGAGATCTTTCTCTCTTCTTGAGGCATTGATCTTCATGTTCCTTGGATGCATGATCCTTGTCTCTAAAAATATTGCTAGTTTTGGTTCCTTCTAGAATAACATCTTTGTCATCCTTGTTGTCATTAGCTCTTTGGGAAAAGTTTTCTCTCATGTTGATAATTTGGGTAACCAATCCTTGCAACAGTTGGGATTGAAGTTTCAAAATCCTTTGTATGGCTGGGTCTAGTCCATTGTTGTTGGCTAAAAGCTGAGTTGTCTCTTGGCTCAACTGGTTTTGGGTTGCTATAAGTTCTCTCATGTTGTCCTCTTGGTTGTTGTTGATGTCATCTACCTTGGAGTCTTTTGGGGTAGTCATCTGTTTGGGTTGGATTGGGATTAGAATAGGCAAAATATTTCTAAGAACTCAATTCTAATCACACACATCACAATTCACACAAACAATGTGCATGCAATCACGAACCAAACACTCACAAACAACTTTGCACTCAAACAATAAAGTTCAAGCACACACATAGGCAACAAAATATTTTTGTTACACCACATAAGTTGGTGTGTTTGACTTAACTAAAATATGGTGGTCCATCTATATGGTTTACTTGTGATCTTTCCTTCCTTCTTGATTCTTCTTGTATGAGATCTTGGTTTCTTTGAGAAAACTCTTAGTCACTATACATCAAAGTTGTTGATGGCTTCTTCTTATTTTGCATTCTCTCAGTCTCTAAATCTTGAGTAGGTTTTCCTTGTTTCACTTGTAGTCCTTAGTAGTTTCCAAGTTGGAAGTCCTTGGTGAACATGCTGAAGATGTTGAAGTCATTAGAGTTGAAGATGTTGAGGAAGTCTTTTGCATATGATGTAGTCTTTGGCCATGGGTAGGCTTTTCCATCAAGTTGAAATAGAAGAGAAGTAGAGTTGAAACCAAATGGTTAAGAAAAGAGTTTACAAGTGTTTTTGTAAATAAGTTTTTAGAACAAATACACTCCTATTTTTCTAAGGGTTTTTGTCCAATCCTAGGTTTACAATTCCTACAGCAACACAATGCTCGATACCATCTGTAGGGGTCCCAACCTGATAAGGTAGAGTCCTCTGTGTTTTACAATGCTAGTCCCTGGATCAATAGCTAGCATCCACAGTTAAGATGTAATATCAAGAAACAAAGGTCATAATATAACTTTATAACCAGGAATAACATAATTTTATTACATCTTACATAGCTCATTTGGCTATTACAATACATTGCAATGAATAACTATAATCATGGGTCCATCATCTTCAAAGTGCCACAGGCAGATGTTGGTTGTAGACTTTGTAATCCTAATCAAACAATCTTCACTAAAATCAATCAAACCTGCAACATACAAGTTACACCACAAAGGGTCAATAAATTTGAATTGTATTGGCAAGTGATACTCTTAGTAGTATGGTGGAGTCTATCATCTATATGCATTTGGCTAAGTGGAGTTGAGGCTTGCATTGCTCAAAATAGATTTTTCCTTAACGTTTGAAAATAAATAGTTTTGTCAAAACTTTTCCAATGCTTCTCTCAATCAAAGAGAAGATCCTTCTCGAGGCATCTACAAATCAAAGACTGAAGTGCTTGGTAAAATCATTTTCCTCAATCCAAGATTTCAAGATCCTTATATCAAGCCATCTTTCCATCAAAGATTGAAGAATACACACAATCCCTTGTTCACCCACAAGTTTTTATTTAGAAATTGGAATGATGAGATTCTTGATTGTTTCCATGTCTTGATGCTCAAATTGTCCTTTACCAGGGACATGGCTAAGTACTTAGGTTTTACACTCTGCAGAGGTGGTGCACTTTACCCACAAGACTTGGTTTCCCAAGACAAAATCTTTCAGAAGCCTTCCCTTAGACCAAAATGGACGCGTTCCCACCTATCAAACACGACCCACTGTCCATTTGGCTAAGTTCTTGCAACCTATATGATCATGGCGAGCCCATATTGCCAAGTGGTTGCACTTGAAGCTTCTCAACATTTGACATCTCCAATCCCTTTGTTTCCTGGGTGGCCATCCACAAGTGAGATACACAAGGTTAACCATAAATATGGGCCTTGTGAACCACTCAACATAACCCAATCCTTCCATTCCACCCAGGTGATTTATTAACTTAGTTGTTTTATTAATCAAAACTTAAGTCCTCAGACTTATAATATTTTTCCATAGTGTGAATATATATTCCACCCATGTTTTCTATTAGCTAGGCTAAGCTTGGTAGTAGTAGGAATCTCTAACTTAGGATAATCCTACTAAGGATTCATCTACAAAGTTTTCCTATAGCAAGATCTATACTTAGCAAAATCCATGCAAGTTTACTTAGCAAAATCACTAATGCATAGAAAAAGTAATGGGACAAAAAGTATGAAGCATCACTTGCCTTTTTGGTAGAGTATGGGTTCACTTCTTGATCTTTGCAACAATCACACTCTTCAAGTCACTACAAATAAATCAAGCAAGGCACAAACTCAATCTACCAATCAAGCAAATCAACACACATAAATAACAAAGTCAAAGAAATGCATGCAAGTATGCCAAGCTTTGTTTTGTTTGAAAAAGTGGTCCCTAGTGGGTCATAGTCATTTGGGTACATCTAATGGTCATTCTCTAAAGTGGCCAAGTCATTTGCAAAAGATTTCACTTTAAAACCATTTTCAAAACCAATGTTATTTTTATGTGGTGTAGAAATATTTTTACTAAGGTATTAGTTCATAGGGTTCACCAAATGAGTTTCTATTGCAAAACTTGGTGTTTTTGGGTCAGTAGGTTTGGTCCAAACCATCTACTAAAAATTTCCTTCCTTTAAACATTTCCATAATAAAATCACTAATTTTATTTGGCTAGAAATGGACTAAACTAATTAATCCATTCCAAACTTTTCCAAATTCATTTTCCAAACCATGGGTTGGTTCCTAGGGTCAGTAGGGTCACAATAAACCAATTGGCAAAGGTTTGATCTCAAAATTCATTTTTAAATGATTTTTCTAATGTTAGCAAGCACACAAAAGAATCTGCAAATTTAAACAAGCTAACAAATACTATTTGACCAACTAAGGCCATGGTTGGCTAGGGCTTGTTCTCCTGAATCTTTTGATATAAAATTTGTCAAATTTGGACGTGTGGTTCAAAAGATATAAGGGTTTGAAATCTGTATCAAATTCTGATTTCAAAATCTGTTTTAAAGAACCGCCACGTGGCTATTCTGATTCGCTCATACCGGTTCGGTGGATAGCGATGTGGGTCGACGATTTACATAAAACGCAGTGCAGATTCAACAAGGCTTGAGCTAGGCTGGAGGATTGGCTCACGGCGTGTGGCTCGGCTAGGCGCGGCTCTGTCTAATCGTGTCCGTCGAAGTGAGATCGAAGGGTGGGGAACAGAGGGTGCTGGCTCACCGGGTGGCTCAGGTCACCGGCGACGATGAGGACGGCGGCGACGCTCGGGATATGTACGAAGGCGAGGTTCTGGTGGTTCCCGAAGACGTTGGAGACGGAGACGATACGCAGAATTTCTGGGCAAGGCCAGTGGCGTTGGAGCGGTGTCCGTTTGCTTCCTGGAATGGTTCCTAGGGGCGGCCGGAGTCGAGCTGGCGGCGTCGCTTGCAGATGTTGTCGTCGGAGGTGAGGTTTGAGGGCGTGCTGAGGCAAACAAACCAGGCGGTTAGTTGCGTCTGATCGAGGGTCATGAGTGTCACGGATAGGTCTGGGGTAGTCTGTACTCACCGGAAATCTCGGAGAAGGAGCAGACGGCGCTGTCGGGGCTTGTCAAAGCGACGCCAGGCGCCCTGGTAAGCTGGTGCTATGAGGAGGTTCGCCTGGAGGTGGGGAGAAAGTTTGGGTGTGCCAGAGCAAGGCGTGGTGGCGGAATTGCCGTGGTTGTTCGTCGGAGACGGCGGTCTGGCGACAATTAGAGCAGCCTGGTGGCGTGTCTGGGGGAGAATCGAGGAACGAGAGGAGAGGGTGCCGATTTAAGGCGTGGTCATTACATGGAATCAATGTCTCCTTTACGCGCAATCAATCGCGGAGTTACTCCTTTACCAGCGGTCGCGTTTGAGTCCGGTTGAAGACGATGAACAGAGGAGGGGTGGGTCCGCTTGGCAGTGAAAGGAGGGGAGTGGAGAAAAGGGGGCCACTGGTCAGTCTCGGTGTGGTCGGAAACAGAGTGAGGAGAAAACGGTTCGGGGGGGAAAAGAATAGGAGCTGGGCTGGACTGATGGGCTTCGTGGGTCTTGTTGGGCATTTTATTTTTTTTTATTTCCTGCTTTTTCTTTTCCTTTTCTAGTTTCAATTTCTGTTTTGAATTTCCAAACAAACAATTCACACTCAAATCAAATCAAACATCATTCAATTTGTAAATTTGAATTTGATTTTGTTTATCAACATAAACCAAATCTCAAAATAAAATAATATCCTTATTTATTTTAGGTTCCATTTATAATTAAATAAATGGTCCTTAGATAATAATCCATTTAGGATTTGTTTATTTGGTTCAAATAATTCATATTGAATTATTTGGAAAGTATTCCAAAGTGATTTATTAATCATATAAGATTGGGTAATTGTTTTAATTCCAAATATCATTTTCTCATGTATTTTATTTAGAGATTTGTCCTTATTTAAAATAGGGATAGAATGGTTATTTCCATTTTATTTTATTTGGAATATTCTTTATTTCATATTTTTATTTGAATTGGGATTAATCATCACTCCATTTACTTCATGGATTAGGCCAAGATTTGATTTGGTCTAAATATTCTTTATTAATATTTTCCTCTTTGTCTTATGAAATCCATATCTTTTATTTAGAGATCCAAACTTGGTGATTCCAATTTATGAAAACTTATTTAAAATAATTCAACAAGCTTTGATGTTTAAATTAAATTGGTAAAACTTCTTATTTAAATAAAGTTTGGATATTAATTCTTTATTATTTTATTTTAAATAAACCTTTGTTGTTTTTATTCAAACTAAATGTTTTAATTCCCAAAGTTTGGTCAAGGTTTAATTTTCCTTTATTTAATAATCTTTATTTATAAAACTTCTATTTCATTTGAAAATAAATCTTTTCATTAGTATTTCCAAATGTTTTTTATTTTTCCTTTTATTAAATGTTTATCTTTTTAATTCTCTTTTGGTTTATTTTAATTCAAATGGGTTTGGAGTTCCAATTGAATTCAAAAAGTTTCTTCTGGTTCTGAAAATCAAACCAAGTTTTATTTTATTAATTTATTTTCACATTACAAGATTTGGAAAATCTTGGGATGTGACAGTAGGCGAGGACCGCCGAATTCTAGCCTCGCCGTGTACTGGCCTCAGTACTGATGCTCCTCTTTTCCTTTGCCCTTTGTCGGCACCCCTTTTTGTTTAAGCAGGTTTTTAGATCGACGCCGTTAGCAGGGTTACCCTTCCGGGTTGGCCTGGGCAGGGTTATGGACGCCATTGGTTATTCTTCAGGGCTCTTAGCCCCATTTGCATCTTGTCCGTAGTCGGACGCTCTATCGTTTTCAAGGTGATTTGGATCTTTGTATATTATATCTGTATTCTTGACTCAGGGAGTCATGTTGTATATATATCTGTTCTGTGGGTCCCATCGAGGACTGTTGTGTAATGTTATTACTTCGTTTTCCACCCACACGAAAGTGCCTGGTGGGCACCTTTGAATCGTTTCTATGCGGGTTTGGCGGGTTTCGCTCAAACTTGCATAGGGCCGATTCTGAGGGTGTTACAGAGTGGTATCAGAGCTCAGCAGTTGCGATACCCCACAAGTCCAGCCTGTAGGATAACCTAGCTAACGGCCGAAGTAGAGTGTCAAAACTATTTTGCAAAATCGGTTGGATAGTTCTGATTAGGTCTGATTTTACTCCTTACCCCTCTGCTATTCTCCTCTTACCTCTACGTGTTTTGAATCCGCTCTCTTCTCTCTCTTCGAGTCCAGGATTTCTCGTGGTTGGGTTTCCGTCGTACCTTCAGGGTTTCGCTTCCTCTTTTGGTAACGGTGTTGCTATATCTGGTCTTCATGCTATCCGAGGAATCCTTCGTCTGGTGGACTTCTCTTTGTTCCTTCTCGTGCCTTCCGGTGTTTCCGACGCGACGACATCATCTACGCTAGATCCGATGCAGAGTCTGCATCACTCCTTTATTCCCGAACCTCGCTTGTCGAGATCTTCAGTCTGAATCCCGAGAGTTGGTTGCATGACCCGCCTATTCGTGTGCAGAGTAATGGTTTGGGTGCGCGATGGACTGATCACCATCCGACTACTCTTATCATTCGCTCTTGTACATCGAATCAGTGGATCCAGCAATTTTACTCCGTCCACGGAAGCTAGAGGTGGCTTTATTTGTTGATACCTCTACCTTCGACCTTTTGTTCCCGGAGTGTTCTCTCGACGATCACGAACAACGACCTCTTGTTAGTGGTGTCGCGAGGATCTACACGATGCGAGAAGATTCAGATCGTCGACCTTCTTTCCGGTACCATGAGACGGATCTCGAGGGCGAGATCCATTGTTAGTGGTGTCGAATAGTGGCATCCCGCAAAAACCACTACTAGAAAATCGCGTTGATTTTGTGCATTGCATCATCATGACCACATGCTCATGTCATCATGCCACATTGCATTTGAGCATCGTCATCATCTGGCATTTGCTTGCATAAAACTATTTTTGAAAAGCCTGGTTTTGTTTTCTAAATGCCCTGTCTTTAATTCAAAACCCAAAACCCGGTCTCCGGATTATTTTGTTTTGTCTGCCAATGGTTTGCAAAAGCCCGGTTTAACAAATAAAATATTTAATTATTTTTTTAGTGGGGCAGTCGAACAGGCCGATTCGACCCAGTCGATCACCCCCGGAATAAAACGGTCCATCTAAACCTAAAACCTATTCCCACCCAAACCTAATCTACCCACCTATCCCAGCTCGCCACCTCACCCCTAGCCCCAATCCTTACCCACCCCGCCACCTCATCAATCCCCATCTTTTTCCCCCACTCCCTCTCTCTCACCTGTCCCCCACCTACCCTCTCTCCCTGCCCCTGGTCCCACTCCCCTGGCCCCACATGCCGACCCCACCACCTGCCTCCTCTCTCTCTCTCTCTCCCCCTCTCTCTCCCTGGGTCCCACCCCAGCACACACGCACGCACACAACGGCCACATCCTTCCTCACCCGTACGCGGGCCCCGCCTGACCCAACACGCCACCCACGCCCGGCCCCGTCCCCCACCTCGCGCTCCTCTCCACCCACCCCGCGTCGTCCACCTCTCTCTCCCTTCCCCAACCTCCCACCGCCTGCCTCGCTCGCCCCGCCAGGGTCTCCTCCCCTCTGGCCGGCTCTGCCGCCCGCCTCCTCGCCGGCAGCCGCGGCACCCTCCCGCCGCCTAGCATCTCCACCCTCCGGCGCCGGCTCCCTCCTCTCCTCCCTTCCTCCGTCGCCCTCTTCCCCGTCCCCGGCGGCCCCGGCCACCGCCTGCCGATGACGGCCTTCTTCTCCGGCCGCCCCGCCTCAGCTAGCCGGAGGCCGCCTCCCGTTCGCCACTTCGTCGGCCTCGCCTCCATCGAGCCACGCTTGAGCCCCCCCTCCTCGCCGCCCGCCTTCTCTTCTCCGGCCGCCGCCGTCGGCCGCGTCCGCTCCGGCCCGAGCACCGCCCGCCGCCCAGGAGCCCGCCCGCCGCCTCGCCTTCTCCACCCCGGCCCGAGCTACCTCCACCCTCGCCGTCGCCCGCCGCCCAGGCCACCTTCTCCTCCATCTCCTTCGCCCGTCGCCGGTCGCCTCCCCGCTGTCTCCCTCCTGGCCTCCTCGACCCCGCGTCGGGCCCCCGACCCTGACGCCTCCGGTCCTTCTCGCTGTCGTCTGTCGCCTCGTTTTCCCTGGAGCTCGCCTCCGGCCGCCCTCGGTCTCCCCCGGCGTCCTGGTGCCATGGTCGCGTCCGCCCTGCTCGCCCTTTGGCCGTGCGAGCCTGCAGGCGCCTCTTCCTGGCTCTGGCATGCGCTGGCCACGACGTCCCTTCAACCATGCCGCCGCTGCCCAGTACCTCCGGTTAAGTGATGCCTACGTGTTGCCTGTGAGTTCGGATGTCCCCAATGTTGTCGTGAAGACACAAGGTGTTGCTGCTACACCATTCAAGGCATTCGTGTTTGGCTAAACTTTGTGACAATGGCCTTTTGGAAGACCCTGGCTCTGGTCGTGTCAAGTTTGTGTGCCCTTGTTGATGTGATGCAGGAGCCACACTCCTAGTGAAAGGATCGACATTAGCCCGACCGCGATGAACCGCCCTCACCGGAAACCAAGCACTCCGTTCACACAGCGACAAGATCTTCTTCACGGACGCCAAGACCCGTTCCCGGAGGCGAAGACTGACCCCTCCGAACCCCAAGATCTCCTTCCCGGAATTCGATGCCTCAATCCTGCGGGTCCGAAGACCACATGTGCGACAAGTACCCCTGCCCGGATGCGATGCTCGAGAACCCGGACGGTAAGGACCCCAACGCAGAACGCCAAGTTCTTCATCCCGGACGCCAAGACCGACTCGATGGCGCGGACCCGACAAGAGCTTCGCAACGACAAGAACGACACCGACCCGGGCGAGTCCGACGCGCCCCCGCCGCCACACCAAGTCCTTCTTCCGGGATGCGACAAGATCTACTTCCGTTATCCGAGGCCGATCCCGTCGAACCCTGAACCCTGAGACCGAACCCCGAACGCCGGAACCCCAAGTTCTCCGAACCCTAATGTGTGAACCCCTTCCCGAAACCCTATTTTATAATATAATATAACTTGTTGCATATTAAATTGTCATACTCGCATGCATATTTGTGTGGTTTGGGGGCCTTATGCCGATTCACCTCTAATTAAATATGGGGCCATATGTGGGCAAATCTAGTCTTATATTGGCCTCATTTAAATTTGTGTAGCGAACCGGTAACTTAACTTGCCATGTTAAGACAACATCTAAAATGCGGGGTATCTAAACAACATGAACCGTTTAATTAAATGTCGGGACCCCGGTTCCGCTTAATATGGCCTAATTGCATCGCACCTTTGCCATGTCATACATCATACATGCATCATGCCCGGTCTTCTGCCTTAATCTTAAATAGTGCATCCGGTGTTTCTTCTAGTGTTTTGCTTCCTCGCGGATTAGGACGTTGATTTGATGCGAGTGTCGCCCCGATCTTCGGATAAACCTTCGGCAATGTTTTCAGGCGAGCATTCTCCCCCTTTCTACCTATTTTACATTTCTAGTCTTTATTTCCTCCTGTTGGTCTATTGCTATCTGTGTTGCGATGCTCTAGTTTTCGTACCCGTGATATCCCTTGCAGCCTTATATTGCCTTGGACACCTCCTATTACCTGTTGTTTGGTAGATGGTTGGACCTGCGCGTCGTAGTCGTTTGCTCAAGTGTTGTCGCGTGTCGCCAAGTACCACAGTTGTTGGAGTATTGCCGCATGTTTGATGTTGGAGATGATCATGGCTTTACTTATCGTTCACTTTAATTACTGTTTAACAACTAAAATTGAAGTAGGTAAGCAGACGCACAGGTGGGCAATAGATGTTATTTGGTTGTTAACCGTCCACTTGTGTCCCGTAGGACCCCGAGTACTTGATACCTGTTCCTTGAATATTCGCGCTATCCACATCCGGGAGGATTATGGGACCCCCCTGAGCCAGAGCTTGATTCATTCTTATTTCTTGGGGCCACAAACTAGTTTGAGGTTTATTTACTATCCTGTACCTATGCCATGTTTTACTGCTTATTTACGATTGTGCGAGGAGCACATCTTTGTTAGGAATTGTGACCCGTTTACGCGGTATCGACAAGCCCAGTTTTGGGTTCCCGATCGCTTCTACCGGCCCCACAAACCTCGGGTCCGTCTCAAGTCAGCTAACCGCTATGGTGTACTCAAGGGTGGCCCCTGAAATATTTCTGAATCTGTGATTGCTTTGTCGTGAAGGCCTCGTTGGGTTTTGATTTGGTTTTTCCGAGGTTGATCGAGTGTGTGCTATTTGTGCACCCGGCGGTAAAACTTTCTGAAAGCCGTGTCCGCGGTTATGGACGACTTGGAGCACAGTATCTCGATCATAGACAACTATAACTAAAGTAGTGCTATAAATTTTACTTTATAATGACTAGTAATCAGCTTCACTATAATGGAATGGCTAAATAAAACTGCTCACCCTTGCTTGTTTGGTTGGTCGCTTGCGACAACTGTATCTGACTAGTAAGTATTGCAACTACAACGGAATGGCTAAGTAAAAGTACCAACAACTGCTGGGTTTTGGGTTATCTCATGCTAAATTGTATCTGACTAGTAAGTGTCGCAACTACAACGGAATGGTTAACTAAAAGTGCCCACTGCTTATTATATCAGGACGACTATCTATACCTGACTAGTAATTGGTGTACCGATAACCGAATAAATAAAGCGCCAACTGTGAGTTCCTCGGTTGACTTCCTCGTTTGGTCTCGAGGGGGAAACGCCAGGATGGGTTTGTTTGATGGTAGTATAAGTTTGGTTCCGGATAGGTCTTTCTTACCCCTCTCTGATAGTCGCCAGTTGTATCGAGTCTCTATAGGTTGTTTAGTGCATCTTGCCGCCGCTTGATCCACCATACCTATGTAGGCGAGGACCGCCGAATTCTAGCCTCGCTGTCTTGGCCTCGATCGACGCTCCTCTTTTCTTTTGCCCTTTGTCGGCACCCCTTTTTGTTTAAGCAGGTTTTTAGATCGACGCCGTTAGCAGGGTTACCCTTCCGGCTTGGCCTGGGCAGGGTTATGGACGCCATTGGTTATTCTTCAGGGCTCTTAGACCCATTTGCATCTTGTCTGTAGTCGGACGCTCTATCGTTTTCAAGGTGATTTGGATCTTTGTATATTATATATGTATTCTTGACTCATGGAGTCGTGTTGTATATATATCTGTTCTGTGGGACCCATCGAGGACTGTTGTGTAATGTTATTACTTCGTTTTCCACCCGCACGAAAGTGCCTGGTGGGCACCTTTGAATCGTTTCTATGCGGGTTTGGCGGGTTTCGCTCAAACTTGCATAGGGCCGATTCTGAGGGTGTTACAATTCTTTCTTTTTCATGCTCATTATTCCTGACGAGATATGAGCAGTGCGAAAGCCTTCCTCAAAGATAGCCCAAGTCAGCTCATCTATAGGAGTGGTGATTTGGAAGTTGTCCCACCATGTGGCGGCTGGCCCTTCCAGCAGATATGCTGCAAACCTGACCTTTTCAGCATTAGTGCAGCCCACGGTCACTAAGCCTTTGTTTACAGAACGTAGCCAATCATTGGCCACCATGGGATCAGTCGTCCCCGAGAACTTAGCTGGCCTCAAACGCAGAAATCTGGTGAGCATATCAAAGCCCGGAGGGTTGTTGTTGTTATTGTTGTTGTTACTGGGGTTGTTGTTGTTGTTGTTGTTGCTTTGGTTCTGAATGAATGTTGTCATCATCTGCATGAGCTGTGTTTGAGGATTCATCATTTGCTGCATTTCTAGAGTAATGTTTTTGTTGTTGGGGTTGGGGTTTGCGCGACGGGTAGGCATCTGTGGTTTGTTCAAATAGAGATAAGAATGAGATACCCATAGATTTTTTCATGCACATTACATCACATAAGCAAACACAAGCATGCAACAGAAGATAAAAGTTCAACAACCAGATAACAAGTTCACAAATTAAAACACACAAGTGGCAAGCCATCCACATGTCGGATGGTCCAATAATAAGTTCACAAATAACAAGTACGATAATGAAAGATAAACGAGTAGTCAAGTCTACTCATCAGCATCAATCTCCTCCTCGAAAAAGGTAAGACCTGCGTTCTCCATCGCGGTCTTGTTCTCCTCAATAGTAGTGGTTAAGGACTCAATCTTGGCCTTGAGAGCCCTCTTCTGGGAACGAAGCCTCTCGATCACCATCTGCTGCTGCTCTAGCTCGAAATCCTTGGACTTCAGTTCTTCAGTCATGTCCTGGATCTTCTTGTTCCTATACTGGACACGTTTCTCCTGACTCTTGAACTTCCGGTCCTGGGTCTCGAACTTCGCCTCCATTTCCTTGACTATCTCGTCCTGCTGCGCGAAGAGCTTGTCCTTCTCGTGAAGCTGCACCTGGAGCTCGTAATTACTGAGCATGACATTGGTCATGTCCTTATCCACGTGCCTAATGAGAGACTCTAAGTCCTGGAGATAGAGACGTATCGGCTCTGCTGCGTCCCTCGAGTCGTCCTCGAAGTCGATGGACTCTCCATCCTCATCACGTCTTCCGAAGATGTGGAAGTGGGTGCCTCTAACATGTCGGGAGTGACGGCCTAACAGACGTCCTATCAGGTCCTGCATGACTACCTCCATGCCTCTCTCCATGTCATCGTGCATAAGCTTGAAGACGATGGCCTCCGTAGTAGGCTCTGTCTGGCATCCAGGTTGGTTCACCTTGAAGCCGCAGAGGTCCTTCCTCTCGAACTTGGTGAGTGGATGCACCATGATGGTGGGAAGAGGGAGATTGAGCAAAGTGGTAAGCTCAACGATACGAGGACCAAAGCGGGTAACCTGGAACTCATCAACAGTGCTGATGGTAATAGGAATCTATTTATAAGATAGAAAAGTTAGAACAACACTATTTAAGATAAAACAAAGACAAACATCACATACACATCCTTGGAACACAAAATCACAGAAGTCATGCATACATGAATCCATTATATCAACCAAGGTCCAAACTTATTTAAGGTATCATTTTGGAAAATAAGGTGATAGGTGGTGGTCCAACTAACGAAATACGTTTACAATCCTATCTCACTGGATCTGTTGGCTAACACAATGTTCCTAGAGGCAATCAGCCTATCTTGCTCACATGATTCCATCACTAAGTCTATAATATCTCCTCTTAAGGTTTGGTTGGTGGCTTCCAACTCTTGGGTATGTTCCTTCTCTTTCTCTAAGTCTCTTTGGAGGTTGAGCTTTCTGCACTTGACTCTAGCACTGAGTTCTTTGATAGTCCTCCAAGCTGCTTCTCTTGCTGACTCAAAGAATGTGGTGTGCACCACAGTGTTGGTGTACATGCAGAATCCTCTTTATTTGTGGTTGTCTTCCTTGATTTTGTACAAGTGAAGTTGCACCCACCAGTACTCAACTCCTTCATCCATCACTGAAAAGCCTTTGTACACAGATGCACCATGTAACTCCATTGCCACCATGAGGTCCTTAAGAATTTTGGGAAAATCAGTTTCACACTCCAAGGTCATGGTCATGAGTGGTTCTTTCTTCACGGCTTCGTTGATGGAGTTCATCTACAAATAGAGATGAGAATGAGAAGATTAGAAAAGTTTACGAGAAGAATAGACAAGTGTAGAAGTAGTTGAAAATTTTTCCTTAGTGGTTTCCAATCCTAGGGTCATAATCCTACAGGCAACACAGTGCTCTGATACCATCTGTAAGATCCCTCCTTTGTAAAGGAAAAGGATCCCTGTGATTGCAATGCTAGTCCCTGGATCATTGCTAGCATCCACAATTTAAGATGAAGTACTCAGATACAAAGGTTATTTATTACATCCATTCCAGAGATAAAACATAGTCTTTTACAACTCAGGGCCACAGGCCTAATACAAGAGTTTTGGAATGAGTAAATAAACATAAGTCTTCATCTTCATGTGCCACAGGCAAGCATGTTGAGTGTAGACTCATGACACCTAATCATCATCGGAGTAACCTATAACATCACAAGTTATAGCCTCAGTGGGTCAATACTTTGGAATAGTATTGGCAAGTGATACCTTAGTAAATTTTGAGTGCACTATATTACTATATGCATTTTGGCTACGTGTAGCTTGGCTTGCTTTGCTCAAAATAGGTTTTTCCTATAAGTTGAAATCACTCAGTTTTTCTTTGTCAAAAACTTTCCCATGAAACCACCAATAGACATTGGGGTCCTTCACCCTTGTTCACCTACAAATTTTTACTTAGAAGTTGGAGTGATGAGATTCTTGATAGCTTCCATGTGTTGATGCTCAAGTTGTCCATTGCCATGGACTTGGCTAAGTACTTAGATTTTCCATCTGCAGAGGTTGTGCATTTTCCCCACCAGACTTGGTTTCCCAAGACAGGACCTTTCAGAAGCCTTCCCTTAGACCAAATGGACGCGCTCCAACCTATCATTCCCACTACCACCAACTGTCCAAATGGCTAAGTTCAAGCAACCTATATGATCAAGGCAGAGCCCATATTTCCAAGTGGTTGCACTGTAAGCTTCTCAACACTTGGCCTCCAAAATCCCTTTGTGCCTGGGTGGCATACCACAAGTGAGATACACAAGGTAAACCATGTCCATGGGCCTTGTGTAACCACTCAACCAAAAACCACCATTCAAGTCCCATTCCACCCAGGAGGTTCATTGACCTAGTTGTTTTATTAAGAAAAACTTAAGTCCAAAGACTTAGAAATATTTTCATCATAGCATGTAGATACTTTACCAACCCTTGTTTGCTACTAGCTAGGCTAAGCATGGCATAGTAACTTAACTTAGGAAAATTCCTAGCAATTCTACAATTCTACAACTACTTAGGATTTCCCAACATAGCATTTGGCAAAAAGTATCATGCAAGACTTAGCAAAATATTTCTAATGCTTATACAAAATATAGGGATGGAAATATTCATGAAGTACCACTTGCCTTGGTAATGGGGAGAGTAGCACTCTTCACAATCACAGTCACTAGCAAAATCTACACAAAAATTTGTAGCACAAAATTACACACAATTCATACACAAAAAAAAATATGAATGCATGCATGCAAGAGAATGCTAAGTGATGATTTTTGAAAACTCCACTAAGCAAGTGCATGATACAGAAACATAACCAAGTCAAAAACTTGCTAACTAAACTTATTTAGCACTAAAACTATTTCCTAAACAAATTCTATACTCAAAATAGTCCTAAACAAGTTTCTGCATAAAAAGTCATTTTAACAGAAACTTTTTGTTAAACACATTGCAGATTCAGAAAGGGCTTGTCTCCCTGATTCCAACGGTATAAAATTTGAAAAAATCTAATGTGGGAATCAAAAGTTATAGCCATTTGAAATTTGGATCTAAATCTGATTTGAATTCTGTTTTTGATTTAAACTCTAGCCACGCGTCTAAATCCTATTGGCTGATACCGATTCGTTCAGGATCACCCTCCCGCGCCGTTGGATCTAATTAAAACCCATGGCTCAGATCTACCCATAACGGTTCGCTAACTTAACTAATTCTACGCGTTGGATCCAGATCTGACGGCTACAAATCAACTAACCAAACTCGATCGGCGCTAGCGGCGGCGACTGGCGGCGGCGCGTCTGACAGCGGCGGCGCTAGAGTTCTAGGTCGCGCGGGAGTGGGGGAGGTGGCTTACCAGAACCACAGGAGGCTGTTGATTCTCAAGGTGGCGATGATTCGGGAAGGGGCGCACTGGCACGGTCTCAGGGGCTCGTCGGAGTTGCGGGAGGCGTCTGTCGCTTGCAGTCATGGTTCTTGCTGAGGTTTGGCGTCGCCCTAGCACAAACCAGAGGGGTTAGGCGATGCAAAATACGCAGGCGAACAATCTCGTATGAAAGAGGGGGCAAGGGGCGCTCGGGTTTTACCTCAATTGGTCGCCGGAGTCAAGCGGGGGCGCAGGTGGTTGTGGTCGTGAATGGGATCGACGACCTGGGTCACGAGCAGGCAAAAGAAAAGTATCAGGAGGTGCACAAGATCATGCTGAGCATCATCATTTGAACCAGAGAGAGGGGGGCGGTCGAGGCTCACCGGAATTGGTTGCCGGAGTCGTCGGTACTGCGGGGCTTCGAGGGCAAATGCGCGCAGCCTGGTGGTGGAGTGAGCGAGGAGAGTGGGGGGAAATGACCGCGGCCGGGTGTGGTTTATATAGGCTCAAGTGCGACAGGAAATGCATGCGGCATCAAGGCTAATTACGCCGCGCCATTACCGGCATTGACAGCAGCGGCGACGCGGTCTGCGGGCGCGGTTTGGGGAAGACGAGGGCGACGTGGAGAGGGCCCGCTCGTCAGCGAAACGCGCGAAGAGGAGGTGGGGGTCGTGCCGATCGCTTGGTGCGCTTGCGCGTGTGAGAGAGAGAGGGAAAAGCCGGGTGGGCTAGTTGGGCCAGTTCTGCAGCTGGGCTGGAATCCTGGCGCCGGCCCTTTTCCAATTCTTTCTCCTTTTTCTTTTTCTATTTCGATTTTCTGAATTGGTTTTCAAATGAATTCAAGTTCCATTTGAATTCAAATTACTTTGGGGTTTTTGAAGTGGTGCAATAGTATCAAATACAGGCCTAAAACCATGTGGTTACTTTGCAAAGGTTGGTCAACTTTGGGGAAAAAAATATCTAGGACTTGGCACTTGATTTGCAAAGTTTGAAAAATGGTTTTTGAAACCATTTCCAATTTGTAAGTCTGGGTTTAAATTCTACACTCAAACCCTTCAACAAGGAAAGTAAACAATCAAGGTTCACAAACATTCAAACTTTCAAATGGTGATGGCCATTTGATTTAAGTTGCTCACATAAAATCATAGCACTATGTGCTTCTATTTTTCTGAAATGAGTTTGAAATAGACCTCAATTCTATATGCATGCATGAGTGATATGCAAACTTTGAAATTATGATTTTAGGGATGTTACAGATGCAGACTGTGTTGGCCAATATCCCCTTTGCTGATATTGAAGCCCTTGTCGACTCTGCCATCCAGATGGAAGGAAAGATCAACCAAGCCAATGAGAACCGCAAGCGTCACATGATGCATCAGCCAGGAACCCATCTGACTCCAAAGTATCGCCCTAACCCATCTCCAGGATTTGCCCCGAGAACCAACAGACTCCCGATGAACCGTTCGGCCTATCCCAATCGTGGAAACCGAAGGCCTGGAGGAAATCACAACAACCGCGGCAACTCTGGCAATTTCAACCGTGCACCACCCAAGTTCAACAACAACAATGTTGCCGCCAACACCAACACTTCCCCGAGGACTGGAAGCAATGTTGTGCCTATTGCAGCAAAGGACAAGTCGCAAGTGACTTGTTATGACTGTGGAAATAAGGGTCACTACTCCAATGAGTGCCCAAAGAAGAATGCCACATCCCCAATGCAAATGCCCCAGCTCAGCAACAGCGTCGTGTTCAGCCTGGCAGAAGGTTTGCCCCAGGAAATTCGCTCAACCGCAACGGCCGTCTTTTTCTCATGCATGCTGAAGAAGCCCAGGAAGCGCCAGACGTCGTGCTGGGTATGTTTTCTGTTAATTCAGTACTTGCTAGAGTGTTGTTTGATTCTGGTGCATCACACTCCTTTGTCACCGAAGAATTTGCATGCACTAGTAAGATTCAACCAACCAAACTGAAGCATGTTATGATTGCTCAAATCCCCGGTTCAACCACCAAAGCTAGGCAAATTTGCAAAGCCGTCCCTATCCGAATCCATGGCATAGATTTTTATGCTAATCTGATAGTACTCGGAACTAAAGGTTTGGAAGTAGTACTAGGAGGAATTGATGTCCAAACATAAAGGATTGATTAACTGTGCCAAGAAAGCCATAACCATGACCAGTACAGCCGGAATATCAGTCGAGCATATATCTGAAACCTTACCTCGTCAATTCAAGTGCAACAAGAGTATATCCCAAGCTACCATTCACCAAGTCCGGATAGTCTATGAATACCCCGATATTTTTCTAGATGTTTTGCCCGGTATGCCACCAGATTGGGATATTGAGTTTATCATTGAACTAATCCCAGGAACAGGACCCATAGCCCAGAGACCATATAGTATGAACCCGTCTGAACTAGAAGAACTGAAGAAGCAACTAGATTCCATGTTGGAAATTGGATTGATTCAACCAAGTGCGTCACCATGGAGATCACCTATTTTGTTCGTGTACAATAAGGATGGAGGTAACCGTTTGTGTACGGATTATTGGAAATTGAATGATGTCACTATCAAGAACAAGTACCCATTGCCCAAGATAGAAGATTTGTTTGATCAGTTGACCGGTGCCAAAGTGTTTTCTAAGATTGATCTTAAAACAGGCTATCATCAACTCAAGATTCGTGCAGAGGATATTCCAAAGACTGCCTTTACCACCAGATATGGATTATACGAGTATACCGTCATGTCTTTTGGATTAACCAATGCCCCCGCTTATTTCATGAATATCATGAATAAGATTTTTATGGACTTCCTGGATAAGTTTGTCATTGTTTTCATCAATGACATTCTGATTTATTCCAAATCAGAAGAAGAACATGAGCTACACCTAAGAACCATTACTGGTACCCTTAGAGAGCATCAGTTGTATGCCAAGTTTAGCAAATGTGAATTCTTGTTACAGGAGGTAGCATTCCTTGGCCACATTGTATCAGAATTGCCGTTGACCCTGCAAAGGTGAAAGATGTCGAAGATTGGCAAGCCCCAACCACTCAAACCCAAGTTCATGCATTTCTCGAATTGGCAGGATATTACCGCAAGTTCGTAGAAGGATTCTCAAGTATCGCCAGACCCATGACCCAATTGCTGAAGAAGGACAAGAAGTTTGAATGGACGGACAAATGTGAAGCGAGTTTTCAAGAACTCAAAAGGAGATTGATTTCAGCCCCAATCTTAATCATGCCGGATATCACGAAGCCCTTGGATGTGTATTGTGACGCATCCAAGACCGGTCTCGGATGTGTGCTAATGCAAGAAGGAAAAGTCATATCTTATCTATCTCGACAACTGAAACAACACGAGCAAAATTACCCAACCCATGACCTCGAACTCGCAGCTGTAGTTCTAGCCCTGAAGACATGGAGGCACTACCTGATGGGAAACCGTTGTGAGATCTATTCGGATCACAAGATCCTGAAGTATATATTCACTTAGAAGGAGCTGAATATGAGATAGAGAAGATGGATTGAGCTAATCAAGGATTACGATCTGGACATTCACTATCACCCTGGTAAAGCCAACGTGGTAGCAGATGCCCTTAGAAGATTGCGGTGCTGGTTGAACTCCATGATTTTGAAGGAGCAACCAAGCTTGCACAAAGAGATGGAATATTTTTGAATGGAATTAGTGAATGAAGGATATTTGTCTAGCATAGAACTTCAACCCACTTTGATCAGCCATATCAAAGAGGCGTAGAAAGGAAATGCTAGTATCGATGGAATCAAGCGTCGCATCAGTACAGGCAAAGTACCCGGATTCAACGAAGACGAAGGAGTTCTGTGGTACAAAGGACGCCTTTGTGTACCAGCAAATTCTGAGTTGAAAGAAGTTATTCTGAAGGAAGCTCATGATACTCTTTATTCTATCCACCCCGGAGGAACAAAGATGTATCAAGATTTGAAGGAGCAATTTTGGTGGCATAAGATGAATAGATAAATCAGAAGTTATATTGCCAAGTGTGATATATGTCAGCGAGTTAAGGTGGGACATCAAAGACCCGCTGGATTCTTGCAACCATTGCAGATTCCAGAATGGAAATGGGATTCCGTTGGAATGGAATTTATCACCGGATTGCCTACTTGTGGTAGGGGAAATGACTCTATCTGGGTCACAGTGGACAGATTGTCCAAATTCGCCCATTTCTTACCCGTCAAGACCACATATTAGAGTTTTAAGCTAGCAGAGTTATACATCGCTAGAATCGTCAGTTTGCATGGAGTCCCCAAGAACATCGTATCAGATCGAGTAACTCAGTTTACCTCGAGATTCAGGAAGAAAGTGTTGCACCCCTTTGAACTGGTCGGAAGTAGGAGAGAGTCAGATTTTCGTACCCGGCATCATACGAGAAGCAGAAGAGAAGGTTCACAAGATTCGTGAGCACCTCAAGACAGCCCAGTCCAGACAGAAGAGTTACGCCGACAAGATACGTCGAGACCTCGCCTTCAACATAGGAGATTTTATGTATCTGAAAGTGTCGCCGTTGAAGGGAATGCAGCTAAAGGAAAGTTATCCCCCCAGATATATCGGACCCTTCAAGATTCTGAACCGTCGAGGAGAAGTGTCGTATCAATTGGAACTACCCAAAGAGATGTCAACCATGCACAATGTGTTCCATATCTCATTACTTCGCAAGTGTCTAGAAGTCCCGGAGAAGACTGAAGTGTTCAAGAATATTGATCATCGGACCATGGAAATCAACGATGACCTGACCTATCCCGAAGTACCCATCTGTATTTTGGAAGAAGCTTTCAGAACTACTAGAACCTGAAGCATCAAGTTTCTCAAGATTTAGTGGAGCAACCACACAGAAGAGCAAGCTACCTGGGAGCGCAAAGATCACATCAGGACGGAGTTCCCCGATCTCTTCAAATCCTAGGTAATCTTTTTCGTCCTTTTTCAAATCTCAGGACGAGATTTTGTTTAAGGGGGGAAGGTTTGTAACATCCCAAAAATACTAAACTTGGATCATCAAACTCTAATCATCAAAATTAGGGTCAACAAAAACTTTTCCAATTAAAATATGAAAGCATTCGTATGACTGCATTAAAATTTGGATTCTTTTGAATTGCCATGATTTTGTGTTTCTTTGCTTGTAAAATGATTCTTAGGTGAAATAAACATCATCTAAACAATCCCCAAAATTTTCCCAAATACAAACAAATTAAGTGAATGGTCACTTTGGCCAATTTAACTCCCATGCCTACTTTGGCTATCTCTAACTTTCAAAACTTAACAAAAACATGTATGGATCTTTGCACCCCTTGATAGTACTCATAACATGGTACCAAGGCCCACTTTGTGATCGTCCAAAAACATTTAAATGCTTAGTTTAAATGACAGTTTAAAATTGAATCTATTTCATATGGGAAGATCCCACTATTTCAAAAACCACTCAGACAAGCTCAATTTTCAAAACCCAAGCATCCAAAAAATCCTAAACACATGCCTAGCACACCCACCAAAAATCTTTTCAAAATTCAAAACTCAAGTTATTGCGGCCATTTCATCAAACACTTGGAGACAACAAACCAAACTGGCCAAACTTCACTGTTTTGAGCAGTAATTTGGCTAAGAAATGTTCACCATTGATCACCACCGTCCTAGCAATCTCGCAGACACCCCCGTTCGCCGCCCCATGCCTCACAGCCACCGCTCGCCGTCGAAGATGCCGCATCTTCCGCGCAGAGCACCGCGCGTTCCCAATTGTTTTCCACCGCCCCTACACGCGCATTTAAACCATAGAGCATCGCCATGAGACCACCCGTCGATCGCCAACCGCAGCCATGCCTCTAGCCGCCCGTAGCCATGTCACCACCGTCGTCTGCCCATCCCTCTCGGTCTCGCCGTCGAGCCTATAAAAGGAGACGACCCCCAGCCGATTGAAGCACACCATTTCACTCCTCTCACCTCACTGATCGTTCCACCCCTTAGCCGGAGCAAGGCGAGCAGCGCATCGCCGGAATTTGACCGGAGCTCGCCGCTGCAGAGGAGAAGAGGAGCCGTTGATTTCGACCACCCTAGGAGCTGCCGCGACCACCCCTTACGCCGTCGTCGACTTTGTCGTTTGCCCGCCTCGCCATCATCACTGGAGCCCCGGTATGCCCCCTATGCACCCCCACTGAGCCGCTAGGGTTCGAGCTCGCCGGTGATCTGTTCATCGTCGACGACGACCCTCAGCCGTCGATCTTCATTCTAATCCAACGCCCCATACCGCTTCGCGTTTAAAGAGCCACTCACCAGAAGACCACGCCTGTTAGTTGTGCCCCGCGCTGCGGAGTGACACTAGGCTGGCCCATTACCCCTTCCCGCGCAGTCCACTCGTTTGAATTTAGTTTTTTCTATTTTCATTCAAACTTAGTTTTGTACCTAGTTTCAAAAATCAACCCAGCTCAATTCAGTGAACCAAATTTCATAAAACCAATTTTGATAGAAAGATATTGAAATGCTGAATCCAAGCCCGTTGGATTCATTTGGATCTATATATCAACCTTGGTAAAAATAACAAGTCAGCAGCTTTTTTGCATTCAAACATTTTTCAAATTTAAACCATAATAGCTTTTGAGTTGATTCCAACTCTCAAAAATCATAATTGATCATACCATTCAGAATATATAAAGATATATGGGTTTACTTACAAAAATAATGTTCAAGTAATAATCGAATGCCACATAGGCATTTCTAGTCACTTTAATTATTTAAAATAAAAAGGATAAACCTTATTAAATTGTGACACCACTTTAAATCACATTCCCATGTACTGAAATATGTGGTGATGACATGTGTCAACATGATCCCATGTTTGAGTTGGAGAATATTAAATCTTAAGTAGTTTTTTAATGAGTAGAAATTACTTTTGGAAAAATAAAATAAATAAGAAAAATTCTTTAATCTTGTAACGTTAGGAATGATGCTAGATCATCTATAGATCCCCTTTGTGTGATGATTGAAAGTAGTTAAGTATTGTTTGGTGATTGTGTACCTCGTATTTATTTGTAGACGCTAATACCGACCAAGGATACGAGGAGGAAGGAGAATACTACGAAGAAGAAGCCGAGGAGAACTTCAACCACTGCTCTGCAAAAGGCAAGCCAATACTTGCAAGCTATTAACTTAGCAAGATTATACTGATACCTATGCAAGCAAATACTTGCTTGTTACCATGCTAACTATATGCCTTAAGCATATGTGATCATACCCACTTGATACCCATCCTAGTTTTACTTGCAAGCTTTTTACTTTATTTCTTTATCAAAGATATTACTTAGAGTCTACTTAAGTGACTTGTAGATTCTAGGAGGATAATTGAAGGTTGCATAAAGAGCATTCAATTTGGCCTAAGCTAGATAATCTTGATGTCATCCTAAGGCATGATATTGAACTTAGTTAAACTCCACTAGTTTAACACCCCTCATTAGTACTTACACCCACTTGTAGATGCTAGTGCTAAGCATAAAACTTGATCAACTTTAGATGGGAATACTTGGTGGAAAAATGGTTATGAAAACCTTGGAATGATGGATCATTCTAATGAGATGTTTTGACATGTGTTTCCGAACACCAGATGATTTTGATGATGAAAATGTTGAGGCATGAGCCTTAGCCCTTTATAAAACCGAAGGTTGTCTGGATGCGATACCATTCCAATTTTACCGTACAACCACAATACCCGAGAATTGGCTAGGGCTTGACTGGAAACTTGTATACTTTTGTATTGGTTCCCTCACAGCCAAGGTCTGAGCTGAGGCTACCTTGTGAACATTGTCCACCTGTGCAGTACCCAAGATGACAATTGGTCATGGTTGGGAGGCCAAACTCACAGGATAGGTGCCTATACTAGGGCGTGTAATTGAAAGGTTAGGATTGATTATCCGCATACTAAGTATGGTGAATTCAGGATTTGTTCCTGACGAATGTATCGAATGTTGTGGTGAAAGTGTACAATCTCTGCAGAGTGTCAAACTATTCGAATAGCCGCGTCCGTGGTGATGGACAATTGGAGTGGCCATACTGTTCCCCCGTCAGATGTTTTCAAAATGACTTGTGATATGAATTGAGATTTTGACTTGACCACAACAGAGTTGTGATCTGAAATACAAGTTCCCACTTAGGTGTTATAAAATTTCAACTATATTTTCTTGCTTCTGAACTTAGTAGAGGTAAATCTGGATTTTTGCAAAACAAGCCTAGAGCTTAGTGTCCTACTACAAAAACCCCCTTCACTTGTTAGTATTAGTTTGCGAGTACTTAAAGAGTACTCATGGCTTTGTCCCTGGCTATTCCCGTGGCCAGACTATGAAGAGGAGTACCAGTACAAAGGACCCCAGGAAGGTTACGACAACTAGGATCATCTCCCATCGTCAGCATTGCCTGTGACCCCGAAGATGGAGCTTCGCCTATGCTACCTTTATTATTACGTTATGCCGCTGCTTGAGTTGTATTAAGAACTGGATCATGAGATCCTTATTTGTGTAAGACCTTATGTATGGTTTGTAATGGATGATGTACTGTGGTATCCAATTCTATTGTCTCGCAAAAATGGTAATCCTGGGATTGCGATGTATGGCATAACATGCATCTGGGATTAAAAATCCGGGTGTTGACAAATGATGAGCCATCTTTGTCTTTAAGAAGTTGCTCAAGCATTTTCTTGACTTTGTTGACCAAGGAAGAGCTCAATCTTGTTTCCAAGTTTTTGAGATCTTCCATGGTCACCGTGGTGTGCTCACCATCACCTTCCCCATCGTGGATACCCATATTCTCTTAGGCGGTAAAGCCCGAATAAAGATCCGAGGCTCTGATACCAATTGAAAGGATCATATGGGAACCTAGAAGGGGGGTGAATAGGTGATACTTAAAATTTTCTTCTTTTTCAAATTAGGGTTTGACAATAAAGGTAAATTCTCTAGATAATGAAACTAAGGTGAATTTTGAAGGATTTCGCAGCATAGTAAATCAAAATTTTCTACGAATGCGAACGGGGAAGCCAAGATCTAATCTAGGAGATGCAAACAACGAGGGGGGATAGATGAGATCTTCATACCCTTGAAGAAATCGCACAGCGGAACGTTCAACGGAACGTGGTTGATGTAGTCGTACTAGCCTTCTCCTCCTCGCGATCCGATCCAACGCCGCAAGTGGCGACGCCTCCAAGAGATGCACACGTATGGCACCTCGACGTCTCCTCCTTCAACGGTCCAGCAAGTTGGGTGGAGAGATAGATTGGATCTACAACACGACGGCGTGGTGCAAAGGTGGAGAATTTCTGTGGCAGGGCTTCGCCTACGTGCAGTCGGGAGAGAGAGAGGAGGGCAGCAAGTAGGCGACTAGGGTTGGAGGAGGTGTGTGGGGAGGGTGCGCCCCTGCCCTCTTTATATAGAGGGCTAGCCAGCTGCCCTTTCCCCTCCTCCAAACCCTAGGGCCGGCGGCCACATGGGGTGGAGTGGGGGGCAAGTTCCCCCCCCCCTTCTAGAAGCTCTCCCTAGGGTTTCCCCTAGGGCTTGGCCGGCTGGGCCTATGGGGCCTTGTGCCCCTGGCCCAATGCGGCCAGGGAACTCCCTCGTAGGCCCACGCTCCCTCCAGACAAGTGGGGCCACATTGGTCCCACTCTGGAACCTTCTAGAACCTTCCGGTACAATACCAAACATTCAGAAACAATTCCGAAATCCAAAAACTACTTTCCCTTATATGAATCTTATTCTCCGGACCATTCCGGAACCTCTCGTGGTGTCCTGGATCTCATCCGAGACTCCGAACATAAACTCATAAACCAATTATCCATTCTATCCTAGCGTCGAGACAGGTTAAGTGTGTGACCCTACGGGTTCGACAATATGCAGACATGATCTTCTATCAATAATCAACAGCGGGGTCTGGAAACCTATATTTACTCCCACATATTCATCGATGATCATATTAGATGAACCACGATGCCAGGATTCAATTAATCCCATATATATATTCCCTTCGTCACGCGATATTTTACTTGCCCGAGATTCGATCGTTGGCATCGGAATACCTAGTTCAATCTCGTTCACAGCAAGTACTTTACTCGTTCCATAATCCGATATCACTTTGTTATTAACTCCTTAACCACTTTCTTGCAAGCGGTGTTGATATCGATTACCTAGTGGGCCCGAAGTATATCTCTCCAACTTGGGAGGGACAAATCCCATCTCGATACATACAACCCAACAAGTACTTCCGATCACCTGAGAGACACCTTTATGATCACCCTCTCATAGGATGACGTTTGATGACCTCAAAGCTTTCTTCCGATACCAGGGAGTTGCATTATCTCATGGTCTAAGGAATACAAAATTTGACATAAGAAAAAGCTTCGCAAAGATGAACACTATGACACGATCTAATTGCTCTGCTTAATTTGGGTCTGTGCATCATATCATTCTCCCAGTGACATGATCTCTTTATTAATTGACAACTCATGTCTATGGTTAGGAAACCTTAACCATCATTAATCAATGAGCTAGTTCATAGAGGCATACTAGGGACACGGTGTTGTTCATAAACCACAAAAGTATCAAATTTTCCGCTTAATACAATTCTAGCATGGAATATAAATTTTATCATGAACAAGAATTATAATAATAACATCTTTATTATTGCCTCTAGGGCATAATGCGAACAGTCTCCCACTTGCACTAGAGTCAATAATCTAGTTTACATCTGGCAACAATCTAACACCCATGGCACTAAGGTGTTGATCATGTTTTGCTCGTGGAAGAGGTTTAGTCAACGGATCTGCGACATTCATATCTGTATGTACTTTGCTAATCTTTAGATCTCCATCTGTTATATAATCTCGAATTATATGAAACTTGTGGTTGCTGTGCTTGGTCTTTGGATGATATCTTGGTTCCTTAGCCAGTGCTATGGCGCCAGTGTTGTCACACAATATCTCCAGTGGGTCCAAGGCACTTGGAACCACACCAAGCTCTGTGATGAAGTTCCTGATCCAAACTCCTTCACTTGACGCTTCTGCAGGAGCCATGTATTCCGCTTCTACTGTAGATCCCGCGATCACGCTTTGCTTGCAGCTTATCCAGCTCACAGCTCCTCCATTCAAAATATAAACGTATCCTGTCTGAGATTTAGAATCATCCTTGTCGGTGACGAAACTAGCGTCGACGTAACCTTTTACGACGAGCTTCTCATCACCTCCACAGACCAAGAACATTTCTTTAGTCCTATTTAAATACTTTAGGATGTTCTTCATGGCTGTCCAGTGTTCCACTCCTGGATCATTTTGGTATCTGCTCGTCAAACTAAGAGCATTGGACACATCTGGTCTATTACACAGCATGGAATACATGATAGAATCTATGGCCGAGGCATAAGGCACTTTTCTCATAGCTTCTCTATCGTTTACCGTAGCTGGACACTGAGCCTTGCTCAATATCTTACCTGACAACATGGGCACTGAACCTTTCATTGCCTTATCCATTCTGAACCTTTTCAGAACTTTGTCTAGGTATGTACTTTTGCTTAAAGCTAGCAGGCGTCTTTGTCTATCTCTATAGATTTTGATGCCCAATATATAAGCAGCTTCCCCTAGGTCCTTCATTGAAACATATTTGTTCAAATAAATCTTCACATTGTTAAGCATGTCAATGTCATTTCCAATAAACAATATGTCATCCACATATAGTACCAAAAATGTCATTGAGCTCCCACTCACTTTCTTGTAGATACAAGCTACATAGCAATTTGGAACAAATCCAAAGCTCTTGATCACTTGATCAAAACGAAGGTTCCAACTCCGAGATGCTAGCTTCAGTCCATAAATGGAACGCTGAAGTATGCACACCTTATCAGCATCCTTAGGATCGACAAAACCTTCGGGTTGCATCATATACAACTCTTTATCAATGTTGCCATTGAAGAACGTAGTCTTGACATCCATCTGCCATATTTCATAATCATGAAACACAACAATTGCTAATAATATCCGAATGGACTTAAACATCACTACGGGACAGAAAGTCTCATCGTAGTAAACACCTTGAACTTGTCGAAAACCTTTCGCGACAAGTCGTGCTTTATAGACAGTAACATTACCATCTGCGTCCGTTTTCTTCTTGAAAATCCATTTGCACTCAACGGCCTTTCGGTCGCTAGGAGGGTCCACCAAATTCCATACTTGGTTTTCGCTCATGGATCCTAATTCGGATTTCATGGCCTCTAGCCATTTATCAGAGTCTGGGCTCATCATTGCTTCCTCATAGTTCGCAGGTTCACTGTTGTCTACTAACAAGACAGTCAAGACAAGGTTACCGTACCACTCAGGAGGGGCACGTGACCTTGTCGACCTGCGACGTTCAGTAGTAGCATCGTCCGAAGCTTCATGATCCTTGTCATTAGCTTCCTCTATTGTTGGTGCAGACGGCACTGGAACAATTTCAGGTGCTGCGCTACTCTCCAACTCAAGAGAAGGTTCAATAACCTCGTCTAGCTCTACTTTCCTTCCACTCACTTCTTTCGAGAGAAACTCCTTCTCAAGACAGGATCCGTTCTTTGTGACAAACACTTTGACTTCGGATCTCTAGTAGAAGGTATACCCAATCGTTTCCTTAGGGTATCCTATGAAGACGCATTTCTCCGCTTTGGGTTCGAGCTTGTCCGGCATCAACTTCTTGACGTAAGCTTCGCATCCCCAAACTTTAAGAAACGACAAATTAGGTTTAGCACCAAACCACAGTTCATACGGTGTCGTTTCAACAGATTTAGATGGTACCCTATTTAAAGTGAATGCAGCGGTTTCTAATGCATAACCCCAAAATGATAACGACAAATCTGTAAGAGACATCATTGATCGCACCATATCTAATAGAGTTCGATTCCGGCGTTCAGACACACCATTGAGTTGTGGTGTTCTGGGTGGCGTGAGTTGCGAAACTATTCCGCTTTCTTTAAGATGCGTGAGAAAATCATAACTCAAATATTCACCTCCACGATCGGATCGTAGAAATTTAATTTTTCTGTTACGATGGTTTTCCACTTCATTCTGAAATTCTTTGAACTTTTCAAATGTTTCAGATTTATGTTTCATTAAATAGATATACCCATATCTACTTAAGTCATCAGTAAAAGTGAGAAAATAGCGATAACCACCGCGCGTCAACACACTCATTGGTCCGCATACATTGGTATGTATGATTTCCAACAAGTCCGTTGCTCGCTCCATTATTCCGGAGAAAGGGGTTTTGATCATCTTGCCCATGAGGCATGTCTCGCACGTGTCAAATGATTCAAAATCAAGAGACTCCAAAAGTCCATCAGAATGGAGTTTCTTCATGCGTTTTACACCAATATGACCTAGACGGCAGTGCCACAAATAAGTCGTATTATCACTATCTACCTTGCATCTCTTAGCCTCAATGTTATGGATGTGTGTTTCATTGCTTTCGAGATTCAGAAGAAATAAACCATTCATAGAAGGTGTATGACCATAAAAGATGTTACTCATATAAATAGAACAACCATTATTCTCCGAGTTAAATGAATAACCGTCTTGCAATAAACACAATCACGATATGATGTTCATGCTCAACGCAGGGACATAATAACATTTATTAAGGTTTAAAACTAATCCCGAAGGTAAAACTAAGGAAAGCGTGCCGACGGCCATCATATCAACTCTTGATCCATTGCCAACACGCATCGTCACCTCATCCCTCGCTAGCCGTCGTCTATTCCGTAGCTCCTGTTTTGAGTTACAAATATTAGCAACTGAACCAATATCAAATACCCAGGCACTACAACGAGAGCTAGTAAGGTAAACATCAATAACATGTATATCAAATATACCTTTGATGGTGCTAGCCTTCTTGTCTGCTAAGTACTTCGGACAGTTGCGCTTTTAGTGACCCTTGTCCTTGCAATAGAAGCACTCAGTGTCCGGCTTAGGTCCAGACTTGAGCTTCTTCTCGTGAGGGCAGCAACGCTTACTTGCCTTTCTTGAAGGACTTCTTTGCACCCTTACCTTTCTTAAAGCTGGGGGTCTTGTTGACCATCAACAGATGATTATCTTTCTTGATTTCTACCTCCTCACTTTCATCTTAGCGAAGAGCTCAGTGATCGTATCAGTGGAACCAATCTGATTATGAGTAACTACAAAACCTTTGTAGCTAGGAGGGAGTGATTGCAGAACTCTGTCAATCTTGAGCTCCTCTGGAATCTTGCAGTCTAGTTGCTCAAGGCATTGGGTGTAGCCCGACATATTAATGGCGTGCTCATTAACGGAACTCCCTTCCTCCATCTTGCAGTTAAAGAATTTCTCAGAGATCTCATATCTCTCAGAGTGGGCCTGAGTCTGAAACATGGTTTTCAGTTCCTCAAGAATCTCAAAGGGCCCGGCGAACTCCTCAAAACGATTTTGAACGTCCGATTCCATGCAAACAACATGGTGCTCTTAATCACACCATAATCATCTTTGTGTGACTGATAAACATCTTTTTCATCAGCCGGCGCATCTACAACAGGGGCGTCACCTAGCGCTTTCTCAAGGACATAGTCCTTTTGTCCACCAGCAAGAATGATTCTTAGATTTCGGAACCAGATGGTGAAGTTAGACCCATTGTTCTTAAGCTTTTATTTCTCAGCAAAAACGTTAAAGTTGAAGTTGGACTTAGCCATTTGATCTACAAAATTTGCAAGTACAATTTAGACTATGTTCATGATAAGTAGTTCAACTTAATCAAATTACTAGATGAACTCCCACTAAATTCAACATCCCTCAAGTTGTTTAGTGAACATGATCCAAATTCACCACACCTAATCCGATCTTCACGAGAAGAGATGTGGTTTCAATGGTGGACGACAAAGTGTCGATCATATCATTCATATGACTCATGCTTAACCTTTCGGTTCATGTGTTCCGAGGCCATGTATGTACATGCTAGGCTCGTCAAGTCAAACCCAAGTATTTCCGCGTGTGCAAAACTGGCTTGCACCCGTTGTATGTGAACGTAGAGTTTATAGAACCCGATCATCACGTGGTGCTTGAACACGATGAACTTTCGCAACGGTGCATACATGGGGAGAACACAACGCGTCATAAGAAGTACACAACAAGATGCTTGCAACAGAAAACATCAACGCCCGCAACTAGCATGTTGCGTTCTACTCGTGAAACACATCTACGCATAGATCTAGCTCTGATACCACTGAAGGGTTTCGTAGCATAGTAAATCAAAATTTTCTACGGATGCGAATGAGGAAGCCAAGATATAATCTAGGAGATGCAAACAACGAGGGGGGATTGATGAGATCTTCATACCCTTGAAGAAATCGCATAGCGGAACGTTCAACGGAACGTGGTTGATGTAGTCATACTAGCCTTCTCCTCCTCGCGATCCGATCCGATCCAACGCTGCAAGTGGCGACGCATCCGTGATATGCACACGTACGGAACCTCGACGTCTCCTCCTTCCTCGGTCCAGCAAGTGGGGTGGAGAGATAGATTGGATCTACAACACGACGGCGTGGGGCAAAGGTGGATAGTTTCTGCGGCAGGGCTTCGCCTAGAAGCAGTCGGGAGAGAGAGAGAGGAGGGCAGCAATTTAGAGGGAGTGTCCCAACCTTTATTAACATAAGGTGGTGTCCCCTGTGTTTACAATGCTAGTCCCTGGATCAATAGCTAGAATCCACAGTTAAGATGTAATATCAAGAAACAAGGTCATAATACAACTTTATAACCAGGAATAACATAATTTATTACATCTTACATAGCTCATTTGGCTATTACATTACATTGCAGCAGAAAACTATAAGCATGGAGTCCTTCATCTTCAAAGTGCCACAGGCAGACATGTTGGCTATAGATTTTGTAATCCTAATCAATCAATCTTCACTAAAATCAATCAAACCTGCAACATCACAAGTTACAGCCACAAGGGTCAATACATTTGAATTGTATTGGCAAGTGATACTATGGTAGTATAGTGGAGTCTATCTTCTATATGCATTTGGCTAAGTGGAGTTGAGGCTTGCATTTCTCAAAATAGATTTTTCCTTTACATTTGAAAACACTAAGTTTTTGCTTAACAAAATAATTTTTTTTCTCAATCAAAGATTTGAAGATCCTTTAACCCTTGTTCAAACCACAAGATTTTAACTTAGAAATTTTAATGATGAGATTCTTGATTTCTTCCATGTCTTGATGCTCAAATTTTCCTTTACCAGGGACATGGCTAAGTACTTAGATTTTACACTCTGTAGAGGTGGTGCACTTTCCCCACAAGACTTGGTTTCCCAAGACAAGATCTTTCAGAAGCCTTCCCTTAGACCAAAATGGACGCGCTCCAACCTATCAAACACTACCACCAACTGTCCATATGGCTAAGTTCTTGCAACCTATATGATCTAGGCAGAGCCCATAATGCCAAGTGGTTGCACTTGAAGCTTCTCAACATTTGGCATCTCAAATCTCTTTGTTCCTGGGTGGCCATCCACAAGTGAGATACACAAGGTCAACCATAGACATGGGCCTTGTGAACCACTCAACCAAAATCCACCAAGCAATTACCATTCCACCCAGGTGATTCATTAACTTAGTTGTTTTATTAAACAAAAACACAAGTCCTCGGACTTAGAAATTTCCATAGTGTGAATATATTTCCACCCTTGTTTTCTATTGGCTAAGCTAAGCATGATAGTAGTAGGTATCTTGACTTAGGAATTTCTACTAAGGTTTCAACTACTAGGATTTCTTATAGCAAGGTTTATACATAGCAAAAATCCATGCAAGTTTTACTTAGCAAAATCACTAGTGCATAGTGAAAGTAATGGGACAAAAGTATGAAGCATCACTTGCCTTTTTGGTATACTATGGTTTCACTCCTTGTCCTTGCAACAATCACACTCTTCAAGTCACTACAATCCAATCAAACAAGGCACAAACTCAATCTTCCAATCAAGCAAAACATCACATAAAATGACAAAGTCAAAGTAATGCATGCAAGCATGCCAAGCTTTGTTTTGTTTGAAAAAGTAGTTCCTAATGGGTCATAAGCATTTGAAAACACCTAATGGTCATTTTGTAAAGTGGCAAAGTCATTTGCAAAAGGTTTCACCTCAAAAACCATTTTCAAAACAAAGTATCATTTTATGTGGTGTAAAAATATTTTTACTAAGGCATTAATCTATAGGGTTCACCAAATAAGTTTTCAAACCACAAAACTTGGTGTTTAGGGTCAGAGAGTTTTAAAACAAAACATTTTCCAAAGGTTTTCTTCCAAAACCATTTTTAATAAATAAACCACATTTCTATTTTACTAGAAATGGTTTTAAATCAAAGAATCATTATTTTGTTTTACCAAATTCATTTTTGAATCCACAAAGTGTTTCCTATGGTCAGTAGGTTCAAATCACACCATTTGCCAAAGATTTTATCCCCAAAATCATTTTTGAATAATTTTTATAACCTAAACAAGCATACAAATGTTTCTGCAAGAACAAACATTTTAACAGAAACTTTTTACTAAAAAAAAGGCATGGTTGGCTAGGGCTTGTTCCACTGATTCCAATGATATCAAGTTTGTAAAATTTGGACATGTGGATCAAAAGTTACAAAGGTTTGAAAATCACAAACAAATCTGTTTTCAAATTTCTGTTTTAAACTAGAGCTGGCCACGCGTCGCTCTCTAATTGGACGGTACCGGTTCGGCCGGATCGCGTAGTTGCATCCATTGGATATAATCAGATCGTGCGGCATAGGACGTGTACCTCTTCGTGGTTAATTGATCTAATCTTGCTCGCCCGATCTAGATCCTACGGCGCTGGCTTTCTTGACCAAATGCGGGCGGCGCCGATGGTGGCTAGCGGCGGCGCACGGCCAGGCGATGGCGTTACGACGATTACAAGAAGCGAGGGAGGATGGGAAAGTGCTCACCAGAATCGCAGGGCTGTGGTGATGCTCAAGGTACTATTGGCTTGATAAGGGGCGCTCAGGGGCAGTCGTAATTCCTCGTCGGAGTTAGGTCTGGCGACGGTTGCACGCGGTCGAGGTCGAGGACGATGCTACGGACACAAGAAGACAAACAGAGGACATGGTTAGCTGCGCATGGTCGAGGCGAGTGAGGAAGCGTGAATGAAACGGCGTGGGGCGGTCTGGTTTACCTGGGAGACGTCGTCGCAGTTGGAGACAGACGGCGGCGCTCAGAGCTTTGTCGGAGTCGACGCTCGGGGACGCCCGCGGTCGAACGAGGGGCATGGACAGATGCGTCAGGAGGTGGAGAAGGTTTAAGCTTGGTCGGGGAGGTAAGGAGTGGTCAGGCTCGGCCGGAATTGACAAGGAGGGTCGTCGGAGATAGAGCTGCTCGGGGAGAAATTGGGGCGGCCTGGGGGCGTGTCGAGATGGGGCGACAGAGGGAAAATGAAGAGGAGGGACAGGCGTCTTAACGTGCATGGTCAAGGTGAGTGATGGTGGCCGT
The DNA here is from genome assembly GCA_030063025.1 of Avena longiglumis. Classification (NCBI taxonomy): domain Eukaryota; kingdom Viridiplantae; phylum Streptophyta; class Magnoliopsida; order Poales; family Poaceae; genus Avena; species Avena longiglumis. Next base: position 188,588,126 of record CP125974.1, on the reverse strand, counting down.
GTTATGACGAATTCAAGCCGCGAAATCAAAGCAGAAACGGGGATGAACTGGTCGCTGCGGTGAGGACGATGAACAGGAGGGTGGGGCATACTTGTCAACGAGAAAGGAAGTGAGGGGGAAGGGTCCACATGTCAGTTGCTCCGCGGGTTCTTTCTGCGGTGAAGAAAACGGTTCGGAGGGAGTAGGTGGGCTGGGCTGGGCTGTTGGGCTGGTTTGTTGGGCTGGGTCCTTTGCACTATTTTTTTTCTGTCTGAATGATTTAATCTTTTCTATTTCTATTTACTGATTTGAAATTCCAAATAACATTCAAACATTCAAACAATTCAAATCACCACACTTGTAATGAGTTTTTGGTTCTGTTTATCAACATAAACCAAATCCCAAAATAAAATAATATTTTTATTCTTTTTAGGACCCATTCATTAATTAAATAAAATGGACCTTAGTTATTAAATCATACAGGGTTTGTTTTATTATTTAAAATCTTTATTTGAAATCTAAATAAAACCAAAACACTTAAGTAGGTTTTATTTGAGAATATAAAATACTTGGAAAACTTATTTTAAATAAATAAATAAGTTTTTTTGTGTTGATTTAAAATGGGAAAAGCCTTTACTTAAATAAAATTGGATATTAAATCCTTATTATTTTATTTAAATAAACTTTTACTATTTTTATCAAAACAAAACATTTTATTTCAAAAGCTTGGCCAAGGTTTAATTTGGGTCTATAAAATAATCCTTATTTATAAAACCACCTTTTCTTTTGAAAACCAAATCCTTTTATTAAAAGATCCAAAATAGAAATTTTAAATATTCAAAATATTTTCTTTATTAATTGTTTAACTTTTCAAATCCCTTTAGGATTTGTTTGATCAAAAAGGTTTGAAGGTTCTAATTGGAATCAAAAAGTTTCTTCTCACCCTGAAAATCAACAAAGTTTTATTTTATTCATTTATTTTTCACATAACAAGATTTGGAAAATCTTGGGATGTGACAAGCAAGTAGGCGGCTATGGTTGGAGGAGGTGTGTGGGGAGGGTGCGCCACTGCCCTCTTTATATAGAGGGCTGGCCGTCTGCCCTTGCCCCTCCTCCAAGCCCTAGGGCCGGCGGCCACATGGGGTGGAGTGGGGGGCAAGTTTCCCCCCTTCTAGAATCTCTCCCTAGGGTTTCCCCTAGGGCTTGGCCGGCTTGGCCTATGGGGCCTTGTGCCCCTGGCCCAATGCGGCCAGGGCACTCCCTCGTAGGCCCACACCCCCTCCCGACAAGTTGGGCCACGTTGGTCCCACTCCCAAAGCTTCTAGAACCTTCTGGTACAATACCAAACATTCTGAAACAATTCCGAAATCCAAAAACTGCTTTCCCTTATATGAATCTTACTCTCTGGACCATTCCGGAACCTCTCGTGATGTCTTGGATCCCATCCGAGACTCCGAACAAAAACTGATAAAACAATTATCTATTCAATCCTAGTTTCGAGAGACATGATCTTCTATCAATAATCAACAGCGGGTTCTGGAAACCCATATTTACTCCCACATATTCATCGATGATCATATCGGATGAACCAAGATGCCAGGATTCAATTAATCCCATATATATATTCCCTTCGTCATGCAATATTTTACTTGCCCGAGATTCGATCGTTGGCATCGGAATACCTAGTTCAATCTTGTTCACAGCAAGTACTTTACTCATTCCGTAATCCGATATCACTTTGTGATAAACTCCTTAACCACTTCCTTGCAAGCGGTGTTGATATCGATTACCGAGTGGGCCCGAAGTATATCTCTCTAACTTGGGAGGGACAAATCCCATCTCGATACATACAACCCAACAAGTACTTTCCGTTCACCTGAGAGACACCTTTATGATCACCCTCTCATAGGATGACGTTTGATGACCTCAAAGCTTTATTCTGATACCAGGGAGTTGAATTATCTCATGGTCTAATGAATACAATATTTGACATAAGAAAAAGCTTTGCAAATATGAACACTATGACATGATCTAATTGCTCTGCTTAATTTGGGTCTGTCCATCATATCATTCTCCCAATGACATGATCGCATTATTAATTGACAGCTCATGTCTATGGTTAGGAAACCTTAACCATCATTAATCAATGAGCTAGTCCATAGAGGCTACTAGGGACACGGTGTTGTTCATAAACCACACAAGTATCAAAGTTTCCGCTTAATACTATTCTAGCATGGAATATAAACTTTATCATGAACAAGAATTATAATAATAACATCTTTATTATTGCCTCTAGGGCATAATTCCAACAAATTTACCTATATGACAAACAAGCACTATCTAACAAAACACTAAGCAAGAACAAGTAAGTAAAGTGCGGTAAAGGATAGAAGTAACCAAAGTGGTGGACGCGGAGACATAGGGATTTGTTTCCCGTAGTTCCTTCCTTTTGAGGGGAAGTACATCTACATTTGGAGAGGGGGTGGTTTCAAACCACCAACGCCACGAGAGGCCTCCCTTGTTCTCTGATGAATCTCACCCCAACGGGATCGATCCACCTTCCACTAGATTGGCAACCTTCGAGGTGGAAGCTGGCACCTTTACAACAAGTTCAGGACACTCATGCACAACTTAATTGGAGGCTCCCAAATACAAGAAAGCTATTAAGACAAAACAAAGACAATCTTGTAAGAACCAAATCTAGAACTAGGGTTTCCAAAGAAAACACTAGAGCAATGGGGGGCCTCAAGTGAATGAGGGGGAAATGAAGATCTCTTTTGGTGAAGTAGTAGATCAAGGCCTCCTCCTTCGATTCTCAAAAGATCAAAGACTTTGGGTGGTGGAGTGAAGAGATCTTGGCGATTTGGTGGCTCAAATGGAGGTAGTAGTCTTCAATGCAACGAGCACCTTGTCCCAAGGTAGGTGGAGTTGTATTTATAGCTCCCAGATCCAATCTGACCGTTGGAGCATTTAATGCAGCGGTAGTACCGGATTTGCAAGCGGTAGTACTAGAAAACACCGGTACTACCGGCTCGGTACCGGAAGTGCATTCAACAAAGCACATGTGCCCCAGCCACCAGCGGTATCAATTTGTGGTGCTACTGTAATCATACAGGTACAGTACTCTGGGACGCATGCGGTAGTGCCGCATTTTGATAAATCTTTATTTTTGTCACATCCCAAGATTTTCCAAATCTTGTAATGTGAAAATAAAAGAATAAAATAAAACTTTGCTGATTTTCAGGGCCAGAAGAAACTTTTGAATCCAATTGGAAACTTTCAAACCAATTTGGATTAAATAAATCCCAAAGGGATTAAAAAGATAAAAAAATTATTAAAGGAAAAATAAAAATATTTTACTACTACTCTGAAATCTTTTATAAAGGTTTTGGTTTTGCAAAGGGAAAAGAAATAATTTAAATAAAGAATACTTTATAAAACCAAATTAAACCTTGGCCAAGAATTTGAAACAAAAGGGTTTGCTTTGATTAAGAGGGTAAAAGTTTGTTTAAATAAAATAGAAAGGATTTTATATCCAATTTTATTAAAGTAAAGGTTTTTCCCATTTTAAATAAAACACTAAAAATTATTTATTAATTTTAAATAAGTTTTCCAAGTATTTTATTTTCTTAATTAAAACCTACTGAAGTGTTTTGGTTTTATTTTAGATTTCAAAATAAATATTCTAATAAAACAAATCCTATTTGATTTAATGATGAAGGTCTATTGTATTTAATTATTAATGGACCCTATAGCAAAAATGTTATTTTATTTTAAACAAGTATTTCAAGTATCTTATATTTTCAAATAAAACCTACTGAATTGATTTTGAAAATATTTTGGATTTCAAACAGAGATGTTATTAATAAATCAAACCCTATTTGATTAATAAACCATGGCCCATTTTATTTAATAAATGAATGGAACCTAAAATTATTTAAAGTATTATTTTATTTCTGGAATTGATCTTTGTTACTGAACAGAAATAATTTCAAAATGTCAAAGTTTGGCGATTATTTGATTTGAATTGGACATTGTTTGTTTGTTTGGAAATTCAAAACAGAATATAGAAATAGAAAAAGAAAAAGAATCAGAAACAGAAAAAAATAAGAAAGAAATCGACCCAACCCAACAGCCCAACAGCAGCCCACCTAGCCCACCTGTTCCCACGCCCCGAATCGTTTTTCCTCACTCAGGAACTTAACCGCGCAGAGACTGACCAGTGGACCTCACTATCATTTCTTTTCCCACTGAGCGGTGGACCCCACCTCTACTGCCCATCGTCCACACCCGCTGACCCCTCTCCCCAAACTTCGCCGTTGCTGCCTTCAATCCAGCGTTCAATTCGCCATAATGTCGCCTTTACCTCGCCTTGACCATGCTCGATAAAACGCATGACGCCTTCTCCTCCGTTCCTCCTCAGACGCTCTCTTCGCCACCAGTTGCTCGGAATCATCTCCGAACCGGCAGCTCCGACAAGCTTCCTCTCAAATTCGGCTGTATCCTACCGCCCCTTGCCTCCCTATGCACCCTAGCAGCTTCCCCACTCCCAGACACTCCTCCCCGTACCCTCCGTTCGACCATGGATGCCTCAGAGCGTCGGCTTTGACAAACTCTCACGACGCCGCCGTCTGCAACCTCTCCGACGACCTCCCCCGGTAAGCACTGACCGCCCCGTGTTTTCTCGATCACGCAAACCTCCTTGCTTTGGGCTTGCGCAGCTAACCAAGTCCTCCATTTTCTTCTCGTGGACCAGCATCTCCCCGTAAATCAGAGCGCGGACACCGTTGCAAGCTCCGGTGAGAAATTGCAAACCTCGTGGCCTTGCCTGTGCCGACCACGCCGAGCTTCACCACGACCTCGCGACCTTGGTGAGCCCCTTCTCCTCCTCTCTCGCTTCCTAGACCACCGGCACCGTCTACACCTAACCGCGCCGCCAGTCGCCGCCGTGTTGGCGCCGCCCGCATATGGTCAAACGCACCAGTGCCGTAGGATCTCGATCCGACGCTTACGATAGATCGCATGAGCTGCGAAGAATGCGTTCTTTGTGCCACACGATCGATTAGATCCAACGCACTGCAACGCTGATCCGCATGAAAGGGTACCGTCCAGTAAAATCCTGCCGCGTGGCACTAGATCTGTTTAAAAGAATTTTTTAATCAGATTTATTTGCAAACTTCAAACCCTTGTATCTTTGGATCCACGGGTCCAAAAATTACAAATTTTATGTCGTTGGATTCAGGAGAGCAAGCCCTAGCCAACCATGCCCTTGGTTTAGCAAATAGTATCTGTTAGCTTGTTTGAATTTGCAGAAACATTTGTATGCTTGTTAATGATGTAAAAAATGTTTAAAAATGATTTTAGGGTTAAAACTCTTGCAAAATGGTTTTTTGTGACCTTACTGACCCTAGGAACCAACCCGTGGTTTTGAAAATGGATTTGGAAAAGAATAGTATGGAATATTAGATTTGGTCCAATTCTAGCCAAATAAAAATAATGGATTTGCTATGGAAATGATTTTGGAACAAAAACTTTGGGAAAATATTTTGATGCAAAGCTACTGACCCCAAAACACCAATTCTTGAGAGTTAGAAACTTTTGGTGAAGACTTAAAGGTTTTATATTTGATAAAACTAATTTCCACCACATAAAATGATGAATGGATTTAAAAATAGTTTTTGGACAAAACCCCTTGCTAATGACTTTGCCACTTTGGTAAATGACCAATTTGGATCATACAAAGTTTAGAAATCCAATAGAGACCCTCTTTGCAAAAATAAAACTATCTTGTGCATGTTCCCATGCATGACTTAGTTCCTTTTGTCTTGTGTGTGTGAAATTGTTTGTTTGACTTTGGTTTGGAATGTGAATTGAATTTGTGTTTGCTTGATTGAATTGTAGTGAAGTGTGAGACTAGCAAGATCAAGGAGTGAACCACCATTCCCTACCAAAAAGGAAAGTGATGCTTCATACTTTTTGTCTCATTACTTTCACTATGCATTAGTGATTTTGCTAAGTAAAACTTGCATGGAATTTTGCTAAGTATGAACCTTGCTATAGGAAAACCTAGTAGATGAATCCTTAGTAGGATTTTCCAAAGTTAAGATTCCTATTACTATCAAGCTTAGCCTAGCTAATATAAAACATGGGTGGAATATATATTCACACTATGGAAAAATTCCTAAGTCTGAGGACTTGTGTTTTGTTTAATAAAACAACTAAGTAAATGAATAACCTGGGTGGAATGGGACTTGCTTGGTGGTTTTTGGTTGAGTGGTTCACAAGGCCATGGACTTGGCTTGTGTATCTCACTTGTGGTATTCCACCCAGGAACAAAGGGATTTGAGATGTCAAATGTTGAGAAGCTTCAAGTGCAACCACTTGGCAATATGGGCTCTGCCATGATCACATAGGTTGCAAGAACTTAGCCATATGGACAGTGGATGGTAGTGTTTGATAGGTTGGAGCGCGTCCATTTTGGTCTAAGGGAAAGCTTCTGAAAGATCTTGTCTTGGGAAACCAAGTCTTGTGGGGAAAGTGCACCACCTCTGCAGAGTGTAAAATCTAAGTACTTAGCCATGTCCCTGGTAAAGGACAATCTGAGCATCAAGACATGGAAGCAATCAAGAATCTCATCATTCAAATTTCTAAGTTAAAACTTGTGGATTGAACAAGGGTTGTTTGAAATCTTCAATCTTTGATTGAGAGATGCCTTGTAAAGGATCTTCAATCTTTGATTGAGAAAAATGATTTTATCAAAGCAAAAACTTAGTATTTTCAAAGGTTAAGGAAAAATCTATTTGAGCAATGCAAGCCTCAAATCCACTTAGCCAAATGCATATATATGATAGACTCCACTATACTATTAAAAGTATCACTTGCCAATACAATTCAAATGTATTGACCCTTTGTGGATTTAACTTGTATGTTGCAGGTTTGATTGTTTTTAGTGAAGATTGATTGATTAGGATTACAAAGTCTACAACCAACATCTTCCTGTGGCACTTTGAAGATGAAGGACCCCATGATTATAGTTATTCCGCTACAAAGTAATGTAATAGCCAAATGAGCTATGTATGATGTAATAAAATTATGTTATACCTGGTTATAAAGTTATATTATGACCTTTGTTTCTTGATATTACATCTAAACTGTGGATGCTAGCTATTGATCCAGGGACTAGCATTGTAAACACAGGAGGAATCTACCTTATTAGGTTGAGACCTCTACAGATGGTATCAGCGCATTGTGTTGCCTGTAGGATTTGTAAACCTAGGATTGGACAAAAACCCTTAGAAAATTAGGAGTTGTATTTTGTTCCAAAAACTTATTTACAAAAACACTTGTAAACTCCTTCCTCAACCATTTTGGTTTCAACTCTACATCTCTTCTACTTCAACTTGATGGAAAACCTACCCCATGGCCAAAGACTACACCATGTGCAAAGGACTACTTCAACTCTAATGACTTCAACATCTTCAACTCTAATGACTTCAACATCTTCAGCATATTCACCAAGGACTTCCAACTTGGATACCACTAAGGACTACAAGTGAGACAAGGAAATCTTGCTCAAGATATGGAGACTAAGGAAAGACAAGTTAGAAGGATCCCACATCATTTGAAGTATTGCAACCAAGAGTTTTTCTCAAGGAAACCATGATCTCATACAAGAAGAATCATGAAGGAAGGAAAAATCACAAGTAAACCATATATATGGACCACCATATTTTAGTTAAGACAAAACCACCAACTTATGTGGTGTAACAAAAATATTTTATTGCCTAAGTATGTGCTTGAACCTTGTTTGAGCGAAATGTTTTGGTTTGTGATTGCATTCACATTGCTTGTGTGAATTGTGATGTGGGTGATTAGAATTAAGTCCTTAGAAATATCTTGCCTATTCTAATCCCTACTCAACCCAAGCAGATGATTTCTCCAAGAAACCCCAACATCAAGGATGGTGACAACAACAACAACCAAGAGGACAACATGAGAGAACTTATAGCAAACCAAAACCAGTTGAGCTAAGAAACAACTTAGCTTTTAGCCAACAACAATGGACTAGACCCAGCCATACAAAGGATTTTGAAACTTCAATCCCAAATGTTGCAAGGATTGGTTACTCAAATGATCAACATGAGAGAAAACTTTTCCCAAAAAGCTATGGATAACAAGGATGACAAAGATGCTATTCTAGAAGGAACCCAAGCTAGTAATACTTGTGGATACAAGGGTCATGCATCCAAGGAGCATGAAGAACAATGCCTCAAGAAGAGAGAAAGATCTACCACCTATGAAGAACATGAACTAGAAGAACTCCTAGATTTGGAGAGACCCAAAAAGAAGAAGAAGGACATAAACCAGTTACAATGTTACAATTGCAAAGAGATGGGACACTATGCCAATGAATGCCCAGAAAAGAAGAAGAACCAAAGAAACAAACAAGAGGCAGTGATACCAAAGGAAAAGAAAGATATCATCCAAGTGATGTGTTTCAAATGCAAGGAACTAGGCCACTATGCAAGCAACTGTCCAGAAAAGATGAAGAACAAGTTAAACAAGTCTATGAAGGATCTCAACCTTGGCCCATGAGTCAAGTATGGAAACCAAGGACACCATGCAAATGTTTGCTTAGAAAAGTTTTCCCAGGATTCCAAGAAGGACAATGTGTAATTTTTGTTTGAAAAATTTTAATGGTGGTAGTACCCTAGTTGTTTTGAACCTGAATGTAACCCTAGCCTCCCCAAATATCGGGACGAGATTTATTTTAAGGGTGGTAGCCTGTCACATCCCAAGATTTTCCAAATCTTGTAATGTGAAAATAAAAGAATAAAATAAAACTTTGCTGATTTTCAAGGCCAGAAGAAACTTTTGAATCCAATTGGAAACTTTCAAACCAATTTGGATTAAATAAATCCCAAAGGGATTAAAAAGATAAAAAAATTATTAAAGGAAAAATAAAAATATTTTACTACTACTCTGAAATCTTTTATAAAGGTTTTGGTTTTGCAAAGGGAAAAGAAATAATTTAAATAAAGAATACTTTATAAAACCAAATTAAACCTTGGCCAAGAATTTGAAACAAAAGGGTTTGCTTTGATTAAGAGGGTAAAAGTTTGTTTAAATAAAATAGAAAGGATTTGATATCCAATTTTATTAAAGTAAAGGTTTTTCCCATTTTAAATAAAACACTAAAAATTATTTATTAATTTTAAATAAGTTTTCCAAGTATTTTATTTTCTTAATTAAAACCTACTGAAGTGTTTTGGTTTTATTTTAGATTTCAAAATAAATATTCTAATAAAACAAATCCTATTTGATTTAATGATGAAGGTCTATTGTATTTAATTATTAATGGACCCTATAGCAAAAATGTTATTTTATTTTAAACAAGTATTTCAAGTATCTTATATTTTCAAATAAAACCTACTGAATTGATTTTGAAAATATTTTGGATTTCAAACAGAGATGTTATTAATAAATCAAACCCTATTTGATTAATAAACCATGGCCCATTTTATTTAATAAATGAATGGAACCTAAAAAGATTTAAAGTATTATTTTATTTCTGGAATTGATCTTTGTTACTGAACAGAAATAATTTCAAAATGTCAAAGTTTGGCGATTATTTGATTTGAATTGGACATTGTTTGTTTGTTTGGAAATTCAAAACAGAATATAGAAATAGAAAAAGAAAAAGAATCAGAAACAGAAAAAATAAGAAAGAAATCGACCCAACCCAACAATGAGCCCACCTAGCCCACCTGTTCCCACGCCCCGAATCGTTTTTCCTCACTCAGGAACTTAACCGCGCAGAGACTGACCAGTGGACCTCACTATCATTTCTTTTCCCACTGAGCGGTGGACCCCACCTCTACTGCCCATCGTCCACACCCGCGCGACCCCCTCTCCCCCAAACTTCGCTGCCGTTGCTGCCTTCAATCCGCGCGTTCAATTCGCCATAATGTCGCGCCTTTACCTCGCCTTGACCATGCTCGATAAAACGCCAGCGCCTTCTCCTCCGTTCCCCTCAGACGCCAACCTCTCTTCGCCACCAGGCTGCTCGGAATCATCTCCGAACCGCCGCAGCTCCGACAAGCTTCCCTCTCAAATTCCGGCTGTGTCCTACCGCCCCTTGCCTCCCTGTGCACCCTAGCAGCTTCCCCACTCCTAGACACTCCTACCCGTACCCTCCGTTCGACCGCGGACGCCTCAGAGCGTCGGCTTTGACAAACTCTGACGACGCCGCCGTCTGCAACCTCTCTGACGACCTCCCCCGGTAAGCACTGACCGCCCCGTGTTTTCTCGATCACGCAAACCTCCTTGCTTTGGGCTTGCGCAGCTAACCAAGTCCTCCATTTTTCTTCTCGTGGACCACAGCATCTCCCCGTCGTCGACCAGAGCCGCCAGACACCGTTGCAAGCTCCGGTGAGAAATTGCAGCAAACCTCGTGCGCCCCTTGCCCTGTCGACCACACGCCGAGCTTCACCACGACCTCGCGACCTTGGTGAGCCCCTTCTCCTCCTCTCTCGCTTCCTAGACCACCGGCACCGTCTACACCTAACCGCGCCGCCAGTCGCCGCCGTGTTGGCGCCGCCCGCATATGGTCAAACGCACCAGTGCCGTAGGATCTCGATCCGACGCTTACGATAGATCGCATGAGCTGCGAAGGGGTACGTTCTTTGTGCCACACGATCGATTAGATCCAACGCACTGCAACGCTGATCCGCATGAAAGGGTACCGTCCAGTAAAATCCTGCCGCGTGGCACTAGATCTGTTTAAAAGAATTTTTTAATCAGATTTATTTGCAAACTTCAAACCCTTGTATCTTTGGATCCACGGGTCCAAAAATTACAAATTTTATGTCGTTGGATTCAGGAGAGCAAGCCCTAGCCAACCATGCCCTTGGTTTAGCAAATAGTATCTGTTAGCTTGTTTGAATTTGCAGAAACATTTGTATGCTTGTTAATGATGTAAAAAATGTTTAAAAATGATTTTAGGGTTAAAACTCTTGCAAAATGGTTTTTTGTGACCTTACTGACCCTAGGAACCAACCCGTGGTTTTGAAAATGGATTTGGAAAAGAATAGTATGGAATATTAGATTTGGTCCAATTCTAGCCAAATAAAAATAATGGATTTGCTATGGAAATGATTTTGGAACAAAAACTTTGGGAAAATATTTTGATGCAAAGCTACTGACCCCAAAACACCAATTCTTGAGAGTTAGAAACTTTTGGTGAAGACTTAAAGGTTTTATATTTGATAAAACTAATTTCCACCACATAAAATGATGAATGGATTTAAAAATAGTTTTTGGACAAAACCCCTTGCTAATGACTTTGCCACTTTGGTAAATGACCAATTTGGATCATACAAAGTTTAGAAATCCAATAGAGACCCTCTTTGCAAAAATAAAACTATCTTGTGCATGTTCCCATGCATGACTTAGTTCCTTTTGTCTTGTGTGTGTGAAATTGTTTGTTTGACTTTGGTTTGGAATGTGAATTGAATTTGTGTTTGCTTGATTGACTTGTAGTGAAGTGTGAGACTAGCAAGATCAAGGAGTGAACCACCATTCCCTACCAAAAAGGCAAGTGATGCTTCATACTTTTTTTCCCATTACTTTCTCTATGCATTAGTGGTTTTGCTAAGTAAAACTTGCATGGAATTTTGCTAAGTATGAACCTTGCTATAGGAAAACCTAGTAGATGAATCCTTAGTAGGATTTTCCAAAGTTAAGATTCCTATTACTATCAAGCTTAGCCTAGCTAATATAAAACATGGGTGGAATATATGTTCACACTATGGAAAAATTCCTAAGTCTGAGGACTTGTGTTTTGTTTAATAAAACAACTAAGTTAATGAATCACCTGGGTGGAATGGGACTTGCTTGGTGGTTTTTGGTTGAGTGGTTCACAAGGCCATGGACTTGGCTTGTGTATCTCACTTGTGGTATTCCACCCAGGAACAAAGGGATTTGAGATGTCAAATGTTGAGAAGCTTCAAGTGCAACCACTTGGCAATATGGGCTCTGCCATGATCACATAGGTTGCAAGAACTTAGCCATATGGACAGTGGATGGTAGTGTTTGATAGGTTGGAGCGCGTCCATTTTGGTCTAAGGGAAAGCTTCTGAAAGATCTTGTCTTGGGAAACCAAGTCTTGTGGGGAAAGTGCACCACCTCTGCAGAGTGTAAAATCTAAGTACTTAGCCATGTCCCTGGTAAAGGACAATCTGAGCATCAAGACATGGAAGCAATCAAGAATCTCATCATTCAAATTTCTAAGTTAAAACTTGTGGATTGAACAAGGGTTGTTTGAAATCTTCAATCTTTGATTGAGAGATGCCTTGTAAAGGATCTTCAATCTTTGATTGAGAAAAATGATTTTATCAAAGCAAAAACTTAGTATTTTCAAAGGTTAAGGAAAAATCTATTTGAGCAATGCAAGCCTCAAATCCACTTAGCCAAATGCATATATATGATAGACTCCACTATACTATTAAAAGTATCACTTGCCAATACAATTCAAATGTATTGACCCTTTGTGGATTTAACTTGTATGTTGCAGGTTTGATTGTTTTTAGTGAAGATTGATTGATTAGGATTACAAAGTCTACAACCAACATCTTCTGTGGCACTTTGAAGATGAAGGACCCCATGATTATAGTTATTCCGCTACAAAGTAATGTAATAGCCAAATGAGCTATGTATGATGTAATAAAATTATATTATTCCTGGTTATAAAGTTATATTATGACCTTTGTTTCTTGATATTACATCTAAACTGTGGATGCTAGCTATTGATCCAGGGACTAGCATTGTAAACACAGGAGGAATCTACCTTATTAGGTTGAGACCTCTACAGATGGTATTAGAGCATTGTGTTGCCTGTAGGATTTGTAAACCTAGGATTGGACAAAACCCTTAGAAAAATAGGAGTTATATTTTGTTCCAAAAACTTATTTTACAAAAACACTTGTAAACTCCTTCCTCAACCATTTTGGTTTCAACTCTACATCTCTTCTACTTCAACTTGATGGAAAACCTACCCCATGGCCAAAGACTACACCATGTGCAAAGGACTACTTCAACTCTAATGACTTCAACATCTTCAACTCTAATGACTTCAACATCTTCAGCATATTCACCAAGGACTTCCAACTTGGATACCACTAAGGACTACAAGTGAGACAAGGAAATCTTGCTCAAGATATGGAGACTAAGGAAAGACAAGTTAGAAGGATCCCACATCATTTGAAGTATTGCAACCAAGAGTTTTTCTCAAGGAAACCATGATCTCATACAAGAAGAATCATGAAGGAAGGAAAATCACAAGTAAACCATATATATGGACCACCATATTTTAGTTAAGACAAAACCACCAACTTATGTGGTGTAACAAAAATATTTTATTGCCTAAGTATGTGCTTGAACCTTGTTTGAGCGAAATGTTTTGGTTTGTGATTGCATGCACATTGCTTGTGTGAATTGTGATGTGGGTGATTAGAATTAAGTCCTTAGAAATATCTTGCCTATTCTAATCCCTACTCAACCCAAGCAGATGATTTCTCCAAGAAACCCCAACATCAAGGATGGTGACAACAACAACAACCAAGAGGACAACATGAGAGAACTTATAGCAAACCAAAACCAGTTGAGCTAAGAAACAACTTAGCTTTTAGCCAACAACAATGGACTAGACCCAGCCATACAAAGGATTTTGAAACTTCAATCCCAAATGTTGCAAGGATTGGTTACTCAAATGATCAACATGAGAGAAAACTTTTCCCAAAAAGCTATGGATAACAAGGATGACAAAGATGCTATTCTAGAAGGAACCCAAGCTAGTAATACTTGTGGATACAAGGGTCATGCATCCAAGGAGCATGAAGAACAATGCCTCAAGAAGAGAGAAAGATCTACCACCTATGAAGAACATGAACTAGAAGAACTCCTAGATTTGGAGAGACCCAAAAAGAAGAAGAAGGACATAAACCAGTTACAATGTTACAATTGCAAAGAGATGGGACACTATGCCAATGAATGCCCAGAAAAGAAGAAGAACCAAAGAAACAAACAAGAGGCAGTGATACCAAAGGAAAAGAAAGATATCATCCAAGTGATGTGTTTCAAATGCAAGGAACTAGGCCACTATGCAAGCAACTGTCCAGAAAAGATGAAGAACAAGTTAAACAAGTCTATGAAGGATCTCAACCTTGGCCCATGAGTCAAGTATGGAAACCAAGGACACCATGCAAATGTTTGCTTAGAAAAGTTTTCCCAGGATTCCAAGAAGGACAATGTGTAATTTTTGTTTGAAAAATTTTAATGGTGGTAGTACCCTAGTTGTTTTGAACCTGAATGTAACCCTAGCCTCCCCAAATATCGGGACGAGATTTATTTTAAGGGTGGTAGCCTGTCACATCCCAAGATTTTCCAAATCTTGTAATGTGAAAATAAATGAATAAAATAAAACTTTGTTGATTTTCAAGGCCAGAAGAAACTTTTGAATCCAATTGGAAACTTTCAAACCAATTTGGATTAAATAAATCCCAAAGGGATTAAAAAGATAAAAATTTTATTAAAGGAAAAATAAAAATATTTTACTACTACTCTGAAATCTTTTATAAAGGTTTTGGTTTTGCAAAGGGAAAAGAAATAATTTAAATAAAGAATACTTTATAAAACCAAATTAAACCTTGGCCAAGAATTTGAAACAAAAGGGTTTGCTTTGATTAAGAGGGTAAAAGTTTGTTTAAATAAAATAGAAAGGATTTGATATCCAATTTTATTAAAGTAAAGGTTTTTCCCATTTTAAATAAAACACTAAAACTTATTTATTAATTTTAAATAAGTTTTCCAAGTATTTTATTTTCTTAATTAAAACCTACTGAAGTGTTTTGGTTTTATTTTAGATTTCAAAATAAATATTCTAATAAAACAAATCCTATTTGATTTAATGATGAAGGTCTATTGTATTTAATTATTAATGGACCCTATAGCAAAAATGTTATTTTATTTTAAACAAGTATTTCAAGTATCTTATATTTTCAAATAAAACCTACTGAATTGATTTTGAAAACATTTTGGATTTCAAACAGAGATGTTATTAAAAAATAAACCCTATTTGATTAATAAACCATGGCCCATTTTATTTATTAAATGAATGGAACCTAAAAAGATTTAAAGTATTATTTTATTTATGGAATTGATCTTTGTTACTGAACAGAACTAATTTCAAAATGTCAAAGTTTGGCGATTATTTGATTTGAATTGGACATTGTTTGTTTGTTTGGAAATTCAAAACAGAATATAGAAATAGAAAAAGAAAAAGAATCAGAAACAGAAAAAAATAAGAAAGAAATCGACCCAACCCAACATCCCAACAACAGCCCACCTAGCCCACCTGTTCCCACGCCCCGAATCGTTTTTCCTCACTCAGGAACTTAACCGCGCAGAGACTGACCAGTGGACCTCACTCACATTTCTTTTCCCACTGACCGGTGGACCCCACCTCTACTGCTCATCGTCCACACCTGCGCGACCCCCTCTCTCCCAAACCTCGCTGCCGTTGCTACCTTCAATCCGTGCGTTCAATTCGCCATAAAGCCGCGCCTTTACCTCGCCTTGACCATGCTCGATAAAACGCCAGCGCCTTCTCCTCCGTTGCCCTCAGACGCCAACCTCTCTTCGCCACCAGGCTGCTCGGAATCAGCTCCGAACCGTCGCAGCTCCGACGAGCTTCCCTCTCAAATTCTGGCTCTGTCCTACCGCCCCTTGCCTCCCTGTGCACCCTAACAGCTTCCCCACTCCCAGACACTACTCCCCGTACCCTCCGTTCGACCGCGGACGCCTCAGAGCGTCGGCTTTGACAAACTCTGACGACGCCGCCGTCTGCAACCTCTCTGACGACCTCCCCCGGTAAGCATTGACCGCCCCGCGTTTTCTCGATCACGCAAACCTCCTTGCTTTGGCCTTGCGCAGCTAACCAAGTCCTCCATTTATCTTCTCGTGGACCACAGCATCTCCCCGTCGTCGACCAGAGCCGCCAGACGCCGTTGCAAGCTCCGGTGAGAAATTGCAGCAAACCTCGTGCGCCCCTTGCACCGTCGACCACACGCCGAGCTTCACCATGACCTCGCGACCTTGGTGAGCCCTTCTACTCCTCTCTCGCTTCCTAGACCACAGGCACCGTCTACACCTGACCGCGCCGCCAGTCGCCGCCGCGTCGGCGCCGCCCGCATATGGTCAAACGCACCAGTGCCGTAGGATCTCGATCTGACGCTTACGATAGATCGCTTGAGCTGCGAAGGGGTACGTTCTCTGTGCCACATGATCGATTAGATCCAACGCACCGCAACGTTGATCCGCGCGAAATGGTACCGTCCAGTAAAATCCTGCCGCGTGGCACTAGATCTGTTTAAAAGAATTTTTGAATCAGATTTATTTGCAAACTTCAAACCCTTGTAACTTTGGATCCACACGTCCAAAAATTACAAATTTTATGTCGTTGGATTTAGGAGAGCAAGCCGTAGCCAACCATGCCCTTGGTTTAGCAAATAGTATCTGTTAGCTTGTTTCAATTTGCAGAAACATTTGTATGCTTGTTAAGGATGTAAAAAATGTTTAAAAATGATTTTAGGGTTAAAACTTTTGCAAAATGGTTTGTTGTGACCTTACTGACCCTAGGAACCAACCCATGGTTTTCAAAATGGATTTGGAAAATATTAGTATGGAATATTAGATTTGGTCCAATTCTAGCCAAATAAAAATAATGGATTTGCTATGGAAATGATTTTGGAACAAAAACTTTGGGAAAATATTTTGATGCAAAGCTACTGACCCCAAAACACCAATTCTTGAGATTTAGAAACTTTTGGTGAAGACTTAAAGGTTTTAGATTTGATAAAACTAATTTCCACCACATAAAATGATGAATGGATTTAAAAATAGTTTTTGGACAAAACCCCTTGCTAATGACTTTGCCACTTTGGTAAATGACCAATTTGGATAATACAAAGTTTAGAAATCCAATAGAGACCCTCTTTGCAAAAATAAAACTATCTTGTGCATGCTCCCATGCATGACTTAGTTCCTTTTGTCTTGTGTGTGTGAAATTGTTTGTTTAACTTTGGTTTGGAATGTGAATTGAAATTGTGTTTGATTGATTGACTTGTAGTGAAGTGTGAGACTAGCAAGATCAAGGAGTGAACCACCATTCCCTACCAAAAAGGCAAGTGATGCTTCATACTTTTTTTCCCATTACTTTCTCTATGCATTAGTGGTTTTGCTAAGTAAAACTTGCATGGAATTTTGCTAAGTATGAACCTTGCTATAGGAAAACCTAGTAGATGAATCCTTAGTAGGATTTTCCTAAGTTAAGATTCCTATTACTATCAAGCTTAGCCTAGCTAATATAAAACATGGGTGGAATATATGTTCACACTATGGAAAAATTCCTAAGTCTGAGGACTTGTGTTTTGTTTAATAAAACAACTAAGTTAATGAATCACCTGGGTGGAATGGGACTTGCTTGGTGGTTTTTGGTTGAGTGGTTCACAAGGCCATGGACTTGGCTTGTGTATCTCACTTGTGGTATGCCACCCAGGAACAAAGGGATTTGAGATGTCAAATGTTGACAAGCTTCAAGTGCAACCACTTGGCAATATGGCTCTGCCATGATCACATAGGTTGCAAGAACTTAGCCATATGGATAGTGGGTGGTAGTGTTTGATAGGTTGGAGCGCGTCCATTTTGGTCTAAGGGAAAGCTTCTGAAAGATCTTGTCTTGGGAAACCAAGTCTTGTGGGGAAAGTGCACCACCTCTGCAGAGTGTAAAATCTAAGTACTTAGCCATGTCCCTGGTAAAGGACAATCTGAGCATCAAGACATGGAAGCAATCAAGAATATCATCATTCAAATTTCTAAGTTAAAACTTGTGGATTGAACAAGGGTTGTTTGAAATCTTCAATCTTTGATTGAGAGATGCCTTGTAAAGGATCTTCAATCTTTGATTGAGAAAAATGATTTTATCAAAGCAAAAACTTAGTATTTTCAAAGGTTAAGGAAAAATCTATTTGAGCAATGCAAGCCTCAACTCCACTTAGCCAAATGCATATAGATGATAGACTCCACTATACTATTAAAAGTATCACTTGCCAATAAAATTCAAATGTATTGACCCTTTGTGGCTGTAACTTGTATGTTGCAGGTTTGATTGTTTTTAGTGAAGATTGATTGATTAGGATTACAAAGTCTACAACCAACATCTGCCTGTGCCACTTTGAAGATGAAGGACCCCATGATTATAGTTATTCCGCTGCAAAGTAATGTAATAGCCAAATGAGCTATGTATGATGTAATAAAATTATGTTATACCTGGTTATAAAGTTATATTATGACCTTTGTTTCTTGATATTACATCTAAACTGTGGATGCTAGCTATTGATCCAGGGACTAGCATTGTAAACACAAGAGGAATCTACCTTATTAGGTTGAGACCACTACAATTTTACAAGCTATAATTCTATTAATACGGAAATGTTAATACATGTGTGTTTAATAAACAAAAGGAAGTTCCTAGGTATGCCTCTCTTATAAACTAGCTCGTTGATTAACAAGATGATCAAAGGTTTCCTGATCATGGACATTGGATGTTGTTAATAACGAGGTCACAACATTAGTGTAATGATGTTATGAATATTCATCCAAAGTATAGCATTACGATCAAAGTCATTGAGTTTTTATTGCTATAACAACTTGCAAAGTGATCCTAATCCTTAGACCATGAGATCATGTCAATCACTAACACCGGAAGAGTTTCTTGATAACATCAAACGTCACATCGTAACAGGGTGATTATAAAGATGGGTTCAGAACTATTAAAGTGTTATGTTGAGGCCCATGGATCGAGAGTGGAATTTTTTCATCCCGATGACGGATAGATATGCTCTGGGCCCCTTCGGTGATATCACATTGATTAGCTTGCAAGCAAGTGATTTAATCACTAGAATGTTATATCACGGGAACGAGAAAAGAGTGCATGTCAGTGACGAGATAAAACTAGGTATGGAGATACCGATGATCGAATCTCGGACATGTAATATATCGCAAGAAAAAATGATTGAGTTACATGCGTATAAGGTTCACACGATCACAGAAGTCATCGTTGAATATGTGGGAGTCAATACGGATCTCCAGGTCCCGCTGCTGATTATTGATCGGAGAGGGGTCTCGATCATGTCTACATTATTCGCGAACTGTAGGGTGACACACTTAAGGGATACCGACACCATTTGGAGCAAATAAAATTCCAGAGAAAGAAAAAGGAAAGCACATGAATTTATTTCACTAGACACCACTGTTTCGGTAGAAATTGCTGAAACGGGTTCTGCATGTGAAATTGAATACTAGCAAGGGGTTTTGTTTGAATGTTTGTTAATTAAAGTAATTAACAAAATTCTGAATAAAGAAATAAAAGAGTTTTATTTAATGAGAGATTACATTAAATTTGGTGGAAATTTAATGGAGGTGAGTGGAATTTTGAGTGGGTGTCTATTTAGGTGAGTGGGAGCTCCACCCACATGAATGTGGAAGAGGTGGGTGCACCTCCATGGCTGCCATGCCATGGGAGAGGGATTCCCCCCTCTCCCTATAAAAGGCACCCCACTCACTCTTCTCATCTCACACCTCCTCGCGAAGGATCTCTCTCCCCCCTTTAGAATTTCCCCATGGTCTCTGATCAGCGAGATACATGTTCCCGGTGGATTTTTCTGGAAGGATTTGTTGCTTCCGCTACTTCGCTGGAGCGAGGGCACGGAGGTTGTCGGGGTACCCGGACGTGTGTGCGACCAGAGATGCACGACTGCTTTGCAGTGCTGGACTTGATGGTGCTGGACCGGCTGGACCAGATGGACTTCATCACGATCTTGAGATCGGCAAGCATTCGTCTACATCATCCATGAGTACAACCTCATTAACGCTATTCGGTCTTCGAGGGTATGTATTATATAGATGTATATCCACCCGTTGCTTGTATCTAGTAGATAGATCTTCGTACTTAGATGTTCCCATCATAGGGAAATTTTGGTTTTCTATGCTGCGAACCCTACAGTGATATCAGAGCCGGATCTATGCATAAATGATTTGCACAGGTAGTACACATATGAGTATGTGGGCGATGATGATCATTTTATTGCTTCTTAGATGTACTTTGGATATTGGTGGCATAGTGGGATGAAGCGGTCCGGACAAACTTTGCATGTCCTCGCACATGAGACATGTTCCACGCTTCACATGCAACTAGTTTGCATAAGTGGCTAGCGGGTGTCTATCTCTCCTACTATAGTCAATATCTAATTTGCAACGAGTTATCAACAATTTGGTTATCCTCGTTGTGGTTCATGTTCGTAGGTAAGAACGGTTCTAGCTTCGAAATCCCTAAGCCACGTAAAACTTGCAATGGATAAATTAGAGGCGTCTAGTTTAGATTATTGCTGGGCTAGTGTTATGATATGATGATGTTGTAAGTAGAAGTATGAGATGATACTCTTACAATACACATAACGTGTAAGTTCCATAGACTTTGGCATTACACATATAGGTATGATATTGATCATACCAAGGTGCACATGATGGAGATCATATGCAGGAACCATATCATTTCACTTATTAACATGTGATGTTTGATTGCATCTTATATTGCTTGTTTGGCTTTTTATTAGCATAATAAGATGATCCATCATTTCGATATCAAGATAAAAATGTGTTCTTCCTTAAATATGCACCGACAATGTTTCGTCGCTTCAATACATCAGATATTGATGATCAGGTGTACTTGAATCCACGAGCATATCTTGGGTGTAAGACAGTTACACACGCGAATACTAAGGTTCTTACTTGGCGAGCCTAGCATGTACAGACATGGCCTCAGAACACGGACTGAAAGGTTAAGCATGAGTCATATGTTTTGATATGATGACCATATGGATGCTCACCGTTGAAGCTACACCGACTCACGTGATGATCGGACTTGGTGTAGTGGATTTGGTTCATGTAATCATCAAAAGGGCACGAGGGATGTTGTTTTTGAGTGGGAGTTCATTTCTAATTTGGATTAGTAGAACTCAATTTATCATAAATTAAATCAAAGTGAATTTGCATAATTTGTTGTAGTCATTGGCATTCGTTCACCACCTTATGCATAGTTGTAATTGAGATAATAGAACTATAGAATTCTGGATATTTACTTTACGAACTGGTATCGTATTGTGTTGAGTGTCAATCTAAAGTTTAAAGTCCTATTGCAATCTTTCAGCAAACTCTGTTTACTCAGTGAAATTTAATAATTGGTATTAAATCAAGAGTAACAATTCCAGTGTTAGTATCTTAAGTATCATGTTTGCCTCCATGATTCTTGGTTGTTTTAAGATCAAGTTTATATAGGAGCTGAAAGAATTGTTTCAGAAACCATCATGTGTGGCAGATATAACGATATCTGAAACAATGTTTTTGGTTGAAATATGATAGAGTATAATATATGTTCTCATATTGGATGAGTATTTGCAAAGGTTTTAGATGCTAGACATCCTAATCGTCCAAAAGGGTTTTGGAAAGTAATGTTATACTCACGAATCTCCTTTATAAGCTACATTAGCTTGATCATGAAAGTTTTCATGATAAGGGTGAATAGAATATGTATGTGAAGTGTTTACTACACTAAAAAGATTACTAAAGAATGGTTTTTGAAAGAATACCGATCATTTGATGATGGTGATCTACATCAAAGTGCAAGTCCAAAGGTATTATTATTTGAATATACACGCTTTGGACTATGTGTCATGTATATGGAGCCATTGTTGATGTTGATAGATTCTTTTAAAAGTAAAAGGAAATGCTAAAAGAGAATCTATAAAATATATTTGGCAGAAAAGAAAAGATTGGAAATATCCAATTTAGGTATATAGATGATAGACATGTTATGGTTGTATTCTTTGCTTGTTAAACAATGTGGTTCTTGGGTATTGGATACCAAATTGGTTGGTACGAAATTTCATACAGAACGACGCAATTCATGAACCACAATGGCCTAAGTAACTAGCAAGAAAATATGTGATGATGTTCATTGAAAACAAAAAAAACAGTTGTTTGTATTTCTCGTTGACATCAAAGCTTGACTTCAAGATTTGTTTTAATAATTGTTATTTAAATCAGGTATTATGAGAACAAAGGTTGTTCAAATAATTACCGTATTCCATATAAGATGGATGATTTACAAATCTAGTTGGAGAAATCACATCCATAAAACCTAATGCTAAAATGTCGCAAGACAAATGATTGAAAGATCACTTACAAAGTGACATCGCCGTTTAAATTATATTGGAAAGAAAACACGGAGAATCTCCATATTCATGGATTTTTGGAGTCTTTGATTTGATTAAGTGACGCTTGTGAGACTTTCCTCGGGATAATTAAAACTTTGTTCAAAGGCCAAAGAAGAACGATCGACTAAATTATTGGAATTTATACATATCGATGTATGTAGTCCATTATGTATAGTCGTAAGCGATGGATTTCAACTTCATATGATTTTTCTGGAAATTTGAGTGAATATTCACTTAATGAGATAGAAGTATTTGTCAACATTAAAAAACTTTCAAGATGAAGTAGAAAATCATTGTAACAAGAAAATAAATGGTTTCTGATTTTATCATAAGGGATTTATTTGATCTACAAGTGTAACAAGAAAATAAATGAATTATGATTTTATCATAAAGGGATTTATTTGAGTTGCAAGTTTAGCAAAAAAACCTAGATTTACATCTCCCGAAACACCATAGGAGTATGGAGTGTTTGAGATTTGTAATAAAACCTTGTTTGACATGGTTGGATCAAAGGTGTTATCTATAAAACTGCCATTATGTTTTAAAAGATTAAAGCTTTAGAGACTATCGCTTTTATACTGAAAAGAGCTCCATCTTGATCCATTGAAATGACACTATGGAAGTTATGGTTTGGGGTAAAACCCAAGTTGTCATTTCTTAAATTTTGGTATGCTAAGCATAAGTAAGATGTTTACAACTAAAGTCGGATTAGCATGTCTTTGTAGGTTATTTTGAATAACCATTGGATATTCCTCCATAACACCGAGGACAAAAGGGTTTGTCGCTTGAAATGTGAAGTTTCTTGAAAAAGGGAATTTTTCGCAAAATTTAAGTGGGAGAACAATAGAAATTTGATAAGGTTAACGAACCTTAGATAAATGTGCTGAGTTGCGTAGCGCCGGAAATCATTCCGGAGGCTGCCATAATGCTCATAGCTTATGTGCCTCAAAGGTTGTGGTCACGGAGATCTAAGTTCTTATTGAACCAAGTAGGTCGGATAAACAATCAAATGCTGAGATTTGAGAGTAAATCATTATTGTTTGACAATGATGAACTGACTACATGCAAAGAAGCGATGATGGGCCCTGACTCCGTCAAATGGCTTGAAGCCATAAAATCCGTGATAGTTCCATACACGAGAAATCAAGTTTTGAACTTGGAAGACCCTCTGAAAAGGTGTAAAAACCTATCGGTCGTATTTGGATCTATAAAGAAACAGACAAGGATGTTTTGACATCTATGAAATAGTCGACATGTCGTAAATTATTTTATGACAATGTTCAAAGAGTTGACTATAACAAGATTTGATATTTCATAGCGATATTTAGTCTGGACGGATTAAAGTAGCAACCACTACATATAATTTGGTATATGGTAGATGAATAAACAAAAAAAAGTTCTTCTAATAGAATGGTTACCTAGGACGTGTACATGACACAGTCCAAAGGGTTTTGTTAATTCAAAGGATGCTAAAAGGGCATGCAAACTTCAATGGTTGAAGTAAGCATCGCGGAGTTGGAATCTTCACCGTGATGAAAAGGAGTTTTCATCAGGAGACGATGAAGATGCTTGCATTTGCAAGAAATTAAGTGGGAGCGCTGAGACATATTTCTAATACATTATGTGGAGCACATCTTGTTTATTAGAAATTATGTATCTTTTATTTACAAAGGTTAATAATTTCATTTTGATGAAAGACTTAGGCAACACCAGAATATTTAGCATGTATGTCTATAGCGGATAGACTTAGACGCTAATATGGTTGTGCCAAACGTACATATATGAGATATTGATGGAGTTAAATATAGAAACGACAAGAAGCGGTTCTTGTCGCATGGAAAGGAATTAAATCAAGATTCAAGTGTATCGACACTTGATAAGTGAAAAAAGATTCAAGTGTTTTGACACTTGATGAGTGTAATCACAAGAAATTTTTGATCAATCATACCATGATATGTACACATCCAGATATGTCCTATGCTCTAAATGTTATGATCATATACCAGAATGAATCATAAAATGATCATTGAACGATAGTGAGGATACTGTTATGATCTTTTGGAAGAACTAAGAATATAATTGTGTAGAGGTGACAAACAATTACAAATAGTTCACTGTAAAGCATTACATTGATACTAGCTTTGTCACAAGATACAAATTAAGTTTATCTCAATTTAAACTATGGGTGGCACAATGAAATGGAAAGAAAGTTTCCATGATGGATTTGGATGAATTCCAAAGTTAAGACATTGTGACGGATACTAAAACAAAAGGCTAAGTATATGACTGCTATAGTAGCAGCAAAGGAGGGAATTTGTGTCAAGTAGTTTGTTATCAAACTAAGGTGTGGTTCGCAACGGGATAACACTAAAGATATATTGTACGAAAATAATATCGACATGGTTTAACCCCAAGGAACTAAAGGTATAACCAAAAGACAAAATTTATACAATGCCAGCCTATTGGAGAATGAGTAATGCGTGGAGACGCAAAGACATATAAATACACACGGACCTGAAGCGTCAGATCCGTAGATTATGTTAACCACTTGCAATTGCGTATAAGGAACACCAGAAAGCCATAGGTGTTCAATACACAAAGTTTCTTAACTAGATTATTGTCTCTAGTGCAAGTGGGAGACTGAAGGGAATATGCCCGAGAGGCAATACTAAAGTGGTTATCATCGTATTCCTTGTTTATGATAAATGTTTATTTTATATGTTATAATTCTATTAATACGGAAACGTTAATACATGTGTGTTTAATAAACAAAAGGAAGTTCCTAGTTATGCCTCTCTTATAAACTAGCTCGTTGATTAACAAGATGATCAAAGGTTTCCTGATCATGGACATTGGATGTTGTTAATAACGAGGTCACAACATTAGTGTAATGATGTGATGAATATTCATCCAAAGTATAGCATTACGATCAAAGTCATTGAGTTTATATTGCTATAACAACTTACAAAGTGATCCTAATCCTTAGACCATGAGATCATGTCAATCACTAACACCGGAAGAGTTTCTTGATAACAGCAAATGTCACACTATAACAGGGTGATTATAAAGATGGGTTCAGAACTACTAAAGTGTTATGTTGAGGCCCATGGATCGAGAGTGGAATTTGTTCATCCCGATGATGAATATATATCCTCTGGGCCCTCTCGGTGATATCACATTGATTAGCTTGCAAGTAAGTGATTTCATCACTAGAATGTGATATCACGGGAACAAGAAAAGAGTGCATGTCAGTAACGAGATAAAACTAGGTATGGAGATACCGATGATAGAATCTTGGACATGTAATATATCGCGAGACAAAAGGATTGAGTTACATGCGTATAAGGTTCACACGATCATAGAAGTCATAGTTGAATATGTTGGAGTCAGTACGGATCTCCAGGTCCCAATGCGAATTATTGATCGGAGAGGGGTCTCGATCATGTCTACATTATTCTAGAACCGTAGGGTGACACACTTAAGGGATACCTACACCATTTGGAGCAAATAATATGCCAGAGAAAGAAAAAGGAAAGCGCATGAATTTATTTCACTAGACACCAAAACTGTTTCGGTTGAAATTGCTGAAATTGGTTCTGCATGTGAAATTGAATACTAGCAAGGGGTTTTATGTGAATGTTTGTTAATTAAAGTAATTAACAAAATTCTGAATAAATAAAAAAAAGAGTTTTATTTAATGAGACATTACATTAAATTTGGTGGAAATTGAATGGAGGTTAGTGGAATTTTGAGTGGGTAGCTATTTATGTGAGTGGGAGCTCCACCCACATCAATGTGGAAGAGATAGGGGCACCTCCATGGTTAACACGCCATGGGAGGGGGCTGCCCCCCTCTCCCTCCTCTCATCTCACACCTCCTCGCGAAGGATCTCTCTCCCCCCTTTAGAATTTCCCTATGGTCTCGGATCAGCGAGATACATGTTCCTGGTGGCTTTTTCTGGAAGGATTTGTTGCTTCCGCTACTTCGCTGGAGCGAGGGCACAGAGGTTGTCGGGGTACCCGGACGTGTGTGCAATCACGGATGTACCACTGCTTTGCGGTGCTGGACTTGATGGTGCTGGACCGGCTGGACCAGATGGACTTCATCACGATCTTGAGATCGGCAAGCGTTCGTCTACATCATCCACGAGTACAACCTCGTTAACGCTATTCGTTCTTCGAGGGCATGTATTCTATGGATGTACATCCACCCGTTGTTTGTATCTAGTAGATAGATCTTGGTACTTGGATGTTCCCATCGTAGGAAATTTTTTGTTTTCTATGCTGCGAACCCTACAGAGGACTAGAGGAATATGATGCTCGTTTCGGTTTTTTCTATGGTGGTCTATGGAGGGAGATCCGGAAGGGTATGTCGCCGAGTGACATTTGGAGAACCACATCGGTTTGGGATATTAAGGCTATGAGATAGAGTTATAATTCCCTGAATGAGACGTCCAAAAAATTTGGAGTAACTTTTGTATTTATGTCGAAGTAAAATAGTCACACAAGTGATGGGGAAATAAAGGGGAAGAAACAGCCATAGTCATAGTGGTAACGTACATACTGCTGGAGGAGGAAGACGAACTCGATCGATCGGTGTTGATGGGCCACCAAGTGCTGCCCAAGAATAAAATGAAGGAGTAAAAAAAAGAGGGACAAGGGAGTTTACTGGTTGGGCCTTCGGCTGCTATTTCTCTTTTTTTCCTTCAACGTTTTCTTCTTTTCTTTTTCTGTTTTATTTTCTAATTTTCAATTTGTCTCTTCAATTTGATTCAAATTTGTATCAAACCTTTTTAGAAAATTTTATATAAAATATTAGTTGATAGTTTACTCCAATTATATTATTTTTATTATTTTTTTAATAAAGTATAATTCATTTAGAAATTGACTTATACATTAAAGTAGGCCTATACATTATATTTTCTCAATTCTTGTTTATTTCATATCTTTTGATTTAGAGCTCCAAAAAGGTTTAAACCAATTTCCTTAGCTTTATAATTTTATTCTTTATGATAATCATTCATTTAAAATACTTTTATTTCGTTTTTAGTCATTGCCTTAACTTGACTTTATTTCTCTTTCTAAATTTTATAAATTTCACATCATTTTATCTAGAGCTTCAAATAAAGTCAAACTAATTTCTATGGATTTATAATTTTGCCTTTTATCTTTCTAGCTCACTTAGGAATCCTTTTCTATATTTTAAATATGGAATATATCCAAAGTCTCATTTTGTTAGGTCATTTAAACCTTGAGAAGAAAGTTATTTCTCTTAGTTTTTAAAATGCAACCATGCATGCTTCATGATTTTGAGGTTTTAAAGACATGCATACAACTTCACAAAGAAAATTGTTTTATTTAACTTTTGTTTTGAAGGAGTTATATTAAACAGTCAAAAAGTTTTTGTTCCCTCTGAATTTCTTTTAATTTTTCACATTTCAAATTTTGGAAAATTTTGGGATGTAACAGACTACCATCCTTAAAAGGAGAAGGCTAGAAAGAATAGGTTGAGTTTCAGGATAACTAGGGTACTACCACCCTTAAAAGGAAATTTTGTAGGGTTTCATTTAATGGTTCACCTGACTATGGGTTTAATAATCGACATCCAAACATGGGATCCTTATATGACTCAACTGAGTTAGCTAAATCTTACCATCCACATTATCTAATTATTCAAGGGTTCCATACATGTTGATGTGGTTCACATGTCCTTTCCGGGCCACAATGGAATCGCTTCCATTAGAGTTTCTAGCATCCTTATTCTTTTTCTTCTCAGGACAATCTGATGCATAGTGTCCAAGATTCTTACAATTGTAGCACTGCAACTGGCTAATGTCCTTCTTCGTGGAATTGCCATGTTGGTTCTGACCGAGGTTATCTCCATTGTTAGTACCATTCCCATTATTATTACCACTTCCATTGTTTTTGTGGTGTTTCTTGTGATGATGATGAGTGTGTCCATTTCCTTCATGCTGATTTGATCCAGAATCTCCATTGCTCTTTTTGAAAGAACCCATATTTTGTGTTGATCCCGAGTGATCCTTGTCAAAGCTATGCTTCCTCTTCCTGTTCTCAACTTGCTTCATCTTGATCTCCAAATTTGTAGCTTTTGTCACATAGTGATTGATAAGTTGGAACATAAGCAACTTATAACTGCATGGACATTTCATCATTTAGTCCATCAAGGAACTTTTCCTTCCTCTTAGCATTAGTGTCAGTATCATCTGGAGCATAACGTGATAGATTGTTGAATTCCTCAATGTATTCAGCGACGCTGTGGTGACGCTGTTTAAGGTTGTGAAACTCCTTCTTTAAACTCATCACGCTTGAAGATATATGGTTAGTGTGAAAACCCTCTTCAAATATTTCCCAAGTCACTTCTTCAATGGGGTAAGTGACTTGAAAGTTGTCCCACCATATAGTTGCAGGGCCTTCGAGCAAGTGTGATGCAAATCTCACTTTCTCGGCATCAGAGCATCCAACTGTCACTAAATCCTTGTTCAATGAACATAACCAGTCATCGGCTACCATTGGATTAGAAGTACCAGAGAACTTTGTAGGTCTCAACCTTAGAAATCTAGTAAGCATATCTAGAGGTGGTGGATTATTGTTGTTCTAGATGTTATTGTTGTTATTCAGATTATGATTCTGATTGTTGATGGTTTCCATGAATTGTTTCATCATATCCATTAGCTGAGTCTGTGCAGTCATCATCTATTGTATCTCATTTCCATTTTTGTTGTTCCATTGTTGGCACGGTTGTTGGCACGTCTCGGAGGCATCTGTTGGTTTAATAGGGATAAGTAGTGATAGATAGACCTAAAGAAGTTCTAACACACAACCCAAAACAAACAAGTTCAATCAAACAATCAACAAGCAACTAATCACTTAACAACTTATGAGTTTAACTGATGAATTGAACAAAACAACAAGTTCTCTTGAAAAAATCAACCTAGTACAGTCATACCACATATGACAACATGATCCATACACGAACATGATATCGATGTCTTAAATAGTTGGTAGGCAATCTAATGTCTCTTGGGTCACACTATGATAACATCAGTGGGAGCTCTCTTTTGAGTTGGGCAATCATCGGTGAAAGTGTCCTGTCTTCCGGCAGCGATGGAAAAACACTTTTGTAATGTCTTGGGTCCTTTTCCTTGAAATGTTGTTGTGGTTATCTTGAAGTTCCTTATCTAGACATTCATTAATATTGTGTCCTTTCTTCTTCATTTGGAGCAAGCGATATGGATAAGGTTTTCTTCTGTCTGCCTTAGAGCATGATACATTCCATCCTTGATTTTTTCTTTCACTTGTTGCACTATGAAGTCAAGATGACACTTGGCAGGAATGTGGTTGGTTCCTTCACATAGGAAACAACTGACTTGAGATACGGGGCATTCTTCAACTGGATGGATATCATCACAAAAGGGACATTGATCTTGATGTTCCTTAGAGGTGTGGCCTATTTTTCCACATATTTTGCAAGCTCGAGGACTTGTCGCAACTATTATCTTGAACTTCTTGTTGACATGATCCATCTTCTAGGTCCTTAGAGAAAGAAAAAGGCTCGTTTTCTACATGTTTTAAGGAGAAGAGATTCAGTAAAGAATGATCAAGGTATACGAGAAGATCTACTGAGTATAAAATTATAAGTTCATTCCTAACAAGGGTCTTTGTCCAATTCCTAGGGTTATGATCCTACAGGCAACACAGTGCTCTGATACCATCTGTAGCGGACCCGAACCCGTCTTGGTTCGAAATCCATATGATTACAATGCTAGTCCCTGATCGAATAGCTAGCACCCATAGGTTAAGATGTAATATCAAGATACAAAGGTCATATTACATCGCATGATTTAGAATATAAATACTTATTACAATATCATAGCCATATGATATCTTATTACAAACCAGAATAATGAAAGTAAAGCATGGAGTCCTTCATCTTCATGTGACACAGGCAAACATGTTGGGTGCAGACTCGTAACCCCTACTCATAAAACATCACTATCACCAAGTAATCCTGCAAAATAATAAGTTACAGCCACAAGGGTCAATACATTTGAATTGTATTGGCAAGTGTCACTACTATGTGGAAATAATTTGGAACCTAACAATACATGCATATTTGGCTAAGTAGAGTTTAGGCTCATTTGATTTCATCCTATCTTTTCAAAATAGTTTTGATCTTTGAATAACTTTCTTAAATCCCTGGCAAACTCCAAGTGCTTCTAATTCCTTGTTAACACCATCAAGTTTTACTTTGAGAAATTTGAATGTCGAGATCTTCCATAGCTTCAGGCCTTAGTGTAACATCCCAAAAATACCAAACTTAGATCATCAAACACTAATCATCAATATTAGGGTTAACACAAACTTTTCTAAGTAAACCCATGAATGCATGTATATGTGTATGCATGGATTTTGAATTTCTTTAAAAACCACCTTGTTTGTGTGATCCATTGCTTGTAAAATGTTTCTTAGGTGAAATGAACATCATCTAAAACATTCCCCACACTTTTCCTAAATACAAGTAAATCAAAACAAATATATGAGGTGAATGGTCATTTTGACCAATTTAACTCCCATGCCTACTTTGGCTGTCTCAAACTTTCAAAACCTAACAGAAACTTTTCTGGATCTTTGCAACCCTTGAATGTACTCATAACAAAGTATCAAGGCCAACTTTGTGATCATACATAAACTTTCAAATGCATAGTTTAAATGATAATTCAAAATTGAATCTTCTTCATATGGGAAGATCCCACCTTTTCAAAACCCACTCAAACAAGCTCAACTTTCAAAACCCAAGCATCTGCAGACTCACCAGCACCAATATAGCAAACCCACCAAAAATCATTTCAAAATTCAAAATTTGATTTCATGCGGCCATTTCATCAAACAGGTTGCAGACACAAATCAAACAAAACATCAAACACTATAGTGTGCAGTGATTCTTGCCTAACTTGTTCCCTAGTTAGCTCACACACACCTCAGTAGATCATCTAGAAAGATTAGCCCAACACTAGCACCCCTGTGAGCTTGCCATTGCCATTAATGGTGAACAGCCGAGCACCTCAATGTCACCCCATTGTGGACAGAAAGCTAGGAGCAGCAGCAAGCCTAGCCAGCATGTCTGGGAGGCAGCCCACCGTCCACCGCCACTTCTTGTCCCAGCCGCGAGCGTTGCCAAGCCCTGGACCACACGCACAAGCCATGCCCAGATCATGCCGAGCGTGCGCCAGAGCGCCACCCTCGACCATCACCCACAGACCGCGCGCCGCCCTCACCGCGTGCACACACGATCACCACCGACCCAGGAGACCGCCAGACATCCCCGTTTGCCGCCCCGCTACACCGCCACCGTCGAAGACGCCGCTACGCTGCACGAGCACCGTTCGTTCCAGACCAAACCATACCGCCCCATGCCTCGCGACCATGTCGTTGAGCATCGCCAGGAGACACAGCACCGTCCCCGACGAGCTCACCGTGCGCCCCGACGGTCCCCTCGGTCGACTATAAATAGAGGCCACCCCCGCACGATTTCTTTAGACCATCTCACTCCCCTCTCCCCACTGACTGTGCCACACCATTCTCAGAGCAAGGCGAGCACCACCTCGCCGGAATTTCACTGGAGCATGCCGCTGCCGGACAAGAAAGGAGCCAGCGATTGGAGCCAGCGATTGGAGCCGCCCCAGGAGAAGCCACCGGTACCAGGAGGTTCGCCGTCGTCGACTTCGTCGTTCGCCCGCATCGCCGACCCTCGCCCATACCCTGGTGAACCCCCCGCACCCCTCACTGGCCGCGCTAGGTTTCGTTCTCGCCGGAGTTGTCTCGCGTCGACGATGACCCTCAGTCGTTGGATTAGAACTAGATCGAACGATCCACGTTGCCCCATACCGCTTCGCCCAGCCCCGTGTCACTGACGAGTGGGGACACCCACTTACGCAGCCCACGGGAGAACTGCGCTTAGCAGGCCGGCCCGTTAGAATTTCCTGCCCAGCCCAGCAATTCAAATTAAAACTTTTTCTATTTCATTTCAAACACACTTCAGTACCCAACTTCAAAAATCAACCCAGATCGATTCAGTACACCAAATTGAATGAAACCAATTTGGTTGGAAAGGTCTGTGAGTGCTTAATCCAAGCCCGTTGGATTCAAGTCATTTGGATCTGTAGATCACCCATAGTAAAAATAACAAGGCATAAGCTTTTCTGCATTCAAACATTTTTCAAATTTCAACCATAAAAGATTTTGAGTTGATTCCAACTCTCAAAAATCACATTTAACCATACCTTTCAGAATATATAAAAATAAATATATGTTTACTTACAGAAATAATGTTCAAGTAATAAAAGAATGCTTCATAAGAATTTCTAGCCACTTTAATTAATTAAAATAAAAGGGTAAAACTTTATTAAATTGTGACACCACTATAAATCACATTCCCATGGACTACAATATGTGGTGATGACATGTGTCAACATGATCCCATGTTTAGTTTGGAGAATATTAAATCTGAAGTAGTTTTCAATGAGTAGAAATTACTTTTCTAAAAATAAAAAGGATTTAAACCAAGCTTTAACCTTGTAATGTTAGGGATGATGCTAGATCATCTATAGGAACCTTGTGTGTGATGATTGCAAGTAGTTAAGTATTGTTTGGTGATTGTGTACCTCGTATTTATTCATAGACGCTAGTACCGACCAAGGATACTACGAGGAGGAAGGAGGATACTACGAAGACGAAGCCGAGGAGAACTTCAACCATTGCTCTGCACAAGGCAAGCTAACACTTGCAAGATACTATACCTATGCAAGCTTATACTGATATTGTGCAAGCTAACCCTTGCAAGATACCCTACTGATGCCACAAACCCATACTTGTGATATGACTACTATATGCCTTAAGCATATGTGATCATACCCACTTGATAAACCAATCCTAGTTTTATGTGCAAGCTTCTCACTTTATTTATTTATCAAATCTTACTTAGAGTCTAACTAAGAGTTTGGTAAATACCAGACAGTGTGCTGAAGGTTGCATAAAGAGCATAAAATTTTGGCCTAAGCTAGAAACCTTGATATCAGCCTAAGATATAAGGTTGGACTTAGTGAAACTCCACTAGTTACCACCCCTCATTAGTACTACCCCCACCTGTATATGCTAGTGCTAAGCTTAAAACTTGATCAACCTTTAGATGGGATTAGTTGGTGGAAAAATGGTTATGAAAACCTTGGAATGATGGATCATTCTATTGAAATGTTTTGGACATGTGTTTCCAAACACTTGATGATTTTGGTGATGAAAATGTTGATGCATGAGCCTTAGCCCTTTATAAAACTGATGGTTGTCTGGATGCGATACCATTCCAATTTTAGCGTACAACCACAATACCCGAATATTGGGTAGGGCTTGACTGGAAACTTATATCCCTTAGTATTAGTCCCTCCCGGCCAAGGTCTGAGCTGAGGCTACCTTGTGAAGATTGTCCACCTGTGTAGTACCCAATATGACAGTGGTCATGGTTGGGAGGCCAAACTCACAGGAGAGGTTCTTATACTATGCAGTGTAATTGAAAGGTTAGGATTGATTATCCGCATACTGAGTATGGTGAATTCAGGATTTGTTCCTGACGGATGTATCGAATGTTGTGGTGAAAGTGTACAATCTCTGCAGAGTGTCAAACTATTCGAATAGCCGCGTCATGATTATGGACAGTTGGAGTGGCCATACTGTTCCCCCGTCAGACTTTTCCAAAATGACTTGAGAAATGAATTGAGACTTTGACTTGACCACAACAGAGTTGTGACTTGAATTACAAGATCCCACTTAGAAATTATAAAATTGTGACTTTTGCAAAACCACCCTAGAGCCTAGTGTCCTATTATACAAAAACCCCTTTATCTGTTAGTATTAGTTTGCGAGTACTTGAAGAGTACTCATGGATTTGTCCCTGGCTATTCCCATGGCCAGACTATGAAGAGGAGTACCTGGAGGAGGGACCCCAGGAAGGTTACGACAACTAGGATCATCTCCCATCGTCAGCATTGCCTGTGACCCCGAAGATGGAGCTTCGCCTACGCTACCGTTATTATTACGTATTCCGCTGCTTGATGTTGTATTAAGAACTGGATCATGAGATCCCTATTTGTGTAAGAACTTATGTATCGTTTGTAATGGATGAAGTATTATGGTATCCAATTCTGTTATGTCTCGCAAAAATGGTAATCCTGGGATTGCGATGTATGGCATAACAGGCATCTAGGATTGAAAAATCCGGGTGTTGACAAGTTGGTATCATATCCAGGTTTTGACCATAGGAGACCCTAGTTAGATTGGACGTTGAACCAAAAACTTAGTTTTGAAACCAAAGAACAAAAATATTTACGAAAACTTATTCTCATTCTTACCTCTTTAATTCTTTAATAAAACTTCATGTTCCTCAAAAACTCTTGCAAAATAGATAAAATTTTGACACACTTGATCAGTCTACTAATCTACTCACCTCTATTTTTATAGATGGACGTGAAGTACAGAAAGTTTTACCAACTGGGGAATGGTGGAGACCTTATCTTTCAGAGGGATCTGGATCAGCTTTCGGAACTTCTGGAGCGTCCGCACCCCGAGTTCTTCGGAGCTCAGCTCAATGATCAAGGAGGAGAAGATCTGAAGTGGCTAATTGTTGCAAGTCTCTGAGGAAAGATTGAACCTCCCACTGCGGAGGGAATTCAGTTTACCTTGAGGGAAAACAACTGGCTCGATGGACTTGCCAGAGCAATGCACGCAGCTCTTTCCCGTATGTGTGGGAAGAGCATCAATCAGATCAAGGGTACTCGCTTTGAGTTTTGCCCAAGGCGTGATGCAAATGGACAACCACTGGAAGCCCCATACCACCCCGAGTTGAAGACTCAATTGGACCACCTTAGCTTCATGATGTATGATCGTCAGCAGGAGTTGGACAACTGCCGTGACTACTGCAACCACAAGTCTGCCATCATTAAGACGAAGGACCAGACCATCGCCATGCTATCAAAGGATCGCAAGTCTCGCCGCCGTCAGCTCAACAAGAAGGAGCGCATTATTGCCCGTCTTCGCCATCGCATCTCCTCTCTGGAAGAGACCATCCACGAGAGAGACATGCAGTTAGAGGAAAGGGAGAATGTCGGAGAGGATCTTAGTGGAGACCCTTACTCCTATCTCAGCGATGACGATGATTTTCTGGAGGATCAGGCCATGGACTTCTTCACCGATGAGGATGATTTCGCCTTCATCGATGATGCTGAAGATGATGAAGCCACAAACTCCGAGGAGTAGTAGCACTGAGCACTAGCGTAGTAAGGAGTAGTCGGTCCCACTGTATCGTAGTCTCCAGAATGGTTCTTAAAACCATCTGTTTTTCTTTGTTGTGGTGTGTGTTGTACTGTGTGCTATGAGTGAATGAATGAAAAAGCAAGTTGCTAGAAAAACCTGAGTCAAGCTCTAAAAACTTTTCAAAAACCCAAAACCTTAGCAATTTCCCTCTTTTCTCATAATTTATATCAATCTTCACATGCCACGT
Source organism: Avena longiglumis (assembly GCA_030063025.1). NCBI lineage: Eukaryota > Viridiplantae > Streptophyta > Magnoliopsida > Poales > Poaceae > Avena > Avena longiglumis. The sequence continues at coordinate 188,552,193 of CP125974.1, read as the reverse complement.
GGAGGAAGTGGTTCAGCCCCGGACCCGATGTTGCAGATCCTGCAAATGTTGACTTCTGACCGCGAAGCTGAAAGAGCAGAACGTCAAGCCAACCTAGCCACTCTGCAACAGATAGCCCAGTTAGCCCACAACAACCTAGGCCATGGAAATCAGGACAACCATGGATCTAAGATCAAGAATTTCCAGAATACCAACCCACCCGTTTTCACCAAGTCAGAAGAACGCCTAGACGCCGATGATTGGCTGCAAACCATGGAAAATAACTTAGAAGTAGCCGGAGTAGAAGCCAACGAGAAAGTCCTATTCGCCACCCATTATCTAGCCGGAGATGCCAGGGCATGGTGGAACAATGTTCGTGCAATGACCGGAGGCCAAATGATGACCTGGGAGGAATTCAAGGTCAAGTTTAGCAGAACCCATGTGCCGCCAGGTTTGATCAAGAGAATGAGAGACGAGTTCAGAGAGCTAAAGAAAGGAAGGATGACTATAGTGGAATACCGTGACAAATTTTTGTCATTAGCTAGGTATGCCCCGGACGAGATAGACACCGAAGCCAAGAAGAAAGAAAGATTCCTGAATGGTCTGCATGACGAGATGCAGACGGTGTTAGTCAATATCCCCTTTGTTGATATTGAAGCCCTTGTCGACTCTGCTATCCAGATGGAAGGAAAGATCAACCAAGCCAATGAGAACCGCAAGCGTCGCATGATGCATCAACCAGGAACCCATCAGACCCCAAAGTATCGCCCCAACCCATCTCCAGGATTTGCCCCAAGAACCAACAGACCCCCTATGAACCGTCCAACCTATCGCAACCGTGGAAACCCTAGACCTGGAGGAAATCACAACAACCCCGGCAACTCTAGCAATTTCACCCGTGCCCCACCCAAGTTCAACACCAACAATGCTACCGCCAACCCCAACACTGCCCCGAGGACTGGAAGCAATGATGTGCCTGTCGCAACCAAGGAGAGTCACAAGTGACCTGTTATGACTGTGGAAATAAAGGCCACTATTCCAACGAGTGCCCCAACAAGAAGAATGCTACAGCCACTAACACCAATGTCCCAGCTCAGCAGCAGCATCGTGTTCAGCCAGGGAGAAGATTTGCCCCAGGGAATTCACTCAACCGCAATGGCCGTCTTTTTCTCATGCATGCTGAAGAAGCTCAGGAAGCGCCAGACGTCGTGTTGGGTATGTTTTCTGTTAATTCAGTACTTGCAAGAGTGTTGTTTGACTCTGGTGCATCGCATTCATTTGTCACCGAAGAATTTTCCTGCACTAGTAAAATTCAACCAACCATATTGAAGCATGTGATGATTGTACAAATTCCCGGATCAACCACCAAGGCTAGGCAAATTTGCAAGGTCATCCCTTTCCGAATCCATGGCATAGATTTTTATGCTAATCTAATAGTACTCGGAACTAAAGGTTTGGAAGTAGTACTAGGAATGGATTGGATGTCCAAACATAAAGGATTGATTGACTGTGCCAAGAAAGCTATTACCATGACCAGTACCACCGGAATATCAGTCGAGCATATATCTGAAACCTTACCTCGCCAATTCAAGTGTAACAAGAGTATAGCCCAACCTACCATTGACCAAGTTTGGATAGTATGCGAATACCCCGATGTATTTCCAGATGTTTTGCCCGGTATGCCCCCAGATCGGTATATCGAGTTTATCATCGAACTAATCCCCGGAACAGGACCCATATCCCAGAGACCCTATAGTATGAACCCGTCGGAACTAGAAGAACTGAAGAAGCAACTGGATTCCATGTTGGAAATCGGATTGATTCAACCGAGTGCGTACCCATGGAGATCACCTGTCTTGTTTGTGGACAAGAAAATTGGAGGTAACCGTTTGTGTACGGATTATCGAAAGTTGAATGATGTCACCATCAAGAATAAGTACCCCTTGCCCAAGATAGAATATTTGTTTGATCAGTTGACCGGAGCCCAGGTGTTTTCTAAGATTGATCTTAGAACTGGCTATCATCAACTCAAAATTCGTGTAGAGGATAATCCCAAGACTGCCTTTACCACTAGATATGGATTTTATGAGTATACAGTCATGTCTTTTGGATTAACCAATGCCCCCTCTTATTTCATGAACCTCATGAATAAGATTTTTATGGACTTCCTGGATCAGTTTGTCGTTGTTTTCATCGATGACATTCTGATTTATTCCAAATCAGAAGAAGAACATGAGCTACACCTAAGGACCATTCTTGGAACCCTTAGAGAGCATCAGTTGTATGCCAAGTTCAGCAAATGTGAATTCTGGTTACAGGAAGTAGGATTCCTTGGTCACATTGTATCAGCCGGAGGAATTGCCGTTGACCCTGCCAAGGTGAAAGATGTAGAAGATTGGCAAGCCCCAACCACTCAAACCCAAGTTCGTGCTTTTCTAGGATTGGCGGGATATTACCGCAAATTCGTAGAAGGATTCTCTAGTATCGCCAGACCCATGACCCAATTGCTGAAGAAGGACAAGAAGTTTGAATGAACCGACAAATGTGAAGCGAGTTTTCAAGAACTCAAAAGGAGATTGATTTCAGCCCCAATTCTGATCATGTCGGATATCACGAAGCCCTTCGATGTGTATTGTGACGCATCCAAGATTGGTCTCGGATGTGTGCTAATGCAAGAAGGCAAAGTTATATCCTATCTATCGCGACAATTGAAGCAACATGAACAAAATTACCCAACCCATGACCTCGAACTCGCAGCCGTAGTTCTAGCCCTGAAGACATGGAGACATTACCTGATGGGAAATCGTTGTGAGATTTATTCGGATCACAAGAGCCTAAAGTATATATTCACCCAGAAGGAGATGAATATGAGGCAGAGAAGATGGATTGAACTAATCAAGGATTACGACCTGGACATTCACTATCACCCTGGAAAAGCCAATGTGGTAGCCGATGCCCTTAGCAGATTGCCGTGCCACTTGAACTCCATGATTTTGAAGGAGCAACCAAGTTTGCACAAAGAGATGGAAGATTTTCGAATGGAATTAGTAAGTGAAGGATTTTTGGCCAGCATAGAACTTCAGCCCACTTTGATCAGTCAGATTAAAGAGGCGCAGAAAGGAAATGCTAGTATCGACGGAATCAAGCGTCGTATCGGTACAAGCAAAGTACCCGGAATCACCGAGGACGAAGAAGGAGTTCTGTGGTACAGAGGACGCCTTTGTGTACCAGCAAATTCGGAGTTGAAAGAAGTTATCTTGAAGGAGGCTCACGATACTCTTTATTCTATCCATCCCGGAGGAACTAAGATGTATCAAGAGATTTGAAAGAGCAATTTTGGTGGCATAAGATGAAGAGAGAAATCGGAAGCTATATCGCCAAGTGTGATATATGTCAGCGAGTCAAGCCAGGACATCAAAGACCCGTTGGATTGTTGCAACCTTTGAAAATTCCGGAATGGAAATGGGATTCTGTAGGAATGGACTTTATCACTGGACTACCTACTTCTAGTAGGGGAAATGACTCTATTTGGGTCATAGTGGACAGATTGTCCAAAGTCGCCCATTTCTTGCCCGTTAAAACCACCTATCAGAGTTCGAAGCTAGCAGAGTTGTACATCACTAGAATCGTTAGTTTGCACGGAGTCCCCAAGAACATAGTATCGGATCGAGGAACTCAGTTTACCTCGAGATTCTGGAAGAAAGTCCAAGAAGGTTTAGGAACCCGCCTAGATTTCAGATCACAGATCACCCTCAGACCGATGGACAAACGGAGCGAGTAAACCAAATACTCGAAGATATGCTTAGAGCATGTGTGCTAGAATATGGATCCAAGTGGGAAGACTGTCTGCCGTTTGCAGAATTTTCTTACAACAACAGTTACCAAGCCAGTTTGCAAATGGCCCCCTTTGAATTCATGTACGGAAGAAAGTGCCGCACCCCTTTGAACTGGTCGGAAGTAGGAGAGAGTCAGATCTTTGGACCCGACATCCTACGAGAAGCAGAAGAGAAGGTTCACAAGATTCGTGAACACCTCAAGACAGCCCAATCCCGACAAAAGAGTTACGCCGACAAGAGACATCGAGACCTCGCCTTCAACATCAGAGATTTTGTTTATCTGAAAGTGTCTCCATTGAAGGGAATGCAGCGTTTCCAACTCAAAGGAAAGTTAGCCCCCAGATATATCGGACCTTTCAAAATTCTGAACCGTTGAGGAGAAGTATCATATCAATTGGAACTACCTGAAGAGATGTCAGCCGTGCACAATGTGTTCCATATCTCGTGACTTCGCAAGTGTCTCGAAGTTCCCGAGAAGACCGAAGTGTCACTACTAGGAAAACAACTATAGGTAATCAGCACATCCGTGGCTCACATGGTTGAAGTGCCCCACGGCTAAAACAGGCGTGGCTCACCTGTGGGCAGTGCCCTACTAGTAACTAGAACAACCGTGGCACACATGACTATAGTGCGCCACAGATGTGTGTGGTCCAGGGCCCTGTTGACGCCGCCAAACATCATGAAGCACTATAGTCATGTGCGCCACAGTTGTTAGTGTCATCTGTGGCGCACATGGGGGGGGTGCGCTACGCCTAAGCGCACGCCCCCTCTGCTGTTAAACGGCCACAAACATCTGTGGCGAACATGGCATAGTGCGCCACAGATGTATAAACTTAGCCGTAGAGCACTCTGCCCTAGTGCCCTACGCCTAAGTGGCATGCACTCCACAACCCCCGGTGGATCGCCTTTTTAGGGTTTACAAAAAATAAACGAAAATGATAAACACTTCAAAAAATTAAATCCTTTCATATTTAGGTAGGTAATGTGGTATAGCATCTAGTAAAATTAACAAACATGAGTTTTGACTTTATTTGCAAAAACAAGTCATGCCACGGTAAAAAGGCCGTAACTTTTGCATACGATATCGAAAAAAATCGTATAATATACCAAAATGACGAGAACGAGATTTCGCATCCGCTCGCAACCACCTACGGTCGTTTAGCGATTTTTTAGATTTTCAAAATTCGAAAAGAGTAAAAAGTTACGGTCAAAAGACCGTTTTTTCCTGCAGAAAAAAATAGAGGGCGACTTACCCGTAGCGCACCACCACCTAGTGCGCCACGGATAAGCTTGGGCGGGATTCAAATTTCGAATCCCCACCCCGCCCACCTTCCCTCCCCTTCTCTCATTTTCCTTTTCCTCCTTTCTCATTTCCTTCTTCTCCTCCTTCTCCTTCTCCTTTCTCCTCCTCTTCCTCCTCCTTGCAGTGAACATGGTGATGGCGGCGGCGGCCTCCTACTTGCAGTTCCGACGACGAGACGGCGGGCTCCTTCTTCTCCTCCTCTTCCTCCTCCTCCTTGTAGTTCCGACGATGACGAGGCCTCCTATTCTTCTCCTCCTCCTCCTCCTCCTCTTCTTCTCCTCCTCCTCCTCTCCTCCTCCTCCTCCTCCTCCTCTTCTTCTCCTCATCTTCCTCCTCCTCCTCTTCCTCTCCTTCTCCTCCTCCTCTTCCTCCTCTTCTCCTCCTCCTCCTCCTCCTCATCATCTTCTCCTCCTCTTCCTCCTATTCTCCTCCTCCTCCTTGCAGTTCCGGCAGCGACGAGGAGGCAGCGAGGCGGCGACGGCGACCTGCACCTGCCAGCAGCGACGACGAGATCCAGATCTGCTGCTTTTTTGAATTTTGAAATTTATATCCGTGGCGCCTGGCACCTAGTGCGCCACGGTTATCGTTCATACGCGTGGCGCACCTGCCCAAACTTCGTGGCGCCTGGCATGCGCCACGCCTGTATCTAAACTTCTGTGGCGCACCATGCAGTGCGCCACGGCTACGAGATAGCCATAGCGCGAGGCCCGTGGCGCACTGCTAGTGCGCCACAGAAGGCCTTTTCATGTGCGCCACGAATAGGCGTTTTTCTAATAGTGTGTTCAAGAATATCGATCACCGGACCATAGAGATCAACGATGACCTAACCTATCCCTAAGTACCCATCCATATATTGGAAGAAGACTTTCGAACTACCAGAACCCGAAGCATCAAGTTTCTCAAGATTCAGTGGAGCAACCACACAGAAGAGGAAGCTACCTGGGAACGCGAAGATCACATCAGGACGGAGTTTCCAGATCTCTTCAACTCCTAGGTAATCTTTTCGTCCATTTTCAAATCTCGGTACGAGATTTTTTTTAAGGGGGGAAGGTTTGTAACATCCCAAAAATACCAAACTTAGATCATCAAACACTAATCATCAAGATTAGGGTTAACAAAAACTTTTCTAAGTAAACCCATGAATGCATGTATATGTGTATGCATGAATTTTGAATTTCTTTAAAAACCACCTTGTTTGTGTGATCCATTGCTTGTAAAATGTTTCTTAGGTGAAATGAACATCATCTAAAACATTCCCCACACTTTTCCTAAAGACAAGTAAATCAAAACAAATATATGAGGTGAATGGTCATTTTGACCAATTTAACTCCCAAGCCTACTTTGGCTGTCTCAAACTTTCAAAACCTAACAGAAACTTTTCTGGATCTTTGCACCCCTTGAATGTACTCATAACAAAGTATCAAGGCCCACTTTGTGATCATCCAGAAACTTTCAAATGCATAGTTTAAATGACAATTCAAAATTGAATCTTCTTCATATGGGAAGATCCCACTTTTTCAAAACCCACTCAAACAAGCTCAACTTTCAAAACCCAAGCATCTGCAGACTCACCAGCACCAATCTAGCAAACCCACCAAAAATCATTTCAAAATTCAAAACTTGATTTCATGCGGCCATTTCATCAAACAGGTTGCAGACACAAATCAAACAAAACATCAAACACTATAGTTTGCAGTGATTCTTGCCTAACTTGTTCCCTAGTTAGCTCACACACACCTCAGTAGATCATCTAGAAAGATTAGCCCAACACTAGCACCCCTGTGAGCTTGCCATTTCCATTAATGGTGAACAGCCGGGCACCTCAATGTCACCCCATTGTGGACAGCAAGCTAGGAGCATCAGCAAGCCTAGCCAGCATGTCTGGGAGGCAGCCCACCGTCCACCGCCACTGCATGTCCCATCCGCGAGCGTTGCCAAGCCCTAGACCACGCGCACAAGCCGCGCCCAGACCATGCCGAGCGTGCGCCAGAGCTCCACCCTCGACCATCACCCACAGACCGCGCGCCGCCCTCACCGCGTGCACACACGATCACCACCGACCTAGGAGACCGACAGACATCCTCGTTTGCCTCCCCGTGCCATACAGCCACCGCCCGCCGTCGAAGACGCCGCCTCTGCCGCGCAGAGCACTGGCCGTTCCAGACCAAACCACACCGACCCATGCCTCGCGACCATGTCGTTGAGCATCGCCAGGAGACACAGCACCGTCCCCTACCCCTGCCCATGCCTATAGCCGCCTGTAACGCCGCCCCCGACGAGCTCACCGTGCGCCCCGACGGTCCCCTCGCTCGAATATAAATAGAGGCCACCCCCGCACGATTTCTTCACACCATCTCACTCCCCTCTCCCCACTGACCGTGCACCATTCTCAGAGCAAGGCGAGCACCACCTCGCCGGAATTTCACTAGAGCCTGCCGCTGCCGGAGAAGAAAGGAGCCAGCGATTGGAGCCGCCCCAGGAGAAGCCACCGGTACCAGGAGGTTCGCCGTCGTCGACTTCGTCGTTCGCCCGCATCACCGACCCTCGCCCGTACCCCGGTGAGCCCCCAGCACCCCTCACTGGCCGCGCTAGGTTTCGTTCTCGCCGGAGTTGTCTCGCGTCGACGATGACCCTCAGCCGTTGGATTAGAACTAGATCGAACGATCCACGTTGCCCCATACAGCTTCGCCCAGCCCCGTGTCACTGACGGGTTGGGACACCCACTTACGCAGCCCGCGGGAGCACTGCGCTTAGCAGGCCGGCCCATTAGAATTTCCCACGCAACCTAGCAATTCAAATTAAAACCTTTTCTATTCCATTTCAAACACACTTCAGTACCCAACTTCAGAAATCAACCCAGATCGATTCAGTACACCAAATTGAATGAAGCCAATTTTTTTGGAAAGGTCCGTGAGTTCTTAATCCAAGCCCGTTGGATTCAAGTCATTTGGATCTGTAGATCACCCATAGTAAAAATAACAAGGCAGAAGCTTTTCTGCATTCAAACATTTTTCAAATTTCAACCATAAAAGCTTTTGAGTTGATTCCAACTCTCAAAAATCACATTTAACCATACCTTTCAGAATATATAAAAATATATATAGGTTTACTTACAGAAATAATGTTCAAGTAATAAAAGAATGCTTCATAAGCATTTCTAACCACTTTAATTAATTAAAATAAAAGGGTAAAACTTTATTAAATTTTGACACCACTTTAAATCACATTCCCATGGAATACAATATGTGGTGATGACATGTGTCAACATGATCCCATGTTTAGTTTGGAGAATATTAAATCTTAAGTAGTTTTCAATGAGTAGAAATTACTTTTCTAAAAATAAAAAGGATTTAAACCAAGCTTTAACCTTGTAATGTTATGGATGATGCTAGATCATCTATAGGACCCTTGTGTGTGATGATTGCAAGTAGTTAAGTATTGTTTGGTGATTGTGTACCTCGTATTTATTCATAGACGCTAGTACCGACCAAGGATACTACGAGGAGGAAGGAGGATACTACGAAGAGGAAGCCGAGGAGAACTTCAACCACTGCTCTGCACAAGGCAAGCTAACACTTGCAAGATACTATACCTATGGAAGCTTATACTGATATTGTGCAAGCTAACCCTTGCAAGATACCCTACTGATGCCACAAACCCATACTTGTGATATGACTACTATATGCATTAAGCATATGTGATCATACCCACTTGATAAACCAATCCTAGTTTTATGTGCAAGCTTCTCACTTTATTTCTTTATCAAAGCTTACTTAGAGTCTACCTAAGAGTTTGGTAAATACCAGATAGTGTGCTGAAGGTTGCATAAAGAGCATAAAATTTTGGCCTAAGCTAGAAACCTTGATATCAGCCTAAGATATAAGGTTGGACTTAGTGAAACTCCACTAGTTACCAACCCTCATTAGTACTACCCCCACCTGTAGATGCTAGTGCTAAGCTTAAAATTTGATCAACCTTTAGATGGGATTACTTGGTGGAAAAATGGTTATGAAAACCTTTGAATGATGGATCATTCTATTGAAATGTTTTGGACATGTGTTTCCAAACACTTGATGATTTTGGTGATGAAAATGTTGAGGCATGAGCCTTAGCCCTTTATAAAACTGATGTTTGTCTGGATGCGACACCATTCCAATTTTAGCGTACAACCACAATATCCGAATATTGGGTAGGGCTTGACTGGAAACTTATATCCCTTAGTATTAGTCCCTCCCAGCCAAGGTCTGAGCTGAGGCTACCTTGTGAAGATTGTCCACCTGTGTAGTACCCAAGATGACAGTGGTCATGGTTGGGAGGCCAAACTCACAGTAGAGGTACTTATACTATGGAGTGTAATTGAAAGGTTAGGATTGATTATCCGCATACTGAGTATGGTGAATTCAGTATTTGATCCTGACGGATGTATCGAATGTTGTGGTGAAAGTGTACAATCTCTGCAGAGTGTCAAACTATTCGAATAGCCGCGTCCGCGGTTATGGACAGTTGGAGTGGCCATACTGTTCCCCCGTCAGACTTTTCCAAAATGACTTGAGAAATGAATTGAGACTTTGACTTGACCACAACAGAGTTGTGACTTGAATTACAAGATCCCACTTAGAAATTATAAAATTGTGACTAGCTCTGGAATTTAGTAGAGATAAATCTGGCTTTTGCAAAACCACCCTAGAGCCTAGTGTCCTATTATACAAAAACCCCTTTATCTGTTAGTATTAGTTTGCGAGTACTTGAAGAGTACTCATGGCTTTGTCCCTGTCTATTCCCATGGCCAGACTATGAAGAGGAGTACCTGGAGGAGGGACCCCAGGAAGGTTACGACAACTAGGATCATCTCCCATCGTCAGCATTGCCTGTGACCCCGAAGATGGAGCTTCGCCTACGCTACCATTATTATTACGTATTCCGCTGCTTGATGTTGTATTAAGAACTGGATCATGAAATCCCTATTTGTGTAAGAACTTATGTATCTTTTGTAATGGATGAAGTATTATGGTATCCAATTCTGTTATGTCTCGCAAAAATGGTAATCCTGGGATTGCGATGTATGGCATAACAGGCATCTAGGATTGAAAAATCCGGGTGTTGACACTTAGTTTCTCAGAGTTGTCCATAACCGGGGACACGGCTAAGTACTTAGAATTTGATCTTCTATAGAAGTTGTACACTTTACCCACATGACACAATCTCGTCTTGACGCCACTAGTGGCTGTTGGATAAGTACACACCAAATGGAGTACTGACAGATCGAGAATGTGACAAAGTCTTTCCATAGAAGTCCTCCCGATACATTATGCTAGCACATCTACCAGGCACCAATGTAAGGATATACTTCCAATACATAATTCTAGTTAAACTGAATAGGTACCAATGCAAGGGTCTTCCACTATGGAATTGACTAAGCTAGAGCCTATTTAGCATGTGGCTATACACGGAAGCCACTGTACAAGAAACATGTTCAATCTCTAAGTCCTTAGGTGGTTTTCTTCTAGTGCACACACAAAAAAGATAGCCATATATATATAAATATATATATATATGGTTCCCTTCATTGCAACCTTATCCGCAACTGAGTATCCACATTCCACCCAGGTGATTCATTGAGTACTTGTTTTATTATATAAAACATATATTTTCCAATACTTCATATAATCATAACATGGTATTCCACCCCGTATCTATAGCAGGGCTAATCATACTACAACTACGATGTTTCCACTAAGAAAGATATAAATGATATCCTAATAGGACATAGCATAGCTTAGTAACATAGTAGCCCTATCATGCATAATACAAAAATTCCACTAAGTGTATTGAAAATAGTAGGACATGGATGATAGTGCCACTTGCCTTAGTAGTTGGCGATGTTGGTACACTCTTCCCAGTTACAAACTTGTCAATTCACACAATCTATCAAACAAAACAACCAAGACAAAACATACGCAAGATCAACTCTAATAGCAACACAAAAATCATGTAAAGTATGCAAACATGCAAGATGGCAATTTTGATTTTACAAATTGTTATAACAAGGTTCTGAACATTACTAAGTGATTTATGAACATTTTATATTTTCAAGATTACAAATGCAACCATTTGTGCAATTCTAGCAATTAGCAATATTTTCTAACAGTTGTAAAGGCCATTCTCACATATATAAGCCACGGTCTTATTTATACTAGAATAAAATTATATTTTGGTCTTACTGTACAGAGGGTTCAATTTACAACCATATGCAAAAGGATTCACTTAAAAATAATTTGCACAACAATTTTTATACTCAAAATACTCCACAAATGGTTCTGTATAAAACATGATTTTAATAGACTCAAAAATACCGAATTATGGCTCCACTGTGTTCTACTCGTTTTTGTGAATCCATAGACATATTATTTGCTAAATTTGGATATGCATAACTAAAGATATGATTTTTACAAGTTTCTATGTTCTTATGTCTAAAAATCCGAAAATAGGAATAGATATGACACTTGGCAGATTCTAACTGGAGGATACCACTTCGTTTAAGTGATCTATGATGACCTTTAGATGAAGATCTAATGGTTCAGGATGGCTCACCGGAAAAGCTCGCCGGAGAAGTTCGCCAGATTTGCGGGCATGGACTTGGCGTTGCCGTTCCCGTTGTTAGGAACGTATCCGAAGTTGAAGAAGATGTGGACGGTGTAGAGAACATCGAGGCGATGCTAATGGACGTGATTTAGAGCTTGTTCGTCTCCAATGCTGACGGCAATCCACGGATGGAGCAACGTGCGACATGGAGAACTGCAACCATAGGATGAATAATCATGTCCTAGAGGTAGGCAACATTAAGATTAGTCTTCTGGTAGAAGGAATCGACGAGGAACTCACCATAGAAGAAAAGACCTGACGATGAACTCAAATTTGGGGCTAAATTTGGCATCGACCGTGTGTGTTCTACAGAGCTCCTCTTGAGAAAGTTTGAGAACGAAAATGATGGAGGAGGACTAGAGGAATAGGATGCTCGCTTCGGTTTTTGCTAAGATGGTCTATGGAGGGAGATCGGGAAGGGTATGCCGCCAAGTGTAGCATCCCAAAAATATTAAACTAGAATCATCAAAATCTAATCACCAAATTTAGGGTTAATAAAAACTTTTCCAACTAAAAATAGGAAAGCATTCATATGTGTATGCTTTACAATTTGGATTCTTTTGAATTGCCATGATTATGTGTTTCTTTGCTTGTAAAATGATTCTTAGGGGAAATAAACATCATCTAAACAATCCCCACACTTTTCCCAAACACAAATAAATCAAACCAAACAAATTAAGTGAATGGTCACTTTTGCCAAATTAACTCTCAAGCCTACTTTGGCTATCTCTAACTTTCAGAACTTAACAGAAACTTGTTTGGATCTTTAAACCCCTTGATAGTACTCATAACAAAGTACCAAGGCCTACCTTGTGATGATCCAAAAACATTTGAATGCATAGTTTAAATGACAGTTTAAAAATGAATCTATATCATATGGGAAGATCCCACTTTTTCAAAAAACACTCAAACAAGCTCAATTTTCAAAACCCAAGCATCTACAGAATTCTCAACACATGCCTAGCACACTCACCAAAAACCTTTTCAAAAAACTTGAGTTCTTGCGGCCATTTCATCAAACACTTGGAGGCAACAAATCAAACTGGCCAAACTTCATTGTTTTGAGCAGTAATTTGGCTAAGCAATGTTCACAATTGATCACCCTTGTCTTCCCCAGTGCCAACCAGTGCTTTAACCACTCCTATCCCCTACCCCTTGCACCATACCTTGCCAACCCGAGCACCTCCTTGTCAGCCGACCATGGCAAGCTAGCAGGAGCGTTCGCCGCGCATAGCCACCATGTCCAGGAGGCAGCCCACCGTCCATCGCCACCCCCTGTCTAGCGCTTGAACCTTGCCAGCCCCTGGACCACACACCCACACCATGCCAAGCTTCTCTTAGCGCATGCTGAGAGCCCGCCAGAGCGCCACCATCGACACACGCCCACAGACCACGTGCCTCCCTCGCCGCGTGCACGCGTGATCACCACCACCCCAGCAACCGTGCAGACACCCCCGTTCGCCGCCCCATGCCTCACAGCCACCGCTCGCCGTCGAAGACGCCGCCTCTGCCGCACGGAGCACCAGGTGTTCCGGACCATTTGCCACTGCCCCTACACGCGCATTAAAGCCCTAGAGCATCACCAGGAGACCACCGATCGATCGCCAACCTCGGCCATGACTCTAGCTGCCCATAGCCGTGTAGCCACCGTCGCCTGCCCATCCCGTTCGGTTTCGCCGTCGGGCCTATGAAAGAAGGCCACCCCCAGGCGATTGAAGCACACCATCTCACTCCCCTCACCTTACTGATCTTCCCACCTCATTCCCGGAGCAAGGCGAGAAGCGCATCGCCGGAATTGCGCCGGAGCTCGCCACTGTAGAGGAGAAGAGGAGCTGTTGATTTCGTCCACCCCAGGAGGAGCTGCCAGTACTAGGAGGATCACCGTCGTCGACTTTGTCGTTCGCCCGCATTGCCGACCTTCGCCTAAGCCCCGGTGAGCCTCCCACGACCCCCACTGAGCCGCTAGGGTTCGAGCTCGCCGGTGACTAGTTCATCGTCGACGACGACCCTCAGCCGTCGATCTTCACTCTAATCCAACGCACCACATCGCTCCGTACCGCTTAGCGTGTTAAGAGTCGCTGACCAGTAGACCCGCCCTTTCAGTTGCGCCCCGTGCCGTGGAGTGACACTGGGCCGGCCCAATAACCCTTCCCGCGCAGCCCACTCGTTTGAATTTAGCTTTTTCTATTTATATTCAAACTCAGTTCTGTACCTAGTTTCAAAAATCAACCCAGCTCGATTCACTAAACCAAATTGAAAGTAACCAATTTTGTTAGAAAGGTTTTGAAATGATTAATCCCAGCCTGTTGGATTCAAATCTTTTGAATCTATAGATCAACCTTGGTAAAAATAACAAGGCAGAAGCTTTTCTGCATTCAAACATTTTTCAAATTTAAGCTATAATAGCTTTTGAGTTGATTCCAACTCTCAAAAATCACATTTGATCATAACTTTCAGAATATATAAAAACATATGGGTTTACTTACAAAAATATTGTTCAAGTAATAAAATAATGCCACATGGACATTTCTAGTAACTTTATTTAATTGAAATAAAAGGTTAAACCTTATTAAATTGTGACACCACTTTAAATCGCATTCCCATGTACTGAAATATGTGGTGATGACATGTGTCAACATGATCCCCTGTTTGGTTTGGAGAATATTAAATCTTAAGAAGTTTTCAATGAGTAGAAATTACTTTTCTAAAAATAAAATCAATAAGACAAATGCTTCAATCTTGTAATATTAGTGATGATGCTAGATCATCTATAGAACCCTTGTGTGTGATGATTGAAAGTATTTAAGTATTGTTTGGTGATTGTGTACCTCGTATTTATTCATAGACGCTAGTACCAACCAAGGATATGAGGAGGAAGGAGGATACTATGAAGAAGAAGCCGAGGAGAACTTCAACCACTGCTCTGCACAAGGCAATCTAACACTTGCAAGATACTATACTTATGCAAGCCTTACTAATCAATTTGACCTATGCAAGATAATACTTGCTTGTTCCCATGCCAACTATATGCCTTAAGCATATGTGATCATACCCACTTGATACCCACTCCTAGTTTTATTTGCAAGCTTTCTACTTTATTTATTTGTCAAAGCTATTACTTAGAGATTACTGATGTGAATTTGTAGATTCTAGAACGATAATTAAAGGTTGCATAAAGAGCATAAAATTTATCCTAAGCTAGATAATCTTGATGTCATCCCAAGGCATGAGATTGAACTTAGCTAAACTCCAATAGTTTACCACCCCTCATTATTACTCACCCCCATTAGTAGATGCTAGTGCTAAGAATAAAACTTGATCAACTTTAGATGGGAATACTTGGTGGAAAATTGTTATGAAAACCTTGGAATGATGAATCATTCTATTGAGATGTTTTGACATGTATTTCCGAACAACAGATGATTTTGATGATGAAAATGTTAAGGCATGAGCCTTAGCCCTTTATAAAACTGATGGTTGTCTAGTTGCGATACCATTCCAATTTTATCGTACAACCACAATACCCGAGAATTGGGTAGGGCTTGACTGGAAACTTATATACCTTAGTATTGGTTCCCTCACAGCCAAGGTTTGAGCTGAGGCTACCTTGTGAAGATTGTCCACCTGTGCAGTACCCAAGATGACAGTTGGTCATGGTTGGGAGGCCAAACTCATAGGAGATGTGCTTATACTAGGGAATGTAATCGAAAGGTTAGGATTGATTATCTGCATACTAAGTATGGTGAATTCAGGATTTGTTCCTGACGGATGTATCGAATGTTGTGGTAAAAGTGTACAATCTCTACAAAGTGTCAAACTATTCGAATAGCCGCGTCCGCGGTTATGGACAATTGGAGTGGCCATACTGTTCCCCCGTCAGATGTTTTCAAAATGACTTGTGAAATGAATTGAGAATTTGACTTGACCACAACAGAGTTGGGATATGAAATACAAGTTCCCACTTAGGTGTTATAAAACCGTAACTAGATTTTCTGGTTTCTGAACTTAGTAGAGGTAAATCTATCTTTTTTTCAAAACAACCCTAGAGCTTTGTGTCCTACTACAAAAAAAAACCCTTCACTTGTTAGTATTAGTTTGCGATTACTTAAAGAGTACTCATGGCTTTGTCCCTGGCTATTCCCGTGGCCAGACTATGAAGAGGAGTATCAGGAGGATGGACCCCAGGAAGGTTACGACAACTAGGATCATCTCACATCGGCAGCATTGCCTGTGACCCCGAAGATGGAGCTTCACCTACGCTACCATTATTATTACGTATTTCCGCTGCTTGAGTTGTATTAAAATATGGATCATGAGATCCTTATTTGTGTAAGACCTTATGTATGGTTTGTAATGGATGATGTACTATGGTATCCAAGTCTGTTATGTCTCACAAAAATGGTAATCCTACGATTGCGATGTATGGCATAACAGGCATCTGGAATTAAAAATCCGGGTGTTGACAAGTTGGTATCAGAGCCATCCTGACCATAGGAGACCCTAGTTAGACTGGACATTTGAATCAAAAACTTAGTTTCAAACCCAAAGGAAGCAAATATTTACTAAAACTTATTCCCATTCTTATCACCTTGATTCTTTCAGAAAAAATCATGTTCCTCAAAAACTCTTACAAAATACATAAAATTTGACACACTTGATCACTCTACTAACTTACTCATCCTATATTCTTATAGATGGACGTGAAGTACAGCAAGTTTTATCAGTTGGGGAATGGAGGAGACCTTATTTTTAAGCGGGATTTGGACCAGCTTTCGGATCTTCTGGAGCGTCCGCACCCCAAGTTCTTCGGAGCTCAGCTCAATGATCAAGGAGGAGAAGATCTGCAGTGGCTAATTGTTGCAAGTCTCCGAGGAAAGATTGAACCTCCCATTGACGAGGGAATTCAATTCACCTTAAGAGAGAAATACTGGCTCGATGGACTTGCCAGGGCCATGCAGGAAGGTCTTCCCCGTCTGTGTGGGAAGAGTATCAACTAGATAAGGGTACCCGCTTTGAGTTTTGTCCAAGGCGTGATGCTAAAGGACAGCCACTGGAAGCCCCATACCACCACGAGCTGAAGACTCAGTTGGACCACCTTAGCTTCATGATGTATGATCGTCAGCAGGAGTTGGACAATTGTCGTGACTACTCCAACCACAAGTCTGCCATCATCAAGACGAAGGATCAGACCATCGCCATGCTAGCAAAGGATCGCAAGTCTCGCTGCCATCAGCTCGACAAGAAGGAACACATCATTGACCGTCTTCGCCACCGTATCTCGGATTTGGAGTAGACCATCCACGAGTGAGACATGCAGTTGGAGGAAAGGGAGAATGCCAGAGAAGATCTTCGTGGATACCCCTACTCCTATCTCAGCGATGATGACGATTTTCGGGAGGATTAGGTTATGGATTTCTTCACTGATGAGGATGATTACGCCTTCATCGATGACGATGAGGATGATGAGGATGACGACTACACCGACTCCGAGGAGTAGTAGCACTTGAGCACTAGCATAGTGAGTTATATTCGGCCCCACTGTATCGTAGTCTCCAGAATGGTTCTTAAAACCATTTGTTTACCTTTGTTGTGGTGTGTGTTTGTATCGTGTTCTATGAATGAATGAATGTAAAGCAAGTTTCTAGAAAAATCTGAGTAAAACTTTAAAAACTTTTCAAAGTCCGAAACCTTAGAAATTTCCCTCTTTTCTCATGATCTATCTCAATCTTCAGATGCCACGCGGAGGAAGTGGTTCATCTCCGGACCCGATGTTGTAGATCCTGCAAATGTTGATTTCTGACCGCGAAGCTGAAAGAGCTGAACGTCAAGCCAACCTAGCCACCCTTCAGTAGATAGCTCAGCTAGCTCACAACAATCAAGGCCAAGGAAATCAGGACAACATGGATCTAAGCTCAAAAATTTCCAGAACACCAACCCACCTGTTTTCACCATGTTAGAAGAGCCCCTAGATGCCGATGATTGGCTGCAAACCATGGAAAATAACCTAGAAGTCGCCGGACTGGAAGCCAATGAGAAAGTTCTGTTCGCCACCCACTATCTAGCCGGAGATGCCAGAGCATGGTGGAACAGCGTTCGTGCAATGACCGGATGACAAATGATGACCTGGGAGGAATTCAAGGTCAAGTTCAGCAGAACCCATGTGCCACCGAGTTTAATCAAGAGAATGAGAGATGATTTGAGAGAACTGAAGCAAGGAAGGATGACCGTAGTGGAATACCGTGACAAATTCTTGTCATTAGCTAGGTATGCCCCGGATGAGATCGACACCGAAGCCAAGAAGAAAGAGAGATTCCTGAATGGTCTGCACGATAAGATGCAGACGGTGTTAGTCAATATCCCTTTTGCTGATATTGAAGCCCTTGTCGACTCTGCCATCCAGATGGAAGGAAAGATCAACAAAGCCAATGAGAACCGCAAGAGTTGTATGATGCATCAACCAGGAACCCATCAGACCCCAAAGTATCACCCTAACCCATCTCTAGGATTTTCCCCGAGAACCAATAGACCCCCGATGAACCGTCTGACTTACCCCAACCGTCGAAACCCGAGGCCCGGAGGAAATCACAACAACCCCAGCAACTCTAGCAATTTCAACCGTGCACCACCCAAGTTCAACAACAACTATGCTACCGCCAACACCAACACTGCCCCGAGGACTGGAAGCAATGTTGTGTCTGTTGCAGCAAAGGACAAGTCGCAAGTGACTTGTTATGACTGTGGAAATAAGGGTCACTACTCCAACGAGTGCCCCAACAAGAAGAATATCGCAGCCCCCAATGCAAATGCTCCAGCTCAGCAACAGCGTCGTGTTCAGCCTGGAAGAAGGTTTGCCCCAGGGAACTCGCTCAACCACAACGGCCGTCTTTTTCTCATGCATGCTGAAGAAGCCCAGGAAGCGCCAGACGTCATGCTGGGTATGTTTTCTGTTAATTCAGTACTTGATCGAGGGTTGTTTGATTCTGGTTAATCGCACTCATTTTTCACCGAAGAATTTGCATGCACTAGTAAGATTCAACCAACCAAACTGAAGCATGTTATGATTGTTCAAATCCCCGGTTCAACCACCAAAGCTAGGCAAATTTGCGAAGCCGTCCCCATCCGAATCCATGGCATAGATTTTTATGCTAATCTGATAGTACTCGGAACTAAAGGTTTGGAAGTAGTACTAGGAATGGATTGGATGTCCAAACATAAAGGATTGATTGCTGTGCCAAGAAAGCCATTACCATGACCAGCACCGCTGGAATATCAGTCGAGCATATATCTGAAACCTTACCTCGTCAATTCAAGTGCAACAAGAGTATAGCTCAACCTACCATTGACCAAGTCCGGATAGTCTGTGAATACCCCGATGTATTTCCAGATGTTTTTCCCGGTATGCCCCCAGATCGGGATATCGAGTTTATCATCGAACTAATCCCTGAAACAGGACCCATAGCCCAGAGACCATATAGAAAGACCCGTCTGAACTAGCAGAATTGAAGAAGGAACTGGATTCCATGTTGGAAATTGGATTGATTCAACCAAGTGCGTCACCATGGATATCCCCTGTCTTATTTGTGGACAAGAAGGATGGAGGTAACCGTTTGTGTACGAATTACCGGAAGTTGAATGATGTCACCATCAAGAACAAGTACCCGTTGCCCAAGATAGAAGATTTGTTTGATCAGTTGACCGGTGCCAAAGTGTTTTCTAAGATTGATCTTAGAACAGGCTATCATCAACTCAAGATTCACGCAGACGATATTCCAAAGACTGCCTTTACCTCCAGATATGGATTATAAGAGTATACTGTCATGTCTTTTGGATTAACCAATGCCCCCGATTATTTCATGAATCTCAGAATAAGATTTTTATGGACTTCCTGGATAAGTTTGTCGTTGTTTTCATCGATGACATTCTAATTTATTCTAAATCGGAAGAAGAACATGAGCTACACCTAAGGACCATTCTTGGAACCCTTAGAGAGCATCAGCTGTATGCCAAGTTTAGCAAATGTGAATTCTGGTTGCAGGAGGTAGGATTCCTCGGCCACATTATATCAACCGGAGGAATTGCCGTTGACCCTGCAAAGGTGAAAGATGTCGAAGATTGGCAAGCCCCAACCGCTCAAACCCAAGTTCGTGCATTTCTCGGATTGTCGGGATACTACCGCTAGTTCATAGAAGGATTCTCGAGTATCGCTAGACCCATGACCCAATTGCTGAAGAAAGACAATAAGTTTGAATGGACGGACAAATGTGAAGCGAGTTTTCAAGAACTCAAGAGGAGACTGATTTCAACCCCAATCTTAATCATGCCGGATATCACGAAGCCCTTCGACGTGTACTATGACGCATCCAAGATCGGTCTGTGATGTGTGCTAATGCAAGAAGGCAAAGTTATATCTTATCTATCCCGACAACTGAAACAACATGATCAAAATTACCCAACCCATGACCTCGAACTCGCAGCTGTAGTTCTAGCCCTGAAGACATGGAGGCATTACTTGATGGGAAACCGTTGTGAGATTTATTCAGATCACAAGAGTCTGAAGTATATATTCACTCAGAAGGAGCTGATTATGAGACAGAGAAGATGGATTGAGCTAATCAAGGATTATGATCTGGACATTCACTATCACCCTGATAAAGCCAATGTGGTAGCAGATGCCCTTAGCAGATTGCCGTTCCACTTGAACTCCATGATTTTGAAGGAGCAACCAAGCTTGAACAAAGTGATGGAAGATTTTCGAATGGAAATAGTGAGTGAAGGATTTTTGGCTAGCATAGAACTTCAACCCACTTTGATCAGCTAGATCAAAGAGGCGCAGAATGGAAATGCTCGTATCGATGGAATCAAGCGTCGTATCGGTACAAGCAAAGTACCAGGATTCACCGAAGA
Source organism: Avena longiglumis (assembly GCA_030063025.1). Lineage (NCBI taxonomy): Eukaryota > Viridiplantae > Streptophyta > Magnoliopsida > Poales > Poaceae > Avena > Avena longiglumis. The sequence goes on along the minus strand of CP125974.1, from coordinate 188,531,529 downwards.
CGAAGAAGGAGTTATGTGGTACAAAGGACGCCTTTGTGTACCAGCAGATTCTGAGTTAAAAGAAGTTATTCTGAAGGAAGCTTATGATACTCTTTATTCTATCCACCCCGGAGGAACGAAGATGTATCAAGATTTTAAGGAGAAATTTTGGTGGCATAAGATGAAGAGAGAAATCGGAAGATATATCGCCAAGTGTGATATATGTCAGAGAGTCAAGGAAGGACATCAAAGACCCGCTTGATTGTTGCAACCATTGCAGATTCCGAAATGGAAATAGGATTCCGTTGGAATGGACTTTATCACTGGAATGCCTACTTCTAGTAGGGGAAATGACTCTATATGGGTCACATAGGACATATTGTCCAAAGTCGCCCATTTCTTACCCGTCAAGACCACATATTAGAGTTCGAAGCTAGAGGAGTTATACATCGCTAGAATCGTCAGTTTGCATGGATTCCCCAAGAACATCATATCGGATCGAGGAGCTCAGTTTACCTCGAGATTCTAGAAGAAAGTCCACGAAGGTTTAGGAACCCGCCTAGATTTCAGCATCGCTTATCACCCTCAGACCGATGGACAAACACAGCGAGTAAATCAAATACTCGAAGATATGCTTAGATCCTGTGTGTTAGAATATGGATCTAAGTGGGAAGACTGTCTGCCGTTTGCAGAATTTTCATACAACAATAGTTATAAAGTTAGTTTGTAAATGGCCCCATTTGAATTCATGTATGGAAGAAAGTGTCGCACCCCTTTGAATTGGTCGGAAGTAGGAGAGAGTCAGATTTTTGGACCCGACATCCTACAAGAAGCAGAAGAGAAGGTTCACAAGATTCGTGAGCACCTCAAGACAGCCCAGTCCATACAGAAGAGTTACGCCGACAAGAGACGTCGAGACCTCGCCTTCAACATAGGAGATTTTGTGTATCTGAAAGTGTCGCCATTGAAAGGAATGCAGCGTTTCCAACTGAAAGGAAAGTTAGCCCCCAGATATATCGGACCTTTCAAAATTCTGAACCGTCGAGGAGAAGTGTCGTATCAATTGGAACTGCCCGAGGAGATGTCAGCCGTGCACAATGTGTTCCATATCTCATTGTAGGGGTTCGTAGCATGGAAAACAAAAAAATTCTATCGCATGCAAACAAGCCAAGATCTATCTACTAGATTGTAGAAACGAGTCGATAGAGGAACTCACCCTCGAAGATTCCAAAGCGGTTAACGAGAGCAGATTCTCGTGGGTGATGTAGTCGTACACTTGCCGAACTCAAGATCGTGTAGACGATCCTTCCGGCGCTGCGTTTCGGCAATGCTTCCGTAGTCAGTCACGCGTTCGGTACTCGATGAAGACCTTCCTCTCCCTTGTTCCAGCAGGCAGCGGAGGTTGTAGTGCTCTCCTCGCGATTCCGGCAGCACGCCGGCGTGGTGTCGGAAGTAGAGGGGAGATCCCACAGGGCTTCGCCTTAAGCCTGTGCGAGTATGGTGGAGCAAGAGAGGTTCCTTGGCGATCTAGGGTTTAGAAGCACCAAGGGGAGGGCTTGGCCAGCGGCTAGGGTTTGGGGAAACCCCCAACTCGCCGAGTTGGTGGTGCCCTAGGCGGCGACTTAAGGAGGTGGTGGCGCCGGCGGCTTGGGGTTAGGGATTTGGATGTGAGGGCTAGGGGCGCCCTACCCCTCCTTATATAGGTGGAGGGTGGATGGTTGGGAGGAGGGAGTCATCCCCCAACTCGGCCTCCTTGGCCGGCGGGTGGAGGGAGGAGGACTTCCTCCCCAAGTAGGTTTCCTACTTTCCCTCCACCAAGCAAACTTGCCGTTAGACCTTTTCAAATTGGCGTTTGACTTTCCAATTAGGATTTGATTTCTCCTTTTATTTTGCCCAGCCAAGTGACCTATTACATGATGCAAACATTCCATATTGTTATGACACATTCATGTACCCTTCCCCTTCGGAGTGGCGGACCTTCCGGACCCTTCTAGAACATTCCTGGTGAAAACACCGGAATCATTCCCCAACTCCGAAACATGACTTTCCTTATATGAATCTTATTCTCCGGACCATTTCGGATATCCTCGTGATATCCCGGATCCCATCCGAGACTCCGAACAACATTCGGTATCTTACTCATCATTCCATAACTACTCAACAACATTGAATCCTTAAGTGTGTCTCCCTACGGTTCGTGAATTATGCGGACATGACCGAGACACTTCTCCCATCAATAACCAATAGAGGAATCTGGAAATTCATATGCCTCCCACATATTTCTATGATTACTTTGCGATCGAATGAACCACTTACATACGATACCAATTTCCCTTTGTCTCACGATAGTTTACTTATCCGAGGTTTTGATCGTCGGTATCTCTGCATACCTAGTTCAACCTCATTATCGATAAGTACTATTTTCTCGTTCTCGTGGTATGTGATCCCTTGTGATCCAGTCACATGCTTGCAAGCCAATTGGATGACATTCCACCGACAGGGCCCAGATTATATCTATCTATCATATGGATGGACAAATCGCACTCTTGATCCATGTGCCTCAACCCATACTTTCCAAACACTTAATGCCACCTTTATAGCCACCCAGTTACGGTGCGGTGTTTGATGTCATCAAAGCATCCTTCTGGTGATGGTGATTAGCATGATCTCATGGTCGAAGGAATTAGGTTACTATGTCTCAGAAAGCTTATAGAAACTGAACTATTAAAATGACTTGATCTTTATGCTACGCTTATCTAAAGGGGTATGTCCATCATACCATTCTCCGAATGATATGACCTTGTTATTAACAACATCTCAAATGTTCATGATCAAGAAACTATGATCATCTATTAATCAACAAGCTAGTATTATAAAGAGGATTTACCAGGGACTCTAATTTAGTTTACAAATCACACAAGTATTAATGTTTCTAGTCAATACTGTTATAGCATTAATGTATCTAGTCAATACAATTAATGGTTGTCTGGATGCGATACCATTCCAATTTTATCATACAACCACAATACTCGAGAATTGGGTAGGGCTTGACTAGAAATTTATATACCTTAGTATTGGTTCCCTCACGGCCAAGGTTTGAGCTGAGGATACCTTGTGAAGATTTTCCACCTGTGGAGTACCCAAGATGACAGTTGGTCATGGTTGGGAGGCCAAACTCATAGGAGAGGTGCTTATAATAGGGCGTGTAATCGAAAGGTTAGGATTGATTATCCGCATACTGAGTATGGTGAATTCAGGATTTGTTCCTGACGGAAGTATCGAATGTTATGGTGAAAGTGTATAATCTCTGCAGAGTGTCAAACTATTCGAATAGCCGCGTCCGCAGTTATGGACAGTTGGAGTGTCCATACTATTCCCCCATCAGATGTTTTCAAAATGACTTGTGAAATGAATTGAGAATTTGACTTGACCACAACAGAGTTGTGATGTGAAATACAAGTTCCCACTTAGGTGTTATAAAATCGTAACTAGCTTTTCTGGTTTCTGAACTTAGTAGAGGTAAATCTGGCTATTTGCAAAATAACCCTAGAGCTTAGTGTCCTACTACAAAAAAAAACCACTTCACTTGTTAGTATTAGTTTGGGAGTACTTAAAGAGTACTCATGGCTTTGTCCCTGGCTATTCCCGTGGCCAAACTATGAAGAGGAGTATTAGGAGGATGGACCCCAGGAAGGTTACGACAACTAGGATCATCTCCCATCGTCAGCATTGCATGTCACCCCGAAGATGGAGCTTCGCCTAGGCTACCGTTATTATTACGTATTTCTGTTGCTTGAGTTGTATTAAGAACTGGATCATGAGTTCCTTATTTGTGTAAGACCTTATGTATGGTTTGTAATGGATGATGTATTGTGGTATCCAAATCTGTTATGTCTCGCAAAAATGGTAATCCTGGGATTGCGATGTATGGCATAACAGGCATCTGGGATTAAAAATTCGAGTGTTAACACCGAGTGACACTTGGAGCACCGCATCGGTTTGAGAGATTAAGGCTATGAGATAGAGTTCTAATTCCCTAAATGGGACGTCCATAAAATTTGGAGTAACTTTCGTATTTATATGAAAGTGAAAAAGTCACACAATTGATGGAAAAATAAAGGGGAAGAAACAGCCATAGTCATGGTGGTAACGTACAGACTGCTGGAGAAGGAAGACGAACTCGATCGATCGGTGTTGATGGGCCACCAAGTGCGGACCAAGAAGAAAATAAAGAAGTAAAAAAAGAGGGACAAGGGAGTTTGCTGGTTGGGCCTTGGGCTGTTGTTTCTTTTTTTTTCCTTCAACGTTTTCTTCTTTTCTCTTTCTGTTTTATTTTCTAGTTTTCAATCTGTCTCTTCAATTTGATTCAAATTTGTATTAAACCTTTTTAAAAAAATTATATAAAATATAAGTTGATAGTTTACTCCAATTATATTATTTTTAATATTTTTTTAATAAAGTATAATTCATTTAGAAATTGAGTATGGTACGTAGGCCTATATAGTATATTTGATCAATTCTTGTTTATTTTATATATTTTATTTAGAGCTCCAAAAACGTTCAAACCAATTTCCTTATCTTTATAATTTTATTCTTTATCATAATCACTCACTTAAGAATATTTTTATTTCGTTTTTAGTCATTGCCTTAACTTGAATTTATCTCTCTTTCTGAATGTTATAAATTTCATATAATTTTATATGGATCTTTAAATAGAGTCAAACTAATTTTTATGGATTTATAATTTTTCCTTGTATCTTTTTAGGTCACTTAGGAATCCTTTTGTATATTTTAAATATGGAATATATCCAAAGTCTCATGTTGTTAGGTCATTGTAACCTTGAGAAGAAAGTTATTTCTCTTAGTTTTTAAAATGCAACCATGCATGCTTCATGATTTTAAGGTTTTAAAAACATGCATACAACTTCACAAACAAAATTGTTTTATTTAAATTTTTTTTTGAAGGAGTTATACTAAACAGTTAAAAAGTTTTTGTTCCCTTTGAATTTCTTATAATTTTTCACATTTCAAATTTTGGAAAATTTTGGGATGTGACACTTATAGATGGACGTGAAGTATTGCAAGTTCTATCAGTTGGGAAATGGAGAAGATCTCATATTTGAGCGTGATTTGGACCAACTCTCGGAACTTTTGGAGCGCCCGCACCCCGAGTTCTTTGGAGCTCAGCTCAACGATCAGGAAGGAGGAGAATTGCAATGGATGATTGTTGTCGGAGGGAAGATTGAAGCCCCCACCTCAGAGGGAGTTCAGTTCACCTTAAGTGAGAACAACTAGCTAGATGGACTTGCTAGGGCTATGCAGGAAGCTCGTGCCCGTCTGTGTGGGCAAAGCATCAATCAAATCAAGGGCATACGCTTTGAGTTCAATCCAAGGCGTGATGTTATGGTACACACACACACCACCATATATATATCAGCCGACGATCAAGTGGGACCACCCACCTCATGATATGATGTATGCGAGGGAGAGTTGGACAATGCCCATTCCTACGCCAACCACAACTACGCCATCGCAGTATAGAAGGACCAGACCATCGCCATGCTGGTGAAGGATCGCCAGTCTCGTCGCCATCATCTTGACAAGAAGGATCGCATTATTGCTCGCCTTCGTCACAAGGTGACAGACTTGGAGGATACCATCCACAAGAGGGACATGCAGCTTGTGGAGAGGGAGAATGCAGGGGAGGATATCCGTGGGGACACCTATTCCTATCTTAGTGACGATGATGACTTCTTAGAGGATCAAGCCATGGACTTCTTCACCGATGAGGATGACTTCGCCTTCATTGATGATGATGATGAAGATGATGATGATGAAGATGATGATGAGGAGGATACCGATTCCGAGGAGTAGTAGCACTTGAGCACTAGCATTAGTGAAGTTGTATCCGGTCCCATTGTATCGTAGTTTCATAGAATGGTTCTTAAAACCATCTGTTTCCTTATTGTGGTGTGTGTTTGTATTGTGTTCTATGAATGAATGAATGAAAATCAAGTTGCTAGAAAAATCTGAGTCAAACCTCAAAAACTTTTCAAAAACAAACCCCTGAACCTTAGAAATTTCCCTCTTTTTTCATGATCTATCTCAATCTTCAGATGCCTCGCGGAGGAAGCAGTTCATCCCCGGGCCTAATATTGCAAATCTTGCAAATGTTGGTTTCTAACCGCGAAGCTGAAAAAGCCGAATGTCAATCCAACCTAGCCACCCTTCAACACATAGCTCAGATGGCCAACAACAATCAAGGCCATGGAAACCAGGACAACCATGGATCCAAGCTCAAGAACTTTCAGAATACCAATCCACCCATCTTTAGTAAGTCTGAAGAGCCCTTAGATGTAGATGATTGGCTGCAAACTATGGAAAACAACTTAGAAGTTGCTGGAGTGGAAGCCAACGAGAAATTACTGTTTGCCACCCAATATCTGGCAAGATATGCAAGAGCTTGGTGGAATAGCGTCCGCGCCATGAATGGAGGAAAAATGATGACTTAGGATGAATTCAAACTCAAGTTCAGCAGAACCCATGTGCCACCGAGTTTGATCAAGAGGATGAGAGATGAATTCAAAGAATTGAAGCAAGGGAGGATGACCGTAGTTGAGTACCATGACAAATTTCTATCCTTAGCTATATATGCACCAGATGAGATTGACACTGAAGCAAAGAAGAAGGAGAGATTCTTGAATGGTCTACATGATGAGATGCAGACAGTGTTAGTCAACATCCCATTTGCTGACATTGAAGCCTTAGTGGATTCTGCCATTTAGATGGAAGGCAAGATCAGCCAAGCCAATGAGAATGGCAAGCATCGAATGATGCATCAACTAGGAACTCACCATACCCCAAAGTATCGCCCCAAACCGTCTACAGGATTTTCCCCAAGAAACAAATGACCCCCGATGAAACGTCCAACCTATCCCAACCGTGGAGGAGGAAACCCAAGGCCCGGAGGAAACAACAACAAAAAATTCGGCAACACCAATAATTTCAACTGTGCACCGCCCAAGTTCAACAATAACAATGTCACCACCAACACCAATACTTCCCCGAGGACTCGAAGCAATGTTGTGCCTGTTGCAGGAAAGGACAGGTCTCAGGTGACTTGTTATGAATGTGGAAACAAGGGTCACTATTACAATGAGTGCCCCAAGAAGATTGCAGCATCCCCCAATGTGAATGCCCCAGCTCAGCAGAAGTGTCGTGTTCAGCCTGGAAGAAGATTTGCCCCAGGGAATTCTCTCAACCGCAACGGTCGTCTGTTTCTCATGAATGGTGAAGAAGCCCAGGAAGCGCTAGATGTCGTGATGGGTATGTTTTCTGTTAACTCAGTACTTGCAAGAGTGTTGTTTGATTCTGGAGCATCACACTCGTTTGTTACATAAGAATTTGCATGCAATATTAAGACTCAACCAACAAAACTAAAGCATGTTATGACATTTCAAATACCTGGTTCAACCACCAAAGCTAGACAAATTTGCAAGGCCGTACCTATCAGAATCCATGGAAAAGATTTTTATGCTAATCTAATAGTACTCGGAACCAAAGGTTTGGAAGTAGTACTAGGAATGGATTGGATGTCGAAACATAAAGGATTAATTGACTGTGCCAAGAAAGCCATAACCATGACCAGTACAGCCGGAATATCAGTAGAGCATGTATCTAAAACCTTGCCTCGTCAATTCAAGTGCAAAAAGAGTCTAGCCCAACAAACCATTAACCAAGTCAGAGTAGTCTATGAATACCCCGACGTATTTCCAGATGTGTTGCCCGGTATGCCCCCTGATCGGGATATTGAGTTTATCATTGAACTAATCCCTGGAACCGGACCCATAGCCAAGAGACCGTATAGTATGAACCCATCTTAATTAGTGGAGCTGAAGAAGAAACTGGATGCTATGCTGGAGATAGGACTGATCCAACCAAGTGCGTCGCCATGGATATCACCTGCCTTGTTTGTGGATAAGAAAGATGGAGGTAACCGTTTTTGTACGGACTATCAGAAGCTTAATGATGTCACCATTAAGAACAAGTACCCATGCCAAAGATAGAAGATTTGTTTGACCAGTTGACCGGTGCCAAAGTGTTTTCTAAGATTGATCTTAGAACTGGTTATCATCAACTCAAGATTCGCGCAGAGGATATTCCAAAGACTGCCTTTACCACCAGCTATGGATTGTATGAGTACACTATCATGTATTTTGGATTAACCAATGCCCCCGCTTATTTCATGAAACTCATTAATAAGATTTTTATGGACTTCTTGGATAAGTTTGTCGTTGTTCTCATCGATGACATTCTGATCTATTCCAAATCACAAGAAGGACATGAGGTACACCTGAGGACCATCCTTGGAACCCTTAGGAAGCATCAGTTGTATGCCAAGTTTAGCAAATGTAAATTCTCGTTAAAGGAAATAGGATTCCACGGACATATTGTGTTAGCCGGAGGAATTGCTATTGACCCTTCAAAGGTTAAGGATGTTGAAGAATGGGAAGCCCCAACCACTCAAACCCAAGTTCGTGCATTTCTCGGATTAGCGGGATACTACCGCAAGTTGGTAGAAGGATTCTCAAGTATCACAAGACCCATGACCCAATTGTTGAAGAAAGATAAGAAGTTTGAATGGACGGACAAATGTGAAGCAAGTTTTCAAGAGATCAAGAAGAGATTGATCTCAGCCCCAATCTTGATCATGCCAGATATCACGAAGCCTTTTGATGTGTATTGTGACGCATCCAAGATCGGTCTCGGATGTGTGTTGATGCAAGAAGGAAAAGTCATATCTTATCTATCCCGACAACTGAAGCAACATGAGAAGAATTATCCTACCCATGACCTTGAACTAGTAGCCGTAGTTTTAGCCTTGAATACATGGTATCATTAACTCATGGGAAACCGTTGTGAGATTTATTCGGATCATAAGAGCCTGAAGTATATTTTCACTCAGAAGAAGCTGAATATGAGGCAAAGGAGATGGATAGAGATAATCAAGGACTATCATCTGTACATTCACTATCACCCCGGTAAAGTCAATGTGGTAGCAGATGCCCTTAGCAGATTGACGTGTCGACTGAACTCCATGATTCTGAAGGAGCAACCAAGTTTGCACAAGGAGTTAGAATATTTCAGAATGGAGCTAGTAAGTGAAGGATTTTTGGCTAGCATAGAACTTCAACCCACTTTGATCATTTAGATCAAGAAGGCACAGAAAGGAAATGCTAGTATCGACAGAATCAAATGTCGTATCGGTACAGGGAAAGTACCTGGATGCACCGAAGATGAAGAAGGAGTTTTGTGGTACAAAGGACGTATCTGTGTGCCAGAAGATTCAGAGATAAAACAAGCTATTTTGAAAGAAGCCCATGATAATCTTTATTCTATCCACCCCGGAGGAACGAAGATGTATCGGGATTTGAAGGAGCAATTTTGGTGGCATAAGATGAAGAGAGAAATCGAAGCTACATAGCCAAGTGTGATATTTGTCAGAGGGTCAAGGCGGGACATCAGAGACCCGTAGGACTGTTGCAACCATTGTAGATTCCGGAATGGAAATGGGATTCTGTTGGAATGGATTTTATCACCTGTTTGCCTACATCTAGTAGGGGAAATGACTCTATTTGGGTAATAGTAGATAGACTGTCAAAAGTCGCCCATTTCTTACCTGTCAAGACCACCTATCAAAGTTCGAAGCTAGCAGAGTTGTACATTGGTAGAATCGTCAGTTTGCATGGAGTCCCTAAGTACATTGGGTCGGATTGAGGAACGCAGTTTACCTCGAGATTTTGGAAAAAGTCCAAGAAGGATTAGGAACCCGACTGGATTTCAGCACAGCTTATCACCCTCAAACGAATGGACAAATGGAACGAGTAAATCAAATACTCGAAGATATGTTGAGAGCATGTGTGTTAGAATATGGATCTAAATGGGAAGACTGATTGCCTTTCGCACAATTTTCTTACAACAACAGTTATCAAGCTAGTTTGCAAATGGCCCCATGTGAATTCATGTATGGAAGGAAGCGTCGTACCCCTTTGAATTGGTCGGAAGTAGGAGAGAGTCAGATTTTCGGACCCGACATCCTACGAGAAGCCGAAGAGAAAGTTCACAAGATTCGTGAGCTCCTCAAGACTGCCCAATCCAGATAATAGAGTTATGCTGACAAGAGACGTCGAGATATAGCCTTTAATATCGGAGATTTTGTATATCTCAAAGTGTCACCTTTGAAAGGAATGCAACATTTCTAGCTCAAAGGAAAGTTAGCCCCCAGATATATCGGACCCTTTAAGATTTTGAATCGTTGAGGAGAAGTATCGTATCAACTTGAACTGCCAGAGGAGATGTCAGCTATACATAATGTGTTCCACATCTCGTTACTTCGCAAATGCCTAGAAAACCCGGAGAATACCGAAGTTTTGAAGAACATTGATCATCGAACTATAGAGATCAATGATGACCTGACATATCCTGAAGTACCCATCCGTATTTTGGAGGAAGCTTTCAGAACCACCAGGACTCGGCGTATCAAATTTCTCAAGATTCAGTGGAGTAACCACACTGAAGAAGAAGCTACCTGGGAGCGAGAAGATTACATCAGGACGGAGTTTCCAGATCTCTTTAAATCCTAGTTTTCTTTTTATCAAATCTAGGGACAAGATTTTGTTTAAGGAGGGAAGGTTTGTAAAATCCCAAAAATATTAAAAAAAATTATCAAGTTCCAATCACCCAAATTTAGGGTTAACAAAAGCTTTTCTTAATTAAAATCATTATGAATGCATGTGTGAATGTGATGAATGTATGAATGAATGAAAGGAATGGTTTAAAGATGAAAACAACTTCATCTAAATCATTTCCAAGCATAATCAAAACAATAGAAATTCAAAAACAAACAAAACAAGCAAATGGTCATTTTTGCCAATCTTGCTCACTAGACAACTTTGAGTGTTTCTAGTCCAAGATTTCTAACAGAAACAAATCCAATTATTTTCACCCCTTGCTAGACCAAGTAAATGTGAAGCCAAGCCCACCTTTCAAACCCACAGAAACATTTGGCAACCCTATTCAAATGGAAATTCAAAATTGAATCTAGTTCATATGGGAAGATCACCATTTCTCAAAACCCAACCAAACCAGTGCACCTTGACAAATACAATCAACCAGAGACTACCTAGTATGTGACCATTGCACCCACCAAGTTTCATCCAAAAATTAAAATATGAATTTCTTGCGGCCATTTCATCAAACACTTGGAGACAGAAAATCAATTTGGCCAAACTTCACTATTTTGAGCAGTAAACTTTGCAAGCATTGTTCACCATTGATCACCCCTGTCTTCCCCAGTGACAACCAACATATTGAACTAACCTAGACACCTACGAATGCGCCATGTTGTGCCAACCCGAGAGCACCCTTGCCAGCGAACTTGGCTAGCTAGACAGAGCAAGCACCGCGCCTAGCCACCGTGTCCAGGACGCACGCCACCGTCCACCGCCACCCCCTGTCCAGCCCTCGACCCTTGCCGGGCACTGGACCACAGAGAACGCATGCGCCCATTTCTCTCCGACCATGCCGAGAGCGCGCCAGAGCGCCACGCTCGCACAGACTGTGCCCCGCCTTCACCGCCCGTCTACGTGATCACCACCGTCCCAGGAAACCACCAGACAACTCCGTTCACCGCTGCACGACCCGTAGCCACTCTGCACCATCAAACCCACCATTGGTGCCGCTTAGAGTGTCGACGTGTTCTGACCAAATCGCATCGCCCCTTGCCGCGCCATCAAGCCGTTGAGCATCGCTAGGAGACCGCACACCGTCCCCTACCTTCAACCATGTTGTTAGCTCACTTTAACGCCGACCCCGATGAGCTCAGCCCGCACCCTTCGGTTCCCTCGTCGAAGTATAATTAGAGGCCTTCCCCGTTTGATTTCTTCACACCATTCCACTCCCCAACTCTCACTGGTCGTGCCCACTTCTTCCTAGAGCAGGGCGAGCGCAGCATCGCTGGAATTTCGCCGGAGCCTGCCGCTGCTGGAGGAGAAGGGCACCACTGATTAGAGACACCGTAGGAGAAGCCGCCAGTACCAGAAGAATCGTCGTTGTCAAATTCGTCGTTCACGACCATCGCTTGAGCCCCGGTGAGCCACCACAGACCCCCACTGGTCGTGCTAGAGTTCATGCCCATCGAGTTCTATTCGACGAGGACGACGACCCTCGGCCGTTGATCTTACATCTAATACTACAACCGTAGTTAGCCCGTACCCCTTCGCACCCCCTGTCCCACTGACGTGTGGGGACAACCACTTAACCGCCCATGCGCGCTGTGAGCAGTGGGCCGACCTAGTTAGCTTTCCCGCGTGACCCAATTAGTTTGAAATTAGATTTATCTATTTAGTTTCAAATCTAGTTCTGGCAGTAGATTCACAATTCAATTCAGAACACTGAACCAAATTGCATGAAACCAATTTTGCTAGAAAGATATAGAAATTCTTAATCCAAGCCTATTGGATTCAAACTAATTGAAATTATAGATCACCAATAGAAAAATAACAAGGCAGAGACTTTTCTGCATTCAAACATTTTTGAAAATTCAACCATAAAAGCTTTTGAGTTGACTCCAACTCTCAAAAATCACATTCGATAAGACCTTTCTAAATTTATAAAAATATCTTGGTTTACTTGAAGTAATAATGGACAAGTAATAAAAGAATGCCCCATAGGAATTGTGACACCACTTTATTCTAGTCACTTTATTTAATTAAAATAAAAAGGTTAAACCTTATTAAATTGTGACACCACTTTAAATCACATTCCCAAGTACTGAAATATGTGGTGATGACATGTTTCAACATGATCCCATATTTTAATTGGAGAATATTAAATCTTAAGTAGTATTTCAATGAGTAGAAATTACTTTTCCAAAATAAAATAAATAAACTTTTGCCTTACACTACTAGAAAAACGCCTATTCGTGGCGCACCTGAAAAGGCCTTCCGTGGCGCACTAGTAGTGCGCCACGGGCCTCGCGCTACGGATATCTCGTAGCCGTGGCGCACTGCATGGTGCACCACGGTTATATCGAGATAGGCATGGCGCAATAGCAGGTGCGCCACGGGTAGGGGTACAGGTGCACCACGGAATTTTTTTCAAAAATCAAAAAAAAATGCAAAAAACACCCTCGTTTTGAATTGCAAAAGAAATCGGGTCCGTGCATCGCCGCCGCAGTCGTGTCACCTCGCCGGAGCATGGACGTGGCAGGGAGGTGCGGGAGGGGTCGTGGCCGCTGTAGTCCTCGCCGGCATCGAGGTGGTGGTTGGAGAAAGGAAGGTAGGAAGAGAGGGAGGGAGGAAGAGATGGAGGAAGAGAGGGAGGAAGGAAGAGATGGAGGAAGAGAGGGAGGTAGGAAGAGATGGAGGAAGAGAGGGAGGAAGGGAGGTCGGTGAGGAGAATGATGCCGCCGTCGCCCGTTATCACTGCGAGGAGGAGGAGGAGGAGAAGGAGTCCACCGTTGCACCGCCGTCGCTCGTTGTCACTGCGAGAAGGAGGAGAAGGAGGCCGATGTCGCGCCGTCACTGCAAGGAGAGGAGAAGGGGCAGGAGGAGAAGGAAAAGGAGAAGGAGAAGGAAGAAGGGAGAAGGGAGAACAAAGAAGGAAGAAGGGAAAGGGAGAGGAAGAGGGAAAAAGGGGAAGGGAAAATGGGAAAGGAAAAGGGAGGAGGGCGGGGTGGGGATTCAAATTTGAATCCTTCCCAAGCTTATCCGTGGCGCACTAGGTGGTGGTGCGCTACGGGTAAGTCGCCCTCTTTTTTTTCTGCAGGAAAAAATGGTCTTTTGACCGTAAATTTTTACTCTTTTCTAATTTTTAAAATCTAAAAAATCGCTAAACGACCGGAGGTTGTTGCGAGCGGATGCGAAATCTCGTTTTGGTATATTATACGATTTTTTCGATATCGTATGCAAAAGTTATGGCCTTTTTACCGTGGCATGACTTTTTTTTGCAGATAAAGTCGAAACTCATGTTTGTTAATTTTACTAGAAGCTATACCACATTACCTACCTAAATATGAAAGGATTTAATTTTTGAAGTGTTTATCATTTTCTTTTATTTTTTGCAAAGCCTAAAAAGGCGATCCACGGGGGGGGGGGTGGAGTTGGTGCAGGATAGTTAGGCGTAGGGCACTAGGGAAAGGTGCCCTACTACTAAGTTTATACATCCATGGCGCACATCCCATAGTGCTCCACGGATGTGTCTGGCCGTTTCACAGCATAGAGGGGCATGCGCTTAGGCGTAGCGCACCCCCTCCATGTGCGCCACGGTTGACACTAACAACCGTAGCGCACCTACCCTATGTGCGCTGTGGATGTTTGGCGTGCGGCCAACAGGGCCCTGGCCCACACATATCTGTGGCGCACTATGGTCATGTGCGCCACGGTTGTTCTAGTTACTAGTAGGGCACTGCCCATAGGTGAGCCACGCCTATTTTAGCCGTGGGGCACTTCAACCATGTGAGCCACGGATGTGCTGATTACCTATAGCCACTTTCCTAGTAGTGTTAATTCTTGTGATGATGGTGATGATGCTAGATCATCTAGTGTGAACCTTTGTGTGCTAAATAGAAGTAGTTAAGTATTGTTTGGGGATTATGTGCCTCGTATTTATTTACAGACGCTAGTACCAACCAAGGATACGAAGAGGAAGGAGACTACTACGAAGAAGAAGCCGAGGAGAACTTCAACGACGAAAGCTAAGCTACTATCTTAACAAGCTAAGCTAAACCATGAAAGTCATACTTGCAAGCTTAAACCTACAAGATAACCTATGCAATGCATTCGGCAAGCCTTGGTTATACCACTTGATGATACCAAATCCCAGTTTTACTTGCCAGCTTTAGCAATTTATTTCTTTATCAAAATTCTTTGTTTACCTTTAGGTAGTGTTTGTGATGATTTTGGAAAGATATTAAAGGTAGCATAAAGTGTATAAAACTTGGCCTAAGTTAGGTAGATATTGATGTCATCCTGAGGCATGAGATTATACTTAGATAAGTCACACTTGATTATCACCCCTCATTAGTATTTACCCCCACTTGTAGTTGCTAGTGCTAAGATTAAAACTTGATCACTTCAGATGGGAATACTTGGTGAAAATGATTCTGAAAACCTTAGAATGATGAGTCATTCTAATGAAATGTTTTGACATGTGTTAATGAACACAAGGTGACTTTGATGATAAAAATGTTGAGGCATGAGCCTTGGCCCTTTTTAAAACTGATGGTTGTGTCTGGATGCGATACCATTCCAATTTTACCATACAACCACAATACCTGAAATTGGGTAGGGCTTGACTGGAAGTTTATATACCTTAATATGGGTTCCCTTGCGTCCGAGGTTTGAGATGAGGCTACCTCGTGAAGATTGACCACCTGTGCAGTTCCCAAGATGATAGATGGTCATGGATGGGAGGCCAAACTCATAGGAGAGGTGCCTATACTAGGGTGTGTAATTGAAAGGTTAGGATTTATTATCTGCATACTGAGTATGGTGAATTCAGGATTGTTCTTGACAGATGTATCGAATATTTTGGAGAAAGTGTACCACCTCTGCAGAGTGTCTAACTATTCGAATCGCGTCCACGGTTATGGACAGTTAGAGTGGCCATACTGTTCCGTCGTTAGATGTTTTCAAAATGACTTGTGAATTGATTCATGACTTTGACTTAACCACAACAGGGGTGTGAAAGTGAAAACTAAGTTCCCACTTAGGTGTTATAAAACCTTAAACTAGTTTTCTTTGCTTCTAAACTTAGCTAGAGATAAACCTGGCTTTTTGCAAAACAATCTAGAGCTTAGTATTCCTATTCAAACCACTTACTTGTTAGTGATAGTTTGCGAGTACTTAAAGAGTACTCATGTCTTCGTCCCTGGCTATTCCCGTGGCCAGACTATGAAGAGGACCATCAGGAGGATGGATCGCAGGAAGGTTACGACAACTAGGATCATCTCCCATCGTCAGCATTGCCTGTGACCATGAACATGGAGCCTCGCCCACGCTACCATTATTATATTATTCTGCTGCTTTGAATGTACTCAGATTGGATCATGAGATCCTTTATTTGTTGTAAGACCTTATTTATGGTTTGTAAAGGATGATGAACTATGGTACCAATATGTTATGGCTCACAAAAATGGTAATCCCGGGATTGCGATGTATGGCATAAACGACATCTGGGATTAAAAATCCGGGTGTTGACACATAATCAGTGAGCCATGATCATAACCGACCAGTATCATTACATCATCCATACAATAATGATTACAAGACTTACACGGTTTCCATTATGGCGATTACAACAACAATAGCAGAAGTCTTCAAGCGCAAAGCCCATGCCATGCCTTATCCTACATACGACTGGCTAGGAGACTGCCTAGCTCGCATAGACGTCAGCAAACTCCATAGTTCCTCTTGCTTCTGAAATTCTGGCCAAGTAAGTAGCCAGGGACAATGTCGGTGAGTACTTTGACTATACTCGCAAACCACCTTAAATGAACAATAATAAAGGATATGCAATATGGTTGTGGTAGGATGGCTCCATAAGAGGTTCTTTTATAAATTAGATTCTCTTGTAGATATAACATATCTCTATAACTTTGTTGAAAAACTTTTGTAAAACATTTGGAAACATTTTTTAAAATTTTTAGAATTCACTAAGTTTGGGTTACCCATTTGTTTTTATTTCCGGTCATCCCATGACCAAACTCCTTCCTACTTTTTCTAACCATCCCATGGTCAAAACATTTCCAAGCCATTACTTTTCCGAAGTCCTTTTTGAAATCAAAACCAGCACCGCTCTACAGCAACCTTCCCAACCATCCATGACCAAGGACTCGGCTATTCGAATAGATTTACACTCTGCAGAGGTTGTACACTTTACCCACATCAACCGATTACACTGCACTGATCTACACCGATCGTGGGTCGAGTAACCGGTCAAGACCTTCCAGATTCCCACTCTAGTATAGATGCCTACCCTATGAGTGTTAATCTCCTCAAAATTGGGACGCCCTATATAGTTTTCCCAGCCAACCAGAGCGTTTTTTGCACCTCTACAGGTGTGCACTTTCAATGAGGGGCTCATGGTATCATGTGGAGGTCCGTAGACCCTTCGTTCCTTCTCCCGGTCGATGCTACGCATGGACTATTTGTCCAGAGAAGGCCCACCCTACAGGGATTGTTTTCCCTTGTAGTAGTGCGAGGCACCTATACCAAAATAGATAAACTTCCATCCCATCCCTGTCCCATTCTAGAGTAATGTGGTTGCACGGGTTAATTGTTCTGGCAAAACTTCAAAGAACCGGGTGCGTTTTCATAAACATTTTCCCTCCAGCTTTCGTACAAACTTTTTTTGAAACCAAAAACTTTTTACTTTTAAAACTTACTTGGCAGTCCAGACCTCGCCAATTTTTTCTAATAAAACATTTTTGTAAGCTTTTCCAGGGTCTTCCCATCCCATATTTTTGCTTTGGCTTAAACGGGGTTTCCAATGGGGCATGGTGTTATACACCATCTATCATACTAGGGGAAAGTGGGTGTCATCAAAGGTATTGTACTAGTAGTACAAACATGTAATTACTTGGAGAAGCCAATCCACTACCATATATATCTCATCGTATAATAAAACAATGCAATTTCGATAAACAACAGGTAAAACGTGCATAAGTAAAACAGTAGGACAATGCTTATGTGCAAGAAGGTGGCTCTCCTGTGACCAGCGAGATGTCCCTTGAATGCTTTAGAATACCAGAATACCGATAACCATAATAATAAAAATAAGCGAATTCTTCCTTCTTCCAAGCGTCACACAAACGCAACTATCGCCGTTATCGGGCATACATGCAAACAAACAACACCACCATCAATGCAATGCATACAAGCATCAAACCATACAACAAGTAAAGTATAATCACATGATATACATCAGTAGGGTGTTGGATGATTGATTTGATTAGATTGGTAGAAGATTTGGAGGCATCGGAAAAAGATCCTTTTGGATTTATAGTCTAGGAACTATCTAAGAGAGGGGTTTTTAACAAAGGGCTTGTTCTGTATTATACCACTGTATAAAAATGATACCATCAGATAGGTATTAAGAAAATGAATCCAACAAAAGTGGTTTCACTATTTTATCAATTTCAATTGATTTATAATGATTTTTATAGTGAATAAACCTAGTTTTAGGAAATAATTCACCAGACAAATTCTAGAGATCCAAAAATTATTGCCTTTGGTGATTAGATAGGATTTGATGGACTTATTCACGGAGAGTTGGAATTATCTCAAAATATTTACCATAATACCCTCAGAAAAATCCCAAAGACAGTACCAGAAGCATTTTGTCTTTTTCACCATATTTAATCTACATAAGCTTCTAATATGATTCCAAGGACTCATGTTAGGTATATAAAATATATTTCTGTAGAAATTTAAAACACCATTTTTTTATTTACATAATAATTTTGATGAATTTATTGGTCACTAAACCATGAACATAACAGTTTAATTCACCATAATTCAACAGGGGCTTATAAAATTATGAACACCTAGGGTATGAAAGATGTTGATATTCATGTGTGCAGGGAGTTGGAATTAGGTAAAAACCTCATCTAGTTTGACCTCAGGAATTTACTAAAATAAAAAGGGGACTATGTTTGTTATCTTTGTTGTGGGCAAACCAGGAAGCCAAAACAGGTGAGGCCATTGGGAAATGCAAGGTATAATATATACCTTCAGTACCAATAGGTTTCAGACCATTTTGATAAATGAAACTCTCTAGATAATTATTTTAGTGAAGAGTACCCATATTGATAGATGATTTATTATGAATAAACCAATTATTCTTTTGGTCCACTTCTTGTACTACATGTTCAAGAGAACATTCAAGAACCCTAGGAAATTTAGATCTAGGCAATACATGGGGTTTTCCATTGGACAAGGTTGATTTTCGATGTGATATGGTCCTAAATACCATATTACACTTTGGAGAATTTTACTGGAATTTATTTGGATATAAAAGTATTTTTACAAAATTATTTCTTACTTCTGCCATTTAAGAAGAAGGGAAAAATGAAATAATAAGGAATATCAAAAATATTTATTTTTGAGATGGAAAGGTGGGGTATGCGGTATAGGACTCAATTGTGCATTGATTTGGCAAGGTTATTAGGAGAAAACAAACTTGCCTTTATAGGAGAGATTTTGAGAATATTAAAAGATAATGAATTTAAATAGTTTGAGGATCCAAATAATTATGGAAATTATTTGGGGAATTATGAGAATGAAGGTAGATGATGTAAAATTTCTTTATACATCATTGACAAATTTATTCTTGAGGAAAATATGGTGATAAAGGAAGAAACTATATTTTGGGGAATCTAGGGTTTTGATATGTTTATGCCAACTAAACATGGTTGAATTAGGGAGCTCAGAGCTCACCTTGATACAAGGGATATATGGATAGATAGAACAAGTTATAAAGATGATCATGAGAGCAAGAGTTGGGCTTGGTTGTATTTGAGGTGGTCTAGAAGAGATGGCAAACTTTGTTGAAATTAAGACTGCCATAACAGATACATCATCATGCCTCATAAACCATGTGGTTTAAGAAGCACAAAACTCCAATGGAAATAAGGGAAGATTGGATTGGTAGACCATGATTAGTATCTCATGTCCATGTAGAGAGTTGGTCAAGGGGTGGTAGCATATGGAGGTGAGCTTCTTCCAAATTAGGCTAGATTATAAGATTTGTACAAAAGATTATTATCTTGACTACAAAACCATCATCGATGAGTGGGAACCAGAAGGGTTTATCCAAAGTCAAGAGTGGGATTTGGTAGTACTAGTGATGTGTGGTTCAAGTACATTCTCAGGAATGCACATTGGTTGGAATAGGTAGAGCTCCAAATATTAAATCTAGATAAGAAATCCAGACTTGCCATTTTGGCAGATTTAGGGTTTTTGACGAAATTACAAGGGGGAAGAAATTTCAGAGAGAGTGGCCAAGGTTTATCCTTCCCATCAAGTGGTTGATGTCGAGGAATAGATTGAATAGAGGGCATCCATGCTTGGATTGGGTCTTCACTGAGCAATTTCAGAGAGAGTGTCCAAGGTTTATCCTTCCCATCAAGTGGTCGCGTCGAAGTCATGATGGTAAACGCTCACGATAACCATCGGAAGCCTCAAGAACGTCGGACAGGAGGAGAAAACTCCGCGCTCGAGCAAGATCAAGACCCGCTCACCGCCTCCATCCAACACCTGCGCGCTTCGGTCGTCGTCGAGACGGATCCAGCGGCTGCGGCGGCAACGCTCAAAGGTACACGCCAAAAACTCCTGGAGGAAGCCACCAAGGTCGTGGCTAACCAGCGTCGGCTAAACGCCACCGTGCATGAGTACAATGCAGCACATGGCTTCGTCGGGAAGATCCAGCACCGAGGGTGTGACCTAGCATCGGAACTAGACCGCGCCGCCGACTCACATGCAGGTGTGGCACGGCCCGTCTACAACACTCCCACCAAGAACATGAGGGCAGCCGAGGCAGCGGCCGCGGAGCTAAAGCACCTAGAGAACGAGGAAATTCGTCGCAAGCAGGAGAGTGTGCAGATCCTCGTGGCCACTGCTAACAAGCAGCAGGCCGAGGGCATCCCCAGCCAGGTGGGCAACTCCCGCGACATCGTCATCCGCACAGGCGCAGACCAGACGGCGCATGGAGGAAGCAAGCATCAACAAGCCTCTTCTCCGGGAGGGGTTGGGCAAAATAGTCGCCCGCGTGGAGAATCTGGCAACCGTAGTCGCCACAACCATGACGCCGCTGCCTCTAGCGTTAATCGCGCAGGCGGATCCTCCCAAGGGAAAAATACGCGAGCACCGGAGGAGGAAGCAGACGTGAACACGGACCCGCCCGCGTCACGTTTGAAGGTGATCACCCCAACGCATCGACCTCCTGGTGCAGTCACGCACCTTGGAGGAGGAAAGTCTGGTTGGCCCAAAGAGTTTCGGCACGCGCATCCGGAACGAGCCGTTTCCGAAAGGATTTTCACTCCCAAGAGACACGCAAAAGTACAACGGGACCGTCAAGCCTGAGGATTGGTTGGTCGATTACACCACCGCGGTGGGAATCGCCAATGGAAACCTCGGCTTAGCCGTCCTCTATGTCCCCCTCATGCTCATCGACTCGGCGAGGACGTGGCTTAACAGCCTCCCCGACAACGGCATCAACGCGTGGCTGGACTTCGAAGAGGTGTTCATTCGCAACTTCACCGGAACATACAAGCGGCCGGGTCGACCTCGCGAGCTCGCCCTCTGCGTACAAGGCAAGGACGAGTCGGATCGCGCCTACCTCACCCGGTGGACCAGCATGCACGATTCGTGTGAAGGGGTGCGTGAGCACCAGGCGATAGACTTATTCACCAACGGCTGCCGAGATGGCACCATGCTGAAGCATAGACTCAATCGGGCAGACCCGCAAACCATGGCTTAGGTCATGGCCATCGAAGACAAGTACGCCACCGCGGAGGCAGCAATGAAGAAGCCCATCGTGGTGGATGACTAGGGCCAAATCGTCACGGACAAGCAGGCGGAGCGACGCCAGCCGGGCGACCATCATCCCAGGAGGCACGGTCACGACAACTACCACGACAAGAGAAAATATGACCAGCCGGATAGCCGGTACGGTACCAAACAGGTAGCCGTGGTCCATGAGGATCCGGCTCCAGGGGGCAGTCGGAGGCAGAGGCCGGACGACAGGCCGCCTCGGCCTAAGAACACCATGGAGTCCATGCTCGACGGGTCGTGCAAGTTTCACAGCGGCAGCAACAAGCCTCGGGAGGCTGGGAATCAGTGAATCCTATTTGAACCCTCAAGCACTTCATTCCACGGAGCAGTACCAGGGCCATCACACTCCCCAATCAGCAAGATCCGGCTAGACGTCATCTTCGGCAGCGAGAACAACTTCCGCCGTGAGCCAATTTGGTTCGAGGTCGTGAATCTCTCCAGCGCCTACCACGCCATACTAGGGCGCCTAGCTCTGACCAAGTTCATGGGAGTACCGCACTACGCATACCTCAAGATGAAGCTGCCGGTCCCAAAGGGAGTGATCACCGTCGATGGATGCTACAAGCGTTCGATCGAATGCGCCTCATACGGCTCTAAGCTGGCCAAAGCAATGATCATCGCTGAAGAGAAGCGCGTCATAATGCAGAACATGGCGGCTCTGCAGAGGGACATGTCGGCTGGAGAGCCCAAACCGGCGGGAGAATAGTAGATCAAGCCCTCGCAGGGGACAAGGAAGATCCTGCTGAATGAGGAGGACCCAAGCAAGTTCGTCCTGGTCAAAGATGGCTTGGACAACAAATAGGAAAGCGCGCTCGTCGATTTCCTCCGTGAGAATCGGGACATTTTTGCATGGTGCCCCAAAGACATTCCAGGTGTCCCGAGGGAACTCGTTGAGCACTCCCTTCATGTTCGATCAGATGCGAAGCCAGTCAAACAATCTTTACACCTCTTTGCAGCAGAAAAAAGAACCATTGGTGAGGAGATCACACGGCTACTCGCGGCCGGCTTCATCATGGAAGTTTTGCACCCGGAATGGCTCGCCAACCCGATGATGGTGCTAAAGAATAACAAGACATGGCGCATGTGCGTCGAATATACCAGTCTCAACAAGGCTTGCCCCAAGGATCCTTTCGCCCTGCCGCGAATTGATCAGGTCATCCACTCCACTGCCGGGTGCGATTTGTTGTCTTTTTTGGACGCTTACTCGGGATACCACCAGATCAAGCTCAATGTAACCGATCAAATAAAGACATCGTTCATAACCCCGTATGGAGCATACTGCTACACCACCATGCCCTTCGGATTAAAGAACACATGCACAACCTATTAGCGCTGCATGCAGAAATGCCTGCATACGCAGATTGGAAAGAACGTACACGCTTATGTCAATGACGTCGTCATCAAGACCAAGGAACGGCGCATTCTACTTGAGGATCTGAAGGAAAAGTTCGACAACCTCCGCCGTTCCAGATCAAGCTGAACCCGGAAAAGTGCGTGTTCGGCGTCCCAGCCGGCAAGCTCCCGGGCTTTCTTGTCTCCGAGCGTGGAATCGAGGCAAAACCGGAGAAGATCGGAGCCATCGAGCGCATGGAGCTGCCACAGAACCTGCACGACGTACAAAAGTTCACCGGGTGCCTCGCTTCACTCAGCCGGTTCGTTAGCCAGCTGGGAGAAAAGGCTCTCCCCCTGTACCAGCTGATGAAGAAGACAGACAAATTTGTCTGGACATCTTAGGCGGATGAAGATTTCCGAGACCTCAAACGCATGCTCACCTCGCCACCTGTCCTGGCGGCTCTAGCCACAAAGGAGCCCATGCTGATGTACATCGCTGCCATAGACAGAGTGGTCATTGTGGTACTGGTCGTGGAGCGACAAGAGGAAGGAAAGGCTTAGATGGTACAGTGCCCGTATACTACCTGAGTGAGGTGCTCTCGCAATCCAAGCAGAACTACCCTCACTACCAGAAGCTGGTGTACGGCGTGTACATGGTCGCCAAGAAACTCAACTACTACTTCCAGGAGCATTCCATCCGAGTGGTAGAATTGGCCCCACTCGTGGTGATCATCGGCAACAAAGACGCCACTGGCCGCGTGGCGAAATGGGCCATCGAGCTCACTGTGCATAACATCCAGTACGAGCCACGCACAACAATCAAGTCGCAAGCATTGGCTGATTTCATCGTCGATTGTGCGGAGACACAATACATGCCCTAGTGCCGGACTCAAGTTACTAGAAGCTACACTTCGACGGGTCGAAAATGAGGGGAGGACTCGGAGCCGGAATCGTGATAACCTCACCCAAAGGCGACCGGCTAGAGTACGTTCTCTAGATCCACTTCAAAGCTTCCAACAACGTCGCCGAGTTCGAGGCACTCATCTGTCACATCCCAAGATTTTCCAAATCTTGTAATGTGAAAAATAAAATAAACAAAATAAAATTTTGTTGAAAATCAGGGTAAAAAGAAACTTTTTGTTTCAAAAAGGAAACTTAAAATCCCATCTTGAACAAACTTTGGTAAAAGTTTGAACTCAACAAAATCCAAATCAAGGAAATTGCATTCCTCAAAGAATGTATCTAGAAATTTAAACACTTGGAAAAATAAATCCAAACCCTAAAACCCTAATGGAAATAAAATCATTTCCAAAGTTATCTCCAAGCCTATGGATTTGATCCATATAAAGGTTTATCAACAAACATTCACAAATGATCAAGAAAGACAAATAGAAATAATATAAGACCATAGAAATTGGTTTCACTCAATTTGGAACCATAAATAAAATCCTATGAATATAATAAGATAAGGAAATTGAATTCCCAAAGCTATTAAAGAACCTATCTAGAAACCCATACCAAATTGTGAGCAAATAACCCTAAAGAGTTTTAAAAAGGAGAAACAAATATAAAATAAGATTTCACAAATTGGAATCACCAAGTTTGGATCTCTAAAAAAAGATATGGATTTTATAAGAAAAGAAAGAATAATTAAATAAAGAATATTTAAAAGACCAAACCAAATCTTGGCCAAATTATAAGAAATTGGAATGAAAATAATCCCAATCCAAATAAAGTAAAAGGATAAAGAACATTCCAAATAAAATGGCAATAACCATTATATCCCTATCTTAATAAAGACAAATCTCTAAATAAGAATACATGAGAAAATGATATTTGGATTTACCTAAGTGGAATAAAAGTTGTTTAAACAACTTAAATAAAATAAAACCTCCAATTAAAAATTTGGGAATTAAAACTATATTAAATTCCATTGGAATTGAAACAAATAAATACCCAATCTTAAATGATTAATAAATCATATTAGAATACTTTCCAAATAATTCAAGATGAATTATTTGACACCCTTTTTAGTAAACAAAACCTACTGAAAAGATTTTCGAAGGTTTAAAAGATTTTAAATGGTGTTTGAAACATTATTAAAACCTATTTGTTTTAATACAAGGACCTACTTTAATAATTAAAAAGACCCAAAAAGGAATAAAGTAAATTCCAAAAATTGACATCAGATTGTGCTACTAATCAGTATTTAAACCTACCCAAAAGTTGGCAAAGGTTTGAATTCAAAAGAATGTTTGAATTGGCCAAACAAAACCAAATCAGAATAAAAGAAAAAGGAAAAAGAGAAAACAAATAGAACAGGAAAAAAAATTTAAAGAGCCAGCCCAGCCAGCCAGCCCAACTAGGCCAGTCCAGCCCATCTCCCCTCTCCCGCAGAAAAACGGTTCGCACTCACTTATAAACCCATAGCGTCGGCAGACGGACCCCACCCACTCTCTCTCTCGCTGCCAGCGACCCCTCTCCCATCGCGTCTTCACCCACCCCGCTGACCACGCCCCCCTCTCGCCGGCCGTTGCTGCCAAATCAAAGCCGGCGTAATACGCAGTAACGCCGCGATTAATCGGCCCCTTGACCACGCACGTTAAAGCGTCTTCCCCTCCTCTCTACTTCCCCTCCCTCGCACGCACCAGCTCGCCACCGGGCTGCGCAAATTTCACCAGAGACCACGCTCTGCTCCGACGAACTCGCGAGCAAATTCCGGCGACCCCGCGCCACCCCTTGCCTCCCCGAGCACACAGGCACATCCCCCAGACCCAGGCGCACCCCTCCGTATCATCAGCTCGCCCGCGCGTGCTTTGCAGCGTCGACAACGACGACGACCCGTAGCGCCACCGCCTGCCATTCACACCGACGAGGTTTCCTGGTAAGCTCGGACCGCCACGAAGCTATTTGATGATGCACGCAAGTTCCCTGTTACCGTGCGCGTCTAACGCACCCTTTACTTTGCTTTGGCACGCCCTGTAGCCTCGCCCCCGTCGACGTCTGACCGTACACGACACCAGCAAGATCTCCGGCGAGGAATTCCGATCAACCCCGTGCGCCCCTTCACCAACCAAGGGCAGGTTGAGCATCCCCGTGCCTCGGCGATCACTGTGAGCCATCTCTTCTTCTTCATTGCTTCCTCTAGAGCCAGCTCCGCCGCTAGCCGAGCGTCGCCGCCGCGCGCTGCCGCTGAGCGCCGCCCGAGTTAGGTCAGATCGTCGCTAGCCGTTGGGTGTGAATCGTAGGGACACAATAGATGACTTAACGAACCATTTTTGATCAATCTAAGCCGCACGATCTAATTAGATCTAACACCTCCTGTAGCGTGATCCAGACGAAACAGTATCAGCGCGTAAGAACACACCACGTGTCTCTGTCGATTTGAATTAGAACAGATTTGATCTATTAGATATGTGATTTTGTAAATTGCATAACTTTTAATCTGCACGTCCAAGTTTTGCAAACTTTATATCAATGGATTCAGAAAGACAAGCCCTAGCCAACCATGCACTTTTTTTAGTAAAAAGCTTCTGGTAAAATGTTAGTTTTTCCAGAAACTTATGTATGCTTGTTTAGGTTATAAAAATTGTTCTAAAATGATTTTGAGGATAAAATCTTTGGCAAATGGTGTGTTTTGAACCTACTGACCATAGGAATCACTTTGTGGATTCAAAAATGTATTTGGTGAAACAAAAGAATGAATCTTTGATTTAAACCATTTCTAGTCAAATAAAAAAATATGGTTTATTTATTAAAAATGGTTTTGGAGGAAAACCTTTGAGAAATGTTTTGGAAATAAACTCTCTGACCCTAAACATAAGGTTTTGTCGTGTGAAAACATATTTTGTGAACCCTATAGATTAATGCCTTATTAAAAACATTTCTACACCACATAAAATGATACCTTGTTTTAAAAAAATGGTTTATAAAGTGAAACCTTTTGCAAATGACTTTGTCACTTTATAAAATGACCATTAGGTGTGTTCAAATGTTTATGAACAATTAGAAACCACTTTTACAAATAAAACAATCTCTTGCATGCTTGCATGCATTGTTTTGTTACTATGATTTTATGTGATGAATTGCTTGAATGGTAGATTGAACTGGTGCCTTGCTTGATTGAATTGTAGTGACTTGAAGATTGTGATTGTAGAAAGGACAAGGAGTGAACTTATACTCTACCAAAAAGGCAAGTGATGCTTCATACTTTTGTCCCATTATTTTCACTATGCATTAGTGTTATTTCTAAGTAAGACTTGCATGGAATTTTGCTAAGTATAAACCATGCTATGGGAAATCCTAGTAGATGAAACCTTAGTAGAATTTCCTATGTTAAGATTCCTATTACTATCATGCTTAGCTTAGCTAATAGAAAACAAGAGTGGAATATATATATTCATGCTATGGAAAAATTTCTAAGTCTGAGGACTTGTGTTTTTGTTTAATAAAACAACTAAGTGAATGAATCACCTGGGTGGAATGGAAGGAATGGTTTGTGTTGAGTGGTTACACAAGGCCAGGGGACTGGTGAACCTTGTGTATCTCACTTGTGGATGGCCACCCAGGAATAAAGAGATTTGAGATGTCAAATGTTGAGAAGCTTCAAGTGCAGCCACTTGGCATTATGGGCTCTGCCTGGATCATATAGGTTTCTAGAACTTAGCCAAATGGACAGTTGGTGGTAGGGGTTTGATAGGTTGGAACGCGTCCATTCTGGTCTAAGGGAAGGCTTCTGAAAGATCTTGTCTTGGTGAAACCAAGTCTTGTGGGGAAAGTGCACCACCTCCGCAGAGTGTAAAATCTAAGTACTTAGACATGTCCCTGGTAAAGGACAATTTGAGCATCAAGACATGGAAGATATCAAGAATCTCATCATCCAAATTTCTAAGTTAAAAACTTGTGGTTGAACAAGGGTTAAAGGATCTTCAATCTTTGATTGGTAGATGCCTTGGGTGATTTTTGCCAAAAAAAAACTTAGTGTTTTCAAATGATAAGGAAAAATCTATTTTGAGCAATGCAAGCCTAAGATCCACTTAGCCAAATGCATATAGATGATAGACTCCACTATACTACCATAGTATCACTTGCCAATACAATTCAAATGTATTGACCCTTGTGGCTGTAACTTGTTATGTTGCAGGTTTGATTGATATTAGTGAAGTTTAAATGATTAGGATTACAAGTCTACAACCAACATGTCTGCCTGTGTCACTTCGAAGATGAAGGACCCCATGTTTATAGATATTCTGCTGCAATGTAATGTAATAGCCAAATGAGCTATGTGAGATGTAATAACTTATTTTATTCCTGGTTATAAAGTTGTATTATGACCTTTTTTTCTTGATATTACATCTTAACTGTGGATGTTAGCTATTGATCTAGGGACTAGCATTGTAAACACATGGATCTCTACCTTATTAAAGGATGGGAACCTTACAGATGGTGTCAGATCATTGTGTTGCCTGTAGGATTTGTAACCCTAGGATTGGACAAAAACCCTTAGGAAAATAGGAGTTGTATTTGTTCCAAAACTTATATACAAACAATCTTGTAAACTCTTTCCTCAACCATTTTGGTTTTGATTCTAAATCTCATCTATTTCAAACTTGATGGACAAAGCCTACCCCATGGCCAAAGACTTCACCATGAGCTAAGGACTTCATCAACTTTAATTACTTCAACATCTTCAAATCTAATGACTTCAACATCTTCAACATTTTCACCAAGGACTTCAACCTTGGATATCACTAAGGACTACAAGTGAGATAAGGAATAGTACTCTAGAATTGAAGACTAAGGAAACACAACTTAGAAGGAACCATCATCACCTTTGAAGATTTTGTGACCAAGAATTCTCTCTAAGGATACAAAGATCTTGTTCATGAAGAATCAACTAAGAAGGATGGAAACAATTCAAGTGAACCATATAGATGGACCACCATATTTAGTTTAAGTCAAACCCACCAACTTATGTGGTGTAACAAAAATATTTTTGGTTGCCTAAAGATATGCTTGAAACTTGTTGTTTGAGTGGAATGTTTGTTTGTGATTGCTTGCACATTGCTTGTGTGAATTGTGATGTGTGTGATTAGAATTATTCCCTTAGAAATATTTTGCCTATTCTAATCCCAATCCAACCCAAACAGATGACTACTCCAAGAGACTCCAACATCAAGGTGGATGACACCAAAAACAACCAAGAAGACAACATGACAGAACTTATAGCAAGCCAAAACTAGTTGAACCAAATGACAGCTCAATTCATAGACAACACCAGTGGGGAAGATCCAACCCTGCAAAGGTTTTTGGAAACCCAAGCCCAATTGTTGCTTAAGATGACAGATCAAATGATCAACATGGAAGGCAACTCTTCCCAAGGAGTTTGTGGCAATAATCATGTCCCTATCCAATGCCCCATCTATTCCATAGTTGAACAAAGGAAACAAGATGGCGTGCAACAACTGATTGCAGACTATCAAGAGAGACCCAAGTCTACCAAGAAGGATGAAGACAAAGGAAAATCTCCACTTGTGCCTCCGTGCAATATGACCCAATTTAAAGGACAAAAGAAGAGGCATATGAATTATCCAAGGAGCAATAGAAGGTCAAAGAAACCAGTAGACATTCCTACCTATAAGATAACATATGAAGAACATGAACTAGAAGCACCCCTAGCTTTGGAGAAACCCAAGAAAAAGAAGGACAAAAGACATGTGCAATGTAATCATTATAAAGAAATGGGACACTATGCCAGTGAATGTCCAGAGAAGAATAAGTATAAGGAGATTGGCCAAGTATGGTGCAACAACTGCAAGGAGCTAGGCCATTATGTAGCAACTTGTCCACAGAAGATACGTGAAGAACTCAATCTTATCATATGTTTCAGTTGTGGTAACCAAGGACATTATGCAAGCAACTGTCCAGAAAGGATGAAACCCAAGATAAAGCCTATGAAGGATCTCAGCCTTGTCACATGTTTCAAATGTGGAAACAAAGGACACTTTGCATATGTTTGCCCAGAGAAGTTTCCCCAAGATCCCAAGCAGGCCAAAATGTAATCTAGTTGGAAAAATTTTACGGGTAGTAGTACCCTAGATGCTTTGAGCCTACTTGTAACCCCTAGCCTCCCCAAATCTCGGGACGAGATTTATTTTAAGGGTGGTAGCCTGTCACATACCAAGATTTTCCAAATCTTGTAATGTGAAAAATAAAATAAACAAAATAAAATTTTGTTGAAAATCAGGGTGAAAAGAAACTTTTTGTTTCAAAAAGGAAACTTAAAATCCCATCTTGAACAAACTTTGGTAAAAGTTTGAACTCGACAAAATCCAAATCATGCGAATTGCATTCCTCAAAGAATGTATCTAGAAATTTAAACACTTGGAAAAATAAATCCAAACCCTAAAACCCTAATGGAAATAAAATCATTTCCAAAGTTATCTCCAAGCCTATGGATTTGATCCATATAAAGGTTTATCAACAAAAATTCACAAATGATCAAGAAAGACAAATAGAAATAATATAAGACCATAGAAATTGGTTTCACTCAATTTGGAACCATAAATAAAATCCTATGAATATAATAAGATAAGGAAATTGAATTCCCAAAGCTATTAAAGAACCTATCTAGAAACCCATACCAAATGGTGAGCAAATAATCCTAAAGAGTTTTAAAAAGGAGAAACAAATATAAAATAAGATTTCACAAATTGGAATCACCAAGTTTGGATCTCTAAATAAAAAGATATGGATTTTATAAGAAAAGAAAGAATAATTAAATAAAGAATATTTAAAAGACCAAACCAAATCTTGGCCAAATCTATAAGCAATTGGAATGAAAATAATCCCAATACAAATAAAATAAAAAGATAAAGAACATTCCAAATAAAATGGCAATAACCATTCTATCCCTATCTTAATAAAGACGAATCTCTAAATAAGAATACATGAGAAAATGATATTTGGATTTACCTAAGTGGAATAAAAGTTGTTTAAACAACTTAAATAAAATAAAACCTCCAAATAAAAATTTGGGGATTAAAACTATATTAAATTCCATTGGAATTAAAACAAATAAATACCCAATCTTAAATGATTAATAAATCATATTAGAATACTTTCCAAATAATTCAAGATGAATTATTTGACACCCTTTTTAGTAAACAAAACCTACTGAAAAGATTTTGGAAGGTTTAAAAGATTTTAAATGGTGTTTGAAACATTATTAAAACCTATTTGTTTTGTTACAAGGACCTACTTTAATAATTAAAAAGACCCAAAAATGAATAAAGTAAATTCCAAAAATTGACATCAGATTGTGCTACTAATCAGTATTTAAACCTACCCAAAAGTTGGCAAAGGTTTGAATTCAAAAGAATGTTTGAATTGGCCAAACAAAACCAAATCAGAATAAAAGATAAAGGAAAAAGAGAAAACAAACAGAACAGGAAAAAAAATTTAAAGAGCCTGCCCAGCCGGCCAGCCCAACTAGGCCAGTCCAGCCCATCTCCCCTCTCCCGCAGAAAAACGGTTCGCACTCACTTATAAACCCGCAACGTCGCTGACAGACAGAGCCCACCCCACACTCTCTCTCTCGTTGCCAAGCGGCCCCACTCTCCCCAGTCATCGTCTTCACCCACCCCGCTAACCACGCCCCCCTCTCGCCGGTCGTTGCTGCCAAATCAAAGACGGCGTAATACGCAGTAACACCGCGATTAATCGGCCCCTTGACCATGCACATTAAAGCGTATGCCCCTCCTCTCTACTTCCCCTCCCTCGCACGCACCAGCTCGCCACCGGGCTGCGCAAATTTCACTAGAGACCACGCTTTGCTCCGACGAACTCGCAAGCAAATTCCAGCGACCCCGCGCCACCCCTTTCCTCCTCGAGCACAAAGGCACATCCCCAAGACCCAGGCGCACCCCTCCGTATCATCAGCTCGCACACGCGTGCTTTGCAACGTCGACAACGACGACGACCCATAGCGCCACCTCCTGCCATTCACTCCGACGAGGTTTCCTGGTAAGCCCGGACCGCCCCGAAGCTATTCCATGATGCACGCATGTTACCTGATACCGTGCGCGTCTAACGCACCCTTTACTTTGCTTTGGCACGCCCTGTAGCCTTGCCCCCGTCGACGTCTGACCGTACCCGACGCCATCAAGATCTCCGGCAAGGAATTCCGATCAACCCCGTGCGCCCCTTCACCAACCAAGGGCAGGTTGAGCATCCCCGTGCCTCGGCGATCACTATGAGCCATCTATTCTTCTTCCTTGCTTCCTCTAGCGCCAGCTCCGCCGCTAGCCGAGCGTCGCCGCCGCGCGCTGCCGCTGAGCGCCGCCCGAGTTAGGTCAGATCGTCGCTAGCTGTTGGATGCGAATAGTATGGACACAATAGATGACTTAACAAACCGTTTTTGATCAATCTGTGCCGCACGATCTAATTAGAACTAACGCCTCCCATAGCGTCATCCAGACGAAACGATATCAGCGAGTAAGAACACGCCACGTGTCTCTGTCGATTTGAATTAGAACAGATTTGATCTATTAGATATGTGATTTTGTAAATTGCATAACTTT
The DNA here is from genome assembly GCA_030063025.1 of Avena longiglumis. NCBI lineage: Eukaryota > Viridiplantae > Streptophyta > Magnoliopsida > Poales > Poaceae > Avena > Avena longiglumis. The sequence goes on along the minus strand of CP125974.1, from coordinate 188,499,023 downwards.
TAATCTACACTTCCAAAATTTTCAAACTTTATATCAATGGATTCAGAAAGACAAGCCCTAGCCAACCATGCACTTTGTTTAGTAAAAAGCTTCTGGTAAAATGTTTGTTTTTGCAGAAACCTATGTATGATTGTTTAGGTTATAAAAATTGTTCTAAAATGATTTTGAGGATTAAATCTTTGGAAAATGGTGTGTTTTGAACCTACTGACCATAGGCATCACTTTGTGGATTCAAAAATGTATTTGGTGAAACAAAAGAATGAATCTTTGATTCAAACCATTTCTAATCAAATAAAAAAATATGGTTTATTTATTAAAAATGGTTTTGGAGGAAAACCTTTGAGAAATGTTTTGGAAATAAACTCTCTGACCCTAAACACAAGGTTTTGTGGTGTGAAAACATATTTTGTGAACCCTATACATTAATGCCTTATTAAAAACATTTCTACACCACATAAAATGATACCTTGTTTTAAAAAAATGGTTTATAAAGTGAAACCTTTTGCAAATCACTTTGTCACTTTATAAAATGACCATTAGGTGTTTTCAAATGTTTATGAACCATTAGAAACCACTTTTACAAATAAAACAATCTCTTGCATGCTTGCATGCATTGTTTTGTTACTATGATTTTATGTGATGAATTGCTTGAATGGTAGATTGAACTGGTGCCTTGCTTGATTGAATTGTAGTGACTTGAAGAGTGTGATTGTAGCAAGGACAAGGAGTGAACTTATACTCTACCAAAAAGGCAAGTGATGCTTCATACTTTTGTCCCATTATTTTCACTATGCATTAGTGTTATTTCTAAGTAAGACTTGCATGGAATTTTGCTAAGTATAAACCATGCTATGGGAAATCCTAGTAGATGAAACCTTAGTAGAATTTCCTAAGTTAAGATTCCTATTACTATCATGCTTAGCTTAGCTAATAGAAAACAAGGGTGGAATATATATATTCATGCTATGGAAAATTTCTAAGTCTGAGGACTTGTGTTTTTGTTTAATAAAGCAACTAAGTGAATGAATCACCTGGGTGGAATGGAAGGAATGGTTTGTGTTGAGTGGTTACACAAGTCCAGGGGACTGGTGAACCTTGTGTATCTCACTTGTGGATGGCCACCCAGGAACAAAGAGATTTGAGATGTCAAATGTTGAGAAGCTTCAAGTGCAACCACTTGGCATTATGGGATCTGCCTGGATCATAAAGGTTGCAAGAACTTAGCCAAATGGAAAGTTGGTGGTAGTGGGAATGATAGGTTGGAGCGCGTCCATTATGGTTTAAGGGAAGGCTTCTGAAAGATCTTGTCTTGGTGAAACCAAGTCTTGTGAGGAAAGTGCACCACCTCTGCATAGTGTAAAACCTAAGTACTTAGCCATGTCCCTGGTAAAGGACAATTTGAGCATCAAGACATGGAAGCTATCAAGAATCTCATCATCCAAATTTCTAAGTTAAAAACTTGTGGGTGAACAAGGGTTAAAGGATATTCAATCTTTGATTGGTAGATTCCTTGGGTGATTTTTGCCAAACAAAAACTTAGTGTTTTCAAATGATAAGGAAAAATCTATTTTGAGCAATGCAAGCCTAAGATCCACTTAGCCAAATTCATATAGATGTTAGTCTCCACTATACTACCATAGTATCACTTGCCAATACAATTCAAATGTATTGACCCTGGTGGATGTAACTTGTTATGTTGCAGGTTTGATTGATATTAGTGAAGTTTAAATGATTAGGATTACAAGTCTACAACCAACATGTCTGCCTGTTGCACTTTGAAGATGAAGGACCCCATGTTTATAGATATTCTGATGCAATGTAATGTAATAGCCAAATGAGCTATGTAAGATGTAATAACTTAATTTATTCCTGGTTATAAAGTTGTATTATGACCTTTGTTTCTTGATATTACATCTTAACTGTGGATGCTAGCTATTGATCCAGGGACTAGCATTGTAAACACATGGATCTCTACCTTATTAAAGGATGGGAACCTTACATCATCCATGGGCTCAAAATGGCCAAGCAGATAGGCATTCAGAGGGTGCTTTGTTTTGGAGACTCGGAATTGGTGGTGCAACAAGTATCTAGCAAATGGGACGCCAGGGACGCGAACATGGCCCTTTACCGCTTCTTCATCCAGCAGCTATGCGCCTTCTTCGAAGGATGTGAATTTCACCATGTACCCTGAGCCAACAATGAAGCCGCTGACACTTTGGCCAGGGTCAGGTCAACAAGACAAGCCATACCGCCCGGAGTCTCCCTCGAGCACCTGCGCAAGCCCTCCATCACTCCCTCACCAGAGTCCGACTCCATCATACTCGACGCGGATCCAGGAACAGCCGGTGCCGCGGCACACCCGGGGACTGCCGCGCCGCACCCGGGGACTGCGGCGCCGCACCCAGGGACTGCCTCACCGCATCCAGAAACTACCTCGACGCAGCCTGCGGTCGACATCAGCACCCTTCCACCTAGAAGGTCTCCCGACACTCCGGACTCGGCCGTCCGTGAGGAGATCAAGCTCATCATACAGGCGGTGCATACCATACGGGATACGCCCGACTGGGCAAAGCCATACATGGATTTCCTGGCCAAAGGTGAACTCCCAACAGAGGAGGTGGCAACACGACAAGTGCGATGAAGGGCAAGCTCCTACACCATCATCAACAACGATATGTACAAGCGCAGCGTCGAAGGCATCTACCAGCGATGCGTCAGTCGGGAGGAAGGAGCCAAGCTTCTAATGGACATACACCAGGGCGAGTGTGGCCACCATGCCTCGTCAAGGGCGATAGCAGCCAAGGCCCTTCAGCATGGTTTCTATTGGCCGACGGCGCTGAAGGACGCCGAAGAAATATTCAAGACATGCAGCGGCTGCCAGCGATTCAGCCAGTTGAAGCACACGCCGTCTGCAGCGCTCAAGACAATACCGATCACCTGCCCGTTCGCGGTCTGGGGCCTGGACATGGTTGGGCCATTCAAGACAGCTCGATCCGTTATGACGCACCTACTCGTAACCATGGACAAGTTCACCAAGTGGATCGAGGCGAAGCCAATCAAGAAGCTGGATGGAGCGACGGTGATTAATTTCTTCACATACATCATCATCCGGTTCGGCTACCCGCACAACATCTTTACTGACAATGGAACCAACTTTGCGAAAGGAGTCTTCGCTCGTTTCTGTGGGGAAAGAGGGATCCGCCTGGATCTGGCGTCGGTCGCACACCCACAGTACAACGGACAATGCGAGCGTGCTAATGGTTTCGTGCTAGCTGGAAGCAAGCCGAGGCTCATCGAACCGCTTGTCAGGTCACCCGGATGGTGGATAGAGGAGCTGCCAGCAGTGCTCTGGAGCCTATGCACCATACCCAATCACTCAACCGGCTTCACGCTGTTCTTCCTCGTCTATGGGGCAGAAGCCATTCTCCCCACAAACATCCAGTTCGACGCACCTCGCAAGCAGCTCTACACGGATAAGGAAGCCAAGGAGGCAAGGGAGGACAGCGTGGACTTGCTCGAGGAGGCACGCGAGTTGGCTCTGTCCAGATCAGCAATTTACCAACAAGACTTGCGCCGATACCACGCTAGCCGGATCCAGCCCACCTCTTTCCGCGAGGGAGACCTGGTGCTGCGCCTGGTCCAGAGCACCAAAGGAATGTACAATTTGTCGCCGCCATGGGAGGGACCATTCATCGTCAGCCGAGCACTCCACAACAATTCATACTATCTGATAGACACACAGCAGCCGATGAAGAACAGGGCAGATCGCTCAGACGAGGAGACGGAGCGCCCATGGAATGTGTAGCATCCCAGTTGTCTAACCCCTGTAATGCTACATGTCATAATAATAAAAAGGGCCACTTCCAACATATAATTGTTGCATCATCATCATATCATGCTCATGTCATCATACCACCTTGCATTTGTGCATCATATAAAACCCTTTCTTGTTTGGTTCTTATCTCATGTGCATGATTGATTGTATTTGCCTCTTGATATTGTATTTGGCTCTTGATACATTGTTATATGCCCAAGTTGAGTTGGGGGCATCTCTCTTTTGACTCCACCACCTTAGATTTCACCACCTTATAATTCCACCATCCAATAATATGGGCTTGGCATTTTATTGAGTTATCCCTAGCCATGTTGTTGGTTGGATCCACCCTTGATCTTTGCTTGGCCTTGTCCACATTTTGGAAGGAAGATGAATAGTGCCATATTAATATCCTTGTTCTCACAAGGATAATTGTGGCATTAATTATTCTGCATGGGCCATGCAATAGCCACCTTTGCCCTAGCTTTTGGTTTTTGTTTGTTTTCTAAATGGATCCTTTCCTCTTTGTTTGATCTTGTTTTGTGTGTATCAACCCTAGCCCTCTTCCCTCTAGCTAGCTCCATGCAACCACATGTGCTATGTGGCATGCCCCAACCAAACCCTCCCTTGGATCTTGCTTGGCCATTAATTTGGATCATGCAGGAACTAAAGAAGTGTCTCATCACCTTGACCATCTCTCTCTTCCTCTCCCTCTTTTCTTGTTTGACCTTGCTAGGGCTAGTATGACCTTGCATGACCAAGTTTAGCACCACCATCCTTGCCTACCCTCTTAGCAACCTCCTAAACCACCCCTTACCTCTCTCTTTTCCACCCTAAAACTAAAACCCTATTTTACAACTATCCTAAAACTAAACCCTATCTTACATCTATCCTAAAATAATCTCTAACTTACACCTCCCTTTAACAAAACCCAAAACCTACTCCTCCAAACCATCTAACCTTTTCTCTAATCAAAACCTAATCTACATCTACCTAAGCAAAAGCCTAGACTACCTTCACCCTCTACACAAAACCTAGCTACCATTACCCTCTCCCCTCCTCTCTAGTTATCTACCTTGAGCCCTCCTTCCTCCTAGCTGTCCCCAGCTCGCCCCTCCCCTCTCTCTACCTGCCCCACACGTGACCAGTACCACCCCAACCCTAGCCTAGCCGAGCATGCCCCTCTTTCCTCCCCTCTTTTCCTCTCTCTCTACCAGCATCTGCCCAGCGCCCTACCCTACCTGCCTGCCTCACCGAACCCCCCAGTCCCACCTGCTAGTCCCTCTCTCCCTTCCCAGCATCTGCCGCGCCACCCTGGCCCCCCATGCGCAGCACGTGAGCAGGGAGGTGGCGCCGATGCCACCTTTCCCCATCAAACCCTCCCCCACGCAACCAGCCCCCCTGTCGATCTTATCTACCTTCCCCCTCTCTGGTCTCTCCCAGAGCCTCCCCAGATCCAACCGCTAGCACCCTGCCTCGCACCCCCTTCCTCTACACCACCCCATCTCCCTCTCGCCGCCCACGCCAGCTACCCACCTGCCTGCAGTCTAGCCGGGCGTGTCGCTCTGCGTTGTCGAGAGGTCCGGAGCTTCGCTGCGGCGATCTGGAGCGAGGAGAAGCAGGCCAGAACGCCCGGAGCCAGCGCCGTCCGTCGCAAAACCCTAGCGCCCGATCCGCGAGCAGCGTCGCAGATCGCACCCGCGCCTCGCCACGTCGCCGCCACGCCGCGGTGAGCCCACGAACTCCCAGACATCCTCCTGTGCTTTTCGTTTCACGGATGCGATGCTCGTTTGGTCGGCGCCCTCCGTCGCCAGACGACGACACTGCCGCGCCAGCCGTATCGCCTTACCTAGCCGCGGCGACCCAGAGCATCGGCCGCCACCGCGATGCACCGCGTCGTAGCGCGCCAGATCCCGGATCGAGCCTGGCGCGCCTCCTTTTCCCTCGCCGGCGCGTGCGTGTTCTGCTCGTTCGCAGAGGAAGAAGCACAGTGCGCCGCTGGCCGTTTTGCGCAATCCCCCCTGGCCGTTTCTTTTGCTCCAACCGCAGTCCTCGAGGCCCCACAGTCAGCGGCGGTAAACCTTTTCTAAAAAGGCTCCCGCAAGAACCAGATCCGAACCCGCAGTCCTCCCCTGGCCCGCGAGTGCTTTTCACGAATAACCCCCTGCCCTGTTTTGTTCCTCAACCCGCGGTCCAGCGTGGCCCCGCTGTCAGCGTCTGTAGGCTCTTTGCAAAAAGGCTCCGGGCTTTTACCAAAATAAACCCGCGGTCCAGATTTGATCCAGGCACTGCCGCGTGGGCCACAGAACCATCTGACCCCACTTGTCATCGTCTCAGGAGCGAGTAGGAGAAGTGGAAAATGTTTCAGACACCGTTTTAAAAATTCAAACTAGTTTAAAATAATTCAAATTCAAATTCTATTCAGATTTTTAATAACTTCTACATGCTTTATCCATATTAGACAAATGATATATGTTTGGATATCAGCAAGATGAGAGGAATTCAAATATGCCATATATTTTGACTTTTGGACAAGTAAAATTCCAAGTTTAGTGTAATTACATCAAATGCCACTGGTTTTGCAATAATTCATAACTTTGGTTTTATAATTCCAAATCAAGCAAATGAGTAGTCTAAATTGATCAGCTCGACGAGACCTTTCTGTTTATGCTATCCATAACTTCAATTGCAGCATGCATCATATAAATATATTGCGAACAACAATTGTTATGACAACAAAATATGACTAAAAACCCACTCAATTGTTATATTCTTGTCCTCCACACCTCACCCATGCCATGCTACTTTACTTGCCATGTAAATTGTGCATCATTCATCATGGCATGATTGTTTGCTTGACGCATTTAATTCCAATGCTTGTGCTCTATATTCATGTTGGCCTTGTTTGTTTGGTTTTTCTCGGATAGACACTGAGCAGGGGTTGTATCAAGAGCACCAGGAGCACTACCCAGTACCGTCCATTGCTTCAACAGAGATACCAGGCAAGCACTACCACATGCTTGCATACATACAGTACCTATTGCCTCTATCTTATTCTTGCATCATTGAGTCGCGATTGCATTAAAATGAATCCCAAGTATGCATAGCCTCTACTTTTAAACCCCACCAAGCTTGTTTCCTCCATCCCATGAGCCACTACTATAGGAGTTGTTTGAGCCATGCAGTCGTGAAGAAACATGTGTAGGGTTTGTGAGTCGATGAACAATGAGGTACCTAAACAACTTAACTCGAGTAGTTGGGATAACTAAAGAAAGTGGCACCGGTGGGCAATATCTGCTATTTGGTTTTCCTGCTCACTTGTGTCCCGTAAGACCCCGAGTACTTGATTCCTGTTCCTTGATTTATCGCGCTATCCACATCCGGGAGGTATATGGGACCCCCTAGGCGAGCTTGATTCCGTCTTATTTCTTGGGGCCACAAACTAGTTTGAGGTTTTATTACGATCTGTACTTATGCCATGATTCTTGCTTTATTACGATTGTGCGAGGAGCACTGCTTGTATTTAGGTAGGCGGAGTGTTTACGCGGTGTCGACAAGCCCAGCCACACTTCGGGTTCCCGCTTAACCATTGGCGCAACCTTGAGGCCGTCTCGGAGCTTGCTTACTCCGTTGCGGGTTCTACTCAAAGGGGTGGCCCCCTGAAATATTTCTGAATCTTGTGATTGTTCAGTCGTGAAAGCCTCGTTGGGTTTTGATTTGGTTTTTCCGAGGCTGATCGAGCGTGTGTTGCTATTGGTGCACCCCGGCCGGGTAAAACTTTCTGAAAGCCGTGTCCGCGGATATGGACGACTTGGAGCACAGTTTCTTGATCATAGACAAGCATAACTAAAGTACCGCCTTTAATCTGACTAAAGTAACTTGACTAGTAAATAGTGCAATACTCATGGAATGGTTAATAAAATTGCCAATGGATGGGGGTTGTTCGTCCGCTTCCTTGTTGGTAAGCAGGGAGGAGGATGGATCGGATGAGATTACCATTATAACTGTTGTATTTAAATTCACGGACATCCGTCTATCATTGGTTAGGCGGATGGTTAGCGTTATCTGTAGAATTGCTAGGGTTTATCTTTTGCTGCAATTGCGTCACCCCAGGTTGTGTCCCCTTTAGAGGCATTAAGACTTGCTGAGTACCCTTAGGGTCTCACACGATAAATTCTTGATTCAGATGAACAGGTACCTTCTCAGGCGGATCTTTGGGTGGAATAAGCCGATGATGTGGGCAACGATCGTTCGGTGTAGAGATTCCGGGAACGGGGATCCGTGAGACCTGTAGTTGGGATGTGCTTATTTTCTCTGGCATCTTATGCCTATTTGCTTCTTATCCGTACTCGGATCTTGTTTGCCGCTTCCGCATGATACTCGATGTGTGTTGTATGAGGAGATATCCTAAATTATAGATGTATCTAGGTCATTTGAATCTTGCCGTATGGCGTTGGTATATTCCTTTCTTTCTAGATGGTGTGGCTCGATGTACTCTTGTATGGTGGCTTGCGTACCTTGGTGTACGTAGTTGATCCCTTCGCCGACCACGCCCGTCTGAGGTCCCGTTGAGAGGGTAGTGGTTGGGACGTCTGAAAGGACTACCGGTGAGTGGCTTTTGGGGCCCACCGTACTATTTCAACCACTATCACTCATCGGGCTTGTATCTAGGAGCGTAGTTCACCGAGGTAGTTACAATTGGTATCGAGCCATCCCGACCTTGAGGTTTCAGCCAAGCGGTCGTTGTCAGTCTAGTAAATATTTTGGTAGTTATGTATATAGGGAAAAACAAAACGCGAGAGTAGGACTGCTTCCACTTTTCTTCTTACCGCCCACCCACCCTTTTCTGGTAAGGAAGTGCAACGTTTTCAATCCTCTTCTCAAAGTTCAAACTAGGATTCACGTGTTCGGGGTTTCCGTAGTACCATAGGTTGTGTGTCTGTGTGTGTGTAGGTGTAATCCCTTGTCTATCTGTTGCATCCAAGTTGTTATCTTATCTGCCTTTGGTTATCAACTGTTGGTACATTCCATAACAACAGGATTTTGTAAACCGACGCAATCTATCTTCCCTTTTGTATCCGACGCTATCTTGTTTGGGGTGTTCGTTTCCGTAGTACCAATCTTTAGGTTTCGTCGTGAGAAGAAGGGGTTAGGATATGTGTTCCACTTGTTCATGTGCGGAGTAATGATTTGAGTGCGGGATGGAGTCGCGACCATACCACTACTTGTATCATTCGCTTTTGTATATTGAATCGGTAGAGTCACTAATCTTGATTCGTTAAGCAATTTTGCGCATCTATTGGTATTTTAATGCCGAAATTTGTGGAAAATTTTTCTTTGATATGTTTGTGTACCACACTCCTTTTCAGTCGTGTGCGATATGCTTAATATCTTTGAGGTGCTATGAACTTTGTTGATATTTTTATATCATCTCAGTAAATTGTATCCTTTAATCTTGGTTAATTCCATCTTGGTACTATTCTGGATTATTATCATCTTCCATTATAGTACTGACTTGAGTTTTACATCAATGACAGGATGGCTCCCCCACGCCGGACTGAAGAGGATATTCCTCCAGGCGGGCTCGGCCTTGTCAAGCATAGCTAATGCTTTGGCAGCCATGCAAGAGAACCAGCTGCGCTTTGAGGAGAGCGTCCGAAGGAACGAGTTCACTCCACTTCCTCCACCTCCCAAGCGTGGTGACATCAAGAGCTTCCTCAAGTTCAACCCTCGCCAGTTCGACGTGTCTGATCGACCTCTTGATGCGGATGATTGGCTCCGTGAGATCTCAAGGCTGCTCGAGACTGCTGATGTTCCAGAACAGGAGTGGGTAAAGTGTGCTACTCACCTTCTCAAGGGAGACGCAGCTCTATGGTGGGAAAACTACTTGAAGGCTAGCTGCACTGGGCTCCAGCCTACTTGGGAGAGGTTCACCGCAGCTTTCAAGGAGCAGTTTCTCTCAGAGATTGTGATGGAAAGGATGAAGGATGCTTTCCTCAACCTGAAGCAGGGGAATGATAACGTCAACACCTATATCAGGAACTTTATGAACCTGTCTCGCTATGGTGGTGATGAGGTATCTGATGACAAGAAAAGCGTAAGAGATTGAGCAAGGGCTCAATGCGTCGATCAAGTATGCACTCACGCATGCAAGACCGGCAACCTTCTGAACTGCAGCATATGGCACTACAAGAGGAGGCTAGTAGGCGGATGTTCGAGAGTCCAAGAAACATGAGGATGCATCAAGCTCGGCGCAATGGCAGCTCCTTCTAAGCGGCGTGTCGGGTTCCTAACACCCCACCGTCGCTCCGGCTCCACCAAGACCTGCGAGCTTCACGTCAAGGCCACCAAACTTCACCACTGCGGCTCCGGGGCTACAACAACCTTACCTGGAGCGCTGGCGGAGTCCACAGCTACTCGCTCCACGTCCTCGCGGTGCTTGCTACACATGTGGAGATCATGGTCATCCCGCCTGGAACTGCCCAATGAAGAACAAAGCTCTCCCTCCACCCCCGCCAAGATCTGCAACAAGCTCTCCCTCGGTTCGTGCACCACCGCCTCGGGCTCTCAACATCAACACTAAGCCCGGGTCTGCGGTTGTTCGAGCTAACTGCGTCAACGCCTCTCAAGCTGAGCTCGCACCTGGAGTTGTCATGGGTATGCTTTCAGTTAACTCAGTCCCTGCACGAGTTCTCTTTGATTCTGGTGCATCGCATTCTTTCGTTTCTATAAAGTTTGCCGATGAGAATGGGTTAGTGTCAGATCCTCTTCCCAAGAAGTTAATGGTTCTTTCTCCTGGAGCAACAATGCCAGCTTCTAAGATCAGTCATGGCAACAAAGTGGAGATTGGTGGTTCTTCATTCTTGGCTTCTTTGATTATTCTGGGCAACTCTGACATTGATGTCATTTTGGGCATGGATTGGTTGACAGCAAATGCAGCTGTGATTGATTGTCTTTGAGCGCTCAGTGTCTCTGAAGATCCCTGAAGGCCATGTAGTCTTTTCTCCAAGTCTGACTCCTGCTGTCCAGCTCTATTCCTTGGCTGCTCTGAATGATGATGCTATGGAAGCTATTCAGAAGGTACCAGTGGTCTGTGAGTTCCCGGATGTCTTTCCTGAAGAGTTGCCAGGTATGCCTCCGGATCGCGAGGTTGAATTCGTGATCGAGCTTGAACCTGGAACGGCTCCTATCTCCAAGAGGCCATACAAGATGGGTCCTTCTGAGCTGGCTGAACTCAAACGACAACTTGATGAACAAGAGAAATTGGGTTTCATTCAACATAGCACTTCTTCTTGGGGTAGTCCAACAATCTTCGTGAAGAAGCGCGACAGAACCGATAGGCTCTGTGTTGACTACCGGGCTCTAAATGCTAAAACCATCAAGAACAAATATCCTCTTCCTCGGATAAATGATCTATTTGATCAGCTGGCAGGAGCTGTGGTGTTCTCTAAGCTTGACCTGAGAAGTGGTTATCACCAAATCAAAATTCGCAAAGAGGATGTACCCAAGACAGCTTTCACCACTCGCTATGGCCTGTATGAGTACACGGTCATGTCTTTCGGTCTCACCAACGCACCTGCTACCTTCTCGAGGCTGATGAACTCCGTTTTCATGGAGTACCTGGACAAGTTTGTGGTGGTATATCTGGATGATATTCTCGTCTATTCCAAGTCCAAGGAGGAGCATGAAGAGCACCTGCGGTGTGTCCTGAACAAGCTTCGTGAGAACCGCTTGTATGCAAAGTTCTCCAAGTGTGAGTTCTGGTTGCCTGAAGTAACATATCTGGGGCATGTTATCTCTGCCAAGGGCATTGCAGTCAACCCGGAAACCGTGAAGACAATAGTTGAATGGCTTCCTCCTGCTAATGTCAAGGAAGTGCGGAGTTTCCTCGGCTTGGCTAGCTATTGTCGTCGTTTTGTTCAGAACTTCTCAAAGATAGCAAAGCCTCTTACCGATCTCCTCAAGAAAGGCAAGAAGTATCTGTGGACTCACCTTGTCAAGAGAGCTTTGAGACACTCAAAGCGAAGCTCACTTCCACTTGCCATCTTGGTTCCTCCAAATACATCTAAGCCTTTCCAGATATTCTGCGATGCCTCTTTGCAAGGATTGGGTGCGGTCCTTATGCAAGAGAGACAGGTGGTTGCTTATGCCTCTCGTCAGTTGAAGACGCATGAGGTCAACTATCCCACACATGACCTCGAGCTAGCAGCAGTTGTCTTTGCCTTGAAGCTATGGAGGCACTACTTGCTTGGTAACCGTTGTGAGATCTTCTCGGACCACAAGAGTTTGAAGTATATCTTCACTCAACCGGATCTCAATCTTCGGCAAAGGAGATGGATTGAAGCCATCAACGACTTTGATGTGACCATCAACTACACTCCAGGCAAAGCAAACGTAATGGCAGATGCGCTTAGCAGAAAAGCTTATGTCAACAACCTCATGGTAGAAGAGCAGCAGCCTCTCTTGTGCGAGGAATTCCGTCAGCTGAACCTGGAAATTGTGGAACAAGGGCATCTCCTGAACCTTCTGGCTACTCCTCTCTTGGAAGAACAGATTCGTTCTCGTCAGCTTGGTGATCCGCACACAAGAAAGCTCATCTCTAAGCTTGGCACTCCGAAGTATGAATCCTTCCATGTTGATGATCAAGGAACGCTCTTCTTTGAACACCGGATGTTTGTTCCAAACTACCGGTCGAGAGACCAAGTTCTCAAGGAGGCACATGATTCGGTTCTTTCTATCCATCTGGCAGCACAAAGATGTACATGGACTTGAAAACACGATCTTGGTGGCACGGGTTGAAAAGGTATTGTGCCAAGTACGTCTCAGAATGTTCATCAGAAACCATTTGGTCTTCTACAGCCATTGCAACCTCCAGAGTGGAAATGGGAGAAAGTTGAGATGGACTTCATCACTGGCTTTCCAAGGTCGCGAAGGGCAACAATGCAATTTTGTTGTCATCGACGGGCTTTCTAAAGTGGCACACTTCTTCCCGATCAAAGAAACAATTTCGGACTTGGTTGGTGAGCTCTATATCAATGAATTGTCTCTTTGTATGGGGTTCCACTTGAAATCAGTTCGACCGTGGGAGCATCTTCACCTCAAAGTTCGGGAGTTTCCAAAAATCTTTGGGAGCAGTTGAACTTCACCTGCTTACCACCCTCGGTCTCAAGGACAAGTGGAGAGGATCAATCGATTCTCGAGGACATGCTTAGAGCTTGTCATCTCGTTTGGCATGAAGTGGGAAGAGTGTCTTCCATATGCTGAATTCTCCTACAACATGACTTCGGAAGAGTCGAAGATGGCACCATTCGAGGCTCTCTATGGGCAAGTGCAGAACTCCCATTGGTTGGTCGGTGCAGGAGAAAGAATCTGGTTTGGCCCTGACATTGTAACTCAGGCAGAGGAGAAGGTGCATATCATTCTGGAGAACCTGAAGATTGCTCAGAGTCGGCAGAAGAGCAACTATGACAGGAAGCACACAGATATGGTATATGCCCCTGGTGATCTAGTCTACCTTCGTGTCACTCCCATGAGAGGAACACACCGCTTCGGTATCAAAGGAAAGTTGGCGCCTAGATACATCGGTCCTTTCAAGATACGTGGTAGAAGAGGAGAAGTTGCTTATGCACTTGAGCTTCCGGAAAAACTCAAATTCCATGATGTTTTCCATATCTCTCAGCTCAAGAAGTGCTTCAAAGATCCCGGCAAGACTGTGGATCATGAGTTAATTGACCTCCAAGAAGATCTCTCTTATCAAGAACACCCCACAAAAATCCTCGAGACCGCAGAACGAAGGACTCGCAACAAGTCCATCAAATTCTGCAAGGTGCAGTGGTCACACCATTCTGTTGATGAAGCAACTTGGGAGCGTGAAGATGAACTCCGTGTCAACCATCCTTCTCTCTTTGTGTCTTCTTCTTCTTCTTCCTAGAATCTCGGGGCGAGATTCCTGTTTAGTGGGGGAGAGTTGTAGCATCCCAGTTGTCTAACCCCTGTAATGCTACATGTCATAATAATAAAAGGGCCACTTCCAACATATAATTGTTGCATCATCATCATATCATGCTCATGTCATCATACCACCTTGCATTTGTGCATCATATAAAACCCTTTCTTGTTTGGTTCTTATCTCATGTGCATGATTGATTGTATTTGCCTCTTGATATTGTATTTGGCTCTTGATACATTGTTATATGCCCAAGTTGAGTTGGGGGCATCTCTCTTTTGACTCCACCACCTTAGCTTTCACCACCTTATAATTCCACCATCCAATAATATGGGCTTGGCATTTTATTGAGTTATCCCTAGCCATGTTGTTGGTTGGATCCACCCTTGATCTTTGCTTGGCCTTGTCCACATTTTGGAAGGAAGATGAATAGTGCCATATTAATATCCTTGTTCTCACAAGGATAATTGTGGCATTAATTATTCTGCATGGGCCATGCAATAGCCACCTTTGCCCTAGCTTTTGGTTTTTGTTTGTTTTCTAAATGGATCCTTTCCTCTTTGTTTGATCTTGTTTTGTGTGTATCAACCCTAGCCCTCTTCCCTCTAGCTAGCTCCATGCAACCACATGTGCTATGTGGCATGCCCCAACCAAACCCTCCCTTGGATCTTGCTTGGCCATTAATTTGGATCATGCAGGAACTAAAGAAGTGTCTCATCACCTTGACCATCTCTCTCTTCCCTCTCCCTCTTTTCTTGTTTGACCTTGCTAGGGCTAGTATGACCTTGCATGACCAAGTTTAGCACCACCATCCTTGCCTACCCTCTTAGCAACCTCCTAAACCACCCCTTACCTCTCTCTTTTCCACCCTAAAACTAAAACCCTATTTTACAACTATCCTAAAACTAAACCCTATCTTACATCTATCCTAAAATAATCTCTAACTTACACCTCCCTTTAACAAAACCCAAAACCTACTCCTCCAAACCATCTAACCTTTTCTCTAATCAAAACCTAATCTACATCTACCTAAGCAAAGCCTAGACTACCTTCACCCTCTACAAAACCTAGCTACCATTACCCTCTCCTCCTCTCTAGTTATCTACCTTGAGCCCTCCTTCCTCCTAGTTGTCCCCAGCTCCCCTCCTCTCTCTACCTGCCCCAAGTGACCAGTACCACCCCAACCCTAGCCTAGCCGAGCATGCCCCTCTTTCCTCCCCTCTTTTCCTCTCTCTCTACCAGCATCTGCCCAGCGCCCTACCCTACCTGCCTGCCTCACCGAACCCCCCAGTCCCACCTGCTAGTCCCTCTCTCCCTTCCCAGCATCTGCCGCGCCACCCTGGCCCCCATGCGCAGCACGTGAGCAGGGAGGTGGCGCCGATGCCACCTTTCCCCATCAAACCCTCCCCCACGCAACCAGCCCCCCTGTCGATCTTATCTACCTTCCCCCTCTCTGGTCTCTCCCAGAGCCTCCCCAGATCCAACCGCAAGCACCCTGCCTCGCACCCCCTTCCTCTACACCACCCCATCTCCCTCTCGCCGCCCACGCCAGCTACCCACCTGCCCAGACGATCTAGCCGGAGGCGTGTCGCTGCGTGTTGTCGAGAGGTCCTCGAGCTCGCTGCGGCGATCTGGGCAGACGCGAGGAGAAGCAGGCCAGGAACCGGAGCCGGCGCCGCCGTCGCAAAACCCTAGCGCCAGTCCGCGATCCGCGTCGCGAATCGTCGCACCCGCCTCGCCACCGTCGCCCAAGACGCTCGCGGTGAGCCCGAACTCCCAGACATCCTCCTGTGCTTTTCGTTTCTGGATGTGATGCTCGTTTGGTCGGCGCCCTCCGTCGGCGCAGCGACACACGCCGCGCCAACACCGCCGTATCGCCTTACCTAGCCGCGGCGACCCAGAGCATCGGCCCGCAGCCACCGATGCGCGTCGGCCACAGCGCCCAGATCCCGGATCGAGCCTGGCGCCTCCTTTTCCCTACATCACAGGCGTGCGTGTTCTGCTCGTTCGCAGAGGAAGAAGCACAGTGCGCCGCTGGCCGTTTTGCGCAATCCCCCCTGGCCGTTTCTTTTGCTCCAACCGCAGTCCTCGAGGCCCCCGATCGTGCGGTAAACCTTTTCTAAAAAGGCTCCCGCAAGAACCAGATCCGAACCCGCAGTCCTCCCCTGGCCCGCGAGTGCTTTTCACGAATAACCCCCTGCCCTGTTTTGTTCCTCAACCCGCGGTCCAGCGTGGCCCCGCTGTCAGTGTCTGTAGGCTCTTTGCAAAAAGGCTCCGGGCTTTTACCAAAATAAACCCGCGGTCCAGATTTGATCCAGGCACTGCCGCGTGGGCCACAGAACCATCTGACCCCACTTGTCATCGTCTCAGGAGCGAGTAGGAGAAGTGGAAAATGTTTCAGACACCGTTTTAAAAATTCAAACTAGTTTAAAATAATTCAAATTCAAATTCTATTCAGATTTTTAATAACTTCTACATGCTTTATCCATATTAGACAAATGATATATGTTTGGATATCAGAAAGATGAGAGGAATTCAAATATGCCATATATTTTGACTTTTGGACAAGTAAAATTCCAAGTTTAGTGTAATTACATCAAATGCCACTGGTTTTGCAATAATTCATAACTTTGGTTTTATAATTCCAAATCAAGCAAATGAGTAGTCTAAATTGATCAGCTCGACGAGACCTTTCTGTTTATGCTATCCATAACTTCAATTGCAGCATGCATCATATAAATATATTGCGAACAACAATTGTTATGACAACAAAATATGACTAAAAACCCACTCAATTGTTATATTCTTGTCCTCCACACCTCACCCATGCCATGCTACTTTACTTGCCATGTAAATTGTGCATCATTCATCATGGCATGATTGTTTGCTTGACGCATTTAATTCCAATGCTTGTGCTCTATATTCATGTTGGCCTTGTTTGTTTGGTTTTTCTCGGATAGACACTGAGCAGGGGTTGTATCAAGAGCACCAGGAGCACTACCCAGTACCGTCCATTGCTTCAACAGAGATACCAGGCAAGCACTACCACATGCTTGCATACATACAGTACCTATTGCCTCTATCTTATTCTTGCATCATTGAGTCGCGATTGCATTAAAATGAATCCCAAGTATGCATAGCCTCTACTTTTAAACCCCACCAAGCTTGTTTCCTCCATCCCATGAGCCACTACTATAGGAGTTGTTTGAGCCATGCGAGTCGTAGAACAGCATGTGTAGGGTTTGTGAGAGTCTGATGAACAATGAGGTACCTAAACAACTTAACCTGAGTAGTTCTGGGATAACTAAAGAAAGTGGCACCGGTGGGCAATATCTGCTATTTGGTTTTTCCTGCTCACTTGTGTCCCGTAAGACCCCGAGTACTTGATTCCTGTTCCTTGATTTATCGCGCTATCCACATCCGGGAGGTATATGGGACCCCACAGGCGAGCTTGATTAGTCTTATTTCTTGGGGCCACAAACTAGTTTGAGGTTTTATTACGATCCTGTACTTATGCCATGATTTATTGCTTTATTACGATTGTGCGAGGAGCACCTTTGTCTTTTAGGTATGCGAGTGTTTACGTGGTATCGACAAGCCCAGCCACACTTCGGGTTCCCGATCGCTTCGACCATTGGCGCAACCTTGAGGCCGTCTCGAGCTTGCTTACTCCGTTCGGGTTCTACTCAAAGGGTGGCCCCTGAAATATTTCTGAATCTTGTGATTGTTCACCGTGAAAGCCTCGTTGGGTTTTGATTTGGTTTTCCGAGGCTGATCGGCGTGTGTTGCTATTGGTGCACCCGGCGGGTAAAACTTTCTCAAAGCCGTGTCGCGGATATGGACAACTTGGAGCACAGTTTCTTGATCATAGACAAGCATAACTAAAGTACCGCTTTAATCGACTAAAGTAACTTGACTAGTAAATAGTGCAATACTCATGGAATGGTTAATAAAATTGCCAACGGATGGGGGTTGTTCGTCCGCTTCCTTGTTGGTAGCGAGGAGGAGGATGGATCGGATGAGATTACCATTATAAGTTGTATTTAAATTCACGGACATCCGTCTATCATTGGTTAGGCGGATGGTTAGCGTTATCTGTAGAGAATTGCTAGGGTTTATCTTTTGCTGCAATTCGTCACCCAGGTTGTGTCCCCTTTAGAGGCATTAAGACTTCTTGAGTACCCTTAGGGTCTCACGATAAATTCTTGATTCAGATGAACAGGTACCTTCTCAGGACGGATACTGGGTGGAAGAAGCCGATGATGTGGGCAACGATCGTTCGGTGTAGAGATTCCGGGAACGGGGATCCGTGAGACCTGTAGTTGGGATGTGATTATTTTCTCTGGCATCTTATGCCTATTTGCTTCTTATCCGTACTCGGATCTTGTTTGCCGCTTCCGTATGATACTCTGATGTGTGTTGTATGAGGAGATATCCTAAATTATAGATGTATCTAGGTCATTTGAATCTTGCCGTATGGCGTTGGTATATTTCCTTTCTTTCTAGATGGTGTGGCTCTGATGTACTCTTGTATGGTGGCTTGCGTACATACCTTTGGTGTCGTAGTTGATCCTTCGCTGCCGACTCGCCGCCCGTCTGAGGTCCGTTGAGAGGGTAGTGGTTGGGACGTCTGAAAGGACTACCAGTGAGTGGCTTTTGGGGCCCCACCGTACTATTTCAACCACTATCACTCATCCAGGCTTGTATCTAGGAGCGTAGTTCACCGAGGTAGTTACAGAATGCCAGCCTGCTCTGCCCATTTTACACTTAGAAAAGTGTATGTATCTTCCATTTTTATGTAACAAGTGAACAAGATTGAGATCCTTGGCGCAGCGCTAAGGACTTCGTCTAAATTCCGCGCACCATCTGCATTTTCGTACCAGCTGGCCTAGGCCCCACGATTTCTACAGACGGCATAATATTGCACGCGGCGTCTAGAGTAACCTCTTCGGTTCCGGCTTCAGTACGCACGTCGGTTGTCGACCCGGCAAGAGAAAAAACTCAAAGCGCACGTGACAAGAAGATGCCGTCGTAGAAAGCAACGGCGTCCAGGCTAACCGGTTGCGCCCTACAAAAGTTAAGCCAACAACAGCGAACTGAAGTATTGCGAGGCACGCCAACCTAGCAAGTCCTTCGGTTCCAGCTGTAGACCGCAACCCGGCTGACGGCCGGCAAGGAAAAATGCTCGAAGGGCCAATACTTGCTGAGAAAAGGGGAGTTGCTAGCGGCCTAACTCGAAGGGGCGCATGTCCATTTTGCTCCTACGATAATACCAACTAAGGCATGAGCATATGCACAAGAAAAATAACCCAAAGCAACACTTTGTCTTGCACAACCCGAGTCACAAGTTGGCAGGAAACAAGGTGGAAAAAGAAATTCGCCCCGGCTGGCTACCCCAGCCGGCCCGAACCTCGGGGACTACACCCAGTGGACGCGCTCCCGCGCACCCACAAACTCAAGTCAAGGTAGCCAAAAGAGCTTAGCCCCGGCTGGCTACCCCAGCTGGCCCGAACCACGGGGACTACACCCAGTGGACGCGCCCCCGCGCACCCACAAACTCAAGTCAAGGTAGCCAAAAGAGCTTCGCCCCGGTTGGCTACCCTAGCCGGCCCGAACCTCAGGGACTACAAGTGGGCCTCGCGCACCCACAAACTCAAGTCAGTAGCCAAGAGCTTCCCGGTGGCTACCCAGCCCGAACCTCGGGGACTACACCCAATGGACGCGCTCTCGCGCACCCACAAGTTCAAGTCAAAGTAGCCAAAAGAGCTTCGCCCCGGCTGGCTACCCCAGCCGGCCCGAACCTCAGGGACTACCCCCAGTGGATGTGCTGCCGCGCACCCACAAACTCAAGTCAAAGTAGCCAAAAGAGCTTCGCCCCGGCTGGCTACCCCAGCCGGCCCGAACCTCGGGGACTACACCCAGTGGACGCGCTCCCGCGCACCCACAAAATCAAGTTAGGACGGCAAAAGAGCTCAAACCCGGGTGGCTATCCCAGCCGGCGCGATCATAAAAGACTGCAAAGGATGGGGGCATAAACAAATATAAGCAAAAGGCACCAAGCAATAAAGCGGAGCACGAAGGCTCTGCGCAGATTCAAAAGTCGGCGACAGAAGTCAGTCGAAGTGTAGAACAGCAAAGTAGCAACTTTCACAAATACACCCGGCATCCCGAGGATCAAGAGTCAGGAGCTTGCGAAGTAGAAGGAGAAGGGGCTGGATCAACAGGGACGCCACCGGCGTCAGTGGAAGGAGGCTGGCTGCTGGAGGAGACGTCAAGGGGATTCCAAGGCGCCGGGACCCAGTGGAATGGCCGTGGCTCTCTAGGGGTGCTGAAATCACGCTCCAAGTCCGGGTAGATGCCAATATTCACCCCGCAGGCCTGAAGCACAGGAATGCTGGCGCGAAGACCCTCGTAAGTCGTCCCAAGGCGTAAGCCGGGGGTGAGCATGCTCAGGTCGACACCAGGGTACCACGACTTCACCAGAGCAAGCGCCATCTCCACTCTGCCTCGAGCAGCCCACTCTTTGTGCACGTCCAGCATGTCGATGCCTTGGGATAGCGCCACAGCTAGGCTGGCCATGTCGTGCACATCGCCCGCGTCCGGCCAGATGTAGTGGAAGAGATCATTTCCAACAGCGTGCAATCCATTTCTCTCCTCCGCCAGCACCATGACCAAGTCGAGGGCAGTTAGGTCACGGCCAACCTCATCCACCGGCAGCTTCTCCATGGCCATCTCGGTCGCCTCAGGGTAATGAGCTGCAGCCAAGCGCAAAGCAGAATAAACAGACAAGATCGAGCAAGTCACGACACAACAGAAGAAGGAAGCGGAACAACTTACTGATGACCATCTCCGAGACGTTCTGGTGGTGCTGAGTAAGCTCCTCCTCCCTGCGGCGAAGAACCTGGATTGTCTCCTCCTGCTGGGTGGAGATCATCTCAAAGTTCTTCAGCGCCTCCGCCCGGATCTCAGTCGTCTTCTTGCCCCGATCCATACTAACCTCAAGCTGGTGCTTGGCCGCGGCAAGTTGATCAAACTGTTCCTGTCGCGCCTTGTTCGATTCCTCCAGCCGGGCAACCTCAGCTTTGAGGCGTTCCACCTCCTTCTCCTTGTCCTGGATCATGGTTGTAGGAGGATACCCGATGGTCAACAAAAAACAGGAAAAGGGAGCCAATCGCCAAGACAGATCTGAAGAAGCAATCTTACGACCAAGGTCCCGAGTGTTATTCACAAACTCCATAAACGCTTTCTGCAAGCAAGAAAGCAAATGAACAACAGAGAAGCAAGCCGGATGAAAAACGGAAAACTTGTGAATGGCAATGACTTAATTCCTTCAAAACAGACATTTTTTTTGGCCTCGCCAAGGCCACTTTCCATTCCCTAAACCAGGTGGCAAACCTGGCTGAGTGCGACGGGCGCCGAGCCGGAGAGCTGGGCAAGGATCACACCCGGCGTCAGCACAGCCGGAGCTGTCCTCGAGCCAGTGACGATAACCTCGTCGTCATCGGCAGCTACACCCAAAGGCACAGCCACCACCAACTCCCTCCCAGCCGGTTGACCACCATCCGGCTGGCCCGCAGCCAACTGCGCGGCCCCTCTCCCTCCGTCACCTCCGTAATGACGGGCCTCGCGGAGCTTCTTGGAGCATCGCTCCAATCCGGGTTCACGCAATCCCTGGGACGAAGGAGGGGGGTCTCTGGGTCCTGCGCAGCCGCAAATAGCTGGCCCAACCGCGAGGACACGGTCGCCTGGTGCAGCAGCCCCGTGGTCGGAGAGCCCTCAGGCGCCCTGGGCAGAGATGGAACGGCTGACGTAGCCGGGCTGGCCGCAGCCGTCACGGGCCCAGCCGGCAACCTCGCCACCTCTTCAAACGACGGAGGAGGCATGATGGAGGCACCACCATCACCAAGCACCATGGCCTCGCTGCGTGGAACGAATAGTTAAAGGAGAAACCAGCAAACTGCAGAGTGGCAAGCAAGGGCAAGAGAGATACTAACCCAGCGACGGACGGTGGAGCAACAACCTGACGCCCTCGACGCGTCTTTTTCGTCTAAACTAGAGCGAGAGCGGCAACAGGTGCCGCCCTCTTTCCCCGGGCTCTCGCCGCGGGTTTCTCTCAGCCACCCTCCTCGTCGGTGACATCGACTACGGCACAAGCAAAGAGTGAAGACCATAACATCAAGAACAAAGGGGAAAGAAAAAGCTACGGTTAGCAACCTACCATGAGGATTCGAGGGGCCGTCGTCCGCCCGGACGGGAAACCCTTCGGGTTTCATCTGGGGGTACTTCTTCGGCTTCCTGTCCTCCAAGAAGGACGGAATCGGGAAGTCACCCATGCCATCCTCAGCCAGCTGCGCCGTGAACAACTAATCAAAAAGGGGGGCATAAGGCACCCAAGGAAAGCTAGCAAATACAAGAAGCGAGACGCAAAACAACCAGAGAAAAACTTACCGATGGCGGCAGGCAGCCGCGATGGTACGGGGGGCAGGAGTATGCCCAGTTGGCCTCAATGCGGAACTTGGAGATCATGGAGATCCAGTTCCGCAGGTCCTGGTAGGGCACATCCTTCCGCGACGACCTCGTCGGATCGTTGGTGGTCGAAAGATGGCACATCTTGTGCGACCGCTTCTGTAGCGGAAGCACGCGATGCACCATCCACGACAAGGTGATGTCCCGGGCGGTGAGCCTCTCCGTCTCCACCATCGTCTCCAGCCGGGCGGCCATCCGATCGAGGTCCACCACTGCGCCCATGCCCTTCGTCATCGAGGCCTTCTGCGTCGAGGGCACGTCGGCAAAGGGCGGAAGGCAGATCCAGTCAATCTCTGTGGCATTGCTCACATAGAAATATGAGCGCTGCCACAGCTTGACGGTGTCGGGGAGCTCGAACCGCGGCATCGGCGACGAGGACCGCGGGTAGACGGCGCAGCATCCCATCCACGTCAGCGAGCCACCCTTGGTGATGTTCTGGGCCTTGAAGTGGAAGACCTTGAGAAAGTTTGCCACCTCGGGCCACACCCCAAGATACGACTCGCAGCAGGCCGTGTGACGCGACAGCTGCGCCATGGTGTTGGCGCCCATGTGATGAAGCTGGAGGTCGAATAAGAGGAAGAGCTGGAGGAGGAATGGGCTGACGGGGAGGCCGAAGCCGCGCATGAAGTGCGCGAGGAAGACAACGCGCTCCCTCGACCAAGGGTTCATCACCCGATCACCCTCTAGTGCAAGCCGGTGCTTCACAAGCATCGACCAAGGAAGAAACCTCCCCCGCCGATACTTGTTTATGAGCTCTTCGGTCACGAAGGACCTGCACCAGCCGCCGCGTTGCTCCGGAAGCATCTCGAAAGAGGAGGAAGCCATGGCGGGCGGAAAGAAAGTGTCCGGCGGCGACAAGGAGAGGGCGCGCAAGAACAAGGAACCCTGGAGCACGAGGATAATATGAGCCGGAGGATGGACAAGTGTGGGAACTGATCCCCCTTAGAGCACTATTTATCCCCTCAAGCGGAAGCGTCACCCCTTTAGCTTCTGCGCGACGCGTGGCGTCATGGTGCCACAGCCGCATGACGCTTCGGCTCCAAATACTCTGCGCCGTCGTGACTGGCACAGAAGATCCCCGGGCTTCAGCAGGAGACGAGGCATGCGCACTTGCCCCGAGGAAACGCTGTGGCAAGTTTGCATGTGCAGTTGCCAAAAACGGACGCAGCACGCAGAAGACAAATTGACGCGACGTGCGCCAGAGCCATAGTCGTGGGTGACGAAATCAACAACGTCATCTAGCCAAACGTTTCGTCTTTAGCTCCGCCAGCCGGTACCTTCCTTCTCTGTTTACACCCAGTGGACGGCAATCGATTCCAGCCAAAAAGCAAAAGCAAAAGCCGCAGCCAGAGAAAATAAAGCAACCTCTCAGGACAGGAAGGAGCACGGAAGATCTTGCCCACCGGCCAAGCCCATACGTGCTCGGGGACTAGTGTCGGGGGGATAACCCCCTGGGGGTGAAAGCCAGGCATAAGTAGGTCGGCTCCAGAAGATGCAGGCCGCCTGGCCTCCAGTAAATACAGCTCTGGTCGTCTGCCTAGCAAGACCGACTGGGCTTATGACCTTCCCGGCTGGCCCGTCTAGCCGGTGGCAAGAAGAACCGGCTGGGTGGCCGTTCCCACCCGACTCACCTCGGATTTGATGGAGAGCACGGAAGGATTGGCGCTCCATGCGGGGTACGCTTCTGGCTCTCCCTCGTCATCAAGGAAGCTGGAGTGTCGTCATGCCTAGCGCTACCCGACGAAGATAAAGCAAGACGGTCGGCTGGACTGGCGAAAGTAGTCCGGGTGACCGTTAAAGCAGGGGTGACTCCCCAAAGGAAGCCCGGGTGACCACTAAAGAGAAGGATGACGCTAAAAGAAGGGCGGACTGGGTCCTGGCCCACCTGCTGGGACCTGTAGCCGACCTTTCCCTATAAACCCATATCCAAACAGTAAACCCTAGGACCCGATCTGTAATCTTCCCCCAGACCAGTATATAAGGTAGGGCAGAGCCAGGGTCCTAGGTAGGCAACGATAGAATGAGAGAAGTGTGAGCATCAAGTTCCCATCCTCCTCTAGCCACCGATAGTATCTAAGGAAACAGCTCAAGGAGCATCTGTACTGAGCATCAAGCTCCCATACATAGTTCATCTTGCAGGAGTAGGGGTGTTACCTCGCCAAGAGGGCCCCTAACCTGGGTACTTCCCTGTGTTTGCAGTGCACCGTGCCCAACCCATTGCGTGAGCCACCGAAAGCATCCGTGTGTCCCTTCTTTGCCATCTCCGATGGCTCTGCCGTGTTCCACACCAAGACATTTATCTCAATTTAAACTATGGGTGGCACAATGAAATGGAAAGAAAGTTTCCACGAGGGATTTGGATGAATTCCAAAGTTAAGACATTGTGACGGATACTACAACAAAAAGGCTAAGTATATGACTGCTATAGTAGCAGCAAAGGAGGGAATTTGTGTCAAGTAGTTTGTTATCAAACTAAGGTGTGGTTCGCAACAAGATAACACTAAAGATATATTGTATGACAACAGTATCGACGTGATTTAACCCCAAGGAACTAAAGGTATCACCAAAATACCTAATTTTTACAATGCCATCTCACTTGAGAATGAGTGATGCGTGAAGACGCAAAGACATGCAAATACACAAGGACCTGAAGCGTCAGATCCGTAGATTATGTTAACCACTTGCAATTGCGTATATGGAACACCAGAAAGCCATATGTGTTCAATACGCAAAATTTCTAAACTAGATTATTGTCTCTAGTGCAAGTGGGAGAATAAAGGGAATATGCCCGAGAGGCAATAATAAAGTGGTTATTATCGTATTCCTTATTTATGATAAATGTTTATTTTACATGCTATAATTGTATTAATACGGAAACGTTAATACATGTGTGTTTAATAAACAAAAAGGAAGTTCCTAGTTATGCCTCTCTTATAAACTAGCTCGTTGATTAACAAGATTATCAAAGGTTTCCTGATCATGGACATTGGATGTTGTTAATAACGAGGTCACAACATTAGTGTAATGGTGTGATGAACATTCATTCGAAGTATAGCATTACGATCAAGGTAATTGTATTTATATTGCTATAAAATCATACGAAGTAATCTTAGTCCTTAGACCATGAGATCATGTCAATCACTAATACCGGAAGAGTATCTTGATAACATCAAATGTCACACCGTAACAAGGGTGACTATAAAGATGGGTTCAATGCTACGAAGGTGTTATGTTGAGATTCATGGATCAAGAGTGGAATTTGTCCATCCCGATGACGTACAGATATACTATGGGCCCTCGCAGTGATATCACATTAGTTAGCTTGCAAGCAAGTGATTTGATCACTAGAATGTTATATCACAGGAATGAGAAAAGAGTACATGTCGATAAGGAGATAAAACTAGGTATGGATATACCGATGATCAAATCTCGTACATGTAATATATCGCGAGACAATAGGATTTAGTTACATGCGTATAAGGTTCACACGATCACAGAAGTCATCGTTGAATATGTGGGAGTCAGTACGGATCTCTAGGTCCCGCTGCTGATTACTGATTGGAGAGGGGTCTCTATCATGTCTACATTATTCGCGAATCGTAGGGTGACACACTTAAGGGATACCGACACCATTTGGAGCAAATAATATGCCAGAGAAAGAAAAAGGAAAGCGCAGGAATTTATTTCACTAGACACCGAAACTGTTTCGGTTGAAATTCCTGAAACTGGTTCTGCATATGAAATTGAATACTAGAAAGGGGTTTTATGTGAATATTTGTTAATTAAAGTAATTAACAAAATTCTGAATAAATAAATAAATTTTATATTTGGTCTTGCATATCATTCATTGCATCGCATCATACTTTTCCATGCAAAACCGTCGATTGAAAAGAATCGACGGAACGCTAATTTTCGAAACCCTATTCTATTTTGCTACGAGGCTCCTGCGGGAGGCTTTAGTGGGACTAGCGTTGTCTACCCTTCTAGCCTAGTGGTTTCGCTTAACCCTTAACCCTAGATTGTTACCCTCGACTTTACAAAACCGTAGGAGCAAGAATCACTCGATTTGGAGCTCGTACGGAGAAGTTACGGCCGTTTGTTTAAGAAGACGAAAAACGGTCCGAATTTCCAGGCCGATTTCCGAGTCCGCAACCAACTCCGTGCCGAATCAGCCTAGGATTCCGCGTGGGGCCCCACAAAAGGACCCCACCTGGCCCGAGCCGCCACAACCCCGCCGCCTCGATCTCGGGATCAGCACCCGCACGCCCCACCCTGCCCGCGATCGCCCGCCCCCACCTTGGCCTCGACACCCGCGCCGCCTCGCCTCCTGGAACCGCCGCCGCGCCGCCCTCGTCCCGCCTCGCTGCCGGCCGCCGATCCCCGCCGCCCAGGTACACGCAGCCTCCTCTCTTCCCCGCCGTCGGCGCTGAACTGCACCACCGCCGCCTGCAGCCAACCCGCCGCCGTCGCGTCGCCGCCTTTGCCTCGCGGTAGCCACGCCGCCGAGCCGCTCTGCGCCGCCTGCTGCCGCCGCCGCTGCTGCGCCTTCTGCCGTCTGCCTGCATCTGCACTTTCGCCAGCGCGCATGTGCTTCATCGCCGCCAGCTTGCTTGCCGCGCCGCCGCTCGCTAAGCTGCCGCCGCGTGCCCAGCGTCTGGCTTCGCCCGCGTGCACGCCGCCTCGCGCGTCGTCTTGCGCGTCGCGTCGACGATCTCGAACTGTGCGCTGACCGTTTCCATCCGCGCAGGAAAAACACCAACGCCGGAATCGATCACCACCGCCGTCCGGAACTCGCCGCACCGTCCGGAGCGCGTTTCACCGTTTGTTTTCGGTAAGCCTGCAGCCACCGTCAGATCTCAGATCAGTGGTTCAGATCAGCCGTTGACCGGTCAGACTCAGGCGTTGACTAGTCAGACGTCCAGTCAGCGCCCAGTCAGCAGACGCGTTGACCAGTCAACAGACACAGTTGACTGGTTAATGTCGTTAATCGTTTTAGTTGACAGATTCCGGTAGAATCTTGTAAATTGCGTAGAAATTAAACCGCTTGGCCAAAAATTGCAAATAAAATATGTGTAAATTCAGTGAGTCGTGTAGAATCTCGCTGTACCTTTGGTTCAGACTTTTGCAGCAAGGTTTAGTATAGTTTAATCAAACTAGTTAGTGGAATTTTCGGAGTAATAAATTCGTAGAAAAAGATCCATAGCTCCAAAAATGGCGTATGATATGTCCCTGGATTCAGTGGAACGAGGGGAATCTCATCGTGAATTAAAAAGTTATGCTTACCGTAAAAACTTCTGCAGAAACTGTCTAGTGGCTTTCTGCAGTGTTTTAATTACTCGGGGAGTTTTATAATTCCTTTTTGAGTAATTCCAGTTGGTACTGTTTCTAATCAGCGATTCCTATGTGTTAGATTTTTCCCAAGATTTTACAAACAGTATACTACCAGTAGTTAATTATTTGAGTGCTAGCTCTAATTTTAAGCATTACTTTCTGCGAAATAGTTTTCCTAGCGCTAAAACTATTTTCCATGCATGCAATCAGTAGTATTATTGATTGGGATTATGCGGTGCAGCTGTAGCACCAATTCACTTGTCTTGCATACCTTCATGCATCATATTTGTTGCATATGCTTGTGGATTGTTTGTTTATGAATGCAATTGTATCGTGTAGATTGTGACGAGTGCAACGCTTGCTCGTGTGTGGATTGTTCTTCCGACCGCTACAACCAAGGCAAGTAGATGCTACTTTGTTCATGATATCTTCCTACTATTTTCAATGCATTGTCGTGTATTTTGTAGATGCATGTGTAGGATGATACTATCGCTATGCTATGTCCTATTATGTGGTAGGGCCTTTCTTGTAGATGAACCACCATTGGTAGATGTGCTTAGCCATGCTATGTTGAACGAGGGCTGGGTTACATCATCGAGACTTGTTTCTAAAAGTATTGGTTTGTGAAAACTAAAAAAGCATAATCAATGAATCATCTGGGTGTGACAGTATTGATAATTTTTGGTGGTTTCATTGCGGAAAGGCACCCAGGTATCAAGAGAGAATGATTGGCTTCTTTATTGTGTAGCTTACGTGTACAACCATGTGCCAATAATGGAATGGGCGGTTGGTTGGACTTAGTAGGTTGTGGTAACCCGAACCCGCGTATCCAGATATGTAGAATTTTGGTAGGTTGGACCGGTGCGCGTCGGGATTGGGGTGCTACTTCCCGAACAGTCTCTTCTTGGACTTCTCCCTATCACCACTCAAAATGAGAGTGATGGTACGAGCTGGGATGGCCAAGTCACCTGGGTAATGTGTACTAACCCCTGCAGGGTGTATAATCTAATCGATTAGCCGTGTCCCCGGTTATGGACAACTGAGTTGCTTGATATTGATTCCATGACATGTTTCTCGCTCATTCTAATTTCATAATTGTTTTAATATTGTTGGGTTAACTTAATTGGGATCTTTTCAAAAAAAATCAAAACTGTTTATGAAAGTAGGACAAATGTATTTGCAAATGCAAGCCAGACACAGCTCCACTTGCCAGATATGCATGTAGATGTTAGTACTATTGTCTCCATTACTAGCTCTACTTGCCATACATTCCATGTATTAACCCTTCGGGGCTGCTACGTTTCATGTTGCAGGTTATTCCGATTCTGATTAAGCGATATAGGCCACGGTACTCCACTCGGCACTTGTTCACTTGTGGGAAATTTGAAGAATGGAGGATTTGCTTTATTTATGTTGCTACCTAAATAATTTGAGCTAGCCTTAGCTAAGCTTTTATTGTAATAATGGTACTCTGGATCTTCGTTATTTATGATACACAGATATTTTGCTATGTTATTCATCTTATTCTATGTGGGCTAATAAACCGATCCAGGGATTGGCATGTCACATAGAAGCCACGGTCTTTTCAGAACCGTGGTGTTACAGGATGGTATCAGAGCCCGTGTGTCGACTGTAGGATCGTGACCTAGGATTGGATTAGGAAGCCATAGAATTATTAAAGCCTATATTAACTCTGTCTTTCATCTTATGCCTTTCACCCTCGTAAATTCTTACCATATGCTATTCTCACACTTTCCTCTTTTACTTGATAGATGGGAGAAGTCAGGACTGAGTATGCCACCATGGAGTCACCAAGGCCCTTTGCAAGGCAGTTAGCACAGCTCTCGCAGTCATTGGGATTGCCACTGCCCATGTTCAAGGGAAGAAGGCTGTACACCTATGGATATGGAGAGGATGCATGGGAGATCACTACCTTCATATTCAGAGATTTTTTTAATGATACGGCGACCACCGAGATCTACACCAAGACATACTGCAACTGGGGACTTGGAATCAACTTGGCCATACATGAAGCCCTGTCTCGCCAGTGCCATAGTGTCCGACACCTACTGCCAGCAGATTCACCCTACCGTGACTATGGAAGGCATGATGAAGATGGGAACATTGTGGTTACCCCGGGCGACAGGAACAACATGCCGCCCCGTCGGAGGCACATAGAGGACATGGAAAGGGAGAATGGAGCTCTAGCAGAGAAGGTGATGATGATGAAGGAGATTGCAGATTTTTCTAGCAATGGTATGGTGGTCCAAGGACAGGAGATTGACACCCTGCATGAAGCTGTGGGAGTTCTGGAGAATGCCCTAATAGCCAGAGATGCAACCATAGCTCATATTCATGGTACTGTGCAGGAGAACACCCAGAACATACAACAGTTGCAAGGGACCGTCCAGGAAAGGGATCAGACTATTGAAGCTATGACAGCCCAGATTGCCGCTCTCCAAGCACAGCTAAATCCGCCCTCTGATGATGACAATGGAGATGATGGCAACAATGGGGATGATGATGACAGTGGGAACAATGATGATGATGAGGAGGAGGATGATGATGATGGAGACGATGATGGTGGAGGAGATGAAACTGTTGCAGTTGCAGCTGAGAGTGAAGAAGAAGAGGAGGATCCAGAAGAGGTGGAGTTTGAGATCTCAAGTGATGATTCAGGAGAGGTGTACACTCCGCCGCCATGGTTGTACCGCGAACCGAAGCGTCAACGCATGACAGCAAGGACCTACCTCAACCTCTTCAAGGAGTAGATAGAAGTCCACCAATTAGTCCACGTTAGGCAAATTCGTTAGGATTAGTCTCGATCGATGTGAAGCTTAGTTCGTGATAGTTTAAGAGTGTTTAGTTGCTTATTTGTGTACTCCAATATCCTAGGAATTATTTGTGCAAATTTTATGAAAGAGTTATGGCAAGTTTGGTTACTATCTGTGTTATTTTCGCTGCAGTTTTCTGCTGATACAGCAGTACTGTACGATTTTTCATATTTTTCTGGTATCTCGGAAAAATGTGAAAAAAATTGGGCTGATGCGAAACTCTCTGTACTATATGTGCAAATATCATCTAATTTTTCTGACGAGCTTAAGTCAGGCGGAAAAATTCGCGAACGCTGCTGGACTGTTCTGGCAGATTGCTGTTTTTGTTGTTTAGTTGATCAACTGTTTAGTTAACCATTGCCAACTCTTGTAAAACTATTTCAGTAGGTATATACTGCTAGGATGACCCCTGGGATGTTGCTGGATCACTTGTTTGCTGATGTGTTCCTTGCTTGTGATTGTCTGCTATTGTTTGTTGTTGTTTGATCATATGCATGGGTAGAATCCTATTGTCGTAGTTGATTCTTTCTAAACTTACCTGTGCTGAACCGCAGATGCCTCCCCGCCGTCACCCCACTGAGTTGGAGCAGCTCATGGAAGCTCAGGCATAGCTGACCCAAGTTATGACTCAGTTCATGGCAAATCAGAACAACAACAACAATGGAAACAATCAGCCTCAGGGAGATGCTCTCACCAGATTTCTGAGGCTAAGGCCAGCTAAGTTCTCTACTGAAATGGAACCAACGGTTGCTCTCGACTGGTTGCGTTCAGTCAACAAGGATCTAGTAACTGTCGGATGCACTGATGCTGAGAAGGTGAGGTTTGCCGCTCACCTACTGGAGGGACCAGCCTCTTCTTGGTGGGACACATTTCAGATCACCCACCCGCTGGACACTATGACTTGGGCAATGTTTGAGGAAGGTTTCAGGACTAACCACGTGTCTTCAGGAGTTCTGAGCCTGAAGAGGAAGGAGTTCCGCAACTTGCACCAAACCAATCGCACCGTGGCCGAGTACATTGAGGAGTTCAACAACCTGTCCCGTTATGCACCTGAGGATGTTGACACTGATGCAAAAAGGAGGGATAGATTCCTGGATGGCCTCAGTGATGAGCTTTCAGTACAGCTACTGGTGGTTTATTGCCACACTTTCCAGGAGCTTATGGACAAGGCCAGGATCTTGGAAGGGAAGCACAAGCAGGTGGAAAGCCGCAAGAGAAAGAACAACAATAATCACTCTGGTTCACATCACAAGTCTCGCACTTCATATGATGGATACTCCAAGCATGGAGGGAGTGACCATGGGAGCCATGACCGCCACCACCATGGAGGCGATGGACATCGTCATGACAACCATAGGAGCAGCCACCACAGCCACAAGGGAGGACACTCTCACCACTCTGGAGGACACGGTGGACATGACCGCAACCGTGATCGCAGCTTTGTGAAGAAGGATCTGAGTGAGGTGACGTTCTTCAAGTGTAAACAGAAGGGACACTATGCTGACAACTGTCCGGAGAGGAAAGGACTGAAGCCAACCAATGGCGAGAAGGCCATAGTGAACCACATGAATGTGGAGGAGATTCCAGATGAGCCTGACCTTGTAATTGGTAAGTTCCCAATCAACACTTACCCTGCACTTATACTTTTCGATACTGGTGCATAGCATTCATTCATATCAAGGGCATTTGTGGATAAGTATAAGTTACCTACTGAGTCTATGACAAGGTCTATTAGAGTGAGTTCACCTGGAGGAGATATGATAGCTAGCGCGGGATGACGCGTTTTAACTATGAGGATTGGAACACACAACTTCATTGCACATTTGGTAGTGTTGGATTCACAGGGATTAGACGTTATTCTGGGTATGGATTGGATGTCTATGCATGGGGGACACATAGATTGTGCACAGCGAGCTGCTTCACTCAAAACCCCGGATGGTAAGAGGATTAGATTCAAGTCGGCTGCACGACCGAGAAGGTGTAAGTTGAATTCTCTTAAGGGGGTTAGCATGGATACTGTGCCAGTGATTAGGGATTACCCCAACGTGTTTCCGGAAGAGCTGCCAGGTATGCCACCTGACAGGGATGTAGAGTTTCTTATCGACCTGATGCCGGGAACAGGACCAATAGCAAAGAAACCATATAAGATGGATGTGGATGAGCTGAAGGAATTGAAGAAGCAGTTGAAAGAGCAGCTGGAAAAGGGATTCATTCAGCCTAGTTCGTCGTCATGGGGAGCACCTGTTCTGTTTGTGGAGAAGAAAGACAGCAGCAAGAGATTAGTGGTGGACTATCGCTCACTGAATGAAGTGACTATCAAGAACAAGTACCCTCTGCCGAACATAAATGACTTGTTTGATCAACTGGAAGGAGCAAAGGTGTTCAGCAAGATCGATCTGCGATCAGGTTACTTCAAATTGAAGATCCGAGAGGAGGATGTGCCAAAAACCGCCTTCACCACTAGGTATGGTTTATATGAGTATACAGTTATGTCTTTTGGACTAACGAATGCCCCGGCATACTTCATGACCATGATGAACAAGGTATTTATGGAGTACTTGGACAAGTTCGTGGTGGTGTTCATTGATGACATACTGATATATTCCAAGGATGATGCTGAGCATGAGAAGCATCTGAGACTGATTATGGAGAAGCCGAGGAACACAGTTGTATGCCAAATTCAGCAAGTGTGAATTACGCTTAACATCTGTTGATTTCTTGGACACGAGTGTCGGGAGAAGGAGTCGTTGTTGATCCAAGCAAAGTGACTGCGGTAACTGAGTGGGGAGCGCCCAAGAATGCAGGAGAGATTCGGAGCTTTTTGGGACTTGCTGGATATTACCGGAGGTTCATTGAAAACTTCTCCAAGATTGCTAAGCTGATGGTGAACTTCAAGAAGGAGAGGAAGTTTGAGTGGTCGACGTATGTGAAGCCAGCTTGTGAACCAAGGCGTCGACTAGTGACCGCGCCCGTTCTATGTTTACCAGATCTTCAGAAGGATTTCCAAGTGTACTGTGATGCTTCTCGACAGGGACTTGGGAGTGTGCTGATGCAAGATGGGAGAGTGGTGTCATATGCCTCGTGACAACTCAAGCACCATGAGCGGAATTACCCCACACACGACTTGGAGTTAGCGTCAGTGGTTCATGCGCTCAAGGTATGGAGGCATTACTTAATGGGAAAACACTGTGATGTGTACACCGACCACAAGAGCCTGAAGTACATATTTACACAGAAGGAACTGAACATGAGGCAAAGGAGATGGTTGGAACTTATCAAGGACTACGATATGAATTTGCAATACCACCCAGGAAAGGCCAATGTAGTAGCAGATGCTCTTAGCCGGAAGGTTTATGCCAATGGATTGACAATTGGGGAATTGCCTGAGGATTTGTGCAAGCAATTCAAGGACCTTAGACTGGAGGTAGTATCTGAAGGATACTTGGCAACAATGGAAGTCCAACCAACGCTACAGGACAGAATCAAAAAGGCTCAGATAGGAGACAAGGAAATAGAGGAGATAAAGGAAAAGATGAAGGAGAATCGGGAAAAAGATATACGCGAGGATGAGCATGGTACCTTGTGGTATGGAGATCGTTTGTGTGTGCCCAGCGACCCGGAGTTGAGGGAATTGATTCTTCAGGAGGCTCATAACTCGTCGTATTCCATACATCCAGGCAACACAAAGATGTATATGGATTTGAAGAGCAGATTTTGGTGGAACAACATGAAGGGAGATATCGCCAAGCATATTGCCCTATGTGATGTATGTAGCTGAGTGAAGGCAGAACACCAGAAGCCAGGATCACATGCCATTGCCGTCTTGACCGGAAGTGGGATAGAGTGGGAATGGACTTTATCACAGGATTGCCCAGGACCAGGTCAGGATATGACTCTATTTGGGTAGTGGTCGACCATTTAACCAAGGTAGCCCACTTTATACCGGTGAAGACGACCTATACGAGTGCAAAGTTGGCCAAGGTTTACATGGACAGGATTGTGTGCCTACATGGAGTTCCCAAGAGTATCGTATCCGATAGAGGCACCCAATTTACCTCACACTTCTGGCGCCAGCTGCACGAGTCACTCGGTACTAGATTGGAGTTTAGCACACGCTTTCACCCATAACCGATGGAGCACCGAGAGGGTGAATCAGATTTTGGAGGACATGCTGAGAGCTTGCGCCTTGGCTCATTGCTCTAGTTGGGATGAGAATTTGCCGTATGCGGAGTATTCCTACAACAACAGCTATCAAACCAGCATCAAGACGTCACCGTTCGATGTGCTATATGGGGAACGGTGACGAGCACCATTGGTATGGGATGGAGTAGGAGAACGCCAGTTGTTTGGACCTGATTTGATCAAGGACGCTGAGGAGAAGGTCGCCTTGATTAAGGACAGGCTAAAGGTAGCACAATCAAGGCAGAAGAGCTACGCCGACGCTAAGCGCAAGGAATTGGTGTATGAGATAGGTGATAGAGCATACCTCAGGGTGTCGCCACTTCGTGGAATCAAGAGATTTGGAATTAAGGGTAAGCTGGGACCTCGATTTATTGGACCGTATCGGGTCTTAGCACGCAAAGGAGAAGTTGCTTATCAGTTGGAGTTGCGGAGGCTCATCCATTGCTCACAATGTGTTCCACGTATCCCAGCTGAAGAAGTGCCATCCGGAGATGGTGGATACACCATTGAGAGACACCGTACCTCTAGAGGAGGTTTAGCTTGAGAATGACTTGACCTATGAGGAGAAGCCGGTCAAGATTCTGGAGACAGCGGAGAGGATTACCTGTACCAAGACGATCAGGTTTTGCAAGGTTAAGTGGAGCCACAACACCGAAGAGGAAGCCACTTGGGAGCGTGAGGATGACATCCGAGAGGACTACCCACACCTATTTGCTAGCTGCGCCGAATCTCGAGGACGAGATTCATCTTAAGGGGGTTAGTCTTGTCACATCCAAAATTTTATATTTGGTCTTGCATATCATTCATTGCATCGCATCATACTTTTCCATGCAAAACCGTTCGATTGAAAAGAATCGACGGAACACTAATTTTTGAAACCCTATTCTATTTTGCTACGAGGCTCCTGCGGGAGGCTTTAGTAGGACTAGCATTGTCCACCCTTCTAGCCTAGTGGTTTTGCTCAACCCTTAACCCTAGATTGTTCCCCTCGACTTTACAAAACCGTAGGAGCAAGAATCACTCGATTCGGAGCTCGTATGGAGAAGTTACAGCCGTTTGTTTAAGAAGGCGGAAAACGGTCCGAATTTCCGGGCCGATTTCCGAGTCCGCAACCAACTCCGCGCCGAATCAGCCTAGGATTCCGCGTGGGGCCCCACAAAAGGACCCCACCTGACCCGAGCCGCCACAACCCCGCCGCCTCGATCTCGGGATCCGCACCCACACGCCCCACCCTGCCCGCGATCGCCCGCCCCCACCTCGGCCTCGACACCCGCGTCGCCTCACCTCCTGGAGCCGCCGCCGCGCCGCCCTCTTCCCGCCTCGCCGCCTTGATCCCGCCGGGTACGTACACGCCGCCTCTCTTCCCGCCGCGCCAACCGCACCGCCGCTGCAGCCAACCCCGCTGCCGCGTCGCCGCCGCCGCAGCCGCCACCGCCGCCGAGCATTGCCGCCGCTTCTGGTGTTGCCAGGCTGCGCGCTGCCGCAGTTGCCGTTGCTTGCGCCGTTACAAGATTGCCGCTTCGCCGCCGCTAGCGCTGCCGCCGCCAAGCCGTTGCCGCCGCTGCACGCGCTGCCGCGCCCGTCGATCCGCTTTCCATCCGCCAGGAATCGACGCCGAATCGCCGTCCGGAACTCGCCGCACCGTCCGGAGCTCGTTTTGCCGTTTGTTTCCGGTAAGCCTGCAGCCACCGTCAGATCTCAGATCAGCCGTTGACCGGTCAGACTCAGGCGTTGACTAGTCAGACGCCCAGTCAGCGTCTAGTCAGCAGACGCGTTGACCAGTCAATAGACACAGTTGAGTGGTTAATTTCGTTAATCGTTTTAGTTGACAGATTCCGGTAGAATCTTGTAAATTGCGTAGAAATTAAACCGCTTGGCCAAAAATTGCAAATAAAATATGTGTAGATTCAGTGAGTCGTGTAGAATCTCGTTGTACCTTTGGTTCAGAATTTTGCAGCAAGGTTTAGTACATTTTAATCAAACTAGTTAGTGGCCTTTTCGGAGTAATAAATTCGTAGAAAAAGATCCGTAGCTCCAAAAATCGCGTATGATATGTCCCTGGATTCAGTGGAACGAGGGAAATCTCATCTTGAATTAAAAAGTTAGGCTTACAGTAAAAACTTTTGCAGAAACTGTCTAGTGGCTTTCTGCAGTGTTTTAATTACTTGGGGAGTTTCATAATTCCTTTTTGAGTAATTCTAGTTGGTACTATTTCTAATCAGCGATGCCTATGCGTTAGATTTTTCCCAAGATTTTACAAACAGTATACTACCGGTAGTGAATTATTTGAGTTCTAGCTCTAGTTTTGAGCATTACTTTCTGCGAAATAGTTTTCCTAGCTCTAAAACTATTCTCCATGCATGCAGTCAGTAGTATTATTGATTGGGATTATGTGGTGCAGCTGTAGCACCAATTCACTTGTCTTGCATACCTTCATGCATCATATTTGTTGCATATGCTTGTGGATTGTTTGTTTATGAATGCAATTGTATCGTGTAGATTGTGACGAGTGTAACGCTTGCTCGTGTGTGGATTGTTCTTCCGACCGCTACAACCAAGGCAAGTAGATGCTATATATCGTCCTACTATTTTCAATGCATTGTCATGTATTTTGTAGATGCATGTGTAGGATGATACTATCGCTATGCTATGTCCTATTATGTGGTAGGGCCTTCCTTGTAGATGAACCACCGTTGTTAGATGTGCTTAGCCATGCTATGTTGAACGAGGGCTGGGTTACATCATCGAGACTTGTTTCTAAAAGTATTGGTTTGTGAAAACTAAAACAACATAATCAATGAATCATCTGGGTGTGACGGCATTGATAATTTTTGGTGGTTTCATTGCGGAAAGGCACCCAAGTATCAAGAGAGAATGATTGGCTTCTTTATTGTGTAGCTTACGTGTACAACCATGTGCCAATAATGGAGGGCGGTTGGTTGGACTTAGTAGGTTGTGGTTACCCGAACCCGCGTATCCAGAGATGTAGAATTTTGGTAGGTTGGACCGGTGCGCGTCGGGATTGGGGTGCTACTTCCCGAACAGTCTCTTCTTGGACTTATCCATATCACCACTCAAAATGAGAGTGATGGTACGAGCTGGGCTGGCCAAGTCACCTGGGTAAAGTGTACTAACCCCTGCAGGGTGTATAATCTAATCGATTAGCCGTGTCCCCGGTTATGGACAACTGAGTTGCTTGATATTGATTCCATGACATGTTTCTCGTTCATTCTAATTTCATAATTGTTTTAATATTGTTGGGTTAACTTAATTGGGATCTTTTCAAAAAAATCAAAATTGTTTATGAAAGTAGGACAAATGTATTTGCAAATGCAACCATACACAGCTCCACTTGCCAGATATGCATGTAGATGTTAGTACTATTGTCTCCATTACTAGCTCTACTTGCCATACATTCCATGTTTTGACCCTTCGGGGCTGCTACGTTTCATGTTGCAGGTTATTCCGATTCTGATTAATCGATATAGGCCACGGTACTCCACTCGGAACTTGTTCACTTGTGGGCAATTTGAAGAATGGAGGATTTGCTTTATTTATGTTGCTACCTGAATAATTTGAGCTAGCCCTGAGCTAAGCTTTGATTGTAATAATGGTACTATGGATCTTCGTTATTTATGATACACGGATATTTTGCTATGTTATTCATCTTATTCTATGTGGGCCAATGAACCGATCCAGGGATTGGCATGTCACATAGAAGTCACGGTCTTTTCAGAACTGTGGTGTTACATGGAGAGGGGTCTCTATCATGTCTACATTATTCGCTAATTGTAGGGTGACACACTTAAGGGATACCGACACCATTTGGAGCAAATAATATGCCAGAGAAAGAAAAAGGAAAGCGCAGGAATTTATTTCACTAGACACCGAAACTGTTTCGGTTGAAATTCCTGAAATTGGTTCTGCATGTGAAATTGAATACTAGAAAGGGGTTTTATGTGAATGTTTGTTAATTAAAGTAATTAACAAAATTCTGAATAAATAAATAAAAGAGTTTTATTTAAATGAGAGCTTGCATTAAATTTGGTCGAAATTTAATGCATGTGAGTGGATTTTTGAGTGGAGGCTCTTTTATGGGAGTGGAGGCTTTTCATTTTGAGTGGGAGATCCACCCACATGGATGTGGAGGAGGTGGGGTCAGCCACCATGGCTGGTGCCATGACCCTTGGGGTGCCCCCCTCTCCCTATAAAAGGCCCTCCTTGAAGGGTTTCGCGGCATAGTAAATCAAAATTTTCTACGGATGCGAACAGAGGGAAAGCCAAGATCTAATCTAGGAGATGAAAACAACGAGAGAGATTGGATTAGATATTCATACCATTGAAGATTCGCACAGCGGAACGTTCGGCGGAACGTGGGTGATGTAGTCGTACTCGCTTCTCCTCCTCGCGATCCGATCCGATCTAGCACCACAAGTGGCGGTGCCTCCGTGAGATGCACACGTGCAGCACCTCGACGTATCCTCCTTCCTCGGTCCAGCAAGTATGGTGGAGAGACGGATTGGATCTACAACATGACGGCGTGGTGTATATGGTGGAGTTTACTGCAGCAGGCTTCCACACGCCTGATCGGGAGGGAGAGGAGAGGCCCAGGCGGCTAGCTTTGGAGGGAAGGTGTGGGGGTGGTGCGCCCCAGCCCTCTTTATATAGAGGGTGGCGGCCTATCCCTCCCAAGCAAGCCCAAACCGGCGGCCACAAGGAGGACGAGTGGGGGCAAGGAAACCCCCCCCCCTTCTAGAAGCTCCAATTAGGGTTTTACCCTAGTTGGTCGGCTGGGCCCTATGGGGCCTTGTGCCCCCTGGCCCAATGCGGCCAGGGCACTCCCTCATAGGCCCATGCCCCCTCCCGGAATGTGTGGCCACGTTGGTCCCCTTCCAGAAGGTTCTAGAAGCTTCCGGTACAATACTGATTAACCCGGAACAATTCTGAACTCCAAAAACTGCACTGCCTTATATGAATCTTATTCTCCGGACCACTCCGGAACCTCTCGTGATGTCCCGGATCCCATCCGGGACTCCGAACAAAAACTCATAAACCAATTATCCAATCTATCCTAGCGTCGAGACACGTTAAGTGTGTGACCCTGCGGGTTCGAGAATATGCAGACATGATCTTCTATCAATAATCAACAGTGAGTGGAAACCCATATTGACTCCCACATTCATCGATGATCATATCGGATGAACCACGATGCCAGGATTCAATCAATCCCATATATATATTCCCTTCATCTCGCGATATTTTACTTGCGAGATTCGATCATCGATCATCATACCTAGTTCAATCTCGTTCACAGCAAGTACTTTACTCGTTTCGTCATCCGATATCACTTTGTGATTAACTCCTTAACCACATGCTTCCAAGCGGTGTTGATATCGATCACCAAGTGGGCCCGAAGTATATCTCTCTGACTTGGAAGGGACAAATCCCATCTCGATACATACAACCCAACAGATACTTCCCGATCACCTGAGAGACACCTTTATGATCACCCTCTCATAGGATGACGTTTGATGACCTCGAAGCTTTCTTCCGATACCAGGGAGTTGTATTATCTCATGGTCTAAGGAATACAATATTTGACATAAGAAAAGCTTCGCAAAGATGAACACGATGACACGATCTAATTGCTTCGCTTAGTTTGGGTCTGTCCATCATATCATTCTCCCAATGATATGATCTCATTATTAATCGACAACTCATGTCCATGGTTAGGAAACCTTAACCATCATAAATCAACATGGAATATAAACATTATCATGAACAAGAATTATAATAATAACATCTTTATTATTGCCTCTAGGGCATAATTCCAACAGTCTCCCACTTGCACTAGAGTCAATAATCTAGTTTACATTTGGCAACGATCTCACACCCATGGCACTGAGGTGCTGATCATGTTTTACACGTGGAAGAGGTTTAGTCAATGGATCTGTGACATTTAGATCTGTATGTACTTTGCTAATCTTCAGATCTCCATCTGCTATATAATCTCGGATTATATGAAACTTGCGGTTGATATGCTTGGTCTTTGGATGATATCTTGGTTCCTTAGCGAGTGCTATGGCGCGATGTTGTCACACAATATCTCCAGTGGGTCCAATGCACTTGGAACCACGCCAACCTCGATGATGAAGTTCTGATCCAAACTCCTTCACTTGACGCCTGCGGCGACCATGTATTCCCTTCTCGTAGATCCCGCGATCACGCTTTTCTTGCAGCTTCTCCAGCTCACAGCTCCTCCATTCAAAATATACACGTATCTTGTCTGAGATTTAGAATCATCCTTGTCGGTGTCGAAACTAGCGTCGACGTAACCTTTTACGACGAGCTGTTCATCACCCCCATAGATTAAGAACATTTCTTTAGTTCTATTTAGGTACTTTAGGATGTTATTCACTGTTGTCTATTGTTCATCACTTTGATACCTGCTCGTCAAACTAAGAGCATTGGACACATCCGGTCTAGTACACAACATGGCATACATGATAGAACCTATGGCCGAGGCATAAGGCACTTTTCTCATAGCTTCCCTATCATTTACCGTAGCTGGACACTGAGCCTTGCTCAATATCTTACCTGACAACATAGGAACTGAACCTTTCTTTGCCTTATCCATTCCGAACCTTTTCAGAACTTTGTCTAGGTATGTACTCTGTCTTAAAGCTATCAGGCGTCTTTGTCTATCTCTATAGATCTTGATGCCCAATATATAAGCAGCTTCACCTAGGTCTTTCCTTGAAAAACACTTGTTCAAATAACTCTTCACATCGTTAAGCATGTTGATGTCATTTCCAATAATCAATATGTCATCCACATATAGTACCAGAAACGTCACCGAGCTCCCACTCACTTTCTTGTAGATACAAGCTTCGTAGCAATTTGGAACAAATCCAAAGCTCTTGATCACTTGATCAAAATGAAGGTTCCAACTCCGAGATGCTTGCTTTAGTCCATAAATGGAACGCTGAAGTTTGCATACTTTATCAGCATCCTTAGGATCGACAAAACCTTCGGGTTGCATCATATACAACTCTTCATCAATGTTTCCATTGAGGAATGCAGTCTTGACATCCATCTGCCATATTTCATAATCATGAAACGCAGCAATTGCTAATAAAATCTGAATGGACTTAAACATCGCTACGGGAGAGAAAGTCTCATCGTAGTCAACACCTTGAACTTGTCGAAAACCTTTCGCGACAAGCCGTGCTTTATAGACGGTAACATTACCATCTGCGTCCGTTTTCTTCTTGAAGATCCATTTGCACTCAACGGCCTTTCGGTCGCTAGGAGGGTCCACCAAAGTCCATACTTGGTTTTCGCTCATGGATCCCAATTCGGATTTCATGGCTTCTAGCCATTTCTCAGAGTCTGGGCTCATCATCGCTTCCTCATAGTTCGTAGGTTCACTGTCTTCAACTAACAAGACAGTCAAGACAGGGTTGCCGTACCACTCAGGAGGGGCACGCGACCTTGTCGACCTGTGACGTTCGATGGCGGCATCGTCCAAGCTTCATGATCCTTGTCATTAGCTTCCTCTATTGTTGGTGCGGTGACCTTTGGAAAATTTCAGGTGCTGTGCTACTCTCCAATTCAAGAGAAGGTTCAACAACCTCGTCTAGCTCTACTTTCCTCCCACTTAATTCTTTCGAGAGAAACTCCTTCTCAAGAAAGGAACCGTTCTTTGCGACAAACACTTTTCCTTCGGTTCTGTGATAGAAGGTATACCCAATAGTTTCCTTAGGGTATCCTATGAAGACGCATTTCTCCGCTTTCGGTTCGAGCTTGTCCGGCATCAACTTCTTGACATAAGCTTCGCATCCCCAAACTTTAAGAAACGACAACTTAGGTTTAGTACCAAACCACAGTTCATACGGTGTCGTCTCAACGGATTTAGATGGAGCCCAATTTAAAGTGAATGCAGCGATTTCTAATGCATAACCCCAAAATGATAACGGCAAATCAGTAAGACACATCATTGATCGGACCATATCTAATAGGGTTCGATTCCGGCGTTCAGACACACCATTGCGCTGTGGTGTTCCAGGTCGCGTGAGTTGCGAAACGATTCCGCTTTCTTTAAGATGCGTGAGAAAATCATAACTCAAATATTCACCTCCACGATCGGATCGCAGAAATTTAACCTTTCTGTTACGATGGTTCTCCACTTCATTCTGAAATTCTTTGAACTTTTCAAATGTTTCAGATTTATGTTTCATTAAATTGATATACCCATATCTACTTAAGTCATCGGTAAAAGTGAGAAAATAGCGATATCCACCGCGCGTCTAAACACTCATTGGTCCGCATACAACGGTATGTATGATTTCCAACAAGTCTGTTGCTCGCTCCATCATACCGGAGAACGGGGTTTTGATCATCTTGCCCATGAGGCATGGTTCGCATGTGTCAAATGATTCAAAATCAAGAGACTCCAACAGTCCATCAGAATGGAGTTTCTTCATGTGTTTTACACCAATATGACCTAGACGACAGTGCCACAAATAAGTAGTATTATCACTATCTACTTTGCATCTCTTAGCCTCAATGTTATGGATATGTGTTTCATCCTTTTCGAGATTTAGAAGAAATAAACCATTCACAATAGGTGCATGACCATAAAAGATGTTACTCATATAAATATAACAACCATTATTATCCGATTTAAATGAATAACCGTCTTGCAATAAACAAGATCCAGAAATAATGTTCATGTTCAACGCAGGCACATAATAACACTTATTAAGGTTTAAAACTAATCCCGAAGGTAAAACTCAGGACAGCGTGCTGACGGCCATCACATCAACTCTTGATCCGTTGCCAACGCGCATCGTCACCTCATCCCTCGCAAGCCACCGTCTATTCCGTAGCTCCTGTTTCGAGTTACAAATATTAGCAACTGAACCAGTATCAAATACCCAGGCACTACAACGAGGGCTAGTAAGGAAAACATCAATAAAATGTATATCAAATATACCTTTGATGGTGCCAGCCTTCTTGTCCGCTAAGTACTTGAGACGATTCGCTTCGATGACCCTTGTCCTTGCAATAGAAGCACTCAATGTCCGGCTTAGGACCAGACTTGAGCTTCTTCTCAGCGAGGCGGCGCTTCTTCGCCCTTCTTGAAGGGCTTCTTTGCTCCTTACCTTTCTTGAAGGTGGGGGTCTTGTTGACCATCAACACATGATTATCCTTTTGATGTCCACTTCCGCAGCTTGACTTTGTGAAGATCGGTGATCGTCGGTGGAACCAATCGATTATGAGTCACTACAAAACTTTTGTAGCTGGGAGGAGTGATTGCGAGAACCTGTCAATCTTGAGCTCCTCGGAATCTTGCTTCCGATTGCTCAAGGCGTTGAGTGTAGCCCGACATCTTAATGGCGTGCTCACTAACGGAACTCCATTCCTCCATCTTGCGATTAAAGAACTTCTCGGAGATCTCATATCTCTCGAGCGGGCTGAGTGAAACATGGTTTTCAGCTCCTCGAGAATCTCAAAGGGCCCGGGATAGTCTTCAAAACGATTTTGAAGGTCCGATTCTATAGCAAACAACATGGTGCTCTTAATCACACCATAATCATCTCTACGCGACTGATAGACAGCTTTCTCATCAGCCGGCGCAGTAGCAGCAGGGGCGTCACCTAACGCACTCTCACGGACATAGTCCTTTTGACCGCCAGAGAGAATGATTCTCAGATTGCGGAACCAGTTGGTGAAGTTAGACCCATTGTTTTTAAGCTTTTCCTTCTCAGCAAAAACGTTGAAGTTGAAGTTGGACTTAGCCATTTGATCTACAATATTTGCAAGTACAAATTAGACTATGTTCATGATAACTAGTTCAACTTTTAATCAAATTACTAGATGAACTCCCACTAAATTCAACATCCCTCAAGTTGTTTAGTGAACAAGATCCAAATTCACCACACCTAATCCGATCTTCACGAGAAGAGATGTGG
This sequence comes from Avena longiglumis, assembly GCA_030063025.1. Taxonomy (NCBI): domain Eukaryota; kingdom Viridiplantae; phylum Streptophyta; class Magnoliopsida; order Poales; family Poaceae; genus Avena; species Avena longiglumis. The sequence goes on along the minus strand of CP125974.1, from coordinate 188,454,413 downwards.
TTTCAATGGTGGACAACGAAGTGTCGATCATATCATTCATATGAATCATGTTTAACCTTTCGGTTCATGTGTTCCTAGGCCATGTCTGTACATGCTAGGCTCGTCAAGTTAGACCCAAGTATTTCCGCGTGTGCAAAACTGGCTTGCACCCGTTGTATGTGAGCGTAGAGTCTATAGCATCCGATCATCACGTGATGCTTGGACACGACGAACTTTCGCAGCGGTGCATACTTGGGGAGAACACAGTTTTTATCTTGATCTTTAAGTGAGGAATCATCTTATAATGCTACCTTCGCGATCTAAGCATAATAAGATACATAAAAGGATAAACATCACATGCATATAACTTTATGTGACATGGTATAGCCAATCTTCGCGCAATGATCTCCATCTTGTGCGTGTCGGCATGATCTCCATCACTCCACCATGATTGCCTCCACCACAAATAGCAACTACAACTATTGCTAACTACTTAGCGATAAATTGAAACTATTACATGGCGTATAAGAAGTTGACACACAGGTCATGCACAATTATAAAGACAACCATATGGCTCATGCCGGTTGTGTACTCATCGACATGCATGTCGTGAAACATTACAAAACATGATCATCGCATACATTATACACATCATATCTTGGGCCATACCATATCACAAAAAACACTCCCTGCAAAAACAAGTTAGACGCCTCTACTTTGTTGTTGCATGTTTTACGTGGCTTATGGGAGTAGATGCTAAGAACGATTCTTACCTACGGAAAGCCACAACAGTGATATTATGGTTGCCAAACTCCGGTGTAAATCCCATGACAACTATAGTGAGAGAAACTAACATCCACTAGCCGCATGTGTGGAACAAGCCACACGTCAAGTGCGGAGCCGGTCTCGCGAACGACGTCGCGTAAGTTTGGCCTGGACCTCTTTAATCTCACTATCCCGCGTCATAAGAAGAACCCAAACAAGAGGCTTGCAACAGAAAACATCAACACCCACAAAAACAATGTTGCGTTCTACTCGTGAAACACATCTACGCATAGATCTAGATCTGATACCACTGAAGGGTTTCGCGGCATAGTAAATCAAAATTTTCTACGGATGCGAACAGAGGGAAAGCCAAGATCTAATCTAGGAGATGCAAACAACGAGAGAGATTGGATTATATCTTCATACCCTGAAGATTCGCACAGTGAGCGTTAAATCGGAACGTGGGTGATGTAGTCGTACTCGCTTCTCCTCCTCGCGATCCGATCCGATCTAGCACCACAAGTGGCGGTGCCTCCGTGAGATGCACACGTGCAGCACCTCGACGTCTCGTCCTTCCTCGGTCCAGCAAGTATGGTGGAGAGACGGATTGGATCTACAACATGACGGCGTGGTGTATATGGTGGAGAGTTTCTGCGGCAGGGCTTCGCCTACACGTAGTCGGGAGGGAGAGAGAGAGGAGGGCAGCATGGCGGCTAGCTTTGGAGGGGAAGGTGTGGGGGGGTGGTGCGCCCCTAGCCCTCTTTATATAGAGGGGTGGGTGGCTGCCCTAGCCCCTCCCCCAAGCCCAAACCGGCGGCCACAAGGAGGAGGAGTGGGGGTCAAGGAACCCCCCCCCTTCTAGAAGCTCCAATTAGGGTTTTACCCTAGTTGGCCGGCTCGGCCCTATGGGGACTTGTGACCCCTGGCCCAATGCGTTCAGGGCACTCCCTCATAGGCACATGCCCCCTCCCGGAAGGTGTGGCCACGTTGGTCCCCTTCCAAAAGGTTCTAGAAGCTTCCGGTACAATACCGATTAACCCGGAACAATTCTGAACTCCAAAAACTGCACTGCCTTATATGAATCTTATTCTCCGGACCACTCCGGAACCTCTCGTGATGTCCCGGATCCCATCCGAGACTCCAAACAAAAACTCATAAACCAATTATCCAATCTATCCTAGCGTCGAGACACGTTAAGTGTGTGACCCTGCGGGTTCGAGAATATGCAGACATGATCTTCTATCAATAATCAACAGCGGGGTCTGGAAACCCATATTGACTCCCACACATTCATCGATGATCATATCGGATGAACCACGATGCCAGGATTCAATCAATCCCATATATATATTCCCTTCGTCTCGCGATATTTTACATGCCCGAGATTCGATCGTCGGTACCGTCTTACCTAGTTCAATCTCGTTCACAGCAAGTACTTTACTCGTTCTGTAATCCGATATCACTTTGTGATTAACTCCTTAACCACATGCTTGCAAGCGGTGTTGATATCGATCACCGAGTGGTCCCGAAGTATATTTCTCCGACTTGGGAGGGACAAATCCCATCTCGATACATACAACCCAACAGATACTTTCCGATCACCTGAGAGACACCTTTATGATCACCCTCTCATAGGATGTCGTTTGATGACCTCAAAGCTTTCTTCCGATACCAGGGAGTTGTATTATCTCATGGTCTAAGGAATACAATATTTGACATAAGAAAAGCTTCGCAAAGACGAACACGATGACACGATCTAATTGCTTCGCTTAGTTTGGGTCTGTCCATCATATCATTCTCCCAATGATATGATCTCATTATTAATCGACAACTCATGTCCATGGTTAGGAAACCTTAACCATCATTAATCAATGAGCTAGTCCATAGAGGCGTACTAGGGACACGGTGTTGTTCACAAACCACACAAGTATTAAAGTTTCCGCTTAATACAATTCTAGCATGGAATATAAACATTATCATGAACAAGAATTATAATAATAACATCTTTATTATTGCCTCTAGGGCATAATTCCAACACTCCTCTCATCCTCTCAAAGTACACCTCCTCGTGAAGGATCTCTCTCCCCTTTTAGAATTTCCCCATGGTCTCAGATCAGCGAGATACATGTTCCCGGTGTCTTTTTCTGGAAGGATTTGTTGCTTCCGCTGCTTCGCTGGAGCAAGGGCGTGGAGGTTCTCAGGGTACCCGGACGTGCGTGCGATCACGGATGCACCACTGCTTTGTGGTGCTGGACGTGATGGTGCTGGACCGGCTAGACCAGATGGACTTCATCACGATCTTGAGATTGGCAAGCGTTCGACTATATCATCCACGAGTACAACCTCGTTAACACTATATGGTCTTCGAGGGTATGTATTCTATGGATGTATATCCAGTCGTCGCTTGTTTCTAGTAGATAGATATTGGCACATAGTTGTTCCCATCGTAGGAAATTTTTTGTTTTCTACGCTGCGAACCCTACAATACATACTCCACCCTATGCCATAAGGGGAGAGTCAAGGGGTGAGGAAAACTACTCCATGGGTACTGCTTGAATCTTGTCGCTATTCTTGGGTTGGTGCACTGGCTTCGGCTACTGCAATTCCTCGTGGGTGTGGGGGATATTTAGCCTTCAGCAGTGAGGGTGAGTGTCGTGCCTTCTTCGAGTGTTGCTTAGACAGGTGGATATTCTGGTGGGGTTGACTGAAATATAGGTTGATACTCATAGAAGGACAGCTCTTCATTTTCAGTCTCGGAGATAATATCTTCAGAAGTTGATGAGGCTAGAGCAGCCACTCTCCTTTCCAGGCTTGTATACTCTCCTCCCAGGTACGAAGTATGGTGAGCTCCATCCGCATGAGGATGTTCTGACGACGGGTCTTGTCGAGATCTTCTTGATGGCATTGTAGTAGGTATTCCATATTCTCTAGCTGATTTCCAATGCAACAAGTGGGAAAGGATTCGTTGGGGAGTCCATCCTTGTCGCAGTTCCCGAACAGGCGGTAAGGGGTATCTTTCAACTCCTCTTCATGGATCTCGCAAAGGTGTGCCATGATGTGTTGTATTGCTCGTACTACTCCATCTACCCATTTGTGGTCAATGAAGGTAAAGATAGTGGGCCCGAGGTCGATCTCATGAGCTGGAAGGGTGGCATTTATGACCCACTGAGCTATGCTTGAATTGCTGCGAGGAAGCTCTGTCCCTTCGACCATAGGTGGGGGATGACGGATGTTCTTTAGTATGTCGTGTAGTTTCTCTTCAAAGGGCCAGAAGCTTTCTACAATGATGATGATCTCTGAGCGGGAAGGAGCCATCTGCAGAGTTTTAATTTTTGATGTGAGGGTAGGTATACAGATGCAGATTCATCAAGGTATATAGGTAGTAGTAGGTGTAGGAAGGGTTTCTATTTACTCTGACGACTCTCGTGGTGGAACATGGGGCAAGTTATTGGATTTGGGATCTTCCTATATTATCTTGTCGTGAGCGGTCTTTTGGTATTCGTGTGGAAAGATGCAGTCTTTCCACCTTAGAGCTTTACTTGAGGTCGTCGAGGTTGGGGTAGATCCTTCGTCTTGGAGACTTAGCGTGACACTTGAATTTGAGGTTTTTGGGTGATGCCTTATTGTGACTACCTTACTATGGTGGTTACCCTACAAAGCCATAAGCATTAACTCGAGGTGGATTTAGTGGTTAGCAACGCTTCTTCTTGGTCCTTAGTTGATGGGGAGGCATTTTGGCTTTAGATGGGTTATCTTCATTCGAACTCTTTGTGTTTCTTTGGTTCGATGACGGAGTAGACTCGTTCCCTTTGGGCCTCCTTATATTCGGGATTCTTGGGGCGTTGGTGGGATGACGAGAACTTCCTATTGCTTCGGCAGGGGTTAAATAGGGTCATTGTTCCATTGGGGCGATTATAACTAGGAAAAATTGGGGGTTGTCGGAGATTTCCTTACATGGCCATCCTGCTGAGGAGAGGTTTCGGGTTATGGCTTATGAAGGTTTCATGCCGAGATGTACCAACAAGGTGGTCATACAATAGGATCGAGTGATCCGAGGAAAACAAGCAACATATTTCAAGCATCACATAGGCACATGACCAGCAAACAAAGTGTACCATAGGTACTAAGGGATGACTACACGCCATAAGGGGAATCCTATTTTAAGGAAGCTAATCCTAAGTACGGAAGTTACGAGGGTCTTAACTTCTGTATTACCATCTATTGTCGTTGATGCCCTACTTGGTAGATTTGGGGGCGATGAAGGACTCTGTTGGTAGGGCGATTTTGTAGTGTCTTTCATCATTGGTACATCCTTTGTTTCGCTTACCTTAGTGTCTCTTCATTCCGGGATCTCCGTCTTCATAGTCTCCGAGTCGAACTTTGTTTTTTGAAAACGCAACATTTGAAGTAGACGAGATATAGAGTAATTCCAATTTTTTAAATCGTTTAAGTCAGAGAAGTCGAGATAAGAAATCCTTTGAAAATCTTTTGGGAAAATAGTTTTCGAAAGCCGGTGTTTTCAGAAATAGGGGTTGTCCTATCGAATGTCCATGCTAACTAAGGTCTCCTACACTCAGGATGGCTCTGATACCAACTCTGTGGCACCCGGATTTATGGTCCTAGAGTACCCATTATGCATACAATTCACGTTCCCATGATCAGTGAGCTGTGAGCATAACGGACCAGTATCATTACATCATCCATACAATAATGATTACAAGTCTTACATGGTTGCCATTATGGATATTACAAAAACAATAGTGGAAGTCTTCAACCACAGAGCCCATGTCATGCCTTAACCTACATGCAACTGACGGGGAGACGGCCTAGCTCGCATAAACGTTAGCAATCTCCATCGTTCCTCTTGCTTCTAAAAGTCTGTCCAAGTAAATAGCCAGGGAGAATGCCGGTGAGTACTTTGAATGTACACGCAAACAACCTTAAATGAATAATAATAAAGGATATGCAATATGGTTGTGGTAGGATGGCACCATAAGAGGATTGGGTCACCCATTTGTTTTTCCTTCCAGTCATCCCATGATAAAACTCCTTCCTCCTTTTTCGGACCATCCCGTGGTCAAAACATTTCCAAGCCATTTCTTTTCCGAAGTCCTTTTTGAAATCAAAACCAGCACCGCTCTACAGCAACCATCCAAACCGTCCATGACCGAGGACTCGGCTATTCAAATAGATTTAAACTTTGTAGAGGTTGTACACTTTACCCACATCATCTGATTACACTGCCCTGATCTACACCGATTGTGGGTCGAGTAACCGGTCAATACCTTCAAGATGCCCACCCTAGTATAGATGCCTACCCTATGAGTGTTAATCCCCTCAAAACCGGGACGCCCTATATAGTTTTCCCAGCCAACTGGAACGCGTTTTGCACCTCGACGGGTGTGTGATTTCAATGAGGGGCTCATAGTATCACATGGAGGTCCGTAGACCCTTCATCCCTTCTCCTGGTCGATGCTACGCATGGACCGTTTCTTCGGAGAAGGCCCACCCTCCAGGGATTGTTTGCCCCTGTAGTAGTGCGAGGCACCTATACCAAAATATATAAACTTCTAGCCCAACCCTGTCCCATTCTAGAGTAATGTAGTTGTACGGGTTAATTGTTCTGGAAAAACTGCAAAGAACCGGGTACGTTTTCATACACATTTTCCCTCCATCTTTCGCGAACTTTTTGTGTAACCAAAACCTTTGTACTTTTCAAACTTACTTGGCAGGCCAGACCTCACCAATGTTTTCTCATAAGACTTTTTTGTAAGATTTTTCGGGGTCTTCCCATCCCATAGTTTTTCTTCGGCTAAAATGGGGTTTCCAAATGAGCATGGTGTTATACAACATCTATCATACTAGGGGAAAGTAGGTGTCATCAATGGTATTGCACTAGTAGTAAAAAACATGTAATGACTTGGAGGAGCCAAGCCACTACCATATATAACTCATCGATAATAAAGCAATGTAGTTTCGATAAATAGCAGGTAAAACATGCATAAGTAAAAAATTAGGACAGGGATTATGAGAAAGAAGGTGGATTTCCTATGACCAGCGAGACGTCCCGTGACTTCTTTAGAATACCAGAATAATGATAACCACAATCATAAGAATAACCCAATACTTATTATCAGCGTTACACAAATGCAACTATCGTCATCAAGCATACATGGAAACAAACAACACAATCATCAATGAAATGCATACAAGCATCAAACCATGCAGCAAGCAAAGGATAATCACATGATATACATCAGTAGGATGTTGGATGATTGATTTGATTAGATTGGTAGAAGATTTGGAGGCATTGGAAAAAGATCCTTTTGGATTTATAGTCTAGTAACTACCTAAGAGAGGGTTTTTTGACCAAGGGTTTGTTTTGTATGATAACACTATATAAAATGATACCATCAGATAGGTATTGAGAAAATGAATCCAACAAAAGTGGTTTCACTATTTTATCAATTTCCATTGATTTATAATGATTTTTATAGTGAATAAAACTCTAGTTTTAGAAAATAATTCACTAGACAAATTATGGAGCTCCAAACATTATTTCCTTGGGTTATTATATAGGATTTGATGGACTAATTCACTGAGAGTTGGAATCATCTCAAAATATTTACCAGAATTCCCTTATATAGGATTTGATGGACTGATTTACTGTAGAGGCCTGAACCAAATAAGGTACAAGTGCCTATGTTTACAGTGCTAGTCCCTGGATCGAATAGCTAGCACCCACAGTTTAAGGTGTAACATCAAGAAACAAAGGTCATATTACATCTCATAACCAGGAATAAAATAGTTCATTACAACTTACATAGCTCATATGGTTATCTTATTACAGAGCAGCAGATACAACTATAAATCATGGAGTCCTTCATCTTCATATGCCACAGGCAAACATGTTAGTTGTAGACTTGTAATCCCTACTCAACAAACTTCACTAACATCAAACAAACTTGCAACATGATAAGTTACAACCACAGGGGTCAATACATTTGAATTCTATTGGCAAGTGATATCTTATTGATATGGAGAATCTAACATCTACATGAATATATGGCTAAAAAGAGTTTTGGCTGGCCTTTTCATAAAATAAGTTTTCCCTATCCTTTAAAAATAGTTTTTCTCTTTTTCAAAAACACTTCATCAAACATGGCACACTGGGTACAAACTAGGTGCTACCCTTGTTCACCCAACAAGTTTTAACTTAGAGAAATTTGAATGATGAGATCTTTGATTCTACTTCATTGTCTTAATGCACAAAATTGTCCTTAATCGGGGACACGACTAAGTACATAGTTTTTACCCTCTCGAGAGGTGGTGCACTTTCCCCACAAGACTCGACATGCATCGAGACGAGGCTTTTCAGAAGCAATCCCTCAGACCACCATGGACGCGTTCCATCCTATCATCACTACCACCTTCTGTCCATATAGCTGAGTTCTTGCAACTTAGTTGGTCAAGGTAGAGCCCATATGCCATGTGGTTGCACTATAAGCTTTTGCGACAAGAATGTCTCCAATCTCTTTGTTCCTGGGTGGCCATCCACAAGTGTGATACACATGGTTAACCATAGACATGGGCCCTATGTAACCAATCAACACAAACCATACATCCCATTTCCACCCAAGTGTTTCATTAACATCTGTTGTTTTCATTAGTCCAAAACCAATACCTGTATTTTCATAAGACATCATATGATGATTTCCCACCCACAATTCTAAATATCTATACTAAGCATTCTAAACTTACCATGTCTTATATCTTTAGGAAATACTACCAAGGTAGATACTATAGGTTTAACATAGCATAGAAATATACAAAATAGTCCTATCATGTATACTACAAAAATATCACTAATGCAATATTGAAAAGATAGGACTTTAGATGACCAAAGTATCACATTCCTTTTTAGTATAATATCTAGGTACTCTACCTGAACTTGCAATTGTCACACTCCCCAAAGTTCACTACATCACAATCAAGCAAAGCACACATTCAAAACTAACACACAAACTTAACAAAACAAAACAAGTAAACAAAGAAATGCATGCAAGCATGCAAAAGGTTATTTTATTGAAAAATTGATTTCTAACAAGGTTCTAAACATTTCAAAACACCTACTGGTCTTTTATAAAAGTGTAATTTCATTTGAAACCAAGTTAGTGAAAGTAAGTCATATAAATCATTTTTCTTTGGTTAGAAAAGCTTTTATTCAAAGAAATAATTTCTAGTGTCAACAAAATATATTTTTAAATTCAAATGTTAGCGTTTATGGTCATAGGGTTAAAAAAACCATTTGAAAAATGTTTCACTCAAAAATAATTTTTAGAACAATTTTTATACTTAAAATAGCCCTAAACAAGTCTCTACCTAAAAATCTAACATTTAAGAAGAAAATTATCAAAGTAAGGCCATAGGTTCAAAGTACACATTTTTCTGAATCCATAGACACCTAATTTGTAATTTTTGGAATTACATATCAAAAGTTATGAATTTTACAAGTTTAAACATCTAATAGAACAAATCTGGATTTTAATTCTAAATCACAGACACGTGGTGTGTTCTGATTGGTCGATACCGTTTCGGCTGGATCAGCACTGTGAGCCACTAGATCGAAGTGGGATCATACGGGCCAGATTAGACCATACCCTTTCGTTAAGTGGTTCCATCCTAACCCTCAAATATGCATCTAGCGGACCAGATCGCTCTAGCCAGAAATTGGCGGCGCAAATGGTGACCACGGTGGCGGCGCAAATGGTGACCACGGTGGCGGCACGTCTGGCGATGCTAGGGGGTAAGGGGAGGGTTCATAGGCTTACCAGAGTCGCGGCGACGATGTGGTTCTCAAGGTGGTTGTGGGCAAGGTCGGGGCGCACGGGTGATGCGGCGATTCCTCGTCAGATATGTGCTCATCGTCGGGTGCGTGTAGTCAAAGACGGAGGAGAGCTCCTGGGGCGTAAGAAAGCAGGGCAAGGCATCAGAGAGGTGCACAAGTATCTGGCTAAGAACTTGTTTGCCAAGGTAGGGCGGAGGGAGGCTGGGTCTTACCGGAATTTCGTCGGCAACAGAGACGAGAGAGGCGCTCCGGTGGCGATCGTGGCGACGGACATGGGCAGGATAAAGAGAGTGGAGGGTATTAATCGATGCGCCAGAGGATGGAGAGCAAGACCGTGTGAACCAGAGGGCAAGGGGGGCCTATGCTCACCGGATTTTTCGCCGGATTTTGTCGGAGACTGCGGCGGCTCGAGCTTGATTACAGGCAGCCTGGGGGCTCTCCGTGGTTGCTGGGTAAGGGGAAATGGAGAGGGGGCCGAGGGGGTTAAGAGGGCAAGGTAAGGGGAGGAATTACGTTAGTAGTTAAGCGTATTTACGCATATCAATTTGTCCAGAAACGGCGAGGAGGGGAACGCGGTCTCAGTCGCTGGCTTGAAGACGAAGGAAACGTGGCAGTGGGGCTAGCACGTAAGTGAGGGGGTGCGGAGAGGGCGGTGTAAGAAAAGAACCTGCGGGGGGAGCCGGGTGGGCTTAGTGGTCTCGTTGCTGGGCTAGGCTGGATTGGGTAGCGTTTGCTGTCTTTTTTTTTCTTCTTACATTTTTCCTTTTCTATTTCCATTTTTTGTTTTTATTTAATTCAAATGATTTAAACCTATTATTGATTTCAAAACTTCACCAAACATTTTTAGTAAGTTTTATACCATTTATAAGTGTATTATTTAGTCCAATTCAAAAATATTTTTATTAATTATCATTCATTTAAAATTAAGTGATGCTCTTTGTCATTTATTTAAATAAAATTTGAATATGGTTCATAAGCCCATAAAATTTTATTTAAATAAACTTTTATCTTTTTATATTATTTAGATTACTTTTATTCCATCTACTTATGGAATTAAGCTATGGTTTTGTCTTTGCAATAATTCTTGTTTATTTATTTCTTGGTCTTATAAAATCTATATCTTTTTATTTATAGCTCCAAAAATGGTGATTCCAATTTGTATACTTTTATTTAATAATTATTTATCTTTTTATATCCTTTAGAATTACTTTGTCCACAATTAAGTATTGATTTTATCTATGAGCTTTATTAGCCTTGGAATATTTTCTTGTATTTTATAAAAATCATAAGTTTTTATTCATGGCTCCAAATGGAGTGAAATCAATTCCCATGGTTTTGTAATATTTTTCTTTACCATTATTTATCATTTCGGAATGTTTGTTGCTAAATTTTTATATGGAACAAAGCCATATTCTTGGAGTGATATTGAAGATGATTTCTTTCATTAGTGTTTAGGATTTAGGTTTATCCTTCCCAAGTTCTTAGAATCAAAATACATTCCATGCATGAATGCATTTGATTTGTTTGAAAAAAAATTTGTTTCTTTTTCATTCAAATTTTGTTCAAATAAGGTTTTGATGTTTCCATTTAGAAGCAAAAAAGTTTCTTTTCCCCCTAAAATTCAACATTTGATTCTTTTGGTTGTTGATTTTTAACATTTCAAAATTTGTAAAATTTTGGGATGTGACATCATCAAATAGTAGATCAAGGATACTCATCTCATCAAACTTGTAAAGCTACTACTAAAGTCCCCTCGAGCCTAGCTTGAGGTAAGAATGGGTGTTTTGAAGAAGTTGTGCTTTGAATTAAGGTAAGTACCTCTTGGTATTTCTACCAAGGTTGGAGTGAAAAGGTTTTAGGAAAGGTTTTGGAAAAACTAGAGGTAAGAGTAGTTGAAGCTCCGTCTTAAAAACATAAGGATATAATATATAAGTCTCCATAGTTTTGCTAAGGGACACTAGTGAACTATTTGGTTTTTGTAAAGTCACCTTGGCTCAAGTTTTAATTATCAGAACATTTGAGAATATGTAAGATAAGCCAAGACTTCTCTTTTGTAAAGTATCTGTTGTAAACTAGTGTCGAGATAAGAATTATATCACCTAATACCCAATCAGTTGCATGAACACAAACAAACAAGTAATCAAACATTGCAACACTTAACACAAAAAAAGTTTTTGTTCCCCCTGATATTTTCCTTTTTGACAAAAAGATCAGGGTTGCTGAAATTGGTATGTTACACATATGATGGTTTCTAAAACAATTCTTTCAGCTCCTAGATAATCTCGATATTTAAATCAAGAACCATGGAGGCAAACATGATAATTTAGATACTAACACTAGAATTGTCACTCTTGATTTAATACTAATTATTAAACTTCACGAAGTAAACAGAGTTTGCTGAAAGTTTGCAATAAAACTTTAAACTTTAGATTGACACTCAATACGATACCAGTTCGTAAAGTAAATATCCAGAATTTTATAGTTCTATTATCTCAATTACAACTAAGCATAAGGTGGTGAACGAATGCCAATGACTACAACAAATTATACAAATTGACTATGATTTAATTTATGATAAATTGATTTTGACTAATCCAAATTAGAAATTAACTCCCACTCAAAAATGACATCCCTCGTGTATTTTTGGTGATTACATGAACCAAATCCACTACACCAAGTCTGATCATCACGTGAGTCAGTGTAGCTTCAAAGGCGAGCATCTATATGGGCATCATATAAAACATATGACTCATGCTTAACCTTTTGGTCCGTGTTCCGAGGACCTGTTTGTACATGCTAGGCTCGCCAAGTAAGAACCTGAGTATTCAGATGTGTAAAACTGTCTTACACCCGATGTATGTTCGTGGATTCAAGTACACCCGATCATCACGTGATGTCTTTAAGCAGAGAAACATAGTCGGTGCATACTTAAGGGAGAACACATTTTTATCTTGATATCTAAATGAGGGATCATCTTATAATGATAATAAAATACCAAACAAGCAATATAAGATGCAACAAACATCATATGTAAAAAGTGAAATGATACGGTTCTTGCACTTGATCACCATCATGTGCATCGTAGTATGATCTTTATAATTCCTTTGTGTGTAAGGTGTTTTGTAAGAGTATCGACTATACATTTACTTACAACATTACCATATCATGTCCTATGGAAATTTACACGTTAGGTGTGTTGTAAGAGTATCGACTATACATTCACTTACAACATTACCATATCATGACACTAGCCCAGCAACAATCTAAACTAGACGCTTCTAATTTATCCATTGCAATTTTACTTGGCTTAGGGATTTTGAAGATAGAACCGTTCTTACCTACGAACATGCAACCATAACAAGGATAACCAATTTTTTAATAACTCATTGTAAATTAGATATTGACTATAGTAGGAGAGACAGACACCCCCTAGCCACTTATGCAAAACCAGTCGCATGTCAAGCGTGGAACAGGTCTCATGTGCGAGGACATGTAAAGTTTGCCAGGACCGCTTCATACCACTATGCCACCAGTATACAAAATACAAGTAAGAAGCAATAACATGATCATCATCGCCCACATACTCATATGTGTACTACCCATTCAAAGCATCTACGCATAGATCTGGCTCTGATACTACTGTAGGGTTCGCGGCATAGAAAACAAAAAATTTCCTACAATGGGAACAACTAAGTACCAAGATCTATCTAGTAGATACAAGCAATGGGTGGATATACATCCATAGAATACATACCTCGAAGACCGAAAAGCGTTAACAAGGTTGTACTTGTGTATGATGTAGTCGAACGCTTGCCAATCTCAAGATCGAGAAGAAGTCCATCCAGTCCAGCAGGTCTAGCACCATCAAGTCTAGCACCGCAAAGCAGTGGTGCATCCGTGATCGCACACACATTCGGGTATCCCGACAACCTCCGCGCCCTCACTCCAGCGAAGCAGCCGAAGCAACAAATCCTTCCAGAAAAATCCACTGGGAACATTTATCTTGCTGATTCGAGAAAATGGGGAAATTCTAAAGGGGGAGAGATCCTTCACGAGGAGGTGGGTTGTGAGAGGAAGAGAGGGGGGCCTTTTATAGGGAGAGGAGGCACCCAAGGAGCATGGCGCCATAGCCATGGTTTCATTCCCCACCTCTTCCACATTCATGTGGGTGGAGCTCCCACTCAAAATGAAAAGCCTCCACTCACATAAACATGCCTCCACTCAAAAATCCACTCACATGCATTAAATTTCCACCAAATTTAATGGAAGATCTCATTTAAATAAAACTCTTTTTTATTCAGAATTTTGTTAATTAAGAAACATTCACATAAAACCCCTTACAACATTTCAATTTCACATGCAAAACGAGTTTTAGAAATTTCATCCAAAATAATTCTAGTGTCTGGTGAAATAAATTCTTGCACTTTCTTTTTCTTTCTTTGGCATATTATTTGCTCTGAATGGTGTCAGTATCCCTTAAGTGTATTTGTAACATCCCAGCATTAGAGCCTAGAAATAAGCTGAACCCAGATGTGTGCATTGCATTAATGCATAGAAAATCTGAATAATTTTCGCGCTTTTAAAAAAAACTTGTCAAAGTGATTGAAGTTTCTCTTATCTTGATGGAATTGAAGTAGATCATCAAGTTGACTATGATAAGTTTCAATAAGACCTTTGTTAAAATCTCATTTTGGGTAAGAGAGATTTGATCTAAGGGTAGATCAAATGTACTATAAGCTAAACCTTAATACAATGGGAAATATATTTGATCATTAGGTGATCATATTATAGAATTCATTATAATCACTCATAAGTACCAAGTTAAGGATATAACACAAATAATAAGAATGTAGCAACTATATCTTAATCTCATCTGCACATACAGTGAGTATCATAGTAATACCTAACCTTGAACTCAATGAGTTGGAGTTGGAAAGAGACTATGTAGGGGTCCCAACCTTTAATAAGATAGAGCCCCCTGTGTTTACAATGCTAGTCCCTGGATCAATAGCTAGCATCCACAGTTAAGATGTAATATCAAGAAACAAAGGTCATAATATAACTTTATAACCTGGAATAACATAAGTTTATTACATCAAACATAGCTCATTTGGCTATTACATTACATTGCAGCGGAATAACTATAAGTATGGGTCCTTCATCTTCAAAGTGCCACAGGAAGATGTTGGTTGTAGACTTTGTAATCCTAATCAATCAATCCTCACTAAAAACAATCAAACCTGCAACATAACAAGTTACAGCCACAAGGGTCAATACATTTGAATTGTATTGGCAAGTGATACTATAATAGTATAGTGGAGTCTATCATCTATATGCATTTGGCTAAGTGGAGTTGAGGCTTGCATTGCTCAAAATAGATTTTTACTTAACATTTGAAAATACTAAGTTTTTGCTTTGACAAAATCATTTTTCTCAATCAAAGATTGAAGATCTTTTACAAGGCATCTCTCAATCAAAGATTGAAGATTTCAAACAACCCTTGTTCAATCCACAAGATTTTAACTTAGAAGTTGGAGTGATGAGATTCTTGATTGCTTACATGTCTTGATGCTCAAATTGTCCTTTACCAGGGACATGGCTAAGTACTTAGATTTTACACTCTGCAGAGGTGGTGCACTTTCCCCGCAAGACTTGGTTTCCCAAGACAAGATCTTTCAGAAGCTTTCCCTTAGACCAAAATGGACGTGTTCCAACCTATCATACACTACCACCCTCTGTCCATATGGCTAAGTTCTTGCAACCTATATGATCATGGAAGAGCCCATATTGCCAAGTGGTTGCACTTGAAGCTTCTCAACATTTGACATCTCAAATATCTTTGTGCCTGGGTGGCATACCACAAGTGAGATACACAAGCCAAGTCCATGGCCTTGTGTAACCACTCAACATAAACCAATCCTTCCATTCCACCCAGGTGATTCATTAACTTAGTTGTTTTATTAAACAAAAACATAAGTCCTTAGACTTAGAGATTTTTCCATAGTGTGAATATATTTTCCACCCATGTTTTCTATTAGCTAGGCTAAGCTTGATAGTAGTAGGAATCTTAACTTAGGAAAATCCTACTAAGGATTCATCTACTAGGTTTTCTTATAGCAAGGTCTATACTTAGCAAAATCCATGCAAGTTTTACTTAGAGAAAAATCACTAATGCATAGTGAAAGTAATGGGACAAAAAGTATGAAGCATCACTTGCCTTTTTGGTAGGTAATGGTGGTTCACTCCTTGATCTTTCTAGTCTCACACTTCACTATAAGTCAATCAAGCAAACACAAATTCAATTCACATTCCAAACCAAAGTCAAACAAACAATTTTACACACACAAAGTAATGGAATCTAAGTCATGCATAAGCATGCAAAGGTTGGTTCTATTGCAAGGATGGTCTCTACTAGGCTTCTAAACTTTGTAAGTTCCAAGTTGGTCATTTACCAAAATGGCAAAGTCATTTGCAAATGGGTTTTATCTATAAACCATTTTCAAATCCTTTCATCATTTTATGTGGTGAAAAACATTTTTCTCAATTCCACAACCTTAAGTGGCTTCACCAATTAAGTTGTTGTTTCTTAAAACTTGGTGTTTTTGGTCAGTAGGTTTGGTCCAAAACATTTCCTCCAAAGTTTTTACTCAAAACCATTTTCATAACAAAACAATAGTTTTATTTGGCTAGAAATGGACTAAACTAATTAATCCATTTTAAACTTTTCCAAATTCGTTTTCCAACCCATGGGTTGGTTCCTAGGGTCAGTAAGGTCACAACAAACCATTTTGCAAAAGTTTTAACCATAAAAACATTTTTAAACAATTTTTCTAATCTAAATAAGCATGCAAATGAATCTGCAAAAACAAGCAAACAAACAGATACTATTTGCTAAACCAAGGGCATGGTTGGCTAGGGCTGGTTCTCCTGAATCCATTGATATAAAATTTGTAAAATTTGGACGTGTGGTTTGAAAGTTACAAGGGTTTCAAAATGGCATTTAAATCTGGTTTCTAAATCTGTTTCAATCAAACACTAGGCACGCGTCGCGCCGTGATTGGCCAGTACCGGTTCGTCTGGATCGAGTGACACAGACCACATGATTAAAAGGGGCATGTGCGGCTCAGATCAAACGTACCCCTTCGTTTTAATGAATCTATCCTAGCCAACGGATTTGCATCTAACGGTTGCTGCGTGTTTGACCTAAAATGAGCGGCACTGACGGCGGCTGTGCGGCGGCGGCGCTCTGGCGGCGAGGTTGCCGACGATGCAGGATGCGAGAAAGAGGGAGGGGGAGCTCACCGAGTTCGCAGCACACTGCTGATGCTCCTCGTGGTCTTTGTTGGCCAAGGGGCGCACGGGTTCCTGGGGAATTGCTCACCAGAGTTGAGCCGTGCCTCGGGTGCGGTCAGTCATTGACGGGGGCGAGGTTGCAGGCCACGCGCGAGTGATTGGTGAGCACCTGGAGATGCAGAAGACGCAGACTAATCAAATGGCATGATTTACTGATCAAGGCGCGCACGGAGTCGAGTGCTAGAGCTCACCGGAGTTGCGGGGGTCGTTGGTGGCGTACAGGTGGAGACGTTGCCGACACTCTGGGGCGCTCGGGGGCGAGCTGGCGCTACGGGGATGATCGCCAGGAGGTGGGGATCACGTGAGCATGGTCGAGGAGGCAAGGGGCGGCGAGGGGCTACCGGAATCGACCGGGGAAGTCGTCGGAGATAGAGCTGCTTGGGAAGAAATTGGAGCGGCCTGGGGGCGTGCTTGGAGGAGGAGACAGAGGGGAGATGGAGGAGGGTCACGGGCGTTTAAAGGGGCATGATCACTGCGAGTGAAGATGGGCGCGTTAAGGCGAATTCAAGCCGCGAAATCAAAGCCTGCAACGGCCGGCGAGGGGGGAGGCGTAGTCCGCGGGTGGGGAAGAAGGGGACGTGGCGGTGGGGTCCTCTGGCAGCGAGACAAGGAAGAGGAAACAAGGTCCACCAGTCAGTGACTTAGCGGGTAGCTTCTGCGGTAAAGAAAACGTTTCGGGGGCGTGGGAACAGGTGGGCTAGGTGGGTTGTTGGGCTGGAGCTGGGTCAGATGGTGGGCTGCTCTATTTTTTTCTGTCTAAAACTTTTTCCTTTTCTATTTTCAATTTACTGATTTGAAATTCAAACAAATAATTCAACCAACCAAATCAATTCAAACGAACACCACACTTCACAACTTTGAACTTGGTTCTGTTTATCAACATAAACCAAATCCCAAAATAAAATAATATTTTTATTTATTTAGGATCTATTTAATAATTAAATAAAATAGACCTCAGTTATTTAATCAAATAGGGTTTGACTTATTTAATAAAATCTTCATTTGAAATCTGAACACTTGCAAAACCAAAATAGTAGGTTTTATTTGAAAATAAGGAATTCTTGGAAAAACTTGTTTAAAACAAAATAATATATTACTTTAGGGTCCATTAATAATTAAATAAAGTGGACCTTAGTTAATAATCCATATAGGATTTGTTTTATTAAAATATTTATTTTGAAATCTAAAATAAAACCAAAACACTTCAGTAGGTTTTATTTGAGAATATAAAATACTTGGAAAACTTATTTAAAATAATTTAATAAGTTTTAGAGTTTATTAAAGTAGGAAAAACCTTTACTTAAATAAAATTGGATATTAAATCCTTATTATATTATTTAAATAAACCTTTACTATTTTTATCAAAACTAAACATTTTATTTTAAATACTTGGCCAAGGTTTAATTTGGCTTTATAAAATAATCTTTATTTATAAATCTATCTTTTTCTTTTGAAAGCAAAAAACCTTTTATTTAAAAGATCCAAAATAGTAATTCCAAAACATTTGAATTTCCTTTAATAAATGTTTATCCTTATAAATCCCTTTAGGATTTATTTGAATCAAATTGGTTTGAAGTTTCCAATTAAATTCAAAAAGTTTCTTCTGGCCTTGAAAATCAAACAAAGTTTTATTTTATTCATTTATTTTCACATTACAAGATTTGGAAAATCTTGGGGTGTGACAGACTAAGTCAGGATCATCCACCATATATCTTCCTTTCCATATCCATCTTTATGGAACCTATCTTAATATATGTTGTTCATAAATGTTGAGAAATCAACTATTGATGCATCCATTCTTAACCTATCAAGTATTTGATCATAACACAACTTAGAAATAAGTGTCTACAAAGAAACAACTAAGAAGAGGTAAATAGTGATGCTAGTTTTAGATGTCATTTATTTGATAAGAATGATTGAAAAGAATCCAATCAATAAGATAGTTGATGGAGCTAAATCCTTCCTTGATAGAAAAGAAGATTTCAAGGATTAAGTCTGGAGATAGTTACTAGGAGTAGTCCTATTGGATCAAGTAGGTATAGTTAATGATTTATATCTCTTAATCCAATAGAGCTAAACAGAAGATAATTTCAATGCAACTACAAGGTTGTATTGATAATGGCCTTGATTAGACAATTGGAAACCTAAGCCATAATGATCAAAGGATTCTAATGATCATGTCTTATTCACCAAGATTGAATGCTTATATCATGTATAAGTGACCTTGGTGGATAGACTATTATTGAACCCTAGTCTAGATATACTATCCTAGGTTAACCATTACAAATCACAATAATATAATGTAAGATTGGTGTATGAGTTGATAGAGTAAATATAGGACTATATGATTCAATTCAAACAAGTATAGTATGGAGTTATGGAAGTAGTGTTACTATTTTTAAGAATAATAAACCTTAGAGAGAGGTAATTGGATACATACATCTGATGAAGGAATATTAGGGATGGATGATTAAGGAAGTCTATGAGTGGAGTTTGAAGGGACTACTTGTTGAATGGAAGGTTATCAATAGGAGAATAGTAGATATAATTCAGAATGAATTAAAGGAAACTATAGGAGTTTCAATGTCAATCTCAATAGTTTTATCAATGAATTTAGAAGAATAAAAGGTGAATAAGAACCTTCTTGTGTAGTAAAGCTCATCATACTAACTATGTTAATGAATAGAAAGAAGTAGTATATCTAAGAAAGGAAATCTTTAATAAGAAGTCTAGAATTATGAATTATGGAAGATAGTAATTATTGCTAAACAACCAACTTTAAATCTTAAGACAAACATAATACCCATTTAATGTGATTGATCTATCATCTTAAATTCATATCACTTTATAGAAATATTTTTTCAAGAGCAAATCACATAAGCACATCTCTGTTAATTCCAACCATCATAACTACATGTGCTTAAGTATATCTTTATCAATTCTTTTCCATGAAATATTCTGGATATAACTTTCTAGTACTAAGCGTGAGGCTATCAAAGATTCCAGACAGAAAATAATATGTTTAGCTATTGAATCTTTAACCACATTCATAAAGGAGACTAAAGTCATTAAAGACCCTAGGGTAGATATGTATAATACAAAAAATTAACTTCTTTGTTTATTACAATAGAATATACACATTGTCATGTTCCAAATCAATGGAATTAGTAATAACCATATCAATGTCTTTTATATTTCATGCATCAAATAATGGTATAGGATCATTACCCATATAAAAGTTCTATTCAAAATATGAGCCAACTAAATTAAGATGATAAGAAAATAAGAATATATCATTCAAGAAATCCATAACTAAAGGAGGAAAATAAAATAATAGGAAGAGATTTTACAAATATTAAAAGGGGTTCATATATTAAGAAAATACAAGAAATATAATAAGATATATATAATAAAGAAATTCACAAATAATACTAACTATGTTTTAGTGTTATTGAAATAGTCCAGCAAATAAATCCTGCAAAGAAAAGTTCAAAATATATAAATCAAATTCAAATCTGAATAAGAAAACAGAAAATAGAAAAAGGATAAAGCAAATAAAAACCAAACCTGGCCACAGCCCAACGCACTCACACCTATGTGTAGCCCACAATAGCCCAGTAACCAGCCCAGGTTCTTTTCTGTCTATTACTGACAAGTGGGGTCAGCAGAGGACTGCGGGTTGAGAAGCAAAGATCGTTAGGGGGTTATCTGCAAAACGGCCATCGTCGTCATCGTCACAAACACAGGCAGCTCGCTGGCGGAGCTCGCCGCCGCCCGATGCCGTCATCGTCGTCGATGCACCAAGATCAACGCCGCCGCTGCCAGGAGAGGATAAGAAGGCCACCGCAACAACCCTGCTCGTCCTCATCCACAATCTCGCTTCCTAGAATCACTTCTTTCCTTCACCCAAAAACCTACCTTGTCGGAGTTCATTGTCCCGGCCAACTCCGACCACCCCTTGCTTCGTGGTAGCCACCATTCGACGCGTCGTCGAGGACTGAACCATCTAGGACCAAGCACGGAGGCCCGCTCGCCGGGAATCATGTGAAATCAAGCATTCCCTTTCCTCGGCTACCGTGGCCATTCCCGTTGATTTGCCGTCGGCACGCCTCCCCAAGTCTCCTCGACCACTCTATCATCATCAGGGTGAGTTCTTAGACCTCCCGGTAACATTCAATCGCCGGATCTCGTTGTAAATCGTTGTTTCATCATGCGTCACCGTCGGCCACCTCAGAGCTCGTCGGAGGTGAAGCTCCAATGACTATTTCCGAGCGGCGCTGCCACTATTAGGTTCAGTAGGTTGCGCTGATTCGAACTAGGTCTATTTCGCTTGCGGGGGTGCAGTAGATCATCGCTGGCGATCAACCTCTGGCGGTGGTGGTGGTGCTGACGCCATCGTGACGACATGATCGCACCACGGGGTTTTCCTGCGTGGCAAGTGACGTGGCCCAGGGCCCATATGTCATTAACGGGGGTAGATAACCAATAGGTAACAAATGCAATTCTTTTAACCTGAGAGCTGAGGTGGACAATGGACCACGGGTCAGTGACTGGGGTTAGCTCTAGATGTGGTGTAAAAAGTATTTTTCGTTAGGAAACAAATAAAATGTTATAAACCAATTAATAATATTCCTGAAATTTAAAAGATGATTAAATCTTGTTTAATCAATAAATTTTGATTTATAATTCAGAAAAATATGTATAATATATGAAAATTTTCAGAAAAATAAAATCTACAACTTAAAACTATTATCAAATATTATTATGATGATTATTTAAATAAATGTTATTTAATAAAGGTTTTATTAATAATAAAACTTTGATAATTCATATTTTTTTAAATGATAAATGTTAATAATATAAATGAAATACCAAAATCTTGGAAAAGTAATAATTCCAATATAAAACTATAATTATGTATTATTATTTCACTTAAGTAAATACTTATTATCTATTTAGTAATTATAAAATATAAGAATTATAAAACCATATCTTATTATTTAATAATCCCAAAAATAAATGTTATATACCAAAATAATCACAAAAATAATATCTACGTGATAAAAATCTAATATTATACTTTTGAATTAAATAAAAATTCAAATATTTTAATAACCCAAATTTAAACCTATTTACTTCATTAATAATTCATATAAGGATAAATAACATTTATTAATATTCTTAAAATGAGTAAATTAAATTTAATAAATAGTACAAATCTTAAATAATAATGAAATGAAACTTTAAGGGTTTAAAAAAACATTATAAATATCTTTCATTTAAATTATCAGCAACCCTAAGTAAATATTATATTCTCGAAGTATTTCAATTTATAATAAAAACCTTAAAGAACAACTTATGAATACACCCAACATTTCCTATCTATATTAACTACCAAATTGCAAAAACTACCACAACATTATATAAAACCATAAGTAGTTAAGTAATAGTATGTTCTAGATTATAACTATACTCAGTTGTGTATAAAAGATAAATGATATTACTCCATAATCAAAACAAGAAACCATTATCCAAGTAAAAAAGAATGACCATTCTTAAGTAACCTAAAGGAAACATTTCAGATACACTAGATCCAAATGTTATAAGTATTATACTCTGAAAATCATCTTTGCTTTAAAGTTAACTTTAGTCTACAGAATCTTAATCCAACACTATAAGCATTACTATATGTTTTATAGTTAACTTTGATCTGAATTAGTTAAATTATAAAGCAACTCAAGCCAAACCATTTGAGAAAACAAATATCATCAACCACCACTAACTACCCACAAAGTTTGTTTAGACCTTAGAAGAGAAACCTTTTCTTCGAAGGTTATCCTTTTTGCCACTTTAAATAAGAACTCTTGTATAAGTAATCCTAACTAGTATGTCATAAGAATGTATACTTTACTCCTACATATGTGTTGTTTAAAACCACTCATAAACTCTCATAAAAGTACAACTATGAAACTTATCTAAAAGGACCACACATTCCAAAGTAACAATTTTTGGAATCCAAACCCTAGAACAACGTTATTCCCTGGATTTGTGCTTAGAACATGCATCACGTTACTTATGCATAAAAGCATATTGCTTCTTTAAATATTAGTCCTTACCGGACTAATGATGGTGATTTCAGATTTTGGATCTTATAGACTGACTCGAAGACCGTGAGTGCATAATCTTGCAATCACAAAAGGCAAGTTCACACTTGCACATGTCCTCTGATTATTTTCTGTAAAGCATTTTACAAGTCCAGTGCTGTCTTCACCTGCATTTGAAAAAGGTCAGAAAACACTATTTTCAATAATAATGAGAACTATTGGTTACTGATCCATGGTGATCAGCTAATCTAGTAAATATGACAGTTGGAATACCACCGTTCAGAACTATATCACCTAACACTTAACAACCAATGTCGCTAGTGATTCTTGCGCCGTATATTAGGCGTTGACCATGAGATTTGGAATGGGATGGAGAAGTCAGCTGTATCTTCTTCCTCTCACATGAAGTCGGATGTGCAGGTCGTGGCTGTTATCCTCGTAACGTGCATATTAATTGGTAATTCGTAGAGGATATGCAGCATATGGGTGGGAACCATCATCGTCCCACGATAGTTCTGGCATCTAACGGTTTGTACAAACCATTGCCGTAATTCTTTATGTGGGCATGGTGTACACCAAGGAGGCACGTGAGGTCGCGAAGTGGGTAGTGATTGGCTTGGATCGTATTCTGGGCCCCATATCATGGAATTGTGGACAGGAATAAGCTGCTCGGTTGTGCAACAAAGAGTTGATCTCTCATGGGTAAAGTAACGCAACTCTGAAGAGTGTAAGAACTGTAACTTGTTACTCCCTGTTCCGAGAAGGAGCTGCAAACGCGGCGGGAAAGGAACTCCATGAAAGTTCTGGTAAACCCGTGAAGGCTGACGGACATTGTCACATTCCAAGATTTTCCAAATCTTGTAATGTGAAAAATAAATAAACAAAATAAATTATTGTTGAAATTCAGGGTGAAAAGAAACTTTTGTTTCTAAATGGAAACTTAAAATCCCATCTTGAAAAAACTTTAATTAAAAGTTTGAATTCAACAAAATCCAAATCAAGAGAAATGCAATCATCATAAAATGCATCTGGAAATTTAAACACTTGGAAAATAAATCCAAACCCTAAACCCTAATGGAATAAAAATCATTTCCAAGTTATCTCCAAGCCTATGAATTTGATCCATATAAAATTTGTCAACAAACATTTCAAGATGATCAATAATGACAAATAGAAATATTATAAAACCATAGAAATTGGTTTCATTTAATTTGGAACCATAAATAAAATCTTATGAATTTAATAAGATAAGGGAAAGTAAATTCCAAAGCTAATAAAGCCCTTATCTAAAATCCATACCAAATGGTGAGAAAATAATCCTAAAGATATTTAAAAGGATAAATAAATCTCAAATAAGATTTTACAAATTGGAATCACCAAGTTTGGATCTATAAATAAAAAGATATGGATTTTATAAGATGAAGAAAGAAATATTAAATAAGGATTATTTAAAGACCAAATTAAAACTTAGCCTAATCCATTAAGCAAATGGAATGAATATAATCCAAATCCAAATAAAATAAAAGGATAAATAATTTCCAAAATAAAATAAAATGGCATTAACCATTCTATCCCTATTTTAATAAAGACAAATCTCTAATAAGAATTAAATAGATAATTCATGAGAAAATAGTATTTTGGAATTTACCCAAATGAAATAAAAGTTGTTTAATTCAACTTAAATAAGATTAGATAAATCTTCCAAATAAAATTTAGGGAATTAAATCTATATTTAATTCCATTGGAATTAAAACAAATACCTAATTAAAATAATTTATGAATCATATTAAATACCCTCCAAATAATTCAAGATGAATTATTTGACACCCTATTAGACTAATAAAGACTTACTGAAAAGATTTGGAAAGTTTAAAGAATTTAAATGGTGTTTGCAAATGTTATTAAATCTTATTTGATTTAAAACAAGGGCCTTTTTGAATAATTAAAAGACCCCAAAAAGAATAAAAAATTTATTCCAAAATTAACTTCAGATTATATTACTAATCAGTATTTAAACCTACACAAATCTTGGTTGAGGTTTGAATTCAAATGAATGTTTAAATTGTTTAAACAAAATCAAAACAAAAAAATCAAATGAGAAAACGAAAAACAATCAGATCAAAAAAATGAAAAGGTGCAGCCCAGCCTAGCTAGCCCACCTGGCCCAGCAAGCCCATCTCCCCACCCCACCCTCAGCGAACCGTTTTTACTCGCGAACGAACCCGCTGAGATGATGACAGCCTGGACCCACTTCCCCTCCCCCTCTCTTGCTGCCAGACGACCCCACCGCCACATCATCATCTTCCTCACCCCGCAGACCCCGCCCCTCACCTCGCCGACCGTTGCAGGCGATTAAAGCCCGGCTTAATTTGCGTTAATCACGCCAGTAAACAGCCCCGCGACCATGCTATCTAAAGCGTCTGCGTTTCCTCTCTCTTTCCCCTCCGTCGCCTCACCATAGTGCGCCCCCAGGCTGCTCAATTTATCTCTACACCGTCTCTGTCTCCGACGAGGTTGCAGTCAAATTCCGGCCAGCCTCCTCCTCCCCTCGCCCCCTGGAGCACACGAGCACCTTCCCCAGCCTCTGGCGCACCTCACTGTACCTCCGGTTCATCCGCGCGAGCACCACAGCGTCGGCAACGACGACACCAAGGACCACCGCCGCCTGCCATTTCCTCCGGCGAGCTACTGATGCCAAATCAGTGTGCCCCTCGTGTTCTGGTGAGTACCTCTACAACCCCCAAGACCGTGCGCTTGCTTGCATCCCAGGCGCTCGTCTTCGACCATGACCGTGCGCTCCCGACGACAGCAAGAACTCCGGTGAGCGATTCCGATCAACCTCGTGCGCCCCTTCGACCAACGCAAGCAGGTTGAGCATCAGCATCGTTCAGCGAATCCGGTGAGCCCCCTCTCTTCGCTTCACATCGCGGCGCTCTTGCCAGCCGCCGCCCGCGCCGAGTCGGCGCCACCAGTTCTAGGTCATTACACTAGGACCGTTGGATCTTAATCCTGAGGCTTAGATAGAATCACTTATAAACGAAGGGGTATGCGATCTGTGTCGTGCGATCAAGTTGGATCGTGCGGTCTGTGTCTGTCGATCCACGCGAAACGTTTTCAGCCAATCAGATTGCTCCACGTGGCCTAGAGTCTGTTTTAAAAACCAGATTTGTTCTATTAGATGTTCTAATTTGAAAAATTCATAACTTTCAAACCACACGTCCAAATTATGCAAATTTTATATCAATGGAATCATCAAGACAAGTACTTTATGACCATGCACTTTGTTTAGTAAGTTGCTTCTGTTAAATTGATTGTTTTTGCAGGAAACTTGTATGTGCATGTTTAGAATATAAAAATTGTTCTAAAATGATTTTTGAGATAAAATCTTCTGCAAATGATTTGTTTGGAACCTACTGACCATAGGAATCAATTTGTGGTTTCAAAAATATATTTGGTGAAGCAAAAGAATGAATCTTTGATTTAAACCATTTCTAGTCAAATAAAAATAATGTTTATTTATTAAAAATGCTTTTGGGAGAAAATCTTTGGAAAATGTTTTGGAATAAACTCTCTGACCCCAAACACCAAGTTTTATGATTTGAAAAGGTATTTGGTGAACCATATAAAACTATTACTTTGCTAAAGACATTTTTAACCACATAAAATAATGACTTGGTTTAAAATGGTTTATGAAGTGAAATCTTTTGTAAATGATTTTGCCACTTAGTAAAATGACCAATAAGTGTTCTAGAATGTTTATAACCTATTATAAACCACTTTTGTAAATAAAACAAAGTTTGGCATGCTTGCATGCATTGTTTTGTTTCTATTATTTTATGTGATGTTGCTTGAATGGTAGATTGAAGTATTGCTTGCTTGATTGAATTGTAGTAATTTGAAGAGTGTGAATAATACAAGATCAAGGAGTGAACTTATATTATCTACCAAAAAGGCAAGTGATGCTTCATACTTTTGTCCCATTATTTTCACTATGCACTAGTGATATTTCTAAGTAGGACTTGCATGGAATTTTGCTAAGTATAAACTATGCCATGGGAAATCCTAGTAGATGAAACCTTAGTAGAATTTCCTAAGTTAAGATTCCTACTACTATCATGCTTAGCTTAGCTAGTAGAAAACAAGGATGGAATATATATTCATGCTATGGAAAATTTCTAAGTCTGAGGACTTGTGTTTTGTTTAATAAAACAACTAAGTGTATGAATCACCTGGGTGGAATGGAAGGAATGGTTTGTGTTGAGCAGTTCACAAGGACCATTTATATGGTTTACCTTGTGTATCTCACTTGTGGATGGCCACCCAGGAACAAAGAGATTTGAGATGTCAAATGTTGAGAAGCTTCAAGTGCAACCACTTGGCAATATGGGCTCTGCCTAGATCATATAGGTTGCAATAACTTAGCCAAATGGACAGTTGGTGGTAGGAGAATGATAGGTTGGAACGCGTCCATTTTGTTCTAAGGGAAGGCTTCTGAAAGATCTTGTCTTAGTGAAACCAAGACTTGTGGGGAAAGTGCACCACCTCTGCAGAGTGTAAAATCTAAGTACTTAGCCATGTCCCTGGCAAAGGACAATTTGAGCATCAAGACATGGAAGCTATCAAGAATCTCTTCATCCAAATTTCTAAGTTAAAAACTTGTGGTTGAACAAGGGTTGAAGGATCACCAATTTCTATTGGGAGATGCCTTGGGAAAGATTTTGTCAAGCAAAAACTTAGTGTTTTCAAATGATAAGGAAAATATATTTTGAGCAAATCAAGCCTAAGCTCCACTTAGCCCAATGCATATAGATGATAGACTCCACAATATTACCATAGTATCACGTGCCAATACAATTCAAATGTATTGACCTTCGTGGCTGTAACTTGTTATGTTGCAGGTTTGTTTGATATTAGTGAAGTTTAATGATTAGGATTACAAGTCTACAACCAACATGTCTGCCTGTGTCACTTTGAAGATGAAGGACCCCATGCTATTGTTATATTCTGCTGCATTGTAATGAGATAGCCAAATGAGCTATGTAAGATGTAATAAATTATTTTATTCCTGGTTATAAAGTTGTATTATGAACTTTGTTTCTTGATATTACATCTTATCTGTGGATGCTAGCTATTGATCCAGGGACTAGCATTGTAAACACAGGGATCTCTACCTTATTAAAGGTTGGGAACCTTACAGACATAGCTTTTCAAAATAAAAGCAACCTTTGAAGAAATGTTTATGAAAACTTGCATTGCCTACAACCTACGGTCTGTGGCTGTAGATATAGTGCATCAAACACTCCTTTTCTAGTGAATTTGCTGAGTACGCTGATACTCAAAGTATCTTCTTAACCCTTGCTAGATTCTGAAGATATTAAAACGATGTATACATCAAGATATGCTTCAG
This sequence comes from Avena longiglumis, assembly GCA_030063025.1. Lineage (NCBI taxonomy): Eukaryota > Viridiplantae > Streptophyta > Magnoliopsida > Poales > Poaceae > Avena > Avena longiglumis. The sequence continues at coordinate 188,425,957 of CP125974.1, read as the reverse complement.
GACTTATCAAGACCAGCTAAAGCTCTTCAATGAAGACAAGGAAGTCAACATATACCTCAACCCAAGTGAAGACGAAAGTTACTAATTAGATAGGAATATTATCTCTAACCAAAGAACCTATTTTTGTAGTGTGTTGCAATAGCAGCAATGCCAACCTCTTAGTCTGAATATTAGACTTAATAGTATAATCGTTCTTGCGTTGTTTATCTTTGATTCTTCTCCGTAAGAAGTTCTTTCTCTCTCTTTAACCTAGAGTGTTCTCTGGATCTTATGTAAAAGAGTGAGTTGTAACCTTTAAGCCATGTATTGAACCATTTGTGTTTACATTGTGCCATTCGGGGATGTAATACTAGTGAACGGTGTTTCATTGGTGTTATGTCAATGACTATAGTATACTACATCATGCAGTGGTATGCTGGGTCACCACAGTTGGTATCAGAGCATATGCTTTGACCTTAGGTTGGAAACCTAGTAAATGGGTAGAACCTGTAGGGCACATCCTAACAATAATAAAGAGTTCTCTAGTGATACGAGGGATATTCACTTGAGAATAATCCTATTATGTTACTAGTGCGATAACTCTTTTATATGATTGCAATTTCGAATCATTACCCAAGATTTTTATCTCTATGTGACTAATGATAATTTCTTATCCACGGTTCCACATGGCACCTCGATATCCACCCCGGAATGTTCAAGTGATGAACAGGACGTTGGATGACTACGGAGGGGATTGGATAGACAATCTCCGACAACTTTTATGGAGTTTGGAATGTGAATCAAGACTTTTTGTTAAGATTTACACTTACTATGATGGGCAGGTATTAGCTAAATACCGTGTCATGATCATGTTACCCAAGAAGTTAGGACTTAAGGGAGAAATGCCAGCAGGATAGGCAAGGTGCATGGCATCTACATATCAGATTGCCATAGAAGCAGCCATAACCATGATCCGAGAACATAAATCCCAAGCTCTAGAAGGTAGTACTCACACCATTATACCACATGAAACCTCAAACTCAGAGCATGAGTTAGATCACTCTACCTTAGTCCAAGCTGAACCTACTCTAGCTATAGAGTATATAGATCGTTATCGGTCTTTGCTAAACACTTATCATAACACTCACCAAGTTTTAGTTCAGGAGCTGGATTCTGTCATTGAGGATTTTACTGATCCTGATAAAGCAATGGCACGTAGGAAGAAGTTAGATAAAGAAGTTAGGCATCCCAAATACATACCTTCAGGAGAAGTGTTTGAGGAAACTGAGTTTGATGACCCAAACTTAGAAAATTATGCCTATTAACAGAATGACTTCAAGCCACCTGAAGACCTATGGACCAAGTACAATTCCGAACAACAGGAATGGAATAAAGTTATTCCAAATAAACTTTAGCCTAACAAGTATGGATGGGAAATAGAATCTCAAGGTAAAACCATAGGGAATCCTATACCTTGTGATACGGTATTGAAGAAGAGACCAACTATAACCATAGAGAACCTTATGGACCATATGGGGGAAATACGAATCCAATCAACTTAGAAGAGTACTCCAATAGCTACTATACCAATATATATGACTGGATCCAAGAAAAAGCGAAGGAACCAACTTACTACGAGGAAGCGTTGCCAGAAAACCCGGACTATTCGGTGGGATATTACGCCAACTCTAGTCATTTTTCAATGACTAATCTCAGTCTCGGTACTTCTAATCAAGAATGCGCACCACCTGGATGCTCCTATGCTCCAGAAGGCAGTCGTAGGACTTCACGTCATCATGGACGGAACTCCAAGAAGCGCTAGAGGAAGATGAAAGTGATAGAGAAAAAACATCCAAAGGGATAAAGGCTTGAATAATGTATAGTTTGAAGAGTTTGCCGAAATAAGTGAGGATATATCCACAAGAGCAAGAGGTTCTTGTAAGATAGTTGTGAAAATAGGTTTGGAGCAAACCGTGAGAACATCTAGTACATTTGTAAATTATTTAAACCTATGTGTAATACATGGTATATGTTCTGTTGTTTATCGATTTTTGGATCTTTTTGATTCTTCTTGATTGACTAGATCGATACATAAAGTGTAATTAGGTGTGCAAATGCATGATGTAACACCCGGTTATTACTTGATGTTATAGACCTAGATAGAAACGGGAATTCGTGCAAGGGAGTGACGAGTTTCAAAGATCATAAGAAAGACTGACTTGAAGGATGAAGCATGATATAAGAGGTATTAACAGCATTTGGAGGATAGATAGAGCATAGGTCAATTTTTTCCAGCTTAGGAAGAAAGTCTGGTGTAGAAGATGTAGGGGGCAACAAGAAATAATAAACTTAAGGCCCATTTAAAGTAGGCAGTATTGTTACGAAGTTAATAAAGTAGTAATTCTTAGTTCATGGAAGCATCATGAATAATACAAAGTACAAGCCTTGGAATTAAAATGGTATTAAAGCTCTGACAATTCAGAGGAAATGCCAGCAGTAGATCGGAAGCCGTAAGGTAATACCTATCGCCCAAGATGATCCATAGCTGGTATTTGATCCATAGTCGGTATTCCAATCCATAGTTGGCATTTTGTCCGCAGCTGGTATTTGGTTAACTTAGTTAACCAGATCTTCTTAAAAGTTGCATAAAGAGCATTAAATTTGACCTAAGTTAAGTAAAACCTCAGGAAACATAATTTTTTTTAAGGCGATCGTCATTCGAGAGGCTTCGCAAAGTTAGACCTACCCAGCGAAAATATTCAATAGTAAGTACGATATATAGTGCTGAAAGATTTGTCTCGGAGATCCACAATTGTGTGGATACACCGTATAATCTTTCATCAGACCCTAAACTGGTAGAATTTAAGCTGAACCGAGATCAATATTCGAGTTTAAGAAACAATGGTCTCTATGTATGTAATTTAAAGACTATTAGTAAAGTCTAAGGGGGAGAGTAGATGCTATGATCGAAAGATGAAGAAAGTACTATAGGTAATAATGGAATATTAGTAAAAAAATGTGAGAAGGTATAAACTTGAAGGTGATAAAGGATACATTTAACCGACCAATCCAAAAAGAAACAACTCTTAAGTAATCTTAAGAAATAATAAAGAACTTCCAATTGGATATAGGAAGAGAATAAGAGTTCCAATGGGTATGGACTAAATGAGTTCAAATCCAATCGGGGAAGGAAAACCAGTATCAACTATACTATGATAGGAATAGAAGGGTATCCTTTTGACTACTAACACGAGTATATAGAAACTTAAAACTTATTTTTAAGGAGACCTCTAAACTATACTTAAAATAGTAATAAAGTTTGTTGTTTAGATAAAAAGAATTGGATTAGAATATCTAATCAGGTTATGGAATACTCCAATTAATTCCATTTAAGGTCATCATGAAGGGGAGAATGTAGCAACCACTACAAAACAATTCCTTACTCCGAAACGTGAGAGTTTGCGAACTTCGAGGACGAAGTTTATTTAAAGGGGGAGAGTCTGTAACATCCCAGCATTAGAGCCTAGAAATAAGCTGAACCCAGATGCGTGCATTGCATTCATGCATAGAAAATCCGAATAATTTTTGCGCTTTTAAACAAAACTTGTCAAAGTGATTGAAGCTTCTCTTAGCTTGATGGAATTGAAGTAGATCATCAAGTTGACTGTGATAAGTTTCAATAAGACCTTTTTTAAAATCTCATTTTGGGTAAGAGAGATTTGATCTAAGGGTAGATCAAATGTACTATAAGCTAAACCTTAATACAATGGGAAATATATTTGATCATTAGGTGATCATATTATAGTATTCATTATAATCACTCATAAGTACCAAGTTAAGGATATAACACAAATAATAAGAATGTAGCAACTATATCTTAATCTCATCTACACATACTGTGTGTATCATAGTAATACCTAAACTTGAACTCTTAAATGAGTTGGAGTTGGAAAGAGACTAAGTCAGGATCATCCACCATATATCTCCCTTTCCATCTCCATCTTTATGGAACCTATGTTAGTATCTGTTGTTCATCAATGTTGAGAAATCAAATATTGATGCATCCATTCTTAACCTATCAAGTATTTGATCATAACACAACTTACAAATAAGTGTCTACAAAGAAACAACTAAGAAGAGGTAAATAGTGATGCTAGTTTTAGATGTCATTTATTTGATAAGAATGATTGAAACGAATCCAATCAATAAGATAGTTGATGGAGCTAAAACCTTTCTTGATAGAAAAGAAGATTGCAAGGATTAAGTCTGGAGATAGTTACTAGGAGTAGTCCTATTGGAGCAAGTAGGTATAGTTAATGAATTATATCTCTTAATCCAATAGAGCTAAATAGAAGATAATTTCAATACAACTACAAGGTTGTATTGATAATGGCCTTGATTAGCCAACTAGAAACCTAAGCCATAATGATCAAAGGATTCTAATGATCATGTATTATTCACCAAGATTGAATGCTTATATCATGTATAAGTGACCTTGGTGGATAGAATATTATTGAACCCTAGTATAGATATACTATCCTAGGTTAACCATTACAAATCACATTAATATAATGTAAGATTGGTGTATGAGTTGCTAGAGTATAGGACCATATGATTCAATTCAAACAAGTATAGTATGGAGTTATGGAAGTAGTGTTACTATTTTTAAGAATAATAAACCTTAGAGAGAGGTAGTTGGATACATACATCTGATGAAGGAATATTAGGGATGGATGATTTAGGAAGTCTATGAGTGGAGTTTGAAGGGACTACTTGTTGAATGGAAGGTTATCAATAGTAGAATAGTAGATATAATTTAGAATGAATTAAAGGAAACTATAGGAGTTTCAATTTCAAGCTCAATAGGTTTATCAATGAATTTAGAAGAATAAAAGGTGAATAAGAACCTTCTTGTGATGTAAAGCTCATCATACTAACTATGCTAATGAATAGAAATAAGTAGTATATCTAAGAAAGGAATTCTTTAATAAGAAGTTTAGAATTATGAATTATGGAAGATAGTAATTATTGGTAAACAACCAACTTTAAATCTTAAGCCAAACATAATACCCATTTCATGTGATTGATCTATCATCTTAAATTCATATAACTTTATAGAAATATTTTTTCAAGAGAAAATCACATAAGCACATCTCTGTTAATTCCAACCATCATAACTACATGTGCTTAAGTATATCTTTATCAATTCTTTTCCATGAAATATTCTAGATATAACTTTCTAGTGCTAAGGGTGAGGCTATCAAAGACTCCAGACAGAAAATAATATGTTTAGCTATTGAATCTTTAACCACATTCATAAAGGAGACTAAAGCCATTAAAGACCCTAAACCTTAGGGTAGATATGTATAATACAAAACCTTAAACTTCTTTGTTTATTACAATAGAATATACACATTGTCATGTTCCAAATCAATGGAATTAGTAATAACTATATCAATGTCTTTTATATTTCATGCATCAAATAATGGTATAGGATCATTACCTATATAAAAGTTCTATTCAAAATATGAGCCAACTAAAATTAAATTGATAAGCAAATAAGAATATATCATTCAAGAAATCCATAACTAAAGGAGGAAAATAAAATAATAGGAAGAGCTTTTAGAAATATTAAAAGGGGTTCATATATTAAGGAAATACAAGAAATATAATAAGATATATATAATAAAGAAATTCACAAATAATACTAACTATGTTTTACTGTTATTGAAATAGTCCAGCAAATAAATCCTACAAAGAAAATTTCAAAATATATATACCAAATTCAAATCTGAATAAGAAAATAGAAAATAGAAAAAGGATAAAACAAATAAAAACCAAACCTGGCCGCAGCCCAACACACTCACACCTATCTGACGCCTATGTGTAGCCCATAACAGCCCAGTAACCAGCCCAGGTTCTTTTCTGTCTGTGACTGACAAGTGGGGTCAGCAGAGGACTGCGGGTTGAGAAGCAAAGATCATTAGGGGGTTATCTGCAAAACAGCCATCGTCGTCATTGTCACGCACACAGACAGCTCGCTGGCGGAGCTCGCCGCTGCCTGATGTCGTCATCGTCATCGATGCGCCAAGATCTACGCCGCTGCTGCCAGGAGAGGATAAGAAGGCCACCGTAACACCCCTGCTCGTCCTCATCCACAATCTCGCTTCCCAGAATCACTTCTTTCCTTCACCCGAAAACCTAGCTCGTCGGAGTTCATTGTCCCGGCCAACTCCGACCACCCCTTGCTTCGTGGTAGCCACCATTCGACGTGCCGTCGAGGACTGAACCATCTAGGACCAAGCATGGAGGCCCGCTCGCCGGGAATCATGTGAAATCAAGCGTTCCCTTTCCTCGGCCGCCGTGGCCATTCCCGTCGATTCGCTGTCATCACGCCTCCTGAAGTCTCCTCGACCACTCTATCATCATCAGGGTGAGTTCTTAAACCTCCCGGTAACATTCAATCATCGGATCTCGTTGTAAATCGCCATTTCATCATGCGTCACTGTCGGCCACCTCGGAGCTCGTCGGAGATGAAGCTCCAATGACTATTTCCAAGCGGCGCTGCCACTATTAGGTTCAGTAGGTTGCGCTGATTCGAACTTGATCTACTTCGCTTGCGGGGGTGCAGTAGATCGTCACTGGCGATCAACCTCTGGCGGCGGTGGTGGTGATATAGCCATCGTGACGTCATGATCGCACCACGTCAGCTAGTTTGACTGGTCGTTTTCCTGCGTGGCAAGTGACGTGGCCAAGGGCCCATATGTCATTGACGGGGGTAGATAACCAATCGGTAACAAATGCAATTCTTTTAACCTAAGAGCTGAGGTGGACAATGGCCCATGGGTCAGTGACTGGGGCTAGGTCTAGACGTGGTGTAAAAAGTATTTTCTGTTAGGAAACAAATAAAATGTTATAAACCAATTAATAATATCCTGAAATTTAAAAGATGATTAAATCTTCTTTAATCAATAACTTTTGATTTATAATTCAGAAAAATATGTATAATATATGAAAATTTTCAGAAAAAAAATCTACAACTTAAAACTATTATCAAATATTATTATGATGATTATTTAAATAAATGTTATTTAATAGAGGTTTTATTAATAATAAAACTTTGATAATAATATAAATAAAATACCAAAAATCTTGGAAAAGTAATAATTCCAATATAAAACTATAAATATGTATTATTATTTCACTTAAGTAAATACTTATTATCTATTTAGTAATTATAAAATAATAAGAATTATAAAATCATATCTTATTATTTAATAATCCCAAAAATAAATGTGATATACCAAAATAATCACAAAAATAATATCTACATGATAAAAATCTAATATTATACTTTTGAATTAAATAAAAATTCAAATATTTTAATAACCCAAATTTAAACATATTTACTTCATTAATAATTCATATAAGGATAAATAACATTTATTAATATTCTTAAATGAGTAAATTAAATTTAATAAATAGTACAAATCTTAAATAATAATGAAATGAAACTTTAAGGGTTTAAAAAAACATTATAAATATCTTTCATTTAAATTATCAGCAGCCCTAAGTAAAGATTATATTCTCAAAGTATTTCAATTTATAATAAAAACCTTAAAGAACAACTTATGAATACACCCAACCTTTCCTATCTATATTAACTACCAAATTGCAAAACCTACCAAAACATTATATAAACCCATAAGTAGTTAAGTAATAGTATGTTCTAGATTATAAATTATACTCACTTGTCTATAAAAGATAAATGATATTACTCCATAATCAAAACAAGAAACCATTATCCAAGTAAAAAGAATGACCATTCTTAAGTAACCTAAAGGAAACATTTCAGATACACTAGATCCAAATGTTATAAGTTTTATACTCTCAAAATCATCTTTGCTTTAAAGTTAACTTTAGTCTACATAATCTTAATCCAACACTATAAGCACTACTATATGTTTTATAGTTAACTTTGGTCTGAAGTAGTTAAATTATAAAGCAACTCAAGCCAAACCATTTGAGCAAACAAATAACATCAACCACCACTAACTACCCACAAAGTTTGTTTAGACCTTAGAAGAGAAACCTTTTCTTCGAAGGTTATCCTTTTTGCCACTTTAAATAAGAACTCTTGTATAAGTAATCCTAACTAGTATGTCATAAGAATGTATACTTTACTCCTACAGATGTGTTGTTTACAACCACTCATAAACTCTAATAAAAGTACAACTATGAAACTTATCTAAAAGGACCACACATTCCAATGTAACCATTTTAGGAATCCAAACCCTAGAACAAGTTATTCCCGGTATTTGCACTTAGAACGTGCATCACATTACTTATGCATAAAAGCACATTGCTTCTTTAAACATTAGTCCTTACCAGACCAATGATGCTGATTTCAGATTTTGGATCTTATACACTGACTCGAAGACCGTGAGTGCATAATATTGCAATCACAAAAGGCAAGTTCACACTTGCTCATGTCCTTTGATTATTTTCTATAAAGCATTTTACAAATCCAGTGTTGTCTTCACCTGCATTTTAAAAAGGTCATAAAACACTATTTTCAATAATAATGAGAACTATTGGTTACTGATCCAGGGTGATCAACTAATCTAGTAAATCTGATAGTTGGAATACCACTGTTCAGAACTATATCATCGAGGACTTAACAACCAATGTTGCCAGTGATTCTTGCGTCGTATATTACGCGTTGACCATGAGATTTTGAATGGGACAGAGAAGTCAGCCGTATCTTCTTCCTCTCGCATGAAGCCGGATGTGCAGGTCGTGGCTGTTATCGTCGTAGAATGCATATTAATTGGTAATTCATAGAGGATATACAGCATATGGGTGGAATCCTCATCGTCCCACGATAGTTCTGGCATCTAACAGTTTTTACAAACCATTGGCGTAATTCTTTATGTGGGCATGGTGTACACCAAGGAGGCATGCGAGGTCGCGAAGGGGGTAGTGATTGGCTTGGATCGTCTTCTGGGCCCCACATCATGGAATTGTGGACGGTAATAAGCTGCCCGGTTGTGCAACAAAGAGTTGATCTCTCATGGGTAGAGTAACGCACCTCTACAGAGTGTAAGAATTGTAACTTGTTACTCCCTGTTCCGGGAAGGAGCTGCGAACGCGGTGGGAAAGGAACTCCATGAAAGTTCTGGTAAACCCGTGAAGGCTGACGGACATAGATTTTCAGAATAAAAGCAACCTTTGAAGAAATGTTTATGAAAACTTGCATTTCCTACGACCTACGGTCTATGGTTGTAGATATAGTGCATCAAACACTCCTTTTCTAGTGAATTTGCTGAGTACGATCGTACGCAAAGTATCTTATTAACCCTTGCTAGATTTTGAAGCCATTAAAACGATGTCTACATCAAGATATGCTCCAGGACTTATCAAGACCAGCTAAATCTCTTCAATAAATACAAGGAAGTCAACATATACCTCAACCCAAGTGAATACGAAAGTTACTGATTAGATAGGAATATTATCTCTAACCAAAGAACCTATTTCTGTAGTGCGTTGCAATAGCAGCAATGCCAACCTCTTAGTCTGAATATTAGACTTAATAGTATAATCGTTCTTGCATTGTTTATCTTTGATTCTTCTCCGTAAGAAGTTCTTTCTCTCTCTTTAACCTAGAGTGTTCTCTGGATCTTATGTAAAAGAGTGAGTTGTAACCTTTAAGCCATGTATTGGACCCGGTTTCTGTTGTGCCATTCTGAGGGATGTAATACTAGTGAACGGTGTTTCATTGGTGTTATGTCAACGACTATAGTATACTACATCATGCAGTGGTATGCTGGGTCACCGCAATCACCCTAGGTTTCTCGAATAATGCAGACATGGTCGAGACCCCTCTCCCATTAATAATCAGCAGCGGGACCTGGAGATCCATACTGACTCCCACATATTCAACAATGACTTATGTCATCGTGTGAACCTTATACAGATGTAACTCAATCCCTTTGTCTTGCAATATATTACATGTCCGATATTCGATCATCGGTATCTTCATACCTAGTTTTGATATCGTTACAGACATGTACTATTTTCTCGTTCCCGTGATATAACATTCTAGTGATCAAATCACTTTCTTGCAAGCTAACTAATGTGATATCACCGAGAGGGCCCCGAGTATATCTATTCGTCATCGGGATGGACAAATTCCACTCTTGATGTATGAGCCTCAACATAACACCTTCGTAGCACTAAACCCACCTTTATAGTCACCCTGTTAAGGTGTGGCATTTAATGTTATCAAGATACTCTTCTAGTGTTAGTGATTGACATGATCTCATGGTCTAAGGATTAGGATTAATTCGTATGATGTTACAGAAATGAATTTTATCATAATGCTATACTTCGAATGAATGTTCATCACACCATTCCAATAATGTTGTGACCTTGTTATTAACAACATGCAATGTCCATGATCAGGAAACCTTTGATCATCTTGTTAATCAATGAGCTAGTTTATTAGAGAGGCATAACTAGGAACTTTCTTTTTGTTTATTAAACACACATGTATTAACGTTTCCGTATTAATAGAATTATAGCATGAAAAATAAACATTTATCATAAACAACAAATAAGATAGTAACCACTTTATTATTGCCTCTCGAGAATATTCCCTTCACCTAGCCCACCCCCATGTCCAAAATGTACATTTCCACCATTAGGCCATTTCCTTGCAATAAAAGGGCTTGAGGCCCTCATCCCCCTTCTGCCCCTCTTTTGCTTCCTCCCCTTCCCACTTAGCTCCCTCAGCTCTCCTCTCCCTCCTTCCCTCTCAGCTGGCCGTAAGAAAAAGAAATGGCCCTCTCGGCCATTGCTTAGCTCAAGCTCGAGGTTGTCCATCCCCTACCTCCCCTCCCTTGCATGTGCTCCACTGAACATCCCCTGCACCTGATCTACTCCCCCTTATGCCTTCTCCCTTGCTTCAGGATCCCTAGAGTTTTCCACTAACGAACATGCCCGAGCGGAGCTTCTCCGACGAAGTCCATCCCCTCTAGATCCTCCTGCGGTAACCACTTCTTCCACACCTTCCTCAGGGCCCTAGAACCCTCTCACATCTCTCCCCTTTGACATGCAGACACACTGGAGCACTCTCCGGCGATCTCCGACTCTACACCCCCATGGGAGATGCATGAACGCCAGATCTACACCAAACCTGGGCATGCCGACCATCGACGGACTCGCCGCAGTGGACCGCGTCGAACAACAACCTACTCTTTGCATCCCGGCCCCAGGGTGACCTCTCGGTGCCGCACAGCTTGCCGCTAGGGTTTCTGTTCGCTCGGGCATGGGTAGAGGAAGATGAAGGCGCCGCACCGTCGATCTTCTTCTAATCCAAAGGTTGACATCCCTCATTACCCCTTCGCGGCTCCGCTCCCGCCGACAGGTGGGCCACGCCCAGCACTCGAACGCGGGCACCTGCGCGCATCCCCCTCCACCAGTGGGTTGATTTCCCCTCTATGGCCCAACTCCCAGCAGATCTAGCCCAATTCATTTTAGCTTTTTATTCTTTTTACCAGATAAGTTTTATGCCCGTCTAGTTTAATTCAATTCTAAAATTAAAAACCTCCTAACTTGACCAGATCTAAATTTATATAGGTTCCCTAAGGTTTTCTTAACCATGCATAAAATGTTTTGCAGTTTAATAAGTTACATTTATTTTCTAGTAAATAAACTCCCACCTTGTTCTATTTTCAATAAATAAATACTCCAGTAAGTTTCATAAGTACAAAATGAACAAAACCAACTGCCCCTGGTAGGTGTTTCTTGTACCCATCTCATGGAATGAGTCTCATGCCAAGTGGAACAGTAAGTTTACTGTAGTAAAAATAACGAAAACAGACCATTTCTAAACTGAGGAAATTTCTCTAGATGAAACCATAAAAAGTCCTGACCAAATTCCAAATCCCAGTAGACATGCATACCTATATCCTTCAAACCCTAGGATCCCACAATTTTCTAAGCCCCCAGTGAATTATTGTCATATAAAATCTTCTATGTATGAGCTATTCACTAATAAAATCACCACAGTAGTTCTATAAATACAAAAGGAGTCATTCCAATTTCTACAGGAAGGCATCCTAAATACTTATCATGTGTCTTTTGAATCACATAAAAATCCCTTATAGATTTAATCTGATGAAAAAGACAAAAAAAACCTTCAGTACTGCCTTTGGGAATTTCCTGAGGGCATTTTGATAATTATTTTGGGATGATTCTAACTCCCAGTGAATCAGTCCATCAAACACTGCCTAAGTATCCAAGGAAATAATTTTTGGAACTCCAAAACTTATCTGGTGATTTATTTCCTAAAACTAGAGTTTTATTCGATAGAAAATTCTTTATAAATCAAGGGTAATTGATAAAATAGTGAAACAACTTTTGTTGGTTTGATTTTATCAATACCTTATTGATGATATCATTTTTGCATATTGATATCATATAGAAAGGGAACTTGATCTAGAAACTCTCTCCTACCTATTTTCTAGACCCTAAAACATATATGGATTTCCCTCAAATGCTCCAAGACATTTCCCTATCTTTTCAAATCCATTTATTCCCAAACACTTTTGAATTGTAACATGTATTCCTTGTTTTCTTGTTGTATTTCTTTGATTCTTGTACGCTTTTTATTGATTGATGTATTCTTTGCTTGCATGTTTGCTTGATAAACGATGATAGTTGCGATTATGTGACTCCGAGAAGAAGGCAGCCTTAGAGTAATTATTATTATATAGTTATGCTGGTTTTCTCAAGAAGTCTGGGACATCTCGCTGGTCATAGGCAATCCACCTTCTTGCTCATAATCCTTTTCCCTAATATTTCACCTATGCATGTTTTTACCTATTATTTATGAAACTACATTGTCTTACTATATAATCCTTTAGATGTGGTTGGCTCCCCTAAGCCATTGCCACTTTAGTACCACTAGGTACCACCCTTTGATGACAACTATTTTTCCCTAGCATGGTAGATTGTGTTTAACACCATAACCTCTTGGATACCCTGTTTTAGCCTAAGCAAAAGTATAGGATGGGAAGACCCCGGGCATATGGTTATAAAATGTTTTATAAGAAAACCTTGGTGAGGTTTGACCTACCAAGAGAGGTTTGAAAAATACAAAGGTTTTGTTTTACAAAATGTTGGGAATAAGAGGAGGAAAAAGGGTTTACAAAAAGGCACCTGGTTCTTTGCAATTTTTCCTGAACAATTAACCCATGCAACCACATTACTCTGGAATGGGAACATGGCTGGACTTAATTTTTGCTACTCCGGTGTGGGAATTCTCACAACTACTTATAAGGGATCATCTCTCTCGAAACCCGGGCTTCCTTTACAAAAAGGGTCAACTGCTAAGAAGTAACCTGGAGGAGGCACTATTACCCATGTGAGTGGCCGGGAGATACTATGAGCCTCTCATTTCAAAGTGCAGGCTCTGCAGGAGTTGGGAGCACTCCGGTTGGTCTGTGGATCCCGATGTCCCAGTGTTAAGAGGAACGACTTATAGGGTAGGGCCTAATTAGAGTGGCATCCAGAGAGCCTTGAGCGGTTACTCGACCCACAATCGGTGTAGATCAGGGCAGGGTACCAGTTTGGTGTGGGTGAAGTTTACAACCTCTTCAGAGTGTGAATCTATTCGGATAGCCATGTCAAAAGTCATGGACGTTTGGGAAGGTTGTTGTAGAGAGGTGTCGATTTTGTTTTCAAAACTATTTTCGATAAAGAAAGTGTTTTCTAAAACCTGGTGGTCCGGAGGATACCAGAGAAGGAAGAGGATAACAGGGTCAATTGAGGACCATGGAGATGAAATAGGGTGACCCATTCCTAGTGTTTTCCCAAAGCTTTCCAAAAGGTTTCCAAAAAGGTTTTATAAAAGGTTTCAAGCAAAACCTTCTAGATGCTATATCTACAAGAGAAATTAGTTTATAAATGAACCTCTTATGGAATCCTCCTACTACCATAGCCATACTGCATATCCTTTATTACTATTACCTTAGGATGGTTTGTGAGTACATTCAAAGTACTCACCGGTATTGTCCCTGGCATTTACTTGGCTAGATTCCCAAAAGAACGAGGATCGATGATGAAGATGAAGTATATGCGATCTAGGCCGTCTTCCCATTCAGTCGCCTGTAGGTTATGGCAATACATGGGTTCTACGATGAAGAATTCTTCTATTTGATGTTGTAATCGCCATATTGGCAACATTGTAAGTTTTATAATCGTTACTGTATGGATGTTGTAATGATACTAGTCGGTTATGGTCATGGCTCACTAATCATGATAACATGAATTGTATGCATAACGGGGATTCTTGGACCGTAAATCCGGGGTCTCATAGACTTGGTATCAGAGCCATCCTATTGTAGGAGACCTTAGTTAGCATCGATGTTATACAGGATAACCCCTACTTCTGAAATCACCGGCTTGCAAATACTATTTTCCCACAAGGTTTTAGAAAGAATTCCTATCTCATCTTCTCTAACTTAAACTTTTTTCAAATGGTTTACTCTACATCTCGACTCCTTCTAATATTCCATTTTCAAAAACAAGTCTTACTGTTAAAACCGCAAAGACGGATATCCCGAGAAGAGAAGAAATGGAGGCAATTAAACCATAGGAGATACCAACAACGGAAGAAACTACAAGATCGCCTCACCCATGGAATCCTTTATCGACCCAAATGGATCAAGTACGGCAGCAATGGCACCCCATGGTAGGACAAAAGTCAAGACCCCCGTAACATCTGTACTTATGATAAGTATCATCAATATATGATTCCCCTTATGGTGCGTATTCACCCCTAGGTACCTATGGTACGCCTTGTGTGCTTGTCACATGCTTGTGTGATGCTTGCACTATGTTTCTTGTCTGCCTAGTATTATTCGACCCTAGTGCTTGCATTCCTAGCTGATATAACCCGACAACCCAAAAAATAACCCCGTAAACCGAGACCTCTCCTCAGTAGGATGGCTACCTATTGAAACTTTCAACAGCCTTCGCACGTGCCTACTACTAACCTTACATCCTACCGAATTGATACCACTACTTCTAAACCTCACCATAAACCCTCCTTTGTGCATATGGAACCCTCTTTGGGACACATTGCAGCTCTGCGGATACACCCAACCTCCAACCTACACTCTCCACAAAAGATTGTAAACTGGGCAATATCTGGGACAAGTCACCATCCCTCCAAATCATGAAGCACCCGGAGAACCCATCCAGGCCACAGGACTTCGAATGCCGACTCCCGTGCTAGCTATCAATATGGCCGCAAAAGAGGCACTCTTTCGTATCCGATATCTTCTTCGATAAATGTGGGACCCCACAACCTTCTATCTACCCCTCAAAGGAATAGTTGAATCATCCGAACAATCCCAGGACCCTCTCTTGACCTTCCCTACCCTGCAGCTCCAAGTCCTATACAGCTATGCCGGAAATCAATTACTGACCGTTGTCACCGATGATTACCGTCAAACTCAGATGGAGCTTCACCGTGTCGAAACCATATTTACTCGCAAGGAATCCCTAGAAGTTCAAACAAAGGAATCAAGCCCTGCTCAAGAAACCTGAAGAAGCATCATAAAGCAGCATTCCCAGGGAAGAAAGAAGTGCGTCACTGCTCGCCAATACCTCAGGAGATTCAAGACACCACAGGAAACCCAAGAATCCTCCACCCATCTCCCTGAAGGCGAATATGAAGACAAAGATGATCCCTCCGAGTAGTCGGCAAGCGGCTTGGAATAAATCTCCTTACCCGTCTAGGGAAGATCTATGTATCGTCCCCGAACCTGTTTTGTAATATCCTAAGTACCATCGCCGCTAGCCGGTGCAGACCTGCTATGTTATGTATGAACCCTGCTTGTTGATATGCAAGTATGATGGCCTTCTTTGCATGTTTTACCCATGACATTGCCTCAGACCCAACCTGGAATGACCCCTTTTTATATGATCATGTCCCTAGACCTTCCACCGCAAACAGCGTCCTCCTACCTATCGGATCTCTAAATAGCTCAGAACTAACTACCATGAATCTATTTAAATGCCTTTCCCACTAGACCGCCTACCTCAATAAGTGATGTCGATGTCTCTCAAGAAGCCGCAGAGCAAGGTCGACAGAAGATACACATTTCCATACGAAAGGTTTAGCGCTTCACCAGCATCAACCTACGAGTCCAATAAACAAGATCGGCGACCTCACCCAGCAAACCCTTAGTATCGTTCTAAGGGGGAAAGACTGCGTATTTCCCGCAAAACCGGAATAACCCCGAGAGAGCGTCGAACCCTAGTCATCATTAGGAGATGCCTATCCCCTAAATCAAAATCATGGACTCCATAAGAAGACAACAATCATCAGTTCTTACTAACCAAAAGAAACTCCGGGAAAAATTCTCCAATTCCAAGTAGACCGTCCATCCAACAACTCGGGCATTTCAAGACCTAGAAGGCCGAAGAGTCGACTCCAGCAATCGAGGTTGAAGAAGACTTGACTCGTCATCTCGCCTCAAGAAGAGAGGACCCAATCGACGCTAAACCTACCTAGAATCGTCCTAAGGGGAAAAGACCGAGTCTTTTCCACTAGCTTAATCTAAACCGCTCAACCCGCAGCCGCTCAGGCCCGACCCGTAGCTGCCTAAATCTATTGGTAGTATATCTCTTATCATCTAAATAATTCCATTGCTGAAATTTGTTAAGCCGATGTTCTCACCCAACCCTACTTGTAACACCCTCGGATCGTCCCTATGCTAGTTTTAGCGGTTCCTACCAAACCCGCATAGAAACGAGTCAAAGGTTCCCACCAGGCACTTTCGTGCGGGTGGAAAATGAAGTAATACCATTACACATTAGTTCACGATGTAACCCACAGAACAAATATATATACAACACGACTCCAAGAGTCAAGAATACACATATACAGTACAAAGAGCCAAATCACCTTAAAAACGATACAGCGTCCGAGTACGGACAAGATGCAAATTGAGCTAAGAGCCCTGAAGAATAACCAATGGCGTCCATAACCCTATCCAGGCCAAGCCAGAAGGGTAACCTTGCTAACAATGTCGATCTCAAACCTGCTAAACAAAAGGGGCGCCGACAAAGGGCGAAGTAAAAAGAGAGAGCGGTTAGTACTGAGGCCAGTACACGGCGAGTCTTAGAATTCGGCAGTCCTCTCCTACATAGGTATGGTGGACTAGAGCGGCAGCGTAGCATGCACTAAACAACCTATAGAGACTCAATACAACTATTGGCTATCAAAGAGAAATAAGAAAGACCTATTCGAAACCATCTTGATACTACCACTAGACATACCCATCCTGGTATTTCCCCCTCGAGACCAAACGAGGAAGTCAAGCCGAGGAAAGTCAAATGGTTGGCAATTTTATTCATTCTTTCCATGGTGGTTATCCAACTTACTAGTCATATCAGATGCAAGTCAAATTTGTAACAGTAAAATTTAGTTATAGTTTTCTATGATCGAGATATTGTGCTCCAAGTCGTCCATAACCGCGGAAACGGCTTTTCGAAAAGATTTAACCCTGTAGGGGTGTACCAAAGTTTTCACACGCACTTCGACCCTTGTTGCCAGATCAATTAACATACTTCCATAGGTATGTCGGCGGGGCCTAGGACAGGACGCTTTCCCAGATCCAAGGCAAGTATATGGGGGCCACCCCAATAAGCTATCCGTAACAAAGTCGGCTGAGCTCCAAAGATGGACCAAGAGGCCGCGAGATCGGCCAATAGATCATAGGTCATAGGTATAATCCTCAACATAACGACCCACATCCTAAACAGTACAGTAGTAAACGATCATCGAGTAACAGATAATAAACATGGCACAACATGACATACATGACATAACATGCATGAAAACATCAAACTAGTTTGTGGCTCCCACTACAGTACTTTGAAATCAGGTATTAAGCCGATAGGGGTGCCCACAAACCCCACATGTGGTTAGCGCGCCCAGTATCGAAACAGGTGTCAAGAAATCGGGTTCTAGGTGGACACAAGTGGGCAGTTAACAATTAAATCTCAACTATTTCCCACCGGTGCCTTAATTATATCAATTTTAATATTTAAGTAACTAGCTGTGATTAAAACCACGATCATCTCCACCTTTATGAATATGCCCATCCCCCAACATCACTGGAACATCGATGACGCAAATCAGCACCTGGGCAAGCAACTACGACTCGCAAGTCCAACTGTCTACCCAAAAAACAGGCAATAGGAGGTTTCCAATGCAATATAAAGGCTGTAGGGATATATATATATATATATATATAATATATATATATATATATAAAGGGGCACGCAATCTAAAGCATCGCAACACAGATAGCAATAGATCAACAGGTGGAAGTAAATACTATAAATATAAAATAGGTAGAAATGGGAAGAATGCTCGCCTGCAAAACATGCCGAAGGTTCATCCAAAGATCAGGTTGACACTTGCATCAACTCATCAGCCTAATCCGTGAAGAAGCAAAGCACTAGAAGAAACACCGGATGCATTATTTAATACTACGGCAGAAGATCGAGCATGATGCATGACATGACAAAGTTGTGATGCAAATAGGAAAAATTAAGCGGAACCGGGGCCCTATAATTATTTAGGTGTTAGATACCCTGTATTTTAAATGTTGGCTTAACAAGACAAAACATATTAATTCACTACACAAATTTAAATGGAGTCAAAATAAGACTAGAATAGCATGTATATAGTCTCCATATTTCTATTAGGTGAATTGACTATTTACCCAAAACCCATAAGATATGCACTGCGACGTATGAATGATTTTGTATGCTCAAAATATATATGGCGTTTATATGTAAATAAGTTAGTGTGGAGGTCTCACAGCTCGGATCAAAAATGGCGAAGGGAAGTCTTCGGATTATAGACAAGGTAGCGAAAATAGTGTTCGTCGGAATATAGCCGAAATAGTAAAGTGTGGTCACCGGAAAGTACGGTCGAAGTAGCCAAGCGAACGCCAGATAGGAGAATACACAATCAAATCTCCTGCTGGAATTTTATCAAACATATTACAGAGGAAGCACTCACAAACATAGAAATACTAGACTTGCATTGCTACTGATGTCAAGCTCCAGAACAGAATCGAAAAAGTGCAGTACCTAGCTGATCGACTAGTGGGGCAGACGAGCGAGCTTAGATCGAGACATAGATAATGGGGGCGGGCGCCACGGCATTGACCGAGAGGAACCTATAGTTTTGTTGGTGGAGGTGACATGTGTAGCTAGGTGGCTCCTCGCCCAGTTGAAGGACCAAGCGGGACCAATCTGCTTTCACCCGGTCAGCGCGCGCCAGCTTGGCAGCAAAAGGAGCAGCTCGTTTGGCTGCAGGGTCAACACCGATGGGGATCAGTATGGTGGAGGAAGCAAGGCAGCAGGGAGCAGCGCGAGGCCCAAGAGGAGGTAGCGATAGGACTCTACTAGATGTAGAGGCGAGCTTCTGCCCCTTATATTTGGTTCTACGGTTTTGCTAATTCTCAGACGCCTAAGAATTAGTTAAGTCTCAGTCGCCTATTTAACCGTTGGATCGTTTACTTCGTGATTCGTGCGCACGCATCTGTTCGGTCGTGCGTCTGCCGTTGGGTGCGCGCGCGTGGTCTGCTGTTTGCGTGCTGTCCACCTGGTGTGCATGGGCCGTTGGCTGTTTGCGTGGTGTGGGCCGGTGGGCTTTTTCTTTTAGCTTTTTTTGTGTATTGGTTGTACTGCAGTCTGGTTTTTCGTTTTCAACTTTTTTTCAGCGTGCTTTTTTTCCTGTGTTATGTGTTCTTAGCAGCACGCGATGGGCTTATTTTTGTGGCTTTTTTCTGTGTTCATTTTTGTCTTTTTTTTCTGAATCGTTTTTGTGTGTTTTTTTCGAGTGTTGTGTGTTGTGTTTTTTTAGTTGTTATATGTGTTGTTGTTTTATTATGGGTGGCTTTTTTATTTTATTTTCACTGGGACAAAAATATGTTAACCTAGACTGCTAGGACATTTTTTGTGGTTTTTTAATTAAGATTTATCTTTTTGGTGGTTTTTTAGTTGTCTATTCATTCGATTTTTGAATTGAGTTTTTTTAATTTAGATTTTCAACTTGCTTGCAATCCGGGGGGACTCTATTGGCGTGCTAGTGTTGTAAGTTACTTGTGAGCACCCGTTCGGTTTCCAACTTGGTTGTAATAGGGAGGACCCTATCGGCAAGGACGAGGGAGCTAGTGCACTCCGTCAGTGTGGAAGGGGGGCCAGTCGCAACTTGATTGTAACTGAACACATGTCAGTGTGAAAGGGGGCCAGTTGCAACTTGATTGTAACTGAGTTCCTACCGGGTCCTAGTTGTAAGTTGCTTGTTACTAGTGTCTCCTCGAGGAAGGAGGGATGGGGTGGCAGATGTATCTTGACTGCAACTGGGGGAAAGAGGAACCCTGTCGAAGGGCCAATCGCAACTTGATTGTTACTGAGCTTTTGTACCTAGTTGCAACTTGATTGTAACTGAGCACCCGTCGCGTGGAAGGGCGGGGCCAGGCCCATCTTGATTGTAACTGAGCACCTGTCGGTGTCGAAGGGTGGCCTATTTGCAACTTGATTGTAACTGAGCTCCTAGAGGGTCCCAGTTGCAAGTTTCTTGTTACTAGGGCCTCGTCAAGGAGGGGAGGGGGACGGGGTGGCAGTTGCATCTTCACTGTAATTGGTGAAGGAGGATCCCCGTCGGAGGGTCAGTCGCAACTTGATTGTAACTGAGCTTTTGTACCTAGTTGCAACTTGATTGTAACTGAGCACCCGTCGGTGTGGAGGGGGGCAGTCACAACTTGATTGTAACTGAGCACCTGTCTGTGTCGAAGGAGGGTCATTTGCAACCTGCTTGTAATTGAGCCCCAGCACGGGAGGGGGGAGTTTACAACTTACTTGCAAGTTGCTTGTTACTAGGGCCTCGTCGAGGGAGGGGAGGGGGACCGGGTGGCAGTTGCAACTTGACTGTAACTGGGGGAAGGGGGAACCCACGTCGGAGGGCCAGTCGCAACTTGATTGTTACTGACCTTTGCACCTAGTTGCAACTTGGTTGTAATTGAGCACCTATCGATGTGGAAGGGCGGTGCCAGTCGCAACTTGATTGGAACTGAGGACCTGTCGGTGTCGAAGGAGGGCCTGTTTGCAACTTGATTGTAACTGAGCTCCTAGCGGGGTCCCAGTTGCAAGTTGCTTGTTACTAGGGCCTCGTCGATAGAGGGGAGGGGGACGGGGTGGCAGTTGCAACTTCACCGCAACTGGGGGAAGAGGGAACCCCCGTCGGAGGGTCAGTCGCAACTTGATTATGGAATCGAGCTTTTGCACCTAGTTGCAACTTGATTGTATCGAGCACTGTCGATGTGGAAGGCGGTGCGATCGCAACTTGATTATGGCAGGCACTGTCGGTGTCGAAGGAGGGTGCATTTGCAACTTGATTGTAATCGAGCTCTAAGGGGTGGCGATTGCAACTGATCGCAATCGGGAAGGGGGAACCCCCGTCGGAGGGTCAGTCGCAACTTGATTGTAACTGAGCACCTGTCGATGTGGAAGGGTGGTGCTAGTCGCAACTTGATTGTAACCGAGCACCTGTCGGTGTCGAAGGAGGACATCTTTGCAACCTGATTGTAACTGAGCTCCTAGCGGGTCCCAGTTGCAAGTTGCTTGTTACTAGGGCCTCGTCGAGGGAGGGGAGGGGGACGGGGTGGCAGTTGCAAATAGACTATAACTGGGGGAAGGGGGGAACCCCCGTTGGAGGCCAGTCGCAACTTGATTGTTACTGAGCTTTGCACCTAGTTGCAACTTGGTAGTAATTGAGCACCTGTCGATGTGGAAGGGCGGTGCCAGTCGCAACTTGATTGTAACTGAGAACCTGTCGGTGTCGAAGGAGGGCATGTTCGCAACTTGATTGTAACTGAGCTCCTGGCGGGGTCCTAGTTGCAAGTTGCTTGTTACTAGGGCCTCGTCGAGGGAGGGAAGGGGGACAGGGTGGCAGTTGCAACTTGACTGTAACTGGGGGAAGGGAGAACCCCCGTCGGAGGGCCAGTCGCAACTTGATTGTTACTGATCTTTGCATCTAGTTGCAACTTGGTTGTAATTGAGCACCTGTCGATGTGAAAGGGAGGTGTCAGTCGCAACTTGATTGTAACTGAGCACCTGCCGATGTCGAAGGAGGGCCTGTTTGCAACTTGATTATAACCGAGCCCAGCGTGAGAGGGGGCGGGGGGAGTTTCAACTTACTTGTAACTAAGCTTCCCTGGGGGGACCGTCGAGGTCCAAGTGAAACTTGATTGCAACCGAGATAACCCATCGGTGGGCCAGTTGCAACCTTTTTGTAACTGATCCCCCGCGCGAGTGGAGGGGGAGTATGCAACTTACTTATAACTGAGATCCGTCGGGGGCCAGTTGCAAGATGCTTGTAACAGAGCTCCGCCAGCGGAGCCCTGTCGAGGTCCAGTTGTGTGAGCCCCTGGCGAGGGAGGCTAGTTGTGACGTACTTGTAACTGAGCTCCCGGCGAGAGGCGAGGCGCATTTGCAACTTGCTTGTATTTGAGCTCTGTCGCGGCTCAGTTAGAACATGCTTGTAACTGAGCTTTGCCGTGGAAGCCCCGACGGGGTCCAGTTGTCTGAGCCCGACATTTGCGACCTGCTTGTAGCTGAGCTCTGTCGGGGACCAATTGCAACATGCCCGTAACTGATCCAGGCGTCATGACTGCCTCATCTTTTTAAGAAGTTTTTCTAAAGGTGTCATGGACTTTTGCCGTATAAACTGACTTTTTGTGTCATTGTGGAAAATTTACTGTGCATTGTAACATTTTTTCTAAGATGAAAATATGTGGGAATCAAAAGTTCCTTAAAAACAATCAACATTTTTGTGAGAAACACATATACTACCACCGTCTCAAAAATAAATGTTTTTATACACTAGGTACATCAAAATGTAAACAAATTTTAAAAATTTAATTAAAGATAGGGACAATATTTATTTCTTGAATTTTTACAGTTTAATTTGTTGCTTTTTATTTTCCTTTTGCAAGGGAGACAGTTGTGGGACCGTAATGTTAATGACCTTTGTGAGATTTTCTTTAGTTGCACGCTGGTCGCAACTGAGATTTTTCGAGACAAACATGGAGTTGTAGCTCACATTTTGTCCAGTTGCACGTGGGTCGCAACTAAGATTTTTCGAGTTGAATGTAGGTTGTAACTGAGATTTTTCTAGTTACATTTGGCTAGTAACTAAGATTTTTAAATCACATGTGGAATGGCAACTAAGATTTTCTCTAGTTGCACATGGATATTACTAAAATATTTTAGAGTCGTAGGGTGCAGCAACTGAGTCTCCCACCTAGAAAATTTCTAGTTGCACGTCTTCAAACCGAAAAGATTGTCAAACCATAAAAATGTCATTACCCTTACATAGTATTTCTCTCTTACTTTTATTTTGTCTCTGTAGATTCCTCACGAAAAAGAAAATATGCTAAGCTGTTGATTGTCATCGTTTTCCTGGCCTGGCCTGTTACTTGTTTGTGGGCCGGTTGTATGGCTAGAAGCCACAGGGTAGCCCGGAGACATAGACAAGCCAGAAAAATCTTACGGAACAAAGACGCAAGCAATGTTTGACCATTAAAAAAATAAGAAAACAAAAAGCGATGGGCAATCAGTTGCTGACTGAGCTTTAGGTACGCCCTTGGTTCTAACACGCCGTCTACATTTGGTTCTGACACAACATAGCGGGCGTGGTTTCCAGCTGTGTCACTATCTACGTCGACATACTACCTCTATCTCGGTTTAAAGGATATAATTTCTAATTTTCTGGATCCTAGGTGTTTTCTAATTGGAAAATGATAGGACTCCCCCGGGGGATGCGATCCCCCGGTTTCTCCTCCTGTGCGGTGACAACGGTGGGCTGGGCCCACCCACATCCTTTACCAGGGAACGTATGTCTCTCCTTGATCTGTATTTTCTCTCTCTGTCTCCAACCTCTCTCTCAGATCTCATCGCGTTGACTTCCCCGGGTGGCTCCTCCGCTGAGATTTTTCGCGATGCCCTCCTCCACCGAGCTCCTCCGCGACGCCCTCCTCCGCCGCGCTCACATGGTGCTCTTGGGCAGGGGGTCGCCGCACGCCATCCTCCACCCCATCCTGCTCGCCTCCACGCCCACGAGGCCTTGCTGCTGCTGCCAAGGGGGAGTGAGGTCAAGGTGGCCTGCCTCCATGGCGGTCGAGGCCTACGCTGGTGTCCTCTCCGGCGGTACGTGTTGCAGGTGGCCTTCAATGGTCACTGATAGCGCTACATATGACTAGCAGAGTTGCTACTTAATCGAAGTTTGCTACATACGTAATTGAAGTTTGCTACATGGGGTCGTGAGCGGTGCTATGTGCAGCCGCGGTGGTGCTACAAGTGGTGTCGTGTTTTGCTACATGTGGCCGACGGTGGTGCTAAAATAGTATAAATAGTTTGCTACGAGATCTCTGGCGACGTCTCCGGCGAAGTTAAATTTGCTACAATAGAACATTTTTTTTGCTACACCTGTTTAGTGGTTTTGCTACAATAGCGCAAATTTATTGCTACATGGTCTCCGATGAGGTCTAACGGCGAAAACCTCCTACGAGTCTACGGCGAGATCGGATATTGCTACATTAGCACAAATTTTTTGCTACCACCGTTTTGCGTTTTTGCTACAATAGCGTAACGTTTTTGCTACACGGTCTCCGGTGAGGTCTACCGGCGAAAGCCTCCGGTGAGGTCGGGTTTGCTACATTAGCTCAACTTTTTTGCTACACGGTCGCCGGCGAGGTCTCCGGCGAAATCTCCGACGAGGTCCAGTTTGTTTTTTTATTTTCTGGACTGAACCGTTTTTTGCGGGACAAATGTAGCAAAAACGGGGCAAATGTAGCAAAAGCGGGATTTTGAATCCAAAAAACGGACACGTGGTTGGCTAGGGACCCGGGGGATAAAAACCACGTATCCCCCGGGGGACGCGTAGGGCTGTCTGGTCCATTTAAGAGTGTAGAGAAGCACATGCACGGGGAAAAGAAAAGCCAGCAAAGCGTTCATATTTATTTACATATGTGCATGCAACAGTTTGTTCTTTTTACATGAAATCAATTACAGAGATTAAATGATTTTTTGCCTAAATATTTTAGGATTGCATGATTTACAAATTATGCCCTTTAAACCGGGATGGAGGGAGTATCTAGATTTTTTGTTGTTTAATGCCACCCAACAATTAAATTTTTTATTTGCAACTTACACACAACTCTGTATGTGGCGCTTGTGTTCTAACATGTTTTCTTATTCACTTTGCTTGAATTCTCTTAATATACCTCGGAGAGATGCCAACTTCTTGAAAAATCCTTTCTAAAGCAACAATGTAACACCAAGAATAACCCAATAGAAATCAGAGTAGAAGCTAACCTTTCAAAAATTTGGAGAACACAACTTGTAGCTCGAGCTTTCTCAAATCCCATAAGAGGTGACTAAAATAGTATTCCCTCCGTCGTAAAATAGATGTCTTAGGTTTTTTCAAAATTTAGATGAATCTGTATACTAAATAGTGTCTAGATTCATCCAAATTTTGACATATTTAAGACATCTATTTAGAGACGAAAGGAGTATACCAAATTCACATGAAAAAAATTGTAATTAACTGAAAGAACAGCGCCCAAAATAAAGCATCTCAGATCAAATAAATGATCATTTCCTGAACTCCTATTTGCTCAAGTGCATTAGCACAGTTTATTAGCCACAATGAAATAAGAGCATCCCCTTGGAAGGCATGTGATTCTAGTAAGTGAAGCAAACCCATATATAAAATCAAAACACTCATCACATGCCAAATCAGTTTCAGGTTATGCTCGTAAAGTACCAAATAACTTCAAAAAGGAAGAAATAACACAACTGATAAATATTGAAGAAAAAAAGAAGGCAAGTGAAGAAATAGGAGGATATGGGAGATAAGCTTGCTCTAGCTACACACAACCTCTGGCAACCTTTTCGACATACATGTTCTCATGCAACAGTTCACCATGATGCTTCTCCACTTCTGAAAATAATCTGAGCAACATCAATTTATAAGCGCTATTTGAGCCAGAGAGAGTACTTTTATTTAACGGACCAAACATTCATAATTCTCAAGTGAAAGAAGAAACTATACAAAAGTAAGAAACTATACAAAAGTATGCTTTGTGCAAAACGACATTCGAGGACACCTGCATCAGGAACCGAAAATGTTGGAACAACCATTTTGATGAACTCTCATTGGTAGTAAATAAATTTAGAGATAAAAGAATCAAAGGGCACATGTGTGCACTAATCTATCAAATAACTTTTCCCCTAAATACATAATAGTAGCTGTTTTTCAAACCAGTAAATGTAACCAAGGAGAAATGCAAGTATGCAACCATGAAAAGAACTGGCGATCTTTTATGTTCAAAAGGCAGGCAACTATACCCCAAAGAAATAAAGAGAAAATTTGTAAAACTTAGTAACCGGTTAGTTGAAGTGTTAAATAGTAAATGGATCAAGGCTGCCACTCAAATATGTTTATTACTTGCAAGAAAAAGGAATACATTGTAATATTGTTGTAATGCCCCATGTGAACGATCAGGTATGATTTTCTCTTCCCAAACGAAAAACAGAACATCCAACAAAAAATATATAGTACTTCCTATCCATCCTCCTTCAACCAAAGAAAGAGATAAGAACCGGACTACGTACGGGAAATCTGGAAGACTGAACGCACTATACCTGCTCATTTACTAAGAAATTGAGTAACTCTCTAATGGACTGGGTGATATGGCTGAGAATTTCATATCTATCTAATTTTAGAAATAGAATTCATGACATGATAGGTTGTATTTAAGAGGGGAGAATTGGCATGTACAATTTGCTAGATCGACGCAAAAATTAACACACCAGAACAATATAAATCAGGACAAAATAAAACCAATTAGCACACAGTAAGAAGTAAGAACATATTACAACATATGAGAGCAATAATTTGAAGAAAAAATACAACTCGGTATGCAAAATTTCAGAGAAAAAAATATATAACTTGGTATGCATAGTTAAGTTTATCAGGTGCACACAGATTTCAACTCACCTTCTCAAGTGGTGATCCAGATCTGGCAGCATATCATACTCAATTACATTGTCCATGATACCTACTGCTGCTGCTGTACCCAGGCAATGATTTGACGTACTACAGCAAACTTTACATGCCAGAGACCTCTATAGGCCATCATGTGGGTAGCACCGTAGCAATACACACTAGTGGAAACGAGGCCTCTAACACCGGTTCGTAGAGGCCTCTAACAGCGGTTTCAGAACCCTGTTGAGGGTCAATGTTAGAGGCTCCCCCTTTTAACAGCGGTTCTTATACGAACCGCTGTTAAAGGGTGGCACACGTGGGGCTGCCGTAGCCCTCAGCCCCCTCCCTTTAACACCGGTTCGTAACATGAACTGGTGTTAAAGGGGGTCTGCTGCGGCAGGAAAAAGACATAAATCTTTGTCGCGGCAGAGTTCTGCCGTGGCAGGAAAACGGCATAAATCTCTGTCGCGACAGAGTTCTGCCGCCGCCCAGTTCTGGGCGTATTTCTGCAGCGAGGTGGGGACGGGGAGGGGGGAGAGGGGGAATCGATCGGGAGAGGTATACACATACATCGTCGTCGATACCTACGAGTACATGAATAATTAAGCAACTATTATTATACACAAACATCGTCATTGTGTGGTATTCTCCATAAATGTTGAAGCATCAAGTACAAGACAAACACGTTCAAGCATATATACAACGTTCATTTTGATGGATATATAAAGAGTTCTCCGCCAGGCGTGACGACCTCATCAAGTATGAACCCCGCCAATTCCTCTTGAATGGCTCGTATGCGGTCAAATGGTAGGAGTTGGTCCCGCATCTGTTCGATCTAAATATATATGAATAATAGGGTCCATATATATATAAGACTAAAACTCAACATAATTGATGGTAATAAAATAATGTTGTGTACTTTGTTTACTTACTCTAAGTTGTTCTAGTGCGGCTTGGCCCGTCGCACATATCGTGTTGCGAATGAACTAGCAAACATAGTATCACATAAGTTATTGTTGGGTCCCTGATACGCGCACTTTACGAGAATAGAGAGTTCAATCAAAATAATAATCAATAAAGCATGATATAATGGAATTGGAAGCAGAATCAAAGAGATACGCAGACCTAGCTAGCTAGTATTACTTACATTTTGGTCTACAAATTTTAGTTCTTCTGACCATTCACCCACGGCCCTGCCTGTGAACCTTTTCCAAACCCTGTCCGGCAAAGAAAATGGATAAAGGAGTAATTAATTACTTGTTGTCACGAAAGTTGTCGATCTAGTGCGATAATATGCTTGAAATTACCTCTGCAGCATCTCTTTAAAGTCTGCCCATAGCTCTTGGTATTTTCGTAACGAGTCCATGACAAGGACTTTTCCTGAGTCAGGTTGAATGACTAGTAGAATAAAGTGGAACCTACGCACGCATAACTCATCATCAGTTACACTTAACATCGAGTAAGCCGAAACAGAATGTGTACAAGAGAGGGTAACACTCACGAGAAGTTGTAAGGCAATAGTATTTGCCTTTTGGTTTGTTGTCTCAGTAAAGACGTTAGCAAGAAATCTTCTGTTTGACCGGGTTTGAGTTTTATCACTTGTTCATGAAACCCAATGTCAAAAGGACCTCCTTTCATGCATTCCATAACCTTTTTCCTGCATAATAGTATATATATATATATATATGGTGAGCATATATATACATGAAATTAATGAATTGAATGAGATGAGATAGAAATTACAGAAATAGTACTTACACACAATAAAGGTTGATGGAAGCTTTGTCGAGTTCCTTCTGATTGAATAGAAAATGCAAGTCTTGAATGTTGAAGCTGATCTCGTCGTCTCCGCACAAGAAAATTTGATCTCTTATATGCGTCGTGATCCATTCTTCCTTTCTCGTCTTGCAGAAATCAAGGTACCACTTATGCAATCTTCGCATCTTTGGTGGTAGATTCTTGAGCTCCTCTTACTTGACGAGATTCTCCCCATACTTCCATGGCTGTATGGGGTTGGCATCGCCTTTGGGCAAGTTGTCTCCCATGATGTTCAAATATGCAATGTAAGTCATCCCCATCTCATTGTCCTTTCTTTGTAGCTATGCCTCGTAATCATTTATAGGAGGAGCGTTCCGTGTGTCGAACACTTGGAGCAGGGCGCATGATTGGTTTTCCTGCTCTCCGAGCATGTGAACTGTTTTCTGAGGTGCCGCACGACTGCTACTTTCAGACTCCTTCCGCCTTGCATCCCCCTTCATAATCTGGCGCTCTTAGTCCGACACAAGTGGGGTTTCAGGTTTCAAAAGATTATTGTAAAACTTCTCCACCACCGCCGGATCTAGTTTCTCCTTTGGCTCGACCCGTCTAGGTGCAAAGAATTTCTTGACCTCTTCTTCCGAGATCTATTGGTCTTCTCGTCGCTGCGATTCCACGGTAAAACCGGCAATGGCTTGGCGGAAGGCTGCGGGGCGTAGTTTCTTGCACTCTTTGGCGTACGGTTTCCTCCGGATTTCTTTGTGGCAGTGCTAGTGATGCTCTTCGTGGCAGTGCTCTTCCTCTTACGCTAGGGAGATGGCTGAAGTCTTGGGAGATGGTGACGCCAGGAGATGGTGGCCAAGATGGATGGCGTAGAGGAGATGGCTGGCCGGAGAGATGGCTGTCGTGCAGGAGATGGCTGAAGCGCCGGAGACCATGGGGAGTATTCGATGACTTGAGAGGCTGAGGCGGCTCGACGCGGAGGCAGGCGGGGGTGCTAGTGGCCTCCAATTTGGAAGCACGATGTGTTCATTCTTCCAAAGAATGGTTGTTTTCACTTCAATTTTGAGTTGAGTTTCCCCTTCACCTGTAGCATGGTCAAGCTGTGCTTCCTCATATTCCTTCACAACCTCATCCACCCCGACAATAGCTTAGCCATCTGGAATCGGTCGACAGTGGTAAGTTCCACCAGCTACAGGAAATAAGGCATAGCCGACCGCCACCTTAATAGATAAGCCCATTAATCTCACATGCAGCTTAGCGTGTTCGCTCTCCGTGATCTCATCCACGGGTATCGAGGACCCGCCATTTCAAGCGTGGGCTGCACGTTCTCCATGGAAGCCACGCTGATTTTCCGCGCAGAGTCTGGGCCACCGACAGCTTCCAATATAGGCTCTTCATGCCGCTGAAATGGGCCGGTAGCTTGATAGCTCTTTTGTGCATTCACTTACGCCTGCAGCGCCACAAGTGCATGTTCTATCTGTGTCATTTGTTCTGTACGCTCTTTTTCTTTTCTGCCATGCCATCTGTAAGAGTCGCTCCACTCGGCAAACCCATCCTTCCACGTCATACCCCCTGTGCCTCGTGCAAGTACAGGGTGTTCTTTTTTACCGATGGCGCGTGTGAGCTGGTCATTCTCTCTGTCGTGATGGAAGGTCCTGGCGGCTGTTTCCTCGTATGTCATGATGAGTTCAGTGATGGATTTAGAAAGGAGGGTTGGGAAGATACACAATCCCGTTTCTGGGTCCAACCTTGCCCCGATTCCGTAGAACCAAGTCTTTGCACGTAGGTCCCACCCATGTGCCTGGGGTGTGATCCCTCTATCGTGCAGGGCCTTCTCAGCTTCCTCCCACTTAGGCCTCTAAGATATGTACCCACCTGACCCCGTCCTCTGGTGATATTCCTTCTTCTGAGCATTTAGCGTATTGTTTTCTGACCTCTTTGTAGCTATAGCACCTTCCTTGTATGCCACAAATTCGGGCCAGTGAGGTCTTATCTTCGCATAATATGCGTCTTCGAAATCTGGAGTCTCGCGAGCTTTGACAAATTTGTTCAATTTTGTCTTCCAGTTGCGGAAAGCGTCAGCCATCTTTTTTAGAGTCCACTCTTTGACCTTTTCCTTTATATCAGGTTTATTTCATCCTCCTCTGGCGGAAGGGTGAAATTTACCAACAGCGAATTCCAAAGCGTTTCTTTGGATCTTTCATCGACAAAGGTACCGTCGCCCTTCTTTGGCTTTTTCCAATATTCAATTATGATTGGGATTTGGTACCTAACAAGAACTCCAGCCCGACGTATAAATTTGTCTGCGGCTTTCTTGGGCTCCATCAGCCTGCCATCAACACGTACTGCTTCTATCGTGAACTTTGCACGATCTTTCAACCGATGGCTCGTGCCTCGTTTGCTCTTTTTCGTAGAAGAAGATTGTTGCTGGCTGGTCGATCCGAAAGGCTAATAGAAGAAAGAAGCGTTAATTAATACATGTACATATATATACAAATCAATCAGTGCAAGTCAGCAGAGGCTTAATCCATGCATATACCTCGACAGACATTGTAATCACTAAAGTGCGTTCACCGAAGTCATCATCTTCTCCATGACTACTTGAGCTGTCATCATGTCCCTCCAAGTTCAGATATTGTGAGGTGTCCTCATGGATCATGTTCTCCATTATTTCTTCCTCTTCAAGGTTTCTACTGAGTGTATCCATAGTTCCTGAAACAATAATATTATCACACAAATATCAGTAATACATCTATTGAAATTCTCAAGCAAGGATGATGACATGACAATTTAAGAAAAATTGAAATGTAACCCTAATACATGCTTGGTCATTCCAAACCCTAATTCGGAGAAATCCCGGATTCATATGAGAGGGTACATCATCGTATGGTCGGGTGTGCAGGGATGCGTGTGGCTGGCGGCGCTAGGGCCAAACCCTACAACAACATATATACTTCGCACGGTCGGGTGTGCGGGGATGCGTGCGGCTGGCAGCACTAGGGACAAACCCTACAACAATATATAACCGAGGATATCTATGACCTGGATTGAACGGAGTCAAATGGACAGGATTTGCAAGTGCGGTTTACCACTGTGTCGCTATTAATATAACACAGACGCGTCGGACCCTGGTGCTTATAGACACTGAGGCATATGCTTAATCATCATGCTCGTGAGGCAAAAAAAACACCATGAGGGATAACCGCGTCGGAAAAGTGTTTCGACGACTTTTTTTTGGCTCGACACAACGTCATCTGCCGACTTAGTGCTTTTGCGGCAACAAGGGTTTAATGTCGCGGCCCATTGTAGGCCAGCACTATTCATGTCGTGGAAACTATGAGATGACATTTCATAGATATTGTTCGTCCGATATATGCCGGCGAATGAGTTGGTGCACATCAATATAATTAAATTGCTAATTAATCTAGAATGTTTTATATATAATATAAATATAAATTACATATATAAAAATAATAGAAAACTCAAAATATATACATATATACACAATATATACTTTGCTCCCAATTTAGTTCACATGCATACATCTCTAAAAAATTATAAAACATATATACACAATATATACCGCGAGGTGGTCGATCGCCGGAGGGCAGTGGCGTGCGGTCGGGGCGGCACGAGGATGAGGTGGCGAGGACAGTGAGGCGGTGAGGGCGGACGTGGCGGCGAACAGCAAGGCGGTGATGGCGATAGGCGTGGGCAGCGTGGCGTGGGCGACGTGGCGGAGGGCAGCGAGGGCGGCGGCGATGAGCATGGGCGGGCGTGGCGGCGGGCGGCGAGGCGTGGCGGCGAGCAGCGAGGCGGCGGCGGCAGGCGTGGGCGGCGGCAATGCGATGGAGCTCTCGCTTCCTTCCTCTGTTCGATCGATCTGGCTGGGGGAAGGGGGGAAGAGGAAGGCGCGCGTTATAACCCCCCCTTTAACACCGGTTCGTGGCTGGACCTAAAAACCTCGCTAAAATTGCATTGGCTTTTTGATAAAAAAAGCATATTGTGAACCTAAAAATGATTTTTGTAAAAAATCATGAGCATCGTACCTGTAGTTCATATCTGACCCACTTCACGCCGATTGCAGAATTTGTCTTTACCGAGGTGGAAGGTTTGATCCCCTATTGGTAAATTGTCCATATAAGGTGGTCTAGTATTTTTTGTAAAATGTGTGGTAGTTTTTTGAATTAGCCATTTGGTGGTTGCTTCACAAAACCGTCTGTTTTTTATGATCGGGAAATGAAAATGCATTTTTGATGCGACAAAAAGGAAAACTTCCTTTTGCAACAGTGTTTGCCATCCCATGATGCACATGTATGCACAATATGGCCACATTATCACAAACTATGCCTTGATTCTAGCCATAACATTAGTCATTTGACCCGAAAGCCAAGAAACCTCGAATGAGATAGGTCATTTTGTGAAGGTTTTTTTGAGACATAATCAATATACCAAGTTTGATATTTTTATTACGATAGAACTGGAATTAAAGTACATAATGCAACTAACAGTAAGTTACATAAAGCACGACTGAAAATTAAGATACATGGCCAGATTAAGTCACAATCGGCCGAACTTGTTTTGGCATGTTGGAATGATTTAGTAATGATCCTGCCTACACCTTGAAAGGGCATTTATTGTCATAATCACTTTTGGTGTTCGGTACAACAAGTTGATCATTTTACAGTTTGTTATTGTCCACAGGTTGGTATGACCACAGATAAACATTACACACACTCTTGGGAAAAGACCACACACATTTGCCACTGTTTTGGAAACTCCAGCCCAGAGTCTCCGGTCTTCCAAGATCGGAGTCTCCGGTGTGGTCCGGAGTTTCCGGTGTTGGCTCCGGTGGTGCCTCCCAGGACATGGCTGGGTCAGTCAGATGGCCAGTCCGGAGACTGGTCCGGAGATTGGCCGGAGTCTCCGGACTTTGGTCAGACCGGAGTCTCTGGTGTTGGAAGGCCGGAGTCTCCGGTGTTGATGGTGAAGAAATGGGCTGGGTCAGTCAGATGGCCAGTCCGGATACTGGTCTAGAGATTGGCCGGAGTCTCCGGTGTAGACCGGAGTCTCCGGTCTCCAGACCGGAGTCTCCGGTCTGACTTTTCTACAACGGTCAGAAAACGGTTCGTGGAGGGGGCTGTCTATAAATAGGGACCCTTATCTTCTTCCTCCAGTTCCTAGAGATGCTCAAGAACACCAACAACATTAGAGCCACCAAATCTGCAAGATCTCTTCATCCAACATCCAAAGTCATTGATCTTTGGAGAATCGAAGGAGGAGGCCTTGATTCACATCTTCACCAAGAGAGATATTCATTTCCTCGTCATTCACTTGAGGGCCCCCAAGATCTAGTGTTTCTTTGGAAACCCTAACTTTGATTTGGTTCTTACAAGCTTGTCTTTGATTTGTCTTGACAGATTGCTTGTATTAGGGAGCCTCCAATTCAGTTGTGGATGTGTGCCCCGAACTTGTTGTAAAGGTGTCGGCTTCCACCTCGAAGGTTGCTGATATAGTGGAAGGTGAATCGAGCCCTTTGGGTGAGGTTCATCGGAGAACAAGGGAGGCCTCTCGTGGCGTTGGTGGTTTGAAACCACCCCCTCTCCAAACGTAGACGTACTTCCCCTCAAAAGGAAGGAACTACGGGAAACAAATCCTTGTGTCTCCGCGTCCACTCCCTTGGTTACTTCTATCCTTTACCGCACTTTACTTACTTGTTCTTGCTTAGTGTTGTGTTAGTTTGTGCTTGTTTGACATATAGGTAAATTCACCATAGTTGCATATTCTAGAGAATTTACCTTTCTTGTCAAACCCTAATTTGAAAAAGAGTAAAATTTGAAGTAGCACCTATTCACCCCCCCCTCTAGGTGCCCATACGATCCTTTCACACCTGTAATACTCGCCACTGTAGTCATCGTACTAGCCGCGGCCGTCGTCGCTGTCGTCGTCGGGGTTGCCGTAATTGAACCTTGAAGGATGAGTACGCGTGGGCTGGACTTGAGGGTAGCGTAGACGGGGGTTAGAGTCGGCGACAGTGTCGTAGGCCATGACGCTCTGGAGAGTCCGACTGCTCCACCACAGCCGACGGTCGGCCTCGTTGAAGTTCAGAGGAGGTGGGCCATCCTCCTCGTGCCTGGCGAGCGCCCTGTCATGCTGATCCCCGAAGAAGGCTTCCCAAGTCGGGATGCCATCTGGGATTCCTCCGCTGCTTCGACGTGAGCTTGAAGTAGTAGTGGTTCGTGATGGCCATCCGGCGCTACACACCTAGAGGGACAGGAGGAACCGGCACACCTCCGGCGCTCAGCATCCAGCCGACGGGGACACAGTAACCCGGCGGGCAGGGGTAGTTCGAGGCCAAAGCGCCTCCGCCTCCCTGGGGGTTAGTGGTACGGTGGAAGCCATGGGAAAGAGTTATGAGGTTGCAGATATGAGTCTAGAGATGTGCAATGACAATGGAGAGCCAACCCTACATATATATATAGTGAGAAATGGCAGGAAGATAACTGGAGGAAAGAACTGGCGGGAAAAACTGGCGGGAAGAAATGGCGGAAAGAAAAATGGCGGGAAGAAATGGCAGGAAGAAAAATGGCTCATTTAATACATATAGTGTTAACAGAAGAAATATGACATTGATTTCCATGTTGAGATACATATGTGTACCAAAAATGACTCAGTTAATACATATAGTTAATATTATGATCGCTTCGGCCGTAACCATGGTGTATCAGCACCGTTTAACAAGATGTTTGGGTTAGTCTTCAATCTGAAGGGCGGAATTTTATCAAACTTATTATAATCTTCTGACATGTCTGTCTTGTCCTCCACTCCCACGATGTTTCTTTTTCCTAAAAGAACTATGTGATGCTTTGGCTCATCGTGTGATGTATCTGTTTGCTTATTTTTTCTTTTTTTCAGTTTGGTAGACATGTCCTTCACATAGAAAACCTGAGCCACATCATTGGCTAAGACAAATGGTTCGTATAAGTTTTTGTCTACCTTTATAAGATTGTTTAGATCCACTGTTTTCATTCCGTACTTCTTGTCTACCTCAACCCCTCCTCCTGTTAGCTTGACTCATTTGCACCGAAACAAGGGGACCTTAAAATTAAGTCCATAGTCAAGTTCCTATATCTCCTCTATGAACCCATAATACGTGGTATTTTGCCCATTGTCTTCATCTTGCATCGGTTTTACACCACTGTTTTGGTTGGTGCTCTTTTTATCTTGGCCTATCGTGCAAAATGTATTCCCATTTATCTCGTACCCTTGGAAAGTACATACAGTCGAAGATGGTGTCCTGGCCAACAAGTATAGCTAATCCCCAACAGTGGTGTTATTCGTGAGAAGTCTTTGTAGCCAGCCGCCAAAAATTGCCATATGTTCACTTATAATCCATTCATCAGATTGTCCCGGGTGTTTGAGGCGTATAAAATTCTTGTGTTCATTGATATACGGGGCAACCAAGATAGATCTTTGTAAAACCGTGTAGTGTTCTTGATTGAGAGAATGCCCGTCCCTACATATCATTGCTTTACATCATAGGGTGCCTTTTCCACGCATTCTCCCCTCGTGTCGTGATTCTGGAACACCAATCGCCTTAAGGTCAGGAATAAATCAACACAGAACTCAATGAACTCCTCTGTTACATAGCCCTTAGAGATGCTTACTTCTGGCCTAGCACGGTTATGAACATATTTCTTTAAGACTCCCATGTACCTCTCAAATGAGAACATATTGTGTAGAAATACAGGACTGAGAATGGCAATCTCTTCTCCTAGGTGAACCAGGAGATGCGTCATAATATTGAAGAAAGATGGTGGGAACACCAACTCAAAGACGACAAGACATTGGGAGACATCTGTCTGTAACCCTGGTAGGCTTTATGGATCGATTACCTTCTGAGATATTGCATTGAGGAATGCACATATCTTCACAATGGGTACTCGAACATTTTCAGGTAGAAGCCCCCTCAATGCAATCGAAAGCAATTGCGTCTTAATCACGTGGCAGTCATGAGACTTCAGATTTTGGAATTTTTTCTCTACCATATTTATTATTCCCTTTATATTCGACGAGAAACCAGACGGGACCTTGATACTGCTCAGGCATTCAAAAAAGATTTCCTTCTCTCCTTTAGTAAGAGCGTAGCTGGCAGGAGTTAAGGGGCATCATTTACCCTTCTCGTTCTCAGGATGCATAGGCTCTTCAGGGTCTTTCATACGTTGCTGGTCCTGCCATGCTTCCGATGTATCTTTTGTCTTCCCATACACTCCTAGGAAGCCTAGCAGGTTCACGCAAACATTCTTCGTCACGTGCATCACGTCGATTGAAGAGCGGACCTCTAAGACTTTCCAATAGGGTATGTCCCAAAATATAGATTGCTTCTTCCACATGGGCATGTGTACGACATCATCATTCGGAACAGATAGACTGCCAGGACCTTTTTCAAAGATTACTTCTAGGTCCTTAACCATACCAAATACCTCCTCACCGGTATGGAGGACAGACTTCCTCCGGGGTTCTGCCAGACATTTGAAATGCTTGCCTTTCTTTCTTACTGGATGCAGGTTCGGAAGAAATCGACGATACCCTAGGTACACAACCTTCTTACATTTATCCAAACATACACTTTCAGTCTCATCTAAATAGTGTGTGCATGCATTGTATCCCTTGTTTGTCTACACTAAAATATTACTAAGAGCAGGCCAATCATTGATGGTTACGAAAAGCAACGCTCGTAGGTCAAATGGCTCCCCTTTGTGCTCATCCCACATACGTACACCTGGTTTGGCCCAGAGCTGTAAAAGTTCTTCAACTAATGGCCTTAGGTACACATAAATGTCGTTTCCGGGTTGCCTCGGGCCTTGGATGAGAACTGGAATCATAATGAACTTCCTCTTCATGCACAACCAAGGAGGAAGGTTATAGATACATAGAGTCACAGGCCAGGTGCTATGACTGCAGCTCTACTCACCAAAAGGATTCATGCCATTTGTACTTAGCCAAAACCTTAAGTTCATTGCGTCACGTGCGAAGTCTGGGTACTCTCGCTTGACTTTTCTCCAATGTGACCCATCAGCGGGGTGTCTCAACATCGCGTCTTTCTTACGGTCAACTTGGCATGCTCTTTATTTCTGAAGAAACATTTTAACCGTGGTATTATAGGAGCATACCATATAACCTTGGAAGGAACCTTCTTCCTAGGGGCCTCGCCTGATCTTATACCGCAGTGCAGTGCATACCGGACATGTATCCAAATTCCCGTACTTCTCACCGCGGTAGAGGATGCAGTCATTAATGCAGCCATGTATCTTCTGCACGTCTAATCCTGAAGGGCACACAACCTTTTTTTCTTGGTATGTACTGTCGGGCAACTCATTATTTCTTGGAAGCAGATTCTTTATTTTTACCAAACAACTTTGAAAATGCGCTGTCAATCACACCGTTCTCTGCCTTCCATTGCAGCAAATCCAGTGTGGTACCTAGCTTTTTGTGGCCATCTTCGCAAGTTGGGTACAACAATGTTTTGTGATCCTTTAACATCTGCTCCAGCTTCTCCTTCTCCTTTTCAGTTTCACATTCTTCCTTTGCATCAGTAATGGCCCGACCAAGATCTTCATCAACGGGCCCATCTACTGCCTCTTGATCTTCATTATCTACCCCCGCTGCAGTATCATCATATTCAGGATACATATTATGATAGTTGTCATCATCCTCTTCTTTTTTGTTGTCTTCCATCACAACCTCTTTATCTTCGTGCTTGGTTCAACAATTATAGCTCGGCATGAAACCGGATCGAAGCAGGTGGGCGTGAATGGTTCTGGTATTTGAGTAGTATTTCTTGTTCTGACAGTGAACACACGGACAACACATAAAACCATTGTGACCACGGTTTCCATTAGCCACAACGATGAAATTTTGAAGGCCCATAATATACTCGGAAGTGCATCGGTCACCGTACATCCATTGGCGGTTCATCTGCATTAATATATAGTATATCAAAAATTAATAGGAAGATGACCATTTATATAGTACATCAATGACACATGAAAGGATAAAGTTGCCGACCTCGACCGAGAAGGAAAGAGCAACGAGAAAAATTATTTTGAGCTCTCGGGCATTGTAACACCCTCAGAATCGGCCCTATGCAAGTTTTAGCAGAACTCGCCAAACCCGCATAGAAACGATTCGAAGGTGCCCACCAGGCACTTTCGTGCGGGTGGAAAGCAAAGTAATAACATTACACAACAGTCCTCGATGGGACCCACAGAACAGATATATACAACAGCGACTCGAAGAGTCAAGAATACAATATAATATACAAAGATCCAAATCACCTTGAAAACGATGGATACGTCCGACTACGGACAAGATGCAAATGGGGCTAAGAGCCCTGAAGAATAACCAATGGCGTCCATAACCCTGCGTGCCAAGCGGAAGGGTAACCACGCTAACGGCGTCGATCTCAAAACCGCTAAACAAAGGGGTGCCGACAAAGGGAAAAGGAAAAAGAGGGCGTCGATCGAGGCGATGCAGACGAGGCTAGAATTCGGCGGTCCTCGCCTACATAGGTATGGTGGATCAAGGCGGCAAAGATGCACTAAACAACCTATAGAGACTCGATACAACTGGCGGATAATAGAGAGGGATAAGAATGACCTAACCGGATCCAACCTGAAGCTATCACCAAGCAAACCCATCCTGGTGTTTCCCCCTCGAGACCAAACGAGGAAGTCAACCGAGGAACTCACACAGTTGGCAGTTTTACTTATTCGGTTATAGTTGTGGCACTTTACTAGTCAGGTTTAGATAATCATCCTGATAAAAATAAGTAGTGGGCACCTTTATTTAACCATTCCGTTATAGTGGCAGCACTTACTAGTCAGGTACAATGATCATGAGATAACCACAAAACCCAGCAGTTGTTGGTACTTTTACTTAGCCATTCCGTTGTAGTGAAGCTGATTACTAGTCATATCGAATACAAGTCAATTTATAACAGTAAACTTTAGTTATAGTTGTCTATGATCAAGCACTGTGCTCCAAGTCGTCCATAACCGCGGACACGGCTTCTCGAAAAGATTTAACCCTGCAGGGGTGCACCAAAGTATCCACAGGCACTTCGACCCTTTTGCGGATCGGTTAACATACACCCATCGGTATGTCGGCGGGGCCTAAGTCACGACGTTCCCTGCAAAAGCAAGCACGGGGCCACCCCAAAGTACACCATAGCGAAGTCGGCCGGTCTCGAGACGGACTTAGGGTTTGCGACAATGGTCAGAACGACAGAGGTCCCCAATCGGGACCTGTCGACATGAAAACACTCGCTTCCTAAACAAAGATCTGCGTTCTCCTCACAATTTAAATCTGTAAAGTAACATGGCATAAGCAGGATCGTAAATAAAACCTCAAACTAGTTGTGGCCCCAGACAATACTTTGAAATCGGTAATAATCAATGGGGGCCCATATCTCCCCACTGTGGTTAGCGCTCGATCTGGAACAGTGTCAAGAACTCGGTCCCGGGACACAAGTGGACGATCGAAACCAAATCTTACCTATCACCCACCGATGCCTCTGCTTAATTCAATTTTAGTTGTTAAACAGAATTAAAGTGAACAATAAGTAAACCATGATCATCTCCAACGCCAACAAAGCAAACCTCCAACAATTGTGGTACTTGACGACAAGCAAACACTTGGGTAAGCGACTACGACACGCAGTCCAACTATCTACCAAACAACGGGTAATAGGATGTGTCCAAGGCTATATAAGGTCAAGGGATATCACGGTACGAAAACTAGAGCATCGCATACGTATAGCAAAGATCAACAGGAGGAAGTAAATACTATAAAAGTAAGATAGGTAGAAAGGAGATGCTACTTTGAAAACATTGTCGAAGGGTTCATCCAAGATCGGTGACTCACATCAACTCAACGGCCTTATCCGCGAAGAACCAAAACACTAGAAGAAACATCGGATGCACTATTTAATACAACGACAGAAGATCGGCATGATGCATGTATGAGGCATGGCATGGCAAGGTGCGATGCAATTAGATCATATTAAGTGGAACCGGGGTCCCGACAATTAATTAGGTGGTTCATGTTGTTTAGCTATCCCGCAATTTAAATGTTGTTTTAACATGGCAAAGAGATAGTACCGGGTTCGCTACACCAATTTAAACGAGGCCAATATGAGACTAGATTTGCCGCATATGGGTCCGATATTTAATTATTAGGTGAATCGGCATAAGGCCCCCAAACCACAGACGAGGATGCATGCAAGAAGACAATTAAATATGCAACAAGTTGTTATGTTATAGATTAGGGTTCGAGGAAAAAGGGGACACACATCAGAGGGGGCTCGACGATCTTGGGTTCCGGGGTTCGGGGTCGGTCTCAGGGTTCAGGGTTCGGCGAGGTCGTTCTCGGACTCAGGGGTAGGTCTTGGCGCATTCGCGATGGTCGGGTCATGCTGTCGGTCCTGGCGTTCGGGACGAAGCACTTGTCGCGTCGGGGTCTCGGTGTCCGGGATGAAGTACTCGGCGTCTCCGCGTCGGTGGCCTTGACGGTATCGGGTTCGGACTCCGGATCCGGGCACGGTCTTAGCGCTCCGTCTTCAGTGTCGTTGGCGAACTTGGGCTCGAGCACGGGGTTCTTCGGTTCGTCTGCACGGGCTCAGCGTCCGGGGGAAGGAGTTCTTGTCGCACGGTGTCCGAGAGTTCCTCCAAAAACCGTGGCGCGTCCGTGAGGCGATCTTAGCGTCGGTCATCCTCGGGGTCGAACTTGCGGGTCATGTATACGGAAGATCTTGTGGCTCGATGTCCGGGAGGCAGATCTTGGAGTCCAGGCCGGAGGTCTTGTCGGTGGTCTTCGGGTCCGTCCCGGGTAGGCATCCTCGGTGTCGGGGAAGATCTTGATTCTCGTCACCTTCGGATCTGGGGAGCTCGAGCTCCGACCGCAAGCGCACTGTAACCACTGTCTCCACAATGAACGCACTCTGTGAGGAACGTCTGAGCCAAGGAGAGGTTCGATCGCGTGGACACAGTCGGGCGCAGCGCTACATCGCTGCGGCAGGCGAGCCATGGCGGCCTCCACGGCGGGCGCGGCGGTGGTAGCTTGCCGGAGGCGGGTCACGGTGGCGAGGCGACGGCGGGCGGCGCTCGAGGCGGCGGCGGCGGCCGCGGCGCTTGGTGGCGTGGTGATGGTGGACGGCGGCGTGCGAGACGGAGGCCGGCGAGTGGGGCGGCGGCGGCGGCGGCTTGGCGCTTAAGCCCGGTGGTGGCGGCGCTGGCGTCCATGAGCCTGAGGAGAAGCGAGCGAGGCAGCGGAGAATGAGAGACAGGCGGGCGTGCGAGGGAAGGCAGGCGAGGCGTCTGGGAGGTGATGCGGCAGGTCGTCGGGTGGCCGGGCTGTGGAAGTGAGCGGAGGCTGAGGCCGGGCGGACGGGGCAGGCTCGGGTGTGAGGCCGGGAGGGAGGGAAGAGAGCACGTGAGGTGATCTGGAAACGCAGTCGCCCGTGAGCAGTCAGTGAGAAGGCGCGGAGGAGTACTGCAGCGTGAACTGGAGGAAGAAGAGGCATCAGGCGGGGGAGTCGTGGTTGGGCGTGGGGCCCAGGGTGGAGTCAGAGGTTGGACAGGAGAGAGAGAGCTGGTCTGCGCAGAGGGTGTGTGCGTTATGTGTGTGGCGTGTGTTGCCGGCCACGGAGGGGGAGGGAAGAGAGAAAACGAGGGGGTAGGCCAGGCTGATGTGGCGGGTTGGGGTTGGTGGGGATTTGGGGAGGGGTGAGGTGGCGAGAGCTGATAGGATGGGGTGATGTGGCTGGGGTGTGTGGGTAGGTAGCTGGGTAGCTATAGGATTAAGGCGGACCGATCTGTTTTACACGGGGGTGGTCGTTCGGGTCGGGTTGGCGCGTTCGACTGCCCCCACTAAAAATAATATAATTTTTATTTGTTTAAATAACACCGCTTGCAAACCGATAGCGGGCAAAACAAAATAATCCGGTGACCCGGGTTTTCGGTGTTTGAATAAGATGGGGCGTTTAGAAAACAAAGACGGGTTTTTCTGAAAATAGTTTTATACAAGCACATGCAAGATGATGACGATGCACAAATGCAATGTGACATGATGACATGAGCATGCGGTCATGATGATGCAATGCACAAAAACAACGCGATTTTCTAGTAGTGGTTTTTGCGGGATGCCACAATTCGACACCACTAACGATGGATCTCGCCCTCGAGATCCGCCTCATGGTACTGGAAGGAAGGTCGGCGTTCTGCGGCTTCTCGCTTCGTGCAGATCTTCGCGACACCACTAACAAGAGGTCGTTGTCCCTGTTCGTCAAGAGAACACTCCGGATAAACACGGATGAAGTTAAAGGTAAGGCCACCTCTAACTTCCATGGAAGGAGTAAAACTGCATCGATCCACTATTCAATATACCGAGCAAATGATAAGAGTAGTGGTATGGTCGCGACTCCATCCCGCACTCAAAGCATTACTCTGCACACGAATAGGCGGATTATGCAACCAACTCTCGGAATCAGACTGAAGATCTCGACAAGCGAGGTTCGGATCAAAGGAGTGATGCAGACTCTGCATCGGATCTGGCGTAGAGGATGTCGTCGCGTCGGAAAACACCGGAAAGCACAAACAAGGAACAAAGAATGGTAACACCGTAGACGGATTCATCAGGCAGCTTGACACCGGATGGTAGAACACCGTTAACAACGGAGGAAGCGAAACCCTAAAGGTACGACGGAACCCAACCACGAGAATTCCTGGACTCGAAGAAAGATAAGAGGTGGATTCAAAACACGCTGAGGTGAGAGGAGAGCAGCAGAGGGGTAAGGAGTAAAATCAGACCTAATCAGAACTATCCAACCGATTTTGCAAAATAGTTTTGACACTCTACTTCGGCCGTTAGCTAGGTTATCCTACAGTCGGACTTGTGGGTATCGAATCACGAGCTCGATACCACTCAGTAACACCCTCAGAATCGGCCCTATGCAAGTTTTAGAACTCGCCAAACCCGCATAGAAACGATTCGAAGGTGCCACCAGCACTTTCGCGGGTGGAAAGCAAAGTAATAACATTACACAACGGTCCTCGATGGGACCCACGTAGTATATATACAACAATGACTCAAGAGTCAAGAATACAATATAATATACAAAGATCCAAATCACCTTGAAAACGATGGATACGTCCGACTACGGACAAGATGCAAATGGGGCTAAGAGCCTCAAGAATAACCAATGGCGTCCATAACCCTGCCCTGGCCAAGCCGGAAGGGTAACCCTGCTAACGGCGTCGATCTCAAAACCTGCTTAAACAAAAGGGGTGCCGACAAAGGGCAAAGGAAAAAGAGGAGCGTCAGTACAGAGGCCAGTACACGGCGAGGCTAGAATTTGGCGGTCCTCGCCTACATAGGTATGGTGGACTGAAGAGGCAGCTGCAGCATGCACGAAACAACCTATAGAGACTCGATACAACTGGCGGATAATAGAGAGGGATAGAATGACCTAACCGGATCCAACCTGAAGCTATCACCAAGCAAACCCATCCTGGTGTTTCCCCCTCGAGACCAAACGAGGAAGTCAACCGAGGAACTCACACAGTTGGCAGTTTTACTTATTCGGTTATAGTTGCGGCACTTTACTAGTCAGGTTTAGATAATCATCCTGATAAAAATAAGTAGTGGGCACCTTTATTTAACCATTCCGTTATAGTGGCAGCACTTACTAGTCAGGTACAATGATCGTGAGATAACCACAAAACCCAGCAGTTGTTGGTACTTTTACTTAGCCATTCCGTTGTAGTGAAGCTGATTACTAGTCATATCGAATACAAGTCAATTTATAACAGTAAACTTTAGTTATAGTTGTCTATGATCAAATCGTGCTCCAAGTCGTCCATAACCGCGACACGGCTTCTAAAAGATTTAACCGCAGGGTGCACCAAAGTATCCACAGCACTTGACCCTTTTGCCGATCGCTTAACATACACCCATCAGATGTCGGGCCTAAGTCACGACGCTCCTGCACTCCAAAGCAAGTACGGGGCCACCCCACTAA
This sequence comes from Avena longiglumis, assembly GCA_030063025.1. Lineage (NCBI taxonomy): Eukaryota > Viridiplantae > Streptophyta > Magnoliopsida > Poales > Poaceae > Avena > Avena longiglumis. Next base: position 188,380,994 of record CP125974.1, on the reverse strand, counting down.
GTACACCCGCAAAAGTCGGCCGGTCTCCGAGACGGACTAAGGGTTTCGACAATGGTCAGAACGACAAGAAGTCCCCAATCGGGATCGCTGACATAAAAACACTTCGCTTCCTAAACAAGACAACAGTGCTCTCACACAATTTAAATACGTAAAGTAACATGGCATAAGTACAGATCGTAAATAAAACATCAAACTAGTTGTGGCCCCTCAAGACAATACTTTGAAATCGTGTAATAATCAATGGGGCCCATATCTCCCATTGTGGTTAGCGCCGATCTCTAACAGTGTGTCAAGAACTCGGTCCCACGGGACACAAGTGGGCTCGGAAACCAAATCTTACCTATCACCCACCGATGCCTCGCTTAATTCAATTTTAGTTGTTAAATAGAAATTAAAGTGAACAATAAGTAAACCATGATCATCTCCAACGTCAACAAAGGCAAACCTCCAACAATTGTGGTACTTGACGACAAGCAAACACTTGGGTAAGCGACTACGACACGCAGGTCCAACTATCTACCAAACAACAGGTAATAGGATGTGTCCAAGGCTATATAAGGCTGCAAGGGATATCACGGGTACGAAAACTAGAGCATCGCAACACAGATAGCAAAGATCAACAGGAGGGAAGTAAATACTATAAAAGTAAGATAGGTAGAAAGAGGGAGATGCTCGCCTGAAAACATTGTCGAAGGGTTCATCCGAAGATCGGGGCGAAGCTCACATCAACTCAACGGCCTTATCCGCGAAGAACCAAAACACTAGAAGAAACATCGGATGCACTATTTAATACAACGACAGAAGATCGGCATGATGCATGTATGAGGCATGGCATGGCAAGGTGCGATGCAATTAGATCATATTAAGTGGAACCGGGGTCCCGACAATTAATTAGGTGGTTCATGTTGTTTAGCTATCCCGCAATTTAAATGTTGTTTTAACATGGCAAAGAGATAGTACCGGGTTCGCTACACCAATTTAAACGAGGCCAATATGAGACTAGATTTGCCGCATATGGCCCCATATTTAATTATTAGGTGAATCGGCATAAGGCCCCCAAACCACAGACGAGGATGCATGCAAGAAGACAATTAAATATGCAACAAGTTGTTATGTTATAGATTAGGGTTCGAGGAAAAAGGGGTCACACATCAGAGGGGGCTCGACGATCTTGGGTTCCGGGGTTCGGGGTCGGTCTCAGGGTTCAGGGTTCGGCGAGGTCGTTCTCGGACTCAGGGGTAGGTCTTGGCGCATTCGCGATGGTCGGGTCATGCTGTCGGTCCTGGCGTTCGGGACGAAGCACTTGTCGCGTCGGGGTCTCGGTGTCCGGGATGAAGTACTCGGCGTCTCCGCGTCGGTGGCCTTGACGGTATCGGGTTCGGACTCCGGATCCGGACGCACGTCTTAGCGCCCGTCTTGATGTCGTTGGCGAACTTGGGCTCGACACGGGGTTCTTCGATTCGTCGGGTCTGGCTCGGCGTCCGAAGGAGTTCTTGTCGCCTGCGGTGTCGAGTTCCTCCAAAACCGTGCGCGTCTGGTGAGGCGATCTTAGCGTCGGTCATCCTCGGGTCGAACTTATGGGTCATGTATCGGAAGATCTTGTGGCTCGATGTCGGAGGCGGATCTTGGAGTCTGTGCCGAGGTCTTGTCGGTGGTCTTCGGTCCGTCCGGGTAGGCATCCTCGGTGTCGGGAAGATCTTGATTCTCGTCCTCCGGATCTGGGGACGAGCACTCGAGCTCCGACCAAAGAAGCGCACTAAATCGTCTCCACAAGCGAACTGCAGTGGAGCCAAGGAGAGGTTCGATCGCGGGACACGGGTCGGGAGGCGCAGCGGGCTACAGCGAAGCGGGCGAGCCATGGCGGCCTCGAAGCGGGGCGGCGGAGCGGCGGGCGCGCGGCGGCTTTGGCGACGGCGGCGGCAGCGAAGCGGGCCAGCGGCGGCGAGCGGCGCTTGGCGTATGGTGGCGAAGCGCTGCGGTGGGCGGATATGACGCGGCGACGGAGGCGGGCCGGGCGAGGTTGTCGGGCGAGGCGGGCGTGCAAGGCGGGGCTGGCGCCGGAGGGGGCTGGCGTCCGCAAGTGAGCGGGTGAGGCGAGGAGACGCGGGCATGAAATGAGGTCTGAGAGGCGAGGACCGGGCGGCAAGCAGGCAGTGAGAGGCGCGGCGCATGAGGATGCGGCCGGTGGCCGGCTGGAAGGCCGGCTGAGATCAAGGCGGAGAGGCCGGGCGGGCGGGCCGGATTGCTACTGGCTGGGCTGGGCGCGCTGTGGAGGCCGAGAGGAGGAAGAGACGGCCGGTGAGGTGAGACGCGGAGACGGCCACGAGCAGTCAGAGGAAGGGCACGGAGGGTCAGAAAGGCTGGAGCTCGTGAGGAAGAAGAGGCATCGTGCAGTCGTGGTTGGGGCGTGCCCAGTGGGTCGCTGGGGCGGTTGGACAGAGAGCGCTGGTGCAGGGGTGCGTAGGCAAGGTGTGTGGCGTCACGGCCACGTGGGAGGAAGAGAGAAAACGAGGTGATGTGGCGGGTTGGGGTCAGTGGATTTGGGGAGGGGAGGTGGCGAGGCGATAGGATGGGGTGATGTGGGGTGTGTGGGTAGGTAGTCGGGTAGCTATAGGATTAAGGCGACCGATCTGCTTACACGGGGTGGTCGTCGGGTTGGCGTTGCTCGACCGCCTCACTAAAAATAATATAATTTTATTTGTTTAAATAACACCGCTTGCAAACCGATAGGGCAAAACAAAATAATCCGGTGACCCGGTTTCGTGTTTGAATAAGATGGGGCGTTTAGAAAACAAAGACGGGTTTTTCTGAAAATAGTTTTATACAAGCACATGCAAGATGATGACGATGCACAAATGCAATGTGGCATGATGACATGAGCATGCGGTCATGATGATGCAATGCACAAAAACAACGCGATTTTCTAGTAGTGGTTTTTGCGGGATGCCACAGGCATTTTACCGAATACCTCTTGTGCATAGAAAAAAAACACAAACTAGCACACCTCTCACCCTCTTGCTAGGATCCAAAATGAGAGAGTGAAAAAATGGAAGAGAGGGGTGTGGAATGCGGTGTTATATAGCCCCCCTTTAACACCGGTTCAAGCCACGAACCGATGATAAAGGGGGGGGCTGCGAGGGCCACTGGTGCAGTGTTGAAGGGGATGCTCCTTTTTGCTCTATGGACAATGGTGGTACGGGCACCCCCTTTGTTTGAACCGGTGTTAAAGCCCATTTCCGACCTCAACCAAAGGCCTCGTTTCCACTAGTGACACTGGACTCTAGAGGGAGAAAACAATGTGGTTCATCAACCAGCCGTGCCGGCATGACAAAGGAGGCGGTAGGTAGACGCGAGGGCAGTGCACCAATTTGATTTTGTATCCACCAATCTGCAGGACACAGACAACGGTCGCTCAAGGTATTTGTTCATTAAGTACTACCATGCATTGTGTAGCCTGAAACCATCAGTAGCAATACTAAAACTTAGCTCCACTTCTCTGTTAGCTATGTTCATATGAGCTTTTATGTTAAGAGAAGCAATTGGAGAGTGACCTTGGGTCTGCACTGTAATTAATTGTTGATTGATAATACAGTAAAGAGGCATCTAAGAAATATATTGCATGAAATGTAGTTCTGCAAATGAAACCAAGCTGACTAAGAGAAAAATGATATGCACTCTTTGGTTTTTTTACTGTTGGTATACATTTTCCAATTTATTCAAAATAGTCGTCTTAATTTTTGGTGCTACCTGCAGATAGATAGAAAGAACTTATAAACTATGTACTGATTGGTTCTATATGTAGACAACAACTCATCTGAAATATTTACATAACAGTAGGCAGACTTAGAAGCTAAATGTAAGGAAAAGAAAACAGATCATAATGATTAAGGAGCTTCTAAGATAAAAAACTTATCCTTGTACATAACCAATCAATCGGTAGTTCGAGTATTTTTGTTGCGGATATAAAAGAGTGAACATATAGTAGAAAGTAAATGTAAGGGAACAAAGCATAATAATTAAGTAGTTTTTAAGAAGTTAAACCCTAGCTCAACAACCAATGAATCAGCATTCCAAGTACACGATAACTGGAAAGTTTAGTTAACAGATAAAGGGGCGCATAAAGGGACGCGGAAACCACTTCTTGGCAACAAATGAACCAGCAGCTCCAATACATTATAGCAGAAGAGTTCATAGAAGAGATAAATCATGGCGAAAGTCTTGCATGCGATGCTTTATAAAAAAATTAGTATCCAGCTGCTTACGGTCAAGAAGATATTGGCGTCTCTGTATAAGAAACCTTGTCCTTGAACATTCTCACACATCTGCAAAAGCTTGGTTCAATTTTTTGGAATCTAATTTTAATGGCATTATGAACAAATCTTTAGTTTGGAAATCTGGTTATAGATATTTCAAGGATGTACATGCAAACTAAATACTATGAAAAATAAGCCATCGATAGACTAGAGAGAGAGAGAGAGGCAGGAAGCAGATCCGAAGCAATACCTGGCCCGATGTGTGGCCATAATCCACATCATCTACCTCGTCGTCACGTCTGAAATGTCATGTTGACCAAACCAAAATCCCTAAAATTCACCAGAATAACATGAGCATGAAAAGAAAAGCATGTAAAAGAAAAAGAAAAAGAAAAATCAACAGCTGATATCGAGCTCACCTGGCGGCGAGGCGTCTCCATCCTCGTTGGCCGCTCCGCTCTCGTCACCACCGGGGACGTGGTCTATGCGGCCGCCTCCGTAGTCAGAGCAGTTGAGGAAACTCATCTGCTCCAAGATGGCATCCATGTAGTCTTCAATGATGGCATCCGACGCTTACCCATAGACCAACTAAAGACAATACGAAGGAATACGGGCCGACGGGAGTCAAAGCAGCGGAGCTGATGGCAGACGGGGAAAAACTCAAGCTCCTCCACCTAATCAAGTTCCCCACACGGCTCCCGGTGGTACTCGAATGCCTCCAACGACGCCCATGCCACACCCCCGCGTCTAGCGCCGTACGCCTCCGTCGGAGGAAGGGGGCGACGAGCGGAGCCCCTCCACTTCCTCCACGGCGTAGGCCGTGCGAGCGCCACACGATGCCGCTGCCGCTCATGCCGGAGGGCCTCCAGCTTCAACGCTTGCCTCCTGTTCGACCGCCATAGCTTGAGGCAGGTCTCTAGGAGAACAGGGCAAGGCCGTCCGTTTTGGTGGCCGGTGATTGTAGGAGGCGGAGAGATCTGAGGAAGAGAGAGAGGAGCAGGGGCGGTACCGGGCACTGCGGGAATGAGAGCGGAAGCGGTGGGGAGCGGGGACAGGGAGAGGGAGGAAGGGGCCAGCTGCAACGATTGATACCGAGCGCGTGGCAAGTGCCCTCAGCGCGCGCGGTGATCACCACGCTTAGATTAAGTAATGCAGTTGGGACAAGAAGATGCAGGTGTGTTCCTTGATCGTAGGAATCAAGGCCGTGATCTGCAAGCACAAAAAACAAATGAGCAAGTGGATTTGTGGCAGTGTGTGTATTGAGAGCAAATATAATAAATTTTAGTCAGCTGACTATAAAAATTAAATTAATATTGTTTTTCTTAGTTAAATGAGAGAGAAGAGGTGAGAGAAGAGAGGTGAGCTCTCATGACTATTACGCGTGCTCCTAGGCACCTTATGAGTATGTGACTGAGGGCCATTAAGTTATAAACTAGTACTTTTTAAAAATAACTATTATACTGCTTGACTATAAGCTGACTATAAACGACCTTATAGCCAGCAAGCCAACTATACTATTAAAATTGCTCTAATGTGGTGTTGATCGATGGAATATGTGCATGAAGATTGGAGTATGGTGTTGAGCTGCAACGTTTAGCTCAGTAGTATAGATTGGTAGCGAACAGAAATAATTCGAGCTGTAAATATAGGAAATCAGCAATACAAGATTTGGTCGGCTGGCGTCACGTACCAGTGAACAAGCACGCAGATGAATGACATAACGACACGGAGATAAACGGACAAGTGTGCCATCAGGAAAAGGAGGGGAAATTGGAGAGAAAATTATGTCTTTAGATCTGGATGTGGGGATATATTTTTGGAGGTATGGCTTGGGAGTGTTGAAGTGTATAAGTGGATTGCACTAATTATTTCCATCAGTTTGGACTTTTGGTTTTTTTGACTAGTGCATGAAGCTTGACATGGTATCAGAGCCTAAGGTCTCGAGTTCGAGTCCTGACTTTCGCAACTTATCTAAAATTGCTGTTGACTCCTCTATGTCCATGCATGTATAGGCCTCTTGAGTCATACGTGAGTTTCGCGCGCAGTCGCTCTCTTCCGGTTGCACGTGCTGACTTCTTCTCGTCACACGTGAAAGGGGTGTTGAAGTGTATAAGTGGATTGCACTAGCTCTTTCCATCAGTTTGGACTTTTGGTTGCGTTGTCTAGTGCATGAAGCTTGATATGGTATCAGAGCCTAAGGTCTCGAGTTCGAGTCCTGGATTTCGCAATTTATCCTAAAATTGTTGTTGACCCTTCTGTGTCCACGTATAGGCCTCTTGAGTTATACGTGAGTTTCGCGTGCCGTCGCTCTCTTCCGGTTGCACGTGCTGACTTTTCCCCGTGACACGTGAGAGGGGGTGTTAAAGTGTATAAGTGGATTGCACTAGCTCTTTTCATCAGTTCGGACTTTTGATTGCTTTGGCTAGTACATGAAGCTTGACAGGGAGGAGAAAGAAATGAAGTGGAGTATTTATATAGTCCAAAATAGACTAGATGGATATAGTTTTGTGCGAAAAATTTAGATAGGTTTTTTTATCTCTTTTTATTTTTAGGAAAATAATATAACTTTTTATGGTCATGTAACGGAACAAAGGTAATTATTTTTACTATATAATTTTTTAAGAATGGTTTTCGTCCGTCGTTCGTTTTTTTGTACATTGTTCCCTCGCGTAGAATAATCTGTCTCCAAAACAAAAAAGTCAGAGTCTAAATCCAATTAGAATATGCCATAAAGCCGATTCGAGTCGAGATAGAATTTCTCAGTTTCCCCGCCTCCCCTTTCCCTCCGCTGCATGGGCCGTCGGGAGACACCACCCGGCCGACAATCCAAACGTAGACCGCCCATACTCGCGTCATCCTTGCCGTAGTCTCCACGCGTCGCACGATCGATCGATCGCCGTATTGCCGCGCTGCCCTGGCCGCCGCCTCAACGCTCTAGTCGGCTGACACATGTACACGCTGGCCGCACTAGTAGAAAACGGACCTTTGGTCCAGAGCATTAGTCCCGGTTCTGGTACAAACCGGGACTAATGTCTTGGTCCCAGCGGCTAGAAACGGCCGCAGGGACCAGAAGACATTAGCTCTGGTTTGTATGTGAACTTTAGCCCCGGTTCGTTTAACAAACCGAAGCTAAAAGGTCTGGCGCTGGAAAAGACTCAAACCGGGACTAAAGTCCCTGACTATATCTTCTTCCCCTTCCCAGCCCGAGCCATTTCAAGCTCACACAATCATCCCTCTCAAATTTCTTCCCTCAATCTCAAGTTCTGCCCAATTTTTCTCAAGATTTGTGAAGATTTTTTGGCTCCACATCTATCAAGGGTCCTAAGAGGTTAGCAACTTCATCATTTCATCTCTCATTGCTTGTTTTAGCTCATTTCATGCTCTAGAAATGGATAGATTTTGTGTGGGTTCTATCTCTGTATATCTGCTTAATTTGGCACATATAGTTCTCGAAATTCATTTGATTCATCGAAGCACATAGATACATGAGTTCATCCTATATACATATCTTGGTTTGACACGTTGTCTTGAAATCCGGTCGGTTTATAGTGCATCATGTCACCGTCGAGCAACAAAATATTCTTCTTTCTTTTACCTGTCGTCACAAAATCCATTGAAACAAAAATAAGTACCAAAATTATGAAGACACACATATATATAGTGGCGTCCTAGCATTTTAGTTAATCATCGGCTAGTTAAGCAAAAAATTAAGAACAAAAACATGAACACGCCAAGGAGCTACCAAATTAAATTAGGGAGTGCCTCTCTGGCGAGCTCCTCGAAGATGTCTGAGGACGAGGCATCCTAAGACATCTTCGAGAAGCTCTGCCATAGTGGTGTCCCTGCTCTCGCACACCATCTTTCAGTTCATATCTTTTCTAGCTAAATTAGTATGCTGGTGGAGCTAAATAATTTCACATATTAGGGAGTGCCTCTATGGAGAGCTCCTCGAAGATGTCTGAGGACGAGGTCCTAAGACATCTTCGAGAAGCTCCGCCGTAGTGGTGTCCCTGGTCTCGCACACGATCTTCTTTGCAGTTGATAGTTCACAATAAAGCCTATTTATAGATTAAGCAGCACAACATAGTGTCGACACTCATGACATAATGTCGACACTCACCCCTGTCATATTGTCGCCACCCACTGAAATAGTGTCGCCACTCACTGGCATAGTGTCCACTCACAACATATAGTGTCGTCACCCACTTTTAGTCCTGATTGGAGACACCATTCGGGACTCAACGGGCTCATGTCGGCCCCAGCCTGCCACAACCAACCGGGACTAAAGATATAGTAGAATTTTTTTTAAATCAGTGCTTGTTTGATGTATACGATGTGTTCTTTTATTTTTAGACTAGTACTACTCTTAGCATCGTGATTTTGTTTGATGAACTTATAAAATGCAGATGAGACGACGATGGATGTACGCTGACCGAATCTCTGACGGGTTCATTAAAGGCGTGCGTTCTTTTCTCTTTGTGGCAGAGGCAAACAAGCGGAATGGTTTTATCTGTTGTCCATGTGGTGAGTGTCGGAATCAGAAGGAATACTCTTCCTCAAGAGTCCTTCATGGCCACTTGTTTCGGTCCGGTTTCATGTCTGGCTATAAGTGTTGGACCAAGCACGGAGAAAGAGGGGTTATGATGGAAGACAACGAAGATGAAGAGAATGATGACAGCTATCCTATGTCTCCTGAATACGGTGGTACTACAATGGAAGACAATGATGAAGAAGAAGCAGAAGAACGTGCATCATATGAGCCAGATGATGATCTTGGTCGGGCCATTGCTGATGCAAATGGAGAATGTGATAGCGAAAGGGAGAGGTTGAAATTTGAGCAGATGTTAGATGATCACAACAAATTGTTGTACCCCAATTGCGAAGATGGCCACAAAAATCTAGGCAGCACACTGGAATTGCTGAAATGGAAGGCAGAGGTCGGTGTGCCTGACAAGGGATTTGAAAAGTTGTTGAAGATAATGAAGAAGCTGCTTCCAAAGGATAACGAACTGCCCGCCAATACTTACAAATCAAAGAAGGTTGTCTGCCCTCTAGGATTAGAGGTACAGAAGATACATGCATGCATTAATGACTACATCCTCTATCGCGGTGAGCAGTACGAGAATTTGGATGCATGCCCGGTATGCACTGCATTGCGGTATAAGATCCGACGAGATGACCCTGGTGATGTTGAGGGGGAGCGCACGAGGAAGAGGGTTCCCGCCAAGGTGATGTGGTATGCTCCTATAATACCACGGCTGAAACGTTTGTTCAGAAACGAAGAGCATGCCAAATAGTTGCGATGGCACAAAGAAGACCGTAAGAAGGACGAGATGTTGAGACACCCCGCTGATGGGTCACAGTGGAGAAAAATTGAGAGAAAGTACCCGAACTTTGTAGGTGATGCGAGAAACTTATGGTTTGGTCTAAGTACGGATGGCATGAATCCCTTTGGGGAGAAGAGCTGCAGTCATAGCACATGGCCTGTGACTTTGTGTATGTATAACCTTCCTCCTTGGTTGTGCATGAAGCGAAAGTTCATTATGATGCCAGTGCTCATCCAAGGCCCGAAGCAACCCGGCAACGACATTGATGTATACCTAAGGCCATTAGTTGAAGAACTTTTACAGCTATGGCACGGATAAGGTGTACGTGTGTGGGATGAGCACAAACGTGAGGAATTTAACCTACGGGCATTGTTGTTTGTAACCATCAATGATTGGCCTGCTCTTAGTAACATTTCAGGACAGACAAACAAGGGATACAATGCATGCACACACTGTTTAGATGACACTGAAAGTATTTATTTGGATAAGTGCAAGAAGAATGTGTACCTAGGGAATCGTCGTTTTCTTCCGCCCACGCATTCCCTAAAAAGGAAAGGCAAGCATTTCAATGGTGAAGCAGATCACCGGAGTAAGCCTGTCCGTCGTACTGGTGATGATGTATTTGATATGGTGAAGGATTGAAAAGTAATATTTGGAAAGGGTCCTGGCGGATAGTCCGTTCCGAAGGAAGCTAGCGGACACGCACCCATGTGGAAGAAGAAATCTATATTTTGGGAGCTACCCTATTGGAAAGTCTTAGAGGTCCGCTCTGCAATAGACGTGATGCACCTGACGAAGAATGTTTGCGTGATACTGCTAGGCTTCTTGGGCATGTATGGAAAGAATAAAGATACACCAGAAGCACGACAGGACCAACAATGTATGAAAGACTGAGAGGGCAGGCATCCAGAGTTGTTTCAAGGTATTTCCAGCTACGCTCTTACCAAGGAAGAGAAGGAAATCTTTTTTGAATGCCTGAGTAGTATCAAGGTTCCTTCTGACTTCTCGTCCAATATAAAGGGAATAATAAATATGGCAGAGAAAAAATTCCAGAACCTGAAGTCTCATGACTGCCACGTGCTTATGACGCAGTTGCTTCCGGTTGCTTTAAGGGGGCTTCTGCCGGAAAATGTTAGAGTACCCATTGTGAAGCTATGTTCGTTCCTCAATGCAATTTTTCAGAAGGTAATCGATCCAGAAAGTCTACCAGGGTTACAGAAAGATGTGGTCCAGTGTCTTGTCAGTTTTGAGTTGGTGTTCCCACCATCCTTCTTCAACATAATGACGCACCTTCTAGTTCACCTATTCAAAGAGATTACCATTATCGGTCTTGTATTTCTACACAATATGTTCCCCTTTGAGAGATTTATGGGAGTCTTAAAGAAATATGTCCATAACTGTGCGAGGCCAGAAGGAAGCATCTCCAAGGGATATGGAACAGAGGAGGTCATTGAGTTTTGTGTTGACTTTATTCCTGACCTTAAGCCGATCAGTGTACCTGAATCACGGCATGAAGGGAGACTTAGTGGAAAAGGCACGCTAGGAAAGAAAGAAAAGATATGTATGGATGGACATTCTTTCACTAAAGCACACTATGCAATTATGCAAAGTTCCACCTTGGTGGCTCCATATATCGAGGTAGACAAGAATATTGTATGCTCGAACTACCCGGGGCAGTCTGACAGGTTGATTAGAGATGAACACGTGAAGACTTTCGGCGGTTGGTTGCAGACACATCTCATGAATGACACCACTGTTGGAGATCAGTTGTACTTGTTGGCCAGGTCTCCATCTTCAACTATATTGACTTTCCAAGGTTACGAGATCAATGGGAATATATTTTACACGCACGCCCAAGATAAAAAGAGCACCAACCAAAACAGTGGTGTCCGATTTGATGCAACGGACGAGAATGGGAAAAAGGACACATATTATGGTTACATAGAGGACATATGGGAACTTGACTTGGTCCTAATTTCAAGGTCCCATTGTTTCGATGCAAATGGGTCAAGATGACAGGAGGTGGGGTAATGGTAGACCAGATGTACGGAATGACAACAGTGGATCTCAATAATCTTGCGTACGGAGACGAACCATTCGTCCTTGCCAATGATGTGGCTCAAGTTTTCTATGTGAAGGACATGTCTACTAGACCGAGAAAAAGGAAAGATAAGCAAAAGAATATAATATCATACGATGAGCCAAAGAGCCACATAGTTCTTTCAGGAAAAAGAAACATGGTGGGAGTTGAGGACAGGACAGACATGTCAGAAGATTATGACAAATTTTATGAAATTCTGCCATTCAAAGTGAAAACTGACCCAATCATATCGCTAAATAAGGAAGATGCTCCATGGTTACGAACAAGAAGAGAACCAAAACACTAGATGTGGATGTTGGTGATGTGATTTATTAAATCTTTTGTGAATTAATCCTATTTTTCATTTATTAAAGGAAGATGCTCCATGGTTAATAAAGGAATTTCTGAGATTGTCAGGCGGTGTACCAAAACTGTAGACTAGGTAACACTTAGACATTTATTAATATTAAAATCAGGACAAACCGACTAGCTAACACCGAGGACTAAAGCCACCCTTTAGTCATAATCATGCCTAGTCCTATAGTACAGCTTTCGTGGTCTTCTTCGTCATCGTCATCATCATCGTCATCGTCACCTGCCACTCCAGAGATCCTCAGCCCAGCCATGGCATATACCGGGGGCACCTGCCACTCCGGCCTCGGATTCACGGTGGGCCGGGGAGGAGTCTCCTGGAAGACGATGCCGCTACCGCCGGGCGGGGGAGGGGCCTTCTTGTGGCTCTGTGGCGGGTAGACTTGTGGGCACCGTAGGCAAGGATGTTCTCCCCCACCGATGTAGCGCATCACGACGATGATAGTACGGTTCGCCCACCACAGACGCCGACCGGCTTCATTGTGGTTCATCGGGGGCGGGCCATCACCCTCGTACCTGGCAAGCTCCCTTTCCCGTCGGTAAGCAAAGAAGGCATTCCAGGAGTTATAGGTGTCAAGATCCCACTTGGGATCCATCCGCTGCTCCGGCGTGAGCTCGTGGTAGAAGTGGTTCGTGGTGGTCGCCTGTCTGGCGGAGCCTTGAGGCACAGGAGGAACATGAACCCTCCAAAGATTCGGCATTGGCCGGTAGCCCGGCGGGCAAGGGTAGTTGGAGGCCCACAACGCCTGGGTCTCCTCGAGGGTCAGAATAGCCCAGTAGGCACTGTCCATAGTTGTGAGAGAGGAAGGTGCGGATGTATGGATAGCCATGGCGTGGTCGGCCTATATATAGATGGAAAGTGATAGAAAACATGGCGGAAAACGGTGGGATATGGCGGGAAATATCTTTAGTCCCGGTTAGTGGCTACAACCGGGACTAAAAGCACTGTTCAAAGGGAAAGGGCGGGAAAACATGGCGGGAAGCGGTGGGATATGGCGGGAAATATCTTTAGTCCCGGTTAGTGGCTACAACCGGGACTAAAAGAACCATTCAGAGGGAAACGACGGGAAAACATGGCGGGAAGCGGTGGGATATGGCAGGAAATATCTTTAGTCTCGGTTTCATGGCTTTCGGTTCAAGAGACGGATGTTATGTGTTGAATCACGGCATAGTTTTTGATACGGTGCCCATATTGTGCATGCATGTGTATATTGGGATGTAGAACAATGTTGCAGGAGGAAGTTTTCCTTTTCGTCGCTCGGAAAATCCATTTTCCATTTTCCGAGCGCAAAAAGAAGGGTCATTTTGTGAAGCAGCCACCAAAATGCAGTTACAGAATGCTACCATCCCATTTTTCTAAAATAGTAGACCACGTTACATGAACTATAGCCCAACCGGGGGATCTCAAACCTTTCTGTCCTTCTCGGGTGAAAAAGACAAATGTCTGCCGAATCGGTAGGAAGTGGGTCCGGTTTGAACTATAGGTACATGATATAACCTCCGTGATTTTTTGAAAAAATCATTTTTAGACTCACTACAAGAAATCTGTTATTCTATGACCTTCTAATAGTGGCCGTGAATGAAATCTTCATAGTTCTATGACGATTTCGAACTCGATGGTCGTAAGCCATTTAGGAGGGCCAAAACATTATTAAATTATGACCATTTCGATAAAAAACGTCGTAGTTTGAATAGACAAAATCGTCATAACATATATGATACATGTTAGGACCTTGTTTGTAGGCGGCTATGACCAAATTATATCGTCATATAGCGTCTAAAATAAGATATATTAAAATGAATGGCTTACGTGGCATGTCTACGTGTCTATTTTTTTGCAACCAATCAAATTGCTGGAAACAAACTCCCACAGATCCTCCATCTTAGCCTAATCTGGACCGTTCAGTGTCCATCCAACGTGTGCAAGCTTAGCTAAAGAAGCACAAGAAGCACACCCATGGCCTCACCAACTCCCCACGCGCCCATGACCTAACACAGTGGCAGCCTCTATTCTCTCTCCCTGGCGCCGCCACCGTGATCCAGATCGAACGCTGTCGCCGCTTCTTCCTGCCGATAGCTCCTCCGCGCCGCTTCTTCTCCCCACGACATGGCCGTCCTCCACTCCGCCATCTCCACCTCCACTCAATTTCACCTAGCCCCGCCACCACCTCCTGCCGCCACCACCTACCGCCCCAGATCTGGGGCCGATGTGCCCGGCCCGATCACAGCCCTGGATCTCCTCTCCATCTTCTTCTCCTCCCCGATGACAAACACGGAAGCGCCACCCGAGCAAGATCCCCTCCATCTTCGCTGTGGGGCTAGCCGCCATGGACGCCCTCCTTTCCCCGCCTCATTCTAGCCTCCATTCTGCCGGATGATGCGCCAACCGCGACTTCAAGCCTCCAAGCTCGTCGCCTCAAGCTCGAGGGCTGCTCTGCCGCCCGCCTCCAAGATCGAGGGCTGCTCTGGCCGTCCGCCTCAAGCTCGAGGGATCGCCTCCGCCGCCAAGCTCGCCGCCATGGATCGCTTCACCGTCGACCGGTAACCCAGATCGGTCAGTCCTTCCTCCTTCGCTTCGTATGTATCTTCGTCGTATTCTGTTGCTGCTCACGCCAATCACTCAATGCCCCCTTGTTCTTTCATTCCTCTGGATGGATAGGTTGGATGAACTTTGTCAATTTGAACAACCACTACAACGAAGGGGAAGCCACAAGTACGACCTCATCGAGGTGGTCCTGCTGCAAGAGCACACCGATTCAGCGGAGTGGCGCGTGACGGTGCTCGCCCGAGGGATTGCGGCGGCCAAGGAGGACGGCGTCGCAGTGCTTGCTCGGCTCAAGGCCACCATGGAGGCCAGGGTACGACCGCTTTCCATTTCGAATCATTTGCTTTGGTTTGCTTGCTCGTTGGTTGGATTGGATGAATTGTTGGGTCAGTTCTTCTAGTTTATGTTCGCGAGATGGTGGTGGTGCAGAACTTAAAATCCCAACCCAAGTCTCTAATGCCCCTAGATGCAAAGAAATTGTTATCACTTATGTTTATATCCCTCTGTTTAGTTTTGCTCAACCAGGTTTATCCCTCTGTCTAGTTTCATTTGCGTTCCAATTCTGAGCCGAGCATCCCAAGACATGACATGCAATTGCCTCCTACTAGCACTCCTGAAGAAGAGAAGAGTACTGCTTTGCGAATTTGGTTGTATTGGTGACATGCAATTGCCTCCTACTAGTCTCTAATCCCTCTGTCTAGTTTCATTTGGTTGTATTGGTGGTATCCTGGACTTGTACCATGTTTGTGGTACAGAGCATGTGGTGTACTACTACTGTAATTTATAGAGTTCAACTTCTAGTTCCTGTTCTGGTACTAATCATGTGGTAATGTCTTGGTCTTAAATGAGTGAATTAATAAATAGGTTCTGGTGATATGTTGATCACTTAGGAGTGTGGTACTTCTTCCGTTGGTTTATAGCTCCTATTGTGTTGTAGATTAGGTGGTCTAGTAGATGCGATGGAGTTATTATGTATAACTAGAGCATAATCATGTTGTTTTTAGTAAATTGAAATGTATATGATGTTTGGAGTGTACAGTAGTGTTCTATCTAGTACTGTAGTGTCTAGGTCGTGCATTTGATGAACTACATGTGTATATTTGAGTGGTAATAGCAATTAGTTTGTGTTCTATCTAGTACCTCCGATCCATGGACGACGCCTTCTCCTTCTCGCACATCGGTTTCATCGCCCGCTGCGCAGATCCTAACGAGCCTGTCCGATCGACTACAGTCCAGGTGAAGCGGCGGCGGCGGACTACATCGAGCGGATGCAGGTGGACATCACGCCCAACATGTGCGGTATCCTCATCGACTGGCTCGTCGAGGTCGCCGAGGAGTACAAGCTCATCTCCGACACCCTCTACCTCACCGTCTCGTACATCGACCGCTTCCTCTCCGCCAACTCACTCAACCGTCGGAAGCTGCATCTCCTCGGCGTCTCCGCCATTCTCATTGCCTCGTAAGCACCCGTCCTATCCCCATTTCACACTGCATAGAGTTCGAGAATTGGGTCTGATTTTGGATCCGTTTCTGTGGATCCAGGAAGTATGAGGAGATCAGCCCCCCAAACGTGGAGGACTTCTGCTACATCACCGACAACACATACATGAAGCAGGAGGTGCGTGTCATCTTCTCTTTCCTGCTTATTAGTTCCATCTCTGTCAGATCTTGCAACTCTGTCGAGTTGAGCCTGTTGTAATCTCTGTCATCTTCTCTTTCCTACTTATTAGTTCCATCTCTGTCAGGAGGAGCTACCTTGCCGAGCTGAGCCTGTTGGAGTATGGCTGTGTCCGGTTCTTACCATCAGTTGTTGGGGCTTCAGCAGTGTTTGTTGCACGGCTGACCCTCAATCCTGACTCAAACCCTTGGGTATGCAATAGTTCCATCTCATTCATAGTGTTGCTTTGGTACTATCTGCTTTGAAATAGACTCTCATTTTGTTTTGCGTGGTTGCAGAGCAAGAAATTGCAATTTGATGATTGTGCTATAATAATGCATTAACTTGAGATAGAAATTAGTTGAGACAACCAGATTTATATGTAGTCCTCATCAGATGGCTAATTTAGTTTGTGATTATGATTATATCTCAAGCACTATACTTTTCTATTTATTTCTGTGAACAACTACTAGTGTATTATGCAAACAATAACAGAGCTACAGATCCTATGGTCTAATAATGAATGAATACTTCATTGTCAATTCTTGCTTATTTTGGTGTCTTGTAGTACTATTGTCAGTAGTTCTTATTGTGGACCATATATACAGCAGCACTTCCTGCAGTTTTGTAGCCCTTACTGCAATGCCGCCAAGGCTGCCTCACCACTACAAGGCCCATTGCTGTTGCTCGGCGTCACCGATTTCACGCTCCAGGTCTGCTGCAAACCTTTAGTGTCTATGTACCACTGAATTTTCTGTTTGTGTTTGTTATGATGTGGTTTTGAACTTTTTTTGTTGCTGAATGATGCTTGCAGATTTAGAGAAAATATGGGAGCTCCAGCAAAGCTTTGGTGAGTTAACACCCTTGTTGCATCCTTTATGTGATTCTTCAGATAGTCTTGTGATTGTAAGAGAGAATCTGGACATGTCAGCCTCTTTGATGTTTTGTTGATTGGGGCATCTCAAGATTTTTTATTTATTTGGGAAACTAGCAAACTAGGTTCATGATTGGTCTCAGCTGTAGCTTGTCCATAGTGACTAATACTAATAGAATAACAGATCACCATCATGGAGTGAAAGGATAAATCCGCCCAATGTCTTGTTCATAATTTGCGCTTCTCCTGCCCATCGTGGTATGTGCTATGTCTGGTGTGAGGTCAAGGATGGGTGTATCGTGGGATGGATTGGTAGTCGTAGAGATGACTTGTTGGAAACTACAATTGGTTGGTTACTATCGTGGGATGGATTGGTAGTTTGTTATCAAAGAACTGTTTTCAGAAGAGTCTGTTTGTGGTGTACATTCTCTCGAATGACTTGGAAAACTAAAACCTGTATCCTGTGTCTCTTAAATTTATTGTTGTGCACATTTTCTTACATGGACTGCTTGTTTGTATGCGTGTGTGATTGACCATGTCTTGTTAGATTAGATTAAATGAAATGCAAAGTTGCCTGGTATCTGTATTGTAATGTTTAAAACTACCTTATTGTAGAATTTATCAACAAATCTCATGATGTGTTTTCTCAACTATTGTTGCCTATTTTATGATTCTACTATTTCGTAATACTAGCCAATTATTTGCTATATCCTGACTCTAAAAACTTGTCTTTCCTCTCTTTTCCAGGAGTTCCAGCCAAAGAAATTCGAGAAAATCTTGAAGACCCTATATTTAAGAGCTACTTGTATTCTAATAGTCAAAATATCTAGCTGTTTGGAATGAACCATGTAATGATTGTAATAGACTAATAGACTATTCTTGGATGTTATTCAAAATTTGTAACGATTCTAATATCTGGCTGTTTTTTATGTTTCAGTTACACAAATGTTATGTAATGATGAATAAAAATTTGATGAGGGGAATCATCTTATAAAATTATTGACTGTGATTTTTGGGATAGAAGAAATATGGAAAAAGGGCTGAAAATTGTATTGGACCAAGTATTAATTGTTGGGCTCTAAATAGGCCGTGGCCCAAATAAATACATAAATGTTTCAAAAAAAATAGAAAAAGCTAAGAACTAATTGGACAGTGAAAAGGCCAAGGCCCAAAAGTGAAATGCGAAACACAATGGCCAAAGCCCAAAAAAGTAACGAATCATCGTATTCGGCCAAGTAAAAGGCCAGAATTAATGGGCTCAGCCCAAGTAAGCAATCGAAATGGACTGGGCTGATTTTGATTTAAGACAATTTAATTTTGTCACAATTTTGCCACGTAGGATCAGCCACGTAGGATATGACTTGGCTAGGCTAGATGGCCCATGACGATATTGGATCGTCATAGACGTTATGACGATCCAATATCGTCATAGACGGTTATGACGATTTTACCAAAAACGTCGTTATAGTTCATTTGCGACGCCCAGCTTTCGACGATCTCAAAATCGTCATAGAATCGTCATAAACGGACTACTATGACGATTTTGTGACGAAAATGGAGGGTCATATATAGCCAGATTCCTTGTAGTGACTCACAATATGTCGTTTTTTCAGAGATCCAATGCAAGCTCTAACATTCTCATCCCCTATCTTCACGCACGTCGTTTTGACCTAAGTTCGAAACGACAAAAAATTCAAAACGGGCATAAAAAATTCAAAAAAGGTCCGAACAATGTAAATCCTTTGCGTGGTGTGATATTATGTGACATAGTTGCAAGGAAAAATATCAAACTTGGTATACTGATTATGTATCCAAAAAACCTTCACAAAATGACCTATCATGTTCGAGGTTTCATGGCTTTCGGTCCAAGAGACGGATGTTATGTGTTGAATGGTGGCATAGTTTGTGATAAGGTGCCCATATTGTGCATGCATGTGTATATTGGGATGTAGAACAATGTTGCAGGAGGAAGTTTTCCTTTTAGTCGCTCGGGAAAGCCATTTTTCATTTTCCGAGCGCAAAAAGACGGGTCGTTTTGTGAAGCAGCCACCAAAATACAGTTACATAATGCTACCATCCCATTTTTATAAAATAGTACACCACGTTACGTGAACTATATCCCAACCGGGGGATCTCAAACCTTTCTGTTCTTATCGTGTGAAAAAGACAAATATCTGCCGAATCAGTAGGAAGTGGGTCCGGTTTGAACTACAGGTACATGATCTAACGTCCGTGATTTTTTGAAAAAATCATTTTTAGACTCACAATATGTCGTTTTTTCAGAGATCCAATGCAAGTTCTAACATTCTCATCCCCTATCTTCACGCACGCCGTTTTGACCTAAGTTCGAAACGGCGAAAAATTCAAAACGGGCATAAAAAATTCAAAAAAGGTCCAAACGATGTAAATCCTTCGCGTGGTGTGATATTATGTGACATAGTTGCAAGTAAAAATATCAAACTTGGTATACTGATTATGTCTCCAAAAAACCTTCATAAAATGACCTATCATGTTCGAGGTTTCATGGCTTTCGGTCCAAGAGACGAATGTTATGTGTTGAATCACGGCATAGTTTGTGATACGGTGCCCATATTGTGCATGCATGTGTATATTGGGATGTAGAACAATGTTGCATGAGGAATTTTTCCTTTTTGTCGCTCGGAAAAGACATTTTCTATTTTCCGAGCGCAAAAATACGGGTCGTTTTGTGAAGCAGCCACCAAAATGCAGTTACAGAATGCTACCATCCCATTTTTCTAAAATAGTAGACCATGTTACGTAAACTATATCTCAACCGGAGGATCTCAAACCGTTCTGTCCTTCCCGGATGAAAAAGACAAATGTCTGCCGAATCGGTAGGAAGTGTGTCCGGTTTGAACTACATGTACATGATCTAACGTCCGTGATTTTTTGAAAAAATCATTTTTAGACTCACAATATATCGTTTTTTCAGAGATCCAATGCAAGTTCTAACATTCTCATCCCCTATCTTCACGCACGCCGTTTTGACCTGAGTTCGAAATGGCAAAAAATTCAAAACGGGCATAAAAAATTCAAAAAAGGTCCGAACAATGTAAATCCTTCGCGTGATGTGATATTATGTGACATAGTTGCAAGGAAAAATATCAAACTTGGTATACTGATTATGTCTCCAAAAAACCTTCACAAAATGACCTATCATGTTCGAGGTTTCTTGGCTTTCGGTCCAAGAGACGGATGTTATGTGTTGAATCGCGGCATAGTTTGTGATACGGTGCCCATATTGTGCATGCATGTGTATATTGGGATGTAGAACAATGTTGCAGGAGGAAGTTTTCCTTTTCGTCGCTCGGGAAAGCCATTTTCCATTTTCCGAGCGCAAAAAGACGGGTCGTTTTGTGAAGCAGCCACCAAAATGCAGTTACATAATGCTACCATCCCATTTTTATAAAATAGTACACCACGTTACGTGAACTATATGCCAACCGGGGGATCTCAAACCTTTCTGTCCTTCCCGGATGAAAAAGACAAATGTCTGCCGAATCGGGAGGAAGTGGGTCCGGTTTGAACTACAGGTACATGATCTAACGTCTGTGATTTTTTGAAAAAATCATTTTTAGACTCACAATATGTTGTTTTTCAGAGATCCAATGCAAGTTCTAACATTCTCATCCCCTATCTTCACGCACGCCGTTTTGATCTAAGTTGGAAACGGCAAAAAATTCAAAACGGGCATAAAAAATTCAAAAAGGTTTTAAAAAAGGTTTTGGTTAGTGATTTTAGGATTTTTAGTTAGTGATTTTAGGATTTGAGTGAGTGATTTTAGGATTTTCTTAGTTAGTGAATTTTAGGATTTTAGTTAGTGAATTTTAGTGTAATTTTTCTTAGTTAGTGAATTTTAGGATTTTAATTAGTGAATTTTAGTGTAATTTTTCTTAGTGAATTTTAGGATTTTAGTTAGTGAATTTATTTAGTGAATTTTAGTGTAATTTTTCTTAGTTAGTGAATTTTAGGATTTTTCTTAGTTAGTGAATTTTACGATTTTAGTTAGTGATTTTAGTTAGTGAATTTTAGTGTAATTTTTCTTAGTTAGTGATTTTAGGATTTTTCTTAGTTAGTGAATTTTAGTGTAATTTTTCTTAGTGAATTTTAGGATTTTAGTTAGTGAATTTTAGTGTAATTTTTCCTAGTTAGTGAATTTTAGGATTTTAGTTAATGTTTAATATAGTTATTTTAGTTAGTGTTTAATATAGTTTATTTTAGTTGATACTATTTATTTTCGTCATGTTTAAAGTATATAGGTTTAATTTAGGGTTTAGGAATATGTCGATTCCTCATCCTCGTTCACTCGGCGTGACCCCCGGAGCGCTACTAGACAGTGTCGCCGGGCATCCACGGGGCTGGGCTCCGCCGGGATGGCACTGGGAGGTGCTACCAGCCAGGGGACGTCGTCTCGTGAGGAATCCGGGTGTCGTCGTCGACCCGGATCTTCTATGGTGGCGGCCGAGTGGTCCAGGTGCGATGCAGAGGGATCCGGCCCCCGACGAGGTGGTACAGCGTCGTGTCAGGGAGGAGGACGAGCACGTTCGGCGCTACATGCACATTTTAGGAGTCCGGGACGGCAATACCTGGAAGATTCTTCAGGCACCTTACCCGAGATATTCTCCGGTGATGGTTCCTACACTTTGGGTGCACACCTCCCGCGGCTCAGTAGCCGGGGCTCGACGTCTTAGCTGAGCTAGCTAGATGTGTAATAGGGTTGTATTGTTGTTTAATTGGTACTTTATTGTTGTACTAGCTGGATTATTCGAGATGTATTGTTGTTTAACTGGTACTTTATCTTTCTTTATCGCATTGTTTAAGCTGGATTACTTTATCTTCCTTTATTTTATCGCATTAAGCAAAATGGTTTTATCTTTCTTCTGTATTAGTTAAGTTATGGACGGTAGAGACAACGAAGAGCACATCATGTACAACATGATAGATGAGGGTATAGGAGGTTACAATTATGATGGAGCAGACGATGATGGAGATGATGATGGCTCCCAATACCTCAACTTGGATGAAGCCGGCAGAAAAGACGACTATGGCGAATTCTTTGGTGGAGACGACGGTGGAACTGACGGTGGAGACACCACCATAGCAAAGACCGGCGAGGTATATAAAGACTCTGCTGATCACGAGCTAGTAGATGCATTAGTTGATTCATATATATATATATATATATATATATATATATATATATATGTACTAACGACTGTTTCTTCTCTTAGACCTCCGCATCGGGCGAATCTTCTGCAAGGAAACGAGGCCCGACCAAAAAGTTGGCCGACGGTATGCGTTTCACCATTGATCTAGTGTTTGAGTTCGGCGAACCTTTGGAGCCGAAAGAGGCCGCAAGTGTATTTGTATACCAATGCGGAGCGATAGTCAGGGACGCCATCCCGATCACTACTCAGAAGTGGAATAAGCCAGGAAAGAAAAGTGATCGAGTTGGAGAAACTTTTGTCGATGACAGAGCCAAAGACGGTCTTTGGAATTCACTCATGGAACACTTCTCTCTGCCTGAATTGGACACTCCTGAACTCACTGAGGCATTGAGGTTGCAAGTCAGAAAGTGGGCCCTTAAGAAGATGGGCGGACAGTTCAAGGACTGGAAGAAAAGATTGTACAACAACTTTGCCAAGAAGGGGATGACTCCGCCATTCATCGTCTGGAGAGAAGCGGGATAACTGGGCCCCATTTGTGACATATAAGGAATCAGAAGCAGCTACGGCCAAGTCGGAAAAGAATAAGTTAAATGCGGCCAAAAAGAAATATCACCATATTATGGGGACAAGTGGATACAAGACGGCCGTGCCTAAGTGGACAAAAACCGAGAAAGAAAAGCGTTTAAAAGGGGTCACGCCAGCTACACATCAGTGGCCCGTGAGGTCAAAAAATTGGCTCCTTGGGCATGGGGGGTCGTATGACACTGAAACCGGGGAGATTATTGTTACAAAGGAGGCCATTACTAAACCCAAAGATGAACTTGTTAAAGTGATACAACTGAGAAAAGATGGAAAGTTCATTCCCGATAGAGAGAACGATGAGCTGACATATGCCCTCGGGAATCTTGAAAAAGTCGGACGAACACAAGGCTTTGGCCCATCTGTTCCATGGAAGACAGGGTTTCCCGCTGACATCGACACTTACAGAAGCCGATCCAGAAAAACAAACCGGCAGAAGGCAGAGGAGGCAGCGCGGTTGGAGGCGGTTGAAAAAAGGAACGAGGAATTTCAAGCCATGTTCAAGCTGCAGCAGGAGTAGATTAATGAACTTAGAGTACTGGCCCGAGAGCAAGATCCTGCGTTAGACAGTCCGGTGGGCCCATCTCAGCGGAGAAGCAGCGTGGCTTCCACGGAGGTACAAGCTAATAATCCAATGCTGATGGACAATAATGCAACAATGGTTCGCTACCCCGTGGATGAAGTCGAGGCAAGGACAACTTGTGAGCTACATGTCACAGTGAAGAACATTTCTATGAAGGTGGCGCTCGGCTTTGCTTTACCTTGTCCACCAGAAGCGACCTACCATGGAAGTCAGATTCCAGCTGGCTATGCTCGTGTCGGTGTGGATGGAGTTGAACTGACATGTCGATCACTTGAGCTTGACATCCCTGCAGGCGAAGGGGAGAAAACACTTGGAGAAGTGGAGGGTGGGATCATTCTTTGGAAAAAAAACACACCGTGTTTCCAGGATGGGCGCCAAGGAAATCTTCTCCTCCGAGAAGCAATCCATCACCTCCAAGGCCACCATCACCTCCGAGTCCACCGTCTCCACCAAGAAATAATAGTCCACCCCTTCCTGAGAGGGATCGCAACGCGACTGCATCTCCATCTCCGGCGCCTCCGCCTCCGCCCACTGAATCAAAGGGAAGAAAGCGGAAGAATAACACCGCTACGTCGAGGGAGACCCGACGCCGAAAACGACAAGATCCCCTACCAAGAGTACCGCCGTCTCCTCCCAAGTTACCTTATCACCGGACTGATGAGGAAAGCGCAGTGATCTCCCGGGCCGAAGTGAAGGCCCATTTTGCACCAAAACAACCCGAGCCACAGGTGCTAGTTGATCCAAAAGTCAAGAAGCACTTCAAGGCATTCCTTGACCAACCACACCAACATGTGTTAAATAGGAAGGATGACTATACACGCTGTCTTACGAAGACACTAAAAGAGAAGTCATCAAGCAGTACTACAAGTGGGAGAAAATCAAAAGAAGTTGCCCAGCTCGGCAAACAGGCAAAACAATCCATTGCCCCGCTCAAGGTGTTACCCCAGCCCACACAAGGTGGAATAGATATGGAAATAGCTATTAAATTAGCCAAGGAGTGTAACGTGCCGGTCGAAGCACTTCTAGCCGGCGGAGATAATGTCGCCAAGGGACCAATAGCACGAAAATTTGTCTACGGGAAGCCTCTGGTCAGCGATGAGGTATTCGATGATCTGCCAACACATATGTGACTGTTGCATATCTGGTACTTGAAAGTCACAAAGGAAGGGCGACAATTTCTCCTATGTAAAGTTGGAGAGGAGTACTTCCGTCCCGACTATATATCCATTGAACTTTGTGAACTATTTCAGTTATTCAACCTAGACGCCCTCGACAAGTCCCTTCTCAGCATATATTATTTGTAAGTTATTAAGTCACTAACTCAGCTCGTTCAATTCATTTCCTGTCGTTATCCTCACTATATCTCCTTCTGTATGCTATTATATATGCAGAATGAAGATTCAAGAATGTAGAAGAAAGTCAATCTACAGCATTGGGTTCGTTGAGCCAAACAGAGTAAATGGACATACGCTAATAAATAACCTCGAGGAAACAGAGGATAACTTGCTAATGTTTTTAATGGAGCAACATTACAAGACACAAATACTATTTCCTTACAACTATGGGTAAGAGTCTTACTGTCCTGTACACATTCAATTTTACTCGATGTTAAGTGTATATAAACGATCGCAGCTTCCACTGGATTCTTCTAAACATTGACATTGACCGTGCAAAAGTTGAAATCTCGGACTCGTTAAAGAAGCCGATGGAAGACTACCGCAGCATAATTGATTGCCTCTAAAAGTAATTTCAATCACTATATTTGTCTCTTTCGTTCATTCTCTGAGATGTAAACTAATTAATAACTCATTCATTTCTTTTTGCCGGACAGGGTTTGGAAAAGGTTCACGAAGGAGGTTCAGGGTGAATGGCGTGAGGAGATCACTTTTCGTACGGTCCCGGTAAGTAGTACGATAGCTAGGGGACTAATTTATGTGGATATCACAATTATCATTCTTACAATTATCATGCTTGATTATTATCTGATTGAATTATATTCTCGATCGAAAAGTGTGCGACGCAGCCACAGGGGACTAATTTATGTGGATATTACGTATGTGAGTTTATTCGTGGGTGTATGGAGCAGGGCACAGACTTTCTTCAAGTACGTAAACCATATATTCGCAATTTATTCTATACCATAGTTTTTGTTGAGTTCCATTCATAATGATCTACTTCTTTATATATAGTTGGATGCGATGCGGGATAAGCTCTTACCACATGAACGCCTACTAGCAATTCAAGAGGAGTTGTCGGGATTTTTGCTTAGGGACGTCATAAACTCAAAAGGAGAGTACAACGTAGATAGACATTCGTGTAATCGTGGATAGACACAAAAGGACAGTATCTCTTCTAATGATGATCTTGGTGTAAATCAATTAGACGAGCTCTAGTCTCGGTTGTGTATATATTTATATGTATTTATGTTATCGTGAGTGAAATTATATTATATATGCATCAATATATACAGTATGTAGTAGCGTAGAATAATATGTATATGAAAACACAAAATGAAAAATAATCAAACACAAAAAAAAGAAAACCCTAAAACCCTAAAACCCTAAAACCCTAAAACCCCACCTCCTGCCGCGGCAGCAGTTTGGTGCAAAACGCTGCCGCGGCAGAAGAACTTTAGTTCCGGTTCGTGTTATGAACCGGGACTAAATATCCTCCAGCCCAGTACGCACAGGGCGGCCACGTGGAAACAATCTAGTCCCGGTTTGTAACAGAATCTGGACTAAAGGCCTAACATTTAGTCCCGATACGTTAGTTTCGATTTGCAATCTGGGACTAAAGCCTTTTACAAACCGGGACTAGTATCCTGTTTTCTACTTGTGCCGACCGCCTCTACAAAGTGACGCTGTTGCAATTGCTAGCTGCTCTGTGTATCCGCCGCCGCTGCTCTACCAAATATTGCTCCTTTCTGCCATGTTCACTGGCTAGCTACCACGCACGAGAAGATGCTACCGTTCTGTTGCAGTTTTTTCTTTATAATCGCCATTCAACGATTTTTCAATGTAAACATATCATCTTCTTCCCCCCAAAAACTACTTCCTCCATTCTAAAAAATTAATCACAAGTTTATCAAAATTTGAATATATCTATATATTAAATAGTGTCTAGCTACATTAAGTTTAGACAAATTTACGACATTTTTTTCAGAACAGAGAAATTAGGGATGTATCTATATACTAAATAGTGTTTAGAAATATCAAAATTTAGATAAATTTAGAACAAGACTGGTCAAGAAATCGGATAATTAGCAGAACTTTGGCAACATCGCGACCTCCGCCTAAGCTGGATCGGGGCCATGCATGTTCTCCAATCTGACAGTGTAGTGTGAATGACACCCATGGACAAACAAAACAATCAAAGTGATTGCCTGGGAGAAGCATGCTAACCAAATGATCTAAACGGTATGTTTCCATTCATCACCTCATATGTTGATCACGTAGAGGAATCTAACACAAGAAAAAAGTTAGGACTATAAAAATAAATTATAACTTATAACTTTTTCTTAATAGCTAGCTTGTGGTGGTACGTGAGGACGGTTTGTACAGGTTTGCTAAAGTTTAAAAAACTGCCAAGAAGGAAAGAAGTTGTAGAAAATTGAGCAACCAGATTACTGAATGAGACTTCACACAAAGATCTCCACCGTTCCTTAAGATTTTGAGTTTGTAATTTTTGAGAACAGCAGCAACATGTCTCATTTTTTGTGTGTGATACATGTCTACGTTTCGTAGTTAAGAATGGACCATGTACCAACCTTTCAAAGTAGATTAGAAGATATCAATGAAACTGCAAAGTTGTAAAGCCTGATGAGTCCTTGACATCGCTTTTCTTTTGCGCCTCTTCAGACATAGGAAGTGATATCAGTGGCACGAACATGCACGGTGGTCCTCGACCACGGCCTTGGTCGAGGTCAACAAATGGTGGTATGGCCTCACCATCCTCCAAAACGGCCTAGGCCATGTGCACGCAGATGACAATGTCTCGGTCGACGATCGTGACGAAGACACCGCCAACGATGAGCACATTGGCGACATGTGCTGGCGTCGTTGTGTAGAGGACCGTCCGCCAGCCAGTTCCTAATACTTTGAGTTGCGCCATTACTGATCTGAAGGATTTTTGGAAATGCATTACTATTGGAGTGTAGGTGGCTGCTTAGCTACAATGTGGAACACAAATGAGGTCCCGCTGTTCAATTGTTTTTTCCTCAAAACTAGCGAGTCATGGTAGTATGGATCACAGTACAAGCATGCCATCGGCCAATAGTTTTCAAATGAATTCACTTCTCTAAAAGGAAAGCACGTTGGGTGGATTTTGTAAGGTAATATTATCGGACTCAAATGTTCCTATGAGGTGGAACACAAGATCATGTCATATGCCTGTCACTAATGAAGTATAATTTTGTGTTTGTCAAGGTATTTACGAATGCTTCTGTAACTACGGAATTCAAATGACTTTGTAGATGATCATTATGCCAAGATAACATGAAAAATTCTTTATTTATGGTCAAGTTAGACAATTGGCTGCTGAATGTAAAGCCCCTGGACAGGTTGACAATGTCGTGGACCTCACTACCGTTCATGAAAAAAGTACTTAGAAGCATGCCATCGTTTGCTCTATATTTTACATATTTCTTCTCTTCTTTTTTGTATATTCTTTGGAATGCATCGAACATGCAATTGGTACTGCATTCAGTGTGAATTCACGGTTCACTATATCTTAATAGCTAGGTGTTTATTGAAGAACAATTCGGAAATTGCAAACCATATATTTAACATAAACTTTCAACGCACAATGGACATTTTACATTTGGGGACAGGAATTTTTTTTGCTTGCCTAGTTAATTTTAATTTAAATAAGAAAAGGACGGAACCGACTTTATATATATTATACCATACGGATATTTTAATCAAAAAAAATACGGTGTTTAATAAAATAATTTTATGCTTAGAAAAATGCACAAAATTATGCATGATGGTGTTATGATGATGCACAAAGCAAAAACATAGCTATTTTCTAGTAGTGTTTTTTCTGGGTGCTACACTACTCCTCCCAAATCTCAGGACGAGATTATTTTAATGGGGAAAGGTCAGTAACATCCCAATCTTAGTAAGCCTGATCTTTTATTAAAAGGCAAAAAGCAGGGGGAACAAAAACTTTTCTTGTTAAGTGCTGCAATGTTTGTTGATTGTTTGTTTGTGCTTATGCAATTTCTTGTGTATTAGAGGATATACTTCTTACATCAACACTATTTAACAAAAACTATTTCCATAGTCTCTACTTACAAAAACTATGGAGACTTACATATAATCTACTTTTGATTTCAAGACAGAATAATTCAACTACTCTTATCCCTAGGTTTTCCAAAAACCTTTCTAAAAACCTTTTTATTCCAACCTTGGTAGAAATACCAAGATGAACCAATCTTAATTCAAAACACAACCTCTTCAAAATACCCCTACTTACCTCAATCTAGGCTTGAGGGTAACCTTAGTAGTAGTTTTATAAGTTTGATAAGATGAATTGCCTTGATCTGTTGTCTGATGAATTGCCTTGATCTGATGATTTCCTTGTGTGCTTAGGAACTAGAGTGAATTAACATATCATAGCTTATCTGCCTATCTCAAAGATAAATATTTTTGAGAAACTTTATTATTGCTTATTGCCCTTTTTCTTAAATGGCAGAAACATGAAATAATAACTTAAAAATACTTTCCCTTCTCAATAAAATCACCCAATGTGTGATATAGTATTTAGAACCATTTCAAACCAAAATATCACCTTGCCCATGGTAAGAATATCACATTAGCTTCTATAAATCATTTATGCACTTTTTGAATAACTGTGATTAAGTGGACGTTTAATCAATTGAAAAATCCCAAACAATTCATATGATCATGATTTGACCATACCCATCCAACAATACCATTGCCCCATGCTTCCCTTCTCCTAAATCAAGTGTTTCTTCATAACCACCCCAAATGGCCAAATGGAGTCTAATACAAAATCACCAACCAAACCACCTCCAACCATCATCAAAGCTTCTCAAATAAGTTTCTCTAGCACCCAGCACACCCCGTGGTCGTGACCACTATAGTTAAGCATTGTAGCACACTTACAACACTTGTCCCATGTGTTTGTTGAGAGAGACAAAAAGGGCATGTCTTGTCCTTCCCTCTCTTATTCAACACATCACCACCCACTCCCTCTCTTCCCCTGCCCGACCAGAGCACCTCACACCCTCTCGCACCTCCACCTAGACACAACCAAGCCAGCCCTACCCCACCCCCATGTCTAAAATGGACATTTCCACCATTAGGCCATTTCCTTGCAAAAAAGGGCTTGAGTCCCTCATCCCCCTAATCCTAAACCTCTTTTGCTTCCTCCCCTTCCCACTTAGCTCCCTCGAGCTCTCCTCTCCCTCCTCCCCTCTCAGCTGGCCCAAAGAAAAGAAATGGCCCTCTCGGCCATTGCTTAGCTCAAGCTCGAGGTTGTCCATTGATGACCCACAAGTATAGGGGGTGTATCGCAGTAATTTTGATAAATAGGAGTGTCGATCCCAACGAGGAGCATAAGGTGTTGACTAGTGGTATGGAGCAGGAAATCTCTCTAAATACTTAGCAAACGGATTTTTAGGGGTTTTCTGATAAAGCAAAGAAATAAAGTGCAAGTAATAAAGACAACTATCAAACACAACAAGTGCCCCAATCCTTTCTTAGCAAAGGACTAGCCGGTGGGAATACTTATAAGGAACAAACATTCTCGAGGACACATGGAAATTCTGTCAAGTGCTTTCGCTTCAAGTAGCTGAGTACTCTTCTTTGGTGTTGTAAGTGTTGTGTTGGTGAACCTGTGATAATGTACCGACCTTACTTGGACTAATACATACTTGTGCTTAAACCCCCTGCAAGCATCCGGAACTATAGGAAAGTAATTAAGATAAAAACCTAACCACAGCCTTAAACTCTGAGATCCTACACTCCCTTGTGCAATGGTGTCCTAACGGGGGTTCAGGTTTCTGTCACTCCGGCAACCCCACAATTAGTAGCCAAATACACAATGCATTCCCCTAGGCCAATAAATGGTGAAATATCATGTAGTCGATATTCACATGACACCACTAGAATAATAGCACCACAACTTAAATACTAAACCATTGAATAATATCTCAACACAAATCCACTACTAACAACATGACTTCTCCCATCTCTGCAAGAACTAAACGAACTACTCACGAGACATCATATGGATCAAGATCAAAGATGATATGGTAATGGATAACAATCTAAACATAAACAATAATCCAATGGTTCCACTCACAAGCATCAACTACAATAGTAATCAACACCGGGAAAGTTTCCCCTAAGAACTAATGCAAGATCCAACACAATTGTTACATCGGGATGGAGTGGTGATGATGGTGCTGGTGGAGATGATGGTGTGGATGATGACGATGATGATCCCGATGAATACTAGCTTGATGACGGTGTTGATGGCAACGATCTCCCCTCTCCTGGAAGGAATTTCCCCAGAAGAAATCTGCATGCCAGAGAGCTCTTTCTCTCTCGGTGTTTTTCGCCCCACAGAGGTGGCGCAATCTTTCTGAGGTTGCTCCATTAGTATTAGGGTTCCGAGAGGAAGATATATGCGAGAGGGCAGAGTTGGAGGCCAGCCAGGTGGGCCACACCCGCCCTAGGCGCGGCCCAGGGAGACCCTCTCCTAGGAGGGTGTGGCCCCCCTGTGGCCCAGCTACGCCTCCCCTTATGGATTCCTTCGTCTTTTTCGATATTTTTCTGGTATTTTTCCAATCTTCGTGAAATTGCATCAAAACACCTCTTTTTCCATCAGAAACCTGGCTCCGGCAGTCCATCCTCCAAGAATCATCCAACATGCAAAAACAGAGGAAAAGACATAAGTAATACCTCATAATAAGACACATAACAATGAATAGAGGCAAATTATGATATAGAATGGTGATGCAAATTGGACGTATCATCCATCTCCCAAAGTTAAGACCTTCGCTTGTCTCCAAGCGAAAACTGAGCTTAGTAAACATGTCCACTAGTTTATGGAGTGAAGTGTCAATAAAAGAATACGGACAAGAAGCATCACACTTACCATTACACAACTCATAGAAGAAAGCAACTCACCATTGCATAATTTATCTTACAACAAGTACATGAGTCACAATAGAGATGCATAAAGATAAATCATAATTGGAATTGGCAAACTTTGTTCTTGGTCAGAGAACAGCTGGCAAACAGTTTCACAAAAATATTTTGTAGAAGTTTTCACAACAAGAGTACTCTTTCTTAAACATAAAAGGTTTTTTCACAATGATGGATTTCAAAGAAATACTCAATATATAAGAGTCTTGTGCAAACAAGGAAGATAAATAACATGATTGAATAAATCACCATATGAATGCTTGCAACACAACAACTCAAATGCTTGCTGGAGATAGAGAGGAAGTAGGTTTACTGACTCAACTCAGAAAATAGGAGAAATGTCCCTTCATTGAGGGAAGCAGGGATTTAATGTCATAAAGAGCTTCCAAAAGATTATGGTACTTACTAGCTTTGAGCCCTCATTGCCCCTATCATAGGCATCTTGAGATGATTAAGGTTAAAGTGAACAAGGATGGAGTATATGCTTGGCGAAATATAAGTTGGCAATCTCATGCCCCTTGAGTACGAGGGCCGCTCCTCATGCTAGTCAACTTTAGTCACTAGTAAGTTCTTGTCATTGTAAGTACATGTGTATCATAAAGAACCGCCAATGGGGTACCCCTTGCACATGATACAGGAGATATCCCATAATCAAAATGACAAGGTAAGCAGACAGTGAGCATCTCAGCGATCTTTTTATTTACTATGTGCATAGCTTTTTATTAAGGATGATTCATAGATTGCTCACTATGGTGATACTGCAAGTTTCCACCATGATTAGGCATGGCTTAGGCTAGCGGCCCAGAAGTTTCTCTAACACACATACATCACTCCATGGACTTACAAGATACCTTTTTATTCCACACTGACGACATCCGCAAACAAAAGAGCATGATATTTACTAGATGAGTATCCATAAGTGTTGAAAGCGTTCCCCGTGACAGCACGGTTCTGCTGATCCCAACGTATAGATGCAAGCATAAACAAATTCGAAGACACAATGGTTCAAGTCTATTAGGGGCAAGAAAATAAGATGTGCCATCAAGTTCGTGAGAGATTTACTTTGCACATAACAAAATAGTTTTTAATTCGAAAGATAGATGAAGCTTGAGAATTTGCTTGCAATAGCAATAATGCTAATAGGTAGATATGGTGGACACAAATGGCACATGTTTTGGTTCGAAGGGATTTGATGCATGAGAAGTAT
Organism: Avena longiglumis; assembly: GCA_030063025.1. Taxonomy (NCBI): domain Eukaryota; kingdom Viridiplantae; phylum Streptophyta; class Magnoliopsida; order Poales; family Poaceae; genus Avena; species Avena longiglumis. Next base: position 188,348,151 of record CP125974.1, on the reverse strand, counting down.
GCCTTCTCAAAACAGGTTTTTGGCTAGCAAGGCTGGTTAGCAAGCAAAAGAGTTGAAAGAAACAAGCAATCATAGAAGTGATAAAGACAAACATGCAATCTTCCTTGAAGACACAAAAGATCTTAAATAAAGAATACTAAGCTTATGACCCAATTAAGAAAGAAAATAAATGATACAAAATACCTGTAAGCTTTCAAACCTCAAAAAGTGTTGCTACTAACTAGAGCTCGGTTTGCCAAAACCAATTTAGATTTACTTGATGCTCCCAAAGTGATGCCAATACTGATAAACAAGATCAATCATATAATAGAGATTCCAAACTAATATAAGAAGTGCAAAAACTAAAAGATGAAACTTCTCATTAATATTCCATAAAGGCACTCACACCAAAGGATGCATAGATAATCAACTAGAGGAGAGATACTTACACATGCAAACCAACCTATAAGATAATTTCTCTACAAAAGATATGAATACACTAAAAAGGTAAAAGATAAAATAAAATGATGTGATACTGCGGCACTCCCCCAGGCTTGGAACAAGCCAAGGGGATGCCAAACCTGATGACGAATTACTCCTTTGGTGGTGGTGGTATTCTCTTGATAAGCTCCTCAATCAGTTTCCTCAAATCCTCAATCTCAAAGGTCATAGTACGAATCAACTCCCAATATTTCTCAATGCGGTTCATGATCATATCAGACCGAGGGTCCGAGTCCTTGCTATTCTTTCCCCACTCTTCCTTCTTAGTGTGTTCCTCCCCTGCATGGTTAGAACGAGGTAAATCCCACATCGAGGGCAAGTTCCCTTTGGGAACCTGTTTGTATTGATGCTCATGAATAAGATTATGGAAGGGATTCTTGGTACATGGAGGAGGTGTCCGTGGAGCGAGGATATGATGCGGGGTTTTCCCTCCTATAGATATCTGTGCTGTCCTCCTAAGCTTGGTAGGTTTTGCCACCACTACGACGCTTGCGACGGTGGCGCGGGTGTCAGGATGCTTGTCCTCCTCCATGTATTCCTCATCCCCTACCAAAATCTCCTCCTCCTTAGGGTTTTGAGGATCATCTTCCTCGGGATTCTTGCCTTTGTTGTTGGCGAAGACCATGGTGCTCTAAACTTGAGAAGAAATCCTAACAGAAACAAATCGAAACGGAAACACGACGAGAACACGATGCAAAAACCTTGGGGGATCCGGGGGTTACATATTATGAAGTTTCAATGCATAAGGAAGGTACTGGTATGAAAACAAGGCGGAGACGGAGCTCGGGGGGCTCACACCCCCTCCAGGCGCGGCCAGCTGGGGCCCGCGCCTGGGGTGGGTGTGGTCACTCCGGCCTCCGTTTCCTCCTCTGTTTCATTTCGTATCCTTCCATATGTAATAAAAACGTCATAAATATAAAAAGATAGGGTTTTCACGAACCTTCTTTTTCACCACTTTTACCTATTCAAAGACGAACTCTGCAGATTTGTTTTCTCCTTCTCCTGGAAATTCCTTTCCTACAAGATCTCACACAAAACCTCAATGGCAACATTATTCTATGCAAAAACAATAAATCTTTAGGTGCACGATTCAACTGAAGTCCATCAAAACAAAGGTTTCTATAAGAGGCAAATGCAAATGATGACAGAAATTTGTCAAAACAGACCACCAGGTAAAGATTGATATTTTCGAAAACCTTCTATTGCTCAAATCAAAAAGTGCAAAAGTAATGAAAGTTGGGTAACAACTTGGAGAACAAGCACAGAAAAATACAGCTCCATCCGATGTACTGATCTCCCTCAAGAATTTTTCCAATTCAGCACAAAAATCTGTCCCAGGACATCCACTTTTCAAAAGTAGTTGAACTTGACACAAAAACCAAAACAAAAAGGAACTTTTCTTTAATGCCTTTAAGTTAGGCTTGATAGTTTCAAAGATTCTCACATAGGAGTTATATATCTGGAGTGAAAGAGAGCATCAAGAAGCAAATAACCAACACATTTGAGTCTAGCCCACTTCCTATGCATGGGGGTATCATGAGAAAACAAATTTTTCAAACAAAAAGCCACTAGCATAGGAAGGCAAAACTAATGCAACTTCAAAGCTTTCAACATAAAACGGGGAAACTTAACATTATTGAGATGCATAAAACCATGTTTCCCTCTCTCATAATAACTTTCAGTATAACTTTGAATAAAGTTGACAATATAACTATCAAAGGAAACAACTCTATCATCAGAATGAGCAGACTTACAGTCATCAATAATAGGCCTAAGGTTATAGACCGGATCAATAGCAAGTTGTTCCATCCTGAAATCTTTATTAGGCAAGCTATTTTCACAAGGAGCTTTAGCAAATTTGGAAAAGTTAAACTCATAAGAATCTCCATCAAACTTAGTTAAAACTTTATCCTTCTTACAATTTATAATAGCTCCACAAGTGTTCAAGAAAGGTCTACCAAAAATGATAGGACAAGTTTTGCTAGCTGCTGAATTAAGCACTAGAAAATTAGCAGGATACTTAATCTTACCACAGAGAACCTCCACATCTCTTATAAATACCAATAGGGCAAATGGTTTCCTTATTTTCAAAGTGAATAACCACATCAATGTCCTCAAGCTCACAAGGACCAGTTTCAAGCATAATTTCTCTATAAAGCTCATAAGGAATAGCACTAGAACTAGCACCAATATCACATAAACCATAGTAGCAATGATCACCAATTTTAACAGAAAACACAGGAACACTATCTTTTCTAGCTCTTCTAGGATGAGAAATAATATTAGAAGCGTCTTCACAGAAGACAATGTGCTCATGCTCTATATTTCTAGTGACAAGATCTTTCACAATAGCTACCATAGGTTCAGTATTCATTTTCTCATCAAGTTCCACAGTTTTCTTTGTAACTTTATTATTCGCACTAATTATCATAGATTACTCCTTTACCTTAGCTGGGAAAGGTATTTTCTCAACATGAGGTTCAAGCACAATATGATTAATAGTGCAAACTCCAGTGCTTCTAACAGGAACATGACTAACAACATCTTTATAAGGTGCATGGTACTTATTCCACTTCTTTTTAGGAATTTCTATGTAAGAGTCAAAGGCCTTAAAATAATTGGCAATACTTTGGGAGTCAAGACCAAACTCATTACTAATATCACGAAAGTCATCAGTTCCCATAAAAGATTTTATGCATTCATAATCATAGTTTATACCTGACTTTCTTCCTTTGTCATTCTCCCAAGCTTCAGTGTTCTCTTGAATACGGTTTAGGAGATCCCATTTAGCTTCTTCCTTCATACGTGTGAATGATCCAACACAAGAAGCATCTAGTAAATCTTTATCATGAAGAGAAAGCCTAGCATAAAAGTTATTGATAATAATATTGTTAGGGAGTTCATGAATAGGACATTTAAGCATTAGTAACTTCAATCTCCCCCAAGCTTGAGTTGTACTCTCTCCATCACAAGGCCAAAAGTTATATATCAGATTCCTATCCTTATGAATCTCACTGGGAGGATATAATTTAGAATAAAAGGGAGATGCCATTTCCTCCCATTCCATGGATTTTCCATTCTTCAGCAGCTTATACCATTCTTCAGCTCACCCTTTTAAGGATATAGAGAGTAACTTCTTCTTCACCTGTTCATTTGTGATACCTGCACACTTAAAAACCCGCACAATTCATGGATAAAAAGCAAATGATCACCAGGGTGGACAGTTCCATCCCATAAATAATAATTATCCATAACACGATCAACAATACTTGTAGGTATCTTAAAAGGATCTATCTCAATAGGTGGTGGTTCATCTACTATCCTAACAGTTGTAGTAGTTTTCCCAAACAGAAAACCAAGTGGGTTACCATATTGGAAACAAGGTAACAAAAAAAAACAAAAAAAATAATCATAGTAGAAGTTTCCTTTACTAGTTCCACTCTTCAATAGCGCTTCACTCCCCGGCAACGGCGCCATAAAATAGTCTTGATGACCCACAAGTATAGGGGGTGTATCGCAGTAATTTTGATAAATAGGAGTGTTGATCCCAACGAGGAGTATAAGGTAATGACTAGTGGTATGGAGCATGAAATCTCTCTAAGTACTTAGCAAACGCATTTTTAGGGTTTTTCTGATAAAGCAAAGAAAGAAAGTGCAAGTAATAAAGACAACGATCAAACGCAGGAAGTGGCTCAATCCTTTATTAGCAAAGGACAAGCCGGTGGGAATACTTTTAAGGACCAAATGTTCTCGAGGACACATGGGAATTCTGTCAAGTGCTTTCGCTTCAAATAGCTGAGTACTCTTCTTTGGTGTTGTAAGTGTTGTGTTGGTGAACCTGTGCTAATGTACTGGCCTTACTTGGACTAATACATACTTCTGGTTAAACCCCCTGTAAGCATCCGCAACTACAGGAAAGTAATTAAGATAAAAACCTAACCACAACCTTAAACTCTGAGATCCTACACTCCCTTGTGCAATGGTGTCCTAACGGGTGTTCACGTTTCTGTCACTCCGGCAAACCCACAATTAGTAGCCAAATACATAATGTATTCCCCTAGGCCCATAAATGGTGAAGTATCATGTAGTCGACGTTCACATGACACCACTAGAAGAATAGCACCAAAACTTAAATACTAAACCATTGAATAATATCTCAACACAAATCAACTACTAACAACATGACTTCTCCCATGTCCTCAAGAACTAAACGAACTACTCACGAGACATCATATGGATCAAGATCAAAGATGATATGGTAATGGATAACAATCTGAACATAAACAATAATACAATGGTTCCACTCACAAGCATCAATTACAATAGTAATCAACATCGGGAAAGTTTACCCTAAGAACTAATGCAAGATCCAACACAATTGTTATAGCGGGATGGAGTGGTGATGATGGTACTGGTGGAGATGATGGTGTGGATGATGATGATCCTGATGAAGCCTAGCTTGATGACGGTGTTGATGGCGACGATCTCCCCTCTCTGGGAAGGAATTTCCCCGGAAGAAATCTGACTGCCGGAGAGCTCTCTCTCTCTCTCTCTCTCTCTCTCTCTCTCGGTGTTTTCCGCCCCGCTGAGGCCGCGGAAATCTTTCTGTGGTTGCTCCCTTGGTATTAGGGTTCCAAGAGGAAGATATAGGCGATAGGGAAGAGTCGGAGGCCGGCCAGGTGGGCCACACCTGCCCTAGGCGCGGCCCAGGGGACCCGCGCCTAGGGGGTGTGGGTCCCCTATGGCCCAGCTACGCCTCCCCTCCTGGCTTCCTTCGTCTTCTGGGAAAATATAATTTTCCAATAATTTTCTATTATTTTTATGATCTTCGCGAAATTGCATCAAAACACCTCTTTTTTCCATCATAAACCTGACTCCGGCAGTCCATCCTCCAAGAATCATCCAACATGCAAAAACAGAGGAAAAGACATAAGTAACACCTCATAATAAGACATATAACAATGAATAAAGGCAAATTATGATATAGAATAGTGATGGAAATTGGATGTATCATCCATCCCCTTCCTCCCCTCCCTTGCATGTGCTCCACTCAACATACCCTGCACCTGATCTACTCCCCCTTATGCCTTCTCCCTTGTTGCAGGATCCCTGGAGTTTTCCACCGACGAACATGCCCGAGTGGAGCTTCTCCGACGAAGTCCATCCCCTCTAGCTCCTCCTGCGGTAACCACTTCTTCCCCACCTTCCTCAGGGCCCATAACCCTCTCACAGCTCTCCCCTTCGACATGCATACGCAGTAGAGCGCTCCCTGGAGATCTCTGAGTCTACACCCCCACAGGAGACGTGTGAACGCCATATTTGCACCAAACCTAGGCGTGTCGACGCAGTGGACCGTGTTGACCATCAACCTCCTCTTATCCTCCCGGCCGCAAGGTGAGCTCTCGACGTTGCCCATCTCGACGCTAGGGTTTCTGTTTGCTCGGGCGCAGGTAGAGGAAGACGATGGCGCTGCACCGTCGATCTTCTTCTAATCCGACGGCTGACAGCCTGCGGTGACCCAGCATACCACTGCATTATGTAGTACACTATAGTTGTGGACATAACACCAATGAAACACTGTTCACTAGTATTACATCCCTTAGAGTGGTACAAAAGAAACACAGCAGGTCCAATACATGACCATAGCTTATAACTCGACTGTTTACATAAGATCCAGAGAACACTCTAGGTTAAAGAGAGACAGAAACTTCTTACAAATAAGAATCAGAAATAATAAAATCATAACCAACATACTAATAGACTAGCATCTGAACTATTGGGCTTGCACTACTGCTATTGCAATACTCTACAGAAGTAGGTTCTATGGCTAGATATTGCATTCCTATCTAATCAGCAACTTCGTATTCACTTGAGTAGATGTATATGTTGTTTTTCTTGACTTCATTGAAGATATTGAGCTTTTTATGATGATTCCTGGAGCATAACTTGATGTAGACATTGTCTTAATGGCTTCAGAATCTAGAAAGGTTTAAGAAGATACGTTGAGTACAAGCGTACTCAGCAAGTTCACTAAAAATGAGTGTTTGATGCACAATATCTACAGCCACAGACCATAGGTCATAGGCAACGCAAGTTTTTGTAAACATTTCTTCAAAGGTTGCTTTTATTCTAAAAAACTATGTCTGTTAGCCTTCACGGGTTTACCAGAACTTTCATGGAGTTCCTTTCCCGCAGCGTTCGTAGCTCCTTCCTGGAACAGGGAGTAACAAGTTACAGTTTTACACTCTGTAGAGGTGCGTTACTATTCCCATGAGAGATATTATCTTTGTTGCACATCCGAGCGGCCAACCCGTTCATACTTCCTTGGTATGGGGCCCAGACTAAGATCCAAGCCAATCACTGTCCTTCTCCGTGATTCCGCATACACTGCAATTGTCGTATGCCCAAACTCAAGGTAGACTTTTCGCCGTATAAAATGGCTATACCTTAGTTGGATACACACTACAACCATTTAACACTAGAAATCTGTCTTTTATAAGCCCAGATTCATGGTAGACTATTCCCCGTATAAAACAGCTATACCCATGATTTGCAACTTACAAACGCCCAGAACAGTGTACAATGCATGCGAAAGGGAGCCGATCCAGCTGACATCTCTGTCCCATTCCAAATCTCATGGTTAACGCGTAATATACGGTGAAAGAATCACTGGCGACATTGGTTGTTAAGTCCTAGATAATATGTTCCTTTACCACCAGAACTTTCATAGTAGGTTATTACCTCATGGTGAATACCCTATAATCATATTATTATGAAAATAGTGTTTTCTAACCTTTTTCAAATGCAGGTGATGACAACACTGGATTTACAAAATACTTTATAGAAAATAATCAAAGGACATGAGCAAGTGTGAACTTTCCTTTTGTGATTACAAGATTATGCACTCACGGTCTTCAAGACAATATAAGATCCAATATCTGAGATCAACATCATTGGTCCGGTAAGGACTAATGTTTAAAGAGGCAAGATTCTATTATGCATAAGTAATATAATGCAATTTTGTAAACTTGAATCCTCGGAATAAGCGTTGATCTAGAGTTTGGATGCTATAAATGGTTCCTTTAGAATGTGTTGTACTTTTAAATAAGTTTCACATTTGTGCTTCTTATTAGGGCTTGTGAGTGTGTGTGAAACAATATGTAATTATAATATCATACAACAATAAGATACAAAACTGTGGAATGCTATTCAAAGATTACTTATATAAGAATTGCCTTATTTGTAAATCTTACTTTACAAGTATTGACATTTATAAGAAAATTATGTATTAACAATCCTAATATACCAGTAAAGTATAAAGTAGTGTTATTAGGATTAGTTGTCATCTGTTGATTGAAGTGGCAAAAAGAATAACATTTGAAGAACATATTTCTTTTCTGAGGTCTAAACAATCTTTGTGGTTAATTAAATGTAGTCGATGTTGTTTGTGCTTCTTGAATAGTTTGGACTTGAGATGCTTTACGACTTAATTATAATAGACCAAAGTTAACTATAAAACACATACTAAGGTCTTTAGCATTACACTTAAAGTCTTGTAGACTAAAGTTAACTTTAAGAACATGGATGGATTTAAGGTGTAAGGCTTATGATATTGTATTTGCTCATCTTATAATATTTCCTTAAAGTTATTTAAGAATGACATTACTTCTATTTGAGTAGTGGTTTCTAACATTATAAATGTACAAAAGGATTTATCTCCTTATAAGGGTGTGGTTATGGTTTGTGAACAAGTAAACAATATTATTTACTACTTATGAATTATCTTTGGATTTAGTCCATTATAAAGTTGTGAGTGAAACAATTATAAAAGGTTTTATTTGGTTGAAAATATCACTCTTGAAGGTTTTATAATTGATAAGAATCTTTTTAGAAAATGATCTACACATATAGTTGAATGATAATTCAATAAGATTGTATTTAAAATGTGTTGAACCATTTGACTCCATATTATCAATATTCAAGACTAATACTATTTATTAGACCCAATTGGATAATTTTAAAAATATTAACAAATTTTATTTACCCTTTTATGAATTATTAATTAAGGAAATTATATTTAAATAGAAGTTATTAGAGTATTAATTTTTTATTTATTAAAAGTGGAATGTTATATTTTTAACATGTAGATACTATTTTTGTGATTGTTTTGGTATATTACATGTATTTTTATGAATTTTAAATAATAAGATATGATTTTTATAAGTTTAGTTATTTTATAAACATTTAATAAATAATAGATATTGAATTAAGTGAAATAATAATACATGATTATAGTTTTACGTTATATTTCTTTTTTTTCTAAGAATTTTTATATAATATTTATATTTTTATCATTTACCATTATTAAATATGAATTATCAAAGTTTAATTACTTATAAAATCTTTATTAAATAATAATTATTTAAATAATTAACAATATAATGTTTGATAATAGTTTTAAGTTGTAGATTTTATTTTTATGAAAATTTTCATATATTAAACACAAATTTCTGAACTATAAAAAAAGTTATTGAATTTTTAAGATTTAATCATTTTCTGGAATTAAAATAAATAACTCTATGGTTTATGATGTAATGCTGATGTCAGCATGGGGTGAAGGGTTTTTCTCACCAGGGCTATTTCTAACCTCAGTCACTGACTAGTGGTCTAGGGGCCACATCACATGCCCAGGCTAGTTAACACATTTGTTACTCCACCTGTTTCTACTCACAGTCAATGATAAATGGGCCCACTAGGTTATTTATTTTCCAGAAACGAATTATAGAAATTATTAAACAGAAGAAAATGGTTTATTGGCTCATGATGACGTCAGCATGACATCATCAATGGAATTCCTCACAGTTGATGCTCGGGGTGAGCGATTGGAGGCGCGCGGGCTAGTGAGAGTGTGTGTGCTGGACACGGGCGACTAGGAGGAACCTTGGGGTGGAGGCGCCACCATTTTTGGTCGTCGGAGCGACACCGGTGACGAGCTACCATGGCGGTGGTGGACGGTCCTCGGTGGTAGAGCAAACGAGGAAGCAAGGAGGAAATGGAGAAGGTGCGTGAGCACCGGTAGCTCACCGTGAAGCTGAAGGGCGCGACGTCGTGACCGGAGGATCCCTATGGAAGCGGCAATTGACAATTGACGAAGATGGCTGGCGACGGAGATGACATGTCGATTAGTTCAATAGGGGACTCTCAAGATTCCGTGACCTGGCCGGGGAGAACGAGGGTGGTGAGGAGATTCTCCTGGGCACCTCAGATAGTCGCGGGGAGGTCTACATCGACGAGCTCCGGCGCTAGGGTATCGATTTTGAAATAAGAAATCGAGAGAGAGAGAGCTCCAGAGGGGAAGAATGGGGATACTGATGAGAGATGGCGCGTGCGGCGGTCTTATCTCCGTCTCTAGAATAGGACAGGCAGCAGCAGGCATCATGGCGCGAGGTCGCCGGAGAACGGCATCGGCTTTCCCACGTAGCTGCTTCACTGCTGCGAGGAAGACGGTGATAACTGAAAGGCTGAAGGGGTATGGGCCTCTAGCGGGCTGGAACTGGGCCAGTTGGGCTACGATGTGGCGCGCTCGAGCGTCAGAAAGAGGAAGGAAAGATGGGCTTCGACCAAAAGCTATTTTATTTTGTTTGTTTGCTTTTTCTTTTCTGTTTCCTGTTTTGCATTTTTAGATTTGTATTTTCACATTTTTTGCAATTTTCTTTTTAGAATTCACTTGTTAAATAACTGCAGCAAAAATGAAATGTATTTAAAATCCTTTATGTGAGTGTTTATTATATAAGTGCTTTTTTTAATATTAGTAGGGCTTTTGTTATGAATTTCCTTTCCATAATAAACCATGGATTTATTAAATGATATTTCCTTGTTTATTTATAAAACTTAGTTCTAATTAACTTATAGTTTGGAGGGAAGCTTTTATATAATGATCCTATATTTTTATTTGATGCATGATATTCTAAGGATTTAATATAGTAAATAACAAGGTATATATATTTTATTATAACAAACATAGGAGTTAGGGTTTGAACTGTAAATTCTTACCATAAATTCTTAGGAGATTTAATATACTCATATTCTTTTATAATTGTGAATAAAGGTGAATGGTTAAGACATATTGTCTTTATGTTTATGATCATGAATGATAGCACCATCTAAAGTAAAATAGTGGGGTTGTTTTCTAGGCTAACTTATGAGAAATAATTGATAAAGATAGTTCCTAAGCACCTATGATAATGATGGTTGAAAATGACAAAGATGTGCTTAAGTGATTTGACATAGGAAAATATGCCTATCAGCCATTGTGGAAATAAGATGATTGATCAAACATATGAGATAGATATTAAGTTTGATTATAGATTTAAGGTTTAGTGTTTATCAAGAATCCCTATCTTCCAAACTTCATTATTCTAGACTTCTAATTTAGGAATTCCTTTCCTAGATATTCTACTTATTCCTATACATCATCATGTGTAAACATGATGAGCTTTACTTCACAAAAATAATCTTATAAACCCTTTATCCTTTTGAATCCATTTGTAAATCCAATGAGCTTGACACTAAAGATCTTCATAATCTTCTCATATCTATACTTGGTTATCAAACTATTCTACTACTAATAATCTCCAATTCAACAGATGGTTGCATTTGTCTCCATTCATACTCTTCCTTTATCATCCATCACCAACATTACTCCGATAAATGTATATGTATATATATCAAATCCTACTTAACCTCAAGTGTTCAGTATTTCCCAAGAGGAAAATACTACTTATATAATCCAATGTTGCTCTAGCATCATCTTAATCATACTATCTTATCTCTACTTGACTCCAATATCTTATACTCAACTTCACATTATATCATGGTGACTTTTCATGGCTAACTTAGAATAACATATCTATACTAGGGTTCAATCATTTTCTATTCACCAATGTCACTTATACATGATATAAGCATTCAATCTTGGTGACTAAAGCATGATCATTATAATCCTTTGATCCTATATGGTTTAGGTTTCTAGTTGGCTAATCAAGGCCTTCATTAATTCAACATTACAGTTGTATTATAATTATCTTCTTAGTATCTCTACCTGACTAAGAAATATTATTCATTGACTATGCCTACTTAATCCAATAGGATTACTCCTTGGTAACTATCTTCAATATTCATCCTTGTAATCTTCTTTATTACCATACAAATATATATTCCAGATAACTCTTCTATCCACTCAGGAGTGAGTTATCTCCATCAATTATCATATTGATCCTATTCTCTTCCATCACTGCCATCATATAAATGATATCTAAAGCTAGCATTACTATTTACCTCTTCTTACTTCTTTCTTTATAGGCCTTAAGTGAATGCTATGATATGGACAAGAGTTTACAGATCAATAATTGCTAGGTTAAGAATTGGTGAATCAATAGTTGATTACTCAACATTGATGAACAACAAATATGAGAATAAGGTTCAATAGAGATGCTAAAGATTGATATGGGAAGGAAGATATGTGGTGAATGATCTTGACTTGGTTTCTTTCCTCCTCAATCTCACTAAAGTGTTAAGGTTAGGTATTACCATGATACTCATGGTAGAAATACATGAGAATAGATAGGTAAAGATTTAGTTATTAAATTATTGTTACTTGATTTGTATTTTCAACTTGGTAATCATGAGTTATGTAATGAATACTATGATATGATTTATTAAGGATCAACTATTAGTCATTAAGCCATGTGTTGATGGTTTAGTTTTATTATATTTGATCTACCCTTAGATCAAATCATGTTTACCCAAAATAAGGTTATAGCAAAGGTCATATTGAAACTTATCACAATCAACTTGATGATCTACTTCAATTCCATCAAGTTGAGAGAAGCTTCAATCACTTTGACAAGTTTTGTTCAAAGGCGCAAAAATTAGTCGGATTTTCTATGCATGAATGCAATGCACACATCTGTGTTCAGCTTATTTCTAATCTCTAATGCTAGGATGTTACAGACTCCCCCCTTAAAATAAACTTCGTCCTCGAAGTTCGTACACTGTCACGTTTCGCAATGAGGGATTGACTTGTTTTGGTTTTGACACATCTCAGCTCTATGGTAATCTCAATCTGAATAATTGTAATATCCCATATCCAGATATTTTTATTGTACATTCATCATACTTGACAATCTCCAACTTGTTGTCTTCAATACCCCAAAGTTTCTTTTACTATTCCCCTCTAGGAATATGTCCTTATTATCAAATCCTTCAATTGGGGTCTCTTCTTTAGTTCCTTATCCTGATTAGGTATCCTAATCCAATTGCTTAACTTGATCATCAATCTTCCTTACTATATTATGTAAGGTCTAGGAAGTCTCACTATAACAAGTTTTTCAATTTTTATTAGACATCATTTGTGGCCAAAAGACTAACCTTTTGGTTTGTCATGGTATAGTTTACACTGGTAATCCTTCCGAAGATTGGTTTTGAATACATTTAGTCCATACCATTGGAGTTTTATTGTCCCTCTACACTTGTCCAATTGGATGTGCTTTATTATTTCTTAAGGATCACTTATGTTTGTTTCATCTAGAATTAGTTTCGTAGTATTAATATATTCTATCACCTTTAAGATTTTACCTTATCAAGCCTTAGACAATCTTTTATTAACACCTTAAGTACTGCTTCAACTTCCATTTAATAATTTCCTTAAGGTTTGAATAATACTACCTTGAAGTAAACTTCGATCTTTCATCCAAACATACTTCCGAAAGTACTTTTATAATGATGACTTCTTTTAACCTTATGAAAATAATGCTTAATGTTGTCATAGGTTAGTATTTCTTCTCCAACCTTTACTCAAAGATTTAGATAGCAACACTTCCATTTATTGTTTACTCTCCCCCTTGGGGTTTACTAATGGTATCTGAACTATCTATAAAGTAACCATTGGCTCTGTAACTAGGACATTGGTCCTTGTCCAACTTATACTCTACCTATTTATGGTTTCATGAAAGAACTTACGGTATACCCACACCATTGTGGATCTCCAAAGTTAATCTTCCAACATTATTTATCTTACTAGCTGTGTGGACATCCTTGCTTTGGAACTCCTGATTTCGTGAAGCGTTCAGAAGACTATTGCTTAATTATTATACTTCTTTATGTCTTCTCTAACTTAGGCCAAGTTTTATGCTCTTTATGGAATACTAAGATGATCTGGTTAAGTAAGTCAACCAAATACCAGTTGCGGACAAATACCAGTTGCGAACCATCCGAGGGTGTATGAATTACCCTGCGGTTTCCGACATACTACTGGCATTCTCTCTGAATTATCAGAGCCTGAATACCATTTTGGTTCCAAAGCTTCTTCTTTTTACTAATTCATGATGCTTCCATGAAATAGGTACTACTTTATTAACTTCTTAGCAACATCACCTATTTTGGGTGAACTTAAGTTCATTACTTCTTGTTGCTCCATATATGCCCTACATTAATCTTCCTTCTTATAGCTGACTAACAATGATCTGGACTAGATTCATCCTTCAAATTATTTTGATACTCCTCATACTTGGCTTCATCCTACATGTAAGTCTTCATCTTGGTCTTTGGAACTCGTCACTCCCTTACACGAATTCCCATTCCCATCTAGGTCTATAACATCAAGTAGTAACTCGATGTTGCAACATGCATTTGCACACCAAGTCAAACTTCATGTACAGATCTAGTCAATCAAAAAGATCCAAGAAAAACTAATAAATCCAAATGTGGTACATATAACACACATATTCTAAGCCCAGATTATAATAGTTTAGCATAATATCTCTAGAATTCAGGCTTAGTTGTGTAGTATATGACACCTCCTCATATAGGTTTACGTTGTGATATTTATCACATAGGGATCAAACTATTCTTTAAGTCAATATTTACCCAAATTGCTCAAGTGCAACAGGATAATCTTAAACAAAGTGGTATCAATTTGGTTTTAACTAACCTTTTGGCTCACTCTTGTAAGGACTAACTATAACCAACCTTTCATTAGTAGTAAACTAACATCACATAATCTCTCCTAACAACTAACCAGAGTCTTAAACCAGAGATTATTAATTTTTTTAGCATCTATGATTTTTATCGTAGTTCTACCATATTATTTCTTACTTATACTTCAGGATACTTTACTAATTAATTGCAATCTTTACACCTACATCATGGTTTCGGAGCTAATCTCACCATGATCTTGTTATGTTTTACTTATTTATCATGATTTAAGAGCTAATCTCACCATGATGACTTTATTTCACATTGTACTACCATTGATTATTAGCATGATTTCACTTCATCACATAGAATTCTCAAGTGAATCCCACATGATTTACAACCCATTACAACTATACATACTCCAATGGTCTCCATTATACTATTTATTGTCATTAATTAACAATAAGATTTTACTATCTTTCGTAAAAACTATGATTAGGCTACACCATTTAAACTATTCCAATTGACATACTAAACTTGATCCAACTCTACTATGACCAATTTGCTTTCCTAATGTATCTTGGTGGGTTATGTCTTCTTCGGAAGACACTAAATAGCACCTTACGAGGATAAAATGGATAACTACTCCTAAGGAAGATGACTTAAGCATCCGACTTAGGGGTGACAAGGTTATCCTCAAGTGGATACTCATCACAAGTCATAAGAATACTTGGTTTAGATAAGATGGCTTCTATAGTCAGTATCCAACCTACAGATCTTCCTAAAAAGGGTTTTAATCCTAAGGTCAAAGCATATGCTCTGATACCAACTGCGGTGACCCAGCATACCACTGCATGATGTAGTACACTATAGTCGTTGACATAACACCAATGAAACACCGTTCACTAGTATTACATCCCTCAGAGTGGTACAACAGAAACACAACATGTCCAAGACATGACTATAGGTTAAAACTCGACTCTTTACATAAGATCCAGAGAACACTCTAAGTTAAAGATAGAGAGAGAGAGAAACTTCTTACAAAGAAGAATCATAAATAATCAAATCATAACCAACATACTAATAGAGTAGCATCTGAACTATTGGGATTGCACTACTGCTATTTCAATACTCTACAGAAGTTGGTTCTATGGCTAGATATTGTATTCCTATCTAATTAGCAACTACGTATTCACTTGAGTAGATGTATATGTTGTTTTTCTTGACTTCATTGAAGAGCTTGAGCTTTTGATGATGATTCCTAGAGCATAACTTGATGTAGACGTTGTCTTAATGGCTTCAGAATCTAGCAAGGGTTAAGAAGATAGTTGAGTACGAGCGTACTCAGCAAGTTCACTAAAAAGGAGTGTTTGATGCACTATATCTACAGATACAGACCATAGGTCGTAGGCAATGCAAGTTTTCGTAAACATTTCTTCAAAGGTTGCTTTTATTCTGGAAAGCTATGTCCGTCAGCCTTCATGGGTTTACCAGAACTTTCATGGAGTTCCTTTCCCGCAGCGTTCGCAGCTCCTTCCTGGAACAGGGAGTAACAAGTTACAGTTTTTACACTCTGCAGAGGTGCGTTACTTTTTCCATGAGAGATCTTAGCTTTGTTGCACATCCGAGCGGCCAACCCGTTCATACTTCCTTGGTATAAGGCCCAGACTAAGAACCAAACCAATCACTGTCCTTCTCCGCGACCCCGCATACACTGTAATTGTCGTATGCCCAAACTCAAGGTAGACTTTCCCCCGTATAAAACGGCTATACCTTAGTTGGATACACACTACAACCATTTAACACTAGAAATCTGTCTTTTGTAAGCCCAGATCCACGGTAGACTTTTCCCTGTATAAAACGGCTATACCCATGATCTGCAACTTATAAACACCCAGAACAATGTCCAATGCATGCGAAAGGGAGCCGATCCAGCTGACTTCGCCGTCCCATTCCAAATGTCATGGTTAAATCGTAATATACGACGCAAGAATCACTGGCGATATTGGTTGTTAAGTCCTAGATAATATGTTCCTTTACCACCGGAAATTTCATAGTAGGTTATTACCTCATGGTGAATAACCTATAATCATATTATTATGAAAGTAGTGTTTTCTGACCTTTTTCAAATGTAGGTGATGACAACACTAGATTTGCAAAATACTATACAGAAAATAATCAAAGGACATGAGAAAGTGTGAACTTGCCTTTTGTTATTGCAAGATTATGCACTCACGGTCTTCAGGACAATATAAGATCCAATATCTGAAATCAGCATCATTGGTCCTGTAAGGACTAATGTTTAAAGAGGCAAGATGCTATATGCATAAGTAATGTAATGCAAATTTGTAACTTGAATCCCCAGAATAAGCGTTGATCTAGAGTTTGGATGCTAGAAATGGTTCCTTTAGAATGTGTTGTACTTTTAAATAAGTTTCACATGTGTGCTTCTTATTAGGGCTTGTGAGTGTGTGTGAAACAATATGTAATTATAATATCATACAACAATAATATATAAAATTGTGGAATGCTATTCAAAGATTACTTATATAAGTATTGCCTTATTTTTAAATCTTACTTTACAATTATTGGCATTTATAAGGAACTTATGTATTAACAATCATAATATACCAGTAAAGTATAAAGTAGTGTGATTATGATTAGTTGTCATCTGTTGATTGAAGTGGCAAAAGAATAACATTTGAAGAAAAGATTTCTTTTCTAAGGTCTAAACAATCTTTGTGGTAAATCAAATGTAGTCGATGTTGTTTGTGCTTGCTTGAATAGTTTGGACTTGAGATGCTTTACGACTTAATTATAACAGACCAAAGTTAACTATAAAATACATAATAAGGTCTTTAGCATTACACTTAAAGTCTTGTAGACTAAATTTCACTTTAAGAACATGGATGGATTTAAGGTGTAAGGCTTATGATATTGTATTTTATCATCTTATAATATTTCCTCAAAGTTATTTAAGGATGTGTAAGGTTCCCAACCTTTAATAAGGTAGAGATCCCTGTGTTTACAATGCTAGTCCCTGGATAAATAGCTAGCATCCATAGTTAAGATGTAATATCACGAAACAAAGGTCATAATACAACTTTATAACCAGGAATAAAATAATTCATTACATGTTACATAGCTCATTTGGCTATCACATTACATTGCAGCAGAATAACTATAGCATGGGGTCCTTCATCTTCAAAGTGCCACATGCAATCATGTTGGTTGTAGACTTGTAATCCTATTCAACACACTTCACTAACATCAAACAAACCTTCAACATTATAAGTTACAGCCACAAGGGTCAATACATTTGAATTGTATTGGCAAGTTTCACTACTATGTAGAAATAAGTGGATCCTATCATTACATGCATATTTGGCTAAGTAGGGTTTAGGCTCATTTGCAGAAAGCAATATATTTTTGTCCTATATTTTCAAAATAGTTTTTGGTCTTTTGTCAAATCTTTCTAAACTTCTTGGAAAACTCTAAGTGCTTCAAATCCCTTGTTTTCACCATCAAGGTTTACTTTGAGAAATTGGAATGTCGAGATCTTCCATAGCTTCAGGCCTTAGTTACTCAGTATTGTCCATAACCGGGGACACGGCTAAGTACTTAGAATTTTTGATCTTCTGCAGAAGTTGTACACTTTACCCACATGACACAATCTCATCTTGATGCCACCAGTGGCCATTGGATAAGTACTCACCAAGATGGAGTACTGGGAGATTGAGAATGTGACAAAGTCTTTCCATAGGAGTCCTCCCAATACACAATGCTAGCTTGTCATTCAGGCACCAATGTAGGGTTCAAGTTCCCTTACACAATTCTAGTTAACCTGAAGATGCCAATGCATGGGTCTTCCACTATGTAGTTGACTAAGACAAAGCCCATTTAGCATGTGGCTGTACACGGAAGCCACTGTACGAGAAACATGTTAAATCTCTAAGTCCCTGGGTGGTTTTATTCTAGTGCACATACAAAAAGAAATAGCCATATAAACATGGTTCCTTTTGTTGCCACCTTGTCCAAACTTGAGTATCCTTGTCCACCCAGGTGGTTCATTGAGTACTTGTTTTATTATATAAAACATATAACTTTTCAACTCTTCATATATTCATATCATGTATCCCATCCCAAATATATAGCAGGGCTAAGCATACTACAACTACAATGTTTCCACTAAGGAATATATAAGGGTATCCTATTAGGATTTAGCATAACATAAAATATAGTAGTCCTTATCATGCATGTTACAAAAATCCACTAAGTGCAATGAGTAGGACTTGGATGATAGTGTCACTTTCCTTTTTAGTAGAGAATGTTGGTTCACTTCTTGATCTTTCAAATATCACACTCTTTTAATTCCACTACAATTCAATCAAGCAAACACAATTTCAACTAGCATTCCAACCAAATTTATCACACATAAAATAACACAAACAAGGTCATGCATACAAGCATGCAAAAGATAGTTTTATTTGCAAAAGTGGTTTCTACTAGGCTCTAAACATTATAAAGTTCAAAAGTGGTCATTTACTAAGGTGTTAAAACCATTTGCAAAAGGTTTTATCTATAAACCATTTTTAAATCCAAACCATATTTTATGTGGTTAAAAATGCTTTTAGCAAAGCAATAATTTTATATTGTTCATCAAACAAGTTGTTAATTCAAAAAACTTGGTGTTTAGGTTCAGAAGGTTTGAATAAAATCATTTCCCAAAGGTTTTACTCAAAAAATCATTTCTAAAACAAAATCAATATTTTTATTTTACTAGAAATGAGCTAATTCAATTATTTATTCCCTAACTTCACAAAATTAATTTTTAAATCCATAAGTTGGTTCCTAGGGTCAGTAGGTTCAAAACAAACCATTTTGCAAAGATTTCACATTAAAATTATATCTAGAACAATTTTTATATTCAAAATAAGCCTACACAAGTTTCTGCAATTTCAACCAATTTTACAGAAGCAAATTATTAAATAAATTTTATGATTGCAAAGTACTTGTTCTGCTGAATCCATTGATATAAAATTTGCAAAATTTGGACGTGTAGAACTAAAGTTATGATTTTTTTCAAATTTGCAAATCTAATAGAACATATTTCTGTTTTTAATCCTGAGTCTGGCCACGTGGTGTGTTCTTATTGGACGGTACCGCTTCGTGCGGATCAGCCTTTCTGGACCGCAGGATTTAACTGAGATCGTGCGGCGCAGAGACACTCGTACCTCTTCGTTTAATGATTCTATCTAAGCCACCAGATGGAGATCTAACGGTGTATAATGATTTGACCTAAATCGAGCGGCACTCTGGCGGCAGCGCTCTGGCGTGGTCGTCGCCGGTGATGCATGACACGAGAAAGAATGGGAGAGGTCTCACCGTGTTCGCCTTGACGTGCTGATGCTCAACCTGTTTACGAGGAGGCAGGGGGCACATTGTAATGGAGGGGATTTCTCGCCGGAGTCGGTGGCGGCATCAGGCGGTTCTGTTCGTCGTCTGGGACGGAGATGCAGATCGTGCCGAGGCAAAACAACGACATGGTTTTATGCGGACGAACGTGGGGTTCACGTAAGCATCATCGAGAGGTGCTGGGGAGAACGGAGCTTACCGGGGAAGCTCGACGAAGACGAGACTGACGGCGGCGCACACTCGGTGATGACAAAGCCGAGGCTACAGGGCACGCGTGAGCGAGTGGAGCACACGGGAAGATGCGCACGGGTCTGAGGAGCAGGCTTGCATGCTCTGGGAGGTGAGGGGCGGCTGGACGACGCCGGAATTTCTCGCGAAGCTCGTCGGAGTCCGCGGCGGTGCAAGAGAAAATCAGGGCATCCTGGTGGCTGGGAGTGGATGGAGCTTGGGAGGAAAGAGAGTGTGGTCGCAGGCAGGATTAATCGAGCGTGGTCGCAGGCAGGATTAACGCAGGCATTTACTCGAATTTAACGTAATTAACTCATCGCGTAACGGCGAGCAAAGGGGAAACGGCATGGGGTTGATGACGATGACGAGGCAGTGGGGCCGTGCTGTTAGTGAAAGAGGGAGAGAAAGAGTGGGACCGAGCGCCGGTGATCAGGTGGGTTCTTTTCCGTGAAAACGCTTTCGGGTGAGAGCTGGTGGTGTCTTTGGCCTTTGGGCTGTTGGGTTGGGTTGGTTCGTTTCACTTTTTTTATACTGAAGCTTTTTCCTTTTTTCTATTTGAATTTCTGTTTTGATTTTCAAACAAACAATTCAAACACCAATTCAAATCAAACCACCACCAAACTTTGTATTGATTTCATTTCTGTTTAACAACACAATCCAAAGTCAATAATAAAATAATACTTTTATTCTTTTATGATCTATTTAATAATTAAATAAAACAGACCTTAGTCATTAATTCAAATTGGATTTGATTTATTTTAAAACTCTATTTGAAATTTAAAATAATATCAAAATCATTTTAGTAGGTTTTATTTGAATAATAAAACACTTGGGAAAACTTATTTAAAATAAATTAACAAGTTTTAGTGTTTATTTAAAATGGAAAAGCCTTTACTTAAATAAAATTGGATATTAATAAATCCTCATTATTTTATTTAATTAAACCTTTACTCTTTTTAACAAATAGAAATGTTTTATTTAAAAAGCTTGGCCAAGATTTAATTTGGCTCTATAAAATAATCCTTATTTATAATTCTACCTTTTCTTTTGAAAACCAAATCTTTTTATTAAAAGATCCAAAAATAGTAAATCCAACTATCATAATTTTATTTATTAATTGTTTATATTTTTAAATCCCTTCAGGATTTATTTGATCAAAATAGGTTTGGATGTTTACAATTGGAATCAAAAGTTTCTTCTCACCCTAAATTTCAACAAAATTTTATTTTATTTATTTATTTTTCACATTTCAAAATTTGGAAAATTTTGGGATGTGACAGGATACCACCCTTAAAATAAATATCGTCCCGAGATTTGGGAAGGTTAGGGTTACAAGTTGGCTTGAAGACAACTAGGGTACTACCACCCTTAAAAATAAAGTCTCATAGGGTTACATTGATGGTTCACTTGACTATGGGTTCAACACTTGATATCCAGACAAGGAATCCTTATTTGACTCAACTGAGTTAACTAAATCCTGACATCCACTTCTTCTATCTCTTCAAAGTTTCCATCCATATCAATGTGGTTCACATGTCCTTTCTGGGTCACATTGGAGTCATTTCCATTGGCTTTTCTAGCATCCTTTTTCTTTTTCTTCTCAGGACAGTGTGATGCATAATGTGCAAGTTCCTTACAATTATAGCACTACAACTAGCTAATGTCTTTCTTCTTGAAAGTGTTATGTTGGTTCTGACCAAGGTCATCTCCATTGTCAGTATCATTTCCATTATTATCACTTCCATTGTTGTTGTGGTGATACTGATGTGGTTCAGAATCTTCATTGCTCTTTTTGAATGAATGCTTCCTTTTTTATGATCCTGAGTGATTCTTGAGTTTATGCTTCCTCTTTCTATTCTCAACTTGATTCATCTTGTTTTCCAAAATAGTGGCTTTGTCACAGAGTGATTGATAAGTTGGGACATAGGCAACAGCTAGCTGCAGGTTCAACTCATCATTAAGTCCTTCAAGAAATTTCTCCTTTCTCTTAGCATATGTATCAACTTCATCCGGTGCATAGCGTGCCAGATTGTTGAATTCTTCAATATACTCAGCCACACTGAGGTGACGCTATTTCAGATTGTGAAACTCCTTTTTCTTCAAGTACATCACTCCAGGTGAGATGTGAGTTGTACGGAAACCATCCTCAAAAATAGCCCAAGTCACATCTTCAAGGGGAGTGGTGATCTGAAAGTTGTCCCACCTTGTTGCTGCTGGTCCTTCAAGCAGAAGTGCTGCAAACCTAACTTTTTCTTCATCGGTGCAACCAACAGTCACTAAGTCCTTATTCATCGAAATTAACCAATCATTGGCTTCCATTGGATCAGTTGTTCCAGAGAACCTTGCAGGTCTTAGTTTCAGAAACTTGGTGAGCATGTCAAGTGCTGGAGGATTATTCTGATGATTGTTGTTGTTGTTGTTGTTGTTGTTGTTGTTGTTGTTGTTGTTGTTGTTGTTGTTGTTGTTGTTGTTGTTGTTGTTGTTGTTGTTGTTGTTGTTGTTGTTGTTGTTGTTGTTGTTGTTGTTGTTGTTGTTGTTGTTGTTGTTGTTGTTGTTGTTGTTGTTGTTGTTGTTGTTGTTGTTGTTGTTGTTGTTGTTGTTGTTGTTGTTGTTGTTGTTGTTGTTGTTGTTGTTCTGATTCTGCATGAACGTGGTTATCATCTGCATGAGTTGTGTCTGAGCTGTCATCATCTGCTGCATCTCAGGAGTGATATTGTTGTTTTGGTTGGGGTTGGCACGACGGGGAGGCATCTGTTGGTTTGATAGGGATAAGTAATGAAAGATAGGTTTTAAGAAGTCCTAGCACACAACTAAAAACAACCAAGTTCAATCAAACAATCAAGAAATCAACAAGCAACCATTCACTTAACAACTTATGAGATTAACTCATGAGTTGAAGGAACAACAAGTTTTCTTGAAATAATTAACTTAGTATAGTCATACCTCATAGGTCAATATGATCCATACTCTAAAATGATATCAATGTCTTTGGTAGGCAATCTAATGTCTCTTGGTTTTCACTTGTAGTCCTTAGTTATATCCAAGTTGAAGTCCTTGATGAAACTAAAGTTGAAATCACTTGAAGATGTTGAAGTCATTAGAGTTGATGCAATCTTTTGCACATGGTGAAGTCTTTGGCCATGGGGTAGGCTTTGTCCATCAAGTTGAAAAGGAAGAGATGTAGAATCAAAACCAAAAGGTTGAGGAAAGAGTTTACAAGATTGTTTGTAAATAAGTTTTGGAACAAATACAACTCCTATTTTTCTAAGGGTTTTTGTCCAATCCTAGGGTTACAATCCAACATGAAACACAGTGCTCTAATACCATCTGTAAGGTTCCCAACCTTTAATAAGGTAGATATCCCTGTGTTTACAATGCTAGTCCCTGGATCAATATCTAGCATCCACAGTTAAGATGTAATATCAAGAAACAAAGGTCATAATACAAGTTTATAACCAGGAATAAAATAATTCATTACATCTTACATAGCTCATTTGGCTATCACATTACATTGCAGCAGAATAACTATAGCATGGGGTCCTTCATCTTCAAAGTGCCACAGGCAATCATGTTGGTTGTAGACTTGTAATCCTATTCAACACACTTCACTAACATCAAACAAACCTGCAACATTATAAGTTACAGCCACAATGGTCAATACATTTGAATTGTATTGGCAAGTTTCACTACTATGTAGAAATAAGTGGATCCTATCATTACATGCATATTTGTCTAAGTAGGGTTTAGGCTCATTTGCAGAAAGCAATATAGTTTAGTCCTATGTTTTCAAAATAGTTTTTGGTCTTTTGTCAACTCTTTCTAAACTTCTTCGAAAACTCCAAGTGCTTAAAATCCCTTGTTGTCACCATCAAGTTTTACTTTGAGAAATTGGAATGTCGAGATCTTCCATAACTTCAGGCCTTAGTTGCTCAGTATTGTCCATAACCGGGGACACGACTAAGTACTTAGAATTTTTGATCTTCTACAGAAGTTGTACACTTTACCCACATGACACAATCTCATCTTGATGCCACCAGTGGCCGCTGGATAAGTACTCACCAAGATGGAGTACTGGCAGATTGAGAATGTGACAAAGTCTTTCCATAGGAGTCCTCCCAATACACAATGCTAGCTTGTCATTCAGGCACCAATGTAGGGTTTCAAGTTCCCTTACACAATTCTAGTTAACTTGAAGATGCCAATGCATGGGTCTTCCACTATGTAGTTGACTAAGCCAGAGCCCATTTAGCATGTGGCTGTACACGGAAGCCACTGTACGAGAAACATGTTAAATCTCTAAGTCCCTCGGTGGTTTTCTTCTAGTGAACATACAAAAAGAGATAGCCATATAAACATGGTTCCTTTTGTTGCCACCTTGTCCAAACTTGAGTATCCTTGTCCACCCAGGTGGTTCATTGAGTACTTGTTTTATTATATAAAACATATAACTTTTCAAATCTTCATATATTCATATCATGTATCCCATTCCAAATATATAGCATGGCTAAGCATACTACAACTACAATGTTTCCACTAAGGAATATATAAGGGTATCCTATTAGGATTTAGCATAGCATAAAATATAGTAGTCCTTATCATGCATGTTACAAAAATCCACTAAGTGCAATGAAAATAGTAGGACTTGGATGATAGTGTCACTTTCCTTTTTAGTAGAGAATGTTGGTTCACTTCTTGATCTTGCAAATATCACACTCTTCTAATTCCACTACAATTCAATCAAGCAAACACAATTTCAACTAGCATTCCAACCAAATTTATCACACATAAAATAACACAAACAAGGTCATGCATGCAAGCATGCAAAAGATAGTTTTATTTGCAAAAGTGGTTTCTACTAGGCTCTAAACATTATAAAGTTCAAAAGTGGTCATTTACTAAGGTGTTAAAACCATTTGCAAAAGGTTTTATCTATAAACCATTTTTAAATCCAAACCATATTTTATGTGGTTGAAAATGCTTTTAACAAAGCAATAATTTTATATTGTTCATCAAACAAGTTGTTAATTCACAAAACTTGGTGTTTAGGTTCAGAAGGTTTGAATCAAATCATTTCCCAAAGGTTTTACTCAAAAAATCATTTCTAAAACAAAATCAATATTTTTATTTGACTAGAAATGAGCTAATTCAATTATTTATTCCCTAACTTCACAAAATTAATTTTTAAATCCATAATTTGGTTCCTAGGGTCAGTAGGTTCAAAACAAACCACTTTGCAAAGATTTCACATTAAAATTATATCTAGAACAATTTTTATATTCAAAATAAGCCTACACAAGTTTCTGCAATTTCAACCAATTTTACAGAATCAAATCATAAAACAAATTGCATGGTTGCAAAGTACCTTTTCTGGTGAATCCATTGATATAAAATTTGCAAAATTTGGACGTGTAGAACTAAATTTATGAATTTTTCAAATTTGCAAATCTAATAGAACATATTTCTGTTTTTAATCCTGAGTCTGGCCACGTGGCGTGTTATTGGACGGTACCGCTTCGTGCGGATCGACTTTCTGGACCGCAGGATTTAAGTGAGATTGTGCGGCGCAGAGACACTCGTACCTCTTCGTTTAATGATTCTATCTAAGCCGCCAGATGGAGATCTAACGGTGTATAACGATTTGACCTAAATCGAGCGGCGCTGACGGCGGCGCTCTGGCGTGGTCGTCGCCGGTGATGCATGACGCGAGAAAGAATGGGAGAGGGCTCACCGTGTTCGCCTTGACGTGCTGATGCTCAACCTGTTTATGAGGAGGCAGGGGGCGCATTGTAATGGAGGGGATTTCTCGCCGGAGTCGGTGGAGGCGTCAGGCGGTTCTGTTCGTCGTCGGGGACAGACCTGCAGATCGTGCCGAGGCAAAACAATGACATGGTTAGATGCGGACGAACGTGGGGTTCACATGATCATCATCGAGAGGTGCTGGGGTGAACGGAGCTTACCGGGGAAGCTCGACGGTGACGAGACTGACGGCGGCACACGCTCGGTGATGACGAAGCCGAGGCTACGGGGCACGCGCGGGCGAGTGCAGCACACGGGAAGATGCACACGGGTCTGAGGAGCAGGCTTGCATGCTCTGGGAGGCGAGGGGCGTCTGGACGGTGCCGGAATTTCTCGCGAAGCTCGTCGGAGTCCGCGGCGGTGCAAGAGAAAATCGGGGCAGCCTGGTGGCTGGGAGTGGCTGGAGCTTGAGGGAAAGAGAGAGGGGAAGCAGGATATTAATCGAGCGTGGTCGCAGGCAGGATTAACGCAGGCATTTACTCGAATTTAACGGAATTTACTCGCGGCAGAACGTCGACGAGCAAGGAGGAAACGTCCGTGGGTTGTTGATGGCGACGAGGCAAGGGGGTCTTTGTCAGTGAAAGAGGGAGAGAAAGAGTGGGACCGAGCGCTCAGTGACTAGGTGGGTTCTTTTCCGGGTGAAAAACGTTTCGTAGCGGGTGAGAGCTGGTGGGCTGCGCTGCTGGGCTGCTGGGCCTGTTGGGTTGGGTTGGTTTGTTTCATATACTGAAGCTTTTTCCTTTTTCTATTTGAATTTCTGTTTTGATTTTCAAACAAACAATTCAAACACCAATTCAAATCAAACCACCACCAAAATTTGTATTGATTTCATTTCTGTTTAACAACACAATCCAAAGTCAATAATAAAATAATACTTTTATTCTTTTATGATCTATTTAATAATTAAATAAAATAGACCTTAGTCATTAATTCAAATTGGATTTGATTTATTTTAAAACTCTATTTGAAATCTAAAATAGTATCAAAATCATTTCAGTAGGTTTTATTTGAATAAATAAAACACTTGGGAAAACTTATTTAAAATAAATTAACAAGTTTTAGTGTTTATTTAAAATGGAAAAGCCTTTACTTAAATAAAATTGGATATTAATAAATACTCATTATTTTATTTAATTAAACCTTTACTCTTTTTAAAAAATAGAAATGTTTTATTTCAATATCTTGGCCAAGATTTAATTTGGCTCTATAAAATAATCCTTATTTATAATTCTACCTTTTCTTTTGAAAACCAAATCTTTTTATTAAAAGATCCAAAAATAGTAAATCCAAATATCATAATTTTATTTATTAATTGTTTATCTTTTAAAATCCCTTCAGGATTTATTTGATCAAAATAGGTTTGGATGTTTCCAATTGGAATCAAAAGTTTCTTCTCACCCTAAATTTCAACAAAATTTTATTTTGTTTATATATTTTTCACATTTCAAAATTTGGAAAATTTTGGGATGTGACAGAATGACATTACTTCTATTTGAGTAGTGGTTTCCTAACATTATAAATGTATAAAAGGATTTATCTCCTTATAAGGGTGTGGTTATGGTTTGTGAACAAGTAAACAATATTATTTACTACTTATGAATTATCTTTGGATTTCGTCCATTATAAAATTATGAGTGAAACAATGATAAAAGGTTTTATTTGGTTGAAAATATCACTCTTAAAGGTTTTATAATTGATAAGAATCTTTTTAGAAAATGATCTACACATATAGTTGAATGATAATTCAATAAGATTGTATTTAAAATGTGTTGAACCATTTTGACTCCATATTATCAATATTCAAGACTAATACTATTTATTAGACTCAATTGGCTAAATTTAGAAATATTAACAAATTTTATTTACCCTTTTATGAATTTATTAATTAAGGAAATTAGAATTAAATTAAAGTTATTAGAGTATTAAGTTTTTATTTACTTTGAAAGTGGAATGTTATATTTTTAACATGTAGATACTATTTTTGTGATTGTTTTGGTGTATTACATGTATTTTTATGAATTTTTAAATAATAAGATATGATTTTTATAAGTTTATTTATTTTATAAACATTTAATAAATAATAGATATTGAATTAAGTGAAATAATAATACATGATTATAGTTTTAAGTTATAGTTCTTATTTTTCTAAGAATTTTTATATATTATTTATATTTTTATCATTGACCATTATTAAAATATGAATTATCAAAGTTTAATTACTTATAAAATCTTTATTAAATAATATTTATTTAAATAATTAAAAATATAATGTTTGATAATAGTTTTAAGTTGTAGATTTTATTTTTCTGAAAATTTTCATATATTAAACACAAATTTATGAACTATAAAACAAAAGTTATTGAATTTTTAAGATTTAATCATTTTCTGGAATTAAAATAAATAACTTAATGGTTTATGATGTAATGCTGATGTCAGCATGGGGTGAAGGTTTTTTATCACCAGGGCTATTTATAACCTCAATCATTGACTAGTGGGCCAGGGGCCACATCACATGCCTAGGATAGTTAACACATTTGTTACTCCACCTTTCTACTCACAGTCAATGACAAATGGGCCCACTAGGTTATTTAATTTCCAGAAACGAATTATAGAAATTATTAAACAAAATAAAATGGTTTATTGGCTCATGATGACATCAGCATGACCTCATCAATGGAATTCCTCACAGTTGACGCTCGTGGTCAGCGATTGGAGGCGCGCGGGCTAGCGAGAGTGTGTGCGCTGGACACGGGCGACTAGGAGGAACCTTGGGGTGGAGGTGCCGCCATTTTTTGGTCGCCGGAGCGACACCGGTGACAAGATACTACGGCGGTGGTGAACGGTGCTCGTTGGTAGAGAAAACGAGGAAGCAAGGAGGAAATCGAGAAGGTGCGTCAGCACCGGTGTAACATCCAAAAAATATAAACTAGAATCATCAAACTCTAATCACCAAATTTAGGATTAACAAAAACTTTTCCAATTAAAAATATTAAAGCATTCATATGTGTGTACATTAAAAGTTGGATTCTTTTGAATTGCCATGGTTATGTGTTTCTTTGCTTGTAAAATGATTCTTAGGTGAAATAAACATCATCTAAACAATCCCCAAACTTTTCCCAAAACAAACAAATTAAGTGAATGGTCACTTTGGCCAAATTAACTCCCATGCCTACTTTGGCTATCTATAACTTTTAGAACTTAACATAAACATGTATGGATCTTTGCACCCCTTGAAAGTACTCATAACAAGGTACCAAGGCCCACTTTGTGATCATCCAAAAATATTTAAATGCATAGTTTAAATGACAGTTTAAAATTGAATCTATTTCATAGGAGAAGATCCCACTTTTTCAAAAACCACTCAAACAAGCTCAATTTTCAAAACCCAAGCATCCACAGTATCACCAGCACATGCCTAGCACACCCACCAAAAATCTATTGAAAATTCAAAACATGAATTCATGCGGCCATTTCATCAAACAGCTTGCAGATGCAAATCAAACAAAATCAAAACACCATGTTGAGAAGTGTTTTGGGCCTAACTTGTTCCCTCTCTAGCTCACAGCAACCTCAGTAGATCATCTAGCAAACTTAACTAAGCTATAGCCCCACTGTAAACTCGCCAATGTCATCAATTGCGAACAGCCCGAGAGAACCCATGTCACCCCAGTGTGGACAGCAAGCTAGGAGAGGAACTAGCCGTGCCAACCTTGTCTAGGAGGTAGCCCATGCCTCACCGCCCCCTCTCGACCAGCCCTGCCTCGCGGACAGCAACCAGAACCTCCAGGAACACCGCGCCCGCGCCGCTGTCGACCATGCCGACGCGCACCGCAGAGCACGCGCTGTTCCCATGCAACCCGACCACCTCGAGCCCTCGCCGCCCGCCAGCATGCACCCCACCATCCCAGGAGACCGCCAGACATTCCCATTTCACCGCCTGTACCCCATAGCCACCGCTCGCCGCAGAGTTCTCCGCTTCTGCCTCGTAGAGCATCGCGCGTTACCGACCGTTTTCCACCGCCCCTACAAGCGCATTTAAACCTTAGAGCATCGCCAGGAGACCACCGATCGATCGACACCCTCGGCCATGCCTCTAGCCGCCCGTAGCCGTGTCGCCACCGTCCCCTGCCCATCCCTCTCGGTCTCGCCGTCGAGCCTATAAAAGGAGGCCACCCCCAGCCGATTGAAGCACACCATCTCACTCCCCTCACCTCACTGATCGTTCCAACCCGTAGCCGGAGCAAGGCGAGCAGCGCATCACCGGAATTTCACCAGAGTCCGCCACTGCTGGAGGAGAAGGAAGCCATCGATTTCGTCCACCGCAGGAGCTGCCGCGACCACCCCTGAGTTCGTCGTCGTCGACTTCGTCGTTCGCCCGCATCGCTGACCCTCGCCTGAGCCCCGGTGAGCCTCCCACGACCCCCACTGAGCCGCTAGGGTTCGAGCTCGCCGGTGACTAGTTCATCGTCGACGACGGCCCTCAGCCGTCGATATTCATTCTAATCCAACGCACCACATCGCCCTGTACCGCTTCACGTTTAAAGAGTCACTGACCAGTAGACCCGCCCTGTCAGTTGCGCCCCGCGCTGCGGAGTGACACTGGGCCGGCCCGTTAACCTTTCCCGCATAGCCCACTCGTTTGAATTTAGATTTTTCTATATAGATTCAAACTCAGTTCTGTACCTAGTTTCAAAAATCAACCCAGCTCGATTCAGCGAACCAAATTGAATGAAAACAATTTTGTTAGAAATATATTGAAATGGTTAATCGAAGCCCGTTGGATTCAAATCATTTGAATCTATAGATCAACCTTGGTAAAAATAACAAGGCATAATATTTTCTGCATTCAAACATTTTTCAAATTTAAACTATAACAGCTTTTGAGTTGATCCCAACTCTCAAAAATCACATTTGATCATACCTTTCACAATATATAAAAACATAGGGGTTTACTTACAGAAATAATGTTCAAGTAATAAAAGAATGCCACATAGACATTTCTAGTCACTTTATTTAATTGAAATAAAAGGTTAAACCTTATTAAATTGTGACACCACTTTAAATCACATTCCCATGTACTGAAATATGTGGTGATGACATGTGTCAACATGATCCCATGTTTGGTTTGGAGAATATTAAATCTTAAATAGTTTTGCAATGAGTAGAAATTACTTTTCTAAAAATAAAAGAAATAAGACAAAGCTTTAATCTTGTAATATTAGTGATGATGCTGGATCATCTATAGAACCCTTGTGTGTGATGATTGAAAGTAGTTAAGTATTGTTTGGTGATTGTGTACCTCGTATTTATTCATAGACGCTAGTACCGACTTAGGATACGAGGAGGAAGGAGGATACCACGAAGAAGAAGCCGAGGAGAACTTCAACCACTGCTCTACACAAGGCAAGCCTAATAATACTAGTTGAATGTGCAAGCTAACACTTGCAAGATACTCTACTTATGCAAGCTAATACTTCTTGTTACCATGCCAACTATATTCCTTAAGCATATGTGATCATACCCACTTGATAACCCAATCCTAGTTTTACTTGCAAGCTTCTACTTTATTTCTTTATCAAAGCTCTTACTTAGAGTTTACTTGACTAAATTGTAGATACTAGAAAGATAATTGAAGGTTGCATAAAGAGCATTAAATTTGGCCTAAGCTAGATAATCTTCATGTCATCCTAAGGCATGAGATTGTACTTAGTTAAACTCCACTAGTTTACCAACCCTCATTAGTATTCACTCCCATTTGTAGATGCTAGTGCTAAGCAGAAAACTTGATCAACTTTAGATGGGAATACTTGGTGGAAAAATGGTTATGAAAACCTTGGAATGATGGATCATTTTACTGAGATGTTTTGACATGTGTTTCCGAACACCAGATGATTTTGGTGATGAAAATGTTGAGGCATGAGCCTTAGCCCTTTTTAAAACCGATGGTTGTCTAGATGCGATACCATTCCAATTTTACCGTACAACCACAATACCCGAGAATTGGGTAGGGATTTACTGGAAACTTATATACCTTAGTATTGGTTCCCTCACGGACAAGGTCTGATATGAGGCTACCTTGTGAAGATTGTCCACCTGTGCAGTACCCAAGATGACAGTTGGTCATGGTTGGGAGGCCAAACTCACAGGAGAGGTGCTTATACTAGGGCATGTAATTGAAAGGTTAGGATTGATGATCCGCATACTGAGTATGGTGAATTCAGGATTTGTTCCTGACGGATGTATCGAATGTTGTGGTGAAAGTGTACAATCTCTGCAGAGTGTCAAACTATTCGAATAGCCGCGTCATGATTATGGACGATTGGAGCCATCTGTTCCCCATGAGATGTTTTCAAAATGACTTGTGAAATGAATTGAGATTTTGACTTAACCACAACAGAGTTGTGATATTAAATACAAGTTCTCACTTAGGTGTTATAAAAATTCAACTAGCTTTTCTTGCTTCTGAACTTAGTAGAGGTAAATCTGGCTTTTTGCAAAACAACCATCGAGCTTAGTGTCCTATTACAAAAAGCCCCTTCACTTGTTAGTATTAGTTTGCGAGTACTTAAAGAGTACTCATGGCTTTGTCCCTGGATATTCCCGTGGCCAGACTATGGAGAGGAGTACCAGGAGGATGGACCCCAGGAAGGTTACGACAACTAGGATCATCTCCCATCGTCAGCATTGCCTGTGACCCCGAAGATGGAGCTTCGCCTACGCTACCGTTATTATTATGTTATTCCACTGCTTGAGTTGTATTAATAACTGGATCAGTAGATCCTTATTTGTGTAAGACCTTATGTATGGTTTGTAATGCATGATGTACTATGGTATCCAATTCTGTTATGTCTCGCAAAAATGGTAATCCTGGGATTGTGATGTATGGCATAACAGGCATCTGGGATTAAAAATCCTGGTGTTGACAAGTTGGTATCAGAGCCATCCTGACCATAGGAGACCCTATTTAGACCGGGCGTTTGAATCAAAAACGTAGTTTAAAATCCAAAGGAAGCAAATATTACAAAAACTAATTCCCATTCTTATCACCTTGATTCTTTCATGAAAATTCATGTTCCTCAAAAACTCTTGCAAAATACATAAAATTTGACACACTTGATCACTCTACTAACTTACTCATCCTATATTCTTATAGATGGACGTGAAGTACAGCAAGTTTTATCAGTTGGGGAATGGAGGAGACCTTATCTTTGAGCGGGATTTGGACCAGCTTTCGGAACTTCTGGAGCATCCGCACCCCGAGTTCTTCGGAGCTCAGCTCAATGATCAAGGAGGAGAAGATCTGCAGTGGCTAATTGTTGCAAGTCTCCGAGGAAAGATTGAACCTCCCACTGCCCAGGGAATTCAGTTCACCTTAAGAGAGAACAACTAGCTCGATGGACTTGCCAGGGCCATGCAGGAAGCTCTTGCCCGTTTGTGTGGGAAGAGTGTCAACCAGATCAAGGGAACCCGCTTCGAGTTTTGTCCAAGGTGTGATGCTAATGGACAGCCACTGGAAGCCCCATACCACCACGAGCTAAAGACCCAATTGGACCACCTCAGCTTCATGATGTACGATCGTCAGCAGGAATTGTACAATTGTCGTGACTACTCCAACCACAAGTCCGCCATCATCAAGACGAAGGATCAGACCATCGCCATGCTAGCGAAGGATCGCAAGTCTCGCCGCCGTCAGCTCGACAAGAAGGAGCGCATCATTGCCCGTCTTCGCCACCGTATCTCGGATTTGGAGGAGACCATCCACAAGAGAGACATGCAGTTGGAAGAAAGGGAGAATGCCGGAGAGGATCTTCGTGGAGACCCCTACTCCTATCTCAGCGATGATGAGGATTTTCTGGAGGATCAGGCTATGGATTTCTTCACCAATGAGGATGACTACGCCTTCATCAATGACGATGAGGATGATGAGGATGACGAATACACCGACTCCGAGGAGTAGTAGCACTTGAACACTAGCGTAGTGAGTTGTATTCGGTCCCACTGTATCGTAGTTTCCAGAATGGTTCTTAAAACCATCTGTTTTTCTTGTTTTGTGGTGTGTGTTTGTATCGTGTGCTATGAATGAATGAATGAAAAGCAAGTTGCTAGAAAATCTGAGCCAAACTTTAAAAACTTCTCAAAGTCCCGAAACCATAGAAATTTCCCTCTTTTCTCATGATCTATCTCAATCTTCAGATGCCACGCGGAGGAAGTGGTTCATCCCCGGACCCGATATTGCAGATCCTACAAATGTTGGTTTCTGACCACGAAGCCGAAAGATCCGAACGTCAAGCCAACCTAGCCACCCTTCAGCAGATAGCCCAGCTGGCCCACAATAATCAAGGCCATGGAAACCAGGACAACCATGGATCTAAGCTCAAAAATTTCCAGAACACCAACCCACCAGTTTTCACTAAGTCGGAAGATCCCCTAGACGCCGATGATTGGCTGCAAACCATGGAAAACAACCTGGAAGTCGCCGGGGTGGAAGCCAACGAGAAAGTTCTGTTCGCCACCCACTATCTGGCCGGAGATGCAAGAGCATGGTGGAACAACGTTTGTGCAATGACCGGAGGACAGATGATGACCAGGGAGGACTTCAAAGTCAAGTTGAGCAAAACCCATGTTCCACCGGGTTTGATCAAGAGAATGAGAGATGAGTTCAGAGAACTGAAGCAAGGAAGGATGACCGTAGTGGAATACCGTGACAAATTCTTTTCATTATATAGGTATGCCCTGGATGAGATCGACACCGAAGCCAAGAAGGAGAGATTCTTGAATGGTCTGCACGATGAGATGCAGTCGGTGTTAGTCAATATCCCCTTTGCTGATATTGAAGCCCTTGTCGACTCTGCCATCCAGATGGAAATAAAGATAAACCAAGCCAATGAGAACCGCAAGCGTCGCATGATGCATCAGCCAGGAACCCACCAGACCCCAAAGTATTGACCTAACCCATCTCCAGGATTTGCCCCGAGAACCAACAGACCCCCGATGAACCGTTCGACCTATCCCAACCGTGGAAACCCGAGGCCCGGAGGAAATCACAACAACCCCAGCACCACCCAAGTTCAACAACAACAATGCTACCGCCAACACCAACATTGCCCCGAGGACTGGAAGCAATGATGTGCCTGTTGCAGCAAAGGACAAGTCGCAAGTGACTTGTTATGACTGTGGAAATAAGGTTCACTACTCCAACGAGTGCCCCAACAAGAAGAATGCCGCAGCCCCCAATACCAATGCCCCAGCTCAGCAGCAACGTCGTGTTTAGCCCAGAAGAAGATTTGCCCCAGGGAATTCGCTCAACCGCAACGGCCGTATTTTTCTCATGCATGCTGAAGAAGCTCAGGAAGCGCCAGACGTCGTGCTGGGTATGTTTTTCTGTTAATTCAGTACTTGCAAGAGTGTTTTTTGATTCGGGTGCATCGCATTCATTTGTCACCGAATAATTTTCCTGCACTAGTAAGATTCAACCAACGAAACTGAAGCATGTTATGATTGTTCAAATCCCCGGTTCAACCACCAAAGCTAGGCAAATTTGCAAAGGCGTCCCTATCCGAATCCATGGCATAGATTTTTATGCTAATCTGATAGTACTCGGAAGTAAAGGTTTGGAAGTAGTACTAGGAATGGATTGGATGTCCAAACATAAAGGATTGATTGACTGTGCCAAGAAAGCCATAACCATGACCAGTACAACCGGAATATCAGTCGAGCATATATCTGAAACCTTACCTCGTCAATTCAAGTGCAACAAGAGTATAGCCCAACCTACCATTGACCAAGTCTGGATAGTCTGTGAATACCCCGATGTATTTCCAGATGTTTTACCCGGTATGCCCCCAGATCGGGATATCGAGTTTATCATTGAACTAATCCCCGAAACCGGACCCATAGCCCAGAGACCCTATAGTATGAACCAGATGCGAACTAGCAGAAGAAGCAACTGGATTCCATGTTGGAAATTGGATTAATTCAACCAAGTGCGTCACCATGGAGATCACCTGTTTTGTTCGTGGACAAGAAAGATGGAGGTAACCGTTTGTGTACGGATTATCGGAAGTTGAATGATGTAACTATCAAGAACAAGTACCCATTGCCCAAAATAGAAGATTTGTTTGATCAGTTGACCGGTGCCAAAGTGTTTTCTAAGATTGATCTTAGAACTGGCTATCATCAACTCAAGATTCGCGTAGAGGATATTCCAAAGACTGCCTTTACCACCAGATATGGATTATACGAGTATGCTGTCACGTCTTTTGGATTAACCAATGCCCCCGCTTACTTCATGAATCTTATGAATAAGATTTTTATGGACTTCCTGGATAAGTTTGTCGTTGTTTTCATCGATTACATACTGATTTATTCCAAATCAGAAGAAGAACATGAGCTACACCTAAGGACCATTCTTGGAACCCTTAGAGAGCATCAGCTGTATGCCAAGTTTAGCAAATGTGAATTCTGGTTACAGGAGGTACGATTCCTCGGCCACATTGTATCAGCCGGAGGAATTGCCGTTGACCCTGCAAAGGTGAAAGATTTCGAAGATTGGCAAGCCCCAACCACTTAAACCCAAGTTCGTGCATTTCTCGGATTGGCGGGATATTACCGCAAGTTCGTAGAAGGATTCTCGAGTATCGCCAGACCCATGACCCAATTGCTGAAGAAGGACAAGAAGTTTGAATGGACCGACAAATGTGAAGTGAGTTTTCAAGAACTCAAGAGGAGATTTATTTCAGCCCCAATCTTAAATCATGCCAGATATCACAAACCCCTTCGATGTGTATTGTGACGCATCCAAGATCGGTCTCGGATGTGTGCTAATGCAATAAGGCAAAGTTATATCTTATCTATCTCAACAACTAAAACAACATGAGCAAAATTACCCAACCCATGACCTCGAACTCGCAGCCGTAGTTCTAGCCCTGAATACATGGAGGCATTACCTGATGGGAAACCGTTGTGAGATCTATTCGGATCACAAGAGCCTGAAGTATATATTCACTCAGAAGGAGCTGAATATGAGACAAAGAAGATGGATTGAGCTAATCAAGGATTATGATCTGGACATTCACTATCACCCCGGTAAAGCCAACGTGGTAGCAGATGCCCTTAGCAGATTGCCGTGCCTCTTGAACTCCATGATTTTGACGGAGCAACCAAGCTTGCACGAAGAGATGGAAGATTTTCGAATGGAATTAGTAAGTGAAGGATTTTTGGCTAGCATAGAACTTCAACCCACTTTGATCATCCAGATCAAAGAGGCGTAGAAAGGAAATGCTAGTATCGACGGAATCAAGCGTTGTATCGTTATAGGCAAAGTACCCAATTCACCGAAGACGAAGAAGGAGTTCTGTGGTACAAATGACGCCTTTGTGTACCAGCAGATTCGGAATTGAAAGAAGTTATTCTGAAGAAAGCTCATGATACTCTTTATTCTGTCCACCCCGGAGGAACAAAGATGTATCAATATTTGAAAGAGCAATTTTGGTGGCATAAGATGAAGAGAGAAATCGGAAGCTATATCGCCAAGTGTGATATATGCCAGCGAGTCAAGGCAGGACATCAAAGACCTGCTGGATTGCTGCAACCATTGCAGATTTCGGAATGGAAATGGGATTCCGTTGGAATGGACTTTATCACCGGATTGCCTACTTCTAGTAGGGGAAATGACTCTATCTGGGTCATAGTGGACAGGTTGTCCAAAGTCGCCCAGTTCTTACCCGTCAAGACCACATATCAGAGTTCGAAGCTAGCGGAGTTATACATCGCTAGAATCGTCAGTTTGCATGGAGTCCCTAAGAACATCGTATCGGATCGAGGAACTCAGTTTATCTCGATATTCTGGAGGAAAGTTCAAGAAGGTTTAGGACCTCAGACCGATGGACAAACGGAGCGAGTAAATCAAATACTCGAAGATATGTTGAGAGCCTGTGTGTTAGAATATGGATCTATGTGGGAAGACTGTCCGCCGTTTGCAGAATTTTCGTACAACAATAGTTATCAAGCTAGTTTGCAAATGGCCCCATTTGAATTCATGTACGGAAGAAAGTGTCGCACCCCTTGGAACTGTTAGGAAGTAGGAGAGATTCAGATTTTTGGACCTGATATCCTACGAGAAGCCTAAGAGAAGGTTCACAAGATTCGTGAGCACCTCAAGACAGCCTAGTCCCGACCGAAGAGTTACGCCGACAAGAGACCTCGCCTTCAATATAGGAGATTTTGTGTATGTGAAGGTGTCGCCATTGAAATGAATGCAGCGTTTCCAGCTGAAAGGAAAGTTAGCCCCCAGATATATCGGACCTTTCAAAATTCTAAACCATCAAGGAGAAGTGTCGTATCAATTGGAACTGCCCGAAGAGATGTCATCCGTGCACAATGTGTTCCATATCTCATTACTTCGCAAGTGCCTCGAGGTTCCAGAGAAGACAGAAGTGTTCAAGAATATCGATCACCGGACCATAGAAATCAACGATGACCTGACCTATCCCGAAGTACCCGTCCGTATTTTGGAAGAATCTTTCAGAACTACCAGAACCCGAATAAAAAAGTTTCTCAATATTCAGTGGAGAAACCACACAAGAGAGGAAGCTACTTGGGAGCGCAAAGATCACATCAGGACGGAGTTTCCCGATCTCTTCAAATCCTAGGTAATCTTTTTTGTCCTTTTTCAAATCTCAGGGCGAGATTTTGTTTAAGGGGGAAAGGTTTGTAACATCCCAAAAATATTAAACTAGAATCATCAAACTCTAATCACCAAATTTAGGATTAACAAAAACTTTTCCAATTAAAAATATGAAAGCATTCATATGTGTGTGCATTAATATTTGGATTATTTTGAATTGCCATGGTTCTGTGTTTCTTTGCTTGTAAAATTATTCTTAGGTGAAATAAACATCATCTAAACAATCCCCAATCTTTTCCCAAAGACAAACAAGTCAAAACAAACAAATTAAGTGAATGGACACTTTGGCCAAATTAACTCCCATGCCTACTTTGGCTATATCTAACTTTCAGAACTTAACATAAACATGTATGGATCTTTGCACCCCTTTAAAGTACTCATAACAAGGTACCAAGACCCACTTTGTGATCATCCAAAAACATTTAAATGCATAATTTAAATGACAGTTTAAAATTAAATCTATTACATATGGGAAGATCCCACTTATTCAAAAACCACTCAAACAAGCTCAATTTTCAAAACCGAAGCATCCACAGTATCACCAGCACATGCCTATCACACCCACCAAAAATCTTTTCAAAATTCAAAACTTGAATTCATGCTGCCATTTCATCAAATAGCTTGCAGATGCAAATCAAACAAAATGAAAACACTATGTTGAGCAGTGTTTTGGGCCTAACTTGTTCCCTCTCTAGCTCACAGCAACCTCATTAGATCATCTAGCAAACTTAACTAAGCTCTAGCCCCACTGTAAACTCGCCAATGTCATCAATGGTGAACAGCCCGAGAGCACCCATGTCACCCCAGTGTGAACAACAAGCTAGGAGAGGAACTAGCCGTGCCAACCTTGTCTGGGAGGTATCCCATGCCTCACCACCCCCTCTCGACCAGCCCTGCCTCGCGGACAGCAACCAGACCCTCCAGGAACACCGCGCCCGTGCCGTTGTCGACCATGCCGATGCGCACCGCAGAGCACGCGCCGTTCCCACGCAACCCGACCACCTCGAGCCCTCGCCGTCCGCCAGCATGCACCCCACTGTCCCAGGAGAGCGCCAGACATGCCCATTTCACCGCCCGTACCCCGTAGCCACCGCTCGCCGCTGAGTTTGCTGCCTCTGTCTCGCAGAGCATCGCATGTTCCTGACCGTTTGCCACCGCCCCTACAAGCGCATTTACACCTTAGAGCATCGCCAGGATACCACCGATCGATCGCCACCCTCGGCCATGCCTCTAGCCGCTAGTATCTGTGTCGCCACCGTCGCCTGCCCATCCCTCTCGGTCTCGCCGTCGAGCCTATAAAAGGAGGCCACCCCCAGCCGATTGAAGCACACCATCTCACTCCCCTGACCTCACTGATCGTTCCAACCCGTAGCCGGAGCAAGGCGAGCAGCGCATCACCGAAATATCACCGAAGTCCGTCGCTGCTGGAGGAGAAGGAAGCCATCGATTTCGTCCACCCCAGGAGCTGCCGCGACCACCCCTGAGTTCGCCGTCGTCGACTTTGTCGTTCGCCCGCATCGTTGACCCTCGCCTAAGCCCCGGTGAGCCTCCCACGACCCCCACTGAGCCGCTAGGGTTCGAGCTCGCCGGTGAATAGTTCATCGTCGACGACGACCCTCAGCCGTCGATCTTCATTCTAATCCAACGCACCACATCGCCTGCATCGCTTCGTGTTTAAAGAGTCATCGACGATAGACCATACATCGATTCGCCCGCTCTGCGGAGTGACACTGGGTCGGCCCGTTAACCTTTCCCGCGTAGCCCACTCGTTTGAATTTAGATTTTTCTATTTAGATTCAAACTCAGTTCTGTACCTAGTTTCAAAAATCAACCCAGCTCGATTCAGTGAACCAAATTGAATGAAACCAAATTTGTTAGAAAGATATTGAAATTCTTAATCCAAGCCTGTTGGATTAAAATAATTTGAATCTATAGAACAACCTTGGTTAAAATAAAAAGGAAGAAGCTTTTCTGCATTCAAACATTTTTCAAATTTAAACTATAATAGCTTTTGAGTTGATCCGAACTCTCAAAAATCACATTTGACCATACCTTTCAGAATATATAAAAACATAGGGGTTTACTTACAGAAATAATGTTCAAGTAATAAAAGAATGCCACATAGACATTTCTAGTCACTTTATTTAATTGAAATAAAAGGTTAAACCTTATTAAATTGTGACACCACTTTAAATCACATTCCCATGTTGTCACATCCCAAGATTTTTCAAATCTTGTAATGTGAAAATAAATGAATAAAATAAAACTTTGTTTGATTTTCAGAGCCAGAAGAAACTTTTTGAATTCAATTGGAACTTCAAACCAATTTGAATCAAATAAATCCTAAAGGGATTTATGAGGGTAAACACTTATTAAAGAAAATATTTTGAATATTTTAGAATTACTATTTTGGATCTTTAAAATAAAAGGTTTTGGTTTTCAAAGGAAAAGAGGATTTATAAATAAGGATTATTTTATATAGCCAAATTAAACCTTGGCCAAGCTTTGGAATTAAAACATTTTGTTTGAATAAAAGTAGCAAAGGTTTATTTAAATAAATTAATAAGGATTTAATATCCAATTTTATTTAAATAAAAGGTTTTACCATTTTAATTAAAACATCAAAAACTTATTAAATTATTTTAAATAAGTTTTCCAAATATTTTATATTCTCAAATAAAACCTACTGAAGTGTTTTGGCTTTATTTTAGATTTCAAAACAAATATTTTAAATAAAATAAATCCTATTTTAATAATGAAGGTCTATTGTATTTAATTATTAATGGACCCTAAAATAAAAGGTTATTTTTGTTTTAAACAAGTTTCCAAGTATTCATTATTTCCAAATAAACCTACTGATTTGGTTTTGAAAATATTTGGATTTCAAATGGAGATTTTATTAATTAAATCAAACTCTATTTTATTAAATAACTAAAGATCCATTTTATTTAATTAAAGAATGGATCCTAAAAAGAATAAAATTATTATTTTATTTGGGATTTGGTTTATGTTGATAAATGTAACCAAATTCAAAGTTACAAAGTTTAGTGATTGTTTGAATCAAATTGAGTGTTGTTTGATTGTTTGAATTTCAAAACAGAAAAAGAATTAGAAAAGGAAAAGGTTCGGGAGAAAAAATTGATTTGGACTGACCCAACCCAAACCCACTAAAGCCCGAAACAGCCCGACTATTCCTCCCCGAGGAAAAAGCGATTCGCCTGTGATATCAAACCCACAGAGAGAATGACTGGTGGACCTCCCCCTCATTTCTCTTCTCACTGCCAGGTAGACCCCACTCCCCCTGTTCATCGTCCACACCTGCGCGACCTGTTCTTCCTCCCTCGTCGTTTTTTCCTACAGTGATTCCGCAGCTTAATTCGCT
Source organism: Avena longiglumis (assembly GCA_030063025.1). NCBI lineage: Eukaryota > Viridiplantae > Streptophyta > Magnoliopsida > Poales > Poaceae > Avena > Avena longiglumis. The sequence continues at coordinate 188,306,191 of CP125974.1, read as the reverse complement.
TTAACGCGACAGACGTTACCAGCCTTGATCACGCAGATGGAAACGCCAGGACATCCTCTATATTTTCCCTCTGACACCTCGCGCTCGCACGCCCCAGACCGCCTCCAATTTCTTCCCGAGCACCCTCTGCTCCGACGAGGGCCAGAATCGATTCCGGCCAAACCACATCACCCCGAACCTCCCTGAGCACGCTGACAGCCTCCCCACTCACAGACAATCCTCCCTGTGCCTTCAGTTCGACCGCGGGCGCCCCGAAGCGTCGGCTTGGACAAGCTCCGACAGCGCCGCCGTCCGTTTCCACTCCGGCGACGACTTTCAGGTGAACCAGACCGCCCCGACTCCTCTCGTTCACGCACACAGCATCGCCTTGCTCTTACGCATCTGAATGTGCTCCTGTTTTGCCTTAGGGCGATCTGCAGCGACGACTCCTACCATCACCACCGTCTATCTTAACTCCGACGAGCACTTCTGGTATGCATCTGACCACCCCGCGCCTCCTCGTTGACACTCCCGCACTCGCCACCCCTTTCTGCATCTAACTGCATCGTTATTTTGCTTTGGGGTGATCCTCAGCGACGTCTACGACGACCACCTGAAGCACCCGACGCCGACCTCCACTCCGGCGAGGAATTACTACAGACCCTGAGCGCCCCGCAACCAACCGACCGTGCCCCGAGCATCACCTCGTCCTCGCGATCACGGTGAGAGTTCTCACCTCGTACCTTGCTTCCTAGAACCGCCGATAGCCGCAGCCAGACCGTCGCCACCGCGCGCAGCCACCGAGCGCCGCCGGAATTTGGCAAGCATGTTAGTGACCGTTAGATTTAGATCTAACGTATAGGAAAGAAAGTGGGCGAAGGGGTATCAAGCAACCAGTACCGTGCGATCTCACTTAGATCCACCAATCCAGAGAGATCAATCCACCCGAACCGGTACCGTCCAGTTAAAACACGCCGCGTGTCACCTATTTCGTTTTAAAAGAAATTTGAAAACAGATTTATTTGCAAACTTCAAACCCTGGTAACTTTCAAACCAGACGTCCAAAAATTGCAAATTTTATGTCGTTGGATTCAGGAGAACAAGCCCTAGCCAACCATGCCCTTGGTTTTACAGATAGTATCTGTTAGTTTGGTTGAATTTGCAGAAACTTTTGTATGCTTGTCTAGAGTATAAAAATTGTTTAAAATTGGTTTTAGGATTAAATCTTTAGCAAAATGGATTTATGTGACCTTACTGACCCTAGGAACCAACCCTTGGTATTAAAAATTATTTTGGTATAATTTAGGTTGAATTATTTAACTTAACCATATTCTAGCCAAATAAAATTATGGATTTTACTATGGAAATGTTTTTACAAGAAAACTTTGAAAAAATGTTTGGATCAAAACCTACTGACCCAAAAACACCAAGTTTTGCAATCACAACTCACCTGGTAAAAAAAACATAAGGTTTTGCTTTAAATAAAGAAAATATTTTTCACCACATAAAATAATGAGTGGTTTGGATATGGTTTAAGGATAAAACACATTTGCAAATGACTTTTCCATTTTGGTAAATGACCAATTTGGACTTTACAAAGTTATAAACCTAGTAGAGACCTTCCTTGTAAACAAAACCATCTTAAACATGTTCCCATACATGACTTAGAATCCATGCTTGTGTATGTGAAATGTTGTTTGTATATTGGTTTGGAATGCTACTTGATACTATGATTGTTTGATTGACTTGTAGTGAATTTAGCTAAGTGTGAGACTAGCAAGATCAAGGAGTAAACCCTCATTCCCTACCAAAAAGGCAAGTGACACTATCATCTAAAGTCCTACTATTTTCATTATACTTAGTGGATTTTGAAACATGCATGAAAAGAATTTCTATACTTATGCTATGCTAAATCCAAATAGGATTCCCTATACATTCCTTAGTGAAAACATTGTAGTTGTTACATGCTTAGCCATGCTATATTTTGAAAAGAGATACATGTTGATATTTTATGAAGTTGAGAAAAGGACTTGTGTTTTTATATAATAAAACAAGGACTCAATGAACCACCTGGGTGGCCAAGGATACTTTGAGTATAGGAGAAGGTGGCAACAAAAGGAACCATGACTATGGCAATCTCTTTGTGTTGTGCTCCAAAGGAAACCACCCAGGAAACTTAGAGATTGAACATGTTTCTCCAATTGTGGCTTTCGTGTGCAACCACATGCTATTATGGCTCTGGCTTAGTCAACTACATTAGGAAGACCCATACATTGTCTTTAGTTACCGGACATGGGGATCTGGAATGCTTCATGGGGGCTGAAGACAAGCTAGCAATGATGTATGGGAGGACCTTTTGGAAAGACTTGCCACACTCTCGATCACGGTACTCCATCTTGGTGAGCACTAATCCAGTAGGCCACTGGTGGCAACAAGATGGGATTGTGACATGTGGGTAAAGTGTACTCCTTCAGCAGAAGTTAATAAAATCTAAGTACTTAGCCGTGTCCCCGGTTATGGACAATACTGAGCAACTAAAGATTGAACTATGGGAGATCTCGACATTCCAACTTCTAAAATAAAAACTTGATGCCCTTGTGTGTCTACCAAGGAATTCAAAGAGATTTTGTTAAGCTTGAAGCACTTGGGGTTACCAAGGTTCTCAAGAGATTTTTGCTTAAACACTTGATGTACTTGGGGTTACCAAGGAACTCATGAGATATTATAAAACTTGATGCACTTGGGGTTACCAAGGTGCTCAAGTAATTTTGACAAGGACTTGAACACTTGAGTTTCTACCAAGTAGTTCAAGGAACTTGGAAAAGAAATTTGACAAAGTACCAAAACCTTTTTGAAAAGATAGGATAAAATATTCTTTATGCAAATAATCCTTAAACTCTACTTAGCCAAATATTCATGTAATGATAGGATCCACTCTTATTATACATAGAAGTGAAGCTTGCCAATACAAATCAAATGTATTGACCCATGTGGCTGTAACTTGTAATGTTGCAGGTTGATTGTTTTTAAGTGAAGATTGTTTGATTGACTAGGACTACAAAGTCTACAACAAACATCTGCCTGTGGCACTTCGAAGATGAATGAACCATACTCATAGTTATTCCGCTGCACTTTAATATAATAGCCAAATGAGCTATGTATGATGTAATAAAACTGTGTTATTCCTGGTTATAAAGTTATATTATGACCTTTGTTTTCTTGATATTACATCTAAACTGTGGATGCTAGCTATTGATCCAGGGACTAGCATTGTAAAACACAGGAGGAACCTACCTTGTTGGGTTGGAACTTCTACAGATGGTATCAGAGCACTGTGTTTCCTGTAGGATTTGTAACCCTAGGATTGGACAAAACCCCTTAGGAAAAAATAGGAGTTGTATTTGTTTCAAAACTTATTTACAAACAATCTTGTAAAACCTTTTCTCAACCATTTTGGTTTTGATTCTACATCTCTTCTATTTCAACTTGATGGACAAGACCTCAGCATGAGCAAATGACTTCACCAACTCCAATGACTTCAACATTATTTCACCAAGGACTTCAACTTGGATATCACTAAGGACTACAAGTGAGACAAGAAATGTTACTCAAGACTTGAAGACTAAGGAAACACAACTTAGAAGGAATCATCATCACCTTTGGAGTTTTGTGACCAAGACACAAGAATTTTTCCAAGGAAACTATGATCTCATTCAAGAAGAAACAACAAAGAATAATGGAACGATCTCAAGTGAACCATATAGTTAGACCACCATTTTAAGTTTAGATCAAACACACCAACTTATGTGGTGTAGCAAAAATATTTTGTTGCCTGAAAATGTGCTTGAAACTTGTTGTTTGAGTGGAATGATTGTTTGTGATTGCTTGCACCTTGCTTGTGTGAATTGTGAAGTGTGTGATTAGAAATATTTCCTTAGAAACATCTTGCCTACTCTAATCTTCCTTCAACCCAAACAGATGACTACTCCAAAGGACTCCAAGGTTGATGACACCAACACCAACCAAGCTGACAGCATGAGAGAGCTCATAGAAACCCAACATCAGTTGAACCAACTGACAGCTCAGTTCCTAGCCAACAATAGTGATAAAGATCCAGCACTACAAAAGTTTTTGGAGGAACAATCCCAATTGATGCTTAAGGTGACTAATCAAATGATTAGCATGGAAGAAAGCTATCCTAGAAGTGTGTATGATAACAAGGATGACAAGAATGTTATTCTAGTTGGAGCCCCAGCTTGCATTATTTGTGGAGACAAGGATCATACTTCCAAGGAGCATGAAGGACAATGCCCCAATTGTGAAGAAGACCATCCTGTTGGACAATGCCCCACCTCTCAAGATACTTGTTACCTTTGTGAAGGAAGTGATCATACTCCTGACCAATGTCCTATCTATGCCATGGTAGAACAAAGGAAACAAGAAGGATCCAAGTCCACCAAAGGAAAAGGACCACTTCTACCTCCAAACAAGACAACCCAATTCAAAGGATCAAAGAAAACCAAGAAACCCAAGCAAGACATGAGCCTTGCACAATGTCGTAAATGTAAGGAAATGGGACACTACTCCATTGGATGCCCAGAGAACAAGAAGAATAAAGAGATTTACCAAGTGTGGTGCAACAACTGCAAAGAACCAGGTCACTATGTAGCAACTTGCCCACAAGAGCCACGTAAAGAACTCAAGGACATTCATTGTTTCAACTGCAAGAACCCAGGACACTATGCGAGCAACTGTCCAGAAAGGATGAAGAACAAGTTGAACAAGCCTATGGAGAAGCTCAACCTTGGCCCATGAGTCAAATATGGAAACCAAGGAAACCATGCAAATGTTTGCCATGAAGAATTTTTCCCAGGATCCCAAGAAGGACAATATGTAATTTTTGTTTGAACTTTTTAAGGGTGGTAGTACCCTAGTTGTTTTGAACTTGCTTGTAACCCTAACCTTCCCGAATCTCGGGACGAGATTCCTTTTAAGGGTGGTAGCCTGTCATATCCCAAGATTTTCCAAATCTTGTAATGTGAAAATAAATGAATAAAATAAAACTTTGTTTGATTTTCAGAGCCAGAAGAAACTTTTTGAATTCAATTGGAACTTCAAACCAATTTGAATCAAATAAATCCTAAAGGGATTTATCAGGGTAAACACTTATTAAAGAAAATATTTTGAATATTTTAGAATTACTATTTTGGATCTTTAAAATAAAAGGTTTTGGTTTTCAAAGGAAAAGAGGATTTATAAATAAGGATTATTTTATATAGCCAAATTAAACCTTGGCCAAGCTTTGGAATTAAAACATTTTGTTTTGAATAAAAGTAGCAAAGGTTTATTTAAATAAATTAATAAGGATTTAATATCCAATTTTATTTAAATAAAAGGTTTTACCATTTTAATTAAAACATCAAAAACTTATTAAATTATTTTAAATAAGTTTTCCAAATATTTTATATTCTCAAATAAAACCTACTGAAGTGTTTTGGCTTTATTTTAGATTTCAAAACAAATATTTTAAATAAAATAAATCCTATTTTAATAATGAAGGTCTATTGTATTTAATTATTAATGGACCCTAAAATAAAAGGTTATTTTTGTTTTAAACAAGTTTCCAAGTATTCATTATTTCCAAATAAACCTACTGATTTGGTTTTGAAAATATTTGGATTTCAAATGGAGATTTTATTAATTAAATCAAACTCTATTTTATTAAATAACTAAAGATCCATTTTATTTAATTAAAGAATGGATCCTAAAAAGAATAAAAATTATTATTTTATTTGGGATTTGGTTTATGTTGATAAACAGAACCAAATTCAAAGTTACAAAGTTTAGTGATTGTTTGAATCAAACTGAGTGTTGTTTGATTGTTTGAATTTCAAAAACAGAAAAAGAATTAGAAAAGGAAAAAGGTTCCAGGGAGAAAAAAAATTGATTTGGACCTGACCCAACCCAAGACCACTAAAGCCCGAAACAGCCTATTATTCCTCCCCGAGGAAAAAAAGATTCGCACGCAGTATCAAACCCACAGAGAGAATGACTGGTGGAACTCCCCCTCATTTCTCTTCTCACTGCCAGGTAGACCCCACTCCCCCTGTTCATCGTCCACACCTGCGCGACCTGTTCTTTCTCCCTCGTCGTTGTTTCCTACAGTGATTCCAAAGCTTAATTCGCTTTAACGCGACAGACGTTACTAGCCTTGATCACGCAGATGGAAACTCCAGGACATCCTCTATATTTTCCCTCTGACACCTCGCGCTCGCACGCCCCAGACCGCCTCCAATTTCTTCCCGATCATCCTCTGCTCCGACGAGGGCCAGAATCGATTCCGGCCAAACCACATCACCCCTAACCTCCCTGAGCACGCTGACAGCCTCCCCACTCACAGACAATCCTCCCTGTGCCTTCCGTTCGACCGCGGGTGCATCTGACCACCCCGCGCCTCCTCGTTCACACTCCCGCACTCGCCACCCCTTTCTGCATCTAACTGCGTCGTTATTTTGCTTTGGTGTGATCCTCAGCGAAGTCTACGACGACCACCTGATGCACCCGACGCCGACCTCCACTCCGGCGAGGAATTACTGCAGACCCTGAGCGCCCCGCGACCAACCGACCGCGCCCCGAGCATCACCTCGTCCTCGCGATCACGGTGAGAGTTCTCACCTTGTACCTTGCTTCCTAGAAACGCCGATAGCGCGCAGCCACCGAGCGCCGCCGGAATTTGGCAAGCATGTTAGTGACCGTTAGATTTAGATCTAACGTATAGGAAAGAAAGTGGGCGAAGGGGTATCAAGCAACCAGTACCGTGCGATCTCACTTAGATCCAACGATCCAGAGAGATCAATCCACCCGAACCGGTATCGTCTAGTTAAAACACGCCGCGTGTCACCTATTTCGTTTTAAAAGAAATTTGAAAACAGATTTATTTGCAAACTTCAAAACCTGATAACTTTCAAACCACACGTCCAAAAATTGCAAATTTTATGTCGTTGGATTCAGGAGAACAAGCCCTAGCCAACCATGCCCTTGGTTTTACAGATAGTATCTGTTAGTTTGGTTGAATTTGCAGAAACTTTTGTATGCTTGTCTAGAGTATAAAAATTGTTTAAAATTGGTTTTAGGATTAAATCTTTAGCAAAATGGATTTATGTGACCTTACTGACCCTAGGAACCAACCCTTGGTATTAAAAATTATTTTGGTATAATTTAGGTTGAATTATTTAACTTAACCATATTCTAGCCAAATAAAATTGTGGATTTTACTATGGAAATGTTTTTACAAAAAAACTTTGAAAAAATGTTTGGATCAAAACCTACTGACCCAAAAACACCAAGTTTTGCAATGACAACTCACTTGGTAAAAAAACATAAGGTTTTGCTTTAAATAAAGAAAATATTTTTCACCACATAAAATAATGAGTGGTTTGGATATGGTTTAAGGATAAAACACATTTGCAAATGACTTTGCCATTTTGGTAAATGACCAATTTGGACTTTACAAAGTTATAAACCTAGTAGAGACCTTCCTTGTAAATAAAACCATCTTAAACATGTTCCCATACATGACTTAGAATCCATGCTTGTGTATGTGAAATGTTGTTTGTATATTGGTTTGGAATGCTACTTGATACTATGATTGTTTGATTGACTTGTAGTGAATTTAGCTAAGTGTGAGACTAGCAAGATCAAGGAGTAAACCCTCATTCCCTACCAAAAAGGCAAGTGACACTATCATCTAAAGTCCTACTATTTTCATTATACTTAGTGGATTTTGAAACATGCATGAAAAGAATTTCTATACTTATGCTATGCTAAATCCGTATAGGATTCCCTATACATTCCTTAGTGAAAACATTGTAGTTGTTACATGCTTAGCCATGCTATATTTTGAAAAGAGATACATGTTGATATTTTATGAAGTTGAGAAAAGGACTTGTGTTTTTATATAATAAAACAAGGACTCAATGAACCACCTGGGTGGCCAAGGATACTTTGAGTATTGGAGAAGGTGGCAACAAAAGGAACCATGACTATGGCAATCTCTTTGTGTTGTGCTCCAAAGGAAACCACCCAGGAAACTTAGAGATTGAACATGTTTCTCCAATTGTGGCTTTCGTGTGCAACCACATGCTATTATGGCTCTGGCTTAGTCAACTACATTAGGAAGACCCATACATTGTCTTTAGTTACCGGACATGGGGATCTGGAATGCTTCATGGTGGCTGAAGACAAGCTAGCAATGATGTATGGGAGGACCTTTTGGAAAGACTTCGTCACACTCTCAGTCTGCCGGTACTCCATCTTGGTGAGCACTAATCCGATGGCCACTTGGTGGCAACAAGATGGGATTGTGACATGTGGGTAAAGTGTACTCCTTCAGCAGAAGTTAATAAAATCTAAGTACTTAGCCGTGTCCCCGGTTATGGACAATACTGAGTAACTAAAGTTTGAACTATGGGAGATCTCGACATTCCAACTTCTAAAATAAAAACTTGATGCCCTTGTGTGTCTACCAAGGAATTCAAAGAGATTTTGTTAAGCTTGAAGCACTTGGGGTTACCAAGGTGTTCAAGAGATTTTTGCTTAAACACTTGATGTACTTGGGGTTACCAAGGAACTCATGAGATATTATAAAACTTGATGCACTTGGGGTTACCAATGTGCTCAAGGAATTTTGACAAGGACTTGAACACTTGAGTTTCTACCAAGTAGTTCAAGGAACTTGGAATAGAAATTTTACAAAGGACCAAAACCTTTTTGAAAAGATAGGATAAAATATTGCTTTATGCAAATAAGCCTTAAACTCTACTTAGCCAAATATGCATGTAATGATAGGATCCACTCTTATTATACATAGAAGTGAAGCTTGCCAATACAAATCAAATGTATTGACCCATGTGGCTGTAACTTGTAATGTTGCAGGTTGATTGTTTTTAAGTGAAGATTGTTTGATTGACTAGGACTACAAAGTCTACAACCAACATCTGCCTGTGGCACTTCGAAGATGAAGGACCCATACTCATAGTTATTCCGCTGCACTTTAATATAATAGCCAAATGAGCTATGTATGATGTAATAAAACTATGTTATTCCTGGTTATAAAGTTATATTATGACCTTTGTTTTCTTGATATTACATCTAAACTGTGGATGCTAGCTATTGATCGAGGGACTAGCATTGTAAAACAGAGGAGGAACCTACCTTGTTGGGTTGGAACTACTACACATGTACTGAAATATGTGGTGATGACATGTGTCAACTTGATCCCATGTTTGGTTTGGAGAATATTAAATCTTAAATAGTTTTTCAATGAGTAGAAATTACTTTTCTAAAAATAAAAGAAATAAGACAAAGCTTTAATCTTGTAATATTAGTGATGATGCTAGATCATCTATAGAACCCTTGTGTGTGATGATTGAAAGTAGTTAAGTATTTTTTGGTGATTGTTCACCTCGTATTTATTCATAGACGCTAGTACCGACCAAGGATACGAGGAGGAAGGAGGATACTACGAAGAAGAAGCCGAGGAAAACTTCAACCACTGCTCTGCACAAGGCAATCCTAATACTACTAGTTGAATGTGCAAGCTAACACTTGCAAGATACTCTACTTATGCAAGCTAATACTGCTTGTTACCATGCAAACTATATGCCTTAAGAATATGTGATCATACCCACTTGATAACCCAATCCTAGTTTTACTTGCAAGCTTCTACTTTATTTCTTTATGAAAGCTCTTACTTAGAGTTTGCTTGAGTAAATTGTAGATACTAGAAAGATAATTGAAGGTTGCATAAAGAGCATTAAATTTGGCCTAAGCTAGATAATCTTGATGTCATCCTAAGGCATGAGATTGTACTTAGTTAAACTCCACTAGTTTACCACCCCTCATTAGTATTCACTCCCATTTGTAGATGCTAGTGCTAAGAAGAAAACTTGATCATCTTTAGATGTGAATACTTGGTGGAAAAATGGATTTGAAAACCTTGGAATGATGGATCATTCTACTGAGATGTTTTTACATGTGTTTCCGAACACCAGATGATTTTGGTGATGAAAATGTTGAGGCATGAGCCTTAGCCCTTTTTAAAACTGATGGTTGTCTGGATGCGATACCATTCCAATTTTACCGTACAACCACAATACCCGAGAATTGGGTAGGGCTTGACTGGAAACTTATATACCTTAGTATTGGTTCCCTCACGGCCAAGGTCTGAGCTGAGGCTACCTTGTGAAGATTGTCCACCTGTGCAGTACCCAAGATGACAGTTGGTCATGGTTGGGAGGCCAAACTCACAGGAGAGGTGCTTATACTAGGGCGTGTAATTGAAAGGTTAGGATTGATGATCCGCATACTGAGTATGGTGAATTTAGGATTTGTTCCTGACGGATGTATCGAATGTTGTGGTGAAAGTGTACAATCTCTGCAGAGTGTCAAACTATTCGAATAGTCGCGTCCGCGGTGATGGACGGTTGGAGTGGCCATACTGTTCCCCTTTCAGATGTTTTCAAAATGACTTGTGAAATGAATTGAGATTTTGACTTAACCACAACAGAGTTGTGATATGAAATACAAGTTCTCACTTAGGTGTTATACAAATTCAACTAGCTTTTCTTGCTTCTGAACTTAGTAGAGCTTAGTGTCCTATTACAAAAACCCCCTTCACTTGTTAGTATTAGTTTGCGAGTACTTAAAGAGTACTCATGGCTTTGTCCCTCGCTATTCCTATGGAAAGACTATGAAGAGGAGTACCAGGAGGATGGACCCTAGGAAGGTTACGACAACTAGGATCATCTGCCATCATCAGCATTGCCTATGTCCCCGAAGATGGCGCTTCGCCTATGCTACCGTTATTTTTACGTTATTCCGCTGCTTGAGTTGTATTAAGAACTGGATCATGAGATCATTATTTGTGTAAGACCTTATGTATGGTTTGTAATGGATGATGTACTATGGTATCCAATTCTGTTATGTCTCGCAAAAATGGTAATCCTGGGATTGCGATGTATGGCATAACAGGCATCTGGGATTAAAAATCTGGGTGTTGACAACCGGTAGCCCACCGTGAAGCTGAAGGGTGAAACGGCATGACCGGAGGAGCCCTGTGGAAGCGGCAATCGACAATTGACGGAGATGGCCGGCGACGGAGATGACATGTCGATTAGGTCAACAGGGGATTCTCATGCTTCCGTGACCTATCTAGGGAGAACGAGGGTGGCGAGGCAATTCTCCTGGGCACCTCAGATAGTCACCGGGAGGACTACATCGACGATCTCCGGCGCTAGGTTATCGGTTTTGAAAGAAGAAATTGAGAGAGAGCTCCAGAGGGGAAGAATGGGGATAATGATGAGAGATGGCGCGTGCGGCGGTCTTATCTCCGTCTCTAGAATAGGACAGCCGGCATCGGGCATCGCGGCGCGAGGTCGCCGGCGAATGGCATCGGCTTGCCAACGTAGCTGCTTCACTGCTGCGAGGAAGATGACGATAGCTGAAAGGCTGAAGGGGTATGGGCCTCTAGCGGGATGGTGCTGGGCCAGGTGGGCTACGGTGTGGCGCGCGCGAGCGTCAAAAGGGGGAAGGAAAGATGGGGTGCGACCAAAAGCTGTTTTATTTTGTTTGTTTGTTTTTTCTTTTCTGTTTCCTTTTTTGCATTTTCAGATTTGTATTTTCACATTTTTTTGCAATTTTATTTTTAGAATTCACTTGTTAAATAACTGCAACAAAAATGAAATGTATTTAAAATCCTTTTTGTGAGCTTTTATCATATATTTTTTAAAGTTTCTTTATTTTCTTATATAAGTATTTTTTTAATATTAGTATGGTTTTTGTTATGAATTTTTGTTTCCATAATAAACCATGGATTTATTAAATGATCTTTCCTTCTTTATTTATAAAACTTAGTTCTAATTAACTTATAGTTTGGAGGGAAGCTTTTATATAATGATCCTATATTTTTATTTGATGCATGATATTCTAAGGATTTTGTATGGTTAATATTGCTCCCATGAATCTAGGAAATAACAAGGTATATATATTTTATTATAACAAACATAGGAGTTAGGGTTTGAACTGTAAATGCTTACCATAAATTCTTAGGAGATTTAATATACTCATATTCTTTTATAATTGTGAATAAAGGTGAATGCTTAAGACATATTGTCTTTATGTTTATGATCATGAATGATATCACCATCTAAAGTAAAATAGTGGAGTTGTTTTCTAGGCTAACTTATGAGATAGTTCCTAAGCACCTATGGTAATTATGTTTGAAAATGACAAAGATGTGCTTAAGTGATTTGATATAGGAAAATATTCCTATCAGCCATTGTGGAAATAAGATGATTGATCAAACATATGAGATAGATATTAAGTTTGATTATAGATTTAAGGTTTAGTGTTTATCAAGAATCCCTATCTTCCAAACTTCATAATTATGGACTTCTAATTAAGGAATTCCTTTCCTAGATATTCTACTTCTTCCTATTAATCATCATGTGTTGACATGATGAGATTTACTTCACAAGAATAATCTTATCCACCCTTTATCCTTTTGAATCCATTTGTAAATCCAATGATCTTGACACTAAAGCTCTTCATAATCTTCTCATATCTATACTTGGTTATTAAACTATTCTACTACTAATAATCTCCAATCCAAAAGATGGTTACATTTGTCTCCATTCATACTCTTCCTTTATCATCCATCACCAACATTACTCTGGTAAATGTATATATATATATATATATAATCCTACTTCACCTCAAGTGTTCAGTATTTCCCAAGAGGAAAATACTACTTCTATAATCCAATGTTGCTCTAGCATCATATTAATCATACTATCTTATCTCTACTTGACTCCAATATCTTATACTCAACTTCACATCATATCATGGTGATTTATCATGGCTAACCTAGAATAACATATCTATACTAGGGTTCAATCATGTTCTATCCACCAATGTCACTTATACATGATATAAGCATTCAATCTTGGTGACTAAAGCATGATCATTATAATCCTTTGATCCTTTATGGTTTAGGTTTCCAGTTGGCTAATCAAGGCCTTCATCAATACAACATTATAGTTGTATTATAATTATCTTCTTAGTATCTCTACCTGACTAAGAAATATTATTCATTGACTATGCCTACTTAATCCAATAGGATTACTCCTTGGTAACTATCTTCAATATTCATCCTTGAAATCTTATTTGTTACCATACAAATATATATTCCAGATAACTCTTCTATCCACTCAGGAGTGAGTTAACTCCATCAATTATCATATTGATCATATTCTCTTCCAACACTCCCATCATATAGATGATATCTAAAGCTAGCATTATTATTAACCTCTTCTTACTTCTTTCTTTATAGGCCTTAAGTGAATGCTATGATATGCACTATAACACCCCAGATATCTACCCTATCTGGAAATGCTACACAAACTTTAATCATTTCTCATAGTGTAACAAAACTCTAAATTTCAGCAAAATCTCCTCTGTTTACGAGGACATCCGTGACAACAAGATAATATTATACCACCAAATTATCAATACACATAACTAGACAGTTTAACGAGACTAAGTTAAAATTACATATCCAAGATGTCGGTTATTGGCCCACTCGGTAGCCACATGAAATAAACCAAACCTAAAGATAAAAAGTCTAGAGAAATCTTAAGTGTTGTTAAACTACTCTATACATAAAGTATTATGTGTGGAAGTAGTGTGTTGTAACATTCCTAAAATCATGTTTTCAAAGATTTCATATTATACATGCATGCATATCATTTAGGTATCAATTCAAACTCATTATGAAAGAAAACAGAACTTGGGAGCTATGATTTTATGTGATCAAACATTAATCAAATGCTACTCTCCAATGGGAGATTATTTGTTTCAAAACCAAACCTTGTTGCTCTCAGATTGTTTTGATTGATTGCTAGTGCTTAAACCAAATATTACAAAACAAATATGGATTTAAAACCATTTTCAAAACTTGTTCAAATGACTGTTTATTTTGTTTGATCAAAAGGACCAAGCTAATACAGAGAGACCACATGATTTTATACCCAGAAACATGAGTGTTACACTCTACAATAATCTAGAAAAAGTTTGAATTCAAATGGTTTTGAAATCATTTGAAAATGTTTCCTGGAAATTCAAATAGAAAAAGAAAAGGAATAAAGAAATAAGAAAAGGCCGGCGCTACTAATCTAGCCCAACAGTGAAACCAGCCCACTAAGCCCACCCGGGGTTTTCCCCTCTCTCTCTCACTGCATGACCACTGAGTCACCGACTGGGCCCATCCCCTCTTTCTTTCTCTCGCTGACAACCGCGGCCCACATGGCAGTCGTCGTCTCCACCCCCAGCGACCAGTTCATCCCCAAATTACGCCGGGAATTTCCTGTTTAATTCGCGGCTTCAATTCCCGTTCAATGCCTGAGTAAATCACTCCCGCGTCCTTGCTACTTAAACCCCCTCTGCCCCCTCTCCATTTTCCCCCAAACCCCAAGCACAGAGCGCCACCGGGCTGCTAGAATTTGCCCTCACACCGCCGCGGTACCGACAGACTCCGGCGACCAATTGTGGTAAGCTTCGTGCGTGACTCACTCTCTGGTTCATGAAAGCTTGTCCGTTATCTCTTTGCGCATCTTCTGACGTTCGCCGTTTTCCCTATTTCACACGAGGGCATCGACTTTGTCAAGCACCGCAACTTCCCAACGCCGTCTCCAACTTCGGCAAGGAATTCTGGTGAGGTACGACTGCCCCGTGCTTTTCCCTTGACCCCATCTTGTTCGCCTGAACGATACGCTCGCGCTGATGCCTTTCGTTTGAGTTAGGGCGGATCAGAGCATCGCCAACGTCGCCGTCCACCTAAGCCCGACGCCGCCCTGACTCCGACAGGCTCACACGGCCACAGCAACACGCCCCCGTTTCCACGACGACCACGTTGAGCTTCCTCGTGCTCATACGAGTCTGGTAAGCATCGCCACCGCCCCCAGCCCTCGCTAGATTCGCCGATCCATTGCCGGCAGAGCCGTCGCCGCCGTCCTAGACATTTGCGCCGCCGGGTTTTGGTCAAAGCATTTAGATCCACTGGATCTAGATTCAGTGATTGAGATTAGAAGATAGGCGAAGGGGTATGGTTAGAACTGAGCCGTTAGATTTTAGGTTGATCTGATGGTGCGCGAACACGATCCAGCGCGAAGCGGTACTAGCCAGTTAAAAAGCGCCGCGTGGCACGAGTTTGGTTTTAAAAGTTTGAATTTGATCTATTAGATATTAAAACTTATTTAATTCATAACTTTTGATTCCACGTCCAAATTTGACAAATTTTATATCAATGGAATTAGGAGAGAAAATCCTTTCCATCTATGAAATGTGTTTAATGTTTTTCCTATATTAAAATGGTTGTTTTTACAGATACATATGTAGGCCTATTTTGTGTATAACAATTATTTGGGAAATGTTTTAATGTTCAAATAAAGGTTGTTTGGCAAGTTTTGAACTTGTTTATGAATCAGTATTGTGCACTTGTCTTGTTGAGTATAGAAAATCATCAAATATCATATTGCATGCATCCATATATTTTTGCTTTTTTTATTTTGTATGTGATTTGGTGCTATCATTTTATGTGTAGATTTTGGTGCAAATAGTGATTGTGATTGTGAGGATTGTAGCTACTCTCCAAACTACCAAGGCAAGTGGTGGTTCATGATTTTATTCCTATGTTTTTCAAATATGCATTAGAAATATTTTGCTAGTCTTGCATGGATATTTTTGATCTATATGCTATGCTTGGGAAATCCTAGTAGTTGTAGAATTGCTAGAAATATTTCTAAGTCTTATCAATGCCATGCTTAGCCTAGCTATTAGAAACCAAGGGTGGTTATATTCATGATATGAATAAATATTCTAAGTCTTTGGACTATGTTTTTGTTTAATAAAACAACTAATTGAATGAAACACCTAGGTGGAATGGAAAGAATGGGTTATGTTGAGTGGTTACACAAGGCCCATTTCTATGGTTTACCTTGTGTATCTCACTTGTGGAAAGCCATCCAGGAACAAAGGGATTTGAGAGGCCAAATGTTAAGAAGCTTCTAGTGCAGCCACTTGGCAATATGGGCTCTGCCTAG
The DNA here is from genome assembly GCA_030063025.1 of Avena longiglumis. Taxonomy (NCBI): domain Eukaryota; kingdom Viridiplantae; phylum Streptophyta; class Magnoliopsida; order Poales; family Poaceae; genus Avena; species Avena longiglumis. The sequence goes on along the minus strand of CP125974.1, from coordinate 188,290,055 downwards.
ATCACATAGGTTGTAATAACTTAGCCATTTGGACAGTTGGTGGTAGTGGGATGATAGGTTGGAACTCGTCCATTTGGTCTAAGGGAAGGCTTCTGAAAGGTCCCGTCTTGGTGAAAATCAAGTCTTGTGGGAAAGTGCACAACCTCTACAGATGGAAGAATCTAAGTACTTAGCCATGTCCCTGGTATTGGACAACTTGAGCATCAAGACATGGAAGCTATCAAGAATCTCCTCATCCCAATTTCTAAGTAAAAACTTGTGGTTGAACAAGGGTGAAGGACCCCAATGTCTATTGGAGGTGACGCTAAAGACAAGTTTTTATGATTTTAAAACATATTTTGTGAACCCTATAGATTGTTGCCTTAATAAAAGCATTTCTCCACCACATAAAATAATGCTTTGGTTTAAAAATGGTTTATAGGTAGAATCTTTCGCAAATAGTTTTGCCACTTTATAAAATGACCAATAAGTGTTTTAGAATGTTTATAACCTATTAGAAACCACTTTTCCAAATAAAACAATCTTTAGCATGCTTGCATGCATTGTTTTGTTTCTATCATTTTATGTGATGTGTTGCTTGAATGGTAGATTAAAATATTGCTTGCTTGATTGAATTGTAGTGATTTGAAGAGTGTGAATATTGCAAAGATCAAGGAGTGAACTTATATTCTCTACCAAAAAGGCAAGTGATGCTTCATACTTTTGTCCCATTATTTTCACTATGCATTAGTGATATTTCTAAGTAGGACTTGCATGGAATTTTTGCTAAGCATAAAACTATGCCATGGGAAATCCTAGTAGATGAAACCTTAGTAGAAATTTCCTAAGTTAGGATTCCTACTACTATCATGCTTAGCTTAGCTAGTAGAAAACAAGGGTGGATTATATTCATGCTATGGAATATTTCTGAGTCAAGGACTTGTGTTTTTGTTTAATAAAACAACTAAGTGAATGAATCACCTGGGTGGAATGGAAGGTATGGTTTGTGTTGAGTGGTTACACAAGGCCCATTTCTATGGTTTACCTTCTGTATCTCACTTGTGGATGGCCACCCAGGAACAAAGGGATTTGAGAGGCCAAATTTCAAGAAGCTTCTAGTGCATCCACTTGGCAATATGGGCTCTGCCTGGATCACATAGGTTGCAATAACTTAGCCATTTGGACAGTTGGTGATAGTGGGATGATAGGTTGGAACGCGTCCATTCTGGTCTAAGGGGAGGCTTCTGAAAGATCTTGTCTTGGTGAAACCAAGTCTTGTGGGGAAAGTGCACCACCTCTGCAGAGTGTAAAATCTAAGTACTTAGCCATGTCCCTGGTAAAGGACAATTTGAGCATCAGTACATGGAAGCTATCAAGAATCTCCTCATCCCAATTTCTAAGTTAAAATCTTGTGGTTGAACAAGGGTTGAAGGATCACCAATTTCTATTGGGAGATACCTTGGGTGATTTTTGTCAATAAAAAAGTTAGTGTTTTCAAATGATAAGGAAAAACTATTTTAAGCAAAGCAAGCCTAAGCTCCACCTTGCCAAATGTATATAGATGATAGACTCCACTATACTACCATAGTATCACTTGCCAATACAATTCAAATGTATTGACCCATATGGCTGTAACTTGTTATGTTGCAGGTTTGTTTGATATTAGTGAAGTAGGATTACAAGTCTAAAACCAACATGTTTTCCTGTGGCAATTTGAAGATGAAGGACCCCATGCTATTGTTATATTCTGCTGCATTGTAGTGAGATAGCCAAATGAGCTATGTAAGATGTAATAAATTATTTTATTCCTGGTTATAAAGTTGTATTATGACCTTTGTTTCTTGATATTACATCTTAACTGTGGATGCTAGCTATTGATCCAGGGACTAGCATTGTAAACACAAGGATCTTTACCTTATTAAAGGTTGGGAACCTTACATGTGTCTATAATGTAGATGTGCTACTCCCAGTCCCAATTATGTCGTCCTTAATATAGTACCTAAAAACATAAAAGCCACAAGGGTGAGTACAAAGTACTCAACAAGCACATAAAGAAATAATAAACATTGCATAAAACACGACACCACGATTATCCTCTAACACTTATCATAGCGCAACGATGCTCATGTATGCCTATATTCTCTTTGCTTTCACTTTTATTTGCGAATACCGGTACCTCTTGAGTGGACACCCGTCGGCATCCACCCGCTCCAACTTGTGGAGATTGCCCACGATGTAGGGACCTCAAGTGCCTACCTCAATAGGACACACCACTTTATGCACTGTCTTTAAGATGCTACGCAAAATCAAGCGCACCATATTCTCTATCAAATCCACTTTTTCTCCACACATATAAACCAATAAATAGCAACTGAGTAATGAACAAGTGCTATAAAATAAAACTCAAGTAAAGGAATCATGCAAAGTATTATCCCTTCATGCACTTGTCTCAACCGCTGGCACGAATTATGAATTATGAGATGCTAAACCAGTTGTTGGTACCAACACCTGTTAAAAAACACTTATCACACTCAACTCAATTCTTCACTTGAAAAACAAACAAGCTGAAAATCGTGTCGTTCCTACGCACCAAGCTGTCCTTGAACTTCAAAAACACAAAACCCGGTACATCACCTAAATTATATAAACTGAAACGCAAAAAACTAGCTACTGGTTCAGACCAGACTAAGGACCATTTTATTTATCTAACCATAGTTTATTAGTGACAGTATCAGTATGAGCCAAACTGTTCTGCAGCCGACCCACAGCTGACTTGTAGACAACAAAAATAGCAGACAAGTAGGGCATAGCCCAAATGATAATTTTACCGTATGCAACAAGCTGAACTGGGAAGGTTTGAAACAACTATTCAATGGCTGGCAAGGTGAACAAGTAAATCGTAGTCAGAAAAAATCTACAGGACACTACAAGTTCCTAATCGCATAATAAAAATCTGGACACTAAAGCAGTCCAAAAACTATAAATACAGAAATTACTACCGATCCCCAAATACATCCGGTCTCCCACCGTACTCTAGCTCACTAGTAAATAAAATAGATCCTTTTTTACGATTTCTTTGGCACCTCCGATCAATAGATGAGAAGTAACCAGAACCAAAAATTGGAGAGGAAATTATCGTCCAAGATCGCATCTACACGGATCAAAGAATTAACCAACATTCTAGATAAGCGGCAAAGCGGCAACGACGCATACCCGACAGCCTTGAAGTGCCTGGTGAGAGGATCCCATGCGGCAGCAGATGCAACCAGCAACACTTGAAGCGAAGTCGGAGCTTGCGAATCGGCAATGACGACAGCGGACTATTCGCTGGAAAGGTTTAGGGCAGAGGGGTGGCGGCGGCTTTCTCCCTCGACTCTACTAAGTGGTCAGGTCAGTACCTGAACGACTCTGGTACAAGAATCCCAGCCATCCCGGTTTTTCCTTCGCGTTAAAAAAGGATAAAACTGTATCCAGTTCATAGGATAAAAGAAGTGTGTTCAGTTTTGCTCATTGAAGCTACAAAGCGCATTATGGCTATTACTAGAGGTTTTCAAACAACACTTCACAAGTTCAAGCACTAGCAAAACACTATTTTTCTTTATTTTCATTTTCTTTTCTGTAAGATTAATCCACATATTATTATCAGCAAAACTGGGATATTACATGGACAAGAGTTGATAGATCAATAATTGATAGGTTAAGAATTGGTGAATCAATAGTTGATTACTCAACATTGATGAACAACAAATATGAGAATAAGGTTCAATAGAGATGCTAAAGATTGATATGGGAATGAAGATATGTGGTGAATGATCTTGACTTGGTTTCTTTCCTACTCAATCTCACTAAAGTGTTAAGGTTAGGTATTACCATGATACTCATGGTAGAAATACATGAGAATAGATAGGTAAAGATTTAGTTATTAAATTATTGTTACTTGATTTGTATTTTCAACTTGGTAATCATGAGTTATGTAATGAATATTATGATATGATTTATTAAGGATCAACTATTAGTCATTAAGCCATGTGTTGATGGTTTAGTTTTATTATATTTGATCTACCCTTAGATCAAATCATGTTTACCCAAAATAAGGTTTTAGCAAAGGTAATATTGAAACTTATTGCAATCAACTTGATGATCTACTTCAATTCCATCAAGTTGAGAGAAGCTTCAATCACTTTGACAAGTTTTGTTCAAAGGCACGAAAATTATTCGGATTTTCTATGCATGAATGCAATGCACACATTTGTGTTCAGCTTATTTCTAAGCTCTAATGCTGGGATGCTACACAACCCTCCTTACCCCTTTGCGACTCCGCTCCCGCCGACAGGTGGGCCATGCCCCGGCGTTCAAATGCGGGCACCCGCGCATGTCGCCCTCCGCTAGTGGGCCGATTTCCCCTCTACGGCCAAACTCCCAGCAGATCTAGCTCGATTCATTTCAGTTTTTTATTCGTTTTACCAGATCTGTTTTATGCCTGCTTGGTTTAATTCAATTCAAACATGAATAACCTCCTAACTAGACCATATCTAATTTATATAGGCTCCCTAAGGTTTTCTTAACCATGAAGAACAAGTTTTGCAGTTTAATAAGTTACATTTATTTTCTAGTAAATAAACTCCCACCTTGTGCTACTTTCAATAAATAAATACTCCAGTAAGATTCATAAGTCCAGAATGAACAAAACTAACTGGCCCTGGTAGGTGTTGCTTGTACCAATATCATGGAATGAGTCTCATGCCAAGTGGAATAGTAAGTTGTAGTAAAAGTAACAAAAAACAGACCATTTCTGAATTGAGGAAATTTCTCTAGATGAAACCATAAATTGTCCTAACCAAATTCCAAATCCCATTAGACGTGCATACATATATATCCTTCAAACCCCTGGAGCCCATAATTTTCTAAGCCCATGGTGAATTATTTTGAATTAATCTCTTCTATGTATGAGCTATTCACTAATAAAATCACCACAGTAGTTCTATAAATCTAAAAAGGGTGATTCTAATTTCTACAGAATGTCATCCTAAATAATTATCATGTGTCTTTGGAATCACATCAAAAGCCCTTACATAATTAATATGGTGAAAAAGAAAAAACCCTTAGTTCTGCCTTTGGGAATTTCCTGAGGGAATTATGGTAATTATTTTGGGATGATTCCAGCTCTCAGTGAATTGGTCCATCAAACACTACCTAAGTATCCAAGGAAATTTTTTTTGGAACTATAGAAATTTTCTAGTGATTTATTTCCTAAAACTAGAGTTTTATTCAATAGAAAATTCTTTATAAATGAAGGGTAATTGATAAAATAGTGAAACCACTTTTTTGGTTTAATTTTATCTATACCTTTCTGATGATATCATTTTTTCATATTAATATCATACAGAAAGGGACCTTGATCTAGAAACTCTCTCCAACCTAGTTTCTAGACACTAAAACATATATGGATTCCTCTCAAATGCTCCAAGACATTTACCTATCTTTTCAAATCCATTTATTCCCAAACCCTTTTGAATTGTAACATGTATTTCTGGTTTTGCTTGTTGTATTTCTTTGATGCTTGTATGCTTTGTATTGATTGCTGTATTCTTTGCTTGCATGTTTGCTCGATAAATGGCGATAGTTGCAATTATGTGACTCCGAGAAGAAGGAAGCCTTAGAGTAATTATTATTATATTGGTATTCTAGTTTTCTCAAGAAGTCCGGGACATCTCGCTGGTCACAAGCAAGCCAACTTCTTGCTCATAAGCCTTTTCCCTAATATTTCACTTATGCATGTTTTACCTGTTATCTATAAAACCGTATTGTCTTTCTATATAATGCTTTAGATGTGGAAATGATTGGCTCCTCCAAACCATTACCACTTTAGTACCACCCTTTTATAACACCTATTTGTCCCTAGCATGGTAGATGGTGTTTAACACCATAACCCCTTGGAGACATTGTTTTAGCCTAAGCAAAAGTATAGGATTGGAAGACCCCGGGTATATGGTTATAAAATTTCTATAAGAAAACCTTGGTGAGTTTTGACCTACCAAGAGAGGTTGGAAAAATACAAATGTTTTATTTTACAAAATGTTGGGAAGAAGAGGAGGAAAAAGGGTTTACAAAAAGGCACCTGGTTCTTTTTAGTTTTGCCAGAACAGTTAACCTGTGCAACCACATTACTCTGGAATGGGAACATGGCTAGACTTAATGTTTGCTACTCTGGAGTGGGAATTATCACAACTACTTATAAGGGATCATCTCCCTCGAAAATTGGTCTTCCTTTACAAAAATGGTCAACTGCTAGGCAGCCACCTGGAGGAGGCAGTACCACCCATGTGAGTGGCCGGGAGATACTATGAGCCTCTCATTGAAAGTGCCGTCTCTAGAGGAGTTGGGAGCACTCCGGTTGGTCTGTGGATCCCGATATCCTAGTGTTGAGAGGAACAACTCAAAGGGTAGGGCCTATACTAGAGTGGCATCCGGAGATCCTCGAGCGGTTACTCGACCCATGACCGGTGTAGATCAGGGCAGGGTACCCGTTTGGTGTGAGTGAAGTGTACAACCTCTACAAAGTGTAAATCTATTTGAATAGCCATGTCCACGGTCATGGACGGTTGGGAAGGTTGATGCAGAGCGGTGCCGATTTTGTTTTCAAAACTGTTTTCGATAAAGAAAGTGTTTTATAAACCTGGTGGTCCGGGGGACACAAGAGAAGGAAGAGGATAACCCGGTCAGTTGAGGACCATGAAGATGAAATAGGGTGACTAATTCCTAGTTCCCAAAACTATTCAAAAGGTTTCCAAAATGGTTTTATAATTTTTTTCATACAAAACCTTATAGATGCTATATCTACAAGATAAATTAGTTTGTAAATGAACCTCTTATGGAACCCTCCTACTACCACAACCATACTGCATATCCTTTATTACTATTATCTTAGGGTGGTTTGCGAGTACATTCAAACTACTCACTAGAATTGTCCCTGGCTATTTACTTGGCTAGAGTCCTAGACTAACAAGGAGTGATGAAGAAGATAACATCTATGCGAGTTAGGACGTCTTCCCAGTCAGTCGCATGTAGGTTAAGGCAATACATGGGAGCTACGATGAATAATTCCACTATTTGATGTTGTAATCTCCATAATGGAAACACTGTAAGTTTTGTAATCGTTACTTTATGAATGTTGTAATGATACTAGTCAGTTATGGTCACGGCTCACTGATCATGGGAACGTGAATTGTATGCATAACGGGGATTCTCGGACTGTAAATATGGGGTCTCACAAAGACCATGCAGATGCTTCTGGTGGAGAGACATATTAAAACTGCATGGAAAATATAAGGAAATTTCTACTATGTAGGATGGTATGGGAAATACATTCTACTTTTGGACAGATGCATGGCAATTCATGGGATCCACCCCCTTTGGCATTAAGATATCCAAGACTTTTTTATTTTGTCCTCGATAAGGATCTCACTTCAGAAGAGGTTTATGAAACAACTGATATTACATCACTTCTATACTTGACATTGTTAGTCCAGGCATATGAGGATTTATGTTTAATTCAGGAGAGTATGTTTAATCAGCCCCTTACTACTGATAATGATACTTGGATATATGTGTGGGGAAAAAAGTAGGATGCTGGCTTGTACTATCCTCATGTGCAATCTCACTTGGTTGTACCTGGGGTATACAAATGGTTGTGGAAATCTGCTTGTGTTCTCAAGATCAAGGTGTTTGCTTAGATTTTATTAAGTGACAAATTAAACACCAACGATCTGTTGGTGCGAAGGAATTAGAAGATCACTGGAAACAATTTATGTGTGGTGTGTCCCACAAGAACATATGAGAAACGTTTCCACCTATTTTTTACATGTAATTACAGTCAGAGGATATCGACCTATTTGCAGATTGATTGGACATTGAGTGACAATTTGCAGACAGCTGTTGCTGAGGCAAGAAGGGCTTTTGGTAAGCCCTTTTTCATGGAAGTTATGATGCTCACATGCTGGCACATCTAGAAACAACAAAACTGTTGCATCTTTCAAGGTGAGAGACCCAACTTTGCTAGGTGGAAGTGTAACTTTGTATATGATCTTCATTTATTAGTACATATAAGAAGAAACACAGAGCGAGTTTGAAGTTATGGTTAGGTTCCTTATGTTAATATGTAGGTGAGTGCTATTAGGTGAGTGTTTTATTTCCTTCTTATGTATATATATATATACCTGTACTCGTTTTGGGTTTTGAGAAATAAATTTACTGTGTGGCTTTTGCCTCAAAGTCCAGGGTCAAAAAAGCACTGCCGGGATGCACAAATTATCACCCCATGGGAGGGACCATTTATTGTGAGCAAATCCCTACACAATGATGCATATTATCTCATACATGCTCAGGCACCGCAGAAGAACAAGAAAGACAGGTCAGGTGAAGAAACCAAGAGGCCATGGAATATAGCTTTGCTTCGACCTTTTATACTTAAAGGAAGAATATATGTATCTCTAAAATCTCTCCTATGTCGGATATGTATACTGGCTATGAGCTATGAATGAAAATGTGGAGCCTCGAAAGAAACTCGGGGACTCCTTTGTTGTAACACCGCGGTTCTGAAAAGACCGAGGCTTCTATGTGACATGCCAATCCCTGGATCGGTTCATTGGCCCACAATAGAATGAGATGAATAACATAGCAAAATATCCGTGTATCATAAATAACGATGATCTAGAGTACCATTATTACAATAAAAGCTTAGCTCAAGGCTAGCTCAAATTATTCAGGTAGCAACATAAATAAAGCAAATCATCCATTCTTCAAATTGCCCACAAGTGAACAAGTTCCGAGTGGAGTACCGTGGCCTATATCGATTACTCATAATCGGAATAACCTGCAACATGAAACGTAGCAGCCCCGAAGGGTCAATACATGGAATGTATGGCAAGTAGAGCTAGTAAATGGAGACAATAGTACTAACATCTACATGCATATTTGGCAAGTGGAGCTGTGTCTGGCTTGCATTTGCAAATACATTTGTCCTACTTTCATAAACAGTTTTTGATTTTCTTTGAAAAGATCCCAATTAAGTGAACCCAACAATATTAAAACAATTATGAAATTAGCATGAGTGAGAAACATGTCATGGAATCAACATCAAGCAACTCAGTTATCCATAACCGGGGACACGGCTAATCGATTAGATTATACACCCTGCAGGGGTTAGTACACTTTACCCATGTGACTTGGCCAGCCCAGCTCGTACCATCACTCTCATTTTGGGTGTTGATAGGGAGAAGTCCAAGAAGAGACTGTTCGGGAAGTAGCACCCCAATCCCGACGCGCACCGGTCCAACCTACCAAAATTCTACATCTCTGGATACGCGGGTTCGAGTTACCACAACCTACTAAGTCCAACCAACCGCCCATTCCATTATTGGAACATGGCTGTACACGTAATCTACAAAATAAAGAAGCCAATCATTCTCTCTTGATACCTGGGTGCCTTTCCGCAATGAAACCACCAAAATTATCAAAACCATCACACCCAGGGGATTCATTGATTAAGTTGTTTTAGTTTTCCCAAACCAATACTTTTAGAAACTAGTCTCAATGATGTAACCCAACCCCCGTTCAACATAGCATGGCTAAGCACATCTACCAACGGTGGTTCATCTACAAGGAAGGTCCTACCACATAATAGGACATAGCATAGCGATAGTATCATCCTACACATGCATCTACAAAATACACGACAATGCATTGAAAATAGTAGGACGATATCATGAACAAAGTAGCATCTACTTGCCTTGGTAGTAGCGGTCGGAAGAACAATCCACAAACGAGCAAGCGTTGCACTCGTCACAATCTACACGATACAATTGCAATCATAAACAAACAATCCACAAGCATATGCAACACATATGATGCATGAAGGTATGCAAGGCAAGTGAATTGGTTCTAAAGCTGCACCACATAATCCTAATCAATAATACTACTGATTGCATGCATGGAAAATAGTTTTAGCGCTAGGAAAACTATTTCGCAAAAAGTAATGCTCAAAACTAGAGCTAGAACTCAAATAATTCGCTACCGGTAGTATACTGTTTGTAAAATCTTGGAAAAATTCTGCCGCATAGGCATCGCTGATTAGAAACAGTACCAACTAGAATTAATCAAAAAGGAATTATAAAATTCCCCGAGTAATTAAAACACAGCAGAAAGCCACTAGACAGTTTCTGCAGAAGTTTTTACTGTAAACCTATCTTTTTAATTCACGATGAGATTCCCCTCGTCCCACTGAATCCAGGGACATATCATACGCGATTTTTGGAGCTACGTATCTTTTTCTACGAATTTATTACTCCAAAAAGTCCACTAACTAGTTTGATTAAACTGTACTAAACCTTGCGGCAAAAGTCTGAACCAAAGGTACAGCGAGATTCTACACGACTCACTGAATCTACACATATTTTATTTGCAATTTTTGGCCCAGCGGTTTAATTTCTACGCAATTTACAAGTTTCTACCGAAATCTGTCAACTAAAACGATTAACGAAATTAACGATCAAGCATTGCTTGACTGGTCAACGCATCTGCTGATTTGGGCGTCGACTAGTCAACTGAGTCTGACCGTCAACGGCTGATCGAACCATGATCTGAAATCTAACGGTGGCTGCAGCTTCCGGGAGACAAACAGCAAACGAACTTGGACGGTGCGGCGATCCGTTCCGTCGGCGGTTACCTGCTAGGGGGTAGAAGCGATGCGCGTATGCACGGGCGGTCAACAACACGGCGGCGCAGCGGTGAGACAGCGGCCGTGGCGGCGAGTGGAGCGGCGCTTGGGAGGCGGCGGCGGTGGCGAGGTGGAGCGGCGGGAGGCGGCGAGGCGGTGGCGAGGTACCTGGCCGGAGGCGGGGAAGGGCGACGGCGGCGGGGTCTTGGCGGCCGGCGGCGGCGTGGAAAACGAGGAGGAGGTGGCGGCGATCGCGTGGATCCCAAGGCGGCGGGTGCGGGCACGCGTCCCGAGGTGGAGGCGGGCGATCGAGGCGGCGGGGTGGGGTGCGGTTCCCGAGGCAGCCGGGTGCCTCTTATGTGCCCCCCCTCGTGGGGTCCTACGCGAATTCGGCGCACAGAATTGGAAAAGGACTCGGAAATCCCGAAAATCGGACCGGTTTTCTGACTCTCAATAAAACGGCGATAACTTTTCCGTATGAGCTCTGAATCGGGCGATTCTCGCTCCTACGGTTTTGTAAAATCGAGGGGAACAATCTATGGTCAAGGGTTGAGCGAAACCACTATGCTACAAGGGTGGAAACACTAATTCTACTAAAGCCTCCCGCAGGAGCCTCGTAGCAAAATAGAATAGGGTTTCGAAAATAGCGTTCCGCCGATTCTTTTCAATCGACGGTTTTGCATGGAAGAGTATGATGCGATGCTATGAATGATATGCAAGACCAAATCTAAAATTTGGGATGTGACAAGACTAACCCCCTTAAGATGAATCTCGTCCTCGAGATTCGGCGCGGCTAGCAAATAGGTGTGGGTAGTCCTCGCGGATGTCATCCTCACGCTCCCAAGTGGCTTCCTCTTCGGTGTGGTGGCTCCACTGCACCTTGAAAAACCTGATTGTCTTGGTACGGGTAATCCTTTCTACTGTCTCCAGAATTTTGACCGGTTTCTCCTCATAGGTCAAGTCGTTCTCAAGCTGAACCTCCTCTAGTGGTACAGTGTCTCTCAATGGTGTATCCACCATTTCCGGATGGCACTTCTTCAGCTGGGATACGTGGAACACATTGTGAACAGCGGACAAGGCTTCTGGCAACTCCAACTGATCAACAACTTCCCATTTGCGTGCTAAGACTCGATACGGTCCAATAAACCGAGGTGCCAGCTTACCCTTAATTCCAAATCTCTTGATTCCACGAAGTGGCGACACTCTGAGGTATGCTCTATCACCAATCTCATACACCACTTCCTTGCGCTTGGCGTCAGCGTAGCTTTTCTGCCTTGATTGTGCTACCTTCAGCCTGTCCCTAATCAAGGCCGACCTTCTCCTCAGCGTCCTTGATTAAATCAGGCCCAAACAACTGGCGTTCTCCTACTCCATCCCATAACAATGGTGTCCGGCACCGTTTCCCATATATCACATCGAACGGTGACGTCTTGATGCTGGTTTGATAGCTGTTGTTGTAGGAAAACTCAGCATACGGCAAATTCTCATCCCAACTAGAACCATGAGCCAAGGCGCAAGCTCTCAGCATGTCCTGCAAAATCTGATTCACCCTCTCGGTCTGTCCATCGGTCTATGGAAGAAACGCTGTGCTAAACTCCAATCTAGTACCAAGTGACTCGTGCAGCTGGCGCTAGAAGTGTGAGGTAAATTGGGTGCCTCTATCAGATACGATACTCTTGGGAACTCCGTGTAGGCACACAATCCTGTCCATATAAATCTTGGCCAACTTTGCACTCGTATAGGTCGTCTTCACCGGTATAAAGTGGGCTACCTTGGTCAAATGGTCGACCACTACCCAAATGGAGTCATATCCTGACCTGGTCCTGGGCAATCCTGTGATAAAGTCTATTCCCACTCTATCCCACTTCCAATCCGGCACAGGCAATGGCTGTAGCAGTCCTGCTGGCTTCTGGTGTTCAGCCTTCACTCGGCTGCACACATCACATAGGGCAATATGCTTGGCGATATCTCCCTTCATGTTGTTCCACCAGAATCTTCTCTTCAAATCCATAGTACATCTTTGTGTTGCCCGGATGTATGGAGTATGACGAGTTATGAGCCTCCTGCAGAATCAACTCCCTTATCTCCGGGTCGCTGGGCACACACAAACGATCTCCATACCACAAGGTACCATGCTCATCCTCGCGAATATCCTTTTCCCGATTATCCTTCATCTTTTCCTTTATCTCCTCTATTTCCTTGTCTCCTACCTGAGCCTTCATGATCCTGTCCTGTAACGTCGGTTGGACTTCCATTATTGCCAAGTATCCTTCAGACACTACTTCCAGTCTAAGGTCCTTGAATTGCTTGCACAAATCCTCAGGCAATTCACCAATTGTCAATCCATTGGCATAAACCTTCCGGCTCAGAGCATCTGCTACTACATTGGCCTTTCCTGGGTGGTATTGTAGATTCATATCATAGTCCTTGATAAGTTCCCACCATCTCCTTTGCCTCATGTTCAGTTCCTTCTGTGTAAATATGTACTTCAGGCTCTTGTGGTCGGTGTATACATCACAGTGTTTTCCCATTAAATAGTGCCTCCATACCTTGAGCGCATGAACCACTGACGCTAACTCCAAGTCGTGTGTGGGGTAATTCCGCTCATGGTGCTTGAGTTGTCGCGAGGCATATGACACTACTCTCCCATCTTGCATCAACACACTCCCAAGTCCCTGTCGAGAAGCATCGCAGTACACTTGGAAATCATTCTGAAGATCAGGTAAACACAGAACAGGCGCAGTCACTAGTCGATGCTTCAGCTCCTGAAAGCTGGCTTCACATACGTCTGACCATTCAAACTTCCTCTCCTTCTTCAGAAGTTCAGTCATCGGCTTAGAAATCTTGGAAAAGTTTTCAATGAATCTCCTGTAATATCCAGCAAGTCCCAAAAAGCTTCGTATCTCTCCTGCATTCTTGGGTGCTTCCCACTCAGTTACTGCAGTCACTTTGCTTGGATCAACAGCGACTCCTTCTCCTGACACTACGTGTCCAAGAAACCCAATGGTGTTAAGCCAGAATTCACACTTGCTGAATTTGGCATACAGCTTGTGTTCCCTCGGATTCTCCATAATCATTCGCAGGTGTTTCTCATGCTCGGCATCATCCTTGGAATATATCAGTATGTCATCAATGAACACTACCACGAACTTGTCCAAGTACTCCATAAATACCTTGTTCATCATAGTCATGAAGTATGCCGGGGCATTCGTTAGTCCAAAAGACATAACTGTATACTCATATAAACCATACCTAGTGGTGAAGGCGGTTTTTGGTACGTCCTCCTCCCGGATCTTCAATTGAAAGTAGTCTGATCGCAGATCAATCTTGCTGAACACCTTGCTCCTTCCAGTTGATCAAACAGATCATTTATGTTTGGCAGGGGGTATTTGTTCTTGATAGTCACTTCATTCAGCGAGCGCTAGTCCACTACTAATCTCTTGCTGCTGTCTTTCTTCTCCACAAACAGAACATGTGCACCCCATGACGACGAACTAGGCTGAATGAATCCCTTTTCCAGCTGCTCTTTCAACTGCTTCTTCAATTCCTTCAGCTCATCCACATCCATCTTATATGGTTTCTTTGCTATTGGTCATGTTCCCGGCATCAGGTCGATAAGAAACTCTACTTCCCTGTCAGGTGGCATCCCTGTCAGCTCTTCCGGAAACACGTCGGGGTAATCCCTGATCACTGGCACAATATCCACGCTAACCCCCTTAAGAGAATTCAACTTACACCTTCCTGGTCGTGCAGCCGACTTGAATCTAATCCTCTTACCATCCGGGGTTTTGAGTGAAACAGCTCGCTGTGCACAATCTATGTGTCCCCCATGCATAGACATCCAATCCATACCCAGAATAACATCTAAACCCTGTGATTCCAACACTACCAAGTGTGCACTGAAGTTGTGTGTTCCAATCCTCACAGTTAAATCGCGGCATCCCGCGCTAGCTATCATATCTCCTCCAGGTGAACTCACTCTAATAGACCTTCTCAAAGACTCAGTAGGTAACTTATACTTATCCACAAATGCCCTTGATATGAATGAATGCAATGCACCAGTATCGAAAAGTATAAGTGCAGGGTAAGTGTTGATTGGAAACTTACCAATCACAAGGTCAGGCTCATCTGGAATCTCCTCCACATTCATGTGGTTCACTGTGGCCTTCTCGTTGTTGGTTGGCTTCAGTCCTTTCCTCTCCGGACAGTTGTCAGCATAGTGTCCCTTCTGTTTACACTTGAAGCACGTCACCTCACTCAGATCCTTCTTCACAAAGCTGCGATCACGGTTGCGGTCATGTCCACCATGTCCTCCAGAGTGGTGAGAGTGTCCTCCCTTGTGGTTGTGGTGGTTGCTCCTATGGTTGTCATGGCGATGCCCATCGCCTCCATGGTGGTGGCGGTCATGGCTCCCATGGTCACTCCCCCCATGCTTGGAGTATCCATCATAGGAAGTGCGAGACTTGTGATGTGAACCAGAGTGGTGATTATTGCTCTTTCTCTTGCGGTTCTCTACTTGCTTGTGCTTCCCTTCCAAGATACTGGCCTTGTCCATAAGCTCCTGGAAAGTGGGGCAGTAAACCACCAGTAGCTGTACTGAAAGCTCATCACTGAGGCCATCCAGGAATCTCTCCCTCCTTTTTGCATCAGTGTCAACATCCTCAGGTGCATAACGGGACAAGTTGTTGAACACCTCAATGTACTCAGCCACAGTGCGATTGGTTTGGCGCAAGTTGCGGAACTCCTTCCTTTTCAGGCTCAGAACTCCTGAAGACACGTGGTTGGTCCTGAAACCTTCCTCAAACATTGCCCAAGTCACAGTATCCAGCGGGTGGGTGATCTGAAAAGTGTCCCACCAAGAAGCGGCTGGTCCCTCCAGTAAGTGAGCGGCAAACCTCACCTTCTCAGCATCAGTGCATCCGACAGTTACTAGATCCTTGTTGAATGAACGCAACCAGTCGAGAGCAACCATTGGTTCCGTTGCAGTAGAGAACTTAGCTGGCCTTAACCTCAGAAATTTGGTGAGAGCATCTCCCTGAGGCTGATTGTTTCTATTGTTGTTGTTCTGATTTGCCATGAACTGAGTCATCACTTGGGTCAGCTGTGCTTGAGCTGCCATGAGCTGCTCCAATTCAGTGGGGTGACGGCGGGGAGGCATCTGCGGTTCAGCACAGGTAAGTTTAGAAAGAATCAACTACGATAATAGGATTCTACCCATGCATATGATCAAACAACAACAAACAATAGCAGAAAATCACAAGCAAGCAACACATCAACAAACAAGAGATCCAGCAACATCCCAGGGGTTATCCTAGCAGTATATACCTACTGAAATAGTTTTACAAGAGTTGGCAATGGTTAACTAAACAATTGATCATCTAAACAACAAAAACAACAATCTGCCAGAACAGTCCAGCAGCGTTCACAAATTTTTCCTCCTGACTTAAACTCGTCATAAAATTTAGCTGATTTTTGCACATATAGTACAGAGAGTTTCACATCATCCCAATTTTCTTCATATTTTTCCGAGTTACCAGAAAAATATGAAAAATCGTACAGTACTTCTGTATCAGCAGAAAACTGCAGCGAAAATAACACAGATAGTAACCAAACTTGCCATAACTCTTTCATAAAATTTAGCACAAATAAATCCTGGGATATTGGAGTACACAAATAAGCAACTAATCACTCTTAAACTAACACGAACTAAGCTTCACAACGATCGAGACTAATCCTAACGAATTTGCCTAACGAGGACTAATTGGTGGACTTCTATCTACTTCTTGAAGAGGTTGCAGTAGGTCCTTGCTGTTGTAGGGTTTCGTAGCATGGAAAACAAAAATTTTCTATCGCATACAAACAAACAAGCCAAGATTTATCTACTAGATTGTAGCAACGAGTCGATGGAATAACTTACCCTCGAAGATTCCAAAGTGTTTAACGAGAGCGGATTCTCGTGGGTGATGTAGTCGTACTCTTCCCGATCTCAAGATCGTGTAGACGATCCTTCCGGCGCTGCGTTCGGCAGCGCTTTGTGATCGGTCACACTGCGTTCGGTACTGACGAAGACCTTCCTCTCCCTTGTTCCAGCAGGCGGAGGTTGTAGCACTCTCCTCGCGATTCCTAAGACAACGGCGTGGTACCGGAAGTAGAGGGAGATCCCAAGGCTTCGCCTTAAGCCGGAGCGAGTATGGTGGAGTATGAGAGAGCTATTAGTGGTCTAGGGTTTAGACACACCAATTAGAAGGCTATAAACCGAAGGCTAGGGCAATTAGAAGCTCTAAACCAAAACGGCTCTAAACCGGAGGCTTTGGCTAGGGTTTCGATTAGAGGATAGGAACTTGTGTGTCTAGAGGAGGGGGCCCTGCCCCTCCTATTATAGGTGGAGGGGCCGGCGGCCAAGGGGAGGGACCCCTCCCTCCCCAACTCGGCTTGGTGGAGGCGCCGCCGGTTGGAGGAGGGATTCCCTACCCAACTCGGTTTGCCCCCTCTTTCCTCTTTCCCTCTCTTTCCTGTTTTAGCCGTTTGACTTTTCAAACTTGCTATTTGACTTTTCAGTTTAGGATTCAATTTAATCCTTCATTTGGAACAGCGAGAACACTTAGTACATGATGCAATCATTCCAATATGTAATGACACATTCATGTACCCTCCCCGAGTCTTGGGACATTCGGAACCTTCTAGAACATTCCCGATGAAAACACCGGAATCATTCCCGAACTCCGAAACGGGACTTTCCTTATATGAATCTTATTCTCCGGACCATTCCGGATCACCTCGTGATATCCCGGATCCCATCCGAGACTCCGAACAACATTCGGTCACTTTCTCATAATACCATAACTACTCAAACAACGTCGAATCCTTAAGTGTGTCTCCCTACGGTTCGTGAATTATGCGAACATGATCGATACACTTCTCCGAACAATAACCAATAGAGGAATCTGGAAATTCATATGGCTCCCACATATTTCTACGATTACTTTGCGATCGAATGAACCACTTACATACGATACCAATTTCCCTTTGTCTCACGATAGTTTACTTATCCGAGGTTATGATCATCGGTATCTCTGCATACCTAGTTCAACCTCGTTACCGATAAGTACTCTTTTATCGTTCCCGTGATATGTGATCCCTTGTGAGCCAGTCACATGCTTGCAAGCTAATTGGATGACATTCCACCGAGAGGGCCCAGAGTATATCTATCCGTCATATGGATGGACAAATCCCACTCTTGATCCATGTGTTTCAACCAATACTTTCCGAACACTCAATGCCACCTTTATAGCCACCCAGTTACGGTGTGGTGTTTGATGTCATCAAAGCATCCATCCGGTAAAGGTGATATGCATGATCTCATGGTCGAAGGAATCAGGTTACTATGTATCAGAAAGCATATAGCAATTGAACTATTGAAATGACTTGATCTTTGTGCTACGCTTATCTATAGGAGTATGTCCACCATATCATTCTCCTAACGATATGATCTTGTTGTTGATAACATCTCAATGTTCATGATAGGGAAACCACAATCATTAATCAACCAACAAGCTAGTGAAGTATAAAGGCTATACTAGGGACTTCAAATTAAGTTTACAAATCACACAAGTATCAATGTTTCCTTGTTAATACTATTATAGAATGAATGTAAACATTTATCATAAACACAAAGATATAATAATAACTACATTTATTATTGCCTCTAGGGCATATCTCCAACAGTCTCCCACTTGCACTAGAGTCATTTAATCTAGATTACATGGTAATATACCGAACACCCATGGCAGTTTGGTGTTGGTCATGTTTTGCCCTCGGGAGAGGTTTAGTCAACGGATCCGCCACATTCAGATCTGTGTGTACTTTGCAAATCTTTATATCCCCATCCTGGATATGTTCTCGAATAGCGTGAAAACGCAGCTTGATGTGCTTCAGCTTCTTGTGTGACCTTGGTTCTTGCGCATTGGCTATGGCACCCATGTTATCACAGTAGATTGACATTGGGTCCAGCGCACTAGGAACCACACCAGCTCTGTAATGAACTCTTTCATCCATATCGCTTCTTGTGAAGCCTCTGAAGCAGCCATGTATTCCGATTCAGTTGAAGATCTCGCCACAACGCTTTGCTTTGCACTCCTCCATTAGCTTCGCACCATTCAAAATAAATACGTATCGAGATTGTGATTTAGAATCATCCGGATCTGTGTTCCAACTAGCATCGGTGTAACCGTTAACAACGAGCTATTCATCACCTCCATAAGAAAGAACCATATCCTTAGTTCTTCTCAAGTACTTAAGGATGTTTTTGACCGCTGTCCAATGATCCACTCCTGGATCACTCTGATATCTGCTAGTTAAACTAACAACATATGCAATGTCGGGTCTAGTACATAGCATGGCATACATTAGAGATCCTATGGCTGAGGCATAGGGAGTCTTACTCATCCTTTCTCTATCTTCTGCCGATGTCGGACTTCGAGTTTTACTCAAGGTCGTATTGGGCAACATGGGCAAGAACCCTTTCTTGCTTTCTTCCATTCCAAACCTCTTTAGAACTTTGTCCAAATATGTACTCTGTGACAATGATATTTGGCGTTTCGATCTATCTCTATAAATCTTTATGCCTAATATGTAAGATGCTTCGCCAAGATCCTTCATTGAAAAACTATTATTCAAATATTCCTTGACACTATTAAGAAGGTCTACATCATTCCCAATCAACAATATGTCATCCACATATAGTATTAAGAATGCTATAGAGCTCCCACTCACTTTCTTGTAAATACAAGCTTCTCTATAAGTTTGTATAAAACCAAAACTTTTGATCACCTTATCAAAACGTTGATTCCAACTTCGGGATGCTTGCTTCAATCCATAGATGGACCGTTGAAGTTTTCATACCTTGTTAGCATCTTTAGGATCGACAAAACCTTTGGGTTGCATCATATACAACTCTTCATCAATATCTCCATTGAGGAATGTTGTTTTGACATCCATCTGCCATATCTCATAATCATAATATGCAGCGATTGCTAACATAATCCTTACAGATTTTAGCTTCACTACCGGTGAGAAAGTCTCATCGTAGTCAACTCCTTGAATTTGTCGAAACCCTTTTGCGACAAGTCGAGCTTTATAGACAGTAACATTACCATAAACATCTGTTTTCTTCTTGAAAATCCATTTGTTCTCGACAGCCTTTCGGCCATCTGGTAAGTCCACCAAAGTCCATACTTGGTTTTCGTACATGGATCCAATCTCGGATTAAATGGCTTCTTGCCATTTATTGGAATCTAGGCTCATCATCGCTTCCTCAAATGTCTCGGGGTCATTGGTGTTGTCCACCAACATGACATCATAACGGGATCATACCAATCTAGAGTGGTACGAGTTCTCGTTGACCTCCGAGGCTCTGTAGCAACTTCAACCGAAGTTTCATGATCACCATCATTAGCTTCCTCTCTTATTGGGGCAGACACCACATGAACTTCTTCCGGTGTTGCGCTACTCGCAATTTCGAGAGAAGGTTCGACAACCTCGTCGAGTTCTACTTTCCTTCCAGTCAATTCTTTCGAGAGAAATTCCTTCTCTAGAAAGAATCCATTCTTGGCAACGAAGATTTTGCCTTCGGATCTATGATAGAAGGCATACCCAATAGTTTCCTTTGGGTATCCTATGAAGAAGCATTTTTCCGCTTTGGGTTCATGCTTGTCCGGCTGTAACTTCTTTACATAGGCTTCGCATCCCCAAACTTTAAGGAACGACAATCTAGGTTTCTTCCCAAACCATAATTCATACGGTGTCGATTCAACGGATTTAGACGGTGCCCTATTTAAAGTGAATGCGGCTGTTTCTAATGCATAACCCCAAAATGATAGCGGTAAATCTGTAAGTGACATCATAGAACGAACCATATCTAAGAGAGTTCGATTACGATGTTCGGACACACCATTACTTTGTGGTGTTCGGCGGTGTCAATCGTGAAAGTATTCGCATTTCTTCAAATGCTCGCCAAACTCGTAACTTAGATATTCACCTCCACGATCAGAACGTAGAAATTTAATCTTCTTGTTACGTTGATTCTCTACCTCACTTTGAAACTCCTTAAACTTCTCGAAAGTTTCGGATTTATGTTTCATGAAATAGATATACCCATATCTACTCAATTCATCCGTGAAGGTAAGAACATAACGATAACCACCGCGCGATGCTACACTCATTGGACCACACACATCGGTATGTATGATTTCCAATAAGTCCGTAGCTCGCTCCATCATACCAGAAAATGGAGTCTTAGTCATTTTTCCCATCAGACATGCTTCGCATCTTTCAAGTGATTCAAAATCAAGTGATTCAAGAAGTCCATCGGAATGGAGTTTCTTCATACGCTTCACTCCAATGTGACCAAGACGACAGTGCCACATATAGGTCGAATTATCACTTGATTTCAAACGTTTAGCCTCAATGTTGGTGATATGTGTATTTCCACTATCGAGATTCAATAAGAATAGACCATCTATCAAAGGTGCATGTGCATAAAACATATTACTCATATAAATCGAACAACCATTATTCTCGGACTTAAACAAGTAACCTTCTCGCAATAAACAAGATCCCGATATAATGTTCATGCTCAACGCAGGCACCAAATAACAATTATTTAAGTATAAAACTAATCCCGATGGTAGATGAAGGGGTAGCGTGTCGACCGCGATCACATCAACCTTTGATCCGTTTCCCACGCGCATCGTCACCTTGTTCTTCGCTAGCTTCCGTTTATTCGAGCACCTGCTTTGTTTGAGTTACAAATATGAGCAACGAACCAAGATTATCAAATACCTGGCACTACTACTTAGTACTAGTGAGATACACATCAATAACATGTATATCGGATATACCTTTCTTCTTGATGTTGCCGTTCTTCAGATCCGCCAAGTACTTTGGGCAATTCCTTCAAAGTGACCTTCTCCCTTGTAGTAAAGCACTCAAGATCGTGGTTGGGTCCAGCCTTGGTCTTCTTCGCGTGGTAACTTTCTTACCACCCTTCTTGAAGTGTCCCTTCCGCTTAGACTTGCCTTTCTTGAATTTGGTGGTCTTATTGACCAACAACACTTGGTGCTCTTTCTTGATCTCCACTTCGCAGACTTTAACATAGCAAACAGTTACGCAACTCCTTGTTCATGTTACGCATGTTGTAGTTCATCACAAAGTTCTTGTAACTTGGTGGTAGTGATTGGAGGACACGGTAAATCCCCAAAGCATTAGGAATCACTATACCCAAGCTTTGAAGTTTGTTTATGCGTACGACATCTTAAGCACATGCTCACCGACGAGCTGCCCTCTTCCATCTTGGTTAAAGAACTTTTGAAGCCTCATAGCTTTCAATTGCCGCATGAGTCTCAAAAATCAATTTGAGATCCTCGACAATATCAAATGGGTCTGAATTCTCAAACATTTTCTCAGTCCGATTCCAAACCATACAAGATAGCACATTGAACTATGGAGTCTTGATTCTTAGAGCGAGGTAAACATTCTTTACTTCACCGGCAAATCACCAGTGGGTCACCCTGGTGCATCCAGACATAGGTCAAATTACCGGTGTGAGGACAATCCTCAAATTGCGAACCAATCCATGAAGTTGCTTCCATTGTTTTTCAACTTTTCTTTCTCTAGGAACACATTAAAATTGATGGTAGGGGCTGCCATTGATCTACAACATATTTGCAATAGTTTAGACTAAGTTTATGACAAATTGAGTTCAAATTAATGATGAAATTAAACTAGGTGAACTCCCACTCAAAACAACATCCCTCACATTGTTTTAGTGATCACACGAACCAAATCCACTACATCAACACCGATCATCACGAGAGTTGATATAGTTTCAATGGCGAACAATCGTCATGTTCCTCATGTCTACTATATGATTCATGCTTTACCTTTCGGTGATCCGTGTTCCGAGACCATGTCTGTACATGCTAGGCTCGTCAAGATCAAACCTTAGTTTTTGCATGAGCAAATCTGGCTTGCTTACGTTGTATACACTTGCAGAATCTAACACACCCGATCATCACGTGGTGCTTCGAAACAACAAGCTTTAGCAACGGTGCTAACTAAGGGTGAACACTTTATGATTTGAAATTCATGTGCATGAGGGATCATCTTATAATGCTACCGTCGTCTACTAAGAAATACAAGATGCATAAAGGATTAACATCACATGCAATTCAATAATATGTGATATGATATGGCCTTTCTTCTTTGTGCTTCCGATCTCCATCTTCAAGCACGAACATGATCTCCATCATCACCGGCATTGCATCAAGGTCAATGACGCTTCTCCATGGTTTTCGTCCACCGGCTTCAACTATTAAAACTACTTTGAATAGACACGCGGGTCTTAACATAAATTAAAGACAACCATATGGCTCCTGTCGGTTGCCAACTTACAATAAGGAACATTGCATACATCAAATATAATCACAATCATGGCCATATCACATCACTGCACACCCCTGCAAAACAAAGTTAGACTCCTCTACTTTCTTTGCATTTTTACGTGGTTTGGGGCTTTCTATAAGTGTCGTTCTAACTTACGAACAAGAACCACAACATTGATACTAGCATTGTTGATCACCCGTTGTAAATTGGATCTTAACTATGCTAGGAGAAACAGCACCATAAAGCCACTTATGCAATACAAGTTGCATGTCAAGCGTGGAGCAAGTCTCATGAACGATGTCATGTAAGGTTAGCCCGGGCCGCTTCATCCCAACATACCGCAAGATGCAAAGTACACAAGAAGTAATCGACAATAAAAGCATCAACGCCCACAATGACCATTGTGTTCTACTCGTGCAACAGATCTACATATAGACACGGCTCTAATACCACTGTAGGGTTTCGTAGCATGGAAAACAAAAATGTTCTATCGCATACAAACAAACAAGCCAAGATTTATCTACTAGATTGTAGCAACGAGTCGATGGAATAACTTACCCTCGAAGATTCCAAAGTGTTTAACGAGAGCGGATTCTCGTGGGTGATGTAGTCGTACTCTTCCCGATCTCAAGATTGTGTAGACGATCCTTCCGGTAGCTGCGTTAAGCAGCTTCATGATCGGTCACACGTTGGTACTCGACGAAGACCTTCCTCTCCCTTGTTCCAAAGAAAATGGAGGTTGTAGCACTCTCCTCGCGATTCCGTGGCGTGGTACCGAAGTAGAGGGAGATCCTGAGGCTCGCCTTAAGCCGGAGCGAGTATGGTGGAGTATGAGAGAGATATTAGTGGTGTAGGGTTTAGACACACCAATTAGAAGGCTCTAAACCGAAGGCTAGGGCAATTAGAAGCTCTAAACCAAAACGTCTCTAAACCGGAGGCTTTGGCTAGGGTTTAGATTAGAGGATAGGAACTTGTGTGTCTAGAGGAGGAGACCCTGCCCCTCCTTTTATAGGTGGAGGGGGCCAGCGGAGAAGGGGAGGGAGGGGAGTCCCTCCCCAACTCGGCTTAGTGGAGGCGCCGCCGGTTGGAGGAGGGATTCCCTCCCCAACTCGGTTTGCCCCCTCTTTCCTCTTTCCCTCTCTTTCCTGTTTTAGCCGTTTGACTTTTCAAACTTGCTATTTGACTTTTCAGTTTAGGATTCAATTTAATCCTTCATTTGGAACAGCGAGAACACTTAGTACATGATGCAATCATTCCAATATGTAATGACACATTCATGTACCCTCCCCCGAGTCTTGGGACATTCCGAACCTTCTAGAACATTCCCGATGAAAACACGGAATCATTCCCGAACTCCGAACGGGACTTTTCTTATATGAATCTTATTCTCGGACCATTCGGATCACTTCGTGATATCCGGATCCCATCCGAGACTCGAACAACATTCGGTCTCTTTTCATAACACCATAACTACTCAAACAACGTCGAATCCTTAAGTGTGTCTCCCTACGGTTCGTGAATTATGCGGACATGATCGAGACACTTCTCAACAATAACCAATAGAGGAATCGGAAATTCATATGGCTCCACATATTTCTATGATTACTTTGCGATCGAATGAACCACTTACATACGATACCAATTTCCCTTTGTCTCACGATAGTTTACTTATCCGAGGTTATGATCACAAGATCTCCGCATACCTAGTTCAACCTCGTTACCGATAAGTACTCTTTTCTCGTTCCGTGATATGTGATCCCTTGAGCGGTCACATGCTTGCAATCTAATTGGATGACATTCCACCGAGAGGGCCCAGAGTATATCTATCCGTCATATGGATGGACAAATCCCACTCTTGATCCATGTGTTTCAACCAATACTTTCCGAACACTCAATGCCACCTTTATAGCCACCCAGTTACGGTGTGGTGTTTGATGTCATCAAATCATCCATCCGGTAAAGGTGATATGCATGATCTCATGGTCGGAGGAATCAGGTTACTATGTATCAGAAAGCATATAGCAATTGAACTATTGAAATGACTTGATCTTTGTGCTACGCTTATCTATAGGAGTATGTCCACCATATCATTCTCCTAACGATATGATCTTGTTGTTGATAACATCTCAATGTTCATGATAGGGAAACTAGAATCATTAATCAACCAACAAGCTAGTGAAGTATAGAGGCTATACTAGGGACTTCAAATTAAGTTTACAAATCACACAAGTATCAATGTTTCCTTGTTAATACTATTATAGCATGAATGTAAACATTTATCATAAACACAAAGATATAATAATAACTACATTTATTATTGCCTCTAGGGCATATCTCCAACAGCTGTCATGCGTTGGCGCTTCGGCTCGCGGTACAACCATGGCGGCGGAGTGTACACCTCTCCTGAATCATCACTTGAGATCTCAAACTCCACCTCTTCTGGATCCTCCTCTTCTTCACTCTCAGGTGCAACTGAAACAACTTCATCTCCTCCACCATCATTGTCTCCATCATCATCATCCTCGTCCTCATCATCATCATCGTCTCCACTGTCATCATCATCCCCATTGTTTCCATCATCTCCATTGTCATCATCAGAGGGTGGATTTAGCTGTGCTTGGAGAGCGGCAATCTGGGCTGTCATAGCTTCAATAGTTTGATCCCTTTCCTGGATGGTCCCCTGCAACTGTTGTATGTTCTGGGTGTTCTCCTGCACAGTACCATGAAGATGAGCTATGGTTGCATCTCTGGCTATCAAGGCATTCTCCAGAACTCCCACAGCCTCATGCAGGGTGTCAATCTCATGTCCTTGGACCACCATACCATTGCTAGCAAAGTCTGCAATCTCCTTTATCATCATCACCTTCTCAGCTAGAGCTCCATTCTCCCTTTCCATGTCCTCTATGTGCCTCCGACGGGGCGGCATGTTGTTCCTGTCGCCCGGGGTAACCACAATGTGCCCATCTTCATCACGCCTCCCATAGTCACGGTAGGGTGAATCTGCTGGCAGTAGGTGTCGGACATTATGGCACTGGTGAGACAGGGCTTCATGTATGGCCAAGTTGATTCCAAGTCCCCAGTTGCACGGGGTTTGGCAAGGTGGCATCTCTGAATATGAAGGTAGTGATCTCCCATGCATCCTCTCCATATCCATAGGTGTACAACCTCCTTCCCTTGAACATGGGCAGTGGCAATCCCAATGACTGCGAGAGCTGAGCTAACTGCCTTGCAAAGGGCCTTGGTGACTCCATGGTGGCATACTCAGTCCTGACTTCTCCCATCTATTAAGTAAAAGAGGAAAGTGTGAGAATAGCATATGGTAAGAATTTACGAGGGTGAAAGGCATAAGATGAAAGATAGAGTTAATATAAGCTTTAATAATTCTATGGCTTCCTAATCCAATCCTAGGTCACGATCCTACAGTCGACACACGAATGCTCTGATACCATCCTGTAACACCGTGGTTCTGAAAAGACCGAGGCTTCTATGTGACATGCCAATCCCTGGATCGGCTCATTGGCCCACAATAAAATGAGATGAATAACATAGCAAAATATCTGTGTATCATAAATAACGATGATCCAGAGTACCATTATTACAATAAAAGCTTAGCTCAAGGCTAGCTCAAATTATTCAGGTAGCAACATAAATAAAGCAAATCCTCCATTCTTCAAATTGCCCACAAGTGAACAAGTGCCGAGTGGAGTACCGTGGCCTATATCGATTACTCAGAATCGGAATAACCTGCAACATGAAACGTAGCAGCCCCGAAGGGTCAATACATGGAATGTATGGCAAGTAGAGATAGTAAATGGAGACAATAGTACTAACATATACATGCATATTTGGCAGGTGGAGCTGTGTCTGGCTTGCATTTGCAAATACATTTGTCCTACTTTCATAAACAGTTTTTGATTTTCTTTGAAAAGATCCCAATTAAGTGAACCCAACAATATTAAAACAATTATGAAATTAGAATGAGCGAGAAACATGTCATGGAATCAACATCAAGCAACTCAATTTTCCATAACTGGTTACACGGCTAATCGATTATATTATACACCCTGCAGGGGTTAGTACACTTTACCCATGTGACTTGGCCAACCCAGCTCGTACCATCACTCTCATTTTGGGTGTTGATAGGGAGTAGTCCAAGAAGAGACTGTTCGGGAAGTAGCACCCCAATCCCGACGCGCACCGGTCCAACCTACCAAAATTCTACATCTCTGGATACGCGGGTTCGAGTTACCACAACCTATTAAGTCCAACCAACCGCCTATTCCATTATTCGCACATGGCTGTACACGTAAGCTACAAAATAAAGAAGCCAATCATTCTCTCTTGATACCTGGGTGTCTTTCCGCAATGAAACCACCAAAATTATCAAAACCATCACACCCAGGGGATTTATTGATTAAGTTGTTTTAGTTTTCACAAACCAATACTTTTATAAACAAGTCTCAATGATGTAACCCAGCCCTCGTTCAACATAGCATGGCTAAGCACATCTACCAACGGTGGTTCATCTACAAGGAAGGTCTTACCACATAATAGGACATATCATAGCGATAGTATCATCCTACACATGCATCTACAAAATACACGACAATGCATTGAAAATAGTAGGACGATATCATGAACAAAGTATCATCTACTTGCCTTGGTAGTAGCGGTCGGAAGAACAATCCACACACGAGCAAGTGTTGCACTCGTCACAATCTATACGATACAATTGCAATCATAAACAAACAATCCACAAGCATATGCAACACATATGGTGCATGAAGGTATGCAAGGCAAGTGAATTGGTGCTACAGCTGCACCACATAATCCTAA
This sequence comes from Avena longiglumis, assembly GCA_030063025.1. Lineage (NCBI taxonomy): Eukaryota > Viridiplantae > Streptophyta > Magnoliopsida > Poales > Poaceae > Avena > Avena longiglumis. Next base: position 188,262,085 of record CP125974.1, on the reverse strand, counting down.
TCAATAATACTACTGATTGCATGCATGGAAAATAGTTTTAGCGCTAGGAAAACTATTTCGCAAAAAGTAATGCTCAAAACTAGAGCTAGAACTCAAATAATTCGCTACCGGTAGTATACTGTTTGTAAAATCTTGGAAAAAATCTACCGCATAGGCATCGCTGATTAGAAACAGTATCAACTGGAATTACTCAAAAAGGAATTATAAAACTCCCCGAGTAATTAAAACACTGTAGAAATCCACTAGATAGTTTCTGCAGACGTTTTCACCGTAAGCCTATCTTTTTAATTCACGACGAGATTCCCCTCGTTCCACTGAATCCAGGTACATATCATACGCGATTTTTGCAGCTACGGATCTTTTTCTACGAATTTATTACTCCAAAAAGGCCACTAAATAGTTTGATTAAACTATACTAAACCTTGCTGCAAAAGTCTGAACCAAAGGTACAGCAAGATTCTACACGACTCACTGAATCTACACATATTTTATTTGCAATTTTTGGCCCAGTGGTTTAATTTCTACGCAATTTACAAGTTTCTACCGAAATCTGTCAACTAGAACGATTAACGAAATTAACCAGTCAACTATGTCTGTTGACTGGTCAACGTCTCGCTGTCAAGGCGTCGACTAGTCAACGCTGACGACCGGTCAACGGCTGATCTGAACCACTGATCTGAAATCTAACGGTGGCTGCAGGCTTACCAGAGATAAACGGCGAAACGAACTCCGGACGGTGCGGCGATCGGTTCCGGCGACAACGGTTACCTGCGCGGTAGGGGAAATTATCGGTAGCGTAATGCGGGCGATCAACAACACGGCGACGGCGCAAGCGAGCGATGGCCGAGCTGCGGCGCAGGTGGAGCGGCGGCGAGGCGGTGGCGGGTACTGGCGGTGGCGGGAAGGACGACGGCGGCGGGGTCTTGGCGGCCGGCGGCGGCGCAGAAAACGAGGAGGAGGCGGCGGCTATCGCGTGGATCCCGAGGCGGCGGGTGCGGGCACGCGTCCCGAGGTGGAGGCGGGCGATCGAGGCGGCGGGGTGGGGTGCGGTTCCCGAGGCAGCCGGGTGCCTCTTATGTGCCCCCCCCCCTCGTGGGGTCCTACGCGAATTCGGCGCGCGGAATTGGAAAAGGACTCGGAAATCGGGCCAAAAATCGGACCGTTTTTCCGACTCTCAATAAAACGGCGATAACTTTTCTGTACGAGCTCCGAATCGAGCGATTCTCGCTCCTACGGTTTTGTAAAATCGAGGGGAACAATCTAGGGTTAAGGGTTGAGCGAAACCACTATGATACAAGGGTGGCAACACTAGTTCTACTAAAGCCTCCCGCAGGAGGCTTGTAGCAAAATAGAATAGGGTTTCGAAAATAGCGTTCCGCTGATTCTTTTCAATCGACGGTTTTGCATGGAAGAGTATGATGCGATGCTATGAATGATATGCAAGACCAAATCTAAATTTTGGGATGTGACATTTGTCGTACGATTGTTTGTCTTTATTTCAATATTTTATTATTTATGTCATCTGGCTCTGCTCTTTTTTTATTTATGTTGGATTAGTAGTGTATAAATACCAAAGGACTAAATCTTCGACTTAGCTATTGTCAGAAATACGGCTTCATGGAAAGCAAGAGCAAAATATAAAGTTAGATAAACACGAAAGACTAATGAAGGGAAAAAACAGGCGAGCCGACATTCTTTGTTTTTTGACTATCCATTTATCTAGTATCTCTTCGCTCATGTCAGATGACTTTGTGTTAAATCCCAAAGGTTTGAGTATTGTTAACTTAATTTTTATGAGCGTAGACAAGACCCAAGGTTATGAAATTGGGTAAAAAAGAAAACTAACTTGGGGACTTGCCCAAAATTAATTTGGCATCAAGCCCCCATCGTTAAATATTGAAGTTGTGCGAAAGCCCACCAAAATAACCAAGTATGTGTTACATATGCACCCGACATACAAGGGATTTAACGAATTAAAGTTTTTCAAACCCTTAAGAGGTTGCAGGGCGAGAACCAGTGCGGGCAGGATTAGAGATCGGAGCAGAAATGTCTCAATATCCTCAGGATTAGAGGTAGAGGCATCCGTTTTTGTAGGGGGCATCTGCCTCAATATCCTCATCAGTTATGTACTCTTCTTCCTCGTCCCATTATTCTTTGTATTCCATATCAAGGAAGCTTGTCCCTTCCCTAAAGGCATGCACATCTGCGTATTGGATAACAGCATAAGCTCTGTCTTGGCGCTGCTTGATAAGATCTAGATCAGTGGTCCACTTGGCACCCTCCCGAAAATGCTGCAAGACATCAAGGTTGATTGTCTCATACCAATAGAGAAAAAATGCCAAAGCTTCGTCGGCACCAACTCGATCAGCTGACTTGCGCCATTCATCGAGCCTATCCTTGCTGCACATCAGTCTTGCGGCCAATTCTAGGACATTGTCTGGAGCTTTCTCTATCAGCCATAGTGTATTGAAAACAAGGATGCCGGCCTTGAGGAGATCAACCCCGAAGGATTTCATTGATTTGGTTTGAGCAGCGAAGGAAGAAGATGATCATCAATGGTGAGATCGCCTAAAGAGGAGGGAGACTTGGCTTTCTTAGATCTGGACTTGTCAAACAGCTTTGACAACAAGCATGGTAGCCTCAGGGAAGTTTTCTGAAGAAAAACAACAAAGAGTTAAAAGCTGAGCTATGATGGAATGTCAGCAAGAAAAATAAGGGTAAAAACTCACTACCATGATATGCATTAATTTGGCACAGCTCCGACAACCAAGTCTTTGATTTCTCCTTAAGAGCATCAAGGTCTTGCTGAGATCAATTCAACAAATACTTGGCAGTTTTCAACAATTCATCATACTTATGAATCTTTCCTTGTAGTTGACTATTATCCTTAGCAAAATCTTGACGAACACCTTCAATCTCGGAATCATGCTTCTTCTTCATATACGTAGTTTGCTCCTTGAGCCGAGATATCTCATCTTTCTCTTTCTTGGGCTCGAATTGGTGTTGCCCTGCTTGTTACAGAAAATGATTCATCAGTTCTTGCATAGATACATAATCTTGAAATTTTTCTGCAATAGCGGCTTTCTAGGCTACACCAAGATAGAAAACTATGTAGAAATGAATACATGGAATATAGAGATTAAAACCACGGGGAAGAGGGGATACCTTCCGTCTCAGAGATCTTTTGGTGAAGTTCTTCCACCTTGCCATAGCGGTTGTGTTGGCACCCGTTTTGGGATTGTATCCAATCAAGGCGAATTGTGAGAAACACTTAGAAAGATCCACTATGAGGATTACTAATCATCATCAAAGAGGTATGGTATCAAGTCAAGTCATGATTAGGCTTAATAGCCAATTATGCTAATGTTCAGAGAAAATTCAGGGACTAATATATGGAGGCTTCAACTATTACTCCTTCAAGATGACCTCAAATGAAAAAGTTCCAAACACAAAAGCTATGTGTCTCATCGAAATAAGCAACTTTGGTTTTTGAATCATCTCGATCCAAATAAGTATGCAAAAGTTAGAACCAAAATAATTCTAGAGGCCGAATTAGCACGGTCGGGACCGTGGTCGCCCGACCCAAGACCATATCTCACCTTAGGCAAGAGTGTTTGGACAGAATGACCCAGAAAATATTCTAATTCGATCAATCTTGTTACGACTTAATTTAAGAAGTCAAGATCAACTCGGGTGGAAAATCACAAAACATGAAAGTTCTTCTTTTTTTGAGACGAACAACTTTGGAGCCATCTTCATCTGAGCAAGTATACGACCGAACAAATCTAAAATTGTTCGGTCAAAATCTGATTTTGATACAAAAATAAGAGGAAATGACCAACAAAATCAGGTTAGATGGAAAAGTTCCTAACATAAAAGTTCTTCGTATTTTCTAGACGAACAACTTTGCTTCTTACGACATTTTTATCTTATCTCGTTTACTATCTCAAAAGTAGTCCAGAAGGTATAGGCACGTTTTTTACTGAAGAGTTACGCAAATTTCGGGTTTGCTTGTTCGAGTTGGACCCCAACTAGGGTTTTTGACGTGAATCCAACCCTCTTCCTTGCACGGAAATTCCAGCCGCTCCTTATATACACAAGGGGTGACGGCCGATTGAACCAACACCAATCAAAAAAACAAATATACTACTTTTCTGTGTTCATCTACTTTTATGCCTCTTTCTTTGTATCTTGCTTCTCATTCTTCGTCGTTCTTAAAGTTTGGAGGCTACGAATCCACGAGGCTCTAGGGGTGGTCAGGCCGACCTAGGGCAGCCCATAGCCGCCGTGATGCCCTGACGGGTTCCCTCCCGGGCGAGCGGGGTTTCGGGTCTCAAAAGAGGCCGTCGGACTGTCTTGCATATTGCGCTTTCGGAATGCCTCCCTTAGCGTGTGCTTCCGCGCATCGTACTCGGCGCCGAGGGTACACGGTGATGTGTTATTGTGCGAACATACTTTTTGATGACTCCGCTGGGGAAGATGCTTTGAACGGTCTCCAGCCAGTTCTTGCTACGAAGAGAGCGTCATCAAGAGGCTCCAATCTACTACAATATAAATACTCAATCCAATTATGTAGATGCAAGTAACTCTAATTTCGATGTTGCTAAATCTTTTGATATGTGTGGTGTATCGGCTAGCCCTAGTTCTAACTATGTGCAACATGCGATGCAAAATTATCTACAAACTTCATCTAGTTTTAGCAACTTGCGATATGTAAACTCAAATTATCATGCATCGGCAACCCCAGAAATCCATATGCCGATAAAGACCATGATAAATTCGGTCAATCAATATGAAACACCCGTTGTTAGAAATTTGAATAACATGCATGAGGATGTTTGGTCTTTTTATTCATCAGCAAATAATTTGCAATATGTTGATTCACCTTCGCACGTAACAATGGACAGAGGAATTGACCAAGATAATGCTAGCTATTTGGCCAATTATTCTCAGCCATCATAAGCTACTCCTTTTGTTACTAACTTTTTAGCACCATATGCAACTGGACATATTCATGATTCGGCTACGCACCTTCACAATGGTTCCGACCGAATAAATGGGAGTTCAGTAAAACCTCACGTGCATTCATCTACTGTTAATGCTTATGGTACGCCCTTTGCGCAATTGCTGAATTTCGACAAACCATGGCCGAATGAAACTGAAAGTTCTAGGGGCAAACATATCCAAGTTGGGATGAGGTTAAGGAAAAAAATCATGCTTGCTACAAACAAAGAAAACCCAACGCTATCAAGGAGTAACAATGATGACTTCACTACACCAACATTTGAGGAATTACCTGAGGAACATCGCCAAGCTTATGATGTACTCAATAAGAAGTCAAGAGAATAAATTGAGGCGCTCCAGAAAAAGCGTGAGGAGGAAGATATGCAGGAGTGATACGTCGGAAACGTATCTATAATTTTTGATGTTCCATGCTTGTTTAGTATCTACTTTGCTTTGGTTTGTCTACACTTTGAGATGTTTTTATATGTTTTTGGTACTAACCTATTAACAATATGCCACACTGCCAGTTGCCTGTTTTCTTCCGTTTTGGTTCCAGAAAAGGCAGAAAATCAATATTCTCGGAATTGGACGGTACAAAAGCCAAAGTCAATATTTTACCGTGGGTAACACGAAGCCAGAGTACAAGACAGAGAAGATCCACCAGGGGGCCACACCCCCTGGCCCCGTGGCCTAGGTGGGCCCGCACCTGGGGGGTGCTGCCACCTTGGGTGCCCCCCTGCCTCACCTCTTCGCCTATAAAGAGCCCCCGATACCGAAACCATAAGGACACGATGGTCCCTAGATCGGGAGGGGGGGGTATCTGAAGTTCTTGCTGGCACACTGCTGGAGGGGAGATCATCCCGGAGGCCTTCTTCTTCATCATGTTAGCCTCCGGTATGAAGCGTGAGTAGTTCCACCTTGGACTATGGGTCCATGTAGTATCTATATGGTTGTATCTCCTCCTTTGTGCTATCATGTTTAGATATTGTGAGCTTCGTTCATGATCAAGATCATCTATTTGTAATCATGCATGTTGTGTTTGCGGGGATCCGATGGATATTTGAGATTACTTTGTCATATTGATTAATTGTTTTGTCTTTTTGATTCTATCATGTCTGTGTTGTTTGTGATCTTGCATGCTCTCTGTTTCTAGTAGCTATCTTGGCCAAGTAGATGCTAGTGGCTCCAAGAGGGGGTATTTATGCTCGATAGTGGGTTCATGCCTCTATTTAATCTAAGGGAAGTGACAGAAATCTCTAAGGTTGTAGATGTGATGTTTCTACAAGGGATAAAACAACGGTCTATTATTCATGGAACAAGTGGATTGTTTACCTTAGACACTTTTCTTAAATCAATTATCCATTGCTTGCAACTTAATACTGGAGGGGGTTCGGATGATAGCCCAAAGGTGGACTTCTAGTCATAGATGCAGTTGGATGGCGGTCTATGTATCTTGTTGTATTTCCTAATCGAATATCATAGGATCATGAATGTCTAGTATTGCATTGTTATGCCTTGCTCAGTCCTATCAATTGCCCTGCTGTAATTTGTTTACCCAGCATGCCATGTTTGTTTATCTTAAGGAGAACACCTCTAGTGAACTATGGACCCCAGTCCAATCTTTACCATTGATACATCTTCCACTGTTACTGTTTACCTTTCTGCAAACCACCATTACATTACACACCATACGGTTAACCCTTTGTTTTTGGCAAACCGGTGAAATTGACAACCTCACTGTTTGTTGGGGAAAAGTATTGAGTTTGTGTTGTGCAAATTTCCAAGTTGCTAGCAACACCTTTGAGTCGTTTCCTTTCTCCTACTGGTTCAATAACCTTGGTTTCTTACTAAGGGAAGACTTGCTGCTGTTCTCATCACACCTTCCTCTTGGGGACTCCCGACGAAGCTCTACAGTGATCTGAGCTGCCATCAAGATTTTCTGGCACTGTTGCCGGGGAGGCTAAGGATGGCTTCACAAGGGGAGTCCTTCACAACCTTTCTCTTTACTTTTTTTTGTTTTGCTCAGTTTTTTTCTTGGTTTTGTTTGCCTCTTTTTAACAAAAACTCGAAAAAAATTAGTTTAGTTCTTTCTCCTATCAAAAACACAAAAATATTAGTTCCTGCTGCTGTTGGCTTGCTCCATTTTTGCCAAAATGAACTCTGCTGAGAACACCAAGTTGTGTGACTTCACTAGCACAAACAACAATGATTTCCTGAGTACACCTATTGCTCCACCTTCTCCTGATGCTACCTTTTATGAAATTAAGCCTGCTTTGTTGAATCTTGTGATGAGAGAGTAATTTTCTGGTGCTAGTTCTGATGATGCTGCTTCCCACCTAAATAACTTTGTTGAACTTTGTGAGATGAAAAATTATAAGGATGTAGATGGAGATATTATTAAGCTCAAGTTGTTTCCTTTCTCCTTGAGAGGAAAAGCTAAAGAACGGTTGCTATCCTTGCCTAGAACTAGTGTTGATTCTTGGATTAAGTGCAAAGATGCTTTTATTGGAAAATACTATCCTCCTACTAAGATCATATCTATGAGAAGTGAAATAATGAAATTTAAACAACTTGATAATGAACATGTTGCTCAAGCTTGGGAAATAATGAAATCTTTGGTTAAGAATTGTCCCACTCATGGACTTACTGCTTGGATGATTATCCAAACTTTTTATGCAAGTTTGAACTTTTCTTCAAGAAACTTGTTGGATTCAGGTGCTAGAGGTACCTTTATGACCATTACCTTGGGTGCTGCAACAAAGCTCCTTGATAATATGATGGTTAACAATTCTAAATGGCACACTGAGAGAGCTCCACATTGTAAGAAGATAAATTCTGTTGAAGAAACCTCCTCTTTGAGTGATAAGATTGATCTTATCATGGCTATGCTTGTTAATGGAAAAGCTCATATTGATCCAAATAATGTTACCTTAGCCTCTTTGGTAGCTCAACAAGAGAAAGTTGATATGAACTTCATTAGGAATAATAATTTTGGCAACAATCCTTATAATTGCAACACTTATCATGGTAGACCTGGAATGCCTAGTGAAGATAGGATTCTAGAAGTTGAAAGATTCACTAAAAACATTATGCAAATGAAATTTGAGCAAAACAAGATATTCACTAAAACTATGGAAGAACAATCTCCTATCTTGAAAAATATTAGTCATCAACTTGAGAATTTGAATAGAGAAATTCCTAGTTTACAATCAAAAAATTTGAGTGTTGAGAAAATATTTCCTCTTTGTCTGAAGCACAGTCCTTTTTGATTAATAAAATGGATGCTAAACTTGAATTTTTTAAAGTACCTTTGCTGCTACTCATGCCATACAAATTACTATTGACGAAAATGTTAGACTTTTAGACCAATTACAGGCTAAGTGGGAAAGAGAAGCTGAAATTGCTAGAAACAATAGTGTGTGCACTATTACCACCCCCAATATGGATGCCACCAAACCACAAGAAGTCCCTATTCCTCATACGACCATGCCTAAACCTAATGAGTGTACTACTAGTGATGTTAAGTTTGATTTTTGATCTTGATGGTTGCAATATTTCTGAAGTGATTATGTTCCTACAAAAGCTTGCTAGAAGTCCTGATGCTAGTGATATGAATGTAGCTTTCACCAAACACATTACATATGCTCTCATTAAAATTAAGGAAGAAAAGTTGAAGCACAAAGCCTCTATTCCTAGGAAAGTAGAAGATAGTTGGGAACCCATCATTAATATGCAAGTGAATGACTTTGATCTCAAAGCTTCATGTGACCTTGGTTCTAGTGTCTCTATTATGCCTAGAAAGATTTATGAAGTGCTTGATTTGCCACGTTTGGAAGATTGTTATTTGGATGTCCCACTTAATAATAATGCTAAAAAGAAACTCATGGGGAGTGTTAATGATGTTCTTATTATGGTTAACAATGCTTATGTCCCTGTTGATTTCTATGTTTTGGATGTTGAATACAATGCTTCTTGTCCTATTACTTTGGGAAGACCTTTTCTTAGAACTGTTGGTGCCATCATTGATATGAAAGAAGGCACCATGAAATATCAATTGTCATTAAAGAAAGGTATTGAACACTTCCCTATGAGGAGAGAGAAGTTGATTTTTTCTCCTCCTTTGAAAGCAAGGAGTGATCTTAATGCTTCTTCATTTGAAAATACTTGATTCTTGCTTCTTGTGCCTAACATAAAGGCGTTAAAGAAAAGTACTTATTGGGAGATAACCCAAAAGTTTTCTTGAGTCTTGGAAGTTATTACCTCTGTATTGACCTCTCCTTATCCTTTTTATTTGCTTTTTGTGCCAAGAATAACCTCTAATGAGGGAAGTAAGATTTGGGGAGTTGTTGTCCTGAAACAGATTTTTGTGCTCCACTGTAAAAATTCGTGAAATATCTCTGTATGTCGTATTAAGCTGTTATTTTCTTAATAAATCCCCAGTTTGTTAGCTAACTTTAATTATTTTAACACTTTTGATTGGAGTAACAGAAGGTCTTCGAAAAAATCGGTTTCTACCTGCTGGTCTATTTTGACAGATTTCTTCCATTATTTGCATTTGCTTCTTATTGATTCCTTTTTGGATTATTTTTGGGAAATTGAGATTTTTTACGGAATTGCTATAGTAGCTTGTGTTTTTAGTGAAAGTTTTTCTGTTCTAAAACTAAAAACCATGGGTCTATTATCTTTTGAATACACTAATGTTGCTAATGAAGATTGTGTGAAGTTTTGTATGAAGGAAAATTTTGAGGTGTAGAGAAAGAATAATGTAATGAGATGAAGAATGGACAAAATCTCAAGCTTGGGGATGCCACTCCGTTTCACCCCAAGAAATATTCAAGAGGTACAAGCGTCAAAGCTTGGGCATGCCAAAGGTATCCCCTTCTTCATCAATAAAAAGCTGAGGTCTTTCTAGACACTTCATTTTTATTGTTTCATGCATTGTTGTGTTGTTCTTGGAGCGTCTTAGTTTTCATTTTAGTTTTCTTAGTTTGCCTCAATAAATTAGTTTGGAACCCTGTTATCGCTATGTTGTTGCAAATAAGTTGATTGGTGTTGGAGAGGAGTAGAAAGTTCTTGCTTGAATAGTGCAAGAGGAGCTTTCTTTGACTGTGACTTAGACTTTAGCATGTCATGCTAGATGTTGTTTTGACTTTATGCTTAGTGATTATTGCTATTAGCATGACTTGTTCCAAACAATTGGGATTTCTTAATGTGCCTTGAAGGTATCATGCGTTGTTTTAGCATACAAAAGCATAGTATTGTGGTATTCTCCTTTGATGCTTTGTTTGGGTTGACTTGGAACATGCTTACACCATGTTATGACTATGAACAAGTCACCACAGCCTCTATGATCATTTAGTCCTTGACTGTAGTACCACTCTATGCTTTGATTAGTAATGTTTTGTTGCTCTGCATGATTATGGCCTTAGTTGGTTGCTCCCAGTCTTTTGCTAGCCTCCACTAGTATGAGTAAGCTCTACTCATGCATCCAACTCCCAAGAAACCAAGTTATTCCAAAGTGTCCACTATAAATTCCTATGCATGGTGTGTTACACCATTCCAAGTATATTTTTGTTTTCGAAGTACCTTCCAATTAAAAAGTCTTTTTGTTATGTGAAAACTTAGTGATTAAAGCTCTCACAAACTTGATGGCACACTTTATTTTTCTTGCCTCTAATAAACTTGAACCATTGTTTCATCTATGTTGTATATGATTACACTTATATGTTGGAATTAGAAAAACCGTGCTGTCACGGGGAACGCTTTCAACCTTGCACTTGTACATTGTAAACAATTGATATCATTCTCTTTCGTCTATGGATGTCGTCGATGTGAAATAAAAGGGGAGTTTGTAAGTCCATGGAGTTATGTATGTGTGTTAGAGAAATGCCTGGAACGCTAGACTAAGTCATGCCTAATCATGGTGGAAACTTACAGCATCACCATAGTGAGCAATCTATGAAGCTTTCTTCTTATGAAAAAAGGAGACATACTGAAAGGAGGAAAGAGAGAAAAAAGCACCATTTTCCCATTGTAAATAAGAAGATTGCTGAGATGCTCATTGTCTGCTTGCCTTGTCATTTTGATTATGGGATAGCTCATGTAACATATGCAAGGGGTACCCAGTTGGCGGTTCTCTATGATACACATGTACTTACTATGACAAGAACTTACATGTGACTAAAGTTGAGTAGCATGAGGAGCGGCCCTCGTATTCAAGGGACATGAGATTGCCAACTTATACTTTGTCAAGTATATAATCCATAGTTTGTTCACTTTAACCTTAATCACTTCAAGATGCTTATGATAGGGGCAATGAGGGCTGAAGCTAACAAGTACCATAATTTTTGGAAGCTCTTTTTGAGACTTGAAATCCCTGCTTCCCTTTTGAGAAGGGCCTTTCTTCCACCATTATATTGAGTCTGCACCTTCTATTCTTAGGCACCAGTTAAGAGAGCATAGTTGCCATTCTTAGTTCTATGTGCATTGTCTCAAAACTTATTGATTGATGCTTATTATTGCTATTACTTGTTCTTGTGCTATTTGTATCTAGTCACTCTTATGAACTTTGAAGATGTCCAATGCATCTATTTGCTACTCCATGAGGGACAAGTTGAATGCCACTATTCTATGTTTTCTATATCTATGCCAATATTAAAAGACCCAGAGGGTCTGATCCAACAAATACTGAACGTACGATGTAATTATCCGACGCGTGAGAATCCACCCGTCTTTATCGGCTCATCGTGGACGAGAGGACAATCCTGCGTCTCCTTTATCTTTTTTTCACCGCTTGACCCGTTCCATCCCCACCAAAGCAGTTGCAACCCCGATGCCACACAAGCCACCTCCTGCGTCGTGCAAACCACCGTCTCCCCCGTACATGCCCCCTCCCCTACCCCGCCCAATGCCGCCCTCCGCCAGCACGCAACCCCGACGCTGCGCAAGCCACCGCCTCCACCGTGCAAGCCAACTCCTGCGCTGCACAAACCACCGCCTTCCCCGTACTCGCCCCCGCCCCTACCCTGCCACGCCCGATGCTTCCCTCCTCCGGCACGCAACCCCGATGTTGCGCAAGCCACCGCCTCCGCCACGCAAGCCACCGACGACATTGCCCCCGCTGCTCTGCTACTCTGCCTGTCCACACGCCTCCTCCCCCGTGTGTGCACGTGCGCTCCTCACGCCAACTCGTTGCCTCGCCGGTCGGCGTCCCACACGGATGTTGGGATCATATTTCTTAAATTGATGTTGTTTTCATTCAGTTTACGGAACATTTTACACCAAGTACTTTTGGTTCTTTTTTGTTGTGATTTTGGAAATTTGTCCTCTTATTGTTCCTCCTATGTCATGTGTATGTGTCAACTATATCATTGTCTGATGGTGGCCTATACATGTGATTTGCAATTAAGGTGGTTGCTGACATAGATTTTCAAACTTGCTGGATCTTCAAGATGCAAGCAGAGGCTTGTAGATATTCAGATAATCATCGAGAACCTCTTCCAAATTTAATATTTTCTGATCTATATATTTGTAAGATTACCATCGCCATTAAAATCAAGTAGAGTTACACATAGAGCCTACCATTCCATCGTCAGAATCTAAACCACACATAACTAACTACTGAACCTGGATTCTACTCAAATCTAACGTGAGTAGAATGGTAAGAAACTGAAAGTTGAAGATACTTTTAATGCAACCATGCTATCACTATTGAGTCAACAATCATATTATTTAAGATTGTGTAAACTACACTCTTCCAATTTCGTAACCACAATTTGGATATCTTAGACAACTATTGAAGAAGGTTTTATAGTTCATGCCGAGTGTAGCATATTGAGATTAACCTAGAAGATTTGCATAATTGAGGAACTGTTGTGTGGAGGCAAAACTATCTGAATTAGCTTATGCATCAGAGGACCTTTTCCCTTCATTTATGGCTAAGAAGACCAATATACATAGTGAAACCTGAACCTGAATGAAATTAGGAGTCAGGAATCACGAGCTGTATATTTTCATTTTTTGGTTTCATCTTTGTTCACAAGTTTGCATGTTGTACAGAGTTGGTTTAGTATCCTCATTAGCTAAGGAAGTGTGCAAACAATCTATCATCTAGAGGTGCTACAAGTTAGCTTATGAAATTGATTGTTATCTAAACATTTAAAGTAGCTGATTGTACCGTAGTAGCACGCAATAAGGTTCAGTTCAATTATAGCATGTGCAAAGAAACCATGATTATAGATTGATTAATCTACATATCTATACTTTTAATTTGCTCTCAACTGACTGTAATTTGAATTTGTGTTTACATACAGATATCAGTCTATTGCATATGGATAATCAGCCGGGTGCATGTCTTTGCGATTTGGTTTGCGTTCCCCATTTAAGTACCTAACAGACTCACGGTACCTCTATCTATTTTTAATTTTGTAACAAGCTACCTGGAAGAGCTAAAGATGGTACCTGATGGTAGTAAGAAACAAAGAGTTTCGATAATACAACAACGGAGGCAGGAATGGTCTTCTTCGTGGGATGGCCGAAGAGTCGACTCCAGCAATCGATAAGACTTGACTCCTCGTCTCTCCTCAAGAAGAGAGGACCTAGTCGACGCTAAACCTACCTAGAATCGTCCTAAGGGGAAAAGACCGATTCTTTTCCACTAGCTTAATGTAACATCCCAAAAATACTAAACTTGGATCATCAAACTCTAATCATCAAAATTAGGGTTAACAAAAACTTTTCTAAAATAAAAATATGAAAGCATGCATGGTGTATGCATTTCATTTGGAATTCTTTTGAACCACCTTGTTTGTGTGTTCCTTTGCTTGTAAATGGATTCTTAGGTGAAATAAACATCATCTAAACAATTTCCAAACTTTTCTCAAAGACAAATAAATCAAAAAAATAAAATAAGGGAATGGTCATTTTGACCAATTTAACTCCCATGCCTACTTTGGCTGTCCCAAACTTTCAGAACTTAACATAAACTTTTCTGGATATTTGCACCCCTTGATTGTACTCATAACAAAGTATCAAGGCCCACTTTGTGATCATCCAGAAACTTTCAAATGCATAGTTTAAGTGTCAGTTCAAAATTGAATCTTTATCATATGAGAAGATCTCACTTTTCCAAAAACCACTCAAACAAGCTCAACTTTTAAAACCCAAGCATCTGCAGACTCACCAGCACCAACCTAGCACACCCACCAAAAATCTTTTCAAAATTCAAAACTTGAATTCTTGCGGCCATTTTATCAAACACTTAGCAGACACAAATCATCAAAATCTTAAAAACTATTGTGAGCAGTGATTGAAGCCTAACTTGTCCCCTCTCTAGCTCACAACCATCTCAGTAGATCATCTAGCAAGTTAAACCAAGCACTAGCCTCACTGTAAGCTGGGCAATGACATCAATGGTGAATAACCGAAGCTCACCATGCCACCCCAGTGGAGACATCAAGCTAGGAGGAGATTTAGCCGTGCCAACCTTGTTTGGGAGGCAGCCCACCGTCCATCGCCACTCCCTGTCCCAGCCGCGAGCGTTGCCAAACCCTGGACCACACGCACGGACCGCGCCCAGCTCACCAGCAACCATGCCGAGCATGCGTCAGAGCGCCACGCTCGACCGACGCCCACAGACCGCGCGCTACTCTCGCCACGTGCATACATGATCACCACCAACCCAGGAGACCGCCAGACATCCATGTTCTCCGCCCCATGCCGCACGGCCACCGCTCGCCATCGAAGACGCCGCCTCTGCCGCGCAGAGCATCGCGCGTTCCAGACCAAACCGCACCGCCCCTACGCGCGCATTAAAGACGTAGAGCATCGCCAGGAGACCACCAAGCGATTGCCACCGCCGGCCATGCCTCTAGCCGCCCGTAGCCATGTCGCCACCGTCGCCTGCCCATCCCGTTCGGTCTCACTGTCGTGACTATAAATAGAGGCCACCCCCAACCGAATTGAGCAGACCATGTCACTCCCCTCTACTCACTGATCGTGCCACCCCGTTCTCGGAGCAAGGCGAGCAGCACTTCGCCGGAATTTCACCGGAGCCTGCCGCTGCTGGAGAAGAAGGGGGCCAGCGATTGGAGACGCCCCAGGAGAAGCTACCGGTACCAGGAGGTTCGCCATCGTCGACTTTGTCGTTCGCCCGCCTCGCCGACCCTCGCCTGAGCCCTGGTGAGCCCCCAACGACCCCCACCTGCCGCGCTAGGATTCTGTCTCGACGGCGTTGCCCAACATCGACGATGACCCTCAGCCGTTGGATTAGAACCAGATCGAACGCACCACATCGCCCCATACCGCTTCGCACCCCCTGTCTCACTGATGCGTGGGGACAGCGACTTAACCAGCCTGCATAAGCGCTGTGCTTAGTCCGCCCAAGACGCTTCCAGCATCCCGCTTATTTGAATTTAACCTTTTTCATTTTATTTCAAACACACTTCTGTGCCCAGTTTCAAAAATCAACCCAGGTCGATTCAGTGAACTAAATTGAATGAAACCAATTTTGTTAGAAAGGTCTGGGAATGCTGAATCCAAGCCCGTTGGATTCAAGTCATTTGGATCTATAGATCATCCATGGTAAAAATAACAAGGCAGAAGCTTTTCTGCATTCAAACATTTTTCAAATTGAAAACATAATAGCTTTTGAGTTGATTCCAACTCTCAAAAATCACATTTAACCATACCTTTCAGAATATATAAAAATATATAGGTTTACTTACAGAAATAATGACAAGTAATAAAAGAATGCCACATAGGCATTTCTAGCCACTTTAATTAATTAAAATAAAAGAGAAAACCCTTATTAAATTGTGACACCACTTTAAATCACATTCCCATGGACTAAAATATGTGGTGATGACATGTGTCAACATGATCCCATGTTTGGTTTGGAGAATATTAAATCTTAAGTAGTTTTTCAATGAGTAGAAATTACTTTTCTAAAAATAAAAGGAATTAAACCAAGCTTTAATCTTGTAATGTTAGTGATGATGCTAGATCATATATAGGACCCTTGTGTGTGATGAATGCAAGTAGTTAAGTATTGTTTGGTGATTGTGTACCTCGTATTTATTCATAGACGCTAGTACCGACCAAGGATACGAGGAGGAAGGAGGATACTACGAAGAAGAAGCCGAGGGGAAATTCAACCAGTGCTCTGCACAAGGCAAGCTAACACTTGCAAGATACTCTACTTTAGCAAGCCTTACTATACAAGTTAACCTTGCAAGCCTAATACTACTAGCTGAATGTGCAAGCTTATACTTGCAATTGGGCAAGCTAATACTTACTTGCTACTATGTCAACTATATGCCTTAAGCATATGTGATCATATCCACTTGATAAACCAATCCTAGTTTTATTTGCAAGCCCTCTACTTTATTTCTTTATCAAATCTTTAACTTAGAGTTGACTTAAGTGACTTATAGATTCTAGAAAGATATATTGAAGGTTGCATAAAGAGCATAAAATTTGGCCTAAGCTAGAAAATCTTGATGTCATCCTAAGGCATAAGATTGAACTTAGTGGAAACTCCACTAGTTTACTATCCCCCATTAGTGCTTACCCCCACTTGTAGATGCTAGTGCTAAGCATAAAACTTGATCAACATTAGATGGGAATACTTGGTGAAAATTGTTATGAAAACCTTAGAATGATGGATCATTCTACTGAGATGTTTTGACATGTGTTTCCGAACACCGGATGATTATGGTGATGTAAATGTTGAGGCATGAGCCTTAGCCCTTTATAAAACTGATGTTTGTCTGGATGCGACACCATTCCAATTTTATCGTACAACCACAATACTTGAAGATTGGGTAGGGCTTGACTGGAAACTTATATACCTTAGTATTAGTTCCCTCAAGGCCAAACTCACAGGAGAGGTGCTTATACTAGGGCGTGTAATTGAAAGGTTAGGATTGATTATCCAAATACTGAATATGGTGAATTCAGGATTTGTTCCTAACGGATGTATCAAATATTGTGGTGAAAGTGTACAATCTCTGCAGAGTTTCAAACTATTCGAATAGCCGCATCCGCGGTTATGGACAGTTGGAGTGGCCATACTGTTCCCCCGTCAGATGTTTTCAAAAGACTTGTGAAATGAATTGAGACGTTGACTTGACCACAACAGGTTTGTGATATGAAATACAAGTTCCTACTTAGGAGTTATAAAATTGTTACTAGCTTCTCTTGCTTCTCAGCTTAGTAGAGATAAATCTGGCCTTTGCAAAACAACCCTAGAGCCTAGTGTCCTATTATCAAAAACCCCTTTCACTTGTTAGTATTAGTTTGCGAGTATTTAAAGGGTACTCATGGCTTTGTCCCTGGCTATTCCCGTGGACAGACTATGAAGAGGAGTACATGGAGGATGGAACCCAGGAAGGTTACGAAAACTAGGATCATCTCCCATCGTCAGCATTGCCTATGACCCCGAAGATGGAGCTTCGCCTAAGCTACCGTTATTATTACGTATTCCGCTACTTGAAGTTGTATTAAGAACTGGATCATGAGATCCCTATTTGTGTAAGACCTTATGTATGGTTTGTAAGGGATGATGTACTGTGGTATCCAATTCTGTTATGTGTCGCAAAAATGGTAATCCTGGGATTGCGATGTCTGGCATAACAGGCATCTGGGATTACAAATCCAGGTGTTGACACTTAATCTAAACCGCTCAACCCGCAGCCGCTTAGGCCTGACCCGTAGCTGCCCAAATATGTTGGTAGTAAATCTCTTATCATCTAAATAATTCCATTGCTGAAATTTGTTAAGCCTATGTTCTCACCCACCCCTACTTGTAACACCCTCGGATCGGTCCTATGCGAGTTTTAGCGGTTCCTGCCAAACCCGCATAGAAACGAGTCAAAGGTTCCCATCAGGCACTTTCGTGCGGGTGAAAAACGAAGTAATACCATTACACATTAGTTCACGATATAACCCATAGAACAAACATATATACAACACGACTCCAAGAGTCAAAAATACACATATACAGTACAAAGATCCAAATTACCTTGAAAACGATACAGCGTCTGAGTACGGACAAGATGCAAATTGAGCTAAGAGCCCCGAAGAATAACTAATGGTATCCATAACCCTGCCCAGTCCAAGTCGGAAGGGTAACCTTGCTAACAATGTTGATCTCAAACCTGCTAAATAAAAGGGGCGCCGACAAAGGGCAAAGGAAAAAGAGAGAGCGGTCAGTACTGAGGCTAGTACACGGCGAGTCTGAAAATTCGGCGGTCCTCGCCTACATAGGTATGGTGGAATGGAGCGGCAATGCATCATGCACTAAACAACCTATAGAGACTCAATACAACTATCAGCTATTAGAGAGAAATAAGAAAGACCGATTCGAAACCATCTTGATACAACCACCAGACATACCCATCCTGGTATTTCCCCCTCGAGACCAAACGAGGAAGTTAAGCCGAGGAAACTCACACGGTTGGAAATTTTATTCATTCTTTCCATGGTGGTTATCCAACTTACTAGTCATATCAGATGCTAGTCAAATTTGTAACAGTAAAATTTAGTTATAGTTTTCTATGATCTAGATATTATGCTCCAAGTCGTCCATAACCGCGGACACAGCTTTTCGAAAAGATTTAAACCTGTAGGGATGTACCGAAGTTTCCACACGAACTTCGACTCTTGTTGCCAGATCAATTAACATACTTCCATAGGTATGTCGGCGGGCCTAGGACAAGACGCTTTCCCAGATCCAAAGCAAGTACATGGGGGCCATCCTAATAAGCTACCCGTAACAAAGTCGGCTGAGCTCCAAAGACGGACCAAGAGGTTGTGAGATCGGCCAAGAGATCAGAGGCCATTGGTATAATCCTCAATATAACGACCCACATCCTAAACAGTACAGTAGTAAACGCTCATCGAGTAACTGATAATAAACTTGACATAACATGGCATACATGACATAACATGCATGAAAACGTCAAACTAGTTTGTGGCTCCCACTACAGTACTGTGAAATTAGGTACTAAGCTGATAGGGGTGCCCACAAACCCCACATGTGGTTAGTGCGCTCAATATCGGAACAGGTGTCAAGAAATTGGGTCCTAGGTGTACACAAGTGGGCGGTTAATAACCAAATATCAACTATTACCCACCAGTGCCTTAATTATATCAATTTTAATATTTAATTAACCAGCTGTGATTAAAACCACGAACATCTCCACCTTTATGAATATGCCTATCCCCCAATATCACTGGAACATCGATGACGCAAATCAGCACCTGAGCAAGCAACTACGACTCGCAAGGCCAACTGTCTACCCAAACAACAGACAATAGGAGGTGTCCAAGGCAATATAAAGGCTGTTGACGAGGTTTAATCTCGTTAATGCCCATTGTTATGTACTTGGGTTTTGGAGAAGATGGGGATGCTGGAGATCGTGGCACGGTTAACAGACAAGCAACCAGGGGACACGAGATTTACCCAGATTCAGTCCCCCGGAGGGAAAACCCTACTCCTGCTTGTCTGCTCTTTGATTACAGCGGAACCGAAGGTTACAGGGTGCGCAGATTCGATCTGGCGTGGATGCGTGTGCGAAAGTATGAGTCGGGGAGATATAGATCTGTAGATCTATTGTGGTCTAGTCTATCGGGGGTGTCCTCCTCGTTGGACCCTCCTAGCCTTTATATATGTGGAGGCTAGGTCTCAGGTACCGATACGAGTAGGTTACAAGTTAGATTCGAACTCTAGTCTTGAGGTTTCCTTGTTTTGTGCGCTTGGGACTCCGTGTCCATATGGGCTTCGTTCCAGCCGAACCGTCATAGGCGTCATGGACCCGGGCAGGTCGTCGAGTGGGCCTTCTGTCAGACTGGACCAGGTAGGCTAACATCGGGTAACCGTAGGGTATAACCATGTTAGTAGCCCCCGAGTGTTCAGTCGAATCGTAGATTCGGCTGAGGACTCTTCAATCTTTCGGGTGTAGATGTTTAGTAGTAGAATCCCAGTAGTTTTCGAATGATGTACCCAACGCGTCCGTCGGGATTTGCCTCGTGCTTAGCGTTGGTTGCGGCAAATTTGCCGAAAAGTTTTTACATTCTGATCCGAAGGATCGTAGTCGAAGAATTCATAGGGCGCGACCAGCCCTCCCTATGGGAGTAGCCCCCGAGTGTCTGTTCGAGTCGTAGACTCGAGCAGAGACTTTAATTCGGCCGTTGTTTGGCTTTAGGTCCGTAGGACACAAATTTTTCGGATGCTTGAATCCATCCTCCCTATGGGAGTAGCCCCCGAGTCCGTAGTGGAGTCGTAGACTCGACGTAGGACTCAAAGAAATACTTTGTCTTTATTCATCTTCCGGGTGCGCGGCCAGCGCTCCTGATAGGAGTAGCCCCCGAGTGTCTGGCGGAGTCATAGACTCGGGCAGAGACTCGAGTCTTGTATCATGTAGTTGTAGCCTAAAATCTCGTGGGCGTACCGCTGACCCGAAAATACATCGGGTGCGCAACCAGCACTCCTGATAGGAGTAGCCCCCGAGTGTCTAGTTGAGTCGCACACTCGAGTGGAGACTCATGCGAGGAGAAACCACTGACCCGGAAGTGCATCGAGTCAGTGTCTCATGCATAAGGAGCCAAGAATCGATGATGCAGTCGGAGTTGACGTGGCAGAGTCGTGCGGCGTTTAGCCGGAAGGACTCGACGTTGCAGATGAAATCGACGCAGTTGCTTCTGTCGGGTGAGCGGCCAGCACCGCTTTTTCATAGTATCAAGCGATGCAACCATCCGAGGAGGGACTCGACTCGGGTCTTGAGTGTATGGCGTAGCCAGTTGCTCTGTCGACTCCTGTTAGAGGACCCGATATAATAGCTCGCCGCAGTCGACATCCTTGTAAGCTGCAGAAAACATAAAAAGTTGTGAAGTACTTGTATCTTGCAAGAAATATTTGCCTGTCGGCTTGTATAGTAAAATTCTGGTGCCGATCGAGTCGACACTTTTGCACTGTATGCTAGGCCTTTTCGTTAGCCTGATTACCCTTAGTCTCAGTATCTTGCCGAGGCACTCGGAGTTCAAGGATTCGACGATCAGGCAGAATCAGCTACTCGGGCTGTCGCGTTCGAGGTGCTCGAGTGTGTGGAGCCGATGGCACATTAGGTTACTCGAAGAGGCGCAGCCCCCAAGTGTTTCGAGTGCGAGTTAAGAAGGAAACCAGCTCTAAGTAGAGGGAAACTTAGCTTTGTTGGTAGTTGTCGTGGATGGAGTCGACGCGGTAGCGGGTTGCACGCGGACGTGGTCAACGCGGCGAACCACAATCATAATGGCGACGAGTTTCCAAAGTTGATGGTGGTAGAGAATCCACATCCGAAGATTGTCGCGGTCGAAGACCGCACCGGGTCGCCACATCCGAAGGATGTATCTAGTCATCGCAACCGAAAGCCGCATTGGATCGCCGATGTCGAGGGAGCCCCCGAGTCGTGGTCGCTGAAGCCGATGCGGGTCGAAGGATCCGAAGGAGACAATACGAACACGGTCGAAGACCGCAGCGGGTCACCGGTGTCGAAGACTCGGCGGGTCACGCGACAGCGTCGTCGCAGCCCCCGGGCATGGAATTGATGTCGATGGAGTCGTGCGGCGTAGTCGCCGGATTTTTGTCTGGAGGGAGTCGACGCGGCTGGCAAAATTTCTGTGGCATATCTAATCAATAATAGTGGAGTTGAAGATTTTTGTCGCAAATCGATACGAGCAATGGTGGTCTTCACATGATAATAATTGGCTTTGTATTCAGTAGAATCTCGATCGATCTGTAAGCAATCCGAATTTAACTAGAGATCTTCATACACTTGTAATACGCTAGCTTCCATGCAAAATCGGTACAATCTAGGATTTTTCTTTTTTCTTCCGCTCTATTGATTTGCGTGCACTCCGTACTAAAGACTAGATACTTCAGGAAACTGTGCCGATCGCTGCTGTAGATGATTCCAGGTACATGAAAATTGCAGCTTGAATTCTTCTTAGGACTTAGACGCAGAGACATGTTCGATTATGCCCACATAATCTCGGCTGCTTTTCTTCATGCATGTCGCGTTTACAGCCTAGACTAGCGACGTGTGCGTGTCTCAGCTTCAACTTTTACCGAACTTGGCAGTCACCGTTTGGACAGCTTGTTGATGATGGAGTTTAGCGTCCTGACCTAGACGAATCTGACCAGATGTGTGATCTAACTGTTCTTGATGATGACAGAGCCAAATCAGATCTGACCTCCAGTGGCGGACGAATCGTAGATTGTTGATGATGGGACCGTCACGATCGCACAATCAGCGACCCTAATTCCCACAGACGGCGCCAATTGACGAGGTTTAATCTCGTCAATGCCCATTGTTATGGACTTGGGTTTTGGAGAAGATGGGGATGCTGGAGATCGTGGCACGGTTAACAGACAAGCAACCAGGGGACACGAGATTTACCCAGGTTCAGGCCCCCGGAGGGAAAACCCTACTCCTGCTTGTCTGCTCTTTGATTACGGCGGAACCGAAGGTTACAGGGTGCGCAGATTCGATCTGGCGTGGATGCGTGTGTGAAAATATGAGTCGAGGAGATCTAGATCTGTATATCTATTGTGGTCTAGTCTATCGGGGGTGTCCTCCTCGTTGGACCCTCCTAGCCTTTATATATGGGGAGGCTATGTCTCAGGTACCAATACGAGTAGGTTACAAGTTAGATTCGAACTCTAGTCTTGAGGTTTTCTTGTTTTGTGCGCTTGGGACTCCGTGTCCATATGGGCTTCGTTCCAGCCAAACCGTCATAGGCGTCATGGACCCGGGAAGGTCGTCGAGTGGGCCTTCTGTCAGACTGGACCAGGTAGGCTAACATCGGGTACCCGTAGGGTATAACCATGTCAGCTGTACGGATATATATAAAGGGGCACGGAATCTAAAGCATCGCAACACAAATAGCAATAGATCAACAGGAGAAAGTAAATACTATAAATATAAAATAGGTAGAAAGGGAGAATGCTCGCCTGGAAAACATGTTGAAGGTTCATCCGAAGAACAGATTGACACTTGCATCAACTCATCGGCCTAATCCGTGAAGAAACAAAACACTAGAAGAAACACCGGATGCACTATTTAATACTACGGCAGAAGATCGAGCATGATGCATGACATGCCAAAGGTGTGATGCAATTAGGCAAAATTAAGCGAAACCCGGGTCCCAATAATTATTTAGGTGTTAGATAGCCTGCATTTTAAATGTTGGTTTAACAAGAAAATATATCGATTTACTATATAAAATTAAATGGAGTCAAAATAAGACTAGAATAGCCTGTATTTAGGTGAATCGACTATTTTCCCAAAACCCATAAGATATGCACTGCTACGTATGAATGATTTTGTATGCTCTAAATGTATATGGCGTTTATGTGTAAATAAGTTAGTGTGGAGGTCTCACAGGTCGGATCGAAAATGGCGAAGGGAAGTCTTCGGATTATAGATAAGGTAGCGAAAATAGTGTTCGCCGGAAAATAGCCGAAATAGTAAAGTGTGGTCACCGGAAAGTAGAGTCGAAGTAGCCAAGTGAACGCCGGGTAGGAGAATACACAATCAAATCTCCTGCTAGAATTTTATCAAACATGTTGCAGACGAAGCACTCACAAACATAGAAATACTAGACTTGCATTGCTACTGATGTCAAGCTCCAGAACAGAATCGAAAAAGTGCGTACCTAGCTGATCGACTAGTGGGGCAGACAATCCAGCTTAGAACGGTATTTTTTTGCCAAATCTGACATTTTGGCAAAACTAATTTCACGTCTGACCCCTTCTTAAAACTAATTCGAATCTGACCCCTGGAGTCGGCGCCATTTAAAATAGCGCCAAAGTTGTGCATATCGGCGCCAAGTTGTAGCAGCTGGGAGGAAGGCCAGAGAGGACGGCAATATTGTTTTGCTTAGTTAGATGAGAGAGAAGAGGTGAGAGAAGAGAGATGTGCTCTCATGCAATAGTCAGTTCTTGTGCGTTCTTCTAGACACCTCGTGAGTACGTGAGTGGGCCATTAACTTATAAAGTACTTCCTTTGTTTGGGATTATAGGTCCTACGCGCATACATAAATTATTAATTTGACCAACAAATTATAACTTATATATCACAAAAGTTATACCATTAAAAAATATAATCTCAAAAATTTCTAATGGTATAATTTTTATTCTATACTATTTATATTTTGTTGTTCAAATTGGCAACTTAGTTATTCGCGCGGGACTTATAATCCCAGAAAAAAGAGAATAGTACTTTTTAAAAATAATTACTATACTATTTGACTATAAGCTGACTATAGACGACCTTATAGCCAGCAAGCCGACTATACTATTGGAATTGCTCTGATGTGGTGTTGATCGATGGAATATGTGCATGCAGATTGGAGTATGATGTTGAGCTGCAACATTTAGCTCGATAGTATAGATTGGTGGCGAACAAAAATAATTCGAGCCGCAGATAGAGGAAAACGGCGGTGCAAGATCTGGTCGGCTGGTGTCACGTACCAGTGAACAAGCACGCTGATGAACGACATAACGACACGGAGATAAACGGATAAGTGTGCCATAGGAAAAGGAGGGGAATTTGGAGAGAAAAATTGTGGCTTTAGATCTGGTTGTGGGGATAGATTTTTGAAGGCTAGGGCTTGGGAGGAGGAAGAAGGGGTGTGGAGTATTTATATAGTTTAAACTAGACTAGATGGATACAGTTTTGAGCCAAAAATTTAGACATGTTTTTTATCTTTTTATATTTTTAGAAAAATAATATAACTTTTTGTGATCATGTAACGAATCAAAATAATTATTTCTACTATATAATTTTTTAAGGTGGTTTTCGTCCGTTCGTTCGTGTTTTTGTACATTGTTCCCTCGCGTAGACTAATCTGTCTCCAAGACAAAAACGTCAGAGTCTAAATCCAATTAGAATCTGCCATAAAGCCGATTTGAGTCGAGATAGAATTTCTCAGTTTCCCTGCCTCCCAGTTTCCCTGCCTCCCCTTCCCCTCCGCTGCATGGGCCGTCGGGCGACACCACCCGACCGACAATCCACACCTAGACCGCCCATCCTCGCGCCGTCCTTACCGCAGTTTCCACACGTCACACGATCGATCGATCGATCGCCGTATTGCCGCGCTGCCCAGGCCGCCGCCTCAACGCTCTACTCGGCTGACGCCGCTGTCCGGCCGCCTCTACAAACTGGCGCTGTTGAAATTGCTAGCTGCTCTCTGTATCCGCTCGCTGCTGCTTTTCCAAATATTGCTCCTTTCTGCCATGTTCACTGGCTAGCTACCAAGCACGAGAAGGTGCTACCGTTTTGTTCACTAGAGGAAAAAGGGCTATCCGTTCGTGACCCCTCGGAGCATTAGTCCAGGTTGCGCCACCAACCGGGACTAATGCTGGCACGCGTCCCGGTTGGAGCGGGCACAGGGCCAGGAGGCATGCGTCCCGGTTGGTAAGGGGGAATGCGTCCCGGTTGGAGCCACCAACCGGGACTAAAGGTTTGGCCACAGCCACGTGGCGTGGCACGCACCTTTAGTCCTGTTCGGCTCAACCGACTAAAGACCCTGCCCTCTATAAATCTGCCCCTCTGCCTCCACTCTGTTTTTTCGAATGGTGGAAGGTGTGAGGGGGTGTGCTAGTTTTTTCTCATGCATGCATTGAAGGTGTTTGTTGAAATGTTTGAGTGAATAATCCCGTTGAATTTCTCATAGAACAAAAATATAGAAGGTGTCCGAGACGCACTTGAGCTTTCTCCACTTTATTTCCCTCGTTCGAGGTTAGCAATCTTATCTTTTCTAGGTCATTGATACAATTCATGTGTCGGTGTGAATTGGTTATTTCACTATTTATGATGTCCTGTTTTTTGATAAACTTACTTATATGATGCATATGAACGGTCGGAAATGGATGTACGGTGACCGGCGGGTAGCCGGGTATATCAAAGGCGTGGATAAATTTATCGATGTGGCTACGGCAAACAAAGAGAATGGATTTATACGTTGTCCATGTGTTCAATGTCGGAACAACAAGGAGTACTCTTCCTCAAAAATCATTCGCGGCCACCTGATTATGAAAGGTTTCATGCCCAACTATAATTGCTGGACCAAGCACGGGGAAAGAGGGGTTATGATGGAAGATGGTGAAGAAGAAGATGATGATAACAACTATCATCATATGTTTCCTAAATACAGTGATACTGCAATGGAAGACAATGGAGAGGAAAGAGGTGAAGAACGGGCATCAGATGAGCCGACTGATGAACTTGGTAGGGTCATTTCTGATGCAAAGCGAGACTGTGAAATAGAAAATGAGAAGTTGAAGTTAGAGGGCATGTTAAAAGATCACAAGAAATTGTTGTACCCAAATTGTGAAGATGGCAGCACAAAGCTCGGTACCACACTAGAATTGTTGCGATGGAAGACAGAGTGTGGTCTAACTGACTCCTCATTTGAAAAGATGCTGAAAATAATGAAGCCGGAGTTTCCAAAACATAACGAACTTCCCGAGAGTACCTATGAAGCAAAGAAGACTCTCTGTCCTCTGGGATTAGATGTGCAAAAGATACATGCATGCATTAATGACTGCATCCTCTACCGTGGTAAGGAGTATGAGAATTTAGATAAATGCCCGGTATGCAATGCGTTGCGGTATAAGATCAGACGACATGACCCTGGTGATGTTGAGGGAGAGCCCCTCCGGAAGAGGGTTCTGCTAAGGTTATGTGGTATGCTCCTATAATACCAAGGTTAAACGCATGTTCGTAAACAAAGAGCATGCCAGTTGTTGCGATGGCACAAAGAAGACCGTAAGAAAGGCGAGAAGTTGAGACACCTGCGATGGGTCACGGTGGAGAAAAATCGAGAGAGACTTCCTGACTTTGCACGTGACGCAAGGAACTTATGGTTTGGTCTAAGTACGGATGGCATGAATACTTTTGGGGAGGAGCTGCGATCACAAAGACCTGGCCCGTGACTCTATGTATCTACAACCTGCCTCCTTGGTTGTGCATGAAGCGTAAGTTCATTATGATGCCAGTTCTCATCCAAGGCCCGAAGCAACCGGGCAACGACATTGATGTGTACCTTAGGCCATTAGTTGAAGAACTCTTACAGTTGTGGGGCAAACCAGGTGTACGTGCGTGGGATGAGAACAAACATGAGCCATTTAATCTACGAGGATTGTTATTCGTAACCATCAATGATTGGCCTGCTCTTAGTAACCTTTCAGGACAGACAAACAAAGGATATAAGGCATGCACCCACTGTTTAGATAAGACCTAAGGTACATATTTGCATAAATGCAAGAAGGTTGTGTACCTGGCGAATCGACGATTTCTTCCGACCAATCATCCCGTAAGAAAGGAAGTCAAGCATTTCAAAGGTGAGGCAGATCACCGGAAGAAGCCTGAACTCCCTGCTGGTGATGATGTATTTGGTATGGTCAAGGACATAGAAGTAATCTTTGGAAAGGGTCCCGGCGGTCAATCAGTTCCGAAAGACGTCGCTACAGGACACGCACCCATGTGGAAGAAGAAATCTATATTTTGGGAGCTGCCATATTGGAAAGTCCTGCGTGTCCGCTCTTCAATCGACGTGATGCACGTGACGAAGAATCTCTGCGTGAACCTGCTAGGATTCCTAGGTGTGTATGGGAAGACAAAAGATACACCTGAAGCACGGGAGGACCAACAAATTATGAAAGACCCAAAGAACATGCATACAGATAACAAGACGGATAAAGGGCGTCACTTAAGTCGTGCCAGCTATGCTCTTACCAAAGCAGAGAAGGAAATCTTTTTTGAAGTCCTTTACAGTATCAAGGTGCCGTCGGGCTTCTCATCTACTATAAAGGGGATAATAAATATGGCAAAGAAAAAGTTCCAAAACCTGAAGTCTCATGACTGTCACGTGATTATGACACAGTTGCTTCCGATTGCATTGAGGGGGCTTCTACCGGAAAATGTTCGAGTACCCATTGTGAAGCTGTGTGCATTCCTCAATGCAATATCTCAGAAGGTAATCAATCCAGATATTCTGCCAAGGTTACAGAAGGATGTGGTACAATGTCTTGTTAGTTTTGAATTGGTGTTCCCACCATCCTTCTTCAATATTATGACGCATCTCCTAGTTCATCTAGTGGAAGAGATTGCCATTCTCGGTCCGGTATTTCTGCACAATATGTTCCCCTTTGAGAGGTTCATGGGAGTCTTAAAGAAATATGTTCATAACCGTGCTAGAACAGAAGGAAGCATCTCCAAGGGATATGGAGCGAGGAGGTCATTGAGTTTTGTGTTGACTTTATTCGACCTTAAGCCGATTGGTGTTTCGACTCGCGGCATGAGGGAAGACTAAGTGGAAAAAGGCACTGGGAAAGAAAGCAATGATATGTAGGGACGGGATTCTTTCGTTAAAGCACACTACGAGTTCTACATAATTCCACCTTGGCAGCTCAGATATCGAGGAACACAAGAATATTGTACGCTCCAAAAACCCGGGGAAGCCTGAATCATGGATTACAAATGAACACATGAAGTCTTTCGGTGGTTGGATGCGGACACATATCTTGAATGACACCACTGTTGGAGATCAGCTATACTTGTTGGCGTCACCATCTTCTCGTATTGAATTTCCAAGGGCGAAATAAATGGGAATACATTCTACACGATCGCCTAAGATAAAAAGAGCACCAACCAAAATAGTGGTGTCCGCTTTGATGCAATAGACGAGAATGGACAAAAGGACACATATTATGGTTACATAGAGGAGATATGGGAACTAGACTATGGAGTCTCTTTTAAGTTCCCTTTGTTTCGCTGCAAATGGGTTAACCTGAATGGGGAAGGGGTAAAGATAGACCAGTTGTACGGAATGAAAACAGTGGATCTCAACAATCTTGATTATAGAGACGAACCATTCTTCCTAGCCAATGATGTGTCTCGGGTTTTCTATGTGAAGGACATGTCCTCCAGACCGAAAAAAAGAAAAAATATGCAAACGAATACATCATATGATGAGCCAAAGCGTCACATAGTTCTTTCAGGGAAAAGAAACATCGTGGGAATCGAGGACAAGACAGACATGTCAAAAGATTATAATAAGTTTGATGAAATTCCGCCCTTCACAGTGAAAACTGACCCAAGCATTCCGTTAAGTAAAGAAGAAGCTCCATGGTTACGTCTGAAGCGGTCATAAGGAATGACATATGCCAAGAAGTTAATGCTCATATTATGTAACTCTAGTTCATGTCTTTCGCGGTTTGTGGCTTGACCGAAGGATATCTTTTGCGGTTTGTGGCCTTTAGTCCCGGTTTTGTAGTCTCAGTTTTTAATATTAATAAATGTCTTGCAGCTTGTAACTTCACTAACTAGATCAATACGCCTCGGAGCTAACTAATTTCACATATTAGGGAGTGCCTCTATGACCAGTTTCTCGGAGATGCCGGAGGAGGCTCGTCGGCATCTCCTCGAACTGGCAGCGATGGTGTCCCTCTCGAAAACCATCTTGCAGCTTGTAACTTCACTAAGTAGATCAATACGCCTCGGAGCTAACTAATTTCACATATTAGAGTGCCTCTATGAATTTCGGAGATGCGGAGGACTGGGCTCCGTCCATCTCCACGAACCGCGCAGTGGTGTCCCTGCTCGAAAACCATCTTGCAGCTTGTAACTTCACTAACTAGATCAATACGCCTCGGAGCTAACTAATTTCACATATTAGGAGTGCCTCTATGACCGATTTCTCGGAGATGGGAGGACCTGGGCTCGTCGGCATCTCCTGGCTCGGCCTTAGTGGTGTCCCTGCTCTCTAAAACCATCTTGGAGATGCCTCAAACTGGCTGGAGGACTGGACTCACAAGGATGCATATTTATAGTACAAGCAGCTCGGCATAATGTCGACACTCACGACATAATGTCGACACTCACCCCTATTATTAGTGCTGACTCATCTTTAGTCCCGGTTGGTGTCTCCAACCGGGACTAAAGGTTCATCTTTAGTCCCGGTTGGTGACACCATCCGGGACAAGGTACAAGCCGCACGACATAATGTCGACACTCACCCCTATTATTAGTGTTGTCTGGCCCACTCTGCCGCAATCCCTTCAGTCGCGGTTGGTTTCTCCAACCGGGACTAAATATGAACCCTCTCTTTATATCGGCATTTCCCTCTATTTATTAGGTAACACTCAAGACATTTATTAATATTAAAAACATGGACAAACCGGTACTAGCTAACACTTAGGACTAAAGCCGCCCCCTTTAGTCATAATCATGCCTAGTCCTATAGTACGCAGCTTCAGGGTCTTCATCGTCGTCGTCATCATCATCGTCATCGTCACCTACCACTCCGGGGATCCTCAGCCCATCCATGGCATATACCAGGGGCCATTCCAGCCTCGGATTCACGGCGGGTGGGAGAGGGGTCTCCTGGAAGACGATGCCGCTACCGCCGGGACAGTGTGGGGCCTGTGGCGGGTGGACTCGTGGGCACCGTAGGCGAGGATGGTCTCCCCCGGCAATGTAGCGCATCACTTTGATGATAGTACGGTTCGCCCACCACAGACGGCGGCCGGCTTCGTTGTGGTTCACCGGTGGCGGGCCATCACCCTCGTACCTGGAGAGCTCCCTTTCCCGCCTATTAGCGAAGAAGGCATTCTAGGTGTCGTAGTTGTCGGGATCCCATTGGGGATCCATCCACTGCTCCGGCGTGAGCTCGTGGTAGAAGTCGTTTGTGATGGATGCCTGGCGTGTGGAACCTTGAGGGACAGGAGGGACAGAACCCCCTCTGCCTCGGCATCCAGTGGCAAGGCGTCCAGTCCGGCGGACAAGGGTAGTTGAGGCGCCTGCGCCTCGGTCTCTCGAGGTCGAATGGCCCGAGGCGTTGTCCATTGTTCTAAGAGAGGAAGGTGTGGATGTGTGGATAGCCATGACACGATCACCCTAAATATAGAGGAAAGGCGGGAAAACTTGGCGTGAAGCTTTGGGAAATGGCAGAAATATCTTTAGTCGGTTAGTGACTACATCCGGGACTAAAAGCTCTAGTAGAAAGGAAAGGGCGGGAAAACTTGGCGGGAAGAGGTGGGAAATGGCGGAAAATATTTTTAGTCCCGGTTTGTGACTACATCCGGGACTAAATGTGTGCCGAACAATGATCATGTTTCTAAAAAACCTTCACAAAATGACCTATCATGTTCGAGGTTTCATGGCTTTTTCGGTCCAAATGACCGATGTTATGTGCTGAATCATGGCATAGTTTGTGAGGTTGTGCCCATATTATGCATGTGTGTGGACATTGGTATGGAGAACAATGTTGCAGGAGGAAGTTTTCCTTTTTGTCGCACGGAAAAGCCCTTTTCCATTTTCCGAGCGCAAAAAACGGGTCGTTTTGTGAAGTAACCACCAAAATGCCGTTTCAGAATGCTACCGTCCTATTTTCCTAAAATACTAGACCACCTTACATGGACTATCTCCTAATCGGTACATCTCAAACCTTTTCGTCCATCCCGGGTAAAAAGGACAAATGTCTGCCGAATCGGTAGGAAGTGGGTCCGGTTTGTACTACAGGTACATGATCTATCGCCCGTGATTTTTTGAAAAAATCATTTTTAGACTCGCAATATGTGGTTTCTTCAGAGATCCAATGCAAGTTCTAACGATGCTCGTCCCCTATCTTCAGGCACACCGGTTCGACCATAGTTAGAAATTCAGATAATTCAAAACGGGCATAATAAATTCAAAAAAAATCCGAACAATGAAAATCCTTCGCGTGGTGTCATATTTTGTTACATAGTTGAAAGGAAAAATACCAGACTTGGTATATTGATCATGTTTCGAACAAACCTTCACAAAATGACCTATCATGTTCGAGGTTTCATGGCTTTCGGTCCAAATGACCGATGTTATGTGCTGAATCATGGCATAGTTTGTGATGTTGTGCCCATATTATGCATATGTGTGGACATTGGTATGGAGAACAATGTTGCAGGAGGAAGTTTTCCTTTTTGTCGCACGGAAAAGCCCTTTTCCATTTTCCGAGCGCAAAAAACGGGTCGTTTTGTGAAGTAACCACCAAAATGCCGTTTCAGAATGCTACCGTCCTATTTTCCTAAAATACTAGACCACATTACATGGACTATCTCCCAACCGGTACATCTCAAACCTTTTCGTCTATCCCGGGTAAAAAGGACAAATGTCTACCGAATCGGCAGGAAGTGGGTCCGGTTTGTACTACAGGTACATGATCTATCGCCCGTGATTTTTTGAAAAAATCATTTTTAGACTCGCAATATGTGGTTTCTTCAGAGATCCAATGCAAGTTCTAACGATGCTCGTCCCCTATCTTCATGCACACCGGTTCGACCATAGTTAGAAATTCAGATAATTCAAAACGGGCATAATAAATTCAAAAAAATCCGAACAATGAAAATCCTTCGCGTGGTGTCATATTTTGTTACATAGTTGAAAGGAAAAATACCAGACTTGGTATATTGATCATGTTTCGAAAAAACCTTCACAAACTGACCTATCATGTTCGTGGTTTCATGGCTTTCGGTCCAAATGACCGATGTTATATGCTGAATCACGGCATAGTTTGTGATGTTGTGCCCATATTATGCATATGTGTGGACATTGGTATGGAGAACAATGTTGCAGGAGGAAGTTTTTCATTTTGTCGCACGGAAAAGCCCTTTTCCATTTTCCGAGCGCAAAAAATGGGTCATTTTGTGAAGTAACCACCAAAATGCCGTTTCAGAATGCTACCATCCTATTTTCCTAAAATACTAGACCACCTTACATGGACTATCTCCCAACCGGTACATCTCAAACCTTTTCGTCCATCCCGGATAAAAAGTACATATGTCTGTAGAATCGGTAGGAAGTGGGTCCGGTTTGTACTACAGGTACATGATCTATCGCCCGTGATTTTTTGAAAAAATCATTTTTAGACTCGCAATATGTGGTTTCTTCAGAGATCCAATGCAAGTTCTAACGATGCTCGTCCCCTATCTTCATTTTAAAAGGTTACATTAATTATTTTTTAAAAATAGAAAATGGTTTTGGATTATTTATTCAAATCCATACACTTCTTATGTTTAAAGTTTTTCTAAATTCCAAATTAATATTCAAAAATATAAGTTAATTCATTTTAAAAGGTTACATTAATTATTTTTTAGAAATAGAAAATGGTTTTGGATTATTTATTCAAATCCATACACTTCTTATGTTTAAAGTTTTTCTAAATTCCAAATTAATATTAAAAAATATAAGTTAATTCATTTTAAAAGGTTACATTAATTATTTTTTAGAAATATAAAATGGTTTTGGATTATTTATTCAAATCCATACACTTCTTATGTTTAAAGTTTTTCTAAATTCCAAATTGATATTAAAAAATATAAGTTAATTCATTTTTAATTGTAAATGGTTCATATTTTAAATGGTTACATTAATTGTTTTTTAAAACAGAAAATGGTTTTGAATTATTTATTCAAATCCAAACACTTTTTATGTTTAAAGTTTTTCTAAATTCCAAATTAATATTCAAAAATATAAGTTAATTCATTTTAAAAGGTTACATTAATTATTTTTTAAAAATAGAAAATGGTTTTAGATTATTTATTCAAATCCATACACTTCTTATGTTTAAATTTTTTCTAAATAAAACCACCGTCAACAAACAACAAAACTTTTTGACGGTTAGACTACAACCAAAAATTTCATTCTTGATGGTAGCGTGACTCGACATGAAAACAACTAAATTTTTTGATGGTAGCATAATATCAAAAGAAATTCTTACCACCAAGAAAAGCTTATTTCCAAAAGTGAAATTCTTTATAGCATAAAATTTATTATATAAAAAACAATCCGTAGCACAAAGTATTTCTTGCGGTCCAACACTTTTCTAAACGGTTTTACCCCTGTGTTCTAGTGATTTTACATGGTTTGACATCGCTAAGCAACATGTCCTGTACTCCCTGCCTTCGCTGGTGGCAATCCTGCCGAGTCGATCCGGATGGGCCATCCGACGTTTAGCCCATTAATTAACCTTGTGGATAGAAATCAGACAAATTATATCGTATGCATAGCAACCTTGGTATTAATTAGTACCACCTCGCCCTTTCACACCAAATTCCTATTTAAACTTTTGAAAATTGGTTGTCAACAAGCCAAGCAACATGAGCTCGATGGGATAGAATGGAATGGCGATGAAAAATCAAGGAACAAAGAAAGAGGAGCGGTCTAGCCGAGCAGCAGGACGCATAGGTGCGAGTGGCCGGCTACCGGAGGAGCTGAGGCGTGCTTGGCAGGGGCGAGGATATCCTCGGGGCTGAGGAAGAGAGAGAGGGGGAAATCGTACTGCTGACGGTGCTGCGTGGGAGGAAGGAGTCGAGCGAGCTGAGGTCGCTCTCTTGTCCACCTGCGATTATGTAAGCCTGGTAGGATTCCTTCTACATAAAGAATGTGCTAGCTCCGCAAAAGAAAATGACGTGCCAAAGCAATTAATGGATTCTACTTCTACTTTATTTTAGTAAAAGATGGACACATCATGGGATCCTGGCCACTCCATGGCATGTGATACTTCGTTTTTCTTTAGCTTATTTGGGTTGAATCCTCTACTTCTGGACCCAAATAAAGTAAGATGAAATTCTTATTATTCTGAGTTTAACCGGTTTATATGTGACACCTCGATTGGTTCATCTAATTACCAAGGTAGAGAAAGAGAAAAAACGATAAGAAAGTATATAGGTTAATTTAGACAAGAAATTTGCTTCCTATCTGGTATTCAAGTAGTATTATTCAATGAAATTACTTTCCCAAGTTTCTTTCTCCCAGTGCCAGCAAGATCCGGTAGCGCCGTGCATTTCACGAGGAGAATAAAGGGAAGCACGCCAAGAAAGAGGAAGAGGGGTTTGAAGAAAGGTAATATTCTACTTGCGAATTGGAAGAATCTCCCAGCGTAGCGCTCTCCCCGGTGGTGCTCTGTTTTCTCCACCTCTGCTACTCCGAGCTAGATCTGCGGCAGAGCGTCGTCTCACGCTGGCGGTGGAGAAGGATGGAGGCGAGGATGAGCCGAGCTGCTGCTCGGTTGGCGCGGGGGAGGCTGCGGGAGCAGGGGAGGAGAACTGGGGGCGAGCGGAGGGTGGCGCCATCGTGGGGTCTTCGAGCGCCCCATTCGGAACTGCTTCGTCAACCTCGGGTGAGCTCGTCGTCGCACCCTTCGACATCGGCTTTCGTGATGTGGGATGGGTTGGCCGTGCTAGCTCTTCCTGCTCAAGCACAGAGAGAAGCGATGCAGGGGCTGTGTATGGGAAGTATCAGGGGGGCATACATGCGAGCTCAGAAAATCTGCTTGGACTTGGAGATGCCACCGGCGCAGGATTATCTAGGCGCTCCTGGCTCGTTGGAGCAGATGGATCTGATGAACTTGTCTGCGTTGGAGAGGGTTGCTCTGGAATCTCTACTACTCCTGTTTCAGTCAAGGTAGATGGGGTGTCGTCTGCTGGTGTCTCTGTTTCCTCGGATAGGAATCTCAGGAATGGGATGCTAGTTGAGGTGCCGATGGTTTTTGGACGTCAGAAGAAGCGGGAACACTCCTCTGGTCATGGTACTGGGAGGAGGAGCTGTCTTTGGAGGGGTCCAGCCTGCAGTAGTAAAAGTGGGGAAGGAAGCTTGGTCCATGGTGACTATGAGGTGGAGACCTTTTTCCACCAACTTTGGCATATCCCGTGGCACTTCCGTAAAATCACCAACCCTGCACCCCTTATAACCAGCACCCCTGCCCCTCCTAGGGTTTGTTCTCTCCTCCCTAAGCTGGCGGCGGAGGAGTTGGTGAGCTTGAGAGTTTTAGGTGTGGAGGACGTGCTGCCTCTAGTCTCTGGTCTGGAGAAGATGTCCATGGCTGGTGGTGGTGTGAAGCAGGGGAAAGGCAAAAAACCTGAGGCCTGGCAACAGCAGCAGATGCAGCATCCCAGATGCACCAGATGCAGCCTCAGATGCAGCAACAACAGCAGATGCAAGGGTATGAATATCCTCAGATGCCTCCTCCTCCCTTTGGATTTCAGCATCCACCTCCTCCTTATGGTTTCATGCCTGGGAATATGCCACCACACTGGGGTTTCCATGGGGGTTTCCCACCATATCCTCCTCCACCTCAGTTTAGTTTGCAGTCGAATCAGTGGGTGGCTTCTTCCCAGGGGGGTGCTCAACAACAGCAATCCCAGAGTAGTGGAGAAACTCAGAAGCTTAAGGTTCAGGGTAAATCAAAGAAGAAAGGGGGGGCACAGCAGGAACAGGTCAATACAGGGAGTGAGGTGTTAGCTCAGCTGAATTATACCAGCTCTATTTGTATGTGTTGTGGGGAACCTGGACATCATCAGGCTGTTTGTTCTAAGCAAGCTGCATGTTTTGTCTGCAAGGCTATTAACCACAGAGCTGATGTTTGCCCTGTTAAGAAGAGGCCACACCAACTGGCAAGATATGTTGGGAGTGCTGCTACTGGCTTGGGATTTTATCACATAGAGACTCCTGAGGTGATTGTGAATCCTGTGTCTTCATCAAAGAATTATGGTTTAGTGGTGGTGGAAGGTGGTATGATCTCTAGTAATGAACTGGCTAAGGAATTATCCAAAATTTACAAGACAAACTGGCCTTGGCAGGTCAGGGAGCTAGGGCAGCCAGGGGTCTTTCTGGTCAAATTTCCTCCTCATATATTAGTGGAACAGGTTATTGGCTATCCCAGGTTTGGCTTGTCTAGGGATGGGCTCTGGGTGAAAGTTGAAGCTTGGAATGATGACCCAGAACCTTTGGAAAGTTTAGTTGACACTTGGATTAATGTGACTGGTCTCTAGGCCAAATGGTGTGAGTGGAATGTGCTTGATCAGGTTAGCTCTGTTTGTGGCATATTGCAGGATGTTGACTGGCTGAGTGTCTTCAAGGATAATGCTAAGTCTGTCAGGGTGAAAGTTAAGTGTAGGGATCCTACTAAAATTCCCAGCAGCAGGCTTTTTCACTTCCATGGGGGCTTATTTCAGTTGGGCTTCTTAGCTGAAATTCCTATAGAGGGTGATGAGGCTGATGATTTGTTAGGAGATGAGCTTGACCAGAATAGAAGGAATGAGAATAACCAGAAGCAAGGTGGTATGGACTCTGATAGGAATGCTGGTCCTCAAGATAAAAGTGATGCCAGTAATCAGACCACTAATGCTCAGGGGAATACTGGTGTTAGAGCTAGAATGATGGCTGGTGACAATGAAGCTCAAGAGGATGAAGTGTTCAGTGCAAACAAAGTGTTCCAGATCCTCCAGACCAAAGGTTTGATTGACAGCTCAGGTGGTTTTGTGTGGGATAAATCTCCCATTTCTTCCAGGAAGGTGGATCAAGTTACTGGGTTTTGGAATGAGGAACAGGGTTCTTTCCAAGCTGAAAAAGTGGCTGCTGATGAGGTGGGGCTGCATCTGTCTGACTGTCTTTTACCTTCTGTGGAAGAAATTGTGGACCAGAATCTAAAGAAGGATGCTGGGAGAATCAAAAAAACCAAAAGCTTGGGGCCCTGTTCATCCTACCAGGCAGAGTAGTAGAATTGACAGGTCTCAGAGGGTGCTGGATAAGGCTATGGAAAGAAAGAAGTTGGTTAATCTTGAGAAACCAAAGATGAAAGGTATAATGATCTCTAATCCTTTTAATGTTTTACTTGTTGATGAATTAGATAATATGGCTGTAGTGGTAGGTGTTAATATTAATGAGGATTTAGTGTCTACTGAATCTGTAGAAGGGTCTGCAGACATGTCTATTGTTAGTCCTAATATTGAGTCTCTAGAAAGAACCTTTTCTACTGAGAAGGAGTTGGTTGGTGTTCTGGCTGAGGGCTGGATTAAGGTAGCTAATAAGTCTCGGGGCAAGCACCCCAGGAAGAAAGCTAAATGATTTTTTCCTTTTGGAATTGCAGGAGTATTTCTGCTCCTGGTAGGAAAAAGTTTATTGATGATAATATTGCTACACTTAATGTGGACTATATAGGTTTTCAGGAGACTAAAAAAGATCAATTTAGCAAATCTTTTTTAAGTCTTTATTAGGAAATAGGAATTTTGAGTGGAACTATCTACCTGCTGTGGGTACTGCTGTTGGAATTCTAGTTGGAATCAACTATGATGTTTTTGAGCTAGTTAGTTGGGAGATTAAATGTTTCTCTGTTAATTCTGTGCTTAGAATTAGATCTAATGGTGTTATTTTTAGAATTTCTACTGTTTATGGTCCTGTGTATGAAGATAAGAACAGGCTTTTATTTCTGAGTTGCATGAGTTGTTTGTTAATTGGGATGGCCCTACTATGATTGGTGGGGATTTCAATTTAATTAGATCAGCTAGTGATAAAAGTAGTGGTAATGTAGATTATAAATGGGTAGATAAATTTAATGAATGGATAGAGATTTGGGCTTTGATGGAAATTGGATTAGCTGGTAGAGATTTTACCTGGGGTAACAACCAGGAGAATCTTATTATGAGTAGAATTGATAGTATTTTTTGCTCTACTAACTTTGATAGTCTTTTCCCTTTGGCTAGTGCTAGAACTTTAGCTAGAATCTGCAGTGATCATACCCCCATTGTGTGGGAGTCTGGTGAAGCTCAGATTATTAGAAATAGAAAGTTTAAATTTGAGAAATGGTGGCTGTCTAAACCTGATTTTAAACTAGTGGTAATGAAAGCTTGGGATATTACTGTTAGGATCTCAGATGTGGTTGATATTTGGCAAGCTAAAATTAGATACCTTAGGAAATTAGCTAAGGGTTGGAGTGCTAATTTAGAGGCTGCTATTAGAAAAGAAAAGAAAGAGTTAATGGTAGAATATGATATGTTGGATATTAAATCTGAGACTATCCCTCTTAGTGATGAGGAGAGGGATAGATTGGATTTTATCCTTAGTGATCTTAATAAGTTTTGGATTCTTGAGGAAACTAAAGCTAAGCAAAGGTCTAGGGATAGAGATGTAATAGAAGGGGACAGAAACACTGCTTACTTCCATGCTGTGGCTAACCAGAGAAGAAGGAAGAAGATGATTCCTGTTTTAGATGGGCCTGAGGGTCCTGTTACTGAAACAAGAGAAATGCTTAAGGTAGCTCTAGACTTCTATAAAGATCTTTTTGGTTTTGAACCCAGGGCTGATATTAGTCTTAGACCTGATTTTTTCTCTAGTGAAGAGAAAGTCAACATTGATGAAAATAGTATTTTGGGTGGTGCTTTCTCAGAGGAAGAGATAAAGACAGCTGTCTTTGATTCTTATTCTGATGGATCTCCTGGGCCAGATGGTTTCTCTTTTATGTTCTATCAACACTTCTGGGATATTATTAAATCTGATCTGCTGGCCATGTTTGATGCATGGTCACAAGATAAGCTAGACTTGTATAGATTAAATTTTTCTATGATCACTCTTATTCCTAAGGAAAATGATGCTAGATCTATGAGGAAATTTAGGCCTATTAGCTTGTTGAATTGCTCCTTTAAGATTTTTACTAAGGTTCTAACTAATAGATATGCCAAGATCATTGGGAGACTTATTTCTCCTTATCATTCTGCTTTTATTAAGGGTAGATTTATTCTGGAGAGTGTAGTTACTGCTCATGAGATTGTTCATGAGGTGCATAGGAGAAAAGATAAAGGACTAGTTCTAAAGATAGACTATGAGAAAGCTTATGATAGAGTTAATTTAGAGTTTCTGTATGAGATGCTAGAATGTAGGGGTTTTGATAGTACTTTTATTAGAATGATAAAACAGGTTACTGCTGGAGGTTCTGTGGGTGTTAAAATTAATGATGTAGAAAGTAACTTTATTCTCACAGGAAAAGGATTGAGGCAAGGTGATCCGATTGCTCCTCTCCTTTTTAATTCTGTAGTGGATGTTTTTTCTAGAATGTTGATCAAAGGGGCTCAACATGGTATGATTAGGGGGCTGTGTCCAAATTTTGTTCCTGGTGGGGTGATTAGTTTGCAATATGCAGATGATACTCTCCTTTTCCTAGATAGAGATATTGTAGTTGCTAGAAATTTGAAGTGG
The DNA here is from genome assembly GCA_030063025.1 of Avena longiglumis. Lineage (NCBI taxonomy): Eukaryota > Viridiplantae > Streptophyta > Magnoliopsida > Poales > Poaceae > Avena > Avena longiglumis. Next base: position 188,222,033 of record CP125974.1, on the reverse strand, counting down.
ATCCTCACTTGTTTTCAGCAGATCTCAGGTATGAGAATTAATTTTCATAAAAGTGAGTTAATTCCTATTAATTTAGATCAGGATGAGTTCGATCCCTTCCTTGGTATTTTTCAATGTGTAGCTGGTAAATTCCCTGTGAAATATCTAGTAATCCCTTTGCATTTTGATAGACTAAGTAGAGAGGATTTACAACCTCTTTTTGAAAATATTTTAGCTAGGATGACTGGTTGGAGAGGGAAGCTTTTATCCTCTGCTGCTAAAAAATACCCTGATCCAAGCTGTGCTGGCTAGTATTCCTGTGTACCTTCTTTCTTTTTTCAAATTTCCTAAGTGGGCTTTAAACCTTTTAAATTCTAGTTTAGCTAATTTCATGTGGAATGATGAGGAAGGTAATCATAAGATTCATCTTGCTAATTGTCCTTCTATTTGCATGAAAAAAGAATATGGTGGTATGGGCATACCAAATTTACAGGATCTCAATCTTTGTCTCCTCGGATCTTGGATCAAGAGGTATATACAAGGAGAGGGATCTTTGTGGAGGAAAGTTATTGATGCTAAGTATGAAACTAAGAGTCCTAATATCTTATCTTGCCAAGATGTTCACCCCTCTACCTTTTGGAAAGGGGTGATGTGGGATGCTAAAGCTGTTAAGGTAGGATATAGATGGGTTGTTGGGGATGGTAAATTAATAAAATTTTGGGAAGATGTTTGGTTTGGGAATTCCCCCTTAGCTATACAATTCTGGGATTTGTACATCATCTCGAATCAGCAAACTTTAACTGTTGCTGAGGTCTGGGATGGTACACAGATTAGGAATGACTTTAGGAGGACTTTTAATGATGACATGATGGTTCAATGGCAAGAGTTGGTAACCATTGCCAGTAGTATAGTTTTTTAGTAATCAGGTGGATCAGTTGGTCTGGCAGTTTGAGTCTAAGGGTGTTTACTCTTCAAGCTCCATGTATGCTATAGTAAATTTTAGAGGAGTTAAGCAGATCTTTTTGCCTGCTGTGTGGAAACTTAAGATTCCTCCGAGGGTCCAAGTTTTTCTGTGGCTCCTTTCCCAAAATAAGATAATGACTAGGGATAATTTGAGGGCTCGTGGTATCATCAAACCACTTGAGTGTGAATTTTGTAAGGAATTTGAATATGTTCATCATTTGCTCTTTGACTGCATTGTAGCTAGAAGTTTGTGGGCTGATGTCTTTAAGATCTTTCATATTCTAGTTACAAATTATGAATCAGTAGCTGGTAGATGGTTGTGTAATAAGAAATATTTACATTTTAATGTAGTTTCTGCGGCTGTCCTGTGGGGACTATGGAACTTTAGAAATAGTTTAGTTTTTAACAGAGCTATCTGGATTAATATGAAACAGGTTTGGAGTCTGGTGCTTTCCTATCTGAGGAACTGGAAAGTGCCGTTCAAGGATCTAGAAAGCGGAGAAACGGCCCAGTTCACAGAACGACTACTGCGAAAGCTAAGAAGACCATTGAGGCTTGCCCCGTGCTGACATGCCCAGGCTTTGGCTGGGTCTCGACCTGGAACTCCTCAGCGCTGGCGAAGATGCATGGGGGGAGGACATCGCTGGGTTACCTGCAGCAGCGTCCGGAGGAAGGGGACTCCATTCACGTGGTGTTTTGAGTTTTCTTCCTGCTGGCAGTCTCAGGTTACCATGTCATGTGGCCTCGGCCTGGTTTTCGATGCTTTCTGTAGTTGTTTCTGGGATATAGGTTTCTCTCGCTAGCGTCATATCCTGAAGATGTTTAGTTTAAAAAGTTTTTCTCTATGGTAGTTGTAGAGGTTAGCTTTCCTCTACCCGGTTTAGTTTCTGTTTTTGGTTGTAATCGTTTTAAACTTTTGGATGCTGGTTTTGGCGTTTCTTTTCTTTGAAAAGGAACGGGGGAATAAAATCCCTTTTGATCGAAAAAAATTGGAAGAATCGATTGATCAAGGAGCAGATGTCACCGAGCAAGTTAAAAAAAATTGTCTGCTGTGACGTGCCATTGATTTAAACAAACTCACCATTGATACAACAACTACTAACTTTTTCCGCCGCAACGCACGGGCATTTTACTAATAGTTCAATACAGTAAAGAGGTTTACTAAAAAAAGGTGCGTCCGTTCATTGTTGGGCTGCAGCCGGAGGAACGCTTTATGGGATAGAAGGGGCTGAGTTGCACGTGAATAGACATTTTGGACTGAATAATTCATATCTGCTCCCTTTCTCACTTGGACTCAACCCGGTTTCAGCCCGTCTAGAACGGGCCCTGAGTCCATACTGATTGGTATGGTTAGATAGATATGCTTGTATTGTTGATCACGTGATCTTAGGATCTGTCTTGGCTATCAAGGCTATCAAGAAATTGTTGAACTAGTAGATTATATAAGCGCACGCCGGTTAGTCTATAACCACAATATATTGTTAGGAGTTGACAGAAAAATAATTGGAATTTTAACATGTTGCTTAGCGTGCATTGTTGGATCTCTGAAGTACACTTCCATCGCTTGAACGGTAGTCTTAATCACGAGTGTTTAGCATAAAACCATCACTTTTTGTGTTAAATTTTGAAAACCACCACTATTCGTTTGAATCGTAAAAAATCACCACTTTACGTTAAGTTTGTTGCAATATGCACTAAACTAGAATTGATCACCAATTGACACGATTTCTGACAAAGGGGACCCAGATGTAAGGCTGGCGTGGCAGAAAAAGCTATTTTCTAAGATAAAAATATCTAAATATTTGAAATAAATCAAAATTGACTAAAAATAAAAATAAAACAGATCCCTAGGCCCGTCCTGCCGCCTCTCCTCCCATGCCATCCCCGACGCCCCTCCTCTCGGGACGTCCCCGTCTCCACGCCATGGCCGAGGGCAAGGTCTGGCCGACCCCTCCACCCATCTCATCCCCTCCTCCCAGCTCATCCCGACGCGCCATGGCGAGGGCAGCGGCGCCCGGACACGAGGTCAGGCACGCGGGTGCAGCCTTAGCACGGGGCGACGACGAGCTCGGTACGGGCGGCGGCCTGAGCACGGGGCGGAAATGGCTTTAGAAGGGGGGCAGCGGCGAGCTCAGCAGAGGGCGGTTGAAAGAACATTTTATAATCCCTGGTATTTTGTGTGTTAGATAACAATATCAAGGATTATTTGATGTGTGTTGAAGTGTTGCAGCTCTCTCTGAGAAAAAGGGAGAAGGATTCTGCCTTTGGGGGCGGATAATCCGCCCCTCCATCTTCCCTAGCAGGCGCAAGCCCCAGAAGGGGGGCGGAGTTTTGGCCGGATTTTCCGGCCCCGCCGGATAATCCGCCCCTAGAGGGGCCGGATTGTCCGCCCCCCTTGCTCACCGCCAAGGCGCAAGCCCCAGAGAGGGGGTGGAGTGTTGGCCGGACTTTCCGGCCTGGCCGGATAATCCACCCCAGGAGGGGGCCAGCTTATCCGCCCCCCCAAGATATTCACCAAGTCGCGCAGGCGCCAGCCCCAGAGAGGGGGCAGAGTTTCCCCCGGATAATCCGCCCTTGGGGCGGAGTTTCCTCAAGGGGGCGGATAATCCGCCCCCAAAGTTGCTCAACGACCAGATCTGGGGAGGGGGTATTTAAGCTAGCCTTCCCCCTCCTGCTAGATCTCTTGATTCATTCGAAAAAGACGAGATCTGATCTGCAACCTTCATCCAAGAGAGCTCCACCTAGATCCACCCAAAGGCCCCGTCCCTTGGTGAATCGAAGGAGGAGAACTCGATCTTCATCATCAGCAATCAAGCGCTTCATCTCCTCTCCATTCATTTGGAGAATCACCGATCTAGTATTTCTTGCAAATACCTAGATCCTTGTTTTTGTTTATATTGATAAACCTTGTTCTTGTGGCAGCTTGTTGTCATCTCGGGAGCCCCCAATTCGGTTGTGGGTGTGTGCCCCGATAGTGTTGTAAAAGGCACCGGTTCCCGCCTCGAAGGGATCCAATAGTGGAGAAGGTGGATCAGGCCTCTCGTGGCGAGATCCATCGGAGAATAGGGTGAGGCCTATTGTGGCGTGGTGGTCTTAGAACCGCCCACCCCTCCAACACAGATGTACTTCCCTTAACAAGGAAGGAACTGCGGTAAAACAAATCCATGTGTCTCTGCGTGCTCCACTACGGTTTCCTCGCTCCTCTCTTTACATGCTTAGTAGTTAGGGTTGCATATAGGGAAATTCTCGTAGTTGCATATCTAGAGAATTTACTTTGTGTCAAGCCTAAAATTGAAAAAGTATTATAAATTGGTTAGCACATATTCACCCCCCTCTAGGTGCCCATACGATCCATTTCAATTGGTATCAGAGCCCCGACTCTTATTTCGGGCTTAACCGCCTAAGAGTAGTATGGGTTCCAAGGTAGATGGGAGTGATGCTCCGGAGGTAGTCACCATGAACGATCTCAAGACGTTGGAAACAACCTTGGTGAGTTCAATGGAGGCTAAGATGGAAGAGATGCGTCAATTAATAATGCGTCTCTCCACATCCGCAGCATCACCTCCATCTAACTCTGAGGATACCACTCCGCAATCCAAGGAAACGGGTAAAACTGTTTCCAAAGATAACGAAGTGGTTGGTGATGACATTAGTAAGAGCTCCTCCTCGAAAAAGGGTAGCGGTAAGGATGGATACAATGAGGTTTCTCATGTGTATTTCCCTGATCCACCTAAACTTTCTGCATCTACTTTTACTCAGTGGCAATTTTTGATGAAATCTCATGTGTGCAGTTCCTCCATAGAGTTGTGGATTATCATCGAAAATGGTCTTCATATTGGAAATCCCAACAATCTTAGAAGAAGATAAGTTGTGAATAGCCAACTCAACGCTACAGCTCTACACATGATACAGCTTGGTGTGGGTGACAAAGATATGCCACACATTCAGCATCTTAGTACAACTAAGGAAGCTTGGGATGCTCTCACCGAGCTCTTCATCGGAAATGAAAGTAAGAAAAGGAATAGATATGATGCATTGAGCAATGAAGCTGAAGGATTCTATATGTTGGATGGAGAAGACCATGAAGACATGTATAGGAGGCTTAAGGCAATAGCCACAAATTTCAGAAATCATGGTGCCGCTCATGTTGATGATGCATGGATCAAGCGCAAGTATGTCAGTTCTCTTATGCCATTTGAGCCCACAGATTTGAAAAGTCTCCAAGGTAGGCATAACTATCACCTCATGACATCCAATGAGGTAATGCAAGAAATGGCCGCTTTCAAAGTGGCTGCCAAGAATGCCGAAGATGCTCGTGCTCGAGCTATGGGGATGCAAAAGGGGGTCAACGTGGCCTTGAAGACGAGTGTAATTGATCATGATGAATATGACATAGAAGGTCTGGACTGTCCCGAGGATATAAAAAGGATCCACGGACAATACTTGGCCCTTTATGCTAGAAACTTTTGGAAAGATCGAGCCAAGGCTAAATATGAACTAGAACGCAAGAGTGGAGCCTATGGAAGAAAATAAAATGGTCCCAAGCTGAGAACATGTTTCAACTGTGGTGATCAGTTGCACTTTGTAGCTGAGTGTCCATATAAAAGTAGGGAAGATAATGGAGGAAGACTTATTTTCAAGGACAAGTCAAAGGCTCCACGTAAGAAACAGTTTGTAAAGAAGAATGCTCCCTTCAAGAAGCAACCAAATATTGTTCTAGTGGCTCAAGAAGAATATTCATCGGGAAGTGAAGATGAGGACGAAGACGATAGCTCTCAAGAGGTGGCTGCTATAGCCACCACGTCTCCTTCAACATGTCTCTTCGACTCTTCGAACGAAAACATCATCAACAAGAATGCTACTTGTCTCATGGCAAGAAGCTCCGAGGTAACTTCTTCTAACTCTTCTTTTCCTAAGGCTATGATTGACATGGATGATCCTACTAGTCTTAAGGTTAAAGAAGAGATTATTGCTTTGGATTATTTCTATACTAACTTGCAAGGTGAGCACAAAGTTTGTTTTGAAGCTCTTATGGATCAGCTGGCTCAAAACGAAGCTCTCCTCGAAGAAAAGGGCAGAATTGAAAGGGAGGATGAGCATGGAAATTGCATCCTTAAAAAATGCTCTTGAAGAAGAAGAGGCTCGGGTCTCTCTTGAAGATAGGCTTGAGTCTATTGAAGAGTCACATGAAGAAATTGTGACTAAAATTGTTAAGGAATGTGACAATGCAGTCACCAAAGCAAAGAAGTTAAAGAAGGAAAAGATTGACTTTGGGGCTGCTCATGATAGACTCTCTGAGGAATTGGAGAAACTTGACAATGCTCACAAGGCGTTGAAAAACGATTTCTCCATTCTCAATGAGTCACATGATCAGCTTCAAAGTCGATTGGCCAAATATGATGCTCCTAGCTCATCCAACTTAACATTTAGTCACAAGGAAAATGCTAGTGTGGAAAAAGAAGTGATCAAGGACATCAATCCCAAGGATAAAGGTGTGCTTGATGAAGTCCTTGGCAAGCAAAGGTCAAATCATGGTAAAGAGGGACTTGGGTATGTCACCAAGTCCAAGAAAAAGAAAACCAAGAAGAACAAGTCCAAGAATGTGCAACCAAAGACAAGCACCACTGATAAGAATGTCACAAAAGACAAGACTAACAATATTGGTTTTGCAGGGTCTCACAATCCAAATTATGAACTCTTTTGTGATGATTATGGCGATGTTTATGCTTATTATGTCGGTCCCTTTGATGAATATATTGCTTGGTCTATTTGGGTCCCAAAGACCCTTGTTGCTAACATGAAAGGACCCATTGAAAAATGGGTGCCTAAAACCAAGAAGTAATTTCCTTGCAGGGCTATGCTTCCGGTGGGTCGAAATGGGTGTTGGATAGTGGCTGCACTAGTCATATGACCGGAAGCAAGGAGAACATCACGGAGATGCGTCCAAATCATGATAATATCACAGTCTCCTATAGTGATAAGTCTAAATCTCAGGTATTGGGTCTTGGCAAGGTTGTGGTTGCCCACGATATCTCTCTCGTGGAGGTCATGCTTGTTGAGACCCTCGGTTACAACCTTCTTTTTGTTCGTGCCCTTGGCAAGATGGGTTTTGCTATTTTTATCGATGATGATTTGGTGGTACTCTTGTGGAGCAAGTATATAAAGGTCGCTTTCGTTGGATACGTCGAAAATGACCTGTATGTGGTGGACTTCTCGGGGAAAACCACTTCGGGTCCGATGTGTCTATTCGGAAAGGCCGACGTGGGCTGGCTATGGCATCGCCGTTTAGCCCATGTCAACATGAGAACTTTGCAAAGTCTCTAGAAGGGTGGCCACATCCTTGGACTAAAATACAATGTCTCTTTTGCCAAAGATCGTGTTTGCAGGGCTTGTGTAGAAGGAAAAATGCATGACTCTCCCCACAAGAGGAAGACTATTGTGTCATCAAAGAGGATCTTGGAATTACTTCATGTGGATTTATTTGGTCCACCTTCTCATGCAAGTCTTGGTGGGAAGAAATATTTCTTGGTCATTGTCGATGATTACTCAAGATATACATGGGTCTATTTCTTCAAGATGAAAAGTGAGACTCAACAAACTGCCATTAACTTTGCCAATGAAGTTCAACGTCAACACAATGTTCCTATCTTGGCAATAAGAAGTGACAACGGCTCTGAATTCAAGAACTACACTTTGAATGAGTTTCTTAGCGAAGAGGGGATTAGACATCAATATTCTGCTGCGTACACCCCTCAACAAAATGGTGTAGCCGAGAGGAAGAACCGGACTTTGATGGATATGGCAAGATCAATGTTGGCTGAATTCAAGTCTCCTTATAATTTTTGGGCTGAAGCCATATCCACCGCTTGTCATTCATCAAATCGGCTCTACCTCCGCAAGATCTTGGACAAAACTCCATATGAAATACTTACCGGTAACAAGCCCAACATTTCGTACTTCCGGGTATTCGGTTATAAGTGTTTCTTTCTCATCAAGGGAGTATGTTTTTCTAAACTTGAGTCTAAGGCTTTAGAAGGTATTTTTGTTGGTTACGGTGCCGAATCCCGCACTTATAGAGTCTATAACAAGCTCACTGGGATTGTTGTAGAATCTTGTAGTGTGGAGTTCGATGAAAATAACGGCTCCTTTGTAGGGCAAGTTGATGTTTGTGATGCAGATGTTGAAATACCCCAAGATGCCATAAGAAGAATGGGCGTGGGATTTTTCCGCCCCATTGAGGAACACTTTGTGGCGGACCGGGAAGGATAGTGCTCCACTCAAGTGGAGCCCCTCATCTACACAAGATCAACAAGCTCCTACTGTTGGAGAAAACTCTGCACCAACACCACAACCTGCTGAAGGTCATCTGTCTCCTGGACAAGTTGGTAGTCCCAGGCTGGACTATCCGCCCCCTCCAAGGTGCGGACAATCCGCCCCTGGCACTCCAACTCGTTCCAGGGGATCCAGAGGCGAAGACAACAACCAAGAAACTCCCAGGCCGGATTCTCCGGCCCCCGAGGGCGGATTATCCGGCTCCGAGTCTCCAAGTCCCGTCAGGCATGCTCAGGAAGAAGCCACTGGTGTTTCATCTCTCAGGCCGGATAGTCTGGCCCCTCCAAGGGTCGGATTATCCGGCCCTGAAGAACAAGCTCTGCAGCAACCTCCTGGTGTTAATTCAGATCAAGTTCAAGGGCAAGGCAGTGATCAAGACAAGGATACAAATACTGATCAACTCCTTCTAGAAACAATAAGGACATTGAGGCTCGTCGCAAGGCTCGTGCTGATCGGAACCTTGAACCAAGGGGTCACACTCTTGACAAGGTTGTTGGTGATCTACGAAGAAGGGTATCTACTAGAAGAGAACTTGCAAGGTTTTGTGATCATCAAGCTCACATTTCCTGGTTGAACCGAATAAGGTCTTTGATGCTCTTGAAGACCCCAATTGGGTTGTTGCAATGCATGAAGAATTAAATAACTTCGAACGCAACAAAGTTTGGAAGCTCGTAGAGAAACCCAAGGACTGCCGCAATGTTATCGGTACCAAGTGGATCTTCAAGAACAAACAAGATGAAAATGGCATTGTTGTGAGGAATAAAGCACGACTCGTGGCTCAAGGATTCTCTCAAGTGGAAGGAATTGATTTTGGCGAGACTTATGCTCCTGTGGCTCGTCTTGAGTCCATCCGCATCCTTCTTGCATATGCAGCCCATCATAATTTTAAATTACAACAAATGGATGTTAAGAGTGCATTCCTTAATGGTCCTCTACATGAGTTAGTATACGTCAAGCAGCCCCCGGGTTTTGAGGACCCCAAATTTCCGAACCATGTCTACAAATTCGGTAAGGCGCTCTATGGCCTTAAACAAGCCCCACGTGCGTGGTATGAGCACCTTAAAGAGCTTTTGCTAGACCGTGGATTCGAAGTTGGGAAAATCGATCCCACTCTTTTTACTAAGAAGGTTAATGGGGAGCTTTTTGTATGCCAACTTTATGTAGATGACATTATTTTTGGCTCTACTAACCAAGTTTTTAACGATGAATTTTCAAAGCTTATGACTGACAGGTTTGAGATGTCCATGATGGGTGAGCTGAGGTTCTTTCTTGGATTTGAGATCAAACAACTTAGAGAGGGAACCTTTATTAATCAAGCTAAGTACATCCAAGACATGCTCAAAAGGTTCAAGATAACGGATCTCAATGGCGTTGACGAGGTTTCGACTCGTCAATGCCCATTGTTATGGACTTGGGTTTTGGAGAAGATGGGGATGCTGGAGATCGTGGAACGGTTAACAGACAAGCAACCAGGGGACACGAGATTTACCCAGGTTCAGGCCCCCGGAGGGAAAACCCTACTCCTGATTGTCTGCTCTTAATTACGGCGGAACCAAAGATTACAGGGGTGCGCAGATTCGATCTGGCGTGGAGGTGCGTGTGCGAAAGTATGAGTCGAGAGATCTAGGTCGTGCCCTCCTGGCCTTTATATAGACTTAGGCAGGTCCCGGGCATAGTCCTAGTCGGTTACAAGTTCTAGGGTTTTACCCCTTTGAATTTCCTATCTACTCTAGTCTTGTTCTCCAAGGATCCGAAGGCGTCATGGGCCTGGGCCACCCGAAAGTCCTCATGGGCCAACGTACTTTTGCCGTGGGCCTTCCTTGGGCTGGACTAGGTATGCTGAGGTCATGTACCCGTAGGGTATAACCAGGTCAGTAGCCCCCGAGTGATAAGTCGAATCGTAGATTCGGTTGAGGACTCTTCAATCCTTCGGGCGCAACTATGTATTAACAGTATGTGTGTAGGGATTGTTGATGCGTGTGCCTGACTCACCCGACGGATCAGGGTCAGTTAACTGTCTTAGGACGAAACAACACGGTCTTCCTCAGGTTCGAGTCCCTCAACTCGAAACTGGAACATATGCTGGCGTAATTCGACTCAGGCCGCGGAGGACTTACAGGAGTGGAATTCCAGTGAATTTAATTGACGTACTGGCAAATGTCGGATTTTTCATTTTTGTTAGCAGTTTTTACTAGCGAGCGCCTTGATCGTGCGTTGCGTGCCATCGAGATGATATCTGTAGGTCTTATCTTTGTGTCGCAGACACAACATCCGAATGTTTGTCACCGCGGAGGTGTTTCGGGTGGCCAAGGAGATCGTTGCTCACTCAGCGTTTTGTTTGGGCAGAGTTGCCGAAAAGTTTTTGCTTGCTGATCCGAAAGATCGCAGTCGAAGATTTCATAGGGTGCGCGACCAGCGCTCCCTATGGGAGTAGCCCCCGAGTGTCTGTTCGAGTCGTAGACTCGAGCGGAGACTTTAGCTCAAAACATTGTTCAGTTGTTAAGTCCGTAGGACACAAAAAAATTCGGATGCTTAAATCCATCCTCCCTATGGGAGTAGCCCCCGAGTCCGTAGTGGAGTCGTAGACTCGACGTAGGACTCGAAGAAATATTTTGTCTTTATTCGTCTTTCGGGTGCGCGGCCAGCGCTCCTGATAGGAGTAGCCCCCGAGTATTTAGTCGAATCGAAGATTCGAGTGAGTACTCTTAGCTGTGGAGCCGAAGAATTGTAGTTGGTGCTAGTATAGCTTTTGATGACATCAGTGCTGACGATCAATGACCTCAGCCGCTCGCTACGGTAGATGACTTGACTGGACGAACGTGGGTCCCACTTGCTGACCTTGAATTGACCGGTCACGCGCGGCGTGGAGATAATTACGGCGTCACCTCGATTTCCACGCGTAGTGGACGGCATGGTAACGACGGTTCGTTGTGATGCTGACACGTGTATGGTCAGATCTGCCATTGGCGTTAGGTATTCTGGATGGACGGCTGCCGTGCATCGTCTTCGCCGTTATAATCATTGGGGAAAGCTGTAGTTTGTTTTCACCGCATCAGTTCTTGTTTTCACTGCCTCCTTGTGCTCTAGCTATTCTTGCTGCGCGCTGGGATTTCCTTCCACATTTCCATCTTCCCTTCCGCGCTTTCACCGTCGGCGCCGCCGTAGCGCGATGGGGAAGCCAAAGAAATCGTCATCTGCAGTTGGGACCAGCGCCGCCGGAGGAAAGAAAGGCGCCACCGCTACCCGTGCCACCGACGGTGGCTGGCGGCGATCAGAGACGCGGGAGAGTGATCTCCGCAAGCTTCGCGAGCGGGGTTTGATCCCGCAAGATAGGGAGGCCGTTAGACTCCCCGACAATGAGGTAATCCCCGTCCCCCAGCTGGGTATTGGGTTATGTTTCTCGCCTTCGTTATGCGTGGGTTTTCTTTTCCAGTCCACAACTTCCTCCGTGGACTGCTTTTTCTCTATGGCATTCAGCTTCATCATCTGTCTCCCAATTCGCTTCTCCACATTGCTTGCTTCATCACTTTTTGCGAGTGCTGGCTCGGCATTGAGCCGCACTTTGGCCTCTTCCGGAAACTTAATTCCGTGAAGAGGCAGTCTGGTTCGGATGGTGTGTATCCCATTGGGGGTTGCATCATCTCCCTTAGTCCCAATCTTCTTTTCTTTTCCATGTCTCGAATCTGTCCAAGATCTTGTGAGGCGATGGTTTTACATCCGTGACTCCGTAGTGCCTAGGTAAGATTTTGGTCTTGTTCCTTTTGACCCCTCCCAGATAATCGAGCCAAAAAGATCCTGGAAAAACCAGATTTTGGATGGCGAGACAGAGGAGATAGAGGCCCTTTACCGTCGGGTGGAGGATCTCCAGCTGATTCCGGAGAAGGAAGTGAACGGCATGGACATCATCCAGACGTTTCTTGAGCGTCGGGTGCAGCCTCTCCAAGCGAGGGTGCACCCGATGTTTCTTTATTCTGGGCGCCATGATCCGACGAGGGTTTCGGCTGAGAAAATCTTCGAGGGGGATCTTGACAGGACCCTTCGCTCGCTGCTGAAGTTCAAGGCCAGAGAGGAAATCCCGGGGAAGTCGCTGACTCCTCCGTTTTCTTCGACGCTGGCCGTTCCGCAGGTGTAGATTCGTGCGCGTAGCGCTTTTTGTCGACTGCATATTTGTTTTCCTTGGTTTGCTTTAACAAAGTACCTTCTTTTTGCAGAGCTTCAAGGTGCCGGGCATGGTGCCGCCATTGCCTGAGTTATTTCCGAATGCTTCGGATAATGACGTGGTGGATTCCGTGTCCGAGCTGCCGTCGGCGCGATCTCCGGCGGAAGATGCCGATGAGTCGAGTGAGGATCAGACGCACAAACGATCACGGAGCTCCAGCGAGTCTTCGGATGCCTCGACTCCTCCGACTCCCAGAAACCATCTGTGCCTTGAGCATCATAGTGACGGGCATGGAGGCTCTTCCTCTCCCATTCCTGCCATTCCTGTGCGGGTTGTAGCGCGACACCCGCCAGCGAAGCGGAAGAAGGAAGAATAGAAGGAAGATAAGAAGGAAGAGAAGAAGGTGGAGAAGAGAGCCCGAAGGACTCCTCCTATCTTTGACCTGAGCTCGCTGGACTCGTAAGTTTTTTGTCTTACTGCTGTCCTTTTTCCTTCTTGATTTTTGCACTTGTACTGATTGCTTCGCATGCAGGCATTCCTCCCATGACTCCTCCAGCGATGGTGCTCGGGAGATGATGGGGGAGTCGAAAGTTGCGTCTCCTCCTCCTCAAACTGTGGCAACGCCAGGGGGTGCCGCTCCGAATCCTCCGTTGCAGGAGGTGCAGGTGGTTGCGCCTCAGAATTTCGCCAGCGGGCCTTCAGAGTCATCAACAGAGCATGTAAGTACCTCTGCTTCGTACCACGGGGGAAGCCCTCGGGTGTATGAAGAACTTCGTGTCTTGTTCTTTTTTCGAATCTTCAGGGGGGAGCCCCCGAGTGTATTCGTGTGCGAATTTTGCTTTTATTCCTTTGTGTTGGGCGTAGCCCCCAAGTCCTTTTTCTTACTGATGTTTCTTTCCTGCAGCCTTTTGTGCAGGAGGCCAAGCGGCTGGTGCAGGAGCGCCTGGTGATGGAGGCTAACCTTCGGCAGCTTCAAGGTGCCTGTTTGCTTTTGGTGCTTCTTTCATTTATTCTGGTCCTGCTCTCTGACGTTTCCTTGTTTTGAATGCAGCGGAGCATAATACTTCTCTCCATGAGGTCGACGCTCTCAAGAAGAGCCTTGGTCAGTCGGAGAAGAAGGCCGAGGCCGCTGTTGGTGCGAAGGAACGCCTCGAGCTAGAGCTGACTAAGGGAGCCGAAGCGAAGGAGCGTCTGCAGCAGGAGGCCGCGGACCGTGAGGAGCAGCTGGCCACTGTTGCGGCTGCTCGTGAGAGAGAGGTGGCGGGCAAGCTCATGGCTGCTGCCAAGGCTGTTTCGGGTAAGTGTTGTATTTGTGCTTGTTTCTTCGTGTTTCTTGTCTTCTTCTATGTTGCTTTTCTTCATGTCTTCCCCCTTTTTTTGTCTCAGATGCCGCAGGCATCGAGTTTGACCGCAGCGCTCTAGAGCACGGTAGTGCTTTAGATGATGCTACTGCAGCGGTCGAAGATTGCTGCAGCACCGTCGTCAGCTCCCTTGCCAAGGCGAAGGAGGTCCTTGGCCGCTTCTACAGGGAGCTTGTCCCTAAGGGCGCGACCCTCGATGATGTGGATGCTCTGGCGGAGGCTTTGTCAGCCGGCCGCTGCGCAAGCACAAGCGTAAGGGCATCGCGTCTGGCGTCGGGCGATGGCCTTGGCGCCGGAGCGAGGATCGGCCCCAGATCACCTCCCGGATGCCGACGACCGCAGATGGATCCGAGGTAGCTTTTGCTGCCTACTCTGCTCGCTGCAAGCGATATGGGCCAAAGCTCATTGATTTGCTGTCTGAGTATGCGCTACGGCAGCAGGGGGAGGCCAAGGCTAGGCATTCCGGCTCCGAGGCAACGCAGGGTGCCGCGTCTTAGGCATTGTAGATGTAGGATAGTTTGTAGTCTGCTTTTGCTGTAAATATTTTGAGGAACACAATCCTTGTTCCACGTAGTGGCCTTTATATGCTTAATGAATTCTTCTGAGTTGTGCTCTACCACTGTCTGAATGTTTGTGTCCCTTTGCTTTTCTGCAGTGCAGTTGCGGCCATCGTTGGATGATTCCTCGCAACTCGCTTTTCTTCGGGATCGTGTTCGTAGTCTTGAGAGGGAGCGAGGTCACGCCGATGTTTGGAAGTCCAAGGCGGATCGTGGTGCAGCCAGAGAGGAGTACTTGATGGAGAACTGCTTCGGCTGTCTGAGCAGCTTCAGTGTAAGTTGTTCTTTTTTCGAGCTGCTGGCCTTGCCTCTTATTTTGTGCGATTGTCGCAGGTGCTAACTTTGCTCTGAGGGAAGAGAAGGAGCGTGTCGCTGTTCGGGTCAATTGCTTGACTCAACAGGACATGGAGGCTGGTGGCTTCTTCTGGATGGATCGTGACCGTGCCATGGCTCTGGCGACGGTGCAGGATCGTGTGCACCAGGTTTCGCGGCAAGCCGCCAGCGCACGTCGCTTGCCTCGGTGTTGCACGTCATGTTTCCTTTAGATGCTGCGTCGGCGAGCCTTGCGGGTCTTCTGTCGAAGTTTCGGAGCGTGAGCAATGTCAAGGAGTTGGTGCGGCAACAGCTCGTTGCCGGAGTCAAGGCTGCTTTATCTCTTGTGAGGCTGCATCGGCCTGATGTAGATTTGTCTGTAGTGGCGGCTGGGCCGCCTCCTCAGCCGGATGGTGATGAGTGGGACATGCGTCCACATTACGCAGCTGTAAGGCAGTATGCCGAACAGGTCGTAGATTTGTTTGAGCAGCGTGCTCAGGTTATTCTTCAAAATAGGTAGTACCTATAAAAGAGATAGATATAAAATTTGTATATTTCGACTGGGCATGTTGTGCCCTTTGTTGTAAAAGTTTGTTTGCTGTAAGCACGTAGTGCTTTTATTGAGTACGTGTCCTTTTCGTTTGCCTGACGTTGTCAGCTACTCAGGTGTATAGGCGTGATCCTCAGTCGATGAAATCGTGTGGTGGGGGGAGCCCTCGAGTGCGTTTGTAGCATAAATTAAAGTTGCAAACTAGCAAACTGAAGTTTGGGGCGAGACACTTAGCTTTATTTATATCGTAACGGAGGGATTACATTGTTCGGCTGAATAGCCTTGGCTGAAAAGCCTTATTGAAAGTAAAGGGGTAGGTAGCTAGGGGTAGAATCATCGCAAGTGCGCGATGTTCCATGGGTTGGAGTATGCGACTCCAGACTCCACGTGCTTGAGGCGATAGGCGCCACCTGGGATGACTTCGGTGATGACGTAGGGTCCTTCCCATGGTGACTCGAATTTCGTCGGTCGCTCTTGCTTGATTCGCAAGACGAGGTCTCCTTCGACGAAGGACCTGGAGCGAAGCCGGCGGCTATGGTAGTTGCGGAGACTCTGCTGGTACACCGCTGATCGAGCTGTTGCTATGTCTCTTGATTCGTCGAGTGTGTCGACGGCGTCTTCGAGTGCAGCCGTGGATTCGGCTTCGCTGTAAGCGACGACCCGGGGGGCCTGGTGGCATACTTCGGCTGGTAGCACGGCCTCAGCTCCGTGCACCATGAAGAACGGTGTATAGCCTGTGGAGCTATTTGGCGCAGTTCGTAAGCTCCTCAGGACGGATGGTAGCTCTTTCGTCCAGGCTCCTGCTTTCCGTTCGAGTGGACTCATGAGGCGCTTCTTGATGCCAGCGCCAATTAGGCCGTTGGCCTTTTCCACTTGCCCGTTCGTTTGCGGGTGTGCCACTGAGGCGTACGTGATGTTGATCCCAAGGCCTTCGCAGAAGTCCTGAAATTCCTTGGAGATAAAGTTCGATCCATTATCGGTGATGATGCTGTGCGGTACGCCGAACCTGTAGACAATGGACTCGAAGAACTTGACGGCAATTTTGCCTTTCTGGTTGGTAATCGGCATGGCCTCGATCCACTTGGTGAATTTGTCGACTCCGACCAGGAGGTAAACGTGTCCCCCTTTCGAGGACTTTGGTAGTTTGCCGATCATGTCGAGGCCCCATTGAGCAAAAGGCCAGGCTATAGGTATGGGTCTAAGCTCCGACCCGGGTGCGTGCGGTTTGTCGGCGAACCGTTGGTACCCGTTGCATCTTCGGACGATGTCCTTTGCATCGCTCATGGCCGTTGGCCAGTAGAATCCGGCCCGTAGAGCTTTGGCGACTAGGGAGCGGCTGCCTGCGTGATGGCCGCAGATGCCCTCGTGGATGTCTTGGAGGATGGCTTTCCCGTCACCGATGGTGACGCACCTTTGTAGTACACCCGTAATACTGCGCTTGTACAGCTCGCCATTGATGGTGGTGAAGGCTTTTGACCGACGAGATATGCGTCGGGCATCTGTCGGGCTGTCAGGCAGTTCTCCGTTTAACAAGAACTGGAGGTATGGTCTTGTCCAAGTTTCTTCGACTGCCATGACCTGCATTAGGTTTACCATGGCGACCTCTGTGTCCAGTTTCTCGGGTCCTTCATGTGCTTCGGGCAGCGTAGCCCCCGATTGTTCTGCTTCTTCGGGTGATTCCTTGGGGAATTTCTGCTTGATGGATGGCACTTAGATATGTTCGAGGAACACACCTGGTGGCACCTTTGCGCAGGTGGAGCCGATGTTGGCTAGTCTATCGGCCTCCTCGTTGCTTTCTCTTCCGACGTGTCGAAGCTCGCAGCCGTCGAATTCTCCTTCGAGTGCGTTGTAGAGAGCGCGGTACGCGATCATGTTTTCAGCGTGTGCGTCGCACTCATTCATCGTCTGCTGGACAACGAGGTTGGAGTCACCGTAGATGACCAGGCGTGTTGCGCCGCATATCTTTGCCATGAAGGGAATATGCCCCGAGAGGCAATAATAAAGTGTTTATTATGTGTATTCCAAGTATATGATAGATGTTTATTTTGCATGCTATAATTGTATTAATACGGAAACGTTAATACATGTGTGTTTAATAAACAAACAGAAAGTTCCTAGTTATGCCTCTCTCATAAACTAGCTCGTTGATTAACAAGATGATCAAGGTTTCCTGATCATGGACATTGGATGTTGTTAATAACGGGATCACAACATTAGTGTAATGGTGTGATGAACATTCATCCGAAGTATAGCATTACGATCAAAGTCATTGAGTTTATATTGCTATAACAACTTAAAAAGTGATCCTAATCCTTAGACCATGAGATCATGTCAATCACTAACACCGGAAGAGTTTCTTGATAACATCAAACGTCACACCGTAACAGGGTGATTATAAAGATGGATTCAGAACTAATAAAGTCTTATGTTGAGGCTCATGGATCGAGAGTGGAATTTGTTCATCCCGATGACGGATAGATATACTCTGGGCCCTCTCGGTGATATCACATTGATTAGCTTGCAAGCAAGTGATTTGATCACTAGAATGTTATATCACAGGAACGAGAAAAGAGTGCATGTCGGTAACGAGATCAAACTAGGTATGGAGATACCGATGATAAAATATCGGACATGTAATATATCGTGAAACAAAGGGATTAAGATACTAGCGTAAAAGGTTCCGACGAACACGAGAAAGTCATCGTTGAATGTGTGGGAGTCAGTATGGGTCTCCAGATCCCGCTTCTGATTATTGATCCGAGAGGGGTCTCAATCATGTCCGCATTATTCACGAACCGTAGGGTGACACACTTAAGAGACACCGACATCCAATTGGAGCAAATGTTTCATGCCGAAAGAATGAACAAGCGCATGAATTTATTTCACTAGATACCGAAACAGGTTTTCGGGTGAAATTGCATAAAGTGGTTATGCATGTGAAATAGAATTCTAGCAAGGGGTTATTTGTGAATGTTTGTCATTAAAGTAAGTGACAAAATTCTGAATAAAATAAAAGAGTTTTATTTAATGAGAGTTTGCATTAAATTTGGTGGAAATTTAATGGGAATTTGAGTGGACTTTTGAGTGGAGGGATTTTAAAGGGCATTTTGTGAGTGGAGTGTCCACCCACATGAATGAAGGAGGAGGGGCAGCCCCATGGCGGCCACCCCTTGGGTGCCCCCCTCCTCCTATAAAAGGAGCCCCCTCCTCACTTGTCTCACACACCTCCTCGTGAAGGATCTCTCTCCCCCTCTAGAATTTATCCCCCATGGTCTCGGACTAGCGAGATACATATTCCCGGTGGCTATTCGGCAAGAAAGAGTTGTGCTTCACTGCATCGGAGCGAGGAGGCGGAGGTTGCTCGCCTCGAACGTGTGTGCGAAAGGATGCGCTGCTGATTTGCGCTTAGGACTTCCTCTCGATCTTGAGATCGGCAAGAGATCGTCTACATCAACCACGAGTTGAACTCGTTAAGCTTTGTCGGTCTTCAAGGGTATGTTCTCTACGGATATACATCCGCCCGTTGTTTGTATCTAGTAGATAGATCTTGGTATATAGTTCACATCGTAGGAAAATTTTTGTTTTCTATGCTGCGAACCCTACAGTGGTATCAGAGCCGGATCTATGCGTAGATACTTTACACGGGTAGTACACATATGAGTATGTGGGCGATGATGATCATGTTGTTGCTCCTTTGTTGTAATTTTGGATATTGGTGGCATAGTGGGATGAAGCGGCCCGGACAAACTGTGGCATCCCGCAAAACCACTACTAGAAAATCGCGTTGTTTTTGTGCATTACATCATCATGACCGCATGCTCATGTCATCATGCCACATTGCATTTGAGCATCGTCATCGTCTTGCTTCTGCTCGCATAAAACTATTTGCGGAAAAGCCTGGTTTTGTTTTCTAAACGCCCCGTCTTTAATTCAAAAACCAAAACCGGGACTCCGGAATATTTTGTTTTGACCAACTACGATTTGCAAACGGTCCGTTTAGCACAAATAAAATATTAAATTATTTTAGTGGGGGCAGTCGAACGGGCCGATCCGACCGAACGACCACCCCCAGAAACACAAACGGTCCACCCTTTAATCCTAAAACTACCAGTCCTATTCTACCCACCCCTACCTCCACATCACTCCCTCCAATCGGCTCTCGCCACCTCACATCTCCCCAAATCCCCACCACTAAGAAACTGCCACCTCACCCCTGCCTCACCGACCCAAACACACCCACTCAGCCCCTGTTCCCTGGGCCCCACCCCAACCACCGACCCAGCCACCCACGTTCTCACCTTTTCCCTCCCCCTCTGTCCCCCAGGTCCCACCTCGTCCCGGCCCCACCGATCCCTGGCCCCACCCGCAGACACGCGCCCCCGAGCCGCGTCAACCGCCCTTAGCGCGACCCCACTCCCCTGGTCGTCCCACCTGCCTCTCTTCCTCTTCCCCCACCTCCTGCCCCGACGCAGTCCCCGTTCTCCTCTGCCGCCCCGAGGCCTCCTCCCGCAAGCGCCTCGCCGGCCACCCGCCTTAGCCGCCGCCGGCCGCGACGCTCGCCACCGGCCTGGCCTCTGCATCCTGCTGAAGCCCGGCCGCGCCTGCCGCCTCCCGCGCCACCGCCTCCTCCGTCTGCCGCCGCGCCCTCCTCCCGCCCGACTCGCCCGGCGCAAGGCCTCCGTCGAGCCCGGCCTCGCCGCCTGCTTCACCGCCCCGAGCCTCCCCTCTCTCCGCGGCCTTCCTCTCCGGCGCCCGGTCCTCCTCGCGGCCCCGCCACCGCCCGCCATGACCGCCGCCTCTCGCCTGCCCCGCCACCAACCGCCTCCACCATCGCCAGCTGCCGTGTCCCCCACCCGCGCCTCGCCTCCTCCTGCAGGGCCCCTTCGCCGCTGACCCCACCACCCGCAGGAGCTCTCCCTGGGATTCCTTCCCCGCCGGCCCCCCTGCACGTCGCGGCCCCCGTCCCTGAGCACGCCATGGCCACCTCCTGGCTCCGGTGTTGTTCCATCTGTGTGGCGCCCAAGCTCGCTGTGTCCTTGTTCTGTTGTTTTTCTGGAACACTCGTGCTAATTCTTTTTAGTGCTAGCTCCCTTCGCGGAAGTGTAATGCTTGTTGGAGTCTATGTATCGGTGCTGATCCATGTTCTCCGAGGAAAGAGGTGGTGTTGGTACTGAGCGGGGGTGGTACGATGATAAGAAGATGGTGTTGCCCGTCAAGAGCCCAAGACCGGCACGATACGAGACCCGAAGGCCTATCCAAGGCCACCAGCGCCGGATCCTCAAGACCTTCTTCCCGAATGCGACGTCGAGAACCTGAACGCCAAGATCACCGACTCGGAACGACAAGACCCCGCTGTTTTGATGCCGCGCCTTGGACACCAAGATCTACGGATGCCGATACCCCCGAACCCGGAGACCGATCCCTCAGCACGCCAAGCCCTTCCCTCGGACGCCCAAACCAAGACCCTCGGAATCGCCCAGATCGCCTTCCGGATTCCGAAGCCCGTTCCCGGCGTCGCGC
Organism: Avena longiglumis; assembly: GCA_030063025.1. Classification (NCBI taxonomy): domain Eukaryota; kingdom Viridiplantae; phylum Streptophyta; class Magnoliopsida; order Poales; family Poaceae; genus Avena; species Avena longiglumis. The sequence goes on along the minus strand of CP125974.1, from coordinate 188,201,300 downwards.
CAAGTTCTCCGTCCAGGAGTCTGAAGATCGTGAACCTTGTCGAGACCCCGTTGCTTTCGACACGGAGCACCGAGGATGCCTGCATGGGAAGCCAAGATAACCGTCGAATCCCGAAGCCGACCCCGTGGACCGACATGATCCCCTACACGGATACAACAAGTGCTTCCTCGAGGACGCCAAGTACTTCACCCCGGACACCGAGACCCTGGACGACAAGCTCTCCTTCCCGGACGCCGTTTCCGCCGAGAACGGATTCGTCGAACCCTGAACCCTGAGACTGACCCCGAACCCCGGAACCCCAAGTTCGTCGAGGCCCTCTAATGTGTGACCTCTTATCCGAGAACCCTATTTCATAATATAATAACAACTTGTTGCATATTGAATTGTCATACTCGCATGCATGTTGTGTGGTTTGGGGGCCTTATGCCGATTCACCTCATAATTAAATATGGGGCCCATATGCGGGCAAATCTAGTCTCATATTGGCCTCATTTAAATTTGTGTAGCGAACCGGTGCTATCTTTTGCCATGCTAAAACAACAATTAATTTGCGGGGTAGATAAATAACATGAACCACCTAATTAATTGTCGGGACCCCGGTTCCACTTAATATTGACCTAATTGCATCGCATCTTTGCCATGTCATACATCATACATGCATCATGCCCGATCTTTTGCCGTAGTATTAAATATTGCATCTGGTGCTTCTTCTAGTGTTTTGCTTCTTCGCGGATAAGGCCGTTGAGTTGATGTGAGCTTCGACCCGATGTTCGGATGAACCTTCGGCAATGTTTTCAGGCAAGCATCTCCCCCTTTCTACCTATCTTACTTTTATAGTATTTATTCCCTCCTGTTGATCTATTGCTATCTGTGTTGCGATGCTCTAGTTTCCGCACCTGTGATATTCCGTGCAGCCCTATATTGCCTTGGACACATCCTATTGCCTGTTGTTTGGTAGATAGTTGGACTTGCGCGTCGTAGTCGCTTGCTATATTGCTGTTGCGTGCCGTCAAGTACCACAGTTGTTGGAGTATTGCCGCATGTTGATGTTGGAGATGATCATAGTTTTACTTATCGTTCACTTTAATTCCTGTTTAACAACTAAAATTAAAGTAAGCAGAGGCATCGGTGGGTGATAGATAATATTTGGTTTCCGAACGCCCACTTGTGTCCCGTAGGACCCCGAGTACTTGATACATTCCTTGATTTATCGCTATCCACATCCGGGAGGTATATGGGACCCCGAGCCGTGAGCTTGATTCAGTCTTATTTATTGGGGCCACAAACTAGTTTGAGGTTTTATTTACGATCCTGTCGTATGCCATGCTTTATCGCTTTATTTAAATTGTGCGACAGATAGCACCCATCTGTTTAGGATCGGGACACGTTCTTACGGTGTCGACAAGCCCGCTTTTGGGTTCCCGATCGCTCACACCGTCCACCCAAACCTTGAGTCTGTCTCGAGCTAGCTTACTTGCGGGGTGACTCCAGGCCCCCAAATATTTCTGAAACGTGATTGCTTTGTCGTGAAAGCCTCTTGGTTTTGATTTGGTTTTTCCGAGGTCGGCGTGTGTTGCTATTTGCCGGTGCACCTAAAACTTTCCGCGGTGTCATGGTTATGGACGACTTGGAGCACAGTATCTCGACCATAGACAAGCATAACTAAAGTAGTGCTATAAATTTGACTTTATAATGACTAGTAATCAACTTCACTATAATGGAATTGCTAAATAATACTGCCCACAATTGCTTGTTCGGAGTGTCGCTTGCGACCATTGTACCTGACTAGTAAGTATTGCAACTACAACGGAATGGCTAAATAAAAGTACCAACAACTGTTGGGTTTTGGGATTATCTCATGGTAATTGTATCTGACTAGTAAGTGTTGCAACTATCACGGAATGGTTAACTAAAATGGCCCACTTCTTATTTTATCAGGATGATTATCTATACCTGACTAGTAATTGCTGCAACAATAACTGAATAAATAAAACTGCCAATGGTGTGAGTTCCTCGGTTGACTTCCTCGTTCGGTAACGAGGGGGATATACCAGGATGGGTTTGTTTGGTGTTAGTATCAGTCTGGTTCCGAATAGGCCTTTCTTACCCCTCTCTGATTGCCGCCAGTTGTACCGAGTCTCTATAGGTTGTATAGTGCATGCTGCCGCTGCCGCTTCAGTCCACCATACCTATGTAGGCGAGGACCGCCGAATTCTAGCCTCGCTGTACCTGGCCTCGATCGATGCTCCTCTTTTTCCTTTGCCCTTTGTCGGCACCTTTTGTTTAAGAAGGTTTTGAGATCGACGCCGTTAGCGGTTACCCTTCCGCTTGGCCTCAGGTTATGGACGCCATTGGTTATTCTTCAGGGCTCTTAGCCCCATTTGCATCTTGTCCGTAGTCGGACGCTCTGTCGTTTTCAAGGTGATTTGGATCTTTGTATATTATAACTGTATTCTTGACTCATGGAGTCGTGTTGTATATATATCTGTTCTGTGGGTCCCATCGAGGACTATTGTGTAATGTTATTACTTCGTTTTCCACCCGCACGAAAGTGCCTGGTGGGCACCTTTGAATCGTTTCTATGCGGGTTCGGCGGGTTTCGCTCAAACTTGCATAGGGCCGATTCTGAGGGTGTTACACAAACTTTACATGTCCTCGCACATGAGACCTGTTCCACGCTTGACATGCAACTAGTTTGCATAAGTGGCTAGCGGGTGTCTGTCTCTCCTACTATAGTCAATATCTATTTTGCAAGCGAGTTGTCAACAATTTGATTATCCTCGTTGTGGTTCATGTTCGTAGGTAAGAACGGTTCTATCTCGAAAGCCCTAAGCCACGTAAAACTTGCAATGGATAAATTAGAGGCGTCTAGTTTAGATTGTTGCTGGGCTAGTGTTATGATATGGTAGTGTTGTAAGTAGAAGTATGAGATGATACTCTTACAACACACATAGCGTGTAAAATCCATAGACCTTGGATTTACACATATAGGTATGATAGTGATCATACCACGATGCACATGATAGAGATCATCTGCGGGAACCATATCATTTCACTAATAAACATATGATGTTTGATAGCATCTTATATTGCTTGTTTAGAACTTTGTTAGCATAATAAGATGATCCCTCATTTAAATATCAAGATAACAATGTGTTCTTCCTTTAGTATGCACCGATTTTGTTTTCGTCGCTCCAAGACATCACGTGATGATCGGGTGTTCTTGGATCCACGACCATATTTCGGGTGTAAAACAGTTACACACGCGAATACTAAGGTTCTAACTTGGCGAGCCTAGCATGTACAGACATGGCCTCGGAACACGGACCGAAAGGTTAAGCATGAGTCATATAGTTGATATGATGCCCATTTGATGCTCGCCTTTGAAGCTATACCGACTCACATGATGATCGGACTTGGTGTAGTGGATTTGGTTCATGTAATCACCAAAAAGGCACGAGGGATGTCGTTTTTGAGTGGGAGTTCATTTGTAATATAGATTAGTTGAACTCAATCTATCATACACTTAGTCTAAACTTTACAAATTATGTTGTAGATGGCACCACCTGCTTTTAATTTCAATGTGTTCATGGAGAAAGAGAAACTAGCAACGAACGGTAGCAACTTTACCGAATGGGCCATGAATTTGAGGATTCTCCTCTCTGCTGCACAAAAGCAATATGTGCTAGAAGCGCCGTAGCCCCCACTTTTGATGATGCCTCAAGAGGAGAAGAATGTCTATCGACTCACAGACGACCACAACTTAGTTCATTGCAGCATATTGTATGGGCTAGAGCCGAACTTGAAAGCGTTTGAAACGGCAATGCATTTGATACAATGGGTGAGTTGAAAATGATTTTGACACACATGATGTCAGAGAGCTACAACGCCGAAAGTTCTTTAGTCTGCATGATGGAAGAGAACAGCTCCGTTAGTGAGCATGTACTCAAGATGTCGGTTACGCCGATAAGCTTGTGTCCTTGGGAATATCGATTCCCATTAACTTAGGCATCCATCGTGTTCTAGCCTCGCCACCTAGCTATAAGAGCTTCGTGATGAACTATAATATGCAAGGCATGAAGAAGTCTCTCCCGAGCTTCGCCAATGCTTAAAACTGCAAGTGGAGATCAAAAGGAACATCAAGTGTTGATGATCAATAGGAACACCGTTTCAAGAAAGACAAGAAGGAAAACGAAGAGAAGTAAGGGTGGCAAGCTGTTGCCACACCAAAAAGAAACCCCGAGTTGGACCTAAGTCGATTCCGAAAGTGCTACTATTGTAAGCGGATCGCCATCGAAGCGAATCGCCCCAAGTATCTGGCGACAAGAAGGCGGCAAGGCAAACAAAGGTATATATGATATACATGTTATTGATGTGTACTTGACTAGTGTCGCACTAGCACCGGGTATTTGATACCGGTTCAGTTGCTAATATTTGTAACTCGAATCGTGGCGGAACAAGCAACCGCTAGCAAGGGGTGAGGTCAAGATGCGTGTCGGCAATGGATCAGCGTTGATGTGATCACCGCGGAACGCTGCCTCCACTTGCCGTCGGGATTAGTTATAAACTTGAATAAATGTTATCCGTGCACGTGACCGAGCATGAACATTGTATCTGGATCGTGTTTGATGCGAAGTGGTTATTCATTTAAATCCGAGAACAATTGTTGTTCCATTTATATGAATGAAATCTTTTATGGTCATGCACCGATGATGAATGGTTTATTTCTATTAGATCTCGATGATAATGTTACCCATATTCATAATGTTGATGCTAAAAGGATTAAACTTAATGATGATATATCCGCATATATGTGGCACTGCCGTCTAGGTCATATTGGCGTTAAACGCATGAAGAAGCTCCATTCGGATGGACTTTTGGAATCACTTGATTATGAATCATTTGATACATGTGAGCCATGCCTTATGGGCAAGATGACTAGAAAGCTGTTTTCCGGTTCAATGGAACGGACATGATTTATTGGAAATCATACATTCGATGTATGTGGTCCAATGAGTGTGTCGGTGAGGTGGATATCGTTATTTTGTTACTTTCACGGATGATTTGAGTAGATACGGTTATATCTACTTGATGAAACACAAGTCCGAAACCTTTGAAAAGTTCAAGGAATTTTAATGAAGTGGAAAATCATCGTAATAGAAAGATCAAATTTCTACGGTCCGACCGTGGAGGTGAGTATCTAAGTTACGAGTTTAGCACTCACATGAAAGAGTGTGGAATTGTTTCACAACTCACACCTTCCGAACACCACAGCGAAATGGTGTGCCGGAATGTCGTAATCGCATTTTATTAGATATGGTTCGATCTATGATGTCTCTCCGGACTTGCCGTTGTCATTTTGGGGTTATGCACTAGAAACTGCTGCATTCACTTTAAATCGGGCACCATCTAAATCCGTTGAAAAGACACCGTATGAATTGTGGTTTGGAAACAAACCTAAGCTGTCATTTCTTAAAGTTTGGGGATGCGATGTTTATGTGAAGAAACTTCAACCGGATAAACTCGAACCCAAAGCGGAAAAATGCGTCTTCATAGGATACCCTAAAGAAACTATTGGGTATTCCTTCTATCACAGATCCGAGGGCAAGGTTTTTGTTGCCAAGAATGGATCCTTTCTAGAGAAAGAGTTTCTCGCGAAAGGTGTGAGTAGTCGGAAGGTAGAACTCGAAGAGGTTGTGGAACCTTCTGTTCAAAGTATGGCGAGTAGCGCAGCGCCGGAAGTTGTTCCGAAGTTGGCTCCACCTATTGAAGAGGGAACTAATGATAATGATCATGAAACTCCGAAAGAGAGTACTACCGAACCTTGCAGGTCAAACAGGACGCGTGCAGCTCCCGGGCTGTACGGAAATCCTGTCATGAATTTCATGGTTGATGAAAATGATGACCCTGCGACGTATGAAGAAGCGATGATGAGCCCGGATTCCAACAAATGGTTAGAAGCCATGAAATCCGAGATGGAATCCATGTATGAAAATCAAGTTTGGAACTTGGTGGAATTACCTCACGACCGAAAGGCCGTGGAGAACAAATGGATTTTTAAAAGAAAAACTGATGCTGATGGTAATGTGACCGTCTATAAAGCTCGACTTGTCGCAAAGGGGTTTCAAAAAATTCAAGGAGTTGACTACGATGAGACATTCTCTCCCGTAGCGATGCTAAAGTCAATTAGGATTATGTTAGCAATTGCTGCATATTTCGATTATGAGATATGGCAGATGGATGTCAAAACCGTGTTTCTCAATGGTAATATTGAAGAAGAGTTGTATATGATACAACCAAAGGGTTTTGTCGATCCTAAGGATGCTAACAAGGTGTGCAAGCTTCAGCGATCCATCTATGGATTGAAGCAAGCATCACGAAGTTGGAATCTCCGCTTTGATGAGGTGATCAAAGAGTTTGGATTTGTCCAAACTTATGGAGAAGCTTGTATTTACAAGAAAGTGAGTGGGAGCAATGTGGCATTTCTGATATTATATGTGGATGACATATTATTTATCGGAAATGATATAGATCTTTAAATAGTGTTAAAAGTTATCTAAACAGCAAATTTTCAATGAAGGACCTAGGTGAAGCGTCATACATATTAGGCATAAAGATCTATAGAGATAGATCTAGGCGCCTAATAGGGCTATCGCAAAGTACATACCTTGATAAGATTTTAAAGAAGTTTAAAATGGACGAAAGTAAGAAGGGTTCTTACCTATGTTGCAAGGCAAGACATTGAGTAAGACTCAAAGTCCGCTCACGGAAGAAAGAGAGATAATGGACAAAGTCCCCTATGCTTCAGCCATAGGCTCTATAATGTACGCCATGCTATGTACAAGACCGGATGTGGCACATGCTATTAGTTTGACTAGTAGGTACCAATCGGATCCAGGTTTGAAACACTGGATAGCGGTCAAGAATATCCTTAAGTACTTACGAAGAACTAAGGATATGTTTCTTGTATACGGAGGTGAAGAAGAGCTCGTCGCTAAGTGTTATGTCGACGCTAGCTTTGACACCGATCCGGATGACTCTAAGTCTCAATCCGGATATGTATTTCTCATGAATGGCGGAGCGGTTAGTTGGAGGAGCTCCAAACAACCTGTGGTAGCGGGATCAACAACGGAGGCCGAATATGTTGCTACTTGAGCGGCTCAGGAAGCAGTTTGGATGAAGGAGTTCATATCCGAACTAGGAGTGGTGGCAAACGCGTTGGACCCAATGGTGATCTATTGTGACAACAATGGTGCCATTGCCAATGCCAAAGAGCCAAGGTCTCACAAGCATTCCAAGCATATTAAGCGCCGATTTCACTCCAACCGCGAGCATGTCAAGGATGGAGATATAAAGATTTGTAAAGTACATACGGATCTCAATGTACCAGATCCGTTGACTAAAACTCTCCCTAGAGCAAAACATGATCAACACCAGAACTCAATGGGTGTTAGATTTATCACTATGTAACTAGATTATTGTCTCTAGTGCAAGTGGGAGATCAAGGAATATTCCCTGAGAGGCAATAATAAAGTGTTTATTATGTGTATTCCAAGTATATGATAGATGTTTATTTTGCATGCTATAATTGTATTAATACGGAAACGTTAATACATGTGTGTTTAATAAACAAACAGAAAGTTCCTAGTTATGCCTCTCATAAACTAGCTCGTTGATTAACAAGATGATCAAGGTTTCCTGATCATGGACATTGGATGTTGTTAATAACGGGATCACAACATTAGTGTAATGGTGTGATGAACATTCATCCTAAGTATAGCATTACGATCAAAGTCATTGAGATTATATTGCTATAACAACTTACGAAGTGATCCTAATCCTTAGACCATGAGATCATGTCAATCACTAACACCGGAAGAGTTTCTTGATAACATCAAACGTCACACCGTAACAGGGTGATTATAAAGATGGATTCAACTAATAAAGTCTTATGTTGAGGCTCATGGATCGAGAGGAATTTGTTCATCCCGATGACGGATAGATATACTCTGGGCCCTCGGTGATATCACATTGATTAGCTTGCAAGCAAGTGATTTGATCACTAGAATGTTATATCACAGAACGAGAAAAGAGTGCATGTCGAACGAGATCAAACTAGGTATGGAGATACCGATGATAAAATATCGGACATGTAATATATCGTGAAACAAAGGGATTAAGATACTAGCGTAAAGGTTCGACGAACACGAGAAAGTCATCGTTGAATGTGTGGAGTCAAGATGGGTCTCGATCCCGCTCGATTATTGATCCGAGAGGGGTCTCAATCATGTCCGCATTATTCACGAACCGTAGGGTGACACACTTAAGAGACACCGACATCCAATTGGAGCAAATGTTTCATGCCGAAAGAATGAACAAGCGCATGAATTTATTTCACTAGATACCGAAACAGGTTTTCGGGTGAAATTGCATAAAGTGGTTATGCATGTGAAATAGAATTCTAGCAAGGGGTTATTTGTGAATGTTTTTCATTAAAGTAAGTGACAAAATTCTGAATAAAATAAAAGAGTTTTATTTAATGAGAGTTTGCATTAAATTTGGTGGAAATTTAATGGGAATTTGAGTGGACTTTTGAGTGGAGGGATTTTAAAGGGCATTTTGTGAGTGGAGTGTCCACCCACATGAATGAAGGAGGGAGGGCAGCCCATGGCGGCCACCCCTTGGGTGCCCCCTCCTCCTATAAAAGGAGCCCTCCTCACTTGTCTCACACACCTCCTCGTGAAGGATCTCTCTCCCCCTCTAGAATTTATCCCCCATGGTCTCGGACTAGCGAGATACATGTTCCCGGTGGCTATTCGGCAAGAAAGAGTTGTGCTTCCGCTGCATCGCTGGAGCGAGGAGGCGGAGGTTGCTCGGTGCCTCGAACGTGTGTGCGAGCATGGATGCACTGCTGATTTGCGACGCTAGGACTTCCTCTCGATCTTGAGATTGGCAAGAGATCGTCTACATCAACCACGAGTTGAACTCGTTAAGCTTTGTCGGTCTTCAAGGGTATGTTCTCTACGGATATACATCCGCCAGTTGTTTGTATCTAGTAGATAGATCTTGGTATATAGTTCACATCGTAGGAAAATTTTTGTTTTCTACGCTGCGAACCCTACATGCCATCCTCATGCCGTGGATGAGGGCTTCGTATTCGGCCTCGTTGTTGGAGGCTCGGAATTTCATCCGAAGGACGTACTTCATCTTATCGCCTTGCGGGGAGGTCAGTATGACCCCTGCTCCTGCTCCAGCTTCTCGCTTGGAGCCGTCGAAGTGCATCGTCCATGACTACGACATATCTGGGGTGTCTGGCAGCTATAACTCCATCCAATGTACCAGGACGTCCGGAAGGACTTGAGATTTGATTGCGAGTCGCTTCTCGTAGACGATGTCCAAGGGTGACAGTTCGATGCCCCACAGGGCCACGCGTCCTGTGGCCTCTGGATTATTCAGGATGCTGTTCAGGGGTGCCTCGTTGACGACCATCACCTGGTGCTCCTGGAAGTAATGGCTCAGCCGCCGAGCCGTCATGAACACGCCGTAGACGAGTTTCTGGTAGTGAGGGTACCTCTGTTTTTTTGGCGTGAGTACCTCGCTGAGGTAGTAGATTGGGCGTTGGACCCCGTGGGTCTTGCCCTCTTCGGGTCGTTCGACCACTAGCACGGTGCTGACCACCTGGTGTGTGGCTGATATGTATAGCAGCAGAGGCTCGCGCTCCTTTGGCGTGACCAAGACGGGCGAGGTGGAGAGAAGCCGCTTGAGGCTTTCGAATGCGTCGTTGGCTTCCGGCGTCCACTCGAATTTATCTGCTTTGCGTAGCAGCTGGTAGAATGGTAGGGCCTTCTCGCCCATGCGGCTGATGAATCTGCTTAGCGCCGCTATTCGTCCTGCGAGCTGCTGGACGCCTTTGAGGTTTTTCGGCTTCTCCATCGCCATGATGGCTCTGATTTTCTTCGGGTTCGCCTCAATCCCTCGCTGAGAGATGAAGTATCCAAGCAGCTGACCCGATGGGACGCCGAAGGCGCACTTTTCGGGGTTGAGCTTGATCCTGTAGCGATCAAGGTTGTCGAACATCTCGCGGAGATCGTCGATAAGTGTCCTTGCCTCCTTAGTTTTGATCACTATGTCGTCAACATAGACTTGGACGTTGCGACCGATCTGGTCCTTGAGGCAGGCCTGCATGCATCGCTGGTACGTAGCACCTGCGTTCTTTAGCCCGAAGGGCATTGTGTTGTAGCAGAATACTCCAAATGGTGTGATAAACGCCGTTTTCTCCTGATCTTCGACCTTGAGCCGAATCTGGTTATAGCCTGAGTAGGCGTCGAGGAAGGAGAGTTTCCCACAACCTGCAGTCGAATCGATGATCTGATCGATCCGAGGAAGAGGGAAGTGGTCCTTTGGGCAATGCTTGTTTAGTGACGTGAAATCCACGCACATCCGCAGGATGTCCGTGTCCTTCTTTGGGACCATCACTGTATTTGCAAGCCACTCGCTTTCCTTGATTTCCCTGATGAAGTCTGCAGCGAGTAGTCTATTGATTTCCTTGCCGATAGCTTCGGCTCGTGGCTCGGACAGTCTCCGGATGGACTGCTTGACTGGCTTGGTGTCTGGAAAGACGTTGAGTGCGTGCTCGGCGAATTCCCTGGGAACTCCTGGCATGTCCGCAGGACACCAGGCGAAGATTTCCCAGCGCTCATGGAGGAATTCGACGAGCGCGCCTTCCTATGCGGGGCTGAGGTCGTTGGCGATCAGGGCCGTCTTGGAGGCATCCGTCGGATGGACCTGCACTTTCTTTGTGTTGACGGTGGAGTCGAAGGACATGTCAGGTGCGTTTTGCCTTGTGACTGGGGGTGCCCCATTGTCCGTCACCTCACGGAGCCTTACGAGATCGTCTTGCATGCCGAAAGACTGGGAGATTTTGTTGAAATCCCTGTCGCATTGGTCCGATCGGGTGAAGCTCCCGTGTACCGTGATCACGCCCTTCGGCCCTGGCATCTTGAGTAGTAGGTATGCGTAGTGTGGGACAGACAGGAACCTTGCGAATGCTACACGCCCAAGTATGGCGTGGTATTGTGACGGCCAGTCCACCACTTCAAATTCGAGTCGCTCCTGCCGGAAGTTGTCCGGCTTCCCGAAGATGACGTCGAGCCCTATTTTGCCCAGGGGGAATATGCCCTTCCCTGGAACGACGCCGTGGAACGTTGTGTCTGGTTGTTCCAGGCTGCATTGCGGGATCCGCATTGCTGCTAGGGTGCTTGCGAACATTAGGTTGATGCCACTGCCACCGTCCATGAAGACGCGACTCGTCTCGAAACCTCCGATCTGCACCTCCAGCACCAGGGCAGCATGACCTGGGCGAGGGATCTGGCAAGGGTGATCCGCATGAGTGAATGTGATGCAGGACTCCGATCCGCTGAGGTACTCAGGGATGGCAGGTGGGGTTTCCACGGCCAGGTTGATTTGTCGGGTGATTTTCTTCTGCACCCTATTCGGGGCGCCCTTCCGATCATCATCGTGCTCCTTTCGTGGGGGTACCTGTTCCCAGCGTTGTTCTGCGTGGCGATCGGGTTGGTTTGGGCCTCCGATAGGTGGCGGTGGAGGAGCTCCATGTGCTATTTCACCGCGCAGCGCTTCGAACGCAGGATTGGGGCTTGTTGCCTCATCGCACCATGCTTTCGCTGAGTTTCGGAACTCGCGCAGTCCTTGAGCATGTGGCTAGCTTTCTTTTGCCATCCCGCTTTTCGATGTAGAAGTGGATGGTGCATGGACCAAAGTTTGTCGATATCGAGGGTCCGTTGTCGCGTCGCGGCGTTACACGACAGCTGGGCGTCCGCCATCGCGGAAGTTTCCTCCGCGGTATCCTCCGCTGTTGCGGCTGTTGTCGTTGCGACGATCGGCGTAGCCGGCCGCGACCATGTCGGGTCCGTCGCGATCGTCGTAGACGCTCGATCTCCTCTTGCTTCGGCGTTCCCGTCTTCGGCCGTAGTCGTCCTCTTCATCCGATTGTGCTCGGTGAATGCAATCTTCGCCATCGTCCCACCTGTTGGCGATGTCCATGAGATGGTCGAGTGTTTTGGGCTTGACGCGTCCAAGTTCCTCCTTGAAGTCTGGGCGTTTGACGCCGTCCCTGAAGGCGTCGATGGCCCTCTCTTCGGAGATGTGTGCTGCGGATTTCTTGGTGTTAGACCAGCGTAGTATGTACGAGCAAATAGATTCGCCCGTTTTCTGAGTGCAGGCTCGCAACTCTTCGATTGAGGCGGGCCTCTTGCTGGTGCCCTTGAAATTTCGGATGAAGCTGTAAGCTAGCTCCTCCCAGCTTCGGATGGACCCTGATGATAGGCTGCTGAGCCAGACCCGTGCCGCGCCTGTCAGCTGCAGCTGAAGGCATTGCATGGCGGTTTCTTTGTTACCGCCGTGCAGCTTGACGGATGACAGATGGTCACTGAGCCAGGCTTTTGGATCTTGCGTGCCGTTGAATTTCGGAGTATCCGAAGGAAGCTTGAAATTGTGTGGCATCTGTGTTCGCCGAACAGATCTGCTGAAGCATCGGGCTCCACAGAGTTCTCCTTCGTCTTCGTCCATCTCGGATTCAGACGAGCATGCACGTTTGGCTCACGCTTTGTCGATTTTGCGCTGTGTAAGCGCGTCTCTGGCGTCGTAGTCGCGTTTATGGCGACGCGAGCTCTTCTTCCTTCGAGGAAGGTCGTGTTCCTCTTCCTCTTCGGATGAAGGGGTGGGGTTCCGGTCGCGCCTGGCCGGAGCTTTCTTCTTCGGCTCCGCAGGAGCGTCGTCGTGGAGCGCAGCTCCGACAAGTCCGAGTCTGGTGAGTGCGGACTTATGCATGGCTCTTTTCGGGTCCCCCTCCGGAGGTGGGTGGGCCGCGAGATACGCAGTGGCTGCCATGATCGCATCTTGCGGTGTCTTCGGGATGATGTTGCCGTCGGCATCCATCTCCATGAACGATGTGTGGAGAGTTCGGGTCACATCACGATGCTCCTTGGGATCCATGTTCTCCACCCGAGAGCGGTGTTTGTTTCCTTGGTTTCCATTCATGCTAGAGCCGGGGGGCCATGGCGGAGAGCGCATCTCGTCGCGCGCTGGACTCAGAGGCTGCTTGCTTGCGTTTGTCGAGCGTCTCCTGCATCTTGACTTGCTTCTTGTGTTCCTCGATGAGGAGGTAGTGGTATGCCATCAGTAGCTCACGTGGGGAGTCTACAGGCAGGACTATGTCGCCTGCTATGGCACGGCGTGCCTGGTCCCATCCTTCTTTGCTAATTTGGATGAGGTGGCTGTTTTCTGCTGTTGGGGCTGGCTTCTTCGCTTCCCGCCCGTTTCCGTTACATCCCGCGGGTTGGGGTTCGTGTTAGGCGGCGGGTTAGGCATTTGCTGCTCCTGGATGACTGCGGCTCATTGGTAGCGCTCGTAGATCGGTAAGCTGCTGCCGCAGCTTTCATATCTGGAACCGTATGTCCCTGCATCAGATGGCGGATCGCACAGATCGGAATTCCAGCTGCTGCTGTCATAGGAATCATCTTCTGATGATGTTGTGCGTAGCATCGGGTGTGGGGCCCATGAAGCGGGCCTGATTGATGGTAGGGGCACACGCTCAGGGAGGCGGAGGTGCCGGTTGCCCCACACAGGCGAAGCTCCCGAACAAGATTTCGAGTCCATCGCCTACGGGCTCGAAGTCCTTCATGGTGGCCGGCGAGTGGGCGGTGAATCGAAAGCGCCAAAGAGGAGGTGACTCTCCGTCGACGCAGAGTTGTAGATCGATCGGGTCGGGACCGTCACGATCGCACAATCAGCAGCCCCGCTTCCCACAGACGGCGCCAATTGACGAGGTTTCGACTCGTCAATGCCCATTGTTATGGACTTGGGTTTTGGAGAAGATGGGGATGCTGGAGATCGTGGAACGGTTAACAGACAAGCAACCAGGGGACACGAGATTTACCCAGGTTCAGGCCCCCGGAGGGAAAACCCTACTCCTGCTTGTCTGCTCTTGATTACGGCGGAACCGAAGGTTACAGGGTGCGCAGATTCGATCTGGCGTGGAGGTGCGTGTGCGAAAGTATGAGTCGAGAGATCTAGGACGTGCCCTCCTGGCCTTTATATAGACTTAGGCAGGTCCCGGGCATAGTCCTAGTCGGTTACAGGTTCTAGGGTTTTACCCCTTTGAATTTCCTATCTACTCTAGTCTTGTTCTCCAAGGATCCGAAGGCGTCATGGGCCTGGGCCACCCGGAAGTCTTCATGGGCCAACGTACTTTTGCCGTGGGCCTTCCTTGGGTTGGACTAGGTATGCTGAGGTCATGTACCCGTAGGGTATAACCATGTCAGGCGTTGCTACTCCAATGCAAACAAAGTGTCATCTTGAGCTCAATCCCAAGGGTAAAGACGTGGATCAAAAGGTATACCAATCCATGATCGGCTCTCTCCTTTACCTATGCGCATCTAGGCCCGATATCGTGTTAAGTGTAGGAGTGCGTGCTAGGTACCAAGCCGCTCCTAAAGAAAGCCACTTAGTGGCGGTCAAATGAATCTTCCGATATTTGGTTCATTCCCCAAATTTTGGGTTATGGTATCCCAAGGGTTCAAGTTTCTCTCTATGTGGTTACACTGATTCAGATTGGGCTGGTGACAAAGATGATAGGAAATCAACCTCTGGTGCATGTCAATTCTTGGGCAGGTCTCTAGTGTGTTGGTCATCAAAGAAAGCAATTGTATTTCACTCTCAACCGCCGAAGCTGAATATGTTGCTGCTGCAAGTGCTTGTACACAATTGTTATGGATGAGGCAAACTTTAAAGGAATATGGTGTCAATTGTGACAAAGTGCCTCTATTATGCGACACTGAAAGTGCTATCAAAATTGCTTACAATCCCTTGCAACATACAAGAACAAAACATATAGAGATTCGCAACCACTTTATTCGGGATCATGTTGCTCGTGGTGATATTGCCCTATCCTTTGTGAGCACGAAGAACCAACTTGCTGATATTTTCACGAAGCCTCTTGATGAAGCAATATTTTGTTATTTGAGGAATGAGCTAAATATCATAGATTCAAGGAGCTTGGCTTGACTACCCTTGCACACTCACTTGCTCCTTTTCATGTATTTGGTTTAGATGCGGGCATAGACATAGGGGGAGTGTGGTCCTAATTGATTGGGCCAACCCTCCCCCCATAATGCCGAAAGGAAGTAAAATCATTTACCTTAATATCATTTTGTGATATGTGGGTCATCCATGAGCATTGGTTTTGAACTCAAGATACATCTTTGCAGTGTCATGCCATGCGCTCCAACATGGTGGCTTCGGCCACCACCCTGTTCCTAGAGAAGAGTTGATTTCTCATGGGTCTCGTTGGATTTTCTTGCATATCTCTTGTTCTTATGGAAAGCACACCCA
Organism: Avena longiglumis; assembly: GCA_030063025.1. Classification (NCBI taxonomy): domain Eukaryota; kingdom Viridiplantae; phylum Streptophyta; class Magnoliopsida; order Poales; family Poaceae; genus Avena; species Avena longiglumis. The sequence continues at coordinate 188,185,892 of CP125974.1, read as the reverse complement.
ATTTTGGCTTTTGTTTGATTTGAATCTTGCAAATTTGGGTGTGTAGTACCATCTCAGTTTGATGCTCTTAACCCAAGCCTTTCTTTCCCTCCTTAAACCATCTATTCTTGCACACGAGTCCTCTAACACACCATCGAGGGGTTTTGCTAGGTTGCTCCGGCCTGAATCTGTAACTTACAGAATTTTCAGAGGGGGGGCGGACTTTCCGCCCTAAGTGGGGGGCGGATTATCCGCCCCAAGCGAAATCTACCTGTTAAAGGCAGGGTCGGGGAGGGCAGGCTCAAACAGAGTAGCCAGTCCTCCCCTAAACCTCCCTCAGCCCCCAGCCGCCGCCGGAGCATCCGCCCCTCCCGGAATCGATTTGACCTCCGGATTCTTCGGGCTCTCCCCGGATCTTCTTCACCTCGCCTCCGGGTATCTTCTCCTCCGTGATTTTCCTCCAATGAGTGAGGGTAACTCCCTCATCTCTATCCTTTTGTATGGGATGCATTTTATTTGGTGGAAATCTCGTTGTAGAAGATCCTTGGTGTTGTTCCTTACATGCTAGAATCAGTAGAATTGCAACCCTAGTACCCGATCTGTTTTGACATGGTAGATCTGGGCCAATCCAGAAAATTTCTGCGGGGGGCGGATTATCCGCCCCTGCCAGGGCCGGATAATCCGGCCTGGATATTGAACTCTGGTCTGTTTTGGTCCTGCTCCTGCAATACACATCATTGGTTATGGGTTGCTTCGCTACTCTTTCTCCGTGTTTTCTCCTGGACTTGTGTGTATGCTTATCTCCATGCTATCTCTCTAATGCTTTTCACAGGTGGTTCCAAGCCGACCAAGACCTTCGCCCGTCGTTCCCGTGCCCGTTATCTCAAGCCTACTGCAGAAGGGAAGTTCATTGACGAAACCGAGGTCAGCAGAGAAGCAAGAGAGGCTGAACGGATGGCAGAGGCAAGTAAGAAAACTAAGAGGACCGCATCTCGCAAGGGCAAACAGTCTCGGCCCAATTCCAAGACTATGGACAGTATTCAGTATGCCACCATTCGCCAGACGGATTACTATGATGAGGTTGACAGTGATGGCCCCCCCGAGGACTCTATGTTTTGGAATGCCCACTTTCGGGCTATTCATGATGATGTGTATGCCACCCTCAGGATTCGCCCCATGCACCCCATCAACTTGACTGAGGCTCAATCCAAGGCAAGGCTCCTTGAGGCATTGGATGTGACCAACAAGATGGGGCTCCACCACCTTATGACTATTCAATGCAACTATGACTCATCCGTGGTGAGGCAGTTTTTCACCACACTTGTGATCTGCGGTGATGAGCGCCGCACTATGAAGTGGATGACCGGGACTACAATGATTCAGTCGGACTTTCGCACCTTTGGGTATTCTTGGTTATGCATTCCATGGTCGTGACACTCCCTCTGGCCACTGCATCATTTCTCTGCTGAAGCCATACAAGGACACTGTGCTTGCCCCTTGCCTTTCTTCTGATGGTATTCCTGTTACTTTCACTGGTCCCTCTCCCTTGTATGCCTCCCTTGTTGGCATATTTAGGGACTGCATCGCTCCTAGTGGTGGCAACAATGACAAGATCCGTGGCCACCTGGTTCCCCTCCTTGCTTTTACTCACGAGTGTGCCACTAACTCTGGATCTGCCACAGGTTACAAACTGGATGTCATGGACTACATATATCATGAAATGACAAATGCTATGATCAACAGGCTCTCTATTCCTTATGCTCCTTTCATTATGATGCTCGTCAAGCATATGTTGCCCCATGAGGATTTTGGCACTGCTTTGGATGGGGTTCACAAGCCCAAGAAAATCTACAAGAAGGCTCAGAAGACCCATCACCCTTCCACTGCCCCGGAGTCCTTCATGCGTGATGCTCGGGCTAGTGGTCGTCGTTCCACGGTGTCCCCAATGGCACGCGAGGTTAAGCAGCTCACTTGGTTCCAACGGCACATTCTTTGCATGGGCATTGACACTCACAAGGGCCAATATGAGGCGTACCGCAGGGATCATGAGAGGGATCACACGCAGCAGTTTATTCTCCACCATGTCTCAGGTGCCATTGGCCATCCACCTCCTCCCACTGCTCCGGATCCGTATGCTCAGTGGAACACTTCAGGGATCAACTATGGCGAGCTCGAGAGTTGCCTCTTTCCTCCACCACCGAGGGCACCCACTCCTCCAGCTGATGACGATGATGATGAGTATGATGAAGAGGAAGGGGACGGGAATGACTACGACGAGGATGAGGAGGAGTGATCTTCAGGGGCGTTAGCATCGCTCTTCTTCCTTTTTGGCGTTTCGATGCCAAAGTGGGAGAAGTAGTTCTATTAGGTCTCGTGGATTTGCAAGGGTCGGGCGCAAGCATCCTTTCAGTCATTTTATTTGCTTGCTTGTGCCTTTTAGCGTGAACTTATTTGTTATTTGTGTTTGATTATGTAAGACTATGTCGTGCTCCACTTAGTTTGGTACTATGTGTGGTATTCATGGAATTCTGGATTTATCTATTGTGGATCTCATGGAATTCTGGATTTATCTATGGAGGCTATTTTATGGCATATGGAATCATGGGTTTATCTATTGTATGCATCAATTTTGTTGGGGTGTGCTTGGAGGCTATCAATCTCATTATTTTCTTTGGCTATTATCACATCCCGGTGGTATGACCTTGTTTCCCAACCCACCTTGTTTCAATTATCGTTGCTATGAAAGTTATGTTCTCTCTAGTGTGTGTATTTGTATTCAAACGCAAATTGTAAATATGCACACATCTAGGGGGAGCGTCTTTCATTTTTAAGGTGGCATTAGCCGGTTTCATTGCAAATCCTAATATTGTCATCTAACACCAAAAAGGGGGAGATTGAAAGAACATTTTATAATCCCTAGTGTTTTGTGTGTCAGATAACAATATCAAGGATTATTTGATGTGTGTTGAAGTGTTGCAGCTCTCTCTGAGAAAAAGGGAGAAGGATTCTGCCTTTGGGGGGCGGATAATCCGCCCCTCCCTCTTCCCTAGCAGGCGCAAGCCCCAGAAGGGGGGCGGAGTTTTGGCCGGATTTTCCGGCCCCGCCGGATAATCCTCCCCTAGTGGGGCCGTATTGTCTGCCCCCCTTGCTCACCGCCAAGGCGCAAGCCCCAGAGAGGGGGCGGAGTGTTGGCCGGACTTTCCGGCCTAGCCGGATAATCCGCCCCAGGAGGGGGCCGAATTATCCGCCCCCCAAGATCTTCACCAAGTCACGCAGGCGCCAGCCCCAGATAGGGGGTGGAGTTTCCCCCGGATAATCCGCCCTTGGGGCGGAGTTTCCCCAAGGGGGCGGATAATCCGCCCCCAAAGTTGCTCAACAGCCAGATCTGGGGAGGGGGTATTTAAGCCAGCCTTCCCCCTCCTGTTAGATCTCTTGATTCATTCAAAAAAGACGAGATCTGATCTGCAACCTTCATCCAAGAGAGCTCCACCTAGATCCACCCAAAGGCCCCGTCCCTTGGTGAATCGAAGGAGGAGAACTCGATCTTCATCATCAGCAATCAAGCGCTTCATCTTCTCTCCATTCATTTGGAGAACCACCGATCTAATATTTCTTGCAAATACCTAGATCCTTGTTTTTGTTTATATTGATAAACCTTGTTCTTGTGGCAGCTTGTTGTCATCTCGGGAGCCCCCAATTTGGTTGTGGGTGTGTGCCCTGATAGTGTTGTAAAAGGCACCGGTTCCCGCCTCGAAGGGATCCAATAGTGGAGAAGGTGGATCATGCCTCTCGTGGCGAGATCCATCGGAGAATAGGGTGAGGCCTATTGTGGCGTGGTGGCCTTAGAATCGCCCACCCCTCCAACGCAGATGTACTTCCCTTAACAAGGAAGGAATTGCGGTAAAACAAATCCCTGTGTCTCCGCGTGCTCTACTACGGTTTCCTCGCTCCTCTCTTTACGTGCTTAGTAGTTAGGGTTGCATATAGGGAAATTCTCGTAGTTGCATATCTAGAGAATTTAATTTGTGTCAAGCCTAAAATTGAAAAAGTATTAAAAACTGGTTAACACCTATTCACCCCCCCCCTCTAGGTGCCAATACGATCCATTTCAGCGGTGGCGAGTTCAGCAGAGGGCGACGACCTTAGCACGGGGCAGCGGCGAGCTCAGTAAGGGCGGCGGCCTAAGCACGGCGCGGTGGTGGCTTGAGCAGGGGGCAGCGGCGAGCACAGCACTGGGCGATGGCGAGTTCAGCAGAGGGCGACGACGAGTTCAGCAGAGGGTGGCAACGAGCTCAGCATGAGGCGGTGGCCTCAACATGGGGCCGGCGGCGCGGGAGCCATGACCGATTGGGGCGGCGAGCTGGTGGCGGTGGCTTGAACCTGGGCCTCCCCATCCCTACTCCCTTTTTCCTTTTTATTATTTATTTTTAGGATATTTAGATTTTTTAATTGAGCTGGCATGTGGGACCCGGTCTATCTCAGTAAATTATGCCACGCCAGCCCTGACTAATGGGTCCCACCAGTCAGATTCTTAGTCAATTGGCGATCAATTCGATTTTAGTGCACATTGCAACAAACTTAACGTAAAATGGTGTTTTTTTATGATTCAAACGAATAGTTGTGGTTTTTCAAAATTTAACGTGAAAAGCGGTGGTTTTATGCTAAACACTCCTTAGTCGCAGTATGAGGAGAGGCACTAGCAATTCTATTTGACTGCCGACTCCGTTTCGAATTAGTTTATTATAGCTGGAGTGTAACATGAGGCACATGTCTCTTGCTTACTGCATTAGGAGCTGAGAATTTGTGTTTTAGCGGTGCCCATCCAGCACACCAGGATGCATCAGACGCACCGCGGGGAAATTCTTTGGTTAATCACATCTCGTCTCATCATGGTGTTTTCTTCGATTCAGTTTACCATCAGAAACAGTAAAACTCACGTAGTTAGAATCCTTCACAGTCACGGTGGGCATAAAACCCGTTACCCGAACCCCGAACCCGAAAAACCCGGACCCAAACCCGTATTACCCGATACCCAAAAAATCGGGTGGCCGTTGATGAAACCCGAATTAATTCAGGAAATTCCGGGTAACATCCTACGGTACCCGATAGACCCGAACTACCAGAGATAGAAAACTTGTCCCGTGTTTTTAAGTAGTCATGACAAAAGCCCAACTAAAAATTCCCACATGCACATGCCAACTTCCCAATAGCCCAAGGTTACGTGAACCTTATCCCCAACTCCAAATCAAGCGTCTCTCATCTCCCGACTTCTAAGCCGCCGCCACAGGTGCAGACGAGCGCAGCCGCGCATGCTCCGCTCCCTCCTATCGTCTGCTCTTCATGAGACCGGTTCTCCATCGTCTCCAGCTGCTCCTTCGGCCCACGGCTGCTATTCCTCTCCCCACCCAGACACCTACAAGCTCCACCTGGTGCAACTCCTCCATGCCGGCGCTCGCGCCTCTTCCTCTCACCGGCGTCTATCGCCGCGTTGTTGGCTGCATCTCCTCGACGCCGGCTGCTCGCCACGCAGGCAGGCTCTCGCACGAGGAGCACCAGGGGTTGGCTAATTGTCCGATTGGGACTCCGATGCTGGTGGTCGTCTATGATTGGTCGGGTAAATCGGGAAAACCCGAACCCGAACCCGATTTTTCGGGTACCCGAAGCACCGGGTTTTCAGTTTTTTAGACTAATCTTGGGTCTCAGTTTTCAAAACCCGAATTTGAGAAAACCCGAATAACCCGACCCGAATTATCGGGTATACCCGAACGCCCACCGTGACTTCACAGCGATTTCGCACTCGGGATCATTGTATCCGCTCATTCAACGCACCAGATCGATCCTATAGACTGCAACGTCGCTGAACACGTTTTATCTCTACTATCTAAAAAATAGGAGAGGGTTCCGTTTTCTGCCGCTACGCCTCCCTTCGTCGCTTTCTCGCTTCATCGCCTCCTCCCACGATCGCCAGGAAACGACTGAATTGGGCCGCAATTGGGCTCTACGCAGGCATCTCACAGAAAGTCTGCCACCGAACAAAAAACGTCCTCTTCTTCAGGAACCCTAGGTCGAGCGCACCGCCGCCAGCCCGCCCCTGCCCCCGCCGACCTCCACTTCACGAGCATCGCCGCACACACGCCAAGGCTGCTCGGAGTCGTATCCACCCTCGCGGACGCCCCTCATCCGCCTACATCCTCCTGCCATTCACTGTCCTTGGGAACGCCGCATGCCGTCTTCCACCGCCGCCGGCGCTCCGAAGCCCTGTGCTCTCCAAGCTATCACCGGTGGACGTGAGCGGCGCCTTCACGGATTTCCACGATTAGGAGCCGTCCCCTGGACCCTCCTATGGCGCTGTCGCGGACAAGCCCGGGCAGCTCGACTTTGCACGCGTGTATCACAGGGAGGATGCCCGTGCCGGCGCCCCTCGCCTTCATCCTCGGCCTCAACCACACCGGTAAGTCACCATCGACATCACCTGCCTCCTTTTGCTTGTCTCAGTCGTCTCCTCTGCCATGTGCTGATTCTGTGTGTCTGCACATCGTGTTGGTGCGACGTCAATTTCATAGTCTGTGGCGACATCTGTTCGATGGGTTTTTCCATCTGGTCATATCAAAAATACCAAAGTCAACGGAACTAACGGGTCCCGGTTCTATCCCTGATCAGGAACTGTTCTAGACAATTGCTTTAATGCTGAAACATGCTCCCTGAGATTCACTAAGATAACCCAATTATTTGTGAGTCGGACGGTACTATAGTTATAAACAAAATGTACGGCTTTTACTTATTCTTGTTGTAGAGCATGTCGATGTGATGGCTATAGCTTGAGTCTGTTGGTATAGTATGTAATAGCCTGGCTCATGAGTTTGCTAAAATTTCCTAGAGTCTAGATTCAACAATAAAAGGTGGGATTATGTGGCAATCTTGGAAATTTCGCTGATCTTTGTTGTAAACATATCCCCTAATGCTTAATACGATTCTTTACCATAAAAATGCCAGGGAGTATGTGGCAATCTTGGATAAAATCTTCACGTGCTTTCTTTGCTAGATTTAATTATTCTTATTGCAGGATGTTAGTGAGAACATCTTGAGAGGGAAACAGAGTTGTTGTTCTATTTATTTATGTAAATTAATTCCGCATTCTGTAGTGATATCTCTAAATTTTTTTTTGTAGCACAAAAATGACCTTCGAGTGAATAGCTAAGATTATTTTATTCATGGTTTCTCACTTGTGCAAGTCCACATGTGGTCATGTGACTTGTCTTAGTGAAAAATGAACACAATGTAGTGATATTGTGGACATTCTAGCTTTACGTCTTAGGTTGGATCTGTTGCAGGCATAAATCAAGTACGATTCTGAAAATTGGTAACAATATTTATTGCACCCCACAAGCTACACTCATTATATTATTTAATTATAAACTTCTCAGTATCTTTCCTTAACCGTTCCTAAACTGTTTCAACGATGGTCTGTTGCAGAAGACAATTCAGTTGGCCAAAAAATAGATGGTACGTACAGTTCTTCCATCATTTGCTAACCTCTCGCAGTATGTTCAAGTGTTATAATAGTCAATATATGTGTGCCGATAGAAACACATTGTGGTCTCCTGATTTTGTGAGCGTGAAGTGGACAACAACTGCTGCAAGTCTCTGATTTCGACAATTACATCTGTAATAACATGAGGCAGTGTGTGAATTTTTGACAACCTGTTGCAAACTTCAGCAAATCGGTTGTCTCTATCATTCTTCCATAGGAATATTTTGAACCTGATGAGTTTGTTGTTCACACAACTTTGGAACTGAAACTGCCAGTTGTTTTTCTATTCATATTGTGTAACGTGTTTTTACGGTTTACTAGGTGGACATGAGAACATTGGAAAGCAAGATGAGGTATTCACCGCTGATGCAGCCCTTCTCATATCCCACCTACTATTGTTTTGCGTGTTTCAATAATACCATGAAGTTTTTTCTTCTCTACTCTAGCCGATCAGAAACTTTACTAAAGGATACACCAAAAGCACCGAGAAGCTTGGAGCATAGCTGATGCAGAGTTGCACTCTTTCCATCGTACTAATAATAAATGGTGCGAAAACTCTCTTTGGGTTCTGATTTCGTTTCTATCATTGAGTACTATTTAGTATTTTTGTTTTATGTTTTCAGAACACATCATGATACTATCATGTGATCTGCTTCAGAGAAAGTTGTTTGACAATGGAAGACAACCAAAAGGTTTGACTACAAACCTTGATTGTTACTCCAGGTTTACAGTTATTTTGCATTTTTTGGTTTGAAAATTCCTTTAAGATCTTAGATGTCCTATTTAGTTCACTTATGTTACTTCATATTCTATTGTGCTATGTTTTTATATATTTTTAAAACCTCGGAATCATAAGATTCAATTCATGTGAAAAAAATTACAGACTACATCGTTCATGCTGACGTTTTGAAGAGCTGTGATAACATGGTATATATATAACTGAACACTATTAGACTCATTATTGTAGAATAGAAATACATATATATCTTTAAGATGGATGAATTGGATTTCTTTTCATGTACTAAAACAATGGTTCCACTATTTGAATCAGGCTGCTAGCTGAAGAACATTGAGCTATAGACTATATTGCTTCTAATAGCATATGAAGGTGCAGAAAGACTGAGCACCATGAAAAATAGAAGTTCTTGCCTAGCCAAAGGTACAAAATGTTGCACCAGTCATAGAGCACAACACATCCCCGTCAAAGATTAGACCAAGTAGACGGTGGAAGACTCAAAGGTTACATCTTCATGTAGTATTATGAATTTACTCTGACTTGCATAATTTATTGACATTCTTTTGCATGAAACAAAAATGATATCCATAAGTAGAGTTTTTGGAAGAAGCTATCTTTTTCCTAACTCTTATTAATTTTTTTACACCTGAACATGGAAATCCATCACTTATAAGATTGTGCATGCTTGCATCTGCCGTCTTAATCCAAAAAAACCAATAAGATTGTGCATTGAATTAATTTATGATGTTCTGATTAGGTGGTTTTGCTAAGTTTCAGTAATTCTTTCGTCGATCAAACAAGTTCTTACAAATATTGCCTCCCTACAGGGTATTCCCATCGGTAGGGTGCTAGCATTTTGAATTTTTCTGCCATGAAAGAGAATGTGTCGCCGGTTAGAGCATAGCCTTTTTGGCTTCTTGTATTATAAAATTAAGTTCAGGGAATTGATGAAAGTAAAATGACTATAACACAAATAGTTCATCTATCGGGCATATACTTAAATCCATCACTTATATTATATATAGTGACTAAACTGAACCTATATGTTGATATGCAATTCCAGTAGACACTTGAATACTTGATTATAGAACTCTAATTATATTATATCTTCACTCATTTATGAACCAATTTCCATTGTTTATATTGCCATCACTATGTTGTTTTGGGTTTTAGGTAGGGACGAGGAAAACACTTACTAACTGGTATTCGAAGCTTTAGTCATGGCATATTCTGAATGTATTTCATTCTGATATATGCTTCAAACATACATCATCAGGGTGCATATGGAGCTTTGGCTTCCCTTTTTTTCTTCTGGCCTTTTCAATGTTTATTCTTAGCACTTAAAATGTACTGCTACTGAAATGTTATAGAGGATATAAATCATATTTGTTTCACTTGTCCATTGGGTATATTACTATGATGTGATTTTTTGCATTTCTTCTTTAATTTAGTTTTGCATTATATATTACATATATGGTGATTGTATAATTCTTTCACTTGTTTTATTTTTTTGTACTTCTGCTTTATCTATAGGTCACCTGAGTAGCCCTCCAGTAAGGCCACCATCCCATCACCACGTCACCTTCTCGCCTCCTACTTATGATGTTATGTTCTTTTAATCTTCTTTTTAAATTGACATCAACACTTAATCCAATGGCTAATTAGTTTTGAGAAATACCATGGCTTAAATATCTTCTTACATTTCACACCTTGCATTTCTTAACCTGCTTTCCCTATTCAGCTATTAGTAGATCATCATGCTTATTGTCGCACACTACTTCAAAAGATGGGGAAGATAGTATCCTAGCACCCCATGTTTATTATTTTAATTTGGCTATCTAATGTACGTGACTTGATCTAATACAACAGCTCGTCCAGTTGAGGCTGCTGGTATCTCCTATTGCTAATACAAGGACCCCACTCCACAGAGTGCAAGGAGAAGATTTTTCTACATCCAATAGCTTTATGTCCGTTATATGATAAAATATTTCCTTTTTAGATCATAAAGAGAAAGCTATTTCCTACCTGTATGTTTTTTATGACCACTCGTGATGGTAGAATGATTTTTGTTGAGAAGAATATTGTGTACAAGATGTACTCACATCATACTGTTATGTAGTGTGAAATAAGTTTGTGTTTGTAGTTTGTGCTTATGTTTGATTGTTTGTAGATTGTACTTATGCTCGACAAGAATCAGTATAAACATTAATTTTCTTTTTATTTATGTCAAATCTATTATGTATAAATTAGGTTTATATTTTTGCATACCTATTTTTATTTGTTCACCCGTTGCAACTCACGGGCATGTTTGCTAGTTGAATCAAAAACGCGGTAAATAGCTAGCCCATCATTATCGGGCTGCTGCTCTGCATACCGAGCTAGGCTTCTCCTCGTTAATCGGGCCACGAAACATTCAATGACTGCCCAGCTTATCAGCTTATGTACAAACACGACTACACTCTTTCATGACAAATGCTATTTTCCGCCAATGTGCGCTAATAGGCTTCGCTCACGCGAGTATGAGCGGACCGGCCCATATAGCGTTCACCTTTTTCTCTTTCTCTCTTTTGTGTCTGTTTTCTCTTTTCTATTTTTTTTTCATTTTCTTTTCTCATTTATTTTTATGTTTTCTTAGCAATTTTCAAATGTGCTAAATTTTAGAATTTAAATATTTTTCAATATGAACAATTTTTGAATTTGAACCGTTTTCGACTATGAATATTTTTCAAATTTTAACATTTTTTTAATATGAACAATTTTTGAATATGAACATTTTTCGATTTTTGAATATTTTTCAAATTTGATCAAACTTTTGAATATGAACATTTTCAAATCCGGATAATTCCTATTTTGAACATTTTTCATATTTTTGGATAGAATTGACCTTATACCTACATAGATATAACTAGCTTACACTGTTTAGCTGAGAAGAGAAAAGAAAATTTGAGGGGTGAAAAGAAAACATCCGGAACCATGAAGCATCGGCCAAGAATGAAGAAACTGATTTGAGCATGGCCCGCGTACGAGAAGCACATGAGCGGAGCTTATTCTTGCGCACGCCAAGCGTGAAATAGGAGCTCCCATCTTTCACACCCCCGTCGATCCCTTTCCCATCTACTATTCGAGGGGCACCGCCGTCGCTCTTCTCCGTCCTAGCAGCACCATTGCAGCAACCACCTCATAGTGAAAACCGAAGGAATGACGAAAATTTCCACCGTCTCGCATCTCCTCTTCTATCAGTGGCGTGCGATTAGTGGCGCGCGGGGTTCAACGAAACTCCTTTTTCGAACGCCACCATTTTTCTACTAGTGCATGAAAGATTTAATCTTGAATAACTTGAAAATTCCTCTTTTCGTTTGTTAGTGTTAGAGTATATGTATCTGTTAGGGATAGACTAGGTTACTTGTCTTGTAGTCCAAGTAGGTTACTTGTCTTGTACTCCAAATTGGTCCCTGTACGTCTATATATACTCGCCCAAGAGGCTCAATAATACATCCATCATATTCCGCAATCTCTTTCTTCTTCTACCCTTCAACATGGTATCAGAGCGGCACGGTCCTTGACCTAGCCGCTGCCTCCGCTTCCGCCGCGCCGCCCCCGGGGAGGTCGATCTCCATGATCTTCGTCGGGGGCCGCGCAACACGTATGCAGGGTTCGTCCGCCGATCCGTGATCGGCTGCCCTGTAAGTCCTTTTTTTTCCGATCTCTTGATCGGTTTTCTTTTTTGATTTACCGATCTTAGATCGGATTGCGTCGCCCATCGCCGTCGTCATCGTCGCGCCTCTACTCCGACCATCGGCATCGACGATCTAAACCGCGCCGTGCGCCTGTCACCTGCGCTGCTGTGCCTTCCTCGGTAGGCCGTCGCGATCACATGACAGGCTGCCGCGCACCGCGGCCGGCTGCTGCGGCTTCCTCGGGAGGCTGCCACGGTCGACCCCCCTTCGGATTGTCTTCGCCGTCATCGCCCGGGATCGCACCGACAACGACGCCGCGGATTCCGATCTGCCGTCGTCACGGACTTGGCGCGTCTGCCGCCGTGGTCGATCAACCGATGTGGCGCGCGCTCCGCCGAGTACGCCCCGAGCACGCGCTACCACCGATCGAGCATCAGTCGCTGGCGTCGCCTTCGCCGTAGTATCGCCGCTTTGGTCCCCGCCACCGCTACCAACGCCTTCTCAGCGTGACTGCCGCCGTGGTTCTCACACCGCTGTACCGACTCACGCCGCAGCTACGCCGCCCATCGGGCGATGGCGTCGCCGCACGCGTCATCGCCGTCACCCGCAAGGACGTCGCAGCTTCCACCGCGCCACCTCCTCGGGTCGCCGCCCGCCGCATGGTCGCCGCCACGCCGGGTTCTTCTCCTACTTCGAGCACCGCCGCCGCATCTCCACGGTAGCTGCATGGCCACTCCTGTCGTCGAGGTCCCGCCGACTACCCTCCGTCTAGGCATCGGTCGACCACTCCCGGTCGCCGCTGGTTCGCCGCCTTCACGTCTTCGTCAAAGACGATTGCCGTCGCCATCTTCCTCGCCTCGTCCTCGACCACACCTACTCGTTTACTCCGACAACCGCGGCCTGCATCGGCACCTCGCCGATCTGCGCAACGCAACCGTCGTAGAGTCCTCCTCTGCTAGTCTCCTCTCTGACATGGCGTGAAGTTGTTTCTACTGGTCCCGTTCTTCGCATGCCCGGTACTGGAAACACCGGTGCGTGCCTTCGTCCCCGACGTGTTCCCGAGTCTGGCAAGCCTGGTTGTAGCGCATCGACTACCTCCTCTACGTCTGCCTCGACTACGTCACACCGACTTCGTCTCCGCGTACTCGGTTTTGGCACAACCAGAGTATGCCTTCGTTCCCGACGTGCGCCTGGTTCTGGCAAAGCCATGGCCGCACCTCTTCCTCGACGGTTCGGACTGCATCGGCTTCGGCATCGCTCTCTCCGACGACTGCCCTGACGCGTCTCCGTCCTTCTCCTGGCTGCACTATGCGCACACGGCTTAATGTGCGGCTACCTCGACACCGGCAACCCCGACCACGACATCGACCACGGCGACCCCTTGCGCGGCTACCACCAAGGTTGCAGCACCCACCGCTATCGGCTCACTCGACACCGGCACAAGGGCTACCACCTCGCATGAGCTCCTCACCAGCATCCTCTACGGTCCAAGCTTCTGCAACGTGACACCGTCCACGACGTTCCCGCTACCACTGCGGGGGGATGTCAGCACACTGGTCTACTTCCGCTCTCGACCGCTCATGACGTTCCAGCTTATTCACGATGCTACCGCCACGATCATGCGGGGGATGTTAGAGTATACGTATCTGTTAGGGATAGACTAGGTTACTTGTCTTATACTCCAAGTAGGTTACTTGTCTTGTACTCCAAGTTGGTCTCTATACGCCTATATATACTCGCCCGAGAGACTCAATAATATCCATCATATTCCGCAATCTCTCTCTTCTTCTACCCTTCAACAGTTAGTTTCACACACAATAAAATTTTGGCTTTAATTTGCTATTAGGCTCGCTTGGTAAAGCTTCAACGGAAGGCATATTATGTTTTAGGTATACACAAAATCCAAAAGGCAATTATTACAATGGTATTTATTCATCAAAATATTATTGCATATGTAAAGTAATGCTATGTGTACATGAAGTTTTGGTAAGGCATACGGATCGTCGAAGACCTAGGTTTCCACCGATATATAAACCCCTTGTAAGCCGCCGGTTGGGAGAGTTGCATCTGTGAAATCCCCGGCGTTTGTAAACACTCCTCGATATAGTGAAGTTTCGCTGGCCGGGCGCCGTGGTTTTTCCTCTCTTTGTTGGAGAGGTTTTCCACGTTAAATCTGTCCCCTGCTGTGTTTTTCGCTCGTTCTTCGTTATCTTCTTGTCGCAATTGTAACAAGTGGTATCGAGCCCTGTGTTCTAATCTAGGGTTTGCGACATGTCGTCATTGAAGTTCGATCTACCACAGTGGACTACACCACAAGATTCTCCTTGTGGCGGTGAAGATGCGGCGATTCTCGCCCAAACTTGATCCGGATGAAGCTACCGGATGGATTCGGTGAAAAGGATGCTAAGACCTGGTCCGCCGAAGAGAAGCGGAAGGACCGTAAGGCTTTGTCTTTGATTCAACTTCATCATCCAATAATATTTTGCGGAAATCGGAGATGAAATCTGCTTTGCCCTATGGGAAAAAGCTGGAAACGATCGTGTGTCAAAGGATATAACCAAGAAGATGAACGTGAAGATGAAGTTGTTCTCGCATTGGCTGCAAGAAGGTGGATCGGTAATGAATCACATATCTGTTTTAAAGAGATTGTTTCACTTGGTCTATGGAGGTAAAATATGATGATGAGGATTTAGCTCTTGTACTCTTATGCTCGTTGCTAGTTCCTATACACACTTTCGTGATACAATATTGTTGAGCCGTGATGAACTAACCCTTGCAAGTACATGACTCCCTCAAACAGAGGAAAAGATGAAAACTATGGTAGGGTCGATGGACGTCATCCAAGGCTGAGGCTCTGCAGTTCGTGGCGGACCGAGCGGTACAACAACTATGGCAACAGAGATAAGAGCAAGGACGGTAGAAGTCGTTCAAAGTCCAAGGAAAGGATAAATTCTGCGGTATTGTAAGAAATCTAATCATGTTATTGATGATTGTTGGAAGTTGCAGAATAAGGAGAAAAGAAACGGAACTTACCAACCGAAAGATAGGATCAAGGTTCCGTAAAGCGTTGTTGTTCGATAGTTCGATGGTGAATGCTTAGCTTTTTGCCGCTTGTGCTTCTCGTGATGATGAATGGATACTTGATCTGCATGTTCGTTTCATATTTCTGTAACAAGGATTGGTTCAGTTCATATGAGTCTGCAGGCATCGGAGATTTTGTGCGTGGGGAATGACAACCCATGCCATATCGTTGGTGTTGGATCTTAAGATTAGGACACATGATGGCGTGACACGACGTTGAGTGAGGTGAAGCACATACCAAGCATGGCGTAAATTTGATCTCCCCGAGTACCATGGACGTTGATGGATACAAGTATGCCGGTGGGCATCGAGTTCAAGGTATCAAAAGGTTCTCTTATTCACATGATAGGTGATATGAATTACGCTAAATTATATGTTCTTAGAGGTAGCACTTTGCGGTATTGCTGTTATTGTTACTTCTAATGATTCTGATGATTGTGGTAAAACACATCTATGGCATATGCGTCTTGGGCATATGAGCGAACAAGGCATGGCAGAGTTGGTCAAGAGAGAGCTGATTGATGGTTGCAACTTGAGTAAGTTTGAGTTCTGTGAGCACTGCATCTTTGGTAAGCATAAAAGAGTTAAATTCAATGCTTCCGTTCATACCACCAAAGGCATATTAGATTATGTGCATGCTGATGTATGGGGTCCGTCCGTAAGACTTCTATTGGTGGTGCTAATTATATGCTTACTATTATTGATGATTACTCAAGAAAGGTGTGGCCTTATTTTCGAAGCATAAATCGATGTTTTTGATGCTTTTAAGAAGTGGAAAGTTATGGTTGAAAACAGTGAGAAGAAGGTAAAGGTACTACGTCGATAATGGTATGGAATTCTGTTCTAATGAGTTTGAGGAGTTTTGCGAACGATGGCATGATCGGGCATCACACCATCCCAAATACTCCTCGTGAGAATGGCGTGGCGAGCGCATGAACAACCATCATCTCGAGGGCTCGTTGTATGTTGTCTAATGCAGGTATGCATAGGCGTTTACGGGTGAAGCAGCCAACACAACAGTGTTACCTCATCAACAGGTCACCTTCTATTCCACTCGAGAAGAAAACTCCCATTGAGGTATGGTCGTTACTCTGCGATTATTCACAGTTGAGAGTTTTTGGCTGCACTGCATATGCTCATGTTGATAATGGAAAGTTAGAGCCTAGGGCTATTAAGTGCATATTCCTTGGTTATGGTTCAGGAGTTAAAGCATATAAACTATGGAATCCTGAAACTAAAAAGATTTTGCTAAGTAGAAACGTTGTTTTCAATGAGTCTGTTATGTATCATGATAGCTTGCCATCAGATACCTCTCATGTTGCTGTTGGAGAGGAGAGTTAATGCGGTGGAGAACTGCGAAAATGTTGATAATGATGCTATCGTTGAAGATACACATGAGGAAAACATTGATGATATTGTTGTTCAAAGACTCACCTCTTGTTTTGGCAGAGCCACATGAGTCCATTGTCCGATAGACCGAGGCGAATCGTGGTCCTCGCCCTCATTTAATTGAAGAGTGTAATCTTGTACATTATGCTTTGAGTTGTCTTTGAATGTGGAGAACGATTACGAACACTACATATAATGAAGCCATTGCATCCGTTGACCGCGAGAAGTGGGTTTCTGCTATGCAAGAAGAGATGCAATCGCTTGAGAAAAATGGTACATGGGATGTTGTGTGCTTGCCTAAACAAAAGAAGGCGGTCCGCTGCAAGTGGATCTTCAAGAAAAAGAAGGTCTATCTCCCAAAGAGCCTTCAAGGTACAAGGCAAGGTTAGTAGCAAAAGAGTTCAGCCAGATTCGTGTATTGATTACAATGATGTGTTCTCTCCAGTGTGAAGCATAGTTCCATTCGTACTTTCTTTAGTATTGTGGCTATGCGTGATCTTGAGCTTGAGCTTAGATGTCAAGACTGCTTGCATGGAGAGCTTGATGAGGAAATATACATGGACCAACCGGAAGGATTCATAGTGCCCGTAAAGAGGATTTTGTGTGCAAATTAAAGAAGTCTCTTTATGGCTTAAAGCAATCTCCAAGACGTGGTATAAAAGGTTTGATTCATTTATGATCTCACATGGTTTTGAGAGGTCTAAATATGATAGTTGTGTTTATATCAAGTTTGTTGATGGGTCACCTATATACTTCTGCTATATGTTGATGATATGTTAATTGTCGCCAAGGGCATGAAAGAAATCACTACTTTGAAGGCACACCTAAGTAGTGAGTTTGAGATGAAGGATCTTGGTGCTGCTAAGAAGATATTAGGTATGGAGATTACGAGATAGAAAATCTGGTTTGTTATTTCTTAGTCACAAAGTTACATTAAGAAAGTTCTTCATCGTTTTAATATGGATGGTGCCAATTCAGTTAGTACTCCTATTGCTCCTCATTTTAAATTGTCTTTCAATGTCCTACTATCGATGAAGAGTTTGAGTACATGTCAAAGGTGCCATATTCTAGTCTTGTTGGTTCTTTGATGTATGCCATGGTTTGTTCTCGTCCGATTTATCATATGCTATGAGTTTGATAAGTAGATACATGGCTAATCCTGGTAAAGAACATTGGAAGGCTCGCTGGGTTTTCGTACCTTCTTGGCACTTCCAATGCTTGTTTGAAGTTTAAGGGACCGTGAGGGACTCGTTGGCTATGTGGATTCAGATTTTGTGCCGATTTGGATAAGAGAAGATCCCTCACGGGTTATGTGTTTAATGTTGGAGGTTGTCTTTGTTAATGGAAGGCTACATTGCAGTCGTTGTTGCACAATCCATCATCAAGCTGAATACATGGCTATTCCAAGCTTGCAAAGAATCTTTGGTTGAAAGGTTTGTTTGCTGAGCTTTGTGGAGATGATTCTTGCATTACTTTGTTTTGTGACACCAAAGTGCCATATACCTTACAAAGATCAAATGTTCCATGAGAGAACTAAGCACATTGATGTCAAGTACCATTTTGTTAGAGACATTGTTGCTCAAGGTAAATTAAAGGTATGCAAGATCAAGACTCATGATAATCCCGGCCGATATGATGACTAAACTGTTTACATTGCTAAGTTTGAGCTTTGCTCGAACTTAGTTGGTTTAACTGATTAGCCCAAGTGGCTATTGGCGCCGAAAGTATTTGCTTTGTTTGTTGGGAGATGGTCTTGTTGATGCTACAAGGAGGAATTTGTCTCAAGGTGGAGTTTGTTATATGTTGATCCAAATTCTACAAAGTATAGGCCAACTTCTGACGAGTGGAGCGAGGCCCGCCGCCGGGAGGCTTGGGCCGACTTATGTTTTAGGTATACACAAAATCCAAAAGGCAATTATTACAATTGTCGGGGGGTTAACCTCGGGTAGGTCAGAGACGGGGAAAAACAGAGGTACTGCCCCCGTCAAGTTGCCGAGCTACGGCCTAGGTCGGCCGAATCATTGATATGTCGGCCGATGAATGGAGGCAAGAAGCACGTATACAGGTATCAAGTGGTTATCTGGCCGAGTTAATGAGAAACACGGCCGGATTACCCAGATGATCTTCATGCAGGTAAGGAACGAGCCGAATAACATGAGGTAAGGCCGGGTTAAACGAAGCTTGCAGGAGAAGGAGAAGCTTAGGGTCAAACCATAGTCAGAGCTAGAAGGAATCGAACAGGCCAAGCGCAAGAGACAAGGAGGCGAGGACAGAGGGGAAGGAGGTCACGGAGGTGACAGGCTTTGAAGCCCGAGGCACGCAGAAGGGTCACTGGAGCTTTGCCATTAGAAGGGAGACAGGAAAGGAGGCCGAATTACTACTTTTGGGACAAGCATATTCCTCGAATATGCTTGCTCACGACCTAAGGGCACCCAAGGCACCCCTTTATAAGGGAAGTCTGGACCCCGAGGGAGGAGAGGGTTTTGAGCAACGTTAGGTGGGGAGATTCGCATAGTTCTCGTAAACAGCTCTAGGAGCACTTGTAACACATCGAGAGAGAAATAAAGTTCATCACTTTGGCAGCTTGAGTGTAAAGACGGTTGCATCTTCCTCCTGCATCCCACTAGCATCCATTGGCCCCATACTTTAGCCTACCCATGGCATCGCCGTGCCACCACCACCACGGCTTGGCGCCATCAGTGGGGCCAGCGGTGCTAGCCGGAGTTGTGATCCGGACGGAAACTTCATCAACACCGGCGAGCGTTGTTTCGGTGTGGTCCAGAGATTTGGTCTCGTGACTATGTCGAGACAATGCAGGAGCTTCAGGGAAAACTCCCCGCAACGGATCTTCATCGGCTGGCGAGCACAGGGTCTACATCGGCCGACGTCTCCGACGCTTATCCTCACCAGTTGTTGTTGCGGGGAACCACCACGGCAGCCTTGAGCTGTCCGTCAGAGAACGTCCGGACAGCGGCCGAGGTGATGGTCGCAGTAGGGCACCAGTGAGCAAAGACGGCCGGGTCAAGCGTGGAGCCCGCCGCAGTGCAGTGGTCCGCCAAAGCAGATTACATCAAACCGCTGAGGTAATTCCGCCGGTGGCAAACCCGGCCGAGCTACATGACACCACCCCAAAGGCACCAAGAGTGAGAGGACCACCTCTGGAGAGACCAGAGAACATTCTTCAGGCAACTATAGAGAACTTAACTACGCTGTAGCCGATACTTGATCCGCAAATGCTCAGCAGAGTTAGAGGAAACCAGCAAAAGGTGCTGGTGGAGGCCGAAAGTATCGGCCCCGAGGAATCCTTGAACAGGACCACGAGAGAATATGCAAAAGCTAACAAGCTTGATATTGCTCCCGAGCGAGTGGACGAACTGAGATTAAGAGGAAAGAACCTCATGAGTGATATTAACAAAGAGCATGAAGCTCACAGAGCCGAATCAGGCGATTTGGGTTTGCCGAGGTACAATACCCCGGCGAAAAACCTGAGAGCGGCAAATGCTGCAGCATTGGAATTAGAAGGGTTAACAGGAGAAGCTCGGCAAAAGCAGCAAGAAAGAGTGAATGAGCTGGCGCATAGCGAACCAAAGAAAATGAGGAAATGCTCAGAGTTAACCCGGCGAGACCAGGGGCTTCACGGATGGTACATTCAGCAGGGGCAGCACCTGCTTTATCCGCCGCAGCGGCATCATCACCAGGAAACAACGCTAGAAAAGAAAAGGCAGTAACCTCAGGGAAGAGGAACAAGCAGATTGTCCCGTATGACCCGGCAATAGCGGGAAAGGCGAATGAGAACAGAGGCAATGCAAGCCGAGGTAATAGTGGGGAGAGAAACCACGGCCGTATGGAAAAGGACGGCGGGGGCCGAGGTAACGGGGAGTACGGCAGGAGAGAACCCGCAAGAGACAATCATGAAAACCAAACCCCGGCCGAAGTAAGGAGAGAAGTGCCGCTCAACCCGCAACCAAGACCTGAGCCTCGGCAGGAAAGAGAAGTGAGACCAGCGCTACAACCAGATAAATGAGAGGTATAATGATGGATATTCCGAGGTGGAATACGCGAATCAAGGTGGAAACAATCATTACGGAATGCAGGATAGAATCCTGTACAGGGATTTGCCAGCAAATGATGCAAGGGTAAAGTTAGATCGGTTATATCGATCCGAGCTGTTGGAAGAGCAAGGTCCACCGGGTCCGGCATGTTTTGGACCACGGATCATGGGCGAACCACCGTACCAAATTTTCGCTTGGCAAGAGGCACAAAACGCATAATGGAAGTACCAAGCCGCAAGACTGGTTAATTGATTATGCTACCGCAGTGAAAATAGCAGGTGGCAACTTAAGATGGGCGGTGAGGTATGTCCCGCAGATGTTGGAAGGACCAGCCAGAGTATGGTTGAATAATCAACCAGCAGGCAGTATCAACTGCTGGTTAGATTTTGAAGAGATGTTTGTCAGCAACTTTACCAGCACATACAAGAGACCAAATAGACCACAGCAACTAGCCATGTGCAAGCAAAGGCCAAATGAAACAGATAGAGAGTTTTTAACTCGGTGGTGTAACCTAAGAAATTCATGTGAAGGAGTTATTGAATCGCAAGCGATCGCTTGGTTCGCGCAAGGCTGCCGTTATGGCAGTGTGCTGTGGCAACGCCTGCAGAGAGATATGCCAACCACACTGGCAGAAACTATCAGAATAGCAGACTCCTATGCTTTGGGAGATCCAACCCAACCAGAATTAATGTCGGCAGATCATCGTGAGCAGCAAGACCAATACACGAGAGAATTGGCCGGATCATCTAGGCGTGATTTTAGAGGAAGAAGAAGAGAGGAGAGGACGGATTATAGATATAATTCGCCTGTGGCACTGTGGCTCAGAACAGCCGAGTCACGGAGTAACTCAACGGCGTAAAATGGACCTCAACAAGGACCGCAAGAAATGACGGAAAAGGCAATGGACCCCAGAGCAAAAGAAGCAATGGCAAGAGAAGTCAAGTATACATTTGAATCCATGTTGGACCAGCCGTAAATTTCACACATCAAACCCATCTAGACCAGCCAATCACACAACCCGGCAGTGTGCTTGGATGAAAAATGCGATGGGTAACCCGGCAGAGTTCAAGCTCCCCATCGATGCAACAACATCACCGCAGCTTAATCGGGGCAATACGCGAATAATCGATAAGCGCGCCTCCGAGGTATGATAACTCGGATCGGAGGGATGCGGTGCATCAAGTAATGAACCAGGCGGACGGAAGGATAAATCCGCAAATGCCGGAAATGATTACAGAGAACATCACTGGTCTTCTGCGTGTTCACAATGTAACAGCAGGACAAACAGAGCGTCAAATACGACATATGGAAGTAAATGCGGTTGTACCAAGAAGTGCCAAGATACCAGCCATGGTCGCACTGGAGATAACTTGGAGTATAAAAGATCACCCTGAATAATGCCGAGTCCAGGATCATACGCACTTGTGTTGGATCCGACATTTGTGGGACCAAGCATCAATGTGAAATTCTCAAAAGTACTCATTGATAATGGAAGCGATATCAATATCATGTACAAAGATACCATGCACAAGCTCGGTATATCAGAACATGCCGCAATCCACAAGGACAATTTTCCATGGGATAGTGCCGTGGCTTTCATGTGAGCCCATTGGTAAAGTCCGAGTGGACGTCCTATTCGATAAGAGATAATCGCAGCGTAAAACTTGGAATTTGAGGTGGTTGATCCGGAAAGCTGTTATCATGCTCTACTCGGACGGCCCGCGATGGCCAAATTCATGAGCAGTTGTCATATAGGTTATCTAAAGATGAAATTACCCGGACCACAAGGGGTGATAACAGTTGCAGGAGATTACAAGAAGTCAATGGAGTGTGCCTCGGCCGGGTCAAATTTGGCCGAATCATTGGTCATAGCGAGCGACATGAAAAGGATTCAAGAGGTAGCAGCCCGACAACAAGACAATTAAGCATGCCGGCATTGGCCAACCCTCATGGCAGCGTCTATTTCCAACCAACCAAGGAGACGAAGAAAATTCAGATTGATGAGCAATTCCCAGAGCGCACTGTCACTATCGGTGCAGGTCTCGACGCCAAATAGGAAGGCGAGCTCACCAACTTCCTCCGTGAGAATCGGGACATATTTGCATGGTCCACTCAAGATCCGCAAGGTGCCGAGGGAGTTGGTGAGCACTCTTTAAACGCCGTGCAGGAGCACGGCCGGTGAAGCAACCTCTCCGCCGCCAAGACAGGAGAAAAGTAATAGGAGATGAGATAGCTCGGCCGCCGCCGGGTTTATCATGGAGGTGCTTTATCCGGATTGGTTATCAAATCCGGCTAGTAGAAAAGAAGAAAGATGACCCTAATGTAGCCATTGTGTGGCGAATGTGTATCGACTACACTAACCTAAACAAGGCATGTCCGAAAGATCCTTTTCCATTGCCTAGAATAGACCAAGTCATTGACTCGACCGCTGGTTGTGAGTTGTTATCATTTGTAGACGCCAGATTCGGTTTCCACCGATACCGTTAAATCCGCCGATCAAATAAAGATCAGATTTATTACCCTGCACGGGCTTATTGTTATCGCACGATGCCATTCGCGAGAAATGCGAGCAACGTATCAAAGGTGCATGCAAAAATGTTTACATGATCGATAGGGAAAAATGTACAAGTATATGTGGATGATGTAGTCATCAAAACTAAGGAAAGCGAACCTTGCTAGAAGATATACGGCAAACTTTCGCGAACCCGAGAAGGTTCAATGAAACTCAACCCGAGAAATGCACATTTGGCGTGCCGGAAAACTACTCGGGTTCCTTGTGTCCACGAGCGAGGTATCGAGGCTAACCCGACGAAGATACGGCAATAGAAAAATGGAATTGCCGAGGTGTTTGAATGATGTACAAAAATTCACGGGTTGCCTCGCCGCTTAGTCGATTTGTATGTCGGCTAGGAGAAAAGGCATTGCCACTCTATCACCGATGAGAAAGTCGGACAAATTAATTTGGACTCCCAGCCGACATTATGCTTCCACGAGTTGAAAAAGATGCTAGTTACGGCACCCATTTTAGCTTCTCCATTATCGAAAGAACCTATGCTACTTTATATAGCGGCTACAAATCGAGTAGTTAGTACGTGGTTGTAGTAGAACGGCTTGAAGAGGGTAAGTCCTCAGAGGCCAAGATACTATTTAAGCGAAGTATTATCCACTTCAAAGCAAAATTATCCACATTATCGAAGATGGCCTATGGAGTATATATGTCGGCAAAAAGCTTAAGCATTACTTTGAAGAGCATCCAATCGAGTAATATGTGAGGCACCCATAGCCGACATATTGAACAACAAGGACGCAAGTGGCGAATAGCAAAATGGGCAATCGAGTTATCACCGTATGCTCCACAATTTGATAGGAGAGATGCGATCAAATCTCAGTCGTCACGACTTTCTCGTAGATTGGGCCGAGGTGCAATATGAGCCACCCTTGCCGATCCAAATTATCGGACAATGCACTTTGATGGTTCCAAACTAAGGAACGGTTTGGGCGCAGGAATAGTCTTGACCTCGCCTAAAAAGATCAATTGAAGTATGTCTGCAAATACATTTTGCCGCCATTCAACAATGTAGCGTAATATGAAGCACTAGTCCATGGATTAAAAGTCGCAAAAGAAATGGGAATACGAGAATCCTATGCTACGGTGACTCGGATCTGGTAGTACATGCAAGTGTCGCACTTGGGATGCATTAGATGCTAACATGGCTTTATCTGATTCCATGTGCGTAAGATCGGTGGATATTTTGAAGGATGTGAATTCCACCACATACCACGAGCGTAAAATGACGCCGACACATTGTCAAAATTAGGATCAACTCGGCAATCGATTCCGCTGTATAGCCCTTGAGCACCTCAGAAACCGTCAATAAACCCATCACCGTAATCCGAATCAATCTTTATCCCGAAGGTTCTGCAGAATCATACACCAATGGAGATAGATCCGAGCAAAATTCGGAACCCTAAAGAGGGGACAGCCAAGTAATAGCGATCATGGAAAGGGCCGAGGTATGTATGTCGGCAGAGAGCATGGAGATAGAGGTGAAATCACTGCAGAAAGAGCAACGCCGACATGGGCGCAACCCATATTTTCGCACCTTAGAGACGCAGATTGCCGAGTAATGAAGTATTAGCCGACAAACCGTCAAGAGCAAAGGCCTATACAATCATAAACAATGAGTTATATAAGAGAAGCGAATTGAACATATTGCAGTGCGTGAGTCCCGCAGAAGGTCGAGAGATCCTTCTAGATATACACCAAGGAGAATGTGGGCACCATGCCTCGTCTCGCTTTAGTAGCCAAGGCATTCGTGCATGGATTTTACCACAACGGCGTTAAGAGAGGCGTAAGAGTTAGTCAAGAAATGCAATGGGTGTAGATATGCAACAGAATACATATGCCGCCGAGTTAAAAACAATACCCATTACTTGGCCATTTTCGGTGTGGGGTTTAGACATGGTAGGACCTTTTAAGGCGGCAAGAGGAGGAATGACCCACATCTTGGTCATGGTCGACAAGTTCACAAAATGGATTGAGGTAAAACCAATCAAAAAGTGTGATGGGCATACAAAGTTGAAATTCCTCAAGGATATCATCTTGAGATACGGATACCCACGGCATTATTACGGATAATGGCACGAACTTTGCGTATGAGCTGCTAGATTTTGCCAAGAGAAACACATAAGACCGGATGTTGCCTCGGTGGCTCACCCAAAGATCCAATGGGCAAGTCGAAAGATCTAATGGGCTGGTTTTATCAGAATAAAACCACGGCTAGTCGAACCATTGCAAAGGTCGGCAGGATGTTGGATTGAGGAATTACCAAAGATATGGAGCCTCGTGACTACTCGAACAGATCAACAGGTTACACACCATTCTTTTTGGTATATGGGCAGAGGCGTGCTTCCAATCGACATAATACATGACTCGCCAAGAGTTACTCAATATACATCTTCAGAGGTGAATGAAGTAGCTCGGCAAGATGCCGTAGACCTGTTGGAAGAAGCCCGAGAATTGACATTATCACGATCAGCCATTTATCAACAGAACTTACGGCGGTATCACAGCAGGAAAGTGAATCCAAGAGTATTCAAAGAAGGAGATTTGGTACTCCGGCTAGTGCAACGCACGGCCGGCATGCACAAATTGTCACCCCCATGGGAAGGACCATTTATCGTGAGCAAAGCATTGCACAACGATGCATACTATCTGATTGACGCCCAATCACCTGGAGAAGGCAAGGCAAACAAAGCTGGCGAAGAAACGAAACGCCCCTGGAATGTGGCTTTACTTCGGCCATTTTACTCGTAGGATTATGTCTCAAGGTCACCAATGATGTACTTGCACCTCGACACCCAGAGCGGTGACTGGGACCGCAATGTTATATTTATTTCATATCGTATGTAAACCTCGGCGCCCGAAAGTTGCTGTTTCGAGATTGCCATATGTGATGTTATCTCATATTTGATATTTAGACCTCGAAAGGCTGTTCGGAGACTGCCATATGTGATGTTATCTCATATTTGATATTTGAACCTCGGCACCCAGAGCAGTGGCTCGGGGACTGCCATATGTGATGTTATCTCATATTTGATTTTTGAACCTCGCACCAGCAGCTTGCTCGGGACGCCATATGTGATATTATCTCATGTTTGATATTTGAACCTCGGCACCCAGAGCAGTTGCTCGGGGACTGCCATATGTGATATTATCTCATGTTTGATATTTGAACCTCGGCACCCAGAGCAGTTACTCGGGGACTACCATATGTGATGTTATTTCATATTTGATTTTTGGACCTCGGCAAAGCGTTACTGGGACCGCCATATGCAATGATTATTAAGTGTTATATGTTTAGGCCTTGGCATCCAGGCAATAGCTCGGGACCGCCATATCTTATACTTATCTCTTTCGTTACACACTTGAACATTGGCGATCAGGCAAGAACTCGGAGAGTGCAACATGTTATTTTCTTTCATGCTACGAATATGCATCGTGGTGCCCAAAGCATTGACTCAGAATTATCATAAGGTTGTCAAATTCATGGACACATAAACTTTAGCACTTAAACCAACAACTCGAAACTATGAGCCAACAAGACAAAAAGTAAATCCTGAAGGATGAAGAAATTATGAGCCAACAAGGCAAGAATTGGACGAGCATTCACTTAACTAAGAGTCTCAAAGGCGATAGCAAAAGAACCTCGAATCATACGAGTTGATAAATTTTTTTCGTTACATTGAACACCGCATACCAGGGATCACGAATAACTTAGGCATCGCTCGTTGGAGGAGGAACCACTTGATCAAAAAGGGCACTCCGAAGTAGGAGGAACTTCGACCGAGGTTGCTTCGCCTTCCGCCGACCCAGGAGTGACTTCGGCGGTATCACGGGGTTGTTCAAGAGCGTCAGTACGCGCGGTAGAATGCCCGGTGCCTTTGGAGGAAGATCGTGCATCACCATTGCTATCTGAGCTTGAGCTAGAGCTATTGGATGTGGCCGAATCATCTTCACCTTCCCCGTGCTCAGCAGAATCATCACCCAAAGCATCTTCAGCCGCGGCCTCTTCATCCGAATCTGGGAGAAAACTCGGCCCTTCATTCCAAGTGTGCACATCGGCATACTCGACGAGCTGGAAAGCCCGAGCTTGCCGAAGAGCAACAAAGGTGGGATCTTCAACCCACCGGGAGCCGCAGCAGATTCACCGTAATGTCAAGGAGATATCTTCATACCATGACATGATTACAAGAAGGGCCATGTCGGCACCAAAGACGCTGCAGCAGATTCCCTCCAAAGACTCAATCGCCTCTCGGATGCCTTCACCGCCACCAATATCTTGACCGTCGATATCGAGACCCCGAGGAGTTCGCCAGAGCGCATGATAAGCTTTGATAGCAGCTTCCACCAAGTCCCACCCATGATTTTCATCGGACCAACCGCAGACCAACAAAGAACCAAGAAATCCTCCATCGAGTATTCAAAGTCAACAGTATTAGCTTCACCTCGACGAACGCGAGCCGCAAGAACAGCTCTAGCGCTCACGGGTTTGGACTCGGGGAAGTGACCTACGCAAAACATGGACATGTCAAAGGATAGTAGCGGCGACAAAGAAAAAATACAGTTCGGCCAGGCCAAATAACTTACGATGGATATAGCTCATCATCATTTGAAGATCCTTAGCCCAAATAGCTTTACTCTTCTCAAAACGAGCAATTTCCTCGCTCAAACCGCGAGTTTTAAGCTCGGCAGCTTTGAGGAGTTCTTTGCTCTTCTCCAGATCCAGAGTCAGCCGGCTCTTTTCCAAAGAGAATTCTTGATCAACCTTTTCTAGCTCGGATTTCTGAGAGAGCTTGAGTAAATTCACCTCGGATCTCAGGCGGGTTATCTCATCATCCTTCTCTTGTAGTTGCGCCGAATGAACTGCGCTTTGTTCTAAAAAATGAAGCATCACGTCAGGCATGGGCACGCAATCTTGTTGCGACGCTGCAAAGTCTTGCAACTCGGCTTTACCACAACCCAACGCAATAAGGAAACTCAAAGATAGATACTAAAAGAGGAAGGAGCAAGGGGAAAGGAAACTAACCTTCCAAGGACTTGACCTTCTTTTCAAGGCGGATATTGAGATTATTGATATTACCTATTCAAGAAGAAGTAAGCCTAGCTCCGTGGACAAGTATATAAGAAAGTTGGGAATAAGGAAAAGAAACTATCAACTTACCACTTTCTTCACAGGCAGAACTTTCTCATACTTTCTTCCAACTTGCGGTGCAAGAAGAGCAACCTCACGGAACTCGGCAAATCAGTCGATCATGGGCAACCTAAGAAATGGAGCACAATGATAAAACAAAAGTTAGAAACTATAACAGATCCGAATCAAGTAAAACTTAATTCAGATCTAGGTGGCTGGATATTCAAAGCTATAACAGATCCGAATCAAGCTAAGCTTACTTCGGCTCTAGGTGACTGGATATTCAAAGCTATAACAGATCCGAATCAAGCTAAGCTTAATTCGGCTCTAGGTGGCTGGATATTCAAAGCTATAACAGATCCGAATCAAGTAAAACTTAATTCAGATCTAGGTGGCTGGATATTCAAAGTTACGGATCGAATCAAGCTAAGCTTACTTCGCTCTAGGTGGCCGGATATTCAAAGCTATAGATCCGAATCAAGTAAAACTTTCGATCTAGGTGACTGGATATTCAAAGCTATAACAGATCCGAATCAAGCTAAGCTTAATTCGGCTCTAGGTGGCTGGATATTCAAAGCTATAACAGATCCGAATCAAGTAAAACTTAATTCAGATCTAGGTGGCTGGATATTCAAAGCTATACCAGATCCGAATCAAGCTAAGCTTACTTCGGCTCTAGGTGGCTGGATATTCAAAGCTATACAGCTCAATCAAGTAAGACTTAATTCAGATCTAGGTGGTGGAGATTCAAAACTAGGACAGGATCCGAATCAAGCTGCTTAGTTCGCTCTAGGTGGTCGGATATTCAAAGCTAAACTAGATCAGAATCAAGCAAGACTTAATTCAGATCTAGGTGGCTGGAGATTCAAAACTAGGCCAGATCCGAGTCAAGAAGGACTCAACTTGGCTCTATGAGAAGGGAAATTCAAAACTACGTCAAAACTAAACAAACTATGAACTAGGTGGCCGAACTAATGGAACCTTAGAAATAAAAATACGTCAAACTTCCAAGCATACAACAAGTTATTTCCTTGCAAGTTTCGGGGACTAGAGAGTATGATAACATGTGGAAAATAATTTAAGACCCGGAGATAAAACAATTACCGCATTCATCTTGTTCGTATCAACGATAAACTGGGCGGCTTGGTCGAAACGGCCACTGATGTCAGAAAGCTGGAAGGGTTGATTAATTGGATTGCCCTCAAACTGATCGGGCATTCCGGTTATTGGCGAATTCAACCGGCCCGAGGTTGTTACCGCTAGTTGTCCGGTTAAAACCTTGCCCCGGCAGCGGTCCAACCGCGACGTCGCAGGACTCTTATGAAGAGTGTCGATCGCCGATGGCCGAGGTAATAAAGGTTTTGGCGAGACTGACTCCTTTGCGCAGTGCCTCTGCAATACTTGGCTGAGAGGTGCCGGCAAGACTTTTCTGAGAAGAGGTCTTGACGGCGATAACACGTTTCTCCTTAGAAGAAGCACCGGCAGGACGTTGCGTCTCCGAGGTAGGAACGGAATCCTTAGGATCAGTAGAGGTTAAGCTCGCAGAGGGCGCCGGGGTAGCGATCTTCTCGGCAGAGGTCGGTGCGACCATAGGAGCTGCCGGAGTAGATGGAAGCTCAATTGTAACGCTGGGGCCCATAGAGGGGGCAGCTGGCTCAACGAAAACATCGGAGGATCGGATCGGATCCGGATCAATGGGAGAAACCTCAGGGGCATCACGTAACAAAGCGAATTATCGGAGCGGGGAGAAGCGGGACGAATAGGACTAGGAACTCTCGTGTCATCGCGGAGGAGGAGATGGCGGAGTCGGACGGCTAGTCATACTAGGACCGGGTTTAACAGACAGAGACTGCAAAAAATACGAAAGAAGATTCGTTAGAATGAGAGATGTAAAAGAGAAACAAGAAATATAGGCAGAGGAACTTACCCAAAGAACCCGGGCATAGTCTTGCGCTGGGAGGATTCGAGGATTTCTTTACTCGCTTCTTAGGAACCGCATCCGAGGCATCAAGGAGCCCTGCTTCCCCGAGATAACGGGAGGCCGAGAAGCAATAGGTTCGGCGTCATGAACCTGGCCGGCCGGATTAGCTGGGAAAGCAGAAGCCGGAAATGCATAAGAAATAGGCATGGCGGCAACTACCTCAAGAATTTGGACCTCGTCCGAATCACCTTCCTCCTCCTGCGCTGAGGTTTTGCCGCGAGCTCGAGCGGGAGCAGGATCTGACTTAGGGACGAACTCCTCAGAGTCCGGCTCGCCTGTATCCGGGGTACTCCTATCTGCGGGCCAGGGGAGCTGCAGAACTTCGGCATCCTCGTTTTTCTGTTCAGTAAACCTCTGCATGACAAAGAGAGAAAATCATGAAAACCAGACTATAAAAACTGAGGAAAAACAGAGTGATGAGGGTTGGGCTTACCTCGGGAGGAGGATTGTCGCGGGTGAACGGTTTCAACCCCCAGGTCCAGTCATCAGGCATCTCCGTCTTGAAAATAGCTCGGACGCGCTTACAGATGAGGTAGCTGTCCAACTCCACGGTCGAGACTCGGTTAGGGTCCAGGGGACCGCTCATGTAACACAGCTTGTGGGTCCTTTGCTGGAAGGGACAGATCCGGCTACTAATAAAAGTAGCCATCAAGTCCTCTCCGCATAACCCGGCTCGAATCAACTCCTTCAGAATCTCAAGGCCTCGCTAGGGCATGAGTCTTCGGATTATAAAGCCAATTCACTTTGGAAGGGGGGCCAATTGAGAACGGTGGGAGCCGAATCTTGTCTTCCGCCCCTTTGTTCTTGACGTAGAAGAATGACTTGTGCCATTTCTTGCACGACTCCAATCCGGTGACACGAGGGAACACGGATTTCCTCCGAGGTGTAATAGACGCCGCCCCACATTGGGTGAGCAGCTTCTCGGAAGGATGCAGAGATTTGTCGGGAACAACGTTGGAGCGGATCTGGAAGAACTTCGACCAGACATGTACTGATGGCCACAGGCCGAAGTAACCCTCCGAAGCCGAGATAAAAGCGGAAAGAGAAGCTATGGCGTTCGCGGGAAGATGATGCGGCTGAAGGCCGAAGTAATCGAGAAATTCTCTAGCAAAATCGCTAAGAGGAAGACCGAAGCCGCGGGCGAAGTGGGACATGAAGACCACATACTCACCCTCTCGAGAATCGGAGAGGATTCGCTGCGGGTAAACGACAGAAACCTCGGCAGAATCACGAAGTTCGGATGAGCCATTCAATCTCGCGCGCGAGATCAAGAGCCCTGCCACGATCCACGCTCAGGCCCGGAGCCAGCGTCATCGTCCTCAACTAGAGCACCGCTAAATGAACTAGACATAGTTCCGCCGGAGAGATCGCCGGAGGAAAAACTAGCGGCGGAGGAGGGCTTAGAGCTACAGGGCCCCGTCGGAACTTTGCAAGAAAACAATGGCGAAAAGAGGAGAAACCGTCGCCTGAGTACGGAAATTATGCGGATCGATCTAGAGCAAGGACAGGGCAAGATGGCCAGAAAGGACTCACCGGCGGCGGGGACACCGCCGTAGAGCGCGGGCGGAAAAGGCCGAACGACGCCGTGGAATCCTCGCCGGCGGAAGCTCTGGATGGCGAGCGGCGGCGGAGCGGCGAGAGAGCACACAGACGAAGGGAGGAAGGAGAGCGGACGCGAGCGATAAGGGGAAAGGTGAACCCAACGGGCGCGTTTCCCCACTTTATAGGCAAGCAATGAACAGGGGAGTGGGATCGTGGGTGTGGCAGTTACCCGTGTGGATCGTGGGGTAACACGAACGCACGACGGTGAATGGAGCCACACCAACGGCCACATACAAAGAAAAGTTGTTACGATCCCAAGAGGAGCGGAACACGAGGCGTCGTAACGGCGGCGCAGCAGGTACAGGGTTCACTGTGGCTTGTCAGTAAATGCAGTAAAAGGACCTAAAAACTAGGAGAACAATGATGGGGTAACACGAGGACTTAGCGTATGGAGGAAGGAGAGAGAACCCGGACAAGGCCGTAGCACGAAACAAGACTAAAGAAGGTGTTGGGCGATATAACCCGCCAAAGTAATTGACAGGGCCACACCAATGGGACTAATGTCGGGGTTAACCTCGGGTAGGTCGAGACGGGAAAAACAGAGGTCTTGCCCGTCAAGTTGCTACGGCCTAGGTCGGCCGAATCGTTGATATGTCGGCCGATGAATGGAGGCAAGAAGCGTATACAGGTATCAAGTGGTTATCTGGCCGAGTTAATGAGAAACACGGATTACCCAGATGATCTTCATGCGTAAGGAACGAGGCGAATAACATGAGGTAAGGCCGTTAAGCGAAGCTTGCAGGAGAAGGAGAAGCTTAGGGTCAAACCATAGCTGCAGGCTAGAAGGAATCTGAACAGGCCAAGCGCAAGAGACAAGGAGGCGAGGACGAGGGGCGTAAGGAGGTCACGGAGGTGACAGGTCTTGAAGCCCGAGGCACGCAGAAGGGGGGCCGCTGGAGCTTTGCCGTCATTAGAAGGGAGACAGGGAAAGGAGGCCGCCGAATTACTACTTTGGGACAAGCATATTCCTCGAATATGCTTGCCCCGTCAGCCCTAAGGGCACCCAAGGCACCCCTTTATAAGGGGAAGTCTGGACCCTGAGGGGAGGAGAGGGTTTTTTGAGCAACGTTAGGCTGGGGAGATTCGCATAGTTCCCCTGTAAACAGCTCTAGGAGCACTTGTAACACATCGAGAGAGAAATAAAGTTCATCACTTTGGCAGCTTGAGTGTAAAGACAGTTGCATCTTCCCTCCCCAGATCCCACTAGCATCCATTGGCCCCATACTTTAGCCTACCCATGGCATCTGCCGTGCCACCACCACGACAACAATGGTATTTATTCATCAAAATATTATTGCATATGTAAAGTAATGCTATGTGTACATGAAGTTTTGGTAAGGCATACGGATCGTCGAAGACCTAGGTTTCCACCGATATATAAACCCCTTGTAAGCCGCCGGTTGGGAGAGTTGCATCTGTGAAATCCCCGGCGTTTGTAAACACTCCTCGATATAGTGAAGTTTCGCATTTGGCGGGTGGTAGTTTTCCTCTCTTTGTTGGAGAGGTTTTCCACGTTAAATCTGTGTCCCCTTGCTGTGTTTTTCGTTCTCGTTCTTCGTTATCTTCTTGTCGCAATTGTAACACAATTATTACCATGGTAGTAATAATTTTGGAGGATTCTACTGAAAACACTATTTTTACAGTACGAAGGGCTTTTGACTGCACTTTGCTTTACTATCATGTACAGCTGCAAGACGCACTGTTTATTATATCGACTTTGTTTTGATAATAAAGCCATATAAAGGAAAGAATTCTTCTAGGTTCACGTTGTTGGTCTTTGAAAGTCCTGCTTAAAGAAGAGACCAAATGTTTTTCATGTAATGTAATGTTTAAGGAAGTAGCATATCTGAACTCATGCTTGAAGCATTTTATGATCTTCACATGGGTAATCACTGTTCTTAATATCCAATGAGTTGCATGCACAAACAATTTCAGCAATTCATAGGAAACATTTGGAAGTTTCAGCCATAAAGGAAATAATTCTTCTAGGTTCACTTTGTTGGTCTTTGGAAGTCTTGCTTGAAGAAGAGACCAAATGTTTTTCCTGTAATGTAATCAATGTTCTTAATGTCCAATAAGTTGCATGCACAAACAGATTCAGCAATACAGGGAAATGTTTTTGTACTGAAAGTTCTTAAATTTTTTGGGCCAAGTACGCGAGTTAACGTGGATAATAACCCAGAGGAGTCCGTCCAGCGCAGGACTAGAACCGTCAGTGGACGGGTTTAACACCTTGAACTCCATCCACTGGGCTAGCGCTAAGTTCTGGGCATCGGCTAATATAGTTCTTTTCCTTATGCTAACACATCTTTTGCACATAATTATTGTTCAGCCCGTTGATGGAAGGAGATTTAGAGGCACGATGAAAACAAAGATTGATCTGACGATGCTATTGAGATGTGTAAGGTGTTTATTCTATATGATTTTTTGTGTTTGGAATGTGTGATGTTAAATGAGCATGAACATACACTCTCGATTTCAAAAAGCTAAACAGTACACATTGTAAACTCGGTCTTGCGCTCACTACACGGATAGATAGAATTTATTTGTTTTCTTCATTATAGCATCGCTAGATTCTTTTTTATGAAATATAACCTTCATGTCCCATGCCTCGGTTTATTTACTAAATTTACATTTTTAGGGCTTGTTTGATTCATAGGATAGGAAAAGTATAGGAATAGGAAAATTATAGGATTGATATGTCATGCCAATGTGAATCCTATAGGAAGAGGGATCTTGTTTGATGTGGCAAAGGAATTTTTCCATGAGGTGTGACCTAATGTTGTTTTTCTATAGGAATTGCACTACAAGATTTCTATAGGATTAATTCCTATAGGATATGTTCCTATGAATCAAACACTAACATAGGAAAAATTTCCATAGGATTCAAATCCTACGCAATTCCTATAAATCAAACAAGCCCTTAATGGACGGGCACAGCAACGCACGCCATCATGATCTAGTGAGTTATCTAAAGAACAGTTGCACGAACATTCTGACTATTAATTTTTTAGAAAGTTGTTGATAATTTTAGATGAACAGGGATACCCCGATTTCTATTAAGGACTTTGCTAACGCGCGGAGAGGCGCCGCGCGGCGCCTAATTGCCATATTAATTAGGCCTAGTTTTCATATTAATTAGGCCTAAACTAATTAGTCCGCAGAACATTAGCGTGTTTCTCCATTGTCAGATTAGTCAGATTCAATCCTAATTACTCTAGGTTTGTTGCCAGATTAATTTTTCCACAAAATTTTTTTACCAGATTAATTATTTCAAGCTGTAGTGTTCTCTACGCGCCGCACGGAAGGGTGCACGGTGCGACGTCTCTTTTTAGATTTTTCCTACTATTAAGGGTGTGTTTGGTAGATCGGTCCAACCAAAATATTCTCATCTCAACCGAGATTTTTAACGATTCAGATGTTTGGTAAACCGATTTTCTGGCTCGGGCAGTGCCCACCTAGCACGAAAAAGGGCACTCAGCCCTGCTCGATTGAGAAGTTCAGATCGAGCTTCGCTGCTCGGCAGGGCTGGAGTCGCCCGAAAATCTACCCCGCGTCCCCGCGCCTGGGCTGAGACCAACAAGGGTCACAGCCCCGCTCCTCATTCCGCCCCCAACCCGCTCTCTGTCACACGCCTATACGCCGCCGCCCTTCCATGACGCCGCCTCGACCTCGACCTCCTTCCTTCCTCTCGACACAGGACTCCGCCGCCGGCCTCGGCCGCCGCCTTCCTCTCGACCCCATCCACCGTCGCCAGAACGCTCTGCTACGTCCACCATGACTCGCCACACCGAGCAGTAGCATCAAGTCGCGTCGGCCTCCTCCCGTGGCGCCTGCTCCGGCGAGGCGAGGCGCAGTCGCCGGCGCCTCCCGCAGCAGCCGCCTCCAGCGAGGCGGCAGTCGCGTCGGCGCCCTCCTCCCGCAGCCCTCTCGTCTCAGGCGACTGATCACGGGTCACGCAGACCACCGCCTGCAGCATCAATCCTCCCATCACCACTGCGTCGCTCCACCACTCAGCACACACCACCAGCACCCCACGGTCCGCCACCGCCGACGAGGAGCTCCCACCATCGCGAGGTGGAGACGAAGGGGCCGATTGCTTTTGTTTTGTTTTGTTTAGGGGCCTTTGTGTAAGATTTGGACAGCTCCGTAATTACCTAATTTTTTGGTCAATCTCAGCTCATGCATCCTACCAAACAAAGCATCAGTTCAGCTTGTCTCAGCACATACAGGGCTACCAAACAACCACAAAATCTCAGATCAGCTTGTATGAAGTCAGCATATCTCGGGAGAGTGAATTTCTAATGACACAGGCTACCAAACACACCCTAGTTGTCCCTCTCCATCGACCGGTACCCGTCTGATTGGAGCATGGGCACATTGCCCGGGTCGATATCGCTCGCCAACTTACCTGTGTTCTCTCGCCGCATAAAGTTCCGGCCGGCCTCATAGATGGGCATGAGGTGGTTTCTTGACCTGATTAATCACGGTGGGCCAATTTGACCTCCAGAATAGCATCCCTCAGGACTGTTGGCCCACTGCGGGTACTGATGATGATCTAACGGTCAAAAATGGCTAAGGAACAAGATCGGAAGGCTGAAATATGAGATGCCTCATTTTTAACTCGGTTATAGTAGTAATAAATACCAACCCGATCCCACGAGAATCATTGCGGCAAAACATTCCTTTTGACTCTGGACATACATGCAACCCGACCATTCCTTGAAATAGGCAAACAATATAAAACATAAAACAAATCCGATTAGTCACGGTTAAAATTATCTTTTTCATTGGGACGTTATCCAGTTATCCTAGTTTGACAGGAGAGTTACATAAGGGACGGAAATTATGTATTACCAAGAACTACAGTGGCAAAAGTAAAATGGCAAGATTTAAAGTGGCCAAAACAAAATTTCGTCTTTTGATCCACCCACATTTTTTAGTTAGCATAAAACACATAATAACTTTTGTAAAATTTCGGAGGATGAAAAGAAGGAAGAGACGTGTACTGTGTACGTCAAGCTAAGTACTCCGTACTTTCCCCCTTGTATTCTGAGATAGTATAGCCATTATTGATGAGAGTGACCCCGCATGCATGTGCCAAGGCTGCAACCGTATCTTTTCAGTTTTGATCCGGCCCTGCTGCGCGCGTGTCCTTTTCCCACTATTGATCGCATCGGTACGTCCATTGTGATCCTCCGTCTGACTCACTTCGATCTTATCCTAATCCCCGTGCGACCGTGCGGTGCCAGCAGCTAGCGAAACGCTGCAGAGACTGCACATGCAGCCCACGGTTTGCTACCACCCCGACGGCTGGAGCCCCTGATCCCTGTCCTGCTCATGTAAAGTACTCCCATTGTTTTGTTTTCCAAAAGGACCATAGATCTATGGATAATTATTTATAGTAGTACAAAGAAATTAAAAATTAATAATAAAAGTTATAACGTTCTAGCGACCACTATAGAGACTACACTAGCACAAGCCAGATGTGCATCGCCGTCCTCGTCCGTTTCATCGCAGCAATACTTGTCCTAGTAGAGCATGTTTAAGTAGAGAAACAGAATTTTGTTGTGTTAATGCCTCAAAAGATAACCTGTACCAACAAAAAAGAGAACCCTTCTGCCGGTGAGTGGCCGTGGTCTGCCACGCCTCGGCCCCGAGGCCACGAGATGCGGAGTGGTCTATCGTGGCGAGGAGACTAAACCCTAAATTTTACTATCACCTCCGGATCGCCTAGTCTTGTGCCGAATGTACATGCATAAAACAGATTTTCTAATGCCCTAGACTATTTATTTTTCTTATAAGAGCTCTAAGAATATATATTATACTTGTAACACTGGTTTGAAATTAGTTAATTTTTAGTCCATATTAACATACGTCTGGTATAATATATCATCCCACTATTTTCTGCTTTATCAATTTCGGAATGGTGTGACCAAGTCGAAAGTATATTTGTTGCTACAGATTGCCTTAAATGTGTTCAACGTTGTCGTCAAATATACGAGTGAATCTCAATGTATCTTATAGGGCCAATTGCGATTTCTTCTTCGCTACTCATGCTGTGTCATTTCTGTATTTAGCATACGTAGGCTCCAAGTAACTGTTAAACAAATACACCAATGGTCAGACACTAGCATTTTTGTTCAGCAAGAAAGAATACACTACACACATAGGGATAAAAACGTATAGGAAGAGAATAAGCATGGGAATTGTGTCTAAATAATTGAAAGGAGAACAGGGAGATACAAATCTTCTTTTTTGTGTCTTTTTTACAGAACCCTTTTTGTGTTGAGAAAGAAACCGTGTAGTTATCCTTTTGTTTTGAAGAGAGAGAAAAGGATGGTGGTTTATCTTGTGCTGCAGGGTTTATTGTCCTGGTTGACAAGTCAATCCCCTCCCGGCCTTCTCCCATAAATAAACCCACCAACGCACCCAAAAGCCCGCACCCAGAAACAGGCACCAGCGAAACAAACAGAGACGCATCAGTTCCCATCCTTTCCTCGTCGCTAGTAGATCTTTTTGCAGGAGAGGGAAAAACTCCGGCGATGGACGGCGGGAAGAAGAGCCGGGACCCGCACAAGCAGCCGCAGGAGCGCAGGGAGCGCAAGTCCTGCACCGGCATGAGCGGCGACGCCAAGAAGGGCGGCCGCGGCGGCAAGTTCACCTGGGAGGGCGCCGACGGCTACACCGACGAGGATCTCGACCTCATCGGCAACAAGGCCGCCGGGGTCGGCGCCTCCGACAACAAGAAGTCCTAGGAACCGCCTCCTTCGCCCCCGCCCGCCCGCACGTCGTCTTCCGGTCCGATCGTCGCCTCGTTAGCTTCCCGTGTCAGTTCTTGAATAAATATGTTAGGGTCGTGGGCGTGTAGATAAGGTCTATCTCATCTATCTTAAGTTGTTGACTTGCTAGTGCCGGACGAACTGATTTATCCGGATCTTGCACTCATGGTTCAATCTGGTGTTCTTCTTTCTTCGATCTTGTTTTTTTATCCTGCCATGGTTTCTTCTGTGTTCCGAATCGATCTGTAAATTCGTCGGCAGACTGGTAAGCTGTCATGATTGATATGCTTCGTCCTACCTTGGTTCAGATTTTACAGAAGCTCGACATGACCAGTTCTCCTTGTACTACGATTTCTGAATCACCTGACAAGAAGATCCACCGGACTATCATGGATCAGTTTCCTTTTTCTTTCTTGTCTGCCTGCCTAGTATGGCTGATCTCTTGCATCGAGCAGTTCTTACAAACAAACAGGAGTTACTGCATCATCTGATTCATAAATCGGAAG
Organism: Avena longiglumis; assembly: GCA_030063025.1. Taxonomy (NCBI): domain Eukaryota; kingdom Viridiplantae; phylum Streptophyta; class Magnoliopsida; order Poales; family Poaceae; genus Avena; species Avena longiglumis. The sequence goes on along the minus strand of CP125974.1, from coordinate 188,146,882 downwards.
TCTGCAGGAGTCACTCTCGCAGTCCTGGCCCACCAAGCAAATGATGCATCATCATCCAAATCGAGCAAATTGTACTACTCCCTCCGTCCCATATTAATTGACTTGGATTTGTCAAATTTTAGATGAACCTATATACTAAATAGTGTCTAGATTCATCCAAATTTTGCCAAATCCAAGCCAATTAATATGGGTCGGAGGGAGTAGTTGTTTTATAATCGTTTCGTGGTCTATCCACAAAGAAAAGACAAATCGAGGCCCGGAGACAGCATCGATGACACGTGATGGTCATCGACGAACGCCTTACTTCAGATTAGCGAGGTCGTGACTAAACCTATCATGAGAACGCTCCAATTTAACAAAATCACTAGCTCTCTGTAACGAACCCAAGTAGATTTCTTCAACTAGCTCAAAATACACAGGTACAGATCCAGAATCAGAGTATTGAGGAGTGAGGAAGAGGAGTAAGGGGAACAAGTTGTGTGATTGATCATCGATAGTCTCTCCTAATTCTATGGAAAATGATTCGCCTCCCCCGGGATCGAACGAAACGATCCCTGGGTCGTTGCTCGCTCACGCTGAGTGGAGGCCCACCCACGACGTGTCTCGTGGACGAATCGACGTGTGACGCGCGCCCCCCGCTATGCGTGTCCAGCTCGTGACGGCAGCACGTTGCGGAGCCCACTGCAACCTCATCTCTTTTCCTCTTTCTCCTTCGTTTCTCCGGCATCTCTCATCCCTCGGTCTTTCCCCGTCTCTTCTCACGCCCATGTCTTCCGACCTTCCAGTTCCCCAGAGATCTAATACAATCCCCTAACAGCCTGCTACAAGCACCCGACGCGCTACACGCTACCAGCCCCGCTTAAGCGCGTGTGACGCAGTTCGACGACGCAAGCATAAGCTCCTGGCTGCAACATCAAGAACGGCGCTACTACAAGGGTGGCGGCGCTACTGACGCCCGGCGGTGCCGCTACATGCACCCGACTGCCCTGCTACACGCGCCCAGCGGCCCCGCTACAAGCGCCTGGCGCGCGTCCGGCGACATTGCTACAAGCTCACATCGGTGCTGCTACATGCACGCAACGATGCTACTACAAGGCCCGGCGGCGGCGCTACATGCGCACGGCAGTTCTGCTACACGCGCCCTGTGGCCCCGCTACAAGCGCCCGACGAAGCTGCTACAAGCGCCTGGCGGCGGTTCTGCTACATGCGCGCGACGACACTGCTACAAGCGCACGGCTACAAACGCCCGACGAAGGTGCTACAAGCGCTCAACGGAGCCGCTACATACGCCCGATGGGCCTGCTATAAGGGCTTGATGGCTCTGCTACAAGCGTTACAGCCAGCTGTGGGTCATCCCTACCATCTTTGACTTGCGGCAGTGAACGCCGGCGACTACTGCAGGACATGCCACCGCGTCACCCCCGTCTCCTCGACTTCCTCTCTGTGCAAGAGCGAGAAGCTCGGTCCCCCATTTTTTTGGGAGAGAGGAGAGGTGCACGCGCGGGTAGCCGTAGTTGACCTCATCTCATCCAGGGACACGTGTCAGCCTCCCGACCCGGGGGATAGGGGGTTTTGATTCCCCGGGGGACGTGTAGAGCTCGCCTTTGCCATCTCAATGCACTATCATGGATAAGGATCTGATTCGGCTACAGGTAATTGATTCTAAACAAGTCCAGTCTAGAAAATATTTTATTACCTTACTTCAGGTTTAGTGGGCGACATTGCCAACTTCTTGGTCTACGTGGGAGAATCAAGATAGGCTTCAGCAAGAGTATCAGAATGCTCTTGCTTGGGGTCAAGCAGGACTTCATGTAGGGAATGTCACGACCATGGGCCGGGCCGTCACACAGAAGAAGACCACTAAAGACGCGGCCCATTGTGACCAAGAACTGACTTGCCCAGTTGGCCGCAGCCTCCGGCTATGTAAAGGGAAGGATAGAATTAGGCGAGCGCTACCCGTCCCCCGGGGGATCAAAACCTCCGATGCCCCAGGTCGGGAGGCTGACACGTGTCCCTGGATGAGATGAGGTCAACTACGGCGCCCTGCGCGTGCACCTCTCCTCTCTCCCAAAAAGCAGGGGACCGAGCTTCTCGCTCTCGCACAGAGAGGAAGGCAATCGAGGAGACGGGGGGCGACTTGGTGGCGTGTCCTGCAGTAGTCGCCGGTGTTCACTGCCGCAAGTCGAAGACGGTAGGGATGACCCACAGCTGGCTATAACGCTTGTAGCAGAGTCGTCAAGCCCTTATAGCAGGCCCATCGGGCGCATGTAGCAGCTACATTGAGCGCTTGTAGCAGCTTCGTCGGGCGTCAGTAGTCGTGCGCTTGTAGCAGCGCCGTCATGCACATGTAGCAGAACCGACAGGCGCATGTAGCGGCACCGCCAGGCGACTGTAGCACTGCCGCCAGGCGTTTGTAGCAGCGTTGCTGGGCGCTTGTAGTGGGGCCGTGGGGCGCGTGTAGCGCCGCCGTCGGGCCTTGTAGTAGCGGCGTTGCGCGCATGTAGCAAGGCTTGTGAGCTTATGTTGTCGCCGGACGCTGGCCAGCGCTGTGGCGGGCCGCTGGGTGCGTGTAGTAGGGCAGCCGGGTGCGTGTAGCGGCGTCGCCGGGTGTCAGTAGAGCCTCCACACTTGTAGTAGCGTCGTTGCGCGCATGCAGTAGCGCCGCTGGGAGCTTGTAGCAGCGTCACCGGGCGCGCGTCTGGCGCTTGTAGCGGGGCCGTTGGGCGCGTGTAGCACGTCGGTTGCTTGTAGCAGGCTCTCGGGGGATTGTATTAGATCTCTAGGGACTGGAAGGTCGGAAGACATGGGCATGAGAAGAGATGGGGAAAGACCAAGGGATGAGAGATGCCGGATAAACGAAGGAGAAAGAGGAAAGAGATGAGGTTGCAGTGGGCCTCGCAACATGCAGCCGTTTCCTGCCTTCACGATCTGGACACGCATAGCGGGGGCGCGCGTCACACGTTGATTCGTGTACGAGATGCGTCGTGGGTGGGCCTCCACTCAGCGCGAGCGAGCAACGACCCGGGGATCGTTTCGTTCGATTCCCCGGGGAAGGCGAATCATTTTCCGATGGCAAATCTGGTTGTGCCATAGTGCCGTTTGGCAATGCTTTCTTCAGTAGTGAAAAATGTACCACATGATGTATTTTGTTAGATAATCACGTGTCCTACACGTATTGGAATTGCAGTCCGAGTAGGTGTAGGTGTCTAGGTACTATACGTATATGTATTAGACTAGGTTTAGCTACCGAGTCGGTTGTCTAGTCTTGGCATATATATATGCGTGTATCCTGGCCTTGTAATCTCACCGTGATCGTGAGTTGAGCAATACAAGAGAGAAAGCAAGGCTCGACAAGAGCCTTTGGCAATCAAAGTTGTTTTGCGTGTGCGTGCGTGAGTGTACTAGTTAGATCAAAAGAATCGATCGGCTAGCAGCACGTGCATCTCGGTGGAAGTTATCGGATACGTGCGTGTCGTCTCGTCGAAATTTCCTCGTCGGTGTCGTCGGAAAGTACTCGGTGGCAGGGGCATGCTAACAATTGGTATCAGAGCCTCGTGAAGGATCTCCTAGTAACGGGACGTCATGACGAAGGAGGTGGACGAGTATTCTGGTGCGGCTACGGGTGCACCGGTGTCGATGCAGTATCCTAACAGCCGCGATAACTACACTGTCTGAGCGGTCCAGATGGAGTGGACGTTAGAAGACGCCAGACTCTGGGAGGCTGTCGATCCAGGCGGCGACGAGTTCAATAAGGGCGCGTTGAAGTACCACCTAGACCGACTAGCACTCACGGCCATCTGCTTGGTGGTGCCGACGGATCTGATGCAACACCTGATCTCAAAGAAATCTGCGAAGGAGGTATGGGATACGCTCAAGACGCTAAATCTTGGGCACGAGCGCGTCCGCGAGGCTACCCTGCAAACCTTGCAGAAGAAGTACGATAATCTGGAGATGGGAGAAGATGAGACGCTATACGCTTTTTCTTCAAGGGTCGCTACACTGGTCAATGGGATTCGCGGACTTGGCGAGAAGTTGGAGGAGATCTCTATCGTGAGGCGTTTCCTCCGCGTGGCGCCGCCGCGTTACTCGCCCGTTGTCTCGGCGATCGAGAAATGCGTTGATCTCAAGACTCTCACGATGGATGATCTAGTTGGACGGTTCAAGGCGCACGACGAGCGGATGAAGATCACCTATGGCGACGCGAAAGTGGATGAGCATCTCATGCTTATGGCTCGAGCGTTGTTCGCCAAGGAGAAGAAGGGCGATAAAGCATCTGGCAGCAGGAGTGATAGAGAAGATTCTCGCCCAGCGAAAAAGTATATCGAATGGGAGGACGAGGACGAGGCTCCGCCGCGGAGGAAGTTTGACATCAAGAAAGTAAGATGTCATAAGTGCGGCGAGCTCGGTCACTTCAAGAAGGATTGCAAGAAATCGTCGAAGGAGAGGGCTCTCATCGCCCAGGAAGGAGATGATGGACCGATGATGCTGATGCTCGAAGTAACCGAGCTGAAGGATGAGGAGGATCCTCCATCACCGGGTACGGAAATTGTGGCGCAATTGAATCACGATCTACCGTGTGTGGATCACGAGCAACGGAGTGTCTCGTTTCTGCGTGAAGCCACGTTTGAGGCAAGTGAAGCTTCAGAATCTGATCATGGTGATCTATGCGTTGGAATTTCACCTGCAACTCCGTCCGGCAATAAGTTCTTCATGCTTGTGGTGGATGATCATAGTAAATACATGTGGATTGTGTTGCTGAAAAGTGAGAATCAAGCTCAACAAGCATTCGAGAAGATCAAGAAAGCCGAAGAGTTTAAGGTGGAGGCGAAGATAAGAGCTCTACGCATTGATCAGGAAGGCGAGCTGCATCAAACCGTGTTGACCATGGCACGGAGGATGATGAAGAGTAAAGGTTTGCCAGGAAACTTCTGGGGTGAGGCAGTCAATACAGCTGTGTATTTGCTGAACATGGAGCCAACTGAGAGTGGAGTTGGTATGACTCCGTATGAAACATGGTACGGACGAAAGCCCTCGGTTGATCATATTCACACTTTTGGGTGCGTGGCGCATGTGGCGGAGCAGAGGACTCCAATGATCATGATAGGATATGAAGGCTCGAAGAAATACCGTGTGTGCGATCCTTATACCAATAAGGTGGTTTTCACGGACGATGTAGTATTTGAGGAAGAGAAATCATGGAATTGGGGCTCCAAGGAACCGGAATATTCATCTTTTCATATCACGTGGGATCTTGAGTATGAAGAAAATATGGATCAACCAAGCTTATCTTTGTCAGCAAATTTGGACCCATAAGAGATTGAAGGCCTAGGGGGTGCTCCAGACATGGACACTAGGCCAGAAGCACTAGGGATACTCCTAGAAGAAAAAGTGTCCGGAGAAAAGGCTAGTCCGTGGTCAGAAAAAAAGAGCTAGAAGGTATTGTGTTTAGCTCATCATCTGCTAGTACAGGAGGTGATGATCCACGTGAAGAGCTTGGGGCAAAGGAGTGTCCAGAAGTGCAAGGGCCATGTGGTGCGGTGGTGAGTCAAGAAATTGGCTCAGAAATAGGCATGCAGGATACGCTGCATGTAGAGACGTTGGCTCCAGGAGCTCTACGTGGAGGCACACAAGGTTCAGAAACAAGCGTGTTGTCGGACGCAAAATAGTATGTCGTGCCGACTCCGATAGAACTGGAGACAAGGCAACTACGACCGATGCAAGCACACATGTGAGGCGTGTTGGACTACTATCCAACAAAAGAATTTTGGACGGTAAATTATCTGGTGAATATGGAGTACGAAAATCAACGTTTGTTCATCAAGGAACCGGTGAAGACTGAAGACATGTTCATGGACGATATCGACAAGGGGAATGCGGAAAAGAAAGGCGCGAACGAGAAGGGTCGACGTGAGAGCCATGGAGAAACCGATAAAAGCAAAGTCGGTGACATGGAGGATGACGCCTGGAGCGGCGAAAGCAATGCCGAGGATGACGCTCGCGAGGAGCAGCTGGCGCATTTGGGACCCAGGTCGATGTAAAGAAGTACATCGTGATTAGGGGGTGATTGTTAGATAATCACGTGTCCTACACGTATTGGAATTGCAGTCCGAGTAGGTGTAGGTGTCTAGGTACTATACGTATATGTATTAGACTAGGTTTAGCTATCGAGTCGGTTGTCTAGTCTTGGCATATATATACGCGTGTATCCTGGCTTGTAATCTCACCGTGACCGTGAGTTGAGCAATACAAGAGAGAAAGCAAGACTCGACATTGGCAATCAAAGTTGTTTTGCGTGTGCGTGTGTGAGTGTACTAGTTAGATCAAAAGAATCCATCGGCTAGCAGCACGTGCATCTCGGTAGAAGTTATCGGATACATGTGTGTCATCTCGTCGAAATTTCCTCGTGGGTGTTGTTGAAAAGTACTTTGTGGCAGGGCTATGCTAACATATTTTACTGTTAGTTGATAGATCCAATTTGTAAGCCACGGGACCCACTTGTTGGAGTATTTTATGAGGTCAAGAACGTGTAAGTGAGTTTCTGATTCGATCTTTTGGCAATCGAGGTTTGGACATAAGGCTGAAGTTTCAGAAACACTTCTCACTCTGCAAACTCCCTTTCAACCCTTTTCTTATCTGCCTGAGCCTTCATACGCAACTGAGCTCGTAATAAATTATGTTGAATGAGTTTCTGCATATCTTGTTTATCTTGTGACCAGGTTACCAAATCAGGAACAGTTGTGGGATCTGAAGTAGCAACATCCTATAGGCCAAAATGCTTTGGTTTATACCCATACAATACCTCAAATGGTGACTTGCCCAGGCTGAATGATACGTTGTCTTGTACCAAAATTCTTCTAATCCATCTAGATCATTTAGTTGGACATGCTTGAGTCATGCAACAGAATTAATACGTAGGTTTGTAGCCAGTGCAGGAACATGGCGTTGTCGCGGTCCGAAAGCAATCATCGCACTCCTGCATTGTTGATTCCATCGTCTGCAACCTAGCGCTTATGAAAGTCGGTGCCAAGATGGATAGAGCGAGAGAGAGAGAGAGAGAGGAGGTGCTCTCCGATGAGATATGGCATCAGCAGATTCCTTCTGTAGCATCCAGATGCTCCTCAAGCCGCGCACGTCTTGGCAAATTGACACTGCTCCAAAAAAGGAATAAGAAACAGAAAATAAAAACAAGGTACGCTGGATATAGGGAGATGGTCTCACCTGGCGAAGATGCCGTGGGCGTCTCTTCTTATCGATCTTCTCCTTGCATGAGATGAGAGGATGCTTCTTATACGGCTAAACAGGAAGAAGAAACAGTGGATGACGTGTTACCTGGTGCCGATGGTGCATGTCCTGTTAAGGGCGGTCGAGGATGTAGCTGGTGTAGGACCCCCATACGCGCCTCCGCACGTCCAGACGCCATCGCATGCTAAGATCCGCTGACTCCCCGAGATCCTACCACCAGCCTACAACCGCTATGCGGGTTGCGGGAGGCCAGCGACAGACCAAGAAATTTTGGATTCGTACCGCCATTGCTGCCATACTTTCCTTGCGGAAAAAGAGAGGTCAAAGAGGAGTACTTGATACAAGGACGACGGGATCGAGTAATTCCTCACCACAACCACGCGCGAGGTCGGCGCGTCCTGCTCGCGTTCCCCATAGCATCGCTAGTCCCTCCATGTCGACAAAGATGGCGTGAGGCAGCATTGGTCGCGGCAGATGTGCTGCTGCGGAGAAAAAAGGAGCAGCTTGCACGAGCTTGCTACTTTGTGGCCTGAAAGTTCGCAGTCGAAGGCATCGTGGGGTCCGAGTTGCGTGTAATCACCACGATTCGAAAAGTTGGTGGGATAATTATCGCGAGGAGCATTTTGAGTGAATGGTGGTCAAATTAAATATTTTTAAATCTTAGCCGTTATGCCAGGATATTGTGTTACATTAGTACCTGTCGTGCCTCTGCTGTGTCCCTTCTAAGTCATCCTATACGTGCCGCACGGACATATTCATTTCTGTACTTCCCTAACCCCGACACTGAATCCAGCGGCAGCGGCGGCAGTTCTCTTTCTCCCTACCCCCACACTGAATCCGGTTTGGCGGTGGCGATGGTCGTTTTTCTCCTCGCCCCTCCCACACACCCCCACCCCCTCCCCACCCACACACACACTAAATCCGGCGGAGGCATGTCAAGCGAGGCCAAGGTGGTTGAAAAGGATACAGATGCCGCCTAGAGGGGAGGGGGGTGAATAGGCGGTTTAATGCGCTTAACAAAAGCGGAATAAAACTAGCGTTTACTTTGTCAAGCACAAAACCTATATAAACTACGGTTCACCTATGTGCACCAACAACTTATGCTAAGCAAAACAAGCAACTATGTGATAGCTAGATATAAGAATTCAAGCACAAAGGCTATCACAAAGTAAAGTACATAAGTAAATAGCTCGGGTATAGAGATAACCGAGGCACGCGGAGACGATGATTTATTACCGAGTTCCTCCCATAAAGAGAGTACGTCTCGTTGGAGGGGTGGGCGGTACTAAGACCACCACGCCACAAAAGGCCTCACCCTATTCTCCTGTGAACCTCACCACAAGAGGCCTGGTTCACTTCTTCACTATCGGTGCACTTGTCGGTGGCAATCCCAAACCTCTCACAAAGGTTGGGGCACTTCTCCACAACTTAATTGGAGGCTCCCAACAAACGCCACCAAGGCCACAACCTGCAACACCAACAAACTGTCTAGGGTTCCAAGAACCCAAGAGTAAAAAGCTTCTCAACTTTCACTCACCAAATCCTCCGAGGAGAACTCAAACCGATGCACCAAATGCAATGGCAAGAACACAGGAAGTGCTCAAGTCCTTCTCTCCCAAATTTCACAAAAGCTACAAAATCTAGTGGGAAAATAAGAGAGGAAGAAGACAAGAGGAAATCCACAAAAGATACCCCAAGATCTAGATCCCAATATGTTCCCCTCACATAGAGGAGAGATGGATTGGTGGAGTTGTAGATCTAGATCTCCCCTTTCAAATCCCCCAAAAAGATTCAAGAAATATGGGAGAGATTCAGAGTATTTGCAAGCTCTTGAAGGTCAAAACAATGGAGGAGAGAGAGAGAATGCAAGCCACATGCCTAAGGAGGAAGAAGGGGTCTATTTATACCCCTCCCCAACGAAATATGACCGTTTGGGACCTTCCAGGCCGGATAATCCGCCCCTCTCCCATATATTCCGGGTTCCCTAGGCCAAAAAAATGGCTAAGGACTTCGCGGCGCGACCCTCAGTATAGGGGCGGATAATCCGCCCCCCATGGCCGTATAATCTGCCCCCGTGAAAACTGGCAGGAACAGCAAAACCGAAACCATCATAACTTTTAAATTCGGACTCCAATTTTGATGATCTTGGGCTCGTTTCAAAGATAGTAACGAGCTCTACAAGATCATGCAGGGAACCATCATAGTCCAGCAAGGAAGGATATAACCAGATGATGAAAGGTTTAACCTATCTATAAAAGACAAATCGGTAAAACCTCCAATATCGAAAACACAATAATGAATGCATATGAAATCCGTTTTCGATGAACTTGAGCTTGTTATAGAGATTGACACAAGATCTAAATACTCTCATGGATAAGAACCAAATAAGAACCAAGAAAGAGGATGCCAAGTATGCAAAGGTTTGAGCTCTCACTGAGGGATATGATCAAGTTACTCACTCGAGAGCCCCTCTTGATAGTACGGTTATCTATCCTATAAACTGGTCTCCCCAACTAACACCACGAGACCGGTAAGAAAGAAACCCTATCAATATCAAACCCTTGCCTTGTATATTCCACACCTCAAGATGGAGCACCTTTCTTGATTGCACTAGCATAGGCTCAACTTCTACTTGACCAATCTCCAGATCATTCCTTGAAACCTTGATCAACACTTGATCTTATTCACTTTATTCTTATTCCAACCTTGAAGCCACCAAATGGTTCAAGCATTGTCTATGGACAAATCCTACAAGTAAAACTCAATGCAAAGATAAGTCCATAAAACATTGTCATTAATTACTAAAACCACACATGGGGGCACACATGTTCTTTCAATCTCCCCCATTTTGGTAATTGATGACAATCCTTTGAGAGGGTTTATATAATCAACTTAACAAATAAAAATGGTTGCGCCAACATCAAATACTACACAAGTATGTGATGTTGGTACACCCATAATACTGTTGGTGGAGTGTCCTCCATATATTCACATGCAAAGCAACAACAAAGATGCAAGAGCATGATAGGCAAATGCTTAAGAACAAACTCAAGGCATAAAACCAAATTCCCTTAAACCCTCCAAAACTTTTCCCCCATTGGCATCGATTGCCAAAATAGGTGAATAGTTCTAAACGACCAATATAGTGAGAATTCCTCCAAAGGTGTGCATTTGAAACAAATTTATTATGATAAAACATTTACACATATCCAATGATGAATACTTAGGAGGAGGTCAAACTATATTGAGGATCAAAAGATTAAAAAAAAACAAGATGAAGAAGCATCAACAAATGATGCAAGCAATCAAAAGATCCAAAAAAAACCACTTGACAAAAGGAACATAGCAAATGAAAGATTGATAATATTATAAGATCGAAAAGATATTGTTCTAAATAATATGAGGATGCTCCCCAAGGTTTGTGCACAAATTATAATCTGTATTTGAATACAATATAGAAAAACATGGCATCCTCACTCCCTCGATATTATTTAAAACACAACGATGTACAAAAGAGCATATACCAAGGCATAAAACTTGCAATAAACAAATGGTTGAGCAATGAGTAAGAGACAACATAATAGCAGGCTCAACCACAAGGATGTGTGAGAGGTATGACAAAGCATATTATAAGACTAGTACAAGGATGACCATTGAGTATCAACATAGTCTTCAATGAGTGATATTGCTTAGTATGACCATACAACACACATGAAACAAACAAGACATCAAAAATAGAGTTGTAACAAGTCTCATGTATATAAGTTTCTAAGTAGACAATCTCACAAAGATATTGATCCACAAAGAAACATGTACACATAAGTTAGATACTAAAATAAATAGAGCAAGATATGCAAAACGAAGTCATGACAATACAACACTAAGATCTTTGCTTGATAGCATGGCCAAAAGGCTCAATTTTATCTTATTGTATATTGATGAACTTCAACCACAAACATATCAAATACATAAAATTCATGCCAATATGCAACCTACCATATGTTGGAAGATGATATGTATGCATGAGTAAGAGATACTTGTTACCGAGATATCATTGGTGTGATGAAGTAGATAGGAGCTCGTTGATCATCCTAGCTTGTCTCTAATTTTCATTGAGTCAACACTTCTTTCTTATGAAAGAGACAAGCATCCAATGTACCTAAAACAAAATTCAAGTACAATATGGTCCCCAAACTTATTGGGTCCAAAGTAGTTAGATAACTACAATACATAGGAGAGACTCCACATAAACATGTGCATATTGATATGAAATTGAACTCCATGAACATCTTATCCAATTAGGATTTGGTGGAGTTTCCCCTACATATTGGATCAAGGAAAGCAAGCATGCCATAATATATATATATATATATTTAGTAAATATGCATGCACATGACTTTCAAGAACCAAATGAGATACAATTTGAACAAAACACCAAGTAAACCAAGAAGGCACACCAAAGTGTGACACGATGAAAGGTTGTTCAAACTATATAAAAAACCAAATCAACACATGGTAGACCACACAAGTCCAACAAATGAACTAGAAAAAAACCAAAGAGAGAGAGATGGACAAAAACACAAATGCTCAAGGGTTTATCTCATTCTAAAAGGTAAAAATAATAAAAAATGGAATGAGACAAATCCAACTCCCCAAAAGAGCAAGGTTTAAACAACCACAACAAACTCTCAGCACTTTTCAAGATGGCACAAAGTACGCCAAAAAAAAATCTTCTAAAGATACAAAACATGATATGGATCAAAACATGCTGTGAAGAGGCATAAAAGGAGTGTTCTAAATGATATAGGAGAGCTCCCCCATGATTAGTGCATTATTTAAGATTTTGCATTTGAATACAAAATGCACACACACACGCACACAGGATCATCATCTCTACCTACATAAAAAAATAGAGAATTAAACAATTTCAAGTTAAATAAATATCCATAAGAGGCAAGGAAGACATGAGAGTCAACACAAAGCATTTTCTTGACAAACGACAGGGCAAACATAAACAAAACACAGATTGAAAATGATCAAAAATAATTACCACCTATTATAGTACCGAAAGTCCAAGGACAAAGGATATGCAATTATTTCTAGGTGGTAGTTTGCAAATATATCCAAGATCATATTCACGACAAGAGGCAAAAAGATCCAACATGAGACAACCAATGGGCATTATAGAATTTGCATTTCTCATGAGTATTGTACCACATAGATGCTAGATAATATCCCACTATATAAATGCTAGGTGGTATTCCTCATGTACACACATTTTTAGGATTGTGGAATGCCTAATAATAACACTCCCCCAAAATGGGATAGTCCATTAATCTCTCACAAGAGCCAAATAAGATACCAAATATAATCAAGTAAGGCTCAACACAAGAAACACACATACATGGTGTGCCACCTAATCATACACAAAAAAGCTTGATACCTCAAGATAATTAAGTGGAAATCACAACATGTACAAAAGCATGGAAGATACAAAACAAACACATGCACAAGGGGGCGAGTAACTTTCAATGTAATAAGTTAAGCATTTGTTACCGCAAGGAGGAACATTGGATATATATAATATAGGCAATATAATCCACATGACTTGACTTGACAAATATACTAGATGAAGATCCCTCAATTCTTTGTGATGTAGTCAAGTCTCCAATGCCCTCCAACAATACCTATTGATCAAGTTTTGGCTTGTTGGTCCCCAACCAAGTTGGGTCCTAAGAGGTTAGTCACAATAGGCTTGGCAACCCAAATGGTTCTTTTCCTGAAACCACATTGAGCACCAACAAATTTGGCAAACACATTGCCAACCTCATCCTTACAAAGAGAATAAGCATCATCAATAATGATAGGGTTGGATGAGGAGATACCAATAGTGCATGAGGAAGAAATGTGCCCTTTCTTACGGCATATGTAGCAAGTTCTACTCCTGCCATCTTTCTTCTTAGGTGAAGCCACAACTCGAGGAGGAGCTCGAGTAGTCCTCTTAGGAAGAGGCCCATTAATGACTTGAGGCGGAGCTTGAGGCTGCTTCCCTTGTTGCTTCACACTAAGAGGCTTTTTCTTCAATGGGCAAGATATAACATGGTGCCCTTCTTCCTTGAACTTGAAGCAAACAATGTTGGCCAGATTCTTGACTTGATCTTGGCCATTCTTCTTGTTGTCCTTGTGCTTCAACTTGATAGTGGACTTGTTCTTGACATTGGAGTTGAATCCAAGCCCACTCTTGTCATTGGGGGATTTTTGCACACTCAAGATTTTGTTGAGTGCGGCCTTCCCTTGATGACCCTTTTTCAAGTAATTCTTCAAAGAAGTGACTTGAGCCTTGAGCTCTTTGATTTCCTCTACATGGTTAGTTTCAACAAAAGTACTAGAGGAAGTAGATGCTACATTGTTAGAGCAACAAGGCACGGAATGTAATTCATCGCGAGATATAGCATGGTTGTGAGAGGATGAATTACAAGGACTAGCACATGGCAATATAACATTTCGAGTAGATATAGTGCTAATGTCCACATGAGTCCCACTAGATGTTACCTTTGACACGATGGCCTCATGAGCTCACTTTAGCCTACCATGGGAGACTAGAAGATCCTCATGCGAGCTCGAGAGCTTAACATGACTTTCTTCTAATTTCCCATAGTTGCTAGTTAGCAACGCAAGTTGAGCCTTTAGCTCAACATTCTCCTTCAAAATAGATGCTTCACAAGAAATAGAGTTAGTAGCACAAGCATCATCACTATTTGCAAGAGGTGAGGGCAACTTGGCAAGCTCTTTAGAATATGAAGCTTTAAGTTGCTCATGCGACTCGGTGAGTTTGATGAGCTCCCTCTTAACGACACGAGAGCCATTTTCGAGGTGCTTAAAATCCTCAACAAGTTTGCATAAGCAACTTCAAGTTCATCATTTTTAATCTTGAAGGAGTTTGCCACCGCAAGTTCTCTATCATGGTATTCCTTTACTCTAGATAATTCTAGAGTAAAAGTCTCCTCAAGAGATTCTTTGGTGGTTTGTTCTTCTTCAAGGGAGTCCTTTAGTTGAGCAATTTCATTAGCATACTCACTCTCAAGCACAAACTTTCCATCAATTATGTTTTCTTGCTCCTCAATAAGATCATTGCCTTCTATAGCATAATGCAATATTTCAATAAAGTTGAGGAAGCAATTTTATGTTTGAAGAGAGCGCTATAGTCAACCTCTCCCATTTTCTTAATAGAGGTAATATCATACTTACCTCGATAATCATCATTATCATTCTCAACCTCATCATCATCATCATCATCATGAGATACATGAAGGGAATATGCCCTGAGAGGCAATAATAAAGTGTTTATTATGTGTATTCCAAGTATATGATAGATGTTTCTTTTGCATGCTATAATTGTATTTATACGGAAACATTAATACATGTGTGTTTAATAAACAAACAGAAAGTTCCTAGTTATGCCTCTCTCGTAAACTAGCTCGTTGATTAACAAGATGATCAAGGTTTCCTGATCATGGACATTGGATGTTGTTAAAAACGGGATCACAACATTAGTGTAATGGTGTGATGAACATTCATCCGAAGTATAGCATTACGATCAAAGTCATTGAGTTTATATTGCTATAACAACTTACGAAGTGATCCTAATCCTTAGACCATGAGATCATGTCAATCACTAACACCGGAAGAGTTTCTTGATAACACCAAACGTCACACCGTAACAGGGTGATTATAAAGATGGATTCAGAACTAATAAAGTGTTATGTTGAGGCTCATGGATCGAGAGTGGAATTTGTTCATCCCGATGACGGATAAATATACTCTGGGCCCTCTCGGTGATATCACATTGATTAGCTTGCAAGCAAGTGATTTGATCACTAGAATGTTATATCACGGGAACGAGAAAAGAGTGCATGTCGGTAACGAGATCAAACTAGGTATGGAGATACCGATGATCGAATCTCGGACATGTAATATATCGTGAAACAAAGGGATTAACATACTAGCGTAAAAGGTTCCGACGATCACAAGAAAGTCATCGTTGAATGTGTGGGAGTCAGTATGGGTCTCCAGATCCCGCTTCTGATTATTGATCCGAGAGGGGTCTCGATCATGTACGCATTATTCACGAACCATAGGGTGACACACTTAAGAGACACCGACATCCAATTGGAGCAAAAGTTTCATGCCGAAAGAATGAACAAGCGCATGAATTTATTTCACTAGATACCGAAACAGGTTTTCGGGTGAAATTGCATAAAGTGGTTACGCATGTGAAATGGAATTCTAGCAAGGGTTTATTTGTGAATGTTTGTCATTAAAGTAATTGACAAAATTCTGAATAAAATAAAAGAGTTTTATTTAATGAGAGTTTGCATTAAATTTGGTGGAAAGTTAATGGGAATTTGAGTGGACTTTTGAGTGGAGGGAATTTAAAGGACATTTTGTGAGTGGAGTTTCCATCCACATGAATGAAGGAGGGGAGGGGGAAGCCCTCATGGACGGCGGCCACCCCCTTGGGTGCCCCCCTCCTCCTATAAAAGGAGCCCCCCTCCTCACTTGTCTCTCACACCTCCTCGTGAAGGATCTCTCTCCCCCTCTAGAATTTATCCCCCATGGTCTCGGACTAGGAAGATACATGTTCCCGGTGGCTATTCGGCAAGAAAGAGTTGTGCTTCCGCTGCATCGCTGGAGCGAGGAGGCGGAGGTTGCTCGGTGCCTCGAACGTGTGTGCGAGCACAGATGCGCTGCTGATTTGCGGCGCTAGGACTTCCTCTCGATCTTGAGATCGGCAAGAGATCGTCTACATCAACCACGAGTTGAAATCGTTAAGCTTTGTCGATCTTCAAGGGTATGTTCTCTACAGATATACATCTGCCCGTTGTTTGTATCTGGTAGATAGATCTTGGTACATAGTTCCCATCGTAGGAAAATTTTTGTTTTCTATGCTGCGAACCCTACAGTGGTATCAGAGCCGGATCTATGCGTAGATACTTTACACGGATAGTACACATATGAGTATGTGGGCGATGATGATCATGTTTTTGCTATTTTGTTGTAATTTTGGATATTGGTGGCATAGTGGGATGAAGCGGCCCGGACAAACTTTACATGTCCTCGCACATGAGACCTGTTCCACGCTTGACATGCAACTAGTTTGCATAAGTGGCTAGAGGGTGTCTGTCTCTCCTACTATAGTCAATATCTATTTTTCAAACGAGTTGTCAACAATTTGGTTATCCTCGTCGTGGTTCATGTTCGTAGGTAAGAACGGTTCTATCTCGAAAGCCCTAAGCCACGTAAAACTTGCAATGGATAAATTAGAGGCGTCTAGTTTAGATTGTTGCTGGGCTAGTGTTATGATATGGTAGTGTTGTAAATAGAAGTATGAGATGATACTCTTACAACACACATAGCGTGTAAACTCCATAGACCTTGGATTTACACAAATAGGTATGATAGTGATCATACCACGATGCACATGATAGAGATCATCTGCGGGAACCATATCATTTCACTAATAAACATGTGATGTTTGATAGCATCTTATATTGCTTGTTTAGCGCTTTGTTAGCATAATAAGGTGATCCCTCTTTTAAATATCAAGATAAGAATGTGTTCTTCCTTTAGTATGCACCGATTATGTCTTCGTCGCTCCAAGACATCACGTGATGATCGGGTGTTCTTGGATCCACGACCATATTTCGGGTGTAAAACAGTTACACACGCGAATACTAAGGTTCTAACTTGGCGAGCCTAGCATGTACAGACATGGCCTCGGAACACGGACCGAAAGTTTAAGCATGAGTCATATAGTTGATATGATGCCCATTTGATGCTCGCCTTTGAAGCTATACCGACTCACGTGATGATCAGACTTGGTATAGTGGATTTGGTTCATGTAATCACCAAAAAGGCACGAGGGATGTCGTTTTTGAGTGGGAGTTCATTCGTAATATGGATTAGTTGAACTCAATCTATCATACACTTAGTCTAATCTTTACAAATTTTGTTGTAGATGGCACCACCTGCTTTTAATTTCAATGTGTTCATGGAGAAAGAGAAACTAGCAACGAACGGTAGCAACTTTACCGAATGGGCCATGAATTTGAGGATTCTCCTCTCTGCTACACAAAAGCAATACGTGATAGAAGCGCCACTAGGCCCCCCACCTTTTGATGATGCCCCTGACGAGGAAAATAATGTCTATCAAACTCGTCAGGAGGACCACAACTTAGTTCATTGTGACATATTGTATGGGCTAGAGCCGGAACTTCGAAAGCGTTTCGAAAACGACAATGCATTTGATACAATGGGTGAGTTGAAAATGATTTTCGACACACATGCTGCTATAGAGAGCTACAACGCTTCAGAAAAGTTCTTTAGCTGCATGATGGAAGAGCACAGCTCCGTTAGTGAGCATGTACTCAAGATGTCGGGTTACGCCGATAAGCTTGTGTCCTTGGGAATAACGATTCCCATTGACTTAGGCATCCATCGTGTTCTGCAGTCTCTGCCACCTAGCTATAAGAGCTTTGTGATGAACTATAATATGCAAGGCATGAAGAAGTCTCTCCCCGAGCTTCTGTCAATGCTTAAAACTGCAGAAGTGGAGATAAAAAAGGAACATCAAGTGTTGATGATCAATAGGAACACTGGTTTCAAGAAAGACAAGAAGGTAAAACAGAAGGGTAGTAAGGGCGACAAGCCTGTTGCCGTTCCTAAAAAGAAACCCCGAGTTGGACCTAAGTCTGATACCGAGTGCTACTATTGTAAGGGGATGCCATCGAAGCATAAGCGCCGCCCAAGTATCTGGCAGACAAGAAGGCCGACAAAGCAAACAAAGGTATATATGATATACATGTTATTGATGTGTACTTGACTAGTGCTCGCAGTAGCACCTGTGTATTTGATACCGGTTCAGTTGCTAATATTTGTAAGTCGAATCAGGGGCTGCGGAACAAGCGACCACTAGCAAGGGGTGAGGTCAAGATGCGTGTCGGCAATGGATCAAGCGTTGATGTGATCGCCGTCGGAACGCTGCCTCTCCACTTGCCGCCGGGATTAGTTATAAACTTGAATAATTGTTATCTGGTGCCTGCACTGAGCATGAACATTGTATCTGGATCGTGTTTGATGCGAAGTGGTTATTCATTTAAATCCGAGAACAATGGTTGTTCCATTTATACGAATGAAATATTTTATGGTCATGCACCGATGATGAATGGTTTATTTCTATTAGATCTCGATGATAATGTTACACATATTCATAATGTTGATGCTAAAAGGATTAAACTTAATGATGATATATCCGCATATATGTGGCACTGCCGTCTAGGTCATATTGGCGTTAAATGCATGAAGAAGCTCCATTCGGATGGACTTTTGGAATCACTTGATTTTGAATCATTTGATACATGTGAGCCATGCCTTATGGGCAAGATGACTAGAACGCCGTTTTCCGGTTCAATGGAACGGGCGATAGATTTATTGGAAATCATACATTCTGATGTATGTGGTCCAATGAGTGTGTCGGCGCGAGGTGGATATCGTTATTTTGTTACTTTCACGGATGATTTGAGTAGATACGGTTATATCTACTTGATGAAACACAAGTCTGAAACCTTTGAAAAGTTCAAGGAATTTCAGAATGAAGTGGAAAATCATCGTAATAGAAAGATCAAATTTCTACGGTCCGACCGTGGAGGTGAGTATCTAAGTTCTGAGTTTAGCACTCACACGAAAGAGTGTGGAATTGTTTCACAACTCACGCTTAGGAACACCACAGTGAAATGGTGTGTCGGAACGTCGTCGTACTTTATTAGATATGGTTCGATCTATGATGTCTCGATGGACTTGCCGTTGTCATTTTGGGGTTATGCACTAGCTGCTGCATTCACTTTAAATCGGGCACCATCTAAATCCGTTGAAAATACACCGTATGAATTGTGGTTTGAAACAAACCTAAGCTGTCATTTTTAAAGTTTGGGGATGCGATGTTTATGTGAAGAAACTTCAACCGGATAAACTCGAACCCAAAGCGGAAAAATGTCTTCATAGGATACCCTAAGGAAACTATTGGGTATTCCTTCTATCACGAATCCGAGGCAAGGTTTTTGTTGCCAGAATGGATCCTTTCTAGAGAAAGAGTTTCTCGCGAAGGTGTGAGTAGTCGGAAGGTAGAACTCGAAGAGGTTATGGAACCTTCTCTTCAAAGTATGGCGAGTAGCGCAACGGAAGTTGTTCGGAGTTGGCTCCACCTTGAAGAGGGAACTAATGATAATGATCATGAAACTCGAAGAGTACTACCGAACCTCAGGTCAAGCGGGGCGTGCAGCTCCGAGTCAGACGGAAATCTGTCATGAATTTCATGGTTGATGAAAATGATGACCTGCGACGTATGAAGAAGCGATGATGAGCCGGATTCCAACAAATGGTTAGAAGCCATGAAATCCGAGATGGAATACATGTATGAAAATCAAGTTTGGAACTTGGTGGAATTACCTCACGACCGAAAGGTGGAGAACAAATGGATTTTCAAAAGGAAAAGCGATGTTGATGGTAATGTGACCGTCTATAAAGCTCGACTTGTCACAAAGGGGTTTCGACAAATTCAAGGAGTTGACTACGATGAGACATTCTCTCCGTAGCGATGCTAAAGTCAATTAGGATTATGTTAGCGATTCTGCATATTTCGATTATGAGACATGGCGGATGGATGTCAAAACCGCGTTTCTCAATGGTAATATTGAAGAAGAGTTGTATATGATACAACCAAAGGGTTTTGTCGATCCTAAGGATGCTAACAAGGTGTGCAAGCTTGCGATCCATCTATGGATTGAAGCAAACATCAAGTTGGAATCTCCGCTTTGATGAGGTGATCAAAGAGTTTGGATTTGTCCAAACTTATGGAGAAGCTTGTATTTACAAGAAAGTGAGTGGGAGCAATGTGGCATTTACGATATTATATGTGGATGACATATTATTGATCGGAAATGATATAGATCTTTAAACAGTGTTAAAAGTTATCTAAACGACAAATTTTCAATGAAGGACCTAGGTGAGCGTCATACATATTAGGCATAAAGATCTATAGAGATAGATCTAGGCGCTAATAGGGCTATCATAAAGTACATACCTTGATAAGATTTTAAAGAAGTTTAAAATGGACGGAAGTAAGAAGGGTTCTTACCTATGTTGCAAGGCAAGACATTGAGTAAGACTCAAAGTCCGCCGGGAAGAAAGAGAGATAATGGACAAAGTCCCTATGCTTGACCATAGGCTCTATAATGTACGCCATGCTATGTACAAGACAGGATGTGGCACATGCTATTAGTTTGACTAGTAGGTACCAATCGGATCCAGGTTCGGAACACTGGATAGCGGTCAAGAATATCCTTAAGTACTTACGAAGAACTAAGGATATGTTTCTTGTATACGGAGGTGAAGAAGAGCTCGTTGCTAAGTGTTATGTTGACGCTAGCTTTGACACCGATCCGGATGACTCTAAGTCTCAATCCGGATACGTATTTCTCATGAATGGCGGAGCGGTTAGTTGGAGGAGCTCCAAACAACCTGTGGTAGCGGGATCAACAACGGAGGCCGAATATGTTGCTGCTTCAGCGGCTCGAGAGCGATTTGGATGAAGGAGTTCATATCCGAACTAGGAGTGGTTGCAAACGCGTTGGACCCAATGGTGATCTATTGTGACAACAATGGTGCCATTGCCAATTCCAAAGAACCAAGGTCTCATAAGCATTCCAAGCATATTAAGCGCCAGTTTCACTCCATCCCCGAGCATGTCAAGGATGGAGATATAAAGATTTGTAAAGTACATACGGATCTCAATGTAGCAGATCCGTTGACTAAAACTCTCCCTAGAGCAAAACATGATCAACACCAGAACTCAATGGGTGCTAGATTTATCACTATGTAACTAGATTATTGTCTCTAGTGCAAGTGGGATACTGAAGGGAATATGCCCTGAGAGGCAATAATAAAGTGTTTATTATGTGTATTCCAAGTATATGATAGATGTTTATTTTGCATGCTATAATTGTATTTATACGGAAACATTAATACATGTGTGTTTAATAAACAAACAGTAAGTTCCTAGTTATGCCTCTCTCATAAACTAGCTCGTTGATTAACAAGATGATCAAGGTTTCCTGATCATGGACATTGGATGTTGTTAATAACGGGATCACAACATTAGTGTAATGGTGTGATGAACATTCATCCGAAGTATAGCATTACGATCAAATTCATTGAGTTTATATTGCTATAACAACTTACGAAGTGATTCTAATCCTTAGACCATGAGATCATGTCAATCACTAACACCGGAAGAGTTTCTTGATAACATCAAACGTCACACCATAACAGGGTGATTATAAAGATGGATTCAGAACTAATAAAGTGTTATGTTGAGGCTCATGGATCGAGAGTGGAATTTGTTCATCCCAATGACGGATAGATATACTCTGGGCCCTCTCGGTGATATCACATTGATTAGCTTGCAAGCAAGTGATTTGATCACTAGAATGTTATATCACGGGAACGAGAAAAGAGTGCATGTCGGTAACGAGATCAACTAGGTATGGAGATACCGATGATCGAATCTCGGACATGTAATATATCGTGAAACAAAGGGATTAAGATATTAGCGTAAAAGGTTCCGACGATCACAAGAAAGTCATCGTTGAATGTGTGGGATTCGATGGGTCTCGGATCCCGCTTCGATTATTGATCCGAGAGGGTCTCGATCATGTCTGCATTATTCACGAACCGTAGGGTGACACACTTAAGAGACACCGACATCCAATTGGAGCAAAAGTTTCATGCGAAAAGAATGAACAAGCGAGAATTTATTTCACTAGATACCGAAACAGGTTTTCGGGTGAAATTGCATAAAGTGGTTATGCATGTGAAATGGAATTCTATCAAGGGGTTATTTGTGAATGTTTGTCATTAAAGTAATTGACAAAATTATGAATAAAATAAAAGAGTTTTATTTAATGAGAGTTTGCATTAAATTTGGTGGAAATTTAATGGGAATTTGAGTGGACTTTTGAGTGGAGGGAATTTAAAGGACATTTTGTGAGTGGAGTGTCCACCCACATGAATGAAGGAGGGGAGGGGGTAGCTCCCATGGCTGGCGGCCATCCCCTTGGGTGCCCCCCTCCTCCTATAAAAGGAGCCCCCCTCCTCACTTGTCTCTCACACTTCCTCGTGAAGGATCTCTCTCCCCCTCTAGAATTTATCCCCCATGGTCTCGGACTAGCGAGATACATGTTCCCGGTGGCTATTCGGAAAGAAAGAGTTGTGCTTCCGCTGCATCGCTGGAGTGAGGAGGCGGAGGTTGCTTGGTGCCTCGAACGTGTGTGCGAGCACGGATGCGCTGCTCATTTGCGGCGCTAGGACTTCCTCTCGATCTTGAGATCGGCAAGAGATCGTCTACATCAACCATGAGTTGAACTCGTTAAGATTTGTCGGTCTTCAAGGGTATGTTCTCTACGGATATACATCCGCCCGTTGTTTGTATCTGGTAGATAGATCTTGGTACATAGTTCCCATCATAGGAAAAATTTTGTTTTCTATGCTACGAACCCTACAATACAATGGGATCCAAAGAGGTTACCTTTGTTCCCTTAGCCATAAGGCATATGTGAGAACCGGAGGAAGGTGATGATGAGATTGCACTTGTAGCTCTATTCAAGACCTTGTCTTGGCCCATAGAATCTTCATTTTCTTCTACATGGTTAGAAACACAAGCACTAGAGGAAATAGAGGCAATTTTATCATGGCAACAAGATAACACAAGCATATCACCATGAGATTTATTAAAGCCATTACTACATGATATGCAAGGACTATCAACACTAGCATGTAAGGAGTTGTGAGTGCTAGAAGTGTTAAGGTCCGAAGATAGATCATTACAACTAGATAGGGATGAAGGATTACAAATAGTAAGCACACTATCCACATTGCAATTTCTATCACCACTCACCGTATCATTACCTAGTGAAACATCACATGTTGGTGAGGTGGTAGACGATGAGAACTCATCTCGACCGGAAGTGGAAGAAACACAATCATCCTCAATAATGTTGGGCTTGCTATATTTAACTTGAAGATTGGTCCATATCTCACGAGCGCTTGAATAAGGCATGATAGAAGAAAGAACTACATTGCACACAACATGAAAAATAATTTTAGTAGCTAGAGCATCTATATGAGAGTTCAAATTCTCCTCTAAAGATTAGTTTTGGGTATCCATGGGAGAAGAGAAACCCACATATAGATATCCCTCGATATTTGGGTGAATTTCCCGAAATAAATTAAGCATGCGAATTTTCCAAACATCATAATTTGTGCCATCGAATGTGAGCGTGTCCTTGTGCACTAATCCCCTAGGCGACATCTCTACTCTCAACGCGGTGAAGCCTAAAATAAGAGACCGGGCTCTGATACCAATTGAAAAGGATACAGATGCCGCCTAGAGGGGGGGGGTGAATAGGCGGTTTAAAACTTTTACGAGATGGGTTTAACAAAGGTGGAATAAAACTAGCGTTTACTTTGTCAAGCACAAAACCTATATAAACTACGGTTCACATATGTGCACCAATAACTTATGCTAAGCAAAACAAGAAACTATGTGATAGCTAGATATAAGAATTCAAGCACAAAGGCTATCACAAAGTAAAGTGCATAAGTAAATAGCTCGGGTATAGAGATAACTGAGGCACGTGGATACGATGATTTATTCCCGAGTTCCTCCCATAAAGAGAGTACATCTCGTTGGAGGGGTGGGAGGTACTAAGACCACCACGCCACAAAAGGCCTCACCCTATTCTCCTGTGAACCTCGCCACAAGAGGCCTGCTTCACTTCTTCACTATCGGTGCACTTGTCGGTGGCAATCCGAAACCTCTCTCAAAGGTTGGGGAACTTCTCCACAACTTAATTCCCAACAAACGCCACCAAGGCCACAACCTGCAACACCAACAAACCGTCTAGGGTTCCAAGAACCCAAGAGTAAAAAGCTTCTCAACTTTCACTCACCAAATCCTCCGAGGATAACTCAAACCGATGCACCAAATATAATGGCAAGAACACAGGAAGTGCTCAATTCCTTCTCTCCAAAAGTCCACAAAAGCTACAAAAGCTAGTGGGAGAATAAGAGAGGAAGAACACAAGAGGAAATCCACAAAAGAAACCCCAAGATCTAGATCCCAATATGTTCCCCTCACATAGAGGAGAGATGGATTGGTAGAGTTGTAGATCTAGATCTCCCCTTTCAAATCCCTCAAAAAGATTCAAGAAATATGGGAGAGATGCAGAGTATTTTAAAGTTCTTGAATGTCAAAACAATGGAGGATAGAGAGAATGCAAGCCACATGCCTAAGGAGGAAGAAGGGGTCTATTTATACCCCTCCCCAACGAAATATGACCGTTTGGGACCTTCCAGGCCGGATAATCTGCTCCTCCCCCGGATATTCCGGGTTCCCTGGGCTAAAAAAATGGCTAAGGACTTCGCGGCACGACCCTCAGTATAGGGGAAGATATTTGGGGTGGATAATCCGCCCCCATGGCCGGATAATCCGCCCCCGTGAAAACTGGCAGGAACAACAAAACTGAAACCATCATAACTTTTGCATTCGGACTCCGATTTTGATGATCTTGGGCTTGTTTCGAAGATAGTAACGAGATCTAAAAGATAATGCAGGGAACCATCATAGTCCATCAAGGAAGGATAGAACCAAATGATGAAAGGTTTAACCTATCTATAAAAGACAAATCGGTAAAACCTCCAATATCGAAAAGACAATAATGAATGCATATGAAATCCATTTTCGATGAACTTGAGCTTGTTATAGAGATTGACACAAGATCTAAATCCTCTAATGGATAAGAACCAGATAAGAACCAAGAAATAGGATGCCAAGTATGCAAAGGTTTGAGCTCTCACCGAGGGATATGATCAAGTTACTCACTCGAGAGCCCCTCTTGATAATACGGTTATCTATCCTATAAACTGGTCTCCCCAACTAACACCAGGAGACCGGTAAGAAAGAAACCCTATCAAGATCAAACCTTTTCCTTGTATATTCCACACCTCAAGATGGAGCACCTTTCTTGATTGCACTAGCATAGGCTCAACTTCTACTTGACTAATCTCTAGATCATTCCTTGAAACCTTGATCAAAACTTGATCTTATTCACTTTATTCTTATTCCAACCTTGAAGCCACCAAATGGTTCAAGCATTGTCTATGGAGAAATTCTACAAGTAAAACTCAATGCAAACATAAGTTCATAAAACATTGTCATTAATTACCAAAACCACACATGGGGGCACACATGTTCTTTCAGTGGTAGCTACGTCGGCGACTGATTCGGCTTCATCGGAGCCAGCGTCTCGGGCACAGCGCCAAACAAGCAAAGAAGCGATGGGGTCTACAACCTAGGTTAGAAAGGAGGTCATCTAGAAGTTTGCTAACATGATACCTACAAGCAGCGGGTTGAAGAGAAAAGCTAGGCCAGCGGCGGAGTGTTCGGCTGTAGTGCGGGGTCGTGCAATCGAGCGAGAGGTGATTTTTTTCTGTGCCTTGTCTTGCAAGTAGATTAGTTACTACAAAATAGTGTCGAATGAACTGAAAATTCCAATTTTTAATAAAATTTGGAACAACTTCTATGCAACGAACCTATATGAGTTCACGGTTCATGTCCGCTAGTACACTGCAAAACTAGATTTTGGTTGTGAGAGGGTTGTGTTCGGACAGGATGTGTGTCTGCTTGTCAACTACAAAGAGGTTGTGTATGTTTTGCAGTTGATAGATATGCTTCATGCTAGAATTCCTTGGGGATCCAGATAGAGGAAAAAATTGGTGTGGCATAACATGAGTGATACCTATGTGAAAATTGAGCACTCCCATGAGCTTTAGATGCTTTGGGAGTGTTGTCCAGCTGATTTTCAGGTGAAAGTTGAAGCGATGATTGATGATATGTATGCAGATACTGGAGATCTTGCTGCCAGAGATTCTTCTGCTCGAGTTTATGGACCACCAGATGTTGATCAAGATAAGTTCAATATACACCTAGAGGTGGATTCATACATAGCAAAACTTGATGGCGGAGTTAATAAGCCAATTTCATCATGTACTGTGGAGATAGCCGTCAATTCCAAAAACATAATTCTCGTTGAACCGAGAGAGATGATTGGTACGGAAATCATTATTGGCCCTAAGTAGATGGCACGACTCTGGTGGTAGCATCATAAGAAGCAGGAATTTATAGAGGTTTTGGATACCGATGATATGATGCAGATTATGCGACGAAAGAAGCAAACCAGAAAGGTGTTCTTCCTGACTTCCATTTCTGATGTTGTTCGATAGGTTGTGGTGGATGCAGAGGCCCCTGTTGTGGCTGAACAGAACAAGGCGATAGACGTTGATCAGATCTAATGAGAGATGCTACTCAGGGCTTGTCATATAGACCGCAGGGTTCCCCTGCCTGTATTTATAACAAAGATTGTTGTTTCTTTGAAGCTGTGTTGATGTGGTCGTGTTTGTTGATAGATTGCAATCCGATGTTCTATGAGCTATTGATATTTTCGGACATATCACTCGATGAAATCATCATTGTTGTAATAAGACATAAGTACATTGTAGTTCACATGATTATGTTTGCTGAGATGATGTGATATACTTGTTTCTGAGATTATGATTGTTGAGAGATTGTAATATAATGTTCTATGAGCTGTTGGGATTTTCTGACATATCATTCATTGAAACCATCACTGAACAAGATGATATATAAGTACCATGTAGTTGACATGATTATGATGTAATATAATGCTCTTTGGATCAGTAATTTGACTAATCGCTGGATAACTACCTATTACTTAGAAGGAGGTACTATCATGGATGAACGAGCGTTCGGTTTAGGAATAAATCTTACTAAGTAGGATACAATGATATATTGGATGGACAGGTCTAGGATTTAGGAATAAGGTTTAAGGGGTTAGTACAATAAATAGTTCATTAGACCCTAAACCATAAACTCTAATCATATATTGTTCGGTACATAAGATTTTGTATGTTGCTATAAGTCAAACAAATTGGGAAGGAGGAAGTACATGATTAATATTACAAATTAAAATTAAAGAAGAGAAAAACTATTAGATATGAGACAGTAATCCAGCCACGGGACATAGTATCAATTAAACCATTGTAGCATCCAATTTAGTCAATGTTGCAATGTTGACGCACTTCACTTTCCCCACTCCTGCTCTCTCCACTCACTACCCCCTATATCTCCTCACCGTCATTGACGCAACGCCGCGTCCGCATTTTCCATGCCATCCTGGAATGACGAGGACGACCAGTCAAGCAATCATAGCTTTCTCTCCGACATCGAGTCTTCCCTCCCCGATGTGAGTTCCTCTGTTATCTCGGCAATGGTTAGAAATTGATAATTACCTCCACCCAAGACATGAAATGTGCATGCAATCGTGCTTATTTCTAGATTTTAGTTTCCTTATAGGTACCACCAATAATCTACGACCCCGATTGGGAGGGCCTGGATCTCGATTGGAAAGTATCATGTGACCATGGGCTAAAACTGAGGAAATATGTTGCATTTGAAGGCAGTAAAACTAGAATAAGGGTTTTGGGCTGTACAAATCAGGTTTGCTTTCATTATGTACAATGGCGACATGAATAAAATTGTGTAGTGTTATGTTGATAATTGATACGCCCAATTTGCATCACCATTCTATATCATAATTTACCTCTATTCATTGATATTTGTCTTATTATGAGGTATTACTTATGGCTTTTCATCTGTTTATGCATGTTGGATGATTCTTGGAGGATGGACTGTCGGAGTCTGGATTCTGATGGAAAAGAAGGCGTTTCGGTGCAATTTCGCAAAGATCAGGAAAATACCAGAAAAATATGGAAACATATTATTTTACCAGAAGACGAAGGAAGCCAGAAGGAGGGACGGAGAGGGGCCTCAGGGGGCCCACACCCCCTAGGCACGGGCCCACCTAACCCCGCGCCTAGGGCAGGTGTGGCCCACCTGCCCGACCTCTGACTCCGCCCCTTCGCCTATATCTTCCCTATGGAACCCTAACACCGGGGGGAGCGACCACAGATAGATTTCCGCCACCTCTGGGGGGGGGGGTGGGAACACCGAGAGAGAAAGATCTCTCCGGCAGATAGATTTCTGCCGGGGGAATTCCTTCCCGGAGAGGGGAGACCGTCACCATCAACACCGTCATCAAGCTAGGCTTCATCGGGATCATCATCATCATCATCCACACCATCATCTCCACCAGCACCATCATCACCACTCCGTCCCGCTGTAACAATTGTGTTGGATATTGCTTTAGTTCTTAGGGGAACTTTCCTGGTGTTGATTACTATTGTAGTTGATGCTTGTGAGTGGAACCATTGGATTATTGTTTATGTTCAGATTGTTATCCATTACCATATCATCTTTGATCTTGATCCATATGATGTCTTGTGAGTAGTTCGTCTAGTTCTTGAGGACATGGGAGAAGTCATGTTGTTAGTAGTGAAACTGTGATGAGTTATTATTCAATGGTTTAGTATTTAAGTTGTGGTGATATTCTTCTAGTGGTGTCATGTGAACGTCGACTACATGAAACTTCACCATTTATGGGCCTAGGGGAATGCATTGTGTTTTTGGCTACTAATTATGGGGTTGCCAGAGTGACAGAAACCTGAATCCCCGTTAGGACACCTTTGCACAAGGGAGTGTGGGATCTCAGAGTTTAAGGTTGTGGTTAGATTTATATCTTAATTACTTTCCTGTATTTACGGATGTTTGCAGGGGGTTTAATCACAAGTATGTATTAGTCCTAGGAAGGGCGGTATGTTAGCACAGGTTCACCCACACAAAACTTACAAACACCAGCGAAGAGTACTCAACTATTTGAAGCGAAAGCACTTGACAGAATTCCCATTTGTCCTTGAGAACGTTTGGTCCTTATAAGTATTTCCACTGGCTTGTCCTTTGATAAGAAAGGATTGGGCCACTTGCTCCGTTTGTTCGTTACTTTTGTTACTTGCTCTTTGTTTTGTTGCCTTGTTAGAAAACCACTAAAATCCGTTTGCTAACTATTCGCAGGGATTTCCTGCTCCATACCACTGTTCAGCACCTTCTGCTCCTCGTTGGGATTGACACTCCTATTTATCAAAAGTACTACGATAAACCCCCTATACTTGTGGGTCATCAAGACTATTTTATGGCGCCTTTGCCGGGGAGTGAAGCGCTATTGAAGAGTGGAACTGGTAAAGGAAACTTTTACTGTGAGTATTGCTTTTGTTACTGCTTGTTACTTTGTTTCCAATATGGATAACCCACTTGTTTTTCTGTTTGGGAAAACTACTACCACTGCTAGGTTAGTAGATGAACCACCTCCTATTGAGATAGATCCTTTTAAGATACCTACAAGTATTGTTAATCGTGTTATGGATAATTATTATTTTGGGGATGGAACTGTCCATCCTGGTGATCACTTGCTTTTTATCCATGAATTATGCGGGTTGTTTAAGTGTGCAGGTATCACAACCGAACAGGTGAAGAAGAAGTTACTCTCCATATCCTTGAAAGGGAGAGCTGAAGAATGGTATAAGCTGCTGAAGAATGGACAATCCATGGAATGGGAGGAGATGGCATCTCTCTTTTAATCTAAATTTTATCCTCCCAGTGAGATTCATAAGGATAGAAATCTTATATATAACTTTTGGCCTCTTGATGGAGAGAGTACAACTCAAGCTTGGGGGAGATTGAAGTTACTTAAATGTCCTATTCATGAACTCCCTAACAATATTATTCTCAATAACTTTTATGCTAGGCTTTCTCTTCATGGTAAAGATTTACTAGATGCTTATTGTGCTAGATCATTCACACGTATGAAGGAAGAAGCTAAATGGGATCTTCTAGACCATATTCAAGAGAACACTGAAGCTTGGGAAAATGACAAAGGAAGAAAGTCAGGTATAAACTATGATTATGAATGCATTAAATCTTTTATGGGAACTGACAACTTTCGTGATATTAGCAATGATTTTGGTCTTGATTCCCAAAGTATTGCCAACTGTTTTAAGGCCTTTGACTCTTACATAGAAATTCCCAAGAAGAAGTGGAATAAGTATCATGCTCCTTATAAATATGTTGTTAGTCATGTTCCAGTTAGAAGTACTCAAGTTTGTACTACTAATCATATTGTGCCTAAAACTCATGTTGAGAAATTACCTTTCCCAGCTAAGGTAAAGGAGTATTCTATGTATTAGTGCAAATAACAAAGATACAATGAAAACCGTGGAGCCTAGTAAGCATTTGAATGTTGAACCTGTGGTAGCTATTGTGAAAGACACTGTCACTATAAATATAGAGGATGAGCATATTGTCTTCTATGAAGACGCTACTAATATTGTTTCTCATCCTAAGAAAGTTAGAAAAGCTAGTGTACCTGTGCTTTCTGTTAAAATTGGTAGTCACAGCTACTATGGTTTATGTGATATTGGTGCTAGTTCTAGTGCTATTCCTTATGAGCTTTACAGGGAAATTATGCATGAGATTGGTCCTTGTGAGCTTGAGGACATTGATGTGGTTATTCACCTTGCTAATAAGGAAACCATTTGCCCCATTGTTATTGTAAGAGATGTGGAGGTTCTCTGTGGTAAGATTAAGTATCCTGCTGATTTTCTAGTGCTTAATTCAGCAGCTAGCAAAACTTATCCTATCATTTTTAGTAGGCCTTTCTTGAATACTTGTGGAGCTATTATTGATTGTAACAAGGAAAAAGTTTTAAATAAGTTTGATGGAGATTCTTATGAGTTTAACTTTTCCAAATTTGCTAAAGCTCCTTGTGAAAATAGCTTGCTTAATAAAGATTTCAGGATGGAACAACTTGCTTCTATTGATCCAGTCTATGACCTTGGACCTCTTTTTGGTGACTGTAAGTATGCTTATTCTGGTGATAAAGTTGTTTCCAATGACAGTTATATTGTCAATTTTATTCAGAGTGCTACTGAAAGTTATTTTGAGAGAGGGAAACATGGTTTTATGCATCTCAATGATGTTAAGTTTCCCTGTTTTATGTTGGAAGCTTTAAAGTTGTATCTGTTTAGTCTTCCTATGCTTGTGACCTTTTGTTTCAACAATTCATTTTATCATGATACCCCCATTCATAGGAAGTGGGTTAGACTCAAGTGTGTTGGTTATTTGCTTCTTGATGCACTCTTTCATTTCAAATATATATCTCCTTTGTGAGCATATTTGGAAGTTTCAAGCCTAACTTAAAGGCATTAAAGAAAAGTACTTGTTGGGAGATAACCCAAGAGTTTTGTCGAGTCTTGGAATTTATTACCTTAGTAATAACTGCTCCTTATCCTTTTTGTTTTGGTTTTTGTGTCAAGTTCAACTACTTTTGTGAAGTAAAGGAGTTGTGAAGAGTAGCTGTTCTGGGGCAGATTTTTGTGCTGCATTGTAAAAATTCGTGAGGAAGCTCAATACTTCGGATGGAGCTGCATTTTTCTGAGATTGTTCTCCAAGTTGTTACCCAACTTTCATCAGTTTTGCACTTTTTGATTTGAGCAACAGAAGGTCTTCAAAAAAATCATTCTTTACCTGCTGGTATGTTTTGACAGATTTCTGCCATCGTTTGCATTTGCCTCTTACAAAAGCTTTTGTTTTGATGGATTTTCAGTTGAAGTGTGTACCAAAGGTTTGTTGTTTTTGATTAGACTAACGTTGTCATTGAGTTTGTGCAAGGGTTTTGTAAGAAGGAAATTCTCAGGAGAAAGAGAAAAGGAATCTGTAGAGTTCGTCTTTGAATAGGTAAAAGTGGTGAAAACAGAAGGTTCGTGAAACTCTTATCTTTTTATATTTTTGATGTTTTTAATACATAAGGGAAGTTACAAGATGAAACTGAAGAGGAAACGGATCCCGGGGTGGACAAACCCACCCCACGCATGGGCCCAGCCTGGCCGTGCCTGAGGGGGGTGTTCCACCTCCGAGCTCCGACTTCGCCTCATTTTCGTGTCAAAACCTTCCTTATGCATTGAAACTTCGTAATAAATAACCCCCCGGATCCCCCAAGGTTCGTGCATCGTGTTCTCGTCGTGTCTCAAGTTTAAAGCACCATGGCCTCCGCCAACGACAAAGGCAAGAATTCCGAGGAAGAAGAACCTCAAGTCCCCAAGGAGGAGGAGATTCCGGTAGGTTATGAAGGAGACATGGAGGAGGACGAGCATCCGGACACCGCACTATCGTCGCAAGCATTGGTTTGGTGGCACAACCTACCCAGCTTAGGAGGACAACACAGATGTCTACAGGAAGGAGAACTCCGCGTCATATCCTCGCTCCGCGCACACTTCCTCCTAGTACCCCTTGTTCTAACCGTGTAGGAAAGAAACACTCTAATTTGGAAGAATGGAGAAAGAATAACAAGGACTGGGATCCTCGGTCCGAGTTGATCATGGGCTGCATTGAGCATAATTTGGAGTTAATTCGTACTCTGACCTTCGATATGGAGTATTTGAGGAAACTTATTGAAGATCTTATCAAGAGAACACCACCACCACCAAAGGAGTAATTCGTCATCAAGTTTGTCATCCCCTTGGCTTGTTCCAAGATTGGGGGAGTGCCGCGGTATCAACACCATTATCTTTTATCTTTTACCTTTTCAGTGGATTCATATCTGTGGTAGAGAGGTTATTTTATAGTTTGGTTTGCTTGTGGAAGTATCTCTCCTTTAGTTGATCATCTATGTATCCCTTGGTGTGAGTGCCTTTATTGGAATATTAATGAGAAGTCTCATCTTTTAATTTTTGCACTTCTTATTTTAGTTTGCAAATCTCTATTATATGATGGATCTTGTTGATCAGTATTGGCACCACTTTGGGATCATCAAGTGGATCTAAATTGGTTTTGGCAAACCGAGTTCTGGTCAGTGGCATTAGTTTAAAGAAAAAGAAAGAAAGAAAAAGCTTTCAGGATTTTTGTATCATTTGTTTTCTTTCTTGTTGGATCATAAGCTTAGTATTCTTTATTTAAGATTCTTTTGTGTCTTCAAGGAAGATTGCATGTTTGGCTTTATTACTTGTATGTTTGTTTGTTTCTTTCAACTCTCTTACTTGCTACCCAGCCTTGCTAGCCAAAAACCTATTTTGAGAAGGCATACTTCTCATGTTTCCAAAATCCTTTGAACCCAAAACTTTTGCCACTTGTTTCCACCATATCTACCTAGTAGCTTTTTATACTCCAAGCAAATTCTCAAGCTTCATCTACCTTTCTAATTAAAAAGTATTTTGTTATGTGAAAACTAGTTAGTAAATCTCTCACGAACTTGATGGCACACCTTATTTCCTTGCCCCTAATAGACTTGAACCATTGTGAACATCGAAGTTGTATATGCTTTCATCTATACGTTGTAATTAGCAGAACTGTGCTGTCACGGGGAACATTTTCAATATTGCACCTGTACTCTGTACACAACTGATATCATGCTCTTTTGTCTATGGATGTCAACGGTGTGAAATAAAGAGGGAACTTATAAGTCCATGAAGTTTGTATCCTGTGTTAGATAAACGCCTGGGCCGTTAGCCTAAGCCATGCTTAATCATGGTGGAAACTTGCAGCATCACCATAGTGAGTCATCTATGAAGCATCCTCAATAAAAAGCTATGCACATAGTAACTAAAAAGATCACTGAGATGCTCATTGTCTGCTTGCCTTGTCATTTTGGTTATGGTAAAGCTCCTGTACCATGTGCAAGGGGTACCCCGTTGGCGGTTCTCGATGATATGCAAATACTTACAATTATAAGAACTTACCTGGACCCAAAGTTGAGTATGCATGAGGAGTGGCCCTCATATTCAAGGGACATGAGATTGCCAACTTATATTTCATTAAGCATATACTCCATCTTTGTTCACTTTAACCTTAATCATCTCAAGATTCTTATGATAGGGGAAATGAGGGCTCAAAGCTAGTAAGTACCATAATATTTTGGAAGCTCTCTATGACTTGTAATCCCTGCTACCCTCTAAGAAGGGACCTTTCTCCTAGTTACCAGTTGAGTCAGTAAACCTACTTCCTCTCTTTCTCCAGCAAGCATTTGAGTTGTTGTGTTTCAAGCATTCATATGGTGATTTATTCAATCATGTTATTTATCTTCCTTGTTTGCACAAAACTCTTATCTATTGAGTATTACTTTAAAAGCCTTCACTTGTGAAAAACCTTTTTGAGAAAAGAGTGTTCCTGTTTTGAAACTTCTACAAAAAGCTTTTGTGAAACTGTTTGCCAGGTGTTCTCTAACCAAGAACAAGTTTGCCAATTCCAATTATGATTTATCTTTATGCGTCTCTATTGTGACTGCTGTACTTGGTTGCAAGCTAAGTTATATAATGGTGAGTTGCTTTCTTATATGAGTTGTGTAATGGTAAGTGTGATGCTTCTTGTTCGTATTCTTTTATCGACACTTCACTCCATAAACCTGTGGACATGTTTACTGAGCTCAGTTTTCGCTTGAGGACAAGCCAAGTCTAAGCTTGGGGGAGTTGATACGCCCAATTTGCATCACCATTCTATATCATAATTTACCTCTTTTCATTGATATTTGTCTTATTATGAGGTATTACTTATGGCTTTTCATCTGTTTATGCATGTTGGATGATTCTTGGAGGATGGACTACCGGAGTCTGGATTCTGATGGAAAAGAAGGCATTTCGGTGCAATTTCTCAAAGATCATAAAAATACCAGAAAAATATGGAAACATATTATTTTACCAAAAGACGAAGGAAGCCAGAAGGAGGGACGAAGAGGGGCCTCAGGGGGCCCACACCCCCTAGGCGCGGGCCCACCTAAGGCCTCCGAATCCACCCCTTCACCTATATCTTCCCTACGAAACCCTAACACCGGGGGGAGCGACCACAAATAGATTTCTGCCGCCTCTGGGGACGGAAAACACTAAGAGAGAAAGATCTCTCCGGCAGACAGATTTCTGCTAGGGAAATTCCTTCCCGGAGAGGGGAGACCGTCGCCATCAACACCGTCATCAAGCTAGGCTTCATCGGGATCATCATCATCATCCACACCATCATCTCCACTATCACCATCATCACCACTCCGTCCTGCTATAACAATTGTGTTGGATATTGCTTTAGTTCTTAGGGGAAACTTTCCCGGTATTGATTACTATTGTAGTTGATGCTTGTGAGTGGAACCATTGGATTATTGTTTATGTTCAGATTGTTATCCATTACCATATCATCTTTGATCTTGATCCATGTGATGTCTTGTGAGTAGTTCGTCTAGTTCTTGAGGACATGGGAGAAGTCATGTTGTTAGTAGTGAATCTGTGATGAATTATTATTCAATGGTTTAGTATTTAAGTTGTGGTGCTATTCTTCTAGTGGTGTCATGTGAACGTCGACTACATGACACTTCACCATTTATGGGCCTAGGGGAATGCATTGTGTATTTGGCTACTAATTGTGGGGTTGCTGGAGTGATAGAAACCTGAACCCCCATTAGGACACCTTTGCACAAGGGAGTGTAGGATCTCAGAGTTTAAGGCTGTGGTTAGATTTATATCTTAATTACTTTCCTGTAGTTACGGATGTTTGCAGGGGTTTTAATCACAAGTATGTATTAGTCCTAGGAAGGGTGGTATGTTATCACAGGTTCACCCACACAACACTTACAAACACCAGCGAAGAGTACTCAGCTATTTGAAGCGAAAGCACTTGAAAGAATTCCCATGTGTCCTTGAGAACGTTTGGTCCTTATAAGTATTTCCACCGGCTTGTCCATTGCTAAGAAAGGATTGGGCCACTTGCTCCATTTTTTCGTTACTTTTGTTACTTGCTCTTTGTTTTGTTGCCTTGTCATAAAACCACTAAAAATCCGTTTGCTAAGTATTCACAGGGATTTCCTGCTCCAGACCACTGTTCATGTCACATCCCAAGATTTTCCAAATCTTGTAATGTGAAAAATAAATAAATAAAATAAAACTTTGTTTGATTTTTAGGGTGAGAAGAAACTTTTTAATCCAGTGGGAAATCTTCAAACCTATTTGGATTAAATAAAATCCTAAAGGGATTTAAAAAGATAAACATTTTAAATAAAGGAAAATAAAATGTTTTGGAAATTACCATTTTGGATCTTTTAAATAAAAGGATTTGTTTTTTTAATAAAATAGAAGTTTATAAATAAGGATTATTTTACAGAAACAAAATTAAACCTTGGACAAGCTTTTGAAATAAAACATTTTGTTTTGATAAAAATGGTAAAGGTTTATTTAAAATAAATTAATAAGGATTTAATATCCAAGTTTTACTAATAAAGGTTTTACCATTTCCAAAACAACAAAACTTATTTACTTATACAAAATAAGTTTTCCAAGTATTTTATATTCCCAAATAAAACCTACTGATTTAGTTTTGAAAATATTTAGTTTTCAAAATGGAGTTTGGAATAAAACAAAATCTATTTGATTTATTAAACAAGGTCTGTTTATTTAATTAATAATGGACCCTAAAATAAAAATTATTATTTTGGTTTGGAATTTTGGTTTATGTTACTAAACAGAACCAAATTCATAGTTGCAAAGTTTGGTGATTGTTTGAATTGATTTGAACATTGTTTGGTTGTTTGAAATTTCAAAACAGAAAAAAAATTAGAAAAAGGAAAAACAATTTGGAAGGAAAAAAAATAGAACCTGGACCAGCCCAGTCGACAAAGCCCAGTAAGCCCAGCAACCAGCACAGTTTTCCTCTCCCGAAGAAA
This sequence comes from Avena longiglumis, assembly GCA_030063025.1. Taxonomy (NCBI): domain Eukaryota; kingdom Viridiplantae; phylum Streptophyta; class Magnoliopsida; order Poales; family Poaceae; genus Avena; species Avena longiglumis. The sequence goes on along the minus strand of CP125974.1, from coordinate 188,109,809 downwards.
ACGTTTCGCACTCTATTTTGAACCCACAGTGAAACTGACCGGTGGACCTCCTTTCTTTCTCGCATCCTCACTGACGACTGGACCCCACCTCCTCCTATCCATCGTCCTCACCGCAGCGACCTGTTCTTCCACCCCTCGACGCCGTTTCCTGTAGTGATTCGCGGCCTTAATTCGACTTAACGCGGCCACCGTTACTCGCTGTGATCACGCAGACTTAAACGCTCATGCCTCCTCTACATTTCCCCTCTGTCACCCCGCATTTGCACGCCCCCAGGCCGCCCCAATTCTTCCCCGAGCACCTCTGTTTCCGACGACCTTCCTTGTCGATTCCGGCCGAGCTTCATCACCCCTTGCCTACCTGAGCACACTAGCAGACTCCCCACTCCCTGGCGCATCTTCCTGTGCCCTCAGTTCGCCCGCGCGCGTCCCCTAACGTCGACAAGCACGACACAGAGCGTCGCCGCCGTCTGTCTCGTCTCCGTCGAGCTCCTCCGGTAAGTCCAGACCGCCCCAAGCTTCCTCCTTCACACTCGCGTCATCTCCGTGATCTCCTGCGTCTAACCATGCTTCTGGTTTGCCTTCTCGTGACCCGTAGCATCGTCTTCGACCTCGACCAGAGCCAACCGTCACCAGACCGAACCCCGGCGAGGAATTCCTCCTTCCCTCGTGCGCCCCTTGCCCCGTCGACCACACGTCGATCAGCACCTCGTCCTCCCGAACTCGGTGAGCCTACTCCCTCCCTCTCTCGTTTCTTATTTCGCCAGCGCCGCCACTGTATGACCGTCGCCGCCGCTAGCCACCGCCGGCGCCGCTCACATATGGTCAAGCACGCTAGCACCGTAGGATCTTGATCCGACGCTCGCGATTAGATCACTTAAACAGCGAAGGGGTACGCTTCTGGAGCACACGATCTATTTAGATCCAACACGCCGCAGAGCCGATCCGGCCGAACCGGTATCAACCAGTGAAATAGCGACGCGTGGCCAGTTCTGTTTAAAACAGAATTTGAAAAACAGATTTAAGTTGCAATTTGAAAACCCTGTAACTTTTGATCCACATGTCCAAAAATTTCAAATTTTATATCGTTGGAATCAGTGGAACAAGCCCTAGCCAACCATGCCATTGGTTTAGTAAATAGTAACTGTTAGATGGTTTGTTTTTCCAGAAACATTTGAATGCTTGTTTAGAATAGAAAAATGATTCAAAAATGTTTTTGAGGTTGAAACCTTGGCAAATTAGTTTGTGGTGAACTCACTGACCCTAGGAACCAACCCATGGAATTAAAAATGAATTTGGTGAAATTTAGGATGGATTAATTAGGTTAGCCCATTTCTAGCCAAATGAAAATACAGATTTTTGGTTTATGAGAATGTTTTTATAAAGAAAACTTTGGGAAATGTTTGGATCAAACCTACTGACCCAAAACACCAAGTTTTGAGAAACAACAACTTATTTGGTGAACAACATAAAGTTGTTGCTTTTGATAAAAATGTTTTCCACCACATAAAATAATGAAATGGTTTAAAAATGGTTTATGGACAAAACACTTTTGCAAATGACTTTGCCACTTTGGAAAATGACCACCTTGAACCATATAAAGTTTAGAAACCTAGTGGAGACCATCTTTGCAAATATAACCACCTCTTGCATGCTCACATGCATGACTTAGATCCCCTAGTTTTATGTGTGTGAATTGTTGATTGATTCTTGGTTTGGAATGCTTGTTGATATTGGTTTTGCTTGATTGATTGTAGTGAAATTAGCAAAGTGTGAGACTAGCAAGATCAAGGAGTGAACCATCATTCCCTACCAAAAAGGCAAGTTACACTATCATTCAAAAGTCCTACTATTTTCTTATACTTAGTGGATTTTGAAAACATGCATGAAAAGAATCTTCTATACTTATGCTATGCTAAATCCTAATAGGATTACCTATATATACCTTAGTGAAAACAATGTAGTTGTTACATGCTTAGCCATGCTATATATATTTTGAAAAGAGATACATGTTGAGATTTTACAAAGGGTGATAAAAGGACTTGTGTTTTACATAATAAAATAAGGACTCAATGAACCACCTGGGTGGCCAAGGACACTTTGAGTTTTGGAGAAGGTGGCAACAAAAGGAACCATGTCTATGGCAATCTCTTTGTGTTGTGCTCCAAAAGAAACCACCCAGGAAACTTAGAGATTGAACATGTTTCTCCAATTGTGGCTTTCGTGTGCAACCACATGCTATTATGGCTCTGGCTTAGTCAACTACATTGGGAAGACCCATACATTGTCTTGATCTGGACATGGGGATCTGGAATGCTTCATGGGTGTTGAAGACAAGCTAGCAATGGTGTATGGGAGGACCTTTGGAAAGACTTAGTCACATTCTCAATCTGCCAAAGACTCCATCTTGGTGAGTGCTAATCCGAAGGCCTTGGTGGCAAAAGGATGGGATTGTGACATGTGGGTAAAGTGTACTCCTTCTGCAGAAGATAATAAAATCTAAGTACTTAGCCGTGTCCCCGGTTATGGACAATACTGAGCAACTAAAGTTTGAACTATGGGAGATCTCGACATTCTAATTTCTAAAAGAAAAACTTTTAAGGACTTGATGCCCTTGGGGTTACCAAGGATCTCAAGCGACTTTGACAAAACTTGATGTACTTGGGGTTACCAAGGAACTCAAGAGATGAAAACATGAACACTTGGGGTTACCAAGGAACTCATGAGATTTTCATAAAACTTGTTGCACTTGGGGTTACCAAGTAGCTCAAGGGATTTTTGACAAGGACTTTGTGGCATCCCGCAAAACCACTACTAGAAAATCGCGTTGTTTTTGTGCATTGCATCATCATCATCATGCATTGTTTGCCTAAAACTATTTGCGCAAAGCCTGGTTTTGTTTTCTAAAACGCCCCGTCTTTTATTCAAACGCCAAACCCGGGTCGCCGGAATATTTTGTTGGTATGCTATCGGTTTGCAAACGGTGCATTTAAGATTAAATAAAAGTTTGAATTATTTTAGTGGGGGCAGTCGAACGGGCCGATTCGACCACCCCCGGTTCCAAATCGGTCCACCCAAAATCCTACAGCTACCTACACCTAATCTACCCCCCAACCAGCCACCTCACCCCCACCAATGGCCTCCTGACACCTCACCCTCTCCCTCCCCCTAACCAACCCCAAACTGCCACCTCACCCCTCCTCTCTCACCCCTCTCACCCGCCACCCCCTGGACACACACGCACGCAACATCACATCACACACGCGCGCCCCACGCCTACCTGGTCCGCCCTGGACCCACGCCCCCCGACCCCACCACGCACTCCCACGCACGCCCCGTCCCCAACCTCTCTACCTCTCTCCTTCCCCGATGCTCTCTTCCCCGCCTCCGTCGGCCACCACCACGCCTCCGCCCGCCCACGCCATCCCAGCATCCTCGTGAAGGCCCCACCGCCGCCCTGCACTCCTCTCCTCCGCCACGCCCGCCCTCCGGCCGACGAGCTCCCGTCGCCCGCCTCAGCAGCGATCCACGCCTCCTCCCATCGCCCGCCATGGCGGCCTCTCTTCCCGAAAGGCCCGCCGCTGCCCCTCTCTTCCCCGCCCGCTCTCTCTCAGCCCGACGCCGCTCCTCCCCGCCGGCGCCGGCCACCCTCCTCTCCTCTGCAGAGCCGCCGCGCCGCCAGGCCTCTCCGACCACCGCCGCCCAGCCGCCTCCCCTCCCCTTCTCTCCTCTCTGCCGCCAACCTCGTCGCCCGTCGCCCTCCGCCAACGCCACCTCCGCCTCGCCCTCACCATCCGCTCGCGCGTCGGCCTCCCGTCGCGCCAAGGCTGAGCGCCCGCCGCCGCACCGCCCAGCGCCGCGTGCCTCCCGCCCGGCCACGTCCTCCAAGCGCCACCCTCGCCAAGGCCGCCTCGCTCTCCGCAGCGTCCGTGAGCCGCCGCGCCTCAACCTCCGACAACCCTCCGCTGCGCCTCTTCTCCGCCCCCGGCCCCACGGTGTCGCCTCCGTCCACCGCCGCCAGGGCCGGTCCGCCCTCCCCGCCGTCCGCCTGGGCCTCGTCTGCCCGCGCCCTCGCCTCCCTAGCTCGAGCACCGCCGCATGCCTCCTCCCGCGGCTCGTCCCTGAGCGGCCCCGCGCGCGTCCGTGGTGCTCTGCCGCCTAGGGCGCTGCAGCGTGGCCCCCTCTCGGCCGCCTCCTGTTGCCTTGCAGCCGTGCGGGACCCGTCCTCGAGCTCTTCATCAGCCGTGGCGTCGCTCTCCTGAGCCCTGCACCCGGTGGCCGCATCGCCTTGGTCTTCGACAAGGAACCGACAAGATCGTCTAGATGGATGCCAAGTTCCCCTTCTCGAACCGTATCCTCGGGACCACCAAGTTCGTCTCGGCCCCTTATCTCGTCGACAAGTTCTTCGCAAAGGACCAAGACCGGAAGCACTGACGAACCATAGACAAGACCTTCATCATGGATGACAAGTACCACGACATGACCTCGAAGGACGCAGACGACAAGTACCCCCACTCTCGGATCCGAGGGCCGAAGATACCCGGAACGCCAAGTTCGCCACCTTGAACGCAATGACCGTCGACATGACCCGACGACCGCGGATGCGACAGGATCGCCCCCAGGACGCCAAGATTGCCACGAGAACGCTCCCGAACGCTAACACCGCCTCGATGGCGCGGGCCCGACAAGAGCTTCGCAACGACAAGCACGACACCGACCCGGGCGAGTCCGATGCCCCGACGCCAGACCAAGTGCTTCCTCCCGGAACGCCAAGATCTACTCCGCTATCCGAGACCGACCCCGTCAAACCCCGAACCCCAGATCCGGACCACGCGACCGACCCCGAACCCCGGAACCCAAGTTCGTCGAGACCCTCTAATGTGTGAATCCCTTCCCGAAAACCCTATTTTATAATATAATACAAATTGTTGCATATTAAATTGTCATACTCGCACGCATCTTATCATGTGGTTTGGGGGCCTTATGCCGATTCACCTCTAATTAAATATGGGGCCCATATGCGGGCAAATCTAGTCTTATATTGGCCTCATTTAAATTTGTGCATCGAACCGTTGTCATATCTTGCCTTGTTAAAACAACATTTAAAAATGCGGGGTATCTAAATAACATGAACCACCTAAATAATTGTCGGGACCCCGGTTCCGCCTAATCTGACCTAATTGCATCGCATCCTTGCCATGTCATGCATCATACATGCATCATGCCCGATCTTTTGCCGTAGTATTAAATATTGCATCTGGTGTTTCTTCTAGTGTTTTTGCTTCTTCGCGGATAAGGCCGTTGAGTTGATGTGAGCTTCGTCCCGTTCTTCGGTTGAACCTTCGACAATGTTTTTCAGGCGAGCATCTCCCCCTTTCTACCTATCTTACTTTCATAGTATTTATTCCCTCCTGTTGATCTTTTGCTATCTGTGTTGCGATGCTTTAGTTTCCGTACCTGTGATATACCGTGCAACCCTATATTGCCTTGGATACATCCTATTACCTGTTGTTTGGTAGATAGTTGGACTTGCGCGTCGTAGTCGCTTGCTCAAGTGCTGTTGCGTGTCGCTCAGCTACGATTGTTGATGTATTGCCGCATGTTGATGTTGGAGATGATCATAGTTTTACTTATCGCTCACTTTAATTCCTGTTAACAACTAAAATTGAAGTAAGCGAGGCATCGGTGGGTGATAGAAAATATTTGGTTTCGACGCCCACTTGTGTCCCGTAGGACCCCGAGTACTTGATACTGTTCCTTGATTTATCGCGCTATCCACATCCGGAGGTATATGGGACCCCCCTGAGCCAGAGCTTGATTCAGTCTTATTTCTTGGGGCCACAAACTAGTTTGAGGTTTTATTTACTATCCTGTACTTATGCCATGCTACTTCTGTATTTAAATTGTGCGAGGAGCACACTGTACTGTTTAGGTAAGCGGAGTGTTTTCGCGGTATCGACAAGCCCAGTTTTGGGTTCCTGCCATGACCATTGACGCAAACCTTGAGTCCGATCGAGCTAGCTTACTGCTATGGTCTACTCAATGGGGTGGCCTGAAATATTTCTGAATCTGTGATTGCTTAGTCGTGAAAGCCTCGTTGGGTTTTGTTTTGGTTTTTCCGAGGTTGATCGGCGTGTGTTGCTATTGGTGCACCCCGGGTAAAACTTTCAAAGCCGTGTCCATGGATATGGACGACTTGGAGCATGATTCTCGACCATAGACAAGCATAACTAAAGTTTATTGCTATAAATTTGACTTTATAATGACTAGTAATCAGCTTCACTACAATGGAATGGCTAAATAATACTGCCCACAATTGCTTGTTTGGAGTGTCGCTTGCGACCATTGTACCTGACTAGTAAGTATTGCAACTACAACGGAATGGCTGAATAAAAGTACCAACAACTGCTGGGTTTTTGGGTTATCTCATGCTATTTGTATCTGCCTAGTAAGTGTTGCAACTATCACGGAATGGTTAACTAAAAGTGCCCACTGCTTACTTTATCAGGATGATTATCTATACCCGACTAGTAATTACTGCAACGATAACTGAATAAATAAAACTGCCAACTGTGTGAGTTCCTCGGTTGACTTCCTCGTTTGGTCTCGAGGGGGAAACACCAGGATGGGTTTGTTTGGTGTTAGCTTCAGGTTGGATCCGGATAGGTCATTCTTATCCCTCTCTGATAACCGCCAGTTGAATCGAGTCTCTATAGGTTGTTTAGTGCATCTCGCCGCCGCTTGATCCACCATACCTTTGTAGGCGAGGACCGCGAATTCTAGTCTCGCCGTGTCTTGGCCTCAAGATCGACGCTCCTCTTTTCCTTGCCCTTTGTCGCACCCCTTTGTTTAAGCAGGTTTTGAGATCGGCGTCGTTAGCGGGGTTACCCTTCCGCTTGGCACAGGGTTATGGACGCCATTGGTTATTCTTGAGGCTCTTAGCCCCATTTGCATCTTGTCCGTAGTCGGACGCTCCATCTTTCAAGGTGATTTGGATCTTTGTAATGTATATCGTATTCTTGACTCATGGAGTCGTGTTGTATATATATCTGCTACATGGGTCCCATCGAGGACTGTTGTGTAATGTTATTGCCGTTTTCCACCCGCGAAAGTGCTGGTGGCACCTTTGAATCGTTTCTATGCGGGTTGGCGGGTTTTCGCTAAAACTTGCATAGGTCCGATTCGAGGGTGTTACTGAGTGGTATCGAGCAGCAGTTGCGATACCCCACAAGTCCAGCCTGTAGGATAACCTAGCTAACGGCCGAAGTAGAGTGTCAAAACTATTTTTGCAAAATCGGTTGGATAGTTCTGGTTAGGTCTGCTTTTACTCCTTACCCCGCTGCTATTCTCCTCTTATCTCGACGTGTTTTGAATCTGCTCTCTTCTTCCTCTTCGAGTCCAGGATTTCTCGTGGTTGGGTTCCGTCGTACCTTCAGGGTTTCGCTTCCTTCTTTGATAACGGTGTTCTACCATCCGGTGTTCAAGCTGCCTGAGGAATTCGTCTGCTGTGGTACCATTCTTTGTTCCTTGTTTGTGCCTTCCGGTGTTTTCCGACGCGACGACATCATCTACGCCAGTTCCGATGCAGATTCTGCATCACTTCTTTGTTTCTGAACCTCGCTTGTCGAGATCTACAGTCTGATTCCGAGAGTCGGTTGCATAATCCGCCTATTCGTGTGCTGAGTAATGGTTTGGGTGCGCGATGGACTGATCACCATCCGACTACTCTTATCATTCGCTCTTGTACATCGAATCAGTGGATCCAGCAATTCTACTCCGTCCACGAAAGCTAGAGGTGGCTTTATTTGTTGATACCTCTACCTTTGACCTTTTTGTTCCCGGAGTGTTCCCTCGACGATCACGGACAACGACCTCTTGTTAGTGGTGTCGCGAGGATCTACACAAAGCGAGAAGACGCAGATCGACGACCTTTCCTTCCGGTACCATGAGGCGGATCTCGGGGGCGAGATCCCTTGTTAGTGGTGTCGAATTGTGGCATCCCGCAAAACCACTACTAGAAAATCGCGTTGTTTTTGTGCATTGCATCGTCATCATCATGCATTGTTTGCCTAAAACTATTTGCGCAAAGCCTGGTTTTGTTTTCTAAAACGCCCCGTCTTTTATTCAAACGCCAAACCCGGGTCGCCGGAATATTTTGTTGGTCTGCTATCGGTTTGCAAACGGTGCATTTAAGATTAAATAAAAGTTTGAATTATTTTAGTGGGGGCAGTCGAACGGGCCGATTCGACCACCCCCGGTTCCAAATCGGTCCACCCAAAATCCTACTGACTACACCTAATCTACCCCAACCAGCCACCTCACCCCACCAATGGCCTCCGACACCTCACCCTCCTCCCCTAACCAACCCCAAACGCCACCTCACCCTCCTCTCTCACCCTCTCACCCTCGACACACACGCACGCAACATCATCACACACGCGCCCCACGCCTACCTGTCCGCCTGGACCCACGCCCGACCCACCACGCACTCCCACGCACGCCTGGCCCCAACCTCTCTACCTCTCCTTCCCCGATGCTCTCTTCCCGCCACCACGCCCACCGCGCCTCCACGCCACCGCCTTCAGCATCCCCTTGAAGGCCGCCCCACCGCCGCCCTGCACCTCCTCTCCGCTACGCCCTCCCTCCGCCGACGAGCTCCCGCCGCCTCAGCAGCCGTGGCCGCCTCCCCATCGCCCGCCCGCTGCCTCTCTTCCGAAAGCCGCCCGTCCCTCCCTCTCTTCCCCGCCCGCTCTCTCTCAGCCCGACGCTCCTCCTTGGCCGGCCACCCTCCTCTTCTGAGAGCCAGCGCCAGTTTCTCCGACCACCGCCAGCCGCCTCCCTTCTCTTCTCTTCGCCAACCTGCCGCTTGCCGCTCCGCCAACGCCACCTCAACCTCGCCCTCACCATCTGCGCTGGCTGCCAGCCTCCGCACGCCGCTGCCACGCGCCCGCCTCAAGGCCTGCGCCCGGCCACGCCCTTCCAGCGCCACCCTCGCCGCCTCGCTCTCTTCCTCAGAAGGCCCGTGAGCTGCAAGGCGCCTCAACCTCCGACGAGCCTCCGCGCCTCTTCTCCGCCTCCGGCTCCATGTGCCGCCTCACATCGCCGCCAGGGCGGTCCGCCCCTCATCCGCCTGGGCCTCGCTCGCGCCCTCGCCTCCCTAGCTCGAGCACCGCCGCATGCCTCCTCCGCTGCTCTCGAAGCGGCCAGCGTCCGTGGTGCTCGCGCCTAGGACGCTGGTAGCGGGCCTCTCGGCCACCTCCTGTTGCCTTGCAGCGTGCGGGACCGTCCTCGAGCTCTTCATCACCGTGGTGTCGCTCTCTGAGCCCTGCACCCGTGGGTCAGACGCTTGGTCTTCGACAAGGAACCGACAAGATCGTCTAGATGGATGCCAAGTTCCCCTTCTCGAACCGTATCCTCGGGACCACCAAGTTCGTCTCGGCCCCTTATCTCGTCGACAAGTTCTTCGCAAAGGACCAAGACCGGAAGCACTGACGAACCATAGACAAGACCTTCATCATGGATGACAAGTACCACGACATGACCTCGAAGGACGCAGACGACAAGTACCCCCACTCTCGGATCCGAGGGCCGAAGATACCCGGAACGCCAAGTTCGCCACCTTGAACGCAATGACCTTCGACATGACCCGACGACCGCGGATGCGACAGGATCGCCCCCAGGACGCCAAGATTGCCACGAGAACACTCCCGAACGCTAATACCGCCTCGATGGCGCGGGCCCGACAAGAGCTTCGCAACAACAAGCACGACACCGACCCGGGCGAGTCCGATGCCCCGATGCCAGACCAAGTGCTTCCTCCCGGAATGCCAAGATCTACTCCGCTATCCGAGACCGACCCCGTCAAACCCCGAACCCCAGATCCGGACCCCACGACCGACCCCGAACCCCGGAACCCAAGTTCGTCGAGACCCTCTAATGTGTGAATCCCTTCCCGAAAACCCTATTTTATAATATAATACAAATTGTTGCATATTAAATCGTCATACTCGCACGCATCTTATCATGTGGTTTGGGGGCCTTATGCCGATTCACCTCTAATTAAATATGGGGCCCATATGCGGGCAAATCTAGTCTTATATTGGCCTCATTTAAATTTGTGCATCGAACCGTTGTCATATCTTGCCTTGTTAAAACAACATTTAAAAATGCGGGGTATCTAAATAACATGAACCACCTAAATAATTGTCGGTACACCGGTTCCGCCTAATCTGACCTAATTGCATCGCATCCTTGCCATGTCATGCATCATACATGCATCATGCCCGATATTTTGCTGTAGTATTAAATATTGCATCTGGTGTTTCTTCTAGTGTTTTTGCTTCTTCGCGGATAAGGCCGTTGAGTTGATGTGATCTTCGTCCCGTTCTTCGGTTGAACCTACGACAATGTTTTTCAGGCGAGCATCTCCCCCTTTCTACCTATCTTACTTTCATAGTATTTATTCCCTCCTGTTGATCTTTTGCTATCTGTGTTGCGATGCTTTAGTTTCCGTACCTTTGATATACCGTGCAGCCCTATATTGCCTTGGATACATCCTATTACCTGTTGTTTGGTAGATAGTTGGACTTGCGCGTCGTAGTCGCTTGCTCAAGTGCTGTTGCGTGTCGTTCAGTGCCACAGTTGTTGATGTATTGCCGCATGTTGATGTTGGAGATGATCATAGTTTTACTTATCGTTCACTTTAATTCCTGTTTAACAACTAAAATTGAAGTAAGTAGAGGCATCGGTGGGTGATAGAAAATATTTGGTTTCCGAACGCCCACTTGTGTCCCGTAGGACCCCGAGTACTTGATACCTGTTCCTTGATTTATCGCGCTATCCACATCCGGGAGGTATATGGGACCCCTGAGCGAGCTTGATTAGTCTTATTTCTTGGGGCCACAAACTAGTTTGAGGTTTTATTTACTATCCTGTACTTATGCCATGCTACTTGTATTTAAATTGTGCGACGGATAGCACCTGTACTGTTTAGGTAAGCGGAGTGATTTATGGTATCGACAAGCCCAGCTTTGGGTTCCCGATCGCTTCATGACCATTGACGCAAACCTTGAGTCCGTCTCGAGCTAGCTTACTTGCTATGGTCTACTCAATGGGTGGCCCTGAAATATTTCTGAATCCTGTGATTGCTTAGTCGTGAAAGCCTCGTTGGGTTTTGTTTTGGTTTTCCGAGGTTGATCGGCGTGTGTTGCTATTGGTGCACCCGCCGGGTAAAACTTTCAAAGCCGTGTCATGGATATGGACGACTTGGAGCACAGTATCTCGACCATAGACAAGCATAACTAAAGTTTATTTCTATAAATTTGACTTTATAATGACTAGTAATCAGCTTCACTACAATGGAATGGCTAAATAATACTGCCCACAATTGCTTGTTTGGAGTGTCGCTTGCGACCATTGTACCTGACTAGTAAGTATTGCAACTACAACGGAATGGCTGAATAAAAGTACCAACAACTTCTGGGTTTTTGGGTTATCTCATGCTATTTGTATCTGCCTAGTAAGTGTTGCAACTATCACGGAATGGTTAACTAAAAGTGCCCACTGCTTACTTTATCAGGATGATTATCTATACCTGACTAGTAATTACTGCAACGATAACTGAATAAATAAAACTGCCAACTGTGTGAGTTCCTCGGTTGACTTCCTCGTTTGGTCTCGAGGGGGAAACACCAGGATGGGTTTGTTTGGTGTTAGCTTCAGGTTGGATCCGGATAGGTCATTCTTATCCCTCTCTGATAACCGCCAGTTGAATCGAGTCTCTATAGGTTGTTTAGTGCATGCTGCCGCTGCCGCTTCAGTCCACCATACCTTTGTAGGCGAGGACCGCCGAATTCTAGTCTCGCCGTGTACTGGCCTCAGTACTGACGCTCCTCTTTTTCCCTTGCCCTTTGTCGGCACCCCTTTTGTTTAAGCAGGTTTTGAGATCGACGTCGTTAGCAGGGTTACCCTTCCGGCTTGGCCTGGGCAGGGTTATGGACACCATTGGTTATTCTTCAGGGCTCTTAGCCCCATTTGCATCTTGTCCGTAGTCGGACGCTCCATCTTTTCAAGGTGATTTGGATCTTTGTAATGTATATTTGTATTCTTGACTCATGGAGTCGTGTTGTATATATATCTGTTCTGTGGGTCCCATCGAGGACTGTTGTGTAATGTTATTGCTTCGTTTTGCACCCGCACGAAAGTGCCTGGTGGGCACCTTTGAATCGTTTCTATGCGGGTTGGCGGGTTTTCGCTAAAACTTGCATAGGTCCGATTCTGAGGGTGTTACAGACTTGAACACTTGAGTTTCTACCAAGGAGTTCAAGGAACTTGGAAAGGAGATTTGACAAAGGACCAAAACCATTTTGAAAAGATAGGATAAATTTTGCTTTATGCAAAAGAGCCTTAAACTCTACTTAGCCAAATATGCATGTATTTATAGGATCCACTCATATTATACATAGTAGTGAATCTTGCCAATACAATTCAAATGTATTGACCCTTGTGGCTGTAACTTGTAATGTTGCAGGTTTGATTGTTTTAGTGAAGAATGATTGATTAGGATTACAAAGTCTACAACCAACATCTGCCTGTGGCACTTTGAAGATGAAGGACCCATGACTATAGTTATTCCGCTGCAATGTAATGTAATAGCCAAATGAGCTATGTAAGATGTAATAAATTATGTTATTCCTGGTTATAAAGTTATATTATGACCTTTGTTTTTTTGATATTACATCTTAACTGTGGATGCTAGCTATTGATCCAGGGACTAGCATTGTAAACACAGGGGACTCCACCTTATATTGTTGTAAGGTTGGGACACTCCCACTACATTTCAACACCTTCTGCTCCTTGTTGGGGTCGACACTCATATTTATCGAAAGTACTACGATACACCCCATATACTTGTGGGTCATCAATAATTAGGTCCCGTGTTTTTTTAGGTTGGCCCGGTGTGTAAAGCAGTAGAGTGGGTGGATCTTGAGTGGCCAGACGCACTTAATAAATGTTTGGCCCAGTTGTGGGATATGTATGAGCTCGAAAGGTCGGGGAGATCTACAGATGCCTGTGATGCAGCTGCCAAAAATTACAAGCTCTTGGTAGGAAATAAGGAGCTAGAACAGGAAATGAAGCATTTCCGGTCAGAACTAAATGACACAATCAATGGGAGCTTGGTGGTGGGAACTGCACGGAAGCTTCAGAAGGCATAAAAGGATAGGGATCAGCTCATGGAAGAGAATAAGAAGCTAGAGTACTGCATTGCGAATCTGTTGAAGGATCGGAAGAGGGATCACGAGGTGAACAAGGACAAGCTACAGAGGATCAATGAATTTTTAGATGAATAATTTGTGCCGTGGCAATATCTAAAACTAGTTAACTGTAAGACTTGCAATTGTGATATCTTAACTAATCCAAACTCAATCCTTGAGAAAAATAACCTTTCAGAAGAAGGCATAGTTTGCATAGAGAGAGGTCCACGTTTATAAAACACGATTTGGTCCGTCAGAACACATAGTTTGCAAACTAATTTCAGAAGAACTTATAGTTTGCACCGAGCCTAGCGCGGAGATGCTCGTTTTCCTTCCTGAGAACCTCTAGTTGGAGGGTTCGTTCGACCAGGCCTGCTTTGGTTTTTACCTACTCCCTTAGTACTTAGAAGTGCGCCTCCCGCCGGTTCAAGCGCTCCGTCTGGGAAGCGACAAGCTTATCAGTAAGCTTAAGATTATCTCCCATGAGCTCCTTGATGATCTCCTGCTTCGCACGCACCGAGGTGATACCTTTGTTGTGAAGTTCCTTTCACTCGGCGATGTCCACCTTCAGATTGTGGCACTTGTCATAAAGGATCAGGACTTCTTCTCTCAGGCAGTCATGGGCCACTTTCTAAAAACCTGCTTATCCATTTGGATGGCCATCTTGTCCTTTAGCCAGGTCGGTAATTCTGGGTTGAGCTTTCGCCTCTTCTGCTGTAACAAAAATATGTGGTTAGTTTCCATAATTTAAACAATTAACGAGTGTCAAAGTCATAATTTAAAGGACAGAGCGATCTAGTATTTTTCAAAATTTAATAGAATCAACTAGTAGCACAGTCCTAATTCCAATGTCAGAGCAATGTAGGCTTTTTCCCAATTCAACACGATAAACTAGTGAATTGGGAAATTATTGTTTCATGCACTGTTGTGTTGTTCTTGGAGCGTGTTAGTTTTCATTTGGCTTGCTTAGTTGTTTATTTTTCTTGAATAAAGTAGTTTGGACCCCTGTTCTCGCTGTGTTGTTTCAAATAAGTTGCTTAGTGTTTGGAAAGGAGTAGGAAGTTCCTGCTTGAAAGTGCAAGAGAAGCTTGCATTGACTGTGACTTAAACTTTAGCATGACATGCTAGGTGTTGTTTTGACCTTATGCTTAGTGATTATTGCTGTAGCATGATTTGTTCCAAACAATTGGGATTGCTTAGTGTGCCTTGAAGAAATCATGCATTGTTTTAGCATGCAAAAGCATAGTATTATGGTATTCTCCTTTGATACTTTGCTTGCATTGCCTTGGCACATGCTCACACCATGTTATGGCTATGAACAAGTCACCGTAGCCTCTTTGATCATTTAGTCCTTGACTTGTAGTACCACTCTATGCTTTGATTAGTAATGTTTTGTTGCTCTGCATGATTATGGCTATTATTTATCTCTTAGTTGGTTGCTCCCAGTATTTTGCTAGCCTCCACTTGTATGAGTAAGCTCTACTCATGCTTCCAACTCCCAAGAAACCAAGTTATTCCAAAGTGTCCACTATAAACTCCTATGCATGGTGTGGTACACCATTCAAGTATATTCTTGTTTTCAACTATATTCCAATTAAAAAGTATTTTGTTATGTGAAAACTTAGTGATTAAAGCCCTCACAAACTTGATGGCACACTTTATATTCTTTGCCCCTAATAAACTTGAACCATTGTGTCATCTATGTTGTATATGCTTGCACTTATACGTTGGAATTAGAAGAACCATGATGTCACGGGGAACGTTTTCAACATTGCACTTGTACTTTGTACACAGTTGATATCATGCTCTTTTGTCTATAGATGTCACCGGTGTGAAATAAAGAGGGAACTTGTAAGTCCATGGATTTATGTATTTTGTTTTAGAAAAACGCCTGGGCCGCTAGCCTAAGCCATGCCTAATCATGGTGGAAACTAGCAGCATCACCATAATGAGCTATATATGAAGCATTCTCAATAAAAAGCTTGCCTTGTCATTTTGGTTATGGGTTAGCTCCTGTACCATGTGCAAGGGGTACCCCGTTGGCGGTTCTCTATGATACACATATACTTACTATGACAAGAACTTACAGGTGACTAAAGTTGAGTAGCATGAGGTGTGGCCCTCGTATTCAAGGGACTTGAGATTGCCAACTTATACTTTGTCAAGCATATACTCCATAGTTTGTTCACTTTAACCTTAATCACTTCAAAATGCTTATGATAGGGGCAATGAGGGCTGAAAGCTAACAAGTACCATAATTTTTGGGAGCTCTTCTTGAAACTTGAAATCCCTACTTTCCTTTGTGAAGGGCCTTTCTTACACCTTTATATTGAGTCTCCACCTTCTACCTTTAGGCACCATTAAGAGAGCATAGTTGCCATTCTTTGTGCAGTGTCACAAAACTTATTGATTGATGCATATTGAGATATTACTTGTTCTTGCGCTATCTGTATCTAGTCACTCTTATGAACTTTGAAGGTGTCCTATGCATCTATTTGCTAATCTATGAGGGACAAGCTGTATGACACTATAAGATCCCTCCTTTGTAAAGGAAAAGGATCCCTGTGATTGCAATTCTAGTCCCTGGATCAATAGCTAGCATCCACAGTTAAGATGTAATATCAAGAAACAAAGGTCATAATACAAATTTATAACCAGGAATAACATACTTTATTACATCTTACATAGCTCATTTGGATATTACATTACATTGCAGCAGAATATCTATAAGCATGGGGTCCTTCATCTTCAAAGTGCCATAGGCAGACATGTTGGTTGTAGACTTTGTAATCCTAATCAACACACTTCACTAAATCAATCAAACCTGCAACATAATAAGTTACAGCCACAAGGGTCAATACATTTGAATTGTATTGGCAAGTGATACTATGGTAGTATAGTGGAGTCTATCATCTATATGCTTTTGGCTAAGTGGAGATGAGGCTTGCATTTCTCAAAATAGATTTTTTCTTATCATTTGAAAACACTAAGTTTTTGCTTGACAAAAATCACCCAAGGCATCTACCAATCAAAGATTGAAGATCCTTTAACCCTTGTTCAACCACAAGTTTTTAACTTAGAAATTTGGATGATGATATTCTTGATAGCTTCCATGTCGTGATGCTCAAATTGTCCTTTACCAGGGACATGGCTAAGTACTTAGATTTTACACTCTACAGAGGTAGTGCACTTTCCCCACAAGACTTGGTTTCCCAAGACAAGATCTTTCAGAAGCCTTCCCTTAGACCAAAATGGACGCGTTCCAACCTATCAAACCCCTACTACCAACTGTCCATTTGGCTAAGTTATTGCAACCTATATGATCCAGGTAGAGCCCATAATGCCAAGTGGTTGCACTTGAAGCTTCTCAACATTTGACATCTCAAATCTCTTTGTTACTGGGTGGCAATCCACAAGTGTGATACACAAGGTAAACCATAAAAATGGGCCTTGTGTAACCACTCAACCAAAAACCACCAAGCAAGTCCCTTTCCACCCAGGTGATTCATTAACTTAGTTGTTTTATTAAACTAAAACACAAGTCCTCAGACTTAGAAATTTTTCCATAGTATGAATATATATATTCCACCCTTGTTTTCTATTAGCTAAGCTAAGCATGATAGTAGTAGGAACCTTAACTTAGGAAATTCTACTAAGGTTTTCATCTACTAGGTTTTCCCATAGCATGGTTTATACTTAGCAAAATTCCATGCAAGTCCTACTTAGAAATATCACTAATGCATAGTGAAAATAATGGGACAAAGGTATGAAGCATCACTTGACTTTTTGGTAGAGTATAGGTTCACTTCTTTATCTTTGCAATGTTCACACACTTCAAGTCACTACAATTCAATCAAGCAAACAATATTTCAATCTACCATTCAAGCATTTCATCACATAAAATAATAAAACAAAACAACACATGCAATCATGCAAAAGGGTTTTTTTATTTGTAAAAGTGGTTTCTAATGGGTCATAAACATTTGGATATACCTAATGGTCATTTTATAAAGTGGCAAAGTCATTTGCAAAAGGTTTCACTTTATAAACCATTTAAAACAAGGTATCATTTTATGTGGTGTAAAAATGTTTTAGTAAGGCATTAATCTATAGGATTCACAAAATATGTTTTCAAACCATAAAACTTTGTGTTTAGGGTTAGAGAGTTTAAAACAAAACATTTCCCAAAGGTTTTCCTTCAAAACCATTTTTAATAAATAAACCATATTTTTTATTTGACTAGAATTGGTTTAAATCAAGGATTCATTCTTTTGCTTCTCCAAATACATTTTTGAAACCACCAAGTGATTCCTATGGTCAGTAGGTTCAAAACACACCATTTGCCAAAGATTTTATCCTCAAAATATTTTTAGAATAATTTTTATAACCTAAACAAGCATACACAAGTTTCTGCAAAAACAAACATTTTAACAGAAGATTTTTACTAAAAAAATGGCATGGTTGGATAGGGCTTGTTTTTATGAATCCATTGATATAAAGTTTGCAAAATTTGGACGTGTAGATTTAAAGTTATGGAATTTACAAAATCACATATCTAATAGATCAAATTCTGTTTTTAAAATAAACTCTGGGACACGCGTCTTCTTCTGATTGGACAAAAACGGTTCGGCTGGATCGCGTTCTGTGAGGCGTTGGATCAAAATGAAATCGTGCGGCACATGTAGCTCCATACCGCTTCGGTTAGTCATTCTATCTCAACCTTACGATCTAGATCTGACGGTGCTAAGCTTTCTAGCCAAAGATGGGCGGCGCTACGGTGGCTACTGGCGGCGGAGCATCTAGATGGTGGTGGTGCTGGCGATGCATTAAGCGAGAGTGGTTGGGGAGATGCTCACAGTTTTCGCGGCGTCGTGGGGAAGCTCAAGGCGGTTGTCGTTGCTGAAGGGGCGCACAGAGTCGGCCAGGATTCCTCGCCGTAGTTCTCGGCGTCGTCGGACACGCACGGGTTCCGTTGGTGGCGACGTTACTGAGCACGAGAGAGCAAGCAAACAACACCGTTAGATGCACAGAAGAGTGGGAAGTATCAAAGCATCAAAGAGAGAGGGCGGCGCGGTTGGATATTACCGGTAGAGTTCGCCGGAGTTGGAGCAGACAGTGGCGGAGCTCAGTCGAAGTAGTTGCCGATGATGGGGGGCACGCGCGAGCGAGCGGAGGCCACTGGGAGATGCGCAGAGGTCTGGGGAACTCGCTTGTGTGGTCAAGAGGGCGAGGCACGGTGGAGAATGGCCGGAATCGACGGAAGTGCTCGCCGGAGACTGTGGTGGTTCGGAGACGATTCCGAGCAGCCTGGTGGCCGAGAGAGCCGGGCGAGAGAGGGGAAATGGAGAGGAG
This sequence comes from Avena longiglumis, assembly GCA_030063025.1. Lineage (NCBI taxonomy): Eukaryota > Viridiplantae > Streptophyta > Magnoliopsida > Poales > Poaceae > Avena > Avena longiglumis. The sequence goes on along the minus strand of CP125974.1, from coordinate 188,091,207 downwards.
GAAGAGGGGTTAAGAAGGCGTGGTCAGAGGGTAGATTTAACTGCCGCGTTAACGCGAATTGACGCTGATAATTTCCGCCAGAAACGGTCGAGGAGGGAAGGCGCTGTCACAGTGGGTGAGACCGACGATGAGGTGGCAGTGGGGACTGGGTGTCAGTGAAAGGGAGAGAGGAAGAGTGGGTCCCGATTGTCATTCACTGCGCGGGTCGTCTTGTGAGTGAGATAAAAACGCTTCGGGGGAGGGAATAGGTGGGCTGGTTGAGCCTAGACTGGGCTAGTTGGGTTGGGTCGAGTTTGTTTTTATTTTTTTCTGTTCTGATACATTTTCCTTTTTCCAAATGATTTTCTGTTTTGAAATTCAATCAAACAATTCAAACAACCAAAACAAATCAGACTTCCACCAAACTTTGTATTGTGTTTAGTTCTGTTTAACAACACAAATCAAAGTCCAAAACAAAATAATATTTTTATTATTTTTAGGATCCATTATTTATTAAATAAAATAGTCCTTAGTTATTAAATCAAATAGGATTTGATTTATTTAAAACTCCATTTAAAAAATAAATATTATCAATAACCAAATCAGTAGGTTTTATTTGAAAATATAGAATACTTGGAAAACTTGTTTAAAATAATTTAACAAGTTCTTGTGTTTAATTAAAATGGGAAAAACCTTTACTTTAATAAAATTGGTTTATTAATAAACTCTCATCATTTTTATTTAAATAAACCTTTACTCTTTTATTCAAAACAAAATATTTTATTTCAAAAACTTGGCCAAGGTTTACTTTGGCTTTATAAAATAATCTTTTATTTATAATTCTATCCTTTTCTTTTGAAACCAAATCTTTTTATTAAAAGATCCAAAAATAGTAATTCCAAATATTTTTAACTTTATTGTTTAATTATATTTTTAATTCCTTTTAGGATTTTATTTGATCCAAATAGGTTTTGAAAGTTTCCAATTGGATTCAAAAAGTTTCTTCTCACCCTGAAAATCAACAAGGTTTTTATTTTATTCATTTATTTTTCACATTACAAGATTTGGAAAATCTTGGGATGTGACAGGCTACCACCCTTAAAATAAATCTCGTCCCGAGATTTGGGAAGGCTAGGGTTACAAGTTGGCTCAAAAGCATTCTAGGGTACTACCGCCCTTAAAAATTTTCCAACTAGATTACATCTTGTCTTACTTGGGATCTTGGTGTAACTTTCCTGGACAGAAGTTTGCATAGTGGCCTAGTTCCTTGCATTTGAAACATGTGATAAGGTTGAGGTCTTGAGGTGGCTTTTCTGGACAATATGATGCATAATGTCCTAACTCTTTGCAGTGGTTGCACATCACTTGGCTAATATCCTTCCTCATCTTGGGTTTCACTAGCTTTTGTTTGTCTTCTTGGCTCTTCTTCTTTTCTGGGCATTCACTGGCATAGTGTCCCATCTCTTTGCAATTGTAACATTGCAACTGGCTTTTGTCCTTCTTCTTCTTTTTGGGTCTCTCCAAAGCTAGGAGTTCTTCTAGTTCATGCTCTTCATACCTCACCTCAAAGGTGGAAAATCTTTCTCTCTTCTTGGGGCATTGATCTTCATGCTCCTTGGATGTATGATCCTTGTCTCCACAAATATTACAAGCTTGGGTTCCTTCTAGAATAGCATCTTTGTCATCCTTATTGTCATAAACACGTTGGGAAGAGTTTTCTCCCATGTTGATCATTTGAGTATCCATCCCTTGCAACAATTGGGATTGAAGTTTCAAAATTCTTTGTATGGCTGGGTCTAGCCCATTGTTGTTGGTTAAAAGCTGAGTTGTCTCTTGGCTCAACTGGTTTTGGGTTGCTATAAGTTCTCTCATGTGCATCTCTTGGTTGTTGTTGTTGTTGTCATCAACCTTGATGTTTGAGTTTCTTGGAGTAGTCATCTGTTTGGGTTGAATTGAGATTAGAATAGCAGGATAATTCTAAGGAATCAATTCTAATCACACACATCACAATTCACACAAGCAAGGTGCAAGAAATCACAATCAAACACTCCTTTCAAATACAAGTTTCCAAACATATTCTTAGGCAACCAAAAATATTTTTGTTACACCACATAAGTTGGTGGGTTTGTCTTAAACTAAATATGGTGGTCCATCTATATGGTTCACTTGAAATCTTTCCATCCTTCTTAGTTGATTCTTCATGAACAAGATCTTTGTATCCTTAGATAATTTCTTGCATCTTGATCTCAAAACTTCAAAGAGATGATGGTTCCTTCTAAGTTGTGTTTCCTTAGTCTCCAAATCTTGAGCATGATTTCTTGTCTCACTTGTCTTTAGTGATATCCAAGATTGAAGTCCTTGGTGAAAATGCTGAAGATGTTGAAGTCATTAGAGTTGAAGATGTTGAAGTCATTAGAGTTGAAGAAGTCCTTTGCACATGGTGAGGTCTTTGGCCATGGGGTAGGTCTTTCCATCAAGTTTGAAATAGAAGAAATGTAGAATCAAACCAAAATGGTTGAGGAAAGAGTTTACAAGATTGTTTGTAAATAGGTTTTGGAACAAATATAATTCCTATTTTCCTTAGGGGTTTTGTCCAATCCTAGGGTTACAAATCCTACATGCAACACAATGCTCTGATACCATCTATAAGATCCCTCCTTTGTAAAGGAAAAGGATCCCTGTGATTGCAATGCTAGTCCCTGGATCAATAGCTAGCATCCACAGTTAAGATGTAATATCAAGAAACAAATGTCATAATTCAACTTTATAACCATGAATAACATACTTTATTACATCTTACATAGCTCATTTGGCTATTACATTACATTGTAGCAGAATATCTATAAGCATGGGGTCCTTCATCTTCAAAGTGCCACAGGCAGACATGTTGGTTGTAGACTTTGTAATCCTAATCAACACACTTCACTAAATCAATCAAACCTGCAACATAACAAGTTACAACCACAAGGGTCTATACATTTGAATTGTATTGGCAAGTGATACTATGGTAGTATAGTGGAGTCTATCATCTATATTCTTTTGGCTAAGTGGAGCTGAGGCTTGCATTGCTCAAAATAGATTTTTCCTTATCATTTGAAAACACTAAGTTTTTTCTTGACAAAAATCACCCAAGGCATCTACCAATCAAAGATTGAAGATCCTTTAACCCTTGTTCAACCACAAGTTTTTAACTTAGAAATTTGGATGATGAGATTCTTGATAGCTTCCATGTCTTTATGCTCAAATTGTCCTTTACCAGGGACATGGCTAAGTACTTAGATTTTACACTCTGCAGAGGTAGTGCACTTTCCCCACAAGACTTGGTTTCCCAAGACAAGATCTTTCAGAAGCCTTCCCTTAGACCAAAATGGACGCGTTCCAACCTATCAAACCCCTACCACCAACTGTCCATTTGGCTAAGTTATTGAAACCTATATGATCCAGGCAGAGCCCATAATGCCAAGTGGTTGCACTTGAAGCTTCTCAACATTTGACATCTCAAATCTCTTTGTTCCTGGGTGGCAATCCACAAGTGTGATACACAAGGTAAACCATAAAAATGGGCCTTGTGTAACCACTCAACCAAAAACCACCAAGCAAGTCCCTTTCCACCCAGGTGATTCATTAACTTAGTTGTTTTATTAAACTAAAACACAAGTCCTCAGACTTAGAAAATTTTCCATAGTATGAATGTATATATTCCACCCTTGTTTTCTATTAGCTAAGCTAAGCATGATAGTATTAGGAATCTTAACTTAGGAAATTCTACTAAGGTTTTCATCTACTAGGTTTTCCCATAGCATGGTTTATACTTAGCAAAATTCCATGCAAGTCCTACTTAGAAATATCACTAATGCATAGTGAAAATAATGGGACAAAGGTATGAAACATCACTTGCCTTTTTGGTAGAGTATAGGTTCACTTCTTGATCTTTGCAATGTTCACACACTTCAAGTCACTACAGTTTAATCAAGCAAACAATATTTCAATCTACCATTCAAGCATTTCATCACATAAAATAATAAAACAAAACAACAAATGCAAGCATGCAAAAGGGTTGTTTTATTTGTAAAAGTGGTTTCTAATGGGTCATAAACATTTGGATATACCTAATGGTCATTTTATAAAGTGGCAAAGTCATTTGCAAAAGGTTTCACTTTATAAACCATTTAAAACAAGGTATCATTTTATGTGGTGTAAAAATGTTTTAGTAAGGAATTAATCTATAGGATTCACAAAATATGTTTTCAAACCATAAAACTTTGTGTTTAGGTTCAGAGAGTTTAAAACAAAACATTTCCCAAAGGTTTTCCTTCAAAACCATTTTTAATAAATAAACCATATTTTTTATTTGACTAGAATTGGTTTAAATCAAGGATTCATTCTTTTGCTTCTCCAAATACATTTTTGAAACCACCAAGTGACATGGTTATACCCTACGGGTACGTGACTTCAGCATACCTGGTCCAGCCCAAGGAAAGCCCACAGCAAACATACGCTGGCCCATGAAGATTTTCGGGTGGCCAAGGCCCATGACGCCTTCGGATCCTTGGAGAGCAAGACTAGCATAGATAGGAAATTTAAAGGGTTAAAACCCTAGAACCTGTAACCGACTAGGACTATGCCCGGGACCTGCCTAAGTCTATATAAAGGCTAGGAGGGCACGTCCTAGATCTCTCGACTCATACTTTCGCACACGCACCTCCACGCCAGATCGAATCAAGACCTCAGTAACCTTCGGTTCCGCCGTAATCAAGAGAAGACAAGCAGGAGTAGGGTTTTCCCTCCGGGGGCCTGAACCTGGGTAAATCTCGTGTCCCCTGGTTGCTTGTCTATTAACCGTTCCGCGATCTCCAGCATCCCCATCTTCTCCAAAACCCAAGTCCATAACAATGGGCATTGATGAGATTAAACCTCATCACCTGTAACTACCTCGGTGAACTACGCTCCTAGATACAAGCCTGGATGAGTGGTAGTGGTTGAAATAGTACGGTGGGGCCCCAAAAGCCACTCACTGGTAGTCCTTTCAGACGTCCCAACCACTACCCTCTCAACGGGACTCAGACGGGTGAGTCGGCGAAGGGATCAACTACGCACACAAGTGGGTATGTACGCAAGCCACCATACAAGAGTACATCGAGCCATACCATCTAGAAAGAAAGGAAATATACCAACGCCATACAAGAAGATTCAAATGACCTAGATAGATCTATATTTTAGGATAACTCCTCATACAACACACATCGAGTATCATGCAAGCAAAAATGTAATCCGAGTACGGATAAGAAGCAAATCGGCATAAGATGCCATAGAAATAAGCACATCCCAACTACAGGTCTCACGGATCCCGTTCGAATCTCTACACGAACGATCGTTGCCCACATCTTCGGCTTCTTCCACCCAAGATCCGTCCCGGAGGTACCTGTTCATCTGAATCAAGAATTTATCGTGTGAGACCCTAAGGGTACTCAGCAAGTCTTAATGCCTCTAAAGGGGACACAACCTGGGGTGACGCAATTGCAGCGAAAGATAAACCCTAGCAGTGCTACAGATAATCGCTAACCATCCGCCTAACCAAGGATAGACGGATGTCCGTGAATTAAGTACAACAGTTATAATGGTAATCTCATCCGATCCATCCTCCTCCCTGCTTACCAACAAGGAAGCGGACGAACAACCCCCCTTCCGTTGGCAAATTTTATTAGCCATTCCATGAGTGTTGCACTATTTACTAGTTAAATTACTTAGTCAGATTAAGGCAGTACTTTAGTTATGCTTGTCTATGATCGAGAAACTGTGCTCCAAGTCGTCCATATCCGCGGACATGGCTTTCAGAAAGTTTTACCCGGCCGGGGTGCACCAATAGCAACACACGCTCGATCGACCTCGGAAAAACCAAATCAAAACCCAACAAGGCTTTCACGACTGAACAATCACAAGATTCAGAAATATTTCAGGGGGCCACCCCTTAAGTAGATCCCGCAACGAAGCCAGCTGACTCCGAGATGGGCTCAAGGTTTGGGTAGACGGCTGTGAACGACTGGGAACCCGAAAGTGTGGCTGGGCTTGTCGACACCGCGGAATCGTGTCCCGATCCTAACAAGACAAAGTGCTCCTCGCACAAATTAAATACTGAAAGTAGCATGGCATAAGTACAGGATAGTAAATAAAACCTCAAACTAGTTTGTGGCCCCAAGAAATAAGACGGAATCAAGCTCGCCTGGGGGTCCCATATACCTCCGGATGTGGATAGCGCGATAAATCAAGGAACAGGAATCAAGTACTCGGGGTCTTACGGACACAAGTGAGCAGGAAAACCAAATAGCAGATGTTGCTCACGGTGCCTCTTTCTTTAGTTATCCCGAACTACTCAGGTTAAGTTGTTTAGGTACCTCGTTATCCAACAGACACTCACATACCCTACACATGCTGTTCTACGACTCGCATGGCTCAAACAACTCCTATAGTAATGGCTCATGGGATTGGGGAACAAGCTTGGTGGGGTTTAAAAGTAAAGGCTATGCATACTTGGGATTCAATTTAATGCAATCGCGACTCAATGATGCAAGAATAAGATAGAGGCAATAGGTACTGTATGTATGCAAGCATGTGGTAGTGCTTGCCTGTTAACTCAGTTGTAGCAAGGGACGGATCTGGGTAGTGCTCCTAGTTCTCTTGATACAACCCCTGCCAAAGGTTCATCCGAAAACCAAACAAACAAGGCCAACATGAATATAGAGCACAAGCAGGTGAATAAGATGCGTCAAACAAACAATCATGCCATGATGAATGATGCACAAGTTGCATGGCAATAAGTAGCATGGCATGGGTGAGGTGTGGAGGACAAGAAATAACAATTTAATGGGAATTTGGATCACATTTGTTGCCATAACAGTTGCTGTTCATTATATTTTTATATGATGCATGCTGCAATTGAAGTCATGGATATCATAAACAGAAAGGTCTCGTCGAGCTGATCATTTTAGACATATCATTTGCTTAATTTGGAATTATAAAACAAAAGTTATTAAATTATTAAATTCTAGTGGCAATTGGTGTAATTTAAATAAACTTGGAATTTTAATTGTGCAAAAGACAATAAGGATGGCATATTTGGAATCCTCTCATCTTGCTGATATCCAAACATATATTATTTGCCCAATTTGGATTTAGTATGGAAAAGTTATTTGAAACTGAATTGAATTTGAATTTTGAAATTATTTAAACAGGATTTGAATTTTTAAAACAGGCTCTGGGACGTTTTATACCTATCCAAAACTAGTCTGGGTCGCAGACAGGTGGGGCCAGGTTACATGGCCACCGGCGGGTGAGGGAACAGAGGACATGGTTGATTAGGGAAAAACCGCGTGAGTCTTTTATAAAACTACTCGTATACGACAAATGGGCCAGGCTGGACCGCGGGTTGGCGTGGCAAAAAGGGGAGGGGGTAATCGCAAAAAGACCCACTGCATCGTAGATTTCTTCCTGAAGCCTCGACGGCTGGCATGTGCATGTGGCGCAAGGCGATGCTCGAACCCACGCTCTCGGCTTAGCGAAGTGCTCATACTGCAGGTGGGTTAGGTTATTTGCCGGTCAGGCGCGTGCTAGATAAGGTGGCGATCGAAGCTAGCAGAAACAAACTCGCCGCCGTCGCCTGAGAGGCCGTCGCAATGATCTGCTCGTCTGAGGCAAGACGGCGGACGAGGTTGTCTGGGGGTAGGGATGCTCACCGCGAGTCTGCCGGTGACGGTGGCGAGGCTCGGGTGCAAAGCGATCAACGAGGCGGATATACCGCTGTTGAGCTAGGGTTTCGCGTGGCGTCGTGGCAGGCTGCTGGGACCGTCTCTCCTCGCGTCTGGGTCAGGCGTTGCGGCTCAGGGGCTTCTCGACACCTTCAGGCAACACGCCACCGGCTAGAACGACGGCGGGTGGTAGGCAGGCGGTGTGTGGCGAGGAGTTGGGGTGGTGGAGAAGGAGGGCAGAGGAGGGCGGGCAGGGTCCTGCTCGGATCTGGGACGCTGTGAGGAGGCCAGGGAGGATAAGAAGGGAGAGGCGTGGTTGCGTGGGGAGGGAAGCTGGCAGGTGCCACCTTTCCCTTCACGTGCTTTCAGGCGGCCAGGCAAGGCAGGGCACTAGAGGGGGTCTTCCAGGTGGGGTAGATGGCCAGGGGCAGGTAGGTGGACCTAGGGCGTGGGCAGGTGAGGCAGAGAGGGGAGAAAAGAGGGGAGAGGGGCCGGCTCGGGCTAGGGCTAGGTTTGGGGGGTGCCTTGTCGTGTGGGGTGGTAGGGTAGCTGGTAGGGTGCTGGGTGGGGCCTGCATGGCAGGTAGAGAGAGGGGCCGAGAGAGAGGGAAGGGGCATGGCTTGAGCCTAGGGTTTAGGTGAAGGGGGGGGGGGGGGGAATCATGCTAGGTAGGAAAAGGGGAGGTGGCACTTTGGTTTTTGCTTAGAGAAAGGTGGGGATTAGGGCCTTAGCTTAGCTAGGATGGATGGATGGCAAGGTTGGTCTTAGGGTTTAGCTAAGAGAGGGGGAAGGATAGAAGGGTGGCTCTTTGCACTAGATCATGCATGCTCCAAACAAACTAACTAGCACAAGGCAAGAAAAAGAGAGATAGGGAGAGAGATGAACATGATGATGGGGTGGTCTCTTTGGTCCATGCATGATCCAACAATGACCAAGCAAGATCCAAGGAAGGGGTGGTTTGTGTTGTGCATGCCACATAGCACATGTGTGTGCATGGAGCATGGGGGTAGGGGTTTAGATGATATGGGTGAAGAAAAGCTACTAGCCAACACAGGATTTAAACCAAGGGAGAGGTGATCCACTTAGAGTTCAAGCAAAAACCAAAACTAGAAAAGGTGGCACTTGCATGGCCCATGCAAGATAATTAATGCCCAAATTATCCTTGTGAAAACAATAAGATTAATATGGAATTATTCATATGCATTCCCAAAAGATGGGCAAGGCCAAGCAAAGACTATGGGTGGAACCCAAACAACCAATCATGAGCTAGAGATAAATCAACAAAATGCCAAGCTCAGATTAGTTGGATGGTGGAATTACAAGGTGGTGAAAGAAAAGGTGGTGGAGTCAATAAGAGAGATTCCCTCAACTCAACTTGGGCATTTAACAATATATCAAGAGCCAAATACAATATCAAGAGGCAAATACAATTAATCATGCACATGGGATAATAACCAAACAAGAAAGGGTTTTACATGATGCTCAAATGCAAGGTGACATGATGACATGAGCATGATATGATGATGATGCAACAATTATATGTTGGAAGTGGCCCATTTTATTATTATAACATGTAGCATTACAGGGGTTAGACAACTGGGATGCTACATCACCAGTCCCCACTGCCACTAGGTGCAACTAGGTGTTAACAATATATGTGTGTAGGGATTGTTGATACATGTGCCTGACTCACCCGACGGATCAAGGTCAGTTAACTGTCTTAGGACGAAACAACATGATCTTCATCAGGTTCGAGTCCCTTAACTTGAACCCGGAACATATGCTGGCGTAATTCGACTCAGGCTGCGGAGGACTTACATGAGTGGAATTCCAGTGTTTTTAATTGATGTACCCAACGCGTCCGTCGGGATTTTTCATCACGCCTGTTGGCATGGATTTATACTAGCAGAGCGCAGTCGTGTATGTTGCCAGACCATCAGATGATATCAGCAGGTCTTATCTTTGCGTCGCAGACGCAGCATCCGAACATTTATCACCACGGAGGTGCTTTGGGTGGCCAAGGAGATTGTCGCTCACTCAGCTTTTTGTTGGGGCAGAGTTGCCAAAAAGTTTTTGTGTGCTGATCCGAAAGATCGCAGTCGAAGATTTCATAGGGTGCGCGACCAGCGCTCCCTATGGGAGTAGCCCCCGAGTGTCTGTTCGAGTCGTAGACTCGAGCAGAGACTTTAGTTCAAGCATTGTTCAGTTGTTAAGTCCGTAGGACACGAAAAATTTCGGATGCTTAAATTCATCCTCCCTATGGGAGTAGCCCCCGAGTCCGTAGTGGAGTCGTAGAATCGACGTAGGACTCGAAGAAATACTTTGTCTTTTTTATCTTCCGGCTGCGCGGCCAGCGCTCCTGATAGGAGTAGCCCCCGAGTATTTAGTCTAATCGAAGATTCGAGTGAGTACTCTTAGCTGTGGAGCCGGGGAATTGTAGTTGGTGCTAGTATAGCTTTTGATGACATCAGTGCTGACAATCAATGACCTCAAGAGTCTGCTACGCCAGAGATGACTTGACTGGACGAACGTGGGTCCCACTTGCTGACTTTGAATTGACCGGTCACGCGCGGCGTGGAGATAATTACGGCGTCTCCTCGATTTCCGCGCGTAGTGGACGTTGTGGTAACGACGGTTCGTTGTGATGTTGACATGTGTACGGTCAGATCTGCCGTTGGCGTTAGGTCTTCTGGATGGACGGCTGCCGTGTGTCGTCTTCGCTGTTATAATCATTGGGGAAAGCCGCAGTTTGTTTTCACCGCATCAGTTCTTGTTTTCACTGCCTCCTTGTGCTCTAGCGATTCTTGCTGCGCTCTGGGATTTCCTTCCACATTTCCGTCATCGTTTCTGCGTTTTCACCGCCGGCGCCGCCGTAGCGCAATGGGGAAACCAAAGAAGTCGTCATCTGCAGTTGGGACCAGCGCCGCGGAGGAAAGAAAAGCACCACCGCTAACCGTGTCACCGATGGTGGCTGGCGGCGATCAGAGACGCGGGAGAGCGATCTCCGCAAGCTTCGCGAGCGGGGCCTAATCCCACAGGATAGGGAGGCCGTCAAACTCCCCGGCAATGAGGTAATCCCCCGTCCCCCATCTGGGTAACGGGTTATGTTTCTCGCCTTCGTTATGCGTGGGTTTTCTTTTCTAGTCCACAACTTCCTCTGTGGACTGCTCTTCTTCTATGGGATTCAGCTTCATCATCTGTCTCCCAAATCTCTTCTCCATATTGCTTGTTTTATCACTTTTTGCGAGTGCTGGCTTGGCATTGAGCCGCACTTTGGCCTCTTCCGGAAGCTCTATTCCGTGAAGAGGCAATCTGGTTCGGATGGTGTGTATCCCATTGGGGGTTGCATCATCTCCCTTAGTCCCAGTCTTCTCTTCTTTTCTTTTTCCATGTCCGAATCTGTCCAGTACTGGCGGAGGCGATGGTTTTATATCCGCGACTCCGTAGTGCCCGGGCAAGATTTTGGTCTTGTTCCCTTTGACCCCTCCCAAATGATTGAGCCGAAAAGGTCTTGGAAAAACCAAATCTTGGACGGTGAGGTGGCGGAGATAGAGGCCCTTTACCGTCGGGTGGAGGATCTCCAGCTGATTCCGGAGAAGGAGGTGAACGGTGTGGACATCATTCGGACGTTTCTTGAGCGTCAGGTGCAGCCTCTCCAAGCGAGGGCGCACCCGATGTTTCTTTATTCTGGGCGCCGTGATCCGACGAGGGTTTCGACTGAGAAAATCTCTGAGGGGGATCTTGATTGGGCCCTTCGCGCACTGCTGAAGTTCAAGGCCGGAGAAGAAATCCCGGGGAAGTCGCTAACTCCTCCATTTTCTTCGTCGTTGGTCGTACCGCAGGTGTAGATTTGTGCACGTAGTGCTTTTTTGTCGGCTGTGTATTTATTTCCTTTATTTGCTAAGAAAGTTCCTTCTGATTTTGCAGAGCTTCAAAGTGCCGGGCATGGTACCGCCATTGCCCGAAAAGTATCCGAATGCCCCGGATAATGAAGTGGTTGAGTCCGTGTCCGAGCTGCCATCGGCGCGATCTCCGGCGGAGGATGCTGACGAGTCGAGTGAGGACCATACGCGCAAACGATCACGGAGCTGCAGCCAGTCTTCGGATGCCTCGACTCCTCCGACTCCCAGAAACCCTCTGGGCCTTGAGCGTCATAGTGACGGTCATGGAGGTTCTTCCTCTCCCATTCTTGCCATTCCTGTGCGGGCTGTAGCGCCGCACCCGCCAGCGAAGCGGAAGAAGGAAGAAAAGAAGGAGGAGAAGAAGGAAGAGAAGAAGGAGGAGAAGAGGGCCCGAAGGACTCCTCCTGTCTTCGACCTGAGCTCACTGGGATCGTAAGTTTCTTGTTGTACTATTGTCCTTATTCCTTCATGATTTTTGCACTTGTGCTGATTGGTTCGTATGCAGGCATTCCTCCCACGATTCCTCTAGTGATGGTGCGCGGGAGATGATGGGGGAGTCGAAAATTGTGTCTCCTCCTCCTCAGACGGTGGAGACTTCAGGTGGCGCGGCTCCGGATCCTCCGTTGCAGGAGGTGCAGGTGGTTGCGCCTCGGAATTTCGCAGGCGGGCCTTTGGAGTCGCCATCAGAGCATGTAAGTTTCTCTGCTTCATGTCACGGGGGGAGCCCCCGAGTGTCTTCGTGTGAGAATTTTGTTTTTACTCCTTTGTGTTGGGCGTAGCCCCCAAGTCCTTTTCTTACTGCTATTTCTTTTTCTGCAGCCTTTTGTGCAGGAGGCCAGGCGGCTGGTGCAGGAGCTTCTGGTGCTGGAGGCTAACCTTCGGCAGCTTCAAGGTACCTATTCGCCTTTTGGTGCTTTTTTCATTTATTCCGGTCCTGCTTTCTGACGTTTCTTGTTTTGAATGCAGAGGAGCATAATACTTCTCACCGTGAGGTCGATGCTCTCAAGAAGAGCCTTGGTCAATCAGAGCAGAAAACCGAAGGCGCCGCTGGTGTGAAAGAACGCCTCGAGCTAGAGCTGACTAAGGCAGCCGAAGCGAAGGAGCGTCTGCAGCAGGAGGTCGCGGATCGTGAGGAGCAGCTGGCCACCGTTGCGGCTGCTCGTGAAAGAGAGGTGGCGGCGAAGCTCATGGCTGCTGCCAAGGCTATTTCGGGTGAGTGCTAGATTTGTGCTTGTTTCTTCATGCCTCGTGTCTTCTTCTGTGCTGCTTTTCTTCATGTCTTCCTTCTTATTTTTTGTCTCAGATGCCGCATGCATTGAGTTTGACCGCGGTGCTCTAGAGCACGGGAGTGCTCTAGATGATGCTACTGTGGCGGTCGAAGACCGCCGACTGCCGTCGTCGACTCCGGCCAAGGCGAAGGAGGTCCTTGGCCGCTTCTACAAGGAGCTTGTTCCTAAGGGCGTGGCCCTCGATGATGTGGATGCTCTGGCGGAGGCTCTGTCAGCCGAAGCGCCTGCGGCGTACAAGCGCAAGCAGAAGGGCATCGGCGCGTCCGTCGGGCTGGCGATGGCCTTGGCTGCTGGAGCGGAGTTGGATCTGCCCCAGATCACCTCCCGGATGCCGACGACTGCAGATGGATCCGAGGTAGCCTTTGCTGCCTACTCTGCTCGCTGCAAGCGATATGGGCCCAAGCTCATTGATTTGCTGTCTGAGTATGCACTGCGGCAGCAGGGCGGGGCCAAAGCTAGGCAGTCCGGCTCCGAGGCGACTCAGGGTGCCGCATCTTAGGCGTTGTAGACGTAGGGTAGTTTGTAGTCTGCTTTTGTTGTAAATATCTTGAAGAACACCATCCTTGTGCCACGTAGTGGCCTTATATGTTTAATGAATTCTTCTGAGTTGTGCTCTATCATTGTCTGAATGTTTGTGTCCCTTTCTTTTTCTGCTGCTCTAGGTTCCTTCGGGTGCTGACCCTGTTGACACTTCCTCCGCAATGCCGTTGCGACCATCTTTGGATGCTTCCTCTCAACTCGCTTTTCTTCGGGATCGCGTGCGTAGTCTGGAGAGGAGTTGCTCGGGTTGCGAGGTCATGCCGATGTTTGGAAGTCTAAGGCGGATCGTGGTGCAGCCAGAGAGGAGTACTTGATGGCGAAACTTATTGGTCTGCGGCGACTTCAATGTAAGTTGTTCCTTGTTTCGAGCTGTAGCTCGGTTCTTGAGTGAGCCTGGCCTTTTCTCTTATTATTTCCATTGTCGCAGGTGCGAACCTTGCTCCGAGGGAAGAGAAGGAGCGTGTCGCTGTTCGGGTCAATTGCTTGACTCAACAGGACATGGAGGCTGGTGGCTTCTTCTAGATGGATCGTGACCGTGCCATAGCTCTGGCGACGGTGCAGGATCGTGTGCACCAGGTTTCTCGAGTGCTGCGCCAAGTGCAGACGTCGCTTGCCTCGGTGCTTCACGTCATGTTCCCTTTAGATGCCGTACCGACAAGCCTTGCGGGTCTTTTGTCGAAGTTTCAGAACGTGAGCAATGTCAAGTAGTTGGTGCGGCAACAGCTCGTCGCAGGAGTGAAGGCTGCTTTGTCTCTTGTGAGGCTGCACCGGCCTGGCGTAGATTTGGCTGTTGTGGCCGCTGGGCCACCTCTTCGGCCTGATGGTGGTGAGTGGGACATGCGTCCACATTACGCAGCTGTAAGGTAGTATGACGAACAGGTCGTAGATTTGTTTGAGCAGCGTGCTCGGGTTATTCTTTAGAATAGGTAGTACCTGAAAAAAAGAGATAGATGTAAAATTTGTATATTTCGGCTGGGCGTGTTGTCCCCTTTGTTGTAAAGGTTTGTTTGTTGTGAGCACGCGGTGCTTTGATTGAGTACGTGTCCTTTTCGTTGGCCTAACGTTGTCAGCTACTCAGGTGTACACGTTTGATCCTCAGTCGATGAAATCGTGAGGTGGGGGGAGCCCCAGAGTGCGTTTGTAGCATGTAGTAAAGTTGCAAAATAGCGAACTGAAGCTTTGGGGCGAGACACTTAGCTTTATTTATATCGTAATGGAGGAGGTACATTGTTCGGCTGAATAGCCTTGGCTGAAAGCCTTATTGAAAGTAAAGGGGGTAGGTTTCTACGGATAGAATCGTCGCAGGTGCGAGATATTCCATGGGTTGGAGTATGCGACTCTAGACTCCACGTGCTTGAGGCGATAGGCGCCACCTTGGATGACTTCGGTGATGACGTATGGTCCTTTCCATGGTGACTCGAATTTTGTCGGTCGCTCTTGCTTGAGTCGCAAGACGAGGTCTCCATCGACGAAGGACCTGGGGCGAAGCCGGCGGCTGTGGTAGTTGCGGAGACTCTGCTGGTACACCGCTGATCGAGCTGCTGCTATGTCTCTTGCTTCGTCGAGTGTATCGACGACATCTTTGACTGCAGCCGTGGATTCGGCTTCATGTATGCGACGACCCGAGGGGCCTGGTGGCGTACTTCGGCTGGCAGCACGGCTTCGGCTCCGTGTACCATGAAGAACGATGTGTAGCCTGTGGAGCTGTTTGGCGTGGTCCGTAAGCTCCATAGGACGGATGGTAGCTCTTTAGACCAGGCTCCTGCTTTCCGTTCGAGTGGACTCATGAGTCGCTTCTTGATGCCCGCGCCGATTAGGCCGTTGGCCTTTTCCACTTGCTCGTTCGTTTGCGGGTGTGCCACTGAGGCGTACGTGATGTTGATCCCGAGGCCTTCACAGAAGTCCTGGAATTCCTTGGAGATAAAGTTTGATCCATTGTCGGTGATGATGCTATGCGATGCGAACACAGACAATGGACTCGAAAAACTTGACGGCCGTTTTGCCTTTCTGGTTGGTAACCGGCATGGCCTCGATCCACTTGGTGAACTTGTCGACTGCGACCAGGAGGTAAACGTGTCCCCCTTTCGAGGACTTTGGCAGTTTCCCGATCATGTCGAGGCCCCATTGAGCAAAAGGCCAAGCTATGGGTATGGGTCTGAGCTCGGACCCAGGTGCGTGCGGTTTGTCGGTGAACCGTTGGCATCCGTTGCATCTCCGGACAGTGTCCTTTGCGTCGCTCATGGCCGTTGGCCAGTAGAATCCTGCTCGTAGAGCTTTGGCGACAAAGGAGCGGCTGCCTGCGTGATGGCCGCAAATGCCCTCGTGGATGTCTTGTAGGATTGCTTTCCCGTCACCGAAGGTGACGCACCTTTGTAGTACACCGGTAATACTGCGCTTGTACAGCTTTCCGTTGATGATGGTGAAGGCTTTTGACCGACGAGATATGCGTCGGGCATCTGTCGGGCTGTCAGGCAGTTCTCCATTTAACAAGAATTGGAGGTATGGGCGCGTCCAGGTTTCTTCGACTGCCATGACCTGCATTAGGTTGACTATGGCTACCTCTGTGTCCAGTTTTTCAGGTCCTTCGTGTCCTTCGGGTATAGTATCTCCCGAGTGTTCTGCTTCTTCGGGTGATCCCTTGGGGAATTTCCGCTTGATGGATGGCACGCAGATCTGTTCGAGTAACACACCTGGTGGCACCTTTGCGCAAGTGGAGCCGATGTTGGCGAGTCTGTCGGCTTCCTCGTTGCTTTCTCTTCCAACGTGTCGAAGCTCGCAGCCGTCAAATTCTCCCTCGAGTGCGTTGTAGAGTGCGCGGTACGCGATCATGTTTTCGGCGTGTGCGTCGCACTCATTCATCGTCTGCTGGACGACGATGTTGGAGTCACCGTAGATAACCAGGCGCGTTGCGCCGCATATCTTTGCCATCCTCATGCCATGGATGAGGGCTTCGTATTCGGCCTCGTTGTTGGAGGCTCGGAATTTTATCCGGAGGACGCACTTCATCGTGCCGCCTTGCGAGGAGGTCAGTATGACCCCTGCCCCTGCTCCGGCTTCATGCTTGGAGCCGTCAAAGTGCATCGTCCATGACTGTGACATGTCTGGGGTGTCTGGCAGCTGCAGCTCCATCCAATGTACCAGGAAATCCGGAAGGACTTGAGATTTGATTGCGAGTCGCTTCTCGTAGACGATGTCCAAGGGTGACAGTTCGATGCCCCACAGGGCCACACGTCCTGTAGCTTCTGGATTATTCAGGATGCTACTCAGTGGTGCCTCATTGACGACCATCACCTGGTGCTCTTGGAAGTAATGGCTCAGCCGCCGAGCCGTCATGAACACGCCGTAGGCGAGTTTCTGGTAGTGAGGGTACCTCTGTTTTGTTGGCGTGAGTACCTCGCTGAGGTAGTAGATTGGGCGTTGGACCCCGTGGGTCTTGCCTTCTTCGGGTCGTTCGACCACTAGTGCAGTGCTAACCACGGTGTGTGGCTGCTATGTACAGCAGAGGCTCACGCTCCTTTGGCGTGACCAGGCGAAGCGGTGGAGAGAAGCCGCTTGAGGCTTTCGAATCGTCGTTGGCTAGCGTCCACTCGAATTTATGCGCTTTATAGCGGTGGTAGAATGGTAGGGCCTTCTCGCCCATGCGGTGATGAACACCTTAGCGCCGCTACTGTCCTGCGAGCTGGACGCCTTTGAGGTTTTCGGCTTCTCCATCGTCATGATGGCTCGATTTTCTTCGGTTCGCCTCGATCCCTCGTTGAGAGATGAAGTACCGAGCGGTGACCGATGGTACCAAGGCGCACCTTTCGGGATTGAGCTTGATCTTGTAGCGATCAAGGTTGTCGAACGTCTCGCGGAGATCGTCAATAAGTGTCCTTGCCTCCTTGGTTTTTATTACTATGTCGTCGACATAGACTTGGACGTTGCGACCGATCTAGTCCTTGAGGCAGGCCTGCATGCATCGCTGGTACGTGGCACCCGCGTTCTTTAGCCCGAAGGGCATTGTGTAACGAGAATACTCGAGCGGTGTGATAAACGCCGTTTTCTCCTGATCTTCGACCTTGAGTCGAATCTGGTTATAGCTTTGAGTAGGCGTCGAGGAAGGAGAATTTCTCACAACCTGCAGTCGAATCGATGATCTGGTCGATCCGAGGAAGAGGGAAGTGGTCCTTTGGGCAGTGCTTGTCTAGTGACGTGAAATACACGCACATCCGCAGGCTGTCCGTCCTTTGGGACCATCACCGTGTTTGCCGACCACTCACTTTCCTTGATTTCCACGATAAAGTCTGCAGCGAGCAGTCTATTGATTTCCTTGCCGATAGCTTCGGCTCGTGGCTCTGACAGTCTCCGGATGGACTGCTTGACTGGCTTGGTGTCTGGAAAGACATTGAGTGCGTGCTCGGCGAATTCCCTGGGAACTCCTGGCATGTCCGCAGGACACCAGGCGAAGATTTCCCAGCGCTCACGGAGGAATTCGACAAGTGCGCCTTCCTATGCGGAGCTGGGGTCTTTGGCGATCAAGGCCGTCTTGGAGGCATCCGTCAGATGGACCTGTACTTTCTTGGTGTTGACGGTGGAGTCGAAGGACATGTCAGGTGCGTTCTGCCTTGTGACTGGGGGTGTCCCAGTGTCCGTCACCTCACGGAGCCTTACAAGCTCGTCTTGCATGCCGAAAGACTGGGAGATTTTGTTGAAATCCCTGTCGCATTGGTCCGATCGGGTGAAGCTCCCGTGGACTGTGATGACGCCCCTTGGTCCTGGCATCTTGTGTAGTAGGTATGCGTAGTGTGGGACGGCCAGGAACCTTGCGAATGCTACACGCCCCAGGATGGAGTGGTATTGCGACGGCCAGTCCACCACTTCGAATTGGAGTCGCTCCTGCCGAAAGTTCTCCGGCTTCCCGAAGATGACATCGAGCCCTATTTTGCCTAGGGGGAATATGCCCTTCCCTGGGACGATGCCGTGGAACGTTGTGTCTGACTGTTCCAGGCTACATTATGGGATCCGCATTGCTGCTAGAGTGCTTGCGAACATTAAATTGATGCCGCTGCCGACATCCATGAAGACGCGACTCATCTCGAAGCCTCCGATCTGCGCCTCCAGCACCAGGGCAGCATGACCTGGGCGAGGGATCTGGCAAGGGTGATCCGCGCGAGTGAATGTGATGCAGGACTCCGATCCGCTGAGGTACTCAGGGATTGCAGGAGGAGTTGCCACGACCAAGTTGATTTGTCGGGTCATTTTCTTCTGCACCCTATTCGTGGGGCGTCCCTTCTGGATCATATTTTGGTGCTCCTTTCGGTGGGGGGGTACCCGATCCCGGCGTTGTTCTGCGCTGGTGCGACTGGTTGTTTTGGGCCTCCGATAGGTGGCGGTGGAGGAGATCCATGTGCTATTTCGCCTTGCGCAGGTGCGCTTCCGAACGCAGGGATTGGGGCTTGTTGCCTCATCTGCACCATGCTTTCGCTGAGTTTCTGGAACTCGCGGCAGTCCTTGAGCATGTGGCCGGCTTTCTTTTTGCCATCTTGTTTGTCGATGTAGAAGTGGATGGTGCATGGACCCGAAAGTTTGTTGAATACTGAGGGTCCGTTGTCGCGGTCGCGGCGTTGCACTGCTTTTGGGGCGTCCGTTGTCGCGGAAGTTTCCGCGGTATTCTCATTGCTGTTTGTTGTCATTGCGGCGGTCGGCGTAGCCGGCCGCGACCATGTCGGGTCCGTCGCGGTCCTCGTAGACGCGCGATCTCCTCTTGCTGCGGCATTCTCGCCTTTGTCCGTAGTCGTCCTCTTCATCTGATTGTGCTCGGTGAATGCAATCTTCGCCTTCTGCCCACCTGTTGGCGATGTCCATGAGGTGGTCGAGTGTCTTGGGCTTGACGCGCCCAAGTTCCTCCTTGAAATCTTGGCATTTGACGCCGTCTCTGAAGGCGTCGATGGCCCTCTCTTCGGAGATATGTGCTGCGGAGTTCTTTGTGGTAGACCAGCGTAATATGTACGAGCGAATAGATTCGCCCGTTCTCTGAGTGCAGGCTCGCAACTCTTCGATTGAGGCGGGCCTCTTGCTGGTGCCCTTGAAATTTCAGATGAAGATGTAATCTAGCTCCTCCCAACTTCAGATGGATCCTGATGATAGGCTGCTGAGCCATACCCGCTCCGCGCCTGTCAGCTGCAGCTGGAGGCATTGCATGGCGGTTTCTTTGTTACCGCCGTGAAGCTTGACGGATGACAGATGGTCACTGAGCCAGGATTTTGGATCTTGCATGCCGTTGAACTTCGGAGTATCCGAAGGAAGCTTGAAATTGCGTGGCATCTGCGTTCGCCGAACAGATCTGCTGAAGCATCGAGCTCCGCAGAGTTCTCCTTCATCTTCATCCATCTCGGACTCGGACGAGCATGCGCGTTTGGCGCGTGCTTTATCGATTTTGCGCTGTGTAAGCACGTCTCTGGCGTCGTAGTCGCGTTTATGGCGATGCGAGCTCTTCTTCCTTCGAGGAAGGTCGTGTTCCTCTTCCTCTTCGGATGAAGGGGTGGGGCTCCAGTCGCGCCTAGCCGGAGCTTTCTTCTTCGGCTCCGCAGGAGCGTCTTCGTGGAGCGCAGCTCCGACGAGTCCGAGTCCGGTGACTGCGGACTTATGCATGGCTCTTTTCGGGTCCCCCTCCGGAGGTGGGTGGGCCGCGAGATACGCAGTGGCTGCCATGATCGCAGCTTGCGGTGTCTTCGGGATGATGTTGCCGTTGGCATCCATATCCATGAACGATGTGTGGAGAGTTCGGGTCACATCACGGCGTTCCCTGGGATCCATGTTCTCCACCCGAGAGCGGTGTTTGTTTCCCTGGTTTCTGTTTGTGCTAGAGCCGGGTGCCATGGCGGAGAGCGTAGCTCGTCGCGCGCTGGACTCAGAGGATGCTTGCTTGCGTTTGTCGAGCGTCTCCTGCATCTTGACTTGCTTATTGTGCTCCTCGATGAGGAGGTAGTGGTATGCCATCAGTAGGTCACGTGGGGAGTCCACAGGCAGGACTATGTCGCCTGCGACAGCACGGCGTGCCTGGACCCATCCTTCTTTGCTAAGTTGGATGAGGTGGTCGTTGTTTTCCCCGTTGGGTGGGGGGACTGGCTTCTTCTGTTCCCACCGGTTTTTCCATTTCTGTCATGCGGGTTGGGGTTCGTGTTGGGCGGCGGGTTAGGCGTTTGCTGCTCCTGGATGACTACGGCTCATTGGTAGCGCTCGTAGATCGGTCCGCTACTTCCGCAGCTTTCGGATCCGGAACTGTAGGTCCCTTCATCCGAAGGTGGATCGCACAGATCGGAGTTGCAGCAGCTGCTGTCGTAGAACTCATCTGTCGATGGTGATGTGCGCAGCACGGGGTGTGGATCCCACGAGGCGGGCCTGATTGATGGCACGGTCACCCGCTCAGGAAGGCGGAGGGTGCCAGTTTGTCCCACCTGGAAGCAGAAGCTCCCGAACAAAATTTCAAGTCCGTCGCCTACGGGCTTGAAATCCTTCATGGTGGTCGGCGAGTGGGCGGTGAAGTCGAAAGCGCCGAAGAGGAGGTGATTCTCCATCGCCGCAGAGTTGTAGATCGATCGGGTCGGGACCGTCACGATCGCATAATCAGCAGCCCCGCTTCCCACAGACGGCGCCAATTGACGAGGTTTAATCTCATCAATGCCCATTGTTATGGACTTGGGTTTTGGAGAAGATGGGGATGCTGGAGATCGTGGAACGGTTAACAGACAAGCAACCAGGGGACACGAGATTTACCCAGGTTCAGGCCCCCGGAGGGAAAACCCTACTCCTGCTTGTCTGTTCTTGATTACGGCGGAACCGGAGGATACAGGGTGCGCAGATTCGATCTGGCGTGGAGGTACGTGTGCGAAAGTATGAGTCGAGAGATCTAGGACGTGCCCTCCTGGCCTTTATATAGACTTAGGCAGGTCCCAGGCATAGTCCTAGTCGGTTACAAGTTCTAGGGTTTTACCCCTTTAAATTTCCTATCTATGCTAGTCTTGCTCTCCAAGGATCCGAAGGCGTCATGGGCCTTGGCCACCCGAAAATCTTCATGGGCCAGCGTATGTCTGCTGTGGGCTTTCCTTGGGCTGGACCAGGTATGCTGAAGTCACGTACCCGTAGGGTATAACCATGTCAACTGGGTGTCAGTGAAAGGGAGAGAGGAAGAGTGGGTCCCGATTGTCATTCACTGCGCGGGTCGTCTCGTGAGTGAGAGAAAAACGCTTTGGGGGAGGGAATAGGTGGGCTGGTTGGGCCTAGACTGGGCTAGTTGGGTTGGGTCGAGTTTCTTTTTATTTTTTTCTGTTCTGATACATTTTCCTTTTTCCAAATGATTTTCTGTTTTGAAATTCAATCAAACAATTCAAACAACCAAAACAAATCAGACTTCCACCAAACTTTGTATTGTGTTTAGTTCTGTTTAACAACACAAATCAAAGTCGAAAACAAAATAATATTTTTATTCTTTTTAGTATCCATTATTTATTAAATAAAATAGTCCTTAGTTATTAAATCAAATAGGATTTGATTTATTTAAAACTCCATTTAAAATCTAAATATTATCAAAAACCAAATTAGTAGGTTTTATTTGAAAATATAGAATACTTGGAAAACTTGTTTAAAATAATTTAACAAGTTTTGGTGTTTAATTAAAATGGGAAAAACCTTTACTTTAATAAAATTGGTTTATTAATAAACTCTCATTATTTTTATTTAAATAAACCTTTACTCTTTTTTTCAAAACAAAATATTTTATTTCAAAAACTTGGCCAAGGTTTACTTTGGCTTTATAAAATAATCTTTTATTTATAATTCTATCCTTTTTTTTTGAAACCAAATCTTTTTATTAAAAGATCCAAAAATAGTAATTCCAAATATTTTTAACTTTATTGTTTAATTATCTTTTTAATTCCTTTTAGGATTTTATTTGATCCAAATAGGTTTTGAAAGTTTCCAATTGGATTCAAAAAGTTTCTTCTCACCCTGAAAATCAACAAGGTTTTTATTTTATTCATTTATTTTTCACATTACAAGATTTGGAAAATCTTGGGATGTGACAGCCACTATGCCATGTTTTCTGTATGTGAAATAAACAAACATTTTTCAATGCATGTTATTCATGATCTTTGTTTGTAGCCTTTCATGTTGCATGCATAGTTACTATGTCCTATTGTTAGAATTCCATCTTTCATGCACATGTTTAGAGTTCTTTGATCCCAGCTTTCAATGCTTGCAAATGGTTTGATCTTGGTTTTGATGTTGCATGTCACCTCAAAAATTATTCTTTTATCACTTACCTACTCGAGGACAAGCAGGAGTTAAGCTTGGGGATGCTTGATACGTCAGAAACGTATCTATAATTTTTGATGCTCCATGCTTGTTTAGTATCTACTTTTCTTTGCTTTGTCTACACTTTGAGGTGTTTTTATATGTCTTATGGAACTAACCTATTAATAAGTTGCAACAGTGCCAGTTGTCTGTTTTCTTCTGTTTTTGGTTCCAGAAAGGCAGAAAATCAATATTCTTGGAATTGTACGGGACAAAAGCCAAAGCCATTATTTTACCGTGGGCGTCAGGAAGTCCAGAAAAGAGACGGAGAGGCGATCCGGGGCCGCCACACCCCCTAGGCGCGGGTGGGCCCACCCCACGCCTTGGTAGGGTGTGGGCCCTCCCACCGCCTCCCAGCCTCGCCTCTTCGCCTATAAGAAGCCCCCCATGCAGAAACCCTAGGTACCCGATCAAAACTCCACGAAACCTTTTGTAGCCGCCGCCACCATCGTCCCTAGATCGGGGGGATCTGAAGTTCTTCCCGGAACCCTGCCGAAGGGGATATCATCCCGGAGGCCTTCTTCTCCGGTATGAAGCGTGAGTAGTTCCACCTTGGACTACGGGTCCATGTAGTAGCTAGATGGTTGTATCTCCTCCTTGTGCTTTCATGTATAGATATTGTGAGCTTCGTTGATGATCAAGATCTAATCTATTTGTAATCATGCATGTTGTGTTTGCGGGGATCCGATGGATATTGAGATTACTATGTCAGGTTGATTAATGGTTTTGCCTATTTGATACTATCATGTCTGTGTTTGCATGCTCTCCGTTGTTAGTAGGTATCTTGGCCAAGTAATTGCTAGTGACTCCAAGAGGGTGTACTTATGCTCGATAGTGGGTTCATGCCTAGTTTCCAAGGGAAGTGACAAAAATCTCTCCGGTTGTAGATGTGATGTTTCCACTAACGGTCTCTTGTTCATAGAACAAGTGGATTGTTTACCTTACACACTTTGCTTAAATAAGTTGTCTGTTGCTTGCAACTTAATACTAGAGGGGGTTCCGATGGTAACTTGAAGGTGGACTTCTAGTCATAGATGCAGTTGGATGGCGGTCTATGTATATTGTTGTATTGCCCAATCGAATCTCATAGGATCTTTTTTTCTGGTATTGCATTGTTATGCCTTGCTCAGTTCCTGTCAATTGCCCTGATGTAATTTGTTTACCCTTCATGCCATGTTGTTTATCTAAGGAGAGCACCTCTAGTGAAATATGGACCCCGGTCCAATCTTTACCATTGATACATCTTCCACTATTTCTTGTTTACTTGTTGCAAACCATTACCTTCCACACCATACGTTTAATCCTTTGTTATAGCAAACCGGTGAGCTTGACAACCTCACTGATTCGTTGGGGAAAAGTCTTGAGTTTGTGTTGTGCAGGTTTCCATGTTGCTTGCAACACCTGTGTGATGTTTCCTTCCTCCTACTGGTTCGATAACCTCGGTTTCTTACTAAGGGAAAACTTGTTGCTGTCCTGCATCACACCTTGCTCTTGGGGTTTCCCAACGAAGCACTGCACATTGACGCAGTGCCATCACCGTGGCAGTGGCAGATCCTTGCAGGTGGCTGACCATACTGCATCACGTGATCGTCACGGTATCGTTCGTGCCTGCTGGCAGCCATCTGAGGCACCACGACGTGTCCAACCGTGCCTGGATCCATCGACATCAACACTCGAGGACACATCGACGTCAAAGCTTTGTCGTACCCGCTCCACCCAAGAAGCGCGGTGCACCGGTAGAGATGGAGGAGCGCCAAGCAACATCCAATACAGAGGAACGCTAGAGGAAGGCCTGTGAGACTGTTGCCTGCCAAAACCCACCGGCGAGCAGCGACTGACAACACGGAGAGCCGGGAGGCTCCCAGGACTGCTGGTGGGCCCTGGTCCCTGGGGCGACGGCCCGCAAAAGCTCCGGCACACGTCCTGGTTTGGTTCGAGGGTGTGCCACCTGACCTATACCTGGTCAGGAAGGTGAAGGATTGCTCCGATTGATTTCCTGCATGATAAACAAGTATACGTAAAATTCGAGCCGTAATCGGCTCCTGTGTTTCTCGTAAATCGGCTCCTAAAGCCGATTGCCCCATGGTTCTGCGTTAGATTTATGATAACATGGGGTTTTGCTTGATCACTACAAGTTAAATCGATCTCGATAGTCTAATGTTTTCACCACGTAATTGGAACATCCTACGGCGTGATTGAGCACTGCGTACAAAGATGAAGAATATTAACCCTAGAGGAGGCCTAATAACCAACGTAAAGCCAATTACGGAACATCCTCTCTAGAACGAATAAGCCACGTCTTTATGCATTCTTGGATCGTTCAACCCGTTTGTAAGGCGACTACGTAGATATTAAACTAAACCTTGGCGAACAAGGTACAACTATAACAGATCGAATCGACTAAATAAAGATCAAGCAAGGTGCTACCCTTGCACTTTGGGAAAAGGTGCAAGGGTAGCGAGATAGCTAGAGGTAGCATAACCCGGCGATAGTAATGCAAAAGCACCGATGCTATCCTCAAACAATCTATGATAATGGTATTACTCGCCATCAACAACGCTTGATGCAGTAAAACCGGTAATGAATAGATCTCGCCTAGATCGCAAGATGCGATCTAGGCAGCATGGCACTACCCGAAAGAAACCCTAGAAACAAGGGTGGCGATGCTTGAGATTGTGTTTGTTGTGAACGTGGTTGTCCTCCTTTCTTGATAACCTTAGGTACATATTTATAGTCCGGAGACTCTCTACTTTTGGAATAACTCTACAATTCTATCTCTACCTAAACATAAACGAAACCTAAACAAACACGAATCCTACTATGATACAAGATACACGGGCAATTTAGCCCAAATCCACGCACTAGGCCGATCCAACAATACGTTGAATATATGTATCTTCCAAGCCCATCTTGATCACGGCCCATCTCCGTCTCTGGTCAAAATATAGTGATAACACATGCCCCCCTGGTTTTGGCAATGATAATTCCAAAACCACTCTGTGTGTTTTTTCCTTCTTCTCCTCTTTTTTTTTATCGGGCTGTAGCGTCGGCGAATAATGTGGCAGAACCTTCACGCTACCCTTTCATCATGATGCCTGTCTTCTCAACTCTGCGCAATTGCATGATTTGACGATTTTGGCAAAGGTCTGGAAACCGCTATGGCATTGAACCGTCATCCACTATTCCCTTATTTAAATCAGCTGAGCGATTGATCCCCATCTTCCTCCGTTGCGAAAACCCTCTCCTTCGCCGGAAAAACCCTCTTTTTCGCCATGGCCTCCTCTGCTTCCTCGCTGTCTTCCCACGCCTCCAACTCGATGAGCGGCGAGAGCCGACGCCAGAGCATCCATGGATGGCGGCATACACTCTCGCCCCACAATGGTGGGACGAGAGGGTTGGGACTTCCTGCGGGCGGAGGACGCGCATCCATGACAGACGGCGAGGAGGACTCGGTTCCTCAAGAAAGGGGAGGCGGGCAGCACGATGACGCCATGTCACGGGCGGCGTCGACTCCTCCGAAGAAGAGGAAGAGGAGGACACCTCCTCCGAGGAGTACCAGGTGAAGTACTTCGCATCGGGTCCAGTGAAGACGACGACGAGGACGAGGCCCTGACTTCTTCGGTGATGCAAGAAGACGACGCCGTAGCGATCTTGAGGATAGCGCACAAGGCGGCGGCGAAAGACGACCTCGGCCTAGATTAGGCATCAGTAGTAGTAGCCGTAGTAGTAGTAGGTCCCCTTTTGTAATCTGTCAGTCGCTTGTAAGCCATCTGCTCTTGAATGAATGAATGAAAAAAACCATTTCCTGCAGATTGTCCTTCCGCCCCAATCTTGTCGATAACATAAATAAGTCGATTTTCCAGGAGCCGATAGCAACGCATCAGCTTTCACCGGGTCATGTTCCCACAGTCAACCAAGCTACAACTCAAAGAGCCGACGCACATCGGCTTTCCCGAAATTGTTGACAAGGTCAAACTCAGCCGCATATTTAGGCAAGCCTAAACGGCCACCTCTAAGTTCCAAACGGTAACCTGCGACTCTCTTCAAAAAGGGCGGCCTAGATCCCCAACTGCCTACCGACCAGATCGAGCTCATAGCAACAAGAACCCTCAATCCTTACTCCGCACAGATCCATCTCCGCCGGCAAACCAGATGGCAGAATCGTCCACCACCAATCCGGAGGTCTCCGGTCTGAAGGTACGCTTACCCCTCGTAATCTAAACACAATGTTAAAACTTGATGGCGAACACTTGAATTAATGCCTTTATTTTACCATTAAATCTTCTAGGTTTCAGACATTCTGCGCATCCTTCTCTCCCAAATTCTCTCTGTCTTGGCCTCGATGATTCTAGTCCTGCCCATCTAATTTCTTGCGAAGCAAATAGAATCCCTTCGTAAGCCGGGACCTAGATCTGAACTCTTGGGCCCGCTTTGCAGCCGGCCTAATACCCACGAACATTGGGATTCTTGGTTCAAGAGAGTAGCTAGAGCTTACCAATCCCAATGGGAAATTTTGGGAATAGCCGATGCCTTGCATCTATCGTTGTCTCCTCTTGAGAAACACGAGAATCTTCTCAAAACCATCGGCTACTTCGTCCGACGCTGAATTTTTTATATTCGCCATGGCCCTATGTCACCAACCTTGCTAGACGTGGTGATGATTACTGGTCGGATGTTACATCACCCACCCCTCGCTTTCAAGCGACCAGTCCCTTACAAACTGTCTTCCAAACAGATTGCACAAGTTGGGCTTATATATCCAACGTCATATGAAAACAAAGGGCCTGTTTCGAGAAAGAACATACAGCCTTTCTCAACTTCGGCTAGAGCATTTCATCTTTTGTGGCCCTTCCCGGCTTCCACCAAGAACTATCTTTCCTAGCCTACTGCGGCCAAAGGCACTCAACTTGGCATCGGTAAATTGTTCCTTGGGAGGTCTATCGATACCTCCAATTGATGTCCATCAAGCTGTTCTCGTGCATATCAATCAAAACAGTGGACCTTGGTGGTTCATCCATTATGGGCTCATTGTACTTCCAAAACCACATCCCACTTCCCCTTTTGGCGAGTTGCACTTTCCCGGATGTTAAAGGGAAGCGGATCCGATGCAGCTATGGCCAAGCTTTGTATCGATTGCCAGCAAGAACCTGCCCTCAAGAGGCGTCTAAATGGTTCAGACATCTTTTTCAAGGCTCGACAACCCCAACTTCTTCCCTTACATGGAAGAAGCGAACACTTTGAGAATCCACTCTCTTCGGGCTGGACAATTTTGCCGATGACACTAGCACTCGGCAGCTCTTCTCTCCATTGTCATTCGTCCTGTTTCCTTCCAGTTGGCATGAGCACATCCAACAGGATAATCAAACCTGGGTATGAATTCTACCAGCCAGTCGTAGTGGCTCGCCAATTCGGCCTTGGACAAGTAGCTCCCCACTTCTTTCTCCATCACCTCACAGAGAGCAGAGCCGATCTGCCTGATCCTCTCACCAGCCAGAGGTGTTATTCCTTTTTTGATGCTCTGACCATCCCAATTCCCAACGACCTCACCTTCGCCTCATCAACCGATGGCTTTGAAGACTGGTGGTCGATGTGGAAGACTCACGTCTTTAGGAGAGCTCTGGGACCGTTCTTTGAAAACGATTCGCCGACTATGACATCCCGAGACCAGGTACTACTACTTGCAAATTTTCTTGATGCACTGCAATTGATCCTTTATTAACTCACTCCTTCTCTTTGCAGCAACAAGATGGCCTGAACCTACTCACAGCGATGGCTCCCCTTCGAGTTCTTCCCGCCAGCTCACGTGGTTCTTTTCTGCAAAGACTCGCCACCTCTGAAAAAGGTCATAATGCAGAAACAGCCGATAACCCCACAATCGGCTTCCAAGAAACCAGCAGCCTCTAAGTCGGCTGCCCCTCGCGTCCCGACTAAGACCAGGACGATGGTGAGGAAGTTGGCTACTAGCAAGACCCTGAGGCGCCAGATCCCCCCTCCAGACAGCTCGCATGTAAGCTAATTCAGGCCTTGGTCGCTCCTTATCATTCTTTTTTATTTTTTGCAGTCATACTTGCGCTTACTGGTTCCCCTCTTTCACAGGCTTCCGTTGAAGACACCTCCAGTGAGGACACCTGATCGATCGAGAGAACTTCAACGGGTTCGAGAGGACCAACACGAACCAGCCAGATTCACCATCATCGGCCTCCGTGGAAAAGGTCGGCTCCTCGATCCCGCCGCTTCGAGCACCAAATGAGGCGGGCCATATGGTCCCAAGAAAGCTCGAAAGGTCAACAAGCTTCTTCGTCGAGCCAGGAGGTTTCGAAAATCACCACCCTTCATGCTCCTCTTGCTTGTCTCCTTTTGTCTGCCGATTTATGTTACTCGCCAAAGCTAAGAACATCCTTTATGCAGACGACTGATGTCTTCAGTGGGATAGCTGAGGCGGTGCCGACGCCGGATCTGGGAATCCCCGAAGGCGTAGATGAAACGCCTACTACTCTGGCCAAGCCTCCAGAAACCACATACCAACCGATGGTCTCCTCATCGGCTACCCCCTCGATCTTAGGAGAGGTACGTTTGGGTCCTTTCGGCTCATCCTTACGTGTTTGAATGCATACTGACGCTTTTCTGGCTGCCAGAGTTGTGATCTTTCAGGCTTGCTGTCGTTCGACCCTGAATCCATCGAACCAACTCCCTCTGTTGTTCGCGCTGAACCACAAGCCAGGGTCGCTCTTCCTCAATTCCAGCGTCTCAAAACCTTGCTGTCCTCCCCGATTGAGGAGTTGATCGAGGGTTAGGAAGCGAAGAACGTGCTTGCGAAAAATTCAGACCATCTCCGGTAGCATTGCAATTGAAGCTTTGGTGGTCGCCGTCTGTCTTTCTTCGGGCCACGGGTGAAGTTAGCCCGTGAAAGGATCAATCTGCGCCACGCCCAACTTCCGCTGAAAGCCGATATTGCAGACAGATGTCGGCAGCTCAACGAGAAAAAGGCATCTCTGGATGCTAAAACTGACACCTCCGTCAGTACCGCCGAGCTTGCGTCCTTAAAAAAGGAGCTGGAAGATCTTGAGGAGAAGGTCCGGGTGACTAAACAGCTCATCCGCGACAAGGAAGAATCCATTGCCCGTTCCCAAGACGAGGCGGCAGGCCTCGAAGCTCAACTGAAGACTGATCTGGCAGACATACGTGCCCTGAGCAAGCAGCTAGTGAAGGGTAAGGATGAAGATGACGAAGCCGAGATCGCCGAGGTGGATCGTTTCCGTACTGATGCCCTCCATGCTTTCGAGGCATTTCTTCAGTAGCTTGTATGTGTAAACTGGCATCTGTTTGCAACCTGTGTGAACCTCCAGAGTCGATGACCGTGTATCGGCTATGTATTTTTGTTTTTATTCGGCCGATCTTGACATATTTACTCTTGTCCATCGTCTCTCATGATTTTACTTGGGGGATATTTCTTGGTCTGTTTGACCGTTGACCGCCGTTGGGAACTTTACGCCATCCCACTGCTCAAGCATGTACGGACCGTGCCAACTTGGAGACCATTTACGATATGTTGCATCCTTAGTCCCCAAGGGCAACACAGCTTCCCATACTAGATCACCAACGTGGAACTACTTTGACTTCACTTTCTTGTTGTATGCACAAGCTACTTTGGCCTTATATCTTATCCGTCTAGGTGCCCCCCAAGCCGAATCCTTCAAGTAATTGAAGATATCGGCTTTCTAGTCGGCCGCTTCCAGGAATTGTACCTGAACGCCAGCACATCCTAGCCCATTCTTGCTGATAAATGTTGGTCGTGGCTTATCCCCAGGACCAATGTCTATCTCTTCTAGCTCATCAGCGGATGTAAACCCGTACCCTAGCTTTCCGTCACCTGTCAAATCGACGCTAAACACAGGGCACACGGTGGGTGAGGACAACAAAAATAATTTGGGCCGATCGCTTGAATCGGCCCCCTTTTCGCTTGCATCAGTCAAGGACGGTTTACACCTCATTATTTTACAGTGGCAGAGCATCTCTCTGCTACGACTACATGAGCTGCTTGTCGTATGATCGCTGCTTTTTATTTTTTGTGGCCGATCGCAGGGATCGGCCGTACCACGGATGATCGTGGGCTTTTCTACTCTGTAAGGCCAGTGGATAAGACCAGCCTCACCCCGTTTTTTGTAGCTTCAATACGCTCGCAGCCGTCTAGATTGATTCCAGAGATCGGCTCTTGGTCTTCTGCTTCCCAGACGTTCATGCCAGCTATGGAGATCTCGATAGAATCGTCTGCGTGGATGACCTCCACGTCTCCATCCCCGGATCGAATCGATGCATTGTGGACGGATGCAGCAATTAGCGTGAATCCAATCCCTTCCTAGCAAGGCGTGTAAGTGCTCTTGCTGTCCACGACGAAGAATGAGCGTGTACGGTTTTCCTGCTTGTCAAGTCCACGTTCGACGCCTTGCGTTCAAGACCGACCGTTGAAGTCGCTCAACGTGGCGTTGGTTTTGATCGATCTGCGTGAGCGTCCCAAACGTCGTAGCATGGAGTATGGCATGATGTTGACTGCCGCTCCGGTGTCCACCAACATCTTGCTGACAGGTTGCCCATTGATGTAACCTCGCAGGTACAGGGCTTTTAGATGTTTGTAACCCTTCTCACGTGGCTTCTCAAAGATAACCGGCCGTGGGCCGCAGTCAAACTGTGCCACGGGTAGCTCATCGGTTCTTGGCGCGCAGAATTCTGATGGGAGTACGAACACCATGTTTGTGCCAGCCGATGTCTTTGCATCGGCTTTTACCGGTTTGGGGCGCCACTCTTTCCTGGTCGGGCGGTCTTCCGTTACCAGTCGCCTCACTTTGACGGCCAGATCGGTAGTGCTTTCTTCAAAGCGTGGAATCGTGCTTGACTTCCTCTAAATTACGCAACCGCTGCACTCTACGCTCGGTGTGTCCGAGTCCGTCTGGGCACCACCTTGGGCGGTGATACATCTTCGTCCTTGCCATCCTTTGGCTCCTCGAGGTCTTCTCGGCGGACTCCTGTGGGCCACAGGGGCTGAAGAGGCCCTAGACGCGTTTGAATCGACATCCGGCCTCGTGTCTTCCTTTTGATGACCGTGATTCGGCGCTTGTCGATTGTAGGCAATCGGCTCATTCCTGCGCCAACAATACGAAGAAAGGACAATCCCAATGCCTGCTGCCTTCCTTCTTTTTCGACGGCCCCTAGCAAGGTGCTCATATCCTTCGTCTCATCGCGCCCGGACGTTGGTCCTCTTGGCGCTCATACTTGTTAAGGAGATGCGTAGAATGTGGCTTCGATATCGCACTCTCCTCACTTGTTCCTCATTAATCTGCTTTGTCATTGTGGCTGGGCGGTCGCATGGACTAGCCTCCTTTCTTTCCTTGCCCCAAGAGCGACCACCGTCCTCCTTGTACGTGTCATGGTGGTATCCAGACCACCGCCATGTTAACGCGAACGAGAATCCAGCTTACCTCATGAGCGAATCGAGTTCTACCATGTTGACGCGGAAATGGGTTTGTATCTACTTTATGGCGAACTGCCCAAGGATCGAGGCCTTGCTCGATCGCCATTTGATTTGGCGGCACAGCTCTTTGCACTCATTGGTGGTATGGGTGAGCAGTGATGCCACTTGCGATGGCCTCCGTTCATTTCTGAGCCGTGATTTTGTGGCCTTGGTAACCTCGCTTGCTTCTCCTTGACAAATCAAATATCCGCTCGCTTTGCTCACATCAAGTCGAACCCTTCGCGGCCCTTTTGTTTCACCCATTTGCAGCCACAGTCCGCCCCGAGCCCATTCAGCTACGGCCACCTCCGTCCTGCGTAGGATCTTCTTCTTACGCATCGACCGGGCTTATCGGACGTTGAATTTGTCTTGGTACAACTCGGTGGCGCTGCTCATACATCGTCGGGCCATGTGCGCCAATGAGTTGTACTCTACAAACGCCAGATCCTTGATGGGTGCCGAGAGACCCAACACCGCCAGCTCGCTTCCTTCTCGATTAACGAGCCGAGTAACATCGGTTCTTGACGATCTGGCTGGATGTACTCGGCTCGATTTCTCACCATGCCGCTTTGTGCCAGTCTGCAATGCCGCCTCAAGCCTCGAATGGTGGATGTGGAACTGCTCTTCCGCTTGCTTCCGGTATGAATTGAATCAGGTGGTAGTGAGGTGTACCACCCAAAGGCTGGTCTGTCGAGATTGCGAAAGAATCTTACGCGCATCGATCCGATGCGAAATCATGCCTAGTTGTGCGGTGTATCGGCTTATGTGCTCGATCGAGCTCGACCCTTCTGACCCGCTGAACCTTGAGAACTCAGGGAGCTTATACTTGGGGGGTAGCGGAATTAGATCAAACTCGTTGGGGTACGGCTTTGAATAGCCGATTGTCCTTCTCTTGACGCGTTTAACCGATCCTCAGGATGGTGCCTATTTGCTCCACTGTTTGAGCTGTAGGGGCTAGACTCTCATGACTTGTTCCAGTGGCATACTTGGCTAGCCACGCCTGTTTATCAGCGTCCATCCCAGCCATCGCTGCTCCGGAAGATCCTGCCCCAAGAACTCCTGCCGTAGAAACTCCTGCGGTTGCAATCTGTTTGGCGCGTGTCAGGTTATTGCAGTCCGGCACATAGGCGCATATATATCCGTGTGGGATCTCCTTAGGTGGCTCAAACAGGAATTGGCAATCGCCTGGGTCGCCTCCCGCCTTGTAGACGACGTAAGCCGCTGCTCCTGGCGGCTCTGGAGCGGCAAGTGCGAACGGGAGCTGTGGCCTGGTTTGGAGCGGTCTTTCTCCCTGGTGAGTCCCTAAAGTAGGCCCCGACGGTGAGTACTGATGTTTCATGATCTCCTGAACTACGCGCACCGCGACCCGCTCGAAAGCGTTCACCAGGCTCTCAGAATGGCGGTGCAAAGAATGAGCCACCATGTAGTTGACTTCCTGTCGTAGGGCTCTGGTGCGCTCCTCCGAAGGAACAGACAGATCCACCTCATTAAGAGCGCCCTCGGGGGAGAACCCTTTCCATCTGATGCCATGCGTACGGGTCCTCTCAAAAGAGCTGATGAGGTCTTCCTCGAAGAGGGCCTTGATCTCGTCGTGCCTTGGCCTTGTGCTCGTCGAGCGGATCGTTGTAAGTGACTGCTGTTCTCCATCGCGGCGTCGGTGTTGATGTAGCGTTGTTGAAGGTCCCACCGGCGTGCGAGAATGTGTTGCTGCCAAAACCCACCGGCGAGCGATCGACAACACGGAGAGGGAGGCTCCGGACTGTGGTGGGCCTGGTCCTCGGCGACGGCCCAAAAGCTCCGACACGTCTGGTTTGGTTCGAGGCGTGCCACCTATACCTGGTCAGGAAGGTGAAGGATTGCTCCGATTGATTTCCTGCATGATAAACAAGTATACGTAAAATTCGAGCCGTAATCGGCTCCCAGGTTTCCCTGTAAATCGGCTCCTAAAGCCGATTGCCCCATGGTTCTGCGTTAGATTTATGATAACATGGGGTTTTGCTTGATCACTACAAGTTAAATCGATCTACGATAGTCTAATGTTTTCACCACGTAATTGGAACATCCTACGCGTGATTGAGCCTGGTACGTACAAAAGATGAAGAATATTAACCCTAGAGGAGGCCTAATAACCAACGTAAAGCCAATTACCGGAACATCCTCTCTAGAACGAATAAGCCACGTCTTTATGCATTACTGGATCGTTCAACCCGTTTGTAAGGCCTGACTACGTAGATATTAAACTAAACCTTGGCGAACAAGGTACAACTATAAGATCGAATCGACTAAATAAAGATCATAGGTGCTACCCTTGCACTTTGGGAAAAGGTGCAAGGGTAGCGAGATAGCTAGAGGTAGCATAACCGGCGATAGTAATGCAAAAGCGATGCTAGCCTCAAACAATCTATGATAATGGTATTACTCGCCATCAACAACGCTTGATGCGGTAAAACCAGGTAATGAATAAGTGAATCGCCTAGATCGCAAGATGCGATCTAGGCAGCATGGCACTTACCCGAAAGAAACCCTAGAAACAAGGGGTGGCGATGCGCCGAGATTGTGTTTGTTGTGAACGTGGTTGTCCTCCTTTCTTGATAACCTTAGGTACATATTTATAGTCCGGAGACTCTCTACTTTTGGAATAACTCTACAATTCTATCTCTACCTAAACATAAACGAAACCTAAACAAACACGAATCCTACTATGATACAAGATACACGGGCAATTTAGCCCAAATCCACGCACTAGGCCGATCCAACAATACGTTGAATATATGTATCTTCCAAGCCCATCTTGATCACGGCCCATCTCCGTCTCTGGTCAAAATACAGTGATAACAGAGACCACCATGAAGATGTAGGGTTCGCAGCATAGAAAACAAAAAATTTCCTATGATGTGAACTATGTACCAAGATCTATCTATTAGATATAAACAACGGGCAAATGTATATCCATAGAGAAAATACCCTTGAAGATCGAAAAAGCTTAACGAGTTCAACTCGTGGTTGATGTAGACGATCTCTTGCCGATCTCAAGATCGAGAGGAAGTCCTAGCGCTGCAAATCAGCAGTGCATCCGTGCTCGCACACACGTTCGAGGCACCGAGCAACCTCTGCCTCCTCGCTCCAGCGATGCAGCGGAAGCACAACTCTTTCTTGCCGAATAGCCACCGGGAACATGTATCACGCTAGTCCGAGACCATGGGGGATAAATTCTAGAGGGGGAGAGAGATCCTTCACGAGGAGGTGTGAGAGACAAGTGAGGAGGGGGGGCTCCTTTTATAGGAGGAGGGGGGGCACCCAAGGGGGTGGCCGCCGGCCATGGGGGCTGCCCCCTCCCCTCCTTCATTCATGTGGGTGGACACTCCACTCACAAAATGTCCTTTAAATTCCCTCCACTCAAAAGTCCACTCAAATTCCCATTAAATTTCCACCAAATTTAATGCAAACTCTCATTAAATAAAAATATTTTATTTTATTCAGAATTTTGTCAATTACTTTAATGACAAACATTCACAAATAACCCCTTGCTAGAATTCCATTTCACATGCATAACCACTTTATGCAATTTCACCCAAAACCCTGTTTCGGTATCTAGTGAAATAAATTCCTTCGCGTGTTCATTCTTTTGGCATGAAACTTTTGCTCCAATGGGATGTCGGTGTCTCTTAAGTGTGTCACCCTACGGTTCGTGAATAATGCAGACATGATCGAGACCCCTCTCAGATCAATAATAAGAAGCGGGATCTGGAGACCCATACTGACTCCCACACATTCAACGATGACTTTCTTGTGATCGTCGGAACCTTTTACGCTAGTATCTTAATCCCTTTGTTTCACGATATATTACATGTCCGAGATTCGATCATCGGTATTTCCATACCTAGTTTGATCTCGTTACCGACATGCACTCTTTTCTCGTTCCCGTGATATAACATTCTAGTGATCAAATCACTTGCTTGCAAGCTAATCAATGTGATATCACCGAGAGGGCCCAGAGTATATCTATCCGTCATCGGGATGAACAAATTCCACTCTCGATCCATTAGCCTCAACATAACACTTTATTAGTTCTGAATCCATCTTTATAATCACCCTGTTACGGTGTGACGTTTGATGTTATCAAGAAACTCTTCCAGTGTTAGTGATTGACATGATCTCATGGTCTAAGGATTAGGATCACTTCGTAAGTTGCTATAGCAATATAAACTCAATGACTTTGATCGTAATGCTATACTTCGGATGAATGTTCATCACACCATTACACTAATGTTGTGATCCCGTTATTAACAACATCCAATGTCCATGATCAGGAAACCTTGATCATCTTGTTAATCAACAAGCTAGTTTATGAGAGAGGCATAACTAGGAACTTTCTGTTTGTTTATTAAACACACATGTATTAATGTTTCCGTATTAATACAATTATAGCATGCAAAATAAACATCTATCATATACTTGGAATACACAAAATAAACACTTTATTATTGCCTCTCAGGGCATATTCCCTTCAGTCTCCCACTTGCACTAGAGACAATAATCTAGTTACATAGTGATAAATCTAACACCCATTGAGTTCTGGTGTTGATCATGTTTTGCTCTAGGGAGAGTTTTAGTCAACGGATCTGATACATTGAGATCCGTATGTACTTTACAAATCTTTATATCTCCATCCTTGACATGCTCACGGATGGAGTGAAATCGGCGCTTAATATGCTTGGAATGCTTGCGAGACCTTGGTTCTTTGGCATTGGCAATGGCACCATTGTTGTCACAATAGATCACCATTGGGTCCAACGCGTTTGCAACCACTCCTAGTTCAGATATGAACTCCTCATCCAAACTGCTTCCTGAGCCGCTTCTGAAGCAGCAACATATTCGGCCTCCGTTGTTGATCCCGCTACCACAGGTTGTTTGGAGCTCCTCCAACTAACCGCTCCGCCATTCATGAGAAATACGTATCCGGATTGAGACTTAGAGTCATCCGGATCAGTGTCAAAGCTAGCGTCAACATAACACTTAGCAACGAGCTCTTCTTCACCTCCATATACAAGAAACATATCCTTAGTTCTTCGTAAGTACTTAAGGATATTCTTGACCGCTATCCAGTGTTCCGAACCTGGATCCGATTGGTACCTACTAGTCAAACTAATAGCATGTGCCACATCCGGTCTTGTACATAGCATGGCGTACATTATAGAGCCTATGGCTGAAGCATAGGGGACTTTGTCCATTATCTCTCTTTCTTCCATGAAGCGGACTTTGAGTCTTACTCAATGTCTTGCCTTGTAACATAGGTAAGAACCCTTCTTACTTCCGTCCATTTTAAACTTCTTTAAAATCTTATCAAGGTATGTACTTTGCGATAGCCCTATTAGGCGCCTAGATCTATCTCTATAGATCTTTATGCCTAATATGTATGACGCTTCACCTAGGTCCTTCATTGAAAATTTGATGTTTAGATAACTTTTAACACTTTAAAGATCTATATCATTTCGATCAATAATATGTCATCCACATATAATATCAGAAATGCCACATTGCTCCCACTCACTTTCTTGTAAATACAAGCTTCTCCATAAGTTTGGACAAATCCAAACTCTTTGATCACCTCATCAAAGCGGAGATTCCAACTTCGTGATGCTTGCTTCAATCCATAGATGGATCGCTGAAGCTTGCACACCTTGTTAGCATCCTTAGGATCAACAAAACCCTTTGGTTGTATCATATACAACTCTTCTTCAATATTACCATTGAGAAACGCGGTTTTGACATCCATCTGCCATATCTCATAATTGAAATATGCAGCAATTGCTAACATAATCCTAACTGATTTTAGCATTGCTACGGGAGAGAATGTCTCATCGTAGTCAACTCCTTGAATTTGTCGAAACCCCTTTGCGACAAGTCGAGCTTTATAGACGGTCACATTACCATCAGCATCAGTTTTCCTTTTGAAAATCCATTTGTTCTCCACGGCCTTTGATTGGTGAGGTAATTCCACCAAGTTCCAAACTTGATTTTCATACATGGATTCCATCTCGGATTTCATGGCTTCTAACCATTTGTTGGAATCCGGGCTCATCATCGCTTCTTCATACGTCGCAGGGTCATCATTTTTCATCAACCATGAAATTCATGACAGG
The DNA here is from genome assembly GCA_030063025.1 of Avena longiglumis. NCBI lineage: Eukaryota > Viridiplantae > Streptophyta > Magnoliopsida > Poales > Poaceae > Avena > Avena longiglumis. The sequence continues at coordinate 188,052,777 of CP125974.1, read as the reverse complement.
ATTTCCGTACAGCTCGGGAGCTGCTCGCGTCCTGTTTGACCTGCGAGGTTCGGTAGTACTCTCTTTCGGAGTTTCATGATCATTATCATTAGTTCCCTCTTCAACAGGTGGAGCCAACTCCGGAACAACTTCCGGCGCTGCGCTACTCGCCATACTTTGAAGAGAAGGTTCCATAACCTCTTCAAGTTCTACCTTCCGACTACTCACACCTTTCACGAGAAACTCTTGCTCTATAAAGGACCCATTCTTGGCAACAAAAACCTTGCCCTCGGATCTGTGATAGAAGGAATACCCAATAGTTTCCTTAGGGTATCCTATGAAGACGCATTTTTCCGCTTTGGGTTCGAGTTTATCCGGTTGAAGTTTCTTCACATAAACATCACATCACCAAACTTTAAGAAAAGAAAGCTTAGGTTTGTTTCCAAACCACAATTTATACGGCGTCTTTTCAACGGATTTAGATGGTGCCCGATTTAAAGTGAATGCAGCAGTTTCTAGTGCATAAACCCAAAATGACAACGGCAAGTCCGTTAGAGACATCATAGATCGAACCATATCTAATAAAGTACGATTACGACGTTCCGACACACCATTTCGCTGTGGTGTTCCGGCAGGCGTGAGTTGTGAAACAATTCCACACTCTTTCATGTGAGTGCTAAACTCGTAACTTAGATACTCACCTCCACGGCCAGACCGTAGAAATTTGATCTTTCTATTATGATGATTTTCCACTTCATTCTGAAATTCCTTGAACTTTTCAAAGGTTTCAAACTTGTGTTTCATCAAGTATATATAACCGTATCTACTCAAATCATCCGTGACAGTAACAAAATAACGATATCCACCTCGTGCCGACACACTCATTGGACCACATACATCAGAATGTATGATTTCCAATAAATCTGTCGCCCGTTCCATTGAACCGGAAAACGGCGTTCTAGTCATCTTGCCCATAAGGCATGGCTCACATGTATCAAATGATTCAAAATCAAGTGATTCCAAAAGTCCATCCGAATGGAGCTTCTTCATGCGTTTAACGCCAATATGACCTAGACGGTAGTGCCACATATATGCGGATATATCATCATTAAGTTTAATCCTTTTAGCATCAACATTATGAATATGTGTAACATTATCATCGAGATCTAATAGAAATAAACCATTCATCATCGGTGCATGACCATAAAAGATTTAATTCATATAAATGGAACAACCATTGTTCTCGGATTTAAATGAATAACCACTTCGCATCAAACACGATCCAGATACAATGTTCATGCTCAGTGCAGGCACCAGATAACAATTATTCAAGTTTATAACTAATCCCGGCAAGTGGAGAGGCAGCGTTAACGGCGATCACATCAACGCTTGATCCATTGCCGACACGCATCTTGACCTCACCCTTGCTAGCGGTCGCTTGTTCATGACCCACGATTCGAGTTACAAATATTAGCCAGCGAACCGGTATCAAATACCGGTGCTCTGCGAGCACTAGTCAAGTACACATCAATAACATGTATATCATATATACCTTTGTTTGCCTTGCCTTCTTCTTGCCGGATACTTGGGGCGATTCGCTTAGTGGCGGTCCCTTACAATAGTAGCACTTTATCGGACTTAGGTCCAACTCGGGGTTTCTTTTCAGCACGCAACAGCTTGCCGCCCTTACTACCCTTCCGCTTTTCCCTTCTTGTCTTTCTTGAAACCAGTGTTCCTATTGATCATCAACACTTGATATTCCTTTTGATCTCCACTTCGCGGTTTTAAGCATTGTGAAGCTCGGGGAGACTTCTTCATGCCTTGCATATTATAGTTCATCACAAAGCTCTTATAGCTAGGTGGCGTAGACTGTAGAACACGATGGATGCCTAAGTCAATGGGAATCGTTATTCCCAAGGACACAAGCTTATCGGTAATCCGACATCTTGAGTACATGCTCACTAACAATGTGCTCTTCCATCATGCAGCTAAAGAACTTTTACAGGCGTTGTAGCTCTCTACAGCAGCATGTGTGTCGAAAATCATTTTCAACTCACCCATTGTATCAAATGCATTGCCGTTTTCGAAATGCTTTCGAAGTTCCGGCTCTAGCCCATACAATATGCCGCAATGAACTAAGTTGTTGTCCTCCTGACGAGTCTGATAGACATTCTTTTCCTCGCCAGGGGCATCATCTAAAGGTGGGGGGCCTAACGGCGCTTCTAGCACATATTGCTTTTGTGCAGCAGAGAGGAGAATCCTCAAATTCATGGCCCATTCGGTAAAGTTGCTACCGTTCATTGCTAGTTTCTCTTTCTCCATGAAGACATTGAAATTAAAAGCAGGTGGTGCCATCTACAACAGAATTTGTAAAGTTTAGACTAAGTGTATGATAGATTGATTTCAACTAATCCATATTACGAATGAACTCCCACTCAAAAACGACATCCCTCGTGCCTTTTTGGTGATTACATGAACCAAATCCACTATACCAAGTCCGATCATCACGTGAGTCGGTATAGCTTCAAAGGCGAGCATCAAATGGGCATCATATCAACTATATGACTCATGCTTAACCTTTCGGTCCGTGTTCCGAGGCCATGTCTATACATGCTAGGCTCGCCAACTTAGAACCTTAGTATTCGCATGTGTAACTGTTTTACACCCGAAATATGGTCGTGGATCCAAGAACACCCGATCATCACGTGATGTCTTGGAGCGACGAAACATAATCGGTGCATACTAAAGGAAGAACACATTATTATCTTGATATTTAAATGAGGGATCATCTTATTATGCTAACAAAGCTCTAAACAAGCAATATAAGATGCTATCAAACATCACATGTTTATTAGTGAAATGATATGGTTCCCGCGAATGATCTCTATCATGTGCATCGTGGTATGATCATTATCATACCTATATGTGTAAATACAAGGTCTATGGAGTTTACACGCTATGTGTGTTGTAAGAGTATCATCTCATACTTCTACTTACAACACTACCATATCATAACACTAGCCCAACAACAATCTAAACTAGACGCCTCTAATTTATCCATTGCAAGTTTTGCATGGCTTAGGGCTTTCGAGATAGAACCGTTCTTACCTACGAACATGAACCACAACGAGGATAACCAAATTGTTGACAACTCGTTTGCAAAATAGATATTAACTATAGTAGGAGAGACAGACACCCGCTAGCCACTTATGCAAACTAGTTGCATGTCAAGCGTGGAACAGGTCTCATGTGCGAGGACATGTAAAGTTTGTCCAAGCCGCTTCATCCCACTATGCCACCAATATCCAAAATTACAACAAAGGAGCAACAACATGATCATCATCGCCCACATACTCATATGTGTACTACCCGTGTAAAGTATCTACGCATAGATCCGGCTCTGATACCACTGTAGGGTTCGTAGCATAGAAAACAAAAAAAATTCCTACGATGTGAACTATGTACCAAGATCTATCTATTAGATATAAACAACGGGCGGATGTATATCCGTAGAGAACATACCCTTGAAGCCGACAAAGCTTAACGATTTCAACTCGTGGTTGATGTAGACGATCTCTTGCCGATCTCAAGATCGAGAGGAAGTCCTAGCGCCACAAATCAGCAGCGCATCTGTGCTTGCACACACGTTCGAGGCACCGAGCAACCTCCGCCTCCTCGCTCCAGCGATGCAGTGGAAGCACAACTCTTTCTTGCCGAATAGCCACCGGGAACATGTATCTCGCTAGTCCGAGACCATGGGGGATAAATTCTAGAGGGGGAGAGAGATCCTTCACGAGGAGGTGTGAGAGACAAGTGAGGAGGGGGGCTCCTTTTATAGGAGGAGGGGGAACCCCAAGGGGGTGGCCGGCGCATGGGGCTGCCCCCTTGCCCTCCCCTCTTAATGTGGGTGGACACTCCACTCACAAAAGTCCTTTAAATTCTCTCCACTCAAAAGTCCACTCAAATACCCATTAAATTTCCACCAAATTTAATGCAAACTCTCATTAAATAAAACTCTTTTATTTTATTCAGAATTTTGTCAATTACTTTAATGACAGACATTCACAAATAACCCCTTGCTAGAATTCCATTTCACATGCATAACCACTTTATGCAATTTCACCCAAAAACCTGTTTCGGTATCTAGTGAAATAAATTCCTACGCTTGTTCATTCTTTCGGCATGAAACTTTTGATCCAATTGGATGTCGGTGTCTCTTAAGTGTGTCACCCTACGGTTCGTGAATAATGCGGACATGATCGAGACCCCTCTCAGATCAATAATCAGAAGCGGATCCGAGACCCATACCGACTCCCACACATTCAACGATGACTTTCTTGTGATCGTCGGAACCTTTTACGCTAGTATCTTAATCCCTTTGTTTCACGATATATTACATGTCCGAGATTCGATCATCGGTATCTCCATACCTAGATTGATCTCGTTACCTATATGCACTCTTTTCTCGTTCCCGTGATATAACATTCTAGTGATCAAATCACTTGCTTGCAAGCTAATCAATGTGATATCACCGAGAGGGCCCAGAGTATATCTATCCGTCATCGGGATGAACAAATTCCACTCTCGATCCATGAGCCTCAACATAACACTTTATTAGTTCTGAATCCATCTTTATAATCACCCTGTTACGGTGTGACGTTTGATGTTATCAAGAAACTCTTCCAGTGTTAGTGATTGACATGATCTCATGGTCTAAAGATTAGGATCACTTCATAAGTTGTTATAGCAATATAAACTCAATGACTTTGATCGTAATGCTATACTTCGGATGAATGTTCATCACACCATTACACTAATGTTGTGATCCCGTTATTAACAACATCCAATGTCCATGATCAGGAAACCTTGATCATCTTATTAATCAACGAGTTAATTTATGAGAGAGGCATAACTAGGAACTTTCTGTTTGTTTATTAAACACACATGTATTAATGTTTCTGTATTAATACAATTATAGCATGCAAAATAAACATCTATCATATACTTGGAATACACATAATAAACACTTTATTATTGCCTCTCGGGGCATATTCCCTTCAGAAGAAGGCCAGGGGGAATAGAGGAGCCAGCTATGAGGACGACTCCGACTCGGGCAACAAGGAGGAGTTCATGGATCAGTTGGAGGCAGATGCGGATGAGAGTGACATCGACCCGTGGGACTACGAGGAGGAGGACTCCGATGAGTAGAGGGCGCGTATCTACGAGGAGGTAGTTGCTGATGAGTCATCGGAGGACACCGCCACCTACGAGGACGACGACGAGTAATGTTCTGTTCTTAGTATTGTTATTATATATATAACTGTCACGTCCTGCATTGTGATTGCTGTAACTACCATGTCATGCTATAATATTGGGATGTTGCTACTATAACAATTTCGTGTGGCCATTAGATCAAAGAGGATCAACGGTTGGCGGGAACGACCCACGTGACAACTGTCTGACCAATCAGGACGTGCTAGTTTCTAGGTGAGCTATAGTAAGGGATTTTCTGAGTATCCGTGACTAGCATAGAGGGAAAAACTGAGTTAACATGGCTTTCAACCCTAGATTCCCCCCCTCGCTGCCCAGAACATGGAACCACACCATTGATTGAGACCAAACCCTGCACCTAGCTCCCTCTCGGCATTGCAAGCAACTTGTCCAACTAGAGATTTCTGGGTCATTTGGAGAAATCCTGATTTTCCATTTTATGAACCCAAAAAACTGGTGTTCTCCGAAAAGGAGGTGCAAGATTAGGGTGCGCCCAGGGGTCCGAGGAAATTTCCATGCATTCTACACCATGGTGCATGGCCATTCCGGGGAGGTGGGTATTTATCTTGTGGTGCAAGAATATACTATATTTTTTTGAGTTACGGCCCGGTAAATGCGGTTTCTAATTGTATGTACCCTATAAGACACTCTCAATTTTCAGGGAAAATTGTTTGGGGTGCCCCATGGGGTACCTAGGCTGGATGCATGCCTGGATCCAAAATTGCACCGACCGTTGCGTTGCCGCGGCCGCCGGCGGGTTTTGCCATTTTTTGGGCAACACCCAAAAAATCTAAAAAAATAAAAAAAATGTGAAAACAGCTCCTAGAGCCCTTACATGTGACCCACTACCCTCATAAAATCATAAGAAAGGCATACCAGGTCCTTTGGCACCCAAGGCACCACCATGATGTCTATCGAGTGTGAGTTAACATGGCTTTCAATCCTAGATCCCCCCTCGCTGCCCAGAACATGGAACCACTCCATGGATTGAGCCCAAACCTGGCACCTAGCCCCCTCTCGGCATAGCAAGCGACTTCTCCAACTAGAGATTTCGTGGTCATTTGGAGAAATCTTGACTTTCCGTTTTCTGACCCCAAAAAACCGGTGTTTTTCCAAAGGAGGTGCAAGATTAGGGCGCGCCTAGGGGATCGAGGCAATTTCCACGCATGCTACACCATGGTGCATGAATATTCCCCGGAGGTGGATATTTATCTCGTGATGCAATCATATACTATATTTTTTCGAGTTATGGCCCGGTAAATGCGGTTTCTAACTGTATGTACCTTATAAGACACTCTTAATTTTCAGGAAAAAATGGTTTGGGGTACCTAGGATGTATGCATGCCTGGGTCCAATATTGCAACGACCGTTGCATTGCGGCGGCCGCCAGCGGGTTACGTCCTTTTTTTGGGCAGCACCAAACAAAATCTAAAAAAGGTAAAAAAAAAAAGTGAAAACAGCTCCTGGAGCCCTTGCATGTAACTCACTTTCCTCATAAAATCATAAGCAAGGCATACCGGGTCCTTTGGCACCCAAGGCACCACCAGGATGTCTATCGAGTGTGAGTTAATATGGCTTTCAACCCTAGATTCCCCCCTGGCTGCCCAGAACATGGAACCACTCCATGAATTGAGCCCAAACCTGGCACCTAGATCCCTCTCGGTATCGCAAGCGACTTCTCCAACTAGATATTTCATCGTCATTTGGAGAAATCTTCACTTTACATTTTCTGAACCCAAAAAACTGGTGTTTTACCAAAGGAGGTGCAAGATTAGGGCGTGCCCAGGGGCCTAAGGCAATTTCTACGTATGCTACACCATGGTGCATGGCCATTCCCGCGAGGTGGGTATTTATCTCGTGGTGCAAGCATATACTGTATTTTTCTTGAGTTACAGCCCGGTAAATACGGTTTCTAACTGTATGTACCCAATAAGACACTCCGAATTCTTAGGGAAACATTGTTTGGAGGTGCCCCATGGGGTACCTAGGCTGGATGCATACCTGGATCCAAGATTGCACCGACCATTGCGTTGCCGCGGCCGCCGGCGGGTTTCACCATTTTTTTGGCAGCACGAAACAAAATCTAAAAAAAATGTGAAAACTTCTCCTGGAGCCCTTGCATGTGACCCACTACCCTCATAAAATCATAAGAAATGCATACCAGGTCCTTTGGCACCCAAGGCACCACCAGGATGTCTATAGAATGTGAGTTAACATGGCTTTCAACCCTAGATCCCCCTCGCTGCCCAGAACATGGAACCACTCCATGGATTGAGCCCCAACCTGGCACCTATCTCCCTCTCGGCATCGCAACCGACTTCTCCAACTAGATATCTCCTGGTCATTTGGAGAAATCTTGACTTCCCATTTTCTGAGCCCAAAAAACCGGTGTTTTCCCAAAGGAGGTGCAAGATTAGGGAGCGCCTAGGGGCCGAGGCAATTTCCACGCATGCTACACCATGGTGCATGGCTATTCCCGTGTGGTGGGTATTTATCTCGTGGTGCAAGCATATACTCTATTTTTTCGAGTTACGACCCAGTAAATGCGGTTTCTAACTGTATGTACCCTATAAGACACTCTCAATTTTTAGGGAAAAATGTTTTGGGGTGCCCCATGGGGTACCTAGGCTGGATGCATGCCTGGCTCCAAGATTGCACCGACCGTTGCGTTGCCGCGGCCGCCAGCGGGTTTCGCCCTTTTTTTGGGCAGCACCAAACAAAATCTAAAAAAGGTAAAAAAAAGTGAAAACAACTTCTGGAGCCCTTGCATGTAACTCACTTCCCTCATAAAATCAAAAGCAAGGCATACCGGGTCCTTTGGCACCCAAGGCACCACCAGGATGTCTATCGAGTGTAAGTTAATATGGCTTTCAACCCTAGAATCCCCCCTCGCTGCCCAAAACATGGAACCACTCCATGAATTTAGCCCAGATCTGGCACCTAGCTCCCTCTCGGCATCACAAGCGACTTCTCCAACTAGAGATTTCGTGGTCATTTGGAGAAATCTTGACTTTCCATTTTCTGAACCCGAAAAATCGGTGTTTTCCCAAAGGAGGTGCAAGATTAGGGCATGCCCAGGGGCCTGAGGCAATTTCTACGCATGCTACACCATGGTGCATGGCCATTCCCGCGAGGTGGGTATTTATATCGTGGTTCAAGCATATAGTGTCTTGTTTGAGTTACGGCCCGATAAATGCGGTTTCTAACTATATGTACCCTATAAGACACTCAATTTTCATGAAAAATGGTTTGGGATGCCCATGGGGTACCTAGGCTGGATGCATGCCTGGGTCCAAGATTGCACTGAACATTGCGTTGCCACGGCCGCTGGCGGGTTTCGCCATTTTTTGGGCAGCACCAAGCAAAATCTAAAAAATATATGATAACAGCTCCTAAAGCCCTTGCATGTGACCCATTGCCCTCATAAAATCATAAGCAAGACATACTAGGTCCTTTGAAACCGAAGGCATCACCAGGATGTCTATCGAGTGTGAGTTAACATGGCTTTCAACCCTAGATTTCCCCCCTCGCTACCCAGAACATGGAACCACTCCATGGATTGAGCCCAAACCCGACACCTAGCTCCCTCTCGGCATCGCAAGCGACTTCTCCAACTAGAGATTTCGTGGTCATTTAGGAAAAATCTTGACTTTCCATTTTCTGAACCCAAAAAACCGGTGTTTTACAAAGGAGGTGCAAGATTAGGGCGCGCTCAGGGGCCCGAGGCAATTTCCATGCATGATACACCATGGTGCATGTCCATTCCCGATAGGTGGGTATTTATCTCGTGGTGACTGTATTTTTTTTTGTGTTACGGCCCGATAAATGCGGTTTCTAACTGTATGTACCCTATAAGACACTCAATTTTCAGGGGGGAAATGGTTTGGGGTGCCCCATGGGGTACCTAGGCTGGATGCATGCCTGAGTCCAAGATTGCACCGACCGTTGCATTGCCACGGCCTCCGGCGGGTTTCGCCTTTTTTTGGGCAGCACCAAGCAAAATCTAAAATATAAAAAATGTGAAAACAGCTCCTGGAGCCCTTGCATATGACTCACTGCCCTCGTAAAATCATAAGCAAGACATACCAGGTCCTTTGGCACCCAAGGTACCACCAGGATGTCTATCGAGTGTGAGTTAACATGGATTTCAACCCTAGATTCCCCCCCTCGCTGCCTAGAACATGGAACCACTCCATGGATCGAGCCCAAACCCGGCACCTAACTCGCTCTCATCATCGCAAGTGACTTCACTAACTAGAGATTTCGTGGTTATTTGTAGAAACCTTGACTTTCCATTTTTGAACCCGAAACACAGGTGTTTTACCAAAGGAGGTGCAAGATTAGGGAGCGCCCAGGGAACGAGGCAATTTCCACGCATGATTGTGAAAGACTTATGATTTTTTGAAATCTGGTCAAACCCAGGATAAACAACGTTAACTAGATTGTTAACCTTGCAGAAACTATGCCTATTGTTAGGGTCTTCTAGAAGCCCCCGCGAGTCCAGGTTGATTCTGCATCCCAATTGTTAGATACCGTTGGATTTGGGAGAATGGACGATAAGGATCGTCCTTTGCAAGAGCGATCCGCGACACTAGTAGAGAAAACCCTACCGCTGGCGAACAGAAAAGGCTCATCGCCGGCGACCTCCTCGCCGGTGGTAAGTCCTCATCGCTGGCACCTCTGAGTTTCGCCGGTGATAATATACATCTACCGCCGGCGAGTAGCAGCGAACGCTGGGGGTGCACCTATATCGCCGGCTCTTTCATATATTGCCGGTGGTAATGTACGCCAGCGCCAGCGAGCAGACGTAAACGCCGGGGGTAAACACGCTTGCTGGCGTCTACTCATATCACCAGTGGTAGTTTAGTACAGGCAAAATCTGTTTCGCCAGGGATAGACAAGATGTTTCGCCAGGGGTAAAATTACCAGGAGTTAAAAAAAGAAAATCAATATACACAAAGAATACACTGTAATCTTTATAGAATAGACAGGATAATAACAGAATAGACAGCAGATACAAGAAATACACATATGTTCAAACCATGCATCAATAACATTCAAACAGTTCACACAAGTGTAGAAAGTGATCATATATGACATAATATTACAAGTCCCAGAGTTGTATGACACATTAATTCAAACAATTTCACACAGTCAAACAGTTCATAGTTCATACAAGACTCCAACTAGCAAATAGACTAGAGAGGCGGCGGTGGCTGCGAGCATCATCACGACGAAGGGGGTCAACCGGCTCCTCGACATCTCCGTCCTCCGCCCCGCTAGAAACCTCGCGTAGCGAGTTTACGCCTCCTCCAAAGTTGCATAGCCCTTGTAACTATTCCCGCAGAAACGATGGACCTGCCTCCTACAATCCTCCCAGTCGTCGTAGACTCCGGGAACCCTGCCTTCGTACACAACATACCACGACATCTGCGCACACACACACAAGAAAGAAATGTTAGTGTTGTCACCACATATTCATAATAGAGATATAACATATAGGTATGCAAAAAAGAAAAGGCATCGGATATAGCTAAGTAATTCTATGACTAACATTTGCATGGAAAGATAGGTATGCAAAAAGAAAAGCATAAAATAAACTAATCGTAATTCTATGACTAACATTTGCAAGAGACAAGTTTGTGACTCGATCAGGTTTTCTTCAGCTTCGGTGGGAAGGGATGGATGCCACCTAGCATGGTGAATGTCCTACCATCGGGGACTGCAGCTAAGCGGTCCTCGATCTCTGCATTAGTCAGCGGGATACCGCTGTAATTGAATGTGGCACCCCTAGTCAAGACATCCCTCTTGATTATCATGCCAATCTCCTGCTGGATGGCATGGAACTCGGCTCTGATGTTTGCATCGGTTGTTTTCGTCATGTCTCTGCACCTTTTATCGAGACCGGATGGCATCAAGAGTTTCTCCTCATTCTTTGCGTACTCCCTCATCTGTAGTATGGAGAACTAGGGCTCCATCCCATTGTCGGTCGACGATTGCGTAAGTAAGGAGAAATTTGTTACATGGGTGTTCACATAGATTCCTTTGGATCTTTTCTCATACTTGAGTGGACCAACCGCGGCTCTGAAATCGTTGAGGGCTTTATCAAGAGTAGACTTGACATCGGTGTAGTCTTTCTGCACGTCTCTCCCGGAGTCCAGATAGATGACATGGGAATAATACGGTTAAAAGGCGATGAGGACGCACCCATTCCCTCCGCGCAAAACAGTTGGAATAAACCACCATCCTCAGCTATTTAGGAAATTCACGAAATAATGTAATAGCGGGAAGTTTAGTGACAGACTACTTACTCAGGAAAGTATGGAAGGAGAAAGCAAGACTTGTCCTTATTCGCCACCAAGAAATCCGTGATATACTTCGCGACAAATGCTTGTTCCTTGTCGATGGTGCCTACGATCATGTAGAAGGGGTATTCTCCACGATGATATCTTCGGCCATTTTTAGCGATACCAGGTGGACCACGTTTCGATCGAGCCGTAACATGTGGAAGATCTTGAAGATGTCTTCATACGTGATGAAGAACAACTCGCCAGGGGTGGTGGTGATGAAGCCACAGTTAGTGGGGACCCTGACCGTGAAGAGCGGGTATGAGGGATTTTTATCTTGGAGAATCTGCTGCTCCAGATACCTAACGATATTATGCAGGCTACTCAGGTCCGGCGACAGCGTCTTGACAATGTGGTCCAGCAGGATCGGTTCACCAAGATAATTCATCGTCCTCCACTTGGCCGACAGCTTGTTGAGAACCACTTTCTTGCTTGCTGCGGCGTCTTTCCCATGCTTCGGCTTCCGCTTCCTGCCCTTCTTATGGCACGGAGGGGTGCCGGTTTGTCTTATCACCTCCATGGCAGTATCACGGAGTGTCCTCGGGGTAACCTTAGCATGCGGCGAAGTGGTGAAGGCGGTAGCGTCTTCCTGCTCGGGCGTTTCTTGAGAAGGGAAGAGCTTCTTCTTTGTCATGGTATCACGGGCGAGTGCCTCGAAAGGAGCAGCATCGATGGGAGCCTCCAAATCAACGATGAACAAATCGATGGGAGCCTTATCGATGTCCACCGCGTTGTCTTGCTCATGTGTCTCAGGCTCGGGAGGATCATTGGCAGGTGGAGGAGTGACCCTTTGGCTTACCGCCGCAGGCACAGACGCTGGAGTGACCCTTTCTTGGCTTTCCTCCATAGGCACTGATGTTGGAGTGAACATTTCTTTGGCGGTCTTCAGCCGAAGTAGGGCTTTGGGCCATATAAGGACATGATTCTTTAGTTGCCCGACCTTCGGCTCGTCTTCGGTACCCGGGGGTTGATGAGGAGGAACCAAGTGTGCGCATCCCGGGAATGATCGATCCACCTCAACCCGGTGCACGCTATCGTCCATAGGATTGCAGTGGAACGTCCGGTGTGTTGGGTTCATGATGCGTCCCCTCGCAACATCCTTGAGCTTGTTTTCCACATACATGAGCATGGTGCAAGGAACACTTTTCTCATGTGAAGAAACATGCATGTGTTTGTCAGAGAGGGGCGGCGATGAAGTAATTAACTTGCGTAGAGGCTCAATTAATTACTGTGAGAGTGTTGAGCTCGGCTCGCGTTGAGGGACCGAGGCGGGGCGTGCAAGTGATCGAGGGGCTGCTGGCTTCCCCCATTGCCGGCGAATCATCCCTAGCACCTGCATTGGCGCCGGCGGGTGGAGTCACCAATATAGGTGCGTCTTGAGCCCGTGTAGCAGGAGGCCGCATGTTGCCCGAGTTGCTTCCGCCTAGGCTGATGACCGGGAGTGGTACCGTTTGGCCGTTGGCAAAGTAAGTGGAGATCAACTCCACCATTCCATGAATGATCTCATTGAGCCTGCTGGCCACCACACCATCGACCTTGCTGGCCACCTCTGCCTGGACCCTAGTTTCTACCTCGGCTTGGACCGCGGCTTGGACGCGCTGCTCAAAGGTTGTTTCTAAGTTGGCCACCTTCTCCAATAGAGCCGCGTGCTCTCGGTCCTTCTTCGCCTGCAGCGAGTCCTTGGTAGTGGGCACGTCCAAGCCATAATCGACATGCTGGCGACCTCCTCCCGCGCCGATGACACGGCCTCTTCAACGGCGGCTGCTCCTTCACAATGTTCAAGCCCCTGATAAAAGGGTTGTCCCACGGGACTTTGATTGTCGATGTCTAGGACGTGGAGCCAGACTCGTTAGCTTCTTCTGCAAACTGCAAGTAGCATGAAGAATTTTAGAGATGGAGTTATAGTGAGCAGTATGAAACTAGTAAGCCAGGAAAATTGCTTACCACTGCGTTCTCAACTTGCACCACCTTCGGGTCGGTGACCAAGAAAACACCCTCCACCACTGTAGGGCTCGTGACAAGTTTCCCATCCATCTCTTTACGGTAAATGCCCTGAAGAGCGGGTACTTGTACTTGGCCCAAGGGTTCTCGATGCCCTTCTCTGCGTAGGTCTGGTCCTCCTTCTGCCACTTGTCTGCCTTGCCATCGTAGCCATGGCAGCCGAGACGGTGGTGACCGATGTTCTTCTCCGCCAGCTCCTTTCCCCAGGCCGACTGATCCTTGGTGTAGGCTAGCTCCTAGTTTTCTAGGAAGCGCGTGTAGTCCTTGGGCGTAAGCCGCAGGAAGTGGCGCTTGATCTCTTCCCATGGCTCGTCGTCAACAATCATCCCCCTTAGCATGGTTTTATATCCGCTGAGGTTCCTGGTGAACCTACCGAGGGCGAACTTGTTCACGATGTTTTCCTTGGGATCCAGGCTCGTGAAGCCCTCGGGGAACAAGTACCGCGCATGCAGCCGCAAGAGGAGTTGGTCCTGCAGATGCTTCTTCTTCTTCTTCATTCGGAGTTTTGTCTCGTTGACATTGACGACTTCCCGAAGGATAGCTCCCAGCTGGACGCCATACCCCCTCGCGAGATGCTTCAGCTCGGTAGGGATACCGGTCTTGGGGTCCACCGCTGTGAATGTCTCCTTCATGGGGCCGACCGTGTTCGGTCGCCACTTCTTCCGTTCCCTCTTGGCCGACGTCATTGTCTGTGAGCCACCCCCGATGACGCCACTGTCGGTGGTCTCGTCGCCCCTCTCATGACCGCCATCAAGGAGGTCATCGATGCCCATCTCCTCACCACCATCATCGGTGGTCTCGTCGTCTTCTTCGCCCCGGCCCCCTACCTCGTCCAGCTCTATCTCCCGGGACATGAGCTTGTAGTGCTCCTCTAAGTCTCGCTGGCCCCGATCGTCTTCGTTGCGGTTTCCACAAGACGACATGGCTATACCGAGCACTACACAAGCAAAAAGAAAGGATTTTAGATACACAAATTCACGGCGAAAATCCGGCATGACCTTTGCTAAAAATGGTCATGCATGAGTGCCAGAAATTCGCCGGAACAGAAATTAATCGACATTCCGGTGAACCATTGGCACTCAATGTACCTGCACAACATTCATCTACAACTACCAAAACAGAATTTATACAATATCCAACCGACAAAATCAACTTAATGTACCTGCACAACATTCATCTATTCTAATCAACTTACAATGCACAAAATCAAAATCTAACGTATAATAAACACCTTACAAGCAGCACAGCTGACAAAATCTAATGTAAGCAGCACAACTTGTATAATAAAATATAGGTGTTCATTGCCAAGCAGCACATCAATGGCCCCTTTCCACTTGAGAGTACCATGCACAAACCCAAGCAAAGCACAGCTAGGATAAAATAAAGGTGTTTATAGCATTTCCAGGACTAATCAAGCATCCTTTCTATTCTGCACACTACTACATGTGATGGAAAATATCCATCCCTGAAATTGATGGTAAAAGCATTGAAAAAACAAAAGACCACTATTCTATGACATTGATGTTTTAAACTAGTTGTAAGAAAATACATTCATGATATTCTATTGGGCACATCCCAAATATTGGGTAGCACCTCAATAGTATCCAAGATAACAGTCATCCATTTCTTATAAAGCTACCATTTGCAAGCTTTCATAGACTAGATAATCAAATCATTTTCCTAAAAAGAAAAATCATTTAGGAATCATTTATTTTCCTCTAAAAATAATTCACAGAGAGTTCATCAGTACAAGTAAAAGTTGTATCATCATCTAAATAAGATAAACCATATGGATTCACAAGAATGACATCAAACAAGAATGACAACAAACTACTGCTAGGAAACATCTTTATATACAAATCTGCAGTCATTCTACTGCTAGGAAACTACTGCTAGCAAACAAATTCTAGCAAACAAGAATCTGCAGTCATTCTACTGCTAGCAAAGAAGAATGGCAGCAAACTATTGCTAGGAAACTACTGCTCTGAAACAAGAATGACAGCAAACAAGAATGACAACAAGATTATTCATAGAAGATAACAAATAAATTTCCTAGAACTACAGCTAGGAAACATCTTTATATACAAATCTCCAGTCATTCTGGACATACGTCCTATAAAGGAGATAGTTAATCAAGCCAAGGTATAATTTTAGTGAATCTCAGGAACCACCCACTGCTAAGACAGTTAATCTGTTGGAATTCAAGAAAGCATAGGACATAAATGTTGTTGAGAAAAACATGCTCAACAATAGTATTGGACATATTACAGAGATCTAGCCATTTCTAAGATAACAGGGGATAAACCCTAATTAGGGCTCCTACAGTGTTAGTAAGGGAGTAAGAGAGGTGTGAAGAAAAGTGGTGTACCTGGTTATCAATGATCTGAGACGGGGACGGCAACAGCGACGGTGGTTTCCTCCTTCTTCGGGCCTCCTCCATGGTGGTCTCCTTCTCCACGGGGGCCTACTCCTCCTCCTCCGGGCTCCTGCGAGGTGGAGACCGAGGGTTATATGTAGTGGAGGGCGAGGGGGCGAGAGGAAGGGAGGGGACAAGAGGCTGGGGGACTCACCTCGCTGCGGCAGTGGGTCGACGGGGATGACGGCGGGTCGACGGGGGGGGGGGGGGCTCCATCCACGGGCTCCTTCGAGGGGGAGAGCGAGGTTAGGTAGTGTAGGCGAGGAGAGAGAGGAAGGAAGGGGAGAGGGGGCCGGGGGGACTCACCTCACTGACGGTGGATGACGACGGGTCGATGGTGGACAACGACGGGTCGACGGGGACGGTGGAGGGTCGACGAGGGGGGCGCGGCTCCGTCCACGGGCTCCTGCGAGGTGGAGAGCGAGGGTTAGGTAGTGGATGGAGAGGGGGACAGAGGAACATAGGGGAGAGGGGGATGGGGACTCACCTCGCTGACGGTGGACGACGGCGGGTCGACGGGGATGGCGGCGGGTCGACGAGGGGGGCGCGGCTCCGTCCACGGGCTCATAGGAGGTGTAGAGCAAGGGTTAGGTAGTGGAGGGCGAGGGGGAGAGAGGAAGGGAGGAAGGGAGGGGAGAGGGGGCCGAGGGGACTCACCTCGCTGACGGTGGACGGCGGCGGGTCGACGGGGACGACGGCGGGTCGACGGGGATGGGCGCGCGCCGATCTGACCTAGACGGGGACGGGCGGGGTCGATCTGATCTGAGATAGGGACGGGGATGGGTCTCTCTGTGATCTGGGTGGGGATCGACCTGAAGGGTGGGACCCACAGTTATTACACCCGGAGTTTGCGCAAAGGTGCCGGTGATAAAGCTTGGCTCACTGGCGGGCGGGCCAGCCCATGCTACCCCCTGCGGTTTAGGGAGAATTTGCCGGTGGTAAATTTAGGTGGGGCCAGGGTTTAGGTGGGGTCAGGGTCACTGATCACTGCTGCCAGCTTTATTTAGGTGGTATATTTAGGTGGGGCCAATAAACAACACATAAAATGATAGCGCAATTTCTTTGAAGGCAACAAACACACACATAAAATGATAGCGCAATTCCATCAGAGGCAACAAATAACACACATAAAATGATAGCACAATTCCGTTGGAGGCAAAAAACACACATAAAATGATAGAGCAACTTCTTCGGAGGCAACAAACACACGCATGAAATGATAGTGCAATTCCGTCGGAGGCAACAAACACACACATAAAATGATAGCGCAATTCCGTCAGAGGCAACAAATAACACACACAAAATAATAGCGCAATTTCATCGAAGGCAACAAACACACATAAAATGATAGTCAGTCGGAGGTAAACATGCACACATAAAATGATAGCACAATTTCGTTGGAGGCAACAAACACACATAAAATGATAGCGCAATTCCGTCGGAGGAAACAAACACACGCATGAAATGATAGTTCAATTCCGTCAGAGGCAACAAACAGACACATAAAATGATAGCGCAATTCCGTCAGAGGCAACAAATAACACACATAAAATGATAGCGCAATTTCGTCGGAGGCAACAAACACACATAAAATGATAGTCCGTCAGAGGTAAACATGCACACATAAAATGATAGCGCAATTTCGTTGGAGGAAACAAACACACATAAAATGATAGCGCAATTCCGTTGGAGGCAACAAACACACATAAAATGATGGCTAATTAAGTTAGTTGCAAATGATCCGTTGCCTCCGTAGGATTTTAATGGTATAGTACACACTTACACATAAAATCATTAATAAGTGATACACATAAAATGATGAGTGTTATTTTCTCGACCACACCAAAATCCTACTGTTTCTTATTCGCACTCTGATTCTTCTTATTGCCCTTCTGCTTGGTATTTTTTGACTTGACGACCCCGCCAGTCTCATCGTCGAGACTCCTTGTGTACGGAGTTGTTGTAGCTGACGACCTAGGCAATGTGGTCCTTCTTCTTTTTGTGTATGTTTCATCGTCTTCATCGGGTTCTTCCATCATCGGGTCTCCAACGAGTCCGTCAAAGTCTTTCTCGTCGGTGACTCCATCCATTCTGACGAGGGCCCTTTTGCCTCTCCTCACGATGACATGGCTAGGACTTGACGGGTCGGTAATGAAGAAGCATTGCTCGACGTGCTTAGCCAGCACCCATGGCTCATTTTGTGCAATGGGTTTCTTGGTCTTGGATTTGTTGGGCATACGCATGGTGGTAAAATACTCATCTTATTTTCTAACATCTGTAGCCCATCTGACACGGAACATCGGTAGCTTCTCCCTGACGTAGTCAAGTTCCCAAATTTCCTCGATCCTTCTGTAGTATCTTTTCTTCTCTTCACCCGTGTAAGATTCCATCGTCACACCCGAGTTCTGATAGTCGCTTCTTTTGTCTCTCTCCTCCGTGTAGAATGTGTAACCGCTGATGTCGTATGCTTGATAAGTCATGAGGTTTGGTGCAGGCCCATAAGACAAAGCCACTGTGATTCTGTCCACGACGCTTGTCATTGGCGGGTGAGTGTCATCAATCTGGTCTTTCAACCAGCGCGTGAAAGAGGAGTTGTGCGCTCTAAATACCTCTTCTTCCGTCATCGGCCTGTTAGCATTGTTATCTATCATGGTTTTGTGCTTTTCCACCCAAGGCGTGACATCGTCCATGTGCTGTAGAGCTACTAAGTAGCCCCTATCAAAGTCGTCTCTCCTATCACACTGATCCACATCCATTTCCTTCTTGCCAGTGTGGTGGCCTACTCCCTCAAACCTGCCGAGGTGCTTGTTCGTGGGCAAACCAATCGGACGCACTCCTCGGTGAGAAAGCCCTGGACGATGCTTCCATCCGGATGTGCCTTGTTATGGATGTATCTTTTGAGGATTCCGTTCATTCTTTCTAATGCCATCATGTTGTGAAGGAACGGAGGCCCGAGATCCTCGATATCGTCCACTATATGCAATAGCAGGTGGACCATGCTGTCGAAGAATGCGGGCGGGAAGTACATCTCCATCTCGGATATGATGGTGACGATCTCTTCCTGCAGCCGCCTGAGTTTCTTGACGGTTATCGACTTCCGAGTGATGACGTCGAAGAAGTTACAGAGGCTAGTCAGCGTTGCACGGACGTGCGGTTCCATGATCCCTCGTATTGCAACCGAAGTATATGCGTCATCATGATGTGACAGTCATGAGACTCCATCCCGCTGAAGATTCCTTTCGTTAGGTCCAACCATCTACGTATCAGCCCCGCGTAGTCTAATGGATACTTGGTTCCGAGGAGGCAACCGATCATCTATTCGAGCTCGTTAGGATATAGATTGAAGCAAGTGGGGCGCGGGGTTTCACTCTTCTTCGACCTTTTTCCCTTAGGATCTTTCGTCTCCTCCTCAACCGGCTGCTTCCCCGCCCTTTTGCGCTTGCGATCGTTTGTCTCCTCCTCAACCGTAGAAGAAGACGGGGGTGAAGCTCTTCTCTGATATTCAGGGCCTTTAGGTCGTGTCTTGCTTTCGGCCCGTCTTTGGTCCTATCCGGCATGTTGAGCGGAGTGCCAAGCAAGCTTTCGCAAACGTTCTTCGTAATATGCATGACATCAAGGCTATGAGGCGTACCGAGGATCTTCCGGTACGGCAAGTCCCAAAACACGGACCTCCTTTTCCATACCCCCATGAGCGGACCATGTTCCTTTTCCTTATTCTTATCTCCTTGCTTCCTCTTATGCTTCTTTATCTTACCCAACGGAGGGCAGTGTTTCCAGCTTTTAAACTAAGCATCGATATCCTCGTCGCTGCGCTTAGGCGGAGGTACTTCGAGCTCATCCTTTCCATTGAACAGATCTCCACGCTTCCTCCACGGGTCATTCTCAGGTAGCTACATCCGAGCCCTCATGTAGACGGTTTTCGAAGACCCGGGATTCTTACCAAGATGAAGAAACGATGTCCTTTCCATGCACCTCACACAAGCCTTGTGTCCGTGGCACACCTGGCACACGATATATCCGTATCCAAGATAGTCCTGCACTGTCGTGATCAGCACTGCTTTCAGACGGAAAGTTTGTTGGAGGTGAGCGTCCCATGTTTCTACCCCTTCATCCCACAAGATGGCTAGCTCCTCCTTCAATAGCTCAAGATACAGGTTGATATTGCTCCCTGGCTCATGTGTATGTATTTATTCTTCAGGCATAGCCATGGGGGGAGGTTGTACATCCATACAAACACGGGCCAGGTTCTGTGCTTGATGCTCTGGTTGCCGAACGGATTGAGTCCGTCGGTGCTTGCACTTAGTCTGATGTTCCTTGGTTCTTTCCCGAAATCTTCGTACTCATCGTCTAATGCTTTCCACTGGCTTGCATCCGAAGGGTGTGTCAGCACTGGGTTTTCAACCCGCACTGGATCCTTCATCACCGCCTCCTTCCTTTCCGCATGCCAGCGCATGAGCTTTGCTTCCTTGGGGTCCACGAAATACCGCTGGAGACGGGGCCTGGGCGGGAAGTACCACACAACTTTTCAAGGAGATTTTCTCGTCCCTCTCTTGTATCGAGGCTCGTCGCGCCTTGGGCATGTGGTCAAGTCCTTGTGTTCGTTCCGATAAATCACGCAGTCACTGATGCAAGCGTGGTATTTTTCATGCGGTAAATCGAGAGGGCACACCACTTTCTTGGCCTCTTGTAGGCTACCTGCCAGTGTGTTATCTTTAGTTAAGTGCTTCTTCAAGTATCGGAAGAGTTCGTCTGCGCTTGCATCGTTCCATCCATATCTTGCCTTCATCTCTAGAAGATCGAGAGTTACTCTCAAGCGGGTTTCCTCCGGCCCGCGACCTTCTTCGTACAACGGAGTTCTCGAGTCTACCTCCAGTTGATCCAGCTTATACTTTCGTCTACCAGCGAATCTGGGGTCAGTCGATGTGTTGCCGAGAAGAATTTCCTGAACATGAGGGTCGTGCATGGCCGCGGTTAGCGGGGTATTCCTAGTCCTGTCCTCGTCGTCCGCATGTTCTTATTCTTCCCGACGTTGTTCATCACGGCCTTCATCGTTGTGTGTGACATCCCGTTCTTCTCCCTCCTCATCATCTTCATTTTCGTGTTGAATGACATCCTCTTCCTTCTTATGGTCAAAGTCATCATCATCATCTTCATCATCCATCCACGGAGTAATGTAGCCATCCATGAAACTATACCTGAGGAGGTGCTCATTCACCGTGCGTGACAAGGGGTCAAACAATGACGATAGTTTGCATTTGCAACACAGGCATCTTATTTCCAAGCAGTTATTTCGATACATGTCGGCAGTTGCGCGTTCAACGTATCTATCTACCATGCTTTCCTTCATATCGACGACCATCGTCGCCTTCACAATAAGATTCGGCATGAATAGATTAGAACGTTACCGTCGCCTCGCTCGGCTGCTTTCACGGAAATATTCGGCATGACCTTTGCTCAAAATGGTCTCGTCGGAGTGCCAGAAATTCGCCGGAACGGAAGTTAATCGATATTCCGGCAAAACATTGGCAACTCATTGTACATGCACACATTCCACCGACAAAACAACACAAAAAGGTCCACATATGCGTGCAACCACGCCAACACTCATGCATTCCACCATATATATTATACCTATTAGTTGACGCGAGGTCCAAGAGCACCGGTAAAGAGAAGTGGGGGGAGAGCACCGGCCGGTAGAGAGAAAGGTGGTGGGGGGAGATGGATCTAGATCTAGATCTTGCTAGTAGGTAGATCTACTAATGCATGCGAGGAGAGCGACATCTCCACAAATATATTAAACTTTGTTGGTTGAATTAGCTAAAATAGGTGGGGAGAAGTGGGGGAATGAGCTAGCAAAGCTTGGGCTTGAGTTTCCAAGAAAGGGGAGGTAGTGGTGAGTGATGAGGTGTTGCTAGTGGCTGGTTCTCGACCTTGTAATAAGTTCCAGGTTACCACCGGCGAAACAATCCCTAAACGCCAGCGGTAACAACACGACCCAGAGGCCCACCCGTCCCCCCATGCATCCCCGGCGAGCCCTGACCGTTTCGCCGGCGGTATAAGTACCTATCCCCGGCGAGCAGGTGTCCTTCCGCCAGCGGAAAGTGGAGGCCCAATCTGGGGGAACGAGGCCCACCGTATCCCTGGCGTGCGTGCAGTGTTTTCCCCGGCGATAATTCTTCTAGCCCGGGCGAGCACAGGCTCTTTCGCCAGCGGTAAGTTGCAGCCCAATCTGGGGACACGAGGCCCACCCTATCCCTGGCGTGCCAGAGCCCTTTTCGCCGGTGGTAGTTACTCTATCGCCAGCGTGTAGGTTTATTTTCGCCGGTGGTAAGTTATCCAGGCCTAGAAGCTCTTACCGCCGGCGAGCGCGGTCCCACTTCGCCGGTGATAAGGTTTGCTGCTATAATGTTTTCTCTACTAGTGCGAGTAGGCATTTCTGCGTCCCTATTGTCCCTTGCAACCACCAATGGGCCTACCTCCTTGACTTTATAACCGCGACCATGTGGCCAAAGCTTAAACCCCCTTCGTTTCCTGCAACTCACATCAGCACAAGCGTCGAATCCTACCTGAAGAAACGACGCCTCACCATGGAGAGGCCCCGTCTCAGCTTGCATGAGACCGAGTTGTTCGCCCACTACGACATACTCACGCCGCCACTAGCGAGGCTACCGGCCAGCTATGAGCTCAGCTACGCCGGGGTGCCCGTGGCGTCGCTCTTGCGCGGCATCGCGCTGTCGAGGCAGATCGTCAGCAAGCACGCCCCTCTTCCTCTTGCCGTTGACGGTAGCAGCAGCTTTTGCAGATGCTGTCGTAGCTGCTGCTGCAGATCGAGAATCGATCGACTTCTCTGAGGCATCATCGTTTATGGTGTCGGACTCTTGAGTGTCAGGGTCTTCAGAAGTGCCAAGAGGCTCGCCTGACCCATGGCATACCTCCCGGTGGCAAGACCGTAGGAGTAGATGGTATGCATCTATACATAGTTTTGGACGGACCACGCATCCTTGTACGATCCGAGTACAACAAAGGTTTCAATGGTGTTCTGCATCACACAGGCGAGGGCACTCCTGGTCCCATCTTCCTCCTAAAAAATGGAAAAATAGTAAATTAAGTTAAAAAATGGAAATAAATGTTTACACGTAGGCAGCATCTATATAAATACTTATTTTTTTTTGAGGTACCAAAACTCGAAACTATGTGGCTTAGGCAAAAATAACAAATTACCAAATAAATAGTAAGAAGGAAGGTCTAACTTTTTTAAAAAAAAACCTAAGGACAACATAACTATGTAACTTAAATGTTACAGTAAGTATAGTCAGGTTCAAAGATATCTCGGTCCTGAAAATTCAGTCACCGCATGAAGGGTCCGATCTCGTGTCACGTAAGACTTTCGGTTGGAACTTGATGTTTTATAGCACTTCTCGCTGATTCCTAAGCAAAAGTTTTTGGGATCGAATTATTATAAAATCCAAGAATTTTGAGGCCTATTAACTATTAACACGACTACATCCGGGTCGACCTAGATTTAGCTTATAGCCAGGTCGCTCCGATCAGGATTTTTTTCCCTTTTTTGGACGCCGGAGGTCAGACAGCCCACTAATATTTCTATTTTTGAAATAAAAAAACAAATGAGTTTTTTCTTTATTCTAAAAAATGATACATTACTCAGCCTTACTGCATGCACTTCATCCCATGTATATAATTACGAAATCCAAAAATTCGAAATGTTTTCTAGCTTAAACTTTTTGTCCGATTCAAGAACTGTTTTTACCGTTGGGTTTGTCGCGATGAGATCTTCAAAACTAGATCGCATGTCGATATGTTTCGACTATTTTTTTAGAGGATGTAAGTTTATGAAAGTTACATCCGATCAAAGTTACATCCAATTTACAAAAAAAAAATATCCAAGTTATCAGAAAGTTACATCCAGCAAAAAAATTACATCATCCAGCAAAAAGTTACATCTGAATTAGCAGCAAAAGTTACATCATCCAGCAAAAAAGTTACATCCTATTTAGCAGAGAGAGTTACATCTAGCAAAAAGTTATATCCTAAAAAAAAATCATCAAAACATATCAACATGGGATCTTGTTACGAAGATCTCGTTATGACTAGTCTAACGGTGAAAACGAAATCTAATTTAGATAAACGGTTTGAGCTAGAAAACATTTCAATTTTTTCTGTCGGACCGACCTGGCCTTACGCTAAACTCGACCTGAAGATAGATTCTGCGAATTGTAATACTCTCTCCGAATCAAGTTAGTTGTCGCGGTTACCTAAACATAGACAGATTTAGTCATTTAGATACCGTTTTATCTAAATCCGCGGCGATTATTTTGGATAGAAGAACTATCTATGTTTTGCGGCAACCCAACTTAGTTATAATTAACCATTTTAAACCGAATGATAGATACACTATAGCAAGTATTAAAGATTATTAAGAAATGTGGTGATGGCCACCCAATATATAGATTATATGTAATGTAAGAAGGGACGAAGATGTGGGCTTAAAATGTAGTAGAAATTAAGAAGTCAACGGGAAACTTACAACACAACACAGGTATCACCAACATATTACCTTACATAAACATGTTTTTTTTTTAAAACATGGTTATTTTGGAAATTAACTTTCTAACTCCAAAGTTTAGACAATCCTCGATATGAGGTAAGCATACCATTGATGAACGAGAGTTAGTTTATTTTGTGCTAAACTTGCATTGTTTCAACAAATAAATATATTATTTCCGTTCTAGGGTAAAATTAATCTACCAAGAACCAACCAATCATAACATGATGGCAACACCGAGATTTGTGAACGTAGTTCGACGAACCCGCCTCTACGAGGCATGACTACGAGTGATCCTAAACACGGGAGAATCTGAAAGGAAGGGACCATTGTGGGAGAGGAGAATCTGGAAGTTTATATTTCTGAATACTATAAGAGACTGTTCGGGGAGCCAACTCCCATTAGTTTTAATCTTATGGAGAAAATGAACAAGGACATTCCACAGGTCACATCCAAAGAAAATGAGATTTTAACTAATGTGTTTTGCGAGCAAGAAGTTTATGAAGCTATCTCCTCAACGGGACATAACAAGGCGTCCGGACCTGATGGATTCCCTGCGGAATTCTATCAAACCTTTTGGGTTGCGATTAAACATGAATTGATGGCTTTATTTGCATAGTTGCATGCAGCCGAATTACCTCCGTTTAAACTAAACTTTGGTATTGTCATCCTACCCAAAAAAATGCGGTCCAAATACAACAATATATACCTATTTGCCTCCTCAATGTTAGTTTCAAAATTTTCACTATGGTGGCAGCAAACCATATTTCTGTGATTGCTCATAAAATAATCAGACCAATGCAAAAATATTTTATGCATGGACAACATATCCTCAAAGGTGTAGTAGTCCTACATGAGACCATCCATGAGTTCATAGAAAGAAAATGGGTGTGGTCTTATTCAAAATTAATTTTAAAAAAGCATATGATAAAATAAAGTGATATTTCTTACAACAAGTCTTTCGTATCAAAGGTTTTGATCCCTTATGGTGCAAATGGATTTATAATTTCATACGTGATAAAAGTGTAGCTATTTGTGCGAATAATGACATTGGCCATTATTTCTAGACTATAAAAGGTCTTCGGCAAGAATACCCCTTTCTCCTACATTATTTAATATTGTTGCCGATTTGCTTGCCATTCTTATTGCTAGAGAAAAAGAGATTGGCCAGGTAGCTGGACAAATACCCCATCCGGTCGAGGGGGGAGTGTCCATACTACAATACGCTGATGATACAATCTTTTTCATGGAACATGATTTTTAGAAAGTTGTTAACATAAAAATCATTATATGCATTTCTGAACAATTATCGGGTCTAAAAATTAATTCCCACAAAAGCGAGATTTTTTGCTTTGGCCAAGCTGCTGAACAAGAACAAATTTATAAGGAGATTTTCAGATGCAAGTCGGGGTCTTTGTTGTTTAGATACCTTGGGGTACCTATATATCACAGAAGGCTTCGGAATTCTGAGTGAAACCCGATAGAAAACAGATTTGAGAGTAAGTTAGGCTGTTGGCAAGGGAAGTTATTATCCTACTTGTCTTAATTAATTATGTTCTATCAAGTATGCCTATATTTTCTTGAAATACCAAAGGGTGTAAGGAAAAAATTGGACTTCTATCGTTCACGATTCTTTTGGCAAAGTGATGAACATAAGAAGAAATATAGATTATTTGCCGATCCAAAGATCAGGGATGTTCAGGTATTGAAGTGTCAGAACTTAAAAATAAAATGCTTACTAAGCAAATTGTTGCATAAACTGTTGACAGAAGAAGGGGTGTGGCAAGATTTGTTACACAACAAATCTCTGGCAAATAAAACTTTAGCACAAGTTCAAGCCAAACCGACTGATTCACTTTTTTGGAAAAGACTAATGAGAATGAAAGATGAGTTTTTTTGCTCGGGGTGCTTTCTAAATTTCTGCGAGGATGCTTGGATAGGAGAGATGTCTCTCGCCCAACAATATCCCTCTCTATGTAACATTGTACACAGGAAGCATGTTCTTGTTCACACAGTCTTGTCCCACAATCCTATAAACATCGGTTTCATATGAAGTTTAACTGGAAGTAAATAAAATTCATGGCTTCACCTATGTGAGAGGTTGACGGCAATAACTTTGAAAATTGATCATGATAAATTTATATGAAAAGTTAACTGAGAATGAGATGTTTATGGTTAAATCTATGTATGAAGATCTCATGAATGGACATCGTTTTCTCACAAGATATTTTTGGAAGATAAAAATACCAATAAAAATTAAGATTTATATGTGGTTTCTTAATAATAAAGTGATATTAACCAACGATAACCTCGCTAAGAGAAATTGGAATAGATATAAAAAATGTTGCTCTTCTGATGAAGAAGAAACAATTGAACATTTATTTTTTTCATGTCCTTTCGCTTTATGGCGTATGGTTTTTTTCACTTATAATCTACCATCTCCAACCGATCACTAATATGTGTGGGAATTGGAATGAGTAGATAAAGCGACTAAATGCAGAATACATATTGGCATTTCGGCCCTGTTGGTCCATTTGAAAATGTTAAAATAACTTTATTTTTAACAAGGCTAAAGTTTCATTTTTTTATAGGTTATTCATATGGTGGCGTATTAGAATCAGCTATGGGCTTTCCTCCTCTCCAAGCATCATGGACAATTCATGATTTCTGGATACACTCGTCTTGTGACGGTTACTACTGATTTTTCAGCCAGGCTTCATGGCGTCATTCTAATAGACTGATTGATGTCTAGCCCTTGTATACGCTCTCTTGTGCGACCTTTAGATTTGTTTAGATGGTTGATGTTTGTATCAATTTTATCTGATCTATGAACTATAATACTCTTGTACTATGTAGAATGCAGATTCCGGGTTCTCCCCCATTTAAATAAATAAATAAATAAGAAGTTCCTAAGGTACTGCGCGCGCACACACTGCCGCAGCTTCAAAATTTCAGACGCCAGATGTGAGAGGCCTGTTAGCATGCATGCGCAGTGGTCAGACCCGCATTGAGGCAGACATGATTAGATGCGGCAGCAGGCCAGCAGCCAACGCGCACGGTCGATGCACTTGCACCTCGCTGCATCAAGGAGCGGGAGACCGGTTTAAATACCAGTATGGTCGCTTAGGGCCACCAGCCAAACTGTTTCTTTTGTCATCGATACGGGAGGAGTTCCGGCTTGTCTGGTTAGCCGCACCCAGCGCATGACCCACTTGTCCGGTTTGGGCGTGACATTTTTTTTTGCAAATTTAAATATAATTAACATTCAAAGTTCATACTTATTTAAAATACAAAACATAATTTAAACTAGCCTACCCTAGCTACTGATCTTCACGCGTCGGCGCCGCCTCGTCCGTCTACGGGTCGAGGTCGATGTACTCCGATGGCGTCCAGAGGTTGGGCGGCGGTAGGGCCGGAGCAGGAGCGGGCGCATGTGGATTGATCTCCGCACAGGCCACGGCGCCCAACCGTGCGGGAGGTGCGCCAGCTCCATCCCCACCTCCAGCGCGATCGGAGGCGTCCATCCCGGCAGCGGCGGCGGTGGAGGCAGATGGACGTTCGCATGCGCCACCATGCCGGTGAGCTGGACGGCTTCCTCGAAGACAACCCACCGGGCTTCCTCCTCCCACGTGCTGGCCTCGATGGCCTGCTCGGTGAAGGCGTCCTTGTCATAGCCCCGCGCCAGCAACTCGCAGTACCCCAGGGGCAGGTTTGCAGAGATGTCGTCCACTGCCTCCTGCTTGACGATGATGTCGTCGTCCTCCTCCTCATCGTTGTCGTCCTCGCTGTCGAGCTCGGCGTTGGAGTGTTTGACGGCGCCCTTGTCGTTTGATTCGATGTCAGGAACGGGGTAGACCTCCCCGGCATCAGGTCGCGGCGGATTGTGGTGGCGCGCCATACCTTGTGCTCCCACTCAAGGAACTCTTTCCAGTACGCCTCGGATTGGTAGGCAGCGTCGAACCGTTGGGCCGGCGGGAGGCTCCTGATCTGGCGGCGGAACTCCTCCTCTAGCCCTTTGCCCTTCTTGGGCACGGGTGGCACCGGGACACGGTCCCGGTTGAGGTGCCAGCCGGTGGGAAGGGACACGTCATTGTGCCTGTTGCCCCGGCCCTCCCTCTAGCGGCGCTCTCACTCCGCGATGCGTAAGTACTGCCGCTCGCGGCGCTCACCCTCCCGCGGAGGCGGGTGAACCTCCACGGGGCGGCCCCAGAAATCCTCCGACCGTGGCGGAGGCGGCAGGAATGTGCCGCGGAGGAAGGCTGGCAGCCGGGAGCGCTAGTGATGGCTCAAATGACGTAGAGCTCGTTGGGGAACCCCAAGTGGAAGGTATGATGAGCACATCAGCAAGTTTTCCTCCGTTATGAAACCAAGGTTATCGAACCAGTAGGAGAAAAAACCAACTCTCAAGGTGTTGCTAGCAACCTGAAACCTGCACAACACAACCACAATACTTTTCCCCAACTTACAGTAAGGTTGTCAATCTCACCGATTTGCTAAAATCAAAGGATTAAACGTATAGTGTGGAAGAAAATAGTTGCTTTGCAGAAAGTAAACAGTAGGCAATAGATTGAATATCATTGGAAAGGAATGGACCGGGGTCCATAGTTCACTAGAGGTGTTTCTACATAAGATAAATAGCATGTTGGGTGAACAAATTACAGTTGGGCAATTGACAGGATAGAGAAATCATAATCAATGCATATACATGTCATGATGATTTCTATGAGATTCGTTTGAGAATTACAACATAATTCATAGACCGTCATCCAACTGCATCTATGACTAATAATCCACCTTCAGGTTATCATCCGAACCCCCTCCAGTGTTAAGTTGCAAGCAATAGATAATTGCATTAAGCAATGTGTGTAAAATAAACAATATAATTGCCCCATGGACAAAGGATTATTGTTTTCTCCCTAGTAGCAACAGCACATCTACAACCTTAGATATTTCTGTCACTTCCCCAGATTATTAGAGGCATGAACCTACTATCGAGCATAAATACTCCCTCTTGGAGTCACACGCAAGTACTTGGCCAGAGTAGCTACTAGCAACGGAGAGCATGCAAGATCACAAACAACATAGACATGATAGAATCAATAATCAATCTTGACGTAGTACTTAATATCCATCGGATCCTAACAAACACAACATATAGGATTACAAATAGATGATCTTTTTTGAGTGAAAAACAGTAGAGGAGGGAACCCCCACTGCAACTCTTTGTTTATTATATAATCAAATATGGTACAGAGTATAATTACATGGTTACAATAGGTATTTATACATTGTGTTTACCAGAAGAAATCCACTAATGTACTTGAGTTTGGAACCAGCTATCAAATTGAGGACCATGTTTCTTTTTTACTCTCAGTTTGACCCATCTCAGTTCTTGAGGAAAAACTGCTTTCCAGTTGGAGAACTGTGGTGTTGCATTCTCAAATATCTTATTGTTCTTATAGGTCCATATTCCCCAAGCGGTTAAAATAATTATCTCCATTGCAAAGGGAAGCTTAATTCTGGTTCTTATGTCTTGAAAAGCCTCAAAAACAGAGAGCCCATGATCTCTATTGGGACAAATGTAATCCCAGCATTCAGCAGCAAAAGGGCAGTTCCAAAAGAGGCGAATCAAAGTTTCCTCAGAGTTGCAATTTCGAACCGCACAGTTGTAATCTGGTAGGAAGCAGTTTTTTCCTTTTGAGAAGGTTTCTTGTATGCAAATAAATGATCTTGATCATGATAGGCAGCTCACAAGATCTAAACATGATAGCACAAAGGAGGAGAAACTACCAACTAGCTACTGCTATGGACCCATAGTCCAAGGATAAACTACTCACGCATCACTCCGGAGGCTGGCATGGTGATGAAGAAGGCCTCCAGGTTGATCTCCCATCTTGGGCAGGGTGCCGGGAAGAGTTTCGGATCCCTTCCGATCGGGACGATGGTGGCGGCGGCTTCGGACTTTTTCATGGATTTCTGATCGAATACTTAGGGTTTCTGGCTCGAGGGGCTAATATAGGCGAAGGGGTAAGGTCGGTGGCCACCCGAGGGGCCCACACCATGCCTAGGCGCGACCAGGGGTGGGTCCGCACCTAGGGGTGGTGCGGCCGCCTCGTGGCTCTCCTCCATCTCTGCTTTGGACTCCGTCTTATGTCGGAAAAAATAGGAACTTTGTCTTTTGTTCCGTCCAATTCCGAGAATATTTCTTTACTAGATTTTTTGAAACAAAAAATAGCAGAAAATAGGCAACTGACAATGTGGCATATTGTTAATAGGTTAGTTCCAGAAAATGTATAAAAATGCCTCAAAGTGTAGACAAAACATTAGATAGCTGGTACAAAACAAGCATGGAGCATAAAAAATTATAGATACGATTACGACGTATCAAGCATCCCCAAGCTTAACTCCTGCTCATCCTCGAGTAGGTAAGTGATAAAAAGAATAATTTTTGAGGTGACATGCACCATCACAATCTTGATCAAGATATTGTAAAGCATTGATAGCTGGGATCAAAGTACTCTAACATAAGCATGAAAGATATAGTTCTAACAATAATACAAAACAACTAAGTTGCAACATGAAAAGGTACAAACAAAAGATCATGAATAATAATGCATTAAAAGACATTTGTTTGTTTCACATATAGAAAACATAGCATGAGTGTTAATCATCTTGTCCTTCATGGAATAGCAAAACATAAATGCATAGGACACCTTCAAAGTTCATAAGGGTGACTAGATACAAATAATTTACGAACAAGCAATACCAAAATTATGAATCAATCAACAAGTTTTGGGACAATGCACATTGAACTAAGAATGACAACTATGCTCTCTTAATTGGTGCATAAAGATAGAAAGTGGAGACTCAAAAAAAAGTAAAAATAAAGGCCCTTCATAGAGGGAAGCAGAGATTTCAAGTTTCATAAAGAGCTTCCAAAAATTATGGTACATACTAGATTTGAGCTCTCATTGCTCCTATCATTGGCATATTGAAGTGATTAAGGTTAAAGTGACACAAATATGAGTATATGCTTGACAAGTTGTAAGTTGAAAATCTCATGCCCCTTGCGTACGAGTACTGAACCTCATGCTACTCAACTTTGGTCACAAGCAAGTTCCTGTCATCGTAAGTATATGTGTATCATAGAGAACCGCCAACGGGGTACCCCTTGCCCCATGAAACAGGAGCTATCCCATATCAAAATGACAAGGCAACAGACAATGAGCATCTCAGCGATCTTTTTATTTGCTATTTGCATAGGTTTTTATTGAGGATGCTTCACAGAATGCTTATTATGGTTATGCTGCAAGTTTACACCATGATTAGGCATGACTTAGGCTAACCGCCCAGGCGTTTCTCTAACACATATACAAACTCCATGAGCTTACAAGCTCCCCTTTTATTTCACACCGCCGGGATCCATAAACAAAATAACATGATATCAACTAAATAGAATAAGTGCAATGTTGAAAGCGTTCCCCATGACTACATGGTTCTGCTAACTTCCAACTTATAATTTGCAAGCATATGCGCAACATAGATGGGAACAATGGTTAAAGTTTATTAAGTTCAAGAAAATAAAGTGTGCCATCAAGTTTGTGAGAGCTTTAATCACTAATTTTCACATAACAAAAGTTTAATGTGGAAGATAGACAAAAAAATGAATATACTTGGAATGGTGTAATACACCATGCATAGGAATTTATAGTAGACTCTTTGGAATAACTTGGTTTATTGGTAGTTGGAAGCACGAGTAGAGCTTATACTCAGTATAGGTGGAGGCTAGCAAAAGACTGAGAGCGACCAACTAAGAGAGCAATAATGGCCATAATCATGCAGAGCGACAAAATATTATTAATTAAAGCATAAAGTGATATCACAAGTCAAAAATTAAATGATCATAGAGGCTAGGGTGACTGGTTCATAGTCGTAACATGGTTAAGCATGTGCCAAGTCAACCCAAATAAACCATCAAAGGATAATACCATAATATTATGTTTTTGTGTGCTAAAACAACACATGATTCTTTGAAGGCACATTAAGCAATCTCAATTGTTTGAAACAAGTCATGCTACAGCAATAATCACTAAGCATATGGTCAAAGCAACATCTAACATGACATGATAAATTCTAAGCCACAGTTAAAACAAGCTTCCTTTTGTACCACTATAAGCATGAAACTTCCTACTCTTTTCCAACACCAATCGACTTATTTGAAACAACTCACAAAGATAAATATCAATAAAGATCTGAGAGGTTGTCTCACCTAACTACAAATAATAACTAAAAATTTCTAAGCAAAAATCATAAGAAAACTAAAGCTAAACACAGTACTAGAAAAAGAGAACACTCACAGAACAATAAGAGTGAAAACTAGAGTGTTCTAGGCAATGAAGAACTAGGTATGACTCCTCCAAAATAAGAATGTTGGGGTCCGACCAACTTATTACAGCAAACAAAGCAAAATAAAATTAAAAACAAAAACAAAGATGCTCCAAGAACAACACAATAGTGCATGAAGCAATAAAAATAAAGTGTCTTGAAAGAAGACCTGAGATTTTTATTGATGAAGAAGGGGATGCCCAAGCTTTGACGCTTGTAACTCTTGAATATCTCTTGGGGTGACACGGGTGGCATCCCCAAACTTTGTCCATTCTTCATCTCATCATATCATTCTTCCCCTACACTTGAAAATTTCCTTCATACAAAACTTCACACAATCTTCATTAGCAACATTAGTGTATTCAAGATAATAAGCCTTTGGGTTTAGTTTCAACTCAAGTAAAACTTCCATTAATACATAGGATACTATAGAAATTCCTTTTAAAAGCTCAAGTGATCAAGCAGAACTCAAAAGAAATCGATAAAGAGGCAAATGCACATAATGGCAGAAATCTGTCAAAACATACCAGCAGGTAAAGACCAATTTGTTCGAAAATATTATGTTGATCAAATAGAAGAGTGCAAACCTAAAGAAAGTTGGGTAAATACCAGGGGCATGCACAAAAAAATTATAGCTCAATCCGACGTACTGGGATTTCTCATGATTTTTTATAGTGAAGCACAGAAATCTGTTTCAAAACAGCAACTTCCCCACATCTTACTTCCCTCTCATTAGAGGCTATTCTTGGTACAAAAACCAAACAAAAAGGATAAGGAGAGGTTATTAAAGAGGCAATAACTTCCAAGTCTCAACAAAAGAAAAACTTACTGAAATAAAAAAATTGGGTTATCTCCCAATAGTGCTTTTCTTTAACGCCTTTCAGCTAGGCACAGAAAACAAGAATCAAGTATTTTCAAATGAAGAAGCATTAACATCAAATTTTGTTCCAATAAGAGAATCAAAACATATCTTATATCTTTTTCTAGGGAAGTGTTATATACCTTTCTTGAGTGGGAATTGATATTTAATGATGCCTTCGTTCATATCAATAATGGCACCAACGGTTCTAAGAAAAGGTCTTCCCAAAACAATAGGACAAGAAGCATTGCATTCAACATCAAAAACATAGAAATCAATGGGGGCAAAGGTATGGTTAACCATGATAAGAACATCATTAATTCTCCCCATAAATTTCTTTTTAGCATTAACATCAAGATGGACATCCAAATAACAATCTTCCAATGGTAGTAAATCAAGCATTTCATAAATCTTTATAGGCATAATAGAGACACTGGCACAAAGATCACATGAATCTTTGAAATCAAAATCATTCACTTTCATATTAATGATGGGCTCCCAACCATCTTCTAATTTCCTAGGAATAGAAGCTTCATGTTTCAATTTTTCTTCTTTAATTTTCATGAGAGAATTTGTAATATGTTGCCATATTCATAGCACTAGAATTAGGACTCTTAGCAAGATTTTGTAAGAACATAATTACTTCAGAAATATTGCAACCATCAAGATCAAAATCAATATTATCATCCAAGGTAGTGGAACTATTGTCTCCCATATTTTTGGGAAAGGTTTCATTGGTTTTAGGCAATGTTGCAAAAGGAGTGGGGACTTTAGGTGGTTTGCTAGCATCAACATTACTAGTGGTGGTAATGGTACATACTTTAGTTATACTATTATTTCTAGAAATTTCATCTTCTCTTTCCCACCTAGCATGCAATTCAGCTAACATCCTAACATTTTCATCAATTCTAACTTGTATGGCATTCAATGTCTTACTTTCTTTAACATCATGAGGCATTACCTTTAATTTAAGAAGTTCAACATCATGGGCAAGGCTATCAACTTTAGAAGCAAGATCATCAATTTTTCCAAGTTTTTCCTCAATAGTTTTATTGAAAGCAATTTGTTTACTAATAAAATCCTTAAGCATGACTTCAATTTTAGAGGGTGCACTTCTACTATTGTTGTAGGAATTTCCATAAGCATTACCATTATTAGAAGGGTATGGCCTATAATTATTATTACCAAAATTACTCCTATAAGCATTATTGCTAAAATTATTATTTCTAATGAAGTTCACATCAACTTGATCTTCTTGAGAAACCAAAGAGGATAAAGGAACATTATTTGGATCAATATGAGATTTTCCACTAACAAACATAGACATAATAGTATCAATCTTATCACTCAAAGAGGAGGTTTCTTCAATAGAATTTACCTTCTTACCTTGTGGAGCTCTTAGTGTGCCATTCAGAATAGTTTATCATCATATTATCAAGGAGACTTATTGCAGGACCCAAAGTGATGGTCATAAAAGTACCTCTAGCAGCTGAATCCAATAGATTTCTTGAAGAAAAATTCAGTCCTGCATAAAAGGTTTGGATAATCATCCAAGTAGTAAGTCTATGAGTGGGGCAATTTTTCACTAAAGATTTCATTCTTTCCCAAGCTTGAGCAACATGTTCATTATCAAATTGTTTAAATTTCATTATGTCACTTCTCATGGATATAATCTTAGCAGGAGGATAATATTTTCCAATGAAATCATCCCTGCATTTAATCCAAGAATCAATACTATTTTTATGCAAAGATACCAACCAATATTTAGCCCTTCCTCTTAAAGAGAAAGGAAACAATTTAAGCTTAATAATATCACCATCTACATCCTTATATTTTTGCATCTCACAAAGTTCAACAAAATTATTAAGGTCAGCAGCAGGATCATCAGTACTAGCACCAGAGAATTGCTCTTTCATAACAAGATTCAGCAAAGCAGGTTCGATTTCATAGAAAGTAGCTTCAGGAATAGGTGGAGCAATAGGTATGCAAATGAAATCATTATTGTTTGTGCTAGTGAAGTCACACAACTTATTGTTTTCAGGAGTAGTCATTTTTGCAAGTGAAAACCAAGCCAACAAAAACAGAAACTAAAGTAGAAACTAATTTTTTTGTGTTTTTGATAAAAATAAGTAAACCAGTACAACTTTTTTTGTTTTTGATAAAAAGAAACAAACAAAACAAAGAAAAATAAACTAATCAAAACAAAAAAAAGTAAAGAGATTGGTTGTGAGAGACTCCCCTTGCAGAAGAGGCCCTATTCTCCCCGGCAATGGCGCCAGAAAATTGCTTGATGGCTCAAATGACGTAGAGCTCGTTGGGGAACCCCAAGTGGAAGGTATGATGAGAAAAGCAGCACGTTTCCTTCAGTTATGAAACCAAGGTTATCGAACCAGTAGGATAAAGAACCAACTCCCAAGGTGTTGCTAGCAACCTGGAACCTGCACAACTCAACCACAATACTTTGCCCCAACTTACAGTGAGGTTGTCAATCTCACCAGTTTGCTTAAAACAAAGGATTAAACGTATAGTGTGGAAGAAAGTAGACAGTAGGCAGTAGATTGAATATCAGTGGGAAGGAATGGATCGGGGTCCATATTTCACTAGAGGTGTTTCTCCATAAGATAAATAGCATGTTGGGTGAACAAATTATAGTTGGGCAATTGACAGGATAGAGAAAGCATAATCAATGCATATACATGTCATGATGATTTCTATGAGATTCTTTTGGGAATTACAACATAATTCATAGACCGTAATCCAAATGCATCTATGACTAATAATACACCTTCAGGTTATCATCCGAACCCCCTCCAGTATTAAGTTGCAAGAAACAGATAATTCCATTAAGCAAAGTGTGTAAAGTAAACAATACAATTGCCCCATGGACAAAGGATTGTTGTTTTCTCCCTAGTAGCAGTAGCACATCTACACCCTTAGAGATTTCTGTCACTTCTCCAGATTACTAGAGGCATAAACCTACTATCGAGCATAAATACTCCCCCTTGGAGTCACAAGCAAGTAGTTGGCCAGAGTAGCTACTAGCAACGGAGAGCATGCAAGATCACAAACAACATAGACATGATAGAATCAATAATCAATATTGACGTAGTACTCAATATCCACCGGATCCCAACAAAGACAACAGATAGGATTACAAATAGATGATCTTGATCATGATAGGCAACTCACAAGATCTAAACATGATAGCACAAAGGAGGATAAACTACCATCTAGCTACTACTATGGACCCATAGTCCAAGGATGAACTACTCACGCATCAATCTCGAGGCTGGCATGGTGAAGAACAAGGCCTCCAGGGTGATCCCCCCGCTCCGGCTGGGTGCCAGGAAGAGTTTCGGATCCCTCCCTATCTAGGGATGATGGTGGCGGAAGCTATGGACTTTTTCGTGGATTTCTGATCGGGTACTTACGGTTTCTGCCTCAAGGGGCTTATATAGGTGAAGGGGTAAGTTCGGTGGCCGCCCGAGGGGCCCACACCATGCCTAGGAACGACTAGGGGTGGGCCTGCGCCTAGGGGTGGTGCGGCCGCCTCGTGGCCCTCCTCCGTATCCGCTTTGGACTCCGTCTTGTGTCCGAAAAAATAGGAATTGATGACTCCTTGGTGGAGCCAGAGAACTTGGTGCTTAACGTGGAGTCTGTTGGGAACCCCAAGAGCAAGGTGTGAAGCAGCACAACAACAAGTTTTACCTCAGTAAGAAACCGAGGTTATCGAACCAGTAGGAGGAAGGAAACGTCACAGAGGTGTTGCAAGCAACGCAGAGACCTGCACAATACAAACTCAAGACTTTTCCCTAACTAACAGTGAGGTTGTCAATCTCACCGGTTGTTATAACAAAGGATTAAATGTATGGTGTGGAAGGTAATGGTTTGCGGCAAGTAAACAAGTAAGAGTGGAAGATGTATCAATGGAAAAGATTGGACCGGGATCCATAGTTCACTAGAGGTGTTCTCCTTAGATAAACAACATGGCATGAATGGTAAACAAATTACAGCGGGGCAATTAACAGGAACTGAGCAAGGCATAACAATGCAATACTAGTCAGAAAGATCCTATGAGATCGATTAGGAAATACAACTATATACATAGAACGCCATCCAACTGCATCTATGACTAGAAGTCCACCTTCAGGTTATCATCTGAACCCCCTCTAGTATTAAGTTGCAAGCAACAGACAACTGCTTTAAGCAAAGTGTGTAAGGTAAACAGTCCACATGTTCCATGAACAAGAGACCGTTGTTTTCTCCCTAGTAACAACAACACATCTACAACCGAAGAGATTTCTGTCACTTCCCTTGGAAACTAGAGGCATGAACCCACTATCGAGCATAAATACCCCCTCTTGGAGTCACTAGCAACTACTTAGCCAAGATAGCTACTAACAACGGAGAGCATGCAAGATCACAAACAACACAGACATGATAGAATCATAAAGAAAAAACCATTAATCAAACCAACATAATAATCTCAATATCCATCGGATCCCCGCAAACACAACATGCATGATTACAAATATATTAGATCTTGATCATGAACGGATCTCACAAGATCTATACATGAAAGCACAAGGAGGAGATACAACCATCTATATACTAAATGGACCCATAGTCCAAGGTGTAACTACTCACGCATCATATCGGAGAGAAGGCCTTCGGGATGATATCCCCTCCGGCAGGGTACCAGGAAGAACTTCAGATCCTCCCGATCTAGGGACGACGGTGGCGGCAGCTATAGAATGTTTTGTGGAATATTGATCGAGTACTTAGGGTTTCTAAATCGGGGGCTTCTTATAGGCGAAGGGGGAGGCCGAGGCGGTGTCCAGGGGCCCCACACCCTTCCTAGGCGCGGGTGGGCCGGGGCAGGGCCCACCCGCGCCTAGGGGGGTTATGGCTGCCCTGGCACGCCTCTCCGTCTCCCCTCTGGACTTCTTGTTCCCCACGGAAAGTTATTGACTTTGACGGTTGTCCTGTCCAATTCCGATAATATTTTCTTACTAGCTTTTTTGGAACCAAAAATAGCAGAAAACGGGCAACTGGCACTGTGGCAACTTGTTAATAGGTTAGTACCAGAAAACATGTAAAAAGCACCTCAAAGTGTAGACAAAGAAAAGCAAAGTAGGTACTAAACAAGCATGGAGCATACAAAATTATAGATACGTTTCCGACATGTTAGGAACTTCGGCTTTTGTTCCGTCCAATTCTAAGAATATTTCTTTACTAGCTTTTCTGAAACCAAAAACAGTAGAAAACAAAAAACTGGCACTGTGGCTTCTTGTTAATAGGTTAGTTCCAGAAAATGTATAAAAATGCCTCAATGTGTAGACAAAACATAAGATAGTTGGTACAAAACAAGCATGTAGCATCAAAAAATATAAATACGTTTATGACGTATCAGCTTGCTGCTAGAGCCAGGCACCTCATGGTCATTCTTGCTCCTCCCCTTCTTCAGCCACGACGGCGTCTTCATCGTCGGTGGTGGTGGCGGCGGGTAGGGTTTTTGATGGCGAGAGGTGAGGAGGGAGGCACCAACGATGCAGGGTTAAATAGCCCAGCCGCGCGTGAAAGCGCGCAGCTTCCTGATGGCACTGTGTCAACGTGAGAGCGTTTCATCGGGAAACCCCAAGAGCAAGGTGTGATGCAGCACAGCAGCAAGTCTTCCCTCAGTAAGAAACCGAGGTTATCGAACCAGTAGGAGGAAGGAAACGTCTCAAAGGTGTTGCAAGCAACGTGGAAACCTGCACAACACAAACTCAAGACTTTGCACCAACGAACAGTGAGGTTGTCAATCTCACCGGTTGCTATAACAAAGTGATTAACTGTATGGTGTGGAAGGTGAAAGTGGTTTGCAGAAAGTAAACAGTAATAGTGGAAGATGTATTAATGGTAAAGATTGGACCGAGGTCCATAGTTCACTAGAGGTGTTCTCCTTAGATAAATAAACATGGCATGCAGGGTAAAAAAATTACAACAGGGCAATTGACAGGACTGAGCAAGGAAAAACAATGCAATACTAGACATAAAGATCCTATGAGATTCGATTGGGCAATACAACAAGATACATAGACTGCCATCCAACTTCATCTATGGATAGAATTCCACCTTTGGGTTATCATCCGAACCCCCTACAGTATTAATTTGCAAGCAACAGGCAACTGCTTTAAGCAAAGTGTGTAAGGTAAACAATCCACTTGTTCCATGAACAAGAGACCGTTGTTTTCTCCCTAGTAGCAAAAACAGATCTATAACCGAAGAGATTTCTGTCACTTCCCTTAGATTAAATAGAGGCATGAACCCACTATCGAGCATAAATACCCCCTCTTGGAGTCACTAGCAACTACTTGGCCAAGATAGCTACTAACAACGGAGAGCATGCAATATCACAAACAACACAGACATGATAGAATCAATAAGACAAAACCATTAACCATTCTGACATAGTAATCTCAATATCCATCGGATCCCCGCAAACACAACATGCATGATACAAATAGTGGAGATCTTGATCATTAACGGAGCTCACAAAATCTAGACATGACAGCACAAAGGAGGAGATACAAGCATCTAGCTACTATATGGACCCGTAGTACAAGGTGGAACTACGCACGCTTCATACCGGAGGCTGGCATGATGAAGAAGAAGGCCTCCGGGATGATCTCCCCTCCGGCAGGGTGCTGGGAAGAACTTCAGATCCCCCCAATCTAGGGACGATGGTGGCAGCGGCTAAAGACGGTTTCATGGAATATTGATCGGGTACTTAGGGTTTAGGCATAAGGGCTTCTTATAGGCGAAGAGGCGAGGCTGGGAGGCGGCCAGGGGGCCCACACCCTGCCTAGGCGCAGCCCAGGGTGGGCCCATGCCTGGGGGGTGCAGCTGCCCTGTGGCTCCCCTCCGTCTCTCCTCTGGATTTCTTGTTCTCCTCGGTGAAATATTGACTTTGGCTTTTGTCCCGTCCAATTCCGAGAATATTTCCTTACTAGCTTTTCTGGAACCAAAAATAGAAAAAAACAAGCAACTGGCACTGTGGCAACTTATTAATAGGTTAGTACCAAAAAACATATAAAAACACCTCAAAGTGTGGACAAAGCAAAGCAAAGTAGATACTAAACAAGCATGGAACATCAAAAATTATGGTACGTTTCCGACCTAAACAATTTGTTTATGTCCGCTTGGGTCGGTCTGTGTTTACTTTTGGGTCGTGGTCCGGCTTGTTCAGTCAACCGCGCCTAGCGAGGCGATCCATTTGTCCGCGCTTGGCGAATATGTCATCATCGACGCCGGTGTTTTTCAGTGTGTTCTCGTCGCCCCGCCATCTCCCATTTTTCTTTCTCGCCTCTTCGAGCTAGTTCTGGGCGTTTCCCGCCACGTCCAGGCATAGCCTTAAAAAGAGGAGGCCAGCCGAGATATTTTCAACCCACAACCATGAATCACCATGCCTGACCGTCTGCGTCAGCGCGCTAGCCTCTGTGGCACCCTCGACATCCGCAGAGAAGATATGCCTGATAACCCACAATTATAGGGGATTGCAACAGTCTTTGAGGGTAGTATAACCCAATTTATTGATTCGACACAAGGGGAGCCAAAGAACACTTATAAGCCTTAACAACTGAGTTGTCAATTCAGCTGCACCTGGAAATAGTCTTTCTCACAGTAGTTTATCAGTAGCAACAGTTTTATAGTAGCAATAGCAAAGTAACAGCAGCAGTAAAACAAAGGCAGTAGTAACAATAGTAGAAAACAGTAGGATATGATTGCGGTAGGCATATGGATGGATGGACGGGCGTTACATGGACGAGACTATTCATATAACTTCAAGATCTATGGCAATTGCAGATAAATAAGATAAAGCATCCAAGTACTAAACAATCATAGGCATGTGTTCCATATATAGTCATACTGCTCGCAATGAGAACTTGCACAACATCTTTTGTCCTGCCAGGCCGTTGTAGCGGGGCCTCAAGGGAATCTGCTGGCAATTAAGGTACTCATTTTAATAGAGTATCGGAGCAAAGCATTAACACTCCGTGAACACATGTGATCCTCATATCATAGCCATCCCCTCCGGCTATCCCAATTGCTGTCACTTCGGGGTATTTAGTTCCGGACAATGATATGTGTACACAACTTGCAGATAAGATCACAAAAAATACTATCATCATGAATAAATAACACGTTCAGATCTGAGATCATGGCACTCGGTCCCTTGTGACAAGCATTAAGCACAACAAGTTGCAACAAAGTCAAATAGCACTAATAAAGATACTAGGCACCATGCCCTGACAATCTTATTCGATTACATGATAGATCTCATCCAATCCCTACCATCCCCATAGACTATAGCGGGGGATTACTCACTCATGGATGGGGAAACATGGATGGTTGATGGAGAGGCGTCGATGATGATGATGATGGCGATGATCTCCTCTAAATTTCCGTCCCGGCAAGGTGCCAGAATGGAATTTCTGGTTCCGAATCGCGGTTTCTGGTGGTGGTGGCGCATCAGAACTCTTTCTAGAAAAAGTCCAACCCCCCAAAGTTTTTAGGTCAGAAGGCTTTATGTAGGCGAAGAGGGAGGCCGAGGGGGTGCTCGAGGTGGCCACACCCCTCCCAGGCGCGGCTGGGCTGGCCCGAACGGCTAGGGGTGTGGCCCCATCGTTCCCCTCCTCCGTATCGTCTTCTAGCTCCGTGAGTCTTCTGGTAAAATAGGAGTTTTGGCATATTTTTCGGGATTTTTCCTGAAAGTTGATTTTCTACACAGAAACTAGACACCAAAGCAATTCTGCTGAAAACAGTGTCAGTCCGTATTAGTTGTATACAAATCACACAA
The DNA here is from genome assembly GCA_030063025.1 of Avena longiglumis. Classification (NCBI taxonomy): domain Eukaryota; kingdom Viridiplantae; phylum Streptophyta; class Magnoliopsida; order Poales; family Poaceae; genus Avena; species Avena longiglumis. The sequence continues at coordinate 188,010,114 of CP125974.1, read as the reverse complement.
GTTTAGAGGAGAAAAAATAGCAAAAGTGTCCGGGAAAGTAGATACGTTTTGGACATATCAACACACCCAAGCTTAGCTTATTGCTTGTCCTCAAGCAATTCAGTCGAAAACTAAGTGCGATAAAAGAAACTTTAACGAACATATTTGCTTCGTGTAATGTAAATATTCTCAACATATTATCAATATTTAGGCAATTCATAATAAGGAGTATGCAACTAAGTCTACAATAGTCATTGCAAGCTACGAAGAGATCCCAACATAATAATAATAAGTAGCATGAAACATAAACATAAGCAACATTGCAATGCTCATAAGAAGGTATGGTAGAGTGATATCTTGCTTTCCTTTGATTGTGGAGCAAAACATAAATGCCAAGGCACCTCTGAAGTTCAAGTGAAGACTAGAAATAAATATATCAAAGATATAAGCATCAAAGTCATGACATAATTAACCAAGTTTTGAGACAAGCACATTACACTAAGAATGACAATTATGCTCTCAAGAAGGTGCTCAAAGAATAAGTCGTGACTCAACAAGGAAGTGAAAAGGTTTTGAAAAGTTTGAAAGGCTCCAAATGCTAAAATTATGGTACTCATTAGCGTTGAGCATTGTCCCTATCATAGGCATCTTTAGATGGTTAAGGTGAAAGTGAGGTCTAATATGAGTTATATGCTTGACAGACCATAAACTAGAAATCTCATGTCCCTTGAGTACGAGGGCCGCTCCTCATGCTACTCAACTTTAGTTACCGCTAAGTTCTTGTCATAGTAAGTACATGCGTATCATAGAGAACCGCCAACGGGGTACCTCTTGCCCAATGATACAGGAGCTATCCCATATAAAAATGACAAGGCAAGCAGACAATGAGCATCTCAGCAATCTTCTTATTTACCATGGGAAAATGGTGCTTTTTCTCTCTTTCCTCTTTTCTATATCTCTCTTTTTTATAAGAAGAATGCTTCATAGATTGCTCACTATGGTTATGCTGCAATTTTCCATCATGATTAGGCATGGATTAGGCTAGCGGCCCAGGCATTTATCTAACACATATACATAACTCCATGGGCTTACAAGATCCCCTTTTATTTCACACCGACGACATCTATAAAAAAGAGCATGATATCAACTGGATAATATTTACAGGTGTTGAAAGCGTTCCCCGTGACAGCATGGTTCTGCTAACTCCCAGCCTGTAATTTGCAAGCATATAACTTTCATGGACAGTCACAATGGTTTAGGTTTATTAAGTGCAGGAAAATAAAGTGTGACATCAAGTTCGTGAGAGCTTTACTAACTAACTTCCCCATAACAAGAAAACATTTTATTTGGAAGAAAACGAGGCATAATAAATATGCACTGAATAGCAAATGATGCTAGTAGGTAGGTATGATGGACACTTTTGACAAAATTGGTTTTGGGGAGTTGGAAGCACGAAGATCTCATACTCAGTGCAAGTGAAGGATAGCAATAGAAAGGGAGCAACAAACGAGAGAGCAATAACTGTCATAATCATGCTTGCAACAAAATAGAATTAATTATGGCATAAAAGTGATACAAGAACTTCGAGGCAAAATAAATCATCGAGACTTAACTGACTTTGGTTCAGTCATATGCATGTGTGAGCATGTGCCAAGTCGATTCAAATGAAACATTCAAAGGAGGATACCACAATGTCATACCAAGTTATGAATAGAACAATGCAAGCAAACATTCATATGACATGCTACAAACTATTAGCAAGATAAGTCGAAATTTCCTCATTAGGAATCTTCCTTTTATTACAGATAATATCCTTCAATTACTTTGAATAAGGAGGCAACTTAATAGCATCAGTCAAAGGAATTTGCAAAAATAAAGGTTTCATCCACTCACAAAACTTGTTGTAGTTTTCTTCTTCCTTTGACTTGTGTTTCTTATTAGGAAAAGGCATTGGTTTCTGCACCCAAGGTTCTCTTTCACTACCATGTTTATTAGCAATAAAAGCTTCCTTATCAGGAGCATCATTGTTATCATTACCACTTTTAGTTTCAGCATCAAAGACAGATATACTATTAGGATCTACATCAGGTTCAGAAGGTTCCTTAACTGCTTTATGTTCCTTTTTCTTTCTGTTAGAAGAAGTACCTCTATTTTCAGCTTGTTGAGAATCCTGCTCAATTCTTTTAGTATGTCCTTCAGGATATAAAGGATCCTGAGTGGTAGCACCACTCCTAGTTCTAATTTCATAAGCATGTTTATCTCTAGAAGCATTAACTAACATATCTTTTTGTACTTTAGCAAGTTGATCAATTTGAGTTTGAACCATTTGGAAGTGTTTAACAAGCATTTTAACATCATTAGAAGTTCTTTCCACAATATCTTTCAACTCATTAATAGATCTAGAGTTTTCCAATAAATGATTCTAAACTTGTTTATTAAAATTACCTTGTTTAACAATAAAAATGTCAAGTTCCTCTAAGCATTGATTAGGAGGTTTACCATAGGGAATGTCACCTTCATCAAAGTATTGGAGAGAGTGTACCTCAATAGTAGATGAGTGGTAAATTGACTTACATAATTCTTCTATAGGAGGTAGCTTCTTCACATCTTCAGATCTAATACCCTTCTCCTTAAGACATTTCTTAGCTTCTTTCATCACTTCATCATTTAATTCAATCACACCCCTCTTCTTTGGTGTTGGTGTTGGAGTTGGTTCAGGCACAATTGGTTCAGGTTTAGTTGGCTCAGGTGTAATTGGCTCAGTTATAGTCCAATCATCATAATTCTTGCTTGTTTTAGCCATTAATTCTTCAGCTTCTGCAGGAGTTCTTTTCCTAAAAACACAATCAGCAAAACTACCCAGGTATGTCCTAGATTCATTAGTTAGTCCATTATAATATATATCAAGAAGCTCATTTTTAGGTAATGGACATCTATGATATGCATGAATCAAGGCACAAAGCATTGTCCATGACTCAGGCAATTTATCCTCTTCTCCCTGTTTAAAATCAAAAAGTATATGCAAAGCAGCATGTCGAGCACTAGGAGGGAAATATTTCTTAAAGAAAGTAGCAATCAAGCAATTAGGGCTATCAATGGATCCAGGAGGTAAACTTTTAAACTAATCTTTAGCTTCTCCTTTTAGTGAAAAAGGGAATATTTTAGCAACAAAGTATTTGTGCATCTTAAAATCATTAGAAAATAAGGCACTCATAGTGGAAGGCTCATTCATATGAGCCACAACACTTTCATTCTCAGTCCCCCAAACAGGTTCTTTCTCAACAATGGTTATGTATGATAAATCAAGAGACAAATCATAATCTTTATCTTTAATGTCTATGGGAGAAGTAGCAAAATTAGCATCAGGAAATAGTTTAAGTATAATAGTACGTTTCTCAAGGAGACTCCTAATATCACTAGCACCACGTGTGTTTTGATACTCTTCAATAAATTCATCAGTCATTTCAATGTAACCATCATTAATATCATAGCTTTCCCTAGACTCAGGTGAGCTAATAGGAGTAATAGTGTCTTCACTAGGAGTTTTAGTGCTTCCTAATATAGTTCTAGCAATAGTAGAATCTAGGAAAGGACCTAACGAAACACTCTTATCAAGCAAAGTAGAAGTAACATCATGTTGGGCCACGCAGAGATAAAACAAAACTTTTCCTCTAATGTGGTGATCCCAAGATCTAGCCGAGGTAGAAGGCCACAAGGTTTACCACACGCGCAGTTGCGGATTACTAATAAAGCGCGTCAGTTGATGCAGTGCAGTCCTTTGCGATCTGATTGTCCTGATGTTGATCGTACATCACCTCTGCTGGTATCCACACGTACAAGGAGGAGGGTCGGCGACGAACTGCTAGATTCGTTACGACGGCGGGACTGCTGTGGAGCTAGGGTTTCCAACACATGGAATGACCTAATCGAACAACGATTAACCCTTCTGGTTTACGCTGCTCCACTATATATAGGGAGTGAACGTGGGCTCAACTCTCGCGGTCCATTCACTAAAGCCCATATAACACTATTCACCGTGAGTCCAACTCACTAACTCAGTCCTAATCCGGCTTGGGTCCAACCCAACCAGATTTCTGGTTCAGATCCAATCTGAACTTGCTCCCGTTCTTAAGTGTATGACCCCACAGGATCATGGTTACTTGGACACGATTGGAGTCCGACTCTCAATCGATCAGTCGGTAGCGGCTCCTAGCAGAACATGCCGACTCCCAAGTACCAAAGAGTCATGACGACTTTCCTTTCCAATGCGACTTACGTCCGAGTCCCTTTTGCCTCACGATATACCTTGTCAGACTATAGGCGAATATTTGTTATCTCTTAAATAGTCCAACTCTCTTCTCGATCCAAGATAAGTGATTCACCCGACTAACTCTTAGTCGATCGCCTTGGTTAACACTTAACCGAGTCGTGCATGGCCATGCTTTCCAAATCATATCATCGGAGAGGGCCCAGAGAATATCTCTCCGAGTGGAGGGGCAAAATCCCATCTTGGTTATTCACATCACGCGGCTTGATTCTCAGTTGACCTGAACTCTGCCTTTATAACTGCCCAATTACGGATCAGCGTTTGATAGAACCTAAGTTGGTGATCCTCAACTCGGACTATGCAATAACCTCAGGTCTAAGGATTACATTGATTGAGATATACAAATGACAACTTGTTCGTTGTACCTCAATATGGGTCAATCCGAATTGCTAAACTCTTTAGACGAATCTGTGTAAGTTGGAATAGCATCTCCATGCCCATGACAAGTGGAACCGAGTCATCAAGCCAACTTTCATATTGGTCTAAGTTGTGTGTCCAGCACAACCTCAATGACCAAGGATATTTAGTACAAACAACATGAATGTGTAGTTCCACAACCGAATCATATATTCAATGATACACATCAGATGTTTATACAAGGACAAATTAATATATTTTTGAATACAATGGGAAAACTCATTATACATGATTGCATCTAGGGCATATTCCCAACACATCATGAGCATCAGAAGAAATTTCAGATTCAGCAGTAGTAGTAGTGTGTGTAGCATGTTTATGTGGTGGTGGTGTAACAAGCTTGCTTATAACAGATGGTGAATCAAGTGAAGGGTTTCGCGGCATAGTAAATCAAAATTTTCTACGGATGCGAACAGAGGGAAAGCCAAGATCTAATCTAGGAGATGCAATCAACGAGAGAGATTGGATTGGATCTTCATACCCTTGAAGATTCGCACAACGTTAAATCGGGCGTGGGTGATGTAGTCGTACGCTTCTCCTCCTCGCGATCCGATCTGATCTAGCACCACAAGTGGCGGTGCCTCCGTGAGATGCACGTGCGGCACCTCGGCGTCTCCTCCTTCCTTGGACCAGCAAGTATGGTGGAGAGATAGATTGGATCTACAACACGACGGCGTGGTGTATATGGTGGAGAATTTCTGCAGCGGGCTTCGCCTACAAGCGATCGGGAGGAGAGAGGAAGGCGGGGCAACTAGGGTTTGGAGGCAAGGTGTAGGGGGAGGGGGCGCCCCAGCCCTCTTTATATAGAGGGGGGGCGGCCAGCCCTTGCCCCTCCTCCAAGCCTTGGGCCGGCGGCCAAGGGAGGGAGGAGTGGGGGGTGAGGACTCTCCCCCTTCTAGAAACCCTATCTCTAGTTTAAACGAATTTAAACTCTCTAGGATCAGCTGGCCCCTATGGGGCCTTATGCCCCTGGCCCAATGCGGCCAGGACACTCCCTCATAGGCCCATGCCCCCTCCCGGAAGGTGGGGCCATGTTGGTCCCCTTCCGGAAGGTTCTAGAAGCTTCCGGTACAACCGATTAACCCGGAACAATTCCGAACTCCAAAAACTGCACTGCCTTATATGAATCTTATTCTTCGGACCACTCTGGAACCTCTCGTGATGTCCCAGATCCCATCCGAGACTCCGAACAAAAACTCATAAACCAATTATCCAATCTATCCTAGCGTCGAGACACGTTAAGTGTGTGACCCTGCGGGTTCGAGAATATGCAGACATGATCTTCTATCAATAATCAACAGTAGTGCAGGCACCCATATTGACTCCCACACATTCATCGATGATCATATCGTATGAACCACGATGCCAGGATTCAATCAATCCCATATATATATTCCCTTCACACGCGATATTTTACTTGCCGAGATTCGATCGTGCATTGCATACCTAGTTCAATCTCGTTCACAAGTACTTTACTCGTTCGTAATCCGATATCACTTTGTGATTAACTCCTTAACCACATGCTTGCAAGCGGTGTTGATATCGATTACCGAGTGGGCCCAAGTATATCTCTCCGACTTGGGAGGACAAATTCCATCTCGATACATACAACCCAACAGATACTTTCCGATCACGAGAGACACCTTTATGATCACCCTCTCATAGGATGACGTTTGATGACCTCAAAGCTTTCTTCCGATACCGGGGAGTTGTATTATCTCATGGTCTAAGGAATACAATATTTGACATAGGAAAAGCTTGCAAAGATGAACACGATGATACGATCTAATTGCTTCGCTTAGTTTGGTCATCCATCATATCATTCTCCAATGATATGATCTCATTATCAATTGACAACTCATGTCTATGGTCAGGAAACCTTAACCATCATTGATCAATGAGCTAGTCCATAGAGGCGTACTAGGGACACAGTGTTGTTCACAAACCACACAAGTATTAAAGTTTCCGCTTAATACAATTCTAGCATGGAATATAAACTTTATCATGAACAAGAATTATAATAATAACATCTTTATTATTGCCTCTAGGGCATAATTCTAACAGTCTCCCACTTGCACTAGAGTCAATAATCTAGTTTACATTTGGCAACAATCTCACAACCATGGCACTGAGGTGCTGATCATGTTTTACACATGGAAGAGGTTTAGTCAATGGATCTGCGACATTCAGATCTGTATGAACTTTGCTAATCTTCAGATCTCCATCTGCAATATAATCTCGGATTATATGAAACTTGCGGTTGATATGCTTGGTCTTTGGAAGATATCTTGGTTCCTTAGAAAGTGCTATGGCGCCAGTGTTGTCACACAATATCTCCAGTGGGTCCAATGCACTTGGAACCACGCCAAGCTCAGTGATGAAGTTTCTGATCCAAACTCCTTCACTTGACGCTTCTGCAGCAGCCATGTATTCCGCTTCCACTGTAGATCCTGTGATCACGCTTTGCTTGCAGCTTCTCCAGCTCACAGCTCCTCCATTCAAAATATAAACGTATCTTGTCTGAGATTTGGAATCATCCTTGTTGGTGTCAAAACTAGCGTCGACGTAACCTTTTACGACAAGCTGTTCATCACCCCCATAGACTAAGAACATTTCTTTAGTCCTATTCAGGTACTTTAGGATGTTCTTCACGGTCATCGATGTTCCTCTGGATCACTTTGATATCTGCTCGTCAAACTAAGAGCATTGGACACATCCGGTCTAGTACACAGCATGGCATACATGATGGAACCTATGGCCGAGGCATAAGGCACTTTGCTCATAGCTTCCCTATCATTTACCGTAGCTGGACACTGAGCCTTGCTCAATATCTTACCTGACAACATAGGCACTGAACCTTTCTTTGCCTTATCCATTCTGAACCTTTTCAGAACTTTGTCTAGGTATGTACTCTGGCTTAAAGCTATCAGGCGTCTTTGTCTATCTCTATAGATTTTGATGCCCAATATATAAGCAGCTTCACCTAGGTCTTTCATTGAAAAACATTTGTTCAAATAACTCTTCACATTGTTAAGCATATTGATGTCATTTCCAATAATCAATATGTCATCCACATATAGTACCAGAAACGTCACCGAGCTCCCACTCACTTTCTTGTAGATGCAAGCTTTGTAGCAATTTGGAACAAATCCAAAGCTCTTGATCACTTGATCAAAACGAAGGTTCCAACTCCGAGATGCTTGCTTCATTCCATAAATGGAACGCTGAAGTTTGCATACTTTATCAGCATCCTTAGGATCGAAAAAACCTTCAGGTTGCATCATATACAACTCTTCATCAATGTTGCCATTGAGGAACGCAGTCTTGACATCCATCTGCCATATTTCATAATCATGAAACGCAGCAATTGCTAATAAAATACGAACGGACTTAAACATCGCTACGGGAGAGAAAGTCTCATCGTAGTCAACACCTTGAACTTGTCGAAAACCTTTCGCGACAAGCCGTGCTTTATAGACGGTAACATTACCATCCGCGTCCGTTTTCTTCTTGAATATCCATTTGCACTCAACGGCCTTTCGGTCGCTAGGAGGGTCCACCAAAGTCCATACTTGGTTTTCGCTCATGGATCCCAAATCGGATTTCATGGCTTCTAGCCATTTCTCAGAGTCTGGGCTCATCATCGCTTCCTCATAGTTCGTAGGTTCACTGTCTTCTACTAGCAAGACAGTCAAAGGCGAATTGCCGTACCACTCGGGAGGGGCACGCGACCTTGTCGACTGCGACGTTCGATGTGACATCGTCCAAAGCTTCATGATCCTTGTCATTAGCTTCCTCTATTGTTGGTGCGGTGACCTTTGGAACAATTTCAGTCTTGCGCTACTCTCAATTCAAGAGAAGGTTCAATAACCTCGTCAAGCTCTACTTTCCTCCCACTCACTTCTTTCGAGAGAAACTCCTTCTCAAGAAAGGAACCATTCTTTGCGACAAACACTTTGCCTTCGGTTCTGTGATAGAAGGTATACCCAATAGTTTCCTTAGGGTATCCTATGAAGACGCATTTCTCGCTTTGGGTTCGAGCTTGTCCATCAACTTCTTGATGTAAGCTTCGCATCCCCAAACTTTAAGAAACGACAACTTAGGTTTAGCACCAAACCACAGTTCATACGGTGTCGTCTCAACGGATTTAGATGGAGCCCTATTTAAAGTGAATGCAGCGGTTTCTAATGCATAACCCCAAAATGATAACGGCAAATCGAAGAGACATCATTGATCGAACCATATCTAATAGGGTTCGATTAAATGCTCGACACACCATTCTTGTTGTGGTGTTCGGTGGCGTGAGTTGTGAAACGATTCCACTTGCTTTAAGATGCGTGAAAATTATAACTCAAATATTCACCTCCACGATCGGATCGTAGAAACTTAATCTTTACATTACGATGGTTCTCCACTTCATTCTGAAATTCCTTGAACTTTTCAAATGTTTCAGATTTATGTTTCATTAATTAGATATACCCATATCTACTTAAGTCATCGGTAAAAGTGAGGAAATAGCGATATCCACCGCGCGTCGAAACACTCATCGGTCCGCATACATCGGTATGTATGATTTCCAACAAGTCTGTTGCTCGCTCCATCATACCGGAGAACGGGGTTTTGATCATCTTGCCCATGAGGCATGGTTCGCATGTGTTAAATGATTCAAAATCAAGAGACTCCAAAAGTCCATCAGAATGGAGTTTCTTCATGCGCTTTACACCAATATGACCTAGACGACAATGCCACAAATTAGTAGTATTATCACTATCTACTTTGCATCTCTTAGCCTCAATGTTATGGATGTGTGTTTCATCCCTTTCGAGATTTAGAAGAAATAAACCATTCACAAGAGGTGCATGACCATAAAAGATGTTTCTCATATAAATAGAACAACCATTATTCTCCAATTTAAATGAATAACCGTCTTGCAATAAACACGATCCAGAAATAATGTTCATGCTCAACGCAGGCACATAATAACATTTATTAAGGTTTAAAACTAATCCCGAAGGTAAAACTAAGGAGAGCGTCACGGCATCCACATCAACTCTTGATCCGTTGCCAGCGCGCGTCACCTCATCCCTCGCAAGCCGCCGTCTATTCCGTAGCTCCTGTTTTGAGTTACAAATATTAGCAACTGAACCGGTATCAAATACCCAGGCACTACAACGAGGGCTAGTAAGGAAAACATCAATAACATGTATATCAAATATACCTTTGATGGTGCCAGCCTTTTTTTCCGCTAAGTACTTCGGACAGTTGCGCTTCCAGTGATCCTTGTCCTTGCAATAGAAGCACTCAGTGTCCGGCTTAGGACCAGACTTGAGCTTCTTCTCAGCAGGAGCATTGCGTTTGCCGCCGCCCTTCTTGAAGGACTTCTTTGCACCCTTACCTTTCTTAAAGGAGGGTTTGTTGACCATCAACACATTTTTATCCTTCTTGATGTCCACCTCCGCAGTCTTCAGCTTTGCGAAGAGCTCTGTGATCGTATAAGTGGAACCAATCTGATTATGAGTCACTACAAAACTTTTGTAGCTGGGAGGGAGTGATTGCAGAACCCTGTCAATCTTGAGCTCCTCTGGAATCGTGCATTCCAGTTGCTCAAGGCGTTGAGTGTAGCCCGTCATCTTTATGGCGTGCTCACTAACGGAACTCCCTTCCTCCATCTTGCAATTAAAGAACTTCTCGGAGATCTCATATCTCTCGAGCGGGCTGAGTGAAACATGGTTTCGGCTCCTCGAGAATCTCAAAGGGCCGGGATACTCTTCAAAACGATTTTGAAGTTCGGTTCCATAGAAAACAACATGGTGCTCTTAATCACACCATAATCATCTTTCTTGTTGATGACAGCTTTCTCATCGGTAGGCAGCGATTCTGACAGGGTCACCTAACGCTTTCCCAAGGACATAGTCCTTTTGTCCATGCAGAATGATTCTTAGATTGCGGAACCAATTGGTGAAGTTAGACCCATTGTTTCTAAGCTTTTCCTTCTCGGCAAAAAGCGTTGAAGTTGGACTTGGCCATGTGATCTCTGATTTGCAAGTACAATTTAGACTATGTTCATGATAAATAGTTCAACTTAATCAAATTACTAGATGAACTCCCACTAAATTCAACATCCCTCAAGTTGTTTAGTGAACACGATCCAAATTCACCACACCTAATCCGATCATCACGAGAAGAGATGTGGTTTCAATGGTGGACAACAAAGTGTCGATCATATCATTCATATGACTCATGCTTAACCTTTAGGTTCTTGTGTTCGAGGCCATATGCATACATGCTAGGCTCGTCAAGCTAGACCCAAGTATTTCCGCGTGTGCAAAAGCGGCTTGCACCCGTTGTATGTGGCGTAGAGTCTATAGCACCCGATCATCACGTGATGCTTGGACACGACGAACTTCATAGCGGTGCATACTTGGGAGAACACAGTTTTTATCTTGATCTTTAAGTGAGGAATCATCTTATAATGCTACCGTCGCGATCTAAGCATAATAAGATACATAAAAGGATAAACATCACATGCATATAACTTTATGTGACATGGTATAGCCAATCTTCGCGCAATGATCTCCATCTTGTGCGTTCCGGCATGATCTCCATCACTCCACCATGATTGCCTCCACCACGAATAGCAACTACAACTATTGCTAACTACTTAGCGATAAAGTAAAGCTATTACATGGCATATAAGAAGCTGACTCGCAGGTCATACACAATTATAAAGACAACCATATGGCTCCTGCCGGTTGTGTACTCATCGAGATGCAAGTTGTGAAACATTACAAAACATGATCATCGCATACAATATACACATCACATCTTGGGCCATACCATATCACAGAAAAACACTCCCTGCAAAAACAAGTTAGACGCCTCTACTTTGTTGTTGCATGTTTTAAGTGGCTTATGGGAGTAGATGCTAAGAACGATTCTTACCTACGGAAAGCCACAACGGTGATATTATGGTTGCCAAACTCCGGTGTTAATCCCATGACAACTATAGTGAGAAAGCGATCCACCAGCCGCATGTGTGGAACAAGCCACACGTCAAGTGCGGGCCGGTCTCATGACGGCGTCGCGTAAGGTTGGCCTGGACCGCTTCAATCTCACTATCCCGCGTCATAAGAAGAACACAAACAAGAGGCTTGCAACAGAAAACATCAACGCCCGCAACAACCATGTTGCGTTACTCGTGAAACACATCTACGCATAGATCTAGCTCGATACCCTTTGAAGGGTTTGGCGGCATAGTAAATCAAAATTTTCTACGGATGCGAGCAGAGGAAAGCCAAGATCTAATCTAGGAGATGCAATCAACGAGAGATTGGATTGGATCTTCATACCCTTGAAGATTACCTGCGGTGAACGTTAAATCGGAGCGTGGGTGATGTAGTCGTACTCGCTTCTCCTCCTCGCGATCCGATCCGATCTAGCACCACAAGTGGCGGTGCCTCCGTGAGATGCACACGTGCAGCACCTCGACGTCTCCTCCTTCCTTGGACCAGCAAGTATGGTGGAGAGATAGATTGGATCTACAACACGATGGCGTGGTGTATATGGTGGATAATTTCTGCAGCAGGGCTTCGCCTACAAGCGATCGGGAGGGAGAGGAAGGCGGCAGGGCAACTAGGGTTTGGAGGCAAGGTGTGGGGAGGGGCCAGCCCTCTTTTATAGAGGCGGCCCTTTCCCCTCCTCCAAGCCTTGGGCCGGCGGCCAAGGGAGGGAGGAGTGGGGGGTGAGGACTCTCCCCCTTCTAGAAACCCTATCTCTAGTTTAAACGAATTTAAACTCTCTAGGATCAGCTGGCCCCTATGGGGCCTTGTGCCCCTGTCCCAATGCGACCAGGACACTCCCTCATAGGCCCATGCCCCCTCCCGGAAGGTGGGGCCACGTTGGTCCCCTTCCGGAAGGTTCTAGAAGCTTCCGGTACAACCGATTAACCCGAAACAATTCCGAACTCCAAAAACTGCACTGCCTTATATGAATCTTATTCTCCGGACCACTCCGGAACCTCTCGTGATGTCCCGGATCCCATCCGAGACTCCGAACAAAAACTCATAAACCAATTATCCAATCTATCCTAGCGTCGAGACACGTTAAGTGTGTGACCCTGCGGGTTCGAGAATATCGAGCGTACATGATCTTCTATCAATAATCAACAGTGGGTCTGGGCACCCATATTGACTCCACACATTCATCGATGATCATATCGGATGAACCACGATGCCGAGATTCAATCAATCCCATATATATATTCCCTTCGTCACGCGATATTTTACTTGCCCGAGATTCGATCGTCGATGTAGTCATACCTAGTTCAATCTCGTTCACGAAGTACTTTACTCGTTCCGTAATCCGATATCACTTTGTGATTAACTCCTTAACCACATGCTTGCAAGCGGTGTTGATATCGATTACCGAGTGGTCCCGAAGTATATCTCTCCGACTTGGGAGGGACAAATTCCATCTTGATACATACAACCCAACAGATACTTTCCGATCACCTGAGAGACACCTTTATGATCACCCTCTCATAGGATGACGTTTGATGACCTCAAAGATTTCTTCCGATACCAGGGAGTTGTATTATCTCATGGTCTAAGGAATACAATATTTGACATAGGAAAAGCTTCGCAAAGATGAACACGATGATACGATCTAATTGCTTCGCTTAGTTTGGGTTTGTCCATCATATCATTCTCCAATGATATGATCTCATTATCAATTGACAACTCATGTCTATGGTCAGGAAACCTTAACCATCATTGATCAATGAGCTAGTCCATAGAGGCGTACTAGGGACACGGTGTTGTTCACAAACCACACAAGTATTAAAGTTTCCGCTTAATACAATTCTAGCATGGAATATAAACTTTATCATGAACAAGAATTATAATAATAACATCTTTATTATTGCCTCTAGGGCATAATTCCAACATCAAGAGCAGCAGAAGTGTTTAGAACTGTACTTCTTCTTGCAATGGATGGTAAAATAGGAAATTTTCCATCACGAGACTTTCCCATGATGAAAAAGGAAAGCAGTGAACAATAATAAATCCAAGTTAACTTACAAATAAAGCTATGCTCCCCGACAACTGCGCCAGAAAATAGTCTTGATGACTCACAAGTATAAGGGATCGCAACAGTCTTCGAGGGTAGTATAACCCAATTTATTGATTCGACACAAGGGAAGCAAAGAATACTTATAAGCCTTAACAACTGCCTTTATAACTGCCCAGTTACGGATCAGCGTTTGATAGAACCTAAGTCGGTGATCCTCAACTCGGACTATGCAATAACCTCAGGTCTAAGGATTACATTGATTGAGATATACAAATGACAACTTGTTCATTGTACCTCAATATGGGTCAATCCGAATTGCTAAACTCTTTAGACTAATCTGTGTAAGTTGGAATAGCATCTCTATGCCCATGACAAGTGGAATCGAGTCATCAAGACAACTTTCATATTGGTGTAAGTTGTGTGTCCAGCACAACCTCAATGACCAAGGATATTTAGTACAAACAACATGAATGTGTAGTTCCACAACCGAATCATATATTCAATGATACACATCAGATGTTTATACAAGGACAACTTAATATCATTATGAATACAATGGGAAAACTCATCATACATGATTGCCTCTAGGGCATATTCCCAACACATCATGAGTATCAGAAGCAATTTCAGATTCAGCAGTAGTAGTAGTGTGTGTAACATGTTTATGTGGTGGTGGTGTAACAAGCTTGCTTATAACAGATGGTGAATCAAGAGCAGCAGAAGTGTTTAGAACTGTACTTCTTCTTGTAATGGATGGTAAAATAGGAAATTTTCCATGATGAAAAAGGATAGCAGTGAACAATAATAAATCCAAGTTAACTTACAAATAAAGTTATGCTCCCCGACAACGGCGCCAGAAAATAGTCTTGATGACCCACAAGTATAAGGGATCGCAATAGTCTTCGAGGGTAGTATAACCCAATTTATTGATTCGACACAAGGGAAGCAAAGAATACTGATAAGCCTTAACAACTGAGTTGTCAATTCAGCTGCACCTAAAAATAGTCTTGCTCACAGTAGTTTATCAGTAGCAACAGTTTTGTAGTAGCAATAGCAAAGTAACAGCAGTAGTAAAACAAAGGCAGTAGTAACAATAGTAGCAAACAGTAGGATATGAGTGCGGTAGGCATAGGAATGGATGGATGGGCATTGCATGGACGAGACTATTCATGTAACTTCAAGATATAGGGAAAAATTGCAGATAAATAAGATAAAGCATCCAAGTACTAAACAATCATAGGCATGTGTTCCATATGTAGTCATACGTGCTAGCAATGAGAACTTGCGCAACATCTTTTGTCCTGCCAGCCCATTGCAGCGGGGCCTCAAGGGAATCTACTGGCAATTAAGGTACTCCTTTTAATAGAGTACCAGAGCAAAGCATTAAAACTTCGTGAACACATGTGATCCTCACATCATATCCATCCCCTCTGGCTGTCCCAATTTCTGTCACTTCGGGGCCTTTGGTTCCGAACAATGATATGTGTACACAACTTGCAGATAAGATCACAAACAATACTATCATTAAGAATCAATAATACGTTCAGATCTGGAATCATGGCACTCGGGCCCTAGTGACAAACATTAAGCACAACAAGTTGCAACAAAGTCAAATAACACTAATAAAGATACTAGGCACCATTCCCTAACAATCTTATTCGATTACATGATAGATCTCATCCAATCCCTACCATCCCCATAGCCTACAGCGGGGGATTACTCACTCATGGATGGGGGAAACATGGATGGTTGATGGAGAGGCGTCGGTGATGATGATGGCGATGATCTCCTCCAAATTCCCCGTCCCGGTAGGGTGCTAGAACGGAGTTTCTAGTTCCGAATCGCGGTTTCTGGTGGTGGCGGTGCAGCGGAACTCTTTCTAGGAAAACGTCCCCCCCCCCCCCCCCCCGGACTTTTTAGGTCAGAAGGCTTTATGTAGGCGAAGAGGAAGACCAAGAGGGTGCCCGAGGTGGACACACCCCTCCCAGGCGCGGCCTGGGCTGGCCCACCCGGCCAGGGGGTGTGGGCTCCTCGTGGCCATCCTCCGTCTTGTCTTCTGGCTCCGTGAGTCTTTTGATAAAATAGGAGTTTTGGCATATTTTTCGGGATTTTTCCTAAAAGTTGATTTTCTGCACAAAAATTAGACACCAAAGCAATTCTGCTGAAAACAACGTCAGTCGGTGTTAGTTGTATCCAAATCACACAAGTTTAGAGGAGAAACAATAGGAAAAGTGTCCGAAAAAGTAGATACGTTTTGGACGTATCACTGCCCGAGCGCCCGTTGCCGTCGTGGTGGCCGGAGCCACCGGACGTGTTGCCGCCTCCGATTCTGGGGCGCCCGCAGATATACACTATCTCATTACGCACTCACTACGACTACAACAAGACCACCGACGAGCCTTTCTTGTGGGAGGTGATGGAGAGCGTCTTTCTGCCTGAGCACCGGCGGCGTCTATCGCTCACAGAAGAGCGTGACAAGCTCTAGGAAGCGGTGCAGTCCAATCTCGATGACGGTTACATGTGTGTCTGCCTCGCCCAAGCTCAAGAAGAGTTGTAGACGCAGGAAGTGATCTTCCGCTCTCTCAATAAAGAATGGGTCTTGTCGACTCGCCGGCGCCACATCTGGTCCTATTGTAGTTGTGTTTTGGTTGTAATATATTTGAAGACTTGAATAAAAACTTGTCATTGCAAATGGCTTATGCGACATTGCTAATTTCAAACACCATACAAGGCGAGTACACATCCTAGCCTACTTGTCGTAGTCGGAGTTAGACTGGTAGCAGCGACGACACATGGTGTCATCGAACACACTGACAGTAAGCATGACTTCGCCGTCGTACTTGAAGACGACGAAGTTGCCGACTTTAATTTGGTGCCGGAGGGCGAACTCCTCCCATCCGTTGGCGAGGAACATCTGTCGTGGCGGTCCAACATCACCTCCACCGACCACACGCTAGTTTTGACACCGGCCTCCCGCAGCATGACCTGCTGGGGCTCTGCGCCATCGACTAGTGACGCGAATTTGCGGGGAAGGAGAAACCAGTTCCGCACCATGTCTAAGTGGATGGCCACGATGAACTTGATGCCGACAAGGATGATGTCGATTGGCTAGAGCTCGAGCGACGACGGTGGTGAGGGAGAGCATGGCGGCGTGCTGCTTTGCCGCGTCCTCCGCGCCTACCTCGACAACCACGACCAAGACCCGGTGGTAGTCCTAGATTCCCTCCCATCGATCCAGTACTGCCAGCCATGGCTAGCTACTGGTAGTGGTGTGGTGTGGTGTGGAAAAAGATGGCTGCGTGTGGTCTGTTAAAAAGGCCAGACATTGGATGCTGGCGCGGAGACCGAAGATATGGCATTAAAGTATATCGGTAGGAGGGCAGACGTCGGGCGGCGCCAGCAGCGGCGCGGCCAGCCTCTGAAGCAGCCTTCTATTGATGACTAGTGAAAGAAGCCGTTGAATCGCTGGCAAACAAGCCCTCGGCTCCCGCGGGAGGACAGTTGTCTAAATTTGATATACAAATGGACCAAACCGTATACATAGGTCTGAATGGACCGCGTCAGGTATGTTCCGTACGTCCGTGCGGATGCGTTCGAGTTGGGTCGACCATGCGAAGATGGCCTTACTCGTCGTACAAGCTCGTGGCTATCAGCGAGCGCAGCACTATAGCATAGGCTTAATGGGCAGGGCTGGGCGTCACCACGCTCTACCTGGCCGCCACCTTCTCCGTCAACGTCTACCGGGGCCTCGCCTGGCACTCCGAGAAGTCCAAGTTAGAGAAGGAGGAATTTGAAGATTGAAGACGGATCGGCAAGTTAGGATGCCAAACATGATAAAGCGAAAGGGCCTACATGAAATCTCACATTTTGATGATGACTGATCAAATGTGGTTGTTTTCAGGACAGTTTTTGTGAAAACTTAAGATTTCCAGACAGTTTGATGTGAGGTAGATTCAAGGTTTTGTATGATCAATCACCTTTATGTACACGCTATTTTAACATTTCTAGTTTGTACCAACATAATAGCGTTCTGGGCATTAAAAAAAAGAATAATCCAGAACGCCTGGGCGCCAGGGAGGAGGAACTTGCCCACGCTTCCTTCCTGTGCGCTCACGCGAACGGCCACACCCGAGCCTTGATCCATCCAGCTCTTTGCATGGGCCTGCTGCTCCCTTTGCGTCGCGCCCTGGCCCGCAAACTGTTGTTGCTCACGTTCCGCTGCCACCACCGAACGGATCGATCCGATCTGCTTAAGATTCAGGCTGTTGCACGTCACGATCTCATCTCCTGCTGCTACACACGCATTGACGCATACGCATGCACATACGTGTCCGATCCGGAGTTCTGTATCCTTTGTTGTTTATGATAGTTCCACGCGTTGGATTATTAGACATAATTTCTATAATTAATTCTAGAATATAAATAATGACAACAGAAGCTACAATCACGTGAATCTCTAACATACTAGATGTATTGATCAACATGAACAATAGCAGATTATACGCATTAACAGCCATAGTAAAACAACAAATCTGATAACGGTTTACGTATTGATCGGTTGTCGATGTAGTCGCCGTTAGTGCACTAGCATGTCGAAGAAGTCAGCGTTGAAGACGACGCGTACAAGGTCTGGTTTGACGACCGGAAAGACGCGCCGTGATGACGAACTTGAGCAGCGCACGAAACGCTTTCCAAAAACCTTATTCGCCCTCTCCCGTACAGGATCGCAAAGGCGAGTGGTTCCGGAGACCTGCTCTCCCGACCGCCGGTGCACGCCGGCAAACAGGATGGAGTAGACTACGGTGGCGGTGCAAGTAGAGAGGATAGCAAAACCCTAGATTGGTTTGGTGTCGTGCATTGTGAAAGCCGCACAGACGTTTATATAGAGCGGCTCGGAAATCCCGTACAGGACACGAAGTGGACCAAGTCCATGTACACACATTTTTCTGAGCAACAAAATAAAGCTTGGCTCGGCGAGATTTCCGTAACCCGCGTCGCGTCGCGTGGTGACGAGGCGAGCGAGCGAGCGTGCGAGCGGCGTCGTCGGAGGAGGAGCGCGCGTATAGCTCTGTGTTATCGCCGTATTTTGGCCAAAGACGGAGATGGGCCGTGATCAAGATGGGCTTGGAAGATACGTATATTCAACGTGTTGTTGGATCGGCCTAGTGTGTGGATTTGGGCTAAATTGCCCGTGTATCTTGTATCATAGTAGGTTTTGTGTTTGTTTAGGTTCCGTTTATGTTTAGGTAAAGATAGAGTTGTAGAGTTGTTCCAAAAGTAGAGAGTCTCCGGACTATAAATATGTACCTAAGGTTATCGAGAAAAGGAGGACAACCACGTTCACAACAAACACAATCTCGGCGCATCGCCACCCCTTGTTTCTAGGGTTTCTTTCGGGTAAGTGCCATGCTGCCTTGCGATCTAGGCAGTATCTACTTATGCGTTACCTGGTTTTACTCGTACTGAAGCGTTGTTGATGGCGAGTAATACCATTATCATAGATTGTTTGAGGCTAGCATCGGTGCTTTTCATTATTATTGTCGAAGTTATGCTACCTCTAGTTACCTCGCTACCTTTGCACTATTTCCCAAGTGCGAGGGTAGCATCTTGCTTGATCTTTATTTAGTCGATTCGATTTGTTATAGTTGTGCCTTGTTTACCAAGGTTTAGTTTACGGGTTGAACGATCCAGTAGTACATAAGGACGTGGCTTATTCGTTCTAGAGAAGTTGTTCCGGTAATTGACTTTACGTTGGTTATTAGGCCTCCTCTAGGGTTAATATTCTTCATCTTTTGTACGTACCAGGCTCAATTACGTGTAGGACGTTCCAGTTACGTGGTGAAAACATTAAATTGTCGTAGATCGATTTAACTTGTAGTGATCAAGCAAAACCCCATGTTATCGTGAATCTAATACAGAACCATGGGGCGAGCCGATTGACAGGGAAACCTGGGAGCCGGTCACGGCTCGAATTTTACGTATACTTGTTTACCATGCAGGAAATCAATCGGAGCAATCCTTCACCTTCCTGGCCAGGTATAGGTCAGGTGGCACGCCGTCGAACCAAGCCAGGACGTGTGCCGGAGTTTTTGCAGGCCGTCGCCCGAGGGACCAGGGCCCACCAGCGATCTGGAGCCTCCGGCTCTCCGTGTTGCGGTCGCTGCTCGCCGGTGGGTTTTGGCAGGCAACACATTCTCGCACGCCGGTGGGACGCTCAACAACGTCTACATCAACATCCGGCCTGCGATGGAACAGACCCGATCACTTACGACGATCTACAGCGAGCACAAGGCCAAGTATGGCGAGATCAAGGCTCTCTTGAAGACCTCATCGCTCTTTTGAGAGGAACCGTAAGCATGGCATCAAGTGGAGGGGTTCTCCCGAGGTGCCTCGATGAGGTAGATCTGTTCCTTCGGAGGAGCGCACGAGCTCTACGACGAAGTCAACTACATGGTGGCTCATTCTGCACCGCCATTCGAGAGCCTGGTGAACGCTGAGCGGATCGCGGTTCGCGTAGTTCAGAGATCATGAAGCATCGATTACTCCGTCGGGGCTGCTTTAGGGACTCACCAGGAGAAAGATCGCCGCACAGTGCCACAGCTGCCGTTCGCACTTGCAGCTCGGAACCGCCAGAGCGGCGGCTACGTCGTCTACAAGGCTGGAGGCGACCCGATTGCCAATTCCTGTTTGAGCCACCTAAGGAGATCCCACGGATATATATGCGCCTCGTGCGGATGCAATAACGACACGCACAAACAGATTGCAACCGCAGGAGTTTCTGGCAGGAGTTCTGGGGCAGGATCTTGAGCGTGGGCTGGAGCGGCGATATGCTGGGATGGACGCCGACAAACAAAGCGTGGCTAGCCAAGTATGCCACTGGAACAAGTCATGAGAATCTAGCCCTACAGCTCAAGCGATTGGAGCAAATCGGTACCATCACGAGGGACCGGTTAAACCGTGCGAAGAAGGACAACCACGTTCACAACAAACACAATCTCGGCGCGCCACCCCTTGTTTCTAGGGTTTCTTTCGGGTAAGTGCCATGCGCCTAGATCGCATCTTGCGATCTAGGCGATATCTGTCGTTACCTGGTTTTACTCGTACTGAAGCGTTGTTGATGGCGAGTAATACCATTATCATAGATTGTTTGAGGCTAGCATCGGTGCTTTTCATTATTATTGTCGAAGTTATGCTACCTCTAGTTACCTCGCTACCTTTGCACTATTTCCCAAGTGCGAGGGTAGCATCTTGCTTGATCTTTATTTAGTCGATTCGATATGTTATAGTTGTGCCTTGTTTACCAAGGTTTAGTTTAATATCTACGTAATCAGGCCTTACAAACGGGTTGAACGATCCAGTAGTACAGAGAGACGTGGCTTATTCGTTCTAGAGAAGTTGTTCCGGTAATTGACTTTACGTTGGTTATTAGGCCTCCTCTAGGGTTAATATTCTTCATCTTTTGTACGTACCAGGCTCAATTACGTGTAGGACGTTCCAGTTACGTGGTGAAAACATTAAACTGTCGTAGATCGATTTAACTTGTAGTGATCAAGCAAAACCCCATGTTATCGTGAATCTAATGCAGAACCATGGGGCAATCGGCTCTAGGAGCCGATTCTGGAAACAGGAGCCGGTCACGGCTCGAATTTTAATATACCTTACCATGCAGGAAATCAATCGAGCAATCCTTCACCTTCGACCAGGTATAGGTCGGTGGCATCTCGAACCAAGCCGGGCGTGTCGGAGTTTTGCGGGCCGTCGCCCGAGGGACCAGGGCCCACCAGCAGTCCTGGGAGCCTCCCGGCTCTCCGTGTTGCCCGTCGCTGCTCGCCGGTGGGTTTTGGCAGGCAACACATTCTGGCACGCCCGGTGGGACATCAAAGAGAATCCATCGTGCCGAAGAGAAGGACAATCGGCTATTCAAAGCCGTACCCCAACGAGTTTGATCTGATTCCGCTGCCACCCAAGTATAAGCTCCCTGAGTTCTCAAGGTTCAGCGGGTCAGAAGGGTCAAGCTCGATCGAGCACATAAGCCGATACCTGGCACAACTAGGCATGATTTCGGCATCGGATCAGATGCGCGTAAGATTTTTGCGCAATCTCCGACAGACCAGCCTTTGGGTGGTACACCTCGCTGCCACGATTCAATTCATACCGGAAGCAACCTGGAAGAGCAGTTCCACATC
Source organism: Avena longiglumis (assembly GCA_030063025.1). Classification (NCBI taxonomy): domain Eukaryota; kingdom Viridiplantae; phylum Streptophyta; class Magnoliopsida; order Poales; family Poaceae; genus Avena; species Avena longiglumis. The sequence goes on along the minus strand of CP125974.1, from coordinate 187,988,136 downwards.
CGGTACCATTCGAGAGGCTCTTGAGGCTGGCATTGCAGACTGGCGCAGTGCGTAAGCGAGAAATCAGAGGCGAATACATCCAGCGGCCAGACCGTCAAGAACCGATGTTACTCGGCTCGTTTAAGCGAGAAGGAAGCGGTCGAGGGCGTGTTGGGTCTCGGCACCCATCAAGGATCGCTTTCAAGTGGAGTACAACTCATTGGCGCACATGGCCCAGAAACTGACGATGTATGAACAGCGCCACCCTGAGTTGTACCAAGACAAATTCAAACGTCCGATAGGCCTGGTCGATACAGAAGGTGATCCTGCGCAAGACCAGGAGGTGGCCGTGGCTGAATGGGCTCGGGGGGCAGATCCTGTGGCCTGCAAATGGGTGAAACAGCAAGGGCCTGCGAAAGGGTTCGACTTCGATGTGAGCAAAGCCGAGCAGATATTCGATTTGCTGCTGAAGGAGAAGCAGCTGAGGTTACCCGAAGACCACAAAATCCCTACGGCTCAGGAAATGAACGGGAGGCCGTACTGCAAGTGGCATCACTCGTTCACCCATACCACCAATGAGTGCAAAGAGCTTCGCCGCCAAATCCAAATGGCAATAGAACAAGGCCGTCTGATCCTCGGGCAGTTCGCCATGAAAGTGGACACGAACCCCTTTCCCGGCGTCAACATGGTAGAACTCGGCTCTGAGGCGTCATTTGGATTTCGTTCGGCGTTAATATGGCAGGGTCAGGGTACCACCATGACACGTACAAGGAGGAAGGTGGTCGCTCTCGGGGCAAGGAAAGAAAGGAGGCTAGTCCATGCGACCGGCCCAGCCACAATAACAGGCGGTACTTAACAGAGGAACAAGTGAGGAGAGTGCGATATCAGAAGCCACATTCCACGCATCTCCTTAACAAGTATGAGCGCCAAGATGACCAACGTCGCCGGCGACGGTAGACGAAGATGTGAGCACCTTGCTAGGGGACCGTCAAAAGTAAAGGAAGGCGCGGAAAACATTGGGATTGTCCTTTCTTCAAATCGCTTTGGGACACGGGATGAGCCGATTGCCTCGATCGACAACCGCCCGGAATGCGGTCAGCAGAAGGAAGACACGAGGCGATGTCGGTGTTCAAACGTCTAGGGCCTCTTCCACCCCAGCCGTCACAAGAGTCCGCTCGGCGAGAGGACCTCGAGAAGCCAAAGAATGACAAAGACGAAGATGTATCACCGTCCAAGGTGGTGTCCCGACGGACTCGAGACACACCGAAGCGTAGAGTGCAGCGCTGCGTAACTTGGAGGAAGCTGAGCGCAGATTCTCACGCTTTGAAGAAAGCACGGCCTGATCGGCCGTCAAAGTAAGCAGACTTTGGAAGCGGAGATCGCCCGACAAGGAAAGAATGGCGCCCAAACCAGCAAAAGTCGATGCACGGACATCGGTGGCACAAACATGGTGTTCGTACCGTCAATTCTGCGCGCCAAGAACCAATGAGCTACCAGGTGTACGGTTTATTTGCGGTCCACGGCCGGTTATCTTTGAGAAGCCACGTGAGAAGGGTTATAAACATCTGAAAGCCCTGTACCTGCGGGGTTACATCAATGGGCAACCCGTCAGCAAGATGTTGGTGGACACCGGGCGGCGATCAATATCATGCCATACTCCATGCTACGACGTTTGGGACGCCCACTGCAGATCGATCAAAACCAACGTCACGTTAAGCGACTTCAACGGTCGAGACTTGAACGCAAAGGCGTCTTGAACGTAGATCTGACCGTGGGCAGAAAAACCATCCCCACGTCATTCTTCGTCGTGGACAGCAAAAGCACTTACACTGTCTTGCTAGGAAGGGATTGGATTCACGCTAATTGCTGCATTCCATCCACGATGCACCAATGCCTAATCCAGTGGGATGGCGATGAAGTGGAGGTCATCCACGCAGACGATTCTATCGAGATCTCCATAGCTGGCATGAACGTCTGGGAAGCAGAAGACCAAGAGCCGATCTCTGGAATCAATGCGGGCGGTTATGGCGTGAAGCCACAAAAAACAGGTGAGGCTGGTCTTATCCACGGCCTTACAGTAGAAAAGCCCACGATCATTCAGGGTGCGGCCGATCCTGCGATCGGCCACAAAAAAAAGCAGCGATCATCGACAAGCAGCTCATGTAGTCGTAGCAGAGAGATGCTCTGCCACTGTAAAACAATAAGGTGTAAACCGTCCTTGACTAATGCAAGCAAAAAGGGGGCCGATTCAAGCAATCGGCCCAAATTATTTTTGTTATCCTCACCTACCGTTTGCCCTGTGTTTAGCATCGATTTGGTGTGACGGAATCTAGGGTACGGGTTCACGTCCGCTGATGAGCTAGAAGAGATCGACATTGGTCCTGGGGATAAGCCACGACCAACATTTATCAGCAAAAGGTTAGATCCGAGTCTGCGGGGTCCGATGATAGCCTTGTTGAAACAATATCCAGACTGCTTCGCCTGGGACTACACAGAGATGCCTGGGTTAGACAGGAGCATCATCGAGCATCGAATCCCGCTCAAAAAAGGATTTCGGCCATTTCAGCAGCGAGCACGACAAATGAAGGCCAAAATTCTGGAAGAAGTCAAGAAGGAGGTCGAGAAAATGTTGACAGCCAAGTTGATCAGGCCATGCAGGTATGCTGAGTGGATTTCTAGTATCGCACTGAGAGAAGAAGGATGGCCGTTGGCGTGTGGCCATAGATTTTCGGGATCTCAACAGAGCTACTCCAAAGGATGAGTATCCGATGCCGGTGGCAGAAACATTAATCAATGCAGCGGCTGGTCATAAGATCTTGAGCTTCATGGATGGCAATGCCGGTTACAACCAAATTTTTATGGCTCCAGAAGACATACACAAGACTGCGTCCAGAGTCCCAGGTTCGATGGGGTTGTTCGAGTATGTAGTCATGACGTTTGGACTGAAGAATGCCGGCGCTACGTACCAAAGAGCCATGAATTATATTTTTCATGATCTGATCGGCAAGCTGGTGGAAATCTACATCGATGACGTGGTGGTCAAGTCTGCCTCAGCACACGGACACCTGGACGAGCTGCAACGCGTCCTGGACCGAACAAGAAAATTCGGCCTACGGATGAATCCAAAGAAGTGTGCCTTCAGGGTGACGGCCGGTCAGTTCTTGGGTTTTTTGGTCCATGAACGCGGAATTGAGATCGGCCTGAAAAGTCAGGAGGCGGTCACGAACAATGAAGCCACCCACTACAAAGAAAGAACTGCGTCCCTCATCGGCAAGATCAACCGTCGAAGATTCATCTCAATCTGTCGGAAGAATAGAGCCGTTCATGGGGCTAGTAAAAATCAAATCGACGAGGAATTCATTTGGGGCGAGAACAACGAGCCTTCGACGAGATCAAAGAATATCGACAAAGCCGCGGTGTTAGTTCCACCGCTGACGACAGCCGTTCTACATTTACTTGTCGATGGACACGTCCATCGCCTCGGTAGTGGTGCAAGTTTATGATGGGCTGGGCGAGTCGTCTTTTACATAAGCGAAGGATCTGGGCCGAGACAAGGTACCGATATCGATAAGTTGTGCCTCTGTTTTCACACCGCAAGTTGCGCCACATTTTGCTATCGGCGAGATCATCATCATATGCAAATCGACGTCATAAAGCACATCTTTGTCGGCTCCTATGTTAAAAGGCCAATGGGCAAATGGATGTTTGCATTATCGAGTTTGACATCTGGTATCAACCCGCGAAAGCGATTAAGGGACGGTGGCCGATCTTATCGGAGAGGATCAACACTAACATAGCGACCTTGTCCATAGGCGTGGGCTATGTTTTTCGGATCAGTTTGTGATGATGGCTGCGGCATCGGTATTTTACTCGTGTCGCCTGGGGCAACATTTTCCTTCTCCATCAGATTGTCTACCTCTCGCACCAACAATGTAGCCGAGTGCGAGGCGTCATACGCAGGATGGAGTTACTCCTCGGCCGGAGCGAAGCGGAAATTTTGGAGACTCCAAGTTGGTGATTTCCCAGCTCACGGAGGACTACAAGTGCGAGAGCGAGTCCCTCTTCCCATTATGGCTGCACCGCGGTGATGGCGCAATTCGTACATAAACTCCACTTTGATCCCACGATCGCAGAATCACCGAGGCAAACGATCTTGCGCAGATGGCTTGTGCTACAAGGGCGTGGTAGAAGGAGCGTTGAGTCAGTTCACAGGCGGACGACTGGAGAGCCGATATCTTCAATTACTTGAAGGATTCAGCTCGGGGGGCACCTAAACGGATAAGGTACAAAGCCATGAAGTACGTGCTTATTGGGGATGACATGTTTTACAGAACTCTGGAAGGGCTATTGCTCAAATGTCTGGGGACAGCCGAGGCCAATCAGCTCCTACACGAGGTACACGAAGGCGCCTGTGGAACTCACCAATCGGCTCATAAGATGAAATGGTTGATCAGGCGATCAGGGTTTTATTGGCCCACCATGCTTGAGGACTGTTTCAACTACTACAAAGGGTGTCAAGCATGTCAGAAATTTGGAAAAATCCAGATGGTACCCGCGTCAGCAATGAACCCCATCATCAAGCCTTGGCCATTCCGAGGTTGGGGCATGGACATGATCGGCAAAATCAATCCTCCATCAAGCAAAGGCCACATGTGGATTCTGGCCATCACTGACTACTTCACTAAATGGGTGGAGGCTGTCCCGATGAAGTCGATGAACTTCGAAGGATGTTATCAATTTTGTGAAAGAACATGTCATCCATAGATTGGATTCCCAAACTATCACGACCGATGGAGGTTCGGTCTTTATTTCTCGGGAGTTTAGAAAGTTCTGCGAGGACATGGGGATCAAGATTAGATCATCTCCATACTATGCTCAAGCAAATGGGCAAGCTGAAGCGTCAACGAGCCTCATCAAGCTGATCAAGAGAAAAGTCGATGAGCACCCAAGCGTTGTACGAGGTTTTGTCGAGGCGTTATGGGCTTATCGCATGTCATGCCATGGAGCAATAAAAACCTCACCATACCATCTAGTATATGGACAAGAAGCCGTCCTACCCGGAAATTACGGCTGGATCGAGACGTCACTTTTCGTGACGATCTAACGAGAAGAATACGCAACCACGATGAGTGTGATGTGGAGGATTTAACCGAGCTCAGCTATGGTCACTGGAGAAAATCAAAGAGAACAAGGCCAAAGTAGCTCGTGCATACAACAAGAAAGTGAAGCCAAAGGAGTTCCACGTTGGTGATTTGGTATGGGAAGCTGTGTTGCCCTTGGGGATTAAGGATGCAACATATGGTAAATGGTCTCCAAATTGGCACGGGCCGTACAGGGTCGACCAAGTTTTAAGAGGAAAGCAGCGTACATGCTTGAGGAGCTGGGCGTGAAATTCCGATGGCGGTCAAGTCAACATCTCAAGAAATATTTCCCAAGCATGTGGGATGTTAGCGATAAAGCGGAGGCCGATACATGAAATCGGCTAAGTAAAGGCACGTGAGGCGATGGACGGTAGAAATGTGGGGGCGATGTTGAAATCGGCGAAAAAAAATATATATATATATAGCCGATGCGGTCATCGACTCTAGGGTTCACACATGTTACAAATAGGTGCCGGTTACATACAAACTCTTGAAGAAATGCTTCAAGGCGTGGAGGCGTCATCGTCATCTTCATCCTTGCTTGTCACTAGTTGTTGGTTCGGGGCACGTTTTTCGATGGACAATTGGAGATTTGGGTCGCCCGTTTTGAGAAAGGTCGCAGGTCACCGTTTTAAACTAAGAAGTGGCCGTTTTAATGTGCCTAAAGATGCGACCAAGTTCGACCTGTTAGCGTTTTTGGGAGAAGCGATGGGTAGTCATCGGCTTTGCGATTTGACTTGTTTGATCAGTGCGTGCGTATGTTGAAAGCCGATACAGTGTCATCGACTTCTAGGACATCGACTTATCATGGCTATCGGCAAGATCAGGGGTGGACAAGGCAATCTTCGGGGAATAGATTTTCATTCATTCAAAAGATGATTGCTTACAGGACGATTGATTACAAAGGAGCCTACTACTACTGCTACATCTTGGTTCCTAATCTAAAGGCGAGATCGTCCGTCGTCGCCGCCGTCCTCTTATTTGTCTTCGCCGCTGCCGGCGTCGTCTTTCTTCTTCTTTGAAGAAACCAGCGGGCCTCTTCGTCTCGTCGTCATCTTCGGTGTCCTCGCTGGACCCGGCGCGAGCGCTTCGTCCAGTACTCGTCGGAGGTGTCTTCCTCCGATTCTTCCTCCTCGTCGGAGGACTCGACGCCGTCCCACGGCCAGGCGTCGTCACTGCTCTTCGCCTCCAGTTCCCCATCAATGAGGAACTGTAGGCTCTCTTCACCGTCGATCGGGGCGCGCCGTCCTCCGACGGCGAAATCCAGTCCTTCGTCCCACCATCGTGGGGCGAAAGTCTTATCTGCCGCCGTGGACGGGTGTTCGCGTCGGCTCTCGGTCACCGATCTTTGTTGGGCGTGGGAAGACAGGCCAGAGGAAGCAGAGGAGGCCATGGCGAAGAAAGAGGGTTTTTTCGGCGGAGGAAGGAGGGTTTTTTTTGCTACTGGAGGAAGACGGGGACTGCGAACTGTTCAGGCTGATTTAAATAAGGGGAATAGTGGAGAGACGGTTCAATGCCATAGCGGTTTCCCAGATTGCACTGCCAAAATCGTCAAATCATGCACTGCGCAGGAGTTGAGAAGACAGGGCATCATGATGAAGGGGTAGCGTGACGATTCTGTTCTGCCACGCATTTTGTCGACGCGCAGCCCGATAAAAAAGAAAAAGAGGAGAAGAAGAAAAAAAAACACACAGAGTAGTTTTGGAATTATCATTGCCAAAACCAGGGGGGCATGTGTTATCGCCGTATTTTGGCCAAAGACGGAGATGGGCCGTGATCAAGATGGGCTTGGAAGATACGTATATTCAACGTGTTGTTGGATCGGCCTAGTGTGTGGATTTGGGCTAAATTGCCCGTGTATCTTGTATCATAGTAGGTTTTGTGTTTGTTTAGGTTCCGTTTATGTTTAGGTAAAGATAGAGTTGTAGAGTTGTTCCAAAAGTAGAGAGTCTCCGGACTATAAATATGTACCTAAGGTTATCGAGAAAAGGAGGACAACCACGTTCACAACAAACACAATCTCGGCACATCGCCACCCCTTGTTTCTAGGGTTTCTTTCGGGTAAGTGCCATGCTGCCTAGATCGCATCTTGCGATCTAGGCAGTATCTACTTATGCGTTACCTGGTTTTACTCATACTGAAGCGTTGTTGATGGCGAGTAATACCATTATCATAGATTGTTTGAGGCTAGCATCGGTGCTTTTCATTATTATTGTCGAAGTTATGCTACCTCTAGTTACCTCGCTACCTTTGCACTATTTCCCAAGTGCGAGGGTAGCATCTTGCTTGATCTTTATTTAGTCGATTCGATCTGTTATAGTTGTGCCTTGTTTACCAAGGTTTAGTTTAATATCTACGTAATCAGGCCTTACAAACGGGTTGAACGATCCAGTAGTACATAGGGACGTGGCTTATTCGTTCTAGAGAAGTTGTTCCGGTAATTGACTTTACGTTGGTTATTAGGCCTCCTCTAGGGTTAATATTCTTCATCTTTTGTACGTACCAGGCTCAATTACGTGTAGGACGTTCCAGTTACGTGGTGAAAACATTAAACTGTCGTGGATCGATTTAACTTGTAGTGATCAAGCAAAACCCCATATTATCGTGAATCTAATACAGAACCATGGGGCAATCGGCTCTAGGAGCCGATTGACAGGGAAACCTGGGAGCCGGTCACGGCTCGAATTTTACGTATACTTGTTTACCATGCAGGAAATCAATCGGAGCAATCCTTCACCTTCCTGGCCAGGTATAGGTCAGGTGGCACGCCCTCGAACCAAGCCAGGACGTGTGCCGGAGTTTTTGCGGGCCGTCGCCCGAGGGACCAGGGCCCACCAGCAGTCCTGGGAGCCTCCCGGCTCTCCGTGTTGCCCGTCGCTGCTCGCCGGTGGGTTTTGGCAGGCAACACTCTCTTATTGTCACTCACTTACAATGTGGTGCAATACTGCACTTTATAAGGTGGTGCAACTCTCCTTCAACTTTCCATGTGAAACTAAACTTTACCTCCCACAGCTTTTGACACACACATGTGAGCTGCCATCAACTTGGGCCAAATTACATATGGGCTTCCACATACATGGGTTTTGAGATTTAGAAAAAATCTGAAATCACACATGAGTTTAATGATTTAGCCCATTATTTCTATATCACACACGACAATCTCCAATATACATCTGTCTTCGTGGTCTTCCTATAGATCAACTTTCGTGGTCTTTAACCTTGCTTTGATATCACTTGTTGTCATTGTAGGCACACAATTAATCAAATGAAGACCAAGTAATCACATTACGATACCGGCACAAAAATTTATTAACGCAGTTTGATGAATTCCGCAGGACATAACTATTGGTGCTCCTCTCCTATTATACCGGAATATCGGCCGCCCTGGACACCGGCACAAACCACCAGCTCCCTTGCATGCATGTCGTTATCAAGTCATCTTGGTATATATATTGTGCGGCACCCCCATATTACTAAGAAAGTAGCACATGTTTAAAACGTCATAGCATATTATTTTTTGGCAAAGAAAATATATTAGCATCGTGAAAATATCAATTACATCCAGTCTCTAGATTAATAAGATATTATTTGTTTTGATGATTAAGGCGCATTCGTTTTTGATACGTATTTGACCAAAAATTAGTCCATGTAATTAGGAAGTGTTTTCCAATATGAATCTACCAATACTAATTTTGTACTATATAATCAAGAATTTAAGATACTGTTGCTCAAATTTTTTTGTCAAAATTTAGTCTTGAAAAACAAAATAATAGTCATATCCTTTCTTGTAAGGTATATTAGTTGTTTTTAAATTCAAGCATGATTATCCTTGGCCAATGTTTCGAGAAAAAAAGTATTAGCACTTAAAACCCCAAATCAGTATTATTTGATTCATTTTGAAATACATTTTGATATTCTAATTAATTAGTAAATCTAAGATTTTGATTTTTTTTGCTATAACTGGTAAAAAATTAATTTTGGCTTTTCAAAAACTAACATACTCTAATACTCCCTTCGATAAAAAATAAGTGATTTGGATTTGTTTAGATTCACATGTATCTATATACTAAAACATGTCTAGATAGATGTGAATCTAGGCAAATCCAAATGGAAGTTGTAGTACAACTATGCTAGAAGATCAGTAACATATCTAATAAATTAGAAGTTGGTACAACTTCGGTATTCCAAACATGCATATAATTTGAGTAACTATTGGTGAACTATGAAGTTTAACTTTTCTAGATGGTATATATCTTATAAATAGAATAGACAAAGTAGTTTGTTTAGAAGTATGTATAGTATTTATTTTTACCATATATTTTACTACATATGTTCCAAAATATAAAACATTTTGGTAGGCTAGATTTTTTATATATATTTTTGTAAAGAGATAGTAAAAGATATGGTAATGTTGTATCATTTTATTTTCTAGAGACTATATTGGATATCCGCTTTCGAATTAATTTATTTGGGAGTGTTACACTTTTATTTGAGAGATCTGTGGCTGCTTGTATATAATTATTGTAAACAGTTTTCCATAATATTATCTATATTTGATAACACACACACATATGTTAGATAAATAGAAAATCTCAACTAAAACCACAACCAATGAAGCCTACAATTTACTATAGATGAGAGGAAAAGGTAAACACCCATAAGGTTAATTTAAATTTGTACTTGCTACAAAAAATCATGCACATTATTTGTAAAAAGTTTAAACAATTGCATTGAAAAAGCATTTTCTCAATTTTCCCTTTGGCTGCAGCAGGCAAACTAATCTTTTTTTGAAGGAGAACATGCAAACTAGTTAAGGCAAGAATGTTTGTTTTAGGTTTTAACTTCATAGGTTTAATTAAATCTTTGTGACTCCTCGAGGGTTGCGCTATAGGATTATGGCCACATCCATACACAAGAACATGAGAGGAAAAGTAGTGAAGCAGGTCGTTCTTCAGAGCCTTTTACTCTCATGGTGAAACACATCTTATCTATTAGGGTGATACACAATACCAACATGATGGCAAGTCTCTACTTTCAATTTGTGTAGTAGAGTTTAGTGGATTTAGATATGTTATTTTTCTAGATTTTAGTGGATTAATGTAGTGGATTTTATATTATAGATAGATGCAAATTATTTAAGGTGTGTAGTGCCATGCTAGTGAATTTTACTTGTAGATATATGCAAATGATTTTATGTTGTTATTACTATAAAATTTGTAGTCTTGAAAGTTGATTTAAATGATTATAATTAATGGTTAGGACATATGATGCTATGCCAAAAATGCAAGAGTGAGTGCAACACTACCTTGTCAGGGTCACAGATTCAGTGGTAACAAACTGTCCTTTTCATATTACCCTATAATCATGTTCGTTGTGCTTTTGTGTAAGGGTATTTTACTCTTAACCATTATTTTAGTTAATGATGAAACCGGAGCTAAAGTGTGGACTAATGTTAACTACTAGTGTTCACATAAGTTTTAGTTCACAAGTGTTAATGGAAGGTGATGTGAGACCCCTCATTCGATATTCAGAAGAACAGCAGGTGTTTTAGTTATATTTCTCTTTATTTATGTTTGAGTCAAATAGGAAACATTGTACTATTAAGAGGGGTGGTCTCGATGGGCTCGTTAGGAATGTTACCATATCATTTACACGTCCTACCACCATATAGTCATCACAAAAAAGTGAGAAGAGCAAAGTACTTGGGTGAAAATAGCATGTTTGAGAGGTTTCTGTGAAACCGGCGAGCATACCAACAACGTTGTCTCTAGAACTGAACCATCTGTGGGCCGCCAGTTCCCTGTTGGAGCCTGCCGAAAGGGTGTAGTGACTCGTGTTTCAGCACACATCAATTCGTTCGGCGGTTAGTAGGGTGGAAAATCCGTCCTGATGCTTCATGTGTGGTTCGTCTGGTGGTCAGTCCGGCATGCTGGTTCCTGCGTCGGTTTTTTCGACGTCAGTTTTCGTGTCTGCCAAACTTACTACCGGTTTGACGCAGAATCTCTCCAAAGGGCTAATTTTCCGCATGTACTATATATATCCTTTATTCCTCCTTGTGGCAGTTAGGTCAACCATTCCTTTGCAACACTAGTAGAAAAAGGTCTAGTGGAGGCATTCAGAAAAGGGGGTTAGTGGTGATCAAGCCGCACGCCACTAATCTCACACCACTTCTAGGACGTAATGGTGGTGTCCTGAGTAAACGCCACCATTACCACTTGTACTGGTGGCGTTCGGTTTGAACGCCACACGACTAGGAGACACAGTGATGGCGTTTGACACAAATTCCTGTACTATATGTATAATTTGTGGCGTTTTCAGAAAGTCAAACGCCGCAAGTATGTTTTTTTAAATTTTAAAAAGGTGCTGCATATTGTTGATTGAAGGCTATAATATACCATCAATGTAACATCACAAAATGCATAATCACATAAGCAGGAAAATAACAATTTGGTTCACCACAAATTATTAACAAGCGGTTCAAAACAAGCTAGGTGCATCTACACTAACAAACTATCACAAGAAAAAAAGCTAGTCACTGTGAATGATAATGTCGATGACGAACATTATCTGAATATTATAGCGTGAAGTGGTCCTGTGGGTGAGGAGAATGGCTTGTTCAACTTGTAGATCATCTTGATCTTCAACAAAGTTCTTCCACTCCAAGATGATGTGGCCATCACTCACTGTCTTGTATGAAATAGCGCTTACGGTACCTATTGCTCCAACGCATATTCCAGCCAAGCCTTCTTCAGAAATTTGAAGAGAAAAATGTAGGGGTTCGTAGCATGGAAAACAAAAAAATTCTACCGCATGAACACACAATCAAGATCTATTCTATGATGAAGCCAAGATATAGCTACTAGATCGGTGCAAAAAGTTGATAGAGTATTAACCCTCAAAGATCCAAAGCGGTTAACGAGAGCAGATTCTCGTGGGTGATGTAGTCGTTCACTTTCCGATCTCAAGATCGCATAGACGATCCTTCCGGCCCCGCGTTCCGGAAGCGTTCCCGCAGTAGGTCACACGTACGGTACTCGATGAAGGCCTTCCTCTCCCTTGTTCCAGCAGGAAGTAGAGGCTGTATCTCTCTCCTCGCGATTCTGGTAGCACGACAGCGTGGTGTCAGAAGTAGAGGGGAGATCCCGCAGGGCTTAGCCTAAGCCGGAGCGAGTATGGTGGACTATGAGAGAGGCCCCGGCGATCTAGGGTTTAGAGGGCCGAGGTTTAGTGGTAGCAAGCAACTAGATTTTAGCTAGTCGGTAGCGGTTTAGAGGAGATCTAGATTGGTCGCAAGTAGAGAAGGGGGAGGCGGCCAACCTAGGGTTTCTTGGGCGCCTAGGGCAAGGGGGATACCTTGGGGTGCGCTCCTACCCCTCCTTATATAGGTGGGGGGCGTCCAAGGGTGTTCCCAACCCAGGTGGAAACCCTCCCTAACTCAGAAACCCTCCCTAACTCGGAAACCATGTTGGGATTTGACTTTTTCAAACTGCCATTTGACTTTCAAATTAGAGTTTGATTTCTCTCTTCCAAGTGTCCAGCCAAGTGACCTAGGACATGATGCAACCATTACACTTTGTCATGACACATTCATGTACCCTTCCCCTTCCGGATCGGTGAACCTTCTTGACGTTCTAAGAATACTCAACGACACAATTCCTTTCTCAAAGAAACTTGACGTTCTAAGCGACAAACATTTTTGTCTTTGGTGTTATGGAGGAATACTCAACGATTATTCAAAATAACATACAAATATATGTTCATCCGATTTTGGTTGCAAACATATTTCTTATGCATAGCATACCAATGTTTAAGAAAGGACAACTTGGGTTTTATCCCAAACCATAACTTTATATGGTGTCATTTCAACGGATTATAATGGAGCTCTTTTCAGTGGAAAAACGGTAGTCTCTAAAACTTTAATCTTTAAAATATAATGGCAGTTTTATCAATTAAACCTTTGATCTTACCATGTCAAACAAGGTTTCATTGCATATCTCGATTATTCCATACTCATATGGTGTTTCGGGAAACGCAAATCCATGGAACGATTACTCAAATCTTAGGTGTTATGCTAAACTTTATAACTCAAATATCTTCCTTTATGATCCTATCATAAATTCTTTATTTTATTGTTACATTGATTTTGCACTTTATCTTGAAAGTCTTTAAACTTTTCAAATGTTTCACACTTCATCCTTATTAAGTAAATATCCATATATTCACTCAAATTTTCGGAGAAAGCATATGAAGTTGAAATCTATCGCTCTTGACTACACATAATGGACTTCATACAACAATATGTACAAGTTCCAATAAGCTAGTCATCCGCCCTTTGGCCTATGAGCGGAGTTTTAATTATCTCTAGGAAAATTTCACAAGCGTCATTTGATCAAAAATCAAAAGACTCCAAAATTCCATCCATATGGAGTTTCTTCAAGTTTTCTTTCCAATATAATTTAAACGGCGATGTCACTTCCTAAGCGATCTTTCTTATCAATTGTCTTTCGACATTTTTAGCAATATTTTTATGGATGTGATTTATCCAACGAGCTTTGTAAATCATCCATCTTTTATGGATTACAACAATTATTTGAACAACCCCTTTGTTCTCATAATACCTGATAAAACAAATCTTGAAGGCAAGCTTTGATGTTAACGAGCAACACAACAACCCTTTATTTGTTCTCGATGAACATCATCACATATTATTTTGCTAGTTACTTAGGCCATTGTAGTTCATGAATTGTGTTGTTTCATATGACGATTCACACCAACAAATTCAGTATCCAATACTTAAGAACCACATTGTTTAATAAGCAAAGAATATAGCCATAACATGTATATCCTCTATATACCTAAGCTGAACAATTCTAGTCTTTTCTTTTCTGCCATATATTTCTGAGATTCTCTTTCAGTATTTCCTTTTCTGTTCGAAAGAATCTATCAACATCAATAGTGGAGCCATACACATGACACATAGTCCAAAGCATGTATAGTTAAATACCAATGTCTTTGGACTTGCACTTTGAAGTAGATCACCATCATCAAATACTCGGTGTTCTTTCAAATTCCATTATTTAGTAATCTTTTAGTGTAGTAAATATTTTATCAAATATTCACCCTTATCATGGAACTATTCATGATCAAGCTACTTTTAGCTTATAACGGTGAATCGCGAGTATAATGTAGCTCTCCAAAACCTTTTGGAGGATTAGGACGACAAGCATCATCTTCAACCTTTTTCAAATTCTCATCAAATATGAGAACATAAACTTTGCCATATTATACTCTCTCATGTTGCAACCAAAACATCATTTCAGATATCGCAATATCTTCCACACATCATGGTTTCTGAAACAACTCTTTCAGATCCTAGATATCCTTGATATTAAAACAATATTTTGAATATCAAGAATCATGGAGACAAACATGATACTTATATACTAACACTGGAATTGTCACTCTTGATTTAATACCAATTATTAAACTTCACGGAGTAACCGGAACTTACTGAAAGTTTGTAATAGGACTTTTAAACTTTAGATTAACACTTCAAAACAATACGATAACAGTTCGGTAAGTAACTAACCAGAATTCTATAGTTCTATTATCTCAATTATAACTAAGGGCAATGTGGTAAACGGATGCCAATGACTACAACAACTATGCAAATTTACTTTTATTTAATTTATGATAAATAGTGTTCAACTTTTAATCATATTGCTATTGAACTCCCACTCAAAACAATATCCTTCACATTGTTTTAGTGATCACACGAACCAAATTCACTACACCAAGTCCGATCATCACGTGACATGATATATTTTCAAAGGTGAACAATCATCATGTTCATCATATCATCTATATGACTCATGCTTTACCTTTAGGTATTCCGTGTTTTGAGACCATGTCTGTACATGCTAGGCTCGTCACGATCAAACCTTAGCTTCCGCATGAGCATATCTGGCTTGCTCCCATTGTATACACTCGCAGAATCTAACACACCCTATCATCACGTGGTGCTTCGAAACAACGAGCTTTGGCAACGGTGCCTACTAAGGACGAACACTCTATAACTTGATATTTTTTAGAGGGATCATCTTATAATGCTACCATCATGAACTAAGCAATACAAGATGCATAAAAGGATTAACATCACATGCAATTCAAAATATGTGATATGATATGGCCTTTCTTCTTGTTCTTCCGATCTCCATCTTCAAGAACGAACATGATCTCCATCATCACCGGTGTGGCGTCAAGGTCAATGGAGCCGCTCCATGGTTGTTGTCCACCAACATCAACTATTACAACTACTTTGAATAATAGACACGCATGTCTAGACGAAATTAAAAGACAACCATATGGCTCCTGTCGGTTGCCGACTTACAATAAGGAACATTGCATACATCATATATAATCACAATCATGGCCATATCACATCACAACACACCCCTGCAAAACAAAGTTAGACGCCTCTAATTTTCTTTGAATGTTTTACGTGGTTTGGGGATTTTAATAAGTGTCGTTCTAACTTACGAACAAGAACCACAATGTTGATGCTTGAACTATCAAGTGCCCCTTGTAAATTGAATCTTTACTATGATGGGAGAGACAGACACCCGCAAAGCCACTTATGCAATACAAGTTGCATGTCGAGCGTGGAGCAAGTCTCATGATCAATAACATGTAAGGTTAGCCCGGGACGCTTCATCCCACCATACTGTAAGATGCAAAGTACACAATAAGCAATTGATAATAAAAGCACCACCGCCATAATAACCATTGTGTTCTACTCGTGCAACAGATCTACATATAGACACGGCTCTGATACCACTGTAGGGGTTCGTAGCATGGAAAACAAAAAAATTCTGCCGCATGAACACACAATCAAGATCTAATCTATGATCAAGCCAAGATCTATCTACTAGATCGGTGCAACAAGTTGATAGAGTAGTAACCCTCGAAGATCCAAAGCGGTTAACGAGAGCAGATTCTCGTGGGTGATGTAGTCGTTCACTTGCCGATTTCAAGATTGCATAGATGATCCTTCCGCCGCAAGATTCGGCAAGGCCCCATGATCGATCCACACGGTACTCGATGAAGACCTTCCTCTCCCTTGTTTCAGCAGGCAGTGGAGGTTGTAGCTCTCTCCTCGCGTTTCCGGTAGCATGACAGCGTGGTGTCGGAAGTAGAGGGGAGATCCCGCAGGGCTTCGCCTAAGCCAGAGCGAGTATGGTGGAGTAGAGGGAGCCCCGACGATCTAGGATTTAGAGGGCCGAGGTTTAGTGGTAGCTAGCAACTAGAGTTTAGCTAGTCGGTAGCGGTTTAGAGGAGATCTAGATTGGTCGCAACTAGAGAGGGGGGCGGCGGCCAACCTAGGGTTTCTTGGGCGCCTAGGGCAAGGGGGATACCTTGGGGTGCGCCCCTACCCCTCCTTATATAGGTGGGGGCGTCCAAGGGTGTTCCCAACCTAGGTGGAAACCTCCCTAACTCAGAAACCCTCCCTAACTCGGAAACCATGTTGGGATTTGACTTTTTCAAACTGCCTTTTTGACTTTCAAATTAGAGTTTGATTTCTCTATTCCAAGTGTCCAGCCAAGTGACCTAGGACATGATGCAACCATTACACTTTGTCATGATACATCTATGTACCCTTCCCCTTCCGGATCGGTGAACCTTCTAGACCCTTCTAGAACATTCCGGTGAAAACACCGGAATCATTCCCGAACTCCAAAATCAAACTTTCCTTATATGAATCTTATCTTCGGACCATTTCGGATCTCCTCGTGATATCCCGGATCCCATCCAAG
The DNA here is from genome assembly GCA_030063025.1 of Avena longiglumis. Taxonomy (NCBI): domain Eukaryota; kingdom Viridiplantae; phylum Streptophyta; class Magnoliopsida; order Poales; family Poaceae; genus Avena; species Avena longiglumis. Next base: position 187,971,203 of record CP125974.1, on the reverse strand, counting down.
ACTCCAAACAACATTCGGTCTCTTTACTCACATTCCATATCTACTAAACAACATCGAACCCTTAAGTGTGTCTCCCTACGGTTCATGAATTATGCAGACATGATCGAGACTCTTCTCCGATCAATAACCGATAGAGGAATCTAGAAATTAATATGGCTCCCACATATTTCTACGATTACTTCATGATCAAATGAAACATTTACATACGATACCAATTTCCCTTTGTCTAACGATACTTTACTTATCCGAGGTTTGATCGTCGGTATCTCTGCATACCTAGTTCAACCTCGTTACCAATAAGTACTCTTTTCTCGTTCCCATGATATGTGATCCCTTGTGAGCCAGTCACATGCTTGCAAGCTAATTGGATGACATTCCACCGAGAGGGCCCAGTGTATATCTATCCGTCATATGGATGGACAAATCCCAATCTTGATCCATGTTCCTCAACACATACTTTCCGAACACTCAATGCCACCTTTATAGCCACCCATTTACGGTGTGGTGTTTGATGTCATAAAAGCATCCTTCCAATGATGGTGATTAGCATGATATCATGGTCGAAGGAATTAGGTTACTATGTATCAGAAAGCTTATAGCAAGTGAACTATATTAAATGACTTGATCTTTATTCGACGCTTAACTATAGGAGTATGTCCATCACATCATTCTCCTAATGATATGACCTTGATGTTAATAACATCTATATGTTCATGATCAGGAAACCATGATCATATATTAACCAACAAGCTAGTTTAACAAGAGGCTTTACTAGGGACTCTTTTATGTTTACAAATAACACAAGTATTAATGTTTCCGGTTAATACAATTATAGCATGGTATGTAAACATTTATCATAAGAATGAAGATATGATAATAACCACTTTATTATTGCCTCTTGGGCATATCTCTAACAAAAAAACCATTCTCGACGTTAGTTTCTAATTAAGATGCAGAAGTTAGAAATCTTATAACTATCATACAATACAAATACACTAGGAACTAAAGAAAGAATGATAAGTGAAAACATACCATATCATATAGCTAAATATGTGTTCTGGTCAAGCGAGTGAAAAGTGTTAGGCCGATGTAGGAAATTTTTGAAGGAATATTGTCGACGAGATAGCACTCTTTACTATGGGTAGGCTTGCATCTCTAAGCAAGAATTCTATAATCCAATGGTCCTGCTTTCTCCTCATCGACCTCATCCTCGTCCTGATCATCGCCCTCATCCTCATTGTTGCCCTCATCCTCATCGCACTCATCCTCATCACCCTCATCCTTGTCATCATTCAAATATATAATAGTGATTCTTGGCCTAGGAGCTCGTATTGCAAAAAACAGGTACACACTAGCGTGAATTTGGTTTTGGGAAATGAACCTTCTCCATGAAAAACTGCACGGCGATTCATTGCTCGCTCTTTGCACACGTCAATCACAAATGTTCGTCCAAGAGCTTGGAACTCCACGCTTTCTCATGTTATTCTATTGAAGTCCCTCCTTAAATTGCATGAGATGGTCTAAACATGAAAAAGACTAAGTAAATAAATAATAATAGTATGGAAAGAAAATTCAATGAATTTAAATAGGATAAACTATACATGCCAAAGAATGATCAAATCGACTCTAAATGAGATGGACTTGGAATAGTGAGCCTGGCATAGTATGATCTCTACAGTCCTTGAAACAAACTTGACACGGCACTATGTCCTCTATAAGGAAAATATAAATATTTTATACATGCATGTCTTACACATCGCCATATCTAATATAAAGCACTCAATAATTAACCCACTGCACACATGTGATGTCTGACACTCTAAGAGCACATAGGGCCTCATATTTGCATTAGACCCAAAATAATTTTATGGATGGAGTGAGTGAGCCAAGTAGAATGCACAAATTATTTATTTATGCATATCACAAGGTTCGCTCACACCACCCCCGATATTGCATCCTCACATTTTAATCATCGTCCATATGGAAGTAGAAAACCAAAATCAACCGAAAGCATATTCGTATGAAAATCAACCTAAAACTAGGGCCTCATACTCGCATTGGACGCAAAATAATTATAGGGATGGAGTAAGCGAGCCAAGTAGGATGCACAAATAAATAATTTGTGCATCTCACAAGGCTCGCTCACACCACAACTGAGATCACATCCTACCATTTTTAATCATTGGTCATATGAAAGTAGAAAACCAAAATCAACCAAAATCATATAGATTTTGTATCCTTGTAATTATATAAATTTGCTACACATCTAAAATCATATAGTTTTTGTACACCTACAATTATCTAAATTGGGTATACATCTAAAATCCCTAAAATCACCTATTTCACTACACAAAAATCACTAAACTAAATATACTAATTAAGAGAGGGGGGAGTCTACTTGCGAAGACATGAGGTTGTAGGAGGCACGGGTCGGTGGAGGCGCGACGACGAGGGTGGAGAGGACGGGATCGGAGAGGCACGGGCAAGGGCAGATAGGCGCGATGGAGAGGGTAGAGGGAGGCGCGGGTCAGAGAGGCACGGCGACATGAGGTCAGATAAGCGCAGGCGAGGGCGAGGAGGACAGGCCTAGGTCGGAGAGGCGCGATGGTGAGGGTCGAGGGAGGCATGGACGGTCGGAGAGGCATGGGTCAGAGAGGGATGGACCGGGGCGGGGCGATGCGGTCACGATGATTTGGGGTGGGGAACGAGAAGACTGGGAGTAGTGCGAATGAAGAAAGAGAGGCATAAGGGCAGGCGGCGCCTTTTAGCAAAATTTTGGTTGGCACAGTGGTGGCGTCTCCAATTTATGGAATGCCACCACTACTTCATAGTTGCGGCGTTCCAAAGTGTTGAACGCGTGGGCTACACATTGGTCCCGGCTCGGCTCATGGTTCCCACTTAGTTTCGGTGTTATCTGTTTCTCGAACGCCATGACTAAGTTATTATGGCGGTGTTCTCATTTTCAGAACGTCACGACCATTTTTCCTTGTAGTAGTGGCACCCGTTTTACTTTAGACGCCATCAGAAAAATGACTGCTATAAGCCTTTTCCTACTAGTGCAACATTCTTGAGTTCTCTCTCTCACTTCATTGTTGAAACACCAAATCTTGAGGATCTTCCACTTTACCCAACCAAAGCCAAATCCCTTTGTTAGAAAGCAAGAGAAGGTCCCGATCTATGTTCCCACCAATCCATATTTCATTTTCCATTGAGTTCATCGAGTTTGCATCTTACTGGGTTCGTGGGAAACCCTAGGCGGTTAGCGTCGCCTAGAGGCATTCTTCTTGTGATTTTCCCATAAAAAGTTTGTGAGAGTTTTGGAGACTACTTTAAAGTCTACCAGAGTAAGTAAGCTATTCCTTTGTATATGACATTAATATGGTGAAAGAGCAGACTGTTACCATCATGGAAGGTGATGGACGGAAGAAATTCATTAGAAGAAACCATCTAGTCGTGGGAGATCAAGTGATTATTTTTTCCTTAAGAGCACATCTGCCACAGATCATTATTCTCTATTTCAGAAGTGGAAAAATTGACCCACGTGAATCTACTATCATCTTCCAAAGATGCAACCTAAGCGGCTATGAGTACAAATAAATCTTCGATATCCTACCGGTTGCACATACTGTCATTAGGTTTCCATTGTGATCCATTTGACAAATACTAATCTTGCCACACAACATGGTATGTTCGTTCAAGTTAATTGTGTTTTTCCTTTTATTGTATGCATAACTTATGGCAGTCATCTGACATCATTACTCTTTTGGTTTTCATCCACGACGGCATACCAAAAATTAACCATGAACATGGTCTTCTGCCTTAACATTTCTAATGAAGGCATCGTCAGACTTAGTGTTGGAGATTTCAAAAGCATACAAAGAGGGCTGGAGAAAGTTTAATAGGGAGAAAGATGATCAACAAGTTTGAAAAGCTTGATCATCACTGCTAGGACCACCCCGCTTAGGAACGTGATCATTGTTTTTGTCATTAACATCATCTAATAGTTGGGTGGTGTGTGCTAGCTACATGTTTATTTAGAACCTTGATCGTGTATGTTATTGGTTGAAAATATTAGGTTCTACTTTTTTATATTGATCAAAATTCTCATAAATGTTATGTGTTCCATATGGTGAACCAATATATTAGTTGTTGACGGTGTTAATATTCTATTTCAGCTAATATTTAGCTATTTCACTTTGCTGTCATTCTGGATTATAAAAAAAGTTTATTTAGTATTCTCGAAATTACGTTAATAGCATGGCATACTATAAACACATCACTAGTGTGTGGATTACCACTGGCATGTCCATTACACGCCACCACCACCCGTGTCAAATACTAGTGTAGTAGCACCAGTGGCATGTCGAATACATGCCACTAAGGAGTGTTTTGGCACGCCACCAAGAGCTAGTGGGATATCAGGTGTTTCCACCCGCATTATGCACATACTTGACAACGATGATACAGTCATTTCTAGCAACCAATCTACCATTTGATGGCTTCTCGCCAACCAGATCCAAGCATTAAGAAAACTTAGTGTCTTCCCAAGCCATAGGAGAAGGCGTCGAAAGAAGGCCAAGGACCTCCCTGTGATGTCTACACACTTCTATTTTTGTAGACAGTTGTTGGGCCTCCAAGTGCAGAGGTTTGTAGAATAACAGCAAGTTTTCCTTAAGTGGATTACCCAAGGTTTATCGAACTCAGGGAGGAAGTGGTCAAAGGTATTCCCTCTCAAGCAACCTTGCAATCAAGATACAAGAAGTCTCTTGTGTCCCCAACACACCCAATACACTTGTCAGGTGTATATGTGCACTAGTTTGGCGAAGAGATAGTGAAATACAAGTGGTAACTGTGCCAGAAAAGAGCTTGATAGTGAGGTAAAGACTATAGCAAGCAAACATGCAATAGATCTAGTAGCAAACGGTGTTTCAACGCTTAGAAACAAGGCCTACTTTCACTAGTGAACAGTCTCTCATATAAATATCCTCTCTTCATGATACTACTCTTAACTACTCTCCGGTTGGACACTCTAATCCACGGTAGGGCCTTCCCCAATCTAGATAACCCCACAGTGTCACCTTGAGCACTAGATGGTTCCAACAAACACCACAATTTCATAGAGACATCCAACTCCAAATATAACTCATAACAAATATTCAATCTAGCCAAAGTGCCACACACGGTATGCACGCTGTCACTTTCACACACGTGGGGAAAAGCATAGATCTATTAAAGCACAAAGAGTATTTATGTAGACTCAAACCTAAGTGCCACCATGGTGTGCATGCTGTCACTTTTACACACATGGGGAGAGCAGAGATCTAATGAAGCACTTGAGTATCAAGGTAGATCTACTTGATTACAAAGCTCATGACCACAACAATATCATGCATAGAGAGAGAGAGATGAACACATAGCTACCGGTAGAGCCCTTAGCCCTGAGGAAGAACTACTCCCTCCTCATCATGTGAATCAGCAACGGTGATGAAGATGGCGATGGAGATCGATGGAGATGGCTCCGGGGGCACTTCCCCGTCCTGGCAGGGTACTGTTGGAATTATGCCCTAGAGGAAATAATAAAGATGTTATTATTATAATTCTTGTTCATGATAAAGTTTATATTCCATGCTAGAATTGTATTAAGCGGAAACTTTGATACTTGTGTGGTTTATGAACAACACCGTGTCCCTAGTATGCCTCTATGGACTAGCTCATTGATTAATGATGGTTAAGGTTTCCTAACCCTATACATGAGTTGTCGATTAATAATGAGATCATGTCATTAGGAGAATGATATGATGGACAGACCCAAATTAAGCAGAGCAATTAGATCGTGTCATCGTGTTCATCTTTGTGAAGCTTTTCTTATGTAAAGTATTATATTCCTTAGACCATGATATAATGCAACTCCCAGGTATCGGAAGAAAGCTTTGAGGTCATCAAACGTCATCCTATGAGAGGGTGATCATAAAGGTGTCTCTCAGGTGATCGGAAAGTACTTGTTGGGTTGTATGTATCGAGATGGGATTTGTCCCTCCCAAGTCGGAGAGATATACTTCGGGCCCACTCTCTAATCGATATCAACACCGCTTGCAAGCACGTGGTTAAAGAGTTAATCACAAAGTGATATCGGATTACGGAATGAGTAAAGTACTTGCTGTGAACGAGATTGAACTAGGTATGCCGATACCAACGATCGAATCTCAGGCAAGTGAAATATCGCGTGACGAAGGGAATATATATATGGGATTAATTGAATCCTGGCATCGTGGTTCATCTGATATGATCATCGATGAATATGTGGGAGTCAATATGGGTTTCCAGACCCCGCTGTTGATTATTGATAGAAGATCATGTCTGCATATTCTCGAACCCGTAGGGTCACACACTTAACGTGTCTCGACGCTAGGATAGAATGGATAATTGGTTTATGAGTTTTTGTTCAGAGTCTAGGATGAGATCCAGGACATCACGAGAGGTTCCGGAATGTTCTGGAGAATAAGATTCATATAAGGGAAATCAGTTTTTTGGATTTCAGAATTGTTTTGGATTGTTCGGTATTGTACCGGAAGGTTCTAGAAGCTTCCGGAGTGGGACCAACATGGCCCCACTTTTCGGGAGGGGGCGTGGGCCTACGAGGGAGTGCCCTGGACACATTGGGCCAGGGGCACAATGCCCCATAGGCCCAGCCGGCCAAGCCCTAGGGGAAACCCTAGGGAGAGCTTCTAGAAGGAGGGGGGAAACTTGCCCCCCACTCCTCCCATGTGGCCGCCGGCCCTAGGGTTTTGAGGAGGGGCAAGGGCAGACGGCCAGACCTCTATATAAAGAGGGCAGGGGCACACCCTTTCCCCACACCTCCTCAAACCCTAGCCGCCTACCTGCTGCCCTCCTCTCTCTCTCCCGACTGCGCGTAGGCGAAGCCCTGCCGCAGAAACTCTCCACCTTTTGCACCACGCCATCGTGTTGTAGATCCAATCTATCTCTCCACCCCACTTGCTGGACCGAGTAAGGAGGAGATGTCGAGATGCCGTACGTGTGCATCTCTCGGAGGTGTCGCCACTTGCGGTGTTGGATCGGATCAGATCGCGAGGAGGAGAAGGCTAGTACGACTACATCAACCACGTTCCGTTGAACGTTCCGCTATGCGATTTCTTCAAGGGTATGAAGATATCATCTATCCCTCTCGTTGTTTGCATCTCCTAGATTAGATCTTGGCTTTTATCGTTCGCATTCGTAGAAAATTTTGATTTACTATGCTGCGAAACCCTTCAATGGTATCAGAGCTAGATCTATGCGTAGATGTGTTTCATGAGTAGAACGCAACATGCTTGTTGTGGGCGTTGATGTTTTCTGTTGAAAGCCTCTTGTTGTGTACTTCTTATGACGCGGGATAGTGAGATCGAAGCGGTCTAGGCCAACTTTAGGCGACCTCGTTCGCGAGACCGGCTCCGCACTTGACGTGTGGCTTGCACACATGCGGCTGGTGGATGCCAGTTTCTCTCACTATAGTTGTCATGGGATTTACACCGGATGTTGGCAACCATAATATCACCGTTGCGGCTTTCCGTAGGTAAGAATCGTTCTTAGCTTGTTACTCCCATAAGCCACGTAAAACATGCAACAACAAATTAGAGGCGTCTAACTTGTTTCTGTAGGGAGTGTTTCTGTGATATGGTATGGCCCAAGATGGGATGTGCATGTTTTATGCAATGATCATGTTTTGTAATGTTTCACGTCTTGCATGTCGATGAGTACACAACCGGCAGGAGCCATATGATTGTCTTTATAATTGTGTATGACCTGTGTGTCACCTTCTTATACGCCATGTAATAGCTTTACTTTATCGCTAAGTAGTTAGCAATAGTTGTAGTTGCTATTCGTGGTGGAGGCAATCATGGTGGAGTGATGGAGATCATGCTGGCACGCACAAGATGGAGATCATTGCGCGGAGATTGGCTATACCATGTCACATAAAATTATATGCATGTGATGTTTATCCTTTTATGTATCTTATTATGCTTAGATCGCGACGGTAGCATTATAAGATGATTCCTCACTTAAAGATCAAGATAAAACTGTGTTCTCCCCATGTATGCACCGTTGCGAAAGTTCGTCGTGTTCAAGCATCACATGATGATCGAGTGCTATAAACTCTACGTTCACATACAACGGGTGCAAGCCAGTTTTGCACACGTGGAAATACTTGGGTTTGACTTGACGAGCCTAGCATGTACAGACATGGCCTCGGAACACACGAACCGAAAGGATAAGCATGAGTCAGATGAATGATATGATCGACACTTCATTGTCCACCATTGAAACCACATCTCTTCTCGTGAAGATCGGATTAGGTGTGGTGAATTTGGATCATGTTCACTAAGCAACTTGAGGGATGTTGAATTTAGTGGGAGTTCATCTAGTAATATGATTAAGTTGAACTAGTTATCATGAACATAGTCTAAATTGTAATTGCAAATTTTGTAGATCAAATGGCTAAGTCCAACTTCAACTTCAACGTTTTTGCTGAGAAAGAAAAGCTTAAGAACAATGGGTCTAACTTCACCAACTGGTTCCGCAATGTGAGAATCATTCTCGCTAGCGGACAAAAGGAATATGCCTTGAGAAAGCGCTAGGTGACGCCCCTGCTGTAGATGCGTCGGCTGATGAAAAAGCTGTTTATCAGTCGCGCAAAGATGATTATGGTGTGATTAAGAGCACCATGTTGTTTGCTATGGAATCGGACCTTCAAAATCATTTTGAGGAGTTCGCTGGGCCCTTTGAGATTCTTGAGGAACTGAAAACCATGTTTCAGACTCAGGCCCGTTCTGAGAGATATGAGATCTCTGAGAAATTCTTTAACTGCAAGATGGAGGAAGGGAGTTCCGTTAGTGAGCATGCCATTAATATGTTGGGCTACACTCAACGCCTTGAGCAACTGGACTGCAAGATTCCGGAGGAGCTCAAGATTGAAAGAGTTCTGCAATCACTCCCTCCTAGCTACAAAGGTTTTGTAGTTACTCATAATCAGATTGGTTCCACTGATACGATCACTGAGATCTTCGCTAAGCTGAAAGCGACGGAGGTGGACATCAAGAAAGATAATCATGTGTTGATGGTCAACAAGCCCCCCAGCTTTAAGAAAGGTAAGGGTGCAAAGAAGTCCTTCAAGAAAGGCAGCGGCAAGCGCGTTGCCCCCGCTGAGAAGAAGCTCAAGTCTGGACCTAAGCGGATAATCTTTGAGTTCTTCTATTGCAAGGACAAGGGTCACTGGAAGCGCAACTGTCCGAAGTACTTAGCGGACAAGAAGGCTGGCACCATTAAAGGTATATTTGATATACATGTTATTGATGTTTACCTTACTAGCGCTCGTTGTAGTGCCTGGGTATTTGATACTGGTTCAGTTGCTAATATTTGTAACTCGAAACAGGAGCTACGGAATAAACGGAGGCTAGCGAGCGATGAGGTGACGATGCGCGTTGGCAATGGATCAAGAGTTGATGTGATGGCCGTCAGCATGCTCTCCTTAGTTTTACCTTCGGGATTAGTTTTAAACCTTAATAAATGTTATTATGTGCCTGTGTTGAGCATGAACATCATATCTGGATCGTGTTTATTGCAAGACGGTTATTCATTTAAATCGGAGAATAATGGTTGTTCTATTTATATGAGTAACATCTTTTATGGTCATGCACCTGTTGTGAATGGTTTATTTCTTCTGAATCTCGAAAGCAATGAAACACACATCCATAACATTAAGGCTAAGAGATGCAAGGTAGATAGTGATAATACGACTTATTTGTGGCACTGCCGTCTAGGTCATGTTGGTGTAAAATGCATGAAGAAACTCCATTCTGATGAACTTTTGGAGTCTCTTGATTTTCAATCATTTGACACGTGCGAGCCGTACCTCATGGGCAAGATGATCGAAACCCCGTTCTCCGGTATAATGGAGCGAGCAACGGACTTGTTGGAAATCATACATACCGATGTATGCGGACCAATGAGTGTTTCGACGCGCGCTGGATATCGCTATTTTCTCACTTTTACTGATGACTTAAGTAGATATGGGTATATCTATTTAATGAAACATAAATCTGAAACATTTGAAAAGTTCAAAGAATTTCAGAACGAAGTGGAAAACCATCGTAACAGAAAAATTAAATTTCTACGATCCGATCGTGGAGGTGAATATTTGAGTTATGATTTTCTCACGCATCTTAAAGCAAGCGGAATCGTTTCGCAACTCACGCCACCCGGAACACCACAGTGAAATGGTGTGTCTGAACGCCGGAATCGAACTTTATTGGATATGGTGCGATCGATGATGTCTCTTCTAGATTTGCCGTTATCATTTTGGGGTTATGCATTAGAAACCGCTGCATTCACTTTAAATAGGGCACCATCTAAATCCATTGAGACGACACCGTATGAACTGTGGTTTGGTGCTAAACCTAAGTTGTCGTTTCTTAAAGTTTGGGGATGCGAAGCTTACGTCAAGAATTTGATGCCGGACAAGCTCGAACCCAAAGCGGAGAAATGCGTCTTCATAGGATACCCTAAGGAAACGATTGGGTATACCTTCTACCACAGATCCGAAGGCAAAGTGTTTGTTGCAAAGAACGGATCCTTTCTTGAGAAGGAGTTTCTCTCGAAAGAAGTGAGTGGGAGGAAGGTAGAGCTAGACGAGGTTATTGAACCTTCTCTTGAGTTGGAGAGTAGCGCAGCACCTGAAATTGTTCTAGTGCCGTCTGCACCAACAATAGAGGAAGCTAATGACGAGGATCATGAAGCTTCAGACGATGCTACTACTGAACATCGCAGGTCGACAAGGTCGCGTGCCCCTCCTGAGTGGTACGGCAACCCTGTCTTAACTGTCTTGTTGGTAGACAATAGTGAACCTGCGAACTATGAGGAAGCGATGATGAGCCCAGACTCTGAGAAATGGCTAGAGGCCATGAAATCCGAATTGGGATCCATGAGCGAAAACCAAGTATGGACTTTGATGGACCCTCCTATCAACCGAAAGGCCGTTGAGTGCAAATGGATTTTTAAGAAGAAAATGGACGCGGATGGTAATGTTACTGTCTATAAAGCACGACTTGTTGCAAAAGGTTTTCGACAAGTTCAAGGTGTTGACTACGATGAGACTTTCTCTCCCATAGCGATGTTTAAGTCCATTCGGATTTTATTAGCGATTGTTGCGTTTCATGATTATGAAATATGGCAGATGGATGTCAAGACTGCGTTCCTCAATGGCAACATTGATGAAGAGTTGTATATGATGCAACCCGAAGGTTTTGTCGATCCTAAGGATGCTGATAAAGTGTGCAAACTTCAGCCTTCCATTTATGGACTGAAGCAAGCATCTCGGAGTTGGAACCTTCGTTTTGATCAAGTGATCAAGAGCTTTGGATTTGTTCCAAATTTCCACGAAGCTTGTATCTACAAGAAAGTGAGTGGGAGCTCAGTGACATTTTTAGTACTATATGTGGATGACATATTGATTATTGGAAATGACATTGATATGCTTAACGATGTGAAGAGTTATTTGAACAAATGTTTTTCAATGAAAGACCTAGGAGAATCTGCTTATATATTAGGCATCAAAATCTATAGAGATAGACAAATACGCCTAATAGCTTTAATCCAAAGTACATACCTAGACAAAGTTCTGAAAAGGTTCAGAATGGATAAGGCAAAGAAAGGTTCAGTGCCCATGTTGTCAGGTAAGATATTGAGCAAGACTCAGTGTCCAGCTACGGTAAACGATAGAGAAGCTATGATAAAAGTGCCTTATGCCTTGGCCATAGGTTCTATCATGTATGCCATGATGTGTACTAGACCGGATGTGTCCAATGCTCTTAGTTTGACGAGCAGATACCAAAGTGATCCAGGAGTGGAACACTGGACAGCCGTGAAGAACATCCTAAAGTATTTAAATAGGACTAAAGAAATGTTCTTGGTCTATGGAGGTGATGAGCAGCTCGTCGTAAAAGGTTACGTCGATGCTAGTTTCGACACCGACAAGGATGATTCTAAATCTCAGACAGGATACGTTTATATTTTGAATGGAGGAGCTGTGAGCTGGAGAAGCTGCAAGCAAAGCGTGATCGTGGGATCTACAGTAGAAGCGGAATACATGGCTGCTGCAGAAGCGTCAAGTGAAGGAGTTTGGATCAGGAACTTCATCACTGAGCTTGGTGTGGTTCCAAGTGCCTTGGACCCATTGGAGATATTGTGTGACAACACTGACGCCATAGCACTGGCTAAGGAACCAAGATATCATCCAAAGACCAAGCACATCAACCGCAAGTTTCATATAATTCGAGATTATATATCAGATGGAGATCTGAAGATTAGCAAAGTACATACGGATCTGAATGTCGCAGATCCATTGACTAAACCTCTTCCACGAGCAAAACATCATCAGCACCTTAGTGCCATGGGTGTTAGATTGTTGACAGATGTAAACTAGATTATTGACTCTAGTGCAAGTGGGATTATGCCCTAGAGGCAATAATAAAGATGTTATTATTATAATTCTTTTGCATGATAAATTTTATATTCCATGCTAGAATTGTATTAAGCGAAAACTTTGAGACTTGTGTGGTTTATGAACAACACCGTGTCCCTAGTATGCCTCTATGGACTAGCTCATTGATTAATGATGGTTAAGGTTTCCTAACCCTAGACATGAGTTGTTGATTAATAATGAGATCATGTAAGATCCCTCCTTTGTAAAGGAAAGGATCCCTGTGATTGCAATGCTAGTCCCTGGATCAATGCTAGCATCCACAGTTTAAGATGAAGTACACAGATACAAAGGTCGTTTATTACATTCATTCCAGAGATAAAACATAGTCTTTTACAACTCAGGGCCAAAGGCCTAATACAAGAGTTTTGGAATAAGTAAATAAACATAAGTCTTCATCTTCATGTGCCACAGGCAAGCATGTTGAGTGTAGACTCATGACTCCTACTCATCATCGGAGTAACTTTGCATCACAAGTTACAAATTCTGACCAGGTGGGTCAATACTTTGGAATAGTATTGGCAAGTGATACCTTAGTAAATCTTAAGTGGACTATATTACTATATGCATTTTGGCTAAGTGTAGCTTGGCTTGCTTTGCTCAAAATAGGTTTTTCCTATTAGTTGAAATCACTAAGTTTTTCTTTGTCAAAAACTTTCCCAAGAAACCACCAATAGACAGTGGGGTCCTTCACCCTTGTTCACCCACAAGTTTTACTTAGAAGTTGGAGTGATGAGATTCTTGTAGCTTCCATGTCTTGATGCTCAAATTGTCCATTGCCATGGACCTGGCTAAGTACTTAGATTTTCCATCTGCAGAGGTTGTGCACTTTCCCCACCAGACTTGGTTTCCCAAGACAGGACCTTTCAGAAGCCTTTCCTTAGTCAAATGGACGTGCTCCAACCTATCATTCCCACTACCACCAACTGTCCAAGTGACTAAGTTCTAGCAACCTATATGATCATGGCAGAGCCCATATTGCCAAGTGGTTGCACTGTAATCTTTCTCAACACTTGGCCTCCAAATCCCTTTGTGCCTGGGTGGCATACCACAAGTGAGATACACAAGCCAAATCCATGGCCTTGTGTAACCACTCAACCAAAAACCACCATTCAAGTCCCATTCCACCCAGGAAGTTCATTGACTTAGTTGTTTTATTAAGAAAAGCATGAGTCCAGAAGGACTTAGAATTATTTCACCATAGCATGTACATACTTTACCAACCCTTGTTTTCTACTAGCTAGGCTAAGCATGGCATAGTAACTTAACTTAGGAAAATTTCCTAGCAATTCTACACTACATAGGATTTCCCAACATAGCATTTGGCAAAAGTAGCATGCAAGACTTAGCAAAAATAATTCTAATGCTTATTCAAAATAAAGGGTGGAAATATCATGAAGTATCACTTGCCTTGGTAATGGGGAGAGTAGCACTCTTCACAATCACAGTCACTAGCAAAATCTACACAAAAATTTGTAGCATACAATTACACACAATTTATATACAAACAAAAATATGAATGCATGCATGCAAGAAATTACTAAGTGATGATTTTGAAAATTCTACCAAGCAAGTGTATGATTCAGAAACAAAACGAGGCACAAAGTTTGCTAACTAAACTTATTTAGCTATAAAACAATTTGTTAAACAAAAACTATGCCCAAAATGGACCTAAACATGTTTCTGCATACAAAGTCATTTTAATAGATACTATTTGTTAAACACATTGCAGATTTAGAAAGGCCTTGATTCACTGATTCCAACGGTATAAAATTTGCAAAAATCTAACGTGGGAATCTCAAGTTATAGCCATTTGAAATCTGGTTCTAAATCTGTTTTTGAATTCTGTTTTTGAATCAACCCTAGACACGTGTCGCAACATTACTGGCGGGTACCGATTCGTTTGGATCGACAGACGCAGGCCGTAGGATCTACTTAGATCTACCAGCGCAGAGGCACGCGATACCCCTTCGATTATGATCTATCCTAGCCCTACGATATAGATCCAACGGACACAGACAGCAAGCCACTAACTGGCGGCGCTTAACGGCTGCGCGCGGCGGCGACGGCCAGATGGTGGCGGCGCCGGCGATACTGGAAGCTAGATAGGTAGGGAAGATACTCACCGTGATCGCAAGGACGAGGTGATGCTCAACGTACGAACGGCTCGGCAAGGGGCGCTCAGGGTTGCGGTGGATTGCTCGCCGGAGTAGGGTCTGGCGACGGGCGGCTCTGTTGGAGGTCGAAGACGACGCTGTCGATCACGAGGAGGCAAACAGAAGGTTTGTTCAGATGCAGAAGATCACGGAGAAGACACGTGCGTGAAGGAGGGAGCTTGGGGCGGTCTGAACTTACCGGGGGAGCTCGTCGGAGTTAAAGCCGAAGACGGTGGCGCTCAGTTGCTTGCGTTGCCGACGTTCTGGATCACGCGCGGGCGAGCTAGTGGTACTGGGAGGTGCGCGAGGTCAAATGGGGTCTGTTTGTGTGAACCAGGAGCAGAGGGGTGGTCGGAGTTGGCCGGAATCGTGGCTGCAGCTCGTCGGAGACAGCGGGGTTCCGATGAGCAATTTGTGCAGCCTGGGGGCGCTCTAGGCTTGGGGTTTGGGGGAGATTGGAGAGGGGGCAGAGGGGGTTTAAGTAGCCAGTATACGAGCGAGATTTACTTGTGCATTTACACGAATTGAAGCTGCGCAAATCAACAGGAAACGGCCGGCGTCAATTTGGGGATGAACCAGTCGTGGGGGTGGAGATGACGGTACCCGCGTGGGCCACGGTTGTCAGCGAGAGAGGAGGAGGGGGAGTGGTTCCTGCCTGTCAGCGAGCTGGTGGGTGCGGGGGTGGGTGAAGGAAAACATTTCGCGGGGTGAGAGCTGCTGGGCTAGTTGGCCCGTGTTGGGTTGGGTCGGCCAGATTGGCTGGCTGCCTATTTTTTGTTTCCTTCTTTACTCCTTTTCTTTTTCTGATTTGATTTTCTGAATAGATTTTCAAATGACTTCAAGTTCATTTTGAATTCAAATTTTCCTGGGATATTTGCAGTGAGCAGTAGTCTCAAATATAGGCATAAGATCATGTGGTTGCTTTGCAAAGGCTTGGTCAAGCTTGGGGATCAAAATATCAGAGACTTGGCACTTGGTTTGCAAAATTTGAAAAATAGTTTTTGAACCTATTTCCCAATTTGAAAACTTGGTTTAAATTCTACACTTAAACCTATCTTCATAGAAGGCAACAAACTTGGTTTATAAACAATCAAACTTTCAAATGGGGATAGCCATTTGATTTAAATTTGTTCACATAAAATCATAGCACCAAGTGCTTCTGTTTTTCTGAAATGAGTTTGAAATTTGATCTCAAATCTATATGCATGCATGAATGATATGCAAACTTTGAAATTATGATTTTATGGATGTTACAGATCATGTCATTAGGAGAATGATATGATGGAAAGACCCAAATTAAGCAGAGCAATTAGATCGTGTCATCGTGTTCATCTTTGCGAAGCTTTTCTTATGTCAAATATTGTATTCCTTAGACCATGAAATAATGCAACTCCCTGGTATCGGAAGAAATCTTTGAGGTCATCAAACGTCATCCTATGAGAGGGTGATCATAAAGGTGTCTCTCATGTGATCAGAAAGTACTTGTTGGGTTGTATGTATCGAGATGGGATTTGTCCCTCCCAAGTCGGAGAGATATACTTTGGGCCCACTCGGTAATCGATATCAACACCGCTTGCAAGCACGTGGTTAAAGAGTTAATCACAAAGTGATATCGGATTACGGAACGAGTAAAGTACTTGTTGTGAACGAGATTGAACTAGGTATGCCGATACCAACGATCGAATCTCGGGCAAGTAAAATATCGCGTGACGAAGGGAATATATATATGGGATTAATTGAATCCTGGCATCGTGGTTCATCCGATATGATCATATATGAATATGTGGGAGTCAATATGGGTTTCCGGACCCCGCTGTTGAATATTGATAGAAGATCATGTCTGCATATTCTCGAACCCATAGGGTCACACACTTAACGTGTCTCGACGCTAGGATAGAATGGATAATTGGTTTATGAGTTTTTGTTCGGAGTCTCGGATGAGATCCAGGACATCACGAGAGGTTCCGGAATGGTCCGGAGAATAAGATTCATATAAGGGAAAGCAGTTTTTTGGATTTCGGAATTGTTTCGGATTGTTCGGTATTGTACCGGAAGGTTCTAGAAGCTTCCGGAGTGGGACCAACGTGGCTCCACTTGTCGGGAGGGGGCGTGGGCCTACGAGGGAGTGCCCTGGCCGCATTGGGCCAGGGGCACAAGGCCCCATAGGCCCAGCCAGCCAAGCCCTAGGGGAAACCCTAGGGAGAGCTTCTAGAAGGAGGGGGGAAACTTGCCCCCCACTCCTCCCATGTGGCCGCCGGCCCTAGGGTTTGGAGGAGGGGCAAGGGCAGCCGGCTAGCCCTCTATATAAATAGGGAAAGGGCTCACCCTTTCCCCACACCTCCTCAAACCCTAGCCGCCTACCTGCTGCCCTCCTCTCTCTCTCTCTCTCTCTCTCTCTCTCTCTCTCTCTCTCTCCCGACTGCGCGTAGGCGAAGCCCTACCGTAGAAACTCTCCACCTTTTGCACCACGCTATCGTGTTGTAGATCTAATCTATCTCTCCACCCCACTTGCTAGACCGAGGAAGGAGGAGACGTCGAGGTGCCGTACGTGTGCATCTCTCGGAGGCGTCGCCACTTGCGGCGTTGGATCGGATCGGATCGCGAGGAGGAGAAGGCTAGTACGACTACATCAACCACGTTTCGTTGAACGTTCCGCTGTGCGATTTATTCAAGGGTATGAAGATCTCATCTATCCCTCTCGTTGTTTGCATCTCCTAGATTAGATCTTGGCTTTTCTCATTCGCATCCGTAGAAAATTTTGATTTACTATGCTGCGAAACCCTTCAGCTGGAACAGAGACTTACTGTCCCCTGAATCTCCCCTTCGGTGGCGGCGGCGCTACGGAGGTTTTCGTGGATTTCTTATGGATCGTTTAGGGTTTTCCCATCGGAAGCTTCTTATAGGCGCAGGAATCAAGGTCAGTGGGGGTCCAGGGGGCCTACACCCCCTCCAGGCACCTCCAAGGCTTTCCCGCGCCTAGGGGGGTTTGGCCACCCTGTGGCCCCCCTCCGGCTTTGCTTCGTGGTTTCGTGTTGCTCCGGGAAAAATAATAACTTTGGCTTTTGTCCCGTCCAATTCCGAGAATATTGATTTTCTGCCTTTCTGGAACTAAAAACAGAAGAAAACAGGAAACTGGCACTGTGGCAACTTGTTAATAGGTTAGTTCCAGAAAAGATATAAAAAACACCTCAAAGTATAGACAAAGCAAAGCAAAGTAGATACAAAACAAGCATGGAGCATCAAGAATTATAGATATGTTTCTGACGTATCAAGCATCCCCAAGCTTAACGCCAGCTCTTCCTCGAGTAGGTAAGTGATAAAATAATAATTTTTGAGGTGACATGCACCATCAAAACCAAGATCAAACCATTTGCAAGCATTGAAAGCTGGGATCAAAGAAATCTAAACATGTGCATGAAAGATGGAGTTATAACAATAAGACGAAGTAACTATGCATGCAACATGAAAGGCTACAAACAAAGATCATGAATAACATGCATTGAAAAACGTTTGTTTATTTCACATACAGAAAATATGGCATAGTGGCATTCAGCTTGTCCCTCATAGAGTAGCAAATAGATGCATAGGACACCTTCAAAGTTCACAAGGGTGACTAGAAACAAATATCATAAGAGCAAGTAATATCACAATATGCATCAATCAATAAGTTTTGGGACACTGCACACAGAATGACAACTATGCTCTCTTAATGGTGCCTAAAGGTAGAAGGTGGAGACTCAATAGTGGTGGAAGAAAGGCCTTTTATAAAGGAAGCAGGGATTTCAAGTTTCAAAAAGTGCTTCCAAAAATTATGGTACTTGTTAGCTTTCAACCCTCATTGCCCCTATCATAAGCATTTTGAAGTGGTTAAGGTTAAAGTGGCAAAGATGGAGTATATGCTTGATGAAGTATAAGTTGGCAATCTCAAGTCCCTTGAATACGAGGGCCACACCTCATGCATACTCAAATTTGGGTCCAGGTAAGTTCTTGTCATTGTAAGTATTTGCATATCATTGAGAACCGCCAACGGGATACACTTGCACATGGTACAGGAGCTTTCCCATAACCAAAATGACAAGGCAAGTAGACAATGAGCATCCCGGCAATCTTTTTATTTACCATATGCATAGCTTTTTATTGAGGATGCTTCTTATAAGTTCCCTCTTTATTTCACATCGGTGACATCCATAGACAAAAGAGCATGATATCAACTGAGTACAAAGTATAAGTGCAATGTTGAAAAGTTCCCCGTGACAGCATGGTTCTGCTAATTCCAACTTATAAGTGCAAGCATATACAACAAAGTTGTCACAATGGTTCAAGTTTATTATGGGCAAATAATAAAGTGTTCCATCAAGTTTGTGAGGGCTTTAATCACTAAGTTTTCACATAACAAAATAGTTTTTAATTGGAAGATAGTTAAAAACAAGAATATACTTGGAATGGTGTAACACACCATGCATAGGAGTTTATAGTGGACACTTTGGAATAATTTGGTTTCTTGGGAGTTGGAAGCATGAGTAGAGATTACTCATACAAGTGGAGGCTAGCAAAAGACTGGGAGCAACCAACTAAGAGAGCAATAATGGCCATAATCATACAGTGCAACAAAGCATTACTAATCAAAGCAAAGAGTGGTACTACAAGTCAAGGACTAAATGATCATAGAGGCTAATGGTGACTTGTTCATAGTCATAACATGGTGTGAGCATGTGCCAAGTCAACCCAAACAAAGTATCTAAGGAGAATACCACAATACTATGCTTTTTTGCATGCTAAAACAATGCATAATTTCTTCAAGGCACCCTAAGAAATCCCAATTGTTTGGAACAAGACATGCTACAACAATAATCACTAAGCATAAGGTCAAAACAACGCCTAGCATGTCATGCTAAAGTCTAAGTCATAGTCAATGCAAGCTCCTCTTTTGTACCACTATAAGCATGAAACTTTCTACTCTTTTCGAACACCAAACATCTTATTTGAAACAACTCACAAAGATAATAATCAATAAATAATAGTGAGCTTGTCGCACAAATCCACAAAGAAGAACTAAAAAGTTCTAAGCTGAAAGTAGAAGAAAACTAAGGCTGAACGCAGTGCTAGCAAAAGTGAACACTCACAAAACAATAAGAGTGAAAACTAGAGTGTTCTAGGCAATGGAAACAGAGTGTGTCTCTCTCCAAAAGAAGTGTGGTGTAACCAACCAACTTACTCAAGAAAACTAAGCAAATGAAAACTAAAAACTAAAACTAAGACGCTCCAAGAACAACACAACAATGCATGAAACAATAAAACTGAAGTGTCTAGAAAGACCTGAGATTTTTATTGATGAATAAGGGGATGCCTTGGGAATCCCCAAGCTTTGACGCTTGTACCTCTTGGATATTTCTTGGGGTGACACCGGGGTGTCATCACCAAGCTTGATCTTTTGTCCATTATTCATCTCATAACATCATTCTTTCTCTACACCTCGAATTTTTCCTTCATACAAAACTTCACACAATCATCATTAGCAACATTAGTGTATTCAAAAGATATTAAACCTCTGGCAAAGCTTTGGAACAGTAAGGCTTTTCACTAAAAACACAAGCTACTGCAGTAACTTCTTAAAAAGCTCAATTCCCCAAAAGAGAACTCAAAAAGGAATCAATAAGAAGCAAATGCAAATAATGGCAGAAATCTGTCAAAACAGACCAACAAGTAGAAACCGATTTTTTATAAAATATTATGTTGCTCAAATCAAAAAGTGTTTAACTAACCAAATTTAGCTAACATACTGTGGGATTTATTAGTAAATTTTCAGCTCAATCCAAGTTACATAGACTCCTCACGAATATTTTTGGTGGAGGACAAAAATCTGTTTCGGGACAGCAACTCCCCAAATCTTACTTCCCTCTCATTAGAGATTATTATTGGCACAAAAAGCAAACAAAAAGTATAAGAAGATGTCATTACAGAAGTAATAACTTCCAAGACTCAAGAAAACTATTGGGTTATCTCCCAACAAGTATTTTTCTTTAATGCCTTTAAGTTAGGCTTGATAGTTTGAGAAGATGCTCACATAAGAAATATGAATTCAAGTAAAGGAGAGCATCAAGAAGCAAATTCAAAACACATTTAAGTCTAACCCACTTCCTATGCATAGTAATCCTGTAAGGAAACAAGTCATAAAATCACAAAGCACCAAGCATAGGAAAGCAAAACAAGTGCAACTTCAAGATTTTCAACATAAAGAGGGGAAACTTAATATTATTGAGATGCATAAGACCATGTTTCATTCTCTCATAATAACTTTCAGTAGAAACATGAATAAAATCAACAATATAACTATCACATAAAACATTCTTATCATGAGCCACATGCATTAAATGATTTTTACTCTCCACATAAGCATAGTCATTCTTAGTAATCATAGTGGGAGCAAATTCAACAAAATAGCTATCATTACTATTCTCATCACCATAATCATCAAATATAGGAGGCATATTGTAATCACAATTAACTTTCTCCTCAATAGTAGGTGGACTAAAAATATCATATTCATCATTGTAATCATCATATATTGGAGGTTTGGTATCATCATAAGCAATAGAATAGCTATCTTCCAAAGCTGGGGGACTAAAAAGATCATTTTCATCAAAACTGGCTTCCCCAATCTTAGACTTTTCCATAGCATTAGCAATAATAGTGTCCAAAGAATTCATGCTAATAACATTGCTATTAGCATGCAAATAAAGCTCCATAGGTTTTTTAATTTTCTCTTCAAACACTTCATGTCCTAACTCAAGATAAATACTATAAAGCACTCTAATTTTTTTCCATTAAGCCTAACTAGTGAAAACAAGAAACAAAAAGACAAAATTGCAAAATCTAAAGGAAATAACTTCGATCACTCACACCGGAGGATGTGAGTACCTTTTACCTTACCTCCCCGGCAACGGCGCCAGAAAAGAGCTTGATATCTACGCACTTATATTCTTGTAGACAGTTGTTGGGCCTCCTTGTGCAGAGGTTTGTAGAACAACAATAAGTTTCCCTTAAGTGGATTACCCAAGGTTTATCGAACTCAGGGAGGAAGTGGTCAAAGGTATTCCCTCTCAAGCAACCCTGCAATCAAGATACAAGAAGTCTCTTGTGTCCCCAACACACCCAATACACTTGTCAGGTGTATAGGTGCACTAGTTTGGCGAAGAGATAGTGAAATACAAGTGGTAACGGTGCCAGAAAAGAGCTTGACAGTGAGGTAAAGACTACATCAAGCAAACATGCAATAGATCTAGTAGCAAATGGTGTTTCAACGCTTAGAAACAAGGCCTAGGGATCATACTTTCACTAGTGAACACCCTCTCATATAAATATCCTCTCTTCATGATACTACTCTTAACTACTCTCCTGTTGGACACTCTAATCCACGGTAGGGCCTTCCCCAATCTAGATAACCCCACACTATCACCTTGAGCACTAGATGGTTCCAACAAACACCAGAATTTCATAGAGACATCCAACTCCAAATATAACTCATAACAAATATTCAATCTAGCCAAAGTGCCACACACGGTATGCACGCTGTCACTTTCACACACGTGGGGAAAAGCATAGATATATTAAAGCACAAAGAGTATTTATGTAGACTCAAACCTAAGTGACACCATGGTGTGCACGCTGTCACTTTCACACACATGGGGAGAGAAGAGATCTAATGAAGCACTTGAGTAGCAAGGTATATCTACTTGATTACAAATCTCATGACCACAACAAGATCATGCATAGAGAGAGAGAGATGAACACATAGCTACCGGTAGAGCCCTTAGCCCTGAGGAAGAACTACTCCCTCCTCATCATGGGAATCAGAAACGTTGATGAAGATGGCGATGGAGATCGATGGAGATGGCTCCGGGGGCACTTCCCCGTCCGGCAGGGTGTCGGAACAGAGACTTTATGTCCCCCGAATCTCCCCTTCGGTGGCGGCGGCGCTACGGAGGTTTTCATGGATTTCTTCTGGATCGTTTAGGGTTTTCCCATCAGAGGCTTCTTATAGGCGCATGAGTCAAGGTCGGTGGGGGTCCAGGGGGCCTACACCCCCTCCAGGCGCCTCCAGGGCTTGCCCGCGCCTAGGGGGGTTTGGCCACCCTATGGCCCCCCTCCGGCTCTGCTTCGTGGTTCCTTGTTTCTCCGGGAAAAATAATAACTTTGGCTTTTGTCCCGTCCAATTCCGAGAATATTGATTTTCTGCCTACGGAACCAAAAGTAAGAAGAAAGCAACTGACACTATGGCAACTTGTTAATAGGTTAGTTCCAGAAAATATATAAAAACACCACAAAGTATAGACAAAGCAAAGCAAAGTAGATACAAAACAAGCATGGAGCATCAAAAATTATAGATACGTTTCCGACGTATCACCCTGCCCCTGCTATATTGCTTTCTCGTTGAAGTGAGATGGTAGGATGTTGCTCCGGTTGCAGTTATCATAGATATAAGTCACTAAAAATTGTCCTTGCATCCTCTCCTTTTGTGCAATAGCCACGTGTGGCCACAACACTTCGGATCAACGCATCGACGCCACCAGGACAAAGGGCCACCGTCTGACCTCTAGTCTTTGTTGCATTAGGAGTTGTACTACCTAAGGGCATCTCCATCGGATCGATCCAACCGGTCTGCTGGTGTCCGAATGCGTCCGAGTGGACTGGAGGACAGCTGCGCGCTGGCCTAGCGGGGCGATTCATCCGGACCAACTCACGCGGGCTGACCCATCCATGCACCAAATTTGGGCCGCGGGTGTGTCGGCCCGGATAATGCACTTTTCCTCCCGTTCCCTCCCTTTACCTTGGAAGTATATCCCACCAGTGGTACACAAACCACTCCACTTTTCCCTCGAAAAACCCTCCCCAAATTTTCACTGGCGGAAGCGGAACTGGAGGCGATGGATCTCATCGCCACGTCCAATGTTGCACCCTCCAGCGGTGCTACCGCCAAGAAGTGCGTCCGACTGAAGAAACCGGCCAAGGATATGACGCCGACCGAGCGAAAAGTTGAGTCTGGCAAGCGCGCTGGTAGGCGGGTTGCGGTGAAATCTTCACTCATTGCTGCCAAACTCGACGTGGAGCACGGGAGGAGAACAAGCGCATCCTTGCCACGTAGACCAGGGAGAACACCGAAGAGCTGGCAGCAAATGCCGCCAAGCAGTCCGTCATCATGATGAAGCAGGAGGTGCTGACCGCCGATTTCGGTGGCACCATCGTTGTTACTGGCCTAGCCATGGCTGGCGCATCCTCTACCATATCGATCACTTACACGCTGAGCGACTGGCCGCCAGGTCATCCTAGGATGCCAGGCCCACACACACCATTGCTTGGAGGCCACAGTAGGAACATGGCCACGCTCTCCCAGTTCGTCTTCCCCCACACGGTGATACGTCATAAACGTATCTATAATTTTTGACGCTCCATGCTTGTTTTGTACCAACTATCTTATGTTTTGTCTACACCTTGAGAATTTCTATAAATTTTCTGGAACTAACCTATTAACAAGATGCCACAGTGCCAGTTCTTGTTTTCTTCTGTTGTTGGTTTCAGAAAAGCTAGTAAAGAAATATTCTCGGAATTGGACTAAACAAAAGCCGAACTTCCTATGAAGTACAGAGGCCATAGGGAGGCGCACCCCAGGGAGGCCACACCTGGCCCAGACACGGCTAGTGGGGACGCGCCACCCTAGGGTGTGTCCCCCTGTACTTCTACGGACCTTGCCCCTTCGCCTATATAAACCCCCAAGGAGAAAACCCTAAGTACCCGATCAGAATTCCACAAAAAAGTCTGTAGCCGCCGGCACCTCCATCCCTAGATCGAGAGGGATCTGAAGCTCTTCCCGGCACCCTTCCAGAGATGGAATATCATCCCGGAGGACTTCTTCATCACCATGCCAGCCTCCAGAGTGATGCGTGAGTAGTTCATACTTGTATTATGGGTTCATAGCAGTAGCTATATGGTTGTTTCTCCTCTTTTGTGCTGCCATGTTTAGATCTTGTGAGCTGCCTATCATGATCAAGATCATCTATTTGTAATCCTATATGTTGTGTTTGTTGGGATCTGATGGATATTGAGTACTACGTCAAGATTGATTATTGATTCTATCATGTCTATGTTATTTGTGATCTTGCATGATCTCCGTTGCTAGTAGTTACTTTGGCCAAGTATTTTCTTGTGACTCCAAGAGGGAGTATTTATGCTCGATAGTAGGTTCATGCCTCTAGTAATCTGGGGGAGTGACAGAAACCTCTAAGATTGTAGATGTGTTGTTGCTACTAGGGAGAAAACAACAATCCTTTGTCCAAGGGCAATTGTATTGTTTACTTTACACACTTTGCTTAATACAATTATCTGTTGCTTGCAACTTAATACCCGAGGGTTGTTCAGATGATATCCTGGATGCAGTTGGATTATTAGTCATAGATGCAGTTGGATTACGGTCTATGTATTATGTTGTAATGCCCAAATGAATCTCATAGTGATCATCATGTCATGTGCATGCATTGTTATGCATTCTCTATCTGTCAATTTCCCAACTGTAATTTGTTCACCCAACATGTTATTTATCTTATGGAGAAACACCTCTAGTGAACTGTGGACCCCGGTCCATTCCTTCCCATTGATATTCCATCTACTATCTACTATTTACTTTCTGCAATTACTACAAGCAAATACTATATTCCACACTATACGTTTAATCCTTTATTTTCAGCAAAATCAGTGAGCTTGACAACCTCATTGTAAGTTGGGGCAAAGTATTTTGGTTGTGTCACATCCCAAGATTTTCCAAATCTTGTAATGTGAAAATAAATGAATAAAATAAAACTTTGTTTAAATTTCAGAACCAGAAGAAACTTTTGAATTCAATTGGAACTTCAAACCCATTTGAATTAAATAAAACCTAAAGGTATCTAAAAAGATAAACATTTAATAAAAGGAAAAATAAAAACATTTGGAAATACTATTTTGAAAATCTTGAGTGAAAAGATTTATTTTCAAATGAAATAGAAGTTTATAAATGAAGAATGTTTTATAAAGCCAAATTAAAACCTTGACCAAGCTTTTGAATTAAAACATTTTATTTTAAATAAAATAGCAAAGGTTTAATTAAAAATAACAAAGGATTATTTAAATAAATTAATAAGGACCTAATAACCAAATTTTATACAAATAAAAGGTTTTACTAATTTAATTGAAACATCAAAACTTATTAAATTATTTAAAATATGTTTTCCCAAATATTTGATATTCATAATTAAAACCTACTAAAGTGTTTTGGCTTTATTTTAGATTTTAAAATAATTATCTCAATAAAACAAATCCTATTTTATTTAATAACTGAGACCCACTTATTTAATTGTAAATGGACCATAAATAAAAGGTTATTTTATTTTAAACAAGCTTTCCAAATATTCTTTACTTTCAAATAAAACCTACTGGATTGGTTTTGAAAATATTTGGATTTTAAATGAAGATTTTATTAATTAAAACAAACCCTATTTTATTAAATAACTAATGATCCATTTATTTAATTAATAAATGGAACCTAAAAAGATTTAAAATAATATTTTATTTTAGAATGTGGATTATGATGTTAAACAGAACCAAAAACTCATTACGATAGTTTGAATTATTTGAATGGTTTGAATGTTTGAAATGTTGATTGAAAATCAAATCAGCAAATAGAAAAAAGAAAAGGAAAATGTTTCTGTACAAAAAAAAAGAAACAACAGCG
Source organism: Avena longiglumis (assembly GCA_030063025.1). Classification (NCBI taxonomy): domain Eukaryota; kingdom Viridiplantae; phylum Streptophyta; class Magnoliopsida; order Poales; family Poaceae; genus Avena; species Avena longiglumis. The sequence continues at coordinate 187,944,754 of CP125974.1, read as the reverse complement.
GCCCAACTACCCCAGCCCAAACAACCCACCTAGCCCAATCCCCACCCCACCGCAGCGAAACGTTTCTCACCGTAAAAAGAACCCGCGGAGCAACAGACATGTGGACCCCTCCCCTTCTCCCTTTCTTCCACTGCCAGCGGACCCCACACCCTACTGTTCTTCGTCCTCACCCTCTGTGACCCGTTCTTCCCCCGTTCTGCCGTTGAATCCTCCAGCGTAATTCACCTTAATGCCGCGAGTTAAACCGGCAGTGATCACGCACATTTAATCGTCTCCCTCTCCTCTCCGTTTCCCCTCTGCCTCCTTCCCCGAGCACGCCTCCAGGCCACCACAATTTCTCCTCGACTGCCTCTGTCTCCGACGACGTTCCGACATCGATTCCGGCAGCCCTTGTCGCCCTTTGCCTCCCCGACCATGCTCCCGTGATCCCCACCTCCTGGCGATCATCACCGTAGCGCCAGCTCGCCCCCGAGCGCTCCAGAACGTCGGCAACAACTCCACCTATATGCCGCCGTCGTCTGCTACTTTTCCGGCGAGTCCTCTAGGTAATATCTGACCACCCCCTTTCCTCTCGATGATGCATACATGACCACCGACCGCATGCGCAGCTAACGCAGCCCCTAACTTTTCTTAGCGTGGTCCTAAACGTCGCCAACGACGACAACCTGAGAGCACCGTCGCCCGCAGCTTCTCCGTCGAGCAATTAACAGCAACCCCGTGCGCCCCTCGAGTAGCCGACCCCACCTCGAGCATCAGCAGGTGTCTGCGAGCCTGGTAAGCCTTGCCAGCCTCTCCCTCGCTTCCTGCATCGCCAGCTCCGCCGCTAGCAGAGCGTCGCCGCCGCGCGCTGCCGCTAAGCGCCGCCAGAATTAGGTCAGGCCATCTCCAACCGTTAGATGCAGATCGTAGGGGTACGACAGAATCACTTAACGCGAAGGGGTATGCGTTCAGAGTCGCACGATCGGACTTGATCCAACGCGCCAGAATAGTCAATCCGAGCGAAGCGGTACTGGCGAATGAAAATAGGACGCGTGGCACCACGAGAGTTAAAATAGGATTTGAAATCAGATTGAAATGCCATTTTGAAAACCCTATAACTTTCAAACCACACGTCCAAATTTTACAAATTTTATATCAATGAATTCAGGAGAACAAGCCCTAGCCAACTGTGGAATTAGTTTAGCCAATAGTATCTGTTAGCTTGGTTGAATTTGCAGAAACTTTTGTATGATTGTTTAGAGTTTAAAAATTGTTTAAAATTGAATTTAAGGATAAAACCTTTGCAAATTGGATTGTTGTGACCTTACTGACCCTCGGAACCAACCCTTGGTATTAAAAATGATTTTTGTAAGATTTAGGTTGGATTACTTGACTTAGTCATTTCTAGCCAAATAAAAAGAATGGTTTTTGTTATAAAAATGTTTATGGAAAGAAAACTTTAAGGAAATAGTTTGGACCAAACCTACTGACCCAAAAACACCAAGATTTGCAATAGCAACTCATTTGGTGAACAACTTAAGAGTTTTGCCTTAATAAAAACATTTTTTCACCACATGAAATGATGAATGGATTTAAAAATATTTTTTGGACAAAACCCTCTTGCTAATGACTTTGCCACTTTGGTAAATGACCAATTTGGATCTTACAAGGTTTAGAAACCCCATAGAGACCCCTTTGCAAAATAAAACTATCTTGTGCATGCTCCCATGCATGAATTGGTTTCCATTGTCTTGTGTGTGTGAAATTGTTTGAGTGATTATTGGTTTGGAATGTAAATTGAATTAGTGTTTGCTTGTTTGACTTGTAGTGAAGTGTGAGACTAACAAGATCAAGGAGTGAACTACCATTCCCTATCAAAAAGGCAAGTGATGCTTCATACTTTCTATCCCATTACTTTTCCTATGCATTAGTGATTTTGCTAAATAAACTTGCATGGATTTTGCTAAGTATAGATCTTGCTATAGGAAAACCTAGTAGATGAATCCTTAGTAGGATTTCCTAAGTTAAGTTTCCTATCACTACCAAGCTTAGCCTAGCTAATAGAAAACATGGGTGGAAAACATATTCACACTATGGAAAAATATTCTAAGTCTGAGGACTTGTGATTTTGTTTAATAAAATAACTAAGTTAATGAATCCCCTGGGTGGAATGGTCTTGCTTGGTGGAGATTGGTTGAGTGGTTCACAATGCCATGGACTTGGATTGTGTATCTCACTTGTGGTATGCCACCCAGGAACAAAGGGATTTGAGATGTCAAATGTTGAGAAGCTTCAAGTGCAACCACTTGGCAATATGGGCTCTGCCATGATCATATAGGTTGCAAGAACTTAGCCATATGGACAGTGGGTGGTAGTGTTTGATAGGTTGGAGCGTCCATTTTGGTCTAAGGAAGGCTTACGAAAGATCTTGTCTTGGGAAACCAAGTCTTGTGGGGAAAGTGCACCACCTCTGCAGAGTGTAAAATCTAAGTACTTAGCCATGTCCCTGGTAAAGGACAATTTGAGCATCAATACATGGAAGCAATCAAGAATCTCATCATTCCAATTTCTAAATTAAAATCTTGTGGTTTGAACAAGGGTTGTTTGAATTCTTCAATCATTGATGGAGAGATGGCTTGGTACAAGGATCTTGAAATCTTTGATTGAGAAAAATGGTTTTGCCAAGCACTTCAGTCTTTGATTGGTGGATGCCTTGGAAAGGATCTTCATTCTTTGATTGGTAGATGCCTTGGGAAGTAATTTGTCAAAACAAAAACTTAGTATTTTCAAATGATAAGAAATATCTATTTTGAGCAATGCAAGCCTCAAATCCACTTAGCCAAATGCATTTAGATGATAAACTCCACTATACTACCATGGTATCACTTGCCAATACAATTCAAATGTATTGACCCTTTGTGGCTGTAACTTGTATGTTGCAGGTTTGATTGATTTTAGTGAAGATTGTTTGAATAGGATTACAAAGTCTACAACCAACATTTGCCTGTGGCACTTTGAAGATGAAGGACCCATGCTTATATTTATTCCGCTGCAATGTAATGTAATATCCAAATGAGCTATGTATTGATGTAATAAAATTATGTTATTCCTGGTTATAAAGTTATAATATGACCTTTGTTTCTTGATATTACATCTAAACTGTGGATGCTAGCTATTGATCCAGGGACTAGCATTGTAAAACACAGGAGGGATCAATCTTATCCAAGATTGGGACCCCTACAAGTTGTGTTGTGCAAGTTCCACGTTGCTAGCAACACCTTCGGAAGCTGTTTCTTTCTCCTACTAGTTCGATAAACTTGGTTTCACAACTGAGGGAAAACTTGTTGTTGTGCTCATCATACCTTGATCTTGGGGTTCCCAACAGGTTCTACTTCAATAGAGCCACCATCACACGACATCGTCGGAGGCTAGAGATCTCGCCATCAAACTCAACCGCACTCTCATGGTTGCAGACAAAACCCTGGAGGCATTGAAGAAGCGGGGTCCATCTCCACCGCGGACATTCCGGCGCTAGCCAACCTGTTCGACAGAATGCCCGAGCATCCTCCATTTTCCAACGAAATGGTATGGTCGCAACATTTATATTTTCGTTGCAAGTAGCCTGCACTCGCCACTTTATCATGTCTAATTTGTGTGTAGGATTTCATGGCCAACGATGCCGAGGACATAATGCACGACATGATCAATGAGGGTTTCGATGGCTATGCCGCCAACGATGAGAGCTAGCAACAAACCCAGCAGGAGAATCAATAAGATGCCTGAAACATTGAGAATGAGGCATTGTTTGGAAACAATGACACTTCCATGGGCGAGGGGTCACGACCGTTTTGTTAGCCTCTTCACTTGCAGCATCACTTGTCGATGGCAAGAAGTTGAGCCAACGAACCATGAACTACACCACTGATGAGGACAAGATCCTACGCAAGGCATGGATGGAGATATCACAAGATCCACTATGCGGCGCCGAGCCAAAGGGCTTTGCCTATTGGAAAAGGGTGGGCAAGTTCTTCCATGAGCATAGGAAGATTAGGGAAAACGCCTTCTATAGCAATAGAAATGATCTCTCCCTCTCTAAGTGATGGGGCACCATCCATGCCAAGTGTAGCAAGTTCCAAGGCTCGTATGAGACGGTGACAAAAAGGAAAATAAGCGGCATGTTGCCACTTGACATGATAAAATATCTTCCCTTTTGTCTATGTGTTGCATATGCATTGACTCATTGTTGCCATCCATATGTGTAGGTTATGAAGGCCATGGAGCACTTCAATAAGGTGAATGACAAAAAGGCCTTCACATTGTCCCATTGTTGGACGTTGATCAAGGACTGCAAAAAAATGGGAGATTAGTTATGCAATCTAGAAAGAAATTGACAACAAGAAGGGCAATGATTCGACGAGCGTTGACATCAACCTAGACGACAACAATGGAGAATGTGTTGGCAACCCTGCAAGCGATGGGACAGCCGTCCGTGCCCACCGGCCTGGAGGCCACAAGGCTACAAAGGCTGACATTGAAGGAGATATGGCCTAGAGACAAATAATAAAGTCATTTATTTGATGTATCTTTTGTATGTTCATAATACGTTTCTTACTATGATATAACTATATTAATACAAAACATTAATACACATATGGTATATAAACAAACTGTGTCTCTAGTTACCTCTAGCGAACTAGCTCATTGGTCAAGCGATGATTTATGGTTTCGAGATCATGGGTGATAGTGCCAAATGATATGATAGACATACACCCAAAGTAAATCACAATGAGACCTAGTTACTTAACATTCATCATTGATGACAACATAAGAAACCCCGTACCCTAATCCTTTGACTATAAGATAATGGATAATCACCGTTACTAGAAGGAGACTTTGATGGTATCAAGCATCAAGCTGTGAAAGGGTGATTATAAAGGTACTATCGGGTTTCACAAAGGAATGGGTTGAGGAGTATTTATCAAGACCAGGATTTGCCAATCCAAGTAACAGATAGATACACATGGCCAACTCGGTGATGTTGCATTAAGGAAGCTTGCAAGCGTATGACTAGGTCATGGAATGCAACAGCGTGGGAACATGTAAATGAGTTCATTAGAAACAAGGTCAAACATAGGTATGGAGATATTGAAGATCAAATCACGGATGACCTAGGTATCAAATGGCAAAGGGAATGGGACATAAAGTTGAAGGTTCAAGCGATGCGATTTGTGAATGCAGAGGTGGTCATTATGGGCATATAGGTCCTGCTGATGATCATTGACGCGAGAGGGTTCTCGGTCATGTTTGGAGCATCTCCGAACCAAAGGGTGGCACACTTAAGGGTGGGGACTCTTAGGGAAACACCCGATGTTGATCGGAGGGGTCCGAAAGGTGTTCTGGAGTGAAAGATATAATAGTATATGTGTTTTATATATTAATTGGTTGAATTAATATTAAAAACTTATTTATTTATTTATTTATTTTTGGGAAGCCTATAGCTATTGGGCCATTCCCCAGAGGGAAGGGCCCATATGGAAAGACACCTAGGAGAATAGGGGGCCCATGCACCTGTCGCCTAGGGTCCCCCCCCCCCACGTGGAGGGCGCCTATGATCGGCGGCTGCCCTAGGGCAGCGGTGGCGGTGGCCTACTAGTGGTGGAAATGGGAGCCCCCCACCCCTGCCCTAGGGTTTTATCCTCCTCCTCCATCCTAGAAATAAAGGGGCCCCCCTCCCCTCTATACACACAAGTTCTCCTCTCTCTCTCTCTATTCCCTAGAGCCCCTCTCTCCACCAAGATTGGATCAAACTCTCGTGGAATTAGTTCCCCACCTCCGCACTACCATCGTGCAAAGGACGGTTCGGCTTCCATCTTCTTCTGCTGCTCGGCTGGATTGGAGCCCGGGAGACGTCACCTGCACCGGACGTGTATAGATTTTCGAGGCACCACACTTGGGGTGCTACTCGTCTTCATCACTATACGCCTACATGTGTAAGGCGTGTCACAGTATTCAAGGGTATGAACACCATCCTCCTCTCCGTTACTTATGTCTACATAAAATAGATATTGGTTATCGTGTTCATGTAGCTATAAATTTTTTGTTTCTGTTTGCTAGGATCAATCCTTGCCCCTTATGGTGGGTTTGGATTTTAATATCATGAGATTTGTGTCTAATAAAAACAAAAGGCAGGTTTTAGGTAGATGGAGTCACATGTTTAATTCCATTATTAATTTTTGTGGTTTGAGGGAATTGCAAATGTCTGGGGGGGGGCAGTACACCTGGTCTAATAATCAGGCAATACCAATCCTGGAGAAGTTGGACAGGATTTTGATCTATAAAGAAATTATTTACTTTGACTACTATGCACAAGATTAAAAGGGAAATTTCGGATCATAACCCTTTGATTCTAGATACAATGGAGGAACATGAGAATGGGAGAAAAGATTTCAGGTTTGAGAAAGGTTGATCGCAAAACCCTAACTTTTTGTCAAGAATTGACAAAGTTTGGAGGAAACCTGTTAGAGGTAAGAATAGTTTAGGGATATTGCAGAGTAAGTTAAAAATGTGAAAAATGATCTCAAAGGTTGGGGAGCTCATATCAGGGGGTAGGAAAAGATGAAAAAGAAATCCCTGGTAGATGAACTTCAGGAGTTGGAATCAATAGAGGAATTAATTCTTCTAAATAGGGAACAATTAAGTAGAAAAAACTCAGATTCAAAAAGATTTGCTAGAGATTTATGACAATGAGGATAAGTATTGGCAGAAGAGATCAAGAGATAATTGGTTGTTGAGAGGGGATAACAATACTGAATATTTTCACATAATTTCCAATGGTGTTAGAAGGAATAAGATGATGTTTTCTCCGCAGAGTGAAGGGCAGAATATTCAAGGGACTCCTGATTTGTTGAAACATGCTACTGCCTATTATAAACAGTTGTTTGGACCTGTTAGGGGATTTTCTATGAGGCTTTCTGATGACAATTGGGGGATTGGGAGAAGTTGAATGATCAGGATAGGGAGAGAATGGGTGCACCGTTTAGTGAAAATGAGATTAAAGAGGTAATTGATCATATGGAGAAAAATAAAGCTACTAGTCCTGATGGGATTCTGGTGGAGTTTTATCAACATTGTTGGTCAATCATCAAAGAGGATATTATGATAGTGTTTGATGATTTGCATGCACATCGAATTGATTTGAGCAGTATCAATTATGGGATCATTACTATTTTGCCAAAAAGTGATGATGCAGGTATCATTCAGAAATTTAGACCAATCTGTCTGCTCCAAGTTCTGTTTAAAATTTTCACAAAAGCTTTAACTATTAGAATCGAGCTAGTTATGGGGAAATTTATTGATACTTGCCAGACTGCTTTTATCAAAGTGAGATTCATTGCTTATGGTGTTACATTGCTCCATGAAATTTTGAAAGAATCCAAGTTTCAAAAACAATAGGGGGTGCTGTTGAAGATTGATTTTGAGAAGGCATATGATAAAGTAAACTGGAATTTTCTTTTTCACTATTGCAAGCAGAAATGTTTTAGTGAAGACTGGACGATTTGGTTAAGAAGTGTTGTTACTCAAGGGACTCTCAGTGGGAGACTGGTCCATATTTTGGTAGTTTTAAAGGTGTCATACAGGGGGACCCTTTCTCCCCCTTTATGTTTCATCTTGCCAGAGAATGTTTGGCTAAGACGGTTTTGAATGCCCAAGCAGGAGATTTGTTCACTAGTTTGGCTGATAACCTGTTTGATAAGGGGATTGCCATTTTACAATATGCTGATGATACTATTCATTCATCAAGGATGATGTGGAAGGGGCTAGGAACTTGAAATTTCTGCTATACTTGTTTAAGTCTATGTCAGGGCTGAAGATTAATTTTGAGAAAAGTGAGGTGATGATGGTACTGGAGGATGATGAAAAGTAAATGAAATATGCTGATTTTTTCAATTGTTAGAGGGGAAAATGGCCCATTAAGTATCTGGGTTTACCTATTTGTAGTAGGAAGTGCACTGTGGTTGAAATGAAATTTATTGGAGAGAAGCTGGAGAAAAAGATGGATGGTTGGATGGGTGGTGCTCTTTATTTGGGTGGAAGATATGTTAAAATTACATCATGTATATCTAGTGTGGCAGTTTACCCCATGTCTATGTTCCTCTTGCATAAAACTACTGAAGAGGAGGTGGAGAAGCCTAACAGAGCTTTTTTCTGGTATGGTAGAGCTGGGAAGAAAAGATATCATCTGGTGAAATGAAAGTTTGTGTGCAGACCTAGAAAGAAATGTGGCTTGGGTATCAGAAACATCAGGTTGTTTAATATCATTTTGTTATGTAAGTGGTGGTGGAGATTGGAGGCTGATGATGGTCCCTAGTAGGTGTTTGTAAGGAGAAAATACTTGCAGAATGGGGGGGATTTTCCCTATGAAACATAAGCAAAGTGATTCCTCTTGCTGGATTGATTTGTTGAAAGTAAAGGAAATTTACTCAGCTGGCAAGAGAATGGTGGTAGGTGATGGTAAAAGGATTGATTTCTGGAATGATGCATGGTGCCTGGATGTCCCTTTGAAGTTGAAATTCCCATATTTATTTGATATTTGTCAGGATCAGGTGGTTTCAGTGACATTAATGGCTGGGAAAGGTTGTCAATGCTCTTTTAGGCGATGGTTGGGGTCAGAGGCACATGTGCAGTATACTCAGTTGTTGGGGTTGGTGAGTGGGGTGATGCTTAATAGGGAAATTGACAGGCCTAAATGGTTGTGGTGCAAATATGGGGTTTTCACTATGAAATCCATGTACTCTGATTTGTAAAATGTGGGTAATGGCAGAAGTTTTAAACATCCGTGGAAAGCAAAAAAATCCACTGAAAAACAAAATCTAGTTGTGGCTTATTTGGCATAATGCAATTCCTACAAAGAATAATATGAAGAAGAAAAACTGGATAGATGATACTACCTCTAGATTTTGTAGTGAGGAAGAGACCATTGGGCACTTGTTTTTTACTTGTGTGGCTGCCAAATATGTGTGGGGAGTGGTGGCTAAATTGATTGGTGCTAAGACTAGGCTTGGGTCCTTTTCTCAGTACTTTTGGTGGATCCCTAAGTTCTTGGGTGCAAGTTGTAATATCCATATTACAGCGTTGGCTGCAGTTTGTTGGGCCATCTAGAAACTCAAAAACATGGCTTGTTTTGAGAAAAAAAAACTCTCCTGTTGATTTAATCATGTGTGCCTATGTGTTTATTCGATATTGGGCAGGTCTTCATGAGACTGGGGAGCAGGAAGCGTTGAGGGGAGGTGCTGATGTTTTGCAGAAGAATGCCTTGGAGGACGCTGCTGCAATAGATGTTGCTCATGTGCCATTTCTAGGGTTAACAGCAAATCCACATGTTCTTGGGAGGAGCCCATATGGATCTACACAGGGAGACTGGAGGAGACTGTGGTGTGGGAGCAAAAGAATCGTGACTGCTGTGTTTGGATCAAAATAGTATTATGGGTTGTGATCCTTTTGTTGATGTTGGTTGGAGTGTGTTTCTTTGTAGTTGTATTCACTAGCTTTGTGTGGTGCTCTTGCGTCTCTCTATCCATCTCCCTTTCTTGTGTGAGTTAGTTTGTAGCTCTGAGTAGTGGAACTTGGTTTGGTTGCTTTCTGATCCCCTAGGTGGATCGTACATAAGGTGTGTGAAACTTTTGTGTTGTTCCGTTATGATAGTGGAACCCGATCCCTATGTTGGAGATAGTATGGAAAAAAGAATTTTTTTTGTTTCCTGTTTAGAACCTCAACAGTGGTATCAGATCCAGATCTATGGGTAGACATGTCGTACGGATAGAACACATAGCAATATGTGGCCGTTGATTCTCTAGTTGCAACCCTTTTTCTTGTTCTTGTTATATCGCGGTACTATTTGATGAAGCAGCCCCCAACCAACATTACGCGGTGATTACGAGACTGGTCCACAAGTATAAGTGGCTTTGGGGGTGTATGTCTCTCTACAGTAGTTGATATGACATTTACACCAGAGGGCCATGAAAAGGGTGCGAAGAGGCAACCATTTTATCATCGTTGTGGAACAACATTCATAGGTGGGAAGGGGTTCTTCCATGAAAGCCCTAGAGACGCGTAAAACATGCAAGAGATAAAGTAGAATCGCATAACTTTATTTTGTAGGGGCGAGTGTCGTGACATGGAAATGGTAAGTTTATGAAACGTTTTCCATTGTATGTCTCGATGGCGATCAAGGCGTTGCAACCATGTCATCACACCATACTTTTGAAGTTTTTGAATGTAGATCTTGTTTGGCATAGTATATTATATACAATGTTAGCTTAAATACGATGATCCCTCACATAATTCCAATGATAGTGTTCCCCTTGTGTGTGCCCCACCAAGAAAGTTCTCCGGTATGAGGCACGCCGTGACGACCAGGTGTCAAACATACCTGCGCTCACATACGATGGGTGTAAGCCATGTTGCACATCAATAGACACGAGTTTGAGTTGGCGAGCCTAGCATGTATAAACATGGCCTCAGAACACAAGAGACCGAAAGGTCGAGCATGAATCACATGTTGATGTGATCGACATTTGGAATGTCTACCTTTGGATCTATATCATCGGTCGTGACGATTGGGGATGATATCGTGAATTGGGATCATGTGATCACTAAACGAATTGAGGGGTGTTCGTTTAAGTGGGATCCCTATTAGTTTTAATTTAGTGTAAACTTAAAAATGAGCTCATTATATTATGAACATGGTCCAAACACTTTGCAAATCCATTATAGATGTCTCGCCCACCCACCTTCAATCTTAGCTCATTCCTAGAGAAGTACAAGTTGAAAACCGATGGGTCCAACTTTACCGCCTGGCACCGTACCCTAAGAATCCTCCTGGTCCCCTACAAGCTCACCTATGTCTTAGAGGCAGATTTGCCCGCTAAACCTACTGATACCGCCACCCAGGACGAAAAGAATGTCTGGCAGTCCAAGGCGGATGATTCCTCCCTCATCCAGAGTGGAATGCTCTATGCCATGGAGCTGGAGCTTCAAAAGCATTTTGAGAATATGAATGCTTTTGAGATCCTTGAGGAACTTAAGGCCGTTTTTTCTCCGCAGGCTCGGGCCGAGAGGTATGAAGCTTCCGAGCTCTTATTCTCTGCCAAGATGGAATAGCATAGTAGTGTGAGTGAGAACGTGGTCAAGATGTTTGGCTATGTTTAATGCTTGAACGCCCTGGATTGCAAAATCCTAGATGAGCTCGCGATTGATAGGGTGTTGCACTCGTTGCCCCCTAACTACAAGGGTTTTCTGATGAACTACAACATGCAAGGGATGGTTAAAACCCTCGCTGAGTTGTTCGCCATGCTCAAAATTGCTGAGGTAGAAATCAAGAATGAGCACACAATGTTGATGGTCAATAAGACCACCAACCTTAAAAACTCGGTGCATAAGAAGGGCAAGAATCCTACTAAGGCTACAAGGACCGGTCCTAAGCCCGTCGTCATGTTCTTCTACTACAAGGGAGACGGGAACTAGAAGCGCAACTGCCCCAAGTACCTCGAGGAAAAAAAGCCGACAAGTTTGCCTCCAAAGACAAAGGTATATATAATATACATGTTATTGATGTATTCCTTACAAGCGCTAGGAGTAGCACCTGGGTATTTGATAATGGTTCTGTTCTTCACATTTGTAACTCCCAGCAGGAGCTACGGAATAACAAGCGCCTAGGGAAGGACGAGGTGACGATGCACGTCGGCAACAGATCGAAGTTCAATGTCAAGGTCGTCGACGATATACCTCTATGTTTACCTTCAGGATTAATTTTAGTATTGAATAAGTGCTACTTTGTACCCGCATTAAGTATGAATATTGTGAGTGGATCTTGCTTGTTGCAAGCACGTTATTCGTTTAAATCCGGAACAAGTGGTTGTTCTATTTATATGAATGATATCTTTTATGTTCATGCGCGTGTATGCAAAGGTTTATTCTTACTAGATCTTTATAGTAGTACCCACATCTATAATATTGATGCCAAGCGTTGCAAGCACAATGACGATAATACCATATACATATGGCATTGCCGTCTTGGTCATATTGGCGTAAAACGCATGAATACACTCCATTCTGATGGACTTCTAGAATCATTAGATTTTGAATCTTTTGAGACATGCGAGCCCTGCCTCATGGGCAAGATGACCAGGACACCCTTCTCCGGCACAATGGAGCATGCAGCAGACCTGTTGGGAACCATACATACATATGTGTGTGGACCAATGAGTATCTGAACACCCAATGGACAACGTTATTTTGTTACCTTTACTAACGATTTGATTAGATATGGGTATATCTACTTAATGAAGCACAAATCTGAGACATTTGAAAAGTTCAAAGAATTTCAGAAAAAGTAGAGAATCAAGTCAACAAGAAGATGAAGCACCTTCGATCAGATCACCGGGGAGGCGAATACTTGAGTTATGAGTTTGGCATGCACTTTAAGGACCGTGGTATTGTACCACAGCTTACGCCAGTCAGAACACCGTAGCGTAATGGTGTGTTGGAACAACATAACCATACCCTATTGGATAGTGTGCGGTCCATGATGTCTTTAACTAATTTTTCTGTGTCATTCTGGGGCTATGCATTAGAAACCGCCGCTTTTATTTTAAACAGAGCACCATCCAAATCCATGGAGACAACATCCTATAAGATATGGCATGGCAAGAAGCCAAAGCTGTCATTCTTGAAAGTTTGGGGATGTGAGGCTTACGTTAAGAAACTACAGCCTGACAAACTCGAACCCAAGGCGGGAAAGTGTATCTTTGTAGGATAGCCAAATGAGACTATTGGGTATACCTTCTACAACAAAGCCGAGGGCAAAACGTTTGTCGCTAAGAACGGCACCTTTCTAGAGAAAGAGTTTCTCGCAAAAGGAGTTAGCGAAAGGAAGATGGAGCTTGATGAGTTCGTTGATCCTTCTCTCCAAATATCGAGTAGCACAATAGAAACTGTTCTGGAACCGCCCTCTATAGTGGAAGAAGAATCAAATGATGTAGATCATAACATCGAAGCTCCTAAGGTTAGGAGATATGCAAGAGTATGTACCACTCCAAATTGGTATGGTAATCTTGTGATGACAGTCTTGTTAGACGAATGAGAAGAACCTAGAAACTACAAGAAAGAAATGGGAGTGCTGACTCCAAGAAATGGCTAGAAGCCATGAAATTCGAGATAGGATCCATGTATGAGAACCAAGTTTAGAACTTGGTTGATCTTCCTGAAGGTCGAAAGGCCGTGGAAAATAAATGGATATTTAAGAAGAAGACAGATTCTAATGGAAATGTGATTATCCATAAGGCTAGACTTGTCACAAAGGGTTTTCGACAAGTGCTAGGAATTGACTATAGTGAGACCTTTTCTCCTGTAGCAATGTTGAAATCTATCTGGATTTTACTAGCAATTGCCCCAATGGAAACATTGATGAAGAGTTGTATATGATGTAACCAGAGGGTTTTGTTGATCCTAAGGATGCTGGAAAGGTATGCAAGCTTGGGCGATCCATTTATGGACTAAAGCAAGAATCAAGGAGTTAGAACAAGCATTTTGATCAAGTGCTCAAGAGTTTTGGATTTGTCCAAAATAATCAAGAGGCTTGTGTTTATAAGAAAGCGAGTGGGAGCTCAGTGGCATTCCTATTAGTATATGTGGATGGCATATTACTGATTGGGAATGATGTGGAAATATTAAGGAGCGTGAAGGAATATCTGAGTAGTTAGTTTTCCATGAAGTATCTAGGCGAAGCAGCCTATATATTAGGTATCAAGATCTATAAAGATAGATCAAGACGCCGGATATCATTAAGTCAGAGTACTTACATAGAGAAGATTTTGAAGAAGTTCAAAATGGAAGATGCCAAAAGGGGTTTTGTGACTCTTGTAAGAGGTGTCACATTGAGTAAGAATCAATGTCCAGGAACAACTGCTGATAAAGAAAGGATGGCTAACATCCCCTATGCCTCAGCCATAGGTTCTATCGTATATGCTATGATATGTACTCGACCTGATGTGGCCCTAGATCTTAGTTGGACAGGCCGTTTCCAAGGTGATCCAGGAGTGGAACATTGGACAGCTATGAAAAATATTCTGAAGTATCTTAAAAGAACTATGGATATGTTCCTAGTCTTTAGAGGTGGTGATGAAGCTCTAAACGTAACTGGTTACATGGATGCGATCTTGGACACAAACTCCGATGGCTCGAAGTCTCAAACATGATATATTTTTCTGGTGAATGATGGCACGGTAACCTGGAAAAGCATGAAGCAGTCAGTGGTGGCACAATCTTCAATGGAGTCGGAATACATTTTAGCTAATGCAGCAGCAAATGAAGTTGTCTGGCTACGGAATTTCGTCATCGAACTAGGAGTTGTTCCAAGTGCGGATGACCCCGTGACAATCTTTTGTGACAACATGGGTGCCATTGCAAACGCGTCGGAAGCAAGAACTCATTCCATGGTCAAGCACATCCAACTGATATTCCACGCCATCAGACAAAATGTTGAAAATGGTGAAGTCGAGATTTGCAAAGTGCATACGGATATGAATAATGTGGAAACATTTACCAAAGGACTTCCACAAGCCAAGCATGAGCAACATCGGGATACTATTGGTGTTAAGTCATTGCCTATTGTAAACTAGATTAATTTGTACTCTAGTGCAAGTGGGATACTGAAGGAGATATGCCCTAGAGGAAAATAATAAAGTGATTTATTTTATATATCTCTTGTATGTTCATAATACGTTTCTTACTATTCTATAACTGTATTAATACTAAACATTATATACGTGTGGTATATAAACAAACCGTGTCTCTAGTTACCTCTAGCGAACTAGCTCATTGGTCAAGCGATGATCTATGGTTTCGAGATCATGGGTGATAGTGCCAATTGACAATGAGGTCATATTATTAGTTAAATGATATGATAGACATACACCCAAAGTAAATCACAATGAGATCTAGTTACTTAACATTCATCATTGATGATAACATAAGAAACCTCGTAACCTAATTCTTTGACTGTGAGATAGTGCATAATCAATGTTACTAGAAGGAGACTTTGATGGTATCAAGTATCAGTCTATGAAAGGGTGATCATAAAGGTACTATCGGGTTTCCCGAAGGAACGAGTTGAGGAGTATTTATCAAGACCACGATTTGCCAATCCAAGTAACAAATGGATACACGTGGCCAACTCGGCGACGTTGCATTAACAAAGCTTGCAAGCATATGACTAGGTCATGAAATGCAACGGCGCCAGAACGAGTAACCGACTTCATCAGAAACAAGGTCTAACATAGGTATGGAGATACTGAAGATCAAATCTCGGATGACCTAGGTATCGAATGGCAAAGGGAATGGGACACGAATATGAAGGTTCAAGAGATGAGATTCGTGAATGCACGGGTGGTCATTATGGGCATCCAGGTCCCACTGATGATCATTGATGCAAGAGGGTACTCTGTCATGTCCGGAGCATCTCCGAACCAAAGGGTGACACACTTAAGTGTGGGGACGCTTAGGGATAGAACCAACACCGCATGAGAAATGAGAGAGAGAAACCGGAAAGGTTCCGGGAAACACCCGATGTTGGTCGGAGGGGTCCGAAAGGTGTTCCGGAGTGAAATATATAATAGTATATGTATTATATATATTAATTGGTTGGATTAATATTAAAAAACATATTTATTTATTTTTGGGTAGCCTATACCTATTGGGCCATTCCCCGGAGGGAAGGGCCCATAGGGCAAGGCGCCTAGTAGAGGAGGGGCCCATGCGCCCGGCGCCTAGGGTTTCCCCCTGCGTGGCGGCGGTGGGAGCCCCCACCCCCTGCCCTAGGGCCTCCTATAAATTGAGGGGTCCCCCTCCCCTCTATACACAACAAGTTCTTTTCTCTCTCTCTCTCTCTCTCTCTCTCTCTCTCTCTCTCTCTCTCTCTTCCCTAGAGCCCCTCTCTCCACCAAGATTGGATCAATCTCTCGTGGGATTAGTTCTCCACCTCCGCACTACCATCATGCGAAGTACGGTCCGGCTTCCATCTTCTTTCGCTGCTCGGCTAGATCAGTGCCTGGAAGACGTCGCCTACACCGGGCATGTGTAGATCTTCGAGGCTCCACACTTGGGCCACTTCTCGTCTTCATCATTATACGCCTACTTGCGTAAGGCGTGTCATGGTCTTCAAGGGTATAAACATCGTCCTCCTCTCCGTTACTTATGTCTACATAAAATAGCTCTTGGATATCGTGTTCGTGTAGCTAGATTTTTTGTTTCCTGCTACGAACCCCAACAAACATCGCTCGCCAAGCTGGGTCCTTGGCATTCCAAGAGACCTTGAGGAAGATCCTATAGAAGAAGGAACATGCCATCGACAAGAGGGAAGAGAGGCGGCACAAAGAGAAAGAGGCCACCACCAAGACATTTGTTGATCTCCAGAAGAGGTCTATTGAGGTGGAGGAGGAGAACGCCAAGGCTAGGCTAATGGAGATCGAGGCCGAGTCCAAGGACAATGTAACTACCTCGGTGAATTATGCTCCTAGTTACAAGCCTGGATGAGCGGAAATGGTTGAAATAGTACGGTGGGGCCCAAATGCCACTCACAGGTAGACCTTTCGGCCGTCCCAACCATTTCCAATCAGCGGGACAAGAATGGGCGGCGTAATCGGCAGGCGAAGGGATCAACTACATACACAAATGAGTATGTATGCAAGCCACCATACAACAGTACATAAGAGCCATTCCATCTATAAAGAAAGGAAATATAGCAACGCCATACGGCAAGATTCAAATGTCCTAGATAGATATAATAGTTTAGGATAACTCCTCATACATCAAACATCAGAGTATCAGGCAGAAGCGGCAAACCAGATCCGAGTACGGATAAGAAGCAAATCGGCATAAGATGCCCCCATAAATAACACATCCCGCCCACAGATCTCACGGATCCCCGTTCCCGGAATCTCTACACCGAATGATCATTGCCCACATCGTCCGCCTCCTCCACCCAGTATCCATCTTGTGAGTGTACTGTCCATCCGAATCAAACAATTTATCGTGAGACCCTAGAATTTTCGGCAAGTCTTTATGCCGCTAAAGGGGACACAACCTGGGGTGACGCAATTGCAGCAAAAGATAAACCCTAACAGTTCTATAGATACTCGCTAACCATCCGCCTAACCAAAGATAGACGGATGTCCGTGAATTATGACAACAGTTATAACAGTAATATCAATAGATCCATCCTCCTCCTCTCTTACCAACGAGGAAGCGGACGAACAACCCCCATCCGTTGGCAGTTTTATTATCTGTTCCATGAGTGTTGCACTATTTACTAGTCAGTTACTTAGTCAAATTTAAAAGCGGTACTTTAGTTATGCTTGTCTATGATCCAGAAACTGTGCTCCAAGTCGTCCATGACCGCGGACACGGCTTTCAGAAAGTTTTACCCTCAGGGGTGCACAAATAGCAACACACACTCGATCAACCTCGGAAAAACCAAATCAAGACCCAACGAGGCTTTCACGACAAAGCAATCACAGGATTCAGAAATATTTCAGGGGGCCACCCCATTAAGTATACCCGCAACAAAGTTAGCTGACTTCGAGACGGACTCAAGGTTTGTGGGCCGGGTCAGAAACGACCGGGAACCCGAAAGTGTGGCGGGCTTGTCGATACAAAACGGGTCACGATCCTAAGCAAAGTGCTCCTCGCACAATCGTAAATAAAGCAGTAAAGCATGGCATAAGTACAGGATAGTAAATAAAACCTCAAACTAGTTTGTGGCCCCAAGAAATAAGAATGAATCAAGCTCTGGCTCAGGGGGGTCCCATAAGCCTCCCGGATGTGGTTAACGCGAATAATCAAGGAACAGGAATCAAGTACTCGGGGTCCTACGGGACACAAGTGAGCATGAAAAACCAAATAGCAGATATTGCTCACCGGTGCCACTTTCATTAGTTATCCCATTACTACTCAGGTTAAGTTGTTTAGGTACCTCGTTATCCATCAGACACTCACATACCCTACACATGATGTTCTACGACTCGCATGGCTCAAACAACTCCTGTAGTAATGGCTCATGGGATGGAGGAACAAGCTTTGGTGGGGTTTAAAAGTAAAGGCTATGCAATACTTGGGATTCAGTTTAATGCAATCGTGACTCAATGATGCAAGAATAAGATAGAGGCAATAGGTACTATATGTATGCGAGCATGTGGTAGTGCTTGCCTGACAGCTTAGTTGAAGCGAGAGAAGGATCTGGGTAGTGCTCCTGAGTTTCTTGATATATCCCCTGCTCAGCGTCTATTCGAAGAAGAACCAAACAAACAAGGGCCAACATAAATAAAGTGCACAAGCATAAGAATAGAATGCGACAAGCAAACATTCATGCCATGATGAATGATGCACAATTTGCATGGCAATAAAGTAGCATGGCATGGGTGAGGTGTAGAATACAAGGAATAAACATTTTATTGAGTTTTGGTCACATTTTATACTCAAATAAGTTGCTGCATACTTTATATTTATATGATGCATGCTGCAATTCAGAACATGTATTGCATAAACAGAAAGGTCTCGTCGAGCTGATCATTTTAGACATATCATTTGTTAAATTTGGAGTTATAAGTCAAAAGTTATTAATTAATTAAGAAAAATGGCATTTTATTTTAATTTAATTCAACTTGAAATTTTAAGTGCCCAAGATATATTTTGGATGGCATAGTTGAAATCCTCACATTTTTCTGATCTAAAAATATTTATCATTTGTATTATTTGGATTTGTATTTTAAAAGTTATTATAAATCTGATTTGAATTTTGAATTTGAATTAAATTTGAAAGATTTGAATTAAAACAGAAAACAGAAAAAGCTTTTTCTACTCAGGCTAACTTAGCCCTAGACACCGACAGGTGGGGTCAAACGGAAATGGGGCCACGCGCGCAGAAATCCCTTTTCTACCGCGGCTCTGGCTAGCCCCCGCGGTTGACATGCGGGCCCAGCGGCTACGGCCCACATGCCAGGGGTGGGGCTGCCGCGACTGACTGGTGGGGCTAGGCTGGAGCGCGGGTTGAGCAGATAAAAACGTAGGGGGTTATGCGCAAAAGGGCCACGGCCACTGACTAGTGGGACCTCTAGGAGCGCGGGTTGCAGGAGTCAAAAAGGTGGGGGGGTAAGTGCAAAGTGGCCTCGCGTGCACTGTGGTTCTTCTCTGAACTATCTGACGACAGATCGGTGACAGCGAGCAGCGGCGGCGCGTGCTCGAACTTCGCGACTGGGATGCGCTGCAGCGCGGCCCATGCAAACTGGGTTGGTGAGAGGAGAAGAGCGGCGGCTAGGTGAGGTTCTGCGCGGCGAGGAGCGGCGCGATAGCCGGCAGCCGCGATCTGCTTCGACGATATGAACAGCGGCGCTAAGCGGCGGCAATGACCATGTCGAGGCAGAGGCTCACCGCGAGGCTGCTGGCGGTGTTGGTTCGGACAGAGGAGCTGGCGATCGACGTCGAGGCAGACGGCCGGAGAGCTAGGGTTTTCGTCGGGGCGACGATGGTCCAGGCGATCCGGGGCTCCTCCCTCGCGTCGGCGTGTCCAGGGTGTAGCAGAGGGGCGCGCCGGTCTTCCTCGACAACCCAACCACACGCCGCTGGCTTGCAACGGGTAGAGGCCGACAGTGAGGCGTCGGGATGTGTGGTAGAAGGGAGGAAGAGGGGTAGGGCACGGCCTGTGGATCTGGGAGATGCAGGAGGCGGAGGGAGTAGATAAGGACGGGAGAGAGGAGGGTGCCGTGGGGAGGTGGTGGAGATAAAGGTGGCTTGGCCACCTTTCCCTCCTCCTTCACGTGCACGAGTGGGAGGCTAGGGCGAGGCGGGGGCGTCAGATGGGGTCAGGTGAGGCCGGAGGGTAGGTTCGGGTGGGGCTCTTGGCAGAGAGAAGAGAGAGAGGGAGGGAGTGGCATGGAGCTAGGGTCGGGTGTAGCTAGGGTTGGAGCTAGGGGCTCGGGTTAGGGTTGTAGCTAGGGGGGGTGGGAGAGAGGGGTAGATGGGTCCCGCTGTAGAGAGAGGAGGAAGGCCGAGAGAGAGGGTGGGGTAGGTTTAGGGTTTAGCTTATGTGTAAGATGGTGGTAGAGGTGTAGTTGGTTAGGGTCAAGATTTGGAGAGAGTGGAGGGGTTAGGGAGATGTGGTGGTAACTAGAGTTTGATACATGCCCACAACAAGAGGTGGCAAAAAGAGAAGAGAGGGATTGATCATGGTGGTGGTAGGTGTGCTAGGGTAGATGAGGGGTTAGATTTAGGCTCTAGCTTAGCTGAGAGAAAACTTGGAGAAAGGATTAGAGAGAGAGAGAGAGGGTGGTTTATGGTTTTTGGCATGATCCACATGACCATGCATGTGCGCGCAGTCTGCTCGAAGATATGAACGGCGGCGCTAGGCGGCGACAGCGAGGCAGACCATGTCAGGGGGGCAGAGAGGCTCACCGCGAGGCTGCTGGAGGTGTTGGTTCGGACAGAGGAGCTGGCGATCGACGGCGAGGCAGACGGCCGGAGAGCTAGGGTTTTCGTCGGGGCGGCGATGGTCCAGGCGATCCGGCTCCTCCTCGGCGTCAGCGTGTCGAGGTGAGGGCGCGGTCTTCCTCGACAACCCAACCACACGCCACTTGCAACGGGTGGGGTAGAGGCCGGTGAGGCGTCGGATGTGTGGTAGAAGGGGAGGAAGAGGGGTAGGCACGGCCTGGTGGATCTGGGAGATGCAGGGAGGCGAGGGAGTAGATAAGGACGGGAGAGAGGAGGGTGCCGTGGGGAGGTGGTGGAGATAAAGGTGGCTTGGCCACCTTTTCCCTCCTCCTTCACGTGCACGAAGGAGGCTAGGGCAAAGGGACGTCAGATGGGGTCGGTGAGGCCAGAGAGGGTAGGTTCGGGTGGGGCTGCTGTGGCAGAGAGAAGAGAGAGGGAGGGGAGTGGCATGGAGCTAGGGTCGGGTGTAGCTAGGGTTGGAGCTAGGGGCTCGGGTTAGGGTTGTAGCTAGGGTCGGGGTGGGGAGAGAGAGGGGGTAGATGGGTCCAGGGTGGGTCCTGCCGGGTAGAGAGAGGAGGAAGGCCGAGAGAGAGAGGGTGGGGTAGGTTTAGGGTTTAGCTTATGTGTAAGATGGTGGTAGAGGTGTAGTTGGTTAGGGTCAAGATTTGGAGAGAGTGGAGGGGTTAGGGAGATGTGGTGGTAACTAGAGTTTGATACATGCCCACAACAAGAGGTGGCAAAAAGAGAAGAGAGGGATTGATCATGGTGGTGGTAGGTGTGCTAGGGTAGATGAGGGGTTAGATTTAGGGTCTAGCTTAGCTGAGAGAAAACTTGGAGAAAGGATTAGAGAGAGAGGGTGGTTTATGGTTTTTGGCATGATCCACATGACCATGCATGTGTGGAGGTGAGAGGAGAGAAAGGTGAGGAAAAGAGAGAGATAGAGAGAGATGATCCACTCAAATGAACAACTAAAAATCAAGGAGGACCAAAGGTGGCAAAGGTTGCATGGCCCATGCAAGATGAGAATTACCATGATTAAAATATTGTGGAAACAATAATATTATCATGGCATTATTATTATGCATTCCCAAAATATGGAATAAAGGCCAAGCAAAAGGAATTAGAATTAGATCCATCCCAACCCACATGAGCTAGAGTAAATGCCAAAATAACATAAAATGAAAGCCCATGGGTAATTAGGGTGGTAGAATTATAAGGTGGTGAAAGAAAGGGTGGGGGAGTGGAATAAAAGATATGCCCCCAACTCAACTTGGGCATTTAAACAATATATCAATAACCAAATACAATATCAAGAGGCAAATGCAATTGACAATGCATATGAGAGAAGAACCAACACAAAAAGGGTTTTATATGATGCTCAAATGCAAGGTGGCATGATGACATGAGCATGATATAATGATGATGCAACAATTATGTCTAGGAAGTAGTCATTATATTACTAGACCAAGTAGCATTACAATTGTTAGACAAATGGGATGCTACAGACAAGACGGCCATGGCCAGGTCTAGAGTGTGGGAGGCAGAGGCCAAGGCCAAGGAGGCCGAAGCCAAGATCATGACCGAGGAGAATGCCATCATGCTCACCGACCTAGATACCATCGCGACCCCGATTGCAAGGCTTGGGATGCGAGGATGCAATAGACGTTCTGTGCTGCATGAAAGGCAATGGCGACGATGAATGCCACTTTTTGGGCAAAACTTGTTATTTTTTGGACATTATTTATGATATTGCCTCCTTTTGCATATTTCAGATCCACTGACCATTTGTTGGTGATTCCCAAATGGCAATGGTACACGTCTGCCATATTATTTGCTAGTTAATTTGTGTATTATTTGCTTGTCAATTTGAGTGTTTGAGCTGATCGACAAAACTTTGGCTAGCGATGGCGCCAACAAACGTTACGACGGACAGACGGGTCGCGCCGCTGGGCTAGCTGGATCTATCCGGTGAAGATGTCCCCAAATATCATTGCCTCCTTTTATAAAAGAATTTTGACAAAGAAAACCTTTTATCGTTGTTTAGGCTATAGTCAATGTGTTCAAATTGTTGTTCAATATGTGTGTATGACCGCAACTGGATTTGGCACCTAAAGCTAACTTTTGAATTCGAACACATGTAAGTAGAGCCTATTTTATGATGGATTTTGACAAAAGGAAAAAAGTACTATAGTTTATCTTTATTTGAAATTTCCGAAAACTCCAAAATCTTCCAATGGTAGAGCTCTCTCGGAAGATCAGTTCACATATGAGCACGAAAAATGTGACCATATAAGATTTGGCGTGTTGCACAGCAACACCCAGCAAACCTCAGTTCTAGTTGTCGTTGATCCGAGGAGCACCAAGCCAAAGCAACACGAGAAGAAAGAAAACAAATTAATCAATCAACCAGCTGGTGCATGGACTTCCGCGCACCACTCGCCTCCTCCCCCAACACTCTCGCTAGATTCGGGGATCACACACCGACACTGACACGCGCACACTCTCCGTCGTCACAAGATCTCCAAGGAAGGGAATAATACTTCAGCCAAGCCAAGCCGAAGGCCAGAAGCCATGGGGCAGCGACGTTTTCATCCTCTCGCAATGCTCCATGTACATGCCGTCCCCGTCGTCTTGGTGCTGCTTCTGTCCTCCCCCTCCCCGACCTCCCAGTTCAGCCTCGGGACCACATTTGGCTCCTGGTTCAATGGGGCCGCGCCACCGCCGTCTGCTCCTAGCCCCGACTTGACGCAGAGCCAGAGCGGCGGCGGCGGGCAAGAGTACACGGCTCTGCAGGCGCTGAAGGCGGCCATCTCCGATGACCCCCGCGGCGCGCTGTCGTCGTGGCAGGGGCCGAACGTCTGCGCCTACAAGGGCGTCTACTGCTCCTCGCCGCCCCCCGGCGCCGCGGCGGCGGGGGCGGTGGTCGCTGGCATTGACCTCAACCATGCCAGCCTGAAGGGCACGCTCCCTGCCGCCCTCTCCCTTCTCGCCCACCTCACGTTCATCCACCTCAACAGCAACCGCCTCGCCGGCGCCGTTCCGGACACGCTCGGGGACCTGCAGTACCTCACCGAGCTGGACCTCAGCAACAACCTCTTCTCCGGGCCCTTCCCAGCGTCCACATTGCTCATACCGTCGCTGGTGTACCTCGACCTGCGGTTCAACGGCTTCTCCGGCGAGATCCCCGACGAGGTGTTCGCCAAGAATCTGGACGCGGTGTTCCTGAACAACAACCAGTTCGAGGGCGAGATCCCGGAGACGCTGTGGTCGTCGCCGGCGACGGTGATCACCCTGGCGAACAACCGCCTGACGGGCCCCGTCCCGACGTCTTACAGCTACGGCGGCGCCGGCGGGAGGCTCCGGGAGGTTCTGTTCCTGAACAACAAGCTGACCGGCTGCGTCCCGGAGGCGCTGGGGTTCCTGCCGTGCATCCAGGTGCTGGACCTGAGCAACAACCTGCTGTCGGGCCACCTGCCGAGCACGCTGTCGTGCCTGTCCGGCATCGAGGTGCTCAACATCGCGCACAACCAGCTCACGGGGGAGCTCCCGGAGCTGGTGTGCGACCTGAGACGGATCACGAACCTGTCCGTGTCCTTCAACTTCTTCTCCGGGATCAGCCAGGGCTGCGACCGGCTAGCGGGGAGGAGCATGTTCGACTTCGCCGGCAACTGCGTGCCGGGGCGGGGCATGCAGCGGCCGCAGCCCGAGTGCGACGGCGCGCCGGGGGACGCCGGGCTCAGCTGCCTGCGCATCCCGGGAACGCGCCCCGTCGCGTGCGCCGAGGCCGCCGTGTCGTTCGGCGTCGGCGCTACTTTCGGCGGCGCGCTGCCGTCGTTCGGGATCTCCGGAGGCGGCGGCGCCGGGGTCACGGTCACCGTGCCCTGAGATCGAACGGATCGGGGCCCGGCATCATGTACCTTCTTTTTTGGGTTAATTGATTAGCCTCCTTTGTCGGCGGAGCGCATGGATCATTACCTCCTGTTGTGTGGTTAACCCGTCGGTCCTGACATGACATGTTTGCATGGCTAATTAACCATGCAGATGCTACTCGTCGTCATTCCCTAGTTTAGACAAGAGAGCGAGAGGCTTGATCATGGTGTGAACCCGTGATGCTTTTTACTCAAATTAGCAGTGACGAGACTGTGCTGTGGTTGCTTTTGAGCTGGATGAGGATGGATTTGATTTGAGAGCGAGGTGACTTAATGGCTCCTCCATGAATGCAAGGAGGGTGGATACAACCACCTGCAGCGAGATGGGCCATGGCCGGCCGTGCAGGGTGCTCCACTCCGATCCGGGCCGGCCATGTGATGTGCTGCCGCCCTTCTCTTTCTCGTGCACTCGTACGCGTACTGCGAGTACCATTTTTAATCAGATCGTCTGTTTCGCTTCACAGTTCAGTGTTCACCGCCAGTAGCACTGTTCCGTGTCCTTCGGGTCATGTTTCCCAATTGTTTCGAGGCTTTTTTTTATTTTGAAACGCCGTGTTTTATTGATCAATCAACCACAGTGTCTTTACAAATAGCATTCTTCGTACAATGAGGAGGCACACCACGCCAAATAGAACTACTAGAGGACTCGACAAAGTGAACTAAAATATGCGCCGCAACATTGTGTGAACGATGTACATGAATAACAGAGCTAGACTGAAAGCAGGAAAGCAGCCTCTTGATATCTTGAATCACCGCACCACAAGCCGAGCAGTCTTTGATAAGAGAATACACTCATTGTACCCAGTGGCGAAGACAGCGGGGGACGAGCAGGGCCTGGCCCTCCTAAGATGAAAAAAAATCTTATATATCCCCCAGATTTTTGTGCAAAACACCCCGCAAAACTAATGAAATTTAGTGTCGGGCCCTCCCTAACAACTCTAGTACCTTTGATTCTTGGCATTGGCCCCCTTCAAACTAATTTCCTGGTTCTGCCTCTGGTTGTACCATAGAAAGACAGTCAGATATACATATAAGATTGTCCATCCCTTCATCCCTCACAAAGGATAATGCACATCTGACTGTCAACGCCTCAACCATCTATGGAATTGTCACATTTGGAAATTTGTCGCAATAAGCAAGCATGCATTCCTCAGAGTGGACACGAACCACAATACCCACACCCATACTCTGGGATGTATTGAACAAAGTCGTATCAACATTGATCATCAGCTTACCTTCCATTAGCAGAGACCATGAAACTGTAGCAGATGTCTCATGCCTAGGGATGGTATTGTCTTGCATCATATGAGTATTAATCATGTCGATGTAGGAAATCACTTTCCTTGCAACAATTGACGGATCGACATTGCCACCTTCCTCCCGCAGCTTGTTCCTTGCATCCCACAAGTGCCAGAAGGTAACAACCAGTGTAGTTGCCTCCTCGCCACTACATCTCGCGAGGAATTCAAAGAGCCACAACTTAGGAGTAGAGAAGCACCTACGCCCAAGATGAATTCCAAGTTGCTCCTTCACTCCGTCCCACACTGCTCGGGCGAGAGGGCAAAACAACATGGCATGCTCCATACTTTCGTCAACTGAACAGTGGATGCATGACGACGAACTAGTCACATGTCGCCGCTGGAGTTGTTGACCACTCTGTAGACAGTTGTACGCAAACCGCCAAAGGGTGATATGCATCTTTCCAGGAGCTTGAACCGCCCACAATTCCTTCCATCTTTTCTCCTCGACACCAAAGGGTGATATGCTAGAATTGTTTCGAGGCTTTGATCCTGCATAACAGGGGTAAAAAGAATTTTGTTGGTCAAGATCTCCAGAATAAGTTTCCCAATAGGTACAGAACGAAAGGCATATGCGGTGGCTAAGTCCAAACCCATCTAGGGTCACCTTCCCTCGCCACTGATGTCGGTGGTCCACTCCGTATCCATTGGTCTTGGAGCCATGGAGGGGTGGTGGACCACGACACCTCGACAACAGAGGGGTTTCTTTCGTTTTTAGGTCTGTTTCCAGTGTCTTCTTCAGAATGATGAGGCGACGGCTATATCTTGAAGTTAGAATAATATCCTTTCCGCCCTATCCTCGTTTTGTTGGTGCGTCTAGTGATGACGGAGGGCGCATGGATTCAGGTGTTCGACGTATCTCTTGGAATCTTGTCGTTTTTCGTATTCGTTGGTGTGGTTTGGGGTCAGTCTCTTCAGATCTACGGTTGTCATTTTTGGTGATGGTTGCTCCTCTGGTTCGTTGGTTTTTTGGGTTCTTAGGACGACGACTTTCTGTCTGTCTACTATAGCAAGCTCTACCTCAACAAGCTTTGCTTGGCTCCAGTGATGGAGGGGCAAGGACGGCGGCAAGCCTTCGGCTCGTGCTAGTGTCAGTAGTCATCGCTAGGTGGTCCATTGACCTATTTATAATTTTTTATTAATTTTGAGACTTTTTTATAGCTCTTGATGATTACAGCAGTCGTCGCTAGCTAGCATCTCCAGAATAAATCCCCTAGAAAGATAACCCTCCTAAAAGTTGAACAAACCCCATGTAAACTGATTTAGCGCATCTCTACATGCGCCCAAAACCCATACCCCACCAGGATTTGGGGGTTGCGACCGAAAACGGCCACACCAGTGTGCCCCAATCGCTGCTGGCAGATTGGGCTGCATGCCCACCAATCAGTCAGGCACCCACTTGCCTCCCCCGGCATGGTAGGGCTAGATTGAGGCCGTCGGCAACGCGTGCCACGTTGGTGTGGGTGCGCATTCCACCTATGCCAGCCACCCAGACGAGCCATATACTCCTAATTCCTTTTTCTCAATTCCCACCCCCCATTTCTCCCTTCTGCTCCCATGCAGCCGCTCTGGTTCCCGCGCTAGCCCATGCCATCACTGCCGCCATCATCGCCGCTCCGCTTTTCGCTGTCGCCGTGATGCTATAGCTTGGGAAGCCGTGCAATAGGCACATCACAGAAAAGCTGGACGACATGCCATAGGAGGAGTGGGTCAAGGTGTTGGCAACGAGGAAGCTCATCACTGTCAACTGCTAAGGACAGTGTTGCCATGCCATAGAGAAGAAGAAGGCTCTTGAGGAGGAGGCTTCGGTGGCGGCTTACTTGCAGGGCCCAGCCGGCAGGATGCGGGGGAGGAGCATTGTCCAGTCTCGCTATAGCATCTCGCCATGCTCGCCATGTTTCTTCGAGGAAAGCTCAAACTTTGGGTTGGTGGCGCATCCCCAGTTTCAGTTTTCCTCTTCCGAGATCGACAAGAACGAGTTCCCTATACCCACCGCTGATCCAAACATTATTTTCTCGCCCATTCTCCCCGGCGACGGTCCTCGACCCAACCAAGGCCCGATATGAGTTGAGCAATGGAAAGCCCTTGGAAGTGGATGTGCCGACTACATCCTCCACCGACCGCTCCATTGGCAACAACCTCAGTTGAAGCCTCCTTGGGAATATGATTGCCGAGGTGACCTCCAACAACCAAGGTCGTGATGTCAAGAACGATGCAAGGTGGAAGGAGTTGTTGGCCAAAGGTGACGCCAAGATCAAGATAGAGAAGACAAAGGTCAGCGCCGCCTAGGTCACCACCCAGGCCTCGTTCTCCAGGCCATGAATGTCCAAATGGCTAATGAGGAGAGGATCTTGACCACCGATACATCCAACATGAACGATGAGGCCAAGATTTGGTACTCCAATACGCGTGCACACATCGTTGCGACTATGCGGGCGACAACGGGAGCACCTGCGGCAGCACCACGTGTGGGCACAACCAGGTGCGTCGGTGTGGGCACCAGCTACTACACCAACGTTGGCACCAACACCATCGGCATCAGCATCAACAGAGACAACATCGGCGATGATCAGGACAACCAAGGAATAATTTGATCTCTTGGGCATGTAATATGGTATTGCCGGATTTGGGGCATTTTTGGGCCATTGTAGCCATGAACTATTTGGATGCTTGATTTTGAATATAGATTTTTTGATCGTAAGCGTGATCGTTGGAGAAAGCTGGTGTTGGTGTGGGGTGGCTTCCCAAAACTGCCGACAGTTTGGGCCGCCCCCAAGACAACCGTCTACTTGTTTGCCGGCCACGGGTTGGGGGAGCCGATGGAGATACTCTTAGAGGCTCTCCGTGTTTATGACAAAATTGTGTTCACTCTTCTAGGTAGGGTTGCAAAGTGGCACCTAAGCCACCCCGCTTCAGTCAGAATTGGTTACTCTAATTCTTTTTTTCGCAAAATTAGTTTTATTTGAACTAAATTTGACTTTTGCGGCTCTATGCGGGTTGCGGCTTGCAACCCAAGCTCTAGGACATACAACACTTCGTGGGAGGAGGGAGTGAGTGAAACGTTGATATCGGGCTTGCGGAGCCTGCTTGAGCCCGTAAAATGACTTGTATAGTTTGCATACATGATCGGCTAGCTGATCTAAACATATGTCACATATCTATGTGGCTGCTGGGCGTAGAGTGTAGACCTCCTGTCAGGTTTGCCATAGTCCATAGAGAAAGGAAAATGATAGGATTCATCCGGGGGATCGCACACGATGCCCCCCCGGCTCCTACGCTCGACACGCGTCCTCCTGTGACACCGCGGTAGATGGGACCACCCACGTTGGTGTTTATCTTCTTCCTTTCTTTTCTCCCTCTTATCCTCACGGGAAGCACAATGGGAGACATAGCCATGGATTTCCTCCGCCTCCGCTATTGTTCCTCTCCTCTCGAACTCCCCGACGTTGCTCTTGCACCTACGCTCCACCTTCATTTCTCTCATGATGATGCGCCGCCGCTGTGCCTCCATCTAGCCTCCCCATCTTGCATCCCATGCATCGGATCTAGCGGCGACGGGGTCCAAGCCATGCGGAAGCTAGGCAAGGTGAAGCTATAGGGCGTCCATCGCTGGTTCTTCTCGCAGCTATAGGTGGTAGCTACTGGCCCATGAGGAAGCTAGAGGAGAGGCGGTTCTCCTCGACATGGAATCCATGGCCGCTGCCTCAGGGCTCCATGTCCATCTCGACAATAGAAGGGGGCACCTCTGCTGCTACAAGGCAGGCACCGCCATTGCTACAAGGACGGGACGCGCTGCTACAAGGAGGCACCTATGCTACTACAAGCCATTGCTACACGTGCATGGATTCTCTGCTACTTGCGTCGGCCGCCCCTGCTACACACTACGGGCACCGCAGCTACACACATGATCCGCGCTGCCACGCACCGGCCGCCCCTGCTACAAGCATCGGCCGTCCCTGCTACACACCTGAAACGCCCCTGCTACACGCGTTGGGCTCCTCTGCTACACGAGGCGGCCGCCGCTGCTACATGCGTCGGGCTTCTCTACTACATGTCGCCGGCCGCCGCTGCTACATGCACCGGGATTCTCTACTACACGCGTCGGCCGCCCAAGCTACAAGCACTGGCCACCGCTGCTACACACCCAAGCCGCTCCGGCTACACGCGCCGGCCTCCATGGACATCGCCGCCGCTGCTACATGCTCCGGGCTTCTCTACTACACGCGGCGGCCTCTCCTGCTACAAGCGTCGGGCACCGCTGCTACACACCCGAGCCGCCCTGGCTACGCCAGCCGCTGTGGACATCGCCAGAGATGGACGTCCCCGATGCTGGAGTTGGATGTCGGTCGAGGCCAAGCTGACAACTCCCATGGAGACAAGGTCGACGACCGCTGCGCGCTAGTGAGGATGTGGGGATGACGCTGTTTTTTTCTTCCTTTCCTCTTCTCGTATGCGGGAGGGCGTTGTCTTTTTTATTTTTATTTCTATATCCGCTGGTCCTAAGTGGACACGTGTCAAACGCGGGAGGCGGAGCACTCCCCATAGAGAAATTCGTTCATTTTTTTGTTGAGAAAATAGAGAAAGTCGTTCATGAGCATCCAGCCGGTGAATCGTGGTGGGCCTTCTTCTGGCGGGCTGGTACCCATGTTTGGTCCTGGGCCTGGTGGTAGTTCAGCGGATCATGCCTGGAAGAAACAGAGCGCACCCTCAAAAAAAGGAAGAAGCAGAGCAAGCAGACACCCTCATTCCCCTCCACTTTGCAGATTCCGGTTAGCGCGCCACCGCCCTTCCTTCCCCATCTCCAGGGCCGGCAGACCGGACCCCGCTGGAAGACGAAGACCTCCTCTGTGAGATTCTCCTCCGCCTCTGTTCTCCCTCTTTCGTACCTCCCTCGTCTGCAAGCGCTGGCGCCGTATCGTCTCCAACTGCCGCTTCCGCGCCCACCAACACCGGAAACCCCCTCTCCTGGGCCTGTTCTTCGGAAGACACATGGGAGTCGCCTTCGCCCCCACGCTAGATCTGCCAGACTGCATCCGCCAGACGATGTGGCCTGGCTCTTTTGCGGCTGCCACCGCGTCCTCGCCCTCTTGTGAAGAAGGCCATGTACAACATGGTCACCAGTGCATCGTGGCTTTCCAACTAGGCATCGACAAGGTAGAATACGCCGCGGTCCTCTGCGCATCCTGTGAAGAAGGCCATGTGCATGGTGAGTCGGTGACTGCCATTCGAGCACATCTAAGTTGGGCTTATAGCTCCCATGCGACGTCTTTACGCGGAATTGGAAGGAACACGACATCGTTGAAAATAATAGCTCGCATGTGACGGTTGTGAGGCAACTAATATCCCAGGGCCACACGGGCCATAAAACGGTCGTTAAGGACACATTTAACTTTGTTCCAAGATTATGGTTAAGCCAAATCGGTTGGTTGGGACAGCCAGTGAAGCCAGTCAAACCAACCGCTTCCGACCGAGAGCGTGCGTCATACTGACTGTAGCTTCCCCGACGGCGGCGGACCTCACCCATCATTCTCGGTGCTGGCGGCGGCAGGGCAATTCATTTAGGCGGCGACGCTTTCGTTCGACGGTGAAGGTGGTGAGTGCCATTTTAAAGATAATTCCTCTCCCATTCTTCTCAATTCGAGATCTGAGCGTGCCCATTGATGCTAGATTGTGGAGGCGAGGGTGTGCTGAACGGGGCAAGGGGGAACGAGATGGAGCATGCAGAGGGGACTTCTAATCGGTATATCCCGTATCTCTGCACTTAATTTCTCTAAGGTTGAGCTCTTTGTTCACTTCAGCTAGCTCACAGTGCCCGCCAAAACAGGGGAGACGACGTTGCGTGCCAAACCTTCGAATTTCGCATCAATTTCTTTCCCTCTAGGGCTGTTTTAGTTGATGGCATCACACGTCTCATTGAGAGAGACAGTTGTTAAATGGGAGGTGGTATTAGAACATGTTGATCCCTAAGAGCTAATAAACATGGGAGAGGAGGCGGTGAGGAAAATGGTGGAAAAAATTGGGGATAGTGTGGTTTGGAGGCCAGAGCAAGAAGTTTCTTTGTTACGATTTGATGATTGCAAATGTGACTATGTTAGGGTTGAGACAGGGGAACATATAGTTGATGAAATCGATGAGCGAAACGGTTGGACAAGCAAAACTGTTCTGTTTTTAGCAGAGCTCATTGATCTGAAACCTGATTCGAGAGTTGGATATGTGGCCTCGGTGGCACGCCGATGGTCGAGGATGATTGGGCTGCACAAAGGCAATTAATGCCTATACTTACTGAGTTGGAAGTTTTAACAGTAGAGGATGATGCTAATGCACAAGGGGAGGCTGCAGATGCTAATGCACAAAGGATTATAACTGTTGATTGGAATTCAGTTAAGATAAATGATCGGACTGATTTGGTCATTGCACCAATAGATGACATTGAAATGGCAAAGCTTTTTGGCATTCCTATAGATGAAAGAGACAAGGAGAAGAAGAGGGATGAAGCTGCAAATGATGGTGACAACCATTTAAGAGATGAAGAGGCAGATATAGATCTAGAGTTGTTGGAAAATGCTGCAGTTCATGTAGATGATGCACATGATGATGAGCTAGTAATAGTTTATGACAAAGTGGGCCCAGTTATTGAAGTTGGGAGATTGTTTCCAAGCATGGATGAATTCAGGATGTGTTTCAGGACATATGCAGTCAAACGAGAGTTTGCTACCAAGACTATGTGGACTGATAAAAAGAAGTTCTATGAAAAATGCGTAGGTTATGATGGTGGTGCCAAGCCTTGCAAGTGGTATATATCTGCTAGACGCCAACCTGATGGAAGGACAATAAGAGTGAATCAAATTCCAAAACCTCATACTTGCATTACAAGTTCTCAAATAGTTACAAAGATGACATCACAATTATGGGTTGTAGAAAAGATCAAGCCCATTTTAGCCACAACACCAAACAGCACTGCAAAGAGACTGAAAATAGACTTGGAAAAGCAGTACCCCATTAAGCTGAATTATACTACAGTGTGGAAGGCAAAACAAAGGGCAATGAAAGAGCTATATGGTGATTGGGCGAATACCTTTCGAATGCTTTATAACTTCAAAGCAGAAGTAGAGAAGAGGTCACCTGGCAGTGTTGTGAAGATAGATACTGAGGTAACAGCTGATGGGAAAGTCTTCTTCTCTAAATTCTTCATGGCTTTAAAGCCTTGCATCGATGGCTTCAAAGTAGGGTGCCGTCCATATTTGAGTATAGACTCATCTTTCTTGACTGGAAAGTGGAATAGTCAACTAGCAGCATGCAATGCTTTAGATGTACACAATTGGATGTTCCATGTAGCTATTGGCATGTTTCAGTCTGAGACAGAGGCATCATGGACATGGTTCATGATGTAGTTGAAAAGATGCATAGGGCCAGTCTCTCCATTGGCAGTGCACACAGATGCATGTAAAGGTTTAGAAAATGCAGTGAAGATTGTTTTCCCTCATGCTGAGCAGAGGGAGTGCTTCGGCCATATGTGGATGAATTGGATCAAAAATTCAGAGGAGATGATTTTGGACGCATGTGGCGGAACAAGATCTTACACCCAGACACATTCATATCACCTTGAGAAGATTAAGCGACATGCTCGAGGAGGATAGGGTCAAGTTTTGTACATGGTTGAAACCTACCATTCTCTTTTATGGTACAGTCGGTTTTAGCACGCCATCAAATGTGATCATATCAACAATAATTTGGCGAAAGTTTCAACAACAAAGTGAAGGAGTTAAAAGACTTGCTGTCCAAGACATGGTTGACGGATCAGGATCATGATCATGAGGTTGTGGGAATTGAGAAGAAGGCTTGGTGATGTTCTTCAAGGAGATAAGCTTCGATGTTGTGCGGCGGTGGTCACTGTGAGGAAATCTTGCACATTTGCGTGTTGAGAAATCCTCATTGTGGGGTGATGAAGTCAGAGATACAAAGACTGGCAGGAGACATGTTGTTGACACTCAATTGCATGAATGCACATGCCTTGAGTGGAAACACACTAGGAAGCCTTGTGACCATGCCATACTTTTCTTGGCCTCCAAACACAAGCTAAATATGCACCCATATTTGCATGAGTATTATCTGTAGCAAAATTCAAGGCTGCATATGGAACACCAATTCCAGCACTTACAGATCAGTCTCAGTGGCCTGAAGTGGACATTCAGTTCTCCTTGTGTCCTCCTTTGATGAAAAGAAAGGCTAGCAGGCCCAAGCAGAGTAGATTCAAGGCTTGGTTTGAGAAAGGTGGGAGCAGCAAGAAGGGAAATAAAGATGAAAAGAAAGATGCCAAGCCAAAAAGGGCCCAAAAAGGTAACAAGAATAGATGCAAACTCTGTGAATAACTTGGATACCGAGCTGGCTCTACCAAGTGCAGATACACTGCTGAAAAGCCAAAGTATGTTCATCCAAAATCTATCCCATTTCTTGTTGATGATTTTTCTCCCCTAGCTAACTTGCTTGTTTTCAGGAGGAAGTGTGGAGAAAAAGGCCCACCTCTTGTTGTTGACGAATGCTGACCAGTGAAAAGGGCAAGAATCAATGGCCAAAGAAAGAAGAGAACTAACCAGATCATGTTTGGTGCTGCTGAGGTGCAAGCTGAACTTGGTTTGGAGGATGATGTGCAAACTGTTGAGGCTTTAGGGCACACCATTTCTGATTTGGAAGCTTTGGTGCAAAATGAGGGGCAAAATGAGCATGTTGTTGAGGCTCTAGTGCAAAATGAGCCTATTGTTGAGGCTCTGGTGCAAAAAGAGCATGTTGTTGAGGCTCTGGTGCAATATGAGCCTGTTTTTGAGGCTTTGGTGCAAACTGACCATGTTGATGAGGCTCTGGTGCAAAGTGACCATGTTGATGAGGCTCTGGTGCCAGATTGTGTTGTTCAGGAGGTGCAGGAGGTGAAGAAGACTCTTGGACGTGCTGTGTGGAGGCCATATGGTAATGGTAAGAAAAAGAAGAGCATAAACCTGTTGTGTGGTGTGAAGCTTGTGAAGGAGAAGAAAACGAGGGGTAAGAATAGCCAAAAGAAATAGACTTTGAATTTGGCACTTGTTGTTGTTGTAAATATTTGTTATTGTAATAATTTGGCAATTTTTGTTGTTGTAAACATTTGCTATTATAATAATTTGGCACTTTTTGATAATTTGGACAAAATTCAAATATGATGGTAAATTTGAATTTCAACAAATGTAGCTATGTGTACTTTTCTATGTTTGTATGAGCTTCCAACGTTTTTGTCATATGTACAGTACAACTCATCCTCACCCTGATCCCTTTTGTGAAGTACAACTCACCCTCACCCAAAATGG
This sequence comes from Avena longiglumis, assembly GCA_030063025.1. NCBI lineage: Eukaryota > Viridiplantae > Streptophyta > Magnoliopsida > Poales > Poaceae > Avena > Avena longiglumis. The sequence goes on along the minus strand of CP125974.1, from coordinate 187,909,678 downwards.
GGTAAAAATGGGCTCCAAAGCTAGGGTAAACCACCCCATTTCTAAGCAAGTTTTTTTCGACCATTTCTAAAACCAAGTTTGATATTTTTCCTCACAACTATGTCACATAACATGACACCATGTGAAGGTTTTGTATTTTTTTTATTTTTTTTGAATTAGTTATGCACATTTGAATGTCTAGTCAAACTTTTTGAAGGGTTTTCATAAATATTCTTAGCTAGGGGATGAGGCTCACAAAACTAGCATTGGATCTCTGATGAAATAGCATGTTGTGAACCTAAAAATGATTTTTACAAAAAATGATCAGCATGAAATCATGTACCTGTAGTTCATATCTTACCCACTTCCAGCCGATTCGGCAAGATTTGTCTTTTTCACCATGGATGGAATAAAAGGTTTGAGATACTAAAGTTGGGAAATTGTACATGCTAGGTGGTCTAGTATTTTGAAAAAAAGTATGTTACCATTTTGAAACTTCAATTTGGTGGCTGCTTCACAAATCCCCCCTCTTTCGGCACTCAGAAAATAGAAAATGGATTTTCTGTGCGTCAAAGAGGAAAACTTTGTACTACAACATTGTTAGTCATCCCATTATACACATGCATGCCCAATATGGGCACATTATCACAAACTATGCCTTGATTCTAGCCATATCATTGGTCATTTGACCCGAAAGTCAGAAAACCTCGGAGGAGATAGGTCATTTTGTGAAGGGTTTTTTGAAATATGATCAATAGACCAAGTTTGATATTTTTCCTCATAACTATGTCACATAACATGACACCATGCGAAGGTTTTGTATTTTTTTTGAATTAGTTATGCACATTTGGATGTCTGATCAAACTTGTGAAACCCTGTTGACTACATCCTAAACCCAGCTAACCCTAAGGACGAATGATGAACGTAGATCTAACCCTAGCGCGACACTGTGGCCGTCCGATCGCGTCTTCTAGAAGGATTCCGCGGGTGGCTCTGGACGATCCGTGGAAGGGCTTGTTCTGCAACTTGATTGGTTGGCGTCTCTTAGAAGGATTTCGCGGCTAGCTCTTGGTGATCCGTGAGATGGATGATTCTGAAATCTGATTGATTCGCATCGTTTTTCCATGAATAGATAAGGTACAACATGGCACACTCCATTGACCGTTTGACCGAGCGTGGCATGCGAGGGCGCTGGGCGGGGCGGGCTGCACCATGCATGCAGATGCCTCTCGCGTTGCAGTCTAGTTATTTTGTGTGCAACAACACTGCAGCGTATTTACTCCCTCCGTCGCATTAAATAAGTGTACGTCTAACAACTTTCTTCAGTCAAACTTACTCCCCTCCTGTTCATGCGTCATAGAAAAAGTCAATATTTATAAACTTTGACTACGTATATAAGAAAAAATAAAAAAATAAAAATATGTAATAAATATAAGGTACAACGCGACATACTCCATTGACCCTTGGACCGAGCGTGGTATGCGAGGGCGCTGGGCGAGGCGGGCTGCACCATGCATGCATGCTATGCAGCTGCCTCTCGCATCGCAGTCTAGCTATTTTGCGTGCAACAGCGCTGCATCGTATTTACTCCCTCCGTCGCATTAAATAAGTGTACGTCTAACAACTTTCTTCAGTCAAACTTACTCCCCTCCGGTTCATGCGTCATAGAAAAAGTCAATATTTATAAACTTTGACTATGTATATAAGAAAAATATCAAAATCTAAAATATGTAATAAATATAATTAGATTCACCATAACACATACTTTTATATTATATAAAATTGATATTATAAACTTAGTTCCATACTCCCTCTATTCCCTCCAATTGACATCCCTCGGATTACTCCCACTGATTTTTTTCTCACCCGTTGAGTTTCCATGTATGAGTTTGTTGCATGCGGTGTGTAAAAACGAGCGATTTTGTTGTATGCGGTGTGTAAAAACGAACGAGTTTGTTGCATGCGGTGTGTAAAAACGAACGAGTACTTTGGTTCTAGATTCCTGCATTTATTACCGAGTAAATCAAGACCAAATTCTATTTTCTCTTTTATTTTTCACTGCCAATGAACAACTACCTTGGAAATTTTTTCTCTCTTTCTCATTAATGCATGCCTGCATGCAAGGGCAGGGGCGGCGGTGCAGGGGTCACGTCGCATCCTAACAATTTGTTTGCACTGACCGCATTGATCACGCACGCGGCTACGCCCGCTGCCTACATGCAACGCAGCGCACGCGGCTGCGCCAACGCTGGATTCCCACGCCGCCATTCACGCCCCGCCCTCAATAAATAGGCAAAACGCCTTTCCTTCCTCATCTCATCTTGTCCCTCATCTTCAACCTCGAGCCCGTCCCTTTGCCTCCTTCCAGCCCCAAACCCCCAAAAACACTCCGACGACCTTGGCGACCTCCCCCCGCTTCCCTTCGGAATGCGAAGTAAGAGACGAGGACAACCACCCGGACCACAAGAAGGTCTGGGAGCAGGAGGCGTCCACGTGCCCGAGGCATGGCAAAAAGGGGGGCGACGCAAAGCCCCGCCCTGCCCCTGGGCTCAGGGCCACAACGTCCACAACCCCCTCCCCGGCGGCAACCTCCCCGACGACGGCCCCTCTGAAGAGTATTGGAAGGCGACGGAGAAGGAGGAGGAGGCGGAGCTGGCTGCTTATGCCAAGTGGGAGGAGAAGCAGGCCGCGTGCACCTTGAAGAAAAGGCGCAAACAGGAGGAGGAGGACCGACGGGAGGCCAATCGCTGGGCCTTCCAGGAGGAGCAGCGGCGGCGGGAGCAACGGGAGAGGGCGGCGGCTTGGAATGCTGCGGCGGTGGCTTGGAGGGCGGCGACACCGGCACCGCCTCCACCGCCGATGGAGTAGGGCGGCGAGGTTGACCGGCAGCCGGGCTAAACCCACGTAGTAGTTAGGGTTAGGGTTTAGCCTAGGGTTTAGGCGCCTAGTTGCCCTTCCCTTCTATATTGTGTTGGAGATATGCCCTAGAGGCAATAATAAATGTATTTATTATTATATCTTTGTGTTTATGATAAATGTTTACATTCATGCTATAATAGTATTAACAAGGAAACATTGATACTTGTGTGATTTGTAAACTTAATTTGAAGTCCCTAGTATAGCCTCTATACTTCACTAGCTTGTTGGTTGATTAATGATTGTGGTTTCCCTATCATGAACATTGAGATGTTATCAACAACAAGATCATATCGTTAGGAGAATGATATGGTGGACATACTCCTATAGATAAGCGTAGCATAAAGATCAAGTCATTTCAATAGTTCAATTGCTATATGCTTTCTGATACATAGTAACCTAATTCCTTCGACCATGAGATCATGCATATCATCTTTACGGATGGATGCTTTGATGACATCAAACACCACATCAGAATCGGGTGGCTATAAAGGTGGCATTGAGTGTTCGGAAAGTATTGGTTGAAACACATGGATCAAGAGTGGGATTTGTCCATCCATATGACGGATAGATATACTCTGGGCCCTCTCGGTGGAATGTCATCCAATTAGCTTGCAAGCATGTGACTGGCTCACAAGGGATCACATATCACGGAGCGAGAAAGAGTACTTATCAGTAACGAGGTTGAACTAGGTATGCAGAGATACCGACGATCATAACCTCGGATAAGTAAACTATCGTGAGACAAAGGGAAATTGGTATCGTATGTAAGTGGTTCATTCGATCACAAAGTAATCATAGAAATATGTGGGAGCCATATGAATTTCCAGATTCCTCTATTGGTTATTGTTCGGAGAAGTGTCTCGATCATGTCCGCATAATTCACGAACCGTAGGGAGACACACTTAAGGATTCGACGTTGTTTTGAGTAGTTATGGTATTATGAGAAAGAGATCGAATGTTGTTCGGAGTCTCGGATGGGATCCGGGATATCACGAGGTGATCCGGAGAATAAGATTCATATAAGTAAAGTCCCGTTTCGGAGTTCGGGAATGATTCCGGTGTTTTCATCGGGAATATTCTAGAAGGTTCCGGAATGTCCCAAGACCGGGAAGGGGTACATGAATGTGTCATTACATATTGGAATGATTGCATCATGTACTAAGTGTTCTTGCTGTTCCAAATATAGGATTAAATTGAATCCTAAAACTGAAAAGTCAAATGGCCAGTTTGAAAGTCAAACGGCAAAAACAGGAAACTGTGGGAAACAAGCAAGAGGAGGTTGAAACCAACTTGGAGGAGGAGTCCCTCCTCTCCAAGCCGGCGGCCCACCTAGGCCGAGTTGGGGAGGGACTCCCCTCCCTGCCCTGGCGCGCCGGCCCCTCCACCCATAAAAGGAGGGGCAGGGCCTCCTCCTCTAGACACACAAGTTTCTATCCTCTAATCTCCGGTTTAGAGCAGTTTTGGTTTAGAGCTTCTAATTGCTCTAGCCTTCGGTTTAGAGCCTTCTAATTGGTGTGTCTAAACCCTAGACCACTAATAGCTCTCTCTCATACTCCACCATACTCGCTCCGGCTTAAGGCGAAGCCCTGCGGGATCTCCCCTCTACTTCCAGTACCACGCCGTTGTGCTGCCGAAATCGCGAGGAGAGTGCTACAACCTCCGGCCGCTTTGGAACAAGGGAGAGGAAGGTCTTTGTCGAAACTAACGTGTGACCGATCATGGAAGCGCCGCTTAACGCAGCGCCGGAAGGATCGTCTACACGATCTTGAGATCGGGAAGAGTACGACTACATCACCCACGAGAATCCGCTCTCGTTAAACGCTTTGGAATCTTCGAGGGTAAGTTATTCTATCGACTCGTTGCTACAATCTAGTAGATAGATCTTGGCTTGTTTGTTTGTATGCGATAGAAATTTTTTTTCCATGCTACTAAACCCTACAGTGGTATCAGAGCCGTGTCTATATGTAGATCTGTTGCACGAGTAGAACACAATGGTCATTGTGGGCATTGATTCTTTTATTGTCGATTGCTTCTTGTGTACTTTGCATCTTGCGGTAAGTTGGGATGAAGCGGCCCGGGCTAACCTTACATGACATCGTTCATGAGACTTACTCCATGCTTGACATGCAACTTGTATTGCATAAGTGGCTTTGCGGGTGCCTGTTTCTCCTAGCATAGTTAAGATCCAATTTACAACGGGTGATCAACAATGCTAGTATCAATGTTGTGGTTCTTGTTCGTAAGTTAGAACTACACTTATTGAAAGCCCCAAACCACGTAAAATATGCAAAGAAAGTAGAGGCGTCTAACTTTGTTTTGCGGTGTGCTTGATGATGTGATATGGCCATGATTGTGATTGATGTATGCAATGTTCCTTATTGTAAGTTGGCAACCGGCAGGAGCCATATGGTTGTCTTTAATTTATGTTAAGACCCGCGTGTCTATTCAAAGTAGTTGTAATAGTTGAAGCCGGTGGACGACAACCATGGAGAAGCGTCATTGACCTTGATGCAATGCCGGTGATGATGGAGATCATGTTCGTGCTTGAAGATGGAGATCGGAAGCACAAAGAAGAAAGGCCATATCATATCACATATTATTGAATTGCATGTGATGTTAATCCTTTATGCATCTTGTATTGCTTAGTAGACGACGGTAGCATTATAAGATGATCCCTCATGCACATGAATTTCAAATCATAAAGTGTTCACCCTTAGTTAGCACCGTTGCTAAAGCTTGTTGTTTCGAAGCACCACGTGATGATCGGGTGTGTTAGATTCCGCAAGTGTATACAACGTGAGCAAGCCAGATTTGCTCATGCGGAAACTAAGGTTTGATCTTGACGAGCCTAGCATGTACAGACATGGTCTCGGAACACGGATCACCGAAAGGTAAAGCATGAATCATATAGTAGATATGATGAACATGACGATTGTTCGCCATTGAAACTATATCAACTCTCGTGATGATCGGTGTTGATGTAGTGGATTTGGTTCGTGTGATCACTAAAACAATGTGAGGGATATTGTTTTGAGTGGGAGTTCACCTAGTTTAATTTCATCATTAATTTGAACTCAAATTTGTCATAAACTTAGTCTAAACTATTGCAAATATGTTGTAGATCAATGGCAGCCCCTACCATCAATTTTAATGCGTTCCTAGAGAAAGAAAAGTTGAAAAACAATGGAAGCAACTTCGCGGATTGGTTCCGCAATTTGAGGATTGTCCTCACAGCTGGTAATTTGACCTATGTCTTTGGATGCACCTGGTGACCCACTGCGGTGATGCTCCGATGAAGTAAAGAATGTTTACCTCGCTCGGAAGAATCGGTACTCCATAGTTCGGTGCTATCTTGTATGGTTTGGAATCAGAGCTTCAGAAAAGGTTTGAAGAGTCAGACCCATATGATATTGTCGAGGATCTCAAATTTATTTTTGAGACTCATGCGGCAATTGAAAGCTATGAGGCTTCTGAAAAGTTCTTTAACTGCAAGATGGAAGAAGGCAGCTCCGTCAGTGAGCATGTGCTTAAGATGTCTGGGCACGCAAACAAACTTCAAAGCTTGGGTATAGTGATTCCTAATGCTTTGGGGATTTACCGTGTCCTCCAATCACTACCACCAAGTTACAAGAACTTTGTGATGAACTACAACATGCAGAACATGAACAAGACGCGTTTAACTTTTGCCATGTTGAAATCTGCAGAACTGGAGATAAAGAAAGAGCACCAAGTGTTGTTGGTCAATAAGACCACCAAATTCAAGAAAGGCAAGTCTAAGCAGAAGGGACACTTCAAGAAGGGTGGTAAGAAAGTTACCACGCCGGCGAAGAAGACCAAGGCTGGACCTAAGCCTGATACTGAGTGCTTTTACTGCAAGGGAGAAGGTCCGAAGCGGAATTGCCCAAAGTACTTGGCGGATCGAAGAACGGCAACATCAAGAAGAAAGGTATATCCGATATACATGTTATTGATGTGTATCTCACTAGTACTGTAGTAGTGCGGTATTTGATAATCGGTTCGGTTGCTCATATTTGTAACTCAAACAGTCAGAATAAACGGAAGCTAGCGAAGAACGAGGTGACGATGCGCGTGGGAAACGGATCAAAGGTTGATGTGATCGCGGTCGGCACGCTACCCCTTCATCTACCATCGGGATTAGTTTTATACTTAAATAATTGTTATTTAGTGCCTGTGTTGAGCATGAACATTATATCGGGATCTTGTTTATTGCGAGACGGTTACTTGTTTAAGTCAGAGAATAATGGTTGTTCGATTTATATGAGTAATATGTTTTATGCACACACACCTTTGATAGATGGTCTATTCTTATTGAATCTCGATAGTGGAAATACACATATCAACAACATTGAGGCTAAACGTTTGAAATCAAGCGATAATTCGACCTATATGTGGCAATCGCTGTCTTGGTCACATTGGAGTGAAGCGTATGAAGAAACTCCATTCCGATGGACTTCTTGAATCACTTGATTTTGAATCACTTGAAAGATGCGAAGCATGTCTGATGGGAAAAATGACTAAGACTCCATTTTCTGGTATGATGGAGCGAGCTACGGACTTATTGGAAATCATACATACCGATGTGTGTGGTCCAATGAGTGTACCATCGCGCGGTGGTTATCGTTATGTTCTTACCTTCACGGATGACTTGAGTAGATATGGGTATATCTATTTCAAGAAACATAAGTCCGAAACTTTCGAGAAGTTTAAGGAGTTTCAAAGTAAGGTAGAGAATCAACGTAACAAGAAGATTAAATTTCTACGTTCTGATCGTGGAGGTGAATATCTAAGTTACGAGTTTGGCGAGCATTTGAAGAAATGCAGAATACTTTCACAGTTGACACCGCCGGGAACACCACAACGTAATGGTGTGTCCGAACGTCTTAATCGAACTCTCTTAGATATGGTTCGTTCTATGATGTCACTTACAGATTTACCGCTATCATTTTGGGGTTATGCATTAGAAACAGCCACATTCACTTTAAATAGGGCACCGTCTAAATCCGTTGAAATGACACCGTATGAATTATGGTTTGGGAAGAAACCTAAATTGTCGTTCCTTAAAGTTTGGGGATGCGAAGCCTATGTAAAGAAGTTACAGCCGGACAAGCTTGAACCCAAAGCGGAAAAATGCGTCTTCATAGGATACCCGAAGGAAACTATTGGGTATACCTTCTATCATAGATCCGAAGGCAAAATCTTCGTTGCCAAGAATGGATCCTTTCTAGAGAAGGAATTTCTCTTGAAAGAAGTGACTGGAAGGAAAGTAGAACTCGACGAGGTTGTCGAACCTTCTCTCGAAATTGCAAGTAGCGCAGCACCGGAAGAAGTTCCTATGGTGCCTGCAACAATAAGAGAGGAAGCTAATGATGGTGATCATGAAACTTCGGTTGAAGTTACTACAGAGCCTCGGAGGTCAACGAGAACTCGTACCACTCCAGATTGGTATGATCCCGTTATGAGTGTCATGTTGGTGGACAACACCGATGACCCCGAGACATATGAGGAAGCGATGATGAGCCCAGATTCCAATAAATGGCAAGAAGCCATGAAATCCGAGATTGGATCCATGTACGAAAACCAAGTATGGACTTTGGTGGACTTACGGATGGCGGAAGGTCATCGAGAACAAATGGATTTTCAAGAAGAAAGCAGATCTTGATGGTAATGTTCTCGTCTATAAAGCTCGACTTGTTGCAAAAGGGTTTCGACAAATTCAAGGAGTTGACTACGATGAGACTTTCTCACCAGTAGCGAAGCTAAAGTCTGTGAGGATTATGTTAGCAATCGCTGCATATTATGATTATGAGATATGGCAGATGGATGTCAAAACAGCATTCCTCAATGGAGACATTGATGAAGAGTTGTATATGATGCAACCCAAAGGTTTTGTCGATCCTAAAGATGCTAACAAGGTATGCAAACTTCAACGGTCCATCTATGGATTGAAGCAAGCATCCCGAAGTTGGAATCAACGCTTTGATAAGGTAATCAAAAGTTTTGGTTTTATACAAACTTATGGAGAAGCTTGTATTTACAAGAAAGTGAGTGGGAGCTCTGTAGCATTCTTAATACTATATGTGGATGACATATTGTTGATTGGGAATGATGTAGACCTTCTTAATAGTGTCAAGGAATATTTGAATAATAGTTTTTCAATGAAGGATCTTGGCGAAGCAACTTACATATTAGGCATAAAGATTTATAGAGATAGATCGAAACGCCAAATATCATTGTCACAGAGTACATATTTGGACAAAGTTCTAAAGAGGTTTGGAATGGAAGAAAGCAAGAAAGGGTTCTTGCCCATGTTGCCCAATACGACCTTGAGTAAAACTCAAAGTCCGACATCGGCAAAAGATAGAGAAAGGATGAGTAAGACTCCCTATGCCTCAGCCATAGGATCTCTAATGTATGCCATGCTATGTACTAGACCCGACATTGCATATGCTGTTAGTTTAACTAGCAGATATCAAAGTGATCCGTGAGTGGATCATTGGACATGATCAAAAACATCCTTAAGTACTTGAGAAGAACTAAGGATATGGTTCTTTCTTATGGAGGTGATGAACGGCTCGTTGTTAATGGTTACACCGATGCTAGTTGGAACACCGATCCGGATGATTCTAAATCACAACTGGATAATGATTTATTTTGAATGGTGCAGCGATTAGTCGGAGGAGTGCAAAGCAAAGCGTTGTGGCGAGATCTTCAATCGAATCGGAATACATGGTTGCTTGGAGGCTTCACAAGAAGCGATATGGATGAAAGAGTTCATTACGAGTGGGTGTGGTTCCTAGTGCTGGACCCAATGTCTATCTACTGTGATAACATGGGCGCCATAGCCAATACGCAAGAACCAAGGTCACACAAGAAGCTGAAGCATATCAAGCTGCGTTTTCACGCTATTCGAGAACATATCTAGGATGGGGATATAAAGATTTGCAAAGTACACACAGATCTGAATGTGGCGGATCCGTTGACTAAACCTCTCCCGAGGGCAAAACATGACCAACACCAAACTGCCATGGGTGTTCGGTATATTACCATGTAATCTAGATTAGATGACTCTAGTGCAAGTGGGAGACTGTTGGAGATATGCCCTAGAGGCAATAATAAATGTAGTTATTATTATATCTTTGTGTTTATGATAAATGTTTACATTCATGCTATAATAGTATTAACAAGGAAACATTGATACTTGTGTGATTTGTAAACTTAATTTGAAGTCCCTAGTATAGCCTCTATACTTCACTAGCTTGTTGGTTGATTAATGATTGTGGTTTCCCTATCATGAACATTGAGATGTTATCAACAACAAGATCATATCGTTAGGAGAATGATATGGTGGACATAGTTGTGGCATCCCGCAAAAACCACTACTAGAAAATCGCGTTGAATTTGTGCATTGCATCATCATCATCATGCATTGTTTGCTAAAGCTATTTTCGCATCGCCCGTTTTGTTTTCTAAAACGCCCCAACTTTAATCAAATATCAAACCCGGGTCGCCGGATTATTTTGTTTTGGCCGCGAGCGGTTTGCAAACGGTCCAATTAAATAAATAAAATATTTATTTATTTTAGTAGGGGCAGTCGAACGGGCCAACACGACCCGAACGACCACCCCCGTATACAACAATCGGTCCACCTACCTGCCCCATCTAATTCCTAAAGCCACCCACCAATCTACCCCCACACCCTCCTCCACATCACCCCAGCCAATGGGCTCTCGCCACCTCATCTTTCCTCAACTCCCACCCAACCAGATCGCTCCACCTCAGCAGCCCCTCTCTCTCTCTCTCCCCACCCCACCAAACGCACCCAGCACACACGTCCCCGGCCCTTCCCCGCTCACGCCTGTGGTCCCACCCGGCCACGCTACGACGCAAAGACGCCAGCCTGGCCCCACGCCAGCAGCCACCCTTCCAAACCGACCTCCCCAGCCCACAGCCCCAGCCTGGGACCCACCCGCCAGCGTGCACCGCTCTCTCCTTCTCTCCTTACCCACGCTCTCCTCTCTGCTGCCTCCGGCGACTGCCGCCGCCGCCTCCCTAAGCGCCGCCACCTCCTACAACCTCCTCCTCCGCCGCTCGCCCACACCGCTCCGCCTGCCGACCCCGCCGCCACCGCTACAACCGCCTCGCCGCCCCAAGCCGCCTCGCCGCCCGCCCGCTTCGACGGAGCTCGCCGGCACTGCCGACCTTCCTCGCCGCACCTCACTGAAGCTCGCTTGCATGGCGCCGCCACGCCGACCACCGCCGCCTTAGCCCCGCCGTTCCCCGCCTGAGAGCGCCACCCCGGCCGTCCCTGTGGCCCCACCGCCTTCTCCGCCGGCGCCTCCACCTCGCCGGGCTTCCTCCGCCCGCCCCAGCATCCACGCCACGCCCTCCGGCCGCGCCCGCCTGACGCGGCCCCAGCACCTCCGCGCCGCCTCCGCCGCCTCGCCTAGCTCGCCGCCGTCCACCTCGGTGGCCCCGCTGCCGAGCCCTCCTCCACCTTCCGCCAGCCACCGCTGCTCAAGGCGTCCCCGGCAGCCATCGCGTCTGGCGGTGTCTCCGCGGCCCTTCCTCCGCAGGCACGCGTAGCCTCGTGCGTGTGTTGTGGTGATGCCAGTTAAGCATGTTGCGCACACATGTTTGACAGAATCCCGCGAGGCCTCGACCAGATCGCCAAAGGCCCAAGTCCCACGAAAACCGATGCCGAGAGCCGCTGCACATGGAGAACCTGGGAAAAACCACAAGATCTTCATCGATGACAAGGCCGCCGTGAACTACCAAGTTCGTCTACCGCCGTTGTCACTCGAGACCGACATCAACCACCGGGACCAAGAATCTGGGGGCAGCGATGCTTGACCCAAGGCCCCTTCCTTGGAGTGTCGAGATCGTCTACATGGAACCCGATCACCGCCAAGATCCGTTCACGGAGCCCGAAGACTGATCCCGCCGAACGCCAAGATCGTCAAGAACCCGGATGCCAAGGTCGTCGCCAAGATACGCTTAAGCTTCGCCCCGGACGCCAAGACCGATCCGATTCGAGGACCCGACAAGACCCTCGCAACAGCAAGACCGACCCCGTGGACCCGGCAAGACCTCCGCGAACGCGACAAGAACGCCCCGACCAGAAGAACCCGACGCGCCCCGACGCTGACACAAGTTCTGCCCCCGGACATCGAGACCCCGGATGCGACAAGTACCTCCCCGTTACCGAGAACGTTCCCGCGAGACCGCTCGTCGAACCCTGGACCCCGAGGCCGAACCCCGAACTCCGGAACCCCAAGTTCGTCGAACGCTAACAAGATCGCCGAACCCTAATGTGTGAACCTCTTCCCGGAACCCTATTTTTATAACATAACAACTTGTTGCATATTTAATTGTCATCTCGCATGCATATCTGTGGTTTGGGGGCCTTATGCCGATTCACCTAATAAATAAATATGGGGCCCATATGCGGGCAAGTCTAGTCTCATATCGGCCTCATTTAAATTTGTGTAGCGAACCCAGTGCTATCTTCTACCATGATAAACAACATTTAAATTGCGGGGATTCTAAATAACTTGCACCCTCTAATTAATTGTCGGGACCCCGGTTCCACTTAATCTTGACCTAATCGCATCGCACCTTGCCCTGTCATCCATCATGCATGCATCATGCCGATCTTCTGCCGTTGTATTAAATAGTGCATCCGGTTTTCTGCTAGTGTTTTGCTTCTTCGCGGATAAGACCGTTGAGTTGATGTGAGCTTCGCCCCGATCTTCGGATGAACCTTTCGACAATGTTTTCAGGCGAGCATCTCCCTCTTTCTACTTATCTTACTTTTATAGTCTTTATTTTCCTCCTGTTGATCTTTTGCTATCTGTGTTGCGATGCTTTAGTTTCCGTACCCTTGATATCCCGTGCAGCCCTATATTGCCTTGGACACACCCTATTGCCTGTTGTTTGGTAGATAGATGGACTTGCGCGTCGTAGTTGCTTGCTCAAGTGCTGATGTGTGTCGTCATATGCCACAGTTGCTGATGTATTGCCGCATGTTGCTGTTGGAGATGATTCTAGTTTTACTTACCGTCACTTTACTTTCTGTTTAACAACTAAAATTGAAATAAGCAGAGGCATCGGTGGGTGATAGAAAATATTTGGTTTCCGAACGCCCACTTGTGTCCCGTAAGACCCCGAGTACTTGATACCTGTTCCTTGATTTTGCGCGCTATCCACATCCGGGAGGTATATGGGACCCCCCTGAGCCAGAGCTTGATTCATTCTTATTTCTTGGGGCCACAAACTAGTTTGAGGTTTTATTTACGATCCTGTACTTATGCCATGTTTTACCGCTTTATTTACGATTGTGCGAGTCACGCTTTGTCTTGTTAGGATCGGACCACGATTCATGGTGTCGACAAGCCCGTTTGGGGTTCCCGATCGTTCACTGACCGTCTAGCCAAACCTTGAGGCCGTCTCGGAGCTTGCTTACTCCGTTGCGGATTCTACTCTAAGGGGTGGCCCCCTGAAATATTTCTGAATCCTGTGATTGTTCAGTCGTGAAAGCCTCGTTGGGTTTTGATTTGGTTTTTCCGAGGTTGATCGAGTGTGTGTTGCTATTGGTGCACCCGGCGGGTAAAACTTTACGGCCGTGTCGCGGATATGGACGACTTGGAGCACAGTATCTCGATCATAGACAAGCATAACTAAAGTTTATTTGCTGTAAATTTAACTTATAATGACTAGTAATCAGCTCCACTACAACGGAATGGCTAATTAATACTGCCCACAATTGCTTGTTTGGTTGTCGCTTGCGACAAATGTATCTGACTAGTAAGTATTGCAACTACAACGAAATGGCTGAATAAAAGTACCAACAACTGCTGGGTTTTGGGTTATCTCATGATATCTGTATCTGATTAGTAATTGCTGCAACTACAACGGAATGGTTAACTAAAAGTGCCCATTGTTTACTTTATCAGGACGATTATCTAAACCTGACTAGTAAAGTGCCGCAACTATAACTGAATAAGTAAACCTGCCAACCGTGTGAGTTCCTCGGTTGACTTCCTCGTTTGGTCTCGAGGGGGAAATATCAGGATGGGTTTGTTCGGTGTTAGCTTCAGGTTGGATCCGGTTAGGTCATTCTCATCCCTCTCTGATATCCGCCAGTTGCATCGAGTCTCTATAGGTTGTTTCGTGCATCTTTGCGCTGCGCTTGATCCACCATACCTATGTAGGCGAGGACCGCCGAATTCTAGCCTCGCCGTGTACTGGCCTCAGTACTGACGCTCCTTCTTTGTTTTCTGCTTTGCCCTTTGTCGGCACCCCTTTTGTTAAGCAGGTTTTGAGATCGGCGCCGTTAGCAGGGTTACCCTTCCGGCTTGGCACAGGCGAGGTTATGGGCGCCATTGGTTATTCTTGAGGCTCTTAGCCCCATTTGCATCTTGTCCGTAGCTGGGCCTATCGTTTTCAAGGTGATTTGGATCTTTGTATATTATGTACGTATTCTTGACTCATGGAGTCGCTTATATATATATATCATTACATGGGTCCCATCGAGGACTGTTGTGTGATGTTATTACTTTTTCCACCATACGAAAGTGCTTGGTGAGCACCTTTGAATCGTTTCTATCACGGGTTTGGTGAATTTTGCCCAAACTTGCATAGGTCCGATTCGAGGTGTTACAGTGGTATCAGAGCTCAGCAGTTGCGATACCCCACAAGTCCAGCCTGTAGGATAACCTAGCTAACGGCCGAAGTAGAGTGTCAAAACTATTTTGCAAAATCGGTTGGATAGTTCTGATTAGGTCTGATTTTACTCCTTACCCCTTTGCTATTCCTCTCTTACCTATACGTGTTTTGAATCCGCTCTCTTCTCTCTCTTCGAGTCCAGGATTTCTCGTGGTTGGGTTTCCGTCGTACCTTCAGGGCTTCGTTTTCTCCCTTTGTAACGGAGGTGCTACGATCATCAATCTGCAACTTGTCTGTTGTGCCCTGCATCCGATCTTTTGTTCTTGAGATCTTTATCCATGTGTGTTCCTTGCTGGATATCAGTGCCGTTGAAAAACATATGAGAAGGACGAGCATTGGTGAAGTTGGAGTATACCTTGAGCATGTGTTGTTCATGCCAATGGAACCATCGCGAACCCTAATCAGTGTGTCTTTCATACGATTACTGATGGCAACATTCCTTTGTTCCGGATACCACCTATGAAGATCTTCAGTCTAAATCTCGAGAGTTGAGTTGCCTGATTCTCCTACCCATGTATAGCGTGATAGTCTGGGTCCGGGATGGACTGATCACCCTACCCGACTCTTACTGTTCGCTCTGTACATCGAACTGGTGGATCGATGTAACTTTTCCCTCTTCTAACGGAAGTTAGAGGTGGCTTTATTTGTTGATGCCTCTATCTTCGTCCTTTGTTTCCCCGGAGTGTCTCTCGACGATCAGGAGCTACGACCCTTTGTTGGTGGTGTCGCCGTTTTCAAGATGGAAGAAGGAAACCTCGTTAGTGGTGTCGCGAGGATCTACACGAAGTGAGAAGATGCAGATCGCCGACCTTCCTTCCGGTACCATGAGGCGGATCTCGAGGGCGATATCCTTTGTTAGTGGTGTCGAATTGTGGCATCCCGCAAAAACCACTACTAGAAAATCGCGTTGAATTTGTGCATTGCATCGTCATCATCATGCATTGTTTGCTAAAGCTATTTTCGCATCGCCCGTTTTGTTTTCTAAAACGCCCCAACTTTAATCAAATATCAAACCCGGGTCGCCGGATTATTTTGTTTTGGCATGCGTTTGCAACGGTCCAATTAAATAAATAAAATATTTATTTATTTTAGTAGGGGCAGTCGAACGGGCCAACCCGACCCGAACGACCACCCCCGTATACAACAATCGGTCCACCTACCTGCCCCATCTAATTCCTAAAGCCACCCACCTATCTACCCCACACCTCCTCCACATCACCCCAGCCAATGGGCTCTCGCCACCTCATCTTTCCTCAACTCCCACCCAACCAGATCGCTCCACCTCAGCAGCCCCTCTCTCTCTCTCTCCCCACCCCACCAAACGCACCCAGCACCACGTCCCCGGCCCTTCCCCGCTCTCACTGCCTGTGGTCCCACCTGCTGGCGCCACGCACCGCCACGCTGACGCAGCCAGGGCCCCACGCCACCCTTCCAAACCGACCTCCCCCAGGCCAACCTTCCCCAGCCCCCTGGCCCGCCTGGGACCCACCCGCCCGCGTGCACCGCGCTCTCTCTCCCTTCTCTCCTTACCCACGCGCTCTCCCTCTCTGCTGCCTCCGGCGACCGGCCGCCGCCGCCCTCCCCTCCCTAGCGCCGCCGCTCACCTCCCTGCAACCTCCTCCCTCCGCTGCCTCGCTCCACACCGCCCGCCTGCCGCTCCGTCGACCCCGCCGCCACCGCTACAACCGCCTCGCCGCCCCAAGCCGTTCCCCGCCGCCTGCCTCCGCCCCGACGCGGAGCTCCTCGCGCCGGCACCGTCGACCTTCCTCGCCTCCTCACTGAAGCCGCTTCAGCCGCGCTCGCCTTGCGACCACCACCGCCGCCTTAGCCCCGCCTTCCCGCTGAGCGCCACCCGGCCCCTGTGGCCCCACCGCCTTCTCCGCGGCGCCTCCACCTCGCCCTGGCCCGCCTCAAGATCCACTCACCGCCTCCTCCGCCGCGCCGCCCGACGCGCCCCAGCACCCTCCGCGCCGATCGCCCGCCTCCCGCCTAGCTCGCGTCGCCGTCCACCTCAGCCCCAGCTGCCGAGCCCCTCCTCCACCTTCCGCCAGCCACCGTCAAGCTCTGCGCAGCCATCGGCGCATCGCGGTGTCTCCATGACCCTTCCTCCGCAGGCACGCGTAGCCTCGTGCGTGTGTTGTGGTGATGCCAGTTAAGCATGTTGCGCATGTTTGACAGAATCCCGCGAGGCCTCGACCAGATCGCCAAAGGCCCAAGTCCCACGAAAACCGATGCCGAGAGCCGCTGCACATGGAGAACCTGGGAAAAACCACAAGATCTTCATCGATGACAAGGCCGCCATGAACTACCAAGTTCGTCTACCGCCGTTGTCACCGAGACCGACATCAACCACCGACCAAGAATGCTGGGGCGATGCTTGACCCAAGGCCCTTCCTTGAGTGTCGAGATCGTCTACATGGAACCCGATCACCGCCAAGATCCGTTCACGGAGCTCAAGATCGATCCCGCCGAACGCCAAGATCGTCAAGAACCCGGATGCCAAGGTCGTCGATGCGCATACGCCAAGTGCTTCGCCCCGGACGCCAAGACCGATCCGATTCGAGGACCCGACAAGACCCTCGCAACAGCAAGACCGACCCCGTGGACCCGGCAAGACCTCCGCGAACGCGACAAGAACGCCCCGACCAGAAGAACCCGACGCGCCCCGACGCTGACACAAGTTCTGCCCGGACATCAAGACCCTGGATGCGACAAGTACCTCCCCGTTACCGAGAACGTTCCCGCGAGATCGCTCGTCGAACCCTGGACCCCGAGGCCGAACCCCGAACCCCGGAACCCCAAGTCCGTCGAACCCTAACAAGATCGCCGAACCCTAATGTGTGAACCTCTTCCCGGAACCCTATTTTTATAACATAACAACTTGTTGCATATTTAATTGTCATCTCGCATGCATATCTGTGGTTTGGGGGCCTTATGCCGATTCACCTAATAAATAAATATGGGGCCCATATGCGGGCAAGTCTAGTCTCATATCGGCCTCATTTAAATTTGTGTAGCGAACCCAGTGCTATCTTCTACCATGATAAACAACATTTAAATTGCGGGGATTCTAAATAACTTGCACCCTCTAATTAATTGTCGGGACCCCGGTTCCACTTAATCTTGACCTAATCGCATCGCACCTTGCCCTGTCATCCATCATGCATGCATCATGCCGATCTTCTGCCGTTGTATTAAATAGTGCATCCGGTTTTCTGCTAGTGTTTTGCTTCTTCGCGGATAAGACCGTTGAGTTGATGTGAGCTTCGCCCCGATCTTCGGATGAACCTTTCGACAATGTTTTCAGGCGAGCATCTCCCTCTTTCTACCTATATTACTTTTATAGTCTTTATTTTCCTCCTGTTGATCTTTTGCTATCTGTGTTGCGATGCTTTAGTTTCCGTACCCTTGATATCCCGTGCAGCCCTATATTGCCTTGGACACACCCTATTGCCTGTTGTTTGGTAGATAGATGGACTTGCGCGTCGTAGTTGCTTGCTCAAGTGCTGATGTGTGTCATATGCCACGATTCTTGATGTATTGCCGCATGTTGCTGTTGGAGATGATTCTAGTTTTACTTACCGTCACTTTACTTTCTGTTTAACAACTAAAATTGAAATAAGTAGAGGCATCGGTGGGTGATAGAAAATATTTGGTTTCCGAACGCCCACTTGTGTCCCGTAAGACCCCGAGTACTTGATACCTATTCCTTGATTTTATGCGCTATCCACATCCGGGAGGTATATGGGCCCCCCCTGAGTCCGAGCTTGATTCATTCTTATTTCTTGGGGCCACAAACTAGTTTGAGGTTTTATTTACGATCCTGTACTTATGCCATGCTTTACTGCTTTATTTACGATTGTGCGAGGTACTGCACACTGTACTGTTTAGGATCGGACCACGATTCCGCGGTGTCGACAAGCCCCGTTTGGGGTTCCCGATCGTTCAACCGTATAGCCAAACCTTGAGGCCGTCTCGGAGCTTGCTTACTCCGTTGCGGATTCTACTCTAAGGGGTGGCCCCCTGAAATATTTCTGAATCCTGTGATTGTTCAGTCGTGAAAGCCTCGTTGGGTTTTGATTTGGTTTTTCCGAGGTTGATCGAGTGTGTGTTGCTATTGGTGCACCCCGGCCGGGTAAAACTTTCTGAAAGCCGTGTCCGCGGATATGGACGACTTGGAGCACAGTATCTCGATCATAGACAAGCATAACTAAAGTTTATTTGCTGTAAATTTGACTTATAATGACTAGTAATCAGCTCCACTACAACGGAATGGCTAATTAATACTGCCCACAATTGCTTGTTTGGTTGTCGCTTGCGACAATTGTATCTGACTAGTAAGTATTGCAACTACAACGAAATGGCTGATTAAAAGTACCAACAACTGCTGGGTTTTGGGTTCATCTCATGCTATCTGTATCTGATTAGTAATTGTTGCAACTATAACGGAATGGTTAACTAAAAGTGCCCACTGTTTACTTTATCAGGACGATTATCTAAACCTGACTAGTAAAGTGCCGCAACTATAACTGAATAAGTAAAACTGCCAACCGTGTGAGTTCCTCGGTTGACTTCCTCGTTTGGTCTCGAGGGGGAAATATCAGGATGGGTTTGTCTGGTGTTAGCTTCAGGTTGGATCCGGTTAGGTCATTCTCATCCCTCTCTGATATCCGCCAGTTGTATCGAGTCTCTATAGGTTGTTTAGTGCATCTTTTGCCGCTTGATCCACCATACCTATGTAGGCGAGGACCGCAATTCTAGCCTCGCTGTCTTGGCCTCGATCGACGCTCCTTCTTTGTTTTCTGCTTTGCCCTTTGTCGGCACCCCTTTTGTTAAGCAGGTTTTGAGATCGACGCCGTTAGCAGGGTTACCCTTCCGGCTTGGCCTGGGTAGGGTTATGGACGCCATTGGTTATTCTTCAGGGCTCTTAGCCCCATTTGCATCTTGTCCGTAGCTGGACGCTCTATCGTTTTCAAGGTGATTTGGATCTTTGTATATTATGTCTGTATTCTTGACTCATGGAGTCGCTTATATATATCTGTTCTGTGGGTCCCATCGAGGACTGTTGTGTGATGTTATTACTTCGTTTTCCACCCGCACGAAAGTGCTTGGTGGGCACCTTTGAATCGTTTCTATGCGGGTTTGGTGAATTTTGCCCAAACTTGCATAGGTCCGATTCTGAGGGTGTTACAATAGTCCTATAGATAATCGTAGCATAAAGATCAAGTCATTTCAATAGTTCAATTGCTATATGCTTTCTGATACATAGTAATCTAATTCCATCGACCATGAGATCATGCATATCATCTTTACCGGATGGATGCTTTGATGACATCAAACACCACACCGTAACTGGGTGGCTATAAAGGTGGCATTGAGTGTTCGGAAAGTATTGGTTGAGACACATGGATCAAGAGTGGGATTTGTCCATCCATATGACGGATAGATATACTCTGGGCCCTCTCGGTGGAATGTCATCCAATTAGCTTGCAAGCATGTGACTGGCTCACAAGGGATCACATATCACGGGAACGAGAAAAGAGTACTTATCAGTAACGAGGTTGAACTAGGTATGCAGAGATACCGACGATCATAACCTCGGATAAGTAAACTATCGTGAGACAAAGGGAAATTGGTATCGTATGTAAGTGGTTCATTCGATCGCAAAGTAATAGTAGAAATATGTGGGAGCCATATGAATTTCCAGATTCCTCTATTGGTTATTGTTCGGAGAAGTGTCTCGATCATGTCCGCATAATTCACGAACCGTAGGGAGACACACTTAAGGATTCGACGTTGTTTTGAGTAGTTATGGTATTATGAGAAAGAGACCGAATGTTGTTCGGAGTCTCGGATGGGATCCGGGATATCACGAGGTGATCCGGAATGGTCCGGAGAATAAGATTCATATAAGGAAAGTCCCGTTTCGGAGTTCGGGAATGATTCCGGTGTTTTCATCGGGAATATTCTAGAAGGTTCCGGAATGTCCGGCACTCCGGAGGGGAAGGGGTACATGAATGTGTCATTACATATTGGAATGATTGCATCATGTACTAAGTGTTCTTGCTGTTCCAAATAAAGGATTAAATTGAATCCTAAAACTGAAAAGTCAAATGGCCAGTTTGAAAGTCAAACGGCTAAAACAGGAAACTGTGGGAAACAAGCAAGAGGAGGTTGAAACCAACTTGGAGGAGGAGTCCCTCCTCTCCAAGCCGGCGGCCCACCTAGGCCGAGTTGGGGAGGGACTCCCCTCCCTCCCCTGGCGCGCCGGCCCCTCCACCCATAAAAGGAGGGGCAGGGCCTCCTCCTCTAGACACACAAGTTCCTATCCTCTAATCTCCGGTTTAGAGCCGTTTTGGTTTAGAGCTTCTAATTGCTCTAGCCTTCGGTTTAGAGCCTTCTAATTGGTGTGTCTAAACCCTTGACCACTAATATCTCTCTCTCATACTCCACCATACTCGCTCCGGCTTAAGGCGAAGCCCTACGGGATCTCCCCTCTACTTCCGGTACCACGTCGTTGTGCTGCCGAAATCGCGAGGAGAGTGCTACAACCTCCGCTGCCTGCTGGAACAAGGGAGAGGAAGGTCTTCGTCGAGTACCGAACGTGTGACCGACTGCGGAAGCGCTGCCGGAACGCAGCGCCGGAAGGATCGTCTACACGATCTTGAGATCGGGAAGAGTACGGCTACATCACCCACGAGAATCCGCTCTCGTTAAACGCTTTGGAATCTTCGAGGGTAAGTTATTCCATC
Organism: Avena longiglumis; assembly: GCA_030063025.1. Classification (NCBI taxonomy): domain Eukaryota; kingdom Viridiplantae; phylum Streptophyta; class Magnoliopsida; order Poales; family Poaceae; genus Avena; species Avena longiglumis. The sequence goes on along the minus strand of CP125974.1, from coordinate 187,888,283 downwards.
GACTCGTTGCTACAATCTAGTAGATAGATCTTGGCTTGTTTATTTGTATGCGATAGAAAATTTTTGTTTTCCATGCTACGAAACCCTACATATTGTACCCCTTTTCTTTTATTGTAATGTTATCGGGCTATCTAATATATGTAATGTTATCTAATATATTATCTATCCCGTGTTTTACTCATCCCCGCAATAGTTATAATCTCTTAATACTCTACTTGTGTTTTATTGTATTGTCATTTGTCAAAACACCCAAAAGGAAAGTGCATAAAACAAAAGACACAAAAACAAGTTCTGATATAATACTCGTGCAATATTTATAAAATGAGTGAAATTAGAAAAGCTCAAAAGGAAGAATAAGTTAACGTTATGATGGTTGATTATTTTCAAACAACACATGGTTCATTTTCAAACAACACATTTACATATTTATATAATTTAAAGGGGCTCCCAAGTTATGTTAGTTAAATGGATGCCCTTGGCCTTCATTTATATATTTACTTTCTCAAAAAATAAAAGATTGCGACCTAAGCACGAGTATCTGCAGATACGCACGTCCCTAGTTGGATTGTAACGTGAGTACCATTTTTTTGCCCAATCTACAAGTAGTTACTATTGGGTCTGGATACGACCATTTTGACCTGGCTAAGTTCTATTTGGGCCTAGCCTTTTTCAATCACTCCTCGTTAATTGTTTTTTTACTTTTCAACCCCTCCCCCTCCCCTGCACACTGATAAAACTGAAGGAACACTGACGAAACTGAATGAACACTGATTTCAAAAACAGAGCAGCTCAAAATTAGCCCGAATTTGTGTTGCATTTTATTCAAGCCAAAGACACAGACCATTACATCCATTACAAAGCATCACTCGAATACTGATTGCGCTGTCTAATGACTAATGATCAAGAGATAAACTAATCTGAGAGAAATTACACAAAAATAAAAAAAAACCGGCCATCAGATTGTCCTGCTTCTTCAATTCGATGATTTGCCTTAGCTGCTTGTTCATCTTCTTCAGCTCGGTATTCACTTCCGCATCCACCGTAGTACCAGTGTAAATGGGGTTGACACATCCCAATTGCTCCACCACAGACGGGTTTTCGATCTCCCGGGATGATACCTCCACCCCAATTCGCTCGATGTACTCGTTAAGCCACTCAAAATGCCCACATTTTGGCAGTTCCTGAAATCGCGGAGATGAACCCTAAATCCCAAATTCGATGAAATGCATGAAATTTCGAAAGAAAAGCGAGAAATTGGCGCTCGGAACACTCAGATCTCACCTTTCCCGGCTCGGGCTTGCTCTCACACTTCACAAATTTCCGGCCAATGTTGCCGTTCTTGTCGGTGGATGTGACAAGCCGCTTTAGGGGCGCGGTACGGGGGCAGTCGGGGCACCTCCTCATCGGTACCGCACCATACCGAGGCCATGAGCGGAGGGAGGCTAAAGCAGAGCTCGAAATCCCTCGCCGGCTTTGCCGCACTTGCTCGCCGGAGAAGAAAACGGAAGGGGATGAGATGATGGAACGGTGGCGGGAGTGCTCGGGTGCGGGGATGGATCGGGGCCAACGGCTCTCTTCAACCACAGCGTGTGTCCCATGATATGAGGTGGACATCAGGTGAGTTCCGCCGTGACGTGGAGAGGCTGTGGGTCCTACTGTGCTCAGCTGATTCGAATTCGTTGACGGTCTCGTGAGGTTAAGTGGAAGTGTCGCATGTGAGCTATTTGCCGCTTCAGAAGTGTCGCATGCGAGCTATTATTTGCAACGATGTAGCGTTCCTTCCAATTCCACGTAAATACGTCGCATGGGATCTATAAGCCCCATCTAAGTTGGTCTTGGTGCGCACCACCAGAACACGTGCACTCGCCTGCGTCTACAATTCGGAACCCACTGAATGGGGCAATGTTATGTCAACACCACTTATAGATAGAGGTGATATCTGTTGGATAAAGCCCAGCACCCTTGTTTGGAATGCACTCTACAGGTATATTTATAGAGGCAACATCCTTGAATTTGATTTGGAAACACAGAACCTTGCTGAGATCGAGAAGCCCACAGATGCTCACTTTGATGGTTATGGTTATTCCAACATCCAGGTCCTCGCCATTTCCTCAGGACTAAGCGTATGGTTATGGGAGATGAGGTTGAACTCTGATGGTTTTCTGAGATGGGTGGTGCAGAATACAAGCTCCTTTCAATAGAACTAGGGATGGAGGAAGAAGGCAGAGATTCCAACAATTGCTGTCATCGAAGGAGCTGCTTTGGAGAGAAAAAACAGGCAGCCCTCCCGCGTCGCCCCGCGAGCGACCGGGGGGAACCCTAATCCTGCCGCCGCTGGTCGCCCCCCGCCCCCTTCCTCCCCCTCGTTGCCGCCAAGGACTGCTACCGGGCAAAGCTCGGCTAGCGTCGGCGGCGGCGGGGCGTCTTCTCCCCCTCGCACGGTGGCAGCGTCGTGGGCCGGCGACATCGAGCGGAGGCGTGGCGCTGCGTCGCGGCGGCGAGCTCCGTTGCTGTGCATAGAGCTGGCACGCGGTGGGAAGGGCTGTGCGGTGGGGGGTTCCCCTGGTGGCGGCGGCAGGCCTCTGCTTGCCCCAGATCTGACGGCGGCGGGCCGACAACCCTGGTGGCGGAGGGCCGACAACCCTGGTGGCGGCGGAGCAGGTTGGTGGAGCTCGGCTGGCGGTGGCGGGGTGGCGGCAATCTCGGCTGCTGCTTCCCTTGGGTGGCGCGGGTCCCTCTGCCCCTGCTGGTTCCCTAGGACCGGCTCGGGTAGGCCCTGTGGCGACGGCGATGACCCCTCCGGCGGCGACGGATCACGACGGGGTCAGCTCGGTGGTGGTGGGCTAGAAGGGAGTTCCCCGGGGCGCGGTTGGCGGCATAACCACGGCGTAGCAGCGGGCTGATCTGGGCCAGATCTGGGCCTGCGGGGCCTGCAGGCTGATCTGGGCATGATCCCGGCTAGTCGGCCCTGCCACTGCGTCCGGACAACGACCGCTTCGGTTGGTGGCGGGTAGTACCCCGCGCCTTGGTGGCGGCACGGACCTTCAGCCACGTGAGGTAGTGCTCGATCACCTCACCCTTCCCGACGGACTTTTTGAGTGTGATGCTGACGGTGGTAAGGACTCGAGCTCGTGGACGCCGGGGCGGCGGCCTCGTAAGGTGGACGGCTTCGACTTTCCTCCGACGGAGGTGGCTTTGGGAGGTGACGTGATACCCCCAGACCGGCGGCGGTCCGGTACGCCCAGGGGAGCTCGTGGGGGATGGCGCTCCTACTTGGCAGCCAGGATTTGCCCGTGCGGCGGATCCCCTGGTGGGAGGAGGAGTGGGGTCTAGGGCGGCGGTTGGCGTGTTCGGTGTCACCCTTGCTGCAGTGCGGCAGCATGACTTCACGAGCCTCCGCGGGTTCGGCCGGGCCTGAGGGCCTGGTTTGTCTTGCTGCTGAACCCGGTCGGCTACCACCTTCTGGTGGTGGAGGTAGTTCCCTCCCGTGAACTATTGACATGCCGACCATCGCCGAAGTCTCCGCTCCCTCGGCCTACCAGCTTCGCTTCGTGGTTCTCGATGTGACGGCGGTGGCGACTTCAAGACCAGGGTGGCGCGTGCTCGTGGATGACGGGTTTGGTGGAGCTTTTCAAAGTGCTCGGGTGGATGGCTCCGAAGGGGTCAGGAGAAATCCTTGTCTGTTGGCACTGGCACGGTGACGCCCGCGGGTATCACCTTCCTTTTTGAAGGGTGTCGGGGGTCTCCCTTCCCCGTCCCCCGCTGCGTACCAGGGAACCCTAGGCCCTGGCCGGACAACAGTGTCGTCGTCGTCACTCCCCTTCTTGGAGGTGCTGTCTTGGTTCGTAGGCGCTTTGGACTACGGGATGTGTGGTGGTACTTCTTTGGGGGGCGCACCGGTTGCGAGTTGTTTCCGTTTTCGGCACACCGCCGTTCTCGGCTTTCCTTTTCTTTTCTTTTCTTTCTTCTTGTGTTTCGTGTAGGTCTTGGGTTCTACCCGGTGCCTTGTATCCTGTGCTGTTTGTTCCTTTGGGCGATGTGTTGTCTGACCCAGCAGCGGTCTCACCTGTGTGCTTTATTTATAAAGCGAGGCGAAAGCCTGTTTCAAAAGGAAGAAGGCAGAATGATATGGGGTTATGCCGAGGACAACAATGTGGTCTTTCTATCTGCAGAGCCTCATATTTTCATGATCAAACTTGACTCACTATAGTTCAAGAATCTCATTGGAACAATCTACATCATACTATCCCTACTCAAGTTTCTTTGCTGCAGGGAAGCATCCAGCTTCACTTTTTCAAGAGCAAAAGAAAATCCAATTATCTTTCAGCATGTGTTCGCTAGAATGTTGGAATGTCATTGTTACGATTTACGTGGGTTCACAATTTGTTCGTAAATTGTGTTATTTGTTCCGTTTTCGGTGTGCGGAAACAACCTATGCATTTTTTTATCTTGTTCAACCATTTGAAAGTGATAGAAGAAAATAATATCTTTGTTGTACTGATCTTAACACGTGGAAATTGACAACATTTGTACTAAATCAGTCTCGAAATATTATGTAAGTCGATTTGACATTTGGATGTTTAGCAAGCTATGCCATTCATACAATATCAACTTGTGTATTATTTGATTATATCTGTTGATCTTACCATTAATAATCAATTCATAATGACAACCTGTGTGTATCGTAGCTTCTGAAATAAATAGCAAAGTTTTAATTAACGTTGTCTGAAGAATCCTTTTGCAAGTAAGTTATTTTGTACCATATCACAAATGATTTATTTATCTTCTATGCTACAAGATATATTTAGAAGTGCATTCTTAGTTTTGCCACCAAACCTTCTCAGTTTAAGCATTTTTCTTATTTAGTGCACTTGACTTATTATAGAAATATCTTCGGAAGTACGGATCAATTCTATATGACCTCATTTTACTGGATGTACTGAGTCGATTGGTATCTGTGTTCGATGTATTTGTTTGTAGATATGGTTTTATTTACCTATTCCTAACCCTCAAAACCTTGTATTCTGCCCAAGTTAAGGTTCACCTAGTGTTACCCTCTTTTACTATCTTTATAATATGTATTTTCTTTACAAATTCTGTTAGTTTATTACTTCCTCCTTCTGGAAATAAGTTACTCGGATTTGTCTAAATTTGTATATATCTATACACTAAAACACGTCTAGATACATGTGAATCTAGATAAATCTGAGTCACTTATTACCGGATGGTGCGAGTACTTTATTAAACTGCTTTCCTTGTAGGCAGTGTAATTGGTGGTGGAGATGATACACCTAAAATGTTGAATAATGCATGAATTACTTCTCCTATGAGATATGCTAATGTGTTGTGTTAGGTGAACATTTATCTTCTACTACATGTACATATTTCATCCTTCCAACATCTCAGTAAATGCACATCCTCTGAATGTTTTGAAGGTTTAGTCAATTTGGATCAATATTTCTTTCAGTTTTGAACAAGCTGCATATTATCTATCCTACTGGCTATGAATGTACTTTTTAATAACTTCAGTACCTCTTCTGTTTCCTGATCACCAATCCAAGAGGCCACCCATTTTTGTGTCCAATCTCTGTATCTTTTCCTTAGCTATCGCACCTCCTAACATCGAGCTATGAGGCCATCTACCTCTAACTCCATTTCGTGGGTCTACCTCAAATCCATTGGTCAGAAGCTCTCAACTTATTTCCTATTGGTTCTGTTACCATCCACTCCTCTTGTTGGTCAACTGAGGTCCTACCGCACCCACTCCCGAACCTGCCTCTCTGTGCCGTGCATTCCAATAGATTTGTACTCCTACATTGTTTCGTGGATTGGTGGCAACAGGCCATCCACTCCAGGTGGACGGGAAAGGGGACCTCTTCGGTGGTCGTGCTTACTGGTGTTTATGGAAGCAGCATAACACTGCCGTCTTCGATAGTGCTCAACCCAACATCACTAGCTTGCTCTCGGTGATCATGCTTACTGGTGTTCAAGGACCAAGGCTCGTTTGTCAACAACAGTGTATTGAGGCGTTCCTCTCGGTGGTGACAACACGTAGGAGCGTAGCATTGTAATTTTGGTCCTTGCCCTTCCTTGGTATGTAGGTAACTTTCTTCTCTCAGGCTAGTCATAGTGGGAATAACATAGATAGTAACATGCATCTACATGCAGTGCCAACTAGACAATTTGATGATGTGGTATGCCATTAAATAATAAAAGAGGCCTTATGATAACTAGCTATGTTACCATAACATCACACATCCCAAGGTAAGATGAGTCTACATGCTAATAAATAAGACTTTGCGTGATACTAGATACAAGTTACTACCCACTATGAAGATAGTAACATAGACTAGTAACTTATGCAAGTTACTAATCTATGTTACTCTCCACTATGACCAGCCTCAGTGTATCGAGAGACGGAGCTATTTGCGCCTTGAAAATTAAGTACTTCCTCCATCCGGAAATAAAAAATTAAGTACTTACTTATGTCTAGATACATGCAAATATAGAAAAATCCGAGTCACTTATTTCCTTAACCGAGGAGTACATTTTTGGCATACATATTTAACAGAAAAGCAGAGTCAATAATGTTCCTTTCCTGTTTTTTATAAGGGGGATAAAAACCCTGGCCTCTGCATCAATTGATGCATACAGCCTTTATTAAAAACATCATTGAACATCCATCATTCTACAATAGTACAATTCATGGGTCATGGGTCGCTTAAAATTGATACATGGATCAACCAGCGAAACAAGAGTAGTAAAAAAGCATTAGACATCGGGTATACGATTAAGCTGTTGCCGGTAAGATTGACTGAATATGTGGTACGCGACCATTGGCACATGGCTGCACCCAGTAGCCATAATATCCCGCTGGTCTTAGGGGAGTAAAACGTCCAAAGCTGAACCCAATGCGCCATCATATGGATTACCTACAAAAGATTAAAAGTTTTTATTTTGTTAAAGATAGTGTCATTTCTGCATCTCCAAATACACCAACATAAGGCAGAAACACCAATGCGAATTCTAGTCTTAGATGATTTGTCAACTCCATTCAACCAATTTCGAAACATGTGTGTTATATTAGTTGGAGGGGACAGATCATAAGCAAAATTGACAATACGCCACAATACACGAGCAAAAAGACATGATATAAACAAATGTTCTATGGTTTCCTGCGCCGAAAAAACAACATTTGGTACACCCTACCCAATTCCTTTTAACTAAATTATCCTTAGTAAGAAGCACTTTGTTGTGAAGGGACCACATATTTTTTTTAATCTTAAGTGCGATCTTTAGTTTCAAAATATATTTCGAAAAAGAAACTGTATGATCATTCATAAGATCTTCATACATGGATTTAACCGAGAACACCCCAGATGAAGTTAAGTTCCATACAAACTTATCTTGTTCATCTGACAGCTGAACCATCATAAGTCTTTGGCATAAATGAAGCCAAGCGGTCCACTTATTACCAGTAAACACTCTCCTAAAATCAATGTTCAATGGTACTTGAGCTAAAACCTATGCCACGGTGACATTATTCCGACACACAATGTTGTATAATGATGGATAATAATTTTCCTTTCCTATATTTTGTGAATATTTAGACCATTTTCTTATTTGTGTTCATCCACCTAAAATCTTTTAGCTTTGATATTTTCTACCGCTTAACTTTTAGAACTTAAGCAAATATTCCATTTTTTAATTTTATCCCTTTTCCTTTTCATCCTTGTAGTCAGTAATAGGTCCAACTAGAACATCGTTTCCTTATTGTTGGTATGCTACTCCTACCTCTTGAAATCACTGTTGATTCTTTGGGCTCTTCAGTTTTCTATTGCCAGACGTTGCTACAATATGTCTAGGGAAGGGAAAATATTTCTCTTTGTAAGCTAACTTCTACGCCCTCCGTTTCGCTGCAACATTTAATGGCTTCAGGAAAACCCATTTCAGAATATCTGTCCGTTGATGAAATAATGGGTATACTTGATGCAGTGTTTCCACTCACTGCACCTTCTTTAATGCTATGAAAAGGTTAAGTGGTTGTAGAAATTCATTTAACAAGGGTATGCATGCTTATCTCTCATTAACTCAGTTTTAGGTTTAGATCTTTCTTTGTCCATGTCATGGTGGGCTGATGGCAGATATAGTGAAAGAGAGGGAGTATTCTTAGCCCCTCTCTAGGTTTCACCAAGCCCCTTTCGATGAAATCCAGAACCTGTCCTTCCCCTTTCATGGGAAACTGGTTGGCTTATGTCCGATTTAGTGAGTCAATATTCATTCTAGACGTTTTCAAGATTAAAGATTAGAAGAGACTGATGGTAAGAAATCAATTCAAACAATCTAGGAGCACGGTTTTAAGGAGGAACCGGGAGGGATTTTACCTGTTTTGTGTTTTCGGTACCTACTTCTTTTGACAAGAAGACAGTGGTAACCAGCGATTTACTTCTGGCTTATGTAGCTTGTGTATAGCCGGAATTTACTTTAATTACCATTAGCTGTCATATATGATCCACCAATGTGATAAAATTTGAAACCATGTTTTTAGCTTTAATGTCCCGACCCCCTGTGCAAGATAGCAGGAGTTTTTGATAATTTCAAGTAGTGATGATAACCAGATGATTCTACAAGCAGTGCTCATATGCCGATAGTAGACGAGTGCACCACAAGTGACTCGATTATCCTGCTGGCTCAGTATCACCATCTGTTAAAAACCTTAAGAGCGAGTCAAGAACAGAACTGGAAGCACATAAATTTCTTTTGTGTCAGTTTTTATGTATCTGTTTTGGTTTTGTCTTTATGTGACATTTGGTAGAATGATTCACTTGGGAGCATTCTGGAATAGGTTCCTTGACCATGATACTGAACTTTAGAGTTATTAGCATAAAACTACCACATTTCGGCTGAAAGTTCGAATAACCACCACTTTACAAAAAAAAGGCAAAAAACCATCACTTTTCGGCAGATTTGTTGCAATTCGCGCTAAAACGGGATTGAGATCCAATTGACACCAAAACTGACAGTAGGACCCACATGTCGGGCTGACGTGGCGATACGGGTCAACCGCGCTGACTACTATCTTGCATGCAGGTCCTAGAGTTCTAAAAGGAAATTATGCACAGGTCCCTTGCGCCTAGTAGTTTTTTTTAAAAAAACCTATTTATTTAAAACGTTCATAACTTTTGAATACAGATTCAAATGAAAAAACTTTTAATATGAAAAATGCTTAGAAATGTTTGAATATTTTGAATATAAACTTGGCTCACTATTTTAGATACCTAAAATATGCAAACAATTAATAATGTTTCTATTAATAATGCAAACTTTAAAAATTCGTAACTTTAGTTATATGACTCCGAATAATATAAATAATATGTCTAAATTTATTATAAAAATCCAACCAATCCATTTCTGACATCCTTCATGCATGTATGAGATCCGTTTCTCGTTGATGCTATAATTGATTGATATTGATATATATACATATATGTACGTACAAAACAGTCTACCATTATAAACTTTGAATATTCATAACTTTTGTTATAAACGGATGTGATTCATGCATAATGGATGTTAGAAATGGATTGGTTTGTTTTTTCTAGTAAATGTCATATTATTTATATAACAAAAGTTATGAATATTTAAAGTTTATAATGGTAAACTGTTTTGTATGTACATATATATATATTATATAATATATAAATATATATATATATCAATCGATTATAACATCAACGAGAAACGGATCTGATACATGCATGAAGGATGTCAGAAATGGATTGGTTGGATTTTTATAATAAATTTAGACATATTATTTATATTATTCGGAGTCATATAACTAAAGTTATGAATTTTTAAAGTTTGCATTATTAATAGAAGCATTTTTAATTGTTTGCATATTTTAGATATCTGAAATAGTGAACCAAGTTTATATTCAAAATATTCATACATTTCTAAGCACTTTTCGTATTAAAAGTTTTTCTATTTGAATCCGTATTCAAAAGTTATGAGCGTTTCAAACAAATAGTTTTTTAAAAAAACTGCGAGGTTCCAAAGACTCGTGAATAATTTTCTTGCGGAACTCGAGGGCCTGCATGCAAAATAGCAGTCGGCGTGTTGACTCGCGTAGCCACGTCAGCCCGACGGGTGGGTCCTACTGTTAGTTTTGATGTCAATTGGATCTCAATCCCGTTTTAGTGCGAATTGTAACAAATCTGCCGAAAAGTGGTGTTTTTTTGCGATTTTTTTTGTAAAGTGGTGGTTATTCGAACTTTCAGCCGAAATGTGGTAGTTTTTTGCTAATAACTCCTGAACTTTACTACGGAATATCTAAAATAGCTGAGAATCGCTAGGTTTTCATCTTTTCTTGATGAGTTGTGAAAGTCGCATTGATTGTGAAGATTGTTTACTTCACAGGTAACGCGGAGTTGTTTTGACAGACAACAAGGTGAAGAAATAGCTATCTAGTTTTGTGGAATTCAGAATGTTACTTTAGACAGCCAGCTACTACTGATGTCTTTGTTCCGCGTCGATGCCACGATGTTCCATGTTCATCCTTGATGTGAAACATGTTACAAATGCTATCTAGTTTTGTGGAATTCAGAATGTTACTTTTAGAGATGCAAAACCTGCAGAATTTAACTGGTTCGCTGAATTTCAGAGTTACTTTTGGAAGATGCAAAATGTGGTGTAGATTCTAACTAATTTGCTGGCGTTATTTTGTTTTGCCTTTAGAGATACACATGGTCAACCGGTATTGTGACTCTTCAAGTGTTGCAGTAGCGTTGACTATCCGCTGACTAGTCCATGTATACTATGGATGGTTGAGCTATATTTGTCCAATCATGAACCTGCAATTGATCAACCATTGCTTCTACAGTACTAGTTGTTTCCGCCAGCTGCTGGTGTCACCGAGTGCTGTTCCTGTTCGGAGGAGAGGCCAGCGAAGCCAGGTCATAACAACACTCCTGTTGCATCAGTCACGATGTGTTCAAACGTAATGGACTTTTTTTTATGAACAAGCGAAGGGATCCGAAGCTGGCATTTCATATCATTTTTTTACAACGCTGCATAGAGGATCCTGAAAGAAATCGAAATTACAAACTGGTGCTCCCTTTTGCATGTAGCACCCCTTAGATGATACTACCTCCGTTTCAGGGCTTCAGGTGCACACACTTTTCAAAGTAAAGTTTAACCGAAAACACTTGATTCACCTAATACTCTTCTTCACCCCAATCCCCTTGCTCATCTATCGAATTTGTCTGTTTTGTATATGAGTTTGATTCAGCAGGGCTTTCTCTGTGTCCATGAGATAGCAGCAAAGCGTGGCGTGCTTTGTACGGGAGGAGATGTAGGAGACGCCAAATCAGGATTCTAGATAGCCTTTTGCCTGCCGAGACCACGACTTGTTGATGAACATCCATAAACGCGAGGGGAAACTCGTGTCTCTGATCCACGCCAACCCGACGAGTTTCCAAGGGATTCCTGAGGCTCAGCCCATCAAAGCCTGACCTGCAAAATGCTTCGTGGAAAGTTTTTGGGAGTATAGGGTTGGCTGGGGAAATACACTACAAACCCAGCAAAAACTCCTCTACAAAACTAGGCCTCAAGGAGGGACGGCCACAAAGGCGAACCAAAACTTGACCTAGCCTTTTTTGAGTGAAAAACCTAAACCGATCCTTCACAAAGGTGGCAATGGGGTTTCTCCCCATAGTGAATGTTCAAAGGTGGCAATGGGGTTTCTCCCCTTTAGGGAAAAAAGGCAAATCTAGACAAAACAAGCTAACCAAGTAAAAATAATATCCACATGGCCTGGATCACAACTAACATTAGGTTTAACTTCAAGTAATCCTCAACATATTATCCACCATTGGTCCTCTTGGTCCATCAACCCTCTTCATCTCAACTCATCTGCGATTTTCATCAACTGCTTTGCTCCAACCAAAATTGTGCCTTTATCTTCCTCCTTGCATAGACCTATTAATATGTTAGAAAGATCTAGACTTAAATAAAATAGACATTGGGGTTTTCATGACATATTTTTAAAGATAATCTTTTTTCTAGTCACCCAAATGGACCAGAAATTTAGCAGCCAACATGACATTATAAAAAATTCTGCCCCTGGCCAAAAAGCATCGCCACATAGATTTCAGTACATAATTTGTACCGAACACTATACCTATTATGCCCTATACCACTTTTTAGCATATAACAAGAGAAGTAAATGATTTGCACTTCCATTATGATCACATAAGGTTAAGGAGCACATATGGGAACCATGCCACTTCCTAGGTTTCATATTATCTCTTTTCAAATCAGCATCATGCATCAATTGCCATAAAAATGATTTTCAAAGGAATTTTTTATTTTCAAATCCATTTATAACATGTCCCAAAATATATTTTTCCAATATGAAATAAAACATCCTAGTAGAATTTTTTTGGTAGGAGATAAAGACTACAAAACCCAATCGGCAACATTATCTAAATATAAATTCCTAGCAAAATTTTCAATATTGTTCCACTCTTCCAAAAGATCTAGCCGAACCTCCTTCTGAAGGAAACCCTCTATTTTTTTCACGAGAGCCTTAATTGTGAGATCCTGATCACTACATGTATTAAATGGATCAAGTTAAGTATCACATAAAGACACATTTTCCAACCAAGGATCTTTCTAGAATCCCATCAAAGGTTCATCATTCAACATTATTTCCCCCTCTAAAATAGACAATTGTTTACTTTTAAATGGATCTCCAACAAGGTGAATAACAAATCTTGGGCTTCACCGAGGCTAGAGATTCATTGAAAAAAATATTTTTCTTTAATATTTTTTTTGCAAACCATCCCGAGTTTCTAATTTCCACCACCGATTGTATAAGAGGCTAATGTTTTGTCTCCTCAAATGCTTAACTCATAGACCCCTTTTTATTTTGATCTAAATATTCTTTTCCATTTAATAAAATAGCATTTGCCTTTTTAATTTTGGATATGCCAAAATAATCTCCTCCTGGGCTTATCCATCTTCTCAATAAACGTTATGTTGAGTAGCAATACAAATATGAAATAGTAAGGAATCCCAGGAATACGCACATGTCTAGATCCAGATATAGAAGCATTTCCAATCCATCATCTAACTTTTTAATTAATGTTCCATCTAAGAAGTCCCAATCAATATTTTTCAAAACAATAAATGTCACTAGCATCCCCAAATATCTCATAGGAAATTTCCCACATGGCAATGTAACATATTTGCACAGAACTCCACAACAAAATTATCAACCCCAATTACAAAAATCTCACTCTTCAAATAATTGATTTTAAGACCAGACAACAACTCAAAGAGATATAGTAACAACTTTAAGTTTACAGCCTTTGTTGGATCATGAAAAATACACAAGACGATATTGTTGGAATTATTCCCTAGAGGCAATAATAAAGATGTTATTATTATAATTCTTGTTCATGATAAAGTTTATATTCCATGCTAGAATTGTATTAAGCGGAAACTTTAATACTTGTGTGGTTTGTGAACAACACCGTGTCCCTAGTATGCCTCTATGTACTAGATCATTGATTAATGATGGTTAAGGTTTCCTAACCATAGACATGAGTTGTCTATTAATAATGAGATCATATTATTGGGAGAATGATATGATGGACATACCCAAACTAAGCGAAGCAATTAGATCGTGTAATCGTGTTCATCTTTGCGAAGCTTTTCTTATGTCAAATATTGTATTTCTTAGACCATGAGATAATACAACTCCCTGGTATCGGAAGAAAGCTTTGAGGTCATCAAACGTTATCCTATGAGAGTGAAGGGAATATGCCCTGAGAGGCAATAATAAAGTGTTTATTATGTGTATTCCAAGTATATGATAGATGTTTATTTTGCATGCTATAATTGTATTGATACGGAAACGTTAATACATGTGTGTTTAATAAACAAACAGAAAGTTCCTAGTTATGCCTCTCTCATAAACTAGCTCGTTGATTAACAAGATGATCAAGGTTTCCTGATCATGGACATTGGATGTTGTTAATAACGGGATCACAACATTAGTGTAATGGTGTGATGAACATTCATCCGAAGTATAGCATTACGATCAAAGTCATTGAGTTTATATTGCTATAACAACTTACGAAGTGATCCTAATCCTTAGACCATGAGATCATGTCAATCACTAACACCGGAAGAGTTTCTTGATAACATCAAATGTCACACCGTAACAGGGTGATTATAAAGATGGATTCAGAACTAATAAAGTGTTATGTTGAGGCTCATGGATAGAGAGTGGAATTTGTTCATCCCGATGACGGATAGATATACTCTGGGCCCTCTCGGTGATATCACATTGATTAGCTTGCAAGCAAGTGATTTGATCACTAGAATGTTATATCACAGGAACGAGAAAAGAGTGCATGTCGGTAACGAGATCAAACTAGGTATGGAGATACCGATGATCGAATCTCGGACATGTAATATATCGTGAAACAAAGGGATTAAGATACTAGCGTAAAAGGTTCCGACGATCACAAGAAAGTCATCGTTGAATGTGTGGGAGTCAGTATGGGTCTCCAGATCCCGCTTCTGATTATTGATCCGAGAGGAGTCTCGATCATGTCCGCATTATTCACGAACCGTAGGGTGACACACTTAAGAGACACCGACATCCAATTGGAGCAAATGTTTCATGCCGAAAGAATGAACAAGCGCAGGAATTTATTTCACTAGATACCGAAACAGGTTTTCGGGTGAAATTGCATAAAGTGGTTATGCATGTGAAATAGAATTCTAGCAAGGGATTATTTGTGAATGTTTGTCATTAAAGTAATTGACAAAATTCTGAATAAAATAAAAGAGTTTTATTTAATGAGAGTTTGCATTAAATTTGGTGGAAATTTAATGGGAATTTGAGTGAACTTTTGAGTGGAGGGAATTTAAAGGAGATTTGTGAGTGGAGTGTCCACCCACATGAAGAGGGGAGGTCAAGGGGGCAGCCCCATGCGCCGGCCACCCCCTTGGGGTTCCCCCTCCTCCCTCCTCCTATAAAAGGAGCCCCCCTCCTCACTTGTCTCTCATACCTCCTCGTGAAGGATCTCTCTCCCCCTCTAGAATTTATCCCCCATGGTCTCGGACTAGCGAGATACATGTTCCCGGTGGCTATTCGGCAAGAAAGAGTTGTGCTTCCGCTGCATCGCTGGAGCGAGGAGGCGGAGGTTACTCGGTGCCTCGAACGTGTGTGCGAGCACGGATGCGCTGCTGATTTGCGGCGCTAGGACTTCCTCTCGATCTTGAGATCGGCAAGAGATCGTCTACATCAACCACGAGTTGAACTCGTTAAGCTTTGTCGGTCTTCAAGGGTATGTTCTCTACGGATATACATCCGCCCGTTGTTTGTATCTAGTAGATAGATCTTGGTATATAGTTCACATCATAGGAAATTTTTTGTTTTCTATGCTGCGAACCCTACAATGGTATCAGAGCCGGATCTATGCGTAGATACTTTACACGGGTAGTACACATATGAGTATGTGGGCGATGATGATCATGTTGTTGCTCCTTTGTTGTAATTTTGGATATTGGTAGCATAGTGGGATGAAGCGGTCCGGACAAACTTTACATGTCCTCGCACATGAGACCTGTTCCACGCTTGACATGCAACTAGTTTGCATAAGTGGCTCCAGCGATGCAGCGGAAGCACAACTCTTTCTTGCCGAATAGCCACCGGGAACATGTATCTCGCTAGTCCGAGACCATGGGGGATAAATTCTAGAGGGGGAGAGAGATCCTTCACGAGGAGGTGTGAGAGACAAGTGAGGAGGGGCTCCTTTATAGGAGGAGGAGGGCACCCAAGGGGGTGGCCGCCATGGGCTGCCCTCCTCCTTCATTCATGTGGGTGGACACTCCACTCACAAAATGCCCTTTAAAATCCCTCCACTCAAAAGTCCACTCAAATTCCCATTAAATTTCCACCAAATTTAATGCAAACTCTCATTAAATAAAACTCTTTATTTTATTCAGAATTTTGTCAATTACTTTAATGAAAAACATTCACAAATAACCCTTGCTAGAATTCTATTTCACATGCATAACCACTTTATGCAATTTCACCCGAAACCTTTTGGTATCTAGTGAAATAAATTCCTTCGCTTGTTCATTCTTGCATTCGGCATGAAACATTTGATCCAATTGGATGTCGGTGTCTCTTAAGTGTGTCACCCTACGGTTGTGTGAATAATGAGGACATGATCGAGACCCCTCGGGATCAATAATCGAAGCGGGATGGAGACCCATACCGACTCACACACATTCAACGATGACTTTCTTGTGATCGTCGGAACCTTTTATGCTAGTATCTTAATCCCTTGTTTCACGATATATTACATGTCCAAGATTCGATCATGGTATCTCCATACCTAGTTTGATCTCATCGACATGCACTCTTTTCTTGTTCTGTGATATAACATTCTAGTGATCAAATCACTTACTTGCAAGCTAATCAATGTGATATCACCGAGATCAGAGTATATCTATCCGTCGCCATCGGGATGAACAAATTCCACTCGATCCATGAGCCTCAACATAACACTTTATTAGTTCAATCCATCTTTATAATCATTACGTGTGACGTTTGATGTTATCAAGAAACTCTTCCGGTGTTAGTGATTGACATGATCTCATGGTCTAAGGATTAGGATCATGAAGTTGTTAGAGCAATATAAACTCAATGACTTTGATCGTAATGCTATACTTTTGATGAATGTTCATCACACCATTACACTAATGTTGTGATCCCGTTATTAACAACATCCAATGTCCATGATCAGGAAACCTTGATCATCTTGTTAATCAACGAGCTAGTTTATGAGAGAGGCATAACTAGGAACTTTCTGTTTGTTTATTAAACACACATGTATTAACGTTATTAGATACAATTATAGCATGCAAAATAAACATCTATCATATACTTGGAATACACATAATAAACACTTTATTATTGCCTCTCAGGGCATATTCCCTTCAATAACATGGTGTGAGCATGCGCCAAGTCAACCCAAACAAAGCATCAAAGGAGAATACTAAAATACTATGCTTTTGTATGCTAAAAAAACGCATGATTCCTTCAAGGCACAATAAGCAATCCTAATTGTTTGGAATAAGTCATGCTACAACAATAATCACTAATCATAAGGTCAAAACAACATCTAGCATGACATGATAAAGTCTAAGTCATAGTCAAAGCAAGCTCCTCTTGTACTATTCAAGCAAGAACTTTTTTACTCCTCTCCAACACCAATCAACTTATTTGAAACAACACAGCGAAAACGGGGGTCCAAAATACTTTATTCAAGAAAACTAAAATGAAAACTAAGATACTCCAAGAACAACACAATAGTGCATGAAACAATAAAATGAAGTGTCTAGAAAGACTTGAGATTTTTATTGATGAATAAGGGGATGCCTTGGGCATCCCCAAGCTTTGACGATTGTACCTCTTGGGTTGACACGGGGTGGCATCCCCAAGCTTGAGCTTTTGTCCATTCTTCATCTCATTACATCATTCTTTCTCTACACCTAAATTTTTTCCTTCATACAAAACTTCACACAATCTTCATTAGCAACATTAGTGTGTTCAAAAGATAATATACCCTTAGGGTTTAGTTTTAGAACAGAAAAAATTTCACTAAAAACACAAGATACTGTAGAAATTCCCTAAAAAATCTCAATTTTCCAAAAAGAACCCCAAAAGGAATCAATAAGAAGCAAATGCAAATAATGGCAGAAATCTGTCAAAACAGACCAGCAAGTAGAAACCGATTTTTTCGAAGACCTTCTGTTGCTCAAATAAATAAGTGTTGAACTAACGAAAGTTAGCTAACATACTGGGGGATTGATTCGTAAATTTTTAGCTCAATCCGAGTTACATAGATTTTACACGAACTTTTTACGGTGGAGCACAAAAATTTGTTTCGGGACAGCAACTCCCCAAATCTTACTTCCCTCTTATTAGAGGTTATTCTAGGCACAAAAAAGCAGATAAAAGGATAAGGAGAGGTAATTACTGAAGTAATAACTTCCAAGACTTAAGAAAACTTTTGGTTATCTCCCAATAAGTACTTTTCTTTAACGCCTTTAAGTTAGGCACAAGAAGCAAGAATCAAGTATTTTCAAATGAAGAAGCATTAACATCAATACTCGAAATATCTTCAATTAGGAAAGATATCTCATCCAAATGAGTTTTGGAGAATCCTTTCTCATATCTATTAGGTTCACTACTTTCATCAAATGGGTTTTCAGGAACAATCCAATCAAAAAAAAATCTAAGGCTTCATGCATTCCTACATCTTTAAAAGGTATGGGTATCTTAATTTCCTCTCCGTGTTTGGTTTTATCTAAAGTACCCATAACATCTACACATGAGCCTAGCATATTAAAACGTTCAAAGACCTTTTTGGCTTCCTTAGCAACATC
The DNA here is from genome assembly GCA_030063025.1 of Avena longiglumis. NCBI lineage: Eukaryota > Viridiplantae > Streptophyta > Magnoliopsida > Poales > Poaceae > Avena > Avena longiglumis. The sequence continues at coordinate 187,869,809 of CP125974.1, read as the reverse complement.
ATTGAACTCTTTTAGCAAAGTTTCTAGGATAAACTCTCTCTTTTCAGCATCCTCTTCTTCTTTTAGTTTAAGAAATAAAATTTGCATCACGGGGTTAAGGTTAACAAACCTAGCCTCCAACATGTGAACTAAAGAAGTTGTAGTAATTTCATAATTAGGAGCAAGTTCTGCTAAGGATCTATCCTCAATATCCTCATGTTTGCTAACATGATTAAAGAATTCTTTAATATTTTTTGCAATTATAGAGCCACTACCTATTGAAAGGTATTTCAGGGTGAACTTGGGAATCAACATGGTGAGCTAGAGCAAGGTGACAACTAGAGTAGGAACTATTTTTCTTTGGATTTTTTGATAAAAAGAGGCAAAGAAAACCAAGCAAAGGAAACTAAGCAAAAAAAAACAAAGTAAAGAGAAAGGTTGTGAAGGACTCCCCTTGTGAAGCCATCCTAAGTCTCCCCGGCAACGACGCCAGAAAATCTTGATGGTGGCTCAGTTGATTGTTGAGCTTCGTTGGGAGTCCCCAAGAGGAAGGTGTGATGAGCACAACAACAAGTTTTCCAGTAAGAAATCAAGGTTAGCAAACCAGTAGGAGGAAGGAAACGACTCAAACGTGTTGCTAGCAACTTGGAAACCTGCACAACACAAACTCAAGACTTTGCCCCAACGAACCGTGAGGTTGTCAATCTCACCGGTTTGCTGAAAACAAAGGGTTAACTGTATAGTGTGGAAGGTAATCATGGTTTGTGTAAAATAAATAGTAATAGTGGAAGATGTATCAATGGAAAAGATTGGACCGGGGTCCATAGTTAACTAGAGGTGTTCTCCTTAAGATAAACAAACATGGCATGCTGGTAAACAAATCACAGCAGGGCAATTGACAGGACTGAGCAAGGCATAATAATGCAATACTAGGCATTCATGATCCTAAGAGATTCGATTGGGCAATATAACAAGATACATAGACCGCCATCCAACTGCATCTATGACTAGTAATCCACCTTTAGGTTATTATCCGAACCCCCTCCAGTATTAAGTTGCAAGCAGCAGATAACTGCTTTAAGCAAAGTGTGTAAGGTAAACAATCCACTTGTTCCATGAACAAGAGACCGTTGTTTTCTCCCTAGTAGCAACATCACATTTACAACCTTAGAGATTTCTGTCACTTCCCTTAGATTAAATAGAGGCATGAACCCACTATCGAGCATAAATACTCCCTCTTGGAGTCACTAGCATCTACGTGGCCAAGATAGCTACTAGAAACGGAGAGCATGCAAGATCTCAAACAACTCAGACATGATAAAATCAATAAGACAAAACCGTTAATCAATCTAACATAGTAATCTCAATATCCATCGGATCCCCGCAAACACAACATGCATGATTAAAAATAGATGATATTGATCATGAACGGAGCTCACAAGATCTAAACATGGTAGCACAAAGTAGGATATACAACCATCTAGCTACTACATGGACCGTAGTCCAAGGTGGAACTACTCACGCTTCATACCGAAGGCTGGCATGATGAAGAAGAAGGCCTCCGGGATGATCTCCCCTCTGGCAGAGTGCCGGAAAGAGCTTCAGATCCTCCTGATCTAGGGACTATGGTGGCGGCGGCTACAGACTGTTTCGTGGAATATTGATCGGATACTTAGGGTTTTGGTATCGGGGGGTCTTTATAGGCGAAGAGGCGAGGCAGGGGCAGCCAGGGCGGCCGCAACCCCTAGGCACGGGCTAGGGTTAGCCGCACGGTCAGGGGGTGTGGCCCCCTGGTGGCTCCCCTCCGTCTCATCTTCTGGCTCCGTGTTCCCCACGGTAAAATATTGACTTTGGCTTTTATCCCGTCCAATTCTGAGAATATTGATTTTCTACCTTTTCTGGAACAAAAACAGAAGAAAACAGGCAACTGGTACTGTGACATCTTGTTAATAGGTTAGTCCAGAAAAACATATAAAAACACCTTAAAGTATAGACAAAGGAAAGCAAAGTAGATACTAAACAAGCATGAAACATCAAAAATTATAGATACGTTTTCAACGTCACATGGCTTTCCCATCGGAGTTTGTTAACGATGAAGAGAAAATGGTCGGAAACGTCGCGATGCTTTGCCTTCCCATGACGAAGGCCATGTGCATGATGATTGTCATTCTACCGCGGATCAACGAGGACGACCAGCAATGCCAGAATCATAGGGACGACAAAATCTAGCGAGCTTCAATAAGATTTGTGAGGGGGCTAAATAAACCTTAAAAAGATTTATGGGGGATAATCAAGGGTATTATATCAAAATTTGTACAAATATGGTTAAACATTAGGAGCTCCTTTGAATCAAGGAATTTGTGTAGTATTTTTTTGGGAGATTTGGATTATTAGGATTTTTCCTACAAAGGTAATTCGATTAAGAGGATTACATTCATTGGGATTCCTACAAAGAATTCTTTTATGCACTCTATTTTGGGGGAAAAAATCCTCAACTCCAACCTTCTTTTATAGTTCTTTTGTTTTTCCTATGCAATCAAACACTCTAAATACAAAATCTTGTAGTTTTCTATTCCTATAGGACTGGAGAGGACATACCATTTTAGTACTGTGTTTTTTCTGTTTTTGTGTTATGAGAATCCCGTGAATCAAAGGAGCACTAGTTAACTAAGCTTCACTATTGCCATCAAAATAAAATAAGATGGCTATATGCATCCAGGGATGGAGAGGTGAGGTTTTTCCCTTTAAAAAAAAAAACATTACCATCGTAATAAGAAGGAGACGGGAGGCGGTCCAGCAATTGAGTTGGTAGAGGTTGTTTGGAAGTTCATTGTACGCTTCTGATTAGCGTCACACAGTGTCCTGATGATAATGAACAACACATTAAACAAAATTTCATGGATCCATTAAGTAAGCGGCATGCAGGCCCCGAACACGACCGACTTTCTCTTATGGGTTTTGCTAATTCTTACTACCTCTGTTTTATAATATAAACCTCTTTAGCAAGTTGTTTTAGCTATCTAAAAAGGTTCATTGAGAATTATGTTAGAGTTCAGTCAAAGTTCTAATTCACTATATTGCATTGTGATTTATGTGTCCCGTGAGTTGTAACAGAGTTTTTCCAGTCATAAGTAGGATTGTAACTTAGATTGTTACAAGTGAGCTTACAACTGAGATGAGATTGTTCGCCATCACGTGACTAATTCTCAGTCGACCTAAAATTTGACATTTTCTCAACTCAGAAAAATAACCAAGCAAAAATAACGTGATTATTATTATTAATCAAGCATCCATATAAGAGCGTGCATGGAGCTAACTTATTCATCACGACCGATCAATGGCAGAAGGCCGAGACCGGATCAGCTGGTCTAGCCGATGTAGTAAATGGGGTCGGGCAGCTTGAAGGTGCGGGCGCCCTCGGGCGCGCCGAGGATGTCGCTCCACTGGTCGCCGATGTTGCCGACGATGATGTAGCCGGCGTCCTGCAGCTTCTGCCTCTCGCCGGACTTGTACGCCACGGCGGAGCCTTTGAACCCGGGCTGCTTCAGCTTTAGGTCCATCCACCCGGAGATCCCCTGGCTGTGGAGGTTGGCGACGGTGATGGCCCTCTGGTCCTCCGTCCGGCCCGTGAGGAAGAAGGGCTTCACGCCGACCGACAACAGCTTCTTGTACAGCCGCTTCGTCTCCGGCAGCACCGGCGCGCTCCCCTCCAGCACGTACGCGTTGAAGCTCGTTGCGTTATACGGCCTAGTCCTGCGCGGGTGTGTATACATGCCAAAGTGGATTAGTGACAAAATTTAACAATACCTGTAATAAGTCCATCCATCTGCACAGTATATCTGTATAACTAATTAACGTGGCTCCGTTGTTTTGTTTGAGCACAAGGCTGAAATCTGTTCACAAGGATGTTTCAAAAGGATAACATGTAGATAAAGTAGCAAAGTGCAAAACTATTCGGCCATCACATATATGCACATCACATCACTATCTGGCATGCAGTATGTTTTGTTCGTCTTTCATAGGGCATAAATATTGCCCTGCCACCAGATACCTCTGTTGCTGGAGATGACCAGCAATGATATCCAACACATACCTTTTCGTTCCCACTTCTAGCTACTTTCATTTACTTTTCCTCTTATTCATGAGAGACCCGGTGCAACCGAGGCTTATGGTATCATCATATTTTTCAGTTAGTAAAATTTTACAAGGTCTAGTCTGTAGTCTAGTCACATCATATGTTTACCTGAACGCAAAGAGTAAGTGCAAAGTCACTCCTCAAATATGAAGCTGCAGAAATATAGAGTGGAACAATATACTTACGCAAAGACATTAATGCATAATTTCGTACTTAGCTAGTTTCATTTACACTTTTTATTCCTACTTATAGCTAGTTTCATTTAGTACTTTCCCTTTTATTCATGAGAGACCTGGTGCTAACGAGGCTTAAGGTGCAATCCAAAAATCCTACCCTACATAGACCCAGTTCTTTTGGTGGCTTCTCCGAAAAGCTGTCCTACCCCCAGCTTTCTGGGGAAGCCGGTTCGAAATTTTTGTGAGACTTCTAAATTAGTTTAGTCTTAACCACTTTTGGGCCAGAAACTTTTAAACCGGCTTCCCAGGGGTGCAAGTTTCTTCGCCAAAGTTAACCCCAAATAGATGGGCGTCCAAATTTATCCCCGACGTGCATTTCTGCTTCAAGATCCGTGCACACAGTTGTGTACATTGCAAAGAGCCCCTCTAGCATATTTTTGTAGCATGTACAAAAACACTTATAATCTATCTGCTATTTAACGGGAAATCCCATGTGCTGCTAATTACTATCTTGCTCCATGGACCATAACACAAATACATGTTCAATAAATCACTTAGTACGTAATTATTCTGTTAGCCATTTTCTGAAGCATTATGTTAATTGGAAGTTTGGAATTGAGCAATTTTTACAGTTTGTTTGGAACAATTTTCACTAAGTTAATTTTTACAAGGTCTAGTCACATCATTGGTTTATCTCAACGCGAAGAGTAAGTGCAAAGTCACTCCTCAAATATGAAGCTGCAGAAATATAGAGTGCAACAATATATTTGCGCAAAGACATTAATGCATAATTTCGTACTTTCCCTACCTTCTAGCTAGTTTCATTTACACTTTTCATTCCTACTTATAGCTAGTTTCATTTAGTATTTTCTCTTTTATTCATGAGAGACCCGGTGCTATCCAAAAATCCTATTGTACATATATGTGTTAAATATAAATATACTGCATAGCCTCTTTTTATCAGAACGGTCTTTTGGGATAATTAGCTATTGTATAAATCCTTTAATATGTGGGGCATTCGAGTTTATCCCGGACGTCCATTTCTGCTTCAAGATCCGTGCACCCAGTTGTGTACATTGCAAAGAGCCCCTCTAGCATGTACAAAAACACTTATAATCTATCTGCTATTTACGGGGCAATCCCTATGTGTTGCTAAGTACTACTATCTTTGCTCCATGGACCATAACACCAATACATGTTCAATAAATCACTTAGTACGTAATTATTTTGTTAGCCATTTTCCAAAACATTACTATGTTAATTGGAAGTTTGGGATTAAGCAATTTTTGCAGTACGTTTGGAACGATTTTCAGTTAGTTATTTTTTACAACGTTTAGTCACATTATTGCTTTATCTGAACGCAAAGAGTAAGTGCAAAGTCACTCCTCAAATGAACCTGCAAAAATACAGAGTAGAACAATATACTTGTGCAAAGACATTAACGCATAAGCATCACTGTACCCAAATCCGTTCTTGGCGTAGTAGGGGAGATTGGAGAGCGTTGTCTCGTCGATGTCGAACACCCATATCTCCTTGCCGTTGCCGGAGAGCTTGAGGGTGTCGACGTAGGCGAGGGCCTCGTCGATGACGACCTTGGAGTCGCGGCGGTAGTGGTTGCCGAGCATGTAGTGCCCGATGTAGCCCTCGCACTTGGCGGGGACCGTCTTCCAGTCTCTCACGTTGTGGGCCTCCACGCCGAGCACCCAGCTGTCGCACGGCACGCCGCCGCGGCTCCCCAGCTCCCCGCCTGAGCCCAGCAGCGGCCTCAGCGCGTGGATGAGAGGCGCCACGGCCTCGTCAATGGCCTGGAGCCTCTTGGTCGGCATCTGGATTTTGAGCTCCCACGCGCTGCAGGAGCCCACCAGAGCCATGGCGACGAGGAGGAGCATCCTAGCCATTGCCATTGCCAGTGTGTTAAGCTGCTGCTAGCTGCTCTTGCTGCTGCAATGTGCTGCGGCTAGCCTGTTAAAAAGGAGAGGCGGAGGGTATCTGAGACTCCGAGGTTGAATGGGAAATTAACTGATAAGGGAGGGGTGGTGGATGACATTGGCGGGGTCGCATCCAGAGCGTGCAACACGTTGGACGATATTCTTGCATGATTTGCTATAGTAGCTATCTGGACGATTTGTGACAGGATGGAGCAGATAGCCGCGGATAGGCTGTGCACGATTGTTAGAGATAGAATCACGTACTCCCTTCGGACTCAAAATACAAGATGTTTTAGTTTTGTAAAAAAAAAAATATCTAGATTTTTTTAGTGTACACATCAATTCAAACCTAAGTAAACCTACGTACTAAAAGACGTCTAAATATATTTATTTTACAAACCTAAAATATTTTATATTTTGAAACAGAGGGAGTACCTGTCATGGTCAGACACGATCCGATTTTCCTCATGCACTCTATAATCGCACCATTGAGTGCCAATATATAAACACATTCCAGGGCTTGGGAAATCCATCTAAGTACGCCTAAATTATTCTACCTATAATTGATATTTTCAATGATATCAGGACGACCTTTCCGGCCAACAAATCCGATCGTCTAAACCCTACTGCACATCCTCGTAGACCACTGCCGCCGCTGCTCACCGTTGTGACGGCTTCTTTATCAATTGTCATCACAGTTCCTGATGTACCACCTTGGCTCGCCTCGGTCTGACAAGCTCACGAGCGCAAACTACTCCCGTTGGCGTGCATAGATCCTCATGCTGATGTGTGGTGCCCGCCTCGTCGGGCTCCTTGATGGATCGGATGCCACGCCATTCGAGACACTGGAGGTTGCTCCGGGAGGAAAATACACCAACAAACCGACATGATACAAATCATATCACCGGCCAACTGAACAACCTCATGGTGCATAACAAGTATAGAGGTCAAGGTATGAATATTTCTTATGTTGGTCATTCTATTGTTTGAACCCAATCTCAAGATTTTCTTCTCAACAATGTCTTACATGTATCTAATGTCTACAAAAACTTGCTCCCCGTTCACCTTTTCACGTATGATAATCGCGTGTTTATCGAATTTTATCTGTTCTTCTTTTTTATCAAGGATCAGGTCACATGGAAAATAACTCATAGAGGGCGCTGTGTTGAAGGACTTTACCCACTTATTTAGGACTTTGCGTAGTCCCACTATCGACAGAAGCATGCTTTCGCCGTCACCACCAAGACATCTCAATCCAAGAGGCATGGTCACCTCAGTCATCCCTCCATAGCCATTCTAGGTAAATTATTAGCAAGAATAAACTTCTATTTGTTAGAGATACTTCTATTAGTTTAATGTGTGGTCCATGTCAACAAGCAAAGAGTCATCATCTTCTATGTCCTATCTCCACTAGTGTATCGACAGACCCACTTCAATTAATCTTTTCTGATGTATAGGGTCCTGCACTTACATCTATGGGCCGTCATGACCATTATGTAATCTTCATTGATGATTATAGAAAGTTTATTTAGATTTATTTGCTCAGGAAAAAATCTGATGCTTATCATGCTTTTATTAACTTCCAAAAACTTATTGAAAGTATCTTGATAAGAAAATACTTACTGTTCAATCATATTTGGGAGGAGAATATGAGAAATTGAATACTTTCTTTCAATCACACGGAATATCTTATCATGTCTTTTGTCCTCACGCATACCAACAAAACAGTGTTTCCGAAAAAAAAACATCATCATATTATTAAAGTAGGCCTTGCTCTACTTGCTCATGCTCATATGCCTCTAAATTTTAGGATGAAGCCTCTTACTTCCACATATCTCATTAATATGCTTTCTAGAAAAAATATTAATCATGATACACCTTCTCAGTGCTTATTGGACACTTGTCCTGATTATTCCTTCCTTCATATTTTCGGGTGTGTTTTTGGCCTGATTTTCACTCCTATAATAAATGGAAGCATGATTTCTATGCTACGTAGTGTGTCTTTTTAGGTTATAACCCTCTTTACATGGGAGTCAAGTTCCTTGAACTGTCCACAGGTCATGTTTATAATTCTTGTGAAATTGTTTTTCATCAGGCAATTTTTCCTTTTCTAAACCTTCATCCTAATGTTGGTTCATTGGTACGCAAAGAAATCATTTTACTCGATCCATCCCTTCACAATTACGAACTTGGGGATGAACACATGGATGACTTATATGTGTATAATATCCCTACTATTAACCCTACGCCAAGTGTAGGGGTTCGTAGCATGGAAAACAAAAATTTTCTATCGCATACAAACAAACAAGCCAAGATCTATCTACTAGATTGTAGCAACGAGTCGATGGTATAACTTACCCTCGAAGATTCCAAAGCGTTTAACGAGAGCGGATTCTCGTGGGTGATGTAGTCGTACTCTTCCCGATCTCAAGATCGTGTAGACGATCCTTCCAGCGCCACGTTCCGGCAGCGCTCCTTGATCGGTCACACGTTACTTTCGACGAAGACCTTCCTCTCCCTTGTTCCAGCAGCGGAGGTTGTAGCACTCTCTCGCGATTCCGGCAAGACTGGCGTGGTACCGGAAGTAGAGGGAGATCATGAGGCTTCGCCTTAAGCGGTGCAGTATGGTGGAGCTTATGAGAGAGAGGATTAGTGGCCTAGTAATTAGACACACCAATTAGAGGGCTCTAAACCAATTAGAAGGCTCTAAACTGTTGGCTAAAGCAATTAGAAGCTCTAAACCAAAACAGCTCTAAACCGGAGATCTAGAGTAGAAAGTAAGCGTCTATGGGAGGAGCCCCCTCCTTTTATGGGAGGGAGGTCCACTGGCGCCAGGGAGGAGGAGTCCCTCCCAAGTCGGCCTTGGCTGGGCGCTGGAGGAGTCCTACTCCTCCTCCAGTTGGTTACAACTCCTCTTGCTTGTTTCCCACAGTTTCTTGTTTTGGCTTTGACTTTCAAACGGACATTTGACTTTTCTGTTTTAGGATTCAATTTAATCCTTTATTTGGGACAGCAATAACACTTAGTACATGATGCAATCATTCAATGAGCAATGACACATTCATGTACCCTCTCCCCGAGTCTTGGGACAATCCGAACCTTCTAGAACATTCCGATGAAAACACGGAATCATTCCCGAACTCAAAGCAGGACTTTCCTTATATGAATCTTATTCTCGGACCATTCCGGATCACCTCGTGATATCCGGATCCCATCCGAGACTCGAACAACATTCGGTCTCTTTCTCATAATACCATAACTACTTAAACAACGTCATCCTTAAGTGTGTCTCCCTACGGTTCGTGAATTATGCGGACATGATCGAGACACTTCTCCGAACAATAACCAATAGAGGAATCTGAAATTCATATGGCTCCCACATATTTCTACGATTACTTTGCGATCGAATGAACCACTTACATACGATACCAATTTCCCTTTGTCTCACGCTATCTCACTTACCCGAGGTTATGATCGTCGGTATCTCTGCCTACCTAGTTCAACCTCGTTCGATAAGTACTCTTTTCTCGTTCCGTGATATGTGATCCCTTGTGACCAAGTCACATGCTTGCAAGCTAATTGGATGACATTCCGAGAGGGCCCAGAGTATATCTATCCGTCATGTGGATGGACAAATCCCACTCTTGATCCATGTGTTTCAACCAATACTTTCCGAACACTTAATGCCACCTTTATAGCCACCCAGTTACGGTGTGGTGTTTGATGTCATCAAAGCATCCATCCGGTAAAGGTGATATGCATGATCTCATGGTCGAAGGAATTAGGTTACTATGTATCAGAAAGCATATAGCAATTGAACTAATGAAATGACTTGATCTTTACGCTACGCTTATCTATAGGAGTATGTCCACCATATCATTCTCCTAACGATATGATCTTGTTGTTGATAACATCTCAATGTTCATGATATAGAAACCTCAATCATTAATCAACCAACAAGCTAGTGAAGTATAGAGGCTATACTAGGGACTTCAAATTAAGTTTACAAATCACACAAGTATTAATGGTTTCCTTGTTAATACTATTATAGCATGAATGTAAACATTTATCATAAACACAAAGATATAATAATAACTACATTTATTATTGCCTCTAGGGCATATCTCCAACAGTCTCCCACTTGCACTAGAGTCATCTAATCTAGATTACATGGTAATATACCGAACACCCATGGCAGTTTGGTGTTGGTCATGTTTTGCCCTCGGGAGAGGTTTAGTCAACGGATCCGCCACATTCAGATCTGTGTGTACTTTGCAAATCTTTATATCCCCATCCCGGATATGTTCTCGAATAGCGTGAAAACGCAGCTTGATATGCTTGACTTCTTGTGTGACCTTGGTTCTTGCGCATTGGCTATGGCGCCCATGTTATCACAAGAGATAGACATTGGGTCCACAGCACTTGGAACCACACCCACTCTGTAATGAACTCCTTCATCCATATCGCTTCTTGTGAAGCCTCAAAGCGACCATGTATTCCGATTCATTGAAGATCTCGCCACAACGCTTTGCTTTGCACTCCTCCAGCTAACCTTTGCACCATTCAAAATAAATACGTATCCGGATTGTGATTTAGAATCATCGGATCGGTGTTCCAACTAGCATCGGTGTAACCATTAACAACGAGCTGTTCATCACCTCCATAAGAAAGAACCATATCCTTAGTTCTTCTCAAGTACTTAAGGATGTTTTTTGATCATTGTCCAATGATCCACTCTGGATCACTTTGATATCTGCTAGTTAAACTAACGACATATGCAATGTCGGGTCTAGTACATAGCATGGCATACATTAGAGATCCTATGGCTGAGGCATAGGGAGTCTTACTCATCCTTTCTCTATCTTCTGCCGATGTCGGACTTTGAGTTTTACTCAAGGTCGTATTGGGCAACATGGGCAAGAACCCTTTCTTGCTTTCCTCCATTCCAAATCTCTTTAGAACTTTGTCCAAATATGTACTCTGTGACAATGATATTTGGCGTTTCGATCTATCTCTATAAATCTTTATGCCTAATATGTAAGCTGCTTCGCCAAGATCCTTCATTGAAAAACTATTATTCAAATATTCCTTGACACTATTAAGAAGGTCTACATCATTCCCAATCAATAATATGTCATCCACATACAGTATTAAGAATGCTACTGAGCTCCCACTCACTTTCTTGTAAATACAAGCTTCTCCATAAGTTTGTATAAAACCAAAACTTTTGATTACCTTATCAAAACGTTGATTCCAACTTCGGGATGCTTGCTTCAATCCATAGATGGACCGTTGAAGTTTGCATACCTTGTTAGCATCTATAGGATCGACAAAACCTTTGGGTTGCATCATATACAACTCTTCATCAATGTCTCCATTGAGGAATGCTGTTTTGACATCCATCTGCCATATCTCATAATCATAATATGCAGCGATTGCTAACATAATCCTCACAGACTTTAGCTTGCCATCGGTGAGAAAGTCTCATCGTAGTCAACTCCTTGAATTTGTCGAAACCCTTTTGCGACAAGTCGAGCTTTATAGACGATAACATTACCATCACATCATTTTCTTCTTGAAAATCCATTTGTTCTCGATGACCTTCCGGCCATCCGTAAGTCCACCAAAGTCCATACTTGGTTTTCGTACATGGATCCAATCTCGGATTTCATGGCTTCTTGCCATTTATTGGAATGGGCTCATCATCGCTTCCTCATATGTCTCGGGGTCATCGGTGTTGTCCACCACCATGACATTCATAACGGAATCATACCAATGGAGTGGTACGAATTCTCGTTGACCTCCGAGGCTCAGTAGCAACTTCAACCGAAGTTTCATGATCATCATCATTAGCTTCCTCCCTTATTGGTGCAGCACCACAGAACTTCTTCCGGTCGCTGCGCTACTTTCGAGAGAAGGTTCAACAACCTCGTCAAGTTCTACTTTCCTTCCGGTCACTTCTTTCGAGAGAAATTCCTTCTCTAGAAAGGATCCATTCTTAACGAATGTTTTGCCTTGGATCTATGATAGAAGGTATACCCAATAGTTTCCTTCGGTATCCTATGAAGACGCATTTTTCCGCTTTGGGTTCAAGCTTGTCCTATTGTAACTTCTTTACATAGGCTCAGATCCCCAAACTTTAAGGAACGACAATTTAGGTTTCTTCCCAAACCATAATTCATACGGTGTCGTTTCAACGGATTTAGACGGTGCCCTATTTAAAGTGAATGCGGTGTTTCTAATGCATAACCCCAAAATGATAGCGGTAAATCGTAAGTGACATCATAGAACGAACCATATCTAAGAGAGTTCGATTCTGACGTTCGGACACACCATTACGCTGTTGTGGTGTTCCGGCGGTGTCAATTGTGAAAGTATTCCGCACTTCTTTAAATGCTCGCCAAACTCGTAACTTAGATATTCACCTCCACGATCAGAACGTAGAAATTTAATCTTCTTGTTACGTTGATTCTCTACCTCACTTTGAAACTCCTTAAACTTCTCGAAAGTTTCGGACTTATGTTTCATGAAATAGATATACCCATATCTACTCAAGTCATCCGTGAAGGTAAGAACATAACGATAACCATCAGCGATGCTACACTCATTGGACCACACACATCGGTATGTATGATTTCCAATAAGTCCGTAGCTCGCTCCATCATACCAGAAAATGGAGTCTTAGTCATTTTACCCATCAGACATGCTTCGCATCTTTCAAGTGATTCAAAATCAAGTGATTCAAGAAGTCCATCGGAATGGAGTTTCTTCATACGTTTCACTCCGATGTGACCAAGACAACAGTGCCACATATAGGTCGAATTATCGCTTGATTTCAAACGTTTAGCCTCAATGTTGTTGATATGTGTATTTCCACTATCGAGATTCAATAAGAATAGACCATCTATCAAAGGTGCATGTGCGTAAAACATATTACTCATATAAATCGAACAACCATTATTCTCTGACTTAAACAAGTAACCGTCTTGCAATAAACAAGATCCTGAGATAATGTTCATGCTCAACGCAGCACTAAATAACAATTATTTAAGTATAAAACTAATCCCGATGGTAGATGAAGGGTAGCGTGCGACCGCGATCACATCAACCTTTGATCCGTTCCCAGCGCATCGTCACCTCGTTCTTCGCTAGCTTCCGTTTATTCTGCGGCTTTGTTTGAGTTACAAATATGAGCAACCGAACCAAGATTCAAATACCGAGCACTACTACGAGTACTAGTGAGATACACATCAATAACATGTATATCGATATACCTTTCTTCTTGATGTTGCCGTTCTTGATCCGCCAAGTACTTTGGGCAATTCCGCTTCGGTGACCTTCTCCCTTGCGGTAAAAGCACTCGGTTTAGGGCTTAGGTCAGCCTTGGTCTTCTTCGTGGTAGCTTTCTTACCACCCTTCTTGAAGTGTCCTTTGCTTAGACTTGCCTTTCTTGAATTTGGTGGTCTTATTGACCAACAACACTTGGTGCTCTTTCTTGATCTCCACTTCGCAGATTTTAACATGGCAAAGAGTTCGCAACGTCTTGTTCATGTTCGCATGTTGTAGTTCATCACAAAGTTCTTGTAACTTGGTGGTAGTGATTGGAGGACACGGTAAATCCCCAAAGCATTAGGAATCACAATACCCAAGCTTTGAAGTTTGTTTGCGTGCCTGGACATCTTAAGCACATGCTCACCGACGAGCTGCCTTCTTCCATCTTGCGGTTAAAGAACTTTTGAAGCCTCATAGCTTTCAATTGCCGCATGAGTCTCAAAAATCAATTTGAGATCCTCGACAATATCATATGGGTCGACTCTTCAAACCTTTTACAAGCTCCGATTCTAAACCATACAAGATAGCACACCTTTGAACTATGGAGTACTTGATTCTTAGGCGAGGTAAACGTTCTTTACTTCATCGGGAGCATCACCGCAGTGGGTCACCCAATGTGCATCCAGCACATAGGTCAAATTACCATTGTGAGGACAATCCTCAAATTGCGGAACCAATCCATGAGTTGCTTCCATTGTTTTTCAACTTTTCTTTCTCTAGGACGCATTAAAATTGATGGTAGGGGCTGCCATTGATCTACAACATATTTGCAATAGTTTAGACTAAGTTTATGACAAATTGAGTTCAAATTAATTAATGAAATTAAACTAGGTGAACTCCCTCAAAACAACATCCCTCACATTGTTTTAGTGATCACACGAACCAAATCCACTACATCAACACCGATCATCACGAGAGTTGATATAGTTTCAATGGCGAACAATCATCATGTTCATCATATCTACTATATGATTCATGCTTTACCTTTCGGTAATCCGTGTTCCGAGACCATATGTCAGACATGCTAGGCTCGTCAAGATCAAACCTTAGTTTACGCATGAGCAAATCTGGCTTGCTCACGTTGTATACACTTGCGTAATCTAGAACACCCGATCATCACGTGGTGCTTCGAAACAACAAGCTTTAGCAACGGTGCTAACTAAGGGTGAACACTTTATGATTTGAAATTGATGTGCATGAGGGATCATCTTATAATGCTACCGTCGTCTACTAAGCAATACAAGATACATAAAGGATTAACATCACATGCAATTCAATATATATGTGATATGATATGGCCTTTCTTCTTCGTGCCTCCGATCTCCATCTTCAAGCACGAACATGATCTCCATCATCACCGGCATTGCATCAAGGTCAATGACGCTTCTCCATGGTTGTCGTCCACGGCTTCAACTATTACAACTACTTTGAATAGACACGCGGTCTTAACATAAATTAAAGACAACCATATGGCTCACGCGGTTGTCGACTTACAATAAGGAACATTGCATACATCGAATATAATCACAATCATGGCCATATCATCATCAGACACCCTGCAAAACAAAGTTAGACGCTTCTACTTTCTTTGCATATTTTACGTGGTTTGGGGCTTTCAATAAGTGTCGTTCTAACTTACGAACAAGAACCACAACATTGATACTAGCATTGTTGATCACCCGTTGTAAATTGGATCTTAACTATGCTAGGAGAAACATGCACCATAAAGCCACTTATGCAATACAAGTTACATGTCAAGCGTGGAGCAAGTCTCATGAACGATGTCATGTAAGGTTAGCCGGCCTTCATCCCAACATACCGCAAGATGCAAAGTACACAAAAGCAATCTACAATAAAAGCATCAACGCCCACAATGACCATTGTGTTCTACTGCAACAGATCTACATATAGACACGGCTCGATACCTTTGTAGGGGTTCGTAGCATGGAAAACAAAAATTTTCTATCGCATACAAACAAACAAGCCAAGATCTATCTACTAGATTGTAGCAGTCGATGGTATAACTTACCCTCGAAGATTCCAAAGCGTTTAACGAGAGCGGATTCTCGTGGGTGATGTAGTCGTACTCTTCCCGATCTCAAGATCGTGTAGACGATCCTTCCAGCGCCCGCGTTCGGCGCTCCATGATCGGTCACACGTTGTACTCGGCGAAGACCTTCCTCTCCCTTGTTCCAGCAGGCCGGAGGTTGTAGCACTCTCCTCGCGATTCGGCAAAGACAACGCGTGGTACAGGAAGTAGAGGGAGATCCCATGAGCTTCGCCTTAAGCCGGTGCGAGTATGGTGGAGCTTATGAGAGAGAGGATTAGTGGCCTAGTAATTAGACACACCAATTAGAGGGCTCTAAACCAATTAGAAGGCTCTAAACTGGCTAAAGCAATTAGAAGCTCTAAACCAAAACAGCTCTAAACCGGAGATCTAGAGTAGAAAGTAAGCGTCTATGGAGGAGCCCACCCCTCCTTTTATGGGAGGGAGGTCCTGGCCAGGAGGAGGAGTCCCTCCCAAGTCGGCCTTGGGCTGGGCGCCTGGAGGAGTCCTCCTCCTCCAAAGTTGGTTACTCCTCTTGCTTGTTTCCCACAGTTTCTTGTTTTGGCGTTTGACTTTCAAACTGGACATTTGACTTTTCTGTTTTAGGATTCAATTTAATCCTTTATTTGGGACAGCAATAACACTTAGTACATGATGCAATCATTCAATGAGCAATGACACATTCATGTACCCTCCCCCCCCGGAGTGCCGGACAATCCGGAACCTTCTAGAACATTCCCGATGAAAACACCGGAATCATTCCCGAACTCAAACGGACTTTCCTTATATGAATCTTATTCTCCGGACCATTCGGATCACCTCGTGATATCCGGATCCCATCCGAGACTCGAACAACATTCGGTCTCTTTCTCATAATACCATAACTACTTAAACAACGTCGAATCCTTAAGTGTGTCTCCCTACGGTTCGTGAATTATGCGGACATGATCGAGACACTTCTCCGAACAATAACCAATAGAGGAATCTGGAAATTCATATGGCTCCACATATTTCTCGATTACTTTGCGATCGAATGAACCACTTACATACGATACCAATTTCCCTTTGTCTCACGATATGTTACTTACCCGAGGTTATGATCGCGGTATCTCGCATACCTAGTTCAACCTCGTTCGATAAGTACTCTTTTCTCGTTCGTGATATGTGATCCCTTGTGACCAAGTCACATGCTTGCAAGCTAATTGGATGACATTCCACCGAGGGCCCAGTATATCTATCCGTCATGTGGATGGACAAATCCCACTCTTGATCCATGTGTTTCAACCAATACTTTCCGAACACTTAATGCCACCTTTATAGCCACCCAGTTACGGTGTGGTGTTTGATGTCATCAAAGCATCCATCCGGTAAAGGTGATATGCATGATCTCATGGTCGAAGGAATTAGGTTACTATGTATCAGAAAGCATATAGCAATTGAACTAATGAAATGACTTGATCTTTACGCTACGCTTATCTATAGGAGTATGTCCACCATATCATTCTCCTAACGATATGATCTTGTTGTTGATAACATCTCAATGTTCATGATATAGAAACCTCAATCATTAATCAACCAACAAGCTAGTGAAGTATAGAGGCTATACTAGGGACTTCAAATTAAGTTTACAAATCACACAAGTATTAATGGTTTCCTTGTTAATACTATTATAGCATGAATGTAAACATTTATCATAAACACAAAGATATAATAATAACTACATTTATTATTGCCTCTAGGGCATATCTCCAACACCAAGTTCTTCTTGTGTTGTTTCACATGTCGTTTAGGTAGAACCAAAATTGTTGGTGAAAATTCGGGTCAAAATAGACCGCAAATGGCTGAAAACAACTCTCATGCAATATCAAGAGAAGAGGATAGAATCACAGCACACAAGGAAGATTTCTGACCAAATCAGCGTTAGGATTGGTGCAATCCACCTCGGATCCTACTGTGTCAGATGTAGTGTTGCACGCCGCGTCAAACACGCACAACACACATGCGCACCAATCATCGCTCGTGTATGGTAGCGGCATACCATCCCTACCACTACTCCAGCAGCCACATCGATGCCGTCCAGATCCCTTGCGGCAAGTGACGCGACAGTGCTGTAGATATTCACTGTGGGATTGACATCTGCTGATTCTGGCACAGAGCAGTCGTCTGCATCACCACCACATGTGACCTAGCCTATGACTTCCGCGCCCTGATTTGTTACACGTTGAAAGGATCCTATGGGCACCTAGAGGGGGGGGGGGGTGAATAGGTGCTACTTCAAATTTTACTCTCTTTTTCAGTTTAGGGTTTGTCACAAAGGTAAATTCTCTAGATATGCAACTAAGGCGAATTTACCGATATGTCATATTAGCATGAATAACTAAGCAAGAAAAATATATAAGTAAAGCGCGGTAAAGGATAGAAGTAACCAAAGTGGAGCACGCGGAGACACAAGGATGATTTCCTGCAATTCCTTCCTTTTGACAGGAAGTACGTCTGCGTTTGGAGAGGGGGTGGTTTCAAACCACCAACGCCACGAAAGGCCTCCCTCCAAGGCGATACCAATGGCCAAATCCTACAAGTGCAACTTAGTAAACATATTAGTCCATAAAGATTGTCATTAATTACCAAAACCACACATGGGGCCCAACATGTTCTTTCACTTGTGGATGTGTGCCTTGAACTTGTTGTAAAGGTGTCGGCTTCCACCTTGAAGGTTGCCGATATAGTGAAAGAGTGAATCGATCCTTGTGTCTCCGCGTGCTCCACCTTGGAGGCCTTTTGTGGCGTTTGTGGTTTGATACCACCCCCTCTCCAAACGAGACATACTCCGTGTTGGGAGGAACTCGATAAAATATCGTTATCCCCGTGTGCCTCGGTTATCTCTATACCCGAGCTCTTTACTTATGCACTTTACATTGTGATAGCCTTCGTGCTTGAAGTAATATATATCTTGCTATCACTTTGTTGCTTGTATTGCTTAGCATAAGTTGTTGGTGTACATAGGTGAACCTTAGTTGTTCTAGGTTGTGCTTAACAAAGTAAACACTAGTTTTATTCCGCCTTTGTTGAGCCACTCTAGGAAAAGTTTTAATCGCCTATTCACCCCCCTCTAGGCGACATCCGTATCCTTTCAATTGGTATCAAAGCCCGGTCTCTCATTTTAGGCTTCACCGCCTTGAGAGTAAAGATGTCGGCTAGAGGATTAGTGCACAATGACATGTTCACATTCGATGGCACAAATTATGATATATGGAAAAATCGCATGCTCATTCATTTTTAGGACATGGACCCAAATTTGGAGCGTATTGTAGATATAGGTTTTTCTCCTCCAATGGATTTCAAAAATCTATCTAGTGAGGATGAGAAAAACTTATATCTCGATGCTCAAGATTCTAATGTGCATGATAATGCTTTGAGCTATGTAGTTACATCTTCAATCATTCCTTTTTGGAGCGCTCATGAGTTATGGACAAAACGTCAAGATAAATATGTTGTGTCCAACATTATTGAGGATGATTGTGTTGCTTCCACTTCCGGTCGAGATGAGTTCTCATCCTCTACCACTTCACCAACATGTGACTTTTCACAAGGTAATGATATGGTGAGTGGTGATAGAAATTGCAATATGGATAGCGTGTTCACTATTTGTAATCCCTCATATCTATCTAGTTGCAATGATCTATCTTTGGACCTTAACACTTCTAGCACTCAAAATTCCTCACATGCTTGTGTTAATAGTCCTTGCATATCATGTAGAAATGACTTGAATAAATCTCATGATGATATGCTCATGTTGTCTTGTTGCCATGATAAAAATGCTTCTATTTCCTCTAATGCTTGTGTTGCTAACCATGTAGAGGAAAATGAAGATTCTATGGTCCAAGAAAAGGTCTTGAAGAGATCTACAAGTGCAATCTCATCATCACCTTCCTCCGGTTCTCACATATGCCTTATGGTTAAGGGAACAAAGGTAACCTCTTTGAATCCCATTGTATCTAATGATGATGATGATGAGGTTGAGAATGATAATGATGATTATAGAGGTAAGTACGATATTACCTCTATTAAGAAAATGGGAGAGGTTGTCTATAGCACTCTCTTCAAAAATAAAATTGCTTCCTCCAACTTTCTTGAAATCTTGAATTGTGCCATAGAAGGAAATGATCTTATTGAGTAGCAAGAAAACTTAATTGATGAAAAGTTTGTACTTGAGCGTGAGTATGCTAATGAAGTTTCACAACTAAAGGAATCCCTTGAAGAAGAACAAACCACCAAAGAATCTCTTGAGGAGACTTTTACTCTGGAATTATCTAGAGTAAAGGAATACCATGATAGAGAACTTGCGGTGGAAAACTCCTTCAAGATTAAAAATGATGAACTTGAAGGTGCTTATGCTAAACTCCTTGAGGATTTTGAGCACCTCAAAAATGGCTCTAGGGTCATCAAGGGTGAGCTCATCAAACTCACCGAGTCACATGAGCAACTTAAAGCTTCATATTCAAAAGAGCTTACCAAGTTGCCCTCACCTCTTGCTAATAATGATGATGATTGTGCTACTAACTCCATTTATTGTGAATCATCTATTTCGAAGGAGAATTTTGAGCTAAAAGCTCAACTTGCTTTGCTAATGAGCAACTATGGGAAATTAGAAGAAAATCATGTTAAGCTCTCGAGCTCGCATGAGGATCTTCTAGTATCCCATGGTAGGCTAAAGTTAGCTCATGAGGCCATTTTGTCAAAGGTAACATCGAGTGGGCCTCATGTGGACATTAGCACTATATATACTCCAAGTGTAATATTGCCATGTGCTAGTCCTTGCAATTCATCATCTCACAACCATGCTATATCTCGTGATGAATTACGTTCTATGCCTTGTTGCTCTAACAATGTAGCATCTACTTCCTCTAGTGTCTTTGTTGAAACTAACCATGTAGAGGAAATCAAAAAGCTCAAGGTTCAAGTCACTTCTTTGAATAATGACTTGAAAAAGGGTCATCAAGGGAAGGTCGCGCTCAACAAAATCTTGAGTGTGCAAAAATCCCCCAAAGACAAGAGTGGGCTTGGATTCAACTCCAATGTCAAGAACAAGTCCATTATCAAGTTGAAGCACAAGGACAACAAGAAGAATGGCCAAGATCAAGTCAAGAATCCAGCCAACATTGTTTGCTTCAAGTGCAAGGAAGAAGGGCATCATGTCAAACATTGCCCATTAAATAAGAAGTCCCTTGGCAAGAAGAAACAAGGGAAGCGGCCTCAAGCTCTACATCTTGTTAGAGATGGGCCTCCTCCCAAGAAGACTCAAGCTCTTCCTAAAGTTGTTGTTACATTCAAAAATAAAGATGGCAAGAGTAGAACTTGCTACATTTGTCGTAAGAAAGGGCACATTTCTTCCTCATGCACTATTGGTATGTCCTCATCCAACCCTATCATTATTGATGATGATTATTCTCTTTATAAGCATGAGGTTGGCAATGTGTTTGCCAAATTTGTTGGTGCCCAATGTGGTGTCAAGAAAAGATCCTTTTGGGTTGCCAAGCCTATTGTGACTAACCTCTTAGGACCCAACTTGGTTGGGGACCAACTAGCCAAAACTTGATCAATAGGTGTATTTTGGAGGGCATTGGAGTCTTGGCTACATTATGAAGAACTGAGGGATCTTCATCAATTATTATTGTCAAGACAAGCCATTTGGATTATCTTGATTATATTATATTTCCAATGTTCCTCCTTGCGGTAACATATGCTAAACTCATTACATTGAAAGTTACGCGCCCCTTGTGCATGTGTTTGTTTTGTATTTTCCATGCTTTTGTACATGTTGTGCTTTCCACTTAATTATCTTGAGGTATCAAGTATATTTGTATATGATTAGGTGGCACACCATGTATGTGTGTTTCTTGTATTGAAGCCTTAATTGATTATATTTGATATCTTATTTGGCTCTTGTGAGAGATTAATGGATTATCCCATTTTGGGGGAGTGTTATGCTTGGGCATTCCACAATCCTAAAATTGTGTGTACATGAGGAATACCACCTAGTATTTATATTGGATTATTGTCTAGTCTCTATGTGGTATAATTCTCATGAGAAATTTAAGTTTTATAATGTCCATTAATCATCTCTATTTGTATCCTTTTGCCTCGGGTTGGCTTTATGGTAGTATCACATTATGGGGGAGTCATACGCTTAGTGCATATCACAATCCTAGAAAATGTGAATATTTGAGGCCGTGTCACTTAGAATTGATATTGATAATTATCTAGCACCTATGTGACACATTTGCTCATACAAGTTCCAATTTGCGTGAATGCCTTTATTGATCATACTTTGGATCTTGTATATGAGAGTGTTTCTTGGTATGTGGTTCCTCATATTTAGATCTCTATATCATCATAGAAACCATTTGCTTCAAGTTACTCTAATCACTAGTGATTGTGTGACTATTGGAAGCTACCAAGAATCTTGTTCTAAGTATCATTCTTAATTCTTATATTTTGTTATATGCTTCTTGTTGTGACTATGATCTTGGATATCCATGCAAACTACCTTGGGAAAATTATTCCCAATATTTCTTGTCCTTGGACAATGAGTACCCAACTTATGGTAGAATTTATTGATCATATTCACTTTGGCCTTTGCTTAAATCTTGTCCTATCTTTGGCCAAGTAAATGTTTTGTGTGCTCCCATGTATTCCTTGCTACCTTTGGATCCTTTTACTTTATTGATATCCTCTTGTGTCTTAATTATTGTAGGTACTAGTGATGATCCCATTTGTGTGCATTTTGCTTTCAAAAGAAAAATACTACATAATGCACTATCCATGGGGGAGCTCTCCTATATTATTTAGAACACTCATATTTATGCTTCTTTGTTTGATCCATATCGGGTTTTATGTGCTTGGAACCCCAATCCTTTCGTTTTGGTATTTGTGCCATCATGAGAAGTTTGGGGAGTTTGGTTTCTTGTTGTAACCTTTCTCTTTTTGGGATTTGGTTTTGTCTCATTCCTTGTTTCACATTTTGACCATTTTAGAATGAGATAAATCATTGAGCATTTGTATTTTTATCTATCTTTTGTTCTTTGGCTTTTACCTAGTTCATTTTTTGAACTTATGATCTTTCATGTGTTGAATTGGTTCTTTGATACAATTTGGACACCGCTTGTCTTGTCACACTCTTGTGTGTGCCATCTCGATTTACTTGGTGTTTTTGTTCAAATTATATCTCACTTTTGGTTCTTGAAAGCCTTGTGCATGCATATTTACTACATATCTATATTATGGCATGCTTGCTTTCTTTGATCCAATATATAGGGGAAACTCTACCGATTCCCATCGGCTAAGTTGTGCATGAAATTCAATTTCATATCAATATGCACATAACTATGTGGAGTCTCTCCTATGTATTGTAGTTGTACTAACTACTTTGGACCCAATAAGTTTGGGGACCATTTTTTACTTAATTGTGTTTTAGGTGCATTGGAGATATATTGGATTCTTGTCTCTCAATTTTGAAGATGTGGTGCATACATGAAAATTTGAGGCAAGATATAGGATGATCAATGAATTCATATCCTCAACATCCTACCAATTATATCTCGGTAACAAGTATCTCTTTCTTATGCTCATATTTCCTGATTCCAACCGTTTGTCGGTTGCCTTCTAGCATGAATTCATGTATTTATAATTGTTGTAGTTCTAGCCATGGTTTTAAGAGAACTCTCTATTGTAAATGTGTATAAGTTGACATGAGTAAATATAATTGGGACTATACAAAATCATGCATATGATCCACCAATCCCAAATATGTCAATATAGCAATTTATTGCCTACCTTGTCCTCAACTTCTCTCATGTGCAATAGTGAGATTTTGCTAGTTGTTTATTCTTTGTGATACTTGTTGCCTTTCTCCATATGTTCCAACTTTCTACTTTTTTCCCTTGGTGATAGTTGTAATATATGTAGTGTGTTGGTGTTTGAAGTTCATTAATGTACAATAAGATATATTTGAGCCTTTGGCCATGCTTTGAAGCAAAAATCTTATTGATATATGTTATGACTTCATTTTAGCCTTTTATGTGATTTACTGTATATCTTCTTTGTGTGTGGTTGTTTCTTTATGATAATATGTCTTTGTGATGTTTTCCACTTAGAAACATATACACATATGAGAAGATAATTCTAGTTGAGATTTTATTCCTTGGATACCACATTTTATTCCTTTTTGATTCTTTGGTGGCTTCCAAATTTATTTGCCTATGAGTGCTTGTTCCTGTAGTTTACATCTTTGTGCACTCATATTTATTCTCTCATGCCTTGTATTTTTAAATGAATTTGGATGAGTGAGGAAACTCCACCAATGATAATGATTGGCAATATATGCAATGAAATTCGAGTTCATCACACATGCATAGATTGTGGGGGAGTTTGCTCTATATATGGTGGTGGTACCAATATAACATACTTATGTAGTATTTGATATTGGTTTTACCATTTTGTTCATTAAGATTCCTTATATAAACCCTTTTAAAGGGATTGTCATCAATTACCAAAATGGGGGAGATTGAAAGAACATGTTGGGCCCCCATGTGTGGTTTTGGTAATTAATGACAATCTTTATGGACTAATGTGTTTACTAAGTTGCACTTGTAGGATTTGTTCATTGGTATCGCTTGGAGCATGTGTTGGCTTCAAGGTCGATGAAATGAGAATAAGATGTGTTGTGCAAGCTCAAAATGCGCTATCTATAGAAGATCTCATGTTTGTTGCTTGCCATCCTCGGTGATCATGGATCGATGATGAGGAATTAAGAAAGGCGTTCCATCTTGAGAAGGGCAAGATTGTCTACATCGAGCTCAACTGGAATGCTCAAGGCAAAGGTATAATCTTAATAGGTTTTCCCTTTTGCCGGTCTCATGTTGTGTGTGGGAGACCGGGTTTAGAATAGATAACCGTACTATCAAGAGGGGCTCTCGAATGAGTAATTCGGTCACATCATTCGAAGAGAGCTCAAACCTTTGCATACTTGCATCATTGTATTTGGTTGTTATTTGGTATTATCCATGTGAGGATATAGAGCTTGTGGTAATCTCTATAACAAGCTCTTGTTCATCAAAATCGGATCTCCCATATGTATGTTGTTGCGATTTTGATTTATTACGGCTTTTCGGTTTCTCACCAAGTGAGGTATCTCACATTATATTAATTGACACACTCTCACTTGGTGATAATCAATATTTACACTTTTTATTGGGAAGCCCTTGTCGTCCTCTATCCAACGCAATTGGAATCAGGTCAATCGGAGCTTCCAGTCAAAAGTTATGACCGTTTGAATATTTGCCGATTTTATTCTAAAAAGAAAAAGGGAAGTCTGCTTTCTGGGCCGAGCGGTACTACCGCCCGCACCTAAGCGCACCCCAACTATCTTCTGTCCCGCTAGGTAGTAAAATCCGGTACTACCGGCCGGCCCGGTAGTACTGCCCGGGTGGGCCGGTAGTACCGGCCGGCCCAGAAACATCTGCCCTGCTGCTCCCCGGCCCATCTCTTGCACGCACAGCCGCCGCCAGCCCTCCCGCATGCGCGCTCGTTAGCCTCGCCTCGATCCCGCAGCGAAAGCGTACTGGGCCCGCAGATCCCGCGCGCGCAGCCACCACGTTGACCGCCCGCTGCCTGCGCTCACACAGCTGCCTCAGCAGTGCTGCTGCAGCTACTCTTGGCGCGCTCGTCAGCCTGCTGGGTCCCGCCTCGCATGCCTGCTCGCTGCCTGCCCGGCCCGGCTTTCTTGCTCGCCGCGTCTTGGCGCGCGATCTTGCTGCCGCCGCTGCTAGCTGGCCCACTCCCTGCAGACGTCTTTGCCCAGATCCGCTTTTAGCTTATGCGATTGCCTCTTCACATTTTCCTGGAACTTACAGTACTACCGGTTAAATCCGGTAGTACCGGACCTTTTCAAAAAATAGCTCCAACGTCCAGATTTTTGGGCCTCTATTTAAGTCTTTGTCCATTTTAAGTTTAGTTTGCTTCTTCCTCTTCCATTAGGCTAAGCTTTGTCCACACTTTCTCTAGATATTGAAGCTTGCCTAATCTTTTCCCTTCGATGATTCTTGCTCATATTTGAGTGGAAGAGAGAGGAGATCTATATCCACGTTTTGACCTAATCGGTTCATCTCTTTGTGAGTGCATCTTTGGGGATCTAGATTTTGGGGGATTTTGTGTCTCTCTTTGATTCCTCCTCTCTTGTTCCCCCAATAGCTTTAGTAGCTTTGTTGGAACTTGAGAGTGAGGGATTTGAGCATCTTTGTGGTGTTCTAGCCATTTGCATTCGGTGCATCGGTTTGTGTTCTCCTCGGAGGATTTGGTTTGAGTTACTCATTGGAGCTTGTCCCTCTTGGGTTCTTGGAACCCTAGATGGTTTTGTGGCCTTGGTGGCATTGTAGCCTTGGTGTTGTTTGTTGGGAGCCTCCAATTAAGTTGTGGATAAGTGCCCCAACCTTGTGAGAGGTTCCGGTTGCCACCGACAAGTGCACCGATAGTGGAAGCATGGATCGATCCCATTGGGGTAAGATTCACCGGAGAATAAGGGAGGCCTTTTGTGGCGTTGGTGGTTTGATACCACCCCCTCTCCAAACGAGACGTACTCCGTGTTGGGAGGAACACGGTAAAATATCGTTGTCCCCGCGTGCCTCGGTTATCTCTATACCCGAGCTCTTTACTTATTCACTTTACATTGTGATAGCCTTCGTGCTTGAAGTAATATATATCTTGCTATCACTTTGTTGCTTGTATTGCTTAGCATAAGTTGTTGGTGCACATAGGTGAACCTTAGTTGTTCTAGGTTGTTCTTAACAAAGTAAACACTAGTTTTATTCCGCCTTTGTTGAGCCACTCTAGGAAAAGTTTTAATCGCCTATTCACCCCCCCTCTAGGCGACATCCGTATCCTTTCAACAAGTGAATGGAGGCTCCTGAATGCAAGCAATCTGTCAAAATAATCAAAGACAAGCTTGTAAGAACCAAATCAAGAACTAGGGTTTCCAATAAAACACTATAGGAAGGGGCCCTCAAGTGAATGAGGGGGAAATGAAAATCTCTCTTGGTGAAGCTTTATATAAAGGCCCCCCTCCTTTGATTCTCCAAAGATCAAGGCCATTGGATGGTTGGATGGGGAGATCTTGTTGATTTGGTGCCTCTAAGGTTAGGGTTCTTCTTTTCTGAAATGAGGAACTGGAGGTAGAAGATGAGGTCCTCTATTTATAGCCCCCAGTGCCACAGGCTGTTTTCTTCCTGTTGGGAAACTTTCACACCGGAGAATCCGGTATGGAGACCAGAAACTCCGATCTGCAAATGACTCAGACCAAAGACTCCAGTCCATCTCCGGACCACCATATAGATTGTCATGGGCCTGATGTAGATCCTCCCTCTAGGGACTTTGCAAAGATTTAGGACTAGGGCACACCGGAGACTCCGGTGTCTTTACTCTGGAGAATCCGGTCGGAGTGAGTACCCGGAGAATCCGGTCCATCTCCGAACCATCATTCTGAATGTCCCTGGCCACCTTCTGGATCCCCCTCTGGAGACTTGGAGGGGGGAAACTTAGATCCACACCAGAGACTCCGGTGTCTGCACACTGGAGACTCCGATCTAGAATCTCCATAAAATATTTGTTTTTTCCAAGAACTTTTCCACAATGTTATGGGATTTTCTCTTTTCATTATTTTAACATGTGAACATTAGCACACTATAAAATGACCCCAAAGTTGTTAACGAACACCAAAATTGATTAAGACAATAAATGTCCTTTCAATCTCCCCCTTTTTGGTGTTCGATGAAAACAAGAGGTTTTGCATGAAAAAATCTTAATGTGAAATATAACTATGCTCCCCCCTGATGATGTGCAAGAAGACAATCATGTAATACATGCATGTCAGGTAATAGAAACTAAACATGGAGAGTTTTAACCATTACAATAAAGGAGTAGGCATGGCATGTCCACACACACATAGATAGTTTCAAAAGAACCAAATAAAAGCAAATGTTCACAAACAAACAACCAAATGCCCAAACCATGGAAATCCCAATGATCTAAATAGATATGTTCTTCCACTTTAGCATCGTGCCAAAAAGGGAAAATACCAAAGCTAGTGCACCAAGGGATCACTCGTAGTCATCGTTGTCGTCATCCTTATCCTCGTCCTCATCTTCCTCATAGTCACCATCACCACCTAGAGCTGTGGGCCCTTTGCCATGTGGGCGAGAAGAGGAAGTATCCTGAAAGACAAAGCCTGAAGTGACCTCTGAGAAGGTCTTCCAACCCACAAGGTTATCCTTCTGTGCATTCCATGCCTAAAATGAGAGAGTGTGGTCAGATTCTGTAGATGGTTGAACCGCATTCTCAATGTGTATTCTCCCTCTCCTTCCTCTTCTTCTTCTTCACCCTGAGCCTTGATTTCCTTGAGAAGTTTATCAATCCTGCAGCTGCTCTTGTTTGAGGCATGTTGTTCCATGTCTACATTCATGCAACAGAGAGTTTTCTCCCAAAATGAGGCCTTCTTAACCTTTTCCTGGACATACTCGCGGGAGACGGGTGGCATGGGAGCATTTGAGGCATTCTTCGTCCGAGAGCCTCTTGGAGGAGTGGGAGCCTGCTCTGTCTCAGAAATATCATCCTCCTCATTTTCATACGACCGCCTAGGAGCTGGCCCCATATTCCCTTTCTTTTGGATATACACAAGGGCATTATCCACAAGGTTAGGAGGAAGGGCAAGCGGTGAACCATGAGGCTGAGTGTTGATGAGAATCATCACAAGTGCTGCATATGGGGGAGACTTCTTGTAGAGAATGGCATGATACATCTCTTCAAAGATGAAGTCCATGATGTCTATAGCATATCCTTCAACATTAGGGCCAACACATTATACCTTGTGAGCATGCTGAATTAAGTTGACCAGGCCACACCTAATGGCATCATCATTGCCAGCATTGGGGGAAATGGTGTGGCGAAATATCCTCAACAACAGGTTGTAGAGGGGCTTGAGGCCCTTGGACTCACCAACGATGCCCTTGATTCCATAAAGAGGTGCCAGCTTGTTATTGTTCTCACCAAGTACAACATCATGCATACGGTGCCCAACATGAACAAACACACCCTGGAAAGTCTCCTGAATGACACTGGCAAAGTCAAAGAAGGTTGCAGTGCAACGGAAATTGCCAGACATCCAAGTCATGGTCCTTGCATGATCAGTAGCAAACACAACAGTGGCATAGAATTGTTGGACAAGGGTGATGTTGTAGTTCTCTCGTAGATCCATAAGCCCATGCAGCCCATGCTTCTCAGTAATCCACATAGCATCAGCGAAGTATGAGTTGGCATGCATATACTCGAGGTCCATATACCTTTGGGGGCAAACTGGGGACTTGGTGATATTACGGTAAATATCTTGCATGAATACCTGTTGCTCCTTCCAGCAATAGCATGGATCATCGCTGGTTCTTGGAATGCCATAAAACCTCATCTTGCGCAGCTCACGGTATTCCTTCTTGGACATACGGGCTAAAGACTGCAAGTTTTCATATTTTTCCCTTTTGGCCTGACTTTCTTCCTCAATGCGCTCATGTTTCCTTTGCATATATGCAACATCTCTAGCCTGTTGCCTTCGGTTAGACAAGGGAACGATATACCATCCAACAACTTCATTAAACTATGGGTTCGCTCTTCTTGAATTGGTCTTGGTACGAGGTGCACGACAAGAACCAGAGCCACCTGTGAATATAGATGAAGGGGGATAGCATGGAGGTAAGCATATATGTCCCGAAGATAAAAACAAGACCCTCAAAACCTTGCAGGATGTGTTAGAGATAATCCACGCCGGAGTCTCCAGTGTGCAACCCTGGAATCTCCGATCTGGACCAGAATCTCCGGCCCGAAGGTCCGGAAACTCCGGTCTGGACCAGAATCTCTGGCCTGAAGGACCGGAATCTCCGGTCTAGAAAATCGGGTTGCACATGGAGGCCGCAGGTGGCATTACATCTAACAGATCGGGCAAGGTTTGAAGGCTAATGTGATAGAGCACGTATACAAGTGTTTCTATTGGAAAAAACTAGTACATTACTCCAAAATAAACGAAGGGATGAACCCTAGGTTCACGGGGAGAGAAAAAGGTACCATATCTGTCCATTGGACTGATTCCACCAGTGGGAAAAGGGCCCAAGGGTGGAGAGGGTGGAGTTGGCCGGTGGCACGACAGATCCCAGCAGCTTCATGGGCCCTGGGGCGGAGGTTCTATAGGAGGAGGCATCAGGTATGAGTGGGGAGGTCAGGGGTGGAAGAAAGAGTTATGTGCATCTTTCACCCCGGCCTCCCTGAAGTGATAGCCCGAAACCGACCCAGACCAGAGACTCCAAACTGACCCGAGACTCCAGTGTTTGCACACTGGAATAACCGACCCTCTTCGACAAAAACTACCATTTTCAATTTGTGGGAACATAAATGATAGAGAGCATGGTTTTAGGAAGGAAATAAATCTTAGGATAAGATGTTGTACTGTGAAGAACCAAGAATTAGTAAAAATCAAATAAAATGTAAAATAACGCTCTAAATCAATCGAACCAATAACCAACTCTTCACAAATAAGAGGGTGGTGGTCGAGGTCACCATGTAAGAGTTTGAGGCATGACACCGCGAAGAATTATCCTTGGGTTCATAGCCACTACTCATCAATGAAGCTCACATATCACAAAATGATATTAATAAAAATGATTTTCTCAATGTTGGCATTATAGGGAGAGGGATAGCCCAATGTATTAGGACTGCACTCCCCTATCTCCATTCCTGCACCTAAACCAAATAAGGGTCAAGACATAGGTAAGTATGTAAGGTGATCAAGTCAAGCTCCTTGAATGTATGATATTTAGCTCATTCCTCAAATAGCAAAACCTTGCTTCATCAAGTGGCTTCGTGAAAATATCGGCAAGTTGGTCTTTGGTTGAAACATAAGATAGCTCAATATCTCCTCGGGCAACATTATCTCTAATGAGATGATGACGAATCTCAATATGCTTTGTCCTTGTATGATCCACCGGGTAGTAGGCAATCTTGATAGCACTTTCATTGTCACATAGAAGAGGCACGTTTTCACAGTGGACACCGTATTACTTTAAAGTTTGCCTCGTCCATAGCAATTGAGTGCAAGCACTAGCAGCTGCCACATAATCGGCTTCGGTGGTGGAGAGCGATAAACAATTTTTCTTCTTAGAAGACAAACACACCAAGGACCTACCAAGAAATTGGCAAGCCCGAAGGTTGATTTTTTATCATCCTTATCAATACCCAAATATGAATCCATGTACCGACAAAGAGAGAATGTTGAGCCCCTAGGGTACCACACACCATAGTTTGGGGTATGAACCAAATATCGAAAGATTCGTTTGACCGCCATCAAGTGGATTTCTTTAGAAGCTGCTTTATATCTTGCACACACACCTACACTCAACAAAATATCGGGTATAGATGCACAAAGATAAAGAAAAGAACCAATCATGGACCGATATACCTTTTGATCCACATCTTTACCATTTGGATTTAGTTCAAGACGAGTCTTGGTTTCCATGAGAGTGGGAGCTCCATTAAGTTCATTCTTGTAGAACCTCTTGAGCATGTATTGAGTATACTTGGATTGATTGAAGAAGGTTCCTCCTCTTACTTGCTTGATCTCAAAACCAAGAAATACCCTCAACTCTCCCATCATAAACATCATGAACCTATTAGTCATAAGCTTTGATAATTCATAATTAAAAGCTTTGTTAGATGAGCCAAAGATAATATCATCAACATATATTTGGCAGACGAAAAGCTCCCCATTAACCTTCTTAGTAAAAAGAGTGGGATCAATTTTCCCAACCTCAAACCCACGGTCTAACAACAACTCTCTAAGGTGCTCATACCACGTGCGTGGAGCTTGTTTAAGTCCATAGAGAGCCTTATAAAGCTTGTAGACATGGTTTGGGAAGTTGGGATCCTTGAACCCTGGGGGTTGCTTTACATAAACCAACTCATGCAATGGACCATTTAGAAAAGTACTTTCTACATACATTTGTTGCAATTTAAAGTTATGATGTGCCGCATAAGCAAGAAGGATACAGATGGACTCAAGGCGAGCCACATGAGCATATGTCTCTCCATAATCAAGCCCTTCAATTTGAGAGAACCCTTGAGCTACCAATCTTGCCTTGTTCCTTTACAACAATCCCATGTTCATCTTGCTTGTTATTGAATATCCACTTTGTTCCAATAACATTGCAAAAAAATTTAAGCTTTTAAACTAACTTCCACACTTTGTTTCTCTCAAAGTTGTTGATCTCTTTATGCATTTCTTACAACCAATCTGAATATTCAAGAGCTTCCCACACTTTATTTGGCTCCACCATGGATATATGTGCTTTATGCTCACCAAAATGCTTTAATTGAGATCGAGTGGACATTCCTTTACTTAGATCACCAAGCACATTCTCAAGAGTGTGTTCTCTTCTTTCCAACGTTCTATCCACTCTAGCATTGTGACAAGTTTCGATCTCCTTGTTGTTTCTTGTTGGGATCTCTACATCATTTTGGTCCTTGTCTTGACCATCAACTTGACCTTGATCATCAATGGGATCATTCTCATCATCATGATACATGGGTTTACCTTGGTCTTGATCAGGCATAATCCTAGAAAGGCGTTGAGATGATCTTGTTGCCGATTGTATGATCCTGCCTTGCGCAATTGACTGAGTAGGGCTGGACAATCCGGTAACTAGGAAGGCCGGATCATCCTCCCTAGAACTTTCTGCCTGATAAACATGGTGAGGGTTCTCAGCTTGTCTTTGGCTTGGGTCATCATATGTTCCATTAATAGGAGCTTGTTGATGATGTGAAGATGAGGGCTCCACTTGAGTAGTGCATAGTTCTTCTCGATCTGCCACAAGGGTTCCTCAACGGGGCAGAAATATCCCGCACCCATTATTCTTATGGCATCTTGAGGTACTTCATAATCTACATCACAAACATCAATACGCCCCGCTTGGGGACCATCATATTATTTGAAGACCACACTACAAGATTCTATGACAACCCCGTAGAGTAAATCATAGATTCTATAAGTGTGGGATTCAAGACCATAGCCAACAAAAATACCCTCTAAAGATTTGGAATCAAATTTGGAAAAACTAACACCTTTAATGAGATATAAACACTTACAGCCAAACACATGAAAGTATGAAACATTGGGCTTGTTACCGGTAAGTATTTCCTATGGATTCTTGATCAATTCTTTGCGGAGGTAGAGCCGTTTTGATGCATGACATGCGGTGGAGATTGCCTCGGCCCAAAAGTTGTATGGAGACTTGAACTCCACCAACATAGACCTTGCCATATCCATTCATGTCCGGTTCTTTTTATTAGCCACCATTTTGTTGAGGGGTGTATGCAGGGGAATATTGGTGTTTTATCCCCTCATCACTAAGAAATCCATTTAAGGTGTATTCTTGAACTTGGTGCAGTTGTCGCTTCTTGTCACCAACATAGGGACATTGTGTTGACGTTGAACCATGTTGATGAAGTCGATGAAGTTTTCTTGGGTCTCACTTTTCAACTTGAACCATGTATATCTTGAGTAGTCATCAACAATCACTAAACAATATTTATTCCCACCAAGACTTGCATGAGATGGAGGGCCAAAGAGATCCACGTGAAGGAGCTCCAAGATCCCCTTGGACTTTATGATGTTCTTGGGTTTGTGGGGAGAATCATGCATCTTTCATTCAACACAAGCCCTGCACACACGATATTTGGGAAACTAGACATTTTCTTTTAGTCGAACAATATGGCCACCCTTGTGGATACTTTGCAAAGTTATCATATTGAAATGGTCTAGACGGCGATGCCATAGCCAACCCACATCGGCCTTTCCGAATAGGCACATCGCACTTGTAGTGGTTTTCCCCGAAAAGTCCACCACATACAAGTCATTTTCGACGTACCCAATGAAAGCGACCTTTAGAGTCTTGCTCCACAAGAAACCACAATATCATTATAAATAAATACGGAAAATCCCATCTTTCCAAGAGCATGGATAATAAGTAAATTATAACCAAGGGTCTCAACAAGCATGACATCCACGAGAGTAGTATCGTGTGCAACCACAACCTTGCCAAGACCCATTACCTTAGACCTTGACTTATCGGCATATGTGACGGTTATTTGATCATTATTTTCCCTTAGCTTCATCATTATTTCCTTGCTTACGGTCATATGACTTGTGCATACACTATCAAGCACCCACTTTGACCCGTCGGAAGCATATTTCTACAAAAGATCAAACTAGTTTTTAGGTACCCATTTTTCAATGGGTCCTCTTTGGTTAGCAACAAGGGTCTTGGGTACCCAAATAGACCAAGCAATGTGACCATAAAATGGGCCGACATATTATGCATACACATCACCATAATAATCACGCATTAAAACATAGTGAGGGTTAGCAATTCCCGCAAAGTCATCTTTTGTAGCATCCAAAATTTCATCAAATCCAAAACATCATGATTGCATTCATATTATCATGGCATGTTTACATTGCACACAAAATTTCAAAGTTTAAACCCTACCAAAACCCTATTGTTATACCCCTTTTATATTACATGTATGGGGAATGTTTTTATTTTTTCACTACCCCAAAATGTTTTGGAGTGATTTGTTGTGTTGGACACACTTTTAAATACTAGGATCACCTCAAAAAATTGTGGAGATAGTTTGAAAATATTTGGATTTGATTTGGATATTCAAATCCTATTTGGAAAATCTAAAAAGAAATAGAAAAGGCAAAAGGAAAAAGGAAAAAAATAGAACCCAACCAGCCATCTGGCCAGGCCCAACTAGCAACCCAGCAAGCCCACCCGGGAAACCCCTCACCCCTCTATTTCTCACCCACGCGCACCGCACCCACTCACTGACAGGAGGCCCCCACTGCCACCTCATCCCTTCATCCCCAGACTGCGCGCGACGACCACCTCGCCGCGGCCATTTCCCCCAAATCAAAGCCAATGAATTAGCGCTTGATTGCGAGTAACTGCGAGCGTGAATCCCTCCCTCGCCCCGGTACATAATCCCCTCGGCAACCGCATCATTTCCCCCCACCCAACACCACCGGAGCGCCGCCAGGCTACCTCAATTCCGCTTCACACTGCCGCAGCTCCGACGAACTCCGACGAGCCATTACGGTAAGCCCCGTGAGCCCCTCGGCCTCTAGTTCAAACGAGATTGCTCGCCTTTGTCTTGCGTTTCTTCTAATGACTGCCGCTTGTCCCCTTGCGCTCCAGGACGTCGTCCCCGTCATCAACTGAGAGCACCCGACGCTCAGCGCTACTCCGATGAGGAATCACAGCCGTGTTCGTGCGCCCCAGCCCTGTCCGCGACCACCTTGAGCGCCGCCTCGATGCCGTGATCCTGGTAAGCCCCAATGCCGCTCCCTTACCCTCTGGCCTCCCCGGAACATCGCTGTCTGATGCGTCGCCGCCGCAGTGGCCATTTGCGCTGCTGGTTTTAGGTCGAGTAGATGTGATCCACTGGATCTAGATCCAGTGGCCAAGATTAGAACTAGTAGCGAACAGTGACATGGTTATACCCTACGGGTACACGACCTTAGCATACCAGGTCCATCCCAAGGAAGGCCCACGACAAATATACACCGGCCCATGAAGACTTTCGGGTGTCCAGGGCCCATGACGCCTTCGGATCCTTGGAGAGCAAGACTAGAGTAGATAGAAAATTCAAAGGGGTAAACCCTAAAACCTGTAACCGACTCGATCTGTGCCTGGGACCTTCCTATCTCTATATAAAGGCCAGGAGGGCACGACGAGGAGGCTCTCTTACAATCTCTGGCACACCACCGCATACACACCTCCACGCCAGATTGCATCTGTGCACCCTGTAACCTTCGGTTCCACCATAATCAGAGCAGACAAGCAGGAGTAGGGTTTTCCCTCCGGGGGCCTGAACCTGGGTAAACCTCGTGTCCCCGTGTTGCTTGTTTGCTAACCGTTCCGTGATCTCCAGCATCCCCATCTTCTCCAAAACCCAAGTCCATAACAATGGGCATTGACGAGATTAAACCTCGTCAATTGGCACCGTCTGTGGGAACTAGGGGCGCTGATTGTGCGATCGCGACGGTCCCAACCAAAGCGATCTAAAACTCCACGGCGATGGAGAGTCATCTCCTCTTCGGCGCCTTCAACTTCACCGCCCACTCACCGGCCACCATGAAAGACTTCGAGCCCGTTGGGGACGGACTCGAAATCCTGTTCGGAAGCTTCGGCTTCCAGGTGGGGCTGACCGGCACTCTCCGCCTCCCAGAGCGGGTGCCCCTGCCGTCGATCAGGCCTGCTTCGTGGGATCCACACCCCGTTCTACACACATCACCATCGATAGATGAGTCCTATGACAGCAGCAGCTGCAACTCAGATATGTGCGATCCACCATCGGATGAAGGGACCTACGGTTTCGGATCCGAAAGCTGCGGCAGCAGCGATCCAATCTACGAGCGCTACCAATGCGCCATAGTCATCTAGAGTGACACGGAACACCACACGCCCAACCCTCCGCCTAACCCACAGGGTAGAAACGGCGGGAACAGAAGAACCCAGTCCCCCCACCCAACGGGGACGACACCGATCGGGTCATCCACCTCAGCAAGGAGGGATGGGATCAAGCACGCGAAGCCGTAGCAGGCAACAAGATCCTATCCGTGGGTTCCTCACGGGACCTGCTGATGACATACCATATGCTCCTAATCGAGGAGCACAAGAAGCAAGTGAAGATGCAGGAGGAGCTTGACAAGCGCAAGCAAGCAACCTCGGAGTCCAGTGCGTGGCGAGCTGCGCTCTCTGCCATGGGCATTGGCTCTAGCTCGCACGGCAACCATGGAACAAGCACCGTTCTCGGATGGAGAACATGGACCCCAAGGAGCATCGCGAGGTGACCCGGTCCCTCAACGCGTCCTTCATGGAGATGGACGCCAACGGCAACATCATCCCGAAGACACCGCAAGCCGCAATCATGGCGGCCACCGCGTACCTCGCGTCCCACCCACCTCCGGAGGGGGACCCGAAAAGGGCCATGCATAAGTCTGCGCTTACCGGACTCGAACTCGTGGGAGCCGCACTCCACGGAGAAGCTCCTGCGGAGCCAAAGAAGAAGGCTGTGGTCAGGTTCAACCGCAGCCCCACGCCCTCATCCGAAGATGAAGAGCACGACCTTCCTCGAAGGCATAAGAGCTCGCACCGTCGTAGCCGTGATTACGACGCTCGAAGCGAGCTGATCCAGCGCAAGATCGACAAGGCACGTGCCAAGCGCGTATGCTCGTATGCATCTGAGGAGGATGATGATGAAGGAGAACTCTGCGGAGCCCGATGCTTCAGCAGATCTGTTCGGCGGACAAGGATGCCGCGGAACTTCAAGCTTCCTTCGGACACTCCGAAGTTCGATGGCACACAGGACCCAAAGGCGTGGCTCAGCGACCACTTGTCGTCCGTCAAGCTGCACGGCGGAAACAAGGAAACCGCCATGCAATGCCTTCACCTGCAGCTGACGGACGCAGCCCGGATCTGGCTCAGCAGCCTATCATTGGGATGTGGCATCCCGCAAAACCACTACTAGAAAATCGCGTTGTTTTTGTGCATTGCATCGTCATCATCATGCATTGTTTGCTTAAAACTATTTTCGCAAAGCCCGTTTTGTTTTCTAAAACGCCCCATCTTTAATCAAATATCAAACCCCGGGTCTCCGGATTATTTTTTTGTGTGTCTGATGTCGGTTTGCAAACGGTGTTTGTAAAACAAATAAAAATATTTATTATTTTTGCGGGGCAGTCGAACGGGCCGGATAGACCCAAACGACCACCCCATTTTTAAATCGGTCCAACCAACCGGTACACCTAAATCCTAAAGCTACCCATTCTAACCTACCCACCCTGCCTGCCACCTCACCCGGACCAATCCCCGAGCGCCACCTCCCCTCCTTTCCCAACCACTCACGCTGCCACCTAGTCTAACCCACCCCACCAAACACACCCAGCCTTCCACCTCAGCCCTCTCTTCTCTCCCCGACAGTGGCCCCACCCGACACCTGTCCCCAACCAAACCCAGCCCCTGCCCAGATCCCCACGCCCCGACCCCACCACGCACCCGACGCGCTCCCTGCCCGACGCCTCCTTCCCAACCCCAACGCAACCTCCTCACTGCGCGCCCTCTCCCTCTCCGCTGCTCACCCACAGTGCCTGCGTCGCCGCCGGCCGTGGCCACCTCTCCGGTCCGCCGTCGCCAGGCCCCCGGCCTCTCCTCTCCACGCGCCTCGCGCCCAGCTCCCGCCTCGCCACCTCTCGCGCCCCCTCCGGCTCGTCTCCCCAGCGCGCCCTCGCCGTCCTCCGGCCATGAGACAAGCCCCGCCTTGGTACCTCTCCTCCGCTGCGCCGCGCCTCCGCTGGCGCGCCAGCCGCGCCCCGTCGCCCCGCTCGCGCCATGACGCCCCGCGCCTGAAGCTCGCCCAGCGACGCGCTCGCCTCAGCGGCCAGCTCTCGCCCTCGTCGCCGCCTCCACAGCCCGCGCCGCCTCCTCCCAGCGCCCGTCTGCGTCGAGCCCTCCCAGCCGCCTCCGTCGCCTGCAAGCCGCCGGCCCTGGCCTCGTCGTCGCTGACCCGTCGCCGTGTCCCCCGCCGACCAGCGCCTCCCAGCGACCTCGCCGCCCCAGGCCGCTTCCCCGTCGCCCCCGTGGCCCCCGAGCCCGCCACCGGTGCACCTCGACGCTCTGAAGCCGCTGCCAGCCTCCTTGCGCCGCGCCTGGCCCCCGACGTCCTTGCAGTCCAAACCGCGGGTGTTCCTCCTGCAGTGACCATGGACCCCAACCGTGTGTGTTTTGGATGTTCTTGTGTTGCTGTCAGGCACCGCTTTGCTGCTAAAGAGCCCTCGTAGTTATGTTTGTCTCGCAACATTGTTTCCATCGTCCGCCATGTACAAGTTTGGTGTCTCTCGGAATCGCAAGATCTTCTTACAAGGACGCCCCCGACAAGTTGCACAAGACCCTTGGACTCGACACCCTCGAAGCGCCAAGATCTACTACACGGAGCATTGTCCGAGGCCGCGAACCCGCAAGAACTTCATCATAGAATGCGAAGACCTCGTTCCCGGACCGAAGGCCCTGAGTTCTTCTTCACGGATCCGATGGTCGGAACCCCGAAGACCGAACCCAGAGCGGGATCTGAAGACCATATGTGCGACAAGTACTCCTTCCGGATGCGATGCTCGAGAACTCGGACGGTAAGGACACCGACGCAGAATGCCAAGTGCTTCACCCCGGACGCCAAGTCCGACCCGACCCGCGGACCCGACAAGATCATCGCGACAATAAGAATGACACCGACCCGGAAGATCCGATGCCCCGACGCCGAACCAAGTCCTGCTTCCGGAGCATCAAGACCTACCTCCGATATTCGAGAACGCTTCCGTCGAACCCAGAACCCCAAGACCGTCGAGACCCCTCAATGTGTGACCCTTATCCGAACCCTTATTTTATGAATGCTAAACATAAAACCTGTTGCATATTAACTTGTCATTCTTGCAAGCATGCTTGTCATGTGGTTCGGGGCCTTATGCCGATTCACCTAATAATTAAATATGGGGCCCATATGCGGGCAAATCTAGTCTCATATCGGCCTCATTTAAATTTGTGCATCGAACCGTTGTCATATCTTGCCTTGTTAAAACAACATTTAAATTGCGGGGTAGATAAATAACTTGAACCACCTAAATAATTGTCGGGACCCCGGTTCCGCTTAATATGACCTAATCACATTGCACCCTTTCCATGTCATGCATCATACATGCATCATGCCGATCTTCTGCCGTTGTATTAAATATTGCATCCGGTGTTTCTTCTAGTGTTTTGCTTCTTCGCGGATAAGGCCGTTGAGTTGATGCGAGTGTCGACCCGATCTTCGGTTGAACCGTCGGCAATGTTTTCAGGCGAGCATCTCCCCCTTTTACCTATCTTACTTTTATAGTATTTATTCCCTCCTGTTGATCTATTGCTATCTGTGTTGCGATGCTCTAGTTTTCGTACCCGTGATATCCCCTGCAGCCTTATATTGCCCTGGACACATCCTATTACCTGTTGTTTGGTAGATAGTTGGACTTGCGCGTCGCAGTCGCTTGCTCAAGTGCTATTGCGTGTTGTCAAGTGCCACAGTTGTTGATGAATTGCCGCATGTTGATGTTGGAAATGATCCTAGCTTTACTTACCGTTCAATTTAATTCCTGTTTAACAACTAAAATTGAAGTAAGCAGAGGCATCGGTGGGTGATAGAGAATATTTGGTTTCCGAACGCCCACTTGTGTCCCGTAGGACCCCGAGTACTTGATACCTGTTCCTTGATTTATCGCGCTATCCACATCCGGGAGGTATATGGGACCCCCCTGAGCCAGAGCTTGATTCAGTCTTATTTCTTGGGGCCACAAACTAGTTTGAGGTTTTATTTACGATCCTGTACTTATGCCATGCTACCTTCTGTATTTAAATTGTGCGAGGAGCACACTGCTTTGTCTTGTTAGCGAGTGTTTTAGCGGTATCGACAAGCCCAGCCACACTTTCGGGTTCCCGATCGTTTCTGACCATTGTCATAAACCTTGAGTCCGTCTGAAGCTTGCTTACCGTTGGGTCTACTCAATGGGTGGCCCCTGAAATATTTCTGAATCCTGTGATTGTTCAGTCGTGAAAGCCTCGTTGGGTTTTGATTTGGTTTTTCCGAGGTTGATCGAGCGTGTGTTGCTATTGGTGCACCCCGGCCGGGTAAAACTTTCTGAAAGCCGTGTCCGCGGATATGGACGACTTGGAGCACAGTATCTCGACCATAGACAAGCATAACTAAAGTTTATTGCTCTAAATTTGACTTTATAATGACTAGTAATCAGCTTCACTATAACGGAATGACTAAATAATTCTGCCCACAATTGCTTGTTTGTATTGTCGCTTGCGACCATTGTACCTGACTAGTAAGTATTGCAACTACAACGGAATGGCTGAATAAAAGTACCAACAACTGCTGGGTTTTGGGTTATCTCATCCTAATTGTATCTGATTAGTAAGTGTTGCAACTATCACGGAATGGTTAACTAAAAGTGCTCACTGCTTACTTTATCAGAATGATTATCTAAACCTGACTAGTAATTGCTACAACGGTAACCGAATAACTAAAACTGCCAACTGTGTGAGTTCCTCGGTTGACTTCCTCGTTTGGTCTCGAGGGGGAAACACCAGGATGGGTTTGTTTGATGGTAGTATCAGGTGGGTTCCGAATAGGTCCTTCTTACCCCTCTCGATTGGCGCTTGTGTATCGAGTCTCTATAGGTTGTTTAGTGCGTCTTTGCCGCTTGATCCACCATACACGTGTGGCGAGGACCGCCGAATTCTAGCCTCGCCGTGTACTGGCCTCAGTACTGACGCTCCTCTTTTTCCTTTGCCCTTTGTCGGCACCCCTTTTGTTTAAGCAGGTTTTGAGATCGACGCCGTTAGCAGGGTTACCCTTCCGGCTTGGCCTGGGCAGGGTTATGGACGCCATTGGTTATTCTTCAGGGCTCTTAGCCCCATTTGCATCTTGTCCGTAGCTGGACGCTATATCGTTTCAAGGTGATTTGGATCTTTGTATATTATATCTGTATTCTTGACTCATGGAGTCGCTTGTATATATATCTGTTCTGTGGGTCCCATCGAGGACTGTTGTGTAATGTTATTACTTCGTTTTCCACCCGCACGAAAGTGCCTGGTGGGCACCTTTGAATCGTTTCTATGCGGGTTTGGCGAGTTTCGCTAAAACTTGCATAGGTCCGATTCTGAGGGTGTTACAGAGTGGTATGAGAGCTCAGCAGTTGCGATACCCCACAAGTCCAGCCTGTAGGATAACCTAGCTAACGGCCGCAGTAGAGTGTCAAAACTATTTTTGCAAAACCGGTTGGATAGTTCTGATTAGGTCTGATTTTATTTCTTACCCCTCTGCTATTCTCCTCTCACCTCTACGCATTTTGAATCCACCTCTTATCTTTTCTTCGAATCCAGGATTTCTCATGGTTGGGTTTCTGTCGTACCTTCAGGGTTTCGCTTCCTCCTCCGATAACGGTGTTCTGCCATCCGGTGTTCAAGCTGCCTGATGAATCCGTCTACGGTGTTACCATTATTTGTTCCTTGTTTGTGCCTTCCGGTGTTTTCCGACGCGACGACATCATCTACGCCAGATCCGATGCAGAGTCTGCATCACTCCTTTGTTTCCGAACCTCGCATGTCGAGATCTTCAGTCTGAATCCTGAGAGTTGGTTGCATATTTTTCCACTAATTGTGCAGAGTAATAGTTTGGGTGCGTGATGGATTGGCCCCCATGCCGACTACCCCTTCTATTCGCTTTTGTACATTGAAGTGGATGAGAATGCATCGGTTCCCTCTTCTACCGGAGTTAGAGGTGGCTTTATTTGTTGATACCTCTACCTTCGACCTTTTGTTCCCGGAGTGTTCTCTCGACGATCACGGACAACGACCTCTTGTTAGTGGTGTCGCGAGGACCTACACGAAGCGAGAGGACGCAGAGCGCCGTCCTTCTTTCCGGTACCATGAGGCGGATCTCGAGGGCGAGATCCATTGTTAGTGGTGTCGAATTGTGGCATCCCGCAAAACCACTACTAGAAAATCGCGTTGTTTTTGTGCATTGCATCGTCATCATCATGCATTGTTTGCTTAAAACTATTTTCGCAAAGCCCGTTTTGTTTTCTAAAACGCCCCATCTTTAATCAAATATCAAACCCCGGGTCTCCGGATTATTTTTTTGTGTGTCTGATGTCGGTTTGCAAACGGTGTTTGTAAAACAAATAAAAATATTTATTATTTTTGCGGGGCAGTCGAACGGGCCGGATATACCCGAACGACCACCCCATTTTTAAATCGGTCCAACCAACCGGTACACCTAAATCCTAAAGCTACCCATTCTAACCTACCCACCCTGCCTGCCACCTCACCCGGACCAATCCCCGAGCGCCACCTCCCCTCTCTCCCTTTCCCCAACCACTCACACGCTGCCACCTAGTCTAACCCACCCCCACCAAACACACCCAGCCTTCCACCCTCAGCCCTCTCTTCTCTCCCTGACAGCGGGCCCCACCCGACCTGCCTGTCCCCAACCAAACCCAGCCCCACCCACCTGCCCAGATCCCCACGCCCCGACCCCACCACGCACCCGACGCGCTCCCTGCCCGACGCCTACTTCCCCAACCCCCGCACGCAACCTCCCTCACCGCGCGCGCCCGCCCTCTCCCCTCTCCGCTGCCACTGCAGTGCCCGTCGCGCGCCGCCGGCCCTTGCCACCTCTCTCGCCGTCGCCAGCCCGGCCTCTCCTCTCCACTGCGCCTCGCGCCCGCAGCTCCGCCTCACCACCCTCTCGCGCCCCTCCGCGGCTCGTCCGTCCCGCCCAGGCGCCGCCCTCGCCGTCCTCGGCCATGAGACAAGCCCCGCCTTGGTACCTCTCCTCCATTGCTGCGCCGCCTCGCTTCGGCGCCCGCCAGCGCCCCGTCGCCCGCCAGGCTTCGCCAGCGGCGCCCGCCGCGCCAGCTCCGCCCGACGCGCTCGCCTCGCGGCAGCTCTCGCCCTCGTCGCCGCCTCCGCAGATCGCGCGCCCTACTCCCAGGCGCGTCGCGTCGAGCCCTCCAGCCGCCTCCTCGCCGCAAGCCGCCCGCCGCTGCCTCGTCGTCGCCGACCCGTCGCCGTGTCCCCGCCGACCAGCGCCTCCCGGCGACCTCGCGCCCAGCCGCTTCCCCGTCGCCCCCGTGGCCCCCGAGCCCGCCACCGGTGCACCTCGACGCTCTGAAGCCGCTGCCAGCCTCCTTGTGCCGCGCTTGGCCCCCGACGTCCTTGCAGTCCAAACCGCGGGTGTTCCTCCTGCAGTGACCATGGACCCCAACCGTGTGTGTTTTGGATGTTCTTGTGTTGCTGTCAGGCACCGCTTTGCTGCTAAAGAGCCCTCGTAGTTATGTTTGTCTCGCAACATTGTTTCCATCGTCCGCCATGTACAAGTTTGGTGTCTCTCGGAATCGCAAGATCTTCTTACAAGGACGCCCCCGACAAGTTGCACAAGACCCTTGGACTCGACACCCTCGAAGCGCCAAGATCTACTACACGGAGCATTGTCCGAGGCCGCGAACCCGCAAGAACTTCATCATAGAATGCGAAGACCTCGTTCCCGGACCGAAGGCCCTGAGTTCTTCTTCACGGATCCGATGGTCGGAACCCCGAAGACCGAACCCGGAGCGGGATCCAAAGACCATATGTGCGACAAGTACTCCTTCCGGATGCGATGCTCGAGAACCCGGACGGTAAGGACACCGACGCAGAACGCCAAGTGCTTCACCCCGGACGCCAAGTCCGACCCGACCCGCGGACCCGACAAGATCATCG
Organism: Avena longiglumis; assembly: GCA_030063025.1. Taxonomy (NCBI): domain Eukaryota; kingdom Viridiplantae; phylum Streptophyta; class Magnoliopsida; order Poales; family Poaceae; genus Avena; species Avena longiglumis. The sequence continues at coordinate 187,825,713 of CP125974.1, read as the reverse complement.
CGACAATAAGAATGACACCGACCCGGAAGATCCGATGCCCGACGCCGAACCAAGTCCTGCTTCCGGAGCGTCAAGACCTACCTCCGATATTCGAGAACGCTTCCGTCGAACCCCAGAACCCCAAGACCGTCGAGACCCCTCAATGTGTGACCCTTATCCGAACCCTTATTTTATGAATGCTAAACATAAAACCTGTTGCATATTAACTTGTCATTCTTGCAAGCATGCTTGTCATGTGGTTCGGGGCCTTATGCCGATTCACCTAATAATTAAATATGGGGCCCATATGCGGGCAAATCTAGTCTCATATCGGCCTCATTTAAATTTGTGCATCGAACCGTTGTCATATCTTGCCTTGTTAAAACAACATTTAAATTGCGGGGTAGATAAATAACTTGAACCACCTAAATAATTGTCGGGACCCCGGTTCCGCTTAATATGACCTAATCACATTGCACCCTTGCCATGTCATGCATCATACATGCATCATGCCGATCTTCTGCCGTTGTATTAAATATTGCATCCGGTGTTTCTTCTAGTGTTTTGCTTCTTCGCGGATAAGGCCGTTGAGTTGATGCGAGTGTCGACCCGATCTTCGGTTGAACCGTCGGCAATGTTTTCAGGCGAGCATCTCCCCCTTTCTACCTATCTTACTTTTATAGTATTTATTCCCTCCTGTTGATCTATTGCTATCTGTGTTGCGATGCTCTAGTTTTCGTACCCGTGATATCCCCTGCAGCCTTATATTGCCTTGGACACATCCTATTACCTGTTGTTTGGTAGATAGTTGGACTTGCGCGTCGCAGTCGCTTGCTGAAGTAATGTTGCGTGTTGTCAAGTGCCACAATTGTTGATGAATTGCCGCATGTTGATGTTGGAAATGATCCTAGCTTTACTTACCGTTCAATTTAATTCATGTTTAACAACTAAAATTGAAGTAAGAAGAGGCATCGGTGGGTGATAGAGAATATTTGGTTTCCGAACGCCCACTTGTGTCCCGTAGGACCCCGAGTACTTGATACATGTTCCTTGATTTATCGCGCTATCCACATCCGGGAGGTATATGGGACCCCACAGGCGAGCTTGATTCATCTTATTTCTTGGGGCCACAAACTAGTTTGAGGTTTTATTTACGATCCTGTACTTATGCCATGCTACTACGTATTTAAATTGTGCGAGGAGCACACTTTATTTAGGTAAGCGGAGTGTTTTATGATGTCGACAAGCCCAGCCACACTTTCGGTTCCCGATCGTTCTGCCATTATCGCAAACCTTGAGTCCGTCTCGAAGCTTGCTTACTTGCGGGTCTACTCAATGGGGTGGCCCTGAAATATTTCTGAATCTGTGATTGTTGTCGTGAAAGCCTCGTTGGGTTTTGATTTGGTTTTCGAGGTTGATCGAGCGTGTGTTGCTATTGGTGCACCCGGCGGGTAAAACTTTCAAAGCCGTGTCATGGATATGGACGACTTGGAGCACAGTATCTCGACCATAGACAAGCATAACTAAAGTTTATTGCTCTAAATTTGACTTTATAATGACTAGTAATCAGCTTCACTATAACGGAATGACTAAATAATTCTGCCCACAATTGCTTGTTTGTATTGTCGCTTGCGACCATTGTACCTGACTAGTAAGTATTGCAACTACAACGGAATGGCTGAATAAAAGTACCAACAACTGCTGGGTTTTGGGTTATCTCATCCTAATTGTATCTGATTAGTAAGTGTTGCAACTATCACGGAATGGTTAACTAAAAGTGCCCACTGCTTACTTTATCAGAATGATTATCTAAACCTGACTAGTAATTGCTGCAACGGTAACCGAATAACTAAAACTGCCAACTGTGTGAGTTCCTCGGTTGACTTCCTCGTTTGGTCTCGAGGGGGAAACACCAGGATGGGTTTGTTTGATGGTAGTATCAGGTGGGTTCCGAATAGGTCCTTCTTACCCCTCTCTGATTGACGCCAGTTGTATCGAGTCTCTATAGGTTGTTTAGTGCGTGCTGCCGCTTGATCCACCATACCTGTGGCGACCGACCGAATTCTAGCCTCGCGTGTCTTGGCCTCAAGATTAACTCCTCTTTTCCTTTGCCCTTTCGGCACCCTTTTGTTTAAGCGGTTTTGAGATCGACGCGTTAGCGGGGTTACCCTTCGGCTTGGCTGGCAGGGTTATGGGCGCCATTGGTTATTCTTGGGGCTCTTAGCCCCATTTGCATCTTGTCCGTAGCTGGGCGCTATATCGTTCAAGGTGATTTGGATCTTTGTATATTATATCGTATTCTTGACTCATGGAGTCGCTTGTATATATACATTACGTGGGTCCCATCGAGGACTGTTGTGTAATGTTATTACTTTTCCACCATGCGAAAGTGCTGGTAGCACCTTTGAATCGTTTCTATGCGGGTTTGGCGAGTTTCGCTAAATCTTGCATAGGTCCGATTCTGAGGGTGTTATAGGATCCATCCGAAGCTGGGAGGATCTGGCATACAGTTTCGTCCGAAACTTCAAGGGCACCAGCAAGAGGCCTGCCTCGATCGAGGAGCTGCGGGCCTGCACCCAACGAACGGGCGAATCCATTCGCTCGTTCATACTGCGTTGGTCCAACACCAAGAACTCTAAGGCGCACATCTCTGAGGAGAGAGCTATCGACGCCTTCAAGGACGGCGTCAAACGCCAAGACTTCAAATAAGAACTTGGGCACGTCAAGCCCAAGACACTCGACCACCTCATGGACATTGCCAACAGGTGGGCCAACGACGAGGACTCTGTCCACCGAGCACACTCGGAGGAGGAAGACGACTACGGCCGGCGACGTGAGAGCCGTAGCAAGAGGAGATAGCGCGTCTACGACGATCGCGATGGACCCGACATGGTCGCGGCTGGCTACGCCGACCACCGCAGCGACGGCAACCGCAACAACGGCGGATACTGTGGAAGCAACTTCCGCGACAGAGGACGCCCAACGCAGTGATGGCAACGCCATGGCCGTGACGACGGACTCTCAGCATACGACAAACTGTCGGGTCCATGCACCATCCACTTCTACATCGAAAAGCAGAATAGTAAGAAGAAGGCAAGCCACATGCTCAAGGACTACCGCGAGTTCCAGAAACTCAGCGAGAGCATGGCCCAGATGAGGCAGCAAGCCCCGAATCCTGGATACGGGAACGCACCTGCACTAGGTGAGATCGCAAATGGAGCTCCTCCACCACCACCTGCGGGACCTTCGAACCATCCAATTGCACCTGCGCAGAATAACGGTGGGCACGGGTAACCCGCGCCAAAAGGATCGCTGATGATCCAAAAAGGGCGCCTAACAAACAGGGTGCAGAAGAAAATCACCCGCCGAATTAATCTGGCCGTGACCGCTTCGCCCGCCATCCCTGACTATCTCAGCGGATCAGATTCCTTTATCACGTTCATCCGTTCGGATCACCCTTGCCAGGTCCCTCGCCCAGGTCATGCTGCCCTGGGGCTCGAGGCGCATATCAGAGGGTTCGACATGAGCCGCGTCTTCATGGACAGTGGCAGCAGCATCAATCTGATCTTCGCTAGTACATTGGCAGCAATGCGGATCCCGCCGTGCAGCCTGGAACAATCCGATACATCGTTCCACGGCATCGTCCGAGGGAAGGGTGTATTCCCCTGGGAAAGATATGGCTCGCCATCATCTTCGGCAAGCCGGATAACTTCCGATGCGAATGACTCAAGTTCGAAGTGGTGGACTGGCCATCACAATACCATGCCATCCTCGGGCGCGTGGCATTCGCACGATTCCTGGCGGTACCGCACTATGCGTACCTGCTACTCAAGATGCCAGGACCCAGGGTCGTCATCACGGTCCATAGGAGCTTCACTCGATCGGACCACTGCGACAGGGACTTCAACAGAATCTCCCAGTCATTCGGCATGCAGGAGGAGCTCATAAGGCTCCGCGAGGTGACGGACAATGGGGAACCCACAGTCGCAAGACAGAACGCACCAGATATGTCCTTCGACTCCACTGTCAACACAAATAAGGTGCAGGTACATCCGACGGATGCCTCCAAAACGGCGCTGATCGCCAACGACCTCAGTTCCGCATAGGAAAGCGTGCTCGTCGAATTCCTCCGTGAGCGCTGGGAAATCTTCGCCTGCTATCCTGCGGACATGCCAGGAGTTCCCAGGGAATTCGCCGAGCATGCACTCAATGTCTTTCCAGACGCCAAGCCCATCAAATAGTCCATCTGACAACTGTCCGAACCACGGGCCGAAGCAATTGGAGTCGAAGTCAACAGGCTACTCGACGCAAACTTCATCAGGGAGATCAAGGAGAGTGAGTGGCTCGTCAACACCGTGATGGTCCCCAAAAAGGACACGGACATCCTGCGGATGTGCGTGGATTTCACATCGCTGAACAAGCACTGCCCGAAGGATCACTTCCCTCTCCCTCGAATCGATCAGATCATTGATTCGACTGCAGGATGCGAAAAACTTTCCTTCCTCGATGCCTACTCAGGCTACAACCAGATCCGACTGAAGGTCGAAGATCAGGAGAAAACTGCGTTCATCACGCCGTTCGGAGTGTTTTGCTACAACACAATGCCCTTCAGGCTGAAGAACGCAGGCGCTACATACCAATGGTGCATGCAGGCATGTCTGAAGGACCAGATTGGCCGCAACATCCAAGTCTATGTCGACGACATAGTCATCAAAACAAGGGAGGTCAAGACGCTCATCGACGATCTCCACGAGACGTTCGATAACCTCGATCGATACAAGATCAAGTTAAACCCAGAAAAATGCGCCTTCAGCGTCCCATCTGGTCAACTACTAGGCTACTTCATGTCCCAGCGAGGGATCGAGGCGAACCCGAAGAAAATCCGGGCCATCATGGCCATGGAGAAGCCGAAGAACCTCAAGGTGTCCAGCAGCTTGCCGGGCGAATCGCGGCAAGCAGGTTCATCAGCTGCATGGGAGAAAAAGCTCTGTCGTTCTACCAGCTGCTACGCAAGTCAGACAAATTCGAGTGGACGCCCGAGGCGGACGACACATTCGAAGATCTAAAGCGGCTGCTATCTACCTCGCCCGTCTTGGTCACGCCAAAGGAGCGCGAGCCTTTACTGCTGTACATAGCAGCCACACACCAGGTGGTAAGCAGCGTACTGGTGGTCGAGCGAACGGTAGAAGGAAAGACCCATGGGGTCCAACGCCCAATCTACTACCTCAGTGAGGTACTGACGCCGACAAAACAGAGGTAACCTCACTACCAGAAACTCGCCTACGGCGTGTTCATGAAGGCTCGTCGGCTGAGCCCCTGCTTCCAGGAACATCACATGATGGTCGTCAACGAAGCACCCCTGAACAGCATCCTGAACAACCCGGAGGCCACAGGACGTGCGGCCCTGTGGGGCATCGAGTTGTCACCTCTAGACATCGTCTACGAGAAGCGCCACACGATCAAGTCCCAGGTCCTTCCAGACTTTCTCGTCCACTGGATGGAACTACAGCTGCCAGACACGCCGGACATGACACAATCATGGACGATGCACTTCGACGGCTCCAAGCGCGAAGCCGGAGCAGGAGCCGGGGTCATACTGACCTCCTCGCATGGCGACAAGATGAAGTACGTCCTTCGGATGAAATTCCGAGCTACCAACAACGAAGCCGAATACGAGGCCCTAATCCACGGCATGAGGATGGCCAAGATCTGCGGTGCGACACGCCTGGTCATCTACAATGACTCCAACCTCGTCGTTCAGCAGACAATGAACGAGTGCGATGCACACGCCGCCAACATGATCGCGTACCGCGCACTCTACAACGCACTTGAAGGAGACTTTGACGGCTGCGAGCTTCGGCACGTTGGAAGAGAAAGCAACAAAGAGGCCGACAGACTCGCCAACATTGACTCCACCTGCACACGGGTGCCACCAGGTGTGTTCCTCGAACAGATCTGCGTGCCATCCATCAAATGGAAATTCCCAAAGGGATGACCCGAAGAAGCAGAGCACTCGGGGGCTGCGCTACCCGAAGGGCATGAAGGACCCGAAAAGCTTGACACAGAGGTTGCAGTGGTCAACCTCATGCAGGTCATGGCAGTTGAATAAACTTGGACACGGCCATACCTAAGGTACCTAATATACGGAGAACTGCCTGATAGCCCGACAGATGCCCGACACATATCTCGCCGGTCCAAGGCCTTCACCATCATCAATGACGAGCTGTACAAGTGCAACCTTTCGGGTGTACTCCAAAGGTGCATCACCATTGGTGACGGCACAACTATCCTCCAAGACATCCACGAGGGCATCTGTGGCTATCATGCGGGCAACCGCTCCCTCGTCGCCAAAGCTCTACGAGCTGGATTCTACTAGCCAACGGCCATGAACGATGCCAAGGACATCGTCCGAAGATGCAACAGATGCCAAATGTTCGTAGATAAACCGCACGCACCCGAATCAGAGCTCAGGCCCATACCGTTGGCCTGGCCCTTCGCCTAGTGGGGCCTCTACATGATCAGCAAACTGCCAAGGTCCTCGAAAGGAGGTCACGTCTACCTCCTGGTCGCAGTGGACAAATTCACCAAGTCGATTGAGGCCATGCCCGTCACTAACCAAAAAGGCAAAACGGCCAGCAAGTTCTTCGAATCCATTGTCTATAGGTTTGGCGTGCCGCACAACATCATCACCGACAATGGGTCGAACTTCATCTTCGAAGAATTTCAGGACTTCTGCGAAGACCTCGGAATCAACATCACATACGCCTCCGTGGCGCACCCGCAAATGAACGGGTAGGTCGAGAAGGCCAACGGCCTCGTCGGCGCTGGCATCAAGAAGGGCCTAATGAGCCCACTCGAGCGACTCGCAGGAGCCTGGACACAAGAGCTACCCTCGGTCCTATGGAGCCTGCGCACAACGCTAAACAGCTCAACTGGCTACACGCCCTTCTTCATGGTGCACGGAGCCGAAGCCGTGCTACCAGCAGAGGTACGCCACAAGGCCCCACGGGTCGTCGCCTACAGCGAAGCCGAATCAACGGCCGCACTCGAAGACGCCGTCGACACACTCGATGAGGCGCGTGATATAGCAGCAGCTCGGGTAGCCGTGTACCAACAGAACCTCCGCAACTACCACAGCCGACGGCTGCGCCCAAGGTCCTTCGTCGAAGGAGACCTAGTCTGGTGACTCAAGCAAGAGCGACCGAAGAAATTCGAGTCACCATGGGAAGGACCCTACATCGTCACTGAAGTCATCCCAGGTGGCGCCTATCGCCTCAAGCACGTGGAGTCTGGAGTCGCATACTCCAACCCATGGAACGTCGAACAACTGCGACGCTTCTACCCCTAGATACCTCCCTCTTTTACTTACAATAAGGCTATTCAGCCAAGGCTACTCAGCCGAACAATGTACCTCCTCCTTATTATATGAATAAAGCTAAGTGTCTCGCGCCAAAATTTTCACCTATTGTCTGCATTTTACTCCATGTTACAACACACTCAGGGGCTCCCCCACCTCACGACTTCGTCGACTGAGGATAACGCGTGTACACCTGAGTAGCTGACCACGTCAGGCTAACGAAAAGGGCACGTATACAAACAAAGCACAACGTGCTAAACAACAAGAAACCTTTACAATAAAGGGCACAACACGCCCAGTCGAATATATACAAATTTTACATTTATCTTTTTTACAGGTCCTACCTATGCTCAAACAGATCTACAATTTGTTCGGCATGCTGCCTTACAGCCGCATAATGTGGACGCATATCCCACTCGCCACCATCCGGCCGAAGAGGCGGCCCATCCGCTACAGCAGACAGATCTACATCGGGACGATGTAATCGTACAAGGGAAAGCGCGGCCTTCACCCCCGCGACAAGCTGATGTCGCACCAGTTCCCTGACATGATGCACATTTTGAAACTTCGCCAACAGAACCTAGAGGGTCGACGGCGCCTCATCCAGCGGAAACATAACATGCAGAACCGACGCCAACGAAGCCTTTGCCTGACGTAGCACCCGCGACACCTGGTGAACATGATCCTGCACAGTCGCAAGGACCATGGCACGATCACGGTCCATCCAGAAGAACCCGCCGGCCTCCATGTCCTGCTGGGTCAGGCAGTTGATCCGAATAGCAACACGCTCCTTTTCCTCCTTCTGAGCAAGGTTAGCACCTGCAATACTTGCAAAAATAAGATGCAAGGCCAGTAGGCGCATCCAAAACAATGAGCAGGAGCTGGAAGAACTTACACTGAAGCTGTTCGGACAGACGACGCAACTTCGCCATCAAATACTCCTCTGTGGCAGCGCCTCGCTCTGCCTTCGATTTCCAAACATTGGCGTGGCCACGCACTCCAAGCAATTCTTTCTCAAGACTACGGATGCGGTCTCGAAGAAACACAAGCTGCGACGCACCATCCAAGGATGGCCGCAGCTGTGGTGCAGACGAAGTGTCAACGGGATCATCACCCGAAAGCCCCTAGAGTAAAAGAAGACAAGGATATGAACAAGCAGACGAATGAACACAATACTCGGAAATTCATTATGTACAGCAAAAAACCACTGCATGGACTGTTCATTGATACAATTACAACAAAGGAAACAAAAGCTATCCTACAACTACAGGGCCTAAGAAGCTGCATCCTGGGTAGCCTCGGAGCCGGACTGCCTACTTTTGGCCTCCCCCTGCTGCCCCAGCGCATACTCAACCAGCAAGTCAATCAACTTTGGCCCATAACGTTTACAGCGGGCAGTGAAGAGGGCAAAGGATACCTTGGATCTGTCAGCAGCCGTTGGCATCCGGGAGGTGACCTGATGAAGATCCAGCTCCGCTCCAGAGGCCAGGGCCATCGCCATCCTGACGGACGCACCAATTCCCTTCTGCTTGCGCTTGTACGCCGCAGGTGCTTCGGCTGACAGTGCATCCGCCAAGGCATCGACATCTTCGAGGGCAACGCCCTTGGGGACGAGCTCCTTATGGAAGCGCCCAAGAACCTCCTTGGCCTTGGCAAGCGTTCCGACCATGGTACTGCAGCGGTCTTCGACCGCCGCAGTGGCGTCATCCAGAGTCCGTGCTCCAGAGCACCACAGTCAAACTCGATGCCCGCGGCATCTAAAGAGAGAAAAGGGGTAACATGAATAAAAAGCATAGCAAGAAAAGACAAGGAAGCCAAAAAGAGAAAGACGAATACCACTCACCCGAAATAGCCTTGGCAGCCGCCATCATCTTGGCGGCTACCTCTTTCTCGCACGAGGCCGTAACGGTGGTGAGTTGCTCCTCGCGGTTCGACGCCTCCTGCTGAAGACACTCCTTGGCTGCAGCTGCGTTGGCTAGCTCCTGCTCAAGGCGCTCCTTCACACCAACAGCGTCCTCGGCTTTCTTCTTCGCTCGCCCAAGGCTCTTTTTGAGAGCATCAAGCTCACGGAGGGTGGTATTGTTGTCCTCTGCAATCAGCAGAACACTTATCACATCGCAGAAAAAGAAATATAAGAGGCAAAAAAAGATCAACTCTTGAACGTACCTTGAAGATATTGGAAGCTGGCCTCCAATGCCAGGTGCTGCTGCACCAGCTGGTTGGCGCCTTGTACAAAAGGCTGCAAAAGTCACTACTCGTCAAAATAATGGCTCGGGGGCTGCGCCCAAAGAACACGCAAAACAAGTTAAACATACGAAAAACGCTCGGGGCTCCCCTAGAAACTCAAAGAAAAACAATCAACAGATCATCCTACAGATGCTCGGGTGCTTCCCCCAAGACAAGAAGCAAAAACAAAAGTGATCAGCGGATCACCCGAAAACGCCCGAGGGCTCCCCCCGCGGCAAGAGCAAAGAAACTTATGTGATTAGACGACGACTCCGAAGGTCCAGCCAAAGTCTTCTGGGGGACAACCACCCGAGCCTCCTGCGGAGAAGGGTTCGGAGCAACGCCCTCTGAGGTGGCCACCGTCTGAGGAGGAGGAGGAACAACCTTCGACTCCGCCACCATCTCCTGAGAACCATCGCTGAAGGAGCCATCGGAAGAATGGCTGCAAAGGAAAACATCAGACAAGAGCAATCAAGCAAAATCAAAATAAAGCAAAAGGAAACTGGAAAACTTACGAGTCGAAATCGCTCAAGTTGAAGACAGGCGGGGTCCTCCTGCCCTTCTTCTCTTCCTTATTTTCTTCCTTCTTCTCTTCCTTCTTCCGCTTCGCCGGCGGGTGCAGCGCTACAGCCCGCACGGGAACGACATGAATAGGAGACGAAGAGCCCCCATGACCATCACTGTGACGCTCAAGGCACAGCGGATCCTAGGCGTCGGCGGAGTCGAAGCATCTGACATTTCACTCGAGCTCCGCATCCGCTTTCGAGTGTGATCCTCGCTCGACTCGATGGCTTCTTAGGCCGGCGACCACGCCGACAGAAGCTTAGACATGGAGTCCACTACCTCATTGTCCGGTGCATCCGGGAATAATTCGGGCAGCGGAGGCGACATGCCTGGCACCTTGAATTCCTGCGTAAGAAAGAAACAAATTTTCAGCACAAAAAAAATAAACAAGGAAAACACATTCGAAAACAGCGCTACGCGCACACTATAGATCTACACCTACGGAACCGGACGAGAAGCGGAGAACGAAGGAGTCAGCGACTTCCCCGGGATATCCTCTCCAGCCTTGTATTTCAGCAGTGGGCGAAGAATCCCGTCAAGACCCCCCTTGGAGAACTCCTCAGCCGAAACCCTAGTCGGATCGCGGCGACCAGAATAAAGAAACATCGGGTGCACCCTAGCCTGGAGCAGCTGCACCCGACATCTGAGAAAGGTACGGATGATATCCACACCGTTCACCTCCTTATCCGGAATCAGCTGAAGATCCTCCACTCGACGATAGAACCCCTCTATCTCCACCACCTTGCCATCCAAGATCTGGTTCTTCCAGGACCTCTTCGGCTCGATTTTCTGGGAGGGGTCGAAAGGAGCAAGAACAAATTTCTGTCCGACCACTGTGGAGTCACGGATGTAAAACCACCGCCTCTGCTAGTACTAGACAGACTCGGACATAGAAAAAGAGAAGAAAAGCAAGTTGGATTTAAGGGAAATGATGCAACCCCCAATGGGATAATCACCATCAAAGGCAGATTGCCTCTTCACGTAATAGAGCTTCCAGAAGAGGCCAAAGTGTGGCTCGATACCGAGCTAGCAATCGAACAATGTGATGAAGCAGGCGACATGAAGAAGAGAGTTTGGGGAAAGATGATGAAGCTGGATGCCATAAAGAAAAAGAAATCCATGGAGAAAATCGTGGATTGGGAAAGAAAGGCCTCGAACGATAAACGCGATGAACATGACTCAAAACCTAGCGGGAGGACGAGGAATTACCTCGTCGCCGGGGACTCTGATGGCCTCCCTATACTGCGGGATCAGGCCCCGCTCATGGAGCTTGCGGAGGTCACCCTCGCGCGTCTCCCATCGCCGCCAGCCACCATCAGAGACGCGAGTGGCGGCAGAACCCTTTTTGCCGCCGGCGGCCGCACTGGTGCCAACTGCAGTGGAGGACTTCTTGGGCTTCCCCATTGCAGTGCGGCGGCGACAACGACGAGCACGCAGAAACAAGGAAGGAAAGGCTTGGGGAAATTCCAGCACGTAGTGAGAAAAAGCTCAAAGAAAATGGGAGCAGTGAAACAGGAATGGATGCGGTGAAACCAAATTCACCTTTTCCCCAATGATTATAAGGACGAGGACGATGCACGACGACCGTCCATCGGGAAGACCTAGAGCCAACATCAAGATCTGGCCGTCCACGTGTCAGCACAGCAGCAAACCGTCGCTCACACGCCGTACACTATGCACGGAAATCGAGGCGACGCCGTAATTATCTCCACACCGCACGTGACCAGTCAACTCAAAGTCAGAAGGTGGGACCCATGTTCGCCCAGTAAAGTCATCTCTGGCACCACAGACGCTTAAGATCACCGATCGTCAGCACTGACGTCATCAAAAGCTATACTAGCAACGGTTACAATTCTTCGGCTACACAACTAAGAGTACTCACTCGAATCTACGATTCGATTAACTACTCGGGGGCTACTCCTATCAGGAGCGCTGGCCGCGCACCCGAAAAGTAATTAAAAATACTAAACCATGAAAATATTCTTCGTGTCCTACATCGAGTCTGCGACTCCACAACAGACTCGGGGGCTACTCCCATAGGGAGGATGGATTCAAGGATCCGAAAAATTTGTGTCCTACGGACCTGAAGCCAAACAACGGTTGAACTAAAGTCTCTGCTCAAGTATACGACTCGAACAGACACTCGGGGGCTACTCCCATAGGGAGCACTGGTCGCGCACCCAATGAATTCTTCATGTGCGATCCTTCGGATCAACATGCAAAACTTTTCGGCAACTCTGCCCCAATTAACGCTAAGTGAGTAGCATTCTCCTTGGCCACCCGAAACACCTCCGCGGTGATAAACATTCGGATGTTGCATTTACGACGCAAAGATAAGACCTACAGATACCATCTGATGGCCTGGTAACGACTGCGCTCTACTAGTCAAAATCCGTGCCAATAGGCGCGATGAAAAATCCCGACGGACGCGTTGGGTACTTCATTTAAAATTCACTGGAATTCCACTCGTTTAAGTCCTCCGTGGCCTGGGTCGAATTACGCCAGCGTATGTTCCGGGTTCGAGTCGGGGGACTCGAATCTGAAGAAGATCGTGTTGTTTTGTCCTAAGATAGTTAACTGACCCTGATCCGTCGGGAGAGTCAGGCACACGTATCAACAATCCCTACACCCTCGAATTAGCTGCACTCGACAGATTGAAGAGTCCTCAACCGAATCTACGATTCGACTGAACACTCGGGGGCTACTGACATGGTTATACCCTACGGGTACACGACCTTAGCATACCTGGTCCATCCCAAGGAAGGCCCACGACAAATATACACCAGCCCATGAAGACTTTCGGGTGGCCAGGGCCCATGACGCCTTCGGATCCTTGGAGAGCAAGACTAGAGTAGATAGAAAATTCAAAGGGGTAAACCCTAAAACCTGTAATCGACTCGATCTATGCCTGGGACCTACCTATCTCTATATAAAGGCCAGGAGGGCACGGCGAGGAGGCTCTCTTACAATCTCTGGCACACCACCACATACACACCTCCACGCCATATTGCATCTGCGCACCCTGTAACCTTCGGTTCCACCATAATCAGAGTAGACAAGCAGGAGTAGGGTTTTCCCTCCAGGGGCCTGAACCTGGGTAAACCTCGTGTCCCCGTGTTGCTTGTTTGCTAATCGTTCCGCGATCTCCAGTTTCCCCACCTTCTCCAAAACCCAAGTCCATAACAATGGGCATTGACGAGATTAAACCTCGTCAAACAGGTACGGGCAGATCTGAGCCACTAGATCTCACTTATATCTGACGGTGCGCAAGTGTGATCCAACGCGAATAGGTATGCACCAATCAGAAGCTTCCGTGTGTTTGTGAGTTTGATTTAAAATCTAGATTTTATCTATTAGATGTTTAAACTTGCAAAATTCATAACTTTTGTTCTATAAATCCAAAAATTACAAATTAGGTGTCTATGGATTCAGAAAAATGAGGTCTTTGCATATATGTCCTTTATTTGGCATTTGATTCTGTAAAATTAGGATTTTATGCAGAGACATTTGTAGGACTATTTTGACTATAAAAATTATTTAGTATATTATTTTTAGATGGTTTTTGTGTTGTTTAGACTTTAGAATGTGTGCTTTGTCTTCAGTAAAGTAGATTTTGATTTTAGATGTGTGGAAAATCATCTCATTGCAGTTTGCATGCATTCATATTATTTTTGTGTGTATATTGATTTGTGAATATTTTGTTGTTAATTTTGTTGTGTAGATTTTATGGATTGTGAAGTGTGTGATTGTGAGGATTGTACTTATTCCCCTAGCTACCAAGGCAAGTGATACTTAATATTTTTTCCCATTATTTTTCCTATTGCATTAGTATTATTTTGAGTAGGATTTGCATGGTAATTTTTTAAAGTACAAGCTATGCTATGGTAGATCCTATAGATGATATATTAGTAGTATTTTCTCTATGTTAGGAGACATGATATGCTAGTATGCTTAGCCTAGCTATTAGAATTCAAGGGTGGAAAATTCATGTTATGATATTATGGAAAGATTATGCCTATATGTTTTTGACTAAGAAAAAAACTTGTTAATGGGACACCTGGGTGGAATGGGAATTCTATGGTTTGTGTTGAGTGGTTACATAGGGCCCATGTCTATGGTTTACCCTGTGTATCACACTTGTGGATGGCTACCCAGGAACAAAGAGATTTGAGATGTTTAGTGTTGAGAAGCTTCCAGTGCAACCACATGGCATATGGGCTCTGCCTTGACCTACTAAGTTGCAATAACTCAGCCAGATGGACAGATGGTGGTAGAGTTGATAGGATGGAACACGTCCATGGTGGTCTGAGGGATTGCTTCTGAAAAGTCTCGTCTCGATGCATGTCGAGTCTTGTTGGGAAAGTGCACCACCTCTCGAGAGGGTAAAACCTAAGCACTTAGCCGTGTCCCCGGTCATGGACATTTTGAGCATCAAAGACATTTAAAGGGTCAAGAATCTCCTCATCCCAATTTCTCTAAGTTAAAAATGGTGGGTGAACAAGGATAGAGGTACACCAATGTATATTGGTGGATCGTTAGTGTTTTCGTAAAGAAAAACTTAGTGTTTGCAACTAGTAGGACAAAACTACTTTGTGCAAAGCCAGCCTGAAACCACACTTAGCCAAATTCATGTAGTTGATAGTCTCTACTACATATCTATGATATCACTTGCTAAAACAATTCCAATTGTATTGACCCGGCTGTAACTTACTATGTTGCAGGTTACTCTGATGGCGAGTAGGGTTATGAGTCTACACTCAACATGTTTGCCTATGGCACATGCAGATGAAGACTTTATTTATATACTATGTAATGAGAACTCTATGTGTTAGCCTTGAGCTAATGAGTTGTAAGAACTATTGTACTCCTGGAATTTCGATGTGATAATGACCTTTGTATCTGTGTACAGGGCCGGCCCTAGAGGGGGACCTGCGGGGCAGCCGCCCTGGGCCCAAAAATTCAAGGGGCCCAAAAAATGGAACCCTGCTATATATCACAATAGCTAACATGCAAGGCAACCGATCGATGCCATATCTTTCTTTCCTTCCACTCAATCGACGCCAAGGCCGAGTCCGGAGACCCGCCTCGACACGATCGCAGTAATGCGCCCTTGGATTCCGGATTCCCGGTGTGGTAGTGTCACATCCTTTCCGTTTTCCTCTGGTCGTCAGGCCCGTCGACGCATTGTTTCCGTTTTCCCCTGCGAGAGTGTGTGCGAGGCTGCGTCGTTTCCGTTTTCCCGTGCCCATCCCTTCAGGCCCTGCGTTGCTTCCCCTGTCCCTGGATTAGAATCAGATCATTCAGGTTTAGGCGTTCAGCACAGCGGGACTCCTCTCGATGATCGACCGCGGATCGCCAGTCTGCCACCGCTTGGCCGCGACACGAAGGCCATCATCCATCGATGATTGACCACCTACTGGTCTGCTCCCGCCCCCATCTAGCTCATGCCTCTGCTGATTACGCTCGCTCTAATTTTTAGTTCTTAATTCTAATTGTTGTTCTTGTTTGTAGTGAGCGAGGAATTATGGCGCCCGAATCTGGTGCTCAGAAAAGAAAAAGGAGGGACTTTGCTTCTAGAAATTTTCGGATTTTGCTTATAGAAATTTTTGGAGGAAATTTTAAGGTATCATGCAAACATTGTTATTTTTATATGAATATTATAGTTGGAAGTGTACTTAAAATATTTATTTTTATCATTTTATATATGCATAAAAATTTATACTAAGGGGCCCAAAAATTTAGTTTCGCCCTGGGCCCTCGAAATCTTAGGACCGACCATGTGTGTACTTCATCTTAAACTGTGGGTGTTAGCAATTCGATCCAGGGACTAGAATTGCAATCACAGGAACCTTTACCTTAAAGGGTGAGGTCTTACATCTTGTGACATAGTTAGCCATTTGTGATCTTACTACCCTCAATGACCTTGTCTTTTGCTTGTGCAGGCTTGGCCTTCTTCTTGGCCTTGGTCACAATACCAATGCCCCCTTTCTCATTATTTGAACTTTGATTACTCAAAAGGTCATCAATGGACTTGTTTCCTTTGGGAAAGGTGGCCATAGAAAGCTCCCCCTTTAACCTAGCATTTTCTTCAACGATGTTTGTACTACTAGAAGGAATGAAAATACTAGGTGAAGCATTATTAGTCAATTGAGTTTGAAGTTTTTCACGGGACTTTGTGAGAGACAAGAGTTCACTTTCCAAGGCCTTGTGTTCCTTGTTAAGCTTTCTAAAGTCCTCGAAAATTTTATCATGAACAACACCAAACTCAATCTTATCCTTTTTATATTTAGCAATGGCATAATCACGTTCCTTAATGAGTTTATTAATAATTTGATCATTTGCCTCATTGAGGCCTTGAATATTTTCTTCAAGAGACATCCTAGTCTCTTGCTCTTCTTTTAGAGCATTATTTAAAGCATCCATCTCAATAATCTGTTATCTCCCAATTTTGCATCTCTCATCAAGAAGCTCTTGTGTGTGAGAGAGTTTATTCAAGAGATTCAAAAAATGCTTCTTGTGCTCCCCTTGCAAGTTAGTCATAAACACATCAAAAGAAACTAATTCCTCCTTAACCTCAAGATATATATCATCATCAAGTTCATCATCAATCATTGAGGTGGGGAGAGAATATGATGATACCTCCGATCCTCTTTCCATAAGGCAAGTGACGTTCTTGTTGGATATATTATCATTTGGAGAGTCAAAGAGTGAGAATGTGGATGTAGAAGTGGTGGAAATAGTTGACACACCATTTGGTGTTTCATCTTCATATTCTTCATTATCTTCATAATTGGAGGAAAATTCTTCATGTGCCATTAAGACAATATTACCCGACTTCTTGTTGGTGGAATTCTTCTTGATGAAAGGCTTATTGAAGGGGGATTTTGACTTTTTCTTCAATACAAGTTGACCACCATGATCTTCTCTTTTCTCATAGGGATATCCGACAACAAAATGATAGAGGTCACCACAAGCAATTTATCAATTTTGAACTATTATATTTTCTATCATTTGGGTTGCTTCTTCGTTGCATCTCCATCTTGGCCTTGGTGGGATCTTTCCAAAAGTTCCTTGCATAGAAGGCCATGTATTTGCCATGAGAAACCTTGACATCTTTGAGGTGGCTCATATTCAGAGTTTCATCACTCCCTTCTTATTACTCATACTCCACAACTTTGTCCTTTAAGGCAATATTGACCCCATTGCTCATTCCAAGGGCTCGAGCACAGTCATCTTTGGTAGCAACCTTGAAAGCGACCATCTCTTGCATAACTTCATTGGAGCTCATGAGATGGTAGTTATGTCTTCCTTGGAGACTCTTCAAGTTGGTGGTCTTGAAGGGCATGAGTGCACTCACATACTTCCTTTTATCCACGCATCATCCACATGCGAGCTACCAACATTTCTAAAAGTTGTGATAGTGGATTTGAGTCTTTGATACATGTCTTCATGATACTCACCATCCTTCATATAGAAGCCTTCGGCCTCATTGCTCAATGCATCATATCAGTTTCTTCTCATTCTCTCATTTCCAACAAACAACTCAATGAGAGAATCCCAAGCTTCCTTGGCGGTGTTGCAGTGTTCAATGTGAGAGAAATCTTTTGGCCCTAAACCTTGTTGAATCATGTGCAGCACAGTGGCATTGAGTTGAATATTGACCACTTATCTTCTTGTCAAGTTGGTTGGATCCTCAATTCTGAGTCCTTCTTCAATAATATTCCACAAGTCAATGCAAGAGCTACGCACATGAGATTTCATTAATACTTGTCATTGAGAAAAAGTATGTGCAGCTAGCTTAGGTGGGTCTTCTCTATTGTTTATAAGTGGGTGAGGGATCGGAGGGTCGGGAGAGTACCATACGGGAACCATATGGTGCTTTTCCTTCCCATCATCCTTTTTGGTGGAGGAGTTATTGAGAGATTCAAGTGCTTCATCCCCTGAATTCTTATCCTCAGGACAAGGTGGAACCTCAACCTTAGAAGAATAATTCAGATCCTTGGGTGAGGTGGAGGGCACAGTCGATTTTTATTTCATGAATTTCACCATCATTTCACGCAACTCACTAATTTGAATAGACATGGAAGATTCCAAAGATTTGAAATCTTTCATGGTGACCGTGTCCTCTTCCTCACCCTCACCCATATTCTCGTAGGCGGTAAATCCCGAATTAAGGGTCGAGGCTGTCATACCAATTAAAAGGATCGTATGGGAACCTAGAGTGGGGGGGGGGGGTAAATAGGTGCTATGTCAAATTTTACTCTCTTTTTCAGTTTAGGGTCTGACACAAAGTTAAATTGTCTAGATATGCAACTAAGGTGAATTTACTTATATGTCACACTAGCACGAATAACTAAGCAACAACAATATATAAGTAAAGTGTGGTAAAGGATAGAAGTAACCAAAGTGGAACATGCACAGACACAAGGATGATTTCTTGCAGTTCCTTCTTTTTGAGGGGAAGTACGTCTACATTTGGAGAGGGGGTGGTTTCAAACCACCAACACCACGAAAGGACTCCCTTGTTCTCCGGTGAACCTCACCCCAAGGGGATCGATTCACTCTTCCACTATATCAGCAACCTTCGAGGTGGAAGCCGACACCTTTACAACAAGTTTTAGGCACACATCCACAACTGAATTGGAGGCTCCCTAATGCAAGAAAACTATCACAAAAATCAAAGACAAGCTTGTAAGAACCAAATCATGAACTAGGGTTTCTAATGAAACACTAGGGCAAGGGTCCCTCAAGTGAATGAGGGGGAAATCAAAATCTCTCTTGGTGAAGCTTTAGATCAAGGCCCCTTCCTTGGATTCTCCAAAGATCAAGGACTTTGGATGGTTGGATGGGGAGATCTTGTTGATTTGGTGGCTCTAGGGTTAGGGTTCTTATTTTCTGAAACGTGCAATTGGAGTTAGAAGATGAGGTCCTCAATTTATAGCCCCACTGCCACAGACCGGAGACTCTGGTCCGTCTCTGGACCACCATACAGATTGTCCTGGGCCTGATGTAGATGCTCCCTCCGGTGACTTCGCAAAGATTCTGGACCGGGGCACACCGGAGACTCCGGTGTTTTCACTCCGGAGACTCCGGTCTAACTGAGTACCCCGGAGACTCCGGTCCGTTTCCGGTTCGTCTCCGGACCATCATTCTGCCTGTCCCTAGCCACCTTCTGGATACTCCCCCAGAGACTGGGGGGAAACTCCGGTCCACACCGAAGACTCCGGTGTCTACACACCGGAGACTCCGGCTTCTACACATCGGAGACTCCAGTCTGGAATCTCCATAAAATATATGTTTCTTCTAGGAACTTTTCCACATTGTTATGGGCTTTCCTCTTTTTAGTATTTTAACCTATGAACATTAGCACACTATAAAATGACCCCCAAGTTTTTAACAAACACCAAAACTGATTAAGACAATAAATATCCTTTCACATGTTCATCTCGAGGTGTTCATCAACTAAAAGAATACAAAGATGGAATAGTACGCTAGTGTTTGTGGACCATTTTAACTGAACCACCAAATATGTTGGCTACTTTGGATGATCCCTTCTAGAGAGAGTCTATGTATAAGGAGTATGGTGATCTTATGTATAATAACACATGGAGGATACACTAGTACAAACTCGCTACTTAGAGACTATGCCTAGAGTCGGTTTACCCTAAAAATACAATCCACCAGCTATGTTCATCACCCTCAGGCGGTCGTAATTTTTTGACCGCCTATAAATTTAACGTTAGACAGTTTTTAGTCTACACCGTCTCTAGTACGACTACTCCCTCAGCCGCTTGTTAAAAAAACGCCTCTAGATGGAACCTAAGATGAAGACAATTATTGTCCGTCTCCCTAGATCACTCAACTACAACACGTCAGAAATATTAAACGCCTATAGGGTTCTACAAAGGCGTACCATTATGTCGCTCGCCTCGAAAACTCGTGTCGTGCATGTTCCCAAGGTATCGTGCGTGTATTTTTAATGCAAAGTAGAAAGTGTAGATCATGCTAGCCCCCAACCACACGAGTCCACACTCACACGTGTCCACTCGAGGACTATGAACGGTCCCACGTATATAAACCCGCTCGGCCTTCTTCTTCCACGAGATCGTGTCAGTTTCCCTCAATCTGTCTAGTCACAAAACCCCAATCTGCATCTTCCGTGCGCGCCGAAGCTCCTTCGCTTGTACCGCCGCCCTTCTCTTAGTTGCGCCATGAAGCGTATGCATGGAGACGAGCCGGAGGTGAAGCCAGTTGGAGGCACAACAACACATGGCTCGGTCGTCACCGAGCAGGCAGAGGCGGCTCCGGGAACGCATGCCACTTGTCTCCGAGCAGGCGATGCTTCAGGATCCATGCAACCAACAGTGATATCCTTCGCCATCGAGCAGTAGGTGTCCTCGTGGTTCCAGTGGCAGATCTAGGGGAGGGGCAGGCGTCGGCAGGCGAAGTAAACCGGTGGGTGCTCTACATCAACGACCTTATCCTCCACCAAGAACTCCTCGACACAGTCGCGAAGAATGACGAGTTCGAGGAGGAGGCCTCCAATGAGGATAATGAGGTACTACTTCGCTACCTTATCTAGTCCCGACTGTAGATTTCACTGTTCATAAGTAGGATTTGATCAATCGTCTATAGATTCTTTTGCGTTTGATGTAGGGAATATATATGGTTTGAACGGTCGATTGTTTTGGAGATTTGATTAGACCTGCTCATCAGCCATCTAGTAAATTTACATTTACTTGGCTTGTTGTTGTTCATACTCGGCTCGTGCTGTAAATTTAATCAATCTGTAACATTTGATTTTAGAGGTTTTAGAGATTGCTATTTGAGTGTTGATTTCGGTAAAAAAAGCATATAACATTACATTTATATTACTTACTGGGGCCAATGATTCAATTTTGCACCAAAAGAGTGCAAGGGGAACACAGATATATATGATGTCAGATTTTTTTAGGGATAGTGTGAGTGAACCTGAGGCAGTGTACAACAATATAAGTTGTGCAATTGGTACTTTGGTTCGCTAACAACATCTCTAAAAAATTATGAAGCCCCAGATCTATTCTACACATATGAATTATCATTTTTCAATTGTTTATGCATTCATTATTAAGCCGATGATTGAAATTATCCCGAAAGTTTGAAGGGGACGGGTGACACACATTTTGTTGGTGTTGGTTTTTTAGGGACGGGTGAGTGAACCCAGGGCAATGTACAAAAATACAATATTGTTTGTGCTGGTACTTTGGTTTGCTGGCTCCGTCTCTGAAGAAACTTCTATATGAGTCCCCCATATTTTTTTATATTCATATGAACTATGATCTTTAAATTGTTATTGCATGCATTCATAATGTAGATGAATTAAATTTCAGTTTCTCACCTAGGCTGATGATTGAAATTTTCCCCAAGATATTGACACATTTTGTTGGTGTCCATTTTTTTAGGGACGGGTAAGTGAACTTGAGGCAATATACACAAACAATATATGTTGTGTTGTTGGTACTTTGGTTCACTTACTCCATCTCTGAAAAACTTATGAGGCCCCATATTTATTATACATTATTCCTATGAACTATATGATGTTTCAATTGTTATTTCATGCATTCATAGTGTATAGTAATAATTATATTTCAGTTTCTTGCTGAGGCCGATGATTGAAATTTGCCCCAAAAGATTGCATGGTGACAAACATTTGTTTGTGTTGTTTTTTAGGGATGGGTTAGTGAACCTGAGGCAGCTGTAAGACCCCACCATTTAAGGTAAAGGCCCATGTGATTGCAATGCTAGTCCCTAGATCAAATGCTAGCATCCAAAGTTTAAGATGAAGTACACAGATACAAAGGTCGCAATAACATCGTCATTCCAAGGCTAATACATCGAGTTCATAACATCAAGTAAATAACTATAAGTCTTCATCTTCATGTGCCATAGGCAAACATGTTGAGTGTAGATTCACAACCCTAGTCTCCATCAGAGTAACCTGCAACATCATAAGTTACAGCCACAGTGGGTCAATACATTTGGAATTGTATTGGCAAGTCATACCATAGTGGAATAGTAGTATCTATCATATATATGAATTTGGATAAGTGTAGCTTAGGCTGGCATTGCTCAAAATAAGGTTTTGACTTATTAGTTGAAAACACTAAGTTTTTATTTTGTCAAAAACATCCAAGGAACCACCAATAGACCTTGGTGAACCCTTACCCTTGTTCAACCACAAGTTTTAACTTGGAGAAATTGGGATGAGGAGATCCTTGATTGCTTTAATGTCTTTGATGCTCACATTGTCCGTTGTCGGGGACACGACTAAGTACTTAGGTTTTACCCTCCCGAGAGGTGGTGCACTTTCCCCACAAGACTCGACATGCATCAAGATGAGACTTTTTAGAAGCATTCCTTTAGACCACCATGGACGCGTTCCATCCTATCAAACCTACCACCAACTGTCCATCTGGCTAAGTTCTTGCAACCTAGTTGGTCAAGGAAGAGCCCATATGCCATGTGGTTGCACTAGAAGCTTCTCAACACTAAACATCTCAAATCCTATTTTTCCTGGGTGGCAATCTACAAGTGTGATACACAAGGTAAACCATAGACATGGGCCTTGTGTAACCACTCAACATAAACCAACCATACCATTTGATTCATTCACATAGTTGTTTTATTAATAAAAATCACAAGTCATAGACTTAGCAATATTTCATAGCATGTATAATCCACCCTTGTTTTCTACTAGCTAGGCTAAGCATACTAGTAGCAAGTTTCTTAACTTAGGGAAAAATCTACTAAGACAACAACTACTCGGATTTCCCAAGGCATGGCATATGCTTAGAAAATTTCCAATTCAAGCCCTACCCAAAATAACACTAGTACATAGTCAAAATAATAGGACAAAAATATGGAGCATCACTTGCCTTGATAGTTAGGAGAGTAGCAACAGTCCTCACAATCACAATCACCACAATCACCAAAATCTACACATAAAATCATAACACCAAATTCACATTTCAATATTCAAATAAAAATACATATGAGTGCATGCAAATGCAATGGAATGATTTTCTACACTAAGCAAGTCAAATCAAAGAGTACTGAAGACAAAGCAAACTTTCTATAGTCTAATAAACTCAAATTTACTTTAAAAACATTTTCCAAATAATTTTTATATGCAAAATATGCCTACAAAAGGTTTTGCAAATAATCCTATTTTCTAGTAGAAAATGACAAATTCAAGGTCACAGAAGTATAGGGCTTAATTTTCTGAATCCAATGATAGATTATTTGCAAAATTTGGACAAACGGAACAAAATTTATGAATTTGACAAGTTAAATCAACTAATAGATTGAAAAACAGATTTTAAATCAAAATTACAGACACGTGGCAACGCCTGATTGGATAATACCGTTTCGCTCAGGATCACCCTTGCGTGCAGTTGGATCAAGTCAGATCCAACGCGCCAGATCTAAACTTAATGGTTTGGAAATGATCTAATCTAAGGCACATGATCTAGATCTAACGACTCTGGATCAATTGAACAAAAGTGAGCGGCGCTGGCGGCAGCGGCACTACTGCCGACGATGTTCTGGCCGTGCTAGGGGGTAAGGGGGGTGTTGGCGAGGTTTACCAGAGTCGCGTCAACACGCGAAAGCTCAAGGTGCAGCTGGCTTGGGCAGGGGCGCACGGACTCAGGCGTAGGAGCTCGTCGGAGTTGGCTCTGGCGTCGAGCTTTCACAAACGGTGATGGAGGCGACGACCTAGGTCACCAGAAGGCAAGCAAAGGGCATCAGGA
Organism: Avena longiglumis; assembly: GCA_030063025.1. Classification (NCBI taxonomy): domain Eukaryota; kingdom Viridiplantae; phylum Streptophyta; class Magnoliopsida; order Poales; family Poaceae; genus Avena; species Avena longiglumis. The sequence goes on along the minus strand of CP125974.1, from coordinate 187,801,797 downwards.
GCTGCACAAGGTCACGACGCACATGCTGGTTTGAAACAGAGGGTAAGGGGCGTGCAGAACTTACTGGAATTACTCGCCGGAGTCATGGTTGGTGTCGGGTGCTCGCAGGGGTTGATAGTGACGGTGACCTGGGGCGGTATAGGACAAACCAGAGGCATGGTTAGACGCGCACGGTACTCACCGGAATAGATCGCCGGAGACAGGCAGTACTGCGGCAGTGCAAGCTCGATTGTGGGCATCCTGGTGGCGATTAGATGGTGGCGAGTAATGGGAAATGATCGTGAGGAATAGGGGGTTAAGTAGCTGGGGCTGGGGCGACAATCATGCGAGTAATAAACTTGAATTAAGAAATTGATTCGCGACAGTGAAGGGGAGAAACAGGTGGCGACGACGTCTTCTGCTGGCGCGGGGTCTAGGGGTGAAGATGACGACATGGCGCAGGGCCAGTGGTCAGCGAGCGTGGGGTGTGGTTTGCGCGGGTGAGAAAGAGAGAGGGGAAGGGGGAACCCGGGTGGGCTAGATGGGACGCAAGGGCTGCTGGGCTGAATAGGAAGCGCTTGTAACATCCCAAATATCATGAATTACAAAAGATTGCATTTCATTCATGCATTCATGGCATTCTTGACTTGCACAAAAATTTTCAAATCAAAACTCCAAATAAAACCAATTCTATGCCTATTATTCTTATATCAATAAGGAAAGTTTTTATTTTATTTCCAAAGGATCAGAGTGTGGATGAATAAATAGTAGTGTTTTATACACAATTGTGTGCAATGTTCACACTACAAAAATCCAGATAAAAATTTGAAATCAAACTCATTTGAATTTGGGTTGAAATTGATTCCTAAAAATTCAAACAGAAAAAGAAAAGGCAAAAGAAAAAAATAAAAACGCGCGCCACCTATCTAGCCCAATCCCACTCTCGGCCCAGCAAGCCCACCCGGGGTTTTCCCTCTACCCTCTGTTACTCACCGCACCCGCGCCACACCCGCTCGCTGACAAACACGGCCTACTGCCACATCAACTCATCGTCCCCAAATCCCCGCGCGATGACCCGCTCCGCCATTTCTTCCCCGCAATGACACCGCGATTGAATTCACTTAAATTCCGTTGATTCCTCGCGTGATTACCTCCCCTTCTCTGGCTACTTAAGCACCACCTCGCCGCGGTCATTTTCCCTCACCAAGCCCCCTCTTAGTGCCCCCAGGCTGCTCGCACCGCTGCTGCCCGACGCACTCCGACGAGCTATTCCAGTGAATTTAGCGTGCCCCTTTGCCTCTCGACCACACGAATGTGTTCCTCTGGTTCTTGCGCAACTAATCTTACCTCTAGTTCATCCTATACTGGCCCAGGTCGCCGTCTCCGTCAACCACTGTGAGCACCCAAAGCGCCAATCATCTCCGGTGAGCAATTACGGTAAGAATCGAGCGCCCCTTGCCTTCTATTCCAAACACCCATGTGCGCCGTGTCCTTGTGCAGCCACTGATTCGATTTGTTTGTCCTATGATGACCTAGAACGTCGCTGACGTCTCCATCAACCCGTTCCCGATGCCAGTGAGATATCCGACGAGGTTTTACGGCCGTGTCCGTGCGCCCCTGTCCAAGCAAATACCATGTTGAGATTCACCATCTTCCCGCGAGCTCGGTAAGCACCTGCACGCCGGAACACGCGTGCTGCCAGTTCCTGGTCAAAGCGTCGTGAGCAGTTAGATCCAGATCCAGTGGTTAGGATAGATCACTTAATCGAATCGTTTTTGTTTGATCTGAACCGTAAGAGTCACTTAGATCCAACGCTCCATGTTAGCCAATCTCCGCGAAGCGGTATCGACCAATCAGACATAGACACGTGTCTGGGGTTCTGATTTAAAATCTGTTTTTATATCTATTAGAGATTCCAACTTGTAAAATTCATAACTTTTGTTCTGTTTATACAAAAAATGCAAATAAGATATCATTGGATTCAGAAAAATGAATCCTACACCACTGTAGGCTTAAATTTGTATTTTGCTTCTGTAAAAGTGGGGTTTTTATACAGAATAAATTATAGGCTTATTTTGGCTATATAAATTATTTGGGAATGATTTTAAAGCAAATTTAAGTTTATTTGGACTATAAATAGATGGTTTTGTTTTCAGTACTGTTTGGTTTGTATGATTTAGTGTAGAAAAATTCATTCCATTTCATTTACATGCATTCATATTTAGAATGAGAATTTGGTGCTATCATTTTATGTGTGTAGATTTTGGTGCTAGTGGTGATTGTGATTGTGAAGATTGTTGCTACTCCCCCAACTACCAAGGCAAGTGGTGCTACATGTATTTGTCCTATTATTTGACTATGCACTAGTGATATTTTGAATAGGGCTTGCATGGAATTTTTGTTAAGTATAAACTATGCTATGCCTTGGGAAATCCTAGTAGTTGTAGTCTTGGTAGATTTTTATCTAAGTTAAGATACTTGAAATGTTATGATGCTTAGCCTAGATATTAGCAAACAAGGGTGAATTATTTACATGCTATGGAAAATTTGTTAAGTCTTTGACTTATGTTTTTTTTGCTTAATAAAACAACTAAGTGAATGAATCACCTGGGTGGAATGGTATGATTGGGTTATGTTGAGTGGTTACACAAGGCCCATGTATATGGTCTACCTTGTGTATCACACTTGTGGAAAGCCACCCAGGAACAAAGGGATTTGGGATACTTAGTGTTTAGAAGCTTCTAGTGCAACCACATGGCATATGGGCTCTGCCTTGATCATATAGGTTGCAATAACTTAGCTAGATGGACAGATGGTGGTAGGGTGATAGGATGGAACGCGTCCATTTGGTCTAAGGGAAGGCTTCTGAAAGATCTTGTCTCGATGCATGTCGAGTCTTGTGGGGAAAGTGCACCACCTCTCGAGAAGGAAAAACCTAAGTACTTAGCCGTGTCCCCGACAATGGACAATTTGAGAATCAAGACATTGAAGCTATCAAGGATCTCCTCATCCCAATTTCTAAGTTAAAAACTTTTGGTTGAACAAGGGTTAAAGGTTCACCAATGTCTATTGGTGGTTCCTTGGGAGTTTGTGATGAACAAATTAGTTTTTTTCAACTGATAGGAAAAACCTATTTTGAGCAAAGCAAGCCTAAGCTACACTTATCCAAATTCATGTAGAATTTGATACTACTATTATACTATGGTATCACTTGCCAATACAATTCCAAATGTATTGACCCACTGTGGCTGCAACTTATGATGTTGCAGGTTACTCTGATGAGGATTAGGGTTATGAGTCTACACTCAACATGCTTGCCTGTGGCACATGAAGATGAAGACTTTACATTATTTACTTATGTTTTGGACTCTTGTACTAGCCTTTGTCTATGGAGTTGTAAAATACTATGTTTATCTATGGAATGATGATGTAATAAAGACCTTTGTATTTGTGTACTTCATCTTAAACTGTGGATGTTAGCATTTGATCCAGGGACTAGCATTGCAATCACATGGACCTCTATCTTATAAAGGTGGGGTCTTACAAATGGTATCATAGCACTGTGTTGCCTGTAGGATTATGACCCTAGGATGGATTAGACTAAGAAAACCACTAAGGAAAAATGCAACTCTTTGCAAATTCCACACTCGTCTTTTTCTTCTCGTAAACCTTTCTCATTTTCTTTCTCATCTCAATTTGTAGAGGCCACCATCAATGAAGCCGTCAAGAAGGGACCACTCATGACCATGACTTTAGAATGCGAGACGGAGTTCCCCAAAGCACTCAAAACCCTTATGGTTAGCTTGGGAATAGATGGCGAGGCCGTGTATAAAGGATTTCCAGTGATGGATGAAGGAGAAGAATATTGGTGGGTGCAATTTCACTTGTACAAAAACAAGGGAGACAACCACAAAGAGTCGGGGTTCTACATGGGCACCAACTCAGAAATGTATACAACATTCTTTGACTTTGCAAGGAATGTAGCTTGGAAAGCTATCAAAGAGCTTGGTGAAAGACTCAAGTGTAGAATGCTCAACACTAAAAATGACCTTGAAGAGGATAAGAAGTATACCCAAGACTTAGATACCGCCATAAAACGTCTAAGGGAGGATATCATAGACTTAGCATATGAGTGAGAATTGTAATGTACTCCGCTAGTTGGACCACCACACTTGTCATATTTTCACAAACAATTGTCTAAGTTATGTTGAACCTTAGTGTATGTGGTAGACTTTGTATACCATGACTTGTATGTTTTTATGGATGATGTATGCTTTTGCTTTCATTTTATTGTCTTGTTTTTCTCTTACATGTGATGCTCTAATATTTCTCTATCTTACATTAGATGCCTAGATTTGTGATCAGCACTGCCGAGGAGTTCAATGGAACTCGTTTTGGTTCACGCATCGTGCAGTTTACTAGTGTGCTCAACCTCGCACTTCCTAGTATCAAGGCACTTCAGCTCACCAAGTTTGAGAGGAAGGACCTTTGGGGCTTTAGAGTCACACAACCAATATGTCAGACAGAGCCACTCACGGAGGAGATTTCCTTCAAGCTCATGCATGATGATAAGGAAAAGGGACTAGATGTAGTCATGCAGGAGATACTCGGACGCCTCTGCGGACGCCACACCACCTGTAAGATCCCTCCCTTTATAAAGGTAAGGATCCTGTGATTGCAATGCTAGTCCCTGGATCAATGCTAGCATCCACAATTTAAGATGGAGTACACAGAAACAAAGGTCATTATTACATATCATTCCAGAGACAAACATAGTCTTTTATAAACTCCATGGCCATAGGCCTAATACAAGAGTTCAAATATATAATAAGATAAATAAGTCTTCATCTTCATGTGCCACAGGCAAGCATGTTGAGTGTAGACTCATAACTCCTAATCATCATCAGAATAACCTGCAACATCACAAGTTACAGCCACAGTGGGTCAATACATTGGAATATTATTGGTAAGTGATACCTTAGTAAAATTTTAGTAGTCTAGATACTATATGCATTTTGGCTAAGTGTAGCTTAGGCTTGCTTGCTCAAAATAGGTTTTACCTATCAGTTGAAAACTCTAAGTTTTTCTTTGTCAAAACTTTCCCAAGGAAACACCAATAGAAATTAGTGTTCCTTCACCCTGGTTCAACCACAAGCTTTTACTTAGAAATTGGGATGAGGAGATTCTTGATAGCTTCCATGTCTTGATGCTCAAGTTGTCCAATACCAGGGACATGGCTTAGTACTTAGATTCTTCCATCTGCAGAGGTTGTGCACTTTCCCCACAAGACTTGATTTTCACCAAGACAGGACCTTTCAGAAGCCTTCCCTTAGACCAAATGGACGCGCTCCAACCTATCATCCCACTACCACCAACTGTCCAAATGGCTAAGTTATTGCAACCTATATGATCCAGGCAGAGCCCATAATGCCATGTAGCTGCACTAGAAGCTTCTTAACATTTGGCATCTCAAATCCCTTTGTTCCTGGGTGGCTTTCCAAAAGTGAGATACACAAGGTAAACCATATAAATGGGCCTTGTGTAACCACTCAACACAAACCATTCTTTCCATTCCACCCAGGTGATTCATTCACTTAGTTGTTTTATTAAGCAAAAATACAAGTCCAAAGACTTAGAAATATTTTATCATAGCATGGATATATAACCACCCTTGGTTGCTACTAGCTAGGCTAAGCATGGCATTGATAAGCATCTTATCTTAGTAATTTCTAGCAATTCTACAACTACTAGGATTTCGCAAGCATAACATATATATATATCAAAATATTCATGTAGGTCTAGCAAAATATTTCTAGTGCATAGTTGAAAAACATAGGAATAAATTCATGAAGCACCACTTTCCTTGGTAGTTTGGGGAGTAGCAACAATCCTCACAATCACAATCACTATTTGCACCAAAATCTACACATAAAATAATGGCACCAAATCACATACAAAATATGTACAAACAAAAATATATGCTTGCATGCAAAATGCCATGTGATGATTTTATACACCAAACAAGACAAGTGCACTGTACTGAATCATAAACAAGTTCAAAACATGCCAAATAAACTTTATTTGAACAACAAAACATTTTCTAAATAATTTCTATACACAAAATATACCTACAAATGTTTCTGTAAAAACAACCATTTTTATCGAGGCAAAACATTAAACACATTGCATAAATGGAAAGTATTTTCTCTCCTGATTCCAATGATATAAAATTTGTCAAATTTGGACGTGGGAATCAAAAGTTATGAATTTTACAAGTTTAAACATCTAATAGATCTAAATTCTGATTTCAAATCAAACCTACAGACACGCGGCGTGCTTTGATTGGTTGATACCGATTCGCGTGGATCGGCTAACGTGGGCCGCTAGATCTAACTTAAATCGCACGGTCAGATCTGCTCCTTACCTCTTTGCTACAGATCTAATTCTACCCGCTGGATCTAGATCCTACGGCCACGGATCAAACGACCACACACGGGCGGCGCTAGCGGCGGCGAGTTGCGGCGGTGGCTCTGTCAGAGTCGTTGCCGACGATCTAGGTTGCGCGGGAGAGGGTGAGGTGGCTTACCGAGTTCGCCGTGCGCTGCTGATACTCAAGGTGGGCTTGGTTGGAGAAGGGGCGCTCATGGTTGACAAGTATTGCTCGCCGGAGTCGTTGCTGTCATCGGGCGTGTGCGGCTGGAGACGGTGGGAACGCTACGGCTCACGCTAAGGCACAAGAGAGGTGGCGTTAGACGCGTGCAGACGAGGCGAGCATGTGAGTATGAGTGAGAGAGAGGCGCGGTCGGTACAAACCAGGAGAGCTCGTCGGAGTTTGCGGCTGTGTCGGGCACTTGCGGTCGTCGTCGTTGGCAAGGCTCCAGATAATCCTAGCATGCACCAATGGGGTTAGAAGATGCACAAGGTTGCTGCGATCACGCTGTCAAGATTAGAAGGCAAGGGCGACAAGAGCTCACCGGAATCATACGCCGGAGTTTGTGGTATCGCGGAGGTGTGAGGGCAAATACTAGTAGCCTGGTGGCGCTTCTGGCTAGATCTGTTGGGGGAAATGGCCACGAGGGGGAGGGGTTTAAGTAGCTGGTGCGGGGCCGATATTAACGCGCGACATCAATGGGATTGAAGAGCATTTGCTCGGGAGGAAACGGCCGCAACAGCGTCGATCGCAGGCGAGATTTGGGGACGACGGAGTGACGCGGCTGCGGGGCCCAGTTGTCAGCGAGGGGGTGTGCGCGAGCGCGGTGAGAAACAGAGGAGAGAGGGCGAACCCGGGTGGGCCGATTCGCTTGCTGGGCTGGAATGGTGGCGCCAGGCCCAATTGGGTTTTAAATTTCTTTTTCTTTTTCTGAGTTGATTTTCAGGAATCATTTCAAATGAATTTAAAAGCAAATGAATGCAAATCTTTTTTTCTGGATTTTTTTTTGTAAATTATAACCTTCATAAAACACAAAACCTTGCTGTTTCCTTGGGCTTGCTAGGTCTTATTGAGAAAATCAAAATAAACAGAGCCATAACACTTGATTTGGATATGTTTTGAAGATGGTTTTAAAGCCATATTTGTTTTGTAAACTTTGTCTAAACTCTAACATTAAATCCAAAACATCATGAGAGTAAACCAAGTTTGGTTTGAAACAATTATATACTCATTTGAGAGTGGCATTAGATTAATGCATGCTCACATAAAATAATAGCACTTAGTGCTTTTGTTTTCTTGAAATGGGTGTGATATTTGATCCCTAAATGATATGCATGCATGAATGATATGCAATCTTTGAAAACATGATTTTAGGGATGTTACAAATCTAACCCCCTTAAGGTGAATCTCGCCCTCGAGATTCGGGTTGGCTAGAAAATAGGTGAGGGTGGTCTTTCCGAAGATCATCTTCTCTTTCCCATGTGGCTTCTTCTTCGGAATGATGGTTCCATTGAACTTTGCAGAATTTGATAGTCTTAGTCCGAGTAACTATTTCTGCAGTCTCAAGAATCTTGATAGGTTTCTCCGCATAGGTGAGATCACTTTCCAATTGAACCTCCTGCAAAGGTATGGTATCCTTCCAAGAAGTCTCTTCCATTTCTGGATGGAATTTCTTAAGCTGACTCACATGAAACACATTGTGAACGGCAGACAATGATTTTGGCAATTCAATCTCATAAGCTACTTCTCCTTTATGACTTATAATCTTGAATGGTCCAACATATCTTGGGGCCAATTTTCCTTTGACTCCAAATCTCTTCACTCCACGAAGTGGTGACACTCTAAGATAAGCTCTATCACCCACTTCATAGGTGACTTCTCTACGCTTAGGATCTTCGTAGCTCTTCTGTCGGGATTGTGCTATCTTTAATCTGTCCTTAACTAGCTTGACTTTCTCTTCAGCCTCCTTGATTAGTTCTGGTCTAAACAAACTTCTTTCTCCCACACCATTCCATAGCAATGGGGTGGTACACTTTCTCCCATAGAGAAACTCAAATGGTGCCATCTCAATACTGGCTTGATAGCTGTTATCGTAAGAGAATTCTGCGTAAGGCAGACTTTCATCCCAACTGGCTCCATAGTCTAGGGCACATGCCCTCAACATATCTTCAAGAATCAGGTTGGTCCTTTCTGTTTGTCCATCAGTCTGAGGATGAAAAGCAGTGCTGAATTCCAACCTCGTTCCCAATGACTCATGTAATTGCCTCCAAAAATGAGAAGTGAATTGAGTTCCCCTATCTGACACAATACTCTTGGGTACTCCATGCAGACATACAATCCTTCTCATGTAGATCTTTGCTAACTTAGAACTTGTATAGGTTGTCTTCACGGGTATAAAATGAGCCACTTTAGTTAAGCGATCCACTAATACCCAAATAGAATCATATCCTGACCTGGTCCTTGGCAATCCGGTGATGAAATCCATGCCAATCTTGTCCCACTTCCAATCAGTAATAGGTAGTGGTTGTAACAACCCTGCTGGTTACTGATGTTCCACTTTCACTCTACTACATACATCACACAAAGCAATATGTTCGGCGATGTCCTTCTTGAGATTATTCCACCAAAATCTTTCCTTCGTATCCATGTACATTTTGGTGTTACCTGGATGAATGGAATATAGTGAGTTGTGTGCTTCTTGTAAAATTAGTTTCCAAAGTTCCGGGTCTTGTGGAACACAGATATGTTTTCCATGCCATAAAGTACCCTGTTCATCTTCATGGAATCCTTTGGCTTTTCCCTTGCCAATCAGTTCCTTAATCTCTTCAATTTCCTTATCTGTCTTTTGGGCTTCTTTGATTTTGTCCAACAAAGTGGGTTGAACATCCAATGACATGAGATGTCCTTCAGGCACAATCTCCAATCTGAGATCTCTAAATTGGGCACACGGATCATCGGGCAATTCTCCCTTAGTAAGGCCATTCACAAAAACCTTACGGCTTAGATCATCCGCTACAACATTTGCTTTACCGGGGTGGTATTGCAAACTTAAGTCATAGTCCTTGATAAGTTCTAGCCATCTTCTTTGTCTCATGTTAATTTCTTTCTGTGTGAAGATATACTTCAAACTTTTGTGATCTGTGAACACTTCACATCGCTTTCCCAAAAGATAGTGTCTCCATGTTTTGAGTGCATGGACAACAGAGGCTAACTCTAAATCATGAGTAGGGTAATTTACCTCATGAGTTTTGAGTTGTCTCGAGGCAAAAGCCACAACTTTCCCTTCTTGCATAAGTACTGCACCTAATCCATGATGAGATGCGTCACAATACACTTGGAAATCCTTCTCCAAATCCGGCAGACATAAGACTGGTGCTGTCACTAGCCGCTTCTTCAACTCTTGGAAACTGAGTTCACATCCTTCAGACCAAGCAAATTTCTTGTCTTGCTTTAGTAACTCTGTCATTGGCTTAGCTATCTTGGAGAAATTCTCAATGAACCTTCTGTAGTATCCTGCCAAGCCAAGGAAACTACGAACCTCTTTTACTGACTTAGGAGATTCCCATTCAGTTACACCTAAAACCTTAGCAGGATCAACTGCTACACCATCTCCTGACACAACGTGTCCAAGAAATCCAACTTCATTCAACCAAAACTCACACTTGCTGAATTTGGCATATAGCTTATGCTCTCTAAGCTTCTCAAGTATCAAACGCAAATGTCCTTCATGCTCTTCCTTGTTCTTGGAGTAGATCAAAATGTCATCGATGAAAACGACAACAAACTTATCAAGGAATTCCATGAACACCTTGCTCATCATATTCATAAATTATGCTGGTGCATTGGTCAAACTGAAAGGCATCAAAGTATACTCATACAATCCATACCTAGTGGTGAAAGCTGTGTTAGGTATGTCTTGTTCTCTTATCTTGAGCTGAAAGTAACCTGATCGGAGATCAATCTTTGAGAACACACAAGATCCTTCTAACTGATCAAACAAGTCATTGATTCTTGGCAAAGGGTATTTGTTTTTGATAGTCACTTCATTGAGTGAACGGTAATCTATGCATAACCTTTGACTTCTATCTTTCTTTTCTACAAACAAAACTGGTGCTCCCCAAGATGAAGAACTTGGTTGAATAAATCCTTTTTGCAACTGTTCTCCAAGTTGTTTCTTGAGTTCTTTCAACTCATCAACTGACATTTTGTATGGCTCTTTGCTATTGGTCCAGATCCTGGTAGCAAGTCAATAAGAAACTCCACATCTCTATCTGGTGGCATTCCTGGTAATTCTTCCGGAAACACATCCGGATATTCACTCACAATTGGCACATTGTCTATGCTAACCCCCTTAAGAGAATTTAACTTACTCCCTTTCGATTCAAAGTTAGACTTGAATCTTATCCGTTTCTTTTCTGGGGTTTTGAGTGCAACAGTTCGATTGGCACAATCTAATACTCCTTCATACTTGGTCATCCAATCCATTCCCAAAATTACATCCAGTCCTTGGGAATCTAGGATTATCAGACTCACTGGAAACTTATGCTTTCCAAACTCTATTACTAGATCTCGGCATCCAAGACTCACTATCATATCTCCACCTGGAGAACTTACTTTTATTGGACACCCAATGTTTTCAGTTGAAAACCCATTTCTATCAACAAATGCTTTTGATATGAATGAATGTGATGAACCAGTATCAAAAAGAACAAGTGCTGGGATAGAATTGAGTTTGAACTTACCAGCCACAGCATCTGACTCTTCATAGATTTCCTCCACATTGATGTGGTTCACTTGCCCCTTCTGGAAAGGGTTGGGCTTGTTGGGTCCTTCAACTTTCTTTTCTGGGCATTCATTTGCATAATGCCCCATCTTCTTGCACTTGAAACATTCAACCTGACTAAGATCCTTCCTGACAGGCTGGCTTCCACTACCACTTCCACTTCCATTGTGGTGGCTCTTATATCCACTCTTGTGATTCTTGTACTTGTCATTGTCATGACTACGGTGGTGCTTGTTGTCATGATGGCGGTTGTAGTTGTGGTGTTTATTGTACTTTCCATGCTTGTGGGATCTAGAATTCCCACTGTCATCATAATGGGAACACTTGTGAGACGATCCCGAGCTGTGCTTGTCCGAGTGCTTCCTCTTCCTGCTTTCAACCCGTTTTATTTTGCTCTCCAAAATAGCAGCCTTGTCACAAAGAGACTGATAAGTGGGGACATATGCCACATATATCTGCAGGTTCTGTTCATCGTTCAATCCTTCGAGGAACTTCTCCTTCCTCTTAGCATCAGTGTCAACCTCATCCGGTGCATAACGCGCCAGATTGTTGAACTCTTCAATATACTCTGCCATGCTGCGGTGGCGCTGCTTCAAGTTATGAAATTCTTTCTTCTTCAAATTCATCACTCCGGATGAGATGTGAGCAGTGTGGAAACCATCTTCAAAGATAGCCCATGTCACATCCGCAATGGGAGTGGTGATCTGGAAGTTATCCCACCAAGTGGCTGCTGGTCCTTCCAACAGATGTGCTGCAAATCTGACCTTCTCTTCATCAGTACAGCCAACAGTTACCAAGTCCTTGTTCACAGAGCATAGCCAATCATTGGACACCATAGGATCAGTAGTCCCTGAGAACTTTGCTGGCCTCAGCCTTAAGAATCTGGTAAGCATGTCAAAACCCGGTGGTTGTTCTGATTGTTGTTGTTGTTGTTGTTGTTGTTTTGTTGTTGTTGTTGTTGTTGTTGTTGTTGTTGTTATTGTTGTTGTTGTTGTTGTTGTTGTTGTTGTTGTTGTTGTTGTTGTTGTTGTTGTTGTTGTTGTTGTTGTTGTTGTTGTTGTTGTTGTTGTTGTTGTTGTTGTTGTTGTTGTTGTTGTTGTTGTTGTTGTTGTTGTTGTTGTTGTTGTTGTTGTTGTTGTTCTGATTCTGTATGAATGTGGTCATCATTTGCATCAGCTGTGTCTGAGCTGTCATCATCTACTGCATCTCGGGGGTGATATTGTTGTTGTTGTCAGGGTTGGGATTGGCACGTCGGGGAGGCATCTGTCGTTTTCAATAGAGATAAGAATGAGATACCCATAGATGCTATCATGCACAATACATCACATAAACAATCACCAAACATGCATCATAGTAGTAGAAGTTCAACAACAAAGACAACAAGTTTGAAAAGTAAACACACCAATAGCAAGCCATCCACATGTTGTATGGTCATTGCGCCTCAATAATTAAAAGCATGGTAAATAAAAGGTAAATGAGTAGTCATCACTACTCCTCTGCATCAACCTCCTCATCAACAAGTGTAAGACCTGCATTCTCCATAGCGGTCTTGTATTCCTCGACATTGGTAGTCAAGGCCTCTATCTTGGACTTGAGAGCCCTCTTCTGTGAACGAAGTCTCTCAATCACAGTCTGCTGATGCTCGAGCTCGAAGTCCTTGGTCTCTAGTTCTGCAGTCATCTCTCGAATCCTCTTGTTCCTATCTTGGACTCTTTTCTCTTGACTCTTGAAATTTCTATCTTGACTCTCAAACTTGGCCTCCATTTCCTTGAATATCTCATCTTGCTCCGCGAAGAGCTTGTCCTTCTCACGAAGCTGCACCTGGAGCTCGTCATTGCTAAGCATGACGTTGGTCCTATCAGTATCTAGGTGCCTAAGAAGAACCTCTAAGTCCTGGAGGTATAGACGAATAGGCTTTGCCGTCTCTCTAGCAGTGTCCTCGAAGTCAATGGCCTCACCATCCTCATCATGTCTACCGAAGGCGTGGAAGTGAGTACCTCTAACCTCCCGAGAGTGTCTCCCTAACAACGCGCAAGTAAATACTGCATGACTACCTCTAGGCCTCTCTCCCTGTCATCATGCATGAACTTGAAGATGATTGCCTCCGTGGTAGGCTCAGTCTGGCGTCCTGGCTGATTAATCTTGAAGCCCCAAAGGTCTTTCCTCTCAAACTTGGTGAGGGGAAGCACCATGATGCTAGGAAGCGGAAGATTGAGCAGACTAGTGAGCTCGATAAGTCGAGTGCCAAAACGAGTTCCCTTGAACTCTTCAGCCATGCTGATAGTAACGTTAGGAATCTATTTTATAAGATAGAAAAATTTAGAATCAACACAATTAAAGACACACAAGACAAGGCATCACATGCATATCTTTGTCAATCAAAACACAAGTCATGGCATACATAAAACCATTACAATCATCCAAGGTTCAACTTATTTGAAACAACATTTGGAATATAAAATGAAAGTGTGGTGGTCCAACTAACGAAGTACGTTACAATCCCATCCCACTTGCCAAGTTGGCTAACAGGGCATCCCTAGAGGCAATTTGTCGATCCTGATCACATGACTCCATTTCTAAGTCTATGATGTCCTCTCTTAAACATTGGTTGGTAGCCTCTAAATCCTGGGTATGCTTATTTTCTCCCCTAAGGTCATTCTGAGTGTTGAGCATTCTCCACTTGATTCTATCACCAAGCTCTTTGATGGCCTTCCAAGCTGCATCCCTTGCTGAATCAAAGAATGTGGTGTGCATCACTGAGTTGGTGACCATGCAGAATCCTGACTCTTTGTGGTTGTCTTCCTTGTTTTTATACAAGTGAAGTTGCACCCACTAGTATTCAACTCCTTCATCCATCACAGGAAAACCTTTGTACACAGCTACACCATGTATTCCCATGGCAACCATGAGGTCCTTGAGAGCCTTGGGAAATTCTGTCTCACATTCCAAAGTCATAGTCATGAGTGGTCCCTTCCTCATGGCTTCGCTGATGGAGTTCATCTACAAATAGAGATGAGAAAGAAGATTAGAAAAGTTTATGAGAAGAAAAGACAAGTGTGGAAGTTGTTGAAATTTTTTCCTTAGTGCTTTCCAATCCTAGGGTCATAATCCTACAGGCAACACAGTGCTCTGATACCATCTGTAAGATCCCTCCCTTTATAAAGGTAAGGATTCCTGTGATTACAATGTTAGTCCCTGGATCAATGCTAGCATCCACAGTTTAAGATGAAGTACACAGAAACAAAGGTCATTATTACATATCATTCCAGAGACAAACATAGTATTTTACAAACTCCATGGCCACATGCCTAATACAAGAGTTCAAATATATAATAAGATAAATAAGTCTTCATCTTCATGTGCCACAGGCAAGCATGTTGAGTGTAGACTCATATGCCCTAATCATCATCGGAATAACCTGCAACATCACAAGTTACATCCACAGTGGGTCAATACATTGGAATAGTATTGGCAAGTGATACCTTAGTAAAATTTTAGTAGTCTAGATACTATATGCATTTTGGCTAAGTGTAGCTTAGGCTTGCTTGCTCAAAATAGGTTTTACCTATCAGTTGAAAACTCTAAGTTATTCTTTGTCAAAACTTTCCCAAGGAAACACCAATAGAAATTAGTGTTCCTTCACCCTGGTTCAACCACAAGCTTTTACTTAGAAATTGGGATGAGGAGATTCTTGATAGCTTCCATGTCTTGATGCTCAAGTTGTCCAATACCAGGGACATGGCTAAGTACTTAGATTCTTCCATCTGCAGAGGTTGTGCACTTTCCCCACCAGACTTGATTTTCACCAAGACAGGACCTTTCAGAAGCCTTCCCTTAGACCAAATGGACGCGCTCCAACCAATCATCCCACTACCACCAATTGTCCAAATGGCTAAGTTATTGCAACCTATATGATCCAGGCAGAGCCCATAATGCCATGTGGCTGCACTAGAAGCTTCTTAACATTTGGCATCTCAAATCCCTTTGTTCCTGGGTTTCTTTCCACAAGTGAGATACACAAGGTAAACCATAGAAATGGGCCTTGTGTAACCACTCAACACAAACCATTCTTTCCTTCCACCCAGGTGATTCATTCACTTAGTTGTTTTATTAAGCAAAAATACTAGTCCAAAGACTTAGAAATATTTTATCATAACATGAATATATAACCACCCTTGGTTGCTACTAGCTAGGCTAAGCATGGCATTGATAAGCATATTATCTTAGAAATTTCTAGCAATTCTATAACTACTAGGATTTCCCAAGCATAGCATATATATATCAAAATATTCATGCAGGTCTAGCAAAATATTTCTAGTGCATAGTTGAAAAACATAGGAATAAATTCATGAAGCACCACTTGCCTTGGTAGTTTGGGGAGTAGCAACAATCCTCACAATCACAATCACTATTTGCACCAAAATCTACACATAAAATAATGGCACCAAATCACATACAAAATATATACAAACAAAAATATATGTGTGGCATCCCGCAAAACCACTACTAGAAAATCGCGTTGAATTTGTGCATTGCATCGTCATCATCATATGTTGTTTGCCAAAAACTAATTTCGCAAAGCCCGTTTTGTTTTCTAAAACGCCCCACCTCTATTCAAATATCAAAACCGGGTCGCCGGAATATTTTACTTTGTCTGCTAATAGTTTGCAAAAGGCTTGTTGGAATTAAATAAAACTTTTAATTATTTTTGTGGGGGCAGTCGAACGGGCCGATTGACCCGGACGACCACCCCCAGGATTTTAAATCGGTCCACCTGAACACCCCAACAAATCCTACAGCTACCCAGAAAACCTACCCACCCCTATCTCCACCTCACTCCCTCCTATCAACTCACACCACACACAGCACGCACGCACGCACTCACTCGCCAGGACCCCTCCCTCGGGATCCCCACGCGGGACCCACCCATGCCCCGCACTCTGCCCCGCTCTCCTCTCCTCTCGGCCACGCACCCCTCCCCATCCCGCTAGCCCCGACCCCACCCCTCCCGCACGCCTGCCCCATCGACGCCCCCTGGCCCTGTTCCTCTTCCCACCTCCCTCTGCACCACCCTCCTCCCCTCCGGCGGTTCCCCTCGCCGCCGGCGACTCTCCTACCCTCTCCCATCCTCTCCACCTCCGTCGCCTCCATGCAGTGCATCCCGTCACGAGGCCCTCTGCCGCCTCCGTCGTCTTCCTGCGGCCTTGAGCCTCCAGAGGCCGCCCGGCTCCGCCTCCGCCTCCGCCCAGGCTGGCTGCGCCGCCATCGCCTTCCACCGCCTCGTCCCGCCCGCCCGCTCTCCCAGCGCCGGCTCGCTCCGCCCATCGCCACTGCCCGTCGCCCACCTCGGGCCCCTCTCCTCCACTCGCCTCCGGCCATGAGGCCCGGCCACCCCGCCTTGCGGACTCGCCTGCTGCCGGGCCCTCCCTGCTGGCTTCTTCCTCTCCGGCCGCAGGCCGCCAGCGCCTCCTCGAGCCCCGCTTCCTCGGCGCGGGCTACGTCGGCCGCCGAGCCAGCCGGACCTCGCCGTCAGAGCCGCGCCCCTCTCAAGCCCCTTCTTCCGCCTGTGTCAGCATAACCGCTCCGGCCATCCGCGTCAGCGTCGCCAAGGCCGCCCAAGATCCTCGGCGGTCCGCTGCGCCCAGCTGTCTCCGGCCGCCGTCCATCGTCGCTCAAGCTCCGCTTCTCGGCGTCGGCCTCCTCTGGGCGTGCTTCGCCCGGCCTCTGTCCGGCCGACAGCCGCCGCCACCTCCGTTCATGGTCGCCCTGCATCCACCTTGATGTTGTTTTGTTGTTGGACCTGCTGCGACAAGTGCTGCTTGAGTTGCCTACATCCGCCGGCAAGATTACGCCGACTCCTTCCGCTCAGGGAATCGGAGAGGGACATGAAGGGCCCGGTTCCTAAGAACCGGCAACACCAAGACCTACCGACGTCGAGGACCGAGCCCAACACCGACAATCAAGCCTCAAAGCCCCAAGTTCCCCATCGACGACCAAGCCGGGAACCCCGACAAGAGCCACGACACGAATACAACAAGTACCCCCTCTCGGAACCCGAAGACCGCGGAACCCCAAGACCTTCGACATGGAACCGTAGGCCGAGCCTTGACACGGCAAGATCGCCACGAGGACGCTCCCGGACGCTAGTACCGACTCGATGGCGTGGGGCCCGACGAGACCCTCGCAACGGCAAGCTCGACCCCGTGGAACCCGACAAGATCTGCATGCGACAAGAACGCCCCCGACCGGGGAAATCCGATGCGCCCCCGACGCCAACCAAGCCCTGCTTCCCGGTTGCGACAAGACCTACCCCGATGGTCGAGAATGTTACGCCAAGATCGAACCCTAGACCCTGGACCCCGAGACCGACCCCGAACCCCGGAACCCCAAGACCGTCGAGACCCCTAATGTGTGAACCCCTTCCCGAAACCCTATTTTATAACATAATACAACTTGTCGCATAATAATTGTCATACTCGCATGCATATCATTGGTTTGGGGGCCTTATGCCGATTCACCTAATAATTAAACATGGGGCCCATATGCGGGCAAATCTATTCTCATATTGGCCTCATTTAACTTGTGTAGCGAACCGGTATCTTATCTTGCCTTGTTAAAACAACATTTAAATTGCGGGGGATCTAAACAACATGAACCTATTAACTAATTGCCGGGACCACGGTTCCGCTTAATATGACCTAATTGCATCGCACTTTGCCATGCCATGCATCATACATGCATCATGCCGATCTTTTGCCGTAGTATTAAATATTGCATCCGGTGTTTCTTCTAGTGTTTTGCTTCTTCGCGGATCAGACCGTTGAGTTGATGTGAGCTTCGCCCCGTTCTTCGGTTGAACCTTCGACAATGTTTTCAGGCGAGCATCTCCCCCTTTCTACCTATCTTACTTTTATAGTATTTATTCCCTCCTGTTGATCTATTGCTATCTGTGTTGCGGTGCTTTAGTTTCCGTACCTGTGACCTACCGTGCAGCCCTATATTGCCTTGGACACATCCTATTACCTGTTGTTTGGTAGATAGTGGACTTGCGCGTCGTAGTCGCTTGCTCAGTCTTTGCTATGCGTTCGATTGCCACAGTTGTTGATGTATTGCCGCATGTTGATGATGGAGATGATTATAGTTTTACTTATCGTTCACTTTAATTCCTGTTTAACAACTAAAATTGAAATAAGCAGAGGCATCGGTGGGTGATAGAAAATATTTGGTTTCGAGCCCACTTGTGTCCGTAGGAGTCCGAGTACTTGATACTGTTCCTTGATTTATCGCGCTATCCACATCCGGAGGTATATGGGACCCCCGAGCGAGCTTGATTCATCTTATTTCTTGGGGCCACAAACTAGTTTGAGGTTTTATTTACGATCCTGTACTTATGCCATGCTACTTATGTATTTACGATTGTGCGAGGAGCACACTGTACTGTTTAGGATCGGGACACGATTCCGCGGTGTCGACAAGCCCAGCCACACTTTCGGGTTCCCGATCGTTCCTGACCGTATACCCAAACCTTGAGTCCGTCTCGAGCTTGCTTACCGTTGCGGGTAGACTCCAAGGGTGGCCCCTGAAATATTTCTGAATCCTGATTGTTCAGTCGTGAAAGCCTCGTTGGGTTTTGAGTTGGTTTTCCGAGGTTGATCGAGCGTGTGTTGCTATTGGTGCACCCCGGCCGGGTAAAACTTTCTGAAAGCCGTGTCCGCGGATATGGACGACTTGGAGCACAGTATCTCGATCATAGACAAGCATAACTAAAGTTTATTGCTATAAATTTGACTTTATAATGACTAGTAATCAGCTTCACTATAATGGAATGGCTAATTAATACTGCCCACAATTGCTTGTTTGGAGTGTCGCTTGCGACCATTGTACCTGACTAGTAAGTATTGCAACTACAACGGAATGGCTAAATAAAAGTACCAACAACTGCTGGGTCTTGGGTTTATCTCATGCTATCTGTATTTGATTAGTAATTGTTGCAACTACAACGGAACGATTAACTAAAAGTGCCCACTGCTTATTTTATCAGAATGACTATCTATACCTGACTAGTAATTGCTGCAACGATAACCGAATAAGTAAAACTGCCAACTGTGTGAGTTCCTCGGTTGACTTCCTCGTTTGGACTCGAGGGGGAAACACCAGGATGGGTTTGTTTGGTGTTAGCTTCAGGTTGTATCCGGATAGGTCTATCTTACCCCTCTCTGACTGTCGCCAGTTGAATCGAGTCTCTATAGGTTGTTCAGTGCATGTTGCCGCTGCCGCTTCAGTCCACCATACCTATGTAGGCGAGGACCGCCGAATTCTAGCCTCGCTGCATCGCCTCAAGATCGACGCTCCTCTTTCCTTTGCCCTTTGTCGGCACCCCTTTTGTTTAAGCAGGTTTTGAGATCGACGCCGTTAGCGGGGTTACCCTTCCGGCTTGGCCTGGGCAGGGTTATGGACGCCATTGGTTATTCTTCAGGGCTCTTAGCCCCATTTGCATCTTGTCCGTAGTCGGACGCTGTATCGTTTTACAGGTGATTTGGATCTTTGTATATTATATCTGTATTCTTGACTCTTTGAGTCGCTGTTATATATATCTGTTCTGTGGGTCCCATCGAGGACTGTTGTGTAATGTTATTACTTCGTTTTCCACCCGCACGAAAGTGCCTGGTGGGCACCTTTGAATCGTTTCTATGCGGGTTTGGCGAATTTTGCTCAAACTTGCATAGGTCCGATTCTGAGGGTGTTACAATATGCTTGCATGCAAAATGCCATGTGATGATTTTATACACCAAACAAGACAAGTGCATGGTACTTAATCATTAACAAGTTCAAAACATGCCAAATAAACTTTATTTGAACAACAAAACATTTTCCAAATAATTTCTATACACAAAATATACCTACAAATGTTTCTGTAAAAACAACCATTTTTACAGAGGAAAAACATTAAACACATTGCATAAATGGAAAGGATTTTCTCTCCTGATTCCAATGATATAAAATTTGTCAAATTTGGACGTGAGAATCAAAAGTTATGAATTTTACAAGTTTAAACATCTAATAGATCTAAATTCTGATTATAAATCAAACCTACAGACACGCGGCGTGCTCTGATTGGTTGATACCGATTTGCGCGGATCGGCTAACGTGGGCCGCTAGATCTAACTTAAATCGCATGGTCAGATCTGCTCCTTACCTCTTTTCTACAGATCTAATTCTACCCGCTGGATCTAGATCCTATGGCCACGGATCAAACGTGTAGGGTTCGCAGCATAGAAAACAAAAATTTTCCTATGATGTGAACTATATACCAAGATCTATCTACTAGATACAAACAACGGGCGGATGTAAATCCGTAGAGAACATACCCTTGAAGACCGACAAAGCTTAACGAGTTCAACTCGTGGTTGATGTAGACGATCTCTTGCCGATCTCAAGATCGAGAGGAAGTCCTAGCGCCGCAAATCAGCAGCGCATCCGTGCTCGCACACACGTTCGAGGCACCGAGCAACCTCCGCCTCCTCGCTCCAGCGATGCGGCGGAAGCACAACTCTTTCTTGCCGAATAGCCACCGGGAACATGTATCTCGCTAGTCCGAGACCATGGGGGATAAATTCTAGAGGGGGAGAGAGATCCTTCACGAGGAGGTGTGAGAGACAAGTGAGGAGGGGGGCTCCTTTTATAGGAGTTAGGGGGGGAGGGACCCCAAGGGGGTGGCCGCCGCATGGGGGCTGCCCCCTTGCCCTCCCCTCTTCATGTGGGTGGACACTCCACTCACAAATCTCCTTTAAAATTCCCTCCACTCAAATTCCCATTAAATTTCCACCAAATTTAATGCAAACTCTCATTAAATAAAACTCTTTTATTTTATTCAGAATTTTGTCAATTACTTTAATGACAAACATTCACAAATAACCCCTTGCTAGAATTCTATTTCACATGCATAACCACTTTATGCAATTTCACCGAAAACTGTTTGGTATCTAGTGAAATAAATTCCTCGCTTGTTCATTCTTTTCGGCATGAAACATTTGCTCCAATTGGATGTCGGTGTCTCTTAAGTGTGTCACCCTACGGTTCGTGAATAATGCGGACATGATCGAGACTCCTCTCGGATCAATAATCGAGCGGATCACGGAGACCCATTTGACTCCCACATTCAACGATGACTTTCTTGTGATCGTCGGAACCTTTTATGCTAGTATCTTAATCCCTTTGTTTCACGATATATTACATGTCCGAGATTCGATCATCGGTATCTCCATACCTAGTTTGATCTAGATCGACATGCACTCTTTTCGTTCTCGTGATATAACATTCTAGTGATCAAATCACTTGCTTGCAAGCTAATCAATGTGATATCACCGAGAGGGCCCAGAGTATATCTATCCGTCATCGGGATGAACAAATTCCACTCTCGATCCATGAGCCTCAACATAACACTTTATTAGTTCTGAATCCATCTTTATAATCACCCTGTTACGGTGTGACGTTTGATGTTATCAAGAAACTCTTCCGGTGTTAGTGATTGACATGATCTCATGGTCTAAGGATTAGGATCACTTCGTAAATTGTTATAGCAATATAAACTCAATGACTTTGATCGTAATGCTATACTTCGGATGAATGTTCATCACACCATCCAATGTCCATGATTAGGAAACCTTGATCATCTTGATAATCAACGAGCTAGTTTATGAGAGAGGCATAACTAGGAACTTTCTGTTTGTTTATTAAACACACATGTATTAACGTTTCCGTATTAATACAATTATAGCATGCAAAATAAACATCTATCATATACTTGGAATACACATAATAAACACTTTATTATTGCCTCTCAGGGCATATTCCCTTCAAAACGACCACAGACGGGCGGCGCTAGCGGCGGCGAGTGGCGGCGGCGGCTCTGTCAGAGTCGTTGCCGATGATCTAGGTCGCGCGGGAGAGGGTGAGGTGGCTTACCGAGTTCGCCGTGCGCTGCTGATACTCAAGGTGGGCTTGGTTGGCGAAGGGGCGCTCGTGGTTGACAGGTATTGCTCGCCGGAGTCATTGCTGTCATCGGGCGTGTGCGGCTGGAGACGGTGGCGACACTACGGATCACGCTAAGGCACAAGAGAGGTGGCGTTAGACGCGTGCAGACGAGGCGAGCATGTGAGTATGAGTGAGAGAGAGAGGCGTGGTCGGTACAAACCAGGAGAGCTCGTCGGAGTTTGCGACTGCGTCGGGCACTTGCAGTCGTCGTCAATGGCGAGGGTCCAGATAATCCTAGGATGCACCAATGGGGTTAGAAGATGCACAAGGTTGTTGCGATCACGCTGGCAAGATTAGAAGGCAAGGGGCGACGAGAGCTCACCGGAATCGTACGCCGGAGTTTATCGGTACCGCGGCGGTGTGAGGGCAAATACTAGTAGCCTGGTGGCGCTTCTGGCTAGCTCTGTTGGGGGAAATGGCCGCGAGGGGGAGGGGTTTAAGTAGCTGGAGCGGGGGCGAGATTAACGCGCGGCATCAATGGGATTGAAGAGCATTTGCTCGGGAGGAAACGACCGCGGTGGCGTCGGTCGCAGGCGAGATTTGGGGACGACGGAGTGACGTGGCTGCGGGGCCCAGTTGTCAGCGAGTTGTCTTGTGAGAAAACAGAGGAGAGAGGGGGAACCCGGGTGGGCCGATTCGCTTGCTAGGCTGGAATGGTGGCGCCAGGCCCAATTGGGTTTTAAATTTCTTTTTATTTTACTGAGTTGATTTTCAGGAATCATTTCAAATGAATTTAAAAGCAAATGAATTCAAATCTTTTTTTCTGGATTTTTTTGTGTAAATTATAACCTTCATAAAACACAAAACCTTGCTGTTTCCTTGGGCTTGCTAGGTCTTATTGAGAAAATGAAAATAAACAGAGCCATAACACTTGATTTGGATATGTTTTGAAGATGGTTTTAAAGCCATATTTGTTTTGTAAACTTTGTCTAAACTCTAACATTAAATCCAAAACATCATGAGAGTAAACCAAGTTTGGTTTGAAACAATTATATACTCATTTGAGAGTGGCATTAGATTAATGCATGCTCACATAAAATAATATCACTTAGTGCTTCTGTTTCCTTGAAATGGGTTTGATATTTGATCCCTAAATGATATGCATGCATGAATGATATGCAATCTTTGAAAACATGATTTTAGGGATGTTACACCACCGAGCTTAGAGGCCTCTACTTCCACCCGTTCGGGAGACGTGACGAGGAGGGAGAGGCATTGGTGTATGAGGGAGATACTAGAGAGACGATTGAGCCAGTTCGTCTATATCTCCAGGACCTCGAGGGCCTTATTAGACACCTCGACACAGATAGAACCAACGTCATGCTTAGCAATGACAAGCTCCATGTTCAGTTGAGGGAGAAGGACAAGCTCTTCGCGGAGAAAGACGAGATCGTCAAGGAGATGGAGGCCAGATTTGAGATCCGGGACAAGAAGTTCAAGAATCAGGAGAAAAGAGTCCAAGACAGAAACAAGAAGATCAAGGACATGAAGGCCGAGATAGAGGCCAAGGACTTCGAGATCGAGACCCAACAATAAGTGATTGAGAGGCTGCGCTTACAGAAGAGAGCTCTCCGTGCGAAGGTCGAGGCCTTGACCACTAGTGTAAAGGAGTACAAGATAGCCATGGAGACAACCAGACTTACACTTGTTGACGTGGAGGTCGACATGGAGGAGTAGTGTAGACTACTCGACTATCTTTATCTACATACTTTGATTATTGAGTCGCAATGACCATCTAACATGAGGATGGCTTGCTATGGTGTGTTTACTTTTCCAAAACTTAGTGTTCACATTATTCAAACTTTATGTTTTTATCTTGTGATTGTTTATTGTGATGGTTGTTTTGTGATGTATTGTGCATGTTAAGCATCTATGGGTTATATCTCATTCCATATCCTTATTGAAACCATAGATGCCTCCCCATCGTGCCAACCCTAACCCAAATAACAATAATAACATCACCCCCGAGATGCAGCAGTTGATGACATCTCAAGCTCAACTGATGTAGATGATGACTCAGTTCATTCAAAATCAAAACCAGAATCAGAACAACAACAACAACAATCCCAAAAATCCACCAGCATTTGACATGCTTACCAGATTTTTGAGGTTGAGGCCAGCCAAGTTCTCAGGAACAACTGATCCAATGGTAGCCAATGACTGGTTACGTTCCATGAACAAGGACTTAGTCACTGTTGGCTGCACCGACGAGGAAAATGTCAGATTCACATCACATCTGCTCGAAGGACGAGCAGCTACCTAGTGGGATAACTTTCAGATCACCACCCCCCTTGAGGATTTGACATGGGCTATCTTTGAGGATGGTTTCTGCACTGCCCACATCTCATCAGGAGTGATGAACTTTAAGAAGAAAGAGTTCCACAATCTAAAACAGCGTCACCATAGTGTGGCTGAGTATATTGAGGAGTTCAACAATCTGGCGCGCTATGCACCGGATGAATTTGATACTGATGCCAAGAGGAATGAGAAGTTCCTCGAAGGATTGAATGATGAACTAAACCTGCAGCTGTCAGTTGCCTATGTCCCAACATATCAATCACTTTGTGACAAGGCCACCATCTTGGAAAACAAGATGAAACAGGTTGAGGGCAGGAAGAGGAAGCATAACTTTGATAAGCATAGCTCGGGATCGTCTCACAAGCGCTCCCATAATGATGATAGTGGAAGTTCTAGATTCCACAAGCATGGGAAGTACAACAGCCACCACAACCACAACCGTCATCATGACAACAAGCACCATCGCAGTCATCATAATGATAAGTATAAGAACCACAAGAGTGGACACAAGAGCCACCAAAGTGGGAGTGGCAATGGAAGTCAGCCTGCAAAGAAAGATCTCAGTTAGGTTGAGTGTTTCAAGTGTAATAAGATGGGGAACTATGCAAATGAATGCCCAGAAAAGAAAGTGGAAGGAGCCAACAAGCCCAACCCTTTCCAGAAGGGACAAGTGAACCACATCAATGTGGAAGAAATATATGAAGAGTCTGATGCTGTGGCTGGTAAGTTCAAGCTCAATTCATTTACAGCACTTGTTCTTTTTGATACTAGCGCATCACATTCATTCATATCAAGAGATTTTTTTGATAAAAATGGACTTCCAACTGAAACTATTGGATGTCCTATAAAAGTAAGCTCTCCCGGTGGAGAGATGATAGTGAACTTTCGATGTCATGATCTAGTAATAGAGTTTGGAAAGTATAAGTTTCTAGTTAGTTTGATAATCCTAGATTCTCAAGGATTGGATGTAATTTTAGGAATGGATTGGATGACTAAGTATGAAGGAGTACTAGATTGTGCCAATCGTACCGTCACACTCACAATCCTGGATAAGAAAAGAATTAGGTTCAAGTCTAACTTTTAGTAGAAAGGGATTAAGCTAAATTCTCTTAAGGGGGTTAGCATAGATAGTGTGCTAATTGTGAGGGAGTATTCGGATGTGTTTCCGGAGGAATTGCCTGGAATGCCACTAGATAGAGACGTAGAGTTTCTGATTGACTTACTTCCAGGATCTGGACCAATAGCAAATAGACCCTACAAAATGTTAGTTGATGAGTTGAAAGAACTCAAGAAACAACTTGGAGAACAGTTGTAGAAAGGATTTATTCAACCAAGTTCTTCATCTTGGGGTGCACCAGTTCTATTTGTTGAGAAGAAGGATAGAAGCCAAAGGTTATGCGTAGATTACCGTTAACTCAATGAGGTGACTATCAAGAACAAATATCCTTTCCCTAGAATCAACGATTTGTTTGATCATCTAGAAGGAGCCCGTGTGTTCTCAAAGATTAATCTCTGATCAGGCTATTTTCAGCTTAAGATTAGAGAGAAAGATATACCAAAGACTACTTTCACCACTAGATATGGATTGTATGAGTACACCGTGATGCCATTTGGTTTGACAAATGCTCCAGCCTATTTCATGAATATGATGAACAAGGTGTTCATGGAATTTCTTGACAAGTTTGTTGTCGTATTCATCGACGACATTTTGATCTATTCCAAGAGCAAAGATGAACATGAAGAACATTTTCGTTTGATACTCGAGAAACTCAGGGAGCACAAACTGTATGCCAAGTTCAGTAAGTGTGAATTATGGCTGAATGAAGTTGGATTTCTTGGACATATTTTGTCGGGAGATGGTATAGCTGTCGATCCTGCAAAGGTGTCAGCTGTGACTGAGTGGGAATCTCCCAAGTCAGTGAAAGAAGTTCGCAGTTTCCTAGGCTTGGCAGGATACTATAGAAGATTCATTGAGAATTTCTCAAAGGTATCTAAGCCAATGATGGAGTTACTCAAGAAAGAAAAGAAGTTTGAATGGACTTAAGGATGTGAACTCAGTTTCCAAGAATTGAAGAAGAGACTAGTGACAACACCAGTTTTATGTCTGCCGGATTTGGAGAAGGATTTCCAAGTTTACTATGATGCATCTCAGCAAGGATTGGGTGGAGTTTTGATTCAAGAAGGGAAAGTTGTGGCTTATGCCTCGAGAAAACTCAAAACTCATGAAGTGAATTATCCTACTCATGACTTAGACTTAGCCTCTGTTGTCCATGCACTCAAAACATGGAAACATTATCTTTTGGGAAAACATTGTGAATTGTTCACGGATCACAAGAGTTTGAAGTATATATTCACTAAGAAAGAAATCAATATGAGACAAAGAAGATGGCTAGAACTCATCAAGGACTATGGCTTGAGTTTGCAATACCATCCCTGAAGGTAATATGCCCGAGAGGCAATAATAAAGTGGTTATTATCATATTCCTTATTTATGATAAATGTTTATTTTGCATGCTATAATTGTATTAATACAGAAATGTTAATACATGTGTGTTTAATAAACAAACAAAAAGTTCCTAGTTATGCCTCTCTCATAAGATAGTTCATTGACTAACAAGATGATCAAGGTTTCCTGATCATGGACATTGCATGTTGTTAATAACGAGGTCACAACATTAGTGTAACGGTGTGATGAAAATTCATCTGAATTATAGCATTATGATCAAAGTCATTGAGTTTATATTGCTATAACAACTTACGAAGTGATCCTAATCCTTAGACCATGAGATCATGTCAATCACTAACACCGAAAGAGTTTCTTGATAACATCAATCGTCACACCGTAACTGGGTGATGGATTCAGAACTACTAAACATGGTTTCAGAACTACTAAAGTGTTATGTTGAGGTCCATGGATCGAGAGTGGATTTTTTTCATCCCAATGATGGATAGATATGCTCTGGGCCCTCTCGGTGATTTCACATTGGTTAGCTTGCAAGCAAGTGATTTGATCACTAGAATGTTATATCACGGGAATGAGAAAAGTGTGCATGTCAGTAACGATATCAAACTAGGTATGCAGATTCCGATGATCGAATTTCGGACATGTAATATATCGCGAAACAAAAGGATTAAGATACCAGCGTAAAAGGTTCTGACGATCACAAGAAAGTCATCGTTGAATGTGTGGGAGTCAGTATGGGTCTCCAGATCCCGCTTCTGATTATTGAACGGAGAAGGTCCTCGATCATGTCCGCATTATTCGCGAACCGTAGGGTGGCACACTTAAGAGACACCGACATCCATTTGGAGCAAAAGTTTCATGCCGAAAAGAATAACAAGCATAGGAATTTATTTCACTAGATACCGAAACAGGTTTTCGGGTGAAATTGCAGAAAGTGTTTTTGCATGCGAACTGAAATACAAGCAAGGGGTTATATGTGAATGTTTGTCATTAAAGTACTTTACAAAATTCTTAATAAATAAAAGGAGTTTTATTTAATTAGAGTTTGCATTAAATTTGGTGGAAATTTAATGGGATTTTGAGTGGGATTTTGAGTGGAGGGAACTGAAAGGCATTTAAGTGAGTGGAGTGTCCACCCACATGAATGAAGGAGGGGAGGGGGAAGCCTCCATGGCCGGCGGCCACCCCCTTGGGTGCCCCCTCCTCATATAAAAGGAGCCCCCTCTCCTTTCTCTCACTCACACCTTCTCGCGAAGTATCTCTCTCCCCCCTTTAGAATTTCCCCATGGTCTCGGATCAGCGAGATACATGTTCCCGGTGGCTTTTTCTCGAAGGATTTGTTGCTTCCGCTGCTTTGCTGGAGAGAGGGCGCAGAGGTTGTCGGGGTACCCAGATGTGTATGCGATCACGGACGCACCACTGCTTTGCGGTGCTGGACTTCATTGTGCTGGAATGGCTAGACCTGATGGACTTCATCACGATCTTGAGATCGGCACGCGTTCGTCTACATCATCCACAAATACAACCTCGATAGCGCTATTCAGTCTTTGAGGGTATGTATTCTATGGATGTATATCCACCCGTTGCTTGTATCTAGTAGATAGATCTTGGTACTTAGTTGTTCCCATCGTAGGAAATTTTTTGTTTTCTATGCTGTGAACCCTACAGTGGTATCAAAGCCAGATCTATGTGTGGATGCTTTGCACGGGTAGTACACATATGATTATGTGGGCGATAATGATCATTTTATTGCTTCTTAGTTGTACTTTGGATATTGGTGGCATAGTGGGATGAAGCGGCCCGGGCAAACTTTACATGTCCTCGCACATGAGACCTGTTCCACGCTTGACATGCAACTAGTTTTGCATAAGTGGCTAGCGGGTGTCTGTCTCTCCTACTATAGTCAATATCTAATTTGCAACGAGTTGTCAACAATTTGATTATCCTCATTGTGGTTCATGTTCGTAGGTAAGAACGGTTCTATCTTCGAAAGCCCTAAGCCACATAAAACTTGCAACGGATAAATTAGAGGCGTCTAGTTTAGATTGTTGATGGGCTAGTGTCATGATATGGTGATGCTGTAAGTAGAAGTATAAGTCGATACTTTTACAACACACATAAAGTGTAAGTTCCATAGACCTTGGCCTTACACATAGAGGTATGATGGCGATCATACCATGATGCACATGATGGAGATCAAGTGCAAGAACCATATCATTTCACTTATTCACATGTGATGTTTGTTGCATCTTGTATTGCTAGTTTGGCATTTTATTAGCATAATAAGATGATCCCTCATTTAGATATCAAGATAAAAATGTGTTCTTCCTTAAGTGTGCACCGATTATGTTTCGTCGCTTCAAGACATCACGTGATGATCGGGTGCTCTTGGATCCACGATCATATTTTGGGTGTAAGGCAGTTACACACGCGAATACTAAGGTTCTTACTTGGCGAGCCTAGCATGTACAGACATGGCCTCGGAACATGGACCGAAAGGTTAAGCATGAGTCATATGGAAGATATGATGCCCATTTGATGCTCGCCTTTGAAGCTACACCGACTCACGTGATGATCGGTCTTGGTGTAGTGGATTTGGTTCATGTAATCACCAAAAAGGCACGAGCGATGTCGTTTTTGAGTGGGAGTTCATTTCTAATTTGGATTAGTAGAACTCATTTTATCATAAATTAAATCAAAGTGAATTTGCATAATTTGTTGTAGTCATTGGCATTCGTTCACCACCTTATGCATAGTTGTAATTGAGATAATAGAACTATAGAATTCTGGATATATACTTTACGAACTGGTATCGTATTGTGTTGAGTGTCAATCTAAAGTTTAAATTCCTATTGAAAACTTTTAGCAAACTCTGTTCACTCAGTAAAATTTGATAATTAGTATTAAATCGAGAGTAACAATTCCAGTGTTAGTATCTTAAGTATCATGTTTGCCTCCATGATTCTTGATTGTTTTAATATCAAGTTTATCTAGGAGCTAAAAGAATTGTTTCAGAAATCATCATCTGTGACAGATATAATGATATCTGAAACAATGTTTTGGTTGGAATATGATAGAGTAGAATATATTTTCTCATATTAGATGAGAATTTGTGAAGGTTGGAGATGCTAGACATCCTAATCATCTAAAAAGATTTTGGAAAGTAATGTTATACTCACGATTCTCCTTTATAAGATACATTAGCTTGATCATGAAAGTCGTCATGATAAGGGTGAATAGAAGATGTATATAAAGTGTTTACTACACTAAAAGATTACTAAAGAATGGATTTTGAAAGAATACTGATCATTTGATGATGGTGATCTACTTCAAAGTGCAAGTCCAAAGGTATTATTATTTGAATATACACGCTTTGGACTATGTGTCATGTATATGGCGCCACTTTTGATGTTGATATATTATTTTAAAAGGAAAAAGGAAATGCTGAAAGAGAATCTATAAAATATATTTGGCAGAAAAGAAAAGACTGGAAATATCCAGTTTAAGTATATAGATGATATACATGTTATGGATGTATTCTTTGCTTGTTAAACGATGTGGTTCTTGGGTATTGGATACCGAATTGGTTGGTATGAAATTTCATAAGGAACGATGCAATTCATGAACCACAATGGCCTAAGTAACTAACAAGAGAATATGTGATGATGTTCATCGAAAACAAACAAACCATTGTTTGTATTTCTCGTTGACATCAAAGATTGCCTTCAAGATTTGTTTTAATAATTGTTATTTAAATCAGGTATTATGAGAACAAAGGTTGTTCAAATAATTACCGTATTCCATATAAGATGGACGATTTACAAATCTAGTTGGAGAAATCACATCCATAAAGCTAATGCTAAAATGTCGCAAGACAAATGATTGGAAGATCACTTATGAAGTGACATCGCCGTTTTAAATTATATTGGAAAGAAAACATGAAGAAACTCCATTTTCATGGATTTTTGGAGTGTTTGATTTGATCAAATGACACTTGTGAGACTTTCCTCGGGATAAATTAAACTTCGTTCAAAGGCCAAAGAAGAACGATCGACTAAATTATTGGAATTTATACATATCGATGTATGTAGTCCATTATGTTTAGTCATAAGCGATGGACTTCAACTTCATATGCTTTCTCCAGAAATTTGAGTGAATATTCACTTAATGAGAAAGAAGTATGAAATATTTGAAAACGTTCAAAGACTTTCAAGATGAAGTGGAAAATCATTGTAACAAGAAAATAAATGGTTTATGATTTTATCATAAGGGATTTATTTGAGTTGCAAGTGTAACAAGAAAATAAATAATTTATGATTTTATCATAAAGGGATTTATTTGAGTTGCAAGTTTAGCAAAACACCTAGATTTACATCTCCAAAAACACCATAGGAATATGGAGTGTGAGATGTAATGAAACCTTGTGTGATATGGTTGGATCAAAAGGTATTATTTATAAAACTGCCATTATGTTTTAAAATATTAAAGCTTTTGAGACTACCGCTTTTACACTGAAAAGAGATCCATCTTGATCCGTTGAAATGACACCATATGAGTTACGGTTTGGGGTAAAACCCAAGTTGTCCTTTCTTAAATTTTGGTATGCTAAGCATGCGTAAGATGTTTACAACCAAAGTCAGATGAGCATGTCTTTATAGGTTATTTCAAATAACCATTCGGTATTCCTCCATAACACCGAGGACAAAAGGATTTGTCGCTTGAAATGTGAAGTTTCTTGAAAAAGGAATTTTTCGCAAAAGTTAAGTGGGAGGACAATAGAACTTTGATAAGGTTAACGAACCTTAGCTAAATGTGCTGAGTTGCGCAGCGCCAGAAATAGTTCTGGAGGCATCCATAATGTTCATAACTTATGTGCCTCAAAGGTTGTGGTCACAGAGATCTAAGTTCCTATTGAACGAAGTAGGTCGGTTAAACAATCAAATGCTAAGATTTTAGAGTAAATCATTATTGTTTGACAATGATGAACCGAATACATGCAAAGAAGCATTGATGGGCCCTGACTCCGTCAAATGGCTTGAAGTTATAAAATCCGTGATAGTTCCATACACGAAAAATCGAGTTTTTGGAACTTGGAAGACCCTCCGGAAAGGTGTAAAAATCTATCGGTCGTATTTGGATCTATAAAGAAACAGACATGGATGTTTCACATATATGAAATAGTCGACATGTGGTAAAGTATTTTACGACAATGTTCAAGGAGTTGATTATGACAAGATTTGATCTTTTCATAGCGATATTTATTCTAGAAAAATTAATGTAGAAACCACTACATATAATTTGGTATATGGTAGATGAATAAACAAAACAAAGTTCTTCTAAAAGAATGGTTACCTAGGACGCGTGCATGACACGATTTGAAGGGTTTTGTTAATTCAAAGGATTCTAAAAGGGCATGCAAACTTCAATGGTTGAAGTAAGCATCGCGGAGTTGGAATCTTCACCGTGATGAAGGAGTTTTCATCTGGAGACGATGAAGATGCTTGCATTTGCAAGAAATTAAGTGGGAGCGTTGAGACATATTTCTAATACATTATGTGGAGGACATCTTGTTGATTAGAAATGATGTAATTTTTATTGACAAAGGTTAAGAATTTAATTTCGTAGAAAGACTTAGGCAAAACCCGAATATTTACCATGAATGTCTATATGGATAGACTGTGACGCTAATATGGTTATGCCAAACGTACATATATGAGATATTGAAGGGGTTCAATATAGAAACAACGAGAAAAGGATCTTGTCGCATGGAAAAGAATTGAATCAAGATTCAAGTGTATTGACACTTGATAAGTGAAACAAGATTCAATTGCTTTGACACTTGATGAGTGATATCACAAGAATGTTTTGATCAATCATACCATGATATGTACACATCCAGATATGTCCTATGCTCTAAGTGTTATGAGCATATACCAGAATGAATCATAAAATGATCATTGGACGATAGTAAGGATATTCTTATGATCTTTTGGAAGAACTAAGAATATATTTGTGTAGAGGTGACAAACAATTACAAATAGTTCATTGTAAAGCGTTACATTGATACTAGTTTTGTCACAAGATACAAAATTAAGTTTATCTCAACTTAAACTATGGGTGGAACAATGAAATGGAAAGGAGTTTCCATGATGGATTTGGATGTATTCCAAAGTTAAAACATTGTGACGAATACTATAACAAAAAGGCTAAGTATATGACTGCTATAGTAGCAGCAAAGGAGGGCATTTGTGTCAAGTAGTTTGTTATCAAACTAAGGTATGGTTCGCAACGGGATAACACTAAAGATATATTGTATGGAAATAGCATCGACATGATTTAACCCCAAGGAACTAAATGTCTCACCAAAAGACCAAATTTATACAATGCCATCTCATTAGAGAATGAGTGATGCGTGAAGACGCAAAGACATGCAAATACACACGGACCTGAAGCGTCAGATCCGTAGATTATGTTAACCACTTTCAATCACATATATGGAACACCGGAAAGCCATAGGTGTTCAATACGCAAAGTTTTCAAACTAGATTATTGTCTCTAGTGCAAGTGGGAGACTGAAGGGAATATGCCTGAGAGGCAATAATAAAGTGGTTATTATCGTATTCATTATTTATGATAAATGTTAATTTTGCATTCTATAATTTTATTAAGACAGAAACGTTAATACATGTGTGTTTAATAAACAAACAGAAAGTTCCTAGTTATGCCTCTCTCATAAACTAGCTCGTTGATTAACAAGATGATCAAGGTTTCCTGATCATGGACATTGGATGTTGTTAATAACGAGGTCACAACATTAGTGTAATGGTGTGATGAACATTCATCCAAAGTATAGAATTACAATCAAAGTCATTGAGTTTATATTGCTATAACAACTTACGAAGTGATCCTAATCCTTAGACCATGAGAACATGTCAATCACTAACACCGGAAGAGTTTCTTGATAACATCAAATGTCATACCGTAACTGGGTAATTATAAATATGGGTTCAGAACTACTAAAGTGTTATGTTGAGGCCCATGGATCGAGAGTGTAATTTTTTAATCCCAATGATGGATAAATATGCTCTAGGCCCTCTCGGTGATATCACATTGGTTAGCTTGCAAGCAAGTGATTTAATCACTAGGATGTTATATCACGGGAACGAGAAAAGAGTGCATGTCAGTAACGAGATCAAACTAGGTATGGAAATACCGATGATCTAATCTCGGACATGTAATATATCGCGAAATAAAAGGATTAAGATACTAGCGTAAAAGGTTCCGACGATCACAAGAAAGTCATCGTTGAATGTGTGGGAGTCAGTATGGGTCTCCAGATCCTCGCTTCTGATTATTGATCGAAGAAGGGTCTCGATCATGTTCGTATTATTCACGAACCATAGGGTGGCACACTTAAGAGACACCGACATCCATTTGGAGCAAAAGTTCATGCCGGAAAGAATAACAAGCGCAGGAATTTATTTCACTAGATACCGAAACAGGTTTTCGGGTGAAATTGCAGAAATTGTTTTTGCATGTGAAATGAAATACTATCAAGGGGTTATATGTGAATGTTTGTCATTGAAGTAATTGACAAAATTCTGAATAAATAAAAGGAGTTTTATTTAATGAGAGTTTGCATTAAATTTGGTGGAAATTTAATAGGAATTTCAGTGGGATTTTGAGTGGAGGGAATTGAAAGGCATTTGAGTGAGTGGAGTGTCCATCCACATGAATGAAGGAGGGGAGGGGGCAGCCCCCATGGCCGGCGTCCACCCCCTTGGGTGCCCCCCATCCTCCTATAAAAGGAGCCCCCTCTCCTCTCTCTCTCACTCACACCTCCTCGCGAAGGATCTCTCTCCCCCCTTAAGAATTTCCCCATGGTCTCGGATCGGCGAGATACATGTTCCCGGTGGATTTTTCTGGAAGGATTTGTTGTTTCCGCTGCTTGCTGGAGCGAGGGTGCAGAGGTTGTCGGGGTACCCGGACGTGTATGCGATCACAGACGCACCACTGCTTTGCGGTGCTAGACTTCATTGTGTTGGAATGGCTAGACCAGATGGACTTCATCACGATCTTGAGATCGGCAAGCGTTCATCTACATCATCCACAAATACAACCTCGTTAACACTATTCGGTCTTTGAGGGTATGCATTCTATGGATGTATATCCACCCGTTGCTTGTATCTAGTAGATAGATCTTGGTACTTAGTTGTTCCCATCGTAGGAAATTTTTTGTTTTCTATCCTGCGAACCCTACAACCCCGGTAAAGCAAATGTTGTAGCGGATGATTTAAGACGTACGATTTATGTGAATGGTCTTACAAAGGGAGAATTGCCAGACGATCTGAGTGCCCAATTCAAGGATCTCAGATTGGAGATTGTACCTGAAGGACATCTCATGTCATTGGATGTTCAACCCACATTGTTGGACAAGATCAAAGAAGCCCAAAAGTTGGACAAGGAAATTGAAGATATTAAAGGAAAAATTAGCAAAGGGAAATCTAAAGGATTCCATGAAGACGAACAAGGTACTTTATGACATGGTTATACACTGCGGGTATACGACCTTAGCATACCTGGTCCAATCCAAGGAAGGCCCAGAACAAATATGCGCCAGCCCATGAAGACTTTCGGGTGGCCAGGGCCCATGACACCTTCGGATCCTTGGAAAGCAAGACTAGAGTAGATAGAAAATTCAAAGGGGTAAAACCTAAAACCTGTAACCGACTCGATCTGTGCCTGGGACCTGCCTATCTCTATATAAAGTCCAGGAGGGCACGACGAGGAGGATCTCTTACAATCTCTCGCATACCACCGCATACACAAATCCACACCAGATTACATCTGCGCACCCCTGTAACCTTCGGTTCCGCCGTAATCAAGAGCAGACAAGCAGGAGTATGGTTTTCCCTTCGGGGGCCTGCACCTGGGTAAACCTCGTGTCCCCTTGTTGCTTCTTTGCTAACCATTCCGCGATCTCCAGCATCCCCATCTTCTCCAAAACCCAAGTCCATAACAATGGGAATTGATGAGATTAAACCTCGTCAATTGCCGCCGTCTGTGGGAATTGGGGGCGCTGATTGTGCGATCGTGACGGTCCCAACCAAAGCGATCTACAACTCCGCGGCGACGGAGAGTCATCTCCTCTTCGGCGCCTTTGACTTCACAGCCCACATGCCAGCAACCCTGAAGGACTTCGAGCCCGTTGGCTACAGACTCGAAATCCTATTCAGGAGCTTCTGCTTCCAGGTGGGGCAGACCGGCACTCTTCGCCTCCCAGAGCGGGTGCCCCTGTCGTCGATCAGGCCTGCTTCGTGAGCTCCACACCCCGTGCTACGCACATCACCATAGATATATGAGTTCTATGATAGCAGCAGCTGCAACTCAGATCTGTGCGATCCACCATCAGATGAAGGGACCTACGGTTCCGGATCCGAAAGCTGCGGTAGCAGCAATCCGATCTACGAGCGCTACCAGTGCACTGCAGTCATCCAGAGTGACGTGGACCAGGAGCACAACCCGCCACCCAACCCGCAGGGTAGAAACGATGGGAACAGAAGAAGCCAGTCCTCCCACCCAATGGGAACGACATTGATCGGGTCATCCACCTCAACGAGGAAGGATGGGATCAAGCACGCGAAGCCGTAGCAGGCAACAAGATCCTGCCCGTAGATGCCTCACGGGACCTGCCGATGGCATACCACATGCTCCTAATCGAGGAGCGCAAGAAGCAGGTGAAGATGCAAGAGGTGCTTGACAAACGCAAGCAAGCAGCCTCAGAGTTCAGTGCGCAACGAGCTGCGCTCTCCGCCATGGGCATCGGCTCCAGCTCGCACAACAACCATGGCAACAAGCACCGTTCTCGCAAAGAGAACATGGATCCCAAGGCACGTCGCGAGGTGACTCGGACCCTCAATGCGTCCTTCATGGAGATGGACGCCGACGGCAACGCCATCCTGAAGACACTGCAAGCTGCAATCATGGCGGCCACCGCGTACCTCACGTCCCATCCACCTCTGGAGGGGGACCCAAAAAGGGCCATGCATAAGTCCGCGCTTATCGGACTCGGACTCGTTGGAGCTGCGCTCCACGGAGAAGCTCCTGCAGAGCC
The DNA here is from genome assembly GCA_030063025.1 of Avena longiglumis. Taxonomy (NCBI): domain Eukaryota; kingdom Viridiplantae; phylum Streptophyta; class Magnoliopsida; order Poales; family Poaceae; genus Avena; species Avena longiglumis. The sequence continues at coordinate 187,764,695 of CP125974.1, read as the reverse complement.
AAAGAAGAAGACTGCGGTCAGGTTCAACCGCAGCCCCTCGCCCTCATCCGAAGATAAAGAGCACGACCTTCCTCGAAGGCACAAGAGCTCGCGCCGTTGTAGCCGCGATTACGACGCTTGAAGCGAGCTAACCCAGCGCAAGATCGACAAGGCACGCGCCAAACGCGTATGCTCGCCTGAATCCGAGGAGGATGATGACGAAGGAGAACTCTACGGAGCCCGATGCTTCAGCAGATCTGTTCGGCGGACACGGATGCCGCGGAACTTCAAGCTTCCTTCGGACACTCCGAAGTTCGACGGCACACAGGACCCCAAGGCGTGGCTTAGCGACCACTTGTCATCCGTCAAGCTACACGGCAGAAACAAGGAAACCTCCATGCAATGCCTTTAGTTGCAGCTGACAGGCGTAGATCGAATCTGGCTCAACAGCCTATCCTCGGGATCCATCCGAAGCTGGGAGGAGGTGGCGTACAGTTTCGTCCGAAGCTTCAAGGGCACCAGCAAGAGGCCTGCCTCGATCGAGGAGCTGCGGGCCTGCACCCAACAAACGGGCAAATCCATTCGCTCGTACATACTGCGCTGGTCCAACACCAAAAAATCCACGGCGCACATCTCTGAGGAGAGAGCTATCGACGCCTTCAAGGACGACGTCAAACGCCAGGACTTCAAAGAAGAACTTGGGCCCGTCAAGCCCAAGACACTCGACCACCTCATGGACATCGCCAACAGGTGGGCCGACGGCGAGGACTCCGTCCACCGAGCACACTCGGAGGAGAAAGACGACTACGGCCGGTGACGTGAGCGCCGTAGCAAGAGAAGATCGCGCGTCTATGACGATCGCGATGGACCCGACATGGTCGCGGCTGGCTACGCCGACCGCCGCAGCGATGGCAACCGCAGCAATGGCGGATACCGTGGAAGCAACTTTCGCGACGGAGGACGCCCAACGTAGTCATGGCAACGCCGTGGCCGTGACGACGGACCCTTAGCATACGACAAACTGTCGGGTCCATGCACCATCCACTTCTACATCGACAAGCAGGATGGTAAGAAGAAGGCAAGCCACATACTCAAGGACTATCGCGAGTTCCAGAAACTCAGCGAGAGCATGGCCCAGATGAGGCAGCAAGCCCTGAACCCTAGATACGGGAATGCACCTGCACCAGGTGAGATCACACATGGAGCTCCTCCACCACCACCCGCGGGACCTTTGAACCACCCAATCGCACCCGCGCAGAATAACAGTGGGCATGGGTACCCTACGCTGAAAGGATCGCTGACGATCCAAAGAGGGCGCCCAAAAAATAGGGTGCAGAAGAAAATCACCTGCCAAATTAACCTGGCCGTGACCGCTCCGCCCGCCATACCTGAGTACCTCAGCGGATCGGAGTCCTACATCACGTTCACCCTTGCCAGGTCCCTCGCCTAGGTCATGCTACCCTGGTGCTCGAGGAGCAGATCGGAGGGTTCGACATGAGCCACGTCTTCATGGACGGTGGCAGCAACATCAGTCTGATCTTCGCCAGTACCTTGGCAGCAATGCGGATCCCGCTGTGCAGCCTAGAACAATCTGATACAACGTTCCACGACATCGTCCCAGGGAAGGGTGTATTCCCCCTGGGAAATATATGCCTCGACGTCATCTTCGAAAAGCCATATAACTTCCAATGCGAGCGACTCGAGTTCTAAGTGGTGGACTGGCCATCACAATACCATGCTATCCACCGATCGACCACTACGATAGGGACTCAGAATCTCCGGTCATTCGCATGCGTGAGAGGAAAAGGCTCGCGAGAGGTGACGGACACGGGCACCCCCAAGAAGATAGCACGCACTGAGATGTCCTTCGACTCCACCGTCAACACAAAGAAGGTGCAGGTCCATCCGACGGATGCCTCCATGACGGCGATGATCGCCAACGACCTTAGCTCCGCATAGGAAAGCGCGCTCGTCGAATTCCTCCGTGAGCGCTGGGAAATATTTTCCTGGTGTCCTGCGGACATGCCAGGAGTTCCCAGGGAATTCTCCGAGCACGCACTGAATGTCTTTCCAGACGCCGAGCCCGTCAAACAGTCCATCCGACGATTGTCTGAACCACGGGCCGAAGCAATCGGAGTCGAAGTCAACAGACTACACGACGCAAACTTCATCAGGGAGATCAAGGAGAGCGAGTGGCTCGCCAACACCGTGATGGTCCCCAAAAAGGACACGGACATCCTGCGGATGTGCGTGGACTTCACATAGCTGAACAAGCACTGCCCGAAGGATCACTTCCCTCTCCCTCGGGGATCAACCAGATCATCGATTCGACTGCAGGATGCGAAATACTCTCCTTCCTTCATGCCTACTCAGGCTACAACCAGATCTGACTAAAGGTCGAAGATCAGGAGAAAACGGCGTTCATCATGCCGTTCGGAGTGTTTTGCTACAACACAGTGCCCTTCGGGCTGAAGAACGCAGGCACCACGTACCAACGGTGCATGCAGGCATGCCTGAAGGACCAGATCGGCCGCAACATCCAAGTCTATGTCAATGAAATAGTCATCAAAACAAGGGAGGCAAGACGCTCATCGACGATCTCCGCGAGACGTTCGATAACCTCGATCGATACAAGCTTGCCGGGCGAATCGCGGCATTGAGCAGGTTCATCATCCGCATGGGCGAAAAAGCTCCGCCGTTCTACCAGCTGCTACGCAAGGCAGGCAAATTCGAGTGGAGGCCCGAGGCGGATGACGCATTCGAAGATCTAAAGAGGCTGCTATCTACATCACCTGTCTTGGTCACGCCAAAGGAGCGCGAGCCTTTACTGCTGTACATAGCAGCCACACACCAGGTGGTAAGCACCGTACTGGTGGTCGAGCGACCCGAAGAAGGCAATACCATGGGGTCCAACGCCCAATCTACTTCCTCAGTGAGGTACTGACGCCGACAAAACAGAGGTACCCTCACTACCACAAACTCGCCTTCAGGTGTTGGTCGTCAACGAAGCACCCCTGAACAGCATCCTAAACAACCCGGAGGCCACAGGACGTGTGGCCCTATGGGGCATCGAGCTGTCACCTCTAGACATCGTCTACGAGAAGCGCCACACGATCAAGTCTCAGGTCCTTCTAGACTTCCTCGTCCACTGGATGGAACTACAGCTGCCAGACACGCCGGACATGACACAGTCATGGATGATGCACCAGCGCTCCAAGCGCGAAAGGGGAGCCGGGTCATATCACCAGCAGGCGACAAGATGAAGTACGTCCTCGGGATGAAATTTCGAGCTTCCAACAACGAGGCCGAATACGAAGCCCTCATCCACGGCATGAGGATGGCCAAGATTTGCAGCGTGACACGCCTGGTCTATCTACGGAGACTCGAACCTTGTCGTCCAGCAGGCGATGAACGAGCGTGATGCACACGCCGCCAACATGATTGCGTAGCGCGCACTCTACAACACACTCGAAGGAGACTTCGACGGCTGTGAGCTTCGGAATGTTGGGAGAGAAAGCAACGAAGAGGCCGACCGACTCGCCAACATCGGCTCCACCTGCGCACGGGTGCCACCAGGTGTGTTCCTCGAACAGACCTGCGTGCCGTCTATCAAAAGGAAATTCCCCAAGGGATCACCCGAAGAAGCAGAACACTCGGGGGTTGAGCTACCTGAAGGACAGGAAGGACCCGAAAAGCTCGACACAGAAGTCACAGTGGTCAACCTAATGCAGGTCATGGCAGTCGAAGAAACTTGGACACGACCATATCTCAGGTACCTAATAGACGGAGAACTGCCTGATAGCCCGACAGTTGCCCGGCGCATATCTCGCCGGTCCAAGGCCTTCACTATCATTAATGATGAGATGTACAAGCGCAACATTTCGGGTGTACTGCAAAGGTGCTTTACCATCAGTGACGGCAAAACTATCCTCCAAGACATCCACGAGGGCATCTGTGGCCATCATGTGGGCAGCCGCTCCCTCATCGCCAAAGCTCTACGAGCTGGATTCTACTGGCCAACGGCCATGAACGACGCCAAGGACACCGTCCGAAGATGCAACGGGTGCCAAAGGTTCGCAGATAAACCACACACACCCAGATCAGAGCTCAGGCCGATACCTTTTGCTTGGCCCTTCTCCCAATGGGGCCTCGACATGATCGACAAACTGCCAAGGTCCTCGAAAGGAGGTCACGTCTACCTCCTGGTCGCAGTCGACAAATTCACCAAGTGGATTGAGGCCATGCCCGTCACTAACCATAAAGGAAAAATGACCGTCAAGTTCTTCGAATCCATTGTCTACAGGTTCGGCGTGCCGCACAGCATCATCACCGACAATGGGTCGAATTTCATCTCCAAAGAATTCCAGGACTTCTGCGAAGACCTCGGAATCAACATCACATATGCCTCTGTGGCGCACCCGCAAACGAACGGGCAGGTCGAAAAGGCCAACGGCCTCATCGGCGCTGGCATCAAGAAGCGCCTAATGAGCCCACGCGAGCGACTCGCAGGAGCCTGGACACAAGAGCTACCTCGGTCCTATGGAGCCTGCGCACAACGCCAAACAGTTCAACTGGCTACACGCCTTTCTTCATGGTGCACGGGGCCGAAGTCGTGCTACCAGCAGAGGTATGCCACAAGGCCCCATGGGTCGTCGCTTACAGCGAAGCTGAATCGACGGCCGCACTCGAAGACGTCGTCGACACACTCGATGAGGCGCGTGATATAGCAGCAGCTCGATCAGCGGTGTACCAACAGAGCCTCCGCAACTACCACAGCCGACGGCTGCGCCCAAGGTCCTTCGTCGAAGGAGACCTAGTCTTGCGACTCAAGCAAGAGCGACCGAAGAAATTCGAGTCACCATGGGAAGGACCCTACATCGTCACTGAAGTCATCCCAGGTGGCGCCTATCGCCTTAAGCACGTGGAGTCTGGAGTCGCATACTCCAACCCATGGAACGTCGCACAACTGCGATGCTTCTACCCCTAGCTACCCCCCTCCTTTTACTTTCAATAAGGCTATTCAGCCAAGGCTACTCAGCCGAACAATGTACCTCCTCCTTACGATATGAATAAAGCTAAGTGTCTCGCCCCAAAATTTTCACCTATTGTCTGCATTTTACTCCATGTTACAACACACTAGGAGGCTCCCCCCACCTCACGACTTCGTCGACTGAGGATAACGCGTACACTGAGTGAGTGACCACGCCAAAGCTAACGAAAAGGGCACGTATACAAACAAAGCACCACGTGCTAAACAACAATAAACCTTAACAATAAAGGGAACAACACTCCCAGCCGAATATATACAAATTTTACATCTATCTTTTTTATAGGTCCTACCTATTCTGAAGAATAACTTGCGCACGCTGCTCAAACAGATCTACAATTTGTTCGGCATACTGCCTTACAGCTGCATAATGTGGACACATATCCCACTCGCCACCATCCGACTGAAGAGGTGGCCCACCCGCTACAGCAGGCAGATCTACATCAGGACGATGTAACCGCACAAGGGAAAGCACGGCCTTCACCCTCGCGACAAGCTGATGCCGCACCAGTTCCCTGACATGATGCACATTTCGAAACTTCGCCAGTTGGCCCCAGAGAGTCGACGACGCCTCATCCAGTGGAAACATCATGTGCAGAACTGTCGCCAACGAAGCCTTCGCCTAACGAAGAACCCGCGATACCCGGTATACACGATCCTGCATAGTTGCAAGGAACAGGGCACGATCGCGGTCCATCCAGAAAAAACCGCTGGCCTCCATGTCCTGCTGGGTCAGGCAGTTGATCAGAACAGCAACGCGCTCCTTTTCCTCCTTCGGAGCAAGGTTAGCACCTGTAATACTTGCAAAAGTAAGATGAAAGGCCAACAGGCGCATCCGAAACAATGTGCAGCAGCTCGAAAAACTCACACATAAGCTGCTCGGACAGACGACGCAACTCCCCCATCAAATACTCCTCTCTGGCAGCGCCTCGCTCTGCCTTCGATCTCCAAACATCGGCGTGGCCACAGACTCCAAGCAATTCTTTCTCAATACTATGGATGCGGTCTCGAAGAAACACAAGTTACGACGCACCATCCAAAGATGGCCGCAGCTGTGGTGCAGACGAAGTGTCAACGGGATCATCACCCGAAGGCCCCTAGAGTAAAAGAAAACAAGCATATGAACAAGCAGACGAATGAACACAGCACTCGGAAATTCATTATGTAGAGCAAAAATCCACTGCATGGCGCAAGGACTGTTTATAGATATAATTACAAAAAAAGGAAACAAAAGCTATCCTACAACTACAAGAACTAAGAAGCTGCATCCTGAGTAGCCTCGGAGCCGGATTGCCTGCCCTTGGCCTCTCCCTGCTGCCTCAACGCGTACTCAGCCAGCAAGCCAATCAACTTCGGCCCATAACGTTTACAACGGGCAGCGTAGAGGGTGAAGTCTACCTCGGATCCGTCAGCATCCGTCTGCATCCGGGAGGTGACCTGATGAAGATCCAGATCCGTTCCAGACGCCAGGGCCATCGCCAGCCCGACGGACGCACCAATGCCTTTCTGCTTGCGCTCGTACGCCGCAAGCGCTTCGGCTGATAGCGCATCTGCCAAGGAATCGACATCCTCGAGGGCGACGCCCTTGGGGACGAGCTCCTTGTAGAAGCATCCGAGAGCCTCCTTGGCCTTGGAAAGCGAGCCGACCACGGTACTGCGGCGGTCTTCGACCGCCGCAGTGGCATCATCCAGAGCACTTCCGTGCTCCAGGGCACCGTGGTCAAACTCAATTCCTGCGGCATCTAAAGAAACAAAAGAAGGAGCGTGAATAAAAGCACAGAAAGAAAGGACAAGGAAGCCAAAAAAGGGAAAGACAAAACCAATCACCCGAAATAGCCTTGGCAGCCGTCATCAGCTTGCCGGCTACCTCCTTCTCGCGCGAGGCCGTAGCGGTGGCGAGTTGCTCCTCGCAGTCCATCGCCTCCTGCTGCAGGCGCTCCTTGGCCGCAGCTGCGTTGGCTAGCTCCTGCTCGAGGCGCCCCTCGTAGCAACGGTGTCCTCGGCTTTCTTCTCCGCTCACCCAAGGCTCTTTTGAGAGCATCAAGCTCGCGGAGGGTGGTATTATTATCCTCTGCAATCAGCAGAATACTTATCAGATCGCGGAAAAATAAATAGAAAGAGAAGCAAAAAGATCAACTCGTGAACGTACCTTGAAGCTGATTGAAGCTGGCCTCCAGCACCAGGTGCTGCTGCACCAGCTGGTTGGCGCAGTGCATAAAAGGCTGCAAAAGGCACTACTCGTCAATAGAAAGGCTAGGGGGCTACACCCAAAGAACAAGCAAAGAAACTTACGTGATCAGATGGCGACTCCGAAGGTCGACCCGAAGTCTTCTAGGGGACAACCACCCGAGCCTCCTGCGGAGAAGGGTTCGGAGCAGCGCCCTCAAAGGTGGCCACCGTCTGAGGAGGAGGAGGAACAACCTTCGAATCGCCCACCATCTCCCGAGCGCCATCGCTGAAGGAGCCATCGGTGGAGTGGCTACAAAAGAAAAAGTCAGCCAAGTACAAAGAAAACAGACAAGAGCAAGCAAAAAGCAACCAAAGAAAAACTTACGAGTCGAGATCGCTCAAGTCAAAGACAGGCGGGGTTCTCCTGCCCTTCTTCTCTTCCTTCTTCCGCTTTGCCGGCGGGTGCGGTGCCACAGCCCGCACGGGCACGGCCGGAATATGAGAGGAAGAGCCCCCATGACCCCCACTGTGACGCTCAAGGCACAACGGGTTCCTAGGTGTCGGCGGAGTCGAAGCATCTGACGATTTGCTCGAACTCTGTGCCCGCTTTCAAGTGCGCTCCTCGCTCGACTCGATGGCTTCTTCGGCCGGCGACTGCGCCGATGGAAGTTCAGACATGGAGTCCACTACCTCATTGTCCGGTGCATCCGAGAACAATTCGGGCAGGGGAGGCGACATGCCTGGCACCTTGAATTCCTGTGCAAGACGGAAACAAATTTTCAGCACAAAAAATTACAAGGAAAACGTAGTCGAAAAAAGTGCTACGCGCATGTCCAAGATCTACACCTGAACCGGAAGAGAAGCGGAGAACGGAGAAGTCAGCGACTTCCCCGGGATATCCTCTCCAGCCTTGTATTTCAGCAGTGGGCGAAGGATCCCGTCGAGATCCCCCTTGGAGAATTCCTCAGCCGAAACCCTAGTCAGATCGCGGCGACCAGAATAAAGGAACATAGGGTGCGCCCTAGCCTGGAGCGGCTGCACCCGACGTTTGAGAAAGGTACGGATGATATCCACACCGTTCACCTCCTTATCCAGAATCAGCTGAAGATCCTCCACTCGACGATAGAGCCCCTCTATCTCCACCACCTCGCCATCCAAGATCTGGTTCTTCCAGGACCTCTTCGGCTCGATTTTCTAGGAGGGGTTGAAAGGAGCAAGACCAAATTCCTGTCCAGCCACCGTGGAGTCGCGGATGTAAAACCATCGCCTCCGCCAGTACTGGACAGATTCAGACATTTAAAAGGAGAAGAAAAGAAGATTGGATTTGAGGGAAATGATGTAGTCCCCAATGGGATAAACACCATCGGAGCCAGATTGCCTCTTCATGGAATAGAGTTTCCGGAAGAGGCCAAAGTGCGGCTCGATACCGATCCAGCACTCGCAGAACGTGATGAAACAGGCGACATGAAGAAGAGAGTTTGGCGAAAGATGATGAAGTTGGATGCCATAAAGAAAAAAGAAATCCACGAAGAAAATCGTGGATTGGGAAGGAAAGGCCCCAAAGGACAAAGGCGATGAACATAACCCGAAACCCAGCGGGAGGACGGGGAATTACCTCGTCGCCGGGAAGTTTGACGGCCTCCCTATCCTGCGGGATCAGGCCTGGCTCACAGAGCTTGCGGAGGTCACCCTCACGCGTCTCCGATCGCTGCCAACCACCATCAGTGACGGGGGTGGCGACGGAACTTTTCTTGCCACCAGTGGCAGCACTAGTAACACCTGCGGTAGAGGCCTTCTTGGGCTTCCCCATTGCAGTGTGACGGCGACAATGATGAGAACGCAGAAACAAGGAAGGAAAGGCTCGGGGAAATTCCAGCGCGTAGTGAGAAAAGCTCAAAGAAGATGGGAGCATTGAAACAAGAATGGATGCGGTGAAAACAAACTAACTTTTCCTCAATGATTATAAGGACAAGGACGATGCACAACGACCGTCCATCGGGAAGACCTAGAGCCAACATCAAGATCTGGCCGTCCATGTGTCAGCACAGCAGCGAACCGTCACTCACACACCGTCCGTCCACTATGCATAGAAATCGAGGCGACACCGTAATTATCTCCACGCCGTGCATGACCGGTCAACTCAAGTAAGAAGGTAGGACCCATGTTTGTCCAGTCACGTCATCTCTGGCGCCGCAGACGCTTGAGGTCACCGATCGTCCGCACTTACGTCATCAAAAGCTATACTAGCAACAGTTACAATTCTTCGGCTACACAGCTAAGAGTACTCACTCGAATCTACGATTCGACTAACTACTCGGGGGCTACTCCTATTAGGAGCGCTGGCCGTGTACCCGAAAAGTAATCAAAATACTATACCCTGAAAATATTCTTCGATTCCTACGTCGAGTCTGCGACTCAACTACGGACTCGGGGGCTACTCCCATAGGGAGGATGGATTCAAGCATCCGAAAAAATGGTGTCCTACGGACCTGAAGCCAAACAACGTCTGAATTAAAGTCTCTACTCGAGTCTACGACTCAAAAAAACACTCCGGGGCTAGTCCCATAGGGAGCGCTGGTCGCGCACCCTATGAATTCTTTGATTGCGATCCTTCGGATCAGTTTGCAAAAACTTTTCGGCAACTCTGCCTCAATTAATGCTAAGTGAGTAACATCTTCCTTGGCCACCCGAAACACCTCCGCGGTGATAAACATTCGGATGATGCGTCTACGACGCAAAGATAAGACCTACAGATACCATCTGATGGCCTGGTGACGCACACGACTGCGCTCTGCTAGTAAAAATCCGTTCCAGCAGGTGCGATGAAAAATCCCGACGGACGTGTTGGGTACATCATTTCAAATTCACTGCAATTCCACTCCTGTAAGTCCTCTGCGGCCTGAGTCGAATTACACCAGCATATGTTCCGGGTTCGAGTCAAGGGACTCGAATCTAAAGAAGATCGTGTTGTTTTGTCCTAAGACAGTTAACTGACCCTGATCCATCGGGAGAGTCAGGCACACGCATCAACAATCCCTACACACTCAAATTATTCTCTAAACGAGCAGAGATAGCTGCACCCGAAAGATAGAAGAGTCCGCAGCCGAAGCTATGATTCGACTGAACACTCGGGGGCTACTGACAAGGTTATACCCTGCGGGTATACGACCTTAGCATACCTGGTCCAATCCAAGGAAGGCCCACGACAAATATGCGCCAGCCCATGAAGACTTTCGGGTGGACAGGGCCCATGACACCTTCGGATCCCGTGAAAGCAAGACTAGAGTAGATAGAAAATTAAAAGGGGTAAAACCTAAAACCTGTAACCAACTCGATCTGTGCTTGGGACCTTCCTATCTCTATATAAAGGCCAAGAGGGCCCGACGAGGAGGCTCTCTTACAATCTCTCGTATACCACCGCATACACACCTCCACGCCATATTGCATCTGTGCACCCCTGTAACCTTCGGTTCCGCCGTAATTAAGAGCAGACAAGCAGGAGTAGGGTTTTCCCTCCGGGGGCCTGAACCTGGGTAAACCTCGTGTCCCCTTGTTGCTTGTTTTCTAACCGTTCCGCGATCTCCAGCATCCCCATCTTCTCTAAAACCCAAGTCCATAAAAATGGGCATTGACGAGATTAAAACTCGTCACTTTATGGTATGGAAAACGTATCTGCATTCCGCAAGATCCAGAGCTTCGGAAACTGACCCTGCAAGAAGCACACAACTCACCATATTCCATTCATCCAGGTAACACCAAAATGTACATGGATGTGAAGGAAAGATTTTGGTGGAACAACCTCAATAAGGATATTGTGGAGCATATTGCCTTGTGTGATGTATGTAGTCGAGTGAAGGCGGAACATCAAAACTGGAAGGGTTATTACAACAACTACCTATTCCTGATTGGAAATGGGATAATATTGGCATGGATTTTATCACCGGACTGCCAAGGACTAGATCCAGATATGATTCTATTTGGGTGGTTGTAGATCGTCTAACTAAAGTGGCTCATTTCATACCTGTGAAGACAACCTATACAAGTGCTAATTTAGCCAAGATCTATATGAACAGGATTGTATGTCTGCATGGAGTACCTAAGAGTATTGTGTCTGATAGGGGAACTCAATTCACCTCGCACTTTTGGCGACAACTACATGAATCATTGGGGACAAGATTAGAGTTCAGCACAGCTTTTCACCCCCAGACTGATGGACAGACATAAAGAACCAATCAAATTTTAGAGGATATGTTAAGGGCATGTGCCCTAGACTATGGTGCTAGTTGGGACGAAAGTCTGCCTTACGCAGAATTCTCTTACAACAACAGCTATCAAGCCAGTTTTGAGATGGCACCATTTGAATTTCTCTATGGAAGGAAGTGTACTACACCATTTCTATGGAGTGGTGTTGTTGAAAGAATTTTGTTCAGGCCAGGATTAATCAAGGAAGCTAAAGAGAAAGTCAAATTGGTGACGGACAGATTGAAGACAGCACAGTCCCAACAAAAGAGCTACGCAGATCCTAAGCATAGAAAAGTCACCTATGAGGTAGGTGATAGAGATTATCTTAGAGTCTCACCACTTCGTGGTGTGAAGAGATTTGGAGTCAAAGGAAATTTGGCACCAAGATATGTTGGACCATTCAAGATCTTGAGCCGAAAGGGAGAAGTATCTTATGAGATTGAATTTCCCAAGTCTCTGTCTGCTATTCACATTGTGTTTCATGTGAGTCAGTTGAATAAATGCCATTCGGAAATGGTCAGCGAGCGCGGGGTGTGGTTTGCGCGGGTGAGAAAGAAAGAGGGGGAGGGGGAACCCAGGTGGGCTAGATGGGCCGCAAGGGCTGCTGGGCTGAATAGGCAGCGCTTGTAACATCCCAAAAATCATGAATTACAAAAGCTTGCATTTCATTCATGGCATTCTTGACTTGCACAAAATTTTTCAAATCAAAACTCCAAATAAAACCAATTCTATGCCTATTATTCTTATATCAATTATGCAAGGTTTTATTTTATTTTCAAAGGATCAGAGTGTGGATGAATAAATAATAGTGTTTTATACACAATTGTGTGCAATGTTCACACTACAAAAATCCAGATAAAAATTTGAAATCAAACTCATTTGAATTTGGGTTGAAATTGATTCCTGAAAATTCAAACAGAAAAAGAAAAGGCAGAAGAAAAAAATAAAAACGCGCGTCACCTATCTATCCCAATCCCAATCTCGGCCCAGCAAGCCCAGCCGGGTTTTCCTCTTCCCTCTATTTCTCACTGCACCCACGCCACACCCGCTCGCTGACAAACACGGCCCACACCCACATCAGCTCATCGTCCCCAAATCCCCGCGCGACGACCCGCTCCGCCATTTCTTCCCCGCAGTTACGCCGCGATTGAATTCACTTAAATTCCGTTGATTCCTCGCGTTATTACTGCCCCTGCTCTGGCTACATAAGCACCACCTCGCAGTTGTCATTTCCCCTCACCAAGCCCCCTCTTAGCGCCCCCAGGCTGCTCGCAATCAAGATCGCAGTGCCGCTGCCCGACGCACTCCGACGAGCTATTCCGGTGAGTTTAGCGTGCCCCTTTGCCTCTCGACCACAGGAATGTGTTCCTTTGGTTCTTGCGCAACTAATCTTACCTCTGGTTCATCCTATACTGGCCCAGGTCGCCGTCTCCGTCAGCCACCGTGAGCACCCGAAGCGCCAATCATCTCCGACAAGCAATTACGGTAAGAATCAAGCGCCCCTTGCCTTATAGTCCAAACACCCATGTGTGTCGTGTCCTTGCGCAGCCACTGATGCGATTTGTTTGTCCTATGATGACCTATAACATCGGCGGCGTCTCCGTTAACCCGTGCCCGACGCCAGTGAGATTTCCGACGAGGTTTTTCAGCCGTGTCCGTCCGCTCCTGTCCAAGCAAAGACCTTGTTGAGCTTCACCATCTTCCCGCGAGCTCGGTAAGTACCTGCATGCCCCTCCTAACCCCCTATCCTCGCTGGAACACCACAACCAGTAGCGCTGCCACCGCTGTAACCACGCGCGCCGCCAGTTCCTGGTCAAAGCGTCATGAGCCGTTAGATCCAGATCCAGTGGCTAGGATAAATCACTTAATTGAATCGTTTTTGTTCAATCTGAACCGTACAGAGTCACTTATATCCAACACTCCATGTTAGCCGATCCGCACGAAATGGTATCGACCAATCAGACACAGCCACGTGTCTGGGTTTTGATTTAAAATCTGTTTTTATATCTATTAGAGATTCAAACTTGTAAAATTCATAACTTTTGTTCTGTTTATCCAAAAAAAATGCAAATAAGATATCATTGGATTCAGAAAAATGAATCCTACACCACTGTAGGCTTAAATTTTTATTTTGCTTCTGTAAAAGTAGGTTTTTATACAGAATCAAATATAGGCTTATTTTGTCTATATAAATTATTTGGCAATGATTTTAAAGCAAATTTAAGTTTATTTGGACTATAAATAGATGGTTTTGTTTTCACTACTGTTTGGTTTGTATGGTTTAGTGTAGAAAAATTCATTCCATTGCATTTACATTTATTCATATTTTTACTTGAATATTTTGAATGAGAATTTGGTGCTATCATTCTGTCTGTGTAGATTTTGGTGCTAGTGGTGATTGTGATTGTGAAGATTGTTGCTACTCCCCCAACTACCAAGGAAAGTGGTGCTACATGTATTTGTCCTATTTTTTGACTATGCACTAGTGATATTTTGAATAGGGCTTGCATGGAATTTTTGTTAAGTATAAACTATGACATGCCTTGGGAAATCCTAGTAGTTGTAGTCTTGGTGGAATTTTATCTCAGTTAAGATACTTGAAAGTGCACCACATGCTCATGCTATGGAAAATTTGTTAAGTATAAACTATGCTTAGGCTAGATAGTAGCAAACAAGGGTGGATTATTTACATGCTATGGAAAATTTGTTAAGTCTTTGACTTATGTTTTTGCTTAATAAAACAACTAAGTGAATGAATCACCTAGGTGGAATGGTATGATTGGGTTATGTTGAGTGGTTACACAAGGCCCATGTCTATGGTCTACCTTGTGTATCACACTTGTGGGAAGCGACCCAGGAACAAAGGGATTTGAGATACTTAGTGTTTAGAAGATTCTAGTGCAACCACATGGCATATGGGCTCTGCCTTGATCATATAGGTTGCAATAACTTAGACAGGTGGACAGATGGTGGTAGGGTGATAGGATGGAACGCGTCCATTTGGTCTAAAGAAAGGCCTCTGAAAGATCTCGTCTCGATGCATGTCGATTCTTGTGAGGAAAGTGCACCACCTCTTGAGAAGGAAAAACCTAAGTACTTAGCCGTGTCCTCGACAATGGACAATTTCAGCATCAAGAAATTGAAGCTATCAAGGATCTCCTTATCCCAATTTCTAAGTTAAAAACTTGTGGTTGAACAAGGGTTGAAGGTTCACCAATGTCAATTGGTGGTTCCTTGGGATTTTTTGATGAACAAAAACTTAGTGTTTTTCAACTCATAGGAAAAAAATATTTTGAGAAAAGCAAGCCTAAGATACACTTAGCCAAATTCATGTAGAAGTTAGATACTACTATTCTACTATGGTATTACTTGCCAAAACAATTCCAAATGTATTGACCCACTGTGGCTGTAACTTATGATGTTGTAGGTTACTCTGATGAGGATTAGGGTTATGAGTCTACACTCAACATGCTTGCTTGTGGCACACGAAGATGAAGACTTTACATTATTTACTTATGTTTTGGACTCTTGTACTAGCCTTTGGCTATGGAGTTATAAAATACTATGTTTATCTCTAGAATGACAATGTAATAAAGACCTTTGTATCTGTGTACTTCATCTTAAACTGTGGATGCTAGCATTTGATCCAGGGACTAGCATTTCAATCACATGGACCTTTACCTTATAAAGGTGGGGTCTTACAGTGCTCGATTTTACTTTTTTCCTTAACCGTTTTCTTTTCTGTTTTGATTTTTAGAAATGGTTTTGAAACCCTAATTCAAATCTGTTTAAATTCAAAGCTTTTCCAAATTTTTGTACTGTGATCCTAGCATTCAAAAGTGTGTCAAACACATCTGTCCACTCAATAACACTTTGGTCTTTTGAAAATAAAAAAAAACCATGCCTCAAATATTATATAATAAAAAGGGAATAATAATGGTTTATTTGGTTTCAAAGTTTGAAATTTTTTATGCAAACTCTAAATTCTATGATGATATGAATGCAATACATGACTTTTCATTTGATGAAATTTGGGATGTTACAAATCTAACCCCCTTAAGATGAATCTCGCCCTCGAGATTCAGATTGGCTACCAAATAGGTGAGGGTGATCTTTCCGAAGGTCATCTTTTATTTCCTAAGTTGCTTCTTCTTTGGTATGATGGTTCCACTGTACTTTGCAGAATTTCATAGTCTTGGTACGAGTAACTCTTTTTGCAGTCTCAAGAATCTTGATAGGTTTCTCCTCATAAGTAAGGTCACTCTCCAACTGAACCTCTTACAAAGGTATAGTGTACTTCAATGAAGTTTCTTCCATCTCTGGATGACACTTATTCAACTGACTCACATGAAACACTTTGTGAACTGCTGATAGTGATTCAGGAAATTCAATCTCTGTCACATCCCAAAATTTTCCAAATTTTGAAATGTGAAAAATGAATAAACAAAATAAACAATTGTTGAAATTTAGGGTGAAACAAAAATTTTTTGCTTCTAAATGGAAACATCAAAACCCTTCTTGAACAAAATTTTAATGAAAAGGGCATCCAACAAAATTTCAATCAAGTGAAATGCATTCATCAATGAATGTGTCTTGGAATTTGAACATTTGGAAGAGTTGAACCAAAACCCTAAATATTAATGAAAAAAATCATTTCCAAGATCTCTCTAAGACTATGGATTTGATCCATATAAAAATTCATCAAAAAACATTTATAAATGATCAAAAATGATAAACAAAAATATTATAAAACCATATAAATTGGTTTCACTCAATTTTTAACCATGGATAAAAATTTATGAATTTAACAAGATTAAAGGAAAGTAATTTCGAAAGCTAATAAAGCTCCTACTTAAAAACAATACCAAATTGTGAACAAAATAATCCTAAAATGATTTAAAAAAGATAAACAAATATTAAATAAAATTCTACAAATTGTAATCACCAAATTTGGATCTATAAATAAAAAAATATGGATTTTATAAGACAAAGAAAGAAATAAATAAATAAGAAATTATTTAAAGATAAATTAAATCTTGGCCAAATCCATAAGAAAATGGAATAAATAAAATCCAAATAAAAATAAAGGAATAAAGATTATTTAAATAAAATTATATGGGCTTTTTACCATATTCAATTTTATTTAAATGAAGACAAAATCCCTAATAAAATGATTAATTAAATCATGAGAAAATAATTGAAATTGCCAAAATGGATTAAAAAGTTATCTAATTAACTTAAAAAGAATAAATTAATTATTTGAATAAAATTTATATGGGTTTAAACCATATTTTATTTTATTTTAATAAGGACAACATGCCTAATTTAATTAAACAATAAATCTTAAGAAAATATTTGAAATAGTTCAAAGTGAATTATTTAAACACACTACTAAACAGTATTAAACCTACTGAAAAGGTTTGGCAAGAGTTTGAATTCAAATGAAGCTTGAATCAAATGTTTCAAATTGAAAACAGAAATTAGAATTGGAAAAAGAAAAAGAAACCAGAAAGAAAAAAATAGAAAGGAGCCCAACCCAACTAACCCTAACTAGACCCCCAGCCAATCTGGCACAACTAAAGCCCACCCGGGAAACCCACTCTCACTCTATCCCCAGGTTTTTCTCACCCGCAGCCCTACCCCTCACCTCGCTGACGACCTGACCCCATGCCATGTAGACATCGTCGTCTCCACCCCGCGGTGACCACGCCCCTATCTTCGCCGTTACTGGCCGTTGAAGACTTCTTCAATTCACTTAAACGCCACGATTAATTAGCCCCGTGACCTTGCCCTCTTAAGCGCCTCCTCCCCCTCTCCCTTTCCCCTCACTCGCTACTCTCTCTCCGCTACCAGCTACGTGAATTCCTTGCCCAAACCCCCTCTCCTCTGATGAGCTGCAGCGCCGATTCCGGCCAACTTCGGCCACCTCTCTGCCCCTAGCTTCCACGAGATTGACTAGCAACCCCGTACGCACCTGCCAGTTGCCCTAGCTTGGCCGCGCGTGCCCCACAACCTCGGCAACAACCAAGTCTGAGTGCCACCGTTGTGTGCATCCACTCCGGTGACCTCTACTTGTAACTACTGACCATCCCTCCTCTCTGGTTGATTCCCCTACAATCTCATCTCTCTCGCGCATCTGACGCACCCTTTGTCTTGCCTTGGCATGCTTTGTAGCCTCACCAACATCGACGATCGAGAGTGCCCGACGCCAGGAGCTTCTCTGGCGAGCAATTGCCGACACGATCATGCGCCCCTGGCCATCCCACGACAACCTTGAGCTTCGCCACATCCCCGTGAACACGGTGAGCATCTCCCCTTCCTCCCTTGCTTCCTGTTTTCGCCGGAACCCTGCTGACAGAGCGCCGCCGCCGCTCACCGTCGAGCCAGCGCTGCCAGTTCTTGGCAATGCGCTGTGAGTCGTCCGATTTAGATCCAAGCGATACGATAGATTGACTTAACCGAAGCGGTATGTTAGATCTACACGCACGATGTAACTTAAATCCAACACATCGCGTAGCTCGATCCAGACGAACCGGTATGGGCCAATAGAAACACACCATGTGGCTGTCACATCCCAAGATTTTCCAAATCTTGTAATGTGAAAAATAAATAAACAAAATAAATAATTGTTGAAAATTAGGGTGAAAAGAAAGTTTTGTTTCTAAATGGAAACCTAAAATTCCATCTTGAACAAACTTTGGTTAATGTTTGAATCTAACTAAATTCAAATCAAGTGGAATGCATTCCTCATAAAATGCATCTTGAAGGTTAAACACTTGGAGAATAAACCAAAACTCTAAAACCCTAATGGAAGAAAATCATTTTCAAGTTATCTCTAAGACTATGGATTTGATCCATATAAAATTGGTCAAACAAACATTTCAAAAATGACCAAGAATGACAAAGGGAAATATTATAAAACCATATAAAACGATTTCATTCAATTTGGAGCCATAGATAAAATCTTATGAATTTAATAAGATAAGGAAATTGAATTTCCAAAGCTAATATAGCACCTATATAAAAATCCATGCCATATGGTGAGCAAATAATCCTAAAAAGATTTAAAAGGTTAAACAAATATTATATAAGATTTTACAAAATTAGAATCACAAAGTTTGGATCTTTAAATAAAAAGATATGGATTTTATAAGAAATATTAAATGAGGAATAATTAAAAATTAACTCTTGACCTAATCCATAAGCAAATGGAATAATTATGATCCAAATCCAAATAAAATATAAGGATAAATAATTTTTCCAAAATAAATAAAATGGCATAAACCAAATTCTATTTGAATAAAGACAAATCCAATTTTAAATGATTAATAAAACATATTAAAAACATTTCCAAATAATTCAAGGTGAATTATTTGACACCCTATTAAGTAAATAAAACTTACTGAAAGGTTTTGGAAGGATTTAGAATTCAAATGTATTTTAAAAACATTATTAAATCTTGAATGAATTAATACAAGAACCTACTTTAAATAATTAAAAGACACTAAAATAATAAAAGATTTATTCTAAATTTGACTTTAGAATGTGGTAATAAACAGTGTTTGATTATTCACAAAATTTGGAAAAGGTTTGAATTCAAATGAGTGTTTGAATTGTTTAATCAAAATCAAAACAGAATAAATGAAATGGAAAAATAAAAAGAATCAGATCAAAAAAAATTAAAGGAGCAGCCAGCCAAGCTAGCCCACTAAGCCAGCAGCCCACCTCTCCCTCTCACCCCCAGAGTGAACCGTTTTCATCCGTGAATCGACCCACACAGAGGATGACAACTGGACCCCACCTCCTCCTCTCTCTCACTCGCTGACGCCAGGCCCCACCGCCACGCAAGCTTCTTCCCCACCCACGCGATGACTTCGCCCCTCTCCTCACTGCCGTTTCTGGCCGGGAATCAAACTCGTTAATTCTCCTCTAATGCTGGAGTAAACCCCGCCCCGACCATGCACACTTAAACACTTGCTCCCCTCTCCGTTTTCCCCAGAAACCACCTACTCCCTGCCCCTAGGCCGTCCCCATTTTTGTTTGTACCACCGCAGCCACCGTCGGACTCCGACGTCAATTCCGGCAGCTCCACGTCGCCCCTCGCCC
This sequence comes from Avena longiglumis, assembly GCA_030063025.1. NCBI lineage: Eukaryota > Viridiplantae > Streptophyta > Magnoliopsida > Poales > Poaceae > Avena > Avena longiglumis. The sequence continues at coordinate 187,745,152 of CP125974.1, read as the reverse complement.
CCTCGACCACACACGCGTGTTCCATAGACCCTGGCGCATCTCCCCGTGCCTTCCATTTGTCCGCGCAAGCACCGTGTCATCGACAACGTCTTCCCAGAGCAGCGCTGCCGTCTGCTTCAACTCCGGCGATGCCTCCCTATAAGCCACGTCTCCCCCTCCACCTCTAGATGGCCTTCCTACATTCACCACTCTCCCGCGCATCTAACCATGCTTTCCTTTTTCTCTGGCATGCCCTGAAGACTCGTCTTCAACCTCGTCTGAGCACACCCGACTGTTCCACGAACTCCGGCGAGGAATCACTAGTGACCTCGTGCACCCGTGTCCCTGCCGAGACCACGTTGAGCTTCAGCGTCACTCCGCGAACCCGGTGAGCCCCCTCACTCTCTTCCTAGCATCCTGCATCGCCGGCAAGCTTGCAGCCCGAGCGCGCCGCCGCCAGTCGCCACCACCAGCGCCGCTCGCTTTAGGTCAAACTCGTAGCGACCGTTGGATCTCGATCCTATGACATAGATAGATTCACTTAAAACAAAGGGGTATGCGATCTGTGTCGTGCGATCAAGTTAAATCCTACGGTCTGAATCGCTCGATCCAAATGAAACGGTACCAGCGAGTAAGATTCAGCCACGTGTCCAGTGATTTGTTTTAAAAACAGAAACTTGTCTATTAGATGTTCAATTTTGAAAATTGCATAACTTTCAAACCACACGTCCAAATTTTGCAAATTTTATATCAATGGAATCACCAAGACAAATCCTATCCAACCATGCCCTTTAGTAAATTGCTTCTGTTAAATTGATTGTTTTTGCAAAAACTTGTGTAGGCATATTTCGTGTATAAAATTCTTTCTAAAATTTATTTTTGTGATAAAATCTTTGGAAAATGGTTTGTTTTGAACCTACCGACCATAGAAATCAATTTGTGGGTTCAAAAACATATTTGGTGAAGAAAAAGAATAAAACCTTGAATTAAAGCATTTATAGTCAAATAAAAATATTGTTTAATTGTTAAAAATGATTTTGGAGGAAAACCTTTGGGAAATGTTTTGATTTAAACTCTCTGACCCTAAACACCAAGTTTTAGTATTTAAAAATGTATTTGGTGAACCCTATAAAGATTGTTACTTTGATAAAAGCATTTTCAACCACATAAAATATTGATTTGGTTTAAAAATGGTTTAAAGATAAAATCTTTTGCAAATGGTTTTGCCACTTTATAAAATGACCAATAGGTGTTTTCAAATGTTTATAACCTATTATAAACTCTTTTCCAAATAAAACAATCTTTTACATGCTTGCATGCATTGCTTTGTTTCTATCATTTTATGTGATGCTGCTTGAATGGTAGATTGAAATTGTACCTTGCTTGATTGAATTGTAGTGATTTGAAGAGTGTGAGTATTGCAAGGACAAGGAGTGAACTTATATTCTCTACCAAAAAGGCAATTTATGCTTCATACTTTTGTCCCATTATTTTCACTATGCATTAGTGATATTTCTAAGTAGGACTTGCATGGAATTTTGCTAAGTGTAAACTATGCCATGGGAAATCCTAGTAGATGAAACCTTAGTAGAATTATCCTAAGTTAAGATTCCTACTACTATCATGCTTAGCTTAGCTAGTATAAAACATGGGTGGATTATATTCATACTATGGAATATTTCTAAGTCAAGGACTTGTGTTTTTGTTTAATAAAACAACTAAGTGAATGAATCACCTGGGTGGAATGGAAGGAATGGTTTGTGTTGAGTGGTTACAAAAGGCCCATTTCTATGGTTTACCTTGTGTATCACACTTGTGGATGGCCACCCAGGAACAAAGAGATTTTAGATGTCAAATGTTGAGAAGCTTCAAGTGCAGCCACTTGGCATTATGGGCTCTGCCTGGATCATATAGGTTGCAATAACTTAGCCAAATGGACAGTTGGTGGTAGAGGATGATAGGTTGGAACACGTCCATTCTGGTCTAAGGGAAGTCTTCTGAAAGATCATGTCTTGGGAAACCAAGTCTTGTGGGGAAAGTGCACCACCTCTACAGAGTGTAAAATCTAAGTACCTAGCCATGTCCCTGGTAAAGGACAATTTGAGCATCAAGACATGGAAGATATCAAGAATCTCCTCATCCCAATTTCTAAGTTAAAAACTTGTGATTGAAAGGATCACCAATTTCTATTGGGAGATGCCTTGGGAAAGATTTTGTCAAGAAAAAACTTAGTGTTTTCAAATGATAAGGAAAATCTATTTTAGCAAAGCAAGCCTAAGCTCCACTTAGCCAAATGCATATAGATGATAGACTCCACTATACTACCATAGTATCACTTGCCAATACAATTCAAATGTATTGACCCTTGTGGCTGTAACTTGTTATGTTGCAGGTTTGTTTGATATTAGTGAAGTAGGATTACAAGTCTACAACCAACATGTTTGCCTGTGGCACTTTGAAGATGAAGGACCCCATGCTATTGTTATATTCTGCCGCATTGTAATGAGATAGCCAAATGAGCTATGTAAGATGTAATAAATTATTTTATTCCTAGTTATAAAGTTGTATTATGACCTTTGTTTCTTGATATTACATCTTAACTGTGGATGCTAGCTATTGATCCAGGGACTAGCATTGTAAACACAGGGATCTCTACCCTATTAAAGGTTGGGAACCTTATAGATGGTATCAGAGCATTGTGTTGCCTGTAGGATTGTAACCCTAGGATTGGACAAAAACCCTTAGAAAATAGGAGTTGTAATTGTTCCAAAACTTATTTACAAACAATCTTGTAAACTCTTTCCTCAACCATTTTGGTTTTGATTCTACATCTCTTCTATTTCAAACTTGATGGACAAAGCCTACCCCATGGCCAAAGACTTCACCATGTGCAAATGACTTCATCAACTCAAATGACTTCAACATCAAACATCATCAAAGACATCAACTTTATTTTCACCAAGGACTTCAACTTGGATATCACTAAGGATTACAAGTGAGACAAGAATATTATTCAAGACTTGAAGACTAAGGAAACACAACCTAGAAGGAACCATCATCACCTTTGAAGTTTTGAGACCAAGATGCAAGAAATTCTCTAAGGATATAAACATCTTGTTCATGAAGAATCAACTAAGAAGGAAGGAATGATCTCAAGTGAACCATATAGTTGGACCACCATGTTTAGTTTAAATTAAACCCACCAACTTATGTGGTGTAGCAAAAAAAAAGTTGCCTAAATATGTATTTGAACTTGTTATTTGAGTGGAGTGTTTGTTTGTGATTGCTTGCACATTGCTTGAGTGAATTGTGATGTGTGTGATTAGAATTATCACCTTAGAAATCTTTTGCCTATTCTAATCCCAATCCAACCCAAACAGATGACTACTCCAAGAAACTCCAACATCAAGGATGGTGACAACAACAACAACCAAGAGATCAACATGAGGAAACTCATAGTAACCCAAACCTAGTTGAACCAAGTGACAACTCAGTTTTTAGCCAACACCGGTGAGTTAGATCCAACCATGCAAAGGTTTTTGGAAACCCAAACCCAATTGATCCACATGGGAAACAACTCTTCCCAAGGAGTTTGTGACAATAAGGATGTCAAGGATGATATTCTAGAAGGAACCCAAGCTTGCAATATTTGTGGAGACAAGGATCACACTTCCAAAGAGCATGAAGATCAATGCCCCAATTGTGAAGACAAACATCCAAATAATCAATGCCTCACATCTCAAGCTACTTGTTTCCTATGTGAAGGAAATAATCATGTCCCTATCCAATGCCCCATCTATTCCATAGTTCAATAAAGGAAACAAGGTGGAGTGCAACAACTGATTGTAGACTACCATGAGAGAATAACTTCTACCAAGAAGGGTGAAGACAAAGGAAAATCTCAGCTTGCACCTCCATGCAATATGACTCAATTTAAAGGACCAAAGAGGAGACATATGTATTATCCAAGGAAAAGGTCAAGGAGACCAGGAAACTTTCCTACCTTTGAGATAAGATATGAGGAGCATGAACTAGAAGCACTCCTAGCTTTGGAGAAACCCAAGAAGAAGAAGGACAAAAGCCAAGTGCAATGTTGCCATTACAAAGAGATGGGACACTATGCCAATGAATGTCCTGAGAAGAAGAAGAAATATAAGGAGATTAACCAAGTGTGGTGCAACAACTGCAAAGATCTAGGCCATTATGTATCAACTTGTCCACAGAAGATACGTGAGGAACTCAATCTTGTCACATGTTACAATTGTGGTAACCAAGGACATTATACAAGCAATTGTCCAGAAAAGATGAGGCACAAGATAAATCCTATGAAGGATCTCAGCCTTGTCAAGTGTGGAAACAAAGGACACTATGCAGATGTTTGCCCAGAGAGATTACAAACAAGATCCCAAGAAAGCCAAGATGTAATCTAGTTGGAAAAATTTTAAGGGTGGTAGTACCCTAGTTTCTTTGAGCCAACTTGTAACCCCTATCCTAGTTTTTCAATCCTAGATGCCTTTTATGCCATACATCTCAATCCCAGGATTACCATTTTTGCGAGACATAACAGAATTGGATACCATAGTACTTCATCCATTACAACGATACAAGTTCGTACACAAATAGGGATCTCATGATCCAGTTCTTAATACAACATCAAGCAGCGGAATACGTAATAATAACGGTAGCGTAGGCGAAGCTCCATCTTCGGGGTCACAGTCAATGCTGACGATGGGAGATGATCCTAGTTGTCGTAACCTTCCTGGGATCCATCCTCCAGGTACTCCTCTTCATAGTCTAGCCATGGGAATAGCCAGGGACAAAGCCATGAGTACTCTTTAAGTACTCGCAAACTAATACTAACAAGTAAAGGGGGTTTTTGGATAATGGGACACTAGGCTCTAGGGTTGTTTTGCAAAAAGCCAGGTTTATCTCTACTAAGCTCCAAAGCTGGTCACAATTTTATAACTCCTAAATGGGATCTTGTAGTTCAGGTCACAACTATGTTGTGGTCAAGTCAAAGTCTTAACTCATTTCACAAGTCATTTTGAAAAGGGTCTGACGGGGGAACAGTATGGCCAGTCCAACTGTCCATAACCGCGGACGCGGCTATTCGAATAGTTTGACACTCTCTAGAGATTGTACACTTTCACCACAACATTCTATACATCCGACAGGAACAAATCCTGAATTCACCATACTCAGTATGTGGATAATCAATCCTAACCTTTCAATTACACTCCCTAGTATAAGCACCTCTCCTGTGAGTTTGGCCTCCCAACCATGACCACTGTCATCTTGGGTACTGCACAGGTGGACAATCTTCACAAGGTAGCCTCAGCTCAGACCTTGGCCGTAAGAGAACTAATACTAACGTATATAAGTTTCCAGTCAAACCCTACCCAATATTCGGGTATTGTGGTTGTACGATAAAATTGGAATGGTATCGCATCCAGACAACCATCAGTTTTATAAAGGGCTAAGGCTCATGCCTCAACATTTTCATCACCAAAATCATCAAGTGTTTGGAAACACATGTCCAAAACATTTCAATAGAATGATCCATCATTCCAAGGTTTTCATAACCATTTTTCCACCAAGTACTCCCATCTAAAGTTGATCAAGTTTTATGCTTAGCACTAGCATCTACAGTTGGGAATGGTAATAGTGAGGGGTGGTAACTGGTGGAGTTTCACTAAGTCCAACGTTATATCTTAGGCTGAGATCAAGGTTTCTAGCTTAGGCCAAATTTTATGCTCTTAGGGCAAACTTGAGCACAACTGTCTAATATCTACCAAACTCTTAAGTAGACTCTAAGTAAGATTTGATAAAGAAATAAAGTAAGAAGCTTGCCATAAAACTAGGATTGGTTTAGCAAGTTGGTATGATCACATACGCTTAAGGCATATAGTAATCATATCACAAACATGGGTTCGTAGCCACAATAGGGTATTTTGCAAGTGTTAGCTTGCACTGGTATAGTATCTTGCAAGTGTTCGCTTCAATTGGTCAACTTGGTTAGTAAAGCTTGCCTTGTGCAGAGCAGTGGTTGAAGTTCTCTTCGGCTTCCTCTTCGTAGTATCCTCCTTCTTCCTCGTAGTATCCTTGGTCGGTACTAGCGTATATGAATAAATACGAGGTACACAATCACCAAACAATACTTAACTACTTTCACTCATCACACACAAGGGTCCTATATATGATCTAGCATCATCTCTAACATTACAAGGTTAAGGATTGGTTTAAGTCTTTTTATTTTAGAAAAGTAATTTCTACTCATTGAAAAACTACTTAAGATTTAATATTCTCCAAACTAAACATGGGATCCTGTTGACACATGTCATCACCACATATTGTAGTCCATGGGAATGTGATTTAAAGTGGTGTCACAATTCAATAAGGTTTTACCCTTTTATTTTAATTGATTAAAGTGTCTAGAAATGCTTATGTAGCATTCTTTTATTCCTTGAACATTATTTCTGCAAATAAACCTATTTATTTTTATATATTCTGAAAGGTATGGTTAAATGTGATTTTTGAGAGTTGGAATCAACTCAAAAGCTTTTATGGTTTAAATTTGAAAAAAGTTTGAATGCAGAAAAGCTTCTGCCTTGTTATTTTTGCTATGGGTGATCTAGAGATCCAAATGACTTGAATCCAACGGGCTTGGATTAAGCATTCATAGACCTTTCCAACAAAATTGGTTTCATCCAATTTGGTGCACTGAATCGACCTGTGTTGATTTTTGAAGTTGGGTACAGAAGTGTGTTTGAAATTAAAAAGAAAAAGGTTTAATTTGAATTGCTGGGCTGCGCGGGAAATTCTAACGGGCCGTCCTGCTAAGCGCAGTGCTCCCGTGGGCTGCGTAAGTGGGTGTCCCCACTCGTCAGTGACACGGGGCTGGGCGAAGCGGTATGGGGCAACGTGGGTCGTTCGATCTAGTTCTAATCCAATGGCTGAGGGTCATCGTCGACGCGAGACAGCTCCGACGAGAACAAAACTTAGCACGGCCAGTGGGGGGGTGCTGGGGGCTCACCGGGGTACGGGCGAGGGTCGGCGAGGCGGGCGAACGGCGAAGTCGACGACGGCGATCCTCCTGGCACCGGTGGCTTCTCCTGGGGCGGCTCCAACCGCTGGCTCCCTTCTTCTCCAGAGGCGGCGGGCTCCAGTGAAATTCCGGCGAAGTGGTGCTCGCCTTGCTCTGAGGATGGTGTGGCACGGTCAGTGGGGAGAGGGGAATGAGATGGTGTGAAGAAATCGTGCGGGGGTGGCCTCTATTTATAGTCGAGAGAGGGGACCGTCGGGGCGCAAGGTGAGCTCGTCGGGGGCGACGTTACAGGTAGCTAATGGCATGGGCAAGGGTAGGGGCGGTGCTGTGTCTCCTGGCGATGCTCAACGACATGATCGCGAGGCATGGAGCGGTGTGGTTTGGTCTGGAACGGGCGGTGCTCTGCGCGGCAGAGGCGGCGTCTTCGACGGCGGGCGGTGGTTGTATGGCACGGGGTGGCAAACGGGAGTGTCTGGCAGGGTCCTGGGTCGGTGGTGATCGTGTGTGCGCGCGGTGAGGGCGGCGCGCTGTCTGGGTACGCTGGTCGCGGGTGGTGCTCTGGCGCACGCTCGACATGGTCTGGGCGCGGCTTGTGCGCGTGGTCCAGGGCTTGGCAATGCTCGCGGCTGGGACAGGCAGTGGCGATGGACGGTGGGCTGCCTCCCAGACATGCTGGCTAGGCTTGCCGCTACTCCTAGCTTGCTGTCCACATTGGGGTGACATGGGGGTGCTCGGCTGTTCACCATTAATGGCAATGGCAAGCTCACAGGGGTGCTAGTGTTGGGCTAATCTTTCTAGATGATCTACTGGTTTGTGTGTGAGCTAACTAGGGAACAAGTTAGGCTCAAAACACTGCACACTATAGTGTTTGTGGTTTTGGTTGATTTGTGTCTGCAACCTGTTTGATGAAATGGCCGCATGAACTCAAGTTTTGAATTTTGAAATGAATTTTGGTGAGTTTGCTAGATTGGTTCTGGTGAGTCTGCAGATGCTTGGGTTTTGAAAGTTGAGCTTGTTTGAGTGGGTTTTGAAAAAGTGGGATCTTCCCATATGAAGAAGATTCAATTTTGAATTGTCATTTAAACTATGCATATGAAAGTTTCTGGATGATCACAAAGTGGGCCTTGATACTCTGTTATGAGTACATTCAAGGGGTGCAAAGATCCAGAAAAGTTTCTGTTAGGTTTTGAAAGTTTGAGATAGCCAAATTAGGCATCTGAGTTAAATTGGCCAAAATGACCATTCACTTAATATATTTGTTTTGATTTACTTGTCTTTAGGAAAAGTCTGGGAAATGTTTTAGATGATGTTCTTTTCACCTAAGAAACATTTTACAAGCAATGGATCACACAAACAAGGTGGTTTTTAAAGAAATTCAAAATCCATGCATACACATATACATGCATTCATGAATTCATTTAGAAAAGTTTTTGTTAACCCTAAACTTGAGGATTAGTGTTTTGATGATCTAAGTTTGATATTTTTGGGATGTTACAAACCTTCCCCCCTTAAACAAAATCTCATCCCGAGATTTGAGAAAGGACTAAAAGATTACCTAGGATTTGAAGAGATCTGGAAACTCCGTTCTGATGTGATCTTCGCGTTCCCAGGTAGCCTCCTCTTCTGTGTGGTTGCTCCACTGAATCTTGAGAAACTTGATGCTTCGGTTACGTAGTTCAAAGGCTTCTTCCAATATACGGATGGGTACTTGGGATAGGTTAGATCATCATTGATCTCTATGGTCCGTGATCGATATTCTTGAACACTTGTCTTCTCGGGACTTGAGACATTTATAAGTAACGAGATATGGAACACATTGTGCACAGCTGACATCTCTTCGGGTAGTTCCAGTTGATACGATACTTCTCCTCGACGGTTTAAGATTTTGAAAGGTCCGATATATCTGGGGGATAACTTTCCTTTGAGTTGGAAACATTGCATTCCCTTCAATGGCGACACTTTCAGATAAACAAAATCTCCGACATTGAAGGCGAGGTCTCGACGTCTCTTGTCGGCGTAACTCTTCTGTCGGGATTGGGCTGTCTTGAGGTGTTCACGAATCTTGTGAACCTTCTCTTCTGCTTCTCGCAGAATGTCGGGTCTGAAAATCTGACTCTCTCCTACTTCCGACGAGTTCAAAGGGGTGCGGCACTTTCTTCCGTACATAAATTCAAATGGGGCCATTTGCAAACTGGCTTGGTAACTATTGTTGTATGAAAATTCTGCAAACGGCAGACAGTCTTCCCATTTGGATCCATATTCTAGCACACATGCTCTAAGCATATCTTCGAGTATTTGGTTTACTCGCTCCGTTTGTCCATCGGTCTGAGGGTGATAAGCGATCTGAAATCTAGGCGGTTCCTAAACCTTCTTGGACTTTCTTCCGTAATCTCGAGGTAAACCGAGTTCCTCGATCCGAGACTATGTTCTTGGGGACTCCATGCAAACTAACGATTCTAGCGATGTATAACTCCGCTAGCTTCAACTCGGTAGGTGGTTTTGACGGCAAGAAATGGGCTACTTTGGACAATCTGTCCACTATGACCCAAATAGAGTCATTTCCCTACTAGAAGTAGGTAGTCCGATGATAAAGTCCATTCCTACTGTAATCCCATTTCCATTCCGGAATCGCAAAGGTTGCAACAATCCAAATGGGTCGTTGATGTCCTGCCTTGACTCGCTGACATATGTCACACTTGGCGATATAGCTTCCGATTTCTCTCTTCATCTTATGCCACCAAAATTGCTCTTTCAAATCTTGATACATCTTGGTTCCTTCGGGATGGATAGAATAAAGAGTATCATGAGCCTCCTTCAAGATAACTTCTTTCAACTCTGAATCTGCTGGTACACAAAGGCGTCCTTTGTACCACAGAACTCCTTCTTCGTCCTCGGTGAATCCGGGTACTTCGCCTGTACCGATACGACGCTTGATTCCATCGATACTAGCATTTCCTTTCTGCGCCTCTTTAATATGACTGATCAAAGTGGGCTGAAGTTCTATGTTGGCCAAAAATCCTTCACTTACTAATTCCATTCGAAAATCTTCCATCTCTTTGTGCAAACTTGGTTTCTCCTTTGAAATCATGGAGTTCAAGCGGCACGGCAATCTGCTAAGGGCATCGGCTACCACATTGGCTTTTCCAGGGTGATAGTGAATGTCCAGGTCATAATCCTTGATTAATTCAATCCATCTTCTCTGCCTCATATTCAGCTCCTTCTGAGTGAATATATACTTTAGGCTCTTGTGATCCGAATAAATCTCACAACGGTTTCCCATTAGGTAATGTCTCCATGTCTTCAGGGCTAGAACTACGGCTGCGAATTCGAGGTCATGGGTTGGGTAATTTTTTTCATGTTGCTTCAGTTGTCGCGATAGATAAGATATAACTTTGCCTTCTTGCATTAGCACACATCCGACAAGTCTTGGATGTGTCACAATACACATCGAAGGGCTTCGTAATATCCGGCATGATCAAGATTGGGGCTGAAATCAATCTCCTCTTGAGTTCTTGAAAACTCTCTTCGCACTTGTCCGTCCATTCAAACTTCTTGTCTTTCTTCAGTAATTGGGTCATGGGTCGGGCTATACTCGAGAATCCTTCTACGAATTTGCGGTAATATCCCGCCAATCCGAGAAAAGCACGAACTTGGGTTTGAGTGGTGGGGGATTGCCAATCTTCTACATCTTTCACTTTGGCAGGGTCTACGGCAATTCCTCCGGCTGATACAATATGACCGAGAAATCATACTTCCTGTAACCATAATTCACATTTGCTAAACTTTGCATACAACTGATGCTCTCTAAGGGTTCCAAGGATGGTCCTTAGGTGTAGCTCATGTTCTTCTTCCGATTTGGAATAAATCAGAATGTCATCGATGAAAACAACGACAAACTTATCCAGGAAGTCCATAAAAGTCTTATTCATGAGGTTCATGAAATAAGCAGGGGCATTGGTTAATCCAAAAGACATGACTGTATACTCATACAATCCATATCTGGTGGTAAAGGCAGTCTTTGGAATATCCTCTGCACGAATTTTGAGTTGATGAGTAGCCAGTTCTAAGATCAATCTTAGAAAACACCTGGGCACCGGTCAACTGATCAAACAAATCTTCGATCTTAGGCAAGGGGTACTTGTTCTTGATGGTGACATCATTCAACTTCCTATAGTCCGTACACAAACGGTTACCTCCATCCTTCTTGTCCACAAACAAGACAGGTGATCTCCATGGGGACGCACTTGGTTGAATCAATACGATTTCCAACATGGAATCCAACTGCTTCTTCTAGTTCGATGGGTTCATACTATAGGGTCTACGGGCTATGGGTCCTGTTAGGGATTAGTTCGATGATAAACTCGATATCCCGATCTGGGGCATACCGGCAAAACATCCGGAAATACATCGGGTATTCGCAGACTATCCGAACTTGGTCAATGGTAGGTTGGGCTAGACTCTTGTTACACTTGAATTGGCGAGGTAAGGTTTTATATATGCTCGATCGATACTCCGGTATCGGTCATGGTAATGGCTTTCTTGTCACAGTCAATCAATCCTTTATGCTTGGACATCCAATCCATTCCTAGTACTACTTCCAAACCTTTAGTTCCGAATACTATTAGGTTAGCATAAAAATCTATGCCATGGATTCAGATAGGGACGGCTTTGCAAATTTGCCTAGCCTTGGTGGTTGATCTGGGAATTTGCACAATCATCACATGCTTCAATTTGGTTGGTTGAATTTTACTAGTTCAGGCAAATTCTTCGGTGACAAATGAATGCGATGCACCAGAATCAAACAACACTCTTGCAAGTACTGAATTAACAGAAAACATACCCAGCACGACGTCTGGCGCTTCCTGAGCTTCTTCAGCATGCATGAGAAAAAGACAGCCATTGCGGTTAAGTGAATTCCCTGGGGCAAATCTTCTCCCTGGCTAGACACGACGCTGCTGCTGAGCTGGGACATTGGCATTGGGGGCTGTAGCATTCTTCTTGTTGGGGCACTCATTGGAATAGTGGCCTTTATTTCCACAGTCATAATAGGTCACTTGTGACTTGTCCTTGGCTGAGCGACAGTACATTGCTTCCAGTCCTCGGGGCAGTGTTGGGGTTGGTGGTAGTATTGTTGGTGTTGAACTTGGGTGGGGCACGGGTGAAATTGCTAGAGTTGCCGGGGTTGTTGTGATTTCCTCCGTGTCTAGGGTTTCCACGGTTGGGATAGGTCGGACGGGTCATAGGGGGTCTGTTGGTTCGTGGGGCAAATCCTGGAGATGGGTTGGGGCGATACTTTGGGGTCTGATGGGTTCCTGGTTGATGCATCATGCGACGCTTACGGTTCTCATTGGCCTGGTTGATCTTTCCTTCCATCCGGATAGCAGAGTCGACAAGGGCTTCAATATCCACAAAGGGGATATTGACTAACACCATCTGCATCTCGTCATGCAGACCATTCAGGAATCTTTCTTTCTTCTTGGCTTCGGTGTCTATCTCGTCCGGGGCATACCTAGCTAATGACAAAAATTTGTCACGGTATTCCACTACAGTCATCCTTCCTTTCTTCAAGTCTCTGAACTCGTCTCTCATTCTCTTGATCAAACCTGGTGGCACATGGGTTCTGCTAAACTTGACCTTGAATTCCTCCCAGGTCATCATCTGGCCTCCGGTCATTGCACGAACAATGTTCCACCATGCCCTGGCATCTCCGGCTAGATAATGGGTGGCGAACAAGACTTTCTCGTTGGCTTCCACTCCAGCTACTTCTAAGTTATTTTCCATGGTTTGCAGCCAATCATCAGCATCTAGGGGTTCTTCCGACTTGGTGAAAACGGGTGGGTTGGTATTCTGGAAATTCTTGAGTTTAGATCCGTGGTTGTCCTGGTTTCCATGGCCTTGGTTATTGTGGGCTAGCTGGGCTATCTGTTGCAGAGTGGCTAGGTTGGCTTGACGTTCGGCTCTTTCAGCTTCGCGGTCAGAAGTCAACATTTGCAGGATCTGCAACATCGGGTCCGGGGCTGAACCACTTCCTCCACGTGGCATCTGAGGATTGATATCGATCATGAGAAAAGAGGGAAATTTCTAAGGTTTTGGGTCTTTGAAAAGTTTTTAGAGTTTGACTCAAGTTTTCTAGCAACCTGCTTTTTCATTCATTCACTCATAGCACACAGTACAACACACACCACAACAAGGAAAAACAGATGGTTTTAAGAACCATTCTGAAATCTATGATACAGTGGGACCGACTACTACTCACTACGCTAGTGCTCAGTGCTACTACTCCTCGGAGTTTGCGGCTTCATCATCTTCAGGATCATCGATGAAGGCGAAATCATCCTCATCGGTGAAGAAGTCCATGGCCTGATCCTCCAGAAAATCATCGTCATCGCTGGGATAGGAGTAAGGGTCTCCACGAAGATGTTCTCCGGCATTCTCCCTTTCCTCTAACTGCATGTCTCTCTCGTGGATGGTCTCTTCCAAAGATGAGATGCGATGGCGGAGACGGGCAATAATGCGCTCCTTCTTGTCGAGCTAACGGCGGCAAGACTTGCGATCCTTGGCTAGCATGGCGATGGTCTGATCATTCGTCTTGATGATGGAAGACTTGTGGTTGCAATAGTCACGACAGTTGTCCAACTCCTGCTGACGGTCATACATCATGAAGCTAAGGTGGTCCAATTGAGTCTTCAGCTCGGGGTGGTATGGGGCTTCCAGTGGTTGTCCATTTGCATCACGTCTTGGAAAAAACTCAAAGCGAGTACCCTTGATCTGATTGATGCTCTGTCCACACAGACGGGAAAGAGCTTCCTGCATTGCTCTGGCAAGTCCATTGAGCCAGTTTTTCCCTCGCTGTGGGAGGTTCAATCTTTCCTCGGAGACTTGCAACAATTAGCCACTGCAGGTCTTCTCCTCCTTGATCATTGAGCTGAGCTCCGAAGAACTCGGGGTGCGGACGCTCCAGAAGTTCCGAAAGCTGATCCAGATCCCTCTCAAAGATAAGGTCTCCCCCATTTCCGAGTTGATAAAACTTGTTGTACTTCACGTCCATCTATAAAAATAGAGGATGAGTAGATTAGCAAAGTGATCAAGTGTGTCAAAATTTTATCTATTTTGCAAGAGTTTTTGAGGAACATGAAATTTTATGAAAGAATTAAAGAGATAAGAATGAGAATAGGTTTTTGTAAATATTTGTTTCTTTGGTTTTTTTAAACTAAGTTTTTGGTTCAACGTCCAACCTAACTAGGGTCTCCTATGGTCAGGATGGCTCTGATACCAACTTGTCAACACCCGGATTTTTCAATCCTAGATGCGTGTTATGCCATACATCGCAATCCCAGGATTACCATTTTTGCGAGACATAACAGAATTGGATACCATAGTACTTCATCCATTACAACGATACAAGTTCGTACACAAATAGGGATCTCATGATCCAGTTCTTAATACAACATCAAGCAGCGGAATACGTAATAATAACGGTAGCGTAGGCGAAGCTCCATCTTCGGGGTCACAGGCAATGCTGACGATGGGAGATGATCCTAGTTGTCGTAACCTTCCTGGGGTCCATCCTCCAGGTACTCCTCTTCATAGTCTAGCCATGGGAATAGCCAGGGACAAAGCCATGAGTACTCTTTAAGTACTCGCAAACTAATACTAACAAGTAAAGGGGGTTTTTGGATAATGGGACACTAGGCTCTAGGGTTGTTTTGCAAAAAGCCAGGTTTATCTCTACTAAGCTCCAAAGCTGGTCACAATTTTATAACTCCTAAATGGGATCTTGTAATTCAGGTCACAACTCTGTTGTGGTCAAGTCAAAGTCTTAACTCATTTCACAAGTCATTTTGAAAAGGGTCTGACGGGGGAACAAGATGGCCATCTAATCGTCCATAATCATGGACGCGGCTATTCAATAGTTTGACACTGCAGAGATTGTACACTTTCACCACAACATTCTATACATCCGTCAGAACAAATCCTGAATTCACCATACTCAAGATGTGGATAATCAATCCTAACCTTTCAATTACACTCCTAGTATAAGCACCTCTCCGTGAGTTTGGCCTCCCAACCATGACCACCGTCATCTTGGGTGCTGCATGTGGACAATCTTCACAAGGTAGCCTCGGCTCGGACCTTGGCCGAGGGAGCTAATACTAAGGTATATAAGTTTCAAATAAGCCCTACCCAATATTCGGGTATTGTGGTTGTACGATAAAATTGGAATGGTATCGCATCCAGACAACCATCTGTTTTATAAAGGGCTAAGGCTCATGCCTCAACATTTTCATCACCAAAATCATCAAGTGTTTGGAAACACATGTACAAAACATTTCAATAGAATGATCCATCATTCCAAGGTTTTCATAACCATTTTTCCACCAAGTACTCCCATCTAAAGTTGATCAAGTTTTATGCTTAGCACTAGAATCTACAGTTGGGAATGGTAATAGTGAGGGGTGGTAAATGGTGGAGTTTCACTAAGTCCAACATTATATCTCAGGCTGAGATCAAGGTTTCTAGCTTAGGCCAAATTTTATGCTCTTAGGGCAAACTTGAGCACAGCTGTCTAATATCTACCAAACTCTTAAGTAGACTCTAAGTAAGCTTTGATAAATAAATAAAGTAAGAATCTTGCCATAAAACTAGGATTGGTTTAGCAAGTTGGTATGATCACATACGCTTAAGGCATATAGTAATCATATCACAAACATGGGTTCGTAGCCACAATAGGGTATTTTGCAAGTGTTAGCTTGCACTGGTATAGTATCTTGCAAGTGTTCGCTTCAATTGGTCAACTTGGTTAGTAAAGCTTGCCTTGTGCAGAGCAGTGGTTGAAGTTCTCTTCGGCTTCCTCTTCGTAGTATCCTCCTTCCTCCTCGTAGTATCCTTGGTGCTGTGTCTCCTGGCGATGCTCAAAGACATGATCGTGAGGCATGGGGCAGTGTGGTTTGGTCTGGAACGGGCGGTGTTCTACGCGGCATAGGCGGCGTCTTCGACGGCGGGCGGTGGTTGTATGGCATAGGGCGGCAAACAAGAGTGTCTGGCGTGGTCCTGGGTCGGTGGTGATCGTGTGTGCGCGCGGTGAGGGCGGCGCGCGGTCTGGGGACGCTGGTCGCGGGTGGTGCTCTGGCGCACGCTCGGCATGGTCTGGGCGCGGCTTGTGTGCGTGGTCGTGGATTGCAATGCTCATGGCTGGGACAGCGATGGCGATGGACGGTGGGCTGCCTCCCAGACATGCTGTCTAGGCTTGCTGCTGCTCCTAGCTTGGTGTCCACATTGGGGTGACATGGGGGTGCTCGGCTGTTCACAATTAATGGCAATGGCAAGCTCACAGGGGTGCTAGTGTTGGGCTAATCTTTCTAGATGATCTACTGGTTTGTGTGTGAGCTAACTAGGGAACAAGTTAGGCTCAAAACACTGCACACTATAGTGTTTGTGGTTTTGGTTGATTTGTGTCTGCACCTGTTTGATGAAATGGCATGAACTCAAGTTTTGAATTTTGAAATGAATTTTGGTGAGTTTGCTAGATTGGTTCTGGTGAGTCTGCAGATGCTTGGGTTTTGAAAGTTGAGCTTGTTTGAGTTGGTTTTGAAAAAGTGGGATCTTCCCATGTGAAGAAGATTCAATTTTGAATTGTCATTTAAACTATGCATTTGAAAGTTTCTGGATGATCACAAAGTGGGCCTTGATACTCTGTTATGAGTACATTCAAGGGGTGCAAAGATCCAGAAAAGTTTCTGTTAGGTTTTGAAAGTTTGAGACAGCCAAAGTAGGCATGTGAGTTAAATTGGCCAAAATGACCATTCACTTAATATATTTGTTTTGATTTACTTGTCTTTAGGAAAAGTGTGGGAAATGTTTTAGATGATGTTCTTTTCACCTAAGAAACATTTTACAAGCAATGGATCACACAAACAAGGTGGTTTTTAAAGAAATTCAAAATCCATGCATACACATATACATGCATTCATGAATTCATTTAGAAAAGTTTTTGTTAACCCTAAACTTGAGGATTAGTATTTTGATGATCTAAGTTTGATATTTTTGGGATGTTACAATCCTTCCCAAATCTCGGGATGATATTTATTTTAAGGGTGGTAGCCTGTCACATCCCAATATTTTCCAAATCTTGTAATGTGAAAAATAAATAAACAAAATAAATAATTGTTGAAAATTAGGGTGAAAAGAAACTTTTGTTTCTAAATGGAAACCTAAAATTCCATCTTGAACAAACTTTGGTTAATGTTTGAATCTAACTAAATTCAAATCAAGTGGAATGCATTCCTCATAAAATGCATCTTTAAGGTTAAACACTTGGAGAATAAACCAAAATTCTAAAACCCTAATGGAAGAAAATCATTTTCAAGTTATCTCTAAGACTATGGATTTGATACATATAAAATTGGTCAAACAAACATTTCAAAAATGACCAAGAATGACAAAGGGAAATATTATAAAACCATATAAAATGATTTCATTCAATTTGGAGCCATAGATAAAATCTTATGAATTTAATAAGATAAGGAAATTGAATTTCCAAAGCTAATATAGCACCTATCTAAAAATCCATGCCATATGGTGAGCAAATAATCCTAAAAATATTTAAAAGGTTAAACAAATATTAAATAAGATTTTAAAAAATTAGAATCACCAAGTTTGGATCTTTAAATAAAAAGATATGGATTTTATAAGAAATATTAAATGAGGAATATTTAAAAATTAACTCTTGACCTAATCCATAAGAAAATGGAATAATTATGATCCAAATCCAAATAAAATATAAGGATAAATAATTTTTCCAAAATAAATAAAATGGCATAAACCAAATTCTATTTGAATAAAGACAAATCCAATTTTAAATGATTAATAAAACATATTAAAAACATTTCCAAATAATTCAAGGTGAATTATTTGACACCCTATTAAGTAAATAAAACTTACTGAAAGGTTTTGGAAGGATTTAGAATTTAAATGGATTTTAAAAACATTATTAAATCTTGAATGAATTAATACAAGAACCTACTTTAAATAACTAAAAGAATAAAAGATTTATTATAAATTTGACTTCAGAATGTGGTAATAAACAATGTTTGATTATTCACAAAATTTGGCAAAGGTTTGTATTCAAATGAGTGTTTGAATTGTTTAATCAAAATCAAAACAGAATAAAAGAAATGGAAAAAGAAAAAGAATCAGGTCAAAAAAATGAAAGGAGCAGCCAGCCCAGCTAGCCCACTAAGCCATCAGCCCACCTCTCCCTCTCACCCCCAGAGTGAACCGTTTTCACCCGTGAATCAACCCACACAAAGGATGACAACTGGACCCCACCTCCTCCTCTCTCTCTCACTCGCTGACGCCAGGCGCTACCGCCACGCAAGCTTCTTCCCCACCCATGCGATGACTTCGCCCCTCTCCTCGCTGCCGTTTCTGGCCGGGAATCAAACCCGTTAATTCGCCACTAATGCTGGAGTAAACCCCGCCCCGACCACGCACACTTAAGCACCTGCTCCCCCTCTCCGTTTTCCCCCAGAAACCACCTACTCCCTGCCCCAGGCCGTCCCCATTTTCGTTTGTACCGCCGCAGCCACCGTCGGACTCCGACGTCAATTCCGGCAGCTCCACGTCGCCCCTCGCCCCCTCGACCACACACGCATGTTCCATAGACCCTGGCGCATCTCCCCGTGCCTTCCATTCATCCACGCAAGAACCATGTCGTTGACAACATCTTCCCAGAGCAGCGCCGCCGTTTTCTTCAACTCCGGCGATGCCTCCCTGTAAGCCACGCCTCCCCCTCCACCTCTGGATGACCCTCCTACATTCACCACTCTAACACGCATCTCACCATGATTTACTTTTTCTCTGGCATGCCTTGAAGCCTCATCTTCAACCTCGTCTGAGCACACCCGATGGTTCCATGAACTCCGGCGAGGAATCACTAGTGACCCCGTGCAACCCTGTCCCTGCCGAGACCACGTTGAGCTTCAGTGTCACTCCGCGAACCCGGTGATCCCACTCCCTCTCTTCCTAGCATCCTGCATCGCCGGCAAGCTTGCAGCCCGAGTGCGCCGCCGCGAGTCGCCGCCGCCAGCGCCGCTCGCTTTAGGTCAAACGCGTAGCGACCGTTGGATCTCGATCCTGTGTCATAGATAGATTCACTTAAAATGAAGGGGTATGCGATCTGTGCCATGCGATCAAGATAAATCCTACGGTCTGAATCGCTCGATCCAAATGAAACGGTACCAGCGAGTAAGATTCAGCCACGTGTCCAGTGATTTGTTTTAAAAACAGAAACTTGTCTATTAGATGTTCAATTTTGAAAATTGCATAAATTTCAAACCACACGTCCAAATTTTGCAAATTTTATATCAATGGAATTAGCAAGACAAATCCTATCCAACCATCCCCTTTGTTTAGTAAATTGCTTCTGTTAAATTGATTATTTTTGCAGAAACTTGTGTAGGCATATTTTGTGTATAAAATTCTTTCTAAAATTATTTTTTTTATAAAATCTTTGGAAAATGGTTTTTTTTGAACCTACTGACCATAGAAATCAATTTGTGGGTTCAAAAACATATTTGGTGAAGCAAAAGAATAAAACCTTGAATTAAAGCATTTCTACTCAAATAAAAATATTTTTTAATTGTTAAAAATGATTTTGGAGGAAAACCTTTGGGAAATGTTTTGATTTAAACTCTCTGACCCTAAACACCAAGTTTTAGTATTTAAAAATGTATTTGGTGAACCCTATAAAGATTGTTACTTTGATAAAAGCATTTTCAACCACATAAAATATTGATTTGGTTTAAAAATGGTTTAAAGATAAAATCGTTTGCAAATGGTTTTGCCACTTTATAAAATGACCAATAGGTGTTTTCAAATGTTTATAACCTATTATAAACCACTTTTCCAAATAAAACAATCTTTACATGCTTGCATGCATTGCTTTGTTTCTATCATTTTATGTGATGTTGCTTGAATGGTATATTGAAATTTTAACTTGCTTGATTGAATTGTAGTGATTTGAAGAGTGTGAGTATTGCAAGGACAAGGAGTGAACTTATACTCTCTACCAAAAAGGCAAGTGATGCTTCATACTTTTGTCCCATTATTTTCACTATGCATTAGTGATATTTCTAAGTAGGACTTGCATGGAATTTTGCTAAGTGTAAACTATGCCATGGGAAATCCTAGTAGATGAAACCTTAGTAGAATTCTCCTAAGTTAAGATTCCTAATACTATCATGCTTAGCTTAGCTAGTAGAAAACAAGGGTGGATTATATTCATACTATGGAATATTTCTAAGTCAAGGACTTGTGTTTTTGTTTAATAAAACAACTAAGTGAATGAATCATCTGGGTGGAATGGAAGGAATGGTTTGTGTTGACTGGTTACACAAGACCCATTTCTATGGTTTACCTTGTGTATCACACTTGTGGATGGCCACCCAGGAACAAAGAGATTTGAGGTGTCAAATGTTGAGAAGCTTAAAGTGCAGCCACTTGGCATTATGGGGTCTGCCTGGATCATATAGGTTGCAATAACTTAGCCAAATGGACAGTCGGTGGTAGGGGATGATAGGTTGGAACACGTCCATTCTGGTCTAAGGGAAGGCTTCTGAAAGATCTTGTATTGGGAAACCAAGTCTTGTGGGGAAAGTGCACCACCTCTATAGAGTGTAAAATATAAGTACCTAGTCATGTCCCTCGTAAAGGACAATTTGAGCATCAAGACATGGAAGCTATCAAGAATCTCCTCATCCCAATTTCTAAGTTAAAAACTTGTGGTTGAACAAGGGTTGAAGGATCACCAATTTCTATTGGGAGATGCATTGGGAAAGATTTTGTCAAGCAAAAACTTAGTCTTTTCAAATGATAAGGAAAATCTATTTTGAGCAAAGCAAGCCTAAGCTCCACTTAGCCAAATGCATATAGATGATAGACTCCACTATACTACCATAGTATCACTTGCCAATACAATTCAAATGTATTGACCTTTGTGGCTGTAACTTGTTATGTTGCAGGTTTGTTTGATATTAGTGAAGTAGGATTACAAGTCTACAACCAACATGTTTGCCTGTGGCACTTTGAAGATGAAGGACCCCATGTTATTGTTATATTCTGCTGCATTGTAATGAGATAGCCAAATGAGCTATGTAAGATGTAATAAATTATTTTATTCCTGGTTATAAAGTTGTATTATGACCTTTGTTTCTTGATATTACATCTTAATTGTGGATGCTAGCTATTGATCCAGGGACTAGCATTGTAAACACAGGTATCTCTACCTTATTAAAGGTTGGGAACCTTACATTGGCCCAACTTTTGTTTTAAAAACAGAAAAGGTTCTATTAGATGAGTGATTTTGTAAAATTCATAACTTTTGTTTTACACGTCCAAAAATTACAAATGTTATATCAATGGAATTAGGAAAATGTGAAGTTTGAAATAGTGGCCTTAGTTTAGTATTTTGCTTATCGAAAATTGGGTGTTTTTGCAGAAACATTTGTAGGACTATTTTGCTTATAAAAATTATTCTAAAGATGATTTTTACGTAAAATCTTTGTCAAATGGTTTTTTTTGAACTCTCTGACCCTAAACACTAACTTTTGGATTTAAAAATATATTTTGTGACACTAAGGAATTATTCCTTTGAATAAAAGCCTTTCTAGGAAAACAAAAATGTTGCTATGATTTAAAAATGATTTTTGAGTGAAACCTTTTTACAAATGGATTGGTTTTAAACACTTTGACCATAAACACTAACATTTGTGTTTAAAAACAAATTTTTCTAACCCTAGAAATTATTACTTTGATTAAAATCAT
This sequence comes from Avena longiglumis, assembly GCA_030063025.1. Taxonomy (NCBI): domain Eukaryota; kingdom Viridiplantae; phylum Streptophyta; class Magnoliopsida; order Poales; family Poaceae; genus Avena; species Avena longiglumis. The sequence goes on along the minus strand of CP125974.1, from coordinate 187,723,305 downwards.
TTCTAGCAAAACAAAAATGATTTAAAATGGCCATTTTCACTAACTTGTTTTTAAATGGTTTTGCCACTGACCAATAGGTATTTTGAAATGTTAAACCTTGTTAGAAAACACTTTTTCAAATAAAACAATCTTTTGCATGCTTGCATGAATTGTTTTGTTTTCATTATTTTATGTGATGAATTGTTTGAATGCTAGTTTGAATTTGTGCCTTGATTGAATTGTAGTGAACTTTGAAGAATGTGACTTTTGCAAGATCAAGGAGTATAGCTAGACTCTCTACTAAAAAGGCAAGTGGTGCTTCATACATTTTGTCCTATTATTTTCACTATGCATTAGTGATATTTTGAGTAGGACTTGCATGGAATTTTTACTAAGTATGTTATGCCTTGGGAAATCCTAGTAGATGATGCCTTAGCGAAATTTTCTCTAAGTTAAGATTCTTGCTACTACTATTCTTAGCATAGCTAATAGAAAAAAAGGGTGGATTATTCATGCTATGAAATTTTTCTAAGTCTATGACTTGTGTTTTGATTAATAAAACAACTATGTGAATGAATCACTTGGGTAGAATGGAAAGAATGGGTTATGTTGAGTGGTTACTTAGGGCCCACTTTTATGGCCTCCCTGGTGTATCTCACTTGTGAAAAGACACCTAGGAACAAAGAGATTTGAGATGTTAAGTGTTGAGAAGCTTCTAGTGCAGCCACATGGCAATATGGGCTCTGCCTGGATCATATAGGTTACAATAACTTAGTCAAATGGACAGATGGTGGTAGGGTGATAGGATGGAACGCGTCCATTTGGTCTAAGGGAAGGCTTCTAAAAGATCTTGTCTCGATGCATGTCGAGTCTTGTGGGAAAAGTGCACCACCTCATGAGAGAGTAAAATCTAAGTACTTAGCCGTGTCCCCGGCAATGGACAATTTGAGCATCAAGACATTGAAGGTATCAAGGATCTCCTCATCCCAATTTCTAAGTTAAAAACTTGTGGTTGAACATGGGTTAAAGGATCACCAATTTCCATTGGTAGTTCCTTGGGTGATTTTGATAAACAAAACTTAGTGTTTTCAACTAATAAGGAAATATTATTTTGAGCAAATCGAGCTTCAGCTACACTTAGCCAAATGCATATTGATGTTAGATACCACTATTCTACCATAGTATCACTTGCCAATACAATTCAAATGTATTGAACCTTGTGGCTATAACTTATTATGTTGCAGGTTTGTTTGATGTTAGTGAAGTGTGTTGAATAGAATTACAAGTCTACAACCAACATGATTTCCTGTGGCATATGAAGATGAAGGACTCCATGCTATATACTTATTTCTACTTCATTGTAATGAGATAGCCAAATGAGCTATGTAAGATGTAATGAATTATTTTATTCCTGGTTATAAGTTGTAATATGACCTTAGTTTCTTGATATTACATCTTAAACTGTGGATTCTAGCTATTCGATCCAGGGACTAGCATTGTAAACATAGGGATCTCTACCTTATCAGGTTGGTACCTCTACAATCTCCTAAGACACTTCTCCTTTGTGGCTTAAAATCTTGAATGGTCCAACATATCTAGGTTCCAATTTTCCTTTGACTCCAAATATCTTCACACCACGAAGTGGTGAGACTCTAAGATAAGCTCTATCACCTACCTCATAGGTGACTTCTCTATGTTTTGGATCTATGTAGCTCTTTTGTCGGGACTGGGCTATCTTCAATCTGTCATTTACCAATTTGACTTTCTCTTCAGCTTCCTTGATTAATTTTGGTCCGAACAAATTTCTTTCTCCTACTCCATTCCATAGTAATGGCGTAGTACACTTCCTTCCATAAAGAAATTCAAACGAAGCCATCTCTATGCTTGCTTGATAGTTGTTATTATAAGAGAATTATGTGTATGGCAGACTTTCATCCGAACTAGCACCATAGTCTAGGGCACATGCCCTCAACATATCCTCCAAAATCTGATTGGTCCTTTCTGTCTGTCCATCAGTCTGGGGGTGAAAAGTTGTGCTATACTCTAACCTTGTTCCCAATGATTCATGCAGTTGTCGCCAAAAATGTGTAGTGAACTGAGTTCCTCTATCTGATACAATACTCTTAGGTACTCCATGCAGACATACAATCCTGTTCATATAGATCTTAGCTAATTTAGCACTTGTATAAGTTGTCTTCACGAGTATGAAATGATCCACTTTAGTTTGGTGATCCACAACAACCCAAATAGAACCAGATCCCGACCTGGTCCTTGGTAGTCCGGTGATAAAATCCATACCAATCTTATCCCACTTCCAATCAGGAATAGGTAGTGTTTGTAATAACCCTGCCGGTTTCTGATGTTCCGCTTTCACTCGACTACACACATCACACAATGCAATATGTTCCGCGATATCTTTCCTTGAATTGGGCACACAAATCCTCTGGCAATTCACCAAAATCTTTCCTTCACATCCATGTACATTTTTGTGTTACCTGGATGAATGGAACCCGGTGAGTTGTGTGCTTCTTACAGAATCAATTTCCAAAGCTCCGGATCTTGTGGAATGCAGATACGTTTTCCATACCATAAAGTACCCTGTTCATCTTCATGGAATCCTTTAGCCTTTCCCTTACTAATTTTTCTTTTAATCTCTTCAATTTCCTTGTAAAACTTTTGGGCTTCTTTGATCTTGTCCAACAATGTTGGTTGAACATCTAATGACATGAGATATCCTTCAGGCACTATCTCCAATCTTAGATCTTTGAATTGGGCACACAAATCCTCTGGCAATTCACCTTTAGTAAGGCCATTCACATAAACCTTACGGCTTAAAGCATCCGCTACAACATTTGCTTACCGGGATGGTATTGCAAACTCAAGTCATAGTCCATGATGAGCTCTAGCCACCTTCTTTGTCTCATATTGAGTTCCTTCTGGGTGAAAATATATTTCAAACTCTTGTGATCCGTGAACACTTCACGACGCTTTCCCAAAAGATAGTGTCTCCATGTTTTGAGTGCATGGACAATAGAGGCTAACTCTAAGTCATGAGTAGGATAATTCACTTCATGAGTTTTGAGTTGTCTTGAGGCATAATCCACAACTTTACCTTCTTGCATCAAAACTCCACCCAAACCTTGGTGAGACGCATCACACTTGACTTGGAAGTCTTTCTCCAAATCTGGCAGACATATGACTGGTGCTGACACTAGTCTCTTCTTCAATTCTTGGAAACTGATTTCATATCCTTCAGTCCAATCAAACTTCTTTTCTTTCTTAAGTAACTCCATCATTGGCTTAGCTAGCTTTGAGAAATTCTCAATGAACCTTTTATAGTATCCTGCCAAGCCTAGGAAACTACGAACTTCCTTAACTGACTTGGGAGACTCCCACTTAGTTACAGCTGACACCTTTGCGGGATCGACAGCTATACCATCTCCAGACACAATGTGTCCAAGAAATCTAACTTCACTTAAACAAAATTCACACTTACTGAACTTGGCATATAATTTGTGCTCCCTGAGTTTCTCAAGTATCAATCGCAAATGTTCTTCATGTTCTTATTTGCTCTTGGAATAGATCAAAATGTCATCGATGAACACGGCAAAAAACTTTTCAAGAAACTCCATGAACAATTTGTTCATCATGTTCATGAAATAAGCTGGTGCATTTTTTAGTCCAAATGGCATCATGATATACTCATACAATCCATACCTAGTGGTAAAAGCAGTCTTAGGTATGTCTTGCTCTCTAATCTTTAGCTGAAAGTAGCCTAATCAGAGATCAATTTTTGAGAATACTCGGGCTCCTTCTAGCTTATCAAATAGATCATTGATTCTGGGAAAAGGGTACTTGTTCTTTATAGTCGCCTCATTGAGTGAACGGTAATATATGCATAACTTTTGACTTCTATCCTTCTCAACAAACAGAACTGGTGCACCCCAAGATGAAGAACTTGGTTGGATAAATCCTTTTTGCAACTATTCTCCAAGCAGTTTCTTGAGTTCCTTCAACTCATCAACTGACATCTTGTAGGGTCTCTTTGCTATTGGTCCAGATCCTGGCAGTAAGTCAATCAGAAACTCCACATCTCTATCTGGTGCCATTCTTAGTAATTCTTCCGGAAACACATCCGGTGTCGTGGGAATAGTCACGGCAGATGCTGCAATCGGCAACGAGTAGTAGAACGAGGGGCAAGGGCGGCCAGCCATCTGCGGTGCGAGATGAGGGCAAAGACACAGGGTTTTACCCAGGTTCGGCCCCCCGGAGGGTAAAGACCTACTCCTGCTAGATTGTATTATGGAGGTGTTACAATGGGCGAGCTCGACGGCTAGGCGGCGAGTCGCTTGGGTGTATGAGGGAACGTATCTCTACTCGCCCTATAGGGAGGTTTATATAGGCTCACCTCCCCTAGGGTTTACATATCTCAACCGATTCAGTTAAAGCTTCGGTAGTCGTTTAACCTAATCCGACCGGGCCTATCGACCGCCTTGGCCTTGACTTCGATCGCTCGGTTCCTCTGGCTTCAATCCACTCGCTTCTCGCAGGCCCACTCGCGGTTCTTGGGCGATCGGAAGCGTCTGCTGGTATACCCGGAGGCATATCCCCATCGAGTCCCGAGCCGTCGGCGATTAGGCGAGGTGGCTGGCGATGGAGTATACGGCTTCAGAGTTGGCATCCAGTCGAATCGTCGGCGGGCTCCTGTATAAAGGAGAAAACCAGTGATCCAAGTCGCGGCTTTGGCGTGTCGAGTCGGCGAAACACTGTCATAGTGATTGGATCGGCGAGCCGAGTGGCCGTAGTTGGACCTTCAGGCGTGGTCAAACTAGCCGTTGGGGTAATCCAACGGTAACCTTTGGCGTAATCATCGCGTGGTAACGGCTCCCTGATTTGGCGGGTAACACCCACTATATAAGGGGAATGGCAGGCGATTGTAGAGCCAACTTCTCACCACTTCTTCCGACTGCGCGCATTTTCCTTCCCTCGCATCGCGATCCAACCGACCCGAAATCCTCCGACCCCCAACCAACCCCTCGGCCATGGCCCTTTCCACCGAACCGTGGGGTAGATCCAAATGCACGAGGGTGCAGCTGGCCTCTTTCGAGGAGGCCGGGATCCTGCGAGCCGGCTGTTGGCGTATTCCGCACCGAGAAACGACCCCAAACCCGAGAGAGGGAATTCATCTTTTCACAGTCATCTCGGCGGGGCTAGGGTTTCCCTCGTTCTTCCGCGCTGCGCCTACTACAGATCCAGCCTCAGATCCGGGTCCCATGATCGAGCAGCTCGCCATCTTTGTGGCGTTCTGCGAATGCTACTTGGGCTGCCGGCCCTACTTCCCCTTGTGGCAAGATCTGTTCCACGGACGGATCAGCCGCGAGGAGGCAGGCGGACCAATGCTAGCCCGGGCGGCTTGACGTTCCAGCTCAAGTCCAAAGCGTCATTCTTTGATCTGATGCTGCCCGCCAAGGCAGCGAGCGACTGGAAGAAGTCGTGGTTCTACGTGGCCGAGGCGAGCCCAGAAGACGAGGTAGCGATCCCGCGGTATTGCGCCAATCGGTGCGAGCCGCGCCATCTCCAAGTCGGCAAGCTACCCAACGACCAGCGGATGGTCGTCGACGAGATGCTCCACCATCCATGTGCGAAAAAGAAGGGCCTCGAGACGATAAATCTGGCTAACCGCTGGCTCGGGCGGCTTGTCCCGCCCAACAAGACCACTACATGTACCAGTACACGGGCCGGGGAGACTCGACGAAGGCCTGCCTCGACGAGTGGAAGCTCGAGGACAACCTCCCAGCGCTGAAGAAGATTACCCAGGCGGTGTACCTGGATGCGCAGGCTGGGGTCGCCCCCTATACCACGAAGCGTCCGGCTCCAACGGTAATCACTTTTCTTTGCTCGCAGTCGCAGTTTATGCAGTCGCGGTAATTCTGATTCCATTCTGTGTCCGTCGCAGCTATTCCAAGTGGTGGAAGGGTGGCTCCCACCTTCGGACGACGAGAGCTCGGGCTCATCCGCCCAGGACGTAGGCGAGTCGCCGCCTGCCAAGGGCGACGAGGACGACGATGAAGAGTCCGAGGAGGAGGTCGCCCCACTGGTCCGAAAGACCCGCGGACAACGACAGCGCGAGATCAAGGCAAGCAGAAGCCTCGAGCATCACGATGACGACGACGAGCTCCCAGAGACCACCTCGGGCCGTCAAGCCACTCCGTCGAAGAAGAAGAAGAAGAAGGAAAGGGAGGCAAGGGCCCCCCCGAAGAAGAAGACGAAGCCATCCAAGCCGGCCTCGCCGCCGCACTCGGCGAGCAGCTCTGATGCTCCCAGCCCGGCCGGTGAGGACGCGCCGCCAGTGGCAGCCGAACTGGACGCGGCGACCGAGGAAGTGCCGCTGGCTTCAATGCCTCCGCCATTCGCCCCAGTCTCTGGGCTGGGGGAGGCTCCGGCTACAGCGGCTTCGCCTCGCAAGGAGGCTCCTGCCGAAGATATCCCAGAGGCTCCAGCTGCGGCCTCAACGACGAAGAAGCCGTCCGTGTCTTGGGCACGCGACGTCCTGGAGATGGGGCTCAGTCGCCGACTGGGCCCCGAACTGGAAAAACCAGCCGGCCTCCGTACGGGGCTACGTTTTATCCCAGTCGCCAAGTGAGTGCACTCACCCATCCTTGTTTTTCATAGTTACTTCAATTGTTTTTGCTTATTCGATTGATGCACAGGACCGGAGTGAAGAGGATGGGCCATCCGACCGTGGCTAAGGTGCCATCCGCCGTTAGCGAGGAGGATCCTTCCCGCAAGAGGAAGGCGGACGAGGTCGTCGTCTCGGCGGATGGCAGCAAGAAGGCCAAGGGTGACGATACCGTCACTATCTCTGATGACACGGCGATTGCACCAGCCGGGCCCGTGACGGAGGCAGCCGCGTCTACAAAGGAGGGCGCTTCCTTGCCTGGAACGGCGGAGGCGACCTCTATTGGAGCGGGTGCCTCTATCGCTACCTTCCCACGCTTCGTGACCAAGGCGGCCACGGCGAGTGGGGCTGCGCCCTCGAGCCACGCTCCTGGGACCGCCGACGCTGAAGTCGACCAACGTCGTGGGCACACGCCAGCGCTACTCGCGTCCGTGGACGCGATACAACTCCATGGCATGCTTGGCGCAGCCATCCAGGTACATCCAGTCCCCGAGGATCAGGTCGGTGCTTTGCAGCGGCCTGATTCTTATAATTTCTCATCTTTTTATTTTTCGCATCCAGTCCCCGAGTGCGCACGCGCTAAATTTTAGCGGGTGGGCACTTAGGAATTTCTTGATCGCCAGTCCCCGAGTGCGCACTCGCTAAATTTCAGCGGGTGGGCACTTAGGAATTTCTTGATCGCTAGTCCTCGAGTGCGCACTCGCTGAATTTCAGCGGGTGGGCACTTAGGAATTTTGCTTTGACTAACTTTTTCGGTGATGTGCAGGGTCTGCAGCTTGAGTCGCCGGACCGATTTGCCGCGAAGCAGCGCGCGGAGAAGGAGCTGGCCATCGTCCAGGAAGCGAACAAAGGGCTTCAGGATGTTGCTGCGAAGGCAGAGGAAGCTCGCCAAGGGCTTGTCCCCGCTGGTGAATTGGTGGCGGCGCAATCTGCTTTGAGTGCCGCTGAACAACGGATCGCCAACCTCGAGCGCGAACTATGGGAAGCAAAAGAAGAAGCGAGCTCAGCTGACGGGCGAGCTAAGGCCGCCATTGCGGCCGCTGAGGAGGATCACAAGGTGTCGGAAGTCCTTATTGCTCGGCTTCAGGACGACCATACATCGCTTCAATGCTTCATCACGGAACTCGCCCGCCCGCTGCTTGGTGAGTTCATCTTCCCTTTCCAGTGGTTGTGTCTTTTGTGGTGTCCGTCGTACTCATTATTGTCTTCTACTCGCATGTCGCATCATCGATAGCGAAGAAGAGGCGAGCTCGCTCGACGCGAGGAAGTGCGTAAGAATGCCCGTCGATTCGGCGACGCTGTCGGCGACGTGCATCCGCGCCTATCTCCAAGAGATATCGCCCACGGAGGTGATTCCCAGCGACCTCGTCAAGGTGTGGATGTATTTGGAGAAGGCGCCCGTGGTCGTTGAGTTCATGACGCGGTCGGCGTTTCGGCGCGGAGCGTCGACGGCACTGAGCCTTGGACTCGCCCACTTCCCCGAAGATTTCGACATCGACGATGTGAAGAGTGGATATCCATCTCGACTGGCGCGGTGGAGCTGTCCGAGGTCCTCAAGTTGCAGGACCGTGCCGCCACGTACTCAGAACGTGTCTGGGCAATGGGCGACCTCCTTCCGTACCAGGAGACGGTCGTCGCGCCGAACGACCTCGAGCCGCCGCATCGTGACTTCAAGGTCGAGAAACCTTTTCGCGCGGCGATGGCGGCTGAACTGACGACGTATCCGTCAAACCCGTACAAGGCGTTTATCCGCAATCGCCGGGATGTTGGCGAGTCGTCATCAAAGCCTGCAGAGTAGGATAGTTTGCCTTGTGGCGTTAGCAGCAGGTCTGCCACGCGGGCATATTTTGTAACGTGAGACAATGCAATATCCAATTGAATGAGACGTCGTGTCTATTTTGGTATTTGTTGTGTGTTTGTGATTGATTTTTGAACGAGTCCCCGAGCACGTCCGCCCTTTTTGTGGGGTTTACCTCGTATATGATATATGTGTTGTTGTCATGTGTTTTGTTGTTTTGGTCGACTCGCCCGAGCTCGGAGAGCCAGTCGCTAGGCGACTCCCTTGAGTACTCTGTACTTTACCGTTTTCCCTTGCGTGAACGGGGTCGGGTGGCCGAGTCCCCGAGCGTGGTACTTGGTTGTTCTAGGCGCGACTCGAGGGTGGTTGAGTACTTAGCGCGTTGATGTGAGCGCGTCACTCCTGCCTGGCCCGTGGGGTCAGTCGCGTGGCGAGTCCTGGGCATGCTCTCTTACTTGGCGTTTTCCCTGACCGCTCGCGACGAACTGGTCTTCAGTCCCCGAGCGTGGTACTTAGCTGTTCGAGTCGCTATGCCGAGGATGCGGAGGACCAAGGTCGCTGTGAGAAGCGAGGGCAGTTGTCTTGGCTCGTAGAACCAGTCGAGCTAGGCGACTCCAATGGGGCTCCGGGTGGGCGTTTTTCGTGGACGATGCAAGACCTGAGGTGATTCAGTGCTCTTACACCGCACTACTTAGCCGTGCCGATCGCTGTACCAAAGGTTGACTGCGATTAGCGTAACTGTTATTACGAAAAGCGAGTGGCACAAGTCATGGAGAGTAGGCGCAATTTGCGGTAACCGTTTCTTTTTATTTCATAGCGACTGGAGAGTACATGTGTGGGGTTCTAGGAGTAGAACTTCCGTAGGAGGTTTACATTCCATGGTCGCTTGACGTCGAGTTCGCCGTCCCCGCGGACGTCGATGAGGTAGTAGGCGTCGTTGCCGAGTACGCGCCCGATAGCGAATGGGCCTTCCCACGGAGGGGAGAGCTTGTGCATGCCCTTCTTGTCCTGGATGAGGCGTAACACCAGGTCGCCTTCCTGGAAGGTGCGAGCTTTCACCCGCCGGCTGTGGTAGCGGCGGAGTCCCTGCTGGTAGATAGCGGTGCGTGACCGCGCGAGGTCACGGGCTTCGTCGAGTTGGTCTATCCCGTCTTGGCGGGCAAGCTCGTTCGCAGCCTCCGTATAGTGGACGACCCGCGGCGAGTCGTGCTCGAGGTCGGTGGGCATGACTGCCTCGGCGCCGTAGACCATGAAGAAGGGGGTAAATCCTGTCGATCTGGATCGAGGTGCGGATTCCCCATATGACAGAGGGCAACTCTTCGACCCAGCACCCGGCGGTGCGCTCGAGTGGCACTTGGAGTCGCGGCTTCAGGCCGTGAAGGATGCTTTGGTTGGCCCGTTCCGCCTGGCCGTTGGATTCCGGGTGGGCGACTGACACGAGATCGAGCCGGATGTGGTGCTCTTCGCAGAATTCGGCCATGGCTCCCTTGGCAAAGTTGGTGCCGTTGTCCGTGATGATGCTGTTTGGGAACCCGTAGCGATATATGAGCTCGCGTAGGAATTTAGTGGCGGTCTTCCCATCGCATTTCCGGACTGGCTTGGCCTCCACCCACTTCGTGAATTTGTCGACGGCGACTAGCAGCGGAGGGGCCTTCTTGAAGGGGCCTACCATGTCCATTCCCCACAGCGAATGGCGGTGATGGGGATTGTTTTGAGCGCGAGCTCGGTACGTGCGTCGATCGATTGGCACCCGACGCACCGCTGACGATATCGACGATCGGCGTGTGCGGTGGGCGAGAAGCCATGTCGCATAGCCTTGGCGACAGGGAAGCGGCGGCGTGGTGGCGCGATCACCGGAGTGAATGTCGTGGAGGATCTTGCGTCCTTCAGCTGGTTGGACGCAGCGTTGGAACACGCCGGTGACGCTGCGCTTGTGGAGCTCGCCGTCGATGACGGTGTAGGACTTGCATCGACGAGCGATCATCCGAGCGTCTGTCTCGTCTGCCGGCAGGGTGCCGGCTTCCAGGTAGGCGATGTAGGGCTTGGTACAGTCGTCTGGCTCGTTGACGAGTGCGACCAAGGCTGCCTCTGGTTGGAGTGGGACCCCGAAGTCGATCTCCCTCGGGGGAGAGACTGATGGTTGGTGATAGTGTCGAGGAAAACGCCGGTGGGTGGTGCGAGTCGGGCCGACCCGATGCGAGAGAGTGCGTCGGCCTCCTCGTTCTTCCGTCTGTCGATCCACTCGACGGAGTAGCCGGTGAAGTGTCCGCCCAACTTGTCCACTGCCTGGCGGTACGCCGCCATGGTAGGGGAGACGGCGTCGCAGGTGCCAGCGACTTGCCCCGCGACGAGGTCGGAATCTCCGTAGCAGCGGAGGCGATTGACGTTCATCTCCTTGGCGGCTCTCATGCCGTGGAGTAGGGCCTCATATTCAGCCATGTTGTTAGTACAGGGCGTAAAGTCAAGGCAGAGGATGTAGCGGAGCTTGTCGCCCTTTGGTGAAGTCAGCACTATCCCTGCGCCTGCACCGTCCGCGTTCTTGGAGCCGTCGAAGTGCAGGCTCCAGTAATGGAGGTACGGCAGCTTCTCTGGTTGCTGGGCCTCTTCCCAGTCGGCGATGAAGTCCGCCAGTGCCTGCGACTTGATCGCTTTTCGTGGCTCGTATTTGATGTTGTGGACGCTGATCTCGACGGCCCACTTGGCGACCCGCCCGGTCGTCTCGCGGTTGCGGATGATGTCTTGAAGTGGTGCTGAGGAGACGACCGTGATCGGGTGCTCCTGGAAGTAGTGCGGCAGGCCCCGTTGAGCTCTGAAGACCGCGTATACTAGCTTTGTGTACTGTGGGTACCGCTGGCGCGACTCGGTGAGGACCTCGCTGATGTAGTACACCGGCCGCTGGACTGGGCTTCTAGACGTCGCGCAGGCACTCGGGTTTGCCGAGCCGGGCGATCGTTTCGATCTTCGTGGGGTTCGCCTCGATCCCTCGTTTGGAGACGACGTACCCCAGTAATTTTCCGGCAGGTACACCGAAGGTGCATTTGCCTGGGTTGAGCTTTATCTTATATCTTCGCAGGTTGGCTAATGTTTCCGCCAGGTCGGCGAGTAGGTCGCCTTGGCGAGCAGATTTCACGACCACGTCGTCGATATAAACGTGGATGTTGCGGCCAATTTGGCTCGCGAGGCATTCTTGCATGCACCGCTGGTAGGTCGCCTCGGCGTTCTTGAGGCCGAAGGTCATGGCGGTGTAGCAGAAGGCTCCGAATGGCGTGATGAAGGCCGTCTTCGACAGCCATCTTGATCTGGTTGTACCCAGAGTAGGCGTCGAGGAAACATAGCGACTCCGAGCCCGCGGTTGAATCGATTATCTGGTCGATCCGCGGGAGGACGAATCGCTTTTGGGCGGCGCTGTTCAGGTTTGTAGTCGATACACATTCTCCGTGTCCCGTTCTTCTTCTCGACCAGACTGGGTTTGCCACCACTTGAGTATTTGATTGGCGGATGAAGCCGGCAGTAGTAGGCTGCACCTCCTCGGCGATTGCTCGACGGTGTTCTTCATTGAAAGGCCGCGGCGACGGCTGTGTCGCACTTTGGGGTCGGCGTTAGCTTGTGCTCCGAGCTGCCTAGGGACACCGGGCATGTCGGAGGGTTTCCATGCGAAGATGTCCCTGTTCTCACGGAGGAACTTCGATGAGCGCGCCTTCCTATCTTGGGCTCATGCCCATCCCGATCGTCACCGTCTGGCTGGAGTCGCCTGGGACCAGCTCGACGGTGCGGGTGTGCGTCGTGGCCTCAAAGGTTGAGGTGTTTGCGCCCTCCGAGGTGGGCGTCTTTAGTATGGTGGGGTCGTCGTTGTTGACCCCGCCGCATTTGATATAGCGAGCTCGTCGGCGTGGTTGGTCTCCGCCGCGATGACGGCGGCCGTGAGCTCGCCTTTTTTGCACTCGGCGGCCATGTCGGGGTCGCCGTGGATGGTGATGACGCCGCACGGCCCGGGGAGCTTCATCGCGTTATACGCGTAGTGGGGTGTTGCCATGAATTTGGCGAACGCCTGGCGCCCCAGGACGTAGTGGTAGGGGCTGTCGAAGGACACCAGCTCGAAGACGATCCGCTCGGTGCGGAAGTTTGCCGGTGTGTCGAAGGTGACTGGCAGCGTGACCTTGCCGATCGGGTACGCCTTCCGACCGGGGACGATGCCGTGGAACGTGGTGTGGGTCGTCTCGATCATTGATTGCGGGAGCCGCAGCCGCCTGAAGGTGTCGAGGTACAGGATGTTGATGGAGCTGCCGCCGTCCATTAATGTCTTGGGGAGCCAGTAGTCGCCGACCTTGGGCCTGACCACCAGGGCGACTCGTCCTGGGTACTCGATGCGTGGCGAGTGGTCTTGACGGCTCCAGGTGATGGGCTGTTCTGACCAGTTTAGAAACTGGGGAACGTCCACCTCTGCCACTGCTTTAACGGCGACAGCGCGAGCGATGACCTTCTTCTCGCGGTTCGTGTTGAAGCCTGTGAAGGTGTGGAGCGAGCCGGCCACTTTGCCGAATTTTCCATCGTTAGGCGGGTCGTTGTCGGGGTCCTCCCGCGCTCGCCGTGCCTTCTCGATTTCCCTGAGCGTGTGGCAGTCGGCGGTGGTGTGCATTGCGGGCTTCCCTTCCCTGCTATGAAACGCACATGGTTGTTTAAGGAGGGCCGCGGGGTCGAACCTTGGCTTGTTCTTGTAGTTGCCGCCGTCGCGGCGTTGTCCTCCGTCGCGGCGGAAGCTCTTGGGCTCGCGCTGCGCGTGCCCGGCGTTGGCGACGAAGTCGACTCGCCCGTCACTGTGGCGCTTGCCGGTGAGGCGAGTGCTGCTGTAACGTAGGTCGGATCAGCGTCCGCCGTCGTTGCCGCTCGTGCGGCGTTGACCTCCTGACTCGTCGTTAGTTTCCTGGTTTGGATCTTCCTCGGCGTACCGTTTGGCGATCTCGAGGAGGTCGGGGATGTTGTCGAGTGTGCGGGAGTGTCGCTTGAGCTTGGCGACCAGGGGCTCGTAGCGGCACGAGGTCTTGAAGCAATGGATCGCGGTGTCCGGGTGGATGCCGACCGCGTTGTACCAAAGCTCTTGCCACCGTTGGACCCAGTTGCGGGTCGACTCGCGGGTCCCTGGACGCATCGCTCCAGGTCCTCGATAGTGGTGGCGCGGGTGTAGGAGCACTCGAAGTGCCTGACGAAGGCGTCGCGCATCTCCTCCCAGGAGTCGATACTGTCCTGGGGAAGGGTGTTGATCCACTGCCTGCACGTCCCTTCCATCATTAGGGGGAGGTAACGGGCGGCTAGCAGGTCGGTGTGGCCTGCAATCCCCATCGCCATGAGGTATGTGTCGAGCCAGACGGCGGGGTCGTACGAGGAGTCGTATTTTTCTATTTCCTTTGGCGCCTTGAAGTTTGGCGGGTACTTCTCGCCTCGGATCATTGGTCCGAAGCACTTGGGTCCGAGTCGACTGAGCGACCCCATGGGCTCGCCATCGCGGCGATTGGTTAGGGTATGTCGCAGGTCGTCGGGCTGGCGTGCGCGCCAACTTTGGTTGTTGATGATGTGGGTGCGGGCGTCGATGGGTTGCCCGTTGGCGGCGACAAGATTGGTTGCCGATCTGGGGTCGTTGGTGGAGAGTGCCGCGTTCGCGGGTCGGTGTTGGAGCTGCAGCGGCTCTGATGGCTGGCAATTGAGGGTGTTTGCCGCCGCGGGGCGGCCGCTGGAGGCCGCTCTGCTTCCCGAGGAACGCGAGTATACTCGTCCTTGCGAGTCGGCGCCCCCTCTTTGTTGCTCGACGGGCCTTGACGTATTCGATCTGTAGGGCGCCGCTGCCGGTCGCCGTGATGCTGTCGACTGCTGCTCGGCCTGCCACGAGGTTGTCCATCGGGGTGGAGAACAGTGGGAGGCCGTTTGCGTCTCGCTCCCGTGAGGAGACTACTATCCGCGGCTGGTCCCTGGGAGGGGTGCGGTTGGGTGGAGGTGGGGCACCCATTGCCGTTGATCCTGGCGGGGGCCGGGCGCTTCCTCCTGGTGGCGCGTTCTCGCAGATCGCGCGCTCGGCCACGCGGGCCGGGTCGTTTTCGTCGTCGAAGTTCAGGGCACGCCCCTGAACGGTGGGGTTCAGGCGCGACCTGATCCGCTGCTGGTGGTAGCGCGATAGCTCCTGCGCCGTCACCTGCTCGAGGCGAAATTTTTCGCGCTCGGCTTGCTCCTTGCGCACCGCCTCCGCCAGTTTCAGGCGGAGTTCCTCGACCTCCGTGGCCGTGGCGTTTGGAGGGATTGGGGTGGAGAATGGATCCTCCGGCGGATCGGTGCCGGTCGCCATGTAGGTTGCGGCGTGGCGGCCGGTTCCGAGCGGAGGTCGGCGGAGTTCTCCGACCCGGAGTCGAATTCGAAGATCCCGAGGATGGAGGGGTCCTCGAAGTCTCCAGCGTTGGAGACCTGGGCGATGGAGCCTGCGGATGAAGCCGCGGTGATGGATCCGGCGAGTGACGCCGGGGTCGCCGAGTCGGCGTCGTCAGTGAGGGCCGCGTCTTCTGCGGCCGCTGAGTTCTCGGCCACGTCGTTGTGGGCCGAGTTGTACTCGGAGGCGAGGCGATGGATCGTGCGGATCTGGCTCTCGGAGAGCCGATCGTGTGGCGGCGACTCGCGGATGCGAGCCAAATCTTCCGAGACGATGACGTCGGTGAGACCGACGAAGAGGCTGATCGTGCCGATCGGCAGCATCACGCTGTGCGTGACCGGTCGCGCCGCCCGGACGTAGCTGCTCGGCAAGATTTGGAGCATCTCGCCGATCGCTATCATGCGGCCGGTGGCGACCGTCTCGTTGATGGGCAGATTGGATATCGCCGTAGAACACCGGCCGGACCGGCCAGGCCCCACGGTGGGCGCCACTGTCGTGGGAATAGTCACGGCAGATGCTGCAATCGGCAACGAGTAGTAGAACGAGGGGGAAGGGCGGCCAGCCATCTGCGGTGCGAGATGAGGTCAAAGACACAGGGTTTTACCCAGGTTCGCCCCCCGGGAGGGTAAAGACCTACTCCTGCTAGATTGTATTATGGAGGTGTTACAATGGGCGAGCTCGGCGGCTAGGCGGCGAGTCGCTTGGGTGTATGAGGGAACGTATCTATACTCGCCCTATAGGGAGGTTTATATAGGCTCACCTCCCCTAGGGTTTACATATCTCAACCTATTCAGTTAAAGCTTCGGTAGTCGTTTAACCTAATCCGACTGGGCCTATCGACTCGCCTAGGCCTTCAGCTTCCAGTCCCTCGGTTCCTCGCTGGGCTTCAATCCACTCGCCGT
The DNA here is from genome assembly GCA_030063025.1 of Avena longiglumis. Classification (NCBI taxonomy): domain Eukaryota; kingdom Viridiplantae; phylum Streptophyta; class Magnoliopsida; order Poales; family Poaceae; genus Avena; species Avena longiglumis. The sequence continues at coordinate 187,707,538 of CP125974.1, read as the reverse complement.
TCTGCAGGCCCACTCGCCGGTTCTTGGGCCAGTCGGAAACGTCCTGCTGGGTATACCCCAGTAGGCATATCCCCATCATCCGGTTACTCCTTCACAGCTGGTACACTGTCTATACTAACCCCCTTAAGAGAATTTAGCTTACTCCCTTTAGATTCAAAGTTAGATTTGAACTTAATCCATTTCTTATCCGGGGTTGTGAGTGTAACAGTACGATTGGCACAATCTATTACTCCTTCATACTTAGTCATCCAATCCATTCCCAAAATTACATCCAATCCTTGGGAATCTAGGATTATCAGACTAACTGGGAACTTATACTTTCCAAATTCTATCACTAGGTCATGACATCCAAAATCTACTATCAGCTCTCCTCCCGGAGAGCTTACTTTAATAGGATACCCAATAGTTTCAGTTGGAAGTCCATTTTTATCAAAAAAATGCTCTTGATATGAATGAATGCGATGCGCCGATATAAAAAAGAACAAGTGCTGGAAACGAATTAAGCTTGAACTTACCAGCCACAACATCATATTCCTCATAGATTTCCTCCACATTAATGTGGTTCACTTGACCCTTCTGAAATGGGTTGGGCTCGTTGGATCCATCAGCCATCTTTTCTAGGCATTCATTTGCATATTGCCCAGTTTTATTGCACTTGAAGCACTCAACCTGACTGATGTCTCTCTTAGCAGGCTGACTTCCATTGCCATTCCCACTGTGATGGCTCTTGTGTCCACTCTTGTGGTTCTTATATCTATCATTGGCATGATTACGGTGGTGCTTGTTGTCATGGTGAAAGTTACTGTTGTGGTGGTTGTTATACGTCCCATGCTTGTGGGAACCAGAACCTCCACTATCATCACCATGGGATCGCTTGTGAGACGATCCCGAGCTGTGCTTATCAAAGTGATGCTTCCTCTTCCTGTTCTCAACCTACTTCATCTTGCTTTCCAAGATGGTGGCTTTGTCACACAGTGATTGATAAGTTGGGACATATGCAACAAATAGTTGCATGCACATCTCATCATTCATCCCTTTAAGGATTTTTTTCCTTCCTCTTAGCATCAGTATCAACATCATCTGGTGCATAACGTGCCATATTATTGAACTCCTCAATATATTCGGCCACACTGCATTGACATTGCTTAAGATTGTGGAACTATTTCTTCTTCAAACTCATCACTCCTAATGAGATGTGGGCAGTGCGGAAACCATCCTCAAATATTGCCCAAGTCACATCCTCAATAGGAGTGGTAATCTGGAAGTTGTCCCACCATGTGGTTGCTGGTCCTTCAAGCAGATGTGCAGCAAATTTGACCTTTTCTTCATTAGTGCAGCCCACGGTGACCAAGTCCTTGTTCACAGAATGTAACCAGTCATTGACTACCATAGGATCAGTGGTTCCCGAGAACTTGGCAGGCCTCAACCTCAAAAACCTTGTAAAGCATATCAAAGGATGGTGGGTTGTTTTGATTGTTGTTGTTGTTGTTGTTATTGTTGTTGTTGTTGTTGTTGTTGTTTTTGTTGTTTTGATTCTGATTTTCCATGAACTGGGTCATCATCTACATCAACTGAGTTTGAGTTGTCATCAGCTGCTGCATCTCATTGACATTGTTGTTATTGTTGTTTTGGTTGGGATTGGCACGACGGGGAGGCATCTGTGGTTTCAATAAGGATAAGTAATGAGATAGAACTCATAGATGATAACATGCACAATAAATTACATAGGAACAATCACAAATAATCAAGCACAAGATAAACTTAAAGTTTGAACAACGAAAAAAACAAGTTTTGGAAAAGTAATCATACTAGCAAAGCCATCCACATGTTGGATGATCATGGCGACTCGAGAAATAAAAGGATGATAGATAAATAGATAGCCGAGTAGTCAAATATTCCTCCATGTCGACATCCTCGTCCACTAGAGTAAGTCCAGCTATCTCCATGGTTGTCTTGTACTCCTCCACATTGGTGGTCAAGGCATCGATCTTCGCACGAAGGGCTCTCTTCTGCGAGCACAGCCTCTATATCACTCCCTTCTTAGTCTCTAGCTCAAGATCCTTGAGCTCTATCTCGGCCCTCATGTCCTTGATCATCTTGTTCCTATCCTGCACTCTCTTCTCTTGATTCTTTAACCTCTTGTCTTGCCTCTCGAACCTAGCCTCCATATCCTTGATGATCTCATCCTTCTCCGTGAAGGCCTTGTCCTTCTCCCTCAACTGAACCTGTAGCTCATCATTGCTAAGAATGACGTTGATCCTATCTGTGTCGAGGTGTATAACGAGGCTCTCTAGGTCCTGAAGATACAGACGCACTGGCTCGATAGTCTCTCTAGTAGCATCATCATACACTACAGCCTCTCCCTGCTTGTCACGTCTACTAAACGGGTGAAAGTAGAGGCCCCTGAGCTTGGTGGAGTGACGTCCGCAGAGACATCCAAGTAGCTCCTGCATTACTACATCTAGTCCCTTCTCCTTGTCATCATGCATCAACTTGAAGGTAATCTCCTCGGTGAGTGGCTCAGACTGGCGTCCAGGTTGCGAGACTCTAAATCCCCGTAGATCCTTCCTATCGAACTTCATAAGCTAAAGTCCCTTAATACTAGGAAGTGGGAGATTCAACACACTAGTGAGCTCCACAAGACGAGAACCAAAACGAGTTCCCTTGAACACCTCGGCAGTGCTGACAACAAAGCTAGGCATCTATTGCATAGGATAGAGAAAATTATAATCAACACAAGTAAAGAGAAAACATAAGATAGTGAAACAAAATCTAAAAGCATACATTCAGTAAGAAAACATACAAGTCATGGCACACAAAAATCTATCACAAGTACTAAGGTTCAATCATAACTTAGACAAAAACTTGCCATACCACATATGTTGGTATGATCAAATTACTAACGCAAGAAAATGACAAGTGTGGTGGTCCAACTATTGGAGTACGTCACAATTCTCACTCAGATGCTAAGTCTATGATATCTTCTCTTAGACATATTATGGCGGTCTCTAAGTCTTGGGTATACTTCTTCTCCTCTCTAAGGTCATTTTGGGTGTTGAGCATTCTACACTTGAGTCTTTCACCAAGCTCCTTAATAGCATTCCAAGCTTCATTTCTTGTAGAGTTAAAGAATGACATATACATTTCTGAGTTGGTGATCATGCAAAATCCTGACTATTTGTGGTTGTCTCCCTTGTTTTTGTACAAGTGGAGTTGCACCCACCAATATTCTTCTCCTTCATCCATCACTGGAAATCCTTTGTAGACGGCTTCACCATGTATTCCCAAGCTAACCATGAGGTTTTTGAGTGCCTTGGGAAACTCTGTCTCACATTCTAAGGTCATGGTCATGAGTGGTCCCTTCTTGACGGCTTCGTTGATGATGTCCATCTACAAATAGAGATGAGAAAGAGGATTAGGAGAGGTTTACGAGAAGAAAAGGACAAGTGTGCATTTTTTTCCTAGTGGTTTCCTTAGCCTAATCCATCTTAGGGTCATAATCCTACAGGCAACACAGTGCTCTGATACCATCTGTAAGACCCTACAATTTAAGGTAAAGGCCCCTGTGATTGCAATGCTAGTACCTGGATCAAATGCTAGCATCCACAGTTTAAGATGAAGTACACAGATACAAAGGTCGTTATTACATCGTCATTCCAGAGATAACAATCTTTACAACTCAATAGCCCAAGGCTAATACATGGAGTTCATAACATAAAGTAAATAACTATAAGTCTTCATCTTCATGTGCCACAGTCAAACATGTTGAGTGTAGACTCACAACCCTAGTCTCCATCAAAGTAACCTACAACAACATAAGTTACAACCACAGTGGGTTAATACATTTGTAATTGTATTGGCAAGTGATACCATAGTAGAATAGTAGTATCTATCATCTATATGAATTTGGCTAAGTGTAGCTTAGGCTGGAATTGCTCAAAATAAGGTTTTGACTTATTAGTTGATGTCTATTGGTGGTTCCTTGGGAGTTTTTGTTTTGTCAAAAACACCCAAGGAACCACCAATAGACATTGGTGAACCCTTACCCTTGTTCAACCACAAGTTTTAACTTGGAGAAATTTGAAGGGAATATGCCCTAAGAGGCAATAATAAAGTGTTTATTATGTGTATTCCAATTACATGATAGATGTTTATTTTGCATGCTATAATTGTATTAATACAAAAACATTAATAAATGTGTGTTTAATAAACAAACAAAAAGTTCCTAGTTATGCCTCTCATAAACTAGCTCGTTGATTAACAATATGATCAAAGTTTCCTGATCATAGACATTGGATGTTGTTAATAACGAGGTCACAACATTAGTGTAATGATGTGATGAACATTCATCCGAAGTATAGCATTACAATCAAAGTCATTGAGTTTATATTGCTATAACAACTTACAAAGTGATCCTAATCCTTAGACCATGAGATCATGTCAATCACTAACACTAGAAGAGTTTCTTCATAACATCAAACATCACACTGTAACTGGATGATTATAAAGATGGTTTCAGAACTACTAAATTGTTATGTTGAGGCCCATGGATAGAGAGTGGAATTTTTTCATCCCGATGACGGATAGATATGCTCTGGGCCATCTCGGTGATGTCACATTGATTAGCTTGCAAGCAAGTGATTTGATCACTAGAATGTTGTATCACGGGAACGAGAAAAGAGTGCATGTCGGTAACGAGATAAAATTAGGTATGGAGATACCGATGATCGAATATCGGACATGTAATATATCGCGAAACAAAGGAATTAAGATACTAACGTAAAGGGTTCCGACGATCACAAGAAAGTCATCGTTGAATGTGTGGGAGTTAGTATGGGTCTCTAGATCCCACTTTTGATTATTAATCGGAGAAGGGTCTCGATCATGTCCACATTATTCGAGAACCGTAGGGTGGCACACTTAAGAGACATCGACATCCAATTGGAGCAAAAGTTTCATGCCGGAAATAATAACAAGCGCAGGAATTTATTTCACTAGATACCGAAATAGGTTTTCGGGTGAAATTGCAGAAAGTGTTTTTGCATGTGAAATGAAATACTAGCAAGGGGTTATATGTGAAAGTTTGTCATTAAAGTAATTGAAAAAATTCTGAATAAATAAAAGGAGTTTTATTTAATGAGAGTTTGCATTAAATTTGGTGGAAAGTTAATGGGAATTTGAGTGGGATTTTGAGTGGAGGGAATTGAAAGGATTTTTGTGAGTGAAGTGTCCACCCACATGAATGAGGGGAGGGCAAGGGGAAGCCCACCCCCTTGGGGTTCCCCCTCTCCTATAAAAGGCACCCCTCCTCACTTCTCACTCACACCTCCTCGTGAAGGACCTCTCTTCCCCTCTAGTATTTATCCCCCATGGTCTCGGACTAGCGAGATACATGTTCCCGGTGGATATTTGGAAAGAAAGAGTTGTGCTTCCGCTGCATCGCTGGAGCAATGAGGCGGAGATTGCTCGGTGCCTCGTATGTGTGTGCGAGCACGGATGCGCTGCTGATTTGCGGCGCTAGGACTTCCTCTCGATCTTGAGATCGGCAAGAGATCGTCTAAATCAACCACGAGTTTTAATCATTAAGCTTTGTCGGTCTTCAAGGGTATGTTTTCTACGGATATACATCCGCATGTTGTTTGTATCTAGTAGATAGATCTTGGTACATAGTTGTTCCCATCGTAGGAATTTTTTTGTTTTCTATGCTGCGAACCCTACAGTGGTATCAAAGCCGGATCTATGCATATATGGTTTACACGGGTAGTACACATATGAGTATGTGGGCGATGATGATCATGTTAGTGCTTCTTAGTTGTATTTTGGATATTGGTGGCATAGTGGGATGAAGCGGCCGAGACAAACTTTACATGTCCTCGCACATGAGACCTGTTCCATGCTTGACATGCAACTAGTTTTGCATAAGTGGCTAGCGGGTGCCTGTCTCTCCTACAATAGTCAATATCTAATTTGCAATGAGTTGTCAACAATTTGGTTATCCTCGTTGTGGTTCATGTTCGTAGGTATGAACGGTTCTATCTTCGAAACCCTAAGCCACGTAAAACTTGCAATGGATGAATTAGAGGCGTCTAGTTTAGATTGTTGCTGGGATAATGTTATGATTTGGTGATGTTGTAAGTAGAAGTATGAGATGATACTCTTACAACACACATAACGTGTAAGTACCATAGACCTTGGCCTTACACATAGAGGTATGATAGTGATCATACCAAGGACCACATGATGGATATCATATGCAGGAACCATATCATTTCACTTACAAACATGTGATTTTTTATTGCATCTTATATTGCTTGTTTGGTGTTTTATTAGCATAATAAGATGATCCCTCATTTAAATATCAAGATAAGAATGTGTTCTTCCTTAAGTATGCATCGATTATGTTTCGTCGCTCTAAGATATCACGTGATGATCGGGTGTTCTTGGATCCACGACCATATTACGGGTGTAAGATAGTTACACACGCGAATACTAAGGTTCTTACTTGGCGAGCCTAGCATGTATAGACATGGCCTTGGAACACGTGCTGAAAGGTTAAGCATGAGTCATATGGTAGATATGATGCCCATTTGATGCTCTCCTTTGAAGCTACACCGACTCACGTGATGATCGGACTTGGTGTAGTGGATTTGGTTCTTGTAATCACCAAAAACGCACGAGGGATGTCGTTTTTGAGTGGGACTTCATTCATAATGTGAATTAGTTGAACTCAATCTATCATAAACTTAGTCTAAACTTTACAAATTCCGTTGTAGATGACACCACCTGCTTTTAATTTCAATGTGTTCATGGAGAAATAGAAACTTGCAACGAACGGTAGGAACTTTACCGAATGGGCCATGAATTTCAGGATTATCCTCTCTGCTGCACAAAAGCAATATGTGCTAGAAGTGCCACTAGGACCCCCACCGTTCGATGATGCCCCTGACGAGGAGAAGAATGTCTATCAGACTCGTCAGGAGGACCACAACTTAGTTAATTGCGGCATATTGTATGGGCTAGAGCCAGAACTTCGAAAGAGTTTCGAAAACGGAAATGCATTTGATACAATGGGTGGGTTGAAAATGAGTTTCGACACACATGCTGCTGTAGAGACCTACAATGCTTCAGAAAAGTTCTCTAGCTGCATGATGGAAGAGCACAGGTCCGTAAGTGAGCATGTACTCAAGATGTCGGGTTACGCCGATAAGCTTGTGTCCTTGGGAATATGGATTCCCATTAACTTAGGCATCCATCGTGTTCTGCAGTCTCTGCCACCTAGCTATAAGAGCTTCGTGATGAACTATAATATGCAAGGCATGAAGAAGTCTCTCCCCGAGCTTCTTTCAATGCTTAAAACTCCAGAAGTGGAGATCAAGAAGGAACATCAAGTGTTGATGATCAATAAGAACACTAGTTTCAAGAAAGACAAGAAGGGAAAACGGAAGGGAAGTAAGGGCGGCAAGCCGGTTGCCATGCCTGAAAAGAAGCCCCGAGTTGGACCTAAGTATGATACCGAGTGCTATTATTGTAATGGGACTGGCCACTAGAAGCGTAACTGCCCCAAGTATTTGGCGGACAAGAAGGCCGGAAGGCAAACAAAGGTATATATGATATACATGTTATTGATGTCTACTTGAATAGTACTCGCAGTAGCACCTGGGTATTTGATACCGATTCAGTTGCTAATATGTGTAACTTGAATCAGGGGCAGCGGAACAAGCGACGACTAGAAAGGGGCAAGGTCAAGATGTTTGTCGGCAATGGATCAAGTGTTGATGTGATCACCGTTGGAACGCTACCTCTCCATTTACCGTCGGGATTAGTAATAAACTTGAATAATTGTTATCTGGTGCCTACACTGAGCATGAACATCGTATCTGGATCGTGTTTGATGCGAAGTGGTTATTCATTTAAATCCGAGAACAATGCTTGTTCTATTTATATGAATGAAATATTTTATGGTCATGCATCAATGATGAATGGTTTATTTCTGTTGGATCTCGATAATAGTGTTACACATATTCATAATGTTGATGCTAAAAGGATTAAACTTAATGATGATATATCCGCATATATGTGGCACTACCATCTAGGTCATATTGGTGTTAAACGCATGAAGAAGCTCCATTCGGATGGACTTTTGGAATCACTTGATTTTGAATCATTTGATACATGTGATCCATGCTTTATGGGCAAGATGAGTAGACTACTAGGAAAAGGCCCATCAGTGGCGCACCATTTTGGGACTTCTGTGGCGCATATGGGATACGCCACTGTTATCTCGCCACTAAAGTTCAGTTATGTGGCGCATATTGAAATGCGCCACAGAAGTCTGAAAAACTTCTGTGGCGCATATGGCCAAAATGTGCCACAGAAGTCCCAAACCAGATCTCAAACTTCTGTGGCGCATTTGGCCAATATGCGCCACAGAAGTTTTTTTCAAATTTCAAAAAAAAAACGCCGGCCAGATCTGGCCGGAGGTGGTGCTCGCCGGAGGTGGGGGTCACCGATGGAGGAGAGAAGGAGGTCGCTGGTGGATGAGGTGGAGGTTGCCGGTGGAGGAGAGGAGGAGGCCACCGGAGGTGGAGGAGGAGGAGAAGGTCGCCGGAGGAGGAGCTCGTCGGGGTGGAGGAGGAAGGTGGGAGGAGGAGGAGCTCGCCGGGGTGGAGGAGGAGGGAGCTGGGAGGAGGAGGAGGAGGAGCTCACCGGGGTGGAGGAGGGAGGAGCTCACCGAGGTGGTGGTGGAGGAGGAGGAGGAGAAGCTCACCGGGGTGGAGGAGAAGGAGGAGGAGAAGGTGAGGAGAATGAGAGAAGAAGTGGAGGAGGAGTGGAAGAGTATAAGAGAGGGAGAAGGGGGGAGGGATTCAAAATTCAAATCCCTCCCAAAACTTCTGTGGCGCATATGGAAGAAATGCGCCACAGAAGTTTGTCCTCCTTTTTTATTTTTTTGCAGGAAAAAACAATCTTTTGGCCATAACTTTTTACTCTTTTCGAATTTTTAAAATCTAAGGTCGTTGCGTGCGAGCGGATGAGAAATCTCATTCTCATCATTTTGGTATATTATATGTATTTTTTCGACATCGTATGCAAAAGTTACGGCCGTTTTACCGTGGCATAAGCTTTTTTTGTATAAAAAGTCGAAATGCATGTTTGTTAATTTTCCTACAAACTAGACCATATTACCTATCACTATGTGAAAGGATTTTATTTTTTGAAGTGTTTTTCATTTTCTATTATTTTTTACAAGGATAAAAAGGCGATCCACATGGGGGGGTAGAATCTGTTTTTCCTACAGAAACTTCTATGGCGCATGCCTCTATATGCGCCACAGAAGATAAACTTGTCATATGCGCCACAGAATGTTGGTCAGAGTACAGTCAATGAATTATGTGGTAGGGTCCACCCGAGCTTTCTGTGGCGCATGTGGACATATGCGCCACAGAAGTTGGAAGACTTCTGTGGCACATTTGATGAAATGCGCCACTGGACAACTTTTGTGGCGCATGGTCAGAACCATGCACCACAGAAGGTATGTCTATCTATAACTAGTTTCCTAGTAGTGAGAACGCCGTTTTCTGGTTCAATGGAACGGGCGACAGATTTATTGGAAATCATACATTCTGATGTATGTGGTCCAGTGAGTGTGTCGGCGCAAGGTGGATATCGTTATTTTTTTACTTTCACGGATGATTTGAGTAGATACGGTTCTATCTACTTGATGACACACAAGTATGAAACCTTTGACAAGTTCAAGGAATTTCATAATGAAGTGGAAAATCATCGTAATAGAAAGATCAAATTTCTACGGTCCAACCGTGGAGGAAAGTATCTAAGTTACGAGTTTAGCACTCATATGAAAGAGTGTGCAATTGTTTCACAACTAACACCTACCGGAACACCACAGCGAAATGGTGTGTCGAAACATCGTAATCGTACTTTATTGGATATGGTTCGATCTATGATGTCTCTGAAAGACTTGCCGTTGTCATTTTGGGGTTATGCACTAGAAACTGCTGCATTCACTCTAAATCGGGCACCATCTAAATCCGTTGAAAATACATCGTATGAATTGTGGTTTGGAAACAAACCTAAGCTGTCATTTCTTAAAGTTTTGGGATGCGATGTTTATGTGAAGAAACTTCAACCGGATAAACTCGAACCCAAAGCGAAAAAATGCGTCTTCATAGGATACCCTAAGGAAACTATTGGGTATTCCTTCTATCATAGATCCGAGGGCCAGGTTTTTGTTGCCAAGAATGGATCCTTTCTAGAGAAAGAGTTTCTCATGAAAGGTGTGAGTAGTCAGAAGGTAGAACTCGAAGAGGTTATTGAACCTTCTCTTCAAAGTATGGCGAGTAGCGCAGCACCGAAAGTCGTTCCGGAGTTGGCTTCACCAGTTGAAGAGGGAACTAATGATGATGATCATGAAACTCCGAAAGAGAGTACTACCGAACCTCGCAGGTCTAGCAGGACGCGTGCAGCTCCCGAGCTGTACGGAAACCCTGTTATGAATTTCATGGTTGATGAAAATGATGACCCTGCGACGTATGAAGAAGCGATGATGAGCCCGGATTCCAATAAATGGTTAGAAGCCATGAAATCGGAGATAGAATCCAGGTATGAAAATCAAGTTTGGAACTTGGTGGACTTACCTCACGACCGAAAGGCCATGGAGAATAATGGATTTTCAAAAGGAAAACTGATGCTGATGGTAATGTGAACGTCTATAAATCTCGACTTGTCGCAAAGGGGTTTCGACAAATTCAAGGAGTTGACTACGATGAGCATTCTCTCCCGTAGTGATGCTAAAATAAGTTAGGATTATGTTAGCAATTGTTGCATATTTTGATTATGAGATATGTCAGATGGATGTCAAAACCGCGTTCCTCAATGGTAATATTGAAGAAGAGTTGTATATGATACAACCAAAGGGTTTTTTCGATCCTAAGGATGCTAACAAGGTGTGCAAGCTTCAGCGATCCATCTATGGACTGAAGCAAGCATCACGAAGTTGGAATCTCTGCTTTGATGAGGTGATCCTGGATTTGTCCAAACTTATGGAGAAGCTTGTATTTACAAGAAAGTGAGTAGGAGCAATGTGGCATTTCTGATATTATATGTGGATGACATATTATTGATCGAAAATTATACATATCTTTTAAATAGTGTTAAAATTTATCTAAACAGCAAATTTTCAATGAAGGACCTAGGTGAAGCGTCATATATATTAGGCATAAAGATCTATAGAGATAGATCTAGGCGCCTAATAGGGCTATCGCAAAGTACATACCTTGATAAGATTTTAAAGAAGTTTAAAATGGACGGAAGTAAGAAGGGGTTCTTACCTATGTTGCAAGGGAAGACATTGAGTAAGACTCAAAGTCCGGCTTCGGCAGAAGAAAGAGAGATAATGGACAAAGTCCCCTATGCTTCAGTCATAGGCTCTATAATGTACGCCATGCTATGTACAAGACCAGATGTGGCACATGCTATTAGTTTGACTAGTAGGTACCAATCGGATCCAGGTTCGGAACACTGGATAGCGGTCAAGAATATCCTTAAGTACTTACGAAGAACTAAGGATATGTTTCTTGTATAGGGAGGTGAAGAAGAGCTCGTTGCTAAGTGTTATGTTGACGCTAGCTTTGACACCGATCCGGATGACTCTAAGTCTCAATCCGGATACGTATTTCTCATGAATGGCGGAGCGGTTAGTTGGAGGAGATCCAAACAACCTATGGTAGCGGGATCAACAACGGAGGCCGAATATGTTGCTGCTTCAGAAGCGGCTCAGGAAGCAGTTTGGATGAAGGAGTTCATATCCGAACTAGGAGTGGTTGCAAACGCGTTGGACCCAATGGTGATCTATTGTGACAACAATGGTGCCATTGCCAATGCCAAAGAACCAAGGTCTCATAAGTATTCCAAGCATATTAAGCGCCGGTTTCACTCCATCTGTGACCATGTCAAGGATGGAGATATAAAGATTTGTAAAGTACATGTGGATCTCAATGTAGCAGATCCGTTGACTAAAACTCTCCCTAGAGCAAAACATGATCAACACCAGAACTCCATGGGTGTTAGATGTTGGAATTATGCCCTAGAGGCAATAATAAAGATGTTATTATTATAATTCTTGTTCATGATAATGTTTATATTCCATGCTAGAATTGTATTAAGCGGAAACTTTAATACTTGTGTGGTTTGTGAACAACACCGTGTCCCTAGTACGCCTCTATGGACTAGCTCATTGATTAATGATGGTTAAGGTTTCCTAACCATAGACATGAGTTGTCAATTAATAATGAGATCATATCATTGGGAGAATGATATGATGGACAGACCCAAACTAAGCGAAGCAATTAGATCGTGTCATCGTGTTCATCTTTGCAAAGCTTTTCTTATGTCAAATATTGTATTCCTTAGACCATGAGATAATACAACTCCCTAGTATCGGAAGAAAGCTTTGAGGTCATCAAATGTCATCCTATGAGAGGGTGATCATAAAGGTGTCTCTCAGGTGATCGGAAAGTATCTGTTGGGTTGTATGTATCGAGATGGGATTTGTCTCTCCCAAGTCGGAGAGATATACTTCGGGCCCACTCGGTGATCGATATCAAAACCGCTTGCAAGCATGTGGTTAAGGAGTTAATCACAAAGTGATATCGGATTACGGAATGAGTAAAGTACTTGCTGTGAACGAGATTGAACTAGGTATGACGGTACCGACGATCAAATCTCGGGCAAGTAAAATATCGCGAGATGAAGGGAATATATATATGGGATTGATTGAATCCTGGCATCGTGGTTCATCCGATATGATCATCGATGAATGTGTGGGATTCAATATGGGTTTCCAGACCCCGCTGTTGATTATTGATAGAAGATCATGTCTGCATATTCTCGAACCCGCAGGGTCACACACTTAACATGTCTCGACGCTAGGATATATTGGATAATTGGTTTATGAGTTTTTGTTCGGAGTCTCGGATGGGATCCGGGACATCACGAGAGGTTCCGGAGTGGTCCGGAGAATAAGATTCATGTAAGGCAGTGCAGTTTTTGGAGTTCGGAATTGTTCCGGGTTAATCGGTATTGTACCGGAAGCTTCTAGAACCTTCCGGAAGAGGACCAACGTGGCCCCACCTTCCGTGAGGGGTCATGGGCCTATGAGGGAGTGCCCTGGCCGCATTGGGCCAGGGGCACAAGGCCCCATAGGGCCCAACCGGCCAACTAGGGTAAAACCCTAATTGGAGCTTCTAGAAGGGGGGGGGTTTCCTTGCCCCCCACTCCTCCTCCTTTGGCCACCGGTTTGGGCTTGGGGGAGGGGCTAGGGCTGCCGCCCACCCCTCTATATAAAGATGGCTGGGGCGCACCACCCCCCTACACCTTCCCCTCAAGCCGCCTCCTCTCTCTCTCCTCCCATTGCGCGTGTAGCGAAGCCCTGCTGCAGAAACTCTCCACCACATACACCGCGCCGTCGCGTTGTAGATCCAATCCGTCTCTCCACCATACTTGCTGGACCGAGGAAGGAGGATATGTCGAGGTGCTTCACGTGTGCATCTCATGGAGGCACCGCCACTTGTGGTGCTAGATCGGATCGGATCGCGAGGAGGAGAAGCGAGTACGACTACATCACCCATGTTCCGACGAACATTCCGCTGTGCGAATCTTCAAGGGTATGAAGATCTAATCCAATCTCTCTCGTTGTTTTCATCTCCTAGATTAGATCTTGGCTTTCCCTCTGTTCGCTTCCGTAGAAAATTTTGATTTACTATGCCGCGAAACCCTTCAGTGGTATCAGAGCTAGATCTATGCGTAGATGTGTTTCACGGGTAGAACGCAACATGGTTGTTGCGGGCGTTGATGTTTTCTGTTGCAAGCCTCTTGTTTGTGTTCTTCTTATGACGCGGGATAGTGAGATTGAAGCGGTCCAGGCCAACCTTACGCGACGTCGTTCGCGAGACCGGCTCCGCACTTGACGTGTGGCTTGTTCCACACATGCGGCTGGTGGATGCCAATTTCTCTCACTATAGTTGTCATGGGATTAACACCGGAGTTTGGAAACCATAATATCACCGTTGTGGCTTTTCGTAGGTAAGAATCGTTCTTAGAATCTACTCCCATAAGCCACGTAAAACATGCAACAACAAAGTAGAGGCGTCTAACTTGTTTTTGTACGGAGTGTTTTCTGTGATATGGTATGGCCCAAGATGTGATGTGTATAATGTATGCGATGATCATGTTTTGTAATGTTTCACGAATTGCATGTCAATGAGTACACAACCGGCAGGAGCCATATGGTTGTCTTTATAATTGTGTATGACCTGTGTGTCAACTTCTTATACGCCATGTAATAGTTTCACTTTATCGCTAAGTAGTTAGCAATAGTTGTAGTTGCTATTCGTGGTGGAGGCAATCATGGTGGAGTGATGGAGATCATGCCGGCACGCACAAGATGGAGATAATTGCACGAAGATTGGCTATACCATGTCACATAATGTTATATGCATGTGATGTTTATCCTTTTATGTATCTTATTATGCTTAGATCGCGATGGTAGCATTATAAGATGATCTCTCATTAAAGATCAAGATAAAAAATGTGTTCTCCCCAAGTATGCACCGTTGCGAGAGTTCGTTGTGTCCAAGCATCACGTGATGATCGGGTGCTATAGACTCTACGTTCACATACAACGGGTGCAATCCAGTTTTGCACACGCGGAAATACATGGGTCTAACTTGACGAGCCTAGCATGTACAAACATGGCATCGAAACACATGAACCGAAAGGTTAAGCATGAGTCATATGAATGATATGATCGACACTTCGTTGTCCACCATTGAAACCACATCTCTTCTCATGAAGATCGGATTAGGTGTGGTGAATTTGGATCGTGTTCACTAAACAACTTGAGGGATGTTGAATTTAGTGGGAGTTCATCTAGTAATTTGATTAAAAGTTGAACTAGTTATCATGAACATAGTCTGATTTGTACTTGCAAATATTGTAGATCAAATGGCTAAGTCCAACTTCAACTTCAACATTTTTGCTGAGAAGTAAAAGCTTAAAAACAATGGGTCTAACTTCACCAACTGGTTCCGCAATCTAAGAATCATTCTCTCTAGCGGTCAAAAGGACTATGTCCTTGAGAGTGCGTTAGGTGACGCCCCTGCTGCTACTGCGCCGGCTGATGAGAAAGTTGTCTATCAGTCGCGCAAAGATGATTATGGTGTGATTAAGAGCACCATGTTGTTTGCTATGGAATCGGACCTTCAAAATCGTTTTGAAGACTATCCCGGGCCCTTTGAGATTCTCGAGGAGCTGAAAACCATGTTTCAGACTCAAGACCGTTCTAGAGATATGAGATTTCTGAGAAATTCTTTAACTGCAAGATGGAGGAAGGGAGTTCCGTTAGTGATCACGCCATTAAGATGTGGGGCTACACTCAAAGCCTTGAGCAACTGGACTGCAAGATTCCAGAGGAGCTCAAGATTGACAGGGTTCTGCAATCACATCCTCCCAGCTACAAAAGTTTTGTAGTGACTCACAATCAGATTGGTTCCACTGATATGATCACCGAGCTCTTCACAAATCTGAAGGCTACGGAAGTGGACATCAAAAAGGATAATCATGTGTTGATGTCCAACAAGCCCCCCACCTTCAAGAAAGGTAAGGGTGCAAAGAAGCCCTTCAAGAAGGCGGCAATCATCCTTGCCCTGAGAAGAAGCTCAAGTCCGGTCCTAAGCCTTTGAAGGTGCTTCTATTGCAAGGACAAGGGTCACTGGAAGCGCAACTGTCCCAAGTACTTAGCGGACAAGAAGGCTGGCACCATCAAAGGTATATTTGATATACATGTTATTGATGTTTTCCTTACTAGCCCTCGTTGTAGTGCCTAGGTATTTGATACTGGTTCAGTTGCTAATATTTGTAACTCGAAATAGGAGCTAAGGAATAGACGGCGGCTTGCGAGGGATGAGGTGACGATGCACGTGGGCAATGGATCAATAGTTGATGTGATGGCCGTCGGCACGCTCTCCTTAGTTTTACCTTCGGGATTAGTTTTAAACCTCAATAAATGTTATTATGTGCCTGCGTTGAGCATGAACATTATTTCTGGATCTTGTTTATTGCGAGATGGTTATTCATTTAAATCGGAGAATAATGGTTGTTCTATTTATATGAGTAACATCTTTTATGGTCATGCACCTATTGTGAATGGTTTATTTCTTCTAAATCTCGAAAGGGATGAAACACACATCCATAACATTGAGGCTAAGAGATGCAAAGTAGATAGTGATAATACTACTTAATTGTGGCACTGTCATCTAGGTCATATTGGTGTAAAGCGCATGAAGAAACTTCATTCTGATGGACTTTTGGAGTCTCTTGATTTTGAATCATTTGACACATGCGAACCATGCCTCATGGGCAAGATGATCAAAACCCCGTTCTCCGGTATGATGGAGCGAGCAACGGACTTGTTGGAAATCATACATACCGATGTATGCGGACCGATGAGTGTTTCGACGAGCGGTGGATATCGCTATTTTCTCACTTTTACCGATGACTTAAGTAGATATGGGTATATCTATTTAATGAAACATAAATCTGAAATGTTTGAAAAGTTCAAAGAATTTCAGAATGAAGTGGAGAACCATCGTAACAGAAAGATTAAGTTTCTACGATCCGATCATGGAGGTGAATATTTGAGTTATGATTTTCTCACGCATCTTAAAGCAAGTGGAATCGTTTCACAACTCACGCCACCCGAACACCACAGTAGCAATGGTGTGTCAACGCCGAACCGAACCCTATTAGATATGGTCCGATCGATGATGTCTCTTCTTGATTTGCCGTTATCATTTTGGGGTTATGCATTAGAAACCGCTGCATTCACTTTAAATAGGGCACCATCTAAATCCGTTGAGGCGACACCGTATGAACTATGGTTTGGTGCTAAACCTAAGTTGTCGTTTCTTAAAGTTTGGGGATCTGACTTACGTCAAGAAGTTGATGCCGGACAAGCTCAAACCCAAAGCGGAGAAATGCGTCTTCATAGGATACCCTAAGGAAACTATTGGGTATACCTTCTATCACAGAACCGAAGGCAAAGTGTTTGTCGCAAAGAACGGTTCCTTTCTTGAGAAGGAGTTTCTCTCGAAAGAAGTGAGTGGGAGGAAAGTAGAGCTAGACGAGGTTATTGAACCTTCTCTTGAATTGGAGAGTAGCGCAGCACCTGAAATTGTTCCAGTGCCGCCTGCACCAACAATAGAGGAAGCTAATGACAAGGATCATGAAGCTTCGGACGATGCTGCTACTAAACGTCGCAGGTCGACAAGGTCGCGTGCCCCTCCTGAGTGGTACAGCAATCCTATCTTGACTGTCTTGTTAGTAGAAGACAGTGAACCTACGAACTATGAGGAAGCGATGATGAGCCCAGACTCTGAGAAATGGCTAGAAGCCATGAAATCCGAATTGGGATCCATGAGCGAAAACCAAGTATGGACTTTGGTGGACCCTCCTAGCGACCGAAAGGCAGTTGAGTGCAAATGGATCTTCAAGAAGAAAACGGACGCGGATGGTAATGTTACCGTCTATAAAGCACAGCTAGTTGCGAAAGGTTTTCGACAAGTTCAAGGTGTTGACTACGATGAGACTTTCTCTCCCGTAGCGATGTTTAAGTCCATTCGGATTTTATTAGCAATTGTTGCGTTTCATGATTATGAAATATGGCAGATGGATGTCAAGACTTCGTTCCTCAATGACAACATTGATGAAGAGTTGTATATGATGGAACCCGAAGGTTTTGTCGATCCTAAGGATGCTGATAAAGTATGCAAACTTCAGCATTCCATTTATGGACTAAAGCAAGCATCTCGGAGTTGGAACCTTCGTTTTGATCAAGTGATCAAGAGCTTTGGATTTGTTCCAAATTGCTACGAAGCTTGCATCTACAAGAAAGTGAGTGGGAGCTCGGTGACATTTCTGGTACTCTATGTGGATGACATATTGATTATTGGAAATGACATTAACATGCTTAACGATGTGAAGAGTTATTTGAACAAGTGTTTTTCAATGAAAGACCTAGGTGAAGCTGCTTATATATTGGGCATCAAAATCTATAGAGATAGACAAAGACGCCTGATAGCTTTAAGCCAGAGTGCATACCTAGACAAAGTTCTGAAAAGGTTCAGAATGGATAAGGCAAAGAAAGGTTCAGTGCCTATGTTGTCAGGTAAGATATTGAGCAACGCTCAGTGTCCAGCTACCGTAAATGATAGGGAAGCTATGAGAAAAGTGCCTTATGCCTTGGCCATAGGTTCCATCATGTATGCCATGCTGTGTACTAGATCGGATGTGTCCAATGCTCTTAGTTTGACGAGCAGGTATCAAAGTGATCCAGGAGTGGAACACTGGACAGCCGTGAAGAACATCCTAAAGTACCTAAATAGGACTAAAGAAATGTTCTTAGTCTATGGGGGTGATGAACAGCTTGTCGTAAAAGGTTACGTTGACGCTAGTTTTGACACCGACAAGGATGATTATAAGTCTCAGACAGGATACGTGTATATTTTGAATGGAGGAGCTGTGAGCTGGAGAAGCTGCACGCAAAGCGTGACCGCGGGATCTACAGTAGAAGCAGAATACATGGCTGCTGCAGAAGCGTCAAGTGAAGGAGTTTGGATAAGGAACTTCATCACTGAGCTTGGCGTGGTTCCAAGTGCATTGGATCCACTGGAGATATTGTGTGACAACACTAGCGCCATAGCACTCGCTAAGGAACCAAGATATCATCCAAAGACCAAGCATATCAACCGCAAGTTTCATATAATCCGAGATTATATACCAGATGGAGATCTGAAGATTAGCAAAGTACATATAGATCTGAATGTCGCAGATCCATTGACTAAACCTCTTCCACGTGTAAAACATGATCAACACCTCAGTGCCATGGGTGTGAGATTGTTGCCAAATGTAAACTAGATTATTGACTCTAGTGCAAGTGGGAGACTGTTGGAATTATGCCCTAGAGGCAATAATAAAGATGTTATTATTATAATTCTTGTTCATGATAATGTTTATATTCCATGCTAGAATTGTATTAAGCGGAAACTTTAATACTTGTGTGGTTTGTGAACAACACCGTGTCCCTAGTACGCCTCTATGGACTAGCTCATTGATTAATGATGGTTAAGGTTTCCTAACCATAGACATGAGTTGTCAATTAATAATGAGATCATATCATTGGGAGAATGATATGATGGACAGACCCAAACTAAGCGAAGAAATTAGATCGTGTCATCGTGTTCATCTTTGCGAAGCTTTTCTTATGTCAAATATTGTATTCCTTAGACCATGAGATAATACAACTCCCTGGTATCAGAAGAAAGCTTTGAGGTCATCAAACGTCATCCTATGAGAGGGCGATCATAAAGGTGTCTCTCAGGTGATCGGAAAGTATCTGTTGGGTTGTATGTATCGAGATGGGATTTGTCCCTCCCAAGTCGAAGAGATATATTTCGGGCCCACTCGGTGATCGATATCAACACCGCTTGCAAGCATGTGCTTAAGGAGTTAATCACAAAGTGATACCGGATTACGGAACGAGTAAAGTACTTGATGTGAACGAGATTGAACTAGGTATGACGGTATCGACGATCAAATCTCGGGAAAGTAAAATATCGCGAGACGAAGGGAATATATATATGGGATTGATTGAATCCTGGCATCGTGGTTCATCCGATATGATCATCGATGAATGTGTGGGAGTCAATATGGGTTTCGCACCCCGCTGATTATTGATAAAAGATCATGTCGATATTCTCGAACTCAGGTCACACACTTAACGTGTCCCGACGCTAGGATAGATTGGATAATTGGTTTATGAGTTTTTGTTGAGTCTCGGATGGGATCCGGACATCACGAGAGGTTCCAGAGTGGTCCGAAGAATAAGATTCATGTAAGGCAGTGTAGTTTTTGGAGTTCGTAATTGTTCCGGGTTAATCGGTATTGTACCGGAAGCTTCTAGAACCTTCCGGAAGGGGACCAATGTGGCCCCACCTTCCGGGAGGGGGCATGGGCCTATGAGGGAGTACCCTGGACGCATTGGGCCAGGGGCACAAGGCCCCATAGGGCCCAACCGGCCAACTAGGGTAAAACCCTAATTGGAGCTTCTAGAAGGGGCGGGGGGGGGGGGGGGGGTTCCTTGCCCCCCACTCCTCCTCCTTTGGCCGCCGGTTTGAGCTTGGGGGAGGGGCTAGGGCTGCCGCCCACCCCTCTATATAAAGAGGGCTGGGGGCGCACCACCCCCCTACACCTTCCCCTCAAGCCAGTCGCCCTGCTGCCCTCCTCTCTCTCTCTCCCTCCCGACTGCGTGTAGGCGAAGCCCTGCTGCAGAAACTCTCCACCACGTACACCGCGCCGTCGCGTTGTATATCCAATCCGTCTCTCCACCATACTTGCTGGACCGAGGAAGGAGAATACGTCGAGGTGCTGCACGTGTGCATCTCACGGAGGCACCGCCAATTGTGGTGCTAGATCGGATCGGATCGCGAGGAGGAGAAGCGAGTACGACTACATCACCCACGTTCCGACGAACGTTCCGCTGTGCGAATCTTCAAGGGCATGAAGATCTAATCCAATCTCTCTCGTTGTTTGCATCTCCTAGATTAGATCTTGGCTTTCCCTCTGTTCGCATCCGTAGAAAATTTTGATTTACTATGCCGCGAAACCCTTCATTAGATTTATCACTATGTAACTAGATTATTGTCTGTAGTGCAAGTGGAAGACTGAAGGGAATACACCCTGAGAGGCAATAATAAAGTTTTTATTATGTGTATTCCAAGTATATGATAGATGTTTATTTTGCATGCTATAATTATATTAATACTGAAACATTAATACATGTGTGTTTAATTAACAAACATAAAGTTCCTAAACGACCATAGGTTGTTGCGAGCGGATGCGAAATCTCGTTCTCATCATTTTGGTATACTATACGTATTTTTTCGACATCGTATGCAAAAGTTATGGCCGTTTTACCGCGGCATAAACTTTTTTTGTATAAAAAGTCGAAATGCATGTTTGTTAATTTTCCTACAAACTAGACCATATTACCTATCACTATATGAAAGGATTTTATTTTTTGAAGTGTTGTTCATTTCCTATTATTTTTTACAAGGCTAAAAAGGCGATCCACAGGGGGGGGTGTAGAATCTGTTTTTCCTATAGAAACTTCTGTGGCGCATGCCTCTATATGCGCCACAGAAGATAAACTTTTGTGGCGCATATGGTCATATGCGCCACAGAATGTTGGTCAGAGTACAGTCAATGAATTCTATGGTAGGGTCCACCCGAGCTTTCTGTGGCGCATGTGGACATATGCGCCACAGAAGTTCCAACTTCTGTGGCGCATTTTTCCTACATGCGCCACAGAAGTTGGAAGACTTCTGTGGCGCATTTGATGAAATGCGCCACTGGAAAACTTTTGTGGCGCATGGTCAGAACCATGCGCCACAGAAGGTCTGTCTATCTATAGCTAGTTTCCTAGTAGTGAGAACGCCGTTTTCTGGTTCAATGGAACGGGCGACAGATTTATTGGAAATCATACATTCTGATGTATGTGGTCCAATGAGTGTGTCGGCGCGAGGTGGATATCGTTATTTTGTTACTTTCACGGATGATTTGAGTAGATACGGTTATATCTACTTGATGACACACAAGTATGAAACCTTTGACAAGTTCAAGGAATTTCATAATGAAGTGGAAAATCATCATAATAGAAAGATCAAATTTCTACGGTCCAACTGTGGAGGAAAGTATCTAAGTTACGAGTTTAGCACTCATATGAAAGAGTGTGCAATTGTTTCACAACTCACACCTGCCGGAACACCACAGCGAAATGGTGTGTCGGAACATCGTAATCGTACTTTATTGGATATGGTTTATTCTCATATGAACTATATGATCTTTGAATTTTTCTGCTATATATCTTATTGTGGACAATGATTGAAATTTGCCCCAAAAGGGAGGCAGTACACATTGGTATCAGATTTTGTAGGGATGAGTTAGCGAACCTGGGGCAATGTACAAGAACAATAGGTTGTGCAATGGTTACTTGGTTCTCCAACTCCATTTCTGAAAAAATTATGAGGCCCCTAATTTATTCTCATATGAACTATATGATCTTTGAATTTTTTCTTCTATATATCTTATTGTGTCCAATGGTTGAAATTTCCCCAAAATAGAGGTAGTACACATTGGTGCCAGATTTTTTAAAGGATGAGTTAGCAAACACGGGGAAATGTACAAGAAAAATAGGTTGTGCAATGGGTACTTGGTTCTCTTACGCCATCCCTGAAGAAACTCATGAGGTTGCAGACTTTTTTTACATATAACTCTGATTTAATCAATTTAATATTGTCCTACATATATGTTGTTAATCATATGTATGAGTTCTAAGTTATGTTCTTAAAAATCTATAGGAGGATTCTAATGACGTGGACTCCAGCAAGTACTCCAGGGACAAAAAGAGCCGCTACATGCTAAGGAAGTTGTGGCATGGGAAGATACGTTTCCACCATAGGGGAGACTGTTTTGCCTATTCTGCGGCAGAGTGATTAACTCGGACATCGACAGCTTGATCCAGCACGCGGTGGACGTTGGCAAAGGCCTAGGCCGGTGGCACCAAGCGAATACCTTGGCACGTCATGCAGCCTACAACAAATTTCTTCGGGAATATGTCAAGACTGGCCTGTTTACCCTGAAGTAGGCTATGCATGCTCCTCCTGCTACTGCTACCCTTCTAAGGCGTCTCCCTTCTGTTTCCCCTTCTTATTTTGTACAAGTTAATTATTAACCCGTTGCATATAAGACAATTTCACTCTGGTGGTGGTTGTAAGACAATTTCACTCTCTCTCTCTATATATTAATCTACTCCATTATACATGGAGTTCCTTAAAATTATAGTGTTCAATTATATTACTCATGATCATGTACTAGTGATGATCATGCACACTAGTGAAGAAACATTCATGAGTTAGTCAACGATATTTCCATCAAAGATGTAACATCCCAAAAATATTGAACAATGATTATCAAATTCCAATCACCAAAATTAGGGTTAACAAAAACATTTGTTAATTAACATCATATGAATGCATGTGTGCATGTGCTGATTGTATGAATGGACTTGTGAGATTGATCTAAATAGCAAGGAATGGTCGAAAGATGAAAACAACATCATCTAAAACATTTCCAAGCATAAACAAATCAAGAGAAAATCAAAAACAAAACAAATAAAGCAAATGGTCATTTTTGCCAATCTTGCTCACTAGACCAGTCTGAGTGTTTCTAGTCCATGATTTCAAACAGAAACTTTTCTACCTTGCTATACCAAGTAAAAGTGAATCAAATCCCACCTTTCAAACTTGCAGAAACATTTGGCAACTTGATTCAAATCACATTTCAAAATTGAATCTGATTCATATGTGAAGATCACCATTTCTCAAAAACCAACCAAATCAATTCCACTTGACCAATCCCACTAACCAAAGAATCCCTAGTATGTAACCAACACATCCACAAAGTTTGATTCAAAAATTCAAATTTGAATCTCTTTCGGCCATTTCATCAAACACCTTGCAAATAGGAAACAAACAAACATCAAACACTATTAGGAGCAGTGATTTTGGCCTAACTTGTTCCCTCTCTGGTTCACAACAAGCTATTAGTAGATCATCTAGCCCATTTAACAAGCTTTAGCATCACTATGAGCTTTCCATAGCCATCAATGGTGACCAAGCCGAGCTCAACTTGCCACCTCTCAGTCGACAGCACGCTAGGAGAAGCACCAAGCCTAGAAACCATGTCTGGGACACTCTCCACCATCAACCACCACCCCCTGTCCAAGACTCGAGCACTGCCAGCCCCTAGACCTCACAGCCCGAGCATGCCAAGCCTCTCTGCGAGCGAGCCGAGAGCGCGCCAGAGCGTCAACCGCGACACACGCCCATAGACCACGCGCCGCCCTCCCCGCATGCGAGCAGGATCGCCAGCACCCTAGCAACACCGCAAACATGCCCATTCTCCGCCTCACGGACTATAGATGCTGAAAACTGCCGTCGGACCCACCGAGAGCGCAGAAACGTTCTGACCGATTCGCACCGCCCCACGCCGCGTGACTTTTTTGTTGAGCGTCACCAGGGAGAACAACATCGCCCCCTATCGTCGCCCATGCCATTATCCCACTGTGCCGACGACCACGACGAGCTCAGCCCGAGCCCGTCGGTCCCCTTCAGGCACTATAAATAGAGGCCACCCCAGCACAAATTCTTCACACCATCTCTATCCCCTCTCTCTCAGAAGCACCCCACCTTACTCCCGGAGCAAGGCCAGCAGCACATCATCGGAATTTCGCCGGAGCTTGCCGCTGCTGGAGGAGAAGGGCGTCGTTGATTGGAGCCACCCCTGGAGGAGCTGCCGGTACCAAGAGGATCGCCGTCATCGACTTCGTCGTTCGTCCCCATCGCCGACAATCGCCTGAGCCCCGGTGAGCCTCCCACGACCCCCACTAGCCGCGCTAGGGTTCTATCTCGCCGGTGTTGCCCGACGTGGACGATGAATCGCAGCCGTAGGATTAGAGCTTGATCGTGCGGTCCACATCCCCCCATACCGCTTCGCATCCCTCTGTCTCACTGACTGGTGGGGTCATTCATTTAAACCCACCCATGAGTACGTTCTGCCCCGTGGGCCGGCCCAATTAGCATCCTGCGCGACCTAGTAATTCAAATTTAGGTTTATTCTTTCAGTTTCAAACTCAGTTCTGTACCCAGATTCAAAAATCAACCCTACTTTATTCACTAAACCAAAATGCATGAAACCAATTTGGTTAGAAAGGTACTGGAGTGCTTAATCCAAGCCCGTTGGATTCAAACCATTTAGATTTGTAGATCACCCATGGTAAAAATAACAAGGCAGAAGCTTTTCTGCATTCAAACATTTTTCAAAATTCAACCATGAAAGCTTTTGAGTTGATTCCAACTCTCAAAAATCACATTTTACAAGAACTTTCAGAATATATAAAAATATCTAGGTTTACTTACAGAAATAATGGTCAAGCAATAAAAGAATGCCCCATAGGAATTTCTAGTCACTTTAATTAATTAAAATAAAAAGGTTAAATCTTATTGAATTGTGACACCACTTTAAATCACATTCCCAAGTACTGAAATATGTGGTTATGACATGTGTCAACATGATCCCATGTTTTAGTTGGAGAATATTAAATCTTAAGTAGTTTTTCAATGAGTAGAAATTACTTTTCTAAAATAAAGAAAATAAAACTATTTTCCTTAATGATTGTAATGTTTGTGATGATAATAGATCATCTAGTGAAAACCCTGGTGTGATAAGTAAGAGTAGTTAAGTATTGTTTGGTGATTGTGTACCTCGTATTTATTTATAGACGCTAGTACTGACCAAGGATACGAGGAGGAAGAAGCATACTACGAGGAAGAAGCCGAGGAGAACTTCAACCACTGCTCTACACAAGGCAAGCTTATACTTGCAATTATGCAAGCTAACACTTGCAACCATGAAAATTAGATAACCTATGCAATGCATTAAGCAAGCTTGGTTAGATACATTTCATGATACCCAAATCCTAGTTTTTACTTGCAAGCTTAGTATTTTATTTTTTTATCAAAGCTTTCTTTTACAGTTTACCTAGTAATTTGTAGAATTTAGAGATATTGTTAAAGGTAGCATAAAGAGGATAAAACTTGACCTAAGTTAGATAAATCTTGATGTCATCCTGAGGCATGAGATTTAACTTAGATAAGATACACTTGATTACCACCCCTCATTAGTGTTTACCCCATTGTAGTTGCTAGTGCTAAGCATAAAACTAGATCAAATTTAGATGGGAATACTTGGTGAAAATGGTTATGAAAACCTTAGAATGATGAGTCATTGTACTGAAATGTTTTGACATGTGTTCTTGAACACCAGATGATTTTGGATGATGAAAATGTTAAGGCATGAGCCTTAGCCCTTTATAAAATTGATGGTTGTCTGGATGCGATACCATTCCAATTTTTACCGTACAACCAAAATACCCGAAAATTGGGTAGGTCTTGACTGGAAATTTATATACCTTAGTATGGGTTCCCTTGCGGCCAAGGTTTGATCTAAGGCTACCTTGTGAATATTTTCCACCTATGCAGTTCCCAAGATGATAGTTGGTCATGGTTGGGAGGCCAAACTCACAGGAGAGGTTCCTATACTAGGGCGTGTAATTCAAAGGTTAGGATTGATTATCCGCATACTAAGTATGGTGAATTCAGGATTGTTCCTGACGAATGTTGTGGTGAAAGTGTACCACCTCTGCAGAGTGTCAAACTATTCTAATAGCCGCGTCCGCGGTTATGGATAGTTGGAGTGGCCATACTATTCCATCGTCAAATGTTTTCAAAATGACTTGTGAAATGATTCATGACTTTGACTTGACCATAACCGGGTTGTGATATGAAATTCAAGTTCCCACTTAGGTGTTATAAAACTTTCAATTAGCTTTCTTTGCTTATGAACTCAGTAGAGGTAAATCTAGATTTTTTGCAAAATAACCTAGAGCCTAGTATGTCCTACTCAAAACCACTTCACTTGTTAGTATTAGTTTGTGAGTAATTAAAGATTACTCATGGATTTGTCCCTGGCTATTCCCGTGGACTACTCAAAACCACTTCACTTCACAACTAGGATCATCTCCCATCGCCAGCATTGCCTGTGACCATGAAGATGGAGCCTCGCCTACGCTATTGTTGTTATTACGTTATTCCGCTGCTTGAACTGTATTAAGACTGGATCATGAGATCCTTATTTGTTGTAAGACCTTGTGTATGGTTTGTAATGGATAATGTACTATGACATCCAATCTGTTATGTCTCGCAAAAATGGTAATCCTGGGATTGTGATGTATGACATAACATGCATCTAGGACTAAAAATCCGGGTGTTGACAAGTTGGTATCAGAGCTATCCTGACCATAGGAGACCCTAGTTTAGAATGGACATTTGAATCAAAAACTTAGTTTCAAAACCAAAGAAGTGAGTATTTATGAAAACTTATTCTCATTCTTATCACTTAGACTCTTTCATGAAAATTCATGTTCCTAAAAAATTCTTGCAAACTTACATAAAATTTGACACACTTGATCACTCTACTAACTTACTCATCCTATATTCTTATAGATGGACGTGAAGTATAGCAAATTCTATCCGTTGGGGAATGGAGGAGACCTCATCTTTGAGCGTGACTTGGACCAGCTTTCGGAACTTCTAGAGCGTCCGCACCCCGAGTTCTTCGGAGCTCAGCTAAATAATCAGGAAGGAGAGGATTTTCAGTGGCTAGTTGTTGCAAGTATCCGAGGAAAGATTAAAGCCCCCACCTCAGAGGGAATTCAGTTCACCTTAAGAGAAAACAACTAGCTCGATGGACTTGCTAGGGCAATGCAGGAAACTCTCGCTCGTCTATGTGGGCAGATTATCAATCAGATCAAGGGTACCCGCTTTGAGTTATACCCAAGGCATGATGTTATGGTATAGCCATTGGAGGCCCCATATCACCACGAGCTGAAGAGTCAATTAGACCACCTCAGCTTCATGATGTATGGCCGTCAGAAGGAGTTAGACAATGCCCGCTCCTACGCCAACCACAAGTACGCCATCGCCACCAAGAAGGATGAGACCATTACCATGCTAGTGAAGGATCGCCATTCTCGTCGCCGTCAGCTCGACAAGAAGGAGCGCATCATTGCCCGTCTTCGCCACTGGATCACAGATTTGGAGGAGACCATCCACGAGAGAGACATGCATTTGGAGGAGAGGGAGAATGCAGGGGAAGCCCTTCGTGGAGACCCCTACTCCTATCTTAGCAATGATGATGACTTTCTGGAGGATCAGGCCATGGACTTCTTCACCGATGAGGATGACTTCGCCTTCATCGATGATGATGATGAGGATGATGAGGACACTGACTCCGAGGAGTAGTAGCACCTAAGCACTAGCATTAGAAAAGTTGTATTCGGTCCCACTGTATCGTAGTCTCACAGAATGGTTCTTAAAACCATCTGTTTTCCTTTGTTGTGGTGTGTGTTTGTATCGTGTGCTATGAATGAATGAATGAATGAAAAGAAAGTTGCTAGAAAAATATGAGTCAAACTTAAAAAACTTTACAAAACTCCGAACCTTAGAAATTTCCTTCTTTTCTCATGATCTATCTCAATCTTCAGATGCCTCGCGGAGGAAGCACTTCATCCCCAGACCAGATGCTACAAATCTTGCAAATGTTGGTTTCGGATTGCGAACCCAAGAGAGCCGAACGTCAAGCCAACTTAGCTACCCTTCAACAGATAGCTCAGATGGCTAACAACAATCAAGGCCATGGAAATCAGGACAACCATGTATCCAAACTCAAGAATTTCCAAAACACCAATCCACCCGTTTTCACTAAGTCTAAAGAGCCCCTAGATGCAGATGATTGGCTGCAAACCATGGAAAACAACCTAGAAGTTGCAGGAGTGGAAGCCAACGAGAAGGTACTGTTTTCCACCCACTATCTGGTCGGAGATGCAAGAGCCTGGTGGAACATCGTCCGCGCCATGACTGTAGGACAGATGATGACTTGGGAAGAGTTCAATGTCAAGTTCAGCAAAACCCATGTGCCACCGGGTTTGATCAAGAGGATGAGAGATGAATTCAGAGAACTGAAGCAAGGGAGGATGACCATAGTGGAATACAGTGACAAATTCTTTTCATTGGCTAGGTATGCCCCGGATGAGATAGACACTGAAGCCAAGAAGAAGGAGAGATTCTTGAATGGTCTGCACGATGAGATGAAGACAATGTTGGTCAATATCCCATTTTCTGATATTGAAGCCTTAGTTGACTCCACCATTCAGATGGAAGGCAAGATCAACCAAGCCAATGAAAACCGCAAGAGTCGCATGATGCATCAGCCAGGAACCCTCCATACACCAAAGTATCGCCCCAACCCATCTCCATGATTTTCCCCAAGAAACAATAGACCCCCGATGAACCGTCCAACCTATCCCAACCGTGGAAACCCAAGGCCCGGAGGAAACAACAATAACCCTAGCAACCCCAGCAATTTCAACCGTGCCCTGCCCAAGTTCAACAACAACAATGCCGCCACCAACTCCAACACTGCCCCAAGGACTGGAAGTAATGTTTTGCCTGTTGCAGCAAAGGACATGTCCCAGGTGACTTGTTATGAATGTGGAACCAAGGGTCACTATTCCAATGAGTGCCCAAGAAGATTGCCACAGCCCCCAATGCAAATACCCCAGCTCGGAAGCAGCGTCGTGGTCAGCCCGGAAGAAGGTTTGCCCCAGGGAACTCGCTCAACCGCAACGGCCATCTCTTTCTCATGCATGCTGAAGAAGCCCAAGAAGTGCCAGATGTCGTGTTGGGTATGTTTTCCGTTAACTCAGTACTTGCAAGAGTGTTGTTTGATTCTACAGCATCGCACTCGTTTGTTACCGAAGAATTTGCATGCACTAGTAAGATTCAACCAACCAAATTGAAGCATGTTATGATAGTTCAAATACCTTATTCAACCACCAAAGCTAGACAAATTTGCAAGGCCGTACCTATCCGAATCCATGGCATAGATTTTTATGCTAATCTAATAGTACTCGGAACTAAAGGTTTGGAAGTAGTACTAGGAATGGATTGGATGTCCAAACATAAAGGATTAATCGACCGTGCCAAGAAAGCCATAACCATGAATAGTACGGTCGAAATATCAGTAGATCATGTATCTGAAACCTTGCCCCGCCAATTCAAGTGCAACAAGAGTATAGCCCAACCAACCATTGACCAAGTCCGGATAGTCTGTGAATACCCCGATGTATTTCCGGATGTCTTGCCCGGTATGCCCCTAGATCGGGATATCGAGTTTATCATCGAACTAATCCCTAGAACCGGACCCATAGCCTACGGACCATATAGTATGAACCCGTCTGAACTAGTGGAGCTGAAGAAGCAACTGGATGCTATGCTGGAGATAGGACTGATCCAACCAAGTGCATCGCCATGGAGATCACCTGTCCTGTTTGTGGACAAGAAAGATGGAGGTAACCGTTTGTGTGCGGATTATCACCAAGTGCATCGCCATGGAGATCACCTGTCACCATTAAGAACAAGTACCCACTGCCAAAGATAGAATACTTGTTTGACCAGTTGATTGGTGGCAAAGTGTTTTCTAAGATTGATCTTAGAACTGGTTATCATCAACTCAAGATTCGTGCAAAGGATATTCCAAAGACTGCCTTTACCACCAGATATGGATTATACGAATGTACTGTCATGTCTTTTGGATTAACCAATGCCCCCACTTATTTCATGAACCTCGTGAATAAGATTTTTATGGACTTCCTGGATAAGTTTGTCTTTGTTTTCATCGATGACATTCTGATTATTCCAAATCATAAGAAGAATGAGCTACACCTGAGGACCATCCTTGGAACCCTTAGGGAGCATCAGTTGTATGCCAAGTTTAGAAAATGTCAATTCTGGTTACAGGAGGTAGGATTCCTCGGACATATTGTATCAGCCGGAGGAAATTCCGTTGACCCTGCAAAGGTGAAGGATGTTGAAGATTGGCAAGCCCCAACCACCCAAAGCCAAGTGCGTGCAATTCTTGGATTAGCGGGATATTACCACAAGTTCGTAGAAGGATTCTCGAGTATCGCCAGACCTATGACCCAATTGCTAAAGAAGGACAAGAAGTTTGAATGGACGGATAAATGTGAAGCGAGTTTCCAGGAACTCAAGAGGAGATTGATTTTAGCCCCAATCTTGATAATGCCGGATATCACGAAGCTGTTTGATGTGTATTGTGACGCATCCAAGATCGGTCTCGGATGTGTGCTAATGCAAGAAGTCAAAGTTATATCTTAGCTGTCCCGACAACTGAAGCAGCATGAACATAATTACCCAACCCATGACCTTGAACTAGCAACTGTAGTTCTAGCCCTAAAGACATGGAGGCATTATCTGGAGATCTATTCGGACCACAAGAGCCTGAAGTATATATTCACTCAGAAGGAGCTGAATATGAGGCAGAGAAGATGGATTAAGCTAATCAATGACTATGATCTGGACATTCACTATCACCCCGGTAAAGCTAATGTGGTAGCAGATGCCCTTAGCTGATTGCCGTGCCGCTTGAACTCCATGATTCTGAAGGAGCAACCAAGTCTGCACCAGGAGATGGAAGATTTTAGAATGGAATTCGTAAGTGAAGGGACTTTTGGATAGCATAGAACTTCAACCCACTTTGATCAGTTAGATCAAGGAGGCGCATAAAGGAAATGCTAGTATCAACAAAATCAAACGTCGCATCGGTACAGGCAAAGTACCCGGATTCGGCGAAGATGAAGAAGGAGTTATGTGGTACAAAGGACGTCTCTGTGTACCAACAGATTCAAAGTTGAAAGAAGTTATTTTTAAGTAGGCCCATGATACTCTTTATTCTATCCACCCCAGAGGAACAAATATGTATTAGGATCCGAAGGAGCAATTTTGGTGGCATAAGATGAAGAGAGAAATCGGAAGCTACATCGCCAAGTGTGATATTTGTCAAAGAGTCAAGGCGGGACATCAAAGACCTGCAGGACTGTTGCAACCATTGCAGATTCCGGAATGGAAATGGGATTCTGTTGGAATGGACTTTATCACCGGATTGCCTTCCTCTAGTAGGGGAAATGACTCTATTTGGGTCATAGTTGACAGATTGTCCAAGGTAGCCCATTTCTTACCATTCAAGACCACCTACAAAAGTTCGAAGCTAGCGGAGTTGTACATTGCTAGAATCGTTAGTCTGCACGGAGTCCCCAAGAACATCGTATCGGATCGAGGAACTCAGTTTACCTCGAGATTCTGGAAGAAAGTCCAAGAAGGACTAGGAACAAGAGTGGATTTTAGCATAGGTATCACCCTCAGACCGATGGACAAACGGAGCGAGTAAATCAAATACTCGAAGATATGTTGAGAGCATGTGTGCTAGAGTATGGATCTAAATGGGAAGATTGTCTACCTTTCGCATAATTTTCTTATAACAACAGTTATCAAGCTAGTTTGCAAATGGCCCCATTTGAGTTCATGTATGGAAGGAAGTGTTGTACCCCTTTTAATTAGTCGGAAGTAGGAGAGAGTCAGATCTTCAGACCCGACATCCTATGAGAAGCAGAAGAGAAATTTCACAAGATCTGTGAGCACCTCAAGACTGCCCAGTCAAGACAGAAGACTTACACCGACAACAGACATCGAGACCTCGCTTTCAATATCGGAGATTTTGTGTATCTCAAAGTGTCGCCTTTGAAAGGGATGCAACATTTCCAGCTCAAAGGAAAGTTAGCCCCCACATATATCGGCCCCTTCAAGATTTTGAATCGTCGAGGAGAAGTATCGTATCAACTGGAACTGCCAGAGGAGATGTTATCCGTGCATAATGTGTTCCATATATAGTTACTTCGCAAATGCCTTGAAGTTCCGGAGAAGACTGAAGTTTTCAAGAACATTGATCACCGCACCATAGAAATCAACGATGACCTGACATATCCCGAAGTACCCATCCGTATTTTGGAGGAAGCTTTCAGAACCACCAGGACCAGAAGCATCAAATTTCTCAAGATTCAGTGGAGTAACCACACTAAAGAGGAAGCTACCTAGGAACGAGAAGATCACATCAAGACGGAGTTTCCCGATCTTTTTAAATCCTAGTTTTCTTCTTTCTTCTTTCTCAAATCTCGGGACGAGAATTTGTTTAAGGAGGGAAGGTTTGTAACATCCCAAAAATATTGAACAATGATTATAAATTTCCAATCACCAAAATTAGGGTTAACAAAAACTTTTGTTAATTAACATCATATGAATGCATGTGTGCATGTGATGATTGTATGAATGCACGAATGGACTTGTGAGATTGATCTAAATAGCAAGGAATGGTTGAAAGATGAAAACAACATCATATAAAACATTTCCAAGTAGAAACAAATCAAGAGAAAATCAAAAACAAAACAAATAAAGCAAATGGTCATTTTGCCAATCTTGCTCACTAGACCACTTTGAGTGTTTCTAGTCCAAGATTTCAAACATAAACGTTTCAATTTCTTTTCACCCCTTGCTAGAACAAGTAAAAGTGAATCAAAGCCCAACTTTCAAACTTGCAGAAACATTTGGCAACTTGATTCAAATCACATTTCAAAATTGAATCTGATTCATATGTGAAGATCACCATTTCTCAAAACCCAACCAAATCAATTCCACTTGACCAATCCCACTAACCAAAGACTCCCTAGTATGTAACCAACACATCCACAAAGTTTGATTCAAAAATTCAAATTTGAATCTCTTTCGGCCATTTCATCAAACACCTTGCAAACAGGAAACAAACAAACATCAAACACTATTAGGAGAAGTGATTTTGGCCTAACTTGTTCCCTCTCTGGTTCACAGCAAGCTATTAGTAGATCATCTAGCCCATTGAACAAGCTTTAGCATCACTATGAGCTTGCCATAGCCATTAATGGTGACCAGGTCGAGCTCAACTTGCCACCTCTCAGTCGACAGCACGCTAGGAGAAGCACCAAGCCTAGCAAGCATGTCTGGTACACTCTCCACCGTCCACCGCTACCCCATGTCCAAGCCTCGAGCACTGCCAGCCCCTAGACCACACGGCCCAAGCATGCCAAGCCTCTCTGCGAGCAAGCCAAGAGCGCTCCAGAGCGCAACAATATATATACAACAATCAACACTCAAATATTCAATCAAATTAAGGAGCTCCGATCCTCACTGGCGGCAAACTCGATCGATCGGCACGTGGCGGCACCGGGCGTGGACGGCGGGGTCGACAGCGAGTGGCGACGCACATCGACGTCGGTTCCGATCGGCGCGGTGGCGGATCCACAAGTGGAAGGGGGTGGCGGACGGCGCTGGCGCGGCGGCGACGGGGCAGTCGAGCAGCCTGTCGGTGTCTCTATGTTCTCCATGGTGGCTCCTCTGCTCCTCTTCTCGATCAAACAATCTGGCTGGGGGGAAGAGGAAGAGGAAGGCGCGCTCTTTATACCCCCCTTTAACACTGGTTCTAGCCACGAACCAGTGTTAAAGGGGGGAATTCGTTTCATGCGCACCCCCCCTTTAATACCAGTTTGTGGTTGGAACCGGTGTTAAAGGGGGTGGGGAATTCGTTTCGCGCGCACCCACCCTGCGGTGACCCAGCATACCACTGCATGTGTAGTACACTATAGTCGTAGACATGACATCCACAGAATACCGTTCCTTAAATATCACATCCCTCAGAGTGGTACAACAGAAACATTGCGGGTCCATATTACAAAAGTACACACATTATTATTATTACAGTACCATAAGTTCAAGACTCCCAAAAGATTCAACTTACAAACCTAAATATAATGTATTTCAGTGGAATTTAAAAGTAATAACTCCGTCTAGGAGTTGAGCTCAACAGCTTATTCTATAGAGTTCATGCTGCTCGGCTCCGTTGGTTACTATTAACTAGAAATACTTAGTTGGACTCGTTATCATCGACACCATAGAGGATTTTGTAATACACTCCTTCAACACCTCCGGATAGATTAGGTTCCTCGTAGAACACATCTTCTTGGCATTCGGCTGCATACATTGGCACGTCTTCGGTATCCTAAGAGTCTAAGCAAGGGATCAAAGGAAAGAATGAGTAACAGCGTTACCCAACAAGTTCATTATATGCAAGGTGGGAAGTTTGATGCTCTAACTACCACCTCGGATTATAAATCCTTGGCACTATGCAATTTTTGTAAATATTTCTTCAAAGATTGATTTTATTATGAAAATCTATGACCATCAGCCTTCACAGGTTGACTAGAACTTTCATGGAGTTCCTTTCCTGCCGCGTTCGTAGCTCCTTCCCGGAACAGGGAGTAACAAGTTACAATTCTTACACTGTGCAGAGGTGCGTTACTTTACCCATGAGAGATCAACTCCTTGTTGCACAACCGGGCGTACTTTCCCGTACACAATTCCATGATGTGGGGCCCAGTAGTTGGTCCAAGCCAATCACTGCCCCCTTCGTGACCCCGCATGCCTCCTTGGTGTACACCATGCCCACATAATGAATTAAGGCAATGGTTTGTACAAACCGTTAGATGCCAGAACTATCGTGGGACGATGAGGGTTCCCACCCATATGCTGCATATCCTCTACGAATTACCAATTAATATGCACGCTACGAGGATAACAACCACGACCTGCACATCCAGCTTCATGCGAGAGGAAGAAGATACAGCTGACTTCTCTGTCCCATTCCAAATCTCATGGCTAACGCGTAATATACGGCGCTAGAATCACTGATGTCAGGGGTTATTAAGTCCCTACTTGATCATAATTGTTTGCAACTAGAACCCTAAGTTCTATTGCTCCAGTATATCATCACTTAGGATGATATCTATGATTTCTTTATTTGTGAAAATAATATTTACTTTCTTTTATAACATATATGATAACACACAATTTGCAAATACTTTGATAAAGACTCTTCAAAGAAAATGAGCAAGTGATGAACTTGCCTTGTGATGACAAGGTAGTGAAGTCTGATGCTTGCACTGGACCTTGAACTTCTATGTCTATAAAAACATCATTATTGCCCAGTAAGGACAATATTTAAAGAAGCAAAATGATTATGCAAGTAATGTAATGCATTATTTAATTCTATATGCAGTTTCCCTATATAAGGTGCCTTTTAATAATAATAAAGCATTTATAAATATTACTTTTTAATATTTATAGCATATACTGAATTATTTTATTTAATTTCCTTTTTATCAATTATACATTAAAATTGTTATTAAATATTTATTTAGTGTTTTCCAAAAATACTATAATATTAATATATAATGAAAGTGATTTTTATTTATTTTTATCATCTTTCAATAATTTTAATAAATTCCATAAGGAATATATAAATTACAAAATTCTTATAAAAATTTAAATGTCCAAAATTTTATATCTTATTTTATTTGGATAGAGTGGATTATTGTGAATCCAAAAATATTTTACTTATAATTTTTGGACTTTTATTTTATTTTCTAAGATTTAATTAAGTCCAGGGGTATTTTGGTCTTCTCCTTTTTATTAAAACAGGTCTGTGAGGATTTCTGGGCTGGTTTACCTTATTGGGCCCTAGTAGCCCATTATTCATGGACAAAAGAACCACCCTGAAGGGTCTGGCCCAACTCGGCCCACTCCTCACTGCCTCTCTCTCTCCCTCGAGTTCATCCTCTCCTCCTCTGACCCCGACCCTGTGGCTGGCAATGCCGCCACCAACGATTCCCGTCGCCGTAGGCTGTTTTGGTCGCCGCCGTGGTGCAACAGGGGGTTGTCAGCGACACCCGTTCATTCTATCCAATTGGATTCGAGCCTGGGGCTCTCCTGCAATGGATCGATGCCGTCCCGAACCCTAGGGTTTGGGGGTTGGCATGGATCCAGGTGCTGTCGTGGTCGTCGTGTGTCGAGGTGATGCTCTGCACCTCCAGGAGTGATCAGGGTCGCTGTCGTGGCGCCATGCGGGTTGTAGCGGCCCCTCTAGGGCACTCCCCGTGCCACCGTGGTTGTCGGCCCCTCTGCTTCCTCTTCTAGTCTTCAGTGAGGACCTACGGTGAGTTCGATTCCTCTCCCCTGGTGCTCTCTGTGCTTGCTAATCCGATGCTAGATGTTGGCAGTGTCCTCTCTGGCTACTGTATGATTCTGATTAGGATGACATATCCATTTAGGGTTCTTATCCTGGGGTTGATCATATACTGGATGAATTGGATCATGTTTGGATATATTATAAACATGCTAAGTGGTTATTGGCCTGAGGCTTGTTGCTTAAGATGATCTATAATGTTTCTAGTGGCTTACTAGATGATTTTATGCTTGGATTGCATCTGATTCAAATGATATAGTTGCTCGGGAAACATGCTTGGTAAAGCCAATGACTTGATAACTTTCCACTGTTATTTGATTTATGGTCATGATTATGATAGGATGAAACCATTGTCTTAATGTTGTTGGCTTGGGAATTAACATGTGGTTTGAGATCATCATGATCTCAAACAATGAAGTTTAACATAGGAATATCCTAGTTATGATTCCTGTGTTAACAGGAAAATGATTAGTAAGTTGATTGTCTGAATTTGTGATGATTAAATGTCTATCCTGATTCATAATGGATTGTTCTTGCGACACCATCATGGTATGGCACAAAAGTTTGATTCTAATCCATTGATTGAGTTAGTTTATGCTTAAGACAAACTTAGCTTTATAAGATAAATAGAGATGCTCTTCTCTAAATTCCCTAAGACCAATGATGTTGGTCTGAGGATTAGGGATTTAGATCGTATATAGTTGATTCATATAGATAATCCTGGTAGTGGTACCAGCTATTGTTTTTGAATCAAAGCATGGAAAAATGATAGTAAGCTTGATCATTCTATGGATCCCAAAGATTTGTTTCTAAGGTGTTACCCTTCCTTTAGGGATGTGCCTAGGAATAGATCATAGATATATTTAGGCTTGAATTGTAATATATAGCCTAATCCAGAGCAATGATGTTGCTCTGAGCTCTGGCTGGATCCAGGTACTTTGTTGTTTGCTTTTAGAGTTTTAAAATCCCTATAATGGATTCACCCCACTTGGGTGCTTTCTAAGGGTTTGTTTTATAAAACAACACATGCTTCTCTCTACATAATATGATTATATCATGTGAAGGTTTTATGAAACTCACCACAAAATCTGATGACTGTGGAGTAAGTTGGTGATGATCTTGATCTGGTTTTGCTAGACTCCTGTGCTTGATCTTGAGCTAGACTGCTCCTCCTAGCTCCTGGACTTGTCCTTGAGCTAGCCTGCTCCTCCTAGCTCCTAGACTTTGCCTTGCTATTCACCTGATCCTTCCCCCTCCTTATGTCACCATCCTGGTGATGTTTGGTTGATACTTGATGGTCTGGTTTGGCTGATGTGCTTGGTAAGCTGTTGTCTAGGCTGGTTGTTCTTGTGTGCAAAAGTGGAGTGATGCACTAGTGCCTCTCCACGGCTGTGCTTGTGGTTTTGTGAGTTTGGGGCCATGCTGTGAGGTTAACAACACACCACATGCATGTTGGTGTGTGTCCTGCCTGTGTGCTTGTTGTGCACTTGTGGATATGTTCAGAATTTTGAAACTTACTATTACCTGGTTACTTTCACCTGGCTAGTGGATTTGCCCCTCTTGGCTATCATTTGACTTCTGGCTTTAAATTTATGAAAGATGGATTCTTTCATATAGGTGAAACTTGCCCCTTTTTATAAATTTCTCAATGATGAATTTGTCTAGTGCACTTAATTGACATGTCTGAGAGAAAATAATACTAACTCTAACTTTTTATTTCTCTATATATTTTCTGTTTGTTTTGCAGGTACAGTTATAAAGATGAAGATTTTAGATTAGGTTTTCTTTTATAGAATAGTCAATGTAATCTTCTTCATATTTTTGTAATTTTCTTTTTATTATTTTGTAATCTTCATTTTATTCCTCTATAATAAAGATTACATTATTAATAATAAAGAATATTCTTATTCTTTATATATTTGCTTTTGTGAATTGTGTGGATGATTTCAATAAGTTATAATTTTGTAACTTGATTATATATTGATGATATGAAATAAATTTCATATTCATTATTGTTTTTCTTTGGATAAAATTTAAGTTGTAATATTTATTTCTTAATTAAATTAATATTCAAAACTTATCCCTAATTTATTTGGATTATAATTCAAACACTCAAGTTTAAAATTCAAATTCATTTTAAAACACATAATTCCTTAAAGATCATATCAAAGTCTATAGCAATCACCCTTTAAGACTAAACCTAATCTCAAAGTATGAAAGAAACATTGATCACTTAAGGTTTTTATTTGGCGAAAATTTTACCACATTTTCACAAATGGATGCGTGCAACATTCCATATTCCTAAATCTACCCTTCGTTAGTTCCGAAATGCTGGGATGTTACAGACTTCCCCCCTTAAATTAAACTTCGTCCCGAAGTTTGTGGAGATGTACCTGAATAGTTCTGGATACGCTTTTCTTAAATCCTCTTCTTTCTCCCATGTGGCTTCCCTTTCAGGGTGATGTTCCCACTGTACCTTGCAATATTTGATTGCTCTGTTCCTTAATCGTTTCCAGGTTTCTTCCAAAATCTTACAAGGCTTTTCAATATAGGTCAGGTCTGCATGTAATTCTATCTCTTGGTGTGTGATTGCATCGTCTGGAACTTTCAAACATTTGCGAAGTTGTGACACATGGAAAACATTATGCACTTGAGCCAATCTTGATGGTAACTCTAAAGCATAAGCTATAGTTCTGTTTTGACTCAGTATCTTGAATGGTCCGATATATCTTGGACTCAATTTCCCTTTAACTCCCAATCTTTTCACCCCTTTCATTGGACTTACTTTCAAATAGACCATATCTCCCACTTCTGGATGCCATGATCTTTGACTTTTATCCGCATAACTTTTCTGCCTACTCTGGGCTATTTTCAGTCTATCCTGATCTTATCAATGATGTCTTGTCTTTCCTTGATATAATCTGGTGCAAATTCTTTGCTGCTTCCAGGTTCATACCAACATATTGGTGATCTACACTCCCTTCCATACAGAACCTGATATGGAGCTGCCTTCAGACTACTCTGATAGCTATTATTATAAGAAAATTCTGCCCATGGTAGATGATCTTCACATGTTCCTCCAAAATCTAATGCACAAGCCCTTAACATGTCTTCTAGTATTTGATTTGTTGTTTCAGTTTGACCTCCCGTCTCAGGATGATATGTCGTGCTGAAATCTAACTTTGAACCAAGTGCTTCATGCAATTTCTTCCAAAATTACCCATATCATATCCTTCCTTTTTGGTGTCATAGGAAATCCTGTAATGAAGTTGTAAGATCCCTCCTTTGTAAAGGAAAAGGATCCCTGTGACTGCAATGCTAGTCCCTGGATCATTGCTAGCATCCACAGTTTAAGATGAAGTACACAGATACAAGGGTCATTTATTACATCCATTCCAGAGATAAAACATAGTCTTTTACAACTCAAGGACACAGGCCTAATACAAGAGTTTTGGAATAAGTAAATAAACATAAGTCTTCATCTTCATGTGCCACAGGCAAGCATGTTGAGTGTAGACTCATGACACCTAATCATCATCGGAGTAACCTGCAACATCACAAGTCACAGCCACAGTGGGTCAATACTTTGGAATAGTATTGGCAAGTGATACCTTAGTAAATTTTAAGTGGACTATATTACTACATGCATTTTGGCTAAGTGTAGCTTGGCTTGCTTTGCTCAAAATAAGTTTTTCCTATTAGTTGAAATCACTAAGTCTTTCTTTGTCAAAAACTTTAACAACAAACCACCAATAGACATTGGGGTCCTTCACCCTTGTTCACCCACAAGTTTTTACTTAGAAGTTGGAGTGATGAGATTCTTGATAGCTTCCTTGTCTTGATGCTCAAGTTGTCCATTGCCATGGACTTGACTAAGTACTTAGATTTTCCATCTGCAGAGGTTGTGCACTTTCCCCACCAGACTTGGTTTCCCAAGACAGGACCTTTCAGAAGCCTTTCCTTAGACCAAATGGACGCGCTCCAACCTATCATTCCCACTACCACCAACTGTCCAAATGGCTAAGTTCTAGCAACTTATGTGATCCAGGCAGAGCCCATATTGCCAAGTGGCTGCACTATAAGCTTCTCAACACTTGGCCTCTAAAATCCCTTTGTGCTTGGGTGGCATACCACAAGTGAGATACACAAGGTAAACCATGTCCATGGGCCTTGTGTAACCACTCAACCAAAAACCACCATTCAAGTCCCATTCCACCCAGGAGGTTCATTGACTTAGTTGTTTTATTAGGAAAAACATAAGTCCAAACACTTAGAAATATTTTCATCATAGCATGTATATACTTTACCAACCCTTGTTTGCTACTAGCTAGGCTAAGCATGGCATGATAACTTAACTTACGAAATTTCCTAGAAATTCTACAACTACTTACGATTTCCCAACATAGCACTTAGCAAAAAAATAGTATCATGCAAGACTTAGCAAAATATTTCTAATGCTTGTACAGAATATGGGGATGGAAATATTCATGAAGTACCACTTGCCTTGGTAATGGGGAGAGTAGCACTCTTCACAATCACAATCACTAGCACCAAAATCTACACAAAGATTATAACCACAATGACATACAATTCATATACAAACAAAAATATGTATGTATGCATGCAAGAATGCTAAGTGATGATTTTTGAAATTCCACCAGGCAAGTGCATGATACTGAAACATAACTAAGTCAAAAAATTGCTAATCCAAACTTATTTAGTACTAAAACAATTACTAAACAAATTCTATACTCAAACTAGTCCTAAACAAGTTTCTGCATAAAAAGTCATTTTAACAGAAACTTTTTACTAAACACATTGCATAAACAGAAAGAGCTTGTCTCCCAGATTCCAACGACATAAAATTTGCAAAAATCTAACGTGGAAATCAAAAGTTATAGCCATTTCAAAATTGGATATAAATCTGTTTTCAAATTCTGTTTTAATTCAAACCCTAGCCACGCGTCTTAATCCTATTGGTTGATACCGTTTCGTTCAGGATCACCCTCCCGCGCCGTTGGATCTATTTAAAACTCACGGCTCAGATCTACCCATAACGCTTCGCTAATGATCTAATTCTATGCGTTGGATCCAGATCTGACGGCTCTGGATCAAGCGACCAAAATGGGGCGGCGCTGGCGGCGGCGAGTTCTATCCGCGGCGGCGCGGCGCTACAGGTCGTCCGTAGGGGCAGGGGGATTCTTACCAGGTTCGCAGCGTCGAGGAGAAGCTCAACCTAGCAGTGGCTTGACAAGGGGTGCACGAGCACGGTCTCTGGGGCTCGTCGGAGTTGCGGCGGCGTCTGTTGCTTGCAGTCGAGGTTGTTTCCGAGGTTTGGCGTCGCCCTAGTGCGAACCAGAGGGGTCAGGAGACGCACAAGACAAAGGCGAACATTCTCGTATGAAGGAGGGGGCAAGGGGCGCTCGGGTTTTACCTCAATTGATCGCCGGAGTCAAGCGGCGGTGCAGTCGGTTGCAGGCACGAACGGGGACGACGGCCTGGGTCACGAGAATGCAAACGAAGGGTATCAGGAGGTGCGCAAGATCAAGCTGGGCACGATTGTTTGAACCAGAGAGAGGGGGGTGGTCGAGGCTCACCGAAATTAGTCGCCGGATTCGTCGGTGCTGCGGGGTTTCGAGGGCAAATGCGCGACTGGTGGCAGTGGCGAGGAGAGTGGGGGAATGACCATGGCGAGGGGTTTAAGTAGGCTGAAGCGGGGCGAGGATCACGCGCTGAATCAATGGAATTTAAGCGAGTTTAATCACACCGCACGGTGGTAACGGGGAGCGTCTGCTGGCAGGGAGGACGACCGGCGTGGAGAGGGCCGCTCGTCGTGAAATAAGTAGAGGGGAGGGGTGCAGGTGTTAGCGACTCGTTGGGTGTGTCCGCGCGTGCGAGTGAGAGGGAGGTGGCCTAGGTGGGCTAGTTGGGCCGTGTCTGCTGCTGGGCTAGATTAGGGCGCCTGGCCTTTTTCTTTTCTTTTACCCTTTTCTTTTTCTGTTTTGATTTTCAGAAATGATTTTCAAATGAATTCAAACTCCTTTTGAATTCAAATCTTTCTGGGGCTTTTGTAGTGTGCAATAGTCTCAAATATAGGCCTAAAACCATGTGGCTACTTTGCAAAGGCTTGGTCACTCTTGGAGAAACAAAATATCAGGAGCTTTACACAAGATTTGCAAATGTTTGAAAAATGGTTTTTGAACATTTCCATTTTGT
Organism: Avena longiglumis; assembly: GCA_030063025.1. Lineage (NCBI taxonomy): Eukaryota > Viridiplantae > Streptophyta > Magnoliopsida > Poales > Poaceae > Avena > Avena longiglumis. Next base: position 187,664,554 of record CP125974.1, on the reverse strand, counting down.
AAAACTTGGTTCAAATTTCCACACTCAATCCATTCAACAAAGGAGACAAGCAATCTAGGTTTAAAACATTCAAACTCTCAAATGGGTATGGCCATTTGTTTTTAGCTTGCTCACATAAAATGATAGTACTATGTGCTTTGTCTTTCTGAAATGAGTTTTGAAATTGACCTCAATTTTATATGCATGCATGAATGATATGCAAACTATGAAATCATGATTTTAGGGATGTTACAAATCTAACCCCCTTAAGGTGAATCTCACCCTCGAGATTCGGATTGGCTATCAAATAGGTGAGGGTGGTTTTTCCGAAGATCATCTTCTCTTTCCCATGTTGCTTCCTCTTCGGTATGATGATTCCACTGTACTTTGCAGAACTTGATAGTCTTTGTCCTTGTGACTCTTTCTGCAGTCTCAAGAATCTTGATAGGTTTCTCCTCATATGTGAGGTCACTTTCTAGTTGAACCTCCTCCAAAGGTATAGTATCCTTCAAAGAAGTTTCTTCCATTTCTGGGTGACATTTCTTAAGCTGACTCACATGAAACACATTATGGACAGCTGATAGAGATTCTGGTAGTTCTATTTCATAGGCAACTTCTCCTTTGCGACTCAAAATCTTGAATGGCCCAACATATCTTGGTGCCAACTTACCTTTGACTACGAATCTTTTCACTCCACGAAGTGGTGATACTCTAAGATAGGCTCTATCACCAACTTCGTAGGTAACTTCCCTACGCTTAGGATCCGCGTAGCTTTTCTGTCGGGACTGTGCTATCTTCAACCTGTCCTTAACCAATTTGACCTTCTCTTCGGCTTCTTTGATAAGATCTGGCCCAAATAAACTTCTTTCTCCCACACCATTCCATAACAATGGGGTGGTACATTTTCTTCCTTAGAAACTCAAGCGGTGCCATTTCAATCTGGCTTGATAGCTGTTGTTATAAGAAAATTCTGCGTAAGGGGACTTTCATCCCAACTTGCTCCATAGTCTAGGGCACATGCCCTCAACATGTCTTCGAATTTGATTAGTCCTTCTGTTTGCCCATCGGTTTGAGGATGAAAGCGATCTGAATTCCAACCTCGTTCCCAATGACTCATGTAGCTGTCTCCAAAAATGGGAAGTGAATTGAGTTCCCCTATCAGACACAATACTCTGGGGCACACCATGTAGACACACAATTCTACTCATGTAGATTTTGGCTAACTTGGCACTTGTATAAGTTGTCTTCACGGGTATGAAATGAGCCACTTCAGTTAGGCGATCCACTACTACCCATATGGAATCATATCCTGATCTGGTCCTTGGCAATCCGGAAATGAAATCCATACCAATCTTGTCCCACTTCCAATAAAGAATAGGTAGTGGTTGAAGCAAACCTGCTGGTTTCTGATGCTCCGCCTTTACTCTACTACACACATCACACAAAGAAATATGTTCGGCGATGTCCTTCTTGAGATTGTTCCACCAAAATCTTTCTTTCATGTCCATGTACATTTTGGTGTTACCCGGGTGAATAGAATACGGGGAGTTGTGTGCTTCCTGCAAAATCAGTTTCTGTAACTCCGGATCTTGTGGAACACAGATATATTTCCCATGCCATAAAGTACCCTGTTCATCTTCATGGAAATTTTTAGCTTTCGCTTGACCAATCTTTTCCTTAATCTCTTCAATTTCCTTATTAGTCTTTTGAGCTTCTCGAATCTTGTCCAACAAAGTGGGTTCAACATCCAAAGACATGATATGTCCTTCGGGCATAATCTCCAATCCGAATTCTCTGAATTGGGTACACAAATCATGTGGCAATTCTCCTTTGGTAAGGCCATTTACAAATACCTTACGACTTAGAGCATCTGCTACAACATTTGCTTTACCGGGGTGGTATTGCAAACTTAAGTCATAATCTTTGATAAGCTCTAACCATCTTCTTTGCCTCATATTGATTTCCTTCTGGGTAAAGATATACTTCAAACTCTTAATATCTGTGAACACTTCACAATGCTTTCCCAAAAGGTAATGTCTCCATGTTTTGAGTGCATGGACGACAGAGGCTAACTCCAAATCATGAGTAGGGTAGTTTACTTCATGAGTTTTGAGTTGTCTCGAGGCATAAGCCACAACTTTACCGTCTTGCATAAGAACTGCACCCAAACCTTGATGAGATGCATCACAATATACTTGAAAATATTTTTCCAAATCCGGTAGACATAGAACTGGTGCTGTCACAAGTCTCTTCTTCAACTCCTGAAAGCTGACTTCACAACCTTCAGACCAAGCAAACTTCTTGTCTTTCTTCAATAATTCAGTCATTGGCTTAGCAACCTTTGAGAAATTCTCGATGAACCTTCTGTAGTAACCTGCTAAGCCAAGGAAACTTCGAACTTCTTTCACGTTCTTGGGAGATTCCCATTCAGTCACAGCTGAAACCTTAGCAGGATCAACTGCTACACCATCCTTTGTCATAACATGACCAAGAAAACCAACTTCTTCTAACCAGAACTCACACTTGCTGAATTTGGCATAAAGTTTATGCTCTCTCAACTTCTCAAGTATCAAACGCAAGTGCCCTTCATGCTCTTCTTTGCTCTTGGAGTAGACTAAGATGTCATCGATGAAAACGACAACAAACTTGTCGAGGAATTCCATGAACACTTTGTTCATCATATTCATGAAGTATGCTGGAGCATTGGTTAAGCCAAAAGGCATTACGGTATACTCATACAATCCATACCTTGTGGTGAATGCTGTTTTAGGTATGTCTTGTTCTCTTATCTTAAGTTGAAAATAGCCTGACCGGAGATCAATTTTTGAGAACACACAGGCTCCTTTTAGCTGATCAAACAAGTCATTGATTCTTGGCAAAGGATATTTGTTCTTGATAGTTACCTCGTTGAGAGAACGGTAATCTATGCATAACCTTTGGCTCCTATCCTTCTTCTCCACAAACAAAACTAGGGATCCCCAAGATGAAGAACTTGGTTGTATAAATCCTTTCTATAATTGTTCTCCTAGTTGCTTCTTGAGCTCTTTCAGTTCATCAACTGACATTTTATATGGTCTCTTTGCTATTGGTCCAGAACCTGGTACCAAATATATCAGAAACTCCACATCTCTATCTGGTGGCATTCCTGGCAATTCTTCCGGAAATACATCCGGATACTCACACACAATTGGTACACTGTCCATGCTAACCCCCTTAAGAGAATTAAGCTTACTTCCTTTGGAATCAAAGTTTGACTTGAATTTAATCCTTTTTCTTTCCGGGGTTGTGAGTGCAACAGTACGATTAGCACAATCTAGTACTCCTTCATACTTAGCCATCCAATCCATTCCCAATATTACGTCCAGTCCTTGGGAATCTAGGATTATCAGACTCACTGGAAACTTATGTTTTCCAAATTCTATTACTAGATCCCGGCATCCAAGACTTACTATCATTTCTCCACCCGGAGAGCTAACTTTTATTGGACAACCAATATTTTCAGATGGAAACCCATTTCTATCAATAAATGCTTTTGATATGAATGAATGCGATGCTCCAGTATCAAAAAGAACAAATGCTGGAATAGAATTGAGTCTGAACTTACAAAGAAGACATCGGGCTCTTCATAGACCTCCTCCACATTAATGTGGTTCACATCCTTTACGGAAAGGATTGGGCTTGACAGGTCCTTCAACTTTCTTTTCGGGGCACTCATTTGCATAGTGTCCCATCTTCTTGCATTTGAAGCACTCAACCTGACTGATGTCTCTCTTAGCCGGCTGACTTCCACTCCCACTACCATTACCACTGTGGTGGCTCTTATGTCCACCCTTGTGGTTCTTGTACTTGTCATTGTCATGACTGCGATGATGCTTGTTGTCATGACGGTTGTGGTTGTGGTGCTTGTTGAATTTCCCATACTTGTGGGATCCTGAGCTTCCACTGTCATCATAGTGAGATCGTTTGTGAGACGATCCCGAGCTGTGCTTGCCGGAGTGCTTCCTCTTTCTACTCTCGACTTGCTTCATTTTGTTCTCCAATATAGCAGCCTTGTCACAGGCGGTCGATAAGTGGGAACATATGCCACCGATTCTTGATTCAGCTCATCATTCAAGCCTTCCAAAAAAATTTCCTTTCTCTTGGCATCTCTGTCAACCTCATCTGGTGCATAACGCGCCAAATTGTTGAACTCTTCAATGTACTCAGCCACGCTACGGTGGCGCTGCTTCAGATTGTGGAATTCTTTATTTTCCAGGCTCATTATTCCTGATGATATATGAGCAGTGCGAAAGCCATCCTCAAAGATAGCCCAAGTCACCTCATCTATGGGTGTGGTGATTTGGAAGTTTTCCCAACAAGTGGCGGCTGGCCCTTCCAGCAGATGTGCCGCAAATCTAACCTTTTTAGCGTCCGTGCAGCCCACGGTTACTAAGTCCTTGTTTACAGAACGTAGCTAATCATTGGCCACCATGGGATCAGTTGTCCCTGAGAACTTAGCTGGCCTCAATCGCAGAAATCTGGTGAGCATATCAAAGCCCGAAGGGTTGTTGTTGTTATTGTTTTTGTTATTGGGGTTGTTGTTTTGGTTCTGAATGAATGTTGTCATCATCTGCATGATCTGTGTTTGAGCATTCATCATTTGCTGCATTTCTGGAGTGATGTTGTTGTTGTTGTTGGGGTTGGGGTTTGTGCGACGGGGAGGCATCTGTGGTTTGTTCAAATAGAGATAAGAATGAGATACCCATAGATGTTTTCATGCACATTACATCACATAAGCAAACACAAGCATGCAACAGAAGATACAAGTTCAACAACCAGATAACAAGTTCTCAAAGTAAAACACACAAGTGGCAAGCCATCCACATGTCGGATGGTCCAATAACAAGTTCACAAATAAAAAGTACGGTAATAAAAGATAAACGAGTAGTCAAGTCTACTCATCAGCATCAATCTCCTCCTCGACAAAGGTAAGACCTGCGTTCTCCATCGCGGTCTTGTTCTCCTCAATGGTAGTGGTCAAGGACTCAATCTTGGCCTTGAGAGCCCTCTTCTGGGAACGAAGCCTCTCAATCACCATCTGCTGCTGCTCTAGCTCGAAGTCCTTGGACTTCAGTTCTTCAGTAATGTCCCGGATCTTCTTGTTCATATCACGGACCGCGTTTCTCTGACTCTTGAACTTCCGGTCACGGGTCTCGAACTTCGCCTCCATTTCCTTGACTATCTCGTCTGCTGCGCAAAGAGCTTGTCCTTCTCATGGCTGCACAGGCTCGTCATTACTGAGCATGACATTGGTCCTGTCCGTGTCCACGTGCCTAATGAGAGACTCTAAGTCCTGGAGATACAGACGTATAGGCTCTGCTGCATCCCTCGAGTCGTCCTCGAAGTCGATGGACTCTCCATCCTCATCACGTCTTCCGAAGATGTGGAAGTGGGTGCCTCTAACCTGTCGGGAGTGCCGGCCTAACAGACGTCCTATCAGGTCCTGCATAACTACCTCCATGCCTCTCTCCCTGTCATCGTGCATAAGCTTGAAGACGATGGCCTCCGTAGTAGGCTGCAATAAGCGTCCGGCTGGTTCACCTTGAAGCCCCGGAGGTCCTTCCTCTCGAACTTGGTGAGTGGATGCACCATGATGGTGGGAAGAGGAGATTGATCAAGGTGGTAAGCTCAACGATACGAGGACCAAAGCGGGTAACACGAACTCCTCAACAGTGCTGATGGTAATAGGCATCTATTTATAAGATAGAAAAGTTAGAACAACACTATTTAAGATAAAACAAAGACAAACATCACATACATATCCTTGGAACACAAAATCACACAAGTCATGCATACATGAATCCATTACATCAACCAAGGTCCAAACTTATTTAAGGTATCATTTTGGAAAATAAGGTGATAGGTGGTGGTCCAACTAACGAAGTACGTTTACAATCCTATCTCACTGGATCTGTTGGCTAACACAATGTTCCTAGAGGCAATCAGCCTATCTTGCTCACATGATTCCATCACTAAGTCTATAATATCTCATCTTAAGGTTTGGTTGGTGGCTTCCAACTCTTTGGTATGTTCCTTCTCTTTCTCTAAGTCTTTTTGGAGGTTGAGCATTCTGCACTTGACTCTAGCACTAATTTCTTTGATAGTCCTCCAAGCTGCTTCTCTTGCTGACTCAAAGAATGTGGTATGCACCACAGTGTTGGTGTACATGAAGAATCCTCTTTCTTTGTGGTTGTCTTCCTTGCTTTTGTACAAGTGAAGTTGCACCCACCAGTACTCAACTCCTTCATCCATCACTGGAAAGCCTTTGTACACAGTTGCACCATGTATTTCCATCGCCACCATGAGGTCCTTGAGAATTTTGGGAAACTCAGTTTCACACTCCAAGGTCATGGTCATGAGTGGTCCTTTCTTTACGGCTTCGTTGATGGAGTTCATCTACAAATAGAGATGAGAATGAGAAGATTAGAAAAGTTTACAAGAAGAATAGACAAGTGTGGAAGTAGTTGAAAATTTTTCCTTAGTGGTTTCCAATCCTAGGGTCATTATCCTACAGGAAACACAGTGCACTGATACCATCTGTAAGATCCCTCCTTTGTAAAGGAAAAGGATCCCTGTGATTGCAATGCTAGTCCCTGGATCATTGCTAGCATCCACAGTTTAAGATGAAGTACACAGATACAAGGGTCATTTATTACATCCATTCCAGAGATAAAACATAGTCTTTTACAACTCAAGGCCACAGGCCTAATACAAGAGTTTTGGAATAAGTAAATAAACATAAGTCTTCATCTTCATGTGCCACAGGCAAGCATGTTGAGTGTAGACTCATGACACCTAATCATCATCGGAGTAACCTGCAACATCACAAGTCACAGCCACAGTGGGTCCATACTTTGGAATAGTATTGGCAAGTGATACCTTAGTAAATAAGTTTTGGCAAGTGATACCTTAGTAAATAAGTATTGGCAAGTGATACCTTAGTGGGTCAATACTTTGGAATAGTATTGGCATGTTAAGTGGACTATATTACTACATGCATTTTGGCTAAGTGTAGCTTGGCTTGCTTTGCTCAAAATAAGTTTTTCCTATTAGTTTAAATCACTAAGTCTTTCTTTGTCAAAAACTTTCCCAAGAAACCACCAATAGACATTGGGGTCCTTCACCCTTGTTCACCCACAAGTTTTTACTTAGAAGTTGGAGTGATGAGATTCTTGATAGCTTCCATGTCTTGATGCTCAAGTTGTCCATTGCCATGGACTTGGCTAAGTACTTAGATTTTCCATCTGCAGAGGTTGTGCACTTTCCCCACCAGACTTGGTTTCCCAAGACAGGACCTTTCAGAAGCCTTTCCTTAGACCAAATGGACGCGCTCCAATCTATCATTCCCACTACCACCAACTGTCCAAATGGCTAAGTTCTAGCAACTTATGTGATCCAGGCAGAGCCCATATTGCCAAGTGGCTGCACTATAAGCTTCTCAACACTTGGCCTCTAAAATCCCTTTGTGCCTGGGTGGCATACCACATGTGAGATACACAAGGTAAACCATCTCCATGGGCCTTGTGTAACCACTCAACCAAAAACCACCATTCAAGTCCCATTCCACCCAGGAGGTTCATTGACTTAGTTGTTTTATTAGGAAAAACATAAGTCCAAAAGACTTAGAAATATTTTCATCATAGCATGTCTGTACTTTACCAACCCTTGTTTTCTACTAGCTAGGCTAAGCATGGCATGATAACTTAACTTAGGAAATTTCCTAGCAATTCTACAACTACTTAGGATTTCCCAACATAGCACTTAGCAAAAAAATAGTAGCATGCAAGACTTAGCAAAATATTTCTAATGCTTGTACAAAATATGGGGATGGAAATATTCATGAAGTACCACTTGCATTGGTAATGGGGAGAGTAGCACTCTTCACAATCACAATCACTAGCACCAAAATCTACACAAAGATTATAACCACAATCACATACAATTCATATACAAACAAAAATATGTATGTATGCATGCAAGAATGCTAAGTGATGATTTTTGAAATTCCACCAAGCAAGTGCATGATACTGAAACATAACTAAGTCAAAAACTTGCTAATCCAAACTTATTTAGTACTAAAACAATTACTAAACAAATTCTATACTCAAACTAGTCCTAAACAAGTTTCTGCATAAAAAGTCATTTTAACAGAAACTTTTTACTAAACACATTGCATAAACAGAAAGAGCTTAACTCCCTGATTCCAACGACATAAAATTTGCAAAAATCTAACGTGGAAATCAAAAGTTATAGCCATTTCAAAATTGGATCTAAATCTGTTTTCAAATTCTGTTTTAATTCAAACCCTAGACACGCGTCTTAATCCTATTGGCTGATACCGTTTCGTTCATGATCACCCTCCCGCGCCGTTGGATCTATTTAAAACTCACGGCTCAGATCTACCCATAACGCTTTGCTAAATGATCTAATTCTATGCGTTGGATCCAGATCTGATGGCTCTGGATCAAGCGACAAAAACGCGGCGGCGCTGGCGGCGGCTACTGGCGGCGGCGAGTTCTGTCCGCAGCGGCGCGGCGCTACAGGTCGTCCGGAGGGGCAGGGGGATTCTTACTAGGTTCGCAGCGTCGAGGAGAAGCTCAACCTAGCAGTGGCTTGACAAGGGGCGCACGAGCACGGTCTCTGGGGCTCGTCGGAGTTGCGGCGGCGTCTGTTGCTTGCAGTCGAGGTTGTTGCCGAGGTTTGGCGTCGCCCTAGCACGAACAAGAGGGGTCAGGAGACGCACAAGACAAAGGCGAACATTCTCGTATGAAGGAGGGGGCAAGGGGCGCTCGGGTTTTACCTCAATTGATCGCCGGAGTCACGCGGCGGCTGATCGATTCGAGCCGAGCAGGGGACGATGGCCTGGGGCACGAGAATGCAAACGAAGGGTATCAGGAGGTGCGCAAGATCAAGCTGGGCACGATTGTTTGAACCAGAGAGAGGGGGGCGGTCGAGGCTCACCGGAATTAGTCGCCAGAGTCGTCGGTACTGCGGGGTTTCGAGGGCAAATGCGCGCAGCCTGGTGGCGGAGTGAGCGAGGAGAGTGGGGGGAAATCACCGCGGCGGCGAGGGGTTTAAGTAGGCTGAAGCGGGGCGAGGATCACGCGCTGAATCAATGGAATTTAAGCGAGTTTAATCGCGGCGTCACTGCACGGTGGTAACGTAGCGTGCTCATGGCCCCAGGGAGGACGGCGGCGTGGAGAGGGCCCGCTCGTCAGCGAAATAAGTAGAGGGGGAGTGGGGTCTGGGTGTCAGCGACTCGTTAGGTGTGTCCGCGCGTACGAGAGAGAGGGAGGTGGTCCGGGTGGGCTAGTTGGGCCGTGTCTGCTGCTGGGCTAGATTAGGGCGCCTGGCCTTTTTCTTTTCTTTTACCCTTTTCTTTTTCTGTTTTGATTTTCAGAAATGATTTTCAAATGAATTCAAACTCCTTTTGAATTCAAATCTTTCTGGGGATTTTGCAGTGTGCAATAATCTCAAATATAGGCCTAAAACCATGTGGCTACTTTTCAAAGGCTTGGTCACTCTTGGAGAAACAAAATATCAGGAGCTTTGCACAAGATTTGCAAATGTTTGAAAAATGGTTTTTGAACATTTCCAATTTGTAAAACTTGGTTCAAATTTCCACACTCAATCCATTCAACAAAGGAGACAAGCAATCTAGGTTTAAAACATTCAAACTCTCAAATGGGGATGGCCATTTGTTTTTATCTTGCTCACATAAAATGATAGCACTATGTGCTTTGTCTTTCTGAAATGAGTTTTGAAATTGACCTCAATTTTATATGCATGCATGAATGATATGCAAACTTTAAAATCATGATTTTAGGGATGTTACAGAAGTCCATACCTATTTCCTTCCATTTCCATTCAGGAATTTCTAAGGGTTGTAATGGTCCTGCTGGACTTTGATGTTCAGCTTTCACCCTTTGACAAGTATGGCATTCAGATACATATTTAGCAATATCTCTTTTCATGTTATTCCACCAGAATAGTTCTTTCAAATCCATATACATCTTAGTACTCCCTGGACGTATATAATATGGTGTATCATGTGCTTCTTTGAGTATGACATTTCTAATCTCGGTCACATCTGGGACACAAAGACAGTCTTGAAACCATAAAGACCCATAATCTCCAAGGCAAAAAACTAATTTTTTCCCTTGAGATATCCTCCGAATTTCCTTAGTAATAAAAGGATCTTATTCTTGATGTCTAAAAATTTCTTGCTTAAGATCATTTTCCTGCTCTGCAACTACCTGCATAGTAGCTAATCCTCCAAGAACCTCTGTTCTGATAAATTGAAGCTCTAATCTTTCCAAGTCCATTTTTAACTCTTTTGGTAACTCCCTATTGCTTGGTTGAATATCTGCACTCTTTCTTCTTAAAGCATCTGCTACAACATTTGCTTTTCCTGTGGTGTAGTTGATTGTTAAATCATAATCCTTGATTAGTTCCAACCAACGCTTCTGTATCATATTCAATTCCTTTTGAGTGAAGAAGTATTTGAGACATTTATGGTCAGTGTATAACTAACATCTGGCTCCATAAAGAAAATGCCTCCATCCTTTCAGTGCAAAAACTACTGCTGCTAACTCTAAATCATGAGTTGGATAGTTGACTTCATGTGGTTTCAGTTGTCTTCAACCATAGGCAATCACTTTCCGATCTTGCATTAATACACAACCCAAACCTTCTTTAGACGCATCACAGTATACTGTGAAGTCCTTCCCTGTTTCAGGAACTGCTAAGATTGGAGCTGTGGTTAATCTAGTCTTCAACTCTTGGAAACTTGCTTCACATTTCTCATCCCACTTGAATGGTGTATTCTTCCTTAATAATTTGGTCATTGGTCCGGCTATTTTAGAGAAACCTTCAATGAATCTCCGATAATAACCAGCCATTCCTAAGAAACCTCGAATTTGCTTCACATTGGTCAGTGCAGTCCACTCTAGTACTGACTGAACTTTAGATGGATTCACAACAATTCCATCCTTACTGATCACATGACCAAGGAATTCTACCTCATCAAGCCAAAATTCACATTTACTGAACTTAGCATAGAGTTTGTGTTCTCTTAAAGTCTGTAGTGCTATCCTTAAATGATCACCATGCTCTTCCTTATCCTTGGAATGTATCAGAATATCATCAATAAAGACTATGACAAACTTTTCCAAATATGGCATGAAGATCTTGTTCATCAGATTCATGAATATTGTCGGTGCATTGGTTAAACCAAATGGTACTACCAGATACTCATGGTGTCCATATCTTGAGACAAATGCTGTTTTTGGAACATCTTCTGTTTTGATTTTTATTTGATGGTATCCAGACCTTAAATCGATCTTTGGAAATACTCCAGCTCCTTTCACTTGATCAAACAAATCTTGAATTCTTGGTAAAGGATACTTATTCTTGATAGTCACGTTTTTCAGATTTCTATAATCACCACACATCTGTCTTTCACCATCTCTCTTATCCACAAAGATTACTGGTGTTCCCCATGGAGATACACTTTCCTGTATAAATCCTTTTCTAGCTAACTCATCAATTTGCTCCTTGATTTCTTTCAACTCTTTGGGTCCCATTTTATATGGTGCTTGAGCTATTGTTGCTGTACCCGGAATTAGATCAATGGTGAATTCTATCTCCCGGTCTGGTGGTATTCCCGGTAGCTCTGTTGGAAAAACATCTTGGAATTCATTAACTATAGGAATATCTTCCAATTTAACTTCTTTCATTGAATTCAACTGCAGATCCACCATGATATGACTGTGCTTATCTTCTTGGTAAACTATCCTTGCTCCAATTGGAGTTTTGATCGAGACAGTTTTCTCCTCACAATTTATCTGAGCTTCGTGTTCCATCATCCAATCCATCCCCAGCACTACTGCAATTCCCTTCAAAGGAATCACATAAAGGTCTACAAAATATGTACAACCATAGGTCGAGATAACCTGATCTTGTTTTATGTGGCGTACAATCACATTCCCTCCTGTCGTAACTACGGTCATAGGACTTTCTAACGTTGCCCTTCTAATGCCAAACTTATCACAAAATTCTTCAGAAATGAATGAAGTTGTTGCACCAGTATCAAATAGAACTTTGTCGGGATTGGTAAGAATATTGAGTGTACCTATCACTGCATGCTCCGAATTATCCACCTCCTCGAGGGTTGCACAATTCAGTTTCCCAGTAGGTCGGTTCCTCTTTCCATTGTTGTTCTTGCCATTATTTCCTCCTTTATTGGGTTGTCCATTGCCTCCACTGGCTTGTCCTCCTCCCTTGGTAGGCCATCCTCCAGGTGGTTTTCTCGGACAATCTGGCTTGATATGCCCCTTCTGACCACAATTGTAACAGATCACTACAGGCTTTTTGCATTCCCTCTGGAAATGCCCTGGAATTCCACAATTGTTACAAATAACATTCCTTCTCGGATTGGATTGATTTCCACCACTGCCCTTGTTATTGTTATTGTTGTTGTTGCCATAATTCCTATTCCGAGGTTTGAACTCCAGGTTAGGTTTAGATTTGCTTTCCTGAATTCCCTTGGTTTCCTTCTTGGATCTCTTCCTCCGATCCTCTTGGACATTCTTGTAGTCACCTTCAAAAGTAATGGTTGCATCCAACAACTGCTGATAAGTTTGCTTATTGGCTAACCTTAGCTGCATCTTCACAAATGGATTTAATCCAAGCAAGAAACGCTTCTCTTCCGTGTTAACATTCTCTTCAGCATAACGAGACAGTTGACTAAACTCCCGGAAGTACTTCATGACACTCGTATATCCTTGCTGAAGCTCCTCAAATTCTATACGCTTCAACTCCATAACACTTTCCGGAACATGATATTCTCGGAATCTCTGCTTGACCTTTTCCCAGGTAAACTCTCTTCCTGGTTGTTGCATGGCCAACTGATTTTCCCACCATGATGCTGCAGGTCCAGTCAGAAGATGAGTTGCATACCTCAATTTCTCCTCATAATTGTAACCTATAGTTTTTAGCTTCCTTTCAGTATCTGCTAGCCAGTCTTCTGATCCATTGGTTCAGGAGCTGATGCAAAAGGTAACGGTCTTGCATTCTGGAAATCAGATAGACTCACTCCTCCACCTTCAGGTGCCCTCTGATTTGCTCGTCCCAGCAGCTCTTCCATGAACTTGTTCTAGGTCTCTTGCATCATTTGCATGCATTGCATAAAATTTTGCTCCATTAACGGCCTCATTGGTGGTGGTAATGCTTCTTGGTTTGCTGCATCTGCATCGGCCTTTTCCTTGGCCTCTCGCTCCATCCGCTGCTGCTCAGTTTCCATTCCTACACCCGTATCCATGACCCTTTAGTCCTGCAACATAAAGCGAATACTCATAATTACATCATGCACATGTGTTCTGAGCTCGACTTTACGCACAGAACTAGTCACACAATGAAGATCCAAAAAAAATCCAAATATGCATTTCACATATTTTACATAATATCATAATGATACAAAGTCATTACAACATATACCATATAGGTATAATCACAAAACTACCTTATTACTTGGGGTACAATACACGGTACTTGATACTACTAACTAATTGTCTCCTTCTAGTAGTAACTACGCTCATCGTACATGCCTGATGTCCAACCGTGATGACGTGTTGTTCGTCGCACAGTTTGTGGAACATATGGCCTTCCAGAAGGAACATACTCTGTATCTGAAGTGTCAGGACTTGAGTCATTACTCAACCTGAGCGCATTGACTCCCTCCAGCTCAGCTGAAAAGTCTTCAGAAACATATTCAACATTATCTCCAGCCTGCATCTCCTGAGCTTCATTTCTTGAGTTGTCAACAGGATACGCAGATCCTGCTGCTTCCCAGGTGCTCTCGTGGGCAATATAATTAAACACTGGATAATGTATATTCCCTGGGTTTTGAGAAGATTTTGATGATTCAAACACTCTCTCCTCGGGATCTTCTTCTTCATCCTGATTATCTATTGGACATGGTATTTCTACTACTATTATTAGGGTTCATTCTTGCACCCATCCAACTAGATTGTCCAACATTCCTGTCGGAACCATCTGTGGACATCTGGTGTTCATGAGATCCATTATATGATCCCATTCTCCAACCATCCAAATTCTCAATAGGAAGTTCTGAGTCAGAACCATCCTCTGAGCCCTGTGGTACTGCATACCGCATATCCATAGTGGGATCATGTATAGGTTCAGGTCTTGGTGAATAAGGATATGGTATAAAAGATTTTGGATGTATAGGTATATCCTTATAAAAAGGTGTTGCACTGCTACTTGCTTCTTTCTCTAGCTGGAATGCTAACTGCTTCCTCCTTTTCGGATCAGTTAGATCCTCTAACATGTCAATTTTGTCTTCCACAATCACTTGATGGGTCTTATAAAAAGACACAACGAGTGTTCGATATCTATCCATAAACTTGGAAGCTAACTTAGGATGGTTCTTAACCAAAGTAAGATGATCCGGTATAGTCTCCGAGTCTACAGAATCATGAGGTATCATAGAAAATGTGCTACCTTCTAACTCCATGGTTTTCTGCTCCCGGATATTAGCTATCGCCTTCACAACAGCAACATGATATGCTGCTAAATGACTCCTACCTTCTCCTATAGGTAGATCGTGATATAATCCAAGCTTCCCTGGAAGTTGGATACTCACACGATACTTTGATAACATCTAGCCATCAAGGTAAGTGATAGTGTTCACTGGAATTCTAGTTGGACAACTAAAGAGCTTTAAAAGTTGATGAAGTTGGTCTGTGAATGATCCTTGATAATCATCAAGAGTCTCCTCTTTCCTTACCAAAGTCTATTTTGGGAACTTTGGTGCCATATCTCTGTATATCAAAAAAATAATTTTGATTAGTATCAAATAATGTATTGCATCATAACAAAGAATTATCACACTAAAATATATAACGGAATATTCTCATTTGAATACCCATTATATCACTTTTAGAGAATTCTTTATCGTTGCTAAATTTTCCTTCAGGTAATAACCTTTACTAGGTTTGCAACCTAAGGTCAAAGAAATTTTCTCTGATACCAACTGTGGTGACCCAGCATACCACTACATGTGTAGTACACTATAGTCGTTTACATGACATCCACAGAACACCGTTTCGTAAATATCACATCCCTCCGAGTGGTACAACAGAAACATTGCGGGTCCATATTACAAAAGTACACACATTATTATTATTACAATACCGAAAGTTCAAGACTTACAAAATATTCAACTTACAAACCAAAATATAAAGTGTTTCAGCGGAATTTAAAAGTAACAACTCCGTCTAGGAGTTGAGCTCAACAACTTGTTCTATAGAGTTCATGCTGCTCGGCTCCGTTGGTTGCTATTAACTAGTTGGACTCGTTATCATCGACACCATAGCGGATTTCGTAATCCACTCCTTCAACACCTCAGGATAGATCAGGTTCCTCGTAGAACACATCTTCTTGGCATTCGGCTGCATACATTGGCACGTGTTCGGGATCCTCAGAGTCTAAGCAAGGGATCAAAGGAAAGAACGAGTAACAGCATTACCCAACAAGTTCATTATATGCAAGGTGGGAAGTTTGATGCTCTAACTACCACCTCGGATTATAAATCCTTGGCACTATGCAATTTTTGTAAATCTTTCTTCAAAGATTGATTTTATTATGAAAATCTATGACCATCAGCCTTCACAGGTTGACCAGAACATTCATGGAGTTCCTTTCCTGCCGCGTTCGTAGTTCCTTCCCGGAACAGGGAGTAACAAGTGACAATTCTTACACTCTGCAGAGGTGCGTTACTTTACCCATGTTGCACAACCGGGCGTACTTTCCCGTCCAAAAGTCCATGATGTGGGGCCCAGTAGTTGGTCCAAGCTAATAACTACCCCTTCGCGACCCCGCATGCCTCCTTGGTGTACACCATGCCCACATAATGAATTACGGCAATGGTTTGTACAAACCGTTAGATGCCAGAACTATCGTGGGACGATGAGGGTTCCCACCCATATGCTACATATCCTCTATGAATTACCAATTAATATGCATGCTACGAGGATAACAGCCACGACCTGCACATCCCGCTTCATGCGAGAGGAAGAAGATACAATTGACTTCTCTGTCCCATTCCAAATCTCATGGCTAACGCGTAATATACGGCGCTAGAATCACTAATGTCAGGGGTTATTAAGTCCCTACTTGATCATCATTGTTGCAATTAGAACTCTAAGTTCTATTGCTCCATTATATCATCACTTAGGATGATATCTATGATTTCTTTATTTGTGAAAATAATATTTTCTTTCTTTTATAGCATATATGATAACGCACAATTTGCAAATACTTTGATAAAGACTCTTCAAAGGACATGAGCAAGTGATGAACTTTCCTTGTGATAGCAAGGTAGTGAAGTTTGATGCTTGCACTGGACCTTGAGATTCTATGTCTACAAAAACATCATTATTGCCCGGTAAGGACAATATTTAAAGAAGCAAAATGTTTATGCAAGTAATGTAATGAATTATTTAATTCTATATGCAGTTTCCCTATATAAGGTGCCTTTTAATAATAATAAAGAATTTATAAATATTAATTTTTAATATTTATAGCATATATTGAATTGTTTTATTTAATTTCCTTTTTATTTGACTTTTATTGATTTAATAATTATTTTAGGAATTATCAATTATACATTAAATTTTTTTATTAAATATTTATTTAGTATTTTTCAAAAATATTACAATATTAATATATAATGAAAGTGATTTTTATTTATTTTTATTATCTTTCAATAATTTTATAAAATTCCATAAGGAATATATAAATTACAAAATTCTTATAAGAATTTAAATGTCCAAAATTTTATATCTTATTTTATTTGGATAGAGTGGATTATTGTGAATCCAAAAATATTTTACTTATAATTTTTGGACTTTTATTTTATTTTCTAAGATTTAATTAAGTCTAGGGGTATTTTGGTCTTTTCCTTTTTTATTAAACAGGCCTGTGAGGATTTCTGGGCTGGTTTACCTTATTGGGCCCTAGTAGCCCATTAGTCATGGACAAAATAACCACCCCGAAGGGTCTGGCCCAACTCGGCCCACTCCTCACTCCCTCTATCTCTCTCTCCCTCGAGTTCATTCTCTCCTCCTCTAACCCCGACCCTGTGGCCGGCGATGCCGCCACCGGCGATTCCCGTCGCCGTAGGCCGTTCTGGTCGTCGTTGTGGTGCAACAGGGGGTTGTCGGTGTTGCATGTTTGTTCTATCCAATTGGATTTGAGCCTGGGGCTCTCCTGCAATGGATCGATGTCGTCCCGAACCCTAGGGTTTGGGGGTTGGCATGGATCCAGGTGCTGTCATGGTCGTCGTGTGTCGAGGTGATGCTCTGCACCTCCAGGCATGATCAGGGTCGCTTCCGTGGCGCCGTGCGGGTTGCAGCGCCCCCTCTGGGGTGCTCCCCGTGCCGCCGCGGTCGTCGGCCCCTCTGCTTCCTCTTCTAGTCTTCAGCGAGGACCTACGGTGAGTTCGATTCCTCTCCCCTGGTGCTCTCTGCTTGCGATCCGATGCTAGATCTTTGGCGGTGTCCTCTCAGCTCTTGTCGATTCGATTAGGATGACATATCACCATTTAGGGTTCTTATCCTGGGGTTGATCATATACTAGATGAATTGGATCATGTTTGGATATATTGTAAACATGCTAAGTGGTTATTGGCCTGAGGCTTGTTGCTTAAGATGATCTATAATGTTTCTGGTGGCTTACTAGATGATTTTATGCTTGGATTGCATCTGATTCAGATGATATAGTTGCTTGGGAAACATGCTTGGTAAAGCGAGTGACTTGATAACTTTCTACTGTTATTTGATTTATGTTCATGATTATGATAGGATGAAACCACTATCTTAATGATGTTGGCTTGGTCATGATCTCAAACAGTGACGTTTAACATAGGAATATCCTAGTTATGATTCCTGTGTTAACAGGAAAATGATTAGTAAGTTGATTGTCTGAATTTGTGATGATTAAATGTCTATCCTGATTCATAATGGATTGTTCTTGTGACACTATCATGGTATGGCACACAAGTTTGATTCTAATCCATTGATTGGGTTAGTTTATGCTTAAGACACACTTGGCTTCATAAGATAAATAGAGATGCTCTTCTCTGAATTCTCTAAGACCAATGATGTTGGTCTGAGGCTTAGGGATTTAGATCTTATCTAGTTGATTCATATAGATAATCCTGGTAGTGGTAACACATATTGTTTTTGAATCAAAGCATGGAAAAATGATAGTAAGCTTGATCATTCTATGGATCCCAAAGATTTATTTCTAAGGTGTTACCCTTCCTTTAGGGATGTGCCTAGGAATAGATCATAGATATATTTAGGCTTGAATTGTAATATATAGCCTAATCCAGAGCAATGATGTTGCTCTGAGCTCTGGATGGATCCAGGTACTTTGTTGTTTGCTTTTAGAGTTTTAAAAATCCCTATGATGGATTCACCCCACTTGGGTGCTTTCTGAGGGTTTGTTTTATAAAACAACACATGCTTCTCTCTAAATAAGATGATTAGATCATGTGAAGGTTTTATGAAACTCACCACAAAATCTGATGACTGTGGAGTAAGTTAGTGATGATCTTGATCTGGTTTTGCTAGACTCCTGTGCTTGATCTTGAGCTAGACTACTCCTCCTAGCTCCTGGACTTGTCCTTGAGCTAGCCTGCTCCTCCTAGCTCCTAGACTTGGCCTTTCTATTCACCTGATCCTTCCCCCTCCTTATGTCACCATCCTGGTGATGTTTGGTTGATACTTGATGGTCTGGTTTGGCTGATGTGCTTGGTAAGCTGCTGTCTAGGCTGGTTGTTCTTGTGTGCAAAAGTGGAGTGATGCACTAGTGCCTCTCCACGGCTGTGATTGTGGTTTTGTGAGTTTGGGGCCATGTTGTGAGGTTAACAACACACCACATGCATGTTGGTGTGTGTCCTGCCTGTGTGCTTGTTGTGCACTTGTGGATATGTTCAGAATTTTGAAACTTACTATTACCTGGTTACTTTCACCTGGCTAGTGGATTTGCCCCTCTTGGCTGTCATTTGACTTCTGGCTTTAAATTTATGAAAGATGGATTCTTTCATATTGGTGAAACTTGCCCCTTTTTATAAATTTTGCAATGATGAATTTGTCTAGTGCACTTCATTGACTTGTCTGAGGGAAAATAATACTAACTCTAACTTTTTATTTCTCTATATATTTTCTGTTTGTTTTGCAGGTACAGATATAAAGATGAAGATTTTAGATTAGGTTTTATTTTATAGAATAGTCAATGTAATCTTCTTCATATTTTTGTAATTTTCTTTTTATTATTTTGTAATCTTCATTTTATTCTTCTGTAATAAAGATTACATTATTATTAATAAAGAATATTCTTATTCTTTATATATTTGCTTTTGTGACTTGTGTGGATGATTTCAATAAGTTATAATTTTGTAACTTGATTATATATTGATGATATGAAATTCATATTCATTATTGTTTTTCTTTGGATAGAATTTAAGTTGTAATATTCATTTCTTAATTAAATTAATATTCAAATCTTATCCCTAATTTATTTGGATTATAATTCAAACACTCAAGTTTAAAATTCAAATTCATTTTAAAACACATAATTCCTTAAAGATCATATCAAAGTCTATAGCAATCACCCTTTAAGACTAAACCTAATCTCAAAGTATGAAAGAAACATTCATCACTTAAGGTTTTTATTTGGCGAAAATTTTACCCACATTTTTACAAATGGATGCATGCAACATTCCATATTCGTAAATCTACCCTTCATTAGTTCCTAAATGCTGGGATGTTACAGTACTCGAACATTTTCAGGTAGAAGCCCCCTCAATGCAATCGGAAGCAATTGCGTCATAATCACGTGGCAGTCATGATACTTCAAGTTTTGGATTTTTTCTCTATCATATTTATTATTCCCTTTATATTCGGCGAGAAGCTAGACGGGAACTTGATACCGCTAAGGCATTCAAAAAGGGTTTCCTTCTCTGCTTTGGTAAGAGCGTAGCTTGTAGGAATTAAGTGGCGTCCTTTACCCTTCTCATTCTCAGGATACATAGGCTTTTCAGGTTCTTTCATACGTTGCTGGTCCTGCCGTGCTTCCGGTGTATCTTTTGTCTTCCCATACACTCCCAGGAAGCCTAGCAGGTTCACGCAAAGATTCTTCGTCACATGCATCATGTTGATTGAAGAGCGGACCTCTAGGACTTTCCAATAGGGTAGGTCCCAAAATATAGATTGCTTCTTCCACATGGGCGCGTGTCCGACATCATCATTCGGAACAGATAGTCTGCCAGGAACTTTTCAAAAGATTACTTCTAGGTCCTTGACCATACCAAATACCTCCTCACCAGTACGAAGGACAGGATTCCTCCGGGGTTCTGTCAGACGTTTGAAATGCTCGCCTTTCTTTCTTACGGGATGCAGGTTCGGAAGAAATCGACGATGACCTAGGTACATAACCTTCTTACATTTATCCAAATATACACTTTCAGTCTCATCTAAACAGTGCGTGCATGCTTTGAATCCCTTGTTTGTCTGCCCTGAAATGTTACTAAGAGCAGGCCAATCGTTGATGGTTACGAAAAGCAACGCTCTTAGGTCAAATGGCTCCCCTTTATGCTCATCCCACATACGTACACCTGGTTTGGCCCATAGCTGTAAAAATTCTTCAACTAATGGCCTTAGGTACACATCAATGCCGTCGCAGGGTTGCCTCGGGCCTTGGATGAGCACTGGCATCATAATGAACTTCCGCTTCATGCACAACCAAGGACGAAGGTTATATATACATAGAGTCACAGGCCAGGTGTTGTGACTACAGCTCTGCTCCCCAAAAGGATTCATGCCATATGTACTTAGACCAAACCTTATGTTCCTTGCATCACGTGCGAAGTCCGGGTACCCTCTCTCGACTTTTCTCCACTGTGACCCATCAGCGGGGTGTCTCAACATCGTGTCTTTCTTACGGTCTTCCATGTGCCATCGCAACAACTTGGCATGCTCTTTGTTTCTGAAGAGATGTTTTAACTGTTGTATTATAGGATCATACCACATAACCTTGGAAGAAACATTCTTCCTAGAGGCCTTGCCCTCAACATCGCCAGGGCCATCTTGTCTGATATTATACCACAGTGTAGTGCATACCAGGCATGCATCCAAATTCTCATACTTCTCACCGGCGGTAGAGGATGCAGTCATTAATGAAGGCATGTATCTTCTGCACGTCTAATCCTAGAGGGAAGACAACCTTCTTTGCTTGGTATGTACTTTCAGGCAATTCATTATTATTTGGAAGCAGATTCTTCATTTTTACCAGCAACTTTGAAAATCCGCTGTCAGTCACACCGTTCTCTTCCTTCCATTGCAGCAAATCCAGTGTGGTACCTAGCTTTTTGTGGCCATCTTCGCAAGTTGGGTACAACAATGTTTTATGATCCTTTAACATCGGCTCCAGCTTCTCCTTCTCCTTTTCAGTTTCACATTCTTCCTTTGCATTAGTAACGGCTCGACCAAGATCGTCATCAGCGGGCCCATCTGCTGCCTCTTGATCTTCATCTGCCCCCGTTTCAGTATCATCGTATTTAGGATACATATTATGATAGTTGTCATCATCCTCTTCTTCTTCTTTGTATTGCATCATAAACCCTCTTTCTCCGTGCTTGGTCCAACAATTATAGCTAGGCATGAAACCGGACCGAAGCAGGTGGGCGTGAATGGTTTTGGTATTTGATTAGTCTTTCTTGTTCTGACAGTCAACACATGGACAGCACATAAAACCATTGTGATCACGGTTTGCCTTAGCCACAACGATGGAAGTTTGGAGGCCCGTAATGTACTCGGAAGTGTGTCGGTCACCATACATCCATTGCCGGTTCATCTGTTGTAACACCCCTGTTTTAGTTAATCTCTAATTAGGTTTTTTGTTTGCGCATTCATAAGCATCATCTATTAATTTGTGCGTTGAAGAAACAAATAAAAACCCCTAAACCCTAGTTTCCCTCTCCCTCTCAAAACAATTCAAATGGTTTTGATTATTTTAAAAAAACTACCAAAATAATGGAGCCCAAATGGTCTACAAGAGCCCCTGATTATTTTTATATATTTTACAAAAACTCTAGTAATTTTGAATGGTTCAAAACAGATTTGAGAATGAAATTTACAAAGAGGAAACCAAATCAAAAAAGGAAAAAATTTCAGGAAATAAAAAAAGAGCAGCAGCAGCCAAGCCCAGCCCATCTTCATCCTCCCTTCCTTCTCTCCCGCGTGTGCAGCAGCCAGTGGCCCATCACCAGGCCCATACCCCTTCGCCCATCTGTTTCTGTTGTCTTCTTCCTCCACCCAAGCAGCTCGGTGTCGATGCCGGCACCGTCCGTCGTCGGTGCGCCGCAATTCGCACTGCCGCCGCCCCCTAGAGAGGATAAGGAGCACCCGAGCACGCCTCTGCCTCATCCCTATCTCTTCCCCCTCCCCAGAGACCTATCTCTTCTTCCCCGCGCAAGATCGAAACCCTAGCCACCTCAGTCGCCGTGTGTCGCCACCGTTGCAGGCTGCCCCGAGCCTCGCCGTGACGTCTATAAGATCCGCCTCGTCGTGTTCTATCGCTTATCCAAAGGAATCGAGCCCTGAAGCTCTGTATCGTCGCCCCCGACCTCTTCTTCACCGACCCCGACGAGGTTTGCCGCCATCAATCAGCCTGATTCCGGCCTCGCCTGCCATCCCCGACCCCTCCAACGTGTTCAAGGTGAGGTCCTATGCCTCCCCGTCTCTTCTGTGCTTCCTGGCATGGTCCGTAGAGCCCTCGCATCACGCGCCACCACTCGCCGCTATCGGGCACCGTCAACGCCATGCCTCCCGCAACCAAAACACAGCGGCGCCGCCACCTCTGCGGTTGCCTCGTTGCGCTGATTCGATTAGATTAGGTTTTGCAGCCCCGCGCGCCCTCCTCCGCCGTCTCCGGTGACCATCTGGCGGTGGCCGCCGAGATGATGTCACCCTGGCGTCACGCTGACGTGTCCCACGGGCCCGCTGACCTTTGACCGCCATACTGGCAGCTGACGAGGCCTCGGCCCCACCTGCCAGCCCCAGCGGGTAGCCTCTGCCTCGGTGTAAAAAGCCACAACCCCTCTGCTGACATCATAATGTGTAAGATCCCTCCTTTGTAAAGGAAAGGATCCCTGTGATTACAATGCTAGTCCCTGGATCAATGCTAGCATCCACAGTTTAAGATGAAGTACACAGAAAACAAAGGTCATTATTACATATCATTCTAGAGACAAACATAGTCCTTTACAAACTCCATGGCCATAGGCCTAATACAAGAGTTCAAATATATAATAAGATAAATAAATCTTCATCTTCATGTGCCACAGGCAAGCATGTTGAGTGTAGACTCATGACTCCTAATCATCATCAGAATAACCTGCAACATCACAAGTTACAGCCACAGTGGGTCAATACATTGGAATAGTATTGGCAAGTGATACCTTAGTAGAATATTGGTAGTCTAAACACTATATGCATTTTGGCTAAGTGTAGCTTAGGCTTGCTTTGCTCAAAATAGGTTTTTCCTATTAGTTGAAAACACTAAGTTTTTCTTTATCAAAATCTTTCCCAAGGAACCACCAATAGACATTGGGGTCCTTCATCCTTGTTCAACCACAAGTTTTTACTTAGAAATTGGGATGAGGAGATTCTTGACAGCTTCCATGTCTTGATTCTCATGTTGTCCAATACCAGGGACATGGCTAAGTACTTAGATTCTTCCATCTGCAGAGGTTGTGCACTTCTCCCACAAGAGTTGATTTTCACCAAGACAGGACCTTTCAGAAGCCTTCCCTTAGACCAAATGGACGCGTTCCAACCTATCATCCCACTACCACCAACTGTCCAAATGGCTAAGTTATTGCAACCTATGTGATCCAGGCAGAGCCCATATTGCCAAGTGGCTGCACTAGAAGCTTCTTAACATTTGGCCTCTCAAATCCCTTTGTTCCTGGTGGCTTTCCACAAGTGAGATACACAAGGTAAACCATAGAAATGGGCCTTGTGTAACCACTCAACATAAACCATTCCTTCCATTCCACCCAGGTGTTTCATTCACTTAGTTGTTTTGTTAAGCAAAAACATAGTCCAAAGACCTAGAAATATTTATTCATAGCATGAATATAACCACCCTTGGTTGCTACTAGCTAGGCTAAGTATAGAATTGATAAGACTTAGAAATATTTTTAGCAATTCTACAACTACTAGGATTTCCCAAGCATAGCATATAGATCAAAAATATCCATGCAAGTCTAGAAAAATATTTCTAATGCATATTTGAAATCATAGGAATAAAATCATGAAGAACCACTTGCCTTGGTAGTTTGGAGAGTAGCTACAATCCTCACAATCACAATCACTATTTGCACCAAAATCTACACATAAAATGATAGCACCAAATCACATACAAAATAAATACAAAAAAAATATATGGATGCATGCAATATGATATGTGATGATTTTCTATACTCAACAAGGCAAGTGCACACTACTGATTCATAAACAAGTCCAAAACTTGCCAAACAACCTTTATTTGAACATTAAAACATTTCCCAAATATTTGTTATACACAAAATAGGCAAACACATGTTTCTGTAAAAATAACCATTTTAATAGAAACAAAACATTAAACACATTGCATATATGGAAAGGGCTTTCTCTCCTGATTCCATTGATATAAAATTTGTCAAATTTGGACGTGGGAATCAAAAGTTATGAATTAAACAAGTTTAAACATCTAATAGATTTAAATCAGAATTTTAAAACGAAGAACATGCCACGCGGCGCTTTCTTACTGGCTGGTACCGCTTCGCGCTGGATCGCGCTTCCGAGCTGTTGGATCTAACTAAAACGTGCGGCTCAGATTTAAACTTACCCCTTCGTTAAGTGATCTATCCTATGCGTTAGATCTAGATCCTACGGTGCTCGATCAACCTACCAAAGACTAGCGGCGGCGGCTCTATCAGAGTCGTTGTCGACGTTCTAGGTTGCGCGGGAGAGGGAGAAGGGGCTTACTATGCTCGTCGTGTGCTGCTGATGCTCAAGGTGGACTTCGATGGCGAAGGGGCGCGCAGAGGTGGTCGCTGGAGCTCATCGGAGTCGTACACAGCGTCGGGTCCTTGTAGACGGAGTTGTTGCCGACGCTCTGGACCTTCCTAGCACAAACCAGAGGCATCAGTAGCTGCACAAGGACAAGGCGAACCTAGTTGTATGCAAGAGGGGTCAAGGGGCACTCAATATTTATCGTAATCGATCGCCGGAGTTGAGTGGCGGCTCGGTCGTTTGCAGAAATGAACGAGGACGGCGTCCTGGGTCACGAGAAGGCAAACAAATGGTATCAGAAGGTGCACTAAGACATGCTGGTCACACTCCTTTGAATCAGAGGCACAGGGGCGGTCAGGACTCACCGGAATTTGCTGCCGGAGATTCTCAGTACCGCGGCGAAGCAAGTTCGATTGTGGACAGCCTAGCGGCGCTCTGCGGTTGGTGAGTGAGGGGAATGGAGCGGAGTAGGGAGAGGATCTTATAGCCGGAGCAGGGGCGGAGATCACGCACGCATTCATCGCCTATTAAGAGGATTAAAATAACGGCAGAGGCCGGGAAGAAACGGGCGGCGACGGTGTCTGCGCGTGAGATTTGGGGAAGAAGGAGTCGACGTGGAGAGGGTCCACCCGTCAGCGACTGCTTAGGTAGTGCGGGTGCGGTGAGAAAAACAGGGAGAGAGGGAAACCCCGGGTGGGCTGGTTGCTGGGCTGGTTTCGCTGTTGGGACAAAAGTCTGGCGCCGGCCTTTTTCCTTTTCTTTACTCCTTTTCTATTTCTGTTTTAATTTTCTGGATCCATTTTCAAATAAATTCAAAGGCCATTTGAATTCAAATATTTTCTGGATTTTTTTGTAGAGTGTATCACTTACATTTTTTGGCATGAAATCATGTGGTCTCTTTGTATTAGCTTGGTCCTTTTGATTGAAAAGAATAAATAGTGATAAAGCACTTGATTTGAATAAGTTTTGAATATGGTTTTCAAATCATATTTGTTTTGTAAACTTTTCTCCAAACACCAAGAATCATGCAAAGTAATAAGAGAGCAAGCCAGGCTTGGTTTAAAACAAGTAATCTTTTCAATTGAGAGTGGCATTAGATTAATAGTTGCTCACATAAAATAATGAGCATCAGATTCTCTTGTTTTGAAATGGTTTTGAAAATGAATCCTAAATGATCATGGATGCATGGATGATATGCATGGATTTTGAAACATGATTTTAGGGATGTTACAAATCTAACCCCCTTAAGGTGAATCTCGCCCTCGAGATTCGGGTTGGCTAGCAAATAGGTGAGGGTGGTCTTTCCGAAGATCATCTTCTCTTTCCCATGTTGCTTCTTCTTCGGAATGATGGTTCCATTGAACTTTGCAGAATTTGATAGTCTTAGTCCGTGTAACTCTTTCTGATGTCTCAATAATCTTGATAGGTTTCTCGTCATAAGTGAGATCACTTTCCAATTGGACCTCTTCCAAAGTTATAGTATCCTTCAAAGAAGTCTCTTCCATTTCTGGATGACATTTCTTAAGCTGACTCACATGAAACACATTATGAACAGCTGACAAAGACTTTGGCAATTCAATCTCATAAGCTACTTCTCCCTTACGACTCAGAATCTTGAATGGTCCAACATATCTTGGGGCCAACTTTCCTTTGACTCCAAACCTCTTCACTCCACGAAGTGGTGACACTCTAAGATAAGCTCTATCACCCACTTCATAGGTGACTTCTCTACGCTTAGGATCTGCGTAGCTCTTTTGTCGGGACTGTGCTATCTTCAACCTGTTCTTAACCAGCTTGAATTTCTCTTCAGCCTCTTTGATGAGTTCTGGTCCGAACAAACTTCTTTGTCCCACACCATTCCATAGCAATGGGGTGGTACACTTTCTCCCATATAGAAACTCAAATGGTGCCATCTCAATACTGGCTTGATAGCTGTTATTGTAAGAGAATTCTGCGTAAGGCAGACTTTCATCCCAACTGGCTCCATAGTCTAGAGCACATGCTCTCAACATATCTTCAAGAATCTGATTAGTCCTTTCTGTCTGTCCATCAGTTTGAGGATGAAATGCAGTGCTGAATTCCAACCTCGTTCCCAATGATTCATGTAGTTGCCTCCAAAAATGAGAAGTGAACTGAGTTCCCCTATCAGACACAATACTCTTGGGTACTCCATGTAGACATACAATTCTACTCATATAGATCTTGGCTAACTTAGCACTTGTATAAGTTGTCTTCACGGGTATGAAATGAGCCACTTTAGTTAGGAGATCCACTACTACCCAAATAGAATCATATCCTGACCTGGTCCTCGGCAATCCGGTGATGAAATCCATGCCAATCAGGAATAGGTAGTGGTTGTAACAATCCTGCTGGTTTCTGATGTTCTGGTTTCACTCTACTACATATATCACACAAAGCAATATGTTTGGCGATGTCCTTTTTGAGATTATTCCACCAAAATCTTTCCTTCATATCCATGTACATTTTGGTGTTACCCGGATGAATGGAATATGGTGAGTTGTGTTCTTCTTGTAAAATCAGTTTCCGAAGCTCCGGATCTTGTGGAACACAGATACGTTTTCCATGCCATAAAGTACCTTGTTCGTCTTCATGGAATCCTTTGGCTTTTCCCTTGCCAATCTTTTCCTTAATCTCTTCAATTTCCTTATCTGCCTTTTGGGCTTATTTGATATTGTCCAACAAAGTGGGTTGAACATCCAAAGACATGAGATGTCCTTCAGGCACAATCTCCAATCTGAGATCTCTAAATTGGGCACACAGATCATCTGGCAATTCTCCCTTAGTAAGGCCATTCACAAAAACCTTACGGCTTAGCGCATCCTCTACAACATTTGCTTTACCGGGGTGGTATTGCAAACTCAAGTCATAGTCCTTGATGAGTTCTAGCCATATTATTTGTCTCATGTTAATTTCTTTCTGTGTGAAGATATACTTCAAACTCTTGTGATCTGTGAACACTTCACATCGCTTTCCCAAAAGATAATGTCTCCATGTTTTGAGTGCATGGACAACAGAGGCTAACTCTAAATCATGAGTAGGGGTAGTTTACCTCATGAGTTTTGAGTTGTCTCGAGGCATAAGCCACAACTTTCCCTTCTTGCATAAGTACTACACCTAATCCATGATGAGATGCATCACAATATACTTGGAAATCTTTCTCCAAATCTGGCAAACATAAGACTGGTGATGTCACTAGTCTCTTCTTCAATTCTTGGAAACTGAGTTCACAACCTTCAGACCAAGCAAACTTCTTATCTTTCTTTAGCAATTCTGTCATGGGTTTTGCTACCTTGGAGAAATTCTCAATAAATCTTCTGTAGTATCCGGCCAAGCCAAGGAAACTACGAACCTCTTTTACTGACTTAGGAGATTCCCATTCAGTTACAGCTGAAACTTTAGCAGGATCAACTACTACACCATCTCCTGACACAACGTGTCCAAGAAATCCAACTTCATTTAACCAAAATTCACACTTGCTGAATTTTGCATACAACTTATGCTCTCTAAGCTTCTCAAGTATCAAACGTAAATGTCCTTCATGCTCTTCTTTGCTCTTGGAGTAGATCAAAATGTCATTGATGAAAACGACAACAAAATTATCCAGAAATTCCATGAACACCTTGTTCATCATATTCATGAAGTATGCTGGTGCATTGGTCAAACCAAATGGCATCACGGTATACTCCTACAATCCATACCTTGTGGTGAAAGCTGTCTTAGGTATGTCTTGTTACCTTATCTTGAGCTGGAAATAACCTGACCGAAGATCAATCTTTGAGAACACACAAGCTCCTTCTAACTGATCAAACAAGTCATTTATTCTAGGCAAAGGGTATTTGTTCTTGATAGTCACCTCATTGAGTGAACGGTAATCTATGCATAACCTTTGACTTATGTATTTCTTTTCCACAAACAAAATTGGTGCTCCCCAAGATGAAGAACTTGGTTGGATAAATCCTTTTTGCAACTATTCTCCAAGTTTCTTCTTGAATTTAAGTTCTTTCAACTCATCAACTGACATCTTGTACGGTCTCTTTGCTATTGGTCCAGATCCTGGTAGCAAATCAATAAGAAATTCCACCTCTCTATCTGGTGGCATTCCTGGCAATTCTTCCGGAAACACATCCGGATATTCACTCACAATTGGCACACTGTCTATGCTAACCTCCTTAAGAGAATTAAGCTTACTCCTTTTTGCTTCAAAGTTGGTCTTGAATCCGATTCTTTTGTTTTCTAGAGTTGTGAGTGAGACAGTATGGATTGCACAATCTATCACTCCCTTGTGCTTAGTCATCCAGTCCATTCCCAAAATAACATCCAATCCTTGGGAATTTAGGATTATCAGGTTAACAGGAAACTTATACTTCCCAAACTCTATGACTAGATCATGACATCCTGAATTCACTATCATTTCTCCGCCAGGAGAACTTACTTTTATAGGACACCCAATAGTTTCTACCGGTAGTTCATTTCTTTCAACAAATGCTCTTGATATGAATGAATGAGATGCACCAGTATCAAAGAGAACAAATGCTGGAACAGAATTGAGTTTGAACTTACCAGCAACAGCATCAGGTTCCTCATAAATTTCTTCCACATTGATGTGGTTCACTTGTCCCTTTTGAAAAGGGTTGGGCTTGTTGGGTCCTTCAACTTTCTTTTCTGGGCATTCATTTGCATAATGGCCCATCTTCTTGCACTTAAAACACTCAACTTGACTAAGATCCTTCTTGATAGGCTGGCTTCCACTGCCACTTCCACTTCCATTGTGGCGACTCTTATATCCACCCTTGTGATTCTTATACTTATCATTGTGATGACTACGATTGTTCTTGTTGTCATGATAACGATTGTGGTTGTGGTTCTTGTTGAACTTCCCATGCTTGTGGGATCCAGAACTCCCACTGTCATCATAATGGGAACGCTTGTGAGACGATCCCGAGCCATGCTTGTCAGAGTGCTTTCTCTTCCTGCTTTCAACTTGTTTCATCTTGCTCTCCAAAATAGCAGCCTTGTCACAAAGAGACTTGTATGTGGGAACATAGGCCACAGCTAACTGCAGGTTCAGTTCATCATTCAACCCTTCAAGGCACTTTTCCTTCCTCTTAGCATCAGTGTCAACTTCATCCGGTGCATATCGCGCCAGATTGTTGAACTCCTCAATATATTCAGCCACGCTGCGGTGGTGCTGCTTCAGGTTATGGAACTCTTTCTTCTTCAAACTCATCACTCCGGATGAGATGTGAGCAGTACGGAAACCATCTTCAAAGATAGCCCATGTCACATCCGCAATGGGAGTGGTGATCTGGAAGTTATCCCACAAAATGGCTGCTGGTCCTTCCAACAAGTGAGCTGCAAATCTGACTTTCTCTTCATCAGTACAACCAACAGTTACCAAGTCCTTGTTCACAGAGCATAGCCAATCATTGGCCACCATAGGATCAGTAGTTCCTGAGAACTTTGCTGGCCTCAGTCTCAAGAACCTGGTAAGCATGTCAAAACCCGGTGGGTTGTTCTGATGGTTGTTGTTGTTATTGTTGTTATTGTTGTTGTCGTTGTTCTGATTCTAGATGAACGTAGTCATCATTTGCATCAGCTGAGTCTGAGCTGTCATCATTTGCTGCATCTCAGGGGTGATGTTGTTGTTGTTGTTGTTGTTGTTGGGGTTGGGATTGGCACGTCGGGGAGGCATCTGTGGTTTTTTCAATAGAGATAAGAATGAGATACCCATAGATGCTAACATGAACAATACATCACATAAACAATCACCAAACATGCATTACAATAATAAAAGTTCAACAACATAGAAAACAAGTTTGTAAGGTAAACACACCAATAGCAAGCCACCCACATGTTGGATGGTCATTGCGACTCAATAATCAAAGACATGATAAATAAAGGTAAATGAGTAGTCATCACTACTCCTCGGCATTAACCTCCTCATCAACAAATGTAAGACCTGCATTCTCCATAGCGGTCTTGTATTCCTCGACATTGGTGGTCAAGGTATCTACTTTGGCTTTGAGAGCCCTCTTCTGTGAACGAAGCCTCTCAATCACGGTCTGCTGATGCTCGAGCTCGAAGTCCTTAGACTCTAGTTCTGCAGTCATTTCTCGAATCCTCGTGTTCCTATCTTGGACTCGCTTCTCTTGACTTTTGAACTTTCTGTCCTAACTCTCAAACTTGGCCTCCATCTCTTTGACTATCTCATCTTGCTCCGCGAAGAGCTTGTCCTTCTCACGAAGCTGCACCTGGAGTTTGTCATTGCTAAGCATGACGTTGGTCCTATCAGTGTCTATGTGCCTAAGAAGAACCTCTAAGTCCTGGAGGTATAGGTGAATCGGCTCTGCCGTCTCTCTCGAAGTATCCTCAAAGTCAATGGCCTCACCATCATCATCACATCTACCAAAGGTGTGGAAGTGAGTACCCCTAACCTCTCGAGAGTGCCTCCCTAGTAAACGTCCAATCAAATCCTGCATGACTACCTCTAGGCCTCTCTCCTTGTCATCATGCATGAGCTTGAAGATGATGGCCTCCATGGCTGGCTCAGTCTGGCGTCCTGGCTGATTGACCTTGAAACCCCAAAGGTCTTTCCTCTCAAACTTGGTGAGGGGAAGCATAATGATAATAGGAAGAGGGAGACTGAGCAGACTAGTGAGCTCAATGATACGAGGGACAAATCGAGTTCCCTTGAACTCTTCAGCCGTGCTGATAATAACATTAGGCATCTATTTATAAGATAGAAAAATTTAGGATCAACACAATTCAAGACAATTTACAAGACAAGGCATCTCTTGCATAACTTTGGAAATCAAAACACACAAGTCATGGCATACATAACACAAACAACCTAGTTTCAATGTAACTTAGTCAATTTTTTTGGAAA
Organism: Avena longiglumis; assembly: GCA_030063025.1. Lineage (NCBI taxonomy): Eukaryota > Viridiplantae > Streptophyta > Magnoliopsida > Poales > Poaceae > Avena > Avena longiglumis. The sequence goes on along the minus strand of CP125974.1, from coordinate 187,632,481 downwards.
TGTAATGATGAGTGGTGGTCCAACTAATAAGGCTCAATTCTTCTTTCACTTTCTAATCCAAAGGCTAACAATGCATCCTTCTATCAAAGAAGATTAGAAAAGTTTACTAGAAGAATAAGACAAGTGTGGAAGTTTTTTGAAATTTTTTCCTTAGTGGTTTCCAATCCTAGGGTCATAATCATACAGGCAACACAGTGCTCTGATACCATCTGTAAGATCCCTCCTTTGTAAAGGAAAGGATCCCTGTGATTGTAATGCTAGTCCCTGGATCAATGCTAGCATCCACAGTTTAAGATGAAGTACACAGAAAACAAAGGTCATTATTACATATCATTCCAGAGACAAACATAGTCTTTTACAAACTCCATGGCCACAGGAATAAAACAAGAGTTCAAATATATAATAAGATAAATAAGTCTTCATCTTCATGTGCCACAGGCAAGCATGTTGAGTGTAGACTCATGAATCCTAATCATTATCAGAATAACCTGCAACATCACAAGTTACAGCCACAGTGGGTCAATACATTGGAATAGTATTGGCAAGTGATACCTTGGTAGAATATTGGTAGTCTAAACACTATATGCATATTGGCTAAGTGTATCTTAGGATTGCTTTGCTCAAAATAGGTTTTGCCTATTAGTTGAAAACACTAAGTTTTTCTTTATCAAAATCTTTCCCAAGGAACCACCAATAGACATTGGGGTCCTTCACCCTTGTTCAACCACAAGTTTTTACTTAGAAATTGGGATGAGGAGATTCTTGATAGCTTCCATGTCTTGATGCTCAAGTTGTCCAATACCAGGGACATGGCTAAGTACTTAGATTCTTCCATCTGAAGAGGTTGTGCACTTTCCCCACAAGACTTGATTTTCACCAAGACAGGACCTTTCAGAAGCCTTCCCTTAGACCAAATGGACGCGTTACAACCTATCATCCCACTACCACCAACTGTCCAAATGGCTAAGTTATTGCAACCTATGTGATCCAGGCAGAGCCCATATTGCCAAGTGGCTGCACTAGAAGCTTCTTAACATTTGGCCTCTCAAATCCCTTTGTTCCTGGGTGGCTTTCCACAAGTGAGATACACAAGGTAAACCATAGAAATGGGCCTTGTGTAACCACTCAACATAAACCATTCCTTCCATTCCACCCAAGTGTTTCATTCACTTAGTTGTTTTGTTAAGCAAAAACATAGTCCAAAGACTTAGAAATATTTATTGATAGCATGAATATAACCACCCTTGGTTGCTACTAGCTAGGCTAAGCATGTCATTGATAAGACTTAGAAATATTTCTAGCAATTCTACAACTACTAGGATTTCGCAAGTATAGCATATAGATCAAAAATATCCATGCAAGTCTAGCAAAATATTTCTAATGCATATTTGAAATCATAGGAATAAAATCATGAAGCTCCACTTTCCTTGGTAGTTTTTAGAGTAGCTACAATCCTCACAATCACAATCACTATTTGCACCAAAATCTACACATAAAATGATACCACCAAATCACATACAAAATAAATACAAGCAAAAATATATGGATGCATGCAATATGATATGTGATGATTTTCTATACTCAACAAGACAAGTGCACAGTACTGATTCATAAACAAGTTCAAAACTTTCCAAACAACCTTTATTTGAACATTAAAACATTTCCGAAATATTTGTTATACACAAAATAGGCCTACACATGTTTCTGTAAAAATAACCATTTTAACAGAAACAAAACATTAAACACATTGCATATATGGAAAGGTCTTTCTCTCCTGATTCCATTGATATAAAATTTGTCAAATTTGGACGTGGGAATCAAAAGTGATGAATTAAACAAGTTTAAATATCTAATAGATTTAAATCAGAATTTTAAAACGAAGAACATGCCACGCGGCGCTTTCTTACTGGCTGGTACCGCTTCGCGCTAGATCGCGCTTCCAAGCCATTGGATCTCACTAAAACGCGCGGCTCAGATCTAAACTTACCCCTTCGTTAAGTGATCTATCATATGCGTTAGATCTAGATCCTACGGTGCTCGATCAACCTACCAAAGACTGGCGGCGCTAGCGGTGGCGACTGGCGGCGGCGGCTCTATCAGAGTCGTTGCCGACGTTTGTAAGGTTCACAACCTTTAATAAGGTAGAGATCCCTGTGTTTACAATGCTAGTCCCTGGATCAATAGCTAGCATCCACAGTTAAGATGTAATATCAAGAAACAAAGGTCATCATACAACTTTATAACCAGGAATAAAATAATTCATTACATCTTACATAGCTCATTTGGCTATCACATTACATTGCAGCAGAATATCTATAAGCATGGGGTCCTTCATCTTCAAAGTGCCACATGCAAACATGTTGGTTGTAGACTTGTAATCCTATTCAACAAACTTCACTAACATCAAACAAACATGCAACATAATAAGTTGCAGCCACAAGGGTCAATACATTTGAATTGTATTGGCAAGTTTCACTACTATGTAGAAATATATGGATCATATCATTACATGCATATTTGGCTAAGTATGGTTTAGGCTCTTTTGCAGAAAGCAATATAGTTTTATCCTATCTTTTCAAAATAGTTTTTTTTGATCTTTTGTCAAATCTTTCTAAACTCCTTGGAAAACTCCAAGTTCTTCAAATCCCTTGTTGTCACCAGCAAGTTTTACTTTGAGAAATTGGAATGTCGAGATCTTCCATAGCTTCAAGCCTTAGTTGCTTAGTATTGTCCATAACCGGGGACACGGCTAAGTACTTAGAATTTTGATCTTCTGCAGAAGTTGTACACTTTACCCACATGACACAATCTCATGTTGATGCCACCAGTGGCCGCTGGATAAGTACTCACCAAGATGGAGTACTAGCAGATTGAGAATGTGACAAAGTCTTTCCATAGGATTCCTCCCAATACACAATGCTAGCTTGTCATCCAGGCACCAATGTAGGGTTTCAAGTTCCCTTCACAAATCTAGTTAACCTAAAGATGCCAATGCATGGGTCTTCCACTATGTAGTTGACTAAGCCAGATCCCATTTAGCATGTGGTCTGTGCATACCTTGTACGAGAAACATGTTCAATCTCTAAGTCCCTGGGTGGTTTTCTTCTAGTGCACATACAAAAAGAGATGACAATATAAACATGGTTCCTTTTGTTGCCACCTTGTCCAAAACTTGAGTATCCTTGTCCACCCAGGTGGTTCATTGAGTACTTGTTTTATTATATAAAACATATATCTTTTCAACTCTTCATATAATTCATAACATGTATCCCATCCCAAATATATAGCTGGGCTAAGCATACTACAACTACAATGTTTCCACTAAGGAATATATAAGGGTATCCTATTAGGATTTTAGCATAGCATAAAATATAGTAAACCTTTCCATGCATGTTACAAAATCCACTAAGTGTAATGAAAATAGTAGGACATGAATGATAGTGTCACTTGCCTTTTTAGTAGAGAATGTTGTTTCACTTCTTGATCTTGCAAATATCACACTCTTCTAACTTCACTACAATTCAATCAAGCAAACACAAATTCAACTAGCATTCCAACTAATTTATCACACATAAAATAATAGAAACAAGGTCATGCATGCAAGCATGCAAAAGATAGATTTATTTTCAAAAGTGGTTTCTACTAGGCTCTAAACATTATAAAGTTCAAAGTAGTCATTTACTAAACTGGTAAAACCATTTGTAAATGGTTTTTATCTATAAACCATTTTTAAGCCAAATCAATATTTTATGTGGTTGAAAATGCTTTTAGCAAAGCAATAACTTTATATTGTTCATCAAATAAGTTGTTAATTCAAAAAACTTGGTTTTTAGGGTAAGAAGGTTTGAATCAAATCATTTCCCAAAGGTTTTACTCAAAAATCATTTCTAAATCATAATCAATATTTTTTTTGACTAGAAATGAGCTAATTCAAATATTTATTCCTAAACTTCACAAAATACATTTTTAAGTCCTTAAGTTGGTTCCTAGGGTCAGTAGGTTCACAACAATCCATTTTTCAAAGATTTCACATTAAAATTATACCTAGAACAATTTTTATATTCATAATAAGCCTACACAAGTTTCTGCAATTTCAACCAATTTTACAGAAGCAAAACATTAAACAAAGTGCATGGTTGCAAAGTAATTGTTCTACTGATTCCATTGATATAAAATTTTCAAACTTTTGCATGTAGAACTAAAGTTATGGATTTTTCAAATTTGCAAATCTAACAGAACACATTTCTGTTTTTAGTCTTGAGTCTGGCCACGTGGTTGTTTCCTATTGGTTGAAAACGATTCGGTTGGATTGACTTTTACAGACCGTGGGATCTCATTTAGATCACACGGTGTAGATTGACTGATACCCCTTCGTTAAGTGATCTGTTCCTACGCGTCAGATCCAAATCTAACGGTGCAGAACCATTCGACCAAATAGTGGTGGCGCTGCGACGGCGACAGGCGGCGGAGCGCTCTGGCGGTGAGCTTGCCGACGAACCAGGAAGCGAGGGAGAGGGGGAATTGGCTTACAGCATTCGCGTGGTCGAGGTGAAGATCGAGGTGGCGTTGGCTTGGCGCACGAGGGCGAGTAATGTCGCTCGGAGTCGGTGGCGTCGAGCGATTCTCGTCGTCGGGGACGGGGCTGCAGATTGTGCCGAAGAAAAATAAGTGCACGGTTAGACGCGGGCGGGTGTGGCGTTCACGTGAGCATGATCGAGAGGGTTCGGGGTGGTCTAGCTTACCAGGGGGAGGTTGCCGGAGTTGCTTGCAGGCGGTGGCGCTCAGGTTGTCGTTGTTGCCGACGCTATGGATCAAGCGCGGGCGACTGAGTGGCACGGGAAGATGCGCCAGGAGGTGGGAAGCAGACTCGCGTGTAAAGGAAGGCGAGTGGCGGCCATGGTTCGCCGGAATTGGCCGAGGAAGCTGTCGGAGACAGAGGGGTTGGAGCTCTCGATTCGCTCAGTCTAGGGCAGAGAGGGAGAGGCGAGTGAGGGGAAAGGTAGAGGAGGAGCGGGCGGTTATCTACGTGTGATTGCAGGGGGAGTGATGGCTGCTGTAACGCGAATTGATCACCGGAGTAAATGGCAGCAATGGCAGGGCGACGTGGTCATGGGGAAGACGATGCTGAGGTGGCCAGTGGGGTCCGTCTGTCAGCGAGGTGGGGAAAGTGGGAGTGGGGCCTGACTGTCTGCGTCTGTGTGGGTGCGTGTTCGCGTGAAAAACGTTTTGTTGAGAGGGAGGAGAGTTGGGCTGCGAGTGGGCTGGACTGGGCCTGTTAGCTGGGCTACAGTTTGTTTCTTTTTTTTATAGTGAGGCTTTTTCTTTTTCTATTTGAAATTTCTGTTTTGATTTTATTCAACCAATTCAAACACCCAAATGAATTCAAACCTTTGCCAAACTTTGTGTAGATTTTAATTCTGTTTATCAACAAAAATCAAAGTCCAAAATAAAATTATTTTTTATTTTTTTTAGGATCCATTAATAATTAAATAAATGGACCATAGTCATTGATTCAAATAGGATTTAATTTATTTAACCACTCTATTTGAAATCTAAATAATACCAAAATCATTTCAGTAGGTTTTATTTGAATAAATAAAACACTTGGAAAACTTATTTAAAATAAAATAACAAGTTTTAGTGTTTATTAAAATGGAAAAGCCTTTACTTTAATAAAATTGGATATTAATAAATCCTCATTATTTTATTTAAATAAACCTTTACCCTTTTAATTAAAACAAAATATTTTATTTCAAAAGCTTGGCCAATGTTTAATTTGGCCCTATAAAATAATCCTTATTTATAATTCTACCTTTTCTTTTGAAAACCAAATATTTTTATTAAAGGATCCAAAAATAGTGATTCCAACTATTAAAACTTTCTTTATGAATTGTTTATCTTTTTAAATCCCTTTAGGATTTATTTGATCAAAATAGGTTTGAAGGTTTCCAATTGGAATTAAAAAATTTCTTCTCACCCTGAAAATCAACAATTGTTTATTTTGTTTATTTATTTTTCACATTTCAAAATTTGGAAAAATTTGGGATGTGACAGGCTACCACCCTTAAAATAAATCTCGTCCCGAGATTTGGGAAGGCTAGAGGTTACAAGTTGTCTTCAAGGCAACTAGGGTACTACCACCCTTAAAAAGAAAGTCTTATAGGGTTACATTGCTGGTTCACTTGACTATGGGTTCAACACTTAATATCCAGACAAGGAATCCTTATTTGACTCTTCTGAGTTAACTAGTTCCTGACATCCACTTCTTCTATCTCTTAAAAGTTTCCATCCATGTCAATGTGGTTCACATGTCCTTTCTGGGTCACATTGGAGTCATCTCCATTGGCTCTTCTAGCATCCTTTTTCTTTTTCTTCTCAGGACAGTCTGATGCATAGTGTCCAAGTTCCTTACAATTATAGCACTGCAACTGGCTAATGTCTTTCTTCTTGTAAGTGTCATGTTGGTTCTGACCAAGGTCATCTCCATTATCAGTATCATTTCCATTATTATCACTTCCATTGCTGTTGTGGTGATACTGATTAGGTTCAGAATCTTCCTTGCTCTTTTTGAATGAATGCTTCTTCTTTGATGATCCTGAGTGATTCTTGAGTTTTTGCTTCCTCTTTCTGTTCTCAACTTGATTCATCTTGTTTTCCAAAATGGTGGCTTTGTCACAGAGTGATTGATAAGTTGGGACATAGGCAACAGCTAGCTGCAGGTTCAACTCATCATTAAGTCCTTCAAGAAATTTCTCCTTTCTCTTAGCATCTGTGTCAACTTCATCCGGTGCATAGCGTGCCAGATTGTTGAATTCTTCAATATACTCAGCCATACTGAGGTGACGTTGTTTCAGATTGTGAAACTCCTTTTTCTTCAAGTACATAACTCCAGGTGAGATGTGAGTTGTTCTGAATCCATCCTCAAAAATAGCCCAAGTCACATCTTCAAGGGGAGTGGTGATCTGAAAGTTGTCCCACCATGTTGCTGCTGGTGCTTCAAGAAAAAAAGCTGCAAACCTTACTTTTCTTCATCGGTGCAGCCAACAGTCACTAAGTCTTTGTTCACTGAACGTAACCAGTCATTGGCTTCCATTGGATCAGTTGTTCCAGTGAATCTTGCAGGCCTAAGTTTCAGAAACTTGGTGAGCATGTCAAGTGCTGGAGGATTATTCTGATTGTTGTTGTTGTTGTTGTTGTTGTTCTGATTCTGTATGAATGTGGTCATCTCCTGCATCAATTGTGTCTGAGCTGTCATCATCTGCTGCATCTCAGGAGTGATGTTGTTGTTTTGGTTGGGGTTGGCACGACGAGGAGGCATCTGTTGGTTTGATAGGGATAAGTATTGGTGGATAGGTTTTTAAGAAGTTTTAACACACAACTCAAAAACAACCAAGTTCAATCAAACAATCAACAATCAAACAATCAACAAGCAACTATCCACTTAACAACTTATGAGCTTAACTCATGAGTTGAAGGAAACAACAAGTTTTCTTGAAAATAATAACTTAGTATAATCATACCTCATAGGTCAATATGATCCATACTCTTACTTGATATCAATGTTTTTGGTAGGCAATCTAATGTCTCTTGGTTTTTCACTTGTAGTCCTTAGTGATGTCTAAGTTGAAGTCCTTGGTGAAACTAAAGTTGAAATCACTTGAAGATGTTGAAGTCATTAGAGTTGATGAAATCTTTTGCACATGGTGAAGTCTTTGTCCATGGGGTAGGCTTTGTCCATCAAGTTTGAAATAGAAGAGATGTAGAGTCAAAACCAAAATGGTTGAGAAAAGAGTTTACAAGATTGTTTGTAAATAAGTTTTGGAACAAATACAACTCCTATTTTCCTAAGGGGTTTTGTCCAATCCTAGGGTTACAATTCTACAGGCAACACAATGCTCTGATACCATCTGTAAGGTTCCCAACCTTTAATAAGGTAGAGATCCCTGTGTTTACAATGCTAGTCCCTGGATCAATAGCTAGCATCCACAGTTAAGATGTAATATCAAGAAACAAAGGTCATAATACAACTTTATAACCAGGAATAAAATAATTCATTACATCTTACATAGCTCATTTGGCTATCACATTACATTGCAGCAGAATATCTATAAGCATGGGGTCCTTCATCTTCAAAGTGCCACAGGCAAACATGTTGGTTGTAGACTTGTAATCCTATTCAACAAACTTCACTAACATCAAGCAAACCTGCAACATAATAAGTTGCAGCCACAAGGGTCAATACATTTGAATTGTATTGGCAAGTTTCACTACTATGTAGAAATATATGGATCCTATCATTACATGCATATTTGGCTAAGTAGGGTTTAGGATCTTTTGCAGAAAGCAATATAGTTTTATCCTATCTTTTCAAAATAGTTTTTTTTTATCTTTTGTCAAATCTTTCTGAACTCCTTGGAAAAATCCAAGTGCTTCAAATCCCTTGTTGTCACCATCAAGTTTTACTTTGAGAAATTGGAATGTCGAGATCTTCCATAGCTTCAAGCCTTAGTTGCTCAGTATTGTCCATAACCGGGGACACGGCTAAGTACTTAGAATTTTGATCTTCTGCAGAAGTTGTACACTTTACCCACATGACACAATCTCATCTTTATGCCACCAGTGGCCGCTGGATAAGTACTCACCAAGATGGAGTACTGGCAGATTGAGAATGTAACAAAGTCTTTCCATAGGAGTCCTCCCAATACAAAATGCTAGCTTGTCATCCAGGCACCAATATAGGGTTTCAAGTTCCCTTCACAATTCTAGTTAACTTGAAGATGCCAATGCATGGGTCTTCCACTACGTAGTTGACTAAGCTAGAGCCCATTTAGCATGTGGCTGTACACGGAAGCCACTGTACGAGAAACATGTTCAATCTATAAGTCCCTGGGTGGTTTTCTTCTAGTGCACATTAAAAAAGAGATGACCATATAAACATGGTTCCTTTTTTTGCCACCTTGTCCAAAACTTGAGTATCCTTGTCCACCTAGGTGGTTCATTGAGTACTTGTTTTATTATATAAAACATATATCTTTTCAACTCTTCATATAATTCATAACATGTATCCCATCCCAAATATATAGCTGGGCTAAGCATACTACAACTACAATGTTTCCACTAAGGAATATATAAGGGTATCCTATTAGGATTTTAGCATAGCATAAAATATAGTAAACCTTTCCATGCATGTTACAAAATCCACTAAGTGTAATGAAAATAGTAGGACATGAATGATAGTGTCACTTGCCTTTTTAGTAGAGAATGTTGTTTCACTTCTTGATCTTGCAAATATCACGCTCTTCTAACTTCACTACAATTCAATCAAGCAAACACAAATTCAACTAGCATTCCAACCAATTTATCACACATAAAATAATATAAACAAGGTCATGCATGCAAGCATGCAAAAGATAGTTTTATTTGCAAAAGTGGTTTGTACTAGGCTCTAAACATTATAAAGTTCAAAGTGGTCATTTATTAAAGTGGTAAAACCATTTGTAAAGGGTTTTTATCTACAAACCATTTTTAAGCCAAATCAATATTTTATGTGGTTGAAAATGCTTTTAGCAAAGCAATAATTTTATATTGTTCATAAAATAAGTTGTTAATTCACAAAACTTGGTTTTTAGGGTCAGAAGGTTTGAATCAAATCATTTCCCAAAGGTTTTACTCAAAAATCATTTCTAAATCATAATCAATATTTTTATTTGACTAGAAATGAGCTAATTCAAATATTTATTCCTAAACTTCACAAAATACATTTTTAAATCCTTAAGTTGGTTCCTAGGGTCAGTAGGTTCACAACAATCCATTTTGCAAAGATTTCACATTAAAATTATACCTAGAACAATTTTTATATTCATAATAAGCCTACACAAGTTTCTGCAATTTCAACCAATTTTACAGAAGTAAAACATTAAATAAAGTGCATGGTTGCAAAGTACTTGTTCTACTGATTCCATTGATATAAAATTTGCAAACTTTGGACGTGTTGAACTAAAGTTATGGATTTTTCAAATTTGCAAATCTAATAGAACACATTTCTGTTTTTAGTCCTGAGTCTGGCCACGTGGCTGTTTCCTATTGGTTGAAAACGATTCGGTTGGATCGACTGTTACAGACCGTAGGATCTCATTTAGATCACACGGTGTAGATTGACTGTTAAGTGATCTGTTCCTACGCGTCAGATCCAAATCTAACGGTGCAGAACCATTCGACCAAATAGTGGCGGCGCTGCGACGGCGACAGGCGGCGGAGCGCTCTGGCGGTGAGCTTGCCGACGAACCAGGAATCGAGGGAGAGGGGGAATTGGATTACAGCGTTCGCGTGGTCGAGGTGAAGCTCGAGGTGGCGTTGGCTTGGCGAGGGGCGCACAGGGACGAGAGTAATCGCTCGCCGGAGTCGGTGGCGGCGTCAGGCGGTTCTGTTCGTCGTCGGGGACGGGGCTGCAGATCGTGCCGAAGAAAAATAAGTGCACGGTTAGACGCGGGCGGGTGTGGCGTTCACGTGAGCATGATCGAGAGGGCTTGGGGTGGTCTGGCTTACCAGGGGGAGGTTGCCGGAGTTGCTTGCAGGCGGTGGCGCTCAGGTTGTCGTTGTTGCCGATGCTATGGATCAAGCGCGGGCGAATGAGTGGCACGGGAAGATGCGCCAGGAGGTGGGAAGCAGGCTCGCGTGCAGAGGAAGGCGAGGGGTGGCCGTGGTTCGCCGGAATTGGCCGAGGAAGCTGTCGGAGACAGAGGGGTTGGAGCTCTCGATTAGCTCAGCCTGGGGAAGAGAGGGAGAGGCGAGTGAGGGGAAAGGTAGAGGAGGAGCGGGCGGTTATCTATGTGTGATTGCAGGGGGAGTGATGGCTGCTGTAACGCGAATTGCGCCGGAGTAAATGGCAGCAACGGCAGGGCGACGTGGTCATGGGGAAGAGGATACTGAGGTGGCCAGTGGGGTCCATCTGTCAGTGAGGTGGGGAAAGAGGGAGTGGGGCCTTCCTGTCTGCGTCTGTGTTGGTGCGTGTTCGCGTAAAAAACGTTTCGCTGAGAGGGCGGAGAGTTGGGCTGCGAGTGGGCTAGACTGGGCCTGTTAGCTAGGCTGTAGTTTGTTTCTTTTTTTTATACTGAGGCTTTTTCTTTTTCTATTTGAAATTTTTGTTTTTCTTTTATTCAAACAATTCAAACACCCAAATGAATTCAAACCTTTGCCAAACTTTGTGTAGATTTTAATTCTGTTTATCAACACAAATCAATCTCCAAAACAAAATAATTTTTTATTTTTTTTAGGATCCATTAATAATTAAATAAATGGACCATAGTCATTGATTCAAATATGATTTAATTTATTTAACCACTCTATTTGAAATATAAATAATAACAAAATCATTTCAATATGTTTTATTTGAATAAATAAAACACTTGGAAAACTTATTTAAAATAAAATAACAAGTTTTAGTGTTTATTAAAATGGAAAAGCCTTTAATTTAATAAAATTGGATATTAATAAATCCTCATTATTTTATTTAAATAAACCTTTACCCTTTTAATCAAAACAAAATATTTTATTTCAAAAGCTTGGCCAATGTTTAATTTGGCCCTATAAAATAATCCTTATTTATAATTCTACCTTTTCTTTTGAAAACCAAATCTTTTTATTAAAGGATCCAAAAATAGTGATCAAAATAGGTTTGAAGTTTTCCAATTGGAATCAAAAAGTTTCTTCTCACCCTGAAAATCAATAATTGTTTATTTTGTTTATTTATTTTTCACATTTCAAAATTTGGAAAATTTTGGGATGTGACAACGTTTTAGGTCGTGCGGGAGAGGGAGAAGAGGCTTACTGTGCTCGCCGTGTGCTGCTGATGCTCAAGGAGGGCTTCGATGGTGAAGGGGCGCGCAGAGGTGGTCGCTGGAGCTCGTCGGAGTCGTACACGACCTCGGGTCCTTGTAGACGGAGTTGTTGCCGACACTATGGACCTTCCTAGCACAAACCAGAGGCATCAGTAGCTGTGCAAGGACAAGGCGAACCTAGTCGTATGCAAGAGGGGTCAAGGGGCGCTCAGTATTTACCGTAATCGATCGCCGGAATTGAGTGGCGGCTCGGTCATTTGAAGAAATGAACGGGGACGGCATCCTGGGTCACGAGCAGGCAAACAAATGGTATCAGAAGGTGCACTAGGACATGCTGGTCACGCTCGTTTGAATTAGAGGCACAGGGGCGGTCAGGACTCACCGGAATTTGCTGCCGGAGATGCTCAGTACCGCGGCGGCGCAAGTTCGATTGTGGACCACCTAGCGGCGCTCTGCGGTTGGTGAGTGAGGGGAATGGAGCGGAGTGGGGAGAGGATCTTATAGCCGGAGCAGGGTCGGAGATCACGCACGCATTCATCACCTATTAAGAGGATTAAAATCGCGGCAGAGGCGGGGAAGAAACGGGCGGCGACGGCGTCTGCGCGCGAGATTTGGGGAAGAAGGAGTCGACGTGGAGAGGGTCCACCCGTCAGCGACTTCTTCGGTAGTGTGGGTGCGGTGAGAAAAACAGGGAGAGAGGGAAACCCCGGGTGGGCTGGTTGCTGGGCTGGTTTCGCTGTTGGGCCAAAAGTCTGGCGCTAGCCTTTTTCCTTTTCTTTACTCCTTTTCTATTTCTATTTTAATTTTCTGGATCCATTTTCAAATAAATTCAAAGGCCATTTGAATTCAAATCTTTTCTGGATTTTTTTGTAGAGTGTAGCACTCATATTTTTTGGCATGAAATCATGTGGTCTCTTTGTATTAGCTTGGTCATTTTGATTGAACATAATAAATAGTGAAAAAGCACTTGATTTGAATAAGTTTTGAATATGGTTTTCAAATCATATTTTTTTTGTAAGATTTTCTCCAAACACCAACAATCATGCAAAGTAATAAGAGGGCAAGCCAGGCTTGGTTTAAAACAAGTAATCTTTTCAATTGAGAGTGGCATTAGATTAATAGTTTCTCACATAAAATAATGAGCATCAGATGCTCCTGTTTTGAAATGGTTTTGAAAATGAATCCTAAATGATCATGGATGCATGGATGATATGCATGTATTTTGAAACATGATTTTAGGGATGTTACATAATGATGCAGTAAATTTAATAAAAGGTTTTAAATAATTCCAAAATTTGATATAAACTTGTAAATTCAATATCTTTTTATTTATAAGACAGAAAAATATGTGTAATATATCAAAATGTTCAAAAAATGATATCTATCTAATTACACTATAATCATGCATTGTTCAACAACTTAAATGGCAAGTTTAATTAGAAGAACAAAATCAACCCCTCTCATGTGTTTCCGGAGTTTCCCCGAGTTAGGGTTTGCACCCCTCGGAACCCCGTTTAAATTGTCGAGCATGCTTTAGGATTACACTTCGATACAATTTAACTTGTCATATCATCATCCTTACTTGAGCATTGCATCAATGCCATGTGTTGATTGTTTCCCCTTTATTTCCGGTGTTTGCTTCTTCCCGGTAGAATATGAGATCGAGATCGAGATCGAGACCATTGAAGATTGACGAACAATACTTGACCAAATCTAAAAAGTCAAGTACAAGGCTCCCGAAGATCTGCCCATTTGTTATCAACTGGCAAAGGCAAGCATATCCCCACCATGATATAATCCTATGTTTTCTAAAGCATTTCAATTCCTGCCATGATGCATACGATTCTATTGTGGTCTTTTATCGATAGATAGAGTATCCTATCTATTGAATTACTCCCTTTGAGATTATATTACCTAATCCACTGCTCCTAGCATAACTAGGTTTGGCTTGTGTGCAATGCTATAGCTTATATCTGTGTCTTTCTTAGCCATGCATAGCTGTCAGTTCTGGTCCATCCAGAATATGTATCAGATGCAGAGAATCTAGTATGATAGGAGAATGTGATGAGATGAGATCAGATGTGATATGAGTTAAACATGCTAAGTCTTGTATGGGAGGCCACGTTGGGATGTGGTTTTTCTATTCCCATGCTCTCCACCACTAGGACCTGAGTTCTTGACTTTGGAACCGAGACGAGCGTACAAACCACACGGGCCTGGACAACCTCATGACTAACTAACTTGCCTAGTAGATTCCATGAGTCACATAGTTCGGGCGTTCCATTCGACATACACATTGAAAATGTTTTTGAAAGAGGGGGTGAAGGAGGTGCATTCATACATGTAGGGAAGCATGGACCGGGTTGCTTGGGGTTGATGGCGCCCCTGGTAAACCAACCTCGCCTCACATCTTTAAGTATCGGCTTCGGGATTTCACCCGTTACGGCGGAACCGTACTTATTTCATGACTCATGGTCTCGGCGAAAGCAAGGTAAAGGTCGTGTCTAACCACCCTCTGTTGGCCTTCCAAGGAAGAGGGCTATTATTAGTGGCATTAAGAGAAGGTTAGTATGTGTGAGTAAGTTGTACACCCCTGCAGGGTAATAATCTTTTCGAAAAGCCGTGTTCACGGTTATGAACGCTTGGTGACCAGATTCTAAGATCATAGAGAACTATAACATTATCGTAAAACTTGGTAGATCAACGTGTGCTTAAGGATGCTTCCACATGGGTACGAGGGGGTGATCCTAGATAGGGTTCAGATGATGATGATTTGGTGGATATCAAGATGATGATCAATACTTTGGAGATGTCACGCTCTTATCCCCTTTTAAAATATTCTGTTTAGACGGGATTCTTCTTCTCCCTCTTGATTTATAAACAAAAGTGGCTTTATGCAAAACAACTCCACCAGCCATAAGTCTTGCAGAGTACACCATGTACTCACCCTTGCTTTGTTGATACTTTTGGCAGAGTAAATGTTCCCCTGAAGACGAGTTCCGTACTTCATCGACAGCGACGAGTAGCTTGGGGTTCCCGGCCGACAGCCTGGAATCTATGGGCTGGGATGTCATCGTTATGCTTCAGGCCTCTTAGGCCATTTGTTAAGTTTGCTATACTTAATAGCATAATTTGCCTTCCGTTGTTTGATGTTTGTGTTCAGTGACCTTTGCTTGTAATAATTTGGTTCTCTGCTCAGTTATGAGCTTGCTGTAATAAATTTTGTGTCATAGGGTCACTGTTGTGTTACCGATTCTTCACTGGATATTCTCGAGCTCAAGGTTAAGCTTATATCAGACATAGGTTTGGGATTTGTTTAGCCCTGATCCCGGGGGTGTCATATCTGCATTATATAATTAATTACATATATCAAAAATCATTACAGTACGTCATGAATTAATAGGGAGATGACCACTTTTACAGTACATCAATGACACATGAAAGGATAAAGTTGCCGACCTCGACCGAGAAGGAAAGATGTAACATCCCAGTATATAGGATCTAACGAAGGGTAGATTTAGGAATATAAATTGTTGCATGCATTCATTTGAGAAAATGTGAGTAAAATTTTCGCCAAATAAAAACCTTGAGTGATCAATGTTTCTTTCTTACTTTGAGATTGGGTTTAGTCTTAAAGGAGGATTGCTATAAACTTTGATATGATCTTAAAGGAATTATGTGTGTTTTGAAATGAGTTTGGATTTTAAAACTTAAGTGTTTTATAATTTAAATGATTTTTATATAAGATTTGAATCTTAAATTAATTAAGTGAAAAGTATTATAACTTAAATCTTATCTAAAAACAATATTGTATATGAAATTCATTTTATATACATAAACAAGTTACAAAGAATGAACTTACTGAAGTTATTCCAAACTTCACAATTTACAAAAGAGTAAAGAATAAGAATATTCTTTATTAATAAATATATAATCTTTATTACAAATGAACCAAATAAAGATTACAAGAATTATAAAAGAAAGATTACAAAAGAATAAGAAAATTACATTTGTATATCTACTAACTATCCTATATCTAAAACTACACTAAATCTTCATCCTTATCTTTGTACCTGCAAAACAAAGATTAAATAGAAAACAAAATAAGAGTAGTGTTAGTATATTTCTCTCAGATATGTCAGTGAGGTGCACTTGACAAACTCATCATTGGAAATGTTAAAAAGTGGCAAGTTTCACCAATATGAAAGATTTCATCTTTCATAAATTCAAAGCCAGAATGCAAATTACAGCCAAAAGGATCAATTCACCTGCCAGGTGAAAGTAAGCTGGTAATGGTAAGTTAAAAAATTCTGAACCTATCCACAAGTGCATAGCAGGCACACAAGCTCGACACACACCAGCATGCAAAGGGTGTGCTGTCGACCTCACAAGCACATCCGAATATCACAAAACCACAGCACAGCCATGGGGAAAGCACTAGTGCATCACCCCACTATATATCACACAAGAACAACAAGTGTAGACAACAGCCAAACCAAGAACAGTAGCCAAACCAAGAACAACAGCCAAACCAAACCACCCAGATCAACCCAAACATCACCTGGATGGTGACATAAGAGGGGGATGAATCTGGTGGACAGCAAGTGTTGGAGATATGCCCAAGAGGCAATAATAAAGTGGTTATTATCATATCTTCATACTTATGATAAATGTTTACATACCATGCTATAATTGTATTAACCGGAAACATTAATACTGTGTGATTTGTAAACATTAATACTTGTGGGAGCCATATGAATTTCCAGATTCCTCTATTGGTTATTGATCGAAGAAGTGTCTCGATCATGTCCGCATAATTCACGAACCGTAGGGAGACACACTTAAGGATTCGATGTTGTTAACTAGTTATGGAATGATGAGTAAGAGACCGAATGTTGTTCGGAGTCTCAGATGGGATCCGGGATATCATGAGGAGATCCGGCATGGTCCAGAGAATAAGATTCATATAAGGAAAGTCCTGTTTCGGAGTTCGGGAATGATTCCGGTGTTTTCACCAGGAATGTTCTAGAAGGGTCCGGAAGGTCCGGCACTCCGGAGGGGAAGGTTATGTGGATGTGTCATGACAATGTGGAATGATTGCATCATGTACTAGGTCACTTGTCTGGGCAAAATAAAGAGAAGAAATCAAATCAAAGTTTGAAAGTCAAACGCCAATTTGAAAAATTCAAATCTCAAGTTTGCATGGTGGGGAGAGTAGTAAACCTACTTGGGGAGGAAGTCCAACTCCCTCCCACCCGCCGGCCATGAGGAGGAGTTGGAGGAGGACTCCCTCCTCCCCAAACCGCCTCTCCCCTCCCATATAAGGAGGGGTAGGGCTCCTCCTCTCCCTACACCCAAAACCCTAGCCTCCAAGTCGTCGGCCACCTTCAAGCCTCCGCCTAGGGCCTCCTCTAACTCGGCGAGTTAGGGTTTCCCCAAACCCTAGCCGCCGACCAGGCCCTCCCCTTGGTTCCCTCTAAACCCTAGATCACCAAGGCCTTTCTCATACTCCACCATACTCGCTCCGGCTTAACGCGAAGCCCTGCGAGATCTCCCCTCTACTTCCGACACCACGCCGTCGTGCTGCCGGAATCACGAGGAGAGTGCTACAAACTACGCTGCCTGCTGGAACAAAGGAGAGTAAGGTCTTCATCGAGTACCGAACAGGTGACCGACTGCGGAAGCGCTGCCGGAACGCAGCGTCGGAAGGATCGTCTATGCGATCTTGATATCGACAAGTGTATGACTACATCACCCACGGGAATCTGCTCTCGTTAACCGCTTTGGATCTTCGAGGGTTAGTATTCTATCGACTCGTTGCCACAATCTAGTAGATAGATCTTGGCTTGATCATAGATTATATCTTGATTGTGTGTTCATGCGGTAGAAAATTTTTGTTTTCCATGCTACGAACCCCTACAGTGGTATCAGAGCCGTGTCTATATGTAGATCTGTTGTACGAGTAGAACACAATGGTCATTGTGGGCGTTGATGCTTTTGTTGTCGATTGCTTCTTGTGTACTTTGCATCTTGTGGGATGGTGGGATGAAGCGGCCCGGGCTAACCTTACATGACATCGTTCATGAGACTTGCTCCATGCTTGACATGCAACTTGTATTGCATAAGTGGCTTTGCGGGTGCCTGTTTCTCCCAACATACTTAAGATTCAATTTACAACGGGTGATTGACAATACTAGTATCAATGTTGTGGTTCTTGTTCGTAAGTTAGAACGACACTTATTCAAAGCCCCAAACCACGTAAAACATGCAAAGAAAATTAGAGGCGTCTAACTTTGTTTTGCAGGGGTGTGCGGTGATGTGATATGGCCATGATTGTGATTATATATGATGTATGCAATGTTCCTTATTGTAAGTTGGCAACCGTCAGGAGCCATATGGTTGTTTCCATTAAGTCATGCGTGTCTATTATTCAAAGTAGTTGTAATAGTTGATGCTGGTGGAAGACAACCATGAAGCGGCGCCATTGACCTAGATGCCACACCGGTGATGATGGAGATCATGTTCGTGCTTGAAGATGGAGATCGGAAGCACAAGAAGAAAGGCCATATCATATCACATATTATGAATTGCATGTGATGTTAATCCTTTTATGAATCTTGTATTGCTTAGTTCACGAAGGTAGCATTATAAGATGATCCCTCAAGCACACAATTTCAAGTTTTAAAGTGTTCATCCTTAGTAAGCACCATTGCTAAAGCTCGTTGTTTCGAAGCATCACGTGATGATCGGGTGTGTTAGATTCTGCGAGTGTATACAACATGAGCAAGCCAGATTTGCTCATGCAGAAGCTAAGGTTTGATCTTGACGAGCCTAGCATGTACATACATGGTCTCGGAACACGGATCACCGAAAGGTAAATCATGAGTCATATAGTAGATATGATGAACATATTGATTGTTCGCCTTTGAAGCTACATCATCTCTCGTGATGATCGGTTTTGGTGTGGTGGATTTGGTTCGTGTGATCACTAAAACAATGTGAGGGATATTGTTTTGAGTGGGAGTTCAACAGCAATATGATTAAAAGTTGAACACTATTATTCATAAATTAAATCAAAGTGAATTTGCATAGCTGTTGTAGTCATTGTCATCCGTTTACCACCTTGCACTTAGTTATAATTGAGATGATAGAACTATAGAATTCTGGTTAGTTACTTTACGAACTAGTATCGTATTGTTTTGAAGTGTTAATCTAAAGTTTAAAAGTCCCATTGCGAACTTTCAGTAAGTTTCGATTACTCCGTGAAGTTTAATAGTTGGTATTAAATCAAGAGTAACAATTCCAGTGTTATTATATAAGTATCATGTTGGTCTCCATGATTCTTGATATTCAAAGGATTGTCTTAATATCAAGGTTATCTAGGATCTAAAAGAGTTGTTTCAGAAACCATGATGTGTGGAAGATATTGTGATATCTGAAACGAAGTTTTGGTTGCAACATGATAGAGTATAATATGGCAAAAGTCATGTTCTCATATTTGATGAGAATTTGCAAAAGGTTGGAGACACTAGTTGTCCTAATCCTCCAAAAGGTTTTGGAGAGCAACATTATACTCGCGATTCACCATTATAAGCTAAAAGTAGCTTGATCATGGATAATTCCATGATAAGGGTGAATATTTGATGTAGGTAAAATGTTTACTACACCAAGAGATTACTAAAGAAAGGAATTTAAAAGAACACCAAACATTTGATGATGGTGATCTACTTCAAAGTGCAAGTCCAAAGACATTGGTATTTTACTATACATGTTTTGGACTATGTGTCATTTATATGTCTCCACTATTGATGTTGATAGATTCTTTCAAACAGAAAAGGAAATACTGAAAGAGAATCTCATAAATATATGGAAGAAAAGAAAAGACTAAAATTGTTCAGCTTAAGTATATAGATGATATACATGTTATGGCTATATTCTTTGCTTATTAAACAATGTGGTTCTTAAGTATTTGATACTGAATTTGTTGGTGTGAATCGTCATACGAAACAACACAATTCATGAACTACAATGGCCTAAGTAACTAGCAAAAGAATATGTGATGATGTTCATCGAGAACAAATAAAGGGTTATTGTGCTGCTTGTTAAACATCAAAGCTTGCCTTCATGATTTGTTTTATCAGGTATTATGAGAACAAAAGGGTTGTTCAAATAATTGTCGTAATCCATAAAAGATGGATGATTCACAAATCTCGTTGGAGTAATCACATCCATAAAACTAGTGCTAAAAATGTCGAAAGACAAATTGATTGAAAGATCACTTAGGAAGTGACATCGCCGTTTAAATTATATTGGAAAGAAAACATGAAGAAACTCCATGTGGATGGAATTTTGGAGTCTTTTGATTTTTGATCCAATGATGCTTGTGAAACTTTCCTAGAGATAATTAAAACTTCGTTCATAGGCCAAAAGGGAACGGATGACTAGCTTATTGGAACTTGTACATATTGTTGTATGAAGTCCATTATGTGTAGTCAAGAGCGATGAATTTCAACTTCATAAACTTTCTCCGAAAATTTGAGCAAATATATGAATATTTACTTAATAAGGATGAAGTATGAAACATTTTAAAAGTTCAAAGACTTTCAAGATGAAGTGCAAAATCATTATAACAATAATATAAATAGTTTATGATAAGATCATAAAGGAAGATATTGAGTTACAAGTTTAGCAAAAACACCTAAGATTTAAGGAATCGTTCCGTGGATTTGCATTTCCTGAAACACCATAAGAGTATGGAGCGTTCGTGATATGTAATTAAATCTTGTTTGACATGGTAAGATCAAAGGTGTTTCATGAAACTGCCATTATATTTTAAAGATTAAAAGCTTTAGAGACTACCGTTTTTCCACTGAAAAGAGCTCCATCATAATCCATTGAAATGACACCATATAAAGTTATGGTTTGGGATAAAACCCAAGTTGTCCTTTCTTAAACATTGGTATGCTATGCATAAGAAAGATGTTTGCAACCAAAGTCGGATGAACCTGTCTTTGTATGTTATTTCGAATAACTGTTAAGTATTCCACCATAACACCGGAGACAAAAGTGTTTGTCGCTAAGAACGTCAAGTTTCTTTGAGAAGGAATTTTTCGTGAAAAGATAAGTGGGAGGACAATAGAACTTTGATAAGGTTAAAAAAACCTTAGCTATATGTGCAAAGTTGCGCATCGCCGAAAAGTGTTCCGAAGGCAGCAACAACGGTCATGGCTCACGTGACTCAAAGGTTGTGGTTACGGAGGTCAAAGTTTCTATTGAACCAAGTAGGTCAGGTAAACAATCAAATACCAAGATTTGAGGGTTGAATCATTATTTGAGAATAATGAACGGACTACATGCAAAGAAGCGATGATGGGCCTTGATTCCGTAAAATGGCTTGAAGCCATAAAATCCATGATAGTTCCATACACGAGAAATCAAGATTTGAACTTGAAGGACCCTTGATAAAGGTGTAAGACCTTAAAGTCGTGTTTGAATATATAAATAAATAGACATGGATGTTTCACATCTATGAAATAGTTGACATGTTGGGAAAAAGTTCACAACAATGTTCAAAGGTTGACTATGACAAGATTTGATCTTTCATAACGATATTTAGTCTAGAAGGATTAATGTAGCAACCACTGTATATAATTTTGTTATGTGGTAGTTGAATAAACAAAACAAGTTCTTCTAATAGAATTGTTACCTAGGACGTGTGCATAACACGGTCCAAAGGGTTTTGTTATTTCAAAGGATGCTAAAAGCATATGCAAACTTCAATGGTTGAAGTGAGCATCGCGGAGTTGGAATCTTCACTATGATGAAACTGTTAAAAGAGTTTAATTTCATTGGAGACAATGAAGATGCTTGCATTTGCAAGAAATTAGGTGGGGGCGCTAAGACATGTTTCTAATACATTATGTGGAAGACATATTGTTGATTGGAAATGATGTTTATTTTATTAACACATATTAAGAATTTCATCCCGATGAAAGACTTAGGCAAAACCGAAATATTTGGCATCATTAGACGCTAATATGGTTGTGCCGAAAGTACATAGATGATGTATTGAATTAGTTCAATATAGAAACTACAAGAAAGGTTCTTGTCGCACAGAAAGGATTAAATGAGTTCAATATTAATGATATATTCAAGTGTATTGACACTTGGTAAGTGAAACGAAGATTCAAGTATAGATTGATACTTGATGTATGAAATCACAAAGAGTATTTATATCAATCATACTATGATATGTACAAATCCAGATATGTCTTATGCTCTAAATGTTATGAGCATATACCAGAATGATTCATAAAATGATCATTGGACGATAGTAAGGATATTCTTATGATCTTTTGGAAGAACTAAGAGTATATTATTTTGTAGAAGTGACAAATAGATGGTTAGTTCATTGTAAAAGTACTACATTGATACTAGTTTTTTCACAAAGTACAAATTAAGTTTATCTCAATCTAAACTAAGGGTGGCACAATATAATGGAAAGTAAGTTCCATAATGGATTTAGATGAGTTCCAAAGTTAAGACATTGTGACAGATACTACAACAAAAGGCTAAGTATATGACTGCTATTATAGCAGCTAAAGAGGGCATTTGTGTGAAGTAGTTTGTTATCAAACTAGGTGTAGTTCACAGCAGGATAATACTATGAAGATATATTGTACGACAATATTATCAGCATGTTTTAACCCCAAAGAACTAAAGGTCTCACCAAAGGACCAAATTTATACAAAGCCATCTCATTAGAGAATGAGTGATGCGTAGAGACGCAAAGACATGCAATTACACACGGACCTGTAAGTGTCAGATCCGGAGATCAGTTGACCACTAGCAATCGTGTACATACGACACCAGAAAGCCATAGGTGTTGAATACACAAAGGTTTGAAACTAGATTATTGACTCTAGTGCAAGTGGGAGACTGTTGGAGATATGCCCAAGAGGCAATAATAAAGTGGTTATTATCATATCTTCATACTTATGATAAATGTTTACATACCATGCTATAATTGTATTAACCGGAAACATTAATACTTGTGTGAATTGTAAACATAAAAGAGTCCCTAGTAAAGCCACTTGTTAAACTAGCTTGTTGGTTAATATATGATCATGGTTTCCTGATCATGAACATAGAAGATTTTATTGACAACAGGGTCATATCATTAGGAGAATGATGTCATGAACATTCTCCTATAGATAAGCATAGCATAAAGATCAAGTCATTTAATATAGTTCATTTGCTATATGCTTTCTGATACATAGTAACCTAATTCCTTCGACCATGAGATCATGCTAATCACCATCACCGGAAGGATGCTTTGATGACATAAAACACCACACCGTAACTGGGTGGCTATAAAGGTGGCATTGAGTGTTCGGAAAGTATGTGTTGAGGCACATGGATCAAGAGTGGGATTTGTCCATCCATATGACAGATAGATATACTCTGGGCCCTCTCGATGGAATGTCATCCAATTATCTTGCAAGCATGTGACTGGCTCACAAGAGATCACATATCACGGGAACGAGAAAAGAGTACTTATCGGTAACGAGGTTGAACTAGGTATGCAAAGATACCGACGATCAAAACCTCGGATAAGTAAACTATCGTGAGACAAAGGGAAATTGGTATCATATCTAAGTGGTTCATTCGATTGCAAAGTAATCGTAGAAATATGTGGGAGCCATATGAATTTCCAGATTCCTCTATTGGTTATTGATCGGAGAGGTGTCTCGATCAAGTCCGCATAATTCACGAACCGTAGGGGGACACACTTAAGGATTCGATGTTGTTGAGTAGTTATGGAATGATGAGTAAGAGACCGAATGTTGTTCGGAGTCTTGGATGGGATTCGGGATATCACAAGGAGATCCGGAATGGTCCGGATAATAAGATTAATATAAGGAAAGTCCTGTTTCGGAGTTCGGGAATGATTCCGGTGTTTTCACCAGGAATGTTCTAGAAGGGTCCGGAAGGTCCGGCACTCTGGAGGGGAAGGGTACGTGGATGTGTCATGACAATGTGGAATGGTTGCATCATGTACTAGGTCACTTGGCTGGGAAAAATAAAGAGAAGAAATCAAATCGAAGTTTGAAAGTCAAACGCCAATTTGAAAAAGTCAAATCTCAAGTTTGCTTGGTGGAGGGAGAGTAGGAAACCTACTTGGGGAGGAAGTCCCACTCCCTCCCACCCGCCGGCCATGAGGAGGAGTTGGAGGAGGACTCCCTCCTCCCTAAACCGCCTCTCCCCTCCTATATAAGGAGGGGTAGGGAGCCCGTCTCCCTACACCCAAAACCCTAGCCTCCAAGTCGCCGGCCACCTTCAAGCCGCCGCCTAGGGCCTCCTCTAACTCGGCGAGTTAGGGTTTCCCCAAACCCTAGACGCCGGCCAGGCCCTCCCCTTGGTGCCCTCTAAACCCTAGATCACCAAGGCCTTTCTCATACTCCACCATACTCGCTCAGGCTTAACGCGAAGCCCTGCGAGATCTCCCCTCTACTTCCGACACCACGCCGTCGTGCTGCCGGAATCACGAGGAGAGTGCTACAACCTCCACTGCCTGCTGTAACAAGGGAGAGGAAGGTCTTCATCGAGTACCGAACATGTGATCGACTGTGGAAGCGCTGTCGGAACACAGCGTCGGAAGGATCGTCTACGCGATCTTGAGATCGGCAAGTGTATGACTACATCACCCACGGGCATCTGCTCTAGTTAACCGCTTTGGATCTTCGAGGGTTAGTATTCTATCGAATCGTTGCTACAATCTAGTAGATAGAGCTTGGCTTGATCATAGATTAGATCTTGATTGTGTGTTCATGCGGTAGAAATTTTTTGTTTTCCATGCTACGAACCCCTACAGCAAGGTCAAGTCCAGGAGCTAGGAGGAGCAGGCAAGCTCAAGAGCAAGCTCAGGAGCACAGCAAAAGCAGCTCAAGATCAATATCAAGATCCAGATCAAGATCAAGATCATCATCAATCTACTCCATCCACATCAGAATTTGTGGTGAGCATCATAAAACCATCACATGATTTCATCATATTATCTAAATAAAAGCATATTTTGCTTTATGAGATGATCTCTCAATAATCACCCAAGAGGAGTGCATCTATCCTAGAGATTTCAAGTATAAGGATAAGAAATCAAGCTCAACCACAAGCACTAAACCCTCAGACCAGCATTACTGGGTTCAGTGTTATTTTTGCAACTTAGATCATTTTCATTTGATCTTATCAGATCAGGGCACATCTCTCAGAGAGAGTAACACCTCTAATCTTACAAGTTTTAAACAAACTAATACTCAACTAACTAGGAATTACATCCTAGAGCCTCAGAGCAACATCATAGGCAGGAAAGTTAATAAAAGCTTCCATATCAACTTATCAGTTTTAATCACAAGCATTATCAAGATAAGCCCAGAAATAAAAACCCAATGACTTGTGTGCCAGAATACAATGGTATCACAAGGGCAAGTTCTTAATGAGATAAAACCAATCTTTACTTAGTCTATACAGATAAAAGGGGACAAACAAATAAATATCATTTTCCTGAAGCCAAGTGCCAGGAATCAACCTTAAATTCATCTATACATCCACAAAAATCATTACAGGTAATGATTTAATTCAGTGAGTATAATCTCATACAAGACAATATTATAATTGCAGTAAGAAACTATGGGGAGAAACTACTGTTAGTATAAGCATTCTGACAGTAGAGTAAACTCTCAGATCAACAACATAATCCAATCAAGGATTTCATTGAACACTAGCATGGATCATGGTGGATTACCACTAGAATAAATCTGACAAGCAACTAGCATCATCAAATCCACTATCAATCATTAACCACAACAGACAATAATTTCCCATGATCAGATATGATCAACACTAGATCTAAAGCATCATAGATATGATCAACAGGGGGTTATGAACCCTAATCAGAGAAAGAACCCTAATCTAGAGATGAACCCAATCAGCACACAGTCACTCGGCATGAGAAGCCACTAGATACACACCGAGAGAATCATGGCAGTAGCATGGACAAACACCACATAGATAACTTACTCGAGGTCCTCGCTGACGAATCGAAGAGGAAGTAGAGTGGCCGACGAACCGCGGCGGCACAGGGAGCACCTAGAGGGGCGCTGCAACTTGCACCTGCCACGGCGGCGGCCGCAGCAGTGCACGAGCCTAGCACACCACCACATGCGAGATCGCGGCCGCGGCGATAGCACCTTTTTGGAACCCAAGGGTTCAGGAATGGGGTGGACCTGACCATGGGGAAGCCCCGGAGACAAATCCAAGTGGATAGAACGAACGAGCATTGTTGAAAACCCCAACTCACACCACGGCGGCGGCCAGAACGGCCGACGACGACAGGAATCGACGGTGGCGGCATCGCCGGCCATGGGGTCGAGTTAGAGGAGGAGGGGATAAGGTCGAGGGAGAGAGAGAGGCGGAGTGGGCTGGGTGGGACAAAACCCTTCGGGGTGATCTTTTGACCCTGCTCTATTGGGCCACCCTGGCCCAATAAGCCCAAGGGGCCAGCCCAAGTTATTTAATAAATTTTTTGATCAATTAGAAAAGACTAAAATGCTCCTGACCTCAATAAAATTATAGAAAATAAAATAAATGTCCAAAAATTATAAATAAAATATTTTTGGATTCACAATAATCGACTATGTCCAAATAAAATAAGATATAAAATTATGGACATTTAAATTTTTATAAGAATTTTGTAATTTATATATTCCTTATGGAATTTTACAAAATTATTGAAAGGTGATAAAAATAAATAAAAATCACTTTCATTATTTATTAATATTATAGTATTTTTTAAAAATACTAAATAAATATTTAGTAATAAATTTAATATATAATTAATAATTCCTAAAATAATTATTAAATCAATAAAAGTCAAATAAGAAGGGTAATTAAATAAAATAATTCAATATATGCAATAAATATTAAAAAAAATATTTATAAATGCTTTATTAAAAGGGTACCTTATATAGGGAAAATACATATAGAATTAAATAATGCATTACATTACTTGCATAATCATTTTGCTTCTTTAAATATTGTCCTTACCGGGCAATAATGATGTTTTTGTAGAACTAGAAGCTCAAGGTCCATTGCAAGCATCAGACTTCACTACCTTGCCATCACAAGGCAAGTTCATCACTTGCTCATGTCCTTTGAAGAGTCTTTATCAAAGTATTTGCAAATTGTGTGTTATCATATATGCTATAAAAGAAAGAAAATATTATTTTCATAAATAAAGAAATCATAGATATCATCCTAAGTGGTGATATAATGGAGCAATAGAACTTAGAGTTCTAATTGCAACAATGATGATCAAGTAGGGACTTAATAACCCCTGACATCAGTGATTCTAGCGCCGTATATTACGCGTTAGCCATAAGATTTGGAATGGGACAGAGAAGTCAGCTGTATCTTTTTCCTCTCGCATGAAGCCGGATGTGCAGGTCATGGCTGTTATCCTCGTAGCGTGCATATTGATTGGTAATTTGTAGAGGATATGTAGCATATGGGTGGGAACCCTCATCGTCCCACGATAGTTCTGGCATCTAACGGTTTGTACAAACCATTGCCGTGATTCATTATGTGGGCATGGTGTACACCAAGGAGGCATGCGGGGTCGCGAAGGGGGCAGTGATTGGCTTGGACCAACTACTGGGCCCCACATCATAGAATTGTGGATGGGAAAGTACGCCCGGTTGTTCAAAAAGGATTTGATCTCTCATGGTTAAAGTAACGCACCTCTACAGAGTGTAAGAACTGTAACTTGTTACTCCCTTTTCCGGGAAGGAGCTACGAACGCGGTAGGAAAGGAACTCCATGAAAGTTCTGGTCAACCTGTGAAGGCTGATTGTCATAGTTTTTTTTCGGAATAAAATCAACCTTTGAAGAAAGATTTACAAAAACTGCATAGTGCCAAGGATTTATAATCCGAGGTGGTAGTTAGAGCATAAAACTTCCCACCTTGCATATAATGAACTTGTTGAGTAACGCTGTTACTCATCCTTTCCTTTGATCCCTTGCTTAGACTCTGAGGATCCCGAAGACGTGCCAATGTATGCAGCTGAATGCCAAGAAGATGTGTTCTACGAGGAACCTGATCTATCCGGAGGAGTTGAAGGCGTGGACTACGAGATCCGCTACGGAGTTGATGAGAGCGAGTCCACTTAAGTGTCTAGTTAGTAGTAACTAACGGAGCCGAGCAGCATGAACTCTATAGAATAAGTTGTTGAGCCCCACTCCTAGTCGGAGTTGCTACTTTCAAATTTTCGTTGAACACTTTATATTTTGGTTTGTAAGTTGGATCTTTTGGAAGCCTTGAACTTCCGGTATTGTAATAAAAATAATGTGTGTACTTTTGTAATATGGACCCACAATGTTTCTGTTGTACCACTCTGAGGGACGGTGTTATGTGGATGTCATGTCAACGACTATAGTGTACTACACATGCAGTGGTATGCTGGGTCACCGCAGTTGGTATCAGAGCAAATTGCTTTGACCATAGGTTGGAAACCTAGTAAAGGGTATTACCTGTAGGACATTTGGGAACGATAAAGAATTCTCTAAAAGTAATATAATGGGTATTCAAATGAGAATATTTCGTTATATATTTTAGTGCGATAATTCTTTGTTATGATGCAATATGCCATTGGATACTAATCAAAAATATTTTTCTGATATACAGAGATATGGCACCAAAGTTTCCAAAACAGACTTTGGTAAGGAAAGAGGAGACTCTTGATGATTATCAAGGATCATTTACAGACCAACTTCGTCAACTTTTAAATCTCTTTAATTGTCCAACTAGAATTCCAGTGAACACTATCACGTACATTGATGGCCGGATGTTATCCAAGTATCGTGTGAGTATCCAACTTCCAGAGAAGCTTGGATTATATCACGATCTACCCATAGGAGAAGGTAGGAGTCATTTAGCAGCCTATCATGTTGCTGTTGTGGAGGCAATAGCTAATATCCGAGAGCATAAAACCAAGGAGTTAGAAGGTAGCACATTCTCTGTGATACCTCATGATTCTATAGACTCGGAACCTATACCGGATCATCTTACTTTGGTTAAGAAGCATCCTAAGTTAGCTTCCAAGTTTATGGATAGATACCGGAACACTCTTTGCGTCTTTTTATAAGACCCATCAAGTGATTTTTGAAGAAAAAAATGATATGTTAGAGGATCTAACTGATCCGGAAAGGAGGAAGCAGTTAGCATTCTAGCTAGAGAAAGAAGCAGGTAGTAGTGCAACACCTATCTTTAAGGATATACCAATAGATCCGAAATCTTTTACACCATATCCTTACTCACCAAGACCTAAACCTACACATGATCCTACTATAGATATGCGGTATGCAGTACCACATGGCTCAGAGGGTGGTTCTGACTCAGAACTTCCTATTGAGAATTCAAACGGTTGGAGGATGGGATCATATAATGGATCTCATGAACACCAGATGTCCACAGATGGTTCTGATAGAAATGTTGGACAATCCAGTTGGATGGGTGCAAGAATGAACCCTAATAATAGTAGTAGAAATACCATGTCAATAGATGATCAGGATGAAGAAGAAGATCCTGAAGAGAGAGTGTTTGAATCATCAACATCTTCTCAAAGCCCAGGGAATATACATTATCCAGTATTTAACTATCTTGCCCACGAGAGCACCTGGGGAGCGGCAGGATCTGCGTATCCTGTTGACAACTCAAGAAATGAAGCTCAGGAGATACAGGTCGGAGATAATGTTAAATATGTTTCTTAACACTTTTCAGCTGAGCTGGAGGGAGTCGATGCACTCAGGTTGAGTAATGACTCAAGTACTGACACTTCAGATACAGAGTATGTTCCTTTTGGAAGGCCATTTGTTCCACAAACTGTGCGACGAACAACACGTCATCATGGTTGGACATCAGGCATGTATGGTGAGCGTAGTTACTACTAGATAGATGAATACAGTAGTTTTGTGAATTGTATGATGAGCGCAGTCAACAGTATCAAGCACTGTGTATTGTACTCCAAGGAATAAGGTAGTAAGATGAATACAGTAGTTTTGTGAATATACCTATATGGTATATGTTGTAAGAACTTTGTATCATTATGATATTATGTATAATATGTGAAATGCATATTTGGATTTTATTTGGATCTTCATTGTGTGACTAGTTCTGTGCGTAAAGTCGAGCTCAGAACACATGTGCATGATGTAATTATGAGTATTCGCTTTATGTTGCAGGACTAGGGGGTCATGGATACGGGTGTAGAAATGGAAACTGAGCAGCAGCGGATGGAGCGTGAGGCCAAGGAAAAGGCCGATGCCGATACAGCAAATCAAGGAGCATTACCACCACCACCAATGAGGTCGTTAATGAAGCAGAACTTTATGCAATGTATGCAAATGATGCAAGAGACCAGAACAAGTTCATGGAAGAGTTTTTGGGGCGAGCAAATCAGAGGGCACCAGAAGGTGGAGGAGTGAGTTTATCTGATTTCCAGAATGCAATTAACGTTACCTTTTGCATCAGCTCCTGAACCAATAGATGCAGAAGACTGGCTAGCAGATACCGAAAGGAAGCTGAAAACTGTGGGTTGCAATGATGAGGAAAAATTGAGGTATGCAAATCATCAGCTGACTGGACCTGCAGCATTTTGGTGGGAAAATCAGGTAGCCATGCAACAACTAGGAAGCGAGTTTACCTGGGAGGAGTTCAAGCAGAGATTCTGTGAATATCATGTTCCGGAAAGTGTCATGGAGTTAAAGCGGAGAGAATTTTAGGAGCTTCAGCAAGGATATACTAGTGTTATGAAGTACATCCGGGAGTTTAGCCAACTGTCTCGTTATGCTGAGGAGGATGTTGACACTGAAGAGAAGAGGAAGAAGCGTTTCTTGCATGGATTAAATCCGTTTGTGAAGGTGCAGCTAAGGTTAGCCAATAAGCAAACTTATCAGCAGTTGTTGGATGCAGCCATTACTTTTGAAGATGACTATAAGAATGTCCAAGAGGATCGGTGTCACATCCCAAGATTTTCCAAATCTTGTTATGTGAAAAATAAATAAACAAAATAAATAATTGTTGAAATTTAGGGTGAGAAGAAACTTTTGATTCCAATAGGAAACATCAAAACCTATTTTGATCAAATAAAATCATAAAGATATTTAAAAAGATAAACAAATAATAAATAAAGTTATCATAGTTGGAATCACTATTTTTGAATCTTTTAATAAAAAGATATGGTTTTCAAAAGCAAAGGTAGAAATATAAATAAGGATTATTTTATAGAGCCAAATTAAATCTTGGCCAAGCTTTTGAAATAAAATATTTCTATTTGATAAAAAGAGTAAAGGTTTATTTAAATAAAATAATGAGGATTTATTAATATCCATTTTATTAAAGTAAAGGCTTTTCCATTTTAAATAAACACTAAAACTTGATTAATTTATTTTAAATAAGATTTCCAAGTGTTTTAGTTTTCAAATAAAACCTACTGAAAGGATTTTGATATTATTTAGATTTCAAAAAGAGTTTTAAAATAAATTAAAACCTATTTGAATTAAAAGACTATGGACTTTTTATTTAATTATTAATAGATCCTAAAAGAATAAAAGAATTATTTTATTTTAGACTTTGAAATATGTTGATAAACAGAATAAAAATTCACCCAAAGTTTGGTGGTGATTTGAATTCAAATGGAGATTGAAAAAAATATATTACTAAATCTTATTTAAATAATACTAGAGCCTATTTTAAATAATTAAAAGACACTAAAAAGGATAAATATATTATTCTAAATTTGACTTTGGAATGTGCTATTAATCAGTATATGAATCTACACAAATTCTGGTGGAGGTTTGAAATCAAATTGAAGTTTGAAATGTTTAAACAAAATCAAAACAGAAATTTAAATAGAAAAAGAAAAAGCATTATGTATAAAAAAAGTGAAACAGACCCAACCCATTTGGCCAGCCCACTAAGCCCAACACCAGCCCACTCCTTCTCTCCCGCGGAAAATGTTTCGCACCAGAGTCTTTACCCGCTGAGTCACTGACTGATGGCCCCAGATTTCCCTCCCTCACTCTCGCTGACAGACAGACTCCACACGCCTGTTCTTCGTTTCCACCCGGCCAGCCATTCCCCCTCGCCGTTTCTTCCTTGATTGCGGCGATCAATTCTCATCAATGGAGGCGTTAATCTCTCCAACGTCTACACCCTCTTAATCGCCTGACACTCCTCTCCATTTCCCCTCAACCCTCACACGACCGGAGCCCCCAGGCTGCCCTGATTTCCTCTTAGAACCCCACTGCCTCCGACGCTCTCCGACAGCAATTCCGGCCAGCCTTCCCCGCCCCTCGACTCCTCGACCACACGAAAACATTCCCCAGCCTCTGGCGCACACTCCATTGCCGCCAGCTCGCTCTCGCTTGCCCTGAAACCTTGACTGCGTCTTTGACGAAGCAGCACCGCCGTCTGTCTCCAACTCCGGCGAGTCCTCCTGGTAAGAATAGACCGACCCTTTCCCTCTCTTGGATTCTCACATGTTCGTGACTCTCATACGAACCTAACGGTGCCCTCCATTCGTCTCAGCATGCCATAAACCTTCACCCCATCGACGAGAAAACGAGCCCGAGGCGCAGCGCAACTCCGGCGAACGATTGCCATCACCACCATGCGCCCATTGCCTTCTCGTGAGCACCTTGAGAATCACCACGACCATGCGAACCTGGTGAGCCATTCCCCTTTCCCCCTTGCTTCCTGTAGTCGCCGTGACGCCGTAGCCAGAGCCAGCGCCGCCACTCGATGGCAAGCACGCTGTGCACCGTCCGATCTTGATCACGTGGCCACGATAGATTGACTAAGCGAAGGGGTACGTTTGCCTCTGAGCCACACAATCTGTTTAGATCCAACGCACCAGATAAGCTGATCCGAACGAAACGGTATGGGCGAATAGAATCGTGACGCGTGGCCTTGTCTGTTTGAATAAAAACAGAAATGTTCTATTTGATGTGCCAATTTGAAAAATTCATAACTTTCAAACCACACGTCCAAATTTTGAAAATTTTATATCAATGGATTTAGCAAAACAAGTACTTTCTGACCATGCACTTTGTTTAGTAAAAAGCTTGTGTTAAATTGTTTGTTTTTGAAGAAACTTGTGTAGGCATAATTGGAATATAAAAATTGTTCTAAAATGATTTTTGAGATAAAATCTTGGGCAAATGTTTTGTTTTCAACCTACTGAGCATATAAATCAATTAGTGGTTTCAAAAATATATTTGGTGAAGCAAAAGAATAAATCTTTGATTTAAACCATTTCTAGACAAATAAATATAATGTTTATTTATTAAAAATGCTTTTGGAGGAAAACCTTTGAGAAATGTTTTGAATTAAACTCTCTGACCCCAAGCACCAAGTTTTATGATTTAAAAATGTGTTTGGTGAACCCTATAAAGATTGCTACTTTGATAAATGCATTTTCAACCACATAAAATAATGATTTGGTTTAAAAATGCTTTATAGGTAAAATCTTTTGCAAATAGTTTTGCCTCTTTACAAAATGACCAATAAGTGTTTTAGAATGTTTATAACCTAGTATAAACCACTTTTGTAAATCAAATAAAGTTTGGCATTGTCGTGGGAATGGTCACGGCAGATGCTGCAATCGGCAGCGAGTAGTAGAACGAGGGGCAAGGGCGGCCATCCATCTGCGGTGCGAGATGAGGGCAAAGACACGGGGTTTTACCCAGGTTCGGCCCTCCGGAGGGTAAAGACCTACTCCTGCTAGATTGTATTATGGAGGTGGTACAATGGGCGAGCTCGGCTGGCGAGTCGCTTGGGTGTATGATGGAACGATCTCTACGCCCTATAGGGAGGTTTATATAGGCTCACCTCCCTAGGGTTTACATATCTCAACCGATTCAGTTAAAGCTTGTACTGCTTAACCTAATCCGACGGGCCTATCTACCGCTGGGCCTTTAGCTTCCATCGCTTGGTTCCTTCTGGGCTTCAATCCGCCGCCTTGCAGGCCCACTCGCCAGCTTCTTGGGCGATTGAACGCCCCGCTGGTATACCCCAGTAGGCATATCCCCATCAGTAGTCCCCGAGGCCGCCGTCGATTAGGCGTAGGTGGCTGCTGGCAGTCGGAGTATACGGCTTCAGAGTGGACATCCAGTCGAATCGTCGGCGGGCTCCCGCAAAGAGGAGAAACCAATCATCTAGGTCGCGGCTTTTGGCGTGTCGAGTCGGCAAAACACTGTCATAGTGAGAGGGTCGGCGAGTCGAGTGGCCGAAGTTGGACCGTTAACCGTGGTCAACCTAGCCATTGGGGTAATTCAACGGTAACTTTTGGCGTAATCACCGCGTAGTAACGGCTCCCTAATTTGGTGGGTAACAACCGCTATATAAGAGGAATGGCAGGCGATCAGAGAACCACCTTCTCGCCATTTCCTCCGACTGCGCGCACCTTTCGCCTCCCTTCGCATCGCGGTCCAGCCGACCTGAAATCCCCCGACCCCCAGGAAATCTCTCTGCCATGGCCCTTTCCACCGAGCCGTGGGGTAGATCTAAGTGCACGAGGGAGCAACTGGCTTCCTTCAAGGAGGCCGGGATCTTGCGAGCCGGCTGTTGGCGCATTCCCGCAGCCAGAGAGACGACCCCAAATCCGCGAGAGAGGGAGTTCATCTGCTTCACCAGCCACCTTGAACGGGGGCTAGGGTTCCCCACGTCCCTGTTCTTCCGGCGCTTCTGCGCCTACTACGGGATCCAGCCTTCGGATCTGGGTCCCCACAGCATCGAGCAGCTCGCCATCTTTGTGGCGTTCTGCGAATGCTACTTGGGCTGTCGGCCCTACTTCCCCTTGTGGCAAGATCTGTTCCACGGACGGATCAGCCGCGAGGAAGCGGGCGGCCCAATGCTAGCCGCGGGCGGCCTAACCTTCCAGCTCAAGTTGAAGGCTTCATTCTTCGACCTGATGCTGCCCGCCAAGGCAGCGAGCGACTGGAAGAAATCGTGGTTTTACGTAGCCGAGGCGACCCAGGAGGGCGAGGCGGCGATCCCGCGGTACTTCGTCAATCGGTCCGAGCCGCGCCGTCTCCAAGTCGGCAAGCTCCCCAACGACCAGCGGATGGTTGTCGACGAGATGCTCCAGACCATCCGCGGTCTGAAGAAGAAGGGCCTCCAGACGATAAACCCGCATAACCTGGCTGGCTCGGGCGGCTCGTCCGCCGCTAGGCTAGCACTACATGTACCAGTACATGGGCCGGGAAGACTCAA
The DNA here is from genome assembly GCA_030063025.1 of Avena longiglumis. NCBI lineage: Eukaryota > Viridiplantae > Streptophyta > Magnoliopsida > Poales > Poaceae > Avena > Avena longiglumis. Next base: position 187,597,318 of record CP125974.1, on the reverse strand, counting down.
CGAAGGCCTGCCTCGACGAGTGGAAGCTGGAGGACTACATCCCAGCACTGAAGAAAATCACCCAGGCGGTGTACCTGGATGCACAGGCTGGGGTCGCCTCATACCGCAAGCATCCAGCCCCAACGTAATCGCTTCACCGCCGCAATGCAGCTTTATGCGATGGTAATTCTAATTTCATCTTGTATTCATTGCAGCTATTCCAAGTGGTGGAAGGATGGCTCCCACCTTCGGACGACGAGAACTCGAGCTCGTCCGTTCAGGACGTGGGCGGGTCGCCTCCCGCCAAGGGCGATGCCAGGAGTGACGAGGGCGACAGCGACGACGAATCCGAAGAGGAAGTCGCCCCACTGCTCCGCAAGACCCGTGGGCAGCGTCAACGCGAGCTTGAGGCAAGTAAAAGCCTCGAGCGTCACGAAGATGACGACGAGCTTCCAGAAACCACCTCGCGCCGCCAGGCGACTCCATCGAAAAAGAAGAAGGAAAAGGAGGTGAAGGCGCCTCCGAGGAAGACGAAGACCAAACCGACGAGGCCGGCCTCGCCGCCACATTCAGCGAGCAGTTCTGACGCCCCCAGCCCGGCCAAGGACGAGGCGCCGCCAACGACAGCCGCGTTGGACACGGCCACCATCGAGGTGCCCCTGGCGTCGATGCCTCCGCCATTCGCCCCAGTCTCTGGGCTGGGGGACGCCTCGGTCGCACCGGCTTCGCCTCACAAGAAAGCTCCTGCTGAAGACGTTCCAGAGGCTCCGGTTGCGACCTCAACAATGAAGAAACCGTCTGTGTCTTGGGAACGTGACGTTCTGGAAATGGGGCTCAGCCGCCGACTGGGCCCCGAACTAGAGAAGCCAGCCGGCCTCCGTACGGGGCTGCGCTTCATTCCAGTCGCCAAGTGAGTACACTCTCCTTCCTTTGTCTTTCATAGCAGCCCGAATTATATTTCTTACATGATTGTTGAGCAGGACCGGGGTAAAGAGGATGGGCCACCCAACCGTGGCTAAGGTGCCACCCGTCGTTAGCGAGGAGGATCCTTCCCGCAAGAGGAAGGCGGACGAGGTCGTCGTCTCTGCGGATGGCGGCAAGAAGGCCAAGGGTGACGATGTCGTCACGATTTCTGACGACACGGGCGGTCGCCACTGGTCCCGTAATGGAGGCAGCGGCCCACGAAGGAGGGTGCTCCTTGCTCGAACGGCCGAGCCAACCTCCTTTGGGCGGGTGCCTCTATCGCCACCTTCCCGCTTTCATGACCAAGGCGGCCGCGCGAGTGGGACTTCGCCTCGTTACGCTCCGGGACCGCCGATGCTGAAGTCGACCAACGCCAGTGGGCATACGCCGGCTCTCCTCGCCTGTGGACGCGACAACTCCACGGCATGCTTGGCGCGCCATCCGTGTATCCGGTCCCCGAGGATCAGGTCGGTGCTTTGCGGCCTGATTCTTTAATGTCTTATCTTTATTTTTCGCATCCAGTCCCCGAGCGCACGCTGAATTTCAGCGGTGGGCACTTAGGAATTTCTTTGAGTACCAGTCCCCGAGTGCGCACTCGCTGAATTTTAGCGGGTGGGCACTTAGGAATTTTTTGATTGCCAGTCCCCGAGTGCGTACTCGCTGAATTTCAGCGGGTGGGCACTTAGGAAATTTTTTTTGATTGCCAGTCCCCGAGTGCGCACTCGCTGAATTTCAGCGGGTGGGCACTTAGGAATTTTGCTTGGATTAACCTTTTTGGTGCTGTGCAGGGTCTGCAACTTGAATCGGCTGACCGATTGGCAGCGAAGCAGCGCGCGGAGAAGGAACTGGCCATCGTCCAGGAAGCGAACAAAGGGCATCAGGCTGTTGTCGTGAAGGCAGAGGAAGCTCGCCAGGGGCTTGTCCCCACTGGTGAATTGGCGGCGGCGCAATTGGCTTTGAGTTCGGCTGAACAGCGGATCGCCGACCTCGAGCGCGAGCTGCGGGAAGCGAAGAAAGAAGCGAGCTCGGCCGATGGGCGAGCCAAGGCCGCCATTGCAGCCGCTGAAGAGGATCGCAAAGTGTCGGATGCCCTTGTTGCTGGGCTTCAGGACGACCATACGTCGCTTCAATGCTTCATCACGGAACTCGCCCGCCCGTTTATTGGTAAGTGCGTCTGCCTCTTCCAGTAGTTGTACTATTTGTGGTGTCCATCGTATTCATTATTGTCTTCTACTCGAAAGTCGCATCATCGATAGCACGGAAGAGGCGAGCTCGTTCGACGCGCGGCAGTGTGTAAGCATGCTTGTCGACTCGGCAACGTTGTCGGCGACGTGCATCCGTGCCTATCTTCAAGAGATATCACCCACGAAAGTGATTCCCAGCGACCTCGTTGAGGTGTGGAGGTATTTGGAGAAGGCGCCCGTGGTCGTTGAGTTCATGACGCGGTCGGCGTTTTGGCGCGGAGCGGCGACGACACTTAGTCTTGGGCTTGCCCACTTCCCCGAGGATTTCGACATCGACGATGTGACGAGTGGCTACCCATCGTCGACTAGTGCGGTGGAGCTTTCCGAGGTCCTCAAGTTGTAGGATCGCGCCGCCGCATACTCGGAGCATGTCTGGGCAATGGGCGACCTCCTTCCGTACCAGGAGACGGTCGTCGTGCCGAACGACCCCGAGCCGCCGCATCGTGATTTCAAGGTCGAGCAACCCTTTCGCGCGGCGATGGCGGGTGAACTGACGACGTACCCGTCGAACCCGTACACGCCGTTCATCCGCAATCGCCGGGGTGTTGGCGAGTCGTCATCAAAGCCTGCAGAGTAGGATAGGTTGCCTTGTGGCGTTAGCAGCAGGTCTGCCATGCGGGCATATTTTGTAACATGAGACAATGCAACATGAAATCGAATGAGACATCGTGTCTATTTTGGTATTTGTCATGTGTTTGTGATTGATGTTTGAACGAGTCCCCGAGCGCGTCCGCCCTTTTGTGGGGTTTACCTCGTATGTGATATGTTTGTTGTTTTTATGTGTTTTGTCATTGTGGTCGACTCGCCCGGGCTCGGAGAGCCAGTCGCTAGGCGATTCCCTTGAGTGCTCTGTACTTTGCCGTTTTCCCTTGCGCGAACGAGGTCGGGTGGCCGAGTCCCCGAGCGTGGTACTTGGTTGTTCTAGGCGCGACTCGAGGGTGGTTGAGGACTTAGCGCGTTAGTTTGAGCACGTCACTCCTGCCTGGCCCGTGGGGTCAGTCGCGTGGTGAGTCCTGGGCATGCTCTCCTACTTGGCGTTTTCCCGGACTGCTCGCGATGAACTGGTCTTCAGTCCCCGAGCGTGGTACTTAGCCGTTCGAGTTGCTATGCCAAGGATGCGGAGGACCATGGTCGCTGTAAGAAGCGAAGGCAGTTGTCTTGGTTCGTAGAACCAGTCGAGCTAGGCGACTCCAATGGGGCTCCGGGTAGGCGTTTTTCATGGACGATGCAAGACCTGAGGTGACTCAGTGCTCTTGCACCGCACTACTTAGCCGTGTTGATCGCTGTACCAAAGGTTGAATTCTGCGGTTAGCGTAACGCTGTTATTACGAGTGCGAGTGGCACAAGACATGGAGAGTAGGCGCAATTTTGCGGTAACCATTTCTTTTTATTTCATAGCGACTGGAGAGTACATGTGTGGGGTTCTAGGAGTAGAATTTCCGTAAGAGGTTTACATTCCATGGTCGCTTGACGTCGAGTTCGCCGTCCCCACGGACGTCGATGAGGTAGTAGGCGTCGTTGCCGAGTACGCGCCCGATGGCGAATGGCCCTTCCCACGGAGGGGAGAGCTTGTGCATGCCCTTCTTGTCCTGGATGAGGCGTAACACCAGGTCGCCCTCTTGGAAGGTGCGAGTTTTCACCCGTCGGTTGTGGTAGCGGCGGAGTCCCTGCTGGTATATAGCGGTACGTGACCGAGCGAGGTCACGTGCTTCGTCGAGTTGATCGACCCCGTCTTGGCGGGCTAGCTCGTTTGCTGCCTCCGTGTAGTGGACGACCCGCGGCGAGTCGTGCTCGAGGTCGGTGGGCATGACTGCCTCGACGCCGTAGACCATGAAGAAGGGGGTGAACCCTGTCGACCTGTTGACTGAGGTGCGGATCCCCCAGATGACAGAGGGCAACTCCTCGACCCAGCACCCAGCGGTACGCTCGAGTGGTACTTGGAGTCGCGGCTTCAGGCCATGGAGGATGCTTTGGTTGGCCTGTTCCGCCTGGCCGTTGGACTCCGGGTGGGCGACTGACGCGAGGTTGAGCCGAATGTGATGCTCTTCGCAGAATTCGGCCATGGCTCCTTTGGCGAAGTTAGTGCCGCTGTCCGTGATGATGCTGTTTGGGAACCCGTAGCGATATATGAGCTCGCGTAGGAATTTGGTGGCGGTCTTCCCGTCGCATTTCCGAACTGGCTTGGCTTCCACCCACTTTGTGAATTTGTCGACCGCGACTAGCAGGTGGGTGTAGCCGAAGGGGGCCTTCTTGAAGGGGCCTACCATGTCCATGCCCCCACACAGTGAATGGCCAGGTGATGGGGATTGTTTTGAGCGCTGAGCTCGGTACGTGCGTCTGGTTGGCGTACTTCTAGCACCCGGCGCATCGCTGAACAATGTCCACAGCATCGGCGTGTGCAGTGGGCCAGTAGAAGCCATGTCGCATAGCCTTGGCGACCAGAGAGCGGGCGTCGGCGTGGTGGCTGCAGTCGCCGGAGTGGATATCATGGAGGATCTTGCGTCCTTCGGCGGGTTGGACGCAGCGTTGGAACACGCCGGTGACACTGCGCTTATGGAGTTCACCGTCGATGATGGTGTAGGACTTGCATCGGCGGGCGATCATCCGGGCGTCCGTCTCGTCTGCCGGCAAGGTGCCGGCTTCCAGGTAGGCGATGTAGGGCTTGGTCCAGTCGTCTGGCTCGTTGACGAGTGCGACCAGGGCTACCTCTGGTTGGAGGGGGACTCCTATGTCGATCTCCTTTGGGAGAGAGACTGATGGCTTGGTGATTGTGTCGAGGAAGACACCGGCGGGTGGTGCGAGTCGAGCCGACCCGATGCGAGAGAGTGTGTCGGCCTCCTCGTTCATTCACCTGTCGATCCACTCGACGGAGTAGCCTGTGAAGTGCCCGCCCAACTTGTCCACTGCTTGGCGGTACGTTGACATGGTGGGGGAGACGGCGTCACAGGTGCCAGCGACTTGCCCTGTGACAAGGTCGGAATCGCCGTAGCAGCGTAGGCGGTTGACATTCATCTCCTTGGCCGCTCGCATGCCGTGTAGTAAGGCCTCGTACTCAGCCATGTTGTTGGTGCAGGGTATGAAGTCGAGGCAGAGGACGTAGCGGAGCTTGTCGCCCTTTGGTGAAGTTAGCACGATCCCTGCGCCTACGCCGTTCGCGTTCTTGGAGCCGTCGAAGTGCAGGCTCCAGTAATGGAGGTATGGAGCTTCTCTGGCTGCTGGGCCTCTTCCCAGTCGGCGATGAAGTCCGCTAGGGCCTGCGACTTGATCGCTTTTCGCGGCTCGTATTTGATGTTTTGGACGCCGATCTCGACGGCCCACTTGGCGACCAGCCCGATCGCCTCGCGGTTGCGGATGATGTCTTGAAGTGGTGCGGAGGAGACGACCGTGATCGGGTGCTCCTGGAAGTAGTGCGGAAGGCGCCGCTGAGCTCTGAAGACCGCGTATACCAGCTTTTGGTATCAGGTACACCTGGCGCGACTTCGGTGAGGACCTCGCGATGTAGTACACGGCCGTATCGGGCGCTCCTTTCCTTCCTCCGGTCGCTCGACGACCATCACGGAGCTAACGACGCGCTCGGAAGCCGCGACGTAAACCAGCATGGGTTCTTTGTCGGCGGGGGCAGCGAGTAGCGGTGCGGCGAGTAGCACCTTCTTGAGGTCGCTGCGCCGTCCGCCTCCTTGTCCAACCGGAAGGTGGGGTTCTTGCATCAGGCTGTATAGGGCATCGCCGCCCAAGCGGGATGAAGCGGAGAGCCGCTACTCGCCCGCCAGCTTCGACGCCGCAGCACTTTCGGGTTTGCCGAGCCGTGCGATCGTGTCGATCTTCGTGGGGTTCGCCTCGATCCCTCGCTTGGAGACGACGTACCCCAGTAGTTGTCCTGCTGGTACACCGAAGGTGCATTTGCCTGGGTTGAGCTTTATGTTGTATTTTCGTAGGTTGGCGAATGTTTCCGCCAGGTCGGCGAGTAGGTCGCCCTGGCGAACAGACTTTACGACCACGTCGTCGATGTAGACGTGGATGTTGCGGCCAATTTGGCTCGCGAGGCAGTCTTGCATGCACCGCTGGTAGGTCGCCCCGGCGTTCTTGAGGCCGAAGGTCATGGCGGTGTAGCAGAAGGCTCCGAATGGCGTGATGAATGCCGTCTTCTCCTCGTCTTCGACAGCCATTTTGATCTGGTTGTACCCAGAGTAGGCGTCGAGGAAACATAGCGATTCCGAGCCCGTGGTGGAATCGATAATCTGGTCGATCCGCGGGAGGACAAACTGCTCCTTTGGGCAGGCGCTGTTCAGGTTTGTGTAGTCGATACACATCCTCCAGGTCCCGTTTTTCTTCTCGACCAGGACTGGGTTTGCCAGCCACTTGGAGTATTTGATTGGCCGGATGAAGCCTGCAGCGAGTAGACGCTGCACCTCCTCGGCGATTGCTCGGCGGCGCTCTTCATTGAAGGGCCGCAGCGACTGCTTGACGGGTCGCACTTTGGGGTCGGCGTTTAGTTTGTGCTCAGCGAGCTCCCTGGGGACACCAGGGATGTCAGAGGGCTTCCATGCGAAGATGTCCCTGTTCTCACGGAGGAACTCGATGTGCGTGCCTTCCTATGCTGGGCTCATGCCCGTCCCGATCGTCACTGTCTGGCTGGAGTCGCCTGGGACCAGCTTGACGGTGCGGGTGTGCGTAGTGGCCTCAAAGGTTGAGGTGTTTGCGCCCTCCGAGTTGGGCTTCTTGAGTATGGTGGGGTCGTCATTGTTGACCCCGCTCGCGTACTTGGCGAGCTCATCAGCGTGGCTGGTCTCTGCCACGATGACGGCGTCGGCGAGCTCGGCTCCTTTGGCCTCGCACTCGGCGGCCATGTCGAGGTCGCCGTTGATGGTGATGACACCGCACGGCCGGGGGAGCTTCATCGCGTTGTACGCATAGTGGGGCGCTGCCATGAACTTGGCGAATGCCTGGCGCCCCAGGACGCAGTGGTAGGGGCTATCGAAGGGCACCAGCTCGAAGACGATCCGCTCGGTGTGGAAGTTTGCTGGTGTGCCGAAGGTGACTGGCAACGTGACCTTGCCGATCGGGTACGCCTTCCGACCGGGGACGATGCCGTGGAACAAGGTGTGAGTCGTCTCGATCATCGACTGCGGGAGCCGCAGTCGCCTGAAGGTGTCGAGGTACAGGATGTTGATGGAGCTGCCGCCGTCCATCAATGTCTTGGGGAGCCAGTAGTCGCCGACCTTAGGCTTGACCACCAGGGCGACTCGTCCTGGGTACTCGATGCGTGGAGAGTGGTCTTGGCGGCTCCAGGTGATGGGCTGCTCTGACCAATTGAGGAACTGGGGAACGTCCACCTGGGCCACCGCGTTGACGGCGAAGGCGCGGGCGATGACCTTCTTCTCGCGCTTCGTGTTGAAGCTTGTGAAGGTATGGAGCGAGCCGGCCACTTTGCCGAATTTTCCGCCGTTTGGCGGGTCGTTGTCGGGGTCCTCCCGTGCTCGCCGTGCCTTCTCGATTTCCCTGAGGGTGTGGCAGTCGGCGGTGGTGTGCGTGGCGGGCTTTCCTTTCCTGCTATGAAATGCACATGGTTGGTTAAGGAGAGCCGCGGGGTCGAACCTTGGCTTGGCCTTGTAATTTCCGTCGTCGCGGCATTGTCCGCCGTCGCGGCATTGTCCGCCGTCGCGGCGGAAGCTTTTGGGCTCGCGTTGCGCGTGCCCTGCGTTGGCGACGAAGTCGACTCGCCCGTCACTGCGGCGTTTGCCGGTGAGGCGAGTGTTGTTGTAGCGTAGGTCGGACCGTCGTCCGCTATCGTTGCCGCTCGTGCGGTGTTGACCTCCTGACTCGTCGTCAGTTTCCTGGTTTGGATCTTCCTCCGCGTACCATTTGGCGATCTCGAGGAGGTCGGGGATGTTGTCGAGTGTGCGAGAGTGTCGCTTGAGCTTGGCGACCAGGGGCTCGTAGCGGCACGAGGTCTTGAAGCAATGGATCGCGGTGTCCGGGTGGATGCCGACCGCGTTGTACCAGAGTTCTTGCCACCGTTGGACCCGATTCTATGGTCGACTCGGGTCCCCGGACGATCGCTCCGTGTCCTCGATAGTGGTGGCGGGTGTAGGAGAACTCAAGTGCTCGACGATGCGTCGCGCATCCTCCTGTGAGTCTATACTGTCACGAGGGAGGTGTTGATCCACCGCACGCCCCTCCATCATCAGGGGGAGGTAACGGGCGGCTAGCAGGTCGGTGTGGCCTGCGATCCCCATTGCCATGAGGTATGTGTCGAGCCAGACGGCAGGGTCGTATGAGGGGTCGTACTTTTCTATCTCCTTCGGCGCCTTAAAGTTTGGCGGGTACTTCTCGCCTCGGATCATTGGTCCGAAGCACTTGGGTCCGAGTCGACTAAGCGACCCCATGGGCTCGCCGTCGTGGCGATTGGTTAGGGTGTGTCGCAGATCGTCGGGCTGGCGTGCACGCCAGCTTTGGTTGTTGATGATGTGGGTGCGGGCATCGATGGGTTGACCATTGGCGGCGACGAGGTTGGTCGCCGGCCTGGGGTCGTTGGTTGAGAGTGCCGCGTTCGCGGGCCGGTGTTGGAGCTGCAGTGGCTCCGGTGGTGGGCAGTTGAGCGTTTTTGCCGCCATTGGGCGGCCGCTCGAGGCCGCCCTGCTTCCCGAGGAACGCGAGTATACTCGACCTTGCGAGTCGGCGCCCGCTCTTTGCTGCTCGACGACCTTTGCGAGCAGGGCCCTGACGTATTGGATCTGTAGGGCGCCGTCACCGGTGGACGTGATGCTGTCGGCTGCTGCTCGGCCTGCCACGAGGTTGTCCATCGGGGTGGAGAACAGCGAGGCCGTTGCCTCGCTCCGTGAGGAGACTACTATCCGCGGCTGGTCCACAGGGGTGTGCGGGTGGAGGCGGGCGCCCATCGCCGATCTGGCGGGGTCGGACGCTTCCTCTGGTGGCGCTGCTCGCAGATCGCGCGGCCGCCACGCGGGCCGGGTCATTTTCGTCGTTGAAGTTCAGAGTGCGCCCCTGAACGGTGGGGTTCAGGCGCGACCTGATCCGCTGTTGGTGGTAGCGCGATAGCTCCTGCGCCGTCACCTGCTCGAGGCGGAATTTCTCGCGCTCGGCTTGTTCTTGCGCACGCCCGCCAGCCAAAGTGAGTTCCTCGACCTCCGTTGCCGTGGCGTTAGGAGGGATTGGGGTGGAGAATGGATCCTCCGGCGGATTGGTGTCGGTCACCATGTAGGTCGCGGCGTGGCGACCGGTTCCGTCGCGGAGGTCGGCGGAATTCTCCGACCCGGAGTCGAATTCAAAGATCCCGAGGATGGAGGGGTCCTCGAAGTCTCCCACGTTGGAGACTTGAGTGATGGAGCCCGCGGGTGAAGCCGCGGTGATGGACCCGGCGAGTGACGCCGGGGTCGCCGAGTCGGCGTCGGCGTCGAGGGCCGCGTCTCCTGCGGCCGCTGAGTATTCGGCCACGTCGCTGTGGGCCGAGTTGTACTCGGAGGCGAGGCGGTGGATCGTGCGGATCTGGCTCTCGGAGAGCCGATCGCGTGGCGGCGACTCGCGGATGCGAGCCGAATCCTCCGAGACGATGACGTCGGTGAGGCCGACGAAGAGGCTGATCGTGCCAATCGGCAGGATCACGCTGTGCGTGACGGGTCGCGCCGCCGGGACGTAGCTGCTCGGCAAGATTTGGAGCATCTCGCCAATCGCTATTATGCGGCCGGTGGCGACCGTCTCGTTGATGGGCAGATTGGATCTCGCCGCAGAACACCGGCCAGACCGGCCAGCCCCACGGTGGGCGCCACTGTCGTGGGAATGGTCACGGCAGATCCTGCAATCGGCAGCGAGTAGTAACGAAGGGCAAGGGCGGCCAGCCATCTGCGGTGCGAGATGAGGGCAAAGACACAGGGTTTTACCCAGGTTCGGCCCCCCGGAGGGTAAAGACCTACTCCTGCTAGATTGTATTATGGAGGTGGTAGAATGGGCGAGCTCGGCGGCTAGGCGGCGAGTCGCTTGGGTGTATGATGGAACGTATCTCTACTATCCCTATATTGAGGTTTATATAGGCTCACCTCCCCTAGGGTTTACATATCTCAACCGATTCAGTTAAAGCTTCGGTACTCGTTTAACCTAATCTGACTGGGCCTATCTACTCGCCTGGGCCTTCAGCTTCCAGTCGCTTGGTTCCTTGCTGGGCTTCAATCCAGTCGCTGTCTTGCAGGCCCACTCGCCAGTTCTTGGGCCAGTCGGAAACATCCTGCTGGGTATACCTCGGTAGGCATATCCCCGTCAGGCATGCTTGCATGCATTGTTTTGATTCTATTAATTTATGTGATGTTGCTTGAATGGTAGATTGAAATTGTGCCCTTGCTTGATTGAATTGTAGTGACTTGAAGAGTGTGATAATTGCAAAGATAAGGAGTGAACTTATATTCTCTACCAAAAAGGCAAGTGATGCTTCATACTTTTGTCCAATTATTTTCACTATGCATTAGTGATATTTCTAAGTAGGACTTGCATGGAATTTTGCTAAGTGTAAACTATGCCATGGGAAATCCTAGTAGATGAAACCTTAGTAGAAGTTCCCTAAGTTAAGATTCCTGCTACTATCATGCTTAGCTTAGCTAGTAGAAAACAAGGGTGGATCATATTCACACTATGGAATATTTCTAAGTCAAGGACTTGTGTTTTGTTTAATAAAACAACAAAGTGAATGAATCACCTTGGTGGAATGGAAGGAATGGTTTGTGTTGTGTGGTTCACAAGGCCCATTTGTATGGTTTACCTTGTGTATCTCACTTGTGGATGGACACCTAGGAACAAAGAGATTTGAGATGTCAAATGTTGAGAAGCTTCAAGTGCAGCCACTTGGCATTATGGGCTCTGCCTGGATCATATAGGTTGCAATAACTTAGCCAAATGGACAGTTGGTGGTAGGGGATTGATAGGTTGGAGCGCGTCCATTCTGGTCTAAGCGAAGGCTTCTGAAAGATCTTGTCTTGGTGAAACCAAGTCTTGTGGGGAAAGTGCACCACCTCTGCAGAGTGAAAAATCTAAGTACTTAGCCATGTCCCTGGTAAAGGACAATTTGAGCATCAAGACATGGAAGCTATCAAGAATCTCCTCATCCCAATTTCTAAGTTAAAAACTTGTGGTTGAACAAGGGTTGAAGGATCACCAATTTCTATTGGGAGATGCCTTGGGTGATTTTTGTCAAGCAAAAACTTAGTGTTTTCAAATGATAAGGAAAATATATTTTGAGCAAAGAAAGCCTAAGCTCCACTTAGCCAAATGCATATAGATGATAGACTCCACTATACTACCATAGTATCACTTGCCAATACAATTCAAATGTATTGACCTTTGTGGCTGTACCTTGTTATGTTGCAGGTTTGTTTGATGTTAGTGAAGTTTATTGATTAGGATTACAAGTCTACAACCAACGTGTTTGCCCGTGGCACTTTGAAGATGAAGGACCCCATGCTATTGTTATATTCTGCTGCATTGTAATGAGATAGCCAAATGAGCTATGTAAGATGTAATAAACTACTTTATTCCTGGTTATAAAGTTGTATTATGACCTTTGTTTCTTGATATTACATATTAACTGTGGATGCTAGCTATTGATCCAGGGACTAGCATTGTGAACACAGGGATCTCTGCCTTATTAAAGGTTGGGAACCTTACAGATGGTATCAGAGCATTGTGTTGCCTGTAGGATTGTAACCCTAGGATTGGACAAAACCCCTTAGAAAAATAGGAGTTGTATTTGTTCCAAACTTATTTACAAACAATCTTGTAAACTCTTTCCTCAACCATTTTGGTTTCAACTCTACATCTCTTCTATTTCAACTTGATGGATAAAGCCTACCCCATGGCCAAGGACTTCACCATGTGCAAAGGACTTCATCAAACTCAAATGACTTCAACATCTTCAGGTGATTTCAACTTTATATTCACCAAGGACTTCAACTTGGATATCACTAAGGACTACAAGTGAGACAAGAAATGTTACTCAAGACTTGAGGACTAAGGAAACACACCTTAGAAGGAATCATCATCACCTTTGAAACTTAGTGACCAAGACACAAGAATTTTCCCAAGGAGACCATGATCTCATTCAAGAAGAATCAACTAAGAAGGATGGAATGATCTCAAGTGAACCATATAGATGGACCACCATATCTAGTTTAAGTCAAACCCACCAACTTATGTGGTGTACCAAAAATATTTTTGGTTGCCTAAATATATGCTTGAAACTTGTTGTTTGAATGGAATGTTTGTTTGTGATTGCTTGCACTTTGCTTGTGTGAATTGTCATGTGTGTGATTAGGATTGATTTCTTAGAAATCTTTTGCCTATTCTAATCCCAATCCAACCCAAACAGAAGACTTCTCCAAGAGACTCCAACATCAAGAATGACAATGTCACATCCCAAGATTTTCCAAATCTTGTAATGTGAAAAATAAAATAAACAAAATAAATTATTGTTGAATTTTAGGGTGAAAAGAAACTTTTGTTTCTAAATGGAAACTTAAAAACCCCATCTTGAACAAAATTTAATTAAAGTTTGAATTCAACAAAATCCAAATCAAAAGAAATGCTTTCCTCATTAAATGCATCTGGAAAATAAATCCAAACCCAAAACCCTAATGGAATAAAATCATTTACAAATGGATTTGATCCATATAAAAATTGGTCAAACCAACATTTCAAAATTATCAAGAAAGACAAATGGAAATATTATAAGACCATATAAATTAGTTACACTTAAATTGGAACCATAGATAAAATCTTATGAATTTAATAAGATAAGGAAAAGTAATTTCCAAAGCTAATAAAGCACTTATCTAAAATCCATACAAATTGGTGAGCAAATAATCCTAAAGAGATTTAAAAAGGATAAATAAATCTCAAACAAGATTTTACAAATTGGAATCACCTAGTTTGGATCTCTAAATAAAAAGATATGAATTTTATAAGATGAAGAAAGAAATTTTAAATAAAGAATATTTAAAGACCAAATAAATTTTGGCCTAATCCATAAGCAAATGGAATGAATGGAATGCAAATCCAAATAATAATAAAAGGATAAAGAATTTTCCAAAATAAAAATAAAATGGCTTAAACCAAATTCCATTTAAATAAAGACAAATCTCTAATAAGAATAATTATATAATTCATGAGAAAATAGTATTTTGGAATTTACCCAAATGAAATAAAAGTTGTTTAATTCAACTTAAATAAGATTAAAGAAAACTTCCAAATAAAAAAATTAGGGAATTAAAACTTTATTAAATTCCATTGGAAATAAAAGAAATACCCAATTCAAATGATTTAGGAATCAAATTAAATACTTCCCAAATAATTCAAGATGAATTATTTGAACCCAAATAAACAAGTAAAAACCTACTGAAAGGATTTAGAGGGATTTATATATTTAAATGGTGTTTGAAATTATTAATGAACCTTATTTGATTTTAAAACAAGGTCCTAACTAAATAATTAAAAGACCACAAAAAGAATAAAATTTTATTTCAAAATTGCCTTCATATTATATTACTAATCAATATTTAAATCTACACAAATTTTGGCAAAGTTTTGAATTCAAATGGTTGTTTGAATTGCTTATTCAAAATCAAAACAGAAAAATCAAATGAGAAAAAGAAAAACAAAGCAGAACAAAAAAAGTAAAAGGACCCAGCCCAGCCAGCTAGCCCACTAAGCCCATCGCCAGCCCACGCAGGAAACCCCTCTCTGGTTCTTTTATCACTCAAATCCGCACCCCTAGACCGCTGACAGAACGACCCCACCCCCACTCTCTCTCACCCGCAGATAGCCAGGCCCCACAGCCACATCACCGTCTTCCTCACCCACGCTGACCTCGCCCTCGACTCCGGCCGTTACTGCTCGTTCAAACCTCGGGTTAATTCGCTCGATTCCGCCAGTAATTCCTCCCCGCGATTACTCCCACTTAACTACCTCCCTCCCCTCCTTCATTCCCCTCAAACATCACACGACCAGGGCCATCAGGCCGTCCCAGATTTGCTTTGCAACCTCGCGGCCCCGACGAGATTTCTTCCTCGATTCCGACCAAGACATACCCCCCTCTGCCTCTAACCCCCACGTGATCCCCACTCTCTTGCGCATCTGCCAATAGCTCTAGATCATCCGCGCGTGCCCCTTATGCTCGGCAACAACCACGCCTGAGCATCGCCGCCGTCTGCCTCTGCTCCGTCAGCCTCTCCCGGTGAGAACAGACCACCCCGAGCTCTTACGTTGAAGCTCCTATGATCTATGCACTCTCCCGCATCTAACCGTATCTTTTTCTTGCCCTCTGGTGGACTGCATCCCCGTCCCCGTCGACAAGCAGAAGCTCCTGGCGCCACCCCTAACTTCGGCAAGCAATCGCTAGCACATGTGAGCGCCCCTTCGCCAACCACGAGCACGTTGAGCTCCAGCACGTCCTGGCGAACACGGTGAGCATACCCTCCCTTCCCCTAGCTTCCTGGAATAGCCAGAGCGCCGCCGCCCGAGCGTCGCTCCGCGCGCTGCCACTGAGCGCCGCAAGAGTTTGGTCAGATCATCTCCAACCTTTAGATGCAGATCGTAGGGATACGATAGATGACTTAACGAACCGTTTTTGATCAATCTGTGCCGCACGATCATCATTAGATCCAATGCCCCACACTTCTAATCCACGAGAAACGGTACCGACGAATTAAAACACGCCACGTGTCTCTGCTCGTTTGAATTAAAAAGATTTGATCTATTAGATGCTAGATTTTGTAAAATCTATAACTTCTGATCTACACGTCCAAATTTTGCAAATTTTAGATCAATGGATTCAGCAAGACAAGCCCTATCCAACCATGCACTTTGTTTAGTAAATTTCTTCTGTTAAATTGTTTGTTTTTACAGAAACTTGTGTATGCATGTTTAGGATATAAAATTTATTCCAAAATGATTTTGAGGATAAAATCTGTGGAAAATGGTGTGTTTTGAACCTACTGACCATAGGAAACAAATTGTGATTTCAAAAATGTATTTGGTAAAGCAAAAGAATAAATCTTTGATTTAAACCATTTCTAGTCAAATAAAAATATGGTTTAATTGTTAAAAATGATTTTGGAGGAAAACCTTTGGGAAATGTTTTGGAATAAACTCTCTGACCCCAAACACCAAGTTTTATGATTTGAAAATGTATTTGGTGAACTCTATAAAATTATTGCTTTGCTAAAGGCATTTTCAACCACAAAATAATGTCTTGATTTAAAAATGGTTTATGAAGTAAAATCATATACAAATGATTTTTCCACTTTATAAAATGACCATTAGGTGTTTTCAAATGTTTATGAACCATTAGAAACCTCTTTTTCAAATAAAACAATGCTTGCATGCATTGCTTTGTTTTTATCATTTTATGTGATGAATTGCTTGAATGGTAGATTGAAATATTGTTTGCTTGATTGAATTGTAGTGACTTGAAGTGTGTGAACATTGCAAAGATCAAGGAGTAAACTTATACCCTCTACCAAAAAGGCAAGTGATGCTTCATACTTTTGTCCCATTATTTTCACTATGCATTAGTGATATTTCTAAGTAGGACTTGCATAGAATTTTTGCTAAGTATAAACCATGCTATGGGAAATCCTAGTAGATGAAACCTTAGTAGAAATTTCCTAAGTTAAGATTCCTACTACTATCATGCATAGCTTAGCTAGTATAAAACAAGGGTGGAATATATATTCATGCTATGGAAAATTTCTAAGTCTAATGACTTGTGTTTTGTTTAATAAAACAACTAAGTGAATGAATCACCTGGGTGGAATGGAAGGAATGGTTTGTGTTGAGTGGTTACACAAGGCAGGGACCGTGAACCTTGTGTATCTCACTTGTGGATGGCCACCCAGGAACAAAGAGATTTGAGATGTCAAATGTTGAGAAGCTTCAAGTGCAGCCACTTGGCATTACGGGCTCTGCCTGGATCATATAGGTTGCAAGAACTTAGCCAAATGGACAGTTGGTGGTAGGGGGTGATAGGTTGGAACGCGTCCATTCTGGTCTAAGGGAAGGCTTCTGAAAGATCTTGTCTTGGTGAAACCAAGTCTTGTGGGGAAAGTGCACCACCTCTGCAGAGTGTAAAATCTAAGTACTTAGCCATGTCCCTGGCAAAGGACAATTTGAGCATCAAGACATGGAAGCTATCAAGAATATCATCATCCAAATTTCTAAGTTAAAAATCTTGTGGGTGAACAAGGGATTGAAAGGATCACCAATTTCTATTGGGAGATGCCTTGGGAAAGATTTTGTCAAGCAAAAACTTAGTGTTTTCAAATGATAAGGAAAATCTATTTTGAGCAAGAAATCCTAAGCTCCACTTAGCCAAATGCATATAGATGATAGACTCCACTATACTACCATAGTATCACTTGCCAATACAATTCAAATGTATTGACCCTGGTGGCTGTAACTTGTTATGTTGCAGGTTTGTTTGATATTAGTGAAGTTTAATGATTAGGATTACAAGTCTACAACCAACATGTCTGCCTGTGGCACTTTGAAGATGAAGGACCCCATGCTATTGTTATATTCTGCTGCATTGTAGTGAGATAGCCAAATGAGCTATGTAAGATGTAATAAATTATTTTATTCCTGGTTATAAAGTTGTATTATGACCTTTGTTTCTTGATATTACATCTTAACTGTGAATTCTAGCTATTGATCCAGGGACTAGCATTGTAAACACAAGGATATCTACCTTATTAAAGGTTGGGAACCTTACAGACAATAACAACAACCAAGAGATGCACATGAGAGAACAACTACTAGCAAAACAAACCCAGTTGAACCAAGGGACAACTCAGTTTTTAGCCAACAACAATGGATTAGACCCAACCATACAAAAGTTTTTGGAAATTCAATCCCAATTGTTGCAAAGGATGGCCACTCAAATGATCAACATGGGAGACAACCTTTCCCAAGGAGTTTGTGACAACAAGGATGTTAAGGATGATATTTTAGAAGGAACCCAAGCTTGCAATATTTGTGGAAACAAGGATCACACTTCCAAGGAGCATGAAGATCAATGCCCCAATTGTGAAGAGAAACATCCAACTAATCAATGCCCCACATCTCAAGCTACTTGTTACCTATGTGAAGGAAATAACCATGTCCCTATCCAATGCCCCATCTATTCCATAGTTCAACAAAGGAAACAAGGTGGAGTGCAACAACAGTTTGTAAACCCTCATGAAGGAACAACTTCTACCAAGAAGGATGAAGACAAAGTCAAAACTATGCATCATACGGCCAAATCCAAAGTGATCACAAAGTGTTTCTACTCTTGTGAAGAAGAAGGTCATATCTCTAGTAAATGCCCCAAGAAGAGAGAAAGATTTCCCACCTTTATGGTGAAGTATGAAGAGCATGAACTAGAAGAACTCCTAGCTTTGGAGAGACCCAAGAAGAAGAAATGCCCCAACCCAAGCAAGAAGGATATTACCTAAGATCAATATTACACTTGCAAAGAGATGGGACACTATGCCAATGAATGCCTAGAAAAGAAGAAGAACCAAGGAAATAAACAAGAGGCAATGGTACCAAAGGAAAAGAAATATATCAGCCAAGTGATGTGTTTCAATTGCAAAGAACCAGGACATTATGCAAGCAATTGTCCAGAAAAGATGAAGCACAAGATAAACAAGCCCATGAAGGATCTAAGCCTTGACACATGTTTCAAGTGTGGAAACAAAGGACACAATACAGATATTTGCCAACTTGTAACCCTAGCCTCCCCAAATCTCGGGACGAGATTTATTTTAAGGGTGGTAGCCTGTCACATCCCAAGATTTTCCAAATCTTGTTATGTGAAAAATAAATAAACAAAATAAATAATTGTTGAAATTTAGGGTGAGAAGAAACTTTTGATTCCAATAGGAAACATCAAAACCTATTTTGATCAATAAAATCCTAAAGAGATTTAAAAACATAAACAAATAATAAATAAAGTTATAATAGTAGGAATCACTATTTTTGAATCTTTTAATAAAAAGATATGGTTTTCAAAAAGCAAAGGTAGAAATATAAAGAAGGATTATTTTATAGAGCCAAATTAAATCTTGGCCAAGATTTTGAAATAAAATATTTCTATTTGATAAAAAGAGTAAAGGTTTATTTAAATAAAATAATGAGGATTTATTAATATCCATTTTATTAAAGTAAAGGATTTTCCATTTTAAATAAACACTAAAACTTGATTAATTTATTTTTAATAAGATTTCCAAGTGTTTTAGTTTTCAAATAAAACCTACTGAAAGGATTTTGATATTATTTAGATTTCAAAAAGAGTTTTAAAATAAATTAAAACCTATTTGAATTAAAAGACTATGGACTTTTTATTTAATTATTAATAGATCCTAAAAGAACAAAAGAATTGTTTAATTTTAGACTTTGAAATATGTTGATAAACAGAATAAAAATTCACCCAAAGTTTGGTGGTGATTTGAATTCAAATGGGGATTAAAAAAATATTATTAAATCTTATTTAAATAATACTAGAGCCTATTTTAAATAATTAAAAGACACTAAAAAGGATAAATATATTATTCTAAATTTGACTTTGGAATGTGCTATTAATCAGTATATGAAGCTACACAAATTTTGGTTGAGGTTTGAAATCAAATTGAAGTTTGAAATGTTTAAACAAAATCAAAACAGAATTTCAAATAGAAAAAGAAAAAGCATTCTGTATAAAAAAAGTGAAACAGACCCAACCCATCTGGCCAGCCCACTAAGCCCAACACCAGCCCACTCCTTCTCTCCCGTGGAAAATGTTTCGCACCAGAGTCTTTACCCGCTGAGTCACTGACTGTTGGCCCCATCTTTCCCTCCCTCACTCTCGCTGACAGACAGACCCCACACGCATGTTCTTCGTTTCCACCCGGCCAGCCATTCCCCCTCGCCGTTTCTGCCTTGATTGCGGCGATCAATTCTCATCAATGGAGGCGTTAATCTCTCCAACGTCTACGCCCTCTTAATCTCCTGACACTTCTCTCCATTTCCCCTCAACCTTCACACAACCTGAGCCCCCAGGCTGTCCTGATTTCCTCTTAGAACCCCACTGCCTCCGACGCTCTCCAGCAGCAATTCCGGCCAGCCTCCCCCGCCCCTCGACTCCTCGACCACACGAAAACATTCCCCAGCCTCTGGCACACACTCCAGTGCCGCCAGCTCGCTCTCGCTTGCCCTGCAACCTCGACTTCGTCTTCGACGAAGTAGCACCGCCGTCTGTCTCCAACTCCGGCGAGTCCTCCTGGTAAGAATAGACCGCCCCTTTCCCTCTCTTGGATGCTCACATGTTCGTGACTCTCATATGAACCTAATGGTGCCCTCCATTCGTCTCAGCATGCCATAAACCTTCGCCCCCATCGACGAGCAAATGAGCCTGAGGCACAGTGCAACTCCGGAGAACGATTGCCGTCACCACCGTGCGCCCCTTGCCTTCTCGCGAGCACCTTGAGCATCACCACGACCACGCGAACCTGGTGAGCCATTACCCTTTCCCCCTTGCTTCCTATAGTCGCCGCGACGCCGTAGCCAGAGCCAACGCCGCCAGTCGCCGCTGCCAGCGCCGCCACTCGATGGCAAGCACGCTGTGCACCGTCCGATCTTGATCGCGTGGCCACAATAGATTGACTAAGCGAAGGGGTACGTTTGCCTCTGAGCCACACGATTTGTTTAGATCCAACGCACCAGAGAAGCTGATCCGAACGAAACGGTATGGGCGAATAGAATCGTGACGCCTGGCCTTGTCTGTTTTTTGAATAAAAACAGAAATATTCTATTTGATGTGCCAATTTGAAAAATTCATAACTTTCAAACCACACGTCTAAATTTTGCAAATTTTATATCAATGGATTCAGCAAAACAAGTACTTTCTGACCATGCACTTTGTTTAGTAAAGAGCTTCTGTTAAATTGTTTGTTTTTGCAGAAACTTGTGTAGGCATAATTGGAATATAAAAATTGTTCTAAAATGATTTTTGAGATAAAATCTTTGGAAAATGTTTTTTTTTAACCTACTGACCATAGAAATCAATTAGTGGTTTCAAAAATATATTTAGTGAAGCAAAAGAATAAATCTTTGATTTAAACCATTTCTAGGCAAATAAAGATAATGTTTATTTAATAAAAATGCTTTTGGAGGAAAACCTTTGAGAAATGTTTTGAATTAAACTCTCTGAACCCAAGCACCAAGTTTTATGATTTAAAATGTGTTTGGTGAACCCTATAAATATTGCTACTTTGATAAAGGCATTTTCAACCACATAAAATAATGATTTGGTTTAAAAATGGTTTATAGGTAAAATCTTTGGCAAATAGTTTTGCCTCTTTATAAAATGACCAATAAGTGTTTTAGAATGTTTATAACCTAGTATAAACCACTTTTGTAAATAAAACAAAGTTTGGCATGCTTGCATGCATTGTTTTGATTCTATTAATTTATGTGATGTTGCTTGAATGGTAGATTGAAATTGTGCCCTTGCTTGATTGAATTGTACTGATTTGAAGAGTGTGATCATTGCAAATACAAGGAGTGAACTTATATTCTCTACCAGAAAGGCAAGTGATGCTTCATACTTTTGTCCCATTATTTTCACTATGCATTAGTGATATTTCTAAGTAGGACTTGCATGGAATTTTGCTAAGTGTAAACTATGCCATGGGAAATCCTAGTAGATGAAACCTTAGTAGAAGTTCCCTAAGTTAAGATTCCTACTGCTATCATGCTTAGCTTAGCTAGTAGAAAACAAGGGTGGATCATATTCACACTATGGAATATTTCTAAGTCAAGGACTTGTGTTTTGTTTAATAAAACAACTAAGTGAATGAATCACCTGGGTGGAATGGAAGGAATGGTTTGTGTTGAGTGGTTCACAAGGCCCATTTCTATGGTTTACCTTGTGTATCTCACTTGTGGATGGCCACCCAGGAACAAAGAGATTTGAGATGTCAAATGTTGAGAAGCTTCAAGTACAGCCACTTGGCATTATGGGCTCTGCCTGGATCATATAGGTTGCAATAACTTAGCCAAATGGATAGTTGGTGGTAGGGGATTGATAGGTTGGAGCTTGTCCATTCTGGTCTAAGGGAAGGCTTCTGAAAGATCTTGTCTTGGTGAAACCAAGTCTTGTGGGGAAAGTGCACCACCTCTGCAGAGTGAAAAATCTAAGTACTTAGCCATGTCCCTGGTAAAGGACAATTTGAGCATCAAGACATGGAAGCTATCAAGAATATCCTCATCCCAATTTCTAAGTTAAAAACTTGTGGTTGAACAAGGGTTGAAGGATCACCAATTTCTATTGGAAGATTCCTTGGGTGATTTTTGTCAAGCAAAAACTTAGTGTTTTCAAATGATAAGGAAAATCTATTTTGAGTAAAGCAAGCCTAAGCTCCACTTAGCCAAATGCATATAGATGATAGACTCCACTATACTACCATAGTATCACTTGCCAATACAATTCAAATGTATTGACCTTTGTGGCTGTAACTTGTTATGTTGCAGGTTTGTTTGATGTTAGTGAAGTTTATTGATTAGGATTACAAGTCTACAACCAACATGTTTGCCAGTGGCACTTTGAAGATGAAGGACCCCATGCTATTGTTATATTCTGCTGCATTGTAATGAGATAGCCAAATGAGCTTTGTAAGATGTAATAAACTACTTTATTCCTGGTTATAAAGTTGTATTATGACCTTTGTTTCTTGATATTACATCTTAACTGTGGATGCTAGCTATTGATCTAGGGACTAGCATTGTAAACACAGGGATCTCTACCTTATTAAAGGTTGGGAACCTTACAATCGGAGGAAGAGAGCCAAGAAGGAAACCAAGAGAATTCAGGCAAGAAAACCTAAACCTAATTTGGAGTTTAAACCTCGGAATAGGAATTATGGCAACAATAACAATAACAATAACAAGGGCAGTGGTGGAAATCAATCTAATCCGAGAAGGAATGTTATATGTAACAACTGTGGAATTCCAGGGCAATTCCAGAGGGAGTGCAAAAAGCCTGTAGTGATTTGTTACGGTTGTGGTCAGAAGGGGCATATCAAGCCAGATTTTCCGAGAAAACCACCGGGAGGATGGCCTACCAAAGGAGGAGGACAAGCCAGTGGAGGAAATGGACAGCCCAATAAAGGAGGAAACAATGGCAAGAACAACAATGGCAAGAGAAACCGACCTACTGGAAAATTGAACTGTGCAACCCTCGAGGAGGTGGATAATTCGGAGCATGCAGTGATAGGTACGCTCAATATCCTTACCAATCCCGGCAAAGTTCTATTTGATACTAGTGCAACTACTTCATTCATTTCTGAAGAATTTTGTGATAAGTTCGGGATTAGAAGGGCAACGTTAGAACGTCCTATGACCATAGTTACGGCAGGAGGGAATGTGATTGTACGCCACATAAAACAAGATCAGGTTATCTCGATCTATGGTTGTACATATTTCGCAGACCTTTATGTGATTCCTTTGAAGGGAATTGCAGTAGTGTTGGGGATGGATTGGATGATGGAGCACAGATTAATTGTGAGGAGAAACCTGTCTCAATCAAAACTCCAAGTGGAGCAAGGATAGTTTACCAAGCAGATAAACACAGTCATATCATGGTGGATCTGCAGTTGAATTCAATGAAGGAAGTTAAATTAGAAGAGATCCCTATAGTTAATTAATTCCAAGATATTTTTCCAACATAGTTACCGGGAATGCCACCAGACCGGGAGATAGAGTTCACCATTGACCTAATACCTGGTACAACACCAATAGCTCAAGCACCATATAAAATGGGACCCAAAGAGTTGAAAGAACTCATGGAGAAAATTGATGAGTTAAGAAGAAAAGGATTTATACAGGAAAGTGTATCTCCATGGGGAACACCAGTAATCTCTGTGGATAAGAGAGATGGTGGAAGACGGATGTGTGGTGATTATAGAAATCTGAATAACGTGACCATCAAGAATAAGTATCCTTTACCAAGAATTCAAGATTTGTTTGATCAAGTGAAAGGAGCTGGAGTATTTTCAAAGATCGATTTAAGATCTGGATACCATCAAATAAAAATTAAGTCGGAAGATGTTCCAAAAACAACATTTGTCTCAAGATATGGACACCATGAGTATCTGGTAGTACCATTTGGTTTGACATATGCACCGACAATATTCATGAATATGATGAACAAGATCTTCATGCCCTATTTGGAAAAGTTTGTCATCGTTTTTATTGATGTTATTCTAATATATTCCAAGGATAAGGAAGAGCATGCTGATCATTTGAGAATAGCATTGCAAACTTTAAGAGAACATAAGCTTTATGCTAAGTTCAGTAAGTGTGAGTCCTGGTTAGATGAGGTAGAATTCCTCGGTCATGTGATCAGTAAGGATGGAATTGCTGGGAATCCATCTAAAGTTCAGTCGGTACTAGAGTGGACTGCACCGACCAATGTGAAACAAATTCGAGGTTTCTTAGGAATGGCTGGTTATTATCGGAGATTCATTGAAGGTTTCTCCAAAAAAGCCGGACCAATGACCAAATTATTAAGGAAGAATACACTATTTAAGTGGGATGAGAAGTGTGAAGCAAGTTTCCAAGAGTTGAAGACTAGATTAACCATAGCTCCAATCTTAGCAGTTCCTGAAACAGGGAAGGATTTCACTATATTGTGATGCATCTAAAGAAGGTTTGGGTTGTGTATTAATGAAAGATCGGAAAGTGATTGCTTATGGTTCAAGACAATTGAAACCACATGAAGTCAACTATCCAACTCATGATTTAGAATTAGCAGCAGTGGTCTTTGCACTAAAAGGATGGAGACATTTTCTTTATGGAGCTAGATGTGAGTTATACACTGACCATAAAAGTCTCAAATATTTATTCACTCAAAAGGAATTTAATATGAGAAAGAAGCGTTGGTTGGAATTAATAAAGGATTATGATTTAACAATCAATTACACCCCAGGGAAAGCAAATATTGTAGCAGATGCCTTAAGCAGAAAGAGTGCAGATATTTCGCCAAGCAATAGAGAGTTACCAAAAGAGTTACAAATGGACTTGGAAAGGTCGGAACTTCAATTCATCAGAATAGAGGTTCTTGGAGGATTAGCGACTATGCAGGTAGTTGCAGAGCAGGAGAGTGATCTTAAGAAAGAAATTTTTAGACATCAAGAAGAAGATCCTTTTATTGCTGAGGAAATTCGGAGGATATCTCAAGGGCAAAAATCATTTTTTCGCCTTGGAGATTATGGATCTTTATGGTTCCAAGATCGTCTATGTGTTCCAGATGTGACTGAGATCAGAAATTTCATACTCAAAGAAGCACATGATACCCCATATTCTATACATCCAGGGAGTACTAAGATGTATATGGATTTGAAAGAACTATTCTGGTGGAATAACATGAAAATGGATATTGCTAAATATGTATCTGAATGCCATACTTGACAA
Source organism: Avena longiglumis (assembly GCA_030063025.1). Lineage (NCBI taxonomy): Eukaryota > Viridiplantae > Streptophyta > Magnoliopsida > Poales > Poaceae > Avena > Avena longiglumis. The sequence goes on along the minus strand of CP125974.1, from coordinate 187,572,644 downwards.
AGGGTGAAAGCTGAACATCAAAATCCAGCAGGACCATTACAACCCTTAGAAATTCCTGAATGGAAATGGGAGGAAATAGGTATGGACTTCATCACAGGGTTACCTATGACACCAAAAAGTAAGGATATGATATGGGTAATTGTGGACAGACTTACTAAGAGTGCACATTTTATTCCAGTGAATCAAAAGGATAATTCTGAGAAGTTAGTTGAAGTATATGTTAAAGAGATAGTAAGTAAGCATGGAGTACCCAAAAAGATCATAACAGATAGGGGATCAGTGTTTACTTCAGCATTTTGGAAGCAATTGCATGAAGCACTTGGTTCAAAATTAGATTTCAGCACAGCATATCATCCTGAGATAGGAGGTCAAACTGAAAGAACAAATCAAATACTAGAAGACATGTTGAGAGATTCTGCACTAAATTTTGGAGGAACATGGGAAGATCACCTACCATTGGCAGAATTTTCTTATAACAATAGTTATCAGAGTAGTCTGAAGGTAGCCCCATATGAGATTCTATATGGAAGGAAGTGTAGATCACCAATATGTTGGTATGAACCTGGTAGCAGCAAAGAATTTGCACTAGATTATATCAAGGAGAGATAAGACATCATTCATAAGATCAGGGATAGACTGAAAATAGCCCAGAGCCGAAGATCATGGCATCTAGAAGTGGGGGATATGGTCTATTTGAAAGTAAGTCCAATGAAAGGAGTAAAAAGATTCGGAGTTAAAGGAAAATTGAGTCCAAGATATATCGGACCATTCAAGATACTGAGTCAAAACAGAACTATAGCTTATCCTTTAGAGTTACCATCAAGACTGGCTCAAGTGCATAATGTTTTCCATGTGTCACAACTTCGCAAATGTTTGAAAGTTCCAGATGATGCAATAACACAGCAAGAGATAGAACTACAAGCAGACATGACTTATATTGAAAAGCCCTGCAAGATTCTGGAAGAAAACTGGAAAAGATTGAGGAACAGAGCAATCAAATATTGCAAGGTACAATGGGAACATCACCCTGAGAGAGAAGCCACATGGGAGAAGGAAGAGGATTTAAGAAAAGCTTATCCAGAACTGTTCAGGTACATCTCCACAAACTTCAGGACGAAGTTTAATTTAAGTGGGGAAGTCTGTAACATCCCAGTATATAGGATCTAACGAAGCGTAGATTTAGGAATATGAATTGTTGCATGCATTCATTTGAGAAAATGTGAGTAAAATTTTCGCCAAATAAAAACCTTGAGTGATCAATGTTTCTTTCTTACTTTGAGATTAGGTTTAGTCTTAAAGGAGGATTGCTATAAACTTTGATATGATCTTAAAGGAATTATGTGTGTTTTGAAATGAGTTTGGATTTTAAAACTTAAGTGTTTTATAATTTAAATGATTTTGATATAAGATTTGAATCTTAAATTAATTAAGAGAAAAGTATTATAACTTAAATCTTATCTAAAAACAATATTGTATATGAAATTCATTTTATATACATAAACAAGTTACAAAGAATGAACTTACTGAAGTTATTCCAAACTTCACAATTTACAAAAGAGTAAAGAATAAGAATATTCTTTATTAATAAATATATAATCTTTATTACAAATGAATCAAATAAATATTACAAGAATTATAAAATAAATATTACAAAAGAAAAAGAAAATTACATTTGTATATCTACTAACTATCCTATATCTAAAACTACACTAAATCTTCATCCTTATCTTTGTACCTGCAAAACAAAGATTAAATAGAAAACAAAATAAGAGTAGTGTTAATATATTTCTCTCAGATATGTCAGTGAGGTGCACTTGACAAACTCATCATTGAGAAATGTTAAAAAGGGGCAAGTTTCACCAATATGAAAGATTTCATCTTTCATAAATTCAAAGACAGAATGCAAATTACAGCCAAAAGGATCAATTCACCTGCCAGGTGAAAGTAAGCTGGTAATGGTAAGTTCAAAAATTCTGAACCTATCCACAAGTGCATAGCAGGCACACAAGCTGGACACACACCAGCATGCAAAGGGTGTGCTGTCGACCTCACAAGCACATCCAAATATCACAAAACCACAGCACAGCCGTGGGGAAAGCACTAGTGCATCACTCCACTATACATCACACAAGAACAACAAGTGTAGACAGCAGCCAAACCAAGAACAGCAGCCAAACCAAATCACCCAGATCAACCCAAACATCACTTGGATGGTGACATGAGGAGGGGGTGAATCTGGTGGACATCAAGGTCAAGCCCAGGAGCTAGGAGGAGCAGGCAAGCTCAAGAGCAAGCTCAGGAGCACAACAAAAGCAGATCAAGGTCAATATCAAGATCCAGATCAAGATCATCATCAATCTACTCCATCCACATCAGAATTTGTTGTGAGCCTCATAAAACCATCACATGATTTCATCATATTATCTAAATAAAAGAATGTGTTGCTTTATGAGATGATCTCTCAATAATCACCCAAGAGGAGTGCATCTATCCTAGAGATTTCAAGTATAAGGATAAGAAATCAAGCTCAACCACAAGCACTAAACCCTCAGACCAGCATCACTGGGTTCAGTGTTATTTTTGTAACTTAGATCATTTTCATTTGATCTTATCAGATCAGGGAACATCTCTCATAGAGAGTAACACCTCTAATCTTACAAGTTTCAAACAAACTAATACTCAACTAACTAGGAATTACATCCTAGAGCCTCAGACCAACATCATAGGCAGTAAAGTTAATAAAAGCTTCCATATCATCTTATTAGTTTTAATCACAAGAATTATCAAGCTAAGCCCAGAAATAAAAACCCAATCACTTGTGTGCCAGAATACAATGGTATCACAAGGACAAGTTCTTAACGAGCTAAAACCAATCTTTACTTAGTCTCCACAGATAAAAGGGGACAAACCAATAAATATCATTTTCATGAAGCCAAGTGCCAGGAATCAACCTTAAATTCATCTATACATCCACAGAAATCATTACAGGTAATGAGTTGATTTAGTGAGTATAATCTCATACAAGCCAATATTATAATTGCAGTAAGTAACTACTGAGAGAAACTACCGTCAGTATAAGCATTCTGATAGTAGAGTAAACTCTCAGATCAACAACATAATCCAATCAAGGATTTCATTGAAACAGTAGCATGGATCATGGTGGATTACCACTAGAATAAATCTGACAGGCAACTAGCATCATCAAAGCCACTATCAATCATTAACCACAACAGACAATCATTTCCCATGATCAGATATGATCAACACTAGATCTAAAGCATCATAGATATGATCAAAAGGGGGTTATGAACCCTAATCAGAGCAAGAACCCTAATCCAGAGATGAACCCAGTCAGCACATAGTCACTCGGCATGAGAAGCCACTAGATACATACCGAGAGAATCATGGCAGTATCATGGACAAACACCACAGAGACAACTTACCCGAGGTCCTCGCTGAGGAATCAAAGAGGAAGCAGAGTGTCCGACGAACCGCAGCGGCACATGGAGCACCTAGAGGGGAGTTGCAACCTGCACCTGCCACGGCGGTGGCCGCAGCAGCGAATGAGCCTAGCACACCACCACAGGCGAGATCACGGCGCAACGACAGCACCTTTTCCGAACCCTAGGGTTCGGGAATAGGGTGGACTTGACGACGGGGAAGCCCCAGAGACAAATCCAAGTGGATAGAACGAACGAGAGTCATCGACAACCCCAACTCGCACCATGGCGATGGCCAGAACGGCCGACGACGGCAGGAATTGACGGTGGCGGCATCGCCGGCCACGGGGTCGTGTCAGAGGAGGAGGGGATAAGGTCGAGGGAGAGAGGGAGGCAGAGTGGGTTGGGTGGGACAAAACCCTTCGGGGTGATATTTTGACCCTGCCCTATTGGGCCACCCTGGCCCAATAAGCCCAAGGGGCCAGCCCAAGTTATTTAATAAATTTTTTGATCAATTAGAAAAGACCAAAATGCCCCCGACCTCAATTTTAATTATAGAAAATGAAATAAAAGTCCAAAAATTATAAATAAAATATTTTTGGATTCACAATAATCCACTCTGTCCAAATAAAATAAGATATAAAATTATGGACATTTAAATTTTTATAAGAATTTTGTAATTTATATATACCTTATGGAATTTTACAAAATTATTGAAAGGTGATAAAAATAAATAAAAATCACTTTCATTATTTATTAATATTATAGTATTTTTGAAAAATACTAAATAAATATTCAGTAATAAATTTAATGTATAACTAATAATTCCTAAAAGAATTATTAAATCAATAAAATTCAAATAAGAAGGGTAATAAAATAAAATAATTCAATATATGCAATAAATATTAAAAAAATATTTATAAATGAGTTATTAAAAGGGCACCTTATATAGGGAAAATACATATAGAATTAAATAATGCATTACATTACTTGCATAATCATTTTGCTTCTTTAAATATTATCCTTACCAGGCAATAATGATGTTTTTGTAGAACTAGAAGCTCAAGGTCCAGTGCAAGCATCAGACTTCACTACCTTGCCATCACAAGGAAAGTTCATCACTTGCTCATGTACTTTGAAGAGTCTTTATCAAAGTATTTGCAAATTGTGTGTTATCATATATGCTATAAAAGAAAGAAAATATTATTTTCATAAATAAAGAAATCATAGATATCATCCTAAGTGGTGATATAATGGAGCAATAGAACTTAGAGTTCTAATTGCAAGAATGATGATCAAGTAGGGACTTAATAACCCCTGACATCAGTGATTCTAGCGCTGTATATTACGCGTTAGCCATGAGATTTGGAATGGGACAGAGAAGTCAGCTGTATCTTTTTCCTCTCGCATGAAGCCGGATGTGCAGGTCGTGGCTGTTATACTCGTAGCGTGCATATTGATTGGTAATTTGTAGAGGATATGCAGCATATGGGTGGGAACCCTCATCGTCCCACGATAGTTCTGGCATCTAACGGTTTGTACAAACCATTGCCGTAATTCATTATGTGGGCATGGTGTACACCAAGGAGGCATCTTGGAATCGAAGGGCGATGATTGGCTTGGACCAACTACTGGGCCCCATATCATGGAATTGTGGATGGGAAAGTACGCCCGGTTGTACAACAAGGAGTTGATCTCTCATGGGTAAAGTAACGCACCTCTGTAGAGTGTAAGAACTTTAACTTGTTACTCCATGTTTCGGGAAGGAGCTACGAACGCGGCAGGAAAGGAACTCCATGAAAGTTCTGGTCAACCTGTGAAGGCTGATTGTCATAGTTTTTTTTCGGAATAAAATCAACCTTTGAAGAAAGATTTACAAAAACTGCATAGTGCCAAGGATTTATAATCCGAGGTGGTAGTTAGAGCATCAAACTTCCCACCTTGCATATAATGAACTTGTTGGGTAACGCTGTTACTCATCCTTTCCTTTGAGCCCTTTCTTAGACTCTGAGGATCCCGAAGACGTGCCAATGTATGCAGCTAAATGCCAAGAAGACGTGTTCTACGAGGAACTTGATCTATCCGGAGGAGTTGAAGGCGTGGACTACGAGATCTGCTACGGTGTCGATGAGAACGAGTCCACTTAAGTGTCTAGTTAGTAGTAACTAACGGAGCCGAGCAGCATGAACTCTATAGAATAAGTTGTTGAGCCCCACTCCTAGTCGGAGTTGCTACTTTTAAATTTCCGCTAAAAACTTTATTTGGTTTGTAAGTTGGATATTTTGGAAGTCTTGAACTTCCGGTATTGTAATAATAATAATGTGTGTACTTTTGTAATATGGACCCGCATTGTTTCTGTTGTACCACTCTGAGGGATGTGATATTTACGGAACGGCGTTCTGTGGATGTCATGTCAACGACTATAGTGTACTACACATGCAGTGGTATGCCGGGTCACCGCAAAAGAGCAACGAGAAAACTTAATTCGAGCTCTCGGGCATTTCACCGAACACCTCTTGTGCATAGGAAGAAAACACAAACTAGCACACCCCTCACCCTCTTTGCTAAGCTCCAAAATGAGAGAGTGAAAAAATGAGAGATAGGGGTGGGCTGCGGTGTATTATATATAGGCGCAACCCCTTTAACACCTGTTCAAGCCACGATCTGGTGTTAAAGGGGGGTCCCTTGTGTTGGAATTATGCCCTAGAGGCAATAATAAAGATGTTATTATTATAATTCTTGTTCATGATAAAGTTTATATTCCATGCTAGAATTGTATTAAGCGGAAACATTAATACTTGTGTGGTTTGTGAACAACACCGTGTCCCTGGTACGCCTCTAAGGACTAGCTCATTGGTCAATGATGGTTAAGGTTTCCTAACCATAGACATGAGTTGTCAATTGATAATGAGACCATATCATTGGGAGAATGATATGATGGACAGACCCAAAACTAAGCGAAGCAATTAGATCGTTTCATCGTGTTCATCTTTGCGAAGCTTTTCCTATGTCAAATATTGTATTCCTTAGACCATGAGATAATGTAACTCCCTGGTACTGGAAGAAAGCTTTGAGGTCATCAAACGTCATCCTATGAGAGGGTGATCATAAAGGTGTCTCTCAGGTGATCGGAAAGTATCTGTTGGGTTGTATGTATCGAGATGGAATTTGTCCCTCCCAAGTCGGAGAGATATACTTCGGGCCCACTCGGTAATCGATATCAACACCGCTTGCAAGCATGTGGTTAAGGAGTTAATCACAAAGTGATATCGGATTACGGAACGAGTAAAGTACTTGCTGTGAACGAGATTGAACTAGGTATGACGGTACCGACGATCGAATCTCGGCAAGTAAAATATCGCGAGACGAAGGGAATATATATATGGGATTGATTGAATCCTGGCATCGTGGTTCATCCGATATGATCATCGATGAATGTGTGGGAGTCAATATGGGTGCCTGCACCCGCTGATTATTGATAGAAGATCATGTCGCATATTCTCGAACCCGCAGGTCACACACTTAACGTATCTCGACGCTAGGATAGATTGGATAATTGGTTTATGAATTTTTGTTCGAGTCTCGGATGGGATCCGGGATATCACGAGGTTCCGGAATGGTCCGGAGAATAAGATTCATATAAAGGCGGTTTTGGAGTTGAATTGTTCCGGGTTAATCGGTATTGTACCGGAAGCTTCTAGAACCTTCGGAAGGGGACCAACGTGGCCCCACCTTCCGGGAGGGCATGGGCCTATGAGGGAGTGTCCTGCCGCATTGGGCCAGGGCACAAGGCCCCATAGGGCCCAGCCGATCTAGATAAGTTTAAACTCGTTTAAACTAGAGATAGGATTTCTAGATAAGGAGAGTTTAAATCGTTTAAACTAGAGATAGGATTTCTAGATAAGGGAGAGTTTAAATTGTTTAAACTAGAGATAGGCTTGGAGGAGGGCAGGGCTGGCCGCCCCTCTATATATAGAGGGTGGTGCCTCCCCCACACACACCTTCCTCCAAGCCCTAGCAGCCTTGCTACCTTCCTCTCTCCCTCCGATTGTTTGTGGCGAAGCCTGCAGAGAAATTCTCCACCATATACACCACGCCGTCGTGTTGTAGATCCAATCTATCTCTCCACCATACTTGTTGGTCCGAGGAAGGAGGAGACGTCGAGGTGCTGCACGTGTGCATCTCACGGAGGCACCGCCACTTGTGGTGCTAGATCGGATCAGATCGCGAGGAGGAGAAGCGAGTACGACTTCATCACCCACGTTCCGACGAACGTTTTGCTGTGCGAATATTCAAGGGTATGAAGATCTAATCCAATCTCTCTCGTTGATTGCATCTCCTAGATTAGATCTTGGCTTTCCCTCTGTTCGCATCCGTAGAAAATTTTGATTTACTATGGCGCGAAACCCTTCAGTGGTATCAGAGCTAGATCTATGCGTAGATGTGTTTCACGAGTAGAACGCAACATGGTTGTTGCGGGCGTTGATGTTTTCTGTTGCCAGCCTCTTGTTTGTGTTCTTCTTATGACGCGGGATAGTGAGATTGAAGCGGTCCAGGCCAACCTTACGGGACGTCGTTCGCGAGACCGGCTCCGCACTTGACGTGTGAATTGTTCCACACATGCGGCTGGTGGATGTCAGTTTCTCTCACTATAGTTGTCATGGGATTAACACCGGAGTTTGGAAACCATAATATCACCGTTGTGGCTTTCCGTAGGTAAGAATCGTTCTTAGCATCTACTCCCATAAAGCCACGTAAAACATGCAACAACAAAGTAGAGGCGTCTAACTTGTTTTTGCAGGGAGTGTTTTCTGTGATATGGTATGGCCCAAGATGTGATGTGTATATTGTATGCGATGATCATGTTTTGTAATGTTTCACGACTTGCATGTCGATGAGTACACAACCTGCAGGAGCCATATGGTTGTCTTTATAATTGTGTATGACCTGCGAGTCAACTTCTTATACGCCATGTAATAGCTTTACTTTATCGCTAAGTAGTTAGCAATAGTTGTAGTTGCTATTCGTGGTGGAGGCAATCATGGTGGAGTGATGGAGATCATGCCGGAACGCACAAGATGGAGATCATTGCGCGAAGATTGGCTATACCATGTCACATAAAGTTATATGCATGTGATGTTTATCCTTCTATGTATCTTATCATGCTTAGATCGCGACGGTATCATTATAAGATGATTCCTCACTTAAAGATCAAGATAAAAACTGTGTTCTCCCCAAGTATGCACCGTTGCGAAAGTTCGTCGTTTCCAAGCATCATGTGATGATCGGGTGCTATAGACTCTACGCTCACATACAACGGGTGCAAGCCAGTTTTTGCACACGCGGAAATACTTGGGTCTAACTTGACGAGCCTAGCATGTATAGACATGGCCTCGGAACACAAGAACCGAAAGGTTAAGCATGAGTCATATGAATGATATGATCGACACTTCGTTGTCCACCATTGAAACCACATCTCTTCTCGTGATGATCGGATTAGGTGTGGTGAATTTGGATCGTGTTCACTAAACAACTTGAGGGATGTTGAATTTAGTGGGAGTTCATCTAGTAATTTGATTAAGTTGAACTATTTATCATGAACATAGTCTAAATTGTACTTGCCAATACTGTAGATCACATGGCCAAGTCCAACTTCAACTTCAACGTTTTTGCTGAGAAGGAAAAGCTTAGAAACAATGGGTCTAACTTCACCAATTGGTTCCGCAATCTAAGAATCATTCTGTCTGGCGGACAAAAGGACTATGTCCTTGGGAAAGCGTTAGGTGACACCCCTGCTATAGATGCGCCGGCTAATGAAAAAGCTGTTTATCAGTCGCGTAAGGATGATTATGATTTGATTAAGATCGCCATGTTGTATGCTATGGAATCGGATCTTCAAAATCGTTTTGAGGAGTTCGCCGGGCCCTTTGAGATTCTCGAGGAGCTGAAAAACATGTTTCAGACTCAAGCCCGTTCTGAGAGATATGAGATCTCTAAGAAATTCTTTAACTACAAGATGGAGGAAGGGAGGTCCGTTAGTGAGCACGCCATTAAGATGTCGGGCTACACTCAACGCCTTGAGCAACTGGACTGCAAGATTCCAGAGGAGCTCAAGATTGACACTCCTAGCTACAAAAGTTTTGTAGTTGATCACAATCATATTGGTTCCAATGATATGATCACTAAGCTCTTTACTAAGATGAAAGTAGCGGAGGTGAACATCAAAAAGTATAATCATGTGTTGATGGTCAACAATCCCCCCACCTTTAAGAAAGGTAAGGGTGCAAGGAAGCCCTTCAAGAAAGGCAGCGGCAAGCGCGTTGCCCCTGCTGAGAAGAAGCTCAGGTCTGGTCCTAAGCCGGACAGTGAGTGCTTCTATTGCAAGGACAAGGGTCCTTTGGAAGCATATGTCCAAGTACTTAGCGGACAAAAAGGCTGGCACCATCAAAGGTATATTTGATATACATGTTATTGATGTTTTCCTTACTAGCCCTCATTGTAGTGCCTGGGTATTTGATACCGGTTCAGTTGCTAATATTTGTAACTCGAAACAGGAGCTATGGAATAGACGGCGGCTTGCGAGGGATGAGGTGACGATGCGCGTTGGCAACGGATCAAGAGTTGATGTGATGGCCGTCGGCACGCTCTCCTTAGTTTTACCTTCGGGATTAGTTTTAAACCTTAATAAGTGTTATTATGTGCCTGCGTTGAGCATGAACATTATTTCTGGATCGTGTTTATTGCAAGACGGTTATTCATTTAAATCGTAGAATAATGGTTGTTCTATTTATATGAGTAACATCTTTTATGGTCATGCACCTCTTGTGAATGGTTTATTTCTTCTAAATCTCGAAAGGGATGAAACACACATCCATAACATTGAGGCTAAGAGATGCAAAGTAGATAGTGATAATAATACTTATTTGTGTCACTGTCGTCTAGGTCATATTGGTGTAAAGCGCATGAAGAAACTCCATTCTGATGGACTTTTGGAGTGTCTTGATTTTGAATCATTTGACACATGCGAACCATGCCTCATGGGCAAGATGATCAAAACCCCGTTCTCCGGTATGATGGAGCGAAACAGCGACTTGTTGGAAATCATACATACCGATGTATGAGGACCGATGAGTGTTTCGACGCGCGGTGGATATCGCTATTTCCTCACTTTTACCGATGACTTAAGTATATATGGGTATATCTATTTAATGAAACATAAATCTGAAACATTTGAAAAGTTCAAGGAATTTCAGAATGAAGTGGAGAACCATCGTAATGAAAGATTAAGTTTCTACGATCCGATCGTGGAGGTGAATATTTGAGTTATGATTTTCTCACGCATCTTAAAGCAAGTGGAATCGTTTCACAACTCACGCCACCGGAACACCACATAGCAATGGTGTGTCTCGAGCACGAATCGAACCCTATTAGATATGGTCCGATCAATGATGTCTCTTCTTGATTTCCGTTATCATTTTGGGGTTATGCATTAGAAACCGCTGCATTCACTTTAAATAGGGCTCCATCTAAATCCGTTGAGACGACACCGTATGAACTGGTTTGGTGCTAAACCTAAGTTGTCGTTTCTTAAAGTTTGGGGATCTGAAGCTTACATCAAGAAGTTGATGCGGACAAGCTCGAACCCAAAGTGGAGAAATGCGTCTTCATAGGATACCCTAAGGAAACTATTGGGTATACCTTCTATCACGTAACCGAAGGCAAAGTGTTTGTCATGAAGAACGGTTCCTTTCTTGAGAAGGAGTTTCTCTCGAAAGAAGTGAGTGGGAGGAAAGTAGAGCTAGACGAGGTTATTGAACCTTCTCTTGAATTGGAGAGTAGCGCAGACCTGAAATTGTTCCAAGGTCACTTTGCACCAACAATAGAGGAAGCTAATGACAAGGATCATGAAGCTTGGACGATCTTGCTCTTGAGCGTCGCAGGGTCGACAAGGTCGCGTGCCCCTCTGAGTGGTACGGCACCTGTCTTGTTGTCTTGTTGGTAGAAGACAGTGAACCTACGAACTATGAGGAAGCGATGATGAGCCCAGACTCTGAGAAATGGCTGGAAGCCATGAAATCCGAATTGGGATCCATGAGCGAAAACTAAGTATGGACTTTGGTGGACCCTCCTAGCGACCGAAAGGCCGTTGAGTGCAAATGGATTTTCAAGAATAAAACAGACGCGGATGGTAATGTTACCGTCTATAAAGCACGGCTTGTCGCAAAAGGTTTTCGACAAGTTCAAGTTGTTGACTACGATGAGACTTTCTCTCCCGTAGCGATGTTTAAGTCCATTCGGATTTTATTAGCAATTGTTGCGTTTCATGATTATGAAATATGGCAGATGGATGTCAAGACTGCTTTCCTCAATGGCAACATTGATGAAGAGTTGTATATGATGCAACCCGAAGGTTTTGTCGATCCTAAGGATGCTAGTAAAGTATGCAAACTTCAGCGTTCCATTTATGGACTGAAGCAAGCATCTCGGAGTTGGAACCTTCGTTTTGATCAAGTGATCAAGAGCTTTGGATTTGTTCCAAATTGCTATGAAGCTTGTATCTACAAGAAAGTGAGTGGGAGCTCGGTGACGTTTACGCATGCGTATGTGGATGACATATTGATTATCGGAAATGACATCAACATGCTTAACGATGTGAAGAGTTATTTGAACAAGTGTTTTCAATGAAAGACCTAGGTGAAGCTGCTTATATATTGGGCATCAAGATGTATAGAGATAGACAAAGACGCTGATAGCTTTAAGCCAAAGTACATACCTAGACAAAGTTCAAAAGGTTCGAGAATGGATAAGGCAAAGAAAGGTCCAAGTGCCTATGTTGTCGGTAAGATATTGAGCAAGGCTCAGTGTCCAGCTACGGTAAATGATAGGGAAGCTATGAGCAAAGTGCCTTATGCCTCGGCCATAGGTTCCATCATGTATGCCATGCTGTGTACTAGACCGGATGTGTCAAATGATCTTAGTTTGACGAGCAGATATCAAAGTGATCCAGGAGTGGAACACTGGACAGCCGTGAAGAACATCCTAAAGTACCTAAATAGAACTAAAGAAATGTTCTTAGTCTATGGGGGTGATGAACAGCTTGTCGTAAAAGGTTACGTCGATGCTAGTTTCGACACCGACAAGGATGATTCTAAATCTCAGACAGGATACGTTTATATTTTGAATGGAGGAGCTGTGAGCTGGAGAAGCTGCAAGCAAAGAGTGATCGCGGGATCTATAGTGGAAGCGAAATACATGGCTGCTGCAGAAGCGTCAAGTGAAGGAGTTTGGATCAAAAACTTCATCACTGAGCTTGGCGTGGTTCCAAGTGCATTGGACCCACTGGGGATATTGTGTGACAACACTGGCGCCATAGCACTCGCTAAGGAACCAAGATATCATCCAAAGACCAAGCACATCAACCGCAAGTTTCATATAATCCGAGATTATATAGCAGATGGAGATCTGAAGATTAGCAAAGTACATACAGATCTGAATGTCGCAGATCCATTGACTAAAACTCTTCCACGTGTAAAACATGATCAACACCTCAGTGCCATGGGTGTGAGATTGTTGCCAGATGTAAACTAGATTATTGACTCTAGTGCAAGTGGGAGACTGTTGGAATTATGCCCTAGAGGCAATAATAAAGATGTTATTATTATAATTCTTGTTCATGATAAAGTTTATATTCCATGCTAGAATTGTATTAAGCGGAAACATTAATACTTGTGTGGTTTGTGAACAACACCGTGTCCCAGTACCCTCTAAGGACTAGCTCATTGGTCAATGATGGTTAAGGTTTCCTAACCATAGACATGAGTTGTCAATTGATAATGAGATCATATCATTGGGAGAATGATATGATGGATGACAAAACTAAGCGAGCAATTAGATCGTTTCATCGTGTTCATCTTTGCGAAGCTTTTCCTATGTCAAATATTGTATTCCTTAGACCATGAGATAATGCAACTCCTGGTACCGGAAGAAAGCTTTGAGGTCATCAAACGTCATCCTATGAGAGGGTGATCATAAAGGTGTCTCTCGGTGATCGGAAAGTATCTGTTGGGTTGTATGTATCGAGATGGAATTTGTCCCTCAGTCGGAGAGATATACTTGGCCCACTCGTGTCGATATCAACACCGCTTGCAAGCATGTGGTTAAGGAGTTAATCACAAAGTGATATCGGATTACGTAACGAGTAAAGTACTTTTTGTGAACGAGATTGAACTAGGTATGACTATGCGACGATCGAATCTCGGGCAAGTAAAATATCGCGAGACGAAGGGAATATATATATGGGATTGATTGAATCCGGCATCGTGGTTCATCCGATATGATCATCGATGAATGTGTGGGAGTCAATATGGGTGCCTGCACCCGCTGTTGATTATTGATAGAAGATCATATGCGCATATTCTCGAACCGCAGGGTCACACACTTAACGTATCTCGACGCTAGGATAGATTGGATAATTGGTTTATGAATTTTTGTTGAGTCTCGGATGGGATCCGGGATATCACGAGAGGTTCGAATGGTCCGGAGAATAAGATTCATATAAGGCAGTGCAGTTTTTGGAGTTCGGAATTGTTAAGGGTTAATCGGTATTGTACCGGAAGCTTCTAGAACCTTCCGGAAGGGGACCAACGTGGCCCCACCTTCCGGGATGGGGCATGGGCCTATGAGGGAGTGTCCTGGCCGCATTGGGCCAGGGGCACAAGGCCCCATAGGGCCCAGCCGATCTAGATAAGTTTAAACTCGTTTAAACTAGAGATATGATTTCTAGATAAGGAGAGTTTAAATCGTTTAAACTAGAGATATGATTTCTAGATAAGGGAGTTTAAATTGTTTAAACTAGAGATAGGCTTGGAGGAGGGCAGGGCTGGCCCCCTCTATATATAGAGGTGGTGCGCCTCCCCACACACACACCTTCCTTCCTCCAAGCCCTAGCAGCCTTGCTACCTTCCTCTCCCTCCCGATTGTTTGTGCGAAGCCCAGCAGAAATTCTCCACCATATACACCACGCCGTGTTGTAGATCCAATCTATCTCTCCACCATACTTGCTGGTCCGAGGAAGGAGGAGACGTCGAGGTGCTGCACGTGTGCATCTCACGGAGGCACCGCCACTTGTGGTGCTAGATCGGATCAGATCGCGAGGAGGAGAAGCGAGTACGACTACATCACCCACGTTCCGACGAACGTTCCGCTGTGCGAATCTTCAAGGGTATGAAGATCTAATCCAATCTCTCTCGTTGATTGCATCTCCTAGATTAGATCTTGGCTTTCCCTCTGTTTGCATCCGTAGAAAATTTGGATTTACTATGCCGCGAAACCCTTCACCTTGTGGCTCGGTGGTGCAGGGGTTTTAACACCGGTTCGTGGCTCGTACCGGTGTTAAAGGGGTGCGCCCTTTTGCTGCACGGGCCATGCTGGTACGGGCAACCCCTTTAACACCGGTTCGTAGGAGCCCAATTTAGACCTCAACTAAAGGCCTCATTTCCGCTAGTGGATGGGAAACGAGGCAGGATAGAACACCCCTAGTTTCCAATTTCTCCCCCAATGATATCCATCTAGTGAGATATAGTTAGATGGTATAAAGACGGCTTCACCAATGCGTATGGGCACTCCAGTGGAAACACAAGATTTTTAAGATTCCGGATCACGCGATGTCGACTGTGTCTACATCATGCTATTGTTGAAGGTGGTGGCACGAAGCTCGGATGTGGGGATGAAAATCCCAAGATCAATTTACGGTTTGACTCATCATCATAAGCACGTGTCGCTATCCCTTCTTCACTCTTAGCCTAGGGTTATGGATAGCATGTTGGAGTTACTATCATGCGACGTACGATTGTTTTTTCTTTGTGGATCAACTTGCAATGCCTCGCTTTGTCTGACTTTTGAATAATAAGTAAAATCACTTTTGCTCCGGTGCTCCACCCTAGACTAAACTTTGTGCGCAAGAAACACAAGGAAGGTTAGGATGTTCTGATACCACTTCGCTAGGAGGGACATGATCTTCTTCTTTTTTGGTACGCATAACCTTAGAGAAGCCCATCTGACTGGGTCTATGAGTGTACACGTACGCGTACGGTGACAGTGGGTGTTCTAAAACGGCATGAGATATCGACCGGCGTCGATCGGATCATGGCGGATCTATAGCGGCGACATGATCATCTGGGATTGCGATGAGCAGCGAGGAGCAGCTGTAGGGGAACCGATCTGCGCCGGCGGAACGGCTGCATACGATGGCGTCCTGATCTATGCTGGCGGAGCGTAGAGCAGGGCTGCGTACGGTCATGTCGATCAAGGAGAAGCGATTCCACCGTGGTTATTTTAAAATTCCGTGCGCATGACATGGGTCGCGAATGACTGAGCTAAGATCATCATGTGCGGATGTGGAGTTTTATTTTTAGGATGTGGTGCATAGGTATGATAAACATACGCGTGGGTATTCCGTCATGGATATTCCGACAGGCCAAAGAAAAAAATTGGCTGGATAAAGTTACCGCTTCACACTTGGGTTAGGGTGGAGCACTGAAGCAAGGCTCAAATACAATATTTTTTATGCATCAACCAATGCAAAGGCCATGATTATCCTCTTTCTAAAATATGATCTTACCAGGAGACTGTAGTAATACAGATTAAAATGTGCGATAAGAAAACCTCTTCCTTGTACTCCTTTGTCCTCACTTTTGGGCAAAGAAAAGATAAGAATGTGTGTTGTGGTGATGGTGGGACATGCGCTTTCGGAGGAGACAAAGGCGCAACGCAGCCGTCTCCTTTGCCCTCACTTTTGAGTAGTATAGACCAATTGTGGAGAGTGGTATTGGTCGCTAGAATAGGCAACGTTTTATGCATGTGGGAGCAATAATTGTGTGGACTGTGATTGGAGCTGCCAGGGCCGTACGCCAATTATTGCATGAGCAAACCAAGCTATGCAATTCTACCCCAAAAAGAGTAGTTCTCCAAAATAGCAAGCGCGGCGCAGCCACATATAGGCACATCTTGGTATAGATCAGAAAACATCCCCACCAAAATAGTTTAGACCAAACATCCCCATCTAGATCTTCTCACAAGGCTTGCGCTGTATTATTACCATCGCCTAGCTAGTGTGCGACCGAGGAAAAACATGATATGGTTGGAAGTGGCAAATTCAGTGGAGACAGAGGCGGCAACGTTGCTTGGCCCTGGGGTTTGACGAAGGGGAATGAAGTCGCAGGCTAATCGTGCCTGGATGGGTTGTCTGTATGTAAAGGTTGATGAGAATTCAGTTAGGGACTTAGCTGCACTAGAATCACACTCAGGGGATCTCATGAAAAATACCTCTCTGTCCGAGACCCTTTAAAAAGCTACCCGTCACAAGTCTCGCGAGTCGGCTGGAGCAATCAGGCACCCGTTTCCGGCGATCGACGCGATGGCTCACTCCGTCGGCATCGAGACACTTGTGCTCCTCCTCCTGGTCTCATCCTACACCAGCGCGGCGCTTGGCCGGAAGGCCGGCGTCGCTGCCGATCAGGAGTCCGACCCAGCGGGCTCGGCGGCGCCGGGGAAGTACGCTGTGATCTTCGACGCCGGCAGCACGGGCACTCGCGTCCACGTCTTCAGGTTCGACAAGAAGATGGAGCTCGTCAAGATCGGCGACGACGACGTCGAGGTCTTCGCAAAGGTAGAGCAAGCACCCTGTACCATGTTCTTTGCTTAGAAGGAATCTAATTACTTTCTGTTACTGATGCTTACGTTACGTGCAGGTAGAACCGGGACTGAGTTCATATGCCGGACGGCCCAAGGGGGCTGCCAAATCCATGCTACCTCTGCTTGAGAAGGCCAACAGCATTGTGCCTGGGGGGCTCATGAAAAATACGCCCGTTAAACTAGGGGTCCGTTCGTAACAGTCTCAGTAATTTATCATAAGATTAGAAATTTTGACCTGAAACAAAAATCCTTGACACAAATGTGACGAATTGAATGTGCAGGCGACGGCTGGACTCAGGCTTATCGGAGATGACAAAGCAGAGCAAATTCTTGAAGCAGTAATTTTCATCTCTTAGGCTTAGCGTATATATCTTGACCTTGTTTTTCTTTTTTTCGCGGGGATTTAAAACTGACCCGTTGAACTGAACCCTAATGCAGGTCAGGGATGTCGTCCACACCAAAAGCAAATTTCAGTACGATCCTAGTTGGATTAATGTTCTCAAGGGATCTCAAGAAGGAACTTACTTATGGGTATTAATACATGACCTTGGTTACATCATCGATCTAAACATCATCATACATACAACAAAATGTTCTAAAGATGCTCCATTCTTATAATGCTATGACACACATTGTACTTAGGTTGCTCTGAACTATCTGTTGGACAAACTGGGAGGAGACTACACCAAGACGGTAGGTGTGATTGACCTTGGAGGCGGGTCAGTGCAAATGTCATACGCCATTTCTGCAGATGCCGCTGCTGCCGCTCCCGTGGTGCCCGGCGGTAAGGATCCCTACGTTACGAAAGAGTATCTGAAGGGAAGAGATTACAACATCTATGCTCACAGGTTAGACACTCCCGAGCTGTTTGCATTCATCCAACTAGGACACATCCCTAATAAATTTCTTAATCAATAATAATGGTAAGTTTTGTACTAAGCATGTATTGCAGGTACGTACACTGGTTAATTGCACACATTTTATGCCATTAGAGATATGAATAACAAAAATGAAGAACCAACTATTAATCTTTTGCAGAAAATTATAAGACCAAGTATATTTTGTAATACACCAGAAGTCATGATGTTCCTTGGACATATGCTTTGAAAAGCAATACTCGTCGTGGTTAGTGGTGATTAAGGTTATATATTAATGAAACACCCTTAGTGGCTATGTCACTAGGATAAAACACTAGATGCATCCTCAAACTTTGATCTTACTAAAATCTAGAGTGCAATATATATCATTATGTCAGGCTTACATACAGCCACAAGGAGGTCTGGCCTCCACCACAAGGAGAACCAAATGTACCCGTTAGCACGCACTCAGTACGTTGAGCTACTAGGAATTCAATAATCTTCCCATTTCAGCTACTTGTGATCTTCCCATTTCAGCTACTTGCACTACGGTTCTCAGGCTTCTCGAGTAGAGATCTTCAAGGCAAAGAGTGGACCATTCAGCTCCTGCATGATGGCGGGATTTAATGGTAATCAGTGCTAATTATATATACCTTCCTCCTTTCTTTGAGTAATCCATGATATCTCCATCTGATCTATGTATATAATATATTTGGCGATCGTTAAAGGTAACTACACCTACAACGATGAGCAATTCGACGCCATAGCGTCACCAGAAGGTGCATCATACGACAAGTGCAGAGATGACGCCATCGAGGCACTAAATCTGAGGGCACCCTGTGCAACGAAGAACTGCACCTTCAACGGCGCGTGGAATGGCGGAGGCGGAGCTGGCCAGGCCGAGCTCTACGTCACCTCCAGCTTCTACTACATGGCAGCAGACGTAAGAAACATGAAATGTGGATCGATGGAATTAATATAATAAGCTGATGAATTCATCTGATTGACTGTTCTGTCCTCCGACAGGTCGGCTTCATCGACAGTGAGGCTACCAGCGGGAAGACCACCCCTGCGGCGTACAAGGCCGCCGCCGAGAAGATATGCCCGATGAGCTTCGAGGAAGCGAAGGCTGCGTACCCAAAGTTCCGAGCCAGTGACGCGCCCTACATCTGCATGGACCTCATCTACCAGTACTCCTTGCTCGTTGATGGATTCGGTACGCAGCTATAGCTAGCTAAAACAATGCTGCTCAGTCTTTTCACCAATGAAAATAATTAAGTGATCATAGTGCATGCAGTTGATGGTGCTTTCTGGTATTGTGTTGCTAATTATGTATAATTAGACAAAGCTGATAAGATATGGTGTGATGCAGGTTTGGAGCCGACGAAGGAGATCACAGTGGTGGAGAAGGTGAAGCACAAGGAGTACTTCATGGAAGCCGCGTGGCCTCTGGGAGAAGCAATAGAGGCCGTCTCGCCAAAAAAACGGCACCAAGATTAGGGGCTTAAGTTATATACCTAGCATGTTGCGACAGACAGGGTGCATGTGTACCTCTTTGTGACAGTAGCTTTGGAAGATGGCTTTGGTAAAGGTAGTTCGAAATCTTGGCTCGCATATTTTTTGGGGGCCTAATGCAGACCTAGATCTTTTAGCATATTGAACCCAAGAAGTTTTAGTTGTGCTATTCGCAAGTGGTTTATGTTGTTGCATTGGAAATAAGAAGAGAAGATAAACGGCAGAAACTAGATCTAGCGAGCCCAGAAGGAGATAATGACCTATATATGTGTTTGCTCATTATTTATCTTATAAACATTAACTTTTTACGTAGAGTATATATGGGCCTTGCCTTTGGTCACGGGCCCATGGCTACAACCTGGTCCCCTTGGGGGTCCCCCTTGAGTTAAAGGTATCTAAAAGTTAGCAAGGATGTGTATACAATAGTATTATCATGAAAGTCATCGTACACTAGACAATGTCAAACCAATGTTTTTAATAGGTTTCTCCGAGTCGTCGGAGCACAGCAACTCATATATTAAAATAGACGTGGTAGTTACCAGAATAGCTCTATCCTATGAAGCTAATGGTACCGCCCCGCTGAGAGAAAGCAGAGAAACCGGGTACTACAACACGGACATCGTCCATGGCGCTTAACACTGAGGCACATGCCTAATTGCCGTCCTTGCCCTCGCGCGGCAAAAAAAAGTCGTTAGGGTAACTGCGTTGGGAAACTGTATCGGTGGCAGGTTTTTTTTGAATCAACACAACATTATCCGCCGACTTACGCTTATTTTCGCGGTAGCAAGGTGTTAAGCCCCGGCTCATCGTAGGATGGCACTACGTACATACCGTGGCAGTTGTAAGACGACAACACAATATGGTGCCACCCTATGTACCCCGTGCATGGTATAATTTTTACTGCCCCAACGATTCTTCTCCATGCGGCAATTTAGCCTGCAATTTGTATATTAGGGTTCTCCTAATTTATCCCAAATTATAGAAAATCGTAATATAAATCACACATGATGCTTCTAAATATCACAGTACAAACTCAAATATATAGCATAATAGAGTATCCAACATATTCATCGTAGCACTAGAAAAGACATCATAATCAGTTGTGTCACATCCATCATATCAGTTTTTAAGAAAAGTTTAAGTAAGATTAACTACACACAGATTAAATCAATCTTCGATCAGTAGGGAACCCATCTTCTCCAGGGTAACAAGTGCTATGATGAAGTGTTGATTGTTTTGTCTTCAGTTGGGTCTACGGTAAACTCCTGATGAACAAGGAATAAAATGATCTATAAATCACTTTGCTGCAAACAAAGAAACATTGTATAGTGGCATATATATACTAGATAGAAGATATGACATACTTTTGTTCAGTCCATTAGTAGAAATAGGTCTACTGTAGGACTAGGAGCTCATTCTGCCTTTGTAATCTATGAAGTTAATAGATAAACATTTGTTAGGATATGCGCATTCGATAAATCTGGAAGCTGGAAGTCGTTATTCACATATATTTGTAAATGGTCAAGCAATATTGACATGAATAGCTTGGCCTAACTTCTTAATCTTTCTGAGTGGCCTAGGTGGTGGCAAATGTTTTCCACTACAGCATCAATCAGGATCTCGCAGTAATCTCCTAATAGTTGTACATCATCCTATAGTGCATGCTTGTCTGTGAAAGTTAACTTTTCAAATACAACTTTCACATCACTTGTCATGGATAGCAGATCCACTCTTGCGTTAATCTATAGGAAGTTAATTTAGCAAAAAAAGTATATGCATTCCTAAAATCTAGCTTACATATAGAAGATATATACCTGAATTGCACAGTTAGTCGAACTCAAAGACTGGAGAACTTTCTCTTCATGTTGGTCTTCGGACTATAAAAGTGCAAAGATCAATAATTGTAACGCATAACACTATAATAGGATGAAGTGTGTACTAAATTGTACAATGATCACGCACGACAAGCGCATGAAAACTAGAGGCCTAGAATGACCCCTTGATATTTGGGGAATGCGCTACACAAAACAAAATTTTCTAGCGTATAACCAAGATCCAATGCGAGGGAGAAAGTAACGGATCATACCCTCAAAGATCGAACTAGCGAAAGTTTGTCGATGATGAGGTTGATCGTGCATCGATCCCCACAATAAGACTTAGCAAGTCGCGAGGAGATGTATTATACCACAGACGGCTCCAATGATCAAGTGCTCCAAGTTTCACACCTCCACCGGTATCCACACATGCAACAAGAACGGCACCACGTTGAAGTAAGATCAAGCTCACGAACGAAACAAGATCATGTCGATGAAGATCCGGTAGCACTTTGTCGTCCGACTAGATTAGGTCTAGATGGAGGTACTAGATGAATAGTACTCCGGCATGAAGAATAAGTTCCCCGCAAAGATGACGTTTACGCGAGAAGAGGTGGAAGACTCCGAGGCTCCAAGGCGACGACGAGCGTCGGTGCGGGCGGCAGTGCGGTGGCGGCGGGTGCGGGCAGGGTTGGTGCGTGGCTCTCCAAGAATGTGTGTCCTTGCCCTTGGCCCTGCCTCCATATATATGTATGGCTAATCCCTCTTCTAGAGAGAGAGTAGAAGTAGGACTTCTCGTTTCTTTCCCCCACACAAACATACAGAGAGTAGAAGTAGGATTTTGTGTCCTTCTTGCTCCAACTCGACTAGGGGAGGGAGTACAAGTCCTAGAGGGATTCCTCCCTCCCCACCGCCTCTTCTCCACCCGCCAGCCTAGGGGAGGCCTTGGACGACTTGGCCAGGGTTCTCCCTTCCCATGCGCATGGCCTGGTGGGGCCCATGTGTCCCCTCTGGCCCATGGTGTTCCACCGGGATAATTACTTTTAATTATTAATGTTTATCATGAAGCTTTCTGAAAAAATTTGAACTCATTCGAATTACTTCCGGGACCTTCCTAAAATATTCCCGATGTCTTCCATAAAATTCCTGGAACGATTATATTCATTCCCGGTGATATCTCGGACACTACCGGAATATTCCAACACTCTCCGAAACTTCCTTTTGGATTAATTTATTAAACTACCATAATCATACTCATGATCTTAATATCGATAACATCTTAAGTGTGTGACCCTGTGGGTTCAGATATTCACGGACATGTCCGGAAATCCTTCCGTGACAATGATTACTATTAGCATCTTGATGCATGTAGTAATCCCCGCAAATAACACAAAAATCTTAGTTGCGTGAATTATAGTATTATATCTGATTCATATCGTATTGCTTCATCGATACTTTATATTTCCTGAGATGAAACACTAGGTTATCCTTGTTACCTAGCATGTACTCTTTACTCATGTTGTACTATCGATTTCCATGTGATCAACAACTTGTTCATGTGTCCGGCCAAACGATGACGATCATCATAGTACATGATGGGCCTATAGTGTATCTCTCCATCGTCAGGAGTAGAAATTCCCGCAAGCACACCATGTAAATAATTGGCATACCATCCGGTAAGACCAAAGACCGACTTTATGATTACTCCTGTTCAGAGGAACGTTTGAAGAATTCTGCCACATCCATATTGTACCCAATCTCGCACGTGTCACGTGGTCAAACGAACTTTATTAAAGGCAATACATTGTTTATGAGAAATTTTAGATAACAAATATTGATGATGCGTTTCACGATATATCATGTTAGGTCTATCCAACATTGTTGTTCTCCTAACAACTCCAATCTAATATATCATTGGAAACTCCACAACACTTTGTTATCTTTCCCATAGTCAGGAAACCAAAGAATATCATTGATACACGAACTAGTCTCAGAGGCAATACCAGGGATATCTTGTTGGTGTTTATTATTCTACACGTGTATTAGGGTTTTCCTCCAAATACACTTTATTCGGAACCAATACAATTATAGCACAGAACAATAAATTTAATTATGAAACATAAATATGAATAATAATACATTTATAACTGCCTCTAGGGCATATTTCCATCACTGATTTCTTCTTCTTGGAACTATTTCCACCAACAGATGAAACTGCAACTCCCTTCGAAGCAACAACATCAATGTGGAAAGTTTCATCAGCAGCATTTAGAGTGGTTATAGCAACACCGACAACATTTGGAGTTGTACCAGCACCGCCACCACCACCATCTGGAGTTAGCACTTCAGTATCAGCAAACTTCTCCAGTTGGCACCACGAGGAGGTAGCACAGAGCGAGATGCCACCACAGGAATTGTGAGAGCTATGGCATAAAAAAGTTCCACATCTAGGATAGGCTATAGAGATTGAGACATTCTTTGAAGAGGTTATTGCACACTAGCTTCTGGTTGACTAGTGCTCTACGCTTCTATGCAATATTGGTTAGCAGAAATATATTGACTATCCAACTTATTATATATTGCATTCATTCTTTCCTATTGTGCGTCCAACCTGCCGATAAGGACAGCATTCGACGCCCTAAGATCATAGTTCTCCTCCGTTATTTTTATACACCTTGGAGATGTTCTTGCAATCTCAACCGTCTTGCAGGCATGAGGTAACAACCTCAATCTATGAACTCTATGTCTTGTATCTTTTGAAAAGGTACAGGCATAAAGGTCACCTTCTTTAATATCTCTATACTCCAAGGTCGGGATCAAGTAGAACTTCTCTTTGTATATTGATATAGAATATTGTTTGTACTAGAATTAGCAATACCATTAAGCATCACATATATACATCGTATGTAAGATAGTGAATAATAACTTACAATATTTCTCTTAGTTACTTCATAAATAGGTCCGTTGTCTTTGGTCGTGTGTGTAGCTCTGTATAGTTCAGCTCTTGTAATTGCACGATTATGAGTTTTCTACTAATCAAAGATGTAAATATTAAAAAAGAGGATATCAAGAAAAAAAACTATGTAAATATTCACAAAATGGATACCAAGTATATGTAGAGAACTTATATGGTACTCACCCCTATGTACCTCGCCCTGACAAAACTCCTTGATTCAAAAGTATGTCGTGCATTTGTTTAATTGAAACAGTTTTCTACATTCTTTCGAGCTTTTTTATTGGTGGAATCCAACCTCCAATAGTCACACAACGCTTTCCAATCAGTGTGTGACATTCTATATCACAACCATTTGGAGTGTTCTCCTCAATAGTGAAGTCAGGTTTGTAATACGACTTCTTCAGCATGCTTGTGAAATCTCTCCATTTCTTTCCAGCTGATCTTATCACCCAATTTTTATAGAAAGGATCAATTTCAAAATATTTTTGTATTTTAAGAAATATGTGTCATGATAATAGGACTGATATAAAATAGCAAAAAGGGTTAACATAGAAAATCTTTGATTATGTTCAGTACGTCTTACAACTTCTTCTTCTGGTCAGCTTTTCTCCAGTCTGTAAACCTAAAGGATATGTCACCTTTTTTGCGAGGTAGGAAATATAGTGAGCAAAGTTGCCTGTACAATGCCCACAAGGCTAGCCTAATTTGTTGAATTTCAAGAAATTTTTGAACCTTGCATTAATCTTTGTTATTGAACTCATCTTAGTAGGACCCGTCATGTTTCTCCCATTCATCCCTCGCACTATATGTATCAAGGATGCATGAATGTAACTCAGGGTAGAAAGCTATATTATGTGAACTAAAATTCAGTTAGCACTATGCAGTAAAATTCAGTGCACTAAAATTCAGTCAGCACTATGCACTAAAATTCAGTCGGTATTATGGACTAAAATTTAGATTGCATAATGTACCTTCGTTCTCCTATTCGTCCGTGTATGCCCATACCTCTTTCTTATTATTAGTGTCACTTTCATCCCCGATATTTTCATCCTCAGTCCTATCCTCTTGTTCTTCTTCCTCTACATCTTCATACTCTTTCAACTCTCTAACCTTCTTCAAAGAAAGGATCTTCTCGTTCATCATCGGACTCATATGGTCTGGCAAGCTGCAAGTGAAATTGAAGGGTAAACCAGTAATGGTAGAAGTATAATTTATGGGTAAATCAGTAATGGTGAAACTACAACCAGGCAAGTATGCACACATCATATCTAACATTGTCCTCTCCAAGAACAACTGGTTCTTCATGATAGTATGGCCATATAAGGAACAACATCTGTGCAAAATTATTTTCCCTGATTTTTGTATTGTTTGCTTCTATGGTTTCCAATATTTGATTTTCGTAATCTGATATTACAGCCGAGACTTCTTGCTGCTGCGAAGGCCTTATCTCCCCTCAACGTGCCATCTAACAAATGGGAAAATGATGGGAACAAATTCATGTACAAGAACAGATGGATGTAGTAAACACAAGGGGGAAGATGGAAACAAAGTAGAGTGCGCGCGAAAGACTTACCACACTAACATAGGCGACATCGTAATCCACGATGGAGAGGTGTTGTCCAGCAGCATGGTCAATGACAGGGGGCGGCATAAGGGAGTCACTTGAGGCCAACGTCGACCGGCCTCAACAACATAATCTGTGAGTGGTCTCTAGCATCGAGGGTTTAGTGTGCAGAGGGGAATGGGGATTTTGGAAAGGAGGGAGGGAAATATTTGCATAATGAGGAGCGCGACAGTCTAATTTTAGGAAGGGCCATTGAAATCTAAGCATGACAAGCAAGAAGAGTGGAGGGAAATGGGAAATTGGTTGTGGGCCTAGTAAATATGCATTGTGATGCATATAGGTTCCACAAATCACACTATAGCATCAATAAAAGCAACGCCGTAGCAAGTTGGTGCAAACAATGCTCATACGCCGCCTAACCAACTTTTGCAAGTACTTTTTGCTTGTGCTACCCTAAAAAATTGTCGGGCACGAGAGGTATTTTTGTAGTGGGGGATTCCCCAAAGCCGCTGGCAGTGCTATCGATAGGAGATGGCGGAGGGGAGGCGCCGAAGTTAGTATTAGGGCTATGAGTAGCGGTATCTTTCTTGTAGTGGGCTATTTGCCCAGTAGTTGGGGCGTACCTCTGGATCTAGACGCCTAGATCCATGGAGCTCTAGGGTCTTTCTTCCTCGTGTTGTTGCTCTTATGGATAGAGAAGGTTGTGGTGATAAAGTCCACAGTTCTCTTGAATAAATCTTGTGTTACCGACTACCTCAAGTTGTAGAGCAAGGTTGCGGTGAAGCTTTTCCTAGCCGGCCATGGCGGCAAGGTGGAAAGGCGGATCTAGGCAGCGTGTAGTGTGGTTCTTATACTCCTGGCCGATAGTGGCGGCAAGGTGGAAAGGCGGAGCTAGGCAGCGTGTAGTGCGGTTCTTATACTCCTGGCCGGCCGTGGAGGCGAGGGGGAGTGTGTAGGGGTTCGTAGCATGGAAAACAAAAAATTTCTATCGCATACAAACAAACAAGCCAAGATCTATCTATTAGATTGTAGCAACGAGTCGATGGAATAACTTACCCTCGAAGATTCCAAAGCGGTTAACGAGAGCAGATTCTCGTGGGTGATGTAGTCTTACTCTTTCCGATCTCAAGATCGCGTAGACGATCCTTCCGGCGCCACGTTCGGCGCTCCTTGATCGGTCACCGTTGATTTTCGACGAAGACCTTCCTCTCCTTGTTCCAGTGACGGAGGTTGTAGCACTCTCCTCGCGATTCTGGCGACCTGGCGTGGTACCGGAAGTAGAGGGGAGATCTCGCAGGGCTTCGCCTTAAGCCGGAGCGAGTATGGTGGAGTATGAGAGAGGCTTTAGTGGTCTAGGGATTAGACACACCAATTAGAAGGCTCTAAACCGAAGGCTAGGGCAATTAGAAGCTCTAAACCAAAACGGCTCTAAACCGGAGGCTGTGGCTAGGGTTTAGATTTAGAGGATAGGAACTTGTGTGTCAAGGAGGGGAGCCCTGCCCCTCCTTTTATAGGTGGAGGGAGGCGCGCCTGGGGAGGGGAGTCCCTCCCCAACTCGGCCTCAAGGAGGGCCGGCGGTGGGAGGAGGAACTCCTCCCCCAAGTCGGCTTCAAACTTCCTTCTCCTCTTTCCCACTTCCCAAAATAGCCGTTTGACTTTCAAACTAGCCGTTTGACTTTTCAAACTAGGATTTGATTAAATCCTCTATTTGGTACAGCAATGACACTTAGTACATGATGCAATCATACCAACTTGATATAACACATTCATGTACCCTTTCCCCCCGGAGTGCGGACATTCCGGAACCTTCTAGAATGTTCCCGATGAAAACACCGGAATCATTCCCCAACTCCGAAACGGGACTTTCCTTATATGAATCTTATTCTCCGGACCATTCCGGATCTCCTCGTGATATCCCGGATCCCATCCGAGACTCCGAACAACATTCGGTCTCCTTCTCATCATTCCATAACTACTCAAACAACGTCAAATCCTTAAGTGTGTCTCCCTGCGGTTCGTGAATTATGCGGACATGATCGAGACACTTCTCCGATCAATAACCAATAGAGGAATCTGGAAATTCATATGGCTCCCACATATTTCTATGATTACTTTGCGATCGAATGAACCACTTACATACGATACCAATTTCCCTTTGTCTCACGATAGTTTACTTATCCGAGGTTATGATCGTCAGTATCTCGCATACCTAGTTCAACCTCGTTCTTGATAAGTACTCTTTTCTCGTTCGTGATATGTGATCCCTTGTGAGCCGGTCACATGCTTGCAAGCTAATTGGATGACATTTCACCGAGAGGGCCAGAGTATATCTATCCGTCATATGGATGGACAAATTCCACTCTTGATCCATGTGTTTCAACCAATACTTTACGAACACTCAATGCCACCTTTATAGCCACCACATTACGGTGTGGTGTTTGATGACATCAAAGCATCCATCCGGAAAAGGTGATATGCA
The DNA here is from genome assembly GCA_030063025.1 of Avena longiglumis. Taxonomy (NCBI): domain Eukaryota; kingdom Viridiplantae; phylum Streptophyta; class Magnoliopsida; order Poales; family Poaceae; genus Avena; species Avena longiglumis. Next base: position 187,544,327 of record CP125974.1, on the reverse strand, counting down.
TGATCTCATGGTCGGAAGGAATTAGGTTACTATGTATCAGAAAGCATATAGCAATTGAACTATTGAAATGACTTGATCTTTATGCTACGCTTATCTATAGGAGTATGTCCATCACATCATTCTCCTAATGATATGATCCTATTGTTAATAACATCTCTATGTTCATGATCAGGAAACCATGATCATATATTAACCAACAAGCTAGTTTAACAAGAGGCTTTACTAGGGACTCTTATTTTAGTTTACAAATCACACAAGTATTAATGTTTCCGGTTAATACAATTATAGCATGGTATGTAAACATTTATCATAAGTGTGAAGATATGATAATAACCACTTTATTATTGCCTCTTGGGCATATCTCCAACAGTCTCCCACTTGCACTAGAGTCAATAATCTAGTTTCAAACCTTTGTGTATTCAACACCTATGGCTTTCCGGTGTTGTAAGTACACGTTCGCTAGTGGTCAACTGATCTCCGGATCTGACACTTCCAGGTCCGTGTGTAATTGCATGTCTTTGCGTCTCTACGCATCACTCATTCTCTAATGAGATGGCTTCGTACAAATTTGGTCCTTTGGTGTGACCTTTAGTTCTTTAGGGTTAAAACATGTTGATAATATTGTCGCACAATATATCTTCATAGTATTATCCCACTGTGAACTACACCTAGTTTGATAACAAACTACTTGACACAAATGCCCTCTTTTGCTGCTAAAATAGCAGTCATATACTTAGCCTTTTGTTGTAGTATCTGTCACAATGTCTTAACTTTGGAACTCATCCAAATCCATTATGGAACTCACTTTCCATTATATTGTGCCACCCTTAGTTTAAATTGAGATAAACTTAATTTGTATTTTGTGACAAAACTAGTATCAATGTAGTACTTTTACAATGAACTAACCATCTATTTGTCACTTCTACAAAACAATATATTCTTAGTTCTTCCAGAAGATCATAAGAATATCCTTACTATTGTCCAATGAACATCTTATGAATCATTCTAGTATATGCTCACATCATTTAGAGCATAGGACATATCTGGATTTGTACATATCACAGCATGATTGATATAAATACTCTTTGTGATTTCATACATCAAGTATCAATCTATACTTGAATCTTTGTTTCACTTACCAAGTGTCAATACACTTGAATATATCATCAATATTGAACTCATTCAATCCTTTCTGTGCGACAAGAACCTTTCTTGTAGTTCCTGTATTGAACTCATTCAATATATCATCTATGTACTTTTGGCACAACCATATTAGCGTCTATTGATGCCAAATATTTGGGTTTTGCCTAAGCCTTTCATCGAGATGAAATTCTTAATATGTGTTAATAAAAGATACATCATTTCCAATCAATAATATGTCTTCCACATAATGTATTAGAATATGTCTTAGCGCTCCCACTTAATTTCTTGCAAACGCAAGCATCTTCATTGTCTCTAATGAACTTTTAAACTCCTTTAACAGTTTCATCACAGTGAAGATTCCAACTCCGCGATGCTCACTTTAACCATTGAAGTTTGCATATGCTTTTAGCATCCTTTGAATTAACAAAACCCTATGGACCGTGTTATGCACATGTCCTAGGTAACGATTCTATTAGAAGAACTTGTTTTGTTTATTCAACTACCATATAACAAATTATATGTAGTGGTTGCTACATTAATCCGTCTAGACTAAATATCACTATGAAAGATCAAATCTTGTCATAGTCAACCTTTGAACATTTTGTGTACTCTTTCCCAACATGTCGACTATTTGATAGATGTAAAACATCCATGTCTATTTCTTTATAGATCCAGACACAACTATAAGGTCTTACACCTTTCTCGAGGGTCCTTCAAGTTCAAAACTTGATTTCTCGTGTATGGAACTATCACGGATTTTATGGCTTCAAGCCATTTGGCGAGTCGGGCTCATCATCGCTTCTTTGCACGTAGTCGGATCATTATTGTCAAATAATGATTTAACTCTCAAATCTTGGTATTTGATTGTTCATCCGACCTACTTGTTTCAATAGGAACTTAGATCTCCGTCACCACAACCTTTGAAGTACGCGAGCCATGAGCATTGTTTGCTAACTCCGGAACACTTTTCGTTGTGCAACGTTGCACATAGATCTAAGGTTCTTTTAACCTTATCAAAGTTCTATGGTCCTCTCACTTAACTTTTCACGAAAAATTCCTTCTCAAAGAAACTTGGCGTTCTAAGCAACAAACACTTTTGTCTCCGGTGGTGTTATGGAGGAATACTTATGATTATTGAAACAACATACAAAGACAGGTTCATCCGACTTTGGTTGCACACATCTTTCTTATGCATAGCATACCAATGTTTTAAGAAAGGACTACTTGGGTTTTATCCCAAACCATAACCTTATATGGTGTCATTTCAACGGATTATGATGAAGCTCTTTTCAGTGGAAAACGGTAATCTCTAATGTTTTTAATCTTTAAAATATAATGGCAGTTTTATGAATTATACCTTTGATCTTACCATGTCAAACAAGGTTTAATTACATACCTCGAACGCTCCATACCCTTATGGTGTTTCGGGAAATGCAAATCCATGGAACGATTCCTTAAATCTTAGGTATTATGCTAAACTTGTAATTCAAATATATTCCATTATGATCTTATCATAAACTATTTATATTCTTGTTACAATGATCTTGCACTTCATCTTGAAAGTCTTTGAACTTTTCAAATATTTCATACTTCATCCTTATTAAGTAAATATTCATATTCACTCAAATTTTCGGAGAAAACATATGAAGTTGAAATCCATCGCTCTTGACTACACATAATGGACTTCGTACAACAATATGTACAAGTTCCAATAAGCTAGTCATTCGTTCCCTTTTGGCCTACGAACGAAGTTTTAATAATCTCTGGGAAAGTTTCACAAGCGTCATGTGATCAAAAATCAAAAGACTCCAAAATTCCATCCACATGGAGTTTCTTCATGTTTTCTTTCCAATATAATTTAAACGGCGATGTCACTTCCTAAGTGATCTTTCAATCAATTTGTCTTTCGACATTTTTAGCACTAGTTTTATGGATGTGATTTCTCCAACGAGATTTGTGAATCATCCATCTTTTATGGATTACGACAATTATTTGAACAACCCTTTTGTTCTCATAATACCTGATAAAATAAATCTTGAAGGCAAGCTTTGATGTTTTAACGAGCAACACAATAACCCTTTATTTGTTCTCGATGAACATCATCACATATTCTTTTGCTAGTTACTTAGGCCATTGTAGTTCATGAATTGTGTTGTTTCGTATGACGATTCACACCAACAAATTCAGTATCAAATACTTAATAACCACATTGTTTAATAAGCAAAGAATATATCCATAACATGTATATCATCTATATACTTAAACTGAACAATTCTAGTCTTTTCTTTTCTGCCATATATTTATGAGATTCTCTTTCAGTATTTCCTTTTCTGTTTGAAAGAATCTATCAACATCAATAGTGGAGTCATACATATGACACATAATCCAAAGCATGTATAATTAAATACCAATGTCTTTGGACTTGCACTTTGAAGTAGATCACCATCATCAAATGTTTGGTGTTCTTCCAAATTCCTTTCTTTAGTAATCTCTTAGTGTAGTAAATATTTTACCTACATCAAATATTCATCCTTATCATGGAATTATCCATGATCAAGCTACTTTTAGCTTATAACGGTGAATCATGAGTATAATGTTGCTCTCTAAATCCTTTTGGACGATTAGGACAACTAGTGTCTCCAACCTTTTGCAAATTCTCATCAAACATGAGAACATGACTTTTGCCATATTATACTCTATCATGTTGCAACCAAAACTTCGTTTCAGATATCACAATATCTTCCACACATCATGGTTTCTTAAACAACTCTTTCAGATCCTAGATAACCTTGATATTAAGACAATCCTTTGAATATCAAGAATCATGGAGACAAACATGATACTCTAACACTTGGAATTGTCACTCTCATTTTAATACTAATTATTAAACTTCATGGAGTGACCGGAACTTACTGAAAGTTTGCAATAGGACTTTTAAACTTTAGATTAACACTTCAAAACAATACGATACCAGTTCGTAAAGTAACTAACCAGAATTCTATAGTTCTATCATCTCAATTATAACTAAGAGCAAGGTGGTAAACGATGCCAATGACTACAACAACTATGCAAATTCACTTTGATTTAGTTTATGATAAATTGAGTTCTAATTAATAATTAAATTAATCTAGGTGAACTCCCACTCAAAACAATATCCCTCACATTGTTTTAGTGATCACACGAACCAAATCCACCACATCAAAACCGATCATCACGAGAGTTGATATAGCTTCAATGGCGAACAATCAACATGTTCATCATATCTACTATATGACTCATGCTCTACCTTTCGGTAATCCGTGTTCCTGAGGCCATGTCTGTACATGCTAGGCTCGTCAAGATCAAACCTTAGCTTTCGCATGAGCAAACCTGGCTTGCCCACGTTGTATACACTTGCGGAATCTAACACACCCGATCATTACGTGGTGCTTCGAAACAACAAGCTTTAGCAACGGTGCAAACTAAGGGTGAACAGTTTATGACTTGAAATTCATGTGCATGAGGGATCATCTTATAATGCTACCGTCGTGTACTAAGCAATACAAGATGCATAAAGGATTAACATCACATGCAATTCATAATATGTGATATGATATGGCCTTTCTTCTTTGTGCTTCCAATCTCCATCTTCAAGCACGAACATGATCTCCATCATCACCGACATTGCATCAAGGTCAATGATGCTTCTCCATGGTTGTCGTCCACCGGCTTCAACTATTACAACTACTTTGAATAGACACGCGGGTCTTAACAGAAATTAAAGACAACCATATGGCTCCTGCCGGTTGCCTACTTACAATAAGGAACATTTCATACATCATATATAATCACAATCATGGCCATATCACATCACAGCACACCCCTGCAAAACAAAGTTAGACGCCTCTAATTTTCTTTGCATGTTTTACGTGGTTTGGGGCTGTTAATAAGTGTCGTTCTAACTTACGAACATGAACCACAACATTGATACTTGTATTGTTAATCACCCGTTGTAAATTGGATCTTAACTATGCTAGGAGAAACAGGCACCCGCAAAGCCACTTATGCAATACAAGTTGCATGTCAAGCGTGGAGCAAGTCTCATGAACGATGTCATGTAAGGTTAGCCCGGGCCGCTTCATCCCAACATACCGCAAGATGCAACGTACACAAGAAGCAATCGACAATAAAAGCATCAACGCCCACAATGACCATTGTGTTCTACTCGTGCAACAGATCTACATATAGACACGGCTCTGATACCACTGTAGGGGTTCGTAGCATGGAAAACAAAATTTTCTATCGCATACAAACAAACAAGCCAAGATCTATCTATTAGATTGTAGCAACGAGTCGATGGAATAACTTACCCTCGAAGATTCCAAAGCGGTTAACGAGAGCAGATTCTCGTGGGTGATGTAGTCGTACTCTTTCCGATCTCAAGATCGCGTGAGCGATCCTAGTCACCACGTTAAAGCGGCGCCCGCGATCGGTCACCGTTCGGTACTCGGCGAAGACCTTCCTCTCCCTTGTTCCAGTGAGGCGGAGGTTGTAGCACTCTCCTCGCGATTCTGACCTGCGGCGTGGTACGAGTAGAGGGGAGATCTCGCAGGGCTTCGCCTTAAGCCGGAGCGAGTATGGTGGAGTATGAGAGAGGCTTTAGTGGTCTAGGGATTAGACACACCAATTAGAAGGCTCTAAACCGAAGGCTAGGGCAATTAGAAGCTCTAAACCAAAACGGCTCTAAACCGGAGGCTGTGGCTAGGGTTTAGATTTAGAGGATAGGAACTTGTGTGTCAAGGAGGGGAGCCTACCCCTCCTTTTATAGGTGGAGGGAGGCGCGCCTGGGGAGGGGAGTCCCTCCCCAACTCGGCCTCAAGGAGGGCCGGCGGTGGGAGGAGGAACTCCTCCCCCAAGTCGGCTTCAAACTTCCTTCTCCTCTTTCCCACTTCCCAAAATAGCCGTTTGACTTTTCAAACTAGGATTTGATTAAATCCTCTATTTGGTACAGCAATGACACTTAGTACATGATGCAATCATACCAACTTGATATAACACATTCATGTACCCTTTCCCCAGTCTTGGACATTCCGGAACCTTCTAGAATGTTCCCGATGAAAACACCGGAATCATTCCCCAACTCCGAAACGGGACTTTCCTTATATGAATCTTATTCTCCGGACCATTCCGGATCTCCTCGTGATATCCCAGATCCCATACGAGACTCCAAACAACATTCGGTCTCCTTCTCATCATTTCATAACTACTCAAACAACGTCGAATCCTTAAGTGTGTCTCCCTGCGGTTCGTGAATTATGCGGACATGATCGAGACACTTCTCCGATCAATAACCAATAGAGGAATCTGGAAATTCATATGGCTCCCACATATTTCTACGATTACTTTGCGATCGAATGAACCACTTACATACGATACCAATTTCCCTTTGTCTCACGATAGTTTACTTATCCGAGGTTATGATCGTCGGTATCTCTGCATACCTAGTTCAACCTCGTTACTGATAAGTACTCTTTTCTCGTTCCCGTGATATGTGATCCCTTGTGAGCCAGTCACATGCTTGCAAGCTAATTGGATGACATTTCACCGAGAGGGCCCAGAGTATATCTATCAGTCATATGGATGGACAAATCCCACTCTTGATCCATGTGTTTCAACCAATACTTTACGAATACTCAATGCCACCTTTATAGCCACCATTACGGTGTGGTGTTTGATGACATCAAAGCATCCATCCGGAAAAGGTGATATGCATGATCTCATGGTCGAAGGAATTAGGTTACTATGTATCAGAAAGCATATAGCAATTGAACTATTGAAATGACTTGATCTTTATGCTACGCTTATCTATAGGAGTATGTCCATCACATCATTCTCCTAATGATATGATCCTGTTGTTAATAACATCTCTATGTTCATGATCAGGAAACCATGATCATATATTAACCAACAAGCTAGTTTAACAAGAGGCTTTACTAGGGACTCTTATTTTAGTTTACAAATCACACAAGTATTAATGTTTCCGGTTAATACAATTATAGCATGGTATGTAAACATTTATCATAAGTGTGAAGATATGATAATAACCACTTTATTATTGCCTCTTGGGCATATCTCCAACAGAGTGGAGGTGCGGTGTTTCTTCCTCTGCATCGGGTTGGTGGTGGTACCCTCCTGTGCTAGGGGCTATTGGGATGCGGCGAGATTCGGTGGTCTCTCTTTGTTCTGGCTGCCATGCTGGCGAACAGGCATGGGAGCCGATGAGTTCTACTGGCATCGGGGAAGGTGTTTCAGCACCCTAGATGATGCACACCCCTCTGTTGCAATCTGGATCTTATCACGTGGTAAGAAAGTTTGTCGCCATGATCTATAGCCAAGAAGATGGCCACTTCTGTCCTGCTTCACAACGCCTTATCAATCTCTATGACGGAGGCCCTTGAAGGATATCCTTGCTGGCGCTTCACACTTCCCTGATGCCAAGTGGTTCGTCCCCGGTAGCTGGTTCTAGGTGGCCGACATCGGCCGTATCACCCTCGATGGAGAAGAACCTGGACTGGATTGCTTATATCTCCAAGATCTTTTTTGGTATTTGCCAGGACTGCTTTTTAGTCTTAGTTTCCAGGGTAATGCATCTCAATGGGGGTATTTAGACCCCATCCCCATTAAAAAATGAAGCCAAGAACACCTCATTTGTTGGCAAATGAGCTGCCAGTACCACCCCTCCCCTATACTATTATGACTCCAAACTATACAAGACTTGTTGAATATCAATAATGGAACTCCTCGAGAGCTCTAGGCTCCCTTTCTTTGTATTGAGTTGTATGTGAATGAGTTTCCACCTCTTGAGTTGTTTATATATATATATATATAGTCTAGGGTTCCTTGATAAGACCAAGCCTACCATTATTCTTATCTGAGCTTCCAAGTGTCTTGTAATTGAACTCTTTCTATCTTAATATAACACGACTTGTGTGTTATTGAAAAATTATTCTTATGAGAGATAAGGTTGTTCATGGTGGATGATACGTCGAAAACGTATCTATAATTTTTTATGTTCAATGCTTGTTTATTATCTAATTTGCTTTGCTTTGTCCAAACTTTGAGGTGTTTTTACATGCTTTCTGGTACTAACCTATTAACAAGTTGCCATAGTGCTAGTTGCCTGTTTTCTTCTGTTTTTGGTTCCAGAAAGGCAGAAAATCAATATTCTCGGAATTGGACGGGACAAAAGCCAAAGTAAATATTTTACCGTTGGCAACACGAAGCCAGAAGACGAGACAGAGGGGCGCCACAGGGTGGCCACCCCCCCAGGAGAGGCCTAGGTGGGCCCGCGCCTGGGCAGGTTGTGGGCCCCTGGAGCCCCCTGCCTCGCCTCTTTGCCTATAATAAGCCCCCTATGCAGAAATCCTAGGGACCCGATCAAAACTCCACGAAACCGTCTGTAGCCGCCGCCACCATTGTCCCTAGATCGAAGGGATCTGAAGCTCTTCCCAGCACCCTGCTGGAGGGGAGATCATCCCGGAGGCCTTCTTCTTCATCATGCCAGCCTCCGGTATGAAGCGTGAGTAGTTCCACCTTGGACTACGGGTCCATATAGTAGATAGATAGTTGTATCTCCTCCTTGTTCTTTCATGTATAGATCTTGTGAGCTCCATTCATGATCAAGGTCTAATCTATTTGTAATCATGCATGTTGTGTTTGCGGGGATCCAATGGATATTGATATTACTATGTCAGATTGATTAATGGTTTTGTCTATTTGATTCTATCATGTCTGTGTTGGTTATGATCTTGCATGCTCTCCGTTGTTAGTAGCTATCTTGGCCAAGTAGTTGCTAGTGACTCCAAGAGGGGGTATTTATGCTCGATAGTGGGTTCATGCCTCTAGTTTTCAAGGGAAGTGACAGAAATCTCTTCGGTTGTAGATGTGTTGTTGCCACTAGGGAGAAAACAACGGTGTCTTGTTCATGGAACAAGTGGATTGTTTACCTTACACACTTTGCTTAAAGCAGTTGTCTGTTGCTTGCAACTTAATACTAGAGGGGGTTCGAATGATAACCTAAAGATGGACTTATAGTCATAGATGCAGTTGGATGGCGGTCTATGTATATTGTTGTATTGCCCAATCATTCGTAACATCCCAAAAATATTAAACTAGAATCATCAAACTCTAATCATCAAATTTAGGGTTAACAAAAACTTTTCTAAAATAAAATGAGAAAGCATTCATTTGTGTATGCATCCCATTTTGAATACTTTTGAATTGCCTTGTTTATGTGTTTCTTTGCTTGTAAAATGATTCTTAGGTGAAATAAACATCATCTAAACAATCCCCACACTTTTCCCAAAGACAAATAAATCAAAACAAACAAAATAAGGGAATGGTCATTTTGGACAATTTAACTCCCATGCCTACTTTGGTTGTCTCTAAATTTCAGAACTTAACAGAAACTTGTTTGGATCTTTGCACCTCTTGATAGTACTCATAACAAAGTATCAAGGCCCACTTTGTGATCATCCAGAAACATTCAAATGCATAGTTTAAAGGACAGTTTAAAATTGAATCTTTATCATATGGGAAGATCCCACTTTTTCAAAAACCACTCAAACAAGCTCAACTTTCAAAACCCAAGCATCTGCAGAGTCACCAGCACCAACCTAGCACACCTACCAAAAATCTTTTCAAAATTCAAAACTCGAATTCATGCGGCCATTTCATCAAACACCTTGCAGATGCAAATCAAATAAAATCCAAACACTATTTGGAGCAGTGATTTGAGCCTAACTTGTTCCCTCTCTGGTTGCAACTAGGCGTTAGTAGATCATCTAGCTCATTTGTAAACGTCTAGTACCACTGTAAGCTTGGCAATGTCATCAATGGTGAACAGCCGAAGCCACCCATGCCACCCTAGTGTAGACAGCAAGCTAGGAGAGGAACTAGCTGTGCCAACCTTGTCTAGAAGATCACACATGCCTCACCGCCCCCTCTCGACCAACCCTGCCTCGAAGACATCGACCAGAGAACCTAGGAACGCCGTTCCCGTGCCTCTATAAACCATGCCGAGCGTGCGCCAGAGCGCCACCCTCGACACACGCCCACAGACAGCTCGCCGCCCTCGCCGCATGCATACACGATCACCACCATCCCAGGAGACCGCCAGACATCCCCGTTCGCTGCCCCATGCCTCATAGCCACTGCTCGCCGTCGAAGACGCCGCCTCTGCCGCGCAGAGCATCACATGTTCCAGACCGTTTTCCACCGCCCCTACCTGCGCAATAAAGCCATAGAGCATCGCTAGGAGACAACCGATCGATCTCCACCACCGGCCATACCTCTAGTAGCCCGTAGCCATGTCGCCACCGTCGCCTACCCATCCCGTTCGGTCTCTTCGTCGAGACTATAAATAGAGGCCTCCCTTCTCAAACTCTTCACACCATCTCACTCCCCTCTCCTCACTGATCGTTCCACTCCGTTCCCAGAGCAAGGCGAGCAGCGCATCGCCGGAATTTGGCCGGAGCAGGCCGCCTCTAGAGAAGAATGGCGTCGTTGATTTCGTCCACCCTAGGAGAAGTTGCCGGTACCAGGAGGTTCGTCGTCATCGACTTAATCGTTCGCCCGCATCGCCGACCCTCGCCTGAACCTCGGTGAGCCCCCGACGACCCCCACCTATCGCGTTAGGTTTTTGTCTCGCCGGCGCGCCCGACGTGGACGATGAGTAGCAGCCGTTCGATTAGACTTAGATCATGCGGATGAGATTGTCCGTCGCTTATGCGTTTAAGAGCCTTGGTGTGGAAACCCCTGTCGATTGAGCCCAGCTGGAGTGACACCGGGCCAGCCCATTTTCGTTTCCCGCGTAGCCCAGTCGTTTGAATTTAACTTTTTCCATTTTAATTCAAACATAGTTCTGTACCTAGTTTCAAAAATCAACCCAGCTCGATTCAGTAAACCAAATTGAATGAAACCAATTTTTTTAGAAAGGTCTTGAAATGCTGAATCCAAGCCCGTTGGATTCAAATCATTTGGATCTGTAGATCACCATTGGTAAAAATAACAAGGCAGAACCTTTTCTGGATTCAAACATTTTTCAAATTTAAACCATAAAAGCTTTTGAGTTGATTCCAAATCTCAAAAATCACATTTGATCATACCTTTCAGAATATATAAAAACATTTGGGTTTACTTACAGAAATATTGTTCAAGTAATAAAAGAATGCCACATAGGCATTTCTTGTCACTTTATTTAAGTAAAATAAAAGGTTAAACCTTATTAAATTGTGACACCACTTTAAATCACATTCCCATGGACTAAAATATGTAGTGATGACATGTGTCAACATGATCCCATGTTTGGTTTGGAGAATATTAAATCTTAAGTAGTTTTTCAATGAGTAGAAATTACTTTTCTAAAAATAAAAGGAATTAAACCAAGCTTTAATCTTGTAATGTTAGTGATGATGCTAGATCATCTATAGGACCCTTTTGTGTGATGATTGAAATTAGTTAAGTGTTGTTTGGTGATTGTGTACCTCGTATTTATTTATAGATGCTAGTACCGACCAAGGATACGAGGAAGAAGGAGGATACTACGAAGAAGAAGCCGAGGAGAACTTCAACCACTGCTCTACACAAGGCAAGCTAACACTTCCAAGATACTCTACTTTAGCAAACCTTACTAATAAATTTGACCTATGCAAGCAAATACTTGCTTGCTACCATGCCAACTATATGCCTTAAGCATATATGATCATAACCACTTGATAAACCAATCCTAGTTTTACTTACAAGATTTATACTTTATTTCTTTATCAAAGCTATTACTTAGAGTTTACTTAAGTGAATTGTAGATACTAGAAAGATAATTGAAGGTTGCATAAAGAGCATAAAATTTGGCCTAATCTAGATAATCTTTATGTCATCCTAAGGCATGATATTGAACTTAGTTAAACTCCACTAGTTTACCACCCCTCATTAGTACTTATCCCCACTTGTAGATGCTAGTGCTAAGCATAAAACCTGATCAACTTAGATGGGAATACTTGGTGGAAAAATGGTTATGAAAACCTTGGAATGATGGATAATTCTATTGAGATGTTTTGGACATGTGTTTCCGAACACCAGATGATTTATGGTGATGAAAATGCTGAGGCATGAGCCTTAGCCCTTTATAAAACTGATGGTTGTCTGGATGCGATACCATTCCAATTTTACCGTACAACCACAATACCCGAGAATTGGGTAGGGATTGACTGGAAACTTATATACCTTAGTATTAGTTCCCTCACGGCCAAGGTCTGAGCTGAGGGTACCTTGTGAAGATTGTTCACCTGTGCAGTACCCAAGATGACAGTTGGTCATGGTTGGGAGGCCAAACTCACAGTAGAGGTGCTTATACTAGGGCATGTAACTGAAAGATTAGGATTGATTATCCGCATACTGAGTATGGTGAATTCAGGATTTGTTCCTGACGGATGTATCGAATGTTGTGGTGAAAGTGTACAATCTCTGCAGAGTGTCAAACTATTCGAATATCCGCGTCCGTGGTTATGGATAGTTGGAGTGGCCATATTGTTCCCCCGTCAGATGTTTTCAAAATGACTTGTGAAATGGATTGATACTTTGACTTGACCACAACAGAGTTGTGATATGAAATACAATTTCCCACTTAGGTCTTATAAAATTTCAACTAGCTTTTCTTACTTCTGAACTTAGTAGATGTAAATTTGACTTTTTGCAAAATAACCATAGAGCTTAGTGTCCTACTACAAAAACCCCCCTTCACTTGTTAGTATTAGTTTGCGAGTACTTAAAGAGTACTCATGGATTTGTCCCTGGCTATTCCTGTGGCCAGACTATGAAGAGGAGTACCTGGAGGATGGACCCCAGGAAGGTTACGACAACTAGGATCATCTCCCATCGTCAGCATTGCCTGTGACCCCGAAGATGGAGCTTCGCCTATGCTACCGTTATTATTACGTATTTCCGCTGCTTGAGTTGTATTAAGACTGGATCATGAGATCCTTATTTATGTAAGACCTTATGTATGGTTTGTAATGGATGATGTAATGTGGTATACAATTCTGTTATGTCTCGCAAAAATGGTAATCCTGGGATTGCGATGTATGGCATAACAGGCATCTAGGATTAAAAATCCGGGTGTTGACAAGTTGGTATGAGAGCCATCCTGACCAAAGGAGACCCTAGTTAGACTGGACATTTGGAATCAAAAACTTAGTTTCAAAACCAAAGAAAGCAAATATTTACAAAAACTTATTCCCATTCTTATCACTTTGATTCTTTCATGAAAATTCATGTTCCTCAAAAACTCTTGCAAAATACATAAAATTTGACACACTTGATCACTCTACTAACTTACTCATCCTATATTCTTTTAGATGGACGTGAAGTACAACAATTTTTACCAGTTGGGGAATGGAGGAGACCTTATCTTTGAGAGGAATTTGGACCAACTTTCAGAACTTGGGCGTCACTTTGAGTTCTTCGGAGCTCAGCTCAATGATCAAGGAGGAGAAGATCTGTAGTGGCTAATTGTTGCAAGTATCCGAGGAAAGATTGAACCTCCCACTACTGAGGAAATTCATTTTACCTTAAGAGAGAACAACTGGCTCGATGGACTTGCCAGGGCCATGCAGGAAGCTCTTGCCCGTCTGTGTGGGCAGAGTATCAAACAGATCAAGGGTACCCACTTTGAGTTTTGTCTGAGGCATGATGCTAATGGACAGCCACTGGAAGCCCCCTACCACCACGAGATGAAGACTCAGTTGGACCACCTCAGCTTCATGATGTACGATCGTCAGCAGGAGTTGGATAATTGCCGTGACTACTCCAACCACAAGTCCGCCATTATCAAGACGAAGGATCAGACCACCGCCATGTTAGCAAAGGATCGGAAGTCTCACCGCCGTCAGCTCGACAAGAAGGATCGCATCATTGCCCGTCTTCGCCACCGTATCTCATCTTTGTAGGAGACCATCCACGAGGGAGACGTGCAGTTGGAAGAAAGGGAGAATGCCGGAGACGATCTTTGTAGAGACCCCTACTCCTATCTCAGCGATGATGATGATTTTTTGGAGGATCAGGCTATGGATTTCTTCACCGATGAGGAGGATTTCGCCTTCATCATTGACGACGATGAGGATGAGGATGACGACTACACCGACTCCGAGGAGTAGTAGCACTTGAGCACTAGTGTAATGAGGAGTATTCGGTCCCACTGTATCGTAGTTTCTAGAATGGTTCCTAAAACCATATGTTTACCTTGTTGTGGTGTGTGTTGTATCGTGTGCTATGAATGAATGAATGAAAAGCAAGTTGATAGAAAAATCTGAGTCAAACTTTAAAAACTTTTCAAAATCCCAAAACCTTAGAAGTTTCCCTCTTTTCTCATGATCCATCTCAATCTTCAGATGCCACGCGGAGGAAGTGGTTCATCCCCGGACCCGATGTTGCAGATCCTGCAAATGTTGGTTTCTGACCGCGAAGTTGAAAGAGCAGAACGTCAAGCCAACCTAGCCACCCTTCAACAGATAGCTCAGCTAGCCCACAACAATCAAGGCCACGGAAACCAGGACAACCATGGATCTAAGCTCAAGAATTTCCAGAACACCAACCCACCTGTTTTCACTAAGTCGGAAGAGCCCTTAGACACCGATGATTGGCTGCAAACCATGGAAAATAACCTAGAATTCGCCGGAGTGGAAGCCAACGAGAAAGTTCTGTTCGCCACCCATTATCTAGAAGGAGATGCCAGAGCATGGTGGAACAGTGTTCGTTCCATGACCGGAGGACAGATGATGACCTGGGAGGAATTCAAACTCAAGTTCAGCAGAACCCATGTGCCATCGGGTTTGATCAAGAGGATGAGAGATGAGTTCAGAGAACTGAAGCAAGGAAGGATGACCGTAGTGGAATACCGTGACAAATTCCTGTTATTAGCTAGGTATGCCCTGGATGAGATCGACACCGAAGCCAAGAAGAAAGAAAGATTCCTGAATGGTTTACATGATGATATGCAGACTGTGTTAGTCAATATCCCCTTTGCTGATATTGGAGCCCTGGTCGACTCTGCCATCCATATGGAAGGAAAGATCAACCAAGCCAATGAGAACCGCAAGCGTCGCATGGTGCATCAACCAGGAACCCATCAGACCCCAAAGTACCGCCCTAACCCATCTCCAGGATTTTCCCCGAGAACCAACAGACCCCCGATGAACCGTCCGACCTATCCCAACAGTGGAAACCCTAGGCCCGGAGGAAATCACAACAACCCCGGCAACTCCAGCAATTTCAACCGTGCCCCACCTAAGTTCAACAACAACAATGCTCGCCACACCAACATCGCCCGAGGACTGGAAGCAATGCTGTGCCTATTGCAGCAAAGGACAAGTCGCAAGTAACTTGTTATGACTGTGGAAATAAGGGTCACTACTCCAATGAGTGCCCCAACAAGAAGAATGCCGCAGCCCCCAATGCAAATGCCCCAGCTCAGCAGCAGCGTCGTGGTCAACCAGGAAGAAGGTTTTCCCCAAGGAATTCACTCAACCGCAACGACCGTCTTTTTCTCATGCATGCGGAAGAAGCTCAGGAAGCGCCAGACGTCGTGCTGGGTATGTTTTCTCTTAATTCAGTACTTGCAAGAGTGTTGTTTGATTCTGGTGCATCGCATTCATTTGTCACCGAAGAATTTGCCTGCACTAGTAAGATTCAACCAACAAAACTGAAGCATGTTATGATCGTCCAAATTCCCGGTTCAACCACCAAGGCTAGGCAAATTTGCAAAGCCGTCCTTATCCGAATCTATGG
Source organism: Avena longiglumis (assembly GCA_030063025.1). NCBI lineage: Eukaryota > Viridiplantae > Streptophyta > Magnoliopsida > Poales > Poaceae > Avena > Avena longiglumis. The sequence goes on along the minus strand of CP125974.1, from coordinate 187,528,367 downwards.
CATAGATTTTTATGCTAACCTGATAGTACTCGGAACTAAAGGTTTGGAAGTAGTACTAGGAATGTATTGGATGTCCAAACATAAAGGATTGATTGACTGTGCCAAGAAATCCATCACCATGACCAGTACCGCCGGAATGTCAGTCGAGCATATATCTGTAACCTTACCTCGTCAATTCAAGTGCAACAAGATAATAGCCCAACCTACTATTTACCAAGTCCGGATAGTGTGTGAATACCCCGATGTATTTCCAGATGTTTTGCCCGGTATGCCCCCAGATCGGGATATCGAGTTTATCATTGAACTAATCCTGGAACAGGACCCATATCCCAGAGACCATATAGTATGAACTCGTCTGAACTAGCAGAAATGAAGAAGCAACGGGATGCCATGCTGGAAATTGGATTGATTCAACCAAGTGCGTCACCATGGAGATCACCGGTTTTGTTTGTGGACAAGAAAGATGGAGGTAACAGTTTGTGTACGGATTATCGGAAGTTGAATGATGTCACCATAAAAAACAAGTACCCCTTGCCCAAGATAGAAGATTTGTTTGATCAGTTGACCGGTGCCCAAGTGTTTTCTAAGATTGATCTTAGAACTGGCTATCATCAATTCAAAATTCGTGCAGAGGATATTCCAAAGACTGCCTTTACCACCAGATATGGATTATACGAGTATACAGTTATGTATCTTGGATTAACCAATGCCCCCGCTTATTTCATGAATCTCATGAATAAGATTTTTATTGACTTCCTGGATAAGTTTGTCGTTGTTTTCATCGATGACATTCTGATTTATTCCAAATCGGAAGAAGAACATGAGCTACACCTAAGGACCATTCTTGGAACCCTTAGAGAGCATCAGCTGTATGCCAAGTTTAGCAAATGTGAATTCTGGTTACAGGAGGTAGGATTCCTCGGTCACATTGTATCAGCCGGAGGAATTGTCGTTGATCCTGCAAAAGTGAAAGATGTCAAAGATTGGCAAGCCCCAACCACTCAAACCCAAGTTCGTGCATTTCTCGGATTAGCGGGATACTACCGCAAGTTCGTAGAAGGATTCTCGAGTATCGCTGAAGAAGGACAAGAAGTTTGAATGGACGGACAAATGTGAAGCGAGTTTTCAAGAACTCAAGAGAAGATTGATTTCAGCCCCAATCTTAATCATGCCAGATATCACGAAGCCCTTCGACGTGTATTGTGACGCATCCAAGATCGGTATTGGATGTGTGCTAATGCAAGAAGGTAAAGTTATATCTTATCTATCTCGACAACTAAAATAACATGAGAAAAATTACCCAACCCATGACCTCGAACTCGCAGCCGTAGTTCTAGCCCTGAAGACATGGAGGCATTACCTGATGGGAAATCGTTGTGAGATTTATTCGGATAACAAGAGCCTGAAGTATATATTCACTCAGAAGGAGTTGAATATGATGCAGATAAGATGGATTGAGTTAATCAAGGATTACAATCTGGACATTCACTATCACCCTGGTAAAGCCAACGTGGTAGCAGATGCCCTTAGCAGATTGCCGTGCCGCTTGAACTCCATGATTTTGAAGGAGCAACCAAGTTTGCACAAAGAGATGGAAGATTTTCGAATGGAATTAGTGAGTGAAGGATTTTTGGCTAGCATAGAACTTCAACCCACTTTGATCAGCCAGATCAAAGAGGCACAGAAAGGAAATGCTAGTATTGACGGAATCAAGCGCCGTATCGGTACAGGCAAAGTACCTGGATTCACCGAAGACGAAGGACTTATGTGGTACAAAGGACGCCTTTGTGTACCAGCAGATTCTGAGTTGAAAGAAGTTATTCTCAAGGAAGCTCATGATACTCTTTATTCTATCCACCCCGGAGGAACTAAGATGTATAAAGATTTGAAAGAGCAATTTTGGTGGCATAAGATGAAGAGGCAAATCGGAAGCTATATCGCCAAGTGTGATATATGTTTGCGAGTCAAGGCAGGACATCAAAGACCCGCTGGATTGTTGCAACCATTACAGATTCCGGAATGGAAATGGGATTCCGTTGGAATGGACTTTATCACCGGATTGCCTACTTCTAGTAGGGGAAATGACTATATCTGGGTCATAGTGGACAGATTGTCCAAAGTTGCCCATTTTTTACCCGTCAAGACCACATATCAGAGTTCGAAGCTATCGGAGTTATACATAGCTAGAATCGTCAGTTTGCATGGAGTCCCCAAGAACATTATATCGGATCGAGGAACTCAGTTTACCTCGAGATTTTGGAAGAAAGTTCAAGAAGGTTTAGGAACCCGCCTAGATTTCAGTACCGCGTATCACCCTCAGACCGATGGACAAACGGAGCAAGTAAATCAAATACTCGAAGATATGCTGAGAGCATGTGTGTTAGAATATGGATCTAAGTGGGAAGACTGTCTGCCGTTTCCAGAATTTTCGTACAACAACAGTTATCAGGCTAGTTTGCAAATGGCCCCATTTGAATTCATGCACGGAAGGAAGTGGCGCACCCCTTTGAACTGGTCGGAAGTAGGAGAGAGTCAGATTTTCGGACCCGATATCCTACGAGAAGCAGAAGAGAAGGTTCACAAGATTCGTGAGCACCTCAAGACAGCCCAGTCCAGACAGAAGAGTTAGCCGACAAGAGACGTCGAGACCTCGCCTTCAACATAGGAGATTTTGTATATCTGAAAGTGTCGCCATTGAAGGGAATGCAGCGTTTCCAACTCAAAGGAAAGTTAGCCCCCAGATATATCGGACCTTTCAAAATTCTGAACCATCGAGGAGAAGTGTCGTATCAATTGGAACTACCCGAAGAGATGTCAGCCGTGCACAATGTGTTCCATATCTCATCACTTCGCAAGTGCCTCGAAGTTCCGGAGAAGACGGAAGTGTTCAAGAATATCGATCACCGGACCATAGAGATCAACGATGACCTAACCTATCCCGAAGTACCCATCCGTATTTTGGAAGAAGCTTTCCAAACCACCATAACCCGAAGCATCAAGTTTCCCAAAATTCAGTGGAGCAACCACACAGAAGAGGAAGCTACCTGGGAGCGCGAAGATCACATCAGCACGGAGTTTCCCGATCTCTTCAAATCCTAGGTAATCTTTTGGTCCTTTTTCAAATCTCGGGACAAGATTTTGTTAAGGGGGGAAGGTTTGTAACATCCCAAAAATATTAAACTAGAATCATCAAACTCTAATCATCAAATTTAGGGTTAACAAAAACGTTTCTAAAATAAAATGAGAAAGCATTCATGTGTGTATGCATCCCATTTTGAATTCTTTTGAATTTCCTTGTTTATGTGTTTCTTTGCTTGTAAAATGATTCTTAGGTGAAATAAACATCATCTAAACAATCCCAACACTTTTCCCAAAGACAAATAAATCAAAACAAACAAAATAAGGGAATGGTCATTTTGGCCAATTTAACTCCCATGCCTACTTTGGCTGTCTCTAACTTTCAGAACTTAACAAAAACTTGTTTGGATATTTGCACCTCTTGATAGTACTCATAACAAAGTATCAAGGCCCACTTTGTGATCATCCAGAAACATTCAAATGCATAGTTTAAAGGACAGTTTAAAATTGAATCTTTATCATATTGGAAGATCCTACTTTTTCAAAAACCACTCAAACAAGCTCAACTTTCAAAACCCAAGCATCTGCAAACTCACCAGCACCAACCTATCACACCCACCAAAACTCTTTTCAAAATTCAAAACTTGCATTCATGCGGCCATTTCTTCAAACACCTTGCAGATGCAAATCAAATAAAATCCAAACACTATTTGGAGCAGTGATTTGAGCCTAACTTGTTCCCTCTCTGGTTGCAACTAGGCTTTAGTAGATCATCTAGCTCATTTGTAAACGTCTAGCACCACTGTAAGCTTGGCAATGGTATCAATGGTGAACAGCCGAAGCCACCCATGCCACCCCAATGTAGACAGCAAGCTAGGAGAGGAACTAGCCGTGCCAACCTTGTCTGGAAGATCGCACATGCCTCACCGCCCCCTCTCGACCAACCCTGTCTCGAAGACATCGACCAGAGCACCCAAGAACGCCGTTCCCGTGCCTCTGTAAACCATGCCGAGCGTGCGCCAGAGCGCCACCCTCGACACACGCCCACAGACAGCTCGCCGCCCTTGTCGCATGCATACACGATCACCACCATCCCAGGAGACCGCCAGACATCCCCGTTCGCCACCCCATGCCTCATAGCCACCGCTCACCGTCGAAGACGCCGCCTCTGCCGCCCCTACCCGCGCAATAAAGCCATAGAGCATCGCTAGGAGACCACCGATCGATCTCCACCGCCGGCCATACCTCTAGCAGCCCGTAGCCATGTCGCCACCATCGCCTGCCCATCCCGTTCGGTCTCGTCGTCGAGACTATAAATAGAGGCCTCCCCCGCTCAAACTCTTCACACCATCTCACTCCCCTCTCCTCACTGGTCGTTCCACCCCGTTCCCGGAGCAAGTCGAGCAGCGCATCGCTGGAATTTGGCCGGAGCAGGCCGCCTCTGGAGAAGAAGGGAGCCGTCGATTTCGTCCACCCCAGGAGAAGCTTCCGGTACCAGGAGGTTCGTCGTCGTCGACTACGTCGTTCGCCCGCATCGCCGACCCTCGCATGAGCCTCGGTGAGCCCCCGACGACCCCCACCTGTCGCGTTAGGTTTCTGTCTCGCCGGCGCCGCCCGACGTGGACGATGAGTAGCAGCCGTTTGATTAGACTTAGATCGTGCGGATGAGATTGCCCCGTACTGCTTCGCGTTTAAAGAGCCACTGACTGGTGGAACCCCCCTGTCAGTTGAGCCCCGCGCCATGGAGTGACACCGGGCCGACCCATTATCGTTTCCCGCGCAGCCTAGTCGTTTGAATTTAACTTTTTTCCATTTTAATTCAAACACAGTTCTATACCTAGTTTTAAAAATCAACCCAGCTCGATTCAGTAAACCAAATTGAATGAAACCAATTTTGTTAGGAAGGTCTTGAAATGCTGACTCCAAGCCCGTTGGATTTAAATCATTTGGATCTATAGATCACCCTTGGTAAAAATAACAAGGCAGAACCTTTTCTGCATTCAAACATTTTTCAAATTTAAACCATAAAAGCTTTTGAGTTGATTCCAACTCTCGAAAATCACATTTGATCATACCTTTCAAAATATATAAAAACATTTGGCTTTACTTACATAAATATTGTTCAAGTAATAAAAGAATGCCACATAGGCATTTCTAGTCACTTTATTTAAGTAAAATAAAAGGTTAAACCTTATTAAATTGTGACACCACTTTAAATCACATTCCCATGGACTAAAATATGTGGTGATGACATGTGTCAACATGATCCCATGTTTGGTTTGGAGAATATTAAATCCCCAAGGTACGTGGAGGAGGTGACCGTGGAGCGAGGATATGAAGCGGGGTTTTCCCTCTTGTAGACATCTGTGCTGTCCTCCTAAGCTTGGTAGGATTTTCCACCACTCCAATGCTTGCGACGGTAGCGCAGGTGTCCAGATGCTCATCCTCCTCCATGTTTTTGCGCCTAGCAGTGATCCTTTCTTCTTCCACGGGCTTCTTGCCTTTGTCGTTGGTGCAGACCATGGTGCTCTAAACTTGAGAAGATTTCCTGATAGAAACAGATCAAGACGAAAGCATGACGAGAACACGATACACGAACCTCGGGGGATCCAGGGGGTTATATATTATGAAGTTTTAAAGCATAAGGAAGGTACTGGTGCGAAAACGAGGCGGAGACGGAGTTTAGGGGGCTCACACCCCCTCCAGGCGCGGCCAGCTAGGGCCTGCGCCTAGGGTGGGTGTGGCCACCCTGGCCTCCGTTTCCTCCTCTGTTTCGTTTTGTAACTTTTCGTATGTAATAAAAACATCAAAAATATAAAAAGATAGGGTTTTCACGAACCTTCTGTTTTCACCACTTTTACCTATTCAAAGATGAACTCTGCAGATTCGTTTTCTCCATCTCCTAAAAATTCCTTTCATACAAGGCTTTACACAAACCTCAATGGCAACATTAGTGTATGCAAATCAATAAACCTTTAGGTTCAAATTTCAACTGAAATCCATCAAAACAAAAGTTGTTGTAGCAACTCCTTTCCAAAAGCCCAAAAATAATCTGAAAAGGAATCAATATAAGAGCCAAATGCAAATGATGGCAAAAATCTGTCAAAACAGGCCAGCAGGTAAAAGATTGATTTTTTTGAAAACCTTCTGCTGCTCAAATCAAAAAGTGCAAAACTAATGAAAGTTGGGTAATAACTTGGAGAACCAGCACAGAAAAATACAGCTCCATCCGAAGTACTAATCTCCTTCACGAATTTTTACAATGTAGCACAAAAATCTGTCCCAGGACAGCCACTTTTCACAACTCCTCTACTTCTCAAAAGTAGTTGAACTTGACACAAAAACCAAAATAAAAAGGATAAGGAGCGGTTATTACCGAGGTATTAACTTCCAAGACTCGACAAAACTATTGGGTTATCTCCCAAGAAGTACTTTTCTTTATTGCCTTTAAGTTAGGCTTGATAGTTTCAAAGATGCTCACATAGGAGATATATATTTGAAGTGAAAGAGAGCATCAAGAAGCAAATAACCAACACATTTGAGTCTAACCCACTTGCTATGGAAAGGAGTATCATAAGAAAAAAAATTGTTGGAATAAAAAGCCACCAGCATAGGAAGCCAAAACAAATGCAACTTCAAAGCTTTCAACATAAAATGGGGAAACTTAACTTCAGTAGCACTTTGAATAAAATTGACAATATAACTATCACTGTCAACAACTTTATCATCAGAATGAGCATACTTACAATTACCAAAAAGAGTTCCAAGGTCATAAACTGGATCAATAGAAGCAAGTTGTTTCATCCTGAAATCTTTATTAGGCAAGCTATTTTCACAAGGAGCTTTAGAAAATTTGGAAAAGTTAAACTCATAAGAATCTCCATCAAACTTAGTTAAAACTTTATCCTTTTTACAATCTATAATAGCTCCACAAGTGTGCTCATCCTCTATATTTCTAGTGACAAGATTTTTCACAATAGCTAACACAGGTTCAGTATTCATTTCCTCATCAGGTTCCACGGTTTTCTTTGTACCTTTATTATTCACGCTAATCATCATAGAATACTCCTTTACCTTAGTTGGGAAAGGTATTTTCTTAACATAAGGTTCAGGAAAAATATGATCAATAGTACAAACTTCAGTGCTTCTAACAGGAACATGACTAACAACATCTTTATAAGGTGCATGGTACTTATTTAAATTCTTTTTAGGAATTTCTATGTGAGAGGCAAAAGCCTTAAAACAATTGGAAATACTTTGGGAGTCAAGACTGTACTCAGTACTAATATCACGAAAGTCATTAGTTCCCATAAAAGATTTAATGCATTCATAATCATAATTTATACCCGACTTTCTTCCTTTGTCATTCTCCCAAGCTTTAGTGTTCTCTTGAATACGGTCTAGGAGATCCCATTTAGCTTCTTCCTTCATACGTGTGAATGACCCAACACAAGAAGAATCTAGTAAATCTTTATTATGAAGAGAAAGCCTAGCATAAAAGTTATTGATAATAATATTGTTAGGGAGTTCATGAATAGGACATTTAAGCATTAGTAACTTCAATCTCCCCATATATTGAGATGTACTCTCTCCATCAAGAGGCCAAACGTTATATATCAGATTCCTATCCTTATGAATTTCACTAGGAGGATAAAATTTAGAATAAAAGAGAGGTACTATTTCCTCCCATTCCATGGATTGCCCATTCTTTAGCATCTTATACCATTCTTCAGCTCTTCCTTTCAAGGATATATAGAGTAACTTCTTCTTCACCTGTTCAGTTGTGATACCTGCACACTTCAACAACCCGCATAATTCATGGATAAAAAGCAAATGATCACCAGGGTGGACAGTTCCATCCCCTAAATAATAATTATCCGTAACACGATCAACAATACTTGTAGGTACCTTAAAAGGATCTATCTCAATAGGTGGTGGTTCATCTACTACCCTAACAGTGGTAGTAGTTTTCCCAAATAGAAAACCAAGTGGGTTATCCATATTGGAAATAAAGTAACAAACAGAAATAAAAAGCAATACTCACAGTAGAAGTTTCCTTTACCAGTTCCACTCTTCAATACCAATTCACTCTCCGGCAACGGCGCCAGAAAATAGTCTTGATGACCCACAAGTATAGGGGTTGTATCGTAGTACTCTCGATAAATAGGAGGGTCGATCCAAACAAGGAGCAGAAGGTGTTAACTAGTGGTATGGAGCAGGAAATCTATATAAATACTTAGCAGATGGATTTTTAGGGGTTTTCTGATAAATCAAAGAAACAAAGTGAAAGTAATAAAGAAAACGAACAATTGCAACAAGTGGCCCAATCCTTTCTTAGCAAAGGACAAGCCGGTGGAAATACTTATGAGGACCAAACGTTCTCGAGGACACATGGGAATTCTGTCAAGTGCTTTCGCTTCAAATAGCTGAGTAGTCTTCTTTGGTGTTGTAATTGTTGTGTGGGTGAACCTGTGCTAATGTACCAACCTTACTTGGACTAATACATACTTGTGATTAAACCCCCTGCAAGCATCCGCAACTACAAGAAAGCAATTAAGATATAAACCTAACCACAGCCTTAAACTCTAAGATCCTATGCTCCCTTGTGCAATGGTGTCCTAACGGGGGTTTAGGTTTCTGTCACTCCGGCAACCCCATAATTAGTATCCAAATACACAATGCATTCCCCTAGGCCCATAAATGGTGAAGTATCATGTAGTCGACGTTCACATGACACCACTAGAAGAATAGCACCACAACTTAAATACTAAACCATTGAATAATAACTCAACACAAATCCACTACTAACAACATGAAGTATCCCATGTCCTCAAGAACTAAATGAACTACTCACAAGACATCATATGGATAAAGATCAAAGATGATATGGTGATGGATAACAATCTGAACATAAACAATAATCCAATGGTTCCACTCACAAGAATCAACTACAATAGTAATCAACACCGGGAAAGTTTCCCCTAAAAACTATGCAAGTATTCAACACAATTGTTACAGCGGGATGGAGTGGTGATGATGGTGCTGGTGGAGATGATGGTGTGGATGATGATGATCCCGATGAAGTCTAGCTTGATGATGGTGTTGATGGCGACGATCTCCCCTCTCCTGGAAGGAATTTCCCCGGCAAAAATCTGTCTGCCGGAGAGCTCTTTCTCTCTCGGTGTTTTCCGCCCCGCAGAGGCGGCGGAATCTTTCTGTGGTCACTCCCCGTGTTTTAGGGTTTCGAGGAGAAGATATAGGAGAGAGGGCGGAGCCATGTGTGGGCCACACCCCTATAGGCACAACCTAGGGGTGGCCCGCGCCTGGGGGGTATGGGCCCCCTATGGCTCATCTTCGCCTCCCCTTCTGGCTTTCTTCATCTTCTGGGAAAATATGATTATCCGTAGTTTTTCTGGTATTTTCTGATCTTCGCGAAATTGCATCAAAACACCTCTTTTTCCATCAGAATCCTGACTCCGGCATTTCATCCTCCAAGAATCATCCAACATGCAAAAACATATGAAAAGATATAAATAATACTTCTTAATAAGAAATATATCAATGAATAGAGGAAAATTATGATATAGAATGGTGATGCAAATTGGACGTATCACCCTAATACTACTATGAATGATCTATTTAGCCAGGTGCAAGCGTTTGATCAACTTCACAAGATGGATGATGGTGGAGAAGTGTTTGTTTCCTCCGCCAACATGGCACGACATGGTGGTGCTCCACCCGCACGAGTGTGCCATGAGGATAGGTGCCAAGAGGATCGTGGCTATCAAGAGGATTGTCGTGGCTCTCAAGAGGATGACTGCCCATGGTTATCATGATCGTGTTCTCCAGGATGACTGTGTCCGTCGTGGTGGCTATGATGATCACCCTTGTCATCATGATGATGATGGTGGTCGAGGTCATGATGATGGTGGGTGCCGAGATTATGGGCGTCGTCATGGACCTGCCCCCACTCCGTATGTTAATGTCACTTGTTAGATATGCAAGATTCATGGTCACCCTGCCAATGATGTTGGTGGAGGTTCTAGGGTAATCGTGACCGTCGTAATGATAACCGTGATCGCCGTGATGACAGTGATCGTGGTGAGGAAGTGCCAACATGATTTATTATGGGGTTGACACAAACTGGTACTCTGACAATAGTTCTACAAATCATGTTGCAAATGAGATGAGCAAGCTCTCTATCCAGGAAAAATACACAGGACATGACCAAGTTCACATGGAAAATGGTAAAGGTATGCAAATTTCTCATATTGGTCAATCAATGGTGCACACTCCTCATAGTTATTTACATCTTAAAAATATTCTTCATGTTCTAGATGCTTCCAAAAATCTTCTCTCGGTACACAAACTTACACTAGATAATGATGTCTTCCTTGAATTTCACCCATACTTTTTCTTGATAAAGTATCAGGCCACTAGGAGAATTCTTTTTAAGGGTCCATGTCATAATGGTCTCTACCCGCTAGTGCCACTATCTACCGGTGACATGGTTATATCCTGCGGGTACAGGATCTTAGCATACCTAATCCAGCCCAAGGAAGGCCCACGAGAACATGCGCCAGCCCACGAAGACTTTCGGGTGGCCAGGGCCCATGACGCCTTCGGATCCTTCGAGAACAAGACTAGAGTAGATAGAATATTCAAAAGGGGCAAACCCTAGAACCTGTAACCGACTCGATCTGTGCCTGAGACCTGCCTATCTCTATATAAAGGCTAGGAGGGCACGACGAGGAGGGCACTTCGCATACCACCGCATACACACCTCCATGCCAGATTGCATCTGCGCACCCCTGTACTTTCGGTTCCGCCATAATCAAGAGAAGACAAGCAGGAGTAGGGTTCCCTCCGGGGGCCTGAACCTGGGTAAACCTCGTGTCCCCTTGTTGCTTGTTTGCTAACCGTTCCGCGATCCCCAGCATCCCCATCTTCTCCAAAACCCAAGCTCATAACAATGGGCATTGACGAGATTAAACCTCGTCAATTGGTGTCGTCTGTCGGGACTGGGGGCGCTGATTGCGGAATCGTGACGGTCCCAACCAAAGCGATCTACAACTCCGTAGCTACGGAGAGTCATCCCCTCTTCGGCGCCTTCGACTTCACCGCCCACTCGCCAGCCACCATGAAGGACTTCGAGCCCGTTGGCGACGGACTCGAAATCCTGTTCGGGAGCTTCTGCTTCAAGGTGGGGCAGACCGGAACTCTCGGCCTCCCAGAGCGGGTGCCCCTGCGGTCGATCAGGCCCGCTTCATGGGCTCCGCACCCCGTGCTACGCACATCGCCATCGACAGATGAGTTCTATGACAGCAGCTGCTGCAACTCAGATCTGTGCGATCTACCATCGGAAGAAGGGACCTACGGTTCCGGATGCCAAAGCTACGGCAGCAGCGATCCAATCTAAGAGTGCTACCAATGCGCCGCAGTCATCCAGAGTGACGTGGATCAGGAGCAAAACCCACCACCCAACCCACAGGGTAGAAACAGCGAGAACGAAAGAAGCCAGTTCCCCCCGCCCAACGGGGATGACACCGATCGGGTCATCCACCTTAGTGAGGAAGGATGGGCTCAAGCACGCGAAGCCGTAGCAGGCAACAAGATCCTGCCCGTGGGTGCCTCACGGGACCTGCTGATGGCATACCACATGCTCCTAATCGAGGAGCACAAGAAGCAGGTGAAGATGCAAGAGGTGCTTGAAAAACGCAAGCAAGCAGCCTCGGAGTCCAGTGCACGGCGAGCTGCGCTCTCCGCCATGGGCATCGGCTCCAGCTCACACGGCAACCATGGCAACAAGCACCGTTCTCGCACGGAGAACATGGATCCCAAGGCACGTCGCGAGGTGACTTGGGCCCTCAATGCGTCCTTCATGGAGATGGATGCCGATGGCAACGTCATCCCAACGACGCCGCAAGATGTGGTCATGGCAGCCACCGCGTACCTCGCGTCCCATCCACCTCCGGAGGGGGGCCTGAAAAGGGCCATGCACAAGTCCGCGCTTACTAGACTCGGACTCATTGGAGCTGTTCTCCACGAAGAAGCTCCTGCGGAGCCAAAGAAGAAGGCTGCGGTTAGGTTCAACCGCAGCCCCACGCCCTCATCCAAGGATGAAGAGCACGACCTTCCTCGAAGGCACAAGAGCTCGCGCCATCGCAGCCGCGATTACGACGCTCGAAGCGAGCTTACCCAGCACAAGATCGACAAAGCGCGCACCAAGTGCGTATGCTCGTCCGAATCCGAGGAGGATGAAGACGAAGGAGAACTCTGCGGAGCCCGATGCTTCAGCAGATCTGTTCGGCGGACACGGATGCCGCGGAATTTCAAGCTTCCTTCGGACACTTTGAAGTTTGACGGCACATAGGACCCCAAGGCGTGGCTCAGTGACCACCTGTTGTCCGTCAAGCTACACGGCGAAAACAAGGACACCGCCCTGCAATGCCTTCAGCTGCAGCTAATAGGGGCAGCCCAGATCTGTCTGAGCAGCCTATCGTCGGGATCCATCCGAAGCTAGGAGGAACTGGCATAAAGTTTCATCCGAAACTTCAAAGGCACCAGCAAGAGGCCAGCCTCGATCGAGGATCTGTGGGCCTGCACCCAACGAACGGGCGAATCCATTCGCTCGTACATACTGTGCTGGTCCAACACCAAGAACTCCGTGGCGCACATCTCTGAGGAGAGAGCTATCGACGCCTTCAAGGACGGCGTCAAACGCCAGGACTTCAAGGAAGAACTTAGGCGCGTCAAGCCCAAGACACTCGACCATCTCATGGACATCGCCAACAGGTGGGCCGATGGCGAAGACTTCGTCCACCGAGCGCACTCAGAGTAGGAAGATGACTACGACCGGCGACGTGAACGCCTTAACAAGAGAAGATTGCGCGTCTACGATGATCGCGATGGACCCGACATGGTCACGGCTGGCTACACCGACCGCTGCAGCAGCGGCAACTGCAGTAGCGGGGGATATCACGGAAGCAACTTCCGCGACGGAGGACGCCCAACGCAATCATGGCAACATCGCGTCCTTGACGACGGACCTCAGCATACGACAAACTATCGGGTCCATTCACCATCCACTTCTACATCGACAAGCAGGATGGTAAAAAGAAGGCAAGCCACATGCTCAAGGACTGCCGCGAGTTCCAGAAACTCAGCGAAAGCGTGGCTCAGATGAGGCAACAAGCTCCAAACCCTGGGTACGGGAACGCACCCGCACCAGGTGAGATCTCACATGGAGCTCCTCCACTACCACCTACAGGACCTTCAAACCACCCAATCGCACCCGCGCAGAATAATGGTGTGCACGGGTACCCCACGCCGAAAGGATCACTGATGATCCAAAAAGGGCGCCCAATGAATAGGGTGTAGAAGAAAATCACCCGCCAGATCAATCTGGCTATGACCGCTCCACCCTCCATCCCTGAGTACCTTAGCGGATTGGAGTCCTGCATCACGTTCAGCCATTCGGATCACCCTTGCCAGGTCCCTCGCCCAGGTCATGCTGCCCTGGTGCTCGAGGCGCTGATCGGAGGGTTCGACATGAGCCGCGTCTTCATGGACGGTGGCAGTGGCATCAATTTGATGTTCGCCAGTACCTTAGCAGCAATGCGGATCCCGCTATGCAGCCAGGAACAATCTGATACAACGTTCCACGGCATCGTCCCAGGGAAGGGCATATTCCCCCTGGGAAAGATATGGCTCGACGTCATCTTTGGCAAGCCGGATAACTTCCGGTGCGAGCGACTCGAGTTCGAGGTGGTGGACTGGCCATCACAATACCACTCCATCCTCGAGCGTGTGGCATTCGCACGATTCCTGGCAGTACCGCACTACGTGTACCTGCTACTCAAGATGCCAGGACCCAAGGGCGTCATCACGGTCCACGGGAGCTTCACCCGATCGGACCACTACGACAGGGACTTCAACAGAATCTCCTAGTCATTCGGCATGCAGGAGGACCTCATAAGGCTCCGTGAGGTGACGGACAATTGGGCACCCCCAGTAGCAAGATAGAACGCACCAGACATGTCCTTCGACTCCACCGTAAACACAAAAAAGGTGCAGGTCCACCCGACGGATGCCTCCAAGATGGCGCAGATTGCCAACGACCTCTGCTCCGCATAGGAAAGCACGCTTGTTGAATTCCTCCGTGAGCGCTGGGAAATCTTCGCTTGGTGTCCTGCGGACATGCCAGGAGTTCCCAGGGAATTCGCCGAGCACGCACTCAACGTCTTTCCAGACGCCAAGCCCGTCAAACAGTCCATTCGATGACTATCCGAACCACTGGCCGAAGCAATCGGAGTCGAAGTCAACAGACTACTCGAGGCAAACTTCATCAGGGAAATCAAGGAGAGCGAGTGGCTCGCCAACACCGTGATGGTCCCCAAAAAGGACACGGACATCCTGTGGATGTGCATGGACTTCACATCACTGAACAAGCACTGCCCGAAGGATCACTTCCCTCTCCCTCGGATCGATCAGATCATCCATTCGACTGTAGGATGCGAGAAGCTCTCCTTCCTCGACGCCTACTTAGGCTACAACCAGATTCGACTAAAGGTCGAAGATCAGGAGAAAACGGCATTCATCTGTCACATCCCAAATTTTAGATTTGGTCTTGCATATCATTCATGTCATTGCATCATATCTTTCCATGCAAAACTGTCGAGTAGAAAGGTTCGGCGAAACGCCTTTTTGCAAAACCTTATTTTACTTCTCTACGAGTTTCCTGCGCGAGGCTTTAGAAGGACTTGCAACAACCACCCCTGTAGGTTCGAGTTTTCGCGCAAACCTTGACGAAAGGTTGTTCCCCTCGACGATATGAACCCGTAGGCGCGAAAATCGCTCCAATCGGAGTTCGTATGCAAAAGCCTCGGACATTTTAGTAATCTGTCGGAAAACGGTCAGAAAATCCGGACCGATTTCCGAGTTGGAGTTAACTTCTGGACCGATTTGGAGTAGGACCGCGCGAGGGGCCCCACTGAAGGACCCAACCGTCGCCGCCTCCTTCCCTCGATTCCCGCATCGCCCGTGCGACTCCCGAGACGCGCACCGCCCCCTCTCCTCGCTCCGCCGCCAGCGCCGCCCTCCCCCGCTGCAGGTAAGGCCGCGCGCCGCCGCCTCGGCCATCGCCGCCGCCCTCCGCCGCGCGAGCCCGCCGTCGCCGCCTCGCCAACCGCCGCTGCGAAGCTGCTGCGCCGCGCGCCGCCACCCCGCATGCAGCCGCTGGCCGCGCTGCGCCCGCCCGCTGCCATTGCCGCGCCACCGCCGCTGCCGCGCGCCGCTGCCTCGATTCGCGTGCTCGCATGCATGCATACACGTACGCGCTCGTGCGCCATTTTGCGCCGCGTCGTTGACGACCTTGAACCGCCCATTAACCGTGTACGTTCGTGCAGGAAGAACCCTGACGCCGGATCCGATAGACACCGCCGTCCGGAACTCGCCGCACCTTCCGGAGTCCGTTTCGCCATCTGTTTCCGGTAAGACAGCGGCCACCGTCAGATCTCAGATCAGCGGCCTAGATCGTTAATTGACCGATCAGACTCAGGCGTTGACTAGTCAGACGCCCAGCCAGCACCCAGTCAGCAGACGCTTTGACCAGTCAACAGACACAGTTGACTGGGTCAATTTCGTTAATCCTTTTATTTGGCAGATTTCGGTAGAATCTTGTAAATTGCGTAGAAATTAAACCGCTTGGCCAAAAATTGCAAATAAAATATGTACGGGTTCAGTGGGTCGTGTAGAATCTCGCTGTACATTTGGTTCAGACTTTTACTGCTAGGTTTAGTACAGTTTAATCAAACTAGTTAGTGGCCTTTTTAGAGTAATAAATTCGTAGAAAAAGATCCGTAGCTCCAAAAATCGCGTATGATATGTCCCTGAACTCGGGAGAACGAGGGGAATCTCATCGTGAATTAAAAGGATAGGATTACAGTAAAAACTTCTGCAGAAATTGTCTAATGGAGTTCTGCAGTGTTTTAATTACTCGGGAAGTTTTATAACTCCTTTTTGAGTAATTCCAGTTGGTACTGTTTCTAATCAGTGATGCCTATGCGGTAGAATTTTCCCAAGATTTTACAAACAGTATAATACCGGTAGTGAATTATTAAGTTCTAGCTCTAGTGGTGAGCTTTACTTTTGTCTAATAGTTTCCCTAGCGCTAAAACTATTTTCCATGCATGCAATCGGTAGTGTTATGTTATAGGATGTTGTGGTGCAGCTGTAGCACCAATTCACTTGTCGTTCTTGCATTCATGCATCATATTTGTTGCATATGTTGTGGATTGTTTGTTTATGATTGCAATTGTATCGTGTAGATTGTGTTGAGTGCAACGCTTGCTCGTGTGAGGATTGTGCTCCATACCGCTACAATCAAGGCAAGTAGATGCTACCTTGTTCATGATATCGTCCTACTATTTTCTATGCATTGTCGTGTATTTTGTAGATGCATGTGTAGGATGATATATACTATCGCTATGTTATGTCCTATTATGTGGTAGGACCCTCTTCGTAGATGAACCACCGTTGATAGATGTGCTTAGCCATGCTTTATTGAATGAGGGCTGGGTTACATCAATGATACTTGTTTTCTCAAAGTATTGGTTTGTGAAAACTAAAACAACTTAATCAATGAACCCCCTGGGTGTGATGGTATTGATAATTTTTGGTGGTTTCATTGCGGAAAGGCACCCAGGTATCAAGAGAGAATGATTGGCTTCTTTATTGTGTAGCTTACGTGTACAACCATGTGCCAATAATGAAATGGGCGGTTGGTTGGACTTAGTAGGTTGTGGTAACTCGAACCCGCGTATCCAGAGATGTAGAATTTTGGTAGGTTGGACCGGTGCGCGTCGGGATTGAGGAGCTACTTCCCGAACAGTCTCTTCTTGGTCTTCTCCCTATCATCACCCAAAATGAGAGTGATGGTACGAGCTGGGCTGGCCAAGTCACATGGGTAAAGTGTACTAACCTCTGCAGAGTGTATAATCTAATCGATTAGCCGTGTCCCCGGTTATGGACATCTGAGTTGCTAGATATTGATTCCATGACATGTTTCTCGCTCATTCTAATTTCATAATTGTTTTAATATTGTTGGGTTAACTTAATTGGGATCTTTTCAAAGAAAATCAAAAAACTGTTTATGGAAGTAGGACAAATGTATTTGCAAATACAAGCCAGACACAGCTCCACCTACCAAATATGCATGTAGATGTTAGTACTATTGTCTCCATTACTATCTCTACTTGCCATACATTCCATGTATTGACCCTTCGGGGCTGCTACGTTTCATGTTGCAGGTTATTCCGATTCTGATTGATCGTTATAGGCCACGGTACTCCACTCGGCACTTGTTCACTTGTGGGCAATTTGAAGAATGGAGGATTTACATGTTTAAGTTGCTACCTAAATAATTTGATCTAGCTTTATGCTAAGCTTTTATTGTAATAATGGTACTCTGGATCTTTGTAGTTCATGATACACGGTTATTTTGCTATGTTATCTATCTTACTCTATTGCGGGCCAATGAACCGATCCAGGGATTGGCATGTCACATAGAGGCCACGGTCTTTTCAGAACCGGGGTGTTACAGGATGGTATCAGAGCCCGTGTGTCGACTGTAGGATCGTGACCTAGGATTGGATTAGGAGGCCATAGAATTATTCAGCCTATATTAACTCTGTCTTCCTCTTATGCCTTTCACCCTCGTAAATTCTTACCATATGCTATTGTAACACCCTCAGAATCGGACCTATGCAAGTTTGAGCAAAATTCGCCAAACCCGCATAGAAACGATTCAAAGGTGCCCACCAGGCACTTTCGTGCGGGTGGAAAACGAAGTAATAACATTACACAACAGCCCTCGATGGGACCCACAGAACAGATATATATAACAGCGACTCCGGGAGTCAAGAATACAGATATAATATACAAAGATCCAATCACCTTGAAAACGATAGAGCGTCCAGCTACGGACAAGAGGCAAATGGGGCTAAGAGCCCTGAAGAATAACCAATGGCGTCCATAACCCTGCCAGCCAAGCGGAAGGGTAACCACGCTAACGGAGTCGATCTCAAACCTGCTTAACAAAGGGTGCCGACAAAGGGCAAAGCAGAAAACAAAGAAGGAGCGTCGATCTTGAGGCCAAGACAGCGAGGCTAGAATTCGGCGGTCCTCGCCTACATAGGTATGGTGGACTGAAGCGGCAGCGGCAGCATGCACAAAACAACCTATAGAGACTCGATACAACTGGCGGATATCAGAGAGGGATGAGAATGACCTAACCGGATCCAACCTGAAGCTAACATCAAACAAACCCATCCTGGTGTTTCCCCCTCGAGACCAAACGAGGAAGTCAACCGAGGAACTCACACCGTTGGCAGTTTTATTTATTAAGTTATCGTTGTAGCAATTACTAGTCAGGTGTAGTTAATCATCCTGATAAAATAAGCAGTGGGCACTTTTACTTAATCATTCTGTGATAGTTGCAACAATTACTAATCAGGTACAGATAGCATGAGATAAACCCAAAACCCAGCAGTTGTTGGTACTTTTATTCAGCCAATTCCGTTGTAGTTGCCATACTTATTAGTCAGGTACAATGGTCGCAAGCGACAACCAAACAAGCAATTGTGGGCAGTATTAATTAGCCATTCCATTATAGTGAAGCTGATTACTAGTCATTATAAGTCAAATTTATAGCAGTAAACTTTAGTTATGCTTGTCTATGATCGAATCGTGCTCCAAGTCGTCCATATCCGCGGACACGGCTTTCGAAAGTTTTACCCGGCCGGTGCACCAATAGCAACACACGCTCGATCAACCTCGGAAAAACCAAATCAAAACCAACGAGGCTTTCACGTTGAACAATCACAGATTGAAATATTTCAGGGGCCACCTTGGAGTATACCCAACGCAAGTAAGCAAGCTTCGAGACGGACTCAAGGTTTGCGTCAATGGTCATGAAGCGACAGATCCCAATCGGGCTGTCGATACCAGCGTAATCACTCCGCATCCAAAATGCAAGGTGCTCCTCGCACAATTTAAATACAGAAAGTAGCATGGCATAAGTACAGGATCGTAAATAAAACCTCAAACTAGTTGTGGCCCCAAGAAATAAGACTGAATCAAGCTCTGGCTCAGGGGGTTCCCATATACCTCCCGGATGTGGATAGCGCGCAAAAAATCAAGGAACAGGTATCAAGTACTCGGGGTCTTCTGGACACAAGTGGCGTCGAAACCAAATATTATCTATCACCCACCGATGCCTCTGCTTATTCAATTTTAGTTGTTAAACAGGAATTTAAAGTGGCGATAAGTAAATCTAGAACCGTCTCCAACATCAACATGCGGCAATACATCAGCAACTGTGGCATATGACGACACACATCAGCACCTGAGCAAGCATCTACGACGCGCAAGTCCAACTATCTACCAATCAACAAGTAATAGGAGGTGTCCAAGGCAATATATGGCTGCAAGGGATCTCAAGGGTACGGAATCTAGAGCATCGCAACACAGATAACAATAGATCAACAAGAGGAAAGTAAATACTATAAAAGTAAGATAGGTAGAAAGGGGAGATGCTCGCCTGAAAACATTGCCGGAGGTTCAACCGAAGATCGGGGCGAAGCTCACATCAACTCAACGGCCTTATCCGCGAAGAAGCAAAACACTAGGAGAAACACCGGATGCAATATTTAATACACGGCGGAAGATCGGCATGATGCATGTATGATGCATGACATGGCAAAGGTGCAATGCAATTAGGTCAAGATTAAGTGGAACCGGGGTCCCGACAATTAATTAATAGGTTCATGTTGTTTAGATTCCCCGCAAATTAAATGTTGTTTAGCAATGCAACAGATGGAACCGGTTCGCTACATATGTTTAAATGAGGCCAATATAAGGCTAGGTTTTCCCGCATATGGGCCCCATATTTAATTATTAGGTGAATCGGCATAAGCCCCCAAACCACATGATATGGATGCAAGATGACGATTAAATATGCAACAAGTTGTTATGTTATAAAATAGGGTTCGAGGGAAAGGGGTTCACACATTAGAGGGGGCTCGACGATCTTGGGTTCCGGGGTTCGGGGTTCGACAGGGTCCAGGGTCCGGTCTCGGGGTTCAGGGTTCGACGAACGCGTTCTCAGATAACGGGGGTAGTTCTTGGCGCATCCGGGGTCTTCGGGTCACGTTGTCGGTCATGGCGTTCGGGACAAAGCACTTGTCACATCGGGGGTTCTCGGCGGACTCGGTGTCCGGGGTGAAACACTTGGCGTTCCTTGTCTTGTCGGAGGCCTTGTTGCTCTACGGCGAAGAACTTGGCGTCAACGGGGTCCGAGAAGGCGATCTTGACGGCACGAGCAGGATCGGCCTTGGTTCGGGGTCTCGGCGTCCGAGGCAGCTCTTGTCGGTTCCTCCGGAAGGACTCGTTGTTCGCGGAGCTCATGGTCATCGGGGTCCGGGTCTTGGTCGATGTCGGTAGCTCTTGGTGTCCGGATGCTCGGGGTGAAGAACTTGTCGCGTCGGTGTCTCGGTGTCCGAGGGGTACTTGCAATAAGGAAGTAGGCCTTGCGGTTTCCGTGTCTGCGGTTCAAGAAGGCGTGCTTGTCATCCGTGATGGCGAACTCGATGTCCCGAGAAGACCTTGGCGTTGTAGATGACGGATTCGGGTTTTCGGGTTCTGTTGGTAAGCTCGCCGATGTTCCAGTAGTCTTGTGGCGCAAGATGGTGAAGACACACCGAGGTTGCCTCGGTGGTGGTTATCTTCGCTCGCTCTCGCAGAGCCGCGTCGGTCGACTGAGGAGACGCATGGGGCGGCGACGACGGAAGTGCCCGCGGGCGCTGATGGGGCCGAGGGCGAGACGCGCTGGGCGAGACGCCCCTTGGCGGGCGGAGGGGCGCTGGTCCGCCGACGGCGGCGCTTGGACGGCAGGCCGGGCGAAGCCTCAGCTGGCCGCAGAGGAGGACGGCAGAGCGCGGGTGGCGGCCCAGGCAGTCGAGGCTGCAGGGGAAGGGCCAAGGGCGGCTGGAGCGGAGGCGAGGGCAGGCGGCCTCGGCTAACCGCGCGTGGAACGGAGGACGGTGGCGGGCGACGGCGATCTTGGTGAGGAGGTTGCAGGGCAGGCCGCACGGGGTGAGGGAAGGAGCTCAGCGCGGCGGCTGCGGCGGGCGGGCGGAAGCAGCGGGCGGCGGGCAGGCGGAGGCGCGCGGGCGGTGGTGGCGACGGCGCGGCGGAGGAGGCTGGCGAGGCCGGGCGAGCTCGGCGCAGCCTTGAGAAGAAGGGAGGCGGTGGGCGGTGCGGCGAGGTGCAGCCAGCTGAGAGAGCTGGAGGCGGGCGCTTGGTGGCTGAGAGGGAGCACGGGGCGAGGGAGGCCGGAGGTGCGGGGCTCGTCGGCGGCGGGTCGGGGCCTGCAGGGTGCGGCGGGGATCCGGCGGAGGGCGCGCGGTGGAGCGAGGTGAGCGGGAGAGCGCGTGAGGGGAGGGGAGAGGACGCGGTCCAGGCCGCGTGGAGGCCGCGGGTGGGGCCCGCGTGGGACCGGGGGTGGGAAGAGAGGTTGCTGGCAGGTGAGGCTGGAGGGGTGGGTAGGGCCACGGTTCAGGTGGTTGGGGTATGGCGCGTGGGGCCAGGGAAAGAGGTGGAGAGGCTGGGTCCCGCTGGCAGGCAGAGTGGGTAAGGTGGGGGTGTGCGCGCGCTGGGTGCGTGTAGTGGGAGGGCTGGTGAGCTGAGTGGGGGAGAGAGGAGAGAGATTAGGTGGGGAGGGTTGAGGGATGATGTGGCAGGTTCTGAGTGGTTGAGGAGGAGGAGGTGAGGTGGCAAGTGATTGGAGGGTGAGGGGGAGTGGGGGTGTGGGTAGGGTTTTAGGTAGGAATAGGATTAGAGCGGACCGATTTAGTTTTCTTCTGGGCGGTCGTTCGGTCGGTTCGGACCGTTAAATCGCCCCACCAAAAATAATTATAATTTTTATTTATTTTCAAATAGTTTATAGCTAGTTTTGGACAAACAAAATATCCGGAACCTCCGGGGGGTTTGGCGTTTGAATAAAAGTCGGGGCGTTCTAGAAAACAAACGGGCTTTGCGAAATAGTTTTATGCAAACAGTGCATGATGATGACGATGCAATGCACAAATTCAACGCGATTTTCTAGTAGTGGTTTTGCGGGATGCCACAATTCGACACCACTAACAATGGATCTCGCCCTCGAGATCCGCCTCATGGTACCGGAAGGAAGGGTCGGCGATCTGCGTCTCCTCGCTTTGTGTAGATCCTCGCGACACCACTAACGAGGGTTCCTTCTTCATCTGGAAATCGGCGACACCACCAACAATGGGTTGTTGCTCCTGATCGTCTAGAGAACACTCCGGGGAAACAAAGGACGAAGTTGAAGGTAAGGCCACCTCTAACTTCCATGGATAGAGTAAAACTGCTGGATCCACTGATCCGACGTATAAGAGCGAATGATAAGAGCAGTGGTAGGGTAGCTACTCCATCCCACACTCAAACCATTACTCTGCACACGAATAAGCGGATTAAGCATCCAACTCTCGGAATTAGACTGAAGATCTCGACAAGCGAGGTTCGGAAGTTGCGTCGGAAACACCAGAAGAGACAACAGAGATCGTTTGAAAGGCACAATGATTAGGTTCCGCGATGGTTCCATTGGCATGAACAACACATGCTCACGGTCGACTCCAACTTCACCAAAGCTCGTCCTTCTCATATGTTTTTCAACGACACTGATATCCGGCAAGGAACACATATGGATAAAGATTTCAGAAACAAAAGATTGGATGAAGGGTACAGCGGACAAGTTGCAGATTGATGATCGTAGCACCTCCGTTACAAAAAGGGGAAAGCGAAGCCCTGAAGGTACGACGGAAACCCAACCACGAAATCTGGACTCAAGAGAGAGAAGAGCGGATTCAAAACACGAGAGGTAAGAGGAGAATAGCAGAGGGTAAGGAATAAAATCAGACCCTAATCGTAACTATCCAACCGATTTTGCAAAAATAGTTTTGACACTCTAGTTCGGCCGTTAGCTAGGTTATCCCACAGTTTGGACTTGTGGGTATCGCAGCTTTGAGCTCGATACCACTCAGAACACCCTCGAATCGGACCTATGCAAGTTTGAGCAAAATTCAAACCCGCATAGAAACGATTCAAAGGTGCCCACCAGCACTTTCGATGCGGTGGAAAGCGAAATAACATTACACAACAGCCCTCGATGGGACCCACAGAACAGATATATATAACAGCGACTCCGGGAGTCAAGAATACAGATATAATATACAAAGATCCAATCACCTTGAAAACGATAGAGCGTCCAGCTACGGACAAGAGGCAAATGGGGCTAAGAGCCCTGAAGAATAACCAATGGCGTCCATAACCCTGCCCAGGCCAAGCCGGAAGGGTAACCCTGCTAACGGAGTCGATCTCAAACCTGCTTAACAAAAGGGGTGCCGACAAAGGGCAAAGCAGAAAACAAAGAAGGAGCGTCAGTACTGAGGCCAGTACACGGCGAGGCTAGAATTCGGCGGTCCTCGCCTACATAGGTATGGTGGATCAAGCGGCGTGACAAGATGCAAAACAACCTATAGAGACTCGATACAACTGGCGGATATCAGAGAGGGATGAGAATGACCTAACCAGATCCAACCTGAAGCTAACATCAAACAAACCCATCCTGGTGTTTCCCCCTCGAGACCAAACGAGGAAGTCAACCGAGGAACTCACACCGTTGGCAGTTTTATTTATTAAGTTATCGTTGTAGCAATTACTAGTCAGGTGTAGTTAATCATCCTGATAAAATAAGCAGTGGGCACTTTTACTTAATCATTCCGTGATAGTTGCAACAATTACTAATCAGGTACAGATAGCATGAGATAAACCCAAAACCCAGCAGTTGTTGGTACTTTTATTCAGCCAATTCCGTTGTAGTTGCCATACTTACTAGTCAGGTACAATGGTCGCAAGCGACAACCAAACAAGCAATTGTGGGCAGTATTAATTAGCCATTCCATTATAGTGAAGCTGATTACTAGTCATTATAAGTCAAATTTATAGCAGTAAACTTTAGTTATGCTTGTCTATGATCGAGATAATGTGCTCCAAGTCGTCCATATCCGTGGACACGGCTTTCAGAAAGTTTTACCCGGCCGGGGTGCACCAATAGCAACACACGCTCGATCAACCTCGGAAAAACCAAATCAAAACCCAATGAGGCTTTCACGACTGAACAATCACAGGATTCAGAAATATTTCAGGGGGCCACCCCCTGGGGGAAACCCGCAACGAAGTAAGCAAGCTTCGAGACGGACTCAAGGTTTGCGTCAATGGCTGTAAGCGACAGCAGATCCCCAATCGGGGATTGTCGATACCGCGTAATCACTCCGCATCCAAAACAGTACAGTGTGCTCCTCGCACAATTAAAATACAGAAAGTAGCATGGCATAAGTACAGGATCGTAAATAAAACCTCAAACTAGTTGTGGCCCCAAGAAATAAGACTGAATCAAGCTCTGGCTCAGGGGGGTCCCATATACCTCCCGGATGTGGATAGCGCGCAAAAAATCAAGGAACAGGTATCAAGTACTCGGGGTCTTACGGGACACAAGTGGGCGTTCGGAAACCAAATATTATCTATCACCCACCGATGCCTCTGCTTATTCAATTTTAGTTGTTAAACAGGAATTTAAAGTGGCGATAAGTAAATCTAGAACCGTCTCCAACATCAACATGCGGCAATACATCAGCAACTGTGGCATATGACGACACATATCAGCACCTGAGCAAGCATCTACGACGCGCAAGTCCAACTATCTACCAATCAACAAGTAATAGGAGGTGTCCAAGGCAATATATGGCTGCAAGGGATCTCAAGGGTACGGAATCTAGAGCATCGCAACACAGATAACAATAGATCAACAGGAGGAAAGTAAATACTATAAAAGTAAGATAGGTAGAAAGGGGAGATGCTCGCCTGAAAACATTGTCGGAGGTTCAACCGAAGATCGGGGCGAAGCTCACATCAACTCAACGGCCTTATCCGCGAAGAAGCAAAACACTAGGAGAAACACCGGATGCAATATTTAATACACGGCGGAAGATCGGCATGATGCATGTATGATGCATGACATGGCAAAGGTGCAATGCAATTAGGTCAAGATTAAGTGGAACCGGGGTCCCGACAATTAATTAATAGGTTCATGTTGTTTAGATTCCCCGCAAATTAAATGTTGTTTAGCAATGCAACAGATGGACCGGTTCGCTACATATGTTTAAATGAGGCCAATATAAGGCTAGGTTTGCCCGCATATGGGCCCCATATTTAATTATTAGGTGAATCGGCATAAGGCCCCCAAACCACATGATATGGATGCAAGATGACGATTAAATATGCAACAAGTTGTTATGTTATAAAATAGGGTTCGAGGGAAAGGGGTTCACACATTAGAGGGGGCTCGACGATCTTGGGTTCCGGGGTTCGGGGTTCGACAGGGTCCAGGGTCCGGTCTCGGGGTTCAGGGTTCGACGAACGCGTTCTCAGATAACGGGGGTAGTTCTTGGCGCATCCGGGGTCTTCGGGTCACGTTGTCGGTCATGGCGTTCGGGACGAAGCACTTGTCACATCGGGGGTTCTCGGCGGACTCGGTGTCCGGGGTGAAACACTTGGCGTTCCTTGTCTTGTCGGAGGCCTTGTTGCTCTACGGCGAAGAACTTGGCGTCAACGGGGTCCGAGAAGGCGATCTTGACGCGGCACCGGAAACGGGATCGGCCTTCGGGTTCGGGGGTCTCGGCGTCCGAGGCAGCTCTTGTCGGTTTTCCCTCCGAAGGACTCGTTGTTCTGCAGCGGAGCTCATGGTCATCGGGGTCCGGGTCTTGGTCGTGTCACCGGTAGCTCTTGGTGTCCCGGGATGCTCCGGGGTGAAGAACTTGTCGCGTCGGTGTCTCGGTGTCCTCGAGGGGGTACTTGCAATAACCGGGAAGTAGGCCTTGCGGTTTCCGTGTCTGCGGTTCCAAGAAGGCGTGCTTGTCATCCGTGATGGCGAACTCGATGTCCCGAGAAGACCTTGGCGTTCGGTGTAGATGACTTCGGATTCGGGGTTTTCGGGTTCCTGTTGGTAAGCTCGCCGATGTTCCAGCATGACGACAAGATGGTGAAGACACACCGGAGGTTGCCTCGGTGGTGGCAGTTGGTACTGTTCGCGTCTGGCTCTCGCAGAGGCTGCGTCGGGTCTGACCTGAGGAGACGCATGGGGCAGCGACGACGGAAGTGCCCATGGCGGCGGCAGACGCTGGGGCCGAGGGCGAGAACGCGAGGCGGCGGGCTGTGGGGCAGTCGGTCCGGGGCGCTGGACGGCCAGAGCAGGCGAGGCGAAGGCCTGGCTCGCCCGCAGAGGAGGACGGCAGCAGAGAAGCGGGTGGCGCTGGCGGGCCTGCAGGGGGAAGGCCGCGGCTGGAGGCGGAGGGCAGGCGGGCGGCCTCGCTAACGGCGCTGAACGGAGGACGGTGGCAGGCGGGACGACGACGCTGTCGGGAGGGTTGCGTGAGGCGGAGCGGCACGGGGTGAGGGAAGGAGCTCCTTGGCGGCGCTTGCGGCGGCAGACTGGCGGAGGAGCGGGCGGAGGCGGGCTGGCGTGAGGCGGTGGTGGCGGCAGCGCCAAGGGGGGAGGGCGCTGGCGAGGCCGGCGGCAGCGAGCGGCGCCTGAGAAGAAGGGGAGGCGTAACGGGCGGTGCGTGCGGCCAATGCGAGAGAGCTGGAGGCGGCGTGCTTGGTGGCTGAGAGAGGAGCACGGGCGAGGGAGGCCGAGGTGGGGGCTCGTCGGGTGGTCGGGGCCTGCAGTGCGGGGGATCCGGCGAGGCGCATGGTGGAGCGAGGTGAGCGGGGAGCGCGTGAGGGAGGAAGGGACGCGGTCCAGGCAGCGTGGAGGCATGGTGGGAAGCGTGGGACCGGGGGTGGGAAGAGAGGTTGCTGGCAGGTGAGGCTGGAGGGGTGGGTAGGGCCACGGTTCAGGTGGTTGGGGTATGGCGCGTGGGGCCAGGGAAAGAGGTGGAGGGGCTGGGTCCCGCTGGCAGGCAGAGTGGGTAAGGTGGGGGTGTGCGCGCGCTGGGTGCGTGTAGTGGGAGGGCTGGTGAGCTGAGTGGGGGAGAGAGGAGAGAGATTAGGTGGGGAGGGTTGAGGGATGATGTGGCAGGTTCTGAGTGGTTGAGGGAGAGGGAGGAGGTGAGGTGGCAAGCAGTGATTGGAGGGGGTGAGGTGGAGTGGGGGTGTGGGTAGGGTTTTAGGTAGGAATAGGATTAGAGCGGACCGATTTAGTTTTCTTCTGGGGCGGTCGTTCGGTCGGTTCGGACCGTTCGTCTGCCCCACCAAAAATAATTATAATTTTTATTTATTTTCAAATAGTTTATAGCTAGTTTTGGACAAACAAAATATCCGGAACCTCCGGGGGGTTTGGCGTTTGAATAAAAGTCGGGGCGTTCCAGAAAACAAACGGGCTTTGCGAAATAGTTTTATGCAAACAGTGCATGATGATGACGATGCAATGCACAAATTCAACGCGATTTTCTAGTAGTGGTTTTGCGGGATGCCACAGCTATTCTCACACTTTCCTCTTTTACTTGATAGATGGGAGACGTCAGGACTGAGTATGTCACCATGGAGTCACCAAGGCCCTTTGCAAGGCAGTTAGCTCAGCTCTCTCAGTCATTGGGATTGCCACTGCCTATGTTCAAGGGAAGAAGGCTGTACACCTACGGATATGGAGAGGATGCATGGGAGATCACTACCTTCATATTCAGAGATGCCGCCTTGCCAAACCCCGTGCACTTGATCTACACCAAGACATATTGCAACTGGGGACTTGGAATCAACTTGGCCATACATGAAGCCCTGTCTCGCCAGTGCCACTATGTCCGACACCTACTGCCTGAAGATTCACCCTACCGTGACTATGGGAGGCGTGATGAGGATGGGAACATTGTGGTTACCCCGGGTGACAGGAACAACATGCCGCCCCGTCGGAGGCACATAGAGGACATGGAGAGGGAGAATGGAGCTCTAGCAGAGAAGGTGAGGATGATAAAGGAGATTGCAGATTTTACTAGCAATGGTATGGTGGTCCAAGGACAGGAGATTGACACTTTGCATGAAGCTGTGGGAGTTCTGGAAAATGCCCTGATAGCCAGAGATGCAACCATAGCACATCTTCATGGTACTGCGCAGGAGAACACCCAGAACATACAACAATTGCAAGGGACAGTCCAGGAAAGGGACCAAACCATTGAAGCTATGACAGCCCAGATTGCCGCTCTCTAGGCATAGCTGAATCCACCCTCTGATGATGACAATGGAGATGATGGCAACAATGGGGATGATGACAGTGGAGATGATGGTGATGATGAGGACGAGGATGATGATGATGGAGACGATGATGGTGGAGGAAATGAAGCTGTTGCAGTTGCAGCTGAGAATGAAGAAGAAGAGGAGGATCCAGAAGAGGTGGAGTTTGAAGTCTCAAGTGATGGTTCAGGAGAGGTGTACACTCCGCCGCCATGGTTGTACCGCGAGCCGAAGCGCCAACGCATGACCGCAAGGACCTACCTCAATCTCTTCAAGAAATAGATAGAAGTCCACCAATTAGTCCATGTTAGGCGAATTCGTTAGGATTAGTCTCGATCGATGTGAAGCTTAGTTCGTGTTAGTTTAAGAGTGATTAGTTGCTTATTTGTGTACTCCAATATCCCAGGATTTATTTGTGCGAATTTTAATGAAAGAGTTATGGCTATTTGGTTACTATCTGTGCTATTTTTGCTGCAGTTTTCTGCTGATACAGCAGTACTGCGCGATTTTTCATATTTTTCTGGTAACTCGGAAAAATCTGAAAGAAATTGGGCTGATGCGAAATCGCTGTGCTATATGCACAAAAATCAGCTAAATTTTCTGACGAGTTTAAGTCAGGCGGAAAAATTCGCGAACGCTGCTGGACTGTTCTGGCAGATTGCTGTTTTGGTTGTGTAGTTGATCTATTGTTTAGTTAACCATTGCCAACTCTTGCAAAGCTATTTCAGTAGGTATATGCTGCTAGGATAACACCTGGGATGTTGCTGGATCGCTTGTTTGTTGATGTGTTGCTTGCTTGTGATTGTCTGCTATTGTTTGTTGTTGTTTGATCATATGCATGGGTAGAATCCTATTATTGTAGTTGATTCTTTCTAAACTTACCTATGCTGAACCGCAGATGCCTCCCCGCTGCCAACCCACTGAGATGGAGCAGCTCATGGAAGCTCAGGCACAGCTGACCCAAGTGATGACCCAGTTCATGGCAAACCAGAACAACAATAATGGAAATAATCAGCCTCAGGGAGATGCTCTCACCAGATTTCTGAGGTTAAGGCCAGCCAAGTTCTCTACTGCAACGGAACCAATGGTTTCTCTCGACTGGTTGCGTTCAGTCAACAAGGATCTAGTAACTGTCGGATGCCGATCTTGAGAAGGTGAGGTTTGCCGCTCACCTCTTTGGAGGGACCAGCCGCTTCTTGGTGGGACACATTTCAGATCACCCACCATGGACACCGTAACTTGGGCAATGTTTGAGGAAGGTTTTAGGACCAACCACATGTCTTCGAGTTCGAGCCTGAAGAGGAAGGAGTTCCGCAACTTGCCAAACCAATCGCACTGTGGCGAGTACATTGAGGAGTTCAACAACCTGTCCGTTATGCACCTAAGGATGTTGACACCGATGCCAAAAGGAGGAGAGATTCTGGATGGCCTCGGTGATGAGCTTTCGATACACTGGTGGTTTATTGCCCCACTTTCCAGGATCTTATGGACAAGGCCAGGATCTTGGAAGGGAAGCATAAGCAGGTGGAGAACCGCAAGAGAAAGAACAACAATCACCACTCTGGTTCACACCACAAGTCTCGCACTTCATATGATGGATACTCCAAGCATGGAGGGAGTGACCATGGGAGCCATGAACGCCACCACCATGGAGGCGAAGGACATCGTCATGACAACCATAGGAGCAGCCACCACTACCGCAAAGGAGGACACTCTCACCACTCTGGAGGACACGGTGGACATGACCGCAACCGTGATCGCAGCTTTGTGAAGAAGGATCTGAGTGAGGTGACATGCTTCAAGTGTAAGCAGAAGGGACACTATGATGACAACTGTCCGAAGAAGAAAGGACTGAAGCCAACCAACGGCGAGAAGGCCACAGTGAACCACATGAATGTGGAGGAGATTCCAGATGAGCCTGACCTTGTGATTGGTAAGTTCCCAATCAACACTTACCCTGCACTTATACTTTTCGATACTGGTGCATCGCATTCATTCATATCAAGGGCATTTGTGGATAAGTATAAGTTACCTACTGAGTCTATGAAAAGGTCTATTAGAGTGAGTTCACCTGGAGGAGATATGATAGCTAGTGCGGGATGCCGCGATTTAACTGTGAGGATTGGAACACACAACTTCATTGCACATTTGGTAGTGTTGGATTCACAGGGATTAGATGTCATTCTGGGTATGGATTGGATGTCTATGCATGGGGGACACATAGATTGTGCACAGCGAGCTGTTTCACTCAAAACCCCGGATGGTAAGAGGATTAGATTCAAGTCGGCTGCACGACCGAGAAGGTGTGAGTTGAATTCTCTTAAGGGGGTTAGCATGGATATTGTGCCAGTGATTAGGGATTACCCAGACGTGTTTCCGGAAGAGCTGCCAGGGATGCCACCTGACAGAGATGTAGAGTTTCTTATCGACCTGATGCCGGGAACAGGACCAATAGCAAAGAAACCATATAAGATGGATGTGGATGAGCTGAAAGAATTGAAGAAACAGTTGAAGGAGCAGCTGGAAAAAGGATTTATTCAGCCTAGTGCGTCGTCATGGGGAGCACCTGTTGTGTTTGTGGAGAAGAAAGACAGCACCAAGAGATTAGTGGTAGACTATCGCTCGCTGAATGAAGTAACCATCAAGAACAAGTACCCTCTGCCGAACATAAATGATTTGTTTGACCAACTGGAAGGAGCAAAGGTGTTCAGCAAGATTGATCTGCGATCAGGCTACTTACAATTGAAGATCCGAGAGGAGGATGTACCAAAAACCGCCTTCACCACTAGGTATGGTTTATATGAGTATATAGTTATGTCTTTTGGACTAACGAATGCCCCGGCATACTTCATGACCATGATGAACAAGGTATTTATGGAGTATTTGGACAAGTTCGTGGTGGTGTTTATTGATGACATACTGATATATTCCAAGGATGATGCCGAGCATGAGAAACATCTGAGGATGATTATGGAGAAGCTGAGGGAACACAAGCTGTATGCCAAATTCAGCAAGTGTGAATTCTGGCTTAACACTGTTGGGTTTCTTGGACACGTAGTGTCAGGAGAAGGAATTGCTGTTGATCCAAACAAAGTGACTGCAGTAACAGAGTAGGAAGCGCCCAAGAATGCAGGAGAGATTCGAAGCTTTTTGGGACTTGCTGGATATTACAAGAGGTTTATTGAAAACTTTTCCAAGATTGCTAAGCCGATGACTGAACTTCTGAAGAAGGAAAGGAAGTTTGAATGGTCAGACGTATGTGAAGCCAGCTTTCAGGAGTTGAAGCGCCGACTAGTGACCGCGTCTATTCTGTGTTTACCAGATCTACAGAAGGATTTCCAAGTGTACTGTGATGCTTCTCGACAGGGACTTGGGGGTGTGCTGATGCAAGATGGGAGAGTAGTGTCTTATGCCTCGCGACAACTCAAGCACCATGAGCGGAATTACCCCACACATGACTTGGAGTTAGCATCAGTACTTCATGCGCTTAAGGTATGGAGGCATTACTTAACGGGAAAACACTTTGATGTGTACACCGACCACAAGAGCCTGAAGTACATATTTACACAGAAGGAACTGAACATGAGACAAAGGAGATGGTTGGAGCTTATAAAGGATTATGATATGAATCTACAATACCACCCAGGAAAGGCCAATGTAGTAGCAGATGCTCTGAGCCGGAAGGTTTATGCCAATGGATTGACGATTGGTGAATTGCCTGAGGACTTGTGCAAGCAATTCAAGGACCTTAGACTGGAGGTAGTGTCTGAAGGATACCTAGCAACAATGGAAGTCCAACCAACGCTACAGGATAGAATCAGGAAAGCTCAGATAGGAGACAAAGAGATAGATGAAGTTAAGGAAAAGATGAAGGAAGGTCGAGCAAGGGAATTCCGCGAGGATGAGCAAGGAACTCTGTGGTACGGAGATCGATTGTGTGTTCCCAACGATCCCGAGATAAGGAAGTTGATTCTGCAGGAAGCTCATGACTCGCCATATTCCATACATCCGGGCAATACGAAGATGTATATGGACCTAAAGGACAGATTCTGGTGGAAAAACATGAAGGGAGACATCGCGGAGCATATTGCCCTATGTGACTTATGTAGTCGAGTAAAGGCAGAACACCAGAAGCTAGCAGGGCTGCTACAGCCGTTGCCCGTGCCGGAATGGAAGTGGGATAGAGTGGGAATGGACTTTATCATAGGATTGCCCAGGACCAGGTCAGGATATGATTCTATTTGGGTAGTGGTCGACCATTTGACCAAGGTAGCCCACTTTATACCGGTAAAGATGACCTATACAAGTGCAAAGTTGGCCAAGATTTACATGGACAAGATTGTGTGCCTACACGGAGTTCCCAAAAGTATTGTATCTGACAGAGGCACCCAATTTACCTCACACTTCTGGCGCCAGCTGCACGAGTCACTTGGTACTAGGTTGGAGTTTAGCACAGCGTTTCACCCACAGACTGATGGACAGACCGAGAGAGTGAATCAGATTTTGGAGGACATGCTGAGAGCTTGCGCTTTAGCTCATGGTTCTAGTTGGGATGAGAATTTGTCGTATGCGGAGTTTTCCTACAACAACAGCTATCAAACCAGCATCAAGACGTCACCGTTCGATGTGCTATATGGGAAACGATGCCTAACACCATTGCTATGGGATGGAGTAGGAGAACGTCAGCTGTTTGGACCTGATTTGATCAAAGACGCTGAGGAGAAGGTCACCTTGATTAGGGACAGGCTGAAGGTAGCAC
This sequence comes from Avena longiglumis, assembly GCA_030063025.1. Classification (NCBI taxonomy): domain Eukaryota; kingdom Viridiplantae; phylum Streptophyta; class Magnoliopsida; order Poales; family Poaceae; genus Avena; species Avena longiglumis. The sequence continues at coordinate 187,495,174 of CP125974.1, read as the reverse complement.
AATCAAGGCAGAAGAGCTACGCTTACGCCAAGCGCAAGGAAGTGGTGTATGAGATAGGTCATAGAGCATACCTCAGGGTATCGCCGCTTCGTGGAATCAAGAGATTTGGAATTAAGGGTAAGCTGGCACCTCGATTCATTGGACCGTATCGGGTCTTAGCACGCAAAGGAGAAGTTGCTTACCAGTTGGAGTTGCCCGAAGCTCTGTCCGCTGTCCACAATGTGTTCCACGTGTCCCAGCTGAACAAGTGCCATCCGGAGATGGTGGATACACCATTGAGAGACACTGTACCGCTAGAGGAGGTTCAGCTTGAGAATGATTTGACCTATGAGGAGAAACCGGTCAAGATTCTGGAAACAGCGGAGAGGACTACCCGTACCAAGATAATCAAGTTTTCCAAAGTACAGTGGAGCCACCACACCGAAGAGGAAGCCACTTGGGAGCGTGAGGATGACATCCGAGAGGACTACCCACACCTATTTGCTAGCCACGCCGAATCTCGAGGACGAGATTCATCTTAAGGGGGTTAGTATTGTCACATCCCAAATTTTAGATTTGGTCTTGCATATCATTCATGTCATTGCATCATATATTTCCATGCAAAACCGTCGAGTAGAAAGGTTCGGCGAAACGCCTTTTTACAAAACCCTATTTTACTTCTCTACGAGTTTCCTGTGGGAGGCTTTAGAAGGACTTGCGACATCCACCCCTGTAGGTTCGAGTTTTCGCACAAACCTTGACGAAAGGTTGTTCCCCTCGACGATACGAACCCGTAGGCGCGAAAATCGCTCCAATCGGAGTTCGTATGCAAAAGCCTCGGACGTTTTAGTAATCCGCCGGAAAACGGTCCAAAAATCCGGACCGATTTCCGAGTTGGAGTCAACTTCTGGACCGATTTGGAGTAGGACCGCGCGAGGGGCCCCACTTAAGGACCCAACCGCCACCGCCTCCTTCCCTCGATTCCCGCGCGCGCGCCAGCGACTCGAGGCCGCGCCGCCTCCTCGCTGCCGCAGCGCCGCCCTCGGCGGCCGCTGTCGCTGCCAGCGCCGCCGCCCTTCCCGCTGCCCGTAAGGCAGCGCCGCTGCTGCCGCTGGCCGCCGCCGCCACGCTGCCGCCATGCCGCCGCTACAGCGCCACCGCCCCGCCGCTGCCTCGATTCGCGTGCTCGCATGCATGCATACACGTACGCGCTCGCGCGCCGTTTTGTGTCGCGTCGTTGACGACCTTGAACCGCCCATTAACCGTGTACGTCCGTGCAGGAAGAACCCCGACGCCGAATCCGATAGACACCGCCGTTCGGAACTCGCCGCACCTTCCGGAGTTCGTTTCGCCATCCGTTTCCGGTAAGACAGCAGCCACCGTCAGATCTCAGATCAGCGGCCTAGATCGTTAGTTGACCGGTCAGACTCAGGCGTTGACTAGTCAGACGCCTACCGGTCAACAAGACGCTTTGACCAGTCAATGCATACGCTTGATCGGGTCAATTTCGTTAATCCTTTTAGTTGGCAGATTTCGGTAGAATCTTGTAAATTGCGTAGAAATTAAACCGCTTGACCAAAAATTGCAAATAAAATATGTACGGGTTCAGTGAGTCGTGTAGAATCTCGCTGTACATTTGGTTCAGACTTTTACAGCCAGGTTTAGTACAGTTTAATCAAACTAGTTAGTGGCCTTTTCGGAGTAATAAATTCGTAGAAAAAGATCCGTAGCTCCAAAAATCGCGTATGATATGTCCCTGAACTCGGGAGAGCGAGGCGAATCTCATCGTGAATTAAAAGGATAGGCTTACTGTAAAAACTTCTGCAGGAATTGTCTAATGGCTTTCTGCAGTGTTTTAATTACTCGGAAAGTTTTATAACTCCTTTTTGAGTAATTCCAGTTGGTACTGTTTCTAATCAGCGATGCCTATGCGGTAGAATTTTCCCAAGATTTTACAAACAGTATACTACCGGTAGTGAATTATTAAGTTCTAGCTCTAGTGGTGAGCTTTACTTTTGTCTAATAGTTTTCCTAGCGCTAAAACTATTTTCCATGCATGCAATCGGTAGTGTTATGTTATAGGATGTTGTGGTGCAGCTGTAGCACCAATTCACTTGTCGTTCTTGCATTCATGCATCATATTTGTTGCATATGTTGTGGATTGTTCGTTTATGATTGCAATTGTATCGTGTAGATTGTGTTGAGTGCAACACTTGCTCGTGTGAGGATTGTGCTCCAGACCGCTAGAACCAAGGCAAGTAGATGCTACCTTGTTCATGATATCGTCCTACTATTTTCTATGCATTTTCGTGTATTTTGTAGATGCATGTGTAGGATGATACTATCGCTATGCTATGTCCTATTATGTGGTAGGACCCTCTTCGTAGATGAACCACCGTTGGTAGATGTGCTTAGCCATGCTTTGTTGAACGAGGGCTGGGTTATATCAATGATACTTGTTTTCTCAAAGTATTGGTTTGTGAAAACTAAAAACAACTTAATCAATGAACCCCCTAGGTGTGATGGTATTGATAATTTTTGGTGGTTTCATTGCGAAAAGGCACCTAGGTATCAAGAAAGAATGATTGGCTTCTTTATTGTGTAGCTTATGTGTACAACCATGTGCCAATAATGAAATGGGCGGTTGGTTGGACTTAGTAGGTTGTGGTAACTCGAACCCGCGTATCCAGAGATGTAGAATTTTGGTAGGTTGGACCGGTGCGCGTCGGGATTGAGGAGCTACTTCCCGAACAGTCTCTTCTTGGTCTTCTCCCTATCATCACCCAAAATGAGAGTGATGGTACGAGCTGGGATGGCCAAGTCACATGGGTAAAGTGTACTAACCTCTGCAGAGTGTATAATCTAATCGATTAGCCGTGTCCCCGGTTATGGACATCTGAGTTGCTAGATATTGATTCCATGACATGTTTCTCGCTCATTCTAATTTCATAATTGTTTTAATATTGTTGGGTTAACTTAATTGGGATCTTTTCAAAGAAAATCAAAAACTGTTTATGGAAGTAGGACAAATGTATTTGCAAATACAAGCCAGACACAGCTCCACCTGCCAAATATGCATGTAGATGTTAGTACTATTGTCTCCATTACTAGCTCTACTTGCCATACATTCCATGTATTGACCCTTCGGGGCTGCTACGTTTCATGTTGCAGGTTATTCCGATTCTGATTGATCGTTATAGGCCACGGTACTCCACTCGGCACTTGTTCACTTGTGGGCAATTTCAAGAATGGAGGATTTACATGTTTAAGTTGCTACCTGAATAATTTGAGCTAGCTTTATGCTAAGCTTTTATTGTAATAATGGTACTCTGGATCTTTGTAGTTCATGATACACGGTTATTTTGCTATGTTATCTATCTTACTCTATTGTGGGCCAATGAACCGATCCAGGGATTGGCATGTCACATAGAGGCCACAGTCTTTTCAGAACCGGGGTGTTACATCATCACGCCGTTCGGAGTATTCTGCTACAACACAATACCCTTCAGGCTAAAGAACGCAGGCGCCACGTACCAACGGTGCATGCAGGCATGCCTGAAGGACCAGATCGGCCGCAACATCCAAGTCTATGTCGACAACATAGTAATCAAAACAAGGGAGGCCAAGACGCTCATCGACGATCTCCGCGAGATGTTCGATAACCTTGATCGATACAAGATAAAGCTAAACCCAGAAAAGTGCGCCTTCGGCGTCCCATCTGGTTAGCTGCTAGGCTACTTCATCTCCCAGCGAGGGATCGAGGCGAACCCGAAGAAAATCCGGGCCATAATGGCCATGGAGAAGTCAAAGAACCTCAAGGGCGTCCAGCAGCTTGCCGGGCGAATTGCGGCATTGAGCAGGTTCATCAGCCGCATGGGCGAAAAAGCTCTGCCATTCTATCAGCTGCTACGCAAGGCAGACAAATTCGAGTGGACACCCGACGCGGACGATGCATTCGAAGATCTAAAGCGGATTCTCTCTACCTCACCCGTCTTGGTCACGCCAAAGGAGCACGAGCCTTTACTGTTGTACATAACAGCCACACACCAGGTGGTAAGCACCGTACTGGTGGTCGAGCGACCCGAAGAAGGCAAGACCCACGGGGTCCAACGCCCAATCTACTACCTCAATGAGGTATTGACGCCGACAAAGCAGAGGTACCCTCACTACCAGAAAATCGCCTATGGCGTGTTCATGATGGCTCGTCGGCTGAGCTACTACTTCCAGGAGCATCAGGTGATGGTGGTCAACGAGGCACCCCTTAACAGCATCCTGAACAACCGGAGGCCACAAGACGAGTGGCCCTGTGGGGCATCGAACTGTCACCTCTAGACATCATCTACGAGAAGTGCCACACGGTCAACTCTCAGGACCTTCCGGACTTCCTCGTCCACTAGATGGAGCTGCAGCTACCAGACACACCGGACATGACACAGTCATGGACGATGCACTTCGACGGCTCCAAGCGCGAGGCCGGAGCAGGAGCCGAGGTCATACTGACCTCCTCGCAGGGCGGCAAGATGAAGTACGTCCTCCGGATGAAATTTCGAGCTTCCAACAACGAGTCCGAATACGAAGCCCTCATCCACGGCATGAGGATGGCCAAGATCTGCGGCGCGACGCCCCTGGTCATCTACGGAGACTCGAACCTCGTCGTCCAGCAGACGATGAACGAGTGCAACGCACACGCCGCCAACATGATTGTGTACCGCGCACTCTACAACGCACTCGAAGGACGCTTCGACGGCTGCGATCTTCGGCATGTTGGGAGAGAAAGCAACGAAGAGGCTGACAGACTCGCCAACACCGGCTCCACCTGCGCACGGGTGCCACCAGGTGTGTTCCTCAAACAGATCTGCGTGCCATCAATCAAAAGGAAATTTCCAAAAGGATCACCCGAAGAAGCCGAGCACTCGGGGGCTGCGCTACCCGACGGTCAGGAAGGACCCTAAAAACTCGACATAGAGGTCGCAGTAGTCAACCTGATGCAGGTCATGTCAGTCGAAGAAACGTGGACACAGCCGTACCTCAGGTACCTGATAGATGGAGAGTTGCCTGATATCCCGACATATGCTCGGCGCATATCTCGCCGGTCCAAGGCCTTCACCATCATCAATGGCGAGCTATACAAGCGCAGCATTTCGGGTGTACTCCAAAGGTGTGTCACCGTCGGCGACGGAAAAACCATCCTCCAAGACATCCACGAGGGCATCTGTGGCCATCATGTGGGCAGCCGCGCCCTTGTCGCCAAAGCTCTACGAGCTAGGTTCTACTGTCCAACGGCCATGAACGACGCCATGGACATCGTCCGAATGTGCAACGGGTGCCAGAGGTTCGTAGATAAACCACACGCACCAGGATCAGAGCTCAGGACCATACCCCTAGCCTGTCCCTTCGCCCAATGGGGCCTCGACATGATCGGCAAACTGCCCAAGTCCTCGAAAGGAGGCCACGTCTACCTCCTGGTCGCAGTCGACAAATTCACCAAGTGGATCGAGGCCATGCCCGTTACTAACCAAAAGGGCAAAACGGCCGTCAAGTTCTTCGAATCCATTGTTTACAGGTTCGGCGTGCCGCACAGCATCATCACCGACAATGGGTCGAACTTCATCTCCAAAGAATTCCAGGACTTCTGCGAAGACCTCGGGATCAACATCACATACGCCCCCGTGGCGCACCCGCAAACAAACGGGCAGGTCGAAAAGGCCAATGGACTCGTCGGTGGCGGCATTAAGAAGCGCCTCATGAGCCCACTCCAGCGACTCGCAGGAGCCTGGACACAAGAGCTACCCTCTATTCTCTGGATCTTGCGCACGACGCCAAACAACTCAACTGGCTACATGCCTTTCTTCATGGTGCACGAAGCCGAAGCCGTGCTGCCTGCAGAGGTATGCCACAAGGCCCCACGGGTCGTTGCCTACAGCGAGGCCGAATAGACGGCCGCACTTGAAGACGCCGTCGACACAATCGACGAGGCACGCGACATCGCCGCGGCTCGATCAACGGTCTATCAACAGAGCCTCCGCAACTATCATAGCCGTCAGCTGCGCCCAAGGTCCTTCGTCGAAGGAGACCTAGTCTTGCGACTCAAGCAAGAGAGACCGAAGAAACTCGAGTCGCCCTGGGAAGGACCCTACATTTTCACTAAAGTAATCCCAGGTGGCGCCTATCGCCTCAAGCATGTGGAGTCTGGAGTCGCATACTCCAACCCATGGAACGTCGCACAATTGCAACGTTTCTACCCCTAGCTACCTCCCTCTTTTTACTTCCAATAAGGCTATTACCTCCTCCTTATGCTATGAATAAATCTTAGTGTCTCGCCCAAATTTTTTTGTCTATTATTCGCATTTTCTTCATACTACAACACACTCGGGGGCTCCCTTCACCTCACGACTTCGTCAACTGAGAATAACGTGTGTACACCTGAGTAGCTGACCACGTCAGGCTGACAAAAAGGGAACGCATACAAACAAATCACCACGTGCTAACAACAATAAACCTTTACAACAAAGGGCATAACACGCCCAGTCAAATACATACAAATTTTACATCTATCTTTTTACAGGTCCTACCTATTCTAAAGAATCACCTGCGCACGCTGCTCCAAGAGATCTATAATTTGTTCGGCATACTGCCTTACAGCCGCATAATGTGGATGCATATCCCACACACCACCATCCGGCCGAAGAGGCGGCCCAGCTGCCACAGTAGCAAGATTTACATCAGGACGATGTAGCAGAACAAGGGAAAGCGCAGCCTTCACACCTACAACAAGCTGATGCCGCACCAGCTCCCTAACATGATGCACATCTCGAAACTTCACCAGCAGGGCCCAGAGAGTCGATGGGTGCCTCATCCAAGGGAAACATCACGTGCAAAACCGACGCCAACGAAGTCTTCGTTTGAAGCAGCACCCGCGACACCTGGTGAACACGATCTTGCATAGTCGCAAGGACCATGGCACGATCGTTGTCCATCTAGAAAAAGCCGCCGACCTCCATGTCCTGCTGGGTCAAGCAGTTGATCCAAACAACAACACGCTCCTTTTCCTCCTTAGGAACAAGGTTAGCACCTGCAACAATGGCAAAGTAAGATGACAGGCTAGCAGCCGCATCCGAAAAAATGAGCAGCAGCTCGAAAAACTTACATTGAAGTTGTTCGGCCAGACAACGCAACTCCCCCATCAAATACTCCTCCCTGGCAGCGCCTCGCTCTGCCTTCGATTTCCAAACATCGGCGTGGCCGCGCACTCCAAGCAATTCTTTCTCAAGACTACGGATGCGGTCACGAAGAAACACAAGCTGCGACGCACCATCCAAAGATGGCGCAGCTGAAGTGTCAACGGGATCATCACCCGAAGGTCCCTAGGGTAAAAGAAGGCAGCGATATGAACAACCACACGAATGAACAAAGAGCTCGGAGTTTCATTATATGCAGCAAAAAGCCACTGCATGGCACAAGGACTGTTCATAGACATAATTACAACAAAAGAAACAAAAGCTATCCTACAACTACAAGGCCTAAGAAGTTGCGTCATGAGTAGCCTCGGAGCCGGATTGCCTGTTCTTGGCCTCCCCCTGCTGCCTCAACGCGTACTCAGCCAACAAGTCAATCAACTTCGGCCCATAACATTTACAACGGGCAGCGTAGAGGGAGAAGGCTACCTCGGATCCGTCAGCAGCCGTTGGCATCTGGGAGGTGACCTGATGAAGATCTAGCTCTGGATACACATTTTTTTAACAGAATTTTTTTCTTTTTCCTGTTTTGTTTTATCTTGGTATTTACATTTTCAAATCTGCTTTGAATCCATTTCAAAAATACCAGAAACTTTGTAAATATATATAAAATATCTCAGAGGCCCTTTTAGTCCATTTGGGCTTCACTATTTTGGTAAGTTTTCAAATTCAAATCATTTGAACAAGTTTCAAGGAGGGAGGGAAAAATAGGGTTTTAGGGTTTCATATTTTTTCCTTCAATGCACAATTTAGATGATGATGCTCATGATGCACAATCAAACCCTAAATAATGTTTATCTAAAAGTGGGGTGTTACAACAACCATCAGGTTTCGAAGACTCTAAAACTCCACACTTTATATGCAAACTGGAAAAGCTCTTTATGGTCTCAAACAAGCCCCTCGGGCATGGTATTCCAAGCTAATTACAAAGTTACAAGCACTTGGTTTTGTTCCCTTAGCTTACACCTCACTTTTTATTTACAAAAGTCAGGTATCATGATGTTTGTCTTAATCTATGTTGATGATATTATAGTCACTAGCTCATCTGTCATGCCATCTCTATTATACTACATGATCTCAAGGATGAGTTTGGTCTCAAGGATTTGGTATACCTACACTTCTTCTTGGGTATTGAGGTGAAAAGGTGAATGATGGTTTACTTCTTACACGGGAAAATATGCTACTGATTTGCTTACAAAAGTTGGTATGAGACAGTGCACACCATGCCCTACTCCTTTATCCTCTACTAAGCAGTTGTTTCTTTGTGAGGGAACACCTCTTGGTCCTGATGATATGAATGAGTACAGAAGTATTGTTGGTGCCTTACAGTATTTAACATTGACACAACCTGATATTTTTTTCTCTGTGAACAAGTTTTTTCAGTTTTTACATGCTCCAACAACCTCTCATTGGACAACTGTCAATAAAATATTGAGATATGTTCAGGGTACTCTGATGACTGGACTCACTTTTCAGAGGTCCTCATCTACTTTGCTCAGTGATTTTTCTGATGTAGATTGGGCAGGTTTTCTTGATGATAGGAGGTCCATAGGAGGTTTTGTTATATTTTTTGGACCAAAATTAATCTCTTGGAGTGCTAGAAAACAAGCTACAGTCTGAAGGTCAAATACTAAAGCTGAATGTAAATCCTTAGCAAATGCTACAGCTGAGTTAATATGGGTCGAATCATTTCTTGGTGAACTTGGTGTTACACTAAGGGAAAAATCATGATTATGGTGTGATAATCTTGGAGCAACATATCTATCTGCTAATCCTGTTTTTCATGCAAGGACAAAACATATTGAGATTGATTTTCATATTTTTAGAGAAAGAGTTGCAATAAAAATGTTAGACATCAGATTTATTTCCAGTAAAAATCAAGTGGCAGATGGATTCACAAACGCGTTTCCAGTCAGGGATATTCATGAGTTTAAACGTAATCTCAACCTCTCTGAAGGTTGTGATTAAGGGGGATTATTAACAATATTATACATATGTACACCTGGCATGAAGTAGTACTTCACCCATTCTCCTTCTCTTGTACGGTTTTTTATATGGTTTTCTTGTACAACACTTGTAAACCTGATCGGTGGTTTTGTGCCCCGACTATATTAACATGAAACCAACATAGAGGCCATTGTGTTGTTCTAGCCTAAAACCTAATAGTAAGGAGGTGAAAATAGTTCAAAAGGTATCTCCATAATTTGCACCCTATTATGATTTTCTGTTATATAAACCCAATTTCCTAAATTTTTTAGCTTATGTAACACTAGTGCACACCCCCCCCCCTCTAACACCGGTTTGGAGGGCCCTCTAACAGCGGTTGTAGAACCGCTGTTGAGGGTTCGGTGTTAGAGGGGCCCCCCTTTAACACCGGTTCTTATACGAACCAGTGTTAAAGGGTGGCGACGTGGTCAATTGGCGCAAATTTCTAACACCGGTTCGTAACACGAACCGGTGTTAAAGGTTTTCTGCCGCGGCATGAAAATGGCCTAAATCTCTGCCCGGGCGAGTTACGCCTGCTTGGGCGCATGACGAGGGGCGGGAGGGGAATCGATCGAGCGGTATACACATACATCGTCATCGGTACATATGAGTACATGAATAATTAAGCAACTATTATTATACACAACATCGTCATTGTGTGGTATTCTCCGTAAACGTTGAAGCATCAAGTACAAGACAAACACGTTCAAGCATATATACAACGTTTATTTTAGTGGATATCTAAAGAGTTCTCCGCCAGGCGTGACGACCTCATCAAGTATGAACCCCGCCAATTCCTCTTGAATGGCTCATATGCGGTCAAATGGTAGGAGTTGGTACCGCATCCGTTCGATCTGAATATATATGAAGAATGGGGTCAATATATATAAGAATAAAACTCAACACAATTGATGGTAATAAAATAATGTTGTGTACTTTGTTTACTTACTCTAAGTTGTTCTAGTGCGGCTTGGCCCGTCGCACATATCGTGTTGCGAATGAACTCGCAAACATAGTACCCACATAAGTTATTGTCGTGTCCCTGATGCGCGCACTTTACGAGAATAGAGAGTTCAATCAAAATAATAATCAATAAAGCATGATATAATGGAATTGGAAGCAGAATCATAGAGATACGCAGACCTAGCTAGCTAGTATTACTTACATTTTGGTCTACAAATTTTAGTTCTTCTGACCATTCACCCACGGCCCTGCCCGTGAACCTTTTCCAAAACCTGTCCGGCAAATAAAATGGATAAAGGAGTAATTAATTACTTGTTGTCACGAAAGTTGCCGATCTAGTGCGATAATATGATTGAAATTACCTCTGGAGCATCTCTCTAAAGTCTGCACATAGCTCTTTTTCTTTTCGTAACGAGTCCATGACAAGGACTTTTCCTGAGTCGGGTTGAATGACTAGCAGAATAAAGTGGAACCTATGCACGCATAACTCATCATCAGTTACACTTAACATCGAGTAAGCCGAAACAGAATGTGTACAAGAGAGGGTAACAGTACTCACGAGAAGTTGTAAGGCAATAGTATTTCCCTTTTGGTTTGTTGTCTCAGTAAAGACCTTAGCAAGTAATCTTCTATTTGCCCGGGTTTGGTTCTTACCACTTCTTCATGAACTCTATTTGGGTCAACGAACCCAATGTCAAAAGGCCCTCCTTTCATGCATTCCATAAAATTTTTCCTGCATAATAGTATATACATATATGGTGAGCATATATGTATATACATGCAATTAATGAAGTGAATGAGACGAGAAAGAAATTACAGAAATAGTACTTACACACAATAAAGGCTGATGGCAGCTTTGTCGAGTTCCTTCTGATTGAATCGAAAATGCAAGTCTTGAATGTTGAAGTCGATCTCGTCGTCTCCGCACAAGAAAATCTGATCTCTTATATGCGCCGTGATCCATTCTTCCTTTCTCGTCTTGCAGAAATCAAGATACCACTTGTGCAATCTTCGCATCTTTGTTGGTAGATTCTTGAGCTCCTCTTTCTTGACGAGATTCTTCCCATACTTCCATGGCCGTATGGGGTTGGCATCGCATTTGGGCAAGTTGTCTCCCATGATGTTCAAGTATGCAATGTAAGTCATCCTCATCTCATTGACCTTTCTTTGTAGCTCTGCCTCGTAATCATTTATGGGAGGAGCGTCCCGTGTGTCGAACACTTGGAGCAGGGCGCATGATTGGTTTTCCTGCTCTCCGAGCATGGGAACTATTTTCTGGGGTGCCGCACGACTGCTACTTTCAGTCTCCCTACGGCGCCTTGCATCCCCCTTCAAAATCTGGCGCTCGTAGTCCGGCACAAGTAGGGTTTCAGGTTTCAAAATATTTTTGTAAAACTTCTCCACCACCGCCGGATCTATTTTCTCCTTTGGCTTGGCCCGTCTAGGTGCAAAGAATTTCTTGACCTCTTCTTCTGAGATCCTATTGGTCTCCTCGTCGTTGCGATTCCACGGTAAAACCGGCAATGGCTTGGCGGAAGGCTGCGGGACATAGTTTTTTGAACTCTTTGGCGTACGGTTTCCTGTGGATTTCTTTGTGGCAGTGCTAGTGATGCTCTTCGTGGTAGTGCTCTTCCGCTTATGCCGAGGAGATGGCTGAAGCGCCGGAGATGGCTGACGGGCAGGAGATGGCTGGCGCGCCGGAGATGGGTGGCGCGCCGGAGATGGCTGCCGCGCAGGAGATGGCTGAAGCGCCGGAGATGGCTGCCACGGAGAAGGTGGCTGAAGCGGCTCAGACTGCTGACGCTGCGGAGACGGCGGGGGTGCCAGTGGCCTCCAATTTGGAAGCACGATGTGTTCCTTCTTCCAAAGAATGGTTGTTTTCACTGCAAATTTGAGTTGAGTTTCCCCTTCACCTGTAGCATGGTCAAGCTGTGCTTCCTCATATTCCTTCACAACCTCATCCACCCCGACAATAGCATAGCCATCTGGAATCGGTCGGCAGTGGTAAGTTCCACCAGCTACAGGAGGTAAGGCATAGCCAACAACCACCTTAATGGATAAGCCCATTAATCTCACATGCAGCTCAGCGTGTTCGCTCTCCGTGATCTCATCGACGGGGTATCGAGGACCCGCCATTTCACGCGTGGGCTGCACGTTCTCCGTGGAAGCCACACTGCTTTTCTGTGCAAAGTTTGGGCCGCCGGCAGCTTGCAATGCAGGCTCTTCGTGCCGCTGAGATGGGCCGGTAGCTTGATGGCTCTGTTGTGCATTCACTTGCGCCTGTAGCGCCACAAGTGCATGTTCTATCTGTGTCATCCGCTCTGTACGCTCTTTTTCTTTTCTGCTGTGCCATCTGTAAGTGTCGCTCCACTCGGCAAACCCATCCTTCCACGTCATACCCCCTGTGCCTCGTGCATGTCCAGGGTGTTCTTTTTTACCGATGGAGTGTGTGAGCTGGTCATTCTCTCTGTCGGGATGGAAGGTCCTAGCGGCTGTTTCCTCGTATGCCATGATGAGTTCAGTGACGGGTTTGGCAAGGAGGGTTGGGAAGATACACAATCCTGTTTCTGGGTCCAACCTTGCCCCGATTCCGTAGAACCAAGTCTTTGCACGTAGGTCCCACCCATGTGTCTGGGGTGTGATCCCTCTAGCGCGCAGGGCCTTCTCAGCTTCCTCCCACTTAGGCCTCTAAGATATGTAGCCACCTGACCCCGTCCTCTGGTGATATTCCTTCTTATAGGCATTTAGCGTATTGGTTTCTGACCTCTTTTTAGCTATAGAACCTTCCTTATATGCCACAAATTCGGGCCAGTGAGGTCTTATCTTCTCATAATATACGTCTTCGAAATTTGGAGTCTCGCGAGCTTTGACAAATTTGTTCAATTTTGTCTTTCATTTGCGGAAAGTGTTAGCCATCTTCTTTAGAGTCCACTCTTTGATCTTTTCCTTTATAACCGGTTTGTTTTCATCCTCCTCTGGCGAAAGGGTGAAATTTACCAACAACGAATTCCAAAGCGTTTCTTTGGATCTTTCATCGACAAAGGTACTGTCGCCCTTCTTTGGCTTATTCCAATATTCAATTATGATTGAGATTTGGTCCCTAACAAGAACTCCAGCCTGACATACAAATTTGTCTGCGGCCTTCTTGGGGTCCATCGGCCTGCCATCAGCACGGACTGCTTCGATCGTGAACTTTGCACGATCTTTTAACCGATGGATCGCGCCTCACTTGCTCTTTTTCGTAGAAGAAGATTGTTGCTGGCTGGTCGATCCAGAGGGATAAAAGAAGAAAGAAGCGTTAATTAATACATGTAGAAGAAGATTGTTGGTGGAAGTCAGCAGAGGCTTAATCAATGCATATACCTCGCCGGACTTTGTAATCACTAAATAGCGTTCACCGGAGTCTTCATCTTCTCCATGACTACTTGAGCTGTCATCATGTCCCTCCAAGTTCAGATATTGTGAGGTGTCCTCATGGATAATGTTCTCCATTATTTCTTCGCCTTCAAGGTTTCTACTAAGTGGATCCATAGTTTCTAAAACAATAATATTATCTAGAGTAAGAGAGTAAACATTCAAGTGGACTTGGATTCATAATAAATATTCTAGAGTAAGATCATGGTAGACATTTATAATTTTAAACCCTAACTTCTATGCAAGTTATAACAAACTATTTATCTTGATATCACTTAAGCTCATGAGAATAATATTAACCATCTTAATTCCTCAGAACTTTATGTGTCAGATAATAATGAAGGATCACCATAAAATTTCTTCAATATTATAAGTTATTAATTAAGAATCAAATCTCATGAATTAATAGTAATACATCCTTTAATAAGTTATGGTTTATATAGGTAAATCAAATTCATAACAAAAGCCTCTACAAAATATTAATAGGAAAAGGACCTATATAAAGAAAATAAAGAAACTATAATACATACACTTTCTTAATAATCCTTTCTTTTGTTCATATAAAAAATATGCATACCCTTTATTTTTGTTCATACGCAACAATATATATACATATACTTTCTTATATATACATATATATACACTTTCCTAACAATCCTTTTTTTGTTCATACACACAAATAAAATTATTCAATCCAATATATATTAGGATATTTATATGCAACAATATATATACATATATGCATGTATGCAACATTTATATACATATTAGGATAAAATTACACACAAATAAAATTATTCATACACAATAATATATATACATATATGCAACATTTATCCAATATACACACAAATAACATTTATCCAATATCCCATATTCATATCCAATAACAGAGAGCTCACCGCCGGTGGCGGCAAACTCGATCAGGGTCCGAGCGGCGGTGGACGGGGTTGGCGGCGATGGATCTGAGTTGGCGGCGGTGGATCCGAGCGGCGGCGACGACTCTGGCGGCGGTGGACCCGAGCGGCGACGACGGGTGGTGGCGTCGTGGCGGATCCGGCGACGAAGGCGACGCGGGTGGACGGCTGAAAGGATATGGATGTCGCCTAGAGGGGGGTGAATAGGCGATTAAAACTTTTCCTAGAGTGGCTCAACAAAGGCGGAATAAAACTAGTGTTTACTTTGTTAAGCACAACCTAGAACAACTAAGGTTCACCTATGTGCACCAACAAATTATGCTAAGAAATACAAGCAACAAAGTGATAGCAAGATATATATTACTTCAAGCACGAAGGCTATCACAATGTAAATTGCATAAGTAAAGAGCTCGGGTATAGAAATAACCGAGGCACGCGGGGACACCGATATTTTACCGAGTTCCTCCTAACATGGAGTACGTCTCGTTTGGAGAGGGGTGATATCAAACCACCAACGCCACAAAAGGCCTCCCTTATTCTCCGGTGAATCTCACCCCAATGGGATCGATCCACGCTTCCACTATCGGTGCACTTGTCGGTGGCAACCGGAACCTCTCACAAGGTTGGGGCACTTCTCCATAACTTAATTGGATGCTCCCAACAAACGCCACAAAAGGCCACAACAAATTCCACCAAGGCCATAATGCCACCAAGGACACAAAACCGTCTAGGGTTCCAAGAACCCAAGAGGGACAAACTCCAATGATCAACTCAAACCAAATCCTCCGAGGAGAACTCAAACCGATGCAACAAATGCAAATAGAAAGAACATCACAAAGATGCTCAAATCCCTCACTCCCAAGTTCCAATAAAGCTACTAAAGCTATTGGGGAAACAAGAGAGGAGGAATCAAAGAGAGACAGAAAATCCCCCAAAATCTAGATCCCCAAAGATACACTCACAAAGAGATGTTTTGGTTTGGTCAAAACGTAGATCTAGATCACCTCCAACAACCCCTCAAATATATGCAAGAATCAATAGAGGGGTGTGTAGAAATCAATCTCAAAGAGCAAAGCAAATGGGGGCAAAGCTTGGACAAGAGGAGGAGGAAGAAGTAACCCTAAATGAAAATGGACAAAAGACTTAAATAGGGCTAGACAAAATATAGCCGTTGGGGTATTTTCTGGACGGTCCGGTAGTACCGGTCCCAACAAATCGGACAGCAGCGAGCGAGGAAGAAAACGCAGCAACAGCAGGTGGTCAACGGGGGGAGGGGCACGAAAGCAGCAGCTGGCCCACAACGTGTGCGCGCATGCGAGCGGCGGCCAGCATGCATGGCAGCAGCAGTAGCTGCTAAGCGCCTGTGCAACAGCTCAGCAAAGAAGCAGCAGCAAGGCAGCCAGCAGGTGGCATGCGAAGCAGACCAGCGGCAGCAGGCCAGCGGGAGCGAGGCGGGTGGGCAGGGCGAGCGTGAGGCACGCAGCCAGCTCAGCACAAGGCAGCAGCTGGCGGCGATCTGCAGCGAGGCTCAACGCGGCATGCGGGCGCGGCAGCAGGGCAGCCAGGCGCGCGACGAGCCAGGTCAACGTGGCGGGCGCAGTGATGCGGCGAGGCTCTGGATCTGGGGAAAAAACTGTGCAAATAAACTGGGTCGGCCGGTAGTACCGGGGCCGGTCCGGTAGGACCGAAAATTGGTACCGGACCGGATCGAAGCGGGCTGCGGCGCCAGGCACGAGCGGTACTGGGCTGCGGTAGTACCGCTCGGCCTAGATTTTCTTTTTCTTTTTCAATTAAAACGGCAAATATTCAAACGGTCATAACTTTTAAACGGTAGCTCCGATTGACCCGATTCCAACTGGAAATATTGATTATCACCAAGTGGGAGTGTATCAATTAATATAATGTGAGATACCTCACTTGGTGAGAAACCGAAAAGCCGCATAAATCAAAATCGCAACAAGATACATATGGGAGATCCGATTTTGATAAACAAGAGCTTGTTATGGAGATTACCACAAACTCTATATCCTCACATGGATAAGACCAAATAACAACCAAATACGATGATGCAAGTATGCAAAGGTTTGAGCTCTCTTCGAACGATGTGACCGAATTACTCATACGATAGCCTCTCTTGATAGTAGGGTTATCTATCCTAAACCCGGTCTTCTACACACAACAAGAGACCGGCAAAAGGGAAAACCTATCAAGATTATACCTTTGCCTTGAGCATTCCACTTGAGCTCGATGTAGACGGTCTTGCCCTTCTCAAGATGGAACGCCTTTCTTAATTCCACATCATCGACCTCGCATATTGAGCTTGCACGATAAATCTTCTTTGCATTTCATCGACCTTGAAGCCAACACATGCTCCAAGCGATGCCAGTGGACAAATCCTACAAATCCTACAAGTATAACTTAATACACACATTAGTCCATAAAGATTGTAATTAATTATCAACACCACACATGGGGGCCCAACATGTTCTTTCAACGGCGACGACGAGGGCTGGACGGCGATGGCAAAACGGCGACGATGCGGCTCTCCTTTGCTCCTCTGCGCGCGCAATTTTTCGATCTCGCTGGTGGGAAGAAGGAAGAGAGGAAGGCGCGCGTTATAAATCCCCCCTTTAACACCGGTTCGTGCCACGAACATGTGTTAAAGGGGGGCGCATTTATTTCATTTCGCGCCCGCACCCCCCCCTTTAACACCGGTTCGTGGGGGGTGGCGCATTTATTTCATGCATTAAAGCGGTGGGGACATTTTTAACTCAAAAAATAGGATATGAATTTAGAAAATTCATATCTTTTTCATTTCAACTCAGAAAAATATGAATAATATATCATAATTTTCAGAAAAATAATATCTATCCATTCATGTAAAAACATTTTATATTTCCTTTAGATGAAAATTTTCAAAATAATTAAACACTTACATATAAATTTTGATTATTAAATTCAAACAAAAATAAAATAGACAAACCCTAAAACTTTGAACATAAGAAATATTAAGCATCTAAAAAGGAATCTAACCCGATCTTTTTTTATTTTTTATCCCCGTTTTATACTATCGTCAAACTTTGTCGAACAACGGGCATGAAGATTCTTAGCTCAGGGCCAAGCCTCGCTCAACTTGCATTGGATTTTTGATAAAATAGCATATTGTGAACCTAAAAATGATTTTTGTCTTTTTTGAGTTAAAAATGTACCTGTAGTTCATATCTGACCCACTTCCTAACGATTCGGCAGGAATTTGTCTTTTTCATTAGAGGTGGACGGCAAGATTTCAGATCCCCCTGTTGGTACATTATCCATATAAGGTGGTCTAGTATTTTTGTAAAAATGTGGTGGTGTTTTTTTGAATTAGCCATTTGGTGGTTGCTTCACAAAACCGTCCGTTTTTTATGCTCGGAAAATGGAAAATGCCTTTTTGGTGCGATAAAAAGGAAAACTTCCTCTTGCAACATTGTTTGCCATGCCATGATGCACATGTATGCACATTATGGACATATTATCACAAACTATGCCTTGATTCTAGCCATAACATTGGTCATTTGACCCGAAAGCCAAGAAACCTCGAATGAGATAGGTCATTTTGTGAAGGTTTTTTGAGACATAATCAATATACCAAGTTTGAGATTTTTCCTTCTAACTATGTCACATAATATAACACCACGCGAAGGTTTCGCACTGTTTCGATTTTTTTATTTTTTATCCCCGTTTTAAACTATCGTCAAACTTTGTCGAACAACGGGCATGAAGATTCTTAGCTCGGGGCCAAGCCTCGCTCAACTTGCATTGGATTTTTGATAAAATAGCATATTGTGAACCTAAAAATGATTTTTGTAAAAAATCATGAGCATCGTATCATGTACCTGTAGTTCATATCTGACCCACTTCCTGCCGATTCGGCAGGAATTTGTCTTTTTCACCAGAGGTGTACGGAAAGGTTTCAGATCCCCCTGTTGGTACATTGTCCATATAAGGTGGTCTAGTATTTTTGTAAAAATGTGGTGGTGGTTTTTTGAATTAGCCATTGGGTGGTTGCTTCACAAAACCGTCCGTTTTTTATGCTCGGAAAATGGAAAATGCCTTTTTGGTGCGATAAAAAGGAAAACTTCCTCTTGCAACATTGTTTTCCATGCCATGATGCACATGTATGCACAATATGGCCATATTATCATAAACTATGCCTTGATTCTAGCCATAACATTGGTCATTTGACCCGAAAGCCAAGAAACCTCGAATGAGATAGGTCATTTTGTGATGGTTTTTTGAGACATAATCAATATACCAAGTTTGAGATTTTTCCTTATAAATATGTCACATAATATAACACCACGCGAAGGTTTCGCACTGTTTCGATTTTTTTATTTTTTTTATCCCTGTTTTAAACTATCGTCAAACTTTGTCGAACAACGGGCATGAAGATTCTTAGCTCGGGGCCAAGCCTCGCTCAACTTGCATTGGATTTTTGATAAAATAGCATATTGTGAACCTAAAAATGATTTTTGTAAAAAATCATGAGTATCTTATCATGTACCTGTAGTTCATATCTGACCGACTTCCTGCCGATTCGGCAGGAATTTGTCTTTTTCACCACAGGTGTACGGAAAGGTTTCAGATCCCCTGTTGGTACATTGTCCATATAAGGTGGTCTAGTATTTTTGTAAAATGTGTTGGTGGTTTTTTGAATTAGCCATTTGGTGGTTGCTTCAAAAAACCGTCCGTTTTTTATGCTCGGAAAATGGAAAATGCCTTTTTGGTGCAATAAAAAGGAAAACTTCCTCTTGCACCATTGTTTTCCATGCCATGATGCACATGTATGCACAATATGGCCATATTATCACAAACTATGCCTTGATTCTAGCCATAACATTGGTCATTTGACCCGAAGCCAAGAAACCTCGAATGAGATAGGTCATTTTGTGAAGGTTTTTTTGAGACATAATCAATATACCAAGTTTGAGATTTTTCCTTCTAACTATGTCACATAATATAACACCATGCGAAAGTTTCTCACTGTTTCGATTTTTTTTATTTTTTTATCCCCGTTTTAAACTATCGTCAAACTTTGTCGAACAACGGGCATGAAGATTCTTAGCTCGGGGCCAAGCCTCGCTCAACTTGCATTGGATTTTGATAAAATAGCATATTGTGAACCTAAAAATGCAACTAATATTAAGTTACATAAAGCACGACTGAAAATTAAGATACATAAAAGAACTAAAAATTAAGATACATGGCCAAATTAAGTAACAATCGGCCGAACTTGTTTCAGAATGTTGGAGTGATTCAGTCATGCTCCTGCCTACACCTATAATACTCACCACTATAGTCGTCGTACTCGCCGCCACCGTCATCGCTGTCGTCGTCGGGGTCGCCGTAATTGAACCTTGAAGGCTGAGTACGCGTGGGCTTGACTTGAGGGTAGCGCAGACGGGGGTTAGAGTCGGCGACAGTGTCATAGGACATGACACTCTGGAGAGTACGACCGCGCCACCATAGCCGACGGCCGGCCTCGTTGAAGTTCGGAGGAGGTGGGCTGTCCTCCTCGTGCCTGGCGAGCGCCCTCTCACGCCGATCCACGAAGAAGGCTTCCCAAGTAGGGAAATAGTCGGGATGCCATCTGGGATTCCTCCGCTGCTCCGGCGTGAGCTCGAAGTAGTAGTGGTTCATGATGGCCATCCGGCGTGCCACACCTAGAGGGACAGGAGGAACCGGCACTCCTCCGGCGCTCAGCATCCAGCCGACGGGGACACAGTAGCCCGGCGGGCAAGGCTAGTTCGAGGTGCAAAGCGCCTCCGCCTCCCTGGATGTTAGTGCTACGGTGAAAGCCATGGGAAAGAGTGATGAGGTTGCATATATGAGTCTACATATGTGCAATGACAATGGAGGCCAACCCTACATATATATAATGAAGAACTGGCGGGAAGAACTAGAGGGAAGAACTGGCGGGAAGAACTAGCGGGAAGTAAAATGGCGGGAAAAAATGGCGGGAAGAAAAATGGCGGGAAGAAAAATGGAGGGAAGAAATAGAAGGAAGAAAAATGGCTCATTTAATACATATACTGTTAACAGAAGAAATATGACATTGATTTCCATGTCCAGAAGAAATACTGCTCAGGCATTCAAAAAATATTTCCTTCTCTACTTTGGTAAGAGCGTAGCTGGCAGGAGTTAAGTGGCATCGTTTACCCTTCTCGTTCTCAGGATGCATAGGCATATCAGGGTCTTTCAGACGTTGCTGGTCCTGCCGTACTTCCGGTGTATCTTTTGTCTTCCCATACACTCCTAGGAAGCCTAGCAGGTTCACGCAAACATTCTTCGTCACGTGCATCACGTCGATTGAAGAGCGGACCTCTAAGACTTTCCAATAGGGTAGGTCCCAAAATATAGATTGCTTCTTCCACATGGGCGTGTCCCAGATCGCATCGTCATTTGGAGCAGATACTGCCAGGACCTTTTCCAAAGATTACTTCTAGGTCCTTGACCATACCAAATACCTCCTCACCAGACGGGAGGACAGGCTTCCTCCGGGGTTCTGCCAGACGTTTGAAATGCTTGCCTTTCTTTCTTACTGGATGCAGGTTCGGAAGAAATCGACGATACCCTAGGTACACAACCTTCTTACATTTATCCAAATATACACTTTCAGTCTCATCTAAACAGTGTGTGTATGCATTGTATCCCTTGTTTGTCTGCCCTGAAATGTTACTAAGAGCAGGTCAATCATTGATGGTTACGAAAAGCAATGCTCGTAGGTCAAATGGCTCCCTTTTGTGCTCATCCCACATACGTACACCTGGTTTGGCCCACAGCTGTAACAGTTCTTTAACTAATGGCCTTAGGTACACATCAATGTCGTTGCCGGGTTGCCTCGGGCCTTGGATGAGCACTGGCATCATAATGAACTTCCTCTTTATACACAACCAAGGAGGAAGGTTACAGATACATAGAGTCACAGGCCAGGTGCTGTGACTGTAGCTCTGCTCACCAAAAGGATTCATGTCATCTGTACTTAGACCAAACCTTAAGTTCCTTGCATCACGTGCGAAGTCCGGGTACTCTCGCTCGACTTTTCTCCACTGTGACCCATCAGCGGGGTGTCTCAACATCGCGTCTTTCTTATGGTCTTCCATGTGCCATCGCAACAACTTGGCATGCTCTTTATTTCTGAAGAGTCGTTTTAACCGTGGTATTATAGGATCATACCACATAACCTTGGCAGGAACCTTCTTCCTAGGGGCCTCGCCCTCAACATCTCCAGGATCGTCTCGTCTGATCTTATACCGCAGTGCAGTGCATACCGTGCATGCATTAAAATTCTCGTACTTCTCACCGCGGTAGAGGATGCAGTCATTAATGCAGGCATGTATCTTTTGCACGTCTAATCCTAGAGGGCAGACAACCTTCTTTGCTTGGTATGTACTGTCGGGCAACTCATTATTTCTTGAAAGAAGATTCTTCATTTTTACCAACAACTTTGAAAATCTTGTCGTCACATTCTCTGCCTTCCATTGCAGCAAATCCAGTGTGGTACCTAACTTTTTGTGGCCATCTTCGCAAGTTGGGTACAACAATGTTTTGTGATCCTTTAACATCTGCTCCAGCTTATCCTTCTCCTTTTCAGTTTCACATTCTTCCCTTGCATCAGTAATGGCCCGACCAAGATCCTCATCAGCGGGCCCATTTGCTGCCTCTTGATCTTCATTATTGTAACACCCTCAGAATCGGCCCTATGCAAGTTTTAGCGATTCCCGCCAAACCCGCATAGAAACGATTCAAAGGTGCCCACCAGGCACTTGCGTGCGGGTGGAAAACGAAGTAACATCATTTCACAACAGTCCTCGATGGGACCCACAGAACAGATATATATACAACAGCGACTCAATGATTCAAGAATACAGATATAATATACAAAGATCCAAATCACCTTTAAAACGACATAGCGTCCGAGTACGGACAAGATGCAAATTGATCTAAGAGCCCTGAAGAATAACCAATGGCGTCCATAACCCTGCCCAGGCCAAGCCGGAAGGGTAACCCTGCTAACGACGTCGATCTCAAAACCTGCTAAACAAAGGGGTGCCGACAAAGGGCAAAGGAAAAAGAGAGCGGTCAGTACTGAGGCCAGTACACGGCGAGGCTAGAATTCGGCGGTCCTCGCCTACATAGGTATGGTGGACTGAAGCGGCAGCGCAGCATGCACTAAACAACCTATAGAGACTCGAGATAACTGTCGGCTATCAGAGAGGGATAAGAAAGGCCTATTCGGAACCAACCTGATTCTACCACCAAACATACCCATCCTGGTGTTTCCCCCTCGAGACCAAACGAGGAAGTCAACCGAGGAACTCACACAGTTGGCAGTTTTATTTATTCAGTTATCGTTGCAGCAATTACTAGTCAGGTGTAGATAATCATCCTGATAAAATAAGCAGTGGGCCGTTTTAGTTAACCATTCCGTTGTAGTTGCAACACTTACTAGTCAGATACAATTAGCATGAGATATTCCAAATCCCAGCAGTTGTTGGTACTTTTATTTAGCCATTCCGTTGTAGTTGCGATACTTACTACTCAGATACCATGGTAGCAAGCGACAACCCAAACAAGCAATTGTTGGCAGTTTTATTTAGCCATTCCATTATAGTGAAGCTGGTTACTAGTCATTATAAAGTCAAATTTATAGCACTACTTTAGTTATAGTTGTCTATGATCGAGATACTGTGCTCCAAGTCGTCCATAACCACGGACACGGCTTTCAGAAAGTTTTACCCTGCAGGGGTGCACAAATAGCAACACACACTCGATCAACCTCGAAAAAACCAAATCAAAACCCAATGAGGCATTCACGACAAAGCAATCACAGGATTCAGAAATATTTCAGGGGGCCACCCCATTAAGCTACCATAGCGAAGTTAGTGACTCAAACGGACTCAAGGTTTGGGTGGACGGTGTAAATGACTGGAACCGAAAGTGTGATGGGCTTGTCGATACTGCCAAATCGTGTCCCGATCCTAAGCAAGACAGTGCAAGACATCGCACAATTTAAATAAAGCAGTAAAGCATGGCATAAGTACAGGATAGTAAAAAAAACCTCAAACTAGTTTGTGGCCCCAAGAAATAAGAATAAATCAAGCTCTGGCTCAGGGGGGTCCCATAATCCTCCCGGATGTGGATAGCGCGAATATTCAAGGAACAGGTATCAAGTACTCGGGGTCCTACGGGACACAAGTGGACAGTTAAAAACCAAATAACATCTATTTCCCACATGTGCCTCTGCATTTACCTACTTCAATTTTAGTTATTAAACAATAATTAAAGTTATGATCATCTCCAACAATAAACATGCGGCAATACTCCAACAACTGTGGTACTTGACGACACGCAACGGCACTTGAGAAAGCGACTACGACGCGCGGTCCAACTATCTACCAAACAACAGGTAATAGGAGGTGTCCAAGGTAATATAAGGCTGCAAGGGATATCACGGTTACGAAAACTAGAGCAACGCAACACAGATAGCAATAGATCAACAGGAGGGAATAAATACTATAAAAGTAAGATAGGTAGAAAGGGGGAGGTGCTCGCCTGAAAACATTGCCGAAGGTTCAACCGAAGATCGGGTCGACAATCGCATCAACTCAACGGCCTTATCCGCGAAGAACCAAAACACTAGAATAAACACCAGATGCAATATTTAATACTACGGCAAAAGATCGGGCATGATGCATGTATGATGTATGACATGGCAAAGCTGCGATGCAATTAGGTCATATTAAGCGGAACCGGGGTCCCGATAATTATTTACTAGGTTCATGTTGCTTAGATACCCCACATTTTAATTGTTGTCTTAACAAGGCAGAAGATAGCACCGGTTCGCTACACAAAGTTAAATGGAGCCAATATTAGACTAGAATCGCCCGCATATGGCCCCATATTTAATTTAGGTGAATCGGCATAAGGTCCCCAAACCACACGAATATGCATGCATGAACAATTAAATATGCAATAGTAATATTATATATTATATAAAATATTGGTCTTAGAAAAGGGATCACACATTGGGTTGCGAAGATGTTGGTTCCGGGGGTTCGGGGTTCGGTCTCAGGGTTCGACGGGGATCAGGTGCGGATCAGGGCTACTGGTTCCGAGATGAAGAGCTTGGCGTTCGGCGTCCTTCGGTTTCATGTCGACGTGCTTGACGTCCAAGATGGGGAACTCGGCGTTCCGGGGAGAAGCCTTGGCGTGTCGAGGGCTCGGCCTTCGGATCCATGTCGGTGCACTCGGTGTTCCGGGTTGGAGATTATGGTGTTCCGGCTTCGGTTGTCGACGATGTACATGGTTTAGCGTCGATGCGTCTTCGGGTCCGGGACCGGGGTCCTTTGAGCCTGCGAACAAGTACTCGAAGTTCCGTGACGAAGATCTTGGGAGGGGCATCGCCGGGATCGGTCTTCAGGTCCGTGAAGGAGATCATGCATTCCATGAGGAAGACCTTGGCGTCCTTGTCGGAGTTCCCGGGTGTCAATGCCGAACTTGGTTTCATGCCGCTAGATCTTCGGGTCGAGGTTGTCATTGCTTCCGACACTAGTATCTCTGGATCCACTTATGCCACCCACACTAGACAATCTCCATCAAGTAGACCACGTCTCGCACGGGATTTGGCTCGAGCACCTTGTAGACAACGTGTAGCAGGAGGACAAAAATGGGCTCGGTGCGGCACATGCAAGAAGGCGTGGCTCGGCGATGGCCGACAACGAGACGAGCTAAGTGGCGCTCGGGGTCGACGTGCCTGGCGCGGAAGTGCCGGAGACGGGCACGGGGCTGCCATGGCGAGGAGGAAGAAGGGCGGCGACGCTTGGCTGAATGGCGGAGCGCGCTCTGCGGCCGGTAGAGGACGCGAGGGGGGCACGACAGAGGCAGGGAGGAGGCCGGCCGGCGGAGGCGAACTCGACGACAGGGCCACGGCCGGGTGGCGGCGGGTGCAGGAGGAGCCGGTGGCTCCATGGGCAGAGGAAGGAGTGGCCAGAGCGCGCCGGGCCGGGCTCGACGGTGGAGGGGCTTGGCGGTCGGCGGTGCAGGGAGGGAGCGGCGCTGGGAGAAGGCCCCCAAGGCAAGGGCCCGCCGCGGAGAAGAGGTGAGGACGGCGGCGGCCGGTTGCAGAGGAAGGCGGTGGCAGAGGATACGAGGTGGAGGCGGGGGGAGCGAGGCGGGCGAGAGGAGGGATGGTGGTGCTGGGGGCTTGCACCGGGAGGGAGGGCGACGGAGGATGCCGGCTAGCGACAGAGGATGGCGAGGGGCAGGTCCATGGAGGCGGGGACCGTGCAAGCGGCGGTGGAGGCGGCATCGAGCGAGGAAGGGGATGCGGGGGTTGGTGGGGAGCGTGGGTTCGGTCGGGGTCGGGTGGGACTCCTGTGGTGGGCGCCTGCGGTACGAGAGAGAGGCAGGGTCGGTGGGTGCGGGATGGGGAGCGTGTTCGCGTGCAAGACAGGGCAGGGGTGGGGGTGTACCGCGCGCGTGTGGCGTGTGTGTCCTGGGTGGTTGGATGTGTTGCGTGCAGGAGCCAGGGAGTGGCGGCGGCAGGAGGTTGTGTGTGCAGCGGCGGCGGGGTGGGGGAGTGAGGAGTGGGGATTAGCTTGGATGCTAGGGTTTGGCTAGGTAGGTTGGGTAGATTAGGGTTTTCCACCGGTTGGGCCTTTGGGCCTGACCGGTTTAGGTCTAGGTAGTATTTTTTTACATTTAAAATATTTTCTATTTTATGTTCTTTTGTTAAAAATCATTTTGGTAAACATCTTTACACGATTTAAATAGTAAGAGAAATAATTTGAATGTAAAGTAGAAAACGATATAGGGTTTTACAGGTATGCATGATGATGATGGCATGATGGTGCACAAAACAAAAACACGGGGATTTGTAGTAGTGGTTTTGCGGGATGCCACAATTATCTACCCTCATTGCAGTATCATCATATTCAAGATAGATATTATGATAGTTGTCATCATCCTCCTCTTCTTCGTTGTCTTCCATCACAACCCCTTTTTCTCCATGCTTGGTCCAACAATTATAGCTGGGCATGAAACCGGATCGAAGCAGGTGGGCGTGAATGATTCTGGTATTTGAGTAGTCTTTCTTGTTCTGACAGTGAACACACGGACAGCACATAAAACCATTGTGACCACGGTTTGCATTAGCCACAACGATGAAATTTTGGAGGCCCGTAATGTACTCGAAAGTGCGACGGTCACCGTACATCCATTGTCGGTTCATCTGCATTAATATATAGTATATATCAAAAATTAATAGGGAGATGACCATTTATATATATAGTACATCAATGACACATGAAAGGATAGTTGCCGACCTCGACCGAGAAGGAAAGAGCAACGAGAAAACTTATTTTGAGCTCTCGGGCATTTCACCGAACACCTCTTGTGCATACGAAAAAAACACACCCTCTTGCTAGGCTCCAAAATGAGATAGTGAAAAATGGAAGAGTGGGGGCTGCGGTGTCTTATATAGCCTCTTTAACACCGGTTCAAGCCACGAACCGGTGTTAAAGGGAACTGGGCGCGTAGGGGCCACGAACCGGTGTTAAAGGGGGCTTTTTGCTGCAGACGCCACGCAGACGGTTTATTTAACACCGGTCATAAGAACCGTGTTAAAGCCATTTCGTGCTCAACCAAAGGCCTCGTTTCCACTAGTGTAAATATTCACATTTGTTGATATTTCTAGCCCTTTTTCTATATTTCAAGAATTAATTTACTTGGAAAAATTGATGACATGCATTTATACTATCTTACTTGTACTATATATGTGGTACACGGGCCATAAGGGCCTAGGTCGAAGGCAAACCGGGATATCCCCTATTGGCGTTCATTAGTTTGCAGCGGGCTGGTTCATGGTCTCACAAAGCCGCTTTGGCGTTGTTGTTTCGTTGGGTCTGAAAATGGTGGAGGCTCAGCATTGCTTCCAAAGTGCACCTCAGGGGCACCGGAGTGGGATGGCGGAAATCCTAGGCATCGTTTTGTATTTCTCAACCCTTTAGCGTTCTATCTATATAGTTTTCGAGACAAATGTTTTGTCCTGGTCTGTATTTTAGTTTCGACCTATGTTTATTCATGTAACTTTGTTTTTCGTTAATAAAACATGTGGTTGCTTTAAAAGAAGCTCTATCATTCCCCCTCACTTTCGTGAGGTAGAGCGCAAGGTTTTCACCAAAATACAAACGTGCTAAGCATGGGCAACGGTCGTGTGGACTGCAATTGGCGATGGCCAGGCTTGTACGCCAACGCTCTCAAAATACCAAGCGAGCCACATGTAGACACATCCGGTAGATCAGAAAACATCCTCACCCTAGACCAATTAGATCGAACGTCCCCATCTACATATTGTCACTATGCTTGCGTTAGTATCATTCCCATCGCCTAGCTAGCGACGATGGTTTTGTCCAAATCCTGAGGGCCAAGATTTTTTCCCAGTAGTTTGTCAAAATGAACAGACTAAGGTAGTGTAGAGTGTAGACGGTTTTGCCATGAAACCGACTAAGGAACATATTCTAGTCGGTTGAACCTGCTTTAAAACCGACTAAAATAAGGGCTTCACTTGATAACTGGCTTCAAGTCGAATGGTAAAAGTAACCGAGTGTGCATGCTTTCTGTACGACCGGCTGTGTATGCTCAGTTCGTTACCAGCGAGCGTAGGTGTCTGTGTGTGAACATCCAGGACGGTAGAGGCGAGTGGGTCCGCTAGAATATTTAGACATGGAACGACTTACACACGGAGAGCCGATCGAGAGCGATTAGCGTGGAGCGCGATTGGCGCTCTGGCTGGGCCCGTACGCCAATTAATTAATGCATATATATATATATATATATATATATATATATATATATATATATATATATATATATATATATATATATATGCACGAATCAAACTGTGCTATGATATCCCTTCTTCCACATATATAATACAATTTTTCTATAAGAGCATCCCCACTCGTTGGCGTTTTCACGACGAAATCCAGACTTTTTGTGGCCAGACAAAACTAGATTTTGTTCTAGGAACACCGAGTTTTCTACTCACATTCCCAGGACGTGTTTTCGAACGAAGAGAAAACGGCGATATATTCGAATTTTTATCGTTCCCGCTGACGAGAGCTTGTCCAAAAGGTGTTCGACAGAATTACGCCCAACAAGTCCGGCGATAAATTATTACATAACCGGGTAAAAAGGCTCGGCCATCAGTCGTCGATGGGGATGGGCTCCTGCGGTGTGTTCAATGCAGCGGGGTCAGACGTTTCGCCGGCGAAAGCGGAGCTCGGCATAGCAGCGGAGTTTGGCGCAGGGGCGTTCGACGTAGTGGTAGACGTGATCTCGGCGTTGTCCTCCTGGAGGATGGCATTGCGGCGCGCCATGTACCAGGCCCTGACCGGCGAACTCATCATCGACGTGTCCTCGCCGCCCATCAGGAATGGGAGATCCGTGTTCCTCTTCTTGGCGGCATAGTTGGCCTTGACGAGCTTCCGCCGAAAGCCAGTGGGCCGCGGCATATCGCCGACGAAGGACCCGTGTCGGAGAGGTGGAGTAGGGGATGTTGATGTCGACGTTGAAGGCCGAAGGAGGGCGAGACACGGGGCAGGGGAAGACCACGTTCAGGTTGAACCCGTCGTCAAACTCGGGGGACGAGGAGTTACTCTGTCGAGCATTCGCCTGGCTCTCCTGGAAGCCGGCCGGCGAGATCGGCAAGAATCCGTCCGGCGAGCCGACGTGTAACACCCTCAGAATCGGACCTATGCAAGTTTGAGCAAAATTCGCCAAACCCGCATAGAAACGATTCAAAGGTGCCCACCAGGCACTTTCGTGCGGGTGGAAAACGAAGTAATAACATTACACAACAGTCCTCGATGGGACCCACAGAACAGATATATATATATAACAGCGACTCAAAGAGTCAAGAATACAAATATAATATACAAGATCCAAATCACCTTGAAATGATCGAGCGTCCGACTACGGACAAGATGCAAATGGGGCTAAGAGCCCTGAAGAATAACCAATGGCGTCCATAACCCTGCCCAGGCCAAGCCGGAAGGGTAACCCTGCTAACGGCGTCGATCTCAAAACCTGATTAACAAAAGGGGTGCCGGCAAAGGGCAAAGCAGAAAAACAAAGAAGGAGGCCAAGATCGAGGCCAAGACACGGCGAGGCTAGAATTGCGGTCCTCGCCACATAGGTATGGTGGATCAAGCGGCAGGGCAAAGATGCACTAAACAACCTATAGAGCCTCGATACAACTAGTGGTTATCAGAGAGGGATGAGAGGGACCTATCCGGATCCAACCTGAAGCTAACACCACACAAACCCATCCTGGTGTCTCCCCCTCGAGACCAAACGAGGAAGTCAACCGAGGAACTCACACGCTGGCGCTTTATTTATTCGATTATCGTTGCAGATTTACTAGTCGTATAGATAATCGCCCCGATAAAGTAAGCGGGGCTTTTAGTGAACCATTCCGTTATAGTTGCAACAATTACTAATCAGATACAGATAGCATGAGATAAACCCAAAACCCAGCAGTTGTTGGTACTTTTATTCAGCCATTTCGTTGTAGTTGCAATACTTACTAGTCAGGTACAATGGTCGCAAGCGACACTCCAAACAAGCAATTGTGGGCAGTATTATTTAGCCATTCCATTATAGTGAAGCTAATTACTAGTCATTATAAGTCAAATTTATAGCAATAAACTTTAGTTATGCTTGTCTATGATCAAGAAACTGTGCTCCAAGTCGTCCATATCCGCGGACACGGCTTTCAGAAAGTTTTACCCGGCCGGGGTGCACCAATAGCAACACACGCTCGATCAGCCTCGGAAAAACCAAATCAAAACCCAACGAGGCTTTCACGACTGAACAATCACAGGATTCAGAAATATTTCAGGGGGCCACCCCTTAAGTAGAATCCGCAACGAAGCCAGCTGTCTCCGAGACGGACTTAAGGTTTGGGTGGACGGCTGTGAACGACTGGGAACCCGAAAGTGTGGCTGGGCTTGTCGACACCGCGGAATCGTGTCCCGATCCTAAACAGTACAGTGTGCAGTACCTCGCACAATTTAAATACAGAAAGTAGCATGGCATAAGTACAGGATAGTAAAAACACCTCAAACTAGTTTGTGGCCCCAAGAAATAAGACTGAATCAAGCTCGCTCGGGGGTCCCATATACCTCCGGATGTGGATAGCGCAAAAACAAGGAACAGAATCAAGTACTCGGGGTCTTACGGACACAAGTGGGCGTCGAAACCAAATATTTTCTATCACCCACCGATGCCTCTGCTTAATTCAATTTTAGTTGTTAAACAGAAATTAAAGTGACGATAAGTAAAACTAGAATCATCTCCAACATCAACATGCGGCAATACATCAGCAACTGTGGCATATGACGGCACACATAGCACTTGAGCAAGCAACTACGACGCGCAAGTCCAACTATCTACCAAACAACAGGTAATAGGGTGTGTCCAAGGCAATATAGGGCTGCACGGTATATATCGGGTACGGAAACTAGAGCATCGCAACACAGATAGCAATAGATCAACAGGAGGGAATAAAGACTATAAAAGTAAGATAGGTAGAAAGAGGGAGATGCTCGCCTGAAAACATTGTCGAAGGGTTCATCCGAAGATCGGGGCGAAGCTCACATCAACTCAACGGCCTTATCCGCGAAGAACCAAATCACTAGAAGAAACACCGGATGCAATATTTAATACACGGCAGAAGATCGGCATGATGCATGTATGATGTGTGACATGGCAAAGGTGCAATGCAATTAGGCCAGATTAAGCGGAACCGGGGTCCCGACAATTGATTATATGGTTCAAGTTGTTTAGCTACCCCGCAATTTTAATTGTTGTTTAACAAGCCAGAATATACCACCGGTTCGCTACACAAGTTTTAAATGAGGCCAATATAAGGCTAGATTTGCCCGCATATGGGCCCCATATTTAATTATTAGGTGAATCGCATAAGGCCCCCAAACCACAGATATGCATGCGAGTATGACAATTCAATATGCAACAAGTTGTTATCACTTATAAAATAGGGTATCGAGGAAAAAAG
The DNA here is from genome assembly GCA_030063025.1 of Avena longiglumis. Lineage (NCBI taxonomy): Eukaryota > Viridiplantae > Streptophyta > Magnoliopsida > Poales > Poaceae > Avena > Avena longiglumis. The sequence goes on along the minus strand of CP125974.1, from coordinate 187,463,561 downwards.
GTCACACATTAGGGTTCGCCGATCTTGGGTTTTCCGGGGTTCGGGGTTCGGTCTCGACGGAACATTCTCGGAAAGGGGTAGATCTTGGTGCATCCGGGCCTGCGGGTCATGTCGACGGTCATGGCGTTCGGGATGAAGCACTTGTCGGTCTCGTGGCGAGCGCATCGGATTTCCGGTCGGGCGTCTCGCCGCATGCGATCTTGTCGGGTTCCACGGGTCGAGCTTGCCGCTGCGAGGGTCTCCGGACTCGCGCCATCACATCGGTCTTTACGTCCGGATGAAGAACTTGGCCCCTGGGTTCGGTTCGTGAGGCGGTCTTGATGCTCCGTGATGGAGAACTCGGGGTACCCGTGTCGTGGTTCTCGTCGGGGTTCTCGGCTTCAGCGCCGGGATCGATCTTCGGATCAGGGCATCGGGGTACTCGAGTCCGTGTGGCCGATCTTGTCGATGGTCCAAAAAGCCACCGGTTCGGGCCTTGGCGTTCACCTTCTAGTGGCGGTCTCGGGCGTCGGATCCGGTAGACGGCTTGCGCCCCATGACGGATCTCGGATCTTGTTGTCCGCCTTTGTCGGTGTTGATTTCACGGACCATCACCGATGTTTGACGAGGTCGGTCTTGATGTACGGAAGGCGGCCATGAGGGTCCCAGAGGAAGAGCTCGGTGTTGAACTTGCGGAAGGCGTGCACTTGTCGGGGAGGTCATGGCCGAGGCGGCTCGGCAGACGCTGCGAGGAACACGGCGGCCAGGAGCGGGGAGGCCGCATCGGCCGACGAGGACAGGCCGTGGCCTCGGCTGAGCACATGGCGGAGGACACGGCCGACGGCGACGCAGCGCTGTCACGGAGGACGGCGAGGCCGGAGGGGAGACGGCAGCGGGCGCGCTGGGAGGCTTGAGGAGGGCGACGGCGAGCTTGCGCGGGATGCTCGCCGCGACGGGCTTGCGGGCTCGGGAGGCGGTCGCGGAGGAGACCGAGAGGGGCGGAGCGGACGAGGGGCGGGCCGAGGACGGGGACACGCGGCGCGGAGGCAGGGGCGGCGTGCTCGGTCGCATGAGCGCGGTCGCCGGAGAGGAGAGGCGGTACGGCGACGAGGGAGGAGACGGGCGAGACGCGGTTGGCGGGAGAAGCCATGCATGGGCCGGAGGAGCACTGGCAGCGATGGGGGCTCGGCACGACGGTGGCGGAGCGGTGACGGACGGCGGAGGCGGTCTGGGAGGCGCAAGGCAGAGGTCACTGGGGCCCGTGGGAAGGGGAGAGGGCGCGGCGCCGGGCGGTTGCAGGACGGGAGGTCCGCGGCGCTGGTACGCGGGGCGGCCGTGGGAGGTGAGGTGAGGCCGGCAGTGAAGGTGAGGAGGGAGCGTCGGGCGTGAGGAGAGGGAGCCAGGAGGAAGAGGCGTCGGTGGGGTGGGTCCAAGGGCTCAGGCCGGTGGTGGCAGCGTCTTGGGTGGGTGCGCAGGCTGTGGAGGTCGGGCAGATGGGGTTGGGCGTGCAGAAGTGTGTGTGGGGTATCGGTTTTGTGGTGGAGAGAGAGAGAAAAGAGGGGAGATGGCCAAGTGGCAGGGTTTGATTGGGGGGGAAGGGAGGATAGCTGAGGTGGCAGCGCGTGATAGGTAGGGGTGATGTGGAGGCTGGGGTGGGTAGGAAGCTGGGTAGGTTTAGGAATTAGAGGGGCAGGCTTGGGGTGGACCGATTTAGTTTTTCCTGGGGCGGTCGATCGGGTCGGGTTGGCCCGTTCGACTGCCCCTACTAAAATAATTATAAATTTTATTTGTGTTAATTGGACCATTTGCAAACCAATAGCGACAAAACAAAATACTCCGGAGCCCCGGGGTTTGGCGTTTGAATAAAGATGGGGCGTTTTAGAAAACAAGGACGGGTTTTGCGAACATAGTTTTGGCAAACAATGCATGACGATGACGATGCAATGCACAAATTTAACGCGATTTTCTAGTAGTGGTTTTATGGGATGCCACAATTCGACACCACTAACGATGGATCTCGCCCTCGAGATCCGCCTCATGGTACCGGAAGGAAGATCGGCGATCTGCGTCTTCTCTCTTCGTGTAGATCCTCGCGACACCACTAACGAGGGTTCCTTCTTCATCTTGAAAACGGCGACACCACCAACAAAGGGTCGTTACTCCTAATCGTCGAGAGAACACTCCGGGAAACAAAAGACGAAGTTGAAGGTAAGGCCACCTCCAACTTCCATGGATAGAGTAAAACTGCTGGATCCACTGATTCAACGTACAAGAGCGAATGATAAGAGCAGTGGTAGGGTAGCTAATCCATCCCGCACTCAAACCATTACTCTGCACACGAATAAGCGGATGAAGCATCCAACTCTCGGAATTAGACTGAAGATCTCGACAAGCGAGGTTCGGAATCAAGAGAATGTTGCCAGCAGAAATCGTATGAAAGACACAATGATTAGGTTCCGCGATGGTTCCATTGGCATGAACAACACGTGCTCAAGGTCGACTCCAACTTCACCAAAGCTCGTCCTTCTCATATGTTTCTCAACGACACTGATATCCAGCAAGGAAACACAGATGGATAAAGATCTCAAGAACAAAAGATCGAATGTAGGGCACAACAGACAAGTTGCAGATTGATGATCGTAGCACCTCCGTTACCAAAAGGAAGAAAGCGAAACCCTGAAGGTACGACGGAAAACCCACCCACGAGAATTCCTGGACTCGAAGAGAGAGAAGAGAGCAGATTCAAAACACGTAGAGGTAAGAGGAGAACAGCAGAGGGGTAAGGAGTAAAATCAGACCTAACCAGAACTATCCAACCGATTTTTGAAAATAGTTTTGACTCTCTACTTGGCCGTTAGCTAGGTTATCCTAGGCTGGACTTCAGGTATCGCAACTGCTGGGCTCGATACCACTGTAACACCCTCGGAATCGACCTATGCAAGTTTGAGCAAAATTCGCCAAACCCGCATAGAAACGATTCAAAGGTGCTCACCAGCACTTTCGCGGGTGGAAAACGAAGTAATAACATTACACAACAGTCCTCGATGGGACCCATGCACGTATATATAACAATGACTCAAAGAGTCAAGAATACAAATATAATATACAAGATCCAAATCACCTTGAATGATCGAGCGTCCGACTACGGACAAGATGCAAATGGGGCTAAGAGCCCGAAGAATAACCAATGGCGCCCATAACCCTGCCAGGCCAAGCCGGAAGGGTAACCCGCTAACGGCGCCGATCTCAAAACCTGCTTAACAAAAGGTGCCGAAAGGGCAAAGCGAAAAACAAAGAAGGAGCGTCGATCGAGGCCAAGACACGGCGAGGCTAGAATTCGGCGGTCCTCGCCTACATAGGTATGGTGGACTGAAGCGGCAGCGGCAGCATGCACTAAACAACCTATAGAGCCTCGATACAACTAGTGGTTATCAGAGAGGGATGAGAGGGACCTATCCGGATCCAACCTGAAGCTAACACCACACAAACCCATCCTGGTGTCTCCCCCTCGAGACCAAACGAGGAAGTCAACCGAGGAACTCACACAGTTGGCAGTTTTATTTATTCAGTTATCGTTGCAGTATTTACTAGTCAGGTATAGATAATCGTCCTGATAAAGTAAGCGGTGGGCTCTTTTAGTTAACCATTCCGTTATAGTTGCAACAATTACTAATCAGATACAGATAGCATGAGATAAACCCAAAACCCAAAGCTTGTTGGTACTTTTATTCAGCCATTTCGTTAGAAGTTGCAATACTTACTAGTCAGTACAAAGGTCGCGACACTCCAAACAAGCAATTGTGGGCAGTATTATTTAGCCATTCCATTATAGTGAAGCTAATTACTAGTCATTATAAGTCAAATTTATAGCAATAAACTTTAGTTATGCTTGTCTATGATCAAGAAACTGCTCCAAGTCATCCATATCCATGACACGGCTTTGAGAAAAGTTTTACCCGGGTGCACCAATAGCAACACACGCCGATCAGCCTCGAAAACCAAATCAAAACCCAACGAGGCTTTCAATCGAACAATCACAGGATTCAGAATATTTCAGGGGCCACCCTTAAGTAGAATCCGAACGGAAGCATTTGTCTCGAGACGGACTTAAGGTTTGGTTGACTACGTGAACGATCGGGAACCGAAAGTGTGGCTGGGCTTGTCGACACCGCGGAATCGTGTCCCGATCCTAAACAGTACAGTGTGCAGTACCTCGCACAATTTAAATACAGAAAGTAGCATGGCATAAGTACAGGATAGTAAAACACCTCAAACTAGTTTGTGGCCCCAAGAAATAAGACTGAATCAAGCTCTGGCTCAGGGGGGTCCCATATACCTCCCGGATGTGGATAGCGCGCAAAAACAAGGAACAGGAATCAAGTACTCGGGGTCTTACGGGACACAAGTGGGCGTTCGGAAACCAAATATTTTCTATCACCCACCGATGCCTCTGCTTAATTCAATTTTAGTTGTTAAACAGAAATTAAAGTGACGATAAGTAAAACTAGAATCATCTCCAACATCAACATGCGGCAATACATCAGCAACTGTGGCATATGACGGCACACATAGCACTTGAGCAAGCAACTATGACGCGCAAGTCCAACTATCTACCAAACAACAGGTAATAGGGTGTGTCCAAGGCAATATAGGGCTGCACGGTATATATCGGGTACGGAAACTAGAGCATCGCAACACAGATAGCAATAGATCAACAGGAGGGAATAAAGACTATAAAAGTAAGATAGGTAGAAAGAGGGAGATGCTCGCCTGAAAACATTGCCGAAAGGTTCATCCGAAGATCGGGGCGAAGCTCACATCAACTCAACGGCCTTATCCGCGAAGAAGCAAAACACTAGAATAAACACCGGATGCAATATTTAATACACGGCAGAAGATCGGCATGATGCATGTATGATGTGTGACATGGCAAAGGTGCAATGCAATTAGGCCAGATTAAGCGGAACCGGGGTCCCGACATTTGATTATATGGTTCAAATCGTTTAGCTACCCCGCAATTTTAATTGTTGTTTAACAAGCCCGAATATACCACCGGTTCGCTACACAAGTTTTAAATGAGGCCAATATAAGACTAGATTTGCCCGCATATGGGCCCCATATTTAATTATTAGGTGAATCGGCATAAGGCCCCAAACCACGATATGCATGCGAGTATGACAATTCAATATGCAACAAGTTGTTATCACTTATAAAATAGGGTATCGAGGAAAAAGGTCACACATTAGGGTTCGCCGATCTTGGGGTTTCCGGGTTCGGGTCTCGACGGAACATTCTCGGAAAGGGTAGATCTTGGTGCATCCGGCTGCGGGTCATGTCGACGGTCATGGCGTTCGGATGAAGCACTTGTCGGTCTCGTGGCGAAGCGATCGGATTTCCCCGGGCGCTTCGTCGCATGCAGATCTTGTCGGGTTCCACGGGGTCGAGCTTGCCGTTGCGAGGGTCTCGTCGGACTCGCGCCATCACATCGGTCTTTACGTCCGGGATGAAGAACTTGGCGGTCCGGCGGTCGGTTCGCCGAGGCGGTCTTGATGCTCGTGATGGAGAACTCGGGTACCCGTGTCGTGGTTCTCGTCGGGGTTCTCGCTTCAGCGCCGGATCGATCTTGGCATCGGGTACTCGAGTCCGTGGCCGATCTTGTCGATGGTCCAAAAAAGCCACCGGTTCGGGCCTTGGCGTTCACCTTATAGTGGCGGTCTCGGGCGTCGGATCCGGTAGGGCTTGCGCCCCATGACGCGGATCTCGGATCTTGTTGTTCGCCTTTGTCGGTGTTGGATTTCACGGACCATCACCGGATGTTTGACGAGGTCGGTCTTGATGTACGGGAAGGCCATGAGGGTCCCAGAGGAAGAGCTCGGTGTTGAACTTGCAGGAAGGCGCACTTGTCGTGGGAGGTCATGGCCGAGGCGGCTCGAGGAAGCGCGTTGCGCGGGCTGCGGAGGCTTGAGCGGGCGACGGCGGGGAGGCCGCGATCGGGCCTGGCGAGGCAGCGGAGGAGGAGACGGGGGCGGCCGAGGGCGGGCTGGCGAAGGGCCGAGAGGAGGCGGAGGACGGCAGGGGGAGGAGACGGGCGAGACGGTTGGCGGAGAAGCTGGGCGCGGGGCCGGAGGAGCACTGCAGCGATGGGGGCTCGGCACGACGCGGTGAGGACGGCGGAGGCGGTGGCCGAGGCGGTGAGAGGCTCACAAGTGGAGGGAAGCGTGAGTGAGGCCACAAGGTGAGGTGGAGGAGGCCAGCAGAGCGGAGAGGGAGAGGAGGGCTCAGTGGCGTGGGCCAGGAGGAGGGCCGGCATGGGGTTGGGCGTGCAGAAAAGTGCGTGTGTAGGGTGGGCTGTGTCGGTTTTGGTGGGGCAGGGAGAGAGAGAGAAAAGAGGGGAGATGGACAAGTGGCAGGGTTTGATTGGGGGGGAAGGGAGGATAGCTGAGGTGGCAGCGCGTGATAGGTAGGGGTGATGTGGAGGCTGGGGTGGGTAGGAAGCTGGGTAGGTTTAGGAATTAGAGGGGCAGGCTTGGGGTGGACCGATTTAGTTTTTCCTGGGGCGGTCGATCGGGTCGGGTTGGCCCGTTCGACTGCCCCTACTAAAATAATTATAAATTTTATTTGTGTTAATTGGACCATTTGCAAACCAATAGCGACAAAACAAAATACTCCGGAGCCCCGGGGTTTGGCGTTTGAATAAAGATGGGGCGTTTTAGAAAACAAGGACGGGTTTTGCGAACATAGTTTTGGCAAACAATGCATGACGATGACGATGCAATGCACAAATTTAACGCGATTTTCTAGTAGTGGTTTTTGCGGGATGCCACAATTCGACACCACTAACGATGGATCTCGCCCTCGAGATCCGCCTCATGGTACCGGAAGGAAGATCGGCGATCTGCGTCTTCTCTCTTCGTGTAGATCCTCGCGACACCACTAACGAGGGTTCCTTCTTCATCTTGAAAACGGCGACACCACCAACAAAGGGTCGTTACTCCTGATCGTCGAGAGAACACTCCGGGAAACAAAAGACGAAGTTGAAGGTAAGGCCACCTCCAACTTCCATGGATAGAGTAAAACTGCTGGATCCACTGATTCAACGTACAAGAGCGAATGATAAGAGCAGTGGTAGGGTAGCTAATCCATCCCGCACTCAAACCATTACTCTGCACACGAATAAGCGGATGAAGCATCCAACTCTCGGAATTAGACTGAAGATCTCGACAAGCGAGGTTCGGAATCAAGAGAATGTTGCCAGCAGAAATCGTATGAAAGACACAATGATTAGGTTCCGCGATGGTTCCATTGGCATGAACAACACGTGCTCAAGGTCGACTCCAACTTCACCAAAGCTCGTCCTTCTCATATGTTTCTCAACGACACTGATATCCAGCAAGGAAACACAGATGGATAAAGATCTCAAGAACAAAAGATCGAATGTAGGGCACAACAGACAAGTTGCAGATTGATGATCGTAGCACCTCCGTTACCAAAAGGAAGAAAGCGAAACCCTGAAGGTACGACGGAAAACCCACCCACGAGAATTCCTGGACTCGAAGAGAGAGAAGAGAGCAGATTCAAAACACGTAGAGGTAAGAGGAGAACAGCAGAGGGGTAAGGAGTAAAATCAGACCTAACCAGAACTATCCAACCGATTTTTGAAAATAGTTTTGACTCTCTACTTCGGCCGTTAGCTAGGTTATCCTACATTTGGACTTGTGGGTATCGCAACTGGGCTCGATACCACTCAGAACACCCTCGACGGGACCTATGCAAGTTTGAGCAAAATTCGCCAAACCCGCATAGAAACGATTCAAAGGTGCTCACCAGCACTTTAAATGCGGGTGGAAAACGTAATAACATTACACAACAGTCCTCGATGGGACCCACGAGCAGATATATATATAATGACTCAAAGAGTCAAGAATACAAATATAATATACAAGATCCAAATCACCTTGAATGATCGAGCGTCCGACTACGGACAAGATGCAAATGGGGCTAAGAGCCACAAGAATAACCAATGGCGCCCATAACCCCTTGCCAAGCCGGAAGGGTAACCCTGCTAACGGCGTCGATCTCAAAACCTGCTTAACAAAAGGGGTGCCGGCAAAGGGCAAAGCAGAAAAACAAAGAAGGAGCGTCAGTACTGAGGCCAGTACACGGCGAGGCTAGAATTCGGCGGTCCTCGCCTACATAGGTATGGTGGACTGAAGCGGCAGCGGCAGCATGCACTAAACAACCTATAGAGCCTCGATACAACTAGTGGTTATCAGAGAGGGATGAGAGGGACCTATCCGGATCCAACCTGAAGCTAACACCACACAAACCCATCCTGGTGTCTCCCCCTCGAGACCAAACGAGGAAGTCAACCGAGGAACTCACACAGTTGGCAGTTTTATTTATTCAGTTATCGTTGCAGTATTTACTAGTCAGGTATAGATAATCGTCCTGATAAAGTAAGCGGTGGGCTCTTTTAGTTAACCATTCCGTTATAGTTGCAACAATTACTAATCAGATACAGATAGCATGAGATAAACCCAAAACCCAGCAGTTGTTGGTACTTTTATTCAGCCATTTCGTTGTAGTTGCAATACTTACTAGTCAGGTACAAAGGTCGCAAGCGACACTCCAAACAAGCAATTGTGGGCAGTATTATTTAGCCATTCCATTATAGTGAAGCTAATTACTAGTCATTATAAGTCAAATTTATAGCAATAAACTTTAGTTATGCTTGTCTATGATCAAGAAACTGTGCTCCAAGTCGTCCATATCCGCGGACACGGCTTTCAGAAAGTTTTACCGCCGGGTGCACCAATAGCAACACACGCTCGATCAGCCTCGGAAAAACCAAATCAAAACCCAACGAGGCTTTCACGACTGAACAATCACAGGATTCAAAAATATTTCAGGGGGCCACCCCTTAAGTAGAATCCGCAACGAAGCCAGCTGTCTCCGAGACGGACTTAAGGTTTGGGTGGACGGCTGTGAACAGTAGGAACCGAAAGTGTGGCTGGGCTTGTCGACACCGCGAATCGTGTCCCGATCCTAACAAGACAAAGGTGCGACTCGCACAATTTAAATACGAAAGTAGCATGGCATAAGTACAGATAGTAAAACACCTCAAACTAGTTTGTGGCCCCAAGAAATAAGACTGAATCAAGCTCGCTCAGGGGGGTCCCATATACCTCCCGGATGTGGATAGCGCGCAAAAACAAGGAACAGGAATCAAGTACTCGGGGTCTTACGGGACACAAGTGGGCGTTCGGAAACCAAATATTTTCTATCACCCACCGATGCCTCTGCTTAATTCAATTTTAGTTGTTAAACAGAAATTAAAGTGACGATAAGTAAAACTAGAATCATCTCCAACATCAACATGCGGCAATACATCAGCAACTGTGGCATATGACGGCACACATAGCACTTGAGCAAGCAACTACGACGCGCAAGTCCAACTATCTACCAAACAACAGGTAATAGGGTGTGTCCAAGGCAATATAGGGCTGCACGGTATATATCGGGTACGGAAACTAGAGCATCGCAACACAGATAGCAATAGATCAACAGGAGGGAATAAAGACTATAAAAGTAAGATAGGTAGAAAGAGGGAGATGCTCGCCTGAAAACATTGCCGAAAGGTTCATCCGAAGATCGGGGCGAAGCTCACATCAACTCAACGGCCTTATCCGCGAAGAAGCAAAACACTAGAATAAACACCGGATGCAATATTTAATACACGGCAGAAGATCGGCATGATGCATGTATGATGTGTGACATGGCAAAGGTGCAATGCAATTAGGCCAGATTAAGCGGAACCGGGGTCCCGACATTTGATTATATGGTTCAAGTCGTTTAGCTACCCCGCAATTTTAATTGTTGTTTAACAAGCCCGAATATACCACCGGTTCGCTACACAAGTTTTAAATGAGGCCAATATAAGACTAGATTTGCCCGCATATGGGCCCCATATTTAATTATTAGGTGAATCGGCATAAGGCCCCCAAACCACAGATATGCATGCGAGTATGACAATTCAATATGCAACAAGTTGTTATCACTTATAAAATAGGGTATCGAGGAAAAAAGGTCACACATTAGGGTTCGCCGATCTTGGGGTTTCCGGGGTTCGGGGTTCGGTCTCGACGGAACATTCTCGGAAAGGGGTAGATCTTGGTGCATCCGGGCCTGCGGGTCATGTCGACGGTCATGGCGTTCGGGATGAAGCACTTGTCGGTCTCGTGGCGAGCGCATCGGATTTCCCGGTCGGGGCGTTCTCGTCGCATGCAGATCTTGTCGGGTTCCACGGGGTCGAGCTTGCCGTTGCGAGGGTCTCGTCGGACTCGCGCCATCACATCGGTCTTTACGTCCGGGATGAAGAACTTGGCGGTCCCGTGGGTTCGGTTCGTGAGGCGGTCTTGATGCTCCGTGATGGAGAACTCGGGGTACCCGTGTCGTGGTTCTCGTCGGGGTTCTCGGCTTCGGCGCCGGGATCGATCTTCGGATCAGGGCATCGGGGTACTCGAGTCCGTGTGGCCGATCTTGTCGATGGTCCAGCAAAAAGCCACCGGGTTCGGGCCTTGGCGTTCACCTTCTAGTGGCGGTCTCGGGGCGTCGGATCCGGGTAGGACGGCTTGCGTCCCATGACGCGGATCTCGGATCTTGTTGTCCGCCTTTTGTCGGTGTTGGATTTCACGGACCATCACCAGATGTTTGACGAGGTCGGTCTTGATGTACGGGAAGGCGGCCATGAGGGTCCCAGAGGAAGAGCTCGGTGTTGAACTTGCAGGAAGGCAGGCACTTGTCAGGGGAGGTCATGGCCGAGGCGGCTCGGCAGCACGCGTTGCAGAGGAACACGGGCGGCCAGGAGCAGCGGCGGGGAGGCCGCATCGGCTGACGAGGACAGGGCCGTGGCCTCGCTGAAGGAGCACATGGCGGAGGACAGCGACGGGCCGACGCAGGCGCTGCTCGCCGGAGGACGCGAGCGGAGAGGGGAGCGGCAGCGGCGCTGCTGCGGAGGCTTGAGGAGGCGGCGGCGAGCTTGCGGGGCGGCTCTGGGCGACGGGGCTGGGCGGCCGGGAGGCGGTCGGAGGAGACCGAGAGGCGGAGCAGGGCTGACGAGGCGGGCCGGGCGAGACGGGGACACGCGAGCTGGCGGGCGCCGAGGCAGGGGGGCGGCGGCGTGCTCGGGGTCTGCGAGCGCGGCGGTCGCCGGGGAGAGGAGAGGCGGTCCGGCGACGAGGGGAGGAGACGGGCAGACGCTGGGTTGGCGGGAGAAGCATGGCGGCGGGGCCGGAGGAGCACCAGCAGCGGGGGGCTCGGCACGGCAGTGGCGGAGCGGTGACGACGGCGGAGGCGGTCTGGGAGGCGAAGCAGAGGTTCTGCAGGCCTGCGGCATGGGAAAGGAGAGGGGCTTGGCGCCGGGCGGTTCTGAGACGGGAGGTCCGCGTGGCGTCTGGTAGTCTGTGAGGCGGCCGTGGGAGTGAGGTGAGGGGAGGCCGGCGTGAAGGTGAGCAGGAGGAGCGTGGGCGTGAGGAGAGAGGGAGCCAGGAGGAAGAGGCGTCGGTGGGTGGGTCCATGGCGGGCCAAGCCGGTGGCAGCGCACTGCTGGTGGGTGCGCTGCTGGCTGTGGAGGTCGGCAGATGGGGGTTGGGCGTGCGTGTAGTGCGTGTGTAGGGTGGGCTGTGTCGGTTTTGGTGGGGCAGGGAGAGAGAGAGAGAAAAGAGGGGAGATGGCCAAGTGGCAGGGTTTGATTGGGGGGGAAGGGAGGATAGCTGAGGTGGCAGCGCGTGATAGGTAGGGGTGATGTGGAGGCTGGGGTGGGTAGGTTTAGGAATTAGAGGGGCAGGCTTGGGGTGGACCGATTTAGTTTTTCCTGGGGCGGTCGATCGGGTCGGGTTGGCCCGTTCGACTGCCCCTACTAAAATAATTATAAATTTTATTTGTGTTAATTGGACCATTTGCAAACCGATAGCGACAAAACAAAATACTCCGGAGCCCCGGGGTTTGGCGTTTGAATAAAGATGGGGCGTTTTAGAAAACAAGGACGGGTTTTGCGAACATAGTTTTGGCAAACAATGCATGACGATGACGATGCAATGCACAAATTCAACGCGATTTTCTAGTAGTGGTTTTTGCGGGATGCCACACGACGCTTGCCTGGCTTCCCTAGTGGGGGGATACGGCGCTAGACCGACCTGCTTCGCCATCATCGCCGCGCGCATTGTCGCCGCCTGCTTCACCCGTTTCTCCCTCATCGCCACGTCGTCGGCGTGCATTTGTTCTTGCCTGAGCTTCGCCCTCTCCTTTATGTCCTTCCGTTCGTCCGACGCGATCTTCCTCTTCTGCGTGGTGGCCACCCACTCGGTGCAGGACACGCCCTCCGGCTTCCTCGCCTTCTTCTCCCCCGAATCCTCGCCGAGTTTCGATCTGGGTTTGACGAAATTCTTGGACGGCATGGCGGCAGGAGCTCGGCAAAGTGGCGGGAGTGGGGGAATAGGGAAGAAAGGCGGGAGGGGGAGCAAGAAAAGGGCGGGAGTTCGGCCTTCTCTCGCTGACAGAGCTGGCCCACACCCGTTTTCGCTTCGTCCGGCGTTTCTAGGGTGTTTCCGGGATCCTGGGAATGGCCTGGAAAGTTCGGACCAAAGTTCGCCTAAATTTGGACGAAAAGAGGTTCCTGTGAACACGACTCTGTGAACACAACTAGCCCGAATTTCGGCATCCAGACCTATTTTTCGTCCCGGGATCGACTTAACGTGAGTGAAGATGCTCTAAAACTCATAAGTAAGTAGCAAGTGCAGGGCAACCACATATATATACATCTCGTAGCCAAATCTGTTACTAGCTCGAATATCCCCATCTAGTAGATCTTATCACGACTCCATCTAATTTTTAATATGAGGGCAACTGATTTCGGAGAATTCAGTTAGGGATTTAGCTGGAAATAATACCCTGGGGTCCTCATGAAAATTACGGCCCTGTCCGAGACCCTTTAAAACCCTACCGTTACAAGTAGTACAATAACTTGTCAGGTCAGGCACCCGTTTCCAGTTCCAGGGACGCGATGGCTCGCTCCGGCGGCATCGAGACACTTGCCATCCTCCTCCTAGTAGTCTCCGGGTACGCCAGCGCGGCCTCCGCCGATGCCGTGCTAGGCCGGAAGGGCGGCGCCATTGTCGATCAGGAGCCCGAGCTGCTGGAGTCGGCGGCGCCAGGGAAGTACGCTGTGATCTTCGATGCCGGCAGCACGGCCACACGCGTCCATGTCTTCAGGTTCGACAAGAAGATGGAGCTCGTCAAGATCGGCGACGACGACGATGTTGAGCTCTATGCCACGGTACGTACCCTGTATCCATGTTCTTTTCCTAAACGGAATCTAATTTATTTCTCTCTCTCGTTGGTGCGTGCAGGTAGAACCGGGACTGAGTTCGTATGCCGGACGGCCAAAGCAGGCGGCCAACTCCATGCTGCCTCTTCTTGAGAAGGCCAAGGGCATTGTGCCTCGGTGGCTCATGAAAAAAACACCCGTTAAACTTGGGGTCCGTATGTTCATCAAGAAACTAGTTGATAAATGCAAATTCTGCCTGGACCTCGTTTACGCAAAATCTGAACTTTTGATCGGCTGCAACAAAAACCCTTTTGTCACTAATTTGTCACATTTACCCAATCGAATATATATGTAGGCGACGGCTGGACTCAGACTTATCGGAGATGATAAAGCAGAGCAAATCCTTGAAGCAGTAATTTTTCAGCTATAAAACTTGGCGTATATATATTCTACTGGACCACGTTTATAAACCTGGCTAGCTAGACTTATCGGAGTAGTAGGATTCAGAAGTGACTCGTTGAACTGATTCCTAATACAGGTCAGGGATGTTGTCCATACCAAGAGCGAATTTATGTACAATCCTAGTTGGATCCATGTTCTGGAGGGATCTCAAGAAGGGTCCTACTTATGGGTACTACCTTATAACTACTTCATCCATATATGTGTACACATATAGACGAACTGTACGTTCTGGATTTACTGCGTTTTTTCGATTTTATGACACACATTTGTCCCTAGGTTGCTCTGAATTATCTGTTGGGAAAACTCGGAGGAGACATTCCGGAGACGGTGGGTGTAATTGATCTTGGGGGTGGTTCCGTGCAAATGGCATATGCCATTTCGCCAGATGCTGCTGCGGCTGCTCCAGTAGTGCCTGATGGGAAGGATCCCTATGTTACCAAGGAGTATCTGAAAGGAAGAGATTACAACGTCTATGTTCACAGGTTGGACTTACCGGCCTCCTACTACGTTCTGCACATATATGTTCTTTTTTGTTACAAGGCCACATGTTTCCTAATTAATGTCTTTATCAATGATAAAGTATTGAACTAACATGTAATGCAGGCAGGCACGTAGGCCATTTAATTTTGCACATGATTTTACGGTATTAGAAATGTCTCAAAATTGCAAATCCAAATATTATTGTCTTGCACTGCTTGTGGTCTTTCCTTTTCAGCTACTTGAACTACGGTGCTCAGGCTTCCCGAGTAGAGATCTTCAAGGCAAAGAATGGACCATTCAGCTCCTGCATGATGGTGGGATTTAATGGTAGTTAGTGCACATTATGTATATAGGCACCTTTCTTCTTAACACTTATGCTTCGGTGTCCCCTTCCTTTAAACTCACCAAACTGGAAACATAAGGACGGCCACTATTAGCCGATGCCTCTTCATGCCCTCCGAACCGAAGGGGTATTAGCCAATTCTGGCTGTCCTTGTATTTTTAGTTTCATGAGTTTGAAGTCTTGTTAATTTGGTTGAGTCATCGAGGACATCATATACTCTACGTACTTATGTATATATTTGGTGATCCTTCGCAGGTAAATACACCTATAATGGAGAGCAATATGATGCCATAGCACCACCCGAAGGAGCATCATACGACAAGTGCAGAGAAGACATCACAAAGGCACTAAAACTGAGCGCACCTTGTGAAACGAAAAACTGCACCTTCAACGGCGTATGGAGTGGCGACGGTGGAGCCGGACAGGGCCAACTCTACCTCACCTCCAGCTTCTACTTCATGGCATCTGACGTACTAAAAAATATAAAATATGGATCGATCAAATTAATGATTCGACGAGAGCTGATTGAATTAATGTCTATTTTGGCCTACCACAGGCTGGCTTGATCAGCAGAAAGGCAACCAGCGGGAAGACCACACCCGCTGCATTCAAGGCTGCTGCCGAGAAGGTTTGCCCGATGAGCTTCGAGGAAGCAAAAGTTGCGTACCCAAGGTTTCGAGCCAGTGACGCGCCCTACATCTGCATGGACCTCATCTACCAGTACACCTTGCTCGTGGATGGATTCGGTAAGCAGCTTATCTAAGTTACAACAACACATGCCGAGTAAATTCAATTAATGTTGTTTCAACCTTATGTGACCCTTTGAGATGTAATAATTTGGATACTTCAAACTATGCAGTAAAGCAAACTACTCAAGTGCTAGTAGTTGTTGGCGTTTCATGGTAATGTGAGTGTGATTAATCATACTTGGTTTAGCTGATGATATGATGTGGTTCTTGTTGCAGGTTTGGAGCCGACTAAGGAGATCATAGTAGCAGAAAAGGTGAAGCACAGGGAATATTTGATGGATGCCTCGTGGCCTCTGGGTGAAGCCATAGAAGCTGCCTCGCCCATAAAGAGGCACCAAGAAGCTTGAGTTATATATACATGCCCCTCTTAACAGGTGTATATGTAGCTTGAAGAAAGATGGATGTCGCAAAGCTAGTCCAAAATATGGCCTTAGAATTTCTTTCCTTTGTATGATACGATGTGGCCACCAGCACTGTTTCCTAGCATGTTATATTTTAAATAAAATTATAGCTTCTGAAGATGTTGAGAGTTTTACCTTCCTTTTTCAATTAAACATCCTCAAGAAAAGGAGAAAACTATGCATCCATTACATCTGGTTCACACTCAACATCCCTCGGTAGGAAATTCTGAGTTCCTATTAGATTCGTGAGTGTAAAGTCGAGTTTGACTTTCACTTGTTAATGCTGAAAAACACCTACTCCCCCCGATCCATATTACTTGTTGTTGAAATGGATGTATCTAGACATACTTTAGTTCTAGATACATCCTTTTAGCGACAAGTAATATGGAACGATGTGAGTAGATATCCTTTAGTAGATTGAACTCAAGTAGTTACAGTTGTGTTGTTGTGTGTGCTTTATTGTAGCATCCCATTTGTCTAACAATTGTAATGCTACATGGTTATTAATAAAATGCTATTTCATACATGTCATTATTGCATCATCATTATAGCATGTTCATGTCACTATGTCACCTTGCATTTGAGCATCGTATAAAACCCTTTTCCATTTGGTTCTTATCACACATGCATTTATCTCATTAATTGTATTTGTATCTTAATATATTTTATTTGGTTCTTAATAAATTGCTTGATGCCCAAGTTGAGTAGGGGGCATATCTTTTTTAACTCCATCACCTTTCTTTGGCTCTATCCACAAGATCCACCATCTTAACCATTTATGAACCCATGCCTTTTCTTGGTTTTAAATCAAGCTCATAAATATTAAGTATGGCTCCCTTCTTTTCTACATGCTTCCACATATGTTCTCTTATTGTTTTCACAATAGCGAATATGGAAGCCTACATGGCCACCTTTGCATGCTATGTAGTAGTAGATGCTAAATCTTATTCCACTCATGGTTATATTCATTGGTAAGTTTATTTGATTTGTTGGGGCCATGTATCAATAGTGGAAAACACACACACAAACTAGGACTCATAATTCAAATGCTCTCATTTTTAGATGGAATCATGGTTGGGGTGCTTGGTTTCTTACGAGGCATGAACCTATTGATAACTTGAGCCTAGATTGTTTTCACAAACTAGGCCAAGCTTGAATACTTGCATGCCCATGGGATTTCCCAACTAGCCACTCCTCTTTTTGAATTGTTTTGGGTTTTAGTGGATTTTAATACATGAGTGTGCAAGCTTTCCTAAATCTTCCAAGAAAACCTTCCAGTTGTCATATTCCTGCCTCAAATTCTTTTGGTTTTGACCTTTGCTAATTATTTTTGAAATAGCAGCTGGTTTAAAATTTGAAACAAACCAAAAAAAAACATATAAATGGGAAACAAAACATCAGAGAAAAAACCTACCCTTTCTTCTCCTGGCGCAGTAGCCCATCACCATCCCCGGCTTCTTTTTCCTGCCCTGCCCTGGGCCGGCCCAAACCAATCCTCCTCTTCCTTAGCCTGTACCGCTTCGACGGAGACACGATCGCCGTCTACTGTTCTTCTTTTTCGTCGCATTCCCCTCGCTCTGCAGAGAGAGATCCCCGTCCCGCCTCCGTCAGCCGTCCCCATTTATCCTCGTGCCTTGGAACCCCTCCAGGAACCCTAGCCTCCCTCTCATATCGCGTCGCCGCCACCTAATTTTACCCCCATCGTTCTCCACGAAAACGACACGCAGAAGCGGCCATGGAAGCGAGCTACTGGAGCTCGCCGGCCACATGATCCGCGTCAGGAGTCCCACATTGTCCCTGATTGTCGTATACCACCAGGAGTGAGGAGAAGTCTTGTACACCGCGCTCGGTGCAGTTATCGTGAGCAAACTTCGCAATCGCTGCTGTCACCGCCCACCTCGAGCCTCGCCACTTTTGATGGGGATATGCCTACTGGGGTATACCCAGAAGGACATTTCCGACTGGCCCGTAAGCTGGCGAGTGGGTGTAGCATCCCAATTGTCTAACAATTGCAATGCTACTAGCCTAGTCTATATAAATGATACTTCCTATATATAATTGTTGCATCATAATTATATCATGATCATGTCATCATGCCACCTTGCATTTGAGCATCATATAAAACCCTTTGGTTTTGGTTCTTCTCTCATATGCATTGTAAATTGTATTTGCCTCTTGATATTGTATTTGGTTATTGATATATTGTTTAAATGCCCAAGTTGAGTTGGGGGCATATCTTTTATTCCACTCCACCACCTTTCTTGTCACCACCCCATAATTCCACCACCCTACTACATGTGAGCTTTGCAATTCATTTTGTTTTCATCTCTAGCTCATATGGGTTGGGATGGATCTACTTCTAACTCCACCTGCTCTCATATATGCACCATATTGTTTCCACATTATTGGTTTATGAGAGCCACATGGCCACCTTTGCATGCCTTGTGAGTGGAACCCTTTTCCTAGCTTCCATATGGATTATTATGGATTTATGCTCATGTGGGGATATTTGTGGGACTATTAAACATCCAGTGGAATATACACACTAGCATGTCCCATTTTTATTCAAATATGGTCATTCCCTTCTACTCCACATGGAACATTCCTTTAATTCTTTTAGCTTGGCTTTATTCCATATTTTGGAATGCATAGGTATAAATTCCATGGATATTTATTTTGTTTTCACAAGATAAAACCTAGCATTAATTATTATGCATGGGCCATGCAATCATAACCCTTGGCCTTCTTCTCTTTGTTTTGTTTTATCTTGGTTTGAGCTTTGCTTTTAAATTCAAACTAGATGTTTCTTTTGGGATCTCTTAAACCATAATATAAACCTACCCTTTGGTTTGGCTAAACCAAACCATCCCTAACCCAAAACCCCCTCTCTCCTTTCTATCTCTAAACCCTCACCACCTTTTATCTCGTCCTCTCTTTTGACTAAATCTTGTTTGATCTTGGCTTGTTCTTGCTTGATCTTGTCAAAAGAAAACACTCCAACTAACCCCTCCCTCCAAACCCTAAACCGAGCCCCCCTAGATAAACCGAGCCATCCCTCTCCCTCCTACCCCAGCTCTCTCTCCCTCCCTCTCTATCTCTCCCTGCCCTGCATGCCCCACACCGAGCCTACCCTCCCTGGCCTCACCTTGCCCCACCTGCCAGCTGCCTACCTGCCCTAGACGAGCCAGCTCGAGCACGTGAAGAGGAGAGGGAAAGGTGGCACCCGAGCCACCTTTTTCCCTTCACCACCTCCCCACGGCATCTTCCTCTCCCTCTCTGCCTTGCCTCCGCCCCAACCACCCAGAACTCCTCTCAGATCCCATCTGGGCGAAGCCAGACCCCTCTCCTTCCTCCCCACCACATCCTGGCCATGGCCATGGGTTCTCTAAACCCTAGCTCCGGCCTGCCTTGCTAGCCGACGATCCCGAGCGCGCCAAGCTGTACAAGGAACACGAGGAGCTTCGTCTGCTTCATCTACCTCACCCTGCACCGGCCAAGCCTCGCCGGAGTCCTCTGGAGCTCCCTGGGCACGCCGCGGCCACCGGATCAGACGCTCGCGGGACCCCTGCCTCTGCTCCGACCCGATCCACCTCTCGCTCCAGCAACCACACCGACGAGCTCCTGGTGAGCCTCTTAACCCCCTAGACATGCCCCCTACCCTATCTTGCACCGTAGCGCCGCCGCTCCATCGAAAGCAGCACTTGGCGTCGCCTTGTCAGGCAGAGCAGCGGCAGCCATGCATCCGTCTGCCTCATCTCTCCTGCCCTTGGCTGTAGACCACCTCCGTGCAAGATCTATGAACGAAAGTTTTAGCCCGATGTCCCCTCTTCGTTTTTCGTTTTTGCAGCTTGGAGAGATTCGCCGCCGTTTGGTCGCCATCGTCGTCCGAACTCCGGCCGATCCCCTGTTCTCTACAGACGGCGCGCAGCAGACAGTCCGGCGGCGGCGACGCTTTTTCAGAAATAACCTGCGTTTTCCCTTTGAACCCGCGTCCCGGAGCCCACCCGCGTCAAGATCAGAGCCTTTTGCAAAACCCCGGAAGATCCTGGCCATCACGGACAGACCCCCCCACGCCCTGGATCGCCCACGTGTCAGCTGCCCGCTGGCCGCGCGCGCGCTGTGGCCCCGCCGCCTGGAGGCCCACCTGTCAATCACGGCGGCTGGGTGTACTCGCGGTGCAAAAAGTCCGGACCAGTCTCCGCCGTGTCGGCTATTGCTGAGTCAGCATCGGCCCCACCTGTCTGTGTCTATGGCTAGGTTTTCCTGAGTAATAAAAGTTTCTCTGTTAGTCTGTTTTAATTTAAACTTTTCAAATTTGATTTAAATTCAAATTCAAATATGTATTTAAATAACTTTTGAAATATAAATCCAAATAATACAAATAATATATGTTTCTGAACCAGAAAAATGTGAGGAATTCAAATCTTCCATCCAAAATATATTTTGAACACTTAAAATTTCAAGTTGATTAAAATTACAATAAAATGCCCTTTTGCCTTAATTAATTAATAACTTTTGTTTTATAACTCCAAATTTAACAAATGATATGTCTAGAATGATCAGCTCGACGAGACCTTTCTGTTTATGCATTCCATGTTCTGTTTTGCAGCATGCATCATATAAATATAAAGATTACAGCAACTTAATTGAGTATAAAATATGATTAAGACTCAATAAAAGGCTTTATTCTTGTATTCTACACCTCACCCATGCCATGCTACTTTATTGCCATGCAAATTGTGCATCATTCATCATGGCATGATTGTTTGCTTGTCGCATTTCATTCTTATGCTTGTGCACTTTATTTATGTTGGCCCTTGTTTGTTTGGTTCTTCTTCGAATAGGCTATTTGGCGGATATATCAAGAAACCAGAGCACTACCCAGATCCTTCTCTCGCTTCAACTGAGCTGCCAGGCAAGCACTACCACATGATTGCATACATATAGTACCTATTGCCTCTATCTTATTCTTGCATCATTGAGTCGCGATCGCATTAAACTGAATCCTAAGTACTGCATAGCCTTTACTTTTAAACCCCACCGAAGCTTGTTCCTCCATCCCATGAGCCATTACTACAGGAGTTGTTTGAGCCATGCGGGTCGTAGAACAGCATGTGTAGGGTATTGTGGCATCCCGCTAAAACCACTACTAGAAAATCGCGTGTTAAAAATACTTGTGCATCATCATGACATCAGCATGCATCTAATTGGTTAAACTATTTTGCTAAAAGACCTACTTTGTTTTCTATATTAATATCCCCCCTTTGTTCAAACCAAACCGTCGGTCCAGCCGGATCTTTTATTTATCAAAAACTAATTACAAAATTTATTTTAAAATAAAGAAAACCCTAGCCAAAAATATCTAATCCTAAAACCTACCCAGTCCTATTCTACCGACCCTTCAGCCACCTCACCCCCTCCAATCCCTTGGCGACACCTCACCTCTCATCCCTCCTCCCACCAATAGCCGCCTGCCACCTCACCCATCCTAGCCCGCCACCTGTCCCTACCCCAACCATCCCACCCCGGTCAACACCATCCCCACCTCTGTCCACCCACACTCCTCTCCATCTCCTGTTCTCGACCCCCACCCAACACACGACAACGCACACACCTCACCGCCTAATCGAACCACTGCCCCACCATCCCGGCCCCACCCCGTGCTCCCTCCCCAATCCCGAGCCGCCCCTGCCCCGCTTCTTCCTCCTCTGCTAGCGAGCGCGCCTCCCTCCTCTGCGACCACCCCGCGCCGGCCGCGCCTCCCGGCCCTGCTTCTCTACCTGCGGGCCCTCCTTTCCCTGGTCAACCCGGCCTCGACCTCGTTCCGCGCGCCGCTCGTAGGAGCTCCTCCGCGCCTCCCTCTCCGCCGCCGTGCACCGTCCTCCTCTTTACTCAAAGCGCCGTCCCCGAGGTCCTCCCTCCATGGTCGCCGTCGAGCCATGGCCTCCGCCCCGTCTGCATGTCCGCCAGTGCCTCAAGCCGCTAACGGCCTCCTCTGTTTCCCCTCCGTCGCTGACAAGCACCACCTGGCCGCCGGAGCGCCTTCCAGCGGGCCCCTCTTGGCCGCGCCCGTCCCCGGCCTGGCTCGCGCCCTCCCCACCGGCAACCGCGGGACCCCGCCTCTCCGTCCTTCCTCCTCGGCCACCTCGCCTCCACCTCGCCGGCCTGCCCTCCCCTGCAGGGCCGCCGCCAGGCGTCCTCCGCCCCTGCCCCGGTGGTTCTCCCCCAAGCAGGCCCCGCCGGCGCCTGCCTCCCCGCGGCCTCTCCTTCTCCTCCGGCCGGCAGCAGCTCGGCGAGCCAGCACCGTCGCCGCTCCCTGACGGTCCTCCGGCCGCCGCCCGCGTCCATACGCGCGTGAAGCCACCGCCGTTCTCCTCACGGTCGTCGGTCACCGTCCTCCCTGCGTTCCTCCTCTCTGTCGCGCATGGGCCCTTCGCCTTGGCCTTTGTTCCTGAACATGGTCGTTAAGCCCTGGTTCGTGTGGTAGTGGTATGTTGCAAGATTGCGTGGCAGATGGTACGCGGTGGAGTGAACCTGTTGAGGCGAAGTGGTGTGTCCAACCCGGAAGACCGATCGCGGACCCTGAACCAAGATCGACTCCCGAACGCCATGACCATCTACACGGATTCGAAGACCGAACCCGATAACCGCCAAGGCCGCCAACACGGATCCACCGAGTTCTCCATCTAGGACACCAAGAACGTCGACATGGAACCGAAGGACGTCAAGTTCTTCATCCCGGCACGTCAAGTTCTTCCTCTCGGATCCAAAGACGCCGAGACTCGGGACACCAAGATCTCCGCCGTGAAACGACCAGACCGACGACACGACAAGACCTTCGCAACGACAAGATCGACACCGACCAGAACGAATCCGATGCGCCCGACGCCAAACCAGGTCCTTATTCCCGGATGCGACAAGATCTACTTCCGTTGTCCGAGACCGATTCCGTCGAACCGTTTCCCCCGTCGAACCCTGAGACCAAGCCTGAACCCCTCGGAGCCCAAGTTCGCCGAACCCTAATGTGTGACCCCTTTCTCGAGCCCTATTTTATAAATGTAATATCAAATTGTTGCATATTAAATTGTTCATGCATGCATACTTGTCTGTGGTTTGGGGGCATTATGCCAATTCACCTCATAATTAAATATGGAGTCTATATGCGGGATATCTTTGTCTTATTCCGGACTTCATTTAAATTGGCATAGCGAACTGAAGCCATGTTTGGTCTTGCTAATCCAACATTTAATTTGCGGGGTAGATAAATAACATGAACCTATTAATTAATTGTCGGGACCCCGGTTCCGCTTAACATTGCCTAATTGCATCGCATCTTTGCCATGCCATACATCATACATGCATCATGCCCGATCTTTTGCCGTAGTCTTAAATAGTGCATCCGGTGTTTCTTTTAGTGCTTTGCTTCTTCACGGACTAGGCCGATGAGTTGATGCGAGTGTCGACCTGATCCTCGGTGAACCTTCGACAATGTTTTCAGGCGAGCATCTCCCCCTTTCTACCTATCTTACTTTTATAGCATTTATTCCCTCCTGTTGATCTATTGCTATCTGTGTTACGATGCTCTAGTTTTCGTACCTGTGATATCCCTTGCAGCCTTATATTGCCTTGGACACATCCTATTACCTGTTGTTTGGTAGATAGTTATACTTGCGCGTCGTATTCGCTTGCTCAAGTGCTGTTGTGTGTCGTCCAGTACCACAGTTGTTGGAGTATTGCCGCATGTTTAATGTTGGAGATGATCATGGCTTTAAATACTGTTTAATAACTAAAAATTGAAGTACGTAAATGCAGAGGCACCGGTGGGTAATAGACAATATTTGGGTTTTAACCGCTCACTGGTGTCCCGTAGGACCCCGAGTTCTTGACACCTGTTCCGAGATCGAGCGCGCTAACCACAGGTGGGGTGTATGGGCACCCCCATCGATTTAGTACCTGATTCCAAGTACTATACTGGGGGCCACAATTAGTTTGGGGCTTTATTACTATTCTGTACTTATGCCATGCTTTACTGCTTTATTTAAATTGTGCGAAGTACTGCACCTGTACTGTTTAGGTAAGCGGAGTGTTTTCGCGGTATCGACAAGCCCGGTCTCATTTTCGGGTTCCCAGTCGTTTACAGCCATTGGCGCAAACCCTGAGTCCGTCTCGGAGACCGGCCGACTTCGTTGCGGGTAGCTTAGTGGGGTGGACCCCATTGCTTGCTTTGGGTGTGGGAAACGTCATGTCTGAAACCCCGTCGACATACCGTTGGGTGTATGTTTTGTGATCTTGTACCTACCTGATCCGACAACAAGGGTGTAGGTGCGTGTGGAAACTTTGGTGCACCCCTGCAGGGTTAAATCTTTTCGAGAAGCCGTGTCCGCGTTTATGGACGACTTGGAGCACAGGTCTCGATCATAGTCAACCATAACTAAAGTTTGCTGCTATAATTTGACTTGTATCCGATATGACTAGTAATCAGCTTCACTGCAACGGAATGGCTAAATAAAAGTACCAACAACTGCTGGGTTTTGGGGTTATCTTATGCTAATTGTATCTGACTAGTAAGTGTTGCAACTACAACGGAATGGTTAACTAAAAGTGCCCACTACTTATTCTATCAGGATGACTATCTATACCTGACTAGTAATTGATGCAACTATAACTGAATAGTTAAAACTGCCAACGGTGTGAGTTCCCCGGTTGACTTACTCGTTTGGTCTCGAGGGGGAAACACTAGGATGGGTATGTTTGGTGGTAGTATCAGATTGGTACCGGATAGGTCTTTCTTATCCCTCTCTGATAGCCGACAGTTATATCGAATCTCTATAGGTTGTTTAGTGCATGCTGCGCTGCCGCTCAGTCCACCATACCTATGTAGGCGAGGACCGCCGAATCCTAGCCTCGCCGTGTACTGGCCTCAGTTGTAGCATCCCAGTTGTCTAACACCTGTAATGCTACATGTTATAATAATGAAAAGGGCCACTTCCAACATATATTGTTGCATCATCATCATATCATGCTCATGTCATCATGTCACCTTGCATTTGAGCATCATATAAAACCCTTTCTTGTTTGGTTCTTATCTCATGTGCATGATTAATTGTAGTTGCCTCTGGATATTGTATTTGGTTCTTGATATATTGTTAAATGCCCAAGTTGAGTTGAGGGCATCTCTCTTATTGACTCCACCACCTTTTCTTTCACCACCTTATAAATTCCACCATCCAACTAATCTGAGCTTGGCATTTTGTTGATTTATCTCTAGCTCATGTTGGTTGGTTGGGTTCCACCCATAATCTTTTGCTTGGCCTTTGCCCACCTTTTGGGAATGCATATGAATAATGCCATGTTAATATTATTGTTTTCACAAGGATAAATTTGGCATTAATTATTTTGCATGGGCCATGCAAGTGCCACCTTTTCTAGTATTTGGTTTTTACTTGAATTCTAAGTGGATCACCTCTCCTTTGTTTCAATCTTGTGTTGGATTGTAGTATTCTTCACCATATCATCTTTATCTCCATCCCCATCTCCATGCTTACACATGTGATCATGTGTGAGCATCAGGAACACCCCATCATCACATGATCATCTCCCTCTCCCTCTTTTTCTTGCTTTGATCTTGTTAGGGCTTGTGTGGAGCTTGCATGATCAAGTTAAGTACCACCTATTTTCTTACCCCTTTTAGCAAAAACCCAAAAACCTACCCTTGCCATCTATCCTTCCTAGCTAAACAAAAACCCTATTCTACATCTCCCCTAAACCAAACCCTAAGCCACCCCAAACCCCATACTAGCTAAACCAAAACCCGACCTAGTCTAAGCAAAACCAAAGTACTCCCTCTCTCCCCTTCCCTCTAGCGTGCTGGCCCCATCCCACCATGTCCTATCTACCCTCTCTCACCATCAAGGACACACCCCCCCTCACCTAACCTAGATCGAGGCCTCCTCCCTCTCACTCGCCCTCTCTTTCTATCTCGCCTCTGGCCCCCTCTAGTTCTACCTGCCTCGAGCTCCCAGGCCCTGCGGCCCCGTGCCCCCTCTTCAGCCTCGCCTGGCCCAGCTCACCCACCAGCTGCCCTGCCTGGCTCACGTGAAGGGGAAAGGCGACACCGACGCCACCCTGGCCATCTACCCTCCCCCACGCCACCTCCTGCCCCCTCCTGTTCTTATCCACACCCCTCCGTCTCTGCCTTGCCAGATACTCCCCGTCCACCCCAGGAACCTTCCTTCCTCCTTTCCCCCTTCCCCAGCTCAGCCATGTCCTCCCCGTACCTCTAAACCCTAGCGCGGCCAGATCTGCAGGAGAGCGGAAGGAGCCGTGCGAGAGGGTGGCCACGACGACCAGAAGCTTCGCCTGCCTCCCCTGCAACGGCTAGGACCGCCGGAAGCCACGGGACCTCGCCGGAGGAGCTGTGCCGCCGCCGTGTCCGTGGGTGCAGAAGTTCCGTTCGTCAGCCTCGCCAGCGATCACCGTCCCCTCTGGCCGAATCAACCTCGCCGGCAAGCCCCTGGTGAGACCATCGCCTCCCTAGACATGCCCCTCTGCCCCCTAGTGCATCGTAGCTCCGGCGCCGCCGTCGAACACCCTGCGTGCGTCGCGCGCGTCGCGCTCTGGCGACGGCAGCAGCAACTGCAGCTCTGTCGCCAATTCCTGGCCGTTCCCCGCGCGCTACAGCCCTCTACAGGAGTTGGGTTCTGAACAAAAGATGTAGCCCTAGAGTTCTTCTTCGTTTTTCCTTTTTGGGTCATCTCGTTTCGTCCAGCGTGCACGTCGCCATCGACGGAAGTCGCGATTCAGCGCCGGCGCTGCAGCGTCTGCCAGCAGCGGCAGCCGCCGTTTTGCGAGCGCCCTTCCCTTTTCCGCCTCAAATCCGCGGTCGATTAGCCCCGCGATCGTGACGGTGGCCTTTTTCTAAAGAGGCTCCCGTGTTTTCCTGGAAACAACCCGCAGTCCTCCCCACGCCCGCGTGTTCTTTTAGCGAATGCCCCCCTGCCCTTTTCTCTCCCACAAACCGCAGTCCTACCAGGGCCACGATCGATGTGGCCGCCTTTTGCAAAAGCACCCGGCTTCTCCACCCTCAACCCGCGCTACCACTCCCCCCTTCTGACCACGTGGGTGCCCAGTCAGCCTGGTCCCACCCGTCAGTGAGTGCGGCTGGGTCTGCACAGTACAAAAGGTTCTCTGCTCATCTGTTTATAATTCCAAATCTTTTCAAATAAATTCAAATTCAAAATGAAATCTGTTTTCAAATAACTTCAAAATATAAATCCAAATTTGACAAATAATACATGTTTTTGAATCAGAAAAATGAGAGGATTTCAAATATGCCATTCAAATTGCCTTTTGCACATTTAAATTCCAAGTTTATTTAAATTACACCAATTGCCACTAGAATTTAAATAATCAATAACTTTTGATTTATAATTCCAAATTTAGCAAATGATATGTCTAAAATGATCAGCTCGACGAGACCTTTCTGTTTATGCTATCCTTGACTTCAATTGCAGCATGCATCATATAAAAATATAGGGTACAGAAATGTTATGACAACAAAATGTGAACCAAAACTGCACTAAAATGTTGCTACTTGTTTTCCACACCTCACCATGCCATGCTACCTTCTTGCCATGTAAATTGTGCATCATTCATCATGGCATGATTGTTTGCTTGACGCATCTTATTCATATGCTTGTGCTCTATATTCATGTTGGCCTTGTTTGTTTGGTTTTTCTCGGATAGACCTGGCGGGGTTATATCAAGAGAACCGGAGCACTACCAGATCCGTCCCTCGCTTCAACTGAGTTGTGACAAGCACTTCCACATGCTTGCATACATACGACCTATTGCCTCTATCTTATTCTTGCATCATTGAGTCGCGATTGCATTAAATTGAATCCCAAGTATGCATAGCCTTTACTTTCAAACTCCACCAAGCTTGTTCCCCATCCCATGAGCCATTACTATAGGAGTTGTTTGAGCCATGCGAGTCGTAGAGAACAACATGTGTAGGGTATGTGAGTGTCGATGTATAACGAGGTACCTAAACAACTTAACTTTGAGTAGTTGGGATAACTAAAGAAAGTGGCACGGTGAGCAACATCTGCTATTTGGTTTTTCCTGCTCACTTGTGTCCGTAAGACCCCGAGTACTTGATTCCTGTTCCTTGATTTATCGCGCTATCCACATCCGGAGGTATGGGACCCCCGAGCGAGCTCGATTCCGTCTTATTTCTTGGGGCCACAAACTAGTTTGAGGTTTTATTACTATCTGTACTTATGCCATGTTACTTTTTGTATTTAATTTGTGCGAGAGCACCTTTATTTAGGTAAGCGGATTGATTACGCGTATCGACAGATCCCCGATTGGGATCTGCGTCGCTTCTGACCATTGTCGCAAACCTTGAGTCCGTCTCAAGCTTGCTTACGCCGTTGCGAGTGTACTCAAGGGTGGCCCCTGAAATATTCTGAATCTGTGATTGTTCACCGTGAAAGCCTCGTTGGGTTTTGATTTGGTTTTCGAGGTTGATCGGCGTGTGTTGCTATTGGTGCACCCGGGGTAAAACTTTCTGAAAGCCGTGTCGCGGATATGGGCGACTTGGAGCACAGTTTCTTGATCATAGACAAGCATAACTAAAGTACCGCTTTAATCGACTAAGTAACTTGACTAGTAAATAGTGCAACTCTCCGGAATGGTTAATAAAATTGCCAGCGGATGGGAGGTTGTTCGTCCGCTTCTGTTGGTAGCGGAGGAGGATGGATCTGATGAGATTACCATTATAACTGTTGTTCTTAATTCACGGACATCCGTCTATCATTGGTTAGGCGGATGGTTAGCGTTTATCTGTAGAACTGCTAGGGTTTATCTTTCGCTACAATTGCGTCACCCCAGGTTGTGTCCCCTTTAGAGGCATTAAGACTTGCTGAGTACCCTTAGGGTCTCACACGATAAATTATTGGTTCAGATGGACAGGTACCTTCGCAGGACGGATACTAGGTGGAAGAAGCCGAGGACATGGGCAACGATCGTTCGGTGTAGAGATTCCGGGAACGGGGATCCGTGAGACCTGTAGTTGGGATGTGCTTGTTTCTATGGCATCTTATGCCGATTTGCTTCTTATCCGTACTCGGATTTTGTTTGCCGCTTCCGCATGATACTCTGATGTGTGTTGTATGAGGAAGTATCCTAAATTATAGATCTATCTAGGTTATTTGAATCTTGCCGTATGGCGTTGCTATATTTCCTTTCTTTCTAGATGGTATGGCTCTGATGTACTCTTGTATGGTGGCTTGCGTACATACCCACTTGTGTACGTAGTTGATCCCTTCGCCTGCCGATTACGCCGCCCGTACAGGTCCCGTTGAGAGGGTAGTGGTTGGGACGTCTGAAAGGACTACCAGTGAGTGGCTTTTGGGGCCCCACCGTACTATTTCAACCACTACCACTCATCCAGGCTTGTATCTAGGGCGTAATTCACCGAGGTAGTTACAATTGGTATCGAGCCATCCCGACCTTGAGGTTTCAGCCAAGCAGTCGTTGTCGATCTAGCAAATATTTTGGTAGTTATGTATATTAGGGAAAAAAAAGCGAGTAGGACTGCTTCCACTTTTCTTCTTACCCTCCCACCCACCCTTTTCTGGTAAGGAAGTGCAACGTTTTCAATCCTCTTCTCAAAGTTCAAACTAGGATTCACGTGTTCTGGGTTTCCGTAGTACCATAGGTTGTGTGTGTGTGTGTGTAATCCCTTGTCTATCTGTTGCATCCAAGTTGTTATCTTATCTGCCTTTGGTTATCAACTGTTGGTACATTCCATACCGACAGGCTTATGCAAACCGACGCAATCCATCTTCCTCTTTGTATCCGACGCTATCTTGTTTGGGGTGTTCGTTCCGTAGTTACCAATCTTTATGTTTCGTCGTGAGAAGAAGGGGTTAGGATATGTGTTCCACTTTTTCATGTGCGGAGTAATGATTTGAGTGCGGGATGGAGTCGCGACCATACCACTACTTTTATCATTCGCTTTTGTATATTGAATCGGTAGAGTCACTAATCTTGATTCGTTAAGTAATTTTGCGCATCTATTGGTATTGTAATGCCGAAATTTGTGGAAAATTTTTCTTTGATATATTTGTGTACCACACTCCTTTTCAGTCGTGTGCGATATGCTTAATATCTTTGAGGTGCTATGAACTTTGTTGATATTTTAATATCATCTCAGTAAATTGTATCCTTTAATCATGGTTAATTCCATCTTGGTACTATTTTGGATTATTATCATTCTCCATTATAGTGCTGACTTGAGTTTTATATCAATGACAGGATGGCTCCACCACGCCGGACTGAGGAGGACATACCTCGGGCCCAGGCTGTGTTGTCAAACATTGCTAATGCTTTGGCAGCTATGCAAGAGAACCAGCAGCGCTTTGAGGAGAGCGTCAGAAGAAACGAGTTTGCTCCACTTCCTCCACCTCCCAAGCGCGGAGACATCAAGAGCTTCCTCAAGTTCAACCCTCGTCAGTTTGATGTGTCTGACCGACCTCTGGACGCGGATGATTGGCTGCGTGAGATCTCAAGGTTGCTCGAGACTGCTGATGTTCGGAGCGAGTGGGTCAAGTGTGCTACTCACCTTCTCAAGGGAGATGCGGCTCTTTGGTGGGAAAACTACTTGAAGGCAAGCTGCACTGGGTTCCAGCCAACTTGGGAGAGGTTCACTGCAGCTTTCAAGGAGTAGTTTCTCTCAGATATTGTGATGGAAAGGATGAAGGAGGCTTTCCTCAACCTGAAGCAGGGAAATGATAACGTCAACACCTACATCAGGAACTTCATGAACCTATCTCGCTATGGTGGTGATGAGGTATCTGATGACAAGAAGAAGCAGAAAAGGTTGAGCAAGGGCTCAATCGTCGATCAAGTATGCAATCACGCATGCAAGACCGGCAACCTTCTGAACTGCAGCCTGCAACCGCAAGAGGAGGCAAGCAGGCAAGTGTTCGAGGAGTCCAAGAAACACAACAGGGATGCATCAAGCTCTGCAGTTATGGAAGCTCCTTCTAAGCGTCGTGTCTGGGTTCCTAACACCCCACCGTCGCTCCCGGCTCCACCAAGACCTGCGAGATTCACGTCAAGGCCACCAAACTTCACCACTGCGGCTCCCAGGGGCTCCAACCACCACTACCTGGGCGCTGGCGGAGTCCACAGCTACTCTCCACGTCCGGTGGTGCTGCCCGTGTGTGGAGATCCTGGACATCAAAACTGGAACTGTCCAATGAAGAACAAAGCTCTCCCTCCACCCCCGCCAAGATCTGCAACAAGCTCTCCTTCGGTTCGTGCACCACCGCCTCGGGCTCTCAACATCAACACTAAGCCCGGGTCTGCGGTTGTTCGTGCTAACTGCGTCAACGCCTCTCAAGCTGAGCTCGCACCTGGAGTTGTGATGGGTATGCTTTCCGTTAACTCAGTCCCTGCACGAGTTTTGTTCGATTCTGGTGCATCGCATTCTTTTGTTTCCATAAAGTTTGCAAGTGAGAATGGGTTAGCGTCAGATCCTCTTCCCAAGCGGTTAATGGTTCTTTCTCCTGGAGCAACAATGGCAGCTTCTAAAATCAGCCGTGGCAACCAAGTTGAGATTGGTGGTTCTTCATTCTTGGCTTCTTTGATTGTTCTGGGCGATTCTGATATTGATGTCATCTTGGGCATGGATTGGTTGATAGCAAATGCAGCTGTGATTGATTGTGCTGAACGCTCAGTGTCTCTGAAGATCCCTGAGGGCCATATAGTCTTTTCTCCAAGTCTGACTCCTGTCCGGCTCTCTATTCCTTGGCGGCTACGAATAATGATGCTATGGAAGCTATCCAGTGTACCGATGGTCCGTGAGTTTCGGATGTTTTCACGAAGAGTTGCGGGTATGCCTCCGGATCGCGAAGTTGAATTCGTGATTGAGCTTGAACTGGAGCGGCTCCTATCTCCAAGAGGCCATATAAAATGGGTCCTTCCGAGTTGGCTGAACTCAAGCGACAACTTGATGAACAAGAGAAGTTGGGTTTCATTCAACATAGCACTTCTTCTTGGGGTAGTCCAACAATCTTTGTGAAGAAGCGTGTGAACCGATAGGCTATGTGTTGACTACCGGCTCTCAATGCTAAAACCATCAAGAACAAATATCCTCTTCCTCGGATAAATGATCTTTTTGATCGGCTAGCGAGGCTGTGGTGTTCTCTAAGCTGGACTTGAGAAGTGGTTATCACCAAATCAAAATTCGCAAAGAAGATGTGCCCAAAACAGCTTTCACCACCCGCTATGGCTGTATGAGTACCACGGTCATTTCTTTCGGTCTCACCTGCACTGCTACCTTCTCGAGGCTGATGAACTCCGTTTTCATGGAGTACCTGGACAAGTTTGTTGTGGTATATCTGGATGACATTCTGGTCTATTCCAAGTCCAAGGAGGAGCATGAAGAACACCTGCGGTGTGTCTTAAACAAGCTTCGTGAGAACCGCTTGTATGCAAAGTTCTCTAAGTGTGAGTTTTGGCTGCCTGAAGTAACATATCTGGGTCATGTTATCTCTGCCAAGGGCATTGCGATCAACGGAAACCGTGAAGACAATAGTTGAATGGCTTCCTCCTGCTAATGTCAAGGAAGTGCGGAGTTTTCTCGGCTGGCTATTATTGCCGTCGCTTTGTGCAGAACTTCTCGAAGATAGCAAAGCCTCTTAACGATCTCCTCAAGAAAGGCAAGAAGTACTGTGGACTCACCTTGTCAAGAAAGTTTTGAGACACTCAAAGAGAAGCTCACTTCCACACCAGTCTTGGTTCCTCCGGATACATCTAAGCCTTTCCAGTTATTCTGCGACGCCTCTTTGCAAGGATTGGGTGCGGTCCTTATGCAAGAGAAACAGGTGGTTGCTTATGCATCTCGTCAGTTGAAGACGCATGAAATCAACTATCCCACACATGACCTCGAGCTAGCAGCAGTTGTCTTTGCTTTAAAGCTATGGAGGCACTACTTGCTTGGTAACCGTTGTGAGATCTTCTCGGACCACAAGAGTTTGAAGTATATCTTCACTCAGCCTGATCTCAACCTTCGGCAGAGGAGATGGATTGAGGCAATCAATGACTTTGATGTGACCATCAACTACACTCCAGGCAAAGCAAACGTCATGGCAGATGCGCTTAGCCGTAAAGCTTATGTCAACAACCTCATGGTGGAAGAGCAGCAACCTCTCTTGTGCGAGGAATTCCGTCAGCTCAACCTGGAAATTGTGGAACAAGGGCATCTCCTGAACCTTCTGGCTACTCCTCTCTTGGAGGAACAGATTCGCTCTCGTCAGCTTGGTGATCCGCACACCAAAAAGCTCATCGCTAAGCTTGACCTTCCGAAGTATGAGTCCTTCCATGTTGATGATCAAGGCACGCTCTTCTTTGAACACCGGATGTTTGTTCCAAACTACCCGGGTCTGAGAGACCAAGTTCTCAAGGATTCACATGATTCGGTTCTTTCTATCCATCCTGGCAGCACAAAGATGTACATGGACTTGAAAACACAATACTGGTGGCCTGGGTTGAAACGGCATTGTGCTAAGTACGTCTCAGAATGTGATGTCTGTCGCAGAGTCAAGGCTGTCCATCAGAAACCATTCGGTCTTCTACAGCCATTGAAACCTCCGGAATGGAAATGGGAGAAAGTAGAGATGGACTTCATCACTGGCTTTCCAAGGTCGCAGAAGGGCAACAATGCAATTTTCGTTGTCATCGACAGGCTTTCTAAAGTGGCTCATTTCTTCCCAGTCAAAGAAACAATTTCTGGAATTCAGTTGGTCGAGCTCTATATCAACAGAATTGTCTCTCTGTATGGGGTTCCACTTGAAATCAGTTCAGACCGTGGGAGCATCTTCACCTCAAAGTTCTGGGAAAGTTTCCAAAAAGCTTTGGGAACAAAGTTGAACTTCAGCACTGCTTACCACCCTCAGTCGCAAGGACAAGTGGAAAGAATCAATCAGATTCTGGAGGATATGCTTCGGGCTTGCGTCATCTCGTTTGGCATGAAGTGGGAGGAATGCCTTCCTTATGCTGAATTCTCCTACAACAACAGCTTCCAGAAGAGTCTGAAGATGGCACCATTCGAGGCTCTCTATGGTATAAGTGCGAACTCCAATTGGTTGGTCAGCTGCAGGAGAAAGAATCTGGTTTGGCCCTGACATTGTAACCCAAGCAGAGGAGAAGGTGCATATCATTCTGGAGAACCTGAAGATTGCTCAAAGTCGTTAGAAGAGCAACTATGACAGGAAGCACATGGATATGGTATATGCCCCTGGTGATCTCGTCTACCTTCGTGTCACTCCCATGAGAGGAACACACCGCTTCGGTATCAAAGGAAAGTTGGCTCCTAGATACATCGGTCCTTTCAAGATACGTGGTAGAAGAGGAGAAGTTGCTTATGCACTTGAGCTTCCGGAAAAACTCAAAGTCCATGATGTTTTCCACATCTCTCAGCTCAAGAAGTGCTTCAAAGACCCCGGCAAGACCGTGGATCATGAGCTAATCGACCTCCAAGAATATCTGTCTTATCAAGAACACCCCAAAATCCTTGAGACCCATGAGCGAAGGACTGCAACAAGTCCATCAAGTTACGCAAGGTGCGATGGTCACACCATTACATTGATGAAGCCACATGGGGCGTGAAGATGAACTCCGTACAACCATCCTTCTCTTTTGTTTCTTCTTCTTCTTCCTAGAATCTCGGCGAGATTCTGTTTAGTGGGGAGAGTTGTAGCATCCCAGTTGTCTAACACTGTAATGCTACATGTTATAATAATAAAAGGGCCACTTCAACATATATTGTTGCATCATCATCATATCATGCTCATGTCATCATGTCACCTTGCATTTGAGCATCATATAAAACCCTTTCTTGTTTGGTTCTTATCTCATGTGCATGATTAATTGTAGTTGCCTCTGGATATTGTATTTGGTTCTTGATATATTGTTAAATGCCCAAGTTGAGTTGAGGGCATCTCTCTTATTGACTCCACCACCTTTTCTTTCACCACCTTATAAATTCCACCATCCAACTAATCTGAGCTTGGCATTTTGTTGATTTATCTCTAGCTCATGTTGGTTGGTTGGGTTCCACCCATAATCTTTTGCTTGGCCTTTGCCCACCTTTTGGGAATGCATATGAATAATGCCATGTTAATATTATTGTTTTCACAAGGATAAATTTGGCATTAATTATTTTGCATGGGCCATGCAAGTGCCACCTTTTCTAGTATTTGGTTTTTACTTGAATTCTAAGTGGATCACCTCTCCTTTGTTTCAATCTTGTGTTGGCTTGTAGTATTCTTCACCATATCATCTTTATCTCCATACCCATCTCCATGCTTACACATGTGATCATGTGTGAGCATCAGGAACACCCCATCATCACATGATCATCTCCCTCTCCCTCTTTTTCTTGCTTTGATCTTGTTAGGGCTTGTGTGGAGCTTGCATGATAAAGTTAAGTACCACCTCTTTTCTTAACCCTTTTAGCAAAAACCCAAAAACCTACCCTTGCCATCTATCCTTCCTAGCTAAACAAAAACCCTATTCTACATCTCCCCTAAACCAAACCCTAAGCCACCCCAAACCCCATACTAGCTAAACCAAAACCCCACCTAGTCTAAGCAAAACCAAAGTACTCCCTCTCTCCCCTTCCCTCTAGCGTGCTGGCCCCATCCCACCATGTCCTATCTACCCTCTCTCACCATCAAGGACACACCCCCCCTCACCTAACCTAGATCGAGCCGGCCCTCTCCCTCTCACTTCTGCCCTCTCTTTTCTCTCTCTGCCTACCGCCCCCCCTCTAGTTCTACCTGCCTCGAGCTCCCCCTGCCCCCGTGCCCCCTCTTGACCTCACTTTGGCCCAGCTGCCACCACAGCCTCACGTGAAGGGAAAGCGACACCGACGCCACCACGCCATCTACCCTCCCCCGCCACCTCCTGCCCCTCCTGTTCTTATCCACACCCGTCTCTGCCTTGCGATACTCCCGTCCACCCAGAACCTTCCTTCCTCCTTTCCCCTTCCCAGCTCAGCCATGTCCTCCCGTGCCTCTAAACCCTAAGCGCGCCAGATCTGCGGGAGGCGGAAGGAGCCGTCGAGAGTGGCCACGGCGACCAAGTTTACTTTGCCTCCCACCAGCAGCTAGGACCGCCGGAAGCCACGGGACCTCGCCGGAGGAGCTGTGCCGCCGCCGTGTCCGTGGGTGCAGAAGTTCCGTTCGTCAGCCTCGCCAGCGATCACCGTCCCCTCTGGCCGAATCAACCTCGCCGGCAAGCCCCTGGTGAGACCATCGCCTCCCTAGACATGCCCCTTTGCCCCCTAGTGCATCGTAGCTCCGGCGCCGCCGTCGAACACCCTGCGTGCGTCGCGCGCGCCGCGCTCTGGCGACGGCAGCGGCAACTGCAGCTCTGTCGCCAATTCCTGGCCGTTCCCCGCGCGCTACAGCCCTCTACAGGAGTTGGGTTCTGAACAAAAGATGTAGCCCTAGAGTTCTTCTTCGTTTTTCCTTTTTGGGTCATCTCGTTTCGTCCAGCGTGCACGTCGCCATCGTCGCCGGAAGTCGCCAGTTCCGCGCCGCCGGCAGCACGGCGTCTGCCCGCGCGCAGCAGCAGCCCCGCACGTTTTGCAGAAGCGCCCTTCCCCTTTTTCCCGCCTCAAATCCGCGGTCCAGTTAGCCCCACCAGTCAGCGACGGTGGCCTTTTTCTAAAGAGGCTCCCGTGTTTTCCTGGAAACAACCCGCAGTCCTCCCCACGCCCGCGTGTTCTTTTAGCGAATGCCCCCTTGCCCTTTTCTCTCCCACAAACCGCCTCTCCTGGCTAGGCCATGACCGTGGCCTTTTTGCGAAAAAGCACCCGGCTTCTCCACCCTCAACCGCTTACCACTCCCCCCCTTGACCACGTGGGTGCCGGTCAGCCTGGTCCCACCGTCGTGAGTGCGGTCTGGTCTGGCCTGGTACAAAAGGTTCTCTGCTCATCATTTATAATTCCAAATCTTTTCAAATAAATTCAAATTCAAAATGAAATCTTTTCAAATAACTTCAAAATATAAATCCAAATTTGACAAATAATACATGTTTTGAATCAGAAAATGAGAGGATTTCAAATATGCCATTCAAATTGCCTTTTGCACATTTAAATTCCAAGTTTATTTAAATTACACCAATTGCCACTAGAATTTAAATAATCAATAACTTTTGATTTATAATTCCAAATTTAGCAAATGATATGTCTAAAATGATCAGCTCGTGAGACCTTTCTGTTTATGCTATCCTTGACTTCAATTGCAGCATGCATCATATAAAAATATAGGGTACAGAAATGTTATGACAACAAAATGTGAACCAAAGCGCACTAAAATGTTGCTACTTGTTTTCCACACCTCACCATGCCATGCTACCTTCTTGCCATGTAAATTGTGCATCATTCATCATGGCATGATTGTTTGCTTGACGCATCTTATTCATATGCTTGTGCTCTATATTCATGTTGGCCTTGTTTGTTTGGTTTTTCTCGGATAGAACCTTTGCGGGGTTATATCAAGAGAACCGGGAGCACTACCGGATCCGTCCCTCGCTTCAACTGAGTTGACAGGCAAGCACTTCCACATGCTTGCATACATACAGCACCTATTGCCTCTATCTTATTCTTGCATCATTGAGTCGCGATTGCATTAAATTGAATCCCAAGTATGCATAGCCTTTACTTTCAAACTCCACCAAGCTTGTTCCCCATCCCATGAGCCATTACTATAGGAGTTGTTTGAGCCATGCGAGTCGTAGAACAACATGTGTAGGGTATGTGAGTGTCTGATGTATAACGAGGTACCTAAACAACTTAACCTGAGTAGTTCTGGGATAACTAAAGAAAGTGGCACCGGTGAGCAACATCTGCTATTTGGTTTTTCCTGCTCACTTGTGTCCCGTAAGACCCCGAGTACTTGATTCCTGTTCCTTTATTTATCGCGCTATCCACATCCGGGAGGTATATGGGACCCCCCTGAGCCAGAGCTCGATTCCGTCTTATTTCTTGGGGCCACAAACTAGTTTGATGTTTTATTACTATCCTGTACTTATGCCATGTTACTTTCTGTATTTAATTTGTGCGAGGAGCACCCTGTACTGTTTAGGTAAGCGGATTGATTATGCGGTATCGACAGTCCCCGATTGGGGATCTGCTGTCGCTTACAGCCATTGTCGCAAACCTTGAGTCCGTCTCGAAGCTTGCTTGCCGTTCTTGGTGTACTCCAAGGGTGGCCCCTGAAATATTTGAATCCTGTGATTGTTCGATCGTGAAAGCCTCGTTGGGTTTTGATTTGGTTTTCGAGGTTGATCGGCGTGTGTTGCTATTGGTGCACCCGGGTAAAACTTTCAAAGGCTGTCGCGGATATGGACGACTTGGAGCACAGTTTCTTGATCATAGACAAGCATAACTAAAGTACCGCTTTAATCTGACTAAGTAACTTGACTAGTAAATAGTGCAACTCTCCCGGAATGGTTAATAAAATTGCCAACGGATGGGAGGTTGTTCGTCCGCTTCCCTGTTGGTAAGCAGGGAGGAGGATGGATCTGATGAGATTGCCATTATAATTGTTGTTCTTAATTCACGGACATCCGTCTATCATTGGTTAGGCGGATGGTTAGCGTTTATCTGTAGAACTGCTAGGGTTTATCTTTCGCTACAATTGCGTCACCCCAGGTTGTGTCCCCTTTAGAGGCATTAAGACTTGATGAGTACCCTTAGGGTGTCACACGATAAATTATTGGTTCAGATGGGCGGTACCTTCAGGGCGGATCTTTGGGTGGAAGAAGCCGAGGACATGGGCAACGATCGTTCGGTGTAGAGATTAAGCGAGGGATCCGTGAGACTGTAGTTGGGATGTGCTTGTTTCTATGGCATCTTATGCGATTTGCTTCTTATCCGTACTCGGATTTTGTTTGCCTTCGCATGATACTACGATGTGTGTTGTATGAAGTATCCTAAATTATAGATCTATCTAGGTTATTTGAATCTTGGTATGGCGTTGCTATATTTCCTTTCTTTCTAGATGGTATGGCTCGATGTACTCTTGTATGGTGGCTTGCGTACATACCCACTTGTGTCGTAGTTGATCCCTTCGCTGCCGATTCGCCCGTCTGGTCTCGTTGAGAGGGTAGTGGTTGGGACGTCTGAAAGGACTACCAGTGAGTGGCTTTTGGGGCCCCACCGTACTATTTCAACCACTACCACTCATCCAGGCTTGTATCTAGGAGCGTAATTCACCGAGGTAGTTACATCAGTACTGACCGCTCTCTCTTTTTCCTTTGCCCTTTGTCGGCACCCCTTTTGTTTAAGCAGGTTTTGAGATCGACGTCGTTAGCAGGGTTACCCTTCCGGCTTGGCAGGGGGTTATGGGCGTAATGGTTATTCTTGGGGCTCTTAGCTCAATTTGCATCTTGTCCGTACTCGGACGACTGTCGCTTTTCAAGGTGATTTGGATCTTTGTATTGTATATCTGTATTCTTGACTCTTTAAGTCATTTGTTGTATATATCATTACGTGGGTCCCATCGAGGACTGTTGTGTAATGTTATTACTTCGTTTTCCACCCTTGAAGTGGGCACCACCTTTGAATCGATTCTATGCGGGTTTGGCGGAATCGCTAAAACTTGCATAGGGCCGTTTCGAGGTGTTCTGGTGGTATCGAGCCCAGTTGCGATACCCCACAAGTCCACTGTAGGATAACCTAGCTAACGGCAGTAGAGTGTCAAAACTATTTTGCAAAAATCGGTTGGATAGTTACGATTAGGTCTGATTTTACTCCTTACCCTCTCTCCTCTCACCTCTGCGTGTTTTGAATCCGCTCTCTTCTCTCTCTTCGAGTCCAGGATTTCTCGTGGTTGGGTTCCATCGTACCTTCAGGGTTTCGCTTCCT
Organism: Avena longiglumis; assembly: GCA_030063025.1. NCBI lineage: Eukaryota > Viridiplantae > Streptophyta > Magnoliopsida > Poales > Poaceae > Avena > Avena longiglumis. Next base: position 187,423,873 of record CP125974.1, on the reverse strand, counting down.
CCTTTGGTAACGGTGTTTCTACATCCGGTCTTCATGCTATCTGAGTGATCCTTTATCTGTGGTACCATTCTTTGTTCCTTGTTTGTGCCTTCCGGTGTTTTCCGATGCGACGACATCATCTACGCCAGATCCGATGCAGAGTCTGCATCACTCCCTTGTTTCTGAACCTCGATTGTCGAGATCTTCAGTCGGATTCCGAGAATGGTTGCACGCTTTTCCACTGATTGTGCGGAGTTATAATTTGGGTGCGTGATGGATTGGCCCCCATGCCGACTACCCCTTCTATTCGCTTTTGTACATTGAAGTGGATGAGGATGCATCGGTTCCCTCTTTCCATCGAAGCTAGAGGTGGCTTTATTTGTTGATACCTCTACCTTCGACCTTTTGTTCCCGGAGTGTTTCCTCGACGATCACGGACAACGACCTCTTGTTAGTGGTGTCGCGAGGATCTACACGAAGCGAGAAGACGCAGATCGCCGACCTTCCTTCCGGTACCATGAGGCGGATCTCGAGGGCGAGATCCATTGTTAGTGGTGTCGAATTGTGGCATCCCGCTAAAACCACTACTAGAAAATCGCGTGTTAAAAATACTTGTGCATCATCATGACATCAGCATGCATCTAATTGATTAAACTTTTTTGCTAAAAGACCTACTTTGTTTTCTATATTAATATCCCCCCTTTGTTCAAACCAAACCGTCGGTCCAGCCGGATCTTTTATTTATCAAAAACTAATTACAAAATTTATTTTAAAATAAAGAAAACCCTAGCCAAAAATATCTAATCCTAAAACCTACCCAGTCCTATTCTACCCACCCTTCAGCCACCTCACCCCCTCCAATCCCTTGGCGACACCTCACCTCTCATCCCTCCTCCCACCAATAGCCGCCTGCCACCTCACCCATCCTAGCCCGCCACCTGTCCCTACCCCAACCACCCCACCCCAGTCAACACCATCCCCACCTCTGTCCACCCACACTCCTCTCCATCTCCTGTTCCTGACCCCCACCCAACACACGCACACCAACGCACACACCCCGCGCCTGCCCAATCGAACCACCCTGGCCCCACCATCCCGGCCCCACCCCGTGCTCCCTCCCCAATCCCGAGCCGCCCCTGCCCCGCTTCTTCCTCCTCTGCTAGCGAGCGCGCCTCCCTCCTCTGCGACCATCCCGCGCCGGCCGCGCCTCCCGGCCCTGCTTCTCTACCTGCGGGCCCTCCTTCCCCTGGTCAACCCGACCTCGACCTCGTTCCGCGCGCCGCTCGTAGGAGCTCCTCCGCGCCTCCCTCTCCGCCGCCATGCATCGTCCTCCTCTTTCCTCAAAGCGCCGTCCCCGAGGTCCTCCCTCCAAGGTTGCCGTCGAGCCATGGCCGCCGCCCCGTCTGCACGTCCGCCAGCGCCTCAAGCCGCTAACGGCCTCCTCTGTTTCCCCTCCGTCGCCGACAAGCACCACAGCGCGGGCGCCTTCAGCCAGGCCCCTCTTGGCGCCCGTCCCCCACAGCTCGCGCCCTCCACGGCAACGCGGGACCCGCCTCCCGTCCCTCCTCGCCACCTCGCCTCCACCTCGCCGGCCTGCCCTCCCCTGCAGGGCCGCCGCCAGGCGTCCTCCGCCCCTGCCCCGGTGGTTCTCCCCCAAGCAGGCCCCGCCGGCGCCTGCCTCCCCGCGGCCTCTCCTTCTCCTCCGGCCGGCAGCAGCTCGGCGAACCAGCACCGTCGCCGCTCCCTGACGGTCCTCCGGCCGCCGCCCGCGTCCATACGCGCGTGAAGCCACCGCCGTTCTCCTCACGGTCGTCGGTCACCGTCCTCCCTGCGTTCCTCCTCTCGCCGCATGGGCCCTTGGCCTTTGTTCCTGAACATGGTCGTTAAGCCCTGGTTCATGTGGTAGTGGTATGTTGCAAGATTGCGTGGCAGATGGTACGCGGTGGAGTGAACCTGTTGAGGCGAAGTGGTGTGTCCAACCCCGAAGACCGATCGCGGACCCTGAACCAAGATCGACTCCCGAACGCCATGACCATCTACACGGATTCGAAGACCGAACCCGATAACCGCCAAGGCCGCCAACATGGATCCACCGAGTTCTCCATCTAGGACACCAAGACCGTCGACATGGAACCGAAGGACGTCAAGTTCTTCATCCCGGCACGTCAAGTTCTTCCTCTCGGATCCGAAGACGCCGAGACCCGGGACACCAAGATCTCCGCCGTGAAACGACCAGACCGACGACACGACAAGACCTTCGCAATGACAAGATCGACACCGACCAGAACGAATCCGATGCGCCCGACGCCAAACCAGGTCCTTCTTCCCGGATGCGACAAGATCTACTTCCGTTGTCCGAGACCGATTCCGTCGAACCGTTTCTCCCGTCGAACCCTGAGACCAATCCTGAACCCCTCGGAGCCCAAGTTCGCCGAACCCTAATGTGTGACCCCTTTCTCGAGCCCTATTTTATAAATGTAATATCAAATTGTTGCATCTTAAATTGTTCATGCATGCATACTTGTCTGTGGTTTGGGGGCATTATGCCAATTCACCTCATAATTAAATATGGAGTCTATATGCGGGATATCTTTGTCTTATTGCGGACTTCATTTAAATTGGCATAGCGAACTGAAGCCATGTTTGGTCTTGCTAATCCAACATTTAATTTGCGGGGTAGATAAATAACATGAACCTATTAATTAATTGTCGGGACCCCGGTTCCGCTTAACATTGCCTAATTGCATCGCATCTTTGCCATGCCATACATCATACATGCATCATGCCCGATCTTTTGCCGTAGTCTTAAATAGTGCATCCGGTGTTTCTTTTAGTGGTTTGCTTCTTCACGGACTAGGCCGATGAGTTGATGCGAGTGTCGACCTAATCCTCGGTGAACCTTCGACAATGTTTTCAGGCGAGCATCTCCCCCCTTTCTACCTATCTTACTTTTATAGCATTTATTCCCTCCTGTTGATCTATTGCTATCTGTGTTGCGATGCTCTAGTTTTCGTACCCGTGATATCCCTTGCAGCCTTATATTGCCTTGGACACATCCTATTACCTGTTGTTTGGTAGATAGTTGGACTTGCGCGTTGTAGTCGCTTGCTCAAGTGCTGTTGCGTGTCGTCCAGTACCACAGTTGTTGGAGTATTGCCGCATGTTTAATGTTGGAGATGATCATGGCTTTAAATACTGTTTAATAACTAAAATTGAAGTAGGTAAATGCAGAGGTACCGGTGGGTAATAGACAATATTTGGTTTTTAACCGCTCACTGGTGTCCCGTAGGACCCCGAGTTCTTGACACCTGTTCCGAGATCGAGCGCGCTAACCACAGGTGGGGTGTATGGGCACCCCATCGATTTAGTACCTGATTCCAAGTATTGTACTGGGGGCCACAATTAGTTTGGGGCTTTATTACTATTCTGTACTTATGCCATGCTTTACTGCTTTATTTAAATTGTGCGAAGTACTGCACCTGTACTGTTTAGGTAAGCGGAGTGTTTTCGCGGTATCGACAAGCCCAGTCACATTTTCGGTTCCGTCGTTTCTGACCATTGGCGCAAACCACGAGTCCGTCTCGAGACCGGCCGACTTTGTTGCGGGTAGCTTAGTGGGGTGGCCCCGTGCTTTTGGTGCAGGAAGCGTCGTGTCCGAAACCCCGTCGACATACCGTTGGGTGTATGTTTTGTGATCTTGTACCTACCTGATCCGACAACAAGGGTGTAGGTGCGTGTGGAAACTTTGGTGCACCCCTGCAGGGTTAAATCTTTTCGAGAAGCCGTGTCCGCGGTTATGGACGACTTGGAGCACAGGTCTCGATCATAGACAACCATAACTAAAGTTTGCTGCTATAATTTGACTTGTATCCGATATGACTAGTAATCAGCTTCACTGCAACGGAATGTCTAAATAAAAGTACCAACAACTGCTGGGTTTTGGGGTTATCTTATGCTAATTGTATCTGACTAGTAAGTGTTGCAACTACAACGGAATGGTTAACTAAAAGTGCCCACTGCTTATTCTATAAGGATGACTATCTATACCTGACTAGTAATTGATGCAACTATAACTGAATAAATAAAACTGCCAACGGTGTGAGTTCCTCGGTTGACTTCCTCGTTTGGTCTCGAGGGGGAAACACCAGGATGGGTATGTTTGGTGGTAGTATCAGATTGGTACCGAATAGGTCTTTCTTATCCCTCTCTGATAGCCGACAGTTATATCGAGTCTCTATAGGTTGTTTAGTGCATGCTGCGCTGCCGCTCAGTCCACCATACCTATGTAGGCGAGGACCACCGAATTCTAGCCTCGCCGTGTACTGGCCTCAGTACTGATCGCTCTCTCTTTTTCCTTTGCCCTTTGTCGGCACCCCTTTTGTTTAAGCAGGTTTTGAGATCGACGTCGTTAGCAGGGTTACCCTTCCGGCTTGGCACAGGGGGTTATGGGCGTAATGGTTATTCTTCAGGGCTCTTAGCTCAATTTGCATCTTGTCCGTACTCGGACGCTGTATCGTTTTCAAGGTGATTTGGATCTTTGTATTGTATATCTGTATTCTTGACTCTTTAAGTCGCTGTTGTATATATCTGTTCTGTGGGTCCCATCGAGGACTGTTGTGTAATGTTATTACTTCGTTTTCCACCGGCACGCAAGTGCCTGGTGGGCACCTTTGAATCGATTCTATGCGGGTTTGGCGGGAATCGCTAAAACTTGCATAGGGCCGATTCTGAGGGTGTTACAGGTATGTGAGTGTCTGATGGATAACGAGGTACCTATACAACTTAACCTGAGTAGTAATGGGATAACTAATGAAAGTGGCACCGGTGAGCAATATCTGCTATTTGGTTTTTCATGCTCACTTGTGTCCCGTAGGACCCCGAGTACTTGATTCCTGTTCCTTGAATATTCGCGCTATCCACATCCGGGAGGCTTATGGGACCCCACGAGCGAGCTTGATTCATTCTTATTTCTTGGGGCCACAATTAGTTTGGGGCTTTATTACTATCTGCTTATGCCATACTTTACTTGCTTTATTTACGATTGTGCGAGCACTGTCTTGTTTAGGATCGTGACACGTTTTCGCTGTATCGACAAGCCCAGTCACACTTTCGGGTTCCCAGTCGTTTACAGCCGTCCACACAAACCTTGAGTCCGTCTCGGAGCCGGCCAGTTTCGTTGCGGGTAGCTTAATGGGGTGACCCCCTGAAATATTTCTGAATCCTGTGATCGCTTTGTCGTGAAGGCCTCGCTGGGTTTTGATTTGGTTTTTCAGAGGTTGATCAAGTGTGTGTTGCTATTTGTGCACCCCTGCAGGGTAAAACTTTCTGAAAGCCGTGTCCGCGGTTATGGACGACTTGGAGCACAGTTTCTCGATCATAGACAAGTATAACTAAAGTACCGCTTTTAATTTGACTAAGTAACTGACTAGTAAATAGTGCAACACTCATGGAATGGATAATAAAACTGCCAACGGATGGTGGGTGTTCGTCCGCTTCCTCGTTGGTAAGCGAGGAGGAGGATGGATCTGTTAATATTACTGTTATAATTCACGGACATCACGGACATCCGTCTATCTATGGTTAGGCGGATGGTTAGCGAGTATCTATAGAATTGTTAGGATTTATCTTTTGCTGCAATTGCGTCACCCCAGGTTGTGTCCCCTTTAGAGGCATAAAGACTTGCTAAGTACCCCTAGGGTCTCACACGATAAATTATTTGATTCAGATGAATAGGTACACTCACAAGATGGATACTGGGTGGAGGAGACGGACGATGTGGACAACGATCATTCGGTGTAGAGATTCCGGGAACGGGGATCCGTGAGATCTGTGGGCAGGATGTGTTTATTATGGGGCATCTTATGCCGATTTGCTTCATATCCGTACTCGGATCTTGTTTGCCGCTTCCGCCTGATACTCTGATGTTTGATGTATGAGGAGATATCCTAAACTATATATCTATCTAGGATATTTGGATCTTGCCGTATGGCGTTGCAATATTTCTATTTCTTTTAGATGGAATGGCTCTGAGGACTATTGTATGGTGGCTTGCATACATACTCATTTGTGTATGTAGTTGATCCCTTCGCCTGCCGATTATGCCGCCCGTTCTTGTCCCGATGTTTGGAAATGGTTAGGACGGCCGAAAGGTCTACCTGTGAGTGGAATTTGGGCCCCATCGTACTATTTTAACCATTTCCGCTCGTCCAGGCTTGTAACTAGGAGCGTAATTCACCGAGGTAGTTACAATTGGTATCAGAGCCATCCCGCCCTTCAGGGTCTCAGCCAAATGGTCGTTGTCAGTCTAGCAAATATTTTTGGTAGCTATGTATACTAGGGAAAAACAAAACGCGAGAGTAGGACTGCTTCCACTTTTCTTCTTACCCACCCACCCACCCTTTTCTGGTAAGGAAGTGTAACGTTTTCAATCCTCTTCTTAAAATTCAAACTAGGATTCACGTGTTCTGGGTTTCCGTAGTACCATAGAAAGTGTGTGTGTGTGTGTGTGTGTGTGTGTGTAATTCCTTGTCTATCTGTTGCATCCAATTTGTTATCACAATCTGCCTTTGGTTATCAACTGTTGGTACATTCCATACTGACAGGCTTTTGAATACCGGTGCGATCTATCTGACTCCTTGTTAACCGGTGCCATCTTCTTAAGGGTGTCCTTCCTTCTAGCAACTCCACATTCTGTGAAACCATCAGTTGCTAATCGCTACCTGATAAGTGTTTTTGCGCATCTATTGGTATTTTAATGCCAAAAAATGCGGAAAAATTTTCTTTGATACATCTGTGCTTCCACACTCCTTTTCAGTCGTGTGTGAAACATTATCTATCTCCCTTTTATCAGCATGTTCATGCTAACTCATTCTTTTGTCACCGGCGCTTAATCCTAGAGTTTCATTTCATCTCCAATTCTCTTGGGCTAATTACATAACATGTGTCGATATGATGCTAGTGATTGTAATTTGATTCTCGGCATAGCTATATGACACTTATCTTGAGTGGAATATGGAAAATGCAATCACCACTATCCTCCAAATGGTGACGGTTATCTCCTGTGATTTTGAGTACACCGCGATCATATCTATGCATATTCAAGAATCTTTGGCAATCCAGAGTTTCTCCAAGCACTACGGCGGTCTATCATCTGTCCATCATGCTGCACATCTTTTTGAACCCCATATCTGCAAAATTCTCTTTGAGACGAGGGAATTGCATCTTTTCGTCTCTGATAGCTTTGCTTGAGGTATGAGCTATCATCGGTTCTTATCCAAGATCTCTTTATCTTTGTAACCGGTGCTTCGATCGACAATGTGAACCAGGTGACATCTCTTTTTCTTCCGAAGGACCAGATAATCTATTCTTCCAGTGCATCTTCTTCAACACGAACCCGTGCTCTTAATATTGATCTTTCTAAGAGCGTTGAGCTCAGGAAGTGTTCAAGCCTTTGTTCGTTTCTCTCGCCTTTTGAACTTGGTATTCTGGGAATATCTTGTTAATCCATGGTGGTATATGTTGATAATATTCTTGCCTATTCGATATCAATGGAAGTACATGGAAGATCATCTGTGTCTCTTTCTCTCAAGCTTCGTGAGCACTGCCTCTGTGCAAAGTCTCAAAGTGAGAATTCTAACTTTTTGAAGTCACATATCTCGACCACGTCCTTCTGCTAAATACATTACTTCAACTCTGGAATCAGCAAGTCCATTGTTAATTCCATCTTCCATCTTCAACCAATCCGGAGTTGTTCCTTGTTGGCAAGTTATCATCGTCGTTCCGCCGAAGTTTTCCTCAAAACTGCTAAATCTCTCTCAATCATTTCAAGAAGAACATGGAGTTCTTTCTCCTCTATCTCGTTAAGTAATCTCTTGAAACCCTCTCGCTCTATCGTCTATGCTCAATCCACCGGAGTCCATGAAGACCTTCCAGATCTTGTATTCCTTTGGTTCAAGTGGTGTTATCTTTTTCTTTGTCTGTGGAACCTTGCAGTTGTCTCCGTAATCTTCCTTCATATCTTTCTGGTGGCTGGTTACTTATGATATGACGACAACATCATCACCCTTATCTATCTTGGATCCGGTGAATCGTTTGCATCAATCTTTGTTTTCTTACGGAGTTCCACGAGCTCTTCTTGTCAATACCTTCAGTCTGTTTTGGTAGTTGGGTTGCATGATTTTCTTATTCATGTGCGGAGTAATGCTTTGAGTGTGAGATGGAGTAGCTACCATACCACTACTCTTATCATTCTCTCTTGTACATTGAATTGGTGAATTAATGTGATTTCACTCATTCCACGGAAGTTAGAAGTGGCCTTTATCCCTTGATACTTTGACTTCCGTCCTTGTTTTTCCGGAGTGCTCTTTCGAAGAAAGTAATTAACAATCTCTTGTTGGTGATCTCACCCTTTCCACACGGAGCAAAATCCTCAATTATCTGGTGGAAACAAACGCAAACCTTTTTCTATCCTCGTCTTTCTACCGATGCTCGATATCCCCAAACAAGATTAAAGGAAACTATCTCTCTCTTTGTTTCATCAATTCTTTTTCTGTGGTAAAGCCAATTATGGTTGATGCCATCAGCCGCAAATCTATTGCGTTAGCCTCAAGGCTAAAGAAAGCAATAAGTATCTCTACAATAAACTCTAGATCCTCCATATTCTTTGCTTCTCGGGATTCCACCATGATCTGGCTTCACATCCATCTCTGGAAGTTATATCTGCGCACCTAAATTGCGTGATCCTTGGTTCTTACCGGCGCAACAAGAATCTAATCCGACGATGTCTAACTAAATCTTTCTGTTGTTATCAAGGGACTCTATTGTTTGAAGGCAATATTGTTTCCGAACTTCTTTTCTCAAATCCGAGAGAAGATACGATGCTATTGTAATAATGGTTCAAAACCTCTCCAATCTAGCTCCTTTCTTCCGGCGAGACAAAGATTCATCCTCTCTCGTATCGGTAAATCTTTAATCTTAATGGTGTGTCTTTCTTTATCCATGATAAATCATCTTCTCCTTTTCTTTCACAAGTGGTTATATTCTTTTATCATGATTCTTGGGAAAACTGGAGCTATGCCCATCCTATCCTTATTGTCTCACGACAATCCTTCAACTCTTCTAACCCGTTGTTTCTCAAGCAAAACGCAAGACTCGCAACAAGTCTAGCAAGTTTTGCAAGGTGTAGTGGTTGCACCATTTCGTTGTTCATCAACTTGGGAACGTGAGGGTCACCTTCGTTCGAACACCCGCCTCTCCTTGTGTTGTTTTCTTTTTCCTAGGAATCTCGGGGCGAGATTCTTGTTTAGTGGGGGAGAGTTGTAGCATCCCAATTGTCTAACAATTGCAATGCTACTAGCCTAGTCTATATAAATGCTACTTCCTATATATAATTGTTGCATCATAATTATATCATGCTCATGTCATCATGCCACCTTGCATTTGAGCATCATATAAAACCCTTTGGTTTTGGTTCTTCTCTCATATGCATTGTAAATTGTATTTGCCTCTTGATATTGTATTTGGTTATTGATATATTGTTTAAATGCCCAAGTTGAGTTGGGGGCATATCTTTTATTCCACTCCACCACCTTTCTTGTCACCACCCCATAATTCCACCACCCTACTACATGTGAGCTTTGCAATTCATTTTGTTTTCATCTCTAGCTCATATGGGTTGGGATGGATCTACTTCTAACTCCACCTGCTCTCATATATGCACCATATTGTTTCCACATTATTAGTTTATGAGAGCCACATGGCCACCTTTGCATGCCTTGTGAGTGGAACCCTTTTCCTAGCTTCCATATGGATTATTATGGATTTATGCTCATGTGGGGATATTTGTGGGACTATTAAACATCTAGTGGAATATACACACTAGCATGTCCCATTTTTATTCAAATATGGTCATTCCCTTCTACTCCACATGGAACATTCCTTTAATTCTTTTAGCTTGGCTTTATTCCATATTTTGGAATGCATAGGTATAAATGCCATGGATATTTATTTTGTTTTCACAAGATAAAACCTAGCATTAATTATTATGCATGGGCCATGCAATCATAACCCTTGGCCTTCTTCTCTTTGTTTTGTTTTATCTTGGTTTGAGCTTTGCTTTTAAATTCAAACTAGATGTTTCTTTTGGGATCTCTTAAACCATAATATAAACCTACCCTTTGGTTTGGCTAAACCAAACCATCCCTAACCCAAAACCCCCTCTCTCCTTTCTATCTCTAAACCCTCACCACCTTTTATCTCGTCCTCTTTGACTAAATCTTGTTTGATCTTGGCTTGTTCTTGCTTGATCTTGTCAAAGAAAACACTCCAACTAACCCTCCTCCAAACCCTAAACCGAGCCCCCCTAGATAAACCGAGCCATCCCTCTCCCTCCTACCCCAGCTCTCTCTCCCTCCCTCTCTATCTCTCCCTGCCCTGCATGCCCCACACCGAGCCTACCCTCGCTGGCCTCACCTTGCCCCACCTGCCAGCTGCCTACCTGCCCTAGACGAGCCAGCTCGAGTACGTGAAGAGGAGAGGGAAAGGTGGCACCAGCCACCTTTTTCCCTCACCACCTCCCCACGCATCTTCCTCTCCCTCTCCTTGCCTCCGCCCCAACCACCAGAACTCCTCGGATCCCATCTGGGCGGCAGACCCCTCTCCTTCCTCCCCACCACATCCTGGCCATGGCCATGGGTTCTCTAAACCCTAGCTCCGGCCTGCCTTGCTAGCCGACGATCCCGAGCGCGCCAAGCTGTACAAGGAACACGAGGAGCTTCGTCTGCTTCATCTACCTCACCCTGCACCGGCCAAGCCTCGCCGGAGTCCTCTGGAGCTCCCTGTGCACGCCGCGGCCACCGGATCAGACGCTCGCGGGACCCCTGCCTCTGCTCCGACCCGATCCACCTCTCGCTCCAGCAACCACACCGACGAGCTCCTGGTGAGCCTCTCGACCCCTAGACATGCCCCCCTACCCTATCTTGCACCGTAGCGCCGCCGCGCTCCGTCGAGCAGCCTTCGTGCACCGCCGCGCGTCGCGCTCGGGCAGACAGCAGCAGCCGCAGCATCCGTCCGCCTCTGTCCCTCACCCTGCCCCGCGCGCTGTAGACCACCTCCGTGCAAGATCTATGAACGAAAGTTGTAGCCCGATGTCCCCTCTTCGTTTTTCTTTTTTGCGGCTTGGCGAGATTCGCCGCCGTTTGGTCGCCATCGTCGTCCGAACTCCGGCCAATCCCTCATTCTCAGACGGCGCAGAGAAGACCGGCCGTGGCGATGCTTTTTCGAAATAACCTGCCGTTTCCCGCTGAACCTGGCCCCGAGCCCCACTGTCGACCGGAGCCTTTTTGCAAGAAAACCCCCGGAAGATCCTGGCCATCACGGACAGACCCCCCCACGCCCTGGATCGCCCACATGTCGACTACCAGCCACGGCCAGTGTATCCCGCCGCTGAGCCCACTGCAATCACGGTATTGGGTGTACTCGCGGTGCAAAAAGTCCGGACCAGTCTCCGCCGTGTCGGCTATTGCTGAGTCAGCATCGGCCCCACCTGTCTGTGTCTATGGCTAGGTTTTCCTGAGTAATAAAAGTTTCTCTGTTAGTCTGTTTTAATTTAAACTTTTCAAATTTGATTTAAATTCAAATTCAAATCTGTATTTAAATAACTTTTGAAATATAAATCCAAATAATACAAATAATATATGTTTCTGAACCAGAAAAATGTGAGGAATTTAAATCTTCCATCCAAAATATATTTTGAACACTTAAAATTTCAAGTTGATTAAAATTACAATAAAATGCCCTTTTGCCTTAATTAATTAATTACTTTTGTTTTATAACTCCAAATTTAACAAATGATATGTCTAGAATGATCAGCTCGACGAGACCTTTCTGTTTATGCATTCCATGTTCTGTTTTGCAGCATGCATCATATAAATATAAATATTACAGCAACTTAATTGAGTATAAAATATGATTAAGACTCAATAAAAGGCTTTATTCTTGTATTCTACACCTCACCCATGCCATGCTACTTTATTGCCATGCAAATTGTGCATCATTCATCATGGCATGATTGTTTGCTTGTCGCATTTCATTCTTATGCTTGTGCACTTTATTTATGTTGGCCCTTGTTTGTTTGGTTCTTCTTCGAATAGACGCTGAGCAGGGGATATATCAAGAAACCCAGGAGCACTACCCAGATCCTTCTCTCGCTTCAACTGAGCTGCCAGGCAAGCACTACCACATGCTTGCATACATATAGTACCTATTGCCTCTATCTTATTCTTGCATCATTGAGTCGCGATCGCATTAAACTGAATCCCAAGTACAGCATAACCTTTACTTTTAAACCCCACCGAAGCTTGTTCCTCCATCCCATGAGCCATTACTACAGGAGTTGGTTGAGCCATGCGGGTCGTAGAACAGCATGTGTAGGGTATGTGAGTGTCTGATGGATAACTAGGTACCTATACAACTTAACCTGAGTAGTAATGGGATAACTAATGAAAGTGGCACCGGTGAGCAATATCTGCTATTTGGTTTTTCATGCTCACTTGTGTCCCGTAGGACCCCGAGTACTTGATTCCTGTTCCTTGAATATTCGCGCTATCCACATCCGGGAGGCTTATGGGACCCCCCTGAGCCAGAGCTTGATTCATTCTTATTTCTTGGGGCCACAATTAGTTTGGGGCTTTATTACTATCCTGTACTTATGCCATGCTTTACTGCTTTATTTACGATTGTGCGAGGAGCACCTGTACTGTTTAGGATCATGACACGTTTTCGCTGTATCGACAAGCCCAGTCACACTTTCGGGTTCCCAGTCGTTTACAGCCGTCCACACAAACCTTGATTCCGCCTCGGAGCCGGCCAGTTTCGTTGCGGGTATCTTAATGGGGTGGCCCCCTGAAATATTTCTGAATCCTGTGATCGCTTTGTCGTGAAGGCCTCGTTGGGTTTTGATTTGGTTTTTCCGAGGTTGATCGAGTGTATGTTGCTATTTGTGCACCCCTGCAGGGTAAAACTTTCTGAAAGCCGTGTCCGCGGTTATGGACGACTTGGAGCATAGTTTCTTGATCATAGACAAGTATAACTAAAGTAACGCTTTTAATTTGACTAAGTAACTGACTAGTAAATAGTGCAACACTCATGGAATGGATAATAAAACTGCCAACGGATGGGGGGTGTTCGTCCGCTTCCTCGTTGGTGTTTAGGAGGAGGATGGATCTGTTAATATTCTTATAATCAAGCTGTTATTAATTCACGGACATCCGTCTATCTATGGTTAGGCGGATGGTTAGCGAGTATCTATAGAATTGTTAGGGTTTATCTTTTGCTGCAATTGCGTCACCCTAGGTTGTGTCCCCTTTAGAGGCATAAAGACTTGCTGAGTACCCCTAGGGTCTCACACGATAAATTATTTGATTCAGATGAACAGGTACACTCACAAGATGGATACTGGGTGGAGGAGACGGACGATGTGGACAACGATCATTCGGTGTAGAAATTCCGGGAACGGGGATCCGTGAGATCTGTGGGCGGGATGTGTTTATTATGGGGCATCTTATGCCGATTTGCTTCTTATCCGTACTCGGATCTTGTTTGCCGCTCACCGATACTGATGTTTGATGTATGAGGAGATATCCTAAACTATATATCTATCTAGGATATTTGGATCTTGCCGGTATGGCGTTGCAATATTTCTATTTCTTTTAGATGGAATGGCTCGAGGACTGTTGTATGGTGGCTTGCATACATACTCATTTGTGTATGTAGTTGATCCCTTCGCCGACACGCCGCCCGTTCTTGTCCCGATGTTTGGAAATGGTTAGGACGGCCGAAAGGTCTACCTGTGAGTGGCATTTGGGCCCCACCGTACTATTTTAACCATTTCCGCTCGTGCAGGCTTGTAACTAGGAGCGTAATTCACCGAGGTAGTTACAGTGGGCCTGCATAACGGCGAGTGGATTGAAGCCCAGCAAGGCACCGAGCGATTGGAAGCTGAAGGCCCAGGCGAGTAGATAGGCCCAGTCGGATTAGGTTAAACAACTACCGAAGCTTTAACTGAATCGGTTGAGATATGTAAACCCTAGGGGAGGTAAGCCTATATAAGCCTCCCTATAGGGCGAGTAGAGACACGTTCCATCATACACCCAAGCGACTCGCTGCCTAGCCGCCGAGCTCGCCCATTGTAACACCTCCATAATACAATCTAGCAGGAGTAGGTCTTTACCCTCCGGGGGGCCGAACCTGGGTAAAACCCTGTGTCTTTGCCGTCATATCGCACCGCAGATGGCTGGCCGCCCTTGCCCCTCGTTCTACTACTCGCTGCCGATTGCAGCATCTGCCGTGACTATTCCCACGACAGTGGCGCCCACCGTGGGGCCTGGCCGGTCCAGCCGGTGTTCTGCGGCGAGATCCAATCTGCCAATCAACGAGACTGTCGCCACCGGCCGCATGATAGCAATCGGCGAGATGCTCCAAATCCTGCCGAGCAGCTACGTCCCGGCGGCGCGACCCGTCACGCACATCGTGATCCTGCCGATCGGCACGATCAGCCTCTTCGTCGGTCTCACCGACGTCATCGTCTCGGAGGATTCGGCTCGCATCCGCGAGTCGCCACCGCGCGATCGGCTCTCCGAGCCGTCACGCGATCCATCGCCCGCCTCCGAGTACAACTTACGGCAACGTGGCCGGGAATTCAGCGGCCGCACAGGACGCGGCCCTCACCGACGACGCCGACTCGGCGACCCCGGCGTCACTCGCCGGATCCATCACCGCGGCTTCGTCCGCGGGCTCCATCGCCCAGGTCTCCAACACGGGAGACTTCGAGGATCCCTCCATCCTCGGGATCTTCGAGTTCAACTCCGGATCGGAGAACTCCTGCGACCCCCGCGACGGAACCGGTCGCCACACCGTGGCCTACATGGCGACCGGCACCGATCCGCCGGAGGACCCGTTCTCCACCACAATCCCTCCTAATGCCATGGCAACGGAGGTCGAGGAACTCCGCCTGAAACTGGCGGGCGCATAAAACAAGCGGAGCGAAAAATTTCGCCTCGGCGGTGACGCGCAGAGCTGTCACGCTACCACCAGCCCGGATCAGGTCACGCTGAACCCCACCGTTCAGGCGCCACGAACCGGCGGCGAAAATGACCCGACCTGGCGGCGCGCGATCTGCGAACGCGCCACGGGAAGCGCCGGCCCCCGCCAGATCAGCGGCGCCCCTCCAACCGCACCTCCCGAGGACCAGCGCGGATAGTAGTCTCCTCACGGGAGCGAGACGCAAACGGCCTCCCACTGTTCTCCACCCCAATGGACAACCTCGTGGCAGGCCGAGCAGCAGCCGACAACATCACATCCACCGGCGACGGCGCCCTACAGATCCAATACGTCAGGGCCCTGCTCGCGAAGGTCGTCGAGCAGCAAAGAGCGGGCGCCGACTCGGCAGGTCGAGTATACTCGTGTTCCTCGGGAAGCAGAGCGGCCTCCAGCGGCCGCCCAGCGGCGGCAAACACCCTCAACTGCCCGCCACCAGAGCCACTGCAGTTCCAATACCGCCTCGCGAACACGGCACTCTCCACCAACGACCCCAGGCCGGCAACCAACCTTGTCGCCGCCAACGGGCAACCCATCGACGCCCGCACCCACATCATCAACAACCAAAGCTGGCGCGCACGCCAGCCCGACGACCCGCGACATACCCTAACCAATCGCCACGACGGCGAGCCCATAGGGTCGCTCAGTCGACTCGGGCCCAAGTGCTTCGGACCAATGATCCGAGGCGAGAAGTATCCGCCAAACTTCAAGGCGCCAAAAGAAATAGAAAAGTACGACTCCTCGTACGACCCCGCCGTATGGCTCGACACATACCTCATGGCGATTGGGATCGCGGGCCACACTGACCTGCCGCCCGTTACCTCCCACGATGATGGAGGGGCGTGCGGACATGGATCAACACCCTCCCGGGGACGATATCGACTCACGGGGAGAAATGCGCGACGCCTTCGTCAGGCACTTCGAGTGCTCCTACACCCGCGCCACCACTATCGAGGACCTGGAGCGGTGCGTCCAGGGACCCCGCGAGTCGACCCGCAACTGGGTCCAATGGTGGCAAGAGCTTTGGTACAACGCGGTCGGCATCCACCCGGACACCGCGATCCATTGCTTCAAGACCTCGTGCCTCTACGAGCCCCTAGTCGCCAAGCTCAAGCGACACTCCCGCACACTCGACAACATCCCCGACCTCCTCGAGATCGCCAAACGGTACGCCGAGGAAGATCCAAACCAGGAAACTAACGACGAGTTAGGAGGTCAACGCCGCACGGGCGGCAACGACGGCGGACGCCGATCCGACCTACGCTGATGCTTTTCGCCTCACGGCAAGCGCCGCGATGGCGGCGAGTCGACTTCGTCGCCAACGCCGGGCACGCGCAGCGCGAGCCCAAGAGCTTCCGCCGCGACGGAGGACAACGCCGCGACAGCGGCAACTACAAGAACAAACCAAGGTTCGACCCCGCGGCCCTCCTTAACCAACCATGTGCGTTCCATAGCAGGGAAGGGAAGCCCGCAACGCACACCACCGCCGACTGCCACACCCTCAGGGAAATCAAGAAGGCACGGCGAGCGCGGGAGGACCCCGACAACGACCCGCCAAACGGCGGAAAATTCGGCAAAGTAGCCGGCTCGCTCCACACCTTCACAGGCTTCAACACGAAGCGCGAGAAGAAGGTCATCGCCCGCGCTGTCGCCGTCAACGCGGTGGCCCAGATAGACGTCCCCCAGTTCCTAAACTGGTCAGAGCAGCCCATCACCTGGAGCCGCCAAGATCACTCGCCACGCCAGTACCGGGGCAGTCGCCCTGGTGGTCAAGCCCAAGGTCGGCGACTACTGGCTCCCCAAGACATTGATGGACGGCGGCAGCTCCATCAACATCCTGTACCTCGACACCGTCAGGCGGCTGCGGCTCCCGCAGTCGATGATCGAGACGACCCACACCACATTCCAAGGCATCGTCCCCGGTCGGAAGGCGTACCCGATCGGCAAGGTCACGCCGCCAGTCACCTTCGGCACACCGGCAAACTTCCGCACCAAGCGGATCGTCTTCGAGTTGGTGCCCTTCAACAGCCCCTATCACTGTGTCCTGGGGCGCCAGGCGTTCGCCAAATTTATGGCAGCGCCCCACTACGCGTATAACGCGATGAAGCTCCCCGGGCCGTGCGGCGTCATCACCATCCACGGCGACCCCGACATGGCTGCCGAGTGCGAAGCCAAAGGAGCCGAGATCGCTGACGCCGTCATCGCGGCGGAGACCAACCACGCCGACGAGCTCGCCAAGTACGCGAGCGGGGTCAACAACGACTACCCCACCATACTCAAGAAGCCCAACTCAGAGGGCGCAAACACCTCAACCTCGCACACCCGCACCGTCGAGCTGGTCCCAGGCGACTCCAGCCAGACGGTGACGATCGGGACGGGCATGGGCCCAGCATAGGAAGGCGCGCTCATCGAGTTCCTCCATGAGAACAGGGACATCTTCGCATGGAAACCCTCTGACATGCCCGGTGTCCCTAGGGAGCTCGCTGAGCACAAGCTAAACGCCGACCCCAAAGTGCGACCCATCAGCAGTCGCTGCGGCCCTTCAATGAAGAACGCCGTCGAGCAATCGCCGAGGAAGTGCAGCGTCTACTCGCTGCCGGCTTCATCCGGCCAATCAAGTACTCCAAGTGGCTGGCAAACCCAGTCCTAGTCCAGAAGAAAAACGGGACCTGGAGAATGTGTATCGACTACACAAACCTGAACAGCGCCTGCCCAAAAGAGCAGTTCGTCCTCCCGCGGATCGACCAGATAATCGATTCAACCGCGGGCTCGGAGTCGCTATGTTTCCTCGACGCCTACTCTGGATACAACCAGATCAAAATGGCTGTCGAGCGAGGAAAACGGCGTTCATCACGCCATTCGGAGCTTTCTGCTACACCGCCATGACCTTCGGCCTCAAGAACGCCGGGGCGACCTACCAGCGGTGCATGCAAGAATGCCTCGCGAGCCAAATTGGCCGCAACATCCACGTTTACATCAACGACGTGGTCGTGAAATCCGCTCGCCAAGGCGACCTACTCGCCGACCTAGCGGAAACATTCGCCAACTTGCGACGGTATAAGATAAAGCTCAACCCAGGCAAATGCACCTTGTGTACCACGGACAACCAGTGCGTCGTCTCCAAACGAGGGATTGAGGCGAACCCCATGAAGATCGACACGATCGCCCGGCTCGGCAAACCCGAGTGCCTGCGCGATGTTCAGAAGCTGGCCGGGCGAGTAGCGGCTCTCAGTCGCTTCATTCCCCGACTGGGCGAAAAGGCGATGCCCCTATACCTCCTGATGCGTAAGAACCCCACCTTCTAGTGGGACAAGGAGGCGGACGACGCGCTCCGCGACCTCAAAAAGGTGCTACTTGCCGCACCACTACTCGCCGCCCCCGCCGACAAAGAACCCATGCTGGTTTACGTCGCGGCGTCCGAGCGCGTCGTCAGCGCCGTGATGGTCGTCGAGCGACCAGAGGAAGGAAAGGAGCGCCCGGTCCGGCGGTGTACTACATCAGCGAGGTCCTCACCGGTCGCGCCAAGAGTACCACAGTACCAAAAGCTAGTATCGCGGTCTTGAGCTCGGGCGCGCTGCGCACTACTTCGAGAGCCCCGATCACGGTCGTCTCCTCAAGACCTGCAAGACATCATCTGCAATCGCGAGGCGACGGGCGGGTCTCAAGTGCGTCGAGATCGGCGTCCACAACATCAAATCTGAGCCACGAAGGCGATCAAGTCACGCACTGGAAGACTTCATCGCCTGGATCGAGGAGGCCCAGCAACCGAGAAGCTGCCGTACCTCCATTCGGAGCCTGCACGCGGCTCCAAGAGCAGACGGTGCGGGCGAGGATAGTGCTGATTTCACCAAAGGGCGACAAGCTCCGCTACATCCTCTGCCTCGACTTCACGCCCTGCACCAACAACATGGCTGAGTACGAGACCCTACTCCACGGCATGCGAGCCGCCAAGGAGATGAACGTCAATCGCCTCCGCTGCTACGGAGATTCCGACCTTCTCGCGGGGCAAGTCGCCGGCACCTGCGACGCCGTCTCCCCTACCATGGTGGCGTACCGCCAAGAGGTGGACAAGTTGGGCGGCCACTTCACCGGCTACTCCGTCGAGTGGATCGACATGCGGAAAAACGAGGAGGCCGACGCACTCTCTCGCATCGGGTCGGCTCGACTCGCACCACCAGCCGGCGTCTTCCTCGACACGATCACCAAGACATCAGTCTCTCCCCCGAGGGAGATCGACATCGGAGTCCCACTCCAACCAGAGGCAGCCTTGGTCGCACTCGTCAACAAGCCAGACGACTGGACCAAGCCCTACATCGCCTACCTGGAGGCCGGCACCCTGCCGGCAGACGAGACAGACGCTCGAATGATCGCTCGTCTATGCAAGTCCTACACCATCGTCGACGGCGAGCTCCACAAGTGCAGCGTCACCGGCGTGTTCCAACGCTGCGTCCAACCAGCTGAAGGACGCAAAATCCTCCACGACATTCACTCCGGTGACTGCGGCCACCACGCTACCGCTCGCTCCCTGGTCGCCAAGGCTATGCGACATGACTTCTACTGGCCCAGCGCCCACGCCGACGCTGTCGATATCGTCCAGCGATGCGCCGGGTGCCAGAAGTACGCCAATCAGACGCACGTACCGAGCTCGGCGCTCAAAACAATCCCCATCACCTGGCCATTCGCTATGTGGGGCATGGACATGGTAGGCCCCTTCAAGAAGGCCCCCTCTGGCTACACCCACCTGCTAGTCGCCGTCGACAAATTCACGAAGTGGGTGGAGGCCAAGCCAGTCCGGAAATGCGACAGGAAGACCGCCACCAAATTCCTACGCGAGCTCATATATCGCTACGGGTTCCCAAACAGCATCATCACGGACAACGGCACCAACTTCGCCAAGGGAGCCATGGCCGAATTCTGCGAAGAGCATCATATCCGGCTCGACCTCGCGTCAGTCGCCCACCCGGAATCCAACGGCCAGGCGGAACGGGCCAACCAAAGCATCCTCCACGGCCTGAATCCGCGACTCAAGTACCACTCGGCCGCACCGGTGCTGGGTCGAGGAGTTGCCCTCTGTCATCTGGGGGATCCGCACCTCAGTCAACAGATCGACGAGATTCACTCCCTTCTTCATGGTCTACGGTGCCGAAGCAGTCATGCCCACCGACCTCGAACACGACTCGCCGCGGGTCGTCCACTATACGGAGGCTGCAAACGAGCTTGCCCGCCAAGACGGGATCGACCAAATAGATGAAGCATGTGACCTCGCTCGGTCACGCACTGCCATCTACCAGCAAGGACTCCGCCGCTACCACAGCCGGCGGGTGAAAGCTCGCACCTTCCAGGAAGGCGACCTAGTGTTACGCCTCATCCAGGACAAGAAGGGCATGCACAAGCTCTCCCCTCCGTGGGAAGGCCCATTCGCTATCGGGCGCGTACTCGGCAACGACGCCTACTACCTCATCGACGTCCGTGGGGACGGCGAACTCGACGTCAAGCGACCATGGAATGTATACCTCCTACGGAAGTTCTACTCCTAGAACCCCACACATGTACCCTCCAGTCGCTATGAAATAAAAAGAAACGGTTACCGCAAATTGCGCCTACTCTCCGTGAATTGTGCCACTCGCACTCGTAATAACAGCGTTAAGCTAACTGCAGAAGTCAACCTTTGGTACAGCGATCGGAATGGCTAAGTAGTGCGGTGTAAGAGCACTAAATCACCTCAGGTCTTGCATCGTCCACGAAAAACGCCCACCCGGAGCCCCATTGGAGTCGCCTAGCTCGACTGGTTCTACGAGCCAAGACAACTGCCCTCGCTTCTCACAGCGACCTTGGTCCTCCGCATCCTCGGCATAGCGACTCGAACAGCTAAGTACCACGCTCGGGGACTGAAGACCAGTTCGTCGCGAGCGGTCAGGGAAAACGCCAAGTAAGAGAGCATGCCCAGGACTCGCCACGCGACTGACCCCACGGGCCAGGCAGGGGTGACGCGCTCTCACCAACGCGCCAAGTCCTCAACCACCCTCGAGTCGCGCCTAGAACTACCAAGTACCACGCTCGGGGACTCGGCCACCCGACCTCGTTCGCAAGACGGAAAAGCGGTAAATCTGAGCACTCAAGGGAGTCGCCTAGCGACTGGCTCTTCGAGCTCGGTCGAGTCGACCAAAACATCAAAACACATGACAACAACACATACATCATATACGAGGTAAACCCCACAAAAAGGGCGGACGCGCTTGGGGACTCGTTCAAAAATCAATCACAAACACACAACAAATACCAAAATAGACACAACGTCTCATTCATTCGCATAATGCATTGTTTCATGTTACAAAATATGCCCGCGTGGCAGACCTGCTACTAACGCCACAAGGCAAATCATCCTACTCTGCAGGCTTCGATGACGACTCGCCAACATCCCGGCGATTGCGGATGAACGCCGTGTACGGGTTTGACGGATACGTCGTCAGTTCACCCGCCATCGCCGCGCGAAAAGGTTGTTCGACCTTGAAGTCACGATGCGGCGGCTCGGGGTCGTTCGGCGCGACGACCGTCTCCTGGTACGGAAGGAGGTCGCCCATTGCCCAGACACATTCTGAGTACGTGGCGGCACGGTCATGCAACTTGAGGACCTCGGATAGCTCCACCGCGCCAGTCGACGATGGATATACACTCGTCACATCGTCGATGTCGAAATCCTCGGGGAAGTGGGCGAGTCCAAGGCTCAGGGCCGTCGACGCTCCACGCCGAAACGCCGACCGCGTCATGTATTCAACGACCGCGGGCGCCTTTTCCAAATATTTCCACACCTCAACGAGGTCGCTGGGAATCACCTCCGTGGGCGATATCTCTTGGAGATAGGCACGGATGCACGTTGCCGACAATGTCGCCGAATCAACGAGCATACTTACGCACTGCCTCGCGTCGAGCGAGCTCGCCTCTCCTTCGCTATCGATGATGCGACCTGCGAGTAGAAGACAATAATGAGTACGACGGACACCACAAAAGACACAACCACTGGAAAAGGAAGATGTACTCACCAAGCAGCGGGCGGGCGAGTTCCGTGATGAAGCATTGAAGCGATGTATGGTCGTCCTGAAGTCCAGCAATAAGGACTTCCGACACCTTGCGATCCTCCTCAGCGGCTGCAATGGCGGCCTTAGCTCGCCCGTCAGCCGAGGCCGCTTCTTCCTTCGCCTCCCGCAACTCGCGCTCGAGGTTGGCGATCCGCTGTTCAGCGGCACTCAAGGCCGATTGCGCCGCCGCCAATTCACCAGCGGGGACAAGCCCCTGGCGAGCTTCCTCTGCCTTCGCAGCAAAAGCATGAAGCTCTTTGTTCGCTTCCTGGACGGTGGCCAGCTCCTTCTCCGCGCGCTGCTTCGCGGCCAATCGGTCCGCCGACTCAAGCTGCAGACCCTGCACATCACCGAAAAAGTTAGTCACAGCAAAATTCCTAAGTGCCCACCCACTAAAATTTAGCGAGTGTGCACTCGGGGACTGGCGATCACGAAATTCCTAAGTGCCCACCCGCTGAAATTCAGCGAGTGCGCACTCGGGGACTGGGGATCACGAAATTCCTAAGTGCACACCCGCTGAAATTCAGCGAGTGCGCACTCGGGGACTGGCGATCACGAAATTCCTAAGTGCCCACCCGCTGAAATTCAGCAAGTGCGCACTCGGGGACTGGCGATCAAGAAATTCCTAAGTGCTCACCCGCTAAAATTTAACGCATGCGCACTCGAGGACTGGATGCGAAAATAAAAAGATGAGAAGTTATAAGAATCAAGCCGCTGCAAAGCACCGACCTAATCCTCAGGGACTGGATGTACCTGGATGGCTGCGCCAAGCATGCCATGGAGTTGTATCGCGTCCACGGACGCGAGTAACTCCGGCGTGTGCCCACGACGTTGGTCGACTTCAGCATCGGCGGTCCTAGGAGCATAGCTCGAGGGCGCAGCTCCACTCGCCGTGGCCGCCTTGGTCACGAAGCGTGGGAAGGTAGCAATAGAGGCACCCGCTCCAAGGAAGGTCGCCTCCGCCATTCCAGGCAAGGAAGCGCCCTCCTTCGTAGACGCGGCTGCCTTCATCACGGGCCCGGCTGGTGCAACTGCCGTGTCGTCAGAGATAGTGACGGTGTCGCCACCCTTGGCCTTCTTGCTGCCATCTGCCGAGTCGATGACCTCGTCCGCCTTCCTCTTGCGGGAAGGGTCCTCCTTGCTAACGACGGGTGGAACCTTAGCCACGGTCGGATGGCCCATCCTCTTCACTCCGGTCCTGCGCATCAATCGAATAAGAAACAAGAAGCGAAAGAGTTATGAAAAGCAAGGAAGGGTGAGTGCACTCACTTGGCGACCGGGATGAAACGTAGCCCCGTACGGAGGCCGGCCGGTTTTCGATTCGAGCCCGGTCGGTGAGCCCCATCTCCAGGACGTCGCGTGCCTAAGACACGGACGGCTTCTTCGTCGTTGAGGCCGCAGCTGGAGCCTCTGGGACATCCTCGACAAGAGCCTCCTTGCGAGGCGAAGTCGCTGTAGCCGGAGCCTCCTTGCGAGGCGGTTGGCACTGAGCCTCCAGCCTGTAGACTGGGGCGAATGGCGGAGGCACTGAAGCCAGCAGCACTTCCACGGTCGCTGCGTCCAGCGCGGCTGTCACTGGTGGCGCGTCATCACCGGCTGGGTTGGGAGCATCAGAGCTGCTCGCCGAGTGCGGTGGCGAGGCCGGCTTTAATGGCTTCGTCTTCTTCTTCGGGGGGGGGCCTTGCCTCCTTTTCCTTCTTCTTCTTCTTCTTCTTCGACGGAGTGGCTTGACGGCGCGAGGTGGTCTCTGGGAGCTCGTCGTCGTCATCATGACGCTCGAGGCTTCTGCTTGCCTCGATCTCGCGCTGTCATTGTCCGCGGGTCTTTCGGACCAGCGGGGCGACCTCCTCCTCGGACTCGTCATCGTCGTCCTTGTCGCCCTTGGCGGGAGGTGACTCGCCCACGTCCTGGGCGGATGATCCCGAGCTTTCGTCGTCCGAAGGAGGGAGCCACCCTTCCACCACTTGGAACAGTTGCAACGAATACGTAATGAATCGTAATTACACCGCATGCTGCGACTGCGAGCAAGGTAAAGCAATTACCGTTGGAGCCGGACGCTTTGCGGTGTAGGGGGCGACCCTAGCCTGCGCGTCCAGGTACACTGCCTGGGTAATCTTCTTCAACGCTGGGAGATAGTACTCCAGCTTCCACTCGTCGAGGCAGGCCTTCGTCGAGTCTCCCCGGCCGGTGTACTGGTACATGTAGTGGTCGCGCTGGGCGAGCGGGACGAGCCGCCGCCCGAGCCAGCAGTTGTACAGATTTATTGTCTGGAGGCCCTTCTTTTTCAGACCATGGATGGTCTGGAGCATTCCGTCAACAACCATTCGCTGGTCGTTGGGGAGCTTGCCGACTTGGAGATGGCGCGGCTCGGATCGATTGGCGGAGTACCGTGGGATCGCCGCCTCGTCCTCCGGGGTCGCCTTCGGCCACATAGAACCACGACTTCTTCCAGTCGCTCGCTGCCTTGGCGGGCAGCATCAGATCAAAGAATGAGGCTTTGGACTTGAGTTGGAATGTCAGGCCGCCCGCGGCTAGCATTGGGCTGCCTGCTTCCTTGCGGCTGATCCGTCCGTGGAACAGATCTTGCCACAAGGGGAAGTAGGGCCGGCAGCCCAAGTAGCATTCGCAGAACGCCACGAAGATGGCGAGCTGCTCGATGCTGTGGGGACCCAGATCTGAAGGCTGGATCCCGTAATAGGCGCAGAAGTGCCGGAAGAACAAGGATGTAGGAAAACCTAGCCCCGCCGAGATGACTGGTGAACAGATGAATTCCTCTCTCGCGGGTTCGGGTCGTCTCCACTGCGGGAATACGCCAACAGCCGGCTCGTAGGATCCCGGCCTCCTCGAAGGAGGCCAGTTGCGCCCTTGTGCACTTAGACCTACCCCACGGTTCGGTGGAAAGGGCCATGGCCGAGAGGTTGTTGGGGGTCGGGGGATTTTGGGTCGGCTGGATCGCGATGCGAGGGAAGGAAAATGCGCGCAGTCGGAAGAGGTGGTGAGAAGTTGGCTCTCTGATCGCCTGCCATTCCCCTTATATAATGGATGTTACCCGCCAAATCAGGAAGCCGTTACCGCGCGATGATTACGCCAAAAGTTACCGTTGGATTACCCCAACGGCTAGTTTGACCACGCCTGACGGTCCAACTCCGGCCACTCGGCTCGCCGACCCAATCACTATGACAGTGTTTCGCCGACTCGACTCGCCAAAGCTGCGACTTGGATTACTGGTTTTCTCCTTTGTACAGGAGCCCGCCGACGATTCGGCTGGATGCCTACTCTGAGGCCGTATACTCCGACTGCCAGCAGCCACCTACGCCTAATCAACGACGGCCTCGGGGACTACTGATGGGGATATGCCTACTGGGGTATACCCAGCAGGACGTTTCCGACTGGCCCGTAAGCTGGCGAGTGGGCCTGCATAACGGCGAGTAGATAGGCCCAGTCGGATTAGGTTAAACAACTACCGAAGCTTTAACTGAATTGGTTGAGATATGTAAACCCTAGGGGAGGTAAGCCTATATAAGCCTCCCTATAGGGCGAGTAGAGACACGTTCCATCATACACCCAAGCGACTCGCTGCCTAGTCGCCGAGCTCGCCCATTGTAACACCTCCATAATACAATCTAGCAGGAGTAGGTCTTTACCCTCCGGGGGGCCGAACCTGGGTAAAACCCTGTGTCTTTGCCCTCATCTCGCACCGCAGATGGCTGGCCGCCCTTGCCCCTCGTTCTACTACTCGCTGCCGATTGCAGCATCTGCCATGACTATTCCCACGACAACTTTAACCAACGGCACCGTGGTGAGCCCTTACTTCTCCCTGTAACCTCCCCTTGCTTTGATGTGCCCTGCAGCGCCACCGCCGTTCGACGCCGCCGTGACCTGGTGACGCATGCACGCGCGTGCGTCCCTATTCCTGGCTGCACTGCAAGCCCCGCTCCGAACCCCTCCTGCCAGCCGCCATGTTCGTGTGCTCTGCCGTGCTCACGAACAGCCCATCGAGCTCGCCTTCGACGAAGACCCTCATCAGTGCCCCTTCCCCGTCGCACGTCGTGCTGCTCTGCCACGCGACCGCGCGCCTTTGCAGGCAACAGAACCGCAGCTCGCCGCCACCTGTTCTGGCTTGTTTTCCAGCATTCCTCATCCAACGTCCGCCCCCAATCTGGATACCTCTATAAATAGGGTATCTTACTCTCTCTTTTGATCTCAACCACGCCTCAAATGGAGCACCACCATGGTCGTCCTTGCAAACTTGATGAATCGCCAGTTTCTACTGTCGGATTTTCATCTCGTCAGGGATCCGTCCGGGTCGTTTTGCCAAAGGGCCCCTGGAGTTTCATCTTCATCAAGCCGCAGCCCACAGTTCGCACACGTATCCCCACCACACTGACCGCGCGCGATGTGGCCCCGTGAATCCCTGACCCCACCTTGTCATCGACTGTGGGTAGAACCTTCCCAAGTAAGGAAAGTCGAGAGTGTTTTCTAATTCAAATAAAAATCCAGAGAATGAATATATTCAAAACAATTCATATCTTTTGAAATAATTTGAATTTAAGAAAACTTATAAAATTAAAAGTGAATCATTTATGAATATGAATTCAAAACCATTTTCAAATTTTACCAGAGTTGAACCTAGCTAGTCAATCTTTCACTTTTTGACTTTTTGTATTAATTTGCAATTATAATATTTTAAATTCTCATTTTCAAAAATTACAAATGATATATGTTTTTAAAACAGAAAAACATGAGGATTATGAATATGATACTTAAAATATCATTTGAGCAATTTAAAATTTTGAAATAATTTAAATGCTAATAAATGGCTTTTTTAATAAATTCATTACTTTATTTCTGTAACTCTGAATTTGAAAAATGATATGTCTAAAACGATCAACATGACGAGCCCGTTCTAACTATGCATTCCATGATATAAATTTAGGCATGCATCTTGTAAATATTAACTGTCCAACAATGTTTATGAGAGTAAAATATGACTAAACAATTAATAAAATGCTTTATTCTTGTACCCCACACCTCACCCATGTCATGCTATGTTATACCATGTAATTATGCATCATTCCATCATGACATACCTTATTTTTATTGTTGCATATGTTTTGTATGATTGCGCACTTTATTTATTATGGCGCTTGTGTGTTTGGTTTTTATCCGAATAGACGCCGAGCAAGGGAACTATTAGGAGACTCAGGAGTATTACCCGGATCTTCTTACTCGACAGTCGAGCTACCAGGCAAGAAATTCCTCATCCTTGCACCACACATAGTACCTATTTCATCTATCTTATTCTTGTATCATGAATCATGTTCCATATTAAATGGCAATCCTAAGTACTACATAGTCTTTACTTTTAAACATCACTGAAGCTTGTACCTCAATCCTATGAACCACTGATGCGGCTCAGATCACTGTAGAACTTCGCTGGGATACCCCAAGAGGAAGGTGTGATGAGCACAACAGTAATTTTTCCCTTAGTTATGAAACCAATGTTATCGAACCAGTAGGAGTAAGGAAACAAATCCAAGGTGTTGCTAACAACTTGGAACCCGCACAACAGAAACTCAAGACTTTGCCCCAATGTACAGTGAGGTTGTCAATATCACCGGTTTGCTGAAACAAAGGATTAAACGTATAGTGTGGAAGATAATAGTTGCTTGTACAAAGTAAACGGTAACAATGGATGATGTACCAATGATAAAGGAATGGACTGGGGTCCATAGTTCACTAAAGGTGTTCTCCTTAAGATAGATAACATGCTGGGTGAACAAACTACAGTGGGGCAATTGACAGGTTGAGGAAGCATAACAATGCATATACTAGACATCATGACTCCTATGAGATTTGATTGGGCATTACAACGATATACATAGACCATAACCCAACTACATCTATGACTAATAATCCACCTTCAAGTTATCATCTGAATCCCTTCCAGTATTAAGTTGCAAGCAACAGATAATTGCATTAAGCAATGTGTGTAAAGTAAATAATACAATTGTTCCATAAACAATAGATTATTGTTTTCTCCCTAGTAGCAACATCACATCTACAATCTTAGAGATTTCTGTCACTTTCCCGGATTACTAGAGGCATGAACCTACTATCGAGCATAAATACTCCCTCTTGGAGTCACACGCATCTACTTGGCCAAGATAGCTACTAGCCACAAAGAGCATGCAAGATCACAAATAACACAGAGATGATAGAATCAATAATCAATCTGACATAGTATCTCAATATCCATCGGATCCCCACAAACATAACATGTATGATTATAAATAGATGATCTTGATCATGAACGAGGCTCACCAGATCTAAACATGAAAGCATAAAGGAGGATAAACAACCATCTAGCTACTATATGGAACCATAGTCCAAGGGTGAACTACTCACGCATCATAACGGAGGCTGGCATGGTGATAAAGAAGGCCTCCGAGATGATCTCCCCCCTCCGGCAGGGTGCCGGGAAGAGCTTCAGATCCTCCCGATCTAGGGACGATGGTGGCGGCGGCTATGGACTGTTTCGTGGAGATTTGATTGGGTGCTTAGGGTTTCTGTATCGGGGTGCTTTTATAGGCGAAAGGGCAAGGTCGGTGGGCGCCCGAGGGGCCCACACCATAGGGCGGCGCGCCCTAGGGTGGACCCATGCGGCCCTAGGGTGTGGCCACCTCGTGGCTCCCCTTCGGCTGCCCTTCAGACTCCGTGTTCCTTCAGGCAAAGTATTTACTTTGGCTTTTGTCCCGTCCAATTATGAGAATATTTTCTTACTAGATTTTCTGAACCAAAAACAATAGAAAACAGGCAACTGGCACTGCGGCATCTTGTTAATAGGTTAGTCCTAGAAAATGTATAAAAATATGTCACATTCCAAGATTTTCCAAATCTTGTAATGTGAAAAATAAATGAATAAAATAAAACTTTGTTTGATTTCAGGGCCAGAAGAAACTTTTTGAATTCAATTGGAACTTCAAACCAATTTGGATCAAATAAATCCTAAAGGGATTTATAAAGATAAACATTTTAAAAAGGAAAATAAAATATTTTGGAAATACTATTTTGGATCTTTTAAATAAAAGGATTTGGTTTTCAAAAGAAATAGAAGTTTTATAAATAAAGATTATGTTATAGAGCCAAACTGAACCTTGGCCAAGCTTTTGAAATAAAACATTTTGTTTTGATAAAATTAGTAAAGGCTTCATTTAAATAAAATAATAAGGATTTAATATCCAAGTTTTATTAATAAAGGTTTTGCTATTTCCAAAACATCAAAACTTATCTTATTTATTTAAAATAAGTTTTCCAAGTATTTATATTTTCAAATGAAACCTACTGTTTTGGTTTTGAAAATAATTATATTACAAAATACAGTTTTAAGATAAACATCAAATTCTATTTTGATTTTAGTAACAATGGTCTATTTTTAATGGACCCTAAAATAAAAATTATTATTTTGGTTTTGGAATTTGGTTTATGTTACTGAACAAAACCAAATTCATAGTGCAAGGTTTGGTGATTGTTTGATTTGATTTGGACATTGTTTGGTTGTTTGAAATTCAAAACAGAATTGGAAAATAGAAAAAAAAGCCAGCGGATAGAAAAAAAATGGAATCTGGACCATCCCAGTCGACAGAGCCCAACAAGCCCAGCAAACCAGCCCAGCTTCCCTCCCCGAAGAAAAACGGTTCGCACCAACTTGTCAACCCACAGAGAAGCTGACTAGTGGACCGTTCGTTCACTCCTTTTTCTCACTGACGACTGGACCCCACTCTCTTGTTCATCCTCCTCACCCGCGTGACCTCCTCTCCCCAAACCTCGCTGCCGTTGCTGCCATTCAAAGCCGCGTTCAATTCACGAGTAATGGCCGCGTTAATCTTGCCCCTACCATGCGTACATAAGTGCCCCTCCTCCCTCTGTCATTCCCCTCAAACTCCAACGCCACATCGCCACCAGGCTGCCTCGAATTGGCCCTGCACCGCCGCTGTTCCGGCGAGCTCCTCCGGTGAAATCCGACAAACCAAAGCCACCTCCTGCCTCCCTGAGCACACTAGGAGATTCCCCACCTCCTGACGCATCTTCCTGTGCCCTCAGTTCGACCGCGGGCGCCCTAGGGAGCCGTCTTCGACAAGCTCCGACCTCGCCGCCGCGTTTGTCTTCAACGCCGGCAAGCACCCAGGTAATTTTAGACCGCCCCGCACTTTCTAAATCACGCTCACACATTCGCCTCACTCTCCTGTGTCTAACCACATCTTCGGTTTGCCTTCTCATGAACCACAGCATCGTCTCCGACCGCGACCAGAGCACGCCGTCGCCAGAACGAACTCTGGCGAGCGATTACTCCTACGACCGTGCGCCCCCTGTCTCGTCGACCACACGTTGAGCTTCCCCAGTCCTCTGCAATCTCGGTGAGCCTACTTCCTCCCTCTCTTGCTTCCTGTTTCGCCAGCGCCGCCCCTATCTGGCCGCTCCGCCGCTCGCCGTTGTCCTAGCGCCGCCAGCTTTTGGCAAGTCAGTAGGAGCCATTCGATCTAGATCGGGCGAGCAAGATTAGATCACTTAACCGCGAAGGGGTATGTTTTCTGGACCGCATGATTTGATTAGATCCAACGCACTGCAGAGCCCGATCCGACCGAACCGGTACCGTCCAATGAGATTGCGACGCGTGTCTAGGTTTGTTTAAAACAAAATTTGGAAATCAGATTTAAGTTGCAATTTCAAACCTTTGTAACTTTCGATTCACACGTCCAAAATTTACAAATTTGATACCGTTGGAATCAGTGGAGCAAACCCTAGCCAACCATGCCTTTGGTTTAGCAAATAGTATCTGTTAGCTTGTTGGTTTTTGCAGAAACCTTTGAATGCTTGTTAAGACTAGAAAAATGATTCAAAAATGCTTTTGAGTTTGAAACCTTTGAAAATTAGTTGGTGATGAACTTACTGACCCTAGGAACCAACCCATGGTTTTGAAAATGAATTTGGAGAAGATTAGGATGGATTAATTGGTTTAGTCCATTTCTAGCCAAATAAAAATAATAATTTTGATATGAAAAAGTTTTTGGAGTAAAAACTTTGGGAAAATGTTTTGGATCAAACCTACTGACCCTAAACACCAAGTTTTGTGAAACAATAACTTATTTTGGTGAACAACTTAAAGTTGTTGCTTTGGTAAAAATATTTTCATACCACATAAAATGATGAATGGAATTGAAAGTGGATTTTGGATAAAGCCCTTTTGCAAATGACTTTGCCACTTTGGAAAATGACCAATTTGGAACTTACAAAGTTTAGAAGCCTAGTGGAGACCATCTTTGCAAATAGGACCATCTCTTGCATGCTTACTTGCCTGACTTAGATCCCATAGTTTTATGTGTGTGAAATTGTTATTTGGTTGATTAATTGGAATGCTAGTTGATATAGAGTTTGCTTGATTGATTGTAGTGAAATTAGCAAAGTGTGAGACTAGCAAGATCGAGGAGTGAACCATCATTCCCTACCAAAAAGGCAAGTTACACTATCATCTAAAGTCCTACTATTTTCATTATACTTAGTGGATTTTGAAACATGCATGAAAAGATATTTTTATACTTATGCTATGCTAAATCCTAATAGGATTGCCTATACACTCCTTAGTGAAAATATTGTATTTGTTACATGCTTAGCCATGCTATACTTTGAAAAGAGATACATGTTGAGATTTTATGAAGTTGATAAAAAGGGACTTGTGATTTTATATAATAAAACAAGGACTCAATGAACCACCTGGGTGGCCAAGGATACTGTTGAGTATTGGAGAAGGTGGCAACAAAAGGAGCCATGTCTATGGCAATCTCTTTGTGTTGTGCTCCAAAAGAAACCACCCAGGAAACTTAGAGATTGAACATGTTTCTCCAATTGTGGCTTTCGTGTGCAACCACATGCTATTATGGCTCTGGCTTAGTCAACTACATTGGGAAGACCCATGCATTGTCTTCAATTTACTGGACATGGGGATCTGGAATGCTTCATGGGTGCTGAAGACAAGCTAGCAATGGTGTATGGGAGGACCCTTTGGAAAGACTTCGTCACATTCTCAATCTGCCAGTACTCCATCTTGGTGAGTGCTAATCCAAGGCCACCGGGTGGCAAAAGGATGGGATTGTGACATGTCGGTAAAGTGTACTCCTTCTGCAGAAGATAATAAAATCTAAGTACTTAGCCGTGTCCCCGGTTATGGACAATACTGAGCAACTAAAGTTTGAACTATGGGAGATCTCGACATTCTAATTTCTAAAAGAAAAACTTTTAAGGACTTGATGCACTTGGGGTTACCAAGGAGCTCAAGAGACTTTGACAAAACTTGATGTACTTGGGGTTACCAAGGAACTCAAGAGATAAAAACATGAACACTTGGGGTTACCAAGGAACTCATGAGATTTTTATAAAACTTGTTGCACTTGGGGTTACCAAGTAGCTCAAGGGATTTTGACAAGGACTTGAACACTTGAGTTTCTACCAAGGATTTCAAGGAACTTGGAAAAGGAGATTTGATAAAGGACCAAAATCATTTTGATAGGATAGGATAAATTTTGCTTTATGCAAATGAGCCTTAAACTCTACTTAGCCAAATATGCATGTATTGCTAGGATCCACTCATATTATACATAGTAGTGAAGCTTGCCAATACAATTCAAATGTATTGACCCTTGTGGCTGTAACTTGTAATGTTGCAGGTTTGATTGATTTTAGTGAAGATTGTTTGATTAGGATTACAAAGTCTACAACCAACATCTGCCTGTGGCACTTTGAAGATGAAGGACCCCATGACTATAGTTATTCCGCTGCAATGTAATGTGATAGCCAATTGAGCTATGTATGATGTAATAAAATTATGTTATTCCTGGTTATAAAGTTATGTTATGACCTTTGTTTCTTGATATTACATCTTAACTGTGGATGCTAGCTATTGATCTAGGGACTAGCATTGTAAACACAGGGGATACCACCTTATATTATGTAAAGGTTGGGACACTCCCTCTACAGATGGTATCAGAGCATTGTGTTGCCTGTAGAATTTGTAAACCTAGGATTGGACAAAAAACCCTTAGAAAAATAGGAGTTGTACTTGTTCCAAAAACTTATTTACAAAAATACATGTAAACTCTTTCCTCAACCATTTTGGTTTCAACTCTACATCTCATCTATTTCAAACTTGATGGAAAAACCTAACCATGGCCAAAGACTACACCATGTGCAAAGGACTTATTCAACTTCTTCAACTCTAATGACTTCAACTTCTTCAACTCTAATGACTTCAACATCTTCAGCATGTTCCCCAAGGACTTCCAACTTGGATACCACTAAGGACTACAAGTGAGACAAGGAAATCTTGCTCAATATTTGGAGACTAAGGGAATGCAAAATAAGAAGGAGCCACCAACCACTTTGAAGTATTTATAACCAAGAGTTTTTCTCAAGGAAACCAAGATCTCATACAAGAAGAATCATGAAGGAAGGAGAGATCACAAGTGAACCATATAGATGGACCACCATATTTTAGTTAAGTCAAAACACACCAACTTATGTGGTGTAACAAAAATAATTTTGTTGCCTAAGTATGTGCTTGAACTTTGTGTTTGAGTGAAATGTTTGGTTTGTGATTGCATGCACATTGTTTGTGTGAATTGTGATGTGTGTGATTAGAAAATTTTCCTTAGAAATATCTTGCCTATTCTAATATCCCTTCAACCCAAACAGATGACTACTCCAGGAAACCCTAACATCAAGGTTGATGACACCAACACCAACCAAGAGGACATCATGAAAGAGCTCATAGCAACCCAGAACCAGTTGAACCAAGTGACAGCTCAATTCATAGCCAACTCTAGTGGAGAAGATCCAAAGCTACAAGGATTTTTGGAAACTCAAGGCCAACTAATGCTTAAGGTGACTGATCAAATGATCAAAATGGTAGAAAGCTATCCCAAAAGAGTCTATGACAACAAGGATGACAAAAATATTATTCTAGATGGAGCCCCAGCTTGCATTATTTGTGGAGACAGGGACCATACTTACAAGGAGCATGGAGATCAATGCCCCAACTGTGAAGAGAAACATCCTGTTGGACAATGCCCCACCTCTCAAGCCACTTGTTATTTGTGTGAAGGAAACAACCATGTTCCTATCCAATGCCCTATCTATTCCATGGTGGAACAAAGGAAACAAGAAGGATCCAAGTCTGCCAAGAAGGTTGATGGCAAAGGAAAAGGACCACTTATACCTCCAAACAAAACAACCCAATTCAAAGGATCAAAGAAACCCAAGAAGCAAAAGATAGACAAAAGCCATGTGCAATGTCATCAGTGTAAGGAAATGGGACACTATTCCGGTGAATGCCCAAAGAACCCGAAGAATAAAGAGATTGGCCAAGTAGTGTGCAACAACTGCAGAGAGCTAGGCCATTATGTAGCAACTTGTCCACAAGAGCCACGTAAAGAACTCAAGGACATCCATTGTTTCAACTGCAAGAATCCAGGACATTATGCAAGCAACTGTCCAGAAAAGATGAAGAACAAGTTGAACAAGCCAATGGAGAAACTCAACCTTGGCCCATGAGTCAAGTATGGAAACAAAGGACACAATGCAAAAGTTTGTTTAGAGAAGCTTCCCCAGGAGCCCAAGAAGGCCAATATGTAATTTTGTTTGAAAATTTTAAGGGTGGTAGTACCATAATGTTTTGAGCCTACTTGTAACCCTAGCCTTCCCAAATCTCGGGACGAGATTTATTTTAAGGGTGGTAGCCTGTCACATCCCAAGATTTTCCAAATCTTGTAATGTGAAAAATAAATGAATAAAATAAAACTTTGTTTGATTTCAGGGCCAGAAGAAACTTTTTGAATTCAATTGGAACTTCAAACCAATTTGGATCAAATAAATCCTAAAGGGATTTATAAAGATAAACATTTAATAAAGGAAAATAAAATATTTTGGAAATACTATTTTGGATCTTTTAAATAAAAGGATTTGGTTTTCAAAAGAAATAGAAGTTTTATAAATAAAGATTATGTTATAGAGCCAAATTAAACCTTGGCCAAGCTTTTGAAATAAAACATTTTGTTTTGATAAAATTAGTAAAGGCTTCATTTAAATAAAATAATAAGGATTTAATATCCAAGTTTTATTAATAAAGGTTTTGCTATTTCCAAAACATCAAAACTTATCTTATTTATTTAAAATAAGTTTTCCAAGTATTTATATTTTCAAATGAAACCTATTGTTTTGGTTTTGAAAATAATTAGATTACAAAATGGAGTTTTAAGATAAACATCAAATTCTATTTTGATTTTAGTAACAATGGTCTATTTTTAATGGACCCTAAAATAAAAATTATTATTTTGGTTTTGGAATTTGGTTTATGTTGCTGAACAGAACCAAATTCATAGTGCAAGGTTTGGTGATTGTTTGATTTGATTTGGACATTGTTTGGTTGTTTGAAATTCAAAACAGAATTGGAAAATAGAAAAAAAAGCCAGCAGATAGAAAAAAATGGAATCTGGACCAGCCCAGTCGACACAGCCCAACAAGCCCAGCAAACCAGCCCAGCTTCCCTCCCCGAAGAAAAACGGTTCGCACCAACTTGTCAACCCACAGAGAAGCTGACCAGTGGACCCTTCGCTCACTCCTTTTTCTCACTGACGACTGGACCCCACTCTCTTGTTCATCCTCCTCACCCGCGCGACCTCCTCTCCCCAAACCTCGCTGCCGTTGCTGCCATTCAAAGCCGCGTTCAATTCACGAGTAATGGCCGCGTTAATCTTGCCCCGACCATGCGTACATAAGCGCCCCTCCTCCCTCTGTCATTCCCCTCAAACTCCAACGCCACATCGCCACCAGGCTGCCTCGAATTGGCCCTGCACCGTCGCTGTTCCGGCGAGCTCCTCCGGTGAAATCCGACAAACCAAAGACACCTCCTGCCTCCCTGAGCACACTAGGAGATTCCCCACCTCCTGACGCATCTTCCCGTTCCCTCAGTTCGACCGCGGGCGCCCTAGGGAGCCGTCTTCGACAAGCTCCGACCTCGCCGCCGCGTCTGTCTTCAACGCCGGCAAGAACCCAGGTAGTTTCAGACCACCCCGCACTTTCTAAATCACGCTCACACATTCGCCTCACTCTCCTGCTTCTGACCACATCTTCGGTTTACCTTCTCATGAACCACAACATCGTCTCCGACCGCGACTAGAGCATGCCGTCGCCAGAACAAACTCCGAAGCGACATTACCTCGACTGCCTCGCCTCGTCGACCACGCGTTGAGGTTCCCCAGTCCTTTGCGATCTCGGTGAGCCTACTCCCTCCCTCTCTTGCTTCTTGTTTCGCCACGCCTATCTGCCGCCTCCGCCGTTGTCCTAGCGCCGCCAGCTTTTGGCAAGTCAGTAGGAGTCGTTCGATCTAGATCGGGCGAGCAAGATTAGATCACTTAACCGCGAAGATTAGATCCAACGCACTGTAGAGCCCGATCCGACCGAACCGGTACCGTCCAATGAGATTGCGACGCGTGGCCAGGTTTGTTTAAAACAGAATTTGGAAATCAGATTTAAGATGCAATTTCAAACCTTTGTAACTTTCGATTCACACGTCCAAAATTTACAAATTTGATACCGTTGGAATCAGTGGAGGAAACCCTAGCCAACCATGCCTTTGGTTTAGCAAATAGTATCTGTTAGCTTGTTGGTTTTTGCAGAAACCTTTGAATGCTTGTTAAGACTAGAAAAATGATTCAAAAATGCTTTTGAGTTTGAAACCTTTGAAAATTAGTTGGTGATGAACTTACTGACCCTAGGAACCAACCCATGGTTTTGAAAATGAATTTGGAGAAGATTAGGATGGATTAATTGGTTTAGTCCATTTCTAGCCAAATAAAAATAATAATTTTGATATGAAAAAGTTTTTGGAGTAAAAACTTTGGGAAAATGTTTTGGATCAAACCTACTGACCCTAAACACCAAGTTTTGTGAAACAATAACTTATTTTGGTGAACAACTTAAAGTTGTTGCTTTGGTAAAAATATTTTCTCACAAAATAAAATGATGAATGGAATTGAAAGTGGATTTTGGATAAAGCCCTTTTGCAAATGACTTTGCCACTTTGGAAAATGACCAATTTGGAACTTACAAAGTTTAGAAGCCTGGTGGAGACCATCTTTGCAAATAGGACCATTTCTTGCATGCTTACATGCCTGACTTAGATCCCATAGTTTTATGTGTGTGAAATTGTTGTTTGGTTGATTAATTGGAATGCTAGTTGATATAGAGTTTGCTTGATTGATTGTAGTGAAATTAGCAAAGTGTGAGACTAGCAAGATCGAGGAGTGAACCATCATTCCCTACCAAAAAGGCAAGTTACACTATCATCTAAAGTCCTACTATTTTCATTATACTTAGTGGATTTTGAAACATGCATGAAAAGATATTTTTATACTTATGCTATGCTAAATCCTAATAGGATTGCCTATACACTCCTTAGTGAAAATATTGTATTTGTTACATGCTTAGCCATGCTATACTTTGAAAAGAGATACATGTTGAGATTTTATGAAGTTGATAAAAAGGGACTTGTGATTTTATATAATAAAACAAGGACTCAATGAACCACCTGGGTGGCCAAGGATACTTTTGAGTATTGGAGAAGGTGGCAACAAAAGGAACCATGTCTATGGCAATCTCTTTGTGTTGTGCTCCAAAAGAAACCACCCAGGAAACTTAGAGATTGAACATGTTTCTCCAATTGTGGCTTTCGTGTGCAACCACATGCTATTATGGCTCTGGCTTAGTCAACTACATTGGGAAGACCCATGCATTGTATTCAGTTTACTGGACATGGGGATCTGGAATGCTTCATGGGTGCTGAATACAAGCTAGCAATGGTGTATGGGAGGACCCTTTGGAAAGACTTCGTCACATTCTCAATCTTCCAGTACTCCATCTTGGTGAGTGCTAATCCAGTGGCCACTGGTGCAAAAAGGATGTGATTATGACATGTGGGTAAAGTGTACTCCTTCTGCAGAATATAATAAAATCTAAGTACTTAGCCGTGTCCCCGGTTATGGACAATACTGAGCAACTAAAGTTTGAACTATGGGAGATCTCGACATTCTAATTTCTAAAAGAAAAACTTTTAAGGACTTGATGCACTTGGGGTTACCAAGGAGCTCAAGAGACTTTGACAAAACTTGATGTACTTGGGGTTACCAAGGAACTCAAGAGATAAAAACATGAACACTTGGGGTTACCAAGGAACTCATGAGATTTTTATAAAACTTGTTGCACTTGGGGTTACCAAGTAGCTCAAGGGATTTTGACAAGGACTTGAACACTTGAGTTTCTACCAAGGATTTCAAGGAACTTGGAAAAGGAGATTTGACAAAGGACCAAAATCATTTTGATAGGATAGGATAAATTTTGCTTTATGCAAATGAGCCTTAAAGTCGACTTAGCCAAATATGCATGTATTGCTAGGATCCACTCATATTATACATAGTAGTGAAGCTTGCCAATACAATTCAAATGTATTGACCCTTGTGGCTGTAACTTGTAATGTTGCAGGTTTGATTGATTTTAGTGAATATTGTTTGATTAGGATTACAAAGTCTACAACCAACATCTGCCTGTGGCACTTTGAAGATGAAGGACCCCATGACTATAGTTATTCCGCTGCAATGTAATGTGATAGCCAATTGAGCTATGTATGATGTAATAAAATTATGTTATTCCTGGTTATAAAGTTATGTTATGACCTTTGTTTCTTGATATTACCTCTTAACTGTGGATGCTAGCTATTGATCCAGGGACTAGCATTGTAAACACAGGGGATACCACCTTATATTATGTAAAGGTTGGGACACTCCCTCTACAAAATACCTCAAAGTGTAGACAAAACATAACAAAGTTGATACTAAACAAGCATGGAGCATAAAAAATTATAGATATGTTTTTGACGTATTAACCACTACTATAGGAGTTGATTGAGGCATGCGAGTCATAGAACTACATGTGTAGGGTTTGTGAGAGTCTTTGATTAATGAGGTACCTAAACAACTTAATTGAGTAGTAACGGGATAACTAAAGAAAGAGGCAACGATGGGCAATATTTGCTATTTGTTTTTTAATGCTCACTTGTGTCCCATAGGACCCGAGTACTTGATTCTTGTTCCTTGACTATCACACTATCTGTATGTGGGACCATGAATCCCCTTAGTTCAAGCTTGATTCATATCTTATTTATGGGGGCCAAAATTAGTTTGGGGCTTTATTACTATCCTATACTTATGCATGCTACTGCTTCATTTACTACCGTTGCTCGAGGAGCGTTTACTACCATACGATTTTGGAACAAATGCGGAATGTTTACACGGTATCCCCAGACACACTTTCAGGTTCCCAGTCATTCATAGCCATTGTCGTGAACCCCTTGGTCCATCACGGAGCCCGTACGACTTTGTAGCGGGTAGCTTAGTGGGGTGCCCCCCTGAAATCTTTTATGAATCTTATGAGTAGCGGGTAGCGGGTAGCTTAGTGGGTAGCTATGTCGTGATGACTCGTTGATTTTTATTTGGTTCTTCCAAGGGTTGATCATTCGTGTGTTGCTATTTGTGCACCTCTACATGGTAAATCTTTCTGAAAGCCGTGTTCGCGGTTCTATACTACCCGGAGCACATTTTCTCGATCATAGACAACTATAACTAAAGTACCATATTTAATTTGACTAGACATGACTAGTAAATAGTGCAATATTCATGGAATGATTAATAAAACTGCCAACATATGGGATGTTCTTTTGCCTTCTCGTTCGGGGAACGGGAAGGAGGGAGAGCGATGTTTATTTACGTGGATATATTTGTTGGGTAATTAACTGTGATTATTTAACGAACGTTCGTCTATCTTTTTTTAGGAGGATGTTGTAGCGTGTCTCTATAGAACTGCTAGGCTTTATTGCTGCAATTGTGTTACCCTCAGGTTGTTCCCTTTAGATGCATAAAGACTTGTTGAGCCTCTTAGGGTCTCACACGATAAATACGTTCATATGAAGGTTACCGGGTCGAGGAGATCGACGATGGTGGCAAGGACCATCATGCATAGAGATTCCGGGGATGGATATCCTTGAGATCTGTGGGCAGGATGTGTTTATTTCTGGGCATCTTATGCCATTTTGCTTCTTATCCGTACTCATATATTGTCTTCTTCTTATGCTTGATACTATGTTGATTAATGTATGCGGATGTATCCTAAACTATTATATCTATCTAGGATATTTAGATCTTGCCGTATGGCATTTATATATTTCTATTTCTTTTAGATGGTGTGGCTCTGATTTACTACTATATGTCGCTGGCATACATACTCATTTGTGTATGTTTTATACGCATACCTGTCGACTATGTCGCTTACACCCAAAGCTATGATCATAAAGGTGGGTGTGATTGTTGGCCGGTACCGTGCCTTGCCAATACCCTGGCCTACTGTGTGTGGCTACGCGGCCCCACAGTAGTACATCATGTCTACTTTTGGATTATACCGGCTTGTTTCTTAGAGCGTAGTGTCCAAGGTATTACATTTATGTTGTTGCATTGGAAACAATATGTTGGACAATAAGTGATCTTAGGCCTTTTCACTCTTGTGGACCATGTTGAAAATATTATATAACCTTGGGGACTCCCTCAGTGAAACCCTACAGCATAGTAGAAGCTAAATATTTCCTCCAGGTGAGCCACTCATTCCCTTCTACATGGTAGCATAGCCAGTGGTGGCAGCACTGGCAAGAACCAGGGTAGCGGAGATTGTCCTCCTGTATCTCAATCAGAGGGGTAAGCATGGTGTGTGTGTGATCTTTTGAAGGTGGAACCACATCCAAAGGAGGTTGAAGAAAGTGATGCTCGTGGTGGAGTTGTGTTGTTGTGAGTGGAGATGGCGAAGGATCTGGCAAGGTGCTCGACAAGCTGGTCAACCTGCTGGTTGTAATGATAGAATATGGGGCATCCTTTTTCTGATATTTGTGGGGAAGGTAAGCAAAAAGCCCCAAAAAGATATGTGTTGCTAGTTTTGAGGATGGAATTGATGGATGGGTATGTGTTGGGAAATGTCACTGAGCCAAAAGGAAATATGGGAGAGGAGTAGAAGAAATGGATGTTGTGGCTTCAGCG
Source organism: Avena longiglumis (assembly GCA_030063025.1). Lineage (NCBI taxonomy): Eukaryota > Viridiplantae > Streptophyta > Magnoliopsida > Poales > Poaceae > Avena > Avena longiglumis. Next base: position 187,382,544 of record CP125974.1, on the reverse strand, counting down.
ATACTCACTTGGTTACTGAATTCCTTGACACTTGCCCATTGTGACGGAATGAGTGCATGTGTATCTCTTTGTAACAGTAGCTCTAGAAGATGTCTTTGGTAAAGTTAGTTCAAAATTTGGGCTCAGATATTTTTTGGGGCTAATGCATACCTAGATCTTTTAGCATACTAAACCCAAGTAGTTTTAGTTATGCTATTTGTGAGTGCTTTATATTGTTGCATTGGAAACAAGAAGAGAAGATAAACTATATATAGCAAGTCGAGAAGGAGACAATGAACTATATGTGTTGCTCATTATTTATCTTAGAAATTTTAACTTTTTACGTAAAATATATATGGGCCTTTGGTCACAGGCACATGGCTAGAACCCTGGTCCCCTTGGGGGTCCACCATTGACACTAGTAGAAACAAGGGCTTCAGTTCGGAGCAGACTCTAGCTCTAGTCTCGGGTGGGTTACGAGCCGAGACTAGTGTGAGCACTAGTCCCGGTTCGTACCATCTCCAATGGCTAGGATCTCGGGGAAGCTCTAGTCATGGGTCGTTCTGGACCTCTAGTCCCAGTTTGTGATACGACCCGGGACTAGAGGGCTTGTTCCAGCCAACCCCACGTGTGTGAACCTGTAGTCCCAGTTGGTATCGCAGCCCAGGACTAGAGGTAAATCACTATTCCCGGTTCATAATACCATCTGGTATTATTGGTTTCTCTATATAATTTGGCTTCGTCTGTGCCTGAGCCCACGACCAGTTTCCCTCCGAGAAAGTCGAGTTCATGCCCATTTTTTCTCCAAGATTTGGTGGCAACCCCTAAATCCAAGGTTTTTAAAGGTTAGCAACTTCATCCTTTCATCTCTCATTATTAGTTTAGCTCAATTCTCTAGAAATAGAGAGGGATTTCATGCTCTAGAAGTAGAGGGAATTTTAATTTTAGGCAAATTTTGATTAGGCAAAAAGTCACTGAAAATTGAAATGTTTAATTTTAGAGTTTCATAGCGCAAAATGGAATTAGGTTTTCACTGCTATATCAATAATTAAAAACTCCACATTTTTCATGTTAATTGTTTTGTCCAATTCAAAAATTGGTGCATGTAAAATTTTCAAAATTCAAATTTACTGCTCTAGAAGCTCACATTATAACTTGCATTAAATTGGTCACTGATCTCCTTTCAAGATGTTGTATACTGGTTTTTGATATACTTATATAATAATACAGATGGTCCGGGAATGGATGTATAGTAATGACCGACTCTGGCGAGTTCATTAATTGCGTGCATGAATTTCTCCTTGTGGCTGATGCAAACAAGCGGGATGGTTTTGTATTTTGTCCATCTAATGTCCGTAAGAATCAGAAGAATTACTCTGACTCAAAAAACTTTCACGTCCACCTATTGAAGTCTGGTTTCATGCCCAACTATAATTGTTGGACCAAACATGGAGAGATAGGGGTAATAATGGAAGACAATGAAGAAGAAGAGGATGATGACAACTATCATGGGTTCCCTGAATATGGTGATACTTCCAAGGGGAAGATGAAGGGGAGGCTGAAGAAGAGGCACATGATGAGATCGCTGGGTGATCTTGGTCAGACCATTGCTGATGCACGGAGAGACTGCGAAAATTAAAAGGAGAGGGAGAAGTTCGATCACATGTTAGAGGATCACAAAAAGTCGTTGTACCCAAATTGCGAAAATGGTTTGAAAAATCTAGGAATTGCTGCGATGGAAGACAGAGTGTGGTCTATCTGACACCAGATTTGAAAAGTTGCTGAAAATAATGAAGAATATGCTTCCAAAGGATAACATATTTCCCACCAATACGTATGAAGCAAAAAAGGTTTTCTTCCCTCTAGGTTTAGAGGTTCAGAAGATACATGATGCATGCCCTAATGACTGCATCCTCTATCGCGGTGAGGTGTACGAGAATTTGGATGCATGTCTAGTATGCACTACATTGCGGTATAAGATTAGACGAGATGAACCTGGTGATGTTGAGGGCAAGCCCCCCGGAAGAGGGTTCCTGAGGCGATGTGGTATGATCCTATAATACCAAGGTTGAAACGTTTGTTCAAAAACAAAGAGCATGCCAAGTTTTTGCGATGGCACAAAGACGAACTTAAGTCAAACGGGATGTTGAGACACACCACTGATGGGTTGCAGTGGAGAAAAATTGATAGAAAGTACCCGGACTTTGCATATGACGCAAGGAACTTAAGGTTTGGTCTAAGTACAGATGGCATTAATCCTTTTGGGGAGCAGAGCTCCAGTCATAGCACCTGGCCCATGACTCTATGTATCTATAACCTTCCTCCTTGGTTGTGCATGAAGAAGAAGTTCATTATGATGCCAGTGCTGATCCAAGGCCTGAAGCAACCCGGCAACAACATTGATGTGTACCTAAGGCCATTAGTTTAAGAACTTTTATAGTTGTGGAACGAACCCGGTGTACGTGTTTGGGATGAGCACAAGTAGGAGGAATTTGATCTACGAGTGTTGCTTTTCATAATAATCAATGATTGGCCTGCTCTTAGTAACCTTTCAGTACAGACAAACAAGGGATACAAGGCATGCACACACTGTTTAGATGAGACTGAAAGTATATATTTGGATCATTGTAGGAAGAATGTGTACAAGGGGCATCGTCGATTTCTTTTTGTTGGATATATGCCCAAGATGCAATAATAGAAGTAGTTATTATTATATCTTTGTGTTTATGATAAATGTTTACATTCATGATATAATTGTATTAACCGGAAACATTAATACTTATGTGATTTGTAAAACTTGTTAGAGTACCTAGTAAATCCTCTTTGTAATACTAGCTTGTTGGTTGATAAATGATCATGGTTTCCTGATCATGAACATTGAGATGTTATTAACAATAAGATCATATCATTAGGAGAATGATGTGATGGACATACTCCTATAGTTAAGCGTAGCATAAAGATCAAGTCATTTCAATAGTTCGTTTGCTATAAGTTTTCAGATACATAGTAACCTAAATCCTTCGACCATGAGATCATGTTAATCACCATCACCAGATGGATGCTTTGATGATATCAAACACCACTTCGTAAAGGGGTGGCTATAAAGGTGGCATTAAGTGTTCAAAAAGTATGTGTTAAGGCACATGGATCAAGAGTGGGATTTGTCCATCCATATGACAGATAGATATACTCTGGGCCCTCTCGGTGGAATGTCATACAATTAGCTTGCAAGCATGTTACTAGCTCACAAGGGAACACATATCACAGGAACGAGTAAAGAGTTCTTATCGATAACGAGGTTGAACTAGTTATGCAGAGATACCAACGATCAAACCTTGGATAAGTAAAGCATCATGAGACAAATGGAAATTGGTATCGTATGTAAATGGTTCATTCGATCACAAAGTAATCATAGAAATATGTGGGATCCATATGAATTTCCAGATTCCTCTATTGGTTATTGATCGGAGAAGAGTCTCGATCATGTCTGCACTATTCACGAACCATAGGGAGACACACTTAAGGATTCGATGTTGTTTAGTAGATATGGAAAGTGAATAAAGAGACCGAATGTTGTTCGGATTCTCGGATGGGATCCGGTATATCATGAGGAGATCCGGAATGGTCCGGAGAATAAGATTCATATAAGGAAAGTCCAATTCTAGAGACAACATCTACACCAAGTTATGCTCCAGGAATCATCATCCAAAGCTAAAGCTCTTCAACAAAGACAAGGAAGTAAACAAATACCTCAACTCAAGTGAAGACGAAGTTACTGATTAAATAGGAATATACTCTCTAACCAAAGAACCTATTTCTGTAGTGCATTGCAGTAACAACAATGTCAGCCCTTTAGTTAACATACCATTCTTAGTAGCATATTAGTTCTTGCGTTGTTCATCTTTGATTCTTCTCTATAAGAAGTTCTTTCTCTCTCTTTAACCTAGAGTATTCTCTGGATCTTGTGTAATGAGTAAGTTGTAACCTTTAGCCATGTAGTGGACCCGCTATGTTTCTGTTGTGCCATTCTGAGGGATGTAATACTAGTGAACGGTGTTTCATTGGTGTTATGTCAATGACTATAGTATACTACATCATGCAGTGGTATGCTGGGTCACCGCAGTTGGTATCGGAGCATATGCTTTGACCTTAGGTTGGAAACCTAGTAAATGGGTAGCACCTGTAGGACTTATACTGCAAGAATAAGGAGTTCTCTAGTGATATGAGGGATATTCACTTGAGAATAATCCTATCATGTTACTAGTGCGATAACTCTTTAGTATGATTGCAATTCCGATCATTACCCAAGAGTTTTAACTCTATGTGACTGAGGATAATTTCTTATCCACGGTTCCACATGGCACCTCGATATCCACCCCAGAATGTTCAAGTGAGGAACAGGACGTTGAATGACTACGGAGGGGATTGGACAGATAATCTCCGACAACTTCTATGGAGTTTGGAATGTGAATCAAGACTTTTGGTCAAGATTTACAATTACTATGAGGGGCAGGTATTAGCTAAATACCGTGTCATGATCATGTTACCCAAGAAGTTAGGACTTAAGGGAGAAATGCCATTAGGAGAGGCAAGGTGCATGGCATCTGCTTATCAGATTGCCATAGCAGCAGCCATAACCATGATCCAAGAACAGAAATCCCAAGCTCTCGAAGGTAGTACTCATACCATTATATCCCATGAAACCTCAAACCCAGAGCATGAGTTATATCACTCTACTTTAGTCTAAGCTGAACTCACTCTAGCTGTAGAGTATATGGATCGGTCTTTGTTAAACACTTATCATAACACTCACCAAGTTTTAGTTTAGGAACTGGATACGATCATTGAGGATTTTACTGATCCTGATAAAGCAATGGAACGTAGGAAGAAGTTAGATAAAGAAGCTAGGAATCCCAAATACATACCTTCCAGAGAAGTTTATGCGGAAACTGAGTTTGATGATCCAAACTCGGAGAATTATGCCTAATACCAAACTAAACCCCAGTCACCTGAAGATTTATGGACCAAGTACAACTCTGAACAACAGGAATGGAATAGAGTTATTCCAAATAACCCTGAGCCAAACAAGTATGGATGGGGAGTATAATCTCAAGGTGGAACCATAGGAAATCCTATACCTTGTTATACAGGTATCGGAGAAGAGACCAATTATAACCATAGAGAGCCTTATGGACCATATGGGGGTGATACTAACCCAATCAACTTAGAAAAGTATTCCGATAGCTACTATACCAATATGTATGACTGGATACAAGAAAAGGCTAAGGATCCAACTTACTTTGAGGAAGCGTTGCCGGAAAACTAGGAATATTCGGTAGAACATTACGCCAAATCTAGTCATTTTTCAATGACTAATCTCAGTCTCGGTACTTCTAATCAAGAATACACACCTCCTGGATGCTCTTACGCTCCAGAAGGCAGTCATAGGACTTCACGTCATCGTGGACGGAATTCCAGGAAGCACTAGAGGAAGATGAAAGTAATAAAGGAACGACATCCCAAGGGAGGAGTGCTTGAATAATGCACATAGAGGGTAATGCGTATTGTAGTTTGAAAGGTTTGCCGAAATAATTGAGGATATACTCACAAGAACAAGAAGTTCTTGTAAGATAGTTGTGTAAATAGGTGTAGAGCAAACCGTTGGAACATCTAGTACATTTGTAAATTATTTAAGAACCTATGTATAATACACGGTATATGTTTTGTTGTTTATCGACTTCTTGATTTTCTTGAATCCTCTTGATTGACTAGATCTATACATGAAGTTTAATTAGGTGTGCAAATGCATGATGTAACACCCAGTTATTACTTGATGTTATAGACCTAGATATAAATGGGAATCCGTGTAAGGGAGTGACGAGTTTCAAAAAATCAAGACGAAGACTTACTTAAAGGATGAAGCAAAATATAAGGAGAATTAACATTATTTGGAGGATAGATCAAGCATAGATCATTTCTAGCTAGCTTTAGAAGAAAGTTTAGTGTAGAAGGTTTATGGAGCAATAAGAAATAATAAACTTAAGGCCCATTCAAAGTAGGTAGCATTACTACGAAGTTAATAAAGTAGTAATACCTAGTTTAGGGAAGCGTCATGAACTAGTACAAAGAAGAAGATTTGGAGAAAAATGGTATTTAAGCTCTGATAGTTCAGAAAGAATGCCACTAGTAGGTCGGAAACCATAGGGTAATACATACAACCTAGGATGATCCGCAGCTGGTAATTTGAACCATAATCGGTATACGGTCAACAGTTGGTATCTTGTTTGCATCCGGTGTGGTTGACATAGTTAACCAAATCATCTTAATGGTTGCATAAAGAGCATAAAATTTGGCCTAAAGTTAAATGAGACCTAAGGAAGTATAAACATTTAAGGCGATCGTTTTTCAAGATGCTTCGCAAAGTCAGACTTATCCCAGCGAAAATATCCAATAGTAAGTACGACATATAATGCTGAAAGATTTGCTTCGGAGATCCACAACTATGTGGATACACCGTACAATCTTTCATCAGACTCTAATTAGGTAAATTATAAACTGAACAAAGACCAACATTCTAGTTATAAAGCCAATAAATGCAATATATACAATTTAAAGACTATTAGTAAACCCTAAGGGGGAGAGTAGACATTATGAATGAAAGTTGAAAAGGTACTATAGGTGATAATGAAAGATTATCTAAAGCCTAAAAAGGTATAAGCTTAAAGGAGATAAAATAGAATAGTCCTAACAGACTAATTTTAAAAGAAACAACTCTTAAGTGACCCTTTAAAAGGGAATAAAACATATCCAATTGGACATGTGTAGAGGAACAAGAAATTCCAATGGGTATGGACTAAATGTGTTCAAATCCAATCTTGGAAGGAGTACTAGTACAAACTCATATAATGACAAATCAAAGATTAGTCCTTTGATCATAAGTATTGTCTAATAAAACTTGGAATCCTGTTTTATTGAGATTCCTAGACCTTATATAATACTGTAAGAAAGCTCAATAATTAAATAAAAAGAATTGGATTAGGATAATCAAATCAGGTTATAGAATATGACAATTAATTCCATTTAAGGTCATCATAGAGTGGAGAAATGTAGCAACCACTACAAGTCAATTCCTTACTCCGAAATGTGAGAGTTTGCGAACTTCGAGGACGAAGTTTATTCTAAGGGGAGAGTCTGTAACATCCCAGCATTAGAGCCTAGAAATAAGCTGAACCAGAAGTGTGCATTGCATTCATGCATAGAAAATACGAATAAATCTCGCGCTTTTAAACAAAACTTGTCAAAGTGATTGGAGCTTCTCTCAACTTGATAGAATTGAAGTAGATCATCAAGTTGACTGTGATAAGTTTCAATATGAACTTTGCTAAAACCTTATTTGGGTAAACATGATTTGATCTAAGGGTAGATCAAATATAATAAAATGTAACTCATAATACATTGCTTAAAGGATTAATATTTGATCCTTAAGGGATCCTATCATCATATTCAGCACAACAACTCATAAATTCAAAGTTAAGAATGTAATAATTTGCTCTTGACTTATTTATTTCTTATCTATTCTTACTATGAGTATCATAGTAATACCTAACCTTAACTCTTTAGTGAGTTTGAGTAGGAAAGAAAATAAGTCTAGATCATTCATCATATATCTTTCATTCCATATTAGTCCTTATCATGTCCATTGAGCTATATTCCTATATCTGTTGTTCATCAATGTTGAGAAATCAACTATTGATTCACCAGTTCTCAATCTATCAACTCTTGACCATATCATAGTTTACACTTAAGTGCTTATAAATAAACAACTAAGGAAAGGTATATGGTAATGCTAGATTCAAATATCATCTATAGGATGGGAGTGATTGAAGGAGAATAAATCAATGTGATAATTGATGGAGTTCAACTCACTCTTGGAATGATAGAAGAGTTATTAGGATATCTAAATATATGGTAGTAAATAAGATTACTAGGATGAAATCTGAAGATAGTTATCAGTAGCAATCCTATTAGACCAAGTGGGCATAGTCCATGAATAACATCCCTAATCCAATTAGAGATATTGAGAAGATAATTTCAATACAATTGTAAGGTTGTATTGATGAAGTCTTGATTAGCCAATTGGAAACCTAAGCTATAGATGATTAAAGGATTATAATGATCATGCCCTGCTCACCAAGATTGAATTCTTATATCTAGTATAAGTGATATTGGTGCGTAGAACATGATTGAAACCCTAGCATAGGTAAGTTATCCTAGAGTAGTTATTACAAGCCACATTGTTGGAGTGTGAGCTATTAGAGGAAAGTAATTGTAAGACAGTATGATTCAATTTAGTATAGCATGGAGTTATGGAAGTAGTATTGTTCACCTTAAGGAATAGTAAGCTTTAGATAAAGGTTGTTGGATGTATACATCTAATGGAGAAATATTAGTGATGGATGATTAAGGAAGATTATGAGTGGATTTTGAAGGAACTACTTGTTGGATTGAAGGTTATCAACAGTAGAGTAGTGGATATAACCAAGTATGGATATGAGAAAACTATAAAAGATTTAGTGTCAAGCCCATTGTATTCACTCATGGATTTAGAAGAATAATAGTCCAGGAAGAAGTAGTATATCTAGGAAAGGAATTCCTTAATTAAAAGTCCAGGATTGTGAATTATAGAAAATAGACATTATTGGTTAACACCCAACTCTAAATATCAAACCAAACATAATATCCCTTTCATATTGTTAATTAATCATCTAATTTCCAAAATGGTTTATAGGAATATTTTCTTATATCAAATCATTTAAGCACATCTTTGCCATTTTCAATCATAATTATCCTAGGTGCTTAAGAACTAACTTTATCAATTCTTTCTCATAAGTTAGCCTAGAAAGCAAATCCACTATTTTACTTGAAATGGTGATATCAGTAAAAATCACAAATATAAAGACCTTATGCTTAGTTACTAAACCTTTACTCACATCAACAAAAGAATCTAGGTATATTAAAAACCCTAAACCCTAGGGTAAATATTTACAATTCAAACCCTAAACCCCTATGTTTATCATAATAGAATATATACATTGCCATTTCCTAAATTAATGGAATTACTATTAACCATATTAATTTCTTTTGTATTCCATACATCAAATAATGATATAGGATCATTATACATATAAAAATTTCTATTCAAACTATGAGCCAACTAGAGTTAAGTTTTATAAACAAATAAGAAAAATATCATATAATAAAGCCATGGTTTAGTATAGGAAGAAAATTAATAATAAGGATTTATACATTATATAAAAGGGGTTCTAATAGAAAATAAATAAAGAAATAATATCACTATATGACAAACTCATAAAAGAACCTTAATATACTTTATTAGTGCTGCAATCACTCAACAAATAAATTCTATAAAGAGAATTCAAATCAAATAAGTAAAATTCAAATATGAAAGTAAAACAGAAAAAAGAAAACAAATAAAAAACATTTCCTGGCCGTGGCCCAACTCCTCTCTTCTTACCTGTCGCCCATGTGCAGCCCACAAAATCCCAGAAGCCAGCCCAACTCCTTCTCGTCTGTGACTGACAAGTGGGATCGAAGAAGGACTGCGGGTTGAGCTGAAATATTTGCCAGGGGGTTTTCCGCAAAAGCGACATCATCGTCATCCTCACGCACACAGGCAACTCGCTGGAGGAGCTCGCCGCCGCCCGATGCCGTCGTCGTCGTCCGCCGTGCGTCAAGATGCTCATCGTCGTTCCAGAGGGGGATAAGAAGGACACCATGACGCCCTACCTCAATCCCTATCCACAATCCCTCCTTATCCTCACTGATTCGAATGGGGCCGAAACCCTAGCTCACCGGAGCCACACCTCGCCTTCGAACCGCACCTCCCCACACTCTTCCAAGTAGCCATGGAGAAGCCCCGTCCTCCATAGGTCCTTTGGGTGAAATCTTGCATCAAAGGAACACTGGAGTGGATGAATTTTGCCGTTCCTCTTTGCGGCAGTTCGTCGGAAATCTTGTCGGAGAACTCGCCTCCGACCACGCCTGTCCTCGTCGACCTCTCTATCGTCATCAGGGTGAGTTCCTGAACCTTCCAGCCTTAAATCGCCTTATCTCGATGTGAATCGCCGTCTCACCTTGTGCCATCGTCGGCCACCGTCGGAGCTCGTCGGAGCTGAGGCTCCGATGACCATTTCCGAGCGGCGCCACCACTTTAGGGTTCAACGAGTTGCGCTGATTCGAACTAGGTTAGTTTCGTTTGCTAGGGCACCGTGGATCGTCGCCGGTGACTACCCACCGACGGCGGTGGTGCTGACGCCATAACGACGTCACGCCGACGCCACCCTGGACCCAGTCCTCTGTTTGACCTGGTCTTTGTCTCGCGTGGCAGTGGCGTGGCCCATGGCCCATGTGTCATTATCTGGAAGTAGAAATAGGGTCGATAACAAACACATTTACTAATCTGAGAGCTGAGGTGGCCACTGGCCCACTGGTCAGTGACTAGGGCTAGGTGTGAGTGCGGTGTAAAAAGTTATTTCCTATTTAAGAAATAAATAAAATGTTATAAGCTCAATTATTAATATTCCAGAAATTAAATAAATGATTAAATATTGTTAAATTAATAACTTTTGTTTTATAAATTTAGAAAAATATGTATAATATATGAAAATTTGTAGAAAAATAAAATCTATAACTTAAAACTATTTTTAAACCTTATTATGATAACAATTTAAATAATTATTATTTACTAAAGATTTTAAAGGTAATAAAACTTTGATAATTCATATCCCAATAATGGTAAATGTTAAAAATATGAATAAATGACCAAAAATCTTAGAAAAATAAGAACTATAATTTAAAACTATAATCATGCATTATTATTTCACTTACTTAAATATTTATTATTTATTGAGTATTTATAAAGTAATAAATCTTATAAAAATCATATCTTATTATTTATAAATCATAAAAAAATATAATATACCAAAATGATCACAAAAATAATATTTACATGTTAAAAATATAATATTCCACTAATGAGTTAAATAAAAATTCAAATACTATAATAACTTTAATTTAAACCTATTTCCTTAGTTTAAAATTCATATAAGGGTAAATAAATTTGTTAATGTTTCTAAAATTAGTCAATCAAGTCTAATAAATAAGTATTAGTCTTGAATATTAATAATAAGTCATAATGATTCAAAACGTTAGAAATACTATTATTGAATTATCCTTTTACTATATGAATAATTTATATTCTAAAAAGATCTTTAACAATTATAAAATCTTCAAGAATGATATATAAATAAAATAAAAACTTATAATGGACTAAATCCAAAAATAATTCATGAGTAGTCCCTACTACTATTTATTTATTCACACACCACAATCACACCTTTTATAAGGAAACAAGAAATCTTGTTCCACTACAAAATTAAGAGACCACTACTTAAATAGAAGAATAACCATTCTTAAGTAACTTTAAGAAAACATTACCAAGTACCCAAAGTACAAATGTCATAAGTAATACATTTTCAAGCATCTATGTTTTAAAGTTAACTTTAGTCTACCAGACTCTAAATATAATAGTAAAGACATTGTTATATGTTTTATAGTTAACTTTGGTCTGATATAACTAAGTCATAAAGCATCTCAAGCTTAAACTATTCAAGCAAGCACAAATAAACATCGACCAGACTCAACTAACCACAAAGATTGTTTAGACATTAGAAAAGAAATCTTTTCTTCAAATGTTATTCTTTTTGCCACTTCAAAAAAGAACTTTAATATAAGCTATCTTGAGTAGCATTTCACATTTTGTGTGAGTCTTATTGTTTTATGATATTGTAATTATATGATTGTTTCAAATACACTCACAAGCCTTAATAAGAAGCACAAGTATGAAAATTATCTAAAAGGGACAACACATTCTAAAGTAACCATTTCTGGAATCCAAGCCCTAGAACAACGTTATCCCCGGGATTCACGTTTATAAAGTGCATCACATTAGTTATGCATTAGAGCATATTGCTTCTTTAAACATTAGTCCTTACCGGACCAATGATGATGATTTCAGATTTTGGATCTTATACTGTCTTGAAGACCGTGAGTGCATAATCTTGCAATCACACAAGGCAAGTGCACACTTGCTGATGTCCTTTGATTATTTTCTGTAAAGTATTTTGCAAATCCAGTGTTTTCATCACTTGCATTTGAAAAAGGTCAGAAAACACTATTTTCATAATAATGTGATGATAGGTTATTTGCCATGAGCTAATAACCTACGATAAAAGTTTCGATGGTAAAGGAACATAGCATCTAGGACTTAACAACCAATTTCGCCAGTGATTCTAGCGCCATATATTACGCGTTAACCATGAGATTTGGAATTGGACGGAGAAGTCAGTTGTATCCTTTTCCTCTTGTATGGAGGCAAGACGACCTTAACGTGACGTTGTGATTCCTTGTGCGAATCCAACATATGGGTGGGCACCCTTACGCCCCACACTTTTGGTGTCTAGATTATCTATGGATGGTGTTTAGTGGATGGACCATTTAATATGGTACTTGCCAGGGAAACACCAGGCCATAGACTCTTCGGATACTCATCAAGGTTTTAGCCTGCCCGAAAGGGGGCTTAACGAAGATGAGCCTGCCCGAAGGATCATGCAGAAATATGAGGTCACAGAGAGGGCAGTGATTGGCTTGGATCATCTACTAGACCCACAACATGGAATTGTGGATGGATAAGCTGCCCGGTTGTGCAACAAGGAGTTGATCTCTCATGGGAAAAGTAACGCACCTCTGCAGAGTGAAAGAACTGTAACTTGTTACTTCCTGTTTCGGGAAGGAGCTGCGAATGCTGTGGGAAAGGAACTCCATGAAAGTTCTGGTAAACCCGTGAAGGCTGACGGACATAGCTTTTCAAAATAAAAGCAACCTTTGAAGAATTGTTTAAGAAAACTTGCATGGCCTACGACCTATGGTCTATGGCTGTAGTTATAGTGCATCAAACACTCCTTTTCTAGTGAATTTGCTGAGTATGCTCGTACTCAACGTATCTTCTTAACCCTTGCTATATTCTGAAGCCATTAAGACGACGTCTACACCAAGTTATGCTCTAGGAATCATCATCCAAAGCTAAAGCTCTTCAACAAAGACAAGGAAGTCAACAAATACCTCAACTCAAGTGAAGACGAAGTTACTGATTAAATAGGAATATACTCTCTAACCAAAGAACCTATTTCTGTAGTGCATTGCAGTAACAGCAATGTCAGCCCTTTAGTTAACATACCATTCTTAGTAGCATATTAGTTCTCGTGTTGTTCATCTTTGATTCTTCTCTGTAAGAAGTTCTTTCTCTCTCTTTAACCTAGAGTACTCTCTGGATATTGTGTAATGAGTGAGTTGTAACCTTTAGCCATGTATTGGACCCGCTGTGTTTCTGTTGTGCCATTATGAGGGATGTAATACTAGTGAAGGGTGTTTCATTAGTGTTATGTCAACGACTATAGTATACTACATCATGCAGTGGTATGCTGGGTCACCGCACACATGATGTGGAGTTGGGCAGTATTCACTCCCCCTTGCCGTCTCCCCACCTATAAAAGGTGGGGTAGGGCGCCCCTACGCCTCACAACAAACCCTAGCCAATGCGCCCACCACCTCAAGTCGCGGCCGCCGCTAAGGGCTCCTCCAAGTCGCCGACTAGGGAAAAGCCCTAGCCCTAGCCGCCGACCACCCCGCTTGGCCCTCTAAACCCTAAATCTCCAAGGCCTCTCTTCTAATCCACCATACCTGCTCCGGCTTAGGCGAAGCCCTGCGGGATTTACCCTCTAAAATCCAACACCACGCCATCGTGCGGCCGAAATTGCGAGGAGAGATCTACAACCTCCGCTGCCTGCTAGAAAAATGGAGAGGAAGGTCTTCATCGAATACTGAACGTGTGACCGACTACAGGAGAGCTACCGGAACGCGGCGCCAAAAGGATCATCTACGCGATCTTGAGATCGACAAGTGAACGACTACATCACCCATGAGAATCTACTCTCGTTAACCTCTTTGGAATCTTCGAGGGTGAGTACTCTATCGACTCATTGCTACAATCTAGTAGATAGATCTTGGCTTGTGTGTGTTCATGCGGTAGAATTTTTTTGTTTTCCATGCTACGAACCCCTATAGTGGTATCAGAGCCGTGTCTATATGTAGATCTGTTGCACGAGTAGAACACAATGGTCATTATGGGAGGTGGTGCTTTTATTATCAATTGCTTCTTGTGTACTTTGCATCTTGCGGGGTGGTGGGATGAAGAGGCCCGATCTAACCTTACATGAAATCGTTCATGAGACTTTCTCCACGCTCGACATGCAACTTGTATTGCATAAGTGTCTTTGTGGGTGTCTGTCTCTCCTATCATAGTAAAGATTCATTTTACAATGGGAACTTGATAGTTCTTGCATCAATTTTGTGGTTCTTGTTCGTAAGTTAGAATAATACTTATTGAAATCCCCAAACCATGTAAAACATGCAAAGAAAATTAGAGGCGTCTAACTTTGTTTTTCAGTGGTGTGTTGTGATGTGATATTGCCATGATTGTGATTATATATGATGTATGCAATGATCCTTATTGTAAATCGGTAACCGGCAGGAGCCTTATGGTTGTCTTTTAATTTCATTAAGACCTGCATGTCTATTATTCAAAGTAGTTGTAATAGTTGATGCTGGTGGACGACAACCATGGAGCGGTGCCATTGATCTTGACACCACGCCGGTGATGATGGAGATCATGTTCGTGCTTGAAGATGGAGATCGGAAGCACAAGAAGAAAGGCCATATCATATCACATATTATGAATTGCATGTGATGTTAATCCTTTATGCATCTTGTATTGCTTAGATCACGACAGTAGCATTATAAGATGATACCTCTCACAAAATATCAAGTAATAAAGTGTTCATACTTAGTTAGCACCATTGCCAAGACTTGTTGTTTCGAAGCACCACGTGATGATCGGGTGTGTTAGATTATGTGTGTGCATACAACAGGAGCAAGCCAGATTTTCTAATATGGAAACTAAGGTTAATCTTGATGAGCCTAGCATGTATAGACATGGTCTCATCACAAGGACCGAAAGGTAAAGAATGAGTCATATAGTAGATATGATGAACATGTTGATTGTTCGCCTTTCAAACTACATCATCTCTCGTGATGATTGGACTTGTTGTAGTGGATTTGGTTCGTTCGATCACTAAAACGTATTAAGAAGCTCGCCTAAGGTGTATTCATGATGGCGTGTCGACTGGGCCACTACTTCTAGGAGCACCAGATCGTGGTCGTCAATGACGTCCCGCTGTCGAATATCCTGAACAACCCCGAAGCCACGGGGCGTGTAGGCCTGTGGGGCATCGAGTTGTCTCCTCGAGACATAATCTATGAGCGGTGCACCGCCATCAAGTCCCAGATACTCCCTGACTTCATCGTCCACTGGATGGAGCTCCAGCTGTCGGACACTCCAGACATGTCGCAGTCCTGGACGATGCACTTCGATGGCTCCAAGCACGAGGCTGGAGCAGGGGCCGGAATCATACTGACGTCCCCTCAAGGCGACAAGGTGAAGTACGTCCTTCAGATGAAATTCCGCGCCTCCAACAACGAGGCCGAATATGAGGCCCTCATCCACGACATGAGGATGTTTAAGGTGTGCGGCGCAAAATGCCTCGTCGTCTACGACGATTCGAATTTCGTCGTCCAGCAGACGAGGAACGAGTGCGACACTCACAGCGCCAACATGATCACGCACCACATGCTCTACAACTCACTCGAAGGAGACTTTGACGACTGCGAGCTTCGGCACGTCGGTAGGGAAAGCAACGAGGAGGCCAACATGCTCGCCAACATTGGCTCCGCCTGCGCTCGGGTGCCATCAGGAGTGTTCCTCGAACAAATCTGCATACCCTCCATCAAGAGGAAATTCCCAAAAGGCTCAGCCGAAGAAGCAGAGCACTCGGGGGATGCGCTACCCGAAGGACAAGAAGGACCAGAAAAGATCGACACAGAGGTCGAATTGGTTAACCTGATGCATGTCATGGCGATTGAAGAAACGTGGACGCAAATATACCTTCGATACCTAATAAACAATCAGCTGCCTGAGGACACGATATATGCCCAACGCATATCTCGCCGGTCAAAATCCTTCACCATCATCAATGGCGAGTTGTACAAGCGCAGCATTTCGGGTGCGCTCCAACAATGCTTCACCATCGGTGACGGCAAAAGCATCCTCCAAGACATCCACGAGGGTATCTACGGCCATCATGCAGGCAGCCGCGCCCTAGTCGACAAAGCTCTATGAGATGGGTTCTACTGGCCAACCATAATGAACGATGCCAAGGACATCGTCTAGAGGTGAACACCTGTCAGAGGTACACGGACAAGCCACACGCGCCAGGATCCGAGCTGAGGCCAATACCGCTGGCCTGGCCCTTTGCCCAATGGGCCTCGATATGATCGGAAAGCTGCCAAAGTCCTCGCCGGGAGGCCATGTCTTCCTCCTGGTGGCAGTCGAAAAATCTCCAAGTGGATCGAGGCCATGCCCGTCACCAACCAAATCGGAAAAACTGCCATCAAATTTTTCGAGTCCATTGTCTATAGGTTCGGCGTGCCCCATAGCATCATAACGCATAATGGCTCAAACTTCATCTCGAAGGAACTCCAAGATTTCTACGGGAACCTCGACATCAACATATCATACACCTCCGTGGCGCACCCGCAGACCAACGAATAGGTCAAAAAGGCCATCGGCCTCATAGGCAAGGGCATCAACAAGCGCCTACTTTGTCTAGTAGAAATTTTTGAAGGAGCCTGGGCAGATGAGCTACCCTCTGTCCTTTGGATCCTGCGCACAACGCCAAATAGCTCGACTGGCTATATGCCCTTCTTCATGGTGCACGGAGCCAAAGCCGTGCTACCCGCTGAGGTACGCCATAAGGCCCCACGGGTTGTCGCTTACAGCGAGGCCGAATCATCGACTGCACTCGAAGATGTCATCGACACATTCGACGAGGCACGCGACATCGCCGCGGCCTGGTCAACGGTGTACCAGTAGAGCCTCCGCAACTACCACAGCCATCGGCTGCGCCCAAGGTCCTTCGTCGAAGGATACCTCGTCCTGCGATTCAAGCAAGAAGGACACAAGAAGCTCTTGTCACCCTGGAAAGGAACCTACATCGTCACCAAAGTCATCCCAGGTGGCGCCTACCCCCTCAAGGACATAAAGTCAGGAGTCGAATTTTCCAACCCCTAGAACGTCACATGGCTGCGACGCTTCTACCCCTAGTTACCCTTTACTTTCAATAAGGCTATTCAGCCAAGGCTACTCAGCCGAACAATGTACCTCCTCGTTTGCTATGAATAAAAGCTCAGTTCGTTGGCCCAAACAATCTTTTCCTTTACATTACTTATCGCTAAACATGCTCGGGGCTGCGCTTCACCTTACGACATCGTCGACTGATAAACAAACGCATACAACCTGAGTAGCTGACCACGTCAAGCTAACAAAAAGGATATACAAATGCAATGCACTATGTTCCAGTACATACAAACTTTACAAAGGGCATTACAAGCCCACTCGAATAAATGCAAACTTTACATTATCTCGTTTTCTTTACAGGACCTAATTGTTCTGGAGCATAACATTCGTCCGCTCCTCAAATAAGTCTATGATTTCTTTGGCATACTGCACTACAGCTGCGTAATGAGGGCGCATATCCCATACAGTGCCACCTGAAGGAGGAGGTGGCCCAGCCTCTATCTCCGCAAGATTGACATCGCGACGATGCAGTCAAACGAGAGATAGGGCTGCGTTCACCCCCCGCAATTATTTTATGGCGCACCAACTCCTTGACGTGGCCTACATCATGAAACTTCCCGAGAAGACCCAAAAAGCTAGAGGGTGCAGTGTCCAGGGGAAACATGGTGGCCCAGACGGCCGCAAGCGACGACCTCGCCTGTTTCAGTACCCGAAGAACCTGGTGTACGCGATCTTGCACCGTCGCAAGGATGATTGCTCGATCACGATCCATCAAAAAGAAGCCACTGGCCTCCAGCTCTTATTGCATCAGGCAATTCATCTGAATTGCAACACGCTCCTTCTCTTCCCTTGAATGAGATTAACAACTGAACAAGCATGTGGTGAGCCAGAATAAAAATAAGGCACACTCGAAAGAACATCGGTTCACGAGGACTCACATTGGATTTGCTCACCCATCTGCCGAAATTCTCCATGAAAGAACTCCTCCCTGGCAGTGGCTCGCTCATCTTTCGACTTCCACACATCCGCATGACCTCGGATGCTGAGGATGTCTTTTTCCAAACTGCGGACGTGATCACGTAGGAAGGCCAACTGCGACACCTCATCCAATGATGGGCGAGGATCAGGCGTTGGAAGAGTGATCACTGGAGCCTCACCCGAAGGATCCTAGGGGTAAAAAGGCAAATATGAATATTGCAAACACTTTTGACAATAGTTAAAAGATAGACTCATATACATAAATAAGGCCACCTCGTGGCATTGTGAGACTTGTTCATACAAAAGCTGTTACGAAAGACAACAAAAGGAGAAAAGCTACACTAGCTACAATGCAAGGGCCTAAGTGCTAGCACCCTGAGCAGCCTCTAAGACAGACTGCCTACTCTTGGCCTCTCGCTGCTACTTTGCCGCATAATCGGCCAGAAGGTCGATGAGCTTAGGCCTGTAATGCTTACAACGGGAAGCAAAAGAGGAAAAAGCTACCTCGGAGCCATCCGCCGCCATCGGCATCCGGGAAGTGACATGGGCCAGGTCCAACTCGGCTTCGGACGCCATCACCATGGCCAACCCCATGGAGGCACCAATGCCCTTTTGCTTGCGTTTGTACTCCACCGAAGCTTTGTCCGACAGAGCATCTGCTAGGGAGTCGATTTCCTCGAGGGCAAAGCCCTTGGGGTTGACCTCCTTGTAGAAGCGCGCAAGAACCTTCTTGGCCTTGTCCAAGGAGATCACAGCAGAGGAACAGTGATCCTCGATCGATGTGGCAACATCTGCCAAGGAATCTCCATGCTCCAGCATGTCACGATCAAATGTGATGCCAGAAGCATCTGGCATAAATAGCAGAAGAAGAAATTTGAGTGAGGAAAAGCAAAAAAGACCCCAAGATACAGAAGACACAAAAAAGGGAGATAAGGGAAGCTTACTAGAGATAGCCTTGGCAGCAACCATGAGCTTGTCAGCCACGGCCTTCTCCCGAGCAGCTGCAACGGCCGCGAGCTGCTGCTCCCAGTCTTCAAACTCCTTTTTCTAGCGTTGGAGGGCCTCAGTAGCATCCATTGCCTTCTTCTCCACCTGGTCGAGGCTCTTTTCAAGAGCGTTCAGCCTACGGAGAGCAGCATTGTTGTCATCTGTAGTACGGAGAAACACTGGATGAATACAACAACAAACTTGAAGCACTCGAAAAATAGTAGAGAATAATAAATGCACCTCAGAGCTACTTCAGCTCACCTTCTAATGCCAGATGCTGTTGGATCAGAAGATTGGCGATATGGACAAAAGGCTGCAAAGAAGCAAGAAAAACTCGATGAATAAAAGGGCTCGAGGGCTTCCCCCATGCAAATAGAAAGAGTAACACTTACGTGTTTAGGCATGGACTCCGAAGGTTTGCATACAATCTTCCGAGTCACGGGTGCACGAGCCTCCCGCTTTGCGGAGCTCGAATCCTTGTCCTCGAAGTTGGCCACCACCTGGGAAAAGAGGCTGCCGGCTTCGATTCTGTAATGACTTCTTCGGTGTCCCCGTCAGGGGACTCCTTCGAAGGGTTACTGCTAGCACTTATCATATAAACAACAAGCTAAAACTTCGAACATGTGCATGGTAACAATACTCAAGCAAAACGACGTGCGATTTGATGTCCGACAAATTGAAGAAAGGAGTCGCCTTCTTCTTCTTCTTGGCCGGAGGCTGTGGGGCCACCGCCCGAATGGGCACAGCAGGAAAAGGTGCGTACGACGCACCCTCATCCTTACCGTGCTGCTCGAGGAAGGACGGACCCTTTGGTGTTGGTGGGGTCGCCCCATCCAAATATTCACTCCGGGAGCATTTTCGGATCTGCCCTTCGCTCGGCTCGGGGGCTCCCGTGGTAGTAGACTACGTCGGAGGAAGCTCGGAATTGGACTCCGCCACTTCATTATCTGGTGAAATTGGGAACTTCTTAGGTAGAGGGGCATCATCCCCGCTACCTTGAAGTCCTGCAAATCAAATACAAGAAGATGAAAAATTATCAGTACAAATAACAAACAGCTAGGACTCGAAATAGCGCTACGTGCAACTACAAGTTTTTCACCTGCGGGGTACTTTCTTTACATTTAACGGGGAGGTCAAGGATTTCCCCGGGAGGTCCTCATCGGCCTTGAACTTAAGCAGGGGCTGAAAGCTCTATCAAGGTCACCCGAAGACAACTCCTCAGGTGAAACCATTGTCTGATCGCTGCGGCCAGCATACAGGAACATCGGGTGCACCCTCGCTTGGAGCGACTACACCCGACGCTTGAGGAAGGTGCGGATGATGTCGACACCGTTGACCTAATTGCCGGCCACCAGCTAGAGTGCCTCTACCCGCTTGTAGAGCTTCTCCACCTCCGCTGTTTCACACTCTAAGACGTCGTTGTTCCACAAACTCTTTCGGATGATCTCTTGGTCGGAGTCGAAAGGGGGGGAGACCATAATGCTGACCGTCCAGTTTGATGTCATGGATGTAAACCACTTCTTGCGCTAGTACTGGACGGACTCGCAAATGGAAAAGGAGAAGAATTGAACGATGGAGCGGATGGAGATGATGCAGCCGCCGAGCGGATCAACACCACCGGCGCCGGAATAGAGTTTCTGGAAGAGACCAAAATGCGGCTCGATACTGAGCCAGCACTCGCACAAGGTGATGAAACAAGCAATATGAAGAAGAGATTTGGGAGAGAGATGATGCAACTGAATCCCGTAGAAAAAAGGAGTCCACGAAAGAATTCGTGAACAGGAAAAGAGAGACCCCGGACGATAAAAGTATAGAACATCCTGAAACCCTTCGGGTGGGCGAGTAATTACCTCTTGGCCGGGGAGGACGACGTCATCCTTCTCCTTGGAGACAAGGCCGAAATCAGGAAGCTTGCGCAAATCCGCCTCATGCATCTCTGTGCGCTTCCACCCTCCGTCGATGACGCGGGCTGTGGCGGCGACTTTCTTTCCAGCGCCAGCGACGCTCGATTTCGCTCCAGCAACCACCGTCTTCTTCGGTTTGCCCATCTTGGAGCGGCGGGTGCAGCGATGCGAACGGAGGAATAAGGAAGGAAAGGTGCAGAGAACGTCCAGTGCGCAACACAAAGCAAAGAGCTCAAGGAAATGATGGCAACGAAGACGAACTCTAGCATGCAACTCAGATCTCACCGTACACGTGTCAACACCAAAACGAACCATCGCCAGCACGCTGTGCACTACGCAAGGAAACCGAGGAGACGCCATAATTTCCTCCACGCCTACGCATGACTAGTCAACGTCAAGTTAGGCGGTGGGACCCACGATCATCTCGTCCCATCATCTTTGCTGCTGCAGATGGTTGAGATCACCAATCGTCAGCAATGATGTTATCAAAGCAAAGCCAACATCGACTCGAAGATTTTGACTGATCATACAAGTACTTACTCGAATCTGCGATTCGAGAAACTACTCGGGGGCTACTCCTATCAGGAGCGCTGGCCGCGCACCTGAGAAATTGCAAAGGTAACATCACCTCGAAATTATCTTCGAGTCCTACGTCGAGTCTACGACTGCACTATGGACTCGGGGGCTACTCCAATAGGGAGCGCTGGTCGCGCACCCTATGAATTATCCGACTGAGATCCTTCAGATCAAATATGACAAAAATATTTTGGCAACTTTTCCCCAACCAATGCTAAGTGAGAAGCAGTCTCCTTGGCCACCCGAAACACCTTCGCGGTGATAAGATTTCGGATGTTGTGTCTACGACGCAAAGATAAGACCTACAAATACCGTTTGATGGCCTGGCAACACACCCGACTGCACTATGCTAGTACATTTCCGTGTCAATAGGCACAACGAAAATCCCTATGGACGTGTTGGGTACATCATTTTAAAAACATTGGGATTTGACTGAGTCGAATCACACCAACAATTGTTCCGAATTTGAGTCCGGGGACTCGAATTTGATGAAGATCATGGTGTTTTGTCCTACGACAGTTAACTTGCCGTGATCCGTCGGGTGAGCTAGGCACACGCATCAACAATCCCTATGAACTAAACATTTCTCCTTGAAATAGCATGCTCAACTACAAAAGCACCCGAAAGATTGAAGAGTCTCCAGCCGGATCTACGATTCGACTGAACACTCAGGTGCTACTGACATGGATATACCCCACGGGTACACGACAATGGTATACCTGGTCCAGCCCAAGGAAGGCCCACGTAAGGACACACATCCCATGAAGATTTAGGGTGGCCCAAGCTCGTGGCGATTTCGACTCCTTGGAGGACAAGTCTAGATTAGATAAAATTTCAAAGGGTATCAACCCTAATTTGTAACCGACTCGACCTATCCGGGACCTGCCCTATCTATATAAAGGCTAGGAGGGTACAACAAGAAGGATATCTCAACTCACCTCATACACACCTCATGCCAGATTGCATCTGTGCACCCCTGTAACCTTTGGTTCTGCCGTAATCAAGAGCAGACAAGCAGGAGTAGGGTTTTCCCTCTAAGGGTGTCACATCCCAAGATTTTCCAAATCTTGTAATGTGAAAATAAATTAATAAAACAAAACTTTGTTAATTTTCAGAGCCAGAAGAAACTTTTTGAACTTAATTGGAACTTCAAACCCATTTGAATTAAATAAAATCCTAAAGGGAATCTTAAAGATAAACATTTAATAAAGGGAAATTAAAATGTTTTGGAATTACTAATTTGGATCTTTTAAAAAAAAAGGATTTGATATTCAAAAGAAAAGATGGATTTACAAATAAGGATTATTTTATAAAGACAAATTAAAACTTGGGCAAGCTTTGGAATTAAAACATTTATTCTAAATAAATTTAGCAAAGGTTTATTTAAAATAAATTAATAAAGATTTAATATCCAACTTTATTTAATAAAAGGCTTTACCATTTTAATTAAAACATCAAAACTTATTAAAATTATTTTAAATAGGTTTTCCAAATATTTTATATTCTCTAATAAAAACCTACTAAAGTGTTTTGGCTTTGTTTTAGATTTCAAAACAAATTTCTCAATAGAACAAATCCTATTGGATTTAATAATGAAAGTCTATTATAATAATTAATAATGGATACTAAAATAAAAGGTTATTTTGTTTTAAACAAGTATTTTAAGTATTCATTATTTCCAAATAAAACCTACTGATTGGGTTTTGAAAATATTTGAACTTTAAATGAAGTTTTTATTAATTAAAACAAACCCTATTTTATTAAATAACTAATGGTCCATTTATTTAATTAATAAATGGAACCTAAAAAGATTTAAAATAATATTTTATAATGTGAATTATGATGATAAACAGAACCAAAAACTCATTACAATAGTTTGAATTATTTGAATGATTGTCTTGATGTTTTGTGAAATGAAATTCAAATCAGAAAATAAAATGGAAAAAGGAAAATGTTTCAGTACAAAAAAAAAAAAAGGAAACAACAGCAACCCAACTACCCAGCCCACGAAGCCCATCAATCCAGCCCAACTCTCCTCCCCCGCAGGAAACGGTTCGAACCAACTAATCAACCCTCCCAGCAACTGACTGGTGGACCACTTGTCCCTTTCGTTTCCCACTGACAGCGGACCCCACTTCCACTGTTCCCCTTCTTCCTCCCCGCGACCTCCTCCTCCCCATAACCTCGCCGTTTTGCAGTAACCCATGCGCCAATTGCTAACGCCACCTTAATTCCCCGCGACCATACTGTTTTAAAGCGCCTCTCCTCTCGCTTTCTCTCGCTTCTTCCCAGACACGCCCCAGGCCGTTCTAATTTCACCCGAGCTCCTCGACTCGCGACCTTCTCCAATAAATTAGACAGCCCTCGCCGCCTCTTCTCCCGACCAACCTCACACCTTCTCCACTCCTGTGAGCATCTCCAGCACTTTTTCTTTACCATGGCTGTAACGCTTTCTCCAACAAATCACTTTGGCCGCAGCTCAACGGTTCCAGAGCCAAATTCCGGTGAGAGGAACACACCCGCACCTTCGTTTTTCTGTGGAATCTCCCTGGTATTCTTACGCGTACCCCTCTGACTCCTTGGTTCGAATTCTTGATCCCCAGGTGTTCGACTTGGACAAACATCTGCAAGCGACGCCGTCAGCTCTAACTCCGGCGAGTACCCAGGTAGTTTCCGTCCACCCCTTTCCCTCTAGTTCACGCACGCAACCCCGCCAGACTGCGCATCGACATCTGTCTCGTTTGTCATAGCGTGCATCATAGACCCGTCTCCGACGACGCCCGAGCGAACCCGACGCCAGCAGGAACTCCGGCGAGAAATCGAGTCCACTACAGAGTGCCCCTCGTTGAACCAGCAGCACGTTGAGCATCGCCGTATTCACCTGAGCCTGGTGAGCATCCTCCTCTACTTCCTCGCGACATATTTCATCAGCGCCGCCGCCGACTGACCCCGCCGCCGCTAAGCCACCGTCGGCGCCGCTCACTTATGGTCGAGTGAATCAGTACCGTCGGATCCTAATCGCGTGGCCACTATAGATTGACTGAACGAAAGGGTACGCGTTGATCTGAGCCGCACCTGCCCCTTTTGATCCTGTGGTCTGAGTTACTCGATCCAGACGAAACGGTACCAGCCAATCACAGCTCGACACGTGGCCAGTGTTGAGTTAAAAACAGATTTCTGAATCAGATTTATTTGCAAACTTTGAACCCTTGTAACTTTCAAACCACACGACCAAATTTTGCAAACTTTATATCAAAAGATTCAGGAAAACAAGACCTAGCCAGCCCTAGCCTTAGTTTAGCAAATAGTAACTGATAGCTTGTTTGAATTTGCAGATTCTTTTGTGTGCTTGCTAACATTATAAAAATCATTTAAAAATGAATTTTGAGATCAAACCTTTGCCAATTGGTTTGTGGTGACCCTACTGACCCTAGGAACCAACCCATAGTATTAAAAATGATTTTTGTGAAATATAAGTTGAATTATTTAACTTAGCCATTTTCTAGCCAAATAAAAAGAATAGTTTTATTTATGAAAATGTGTATGGAAGGAAAACTTGAGATAATAATTTGGACCAAACCTACTGACCCAAAAACACCAAGTTTTGCAATAGCAACTCATTTGGTGAACCCTATGGGCTAATGCCTTAATAAAAATATTTCTACACCACATAAAAACAACACTTTGTTTTGAAAATGATTTTAAGTGAAACCTTTTCAAAATGACTTGGCCACTTTAGGAAATGACCATTAGATGTACCCAAATGTCTATGACCCACTAGGAACCACTTTTTCAAACAAAACAAAGCTTGGCATGCTTACATGCATTTCTTTGACTTTGTTATTTATGTGTGTTGTTATGCTTGATTGGTAGATTGAGTTTGTACCTTGCTTGATTTATTTGTAGTGACTTGAAGAGTGTGATTGTTGCATAGATCAAGAAGTGAACCTATACTCTACCAAAAAGGCAAGTGATGCTTCATACTTTTTATCCTATTACTTTCACTATGCATTAGTGATTTTGTTAAGTAAAACTTGCATGGATTTTGCTAAGTATAGATCTTGCTATAGGAAAACATAGTAATTAATCCTTAGTAGGATTTTCCTAAGTTAGAGATTCCTACTACTACCAAGCTTAGCCTAGCTACTAGAAAACATGGGTGGAATATATATTCACACTATGGAAAAATAATCTAAGTCTAAAGGACTTATGTTTTGTTTAATAAAACAACTAAGTTAATGAATCACCTGGGTGGAATGGAAAGATTGGGATATGTTGAGTGGTTACACAAGGCCAGGGACTGGTGAACCTTGTGTATCACACTTGTGGATGGCCACCCAGGAAACAAAGAGATTGGAGATGTCAAATGTTGAGAAGCTTCAAGTGCAACCACTTGGCAATATGGGCTCTGCCATGATCATATAGGTTGCAAGAACTTAGCCATATGGACAGTGGGTGGTAGTGTTTGATAGGTTGGAGCGCGTCCATTTTGGTCTAAGGGAAGGCTTCTGAAAGATTTTGTCTTGGGAAACCAAGTCTTGTGGGTAAAGTGCACCACCTCTGCAGAGTGTAAAACCTAAGTACTTAGCCATGTACCTGGTAAAGGACAATTTGAGCATCAAGACATGGAAACAATCAAGAATCTCATCATTCCAATTTCTAAATAAAAAAACTTGTGGGTGAACAAGGGATTGTGTGTATTCTTCAATCTTTGATGGAAAGATGGCTTGATATAAGGATCTCAAAATCTTAGATTGAAGAAAATTGTTTTACCAAGCAAATCTTCAGTCTTTGATTGGTAGATGCCCTGAGTGGATCTCCAGTCTTTGATTAGTAGATGTCTTGGAAAGTTTTTGCCAAACAAAAACTTAGTATTTTCAAAATGATAAGAAAAATCTATTTTGAGCAATGCAAGCCTCAACTCCACTTAGCCAAATGCATATAGATGATAGACTCCACTATACTACCATAGTATCACTTGCCAATACAATTCAAATGTATTGACCTTTGTGGCTGTAACTTGTATGTTGCAGGTTTGATTGATTATAGTGAAGATTGATTGTTTAGGATTACAAAGTCTACAACCAACATCTGCCTGTGGCACTTTGAAGATGATGGACCCATACTTATTGTTATTCCGCTGCAATGTAATGTAATAGCCATATGAGCTATGTATGATGTAATAAAATTATGTTATTCCTGGTTATAAAGTTATAATATGACCTTTGTATCTTGATATTACATCTTAACTGTGGATGCTAGCTATTGATCCAGGGACTAGCATTGTAAAACACAGGAGGACTCTACCTATTCAGGTTGGGACCCCTAACAGATGGTATCAGAGCATTGTGTTGCCTGTAGGATTTGTAAACCCTAGGATTGGACAAAAACCCTTAGACAAATAAGAGTTATTTTGTTCCAAAAACTTATTTATAAAAACACTTGTAACCTCTTTCCTTAACCATTTTGGTTTCAACTCTACATCTCTTCTGCTTCAACTTGATGGAAAAACCTACCCCATGACCAAAGACTACACCATGTGCAAAGGACTTCTTCAACTTCTTCAACTCTAATGACTTCAACATCTTCAGCATATTCCCCAAGGACTTCCAACATGGAAACTACTAAGGACCACAAGTGAACAAGGAAAAACTTGCTCAAGATTTAGAGACTAAGGGAATGCAAAATAAGAAGGAACCACCAACAACTTTGAAGTATCATAACCAAGAGTTTTTCTAAAGGAAACCAAGATATCATGTAGAAAGAAGAACCAACCAAGAAAGAAAGGAAAATCACAAGTAAACCATATAGATGGACCACCATATTTTAGTAAAGTCAAACACACCAACTTATGTGGTGTAACAAAAATATTTTTGTTGTCTAAATATGTGCTTGAACCTTGTTTGAGTGAAATGTTTGTTTGTGATTGCATGCACATTGCTTGTGTGAATTGTGATGTGTGTGATTAAGATTGACTCCTTAGAAATATCTTGCCTATTCTAATCTCCCTTCAACCCCAAACAGATGACTACCCCAAAGGATTCCAAGGTTGATGACACCAACACCAACCAAGCCGACAGCCTTGGAGAACTCATAGCAACTCAACATCAATTGAATCAATTGACAGCTCAGTTCCTAGCCAACAATAATAATGAAGATCCAGCACTACAAAGGTTTTTAGAGGAACAGTCCCAATTGATGCTTAAGGTGACTAATCAAATGATTAGCATGGAAGAAAATTTTCCTAGAAGAGAGTATGATAGCAAGGATGAAAAGAATGTTGTTCTAGATGGAGCCCCAGCTTGCACTATTTGTGGAGACAAGGATCATACTTCCACAGAGCATGAAGGACAATGCCCAAATTGTGATGAAGATCATCCTGTTGGAGAATGCCCTACCTCTCAAGCTACTTGCTATCTTTGTGAAGGAAATGATCATAC
Organism: Avena longiglumis; assembly: GCA_030063025.1. Taxonomy (NCBI): domain Eukaryota; kingdom Viridiplantae; phylum Streptophyta; class Magnoliopsida; order Poales; family Poaceae; genus Avena; species Avena longiglumis. Next base: position 187,354,351 of record CP125974.1, on the reverse strand, counting down.
TCCTGGCCTATGTCCTATCTATGCCATGGTAGAACAAAGGAAACAAGAAGGATCCAAGTCTACCAAAGGGAAAGGACCACTACTACTTCCAAGCAAGACAACCCAATTCAAAGGATCAAGGAAAATCAAGAAGCCCAAGCAAGACATGAGCCTTGTACAATGTCGTAAATGTAAGGAAATGGGACACTACTCCAGTGGATGCCCAGGGAACATAAAGAACAAAGGAATTGACCAAGTATGGTGTAACAACTGTAATGAACCAGGTCACTTTGTAGCAACTTGCCCAAAAGAGCAACGCAAAGAACTCAAGGACATTAATTGTTTCAATCAAGAAGAATCCAGGACACTATGCAAGCAACTGTCCAGAAAGGATGAAGAACAAGTTGAACAAGCCTATGGAGAAGCTCAATCTTGGTCCATGAGTCAAGCATAGGAATAAAGCAAAAGTTTAACATAGAGAAATTCCAGGACCCAAGAAGGCCAATGTGTAATTTTTGTTTTGAAAAATTTTAAGGGTGGTAGTACCCTAGTTGTTTGAACTTGATTGTAACCCCAGCCTCCCCAAATCTCGGGACGAGATTTATTTTAAGGGTGGTAGCCTGTCACATCCCAAGATTTTCCAAATCTTGTAATGTGAAAATAAATTAATAAAACAAAACTTTGTTAATTTTCAGAGCCAGAAGAAACTTTTTGAACTTAATTGGAACTTCAAACCCATTTGAATTAAATAAAATCCTAAAGGGAATCTTAAAGATAAACATTTAATAAAGGGAAATTAAAATGTTTTGGAATTACTAATTTGGATCTTTTAAAAAAAAAGGATTTGATATTCAAAAGAAAAGATGGATTTACAAATAAGGATTATTTTATAAAGACAAATTAAAACTTGGGCAAGCTTTGGAATTAAAACATTTATTCTAAATAAATTTAGCAAAGGTTTATTTAAAATAAATTAATAAAGATTTAATATCCAACTTTATTTAATAAAAGGCTTTACCATTTTAATTAAAACATCAAAACTTATTAAAATTATTTTAAATAGGTTTTCCAAATATTTTATATTCTCTAATAAAAACCTACTAAAGTGTTTTGGCTTTGTTTTAGATTTCAAAACAAATTTCTCAATAGAACAAATCCTATTGGATTTAATAATGAAAGTCTATTATAATAATTAATAATGGATACTAAAATAAAAGGTTATTTTGTTTTAAACAAGTATTTTAAGTATTCATTATTTCCAAATAAAACCTACTGATTGGGTTTTGAAAATATTTGAACTTTAAATGAAGTTTTTATTAATTAAAACAAACCCTATTTTATTAAATAACTAATGGTCCATTTATTTAATTAATAAATGGAACCTAAAAAGATTTAAAATAATATTTTATAATGTGAATTATGATGATAAACAGAACCAAAAACTCATTACAATAGTTTGAATTATTTGAATGATTGTCTTGATGTTTTGTGAAATGAAATTCAAATCAGAAAATAAAATGGAAAAAGGAAAATGTTTCAGTACAAAAAAAAAAAAAGGAAACAACAAAGAACCCAACTACTACCCACGAAGCCCATCAATCCAGCCCAACTCTCTCCCCGCAGAAACGGTTCGAACCAACTAATCAACCCTCCCAAAGAATCGGTGTGGACCACTTGTCCCTTTCGTTTCCCACGACAATGGACCCCACTTCCACTTCCCCCTTCTTCCTCCCCGACCTCCTCCTCCCCATAACCTCGCTGCTGCTGCAGAATTGCAAGGCCAATTGCTAACGCCACCTTAATTCCCCCTGCGACCATACTGTTTTAAAGCGCCCCTCTCTCCTCTCTCGTTTCCCTCTGCCTTCTTCCCCAGACACGCCCCCAGGCCGTTCTAATTTCACCCCGAGCTCCTCTGACTCCGGCGACCTTCTCCAGCGAAATTAGACAGCCCCTCGCCGCCCCTCTTCTCCCCGACCAACCTCACACCTTCTCCACTCCCAGGAGCATCTCCAGGCACTTTTTCTTTACCCGCGGGCGCCCCAGAACGCTTTCTCCAACAAATCACTGAGCGCCGCCGCAGCTCCGACGAAGTTCCAGAGCCAAATTCCGGTGAGAGGAACACACCCGCACCTTCGTTTTTCTGTGGAATCTCCCTGGTATTCTTACGCGTACCCCTCTGACTCCTTGGTTCGAATTCTTGATCCCCAGGTGTTCGACTTGGACAAACATCTGCAAGCGACGCCGTCAGCTCTAACTCCGGCGAGTACCCAGGTAGTTTCCGTCCACCCCTTTCCCTCTAGTTCACGCACGCAACCCCGCCAGGACTGTGCGCATCTGATACTGTCTCTCGTTTGTCATAGCGTGCATCATAGACCCGTCTCCGACGACGCCCGAGCGAACCCGACGCCAGCAGGAACTCCGGCGAGAAATCGAGTCCACTACAGAGTGCCCCTCGTTGAACCAGCAGCACGTTGAGCATCGCCGTATTCACCGAGCTGGTGAGCATCCTCCTCTACTTCCTCGCGACATATTTCATCAGCGCCGACCGACCCCGCTAAGCCACCGTCGGCGCCGCTCACTTATGGTCGAGTGAATCAGTACCGTCGGATCCTAATCGCGTGGCCACTATAGATTGACTGAACGAAAGGGTACGCGTTGATCTGAGCCGCACCTGCCCCTTTTGATCCTGTGGTCTGAGTTACTCGATCCAGACGAAACGGTACCAGCCAATCACAGCTCGACACGTGGCCAGTGTTGAGTTAAAAACAGATTTCTGAATCAGATTTATTTGCAAACTTTGAACCCTTGTAACTTTCAAACCACACGACCAAATTTTGCAAACTTTATATCAAAAGATTCAGGAAAACAAGACCTAGCCAGCCCTAGCCTTAGTTTAGCAAATAGTAACTGATAGCTTGTTTGAATTTGCAGATTCTTTTGTGTGCTTGCTAACATTATAAAAATCATTTAAAAATGAATTTTGAGATCAAACCTTTGCCAATTGGTTTGTGGTGACCCTACTGACCCTAGGAACCAACCCATAGTATTAAAAATGATTTTTGTGAAATATAAGTTGAATTATTTAACTTAGCCATTTTCTAGCCAAATAAAAAGAATAGTTTTATTTATGAAAATGTGTATGGAAGGAAAACTTGAGATAATAATTTGGACCAAACCTACTGACCCAAAAACACCAAGTTTTGCAATAGCAACTCATTTGGTGAACCCTATGGGCTAATGCCTTAATAAAAATATTTCTACACCACATAAAAACAACACTTTGTTTTGAAAATGATTTTAAGTGAAACCTTTTCAAAATGACTTGGCCACTTTAGGAAATGACCATTAGATGTACCCAAATGTCTATGACCCACTAGGAACCACTTTTTCAAACAAAACAAAGCTTGGCATGCTTACATGCATTTCTTTGACTTTGTTATTTATGTGTGTTGTTATGCTTGATTGGTAGATTGAGTTTGTACCTTGCTTGATTTATTTGTAGTGACTTGAAGAGTGTGATTGTTGCATAGATCAAGAAGTGAACCTATACTCTACCAAAAAGGCAAGTGATGCTTCATACTTTTTATCCTATTACTTTCACTATGCATTAGTGATTTTGTTAAGTAAAACTTGCATGGATTTTGCTAAGTATAGATCTTGCTATAGGAAAACATAGTAATTAATCCTTAGTAGGATTTTCCTAAGTTAGAGATTCCTACTACTACCAAGCTTAGCCTAGCTACTAGAAAACATGGGTGGAATATATATTCACACTATGGAAAAATAATCTAAGTCTAAAGGACTTATGTTTTGTTTAATAAAACAACTAAGTTAATGAATCACCTGGGTGGAATGGAAAGATTGGGATATGTTGAGTGGTTACACAAGGCCAGGGACTGGTGAACCTTGTGTATCACACTTGTGGATGGCCACCCAGGAAACAAAGAGATTGGAGATGTCAAATGTTGAGAAGCTTCAAGTGCAACCACTTGGCAATATGGGCTCTGCCATGATCATATAGGTTGCAAGAACTTAGCCATATGGACAGTGGGTGGTAGTGTTTGATAGGTTGGAGCGCGTCCATTTTGGTCTAAGGGAAGGCTTCTGAAAGATTTTGTCTTGGGAAACCAAGTCTTGTGGGTAAAGTGCACCACCTCTGCAGAGTGTAAAACCTAAGTACTTAGCCATGTCCCTGGTAAAGGACAATTTGAGCATCAAGACATGGAAACAATCAAGAATCTCATCATTCCAATTTCTAAATAAAAAAACTTGTGGGTGAACAAGGGATTGTGTGTATTCTTCAATCTTTGATGGAAAGATGGCTTGATATAAGGATCTCAAAATCTTAGATTGAAGAAAATTGTTTTACCAAGCAAATCTTCAGTCTTTGATTGGTAGATGCCCTGAGTGGATCTCCAGTCTTTGATTAGTAGATGTCTTGGAAAGTTTTTGCCAAACAAAAACTTAGTATTTTCAAAATGATAAGAAAAATCTATTTTGAGCAATGCAAGCCTCAACTCCACTTAGCCAAATGCATATAGATGATAGACTCCACTATACTACCATAGTATCACTTGCCAATACAATTCAAATGTATTGACCTTTGTGGCTGTAACTTGTATGTTGCAGGTTTGATTGATTATAGTGAAGATTGATTGTTTAGGATTACAAAGTCTACAACCAACATCTGCCTGTGGCACTTTGAAGATGATGGACCCATACTTATTGTTATTCCGCTGCAATGTAATGTAATAGCCATATGAGCTATGTATGATGTAATAAAATTATGTTATTCCTGGTTATAAAGTTATAATATGACCTTTGTATCTTGATATTACATCTTAACTGTGGATGCTAGCTATTGATCCAGGGACTAGCATTGTAAAACACAGGAGGACTCTACCTATTCAGGTTGGGACCCCTAACAAAGGGCCTGAACCTGGGTAAATCTCGTGTCCCTGTGTTGCTTGTCTGTTAACCATTTCGCGACTTCTAGCATCCCCATCTTATCCAAAAACCAAGTCCATAACAATGGGCATTGATGAGTCGAACCCTCGTTAGAAGGTGTCCTATGCATTTATCTTTGATAATCCATGAGGGACAAGATGAATGCCACTATGCTATTTTTTCTAAACGTGAAACAAACAAACATCTTTCAATGCATTGTTATTCATGAATCTTTGTTTGTATCCTTTCATGTTGCAGCATAGTTGATTTGTCTTATTGTTAGAACTTCATCTTCCATGCTCATGTTTAGAGTACTTTGATCCTAGCTTTCAATGCTTGCAAATGGTTTGATCATGATTGTGATGGTGCATGTCACCTCAAAAATATTCTTTTTATCACTTACCTACTCAAGAATGAGCAGGATTTAAGCTTGGGGATGCTTGATACGTCGTAAATGTATCTATAATTTTTGATGTTCCATACTTGTTTAGTATCCACATTTCTATGCTTTGTCTATAGTTTGAGGTATTTTTATACATTTTCTGGGACTAACCTATTAACATGATGCCACAGTGCCAGTTGCCTGTTTTGTGCTGTTTTTGGTTTCAGAAAACCTAGTAAGGAAATATTCTCGGAATTGGACGGGACAAAAGCCAAAGTCAATATTTCACCGAGGAGAACACAGAGACCGAAGGGCGACCAGAGGGGAGCCACAGGGTGGCCACCCCCATGTGCGGGCCCACCCTAGGCTGCGCCTAGGCAGGGTGTGGGTCCCCTGGCCGCCCTCCTGCCTTTCCTCTTCGCCTATAAAAGCCTCCCGATGCTAAAACCCTAAGCACCCGATCAGATCTCCATGAAATAGTCCGTAGCCGTCGCCACCATTGTCCCTAGATCGGGGGGATCTGAAGCTCTTACCGACACCCTGCCGGAGGGGAGATATCATCCCGGAGGCCTTATTCATCACCATGCCAGCCTCCGGTATGATGTGTGAGTAGTTCACCCTTGGACTATGGGTCCATACAATATCTAGATGGTTGTTTCTCCTCCTTTGTGCTATCATGTTTAGGTCTTGTGAGCTCCGTTCATAATCAAGATCATCTATTTGTAATCATGGATGTTGTGTTTGCGGGGATCCGATGGATATTGAGATTACTATGTCAGACTTATTATTGATTCTATCATGTCTTATGATTATTCATTCTATCATGTCTGTGTTGTTTGAGATCTTGCATGCTCTTCGTTTCTAGTGGCTATCTTGGCCAATTAGATGCTAGTGACTCCAAGAGGGAGTATTTATGCTCGATAGTGGGTTCATGCCTCTATTGAATCTAGGGAAGTGACAAAAATATCTAAGGTTGTAGATGTGTTGTTGCCACTAGGGAGAAAACAACAATCTTCTGTTCATGGAACAATTGCATTGTTTACTTTACACACATTACCTAAAGCAGTTATCCGTTGCTTGCAACTTAATACTGGAGGGGGTTTGGATGATAACCTGAAGGTGAATTACTAGTCATAGATACAGTTGGATGGCGGTCTATGTATATTGTTGTAATGCCTAATCAAATCTCACAGGATCATGAATGTCTAGCATTACATTGTTATGCCTTGCTCAGTCCTGTCAATTGCCCCGTTGTAATTTGTTTACCCAACATGTTATGTTATTTATCTTAAGGAGAACACCTCTAGTGAACTGTGTACCCCAGTCTAACCTTTACCATTGATACATCATCTACTGCTAGTTTACTTTCTACAAGCATTCATTACCTTCCACACCATACGTTTAATCCTTTGTTTTTAGCAAACCGGTGGTGAGATTGACAACCTCACTGTACGTTGGGGCAAAGTCTTGAGTTTGTGTTGTGCAAGTTTCCAAGTTGTTAGCAACACATTGGAATTGTTTCCTTCCTCCTACTGGTTCGATAAGCTTGGTTTCATAACTGAGGGAAGACTTACTGCTGTGCTCATCACACCTTCCTCTTGGGGTATCCCAACGAATCTCTATAGTGATCTGAGCCACATCAATGAGGCGATGGGGCAGCGGAGGACGCGCATGGTCAGTGACAAGGTGGCGGGGAAGGTGTGAATGTGTGGATGGCCATGGCGGTCGTCCAAGATATAGAGGGAAAGGGCGGGAAAACATGGCGTGAAGCAGAGAGAAATGGCGGTAAAGCGGAGGGAAAGGGCGGGAAAACATGGCGGGAAGAAGAGGGAAATGGAGGGAAAGCATGGCGTATGGCTTGACGACTCTGAGAATGGTGGGAAATATCTTTAGTCACGGTTGAAGACACCAACCGGGACTTAAGGGGTTGCCGTAGGCTGGGGCCAGCGCAAGCATGTTTATTCCCGGATGGTGTGTCCAACCAGTACTAAAGATGAACCTTTAGTTCCGGTTGGAGACACCAATGGGGACTTAAGGGGTTGCGGCAGGCTGGGGCAGGCGCGAACCATATTTGGTCCCGGTTAGTGTCTCCAAGTGGGACTAAAGATGAACCTTTAGTCTCGGTTGGAGACACCAACCGGGACTAAACCTGGGTGGCGATAGAATTTCGGTGGGTGGTGGCACTATGACAGTGATCAGTGGCGACACTATTTCGATGTGTGGCGGCACTATGCCAGTGAGTGGCGAAACTATGCCAGTGTGTGGTGACACTATTTAGGTGGGTGGCAGCACTATGACAGGGGTGAGTGTCGACTTTATGTCGTGAGTGTGACACTATGTTGTGCTGCTTAATCTACAAATAGGCATCCTTGTGAAGTTATCAACTGCAGGCAAGATCGTATGCGAGAGCAGGTACACCACTACAGCGGAGCTTCTCGAAGATGTCTTAGGATCCCGTCCTCAGACATGTTCGAGGAGCTAACCATAGAGGCACTCCCTAATATATAAAATTAGTTAGCTTCCCGGCATATTAATCTAGCTAGAGAAGTTATAAACTGCAATATGGTTTGTGAGAGCAGGGACACCACTACGGCGGAGCTGCTTGAAGATGTCTTAGGATCCCATGCTCAGACATCTTCGAGGAGATCGACATAGAGGCACTCCCTGATATGTGAAATTTGTTAGATCCCCGACGTGCTCATGTTTTTTGGTTCTTGCTTGTTGCAACGTCCGATGATTAAAATGTTAGGCGCCACTATACATTTGTGCCTTCATTTCGGACGTGATCCTGGGGTCGGTGTGAGAGAGCCTTGTGATATTCACAAGGACATATATTGGGCAGCCTACTTGGCTTGCTCACTCCGTCCCTATGATTATTTGTCCAACATTATTATGAGGCCCTATAGTACTTGATCTTCATAATTTTGGTTCTTATTTTTGTTGCAATGGATGATGATTAAAATGCTAGGGATCCACTATACATGTGTGCCTTACTTTCGGATGTGATCATGGGGGCGGTGTGAGTGGTCCTTATGATATGCACAAGGACATATATTGGGCATCCTACTTGGCTCACTTACGTTGTCCCAATGATTTTTTGGCCAACATAAGTATGAGGCCCTATAGTACTTGATCTTCATGGTTTTGGTTCTTATTTTGTTGCAATGGCCGAACTTGAGAAAACTCACAAGAATACAACATCTTCATAGTTCGGGGAGGTTGTAGAGAGACCGACATGATACGTTGTAAACGTATCTATAATTTTTTATGCTCCATGCTTGTTTTATATCATTTGTCTTATGTTTTGTCTACACTTTGAGGTATTTTTATACACTTTATGGAACTAACCTATTGACAAGATGCCGTAGTGCCAGTTGCATGTTTTCTGCTGTTTTTGGTTTCTGAAAAGCTAAAAAATGAATATTCTCGGAATTGGACGAGACAAAAGCCAATATGCCTATTTTCCCGGAGCAACACGGAAACACGAAGCAGAGATGAAGGGGGACACCAGGGTGGCCACACCCTATGGTGGCGCGGGGGTCCCTGGTGGCGCCACCAGGGGGTGTGGGCCCCCTAGCTGCCTCCTCGCCTCGCCTCTTCGCCTATAAGAATCCTCCGATGCAGAAACCCTAAAACATCTGGCATATCTCCACAAAAAGTTCCACAGCGCCACCGCGACCGAAGGGGAGATTCGGGGGACAGAAGTCTCTGTTCCGGCACCCTGCTGGGACGGGGAAGTGCCCCCCGGAGCCATCTCCTTCGATCTCCACCACCATCTCCATTGATCTCCACCACCATATCCATCGTCGTTGCTGATTCCCGTGATGAGGAGGGAGTAGTTCTTCCTCGAGGCTAAGGGCTCTACCGGTAGCTATGTGTTCATCTCTCTCTCTCTATGCGTGATCTTATTGTGACCATGAGCTTTGTAATCAGGTAGATCTACTCTGCTAATGAAGTGCTTTAAGTAATCTCTGCTCTCCCCACGTGTGTGAAAGTGATAGTGTGCACACCGTGTGTGGCACTTTGGCTAGAGATTACATAACTACTTATCATGAGTATATTTTGAGTTGGTTGTCTCTATGAAATTGTGGTGTTTGAAGGAACCATCTAGCGCTCAAGGTGACAGTGTGGGGTTATCTAGATGGGGATTGCAAAATTTAAGGAGTGCTTTTGTAGCCGTACCGTGGATTAGAGTTATCCAACCGGAGAGTAGTTTAGAGTAGTATCATGAAGAGAATATATTTATTGAGAGTGTTCACTAGTGAAAGTATGATCCCTAGGCCTTGTTTATAAGCATTGAAACACCGTTTACAACTAGATCTGTTGCATGTTTGCTTGTTGCCATCTTTCTATCAGTTTGCCTTTAGTCTCTTCCTACCCATCAAGCTCTTTTATAGGGCCATTGTCTGGGATATAAATGACAGCTTCAACCTTTTCCTCCCCGTCAAAAGCTCTTTTCAGGCACCATTGTCTTTTAATCATGCATATAACTTGTATTTCGCTATCTCTTCGCCGAACTAGTGCACCTATACACCTGACATGTGTATTGGGTGTGTTGGGGACACAAGAGACTTCTTTTATCTTGATTGTAGGGTTTCTTGAGAGCGATACCTTTGACCACTTCCTCCCTGAGTTTGATAAACCTTGGGTAATCCACTTAAGGGAAACTTGTTGCTATTCTACAAACCTCTGCACTTGGAGGCCCAACACTGTCTACAAGAATAGAAGCATGTGTAGACATCAAGCTCTTTTCTGGCGCCGTTGCCCGGAAGGTAAGGTAAAAGGTACTCACATCCTCCGGTGTGAATGATCAAAGTTATTTCCTTTAGATTCTGCAATTTTGTCTTTTTGTTTCTTGTTTTCACTAGTTAGGCTTAATGGAAAACAACAACAAAATTAGAGAGCTCTATATTATTTATCTTGAGTTAGGACATGAAGTGTTTGAAGAGAAAATTAAAAAACCTATAAAACTTTATTTGCATGCTAATATCAATGTTATTAGTATGAATTCTTTGAATACCATTATTGCTAATGCTATGGAAAAGTCTAAGCTTGGGGAAGCTAGTTTTTATGAAAATGATCTTTTTAGTTCCCCAGCTTTGGAAGATAGCTATTATATTGCTTATGATGATACCAAGCCTCCAGTATATGATGATTACAATGATGAATATGATATTTTCAGTCCACCTACTATTGAGGAGAAAATTTATTATGATTACAATATTCCTCCTATATTTGATGATTATGGTGATGAGAATAATAATGATAGCTATTTTGTTGAATTTGCTCCCACTATGATTAATAAGAATGACTATGCTTTTGTGGAGAGTAATAATTATTACATGCATGTGGCTCATGATAAGAAGGTTTTATGTGAAAGTTATATTGTTAATTTTATTCATGATGTTACTGAAAGTTATTATGAGAGAGGGAAACATGGTCTTATGTATCTCAACAATATTAAGTTTCCCCTCTTTATGTTGAAAATCTTGAAATTGCACTTGTTTTGCTTTCCTATGCTTGTTGCTTTGTCCTTTTATGACTTATTTCTTTAAAAGACTCCTATGCATAGGAAGTGGGTTAGACATAAAGTGTTTTGAATTTGCTTCTTGATGCTCTCTTTTAATTCAATTCATATTTCTTATGTGAGCATCTTCTCAAACTATCAAGTCTAGCTTAAAGGCGTTAAGAAAAGTACTTCTTGGGAGATAACCTAATAGTTGTATTGAGTCTTGGAAGTTATTACTTCTGTAATAACCTATCCTATCCTTTTAATTTGATTTTTGTGCCAAGAATAAGCTCTAATGAGAGATAAGTAAGATTTGGGGAGGTTGCTGTCTCGAAACATATTTTTGTGCTTCACTGAACAAATTCGTGAACAATATCTCTATGTAGGATTGAGCAGTAATTTTATGAATAAATCCCCCAGGTTGTTATCTAACTTTCATTAGTTCAACACTTATCGATTTGAGCAACAGAAGGTCTTCGAAAAAATTGGTTTTTACTTCTTGGTCTGTTCTGACAGATTTCTGCCATTATTTGCATTTGCCTCTTAATCGGTTTCTTTTTGAGTTCTTCTTGATCACTTGAGCTTTTTAAAGGAATTGCTATAGTAGCTTGTGTTTTTAATGAAAGTTTTTCTGTTTTGAAACTAAACTGAAAGGTTTATTATTTTTAAATGCACTAATGTTGCTAATGAAGATTGTGTGAAGTTCTGTATGAAGGAAAATTTTCAGGTGTAAGGGAAGAATGATGTAATGAGATGAATAATGGAAAAAAGCTCAAGATTGGGGATGCCACCCCGTGTCACCCCAAGAAATATTCAAGAGGTACAAGCGCCAAAGCTTGGGAATGCCCAAGGCATCCCCTTCTTCATCAATAAAAATCTCAGGTCTTTCTAGACACTTTGTTTTTATTGCTTCATGCACTATTGTGTTGTTCTTGGAGCTTATTTGTTTTAGTTTTTAGTTTTATTTTGCTTTTTTGCTGCAATAAGTTGGTTGGATCACAACACACTTATTTTGGAGAGACACACACTCCGTTTTCATTGCCTAGAACACTCTAGTTTTCATTTTTATTGTTTTGTGAGTGTTCTCTTTTGCTAGCACTGTGTTTAGCCTTAGTTTTCTTATGATTTTTGCTTAGAACTTTTTAGTTCTTCTTTGTGGATTTGTGAAACATGCTCACTGCCCTTTATTGATTATTATCATTGTGATTTGTTTCAAATAAGTCGATTGGTGTTGGAAAAGAGTAGAGAGTTTTATGCTTAAGTGATACAAAAGGGTGCTTGTTGTTACTGTGGCTTTGAATTTATCATGTCATGCTAGATTTTGCTTTGACCTTATGCTTAGTGATTATTGTTGTAGCATGACTTGTTCCAAACAATTGAGATTTATTAATGTGCCTTGAAAGAATCATGCGTTGTTTTAGCATACAAAAGCATAATATCGTGGTATTCCCCTTTGATGCTTTGTTTAGGTTGACTTGGCACATGCTCACACCATGTTATGACTATGAACCAGTCACCTTAGCCTCTATGATCATTTATTTTTTGACTTGTGGTACCACTTTATGCTTTAGTTGATAATTTTTTGTCTCTCTACATGATTATGGCCATTATTGCTCTCTTAGTTGGTCGCTCCCAGTCTTTTGCTAGCCTCCACTTATAGTAAGTAAGCTCTACTCATGCATCCAACTCCCAAGAAACCAATTTCTTCCAAAGTGTCCACTATAAATTCCTATGCATGGTGTGTTACACCATTCCAAGTATATTCATGTTTTTATCTATCTTCCAAATTAAACTTGTTATGTGAAAATTAGTGATTAAAGCTCTCACAAACTTGATGGCACACTTTATTTTTGTTGCCCCTAATAAACTTGAACCATTATGTCATCTATGTTGTATATGCTTTCACTTATAAGTTGGGAATTAGCAGAACCGTGCTGTCACGGAGAACGCTTTCAACACCTGTAAATATCTACCCAGTTGATATCATGCTCTTTTGTTTATGGATGTCGGCGGTGTGAAATAAAAGGGAAGCTTGTAAGTTCATGGATTTATGTATGCGTGTTAGAGAAACGCCTGGGCTGCTAGCCTAAGCCATGCCTAATCATGGTGGAAACTTGCAGCATCACATAGTGAGCAATCTATGAAGCATTCTTATTATTGAAAAAAGAGAAGAGAAAAAGGAAAAAAAGGAAAGAAGAGAAAAATGTAGGGGTTCGTAGCATGGAAAACAAAAATTTTCTATCGCCTACAAACAAACAAGCCAAGATCTATCTACTAGATTGTAGCAACGAGTCGATGGAATAACTTACCCTCGAAGATTCCAAAGTGTTTAACGAGAGCGGATTCTCGTGCGTGATGTAGTCGTACTCTTTCCGATCTCAAGATCGTGTAGACGATCCTTCCGGCGCTGCGTTCCGGCAGCGCTTCAATCGGTCACACGCTCGATTTCGATGAAGACCTTCCTCTCCCTTGTTCCAGCAGGCAGTGGAGATTGTAGAACTCTCCTCGCGATTCCGGCAGCACAACGACGTGGTACCGGAAGTAGAGGGAAATCCCAGGCTTAAGCTTGCCGAGCGAGTATGGTGGATTATGAGAGAGGGCTATTAGTGGTCTAGAGATTAGACACACCAATTAGAAGGCTCTAAACCGCAGGCTAAAGCAATTAGAAGCTCTAAACCAAAACGGCTCTAAACCGGAGATTAGAGGATAGGAACTTGTGTGTCTAGAGGAGGAGGCCCCGCCTCCTTTATAGGTGGAGGGTCAAGGCCAGGAAGGGAGGAGTCCCTCCCCAACTCGGCCTAGGCTGGCCGCCGGCTTGGAGGAGAGGGACTCCTCCTCCAAGTTGGTTCCAACACCTCTTGCTTGTTTCCCACAGTTTCCTGTTTCCCACAGTTTCCTGTTTTAGCCGTTTGACTTTCAAACTGGCAGTTTGACTTTTCAGTTTTGGAACAGCAAAAACACTTAGTACATGATGCAATCATTCAATGAAACATTCATGTACCCTCCCCGGAGTGGGACAATCCGAACCTTCTAGAACATTCCCGATGAAAACACCTAATCATTCCCGAACTCCAAACGGACTTTCCTTATATGAATCTTATTCTCCGGACCATTCCGGATCACCTCGTGATATCCCGGATCCCATCCGAGACTCCGAACAACATTCGGTCTCTTTCTCATAATACCATAACTACTCAAAACAACGTCGAATCCTTAAGTGTGTCTACCTACGGTTCGTGAATTATGCGGACATGATCGAGACACTTCTCCCAACAATAACCAATAGAGGAATCTGGAAATTCATATGGCTCCCACATATTTCTACGATTACTTTGCGATCGAATGAACCACTTACATACGATACCAATTTCCCTTTGTCTCACGATAGTTTACTTATCCGAGGTTATGATCGTCGGTATCTCTGCATACCTAGTTCAACCTCGTTACCGATAAGTACTCTTTTCTCGTTCCCATGATATGTGATCCCTTGTGACCTAGTCACATGCTTGCAAGCTAATTGGATGACATTCCACCGAGAGGGCCCAGAGTATATCTATCCGTCATATGGATGGACAAATCCCACTCTTGATCCATGTGTTTCAACCAATACTTTCCGAACACTCAATGCCACCTTTATAGCCACCCAGTTACGGTGTGGTGTTTGATGTCATCAAAGCATCCATCCGGTAAAGGTGATATGCATGATCTCATGGTCGAAGGAATTAGGTTACTATGTATCAGAAAGCATATAGCAATTGAACTATTGAAATGACTTGATCTTTATGCTATGCTTATCTATAGGAGTATGTCCACCATATCATTATCCTAACGATATGATCTTGTTGTCGATAACATATCAATGTTCATGATAGGGAAACCACAATCATTAATCAACCGACAAGCTAGTGAAGTATAGAGGCTATACTAGGGACTTCAATTTAAGTTTACAAATCACACAAGTATTAATGTTTCCTTGTTAATACTATTATGAATGTAAACATTTATCATAAACACAAAGATATAATAATAACTATATTTATTATTGCCTCTAGGGCATATCTCCAACAGTCTCCCACTTGCACTAGAGTCATCTAATCTAGATTACATGGTAATATACCGAACACCCATGGCAGTTTGGTGTTGGTCATGTTTTGCCCTCGGGAGAGGTTTAGTCAACGGATCCGCCACATTCAGATCTGTGTGTACTTTGCAAATCTTTATATCCCCATCCTGGATATGTTCTCGAATAGCGTGAAAACGCAACTTGATATGCTTCAGCTTCTTGTGTGACCTTGGTTCTTGCGCATTGGCTATGGCTCCCATGTTATCACAGTAGATAGACATTGGGTCCAGCGCACTAGGAACCATACCCAGCTCTGTAATGAACTCTTTCATCCATATCGCTTCTTGTGAAGCCTCCGAAGCAGCCATGTATTCCGATTCAGTTGAAGATCTCGCCACAACGCTTTTCTTTGCACTCCTCCGGCTAACTGCTGCACCATTCAAAATAAATACGTATCCAGATTGTGATTTAGAATCATCCGTATCGGTGTTCCAACTAGCATCGGTGTAACCATTAACAACGAGCTGTTCATCACCTCCATAAGAAAGAACCATATCCTTAGTTCTTCTCAAGTACTTAAGGATGTTTTTGACCGCTGTCCAATGATCCACTCCTGGATTACTTTGATATCTGCTAGTTAGACTAACAGCATATGCAATGTCGGGTCTAGTACATAGCATGGCATACATTAGAGATCCTATGGCTGAGGAATAGGGAGTCTTAATCATCCTTTCTCTATCTTCTGCCGATGTCGGACTTTGAGTTTTACTCAAGGTCGTATTGGGCAACATGGGCAAGAACCCTTTCTTGCTTTCTTCCATTCCAAACCTCTTTAGAACTTTGTCCAAATATGTACTCTGTGACAATGATATTTGGCGTTTCGATCTATCTCTATAAATCTTTATGCCTAATATGTAAGCTGCTTCGCCAAGATCCTTCATTGAAAAACTATTATTCAAATATTCCTTGACACTATTAAGAAGGTCTACATCATTCCCAACCAACAATATGTCATCCACATATAGTATTAAGAATGCTGAGCTCCCACTCACTTTCTTGTAAATACAAGCTTCTCCATAAGTTTGTATAAAACCAAAACTTTTGATCACCTTATCAAAACGTTGATTCCAACTTCGGATGCTTGCTTCAATCCATAGATGGACCGTTGAAGTTTGCATACCTTGTTAGCATCTTTAGGATCGACAAAACCTTTGGGTTGCATCATATACAACTCTTCATCAATATCTCCATTGAGGAATGCTGTTTTGACATCCATCTGCCATATCTCATAATCATAATATGCAGCGATTGCTAACATAATCCTCACAGACTTTAGCTTCGCTACTGGTGAGAAAGTCTCATCGTAGTCAACTCCTTGAATTTTTCGAAACCCTTTTGCGACAAGTCGAGCTTTATAGACATTAACATTACCATCAGCATCTGTTTTCTTCTTGAAAATCCATTTGTTCTCGACAGCCTTCGGGCCATCCGGTAAGTCCACCAAAGTCCATACTTGGTTTTCATACATGGATCCAATCTCGGATTTCATGGCTTCTTGCCATTTATTGGAATCTGGGCTCATCATCGCTTCCTCATATGTCTCGGGGTCATCGGTGTTGTCCACCAACATGACACTCATAACGGGATCATACCAATCTGGAGTGGTACGAGTTCTCGTTGACCTCCGAGGACCTGTAGCAACTTCAACCGAAGTTTCATGATCATCATCATTAGCTTCCTCTCTAATTGGTGCAGGCACCACAGGAACTTCTTCCGGTGCTGCGCTACTCGCAATTTCGAGAGAAGGTTCGACAACGTCGTCGAGTTCTACTTTCCTTCCAGTCACTTCTTTCGATAGAAATTCCTTCTCTAGAAAGGATCCATTCTTGGCAACGAAGATTTTGCCTTCGGATCTATGATAGAAGGTATACCCAATAGTTTCCTTCGGGTATCCTATGAAGACGCATTTTTCCGCTTTGGGTTCAAGCTTGTCCTCAGTAACTTCTTTACATAGGCTTCGCATCCCCAAAATTTAAGGAACGACAATTTAGGTTTCTTCCCAAACCATAATTCATACGGTGTCGTTTCAACGGATTTAGACGGTGCCCTATTTAAAGTGAATGCGGCTGTTTCTAATGCATAACCCCAAAATGATAGCGGTAAATCTGTAAGTGACATCATAGAACGAACCATATCTAAAAGAGTTCGACGTTACGACACACCATTACGCTGTGGTGTTCCGGCGGTGTCAATCGTGAAAGTATTCCACATTTCTTCAAATGCTCGCCAAACTCGTAACTTAGATATTCACCTCCACGATCAGAACGCAGAAATTTAATCTTCTTGTTACGTTGATTCTCTACCTCACTTTGAAACTCCTTAAACTTCTCGAAAGTTTTGGACTTATGTTTCATGAAATAGATATACCCATATCTACTCAAGTCATCCGTGAAGGTAAGAACATAACGATAACCACCGCGCGATGCTACACTCATTGGACCACACACATCGGTATGTATGATTTCCAATAAGTCTGTAGCTCGCTCCATTATACCAGAAAATGGAGTCTTGGTCATTTTTCCCATCAGACATGCTTCGCATCTTTCAAGTGATTCAAAATCAAGTGATTCAAGAAGTCCATCGGAATGGAGTTTCTTCATACGCTTCACTCCAATGTGACCAAGACGACAGTGCCACATATAGGTCGAATTATCGCTTGATTTCAAACGTTTAGCCTCAATGTTTTTAATATGTGTATTTCCACTATCGAGATTTAATAAGAATAGACCATCTATCAAAGGTGCATGTGCATAAAACATATTACTCATATAAATCGAACAACCATTATTCTCTGATTTAAACAAGTAACCGTCTCGCAATAAACAAGATCCCGATATAATGTTCATGCTCAACATAGGCACTAAATAACAATTATTTAAGTATAAAACTAATCCCGATGGTATATGAAGGGGTAGCGTGACGACCGCGATCACATCAACCTTTGATCCGTTTCCCACGCGCATCGTCACCTCGTTCTTCGCTAGCTTCCGTTTATTCTGCAGCACCTGTTTCGAGTTACAAATATGAGCAACCGAACCCGTATCAAATACCCAGGCACTACTACGAGTACTAGTGAGATACACATCAATAACATGTATATCAGATATACCTTTCTTCTTGATGTTGCCGTTCTTCAGATCCGCCAAGTACTTTGGGCAATTCCGCTTCCAGTGACCTTCTCTCTTGCAGTAAAAGCACTCAGTTTCAGGCTTGGGTCCAGCCTTGGTCTTCTTCAGCGGTGGTAACTTTCTTACCACCCTTCTTGAAGTGTCCCTTTGCTTAGACTTTCCTTTCTTGAGTTTGGTGGTCTTATTGACCATCAACACTTGGTGCTCTTTCTTGATCTCCACTTCGCAGATTTTAACATAGCAAATAGTTCGCAACTCTTTGTTCATGTTCTCGCATGTTGTAGTTCATCACAAAGTTCCTGTAACTTGGTGGTAGTGACCGGAGGACGGTAAATCCCCAAAGCATTAGGAATCACTATACCCAAGCTTTGAAGTTTGTTTATGCGTCAGACATTTTAAGCACATGCTCACTGACGGAGCTGCCCTCTTCCATCTTGCAGTTAAAGAACTTTTCAGAAGCCTCATAGCTTTCAATTGCCGCATGAGTCTCAAAAATCAATTTGAGATCCTCGACAATATCATATGGGTCTGACTCTTCAAACCTTTTCTGAAGCTCTGATTCTAAACCATACAAGATAGCACACTGAACTATGGAGTACTGATTCTTCCGAGCGAGGTAAACATTCTTTACTTCATCGGGAGCATCAGCTGCAGGTGGGTCACCCAGCGGTGCATCCAAAGACATAGGTCAAATTACCACCGAGGACAATCCTCAAATTATGGAACCAATCCGAAGTTGCTTCCATTGTTTTCAACTTTTCTTTCTAGGAACGCATTAAAATTGATGGTAGGGGCTGCCATTGATCTACAACATATTTGCAATAGTTTAGACTAAGTTTATGACAAATTGAGTTCAAATTAATTAATGAAATTAAACTAGGTGAACTCCCACTCAAAACAGCATCCCTCACATTGTTTTAGTGATCACACGAACCAAATCCACTACATCAACATCGATCATCACGAGAGTTGATATAGTTTCAATGGCGAACAATCGTCATGTTCATCATATCTACTATACGATTCATGCTTTACCTTTCGGTGATCCGTGTTCCGAGACCATGTCTGTACATGCTAGGCTCACAAGAAGATCAAACCTTAGTTTCGCATGAGAAAATCTGGCTTGCTCACGTTGTATACACTTGCGTAATCTAACACACCCGATCATCACGTGGTGCTTCAAACAACAAGCTTTAGCAACGGTGCTAACTAAGGGTGAACACTTTATGATTTGAAATTCATGTGCATGAGGGATCATCTTATAATGCTACCGCGTCTACTAAGCAATACAAGATGCATAAAGGATTAACATCACATGCAATTCATAATATGTGATATGATATGGCCTTTCTCCTTTGTGCTTCCGATCTCCATCTTCAAGCACGAACATGATCTCCATCATCACCGGCATTGCATCAAGGTCAATGACGCTTCACCATGGTTGTCGTCCACCGGCTTCAACTATTACAACTACTTTGAATAGACACGCTGGTCTTAACATAAATTAAAGACAACCATATGGCTCCTGCCGGTTGCCAACTTACAATAAGGAACATTGCATACATCAAATATAATCACAATCATGGCCATATCACATCACTGCACACCCCTGCAAAACAAAGTTAGACGCCTCTACTTTCTTTGCATATTTTACGTGGTTTTGGGGCTTTCAATAAGGGTCGTTCTAACTTATGAACAAGAACCACAACATTGATACTAGCATTGTTGATCACCCGTTGTAAATTGGATCTTAACTATGCTAGGAGAAACAGGCACCCGCAAAGCCACTTATGCAATACAAGTTGCATGTTAAGCGTGGAGCAAGTCTCATGAATGATGTCATGTAAGGTTAGCCCGGGCCGCTTCAACCCAACATACCGCAAGATGAAAAGTACACAAAAAGCAATCGACAATAAAAGCATCAACGCCCATAATGACCATTGTGTTCTACTCGTGCAACAGATCTACATATAGACACGGCTCTGATACCACTGTAGGGGTTCGTAGCATGGAAAACAAAAAATTTCTATCGCATACAAAAAAACAAGCCAAGATCTATCTACTAGATTGTAGCAACGAGTCGATGGAATAACTTACCCTCGAAGATTCCAAAGTGTTTAACGAGAGCGGATTCTTGTGGGTGATGTAGTCATACTCTTTCCGATCTCAAGATCGTGTAGACGATCCTTCCAAGGCTGCGTTCGGCGCTTCATGATCGGTCACACGTTCGGTACTCGACGAAGACCTTCCTCTCCTTGTTCCAGCAGCTGGAGATTGTAGCACTCTCCTCGCGATTCCTGTGGTAGGAAGTAGAGGGAAATCCATGAGGCCTTAAGCCGGAGCGAGTATGGTGGATTATGAGAGAGGGCTATTAGTGGTCTAGAGATTAGACACACCAATTAGAAGGCTCTAAACCGCAGGCTAAAGCAATTACAAGCTCTAAACCAAAACGGCTCTAAACCGGAGATTAGAGGATAGGAACTTGTGTGTCTAGAGGAGGAGGCCCTGCCCCTCCTTTTATAGGTGGAGGGGCTGGCGTGCCAGGGAAGGAGAGGGGAGTCCCTCCCCAACTCGGCCTAGGCTGGCCGCCGGCTTGGAGGAGAGGGACTCCTCCTCCAAGTTGGTTCCAACACCTCTTGCTTGTTTCCCACAGTTTCCTGTTTCCCATAGTTTCCTGTTTTCCACAGTTTCTGTTTAGCTGCTTGACTTTCAAACTGGCAGTTTGACTTTTCAGTTTTGGAACAGCAAAAACACTTAGTACATGATGCAATCATTCAATGACACATTCATGTACCCTCCCCCCCCGGATTGCCGGACAATCCGGAACCTTCTAGAACATTCCCGATGAAAACACCGGAATCATTCCCGAACTCCGAAACGGGACTTTCCTTATATGAATCTTATTCTCCGGACCATTCCGGATCACCTCGTGATATCCCGGATCCCATCCGAGACTCCGAACAACATTCGTTCTCTTTCTCATAATACCATAACTACTCAAAACAACGTCGAATCCTTAAGTGTGTCTCCCTACGGTTCGTGAATTATGCGGACATGATCGAGACACTTCTCCGAACAATAACCAATAGAGGAATCTGGAAATTCATATGGCTCCCACATATTTCTACGATTACTTTGCGATCGAATGAACCTCTTACATACGATACCAATTTCCCTTTGTCTCACGATAGTTTACTTATCCGAGGTTATGATCGTCGGTATCTCTGCATACCTAGTTCAACCTCGTTACCGATAAGTACTCTTTTCTCGTTACCGTGATATGTGATCCCTTGTGACCTAGTCACATGCTTGCAAGCTAATTGGATGACATTCCACCGAGAGGGCCCAGAGTATATCTATCCGTCATATGGATGGACAAATCCCAGTCTTGATCCATGTGTTTCAACCAATACTTTCCGAACACTCAATGCCACCTTTATAGCCACCCAGTTACGGTGTGGTGTTTGATGTCATCAAAGCATCCATCCGGTAAAGGTGATATGCATGATCTCATGGTCGAAGGAATTAGGTTACTATGTATCAGAAAGCATATAGCAATTGAACTATTGAAATGACTTGATCTTTATGCTATGCTTATCTATAGGAGTATGTCCACCATATCATTCTCCTAACGATATGATCTTGTTGTCGATAACATCTCAATGTTCATGATAGGGAAACCACAATCATTAATCAACCAACAAGCTAGTGAAGTATAGAGGCTATACTAGGGACTTCAAATTAAGTTTACAAATCACACAAGTATTAATGTTTCCTTGTTAATACTATTATGAATGTAAACATTTATCATAAACACAAAGATATAATAATAACTATATTTATTATTGCCTCTAGGGCATATCTCGAACAAAAAAAGCATCATTTTCCCATGGTAAATAAGAAGATTGCCGAGATGCTCATTGTGTTTTGCCTTGTCATTTTGATATGGGATGGCTCCTATGTCATGGGGAAAGGGGTACCCCATTGGAAGTTCTCTATGATACACATATACTTACAATGACAAGAACTTGCTTGTGTCTAAAGTTGAGTAGCATGTGGAACGACCCTTGTACTCAAGGGACATGAGATTGCCAACTTATGATTTGTCAAGCATATACTCCATATTTTTTTCACTTTAACCTTAATCACTTCAAGATGCTTATGATAGGGGCAATGAGATCTGAAAGCTAACAAGTACCATAATTTTTGGATGCTCTTTATGAAACTTGAAATCCCTGCTTCCCTTTGAAGGTCCTTTCTTTCCACTTTTATATTGAGTCTGCACCTTCTATCCTTAGGCACCAATTTAGAGAGCATAGTTTCCATTCTTAGTTCTATGTGCAGTTTCCCAAAACTTATTGATTGATTCATAATGTTGATATTGCTTGTATCTAGTCACCCTTATGAACTTTGAATGTGTCCTATGCATTTATGTTTTGCTACTCCATGAGGGACAAGCTGAGCCACTGTGCTATGCTTTCTATATGTGAAACAAACAAACGTCTTTCAAGGCATTGTTATTCATGAACTTTTGTTTGTATCCTTTCGTGTTACAACATAGTTACTATGTCTTACTACTAGAACTTCATCTTTCAGGCTCATGTTTAGAGTACTTTGATCCTAGCTTTCAATGCTTGCAAATAGTTTGATCTAGATTTTGATGGTGCATGTCACCTCAAAAATTATTCTTTTTATCACTTACCTACTCGAGGATGAGCAGGAGTTAAGCTTGGGGATGCTTGATACGTCATAAACGTATCTATAATTTTTGATGCTCCATGCTTGTTTTATATCATTTGTCTTATGTTTTGTTTACACTTTGAGGTATTTTATACACTTTCTGGAACTAACCTATTGACAAGATGCCGCAGTGCTAGTTGCATGTTTTCTGCTGTTTTTGGTTTCAGAAAAGGTAAAAAATGAATATTCTCGGAATTGGACGGGACAAAAGCCAATACGCCTATTTTCCCGGAGCAACACGGAAACACGAAGAAGAGATGGAGGGGGACACCAGGGCGGACACACCCTATGGTAGCGTGGGTGGAACCACCAGGGGGTGTGGGCCCCCTGGCTGCCTCCTCGCCTCGCCTCTTCGCCTATAAGAAGCCTCCGATGCAGAAACCCTAAAACATCTGGCATATCTCCACAAAAAGTTCCGTAGCGCCGCCGCCACCGAAGGGGAGATTTGGGGGACAAAAGTCTCTGTTCCGGCACCCTGCTGGGATGGGGAAGTGCCCCCGGAGCCATCTCCTTCAATCTCCACCACCATCTCCGTTGATCTCCACCACCATCTCCATCGTCGTTGCTGATTCCCATGATGAGGAGGGAGTAGTTCTTCCTCGAGGCTAAGGGCTCTACCGGTAGCTATGTGTTCATCTCTCTCTATGCGTGATCTTATTGTGATCATGAGCTTTGTAATCAAGTAGATTTTCTCTGCTACTCAAGTGCTTTAATTAATCTCTGCTATCCCCACGTGTGTGAAAGTGATAGTGTGCACACCGTGTGTGGCACTTTGGCTAGAGATTACATAAATACTTATCATGAGTATATTTTGAGTTGGTTGTCTCTATGAAATTGTGGTGTTTGGAGGAACCATCTAGCGCTCAAGGTGACAGTGTGGGGTTATTTAGATGGGGATTGCAAACTTTAAGGAGTGCTTTTGTAGCCCTACCGTGGATTAGAGTTATCCAACCGGAGAGTAGTTCAGAGTAGTATCATGAAGAGAATATATTTATTGAGAGTTTTCACTAGTGAAAGTATGATCCCTAGGCCTTGTTTATAAGCATTGAAACACCTTTTCCAAGTATATTTGTTGCATGTTTTCTTCTTGCCATCTTTGTTTTAGTTTTCCTTTAGTATCTTCCTACCCATCAAGCTCTTTTTTGGGGCCGTTGCCGGGATATACAGGACAGCTTCAACCTTTTCCTCCCCGTCAAAAGCTCTTTTCAGGCACCGTTATCTTTTAATCATCCATATCACGTGTATTTCACTATCTTTTCACCGAACTAGTGCACATATACACCTGACAAGTGTATTGGGTGTGTTGGGGATACAAGAGACTTCTTGTATCTTGATTGTAGGGTTGCTTGAGAGGGATAGCTTTGACCACTTCCTCCCTGAGTTCCATAAACCTTGGGTAATCCACTTAAGGGAAACTTGCTATTGTTCTACAAACCTCTTCACTTGGAGTCCCAACACTGTCTACAAGAATAAAAGTGTGCGTAGACATCAAGCTCTTTTCTGGCGTCGTTGCCCGGGAGGTAAGGTAAAAGGTACTCACATCCTCCAGTGTGAGTGCTCGAAGTTATTTCCTTTAGATTCTGCAATTTTGTCCTTTTGTTTCTTTTTTTCACTAGTTAGGCTTAATGGAAAACAACAACAAAATTAGAGAGCTCTATAGTATTTATCTTGACCAGTCGGCGGGCAGCCGGTAGCCCGGCGGGCATGGGTAGCTTGAGGCGCATAGCGCCTCGGTCTCCTCGGGACTCAGAATGGCCCAGTATGTGGTATCCATTGTTGTGAGAGGGGAAGGTGTGGATGTGTGATGCGGCTCGGTGACTATAGAGCCTCGTTGGGAAACCCCAAGAGCAAGGTGTGATGAACACAACAACAAGTTTTCCCTCAGTTATGAAACCAAGGTTATCGAACCAGTAGGAGCAAGTAAACAACTCCAAGGTGTTGCTAACAAGTTGGAATCCTGCACAACACAAACTCAATACTTTGCCCCAAATTATAGTGAGGTTGCCAATCTCACTGGTTTGCTGAAAACAAAGGATTAAACATACAGTGTGGAAGATAGTAGTTGCTTGTATAAAGTAAACGGTAACAGTAGATGATGTATCAATGATAAAGATTGGACCAGGGCCCACAGTTCACTAGAGGTGTTCTCCTTAAGATAAATAACATGCTGTGTGAACAAATTACAGCGGGGCAATTGACAGATTGAGCAAGCATAAAAATTCATATACTTGTCATCATGACTCCTATGAGCTTTGGTTGGGCATTACAACAATATACATAGACCGTAATCCAACTACATCTATGACTAATAATCCACTTTTAGGTTATCATCCAAACCCCTTCCAATATTAAGTTATAAGCAACGAATAATTGCATTAACCAATGTGTGTAAAGTAAACAATACAATTGTTCCATGAACAAAAGATTGTTGTTTTCTCCCTAGTAGCAACAACACATCTACAATCTTAGAGATTCCTGTCACTTCTCTAGATTACTAGAGGCATGAACCCACTATCGAGCATAAATACTCCCTCTTGGAGTCACAAGCATCTACTTGGACAAGATAGCTACTAGCAACGGAGAGCATGCAAGATCACAAATAACACAGACATGATAGAATCAATAATCAATTTCACATGATAAAATCAATAATCAATCTGACATAGTATCTCAATATCCATCGGATCCCCACAAACACAACATGTATGATTACAGATAGATGATCTTGATCATGAATGGATCTCACAAGATCTAAACATGATAGCACAAAGGAGGAGAAACAACCATCTAGCTATTGTATGGACCCATAGTCCAAGGGTGAACTACTCACGCATTATACTGAAGGCTGACATGGTGATGAACAAGGCCTCCAAGATGATCTCTCCCCTCCGGTCGGGTGCCATGAAGAGCGTCAGATCCCCCCGATCTAGGGACGATGGTGGCAGCGGCTAGAGACTGTTTCAGGGAGATTTGATCGGGTGTCTAGGGTATCTGCATCGGGGTGACTTTATAGGTGAAGGGGCAAGGCAGGAGGGCGGCCAAGGGCCCACACCCTGCCCTGGCGCGGCCTAGGGTGGACCCGCGCCAGGGGAGTGTGGCCACCTTGTGGTGCCCCTCCATCTCTCCTCTGGACTTCATGTTTGTTCCGGTAAAATATTGACTTCGGCTTTTGTCCCGTCCAATTCCAAGAATATTTCCTTACTAACTTTTCTAAAAGCAAAAACAACAGAAATACGGCAACTGGCACTACGGCATCTTGTTAATAGGTTAGTCCCAGAAAATTTATAAAAATACCTCAAAGTGTAGACAAAGCATACCAAAGTTGATACTAAACAACCATGGAACATCAAAAATTATAGATACGTTTATGACGTATCAAGCATCCCCAAGCTTAACTCATGCTCGTCCTCGAGTAGGTAAGTGATAGAAAGAATAATTTTTGAGGTGGCATGCACCATCACAATCTTGACCAAACCATTTGCAAAGCATTGAAAGATAGGATCAAAGTACTCTAAACATGAGCATGAAATATGTAGTTCTAACAATAAGACATAGTAACTATGTTGCAACATGAAAAGATACAAACAAAGATCATGAATAACAATGCATTTAAAGACGTTTGTTTGTTTCACATATAGAAAACATAGCATAGTGGTATTCAGCTTGTCCCTCGTGGAGTAGAAAAACATAAATGCATAGGACACCTTCAAAGTTCGTAAGGGTGACTAGATACAAATAGTTCAAGAACAAGCAATATCAACATTATATATCAATCAATATGTTTTGGGACAATGCACATATAACTAAGAATGACAACTATGCTCTTTTAATTGGTGCATAAAGGAAGAAGGTGGATACTCAACATAAAAGTAGGAAGAAAGGCCCTTCACAGGGAAGCAGGGATTTCAAGTTTCATAACGAGCTTCCAAAAATTATGGTACTTGCTAGCTTTCAGCTCTCATTGCCCCTATCATAAGAATCTTGAAGTGATTAAGGTTAAAGTGTAACAAATATGGAGTATATGCTTGAAAAATCATAAGTTGGCAATCTCATGTCCCTTGAGTACGAGGGTCGTTCCACATGCTACTCAACTTTAGTCACCGGTAAGTTCTTGTCATTGTAAGTATATGTGTATCATAAAGAACCGCAAACGGGGTACCCCTTTCCCCATGATATAGGAGCTATCCCATATCAAAATGACAATGCAACAGACAATGAGCATCTCAGCAATCTTTTTATTTGCTATTTGCATATGTTTTTATTGAGGATGCTTCACAGATTGCTCAATATGGTTATGCTGCAAGTTTCCACCATGATTAGGCATGGCTTAGGCTAGCCGCCCAGGCATTCCTCTAACACATATACAATACTCCATGGACTTACAAGCTCCCCTTTTATTTCACACCGCCGATATCCACAAACAAAAGATCATGATATCAACTGGGTAGATATGTATAGGTGCTGAAAGCGTTCCCCATGGCAGCATGGTTCTGCTGATTCCCAACTTATAAGTGCAAGCATAGACAATATAGATGACACAATGGTTCAAGCTTATTAGGTGCAAAAATTAAAGTGTGCCATCAAGTTTGTGAGAGCTTTAATCACTATCTTTTCTCATAACAAGTTTAATTTGGAAGATAGATAAAACAAGAATATACTTGGAATGGTGTAACACACCATGCATAGGAATTTATAGTGGACTCTTTGGAATGAATTGGTTTCTTGGGAGTTGGATGCATGAGTAGAGCTTACTCAATACAAGTGGAGGCTAGCAAAAGACTGGGAGCGACCAACTAAGAGAGCAATAATGGCCATAATCATGCAGAGCGACAAAACATTATCAACTAAATCATAAAGTGGTATCACAAGTCAAAAACTAAATGATCAGAGAGGCTAAGGTGACTGGTTCATAGTCATAACATGGTGTGATCATGTGCCAAGTCAACCCAAACAAAGCATCAAAGGAGAATACCACAATATTATGCTTTTGTATGCTAAAACAATGCATGATTCTTGCAAGGCACATTAAGCAATCTCAAGTGTTTGGAACAAGTCATGCTACAGCAATTATCCCTAAGCATAAGGTCAAAACAACATCTATCATGACATAATAAAGTCTAAGTGTCACATCCCAAGATTTTCCAAATCTTGTAATGTGAAAAATAAATAAACAAAATAAATTATTGTTGAAAATCAGGGTGAAAAGAAACTTTTGTTTCTAAATGGAAACTTAAATTCCCATCTTGGACAAAATTTAATTAAAATTTGAATTCAACAAAATCCAAATCAAAAGAAATGCACCCCTCGATGAAGGTATCTGGAAATTTAAACACTTGGAAAATAAATCCAAACCCTAAAACCCTAAAAAAATTTCAACAAACATTTACAAAAGATCAAGAAAGACAAATAGAAATATTATAAAGCCATAGAAATTGGTTTCACCTAATTTGGAGCCATAGATAAAATCGTATGAATTTAATAAGATAAGGAAATTAAATTTCCAAAGCTAATGAAGAACCTATCTATAAATCCATACCAAATGGTGAGCAAATAATCCTAAAGAGATTTAAAAAGGATAAACAATTATTAAACAAGATTTTACAAAATTAGAATCACCAAGCTTGGATCTCTAAATAAAAGATTGGATTTTATAAGATGAAGAAAGAAATATTAAATAAGGATTATTTAAAGACCAAATAAAACCTTGGCCTAAGACATAAACAAATGGAATGAATATAATCCAAATCCAAATAAAATAAAAGGATAAAGAATTTCAAAAATAAAATAAAATGATATTAACCATTCTATCCCTATTTTAAGAAAGACAAATCTCTAATAAGAATGATCATTTAAATCATGAGAAAATGATATTTGGAATTTACCCAAGTGAAATATAATTGTTTAATCAACTTAAATAAAATAAATCTTCCAAATAAAATTTAAGGAATTAAAACTATATTTAAATTCCATTGGAATTAAAAAAAATACCCAATCTTAAATAATTAATAAATCATATTAAATTATTACAAATAATTCAAGATGAATTATTTGACACCCTATTAAACAAATAAAAACCTACTGAAAAGATTTGGAAAGTTTAAAGAATTTAAATAGTGTTTGAAATATTAATAAAACTTATTTGATTTAAAACTAGGGCCTTTTTGAATAATTAAAAGACCCCAAAAAGAATAAAAATTTATTTCAAAATTGACTTCAGATTGTACTACTAATCAATATTTAAATCTACACAAATTTTGGCAAAGGATTGAATTCAAATGAATGTTTGAATTGCTTATTCAAAATCAAAACAGAAAAATCAAATGAGAAAAAGGAAAAACAAACAGAACAAAAAAAAGACCCAGCCCAACTGTCCACTGGCCCAACAAGCCCATTTTCCTCACTCCGCAGAAAACAATTCACACCCACGTATGAAACCGCAAGGTCGCTGACTGAAGGACCCCACCGCCTCCTCCTCTCTCTCACAGCCAAGCGGACCCCACGCCCACGTCACCTTCTTCCTCCCCGCGATGAACACGCTTGGCCATTTCCTGCCGTTGATTCCTCTGCTTGAATTCGCCATAATGCTGCGTTTATTCCTCGCCGTGACCACACTGTATTAATAGCCAGGCTCTCCTCCCTCTTTCCCACAGACGCCACCTCCCCGGAGCCACCAGGCTGCGTCAATTTTGCCTTGCATTGCCACTGTCTCCGGCGAGCTCCACACCGGATTCCGGCCAGCCTCCTCCGCCCCTTGCCTCCTCGACCAAGCTCACATACTCCCCACCTCCTTGCGCACCTCCCAGTGTCGCCTTCTTGGCCGCGCGTGCCTGTAGCGTCGGCAACCTCGACGAACAGAGCTCCTCCGTCGTATGCCTCCACTCCGGCGAGTTACTGACGCCAACCCCGAGCGCCCCTCGTGTTCTGGTGAGTGTTCCTGCAACCCTCGAGACCGTGCGCACCTCCCTGACATGCTGCCTTGCCTTCTTACGCCCTAGGAGCTCGTCCCCGACAACGACAACACGTGCCCGAGCCAGTGAGCAACTTTGGCAAGGAATTGGCATCGTTCCCGTGCGCCCCTTCGCCAACCAAGGGCACGTTGAGCATCAGAAAGCTTCGGCGAACTCGGTGAGCCCTTCCCCTATCCCCCTAGCTTCCTGTATCGCCGGCAAGGTCACTGCCAGAGCGCGCCGCCGCCGTTCACCACCGCCAGCGCCGCCAGTATTTGACCAGTAGATGCAAGCCGTTGGATCTTGATCGAAGGCATGAGATTAGAACTTAAGCAAAGGGGTACGCTCGTCTCTGTGCTGCATGATCTATTTAGATCTAACGCCTCCCGTAGCGCGATCCGGCCGAAGCGGTACCGACGAATAGAAACGCGCCACGTTTCACAGAATCTGGTTTAAAATCAGAATTTGATCTATTAGTTGCTCAATTTTGTAAAATCTATAACTTTTAATCTACACGTCCAAATTTTGAAAACTTTATATCAATGGATTCATAAAAACAAGCCCTAGCCAACCATGCACTTTGTTTAGTAAAAAGCTTCTGTTAAATTGTTTGTTTTTACAGAAACTTGTGTATGCATGTTTAGGATATAAAATTTATTCCAAAATGATTTTGAGGATAAAATCATTGGCAAATGGTATGTTTTGAATCTACTGACCTTAAGAATCAATTGATGGTTTCAAAAATGTATTTGGTGAAGCAAAAGAATAAACTCTTGATTTAAACCATTTCTAGTCAAATAAAAATAATATTCAATATTAAAAAAATAGTTTTGGAAGAAAACCTTTGAGAAATGTTTTGGAAATAAACTCTCTGACCTTAAACACAAGGTTATATGGTTTGAAAACATATTTTGTGAAACCTATAGAATTTTGCCTTATTAAAAGCATTTCTTCACCACATAAAATAATGACTTGATCTAAAAATGGTTTATGAAGTAAAATCTTATACAAATGATTTTGCCACTTTATAAAAGGACCATTAGGTGTTTTCCAATGTTTATGAACCATTAGAAACCACTTTTACAAATAAAACAATCTTTAGCATGCTTGCATGCATTGTTTTGTTACTATGATTTTATGTGATGAATTGCTTGAATGGTAGATTGAAATATTGTTTGCTTGATTGAATTGTAGTGATTTGAAGTGTGTGAACATTGCAAAGATCAAGGAGTGAACTTATACCCACTACCAAAAAGTCAAGTGATGCTTCATAATTTTGTCCCATTATTTTCACTATGCATTAGTGATATTTCTAAGTAGGACTTGCATGGAATTTTTGCTAAGTATAAACTATGCTATGGGAAATCCTAGTAGATGAAACCTTAGTAGAAATTTCCTAAGTTAAGATCCCTATTACTATCATGCTTAGCTTAGCTAGTAGAAAACAAGGGTGGAATATATATTCATGCTATGGAAAAATTTCTAAGTCTGAGGACTTGTGTTTTGTTTAATAAAACAACTAAGTGAATGAATCACCTAGGTGGAATGGAAGGAATGGTTTATGTTGAGTGGTTACACAAGGACAGGGGACTGGTGAACCTTGTTTATCTCACTTATGGATGGCCACCCAGGAACAAAGAGATTTGAGATGTCAAATGTTGAGAAGCTTCAAGTGCAACCACTTGGCATTATGGGCTCTGCCTGGATCATATAGGTTGCAATAACTTAGCCAAATGTACAGTTGGTGGTAGGGGAATGATAGGTTGGAACGCGTACATTCTGGTCTAAGGGAAGGCTTCTGAAATATCTTCTCTTGGGAAACCAAGTCTTGTGGGGAAAGTGCACCACCTCTATAGAGTGTAAAAACTAAGTACTTAGAGATGTCCCTGGTAAAGGACAATTTGAGCATCAAGACATGGAAGCTATCAAGAATCTCATCATCCAAATTTTCTAAGTTAAAAACTTGTGGGTGAACAAGGGTTGAAAGGATCACCAATTTCATATTGGGAGATGCCTTGGGAAAGATTTTGTCAAGCAAAAACTTAGTGTTTTCAAGTGATAAAGGAAAATATATTTTGATCAAAGCAAGCCTAAGCTCCACTTAGCCAAATGCATATAGATGATAGACTCCACTATACTACCATAGTATCACTTGCTAATACAATTCAAATGTATTGACCCTTGTGGCTGTAACTTGTTATGTTGCAGGTTTGATTGTTATTAGTGAAGTTTAATGATTAGGATTACAAGTCTACAACCAACATGTCTGCCTGTGGCACTTTGAAGATGAAGGACCCCATGCTATTGTTATATTCTGCTGCATTGTAATGAGATAGCCAAATGAGCTATGTAAGATGTAATAAATTATTTTATTCCTGGTTATAAAGTTGTATTATGACCTATGTTTCTTGATATTACATCTTAACTGTGGATGCTAGCTATTGATCCAGGGACTAGTATTGTAAACACAGGGATCTCTACCTTATTAAAGGTTGGGAACCTTACACTAAGCCACAGTCAAAACAAGCTCCCTTTTGTACCACTTAAGCATGAAACTTTCTACTCTTTCCCAACACTAATCAACTTATTTGGAACAAAAGAGCGAAAGCGGGGTCCAACTACTTTATTCAAGCAAACTAAACAAAATAGAAAAAGAAAAAACTAAGACGCTCCAAGAACAACACAACTGTGCATGAAACAATAAAAACAAAGTGTCTAGAAAGAGACCTGAGATTTTTATTTATGAAGAAGGGGATGCCTTGGGCATCCCCAAGCTTTGACGCTTGTACCTCTTGAATATTTATTGTGGTGACACGGGGTGGCATCCCCAAGATTGATCTTTTGTCAATTCTTCATCTTAAAACATCATTCTTCCCCTACAGTTGAAAAGTTTCCTTCATACAAAACTTCACACAATCCTCATAGCAAAATTAGTGTATTCAAGATAATAGGCCTTTGCGTTTTGTTTTAAAACAAGAAAAACTTTCATTATAACACCAGCTACTATAGAAATTTATTTTAAAAGCTCAAGTGATCAAGGAGAATGTAACATCCCAGCATTTAGGAACCTAACGAAGGGTAGATTTAGGAATATGAATTGTTGCATGCATTCATTTGTGAAAATGTGGGTAAATTTTTTGCCAAATAAAACCTTGAGTGATCAATGTTTCTTTCTTACTTTGAGATTAGGTTTAGTCTTAAAGGAGGATTGCTATAAACTTTGATATGATCTTAAAGGAATTATGTGTGTTTTGAAATGAGTTTGAATTTTAAAACTTAAGTGTTTGAATAATAATTTAAATGATTTAGATATAAATTTTGAACCTTAAATTAATTAAGAGATAAGTATTATAACTTAAATCCCATCTAAAAACAATATTGAATATGAAATTCATTTCATATTATTAATACATAAACAAGTTACAAAGAATGTAATCTACTGAAGTCATTCCAAACTTCACAATTTACAAAATAATAAAGAATAAAAATATTCTTTATTAATAATAATACAATCTTTATTACAATGAAATAAAATAAAGATTACAAGAATTATAATAGAAAGATTACAAAAGAATAAGAGAATTAAATTTGAATATCTACTAGCTATCCTATATCTAAATCTACACTAAATCTTCATCTTTATCTTTGTACCTGCAAAACAAAGACAAAACAGAAACAAAATAAGATTAGTGTTAGTATATTTCTCTCAGATATGTCAGTGAAGTGCACTTGACAAATTCATTATTGAGAAATGTTATAAAGGGGAAAGTTTCACCAATATGAAAGATTTCATCTTTCATAAATTCAAAACCAGAAGTCAAATGTCAGCCAAGAAGGATCAATTCACCAACCAGGTGAAGGTAATCTGGTAATAGTAATTTCAAAAGTTCTAAATCTTTCCACAAGTGCTTAGCAGAAACACAAGCTGGACACACACCAAAATGCAGATGGTGTGCTGTCGAGATCACAAAGCAACTCAATCTCACAAAAACACAGCACAACCGTGGAGGAGCACATCCGTACATCTCTCCACTACACAACACACAAGCACAGCTAGAGTAGACAGTAGCCAAACCAAGAACAACAGCCAAACCAAACCACCCAGATCAACCCAAACATCACCAGGATGGTGACATAAGGAGGGGGATGAATCTGGTGGACAACAAGATCAAGCCCAGAAGCTAGGAGGATCAGGCAAGCTCAAGAGCAAGCTCAGGAGCCCAGCAAAAGCAGATCAAGATCAAGATCAAGATCATCATCAATCTACTACACCAACATCAGATTTTGTGGTGAGCCTCATAAAACCATCACATGATTTCATCATAGTATCTAAACAAAAGCATGTGTTGCTTTATAAATGATCTCTCAAAAATCACCCAAGAGAGGTGAATCTATCCTAGAGATTTCAACTATAAGATAAGAAATCAAACTTAGCCAAAAGCACTAAACCCTCAGACCAGCATCACCGAGTTCAGTGTTTTTTTTGCAACTTAGATCATTCTTCATTTGATCCTATCAGGTCAGGGCACATCTTCCAGAGAGAGTAGCACCTCTAATATTTCAAGTTTCAAACAAACTATTTGCTCAAATAACTAGGAATTAAATCCTAGAGCCTAAGACCAACATCATAGGCAGGAAAGTTAAGAAAAGCTTTCATTTCATCTTGCCAGTATTAATCACAAGCATTATCAAGCTAAGCCCAAAAATAAAACTCAATCACTTGTGTGCCAGATCATAATGGTATCACAAGGACAAGTTCTAAATGAACTAAAACCAATCTTTGCTTAGTTCCCACAGATAAAAGGGACAAACCAATAAATATCATTTTCCTGAAGCCAAGTGCCAGGAATCAATATCATATTCATCCATACATCCACAGAAAATCATTACATGTAATGATTTGATTCAGTGTGTATAATCTCATACAAGCCTACCATTATAATTACAGTAAGCAACTGCTGAGAGAAACCACTATTAGTACAAGCATTCTGACAGTGGAGTAAATTCCCAGATCAATAACATAATCCAATCAGGAATTCCATAGAAACACTAGCATGGGATCATAGTGAATCATCACTAGAATAAATCTGACAGGCAACTAGCATCATCAAAGCCACTACAAATCATTAACCACAACAGACAATCATTCTTCATGCTCAAGTATGATCACCACTAAATCTAAAGCATCAAGGATATGATCATCATGGGGTTATGAACCCTAATCAGAGCAAGAACCCTAATCCAGAGATGAACCCTAATCAGCACATAGTCACTAGGCATGAGAAGCCACTAGATACACACCGAGAGATTCATGATAGTAGCAGGAACAAGAACCACAGAAGCAACTTACCCGAGGTCCTCACTGACGAATAAAAGAGGAAGCAGATTAGCCGATGAACATGGCCACACAGGAGCACCTAGAAGCTGCACCACCGACCACGGTGGCGGCAAAGACACGAGCCCAAAGACACCACCATGAGACGGGACCGCGACGGTGTCGACAACACCTTTCCTTAACCCTAGGGTTCAGGAACGGGGTGGACCTGGCCACAGGGAAGCCCCGGAGTCAAATCCAATTGGATAGAATGAACGAGCATCGTTAACAACCCCAAATCACACCACAACGGTGACCAGAACGGCCGACGGCGGCGGGAATCGACGGTGGCGGCATCGCCGGCCACAGGGTCGGGTCAGAGAGGAGGATAAGGTCGAGGGAGAGAGGGAGGCAGAGAGAATGGGCTGGGTGGGCCAAAACCCCTCGGGGTGGTATTTTGACCTTGCCCTATTGGGCCACACTGTCCCAATAAGCCCAAAAGAATAGCACAACTTATTTAAAAAACTGTTTAATCAATTGGAAAAGACCAAAATGCCCCTGACCTCAATAAAATTCTAGGAAATAAAATAAAGTCCAAAATTTATAAATAAAATATTTTTGGATTCACAATAATCCACTTTGTCCAAATAAAATAAGATATAAAATTTTGGACAATTAAATTTTTATAAGAATTTTGTAATTTATATATTCCTTATGGAATTTTACAAAATTATTGAAAGGTGATAAAAATAAATAAAAATCACTTTCATTATTTACTAATATTATATTATTTTTGAAAAATACTAAATAAATATCTAGTAATAAATTTAATGTGTAATTAATAATTTCTAAAAGAATTATTAAATCAATAAAAGTCAAATAAAAAAGGAAATAAAATAAAATAATTCAATATATGCAATAAATATAAAAAATTATTAATATTTATAATGCTTTATTAAAAGGCACCTTATATAGGGAAATGCATATAAAATTAAATAATGCATTACATTACTTGCATAATCATTTTGCTTCTTTAAATATTGTCCTTACCGGGCAATAATGATGTTTTTGTAGAACTAGAAGCTCAAGGTCCAGTGCAAGCTTCAGACTTCACTACCTTGCCATCACAAGGCAAGTTCATCACTTGCTCATGTCCTTTGAAGAGACTTTATCAAAGTATTTGCAAATTGTGTGTTATCATATATGCTATAAAAGAAAGAAAATATTATTTTCTTAAATAAAGAAATCATAGATATCATCCTAAGTGGTGATATAATGGAGCAATAGAACTTAGGGTTATATTTGCAACAATGATGATCAAGTAGGGACTTAATAACCCCTGACATCAGTGATTCTAGCGCCGTATATTACGCGTTAGCCATGAGATTTGGAATGGGACAAAGAAGTCAGATGTATCTTATTCCTCTCGCATGAAGCCGGATGTGCAGGTCGTGGCTGTAATCCTCGTAGCATGCATATTAATTGGTAATTCGTAGAGGATATGCAGCATATGGGTGGGAACCCTCATCGTCCCATGATAGTTCTGGCATCTAACGGTTTGTACAAACCATTGCTGTAATTCATTGTGTGGGCATGGTGTACACCAAGGAGGCATGCGGGGTCGCGAAGGGGGCAGTGATTGGCTTGGACCAACTACTGACCCCACATCATGGAATTGTGGACGGGAAAGTACGCCCGGCTGTGTAACAAGGAGTTGATCTCTCATGGGTAAAGTAACGCACCTCTGCAGAGTGTAAGAACTATAACTTGTTACTCCCTGTTCCGGGAAGGAGCTACGAAGGCGGCAGGAAAGGAACTCCATGAAAGTTCTGGTCAACCTGTGAAGGGTGATTGTCATAGTTTTTCCGAATAAAATCAATCTTTGAAGAAAGATTTACAAAAACTGCATAGTGCCAAAGATTTATAATCCGAGGTGGTAGCTAGAGCATCAAACTTCCCACCTTCCATATAATGAACTTGTTGGGTAACGATGTTACTCATTCTTTCCTTTGATCCCTTGCTTAGACTCTGAGGATCCTGAAGACGTGCTAATGTATGCAGCCGAATGCCAAGAAGATGTGTACTACGAGGAACCCGATCTGTCCGGAGGAGTTGAAGGAGTGGATGACGATATCCACTATAGTGTCGATGAGAACGAGACCAAGTAAGTACCTAGTTAGTAGTAACTAACGGAGCCGAGCAGCATGAACTCTATAGAATAAGCTGTTGAGATCAACTCCTAGACAAAGTTGCTATTTCAAATTCCGCTGAACACTTTATATTTGGTTTGTAAGTTGGATCTTTTGGAAGTCTTGAACTTCCGGTATTGTAATAATAATAATGTGTGTACTTTTGTAATATGGACCCGCAATGTTTCTGTTGTACCACTCTGAGGGATGTGATATTTAGGGAACGGTGTTCTGTGGATGTCATGTCAGCGACTATAGTGTACTACACATGCAGTGGTATGCTGGGTCACCGTAGTTGGTATCAGAGATGATTGCTTTGACCTTAGGTTGGAAACCTAGTAAAGGGTATTACCTGTAGGATAATTAGCAACGATAAAGAATTATCTAAAAGCAATATAATGGGTATTCAAATGAGAATATTCCGTTATATATTTTAGTGCGATAATTCTTTCTTATGATGCAATATGCCATTGGATACTAATCAAAATTGTTTTTCTGATATACAGAGATATGGCACCAAAGTTTCCAAAACAGACTTTGGTAAGGAAAGAGGAGACTCTTGATGATTATCAAGGATCATTTACAGACCAACTTCGTCAACTTTTAAAGCTCTTTAATTGTCCAACTAGGATTCTAGTGAACACTATCACTTACCTTGATGGCAGGATGTTATCCAAGTATCGTGTGAGTATCCAACTTCCAGAGAAGCTTGGATTATGTCATAATCTACCCATAGGAGAAGGTAGGAGTCATTTAGCAGCCTATCATGTCACTATTGTGGAGGCAATAGCTAATATCCGGGAACAGAAAACCAAGGAGCTAGAAGGTAGCACACTTTCTGTGATACCTCATGATTCTATAGACTCAGAGCCTATACCATATCATCTTAATTTGGTTAAGAAGCATCCTAAGTTCGATTCCAAGTTTATGGATAGATACCGGATACTCGTTGCGTCTTTTTATAAGACTCGTCAAGTGATTTTTGAAGACAAAAACGACATGTTAGAGGATCTAACTGATCCAGAAAGTAGGAAGCAGTTAGCATTCCAGTTAGAGAAAGAAGCAAGTAGTAGTGCAACACCTATCTTTAAGGATATACCTATAGATACGGAATCTTTTATACCATATCATTACTCACCAAGACCTGAACCTACACATGATCCTACTATAGATATGCGGTATGCAGTACCATAGGGCTCAGAGGATGGTTCTGACTCAGAACTTCCTATTGAGAATTCGGATGGTTGGAGGATGGGATCATACAATGGATCTCATGAACACCAGATGTCCATAGATGGTTCTGATAGAAATGTTGGACAATCTAGTTGGATGGGTGCAAGAATGAACCCTAATAATAGTAGTAGAAATACCATGTCAATAGATGATCAGGATGAAGAAGAAGATCCTGAGGAGAGAGTGTTTGAATCATCAACATCTTCTCAAAACCCAGGGAATATACATTATCGAGTGTTCAATTATCTTGTCCACGAGAGCACCTGGGAAGTAGCAGGATCTGTGTATCCTTTTGACAACTCAAGAAATGAAGCTCAGGAGATGCAGGTTGGATATAATGTTGAATATGTTTCTGAAGACTTTTCAGCTGAGCTGGAGGGAGTCAATGCGCTTAGGTTTAGTAATGACTCAAGTCCCGACACTTCAGATACAGAGTATGTTCTTTCTAGAAGGCCATATGTTCCACAAATTGTGCGACGAACAACACGTCATCACGGTTGGACATCGGGCATGTATGATGAGTGTAGTTACTACTAGAAGGAGACAAGTAGTCAACAGTATCAAGCACTGTGTATTGTACTCCAAGTAATAAGGTAGTGAGATGAATACGGTAGTTTTGTGATTATACCTATATGGTATATGTTGTAAGAACTTTGTATCATTATGATATTATGTATAATATGTGAAATGCATATTTGGATTTTCTTTGGATCTTCATTGTGTGACTAGTTCTGTGCGTAAAGTCGAGCTCAGAACACATGTGCATGATGTAATTATGAGTATTTGCTTTATGTTGCAGGACTAGGGGGTCATGGATACGGGTGTAGAAATGGAAACTGAGCAACAGTGGATGGAGCGAGAGGCCAAGGAAAAGGCCGATGCAGATGCAGCAAACCAAGAAGAATTACCACCACCACCACCAATGAGACCATTAATGGAGCAGAACTTTATGTAATGCATGCAAATGATGCAAGAGACCCAGAACAAGTTCATGGAAGAGCTGCTGGGGCGAAAAAATCAGAGGGCACCTGAAGGAGGAGTGAGTCTATCTGATTTCTAGAATGCAAGACCGTTACCTTTTGCATCAGCTCTTGAACCAATGGATGCAGAAGAGTGGCTAGTAGATACAGAAAGGAAGCTGAAAACTGTGGGTTGCAATTATGAGGAAAACTTGAGGTACGCAACTCATCTGCTGACTGGACCTGCATCATCATGGTGGGAAAATCAGTTAGCCATGCAACAACCAGGAAGGGAGTTTACCTGGGAGGAGTTCAAGCAGAGATTCCGTGAATATCTTGTTCCGGAAAGTGTCATGGAGTTGAAGCGGAGAGAATTTGAGGAGCTTCAGCAAGGATATACTAGTGTCATGAAGTATATCCGGGAGTTCAACCAATTGTCTCGTTATGCTGAGGAGGATGTTAACACTGAAGAGAAGAGGAAGAAGCGTTTCTTGCGTGGATTAAATCCATTTGTGAAGATGCAGCTAAGGTTAGCCAATAAGCAAACTTATCAGCAGTTGTTGGATGTAGCCATTACTTTTGAAGATGACTACAAGAATGTCCAAGAGGATTGGAGGAAGAGAGCCAAGAAGGAAACCAAGAGAATTCAGGCAAGTAAACCAAAATCAAACCTGGAGTTCAAACCTCGGGATAGGAATTATGGCAACAACAACAATAACAATAACAATAACAATAATAAGGGCAGTGGTGGAAATCAATCTAATCCGAGAAGGAATGTTATGTGTAACAACTGTGGAATTCCAGGGCATTTCCAGAGGGAATGCAAAAAGCATGTAGTGATCTGTTACGGTTGTGGCCAGAAGGGGCATATCAAGCCAGATTGTCCGACGAAACCACCGGGAGGATGGCCTACCAAGGGAGGAGGACAAGCAAGTGGAGGAAATGGACAACCCAACAAAGGAGGAAATAATGGAAAGAGAAACTGACCTACCGGCAAACTGGACTGTGCAACCCTCGAGGAGGTGGATAATTCGGAGCATGCAATGATAGGTATGCTCAATATCCTTACCAATCCCGACAAAGTTCTATTTGATACTGGTGCAACTACTTCATTCATTTCTGAAGAATTTTGTGATAAGTTCAGGATTATAAGGGCAACGTTAGAACGTCCTATGCCCGTAGTTACGGCGGGAGGGAATGTGATTGTACGCCACATAAAACAAGATCAGGTTATCTCAATCTGTGTTGTACATATTTCGTAGACCTTTATGTGATTCCTTTGAAGGGAATTGCAGTAGTGCTAGGGATGGATTGGATGATGGAACACAAAGCTCAGATAAATTGTGAGGAGAAAACTGTCTCAATCAAAACTCCAAGTGGAGCAAGGATAGTTTACCAAGCAGATAAACACAGTCATATCATGGTGGATCTGCAGTTGAATTCAATGAAGTTAAATTAGAAGAGATTCCTATAGTTAATGAATTCCAAGATGTTTTTCCAACAGAGTTACTTGGAATGCCACCAGACCGGGAGATAGAGTTCACCATTGACTTAATACCTGGTACAACACCAATAGCTCAAGCACCATATAAAATGGGACCCAAAGAGTTGAAAGAACTCAAGGAGCAAATTGATGAGTTAGCGAGAAAAGGATTTATACAAGAATGTGTGGTGAACACCACTAATCTTTGTGGATAAAAGAGATGGTGGAAGACGGATGTGTGATGATTATAGAAATCTGAACAACGTGACTATCAAGAATAAGTATCCTTTACCAAGAATTCAAGATTTGTCTGATCAAGTGAAAGGAGCTGGAGTATTTTCAAAGATCGATTTAAGATCTGGATACCATCAAATAAAATCAAGCCGGAAGATGTTCCAAAAACAGCATTTGTCTCAAGATATGGACACCATGAGTATCTGGTAGTACCATTTGGTTTGACCAATGCACCGGCAATATTCATGAATTTGATGAACAAGATCTTCATGCCATATTTGGAAAAGTTTGTCATCGTATTTATCAATGTTATTCTGATATATTCCAAGGATAAGGAAGAGCATGTTGACCATTTGAGAATAGCATTGCAGACTTTAAGAGAAAATAAGCTTTATGCTAAGTTCAGTAAGTGTGAGTTCTGGTTAGATGAGGTAGAATTCCTCGGTCATGTGATCAGTAAGGATAGGATTGCTGTGAATCCATCTAAAGTTCAGTCGGTACTAGAGTGGACTGCACCGACCAATGTGAAGCAAATTCGAGGTTCTTAGGAATGGCTGGTTATTATCGGAGATTCATTGAAGGTTTCTCCAAAATAGCCGGACCAATGACCAAATTATTAAGGAAGAATACACCATTCAAGTGGGATGAGAAGTGTGAAGCAAGTTTCCAAGAGTTGAAGACTAGATTAACCACAGCTCCAATCTTAGCAGTTCCTGAAATAGGGAAGGATTTCACTGTATATTGTGATGCATCGAAAGAAGGTTTGGGTTGTGTATTAATGCAAGATCAGAAGGTGATTGCTTATGGTTCAAGACAATTGAAACCAAATGAAGTCAACTATCCAACTCATGATTTAGAGTTAGCAGTAGTAGTTTTTGCACTAAAAGGATGGATACATTTTCTTTATGGATCCAGATGTGAGTTATACACTGACCATAAAAGTCTCAAGTACTTCTTCACTCAAAAGGAATTGAATATGAGACAAAAGCATTGGTTGGAATTAATCAAGGATTATGATTTAACAATCAATTACACCCCAGGGAAAACAAATGTTGTAGCAGATGCTTTAAGAAGAAAGAGTGCAGATATTCAGCCAAGCAATAGGGAGTTACCAAAAGAGTTACAAATGGAATTGGAAAGATTAGAACTTCAATTCATCAGAACAGGGGTTCTTGGAGGATTAGCGACTATGCAGGTAGTTGTAGAGCAGGATAGTGATCTTAAGCAAGAAATTGTTAGACATCAAGAAGAAGATCCTTTTATTGCCGAGGAAATTCGAAGAATATCTCAAGGGAAAAATCAGTTGTTCGCCTTGGAGATTATGGGTCTTCCCATGTTCCAAGATCGTCTATGTGTTCCAGATGTGACTGAGATCAGAAATGTCATACTCAAAGAAGCACATGATACACCATATTCTATACATCCAGGGAGTACAAAGATGTATATGGACTTGAAAGAACTATTCTGGTGGAATAACATGAAAAGAGATATTGCTAGATATGTATCTGAATGCCATACTTGTCAAAGGGTGAAATTTGAACATCAAAGTCCAGCAGGACCATTACAACCCTTAGAAATTCCTGAATGGAAATGGGAGGAAATAGGTATGGACTTCATTACAGGATTACCTATGACACCAAAAAGGAAGGATATGATATGGGTAATTGTGGACAGACTCACTAAGAGTGCACATTTTATTCCAGTGAATCAAAAGGATAATGCCAAGAAGTTAGTTGAAGTATATGTCAAAGAGATAGTAAGTAAGCATGGAGTACCCAAAAAGATCGTGGCGATAGGGATCAGTGTTTACTTCAGCATTTTGGAAGCAATTGCATGAGGCACTTGGTTCAAAGTTAGATTTCAGCACGACATATCATCCTGAGACAGGAGGTCAAACTGAAAGAACAAATCAAATACTAGAAGACATGCTGAGAGCTTGTGCACTAGATTTTGGAGGAACATGGGAAGATCACCTACCATTGGCAGAATTTTCCTATAATAATAGCTATTAGAGTAGTCTGAAGGTAGCCCCATATGAGATTCTGTATGGAAGGAAGTGTAGATCACCAATATGTTGGTATGAACCTGGAAGCAGCAAAGAATTTGCACCAGATTATATCAAGGAGAGACAAGACATCATTGATAAGATCAGGGATAGACTGAAAATAGCCCAGAGCAGGCAGAAAAGTTATGCGGATCAAAGCCGAAGATCATGGCATCCAGAAGTGGGAGATATGGTCTACTTGAAAGTAAGTCCAATGAAAGGAGTGAATAGATTCGGAGTTAAAGGGAAATTGAGTCCAAGATATATCGGACCATTCAAGATACTGAGTCAAAAAAGAACTATAGCTTATGCTTTAGAGTTACCGTCAAGATTGGCTCAAGTGCATAATGTTTTCCATGTGTCACAACTTCACAAATGTTTAAAAGTTTCGGATGATGCAATAACACATCAAGAGATAGAACTACAAGCAGACCTGACTTATATTGAAAAGCCCTATAAGATTCTGGAAGAAAACTGGAAAATATTGAGGAACAGAGCAATCAAATATTGCAAGGTACAGTGGGAACATCACCCTGAGAGGGAAGCCACATGGGAGAAGGAAGAGGATTTAAGAAAAGCTTATCCAGAACTATTCAGGTACATCTCCACAAACTTCGGGACGAAGTTTAATTTAAGGGGGGAAGTCTGTAACATCCCAGCATTTAGGAACCTAACGAAGGGTAGATTTAGGAATATGAATTGTTGCATGCATTCATTTGTGAAAATGTGGGTAAAATTTTCGCCAAATAAAACCTTGAGCGATCAATGTTTCTTTCTTACTTTGAGATTAGGTTTAGTCTTAAAGGAGGATTGCTATAAACTTTGATATGATCTTAAAGGAATTATGTGTGTTTTGAAATGAGTTTGAATTTTAAAACTTAAGTGTTTGAATAATAATTTAAATGATTTAGATATAAATTTTGAACCTTAAATTAATTTAGAGATAAGTATTATAACTTAAATCTCATCTAAAAACAATATTGATTATGAAATTCATTTCATATTATTAATACATAAACAAGTTACAAAGAATATAATCTACTAAAGTCCTTCCAAACTTCACAATTTACAAAAGAATAAATAATAAGAATATTCTCTATTAATAATAATATAATCCTTATTACAATGAAATAAAATAAAGATTACAAGAATTATAACAGAAACATTACAAAAGAATAAGAAAATTACATTTGAATATCTACTAGCTATCCTATATCTAAATCTACACTAAATCTTCATCTTTATCTTTGTACCTGCAAAACAAAGACAAAACAGAAACAAAATAAGATTAGTGTTAGTATATTTCTCTCAGATATGTCAGTGAAGTGCACTTGACAAATTCATCATTGAGAAATGTTATAAAGGGGCAAGTTTCACCAATATGAAAGATTTCATCTTTCATAAATTCAAAACTAGAAGTCAAATGTCAGCCAAGAAGGATAAATTCACCAGCCAGGTGAAGGTAATCTGGTAATAGTAAGTTCAAAAGTTCTGAACATATGCACAAGTGCTTAGCAGACACACAAGCTGGACACACCAGCATGCA
Source organism: Avena longiglumis (assembly GCA_030063025.1). Classification (NCBI taxonomy): domain Eukaryota; kingdom Viridiplantae; phylum Streptophyta; class Magnoliopsida; order Poales; family Poaceae; genus Avena; species Avena longiglumis. The sequence goes on along the minus strand of CP125974.1, from coordinate 187,309,594 downwards.
GATGGTGTGCTGTCGAGCTCACAAAGCAACTCAATCTCACAAAACCACAACACAGTCGTGGAGGACCACATCAGTACATCTCTCCACTACACATCACATAAGCACAACTAGAGTAGATAGCAGCCAATCCAAGAATAGCAGCCAAACCAAACCACCCAGATCAACCCAAACATCACCAGGATGGTGACATAAGGAGGGGGATGAATCTGGTGGACAGCAAGATCAAGCCTAGAAGCTAGGAGGAGCAGGCAAGCTCAAGAGCAAGCTCAGGAGCCCAGCAAAAGCAGAACAAGATCAAGATCAAGATCATCATCAATCTACTACACCAACATCAGATTTTGTGGTGAGCCTCATAAAACCATCACATGATTTCATCATAGTATCTAAACAAAAGCATGTGTTGCTTTATCAAATGATCTCTCAAAAATCACCCAAGAGAGGTGAATCTATCCTAGAGATTTCAACTATAAGATAAGAAATCAAACTTAGCCAAAAGCACTAAACCCTCAGACCAGCATCACTGAGTTCAGTGTTATTTTTTTTGCAACTTAGATCATTCTTCATTTGATCCTATCAGATCAGGGCACATCTTCCAGAGAGAGTATCACCTCTAATCTTACAAGTTTCAAACAAACTATTTGCTCAACTAACTAGGAATTAAATCCTAGAGCCTCAGACCAACATCATAGGCAGGAAAGTTAAGAAAAGCTTTCATTTCATCTTACCAGTATTAATCACAAGCATTATCAAGCTAAGCCCAAAAATAAAACTCAATCACTTGTGTGCCAGATCATAATGGTATCACAAGGACAAGTTCTAAATGAACTAAAACCAATCTTTGCTTAGTTCCCACAGATAAAAGGGACAAACCAATAAATATCTTTTTCCTGAAGCCAAGTTCCAGGAATCAATATCATATTCATCCATACATCCACAGAAAATCATTACATGTAATGATTTGATTCAGTGTGTATAATCTCCTACAAGCCTACCATTATAATTACAGTAATAAAATACTGAGAGAAACCACTTTCAGTACAAGCATTCTGACAGTGGAGTAAATTCCCAGATCAACAAAATAATCCAATTAGGAATTCCATAGAAACACTAGCATGGGATTATAGTGAATCATCACTAGAATAAATCTGACAGACAACTAGCATCATCAAGGCCACTACAAATCATTAACCACAGCAGACAAGCATTCTTCTATTGGATAGACAATCATTCTTCATGCTCAAGTATGATCACCACTAAATCTAAAGCATCAAGGATATGATCATCATGGGGTTATGAAACCTAATCAGAGCAAGAACCCTAATCCAGAGATGAACCCTAATCAGCACATAGTCACTAGGCATGAGAAGCCACTAGATACACACCGAGAGATTCATGATAGTAGCAGGAACAAGAACCATAGAGGCAACTTACCCGAGGTCCTCGCTGATGAATCAAAGAGGAAGCAGATTAGCCGACGAACCGCGGCGACACAGGGAGCACCCTAGGGGGCGCTGTAACCTGCACCATCCACGACGACGGCCGCAGCAGCACACGAGCCCCGCACACCACCGCAAACGGGACCGCGGTGGTGGCGATAACACCTTTCCTCGGGCTGGCGACAACACCTTTCCTCAGAGGAGGAGAGGATAAGGTCGACGGAGAGAGGGAGGCAAAGAGAATGGGCTGGGTGGGCCAAAACTCCTCGGGGTGGTATTTTGACCTTGCCCTATTGGGCCACACTGGCCCAATAAGCCCAAAAGGCTAGCCCAAGTTATTTAAAAAACTGTTTAATCAATTGGAAAAGACCAAAATGCCCTTGACCTCAATAAAATTCTAGGAAATAAAATAAAATTCCAAAATTTATAAATAAAATATTTTTGGATTCACAATAATCCACTCTGTCCAAATAAAATAAGATATAAAATTTTGGACATTTAAATTTTTATAATAATTTTGAAATTTATATATTCCTTATGGAATTTTACAAAATTATCGAAAGGTGATAAAAATAAATAAAAGTCACTTTCATTATTTATTAATATTATATTATTTTTTGAAAAATACTAAATAAATATCTAGTAATAAATTTAATGGATAATTAATAATTCCTAAAAGAATTATTAAATCAATAGAAGTCAAATAAAAAAGGAAATAAAATAAAATAATTCAATATATGCAATAAATATAAAAAAATTATTAATATTTATAATGCTTTATTAAAAGGCACCTTATATAGGGAAAATGCATATAAAATTAAATAATGCATTACATTACTTGCATAATCATTTTGCTTCTTTAAATATTGTCCTTACCGGGCAATAATGATGTTTTTATAGAACTAGAAGCTCAAGGTCTAGTGCAAGCATCAGACTTAATTACCTTGCCATCACAAGTCAAGTTCATCACTTGCTCATGTCCTTTGAAGAGTCTTTATAAAAGTATTTGCAAATTGTGAGTTATCATATATGCTACAAAAGAAAGAAAATACTATTTTCTTAAATAAAGAAATCATAGATATCATCCTAAGTGGTGATATAATGGAGCAATAGAACTTAGGGTTCTATTTTCAACAATGATGATCAAGTAGGGACTTAATAACCCCTGACATAAGTGATTCTAGCACCGTATATTACGCGTTAGCCATGAGATTTGGAATGGGACGAAGAAGTCAGTTGTATCTTCTTCCTCTCGCATGAAGCCGGATGTGCAGGTCGTGGCTGTTATCCTCGTAGCGTGCATATTAAAATTGGTAATTAGTAGAGGATATGCAGCATATGGGTGGGAACCCTCATCGTCACACGATAGTTCTGGCATCTAATGAAGGGAATATGCCCGAGAGGCAATAATAAAGTGGTTATTATCGTATTCCTTATTTATGATAAATGTTTATTTTACATGCTATAATTGTATTAATACGGAAACGTTAATACATGTGTGTTTAATAAACAAAAGAAAGTTCCTAGTTATGCCTCTCTTATAAACTAGCTCGTTGATTAACAAGATGGTCAAGGTTTCCTGATCATGGACATTGGATGTTGTTAATAACGGGGTCACAACATTAGTGTAATGGTGTGATGAACATTCATCCGAAGTATAGCATTACGATCAAAGTCATTGAGTTTATATTGCTATAACAACTTACGAAGGGATCCTAATCCTTAGACCATGAGATCATGTCAATCACTAACACCGGAAGAGTTTCTTGATAACATCAAACGTCACACCGTAACAGGGTGATTATAAAGATGGATTCAGAACTAATAAAGTGTTATGTTGAGGCTCATGGATCGAGTGGAATTTGTTCATCCCGATGACGGATAGATATACTGGGCCTCTCGGTGATATCACATTGATTAGCTTGCAAGCAAGTGATTTGATCACTAGAATGTTATATCACGAACGAGAAAAGAGTGCATGTCGAATGAGATCAAACTAGGTATGGAGATACCGATGATCGAATCTCGGACATGTAATATATCGCGAAACAAAGGATTAAGATACTAGCGTAAAAGGTTAAACGATCACAAGAAAGTCATCGTTGAATGTGTGGGAGTCGATGGGTCTCCGGATCCCGCTACGATTATTGATCGAGAGGGTCTCGATCATGTCCACATTATTCGCGAACCGTAGGGTGACACACTTAAGAGACACCGACATCCAATTGGAGCAAAAGTTTCATGCCGAAAAGAAAAGGAAAGCGCAGAATTTATTTCACTAGACAGAAATTGTTTTGGTTGAAATTCTGAAACCGGTTACGCATGTGAAATGAAATACTAGCAAGGGTTTTATGTGAATGTTTGTTAATTAAAGTAATTAACAAAATTCTGAATAAATAAATAAAAGAGTTTTATTTAAATGAGAGCTTGCATTAAATTTGGTGGAAATTTAATGCATGTGAGTGGATTTATGAGTGGAGGCTTTTAATGGGAGTGGAGGCTTTTCATTTTGAGTGGGAGCTCCACCCACATGAATGTGGAAGAGGTGGGGCAGCCCCATGGCTGGCCCCTTGGGTGCCCCCTCTCCCCTATAAAGGCCCCCTCTCCTCCTCTCACACCACACCTCCTCGTGAAGGATCTCTCTCCCTCTAGAATTTATCCCCATGGTCTCGGACTAGCGAGATACATGTTCCCAGTGGCTTTTCGGCAAGAAAGAGTTGTTCTTCCACCGCATCGCTGGAGGAGGCGGAGGTTGCTCGGTGCCTCGAGCGTGTGCGAGCACGGATCTGCTTTTTTCTTGGCGCTAGGACTTCCTCTCGATCTTGAGATCGGCAAGAGATCGTCTACATCAACCACGAGTTTGGACTCGTTAAGATTTGTCGGTCTTCAAGGGTATGTTCTCTACGGATATACATCCGCCCGTTGTTTGTATCTAGTAGATAGATCTTGGTACATAGTTGTTCCCATCGTAGGAAATTTTTTTGTTTTCTATGCTGCGAACCCTACAGTGGTATCAGAGCCGGATCTATGCGTAGATACTTTGCACGGGTAGTACACATATGAGTATGTGGGCGATGATGATCATTTTATTGCTTCTTAGTTGTACTTTGGATATTGGTGGCATAGTGGGATGAAGCGGCCCGGACAAACTTTACATGTCCTCGCACATGAGACCTGTTCCACGCTTGACATGCAACTAGTTTTGCATAAGTGGCTAGCGGGTGTCTGTCTCTCCTACTATAGTCAATATCTAATTTGCAACGAGTTGTCAACAATTTGTTTATCCTCGTTGTGGTTCATGTTCGTAGGTAAGAACGGTTCTATCTCGAAAGCCCTAAGCCACGTAAAACTTGCAATGGATAAATTAGAGGCGTCTAGTTTAGATTGTTCTTTGGGCTAGTGTTATGATATGGTGATGTTGTAAGTAGAAGTATGAGATGATACTCTTACAACATACATAGCGTGTAAACTCCATAGATCTTGGATTTACACATATAGGTATGATAGTGATCATACCACGATGCACATGATAGAGATCATCTACGGGAACCATAACATTTCACTAATAAACATGTGATGTTTGATAGCATCTTATATTGCTTGTTTGGCATTTTATTAGCAAAATAAGATGATCCCTCATTTAGATATCAAGATAAAAATGTGTTCTTCCTTAAGTATGCACCGACAATGTTTCATCGCTTCAAGACATCACGTGATGATCGGGTGTACTTGAATCCACGAGCATATCTCGGTGTAAGAGCGATTACACACGAATACTAAGGTTCTTACTTTGCGAGCCTAGCATGTACAGACATGGCCTCGGAACACGGACCGAAAGGTTAAGCATGAGTCATATGTTTTGATATTATGACCATATGGATGCTCGCCTTTGAAGCTACACCGACTCACGTGATGATCGGACTTGGTATAGTGGATTTGGTTCATGTAATCACCAAAAAGACACGAGGGATGTCATTTTTGAGTGGGAGTTCATTTCTAATTTGGATTAGTAGAACTCAATTTATCATAAATTAAATCAAAGTGAATTTGCATAATTTGTTGTAGTCATTGGCATTCGTTCACCACCTTATGCATAGTTGTAATTGAGATAATAGAACTATAAAATTCTGGATATATACTTTACGAACTGGTATCATATTGTGTTGAGTGTCAATCTAAAATTTAAAGTCCTATTGCAAACTTTCAGCAAAATTCTATTTACTCCGTGAAATTTAATAATTGGTATTAAATCGAGAGTAACAATTCCAGTGTTAGTATCTTAAGTATCATGTTTGCCTCCATGATTCTTGATTTAAACATCAAGTTTATCTAGGAGCTGAAAGAATTGTTTCAGAAACCATCATGTGTGGCAGATATAACGATATCTGAAACAATGTTTTGGTTGAAATATGATAGAGTATAATATATGTTCTCATATTGGATGAGAATTTACAAAGGTTGGAGATGCTAGACATCCTAATCATCCAAAAGGGTTTTGGAAAGTAATGTTATACTCACGATTCGCCTTTATAAGCTACAGTAGCTTGATCATGAAAGTCGTCATGATAAGGGTGAATAGAAGATGTATGTAAAGTGTTTACTACACTAAAAGATTACTAAAGAATGGATTTTGAAAGAATACCGATCATTTTGATGATGGTGATCTACTTCAAAGTGCAAGTCCAAAGGCATTATTATTTGAATATACGCTTTGGACTATGTGTCATGTGTATGGCGCCACTTGTTGATGTTGATAGTTTCTTTTAAAAGGAAAAGGAAATGCTGAAAGAGAATCTATAAAATATATTTGGCAGAAAAGAAAAGATTGGAAATATCCAATTTAGGTATATATATGATATACATGTTATGGTTGTATTCTTTGCTTGTTAAACAATGTGGTTCTTGGGTATTGGATACCGAATTGGTTGGTATGAAATTTCATACGGAATGACGCAATTCATGAACCACAATGGCCTAAGTAACTAGCAAGAGAATATGTGATGATGTTCATCGAAAACAAACAAACCATTGTTTGTATTTCTCGTTGACATCAAAGCTTGACTTCAAGATTTGTTTTAATAATTGTTATTTAAATCAGGTATTATGAGAACAAAGGTTGTTCAAATAATTACCGTATTCCATATAAGATGGATGATTTACAAATCTAGTTGAAGAAATCACATCCATAAATCCTAATGCTAAAATGTTGCAAGACAAATGATTGAAAGATCACTTATGAAGTGACATCATTTAAATTATATTGGAAAGAAAACATGAAGAATCTCCATATTCATGGATTTTTGGAGTCTTTGATTTGATCAAGTGACGCTTGTGAGACTTTCCTCGGGATAATTAAAACTTCGTTCAAAGGCCAAAGAAGAACGAACGACTAAAATATTGGAATTTATACATATCGATGTATGTAGTCCATTATGTGCAGTCGTAAGCGATGGGTTTCAACTTCATATGCTTTCTCCGGATTTTGAGTGAATATTCACTTAATGAGAAAGAAGTATGAAATATTTGAAAAACGTTTTCAAAGACTTTCAAGATGAAGTGGAAAATCATTGTAACAAGAAAAATAAATGAATTATGATTTGATCATAAAGGGATTTATTTGAGTTACAAGTGTAACAAGAAAATAAATGAATTATGATTTTATCATAAAGGGATTTATTTGAGTTGCAAGTTTAGCAAAACACCTAGATTTACATCTCCCAAAACACCATAGGAGTATGGAGTGTTTGAGATTTGTAATGAAACCTTGCTTGACATGGTTGGATCAAAGGTGTTATTTATAAAACTGCCATTATGTTTTAAAAGATTAAAGCTTTAGAGACTACCGCTTTTACACTGAAAAGAGCTCCATCTTGATCCGTTGAAATGACACCATATGAGTTATGGTTTGGGGTAAAACCCAAGTTGTCCTTTCTTAAATTTTGGTATGCTAAACATAAGTAAGATGTTTACAACCAAAGTCGGATGAGCATGTATTTGTAGGTTATTTTGAATAACAATTGGTTATTCCTCCTTAACACCGAGGACAAAAGGGTTTGTCGCTTGAAATATGAAGTTTCTTGAAGAAGGAATTTTTCATAAAAGTTAAGTGGGAGGACAATAGAAATTTGATAAGGTTAACGAACCTTAAATATGCTGAGTTGCGCAGCGCCGGAAAATGTTCCGGAGGCAGCCAGAATGCTCATGGATTACGTGCCTCAAATGTTGCGGTCACGGAGATCTAAGTTCCTATTGAACCAAGTCGGTCGAATAAACAATCAAATACTAAGATTTGAGAGTAAATCATTATTGTTTGACAATGATGAACCGACTATATGCAAAGAAGCGATGATGGGCCCTGACTCCGTCAAATGGCTTGAAGCCATAAAATCCGTGATAGTTCCATATACGAGAAATCAAGTTTTGAACTTGGAAGACCCTCCGGAAAGGTGTAAAAACCTATCGGTCGTATTTGGATCTATAAAGAAAGAACATGGATGTTTCACATCTATGAAATAGTCGACATGTAAAGTATTTTATGACAATGTTCAAGGAGTTGACTATGACAAGATTTGATCTTTCATAGCGATATTTAGTCAGACGGATTAAAGTAGCAACCACTACATATAATTTGGTATATGGTAGATGAATAAACAAAACAAAGTTCTTCTAATAGAATGGTTACCTAGGGCGTGTACATGACACGGTCCAAAGGGTTTTGTTAAATTCAAAGGATGCTAAAAGGGCATGCAAACTTCAATGGTTGAAGTAAGCATCATGAGTTGGAATCTTCACCATGATGAAAAGGAGTTTTTCATCGAGAGCGATGAAGATGCTTGCATTTGCAAGAAATTAAGTGGGGCGCTAAGGCGTATTTCTAATACATTATGTGGAGGACATATTGTTGATTAGAAATGATGTATCTTTATTGACAAAGGTTAAGAATTTCATTTCGATGAAAGACTTAGGCAAAACCGAATATTTAGCGTGAATGTCTATAGTGGATGGTATAACGCCAATATGGTTGTGCCAAGCGTACATATATGAGATATTGAAGGAGTTCAATATAGAATCAACAAGAAAGCAGTTCTTGTTGCATGGAAAGGAATTGAATCAAGATTCAAGTGTATCGACACTTGATAAGTGAAACAAGATTCAAGTGTTTTGACACTTGATGAGTGAAATCACTAGAATGTTTTGATCAATCATACCATGATATGTACACATCCGGATATGTCCTATGCTCTAAGTGTTATGAGCATATACCGAATGAATCATAAAATGATCATTGGACTATAGTAAGGATATTCTTATGATCTTTTGGAAGAACTAAGAATATATTTGTGTAGAGGTGACAAACAATTACAAATAGTTCATTGTAAAGCGTTACATTGATACTAGTTTTGTCACAAGATACAAATTAAGTTTATCTCAATTTAAACTATGGGTGGCACAATGTAATGGAAAGGAGATTCCATGATGGATTTGGAAGAGTTCCAAAGTTAAGACATTGTGACGAATACTACAACAAAAGGCTAAGTATATGACTGCTATAGTAGCGACAAAGGAGGAATTTGTGTCAAGTAGTTTGTTATCAAACTAAGGTGTGGTTCATAGCGGGCTAACACTAAAGATATATTGTATGACAATAGTATCGGTGTTTTAACCCCAAGGAACTAAAGGTCTCACCGAAAGACCAAATTTATACAATGCCATCTCATTGGAGAATGAGTGATGCGTGAAGACGCAAAGACATGCAAATACACACGGACACAGGCGTCAGCTCCGTAGATTATGTTAACCACTTGCAATTGTGTATATGGAACACCAGAAAGCCATAGGTGTTCAATACACAAAGTTCTCAAACTAGATTATTGTCTCTAGTGCAAGTGGGAAACTGAAGGGAATATGCCCGAGAGGCAATAATAAAGTGGTTATTATCGTATTCCTTATTTATGATAAATGTTTATTTTACATGATATAATTGTATTAATACGGAAACGTTAATACATGTGTGTTTAATAAACAAAAGAAAGTTCCTAGTTATGCCTCTCTTATAAACTAGCTCGTTGATTAACAAGATGGTCAAGGTTTCCTGATCATGGACATTGGATGTTGTTAATAACGGGGTCACAACATTAGTGTAATGGTGTGATGAACATTCATCCGAAGTATAGCATTACGATCAAAGTCATTGAGTTTATATTGCTATAACAACTTACGAAGGGATCCTAATCCTTAGACCATGAGATCATGTCAATCACTAACACCGGAAGAGTTTCTTGATAACATCAAACGTCACACCGTAACAGGGTGATTATAAAGATGGATTCAGAACTAATAAAGTGTTATGTTGAGGATCATGGATCGAGAGTGGAATTTGTTCATCCCGATGACGAATAGATATACTCTGGGCCCTCTCGGTGATATCACATTGATTAGCTTGCAAGCAAGTGATTTGATCACTAGAATGTTATATCACGAACGAGAAAGAGTGCATGTCGATGTGAGATCAAACTAGGTATGGAGATACCGATGATCGAATCTCGGACATGTAATATATCATGAAACAAAAGGATTAAGATACTAGCGTAAAAGGTTACGATCACAAGAAAGTCATCGTTGAATGTGTGGGAGTCGTATGGGTCTCCGGATCCCGCTCGATTATTGATCGAGAGGGTCTCGATCATGTCCACATTATTCGCGAACCGTAGGGTGACACATAAGAGACACCGACATCCAATTGGAGCAAAAGTTTCATGCCGAAAAGAAAAGGAAAGCAGGAATTTATTTCACTAGAACCTGAAATTGTTTCAGGTTGAAATTGCTGAACTGGTTACGCATGTGAAATGAAATACTAGCAAGGGTTTTATGTGAATGTTTGTTAATTAAAGTAATTAACAAAATTCTGAATAAATAAATAAAAGAGTTTTATTTAAATGAGAGCTTGCATTAAATTTGGTGGAAATTTAATGCATGTGAGTGGATTTATGAGTGGAGGCTTTTTAATGGGAGTGGAGGCTTTTCATTTTGAGTGGGAGCTCCACCCACATGAATGTGGAAGAGGTGGGAAGCCCCATGGCTGGGCGCATGGCCCTTGGGTGCCCCCTCTCCCTATAAAAGGCCCCCTCCTCCTCTCACACCACACCTCCTCGTGAAGGATCTCTCTCCCTCTAGAATTTATCCCCATGGTCTCGGACTAGCGAGATACATGTTCCGGTGGCTTTTCGGCAAGAAAGAGTTGTGCTTCATTTGCATCGCTGGGCGAGGAGGCGGAGGTTGCTCGGTGCCTCGAGCGTGTGCTTGAGCATGGATCTTATTCTTTTGCGGCTAGGACTTCCTCTCGATCTTGAGATCGGCAAGAGATCGTCTACATCAACCACGAGTTTGGACTCGTTAAGCTTTGTCGGTCTTCAAGGGTATGTTCTCTACGGATATACATCCGCCCGTTGTTTGTATCTAGTAGATAGATCTTGGTACATAGTTGTTCCCATCGTAGGAAATTTTTTTTGTTTTCTATGCTGCGAACCCTACATCTAAAGGTTTGTACAAACCATTGCCATAATTCATTATGTGGGCATGGTGTACACCAAGGAGGCATGCAGGGTTGCGAAGGGGGCAGTGATTGGCTTGGACCAACTACTAGGCCCCACATCATGGAATTGTGGACGGGAAAGTACGCCCGGTTGTGCAACAAGGAGTTGATCTCTCATGGGTAAAGTAACGCACCTCATCAGAGTGTAAGAACTGCAACTTGTTACTCCCTATTCCGGGAAGGAGCTACGAACGCGGCAGGAAAGGAACTCCATGAAAGTTCTGGTCAACCTGTGAAAGCTGATTGTCATAGTTTTTTGGAATAAAATTAATCTTTGAAGAAAGATTTTTAAAAACTTCATAGTGCCAAGGATTTATTATGCGAGGTTGTATTTAGAGCATCAAACTTCCCACCTTTCATATAATGAACTTGTTGGGTAACGCTGTTACTCATTCTTTCGTTTGATCCTTGCTTAGACTCTGAGGATCCCGAAGACGTGCCAATGTATGCAGCCGAATGCCAAGAAGATGTGTACTACGAGGAACCCGATCTGTCCTGAGGATTTGAAGGAGTGGATTACGAGATCCTCTATGGTGTCGATGAGAACGAGACCAACTAAGTACCTAGTTAGTAGTAACTAACGGAGCCGAGCAACATGAACTCTATAGAATAAGTTGTTTAGCTCAACTCCTAGACGGAGTTGCTATTTCAAATTCCGCTGAACACTTTATATTTGGTTTGTAAGTTGGATCTTTTGGAAGTCTTGAACTTCCGGTATTGTAATAATAATAATGTGTATACTTTCGTAATATGGACCCGCAATGTTTCTGTTGTACCACTCTGAGGGATGTGATATTTACGGAACGGTGTTCTGTGGATGTCATGTCAACGACTATAGTGTACTATACATGCAGTGGTATGCTGGGTCACCGCAGAGAACTCAAAAAGAAACCAATTAAGAAGAAAATGAAAATAATGGCAGAAATCTGTCAAAATAGACCAGCAGGTAAAAAATGATTTTTTGAAGACCTTCTGTTGCTCAAATATAAAAGTGTTGAACTAATAGAAGTTAGATAACAACCTGGGGCATTTACTTAGAAAATTACAGCTCAATACGACATACAGAGATTTTTCACGAATTTTTACAGTGAAGCACAAAAATCTATTTCGGGACAGCAACTTCCCCAAATCTTACTTCTCTCTCACTAGAGGTTATTTTTGGCACAAAAGTCACACAAAAAGGATAAGGAGAGGTTATTACAGAAGTACTAACTTCCAAGACTCAATAAAACTATTGGGTTATCTCCCAAAATGTACTTTTCTTTAACGCCTTTAAGTTATGCACAAGAAGCAAGAATCAAGTATTTTCAAATGAAGAAGCATTAACATCAAATTTCTTGTCCCTAACTTTCTTACCTTTACTCTTATCTATAGGGAATGTATGATTGCTTTGTGGATAAGAAAAATGCATAATGCCTTTTCCCACGTCTATTATTGCACCAAGGAGTTTCAGTAGGGATCTTCCAAGTGTAATTTGTCCTTTTCCTACACATTCAATGACAAGATAATCAGTAGACACCACTTTCCCTAAGGTCTTTATAAACACTCCTTCAGCTATCCCAATTGGTAATATAGTGGCATTATTGGTAAGAGATATTTCTTCTCCTCCTTCAGAAAGTCCCCAAAGATTCAAGGATTCATAGATACCTTTAGGCATAAGAATAAACTCAGGCATGATATCACAACAAGCATCAAATGTTTCATTATTTATAACAACTTTTACTGTAGGAAACCATTTTGAAGGCTCAAAATTTATTGTAACATAATCATGATGTTCTCTAAGCATGTTATAGCAATCTTTTAAATAGCGGTATTCGTCTCAAGAGTGTTCAACCTAGCATAGATGTTTATAAAGGAAGAATCAGACTTGCTAGGAAAATTATATATTGTAACCAACTTCTTTATGGCATTCAAAGTATCATCTTCATTACACTGGAGAAAATCTCTTCCTGCTATAGCATCCAAAGCATATCTATATCAAAGAGCAAGACCATACTAGAAACTGCTAAGAACCAAGCCTAGAGTCATTTTAGGCTCAATTTTTTCATGTGAATCAGGAATTCTAGACCAAGCTTCTTTGAAACTCTCTTCACTTCCTTGTTTGAAAGTAAAGATCATTTCCACAGGTAACACAGTGATTGGAGCAACACTAGACATGGAAGCAACTTGAAGTAGTAACTATTCTTTTTGTGTTTTTTATAAGAAAAGGCAAACTAAACGACACTAATTTTTTTGTATTTTTGAAAGAAAGAAACAAGCAAAACATAGCAAAATAAACTAAGCAAAACAAAAACAAAGTAAAGAGAGAGAGGTTGTGAGGGACTCACCTTGCAAATTTGTCCTTAACTCCCCGGCAACGGCGCCAGAAAATCTTGATGCGGCTCGGTGAGTGTAGAGCCTTTTTGGGAAACCCCAAGAGCAAGGTGTGATGAACATAGAAGAAAGTTTTCCCTCAGTTATAAAACAAAGGTTATCGAACTAGTAGGATCAAGGAAACAACTCTAAGGTGTTTCTAATAACTTGGAATCCTGCACAACACAAACTCAAGACTTTGTCCAAACTTACAGTGAGGTTGTCAATCTCACTGGTTTGCTGAAAACAAAGGATTAAACATACAATGTGGAAGGTAGTAGTTGCTTGTAGAAAGTAAATGGTAACAGTAGATGATGTATCAATGATAAAGATTGGACCGGGGTCCACATTTCACTAGAGGTGTTCTCCTTAAGATAAACAACATGCTGGGTGAACAAATTACAGCGCGGCAATTGAAAGATTGAGCAAGCATGAAAACGCATATACTAGTCACCATGACTCCTATGAAATTTGATTGGGCATTACAATAATATACATAGACCGTAATCCAACAGCATCTATGACAAATAATCCACCTTCAGGTTATCATCTGAACCCCTTCCATTAACAAGTTGCAAGCAACGGATAATTGCATTAAGCAATGTGTGTAAAGTAAACAATACAATTGTTCCATGAAAAAAAGATTGTTATTTTCTCCCTAGTGGCAATAGCACATCTACAATCTTAGAGATTCCTGTCACTTCCCCAGATTACTAGAGGCATGAACCCACTATCGAGCATAAATACTCCCTCTGGAGTCACAAGCATCTACTTGACCAAGATAGCTACTAGCAACAGAGCATGCAAGATCACAAATAACACAGAAATGATAGAATCAATAATCAATCTGACATGATAGAATCAATAATCAATCTAACATAGTATCTCAATATCTATCGGATCCTCACAAACACAACATGTATGATTACAAATAGATGATCTTGATCATGAACGGAGCTCACAAGATCTAAACATGATAGCACAAAGGAGGAGAAACAACCATCTAGCTACTATATGGACACATAGTCCAAGGGTGAACTACTCACACATCATACTGGAAGCTGGCATGGTGATGAAGAAGGCCTTCGGGATGATCTCTCCCCTCCGGCAGGGTGACGAGAAGAGCTTCAGATCCGCCGATCTAGGGATGATGGTGGCGGCGGCTACAAACTATTTTGTGGAGATTTGATAGGGTGCCTAGGGTTGCCGCATCGGGGTGACTTTATAGGCGAAGGGGCGATGCAGGAGGGCGGCCAAGGGGCCCACACCCTGCCCTGGCGTGGCCTTGGGTGGACCCGCGCTAGGGGGTGTGGCCACCCTATGGCGCCCCTTCGTCTCTCCTCTGGACTCCGTGTTTGTTTCGGTAAAATATTGACTTTGGCTTTTTTCCCGTCCAATTCTGAGAATATTTCCTTACTAGATTTTGTGAAACCAAAAACAACAGAAAACAGGCAACTGGCACTGTGGCATCTTGTTAATAGGTTAGTCCCATAAAATGTATAAAAATACCTCAAAGTGTAGACAAAGGATAGCAAAGTTGATACTAAACAAGCATGGACCATCAAAAATTATAGATACGTTTATGAAGTATCAATGTGTGGATGGCCATGGCAATCGTTCTATATATAGAGGGAAAGGGCAGGAAAACATGGCGGAAAGTGGAGGGAAATGACGGGAAAGCATGGTGTGTGTCTCGACGGCTCTGAAAATGACGGGAAATATCTTTAGTCCTGGTTAGTGGCTCTAATCAGGACTAACGGCCCTCGAAATATCTTTAGTCCCAGTTAATAGTTTTAATAGTTAGACTAACTATTTTAGAAAACAGAAAATGTTTTTGGATTAGTTATTCAAATTCAAACACTTTTCATGTTGAAAGTTTTGTCAGATTCAAAAATATGCAAAAAAATAGTGAATGCATGTTGAATTGAAAATGGAACAACTGATACATGATGCGAACAGATTATGAATGATATATTCATATTCCTTATTTTTTTATAATAATAGACATATTATTTGTATTATGTGGATTTATAAAATAGGAGCTATGAATTTCAAAATTTTACTTATTGATTTGAATTATATAAACTAAAAAACAAGAAAACTTACAAAAGCCCACCTAGTCCCGGGTTGTTGCTGCACTCGGGACTCAGGGGGGGGGCTCGCGCGCAAAATACCAACCGGCCAAAAAAAGCCTCTAGTCCCGGGTCATGTCTACACCCGGAACTAAAGGGGGGGCCTATACCACCCGGGACTAGAAGACCTCTAGTCCCGGTTGGTACCATGTCCCAGGACTAGAGGGTGATACGTATATATTTGCTCGCTACTTCCCGCTACAGACTTAGGAGCCCAATCGATAAAGAGGAAGAAGTGGAGGTGTTGCCGAATTCCGCCGTTTTGTCGACCTCGCCGCAGCCCTCGTCTCCGGCTGTATCGTGCTCGCGCTCGCCGTCGCCGACCGCACAGCCACGTCCTCGTGCCATGCCGCCTCGGACTCACACCACGCTCGCCACCTCGTCCTCACGCCGCCACTAACCGCGCTCGATCGAGCGCCACCTCGTCCTGAGATCGAGGTGGTGGAGATTTGTTTTGTTTTTTAGTAATATTGTTATTAGTAGTATTATTGTTATTAGTAGTAATATTGTTAATTAGTAGCAATATTTTTAGTAGTAATATTGTTAGTAGCAAATGCCCTATTTTTTCTAGTAATATTTGTTAGTAGCAAATGCCCTATTGTTAGTAGTAATATTTGTTAGAGTAAAGTTTATTTGCTTGCATGCTTATTCAACTAAATATAGCAATGCACTAATATGGCAATGTACTAAAAAAGTTCACCTTTATGTAGATATGATCAAATACATGGTAAAAAAATGAGTAAAAATAGGGCATTTGTCCTATTTTTTACCATCTATTTTCTCATATCTACATAAAGGTGAACTTTTTTAGTACATTTCTCATTTCTTACTCTTTTTTCTAACTTGTTTTACCTTTCTTTCTGGAATAGTTAAGTGATGTATCGCACCGACTCCGAGGCCAACGATCTTATTGAGGGCATTATAAGATGAATTTGCTGTTGCTAGAGGTGAACTTTGTGTTGGAGAAGATGATCATAGAGAAGATGTTGTAGATGAGGATGAGATATCGTGATTTCTGAATGCATCCGGTGATGGACATGAGCAAGAACAGGTGGACGAAGGGCAAACAAACAACGATGATGGCCCCTCGACAACAACCGGTGAGGTATATATATTAAGCCTCTTGTGACTAGATGCATTAATTGATATATATATATATTAATAAATATTTCTTCTTTTAGCCCTCCGGATCGAGGCAATCGATAGCTGGGAAACGAGGCCCAAACAAAAAGTTGGATGGTAATCAAAGGTTCATCATCGACAAAATAGATGATAATGGAGAACTGATTGCTTTAGAAAAGCACGCGAGGATGTTTGTAAATCAATGCGGAGTGATTATTATGGACAACCTCCTGATCAAAATTCAATAATGGAATAAGACAAAGAGTGCAGGTGAAGAATTTAATAGTTAGTCGATGATAATGCCAAATATGACCTTTGGCAGAAGCTCCTAGCATATTTCATACTACCTCCAGAGTATGAAAAATTCGAGGCAGATGATACTACCCTAATTCTGCGTGGGCTTGAAAGAAGAGCGGAAGTCAACGAGTAGGCTCTAATGAAGATGGCCGAACTATTCCGGAACCAAAATAAATCTTTGTACATGAAATATGTCATGAAAAATATAACTACAAAATTCACCGGAGCACGAGAGGCCCGATTTTGTAAAGTACAAGCAATCTTCTATAACCAAGGAAAGGTCGAAAAGGAATCAGTTAAATGCTTTGAAAAATAAATACCACCATAAAATGGGGATAGGTGGCTACAAGAGTGTCGTGCCTAAGTGAGAAGCTATGGAGGCCGACATGAGGACTAGCGGGATCACTCCAGGTACAGATGGATGGCCCGAGAGGTCAAAGCACTGGTGGTACATGCATGGGGGACAATTTTTCGAGAAAAAAGTCTAGTACCCTCCAATGCACTTATTAAAGCAATGGCCGATGCTCAGGCGGGATTGTTCCGGCCCGAGAGAGAGAATGACAAGCTGACACGTGCCCACGGGAATCTTGAAAAGGTGGATGAACAATAGGCAAAGGCACCGCTATTACGTGGAAGAAAGGGTTTCCTGAGTATGATGAAAGTCACAGAAGCCGTAAGATAAAGAAGGACCGAGAGTCAGACCGGATCGGGAAGATAGAAGAGGAACTAGCTGGGATGAAGAAGCCGGTAGTGGAAGTACTTAGCCAAAGGTCATCTCAGCCGCAGGCTGATGATCCTGCATTGGATCATAGCCTGTGGAGAAGCAACATGGCTTCCACGAAGGTCCGGGCTAATGATCATGCACTGCCGGATGATGCACCGGAGCCTCGCTACCCCATGGATGATGTCAGAGTGATGCCACAATGTGAGATACATCAGCCAATGAACAACATGTACTTCAAGGTGGCGATCATCACTACTTTACCTTGTCTACCTGGAGCACTCCACCATTCACTTCCGATTACACCTAGTTATGCTCGTGTATCAGTGGATGACCTAGTGGAGGATTATGAGGACCTAGAGATTGACAGTGCTACACCTGAAGGCCATATGAAACTATGTAGAGGTCCCAACCTTGGATAAGGTAGAGATCCCTGTGTTTACAATGCTAGTCCCTGGATCAATAGCTAGCATCCACAGTTAAGATGTAATATCTAGAAACAAAGGTCATAATATAACTTTATAACCAGGAATAACATAATTTTATTACACCTTACATAGCTCATTTGGCTACTACATTACATTGCAGCCGGATATCTATAAGCATGGG
Organism: Avena longiglumis; assembly: GCA_030063025.1. Lineage (NCBI taxonomy): Eukaryota > Viridiplantae > Streptophyta > Magnoliopsida > Poales > Poaceae > Avena > Avena longiglumis. Next base: position 187,291,333 of record CP125974.1, on the reverse strand, counting down.
GTCCTTCATCTTCAAAGTGCCACACGCAAACATGTTGGTTGTAGACTTGTAATCCTAATCAATCAATCTTCACTAAAATCAATCAAACCTGCAACATTACAAGTTACAGCCACAAGGGTCAATACATTTGAATTGTATTGGCAAGTTTCACTACTATGTAGAATATAAGTGGATCCTATCATTACATGCATATTTGGCTAGGTAGGGTTTTAGGCTCATTTGCAGAAAGCAATAATTTATCCTATCTTTTCAAAATGGTTTTGGTCTTTTGTCAAATCTTTTCTGAACTCCTTGGTAAATACCCAAGTGTTTCAAGTCTTTGTCAAAACCTCTTGAGCTCCTTGGTAAATCCCCAAGTGCTTCAAGTTTTTATCAAAATCCCTTGAGCTCCTTGGTAAAACCCTTAGTGCTTCAAGTTTTTATCAAAACCTCTTGAGCTCCTTGGTACCCCCAAGTGCTTCAAGTCTTTTGTTATCACTTTAAAGTTTTTCTTTTAGAAATTGGAATGTCGAGATTTCCCATAGCTTCAAGCTTTAGTTGCTCAGTATTGTCCATAACCGGGGACACGGCTAAGTACTTAGATTTTATTATCTTCTGCAGAAGTTGTACACTTTACCCACATGACACAATCTCATCTTGTTGCCACCAGTGGCCGCTGGATAAGTACTCACCAAGATGGAGTACTGGCAGATTGAGAATGTGACGAAATCTTTCCAAAGGGTCATCCCATACACCATTGCTAGCTTGTCTTCAGGCACCCATGTAGGGTTCCGAGTTCCCTCATTTTCAGTTAACCTGAGGACAATGCATGGGTCTTCCCAATGTAGTTGACTAAGCCAGAGCCATAATACCATGTGGCTGTACACGTAAGCCACAGTTGGAGAAACATGTTCAATCTCTAAGTCCCTGGGTGGTTTTTCTTTTGGTGCACAACACAAAGAGATTGCCATCGACATGGTTCATTTTGTTGCCACCTTGTCCAAAACTTGAGTATCCTTGTCCACCCAGGTGGTTCATTGAGTACTTGTTTTATTATATAAAACATAAGTCCTTTTCTCAACTTCATAAAAATTTCAACATGTATCTCTTCTCAAAACATCTAGCATGGCTAAGCATTTTACAACTACATTGTTTTCACTAAGGAATGTATAAGGGTATCCTGTTAGGATTTAACATAGCATAAGTATAGAAATTCTTTTCATGCATGTTTCAAAATCCACTAAGTATAATGAAAATCGTAGGACTTTAGATGATAGTGTAACTTGCCTTTTGGTAGGGAATGTTGGTTCACTTCTTGATCTTTCTAATCTCACACTCTTCTAACTTCACTACAAGTCAATCAAGCAAACACAAATTCAACTAGCATTCCAACAATAATCAAACAATCAAACACACATAAAATAATGGAAAACAAGTCATGCATGCAAGCATGCAAAAGATAGTTTTATTTTGCAAAGGTGGTCTACACTAGGCTCTAAACTTTGCAAGGTTCAAAGTGGTCATTTTCCAAAGTGGAAAAGTCATTTGTCAAAGGGTTTTATCTATAAACCATTTTTAAATCCAATCATCATTTCATGTGATTGAAATTGTTTTTAGCAAAGCAACAATTTTACATTGTTCACCAAATAAGTTGTTAATTCACAAACCTTGGTGTTTTGGGTCAGTAGGTTTGAATCAAAACATTTTCCAAAGGTTTTTTCTCAAAAAACATTTCCATAACAAAATCAACATTTTTATTTGACTAGAAATGGGCTAAAACAAGTTTTTATTCCTAAACTCCACAAAATACGTTTTTAAATCCATGGGTTGGTTCTTAGGGTCAGTAGGTTCACATCAAACCATTTTGCAAAGATTTCAAACTTAAAATCATTTTGGAATAATTTTTCTAACCTAAACAAGCATACAAATGTTTCCGCAAAAACAAACAATTTACCAGAAGCTTTTTACTAAACAAATTGCATGGTTGGATAGGGCTTGTTCCACTGATTCCATTGATATAAAGTTTGCAAATTTTGGACGTGTGGAACAAAAGTTACAAGGTTTACAAGTTTGCATCTAAATCTGATTTCAAATTCTGTTTTAAATCATCCAGTGCCACGCGGCACGTTTCTACTGGTCGATACCAGTTAAAAAGATCGCATGGCTCAAGTGTGCTCTTACCCTTCCGCTCAGGTTCTATTCCTAGCCTCAGGATCAAGATCTAACGGTGTAAATCGCATTGACCATACTCGAGCGGTGCTGATGGCGGTGAGCGGCGGCGCACGGTCGGACGAGGTGCTAGCGGCGGTTACAGGAAGCAAGGAAGAGGTTGGCGAGGCTTACCAGACTCGTAGAGGCTTGCTGAAGCTCGAGGTGGCACTGGCTGGCGAAAGGGCGCACTGGAGCAGGATTAATTGCTCGCCGGAGTCAAGGACGGCGTCAGGTTCATCTGGTGGTTGCCGAGGGTGGTGCTGCGGTTCGCCCCGAGGGAAAACAAGGGCATGGTTAGATGCAACCGAGTGTGGCGAGTGCAGGAGCATGAACGAGAGGGAGTGGGCCGGTCTGTCTTACCAGGGGAAGGTCGCCGTAGAGAGACGTAGACGCGGCGGCGCTCAGAGGTTGTCGAAGCCGAGGTTCTGGGGCGCCCACGGTTGAACGAAAGGCACAGGCAGAAGCGCCAGAGGCTGGGGAGTGTGTGTGCTTGGTCAATGAGGCAAGGGGCGGTGTCTGCTGGCCGGAATTGGTTGCGGAGCTTGCCGGAGCTGTGAGAGCGCGGCTCGAAATTACGACGGCCTGGGGGCAGAGGAAGATAGATGTCTGGGGGGAAAGAGAGGTAAGACGCGGGTGTTTAAAACAGCATGGTCGCAGGGGGAGTAATGGCCGTTAACAGCGCGAATTGATCGCCGGAGTAAAGGACAGGAAACGGCGAGGAGGATTCAGCGCGGGTTTGAAGACGATGAACAGTGGTGTTAGGTCCTATCGTTAGTGGGGGAGAGAGAGACAGGGAGAGCGGCGACTGGTCAGTGTCTGCGCGGGCAGTTAATAGGTGCGAATCGTTTTCTTCGGGAGGGAGAGAAGCTGGGCTGGTTGGGCCTTGTTGGGCTGGCCGACTGGGCTGATGTCTTTTACACATTTTTTTCTTTCCAAATGCTTTTTCTTTTCTATTTCTATTTTATGTTTTGAAATTCAAACAACAAATCAAACATTCAATTCACATCAAACTTTCACCAAACTTTGTATTGAGTTTTGGTTCTGTCTAACAACAATAAACCAAAGTCCCAAAATAAAATAATATATTTTTTATTTTAGGGTCCATTTATAATTAAATAAAATGGATATTAGTTATTAAATCAAATGGGTTTTAATTTATTTAAAACTCCATTTAAAGTCTAAATATTCTCAAAACCAAATCACTAGGTTTTATTTGAAAATAAAGAATACTTGGAAAACTTGTTTAAAATAAATAAATAAGTTTTGATGTTTAATTAAAATAGTAAAACCTTTATTTTTAATAAACTTGGATATTAAATCCTTATTATTTTATTTAAATAAACCTTTACTATTTTTATCCAATAGAAATATTTTATTTCAAAGGTTTGGCCAAGTTTTAGTTTGGCTTTATAAAATAATCCTTATTTAAAATTCTACCTTTTGCTTTGAAAACCAAAACTCTTTATTAAAAGATTCAAAAAATAGTAATTCCAATATTTTTAACTTTATTGTTTATTTTATCTTTTTAAATCCCTTTAGGATTTTATTTGATCAAATAGGTTTTGAAAGTTTCCAATTGGAATCAAAAAGTTTCTTCTCACCCTGAAAATCAACAAAGTTTTATTTTATTCATTTATTTTTCACATTACAAGATTTGGAAAATCTTGGGATGTGACAGGCTACCACCCTTAAAATAAATCTCGTCCCGAGATTTGGGAAGGCTAGGGTTACAAGTAGGCTCAAAAGCATCTAGGGCGCTACCACCCTTAAAAATTTTCCAACTAAATTACATGTTGGCTTGCTTGGGATCTTGGGGAAACTTCTCTGGGAAAACATCTACATAGTGTCCTTTGTTTCCACACTTGGCACATGTGTCAAGGCTGAGATCCTTCATAGGCTTGTTTATCTTGTTCTTCATCTTTTCTGGACAATTGCTTGCATAATGTCCTAGGTTTTTGCAATTGAAACATATGATAAGTTTGAGTTCTTCACGTGTCTCTTGTGGATAAGTTGTTGCATAATGGCCTAGCTCTTTGCAGTTGTTGCACCATACTTGGCCAATCTCTTTATACTTCTGTTTTTCTGGACATTCACTGGAATAGTGTCCCATTTCTTTACAATGATGACATTGCACATGGCTTTTGTCCTTCTTTTTATTTTTGGGCTTCTCCAAAGCTAGGAGTGCATCTAGTTCATGTTGTTCATATGTTATCTGGTAGGTAGGAATGTTTACATGCTTCTTGGACCTTCTATTACTCTTTGGATAATTCATATGCCTCTTCTTTGGTCCTTTGAATTGGGTTGTATTGCATGGAGGTATAAGTGGAGATTTTCCTTTGTCCTCATTCTTCTTGGTAGACTTGGATCCTTCTTGATAGTTTGCAATCATTTGTTGCACTCCACCTTGTTTCCTTTGTTCAACTATGGAATAGATGGGGCATTGGATAGGAACATGGTTATTTCCTTCACATAGGTAGCAAGTAGCTTGAGAGGTTGGACATTGGCCGACTGGATGTTTCTCTTCACAGTTGGGGCATTGATCTCCATGCTCCTTGGAAGTGTGATCCTTGTCTCCACAAATATTACAAGCTTTGGCTCCTTCAAGAATAACACCTTTGCCATCCTTGTTGTCATAAGCTCCTTTGGAAAAATTGCTTTCCATATTGAGCATTTGATCTGTCACCTTATGCAACATTTGGGCTTGGCCTTCCAAAAACTTTTGCAGTGTTGGATCTTCCCAATGGTGTTGGCTATGAATTGAGCTGTCATTTGGTTCAACTAGTTTTGGGTTGCTATGAGTTCCTCCATGTTGTCATCTTGGTTGGTGTTGTTGGTGTTATCAACCTTGATGTTGGAGTCTCTTGGAGTAGTCATATGTTTGGGTTGAATTGAGATTAGAATAGGCAAGACATTTCTAAATAAGGATTCTAATCACATTCATCACAATTCACACAAGCAATGTGCAATCAATCACAAATAAACATTTCACTCAAACAATGAAGTTCAAGCACATTTTTAGGCAACAAAATATTTTTGTTACACCACAGAAGTTGGTATGTTTGACTTAACTAAAATATGGTGGTCCATCTATATGGTTCACTTGTGATCTTTCCATTCTTCTTGGTAGATTTCTTTTGCATGAGATCATGGTTTCCTTGGGAAAAATTCTTGGTCACAAAACTTCAAGTGATGTGGGCTCCTTCTAACTTGTTTTTCCTTAGTCTCCAAATCTTGAGCAAGATTTTTTGCCTCACTTGTCCTTAGTGATAACCATGGTTGAAGTCCTTGGTGAATATGCTGAAGATGTTGAAGTCATTAGAGTTGAAGAAGTTGAAGTCATTAGAGTTGATGAAGTCCTTTGCACATGGTGAAGTCTTTGGCCATGGGGTAGGTTTTTCCATCAAGTTGAAATAGAAGAGATGTAGAATCAAAACCAAAATGGTTGAGGAAAGAGTTTACAAGATTGTTTGTAAATAAGTTTTGGAACAAATACAACTCCTATTTTTCTAAGGTTTTTTGTCCAATCCTAGGTTTACAAATCCTACAGGCAACACAATGCTCTGATACCATCTGTAGAGGTCCCAACCTTGGATAAGGTAAAGATCTCTGTGTTTACAATGCTAGTCCCTGGATCAATAGCTAGCATCCACAGTTAAGATGTAATATCAAGAAACAAATGTCATAATATAACTTTATAACCAGGAATAACATAATTTTATTACACCTTACATAGCTCATTTGGCCACTACATTACATTGGAGTGGAATATCTATAAGCATGGGGTCCTTCATCTTCAAACTGCCACACGCAAACATGTTGGTTGTAGACTTGTAATCCTAATCAATCAATCTTCACTAAAATCAATCAAACCTGCAACATTACAAGTTACAGCCACAAGGGTCAATACATTTGAATTGTATTGGCAAGTTTCACTACTATGTAGAATATAAGTGGATCCTATCATTACATGCATATTTGGCTAAGTAGGGTTTTAGGATCATTTGTAGAAAGCAATAATTTATCATATCTTTTCAAAATGGTTTTGGTATTTTGTCAAATCTTTTCTGAACACCTTGGTAAATCCCCAAGTGTTTCGAGTCTTTATCAAAACCTCTTGAGCTCCTTGGTAAATCCCCAAGTGCTTCAAGTTTTTATCAAAATCCCTTGAGCTCCTTGGTAAAACCCCAAGTGCTTCAAGTTTTTATCAAAACCTCTTGAGCTCCTTGGTACCCCCAAGTGCTTCAAGTCTTTTGTTATCACTTTAAAGTTTTTCTTTTAGAAATTGGAATGTCGAGATTTCCCATAGCTTCAAGCTTTAGTTGCTCAGTATTGTCCATAACCGGGGACACGACTAAGTACTTAGATTTTATTATCTTCTGCAGAAGTTGTACACTTTACCCACATGACACAATATCATCTTGTTGCCACCAGTGGCCGCTGGATAAGTACTCACCAAGATGGAGTACTGGCAGATTGAGAATGTGACGAAGTCTTTCCAAAGGGTCCTCCCATACACCATTGCTAGCTTGTCTTCAGGCACCCATGTAGGGTTCCGAGTTCCCTCATTTTCAGTTAACCTGAGGACAATGCATGGGTCTTCCCAATGTAGTTGACTAAGCCAGAGCCATAATATCATGTGGCTGTACACGTAAGCCACAGTTGGAGAAACATGTTCAATCTCTAAGTCCCTGGGTGGTTTTTCTTTTGGTGCACAACACAAAGAGATTGCCATCGACATGGTTCCTTTTGTTGCCACCTTGTCCAAAACTTGAGTATCCTTGTCCACCCAGGTGGTTCATTGAGTACTTGTTTTATTATATAAAACATAAGTCCTTTTCTCAACTTCATAAAAATCTCAACATGTATCTCTTCTCAAAACATCTAGCATGGCTAAGCATTTTACAACTACATTGTTTTCACTAAGGAATGTATAAGGGTATCCTGTTAGGATTTAGCATAGCATAAGTATAGAAATTCGTTTCATGCATGTTTCAAAATCCACTAAGTATAATGAAAATAGTAGGACTTTAGATGATAGTGTAACTTGCCTTTTGGTAGGGAATGTTGGTTCACTTCTTGATCTTGCTAATCTCACACTCTTCTAACTTCACTACAAGTCAATCAAGCAAACACAAATTCAACTAGCATTCCAACAATAATCAAACAATCAAACACACATAAAATAATGGAAAACAAGTCATGCATGCAAGCATGCAAAAGATAGTTTTATTTTGCAAAGGTGGTCTACACTAGGCTCTAAACTTTGTAAGGTTCAAAGTGGTCATTTTCCAAAGTGGCAAAGTCATTTGTAAAAGGGTTTTATCTATAAACCATTTTTAAATCCAATCATCATTTCATGTGATTGAAATTGTTTTTAGCAAAGCAACAATTTTACATTGTTCACCAAATAAGTTGTTAATTCACAAAACTTGGTGTTTTGGGTCAGTAGGTTTGAATCAAAACATTTTCCAAAGGTTTTTTCTCAAAAAACATTTCCATAACAAAATCAACATTTTTATTTGACTAGAAATGGGCTAAAACAAGTTTTTATTCCTAAACTCCACAAAATACGTTTTTAAATCCATGGGTTGGTTCTTAGGGTCAGTAGGTTCACATCAAACCATTTTGCAAAGATTTCAACCTTAAAATCATTTTGGAACAATTGTTCTAACCTAAACAAGCATACAAATGTTTCTGCAAAAACAAACAATTTACCAGAAGCTTTTTAATAAACAAATTGCATGGTTGGATAGGGCTTGTTCCACTGATTCCATTGATATAAAGTTTGAAAATTTTGGACGTGTGGAACAAAAGTTACAAGGTTTACAAGTTTGCATCTAAATCTGATTTCAAATTCTGTTTAAATCATCCAGTGCCACGCGGCACATTTCTATTGGTCGATACCGGTTCGGGTGGATCGGCCTCTGTGAGGCGTTGGATCTAAATAGATCACACGTCTCAAGTGTGCTCTTACCCTTTCGCTCAGGTTCTATTCCTAGCCTCAGGATCAAGATCTAACGGTGTAAATCGTATTGACCATACTCGAGCGGTGCTGACGGCGGTGAGCGGCGGCGCACGGTCGAACGAGGTGCTAGCGGCGGTTACATGAAGCAAGGAAGAGGTTGGCAAGGCTTACCAGACTCGTAGAGGCTTGCTGAAGCTCGAGGTGGTACTGGCTGGCGAAGGGGCGCACTGGAGTGGGATTAATTGCTCGCCGGAGTCAAGGACGGCGTCGGGTTCGTCTGGTGGTCGTCAAGGGTGGTGCTGTGGTTCGCCCCGAGGGAAAACAAGGGCACGGTTAGATGCAACCGAGTGTGGCGAGTGCAGGAGCATGAACGAGAGGGCGTGGGGCGGTCTGTCTTACCAAGGGAAGGTCGCCGGAGAGAGACGCAGACGCGACGGCGCTCAGAGGTTGTCGAAGCCGAGGTTATGGGGCGCCCGCGGTTGAACGAAAGGCACAAGAAGAAGCGCCAGAGGCTGGGGACTGTGTGTGCTTGGTCAATGAGGCAAGGGGCGGTGTCTGCTGGTCGGAATTGGTTGCGGAGCTCGCCGGAGCAGTGAGAGCGCGTCTCGAAATTACGACGGCCTGGGGGCAGAGGAAGATAGATGTCTGGGAGGAAAGAGAGGTAAGACGCGGGTGTTTAAAACAGCGTGGTCGCAGGGGGAGTAATGGCCGTTAACAGCGTGAATTGATCGCCGGAGTAAAGGACAGGAAACGGCGAGGAGGATTCAACGTGGGTTTGAAGACGATGAACAGTGGTGTGGGGTCCTGTCGTTAGTGGGGGAGAGAGAGACATGGAGAGGGGCCACTGGTCAGTGTCTGCGCGGGTCAGTTAACAGGTGCGAATCGTTTTCTTCGGGAGGGAGAGAAGCTGGGCTGGTTGGGCCTTGTTGGGCTGACCGACTGGGCTGCTGTCTTTTACACATTTTTTTCTTTCCAAATGCGTTTTCTTTTCTATTTCTATTTTCTGTTTTGAAATTCAAACAACAAATCAAACATTCAATTCACATCAAACTTTCACCAAACTTTGTATTGAGTTTTGGTTCTGTCTAACAACAATAAACCAAAGTCCCAAAATAAAATAATATATATTTTTATTTTAGGGTCCATTTATAATTAAATAAAATGGATATTAGTTATTAAATCAAATGGGTTTTAATTTATTTAAAACTCCATTTAAAGTCTAAATATTCTCAAAACCAAATCAATAAGTTTTATTTGAAAATAAAGAATACTTGGAAAACTTGTTTAAAATAAATAAATAAGTTTTGATGTTTAATTAAAATAGTAAAACCTTTATTTTTAATAAACTTGGATATTAAATCCTTATTATTTTATTTAAATAAACCTTTACTATTTTTATCAAATAGAAATATTTTATTTCAAAGGTTTGGCCAAGTTTTAGTTTGGCTTTATAAAATAATCCTTATTTAAAATTCTACCTTTTGCTTTGAAAACCAAAACTCTTTATTAAAAGATTCAAAAAATAGTAATTCCAATATTTTTAACTTTATTGTTTATTTTATCTTTTTAAATCCCTTTAGGATTTTATTTGATCAAATAGGTTTTGAAAGTTTCCAATTGGAATCAAAAAGTTTCTTCTCACCCTGAAAATCAACGAAGTTTTATTTTATTCATTTATTTTTCACATTACAAGATTTGGAAAATCTTGGGATGTGACAAACTAGGAGACGCCACATCATTCTATGGCAAAAGAAGTACATCAAGTTTCCAGGTTCGGTGACATGGCCACCGAATCCGAGGAATCCAAGTCCCCCCAATGATCGTCAACCTCCAAGTCCACACCTTGATGAGAGGGATGTCGATCGCCGTAGCGCGAGTACATCTCGATCTCCGCCTCCATACCCAGCTACGTCATTGGAAGAGAGAAAGGCAGCCGCTCCCCCGTGCCCTACTTAGAAGAAAGGTGGTATGGCGAAGATAGTCGACATCCCGCCGGCTCTTCCAAGATACCTTATGACAGGACTGATGAGAAAAATGCCGTGGAAGTGGCTGCCTACAATAAGACTTTTTTTTGCAACAAAAAAGCCCAAGCCAAAACAGGTATTTGATGGAAAACCCAAAAATTGGGCTAAGTACTTTCTTGAGCAACCATCCCAAATATCGATGAACCTGGAATCAGACTATAACCACGAAATTATTAAGCAAGCAAGTGCCAAGTCTAAGCAGGACAAGAAAACAAGTGCAAAAAGCGGGAAACAAATTCCTCGGCTCGAACAACAGAAGAATCAATCGGTCCCCCGCTCATAGTGAGTTGTGATATTGACAAGGACTTCATAGCCGATATGGATAAGTACATGCAATTATTGGACCCAGAGCCAAGGCTGCTGCTGGACAAATGGGCCTCACTGTAGCGTAGGCCAAAGAAAATGCTACCGAATCATGTATGTCTCTTGTTTAATATTTAGGCTATGAAGAAACACCGATGGGTGAGATAGCATGGAATTATGTAAAAGGGATGCCTCTAGTCAGTCATGAGGAGTACACACGTCTATCAACACATATGCGAAATCTGCATGACTAGTACACTGTGCAAACACTCGAAAGAATGGTTTTTGGTGGACGTTAGAGTGGAGCATCACTTTAAACCTTACTTGAAATGGATTCAAATGAACGAACTATTTCAGGCATACAATCAGCGGGCCCTCGATAAATCTATCCTTGGTTGCTATTGTTTATAAGTGATTGATTTATGTAATTAAGTCTCTATCTCAGCTTGTTTATTGCATTAACATGTTATCCTGACTATATATACTTTTGTACGTTGTTATGCAGAATGAATATGCTTAAATTCAAAAGAGCTAGAAAATATTACATTGGGTTTATTGATCCATATATCGTTAATGAACATACGTTACACAATCACTCCAAGTACGTGGAGGATAACCTGTCCAGGTTTTTAATCAAGCATAATTACTATAAGGAAATACTATTTCATTACAACTTCAAGTGAATGTTTCTATCTTGTACACATTCTTTTTTGCTTACTCAATATTAAGTGTAATTGATGAGTTACGCATGTCTTCTTATGTAAACGTCTGCATGTTTCACTAGATTCTGTTAAACATTCAAGTTGACAAGTCCCTAGTTAAATTCAATGACTCATTAAGTTGGTACCAAGAGAAGTGGAGCGACATGGAAGCAATGTTCCAAAAGTAATTTCAATTATTACCGCATTATATCGACCTTTTTCGTTCATTTCCTGATAACAAGTACTCTCTTCGTTTCAAAATATAAGATGATTTAGCTTTGTGAAGCGAATGTATCTAGACTTTTCTTTTAATATGTAGGTTCACTCAGGTTTGTAGTGAATCTAGACACTAAAAGAAGTCTAGATACATTTTCTTCACAAACCTAAAACATATTATATTTTGAAATGGAGGGAGTAATTAATAACTCATTTTTTCATTTTCTTTACCGAGCAGGTGTTAGACATGGTTCAAAAAGAAAGTACAAGGTCCATTTAAAGATGAGATAACTTATAAAACAGTGAAGGGTTTGCAATAGTCACCAGACACTCATTTATATGGATTCTACATTTGCGAGTACATTCGCGAGTTAACCAGTGAGCGAAGAGTTGATTCAACTTATATTCACTGGTTTTAGGAGAAGCTCAACCCAGAATAGTGCATACGAGCACTTCAAGAGGAATTTGCGGGATTTTTTATGAAGGAGATCATTGATGAAAGGGGATAACATTATGTGGAGGATGAGGAACTCAATATGATTTAGTGATCTCCATGTAATTAAATAGTTGTATATATCAAATTGTATATGTATGCTTGCAATAGATCAAATATTAATAATATATGCATCAACATATACTATGTATGTAGTAGCATCAAATATATATACGGAAACATGTTTGAAATTATAACGAAACACAAATTTAAAAAGGAACAAAATGAAAAGGAAAACAAAAATCGTGTCGCGACAGAGAAACACAAGAATCTCTATCGCAACAGGAAAAACTTTAGTCTCAGATGGTGTTACGGCCCGGTACTAGATGTCCTCCAGTCCCCGCCGTGTTGCCACTGCCACGTGGTGGCCTCTAGTCCCGGTTCATAGAAAATCGGGACTAGAAATAGAGGCCTCTAGTCCCGAATTCGCAGTCCCAGGTGTGAAACCGGGATTAGAGCCCGTTACGGCCCGGGACTAGAGCCCCATTTTCCACTAGTGTGAGTTAAGGGTATCTAAAAATTAGCGAGGATGTGTGTACAACGGTATTATCATCAAAGTCATCATACACTAGAGGAAAAAGGACCATCCGTTCGCCACCCCTGGGAGCATTAGTCCTTGTTGCGCCACCAACCGGGACTAATGCTGGCACGCGTCCCGGTTGGAGCGGGCACGGGGCCAGGGGGCATGGGTCCCGGTTGGTAAGGGGGCATGCGTCCCGGTTGGAGCCACCAACAGGGACTAAAGGTTTGGCCACAGCCACGTGGCGTGGCACGCACCTTTAGTCCCGGTTGCTGGCTCCAACCGGGACTAAAGACCCCTTGCCCTCTATAAATGCATGACGCCCTCTGCCCACTGCTTTTTTGAATGGTGTAAGGTGTGAGGGTGTGTGCTAGTTTTTTCTCATGCATGCATTGAAGGTGTTTGTTGAAATGTTTGAGTGAAAAATCCGGTTGAATTTCTCATAGAACAAAAATATAGAAGGTGTCCGACGCACTTGAGCTTTCTCCTCTTTATTTCCCTCGATCGAGGTTAGCAATCCTATCTTTTCTAGGTCATTGATACAATTCATGTGTCGTGAATTGGTTATTTCACTATTTACGATGTCCTGTTTTTGATAAACTTACTTATATGATGCAGATGAACGGTCGGGAATGGATGTACGGTGACCGGGTAGCCGGGTATATCAAAGGCGTGGATAAATTTATCGATGTGGATACGGCAAACAAAGAGAATGGATTTATACGTTGTCCATGTGTTCAATGTCGGAACAACAAGGAGTACTCTTCCTCGAAAATCATTCGCGGCCACCTGATTATGAAAGGTTTCATGCCCAACTATAATTGCTGGACCAAGCACGGGAAAGAGGGGTTATGATGGAAGATGGTGAAGAAGAAGATGATGATAACAACTATCATCATATGTTTCTGAATACGGTGATACTGCTATGGAAGACAATGGAGAGGAAAAAGGTGAAGAACGGGCATCGATGAGCGGTGATGAACTTGGTAGGGTCATTTCGATGCAAAGCGAGACCGTGAAATGAAAATGAGAAGTTGAAGTTAGAGGGCATGTTAGAAGATCACAAGAAATTGTTGTACCCAAATTGTGAAGATGGCAGCACAAAGCTCGGTACCACATCGGAATTGTTGTGATGGAAGGCGAGTGTGGTCTAACGACTCCTCATTTGAAAAGATCTGAAAATAATGAAGTCAAGTTTCCAAAACATAACGAACTTCCCGAGAGTACCTCTGAAGCAAAGAAGACTCTGTCCTCCGGGATTAGATGTGAAAAGATACATGCATGCATTAATGATCGCATCCTCTACATGTAAGGAGTATGAGAATTTAGATAAATGCCGGTATGCAGCGTTGCGTATAAGATCGACGAGATGACCCCGGTGATGTTGAGGAGAGCCCTCAGGAAGAGGGTTCTGCTAAGGTTATGTGGTATGCTCCTATAATACCAAGGTTGAAACGCATGTTCGAAACAAAGAGCATGCCAGGTTGTTGCGATGGCACAAAGAAGACCGTAAGAAAGACGGGAGTTGAGACACCTGCCGATGGGTCACAGTGGAGAAAAATCGAGAGACTTCCGACTTTGCGGTGTGACGCAAGGAACTTATGGTTTGGTCTAAGTACGGATGGCATGAATCCTTTTGGGAGCAGAGCTGCAGTCAAAGACTGCCCGTGACTCTATGTATCTACAACCTGCCTCCTTGGTTGTGCATGAAGCGTAAGTTCATTATGATGCCAAGTGCTCATCCAAGGCCGAAGCAACCGGCAACGACATTGATGTGTACCTTAGGCCATTAGTTGAAGAACTCTTACTGTGGGGCAAACCAGGTGTACGTGCGTGGGATGAGAACAAACAGAGCCATTTAATCTCGAGGGTTGTTATTCAGAACCATCAATGATTGGCTCGCTCTTAGTAACCTTTCGTGACGCATAAAACAAAGGATATAAGGCATGCACCCACTGTTTAGATAAGACCGAAGGTACATATTTGCATAAATGCAAGAAGGTTGTGTACCTAGCGAATCGACGATTTCTTCCACCAATCATCCCGTAAGAAAGAAAGGCAAGCATTTCAAAGGTGAGGCGGATCACGGAAGAAGCCCGAACTCCCACCGGTGATGATGTATTTGGTATGGTCAAGGACATAGAAGTAATCTTTGGAAAGGGTCCTGGCGGTCAATCAGTTCCGAACGACGTCGCTACAGGACACGCACCCATGTGTAAGAAGAAATCTATATTTTGGGAGCTGCCATATTGGAAAGTCCTGCGTGTCCGCTCTTCAATCGACGTGATGCACGTGACGAAGAATCTCTGGTGAACTGCTAGGATTCCTAGGCGTGTATGGGAAGACAAAAGATACACCAAGCACGGGAGGACCAACAAATTATGAAAGACCCAAAGAACATGCATACTGAGATAACAAGACGGATAAAGGGCCACTTAAGTCGTGCCAGCTATGCTCTTACCAAAGCGTAGAAGGAAATCTTTTTGAAGTCCTTTACAAGATCAAGGTGCCGCGGGCTTCTCATCTAATATAAAGGGATAATAAATATGGCAGAGAAAAGTTCCAAAACCTGAAGTCTCATGGTATCACGTGATTATGACGCAGCTTCCGATTGCATTGAGGGGGCTTCTACCGTAAAATGTTCGAGTACCCATTGTGAAGCTGTGTGCATTCCTCAATGCAATATCTCAGAAGGTAATCAATCCAGATATTCTGCCAAGATTACTGAAGGATGTGGTACAATGTCTTGTTAGTTTTGAATTGGTGTTCCCACCATCCTTCTTCAATATTATGACGCATCTACTGGTTCATCTAGTGGAAGAGATTGCCATTCTCGGTCCGTATTTCGCACAATATGTTCCCTTTGAGAGGTTCATGGAGTCTTAAAGAAATATGTTCATAACCGTAGACCAGAAGGAAGCATCTCCAAGGGATATGGAATGAGGAGGTCATTGAGTTTTGTGTTGACTTTATTCGACCTTAAGCCGATTGGTGTTTCGACTCATGCATGAGGGAAGACTAAGTGGAAAAGGCACGCTGGGAAAGAAAGCACTGATATGTAGGGACGGGGATTCTTTCACTAAAGCACACTACACAGTTCTACATAATTCCACCTTGGCAGCTCCGTATATGGAGGAACACAAGAATATTGTATGCTCCAAAAACCCGGGGAAGCCTGAATCATGGATTACAGATGAACACATGAAGTCTGTCGGTGGTTGGATGCGGACACATCTCTTGAATGACACCACTGTTGGAGATCAGCTATACTTGTTGGTCACACACCATCTTCTCGTATTGAATTTCCAAGGGTACGAAATAAATGGGAATACATTCTACACGATCGCCCAAGATAAAAAGAGCACCAACCAAAATAGTGGTGTCCGCTTTGATGCAATAGACGAGAATGGACAAAAGGACACATATTATGGTTACATAGAGGAGATATGGGAACTAGACTATGGAGTCTCTTTTAAGGTCCCTTTGTTTCGTTGCAAATGGGTCAACCTGAATGGGGAAGGGTAAAGATAGACCAGTTATGCGGAATGACAACAAGGATCTCAACAATCTTGGTTATAGAGATGAACCATTCGTCCTAGCCAATGATGTGTCTCAGGTTTTCTATGTGAAGGACATGTCCTCCGCATCAAAAAAGAAAAATATGCAAACGAATACATCATATGATGATCCAAAGCGCCACATAGTTCTTTCAGGAAAAGAAACATCGTGGGAATCGAGGGCAAGATGTACATGTCAAGATTATAATAAGTTTGATGAAA
Organism: Avena longiglumis; assembly: GCA_030063025.1. NCBI lineage: Eukaryota > Viridiplantae > Streptophyta > Magnoliopsida > Poales > Poaceae > Avena > Avena longiglumis. The sequence continues at coordinate 187,275,142 of CP125974.1, read as the reverse complement.
TTCCGCCTTCAAAGGAAAACTGACCCAAGCATTCCGTTAAGTAAAGAAGATGCTCCATGGTTACGTCTGAAGCGGTCATAAGGAATGACATATGCCAAGAAGTTCATGCTCATATTATGTAACTCTAGTTCATGTCTTTCGCGGTTTGTGGCTTGACCGAAGGATATATTTAGCGGTTTGTGGCCTTTAGTCCCGGTTTTGTAGTCTCAGTTTTTAATATTAATAAATGTCTTGAGTGTTAGTCCCATTTTGTGGCTGGACCGGGAGTGCCTCTATGACCAGTTTCTCGGAGATGCCGAGGAGGGCCCGTCAAGCATCTCCCTGAAACTGGCCGCAGTGGTGTCCCTGCTCTTGAAAACCATCTTGCAGCTTGTAACTTCACTAACTAGATCAATATGACTCAGAGCTAACTAATTTCACATATTAGGGAGTGCCTCTATGACCAGTTTCTCGGAGATGCCGAGGACCGAGCCCGTCAAGATCTCCTCAAACTGGCCGCAGTGGTGTCCTCGCCTCGAAAACCATCTTGCAGCTTGTAACTTCACTAACTAGATCAATACGCCTGAGCTAACTAATTTCACATATTAGAGTGCCTCTATGACAGTTTCTCGGAGATGCCGAGGACTGGGCCCGTCGGCATCTCCCCAAACTGGCCGTAGTGGTGTCCTCGCTCGAAAACCATCTTGCAGCTTGTAACTTCACTAACTAGATCAATACGCCTGAGCTAACTAATTTCACATATTAGGAGTGCCTCTATGACCATTTCTCGGAGATGCCGGAGGATCGGCCCGTCGGCATCTCCCCGAACTGGCCGTAGTGGTGTCCTCGCTCTAAAACCATCTTGGAGATGCCTCAAACTGGCTGGAGGATCGGACTCACAAGGATGCATATTTATAGTACAAGCAGCTCGGCATAATGTCGACACTCACGACATAATGTCGACATCACCCCTATTATTAGTGCCGACTCATTTTAGTCCCGTTGGTGTCTCCAACCGACTAAAGGTTCATCTTTAGTCCGTTGGTGACACCATCCGGGACAAGGTACAAGCGCACGACATAATGTCGACACTCACCCCTATTATTAGTGTTGTCTGGCCCACTCTGCCGCAATCCCTTTAGTCCCGGTTTGTGACTACATCCGGGACTAAATGTGTGCCGAACAATGATCATATGTGTGTGGACATTGGTATGTAGAACAATGTTGCAGGAGGAAGTTTTCCTTTTTGTCGCACGGAAAATCCCTTTTCCATTTTCCGAGCGCAAAAAACGGTCGCTTTTGTGAAGTAACCACCAAAATGCCGTTTCAGAATGCTACCGTCCTATTTTCCTAAAATACTAGACCACCTTACATGGACTATATCCCAACCGGTACAAATCGGGACTAAATATGAACCCTCTCTTTATATAGGAATTTCCCTCTATTTATTAGGTAACACTTAAGACATTTATTAATATTAAAACCGGACAAATCGGGACTAGCTAACACTCAGTGCCTAAAGCCGCCTTTAGTCATAATCATGCCTAGTCCTATAGTACGCAGCTCGTGGTCTTCATCGTCGTCGTCATCATCATCGCCATCGCCACCGCCACTCGGGATCCTCGGCCCATCCATGGCATATACCAGGGCCATTCCAGCCTTGGATTCACGGCGGGTGGGAGAGGGGTCTCGAAGCGATGGCCATCACTGGACGATGTGGGGCGGGTGGACTCGTGGGCACCGTGGCGAGGATGGTCTCCCGGCGATGTAGCGCATCACTGATGATAGTACGGTTCTCCCACCACGCATTTACGGCCTACTTCCGTTGTTGTTCACCGTGGCGGGCCATCACCCTCGTACTGGCGAGCTCCTTTCCGCCTATTAGCGAAGAAGGCATTCTGTGTGTCTTAGTTGTCGGGATCCCACTGGGATCCATCCGCTGCCCGGCGTGAGCTCGTGGTAGAAGTGGAGCCAGTGATGGCGTCAAGGCGGAACCTTGAGGGACAGAGGGACAGAACCCTCCAACACAAGATCCAGCCGGGCGGCGGTACCCAGTGGACAAGGGTAGTTGGAGGCGCACAGCGCCTCGGTCTCCTCGAGGGTCAGAATGGCCCAGTAGGCGTTGTCCATTGTTCTAAGAGAGGAAGGTGTGGATGTGTGGATAGCCATGACACGATCACCCTAAATATAGAGGGAAAGGGCGGGAAAACTTGGCGTGAAGCTTTGGGAAATGGCGGGAAATATCTTTAGTCCCGGTTAGTGACTACATCCGGACTAAAAGCTCTCGTAGAAAGGAAAGGGCAGGAAAACTTGGCGGGAAGAGGTGGGAAATGGCGGAAAATATCTTTAGTCCCGGTTTGTGACTACATCCGGACTAAATGTCTTGAACAATGATCATGTTTCAAAAACCTTCATAAAATTACCTATCATGTTCGAGGTTTCATGGCTTTCGTCCAAATGACCGATGTTATGTGCTGAATCACGGCATAGTTTGTGATGTTGTGCCCATATTATGCATGTGTGTGGACATTGGTATGGAGAAAATGTTGCAGGAGGAAGTTTTCCTTTTGTCGCACGGAAAAGCCCTTTTCCATTTTCCGAGCAAAAAACGGGTCGCTTTGTGAAGTAACCACCAAAATGCCGCTTCGTAATGCTACCGTCCTATTTTCCTAAAATACTAGACCACCTTACATGGAATATATCCCAACCGGTACATCTCAAACCTTTTCGTCCATCCCCGGTAAAAGGACAAATGTCTGCGAATCGGTAGGAAGTGGGTCCGTTTGTACTACAGTACATGATCTATCGCCCGTGATTTTTGAAAAAATCATTTTAGACTCGCAATATGTGGTTTCTTTAGAGATCCAATGCAAGTTCTAACGATGCCCGCCCCTATCTTCATGCACACCGTTCGACCATAGTTAGAAATTCAAATAATTCAAAACAGGCATAATAAATTCAAAAAAATCCGAACAATGAAAATCCTTCGGTGGTGTCATATTATGTTACATAGTTGAAAGGAAAAATACCAGACTTGGTATATTGATCATGTTTCAAAAACCTTCACAAAATTACCTATCATGTTCGAGGTTTCATGGCTTTCGTCCAAATGACCGATGTTATGTGCTGAATCACGGCATAGTTTGTGATGTTGTGCCCATATTATGCATGTGTGTGGACATTGGTATGGAGAACAATGTTGCAGAGAAAGTTTTCCTTTTTGTCGCACGGAAAAGCCCTTTTCCATTTTCCGAGCGCAAAAAAACGGGTCGTTTTGTGAAGTAACCACCAAAATGCCACTTCAGAATGTTACCGTCCCATTTTCCTACAATACTAGACCCCCTTACATGGACTATATCCCAACCGTACATCTCAAACCTTTTCGTCCATCCCCGGTAAAAGGACAAATGTCCGAATCGGCAGGAAGTGGGTCCGGTTTGTACTACAGGTACATGATCTATCGCCTGATTTTTGAAAAATCATTTTAGACTCGCAATATGTGGTTTCTTCAGAGATCCAATGCAAGTTCTAACGATGCCCTCCCCTATCTTCATGCACACCGTTCGACCATAGTTAGAAATTCAAATAATTCAAAACGGGCATAATAAATTCAAAAAATTCAACAATGAAAATCCTTCGTGGTGTCATATTATGTTACATAGTTGAAAGGAAAAATACCAGACTTGGTATATTGATCATGTTTCAAAAACCTTCACAAAATGACCTATCATGTTCGAGGTTTCATGGCTTTCGTCCAAATGACCAATGTTATGTCTGAATCACGGCATAGTTTGTGATGTTGTGCCCATATTATGCATGTGTGTGGACATTGGTATGTAGAACAATGTTGCAGGAGGAAGTTTTCCTTTTGTCGCACGGAAAAGCCCTTTTCCATTTTCCGAGCGCAAAAACGGGTCGCTTTTGTGAAGTAACCATCAAAATGCCGCTTCGTAATGCTACCGCCCTATTTTCCTAAAATACTAGACCACATTACATGGACTATATCCCAACCGTACATCTCAAACCTTTTCGTCCATCCCGGTAAAAGGACAAATGTCTCGAAATCCAGGAAGTGGGTCCGGTTTGTACTATGTACATGATCTATCGCCCGTGATTTTTTGAAAAATCATTTTAGACTCGCAATATGTGGTTTCTTCAGAGATCCAATGCAAGTTCTAACGATGCCCGTCCCCTATCTTCATGCACACCGTTCGACCATAGTTAGAAATTCAAATAATTCAAAACGGGCATAATAAATTCAAAAAAATCCGAACAATGAAAATCCTTCGTGGTGTCATATTACGTTACATAGTTGAAAGTAAAAATACCAGACTTGGTATATTGATCATGTTTCAAAAACCTTCACAAAATGACCTATCATGTTCGAGGTTTCATGGCTTTCATCAAATGACCGATGTTATGTCTTGAATCACGCATAGTTTGTGATGTTGTGCCCATATTATGCATGTGTGTGGACATTGGTATGTAGAACAATGTTGTAGGAGGAAGTTTTCCTTTTGTCGCACGGAAAAGCCCTTTTCCATTTTCCGAGCGCAAAAAACGTCGTTTTGTGAAGTAACCACCAAAATGCCGCTTCGTAATGCTACCGCCCTATTTTCCTAAAATACTAGACCACCTTACATGGACTATATCCCAACCGTACATCTCAAACCTTTTCGTCCATCCCGTAAAAGAACAAATGTCTGCGAAATCGGTAGGAAGTGGGTCCGTTTGTACTACGGTACATGATCTATCGCCCGTGATTTTTTGAAAAATCATTTTAGACTCGCAATATGTGGTTTCTTCAGAGATCCAATGCAAGTTCTAACGATGCCCGTCCCTATCTTCATGCACACCGTTCGACCATAGTTAGAAATTGAGATAATTCAAACGCATAATAAATTCAAAAAAACGGCATATAAGTTCAAAATCCAAACACTTCTTATGTTTAAAGTTTTTCTAAATTCCAAATTGATATTAAAAAATATAAGTTAATTCATTTTTAATTGTAAATGGTTCATATTTTAAATGGTTACATAAATTATTTTTAAAATGTAAAAATGTTTTTGAATTATTTATTTAAATCCAAGCACTTTTTATGTTTAAATTTTTCTAAATTCCAAATTAATATTCAAAAATATAAGTTAATTCATTTTAAAAGGTTACATTAATTATTTTTAAAATAGAATATGTTTTTGAATTATTTATTCAAATCCATACACTTCTTATATTTAAAGTTTTTCTAAATTCCAAATTAATATTCAAAAATATAAGTTAATTCATTTTAATAGGTTACATTAATTATTTTTAAAATAGAATATGTTTTTGAATTATTTATTCAAATCCATACACTTCTTATATTTAAAGTTTTTCTAAATTCCAAATTAATATTCAAAAATATAAGTTAATTCATTTTAAAAGGTTACATTAATTATTTTTAAAATAGAATATGTTTTTGAATTATTTATTCAAATCCATACACTTCTTATATTTAAAGTTTTTCTAAATTCCAAATTAATATTCAAAAATATAAGTTAATTCATTTTAAAAGGTTACATTAATTATTTTTTTAAAATAGAATATGTTTTTGAATTATTTATTCAAATCCATACACTTCTTATATTTAAAGTTTTCTAAATTCCAAATTGATATTAAAAAAATATAAGTTAATTCATTTTTAATTGTAAATGGTTCATATTTTAAATGGTTACATTAATTATTTTTCAAAACAGAAAATGGTTTCGAATTATTTATTCAAATCCAAACACTTTTTATGTTTAAAGTTTTTCTAAATTCCAAATTAATTATCATTTAAAAAACATTACAAATTTAAACCCCAAAATAAAAAAAAGGCGGGAACAGAGAGAAAATAACTGAAAAAATTTGAAAACAGGGGAATACGTCCCGGTTGGAGCCACCAACCGACGGAAGAGTCCTCGCGCCGCTTCTTCACTGCTGAAAATTGGACTATAGGTCCCGGTTGGTGGCTCCAACCGGGACGTATGCCCTTTTAGTCCCGGTTGGAGCCACCGGGACTAAAGGCCCTTTAGTTATAACAGGCGTGCCTCCTCTTCTTCCTTCCCACTCTGCCTCTTGCCATCGCCGACGACGACGCCGCCAGTCGCTTCGCCACTGTCAAGGCTCCGTCGTCAACGCCTCCGCCTCCGGCCACCGCGTCTCTTCCTCTGACGCATCGCGCCTTCGCGTCTCTTCCCGACGACCACGGCCGCCGCTTCTGCCTTCCGTCGACGATCGCGCTTCCCCCCAGCGCTGCAGTACGACGCCGCCTGCCTCCTCTCTCTCCTCCCTCTCTGCTGGTGGTGGTGCATCGTCATTGCCGTTTCCTCCACTGGCTGTTTCCCCACCGCTGCGTCAGTGCACGGCGTGGCCACGGTGGCTTCTTGATGTGGCCTAGGGCCCAGACTTTCGATGTGATGGCTAGGTTCATCTTGGTAAAAAACCCAACCCTTGCTGATGTCATATTGACACAAGAATTCAATTTTAAATGATTTAATAATTCCAGAAATTGATATAAACTTGTAAATTCAATATCTTTTTATTTATAAGTCGGAAAAATACAAATAATATATCAAATTGTTCAGAAAAATGAAACCTATCTATTTAACCTATAATCATGCATTGTTCAACAATTTAAATGACAAGTATAATTAGAAGAACAAATGCACCCTCTCATATGTTAGGAGTTTCCCAGTTAGGGTTTTCACCGTCAAACCCCGATTAAATCGTCGAGCATGTCTTAGGGTTACATTCCAATGCAAATTAACTTGTCATATCATCATACTTGCTTGAGCATTGCATCGATGCCATGTGTTGATTGTTTCCTTTCTTTTTGTTTTTGATTATTAGGTTTATTATTAGTTAGGTATTATTAGGTTTATTAATTAGTTTGGTATTATTGGTCTTCGACCCCACTGGTCAGTCAATGTGGGTAGCCCCAACCGATTCACATTGTCAGTCACGTGGTTAGATAAGGAATCATTAATACCCCTTAGGTGCATGTGGGTTCGACGATGTGCCTTCGCCAGGGCATTCCGAACCCTCTTAAATCGATTCCAATATGGTATTTTGTTAGTATCTAGTGTTACCTATCTGCTGGATAGTTTCCCTTTGTACCCTTATACTCATGTTCCCCTCTCATATGCATCGGAGGTTTCTCCGAACTAGGTTACACCCTAACTCCGAATATTGATTTTAGTTGATTTTAGCTAGAGTTACCTATCTACTACATGGTTTCCTTTTTGTAGCTAGGTTTAGGTTTCTCTTCATTTTATTATTGTCTATGTATATTTTAGGGTTTCTCCTTAACTTTCTCCTTTAGCCGCTTTGACTTATTCGTTTTCCACCTATGCGAAAATATGGACCCACACGCCGAGACGAAGAAAAGGAAGAGTTGATCCAAGGTGTGATCCGTGGGGAAGATAATTTAGACGTATCAACGTTTACGAACAACTCCGGTGAGGGTGATCCTCTTTTACCGAGTAGACAACTTGTTTGAGGTTGAAGGTGTTGCCTTCCATGAGGGAGAAGGCGATGCCTTGTGTAACCGAGAAGATGACTTCCGGCGAGGTGCATGTAATATAAATCAATTCATTAATTAATCATCTGCTATCTATATAGAAATAGTAACGACGATCTTTCTTCTTTTAGCCCTCCGGATCGAAGGAATCTCTTGAAAAAGAGCGAGGCCCAACCAAAAGTTGGAAGACCATGAGAGGTTCAGATCGAAGATGTCGTCAGGCAATGATCGACAGCTCCGAAGTTGTCGCAACCAAATTTGTGGCACAATGCGGAGTAATCGTTAGGGACTTAATCCCGATCACCATTAGAAATTGGAATAGGCCTGCTAATGCGGATGAAGAGGAACATGTTTATTTGTCCCTAACCACGCCAAAGATTTACCGTGGAAGAGGCTCATGGTTAATTTCAAACTCGAAGATAGAGCTGGATCCAAATGCGGAGGATCCAGTTGAGGCCATACAACATGGGAGAGCCATGGAGGCTAAGGTCAGGGAGTGGGCTTTGAAGAAGATGGCCCAGTGTTTCACCAACTGGAAGAAAAGATTGCACCTTGACTATGTCGTGAAAGAGAAGACTCCGGATTTCAAGAAGACTCAGTTTCAGAAGATAAAACCATTTTGGGCTGAGTTTGTGGAATACAAGACATCGGGAAAAGCTAAGGAAATGTCTGCAAAGAATAAGCTGAATGCTGCTAACAAGAAGTATCACCATACTATGGGGTAAGGTGGCTACAGGGCTGGCATTCCTAAGTGGGAGAAACTTGAGCAGGAACTGTGTGATAAAAATATCACCCAAGAGACAGACGATTGGGTAGAACGTGCAAGGAATTGGTTTTACGGGCATGGGGGCACGTTGGACTCGGAAGGGAGGTGTATATATACCATACGACATAAAGAAGACCCCTTGCCAATCGAGAGGATGAGAAAAGCAGTAAAGGCTGTTAAAGATGGGGACTTCATTCCCGATAGAGAGAATGATGAGCTCACACTCGCCCTTGGAAATAAGGAACATGATGGACGAACACGAGGCACAATAGGCTCCCAATCATGGAGGACTGGGTTTCCCGAAGAGAGGAAGAAATATCCTGATAGAAGCCGTCAGAGGAGTAAGGACAGTGGCGGTTGAAAGAGAAAGTCGAGAAGAGCGTTTAATTGAAGAACGATTAAAGCAACAACAAGATGAAATTAACTCACTTAAAGAGCAAAGTACTACCGGCGCCCCATCTCAGCAGCACACTGCATTCGATGCTACCGGCCTATCGAATAATCGAAAAAGCAGTGTGGCTTCCACCGAGGTCCCGGTGACGACAAGGGCGATGCCGATGATGCGACGATGGCTCATGTTGGCTACCCAGTGGATGATATCACAGAGATGACACACTGCGAGCTACATGTCAAAGTTGTGAACATATCAATGAAGGTGGCGGTCGGCTATGCCTTACCAATTGGACCCACACCAACTTACCACTGTCGTCCGGTTCCAGAGGGCTACGCTGTTGTCGGCGTGGATGAAATCATGCCCACCTTTGAGGTTTTGGATCTTCACTACCCTGCTGGTGAAGGGGATGTGATGTCTTGGGTGACGAAAAACGTCACCATTCTATGGCGAAGGATTGTATCGTGCTTCAAATCACACGCCAAGGCCATCTTCGCCGTCTCACCCGTCTCCGGCGAGGTCGCCGCCGCTGCAGCCGTCTTCGTCGCCTCACCGGCTCGTCGCCTCACCGTCTCGGTGCAGCCATCGCCCAGGAGCCATCGCGCCTCGGGATAAAGAGCGTAAGCGTCGCCATCTGTTGTCGTGAAGCGATCGCCAAACGTAAACAAGAGCCTCTTCCAAAAGTACCAACGGTTCCTCCCAAGAGAGCTTATGGTATCTTGAAGAGGAGACTGCGGCGATCGTTGATGCGGAAACGACAGCGTTTTTCGCTAAGCTGAGGCGGCCGAAAGAGCTAGAGTTCCCCAACACCAAAGAAGAAAAATCCAAAGTGTTGAAAATGCTAAAGAATCTTCATCAACCCGAGCCAAAGCTGTCATCAGACTATGAGCGTTCTATTCTCAAGTCACATGCGGCACAAAAAGCCTCGAAGATCAGTACTGATGCAAGCGGGAAATCTGTTGCCCAGCTCGGAGAACAAGCAAAACAGACGTGCGCCCCTCTCAAAGTGATTTCTCAAACCAATGTGAGGTCGAGCAAATATGGGGCCAAAGAGCAGTATGATCCAGAGGTAGTTGCACTGTCGGAGAAGCCGCGCTGCTCAAGGTATGAGTATTGCCCAAGATACTTATCGCTTAGAGTTCTTCCCGTGAGTGAAGTAGCATACAAATACCGATCGGCAAACCTCTCGTCAAACCCGAGGAGGTAAATAATCTTTCAACAAAAATGCGAAGATTGCATAATCGGTAAATGCACGCCACAAGGGCTGGGGCTAACTGGATAGTCGAGGGTTACAAAAAGCATCATGGGAAAGAAAGTGATGACATGATATCCATTGAATTTGTTGAGCTATTTCAATTATTCAATCAAGACGCCTTGGACAAATCGCTCGCCATTATTATTGTCCGTAAGTACTAATTCTGTAATTAACTTAGTCTCAGCTATCTCACTTTGTTTATTGCATGTATATAATCATCCGTAATATGCGTAATGAAGATTCTCGAATGCAGAGGACAAATCTATGATATTGGCTTCATTGACCCATATTGGGTTCATGAAGCTAATCTCAAAATAAGCCCCCAGGATACGGAGGATAATATAGTACACGCGTTAAGGTTTCAAGAAACCAAAAGGGAAATACTTTTTCCTTACAACTTCGAGTGAGTGTTATTGTCTTGTATACACTTTCTATTTCGCTTACTCGATGTTAAGTATATAATTGATTAGTTATGCATTCGCAGCTTCCACTATATTCTCGTTAATCATTCAACTTGACAAAGGGCGTACTAGTCATGGACTCGAAACATAAACCCCTTGAGACGTGGAAGGACATGCAGATACTTCTCCGGTAATTCTAATCATTACGACACTATATCGGCAACGTTCATGAATTTTATGATATCAAGTACTTAATAACTTCTTTATTCGTTTTCTTCCGGGCAGCGCTTTGGAAACGGTTCACCAACAAGGCTAGGGTGTTTGGAAAGAGGAGCTTACATTTCAACCACTAGATGTAAGAACCACTAGCTATATCCGCGCATCTCTTTGATTCTAGTTTTGATACGCTTATTATCATGCTTGATTATTATTTTGATTGAACTATGTTCTCGTAAAGTGCACGCGAGGACGGTAACAATCTATGTGGATACTATGTATGCGAGTTCATCCCAGACGCATGCGATGAGAAGGGCAGAAATTTAGAGCAACTCACGTATGTAAACAATTTCTATAGTTTTATTTTCAAACAAATTGTGTTTAGTTTCATTCATATAGTGACTCCTTTTTAAATCAGATCGAACGTCTCACGGACGGTCTTACGCCAAAGGATCGCGTCACGAGCAATTCAGGAGGAATTGGCGGGATTCTTGGATACATAAGTCCTAAACCCGAAGGGAATACTATTCACGTGTATAGACAATAGGGATTGTAAAAATAGCAACTCGATCCGTGTATAGACAAGGGAATACTTTTGTATGTAGTGCATGAACTCGATCCGTGTATTGAATGTAATATTGTCATGATGATCTTGTGTAATACAAGGTTCCTTCATTGATAAGTGCAAAACACTAAATAAACAATAAAACAACCTAAATGAATTCTCTGCGGCACAAAAGTGGCGAAAATCTTGACAACAAAATGTGCAAAATGAATTCTTCGCGGCGCAGAAATGAGCTAAACCAAATCTCGGCGTGAGTTATTAGTCCGGTTCGTGTTACGAACCGACTAATCTCCACCCTCGCTGCCACGCGTGCACCCATTTGTCCCGGTTGGTGGGGCAACCGGACTAATGTTGAAACTTTAGTCCCGATTGCCCCGTCCCGGTTGGGCAACCGGGACTAATGGCTCTTACCAACCGGGACGCATGGGCCGTTCTGCACTAGTTTAAAATAAAGAATACTTGGAAAACTTGTTTAAAATAAATAAATAAGTTTTGATGTTTAATTAAAATAGTAAAACCTTTATTTTTAATAAACTTGGATATTAAATCCTTATTATTTTATTTAAATAAACCTTTACTATTTTTATCAAATAGAAATATTTTATTTCAAAGGTTTGGCCAAGTTTTAGTTTGGCTTTATAAAATAATCCTTATTTAAAATTCTACCTTTTGCTTTGAAAACCAAAACTCTTTATTAAAAGATTCAAAAAATAGTAATTCCAATATTTTTAACTTTATTGTTTATTTTATCTTTTTAAATCCCTTTAGGATTTTATTTGATCAAATAGGTTTTGAAAGTTTCCAATTGGAATCAAAAAGTTTCTTCTCACCCTGAAAATCAACGAAGTTTTATTTTATTCATTTATTTTTCACATTACAAGATTTGGAAAATCTTGGGATGTGACAAACTAGGAGACGCCACATCATTCTATGGCAAAAGAAGTACATCAAGTTTCCAGGTTCGGTGACATGGCCACCGAATCCGAGGAATCGAAGTCCCCCCCAATGATCGTCAACCTCCAAGTCCACACCTCGATGAGAGGGATGTCGATCGCCGTAGCGCGAGTACATCTCGATCTCCGCCTCCATACCCAGCTACGTCATTGGAAGAGAGAAAGGCAGCCGCTCCCCCGTGCCCTACTTAGAAGAAAGGTGGTATGGCGAAGATAGTCGACATCCCGCCGGCTCTTCCAAGATACCTTATGACAGGACTGATGAGAAAAATGCCGTGGAAGTGGCTGCCTACAATAAGACTTTTTTTTGCAACAAAAAAGCCCAAGCCAAAACAGGTATTTGATGGAAAACCCAAAAATTGGGCTAAGTACTTTCTTGAGCAACCATCCCAAATATCGATGAACCTGGAATCAGACTATAACCACGAAATTATTAAGCAAGCAAGTGCCAAGTCTAAGCAGGACAAGAAAACAAGTGCAAAAAGCGGGAAACAAATTCCTCGGCTCGAACAACAGAAGAATCAATCGGTCCCCCGCTCATAGTGAGTTGTGATATTGACAAGGACTTCATAGCCGATATGGATAAGTACATGCAATTATTGGACCCAGAGCCAAGGCTGCTGCTGGACAAATGGGCCTCACTGTAGCGTAGGCCAAAGAAAATGCTACCGAAGCATGTATGTCTCTTGTTTAATATTTAGGCTATGAAGAAACACCGATGGGTGAGATAGCATGGAATTATGTAAAAGGGATGCCTCTAGTCAGTCATGAGGAGTACACACGTCTATCAACACATATGCGAAATCTGCATGACTGGTACACTGTGCAAACACTCGAAAGAATGGTTTTTGGTGGACGTTAGAGTGGAGCATCACTTTAAACCTTACTTGATATGGATTCAAATGAACGAACTATTTCAGGTATACAATCAGCGGGCCCTCGATAAATCTATCCTTGGTTGCTATTGTTTATAAGTGATTGATTTATGTAATTAAGTCTCTATCTCAGCTCGTTTATTGCATTAACATGTTATCCTGACTATATATACTTTTGTACGTTGTTATGCAGAATGAATATGCTTAAATTCAAAAGAGCTAGAAAATATTACATTGGGTTTATTGATCCATATATCGTTAATGAACATACGTTACACAATCACTCCAAGTACGTGGAGGATAACCTGTCCAGGTTTTTAATCAAGAATAATTACTATAAGGAAATACTATTTCATTACAACTTCAAGTGAATGTTTCTATCTTGTACACATTCTTTTTTGCTTACTCAATATTAAGTGTAATTGATGAGTTACGCATGTCTTCTTATGTAAACGTCTGCATGTTTCACTAGATTCTGTTAAACATTCAAGTTGACAAGTCCCTAGTTAAATTCAATGACTCATTAAGTTGGTACCAAGAGAAGTGGAGCGACATGGAAGCAATGTTCCAAAAGTAATTTCAATTATTACCGCATTATATCGACCTTTTTCGTTCATTTCCTGATAACAAGTACTCTCTTCGTTTCAAAATATAAGATGATTTAGCTTTGTGAAGCGAATGTATCTAGACTTTTTTTTTAATATGTAGGTTCACTCAGGTTTGTAGTGAATCTAGACACTAAAAGAAGTCTAGATACATTTTCTTCACAAACCTAAAACATATTATATTTTGAAATGGAGGGAGTAATTAATAACTCATTTTTTCATTTTCTTTACCGAGCAGGTGTTAGACATGGTTCAAAAAGAAAGTACAAGGTCCATTTAAAGATGAGATAACTTATAAAATAGTGAAGGGTTTGCAGTAGCCACCAGACACTCATTTATATGGATTCTACATTTGCGAGTACATTCGCGAGTTAACCAGTGAGCGAAGAGTTGATTCAACTTATATTCACTGGTTTTAGGAGAAGCTCAACCCAGAATAGTGCATACGAGCACTTCAAGAGGAATTTGCGGGACTTTTGATGAAGGAGATCATTGATGAGAGGGGATAACATTATGTGGAGGATGAGGAACTCAATATGATTTAGTGATCTCCATGTAATTAAATAGTTGTATATATCAAATTGTATATGTATGCTTGCAATAGATCAAATATTAATAATATATGCATCAACATATACTATGTATGTAGTAGCATAAAAAAGAAACATGTTTGAAATTATAACGAAACACAAATTTAAAAAGGAACAAAATGAAAAGGAAAACAAAAATCGTGTCGTGACAGAGAAACACAAGAATCTCTATCGCAACAGGAAAAACTTTAGTCTCAGATGGTGTTACGGCCCGGTACTAGATGTCCTCCAGTCCCCGCCGTCTTGCCACTGCCACGTGGTGGCCTCTAGTCCCGGTTCATAGAAAATCGGGACTAGAAATAGAGGCCTCTAGTCCCGAATTCGCAGTCCCAGGTGTGAAACCGGGATTAGAGCCCGTTACGGCCCGGGACTAGAGCCCCATTTTCCACTAGTGTGAGTTAAGGGTATCTAAAAATTAGCGAGGATGTGTGTACAACGGTATTATCATCAAAGTCATCATACACTGGACAATGTCGTTCCAATTTTTTCGAATAGGTTTCTTTGACTCATCGTCAGAGCTCAAGAAACTCATATGTTAGGATAGACATCGAGGATGGTAATTTCCGGAATAGCTCTATCCTATGAAGATAATGACACCACCCCGGTTGAGAGAAAGAAGAGAGAGACCAGGCACTACAACACGGACGTCGGCCCTGGCACTTATAGACACTGACACACATGCCTATTCGCACTCTTGTGCTGGCACGGAAAAAAAGGCATTAGGATAACTGCGGTAGGAAAAGTGTATCGGTGGCGCTTTTTTTTGGCTCGGCACAACATTATCCGCTGACCTAGCACTTCTACGGTAACAAGGTGTTAAGTTGCCGCCCATTGTAGGATGGCACCGCATATATGCTATGGCAGCTATAAGACAGACAACATAATATGGTGCCACCCTACGTACCTATGCACGTATAATTTGTACTATCTCCAACGTTCTCAGTGCAACAATTTAGCCTGCAATTTCTATATTAGGGTTCTCCTAATTTACCCTAGATCACAGAAAATCGTAATATAAATCAGACGCGATCCTTCCAAATATCACATAATAAACTTAAATATATAGTATAATAGAGTATCCAACACATACATCGTAGCACTAGAAAATACATCATAATCAGTTTTGACATATCCATCACATAAGTTTTTAAGAGAAGTTTAAGTGAGATTGACTACACATATTAACTCAATTTCGATCAGTAGGGAACCCATATCCTCAAAGATAACAAGTGCTATGATGAAGTGTTGATTGTTTTGTCTTTAGTTGGTCTGCAGTAAACTCCCAATTAATAAGGAATAAAATGATCTATAGATCACTTTGTTGCAAATAAAGAAACATTGTATAGTAGCATATATACTAACTAGAAGATCAAACATACTTTTGTTCAGTCCAATAATAGAAATAGGTCTACTCTTGGACTCACAAGCTCCTTCTTCGTAACCTACAAAGTAGATAAATATTTGTTAGGATATGTGCATTTGACGTGAAGAGCTTGGACAAACTTCTTGTGAGACCCTGGTGCATGGATTAATAGGATTGATAATATACCCATACCAATAAGTTGCAACTTTTTTTCTGGAAGCTTATATGAAAATAACTCCGAGATTAAGCGTACTTGGCCTAGAGCAATATGAGGACGGGTGACCGACCAGGAAGTGGGTACCTGGTGTGCACGAGTGAGGACAAAGTGCGCAGAAAAACTAGTGTTGATCTGTGGGGTTAGTCTAGAGATTCTATCGAGCTGCCAGAAGTGATAGCCGATGGTCCAAAGAGGCCAGGGTGTTACAAGTGGTATCAGAGCCGACCCTCGCGGTTACACGAGCGTGTGAGGGTCAGTGGCGGACATGTAGAGCATGGCGTGTGTGGCTCAGAGTGGACATGACATGGCACATATGTCAGAACTAGACGCACAAACGTGTGCCAAGAGAGGACGTTCCTGGCTTGTGGTTGATCGATGAGGGCGTCAATCTTCTAAGGGCGGGTGTATGTGAGACCCTGACGCATGGCTTAATAGGATTGATAGTATATCCATACCAACAAGTTGCAACTTCTTTTCCAGAAGCTCGTCTGTAAAGAACTCTGAGGTTAAGCATGCTTGGCCTAGAGCAATTTGAGGATGGATGACCGATCAGGAAGTGGGGACAAAGTGCATATAAAAGACTAGTGTTGGTCTATGGGGTTAGTCTAGAGATCCTATTGAGCTGCCAGGAGTGACAGCCGCTGGTCCGAAGAGGCGGGGTGTTACACTTCTTAACCATTTAGAGTGGCCTAGGCAGTGGCAGCTGCTTTCCGCTACAACATCAATCAGGATCTTGCAGTAATCTCCTAATGGTTGTCCATCATCCTACAGTGCATGTATGTATATGGATATTAACTTCCCAAATACAACTGTCATATCACTTGACATGGATCACAGATCCACTCTTTTTCAATCTATAGGAAGTTAATGCATCATCAACAATATAAGCATTTCTAAAATCCAACATACATATAGAAGACATATACCTGAGTTGCACAATTAGTCAAACTCAAAGACTTGAGAACTTCCTCTTCATATTGGTCCTCGGACTATAAAAGTGCAAAGATCAAAAATTGTAACGCATAACACTATAATAAGATGAAGTAACTACTGAATTGTGCAATGATCACCAGCGACAAGCGCATGAAAACTGGAGGCCTAGAACGACCCCTTGATTTATTATTCTTGAAACTATTTCCACCAACAGACTAAACTACAACTCCCTTTGAAGCAACAGCAGCAGTGTGGCTGGTAGCCTTAGAAGAATTTAGAGGGGTGGTTATAGTAGCATCAACAACATATGGAGTTGTACCAACAGCAACACCACCACCATCTAGAGTTAGCACATTAGTATCAACAACTGCTCCAGTTAGCACATCATCAACTAGAGTTAGATCATCATCCATAGTTTGTTAAGGGTCCAACATTTTCTTTGCCATCATTTCTTGTTTTCCCTTCATCTATTGGTTCTAACTCCATTCCTATTGGGATATGCTAAATGGGTATCACCATTAAATGTCTCTAATCCGACTAACCCGGGTGGCCCATAGTTGGTAGCAAGGCCCATGGACTACTGGGCGACCTAGTTAGATGGATCCATAAGGGAGGCCCATGCCGGATAAAGGAAGGCTACGGTGTAGTCACTGGCCAACCTGGAGCCTTGGAGTGCAAGACATGAAGACTAGTTAGTATCTGTGTAGAACTCTGTAACCTGTCCGGCTAGGACTTTTCCCTGTAACCCTAGGTTCTGGTGCCTTTATAAATCCGACCTTTGGGAGCCTTGAGGGCATCAAACAATAAACAACACATAGCTCACACAGCGAACCAATCCTTGTAACTTGGCGTATTGCCCTTATAGTGATTTATAACAGGAGTAGGGTTCCGCCACCGTCATGGGACCTGAACCTGGGTAAGCTATGTTACCTCATACCCGCATACTTGCCGCCTTCCCCCACCTCTAAACACGCTCTGTGAGGACCCCTCCATGGCGTACTCATCGGAAATACCATGAAAGTTGGAGCCCACCGTGGGGAAGAGGCGCTTCAAGCTCTACAACGGGCGAGGTCAAAGCTCTTTCCGGGAATCAGCAAAACTGTAGACATCGGTTGTGTTCTCTTCTCCGAAAACATTCTGATTGACCCTCCCGACGAGTTCTGGATCCCGACAAAGATGAAACCGACCCGCTGTTCGATTTTCCCAATCGAGGACATCCATCTCTTCATCGGAGAAACCGACTCGGGCGCTAGTTTCCTGGAAGTCGGAGGATCATCAAGGCCCGCGCAGACCGCCTCTGGGCAGGACACGTTCGCGGAAGGATCAAAGTTGGATCTCTCTACAGAGTTTGCCGACTTAGATCAGAAAAATTCAAGGCCCACCCAAACTTCCCATGTGCAGGATATAATGGTGGTAGGTCAATGCAAATCCACCGGGTTTCCCTGTGTGTCTGGAAAGCAGCGATGGCACTTTATCCGTGTTGTGACCATCTTCGATCTAGCATGTTGAGTTTAGAGAGAAGGTGAAAGCCCCCGAGATTATCTCGCCAGATGGCTCTGGATATGGGCCGACTTGGAGGGGTACCTAAGCAATGATGTAGTCTACCACTTCGTCAAAGGGCTCACGCGTGGCACACTGCTCCGGCAAGCGCTCGGGAGGCAACAAGCCACAAGGACCCTCACTTTTGAGAAGATGGTTAATTGTGCTCGACGTGGCACTTCGTTGGTAACCCCAAGCGCGCGGTGTGAAGAGCAAGCAACAAGCTTTCCCTCAGTTGAGAGCGAGGTTATCGAACCAGAAGGAGTAAGGAAACGTCACACAGGTGTTGCAAGCAACACGGAGACCTACACAACACAAACTCAAGACTTTGTCCCAACGAATCAGTGAGGTTGTCAAGCTCACCGGTTTTCTGTAACAAAGGATTAAACGTATGGTGTGGAAGGTAATGGTGGTGTGCAGCAAGTAAACAAGTAACAATGGAATATGTATCGATGGTAAATATTGGACCGGGGTCCATAGTTCACTAAAGGTGCTCTCCTTAGATAAACAACATGGCATGCAAGGTAAACAAATTACAGTAGGGTAGTTGACAGGAACTGAGCAAGGCATAACAATGCAATTACTAGTCAGAAAGATCATATGAGGTTGATTGGGCAATACAACAAGATACATAGACCGCCATCCAACTGCATCTATGACTAGAAGTCCCCCTTCAGGTTATCATCCGAAGCCCCTCCAGTATTAAGTTGCAAGCAACAGACAACTGCTTTAAGCAAAGTGTGTAAGGTAAACAGTCAACATGTTCCATGAACAAGAGACCGTTGTTTTCTCCTAGTAGCAACAGCACACCTACAACCGAAGAGATTATTGTCACTTCCCTTGGAAACTAGAGGCATGAACCCACTATCGAGCATAAATACCTCCTCTTGGAGTCACTAGCAACTACTTGGCCAAGATAGCTACTGACAACGGAGAGCATGCAAGATCACAAACAACACAGACATGATAGAATCATAAAGACAAAACCATTAATCAAACCAACATAATAATCTCAATATACATCGGATCCCCACAAACACAGCATGCATGATTACAAATAGATTAGATCTTGATCATGAACGGATCTCACAAGATCTATACATGAAAGCACAAAGGAGGAGATACAACCATCTAGCTACTACATGGACCCGTAGTCCAAGGTGGAACTACTCACGCATCATACCGGAGAGAAGGCCTCCGGGATGATCTCCCCTCTAGCAGGGTGCCGGGAAGGACTTCAGACCCCCGATCTAGGGACGATGGCGGCGGCGGCTATAGACGTTTTCGTGGATTTCTGATCGGGTGCTTATGGTTTCTGCATCGGGGGATTCTTATAGGCGAAGGGGGAGACCGAGGCGGCAGCTAGGGCCACCAAACCCTAGCCAGGCGTGGTCCCACCTGTGGCCGCGCCTAGGGGGAGGGGGGTTGGCCCCTCTGGCCGGCCCCTCCGTCTCTCCTCTAGACTTCTTGTTCCCCACGGAAAGTAATTGACTTTGTCCTTTGTCCCGTCCAATTCCAAGAATATTTCTTTACTAACTTTTCTGAAACCAAAAACAGCAGAAAACAGGCATCTGGCACTGTTGCAACTTGTTAATAGGTTAGTACTAGAAAACATGTAAAAATCACCTCAAAGTGTGCACAAGTAAAGCAAAGTAGATACTAAACAAGCATGGAGCATCAAAAATTATAGATACATTTCCAACGTATCAATGGTTAACATTGTTAAAAGTTTTTCCGTTTTTGATGATGTGGCCTAGGCCGGTCTTATTGCTTTTGCGTTAACAAAGTTTTTCCGTTGTTTATGATGTGCCACCATCGCCGCCGCCCAATTGTCCCGCTTCCTCATCATCGTCCTCCGCCATGAAAGAAGCTCCTGCTCCCTCTAACTCTGTTTTGGACGCACTTTATGCCGACATCAGCGTAGATTTGGAGGAGATCGACGTCAACCCAGAAGAGATTGACACTACACGAAGGATATGGAGGAGGAGATCAACCGCGAGGAGCAAGCCAACAAGGTCGTCACTTACCATCAGGTGCTAGTCGCCATTAGGAGTGTGGTGGAAGAAGATCAAACCGGAGCAGCTTCGCCTAAGCCGCGGAACAACGAGAAGGGACCTGCTGACAACACCGACAATGGTCAGGCAAAGGCTATGCCCCCTCCGGCTATCCTGGCACAACAGACGTAGGAACTCGCGACCAGACCAAGCAATGTTATTCCTGCAAATCTGCCGCCACCACTATATACGTCTGCGGCCACCCAAATCACTCTGGTTGATATAGTAATGTATGGCAATTTTCTCGTCGAGCCCATGACCGTGGCCCATATTTGGAACGTATGCCATCACGGATCAAGGCGCAAAGCCAGATCAAGATCTGGCCAAGGCGCAAAAATCAATAGAAGCGGCCAAAGCCATGGAGACTAAGTACAAGAATCTGCTCAAGAAGCAGAAGAGCAAGAAAGTTCTGGCTCACGTCTTCAACGATCCTGGCGTACGACACAACTTGGGGTGGGCTCCTTCAAAGTCGGCACATGCTAAGACATTCATTGACAAAGATGGAAAGCAAGTCATGCCCACACACGCCTTCAACTTAGCCATCACCAAGACTCTACTGGATCATGATAGATCATCTATAGCTGTGGATCAGGTGTAGGACCTCATCGCCAAGGCCGTCAAACAGCAGGAGAAGGCCACCTCTTAGAGGCTGGAGTCTGACCCAACATATTGTCAGTCTAGCGCTCCTAAGCAGCACAGGGCAAGATCTCCTCATGATGTCGGATCTCAAATGGGTTCGTCAGAACAAATACGAAGGGATGCACGCAACAGTACTAACGCTATCCCCATATCCTCCATCCACGAAGGCAAGGCTCAGCCTTGTTGCTCGCCCCCATAACCCCAACATTCCCGACATCATAAAGACCCAAAATCTCACCACCGCACGAGGATGCCTCCACCTAGACACCCCTAGGCAGCATCGCCATTCGCGACAATGTGGAGCATCCTCAGAATGATGGAGAGCGCAGTGGCAATCATCGTCACAGGAGAAGGTCGCACCAAGACCCCCCGCGTTCGAGAAGCAACCATGATAGGCATGAGGGTCACAGAAGGGTAACAACAAGAAGGCCAACCCACCACCACCTCCGCCACTGTCACCACCCAGCAGCCACCATGGCGGAGGAGGACCATGTCTCTCACGTGGCCCTACCCATGGCGGCGACAAGAAAAAGGAAACCTGGAGCCATACGATGCACGTTCATGTTTGGACAGGACATGAGGCCCAGGACGGGCAATACTTGTACCATGTTGTTTTGGCCCTGTGATATGGGCTACAACTTACCCCAAAGGCTTCTGGATTGAAAAGACAATCAAGCCCTATGATGGCACTGACCGACCGGCTACGTGGTTGCAGGATTACAATGAGGCGGTGGAGATCACAGGGGGAAACCCGAATCATGTCGTCGAATACCTCCCACTGATGTTGATGGGAACTGCCCGCCAATGGATTGAAAAATTGCCAGAGAAGTCCATATGCAACTGGTTGGACATGCATGAAGTGTTCACCAAGAATTTCTAGGGCACGTACAAACGTCCTTGCACTGTTGGCGATCTACAGCGATGCATCCAGGAAAGGATGAGTCATCTCGAGCCTACCTCTCCTGTTGGCTGGATATGAAAATTTCTTGCATGGAAGTGCATGATCAGACCACTATGGCCACATTCGTCGATGGCTTGGAAAAGGGCACCTTGTTCCAGCATAAATTAAATCGCCTACAAGACAATCACAAGGTGGATCTCAATCATATGATCTCCTTGGCCAGTGGGTTCGCGGCCTCCGCCGACTATGCTCATGGCCACCATCGACGATGCTCGCGGCTCCTTGCCGACGTTAGACATTCCAACCCAAGCCAAGAGGAACAAGAAAAATAAGCAGAAGAATCTGCCAGAAAAAAAGCTATATTCCGACATGGTGGCCATGACGTTCGCAGGCAGAGGCGATGGTGAACAACATGGCCGAAGCCAGGGGCTGGTCGTGGGAAACAGCGTGGTAGTGAAATTACCTTGACGACGCCCCACATTCCCTAGATGTACGAGGAGTACCACGATATGCCGTGTTTCGTACACCTCGATGCCAATGGAAAAGCCACTCACACCAACCGCCAATGCAAGTTTGTCAATGATCTTAAGGAAGACCCGGAGTCTGGCTACAAGCAAAGTCAGAAGAACCGATCGCGAGGCAAGGGCAAAGGGAAGAAGAAGGAAGAGGAGTCCAAGGAATGACGTGACATGGACGAGGACATAGACCCCAAGCATGCCGACAAGGGCGATGTCAAAGGCAGGAATCCCTTCGAGAAGAATGCCCCTATCTACCACACTTTCCTTGGCACCCAAATTGTCCGGCCACAAAATACCTCACCGAGGATACTGATGGCCACCCTACCCACAGTTCCCCAGTACATGCGCTGGTCAGAAGTTCCAATCACATGGTATAGGACGGATCACCCCGACCTTGTTCCAATAGATAACCAGTATGCCATGGTCATCAACCCCTTGATTGACGACAACGAGTTCACCAAGTGCCTTGTGGATAGTGGAAGCATCATCAACATCATGTACCTGGATACACTGCACAAAATGAACTTGACAGAGACCAACCTAAGGCGTACCAGCATTGTGTTTCATGGCGTAGTTCCTGGCTAGGAAGCTCGGTCCCTTGGGTGCATCACCCTTCCGGTCTCCTTTGGTGATGTCAAAAATTACTGCCGAGAGTGCATGACCTTCGAAGTGGTCCCCTTCAAGAGCATGTACCATGTCATATTAGGACGCGAAATCTTCCACTCCATGGCCAAACCATGCTTTGTCTACAACAAGCTCAAGATACCCGGACCAAACGGTGTCATCACCATTGTCGGCAGTTTTGCAAAGGCAAGGGACCAACCTTTGCTAAAGCCGTCCTCTACGCCGAAGAATTCAAGGATATCCAGCGCCAGGTCGACGCCTCAGAGATGCCGACATTGAAGAATCAGATTTGTGACTCCGATCCCGCCTTCAAGGCCGCCATCGATACCAAGACGGTGGAACTTGTGGTAGGCGATGCCTCCAAGACCACCGCCATTGGGACGAACCTGGATCCCAAATAGGAAAGAGCGCTTATCGAGCTCCTCCGTGAGAATAGGGACATATTTTCCTAGCAACCTGCCAACATGAAAGGTGTACCTACGGAAATTGCCGAGAACATCTTAAACATCGATCCTAAATGCAAACCGGTGAAACAACCTCTACGATGCATCGGGGACGAGAAGAGACACGCCATTGGAAAAGAGATAGCTTGGTTACTTGAGGCTAGTTTTATCCGAGAAGTTCTTCACACCTGATGGGTGGCCAATCCTGTACTTGTGCCCAATAAGGGAACCAAAGAATTAAGAATGTGCGTTGATTACACCGGCTTGAACAAAGCGTGTCTGAATGATCCGCTTGCTTTGCCTCGCATTTACCAAGTCATTGACTCGAAGGCTAGCTCGGATTTTCTGTGTTTTATAGATGCATACTCAGGATACCACCAGATCAAGATGTGAAAGTCGAACCAATTCGCCACTTTGTTCACTGATACATCATAAACGTATCTATAATTTTTGATGCTCCATACTTGTTTTGTATCAACTATCTTATGTTTTGTCTACACTTTGAGGAATTTTTATACATTTTCTAGAACTAACCTATTGACAAGATACCACAGTGCCAGTTGCCTGTTTTCTGCTGTTTTTGGTTTTAGAAAAGTTAGTAAAGAAATATACTCGAAATTGGACGGAACAAAATCCAAAGTCAATATTTTATCGAAGCAAAGACAGAGTCCAGAGGGGGAACGAAGAGGTGCCACAGGGCGTCCGCACCACCCCCTGGCACGGGCCCACCCTAGGCTACGCCAGGGCATGGTGTGGGCCCCCTGGCCCTCAACCGACCTCGCCCCTTCGCCTATATAAACACCCCGAGGCAGAAACCCGAAGCACCCGATCAGAAATCCACGAAACGGTTCGTAGCCACCGCCACCATCGTCCCTAGATCGAGGGGATCTGAAGCTCTTCCCGGCACCCTGTCAGAGGGGGGGAGATTATCCCGGAGGCCTTCTTCATCACCGTGCCAGCCTCCGGAGTGATGTGTGAGTAGTTCACCCTTGGACTATGGGTCCATAAAGTAGCTAGATGGTTGTTTCTCCTTCTTTGTGCTATCATGTTTAGATCTTGTGAGCTCCGTTCATGATCAAGATCATCTATTTGTAATCCTACATGTTCTGTTTGCAGGGATTCGATGGATATTGTGATACTATGTCAGATTGATTATTGATTCTATCATGTGTATGTTATTTGTGGTCTTGCATGCTCTCTGTTGCTAGTAGATACTTTGGCCAGGTAGATGCTTGGAACTCTAGTAATCTGGGAGAGTGACAGAAACTTCTAAGGTTGTAGATGTGTTGTTGCTACTAGGTAGAAAACAACAATCCTTTGCGCAAGGGCAATCGTATTGTTTACTTTACACACTTTGTTTAATGCAATTATCCGTTGCTTGCAACTTAATATTGGAAGGGGTTCGGATGATAACCTGAAGGTGGATTATTAGTCATAGGTGCAGTTAGATTACAGCCTATGTATTATGTTGTAATGCCCAAACAAATCTCGTAGAGATCAAGATGTCTAGTATATGCATTGTTATGTATTATCAATCTGTCAATTGCCCCGCTGTAATTTGTTCGCCCAGCATGTTATTTATCTTATGGAGAACACCTCTAGTGAACTATGGACCCCGGTCCATTCCTTACCATTGATATACCATCTACTATTTACCGTTTACTATTTACAATTACTACAAGAAATTACTATCTTCCACACTATACGTTTAATCCTTTGTTTTCAGCAAACCGGTGAGATTGACAACCTCACTGTAAGTTGGGGCAAAGTATTATGGATTGTGTTGTGCAGTTTCCAAGTTGCTAGCAACACCTTGGAGTTGTTTCCTTACTCCTACTGGTTCTATAACCTTCATAACTGAGGGAAACTTGTTGTTGTGCTCAACATTCCTTCCTCTTAGGGTTCCCAATGAGCTCTACATATCTGAGTCATCAAGCACTTTTCTGGTGCCGTTGCCGGGGAGATAAGGATAGCTTCAATCTCTTCCTCCTCGTCAATTACTTTTCAAGGAGAAAGAAGATTCTTGTAAGGGGAGTCTCTCACAACCAATCTCTTTACTGTTTTTTTGTTTTGCTTAGTTTCTTTTGTTTTGTTTTGCTTGTTTCCTTTTATCAAAAATCTAAAAAAAACAGTTGTTTCTTGTTTGTTTCTTTTTATAAAAAACATAAAAAATTAGTTCTTTCTTTAGTTGTTACCTTGTTCTTAGCTCACCATGTTGATCCCTAAGTTCACCCTGAAAGACCTTTCAATAGGTAGTGGCTCTATAATTGGGAAAGATAATATTGAAGAATTATTTAATCAGGTTAGCAAGCATGAGGATATTGAGGATAGGACCTTAGCAGAAATTGCTCCAAATTATGAAATTGCTGCAGCCTCTTTAGTTCACATGTTGGAGACTAGGTTTGTTAACCTTAACCCCATGATGCAATTAATGTTTCTTAAACTTAAAGATATTGAGGATACTGAAAAGAGAGATTTTATTCTGGAAACTTTAGTTAAAGAATTCAATGATGTTAATAAAGAAGCTAGAAAGGTCTTTGTTCGTTTTAATATGCTAGGCTCATGTGTAGATGTTATGGGCACACTAGAAAAGTTGGACAAAACCAAACCCAAAACTGGAGAGGAAATTAAAATACCAATACCTTTTAAACTTGTAGGAATGCATGAAGCCTTAGAAAAGAATTTTGATTGGATTGTTCCTGAAAACCTGTTTGATGAAAATAGTGAACCTAAGAGTATTGAGAGGGGGTCCTCTAGAACTTATTTGGATGAGATACCTTGCCTCATTCAAGAAATTTCTGGTATTGATCGTAATGCTTCTTCATTCGAAAATACTTGATTCTTGCTTTCTATGCCTAGCTGAAAGGCGTTAAAGAAAAGCACTATTGGGAGATAACCCAAATTATTTTTATTTTCAGTAAGTTTTTATTTCGTTGAGTCTTTAAAGTTATTTCCTCTGTAATAACCTCTCCTTATCCTTTTTATGTGGTTTTGTGCCAATAATAACCTCTAATGAGAGAAGTAAGATTTGTGAAAGTTGCTGTCCCGAAACCGATTTTTGTGCTTCACTGTAAAAAATCGTGAATACCCAGTACGTCGGATTGAGCTGTAATTTTCTACAAATATGCCCCAGGTTGTTATATAACTTTTGTTAGTTCAACACTTTTCGATTTGAGCAACATAAGGTCTTCTAAAAAATCGGTATTTACCTGTTGTTCTGTTTTGACAGATTTCTGCCATTATTTGCATTTGCCTCTTAATCGGTTTCTTTTGAGTTCTGTTTGATCACTTGAGCTTTTTAAAGCAATTGTAAAATATCTTGTGTTTTAATGTAAGTTTTACTTGTGTTGAAACTAAACTCAAAGGCTTATTATGTTGAATACACTAATGTTCCTAATGAAGAATTGTGTGACGTTTTGTATGAAGGAAATTTTTAAGTGTAGGGGAAGAACGATGTGATGAGATGAAGAATGGAAAAAAGCTCAAGCTTGGGAATTCCACCAGTGTCACCCTAAGAAATATTCAAGAGGTACAAACATCAAATCTTGGGGATGCCCAAGGCACCCCCTTCTTCATCAATAAAAATCTCAGGTCTTCTTTCTAGACACTTTATTTTTATTGCTTCATGCACTATTGTGTTGTTATTAGAAAATATTTGTTTTTGTTTTTGTTTTTAGTTTTATTTTGTTTGGTTTTTTGCAATAAATTAGTTGGACCCCCGCATTCTCATTTTGTTTAAAATAAGATGATTGATGTTGGAAAAGGGTAGGAAACTCCATGCTCATAGTGGTACAAAAGGAAGCTTGTTTTGACTGTGGCTTAGACTTTATTATGTCATGTTAGATGTTGCTTTGACCTTATTATTAGTGATTATTGTTGTAGCATGACTTGTTCCAAACAATTTAGATTGCTTTATATTCCTTGAAAGAATCATGCGTTGTTTTAGCATATAAAAGCATAATATTGTGGTATTCTCCTTTGATGCTTTATTTGGGTTGACTTGGCACATGCTTACACCATGTTAAGACTATGAACCAGTCACCTTAGCCTCTATGATCATTTAGTTTTTGACTTGTGATATCACTTTATGCTTTAATTAATATTTTTTGTCGCTTTGCATGATTATGGCCATTACTGCTCTCTTTGTTGGTCGCTCCCAGTCTTTTGCTAGCCTCCACTTGTACTGAGTATGAACTCTACTCGTGCATCCAACTCCCAATAAACCAAGTTATTCCAAAAATTCCACTATAAATACCTATGCATGGCGTGTTACACCATTCCAAGTATATTCATCTGTTTATTTATCTTCCAAATTAAACTTGTTATGTGAAAATTAGTGATTAAAGCTCTCACAAACTTGATGGTACACTTTACTTTCTTTCACTTAATAAACTTGAACCATTGTGCCCATCTATGTTGCTTATATGCTTGCAAATTATATGTTGGGAGTTAGCAGAACCATGCTGTCATGGGGAACACTTTCGACATTGCACTTATCTATTTAGTTGATATCATGTTCTTTTGTTTATGGATCCTGGCGGTGTGAAATAACAGGGGAGTTTGTATATGTGCTAGAGAAATGCCTGGACTTCTAGCCTCAGCCATGCCTAATCATGGTGGAAACTTACAATGTAACCATAATGAGCATTATGGGAATCATCCTCAATAAAAACCTATGCAAATAGCAAATAAAAAGATCGCTGAAATGCTCATTTTCTGTTGCCTTGTCATTTTGATATGGGATAGCTCCTGTGTCATGGGGCAAGGGATACCCCGTTGGCGGTTCTCTATGATACACATATACTTACAATGACAAGAACATGCTTGTGACCAAAGTTGAGTAGCATGAGGTTCGGTAATCGTACGCAAGGGGCATGAGACTTTCAACTTATAACTTGTGAAGCATATACTCATATTTGTGTCACTTTAACCTTAATCACTTCAAGATGCCAATGATAGGGGCAATGAGAGCTCAAATCTAGTAAGTACCATAATTTTTGGAAGCTCTTTATGAAACTTGAAATTCCTACTTCCCTCTGTGAAGGGCCTTTCTTTTTTACTTTTATGTTGAGTCTCCATATTCTATATTTATGCACCAATTAAGAGAGCATAGTTGTCATTCTTAGTTCAATGTTCATTGTCCCAAAACTTATTGATTGATTCATAATCATGGTATTGCTTGTTCTTAAATTATTTGTATCTAGTCACCCTTATGAACTTTGAAGGTGTCCTATGCATTTATGTTTTGCTATTCCATGAGGGACAAGATGAATACCACTCTTGCTATATTTTCTATATGTGAATCAAACATATGTCTTTTAATGCATTGTTATTCATGATCGTTTGTTTGTACCTTTTCATGTTGCAACATAGTTGCAATGTCTTATTGTTAGAACTACATCTTTCATATTCATGTTTAGAGTACTATGATCCCAGCTATCAATGCTTTACAATATTGTTCGATGGTGCATGTCACCTAAAAAATTATTCTTTTTATCACTTACCTACTTAAGGACAAGCAGGAGTTAAGCTTGGGGATGCTTGATACGTCGTAAACGTATCTATAATTTTTGATGCCCCATGCTTGTTTTGTATCAACCATCTTATGTTTTTTCAACACTTTGAGGCATTTTTATACATTTTGTGGAACTAAACTATTGATAATATGTCACAGTGACAGTTGCCTGTTTTCTGCTATTTTTGGTTTCAGAAAAGTTAGTAAAGAAATATTTTCGGAATAAAGACGGAGTCCAGAGGGGGAACGAAGAGGTGCCACGGGGCGGCCACACCACCCCCTGGCGTGGGCCTACCCTAGGCCACGCCAGGGCATGGTGTGGGGCCCCTGGCCCTCAATCGACCTCGCCCCTTCGCCTATATAAACACCCCGAGGCAGAAACCTTGAGCACCCGATCACAAATCCATGAAACAGTCTGTAGCAGCTGCCACCATCCTCCCTAGATAAGGGGGATCTTAAGCTCTTCCCGGCACCCTACCGAAGGGGAGATATCATCCCGGAGGCCTTCTACATCACCATGCAAGCCTCTGGGTCCATAAAGTAGCTAGATGGTTGTTTCTCCTCCTTTGTGCTATCATGTTTAGATTTTGTGAGCTCCGTTCATGATCAAGATCATCTATTTGTAATCCTACATGTTCTGTTTGCGGGGATCCGATGGATCTTGAGATACTATGTCAGATGGATTATTGATTCTATCTATAAAGGTTCCTATCTTTATAAGGTAGAGATCCCTGTGTTTACAATGCTAGTCCCTGGATCAATAGCTAGCATCCATAGTTTAAGATGTAATATCAATAAACAAAGGTCATAGTACAACTTTATAACCAGGAATAAAATAATTCATTACATCTTACATAGCTCATTTGGATAACTCATTACAATGCAGCAGAATAACTATATAGCATGGAGTCCTTCATCTTCAAAGTGCCACAGGCAATCATGTTGGTTGTAGACTTGTAATCCTATTCAACACACTTCACTAACATCAAACAAACCTGCAACATAATAAGTTATAACCACAAGGGTCAATACATTTGAATTGTATTGGCAAGTGATACTATGGTGGAATTGTGGTATCTATCATCTATATGCATTTGGCTAAGTGGAGCTTAGGATTTCATTGCTCAAAATAAATTTTCCTTATCATTTGAAAACACTAAGTTTTTGTTTGTCAAATCACCCAGGGCATCTACCAATAAAATTGGTGATCCTTTAGCCCTTGTTCAACCACAAGCTTTTAACTTAGAAATTGGGATGAGGAGATCCTTGATAGCTTCCATGTCTTGATGCTCAAATTGTCCATTGCCGGGGACACGACTAAGTACTTAGATTTTACTCTCTCGAGAGGTGGTGCACTTTCCCCACAAGACTCGACATGCATCGAGACAAGATCTTTCAGAAGCCTTCCCTTAGACCAAATGGACGCGTTCCAAACCTATCACCCCCTACCACCTTCTGTCCATCTGGCTAAGTTATTGCAACCTATATGATCCTGGCAGAGCCCATATACCATGTGGTTGCACTAGAAGCTTCTCAACATTTGACATCTCAAATCTCTTTGTTCCTGGGTGGCTTTCCACAAGTGTGATACACAAGTATTCCCCAGTTTACTAGACTTGTGATAGACAAGTTTTCCCCAGTTTACTGGACTTGTGTAACCACTCAACATATCCCATTCTCACCATTCCACCCAGGTGATTCATTCACTTAGTAGTTTTATTAACCAAAAACATAAGTCAAAAGACTTAGCAAAAATTCCATAGCATGTATATAAACCACCCTTGTTTGCTACTAGCTAAGCTAAGCATGATAGTAGTAGGAATCTTAACTTAGGGAAATTCTACTAAGGCATTATCTACAAGGATTTCCCATGGCATAGCATACTTAGTAAAAATTCCATGCAAGTCCTACTCAAAATATCACTAATGCATAGTCAAAATATTAGAACAAAATGTATGAAGCACCACTTGCCTTTTTGATAGAGAATATAGGTTCACTCCTTGATCTTGCAATTGTCACACTCTTCAAAGTTCAGTACAATTCAATCAAGCAAGGCACAAATTCAACTAGCATTCAAACAATTCACCACATAAAATAAAGGAAACAAAACAATGCATGCAAGCATGCAAAAA
The DNA here is from genome assembly GCA_030063025.1 of Avena longiglumis. Lineage (NCBI taxonomy): Eukaryota > Viridiplantae > Streptophyta > Magnoliopsida > Poales > Poaceae > Avena > Avena longiglumis. Next base: position 187,244,131 of record CP125974.1, on the reverse strand, counting down.
GATTGTTTTATTGGAAAAGTGGTTTCTAATAAGGCTACAAACATTTTAAAACACCTATTGGTTATTTATAAAAGTGGTAAAACCATTTAAAATCAAGTTAGTGAAAATGGGCCATTTAAATCACTTTTGTTTTGCTAGAACTGATTTTATTTAAAGAATATTTTCTAGTGTTAGACAAGTATGTTTTTAAACACAAACGTTAGTGTTTATGGTCAAATTGCTTTAAAACAAATCTATTTTCAAAAGGTTTCACACAAAATCATTTTTAAATCATAGCAACATTTTTTTTAACTAGAAATGCCTTTATTCAAAGTAATAATTTTCTAATGTTAACAAAATATATTTCTAAACCCAAAAGTTTGTGTTTCTGGTCAGTAGGTTCAAAACAAATCATTTGCAAAATATTTTACCCAAAAATCATTTTTAATTAGAATAATTTTTATACTCAAAATAGGCCTAGAAATGTCTCTGCAAAACACACCTAATTTTCTAGAAGAAAATACTAAACTAAGGGCATGGTTGAAAAGTTCACATTTTTTTGAATCCATTGATATAAAATTTGCAAAATGTGGACGTGTGGATCAAAAGTTATGATTTTTGCAAAATCATTCATCTAATAGAAATGTTTCTGTTTTTAAAACAAAAGACAGATCACGCGTCTTAATCCTATTGGTCAGTACCGCTTCGGTTGGATTGAATAATACAGGTCATATGATCTAAATGAGATCATATGGTGTAGATCTAACATACCGTTTCAGTTAAGTCAATCTATCGTAGCGCTTGGATCTAGATGGGATGGCTCACGGCACACTGCCAAGAACTGGTGGCGCTGGCTCAACGGCGCGCGGCGGCGGCGCTCGGGTTGAGGCATTCCGGCTATTCCATGAAGAGAGGGAGAGGGAGGAGAGCGTTACCATATTCTCCGTGTCATGCTGATGCTTGATGTGGTCGTCGTCGATGAAGGGGCGCACAGGTTGGCTGGCGATTGCTCGCCGGAGTTCCTACTGGCGAAGGTCACGCACTGTCTTTGATGGAGGCGACGCTACAGTCCAATCTAAGGCAAACAAACAGTTGCGTTAGATGTGCACGGGGTCGGTGAACACATGCGTATCATCGAGAGAGAGAGAGACGGGAGGTCAGAAACTACCAGGAGGAGTCGCCGGAGTTGGAGCACGAGGAGGTGGCGCTCAGATGTCGTTGTTGCCGAGGTTGTGGTGCACGCGTGGGCGAGATGATGATGCTGGTAGGTGTGCGAGGTGATGGGGAGTGCTCTCATGGGAATCAGGGGCAGTGGGGAGGGTCGACGTTGCCGGAATTGGACAGGAGGCTCGCCGGAGCAGTGGAGGTTTCGAACAGCAATTGCAGTAGCCTGGTGGCTCCGGTGGTGTGAGGTCTGAGGGGAAAGAAAGAGGGAGCAGAGAGGAGTAAGTAGGCGTGGTCGCAGGGCGGAGTTAGCGTGGCATTTAATCGAATTGAACGCGAGGAATTAACAGTAGAAACGCCAGCGAGGAAGAGGGGGAATGAGTCGCGCGATAAGGAAGAAGATGTCAGGTTGGCGTGGGGCCGGGGTGTCAGCGGGGTTAAGGGTAAGCTTGTGCATGAGAAAATAAACAGGGAGAGATGGGTTTCTTGCGTGGGCTCCTGCTGGGCTAGTTGGGCATGCTTAGTTGGGCTGGGGTTTCTGGGCTGGTTGTTTTTCGTTTTTTTCTTTCTGTTTCTTTTTCTATTTCTAATTTCTGTTTTCAAATTCAAACACTCATTTGAATTCAGATTTATTTATCAAACCTTTTCAATACTTTTCAGTAGGTTTTACACTGTTTATTAATGTATTTTAAAGTCCATTTAAGAATAATTTCTTTTATTCTTTTATGGTTTATTATTTATTTAAATTAGATATTTGTCTTTATTTAAATAGGATTCAAATATGGTTCCAATCCTTATTATTTTATTAAAATCTTTCAACTTCTATTTGAATTCCAATTTTTACCAACCTTTTCAGTAGTTTAATAACGTGTTTAAAATTCCATTTTAGAATATTCAATATTATTTTACGGTTTAATATTTATTTATATTAGACATTTGTTTTTACTCAAACCATTGATTCAAGGCTCCATTAGATTTCAAATTTCCATCAATCCTTTTCAGTAGGTTTTATTTATTCATTAGTGTGTTTAAATAATTCGCTTTGAATTATTTCAAATATTTTATTATGATTTAATATTTAATTAAATGAGGCCTTTGTCTTTATTTATATGAATTTGAATATGGTCCCAAACCATATAATGATTTTTAATTATTCTTTTTAAGTTAATTACTTTTAATCTACTTTGGTAAATTCCAATTTATTATTTTCTCATGATTTGAGTAGTCATTTATATTAGGGATTTTGTCTTTATTCAAAACAAATATGGTTCAAGTCCATATAAGTTTTTATTCAAATAATCTTTATTCCTTTGTTGTATTTGGATTATCTTTATTCCATTTGCTTATGGATTTAATTCAAGTTTTAAGTTGTCTTCTAAATAATTTCCTGGTGATTTATTATTTAGTTTAGGCAATTTTGTTTATTTAAATAAAATTGAATATGGTTCAAAGCCCTTATAGTTTTATTTAAATAATCTTTTATTTCTTCTATTATCCAATAACTTTCATTTTTTTATAGATTTGACCAAGATTTAATTTGGCTTTTAAATATTCCTTATTTATTTATTTATTTCTTTCTTTGTCTTATAAAATCCATATCTTTTTATTTATATGTCCAAAATTGGTGATTCCAATTTGTATGATTTTATGTAATATTTTTTTATCTTTTTAAATCCTTTTAGGATTACTTTGCTAAAGATTTTGTATGGATTTTAGATAGGATCTTTATTAGCCTTAGAAATTAATTCCTTTTATCTTATTAAATTCATAAGTTTTTATCCATGGCTCCAAATTGAATGAAACCAATTTCTATGGTTTTATAATAGTTTTATTTATCATTTTTTATCATTAAAAAATGTTTGTTGCTGAATTTTTATATGGGTCAAATCCATAGTCTTGGAGAGATCTTGGAAATTATTTTCTTCCATTAGGGTTTTAGGGTTTTGGTTTATTTTCCCAAGTATTTAAATTCAAGATTCTTTCCATTAGGGTTTTGGGGTTTTGGTTTAATTTTTCCTAAAAGTTTAAATTTCAAGATACGTTCATTGATGAATGCATTTCACTTGATTGAAATTTTGTTGGATTCCATTTTCATTCAAATTTTGTTCAAGAAGGGTTTTGATGTTTCCATTTAGAAACAAAAAGTTTCTTTTCACCCTAAATTTCAATAGTTGTTTCTTTTGTTTATTTATTTTTCACATTTCAAAATTTGGAAAATTTTGGGATGTGACAGGCTACCACCCTTAAAAGAAATCTCGTCCCGAGATTTGGGAAGGCTAGAGGTTACAAGTTGGTTTCAAGGCAACTAGGGTACTACCACCCTTAAAAGATTTCTAACTAGATTACATCTTGGCTTGCTTGGGGTCTTGATGAAACTTCTCTGGATAGATGTCTACATAGTGTCCTTTGTTTCCACACTTGAAACATGTGACAAGGCTGATGTCTCTTATAGGTTTGCTTGTCTTGTCTTCCTTCTTTTCTGGACAATGTGACGCATAATGGCCTAGATCTTTGCATTTGTGGCACATTACTTGGCTAATATCCTTCTTCTTCTTTTGTCTCACTATTTCTTGTTTATTTCCTTGACTCTTCTTATTTTCTGGACATTCATTGGTATAGTGTCCCATCTATTTGCAATTGAAACATTGCACTTGGATAATGTCTTGCTTGCTGGGGTTGGGGCATTTCTTATTTTTCTTGGGTTTCTCCAAAGTTATGAGTTTTTCTAGTTCATGTTATTCATATCTCACCTCAAAGGTGGGAAATCTTTCTCTCTTCTTGGGGAAGTCACTAGAGATATGACCTTCTTCTCCACATGAGTAGCAACACTTTGTGGTCACATTGGGTGTGGCCTTATGAGGCACGGTTCTGACTTTGCCTTCATCCTTCTTGGTAGAAGTTGTTCCTTCATGGAGGTTTCCAAACATTTGATGCATTCCATCTTGTTTCATCTGTTGAACTATAGGATAGATGGGGCATTGCATAGGGACATGATCATTTCCTTCACATAGGAAACAAGTAACTTGAGATGTGGGGCATTGTTTAGTTGGATGTTTCTCTTCACGATTAGGGCATTGGTCCACATGCTCTTTGTAAGTGTGTTCTATGTCTCCACAAATGTTGCAAGATTGAGTTCCTTCTATAATAGCATCCTTGATATCATTGTTGTCACAATATCCTTGGGAAAGGTTACCTCTCATGTTGATAATTTGATTGGTCATCCGTTGCAACAATTGAGACTGGGTTTCCAAGAATTTTTGCGTGGTTCAGTCTAACTCATTATTGTTGGCTAAAAATTGAGTTGTCACTTGATTCAACTGGGCTTGGGTTGCTAGTAGTTGTTTTCTCATGTGCATCTCTTGGTTGTTGTTTTCACCATCCTTAATGTTGGAGTCTCTTGGAGAAGTCATCTGTTTGGGTTGGATTGGGATTAGAGTAGGAAAAATATTTCTAGAGGAAGAATTATACTCACACACAACAATTCACACAAAGCAATGTGCAAGCAATCACAACAAACACTCCACTCAAACAACAAGATTCAAGCATATTTTTAGGCAACAAAATATTTTTGCTACACCACCTAAGTTGGTGTGATCAATATATGATCTAAACTAAACACTAGTATGGTGGTCCAACTATTTTTTCACCTGAGACCATTCCATTCTTCTTAGTTGTTTCTTCATGAATTAGATCATGGTTTCCTTGGAAAAATTATTGCATCTTGGTCAAAAACTTCAAAGGTGATGATGATTCCTTCTAAGCTGTGTTTCCTTAGTCTCCAAGTCTTGAGTAATATTTCTTGTCTCACTTGTAGTCCTTAGTGATGTCCAACTTGAAGTCCTTGATGAAAATAAAGTTGAAGTCATTGGTGATGTTGAAGTCATTGGGGATGTTGAATTCTTTGCTCATGTTGAAGTTTTTGTCCAACAAGTTGAAAAGGAAGAGATGTAGAATCAAATCCAAATGTTGAGGAAAGAGTTTACAAGATTGTTTGTAAATAAGTTTTGGAACAAATACAACTCCTATTTTTCTAAGGGATTTTGTCCAATCCTAGGGTTACAATCCTACAGGCAACACAATTCTCGGATACCATCTGTAGAGGTCCCAACCTTTATAAGGTAGAGATCCCTGTGTTTACAATGCTAGTCCCGGGATCAATAGCTAGCATCCATAGTTTAAGATGTAATATCATGAAAAAAGGTCATAGTACAACTTTATAACCAGGAATAAAATAATTCATTACATCTTACATAGCTCATTTGGCTAACTGATTAAAATGCAGCAATATAACTATATAGCATGGAGTCCTTCATCTTCAAAGTGCCACAGGCAATCATGTTGGTTGTAGACTTGTAATCCTATTCAACACACTTCACTAACATCAAACAAACCTGCAACATAATAAGTTACAGCCACAAGGGTCAATACATTTGAATTGTATTGGCAAGTGATACTATGGTGGAATAGTGGTATCTATCATCTATATGCATTTGGCTAAGTGGAGATTAGGCTTGCTTTGCTCAAATAGATTATACTTATAATTTGAAAACACTAAGTTTTTGTTTGTAAATCACCCAAGGCATCTACCAATAAAATTGGTGATACTTTAGCCTTTGTTCAACCACAAGCTTTTAACTTAGAAATTGGGATGAGGAGATCCTTGATAGCTTCCATGTCTTGATGCTCAAATTGTCCATTGCCGGGGACACGGCTAAGTACTTAGATTTTACTCTCTCGAGAGGTGGTGCACTTTCCCCACAAGACTCGACATGCATCGAGGCAAGATCTTTCAAAAGCCTTCCCTTAGACCAAATGGACGCATTCCAAACCTATCACCCCTATCACATCCCAAGATTTTCCAAATCTTGTAATGTGCAAAATAAATGAATAAAACAAAACTTTGTTGATTTTCAGGGTGAGAAGAAACTTTTTGAATCCATTTGAGAACTTTCAAAAAACTATTTGGATCAAATAAAATCCTAAAGGGATTTGAAAAGTTAAATAAACAAGAAACTTAAAAATATTTAAAATTACTATTTTGGATCATTTAATAAAAGGATTTGGTTTTCAAAAGAAAAGGTGGATTTATAAATAAAGATTATTTTATAGAGCCAAATTAAACCTTGGCCAAGTTTTTGAAATAAAATGTTTTGTTTTGATAAAAATAGTAAAGGTTTATTTAAATAAAATAATAAGGATTTAATATCCAAGTTATTTAAGTAAAGGCTTTTCCCATTTTAAATAAACACTAAAACTTATTTATTTATTTTAAATAAGTTTTCCAAGTATTTTATATTCTCAAATAAAACCTACTGAAGTGTTTTGGTTTTATTTTAGATTTCAAAATAAATATTTTAATAAAACAAATCCTATTTGATTTAATAACTAAGGTCCATTTTATTTAATTATTAATGGACCCTAAAATAAAAATGTTATTTTATTTTGAACAAGTTTTCCAAGTATCTTATATTTTCAAATAAAACCTACTGATTTGGTTTTGAAAATAATTAAATTTCAAATAGAGTTTTGAATAAAACAAATTCTATTTTGATTTAATAAACAAGGTCTATTTATTTAATTAATAATGGACCCTAAAATAAAAATATTATTTTGATCTTTGGACTTTGGTTTATGTTGTTAAACAGAACCAAATTCAATTGCAATGTTTGGTGAATGTTTGAATTAATTTGAACGTTTGAATTTCAAAACAGAAAATAGAATCAGAAAAGGAAAAAGCATTCAGAAGAAAAAAATATAGAAATGGACTCAGCCCAACTGGCCAAGCCCAACGAGCCCAGCTAGCCCAACTTCTCTCCCCCACGCGCGAAGCATTTTCTACCTAAATGCACACCCGCAAAGCGACTGACGAGTGGACCCCTCCCCCTCACTCCCTTTCTCGCTGACAAGCATGCCCCACCTCTCCAGCTCATCTTCTTCCTCCCCGCGACGACTACGCCGGCCGTTTCCTGCCGTTGATGCCGCGGTTAAATTCGCCTTAATGCCTTCGCCATTACTCGCTGCGACCACGCACGTTAAAGCGCCCACTCCTCCTCTCCATCTCCCCTCACGCGCCTCCCTCTCTCTGCCCCCAGGCTGGACGAATTTTGCCACACACCCTCACTGCTCCGACCACCGTCCCTCCTCGATTCCGGCCCAACCTCGCCGCCCCTTGCCTCCCCGAGCATGCAGGCAAGTTCACCATACTCTGGCGCACCGCTCTGTGGCCTCAGCCCGCCCGCGAGTGTCCCGTAACGTCGTCTTCGTCAACCTCAACACGCCACCGTCGTATGTCGTTTATCCGACGAACTCCCCTAGTAAGCCTTGACCGCCCCAGCACCTCCCGATGACGCTTCCTTACTCGCGACCCTTGTGCACATCTAACCGTGCCTCTCTTTTGGCTTAGCGTGGTTCCAAACGACGCCAGCGACGACGACCCGAGAGCACCGCCGCCCATACCAACTCCGGTGAGTGTTTCCTCCTGTCCCCGTGCGCCCCTTGCCAAGACGACTCCACGTTGAGCTTCGGCGTCGCCCTGCGATCACTGTGAGAATGTCCCCACCTTCCATTGCTTCCTATATCGCCGGCACTGCCACCATCTGGCCGCTCTGCCGCCAGCCACCGCCGCAGCGCTTCTCGTTTTAGGTCAAGCTCGCAGCAGCCGTCCGATCTCGATCTAGTGGATAGGATAGAACCACTTAAAGCGAAGGGGTACGCAACCTGTGCCACTCGATCTGACTTGATCCAACGCGCCAGAATAGCCGATCCGAGCGAAGCGGTACCGACGAATGGGAATAGGACGCGTGTCACCAGTTCTGTTTAAAAACAAAGTTTGAATCAGATTGGTTTGCAAAATTGAAACCCTTGTTAATTTTGATCCACACATCCAAAATTTGCAAACTTTATATCAATGGAATCAGTGGAACAAGCCCTAGCCAACCATGCCTTTTGTTTAGTAAAAAAATTCTGGTAGAATGTTTGTTTTTGCAGAAACATTTGTATGCTTGTTTAGATTATGAAAATTGTTCAAAAATGATTTTGGGGATAAAATCTTTTGAAAATGGTGTATTTTGAACCTACTGACCATAGGAATCACTTTGTGGTTTCAAAAATGTATTTGGTGAAACAAAAGAATGATTCTTTGATTTAAAACCATTTCTAGTCAAATAAAAATATAGTTATTTATTAAAAATGGTTTTGGAAGAAAACTTTTGGGAAAGGTTTGGTTTTGAACTCTCTGACCCAAAACACCAAGTTTATGGTTTGAAAACATATTTGGTGAACCCTATAGATTAATGCCTTAGAAAATATATTTCTACACCACATAAAATGATACTTTGTTTTGAAAATGGTTTAGGAAGTGAAACCTTTTGCAAATGACTTTGCCACTTTACAAAATGACCATTAGGTGTTTTCAAATGTTCATGTCCCATTAGGAACCACTTTTTCAAATAAAACAAATCTTGGCATGATTGCATGCATTATCTTGGTTCTATGATTTTATGTGATGTTTTTCTTGATTGGTAGATTGAGTTTGTGCCTTTCTTGATTGAATTGTAGTGACTTGAAGAGTGTGATTGTTGCAAGGACAAGGAGTGAACTTATACCCTCTACCAAAAAGGCAAGTGATGCTTCATACTTTTGTCCCATTACTTTCACTATGCATTAGTGATTTTTCTAAGTAAAACTTGCATGGAATTTTGCTAAGTATAAACCTTGCTATAGAAAAACCTAGTAGATGAAACCTTAGTAGGAATTTTCGTAAGTTAAGATTCCTACTACTATCAAGCTTAGCTTAGCTAATATAAAACAAGGGTGGAATATATATTCATACTATGGAAAAATTTCTAAGTCTGAGGACTTGTGTTTTGTTTAATAAAACAACTAAGTTAATGAATCACCTGGGTGGAATGGTAATTGCTTGGTGGTTTTTGGTTGAGTGGTTACACAAGGCCAGGGGACTGGTGAACCTTGTGTATCTCACTTGTGGTTGGACACCCAGGAACAAAGAGATTTGAGATGTCAAATGTTGAGAAGCTTCAAGTGCAGCCACTTGGCATTATGGGCTCTGCCTGGATCATATAGGTTGCAAGAACTTAGCCATATGGACAGTTGGTGGTAGAGTTTGATAGGTTGGAGCGCGTCCATTTTGGTCTAAGGGAAGGCTTCTGAAAGATCTTGTCTTGGGAAACCAAGTCTTGTGGGGAAAGTGCACCACCTCTGCAGAGTGAAAAATCTAAGTACTTAGCCATGTCCCTGGTAAAGGACAATTTGAGCATCAAGACATGGAAGCTATCAAGAATCTCATCATTCAAATTTCAAAGTTAAAAAATTGTGGTTGAACAAGGGTTAAAGGATCTTCAATCTTTGATTGAGAAAAATGATTTTGTCAAGCAAAAACTTAGTGTTTTCAAAATGATAAGGAAAATCTATTTTGAGCAATGCAAGCCTCAACTCCACTTAGCCAAATGCATATAGAAGATAGACTCCACTATACTACCATAGTATCACTTGCCAATACAATTCAAATGTATTGACCCTTGTGGCTGTAACTTGTATGTTGCAGGTTTGATTGATTTAGTGAAGTGTGTTGAATAGGATTACAAAGTCTACAACCAACATGTCTGCCTGTGGCACTTTGAAGATGAAGGAACCCATGCTTATAGATATTCTGCTGCAATGTAATGTAATAGCCAAATGAGCTATGAAAGATGTAATAGATTATTTTATTCCTGGTTATAAAGTTGTATTATGACCTTTGTTTCTTGATAATACATCTTAACTGTGGATGCTAGCTATTGATCCAGGGACTAGCATTGTAAACACAGGGGACTCTACCTTATTTAAAGGTTGGGACCCTTACAACCCCCTACCACCTTTTGTCCATCGGGCTAAGTTATTGCAACCTATATGATCCTAGCAGAGCCCATATACCATGTGGTTGCACTAGAAGCTTCTCAACATTTGACATCTCAAATCTCTTTGTTCCTGGGTGGCTTTCCACAAGTGTGATAGAGAAGTATTCCCTAGTTTACTAGACTTGTGATACACAAGTTTTCCCCAGTTTATTGGACTTGTGTAACCAGTCAACATATCCCATTCTCACCATTCCACCCAGGTGATTCATTCACTTAGTAGTTTTATTAAGAAAAAACATAAGTCAAAATACTTATCAAAATTTCCATAGCATGTATATAAACCACCCTTGTTTGCTACTATTTAAGCTAAGCATGATAGTAGTAGGAATCTTAACTTAGGGAAATTCTTCTAAGGCATCATCTACTAGGATTTCCCATGGCATAGCATACTTAGTAAAAATTCCATGCAAGTCCTACTCAAAATATCACTAATGCATAGTCAAAATATTAGGACAAAATGTATGAAGAACCACTTGCATTTTTGGTAGAGAATATAGGTTCACTCCTTGATCTTACAATTGTCACACTCTTCAAAGTTCACTACAATTAAATCAAGCAAGGCACAAATTCAACTAGCATTCAAACAATTCACCACATAAAATAAAGGAAACAAAACAATGCATGCAAGCATGCAAAAAGATTGTTTTATTGGAAAAGTGGTTTCTAATAAGGCTACAAACATTTTAAAATACCTATTGGTTATTTATAAAAGTGGTAAAACCATTTAAAATCAAGTTAGTGAAAATGGGCCATTCAAATTACTTTTGTTTTGCTAGAAATGATTTTATTTAAAGAATATTTTCCAGTGTTATACAAATATGTTTTTAAACACAAATGTTAGTGTTTATGGTCAAAGTGTTTTAAAAAAATATATTTGCAAAAGGTTTCACTCAAAATCATTTTTAAATCATAGCAACATTTTTGTTTTACTAGAAATGCCTTTATTCAAAGTAATAATTTTCTAATGTTAACAAAATATATTTATAAATCCAAAAGTTTGTGTTTCTGGTCAGTAGGTTCAAAACGAATCATTTGCAAAAGATTTTACCCAAAAATCATTTTTAGAATAATTTTTATACACAAAATAGGCCTAGAAATGTTTCTGAAAAAACACCTAATTTTCCAAAATAAAAATACTAAACTAAGGGCATGGTTGCAAAGTTCACATTTTGGTGAATCCATTGATATAAAATTTGCAAAATTTGGACATGTGGATCAAAAGTTATGAATTTTGCAAAATCATTTATCTAATAGAAATGTTTCTGTTTTTAAAGCAAAAGACAAGCCACGCGTCTTAATCCTATTGGTCAGTACCGCTTTGATTGGATTGACTAATACAAGCCGTAGGATCTAAATGAGATCGTATGGTGCAGATCTAACATACCTTTTCAGTTAAGTAAATCTATCGTAGCGCTTGGATCTAGATCGGATGGCTCACGACACACTGCCAAGAACTGGCGGCGCTGGCTCGACGGCGGCGCTCGGGTTGAGGCGTTCCAACTATTCCAGGAAGCGAGGGAGAGGGAGGAGAGCACTACCAGATTCTCTGTGTCGTGCTGATGTTCGAGGTGGTCGTCGTCGATGAAGGGGCACACGGAGTGGCTGGCGATTGCTCGCCGGAGTTCCTACTGGCGACGGGCACGCACTGTCATTGACGGAGACGGTGCTATGGTCCAAGCTAAGGCAAACAAACGTTTGTGTTAGATGCACACGGGGTTGGTGAACACACGTGTATCATCCAGAGAGAGGGCAGGTCAGAAACTACCAGGGGGTGTCGCCGGAGTTGGAGCAGGAGGCGGTGGCGCTTAGACGTCGTTGTTGTTGAGGCTATAGGGAACGCGCGAGCGAGATGATGATGCTGGTAGGTGCGCGAGGCTATGAGGAGTGCTCTCGTGGGAATCGGGGGCTGTGGGGAGGGTCGACGTTGCCGGAATTGGACGGGAAGCTCGCCAGAGCAGTGGAGGTTTCGAGCAGCAATTGCAGCAACCTGGTGGCTCTGGTGGTGTGAGGTCTGAGTGGAAATAAAGAGGGAGAAGAGAGGAGTAAGTAGGCGTGGTCGCCGGGCGGAGTTAGCGCGGAATTTAGTTGAATTGAATGCGAGGAATTAACGGCAGAAACGCTAGTGAGGAAGAGGGGGAACAAGTCGAGCGGTGAGGAAGAAGATGCCAGGTTGGCGTGGGGCCGGGGTGTCAGCGGGGTTGAGGGTAGGCTTGTGCGTGAGAAAAGAAACATGGAGAGAGGGGTTTCCCGCGTGGGATCCTGCTGGGCTAGTTGGGCCTGCTTAGTAGGGCTGGGGTTTCTGGGCTGGTTGTTTTTCATTTTTTCAATTTTTTCTTTTTCTATTTCTGATTTTTGTTTTCAAATTAAAACACTCATTTGAATTCAAATTTATTTATCAAACCTTTTCCATACTTTTTAGTAGGTTTTACACTCTTTATTAATGTATATTAAAGTCCATTTTAGAATAATTTCTTTTAATCTTTTATGGTTTATTATTTATTTAAATTAGACATTTTTCTTTATTTAAATAGGATTTAAATATGGTTCCAATCCATATTATTTTATTCAAATGTTTCAACTTCTATTTGAATTACAATTGTTGCCAAACTTTTCAGTAGTTTAATAATGTGTTTAAAATTCCATTTTAGAATATTCAATATTCTTTTAGAGTTTAATATTTATTTAAATTAGACATTTTTTTATTCAAACCATTGATTCAAGCCTCCATTTGATTTCAAATTTCCATCAAACCTTTTCAGTAGGTTTTATTTATTCATTAGTGTGTTTAAATAATTCACTTTGAATTATTACAAATATTTTATTATGATTTAATATTTAATTAAATGAGTCCTTTGTCTTTATTTAAATGAATTTGAATATGGTCCCAAACCATATAATTATTTTTAATTATTATTTTTTAGTTAATAAGATAACTTTTAATCTACTTTGGTAAATTCCAATTTATTATTTTCTCATGATTTGATTAATCATTTATATTAGGGATTTTGTATTTATTCAAAACAAATATGGTTCAAGTCCATATAAGTTTTTATTAAAATAATCTTTATTCCTTTGTTTTATTTGGATTATCTTTATTCCATTTTCTTATGGATTTAATTCAAGTTTTAAATTGTCTTCTAAATAATTTCCTTATGATTTATTATTTAGTTTAGGCAATTTGTCTTTATTTAAATAAAATTGAATATGGTTGAAAGCCCATATAGTTTTATTTAAATAATATTTTATTTCTTTTTATTATCCAATAACTTTCATTTGTTTATAGATTTGGCCAAGATTTAATTTGGCTTTTAAATATTCCTTATTTATTTATTTCTTTCTTTGTCTTATAAAATCCATATTTTTTTATTTATAGGTCCAAAATTTGTGATTCCAATTTGTATGATTTTATTTAATATTTGTTTATCTTTTTAAATCCTTTTAGGATTACTTTGCTCAAGATTTTGTATGGATTTTAGATAGGATCTTTATTAGCCTTGGAAATTAATTCCTTTTATCTTATTAAATTCATAAGTTTTTATCCATGGCTCCAAATTGAATGAAACTAACTTCTATGGTTTTATAATAGATTTATTTATCTTTTTGATCATTCAAAAATGTTTGTTGCTGAATTTTTATATGGACCAAATCCATAGTCTTAGAGAGATCTTGGAAATGATTTTCTTCCATTAGGGTTTTAGGGTTTTGGTTTATTTTCCCAAGTATTTAAATTCAAGATTCTTTCCATTAGGGTTTTGGGGTTTTGGTTTAATTTTTCCATAAGTTTAAATTTTAAGATACATTCATTAATGAATGCATTTCACTTGATTGAAATTTTGTTGGATTCCATTTTCATTCAAATTTTGTCCAAGAAGGGTTTTGATGTTTCCATTTAGAAACAAAAAGTTTCTTTTCACCCTAAATTTCAACAATTGTTTCTTTTGTTTATTTATTTTTCTTTTTCACATTTCAAAATTTGGAAAATTTTGGGATGTGACACTATCATGTCTATGTTATTTGTGATCTTGCATGCTCTCCGTTGCTAGTAGATACTTTGGCCAAGTAGATGCTTGTAACTCCAAGAGGGAGATTTTGTACTCGATAGTAGGTTCATGCCACTAATAATCTGGGAGAGTGACAAAAACTTCTAAGGTTGTAGATGTGTAGTTGCTACTAGGGAGAAAACAACAATCCTTTGCCCAAGGGCAATTGTATTGTTTACTTTACACACTTTGTTTAATGCAATTATCTGTTGCTTGCAACTTAATACTAGAAGGGGTTTGGATGATAACCTGAAGGTGGATTATTAGTCATAGATGCATTTGGATTATGGTCTACGTATTATGTTGTAATGCCCAAACAAATCTCGTAGAGATCAAGATGTATAGTATATGCATTGTTATGCATTCTCAATATTTCAATTGCCTCGCTGTAATTTGTTCACCCAGCATGTTATTTATCTTATAGAGAACACCGCTAGTGAAATGTGGACCCCGGTCCATTCTTTACCATTGATATACCATCTACTATTTACCGTTTACTGTTTACAACTACTACAAGCAATTACTATCTTCTACACTATACGTTTTATCCTTTGTTTTTATCAAACCGGTGAGATTGAAAACCTCACTGTAAGTTGGGGAAAAGTATTGTGGATTGTGTTGTGCAGGTTCCAAGTTGCTAGAAACACCTTGGAGTTGTTTCCTTACTCCTACTGGTTCGATAACCTTGGTTTCATAACTAATGGAAACTTGCTGCGGTGCTCATCATACCTTCCTCTTGGGGTTCCCAACGAGCTCTACATATCTGAGCCATCATTCACCACACCATATGGCATGTTTTGCTATGTCACAATGCCCTTTGGGCTGAAAAACGCAGGTGCTACCGATTAGCGGACAATGCAACATTGATTCCATGACCAAATTGGTCGAAATGTTCACGCTTACATGGACGCTATCGCGGTTATGTGAAAAAAATCAAATCACTTAATCGCCGACTTAAAGGAAACCTTTGAGAACCTCCGAAAGTACAACATGATGCTTAACCCTAAGAAGTGCGTCTTCGGGGTTCCAACTGGCAAATTGTTGGGCTTCATCATTTCCCAACGTGGAATCGAGGTCAACCCGAAGAAAATCAAGGCCATCCTCAACATGAATCGTCCAACATGCCTAAAGGACATCCAACGGCTCACATGTTGCGTTTCAGCAGTAAGACGGTTCATCAGCCGACTTGGAGAGAAGGCCCTGCCGCTATACAAGTTACTGAAAAAGGCGGAAAAATTTGTATGGACATACGAGGCGGATGTTGCGCTTAAGGAGCTAAAAAGGATACTTTCTTCTGCACCTATACTTGCAGCACATGAGTCAATGGAGCCTATGTTGATCTATATGGCGGCCACCAACTGGGTTATCAGCATCATCGTCTTGGTGGAGCGGAAGGAACCAACGCATGAGTTTGGAGTACAACGACCAGTTTACTATGTAAGCGAGGACTTGAAGGAGTCCAAGCAGCGTTACTCGCACTACCAGAAGCTATCTTATGGAGTTTTCCTTGCTTCTCGGAAGCTAAGGCATTACTTCCAAGAGCACCCAATCATAGTAGTGAGCAACGCTCCACTGTCTGGCATCATCAACAACAACGACGCTACAGGGAGAGTGGCAAATTGGAGCATTGAGATCGCCTCCTTCGAAATAACCTACAAAAGACGCGACGCTATCAAATCGCAAGCTTTGGCGGATTTTATTGCGGATTGGATGGAGCTGCCAAATGATACTCCTGTACTAGAACCAGAGTATTGGGTAATGCACTTTGATGAATCAAAGCTACTAAATGGCTCGGGGGATAGTGTATTATTGCAATCACCAACATGGGAAAGGCTATAGTATGTACTGCAAATCCACTTCGAGGAAACAAACAACATGGCAGAATATGAAGCACTCATTCACGTACTTCGCGTAGCCAAGGATATTGGCATCAAGCGCATAGTTTGCTATGGATATTCTAACTTGGTTGCCCAGCAGGTGGCTGGCATCTGGAACGTGTGTAACCCTATGATGGCGCTATATTGAGACGAAGTAGACGAGATAGCCAAGTGCTTCGAAGGCTACGAAGTCAAGTACGTCAAAAGGGAGGAAAATGAGGCGGCGGATCTGCTATCAAAGCTTGGATATGCATGCAAACCAATTCCGCCAGGCGTTTTTCTGGAGCATCTCCGGACTCCATGTGAAGGGAGCAGACCCCGAGAACCCGGATAGAGTTGACTCATTTGTTAATGCAGTAACAATAGTCCCTCCGACTTGGAAAAAACCATTCATGGATTACCTCAAAGACAGAATTTTTCCCATTGACAAATTCGAAAGTCATCAAATACAAATAGTACGTCGAGCAAAGGGCTATACCATCATAAATGGGCAGACCCACAAAATAAGCACTACGGGTGTATTCCTAAAGTGCGTTTCCCAGCGGCAAGGTATGGATATCCTTCGTGCTATTCATCTCAGAGATTGCGGGCATCACGCCGCTCCTCGATCATTGGTCTCCAAATCCTTCCGGCAAGGATAACACTGGCTAACCACGAAGGCAGACACCGACAAGATGGTCAAAACATGTATTGGGTGTCAATATTATGCACCGCAATCGCATGTACCAGCTCAAGAATTGCAAACTATACCAATAACCTGGCCCTTTGCAGTTTGGGGGCTTAACATGGTTGGGCCACTGTAGACAGCCCCTGAGGGTTTATGCATCTTGTTGTAGCAGTTGACAAATTCACAAAATGGATAGAAGCTAAACCCATTAGAAAGTTTGATGGGGAAACTGCCCTTAAGTTCGTCCAGGATCAAGTGGTGATATTTGATCTCCCACATAGCATCATCACCGACAACGGTAGCAACTTGTCACTTAGAGAAGTAGATGCTTACTGTCACGAGAAAGGCATCCGCCTTGACCTAGCATCATGATACGTCGGAAATGTATCTATAATTTTTGATACGCCATGCTTGTTTAGTATCTACTTTGCTTTGCTTTGTCTACACTTTGAGGTGTTTTTATATATTTTCTGGAACTAACCTATTAACATGTTGCCACAAAGTGCGGTTCCTATTTTCTTACATTTTGGTTTCAGAAAGGCAGAAAATCAATATTCTCGGAATTGGACGGGACAAAAGCCAAAGTCAATATTTTACTGTGGGCAACACGAAGCCAGAAGACAATACGGAGAAGGCTCACCAGGGGGCCACACCCCCTGGCCGCACGGGTGGGCCCACCCTATGCCTAGGGGGTGCAACCGCCCTGGTGGCCCCCCTGGCTTGCCCCTTCTCCTATAAGAAGCCCCCGATGCAGAAACCCTAGGCACCCGATCAAAACTCCACGAAACCGTCTATAGCCGCCGCCACCATCGCCCCTAGATCGGGGGATCTGAAGTTCTTCCCGACACCCTGCCGGAGGGGAGATCATCCCGGAGGTCAGGGTGTAGGTGGGACTTCCCGCGGGAGGCCCACATATGCCTGCATAGTCCCACACAATTTAAGTGGGTGTTCCACGGGAGCCCGCGAAACTTATGCGAGTGTCCACTATCCCACGTATGCCCACATATACCCGCAAATACGTTACTATAATTGTTGCTTGTATAATGTTTATAAAAATATTTTAGTACATAACACGATCAACATTTAGCACTTCAATGTATTAATTATTTTTTCCACTTTCTGAGTGACTCGCCATTCTTTCTACTAGACATAATATTTGCTTGATTGGGAAATTCCTACTCCTTCCGATCCAAATTAATGTCCTTCCGCGGGCAGCCCACTCCCACCTACACCCTGACCCGGAGGCCTTCTTCTTCATCATGCCAGCCTCCGGTATGAAGCGTGAGTAGTTCCACCTTGGACTACGGGTCCATGTAGTAGCTAGATGGTTGTAACTCCTCCTTGTGCTTTCATGTATAGATATTGGGAGGGACTTGGGCCTTCTATTACCGAGTGGGCCCGAAGTATATCTCTCCGACTTGGGAGGGACAAATCCCATCTCGATACATACAACCCAACAGGTACTTTCCGATCACCTAAGAGACACCTTTATGATCACCCTCTCATAGGATGACGTTTGATGACCTCAAAGCTTTCTTCCGATACCAGGGAGTTGTATTATCTCATGGACTAAGGAATACAATATTTGACATAAGAAAAGCTTCGCAAAGATGAACACGATGACACGATCTAATTGCTCCGCTTAGTTTGGGTCTGTCCATCATATCATTCTCCCAATGATATGATCTCATTATTAATCGACAACTCATGTCTATGGTTTGGAAACCTTAACCATCATTAATCAATGAGCTAGTCCATAGAGGCATACTAGGGACACAGTGTTGTTCACAAACCACACAAGTATTAAAGTTTCCGCTTAATACAATCTAGCATGGAATATAAAATTTATCATGAACAAGAATTATAATAATAATAACATCTTTATTATTGCCTCTAGGGCATAATTCCAATAGTCTCCCACTTGCACTAGAGTCAATAATCTAGTTTACATATGTCAACAATCTAAAACCCATGGCACTAAGGTGTTGATCATGTTTTGCACGTGGAAGAGGTTTAGTAAATGGATTTGTGACATTAAGATCTGTATGTACTTTGCTAATCTTCAGATCTCCATCTGCTATATAATCTCGGATTATATGAAATTTGCGGTTGATATGCTTCGTCTTTGGATGATATCTTGGTTCCTTAGCTAGTGCTATGGCGCCAGTGTTGTCACATAATATCTCCAGTGGGTCCAAGGCACTTGGAACCATGCCAAGCTCAGTGATGAAGTTCCTGATCCAAACTCCTTCACTTGACGCTTCTGCAGCAGCCATGTATTCCGCTTCTACTGTAGATCCCGCGATCACGCTTTGCTTGCAGCTTCTCCATCTCACAGCTCCTCCATTCAAAATATAAACGTATCCTATCTGAGATTTAGAATCATCCTTGTCGGTGTCGAAACTATCATCGACGTAACCTTTTACGACGAGTTGTTCATCACCTCCATAGACTAAGAACATTTCTTTAGTCCTATTTAGGTACTTTAGGATGTTCTTCACGGCTGTCCAGTGTTCCACTCCTGGATCACTTTGGTACCTTCTCGTCAAACTAAGAGCATTGGACACATCCGGTCTAGTACACAACATGGCATACATGATAGAACCTGTGGCCGAGGCATAAGGCACTTTTCTCATAGCTTCTCTATCATTTACCGTAGCTGGACACTGAGCCTTGCTCAATATCTTACCTGACAACATAGGCACTGAACCTTTCTTTGCCTTATCCATTCTAAACCTTTTCAGAACTTTGTCTAGGTATGTACTCTGTCTTAAAGCTATCAGGCGTCTTTGTCTATCTCTATAGATTTTGATGCACAATATATAAGCAGCTTCCCCTAGGTCTTTAATTGAAAAACATTTGTTCAGATAACTCTTCACATCGTAAGCATGTCAATGTCATTTCCAACAATCAATATGTCATCCACATATAGTACCAGAAATGTCACTAAGCTCCCACTCACTTTCTTGTAGATACAAGCTTCGTAGCAATTTGGAACAAATCCAAATCTCTTGATCACTTGATCAAAAAGAAGGTTCCAACTCCGAGATGCTTGCTTCAGTCCATAAATGGAACGCTGAAGTTTGCACACTTTATCAGCATCCTTAGGATCGACAAAACCTTCGGGTTGCATCATATACAACTCTTCATCAATGTTGCCATTGAGGAATGCAGTCTTGACATCCATCTGCCATATTTTATAATCATGAAACGCAACAATTTCTAATAAAATCCGAATGGACTTAAACATCGCTACGGGAGAGAAAGTATCATCATAGTCAACACCTTGAACTTGTCGAAAACCTTTCGCGACAAGTCGTGCTTTATAGACGGTAACATTACCATCCGCGTCCGTTTTCTTCTTCAAGATCCATTTGCACTCAACGGCCTTTCGGTCGCTAGGAGGGCCACCAAAGTCCATACTTGGTTTTCGCTCGTGGATCCCAATTCGGATTTCATGGCCTCTAGCCATTTCTCAGAGTCTGGGCTCATCATCGCTTCCTCATAGTTCGCAGGTTCACTGTCATCTACTAACAAGACAGTTAAGACAGGGTTGCCGTACCACTCAGGAGGGGCACGCGACCTTGTCGACCTGCGACGTTCAGTAGTAGCATCGTCTGAAGCTTCATGATCCTTGTCATTAGCTTCCTCTATTGTTGGTGTAGACGGCACTGGAACAATTTCAGGTGCTGCGATACTCTCCAACTCAAGAGAAGGTTCAACAACCTCGTCTAGCTCTACTTTCCTCCCACTCACTTCTTTCGAGAGAAACTCCTTCTCAAGAAAGGATCCGTTCTTTGCGACAAACACTTTGCCTTCGGTTCTGTGATAGAAGGTATACCCAATAGTTTCCTTTGTGTATCCTATGAAGACGGATTTCTCCGCTTTGGGTTAGATCTTGTCCGGGATCAACTTCTTGACGTAAGCTTCGCATCCCCAAACTTTAAGAAACAACAACTTAGGTTTAGCACCAAACCACAGTTCATACGGTGTTGTCTCAACGGATTTAGATGGTGCCCTATTTAAAGTGAATGCAGCGGTCTCTAATGCATAACCCCAAAATGATAACGGCAAATCAGTAAGAGACATCATTGATCGGACCATATCTAATAGAGTTCGATTCCGGCGTTCAGACACACCATTGCGCTGTGGTGTTCCAGGTGGCGTGAGTTGCGAAACGATTCCGCTTGCTTTAAGATGCGTGAGAAAATCATAACTCAAATATTCACCTCCAGATCGGATCGTAGAAACTTAATCTTTCTGTTACGATGGTTTTCCACTTCATTCTGAAATTCTTTGAACTTTTCAAATGTTTCAGATTTATGTTTCATTAAATAGATATACCCATATCTACTTAAGTCATTGGTAAAAGTGAGAAAGTAGCGATATCCACCGCGCGTCGAAACACTCATTGGACCGTATACATCGGTATGTATGATTTCCAACAAGTCCGTTGGTCGCTCCATCATTCCGGAGAATGGGGTTTTGATCATCTTGCCCATGAGGCATGGTTCTCATGTGTCAAATGATTCAAAATAAAGAGACTCCAAAAGTCCATCAGAATGGAGTTTCTTCATGCGTTTTACACCAATATGATCTAGACGATAGTGCCACAAATAAGTAGTATTATCACTATCTACCTGGCATCTCTTAGACTCAATGTTATGGATGTGTGTTTCATCCCTTTCGAGATTCAGAAGAAATAAACCATTCATAGCAGGTGCATGACCATAAAAGATGTTACTCATATAAATAGAACAACCATTATTCTCAGATTTAAATGAATAACCGTCTTGCAATAAACACGATCCAGATATGATGTTCATTCTCAACACAGGCACATAATAACATTTATTAAGGTTTAAAACTAATCCCGAAGGTAAAACAAAGGAGAGCATGCCGACGGCCATCACACCAACTCTTGATCCGTTGCCAACGCGCATCGTCACCTCATCCTCATAAGTCAGTGCCTATTCCGTAGCTCCTGTTTCGAGTTACAAATATTAGCAACTGAACCAGTATCAAATACCCAGGCACTACAACAAGGGCTAGTAAGGAAAACATCAATAACAAGTATATCAAATATACCTTTGATGGTGCTAGCCTTCTTGTCCGCTAAGTACTTCGGACAATTGCGCTTCCAGTGACCCTTGTCCTTGCAATAGAAGCACTCAGTGTCCGGCTTAGGTCTAGACTTGATCTTCTTCTCAGCAGGGGCAACGCGCTTGCCGCTGCCTTTCTTGAAGGGCTATTTTGCACCCTTAACTTTCTTAAAGCTAGGGGGCTTGTTGACCATCAACACATGATTATCCTTTTTGATGTCCACCTCCGCAGCTTTCAGCTTAGCGAAGAGCTCAGTGATCGTATCAGTGGAACCAATTTGATTATGAGTCACTACAAAACTTTTGTAGTGTCACATCCCAAGATTTTCCAAATCTTGTAATGTGAAAAAGGAATGAATAAAATAAAACTTGGTCTGATTTTTAGAGTGAGAAGAAACTTTTTGAATCCAATTGGAAATCTTCAAACCAATTTGGATTTAAATAAATACTAAAGGTATTTATAAAGTTAAACATTTGATAAAGGAAAATAAAATATTTTGGAACTGCTATTTTGGATCTTTCAAATAAAAGGTTTTGGTTTCCAAAAGAAATAGAAGTTTTACAAATAAAGATTAATTTATAAGCCAAAATCAAAATTTGGCCAAACCTTTGGAATAAAATGTTTTGTTTTGATAAAATTTATAAAGGTTTATTTAAATAAAATAATAAGGATTTAATATCCAAGTTTTATAAATAAAGGTTTTACTATTTTAATTAACCATCAAAACTTATTTACTTATTTCAAATAAGTTTTCCAAGTATTTTATATTTTCAAATAATAACCTACTGATTTGGTTTTGAAAATACTTAGATTTCAAATAGAGATTTTATTAATAAATCAAACCCTATTTGAATAATAAACCATGGTCCATTTTATTTAATTAATGAATGGAACCTAAAAAGATTTAAAATATTATTTTATTTTGGACTTTGGTTTATGTGTTAAACAGAACCAAATTCAAATGAAAAGTTTGTTGATTGTTTGATTTGTTTTGTTTGTTTGATTTGTTGTTTGGTTTTCAAAACAGAAAATGAGAACAGAAAAGGAAAAACAATTTGAAAGAAAAAAATAGGATCTGGACTCAGCACAACTGGCCAAGCCCAATAAGCCCAGAAACAGCCCAGCTCCCCTCCCCGAAGAAAAACGATTCGCACTCAGATTATAACTCAAACAGACGCTGACTGGTGGACCCTTCCCTCACTCCTTTTCCCACTGACCAGCAGACCCCACTTTTCCAGCTCATCTCCTTCCTCGCGACGACCATGCCGGCCGTTTCTGCCGTTGATGTCGCGGCTTCAATTCGCCTTAATGCCGAGCCTTAAACCACGCTGCGACCACGCACGATAAAACGCCTGCGACTCCTCCTTTCCCCTCACACGCCACTCCCTCTCTGCCCCGAGGCTGCCTCAATTTGAGCTCGCACAGCCGCAGCTCCGACCACCGTCCTCCCTCGATTCCGGCCGAGCCACACCACCTCCTGCCTCCACAAGCACACGAGCACACTCACCACTCCCTGGCGCATCTCCCGGTACCCTCAGTTCGCCTGCGCGCATCCCCTAGCGTCGACAAGCACGACACAGAGCGTCACCGCCGTATGTCTCGTCTCCGTCGAGCTCCTCCGGTAAGTCCAGACCACCCCAAACATTCTCCTTCACGCTCGCGTCATCTCCGTGATCTCCTGCATCTGACCACGCCCTCTGTTTGCCTCCACGTGATCGACAGCTTCGCCTCCGACCACGACCAGGACCACCCGACGTTGTTCTCTACTCCGGCGAGCAATCGCAGCTGTACCAGAGCACCCCTTGCCACGACAAGCACACGTCGAGCATCACCACGTCCTCGCGATTCTGGTGAGCACCTTTCCCTCCTCCTTCGCTTCAGAACCACCGAGCGCCACCGCTGGCAGGCGCTTCCTAGCCACCGCCGGGCGCCGCATTTGGTCGAGCGAACCGACCAGAGATCCAGATCGAGCGAACGAAACAGATCCACTTAGCACCGAAGGGGTACGCGATGAGGACCGCACGATCTGTTCAGATCCAACGCACCGTAGAGCCGATCCGGCCGAACCGGTACCAGCCAGTCATATTGCGGCCCATGGCCAGTTCTGTTTAAAACAGAATTTGAAAAACAGATTTGAGTTGCAATTTGAAAACCCTATAACTTTTGATCCACACGTCCAAAATTTGCAAACTTTATATCGTTGGAATCAGTGGAACAAGCCCTAGCCAACTGTGGAATTAGTTTACCAAATAGTATCTGTTAGATTGTTTGTTTTTGCAAAAACTTTTGTATGCTTGTTTATATTAGAAAAATGATTCAAAAATGTTTTGGAGTTTGAAACCTTGGCAAATTGGTTTGTGGTGAACTTACTGACCCTAGGAACCAACCCATGGTTTTGAAAATGAATTTGGTGAAGTTTAGGATGGATTAATTGGTTTAACCCATTTCTAGCCAAATAAAAATATTGGTTTTTGTTATGAAAATGTTTTTGGAGTAAAAACTTTGGGAAAATGATTTGGACCAAACCTACTGACCCTAAACACCAAGTTTTGAGAAACAACAACTTATTTGGTGAACCACTTAAAGTTGTTGCTTTGATAAAAATATTTTCCACCACATAAAATGATGGATGGATTTAAAATTGGTTTATGGACAAAACCCTTTTGCAAATGACCTTGCCACTTTGGAAAATGACCAACTTGAACCTTAAAAAGTTTAGAAGCCTAGTGGAGACCACCTTTGCAAATAAACCTATCTTTTGCATGCTTATATGCATAAACTTAGATCCCATTGTTTTGTGTGTGTGAAATTGTTTGATTGATTATTTGGTTTGGAATGATAGTTGATATGGTGCTTTCTTGATTGATTGTAGTGAAGTTAGAAAAGTGTGAGACTAGCAAGATCAAGGAAGTGAACCAACATTCCCTACCAAAAAGGCAAGTTACACTATCATCTAAAAGTCCTACTATTTTCATTATACTTAGTGGATTTTGAAACATGCATGAAAATAATTTCTATACTTATGCTATGCTAAATCCTAAAAGGATTCCCTATACATTCCTTAGTAAAAACAATGTAGTTGTTACCTGCTTAGCCATGCTATATTTTGAAAAGAGATACATGTTGAGATTTTATGAAGTTGAGAAAAGGACTTGTGTTTTTATATAATAAAACAAGGACTCAATGAACCACCTGGGTGGCCAAGGATACTTTGAGTATTGGAGAAGGTGGCAACAAAAGGAACCATGTCCATGGTAATCTCTTTGTGTTGTGCTCCAAAGGAAACCACCCAGGAAACTTAGAGATTGAACATGTTTCTCCAATTGTGGCTTTCGTGTGCAACCACATGCTATTATGGCTCTGGCTTAGTCAACTACATTGGGAAGACCCATGCATTGTCTTCAGGCTAGTGGACATGAGGACCTGGAATCCTACATGGGTACTTGAAGACAAGCTAGCAATGGTGCATGGGAGGACTCTTTGGAAAGACTTCGTCACATTCTCAATCTGCCAGTACTCCATCTTGGTGAGCACTAATCCAGTGGCCAAAAGGATGGGATTGTGACATGTGGGTAAAGTGTAATCCTTCTGCAGAAGATAATAAAATCTAAGTACTTAGCCGTGTCCCCGGTTATGGACAATACTGAGCAACTAAAGTTTGAAGCTATGGAAGATCTCGACATTCTAATTTCTAAAAGAAAACTTTTAAACAATTGATGCACTTGGGGTTACCAAGGGGCTCAAGAGACTTTGACAAAACTTGATGTACTTGGGGGTACCAAGGAACTCAAGAGATTTTGTTGAAAACATGAACACTTGGGGTTACCAAGGAACTCATGAGATTTTTATAAGACTTGATGCACTTGGGGTTACCAAGTAGCTCAAGGGATTTTTTGACAAAGACTTGAACACTTGGGGTTACCAAGGAGTTCAAGGGATTTTGAAAAGGAGATTTGACAAAGGACCAAAACCATTTTGAAAAGATAGGATAAAATTTTGCTTTATGCAAATGAGCCTAAAACTCTACTTAGCCAAATATGCATGTAATTTTAGGATCCACTTGTATTCCACATAGTAGTGAAACTTGCCAATACAATTCAAATGTATTGACCCTTGTGGCTGTAACTTGTAATGTTGCAGGTTTGATTGATTTTAGTGAAGATTGATTGATTAGGATTACAAAGTCTACAACCAACATCTGCATGTGGCACTTTGAAGATGAAGGACCCCATGACTATAGTTATTCCGCTGCAATGTAATGTAATAGCCAAATGATCTATGTAAGATGTAATAAAATTATGTTATTCCTGGTTATAAAGTTAATTATGACCTTTGTTTCTTGATATTACATATTAACTGTGGATGCTAGATATTGATCCAGGGACTAGCATTGCAAACACAGGGGACTCCACCTTATATTGCATTAAGGCTGGGACACTCCTTCTACAAGTAGCTAGGAGGGAGTGATTGCAGAACCCTGTCAATCTTGAGCTCCTCTGGAATCTTGCAGTCTAGTTGCTCAAGGCGTTGAGTGTACCCCGACATCTTTATGGCGTGCTCACTAACGGAATTCCCTTCCTCCATCTTGCAGTTAAAGAATTTCTCAGAGATCTCATATATCTCAGAACGGGCCTGAGTCTAAAACATAGTTTTCAGTTCCTCAAGAATCTCAAAGGGCCCGGGGTAATCTTCAAAACGATTTTGAAGGTCCGATTCCATAGCAAACAACATGGTGCTCTTAATCACACCATAATCATCTTTGCGTGACTGATAAATAGATTTCTCATCAGCCGGCGCATCTACAGTAGGGGCGTCACCTAGCGCATTCTCAAGGACATAGTCCTTTTGTCCGCCAGAGAGAATGATTCTCAGATTGCGGAACCAGTTGGTGAAGTCAGACCCATTCTTCTTAAGCTTTTCTTTCTCAGCAAAAACGTTGAAGTTGAAGTTGGACTTAGCCATTTGATCTACAAAATTTGCAAGTACAACTTAGACTATGTTCATGATAACTAGTTCAACTTAATCAAATTACTAGATGAACTCCCACTAAATTCAACTTCCCTCAAGTTGTTTAGTGAATATGATCCAAATTCACCACAACTAATATGATCTTCACGAGAAGATATGTGGTTTCAATGGTGGACAACGAAGTGTCAATCATATCATTCATATGACTCATGCTTAACCTTTCAGTTCATGTGTTCCGAGGCCATGTCTGTACATGCTAGGCTCGTCAAGTCAAACCCAAGTATTTCCGCGTGTGCAAAACTGGCTTGCACCCGTTGTATGTGAACGTAGAGTTTATAGCACCCGATCATCACGTGATGCTTGAACACGACGAACTTTCGCAATGGTGCATACATGGGGAGAACACAGTTTTATCTTGATCTTTAAGTGAGGAATCATCTTATAATGCTACCGTCGCGATCTAAGCATAATAAGATACATAAAAGGATAAACATCACATGCATATAACTTTATGTGACATGGTATAGCCAATCTTCGCGCAATGATCTCCATCTTGTGCGTGCCGGCATGATCTCTATCACTCCACCATGATTGCCTCCACCACGAATAGCAACTACAACTATTGCTAACTACTTAGAGATAAAGTAAAGCTATTACATGGCGTATAAGAAGTTGACACACAGGTCATACACAATTATAAAGACAACCATATGGCTCCTGCTGGTTGTGTACTCATCGACATGCAAGTCGTGAAACATTACAAAACATGATCATTGCATACAACATACACATCACATCTTGGGCCATACCATATCACAGAAAACACTCCCTGCAAAAACAAGTTAGATGCCTCTACTTTGTTGTTGCATGTTTTACGTGGCTTATGGGAGTAGCAAGCTAAGAACGATTCTTACCTACGGAAATCCACAACGGTGATATTATGGTTGCCAAACTCCGGTGTAAGTCCCATGAAAACTATAGTGAGAGAAACTGGCATCCACCAGCCGCATGTGTGGAACAAGCCACACGTCAAGTGCGGAGCCGGTCTCGCGAATGAGGTCGCGTAAGGTTGGCCTGGACCGCTTCGATCTCACTATCCCGCGTCATAAGAAATACACAAACAAGAGGCTTGCAACAGAAAACATCAACGCCCGCAACAACCATGTTGCGTTCTCCTCGTGAAACACATCTACGCATAGATCTAGCTCTGATACCACTGATGGGTTTCGCAGCATAGTAAATCAAAAAATTTCTACGGATGCGAACGGGAAAGCCAAGATCTAATCTAGGAGATGCAAAAAACGAGGGGGATAGATGAGATCTTCATACCCTTGAAGATTCGCACAGCGGAACGTTCGACGGAACGTGGGTGATGTAGTCGTACTCGCTTCTCCTCCTCGCGATCCGATCCGATCTAACACCGCAAGTGGCGATGCCTCCGAGAGATGCACACGTGCAGCACCTCGACGTCTCCTCCTTCCTCGGTCCAGCAAGTAGGGTGGACAGATGGATTGGATCTACAACGCGACGGCGCGGTGCAAGCAGTGGAGATTTTCTGCGGCAGGGCTTCTCCTACGCGCAGTCGGGAGGGAGAGAGAGAGAGAGGAGGGGCAGCAGGGTGGCTAGGGTTGTGGAGGAGGTGTGGGAGGGGTGCGCCCCCAGCCCTCTTTATATAGAGGGGTGGGCGGCTGGCCCTTGCCCCTCGCCCAAGCCCTAGGCCGGCGGGCAAAGGAGGGAGGAGTGGGGGGCAAGTTTCCCCCCCCCTTCTAGAAGCTCCCCTAGGGTTTCCCTAGGGTTTGGCCGGCTGGGCCCTATGGGGCCTTGTGCCCCTGTCCCAATGTGGCCAGGGCACTCCCTCATAGGCCCACGCCCCCTCCCGACAAGTGGGGCCACGTTGGTCCCACTCCGGAAGGTTCTAGAAGCTTTCGGTACGATACCGAATAACCCGAAACAATTCCGAACTCTAAAAAACTGCATTGCCTTATATGAATCTTATTCTCCGGACCATTCCGGAACCTCTCGTGATGTCCTGGATCTCATCCGAGACTCCGAACAAAAACTCATAAACCAATTATCCAATCTATCCTAGCGTCGAGACACGTTAAGTCTGTGACCCTTCGGGTTCGAGAATATGCAGACATGATCTTCTATCAATAATCAATAGCGGGGTCTGGAAACCCATATTGACTCCCACACATTCATCGATGATCATATCGGATGAACCACGATGCAAGGATTCAATCAATCCTATATATATATATATATTCCCTTCGTCTCGCGATATTTTACTTGCCTGAGATTTGATCGTCGGTACCGTCATACCTACTTCAATCTCGTTCACAGCAAGTACTTTACTCGTTCCGTAATCCGATATCACTTTGTGATTAACTCCTTAACCACATTCTTGCAAGCGGTGTTGATATCGATTACCGAGTGGGCCCGAAGTATATTTCTCCGACTTGGGAGGGACAAATCCCATCTCGATACATACAACCCAACAGGTACTTTCCGATCACCTAAGAGACACCTTTATGATCACCCTCTCATTGGATGACGTTTGATGACCTCAAAGCTTTCTTTCGATACCAGGGAGTTATATTATCTCATGGTCTAAGGAATACAATATTTGACATAAGAAAATCTTCGCAAAGATGAACACGATGACACGATCTAATTTCTCCGCTTAGGTTGGGTCTATCCATCATATCATTCTCCCATTGATATGATCTCATTATTAATCGACAACTCATGTATATGGTTAGGAAACCTTAACCATCATTAATCAATGAGCTAGTCCATAGAGGCATACTAGGGATACTGTGTTATTCACAAACCACACAAGTATTAAAGTTTCCGCTTAATAAAATTCTAGCATGGAATATAAACTTTATCATGAACAAGAATTATAATAATAATAATATCTTTATTATTGCCTCTAGGGCAATAATTCCAGCATGATTAAGCTCTACTCATACTTCCAACTCCAAAGAAACCAAGTTTTTCCAAAGTGTCCACTATAAACTCCTATGCATGGTGTGTTACACCATTCCAAGTATATTCTTGTTTTCAGCTATCTTCCAATTAAAAAGTATTTTGTTATGTGAAAACTTAGTGATTAAAGCCCTCACG
Source organism: Avena longiglumis (assembly GCA_030063025.1). NCBI lineage: Eukaryota > Viridiplantae > Streptophyta > Magnoliopsida > Poales > Poaceae > Avena > Avena longiglumis. The sequence continues at coordinate 187,214,289 of CP125974.1, read as the reverse complement.
AACTTGATGGCATACTTTATATTCTTTGCCCCTAATAAACTTGAACCATTGTGTCATCTAAGTTGTATATGCTTGCACTTATGCGTTGGAATTAGCAGAACCATGCTGTCATGGGGAACGTTTTCAACATTGCACTTGTACTTTGTACGCAGTTGATATCATGCTCTTTTGTCTATGGATGTCACTGGTGTGAAATAAAGAGGGAGCTTGTAAGTCCATGGAGTTATGTATTTTGTGTTAGACAAACGCCTGGCCGCTAGCCTAAGCCATGCCTAATCATGGTGGAAACTTGCAGCATACATAATGAGCATTCTGTGAAGCTTCCTCAATAAAAAACTATGCACATAGTAAATAAAAAGATCGCTGAGATGCTCATTGTCTGCTTGCCTTGTCATTTTGGTTATGGGATAGCTCTTGTACCATGTGCAAGGGGTACCCCGTTGGCGGTTCTCTATGATACGCATGTACTTACATGACAAGAACTTACAGGTGACTAAAGTTGAGTAGCATGAGGTGTGGCCGTCGTATTCAAGGGACTTGAGATTGCCAACTTATACTTTGCCAAGCATATACTCCATAGTTTGTCCACTTTAACCTTAATCACTTCAAGATGCTTATTATAGGGTCAATGAGGGCTGAAAGCTAACAAGTACCACAATTTTTGTAAGCTCATTTTGAAACTTGAAACCCCTGCTTCCCTTTATGAAGGGCCCTTCTTCCACTATTATATTGAGTCTCCACCTTCTATCTTTAGGCACCATTAAGAGAGCATAGTTTCCATTCTTAGTTCTGTGTGCAGTGTCCCAAAACTTATTGATTGATGCATATTGTGATATTACTTGTTCTTGTGCTACTTGTATCTAGTCACTCTTATTAACTTTGAAGGCGTCCTATGCATTTATTTGCTACTCTATGAGGGACAAGTTGAATGCCACTATGCCATGTTTTCTGTATGTGAAACAAACAAACGTTTTTCAATGCATGTTATTCATGATATTTGTTTGTAGCCTCTCATGTTGCATGCATAGTTACTTTGTCTTATTGTTAGAACTCCATCTTTCATGTATATTTTTAGAGTTGTTTGATCCCAGCTTTCAATGCTTGTAAATGGTTTGATCTTGGTTTTGATGGTGCATGTCACCTCAAAATTTTTTATTTTTATCACTTACCTACTCGAGGACGAGCAGGAGTTAAGCTTGGGGATGCTTGATACGTCGGAAATGTATCTGTAATTTTTTATGCTCCATGCTTGTTTAGTATCTACTTTGCTTTGCTTTGTCTACACTTTGAGGTATTTTTATATATTTTCGGGAACTAACTTATTAACAAGTTGCCACAGTGCTAGTTGCCTGTTTTCTTCTGTTTATGGTTCCAGAAAGGCAAAAAATCAATATTCTCGAAATTGGACGGGAAAAAAAGCCAAAGTCAATATTTTACCGTGGGCAATACGAAGCCAGAAGACGAGACGGAGAAGGCTCACCAGGGGGCCACACCCCTGGCCACGCGAGTGGGCCCACCCCGCGCCTGGGGGGCTCAGCCGCCCTAGTAGCACCCCTGGCTCGCCCCTTCGCCTATAAGAAGCCCCCGATGCACAAACCCTATGCACCCGATCAAAACTCCACGAAACCGTCTGTAGCCGCCGCCACCATTGTCACATCCCAAATTTTAGATTTTGTTCTGCATATCATTCATATCATTTCATCATGTTCTTCCATGCAAAACCTTCGATTGAAATGATTCGGCAAAACGCTATTTTCAAAACCCTATTTTGTATTACTAAAATGCTCCTGCGGGAGGGTATACTAGGATTTGTGTTTCCCACCCTTGTAGACTAGTGGTTTCACTTACCACATGAACCTAGATTGATCCCCTGGATTTTAGAAAAATTTAGAAACAAGAATCATTCGATTCGGAGCTCATATGAAAAAGTTACAGAGATTTTGCTAAATAGGAATTTGGAAAAAAGAAAAGAGATAAAAAAAAAGCCCCGGGCCGAGCCAGGCGACGCAGCCCGCCAACGCCGCCGCCCGCGTATGCGTAGCAAGGCGCCGCCACGCCGATTGCCACCACCGCTGCTGAGGCCGCCGTCGGCCACCTCCTATCACCGCCACGCGGGGCCCGCCTGTCGGCCGAGTTCGTCCCGAGCTCCAACTACTAGCAGATTTTCCCCCGAGGATTCCCGTGTCGTTTCCGAACCGATTTCAACGATTTTTTGCCTATAACGATCCCCTCGAGCCCCTCTTCCAAACCCCCTACCTAATTGCAACCGAGACACCCTAAATCTCCGGCGATTTCTCGCCGGAGTTCGAGCCGCCTCCGCCACCATTGCTCAGGTGAGCGCGCCTCCTCACCTCACGCCGCCCGCCCGCCTCGCCCGCACGCGCCGCCACCTCGCGCCGCCGACGCCTCTCCTCATGAGCGGCGCCCACGACGCCGACTCTGCCGCCCGACGTTCGTCGCGCGCCGCTCCATCTCCGCGCCGACGGACCCTTGTAGCCACCTCACGACACGCCATCGGACCCCGCCTTGGCCGGACCGCCGCCGCAGCACCTCCCTGGCCGCTGATCTGCGATCCAACGGCCCAGATTGGGCGTGGACTAGTCAGACCGCGCGGTTGACTGGTCAACAGCCAGTCAACCCGCGCTGAGTCGGCGCTCAGTCAGCAGGGAATATTTCCAGAATATTCCCTTTTGATTTAAATCGATTTAGAAATTGCGGATTTTTGTAGAATCTTGTAAATTGCGTAGTAATTAATCTACCGGGCCAAAAATTGCAAGTAAAATATGTGTAGATTCAGTAAGACGTGTAGAATCTTGCTGTACCATTGTTTCACACTTTTGCAGCAATATTTTGTCCAGATTAATTAAAATAATTAATGGCCTTTTTGGAGTAATTAATTCGTAGAAAAAGATCTGTAACTCCAAAAATTGCATATAATATGTCCCTGGATTCAGTAGAACAAGGGGAATCTCAAAGTGAATTAAAAGGTTAGGATTACAGTTAAAACTTATGCAAAAACTATCTAGTGGCTTTCTGCAGTGTTTTAATTATTCAGGGAGTTTTATAATTCCTTTTTCAGTAATTCCAATTGGTACTGTTCCTAAATAACAATGCCTATACAGTAGAATTTTCCCAAGATTTTACAAATAGTATACTACCGGTAGTTCATTATTTGGGTTCTAGCTCTAGTTTTGAGCATTACATTTTGCATAATAGTTTTCCTTGCGCTAAAACTATTTTCCATGCTTGCAATCAGTAGCTTTATTGAATAGGATTATGTGGTGCTGCTGTAGCATCAATTCACTTGTCATGCATGCATTCATGCATCATCTTTGTTGCATATGCCTGTGGATGGTTGTTTATGATTGCAATTGTATCGTGTAGATTGTGACGAGTGCAACGCTTGCTCGTGTGTGGATTGTTCTTCCGACCGCTACAACCAAGGCAAGTAGATGCTATTTTGTTCATGATATTGTCCTACTATTTTCAATGCATTGTCGTGTATTTTGTAGATGCATGTGTAGGATGATACTATCGCTATGCTATGCCCTATTATGTGGTAGGGCTTTCCTTGTAGATGAACCACTGTTGGTAGATGTGCTTAGCCATGCTATGATGAACGATGGCTGGGTTACATCACTGGAAGTTGTTTATAAATGTGTTGGTTTGCGAAAACTAAAACAACATAATCAATGAATCTCCTGGGTGTGATGGGATTGATAAATTTTGGTGGTTTCATTGCGGAAAGGCACCCAGGTATCAAGAGAAAGTGATTGGCTTCTTTATTCTGTAGCTTACGTGTACAACCATGTGCCAATAATGGAATGGGCGGTTGGTTGGACTTAGTAGGTTGTGGAAACTCGAACCCGCGTATCCAGAGATGTAGAATTTTGGTAGGTTGGACTGGTGCGCGTCGGGATTGGGGAATTACTTCCCGAACAGTCTCTTCTTGGACTTCTCCCTATCATCACCCAAAATGAGAGTGATGGTATGAGCTGGGCTGTCCAAGTCACATGGGTAAAGTGTACTAACCCCTGCAGGGTGTATAATCTAATCGATTAGCCGTGTCCTTGGTTATGGACATCTGAGTTGCTTGGTATTGATTCCATGACATGGTTCTCGCTCATTCTAATTTCATAATTGCTTTAATATTGTTGGGTTAACTTAATTGGGATATTTTCAAAGAAAATCAAAAACTGTTTATGAAAGTAGGACAAAGGTATTTGCAAATGCAAGCTAGCCACAGCTCCACTTGCCAAATATGCATGTAGATGTTAGTACTATTGTCTCCTTTACAAGCTCTACTTGCGATACATTCCATGTATTGACCCTTCGGGGCTGCTACGTTTCATGTTGCAGGATATTCTGATTCTGAGTAATCGATATAGGCCACGGTACTCCACTCGGCACTTGTTCACTTGTGGGCAATTTGAAGAATGGAGGATTTACTTTATTTATGTTGCTACCTGAATAATTTGAGCTAGCATTGAGATAAGCTTTTATTGTAATAATGGTACTCTGGATCTTCGTTACTTATGATACACGGATATTTTGCTATGTTATTCATCTTATTCTATTGTGGGCCAATGAACCGATCCAGGGATTGGCATGTCACATAGAAGCCACGGTCTTTTTAGAACCGCGGTGTTACAAGATGGTATCAGATCCCGTGTGTCGACTGTAGGATCGTGACCTAGGATTGGATTAGGAAGACATAGATTTATTATAGCCTATATTAACTCTGTCTTTCATATTATGCCTTTCACTCTCGTAAAATTCTTATCATATGCTATTCTCACACTTTCCTCTTTAAATTGATAGATGGGAGAAGTCAGGACTGAGTATGCAACCATGGAGTCACCAAGGCCCTTTGCAAGACAGTTAGCACAGCTCTCGCAGTCATTGGGATTGCCACTGCCCATGTTCAAGGGAAGAAGGCTGTACACCTATGGATATGGTGAGGATGCATGGGAGATCACCACCTTCATCTTCAGGGATGCCGCCTTGCCAAACCCTGTGCACCTGATCTACACCAAGACATACTGCAACTGGGGACTTGGAATCAACTTGGCCATACATGAAGCCCTGTCTCGCCAGTGCCATCATGTCCGACACCTACTGCCAGCAGACTCACCCTACCGTGACTATGGGAGGCGTGATGAAGATGGACACATTGTGGTTACCCCTAGCGACAGGAACAACATGCCGCCCCGTCGGAGGCACATAGAGGACATGGAAAGGGAGAATGGAGCCCTAGCTGAGAAAGTGATGATGATAAAGGAGATTGCAGATTTTGCTAGCAATGGTATGGTGGTCCAAGGGCAGGAGATTGACACCTTGCATGAAGGTGTGGGAGTTTTGGAGAATGCCCTGATAGCCAGAGATGCAACCATAGATCATCTTCATGGTACTGTGCAGGAGAACACCCAGAACATACAACAGCTGCAAGGGACCGTCCAGGAGAGGGATCAAACTATTGAAGCTATGGCAGCCCAGATTGCCGCTCTCCAAGCACAGCTGAATCCACCCTCTGATGATGACAATGGACATGATGGCAACAATGGGGATGATGATGACAGTGTAAACGATGATGATGATGATGAGGACGAGGATGATGATGATGGAGACGATGATGGTGGAGGAGATGAAGCTGTTGCAGTTGCAGCTGAGAGTGAAGAAGAAGAGGAGGATCCAGAAGAGGTGGAGTTTGAGATCTCAAGTAATGACTCAGGAGAGGTGTACACTCCGCCGCCATGGTTGAACCATGGACAGAAGCGCCAACGCATGAGTGCAAGGACCTACCGCAACCTCTTCAAGAAGTAGATAGAAGTCCACCAATTAGTCCTCGTTAGGTAAAATCATTAGGATTAGTCTCGATCAATGTGAAACTTAATTACTGTTAGCTTAAGAGTGTTTAGTTGCTTATTTGTGTACTCCAATATCCCAGGAATTATTTGTGCGGATTTTATGTAAGAGTTATGGAAACTTTGGTCAACATCTGTGTTATTTTCGCTGAAGTTTTCTGCTGATACAGCAGTACTGTATGATTTTTCATATTTTTCTGTTATCTGGGAAAAATCTGAAAAAAATAGGGCTGGTGCTAAACTCTCTCTACTGTATGTGAAAAAACCAGCATAATTTCCTGACGAGTTTAAGTCAGGTAGAAAAATTCGTGAACGCTGCTGGACTATTCTGGCAGATTGTTGTTTTTGTTGCTTAGTTGATCAACTATTTAGTTAACCATTGCCAACTCTTGTAAGACTATTTCAGTAGGTATATACTGCTAGGATAACCCCTGGGATGTTGCTGGATCACTTGTTTGTTGATGTGTTGCTTGCTTGAGATTGTCGGCTATTGTTTGTTGTTGTTTGATCATAATGCGTGGGTAGAATCCTATTATCGTAGTTGATTCTTTCTAAGCTTACCTGTGCTGAACCGCAGATGCCTCCCCGCCGTCAACCCACTGAGTTGGAGCAGCTCATAGCAGCTCAGGCACATCTGACCCAAGTTATGACTCAGTTCATGGAAGCTCAGAACAACAACAACAACAACAACAACAACAACAACAACAACAACAACAACAACAACAACAACAACAACAACAATGGGAACAACCAGCCTCAGGGAGATGCTCTCACCAGATTTCTGAGGCTAAGGCCAGCTAAGTTCTCTGCTGCAATGGAACCAATGGTTGCTCTCGACTGGTTGCGTTCAGTCAACAAGGATCTGGTAACTATTGGATGCACTGATGCTGAGAAGGTGAGGTTTGCCGCTCACCTACTGGAGGGACCAGCCGCTTCTTGGTGGGACACTTTTCAGATCACCCACCCGCTGGACACTGTGACTTGGGCAATGTTTGAGGAAGGTTTCAGGACCAACCACGTGTCTTCGTGGAGTTCGAGCTGAAGAAAGGAGTTCCGCAACTTGCGCCAAACCAACCGCACCGTGGCTGAGTACAATGAGGAGTTCAACAACCTGTCCCGTTATGCACCTGAGGATGTTGACACCGATGCAAAAAGAAGGGAGAGGTTCCTGGATGGCCTCAGTGATGAGATTTCAGTGCAGCTACTGGTGGTCTATTGTCCCACTTTCCAGGAGCTTATGGACAAGGCCAGGATCTTGGAAGGGAAGCACAAGCAGGTGGAGAACCGCAAGAGAAAGAGTAACAATCACCACTCTGGTTCACACCACAAGTCTCGCACTTCATATGATGGATACTCCAAGCATGGAGGGAGTGATCATGGGATCCATGATCGCCATCACCATGGAGGCGATGGACATCGCCATTACAACCACAAGAGCAGCCACCACAGGCACAAGGGAGGACACTCACACCACTCTGGAGGACACGGTGGACCTGACCGCAACCGTGATCGCAGCTTTGTGAAGAAGGATCTGAGTGAGGTGACATGCTTCAAGTGTGGACAGAAGGGACACTATGCTGACAACTGTCCGGAGAGGAAGGGACTGAAGCAAACCAACAACCAGAAGGCCACAGTGAACCACATGAATGTGGAGGAGATCCCAGATGAGCCTGACCTTGTGATTGGTAAGTTTCCAATCAACACTCACCCTGCACTTATACTTTTCGATACTGGTGCATCGCATTCATTCATATCAAGGGCATTTGTGGATAAGTATAAGCTACCTACTGAGTCTATGAAAGAGTCTATTAGAGTGAGTTCACCTGGAGGAGATATGATAGCCAGTGCGGGATGCCGCGACTTAACTGTGAGAATTGGAACACACAATTTCATTGCACATCTGGTAGTGTTGGAATCACAAGGGTTAGATGTTATTCTGGGTATGGATTGGATGTCTATGCATGGGGGACACATAGATTGTGCACAGCGAGCTGTTTCGCTCAAAACCCCGGATGGTAAGAGGATTAGGTTCAAGTAGGCAGTGCGACCGGGAAGGTGTAAGTTGAATTCTTTTAAGGGGGTTAGCATGGATACTGTGCCTGTGACGTGTTTCCGGAAGAGCTGCCAGGAATGCCACCTGACAGGGAAGTGGAGTTTCTCATCGACCTGATGCCGGGAACAGGACCTATTGCAAAGAGACCATATAAGATGGATGTGGATGAGCTGAAGGAATTGAAGAAGCAGCTGAAAGAGCAGTTGGACAAGGGATTCATTCAGCCTAGTTCGTCGTCATGGGGTGCACCTGTTCTGTTTGTGGAGAAGAAAGACAGCAGCAAGAGATTAGTGGTGGACTATCGCTCGCAGAATGAGGTGACTATCAAGAACAAATACCCCCTACCGAACATAAATGATTTGTTTGATCAACTGGAAGGAGCAAAGGTGGTTAGCAAGATTGATCTGCGATCGGGCTACTTCCAATTGAAGATCCGGGAGGAGGACATACCAAAAACAGCTTTCACCACTAGGTATGGTTTATATGAGTATACAGTTATGTCTTTTGGACTAACGAATGCCCCGACATATTTCATGACCATGATGAACAAGGTATTTATGGAGTATTTGGACAAGTTCGTGGTGGTGTTTATTGATGACATACTGATATATTCCAAGGATGATGCTGAGCATGAGAAACATCTGCGACTGATTATGGAGAAGCTGAGGGAATATAAGCTGTATGCCAAATTCAGCAAGTGTGAGTTCTGGCTTAACACTGTTGGATTTCTTGGACACGTGGTGTCAGGAGAAGGAGTCGCTGTTGACCCAAGCAAAGTGACTGCAGCAACTGAGTGGGAAGCACCCAAGAATGCGGGAGAGATACGAAGCTTTTTGGGACTTGCTGGATAATACAGGAGGTTCATTGAAAACTTCTCCAAGATTTCTAAGACGATGACTGAACTTCTGAAGAAGGAAAGGAAGTTTGAATGGACGGATGTGTGTGAAGCCAGCTTTCAGGAACTGAAGCGTCGACTAGTGACTACACCTGTTCTGTGTTTACCAGATCTTCAGAAGGATTTCCTAGTGTACTGTGATGCTTCTCGACAGGGACTTGGGAGTGTGCTGATGCAAGATGGGAGAGTAGTGTCATATGCCTCGCGACAACTTAAACATCATGAGAGGAATTACCCCACACACGACTTGGAGTTAGCGTCAGTGGTTCATGCGCTCAAGGTATGGAGGCACTACTTGATGGGAAAACACTGTGATGTGTACACCGACCACAAGAGCTTGAAGTACATATTTACACAGAAGGAACTGAATATGAGGCAAAGGAGATGGTTGGAACTTATCAAGGACTATGATATGAATCTACAATACCACCCAGGAAAGGCCAATGTAGTAGAAGATGCTCTGAGCCGGAAGGTTTACGCCAATGGACTGACAATTGGGGAATTGCCCGAGGATTTGTGCAACCAATTCAAGGACCTTAGACTGGAAGTAGTGTCTGAAGGATACTTGGCTACAATGGAAGTCCAACCGACTCTACAGGACAGGATCAGAAAGGCTCAGGTAGGAGACAAGGAAATAGAGGAGATAAAGGAAAAGATGAAGGAAAATCGGGAAAAGGATATTCGCGAGGATGAGCATGGTACCTTGTGGTATGGAGATCGTTTGTGTGTGCCCAGCGACCTGGAGATAAGGGAGTTAATTCTGCAGGAGGCCCACAAGTCGCCATACATCCGGGCAACACCAAGATGTATATGGATTTGAAGAACAGATTTTGGTGGAACAACATGAAGGGAGACATTGCCAAGCATATTGCCCTATGTGATGTGTGTAGCCGAGTGAAGGCCGAACACCAGAAGCCAGCAGGACTGTTACAGCCATTGCCCGTGCCGGATTGGAAGTGGTATAGAGTGGGAATGGATTTTATCACAGGATTGCCCAGGACCAGGTCAGGATATGACTCCATTTGGGTAGTGGTCGACCATTTTACCAAGGTAGCCCACTTTATACCAGTAAAGACGACCTACACGAGTGCAAAGTTGGCCAAGATCTACATGGAAAAAATTGTGTGCCTGCATGGAGTTCCCAAGAGCATCGTATCAGATAGAGGCACCCAATTTACCTCACACTTCTAACGCCAGCTGCACGAGTCGCTTGGGACTAGATTGGAGTTTATGACATTTCACCTGGTGATGGACAGACCGAGAGGGTGAATCAGATTTTGGAGGACATGCTGAGAGCTTGCGCTTTGGCTCATGGTTCTAGTTGGGATGAGAATCTGCCGTATGCCGAGTTTTCCTACAACAACAGCTATCAAACCAGCATCAAGACGTCACCGTTTGATGTACTGTATGGGAAACGGTGCCGGACACCATTGCTATGGGATGGAGTAGGAGAACGTCAGCTATTTGGACCTGATTTGATCAAGGAGGCTAAGGAGAAGGTCGCCTTGATTAGGGACAGGCTGAAGGTAGCACAATCAAGGCAGAAGAGCTACGCTGACGCCAAGCGCAAGGAAGTGGTGTATGAGAAAGGTGATAGAGCATACCTCAGGGTGTCACCACTTCGTGGTATCAAGAGATTTGGAATCAAGGGTAAGCTGGAACCTCGGTTTATTGGACCATATCGGGTCTTAGCACGCAAAGGAGAAGTTGCTTACCAATTGGAGTTGCCAGAAGCTCTATCCGCTGTTCATAATGTGTTCCACGTGTCCCAGCTGAAGAAGTGCCATCCGGAGATGGTGGATACACCATTGAGAGACACTGTGCCACTAGAAGAGGTTCAGCTTGAGAATGACTTGACCTATGAGGAGAAGTCGGTCAAGGTTCTGGAGACAGCGGAGAGGATTACCCGCACCAAGATGATCAGGTTTTGCAAGGTGCAATGGAGCCACCACACCGAAGAGGAAGCCACTTGGGAGCGTGAGGATGATATCCGAGAGGACTACCCACACCTATTTGCTAGCCACCCCGAATCTCGGGGACGAGATTCATCTTAAGGGGGTTAGTCTTGTCACATCCCAAATTTTAGATTTGGTTCTGCATATCATTCATATCACTGCATCATGTTCTTCCATGCAAAACCTTCGATTGAAATGATTCGGCAAAACGCTATTTTCAAAACCCTATTTTATATTACTAAAATGCTCCTGCGGGAGGGTATACTAGGATTTGTGTTTCCCACCCTTGTAGACTAGTGGTTTCACTTACCACATGAACCTAGATTGATCCCCTGGATTTTAGAAAAATTTAGAAACAAGAATCGTTCGATTCGGAGCTCATATGAAAAAGTTACAGAGATTTTGCTAAATAGGAATTTGGAAAAAAGAAAAGAGATAAAAAAGCGCGGCCGAGCCGAAACCACGCAGCCTTGACCGCCGCCCGCCAGCAAGACGTAGCAAGCGCGCCCGCCTCCAGCTTGCCGCCACGCCTTGGGCCCGCTCGTCGGCCACCTCCTGTCACCGCCACGCGGGGCCCGCCTGTCAGCCGAGTTCGTCCCGAGATCCAACTACTAGCAGATTTTCCCGCGAGGATTCCCGTGTCGTTTACAAACCGATTTCAACGATTTTTTTGCCTATAACGATCCCTCGAGCCCCTCTTCCAAACCCCCTACCTAATTGCAACCGAGACACCCTAAATCTCCGGCGATTTATCGCCGGAGTTCGAGCCGCCGCCATTGCTTTCGGTGGCGCGCCGCCTCACCTCATTGCGCCCGCGCCGCACCGCGCAAGACGCTGCCGCCCTCTCGCATGCCGTCGCCTCTCCTCCCGCATGACGCCGACCCGCCGTCGCCGCCCGCCCGCTCCATCTTCGCCCGACGGGACCCGCCGCCGCCGCCCCTCACCGACGCCGGACCGCCGTCCCTGGCCGGACCGCCGCCCGAGCCGCCGCCGTCGGTAAGCCCCGCCACAAGACACCTCCGGCCGCGATCTGCGATCCAACGGCCCAGATTGGGCGTGGACTAGTCAGACCGCGCGGTTGACTGGTCAACAGACAGTCAATCCGCGCTGAGTCAACGCTGAGTCAGCAGGGAATATTCTCAGAATATTCCCTTTTGATTTAAATCGATTTAGAAATTGCAGATTTTTGTAGAATCTTGTAAATTGCGTAGTAATTAATCTACCGGGCCAAAAATTGCAAGTAAAATATGTGTAGATTCAGTAAGACGGGTAGAATCTTGCTGTACCATTGTTTCACACTTTTGCAGCAAGATTTTGTCCAGATTAATTAAAAGAGTTAATGACCTTTTTGGAGTAATTAATTCGTAGAAAAAGATCTGTAACTCCAAAAATTTCATATAATATGTCCCTGGATTCAGTAGAACAAGGATAGGCTTACAGTAAAAACTTCTGTAGAACTATCTAGTGGCTTTCTGCAGTGTTTTAATTATTCAGGGACTTTTATAATTCCTTTTTGAGTAATTCCAATTGGTACTGTTCCTAAATAACAATGCCTATACAGTAGAATTTTCCCAAGATTTTACAAACAGTATACTATCGGTAGTGAATTATTTGGGTTCTAGCTCTAGTTTTGAGCATTACATTTTGCATAATAGTTTTCCTTGCGCTAAAACTATTTTCCATGCATGCAATCAGTAGCTTTATTGAATACGATTATGTGGTGCTTCTGTAGCATCAATTCACTTGTCATGCATGCATTCATGCATCATCTTTGTTGCATATGCTTGTGGATGGTTGTTTATGATTGCAATTGTATCGTGTAGATTGTGACGAGTGCAACGCTTGCTCGTGTGTGGATTGTTCTTCCGACCGCTACAACCAAGGCAAGTAGATGCTATTTTTTTCATAATATTGTCCTACTATTTTCAATGCATTGTCGTGTATTTTGTAGATACATGTGTAGGATGATACTATCGCTATGCTATGTCCTATTATGTGGTAGGGCTTTCCTTGTAGATGAACCACCGTTGGTAGATGTGCTTAGCCATGCTATGATGAACGAGGGCTGGGTTACATCATTGGAAGTTGTTTATAAATGTGTTGGTTTGCGAAAACTAAAACAACATAATCAATGAATCTCCTGGGTGTGATGGGATTGATAAATTTTGGTGGTTTCATTGCGGAAAGGCACCCAGGTATCAAGAGAAAGTGATTGGCTTCTTTATTCTGTAGCTTACGTGTACAAGCATGTGCCAATAATGGAATGGGCGGTTGGTTGGACTTAGTAGGTTGTGGAAACTCGAACCCGCGTATCCAGAGATGTAGAATTTTGGTAGGTTGGACCGGTGCGCGTCGGGATTGGGGAACTACTTCCCGAACAGTCTCTTCTTGGACTTCTCCCTATCATCACCCAAAATGAGAGTGATGGTACGAGCTGGGCTGGCCAAGTCACATGGGTAAAGTGTACTAACCCCTGCAGGGTGTATAATCTAATCGATTAGCCGTGTCCCCGGTTATGGACATCTGAGTTGCTTGGTATTGATTCCATGACATGGTTCTCGCTCATTCTATGTAACACCGCGGTTCTGAAAAGACCGAGGCTTCTATGTGACATGCCAATCCCTGGATCGGTTCATTGGCCCACAATAGAATAAGATAGATAACATATCAAAATATCCGTGTATCATGAATAACAGAGATCCAGAGTACCATTATTACAATAAAAGCTTAGCACAAAGCTAGCTCAAATTATTCAGGTAGCAACATAAATAAAGTAAATCCTTCATTCTTCAAATTTCCCACAAGTGAACAAGTCCCGAGTGGAGTACCGTGGCCTATATCGATTACTCAGAATCGGAATAACCTGCAACATGAAACGTAGCAGCCCCGAAGGGTCAATACATGGAATGTATGGCAAGTAGAGCTAGTAAAGGAGACAATAGTACTAACATCTACATGCATATTTGGCAAGTGGAGCTGTGTCTGGCTTGCATTTGCAAATATATTTGTCCTACTTTCATAAACAGTTTTTGATTTTCTTTGAAAAGATCCCAATTAAGTTAACCCAACAATATTAAAAAAATTAAGAAATTAGAATGAGCGAGAAACATGTCCTGGAGTTAATATCAAGCAATTCAGTTGTCCATAACCGGGGACACGGCTAATCGATTAGATTATACACCCTGCAGAGGTTTGTACACTTTACCCATGTGACTTGGCCAGCCCAGCTCGTACCATCACTCTCATTTTGGGTGATGATAGGGAGAAGTCCAAGAAGTTACTGTTCGGGAAGTAGCTCCTCAATCCCGACGCGCACCGGTCCAACCTACCAAAATTCTACATCTCTGGATTCGCGGGTTCGAGTTACCACAACCTACTAAGTCCAACCAACCACCCATTCCATTGTTGGCACATGGTTGTACACGTAAGATACACAATAAAGAAGCCAATCAATTTCTCTCGATACCTGGGTGCCTTTCCGCAATGAAACCACCAAAAATTATCAATACCATCACACCCAGGGGATTCATTGATTAAGTTGTTTTAGTTTTCAGAAACCAATACTTTTAGAAACAAGTCTGAATGATGTAACCCAGCCCTCGTACATTATAGCATGACTAAGCACATCTACCAACGGTGGTTCATCTACAAGGAAAGCCCTACCACATAATAGGACATAGCATAGCGATAGTATCATCCTACACATGCGTCTACAAAATACACGACAATGCATTAAAATAGTAGGACGATATCATGAACAAAGTAGCATCTACTTGCCTTGGTTGTAGCAGTCGGAAGAACAATCCACACACGAGCAAGCGTTGCACTCGTCACAATCTACACGATACAATTGCATTCATAAACAAACAATTCCACAAGCATATGCAACAAAGATGATGCATGAATGCATGCACGACAAGTGAATTGGTGCTACAGCTGCACCACATAATCCTATTCAATTATACTACTGATTGCATGCATGGAAAATAGTTTTAGCGCTAGGAAAACTATTATGCAAAATATAGTGCTCAAAACTAGAGCTAGAACTCAAATAATTCACTACCGGTAGTATACTGTTTGTAAAATCTTGGGAAAATTCTACCGCATAGGAATCGCTGATTAGAAACAGTACCAACTGGAATTACTCAAAAAGGAATTATAAAACTCCCCGAGTAATTAAAACACTACAGAAAGCCACTAGACAGTTTCTGCAGAAGTTTTTACAGTAAGCCTATCTTTTTAATTCACGATGGGATTCCCCTCGTTCCACTGAATCCAGGGACATATGATACGCGATTTTTGGAGCTACGGATCTTTTTCTACGAATTTATTACTCCGAAAAGGCCACTAACTAGTTTGATTAAACTGTACTAAACCTTGCTGCAAAAGCCTGAACAAAAGGTACAGCGAGATTCTACACGACTCACTGAATCTACACATATTTTATTTGCAATTTTTGGCCAAGCGGTTTAATTTCCACGCAATTTACAAATTTTTACCGAAATCTGTCCACTAAAACTATTAACGAAATAACCAGTCAACTGTGTCTGTTGACTGGTCAGCGCGTCTGCTTACTGGGCGCCGACTGGGCGTCTGACTAGTCAACGCCTGAGTCTGACCGGTCAACGGCTGATCTGAATCACTGATCTGAGATCTAACGGTGGCCGCGGGCTTACCGGAGACAAAAGGCGAAACGAACTCCGGATGGTGCGGCGATTGGTTCCGGCGACGACGGTTACCTGCGCGAGAGGGGAAACGATCAGCGCGTGGTTTGAGGTCGTCAACGCGGCGCGCAAGGCAGTAGCGTGCGTCGTGGCAAGCAAGCAGCGTGTGTCTTGTGTGCTGCAGCAGCGCGGCGGCAAAGCGCGCTGCGGCAGCGTAGCGCTGTGGCGCAGCGGCAGCGTGGCGCAGCAGCCGGCGAGTGGCGGCGGGTGAGGTGCAGCCAGAGAAAGGCGCAGCGGCAGAGGCGGAAGTGGCGTGGCGGGCGGAGGCGGCGGCCTGAGGCGGCGTGGAGCAGCGTGGAAGGCGGGCGATCCCGAGGGCGGCGCTGGTGGCTCGGTATCGAGGAGGGGCGCGCGATCGCGGGCAGGGCGGGGGCACGGGTCCTGAGGCCGGGGTGGCCTCTTATGTGGGGCCTTTTGCAGGTCCTACTCCAATTCGGCGCGAAGTTAGAAAAGAAATCGGAAAAACGGCCCGATTTTTGGCCCGTTTTCCACCCTTTAATAAAACGGCCGTAACTTCTCCGTACGAGCTCCGAATCGAGCGATTCTTGCTCCTACGGTTTTGTAAAGTCGAGGAGAACAATCTAGGGTCTAAGGTTGGGCGGAACCACTATGCTACAAGGGTGGAAACACTAGTTCTACTAAAGCCTCCCGCAGGAGCCTCGTAGCAAAATAGAACAGGGTTTCGAAAATAGCGTTTCGCCGATTCACATCGATCGACGGTTTTTGTATGGAAAATCATGATGCAATGATATGAATGATATGCAGAACCAAATCTAAAATTTGGGATGTGACAAGACTAACCCTCTTAAGATGAATCTCGTCCTCGAGATTCGGCGCGGCTAGCAAATAGGTGTGGGTAGTCCTCTCGGATATCATCTTCACGCTCCCAAGTGGCTTCTTCTTCGGTGTGGTGGCTCCACTGTACCTTGCAAAACCTGATCGTCTTGGTACGGGTAATCCTCTCCGCTGTTTCCAGAATCTTGACCGGTTTCTCCTCATAGGTCAAGTCATTCTCAAGTTGAACCTCCTCTAGCGGTATAGTGTCTCTCAATGGTGTATCCACCATCTCCGGATGGCACTTCTTCAGCTGGGATACGTGGAACACGTTGTGAACAGCGGACAGAGCCTCTGGAAACTCCAATTGATAAGCAACTTCCCCTTTGCGTGCTAAGACCCGATACGGTCCAATAAACCGAGGTGCCAGCTTACCCTTAATTCCAAATCTCTTGATTCCACGAAGTGGCGACACTCTGAGGTATGCTCTATCACCTATCTCATACACCACTTCCTTGCGCTTGGCGTCAGCGTAGCTCTTCTGCCTTGATTGTGCTACCTTCAGTCTGTCCCTAATCAAGGCGACCTTCTCCTCACCGTCCTTGATCAAATCAGGTCCAAACAACTGACGTTCTCCTACTCCATCCCATAGCAATGGTGTTCGGCACCATTTCCCATATAGCACATCGAACGGTGACGTCTTGATGCTGGTTTGATAGCTGTTGTTGTAGGAAAACTCCGCATACGGCAAATTCTCATCCCAACTAGAGCCATGAGCCAAGGCGCAAGCTCTCAGCATGTCCTCCAAAATCTGATTCACCCTCTCGGTCTGTCCATCAGTCTGTGGGTGAAACGCTGTGCTAAACTCCAATCTAGTACCAAGTGACTCATACAGCTGGCGCCAGAAGTGTGAGGTAAATTGGGTGCCTCTATCAGATACGATACTCTTGGGAACTCCGTGTAGGCACACAATCCTGTCCATGTAAATCTTGGCCAACTTTGCACTCGTATAGGTCGTCTTCACCGGTATAAAGTGGGCTACCTTGGTCAAATGGTCGACCACTACCCAAATAGAGTCATATCCTGACCTGGTCCTGGGCAATCCTGTGATAAAGTCCATTCCCACTCTATCCCACTTCCAATCCGGCACAGGCAATGGCTGTAGCAGTCCTGCTGGCTTCTGGTGTTCTGCCTTCACTCGGCTGCACACATCACATAGGGCAATATGCTTGGCGATATCTCCCTTCATGTTGTTCCACCAAAATCTGCTCTTCAAATCCATATACATCTTCGTGTTGCCCGGATGTATGGAGTATGGCGAGTTATGAGCCTCCTGCAGAATCAACTCCCTTATCTCCGGGTCGCTGGGCACACACAAACGATCTCCATACCACAAGGTACCATGCTCATCCTCGCGAATATCCTTTTCCCGATTCTCCTTCATCTTTTCCTTTATCTCCTCTATTTCCTTGTCTCCTACTTGAGCCTTCTTGATCCTGTCCTGTAACGTCGGTTGGACTTCCATTGTAGCCAAGTATCCTTCAGACACTACTTCCAGTCTAATGTCCTTGAATTGCTTGCACAAATCCTCAGGCAATTCACCAATTTTCAATCCATTGGCATAAACTTTCCGGCTCAGAGCATCTGCTACTACAGTGGCCTTTCCTGGGTGGTATTGCAAATTCATATCATAGTCCTTGATAAGCTCCAACCATCTCCTTTGCCTCATGTTCAGTTCCTTCTGTGTAAATATGTACTTCAGGCTCTTGTGGTCGGTGTACACATCACAGTGTTTTCCCATTAAGTAATGCCTCCATACCTTGAGCGCATGAACCACTGACGCTAACTCCAAGTCGTGTGTGGGGTAATTCCGCTCATGGTGCTTGAGTTGTCGCGAGGCATATGACACCACTCTCCCATCTTGCATCAGCACACTCCCAAGTCCCTGTCGAGAAGCATCACAGTACACTTGGAAATCCTTCTAAAGATCTGGTAAACACAGAACAGGCGCGGTCACTAGTCGACGCTTCAGTTCCTGGAAGCTGGCTTCACATGTGTCTGACCATTCAAACTTCCTCTCCTTCTTCAGAAGTTCAGTCATTGGCTTTGCAATCTTGGAAAAGTTTTCAATGAATCTCCTATAATATCCAGTAAGTCCCAAAAAGCTTCGAATCTCTCCCGCATTCTTGGGCGCTTCCCACTCAGTCACTGCATTCACTTTGCTTGGATCAACAGCGACTCCTTCTCCTGACACTACGTGTCCAAGAAATCCAACAGTGTTGAGCCAGAATTCACACTTGCTGAATTTGGCATACAGCCTGTGTTCCCTCAGCTTCTCCATAATCAGTCTCAGATGTTTCTCATGCTTAGCATCATCCTTGGAATATATCAGTATGCCGTCAATAAACACCACCACGAACTTATCCAAGTACTCCATAAATACCTTGTTCATCATGGTCATGAAATATGTCGGGGCATTCGTTAGTCCAAAAGACATAACTGTATACTCATATAAACCATACCTAGTGGTGAAGGCGGTTTTTGGTACGTCCTGCTCCCGGATCTTCAATTGAAAGTAGCCAGATCGTAGATCAATCTTGCTGAACACCTTTGCTCCTTCCAGTTGATCAAACAAATCATTTATGTTCGGCAGAGGGTACTTGTTCTTGATGGTTACCTCATTCAGCGAGCGATAGTCCACCAGTAATCTCTTGCTGCTATCTTTCTTCTCCACAAACAGAACAGGTGCACCCCATGACGACGAACTAGACTGAATGAATCCCCTTTCCAGCTGCTCTTTCAACTGCTTCTTCAATTCCTTCAGCTCATCCACATCCATCTTATATGGTTTCTTTGCTATTAGTCATGTTCCCGGCATCAGGTCGATAAGAAACTCTACTTCCCTGTCAGGTGGCATCCCTGGCAGCTCTTCCGGAAACACGTCGGGGTAATCCCTAATCACTGGCACAATATCCATGCTAACCCCCTTAAGAGAATTCAACTTACACCTTCTCGGTCGTGCAACCGACTTGAATCTAATCCTCTTACCATCCGGGGTTTTGAGTGAAACAGCTCGTTGTGCACAATCTATGTGTCCCCCATCCATAGACATCCAATCCATACCCAGAATAACGTCTAATCCCTGTGATTCCAACACTACTAGATGTGCAATGAAGTTGTGTGTTCCAATCCTCACAGTCAAGTCGCGGCATCCCGCGCTAGCTATCATATCTCCTCCAGGTGAACTCACTCTAATAGACCTTTTCATAGACTCAGTAGGTAACTTATACTTATCCACAAATGCCCTTGATATGAATGAATGTGATGCACTAGTATCGAAAAGTATAAGTGCAGGGTGAGTGTTGATTGGAAACTTACCAATCACAAGGTCAGGCTCATCTGGAATCTCCTCCACGTTCATGTGGTTCACTGTGGCCTTCTCGTTGTTGGTTGGCTTCAGTCCTTTCCTCTCCGGACAGTTGTCAGCATAGTGTCCCTTCTGCTTACACTTGAAGCACGTCACCTCACTCAGATCCTTCTTCACAAAGCTGCGATCATGGTTGCGGTCATGTACACCGTGTCCTCCAGAGTGGTGAGAGTGTCCTCCCTTCTGGCTGTGGTGGCTGCTCCTATGGTTGTCATGATGATGTCCATCGCCTCCATGGTGGTGGCGATCATGGCTCCCATGGTCACTCCCTCCATGCTTGGAGTATCCATCATATGAAGTGCGAGACTTGTGATGTGAACCAGACTGGTGATTATTGTTCTTTCTCTTGCGGCTTTCTACTTGCTTGTGCTTCCCTTCCAAGATCCTGGCCTTGTCCATAAGCACCTAGAAAGTGGGGCAATAAACCACCGGTAGCTGCACTGAAAGCTCATCACTGAGGCCATCCAAGAATCTCTCCCTTCTTTTTGCATCAGTGTCAACATCCTCAGGTGCATAACGGGACAAGTTGTTGAACTCCTCAATCTACTCGGCCACGGTGCGATTGGTTTAGCGCAAGTTGCGGAACTCCTTCCTCTTCAGGCTCAGAACTCCTGAAGACACGTGGTTGGTCCTTAAACCTTCCTCAAAATTGCCCAAGTCACAGTGTCCAGCGGGTGGGTGATCTGAAAAGTGTCCCACCAAGAAGCGGCTGGTCCCTCCAGTAAGTGAGCGGCAAACCTCACCTTCTCAGCATCAGTGCATCCTACAGTTACCAGATCCTTGTTGACTGAACGCAATCAGTCGAGAGCAACCATTGGTTCCGTTGCAGTAGAGAACTTAGCTGGCCTTAACCTTAGAAATCTGGTGAGAGCATCTCCCTGAGGCTGATTGTTTCCATTGTTGTTGTTCTGATTTGCCATGAACTGAGTCATCACTTGGGTCAGATGTGCCTGAGCTGCCATGAGCTGCTCCAACTCGGTGGGTTGACGGTGGGGAGGCATCTGCGTTTCAGCACAGGTAAGTTTAGAAAGATTCAACTACGGTAATAGGATTCTACCCAGGCATATGATCAAACAACAACAATCAATAGCAGACAATCACAAGCAAGCAACACATCAACAAACAAGTGATCCAGCAACATCCCAGGGGTTATCCTAGAAGTATATACCTACTGAAATAGTTTTGCAAGAGTTGGCAATGGTCAACTAAACAGTTGATCAACTAAACAACAAAACAGCAATCTGCCAGAACAGTCCAGCAGCGTTCGCGAATTTTTCCGCCTGACTTAAACTCGTCAGAAAATTTAGCTGATTTTTGCACATATAGTACAGAGAGTTTCGCATCAGCCCAATTTTTTTCATAGTTTTCCGAGTTGCCAGAAAAATATGAAAAATCGCGCAGTACTGTTGTATCAGCAGAAAAACTGCAGCGAAAATAACACAGATAGTAACCAAACTTGCCATAACTCTTTCATAAAATTTGCACAAATAATTCCTGGGATATTGGATTACACAAATAAGAAACTAAACACTTTTAAACTAACACGAACTAAGTTTCACAACGATCGAGACTAATCATAACGAATTTGCCTAACGTGGACTAATTGGTGGACTTCTATCTACTCTTTGAAGAGGTTGCGGTAGGTCCTTGCGGTCATGCGTTGGCGCTTCGGTTTGCGGTACAACCATGACGGCGGAGTGTACACTTCTCCTGAATCATCACTTGAGATTTCAAACTCCACCTCTTCTGGATCCTCCTCTTCTTCTCTCTTAGCTGCAACTGTAACAGCTTCATCTCCTCCACCATCATCGTCTCCATCATCATCATCCTCGTCCTCATCAACATCATCGTCTCCACTGTCATCATCATCCCCATTGTTACCATCATCTCCATTGTCATCATCAGAGGGTGGATTCAGCTGTGCTTGGAGAGCGGCAATCTGGGCTGTCATAGCTTCAATAGTTTGATCCCTTTCCTGGACGGTCCCTTGCAACTGTTGAATGTTCTGGGTGTTCTCCTGCACAGTACCATGAAGATGAGCTATGGTTGCATCTCTGGCTATCAGGACATTCTCCAGAACTCCCACAGCTTCATGCAGGGTGTCAATCTCCTGTCCTTGGACCACCATACCATTGCTAGCAAAATCTGCAATCTCCTTTATCATCATCACCTTCTCAGCTAGAGCTCCATTCTCCTTTTCCATGTCCTCCATGTGCCTCCGACGGGTCGGCATGTTGTTCCTGTCGCCCGGGGTAACCACAATGTGTCCATCTTCACCACGCCTTCCATAGTCACGGTAGGGTGAATCTGCTGGCAGTAGGTGTCGGACTTGATGGCACTGGCGAGACAGGGCTTCATGTATGGCCAAGTTGATTCCAAGTCCCCAGTTTCAGTATGTCTTGGTGTAGATCAAATGCACTGGATTTGGCAAGGCGGCATCCCTGAAGATGAGGGTGGTGATCTCCCATGCATCCTCACCATATCCATATGTGTACAACCTTCTTCCCTTGAACATGGGTAGTGGCAATCCCAATGACTGCGAGAGCTGAGCTAACTGCCTTGCAAAGGGCCTTGGTGACTCCATGGTGGCATACTCAGTCCTAACTTCTCCCATCTATCAAGTAAAAGAGGAAAGTGTGAGAATAGCATATGGTAAGAATTTACGAGGGTGAAAGGCATAAGATGAAAGACAGAGTTAATATAGGCTTTAGTAATTCTATGGCTTCCTAATCCAATCCTAGGTCACGATCCTACAGTCGACACACGGGCTCTGATACCATCTTGTAACACCACGATTCTGAAAAGACCGAGGCTTCTATGTGACATGCCAATCCCTGGATCGGTTCATTGGCCCACAATAGAATAAGATAAATAACATAGCAAAATATCCGTGTATCATGAATAACAGAGATCCAGAGTACCATTATTACAATAAAAGCTTAGCACAAAGCTAGCTCAAATTATTCAGGTAGCAACATAAATAAAGTAAATCCTCCATTCTTCAAATTGCCCACAAGTGAACAAGTGCCGAGTGGAGTATCGTGGCCTATATCAATTACTCAGAATCGAAATAACCTGCAACATGAAACGTAGCAGCCCCGAAGGGTCAATACATGGAATGTATGGCAAGTAGAGCTAGTAAAGGAGACAATAGTACTAACATCTACATGCATATTTGGCAAGTGGAGCTGTGTCTGGCTTGCATTTGCAAATACATTTGTCCTACTTTCATAAACAGGTTTTGATTTTTTTTGAAAAGATCCCAATTAAGTTAACCCAACAATATTGAAACAATTAAGAAATTAGAATGAGCGAGAAACATGTCATGGAGTCAATATCAAGCAACTCAGTTGTCCATAACCAGGGACACGGCTAATCGATTAGATTATACACCCTGCTGAGGTTTGTACACTTTACCCATGTGACTTGGCCAGCCCAGCTCGTACCATCACTCTCATTTTGGGTGATGATAGGGAGAAGTCCAAGAAGAGACTGTTCGGGAAGTAGCTCCACAATCCCGACGCGCACCGGTCCAACCTACCAAAATTCTACATCTCTGGATACGCGGGTTCGAGTTACCACAACCAACTAAGTCTAACCAACCGCCCATTCTATTATTGGCACATGGTTGTACACGTAAGCTACACAATGAAGAAGCCAATCAATTTCTCTCGATACCTGGGTGCCTTTCCACAATGAAACCACCAAAAACTATCAATACCATCACACCCAGGGGATTCATTGATTAAGTTGTTTTAGTTTTCACAAACCAATACTTTTAGAAACAAGTCTCAATGATGTAACCCAGCCCTCGTACATTATAGCATGGCTAAGCACATCTACCAACGGTGGTTCATCTACAAGGAAAGCCCTACCACATAATAGGACATAGCATAGCGATAGTATCATCCTACACATGCGCCTAAAAAATACACGACAATGCATTGAAAATAGTAGGACGATATCATGAACAAAGTAGCATCTACTTGCCTTGGTTGTAGCGGTCGGAAGAACAATCCACACACGAGCAAGCGTTGCACTCTTCACAATCTACACGATACAATTGCATTCATAAACAAACAATTCCACAAGCATATGCAACAAAGATGATGCATGAATGCATGCACGACAAGTGAATTGGTGCTACAGCTGCACAACATAATCCTATTCAATTATACTACTGATTGCATGCATGGAAAATAGTTTTAGCGCTAGGAAAACTATTATGCAAAATATAGTGCTCAAAACTAGAGCTAGAACTCAAATAATTCACTACCAGTAGTATACTGTTTGTAAAATCTTGGGAAAATTCTACCGCATAGGCATCGCTGATTAGAAACAGTACCAACTGGAATTACTCAAAAAGGGATTATAAAACTCCCCGAGTAATTAAAACACTGCAGAAAGCCACTAGACAGTTTCTGCATAAGTTTTTACTGTAAGCCTATCTTTTTAATTCACGATGAGATTCCCCTTGTTCCACTGAATCCAGGGACATATCATACACGATTTTTGGAGCTACGGATCTTTTCTACGAATTTATTACTCCGAAAAGGCCACTAACTAGTTTGATTAAACTGTACTAAACCTTGCTGCAAAAGCCTGAACCAAAGGTACAGCGAGATTCTACACGACTCACTGAATCTACACATATTTTATTTGCAATTTTTGGCCAAGCGGTTTAATTTCCACGCAAATTACAAGTTTCTACCGAAATGTGTCCAATAAAACTAGTAACAAAAATAACCGATCAAGCTGTATACATTGGATCGTCAACAATCTTGGGCGTCTGACTAGTCAACGCCTGAGTCTGACCGGTCAACGGCTGATCTGAACCACTGATCTGAGATCTAACGGTGGCTGCGGGCTTACCGGAGACAAACGGCGAAACGAACTCCGGACGGTGCGGCGATCGGTTCTGGCGACGACGGTTACCTGCGCGAGAGGGGAAACGATGAGCGTGTGGTTTGAGGTTGTCAACGTGGCGCGCAAGACGGCGTGCGTGCGTGCGTGCGTGGGCAAACGCGCGCGTGTGTGTGCGCGCGTGTGTATGTGCATGTGTGTGCGCAACAAGAAGAAAGGCAGCGCAATGACAGCAGCGAGATGGCGGCAGCGTGGCGGCGGTAGCGCGCGGTGGCGGTGGCTTCAGCGCGGCGTGGCGGTGGTTGGCCTTGGTAGCGGGAAGTGGCAGCGGGGGAGGCGGGGTGCTGCGGGTGTGAGGCGGCGCGGGCCCTAGGCGGACGGCAGGTCGGCGGAGGCGGCGTACTGGCGGCGGGAAGAAGCGGCGGCCAGCGGCGTGGAAAGGCGAGGGAGGCGATCCCGAGGGCGGCGCTGGCGGCTCGGTATCGAGGAGGGGCGGGCTATCGCGGGTAGGACGGGGGCACGGGTCCCGAGGTCCTACTCCAATTCGGCGCGAAGTTAGAAAAGAACTCGGAAAAACGGCCCAATTTTTGGCCTGTTTTCCACCCTTTAATAAAAAGGCCGTAACTTCTCCGTACGAGCTCCGAATCGAGCGATTCTTGCTCCTACGGTTTTGTAAAGTCGAGGGGAACAATCTAGGGTCTAAGGTTGGGCGGAACCACTATGCTACAAGGGTGGAAACAATAGTTCTACTAAAGCCTCCCGCAGGAGCCTCGTAGCAAAATAGAACAGGGTTTCGAAAATAGCGTTTCGCCGATTCACATCGATCGACAGTTTTTGTATGGAAAATCATGACGCAATGATATGAATGATATGCAGAACCAAATCTAAAATTTGGGATGTGACATTCTAATTTCATAATTGCTTTAATATTGTTGGGTTAACTTAATTGGGATCTTTTCAAAGAAAATCAAAAACTGTTTATGAAAGTAGGACAAAGGTATTTGCAAATGCAAGCTAGCCACAGCTCCACTTGCCAAATATGCATGTAGATGTTAGTACTATTGTCTCCTTTACTAGCTCTACTTGCCATACATTCCATGTATTGACCCTTCGGGGCTGCTACGTTTCATGTTGCAGGATATTCCGATTCTAAGTAATCGATATAGGCCACGGTACTCCACTCGGCACTTGTTGACTTGTGGGCAATTTGAAGAATGGAGGATTTACTTTATTTATGTTGCTACCTGAATAATTTGAGCTAGCCTTGAGCTAAGCTTTTATTGTAATAATGGTACTCTGGATCTTCGTTACTTATGATACACGGATATTTTGCTATGTTATTCATCTTATTCTTTTGTGGGCCAATGAACCGATCCAGGGATTGGCATGTCACATAGAAGCCACGGTCTTTTCAGAACCGCGGTGTTACAACCATCATCCCTAGATCGGCGGGGATCTAAAGTTCTTCCCGGCACCCTACCGGAGGGGATATCATCCCGGAGGCCTTCTTCTTCATCATGCCAGCCTCCGGTATGAAGCGTGAGTAGTTCCACCTTGGACTACGGGTCCATGTAGTAGCTAGTTGGTTGTATATCCTCCTTGTGCTTTCATGTATAGATCTTGTGAGCTCTGTTCATGATCAAGATCTAATCTATTTGTAATCATGCATGTTGTGTTTGCGGGGATCCGATGGATATTTAAATTACTATGTCAGATTGATTAATGGTTTTGTCTATTTGATTCTATCATGTCTATGTTGTTTGTGATCTTGCATGCTATCCATTGTTAGTATCTATCTTGGCCAAGTAGTTGCTGGTGACTCCAAGAGGGGGTATTTATGCTCAATAGTGGGTTCATGCCTCTAGTTTCCAAGGGAAGTGACAGAAATCTCTTCGGTTGTAGATGTGATGTTGCCACTAGGGAGAAAACAACGGTCTCTTGTTCATGGAGCAAGTGGATTGTTTACCTTACATGCTTTTCTTAAAGAAGTTGTCTATTGCTTGTAACTTAATGCTGGAGGGGGTTCGGATGATAAACTGAAGGTGGACTTCTAGTCATAGATGCAGTTGGATGGTGGTCTATGTATATTGTTGTATTATTCCGCTGCTATGAGTGTAATCAGACTTGATCACGAGATCAACTATTTGTAATACTATTATGGTTTGTAATGGATGATGTACTGTGCTGCCAATCTGTTATGTCTCACAAAAATGGTAATCCTGGGATTGCGATGTACGGCATAACAGGCATCTGGGATTAAAAATCCGGGTTTTGACAAGTTGGTATCAGAGCCATCCTGACCATAGGAGACCCTAGTTAGCATGGACGTCAGAAAAAAACTTAGTTTCCAAAACAAAGGAAGTGGGTATCTATAAAAACCTATTCTCACTCTTATCCTTTAAAATTCTTTCCAAAAAAAAGACTCATATGTTCCTTAAAAAATTTTGCAACCTTACATAAAATTTGGCACACTTTATCACTTCTTTAACTTACTCCTCTCAAATTTCTTATAGATGGACTACACCTACAGCAACTTTTATTAGTTGGGCAATGGAGGAAACCTCATTTTTGAGAATGATCTGAGTCAGCTTGCGGAATTTCTAGAGCGACCGCATCCGGAATTCTATGGATCCTGATGACCCACAAGTATATGGGATCGCAACAGTCTTTGAGGGTAGTATAACCCAATTTATTGATTCGACACAAGGGGAGACAAAGAATACTTATAAGCCTTAACAACTGAGTTGTCAATTCAGCTGCACCTGGAAATAATCTTCCTCATAGTAGTTTATCAGTAGCAACAATTTTGTAGTAGCAATAGCAAAGTAACAGCAGCAGTGAAACAAAGGCAGTAGTAACAATAGTAGCAAACAGTAGGATATGAGTGCGGTAGGCATAGAGATGGATGGACGGGCGTTGCATGGACAAGACTATTCATGTAACTTCAAGATCTAGGGCAATTGCAGATAAATAAGATAAAGCATCCAAGTACTAAACAATCATAGGAATGTGTTCCATATATAGTCATACGTACTCGCAATGAGAACTTGCACAACATATTTTGTCCAGCCAGCCCGTTGCAGCCGGTCCTCAAGGGAATCTACTGGCAATTAAGGTTCTCCTTTTAATAGAGCACCAGAGCAAAAGCATTAACACTCCATGAACACACGTGATCCTTACATCATAGCCATCCCCTCCGGTTATCCCAATTGCTATCACTTTGGGGCCTTTGGATCCGGACAATGATATGTGTACACAACTTGCAGATAAGATCACAAACAATGCTATCATCATGAATCAATAACATGTTCAGATCTCAGATCATGGCACTCGGGCCCTAGTGACAAGCATTAAGCACAACAAGTTGCAACAAAGTCAAATAGCACTAATAGAGATACTAGGCACCATGCCCTAACAATCTTATTCGATTACATGATATAACTCATCCAATCCCTACCATCCCCATAGCCTACAGTAGGGGATTACTCACTCATGGATGGGGAAACATGGATGGTTGATGGAGAGGCGTCGGTGATGATGATGGTGATGATCTCCTCCAAATTACTCGTCCCAGCAGTGTGCCAGAACGGAGTTTCTGGTTCCGAATCGCAGTTTCTGGTGGTAGCGGTGCAGCAAAACTCTTTCTAGAAAAACGTCGACCCCCCTCCCGGAGTTTTTAGGTCAGAAGTCTTATTATAGGCGAAGAGGGAGGCTGAGGGGGTGCCCGAGGTGGCCACACCCCTCCCAGGCGTGGTCTGGGCTGGCCCGCATGGCCAGGGGGTGTGGGCCCCTCGTGGCGCTCGTCCGTCTCGTCTTCTGGATCCGTGAGTCTTCTGGTGAAATAGGATTTTTGGCATATTTTCCGGGATTTTTCCTGAAAGTTGATTTTCTGCACAAAAACTAGACGCCAAGGCAATTCTGTTCAAAACAGCGTCAGTCCATGTTAGTTGTATCCAAATCACACAAGTTTACAGGAGAAACAATAGCAAACGTGTTCAGGAAAGTAGATACATTTTGCACGTATCAACTCCTCCCAATCTTAGCTTATTGCTTGTCCTCAAGCAATTCAGTTGAAAACTGAGCGCGATAAAAGAAACTTTCACGAACACATTTTCTTCATGTAATGTAAATATTCTCAACACATGAGTAGATACTTAGACAATTCATAATAAGGAGTATGCAACTAAGTCTACTTAATAGTCATTGCAAGCTATGAAGAGATTCCAACTCAATAATAATAAGTAGCATGAAACATAAACATAAGCAACATTACAATGCTCATAAGATGGTATGATAGAGTGGTATCTCGCTTGCCTTTGATGGTGGAGCACAACATGAATGCCAAGGCACCTATGAAGTTCAAGTGAAGACTAGAAGTAAAGATATCAGAGATACGAGCATCAAAGTTATGACATAATTAACCAAGTTTTGAGACAAGCACATCACACTAAGAATGACAACTATGCTCTCAAGAAGGTGCTCATAGAATAAATGGTGACTCAACAAGGAAGTGAAAAGGTTTTGAAAAGTTTGAAAGGCTTCCAATGCTGAAAGTATGGTACTCATTAGCTTTGAGCTCTCATTGCTTCTATCATAGGCATCTTTAGATGGTTAAGGTCAAAGTGACGTCCAATATGAGTTATATGCTTGACAGACCATAAACTGGAAATCTCATGTCCCTTGAGTATGAGGGCCGCTCCTCATGCTACTCAACTTTAGTTACCGGTAAGTTCTTGTCATAGTAAATGAATGTGTATCATAGAGAACCGCCAATTGGGTACCCCTTGCACATGATAGAGGAGCTATCCCATATCAAAATGACAAGGCAAGCAGACAATGAGCATCTCAGCGATCTTTTTATTTGTTATTTGCATAGGTTTTTATAGAGGATGCTTCAGAGATTTCTCATTATGGTTATGCTGCAAGTTTCCACCATGATTAGGCATGGCTTAGGCTAGCGGCCCAGGCATTTCTCTAACACAAATACATAACTCCATGAACTTACAAGGTCCCCTTTTATTTTACATCGACGATATATGCAAACAAAAGAGCATGATATCAACTGGGTACAATGTACATGTGCAATGTTGAAAGCGTTCCTCGTGACAGCACGGTTCTTCTAACTCCCAGCCTATAATTTGTAAGCATATAAATTTCATGGACAGTCAGAATGGTTCAGGTTTATTAAGTGCAAGAAAATAAAGTGTGCCATCAAGTTCGTGAGAGCTTTACTAACTAACTTTCTCATAACAAGCAAACATTTTATTTGGAAGAAAAAAAGTCATAGTAAATATGCACTGAATAGCAAATGATGCTAGTAGGTAGGTATTGTGAACACTTTTGGAAATATTGGTTTTGGGGAGTTGGTGTAGGGTTCGCAGCATAGAAAACAAAAGTTTTCCTACGATGTGAACTATGTACCAAGATCTATCTATTAGATACAAACAACAGGCGGATGTATATCCGTAGAGAACATACCCTTGAAGACCGACAAAGCTTAACGAGTTCAACTTGTGGTTGATGTAGACGATCGCTTGTCGATCTCAAGATCAAGAGGAATTCCTAGCGCCGCAAATCAGCAGCGCATCCGTGCTCGCACACACGTTCGAGGCACCGAGCAACCTCCGCCTCCTCGCTCCAGCGATGCAGCGGAAGCACAACTCTTTCTTGCTGAATAGCCACCGGGAACATGTATCTCGCTAGTCCGAGACCATGGGGGATAAATTCTAGAGGGGGAGAGAGATCCTTCACGAGGAGGTGTGAGTGAGAAGTGAGAGGAGGGGCTCCTTTTATAGGAGGAGGGGGAACCCCAAGGGGGTGGCCGGCGCATGGGGGCTGCCCCCTTGCCCTCCCCTCTTCATGTGGGTGGACACTCCACTCACAAAAATCCATTCATATGCCTCCACTCAAAATCCCACTCAAACTTGCCATTAAATTTCCACCAAATTTAATGCAAACTCTCATTAAATAAAACTCTTTTATTTTATTCAGAATTTTGTCAATTACTTTAATGACAAAAATTCACAAATAACCCCTTGCTAGAATTCTATTTCACATGCATAAACACTTTATGCAATTTCACCCGAAAACCTGTTTCGGTATCTAGTGAAATAAATTCCTGCGCTTGTTCATTCTTTCGGCATGAAACTTTTGCTCCAATTGGATGACGGTATCTCTTAAGTGTGTCACCCTACGGTTTTTGAATGATGTGGACATGATCGAGACCCCTCTCGGATCAATAATCAGAAGCGGGATCTGGAGACCCATACTGACTCCCACACATTCAACGATGACTTTCTTGTGATCGTCGGAACCTTTTATGCTAGTATCTTAATACCTTTGTTTCATGATATATTACATGTCCGAGATTCGATCATCGGTATATCCATACCTAGTTTGATCTCGTTACTGACATGCACTCTTTTCTCGTTCCCGTGATACAACATTCTAGTGATCAAATCACTTGCTTGCAAGATAATCAATGTGATATCACCGAGAGGGCCCAGAGTATATCTATCCTTCATCGGGATGAACAAATTCCACTCTCGATCCATGAGCCTCAACATAACACTTTATTAGTTCTGAATCCATCTTTATAATCACCCTGTTACGGTGTGACGTTTGATGTTATCAAGAAACTCTTCCGGTGTTAGTGATTGACATGATCTCATGGTCTAAGGATTAGGATTACTTCATAAGTTGTTATAGCAATATAAACTCAATGACTTTGATCGTAATGCTATACTTCGGATGAATGTTCATCACACCATTACACTAATGTTGTGATCCCGTTATTAACAACATCCAATGTCCATGATCAGGAAACCTTGATCATCTTGTTAATCAACGAGCTAGTTTATGAGAGAGGCATAACTAGGAACTTTCTGTTTGTTTATTAAACACACATGTATTAACGTTTCCGTATCAATACAATTATAGCATGCAAAATAAACATCTATCATATACTTGGAATACACATAATAAACACTTTATTATTGCCTCTCAGGGCATATTCCCTTCAGTCTCCCACTTGCACTAGAGACAATAATCTAGTTACATAGTGATAAATCTAACACCCATTGAGTTCTGGTGTTGATCATGTTTTGCTCTAGGGAGAGTTTTAGTCAACGGATCTGCTACATTGAGATCCGTATGTACTTTACAAATCTTTATATCTCCATCCTTGACATGCTCGCGGATGGAGTGAAACTGGCGCTTAATATGCTTGGAATGCTTGTGAGACCTTGGCTCTTTGGGATTGGCAATGGCACCATTGTTGTCACAATAGATCACCATTGGGTCCAACGCGTTTGCAACCACTCCTAGTTCAGATATGAACTCCTTCATCCAAACTGCTTCCTACGCTACTTCTGAAGCAGCAACATATTCGGCCTCCGTTGTTGATCCCGCTACCACAGGTTGTTTGGAGCTCCTCCAACTAACCGCTCCGCCATTCATGAGAAATACGTATCCGGATTGAGACTTAGAGTCATCTGGATCGGTGTCAAAGCTAGCGTCAACATAACACTTAGCGACGAGCTCTTCTTCACCTCCGTATACAAGAAACATATCCTTAGTTCTTCGTAAGTACTTAAGTATATTCTTGACCGCTATCCAGTGTTCCGAACCTGGATCCGATTGGTACCTACTAGTCAAACTCATAGCATGTGCCACATCCGGTCTTGTACATATCATGGCGTACATTATAGAGCCTATGGCTGAAGCATAGGGGACTTTGTCCATTATCTCTCTTTCTTCCGCCGAAGCCGGACTTTGAGTCTTACTCAATGTCTTGCCTTGCAACATAGGTAAGAACCCCTTCTTACTTCCGTCCATTTTAAACTTCTTTAAAATCTTATCAAGGTATGTACTTTGTGATAGCCCTATTAGGCGCCTAGATCTATCTCTATAGATCTTTATGCCTAATATGTATGACGCTTCACCTAGGTCCTTCATTGAAAATTTGCTGTTTAGATAACTTTTAACACTGTTTAAAAGATCTATATCATTTCCGATCAACAATATGTCATCCACATATAATATCAGAAATGCCACATTGCTCCCACTCACTTTCTTGTAAATACAAGCTTCTCCATAAGTTTGGACAAATCCAAACTCTTTGATCACCTCATCAAAGCGGAGATTCCAACTTCGTGATGCTTGCTTCAATCCATAGATGGATCGCTGAAGCTTGCACACCTTGTTAGCATCCTTAGGATCGACAAAACCCTTTGGTTGTATCATATACAACCCTTCTTCAATATTACCATTGAGAAACGCGGTTTTGACATCCATCTGCCATATCTCATAATCGAAATATGCAGCAATTGCTAACATAATCCTAACTGACTTTAGCATCGCTACGGGAGAGAATGTCTCATTGTAGTCAACTCCTTGAATTTGTCGAAACCCCTTTGCGACAAGTCGAGCTTTATAGACGGTCACATTACCATCAGCATCAGTTTTCCTTTTGAAAATCCATTTGTTCTCCACGGCCGGTAATTCCACCAAGTTCCAAACTTGATTTTCATACATGGATTCCATCTCGGATTTCATGGCTTCTAACCATTTGTTGGAATCCGGGCTCATCATCGCTTCTTCATACGTCACATGGTCATCATTTTCATCAACCAAGAAATTCATGACAGGATTTCCGTACAGCTCGGGAGCTGCACGCGTCCTGCTAGACCTGCAAGGTTCGGTAGTACTCTCTTTCGGAGTTTCATGATCATTGTCATTAGTTCCCTCTTCAACAGGTGGAGCCAACTCCGGAACAACTTCCGGCGCTGCGCTACTCGCCATACTTTGAAGAGAAGGTTCAATAACCTCTTCAAGTTCTACCTTCCGACTACTCACACCTTTCGCGAGAAACTCTTTCTCTAGAAAGGATCCATTCTTGGCAACAAAAACCTTGCCCTCGGATCTGTGATAGAATGAATACCCAATCGTTTCCTTAGGGTAACCTATGAAGACGCATTTTTCTGCTTTGGGTTCGAGTTTATCCGGTTGAAGTTTCTTCACATAAAAATCACATCCCCAAACTTTAAGAAATGACAGCTTAGGTTTGTTTCCAAACCACAATTCATACGGTGTCTTTTCAACGGATTTAGATGGTGCCCGATTTAAAGTGAATGCAGCAGTTTCTAGTGCATAACCCCAAAATGACAACGGCAAGTCCGTCAGAGACATCATAGATCGAACCATATCTAATAAAGTACGATTACGACGTTCTGACACACCATTTCGCTATGGTGTTCCGTCAGACGTGAGTTGTGAAACAATTCCACACTCTTTCATGTGAGTGCTAAACTCGTAACTTAGATACTCACCTCCACGGTCGGACCATAGAAATTTGATCTTTCTATTACGATGATTTTCCACTTCATTCTGAAATTCCTTGAACTTTTCAAAGGTTTCATACTTGTGTTTCATCAAGTAGATATAACCATACATACTCAAATCATCTGTGACAGTACCAAAATAACGATATCCACCTCGCGCCGACACACTCATTGGACCACATACATCAGAATGTATGATTTCCAATAAATCTTTCGCCCGTTCCATTGAACCGGAAAACGGCGTTCTAGTCATATTGCCCATAAGGCATGGCTCACATGTATCAAAGGATTCAAAATCAAGTGATTCCAAAAGTCCATCCGAATGGAGCTTCTTCATGCGTTTAACGCCAATATGACCTAGACGGCAGTGCCACATATATGCGGATATATCATCATTAAGTTTAATCCTTTTAGCATCAACATTATTAATATGTGTAACATTATCATCGAGATCTAATAGAAATAAACCATTCGTCATCGGTGCATGACCATAAAAGGTTTCATTCATATAAATGGAACAACCATTGTTCTCAGATTTAAATGAATAACCACTTCGCATAAAACACGATCCAGATACAATGTTCATGCTCAGTGCAGGCACCAGATAACAATTATTCAAGTTTATAACTAATCCCGACGGCAAATGGAGAGGCAGCGTTCCAACGGCGATCACATCAACGCTTGATCCATTGCCGACACGCATCTTGACCTCACCCCTTGCTAGCGGTCGCTTGTTCCGCAGCCCCTGATTCGAGTTACAAATATTAGCAACTGAACCGGTATCAAATACCCAGGTGCTACTGCGAGCACTAGTCAAGTACACATCAATAACATGTATATCATATATACCTTTGTTTGCCTTGCTGGCCTTCTTGTCTGCCAAATACTTGGGGCAGTTGCGCTTCGATGTGGCGATCCCTTACAATAGTAGCACTTCGGTATCGGACTTAGGTCCAACTCGGGTTTCTTTTCAGCACGCAACAGCTTGCCGCCTTACTTCCTTCCGCTTTCCTTCTTGTCTTTCTTGAAACCAGTGTTCCTATTGATCATCACCACTTGATGTTCCTTTTGATCTCCACTTCGCAGCTTTTAAGCATTGGCGTAAGCTCGGGAGAGACTTCTTCATGCCTTGCATATTATAGTTCATCACAAAGCTCTTATAGCTAGGTGGCGAGACCGCACGATGGATGCCTAAGTCAATGGGAATCGTTATTCCCAAGGACACAAGCTTATCGGCAGAACCCGACATCTTGAGTACATGCTCACTAACGGAGCTGTGCTCTTCCATCATGCGCTTAAAGAACTTTTACGGCGTTGTAGCTCTCAAAGACATGTGTGCCGAAAATCATTTTCAACTCACCCATTGTATCAAATGCATTGCCGTTTTCGAAACGCTTTCGAAGTTCCGGCTCTAGCCCATACAAATGCCGCAATGAACTGAGTTGTGGTCCTCCTGACAAGTCTGATAGACATTCTTCTCCTCGTCAGGGGCATCCTCAAAAGGTGGGGGGCCTAGTGGCGCTTCTAGCACGTATTTCTTTTGTGCAGCAGAGAGGATAATCCTCAAATTCATGGCCTATTCAGTAAAGTTGCTACCGTTCGTTGCTAGTTTCTCTTTCTCCATGAACACATTGAAATTAAAAGAAGGTGGTGCCATCTACAACAGAATTTGTAAAGTTTAGACTAAGTGTATTATAGATTGAGTTCAACTAATCCATATTACGAATGAACTCCCACTCAAAGTCCACTATACCAAATCCACTATACCAAGTCCGATCATCACGTGAGTCGGTATAGCTTCAAAGGCGAGCATCAAATGGGCATCATATCAACTATATGACTCATGCTTAACCTTTCGGTCCGTGTTCCGAGGCCATGTCTGTACATCCTAGGCTCGCCAAGTTAGAACCTTAGTATTCGCGTGTGTAACTGTTTTACACCCGAAATATGATCATGGATCCAAGAACACCCGATCATCACGTGATGTCTTGGAGCGACGAAACATAATCGGTGCATACTAAAGGAAGAACACATTCTTATCTTGATATTTAAATGAGGGATCATCTTATTATGCTAACAAAGCGCTAAACAAGCTATATAAGATGCTATCAAACATCACATGTTTATTAGTGAAATGTTATGGTTCCCGCAGATGATCTCTATCATGTGCATCGTGGTATGATCACTATCATACCTATATGTGTAAATCCAAGGTCTATGGAGTTTACACGCTATGTGTGTTGTAAGAGTATCATCTCATACTTCTACTTACAACATCACCATATCATAACACTAGCCCAACAACAATCTAAACTAGACGCCTCTAATTTATCCATTGCAAGTTTTACGTGTCTTAGGGCCTTCGAGATAGAACCGTTCTTACCTACGAACATGAACCACAACGAGGATAACCAAATGGTTGACAACTCATTGTAAAATAGATATTGATTATAGTAGTAGAGACAGACACCCGCTAGCCACTTATGCAAACTAGTTGCATGTCAAGCGTGGAACAGGTCTCATGTGCGAGGACATGTAAAGTTTGTCCGGGCCGCTTCATCCCACTATGCCACCAATATCCAAAATTACAACAAAGGAGCAACAACATGATCATCATCGCCCACATACTCATATGTGTACTACCTGTGTAAAGCATCTACACATAGATCCGGCTCTAATACCACTTTAGGGTTCGCAGCATAGAAAACAAAAATTTTCCTACGATGTGAACTATGTACCAAGATCTATCTATTAGATACAAACAACGGGCAGATGTATATCCGTAGAGAACATACCCTTGAAGACCGACAAAGCTTAACGAGTTCAACTCGTGGTTGATGTAGACGATCTCTTGCCGATCTCAAGATCGAGAGGAAGTCCTAGCACCGCAAATCAGCAGTGCATCTGTGCTCGCACACACGTTCGAGGCACCGAGCAACCTCCGCCTCCTCGCTCCAGCGATGCAGCGGAAGAACAACTCTTTCTTGCCGAATAGCCACCGGGAACATGTATCTCGCTAGTCCAAGACCATGGGGGATAAATTCTAGAGGGGGAGAGAGATCCTTCACGAGGAGGTGTCAGTGAGAAGTGAGGAGAGGGGTGCCTTTTATAGGAGGAGGGGGGACCCCAAGGGGGTGGCCGGCGCATGGGGGATGCCCCCTTGCCCTCCCCTCTTCATGTGGGTGGACACTCCACTCACAAAAATCCATTCATATGCCTCCACTCAAAATCCCACTCAAACTTGCCATTAAATTTCCACCAAATTTAATGCAAACTCTCATTAAATAAAACTCTTTTATTTTATTCAGAATTTTGTTAATTACTTTAATGACAAACATTCACAAATAACCCCTTGCTAGAATTCTATTTCACATGCATAACCACTTTATGCAATTTCACCCGAAAACCTGTTTCGGTATCTAGTGAAATAAATTCCTGCGCTTGTTCATTCTTTCGGCATGAAACTTTTGCTCCAATTGGATGACGGTGTCTCTTAAGTGTGTCACCCTACGGTTCGTGAATAATGTGGACATGATCGAGACCCCTCTCGGATCAATAATCAGAAGCGGGATCTGGAGACCCATACTGACTGCCACACATTCAACGATGACTTTCTTGTGATCGTCGGAACCTTTTACGCTAGTATCTTAATCCCTTTGTTTCACGATATATTACATGTCCGAGATTCGATCATCGGTATCTCCATACCTAGTTTGATCTCGTTACTGACATGCACTCTTTTCTCGTTCCCGTGATACAACATTCTAGTGATCAAATCACTTGCTTGCAAGCTAATCAATGTGATATCACCGAGACTGCCCAGAGTATATCTATCCGTCATCGGGATGAACAAATTCCACTCTCGATCCATGAGCCTCAACATAACACTTTATTAGTTCTGAATCCATCTTTATAATCACCTTGTTACGGTGTGACGTTTGATGTTATCAAGAAACTCCTCCGGTGTTAGTGATTGACATGATCTCATGGTCTAAGGATTAGGATTACTTCGTAAGTTGTTATAGCAATATAAACTCAATGACTTTGATCGTAATGCTATACTTCGGATGAATGTTCATCACACCATTACACTAATGTTGTGATCTCGTTATTAACAACATCCAATGTCCATGATCAGGAAACCTTGATCATCTTGTTAATCAACAAGCTAGTTTATGAGAGAGGCGTAACTAGGAACTTTCTGTTTGTTTATTAAACACACATGTATTAATGTTTCCGTATTAATACAATTATAGCATGCAAAATAAACATCTATCATATACTTGGAATACACATAATAAACACTTCATTATTGCCTCTCAGGGCATATTCCCTTCAGTTGGAAGCACGAGTAGAGCTCATACTCAGTGCTAGTGAAGGCTAGCAATAGACAGGGAGCAACAAACGAGAGATAAATAACTATCATAATCATGCTTGCAACAAAACAGAATTAATTATGGCATAAAAGTGATACAAGAACTCTAAGGCAAAATAAATCATCAATGCTTAACTGACTATATTTTCAGTCATATGCATGCGTGAGCATGTGCCAAGTCGATTCAAATGAAACATTCAGAGGGGGATACCACAATGTCATACCAAGTTATGAATAGAACAATGCAAGCAAACATTTATATGATATGCTACAAACTATTAGCAAGTTAGAGTTAATCATAAGATATCAAGAACTACTAAGCATCCAATAATTACATACACCTTACATGAACAGACTAAGCATGCCCACAATGATGAGTATATGTACAAAAATGAAGATAAATAGAGTTCATTATCAGCATCTTACCACACCTCAAGCTATCTTTAATCTTCATTATTGCCTTTCACTTGTGTGGCTTGAATAATAACATGAAACCAAACTCCACTGAGGACCGCTGAACCCTGCAACGAACTTCACAAAACCAAAGAAGAACA
The DNA here is from genome assembly GCA_030063025.1 of Avena longiglumis. Classification (NCBI taxonomy): domain Eukaryota; kingdom Viridiplantae; phylum Streptophyta; class Magnoliopsida; order Poales; family Poaceae; genus Avena; species Avena longiglumis. The sequence continues at coordinate 187,175,464 of CP125974.1, read as the reverse complement.
ACAAATATTTTTTCACTACAAGAATTCTGGTGTATTGCAACAAAAAAAATTGTCGCAATAAGTACCAGATTGTCGCAATAGGTGCCTATTGCCACGACATGGCGTTTGTTGCCAGTCATTGCGAGAGAACTCATGGTAATAGGCTATCACCGTAAAAACCCAATCATGGCAATAAAATATGCTATTGCAGCAGTCGTGTGTTAGGTTGCCACATTTTCTCCCATGGCGTCATGCTATTTGATGCCACAATTTGGTTCGTGGCGATAACCTGCTGCAACAAATACCGAAACCGTGGTACTTGCTCGTTCGTTGAGATAGGTATTCGTGGCAATAAACTATTGCAACAACGCTTGTTTCATGGCATATACCTTTCTGTGGAATAGTCAATTATGGCGTTAGCCTATGGCGACAACTCTTGGTTTTGTGGCACCAGCCTTTTGCCACGGACCACCGTGTCTGTGGTACTAGCTTATTGCAACAATTCTTATTTTTGTGGCATCACCCCTTTTGCCACGAACCACCATGTTCATGGCATTAGCTTATGGCAAACATTCTTAATTTTGTGGCATCATCCTTTCGCCATGAACCAATGTGTTTATGGCATTAGCTTATCGCAATAACTCTTTCTTTTGTGGAACTAGCCTTTCGCCGCGAGCCTATATATTTGTTGCATTAGGTTATGGAAACAACATTTCTAGTCGTGCTAACAAAACATTTCAACATACTCGTTTTGGTGGATACAAATGGTTATCACAATAGACAAGAGGTTTGTGGCAAGAAGCTATTGCGACAATACAAAAAAATTGTGGCATCAGTCTATTTCAACAAACCTGAATTTGGTTGCAGCAAATAGCTATCTCGACGTGCGGGACAAATGTGGTCATAGGTTATTGCCACACTGCAAAGTGCTCTGTGGCAATAGTCTGATGCAACAAAACAAGCAACTATGGCAAACGAGACTTAGAGCAACACTATATCTTCCGTGGTATTACTCTATTGCAATCAAAATTAGATCGTGATAATATAATATTGCAACCAAAAAAATATGACATTCAAATACATGATTCAAACCATATGTGGTCCATACATAATTAGCATAGCAAATATCCAAAAAAATAACTCTAATATAATTTAGAAATCATTCAATATACTGAATGTGCCATCCTAATTAAGTGACAAGGCTAATACGTATGTGGTCTAGAGTCTAGTAGAGTCCAGTCTGATTACTTATTTTGTTCCTGCAATCAAGAAAACAAAATAATATTTAGCTCAAGTGTCTATAAGCTTTAGTAAAGGCAATACTTCAAAATTGTTAGCATAACAAGAAACAACAGATTACATGCAAAAGCATTTTAAAAAATGGTTCAGTGCATACTACTGAAATGTATCCAGCAATTCAAAACTAGAAGTACACGTGGAGGCTGTAGCACGAATATGAATTTTTGAAACATTTAAATAGCATTTTCAAACCTTTTAGATACAAGTGCTCCACCGTATTCATTATACTTCTGTTAAAAGATTCAGCAATTTATTTATATGATTAAATCTGAACGCTAACTTGGCATGCGCACACACCGGTGAATCCTGCTAGCTATAGCTATTGGTCAACCTATGAAACAGGTCAGCTATACGTCTCACACCCATGATCGATATGTAAATATAGATGATCAAATTCACCAAAGACATAGGAGCTCCCAAACAGGCCAGTAAGCAGATGACAACGACCCGGGTACGCGCTCGCATTATCCCTTTCCAACTCTTTTCTTGAAAAAATATCCTATGCATCAGGGTTGGGATGATGATGTGAATGGCCTACCTAAATGAATTGACCGAATCTCCTGCACGGCCGTGACATTCGTTCACTCAGTATAATTTTATCATAAACTCTCCTATAAAATTTACAACTCTAAAATGTAAACTGTAAATCATATGATACTAGTACTACAAGATTTTAGATGTTTGCCCTCAACCCGTTGGCTCGCTACCACCAAATATATCTTGTGTATATGAATGATGTTGGCTACAAGCAATCAGCTATTCTCTCGTACATATTCAGCAAGTAAGATCCCTCGTACATATTGAGCAAGCAAAGCACTAGATACTTTCTGACTTTAAGTAATGTGTCTGTTGTTATTGCAAGTAAACCTGGAAATGGTCCTACAACTAAACCAAACCCAGACCATATCCAATCAAAATGGAGTTGAGAACCAAAACTAAACCACACTACAAAACAAAACTGTAGGTTGTGTCAACCAAGACTAAAACCAAACCACTACTCAATCTATAGTTTCAACCTAGTTCTTAGTTTTGGGTTGGAACAAATCAAACTGCTATGCCTAGGCAAACTCAAGCTTAAGTACAAGTACAACTACAACATTTCAAACAAAGTCAACATGAAGATAGAGCAAGGCTGTGACTTACCACTGCTCGAAAAAATCGAGAATTCTTTGTTGAATCTTGTATGAGAATATTTGGAGCAATTAAACTTTTCCTTGTACCTACAGTCCCAGATTTACTAGGGGTCCGTGAAGGAGTACTTTGCAAGTTCAGGTTACTATTTTCTTTGGCATTCCTTTTCTTAGTTATCTGCAAATAAGAGTGCACATTTAGTTAATCAAGTAAGCAAAATAAATCTTACAAGTTCGCAAGCATATGACTATAATCACCTGTTGGGTTTCCAACATTTGGCTCATTTTTGCAAACTTTTCCATCATGTTTTTTTCGAACTCCTTTCTTGATCTTCGCTCCTCTTCCAACAATCTTTCCCTATCAGCACGCTCTTGTTCTAACCTCTCCTCAAGGATTTCTCTCTCAGAACGCTCGAAGTTAATCCTCTCTTGTGTACTTTCATGTTCAGCTTGTAATTCATCTTGTAATTCAGTGACATGCTGACAGAGCTCAGTGTTTTTCTTTTGGAATTCACGAGCTTTGCTTTTCAAACTGGGACCAAAACCGTTCAGAATCACTTGACGGTTTGGCCATGTATCCATACCCATGAGGCTGCGATGACTTGCATTTCAGAGTTTCTTTGTATGTAGTCTAGAATATGTGGCTTCTCTGTTCACTTGAAACTGGACCTTGAGTTTCCTTTTCTTTGTTTTGAACCTCTTTACATGCTTTTTCCTACATACGAAAAGTACAATCCATAGCATGAATCCCAGCTGATGAAGAATTGTGCAGAATGCACAACACTATTATGTAGTGAATGGAGCATTGAACATACACTTCAAGTTTGCATTAATAACAACTACTTTACTCATAATCATAGATGAACACTAGAAGTGATGGTAATAGACACGCGGTCAATGCATTCTAGAGAGTTCGGGGATATTATCCATGATGACATGTCCACTTGATCATGTCACACCTTGAGCATACTAAAATGGCGCATAATAAATAATTTTCATGTGATCATACTCTACGCCAGCAAACATGGATCAGAAACATGGAGCATAACTGCTTGGTCTCAGTGGACAATTGTGTTGGAAAAAACAAAGACTAATATGTCAGACATCCAAACATCAGATCTAGACTCTAAAGTTGTACTAGTTGATGTTTCCTCTGTAATAACCAAACCATCATGTATCAGGTACTACAAAAATAACATGGAAATGAGACAACATCATGGACTATTTGGCAGAAGACATCTAGTGATACTCACATAAACATCCTGGGAATCTTTGTTAGACCATGCTCCATTCTTCGTGTGGGTCACTTCCCAAAGAGCAACACAATCTGGCTTTTCTCCAGTTTCCAAGTCTCTCTACAAGTAGTATAACAATGAGATGCTTGAAACATGAAAGCATAACTAGCAGGGAAACATATAAATTTAGTTAGACTCGTACCTTCTCAAAACTTATTTGTGAGTATGACTTTGATCCAATTCTATGTTTTGTCTTCTGTTTATTACGGTTATCGGAGTTCTTTTGGCTTCTTTGCTATCCATTCATTGAAACATAATATAACCAAATGTTGGTCTGTAGTTCCTGAAATATCTGTACTACCTCACATGCATGTCATCTTTGTTGATTCCTCTTGTTTCTGTAATTAAGAGCACTTGACAATAGTTTTTCGACAATAGCTTCTGCAAGAACTGGATACTCACTTAGTTCTTATCCAGCATTTTAGTTCTTCGAAGTTGTCTATACGGTTATAAATAACCCCGTCTTAGTAAAGACCGTTATTTCCTTCCTTAGTCTTGAACAATAGTGCTTAGTACTGTTATTCATCAATGTCCAGTCTTTGTACTGTTATTCATCAATGTCCATTCTTTGTACTGAAACAGCTAGCTGTCTTGCCATGTCTTGCCATTGGTTTGGACGACTAGGAAATTAACTTGTTCTTATTTGGTTTTTCCATTGGTTTAGATGACTACGAAATTAACTTGTTCTTATTTGGTTTTTCAGGTATTCAACACAGCGATATGCATGTGAAGGAGTAGTACACCACCACTTCGGCGCACAATTCTACACTATACATCACAGACGTTTACTCACATAATTCTTAGTACTTCACCACAATTTGTGGAGTTGTTTGCATGTTTTCTGTGAGCTTTTAGTCACTCTAGTTTTATTTCCCATGTCGTGGTTGGTTATGCAATATATGAATTGCATGTTTTTTTATGTTATCTATATTGGATATATACATTACACTATCGTGTGTCTGTCATGGATGTCCTTTGAAACAAAGGAGGTGTTGCCGAAATTTTAAATTGTTGCTAGTTTTGATTGTAATTTGACAAGTGCAGTAACACTGCCAGGTAGAAGCTAGGGTGTTACTTTTCTAGAGTAGTAAAGGCCATTTAGTATATTATACTCCCTCTGTTTCATAATATAAGATGTTTTAGTTTTTGTGAAATTAATGTATGTAGATGACTTTTAGTGTGTGGTTTACTCCGAACCTACACACTAAAAGATACCTAGATACATTTGTTTCACAAAACCTAAAACGTCTTATATTTTAAAACTTATTGTGAAATTAATGTATGTAGATGACTTTTAGTGTGTGGTTTATTCCGAACTTACACATTAAAAGATACCTAGATACATTTGTTTTACAAAACCTAAAACGTCTTATATTTTAAAACGGAGGGAGTATATAGCAATACATGTAGGGAGAAAGACTACAACAGAAGTCATATCAATCTGAGTAGGGATATCCTCTACTAAAGCTACATACATGTATGAGTAGTGTACTGTCTGAAGCTCCACGAGACCAGCTGAATTTGATTCACAAGCACTGATGGCTACGGTTAAATGGGCCACCACTCGTTGGCCCCGTCTAACCCCAACCGCCGCTCGCCCAATTCAGTTTGGGACAGAGGAGATGATAAAGGAGAGAAGTTGTTCCTCTCAGTCGTTCTCTTTTTTTCTCGAGTTATTATTTCTTGTGGTCAACAGGTTGATGGCTACAAAATGGGCCGATGGGATCTATGATATGCTTGTATTAGGGGTATCTACTAGAAAAATTACAATTTTACATGGTGGACATGGCCTAGGTAAGGCCGTGGCGTTGTTGACTATGGAGAACATTGTTGCAATATCATGTTTTTTTGCAACAATAGAGAATTGTTGCAATATCATGTTCTTTTTCGCAACAATAAGAAATTGTTGCAATATGTTCTACGTATTACCATCGATACACAACTTGTCGCAATATATAATAGTTATTGCAACTTAATGACAGTGAGGCAAAAAGTGCACGCAATTGCAACCAATTCGTGTTTTGTTGCAGTAAGAAGCCATTTTTTGCAACAATATGTGCGCCTAACGCGACATGGCAAAATTGTTGCATCATCTTGCTGAATATTACCATGGAGGTTTGTTTTGTTGTGATAGCTATAATCTATTGCAACAAAGTAACTAATTCATGCAACAAACCATGAATGTCACAATATCTAGCCTTTATTGCAATGGCGATGGAGTTCGTTGCAATACATATCCTTTAATGCAACAAAAAGGGAACATAGTGCGACAAAACTAAATTGTGGCAACAAGTAAGACGTATTCCAACAAACGACACTTTTGTGGTAATATTGTATTTTATTGCAACAAAAGTCAACTGTAGCAATAAATTTTGTTGCAATAGACCGGATTTCCTGTAGTGTTTTGGTGTTTTAGTTTTTTTAAAGCAAGCACTCGAAGCAAAAGCAAACAAAGCAAAACCTGTTTACATTTTTCTTAAGGCAAACCAAAGCTAAAAAGCAAAGAAACAAGCCAAGAGAAACAACGAAAATATTTTTTGGTCTTTTTGTGTTTTGGGAAAGAAGAAACAAAAACCAAAAGGAAAGCGAAACATGGATATACAAAGTACCGTCGAAGCAGGATATATAAATGAGTGTGGTGTCGGTATACCTCTCGCCAAGCTTAGGCTTTTGGCCTAAGTGGGGCTCAAACCCAACTTGGCCAAGAAGGAGTGCCTCCATAGTGTGAAGAAGAGGTTCCTTCATCATGGTACGTGCTCGAGGAAGCCCCTGTGTAATGCACAGAGTGGTCATAAGAGGGCACGTCCCCCTGGTAGTGTCCATGGAAACAAAGTACGCACAGCTGCTCGTCCATCTCCTCCTTGGAGCGTGACCAAGGCCACTGAACAAAGTGGTTTGTGTCAAAGGAATTTTCCTCTCTTCCCCATCAGTAAACATCATCCTATAAACCAAACTCTCATGGGTAGAGCTAGCAGTAACAAAGTGATGCGCTTTCATAGCAGCAAGATCAATCCTCTGTGGATCCAAAATTGTATCATTTGGATCAACAGAAATTTCTAAGGCAGCAATTACACATGCAGCAATAATACCTCCATAAATGGGTCCTCTAGCAGCTAAGCGACGAGCAATGAGAGAACCAAGATTATACCTGGTTTCATTGTTGAGTGCAGCAGATAGAAAGGACAAATGACAGTTTGAAATATTGCTAGTGTTCTCCCTACCAAGTATACTAGTGGAAAGATAATAAGCAAAATATCTGATAGCTGGGAGTTGAATATTTCTTATCTTTTCGCGTTGGGCTATGCGGTCATCATCATTAGTTACCCCGCGGTAGAGCTCCAACAAATCAGTGGGTCGAGCTCTAATCTTCTTCACCGTCCCAGCCATGCCAATACCCAAAATGTCGCAAAATTTCTTCAATGTCATGGTGATAGGCCTATCATAGATTTTGAATGACACATCTCTCCTGAAAGGGTTGTTAGTGAAAGAGAAACTCTCCACAAAAGTTTTGGTGAGCATAGAATATTGATCACTCTCATCCTGCATATAATCAGTTAGTCCAACCCTCTGAACAAGAGTTAGGAAATCATTAAGAATCCCTGCAGCTTGCAAAAAGGTAAAACAAGCGAAGGTAGAAGGGTGCGCATCCCCCTCATCTCCCTCGTTTCCAAAGCACGGCGTAATACGATCCTCATTGTATGATGGCCTAGCTCTGGAGGATGATATCGAAGGCCTTGTCCTCCTAGGTGCATCACTCTCAAACACTTCTCCAAAGGTGTGGTTGTCCATGGCCCATTTTCTGAAATTTTTAGACAAAAATCAAACCAAGTGATTTCCAAGTTGATAAATGATGAGGAACTATTATAGGAACTTGCTAGAGGCCTAAACATGCATCAAAATGAAATATCTAAGCATAGAACAAGAATGCAAGATCACACAACCTATCACCTACAGTAGCAAAATACTCAAGATACAATCTACCAATCAAAAATCTAATTGGACAAACGGAGGAGGCACATACTGGAGAGCAATCCTTCCAAAAATCAGCAGCAAAGATGGGATGAGCAAGGAGATGGAAAATCGGAAGCAAGAACATCAGGAACTCGATCTTGATAAAGTTTTTCGGTGTTTTTCAAGAGAGAGAAAGAAGTAGTAGGAAGGATACAACTTGGAGGGCCACAGGTGGGTCCCACCCAGGCCAGGCGCGCCCTGGTGCTGGCCGCGCCACCAGGGGTGTGCTGGCATAGTGGGTCCCCCTGGGTCAATCCAGGTGCCCCTCTGCCCCTTTTTCGAGGAAAAAATTTAATATGAATTTTCTAGAATTTTTTGGAAAACTTTATTTTTGGCCAATTTTCAGGTTATGAAAATTGATTTTCTCGCAGAAAAAATTTAGAAGAAGCAAAAAGCAAACCAAAACCAAAACTATAGAAGTTCTAAGACACTCTAACAAGCAAACAACTAGCAAAGCTAAGACTAACAAGACAAAGAGCAAGGACTGGAAAGGAGAAAAATAAAAGTGAGCAATTATAACCATTATGAAAGCATTGTTTTGTTCATTAAAATCCCGTTGTTAACAAGGTTGATCAAGTATTGTTAACAAAATAATCTTATATGAAACAAAACTTTGCATTTCACAAAATGATTATGTTACCTCAAACTTTATAGCAATAGTCCCAATCATAATAGTTTCAAAACTTTCTTGTGGAATGGGACAATATATTTCTCCAACTTTGATGCTCTCAATATTTTCAATTGAATTCAGGCCATAGCTCTTATCAATCTTCTTGGGGAAATAGACAATATGCTATTTCTCATTAATATTAAAAGTTACTTTTCCTTGATTACAATTGATGACAGCACCTGCAGTATTAAGAAAAGGTCTCCCAAGAATAATAGACATATTATCATCTTCAGCCATCTCAAGCACAACAAAATCAGTTAGAACCAAGCAATTATGAGCCACTTGAACAGGAACATCCACACATATACTGTCACGTCCCAAAATTTTCCAAATTTTGAAATGTGAAAATAAACAAACAAAGGAAATAAATGTTGAAATTTAGGGTGAAAAGAAAAATTTTGCTTCTAAATGGAAACATCAAAACCCTACTTGAGAAAAATTTGAATAATAAAGCAACAAACAAATATTCAAAAGATCAAATGCATTCATGCATGGAAAGAATCTTGAATTTAAAACACTTGGGAAAAGTTAAACCAAAACCCTAAAACCCTAAAGAAAGAAATCAACTCCAAGATCACCCAAAGACTATGGATTTGTCCCATATAAAAATTCAGCAAAAAACATTAATAAATGATCAAAAATGGTAACAAAAATATTATAAAACCATGGAAATTGATTTCACTCAATTTGGAGGCATAAATAAAAACTTATGAATTTAATAAGATGAAAGAAAATATTTTCCAAGGCTAATAAAGCTCCTAACTAAAATCAACACCAAATTGTGATCAAAGTAATCCTAAAAGGATTCTAAAAGATAATCAAATATTAAATAAAATTTTACAAAGTGGAATCACCAATATGGGAGCTATAAATAAAAAGATATGGATTTTATGAGACAAAGAAAGGATTAAATAAATAAGAAATGTTTAAAAGACAAATTAAATCTTGGCCAAATCCATAAGCAAATGGAATAAAAGTAGTTCAAATAAAATAAAAAAATAAAGGATTATTTGAATAAAATTATATTGGTTTGAACCATATTAAATTTTATTTGAATAAAGACAAAAGCCTCATTTAAATAAGTATTAATCATAAGACAATATTTGAAATATTCTAAGGTGAACCTTTAAACACATTAAATAACTGGTATAAAAATCTACTGAAAGATTGGAAAGGATTTGAATTCAAATTAATGTTTAAATCATTTGAATCAAATGAAAACAGTAAATAAAAAATGGAAAAAGAAAAAGAAACATAGAAGAAAAAATAGAAAAGACCACCCAGCAAACTAGTCCCAACCGGGAAACACACCCCTCTGCCCAGGTCTTTTATCACCCATGCGAACCCCCTCAACCTCGCTGATGCGCCGGATCCACAACCACATGGCATCGTCGTCCCCGCGCGACCTGTTCTTCCCCCTCTCCCCGACCGTTTCCTGCAGATTTTTCTCGGCATCAATATGATTAACTGCGTGCATGATTCCCTCTAGAGATTAGGCCTTCTTAATGTCCTCCCTCTCCTCTCTGTTTCCCCCCACTCTCCCGCGCATGAACGCCCCCAGGCTGCTCTAATTTCTCGCTCAAACCCCCACTGCTCCGACATGCTCCAGCGCAGATTCAGGCAAGATCATACCTCCCCTTGCCCTTGGCTCACACGAGCTTGATCCCCAGCCTCGTACGCATCCACTGGAACCCTCCGCTTGCTCGCGCATGCCCCAGAGCGTTGCCTCTGTCCTCACTCGTGCGCCACCGTCGTCTGCATCATCTCCGGCGAGATTTCCCGGTAGGTTCCGTCCTCCCCTCTCTCTCTCTCTGGATGTTGCTCCTGCACTCGCCATTCCCTCGCGCGTCTAACGCCACTCCTTGCATGCCTTCTCGTGCCTCATAGCACCGCCAACGACAACACCCGAACGTGCCCGACGCTGACGCCAACTTCGATGAGCGATTCAGGCTAACTCTGTGCGCCCCTCCGCCATCCACTGCCACCTTGAGCACCGCGACGCTCCTGCGAATCCGGTGAGCCCATAATTCCTCTTCCTTTCTTCCTGTTTTCGCTGGACCGCCGCTAATAGAGCCGCCTCTGCCGCGCGACACCAGCCAGCGCCGCCCATCCTTGGTCAATACGCCTTGGCCATTAGATTTGGATCATGTGGATAGGATTATATCTTAACGAAGCGGTATGTGCTAATCTGTGTCGTGCGATATGAGTTAAATCATACTGCCTGTATTGATCGATCCACGTGAAACGGTATTGACCAGTAAGGTTTAGACACGTGTCCAGAATCTATTTTAAAAACTAGAATTTGTTCTATTGAATGTTTAAACTTGCAAAAATCATAACTTTTGATCTGTATGTCCAAAAATTACAAATTTTATATCAATGGAATCAGGAAAATGTAAAATTTGTAACTATTTAGTATTTTTCTTCGGAAAAATTAGGTGTTTTTGCAGAAACATTAATAGGACTATTTTGAGAATAAAATTATTCTAAAAATGATTTTTGAGTAAAACCTTTTGCAAATGGTTTGTTTTGAACTTTCTGACCCTAAACACTAACATTTGGATTTAAAATAATAAATTTGGTTAACACTAAGAATTATTCCTTAGAATAAAAGCATTTCTAGTAAAACAAAAATGATTTAAATGGCCTATTTTCACTAACTTGATTTTAAATGTTTTTCCCACTTTTATAAATGACCATTAGGTGTTTTGAAATGTTAGAACCTTGTTAGAAACCAATTTTTCAAATAAAACAACCTTTTGCATGCTTGCATGCTTGCATGCATTTCTTTGCTTTTATTATTTTATGTGGTGAATTGTTTGAAAGCTAGTTTTGAATGGGTGTTTGCTTGATTGAATTGTAGTGAACTTTGAGGAGTGTGAAAATTTCAAGATCAAGGAGTATACCTAGTTCTCTACCAAAAAGGCAAGTGATACTTTGGTCATCAAAAGTCCTATCTTTTCAATATTGCATTACTCATATTTTTGTAGTATGCATGATAGGACTATATTTTGTATATTGCTATACTATAGTAGATCCCATAGAATATATCTTGGTAGGAATCTTCCTTAGTCAAGAGACAAGTTTTGCTAGTATGCTTACCCTAGATAAAAGATTTCAAGGGTGGAATATTCATACCATGAAATTATGCAAAGTCAATGACTATTTTTTTGATTAATAAAACAACTAAGTGAATGAAACACCTGGGTGGAATGGTAATTGCTTGGATGGATTTGTGTTGAGTGGTTACACAAGGCCCATTTCTATGGTTCACCTTGTGTATCACACTTGTGGATGGCCACCCAGGAACAAAGAGATTTGATATGTTTTGTGTTGAGAAGCTTCCACTGCAGCCACATGGCATATGGGCTCTGCCTTGACTACATAGGTTGCAAGAACTCAGACGGGCAAACAGAAGGTGGTAGTGATGATCGGATGGAATGTGTATGTGCTGATCTGAGGGATTGTTTCTGAAAAGTCTCATCTCGATGCATGTCTAGTCTTGTGGGAAAATTGCACCACCTCTCGAGAGGGTAAAAATCTAAGTACTTAGCCGTGTCCCCGACAATGGACAATTTGAGCATCAAAGACATTGAAGCTATCAAGGATCTCCTCATCCCAATTTATCTAAGTTAAAGCTTGTTGGGTGAACAAGGGAAGCACCTGGTGTGTATCCAGTGTGCCATTGTGTGATTAAAAGTTTTAAAAGGAGAAAAACTTTTTTCAAAGGATAGGGAAAAATTGTTTTATGCATAGGCAAGCCAAAACTCCACTTAGCCAAATATTCATGTAGATGATAGATTCTCCAATGTCAATATAAAATCACTTGCCAATACAATTCAAATGTATTGACCCTTTTGGCTGTAACTTATTATGTTGCAGGTTTGTTTGATGTTAGTGAAGTTTGTTGAGTAGGGATTACAAGTCTACAACCAACATGATTTCCTGTGGCATATGAAGATGAAGGACTCCATGCTATATAGTTATATCTGCTGCATTGTAATGAGATAGCCATATGAGCTATGTAAGATGTAAAGAATTATTTTATTCTTGGTTATAAGTTATAAAATGACCTTTGTTTCTTGATATTACATCTTAAACTATGGATGCTAGCTATCGATCCAGGGACTAGCATTGTAAGCATAGGGATCTCTATCTTATCAGGTTGGGACTTCTATAGATGGTATCAGAGCACTGTGTTTCCTATAGGATTGTAACCCTAGGATTAGACAAAACCCCTTAGAAAAATAAGAGTTGTATTTGTTCTAACTTATTTACAAACAATCTTGTAAACTCTTTCCTCGGCATTTTGTTTTGTTTCTACATATGTCCCTTTTTCTAATTGATGGACAAAAAACTTCAACATGAGCAAGGACTTCAACATCACCAATGACTTCAACTTTAGTTTCACCAAGGACTTCAACTTGGACATCACTAAGGACTACAAGTGAGACAAGAATATAACTCAAGACTTGGAGACTAAGGAAACACAACTTAAGAGGAACCATCACCACCTTTGAGCCTTGTGATCAAGATGCAAGAATTTATTCCAAGGATACCATGATCTTGTTCATGAAGAAACAACTAAGAAGAATGGAATGATCTCAAGTGAACCCCATAGTTGGACCACCACACTAGTGTTTAGTTTATTGATCACACCAACTTAGGTGGTGTAGCAAAAATATTTTGTTGCCTAAAACATGCTTGAATCTTGTTGTTTGAGTGGAATGCATGATTGTGATTGCTTGCACATTGCTTTCTGTGATTTTTTGTGTGTGAGTAGAATTCTTCCTATAGAAATCTCTTGCCTAATCTTATCCCAATCCAACCCAAACATATGACTTCACCAAGAGACCACAACATCAAGAACGGAGACAATAACAACCAAGAGATGCACATGGGAGAATAACTGCTAGCCACCCAAGCCCAGTTGAATCAAGTGACAACTCAGTTTTTAGTCAACAACATTGAGTTAGACCCAGCCATGCTAAAGTTCTTGGAAGCCCAATCCCATTTGTTGCAAAGGATGACCAATCAAATGATCAACATGAGAAACAAACCTTCCCAAAGAGATTGTGACAACAATGATATGAAGTATGATATTATATAAGGAACTCAAGCCTGCAAAATTTGTGGAGACATAGAACACACCTACAAGGAGCATATGGATCAATGCCCTAATTGTGAAGGGAAACATCCAACTAGACCATGCCCCACATCTCAAGTTTCTTGTTTCCTATGTGAAGGAAATGATCATGTTCATATCCAATGCCCCATCTATCATATAGTTCAGCAGATGAAACAGGATGGAATGCATCAAGTGTTTGGAAACCTACATGAAGGAACAACTTCTACCAAGAAGGATAAAGACAAAGTCAAATCTCAGTATGCACCTCCATACATTGTAAGCCACTATGGTGGACAAAAGAAGAAACATGGACGTTATCCTATGAACCGTTCTAAGAACCGAGGAAGTTTTCCCACCTTTGTAGTGAAGTATGAAGAGCATGAACTAAGAGCACTCCTAGCTTTGGAGAAACCCAAGAACAAGAAGAAATGCACCAACCCCAGCAAGAAAGACATTAGCCAGGTGCAATGTTACAATTGCAAAGAGATGGGACACTATGCTAATGAATGTCTAGAAAAGAAGAAAGGCCAAGAAAACAAACAAGAGGTTGTGATACCAAAGATAAAAGAGGATATTATCCAAGTGATGTGCCACAAATGCAAAGAGCTAGGCCATTATGCATCACATTGTCCACAAAAGAAGAAGAATACAAGCAAGCCTGTGAAAGATCGCAACCTTGTCACATGTTTCAAGTGTGAAAATAAGGGACACTATGCAAACAAACTGTCCAAAGAAGTTACATCAAGACACTAAGTAAGCCAAGATGTAATCTAGTTAAAAACCTTTTAAGGGTGGTAGTACCCTAGTTGTCTTGAAGCCAACTTGTAACCTCTAGCCTTCCCGAATCTCAGGACGAGATTCCTTTTAAGGGTGGTAGTCTCTCACATCCCAAAATTTTCCAAATTTTTAAATGTGAAAAATAAACAAACAAAAGAAATAAATGTTGAAACTTAGGGTGAAAAGAAACTCTTTGCTTCTAAATGGAAACATCACAACCCTACTTGAGCAAAATTTGAATAAGAAAGCAACAAAAAATATTCAAAATATCAAATGCATTCATACATGGAAAGAATCTTGAATTTAAAACACTTGGGAAAAGTTAAACCAAAACCGTAAAACCCTAAAGAAAGAAATCAACTCAAAGATCACCCAAAGACTGGATTTGTCCCATATAAAAATTCAGAAACAAACATTAATAAATGATTAAAAATGGTAAACAAAAATATTATAAAACCATGGAAATTGATTTCACTCAATTTGGAGCCATAAATAAAAACTTATGAATTTAATAAGATGAAAGAAAATATTTTTCCAAGGATAATAAAGCTCCTAACTAAAATCAACACCAAATTGTGATCAAAGTAATCCTAAAAGGATTTAAAAAGATAAAAAAATATTAAATAAAATTTTACAAAGTGGAATCGCCAATTTTGGACCTATAAATAAAGAGATATGGATTTTATGAGACAAAGAAAGGACTAAATAAATAAGAAATTTTTAAAAGATAAATTAAATCTTGGCCAAATCCATAAGCAAATGGAATAAAAGTAATTCAAATAAAATAAAAGAATAAAGGATTATTTGAATAAAATTATATGGGTTTGAACCATATTAAATTTTATTTGAAAAAAGACAAAAGCCTCATTTAAATAAGTATTAATCATAAGAGAATATTTGAAATATTCTAAAGTGAACCTTTAAACACATTAATTAACTAGAATAAAAATCTATTGAAAGATTGGAAAGGATTTGAATTCAAACTAATGTTTAAATCATTTGAATCAAATGAAAACAGTAAATAAAAATGGAAAAATAAAAAGAAATAGACCCCCCAGCAAACCAGGCCCAACAAGCAGGCCCAACACGCAGCCCCCCGGGAAACACACCCCTCTGCCCAGGTATTTTCTCACCCATGCGAACCCCCTCAACCTCGCTGACGCGCCGGACCCGCAGCCACATGGCATCGTCGTCCCCGCGTGACCTGTTATTCCCCCTCTCCCCGACCGTTTCCTGCAGATTTTTCTTGGCATCAATACGATTAACTGCGCGCGTGATTCCCTCCAGCGATCAAGCCTTCTTAATCGCCTCTCTCTCCTCTCTGTTTCCCCCACTCTCCCGCACACAAACGCCCCCAGGCTGCTCTAATTTCTCGCTCGAACCCCCACTGCTCCGACGTTCTCCGGCGTCGATTCCAGGGAGCCCATACCTCCCCCAACCCCCTGGATCACACGAGCTTGATCCCCAGCATCATAAGAATCCACTGGCATCCTTCGCTTGCTTGCGTGTGCCCTAGAGCGTCGCCTCCGTCCTCACTCGTGCTCCACCATCGTCTGCCTCATCTCCGGTGAGCTTTCTCGGTAGGTTTCGTCCTCCCCTCTCTCTCTCTGGATGATGCTCCTGCACTCGATGTTCCCTCGCACGTCTAACGGCACTTCTTGCATGCCTTCTCGTGCCTCGTAGCGCCACCAGCGACAACACCCGAACGTGCCCGACGCTGATACTAACTCCGACGAGCAATTTAGGTCAACTCCGTGCACCCCTTAGCCATACACTGCCACCTTGATCACCGCGACGCTCCTGCGAATACGGTGAGCCGATCCTTCCTCTTCCTTGCTTCCTGTTTTCGCCGGACCGCCACTGACAGAGCCTCCGCCGCCACGCAACACCAGCCAGCGCCGCCCATCCCTGGTCAATACGCCTTGGCCGTTAGATTTGGATCCTACGGATAGGATTAGATCTTAACGAAGCGGTATGTGCTAATCTGTGTCGTGTGATATGAGTTAAATCCTACAGCATGTATTGATCGATCCACGCGAAACGGTATCGACCAGTAAGTTTAGACACGTGTCTAGAATCTGTTTTAAAAACTAGAATTTGTTTTATTGAATGTTTAAACTTGCAAAAATCATAACTTTTGATCTGTATGTCCAAAAATTACAAATTTTATATCAATGGAATCAGGAAAATGTAAATTTTGCAACTATCGCCTTAGTTTAGTATTTTATTCTGAAAAATTAGGTGTTTTTGTGGAAACATTAATAGTACTATTTGGAGTATAAAAATTATTCTAAAATGATTTTTGAGTAAAATCTTTTGCAAATGGTTTGTTTTGAACTCTCTGACCCTAAACACTAACATTTGGGTTTAAAAAATAAATTTGGTTAACACTAAGAATTATTCCTTAGAATAAAATCATTTCTAGTAAAACAAAAATGATTTAAATGGCATATTTTCACTAACTTGATTTTAAATGTTTTTCCCACTTTTATAAATGACCAGTAGGTGTTTTGACATGTTAGAACCTTGTTAGAAACCAAATTTTCAAATAAAACAACCTTTTGCATGCTTGCATGCATTTCTTTGCTTTTATTATTTTATGTGGTGAATTGTTTGAAAGCTAGTTTTGAATGTGTGTTTGCTTGATTGAATTGTAGTGAACTTTGAGGAGTGTGACAATTGCAATATCAAGGAGTATACCTAGTTATCTACCAAAAAGGCAAGTGATACTTTGGTCATCAGAAGTCCTATCTATTCAATATTGCATTAGTGATATTTTTGTAGTATGCATGATATGACTATATTTTCTATATTGCTATACTATAGTAGATCCCATAGAATATATCTTGGTAGGAATATTCCTTAGTCAAGACACAAGTTTTTCTAGTATGCTTATCCTAGCTAAAAGATTTCAAGGATGGAATATTCATACCATGATATTATGCAAAGTCAATGACTATGTTTTTGATTAATAAAACAACTAAGTGAATGAAACACCTGGGTGGAATGGTAATTGCTTGGATGGATTTGTGTTGAGTGGTTACACAAGGCCCATTTCTATGGTTCACCTTGTGTGTCACACTTGTGGATGGCCACCTAGGAACAAAGAAATTTGAGATGTTTTGTGTTGAGAAGCTTCCAGTGCAGCCACATGGCATATGGGCTCTGCCTTGACTACATAGGTTGCAAGAACTCAGACAGGAAGACAGAAGGTGGTAGTGATGATAGGATGGAACACGTATGTGCTGATCTAAGGGATTGTTTCTGAAAATTCTCGTCCTGATGCATGTCGAGTCTTGTGGGAAAAGTGCACCACCTCTCGAGAGGGTAAAAATCTAAGTACTTAGCTGTGTCCCCGGCAATGGACAATTTGAGCATCAAAGACATTGAAGCTATCAAGGATATCCTCATCCCAATTTCTCTAAGTTAAAGCTTGTTGGGTGAACAAGGGAAGCACTTGGTGTGTATCTAGTGTGCCATTGTGTGATGAAAAGTTTTGAAAAGATAAAAACTAATTTCAAAGGATAGGGAAAACTTGTTTTATGCAAAGGCAATCCAAAACTCCACTTAGCCAAATATTCATGTAGATGATAGATTCTCCAATGTCAATATAAAATCACTTGCAAATACAGTTCAAATGTACTGACCTTTGTGGATGTAACTTATTATGTTGCAGGTATGTTTGATGTTAGTGAAGTTTGTTTAGTAGGGATTACAAGTCTACAACCAACATGATTGCCTGTGGCATATGAAGATGAAGGACTCCGTGCTATATAGTTATATCTGTTGCATTGTAATGAGATAGACATATGAGCTATGTAAGATGTAAAGAATTATTTTATTCCTGGTTATAAGTTGTAAAATGACCTTTGTTTCTTGATATTACATCTTAAACTGTGGATGCTAGCTATTCGATCCAGGGACTAGCATTGTAAGCACAGGGATCTCTACCTTATCAGGTTGGGACTTCTACATATATGTAACGCCCCCGAATCGGGTCTATGCAGATCTCAGCATTTCCCGCCAAAATCTGCATAGAAGCGATTCAAAGATGCCCACCAGACACTTTCGTGTGGGTGGAATTTGATTACAAGTAGTTACATCATAGTAGTTTACAACAGAGTCCACAAGAACTTATATATACAACAACGACTCGGTGAGTCAAGAATATAAAAGGTACAATACGAAGATACAATTCAAAGAGAAAACGAATTAGTATCTGAGTACGGACAGGATCCAAATGGGACTAAGAGTCCAGAAGAATAACGAAGCGGTGTCCAACCCTGCCCAAGCCAACCGGAAGGGTAACCTTGCTAACATCGTCAATCACATACCTGTCAAGCCAAAAGGGTGCCGACAAAGGGAAAAGGTAAACAGAAAGAGAGCGGTCAGTACTAAGGCCAGTACACGACGAGACTAGAATTGGCGGTCCTCGCCTATATAGGTATGATGGGCTCAGCGGCAGCAAATCTTGCACTATCTAACTTATAGAGACATGCTACAACTTCGGCTATTAGAGCGAGATAAGAGGGCACTGTACGATAGCATAATATAACACCAAACATAACCTATCCGAAGATTTCCCCCTCGAAGACCAGTCGAGGAAGTCCCCTTGCGGAACACACACACGGTGGCAATTTTAGTTAAGAAGATGTTTAGTTGATAAGGCTAATTACTAGTCAGATTATTAGAGCGAAGCATTAGTGGCATTATCTATGATCATGACCCTGTACTCCTAAGGCGTCCATAACCGTGGACACACGGCTTTTCGAAAATATTTACCCTGCAGGGGTGCACTACTGTACCCAAACGCATGCTCAACCCATTAGGCAACATATTAAGCGTGCCATCCGAATCTCACAACAAGAACTGTCCCTTAACTACGCGCATATCCAGAGGCATCACCTACTGTATTGACCCAACTAGGAGGTACGTCGATTCTCAAGGGTGGTACAGCGTTTGCGCCTACGGTCGAGAAGGATTGGAGCTCCACTATGGAAGATGACCTCCCGGCCATACTGCAATTATGTATGCAATGTCGCAACAGTTCACCAAGTACCAAGTCTGAGGACATATCAACCCACCCATGTCCGAGGACATATTATGCGTACGCACCAAATGGAAAACCAATTTTGTAACCCTCTGGATATATGAATAGCGCCGGTAGTTGAGGGGGGATCCCAGAGGCCCCATGTTTGGTTAGCGCGATAAACTCAGAACTGGTATCGTAGAACGAACGGGTCCTAGGTCGGCTCAAGCCGTTCCCAAAGGTGGTCCCTGTCGGGGCCTTATCATTAGGTGAAACCATAGCCAACAACGTCAGATTAGTTATCTTATCACCAACCATATCCGAGTATCATGTTTCACCTGTATGAGAGCGATACTAAGCATGCCTATGACTCGCAAGGACAAAGCTAGCTAATCAAACAAGGCAATAGGATAACCAAGGCAATATACTGGATCAGGGAAATAAAGGAACGGTACTATAGCATCGATAATAAGGATAGCAATAGATCAAAGTAAGGGAGAACACTATAAATGCAAAATAGGTAGAAGGGTGAGAATGCTCGCCTATGAGACAAAGTCGGGAAACCGGGGGCTTGTCGCAACTCGCACCCACTCATCGTCCTATTCGGTGAAGAAGCAAAACACTAGAAAAGGCAACATATGCAATATTTAATACTAGGCAAAAGATCCGGCATGTTTATGATATGATGCATGGCATGGTAATATGCGGCCCTACTTAGCAATATTAACGGAATCGGGATCCCGAAATTTATTATTAGGCTCAAGTTATTTGACTACCCCGCATATTAAATGTTGACTTAACAAGATAAATCATCCATCGGTTCGCTACACAAATTTAAATGGGGCCAATATAAGGCTAGATTTGCCCGCATATGGTCTCAATATTTAATTATGAGGTGAATCAACAATATACCCCAAAACCACAATATGTATGCAAGGATGCCCAATTCATATGCAACAAGTATATTCATATATTATAAAAATATAGGGGTCTCGGGAAGAGGGGTCACACATTGGGTTCGACGATCTTGGGTTTTGAGGGGGGTCCGGGTTCGGTCTCGTCTAGATCGTTCTTCAGGGCTCCGACCATCAGGCCCATGAAGGAGAGCTCGGGGCCTTCGCTCCGAGAACGAGGTCTTCGCATTCTATGATGAAGTTCTTGTGGGTTCGCGGCCTCGGACAAAAACTCCGTGTAGTAGATCTTGACGCTTCGAGGGTGGCGGGTTCAAGGGTATTGTGCAACTTGTCGGGTAGAACTTAGTGTCGCTCTGTCCTTGGAAGATCTTGGCGACATCGCGATAGGGTTTGCCACGGAAGATGCTTCAGAGGACCAAACCCTCATACGCAGGTGGTGACACATGATGGCCATGGAAAACAAACGACCTGCAAACTCCACTATGCCTGATGTTCATCCGGCCTCCACGCGCGGAACACCGGGGTGTGGCCCGAGGTTGGCTTGGACGCTGGCCACGCACCTGTGCTATAGGGAGCTCACAAGGGCGCCGAGCGCACACGGCCGATAGTGGCTTGCAGACGCGCGGGGAGAGGCGGTTCGATGGGGAGGCGACGGTGACGCAGAGACACGCACGTGACGCTGCAGGATAGAGGAGCTCTACAGGCTCCAGCGAGGAAAGGAGATAGCGCGGCCGGGCTTGCAGACGAGGATCAGGGGTGGCGTCATGGCGTCCGCAGAGAGGCCGGGCAAGCTCGAGCAGGGGCGACAGGCGGGAGCCGCGGATCAGAGGCGAGGTGCTCGATGGCGGGGAGAACGGGGGCCGCGGACGATGAGTTCTGGGCGCCGGTGACGATGCGGTCGTACAGGAGCTCGGGCGGCCGCGTGCGGGAGGACGAGAGCCACAGCGACAGGCTGGAGGCAGCAGAGCAGCTCTGCTCGGAGGAGAGGTGGCGGCAGCGACGGGATGCGGACGATGCCAGAGACGCGGGGTGCAGGGCAGGCGAGCGGCAGCAGTCGCGGGGGTGTGGCGGCTCGCGGGCATGGCCTGCGAAGAGGCGGCGCAGCAGGCGGAGGGAGGAGAGGTCGAGAGGGGCGGCGGAGTCGGGAGTTGGAGGGAGATGCGGTCGAGGCGCAGGGGTCGCGGGATCGAGGGGATCCCGTGCGTGCGTGTTGTGTTGGGGCCAGGTTCGAGTGCGTGTGTGGTGTACCGCGAGCGTGTGTGCGTTGCGATACTTGGGTTGGGTCGTGTGCGTGGTTGTGTGTATGTGTGCGTGAACGAGACATGTGTGCATGTGTGGGAAGGACCAAGGTGTTGTGTGGGGTAAATTAAATAAAAATAACCTAAAGTCGTAAGAAATTCAAAGATTAACCCTATTCGAAAACAAATTCAAACGGAATAACCCTTTTCTGCCACTCCGCCTGGCGCCATAGCCTCTGTCTGCGCGCCAGATCGACGGCGCCACGCTAGCCGGCTGGGGCCAGCGCCGCAGTGCCACACTGCTCGCAGCGTCTGCGCCGCTGGCGCCGACGCCTGCTGCGCCTCTCGGGCTGGCGCAGACACCACCGCCACGCTCCCCAGACACCTTAAGTGCGACGCCAGGGGTGGCGCCAAGACCACTGTCTTGCGCCATGGTGGCGCCGCACACCTGGAGCCCTTAAGCTCGCGCTGGGTCGGGCTGGCCGATCCTCTTCTCCTTTTCCCCTCTTTCCTCTCCCCTCACCACTTAGAACGGCGGCGGCTAGGGCTCACACTTCCCCAATCTCCACTCAAAACTCCAAGATTTGAAGAAAAACTTAGGGGATTTCTTCCCCAATAGCCTCACCAAAGTATTTTCCTCTTCTCCCCTCAATTTCATCCGCAAATTTTTAGTTATTTGTCCCTAGATTGAGAAATTCCTCCAAATGCTAGGCCACCAATTGGATATGTAAATTTGTATGGAGCAATGAGGTCTTTGGTTGATATATAGAGTTATAATTGGTATATTAAACCTTCATGTATATAGATAATATTGTTAGGGTTAGGGTTAGGGTTAGGGTTAGGGTAAGAGTTAGGGTTAGGGATAGAGTTATGGTTAGGGTATGGTTGTATGAGCTTGTTGTTAGTGTAAATTTCGGCATAGATACTTATTTAATTTATGCACCGTTATGTTCTTATATTCATTTTAGGGATGGCTAGAATTGTCCATGTTCATCATATGGACAAGGAAGCTTTCTTGAGAGGCAATATTGAGCCAGACACGGATGAGATTGACTTGGTGTTTGATCGTAGTCCAAACTATGCAGAGGTGTTGCAACAAATTCGGGTAGATTTGAATTGGATGGATCCTAGTGATCTTGTTGATTTGGAGGGTAGGCACAATGTGGGATTTGGGATGCACAACCGTTGGAAGACAATGCGTATAACCTCGGAGCAACGTTGGTTTGCATACAAGGAAGTGGTGGCCGAATCACAAGACAAAGCTCTTGAGTTATTTGCCACGAAAAAGGTTGATGGTAATATGCAAAGGAGTATCATACCGGTTGCCTCCCCATATGAAGCTCGGAGTCCTCCACCCATGAACCAAGAGGAATTGACTGAGCCTCCTTTGACACAGCAATATGAATTGAGGACATCTCTGAGCCCCATTTCAAAGAATCAAGCTGAAGCATTGGAAGAGGAGAATGATGAGTATGAGGATAGTGAGAGGGAGGTTGAGATCTGTGACAATACTATTGGAAATTTAGACTTATATCATACACAAGAGAACATGGATCATGACATCCCGTTTTATCGAATGTATGTATCCGACTCGGATGAGGATGGTCCCGATGAAGAAGTTGATGAGGAGGGGTTCACTAAGGATGAGGCCGAAGTGCATGAGAAGGTATTGGGCAGGGATCACCGGGTACCCTTGTTTTGTGATCTTAGTCTAGCGGATGAAGCCACGGTTGATGGCGGCAAGGGTGTAGTGCTTGGACCAAGGCCAACTTCCTATCGGGATGTTAGTCACGAGAAGAATGGGATTTCAAAAGGACAGAGGTTTGCCACATTGTTGGAACTTAAGCAATGGATCAAGGACTTCTCTATTAGTTATCATCGCCCTTTCACGGTGGTTCACTCGGATGTGAAGAAGCGTTACACGGTTAAATGCGAAGATGATGGTTGTCCTTGGATAGTGCGGGAAAGACCATACAAGGGGGGCCTGATTGGCGCATTTCAAGCTGCGTGTCAACGCACATGTGCCATGGAAAAAGGGTGGATGGCAAAGATGTGAAGCACGAGCACCGACAACTGACCTCTGAGTTTCTCACCTTTAGGCTTTCAAACCAAATTTCTTCACTTCCGACAATGACCATCAAGATGGTCATGGAGTTCGTGGAAGCAATCTTTCACTATGAGGTGAAGTATGGGAAGGCATGGAAGACGAAGCAGGCCGCATTCAAGATGTTGTACGGTGGTTGGGAAGAATCATACAGCCGAATCCCTAGGTTGTTGCTAGCAATGGTCGATGCTAACCAGGGCATGGTTCATGTGGTTGAGCCATATGGCACCGAAATGATGGTTCGTAATGAAAGAAATGTTCGAATATTTGGGCGTGCTTTTTGGTCATTCGAGCAATGTGTGAGGGGCTTCGAACATTGTAGGCCGGTAATCTCCATGGATGGCACCTTCTTGATCGGGCAGTTCCATGGCACTCTCTTGATTGCAATAGCAAATGATGCAAACAACCGGTTGCTTCCCTTGGCTTTTTCTTTGGTAGAGGAGGAGAACAATGTTAATTGGGAGTGGTTCTTCCGTCTTTTGAGAACGAAGGTTTTACCTCTTGATAGGAAAATATGTGTCATCTCGTATCGCCATCAAGGAATTCTCAATGCGGTGACGATTGACATTCCCGGGCATCCTCCTTTACACCACCGATGGTGCATGAGACATTTTTGTTCCAACTTCTATAGGGCATGTAAGAGCAAGGAGTTGGCTGATGATCTTCAAGATTGTTGTCTTGCTTTCACAGACCGATGTTGCTCAAATCTATATCTCAGATTGTGGAACAACAAAAAACTCGATTCCAAGGGTCAAGAGTTTCTCAATAAGCACATTCAGCTCCGTGACAAGTGCGCAGGCCTAGGAGGGTGCGGCGCCGGCTCTCACAGCGCCGCATGCACTCTTGCTGCGCCTCCAGACCTGGCGCCGCAGGCCTGGAGGTGCATAATTTCCTACTTTCTACCATGCATTTCTAACTTTCTAACATGACTCCAGACGTGACTCAAGCATTTCTAACTTTCTAACATGACACAAACATTTATAACATGTTTGACTCAAGCATCTCTAACATTGTCTCAAACATAGAACATTGTCATAGGATTAACATCACAGTCCCTCAAACATTGAACCAACATAGTCTCACACAACATTGAACCAACATAGTCTCACACAACACTGAAACAACATAGTCCTCTCCTCTCCTCGGAGCAATCTTCTTCTAGCAACTACTTTCTAGCACGCTTTCTCTTGACTCCTCTCCTCGGAGCAATCTTCTTCTGCCGCGGATCGTCCTCGGGATCGGACTCGACAATAGGACGATTTCTTGGCCTTAGATTGATTGCGGACCATACCTTTTGTTGATACTTCTCCAATGACATGTCGTCCGGCACCTCTTCGTCTTCGGCCTTTACAATAAGAGCAATGATCTCATTAGAGTGATACATGGAAATTCAAGAAAGATGTCATCGGTGAAAGTTTATCTCTTACCGTGGAAGATTGCTCATCGTCGGGGCTGCTTTCCTCTCGTGAAGTGGACTTTGCCGGTTCCTAGGACGACGTCGCAACAACCTCGGGATCCCGACAACCAAGCAAGTTCGCGAAGCGTCGTAGCTTTTGTGACTGCTTCCTAACGAAATCCCTTAAATTGTTATTGCCCACCTCATCCCTCGGGAACTCCAAAGCACCCTCCAACTCATCCGCCTGCTTCTGGACCTCCGTGCGCTGCATTGCAAGAAAATCAATGACACATTACACAAATCCGACTAAGATAGTAACGGGAACATGAACTACCGACTTACCACAAAGTTCATCACGGGGGCAAAGGAGGTTTGCCGCCCTTCTCTAACATCTTGGTTTTACTCAAGGTTCCTCAGCTCGTCCCACGCAGGAAGCGGCTCTTCCAATATATCTTCCGGATATGCATCCGGTAGGAGCTTCACACGAGTGTTCTCTAGAAACCAATGGAGTTACTCGATGAAAGCATCCTCACAATGGGGTTTTGCAGCCATTAATTTCGATTTCTTAGATTCTCTCACACATAAAAGAAATCTAGCTACGTGTTTCTGGTGAATCTTGCCCCAGTCAGTCTTCTTGCTCTTGAGCCTGTCCAACCTGTATGTGAATAAAGAGCAACTTTTGAAGCACACACAACTATCATACATTGTCTTAAAAAACATGTATAGAACCAATTCTTACCGATGAAGAGCTTCGCCGGTGTCCTGGTAATCCGGAGGTGTAGCCTGATAGAGACCAAACTGTCTCATAACCCACTGCGGCATATAATGCTCAACAACCCACATGCATATCATGGGGCACTCCATATACCATAGATTGCGTTCCGCGTCGCACTGTGGGTTAAGACGGAACTCCTCAAAACCAAAATTGTCCCTAGGACCATATACCTCCCATACAACCTTAATCGCAAACAAGATAGTTTAATGAGAAGAGCACTTGAAAGGAATGCTAAACGGTGTATGTTCAGAAATTCTTACTTGATCCGGGAGAAGGTTGTCAAACTCATTGGTGTATCTCAGGTACGCGTTTTGTAGGTCGGTTGGAGGCTTTGAGACCACGTCCCAATTATAAGCCCATGTGGGCCACTTCAACCTTTCCCCGCCATCACTATAGGGTTTGGAAGGCATATGTTTTGGCCTACCAACTGGAAAGTGTTCCCACATCCACACCGAGAGGAGTAGCAATGGACCACCGATATAAGCCTCAGCCCCAGTCCTTCGACAAGCCTCGTCCAGGTACACAAGAAAGCAAACAAACTTAGTCATGCATAAGTTCAAAGAACATATCTAAAGAGGGGGAAAATAGAAACACCCCATTACCTGCCGGTACAAGAAGGCTAATACCGCCGAACCCCAGCTCCATTTTTTATCCATCACAGTTAAGGCCTTCAGCCAGTGCCAGTGAGCCATGTTTCCCTTACCATCAGCAAATATAGTCTTCGTGATGACATACCACACATACACACGGGCATATATAATAATCTCATCCTCGCTAGCATTCTCAGGACATGTACTAAATTTTTGTGCTATACACTTGAAAGTAGCACTGGCCGTGACTCTTAATTTCTCCCCCTTTGAGTTTATAGTGTCACCAGGACACTTACCACCGGTAAGGCCACACATCCACTCACGCCAGCCATCGGAGCCTGTGTTAATACACAGAGGATCCCCCTGGATAGGGAGTGCAAGGATCATGGACATGTCCTGCAGAGTGACGGTCATCTCACCGGTACGGAGGTGAAAACTATGCGTCTCCGGCCTCCATCAGTCGACGAGCGCGGTGATAGCAGCAGGGTTCATGTGCGGTGAACCACGATTGACCATATGGATGAATGGGAGCAATCCTAGCGCTTTGATGTGCACCATGTACCGATCATCGTACTGCATCATCTCTTGGAAATGCACGTGATACCTAAGTCGTAGGGGAACAAGAGGCTGCACACATAGAAGCTCGGTTATAATATGTCCATCCAACTTGAGAAACATATACTGATTTCGAGGTTTTTTTTCTTACCTTGATCCCCTCGGCAAGAATGCGGCCACGGTGAACCTTGTCATACGACGGCTCAAGAAGCGACATGCCTTCTACGAACCCGGGTTGTACATGGGGCGGTGTACGGGCTTCTTCCGATTCCGATTCCGACATCCTAGTTAATTAAAAAAAGTAGAACTATATATGTGAGCATCTATGAGAGCAAAATATATAAACAATTCTTTCTATATGAGCATATCTATGTGACAAAGGTTCCAATAGTTATGAAAAAAATTACAACTAACAAGTACATGGAGAATTCATAGTATGGAAGTTTCCTAGTATGAAACTAACAAGTATATGAAGGATTACTATATCAACAAACTCTAGTATTAACGTTTATTACAACAACAAATTATAACTAAAATGAACATAAGAAATTCTTACCAATTACTACTAACAATAATTTTCAATCTATAATAAAAACATACTATCCCACATTATTATCCACAACAATTACTACTAACAATTCCTACTACTTACTACTAACAATTACCAATTACTAATAAGCAAGAATATTGCCAAACTAGGGTTTACCTTAGGGAAAAATGAAAGATTTCTTGGACAAATACCTGGGGGATGTGGTGAACAAGATCCACGGAGAGATTCTTCAAGATCTGAGTAATTGGAGGATGGATTAGAGGAGGGGAGTATCAACCATAGCCGCTGCCATGTGTGTGTTCACTGAGGGGAGAGGAAAGAGTGGGAAAGGAGAAGAGGGTTGGGCTGGGCCGACCCGGCGCGAGCTTAAGGGCTCCAGGTGTGCGGCGCCATGGCGCCATGGCAAGGTGGTCTTGGCGCTACCGCTGGCGTCGCACTTAAGTCTGGGGCCCATGAGCGGCGTGGCAGGGTGTGCCGCGCCAGCCCGAGGCGCAGGCGTCTTGGCGCCGAGCTCGCGCACCGCGACCAGCGTGGCGGTGTCTGGCCAGCCCCGGTAGCAGTGGTCTCTGCGCCGTCCGATCTGGCGGCAACGGAGGATCTTGGCCTTGCAAGGAGTGGAAGAAAAGGGTTATTCCGTTTGAATTTGTTTTCGAATAGGGTTAATCTTTGAATTTCTTACGACTTTAGGTTATTTTTATTTAATTTACCGTCCTGTGGCGTTTTGTTTCTTGCCGGCGGCGCTGGGTGCGGCGTATATGTGGGTTAGAGCTAGGGTTTGCTTACGGGGTCGTAGGTGGTCTTCTGACTGGGCTTTGGGCCTGGTCGTTTGACTGCCTCCCCCACTAAAAATATTTTTATTTTATTTTTATTTTAAAACACTTTTGTAAATAGTTTTTAGGCAAACAAAATATTTTGAAATACCGGGGTTTTTAATTTGAAATTAGAGAAGGGGACTAATTAGAAAATAAAATAGGCTTTTGACGAATAGATTTAGAGGTAAAATATGCATGATGACGTCATGATGATGCACAAAATAAAATAACAATCAATTTCTAATTTTAAATAATTTTTCGGGCATTACAATATACCAACAGGAATAGTAGTAGACTTATCAGCCATTTGCAAAGATATATCAGTTGGTATCAACTTTTCTAGCTGGAGACTCTTATAGAGAGAAAAAGTCATAACACTAACTCCAACTCCCAAATCACACAAAGAAGTTCTAACATAATTATTCTTAATAGAGCAACGAATAGTTGGAATACCTGGATCACCAAGTTTCTTTGGAACCTTACGATTGAAGGAATAATTGGCAAGTAAAGTAGAAATTTCCTCATTAGGAATCTTCCTTTTATTAGAGACAATATACTTTATATACTTTGAATAAGGAGGCAACTTAATAGCATCAGCTAAAGGAATTTGCAAAAATAAAGGTTTCATCCACTTACAAAACTTGTTATAGTGTTCTTCCTCCTTTGACTTGTGTTTCTGATTAGGAAAAGGTATTGGTTTATGCACCCAAGGTTCTCTTTCACTACCATGTTTATTAGCAATAAAATCTTCTTTAGTGTACCTAGTGTTCTTAGTGTGCTTCTCAGGTTCTTCTTCAATTTCTTCCTTATCAGGAGCATCATTTTTATCACCACTTTCAGTTTCAGCATCAGAGACAGATATACTATTAGGATCTACAGCAGGTTCAGAGGGTTCCTCAACTGTTTTGTGTTTATTTTTCTTTCTCTTATGAGGACTCCACTATTTTCAGATTGTTGAGAATCCTTCTCAATTCTTTTAGGAAGTTCTTCAGGATATAAAGGATCTTGGGTGGCTGCACCACTCCTAGTTCTAATTCCATAAGCATGTTTATCTCTAGAAGCATTAACTAGCATATATTTTTGTACCTTAGCAAGTTGATCACTTTGGGTTTGAACCTTTTGGACGTGTTTAAAAAGCATTTTAACATCATTAGCAGTTCTTTCCACAATATATTTTAACTCATTAATAGCTCTAGAGTTTTCCAATAAATGATTCTAAACTTTTTTATTAAAATTACCTTGTTTAACAATAAAAGTATCAAGTTCCTCTAAGCATTGATCAGGAGGTTTACCGTACGGAATATCACCTTCATCAAAGTGTTGGAGAGAGTGTACCTCAATAGTAGATGAGTGGGGAATTAGCTTACATAATTCTTCTATAGGAGGTAAATTCTTCACATCTTCCGATCTAATACCTTTCTCCTTAAGACATTTCTTAGCTTATTTCATCACTTCATCATTTAATTCAATAACTCCCCTCTTCTTTGGTGTTGGTGTTGGTGTTGGAGTTGATTCAGGCACCATTGGTTTAGGTGTAGTAGGCTCAGGTGTAATTGGCTCAGTTGAAGTCCAATCATCATAATTCTTGCTTATCTTGGCCATTAATTCTTAAGCTTCTGCAGGAGTTCTTTTCCTGAAAACACAACCAACAAAACTATCTAGGTATGTCCTAGAATCATCAGTTAGTCCATTATAATAAATATCAAGAAGCTCATTTTTAGGTAATGGACATCCAGGATGTGCATGAATCAAGGCACAGAACCTTGTCCATGACTCAAGCAATTTCTCTTCTTCTCCCTGCTTAAAATCAAAAGTATCTGCAAAGCAGCATGTCTAGCACTAGGAAGAAAATATTTCTGAAAGAAAGTAGCAATCAAGCAATTAGGGCTATCAATGAATCCAGGAGGTAATATATTAAACCAAGCTTTAGCTTCTGCTTTTAGTGAAAAAAGGGAAGATTTTAGTAACAAAGTACTTGCGCATCTTAACATCATCAGAGAATAAGGCACTCATAGTGGAAAGCTCATTCATATGAGCTACAGCACTTTCATTCTTAGTCCCACAAAAAGGTTCTTTCTCAACAATGTTTATATAGGATAAATGAAGAGAGAAATCATAATCTTTATCTTTAATGTCTATGGGAGAATTAGCAAACTTAGCATTAGGATATAGTTTAGGTATAATGGTACATCTCTCAAGGAGACTCCTAATAGCACTAGCACCGTATGTGTCTTGACACTCTACAATAAATTCATCAGTCATTTCAATGTAACCATCATTAATATCATATCTCTCTCTAGACTCAGGTGAGCTAATAGGTGTAATAGTGTCTTCACTAGGAGTTTTAGTGTTTCCAAAATAGTTCTAGCAATAGTAGCATCTAGGAAAGGACCTAATGAACCACTGGCATCAAGCACAGTTGAAGTAACATCATGAGTATCAGGAGCAATTTCAGATTCAGCAGTAGCAGCAGTGTGTGTAGCATGTGTATGTGGTGGTGGTGTAACAAGCTTACTTATAACAGACGGTGAATCAAGAGCAACAGAGGTGTTTAGAACTGTACCTCTTCTTGTAGTGGATGGTAAATAGTAAACTTTCCATCACGATACTTCCCCATGATGAAAAGAATAGCAGCGAACAATAATAGATCCAAGTGAACTTACAAATAAATCTATGCTCCCCAGCAACGGCGCCGGAAAATAGTCTTGATGACCCACAAGTATAGGGGATCGCAACAGTCTTCGAGGGTACTATAACCCAATTTATTGATCCGACACAAGAGGAGACAAAGAATACTTATAAGCCTTAACAACTAAGTTGTCAATTCTGCTGCACCTGGAAATAATCTTGCTCACAGTAGTTTATCAGTAGCAACAATTTTGTAGTAGAAATAGCAAAATAATAGCAGCAGTGAAACAAAGGCAGTAGTAACAATAGTAGCAAACAGTAGGATATGAGTGCGGTAGGCATAGGGATGGATGGACGGGCGTTGCATGGACAAGACTATTCATGTCACTTCAAGATCTAGGGCAATTGAAGATAAATAAGATAAAGCATCCAAGTACTAAAAAATCATAGGAATGTGTTACATATATAGTCATACTTGCTCGCAATGAGAACTTGCACAACATATTTTGTCCAGCCAGCCCGTTGCACCGGGGCCTCAAGGGAATCTACTGGCAATTAAGGTGCTACTTTTAATAGAGCACCAGAGCAAAGCATCAACACTCCATGAACACACGTGATCCTCACATCACAGCCATCCCCTCCGGTTATCCCAATTGTTGTCACTTTGGGGCCTTTGGATTCGGACAATGATATGTGTACACAACTTGAAGATAAGATCACAAACAATACTATCATCATGAGATCATGGCACTCGGGCCCTAGTGACAAGCATTAAGCACAACAAGTTGAAAAAAAGTCAAATAGAGATAATAGAGATACTAGCCACCATGCCCTAACAATCTTATTCAAATACATGATAGAACTCATCCAATCCCTACCATCCCCATAGCCTACGGCGGGGGATTACTCACTCATGGAAGGGGGAAACATGGATGGTTGATGGAGAGGCGTCGGTGATGATGATGGCGATGATCCCCTCCAAATTCCTCGTCCCAGTAGGGTACCAGAACGGAGTTTCTGGTTCTGAATCGCGGTTTATGGTGGTGGCGGTGCGGCGAAACTCTTTCTGGAAAAACGTCGAACCCCCCCCCCCTAGAGTTTATAGGTCAGAATGCTTCTTATAGGCGAAGAGCGAGGCCGAGGGGGTGCCCGAGGTGGCCACACCCCTCCCAGGCGTGGCCTAGGCTGGCCCACGCGGCCAGGGGGTGTGGGCCCCTCGTGGCGCTCCTCCGTCTCGTCTTCTGGCTTCGTGAGTCTTCTGGTGAAATAGGATTTTTGGCATATTTTCTGGGATTTTTCCGGAAAGTAGATTTTCTGCAAAAAAAACTAGACACCAAGGCAAATCTGCTGAAAACAGCGTCAGTCCGTGTTAGTTGTATCCAAATCACACAAGTTTAGAGGAG
This sequence comes from Avena longiglumis, assembly GCA_030063025.1. Taxonomy (NCBI): domain Eukaryota; kingdom Viridiplantae; phylum Streptophyta; class Magnoliopsida; order Poales; family Poaceae; genus Avena; species Avena longiglumis. The sequence continues at coordinate 187,143,181 of CP125974.1, read as the reverse complement.
AAATAATAGCAAAAGTGTTCGGGAAAGTAGATACGTTTTGGACGTATCAGAGCCCAACTCCATGACCACCCTGGAGGGGAGATGCAGTGGCTGATAGTTGTAGATCTGCGAGGAAAAATGGAGCCACCTACATCTGAGAAGATCTATTTCATCATACGAGAGAACAACTGGATAGATGGATTGGCAAGAGCAATGGAGGAAGCACTTGCCCGACTATGTGGGCAGAATATCAACAAGATCGCCGGCACCCGCTTCGCTCATTATGCCAGAAGTGACTCCAATAGACAACCCTTGGACCTGCCAGGTCACCCTGAGCTAGGGCACCCTGTGGACCATCTTGCCTTCATGCTTCATGAAAATCAGAAGGAGCTGGACAACGCTCGTGCTCACGCTAATGAGAAGCAAATTGCTACTGCCAAGAAGGACCAGACTTTCGCCATCCTCGTGAAGGAACACAAGTCACTTCACCGTCTATGTGATAAGAAGGATCGCATATTTGCTCGCCTTTGTCACAAAGTTTCATCCTTGGAAGATACCATCCATGAGTGAGACATGCAGCTTGAGGAGAGGGAGAACGAAGGGGAAGATAATCGTGGAGATCCCTACTCGTACCTCAGTGATGATGATGACTACTTGGAGGACATGGACCAGGAGTTTCACACTAATGATGAGTACCTTGACTTCATTGATGATGAAGAAGCCACCGGTTCTGATGAGTAGTAGAACCAGAGCACTATCATAGGTGTGACTTGTATCTGGTCCCACTGTATCGTAGCTTCGCAGAATGGTTCTTAAAACCATCTGCATCATTGTTGTGATGTCTTGTTTGGAATGTGTGGTTTGTATGTGTGCTTGGAATGAACGAAAATGAGTTGTTGGCTTTCAAACCTTAGCCTTACTGAAAGTTTAAAAGCTTTAAAACCAAACCCAAAAATCTTAGACAAATTTCCCTCTTGTCTCATGATCTATCTCAATCTTCAGATGCCTCGCGGAGGAAGCAGCTCATCTTAGGACCCGATGGTCCAAATTCTGCAAATGCTAGTAGCCAATCGAGAAGCCAGTAGAACCGAGAATCAAGCCAATCTTGCCATTCTTCAACAGATCGCCCAACTAGTGCATGATAACCAAGGCCAGGGAAATTCGGATCATCATGGAACCAAGCTTAAGAACTTCCAGAACACCAATACCCCTATCTTTAACAAGTCAGAAGAGCCCTTAGATGCCATGATTGGCTGTAAACTATGGAAAACAAATTATAAGTTCCCGTAGTAGAGGAGGCAGAGAAAGTAATGTTTGCCACCCACTTTTTGGCAGGTTCTACAAGAGCATGGTGGAATAGCACCCGTACCATGAATGGAGGACAAATGATGACTTGGGATGAATTCAAACTCATGTTCAGCTGAACCCGTGTGCCACCAGGTTTGATTCTACGAATGAGGGATGAATTCAAGGAGTTGAAGCAGGGAAGGATGACCGTGGTAGAGTACCGTGACAGATTTGTGTCTCTATCTAGGTATGCCCCTGAAGAGATTGGTACTGAAGCCAAGAAGAAGGAGAGATTTCTGAATGGTCTGCATGATGAGATGCAGACGGTGCTAGTCAATATCCCGTTTGGTGATCTAGAAGCTTTAGTGGATTCAGCAATCCAGATGGAAGGAAAGATCAACCAAGCTAGTGAGAACCATAAGCATCGTATGATGCATCAACCGGGACCCTACCATACCCCAAAGTATCGCCCTAGTTCATCTGTTGGATTTGCACCAAGGACCAATAGGCCACCTATGTCCCGCCCGAACCACCCCAATCATAGTGGAGGAAACCCAAAACCGGGAGGCAACAACCACTACAACCATGGCAAACCCAATAACTTCAACCGTGCACCGCTAAGGCCCACCAACACCAATCAAAATACTGCCCCAAGGACTGGAAGTAATGTTGTACCTGTTGCAGGGAAGGACAAATCGACAATCACCTGCTTTGAGTGCGGAGTGATGGGTCACTACTCCAATGAGTGTCCCAAGAAGATTGATGTAGCACCCAATGTCACTGCACCTGCCCAGCAGCAGCGTCGTGTCCAACGTGGAAAGAGATTTGCCCTAGGAAACCCGAACAACCGTACCGGCCGTATGTTCTTCATGAATGCTAAAGAAGCCCAGAAGCGCTAGATGTCGTGCTGGGTATGTTTTCTGTTAACTTAGTACTTGCAAGGGTGTTGTTTGATTCTGGAGCATCACACTCATTTGTTACGGAAGAATTTGCATGCACTAGTAAGATTCAACCAACGAATTTGAAGCATGTTATGATAGTTCAAATACCTGGTTCAACTACCAAAGCTAGAAAAATTTGCAAGGTCGTACCTATCAGGATTCATGGAATAGATTTATATGCAAATCTAATAGTAATCGGAACAAAAGGTTCGGAAGTAGTACTAGGAATGGATTGGATGTCAAAACATCAAGGACTCATAGATTGTGCCAAGAAATCCATAACCATGACTAGTAGCACCGAAGTATAAGTTGAGCATGTGTCTGAGACACTGCCTCGTCAATTCAAGTGCAACAAGAGTTTAGCCCAACCAACCCTAGACCAAGTCAGAGTAGTCTATGAATACCCCGATGTGTTCCCATATGAATTACCCGGTATGCCTGTAACACCCTCAGAATCGGCCCTATGCAAGTTTTAGCGAAACTCGCCAAACCGCATAAAGCGATTGAAAGGTGCCCGAGCACTTTAAATGTAAGAAAGCAAAGTAATAACATTACACAACAGTCCTCGATGGGACCCACGAGCAGATATATATAACGACTCAATGAGTCAAGAATACGAATATAATATACAAGATCCAAATCACCTTGAAAGCGATGGGCGTCCGACTACGGACAAGAAGCAAATGGGGCTAAGAGCCACGAAGAATAACCAATGGCGTCCATAACCACCTTGCCAAGCCAAGCGGAAGGGTAACCACCGCTAACGTCGATCTCAAAACCTGCTTAAACAAAAGGGTGCCGACAAAGGGCAAAGGAAAGAAGAGGCGTCGATCGAGGCCGATGCAGCGAGGCTAGAATTCGGCGGTCCTCGCCTACATAGGTATGGTGGACTGAAGCGGCAGCGGCAGCATGCACTAAACAACCTATAGAGACTCGATACACTGGCGTCAAACAGAGAGGGGTAAGAAGGACCTGTCCGGAACCAACCTGTTACTACCATCAAACAAACCCATCCTGGTGTCTCCCCCTCGATACCAAACGAGAAAGTCAACCAAGGAACTCACACAGTTGGCAGTTTTACTTATTCAGTTATCGTGGCAGCGACTACTAGTCAGGTTTAGATATTCATCCTGATAAAGTAAGCAGTAGGCACTTTTAATTAACCATTCCGTTATAGTTGTAACAATTACTATTCCGATACAGTTAGCATGAGATAAACCCAAAACCCAGCAGTTGTTGATACTTACTTTTATACAGCCATTCCTTTGTAGTTGCAATACTTACTAGTCAGGTACAATGGTCGCAAGCGACACTCCAAACAAGCAATTGTGGGCAGTATTAATTAGCCATTCCATTATAGTGAAGCTGATTACTAGTCATTATAAAGTCAAATTTATAGCAGTAAACTTTAGTTATGCTTGTCTATGATCGAGATACTGTGCTCCAAGTCGTCCATATCCACGGACACGGCTTTCAGAAAGTTTTACCCGGCCGGGGTGCACCAATAGCAACACACGCTCGATCAACCTCGGAAAAACCAAATCAAAACCCAACGAGGCTTTCACGACTGAACAATCACAGGATTCAGAAATATTTCAGGGCCACCCTTGAAGTCTACCATAGCAGTAAGCTAGCTCGAGACGGACCCAAGGTTTGGGTGGACGGCTGTGCATCGGGAACAAAAGCTGGGCTTGTCGACACAGCGTAAGCGTGTCCCGATCCTAAACGATGCAGTGTGCTCCTCGCACAAACGTAAATACATAAGTAGCATGGCATAAGTACAGGATAGTAAATAAAACCTCAAACTAGTTTGTGGCCCCAAGAAATAAGACTGAATCAAGCTCTGGCTCAGGGGGGTCCCATATACCTCCCGGATGTGGATAGCGCGATAAATCAAGGAACAGGTATCAAGTACTCGGGGTCTTACGGGACACAAGTGGGCGTTCGGAAACCAAATATTATCTATCACCCACCGATGCCTCTGCTTATTTCAATTTTAGTTGTTAAACAGAAATTAAAGTGACGATAAGTAAAACTAGCATCATCTCCATCATCAACATGCGGCAAGTCTCCAACAACTGTGACATTTGACAACACGTAACAACACTTGAGCAAGCGACTACGACGCGCAAGTCCAACTATCTACCAAACAACAGGCAATAGGATGTGTCCAAGGCAATATAGGGCTGCACGGTATATCACAGGTACGGAATACTAGAGCATCGCAACACAGATAGCAATAGATCAACAGGAGGGAATAAATACTATAAAAGTAAGATAGGTAGAAAGGGGGAGATGCTCGCCTGAAAACATTGTCGAAGGTTCAACCCGAAGGTCGGGGCGAAGCTCACATCAACTCAACGGCCTTATCCGCAAAGAAGCAAAACACTAGAAGAAACACCGGATGCAATAATTAATACACGGCAGAAGATCGGCATGATGCATGTATGATGCATGGCATAGCAAAGTGCGATGCAACTAGGTCAAGTTAAGCGGAACCGGGGTCCCGACAATTAATTAATAGGTTCATGTTGTTTAGAACCCCCGCAATTTAGATGTTGTAATAACAAGGCACGATGAGTTACCGGTTCGCTACACAAATTTAAATGAGGCCAATATAAGGCTAGATTTGCCCGCATATGGGCCCCATATTTAATTATTAGGTGAATCGGCATAAGGCCCCCAAACCACAGATATGCATGCGAGATGACAATTAAATATGCAACAAGTTGTTATTATATTATAAAATAGGGTTCTCGGATAAGGGGTTCACACATTGAGGCTTGACGATCTTGAGGTTCCGGGGTTCGGGGTTCGGTCTCAGGGTCCGACGGATCTGGGGTTCGGGGTTCGACGGAAGCGTTCTCGGATACAGAGTAGACCTTGGCGCATCCGTGGTCTTCGGGTCATGTCGACGGTCATGGCGTTCGGGATGAAGCACTTGTCGTATTCGCATCGACGGCCTTGGCGTCCGGGGTGGAGGGCTTGCCATATCGGGGAGAAGATCTTGAAGGGTGCCGGCTTCAATTGTCGATGGCGAACTTGTTCGGTACCGGGGTTTTTCGGAGATCTTGGCACGGCGCCGGGTACGGAATCGGTCTTCGGATCGGGGCGTCGGGGCTTTGGTTTTCCGTGATGGCGGCCTCAGCGTTCGGGCTTCAACGTCGATGACGGACTTGACACGGCGTCGATCGTGGTCAAACATCTTGGCCAAACAGATGGTGGCTCCGCGAAGACCTTGTCGATGAGGAAGTTCTTGTGGTGTCGTTTTGGGGCCTCGGAGCTAGACGTTTACATGGGGAGCTTGCGTCGGTGTGTCCTTTTGTGACTTCAGGGGTCATCGGGGCCGGTAGGACGCTGGGGACGCGGAAGAGGAGGTGGGGTAGACCACGATGGCAGGGGCGCCCGGCGACGGGGCATGCAGCAGGCGGGAGGGAGCTTCCAGGGAGATGGATACCGCGCGGGGTGACTCGTGGCGACGGGCGGCCGAGACGGAGGATGGCGCGGGTCGGCGTCAAGCCGGAAGATGGCCGGGGCGGGGAGACTCGGGGTCGAGGACGGCGGCCAGAGGGCGGTGAGGCGGGTACGGCGAGAGCGGCGATGGCCGCGACGCCGGGAGGACGGCCGCTGGCGAGATGGATGGGGCGGCTCGGGCCCGGCTTGCGGAGGGCGGGAGCAGAGGACGCCATGAGGGCTGGGAGGGGCCCATGACGGCGGAGGCGCCACGCATGAGAGGGGGGCGCTAGGCGAGGTTGACCGGAGGGCGGGCCGAGGCTGGCTGGGAGAAGCGTGGAAGGGTTGGGAGGCGAGCGGCAGGAGGCGGGGTGCTGGGCGGCTGAGCGCTGACGGGCGGAGGCGGCCGAGTCGGGCACGGGCGGTGGCGGGTTGGCTTCTTGAGGAGGAGGCAAAGGGCAGCGAGGTTGTCGGTGGCCGAGCGAAGCTGGAGGCGAGGAGGGGGCAGCGGCGGGACGAGGAGGTCGGAGGAAGCAGGCTGGGATGTCGGGGTTGGAGAGGTTGGAGGAGGAGATGGGAAGAGGGAGGCGGGGAAGGAGGAAGAGGAGCAGGAAAGTGGGGGCCCAGCTGGGACAGCGGGTGTGGGTGGGCCAGGAAGGTAGGTGGGGCCCGGGTGGTTGGGGTGTGCGCGCGCTGTGTGCGTGAGTGTGCAGGGGCTGCTGGGAGTGGGGAGAGAGGGTGAGGGAGTGATGTGGCAGAGTTTGATTGGCCAGGGGGGAAGGGGAGAGTGATGTGGCAAGAGTTGATTGGGGGGAGTGAGGTGGAGCTAGGGGTGGGTAGGATTTTTGGGTAGCTTTAGGATTGTCTGGTGGACCGTGTATTATTTTCTGGGGGTGGTCGTTCGGGTCGGGTTGGCCCGTTCGACTGCCCCTAAAAAAATAATTAAATGTTTTATTTAATTTAATCGCACCGTTTGTAAACCAATAATGGCAACAAAATATTCCGGCGACCCGGGTTTAAATTTGAAAACAAGACGGGGCGTTTGTAGAAAACAAAACAGGCTTTGCGAAAATAGTTTTATGCGAACAATGCATGACGATGACGATGCAATGCACAAATTCAACGCGATTTTCTAGTAGTGGTTTTTGCGGGATGCCACAATGCCCCTAGATCGGGATATCGAGTTTATCATTGAACTAATCCCTGGAACTGGACCCATATCTCAGAGACCCTATAGTATGAACCCATCAGAGTTAGTGGAGCTCAAGAAGCAACTCGATGACATGATTAGCAAAGATCTGATTCAACCAATGCGTTTATGTCGCCATGGAGATCACCTATTCTGTTTGTGGATAAGAAGGATGGTGCCAGCCGTTTATGTACGGATTACCATAAGTTGAATGACGTCATCATCAAGAACAAGTACCCATTGCCAAAAATAGAAGATTTGTTTGGCCACTTGATTGGTGTCAGAGTGTTTTCTAATATTGATCTTAGAACTGGTTATCATGAACTAAAAATTCGTGCAACAGATATTCCAAAGACTGCCTTCACTACCCGATATGGATTGTATGAGTACAAGGTCATGTCTTTTGGATTAACCAATGCCCCCGCTTATTTCATGAATCTCATGAATAATATTTTCATGAACTTCTTGGATAAGTTTGTCGTTGTTTTCATCGATGACATTCTAATCTACTCCAAATCGGAGGAAGAACATGAACAGCACCTAAGAACCATCCTTGGAACCTTGAGGGAGCATCAGATGTATGCCAAGTTCAGCAAATGTGAATTCTGGTTAAAGGAAGTAGGATTCTTAGGACATATCTTGTCAGTCGTAGGAGTTGTTGTTGACTCTGCCAAGATTAAGGATGTTGAGGAATGGAGAGCCCCAACCACTCAAATAGAAGTTCGTCCATTTCATGGATTAGCGGGATATTACCGCAAGTTTGTTGAAGGATTTTCAAGCATCGCTAGGCCAATGAATCAATTATTAAAGAAAGATCAGAAGTTTGACTGGACGGAAAAATGTGAAGCGAGTTTTCAAGAGCTCAAGAAGAGATTGATTTCAGCCCCAATTTTGATCATGTCGGATATCACGAAGCCCTTTGACGTGTTTTGTGATGCATCCAAGATTAGTCTCGGATGTGTGTTGATGCAGGAAGGCAAAGTGATATCCTATCTATCCCGACAACTGAAGCAACATGAGTAGAATTCCCCCACCCATGACTTAGAGTTAGTCGTCGTTGTTTTAGCCTTGAAGACATGGTGTCATTATCTTATGGGTAATCATTGTGAGATTTATTCAGATCACAAGAGTTTGAAGTGTATTTTTACTCGGAAGGAGTTAAATATGAGGCAAAGGAGATGGATAGAGTTAATCAAGGATTATGACCTTGACATTCACTATCACCCCGGCAAGGCCAATGTGGTAGCAGATGCTCTTAGTAGACTGTCGTGTAGATTAAAGACCATGATTCTGAAAGAGCAACCAAGTTTGCATAAGGAGTTGGAGGATTTCGGAATGGAGCTAGTTAGCGAAGGATTCCTAGCTAGTATTGAACTTCATCCCACCTTGATAGATTAGATAAAGGAAGCTCGGAAAGGAAATTCCATATCGACGGAATCAAGCATCGTATCGGTACAGGGAAGGTACCCGGATTCACGGAAGAAGGAGTTCTATGGTATAAAGGAAGAATCTGTGTGCCAGCAGATTCAGAGTTGAAACAAGCTATTTTGCAAGAAGCCCATGATACTCTTTATTCTATCCATCTGGGAGGAACAAAGATGTGTCGGGATTTGAAGGAACAATTTTGGTGGCATAAAATGAAGAGAGAAGTCGAAAGCTACATAGACAAATGTGATATATGTCAGAGAGTCAAAGCGGAACATCAGCGACCCACAGAACTTTTGCAACCTTTGCAAATTCCAGAATGGAAATGGGATTCAGTTGGAATGGATTTCATCACCGGTTTACCTATATCTAGTAGAGGAAATGATTCTATTTGGGTCATAGTGGATAGACTTTCCAAAGTAGCTCCTTTCTTACCTGTCAAGACCACTTATCAGAGTTCGAAGGTAGAAGAGCTGTACATTGCTAGGATAGTCAGTCTGCATAGAATCCCCAAGAACATTGTGTCGATCGGATTGAGGAATCCAGTTTACCTCAAGATTTTGGAAGAAAGTCCAAGAAGGTTTAGGAACCAAACTAAACTTCAGCACAGCTTATCACCCTCAGACCGATGGACAAACGGAAAGAGTAAACTAGATACTTGAAGATATGTTGAGAGCATGTGTATTGGAATATGGATCTAAATGGGAGCAATGCCTGCCTTTCGCAGAATTCTCATACAAAAAAGCTATCAAGCCAGTTTGCAGATGGCCCCATTTGAATTTATGTATGGAAGAAATTGTCGTACACCCCTGAATTGGTTGAAAGTAGGAGAGAGTCAGATCTTTGGACCCGACATCCTACGAGAAGCCTAAGAGAAGGTTCACAAGATCTGTGAGCACCTCAAAACTTCCCAATCCAGACAGAAGAGTTATGCCGACAAGAGAAGTCGAGATCTATCCTTCAATGTCGGAGATTTTTTTATCTCAAAGTATCACCCTTGAAAGGAATGTAGTGTTTCCAACTGAAAGGAAAGCTTGCACCCAGATACATTGGACCCTTCAAGATTCTAAGTCGTCGAGGAGAGGTATCGTATCAGATAGAACTGCCTGAAGAGATGTCAATCCTGCATGATGTGTTTCATGTCTCGTTACTTCGGAAATGTTTAGAAGTTCCAAAGACGACGTAAGTTTCCAAGAACATCGATCACAGAGCTATTGAAATCAACCCGGACTTAACCTATTGTGAAGTACCCATCCGTATTTGGAGGAAGCTTTCCGAACTAACCGGATCAGGAATATCAAGTTTCTCAAGATCCAGTGGACCAACCATACTGAATAAGAAGCCACTTGGGAACGAGAAGATTACATGACTGAGTTTCCCAATCTCTTTAGTTCCTAGTTTTTCCTGAATATCGGGGCGAGATTCTGTTTAAGGGGGGAAGGTTTGTAACACCTCAAAAATATTAATGACGATCAAGTTCTAATTAACCAAGATTAGGGTTAACAAAAGCTTTTGCTAATTAAATTCAAATCTTAATGCTTGTGTGTATGAATGCTTGCAATGCCATGTTTGATTGTTGTAGATGATGAGAAATGGTGTAAAGATCAAAATCATATCATCTAGGTCACTATCAAACCATATCAAAACAAAATAAAATCCAAATATGGAGCATATGACCTAATGGTCCTTTTTGCCCAAGTTAACCACTAGCTCACTTTGAGCATCTATAGCAACTAATCTCAAACAGAAACTTTTCCATTTCTTTTCTCACCTTGCTAGACCTAGTGACACTAAACCCAATGAGAGGAAATTCAAAATTGTTTCCAACCTAGCTATATATGACCCTCCATTTTCGTCATGAAATCATCATAGTAGTCTGTTTATGACGATTCTATGACGATTTTGAGATCGTCGAAAGTTGAGCGTCGCAAATGAACTATAACGACGATTTTGGTAAAATCGTCATAATTGTCTATGACGGTATTGGATCATCATAACCGTTATGACGATCCCATATCGTCATGGGCGGACTAGCCTCGCCAGGTCAGATCCTATGTGGCTGATCCGACGTGGCAAAATTATGACGAAACTAAATCGTCTTAAATCAAAATCAGCCCAGTCCACTTTGATGGTGTATATGGGCCTAGCTAAGCAAATTCTGGTTTGTTTATGTTTTTTCTATCAATTCGCGTCTGTTACATGGGCATAGCCCATCAATTATTTTCTAATTTTAGGCCTTTTTACAGACTATTTATTTCTATTTTTGGCCTTTTTGTCAAGCGGGTCCAAATTGTCAGTTCCTTCTAGAGTTGGTCCCAGTTGTCAGTACCTTCGAGAGATGGTCCCAATCGTCAGGTTTTGGTTTTTTCCATAGCCAATTAACAATCAATATTCCAATCAGAAAGCAGAAAGAAAATAGATGAAAATCTTTAAATAGGAGACAATGCACAGTATGATAGTCAGCACAGTTATACACACATGGAATTCCCACTTTACATCACAACCAATTCAACCATCGAATCTTGCATACCCTAGAATCTACAAATTAAACTCTTAGCAGGTACTCTAGAACTTCTTCAGCACATAGCTGTTGTAAACAAGATGATTTTCTTTGTGTACTCGACCTCGGCCGTCTTTCAGCAGGTCAACCAATCAACAGCCTTGCATTTCAAACAGCTAAGTACCATTAGCACAGGAACAAATCACCAAAATGCGCATGTACAAAGCAATGGAAACTATGGAATTTGTACTAGGGGATAACAAGGAATCTTCCAAATTTGTTGTGTTTTATTGATGAAGTTATAACATCACAGTGTCCTATATGATTCAAGATAGTAATCAGTTCTTATACTACTATAGGATGGAATCACCACTAAAAACTTAGCAGATGAGATACGACCTAGTCCGAATTGTCTCAGCATTCCACCTAGGCATATTACTATCAATAACACACTACTAACCATATATTTCTTCTTCTCATACTGAATCAAATAGTATTTAACTGCCTGAGAGATTAAGTTTCCAGATGCATCAATCAACCAACAAGAATATATAGGTGCAAGGGGAAGAGAGTTGCTTACCACATGGACCAGCTTGTTGTTGGGGTGCTTCTCCTTGTAGTCCTTCCTAAACCCCTCCCTACATACACAAAACACACAAACAATCTAATAAGGATGCAAGTTAAAAGCAGAACAAAATCTTCATTTAGACTTAGGAAAGCAATTTCCCAAACATTTTAGTCAGAAGAGAAGGCCTTGGTCGTGCATTTGTATTTTGGTGTGAAAGGAAAGTAAATGAACCAACAGAAAGCTATCAATGGTAGTAGTTGCAAGTTTTAGTTACAAGTAAAAAAAACATTATGCACCATTGGTATCACAAAGCATTTAATTTGCTATCTACTGCAGTTGTGCTCCTTCAAGATTACTAAAAGAGGAAAAAACAAATAATCTAGTGCAGTCAGGAATACATGTGAGGCTAATATACAGCAGACACAACTGGCACAAGCAATATACTGACATAATTCTTGTTGTCAAAACCCACCGAAAGCTGACGAGCAACACGAAGAGCCGGGAGGCTCCGGAATCGCTGGTGGGCCCTGGTCCCTCGGCAACGGCCCATAAAACTCCAGACACGCCCGGCTTGGTTCGAGATGCCACTGACCTATACCTGGTCAGGAAGGTGAAGGATTGCTTCGATTGTTTTCCTGCATGGTAAACAAGTATACGTAAAATTCGAGCCGTGACTGGCTCCCAGGTTTCCCTGTGAATCGGCTCCTGGAGCCGATTGTCCCATGGTTCTGCATTAGATCTACGATAACATGGGGTTTTGCTTCATCATTACAAGTTAAATCGATCTACGACAGTTTAACGTTTTCACCACATAATTGGAACGTCCTACACGTAATTGAGCCTGGTAGATACAAAAGATGATAGAAAACTAACCCTAGAGGAGGCCTAACAACCGACGTAAAGTCAATTACGTACTACTGGATCGTTCAACCCGTTTCCAAGGCCTGACTGCGTGGATATCAAACTAAACCTTGGAGAACAAGGCATAACTATAACAGATCGAAACAACTGAATAAAGATCAAGCAAGATGCTACCCTTGCACCCGGGAAAAGGTGCAAAGGTAGCGAGGTAACTAGAGGTAGCATAACTTAAACAATCATAGCGAAAAGTACCGATGCTAGCCTCAACAAATCTATGATAATAGTATTACTCGCCATCAACAAGGCTTCAGTACGAGTAACACCAAAATACGCATAAGCAGATACTGCCTAGATCGCAAGATGCGATCTAGGCAGCATGACACTTACCCGAAAGAAACCCTAGAAACAAGGGGTGGATCTTGCGAGATTGTGTTTGTTGTGAACGTGATTGTCCTCCTTTTCTCGATAACCTTAGGTACATATTTATAGTCCGGAGATTTTCTATCTTTGGAATAACTCTACAACTCTATCTCTTACCTAAACCGAAATGGAACCTACTACAATATACAGATACACGGGCAATTTAGCCCAAACCCACGCACAAGGCCGATTCAACAACACATTGAATATATGTATCTTCCAAGCCCATCTCCTCCTTTGGCCAAAATATGGCGATAACACATGCCCCCCTGGTTTTGGCAATAATAATTCCAAAACCACTCTGTTGATGTTTTTTTTCTTCACATCGGGTTACGCGTTGCAGAGCAGAATCGTCACGCCACCCCCTCATCATGATGCCCTGTCTTCTCAACTCCTTCGATTGCATGATTTGACGATTTGGCAGCACATTCGGGAAACCGCTATGGCATTGAACCGCCTCCCACTATTCCCTTATTTAAATTCATCTGAGCAGTTGCAGTCCCCATCTTCCTCCGAGCCAAAACCCGCTTCCTCCTTGAAAAAACCCTCTTCCTCCGCCATGGCCTCCTCTTCTTCCGCCTTCCTCCCAGTCTTCCAACACCATTAGCGACCGGAGCCGACGCCGAGCACCGCCACGGCACAGATGAGACTCTCGCCCACAATGGTGGGACGAGAGGATTGGGATTTCGCTTGGTCGGAGGACAGGCGTCCCGATCGACGGCGAGGAGGGCCTGCAGTTCCTCGTCGACGGGGAACTGGAGGCGAAGAGCAGCGACGATGCCTGGTCCTGGGACGGCGTCGAATCCTCCGACGAGGAGGAGGAGTCGGAGGAGGACACCTCCTCCGATGAGTATCCACGGTGAAGCGCTTCCGCCGGGTCAGCGAGGACACGAAGACGACGGCGAGGACGAGGAGGCCCCGGCATCTTCAGCAGCGATGGCGAGGACGACGCCCGGCAGCGGCGACATGCGAACAAGACGACCAGCGAAGGTGGCGACGACCTCGGCCTCTAGATTAGGAACTAGTAGTAGTACTAGTAGTAGGTTTGCTTTTGTAAGCAATCAGCCCCACTGTAAATAATCTTCTTTTGAATGAACGAAGATTACTTTTCCAACTCGAAGATTGCTTTTCCGACCCAATTTCGCCGATAGTCATAATAGGTCGATGCTCCAGAAGCCGATAGTACTGTATCGGCTTTCACCACACTGTGCTCATACAGTCAAACAAGTCAAATCTCAAAGAGCCAATGGTAAAGCATCGGCTTTCAAAAAACGTTGACAAGGTCAATTTTGGTCGCGTATTTAAACAAATCTGAGCGGCCACTTTCCAGTTTCAAACGGTAACCTGCGACCCTCTTCAAAAAGGGGCGACCCAGATCTCCAATTGCCCACCGACCAGATCGAGCTCACAGCGACAAGAACCCTCAATCCCCAACTGCATAGATCCATCTCCGCCGGTAAACTAGATGGCGGAATTGTCCAACACCAACCCAGAGGTCTCCGGTCTGAAGGTACGCCTACTCCTCGCAGTCTGAACGCGATGTTAGAATTAATGGCGAACACCTGAATTAATGCCTTATTCCACCATTAAATTTTCTAGGTTTCAGACATTCTGCTGCCGCATCCTTCTCTCCCAAATTCTCTCTGTCTTGGCCCTCGTACAGATTCTAGTCCTGCCCATCTGATCTCTTATGAAGCAAGCAGAATCCTTCGTAAGCCAAGACCAAGATTTAAACTCTTGGGCCGATCGCTATAGCTGGCCTAATCCCCTGAACATTGGGTCTCTTGGTTCAGAGGGTAGCTAGAGCTTACCAATCCCAATGGGAAACCACGGAATAGCCGATGCCTTGCATTTGTCATTGTCTCCCTTGAGAAACATGAGAATCTTACGAAAACCATCGGCTACTTCAGTCCGACGCTCGAATCGCTTCATGTTCGGTCATGGCCCTATGTCACCAACCCTGTTAGGCGTGGTGATGATTACTGGTGCGGATGTTACATCACCCAGCCCTCTCGCTTTTAAACCCAAAAAGTCCCCTACAAACTGTCTTCTAAACAGATCGCATTTAACTGGGTGCCTACCTCCAACGCCATATGAAAACAAAGGGCCTCATAGAAAGAACACAGCCTTTCTCAACTTTTGGCTGGAACATTTCATATTCTGTGGCCCTTCCTTGCTCCAACCAAGAATTATCTCTCCTTAGCCCAACCGGCCAAAGGCACTCAACTTGGCATCAAGAACTGTTCCTTGGAGAGGTCTATCGATATCTCCGTTGATGTCTGTCAAGCTGTTCTCTCGCATAGCAGTCAAACAGGTGGTCCTTGGTGGTTCATTCAGCTATGGGCTCTTGTATTTTCAAAATCACGTCCCAAACTTCCCCTTTTGGCGAGTTGCACCTTTCTAGATGTAAAGGGAAGCATCCGATGCACCAGCTATGGCCAAGCTTTGTATAGACTGCCAGTAGTAAACCGACCTCAGAGGCATCCAAGTGGTTCACACTTTTTTCAAGGCCTGGACAATCCTATCTTCTTTCCTTACATGGAAGAATCGAACATTTTGAAAACCCACTCCTTGAGCTAGACAATTTTGCCGATGACACCAAAGACTTTCAGCGGCTCTTTTCCACTGTGATTCGTCCATGTTTCCTTCCAGTTGGCATGAGTACATCCAACAGAATAATCAAGCCTTGGTATGAATTCTACCAGCCAGTCGTAGTGGCTCGTCAATTTGGCCTTGGACAAGTACCTCCCCATTTCTTTCTCCACCATCTTACAGAGAGCAGAGCCGACCTGCCTGATCCTCTCACCAGCCAAAGGTGTTATTCCTTCTTCGACGCCCTGACCATCCCAATTCCTAATGACCTCACCTTCGCCTCATCAACCGATGGCTTTGAAGACTGGTGGTCGATGTGGAAGACTCACGCCTTCAGGAGAGCTCTGGGACCGTTGCTGAAACAGCTCGATGCTAACTATGACATCCCCGTGGAACAGGTACCACTACTTGTAAATTTTCTTGATGCAACTCACAAATGATTCTTCTACTAACCCACTCTTTCTGTTTGCAGCAACAAGATGGACCTGAACCTACGCACAGTGATGGCTCCCCCTTCGAGTTCTTTCCGCCAGCTCCTGTGGTTCTTTTCTGCAAAAACTCGCCACCTTTGAAAAAGTTCATGATGCAAAACCAGCCGATAACACCACAATCGGCTTCCAAGAACCCAGCAACTCCTAAGTCAGCTGCCCCTCGAGTTCCAACTAAAACAAGAACGATGGCGAGGAAGGTAGCTGCCAGGAAGACCTTGAGGCGCCGGAGCCCTTCTCCAGAAAGCTCGCATGTAGGCTGATCCATGCCTTGGTCGATCCTTCTCATTCTCCCATTCTTGCAGACATGCTCGTGCTCACTGGTTCTCCTTTTTTACAGGCTTCCGTCGAAGACACCTCCAGCGAGGACACTCAGACCCATCGAGGAGAACTGGGCCCAACAGATTCTGAGAGGACCATCACACCGAGCCAGCCAGATTCACCACCATCGGCTTCCAGGAAAAGGTCGGTTCCTGAACCTACTGCCCCCCGAGCACCAGTCGAGGCGGGGCCAGCTGTGGGTCCCAAGAGAGCTCGCAAAGGACTGCAAGCTTCTTCGTCGAGCCAGGAGGTTTCGAAAATCACCACCCTTCATGCTCTTACCACTTGTTTCCTTTTGTCTGCCGATTTATCGTTATTTACATCGGCTAAGCACCTTCCCTGCAGACGACTGACGTTTCCAGTGGGAAAGCTGGGGCAGTGCCGATGCCTTTAGCCAAGCCGGGTCTAGCAATCCCCGAAGGTGCAGATGAAACGGCTACCACTTTGGCCAAGCCCCCAGCAACCACACACAAGCCGATCGTCTCCTCATCTGCTATCCCCTCGATCTTAGGAGAGGTACGTTAGCTTCTTTCGGCTCATCCTTACACGTTTGGACGCATACTGACGCTTTTTCCGGCTGCCAGAGTTGTGATATTTCAGGCTTGCTGACGTTCGACCCTGAATCCATCGAACCAACCCCCTCTGTTGCTGCTGATGAACCACGAGCCAGGGCTGTTCCACCTCAATTCCAGCGTCTTAAAGCCCTGCTGTCCTCTCCGATTGCAGAGTTGATCGAGGGTTCTAAGGAGGTGAAGAGCGTTCTGGCTGAAATAAAAGACCAACTCCCAGTAGCATTGCAGGTGAAGCTTTGGCCAGTTGTAACTCTGTCTTTCTACGGGTCAAGGGTGAAGTTAGCTCGTGAGAGGATCGAGGCGATTGCGCCCAACTTCCATTGAAGGCCAATATCACGCATGATGTCGAGCTCAACGAGAAAAGGCGTCTCGATGCCAAACCGACACCTCACAAGATCACTTGAGCTAGCATCCTTGAAAAGGAGTTGGAAGATCTTGAAGAGAGGGTCCGGCGACTAAATAGCTCATTCGCGACAAGGAAGAATCCATCGCCGCTCCCAAGACGGGCGTAAAGCCTCAAAGCTCAATCAAGACCGATCCGCAGAAATACGTGCCCTGAACAAGCAACTAGTGACAGGCAAGGACGAAGATGACGAAGCCGAGATCGCCGAGGTGGATCGTGTCCGTGCTGACGCCCTCCACGCCTTCGAGGCATTTCTTCAGTAGCTCGTTTATGTAAACCGCATCCGCCAGGCCAGTTTGAACCTCTAGAGTCGATGATTGTGCATCGGCTATATATTTTCTTTTTTCTTTGGCCGATTTCATGTATCGGCCCCCACATTTCACTGTCCATCATCCCACATGCTTGGGAAATATTTCTTGAGATGTTGGCCGTTGACAGCCACTGGGAATTTTACGCCGTCCAGCTCCTCAAGCATGTACGCGTTTCCTCTTAAAACCTGATCGACCCTGTATGGCCCGTGCCAATTTGGAGACCATTTACCATATGTTGCATCCTTAGTCCCTAATGGCAACACAGCTTCCCATACCAGATCGCCAACGTGGAACTCCTTTGGTCTCACTTTCTTGTTATATGCACGAGCTACCTTGGCCTTGTTCTCTTTGATTTTCTCAAGCGACCACATCCTGAGCTCAGTTAAATCCTCAACACTGTCACTCATCAGGGTTGCATATTCTTCAGTTGTTAGATTGTTCTGAAAAGTGACACGTCTCAATCCAGCCGTAATTTCCCAAGGCAATACGGCTTCTTGTCCATAGACCAGATGGTATGGCGAGGTTTTTATCGCTCCATGGCATGACATGCGATAAGCCCATAAAGCCTCTGACAGAACCTCGTGCCAACGCCTAGGGTGCTCGTCGATTTTCCTCTTGATCAGCTTGATAAGGCTCTGGTTGGACGCTTCAGCTTGCCCATTTGCTTGAGCATAGTATGGAGATGATCGAATCAGCTTAATCCCCGTGTCCTCACAGAATTTTCTAAACTCGTGAGAAATGAAGACCGAACCTCCATCGGTCGTGATGGTTTGGGGAATCCCGAATCTATGAATGACATGTTCTTTCACAAAATTGATAACATCCTTTGAGTTCACTGACTTCATCGGGACAGCCTCCACCCATTTAGTGAAATAATCAGTAATGGACAAAATCCACATGTGGACTTTTCTTGATGGAGGATTGATCTTGCCAATCATATCCATGCCCCAACCTCGGAATGGCCAAGGTTTGACGATGGGGTTCATTGCTGACGCGGGTACCATCTGAATTTTCCCAAATTTCTGACATGCTTGACACCCTTTGTAGTACTTGAAGCAGTCCTCAAGCATGGTGGGCCAATAAAACCCTGATCGCCTGATCAACCATTTCATCTTGTGAGCCGATTGGTGAGTTCCACAGCGCCGTGTACCTCGTGTAGGAGCCGATTGGCCTCGCTGTCCCAGACATTTGAGCAATAACCCTCCAGTCTGTAAAACATGTCGTCCCCGATAAGCACATACTTCATTGCCTTGTACCTTATCCGTTTAGGTGCCCCGAGCGAATCCTTCAAGTAATTGAAGATATCGGCTCTCGATCGTCTGCCTCCGAGGCATGCACGAACATCGGCTCCCTCTGCTACGTCCTTGTAGCCTGAAGCCATTTGTGCAAGATCATTCGCCTCGGTATTCTGCGATCGCGGGATCCAGGTGAAGTTTATGTACCGGAACTGTGCCATCAGCTTGCGGCATTGCAGCCATAATGGGAAGAGCGACTCGCTCTCGCACTTGTATTCCTCCGTGAGTTGAGAAATCACCAACTTGGAGTCCCCACAAATTTCCACTGCTTCTGCTCCAGCTTCGATGAGTAACTCCATTCCCTTGTGTATCGCCTCATACTCAGCGACGTTGTTGGTGCGAGGGGCAGATAACCTGATGGAGAAGGAAAATGTTGCCCCCCGGGGCGACACGAGTAGCATGCCGATGCCGCACCCATCGTCACAAACCGATCCATCGAAAAACATAGCCCACGTCGTATGAGCAGTCTTTGCTATATTAGTGTTGATCCTTTCAGCGATAAGGTCGGCCAATGCGACCCTTAACGCTTTCGGAGTTGATACCGGATGTCAAACTCCGATAATGCAAACATCCATTTGCCCAGTCGGCCTTTCAACATTGGAGCTGACAGCATGTGCTTTATGACATCTGATTTGCATATGATGACAATCTCCGCTGAGAGCAAGATGTGGCGCAGCTTGGTGCAGGTGAAGAACAGGCAGAGGCACAACTTATCGATCTCAGGATACCTTGTCTCTGCATCCAGCATCCTTCTGCTTATGTAAAACACGACTCGCTCTAGGCCATCATAAACTTGCACCACCACTGAGGCGATGGACGTGTCAGCTACTAACAAGTAAATGTAAAACGCCCTATCCGGCTGGGGTGGAACCAACACTGGCGGCTTCGTCAGATATTCTTTGATCTCGTCGAAGGCTCGTTGTTGTTCTGCCCCCCAGCGGAATTCCTCATCAGATTTAATCTTCACCAATCCCATGAACGGCTCTATTCTTCCTGAAAGATTGGAGATGAATCTTCTGACGAAGTTGATCTTGCCGATGAGAGACTGCAGTTCTTTCTTCGTGGTAGGTGGCTTCATTGTTCGCACTGCCTCCTGACTTTTCAGGCCGATCTCAATTCCGCGTTCATGGACCAAAAAACCCAAGAACTGACCGGCCGTCACCCCGAAGGCACACTTCTTTGGATTCATCTGTAGCCCGAATTTTCTTGTTCGGTCCAGGACGCGTTGCAGATCGTCCAAGTGTCCTTGCACTGAAGCAGACTTGACCACCACGTCATCGATGTAAATTTCCACCAGCTTGCCGATCAGATCATGGAAAATGTAATTCATGGCTCTTTGGTATATGGCGCCGGCATTCTTCAGTCCAAATGTCATGACTACATATTCAAACAACCCCACCGAACCTGGGACTCTGAATGCAGTCTTGTGTATATCTTCCGATCCCCGCAGACTCTGATCTAACTTCTTGCTGATAAATGTTGGTCGTGGCTTATCCCCAGGACCGATGTCGATTTCCTCTAGTTCATCAGCGGATGTAAACCCATACCCTAGCTTTCCGTCACCTGTTAAATCGATGCTAAACACAGGGCAAACAGTAGGTGAGGATAACAAAATAATTTGGGCGATTGCTGAATCGCCCCTTTTATTGCATTAGTCAAGGACGGTTTACACCTTATTTGTGTTTTACAATGGCGGAATCTCACCTTTCGACTACATGATCTGCTTGTCGTAAGATTGCTTTTTTTTTTGTGGCCGATCGCAGGGATCGGCCGTACCACGTACGATCGTGGACTTTGCTACTCTGTCAGGCCAGTGGATAAGACCAGCCTCACCCCGTTTTTTGTAGCTTCAATGCGCTCACAGCCGTCTATACTGATTCCAGAGATCGTCTCTTGGTCTTCTGCTTCCCAGACGTTCATACCAGCTATGGAGATCTCGATAGAATCATCTGCATGAATGACCTCCACTTCATCTCCATCCCACTGTACCTTTGGTGCATCGTGGATGGAATGCAGCAATTAGCGTGAATCCAATCTCTCCCTAGCAAGACAGCGTAGGTGCTTTTGCTGTCCTGACGAAGAATGACGTGGGATGGTTTTTCTGCCCACGGTCGGATCCACGTTCGACGCCTTGCGTTTCAAGTCGGCGTTGAAGCTTAACGTGACGTTGGTTTTGATCGGATCTGGTGGGCGTCCCAGCGCCGTAGCATGGAGTATGGCATTATATTGTTGCCGCTCGGTGTCCACCAACATCTTGCGACGGCTGCCCATTGATGTAACCTCGTAGGTATAGGGCTTTCGGATGTTTGTAGCCCTTCTCACGTGGCTTCTCAAAGATAACGGCCATGGGCCGATCAACCGTGCCCTTTGGTAGCTCGTTGGTTCTTGGCGCAGAACTCGGAAGTATGAACACCATGTTTGTGCGGCCGATGTCTTTGCATCGGCTTTTACCTGTTTGGCGCCACTCTTTCCTTTTAGGCGATCTTACATTTCCAAGGTCTGCCGAATTTTAACGGCCGATCGCGTGCTTTCCTTAAAGCGTGGAGGTGCGTGCTTGGCTTCCTCCAAATTACGCGATCGTTGAACTCTACGCTTTTGGGTGTGTCTGAGCCCATCGGGACACCACCTTGGACGGTGATATCTGTCTTCTTCTTTGTCATCCATTGGCTCCTCGAGATCTTTTGCTCGAGCGGACTCCCTGTGTCGCCTCTGAGGTAGGAGAGGCCCTAGACGCTTGAACACTGAAACTGGCCCCGTGTCCTCCTTCTGCTGTCCACATTCTGGGCAGTTATCGATTGTAGGCAATCGGCTCATTCCCGCATCCCATCAATACTTGAAGAAAGGACAATCCCAATGTTTGTCTGCGCCTTCCTTTTCTTGTGACGGTCCCCTAGCGAGGTGCTCATATCCTTCATCGTCTCCATCGCGCCGGCGACGTCGGTCATACTGACGCTCATACTTGTTAAGGAGATGCGTGGAATGTGGCTTCTGATATCGTACGCTCCTCACCTGTTCCTCAGTTAAATACCGTCTATCATCGTAGCTGGGCCGGTCGCGTGGACCAGCCTCCTCTCTTTCTTTGCCCCGATAGCAACCGCCTTCCTCCTTGTACGTGCCATGGTGGTACCCAGATCCTGCCATATTAACATCGAACGAGAAATCCAGCTGACGCCTCGTGGAGTGACTGTGTTCTACCATGTTGACGCCGGGAAATGGGTTTGTGTCCACTTTCATGGCGAATCGCCCAGATCGACGGCCTTGTTCTATCGCCGTTTGGATCTGGCGGCGTAGCTCTTTGCAGTCATTGGTGGTGTGGGTGAACGAGTGATGCCACTTACAGTATGGTCTTCCGTTTATCTCTTGAGCCGTGGGGATTTTGTGGCCTTCGGGTAACTTCACCGCTTCTCCTTGAGATAAATCGAATATCTGCTCGGCTTTGCTCACATCAAGTCGAACCCTTTTGCGAGCCCTTTGTTTCACCCATTTGCGGATACAGGATCGCCCCCGAGCCCATTCAGCCACGGCCACCTCCTGGTCTTGTGTAGGATCTTCTTCTTCTGTATCGACCAGGCCTATCGGACGTTTGAACTTGTCTTGGTACAACTCAGGGTGGCGCTGTTCATACATCGTTAGCTTCTGGGCCATGTGCGCCAATGAGTTGCACTACTAGGAAAACGGCTATAGGTAATCAACACATCCGTGGCTCACATGGTTGAAGTGCCCCACGGCTAAAACAGGCGTGGCTCACCAGTGGGCAGTGCCCTACTAGTAACTAGAACAACCGTGGCGCACATGACTATAGTGCGCCACAGATGTGTGTGGGCCAGGGGCCTGTTGGCCGCACGCCAAACATCTGTAGCGCACTACGGTCATGTGCGCCACAGTTGTTAGTCTCATCTGTGGCGCACATGGGGGGGTGCGCTACGCCTAAGCGCACGCTCCCCTCTGCTGTGAAACGGCCACATACATGGCCTTTTCGGCCTAGTGCGCCATCGAGAGGGAACATCTGTGGCGCACATGGCCTAGTGAGCCACAGTTGTTTCTACTCACGGCCGTGCGCCACTTGATGTGTCGATTTTTAGGACAGCACTTTATGTGCACATGTGTGACCACATCACCACCCCACACTTCACTTTCCCCTTCTTCTTCCTCCTTAGATCTAGTCGGGATCTTCTCCTTCCCACCTCAATTTCTCCACCCATTCACCATTTTTAGCATGTAAAACTTGCTTTGGATGTTACATAAGTAATAGAGGAGGTCTCCGGTATCTCATCTCCTTCTCCGGTCGACGCGCGCACCTCTCCTTTCCATCTTTCTCGCGATCGGTCTCTCATCTCGGTAAGTTGTCCATGTAAGGATGTGTTCATGTGTATATGGATGATGCATGTGCTCATATGTATGTAGATGATCGATGCTCATGATGTGTGTATGTGTGGAGAGGATCGATGGTCATATGTGTGTGTATATGGAGAGTATCGATGATGCTCATGCATGTGTGTATGGAGAGGATAATGATATGTTCATGTGTGTATGGATCGGTCTCTCTCTCTCTTGTGTTTGTATGTGAACAAGTTGCCATTTGTTTTGCCAAAATGTTGATTCATTTCCATTTTGGCAAGACTTTGGCATTTCAAAGGTCCTAATTTTAGGATAGGTCATGCGAAATTTTCTATCGACCATTGCATGCATGCATTCATTATGTGGTTCTAATAGACTTCAAAATTGTACCGTGTACATCGTGCGAGCAAAAATGGTCCGCATAATGAGCGAAGGCATTGTGGCTAGATTTTTGAAATGTGCGACGCCGACATGATACGAAATAACAAGACAGATATAAGATGTCCGTGTAGAAGATGCAAACTCAATCGGGTGATCGACCCAGTTCGGGAATCTGCGCACTGCTCCGCCATGGTTTCATGGATGGATACACTCGTTGGATAAGCGATGGCGTAGATGATGGAGACGGTGAAGAAGGTGGCCAACATGGCGATGATCATCATCACGGCGAGAAGGCGAGATGATGAAGAGTCTCCTGGAGATGGTGAAGGTGCGGAAGTACGGGATGATGATGATCTAGATGCGGGAGCGTAGCGACGATGGAACAACGTCGCTGGGTGCGGGACCCTTATGTGCAAGAGCTGCTTCTCAAGCGCATTTAGTAACGCCAGGCTGCCGCTAGAGAAAGCCAAGCTTGCGCAACTTGAGAAAGACGGTTACTCCATTGTATGAAGGATGCAGGCCCGATGATACCGGTTGAATGTAACGCTCAAGGCTATGGAGATGAAGGCAAAGCACAAATTGAGAGGCGCAAGCTTGACGATATGATGGCATTACAGCACGATGTCTCCGGAGGGGAACACATGTCCAACTAGTATCGAGGATGCCAAGAAAATCGTCATCCTCTCTATCTACCGCGTTAGATATCACGTATGCATCAACGATTGCATCATTTATCGGGCGAGGCGGAAAACCACATGTCCGGTGTGCGGCGTGAGTCGATACAAGAAAGGTAAGAAAGCACCTCGAAAAGTGGTATGGTACTTTCCTATCACCCTCGTCTGCGGCGCTATTTCGCGGACCCTAAGGCGAAGCTCATGCGATGGCATGCGGAAAGGAAGAAGCCGGAGATGATGATGACCCGAAAAGGATGAGCTGGCGCACCCTTGAGGATGCTAGCGATTGGAAAGCATTGGACCTCGAATTCCAGTCGGTGGAGATTCGAGGAACATCGGGCTTGGTGCGAGCACCGATGGACTCAATCCGTTCGGTAGCGAGCAGCACGCACAAGACTTGGCCTGTGTTTGTATGGATGTACAACCTCCCTCCATGGTTGTGCATGAAGAAGAAGTACATACAAATGAGTATGCTAATTCAAGGGCGAAACAACCTGGTACCGACATCAATCGTATCTCGGGCTGTTGAAAGAGGAGCTAGCCACGTTATGGGAATCTGGAGCCAATACTTACGGCGCGTCGCACAAGATTATTTCACTATGAGAGCCGCGTTGGTCACTACGGTGCAAGACTATCCAGTTGCGGGTATATCTCGGGGCAGGTTATCCAAGGATTCTGCGCATGCGTTAGGTGCATGGATAACACAAGCTATCTCCAACTAGAGAAAGATCCAGGGTCATCGAAAACCGTGTTCATGGCGCACCGGAGGTGGCTCAGCAAGAATGATCCAGGGAGAAAATGTGGAGACCTGTTCGATGGCAAATCCGAGACCCGAGGAATCCCAGAGCATAGGAGCAGCGAAGAAGTGGAAGAGTTGCTGAAAAACTGGAAAGATTGTCCTAAGCCTGGAAAGAAGAAAAAGAGGCAGCAAGACAAGCCGCTGATGAAGGTATGGAAAACAAGGTCAGTTTTCTGGGAGTTGCCATACTGGAAGTTTCTCCGCACGCCTCATAGCCTCGACATCATGCATATCACGAAAAACGTGTGCGAGAGTCTGGTCGCCACCATAATCAACATGCCAGATAGGACGAAAGATGGTCCGAAAGCAAGGCACGACCTGATATGCTTGGGTATCCGGAAGGAGCTTCACGGAGGACGCACTACTCCTGATGATCAGGAAGATGACGATGATCATGAGTCGGAGACGACACAAGGTCGTCGGAAGGGTAAAAAGTTCAAGAACGAATATTACTGCCCTCCTTCTTGCTTCACTCTAAGCCAGGATGAGATCAAACAGTTTTTCAAGTGCCTTCTAGGAGTCAAATTTCCTTACGGCTACGCGGGCAAGATAAGCAGATACCTAGACGAGGCGAAGCAGAGGTTCAGTGGCATGAAGTCTCACGACTGTGCCGTGCTAATGACGCAGGTACTTCCGGTCGCACTAAGAGGGATAATGGACGAGCACGTCCGTGAAACTTTATTTGGCCTATGCAAGTTTTTTGACGTCATCTCTAGGAAGTCGATTGGCTTGAATCAGCTCGGAAGGCTACAGGAGGAGATCGTGGTGATACTATGTGAGCTTGAGGTCTACTTCCTACCCGCATTCTTCGACATTATGGTGCATCTGCCGGTCCATGTCGTGGAGGACATCGTACAACTCGGGCCGATGTTTCTCCGCAGCATGATGGCGTTCGAAAGGATGAACGGACACATCAAAGGATACGTTCGCAACAGGTCCCGTCCAGATGGAAGCATAGCCAAGGGCTTTACGGCGAAGAGTGCATTTCTTTACGCGAATTATCTGACATCGAGAACCTCCGGTCTTCCGTCAATGAACACCTTGGCAAGCTCGGCGGATCTGGTCGAGAGAGGTCGCATCTTGCATGCAGACTTCGATTTTCGACGCCAGACTTTGATCGAGCAAACCTCGTCGCGCTGCATTTAGAACTGGTCGATCCTTGTGCAGAAGCACCAAAGGTTAATCGAGAAGAAGTACGATGTGGGGCATACAGAGGACGCAGGAGAAATAATCAAAGAGCACAACTCAGATTTCACGCGTTGGTTTAGGCGACGCCTTGATAATCCCCGCTCGCATTCTTCCGACACGGAAAGATAATATTCACCTTGTCGCAGGGACCGATGCAAAACCTGGTGACCTATCGGTATGATATCAACGGCTACACATTCTACACGGAGGAAAAGGACAACAAGTGTGATTATCGAACTCAGCGTAGCGAATTCTACACCGATGACAACGTGAAGGAAAGATTCTACGGAAGAATCGAGGAGATGGGAGCTCGACTACTATGGAGAAAAGGTCGATGTTCCGTGTCGGATGGGCAAAGAGCGTCGAAGAGAAGACCGGTATTTCACAACCATGGTTATACCGAAGCCCAAATCCAAGGCCGCGGTGCAAGCGTGCATGAAAAATGAACCGTGGAGTGCGGCTACCAAAGTGGACCAATGTTTTTCATTACCGACCGACAAAGCCTAGCCGTGTTGTCGTGAGGAGAGGAAAAGAAACATCATCGGAATGGATGGAGTCGCCAGAGCAAGACTTGACCAAGACTGGCGATCCAAATATTGAAGATGACGACGACTACGATGCAGCAACATACATCACAAGAAGAAAAAGGACAACCCTAACCAAAAAAGGTAGCCCATTCGAAAGAAGAAACATTAAAGTCCCAGGGCTAAATTATTCAACCGCGACAAAGAAGGGAAAAAAGATTGTAAAACGCTAGCTCAAAAAATATTGTAAACGCGTGGTCAAAAAAGATTGTAATATTCATGAACAAAGTATTTTGTTTAAAATATTGTAAACGCGTGGTCAAAAAAGATTGTAATATTGTAAACGCTAGCCCAACCGGTTCATCTCACAAATATTCAAAAATCAATACACTTCTTATGTCTAAATTCCAAATTAATATTCAAAAATATAAGTTAATTCATTTTAAAAGGTTACATTAATTATTTTTTAGAAATAGAAAATGGTTTTGGATTATTTATTCAAATCCATACACTTCTTATGTTTAAAGTTTTTCTAAATTCCAAATTGATATTAAAAAAATATAAGTTAATTCATTTTTAATTGTAAATGGTTCATATTTTAAATGGTTACATTAATTGTTTTTTAAACAGAAAATGGTTTTGAATTATTTATTCAAATCCAAACACTTTTTATGTTTAAAGTTTTTCTAAATTCCAAATTAATATGCAAAAATATAAGTTAATTAATTTTAAATGGTTACATTAATTATTTTTTAAAAATATAAATTGGTTTTGGATTATTTATTCAAATCCATACACTTCTTATGTTTAAAGTTTTTCTAAATTCCAAATTAATATTTAAAAAATATAAGTTATTTCATTATTAATTTTAAATGGTTCGTAGTTTAAATGGTTCGTAGTTTAAATGGTTACATTAATTATTTTTCAAAACAGAAAATGGTTTCGAATTAGTTATTCAAATCCAAACACTTTTTATGTTTAAAGTTTTTCTAAATTCCAAAGTAATTATCATTTAAAAAACATTACAAATTTAAACCCCAAAATAAAAAATAAGGCGGGAACAGAGAGAAAATAATTGAAAAAATTTGAAATCAGGGGAATACGTCCCGGTTGGAGCCACCAACCGGACGAAAAGCCTAACGTCTTCTTCTTGAAAATTGGACTATAGGTCCCGGTTGGTGGCTCCAACCGGGACGTATGCACCTTTAGTCCCGGTTGGGGCCACCAAGGGACTAAAGGCCCTGAATATAACAGCGTGCCTCCTCTTCTTCCCGTCCCCGCTCACTTCTCATCCCCATCTCTCCATCTCTCAGCCCAATCGAGCACGATCTGCCGCCGCCGCTCTCGATCCGCCGCCGCCGCGTCTGAGGAGGAGGAGGGCTCCCCGCGTCTCAGGAGGAGGCCCGCGTCTCAGGAGGAGGCCCGTGTCCGAGGAGGGGCAGCCGCCGCGTCTCAGGAGGTGGAGGCCGCCGTCGTCGCACTCCGTCGTCGCACTCCGTCGTTCGCCCGTCGTCGTCCGCCCGTCAGAGGTGAGCGTCGCCTCTCCCCTCTCTCCCTCTCTCCCTCTCTCTCCCCTCTCTCTGCAGGCCATGGTTAGGGTTCAGTAGGTCTCTCCCCAAATTTGAGATAAAACTCTAGAATTTTACTGAAGAAGATCTGAACGGCGAACGAATTAGACCAAGACTTAGGCAGATTACTTTAGGAGTCATTTTCCTTGATTTTATTTGATAGAAATATTAATGTGTGGGTACATATGGTTTGTCATATTTTATGTTATCTTGAAAAATTGAGAATTGAAGATAAGGTTTGTCATATTATACCGCCACTTCTCTTTTTCGATGAAATAAATTTAACAATTCATAGAACATTGGTTACTTACGATTTGAAGGCACTACTTTGTTTATGTTCTGAACTTAATTTCCTTGGTTTATGAAAGCTGAAAATTTTATATATGAATGCCGGACAGTTTAGGCACTAATGTTGTTTGAGTACCTTTTGGTTCGATGGTAACTTCTTTCTTTGGACTTAAAAATCTATTAGCAAGTTACGAGAAATATCGCTTTACATTTTGCATTATTTGAGTGGCCAAGGAATAGATAGATGGATCCAGGATGGAATGCCAAATTTAAGGACCTTTTGCTTTTATGTTTCCTTTTATTCATAATCTCGGTCATTGCCCAACAAGTGTGCCTTTTAGTGTTACGTAATAATATATTCACGAAAACATTCGAACATAGTGCCATTTTATTCGTGAAGTTTGGTAGCGAGGTGTTGCTTACGTGGTTTGGTCCTTATGGAAAACCAGAATGGAACTTGTTCTTTTGAATGCAGTTCTTGTATGAAATGATTCCCGATTTTTGCGGAATGTTGATTAACTTCCGTTTCGCGTAAATCGGGCACTCTAGTTTAAGAAAATTAGCAAAGGTCATGCGGATTTTTCCGTGCATTTAACCAATTATTTGTTTTTATTAGTGCAAAGATGTGTGACAACGGCGAATTTGGATGTTCTAAGCGCATCAGCTGAAGGAGAACTTCAGACCTCGAATAAACAATTGACATTACGGGCGGCTCGGCGTCTAGAAGGCGATGAAGAATACCATCCTTCGGAGAGCGAGGATGATGAGATGGAAGACGCGGAGGAAGAAGCCGAAGGCGGCGGATGATGAAACCACCGATGGCGGCGAGGGCACGGAGTGGTAGCAACCCTCCTAAGAAGAAGAAGAAGCCGAGGACCGGCCCGAACACGGTCGGCACGCGGGGAGGAAATGCAAGTGAGCCCATCGGGGTTCCTTTGGAGCCCGCCTTGTCGTCAAAAGATGCGGTGGGCAAGTGGCGGCGATCACCCGGACAACCATCTCAATCAACATCGAGAATCTCCGCATAAAGATAATGGCCACTTGCGCACTCCTCTTGAGAAGTTGCACGCAAGATACAAGTTCCCGCTAAGTATCGTAACACAAATTATCATGGGAACGGTAAACAAATCCGCCTCACAAAGATGAGCACCGCCTGGCCAGCTGGAGAACCCGGATAAAGAAGAAGATCTATAAAGAAGGCAAAAGTCTCGAGGAGATCCAAGATTGACCCGCAGATCACCAAGATCAGTTTCGGGAGTTCAAGGAGAGGTGTGAATCGAAGAGCCTCGCCAATAGTAATCGGGAAAGGCGCCGAGCGATGAATATAGGTCATCACCATCTCGGATCGTGGATCTGTAACCATGAGGCCAAATGGAATAAGGAGGACGAAGAGTATAGATCCAAGGGATAGAAAACCCTTTGCTAAATTCGAACCCGGCAGGTTCGAACTTCATCAGGCCCTACCATGTGGACCCAAAACCAAACAACTCACCGCGGATCTGCGGTGAAGGAATTCGAGGAAATTGTGGTAAGTATAATCTAATTACCGGTGATCAACGATTGCAATCTAATAGATGATCTAAATGATTCACTTATTCTTCCGCAGGAGGAGGAAATTGTTGCTAGTCATGGATCCTGGGGTTCCTCATCCTGTGGGTCGTGGCGGCCACCGTGGGATAACCCTTTACAGGCGATGAACCGCCAAGAAAATAGATCGATTCTGAAGAAGTGTCGTCGGTGGCCGTCTGCCGCCTCGGGGTAAGAATTGGGTGGATCATTTTGGTCCACCGCCGAGGACGCATGTGGCGCCGTCGGGAAGGAGCGAGGAGGAAAACAGAGAGGTTCAAGAACTTAAGGCACAAGTGGCGCGGATCCCGCAGATCGTCCAAGACAACCTGACAATCACCCTTACGTCCTTCCTGCCTACCTTGGTGGAGTCAATAGCGAACTGGAGTGCGGGTGGTCGAGTAGGGCCGTGCCCGATTCCAAGCATGGTCAGCAGCCACTCGAACAACGCGGCGCCGATGAATCAGGCGAACTACGTGTTCGTGACTCCGCCCGCTAGCACCGCGGCGCCGCAAGTGTTGGTGACTCCCCCTGCCATCACCGCGGCGCCGGAGTACATGTTGGTGCCCCCCCTGCCATCGTCACGGCGGCACCGGAGCTCCATATCGAGTATTTATATATATTTGTTTCAATCTTGTCGCGGCGGCGGCACCGGCGCCGGAGTATTTATATATATTTGTTTCAATCAACGCGGCGGCACCGGCGTTGGAGTTCATGTATGAGACTTATCTATATGTATTTGTTTCAATCTTGTTTTTCATATCGAGTATTTATATATATAATTGTATATCTTGTATCTGTGTGTGTATATCTGCTATAATATTGTATATAATCTGTATTGCATATAATCTGGCTTGGAAATTAAAAAAAAAACAAAAAATACATCTGTGGCGCACATGTTCTACCTTCTGTGGCGCACTACACCTAAAGCGCACCATGGATGTTTAGTGGCGCACTGGGTAGTGCGCCAGTAAGATCAAGGGTAGCGCACCACGCCAAACCTGCGGCGTTAGTGCGCCACGCCTATCTCTACACAACCGTGGCGCACTAGGCAAGGCGCCACGGTGAGAGATAGTCAGAAGGCCCGTGGCGCACTACAGGTGCGCCACGGATGGGCCTTTTAGGTGCGCCACAGACGACCATTTTCCTAGTAGTGTTGTACTCTACTTGGAAAGCCAGATCCTTGATAGGTGCTGAGAGACCCAACACTGCCAGCTCGACTGCTTCTTTTTCAGTTAAACAGGCTGAGTAACATCGGCTCTTGACAGTCCTGAAGCGCTGGATGTACTCGGCTACAGTTTCTCCGCTTTTTTGCGCTGCCAGGTCTGCAATGCCAGCCTCGGTAGCCTCTGAATGATACTGAATGTGGAACTGCTCTTCCAGTTGCTTCCAGGTCTGAATCGAATCAGGTGGCAGCGAGGTGTACCACCCAAAAGCTGGTCCTGTCAGAGATTGCGCAAAGAACCTTACGCGCAACTGATCCGATGCTGAAATCATGCCTAACTGTGCCAGGTATCGGCTCACGTGCTCGATCGAGCTCGACCCTTCTGATCCGCTAAACCTTGAGAACTCAGGGAGCCGATACTTGGGTGGCAGCGGAATCAGGTCAAACTCGTTGGGGTACGGCTTTGAATAGCCGATTGTCCTTCTCTTCGGCACGAAACCGAACTGGTCTCTCAAGATGGTACGGATTTGCTCCACTGTTTGAGCTGTAGGGGCTAGATTCTCATGACTCGTTCCAGTGGCATACTTGGCTAGCCACGCCTGTTTGTCGGCGTCCATCCCAGATATCGCTGCTCCAGAAACGCCTGCTCCGGGAACTCCTGCCGCAGAAATCCCTGCGGTCGCAATCTGGTTGGTGCGTGTCAGGTTATTGCAGTCCGGCACGTAGGTGCACACATATCCATGTGGGATTTCTTTAGGTGGCTCAAACAGGAACTGGCAATCGCCTGGGTCGCCTCCGACCTTGTAGACGACGTACGCCGCCTGGTGGCTCGGGCTGCAAGTGTGAATGGCGGTGGCCTAGCTGGAGCGGTCTTTCTCCGGTGAGTCCCGAGTAGGCCCCGACGGAGAGTGCGATGTTTCATGATCTCACGAATCACGAATCGCGATCCGCTTGAAAGCGTTCACGGGCTCTCGAATGGCGGTGAAGAGAATGAGCCACCATGTAGTTGACTTCTGTCGCAGAGCTCGTGCGCTCCTCACGAAGAGCAGCAGATCCACCTCATCAAGAGCACCCTCGGTGAGAACCCTTTCCACCGATGCCATGCTTACGGGTCCTCTCAAAGAGCCGATGAGATCGGCTTCAAGAGAGCTTTGATGTCATCATACTTCGCCTTGTGCTCCTCGGGTAGCTCGTCAGTGCGTGGTCTACATCCCCATCTCAGCGTCGGATGATGATGCAGATCGTTGAAGGTCCCACCGGTGCGAGAATGTGTTGCTGTCAAAACCCACCGAAAGCGACGAGCAACACGAAGAGCCGGAAGCTCCAGGCTGCTGGTGGGCCTGGTCCCTCGGGCAACGCCCGCAAAACTCCGGCACACGCCCCGGCTTGGTTCGAGGCGTGCCACGACCTATACCTGGTCGGAAGGTGAAGCATTGCTTCGATTGGTTTCTGCATGGTAAACAAGTATCGTAAAATTCGAGCCGTGACGGCTCCTGAGTTTCCACGTGAATCGGCTCGGAGCCGATTATCCCATGGTTCTGCATTAGATCTACGATAACATGGGGTTTTGCTTCATCATTACAAGTTAAATCGATCTACGACAGTTTAACGTTTTCACCACGTAATTGGAACGTCCTACACGTAATTGAGCCTGGTAGATACAAAAGATGATAGAAAACTAACCCTAGAGGAGGCCTAACAACCGACGTAAAGTCAATTACCGGAACAACTCCTCTCGAGCTAGCAAACCATATCCTTACGCATCTTTGGATCGTTCAACCCGTTTGCAAGGCCTGACTGCATGGATATCAAACTAAACCTTGGAGAACAAGGCATAACTATAACAGATCGAAACAACTGAATAAAGATCAAGGAAGATGCTACCCTTGCACCCGGGAAAAGGTGCAAAGGTAGCGAGGTAACTAGAGGTAGCATAACTTAAACAATCATAGCGAAAAGTACCGATGCTAGCCTCAACAAATCTATGATAATAGTATTACTCGCCATCAACAAGGCTTCAGTACGAGTAACACCAAAATACGCATAAGCAGATACTGCCTAGATCGCAAGATGCGATCTAGGCAGCATGACACTTACCCGAAAGAAACCCTAGAAACAAGGGGTGGCGATGCGCCGAGATTGTGTTTGTTGTGAACGTGATTTTCATCCTTTTCTCGATAACCTTAGGTACATATTTATAGTCCGGAGACTTTCTATCTTTGGAATAACTCTACAACTCTATCTCTTACCTAAACCGAAACGGAACCTACTACAATATACAGATACACGGGCAATTTAGCCCAAACCCACGCACAAGGACGATTCAACAACACGTTGAATATATGTATCTTCCAAGCCCATCTTGATTACGGCCCATCTCCTCCTTTGGCCAAAATATGGCGATAACAGTTACTCAACTAAACAAGCTAGCAGACCTTTCACAACTTTAAGAACATCACATGTACTTGGAGTTCTGGGAGACCTCCATCTTCTTTATCTACTCATGCAAACTGGTAGTGTACCTAGCAAATACACAACACAGGTAAGAGTCACCTCGCATTTTCAAGAATGAAGCAAGAAAGTATACACAGGTAACATGTCGCTATGTTGCTGAGGGGTACTTGTCTACAAAATTCCCAGTGCATACTACTAGTTCTGTAGCATTTAAAAGTACTATCTACTGATGTATGTTCCTTTGGTTTTGGTGAGGAAGGGACAAATGAAGACAATGCAGCGAGCATATTGGAATCAGGAAAAACATATCATCATTCATATCTATCGGATCTGTGGTGCAAGAATAGAAGACATGTTCGAGCAAGAACAACTAACCAAAACCAGCTCCAATTTCTAATCGCAAAAGTGGTTGATGTCATGAAGAACTGAAGACGACACCAACAGATATGTTGTGCATACTAGGGAGCTCCTCCTTGCATAAACAAATTACACCAAAACCAGGTATTCATTTCACTTAGATTCCATACCAAACAAATGAATATACCATATGCTGAACAAGTAATTCACAGGATACAGGTCATGCATGGACTCAAGTAATTCACAAATAAGGTATTTGCCTTATAACCTGATCATGCATGGACTCGAGTTGTTATTCACAGGATACAGGTCATGTAAGTAATAGGCCTACTAATCATGTAAGTACTTAGCAAGCAATTCAACATCCATGCATTCAATGTTTAAGAGAGATCCTAGATATTTTCAATGATTCCTTGAATAGCTAAGCTACAAGCTAATGAAAACTTAGAATACCAATTAAAGATTGCATGACTAAAATAACCAAGCGAATGAGCATCCAACAGTTACAGCTAGACGCACAGAAGACTAGAGTTCTACCCTCAGCAATTATATGCGCCAAGAACCACGAATCTGTTCTTATATGCGCCAAGAACCACGAATCCCCACCCCGCAAAAAAAACATGAATCTACGCGGTCGATCTTCCTACAGGTCACATTCGTGTAAGTCTAGTTCCCAACTCAGAACCCAAGGAGAGCAGGCTTCGGTCTTACCTGACAGCGTGGTCTGAATGGGGTGTTCTTGAAGAGGAGAACGGTGACGTTCTCGTCGGCCTGCAACTTCTGCGGTGTGTCGAGGAACACGGAAGACCAAGCTAGAGGGGATCTGGTGGAGGAGGCCTCTGAGGAAGGGAGCAGCTCTGCAGGGAGATCGACATCGTGGGATCCTGTTTCAACAAATACAAAGGATTAGAGGAGGATGGGCAGAAGGTGATGGGGAGAGAGGGAGATGGGTGGTGCTTCTTCCTGTTCTTGCCGTCGAGGAGGGGAGAAGAAGATGGAGAGGGAGATCTGGGCGCAACAGAGGCCGGCGCGCGACGTAGGGTAATGGGAGTTGGGACGTCACCGACGTAGGGTAGTGGGAGTCGGGACGTCCTTGGAAACACAAACTGCTCCATTAAATACAAGCAATACACCCGATTCCAGCATACACCTGCAACAAATAAATAGTTGGAGTGGGAACTAGCACTATGATTGTATAAACTAAAACTTATGTAAACCGAATGGATGCTCAGATTATAATTACATTTATTACTACTGCGATTATGATTCAGCAGAAGAACAGTCTTTGTTTATACCATACAATAACACAATCTGTGTTCAGTAGAAGAATGAGCACACAAATGGAAAACATGCCGAATTAGAAGATCAAAAATGGATAAAATAAGCATGTACTAGAATTTCTGGAGCTTGCATAGAATGGAACAGTTTGAGAAGGAACTATGATTAAGCAGCATCAATTTAATTGGGAATACAATATTTCATTGATATTTTATAGAACTAAGTGTTCTGCAGAAACAGTAGTGGCAATACATAAAACAAACTTAACTAGCTAGCTAGAAATGTAGAGAAACTTGCATTGCTAGGCTAAGTTAGCTAGTAATCATCCCTAGACATGTATCGGATACAGCTTGCTAGACAAAACGCTTGCAAACACTAGGATCGAACACGAGATAAAGGGAGGTTGCACCATCGTAGAGATCACCGGCATGGAGTTAGGGGTTTGGTCGGCGGTAGCAGCAGCCCGTGCATCGCCGCTGTCATCGGAGCAGAGCAGCATCAACAGCTTGTACTCCTCGTCCTTGTACCGGATCAGCCAGAACCACCGACTAGCGGGAGCATCCAGAGTCCCGCAGCCTGGTCATGAAGGAGCAGGAGGTGCATGTCGGAGTTGTGGCTGGGGAAGAAAGAGGCGTTTTGTCCGGCAGGATGTCGGGAGCAACTATGGTAGCATTCAGACTACGCCATATCTCAGTACGAGGTACCTTAAAGGATAATACTTAGGATATAATTATGTTCTTGTTTAGTGGTTTCAAAAACATAAAGTGCATACACAATAACTCTATATTACCAACACAAAAAAAACTAATGTATGTACTCCTACTTTAGTTGGATCTATAGGCCTTTCTAGTCAAGAACCAGTTGCTTACACTTTTGATAATATACTCCTAACATCCTTGATTCAATCTACTCCTAACATCCTTCAGCTGAACTGTCACAAATGTTGGAGTTCAATCAAGGTCAAAAAATTCACTGACTGATTCAAAATATGAGATGTACCATTATATACATAACACTTTTGATTAATAACTATCTAAATCAAGTTATATTAAGAAGGTAAGTTGATATTGCAATGTTCTGAGATGACACGGTGCACTACTTAAGCTCTCCTATCGCATGGTCTATTATGTCTCACAAATCAATTTAATGAGGAAAAAACTAGATAACTAGTTCACTAGCATGTTCACGTTCTTGTATAATAGAGGTAGTTTTATTATCTCGGCAAACTACAAGGTAAAACGTTTTATTATCATTCCCACTTAATTTACATGTTAATATAAACAGATGTTCAAAAGATATATTAACATTAGTATGAACTTGTTGGTATTCACTAAACATCAAAACAAAACATACAAAATAATTGAACCTGATTATTTCAGATACACAAGAAGATTACTTCAGATCCAGATGAATACTCACAAATTAGCAAATACTAATTAGAACTAGAGGCTCAAGTAAAATGCCAAGAATGGGCCAAAGAGTATTACAAAACTGCTTTTTAGGCTCCCTCGTTGACATATTGGCAGAATTACATTTCATACTATTTCATTTCATCATAACATTGTAATTATTTACCATATCTTTCTACAATTATCTGGAGCGGATCCCCTGCTAGCTAATAGCGCACAAGAACAAAATAACCAGCACATCATGGTTGCACGACAACACGCACCTTGGGGGCAACGATGGTTGTGGCCCTAATGTTGAACCCATGGGACGCCTTTCATGCCGAGCGTATCCATATGGCTACTAACGTGGGGACATGGAGGGCCTGGCCGGAGTCCAGATCAGCTTGATTCTTGGGCGCGAACAGGGAGGCGGACGAGGTGCTCCAGGGCAGCCGAAGTACAGATAGCGCGGGGTAGTCCGGGCTAGAGGGAGATGCAGCACATGGCCATCGAGGCGCTGCCGTCCATTGCGAGGGAGGTCAGGGCTTCATCGTCATCGCCAGAGGAGAAGCTAGGGTTCGCTCGATATGGATGGGGTTGGGCGCAGGGGGAAATCTAGTGAGGGGAGATGGGGGCGGAGGTGGTGGGGAGGGAGAGGAGGGGCGCTAGGGATCTGGGTGGCCGACGAGGTGGTGAGGAGTTCGTCCGGGGGTGATGGCGGTGCGCGAGGTTGGGTGAGAGACTGAGAGGATACAAGGGTGGATGCAGTGAGTTTGAGTGTGGCCAAGGGACGAAAAGTGGGCGAGCAGAGATGGTCACTGACGCGGTGTGGCGGAGGCCGGAGGTGAGAGGGATAAGGGTTAGGGTTAGACTTTAGAGGATGGAGGGGGTCTGGGCGTCGGGGGATTTGGCATGTGCCGCGTGTGCGAATGAAATTTTGGCACTGTACGCGCACGATGGATGCCAGGTCATCGATCCACGCCAAATTTTCACAGACCACCATCCCACCGTTCATCAAGTTCACATCAATGGCTGATATTTGTTCTTCTCTTATATCTAGGTATGCCTAGCGATTATGATGATTCCGTCTATAGAAATTATAACATTTTTTAGCGAAATCGTCATAGTTTACTTAGGATTTGGTTCTGTCAAACAGTGTATGACCATCAGATGTGGAATCGTCATAAATCTATGACGATTTCGTTCACGGTCACTACCAAAACGTCATAGGCTGACACATTTCTTGTAGTTTCGGATCGAGGAATCCAGTTTACCTCAAGATTTTGGAAGAAAGTCCAAGAAGGTTTAGGAACCAAACTGAACTTCAGCACAGCTTATCACCCTCAGACCGATGGACAAACGGAAAGAGTAAACTAGATACTTGAAGATATGTTGAGAGCATGTGTATTGGAATATGGATCTAAATGGGAGCAATGCCTGCCTTTCGCAGAATTCTCATACAAAAAAAGCTATCAAGCCAGTTTGCAGATGGCCCCATTTGAATTTATGTATGGAAGAAAGTGTCGTACACCCCTGAATTGGTTGCAAGTAGGAGAGCGTCAGATATTTGGACCCGACATCCTACGAGAATCCGAACAGAAGGTTCACAAGATCCGTGAGCACCTCAAAACTGTCCAATCCAGACAGAAGAGTTATGCCGACAAGAGAAGTCGAGATCTAGCCTTCAATGTCGGAGATTTTTTTTATCTCAAAGTATCACCCTTGAAAGGAATGTAGCGTTTCCAACTGAAAGGAAAGCTTTCACCCAGATACATTGGACCCTTCAAGATTCTATGTCGCCGAGGAGAGGTATCGTATCAAATAGAACTGCCTGAAGAGATGTCAGTCGTGCATGATGTGTTTCATGTCTCGTTACTTCGAAAATGTTTAGGAGTTCCAAAGACGACGGAAGTTTCCAAGAACATCGATCACAGAGCTATTGAAATCAACCTGTCCTTAACCTATTGTGAAGTACTCATCCGTATTTGGAGTAAGCTTTCCGAACTACCCGGATCAGGAATATCAAGTTTCTCAAGATCCAGTGGAGCAACCATACTGAAGAAGAAGCCACTTGGGAACGAGAAGATTACATGACTGAGTTTCCCAATCTCTTTAGTTCCTAGTTTGTCCTGAATATCGGGGCGAGATTCTGTTTAAGGGGGGAGGTTTGTAACTTATCAAAAATATTAATGACGATCAAGTTCTAATTAACCAAGATTAGGGTTAACAAAAGCTTTTGCTAATTAAATTCAAATCTTAATGCTTATGTGTATGAATGATTGAAATGCCATGTTTGATTGTTGTAGATGATGAGAAATGGTGTAAAGATCAAAACCATATCATCTAGGTCACTATCAAACCAGATCAAAACAAAATAAAATCCAAATATGGAGCATATGACCTTTTTTCCCAAGTTAACCACTAGCTCACTTTGAGCATCTCTAGCAACTAATCTCAAACAGAAACTTTTCCATTTCTTTTCTCACCTTGCTAGACCTAGTGACACTAAACTCAATGGAGCTTGCCAACCTTGCAGAAACAAATCCAAACCCATTTGAGAGGAAATTCAAAATTGAATCTATCTTATGTATCAAGATAGAAATTTTTGGAAAACTACTCGAACCTTCATCACTTAGCAAACCATTGCACCCAGAGACTACCAACATTAGTACCAGAACACCCACCAAAAATCACTAGAAAATGTGATGGTTTAGTTCTTGCGGCCATTAGATCGAACACCTGGTGATCATAGTACAAACTCAACAACTGTTCACTGTTTTGATCAAACCTTGCATCGTCTTTGTGACCTCACCAAGCTCACACGTCATGCCCTTAACTCCCTTAGTACCAGCTCGTCCAAAGAATTGTGGCATCCCGCAAAAACCACTACTAGAAAATCGCGTTGAATTTGTGCATTGCATCGTCATCATCATGCATTGTTTGCCAAAACTATTTTCGAAAACCCCGATTTGTTTTCCAAACGCCCCATCTTATCCAAACACCGAAAACCGGGTCTCCGAAATATTTTTGTTTGTTGCTATCGGTCTGCAAAAGTTGCATTTAAATTAAATAAAAGTATTATATTATTTCAGTAGGGGCGGTCGAACGGGCCAACCCGACCCGAACGACCACCCCCGTATACAGCAAATCGGTCCACCTCCTAATTCCTAAAGCCACCCACTATCCTACCCAACCCATCCCTCCACCTCACTCCCTCCAATAGTATCCTGCCACCTCACCTTGCCCTCCCCACCCTCCAATCACACCCTGCCACGTCACTCCCTCACCCCCAATCTCCCTTCCCTCTCTCTCCCTCTCAGCCACACACACTCAACCCACCCACACAGCAAACACACCTAGCACACACGCACCCATCCTGCGCCAGACCCGCTGCCGTCCGGGCCCCACCGCAGTGGCCCCACGCGGCAGACGCACACACACACCACACACGCGCTGCCTCCCCCAGATCCCACCTCCCGCTGCACCCCAGCCGGCCACCAACCCCCGCGGGACCCACCCCTGCCCGCGGGCCCCGCCCTCTCTCTCTCCCTTCCCCTTTCTTCCCCGCAACCGCCCCGGAGCCGCCCAGCCTGACGCCCTCCATCCGCCACGGCGCCTCCTCCAGCCTCCTGCCCGTCAGCCGCCACCCCTGAGCTCCGCCCGCTCGCTCACTCCCTTCTCCGCCCCGGCTCGCCTCCCCGCGAGCGCCCCAGCGAGCCCGCGCCCCGCCGCTCCCTCTCACCGCCTCTGGACGCCGCCACGCGCCCACCTCCGCCGCCTCCGCCACCACACCGCCACGCCCCTTCTCCCCAAACCCCATCCTCCGCCCCGCTTACTCGCCCTCCTCGGCCTTCCTCGGTGCAGGCCCGGCGACCTCCGCCAGGCCACCTTCACCGACACCGTCCGCTGCCCGCCGAGCTCGACACCGACCGCCTCCCGGCAACCGCCTCCGCCTCCTCGAGCTCGCCCAGGTCTTCCTCAGAGCCCAGCGTCCCCGCACCTCCGCCCGCGGTTGCCGCCCCTCGGCCCAGGCTCGCCCGTGCTGCCCGTGACCAGCGCCTCCCGACCTCGCCCGCCGGCACCCGTCGCCCGCCCTCTGCTTCCCAAGCTCGTCGGCCGCGCTCGCCGCCGGGTCCGCCCCTCGCCCCTGCACCGGCCTGCCGCACCGGCGAGCCCGCTCCCCAAGCCTCGCCTTCCCCTGTCACCGTGCAGCAACCCCTCCAGACTCTGCGTATGTGCTCCTGCGTGTATGTGTTGGTGCTCGCTCGATGTACCAAGACAACGTACGAACCATGGTTGCAGAACCTGTACTCTGTCTCCAACCCGTCAAGGCCATCTACACCGAGAGCCCGCGGCACCAGGAGAACAACGAGAACCCGGGATCTCCATCGCGGACTTCAAGTTCCCCTTCGGACACCTAGACCGCACCAACGGTAACCCAAGTACTCCATCGACCTCGATACCGTCCCTGGAGCGGAACGTCGAACCCCAGAGTCCGAACCCCCGAAGGCCGAACCCGACGCCGAACCAAGTACTCCCTCGCGGACGCCAAGTACTCCGTCACAGCCCCAAGTTCGTCCCCGATAATCCAGGTGGAACCCCAAGACCCCGAAGCCCCGATCCAAAGGCCGATCCGAAGCGCCAAGGCCTCCGCCATGGATTCAACGAGATCATCGCGAAACGCCGAGTACTTCTTTCAGGACGCCAAGATCTTCAACCGGATCCGAAGACCGCTGAGACCGAACTCGGACGCCAAGTACTTCTACCGGGGCTAGTGACTCGAAGCTCCTCTTTCACAAACGACAAGAACATCACCAGGAACAAGTACCCCAACAAGATCTCCCGGCACCGAGACCCAAGTCCGACACCGACAATCGAAGCCGGAACCGACGATATCGCCTACCCGGACACTGTGCAACAAGATCTACTTCACGGATCCTAAGACCCCGGTACCCGATCCACTCAAGTTCGTCGTCAGCGACAAGATCGACCGTTGGAAGCCAAGTTCTCCGTCACGGCACGACAAGTTCTCCATCTTGTATCCGATCCCGATGTTTCCGTCGAACCCTGGACCCTGGATCCTGTCGGACCCCGAACCCCGGAACCCCAAGTTCGTCGAACCCTAACAAGATCTGCCGAACCCTAAATGTGTGAACCCCTTATCCGAGAACCCTATTTTATGGTATAATAACAATTGATGCATATTGAATTGTCATACTTGCATGCATAATCATGTGGTTTGGGGGCCTTATGCCGATTCACCTAATAATTAAATATGGGGCCCATATGCGGGCAAATCTAGCCTTATATTGGCCTCATTTAAACTTGTGTAGCGAACCGGTTCCATCTGTTGTCTTGTTAAACAACATTTAAATTATGGGTAGCTAGCTAAACAATGGAACCATTTTATTAATTTTCGGGACCCGGTTCCCCTAATCGACATAATTGCATCGCACTTTGCCATGTCATGCATCATACTTGCATCATGCCGATCTTCCGCCGTGTATTAAATATTGCATCCGGTGTTTCTTCTAGTGATTTGCTTCTTCGCGGATAAGGCCGTTGAGTTGATGTGAGCTTCGCCCCGATCTTCGGTTGAACCCTTCGACAATGTTTTCAGGCGAGCATCCCCCCCTTTCTACCTATCTTACTTTTATAGTATTTATTCCCTCCTGTTGATCTATTGCTATCTGTGTTGCGATGCTTTAGTTTCCGTACCTGTGATATCCCTTGCAGCCTTATATTGCCTTGGCCACACCCTATTACCTGTTGTTTGGTAGATAGTTGGACTTGCGCGTCGTAGTTGCTTGCTCAAGTGCTGATGTGTGTCGTCATATGCCACAGTTGCTGATGTATTGCCGCATGTTGATGTCGGAGATGATTCTATTTTTACTTATCGTCACTTTAATTTCTGTTTAACAACTAAAATTGGAATAAGCAGAGGCATCGGTGGGTGATAGATAATATTTGGTTTCCGAACGCCCACTTGTGTCCCGTAAGACCCCGAGTACTTGATACCTGTTCCTTGATTTATCGCGCTATCCACATCCGGGAGGTATATGGGACCCCCCTGAGCCAGAGCTTGATTCATTCTTATTTCTTGGGGCCACAAACTAGTTTGAGGTTTTATTTACGATCCTGTACTTATGCCATGCTACTTTCTGTATTTAAATTGTGCGAGGAGCACACTGTACTGTTTAGGATCGGGACACGATTCCGCGGTGTCGACAAGCCCAGCCACACTTTCGGGTTCCCAGTCGTTCACAGCCGTATTACCCAAACCTTGAGGCCGTCTCGGAGCTTGCTTACTCCGTTGCGGATTCTACTTAAGGGGTGGCCCCCTGAAATATTTCTGAATCCTGTGATTGTTCAGTCGTGAAAGCCTCGTTGGGTTTTGATTTGGTTTTTCCGAGGTTGATCGAGCGTGTGTTGCTATTGGTGCACCCCGGCCGGGTAAAACTTTCTGAAAGCCGTGTCCGCGGATATGGACGACTTGGAGCACAGTATCTCGATCATAGACAAGCATAACTAAAGTTTACTGCTA
This sequence comes from Avena longiglumis, assembly GCA_030063025.1. NCBI lineage: Eukaryota > Viridiplantae > Streptophyta > Magnoliopsida > Poales > Poaceae > Avena > Avena longiglumis. The sequence continues at coordinate 187,100,064 of CP125974.1, read as the reverse complement.
TAAATTTGACTTATAATGACTAGTAATCAGCTTCACTATAATGGAATGGCTAATTAATACTGCCCACAATTGCTTGTTTGGTTGTCGCTTGCGGCCAATGTACCTGACTAGTAAATCTTGCAACTACAACGGAATGGCTGAATAAAAGTACCAACAACTTCTGGGTTTATGGGTTATCTCATGTTAACTGTATCTGACTAGTAAGTGCTGCCACTATAACGGAATGGTCAACTAAAAGTGCCCACTGTTTACTTTATCAGGATGATTATCTAAACCTGACTAGTAACTGCTGCAACGATAACTGAATAAATAAAACTGCCAACTGTGTGAGTTCCTCGGTTGACTTCCTCGTTTGGTCTCGAGGGGGAAACACCAGGATGGGTTTGTTTTGGTGTTAGCTTCAGGTTGGATCCGAATAGGTCATTCTTACCCCTCTCTGATAACCGCCAGTTGTATCGAGTCTCTATAGGTTGTTTAGTGCATCTCGCCGCGCCTTGATCCACCATACCTATGTAGGCGAGGACCGCCGAATTCTAGCCTCGCCGTGTATTGGCCTCAGTACTGACGCTCCTTCTTTGTTTTTCTGCTTTGCCCTTGGTCGGCACCCCTTTTGTTTAAGCAGGTTTGGAGATCGACGCCGTTAGCAGGGTTACCCTTCCGGCTTGTCCTGGGCAGGGTTATGGACGCCATTGGTTATTCTTCAGGGCTCTTAGCCCCATTTGCATCTTGTCTGTAGCTGGACGCTATATCGTTTCAAGGTGATTTGGATCTTTGTATATTATATCGGTATCGACTCTACGAGAGTCATTATATATATCTGTTCTGTGGGTCCCATCGAGGACTGTTGTGTAATGTTATTACTTCGTTTTCCACCCGCACTAAAGTGCCTGGTGGGCACCTTTGAATCGTTTCTATGCGGGTTTGGTGAATTTTGCCCAAACTTGCATAGGTCCGATTCTGAGGGTGTTACAGAGTGGTATCAGAGCTCAGCAGTTGCGATACCCCACAAGTCCAGCCTGTAGGATAACCTAGCTAACGGCCGAAGTAGAGTGTCCAAAACTATTTTTCAAAATCGGTTGGATAGTTCTGATTAGGTCTGATTTTACTCCTTACCCCTCTGCTATTCTCCTCTTATCTCGACGTGTTTTGAATCTACCCTCTTATCTTTGCTTCGAGTCCAGGATTTCTCGTGGTTGGGTTTCCGTCGTACCTTCAGGGTTTCGCTTTCTCCCTTTTTGTAACGGAGGTGCTACGATCATCAATCTGCAACTTGTCTGTTGAACCTTCCTCCAATCTCTTGTTCTTGAGCTCTTTGTCCATATGTGTTCCTTGCTGGATATCAGTGTCGTTGAAAAACATATGAGAAGAACGAGCTTTGGTGAAGTTGGGGTCGACCTTGAGCATGTGTTGTTCAAGCCAATGGAACCATCGCGAAACCTAATCATTGTGTCTTTCACACGATTTCTGCTGGCAACACTCCCTTGTTTTCCGAACCTCGCTTGTCGAGATCTTCAGTATATTCCGAGAGTTGGATGCTTAATCCGCTTATTCGTGTGCAGAGTAATGATTTGAGTGCGGGATGGAGTAGCTACCCTACCACTGCTCTTATCATTCGCTCTTGTACGTCGAATCAGTGGATCCAGCAATTTTACTCCGTCCACGGAAGTTAGGGGTGGCTTTATTTGCGATACCTCTACCTTCGACCTTTTGTTCCCGGAGTGCTTCCTCGACGATCAGGAACAACGACCCTTTGTTGGTGGTGTCGCCGATTTCAAGATGGAGGATGAACCCTCGTTAGTGGTGTCGCGAGGATCTACACGAAGTGAGAGGACGAGGATCGCCGACCTTCCTTCCGGTACCATGAGGCGGATCTCGAGGGCGAGATCCTTTGTTAGTGGTGTCGAATTGTGGCATCCCGCAAAAACCACTACTAGAAAATCGCGTTGAATTTGTGCATTGCATCGTCATCATCATGCATTGTTTGCCAAAACTATTTTCGAAAACCCCGATTTGTTTTCCAAACGCCCCATCTTATCCAAACACCGAAAACCGGGTCTCCGAAATATTTTTGTTTGTTGCTATCGGTCTGCAAAAGTTGCATTTAAATTAAATAAAAGTATTATATTATTTGGTAGGGCGGTCGAACGGGCCAACCCGACCCGAACGACCACCCCCGTATACAGCAAATCGGTCCACCTCCTAATTCCTAAAGCCACCCACTATCCTACCCAACCCATCCCTCCACCTCACTCCCTCCAATAGTATCCTGCCACCTCACCTTGCCCTCCCCACCCTCCAATCACACCCTGCCACGTCACTCCCTCACCCCCAATCTCCCTTCCCTCTCTCTCCCTCTCAGCCACACACACTCAACCCACCCACACAGCAAACACACCTAGCACACACGCACCCATCCTGCGCCCGGACCGTCTGGGCCCCACCAAGATGGACCCACGTGCACACACACACCACACACGCGCTGCCTCCCCCAGATCCCACCTCCCGCTGCACCCCAGCCGGCCACCAACCCCCGCGGGACCCACCCCTGCCCGCGGGCCCCGCCCTCTCTCTCTCCCTTCCCCTTTCTTCCCCGCAACCGCCCCGGAGCCGCCTACCGAGCCCGCCCGACGCGGCCCTCCATCCGCCGCCGGCGCCTCCTCCCGAGCCTCCCCGCCCGCCGGTCAACCGCCACCCCCGCTGCGAGCTCCGCCCGCTCGCTCACTCCCTTCTCCACCTGGCTCGCCTCCCATGGCGCCCAATGACCGCCCGCCGCTCCGCTCCGCCTCGGACGTCGCCCCGCGCGCCCACCTCCGGCCCGCCTCCTGCCACCACACCGCCACCGCCCTTCTCCCCCGAACCACATCCTCCGCCGGCCCCGCCTTACCTCGCCCTCCCGCGGCCCCCTCTGGCCTTCCTCGGTGCAGGCCCCGCCGGCGACCTCCGCCGCCGCGCCACCCTTCACCGACACCGTCCGCCGCTGCCCGCCCGAGCTCGACACCGACCGCCGCCTCCCCGACGCAACCGCCTCCGCCTCCTCCCCGAGCTCGCCCGTCCGGTCTTCCTCCGTGAGCCGCGTCCCCGCACCTCCGCCATGTTGCCGCGCCTCGGCCCAGGCGCCCGTCGCCGTGCCCGCCGACCAGCGCCTCCAGCGACCTCGCCGCGGCAAGACCCGTCGCCCGCCCTCTGCTTCCCAAGCTCGTCGGCCGCGCTCGCCGCCGGGTCCGCCCCTCGCCCCTGCACCGGCCTGCCGCACCGGCGAGCCCGCTCCCCAAGCCTCGCCTTCCCCTGTCACCGTGCAGCAACCCCCTCCAGACTCTGCGTATGTGCTCCTGCGTGTATGTGTTGATGCTCGCTCGATGTACCAAGACAACGTACGAACCATGGTTGCAGTACCTGTACTCTGTCTCCAACCCGTCAAGGCCATCAACACCGAGAGCCTGCGGCACCAGGAGAACAACAAGAACCCGACAAGATCTCCATCGCGGACTTCAAGTTCCCCTTCGGACGCCTAGACCGCACCAACGGTAACCCAAGTACTCCATCGACCTCGATACCGTCCCTGGAGCGGAACGTCGAACCCCGGAGTCCGAACCCCCGAAGGCCGAACCCGACGCCGAACCAAGTACTCCCTCGCGGACGCCAAGTACTCCGTCACAGCCCCAAGTTCGTCCCCGATAATCCAGGTGGAACCCCAAGACCCCGAAGCCCCGATCCAAAGGCCGATCCGAAGCGCCAAGGCCTCCGCCATGGATTCAACGAGATCATCGCGAAACGCCGAGTACTTCTTTCAGGACGCCAAGATCTTCAACCGGATCCGAAGACCGCTGAGACCGAACTCGGACGCCAAGTACTTCTACCGGGGCTAGTGACTCGAAGCTCCTCTTTCACAAACGACAAGAACATCACCAGGAACAAGTACCCCAACAAGATCTCCCGGCACCGATACCCAAGTCCGACACCGACAATCGAAGCCGGAACCGACGATATCGCCTACCCGGACACTGTGCAACAAGATCTACTTCACGGATCCTAAGACCCCGGTACCCGATCCACTCAAGTTCGTCGTCAGCGACAAGATTGACCGTTGGAAGCCAAGTTCTCCGTCACGGCACGACAAGTTCTCCATCTTGTATCCGATCCCGATGTTTCCGTCGAACCCTGGACCCTGGATCCTGTCGGACCCCGAACCCCGGAACCCCAAGTTCGTCGAACCCTAAGAAGATCTGCCGAACCCTAAATGTGTGAACCCCTTATCCGAGAACCCTATTTTATGGTATAATAACAATTGATGCATATTGAATTGTCATACTTGCATGCATAATCATGTGGTTTGGGGCCTTATGCCGATTCACCTAATAATTAAATATGGGGCCCATATGCGGGCAAATCTAGCCTTATATTGGCCTCATTTAAACTTGTGTAGCGAACCGGTTCCATCTGTTGTCTTGTTAAACAACATTTAAATTGCGGGGTAGCTAAACAACTGGAACCATTTTATTAATTGTCGGGACCCCGGTTCCGCCTAATATGACCTAATTGCATCGCACCTTTGCCATGTCATGCATCATACTTGCATCATGCCGATCTTCTGCCGTGTATTAAATATTGCATCCGGTGTTTCTTCTAGTGATTTGCTTCTTCGCGGATAAGGCCGTTGAGTTGATGTGAGCTTCGCCCCGATCTTCGGTTGAACCCTTCGACAATGTTTTCAGGCGAGCATCCCCCCCTTTCTACCTATCTTACTTTTATAGTATTTATTCCCTCCTGTTGATCTATTGCTATCTGTGTTGCGATGCTTTAGTTTCCGTACCTGTGATATCCCTTGCAGCCTTATATTGCCTTGGCCACACCCTATTACCTGTTGTTTGGTAGATAGTTGGACTTGCGCGTCGTAGTTGCTTGCTCAAGTGCTGATGTGTGTCGTCATATGCCGATTCTTGATGTATTGCCGCATGTTGATGTCGGAGATGATTCTAGTTTTACTTATCGTCACTTTAATTTCTGTTTAACAACTAAAATTGGAATAAGCAGAGGCATCGGTGGGTGATAGATAATATTTGGTTTCCGAACGCCCACTTGTGTCCCGTAAGACCCCGAGTACTTGATACCTGTTCCTTGATTTATCGCGCTATCCACATCCGGGAGGTATATGGGACCCCCCTGAGCCAGAGCTTGATTCATTCTTATTTCTTGGGGCCACAAACTAGTTTGAGGTTTTATTTACGATCCTGTACTTATGCCATGCTACTTTACGTATTTAAATTGTGCGAGGAACACCTTGTCTTGTTTAGGATCGGGACACGATTCCGCTGTGTCGACAAGCCCAGCCACACTTTCGGGTTCCCGATCGTTCACACCGTATTACCCAAACCTTGAGGCCGTCTTGAGCTTGCTTACTCCGTTGGATTCTACTTAAGGGTGGCCCTGAAATATTTCTGAATCTCGTGATTGTTCAGTCGTGAAAGCCTCGTTGGGTTTTGATTTGGTTTTTCCGAGGTTGATCGAGCGTGTGTTGCTATTGGTGCACCCCGGCCGGGTAAAACTTTCTGAAAGCCGTGTCCGCGGATATGGACGACTTGGAGCACAGTATCTCGATCATAGACAAGCATAACTAAAGTTTACTGCTATAAATTTGACTTATAATGACTAGTAATCAGCTTCACTATAATGGAATGGCTAATTAATACTGCCCACAATTGCTTGTTTGGTTGTCGCTTGCGGCCAATGTACCTGACTAGTAAATCTTGCAACTACAACGGAATGGCTGAATAAAAGTACCAACAACTGCTGGGTTTATGGGTTATCTCGTGTTAACTGTATCTGACTAGTAAGTGCTGCCACTATAACGGAATGGTCAACTAAAAGTGCCACTGTTTACTTTATCAGGATGATTATCTAAACCTGACTAGTAACTGCTGCAACGATAACTGAATAAATAAAACTGCCAACTGTGTGAGTTCCTCGGTTGACTTCCTCGTTTGGTCTCGAGGGGGAAACACCAGGATGGGTTTGCTTTGGTGTTAGCTTCAGGTTGGATCCGAATAGGTCATTCTTACCCCTCTCTGATAACCGCCAGTTGTATCGAGTCTCTATAGGTTGTTTAGTGCATGCTGCCGCTGCTGCTTCAGTCCACCATACCTATGTAGGCGAGGACCGCCGAATTCTAGCCTCGCCGTGTACTAGCCTCAGTACTGACGCTCCTTCTTTGTTTTTCTGCTTTGCCCTTGGTCGGCACCCCTTTTGTTTAAGCAGGTTTGGAGATCGACGCCGTTAGCAGGGTTACCCTTCCGGCTTGGCCTGGGCAGGGTTATGGACGCCATTGGTTATTCTTCAGGGCTCTTAGCCCCATTTGCATCTTGTCCGTAGCTGGACGCTATATCGTTTCAAGGTGATTTGGATCTTTGTATATTATATCGGTATCCTGACTCTCTGAGTCGCTGTTATATATATCTGTTCTGTGGGTCCCATCGAGGACTGTTGTGTAATGTTATTACTTCGTTTTCCACCCGCACGAAAGTGCCTGGTGGGCACCTTTGAATCGTTTCTATGCGGGTTTGGTGAATTTTGCCCAAACTTGCATAGGTCCGATTCTGAGGGTGTTACAAGAATCTCTCTCACTCGATCAATTGAGCAGTGCAAAATCGCACCCGAGCTCACCTTGCCACCCCGACGCAGACACACCGCCACAGACCACGCCGCCCTCGCCCATGATGTCTAGGAGGTAGCCCTGACCTCACCGCCCCTGCCTATGCACGCCCCGACCAAAAACCGCTCGAGGAGAAACCAACAAAGCCATGCCCATTTAACACCAAACCATGCCGGTCGCCACGCCAGAGCGCCGAGCAATCTCGCGCACACACGCCGCGCCTCGTTCTCGCTTTGTGCCATTACGTTCGCCATGACCCTAGCAAGCTCCCAGACATGCTCGTTTGACCGCGCGATCACCGTGGCCACCGTACAACATGACGAGTGCCGACGGTACCGCTGTAGAGCACGGACGTTCTAGAACGATTTAGACCGCGCCTCGCCATGCCACTATGCGTATGACGATCGCCCTGAAGCACCGCGTCGACCTATACCCTTGGCCATGCCGATAGCACACTATAACTGCATCGCCGGCGAGCCCGAGCCATGTCGCCGTGACCCCTTCGCTGCAGTATAAATAGAACCCTCCCCCGACCTCAAAACGCACACCATTCCACTCCTCTCTCACCCAGGAACCTCTCTGACCCAACCCTGGAGCAAGGCGAGCACCACCGCACTGGAATTTCACCGAAGTTTGTCGCTGCAGAGGAAGGAGGAAGCCGACACTAGGAGCCGCCCCAAGAGCTGTCGTGACCACCATTCGAACCGCCGTCGTTGACTCGTTCGTTCGCCCCCATCACCTGACCTAGATGGATCCCTGGTAAGACCCCGAAAACTCCCGTTGTAGCGCTAGGGTTCTGTCCCCCGTGAGCCCTGCGACCAAGACGATGACGCTCAACCGTCGATCATGCTCTAATCCTAAGGCCTAGATTTTCTGATACCGCTTCGCGTGTGAGTAGCTGCTCGAAAATCTAGAGGGGATCTTTTTTGTCCTTCGTATACAGACACATCAGCTTCTCGTGGTGCTGCAAAGGCTGGATTCGCTTTATGAACCATCACATAGCTAGCTCCAAGCCGATCAAACCCGTGTCAACAAGCCACTTGATCCGCCTTATGGCATGGGAGGTTTCGTCGTCGGAGGGAAGGAGGTCTTGGGACCTCCACGTGGTGGCTTCGGCGGCAGCCCCGTCGATGAAGTCCGGGTATGTTCCTTCTCGGCCAGCCAGAGGGATATCTGGGCCGTATAAGTAGGTACGTTGCCAGTTCTTGCGGGACTCGTGTCCCACAATGTCGGGGAACCTCCGTCCAGGCCGGATCTTGAAGCTAATAGTTCCACAATTCCTGAGCTCCTCCTTGCTCACTTCGGCTTTCCTCTTGACGGTGAAGAAGTAGATAAACAGATATAACCTATTCCTAATCCCTAGGTATCCTTCACACAAAGCTGCATAGTTGCTAAGTGCTAGGATTCTATTGGGGGACAGGTTCTGAGGTTGAACCCGGAAGTGCTGGAGGACTTGGATGCAGAATTCAGAGATCGGCAGGGATATGCGGCGCACTAGCTGGGCTTTGAGGTATACCTTTTCTCCGGCTTGGGGAGAAGTGACCACCTCGCTAGACGGTGCCGCGCACCAGGAAAGATCCTTCGTCACCGGAAGATATCCTTCGGAGATCATCTCCTTGATGTCGCCATCGGCCATTCTCCCTTATGGGAATCCGTCTCCTCCCCCAAAGGCTCGAGCGCCGCTGGAATATGGTCGTCGCCGGTGTATTCCACCACCACAGAACACGGAACCACCACCCCCTTCGGTGGAATGTGCATCATGCTTGAGGGCTTGGATGAAGCCTCACCGAATGCCGCCATGGGTGAAGGAGTGCTAATACTGCTGGCCATTGGCAGGGAGAGGTGGACTAGGAGCTGGGATAGGGGCTAGGGTTTTCTCTGTGCACGAGGGGATCGAGGAAAATCTTGGCGAGAGGAAGAAGACGATGCGGGTGCGAATGAGGGTAAAAAGAGATTGACCCATGTGGTAAAAAAATCTAGCCCCAACATCAATATTCGTGCAGGATTATCCAACGATGGACGCGTGGACAGCGCGTGCGCAAGCGTGCGTGGAGATTTCACCACGTTCCACCGCCGCCGCTTGATGTTTCGGATTTATCGCATGGGAAAATCGCTATCATTATATTTTCTGCATGTGTGAGTTACGAGGTGACACTAGCTATGGTCTATGTCATCTCACTGACAAATGCAGATGAATAGTCCCATCCGAAGATTCTGGCATGGACGGATCCTTTCCGGTTACGAGAAGAGTAAGGTGGAATACTCAGTGATTCTCTAACTTATGTATTAAAGACAGATAATATTGTAGGGTCCTTTGGAGGACCAGAAGATATTGCATGACGAATTGCCGACATCACCTATAAGGAGCATTCAAATTGAAGAGGTAAGACAGCGCAAGATCTCAGAGTTCTCCAGGGGCTACTGTTGGGGATATGCTAAATGGGTATCACCATTGCATGTCTATAATCCTATTAACTCGGTTGTCCCGCGGTTGGTAGCAAGGCCCATGGCCTGCTGGTAGACCTAGTTAAATGGATACATAAGGGAGGCCCATGTCGGATAAAGCAAGGCTACGGTGTAGTCACCGACCAACCCGGAGCCTTGGAGTGTAAGACACAAAGACTAGTTAGTATTTGTGTAGAACTATGTAACATGTCTGGCTAAGACTTTTCCCTGTAACCCTAGGTTCTGGTGTCTTTATAAATCGGATCTCTGGGAGCCTTTAGGGCAACAAAAAAAACAACAAACAACACATACCTCGCATAGCAAACCAATCCCTATAACTCGGCGTATTGCCCTTATAGTGATTTATAGCAGGATTAGGGTTCCACCACCGTCGTGGGACCTGAACCTGGGTAAGCTGTGTTACCTCTGAAGGGAATATGCCCGAGAGGCAATAATAAAGTGGTTATTATCGTATTCCTTATTTATGATAAATGTTTATTTTACATGCTATAATTGTATTAATACGGAAACGTTAATACATGTGTGTTTAATAAACAAAAAGGAAGTTCCTAGTTATGCCTCTCTTATAAACTAGCTCGTTGATTAACAATATGATCAAAGTTTCCTGATCATGGACATTGGATGTTGTTAATAACGAGGTCACAATATTAGTGTAATGATGTGATGAACATTCATCCGAAGTATAGCATTACGATCAAAGTCATTGAGTTTATATTGCTATAACAACTTACAAAGTAATCCTAATCCTTAGACCATGAGATCATGTCAATCACTAACACCGGAAGAGTTTCTTGATGACATCAAACGTCACACCGTAACTGGGTGATTATAAATATGGCTTTAGAACTACTAAAGCGTTATGTTGAGACCCATGGATAGAGAGTGGAATTTGTTCATCCCGATGACGGATAGATATGCTCTGGGCCCTCTCGGTGATATCACATTGATTAGCTTGCAAGCAAGTGATTTGATCACTAGAATGTTATATCACGGGAACGAGAAAAGAGTGCATGTCGATGCGAGATCAAACTAGGTATGGAGATACCGATGATCGAATCTCGGACATGTAATATATCGTGAAACAAAGGGATTAAGATACTAGCGTAAAAGGTTCACACGATCACAGAAGTCATCGTTGAATGTGTGGGAGTCAGTATGGATCTCCAGGTCCCGCTACTGATTATTGATCGGAGAAGGGTCTCGATCATGTCCGCATTATTCGCGAACCATAGGGTTACACACTTAAGGGATACCGACACCATTCGGAGCAAATGATATGCTAGGAAAAGAAAAGGAAAGCGCAGGAATTTATTTCACTAGACACCGAAACTGTTTCGGTTGAAATTGCTGAAACTGGTTCTGCATGTGAAATTGAAATGTTGTAAGGGGTTTTATGTGAATGTTTGTTAATTAAAGTAATTAACAAAATTCTGAATAAATAAATAAAAGAGTTTTATTTAAATGAGAGCTTGCATTAAATTTGGTGGAAATTTAATGCATGTGAGTGGATTTTTGAGTGGAGGTTTTTTAATGGGAGTGGAGGCTTTTCATTTTGAGTGGGAGCTCCACCCACATGAAAATGGAAGAGGTGGGGGCAGCCCCATGGCTGGGAGCCATGCCCCTTGGGTGCCCCCCTCTCCCCTATAAAAGCCTCCCCCCCTCCTCCTCTCAAAGGACACCTCCTCGCGAAGGATCTCTCTCCCCCATTTAGAATTTCCCCATGGTCTCGGATCAGCGAGATACATGTTCCCGGTGGCTTTTTCTGGAAGGATTTGTTGCTTTCGCTGCTTCGCTGGAGCGAGGGCGCGGATGTTGTCGGGGTACCCGTACGTGTGTGCGATCACAGATGCACCACTGCTTTGAGGTGCTGGACTTGATCGTGTTGGACCGGCTAGACCAGACGGACTTCATCACGATCTTGAGATCGGCAAGCGTTCGTCTACATCATCCACGAGTACAACCTCGTTAACGCTATTAGGTCTTCGAGGGTATGTATTCTATGGATGTATATCCATCCATTTCTTGTATCTAGTAGATAGATCTTGGTACTTAGATGTTCCCATCGTAGGAAATTTTTTGTTTTCTATGCTGCGAACCCTACAGTGGTATCAGAGCCGGATCTATGCGTAGATACTTTGCACGGGTAGTACACATATGAGTATGTGAGAGATGATGATCATTTTATTGCTTCTTAGTTGTACTTTGGATATTGGTGGCATAGTGGGATGAAGCGGCCCGGACAAACTTTACATGTCCTCGCACATGAGACCTGTTCCACGCTTGACATGCAACTAGTTTGCATAAGTGGCTAGCGGATGTCTGTCTCTCCTACTATAGTCAATATCTAATTTGCAATGAGTTGTCAACAATTTGGTTATCCTCGTTGTGGTTCATGTTCGTAGGTAAGAACGGTTCTATCTTCGAAAGCCCTAAGCCACGTAAAATTTGCAATGGATAAATTAGAGGCGTCTAGTTTAGATTGTTGCTGGGCTAGTGTTATGATATGGTGATGTTGTAAGTAGAAGTATGAGATGATACTCTTACAACATACATAACGTGTAAACTCCATAGACCTTGGATTTACACATAAAGGTATGATAGTGATCATACCACGATGCACATGATAGAGATCATATGCGGGAACCATATCATTCCACTAATAAACATGTGATGTTTGATAGCATCTTATATTGCTTGTTTGGCGTTTTATTAGCATAATAATATGATCCCTCATTTAGATATCAAGATAAAAATGTGTTAATCCTTAAGTATGCACCAACAATGTTTCGTCGCTTCAAGACATCACGTGATGATCGGGTGTACTTGAATCCACGAGCATATCTCGGGTGTAAGATACATGTGAATACTAAGGTTCTTACTTCGTGAGTCTAGCATGTGCAGACATGGCCTCGGAACACAGACCGAAAGGTTAAGCATGAGTCATATAGTAGATATGATGCCCATTTGATGCTCGCCTTTGAAGCTACACGGACTCACGTGATGATCGTTCTTGGTGTAGTGGATTTGGTTCATGTAATCACCAAAAAGGCACGAGGGATGTCGTTTTTGAGTGGGAGTTCATTTCTAATTTGGATTTGTAGAACTCAATTTATCATAAATTAAATCAAAGTGAATTTGCATAATTTGTTGTAGTCATTGGCATTCGCTCACCACCTTATGCATAGTTGTAATTGAGATAATAGAACTATAGAATTATGGATATATACTTTACGAACTGGTATCGTATTGTGTTGAGTGTTAATCTAAAGTTTAAAGTCCTATTGCAAACTTTCAGCAAACTCTATATACTCCGTGAAATTTAATAGTTGGTATTAAATCGAGAGTAACAATTCCAGTATTAGTATCTTAAGTATCATGTTTGCCTCCATGATTCTTGATTGTTTTAATATCAAGTTTGTCTAGGAGATGAAAGAATTGTTTCAGAAACCATCATGTGTGGCAGATATAACGATATATGAAACAATGTTTTGGTTGCAATATGATAGAGTATAATATGTGTTCGCATATAGGATGAGAATTTACAAGGGTTGGAGATGCTAGACATCCTAATCATCCAAAAGGGTTTTGGAAAGCAACATTATACTCACGATTCTCCTTATAAGCTACATTAGCTTGATCATGAAAGTCGTCATGATAAGGATGAATAGAAGATGTATGTAAAGTGTTTACTACACTAAAATATTACCAAAGAATGGATTTTAAAAAGAATACTGATCATTTTGATGATGGTGATTTTTTGAATATACACGCTTTGGACTATGTGTCATGTATATGACGCCACTTTGGTGTTGATAGATTCTTTTAAAAGGTAAAAAGGAAATGCTGAAAGAGAATCTATAAAATATATTTGGCAGAAAATAAAAGATTGGAAATATCCAATTTAGGTATATGGATGATATACATGTTATGGTTATATTCTTTGCTTGTTAAACAAGGTGGTTCTTGGGTATTGGATACCGAATTGGTTGGTATGAAATTTCATACGGAACGACGCAATTCATAAACCACAATGGCCTAAATAACTAGCAAGAGAATATGTGATGATGTTCATCGAAAACAAACAAACCGTTGTTTGTATTTCTCGTTGACATCAAAGCTTGACTTCAAGATTTGTTTTAATAATTGTTATTTGAATCAGGTATTATGAGAACAAAGGTTGTTTAAATAATTATCGTATTCCATATAATATGGATGATTTACAAATCTAGTTGGAGAAATCACATCCATAAAACCTAATGCTAAAATGTCGCAAGACAAATGATTGGAAGATCACTTACGAAGTGACATCGCCGTTTAAATTATATTGGAAAGAAAACATGAAGAAACTCCATTTTCATGGATTTTTGGAGTCTTTGATTTGATCAAGTGACGCTTGTGATACTTTCCTCGGGATAATTAAAACTTCATTCAAAGGCCAAAGAAGAACGAACGACTAAAATATTGAAATTTATACATATCGATGTATGTAGTCCATTATGTGTAGTCGTAAGCGATGGGTTTTAACTTCATATGCTTTCTCCGGAAATTTGAGTGAATGTTCACTTAATGAGAAAGAAGTATGAAATATTTGAAAAACGTTTCAAAGACGTTCAAGATGAAGTGAAAATCATTGTAACAAGAAAATAAATGGTTTATGATTTTATCATAAGGGATTTATTTGAGTTACAAGTGTAACTAGAAAAATAAATGAATTATGATTTTATCATAAAAGGGATTTATTTGAGTTACAAGTTTAGCAAAACACCTAGATTTACATCTCCCGAAACACCATAGGAATATGGAGTGTTTGAGATTTGTAAGGAAACCTTGTTTGACATGGTTGGATCAAAGGTGTTATTTATAAAACTGCCATTATGTTTTAAAAGATTAAAGCTTTAGAGACTACCGCTTTTACACTGAAAAGAGCTCCATCTTGATCCGTTGAAATGACACCATGGAAGTTATGGTTTGGGGTAAAACCCAAGTTGTCATTTCTAAAATTTTGGTATGCTAAACATAAGTAAGATGTTTACAACCGAAGTCGGATGAGCATGTCTTTGTAGGTTATTTTGAATAACAATTGGTTATTCCTCCATAACACCAAGGGCAAAAGGGTTTGTCACTTGAAACATGAAGTTTCTTGAAGAAGGAATTTTTCATAAATGTTAAGTGGGAGGACAATAGAACTTTGATAAGGTTAACGAACCTTAGCTAAATGTGCTGAGTTGCGCAGCACCGGAAATGGTTCCGGAGGCTGCCATAATGCTCATAGCTTATGTGCCTCAAAGGTTGTGGTCACGGAGATCTAAAGTTCCTATTGAACCAAGAAGGTCGGATAAACAATCAAATGATTGAGATTTGAGATTAAATCCTTATTGTTTGACAATGATGAACCGAATACAAAGAAGCGATGATGGGCCCTGACTCCGTCAAATGGCTTGAAGCCATAAAATCCGTGATAGTTCCATACACGAGAAATCAAGTTTTGAACTTGGAAGACCCTCCAGAAAGGTGTAAGAACCCATTGGTCGTATTTGGATCTATAAAGAAACAGACATGGATGTTTCACATCTATGAAATAGTCGACATGTTGTAAAGTATTTTACGACAATGTTCAAGGAGTTGACTATGATAATATTTGATCTTTCATAGCGATATTTAGTCTGGACGGATTAAAGTAGCAACCACTACATATAATTTGGTATATGGTAGATGAATAAACAAAACAAAATTCTTCTAATAGAATGGTTACCTAGGACGTGTACATGACACGGTCCAAAGGGTTTTGTTAAAATTCAAAGGATGCTAAAAGGGCATGCAAACTTCAATGGTTGAAGTAAGCATCACGGAGTTGGAATCTTCACCATGATGAAAAAGGAGTTTTTCATCAGGAGACGATGAAGATGCTTGCATTTGCAAGAAATTAAGTGGGAGCGCTGAGACACATTTCTAATACATTATGTGGATGGCATCTTGTTGATTAGAAATGATGTATCTTTTATTGACAATGGTTAAGAATTTCATTTCGATGAAAGACTTAGGCAAAACCCGAATATTTAGCATGAATGTCTATAGTGGATAGACTGTGATGCTAATATGGTTGTGCCAAACGTACATATATGAGATATTGAAGGAGTTCAATATAGAAACAACAAGAACCGGTTCTTGTCACATGGAAAAGAATTGAATCAAGATTCAAGTGTATCGACACTTGATAAGTGAAACAAGATTCAAGTGCTTTGACACTTGATGAGTGAAATCACGAGAATGTTTTGATCAATCATACCATGATATGTACACATCCAGATATGTCATATGCTCTAAGTGTTATGAGAATATACCAGAATGAATCATAAAATGATCATTGGACTATAGTAAGGATATTCTTATGATCTTTTGGAAGAACTAAGAATATATTTGTGTAGAGGTGACAAACAATTACAAATAGTTCA
This sequence comes from Avena longiglumis, assembly GCA_030063025.1. NCBI lineage: Eukaryota > Viridiplantae > Streptophyta > Magnoliopsida > Poales > Poaceae > Avena > Avena longiglumis. The sequence goes on along the minus strand of CP125974.1, from coordinate 187,084,500 downwards.
TTGTAAAGAGTTACATTGATACTAATTTTGTCACAAGATACAAATTAAGTTTATCTCAATTTAAACTATGGGTGGCACAATGTAATGGAAAGGAGATTCCATGATGGATTTGGAAGAGTTTCAAAGTTAAGACATTGTGATGAATACTACAAAAAAAGGCTAAGTATATGACTGCTATAGTAGCAGCAAATGAGGGAATTTGTGTCAAGTAGCTTGTTATCAAACTAAGGTGTGGTTCGAAACAGGCTAACACTAAAGATATATTGTATGACAATAAGTATCGACGTGTTTTAAACCCCAAGGATCTAAAGGTCTCACCGAAAGACCAAATTTATACAATGCCATCTCATTGGAGAATGAGTGATGCGTGAAGACGCAAAGACATGCAAATACACACGGACCTGAAAGTGTCAGATCCGTAGATTATGTTAACCACTTGCAGTTGCGTATTTGGAACACCAGAAAGCCATAGGTGTTCAATACACAAAGTTTTCAAACTAGATTATTGTCTCTAGTGCAAGTGGGAGACTGAAGAGAATATGCCCGAGAGGCAATAATAAAGTGGTTATTATCGTATTCCTTATTTATGATAAATGTTTATTTTACATGCCATAATTGTATTAATACGGAAACGTTAATACATGTGTGTTTAATAAACAAAAAGGAAGTTCCTAGTTATGCCTCTCTTATAAACTAGCTCGTTGATTAACATGATGATCAAAGTTTCCTGATCATGGACATTGGATGTTGTTAATAACGAGGTCACAACATTAGTGTAATGATGTGATGAACATTCATCCGAAGTATAGCATTACGATCAAAGTCATTGAGTTTATATTGCTATAACAACTTACAAAGTGATCCTAATCCTTAGACCATGAGATCATGTCAATCACTAACACGGGAAGAGTTTCTTGATGACATCAAACGTCACACCTTAACTGGGTGATTATAAATATGGCTTTAGAACTACTAAAGTGTTATGTTGAGACCCATGGATCGAGAGTGGAATTTGTTCATCCCGATGACGGATAGATATGCTCTGGGCCCTCTCGGTGATATCACATTGATTAGCTTGCAAGCAAGTGATTTGATCGCTAGAATGTTATATCACGGGAACGAGAAAAGAGTGCATGTCAGTAACGAGATCAAACTAGGTATGGAGATACCGATGATCGAATTTTGGACATGTAATATATCGTGAAACAAAGGGATTAAGATACTAGCGTAAAAGGTTCACACGATCACAGAAGTCATCGTTGAATGTGTGGGAGTCAGTATGGATCTCCAGGTCCCGCTATTGATTATTGATCGGAGAAGGGTCTCGATCATGTCCGCATTATTCGCGAACCGTAGGGTGACACACTTAAGGGATACCGACACCATTCGGAGCAAATGATATGCTAGGAAAAGAAAAGGAAAGCGCAGGAATTTATTTCACTAGACACCGAAACTGTTTCGGTTGAAATTGCTGAAACTGGTTCTGCATGTGAAATTGAAATGTTGTAAGGGGTTTTATGTGAATGTTTGTTAATTAAAGTAATTAACAAAATTCTGAATAAATAAATAGAAGAGTTTTATTTAAATGAGAGCTTGCATTAAATTTGGTGGAAATTTAATGCATGTGAGTGGATTTTTTAGTGGAGGCTTTTTAATGGGAGTGGAGGCTTTTCATTTTGAGTGGGAGCTCCACCCACATGAATGTGGAAGAGGTGGGGGCAGCCCCATAGCTGGGCGCCATGCCCCTTGGGTTCCCCCCTCTCCCCTATAAAATCCCCCCCCCCTCCTCCTCTCAAATGACACCTCCTCGCGAAGGATCTCTCTCCCCCCTTTACAATTTCCCCATGGTCTCGGATCAGCGAGATACATGTTCCCGGTGGATTTTTCTGGAAGGATTTGTTGCTTCCGCTGCTTCGCTGGAGCGAGGGCGCGGAGATTGTCGGGGCACCCGTACGTGTGTGCGATCACAGATGCACCACTACTTTGAGGTGCTGGACTTGATCATGCTGGACCGGCTGGACCAGACAGACTTCATCACGATCTTGAGATCGGCAAGCGTTCGTCTACATCATCCACGAGTACAACCTCGTTAACGCTATTCGGTCTTCGAGGGTATGTATTCTATGGATGTATATTCACCCGTTGCTTGTATCTAGTAGATAGATCTTGGTACTTAGATGTTCCCATCGTAGGAAATTTTTTGTTTTCTATGTTGTGAACCCTACAACCTCGTACCCGCCAACTTGCCACCTTCCCCCACCTCTCTAAACACGCTCTGTGAGGACCCCTTCATGGCGTAGTCGTCGGCAATACCACGAGAACCCCATCACCCGAATCGTTCAGATAATGTGAGCCGTCTTGATCTCCATCGTTTATAAATTCGAAAAATATCTCTTCATCATCTCTGTTGTCCATAACTTAACTAATCCAGAAGAAAGATAAAACACCAGAAAAGAAAGGGAGACAATCACCACATGGCATCAAGCAAGAATGATGATATGACAAGTTAAATGATACTGAAATGAAACCCTAAGGCATGCTTCTCCTTATTAAATAGGTCTGAGGGTTGCAAACCCTAAAACAGGAACACCGAAAAGGAAACTACAACAACTAACACAGGCATCGATATTTTATTTGGTCGGAGGGTTGCCAACCCTAAAATAGGAACCCTCCTCCTCTTGACGGCGTAGACACATATTGCGGGTATGCAATATTTTGATCAATTTTTTATTTTCCATATAAAAATAAACACCTAGCATATTTTAATAAACCAAAGTTCCTATCTAAACTTCTAAACTTTGTCTTCACACTAAAATAGGAAGTGGGCAGCTAAGGCTTTTAGCAGCCATAAAAAAACACCGGTTTTTTACTTCAGTGCATCGTTTCATGGAGTAAAACTACACTATCGACATGTCATCCTTGTGCGGAGATGGTGGCGGTAAAAAGAATACCGGTGGCTCAACTAGGTCATTTTGTTATTGGAAAGTCCGAGTGCAGTTGATATCTTCTTCATATTAATGTATTTATTTTATTAAAAATACCACACATGGAAGAAACATTATTATTAATAAAAAATGTGGCATATACTACACATGACATAACTAGTGAGCCTACTTAATCAAAGATGATATGCTACAGAACATATCATGAATTAATTCACAAACCTATGAGCGGCACACTTCCCAAACCAGGGCATGAACTCTCTCATAAGCTTAACCACTCACATTCCTAGTTACCTATTTCATCTTTTTAGTAAACGACGCATAGTAAATGCAATCAAAATGTTAAAAATAACCTAAAAAAACATGCTCTAAGTCAAAACCTCGGCGGTGTAAGTGCAGCGCCTCCTCCCGTAAAAGAGCTCCTCCTCCTCCTCCTCCTCCTTCCACCCTCCCTTCAGGCACCTCCCTTCACACAAACGGCCAGGTCTAGCCTCTCACAGAACAGCCGCAGCCTGAGACTCTCCTGAGACCAAAGGTCCTTGATCTGAAACGAAAAAAAGACGTGGTCTGGTCCATCGTCCAGTGCAGCATCTAGACTAAGACACGAGACAACGAAAAAAACAAAAAAAAAAGCTAAAGAAAGACCGTTTTTCTACTAGTAGAGTAGAGGATATTTAAACTAACACAAATCCCTGTACTTGTCGGGCGATGATGATTAGTCTTCTTGCACGAAATTGCTGATTTTTGTCTGTGTACTTATGAATTGAGCTCGATTTAGTCCTAATCCATATTCGGCATCGAAATTGCGCTGATTTGGACACCACGTGGACCGAAATCTTGCAGGAACACCCTCTCGCATCTAGAATATATTTTTCACTGCTAGATATTTGAACATACCCCTTCCACATCAGCTCCATTATGCAATGCAGAGCGCCCCACGCCATCGCAGATCCTTTCGACGAGAGAGTTCTATTCTAGGGAGGACAAAAGGAAGGTTTCGACGGTGGTGGAGGCGACGGGCAGTGACAGAGGCGACCGTTGTTGGACCGGAAGGTGTAGCGACATATTTATAACGGGAGGTTAACTAATGGTATCATGATAACACACGAGGGACTAACTGCAAATTTCCAGACCATCTTAACTCCTACAAGTGGGACACATCTCCATGTGGCATCCGAGTAAGCGTAATTTTAACGGGAAACATTGATTAGAACTAAATCAAGCCTAATTCACAAGTATACAAATAAAATTAAGCAAATTCCGTATACGAAAACTAAATCAAGTCAGTCTAACGAGTATAGAGACCGGTAGTGTATTTAACTCGTCTCAGAGAGCTCGAGCACCAACGCGGCCGGCCAGCTTTCATTGGTGTGTCTCAAGCAGACAGGTAGGCTGCCGACCGTGACATCAAACACTACCGATGAGACTGCCGTCTTGGGTCATGTTGGCTAGACGTGGCCGGCCGGTGGCGGGTAGCTTGGGTTGAATTATTGCAAGCTGCTGCCTCGTGCGTACGTGTCCATGATAAAAGCCATCCGGCCGGTATCAAGAAATAAATCTATTTGTGTATCCTTGTACACTCTGATTGGCCGGTTATCTTAAAAAATACTTTTTTCGTTTAAAAATATAAAATATTTTAATTAGTGAAGCGAACGTATCTAGATATTTTTTAGTGTATAGATTTAAATAAATCTATATATTAAAAGATGTATAAATACATTTACTTCACAAATCTATAATATGTTATATTAAATAGATCTAATCCCTAAACGTGCAGGACTCTGAATATGAGGGCAAGTGATTCCAAGAACTCAGTTAGGGACTTAGCTGCACTGGAATAATACCCTGGGGTGCTCAAGAAAAATACGGCTCTGTCCAAGACCCTTTAAAACCCTACCCTTTACACAACCAAAAAGAACAACTCAGCAGTCGGCTCCAGCAATCAGGCCCCCGTTTCCAGTTGCGGCAACAGGCGCGATGGCTCGCTCTGGCGGCATCGAGACACTTGCCATCCTCCTCCTAGTAGTCTCTTGGTACGCCAGCGCGGCCTTTGCCGATGCCGTGCTAGGCCGAAAGGGCGGCGCCATAGTCGATCAGGAGCCCGAGCTGGAGTCGGCGGTGCCAGGGAAGTACGCTGTGATCTTCGATGCCGGCAGCACGGCCACACGCGTCCACGTCTTCCTGTTCGACAAGAAGATGGAGCTCGTCAAGATCGGCGACGACGACGTTGAGGTCTATGCCACGGTAGGTAAGCATCTCAGCAGCATCTGCATCATCCATGTTCCTTTTCTTAGTCGGGATCTAAATTGTACTCCTCGGTCTTAAATAGATGTCTTAAGCTTATCAAAATTTAAATAAGTCTATATACTAAATAGTGTCTAGATTTAACCAAATTTTGACAAATGTGAGACATCTGTTTTAAGACGGAAGGAGTACTTGTCATGTTCTTTGCACTAGTATAAATTGATATGGGCTTTTAGATGCACGAAAATAGATGGTTGGTATTCATTTAGGGATACAACAAAACACCTCAATATAATTATTTTCTCTTGTTGGTGCGTCGTGCAGGTAGAGCCGGGACTGAGTTCATATGCCGGACGGCCCAAGGAGGCGGCCAACTCCATGCTACCCCTACTTGAGAAGGCCAACGGCATTGTGCCTCGGTGGCTCGTGAAAAAGACACCCGTTAAACTTGGGGTCCATATGTTCTAAAGAAAATAATTTTGTTTGCCCCGGACATCGTTTGGGTAGAGATGTAAGCGGATCCCGCCAAAATCTCTCTTGTAGTTCATTTAAAGGTTTTTGGTTTAAAATTTAAACCAAAATGAACTAGAAATCATTAAATGAAATAGAAGTGGGATTTTCGTCTGGATCCTACTTAACACCTTATTGTCTACCTAAGATCTGAAATTTTGGCAAAAGACATATATTGTGGAAAGTAGGGAGTAGTAACAAAAATCCTTGACACTGATTTTGTACATTTATCAATTTAATATGTAGGCGACGGCTGGACTAAGACTTATCGGAGATGATAAAGCGGAGCAAATCCTTGAAGCGGTAATTTTCATCACTTAACTAGGCTATTCTACACACGTTTTAGTACCTGGCTAGTAGGATTCAAAAGTGACTTGTTGAACCGATTCCTAATACAGGTCCGGGATGTTTTCCATACCAAGAGCGAATTTCTGTACAATCCTAGTTGGATCAATGTTCTGGAGGGATCTCAAGAAGGGTCCTACTTATGGGTACAACCTTAAACTACTTCATCCATATAGAAGAACTGTACGTTCTAAATTTACTGCGTTTTTTTCAATTTTATGACACACATTGTGCGTAGGTTGCTCTAAATTATCTGTTGGGTAAACTGGGAGGAGACATTCCGGAGACGGTGGGTGTGATTGATCTTGGAGGTGGTTTCGTGCAAATGGCATATGCCATTTCGCCAGATGCTGCTGAGGCTGCTCCAGTACTGCCTGACGGGAAGGATCCGTATATTACCAAGGAGTATCTGAAAGGAAGAGATTACAACGTCTATGTTCACAGGTTGGACATATAGTCTACTACGGTCGTACCTACGTTATGCACCTTTTTTTTTACAAGGCCACATGTTTCCTAAATATTGAACTAGACATGCTGTTTAATTTACACATGATTTTACGGTATTAAAACTGTATCAAAATTGCAAATCTAAATATTATTGTCTTCCACTGCTTGTGGTCTTTCCATTTCAGCTACTTGAACTACGGTGCTCAGGCTTCTCGAGTAGAGATCTTCAAGGCAAAGAATGATGGCGGGATTCAACGGTAGTTAGTGCACATTATCTATATAGACACCTTTCTTCTTAACACTTTCTCTTTAGTGTTTCCTTCCTTTGAACTCACAAAATTAGAAACATAAGGACGGCCACAATTAGCCGATACCTCTTCCTGCGCTCCGAACCGGAGGGGTATCTGCCATTTTGGCCATCCTTGTATTTTTAGTATCGTGTTTGAAGTCTTGTTAATTTGGTTGAGTCATCGAGGACATTCGTATCTGATTTACTCTATGTACTCATGTATATATTTGGTGATCCTTCGCAGGTAAATACACCTATAATGGAGAGCAATATGACGCCATAGCGCCACCAGAAGGAGCAGCATACGACAAGTGCAAAGAAGATGTCACAAATGCACTAAAACTGAGCGCACCCTGTGAAACGAAGAACTGCACCTTCAATGGCGTGTGGAGTGGTGGCGGCGGAGCCGGGCAGGGCCAACTCTACCTCACCTCCAGCTTCTACTTCATGGCATCTAACGTACTAAGAAACATAAAATATGGATTGATTGAATTAATGATTCGACAAGGATTGATCGAATTAATGTATATTTAGGTCTCCCACAGGATGGCTTGATCGACAGGGACGCTGCCAGCGGGAAGACCACCCCCGCGGCTTTCAAGGCCGCCGCCGAGAAGGTTTGCCCGATGAGCTTCGAGGAAGCAAAAGTTACGTACCCAAGGTTCCGAGCCAGTGACGCACCATACATCTGCATGGACCTCATCTACCAGTACACCTTGCTCGTGGATGGATTCGGTAGGCACCTTAGCTAAGTTACAACAACGCATGTTGAGCAATACAATTAACATGGTTTCAACCTTATGTGACCCTTGAGATGTAATAATTTGGATACTTCAAGCTATGCAATAAAGCAAACTACTCGAGTGCTAGAAGTTGGTGGTGTTTCATGGTAATGTGAGTGTGATTAATCATACTTGGTTTAGCTAATGATATGATATGGTTCTTGTTGTAGGTTTGGAACCGACTAAGAAGATCACAGTAGCAGAGAAGGTGAAGCACGGGGAATATTTGATGGATGCCTCGTGGCCTCTGGGTGAAGCCATAGAAGCTGCCTCGCCCATAAAGCGGCACCAAGAAGCTTGAGTTATATAAACATGCCCCTCGTATAGGTGCATGTGTATCTCGGAGAAAGATGGTTGTCGCAAAGCTAGTCTAAAATCTAGCCTTAGACTTTCTTTCCGTTGTATGAGATGATGTGGCCACCAACACTGATTCCTAGCATTTTATATTTTCAATAAAACTATAGCTTTTGAAGATGTTGGGAGTTTTACCTTCCTTTTTCAATTAAACATCCCCAAGAAAAGGAGAAAACTATGCATCTAGAGCTTACCAAGTAGATCCGTATGAAATCTTGATCTTATTTGATATGTTACATCTGGTTCACACTCAACATCCATCGGTAGGAAATGTCCGAGTGCCTATTAGATTCCCAAGTGTAAAGCTAGGTTTGATTCTCACTTGTTAGTGCTGAAAAACACCTAGATCCTTTAGTAGATTGAACCCAAGTAGTTACGGTTGTGTTGTCTGTGAGTGCTTTATGTTGTTGCATTGGAAACAATATGTTGTACAGTAAGTGATCTTAGGCCCTTTTCCCTCGTGTGTCCCATGTTGAAAAGAGTAGTAACCTGGGGGACTCCCTCAGTGAAACCCTACAACATAATAGAAGCTAAATGTTGCCTCTAGGTGAGCCACTCATTCCCTTCTACATGGTAGCATAGCCACTGGTGGCAGAGGTGGCAGCACTGACGAGAACCAGGGTAGTGGAGATGGTGCAATTGTAGTATCTCATCGGAGGGGTAAGCATGGGGTGTGTGTGATCTTTTGCAGGTGGAAGCACATCCAAAGGAGGTTGAAGAAAGCGGTGCTCGTGGTGGAGTTGCGTTGTTGTGAGTAGAGATGGCGAAGGATCTGGCCAAGGTGCTCGACAAGCCGGTCAAACTGCTAGTTGTAATGATAGAATATGAGGCATACTTTTTAGGCTACTGGTGGGGAAGGTAAGCAACAAGCCCCAAAAATAGAGGTACAGTACAAGCTTGAGCTCATGTCAAATGAGAACAAGCTGGATTGGGTTGGAAATTAACTTAGTTGATCCATGAGTCGGTTGCTAGTTTTGAGGATGGAATTGATAGCTGGGTATGTGTTGGAAAATGCCAGTAAGCCTAAATGAAAGATGGGAGAGGAGTAGAAGAAATGGATGTTGTGGATTCAGCGATACTCACTTGGCTACGGAAATTCCTTGACACTTGATGCTCTAGCATATGTGGAAGCGCTTTCCATGTCAACAGATGTATGGATGCCATGTCAAACATTTATTCATGTAAGGGAAATGTTATGTTGGTCTCTTGAAGGAACAATACACAATTTGACTCAAGGTGGAAGCACAACAATGACATATGACATATGTGGGAGATATGAAGCATGCCAGGGTAGATTTGGATCACCTAGCCCCTTGGGCTGCCTCGTTCTGGATGAGTGGTAGCAGTGAAAAAGTGGATTAGGGACATAATAAGGGTACAAAAATTTCTAAAGGGACTTAATCATGCATTCAAGGGTAGGAGGGATGCTCTAGTGCATCTGCATTAGTTTCCTACACTAGAAGAGGCCATTGTAGCCATGTCACAACAAGAGACTAGGATGAAAAAGATTGAGAGAGCGGAAGTAGTACCTAAACCTATTTACTATGTGTCGAATAGGTAGGATACATGTGATTGTTACAATTGTGGAATAAGTGGCATCAAAATTGTTTTGCTCCAAGACATATCCGTGGAAGGGGTATAGCAGATAAAACTGCAGGGGTATTCAAACTTCCTCTTTGTCTCAGTTATAATGTTATTGCATCATATAAGACTAAAACCTGACTATACACTTCAACATTAGTATCCAAATCAGTCAACTTTAGCAATAGTGCAATACCAACTTAGGGCAAAGATGTCCTCGGTTTCTAAGTGGCAGCTAGTCGGGGCCTCAAGGTCAATAGTGACCGATCAGGCTCGGGGCCATGGCATTTGCTATGATAATGTTTGGACATTTTAGTACTTTGATCGACAGAGGAAGGAAATGACCTTTTGCGTCATAATGGACCAGAAAATGTGTTACACTTCAACACTAGGTTAGTTTTGCAACTACTTTTTGACACGGTTTTGCACTAGTTGAATATTCTATGATTGTAGCCAAAGTTTCATTAACCTGAATCAAATCATAAATACTCTCTCTGTTCCAAATTAGTGGAAATATATTTGTTTTAAAAAATGAGTGAATCTACACAATGAAACACGTATACATACAACGTAGTGAGTTTAATATTTGGTCTTCCATACAGGCCCGGCCCTGAGCCGGTGCAACCAGTGCACCCGCACTGGGCCCTCGCGTGCAAGGGGCCTCAACCCAGGTATATGTCAGCCAACGTATAGGTCTATTTATTCAGAAAAAATAGACCGAGAAATTAGCGCTTTAGGCCTTTTACATGCTAGCTACGCGCACTCCTGTGATCGAGCGCCTCCTTCTTCTTCTCTTCTCACCTCACGGTCTCGCCTCCTCGTCTCCCTCCACAATCATGACGTACCGGTCTTCGTTGTGATTTCTGGCCTTTCCCAAAATAAATGGAGGAGACCCCGATTTGTTGATTCCCTACGAATTTAGTCATCAATTTCATCTTATTTGGCAATTAAATCCCTTTTCTATAAATCTCGCGAGTTCATCCTCTCTTATTTTCTTCATCCTGTTCGAATTCAGCGAGTATTCTCCTAATTCCTAAATCCTCCATATGCTTGTTTAACCTCTCAACTTGACTGCAAGGGGAATGACAAGAGGATTAGGGGATTGCCCGCAGACATCGCCCATCACCCGGTCGGACTGTCAGGGCACGCCAGCAAGGCGGTTCCTGGTGCTAACTCGTTTCGTTCTGTACAAGACAAACTCACGGCAGGGAGCAAGCAACCGACCCAGCTTCAATCCTCTCCTTGACTACGTGCAGGTACTTTTGTTTCAATCGCATGCCCTAATTTGTTTATTATCTGTGTGCTATAATGTCTCAATAGGGATCCATCAATAAATTCTAAGGACAAATCTGAATTCTTCTAGTATTTGCTGGCTCTAGCAATCGTTGAATACGGTTCATTGACTCTTCGTATGAGTTTGAGTGTATAGTACATTTTTAGGTTGAGATCTATTTTCTCGTAAAATATAGTCTTTTTCTTGAATTGAGCATTGTGACAAATAAGAAAACAAGTACTTTATGTTAAGTAATGTACTCTCTTCGTTCCAAAATAGATGTCTCGGATTTGTCAAAATTTGAATAAATCTAGACACTATTTAGTATATAGGTTTATCCAAATTTTAACAAATCTAAGATATCTATTTTAAGACGAAGAGAGTACTATGTATCTATTGCGATTAAAAGGAAATATTTCTACTTTATGTTGATTTTAAAATACTGCACAAAGGACCCACTTTGTCGTCTTGCACAGGGCCCTGGCATGTCAGGGCCGGCCCTGCTTCCATAGGTGGCTAGTACATTTCGTCAGTGCTCACGTCCATGGCATATACTATTTTGTGTACAAGACATAAATAGTTCTACAGAAATATGAAAAAGAAAAAACTAATTGTAGCAAGCAACAAGAGAGATATCAATATATAATAGAAGTACTATTTTGTAAAATTGAGAAAAATGTAGTATGCATCTAAAAGTTGTGCTAAACCCATGCATGCAAATGATTGCATTTTCGCTTAATGTAATTTTAAAAAATAGTCGATCAACCCACCCCATGAGGGATCTTGATCTTATAATCTACCACTAACTTACTTACAATCCTCAGTTCTGCAGAATGCATTTTCCTAGTTCTCCATGAAATGTTGTACTTATGGATTCACTAAATCTTCCATCTTTCTATATCATCGCCAACCAGTTTATCTTCTATGTTACTCGTGGTGATCTTGATTGTCTGGAGGCCAGTATTGGTATGTCCATTGTGTCTCTTCGGGCTGAGTAGCTGAAGTTCCCTGTGCCACAAGGTGGAAGCATTATAGAATGATGAGCATATATAAATTGCAAGGATGTCTTTAAGGATTCAAAGAACATGAATTTATTGGCAATCCAACATGACCGTAATCATAAGAATCACAAATATTGCAGCTTCAAAGAGTATACATTTATAGTACTAATTGGTATGAAACTATAAATATTATGTTCTAAATTATGAGATATTAGTCATCCAAAAAATGAATGACATGATTGTATAAGTGAAGAATTTTTGTTTGACGTGGTCTCAAAAGAAAAGTAAGAATTGTTTTGTTTAATCTTTTCATACTTGAGAGTGTCAAAACTAGCATGTAATTTACGCAATAAAAAAGGTATTTATGCTCACCCGGAAATTTTTAGAGAATTGCAAACGACCAGCTTGTAAATTAAGAAATAAAAGGCTATATGTGTTCAAAATTATGAGATGATTAGTCATACAAAAATGAATGACATGATTGTATGTGCTAAGAATATTTGTTCGTTGTGCTTTCAAAAGAAAAGGAAGAGTTGTTTTGTTTACTTTTTCACACTTGAGTGTCAAAACTATCATGTTACTTTTTCAGCTGAACTGTCACAAATGTTGGAGTTCAATCAAGGTCAAAAAACTCACTGACTGATTCAAAATATGAGATGTACCATTATATACATAACACTTTTGATTAATAACTATCTAAATCAAGTTATATTAAGAAGGTAAGTTGATATTGCAATGTTCTGAGATGACACGGTGCACTACTTAAGCTCTCCTATCACATGGGCTATTATGTCTCACAAATCAATTTAATGAGGAAAAAACTAGCTAACTAGTTCACTAGCATGTTCACGTTCTTGTATAATAGAGGTAGTTTTATTAACTCGGCAAACTACAAGGTAAAACGTTTTATTATCATTCCCACTTAATTTACATGTTAATATAAACAGACGTTCAAAAGATATATTAACATTAGTATGAACTTGTTGGTATTCACTAAACATCAAAACAAAACATACAAAATAATTGAACCTGATTATTTCAGATACACAAGAAGATTACTTCAGATACAGATGAATACTCACAAATTAGCAAATACTAATTAGAACTAGAGGCTCAACTAAAATGCCAAGAATGGGCCAAAGAGTATTACAAAACTGCTTTTTAGGCTCCCTCGTTGACATATTGGCAGAATTACATTTCATACTATTTCATTTCATCATAACATTGTAATTATTTACCATATCTTTCTACGATTATCTGGAGCGGATCCCCTGCTAGCTAACAGCGCACAAGAACAAAATAACCAGCACATCATGGTTGCATGACAACACGCACCTTGGGGGCGACGATGGTTGTGGCCCTAATGTTGAACCCATGGGACGCCTTTCGTGCCGAGCGTATCCATATGGCTACTAACGTGGGGACATGGAGGGCCTGGCCGGAGTCCAGATCGCGCGGTTGCTGCGGGCGCGAACAGGGAGGCGGACGAGGTGCTCCAGGGCAGCCGAAGTATAGATAGCGCGGGGTAGTCCGGGCTAGAGGGAGATGCAGCACATGGCCATCGAGGCGCTGCCGTCCATAACGAGGGAGGTCAGGGCTTCATCGTCATCGCCAGAGAAGAAGCTAGGGTTCGCTCGATATGGATGGGGTTGGGCGCAGGGGGAAATCTAGTGAGGGGAGATGGGGGCCGAGGGTGAGGGGGCGGAGGTGGTGGGGAGGGAGAGGAGGGGCGCCAGGGATCTGGGTGGCCGACGAGGTGGTGAGGAGTTCGTCCGGGGGCGATGGCGGCGCGCGAGGGTGGGTGAGAGACTGAGAGGATACAAGGGTGGGATGAAGTGAGTTTGAGTGTGGCCAAGGGACGAAAAGTGGGCGAGCAGAGATGGTCACTGACGCGGTGTGGCGGCGGCCGGAGGTGAGAGGGATAAGGGTTAGGGTTAGACTTTAGAGGATGGAGGGGGTCTGGGCGTCGGGGGATTTGGCATGTGTCGCGTGTGCGAATGAAATTTTGGCACTGTACGCGCGCGATGGACGCTAGGTCATCGATCCACGCCAAATTTTCACAGACCACCATCCCACCGTTCATCAAGTTCACATCAATGGCTGATATTTGTTCTTCTCTTATATCTCGGTATGCCTAGCGATTATGATGATTCCGTCTATAGAAATTATAACATTTTTAGCGAAATCGTCATAGTTCACTTAGGATTTGGTTCTGTCAAACAGTGTATGACCATCAGATGTGGAATCGTCATAAATCTATGACGATTTCGTTCACGGTCACCACCAAAACGTCATAGGCTGACACATTTCTTGTAGTTTCGGATCGAGGAATCCAGTTTACCTCAAGATTCTGGAAGAAAGTCCAAGAAGATTTAGGAACCAAACTGAACTTCAGCACAGCTTATCACCCTCAGACCGATGGACAAACGGAAAGAGTAAACTAGATACTTGAAGATATGTTGAGAGCATGTGTATTGGAATATGGATCTAAATGGGAGCAATGCCTGCCTTTCGCAGAATTCTCATACAAAAAAAGCTATCAAGACAGTTTGCAGATGGCCCCATTTGAATTTATGTATGGAAGAAAGTGTCGTTGTAACACCCTCAGAATCGGACCTATGCAAGTTTGAGCAAAATTCTCCAAACCCGCATAGAAACGATTCAAAGGTGCCCACCAGGCACTTTCGTGCGGGTGGAAAACGAAGTAATAACATTACACAACAGTCCTCGATGGGACCCACAGAACAGATATATATAACAGCGACTCAAGGAGTCAAGAATACAGATATAATATACAAAGATCCAGATCACCTTGAAATTGATAGCGCGTCCGACTACGAACAAGATGCAAATGGGGCTAAGAGCCCTGAAGAATAACCAATGGCGTCCATAACCCTGCCCAGGCCAAGCCGGAAGGGTAACCCTGCTAACAGCGTCGTTCTCAAAACCTGCTTAAACAAAAGGGGTGCCGACAAAGGCAAAGGAAAAAGAAGGAGCGTCAGTACTGAGGCCAGTACACGGCGAGGCTAGAATTCGGCGGTCCTCGCCTACATAGGTATAGTGGACTGAAGCGGCAGCGGCAGCAGGCACTAAACAACCTATAGAGACTCGATACAACTGGCGGTTATCAGAGAGGGGTGAGAATGACCTATCCGGATCCAACCTGAAGCTAACACCAAACAAACCCATCCTGGTGTTTCCCCCTCGAGACCAAACGAGGAAGTCAACCGAGGAACTCACACAGTTGGCAGTTTTACTTATTCAGTTATAGTTGTGGCACTTTACTAGTCAGATTTAGATAATCGTCCTGATAAAGTAAGCGGTGGGCACTTTTAGTTAACCATTCCGTTATAGTGGCAGCACTTACTAGTCGAATCTGATTAACATGAGATAACCCATGACCCCGGTTGTTGGTACTTTTATTCAGCCATTCCGCTAGAAGTTGCAAGATTTACTAGTCGATACAATTGTCGCATGGCGACAACCAAACAAGCAATTGTGGGCAGTATTAATTAGCCATTCCATTATAGTGAAGCTGATTACTAGTCATTATAAGTCAAATTTATAGCAGTAAACTTTAGTTATGCTTGTCTATGATCGAGATATCAGGCTCCAAGTCGTCCATATCCGGACACGGCTTTGAAAGTTTTACCCGCCGGTGCACCAATAGCAACACACGCCGATCAACCTCGGAAAAACCAAATCAAAACCCAACGAGGCTTTCACGATTGAACAATCACAGATTCAGAAATATTTCAGGCCACCCTTAAGTAGATTCCATAGCGAAGCTAGCTGACTCGAGACGGCCTCAAGGTTTGTGGGGCGGTAAACGATCGGGAACCCGAAGTGTGGCTGGGCTTGTCGATACCACGTAACGGGTCACAATTCCTAACAGACAAAGGTGCTCCTCGCACAATTTAATACAGAAAGTAGCATGGCATAAGTACAGGATAGTAAATAAAACCTCAAACTAGTTTGTGGCCCCAAGAAATAAGAATGAATCAAGCTCTGGCTCAGGGGGGTCCCATATACCTCCCGGATGTGGATAGCGCGATAAAACAAGGAACAGGTATCAAGTACTCGGGGTCTTACGGGACACAAGTGGGCGTTCGGAAACCAAATATTATCTATCACCCACCGATGCCTCTGCTTATTTCAATTTTAGTTGTTAAACAGAAATTAAAGTGACGATAAGTAAAACTAGAATCATCTCCAACATCAACATGCGGCAATACATCAGCAACTGTGGCATATGACGACACATATCAGCACTTGAGCAAGCAACTACGACGCGCAAGTCCAACTATCTACCAAACAACAGGCAATAGGATGTGTCCAAGGCAATATAGGGCTGCACGGTTGATCACGGGTACGGAAACTAGAGCATCGCAACACAGATAGCAATAGATCAACAGGAAGTAAATACTATAAAAGTAAGATAGGTAGAAAGGGAGATGCTACTTTGAAAACATTGTCGAAGGGTTCATCCGAAGATCGGGGCGAAGCTCACATCAACTCAACGGCCTTATCCGCGAAGAAGCAAAACACTAGAATAAACACCGGATGCACTATTTAATACACGGCAGAAGATCGGCATGCTTATGATATGATGCATGGCATGGCAAAGGTGCGATGCAATTAGGTCATGTTAAGCGGAACCGGGGTCCCGACAGTTAATTAGATGGTTCAAGATGTTTATCTACCCCGCAAATTAAATGTTGTTTAGCAAGGCAAGATAAGATACCGGTTCGCTACACAAGTTTAAATGAGGCCGATATGAGACTAGATTTGCCCGCATATGGGCCCCATATTTAATTATTAGGTGAATCGGCAGAAGGCCCCCAAACCACAGACAAGGATGCATGCGAGATGAATGATTGATATGCAACAGTTGTTATTATGTTATGAAATGGGGTTTCGGAAAGGGGTTCACACATTAGGGTTCTCGACGATCTTGTTAGGGTTCGACGAACTTGGGGTTCCGGGGTCCGGGGTCCAGGGTTCGACGGGTCAGTCCCGGCGGAAACATTCTCGAACAACGGGGCAGATCTTGTCGCATCGGGGTCTCGATGTCCGGGGAGCCGAACTTGGGTCGGTGTCGGGGCGTCGGACTCGCCCTGGTTGCTATCGTTCTTGTCGTGGCGAGGCTCTTGTCGGGTCCGCGCCCCCGAGTCGATCTTGGCGGAATCGTTCTCTCGGACTCCGGGGGTAGGTCTTGACGCATCCGGGGTCTTCGGGTCATGTTGTCGGTCTTGTCGTTCCACGGCGGAGATCGTGGTGTTCCGGGAGGAAGTACTTGACGCGCCGGGGTCGCGGTGCCTTAGGGTACCGATTGTAGTCCGCGGCGTTCCGTGAGGAAGGTCGCGAGGGTTCGGTGACGGAGATCTTGACGGTACGGGAGGAAGAACTTGACGTTATCGGATTGGTTTTCGGGGTTTGACCATCGGTCACGGCGACGGGGCATCGAGTCCATGAGGTAGATCTTCATGCCCCAAGACGAAGATCTTGACCGCCCTTGTCTGAGTACTTCGGGTTCTATGACCACTTGTCCGCTTTGTCGCCTTGAACCAGGGAAGAACTTTGCCGAGGCTCCACAAACGAACTTGTAGCTTGCGACGTGTTGAAGTCGCAGAGAGGGGCCATGGTCGCAGCACAACAGCGGGACGGGCAGCGGTGCTCGGAGGCAGGGTTCTCGTGAAGCTGCTGCGGGGCGAGGGTCGATACGGCGAGGCAGACGGTGGAAACCGCGGCCGGCGGCGGTTACTGAACGAGGCGGGCAAGACGAGCTCGCCATGGAGGACCGGAGGCCTTGGGCTCGGCCGTGGGGCGTCTGCAGGGCAGACGCGAGGCAGACGCTGGTCGCTAGGGGAGGGCCGGAGCCTGTGGCGGCGGAGGAGCACCGGCGGCGAGGCTTGGCGGCGGGTGGAGCAGGCGGGCGTGGGGTCGGAGCAGGCGCTGGGAGGGACGAAGCGGTGCGGGCGGTGGCGGATGGCGGTGGAGGCGGAGCCTGGGTGGTGGCGGTGGCGAGCCTGGGGTGGCGGCGAAAGCGGGGTGGCGAGTGGTGGGCGGAGCTGGGGGTGTGGAGGCGTGGCGGTGGAGGCGTGAGCGGCGGCGGAAGGCTGGGGAGGTTGAGTGCGGGAGGCCAGCTTGGCGAGAGGTGGAGGAGCCGGGAGCAGCGAGGCAGGGAGGTCGCCTTGGCGGGAGGAGGAGAGGGAACAGGGCCAGGGGCGGCGATGGCAGGCGTGCGGGAGCGCGCGGGTGGGGAAAAGGAAGAAGACGCGTGGGGACACAGGGGCCTGCGGGTGGGTCCCGCGTGGGGCGCGGTGGGGGAGTGGGTCGGTTGCTGGGTGTGCGTGAGTCTGTGTGTGCTTGGTGGGGGCAGGTTGAGTGGGTGAGGTGGAGGGAAGTGTGGGTGAGTGGGGTGACGTGGCGGAGTGTGAGAGGTTGAGGGAGAGGGAAGAGATGACGTGGCGAGATCTGATTGGAGGGAGTGAGGTGGAGGCTGGGTTGGGTAGATTAGGTTGGGTGAGTTTAGGATTTAGAGGGCAGGTCTGATTGGACCGATTAATTTTCTGGGGCGGTCGTTCGGGACAATCGGCCCGTTCGACTGCCCCGCCTAAAATAATTTAATATTTTTAATTGATTGCGACGAATTTTTGTAAATAGTTTTTGACAACAAAATATCCGGTACATCCGGGGGGGTTTGGCGTTTAAATGAAAGATGGGTCGTTTGGAAAACAAATCGGGGTTTGCAAAATAGTTTTATACAAACAATGCCTGATGATGATGATGCAATGCACAAATTCAACGCGATTTTCTAGTAGTGGTTTTGCGGGATGCCACAATTCGACACCACTAACAAGGGATCTCGCCCTCGAGATCCGCCTCATGGTACCGGAAGGAAGGTCGGCGATCTGCGTCTTCTCGCTTCGTGTAGATCTTCGCGACACCACTAACAAGAGGTCGTTGTCCGAGATCGTCGAGAGAGCACTCCAGAAAACAACGGACGAAGTTAAAGGTAAGGCCACCTCTAGCTTCCATGGATAGAGTAAAACTGCTGGATCCACTGATTCAACGTACAAGAGCGAATGATAAGAGAAGTGGGAGGGTAGCTACTCCATCCCGCACTCAAACCATTACTCTGCACACGAATAAGCGGATTAAGCATCCAACTCTCGGAATTAGACTGAAGATCTCGACAAGCGAGGTTCGGAAACAAGGGAGGGTTGCCAACAGAAATCGTATGAAAGACACACTGATTAGGGTTTCGCGGTGGTTCCATTGGCATGAACAACACATGCTCAAGGTATACTCCAACTTCACCAAAGCTCGTCCTTCTCATATGTTTTTCAACGACACTGATATCCAGCAAGGAACACAGATGGATAAAGGTCTCAAGAACAAAAGATCGGATGAAGGGCACAACAGACAAGTTGGAGATTGATGATCGTAGCACCTCCGTTACCAAAAGGAAGAAAGCGAAACCCTGAAGGTACGACGGAAACCCAACCACGAGAATTCCTGGACTCGAAGAGAGAGAAGAGAGCAGATTCAAAACGCGTAGAGGTGAGGGGAGAATAGCAGAGGGGTAAGGAGTAAAATCAGACCTAATCAGAACTATCCAACCGATTTTCAAAATAGTTTTGGACACTCTACTTCGGCCGTTAGCTAGGTTATCCTACAGGCTGGACTTGTGGGGTATCGCAACTGCTGGGCTCTGATACCACTCTGTAACACCCTCAGAATCGGACCTATGCAAGTTTGAGCAAAATTCGCCAAACCCGCATAGAAACGATTCAAAGGTGCCCACCAGGCACTTTCGTGCGGGTGGAAAACGAAGTAATAACATTACACAACAGTCCTCGATGGGACCCACAGTACAGATATATATAACTGACTCAAGGAGTCAAGAATATGATATAATATACAAAGATCCAGATCACCTTGAAATTGATAGCGTCCGACTACGAACAAGATGCAAATGGGGCTAAGAGCCACGAAGAATAACCAATGGCGTCCATAACCCTGCCTGCCAAGCGGAAGGGTAACCACGCTAACGTCGTTCTCAAAACCTGCTTAAACAAAGGGTGCCGACAAAGGCAAAGGAAAAAGAAGGAGCGTCGATCGAGGCCAAGACACGGCGAGGCTAGAATTCGGTCCTCGCCTACATAGGTATAGTGGATCAAGCGGCAGCAGCACTAAACAACCTATAGAGACTCGATACAATGGCGGTTATCGAGAGAGGGTGAGAATGACCTATCCGGATCCAACTGAAGCTAACACCAAACAAACCCATCCTGGTGTTTCCCCTCGAGACCAAACGAGGAAGTCAACCGAGGAACTCACACGGTTGGCAGTTTACTTATTCGATTATAGTCGTGGCACTTTACTAGTCAGATATAGATAATCGTCCTGATAAATTAAGCAGTGGGCACTTTTAGTTAACCATTCCGTTATAGTGGCAGCACTTACTAATCAGTTATAGTTAACATGAGATAACCCATGACCCAGCAGTTGTTGGTACTTTTATTCAGCCATTCCGTTGAAGTTGCAAGATTTACTAGTCGATACAATTGTCGCATGGCGACAACCAAACAAGCAATTGTGGGCGTATTAATTAGCCATTCCATTATAGTGAAGCTGATTACTAGTCATTATAAGTCAAATTTATAGCAAAACTTTAGTTATGCTTGTCTATGATCGAGATATCTTGTGCTCCAAGTCGTCCATATCCGCGGACACGGCTTTCAGAAAGTTTTACGGCGGTGCACCAATAGCAACACACGCCGATCAACCTCGGAAAAACCAAATCAAAACCCAGGCTTTCACGATTGAACAATCACAGGATTCAGAAATATTTCAGGGGCCACCCTTAAGTAGATTCCGCGAAGCTAGGCTGACTCGAGACGGCCTCAAGGTTTGTGGGGCCGGTAACGATCGGGAACCGAAAGTGTGGCTGGGCTTGTCGATACCACGTAAACGGGTCACAATTCCTAACAAGACAAAGGTGCTCCTCGCACAATTTAATACAGAAAGTAGCATGGCATAAGTACAGGATAGTAAATAAAACCTCAAACTAGTTTGTGGCCCCAAGAAATAAGAATGAATCAAGCTCGCTCGGGGGTCCCATATACCTCCGGATGTGGATAGCGATAAAACAAGGAACATGTATCAAGTACTCGGGTCTTACGGGACACAAGTGGGTTGAAACCAAATATTATCTATCACCCACCGATGCCTCTGCTTATTTCAATTTTAGTTGTTAAACAGAAATTAAAGTGACGATAAGTAAAACTAGAATCATCTCCAACATCAACATGCGGCAATACATCAGCAACTGTGGCATATGACGACACATATCAGCACTTGAGCAAGCAACTACGACGCGCAAGTCCAACTATCTACCAAACAACAGGCAATAGGATGTGTCCAAGGCAATATAGGGCTGCACGGTTGATCACGGGTACGGAAACTAGAGCATCGCAACACAGATAGCAATAGATCAACAGGAGGGAAGTAAATACTATAAAAGTAAGATAGGTAGAAAGGGGGAGATGCTCGCCTGAAAACATTGTCGAAGGGTTCATCCGAAGATCGGGGCGAAGCTCACATCAACTCAACGGCCTTATCCGCGAAGAAGCAAAACACTAGAATAAACACCGGATGCACTATTTAATACATGGCAGAAGATCGGCATGCTTATGATATGATGCATGGCATGGCAAAGGTGCGATGCAATTAGGTCATGTTAAGCGGAACCGGGGTCCCGACAGTTAATTAGATGGTTCAAGATGTTTATCTACCCCGCAAATTAAATGTTGTTTAGCAAGGCAAGATAAGATACCGGTTCGCTACACAAGTTTAAATGAGGCCGATATGAGACTAGATTTGCCCGCATATGGGCCCCATATTTAATTATTAGGTGAATCGGCAGAAGGCCCCCAAACCACAGACAAGGATGCATGCGAGATGAATGATTGATATGCAACAGTTGTTATTATGTTATGAAATGGGGTTTCGGAAAGGGGTTCACACATTAGGGTTCTCGACGATCTTGTTAGGGTTCGACGAACTTGGGGTTCCGGGGTCCGGGGTCCAGGGTTCGACGGGTCGGTCCCGGCGGAAACATTCTCGAACAACGGGGCAGATCTTGTCGCATCGGGGTCTCGATGTCCGGGGAGCAGAACTTGGGTCGGTGTCGGGGCGTCGGACTCGCCCTGGTTGCTGTCGTTCTTGACATGGCGAGGCTCTTGTCGGGTCCGCGCCCTCGAGTCGATCTTGGCGGAATCGTTCTCTCGGACTCCGGGGGTTAGGGTCTCGGCGCATCCGGGTCTTCGGGCAGTTGTCGGTCTTGGCGTTCCACGGCGGAGATCGTGGTGTTCGGAGGAAGTACTTGACGCCCGGGTCGCGGTGCCTTAGGGTACCGATTGTAGTCCGCGCGTTCGTGAGGAAGGTCGCGAGGTTCGTGACGGAGATCTTGATGCACGGGAGGAAGAACTTGACGTTATCGGATCGGTTTCGGTTTGACCATCGGTCACGGCGACGGGGCATCGAGTCCATGAGGTAGATCTTCATGCCCCAAGACGAAGATCTTGACCGCCCTTGTCTGAGTACTTCGGGTTCTATGACCACTTGTCCGCTTTGTCGCCTTGAACCAGGGAAGAACTTTGCCGAGGCTCCACAAACGAACTTGTAGCTTGCGACGTGTTGAAGTCGCAGAGAGGGGCCATGGTCGCAAGGCAACAATGGACAGCGGTGCTCGGAGGCAGGGTTCTCGTGAAGCTGCTGCGGGGCGAGGGTCGATACGGCGAGGCAGACGGTGGAAACCGCGGCCGGCGGCGGTTACTGAACGAGGCGGGCCGGCACGGAGCTCGCCGCGGAGGACCGGGAGGCGCGGGCTCGGCCGTGGGGCCGTCTTGACGCGAGGCAGGGCGATGCTGCTGGGGAGGGGCCGGAGCCCGTGGCGGAGGAGCACCGGCGGCAGGGCTTGGCGTCGGTGGAGTGGGCGTGGGGTCGGGAGCAGGCCGGGAGGGACGAGCCAGCGGGGTGGCGGCGAGGCAGTGGAGGCGGAGCACAGGGTGTGGCGGTGGAGGCGTAGCCTGGGGGTGGCGTGCGGAGCGGTGGCGGTGGAGGCGGGGCCGGGGGGGGGCGGAGGCGTGGGCGGTGGCGGTGGAGGCGGTGAAGCGGCGGAGGGGAGGCTGAGGAGGTTGGAGGCGGAGGTGAGCAGGAGGGTCGCCCGGCGGGGCCGCCGGAGGGGAGTAGGAGAGGGAACAGGGCCAGGGGCGGCGATGGCAGGCATGCGGGAGCGCGCGGGTGGGGAAAAGGAAGAAGACGCGTGGGGACAGGGCTGGGTGGGTCGCAGTGGGGAGTGGGTCGGTTGCTGGGTGTGCGTGAGTCTGTGTGTGCTTGGTGGGGGCAGGTTGAGTGGGTGAGGTGGAGGGAAGTGTGGGTGAGTGGGGTGACGTGGCGGAGTGTGAGAGGTTGAGGGAGAGGGGAGAGATGACGTGGCGAGATCTGATTGGAGGGAGTGAGGTGGAGGCTGGGTTGGGTAGATTAGGTTGGGTGAGTTTAGGATTTAGAGGGCAGGTCTGATTGGACCGATTAATTTTCTGGGGCGGTCGTTCGGGACAATCGGCCCGTTCGACTGCCCCGCCTAAAATAATTTAATATTTTTAATTGATTGCGACGAATTTTTGTAAATAGTTTTTGACAACAAAATATCCGGTACATCCGGGGGGGTTTGGCGTTTAAATGAAAGATGGGTCGTTTGGAAAACAAATCGGGGTTTGCAAAATAGTTTTATACAAACAATGCCTGATGATGACGATGCAATGCACAAATTCAACGCGATTTTCTAGTAGTGGTTTTGCGGGATGCCACAGTCGTACACCCCTGAATTGGTTGCAAGTAGGAGAGAGTCAGATATTTGGACCCGACATCCTACGAGAATCCGAAGAGAAGGTTCACAAGATCCGTGAGCACCTCAAAACTGTCCAATCCAGACAGAAGAGTTATGCCGACAAGAGAAGTCGAGATCTAGCCTTCAATGTCGGAGATTTTTTTTTATCTCAAAGTATCACCCTTGAAAGGAATGTAGCGTTTCCAACTGAAAGGAAAGCTTTCACCCAGATACATTGGACCCTTCAAGATTCTAAGTCGCCGAGGAGAGGTATCGTATCAAATAGAACTGCCTGAAGAGATGTCAGTCGTGCATGATGTGTTTCATGTCTCGTTACTTCGAAAATGTTTAGGAGTTCCAAAGACGACGGAAGTTTCCAAGAACATCGATCACAGAGCTATTGAAATCAACCTGGCCTTAACCTATTGTGAAGTACTCATCCGTATTTGGAGGAAGCTTTCCGAACTACCCGAATCAGGAATATCAAGTTTCTCAAGATCCAGTGGAGCAACCATACTGAAGAAGAAGCCACTTGGGAACGAGAAGATTACATGACTGAGTTTCCCAATCTCTTTAGTTCCTAGTTTTTCCTGAATATCGGGGCGAAATTCTATTTAAGGGGGGGAAGGTTTTTAACACCTCAAAAATATTAATGACGATCAAGTTCTAATTAACCAAGATTAGGGTTAACAAAAGCTTTTGCTAATTAAATTCAAATCTTAATGCTTATGTGTATGAATGCTTGAAATGCCATGTTTGATTGTTGTAGATGATGAGAAATGGTGTAAAGATCAAAACCATATCATCTAGGTCACTATCAAACCAGATCAAAACAAAATAAAATCCAAATATGGAGCATATGACCTTTTTTCCCAAGTTAACCACTAGCTCACTTTGAGCATCTCTAGTAACTAATCTCAAACAGAAACTTTTCCATTTCTTTTCTCAGCTTGATAGACCTAGTGACACTAAACTCACTGGAGCTTGCCAACCTTGCAGAAACAAATCCAAACCCATTTGAGAGGAAATTCAAAATTGAATCTATCTTATGTATCAAGATAGAAATTTTTGGAAAACTACTCGAACCTTCATCACTTAGCAAACCATTGCACCCAGAGACTACCAAGATTAGTACCAGAACACCCACCAAAAATCACTAGAAAATGTGATGGTTTAGTTCTTGCGGCCATTAGATCGAACACCTGGTGATCATAGTACAAACTCAACAATTGTTCACTGTTTTGATCAAACCTTGCATCGTCTTTGTGACCTCACCAAGCTCACACGTCGTGCCCTTAACTCCCTTAGTACCAGCTCGTCCAAAGAATCTCTCTCACTCGATCAATTGAGCAGTGCAAAATCGCACCCGAGCTCACCTTGCTACCCCGACACAGACACACCGCCACAGACCACGCCGCCCTCTCCCATGATGTCTAGGAGGTAGCCATGACCTCACCGCCCCTTCCTATGCATGCCCCGACCAAAAACCGCTCGAGGAGAAGCCAACAAAGCCATGCCCATTTAACACCAAACCATGCCGGTCGCCACGCCAGAGCGCCGAGCAATCTCGCGCACACATGCCGTGCCTCGTTCTCGCTTTGTGCCATTACGTTCGCCATGACCCTAGCAAGCTCCCAGACATGCTCGTTTGACCGCGCGATCACCGTGGCCACCGTACACCATGACGAGTGCCGACGGTACCGCCGCAGAGCACGGACGTTCTAGAACGATTTAGACCGCGCCTCGCCATGCCACTATGCGTATGACGACGCTCAAGCCTGGCCGACCTATACCTTGGCCATAGCCATGCCGATAGCACACTATAACTGCATCGCCGGCGAGCCCGAGCCATGTCGTCGTGACCCCTTCGCTGCAGTATAAATAGAACCCTCCCCCGACCTCAAAACGCACACCATTCCACTCCTCTCTCACCCAGGAACCTCTCTGACCCAACCCTGGAGCAAGGCGAGCACCACCGCACTGGAATTTCACCGAAGTTTGTCGCTGCAGAGGAAGGAGGAAGCCGACGCTAGGAGCCGCCCCAAGAGCTGTCGTGACCACCATTCGAACCGCCGTCGTTGACTCGTTCGTTCGCCCCCATCACCTGACCTAGATGGATCCCTGGTAAGCCCCCGAAAACTCCTGTTGTAGCGCTAGGGTTCTGTCCCCCGTGAGCCCTGCGACCAAGATGATGACACTCAACCGTCGATCATGCTCTAATCCTAAGGCCTAGATTTTCTGATACCGCTTCGCGTGTGAGTAGCTGCTCGAAAATCTAGAGGGTATCTTTTTTGTCCTTCGTATACAGACACATCAGCTTCTCGTGGTGCTGCAAAGGTTGGATTCGCTTTATGAACCATCACATAGCTAGCTCCAAGCCGGTCAGACCCGTGTCAACAAGCCACTTGATCCGCCTTATGGCATGGGAGGTTTCGTCGTCGGAGGGAAGGAGGTCTTGGGACCTCCACGTGGTGGCTTCGGCGGCAGCCCCGTCGATGAAGTCCGGGTATGTTCCTTCTCGGCCAGCCAGAGGGGTATCTGGGTCGTAAAAGTAGGTACATTTCCAGTTCTTGCGGGACTCGTGTCCCACAATGTCGGGGAACGTCCGTCCAGGCCGGATCTTGAAGCTGATAGTTCCACAATTCCTGAGATCCTCCTTGCTCACTTCGGCTTCCCTCTTGACGGTGAAGAAGTAGATAAACAGATATAACCTAGTCCTAATCCCTAGGTATCCTTCACACAAAGCTGCATAGTTGCTAAGTGCTAGGATTCTATTGGGGGACAGGTTCTGAGGTTGAACCCGGAAGTGCTGGAGGACTTGGATGCAGAATTCAGAGATCGGCAGGGATATGCGGCGCACTAGCTGGGCTTTGAGGTATACCTTTTCTCCGGCTTGGGGAGAAGTGACCACCTCGCTAGACGGTGCCAAGACCAGGAAAGATCCTTCGTCACCGGAAGATATCCTTCGGAGATCATCTCCTTGATGTCGCCATCGGCCATTCTCCCTTATGGGAATCCGTCTCCTCCCCCAAAGGCTCGAGCACCGCTGGAATATGGTCGTCGCCGGTGTATTCCACCACCACAGAACACGGAACCACCACCCCCTTCGGTGGAATGTGCATCGTGCTTGAGGGCTTGGATGAAGCCTCACCGAATGCCGCCATGGGTGAAGGAGTGCTAATACTGCTGGCCATTGGCAGGGAGAGGTGGACTAGGAGCTGGGATAGGGGCTAGGGTTTTCTCTATGCACGAGGGGATCGAGGAAAATCTTGGCGAGAGGAAGAAGACGATGCGGGTGCGAATGAGGGTAAAAAGAGATTGACCCATGTGGTAAAAAATCTAGCCCCAACATCAATATTCGTGCAGGATTATCCAACGATGGACGCGTGGACAGCGCGTCCGCAAGCGTGCGTGGAGATTTCACCACATTCCACCGCCGTCGCTTGATGTTTCAGATTTCTCGCATGGGAAAATCGGTATCATTATATTTTCTGCATGTGTGAGTTACGAGGTGACACTAGCTATGGTCTATGTCATCTCACTGACAAATGCAGATGAATAGTCCCATCCGAAGATTCTGGCAAGGACGGATCCTTTCCGGCTACGAGAAGAGTAAGGTGGAATACTCAGTGATTCTCTAACTTATGTATTAAAGACAGAGAATATTGTAGGGTCCTTTGGAGGACCAGAAGATATTGCATGACAAATTGCCGACATCACCTATTCGGAGCATTCAAATTGAAGAGGTAAGACGGCGCAAGATCTCAGAGTTCTCCAGGGGCTACTGTTGGGGATATGCTAAATGGGTATCACCATTGCATGTCAATAATCCTACTAACCCGGTTGTCCCGCGGTTGGTAGCAAGGCCCATGGCCTGCTGGTAGACCTAGTTAAATGGATACATAAGGGAGGCCCATGTCGGATAAAGCAAGGCTACGGTGTAGTCACCGACCAACCCGGAGCCTTGGAGTGTAAGACACAAAGACTAGTTAGTATCTGTGTAGAACTATGTAACATGTCTGGCTAAGACTTTTCCCTGTAACCCTAGGTTCTGGTGTCTTTATAAATCGGATCTGTGGGAGCCTTTAGGGCAACAAAAAAACAACAAACAACACATACCTCGCATAGCAAACCAATCCCTATAACTCGGCGTATTGCCCTTATATTGATTTATAGCAGGATTAGGGTTCCACCACCGTCGTGGGACCTGAACCTGGGTAAGCTGTGTTACCTCTGAAGGGAATATGCCCGAGAGGCAATAATAAAGTGGTTATTATCGTATTCCTTATTTATGATAAATGTTTATTTTACATGCTATAATTGTATTAATACGGAAACGTTAATACATGTGTGTTTAATAAACAAAAAGGAAGTTCCTAGTTATGCCTCTCTTATAAACTAGCTCGTTGATTAACATGATGATCAAAGTTTCCTGATCATGGACATTGGATGTTGTTAATAACGAGGTCACAACATTAGTGTAATGATGTGATGAACATTCATCCGAAGTATAGCATTACGATCAAAGTCATTGAGTTTATATTGCTATAACAACTTACAAAGTGATCCTAATCCTTAGACCATGAGATCATGTCAATCACTAACACCGGAAGAGTTTCTTGATGACATCAAACGTCACACCGTAACTGGGTGATTATAAAGATGGCATTAGAACTACTAAACTATTATGTTGAGACCCATGGATCGAGAGTGGAATTTGTTCATCCCGATGATGGATAGATATGCTCTGGGCCCTCTCGGTGATATCACATTGATTAGCTTGCAAGCAAGTGATTTGATCGGTAGAATGTTATATCACGGGAACGAGAAAAGAGTGCATGTCAGTAACGAGATCAAACTAGGTATGGAGATACCGATGATCGAATCTCGGACATGTAATATATCGTGAAACAAAGGGATTAAGATACTAGCGTAAAAGTTTCACACGATCACAGAAGTCATCGTTGAATGTGTGGGAGTCAGTATGGATCTCCAGGTCCCGCTACTGATTATTGATCGGAGAAGGGTCTCGATCATGTCTGCATTATTCGCGAACCGTAGGGTGACACACTTAAGGGATACCGACACCATTCGGAGCAAATGATATGCTAGGAAAAGAAAAGGAAAGCGCAGGAATTTATTTCACTAGACACCGAAACTATTTCGGTTGAAATTGCTGAAACTGGTTCTGCATGTGAAATTGAAATGTTGTAAGGGGTTTTATGTGAATGTTTGTTAATTAAAGTAATTAACAAAATTCTGAATAAATAAATAAAAGATTTTTATTTAAATGAGAGCTTGCATTAAATTTGGTGAAAATTTAATGCATGTGAGTGGATTTTTGAGTGGAGGCTTTTTAATGGGAGTGGAGGCTTTTCATTTTGAGTGGGAGCTCCACCCACATGAATGTGGAAGAGGTGGGGGCAGACCCATGGCTGGGAGCCATGCCCCTTGGGTGCCCCCCTCTCCCCTATAAAAGCCCCCCCCCTCCTCCTCTCAAATGACACCTCCTCGTGAAGGATCTCTCTCCCCCCTTTAGAATTTCCTCATGGAATCGGATCAGCGAGATACATGTTCCCGGTGGCTTTTTCTGGAAGGATTTGTTGCTTCCGCTGCTTAGCTGGAGCGAGGGCGCGGAGGTTGTCGGGGTACCCGTACGTGTGTGCGATCACAGATGCACCACTGCTTTGAGGTGCTGGACTTGATCGTGTTGGACCGGCTAGACCAGACGGACTTCATCACGATCTTGAGATCGGCAAGCGTTCGTCTACATCATCCACGAGTACAACCTCGTTAACGCTATTCGGTCTTCGAGGGTATGTATTCTATGGATGTATATCCACCCGTTGCTTGTATCTAGTAGATAGATCTTGGTACTTAGATGTTCCCAACGTAGGAAATTTTTTGTTTTCTATGCTGCGAACCCTACAGTGGTATCAGAGCCGGATCTATGCGTAGATACTTTGCACGGGTAGTACACATATAAGTATGTGGGCGATGATGATCATTTTATTGCTTCTTAGTTGTACTTTGGATATTGGTGGCATAGTGGGATGAAGCGGCCCGGACAAACTTTACATGTCCTCGCACATGAGACCTGTTCCACGCTTGACATGCAACTAGTTTGCATAAGTGTCTAGCGGGTGTCTGTCTCTCCTACTATAGTCAATATCTAATTTGCAACGAGTTGTCAACAATTTGGTTATCCTCGTTGTGGTTCATGTTCGTAGGTAAGAACGGTTCTATCTTCGAAAGCCCTAAGCCACGTAAAATTTGCAATGGATAAATTAGAGGCGTCTAGTTTAGATTGTTGCTGGGCTAGTGTTATGATATGGTGATGTTGTAAGTAGAAGTATGAGATGATACTCTTACAACATACATAACGTGTAAACTCCATAGACCTTGGATTTACACATAAAGGAATGATATTGATCATACCACGATGCACATGATAGAGATCATATACGGGAACCATATCATTCCACTAATAAACATGTGATGTTTGATAGCATCTTATATTGCTTGTTTGGCGTTTTATTAGCATAATAAGATGATCCCTTATTTAGATATCAAGATAAAAATGTGTTATTCCTTAAGTATGCACCAACAATGTTTCGTCGCTTCAAGACATCACGTGATGATCGGGTGTACTTGAATCCACGAGCATATCTCGGGTGTAAGACAGTTACACACGCGAATACTAAGGTTCTTACTTGGCGAGCCTAGCATATATAGACATGGCCTCGGAACACGGACCGAAAGTTTAAGCATGAGTCATATAGTAGATATGATGCCCATTTGATGCTCGCCTTTGAAGCTACACCGACTCACGTGATGATCGTACTTGGTGTAGTGGATTTGGTTCATGTAATCACCAAAAAGGCACGAGGGATGTCGTTTTTGAGTGGGAGTTCATTTCTAATTTGGATTAGTAGAACTCAATTTATCATAAATTAAATCAAAGTGAATTTGCATAATTTGTTGTAGTCATTGGCATTCGTTCACCACCTTATGCATAGTTGTAATTGAGATAATAGAACTATAGAATTATGGATATATACTTTACGAACTGGTATCATATTGTGTTGAGTGTTAATCTAAAGTTTAAAGTCCTATTTAAAACTTTCAGCAAACTCTATTTACCCCGTGAAATTTAATAGTTGGTATTAAATCGAGAGTAACAATTCCAGTATTAGTATCTTAAGTATCATGTTTGCCTCCATGATTCTTGATTGTTTTAATATCAAGTTTATCTAGGAGCTGAAAGAATTGTTTCAGAAACCATCATGTGTGGCAGATATAACGATATCTGAAACAATGTTTTGGTTGCAATATGATAGAGTATAATATGTGTTCTCATATAGGATGAGAATTTACAAGGGTTGGAGATGCTAGACATCCTAATCATCCAAAAGGGTTTTGGAAAGCAACATTATACTCACGATTCTCCTTATAAGCTACATTATCTTGATCATGAAAGTCGTCATGATAAGGATGAATAGAAGATGTATGTAAAGTGTTTACTACACTAAAATATTACCAAAGAATGGATTTTAAAAGAATACCGATCATTTTGATGATGGTGATCTACTTCAAAGTGCAAGTCCAAAGGTATTATTATTTGAATATACACGCTTTGGACTATGTGTCATGTATATGACGCCACTTTGGTGTTGATAGATTCTTTTAAAAGGTAAAAAGGAAATGTTGAAAGAGAATCTATAAAATATATATGGCAGAAAAGAAAAGATTGGAAATATCCAATTTAGGTATATGGATGATATACATGTTATGGTTATATTCTTTGCTTGTTAAACAATGTGGTTCTTGGGTATTGGATACCGAATTGGTTGGTATGAAATTTCATACGGAACGACGCAATTCATAAACCACAATGGCCTAAATAACTAGCAAGAGAATATGTGATGATGTTCATCGAAAACAAACAAACCGTTGTTTGTATTTCTCGTTGACATCAAAGCTTGACTTCAAGATTTGTTTTAATAATTGTTATTTGAATCAGGTATTATGAGAACAAAGGTTGTTCAAATAATTATCGTATTCCATATAATATGGATGATTTACAAATCTAGTTGGAGAAATCACATCCATAAAACCTAATGCTAAAATGTCGCAAGACAAATGATTGGAAGATCACTTACGAAGTGACATCGCCGTTTAAATTACATTGGAAAGAAAACATGAAGAAACTCCATTTTCATGGATTTTTGGAGTCTTTGATTTGATCAAGTGACGCTTGTGAGACTTTCCTCGGGATAATTAAAACTTCGTTCAAAGGCCAAAGAAGAACGAACGACTAAAATATTGGAATTTATACATATCGATGTATGTAGTCCATTATGTGTAGTCGTAAGCGATGGGTTTCAACTTCATATGCTTTCTCCAGAAATTTGAGTGAATGTTCACTTAATGAGAAAGAAGTATGAAATATTTGAAAAACGTTTCAAAGACTTTCAAGATGAAGTGAAAATCATTGTAACAAGAAAATAAATGGTTTATGATTTTATCATAAGGGGTTTATTTGAGTTACAAGTGTAACTAGAAAAATAAATGAATTATGATTTTATCATAAAAGGGATTTATTTGAGTTACAAGTTTAGCAAAACACCTAGATTTACATCTCCCGAAACACCATAGGAATATGGAGTGTTTGAGATTTGTAAGGAAACCTTGTTTGACATGGTTGGATCAAAGGTGTTATTTATAAAACTGCCATTATGTTTTAAAAGATTAAAGCTTTAGAGACTACCGCTTTTACACTGAAAAGAGCTCCATCTTGATCCGTTGAAATGACACCATGGAAGTTATGGTTTGGGGTAAAACCCAAGTTGTCATTTCTAAAATTTTGGTATGCTAAACATAAGTAAGATGTTTACAACCGAAGTCGGATGAGCATGTCTTTGTAGGTTATTTTGAATAACAATTGGTTATTCCTCCATAACACCAAGGACAAAAGGGTTTGTCGCTTGAAACATGAAGTTTCTTGAAGAAGGAATTTTTCATAAATGTTAATTGGGAGGACAATAGAACTTTGATAAGGTTAACGAACCTTAGCTAAATATGCTGAGTTGCGCAGCACCGGAAATGGTTCCGGAGGCTGCCATAATGCTCATAGCTTATGTGCCTCAAAGGTTGTGGTCACGGAGATCTAAAGTTCCTATTGAACCAAGAAGGTCGGATAAACAATCAAATGATTGAGATTTGAGAGTAAATCATTATTGTTTGACAATGATGAACCAGATACAAAGAAGCGATGATGGGCCCTGACTCCGTCAAATGGCTTGAAGCCATAAAATCCGTGATAGTTCCATACACGAGAAATCAAGTTTTGAACTTGGAAGACCCTCCAGAAAGTTGTAAGAACCCATTGGTCGTATTTGGATCTATAAAGAAACAGACATGGATGTTTCACATCTATGAAATAGTCGACATGTTGTAAAGTATTTTACGACAATGTTCAAGGAGTTGACTATGATAATATTTGATCTTTCATAGCGATATTTAGTCTGGACGGATTAAAGTAGCAACCACTACATATAATTTGGTATATGGTAGATGAATAAACAAAACAAAATTCTTCTAATAGAATGGTTACCTAGGACGTGTACATGACACGGTCCAAAGGGTTTTGTTAAAATTCAAAGGATGCTAAAGGGCATGCAAACTTCAATGGTTGAAGTAAGCATCACGGAGTTGGAATCTTCACCATGATGAAAAGGAGTTTTCATCGAGACGATGAAGATGCTTGCATTTGCAAGAAATTAAGTGGGAGCGCTGAGACACATTTCTAATACATTATGTGGATGGCATCTTGTTGATTAGAAATGATGTATCTTTTATTGACAATGGTTAAGAATTTCATTTCGATGAAAGACTTAGGCAAAACCCGAATATTTAGCATGAATGTCTATAGTGGATGGTGTGATGCTAATATGGTTGTTAAGCGTACATATATGAGATATTGAAGGAGTTCAATATAGAAACAACAAGAAACGGTTCTTGTCACATGGAAAAGAATTGAATCAAGATTCAAGTGTATCGACACTTGATAAGTGAAACAAGATTCAAGTGCTTTGACACTTGATGAGTGAAATCACGAGAATGTTTTGATCAATCATACCATGATATGTACACATCCAGATATGTCATATGCTCTAAGTGTTATGAGCATATACCAGAATGAATCATAAAATGATCATTGGACTATAGTAAGGATATTCTTATGATCTTTTGGAAGAACTAAGAATATATTTGTGTAGAGGTGACAAACAATTACAAATAGTTCATTGTAAAGAGTTACATTGATACTAGTTTTGTCACAAGATACAAATTAAGTTTATCTCAATTTAAACTATGGGTGGCACAATGTAATGGAAAGGAGATTCCATGATGGATTTGGAAGAGTTTCAAAGTTAAGACATTGTGACGAATACTACAACAAAAGGCTAAGTATATGACTGCTATAGTAGCAGCGAAGGAGGGAATTTGTGTCAAGTAGTTTGTTATCAAACTAAGGTGTGGTTCGCAACGGGCTAACACTAAAGATATATTGTATGACAATAAGTATCGACGTGTTTTAAACCCCAAGGAACTAAAGGTCTCACCGAAAGACCAAATTTATACAATGCCATCTCATTGGAGAATGAGTGATGCGTGAAGACACAAAGACATGCAAATACACACGGACCTGAAAGTGTCAGATCCGTAGATTATGTTAACCACTTGCAGTTGCGTATTTGGAACACCAGAAAGCCATAGGTGATTAATACACAAAGATTTCAAACTAGATTATTGTCTCTAGTGCAAGTGGGAGACTAAAGGGAATATGCCCGAGTGGCAATAATAAAGTGGTTATTATCGTATTCCTTATTTATGATAAATGTTTATTTTACATGCCATAATTGTATTAATACGAAAACGTTAATACATGTGTGTTTAATAAACAAAAAGGAAGTTCCTAGTTATGCCTCTCTTATAAACTAGCTCGTTGATTAACATGATGATCAAAGTTTCCTGATCATGGACATTGGATGTTGTTAATAACGAGGTCACAACATTAGTGTAATGATGTGATGAACATTCATCCGAAGTATAGCATTACGATCAAAGTCATTGAGTTTATATTGCTATAACAACTTACAAAGTGATCCTAATCCTTAGACCATGAGATCATGTCAATCACTAACACCGGAAGAGTTTCTTGATGACATCAAACGTCACACCGTAACTGGGTGATTATAAAGATGGCTTTAGAACTACTAAAGTGTTATGTTGAGACCCATGGATCGAGAGTGGAATTTGTTCATCTCGTTGACGGATAGATATGCTCTGGGCCCTCTCGGTGATATCACATTGATTAGCTTGCAAGCAAGTGATTTGATCGCTAGAATGTTATATCACGGGAACGAGAAAAGAGCGCCATGCCCCTTGGGTGCCCCCCTCTCCCCTATAAAAGCCCCCCCCCCCTCCTCCTCTCAAATGACACCTCCTCGCGAAGGATCTCTCTCCCCCCTTTAGAATTTCCCCATGGTCTCGGATCAGCGAGATACATGTTCCCGGTGGCTTTTTCTGGAAGGATTTGTTGCTTCCGCTGCTTCGCTGGAGCGAGGGCGCGGAGGTTGTCGGGGTACCCGTACGTGTGTGCGATCACAGATGCACCACTGCTTTGAGGTGCTGGACTTGATCGTGCTGGACCGGCTGGACCAGACAGACTTCATCACGATCTTGAGATCGGCAAGCGTTCGTCTACATCATCCACGAGTACAACCTCGTTAACGCTATTCGGTCTTCGAGAGTATGTATTCTATGGATGTATATTCACCCGTTGCTTGTATCTAGTAGATAGATCTTGGTACTTAGATGTTCCCATCGTAGGAATTTTTTTTGTTTTCTATGCTGTGAACCCTACAACCTCGTACCCGCCAACTTGCCGCCTTCCCCCACCTCTCTAAACACGCTCTGTGAGGACCCCTTCATGGCGTAGTCGTCGGCAATACCACGAGAACCCCATCACCCGAATCGTTCAGATAATGTGAGCCGTCTTGATCTCCATCGTTTATAAATTCGAACAATATCTCTTCATCATCTCTGTTGTCCATAACTTAACTAATCCAGAAGAAAGATAAAACACCAGAAAAGAAAGGGAGACAATCACCACATGGCATCAAGCAATAATGATGATATGACAAGTTAAATGATACTGAAATGAAACCCTAAGGCATGCTTCTCCTTATTAAATAGGTCTGAGGGTTGCAAACCCTAAAACAGGAACACCGAAAAGGAAACTACAACAACTAACACAGGCATCGATATTTTATTTGGTCGGAGGGTTGCCAACCCTAAAATAGGAACCCTCCTCCTCTTGCGACGGGGGCGAGACACATATTGCGGGTATGCAATATTTTGATCAATATTTTATTTTCCATATAAAAATAAACACCTAGCATATTTTAATAAACCAAAGTTCCTATCTAAACTTCTAAACTTTGTCTTCACACTAAAATAGGAAGTGGAACGCTAAGGCTTTTTAGCAGCCATAAAAAAACACCGGTTTTTTACTTCAGTGCATCGTTTCATGGAGTAAAACTACACTATCGACATGTCATCCTTGTGCGGAGATGGTGGCGGTAAAAAGAATACCGGTGGCTCAACTAGGTCATTTTGTTATTGGAAAGTCCGAGTGCAGTTGATATCTTCTTCATATTAATATATTTATTTTATTAAAAATACCACACATGGAAGAAACATTGTTATTAATAAAAAATGTGGCATATACTA
The DNA here is from genome assembly GCA_030063025.1 of Avena longiglumis. Taxonomy (NCBI): domain Eukaryota; kingdom Viridiplantae; phylum Streptophyta; class Magnoliopsida; order Poales; family Poaceae; genus Avena; species Avena longiglumis. The sequence goes on along the minus strand of CP125974.1, from coordinate 187,048,035 downwards.
CACATGACATAACTACTGAGCCTACTTAATCAAAGATGATATGCTACAGAACATATCATGAATTAATTCACAAACCTATGAGCGGCACACTTTCCAAACCAGGGCATGAACTCTCTCATAAGCTTAACCACTCACATTCCTAGTTACCTATTTCATCTTTTTAGTAAACGACGCATAGTAAATGCAATCAAAATGTTAAAAATAACCTGAAAAAACATGCTCTAAGTCAAAACCTCGGCGGTGTGCGGCAGCGGAGCGCCTCCTCCTTGTGCGTGCGGGCTGCTGTGCTTCCTCCTCCTCCTTCCACGGGAGCGGCAGCGGCACCTACTTCTCATAGTGCAACGGCAGGCTAGCACCGGTCTCAGCCTGCCACAACCGTATCAATCGGGACTAAAGGTCCTTGATCCGAAACTAGAGCTGGTCGTGTCCGTGCAGCATCCTAACCGTTGAAACCGAGACTAATACAGACACAATCAAAACCAGAGCTAAAGGTCTGGCGAAAAGACCGTTTTCTACTAGAGTCTCAGAGGATTTAAATAGACTAACAATCCCTGTACTTGTCGGGCTGATTCGATTTAGTCTTTGCACTCGAAATTGCTGATTTTTGTCTGTTTACTTATGAATTGAGCTCGATTTAGTCCTAATCCATATTCAGCATCGAAATTGCGCTGATTTGGACACCACGTGGACCGAAATATTGCAGGAACACCCTCTCGCATCTAGAATATATTTTTCACTGCTAGATATTTGAACATACCCCTTCCACATCAGCTCCATTATGCAGAGCGCCCCACGCCGTCGCAGATCCTTTCGACGAGAGAGTTCTATTCTAGGGAGGACAAAAGGAAGGTTTCGACGGTGGTGGAGGCGACGTGCAGTGACAGAGGCGACCGTTGTTGGACCGGAAGGTGTAGCGACATATTTATAACGGGAGGTTAACTAATGGTATCATGATAACACACGAGGGACTAACTGCAAATTTCCAGACCATCTTAACTCCTACAAGTGGGACACACCTCCATGTGGCATCCGAGTAAGCGTAATTTTAACGGGAAACATTGATTAGAACTAAATCAAGCCTAATTCACAAGTATACAAATAAAATTAAGCAAATTCCGTATACGAAAACTAAATCAAGTCAGTCTAACGAGAGTATAGAGACCGGTAGTGTATTTAACTCGTCTCAGAGAGCTCGAGCACCAACGCGGCCGGCCAGCTTTCATTGGTGTGTCTCAAGCAGACAGGTAGGCTGCCGACCGTGACATCAAACACTACCGATGAGACTGCCGTCTTGGGTCATGTTGGCTAGACGTGGCCGGCCGGTGGCGGGTAGCTTGGGTTGAATTATTGCAAGCTGCTGCCTCGTGCGTACGTGTCCATGATAAAAGACATCCGGCCGGTATCAAGAAATAAATCTATTTTTGTATCCTTGTACACTCTGATTGGCCGGTTATCTTAAAAAATACTTTTTTCGTTTAAAAATATAAAATATTTTAATTAGTGAAGCGAATGTATCTAGATATTTTTTAGTGTATAGATTTAAATAAATCTATATACTAAAAGATGTATAAATACATTTACTTCACAAATCTAAAACATTTTATATTAAATAGATCTAATCCCTAAACGTGCAGGACTCTGAATATGAGGGCAAGTGATTCCAAGAACTCAGTTAGGGACTTAGCTGCACTGGAATAATACCCTGGGGTGCTCAAGAAAAATACGGCTCTGTCCAAGACCCTTTAAAACCCTACCCTTTACACAACCAAAAAGAACAACTCAGCAGTCGGCTCCAGCAATCAGGCCCCCGTTTCCGATTGCAACAGCGATGGCTCGCTCTGGCGGCATCGAGACACTTGCCATCCTCCTCCTAGTAGTCTCTTGGTACGCCGGTAGCGGCCTTTGCCGTGCTAGGCCGAAAGGGCGGCGCCATAGTCGATCAGGAGCCCGAGCTGGAGTCGGCGGTGCCAGGGAAGTACGCTGTGATCTTCGATGCCGGCAGCACGGCCACACGCGTCCACGTCTTCCTGTTCGACAAGAAGATGGAGCTCGTCAAGATTGCGACGACGACGTTGAGGTCTATGCCACGGTAGGTAAGCATCTCAGCAGCATCTGCATCATCCATGTTCCTTTTCTTAGACGGGATCTAAATTGTACTTGTCATGTTCTTTACACTGAAGCCCGGATTCCCTCGCCCCGGCGCCGATCTGTTGCCGCCGTCGCAGCATGTGCAACCGCCGCCACTGTCAAGCTCGACCCCGGCCTCCTCTCCCCCTCCCCGCACAGGCCTGGACGTCGCCTCCCCCAAGCCCGGCCGCGAGCGCGCGTCGACAACTCCCTCTCGCCATCGTCCTGCACCGCCGCCATCGTGGCCCTTTCCTTCGCCCCAAGCTCGGCCCTGCCCGGGTCGTCCTCCGTCTGCCTGCAAGCGCGCCGCCCGACGGCACCTCGCCTCGGAGCGCCCTGGCCCTGTAATTGCATCGTCTCCTTGACCTGCCAGACGCGCCTCAGTTTGAGCTCGTTGTTGTTTGGCTCCGTGTAGCACTGATGTATTTCTTATAGTGTTGCTTCCTGGTAACCAAATATGTCTGTGTTTGTTCAAGTCAATTGGTGATCTTGGATTCCCACATCGTCTAACTCCGATCTCCTACACTGACAAGATCTACCTCGACAAACAATTGGCGACGACCCTCGGAGTTTGACACCGACAAAAGACGGACAACAAGAACTCCAACACGGACACCGGAGGCGCTGGCGCCGGATCGACAAGATCTCCTTCATGGATCTCGAAGACCTTTTCTGGAGTACGAAGTCGAACCTGAACCCTCGGCGAACCCCAAGTTCTCCGAACCAAGATGTGTGACCCCTTCCCTATACCCTATTTTAATAAATACAATATAATTTGTGCATATTAAATTGTCCATGCTTGCACACATATATTAATATTCGGGGATATATGGCGAGTCATCCACTAAATAAATATGGAATATATAGGAGTGCTATTTGTCCTGTCCTGGTTCCATTTAATATTGTGTAGCGAACCGATGCCACGTTTCATCTTGTTAAGTCAACATTTAAATTGCGGGATAAATAAACAACTCGAACCATAATATTCATTTGTCGGGATCCCGATTCCGCTTAATATTGCTAAGTGGGACAGCATATTGCCATGCCATGCATCATATCGTAAACATGGTGGATCTTCCGCCCTAGTATTAAATATTGCATCCGGTTGCTCTTTTTAGTGTTTGCTTATTCACCGGATAGGACGATGAGTTGGTGTGAGATACGACAAGCCTCCGGTTTTCCGATTTTGTCTCACAGGCGAGCATTCTCCCTCTTCTACCTATTTTGCGTTTATAGTCTTTACTTCCTTCTTTTGATCTACTGCTATCCTTATTGTCGATGCTATAGTAACGTTCCTTTAATTACCTGCTCCACTATATTGCATTGGTTATCCTATTGCCTTGTTTGATTAGCTAGTTTTGTCCTTGCGAGTCGTAGGCATGCTTAGTATTGCTCGCATACAGGTTGAACATGATACTTGGATGTTGATGGTCCTAAGATAATTAAATTGGTGATGTTGGTTATGGTTATGGTTTCACCTAATGATAAGGACCCGGCAGGGACCACCTTTGGGAACTGCTTGAGCCGACCTAGGACCCGTTCGTTCTACGATACCAGTTCTGAGTTGATCGCGCTAACCAAACGTGGGGCCTCTGGGATCTCCCCTCAACTACCGGCGCTATTCGTATATCCAGAGAGTTACAAAATTGGTTTTCCATTTGGTGCATACGCATAATATGTCCTCGGACATGGGTGAGTTGATATGTCTTCGGACTTGATGTTTTGGTGGATTGCCATGGCTTGCATACATAAATCGCGGTATACGGTGGCGGCACCCACGGTGTGTACAGGTTACCCCGCAGGGCCCGATCCACCAGTAGGCGCAAACGCTGTACCTTCCTTGAGAATCGTCGTACCTCTTGGTTGGATTCCCCACAGTAGGTGATGCCTCTGGATATGCGTGTAGTTATGGGACAGTTCTTGTTGTGAGATTCGGATGGCACGCGTAATATGTTGCCTGAAGGGTTGAGCATGCGTTTGGGTACAGTAGTGCACCCCTACAGGGTGAATCTTTTCGAGAAGCCGTGTGTCCACGGTTATGGGCGCCTCAGGAGTACAGTGTCATGATCATAGACAACGCCACTAATGTTTTGCCTCTAATAATATGAGTAGTAATTAGCCTTATCAACTAAATACCTGCTTAACTAAAATTGCCACCGTGTGTGTTCCTCTAGAGGACTTCCTCGACTGGTCTTCGAGGGGGAAATCTTTGGATGGGTTATGTTTGGTGTTATAATATTGTTACCGCATAGCGCTCTCTTATCCCGCTCTAATAGCCGAAGTTGTATCGTGTCTCTATAAGTTAGATAGCGCAAGCTTTGCTGCCGCTGGGCCCACCATACCTATGTAGGCGAGGACCGCCGAATTCTAGTCTCGCCGTGTACTGGCCTCAGTACTGACCGCTCTATTTTTGTTTTCCTTTGCCCTTTGTCGGCACCCTTTTGGCTTGACAGGTATGTGATTGACGACGTTAGCAAGGTTACCCTTCCGGCTTGGCCTGGGCAGGGTTGGACACCGCTTGGTTATTCTTCAGGACTCTTAGTCCCATTTGGATCTTGTCCGTACTCGGATACTATTTTGCTTTCTTCTTGAGTTGTATCTTTGTATTGTATCTTTTGTATTCTTGACTCGTGGAGTCGTTGTTGTATATGTAAGTTCTTGTGGAATCTGTTCTAAACTACTGTGATGTAACTACTTGTATTCAAATCCCACCCACACGAAAGTGTCTGGTGGGCATCTTTGAATCGCTTCTATGCGGATTATGGCGGTAAATGTTGAGATCTGCATAGACCCGATTCGGGGGCGTTACAAGTGGTATCAGAGCAAAGGTTTACGATACCCCACTGGTCCAGCCTGTAGGTTAACCTTGCCAATGGCCGATGTCTAGTGTCAAAACTATTTTGCTATAAACGCGTTGGATAGATCTGATTAGCTCTGATTTACTCCTTATCTCTATTCTTTCACCTCTTATCTTTGCGTGTTCTGATATGATCTCTTACCTTCTTCAATTCTAGGATTTCTCGCGGTTGGGTTTCCGTCGTACCTTTAGGGTTCCGCTCCCCTCCTTCTGTAATGGTGGAACTACATCTGGATTTCACTCTATGTAACCTCTCTTCCTATGCTTTCAGTGTTTTGCGAATCCTAAGACGACGACCTCTTTACCTCTGGATCCTTTTTCCGAAGCTTTCCAAGCACCACTTGCCAAGATCTTCAATCTGGATTTCGGGAGTTTAGTTGCATGATCCTTCTAGTCATGTACAGAGTAATGCTTTGAGTGCGGAATGGAGTCATGACCATACCACTACTCATATCATTCGCTTTTATACATTGAATGGTGGACCCATGTGAATTCTACTCTTTTCACGAAATTTAAGGGTGGCCTTATCTTTGATGCCTCTACTTGCGACTTTGCCTCTCCGGAGTGTTCTTCCGAAGAACGTGAGCAACCAACCCTTGTTGGTGGTGTCGACGATTTCAAGACGGAGGAAGAAATCTTGTTAGTGGTGTCGCGACCATCAACCTGACACAAGAAGGTCCAATCATCAACCCCCTTCCCCGGTGTCTTTATTTGGATCTCGGGACGCGATCCTTGTTAGTGGTATCGAGTTGTAATGCCCCGGAAAATATTCCGAAATAAAATTGCGTGTTATTTTCTATTTTGCATCATCATGAAATGATGCATACTTTTGCCCTAAAATATTTTCATCAAAAGCCTACTTTGTTTTCTAATGAGTCCCTCCTTTAATTTCAAATCAAAACCCTGGTCTTTTTCGGATCTTTTATTTGTCTAAAAACTATTTATAAAAGACTATTTTAAAATAAAATAAAATAAATAAAAATATTTATGGGGGAGGCAGCCAGCCGCCAGGCCCAAAAGCCCAGCAGCCAGCTACCTACAACCCCATCGACCAAACCCTAGCCTAAACCTAGCTCCACCCGCACCCCGCTCGTCCGCCGCCGGGCACATCTCACGCACACACACGCACCTGGCCGCGCTGCACTCAACACGCCAGGACACACACCCACACACGCCATAACACACACTACCGCACCCATGTTGGGTTCAGACCCAACACACACGCCCTCCCTACCTGTACCCAACACCGCACGCTCACACGTTCCTGGTCCCAAACCCCACACACGCACAGGACACGCACAACATGCACACGTCCTGGGAGCGTCGTGACCCCCTCGCCTCGATCCCCTCACCTCGTCTACCTCCTCTGCCCGTGACCGTCGTCGCCCTTGGCCGCACGTCGCTCCTCCTCGACAGCCTTCACGCAAGTCGCAGCCTCCCTCGCCGACCTGGCTTCGTTCCCTATTGCACCTCCCTCGTCGCCCAGCGTCTCCGGCCCTGCCTCCTCTCGCCATCGCCCTCCTCCTCCCGCTGAAGCCCGGATTCCCTCGCCCCGGAGCCGATCTGTTGCCGCCGTCGCAGCATGTGCAACCGCCGCCACTGTCAAGCTCGTCCCCGGCCTCCTCTCCCCCTCCCCGCACAGGCCTGGACGTCGCCTCCCCCAAGCCCGGCCGCGAGCGCGCGTCGACAACTCCCTCTCGCCATCGTCCTGCACCGCCGCCATCGTGGCCCTCTCCTTCGCCCCAAGCTTGGCCCTGCCCGGGTCGTCCTCCGTCTGCCTGCAAGCGCGCCGCCCGGCGGCACCTCGCCTCGGAGCGCCCTGGCCCTGTAATTGCATCGTCTCCTTGACCTGCCAGACGCGCCTCAGTTTGAGCTCGTTGTTGTTTGGCTCCGTGTAGCACTGATGTATTTCTTATATTGCTGCTTCCTGGTAACCAAATCTTTCTGTGTTTGTTCAAGTCAATTGGTGATCTTGGATTCCCACATCGTCTAACTCCGATCTCCTATACTGACAAGATCTACCTCGACAAACAATTGGCGACGACCCTCGGAGTTTGACACCGACAAAAGACGGACAACAAGAACTCCAACACGGACACCGGAGGCGTTGGCGCCGGATCGACAAGATCTCCTTCATGGATCCCGAAGACCTTTTCTGGAGTCCGAAGTCGAACCTGAACCCTCGGCGAACCCCAAGTTCTCCGAACCGAGATGTGTGACCCCTTCCCTATACCCTATTTTAATAAATACAATATAATTTGTGCATATTAAATTGTCCATGCTTGCACACATATATTAATATTCGGGGATATATGGCGAGTCATCCACTAAATAAATATGGAATATACAGGAGTATTATTTGTCTTGTCCTGGTTCCATTTAACATTGTATAGCGAACCGATGCCACGTTTCATCTTGTTAAGTCAACATTTAAATTGCGTGATAGATAAACAACTCGAACCATAATATTCATTTGCCGGGATCCCGATTCTGCTTAATATTGCTAAGTGGGACCGCATATTGCCATGCCATGCATCATATCATAAACATGGTGGATCTTCCGCCCTAGTATTAAATATTGCATCTGGTTGCTCTTTTTAGTGTTTGCTTATTCATCGGATAGGACGATGAGTTGGTGTGAGATACGACAAGCCTCCGGTTTTCCGACTTTGTCTAACAGGCGAGCATTCTCCCTCTTCTACCTATTTTGCGTTTATAGTCTTTACTTCCTTCCTTTGATCTACTGCTATCCTTATTGTCGATGCTATAGTAACGTTCATTTAATTACCTGCTCCACTATATTGCCTTGGTTATCCTATTGCCTTTTTTGATTAGCTAGTTTTGTCCTTGCGAGTCGTAGGCATGCTTAGCATTGCTCTCATACAGGTTGAACATGATACTTGGATGTTGATGGTCCTAAGATAATTAAATTGGTGATGTTGGTTATGGTTATGGTTTCACCTAATGATAAGGCCCCGGCAGGGACAACCTTTGGGAACTGCTTGAGCCGACCGAGGACCCGTTCGTTCTACGATACCAGTTCTGAGTTGATCGCGCTAACCAAACGTGGGGCCTCTGGGATCCCCCCTCAACTACCGGCGCTATTCGTATATCCAGAGGGTTACAAAATTGGTTTTCCATTTGGTGCATACGCATAATATGTCCTCGGACATGGGTGAGTTGATATGTCTTCGGACTTGATGTTTTGGTGGATTGCCATGGCTTGCATACATAAATCGCGGTACACGGTGGCGGCACCCACGGTGTGTACAGGTTACCCCGCAGGGCCCGATCCACCAGTAGGCGCAAACGCTATACCTTCCTTGAGAATCGTCGTACCTCTTGGTTGGATTCCCCACAGTAGGTGATGCCTCTGGATATGCGTGTAGTTATGGGACAGTTCTTGTTGTGAGATTTGGATGACACGCGTAATATGTTGTCTGAAGGGTTGAGCATGCGTTTGGGTACAGTAGTGCACCCCTGCAGGGTGAATCTTTTCAAGAAGCCGTGTGTCCACGGTTATGGGCGCCTCAGGAGTACAGTGTCATGATCATAGACAACGCCACTATTGTTTTGCCTCTAATAATATGAGTAGTAATTAGCCTTATCAACTAAATACCTGCTTAACTAAAATTGCCACCGTGTGTGTTCCGCTAGAGGACTTCCTCGACTGGTCTTCGAGGGGGAAATCTTTCGATGGGTTATGTTTGGTGTTATAATATTGTTACCGCATAGCGCTCTCTTATCCCGCTCTAATAGCCAAAGTTGTAACGTGTCTCTATAAGTTTGATAGTGCAAGCTTTGCTGCCGCTGAGCCCACCATACCTATGTAGGCGAGGACCGTCGAATTCTAGTCTCGCTGTCTTGGCCTCGATCTTGACCGCCTTCTCTGTTTTCCTTTGCCCTTTGTCGGCACCCTTTTGGCTTGACAGGTATGTGATTGACGACGTTAGCAAGGTTACCCTTCAGGCTTGGCCTGGGCAGGGTTGGACACCGCTTGGTTATTCTTCAGGACTCTTAGTCCCATTTGGATCTTGTCCGTACTCGGATACTATTTTGCTTTCTTCTTGAGTTGTATCTTCGTATTGTATCTTTTGTATTCTTGACTCGTGGAGTCGTTGTTGTATATGTAAGTTCTTGTGGACTCTGTTGTAAACTACTGTGATGTAACTACTTGTATTCAAATCCCACCCACACGAAAGTGTCTGGTGGGCGTCTTTGAATCGCTTCTATGCGGATTTTGGCGGTAAATGCTGAGATCTGCATAGACCTGATTCGGGGGCATTACAAGGTGGTTCCGTGCAAATGGCATATGCCATTTCGCCAGATGCTGCTGAGGCTACTCCAGTACTGCCTGACGGGAAGGATCCGTATATTACCAAGGAGTATCTGAAAGGAAGAGATTTTTTTTTTGAGGTGTCTACGGCGGGCTCGAGGCCGGCCTGAACCAATAAATTAATGAATCAAAGCGAGTCGCAAAATACAAGAAACTCAAGAAAAGGAAAACGAAAGCCTCGAGCAACTACAGTTGAGGCAAACTTTACAAAATATACAACAGAAGTTAAAGAGGTAGTGGTATGGCGTGCAACAGACTAGTCATTGAGGTGAGAAAACATCACTGCCCAGTCTTGCATGAGAGACTTGTTAGCTTGATTAGAGGTCCAGTGTGACCAAAGGTTAAGGTCATCCGCACACCGTCGAAAAAGAAGAGAAATGGACTCGTCCACATTCCTAAAATTTTTTTTTGTTTCGGCGCTTCCAAATATTCCAAAGAGCACAGATAAGCACTGACGATCTGACGGCGCACGAGGATTGCCCGTGCCACAGATCTCTGAGCGAGGAGCAGTCTTGAACGTCGTCGAGCAGAACCGGAACAGCATCCCAGAATGGATCAATCGAAGCACAGTGCAGCAGGAGGTGGTTAGTGGATTCAGTCAATGGGCAGAGCGGGCAAGTATCAGACGAAGCAATGCCTCTCCTGAACCTGCGCTCATTAGTAAACAGCCTACCTCTGTTCGTCAGCCAAAGGAAGATGCGGCAACGATTCGTCGCCAAGTTCTTCCAGGTGACAGTTGCGAAGGGAATATCCTGCATGTGATCAAAAGCTGCCAAATATGAGGATTTGGTGGTTAGAGGCCTGCCATCCGAATACGCGACTTTAATGTCCTGGGCACTAGAAACAAGGTTGACTGTGGCAACCAAATCCTGCAACTCCGAGAGTTCCAAGGACGCAGCGGTCTTTGGAACATCTATGTTCCAAAGGAAGAGATTACAACGTCTATGTTCACAGGTTGGACATGTAGTCTACTACGGTTGTTATGCACTTTTTTTTTCAAGGCCACATGTTTCCTAAATATTGAACTAGACATGCTGTTTAATTTTGCACATGATTTTACAGTATTAAAAATGTATCAAAATTGCAAATCTAAATATTATTGTCTTCCACTGCTTGTGGTCTTTCCATTTCAGCTACTTGAACTACGGTGCTCAGGCTTCTCGAGTAGAGATCTTCAAGGCAAAGAATGGATCATTCAGTTCCTGCACGATGGCGGGATTCAACGGTAGTTAGTGCACATTATCTATATAGACACCTTTCTTCTTAACACTTTATTTTCGGTGTTTCCTTCCTTTGAACTCACAAAATTAGAAACATAAGGACGGCCACGATTAGCTGATACCTCTTCATGCGCTCTGAACGGAAGGGGTATCTGCCATTTTGTCCGTCCTTATATTTTTAGTTTCGTGTTTGAAGTCTTGTTAATTTGGTTGAGTCATCGAGGACATTCGTATCTGATTTACTCTATGTACTCATGTATATATTTGGTGATCCTTCGCAGGTAAATACACCTATAATGGAGAGCAATATGACGCCATAGCGCCACCAGAAGGAGCAGCATACGACAAGTGCAAAGAAGACGTCACAAAGGCACTAAAACTGAGCGCACCCTGTGAAACGAAGAACTGCACCTTCAATAGCGTGTGGAGTGGTGGCGGCGGAGCCGGGCAGGGCCAACTCTACCTCACCTCCAGATTCTACTTCATGGCATCTAACGTACTAAGAAACATAAAATATGGATGGATTGATTGAATTAATGATTCGACAAGGACTGATCGAATTAATGTATATTTATGGTCTCCCACAGGCTGGCTTGATCGACAGGGACGCTACCAGCGGGAAGACCACCCCCACGGCCTTCAAGGCCGCCGCCGAGAAGGTTTGCCCGATGAGCTTCGAGTAAGCAAAAGTTGCGTACCCAAGGTTCCGAGCCACTGACGCATCCTACATCTGCATGGACCTCATCTACCAGTACACCTTGCTCGTGGATGGATTCGGTAAGCACCTTAGCTAAGTTACAACAACGCATGTTGAGCAATACAATTAACATGGTTTCAACCTTATGTGACCCTTGAGATGTAATAATTTGGATACTTCAAACTATGCAATAAAGCAAACCACTCGAGTGCTAGAAGTTGTTGGTGTTTCATGGTAATGTGAGTGCGATTAATCATGCATTTAGCTGATGATATGATATGGTGCTTGTTGTAGGTTTAGAACCGACTAAGGAGATCACAGTAGCAGAGAAGGTGAAGCACGGAGAATATTTGATGGATGCCTCGTGGCCTCTGGATGAAGCCACAGAAGCTGCCTCGCCCATAAAGCGGCACCAAGAAGCTTGAGTTATATATACATGCCCCTCGTATAGGTGCATGTGTAGCTCGCAGAAAGATGGTTGTCGCAAAGCTAGTCCAAAATCTAGCCTTAGACTTTCTTTTCGTTGTATGAGCCGATGTGGCCACCAGCGCTGATGCCTAGCATTTTATCTTTTCAATAAAACTATAACTTTTGAAGATGTTGGGAGTTTTACCTTCCTTTTTTAATTAAACATCCCCAAGAAAAGGAGAAAACTATGCATCTAGAGCTTACCAAGTAGATTCTTCTAAAATCTTGATCTTATTTGATATGTTACATCTGGTTCACACTCAACATCCATCGGTAGGAAATGTCTGAGTGCCTATTAGATTCCCGAGTGTAAAGCCAGGTTTGACTGTCACTTGTTAGTGCTAAAAAACACCTAGACCTTTTAGTAGATTGAACCCAATTAGTTACGGTTGTGTTGTCCGTGAGTGCTTTATGTTGTTGCATTGGAAACAATATGTTGTACAGTAAGTGATCTTAGGCCCTTTTCCCTCTTGCGTCCCATGTTGAAAAGAGTAATAACCTGGGGGACTCCCTCAGTGAAACCCTACAACATAATAGAAGCTAAATGTTGCCTCTAGGTGAGCCACTCATTCCCTTCTACATGGTAGCATAGCCACTGGTAGCAGAGGTGGCATCACTGATGAGAACCAGGGTAGCGGAGATGGTCCTATTGTAGTATCTCATCAGAGGGGTAAGCATGGGGTGTGTGTGATCTTTTGCAGGTGGAAGCATATCCAAAGGAGGTTGAAGAAAGCGGTGCTCATGGTGGAGTTGCGTTGTTGTGAGTAGAGATGGCGAAGGATCTGGCCAAGGTGCTCGACAAGCTGGTCAAACTGCTAGTTGTAATGATAGAATATGAGGCATACTTTTTAGGCTACTGGTGGGGAAGGTAAGCAACCAGCCCCAAAAATAGAGGTACAATACAAGCTTGAGATCATGTCAAATGAGAACAAGCTGGATTGGGTTGGAAATTATCTTAGTTGATCCATGAGTAGGTTGCTAGTTTTGAGGATGGAATTGATAGATGGGTATGTGTTGGAAAATGTCAGTGAGCCTAAATGAAAGATGAGAGAGGAGTAGAAGAAATGGATGTTGTGGATTCAGCGATACTCACTTGGCTACTGAAATTCCTTGACACTTGCTGCTCTAGCATATGTGCAAGCGCTTTCCATGTCAACAGATGTATGGGATGCCCTGTCAAATATTTATTCAGGTAAGGGAAATGTTATGTTGGTCTCTTGAAGGAACAATACACAATTTGACTCAAGGTGAAAGCACAACAATGACATATGACATATGTGGGAGATATGAAGCATGCGTGGGTAGATTTGGATCACCTAGCCCCTTGGGCTGCCTCGTTCTGGATGAGTGGTAGCAGTGAAAAAGTGGATTAGGTACATAAGGGTACTAAAATTTCTAAAGGGAATTAATCATGCATTCAAGGGTAGGGGGATGCTCTAGTGCATCTGCATCAGTTTCCTACACTAGAAGAGGCCATTGTAGCCGTGTCACAACAAGAGACTAGGATGAAAAAGATTGAGAGAGCGGAATTAGTACCTAAACCTATTTACTATGTGTCGAATAGGTAGGATGTGGCATCCCGCAAAACCACTACTAGAAAATCGCGTTGAATTTGTGCATTGCATCGTCATCATCATGCATTGTTTGACTGCATTATTTGAAAAGCCTAGTTTTGAATTGTACAAAAACCCCGCTTATTTTCAAACACAAAACCCCGATCGCATCGGAGATTTTATTTGTCTAATAACTGTTTGCAAAATAGCCTGGTTTTAAATTAGACAGGATTAAACAAACACAAAAACTAAAACAGCCCCTACCCTAAATCCTAGTCCCACCCAATCTATTCCTACCCACCAGTCCCTGGCTGCCACCTCACCCCTTCCCCTTTTCCCTACCCACTCTGCCACCTCAGCAATCCCTCTCCTCTTCCCACCTCTCTCTCTTTTCTCACCCAATCCCCTTCTACCCTCTCTCCCACTCTCTCCCTACCCCACGGGACCCACACTCTACCGCCCCAGCCCTGGTCCCTGCCCGCGGGACCCACCCAGGACCCCCACTCCCTCACCCATCCAACCACACACACCCTACACTACACGCACACCACGCGCACTCCACACGCATGCGACACACACACCCTGCACCGATCCCAACCCCCCCGCGTGGACCCCACCCCGGGCCCGCCACTCCCACCGTCTCCTTCCCTGCCCTCCCACAAGCAGTCCTCCGGCCAATGAGCTCAAGGCCTCTCCCCGCTCGCGTGCTCGCCGCCTTTCCCCCTAGCGCCGCCCGCTTCCCCATGGCCGAACACCACCGCTCGCCGCCTAGCTTCCGGCGCCCGCCGAGCCGCCCGCTCCGCCTACCGCGCCACTCCGCCGGCCGTCGGTAGCGCCGGCCGTCGCCGCCTCCAGCGTGCCCGCCTCCGTCGGCCCGCCTCCACCTCGTCTCCGGCCACCAGCGCCCGCCTGCCCTCGAGCCGCCCGCCAGCCCCGAGCCGCCCGCCCGCCGTCGACCTCCTTCCCCACTGTTCGAGCCCGCGCCGTGGCTCCGCCTCGATTCTCCAGCGACCTCGCCTGCCCGGCGACCGCACCACCTCGAGCTCGCCGGCCGCCTCTCTGCAACCGCCTTCCCGCCCAGGGGTCTCGCCGCGCGGGCCATGCCTCCGCGCAGCCGCTCGCCTGCGGTCCCTCCTCGCCGTTCGCGCCACCGCGGGCCGCCTCTCCTCTGTCTCCGGGCCCGGCTCTCTCTCTGGACACCTCGCCGCCAGCGCCGTGCCTTCGGCTCCAAGTCACCGCGGCCCTCCTGCACCGCGAGCATCGCTTCATCCTGGGCCTGCTCCGTTTGTTTTTTTTCCATCTTTTTGTTTCGGGCCGACCAAGCTCAAGGGGACCGCACCAGGAACCTAGACCCAAAACCGTCACCGACATCCGAATCCCCGTCCGAGAATTCCAAGGCCTCCATCACGGCCCCACAAGATCTCCTCATGGAGCCCGATGACACCGGTACCCCAAGACCTACCACACGGACGCGCCGCGGATTCGGAGGAACCCCCGGACGCCAAGATCACCGTCTCGGAACGACACGACCTTCTCCTCGGACGCCAAGAACTACAATCGGTACCCTAAGGCACCGCGACCCCGGCGCATCAAGTACTTCTTCCCTGGGACGCCATGACTGGGACCCCGGGCCCGAAGGCCACATGGGACGACAAGTACTCCGACATGGACCCGATTGAAGTAAACTCGAAGACCACACCTCGACACACCAAGTTCACCAAGAAACGTTCCCGGAGTCCGGTTGTCGAGCCGAACCCGTGGAACCCCGAACCTCCCCAAGATCTACGCTAAGGCACGACAAGGTCTACCTCACGTACACCGAGAACCTCCCCCGAACGCCAAGACCGACAACATGACCCGAAGACCACGGATGCGCCAAGACCTACCCCGGAGTCCGAGAACGATCCCGTCAAGTTCGTCGAACCCTGAACCCCGAGATCTGATCACCGTCGAACCCCGGACCATGAGACCGACCCCGAACCCCGGAACCCCAAGATCGTCGAGACCCTAAATGTGTGAACCCTTATCCGAACCCCTATTTTATAAATGCTAAACATAAATTGTTGCACATTAAATTGTCATCTCGCATGCATATCATTTGTTTGGGGGCCTTGTGCCGATTCACCTCATAATTAAATATGGGGCCCATATGCGGGCAAATCCAGCCTTCTATTGGCCTCATTTAAACTTGTGTAGCGAACCGGTGCCATCTTTTGTCTTGCTAATACAATATTTAATTTGCGGGGGATCTAAATAACTTGAACCGTTTAATTAATTGTCGGGACCCGGTTCCGCTTAATATTGGCCTAATTGCATTGAACCTTTGTCATGCCATGCATCATACATGCATCATGCCCGATCTTCTGCCGTAGTATTAAATATTGCATCCGGTGTTTATTCTAGTGTTTTGCTTCTTCGCGGATAAGGCCGTTGAGTTGATGTGAGCTTCGCCCCGATCTTCGGTTGAACCCTTTGACAATGTTTTCAGGCGAGCATCTCCCCCTTTCTACCTATCTTACTTTTATAGTATTTATTCCCTCCTGTTGATCTATTGCTATCTGTGTTGCGATGCTCTAGTTTTCGTACCCTTTGATATCCCCTGCAGCCTTATATTGCCTTGGACACATCCTATTACCTGTTGTTTGGTAGATAGTTGGACTTGCGCGTCGTAGTCGCTTGCTCAAGTGCTGTTGCGTGTCGTTCAATGCCACAGTTGTTGATGTATTGCCGCATGATGTTGATGGAGATGATCCTAGTTTTACTTATCGTCACTTTAATTTCTGTTTAACAACTAAAATTGAAATAAGCAGAGGCATCGGTGGGTGATAGAAAATATTTGGTTTCCGAACGCCCACTTGTGTCCCGTAAGACCCCGAGTACTTGATACCTGTTCCTTGATTTATCGCGCTATCCACATCCGGGAGGTATATGGGACCCCCCTGAGCCAGAGCTTGATTCATTCTTATTTCTTGGGGCCACAAACTAGTTTGAGGTTTTATTTACGATCCTGTACTTATGCCATGTTTTACTGCTTTAAATTGTGCGAGGAGCACATCTTGTTAGGATCGGGACACGATTCATGTGTCGACAAGCCCAGCCACACTTTCGGGTTCCCAGTCGTTCACAGCCGTCTACCCAAACCTTGAGCCCGTCTCGGAGTCAGCTGGCTTCGTTGCGGGATCTACTTAAGGGGTGGCCCCCTGAAATATTTCTGAATCCTCTGATTGTTCAGTCGTGAAAGCCTCGTTGGGTTTTGATTTGGTTTTTCCGAGGTTGATCGAGCGTGTGTTGCTATTGGTGCACCCCGGCCGGGTAAAACTTTCTGAAAGCCGTGTCCGCGGATATGGACGACTTGGTGCAGAGTATCTCGATCATAGACAAGCATAACTAAAGTTTATTGCTATAAATTTGACTTTATAATGACTAGTAATCAGCTTCACTATAATGGAATGGCTAATTAATACTGCCCACAATTGCTTGTTTGGTTGTCGCTTGCGACAAATGTATCTGACTAGTAAGTATTGCAACTACCACGAATTGGCTGAATAAAAGTACCAACAACTGCTGGGTTTTGAGGTTATCTCATGTTATCTGTATCTGATTAGTAATTGCTGCCACTATAACGGAATGGTTAACTAAAAGTGCCCACTGCTTATTTTATCAGGATGATTAACTAAACCTGACTAGTAAAGTGCCGCAACTATAACCGAATAAGTAAAACTGCCAACCGTGTGAGTTCCTCGGTTGACTTCCTCGTTCGGTCTCGAGGGGGAAACGCCAGGATGGGTTTGTTTGATGATAGCGTCAGGTTGGTTCCGGATAGGTCATTCTCATCCCTCTCTGATATCCGCCAGTTGTATCGAGTCTCTATAGGTTGTTGAGTGCATGTTGCCGCCGCCGCTTCAGTCCACCATACCTATGTAGGCGAGGACCGCCGAATTCTAGCCTCGCCGTGTCTTGGCCTGGCATCGACGCCTCCTTCTTTTCCTTTGCCCTTTGTCGCACCCTTTTGTTTAAGCAGGTTTTGAGATCGACGCCGCTAGCAGGGTTACCCTTCCGGCTTGGCCTGGGCAGGGTTATGGACGCCATTGGTTATTCTTCAGGGCTCTTAGCCCCATTTGCATCTTGTCCGTAGCTGGACGCCCTATCGTTTTCGAGGTGATTTGTATCTTTGTATATTATATCTCTTTCTTGACTCTTTGAGTCGTTATATATATATATCTACGTGGGTCCCATCGAGGACTGTTGTGTAATGTTATTACTGCCGTTTCCACCGCGCGAAAGTGCTGGTGGCACCTTTGAATCGTTTCTATGGGTTTGGCGAATTTTGCTCAAACTTGCATAGGTCCGATTCGAGGTGTTCTGAGTGGTATCAGAGCTCAGCAGTTGCGATACCCCACAAGTCCAGCCTGTAGGATAACCTAGCTAACGGCCGAAGTAGAGTGTCAAAACTATTTTTGAAAAATCGGTTGGATAGTTCTGATTAGGTTTGATTTTACTCCTTACCCCTTTGCTATTCCTCTCTTATCTCTACGTGTTTTGAATCCGCTCTCTTCTTCCTCTTCGAGTCCAGGATTCCTCGTAGTTGGGTTTTTCCGTCGTACCTTCAGGGTTTCGCTTCCCCCTCTGATAACGGTGATCTATCATTCGGTGTTCAAGCTGACTGATGAATCCGTCTACGGTGTTATCATCTTTGTTCCTTGTTTGTGCTTCCGGTGTTTTCCGACGCGACGACATCCTCTACGCCAGATCCGATGCAGAGTCTGCATCACTCCTTTGTTCCGAACCTCGCTTGTCGAGATCTTCAGTCTGTTTCCGAGAATGGTTGCACGCTTTTCCACTGATTGTGCAGAGTAATAGATTGGGTGCGTGATGGATTGGCCCCCATGCCGACTACCCTTTCTATTCGCTTTTGCACATTGAAGTGGATGAGGATGCATCGATTCCCTCTTCCTATCGAAGTTAGAGGTGGCTTTATTTGTTGATACCTCTACCTTCGACATTTTGTTCCCGGAGTGTTCTCTCGACGATCACGGACAACGACCTCTTGTTAGTGGTGTCGCGAGGATCTACACGATGCGAGAAGATTCAGATCGCCGCCCTTTTTCCCGGTACCATGAGGCGGATCTCGAGGGCGAGATCCATTGTTAGTGGTGTCGAATTGTGGCATCCCGCAAAACCACTACTAAAAAATCGCGTTGAATTTGTGCATTGCATCGTCATCATCATGCATTGTTTGACTGCATTATTTGAAAAGCCTAGATTTGAATTGTACAAAAACCCCTCTTATTTTCAAACACAAAACCCCGATCGCATCGGAGATTTTATTTGTCTAATAACTGTTTGCAAAATAGCCTGGTTTTAAATTAGACAGGATTAAACAAACACAAAAACTAAAACAGCCCCTACCCTAAATCCTAGTCCCACCCAATCTATTCCTACCCACCAGTCCCTGGCTGCCACCTCACCCCTTCCCCTTTTCCCTACCCACTCTGCCACCTCAGCAATCCCTCTCCTCTTCCCACCTCTCTCTCTTTTCTCACCCAATCCCCTTCTACCCTCTCTCCCACTCTCTCCCTACCCCACGGGACCCACACTCTACCGCCCCAGCCCTGGTCCCTGCCCGCGGGACCCACCCAGGACCCCCACTCCCTCACCCATCCAACCACACACACCCTACACTACACGCACACCACGCGCACTCCACACGCATGCGACACACACACCCTGCACCGATCCCAACCCCCTCCCCCCCCCGCGTGGACCCCACCCCGGGCCCGCCACTCCCACCGTCTCCTTCCCTGCTCTCCCTCACAGCGCCAGTCCTCCGGCCTGAGCCTGCTGCCCGCCTCCCTCGCGTGCTCACGCCTTCCCCATGCGCCAAGGCCCCGCTTCCCCATCCGGCGAACACCACCGGCTCCGCCTAGCTTCCAAGGCCACTGAGCCGCTCCAACCCGCTCCGCGCCGCCAAGCCGCTACCTCGCCTCACAAAGGCCGCGGTAGCTGCCGTCGCCTCCAGCGTGCCCGCCTCCGTCGGCCTGCCCCCGCCTCCACCTGTCTCCGGCCACCAGCGCCTGCCCTCGAGCGCCGCGCCAGTCCCGAGCCGCCGCTTGCCCCGTCGACCTCCTTGTAGGGGTTCGTAGCATGGAAAACAAAATTTTCTATCGCAAACAAACAAGCCAAGATCTATCTACTAGATTGTAGCAACGAGTCGATGGAGGAACTCACCCTTGAAGATTCCAAAGTGGTTAACGAGAGCGGATTCTCGTGGGTGATGTAGTCGTACTCTTCCCGATCTCAAGATCGTAGACGATCCTTCCAGCCACGTTCGGCAGCGCTTCGCAATCGGTCACACGTTCTACTTTCGCGAAGACCTTCCTCTCCTTGTTCCAAAGAAAATGGAGGTTGTAGCACTCTCTCGCGATTCCCAAAGACAACGGCGTGGTACCGGAAGTAGAGGGGAGATCCCGCAGGGCTTCGCCTTAAGCCGGGGCGAGTATGGTGGAGCTTATGAGAGAGAGGATTAGTGGCCTAGTAATTAGACACACCAATTAGAGGGCTCTAAACCAATTAGAAGGCTCTAAACTGTTGGCTAAAGCAATTAGAAGCTCTAAACCAAAACAGCTCTAAACCGGAGATCTAGAGTAGAAAGTAAAGCGTCTATGGAGGAGCCCTGCCTCCTTTTATGGGAGGTGTTCCTTGGCCAGGGAGGGAGGAGTCCCTCCCAACTCGGCCTAGGGCTGGCGCCCCTGGAGGAGTCCTACCTCCTCCGTTGGTTCCAACTCCTCTTGCTTGTTTCCCACAGTTTCTTGTTTTGGCGCTTGACTTTCAAACCGACATTTGACTTTTCTGTTTAGGATTCAATTTAATCCTTTATTTGGGACAGCAATAACACTTAGTACATGATGCAATCATTCAATGATCAATGACACATTCATGTACCCTTCCCGAGTCTTGGGACAATCCGAACCTTCTAGAACATTCCCGATGAAAACACTAATCATTCCCGAACTCAAACGGGACTTTCCTTATATGAATCTTATTCTCCAACCATTCCGGATCACCTCGTGATATCCCGGATCCCATCCGAGACTCCGAACAACATTCGGTCTCTTTCTCATAATACCATAACTACTCAAACAACGTCGAATCCTTAAGTGTGTCTCCCTACGGTTCGTGAATTATGCAGACATGATCGAGACACTTCTCCGAACAATAACCAATAGAGGAATCTGGAAATTCATATGGCTCCCACATATTTCTACGATTACTTTGCGATCGAATGAACCACTTACATACGATACCAATTTCCTTTGTCTCACGATATGTTACTTACCCAAGGTTATGATCGTCGGTATCTCTGCATACCTAGTTCAACCTTGTTACCGATAAGTACTCTTTTCTCGTTCCCGTGATATGTGATCCCTTGTGACCAAGTCACATGCTTGCAAGCTAATTGGATGACATTCCACCGAGAGGGCCCAGAGTATATCTATCCGTCATGTGGATGGACAAATCCCACTCTTGATCCATGTGTCTCAACCAATACCTTCGAACACTCAATGCCACTTTTATAACCACCCGCCACGGTGTGGTGTTTGATGTCATCAAAGCATCCATCGAAAGGTGATATGCATGATCTCATGGTCGAAGGAATTAGGTTACTATGTATCAGAAAGCATATAGCAATTGAACTAATGAAATGACTTGATCTTTATGCTACGCTTATCTATAGGAGTATGTCCACCATATCATTCTCCTAACGATATGATCTTGTTGTTGATAACATCTCAATGTTCATGATAGGGAAACCACAATCATTAATCAACCAACAAGCTAGTGAAGTATAGAGGCTATACTAGGGACTTCAAATTAAGTTTACAAAACACACAAGTATCAATGTTTCCTTGTTAATACTATTATAGCATGAATGTAAACATTTATCATAAACACAAAGATATAATAATAACTATATTTATTATTGCCTCTAGGGCATATCTCCAACAGTCTCCCACTTGCACTAGAGTCATCTAATCTAGATTACATGGTAATATACGAACACCCATGGCAGTTTGGTGTTGGTCATGTTTTGCCCTGGAGAGGTTTAGTCAACGGATCCGCCACATTCAGATCTGTGTGTACTTTGCAAATCTTTATATCCCCATCCCGGATATGTTCTCGAATAGCGTGAAAACGCAGCTTGATATGCTTGACTTCTTGTGTGACCTTGGTTCTTGCGCATTGGCTATGGCGCCCATGTTATCACAAGAGATAGACATTGGGTCCAGTAGACTTGGAACCACACCCAGCTGTAATGAACTCTTTCATCCATATCGCTTCTTGTGAAGCCTCGGCGACCATGTATTCCGATTCAGTTGAAGATCTCGCCACAACGCTTTGCTTTGCACTCCTCCACTAATCGCTGCACCATTCAAAATAAATACGATCCGATTGTGATTTAGAATCATCCGGATCGGTGTTCCAACTAGCATCGGTGTAACCATTAACAACGAGCTGTTCATCACCTCCATAAGAAAGAACCATATCCTTAGTTCTTCTCAAGTACTTAAGGATGTTTTGATCATTGTCCAATGATCCACTCGGATCACTTTGATATCTGCTAGTTAAACTAACAGCATATGCAATGTCGGGTCTAGTACATAGCATGGCATACATTAGAGATCCTATGGTGAGGCATAGGGAGTCTTACTCATCCTTTCTCTATCTTACGCCGATGTCGGACTTTGAGTTTTACTCAAGGTCGATAGGCAACATGGGCAAGAACCCTTTCTTGCTTTCTTCCATTCCAAATCTCTTTAGAACTTTGTCCAAATATGTACTTTGTGACAATGATATTTGGCGTTTCGATCTATCTCTATAAATCTTTATGCCTAATATGTAAGCTGCTTCGCCAAGATCCTTCATTGAAAAACTATTATTCAAACATTCCTTGACACTATTAAGAAGGTCTACATCATTCCCAATCAACAATATGTCATCCACATAGTATTAAGAATGCTACTGAGCTCCCACTCACTTTCTTGTAAATACAAGCTTCTCCATAAGTTTGTATAAAACCAAAACTTTTGATTACCTTATCAAAACGTTGATTCCAACTTCGGGATGCTTGCTTCAATCCATAGATGGACCGTTGAAGTTTGCATACCTTGTTAGCATCTATAGGATCGACAAAACCTTTGGGTTGCATCATATACAACTCTTCATCAATGTCTCCATTGAGGAATGCTGTTTTGACATCCATCTGCCATATCTCATAATCATAATATGCAGCGATTGCTAACATAATCCTCACAGACTTTAGCTTCGCATCTTGGTGAGAATGTCTCATCGTAGTCAACTTCTTGAATTTGTCGAAACCCTTTTGACAAGTCGAGCTTTATAGATGAACATTACCATCAACATCCTTTCTTCTTGAAAATCCATTTGTTCTCGACAGCCTTCCGGCCATCCAGAAGTCCACCAAAGTCCATACTTGGTTTTCGTACATGGATCCAATCTCGGATTTCATGGCTTCTTGCCATTTATTGAACTGGCTCATCATCGCTTCCTCATATGTCTCGGGTCATCGGTGTTGTCCACCACCATGACATTCATAACGGAATCATACCAACTGGAGTGGTACGAGTTCTCGTTGACCTCCGAGGCTCAGAGTAACTTCAACCAAGTTTCATGATCATCATCATTAGCTTCCTCCTTATTGGTGCAGGCACCACAGAACTTCTTCCGGTCGCGCTACTGCAATTTCGAGAGAAGGTTCAACAACCTCGTCGAGTTCTACTTTCCTTCCACCACTTCTTTCGAGAGAAATTCCTTCTCTAGAAAGGATCCATTCTTAGCAACGAATGTTTTGCCTTCGGATCTATGATAGAAGGTATACCCAATAGTTTCCTTCGTATCCTATGAAGACGCATTTTTCCGCTTTGGGTTCAAGCTTGTCCTTGTAACTTCTTTACATAGGCTTCAGATCCCCAAACTTTAAGGAGCGACAATTTAGGTTTCTTCCCAAACCATAATTCATACGGTGTCGTTTCAACGGATTTAGACGGTGCCCTATTTAAAGTGAATGCGTTGTTTCTAATGCATAACCCCAAAATGATAGCGGTAACTGTAAGTGACATCATAGAACGAACCATATCTAAGAGAGTTCGATTGACGTTCGGATACACCATTACCTGTGGTGTTCCCATGTGTCAATTGTGAAAGTATTCCGACTTCTTTAAATGCTCGCCAAACTCGTAACTTAGATATTCACCTCCACGATCGTAACGTAGAAATTTAATCTTCTTGTTACGTTGATTCTCTACCTCACTTTGAAACTCCTTAAACTTCTCGAAAGTTTCGGACTTATGTTTCATGAAATAGATATACCCATATCTACTCAAGTCATCCGTGAAGGTAAGAACATAACTTGATAACCACCGCGATGCTACACTCATTGGACCACACACATCGGTATGTATGATTTCCAATAAGTCCGTAGCTCGCTCCATCATACCGTAAAATGGAGTCTTAGTCATTTTTCCCATCGACATGCTTCAGATCTTTCAAGTGATTCAAAATCAAGTGATTCAAGAAGTCCATCGAATGGAGTTTCTTCATACGTTTCACTCCGATGTGACCAAGACGACAAAGGCCACATATAGGTCTAATTATCGCTTGATTTCAAACGTTTAGCCTCAATGTTGTTGATATGTGTATTTCCACTATCGAGATTCAATAAGAATAGACCATCTATCAAAGGTGCATGCGTAAAACATATTACTCATATAAATCGAACAACCATTATTCTCGACTTAAACAAGTAACCTCGCAATAAACAAGATCACGAGATAATGTTCATGCTCAACGCAGCACTAAATAACAATTATTTAAGTATAAAACTAATCCCGATGGTAGATGAAGAGGTAGTGTGCCACGCGATCACATCAACCTTTGATCCGTTTCCCACGCGCATCGTCACCTCGTTCTTCGCTAGCTTCCGTTTATTCTGCAAAGACTGTTTGAGTTACAAATATGAGCAACCGAACCAAGATCAAATACCTGCACTACTACGAGTACTAGTGAGATACACATTAATAACATGTATATCGATATACCTTTCTTCTTGATGTTGCCGTTCTTCGATCCGCCAAGTACTTTGGGCAATTCCGCTTCTGACCTTCTCCTTGCAAGAAAGCACTCGGTTTAGGCTTGGGTCCAGCCTTGGTCTTCTTCGGCGTGGTAGCTTTCTTACCACCCTTCTTGAAGTGTCCCTTTGCTTAGACTTGCCTTTCTTGAATTTGGTGGTCTTATTGACCAACAACACTTGGTGCTCTTTCTTGATCTCCACTTCGCAGATTTTAACATGGCAAAGAGTTCGCAACGTCTTGTTCATGTTCGCATGTTGTAGTTCATCACAAAGTTCTTGTAACTTGGTGGTAGTGATTGTAGGACACGGTAAATCCCCAAAGCATTAGGAATCACTATACCCAAGCTTTGAAGTTTATTTGCGTGCCTGGACATCTTAAGCACATGCTCACGACGGAGCTGCCTTCTTCCATCTTGCGCTTAAAGAACTTTTCGAAGCCTCATAGCTTTCAATTGCCGCATGAGTCTCAAAAATTAATTTGAGATCCTCGACAATATCATGTGGGTCCGACTCTTCAAACCTTTTCAAGCTCGATTCTAAACCATACAAGATAGCACTTTGAACTATGGAGTACGATTCTTCCGAGCGAGGTAAACATTCTTTACTTCATCGAAGCAAGTGGCTGCAGTGGGTCACCCAATGTGCATCCAAAGACATAGGTCAAATTACCACCGTGAGGACAATCCTCAAATTGCGGAACCAATCCAAGTTGCTTCCATTGTTTTTCAACTTTTCTTTCTCTAGGAACGCATTAAAATTGATGGTAGGGCTGCCATTGATCTACAACATATTTGCAATAGTTTAGACTAAGTTTATGACAAATTGAGTTCAAATTAATTAATGAAATTAAACTAGGTGAACTCCCACTCAAAACAATATCCCTCACATTGTTTTAGTGATCACACGAACCAAATCCACCATATCAACACCGATCATCACGAGAGTTGATATAGTTTCAATGGCGAACAATCATCATGTTCATCATATCTACTATACGATTCATGCTTTACCTTTCGTAATCCGTGTTCCGAGACCATGTCCGTATACATGCTAGGCTCGTCAAGATCAAACCTTAGTTTCTGCATGAGCAAATCTGGCTTGCTCACGTTGTATACACTTGCAGAATCTAGAACACCCGATCATCACGTGGTGCTTCGAAACAACAAGCTTTAGCAACGGTGCTAACTAAGGGTGAACACTTTATGATTTGAAATTGTTGTGCATGAGGGATCATCTTATAATGCTACCGTCGTCTACTAAGCAATACAAGATGCATAAAGGATTAACATCACATGCAATTCAATATATATGTGATATGATATGGCCTTTCTTCTTCGTGCCTTCGATCTCCATCTTCAAGCACGAACATGATCTCCATCATCACCGGCATTGCATCAAGGTCAATGACGCTTCTCCATGGTTGTCGTCCACCGGCTTCAACTATTACAACTACTTTGAATAGACATGCGGGTCTTAACATAAATTAAAGACAACCATATGGCTCCTGCCGTTGTCGACTTACAATAAGGAACATTGCATACATCGAATATAATCACAATCATGGCCATATCACATCATCAAGACACCGCAAAACAAAGTTAGACGCTTCTACTTTCTTTGCATATTTTACGTGGTTTGGGGCTTTCAATAAGTGTCGTTCTAACTTACGAACAAGAACCACAACATTGATACTAGTATTGTTGATCACCCGTTGTAAATTGGATCTTAACTATGCTAGGAGAAACATGCACCCGCAAAGCCACTTATGCAATACAAGTTACATGTCAAGCGTGGAGCAAGTCTCATGAACGATGTCATGTAAGGTTAGCCCGGGCCGCTTCATCCCAACATACCGCAAGATGCAAAGTACACAAAAAGCAATCTACAATAAAAGCATCAACGCCCACAATGACCATTGTGTTCTACTCGTGCAACAGATCTACATATAGACACGGCTCTGATACCACTGTAGGGGTTCGTAGCATGGAAAACAAAATTTTCTATCGCATACAAACAAACAAGCCAAGATCTATCTACTAGATTGTAGCAACGAGTCGATGGAGGAACTCACCCTCGAAGATTCCAAAGTGGTTAACGAGAGCGGATTCTCGTGGGTGATGTAGTCGTACTCTTCCCGATCTCAAGATCGTAGACGATCCTTCCAGCCACGCTCGGCAGCGCTTCATGATCGGTCACACGTTCGGTACTCGGCGAAGACCTTCCTCTCCCTTGTTCCAAAGAAAATGAGGTTGTAGCACTCTCCTCGCGATTCCGAAGACAACGGCGTGGTACCTAAGTAGAGGGAGATCATGCAGGCTTCGCCTTAAGCGGTGCAGTATGGTGGAGCTTATGAGAGAGGATTAGTGGCCTAGTAATTAGACACACCAATTAGAGGGCTCTAAACCAATTAGAAGGCTCTAAACTGTTGGCTAAAGCAATTAGAAGCTCTAAACCAAAACAGCTCTAAACCGGAGATCTAGAGTAGAAAGTAAAGCGTCTATGGAGGAGCCCGCCCCTCCTTTTATGGGAGGGGTGTTCCTTGCGGCCAGGAGGGAGGAGTCCTCCCAACTCGGCCTAGGGTGCCGGCCTGGAGGAGTCCTACTCTCTCCAAAGTTGGTTCCAACTCCTCTTGCTTGTTTCCCAGTTTCTTGTTTTGGCTTTGACTTTCAAACCGGACATTTGACTTTTCTGTTTTAGGATTCAATTTAATCCTTTATTTGGGACAGCAATAACACTTAGTACATGATGCAATCATTCAATGATCAATGACACATTCATGTACCCTTCCCCGGAGTGCGGACAATCCGAACCTTCTAGAACATTCGATGAAAACAGGAATCATTCCCGAACTCAAACGGACTTTCCTTATATGAATCTTATTCTCCGGACCATTCCGGATCACCTCGTGATATCCGGATCCCATCCGAGACTCCGAACAACATTCGGTCTCTTTCTCATAATACCATAACTACTCAAACAACGTCGAATCCTTATGTGTCTCCCTACGGTTCGTGAATTATGCGACATGATCGAGACACTTCTCGAACAATAACCAATAGAGGAATCTGAAATTCATATGGCTCCCACATATTTCTACGATTACTTTGCGATCGAATGAACCACTTACATACGATACCAATTTCCCTTTGTCTCACGATATGTTACTTACCCAAGGTTATGATCGTCGGTATCTCTGCATACCTAGTTCAACCTTGTTACTGATAAGTACTCTTTTCTCGTTCACGTGATATGTGATCCCTTGTGACCAAGTCACATGCTTGCAAGCTAATTGGATGACATTCCACCGAGAGGGCCCAGAGTATATCTATCCGTCATGTGGATGGACAAATCCCACTCTTGATCCATGTGTCTCAACCAATACCTTCCAACACTCAATGCCACTTTTATAACCACCCGATTACGGTGGTGTTTGATGTCATCAAAGCATCCATCCAGAAAGGTGATATGCATGATCTCATGGTCGAAGGAATTAGGTTACTATGTATCGTAAAGCATATAGCAATTGAACTAATGAAATGACTTGATCTTTATGCTACGCTTATCTATAGGAGTATGTCCACCATATCATTCTCCTAACGATATGATCTTGTTGTTGATAACATCTCAATGTTCATGATAGGGAAACCACAATCATTAATCAACCAACAAGCTAGTGAAGTATAGAGGCTATACTAGGGACTTCAAATTAAGTTTACAAAACACACAAGTATCAATGTTTCCTTGTTAATACTATTATAGCATGAATGTAAACATTTATCATAAACACAAAGATATAATAATAACTATATTTATTATTGCCTCTAGGGCATATCTCCAACACTCCTTCCCCACCGTTCGACCTCATACCGCCGTGGCTGCTCCCTGCTGACTCGCCTGGCCTGCCGTCGGCGATCGTGACCACCTCAAGCTCGCTGCCGCCTCTGCAACCGCCTTCCCGCCAGGGTTCTCGCCAGCGTGCCATGCCTCCGCCAGGCCGCCGCTGCCCTCCTGCCCGCGCGCCACCGTGGGCCGCCTCTCCTGCTCTCCGGCCCAAGACACTCTCTGGACACCTCGCGCCCGCCTTCGGCTCCGAGTCACCGCGACCCTCCTGCACCGCGAGCATCGCTTCATCATGGGCCTGCTCCGTTTGTTTTTCCCATCTTTTTGTTTCGGGCCGACCAAGCTCAAGGGGACCGCACCAGGAACCTAGACCCAAAACCGTCACCGACATCCGAATCCCCGTCCGAGAATTCCAAGGCCTCCATCACGGCCCCACAAGATCTCCTCATGGAGCCCGATGACACCGGTACCCCAAGACCTACCACACGGACGCGCCGCGGATTCGGAGGAACCCCCGGACGCCAAGATCACCGTCTCGGAACGACACGACCTTCTCCTCGGACGCCAAGAACTACAATCGGTACCCTAAGGCACCGCGACCCCGGCGCATCAAGTACTTCTTCCCTGGGACGCCATGACTGGGACCCCGGGCCCGAAGGCCACATGGGACGACAAGTACTCCGACATGGACCCGATTGAAGTAAACCCGAAGACCACACCTCGACACACCAAGTTCACCAAGAAACGTTCCCGGAGTCCGGTTGTCGAGCCGAACCCGTGGAACCCCGAACCTCCCCAAGATCTACGCTAAGGCACGACAAGGTCTACCTCACGGACACCGAGAACCTCCCCCGAACGCCAAGACCGACAACATGACCCGAAGACCACGGATGCGCCAAGACCTACCCCGGAGTCCGAGAACGATCCCGTCAAGTTCGTCGAACCCTGAACCCCGAGATCTGATCACCGTCGAACCCCCACGAGACCGACCCCGAACCCCGGAACCCCAAGATCGTCGAGACCCTAAATGTGTGAACCCTTATCCGAACCCCTATTTTATAAATGCTAAACATAAATTGTTGCACATTAAATTGTCATCTCGCATGCATATCATTTGTTTGGGGGCCTTGTGCCGATTCACCTCATAATTAAATATGGGGCCCATATGCGGGCAAATCCAGCCTTCTATTGGCCTCATTTAAACTTGTGTAGCGAACCGGTGCCATCTTTTGTCTTGCTAATACAATATTTAATTTGCGGGGGATCTAAATAACTTGAACCGTTTAATTAATTATCGGGACCCGGTTCCGCTTAATATTGGCCTAATTGCATTGCACCTTTGCCATGCCATGCATCATACATGCATCATGCCCGATCTTCTGCCGTAGTATTAAATATTGCATCCGGTGTTTATTCTAGTGTTTTGCTTCTTCGCGGATAAGGCCGTTGAGTTGATGTGAGCTTCGCCCCGATCTTCGGTTGAACCCTTCGACAATGTTTTCAGGCGAGCATCTCCCCCTTTCTACCTATCTTACTTTTATAGTATTTATTCCCTCCTGTTGATCTATTGCTATCTGTGTTGCGATGCTCTAGTTTTCGTACCCTTTGATATCCCCTGCAGCCTTATATTGCCTTGGACACATCTTATTACCTGTTGTTTGGTAGATAGTTGGACTTGCGCGTCGTAGTCGCTTGCTCAAGTGCTGTTGCGTGTCGTTCAATGCCACAGTTGTTGATGTATTGCCGCATGATGTGGATGGAGATGATCCTAGTTTTACTTATCGTCACTTTAATTTCTGTTTAACAACTAAAATTGAAATAAGCAGAGGCATCGGTGGGTGATAGAAAATATTTGGTTTCCGAACGCCCACTTGTGTCCCGTAAGACCCCGAGTACTTGATACCTGTTCCTTGATTTATCGCGCTATCCACATCCGGGAGGTATATGGGACCCCCCTGAGCCAGAGCTTGATTCATTCTTATTTCTTGGGGCCAAAAACTAGTTTGAGGTTTTATTTACGATCCTGTACTTATGCCATGCTACTTTCTGTATTTAAATTGTGCGAGGAGCACACTGTACTGTTTAGGATCGGGACACGATTCCGCGGTGTCGACAAGCCCAGCCACACTTTCGGGTTCCCAATCGTTCACAGCCGTCTACCCAAACCTTGAGCCCGTCTCGGAGTCACGGCCGTTGCGGATCTACTTAAGGTGGCCCCTGAAATATTTCTGAATCTGTGATTGTTCGATCGTGAAAGCCTCGTTGGGTTTTGATTTGGTTTTCGAGGTTGATCGAGCGTGTGTTGCTATTGGTGCACCCGGCGGGTAAAACTTTCGAAAGCCGTGTCCGCGGATATGGACGACTTGGAGCCGCGATATCGATCATAGACAAGCATAACTAAAGTTTATTGCTATAAATTTGACTTTATAATGACTAGTAATCAGCTTCACTATAATGGAATGGCTAATTAATACCCACAATTTCTTTTTTGTTTGTCGCGTGCGACAAATGTATCTGACTAGTAAGTATTGCAACTACCACGAATTGGCTGAATAAAAGTACCAACAACTGCTGGGTTTTGAGGTTATCTCATGTTATCTGTATCTGATTAGTAATTGCTGCCACTATAACGGAATGGTTAACTAAAAGTGCCCACTGCTTATTTTATCAGGATGATTAACTAAACCTGACTAGTAAAGTGCCGCAACTATAACCGAATAAGTAAAACTGCCAACCGTGTGAGTTCCTCGGTTGACTTCCTCGTTCGGTCTCGAGGGGGAAACGCCAGGATGGGTTTGTTTGATGATAGCGTCAGGTTGGTTCCGGATAGGTCATTCTCATCCCTCTCTGATATCCGCCAGTTGTATCGAGTCTCTATAGGTTGTTGAGTGCATGCTGCCGCTGCCGCTTCAGTCCACCATACCTATGTAGGCGAGGACCGCCGAATTCTAGCCTCGCCGTGTACTGGCCTCAGTACTGACGCTCCTTCTTTTTCCTTTGCCCTTTGTCGGCACCCCTTTTGTTTAAGCAGGTTTTGAGATCGACGCCGCTAGCAGGGTTACCCTTCCGGCTTGGCCTGGGCAGGGTTATGGACGCCATTGGTTATTCTTCAGGGCTCTTAGCCCCATTTGCATCTTGTCCGTAGCTGGACGCCCTATCGTTTTCGAGGTGATTTGGATCTTTGTATATTATATCTGTCTTCTTGACTCTTTGAGTCGCTGTTATATATATATATCTGTTCTGTGGGTCCCATCGAGGACTGTTGTGTAATGTTATTACTTCGTTTTCCACCCGCACGAAAGTGCCTGGTGGGCACCTTTGAATCGTTTCTATGCGGGTTTGGCGAATTTTGCTCAAACTTGCATAGGTCCGATTCTGAGGGTGTTACATAGGATACATGTGATTGTTACAATTGTGGAATAAGTGGAATCAAAATTGTTTTGCTCCAAGACATATCCGTGGAAGGGGTATAGCAGAGGAAAATGCAGGGGTATTCAAGCTTCCTCTTTGTCTCATTTATAATGTTCCTAATTGCATCATATAAGACTAAAACCTGACTATACACTTCAACATTAGTATCCAAATCAGTCAACTTTAGCAATAGTGCAATACCAACTT
Organism: Avena longiglumis; assembly: GCA_030063025.1. Classification (NCBI taxonomy): domain Eukaryota; kingdom Viridiplantae; phylum Streptophyta; class Magnoliopsida; order Poales; family Poaceae; genus Avena; species Avena longiglumis. Next base: position 187,016,170 of record CP125974.1, on the reverse strand, counting down.
AGGGAAAAGATGTCCTCAGTTTCTAAGTGGCGGCTAGTCAGGGCCTCAAGGTCAATAGTGACCGATGAGGCTCGGGGCCATGGCATTTTCTATGATAATGTTTGGACCTTTTAGTACTTTGATCGACAGAGGAAGGAAATGACCTTTTGCGTCATAATGGACCAGAAAATGTGTTACACTTCAACACTAGGTTAGTTTTGCAACTATTTTTTTGACACGGTTTTGCACTAGTTGAATATTCTATGATTGTAGCCAAAGTTTCATTAACCTGAATCAAATCATCAATACTCTCTCCGTTCCAAATTAGTGGAAATATATTTGTTTTCAAAAATGAATGAATCTACACAATGAAACACGTATAGATACAACATAGTGAGTATAATATTTGGTCTTCCATAGGTGGCTAGTATATTTCGTCAGTGCTTAAGCACGTCCATGGCATATACCATTTTGTGTACAAGACATAAATAGTTCTACAGAAATATGAAAAGAAAAAAACTAATTGTAGCAAGCAACAAGAGAGATATCAATATATAATAGGAGTACTATTTTGTACAATTTAGAAAAATGTAGTATGCATCTAAAAGTTGTGCTAAACCCATGCATGCAAATGATTGCATCTTCGCTTAATGTAATTTTAAAAAATAGTCGATCAACCCACCCCCTGAGGGATCTTGATCTTATAATCTACCACTAACTTACTTACAATCCTCAGTTCTGCAGAATGCATTTTCCTAGTTCTCCATGAAATGTTGTACTTATGGAGTCACTAAATCTACCATCTTTCTATATCATCGCCAACCAGTTTATCTTCTATGTTACCCGTGGTGATCTTGATTGTCTGGAGGCCAGTATTGGTATGTCCATTGTGTCTCTTCGGGCTGAGTAGCTGAAGTTCCCTGTGCCACAAGGTGGAAGCATTATAGAATGATGAGCATCTATAAATTGCAAGGATGTCTTTAAGGATTCAAAGAACATGAATTTATTGGCAATCCAACATGACCGTAATCATAAGAATCACAAATATTGTAGCTTCGAAGAATATACATTTATAGTACTAATTGGTATGAAACTACAAATATTATGTTCTAAATTATGAGATATTAGTCATCCAAAAAATGAATGACATGATTGTATGAGTGAAGAATTTTTGTTTCCCGTGGTCTCAAAAGAAAAGTAAGAATTGTTTTGTTTAATCTTTTCATACTTGAGAGTGTCAAAACTAGCATGTAATTTACGCAATAAAAAAGGTATTTATGCTCAACCGGAAATTTTCAGAGAATTGCAAACAACCAGGTTGTAAATTAAGAAATAAAAGGCTATATGTGTTCAAAATTATGAGATGATTAGTCATACAAAAATGAATGACATGATTGTATGTGCTAAGAATATTTGTTCGTTGTGCTTTCAAAAGAAAAGGAAGAGTTGTTTTGTTTACTTTTTCACACTTGAGTGTCAAAACTATCATGTTAATTGTAAAATAAAAGGATATTTATGGCCAACTGGAATTTTTCGAAGAAGTGTAAACAAGCAAAATTATAAGTATCATGTGTACATTTTTTCATTAATAACTATAACCACGTGCATACTTGAGTGAGAGTAACAAAATAGAAAAAAAATTATGCTCATTCTTTCACAAGAGCGAATAAAGGAACAGATACAAAATGCCTAGAAGCGATTAATCAGGGAGGCGAGCAACAATATGTGGCTATGAGAACTAACAAAGTGTGGTATTATGGTTTAATATTGAAAGGGTGGTACTTTGTTATTTACATGTTCATTAGTATTCTATAGGGAGGTAAAATATTATTAACTTCCCTCTCCACATTCTAATGTTGTGAGCATGCATATATGGTGTTAAAATAATCTATATACAATATCCTTAGCAGTGAAGAAGTCATATATTCTGTAAAGAAGGCCCTTGCGTGTTCATTTTTCAGTTTTACATGTGGATACTGATCGAATGGTTGTTCTGTTATTGCTTGATAATGGAACATGGCTCCCAATAAGGGCATGTGTTGAAAAAAGGATCTTGTGTTCAAGGTTCATTTAAAGTTGCAAAAAAATCGAGAAATGAACACTCCACTTTTCATAATACCCTTGAGCAACCTCGAAGAGATATATCAGAAAGCTTACTTCTTTTGTACTTTCTGATTGGCAGGCCATTATGAGTCCTTCTAAGCCAGAACGTCTGTGTTCAAAGTTGTGATGCTGCCTCTCCTGCCCCTCCTTTTCATTGTTCATCTTGAAATGGAATGACAGAATTACATTTTGAAGAGAAAGAAAAAGCAATGGAGTAAATGGAAATCAGAAAGATATTGATCATTAGAACATTTTATTTACAGTATACAAGAGTGGCATCGATACATATGACGTCCTTTACATGAGTTAAGTACTGAAGAAACAGGAACCCTTTGTCATGTAAGTCTATCGAGCAAAGGAGGTAAAATAAACTAAGGATTTAATGTTCACCTGAAAATTTTCATTTCGAACTAGTACTGCAGGCGAGTTGAGCTGGCTGTTGAGGACGACTGAGGCATGAATTGCAGGCGATGCTACGGTTGTTACCAGGCTCGCCGGCTTACCAGTAAGAGAGCACGTACCAGGTAGAGGTTCCCCTTGCACATTAGGGCTGACAAATATATGACTTTGCGATGGCATATGGTGGTAATCTTGCTGTTCTCTTTCATGTTCTCTTTCATGATCACCGGTTACTTGTTGGTCTGCACTAACCTGCAGGTATGTCATGCGTGTAAATGTAAATTCATGAATCCTTAAAGGGTTTATGTGTCGTTGAAAACATTCTAATGGGAAATGAATTGGAGCCATGGCAGTAAATAATTATTGCATTGGACAAAAACTTCTTGGCAATTTTTGCTTTCATGGTGGGTGGACAGTGGACACAATATTTTCTTCCCAAGGTTGTTGCTTGTGCTTGTGTCCCAAGTAAAAATGATTTGCAGCTGCAACTAACAAGGTTCATATACATTTTTTGTTTGTTGTTCTTTAGCTTCTCAGTTTTTTGTATCCATAGAAGGGAACTAATCATATAAACTATACCACCATTTCGAAAAAAAAATATAAACTATACCAAAAGCCAAAATATAAACTATGCCAAAATCCTAGTAGTTGTTAGATGTATATATCTATAGATTGTATTTCCCCATATGTTAGGGGGCTTCCTGCATATTTGCCTTGTACCTGTACTATATATTGTGGCCTTTGGCCCCCAGAGGAATATAACTTGTCTATTCCTAACATGGTATCAGAGCCGGTTTTAGGGTTTTCTTGCCCACCGGTCCTCTCCCTGTGACCACCACCGCCGTCAGCTCGCCCCGGCCATCGCCGGTTCCCGTTCTGGCCGCGTACGTGGAGTTCCTCGTTTTGCTCGTCAAATTTTCGGCTCGTTTTGTCCCAGATCAGATTGGATCTGGAATCGGATCGGACTGCAGCTGGGCGTCGTTGACCTCACTGAATCCCCGCCTGGGTGCTGCCTTCCGTCGACGCATCGTCCTTCTCGCCTCCCGACGCACGCGACGTGCGACCTCCCTGCGCCTCCCGACGCACGCGACGTGCTCCCTGGGCCCTCCTGCCTCCCGCCGTGACGCGCGGACTATCTCCCTGCCATCCCGCCACGCGCGCGCGGACTCCCTGCCACCCCGCGGAGTCAATCGGCAGCAGGACCACGCGGGGCCCCTGACGCCCCGCCCGTGACGCCACCCACCGCTCCCGGGACCCCCTGCTGCTCCCGAGGCCACCTGCCCACCTGGACCAGCCGCCCCATCTGGCCCACCCCAGCCGGCCGATTGGATCTGACCGTTGCCTGCCTCCGTCCCGTCCGACGCACCACGCGGCCTTCTTCGTCGGTTTCGATTCCGACTGTTGTTCTTCGTCAGCTTTCGCTTACATCTGAGAGTTAAAAAAAAGTGAGAGAGATGTCTTCTTCATCGGGATATGTTACGATTCCTCGCTGCCCGGTGATCTTCGATGGAGCGAATTACCCTGATTTCGCTGCCTTTATGCGCGTTCACATGCGCGGCCTTCGTCTTTGGGGTGTGCTTTCCGGCGAGGTCTCCTGTCCGCCGTGCCCCCTGCTCCTGTGGCTCCCCTTCTGCCGACGCCGATTGTTCTTGGTGCTGATGCCTCTCAGGAGGCCAAGGATGCTGCTCAGAGTGCCGATGATAGTGTCATTGCTGCTTATGACCTGAAGTTCAAGCAATACTCTTCTGATCTCGAGGCCTATCGTCACGCTCTGACTGCCTATACTCAGTGGGTTGATGAGGATGCTCGTGTTGCTGCTGTTCTCACCTCCAGTGTTCTGCCCCAGTATGCTGCTGAGTTCATGAGTCTCCCTACTGTTGCCGCTCAGTGGGCCCATCTTCGCCAGCGCTACCAGCCGTCTGGAGATGCTCTTTACTTGTCTGTGGTCCGCCAGGAGCATGCTCTACAGCAGGGTGATTCCACTATTGATGAGTTCTATACTCAGAGTGCTGCTATCTGGTGTCAACTTGATTCTCTCCGTACTGCTGTTTGCGGCACATGTTCGTGCTGCCAGATTGTGTGCTCGGATTTGGAGTTTCACCGTATCTATGAGTTTCTGTCTCGCCTTCGCCAGGAGTTTGAGCCCCGGCGTGCTCAGCTGAATGCTCGTGGTCGTGTTCCGCTCTCTGAGGTGTTGTCTGAGCTTCGGGCTGAGGAGACCCGTCTCCGTGGTGCTGGTCTTCTTGCGGTTCCCTCTGTGCTTGCTACTCGTGGTGCTCCTTTGCCGTCTGCTCCCTCGACTCAGCCGCGGTCCCCTGTGCCGCCGCCGCCGATACTACCCACTCCTCCAGGACAGGGTCAGGGTCAGCCTCAGCAGCCTCAGGGTCAGAGTCAGCACCAGCAGGCTCGTGGTCAGGGTCGTCGTGGTTCTCTTCGTCACTGCTCTTACTGCAACAGGGATGGCCACACTTGGGCCACCTGTTATACACGGGACCCCAGTCTACGTCAGCAGCACCAGGCTCGTGGGCAGTCGGCTCCTTCCGGATCTTCAGCAGTTGCTCTCTCTGATCAGGACATTATCAGGAGTCTTCGCGGTCTCCTTGCTGCTACAGGCTCTTCTTCGGCAGACGCTTCTGGTTACGTGAGGTTCTTTAAACCTTCTGCGACCACCACCTTCTACACGTCAGTGCGTCCCCGTGGTATCTGGATTCTGGAGCTTCTTTTCATATGACATCTGAGTCTTCTTTTCTGTCTGCTCTTCGTTCTCTCCCTTCTCCTGTCCGTGTTTTTACGGCTGATGGTACCTCTCTTCCCGTTTCTAGTCGGGGCACCCTTTCTACTTCTTCTTTTTCTGTTCCTGATATTTCTCATGTCCCTCTTCTTAAGATGAATCATTCTCTGCTAGCCATGGACCGACTCGGCTGTCGTGTCATTCTTGATCTGATTCTTGTGTTGTCCAGACCGTCGCAGTGCCACAGTTGGGCTGGCCCTCGCGTGCGTGACTCTTGAGGACTTTGGGAGTTAGGCGGCCGTGTTTCTTCCGCTGCCCTTCATCGCGGTTCTTCTCCGGTCGTCGCCTCTGCTACCAGCTCATTTCAGCGATGGCATCATCGTCTTGGTCACCTTTGTGACTCCGCTTTGTCGTCATTAGTTCATCGTGGTCTTATGGGTGCATCTCAGAGATGGGTCTTTACATTGTCGGGGTTGTAGGTTGGGTAAGCATTCAGCTTCCCTATCCTACTAGCGCGTCTGTATCTCAGCGACCTTTTGATTTAGTTCATTCTGATGTTTGGGGTCCGGCTCCTTTCGCTTCGAAAGGGGGCCATCGCTACTATATTTTATTTATCGATGATTTTTCTCGATACACTTGGTTGTATTTTATGCGCTCTCGTAGTGAAGTGCTCTCCATATATCAGCGTTTTGCGGCCATGGTCCGTACTCAGTATTCTACCCCCATTCGTGTATTTCGTGCTGATTCTGCTGGTGAGTATATCTCCCAGATGTTGCGAGGCGGCCTCAATGGGCCGGGCACCCTTGCTCAGTTCTCTTGTCCTGGCGCACATGCCCAGAATGGCGTTGCTGAGCGTAAGCATCGCCATCTTCTTGAGACCACTCGCGCTTTGATGATTGCTTCTTCTCTTCCGCCGCATTTCTGGGCTGAGGCTGTCGCTACGTCCGCTTATCTCATCAATATTCAGCCTTCTGCTGCCTTGCAGGGTGGTATCCCTCTTGAGCGCCTGTCTGGACAGTCTCCAGACTACTCAATGCTTCGCTTGTTTGGTTGTGTTTGCTATGTTCTCCTCGCTCCTCGCGAACGCACCAAACTGACCGCTCAGTCTGTTGAGTGTGTCTTCCTTGGATACAGCGATGAGCATAAGGGCTATCGCTGTTGGGACCCTGTTGGTCGTCGGATGCGTATCTCTCGTGATGTTACTTTTGATGAGACGCGTCCTTTCTATCTATCCCCGTCCACTGGCACTTATCCGGTGGAAGATCTCGATATCTCTTCTTTCTCTCTTTCCGACACCTCCTTCTACACCTATTGTGTATTCTTGAGGATCTCCTCCCCCGATGTCTCTTCTTCGACGCCTCCTCCTCTCTCCATCTAGTTCTCCTAGTTCTCCTCTCTCTCGCTCTCCGGAGCCTTCCTCTACTATTCCCTCTTCTTCATCGTCATCTCCTGCGTCGTTTTCTTCTGATGATCTTCCCTCTCCTCGTCCTGTTCGTCAGCGTCGTGCTCCCGACCGTTACTCGCCTAGTCAGTATGGTCTTTCTGTTGCCTCCGAGCCGACTTCTTATCGGGATGCTGAGCATCATCCTGAATGGCAGCTGGCCATGGCTGAGGAGATCGGCGCTTGGCCTTGACCGCACTGGGATCTTGTTTCTCCCCCTCCCGGTGTTCGTCCTATCACGTGTAAGTGGGTCTATAAGATTAAGACTCGCTCTGATGGATCTCTTGAGCAACTATAAAGCGCGTCTTGTGGCTCGTGGTTTTCAGCAGGAGCATGGTCGTGACTATGATGAGACCTTTGCTCCTGTGGCTCATATGACCACTGTGCGTACTCTTCTTCTTGTTTGTGCACATTGTCAGCGTGTGTCCCAGCTTGATGTTCAGAATGCCTTTTTCAATGGTGAGTTGAGTGAGGAGGTTTATATGCAGCCTCCTCCTGGGTATTCTGTTCCTGCGGGGATGGTTTGTCGTCTTCGACGTTCTCTTTATGGCCTTAAACAGGCCCCTCGTGCTTGGTTTGAGCGCTTTTACAGAGTATTGCTGCTGGTTTCTCCCCTAGTGCTCATGATCCAGCGTTGTTTGTTCGCACTTCTCCTTGTGGACGCACTCTTCTTCTTCTCTATGTTGATGATATAATCATTACCGGTGATGATCCTGAGTATATCGCCTTTGTTAAGGCTCGTCTTCGTGATCAGTTTCTTATGACTGATCTTGGTCCTCTTCGATACTTTCTTGGGATTGAGGTTTCCTCCACTTCTGATGGCTTTTACATCTCTCAGGAAAAGAATATTCAGGATCTTCTTGCCGTCTTGCTCTTGGGTATGAGCGCCTGTTGACCCCTATGGAGCTTAATGTTAAGCTTCAACTCACGATGGTGATCCTCTTTCGATCCGACGTTATCGTCATCTTGTTGGGAGTCTTGTTTATCTTCTTGTCACTCGTCACGACATCTCTTATCATGTTCATATTCGAGTCGGTTTGTTTCGCTCCCACTTTATTCACTATAGTCATCTTCTCCGTGTTCTTCGTTATCTTCGTGGTACGATCACTGTCGCCTTTTCTTTCCTCGTTCCAGCTCCTCCAGCTCGGTGCTATTCGGACGCTTCATGGCGGTGATCCTTCGGATCGTCGTTCACTTTCGCTTCTTGTGTGTTTCTTGGTGGTTCGCTCATTGCTTGGAAGACGAAGAAACAGACAGCGGTTTCCCGTTCGAGTGTTGAGGCTGAGTTGCGTGCTATGGCCTTGTTGACTGCTGAGGTGACCTGGTTACGGTGGTTACTTGCGGATTTTGGGGTCTCCATTACCACACTCAGTCTGGTTTTGTCTGACAGTACAGGTGCTATTATTGTTGCACGTGATCCGGTCAAGCATGAGCTTACCAAGCATATTGGTGTTGATGCTTTCTATACACGTGGTCGTGTGCTCAGTTGTTGCGATTATGTGCCTTCAGATTTACAGTTGGCGGATTTCTTCACGAAGGCACAGACCAGAGCGCAGCATGCTTTCTTACTCTCCAAACTTAGTGTTGTGGATCCACCATGAGTTTGAGGAGGGGTGTTAGATGTATATATCTGTAGATTGTATTTTCCCATATGTTAGGGGGTTTCCTGCATATTTGTCTTGTACATGTACTATATATTGTGGCATTTAGCCCCCAGAGGAATATAACTTGTCTATTCCTAACAGTAGCAACTATCAAGCTACAACGAGTTATTCAACAATTTACTCCATCTATAATATGAAAAATATTAGAAGTGAGTATAGCAAAGTTACCTCGTCATCCTGCTTCGGCAGTTGTCGCTGCATCTGGACAGCAGCCGCAGCGGCCAACGCATAGGCAGTTAGCCCAATCTGCATTGACCCCGGCGTCTCTACCTCCACGTCGCTGTCCCTCTCACGCTCATCCTGTGCCACCACTGCGGCAGCGACGCTTTGCCGCGGCTGCGTCTGGTAGAAGACCTTTGACACGATCAGCTCCCCCTCCTTCTCGTCCTCCAAGTCGCCGAGGTGGTACTGGTGCATCACCCAGTTAGTCTTCTCTGGCTTCCGGGGCTTGCCGAAGTTCATGTACAGGACCAGGATCTTCTTGCACCCCTTCGTCCTTCCGTCCACCATCAGCGGCCGAGTCTTTCCGGTCTTGTGCCACCGTGTCTCAGCACCATTTATGCTGTTGGGTAGGTCACGCTCTGCCTGGATCTTCCTTCTCTTCCTTGTGCCGGTCGTGTAGGCCTTGGATGGTCTGTGGAAGAAGTGTTTGCTCTGGCCATTTTTTGTTACACCTGGCAGATGAAGTACAAAGAGTTAGGGTGACCACAACCTATAGGAATAGAGTGGTAGCTATTGATTTGATAATACTGCAAACATATACATATGGTTCTTTTTTGATACTGCAGGCTACGTCTAGCTACATGTGTTTGGCAGATGTAAGAGTGTGGTAAAATTAATAGTATGTTGTCTTTTTGTTTTACAATTTTTGGTATTACCGGAAATATTTAAAAGGAAGAAGGTGGGTACACCCAGCTAAGAAAACTCCTCTCTCTATTAGGGAAAGTGTTGAATGAGGCCCATGTAGGCACACGTGCTAACTTTGAGTATGATTTGAGTGACACTATAATTGCAAGAAAAATCTTACAAAAATCATGCATCTAGCCGTGTAACACAAAATTATACAATGTGGCAGAAAAATTAATTCCATACAAAAAGAACTAGTGGTACATATATGAATGTAAATTCACAGAATTTCATCTTTTTCCATTTGTCCCAAATGGCACAACATTTCAGCATGAACATTTACGGATCAACACAAGTTCAGAGGTACATAAGGTACAGTCATTTTTGGTTGGAATAGGGGTTTTAGTACACCACAGCTTAGAAAATGTCCTCTCAATTAATTAAACGTTTGTGAAAGAGAAAGGTGTGAGCGCAGGTTGGAAACTTCAGAAGCATCTCCCCATCATGAGGAATAGAGGGAGATAAAAAGTGGTGAGGCATAGCTTTAGATAAACAATGAGTACCTTTGCGCACAACCAATCACTATGGAGAACACCAAAGAAAGCATGGCAATGCAGGCATGCAGTACATCAAGATCATGCGAAATATCAGAATATAACATATCTTTTTTCTTTCGAAACAGAACATATGATATATTCGAGATTCGAATAACTACAATAACCACTCAGGGAAGAGCCAGAACACAACACTAACAAACAATAGCAATAGAGTTAGAGTTAAAACGCGGTAGTATGCTAGTACTAAGTACTATAGTAAGTAGTAGTACTATAGAGTAGTAACTAGCAGTTGTTGGACGCATATGTTTTTGTGCCCGGGATCATGAGGTGCATTCATGCATATACTAATGTTAGTACTATGTATCGACCTCAGTTCTCACCTGGGAGTTTCTCGGGATGGGTGTAGCAAATGCCATCTTCTCCTTGTATGGTGGGTATGAAGTCATCTATGAGGGGGTGAGCCTTGGAGCCTCCGTCCATCACCTTCAACTCCAGATGCTCGATCAGCTCCTGGTCCGTCGGATCGAACTTGACGCCAGCAGGCAGCCCGGCCATGTCCTTCATGTGGCAGCAATGCGCAGGACATTCAACCAAAAAGATCTAACTTTGTCGTTGCAGTGTTGCACCCAATAGAATTACTGTAATATATGTACCGGTGTGCATTCAAGTGCATGGCCGCAGCTGGGGCAGCGTCGGGAAGCGGAGATCCGGTGCTCCTGGAGCTCGTCGTTGATCATGGAGTAGCCTTGCTGGCCCCTGTTCATACTTGCTGTTTGTAGATTATGTGCAAAATTATGTTAGTACTACTATGAATATCACAATACATGAGATACTTCAAGAATCAAGGGTGATAAAAATTGATAAATCAAGAGAGATATCAGTACACACAGTGGGGATGAAAATTGCACATATGAGTTGGAAGACAGATGCATGCTAGATCCTTCAAAGAATTCAGTTCAGTAGTTTAGGACTAAAAAGAAAGAGGGGTCCCAAAAATGAACCTCTCATATCTATATGTTTGTCTAGAATTATCTCTATGCATGTCAACTGTCACCCGACCCGGGACCTAAACAGTGGGGTACAAAGAAATGCACAACACATGCATGCATGGACTCGCCTAATCCGGCTCAGTGAACACCTTAATTTGGAGTTTGGGTATAGCCTAGTCCTTAATTTGTTAAATTACACACACAAAATTCATTCAGACAAGCCAATTTGTATTTTTTTACAAAGTTAATTAGGTCATTTTGAGTTTCACATAGCCAGTAAAACTAAAAATTCAGAAGCAGCAGCAGGAGACAGAAATACTCGTGGTAATAAATCAAAAATAAAACCAGAAGGCAGCAAATAGTTGTTGCTTGTAGGGCAAAATTTTCGCACGGCGCTTGGAGCATATCGAATTTGCACTTCTGCGGTATTTTTTTCACAAGGAAACACTTTCGGGCAAAGTGAAACCAAAAATTAAACAGGCCCAGCAAATCAACGACCACCGACTGCACTAGCAGGGCCCCCTCGAAGGCTATCTTCAACGTGATTAGCAAGCTCTCGTAGGAAGTAATGGTGGCCAGGGAAACCAGCATATCAGATCTGCCGCGGCCGGATTGATCTCGGCGACGGCATAAAGGGAATGGAGAATACGAGAAGGGGGGTGGGGGATAGAAGCGCGTACTCACATGGTGGGCGGGTGGTCGATCGATTCTCGAAGTGGCACGCCGCCGGCGCTGCGCGGCGCTGCCGGTGGATCGATGCGGGGGACGGAGATGAAGGGAGGGAGAGAGGGGGAAGCAGCTTTGCTGACTTGCTGGTAGGGCGAAGGAGAGATGATGGATACCGCTGCGGGACACTGGTCTTCCTTGCAATGCAAGGCAGCGCAGGCAGGCTGGAGCGGCAGAAGAATCTGCTGGGCCCCAGCGCCAGCGGCAGGGCGGTACAAGAGGGGGAACGAGGTGGGAAGCAGCATCACGCTGTTAGTCAGTTGTCACGTGTAGCTTGGCTTCCCCTGCAAGGCTGCAACGCAAGCACCACCACCAGCCCAGTTGTCAACTTTTTTTTTTTTCAAACCCTCGTTGCCACTGACCGTCTACACACACGCTGTTTACGTGTTTGGTTGTTCGGTGACTGATATGCTCTCATGACAATTGTAAATAACTCATAACTATTTTGTTCATGATTCTGAAAATAACTCAAAACTTGCAACATGAAAGTTGTGAAGAACGACGAGATTAAACTATTGGTCAAAGAAAATTGAGGATTTGCGGTTAGCCAAACTCAAAACCGATTACCTGAATGAAACCACATTGTTGGTGTGCATCTTTTTCGTATGTACCACATCACAAATCGATGGACTAGAAAAATTTAGGATCATGAGAGAGGTTGGTTCATAGGTGGGAGAGGTTGAACAATAGAGTAATGTTCCCAAGCTTCCAACCAATAAGCCTCAAAAGTCAAAGCTTACTAAGTTTGACCAAACATATAGAAAAATATCAACATCTATGATATAAATTAAATATATTACGAAAATATTTTTATGGTGAATCAAAGGATATTGTTTTAGTATTGTAATTTTTCATATTTTTGTCCAAACATTGGTCAGGCTTAGAAGCTGTTGGCATTTGACTAAATTTATAAGTCTTATTCATTACACAAAGGGAGTACAATACAGTAGTAATTGCAAATCTATTTGTTTATGAGTCTTGACACAAAAAACTTGCACACAAAAATTGTGTGTAACGGTGAGGTGAAGCTAATCTCAAAGGAAATTTTGCACTCGCAAAAAAAAATTCAAAGGAAATTTTAAATGATGGATCGTGTGCGATCGACATGATAAAATTCATCTAAAAAACTCTGAACATTAACATAAAATTGAGAAGATTCAATTAACGAAACTTGGAATTAATTGCTCGAATGGAATCACACTGTCGAGTGCATCTTTTTATGTTGACTTTGTCATGAGTCTAAGCACGATTGTGTAAATTGAAAAAGATGAGTACTCCATCTGTCCCAAATTACTCTGCATTCTAGGTTTGGTTAAAGTCAAACATGTTAAAACTTGACTAAACATCTTCAACAAAATAATAACATTTATAATATTAATTGTATACAATATAAAAGTATGTTTTATGGCGAGTCTAACTATATTTATTACATAATTTAGATATTGATATTTTTATTATATACATAGTCAAAGTTTATGAAGTTTGACTTTAACTAAACATAGAATGCAGAGTAATTTGAGACAGAGGAAGTAGAACACACGTGGTGAAATAGGTTAAGGAGGTGAGTAGAAACATCTAGGGTTGTTTGGTTGCTCGTGGCTTTTACTCGCACCTGGAGATCATGACTTCACGGAAGCTGTATGCGGCAATGCAACCTCACGTGCCAAAAGGGCTATTTGTTTGATTCCATGTATTCTCACTTCCCTAGGGGTTGAGAAGCCAAGCCCCGGTCGTTTGCTTCCATGTATTCTAGGTTTTCAGCAAATTGATACTTATTTGGCTAGCTAATTGTCTCGGTTAGCCTTACCTCCTGGCTGGTGAGATGAGCTTACCCAACATTAGCAAGGCAGAAAACAAAGTGTTGAAAATTGCAATTTAGAGAACTACTAGCTTATATTAACACTCATTCGACATAACTAGTCATGGCGTGTGTGCTACATCACGAGTTCACGAGCAACTGCCCGTGATGCGGCACTAGTTCATCACATACGCATGGGTTATAACTGAATACCACCTTCCAAAATATACAAACCAAAGTTCAGGGGTCACCGCAACCATAGTTCATCAACCTAGCTACTCCTAAATACACATCACATCCATCATCATCAACACTGCTACTAGCACCTCCTCGAATAGCTTAGCCCGCTGCTCAGAGGTAGTGTTTGTTCAGGAAGGTTGTGACCCGGCTCAACCTGCGCTCAGGGGTCCTGGCAATATACCTGGTCACCTGTCTGTTGTGCTCCATCAGGTGGCTCAGAGCACGGTGTATCATGGTCACAGATACGGGCACAACGGGAATGCGAGGACCATAGATGATCTTCATCTGAGCATAGTTATCAATGTGCTTGTTGATTAACTCGGTGTCCAATGGCTGAGCCTACACGAGAATCACAGTTAGTTCAAGACATCTAGTTCATATGTGAGCATTACAACTACTGATGCAAGTGCAAATATATCATACCTTGATGTGCACATAGTAATCATCATCGTCCATTATGATAGCAGACGTCTCCTCAACCCAGCGCACGTTCTCAGGTCTCTTGTGAAGGGTTTCGCGGCATAGTAAATCAAAATTTTCTACGGATGCGAACAGAGGGAAAGCCAAGATCTAATCTAGGAGATGCAATCAACAAGAGAGATTGGATTAGATCTTCATACCCTTGAAGATTCGCAGTGAACGTTCGTCGGAACGTGGGTGATGTAGTCGTACTCGCTTCTCCTCCTCGCGATCCGATCCGATCTAGCACCACAAGTGGCGGTGCCTCCGTGAGATGCACACGTGCAGCACCTCGACGTCTCCTCCTTCCTCGGACCAGCAAGTATGGTGGGGAGATAGATTGGATCTACAACACGACGGCGTGGTGTATATGGTGGAGAGTTTCTGCAGCAGGGCTTCGCCTACAAACAGTCGGGAGGGAGAGAGGAGGGCAGCAGGGCAACTAGGGTTGGAGGCAAGGTGTAGGGGGGAGGGGGCGCCCCAGCCCTCTATATATATGTGGCATCCCACAAAACCACTACTAGAAAATCGCGTTGAATTTGTGCATTGCATCGTCATCATCATGCATTGTTTGCTAAAACTATTTTCGCAACACCCGTTTTGTTTCCTAAAACGCCCCAACTTTAATCAAATATCAAACCCGGGGCTCCGGATTATTTTGTTTTGGCCGCTATCGGATTGCATACGGCCCGATTAAAACAAGTAAAAATTATATTGTTTTTAGTGGGGGCAGTCGAACGGGCCAGATCGACCCGAACGACCACCCCCAGGTTTTTGAATCGGTCCAACTGCAACCGCCCCGAAATCCTAAAGCTACCCACTATCCTACCCACACCCCCTGGCCACCTCACCCCACCCAACCCCCTGCTGACACCTCACCTCTCCTTCCTTCCCCCTCCAATCACCCCCTGCCACGGCAGCCTCTCTCCCTCCCCCCTCTCTCACCCCACCACACAACACACAACTGCACCCCCAGCACAGCCTCCGCCTGGGACCCACCCCGTAAGCGCGCCCCACGCCTGGCGCCGCTCCCCCTGTTCCTCTTCAACCTCCTCTCCCTCTGCTCGTACCCCGCCCGCCTAGCTTCGCTTCATGGCCAGCTCCCTCTTTCTTCCTCTCCTCCTGGCGCTCCACCCCACGCTCCAGCCTCCTCCTCCGCGCCTCCACCGATCCGCCCCTCTCCCAGCCGCCTCCCTGCCTCCCGTGGCGTCTTGCCCGCCAGCCGCTCCTCCCTTGCGCCGCGCGCCTCTCTCCTCTCTGGCTCTCTCCTGCGCCGCCGCTCCCGCCTCATCCTTCCTCCCCGCCGCCCTCGCGAGCTTGCTCCGCCCTAGAGCCTCGGCTCCCTCGCCGGCGGACCCTCCCGTCACGAGCCGGCCTTCTAGCGCCACCCCTCCGTCGAGCTCGGTCGCTGCTCAACCGCCCCGCCGTGGCCGCTCCTGGCCTACCTCGCCCTCGGTCGCCGGCCTCCCTCGAGCCCTCCGCCGCTGAAGCTTCCCTTGGACCCCTTCCTTTGGAGCCACTGCGTCGAGGCCACCTTGCAGCGCCATAGCTGACCCTCCCATGTCCGCCTGCTCGCGTCCGACGGCCGAGTCCCGTCGTGTCCCTGCGAGGGGCAAATGCCTCGCTGCCTGTTTCCCGTCCGCCTTGTCTCCGGTGCCTTGGTAGCGCGCGGGTCCGGGTCCTGCCATCACCCGAGGCCACCGTGTCTTGCTGTGAGAAGACCCCATCCTCTTGGTTTCCATCGGGATCTCGGCTAGTTTTACATCAAGTTAAAACCAGACCGACGTCATGCTCTGACGCCCCGGATGCGACAAGAGGAGGTGACCGAGCCAAATCCGAAACCCGCGACAAGAACTCCGACATGGAACAGATGATTGATGGAACCCAAGATCTTCCTCTCGACACGCCAAGACCTCCGCCACGGGTTTCGAGCACTTGGACATGGACACCGGAGACCTTCGGCTAGGACGCCAAGTTCGCCGTCACGGACAACTGAAGCCAAAACTCCAAGATCTCCGCCACAAACCTCAAGATCATCGAGAGGGAACCGACGACCCCGGAATCGAGGATCCGATGCCCGGACGCCAAGACCGTATACCCCGAATACCGAACCCTGGCGTACCAAGTCCTTCGACCCGAAGGTCACAGATGCAACAAGTACTTCTTTCCGGACGCTAAGGTCGACGACACGGATACGCCAAGCACTTCGCCGCGGGACGCCAAGTTCTGCATCCCGAACGCCAAGACCGACCGGCACACGGTACCGACAAGATCTGCATGCGACAAGAACAACCCCGACCCGGAAGAATCCGATGCGCCCCCGACGCCAACCAAGCCCTGCTTCCCGGTTGCGACAAGACCTACCCCGATAACCTCGAACGTTTCCCCCGGACCAAGGCCGTCGAACCCTGGACCCCGAGACCGACCCCGAACCCCGGAACCCCCAAGATCGTCGAGAACCCTAAAGTGTGACCCTTATCCGAGAACCCTATTTTAAAACATAATAACAACTTGTTGCATATTGAATTGCCATCCTTGCATGCATATCATGTGGTTTGGGGCCTTATGCCGATTCACCTAATAACTAATATGGGGCCATATGCGGGCAAATCTAGTCTCATATTGGCCTCATTTAAATTTGTGTAGCGAACCCGGTGCTATTATTGCCATGTTAATACAACCTTTAAATTGCGGGGGGTTCTAAATAACTTGAACCACCTAATTAATTGTCGGGACCCCGGTTCCACTTAATTTGACCTAATTGCATCGCACCTTGCCATGCCATGCATCATACATGCATCATGCCCGATTTTCTACCGATCTTAAATATTGCATCCGGTGTTTCTTCTAGTGTTTTGCTTCTTCGCGGATAAGGCCGTTGAGTTGATGTGAGCTGCGTCCCGATCTTCGGTTGAACCTTCGACAATGTTTTCAGGCGAGCATCTCCCTCTTTCTACCTATCTTACTTTTATAGTATTTACTTCCCTCCTGTTGATCTATTGCTATTTGTGTTGCGATGCTTTAGTTTCCGTACCTGTGATATCCCGTGCAGCCCTACATTGCCTTGGACACACCCTATTACCTGTTGTTTGTTAGTTAGTTGGACTTGCGTTGCGTAGTGCTTGCTCAAGTGCTGTTGTGTGTCGTCTTTTGCCACAGTTGCTGATGTATTGCCGTATGTTGATGTCGGAGATGATTCTAGTTTTACTTATCGTCACTTTAATTTCTTTTTAACAACTAAAATTGAAATAAGCAGAGGCATCGGTGGGTGATAGAAAATATTTGGTTTCCGAACGCCCACTTGTGTCCCGTAAGACCCCGAGTACTTGATTCCTGTTCCTTGTTTTATCGCGCTATCCACATCCGGGAGGTATATGGGACCCCCCTGAGCCAGAGCTTGATTCAGTCGTATTTCTTGGGGCCACAACTAGTTTGAGGTTTTATTTACGATCCTGTACTGATGCCATGCTACTTTCCGTATTTAAATTGTGCGACAGATAGCACACTGTACTGTTTAGGAAGCGGAGTGATTACGCGGTATCGACACCCCGAGTTTTCGGGTTCCCAGTCGCTTACAGCCATTGACGCAAACCTTGAGTCCGTCTCGAAGCTTGCTTACTTCGTTGCGGGTGTACTCCAAGGGGTGGCCCCCTGAAATATTTCGGAATCCTGTGATTGTTCAGTCGTGAAAGCCTCGTTGGGTTTTGATTTGGTTTTTCCGAGGTTGATCGAGCGTGTGTTGCTATTGGTGCACCCCGGCCGGGTAAAACTTTCTGAAAGCCGTGTCCGCGGATATGGACGACTTGGAGCACAGTTTCTTGATCATAGACAAGCATAACTAAAGTTTATTGCTATAAATTTGACTTATAATGACTAGTAATCAGCTCCACTATAACGGAATGGCTAATTAATACTGCCCACAATTGCTTGTTTGGTGGTCGTCGACAATTGTACTGACTAGTAAATCTTGCAACTTCTAGCGGAATGGCTGAATAAAAGTACCAACAAGCTTTGGGTTTTGGGTTTATCTCATACTATCATGTCGATTAGTAATTGTTGCAACTATAACGAAATGGTTAACTAAAAGTGCCCCTTATTTTATCGGACGATTATCTAAACGACTAGTAAAGTGCCGCAACTATAACTGAATAAGTAAAGCGCCAACTGTGAGTTCCTCGGTTGACTTCCTCGTTTGGTCTCGAGGGGGAAACACCAGGATGGGTTTGTTTGGTGTTAGCTTCAGTTGGATCCGGATAGGTCACTCTTATCCCTCTCTGATAACCGCCAGCTGTGTCGAGTCTCTGTAGGATGTTTAGTGCATGCTGCCGCTGCCGCTCAGTCCACCATACCTATGTAGGCGAGAACCGCCGAATTCTAGCCTCTCGCTGTCTTGGCCTCGATCTTGACGCTCCTTCTTTTCCTTTGCCCTTTGTCGGCACCCTTTTGTTTAAGCAGGTTTGAGGTCGGCGTCGTTAGCGAGTTACCCTTCCGCTTGGCACAGGCAGGGTTATGGACGCCATTGATTATTCTTCAGGGCTCTTAGCCCCATTTGCATCTTGTCCGTAGCTGGACGCTCTATCGATTTCAAGGTGATTTGGATCTTTGAATATTATATTTGTATTCTTGACTCATGGAGTCGCCGTTATATGTATCTGCATGGGTCCCATCGAGGACTGTTGTGTAATGTTATTACTTCGTTTTCCACCCGCACGAAAGTGCCTGGTGGGCACCTTTGAATCGTTTCTATGCGGGTTTGGCGAATTTTGCTCAAACTTGCATAGGTCCGATTCTGAGGGTGTTACAGAGTGGTATCAGAGCCCAGCAGTTACGATACCCCACAAGTCCAGCCTGCAGGATAACCTAGCTAACGGCCGCTGTAGAGTGTCAAAACTAGTTGGCAAAATCGGTTGGATAGTTCTGGTTAGGTCTGATTTTACTCCTTACCCCTCTGCTATTCTCCTCTTATCTCGACGTGTTTTGAATCTGCTCTCTTATCTTTTCTTCGAGTCCAGGATTTCTCGTGGTTGGGTTTCCGTCGTACCTTCAGGGTTTCGCTTCCCCCCTTTTGTAACGGAGGTGCTACGATCATCAATCCGTAACTGGTCTGATGTGACCTTCATCCAATCTTTTGTTCTTGAGCTCTTTATCCATATGTGTTCCTTGCTGGATATCAGTGTCGTTGAAAAACATATGAGAAGGACGAGCATTGGTGAAGTTGGAGTATACCTTGAGCATGTGTTGTTCATGCCAATGGAACCATCGCGAAACCTAATCATTGTGTCTTTCATACGATTTCTGTTGCATCTTCCGGTGTTTCTCGATGGGATGACGTCATCTACGCCAGATCCGATGCAGAGTCCACATCACTCCCTTGTTTCCGAACCTCGCTTGTCAAGATCTTCAGTCTAATTCCGAGAGTTGGTTGCATAATCCGTCTATTCGCGTGCAGAGAAATGGTTTGAGTGCGGGATGGAGTAGCTACCCTACCACTGCTCTTATCATTCGCTCTTGTACGTTGAATCAGTGAAACCAGCAGTTTTACTCCGTCCATGGAAGTTAGAGGTGGCCTTATCTTTTGATACCTTTATCTTCGTCCTTTTGTTCCCGGAGTGTTTCCTCGACGATCAGGAGCAACGACCTCTTTGTTGGTGGTGTCGCCGTTCTCCAGATGAAGAAGGAACCCTCGTTAGTGGTGTCGCGAGGATCTACACGAAGCGCGAAGGATCAGATCGCCGACCTTCCTTCCGGTACCATGAGGCGGATCTCGAGGGCGAGATCCATTGTTAGTGGTGTCGAATTGTGGCATCCCGCAAAACCACTACTAGAAAATCGCGTTGAATTTGTGCATTGCATCGTCATCATCATGCATTGTTTGCTAAAACTATTTTCGCAACGCCCGTTTTGTTTCCTAAAACGCCCCAACTTTAATCAAATATCAAACCCGGGGCTCCGGATTATTTTGTTTTGGCCGCTATCGGATTGCATACGGCCCGATTAAAACAAGTAAAAATTATATTGTTTTTAGTGGGGGCAGTCGAACGGGCCAGATCGACCCGAACGACCACCCCCAGGTTTTTGAATCGGTCCAACTGCAACCGCCCCGAAATCCTAAAGCTACCCACTATCCTACCCACACCCCCTGGCCACCTCACCCCACCCAACCCCCTGCTGACACCTCACCTCTCCTTCCTTCCCCCTCCAATCACCCCCTGCCACGGCAGCCTCTCTCCCTCACCCCTCTCTCTCACCTCCCCACCACACAACACACACTCACACTGCCTTTGCACCCCAGCTGGCCCCACACTGGGACCCACCCTCATGGCGCCCACGCTGGCCGCTCCCCTGTTCCTCTTCAACCTCCTCTCCCTCTGCCCGCGTGCACCCCCGCCCCGCCTAGCTCGCTCGCCGGCGACAGCCCCGCCGCCGCTCCCCTCTTCCTCTCTCCCTTCGCCGGCGCTCCACCCCACCGCTCCAGCCTCCTCCGCCGAGCGCGCCTCCACCAGTCCGCCCTCTCCCCGCAGCCGCGCTCGCCTCCCCTGCCTCCCGTGGCCGTGCGCGCGCCCCGCAGCGCCCCGCTCCTCCCTTGCGCCGCGCGCCTCTCTCCTCTCTGGCTCTCTCCTGCGCCGCCGCTCCCGCCTCATCCTTCCTCCCCGCCGCCCTCGCGAGCTTGCTCCGCCCCAGAGCCTCGGCTCCCTCGCCGGCGGACCCTCCCGCCACGAGCCGGCCTTCCAGCGCCACCCCTCCGTCGAGCTCGGCCGCTGCTCAACCGCCCCGCCCGTGTGGCTCGGCCCACCTCGCCCTCGCCGGCCTCCCTCGAGCCCTCCGCCGCAGAAGCTTCCCTTGGACCCCTTCCCCGCTGGAGCCCTGCACGTCGAGGCCCCTGCCATAGCGCCAGACCCTCTCCCATGTCCGCCTGCTCGCGTTCGGCCGAGTCCCGTCATGTCCCCTGCGAGGGCCGTCGTCTCTGCCTGTTTCCGTCCGCCTTGTCTCCGGTGTGCCTTGGCCCGGCTGGTCCCTGCCATCACCCGAGGCCACCGTGTCTTGCTCAGTATGAAGACCCCATCCTCTTGGTTTCCATCGGGATCTCTCGGCTAGTTTTACATCAAGTCAAAACCAGACCGGCGTCATGCTCGACGCCCGGATGCGACAAGAGGAGGTGACCGAAATCCAAACCGCGACAAGAACTCCGACATGGAGCAGATGATTGATGGAACCAAGATCTTCCTCTCGACACGCCAAGACCTCCGCCACGGGTTTCGAGCACTTGGACATGGACACCGGAGACCTTGGCTTAGGACGCCAAGTTCGCCGTCACGGACAAGCGAAACTCCAAGATCTCCGCCACAAACCTCAAGATCATCGAGAGGAACCGACGACCCGAATCGAGATCCGATGCGGACGCCAAGACCGTATACCCCGAATACCGAACCCTGGCGTACCAAGTCCTTCGACCCGAAGGTCACAGATGCAACAAGTACTTCTTTCCAGACGCTAAGGTCGACGACACGGATACGCCAAGCACTTCGCCGCGGGACGCCAAGTTCTGCATCCCGAACGCCAAGACCGACCGGCACACGGTACCGACAAGATCTGCATGCGACAAGAACAACCCCGACCCGGAAGAATCCGATGCGCCCCCGACGCCAACCAAGCCCTGCTTCCTGGTTGCGACAAGACCTACCCCGATAACCTCGAACGTTTCCCCCGGACCAAGGCCGTCGAACCCTGGACCCCGAGACCGACCCCGAACCCCAAGATAAGATCGAGAACCCTAAAGTGTGACCCTTATCCGAGAACCCTATTTTAAAACATAATAACAACTTGTTGCATATTGAATTGCCATCCTTGCATGCATATCATGTGGTTTGGGGCCTTATGCCGATTCACCTAATAACTAATATGGGGCCATATGCGGGCAAATCTAGTCTCATATTGGCCTCATTTAAATTTGTGTAGCGAACCCGGTGCTATTATTGCCATGTTAATACAACCTTTAAATTGCGGGGGGTTCTAAATAACTTGAACCACCTAATTAATTGTCGGGACCCCGGTTCCACTTAATTTGACCTAATTGCATCGCACCTTGCCATGCCATGCATCATACATGCATCATGCCTGATTTTCTACCGATCTTAAATATTGCATCCGGTGTTTCTTCTAGTGTTTTGCTTCTTCGCGGATAAGGCCGTTGAGTTGATGTGAGCTGCGTCCCGATCTTCGGTTGAACCTTCGACAATGTTTTCAGGCGAGCATCTCCCTCTTTCTACCTATCTTACTTTTATAGTATTTACTTCCCTCCTGTTGATCTATTGCTATCTGTGTTGCGATGCTTTAGTTTCCGTACCTGTGATATCCCGTGCAGCCCTACATTGCCTTGGACACACCCTATTACCTGTTGTTTGTTAGTTAGTTGGACTTGCGCTGCGTAGTGCTTGCTCAAGTGTTGTTGTGTGTCGTCTTTTGCCACAGTTGCTGATGTATTGCCGTATGTTGATGTCGGAGATGATTCTAGTTTTACTTATCGTCACTTTAATTTCTGTTTAACAACTAAAATTGAAATAAGCAGAGGCATCGGTGGGTGATAGAAAATATTTGGTTTCCGAACGCCCACTTGTGTCCCGTAAGACCCCGAGTACTTGATTCATGTTCCTTGTTTTATCGCGCTATCCACATCCGGGAGGTATATGGGACCCCCCTGAGCCAGAGCTTGATTCAGTCGTATTTCTTGGGGCCACAACTAGTTTGAGGTTTTATTTACGATCCTGTACTTATGCCATGCTACTTTCCGTATTTAAATTGTGCGACAGATAGCACACTGTACTGTTTAGGAAGCGGAGTGATTACGCGGTATCGACACCCCGAGTTTTCGGGTTCCCAGTCGCTTACAGCCATTGACGCAAACCTTGAGTCCGTCTCGAAGCTTGCTTACTTCGTTGCGGGTGTACTCCAAGGGGTGGCCCCCTGAAATATTTCGGAATCCTGTGATTGTTCAGTCGTGAAAGCCTCGTTGGGTTTTGATTTGGTTTTTCCGAGGTTGATCGAGCGTGTGTTGCTATTGGTGCACCCCGGCCGGGTAAAACTTTCTGAAAGCCGTGTCCGCGGATATGGACGACTTGGAGCACAGTTTCTTGATCATAGACAAGCATAACTAAAGTTTATTGCTATAAATTTGACTTATAATGACTAGTAATCAGCTCCACTATAACGGAATGGCTAATTAATACTGCCCACAATTGCTTGTTTGGTGGTCGCTCGCGACAATTGTACCTGACTAGTAAATCTTGCAACTACAACGGAATGGCTGAATAAAAGTACCAACAACTGCTGGGTTTTGGGTTTATCTCATACTATCTGTATCTGATTAGTAATTGTTGCAACTATAACGAAATGGTTAACTAAAAGTGCCCACTGCTTATTTTATCAGGACGATTATCTAAACCTGACTAGTAAAGTGCCGCAACTATAACTGAATAAGTAAAACTGCCAACTGTGTGAGTTCCTCGGTTGACTTCCTCGTTTGGTCTCGAGGGGGAAACACCAGGATGGGTTTGTTTGGTGTTAGCTTCAGGTTGGATCCGGATAGGTCACTCTTATCCCTCTCTGATAACCGCCAGATGTGTCGAGTCTCTGTAGGATGTTTAGTGCATGCTGCCGCTGCCGCTCAGTCCACCATACCTATGTAGGCGAGGACCGCCGAATTCTAGCCTCGCCGTGTACTGGCCTCAGTACTGACGCTCCTTCTTTTTCCTTTGCCCTTTGTCGGCACCCCTTTTGTTTAAGCAGGTTTGAGGTCGACGTCGTTAGCAGGGTTACCCTTCCGGCTTGGCCTGGGCAGGGTTATGGACGCCATTGATTATTCTTCAGGGCTCTTAGCCCCATTTGCATCTTGTCCGTAGCTGGACGCTCTATCGATTTCAAGGTGATTTGGATCTTTGAATATTATATTTGTATTCTTGACTCATGGAGTCGCCGTTATATGTATATCTGTTCTGTGGGTCCCATCGAGGACTGTTGTGTAATGTTATTACTTCGTTTTCCACCCGCACGAAAGTGCCTGGTGGGCACCTTTGAATCGTTTCTATGCGGGTTTGGCGAATTTTGCTCAAACTTGCATAGGTCCGATTCTGAAGGTGTTACAATATAGAGGGGGGGCGGCCAGCCCTTGCCCCTCCTCCAAGCCTTGGGCCGGCGGCCAAGGGAGGGAGGAGTGGGGGGTGAGGACTCTCCCCCTTCTAGAAACCCTATCTCTAGTTTAAACGATTTTAAACCCTATAGGATCGGCTGGGCCCTATGGGGCCTTGTGCCCCTGGCCCAATACGTCCAGGACACTCCCTCATAGGCCCATGCCCCCTCCTGGAAGGTGGGGCCACGTTGGTACCCTTCCGGAAGGTTCCAGAAGCTTTCGGTACAATACCGATTAACCCGGAACAATTCCGAACTCCAAAAACTGCACTGCCTTATATGAATCTTATTCTCCGGACCACTACGGAACCTCTCGTGATGTCCTGGATCTCATACGAGACTCCGAACAAAAACTCATAAACCAATTATCCAATCTATCCTAGCGTCGAGACACGTTAAGTGTGTGACCCTGCGGGTTCGAGAATATGCAGACATGATCTTCTATCAATGATCAACAGCGGGGTCTGGGCACCCATATTGACTCCCACACATTCATCGATGATCATATCGGATGAACCACGATGCCAGGATTCAATCAATCCCATATATATATTCCCTTCGTCTAGCGATATTTTACTTGCCCGAGATTCAATCGTCGGTACCGTCATACCTAGTTCAATCTCGTTCACAGCAAGTACTTTACTCGTTCCGTAATCCGATATCACTTTGTGATTAACTCCTTAACCACATGCTTGCAAGCGGTGTTGATATCGATTACCGAGTGGGCCCGAAGTATATCTCTCCGACTTGGGAGGGACAAATCCCATCTCGATACATACAACCCAATGATACTTTCCGATCACGAGAGACACCTTTATGATCACCCTCTCATAGGATGACGTTTGATGACCTCAAAGCTTTCTTCCGATACCAGGGAGTTGTATTATCTCATGGTCTAAGGAATACAATATTTGACATAGGAAAAGCTTCGCAAAGATGAACACGATGATACGATCTAATTGCTTCACTTAGTTTGGGTTTGTCCATCATATCATTCTCCAATGATATGATCTCATTATCAATTGACAACTCATGTCTATGGTTAGAAACCTTAACCATCATTGATCAATGAGCTAGTCCATAGAGGCGTACTAGGGACACGGTGTTGTTCACAAACCACACAAGTATTAAAGTTTCCGCTTAATACAATTCTAGCATGGAATATAAACTTTATCATGAACAAGAATTATAATAATAACATCTTTATTATTGCCTCTAGGGCATAATTCCAGTCTCCCACTTGCACTAGAGTCAATAATCTAGTTTGCATTTGGCAACAATCTCACACCCATGGCAATCGAGGTCTTGATCATGTTTTGCGTGGAAGAGGTTTAGTCAATGGATCTGCGACATTCAGATCTGTATGTACTTTGCTAATCTTCAGATCTCCATATGCAATATAATCTCGGATTATATGAAACTTGCGGTTGATATGCTTGGTCTTTGGATGATATCTTGGTTCCTTAGCGAGTGCTATGGCGCCCGGTGTTGTCACACAATATCTCTAGTGGGTCCAATGCACTTGGAACCACGCCAAGCTCGATGATGAAGTTTCGATCCAAACTCCTTCACTTGACGCTGCGGCAGCCATGTATTCCGCTTCCTTTGTAGATCCCGCGATCACGCTTTGCTTGCAGCTTCTCCAGCTCAGCTCCTCCATTGAAAATATAAACGTATCACCGTCCGAGATTTGGAATCATCCTTGTCGGTTGTCAAAACTAGCGTCGACGTAACCTTTTACGACAGCTGTTCATCACCCCATAGACTAAGAACATTTCTTTAGTCCTATTTAGGTACTTTAGGATGTTCTTCACGGCTGTCCAAAGGTTCCACTCGGATCACTTTGATATCTCGTCAAACTAAGAGCATTGGACACATCCGGTCTAGTACATAGCATGGCATACATGATGGAACCTATGGCGAGGAATAAGGCACCTTGCCCATAGCTTCCTATCATTTCATCGTGGCTGGACCGAGCCTTGCTCAATATCTTACCCGACAACATAGACCTTTGAACCTTTCTTTGCCTTATCCATTACGAACCTTTTGAACTTTGTCTAGGTATGTACTCTGGCTTAAAGCTATCAGGCGTCTTTGTCTATCTCTATAGATTTTGATGCCCAATATATAAGCAGCTTCACCTAGGTCTTTCATTGAAAAACACTTGTTCAAATAACTCTTCACATCGTTAAGCATATTGATGTCATTTCCAATAATCAATATGTCATCCACATATAGTACCAGAAACGTCACCGAGCTCCCACTCACTTTCTTGTAGATGCAAGCTCAGAGCAATTTGGAACAAATCCAAAGCTCTTGATCACTTGATCAAAACGAAGGTTCCAACTCCGAGATGCTTGCTTCAGTCCATAAATGGAACGCTGAAGTTTGCATACTTTATCAGCATCCTTAGGATCGACAAAACCTTCAGGTTGCATCATATACAACTCTTCATCAATGTTGCCATTCAGGAACGCAGTCTTGACATCCATCTGCCATATTTCATAATCATGAAACGCAGCAATTGCTAATAAAATCCAAATGGACTTAAACATCGCTACGGGAGAGAAAGTCTCATCGTAGTCAACACCTTGAACTTGTCGAAAACCTTTTGCGACAAGCCGTGCTTTATACGGTAACATTACCATCCGTCCGTTTTCTTTTGAAGATCCATTCGCACTCAACGGCCTTTCGGTCGCTAGGAGGTACACCAAAGTCCATACTTGGTTTTCGCTCATGGATCCCAATTGGTTCATGGCTTCCACCATTTCTCGAGTATGGGCTCATCATCGCTTCCTCATAGTTCGTAGGTTCACCGTCTTCTACTAACAAGACAGTCAAGACAGGGTTGCCGTACCACTCGGGAGACGCGACCTTGTCGACTGCGACGTTCAAGAGCATCGATCGTCAAGCTTCATGATCCTTGTCATTAGCTTCCTCTATTGTTGTGCGGTGCGCTGGAACAATTTCAGTGCGCGCTACTCTCCAATTCAAGAGAAGGTTCAATAACCTCGTCAATCTCTACTTTCCTCCCACTCACTTCTTTCGAGAGAAACTCCTTCTCAAGAAAGGAACCGTTCTTTGCAACAAACACTTTGCCTTGTTCTGATAGAAGGTATACCCAATAGTTTCCTTAGGGTATCCTATGAAGACGCATTTCTCCGCTTTGGGTTCGAGCTTGTCCGGCATCAACTTCTTGACGAAGCTTCGCATCCCCAAACTTTAAGAAACGACAACTTAGGTTTAGCACCAAACCACAGTTCATACGGTGTCGTCTCAACGGATTTAGATGGAGCCCTATTTAAAGCGAATGCAGCGGTTTCTAATGCATAACCCCAAAATGATAACGCAAATCAAGAGACATCATTGATCGGACCATATCTAATAGGGTTCGATTCATGCTCGACACACCATTCTTGTGTGGTGTTCCGTGTGGCGTGAGTTGTGAAACGATTCCACTTGCTTTAAGATGCGTGAGAAAATCATAACTCAAATATTCACCTCCACGATCGGATCGTAGAAACTTAATCTTTCTGTTACGATGGTTCTCCACTTCATTCTGAAATTCTTTGAACTTTTCAAACGTTTCAGATTTATGTTTCATTATATAGATATACCCATATCTACTTAATTCATCGGTAAAAGTGAGGAAATAGCGATATCCACCGCGCGTCGAAACACTCATCGGTCCACATACATCGGTATGTATGATTTCCAACAAGTCCGTTGCTTGCTCCATCATACCGGAGAACGGGGTTTTGATCATCTTGCCCATGAGGCATGGTTCGCATGTGTCAAATGATTCAAAATCAAGAGACTCCAAAAGTCCATCAGAATGGAGTTTCTTCATGCGCTTTACTCCAATATGACCTAGACGACAGTGCCACAAATAAGTAGTATTATCACTATCTACTTTGCATCTCTTAGCCTCAATGTTATGGATGTGTGTTTCATCCCTTTCGAGATTTAGAAGAAATAAACCATTCACAAGAGGTGCATGACCATAAAAGATGTTACTCATATAAATAGAACAACCATTATTCTCCGATTTAAATGAATAACCGTCTTGCAATAAACAAGATCCAGAAATAATGTTCATGCTCAACGCAGGCACATAATAACATTTATTAAGGTTTAAAACTAACCCAGAAGGTAAAACTAAGGAGAGCGTGCCGACGGCCATCACATCAACTCTTGATCCGTTGCCAACGCGCATCGTCACCTCATCCCTCGCAAGCTGCCGTCTATTCCGTAGCTCCTGTTTCGAGTTACAAATATTAGCAACCCAACCAGTATCAAATACCCAGACACTACAACGAGGGCTAGTAAGGAAAACATCAATAACATGTATATCAAATATACCTCTAATGGTGCCAGCCTTCTTGTCCGCTAAGTACTTGGACGATTCTGCTTCAAAGGACCCTTGTCCTTGAAATAGAAGCACTCGATGTCCGGCTTAGGACCAGACTTGAGCTTCTTCTCAGCAGGCGTTGCGCTTGCCGCCTCTTCTTGAAGGGCTTCTTTGCTCCTTACCTTTCTTAAAGGAGGGCTTGTTGACCATCAACACATGATTATCCTTCTTGATGTCCACCTCGCAGCCTTCACTTTGCGAAGAGCTCGGTGATCGTCGATGGAACCAATCGATTATGAGTCACTACAAAACTTTTGTAGCCGGGAGGAGTGACTGCAGAACTCTGTCAATCTTGAGCTCCTCTGGAATCGTGCATTCCAGTTGCTCAAGGCGTTGAGTGTAGCCCGACATCTTAATGGCGTGCTCACTAACGGAACTCCCTTCCTCCATCTTGCAGTTAAAGAACTTCTCAGAGATCTCATATCTCTCAGAACGGGCCTGAGTCTGAAACATGGTTTTCAACTCTTCGAGAATCTCAAAGGGCCCGGGATAGTCTTCAAAACGATTTTGAAGTTCCGGTTCCATAGCAAACAACATGGTGCTCTTAATCACACCATAATCATCTTTGCGCGACTGATAGACAGCTTTCTCATCGGTAGCCAGCATTAGTGAGGGGGTCACCTAACGCTTTCCCAAGGACATAGTCCTTTTGTCCGCCAGATAGAATGATTCTTAGATTGCAGAACCAATTGGTGAAGTTAGACCCATTGTTTCTAAGCTTTTCCTTCTCAGCAAAGACGTTGAAGTTGAAGTTGGACTTGGCCATGTGATCTATGATTTGCAAGTACAATTTAGACTATGTTCATGATAAATAGTTCAACTTAATCAAATTACTAGATGAACTCCCACTAAATTCAACATCCCTCAAGTTGTTTAGTGAACACGATCCAAATTCACCACACCTAATCCGATCATCACGAGAAGAGATGTGGTTTCAATGGTGGACAATAAAGTGTCGATCATATCATTCATATGATTCATGCTTAACCTTTCGGTTCTTGTGTTCCGAGGCCATGTCCGTACATGCTAGACTCGTCAAGCTAGACCCAAGTATTTCCGCGTGTGCAAAACTGGCTTGCACCCGTTGTATGTGAGCGTAGAGTCTATAGCACCCGATCATCACGTGATGCTTGGACACGACGAACTTTCGCAACGGTGCATACTTGGGGAGAACAAAGTTTTTATCTTGATCTTTAAGTGAGGAATCATCTTATAATGCTACCGTCGCGATCTAAGCATAATAAGATACATAAAAGGATAAACATCACATGCATATAACTTTATGTGACATGGTATAGTTGTTATCACCATATTTTGGCCAAAGAAGGAGATGGGCCGTGATCAAGATGGGCTTGGAAGATGTGTATATTCAACGTGTTGTTGGATCGGCCTAGTGCGTGGATTTGGGCTAAATTGCCCGTGTATCTTGTATCATAGTAGGTTTCGTTTCAGTTTAGGTTCCGTTTCAGTTTAGGTAAAGATAGAGTTGTAGAGTTATTCCAAAAGTAGAGAGTCTCCGGACTATAAATATGTACCTAAGGTTATCGAGAAAAGGAGGACAATCACGTTCACAACAAACACAATCTCGGCGCATCGCCACCCCTTGTTTCTAGGGTTTCTTTCGTAGTGGCATCTGCCTAGATCGCATCTTGCGATCTAGGCGTATTTTACTATCGTTATTTAGTGTTACTCGTACTGAAGCCTTGTTGATGGCGAGTAACACTACTATCATAGATTTGTTGAGGCTAGCATCGGTGCTTTTCGCTATAATTGTTTAAAGTTATGCCGCCTCTAGTTACCTCGCTACCTTTGCACTATTTCCCAAGTGCAAGGGTAGCATCTTGCTTGATCTTTATTTAGCTGATTCGATCTGTTATGGTTGTGCCTTGCTCACCAAGGTTTAGTTTGATATCCACGTAGTCAGGCCTTACAAACGGGTTGAACGATCCAAGAGTACGTAAAAGACGTGGCTTACTCGTTCTAGAGAAGTTGTTCCGTAATTAACTTTACGTTGGTTATTAGGCCTCCTCTAGGGTTAGTATTCTTCATCTTTGTATATACCAGGCTCAATTACGGTGGGACGTTCGATTACGTGGTGAAAACGTTAAACGTCAGCGTAGATCGATTTAACTTATAATGATAAAGCAAAACCCCATGTTATAGTAAATCTAATGCGTAACCATGGGATAATCGGCTCTAGGAGCCGATTCACGGAAACACAGGGAGCCGGTCACGGCTCGAATTTTACGATATACTTGTTTACCATGCAGAAATCAATCGAGCAATCCTTCACCTTCCGACCAGGTATAGGTCGTGGCACGCCTCGAACCAAGCCGGGGCGTGTGCGGAGTTTTGCGGGCCGTTGCCGAGGGACCAGGCCCACCAGTTTCCGGAGCCTCCCGGCTCTTCGTGTTGCTCGTCGCTGCTCGCCGGTGAGTTTTGGCAGGCAACAATAGCCAATCTTCGCGCAATGATCTCCATCTTGTGCGTTCCGGCATGATCTCCATCACTCCACCATGATTGCCTCCACCACGAATAGCAACTACAACTATTGCTAACTACTTAGCGATAAAGTAAAGCTATTACATGGCGTATAAGAAGTTGACTTGCAGGTCATACACAATTATAAAGACAACCATATGGCTCCTGCCGGTTGTGTACTCATCGACATGCAAGTCGTGAAACATTACAAAACATGATCATCGCATACAATATACACATCACATCTTGGGCCATACCATATCATAGAAAACACTCCCTGCAAAAACAAGTTAGACGCCTCTACTTTGTTGTTGCATGTTTTACGTGGCTTATGGGAGTAGATGCTAAGAACGATTCTTACCTACGGAAAGCCACAACGGTGATATTATGGTTGCCAAACTCCGGTGTTAATCCCATGACAAATATAGTGAGAGAAACTGACATCCACCAGCCGCATGTGTGGAACAAGCCACACGTCAAGTGCGGAGCCGGTCTCGCGAACGACGTCGCGTAAGGTTGGCCTGGACCGCTTCAATCTCACTATCCCGCGTCATAAGAAGAACACAAACAAGAGGCTTGCAACAGAAAACATCAACGCCCGCAACAACCAT
The DNA here is from genome assembly GCA_030063025.1 of Avena longiglumis. Lineage (NCBI taxonomy): Eukaryota > Viridiplantae > Streptophyta > Magnoliopsida > Poales > Poaceae > Avena > Avena longiglumis. The sequence continues at coordinate 186,984,553 of CP125974.1, read as the reverse complement.
GTTGCGTTCTACTCGTGAAACACATCTACGCATAGATCTAGCTCTGATACCACTGAAGGGTTTCGCGGCATAGTAAATCAAAATTTTCTACGGATGCGAACAGAGGGAAATCCAAGATCTAATCTAGGAGATGCAATCAACGAGAGAGATTGGATTAGATCTTCATACCTTTGAAGATTCACACAGCGGAACGTTCGTCGGAACGTGGGTGATGTAGTCGTACTCGCTTCTCCTCCTCGCGATCCGATCCGATCTAGCACCACAAGTGGCGGTGCCTCCGTGAGATGCACACGTGCAGCACCTCGACGTCTCCTCCTTCCTCGGACCAGCAAGTATGGTGGAGAGATAGATTGGATCTACAACACGACGGCGTGGTGTATATGGTGGAGAGTTTCTGCAGCAGGGCTTCGCCCACAAACAGTCGGGAGGGAGAGAGGAGGGCAGCAGGGCAACTAGGTTTGGAGGAAAGGTGTAGGGGGAGGGGGCGCCCCAGCCCTCTCTATATAGAGGGGGGGCGGCCAGCCCTTGCCCCTCCTCCAAGCCTTGGGCCGGCGGCCAAGGGAGGGAGGAGTGGGGGTGAGGACTCTCCCCCTTCTAGAAACCCTATCTCTAGTTTAAACGATTTTAAACCCTATAGGATCGGCTGGGCCCTATGGGGCCTTGTGCCCCTGGCCCAATATGGCCAGGACACTCCCTCATAGGCCCATGCCCCCTCCCGGAAGGTGGGGCAACGTTGGTCCCCTTCCGGAAGGTTCCAGAAGCTTCCGGTACAATACCGATTAACCCGGAACAATTCCGAACTCCAAAAACTGCACTGCCTTATATGAATCTTATTCTCCGGACCACTCCGGAACCTCTCGTGATGTCCCGGATCCCATCCGAGACTCCGAACAAAAACTCATAAACCAATTATCCAATCTATCCTAGCGTCGAGACACGTTAAGTGTGTGACCTGCGGGTTCGAGAATATGCAGGCATGATCTTCTATCAATAATCAACAGGGTGCAGGCACCCATATTGACTCCCACATTCATCGATGATCATATCGGATGAACCACGATGCCAGGATTCAATCAATCCCATATATATATTCCTCTGCCTCGCGATATTTTACTTGCCCGAGATTCGATCGTCGTACCGGCCATACCTAGTTCAATCTCGTTCACGGCAAGTACTTTACTGCCCGTAATCCGATATCACTTTGTGATTAACTCCTTAACCACATGCTTGCAAGCGTGTTGATATCGATTACGAGTGGGCCCAAGTATATCTCTCCGACTTGGGAGGGACAAATTCCATCTCGATACATACAACCCAACAGATACTTTCCGATCACCGAGAGACACCTTTATGATCACCTTCTCATAGGATGACGCTTTGATGACCTCAAAGCTTTCTTCCGATACCGTGGAGGAGTTGTATTATCTCATGGTCTAAGGAATACAATATTTGACATAGGAAAAGCTTCGCAAAGATGAACACTATGATACGATCTAATTGCTTCGCTTAGTTTGGGTCTGTCCATCATATCATTCTCCAATGATATGATCTCATTATCAATTGACAACTCATGTCTATGGTTAGGAAAACTTAACCATCATTGATCAATGAGCTAGTCCATAGGCGCATTAGGGACACGGTGTTGTTCACAAACCACACAAGTATTAAAGTTTCCGCTTAATACAATTCTAGCATGGAATATAAACTTTATCATGAACAAGAATTATAATAATAACATCTTTATTATTGCCTCTAGGGCATAATTCCAACATCTTGATCCTTAGCACTTGAATCCACCAAACTCCAGTGCCTCATGTGGTTGTACACATGGTTCGGAGTGACTGTCCAACCACGGAACTTGAAGACATCCTCTGCAATCAAGCGCATGTCCGCCTGTCTGAATCCCCCAACTACTGAACCCCATTTTCTCGATCAACTGGACGACCCGATTTAGGACAAAGATGGACAGAGATGCTGGCCATGACATGTCCAAATTCCTCTTGGCCACCACATTAGGCATCAACACATAACGCAGAGGCAACACAGAGATTGCGGACAGGTCAGGGGATGCAACTTTGTCCTACGGCACCAGAGATAATAATGTGTTTAGTTCTAGGGGAAGAACTATACTTATAACATTAATCATACCTACAACACATGGCAATCCTCATAGGACAGTATGAATACTGACGGCCAAAATGCTCAGGTCCAGATCTAGAACCCCAGCTCACTACTTAGAACTATGAGCTAGAACATGGCAACAGATCTAAGCTATGAGAGACAAGGTTAGGTGTTTCTTACCACGATCTTAATCTCGCCTGACGAGGACAACATGGCGGACATAGCTAAGGAGAAAGACTTGTCGGAGATGATGTAGACCCACTGGAGTAGGAGGCTTCGCTTACATGTTTGTCGTTGAGGAATAGGATTTGGAGGGTGAAAGTACCGACTTGATACGACTAGAGGGGGGTGAATAGGCGTCTACCAATTTTAATTTGTTTCACACTTTTAGGCTCAACGAGAAAAGAAGTTATCTAGAGATGCAACTAAGTGAGCAACCTAAATGCAAGAAAGCGAACACAAACCACAAAAACAGTAAATAGCGAGGAATAAAGGAAGGGAACGAAGTAACCGGCGAGGGGACACGGAGATGTAATTCCCGTAGTTCACTCCCAAGGAGCTACGTCTACGTTGGAGAGGTGTCGGGGCCACACAAGGTCACCCGAGTGCCACAAAGGCCTCACCTTCTTCTCTGGTAAGCTCCCCCACAAAGGAGGCCTCACAATCCACTAACCGATGACCTTGAAGGCGCCAACCGAAACCTTTACACCAAGGTTGAGGGGGAGGCTCCACAACTCAATTGGAGGCCCTCAACGACACCTCGAAGCTTTACAACACATGCCTCAGCTCCGGGGATGCCCTACACCGTCTAGGGTTCCAAGAAACCCAAGAGTAACAAGATCCACAAAGGATGGGTGGGGGAAATCAAATCTTCTTTGGTGGAAGTGTAGATCTAGATCTCCTCCCTCACCTCTCAACAGATCAGGTCGTTTGAGTGGCTAGAGAGAGAGAAATCTAGTGAGGTGAAGCTCAAGCATTAATGGAGGAGAGAGAAAAAATCAAGAGAGGGTGGGAGGAAGAAGAGGGGTGCCTTAAATAGGCCCCCCTCGCACTGAACCGTTATAGCCCCAGCGACCTCACCGGAAGTTCCGGTGAGAGGCCGGAAGTTCCGCCTGAGCCTGGCTCCAACGGTCATCGACGTTGGCCGCTCGAGCGCAATCGAAGTTCCGGTCAAAGCAGACCGGAAGTTCCGGTGAACTTCCGAGCAAGTTCCGATCAAGTTCCGGCAAATAGCACGTTTCAAAACAGAAACTTTTTGAGCCTTCACCGGAACTTGGGGCGGAACAGGGGCGGAAATTTTGGGTCGCGAAGCGAGTCTGACCGGAAGTTCCGGCCTTCAGGCAGAAGTTCCGCTCAAGAACTTTTGCCAGGAAAAGTTCCGAGCAAGTTCCGGTCAAGTTCCGGCCAAGTTCCGGCAAATAGCACACTTCAACACAGAAGGTTACTGAACTGCCACCAGAACTTGGGCGGAACTAGAGTCGGAACAAACCGCAGAACAGTCCTCAGAAAAAGCTTTGAGCGGAACTTCCGGTCTATGACCGGAAGTTCCGATGAGACACAAAAGGCCCCAACAGAACAGGAAAAACTCTCTCTCACGGAATAATGGGATGGCTGTGGCGGTGCATATAGGTTTGTGCAAAAACAAGTGATTTCCCACAGCCCTCCAACATGGACCCCCTCTTAATAGTACGGTGACCTAAAAACATCAACCAGAAAGAAACTAGGAGAAGACTAAAAAGGCCACCGTCTTCAAAAGATCACAAGAGAGCATCCATCACAATACACTGAGACAACAACGACGTTTCCCCTGAAACTCAAGAGCACAGTTAAAAACAAGGTTGGGATTGTCATTTAACACCAAAAAAAACATCATGGGAAGATATAGTCCTTTCAATCTCCCCCTTTTTGGTGTTAGATGACAATCCCACAGATTTGCATAGAAACAAAGCAATCTTTGCAATGGGCGGGACATGCTCCCCCTGTATGTGTGCAAGGTAGAGAGAAGACCCCTAAGGATTGAACTAGCACACATACATGGAGGCTCCCCCCAACAATTGTAAATATAGCACAAGTACAAAAAGGGATAGAGATCATACCAGAACCAACTAAAAGTGGTGGAGACAAACGGAGTAATAACAATAACAAGATCAATGAGGCTCCACCACCATAGCAACAGCCCAAGAGATGTCAATAAGATACCACACTCACGGAAAAGTATAAGATACCACAAAGATATCACATAGAGATACCACATAGTCTCAAACATACCACATGGTCCACAAGCACACATAAGTTCACGGACATAAAACCACAAGCACACCAATAAACTAGAGAGTTCGCGAGTAAGAAAAAATCAAAGGCAAGAATAGGCTCGCGACTCAACCCATGCAAATCCCGTAGACAACCTAATAGACATCTTTCTCCCCCTTTGGCATCGAGACACCAAAAAGGAAGAAGAGATCAAACTACTCGTCCCAGCCATGAGAAGGGGAAGGAGGAGAAGACTCATGCGGACCAGTGACTTCCTCCTCAGACTCATCTTCAGACCAGTTGCAGTTGGTGCGAACCCAATCCTCCTTGGGAGCAGTGACAGAGCTAGAGACCGGTGAGCAAGGAATATTGAGGGCTGTCATGATGGCCTTCTGGCGCTGAACATTGTGACGCTGATCAACATAAGCCTGATACTCGCGGTCCTGCAGAAAGCAGAAAGTCTTCTTCACTTTCACAAGCAGCTTCTTTGCCCAAGATGGCTGCCTTTGAAGAGAAGGACCACCAGCACTAGAGCCACCCGGAGCAGAGGAGGGACCACTAGCAACATCTTGAGTCTTCTTGAGAGCATCTTCCTTTTCTTCCTGAGTACGAGGCTTCTGGTGCTTACTCACACGGAGCCTTTTCTCTTCATGAATGGTGATGTTGTCTTGAGGAAAGTGAGTGCCAGTCTTCTCGAGCCACTTGTGATTGATGAGAGTTTCAATGTAGGGAGCATAGATGCAGGAGAGCTTTTCGATGAGAGCCCCCCACAACTCTGAGTGAATGAAGTGCATAACATCCATTGACCTGTCAGTGTCTCGGCGAAGATGGGTCTGATGCATGAGGTCAACCTGATATCCATGAAACTGATCAAAGTTGCCAGCTTTTGGAGAGATGGTGTTCAAGTACACCCTGCGCATAATGTCATAAGCTGGCAGCAGATGATTCACAAACCCAACACTTCCCCATCCTTCAATGTAGAGAGGCTCCAGAACCTCAGGATCAGCAGCAGTAGGACCATGAACACGCCAACCATTCGCCCCGCGTCCAGGCTGAATGGGGTAGCCCAGAAGCTCAGCAAACTCAGCCCAAGTAGCGGTAAGGTACACATCCCTGGTCATCCACTTCATCTCACCTTCAGTAGAGGACTGCATGTGAAGAAACAGAGTGGAGTAGAACTGAGCAATAGCAGTTACATCAAAGTTCTGACGGTGCTCCATGAGGGGAATCAGTCCAAACTTCTTGCAGATATCAAGAGCCTCCCCAAAGTAGACTTGCTTCTCTTCCATGTGAGGCACATTGATGTACTTCTGAGGAGCAACCACGAACTTCTTCTTTGATGCATAGATTTCTTCATAAATCTGTTCCTGACGGCAGGTGTGAAAATGAGGGTCCAAGCAGAGACGATCACGAGGCACGAGGTAGGGATCTGTAGCCCTGAATGCAGCATAAGCCTTCTGAGACCACTTGGAAATCTTGGCTTTGGTCATATCTGGCCCTGCAGCAGTGGCCTTCTGAGAAAGAGAAGGCCTCTTCCCTGCAGCAGCAGCAGCACGGCGAGCAGCAGCAACCTTCTGACGAGAAGTCTATGTGGTTGGACGCACAACTTCAGCATCTTCCTCGTCAATCTCAGGAGGAATGTCAGCGGATGGTCTGCGGGCACGCTTGCCTTGGCGAGTCTCTCCTTCCCCTGAGAAGAAAGAACAAGAATAGGGAGGGAAGTTGGGATAAGTGCACAAGTTCGGAAGAGGAAACAAAAGAGTTAGATTGGAGAAATACAAACAGGAAAAGAAAATGCAGTGTAGCCGGAACTTCCGCTGAAACGTCGGAACTTCCGGTCTAGACCGGAAGTTCCGGTCGTGGCTCACCGGAAGTTCCGGTGAGGCCACGAACTGACAGTTTCAACAGGAGTTCCCTAGATGTAGATCTAAAGACCACCAATGCACAAATTTTTCCAAGGATGTATTGGACCAATCTACTCTAGCATGATACCCTAGGCCTACCAAGATCTCCCAACAAGTTCTAGCCAAAGAACTAGCCTAGACAAGGTGTGCCCTAACTCAAGCCATGGTGAGAGCAAGATCTCCATTAATGGAGGGAGTTAAGGGCAAATACCGGAGTCCATGGCGGGAGATCGAGGTGGGGAAGGATCCCACGGAGCAGATCTGGAGAGGAGCGGTTGGAGAAGAGGGGGCCGGAGCGCCCTCTTGGAGACGTCCTGGCCGGCGGCGCTCCTGATAGAAGATGGGTCTTGGGGGAAAAAAGGAAGAAGATCCCGTTTTCCCCTAGGGCCCAACTTATATAGGACAGGGAGCACCACCGGAAGTTCCGGTCAGGGACCGGAAGTTCCGGTCCCGGAAGTTCCGCTGACACCGGTAGGAACATCTCAGGATAGGATAACAAGGAGGAACTTGTGCAGGGAATAGAGAGGGCTTGAGGTAAGGAAAGGCTTAGGATAGATAGCTCAAACTGTGAAGAACCAAAAACACCAAAACGAGAAAACACAAATAAACACGAAATAAAAACGAACCAAATAAAAAGAAGTCGGTGGCCGAAGCCACCTTATATAAGATTAAATGGCTTGACACCGCGAAGATATATCTTGGGTTCATTACCAACACACAACATGAAGCTCAAATGGTCTCCTTTAGAGATAATAGAGTATGAGAACTTTAATGTGCGCATAATAGGGATAGTGTTTGTTCATAAGAGGAACTACACTCCCCCTAAATCCATGCCTACATCCAAACAAGATACACATTGAGACACGGGTAGGTGTGCAAGGGCTCAAGCAACATTGCTCGAATCAATGATATTTAGCTCATGCCTTAACTCTCGGAACCATGCTTCATCAAGAGGCTTCGTGAAAAGATCCACAAGATTTGCCTTGGTGGGAACATACTCCAAAGAAATGTCTCCTCTAGCAACATGGTCCCAAATGAAATGATGACGAATCTCAATGTGCTTGGTCCGGTTGTGTTGCACGGGATTGTGAGCAATAGCAATTGCACTCTCATTGTCACAAAGAATAGGCACCTTGTCAAAAGATAGTCCAAGATCCTTCAAGGTTTGCTTCATCCATAGCAATTGAGCACAGCAGCTTGCGGCAGAGATATACTCAGCTTCGGCAGTAGACATAGACACACAGTTTTGCTTCTTCGAGGACCAACAAACCAAAGATCTTCCAAGAAACTGACAAGCTCCGGAGGTTGACTTTCTTCCCAGTTTGTCACCAGCGCAGTCCGAGTCCGTGTAACCAATCAGATCAAAGCTGGCTCCCTTGGGGTACCACAACCCAAAGTTTGGGGTATGAACTAAATATCGAAAGATCCTCTTGACAACCACCATGTGGCTTTCCTTTGGTGCGGCTTGAAATCTTGCACACATACCCACACTCAACATAATATCCGGCCGGGATGCACAAAGATAGATCAAAGAACCAATCATCGAACGATAGAGTTTTTGATCCACCTCCTTACCCTTGGGATCGAGATCAAGATTAACCTTAGTTGGCATGGGAGTCTTGGCACCTTTAACTTGATCAAACTTGAACTTCTTGAGCATGTCTTGGATGTACTTGGCTTGGTTTATGAAAGTCCCTTTCCTCAATTGTTTGACTTCAAATCCAAGGAAAAACTTCAACTCCCCCATCATGGACATCTCGAAGCGGTCGGTCATGAGCTTGGCAAAATCCTCATTAAAATTTTTGTTAATAGACCCAAAGATAATGTCATCAACATAGATTTGGGATACGAACAAGTGGCCTCCAACTTTCTTAGTAAAAAGAGTGGGATCAATGAGACCCACTTCGAAGCCACGGTCTAACAAGAGCTCCCTAAGGCAATCATACCATGCACGTGGGGCTTGCTTGAGGCCATAGAGTGCCTTATTGAGCTTGTAGACATGGTTCGGAAAAAGTGGATCCTCAAAGCCCGGAGGTTGCTTGACGTATACCAACTCTTTCAAAGGACCATTAAGAAAAGCACTCTTAACATCCATTTGATATAATTTAAAGTTATGATGGGTAGCAAAGGCAAGGAGCATGCGAATGGATTCAAGGCGAGCAACGGGGGCATAATTCTCACTGTAGTCGATGCCCTCAACTTGTGAGTATCCTTGGGCAACTAACCTTGCCTTGTTGCGCACGACAATTCCATTCGCATCGCACTTGTTCTTGAAGACCCACTTGGTTCCAATGACGTTTTGACAATCTTTGGGCCATTCAACCAATGTCCAAACATTGTTCCTCTTGAAGTTGTGAAGTTCCTCGTTCATAGCATCAAGCCAATCATCATCTTCAAGAGCTTCGAAGACTTTCTGTGGTTCCACAAGAGAGATAAACGCATGGTGAGAGCAAAAGGAAGCTAGTTGCCTCCTAGTAGTGGAACCTTTATTGAAATCTCCATAGACATTATCAAGGATATGGCCATCTCGAACAAGCTTGGCGAGACGATAGGCTTGATGACGGGCTTGTGCTTCAATTCAAGATTCTTGAGCTACCACTTGGTCATTTCCACCAATTGAGCCGCCCCCTTGACTATAAGCACGAACACGAGGGTCATCTTCATCAATTTCCACTTCGGAAGAGTCATCACTTGGAGAGGATCCTTGAGGATCATTGACTTGATCTTGATCTCGACGAGCTTGACCTTGGGGAGAAACGTGACCTTGAGGAGGAGCCCCATCTTGGGGAGGATGATGAGGTTGATGAAGAGCTTGTCCGTGAGAGGTGCTTTGAGGATGAGCCCCATCGAGGGGAGGTTGATGTTGTTGATGAAGATCTTGTTCTTTAGAGCTTGGAGAGTCATGAGCATGGGAAGCTTCGGAAGAGCTTGAGGGAGCTTGTGCCAAGAAGGTAGGTCCTTGAGGTGCAAGATGATCTTGTGAGAGTGAGGGCTCCACTTGAGTAGAGCTTGGTCCTTCTCCTTCGTCCATAAGGGGATCCTCAATGGGGATGTGGAAACCCACACCCATTCTTCCTATGGCCTTGGGAGGAATTTCATCACTTGGATCACAAACACCATCTTGCCTAACAAGAGACTCATGATTTTCATCAAACTTCACGTTGCTCGTCTCTTCAACTCTTCCATTGGCTTTATTGTAGACTTTATAAGCATGGGACTGATTTGAGTAACCAACAAAAATTCCTTCTTGAGCCTTGGATTCAAACTTTGACAACCGAACTCCTTTCTTGAGTATGTAGCACTTGCACCCAAACACCCGAAAGTACCTAACATTAGGCTTTTTCCCGGTGAGAAGTTCATAGGGGGTCTTGTTCTTATTCTTGCGGAGATAAAGCCGGTTGGTTGCATGGCAAGCGGTGGAAATGGCCTCGGCCCAAAAGTTGTATGGAGACTTGAACTCAGCTAGCATAGACCGAGCCGCATCCATCAAAGTGCGATTCTTCCTTTCAGCAACACTGTTTTGTTGAGGGGTGTAGGGAGTGGAGTATTGATGCTTGATTCCTTCATCACTGAGAAACTCATCCAAGGTATAGTTTTTGAACTCGGTGCCATTGTCACTTCGAATAGAGAGAATAGTTGCATTGTGCTTCCGTTGAACCTCATTTGCAAAGTCAATGACGGTTTGTTGAGTCTCACTTTTGTACTTGAAAAAGAACACCCAAGTGTATCTTGAGAAATCATCCACAATAACCAAGCAATACTTCTTGCCTCCAAGACTATCATGAGAGGGAGGACCAAAGAGATCCATATGCAAGAGCTCCAAACATCTCTCGGTAGTGATTTGATTGAGCGCTTTGTGAGGAGTTTCATGCATCTTCCCTTCAATACAAGCCCTGCAAACACGATCTTTGGCAAAAGAAACATCGTTAATTCCAAGGATGTGGCCCTCGGAGTGAAGTCTTTGCAAAGTTCTCATGTTAACATGGGCTAGGCGGCGATGCCACAACCAGCCCTTGTCGGCTTTAGCATAGAGACATAGAGCATGAGGAGTAGTGGTCCCTGAAAAGTCCACCACGTACAAGTCATGTTCTACATACCCTACAAAAGCCACCTTCAGAGACTTGCTCCACATGAGGACCACGGAATGAGAATTAAAGAAAGAAGAAAGACCCATAAGAGCAAGAGCACGAACTGAGAGTAAGTTGTAACCAAGAGTTTTGACAAGCATGACGTCAACCAAGGATACATCCGGGGTTACCACCACTTTGCAAAAACCCAAAACCTGAGAGCTTGTTTTGTCACCGTAGGAGACCATGTTGTTGGCAATATTGGGTCTCAACTCGGTCATGATAGACTTGCATCCGGTCATATGACTCGTGGCACCACTATCAAGCACCCATTTTGATCCGCCGGAAGCATAGTCCTACAAGAAAATCAAGCCTTGGTTTTAGGTACCCATTTTGCAATGGGTCCCCTTTTGTTAGTGACAAGAACCTTTGGCACCCAAATGTCCCAATTATAATCATGCGTGTAAGATGTCCCCACATATCTAGCATATACATGACCATCATAAGATTTGCAAAGAATATAAGAGGGATTGTTCTTTCCGGCAAAGTTGTCACTTTGCAAGAGGGTTAGGCCATTTGGAACTCCTTGGGCCATGCCCTTGTTCTTTTTCTTCTTCTTGTTCTTCTTCTTCTTCTTAGTCTTGGCAAGTTGATCCTTCAAAACCTTGACCTCCTCTATGAGATGCTCATGCTTGCAACAAGGGTTAGGAGAGCTAGACAAGTCTATAATTTGCACAGCGGAAGACTTAGAAAGATCACAAGTTAATCGAGTTTGAAGTTGTTCATGAGCCTCAAAAAGACTTGAGAATTTACTCTCCAAGGCTTTGTGTTCCCTTTTGAGTTTCTCAAGATCCTCTTGAGTCTTATCATGACCACCCACAAACTCAGCATTTTCTTTCTTGAGAACCTTAATCAAAGCAAGAGCATGGTCACGTTCTTTAATTGTAGAGGTCAAAGTGTTGTTATGATCATCTACAAGCTTAGACACATTTTCTTCAAGATTAATTCTCATATTTTGTTCATCCTCAAGACTTTGAGTGAGAGAGGCAATTTCATCGGCGGCATCTCTTTCATTTTTACTTAGCAAGTCAAGAAGTTCTTCCTTTTCATCTAAGGCATCTCTAGCACTTTCAAGTTGTGCAAGTAAGGACTCAAAGCAGTTTTTAGTTTCTTCATCTAAGGTAGCAACAAATTCACACATGTCAATCATCTCTTTCTTCACATCTAGACCAACAAGATCAAGAGAGGAAGGCTCACTAGAGATGGGTTGAGGAGTGGGTTTCGGTGATACCTCGGTGGCCTTGGCCATGAAGCACTTTTGGTTGGAGGAGATGAAATTTTCATTTGGCGAGTCGAAGAGGGATAGACATGGAGTTGAGGTAGTGGCAATAGCAGCAACCCCCACAATCTCTCCACCATGACCTTCATCATCATCATCATCTTCATCCGTGCCCGAAATATATTCTTCATGGACCACAATTGCTCGTTCCTTGTTGGTGGCGTTCTTGACGGTGTAGTTCTTGTTTATGGGATGAGGAGATCTTGACTTGACCTTGCGAATGAGACGACCACCATTGTCTTCACGGTTCTCAAAGGGACAATTGGCCACAAAGTGACTCTTGTCATTGCAATTGTAGCATGATCTTGCTTTGGGAGACTTGTTGGGTGAGTTGAATCTTGAGTTGTCCCTTGATCTTGACTTGAATCCGGACTTGTTCCAAAAGGCCCTTGAAGCGAGAGCAAGATGTTCGTTGAAGGCACATTTGATATCTTCTTGAGACCACTCACTTGATGTATCATCATCATCAACTTCAATAGCCTTGGCCTTCAAAGCAAGGTTCACTTTTGTTAATCCAATGGCTCTAGCTCGAGCGGACTCCGCATTCTTCTTAGAAATAGTCATGGCAATTACTTCACTCAAGACTTCTTGGGAGGTCATTAAGTGAAAGTTGGTTCTTCCCTTGATAGAGTTGAGCTTTTGTTCTTCAAATGGGAGAAGAGCTGGAATGAACTTTCTCTTCATAAACTTGTCATCAACATAGTGAGCCCCAAGGTCCCTCATAGTGGAACAAAGGACCTTAAGGCGCCTATACATGTCTTCAGGGGTCTCATCATCTTGCATTGCGAAACCATCGCACTCGTTGTTGATCTCGTCAAACTTGGAGCTTTGGATGCTAGCATTCCCAACGAAGAGCTCGGTGAGTTGATCCCAAGCTTCCTTGGCAGTGTCAAATTGGCGAATGTGAGCAAAATCCTTTGGAGTCAAGGCCTTTTGAATCATTCCCAAAGCTGTAGCATTGAGTTGATTGTCCACCACTTCACCTCGTGTCAACTTCTTTGGGTCAAATGGAGAGAATCCATCCTCCACAATCCTCATTAACTCAATGGATGAGCTGGTAATATGTGAGCGCATTAGATATTGCCAATTGGCGAAATTAGACGTATCTAGCATAGGTGGTGCTCCTTGAGGGATAATGTGTGGCATGGGAATGGGTGGATCCGGAGTGTACTTCGGCGATGGGGGTACCGCCTAGTAGTCCTTTCCTCCATTCTCCCCTTTTGAAGTTGGGTTCTCGGGCTCCTCGATGTTCTCACTTGGAACCTTGGTAGAGGTTTGAGCAACAAAACCAAGTCCCAAATGAGTGGTGGCAGCCGCGGGAGTTACCCCGGGGGCGGACACCGTAACGGTGGGAGGAACCTCGTCGGATTGGGGTGTGTAAATAGCAACCATGGGGTTTGGCTTGAGGGACTGCAAGAGAGTCATCATTTCCTCGAACTTGGACATCATGGATGACTCCAATTGCTTGAGGTCATCCATAGTGGCCAAGTTCTTGGCTTTTTCAGTTTCACTACCCCCTTCGTCGGCCATAGTCTCTTAGGCGGTAAAGCCCGAAATAAGAGCATGTGCTCTGATACCAATTGAAAGTACCGACTTGATACGACTAGAGGGGGGGTGAATAGGCGTCTACCAATTTTAATTTGTTTCACACTTTTAGGCTCAACGAGAAAAGAAGTTATCTAGAGATGCAACTAAGTGAGCAACCTAAATGCAAGAAAGCGAACACAAACCACAAAAATAGTAAATAGCGAGGAATAAAGGAAGGGAACGAAGTAACCGGCGAGGGGACACGGAGATGTAATTCCCGTAGTTCACTCCCAAGGAGCTACGTCTACGTTGGAGAGGTGTCGGGGCCACACAAGGTCACCCGAGCGCCACAAAGGCCTCACCTTCTTCTCCGGTGAGCTCCCCCACAAAGGAGGCCTCACAATCCACTAACCGGTGACCTTGAAGGCGCCAACCGAAACCTTTACACCAAGGTTGAGGGGGAGGCTCCACAACTCAATTGGAGGCCCTCAACGACACCTCGAAGCTTTACAACACATGCCTCAGCTCCGGGGATGCCCTACACCGTCTAGGGTTCCAAGAAACCCAAGAGTAACAAGATCCACAAAGGATGGGTGGGGGAAATCAAATCTTCTTTGGTGGAAGTGTAGATCTAGATCTCCTCCCTCACCTCTCAACAGATCAGGTCGTTTGAGTGGCTAGAGAGAGATCTAGTGAGGTGAAGCTCAAGCATTAATGGATGAGAGAGAAAAATTCAAGAGAGGGTGGGAGGAAGAAGAGGGGTGCCTTAAATAGTCCCCCCTCGCACTGAACCGTTACAGCCCCACGCGACCTCACCGGAAGTTCCGGTGAGAGGCCGGAAGTTCCGCCTGAGCCTAGCTCCAACGGTCATCAGACCGTTGACGCCCGCTCCAGAAGCGCAACCGGAAGTTCCGGTCAAAGCAGACCGGAAGTTCCGGTGAACTTTCGAGCAAGTTCCGATCAAGTTCCGGGAAATAGCACGTTTCAAAACAGAAACTTTCTGAGACTTCACCGGAACTTGGGGCGGAACAGGGGCGGAACTTTTGGGTCGCGAAGCAAGTCTGACCGGAAATTCTAGCCTTCAGGCGGAAGTTCCGCTCAAGAACTTTTGCCAGGAAAAGTTCCGAGCAAGTTCCGGTCAAGTTCCGGCCAAGTTCCGACAAATAGCACACTTCAACACAGAAGGTTACTGAACTGCCACCGGAACTTGGGCAGAACAAGCGTCGGAACAAACTGCAGAACAGTCCGCAGAAAAAGGTTTGAGCGGAACTTCCGGTCTATGACCGGAAGTTCCGGTGAGACACAAAAGGCCCCAACAGAACAGGAAAAAAGCTCTCTCTCACGGAATAATGGGATGGCTGTGGCGGTGCATATAGGTTTGTGCAAAAACAAGTGATTTCCCACAGCCCTCCAACATGGACCCCCTCTTAATAGTACGGTGACCTAAAAACATCAACCAGAAAGAAACTAGGAGAAGACTAAAAAGGCCACCGTCTTCAAAAGATCACAAGAGAGCATCCATCACAAAATAATGAGACAACAACGACGTTTCCCCCGAAACTCAAGAGCACAGTTAAAAACAATGTTGGGATTGTCATTTAACACCAAAAAAAACATCATGGAAAGATATAGTCCTTTCAGAGGGAGAACTAGAAATTGGGAGAAATAGTGGCGGGAATTTTGGAGCCGGTGGAGGAGCGGTGTAAATGTCCACCGCGAATCATCGGGCAGTAACCCTAATTTTTTCCCCTAGATTTTGTGAGCTCCCGCCATCCCTCCCTTGAATGAGCACGTGCACCTTCTTCCTCCGTGAGCGCGAGAAGAACTTGTCTCTATGGAAACGCCCGATTCGGGCGTTCCTCCAGAGCCAGGCCGAGGGGCACTTTAAAACTCATATAGTGGAAAGATTCCTACAGCGTGTGGAACCAAACACCTTTATTTTTTTCACCCCATACGAGAAATGGGAAAACAAGCAACCAAACACATCCCTAGTGTAAGGTCACCTACAAGTTTGTATTTAGGCTACATGAATAGAGAAGCCACGTTCCTGGAAAGGCCAACAACGAGCTTGTCCTTGGATAAACAGCCTACTCGAGCATTCCCCATAGTTATCCCATAGGCGTTTTAAACGATGTGCCATGCAAGCCCACCTACCGCTGCAGGCATCCAGTTAGTCCATTTTTGTTCTTCTCACACTTGTAAATAACTCATAACTATTTTGTTTATGACTTTGAAAATAAAAAACTTGCAACATGAAAGTTGTGAAGAACGGCGAGATTAAACTATTAGTCAAAGGAAATTTCAAATGATTGACCTTGTGTGATGAATTTGATGAAAATCATCTAATAAGGGTCCAAACATGAACACAAAATTGAGGATATGTAGTTAGCCAAACTCAAAATCGATTACCGGAATGAAATCACATTGTTCATGTGCATCTTTTTCATGTGTACCACATCACAAATCGATGGACTGAAACAAATTAGGATCATGAGAGAGGTGAGTTCATAGGTGGGAGAGGTTGAAGAATAGAGTAATACTATAATACTACCATCGCTTCCAAAGAATATGGTTCAAAAGTCGAAGTTTACTAAGTTTGACCAAACATGTAGAAAAATATCAACGCCTACGACATCAAATAAATATTTTTTGAAAATATTTTTTATGGTGAATCTATTGACATCGATTTGGTATTGTAATTTTTCATATTTTTGTCCAAAACATTGGTCAAACTTAGAAGTTGTTGACATTTGACTAAATTTATAAGTCTTATTCATTAGATGGAAGGAGTACAATACAGTAGTAATTGCAGATCTATTTGTTGGCCTCCATGCAGGTTTCCAAACAGACCCTTATTGTTGCGATCCTCATGTTCAAAGAAATATTATGTTGTTAGATGAATTGGGGAATGAGCAACTTGCTATTCACAGGGGGCCAAAGGCCAGTACATGTACATGTGTGGTAAGGCAAATATGCCAAAAGGCCCTTATACAATGGGCAAATATAAGTAGAGACTATACATTCTAACACCCCCCCCCCCCTCCTCAAACTCATGGTGGATCAACAACACTAGTTTGGAGAGGAGAAAACCATGTTGTGCTCTAGTCTGGGCATTTGTGAAGAAATCTGTCAACTGTAACTCGGAAGGCACATACTCAAGAGAAAGAAATTGATCCTGCACAGTAGCGCGCACAAAAGAGGCATCCACACCGATGTGCTTGGTGAGCTCATGCTTCACCGAGTCACGCGCAATGCTGATAGCACTTGTACTGTCTGACAGGAAAGGAGTCGGTGTAGAAACAGAAACACCAAAGTCCTCCAGTAACCAATGTAACCACGTCACCTCCGCGGTCAAAAGATCCATAGCTCGCAACTCAGCCTCTACACTCGATCGGGAAACCACGACCTATTTCTTTGTCTTCCAAGCAATGAGAGATCCACCAAGAAACACACAGTAAGCAGAGAGCGAATGGCGATCCAACGGATCACTCGCCCACGTAGCATCCGAATAGGCCTGGAGCTGAAGGGAGCTGGAGCGAGGAAAGAAAAGACGATGAGAGATTGTTCCACGAAGATATCGCAGAACATCAAGAAGGTGACTGTAGTGGACCGAAATAGGAGCAGAGACGAACTGACTCGGAATATAGACAGGGTAGGAGATGTCTGGACGAGTAACGGAAAGGTAGATAGGGCTCCTAACCAGATGGCGATAGCGCACCGGGTTAGTCAAAGGATCACCATCAGAGGCACGAAGGTGAACATTGAGCTCCATAGGAGTCTCAACAGTACGCTCATCACTAAGAGCAGCACGAGCAAGCAGATCCTAAATATACTTTTTCTGGGAGATATAGAAACCATCATAGGTAGAGGAAACCTCGATCCCAATTAAGTAGCGAAGAGGACCAAGATCAGACATAAGAAACTGCTCACGGAGAAGAGCCTTAACAAAGGCAATGTACTCAGAATCATCGCCAGTAATGATCATATCATCAACATACAGAAGAAGAGTCTGACCACGAGGAGAGGTGTGGATAAACAAAGCAGGGTCATGGGCGCTGAGCGAGAAACCCGCAGCAGTGACCACGGAGGCGAAACGCTCAAACCAGGCGCGAGAGGCTTTCTTAAGGCCATACAGAGAGCGCCGAAGACGGCAGATCATGTCGTCAGGGACAGAGTACCTAGGAGGTGGCTGCATATAGACTTCCTCACGCAGCTTGCCATTAAGGAAAGCATGATGCACATCAAGCTGAGACACGGACCAGTGGCAAATAGAGGCCATGGAGAAAAGAGTGCGAACAGTGGTCATGTGAGCCACAGGGGCGAAAGTCTCATCATAGTCGCGACCCTGCTCCTGCTAAAAGCCATGAGCCACAAGACTCTCTTTATAGCGCTCAAGAGAACCATCAGAGTGAGTCTTAACCCTATAGACCCACTTGCACATGATGGGACAAACATGGGGAGGGGGAGAAACCAAATCCCACGTGCCAGTGCGCTCAAGCATATTAATCTCCTCGGCCATCACAAGTTGCCACTCAGGATGGGCAACAACATCTCGATAAGAGACCGGCTCAAGGACAGCAGAAAGACCAAAGCGGTCAGGAGAATAGCGATCAGGTGGGGGACGAGGCCGAGCACGAAGATCATAAGTCGGGTGAGAGGAGGAAGTCGACGCATCATAGGTCGATGGCCCAGAAGTAGAATCATATAGAACACGTGGACGACGAGAGTAGTAGAAAGGAAAAGATGGATGAGGAGGAGGAATCACTGGAGAAGGGGAGTACATGGTGGATATCAGGGAGGAAGGTGGAGAATCAGGTGACGAGGGAGAAGTTGATAAAGGTGGAGAAGAAGATGTGGGGAAAGGAGTAGAATCAGAAGCAATAGGACTCAGAGGAGTAGAAACTCGAGGCACAGGGGGAGGTGTATTAGGGAAGGCGAGAAAAGAGATGTCCTCCACAGAGAAACTCGAGGAAGATGGGTGTGCATAGAAAGGACGAGACTCATCGAAGGTCACATCCCAAGAAATGTGCATCTGATACGTTGGAAACGTATCTATAATTTTTGATGCTTCATTCTTGTTTAGTACCTACTTTGCTTTACTTGTCCACACTTTGAGGTGCTTTTTACATGTTTTCTGGTACTAACCTACTAACAAGTTGCAACAGTGCCAGATGCCTATTTTTTGTTGTTTTTGGTTTCAGAAAAGTTAGTAAAGAAATATTCTCGGAATTGGACGGGACAAAAGACAAAGTCAATTACTTTCCGTGGGGAACAAGAAGTCTAGAGGAGAGCCCGGGAGGCCGGCCAAAGGGGCCAGACCCACCCCAGGCGTGGGTGGGCCCCACCCCGCACCTAGATAGGGTTTGTTCTCCCTAGCAGCTTCCTCGGTCTGCCCCTTCGCCTATAAGAAGCCCCTGATGCATAAACCATGAGTACCCGATCAGAAATCCACGAAACCATCTGTAGCCGCCACCACCATCGTCCCTAGGTCGGGGGGATCTGAAGTTCTTCCCGGCACCCTGCCAGAGGGGAGATCATTCCGGAGGCCTTCTCTCTGATATGATGCGTGAGTAGTTCCATCTTGGACTATGGGTCCATGTAGTAGCTAGATGGTTGTATCTCCTCCTTTGTGCTTTCACGTATAGATCTTGTGAGCTCCGTTCATGATCAAGATCTAAACTATTTGTAATCATGCATGTGGTGTTTGCGGGGATCCGATGGATATTGAGATTATTATGTTGGTTTGATTAATGGTTTTGTATTTATGATTCTATCATGTATGTGTTGTTTGTGATCTTGCATGCTCTCCGTTATTAGTAGCTATCTTGAGCAAGTAGTTGCTAGTGACTCCAAGAGGGGGTATTTATGCTCGATAGTGGGTTCATGCCTCAAGTTTCCAAGGGAAGTGACAATAATCTCTTCGGTTGTAGATGTGTTGTTTCTACTAGGGAGAAAACAACGGTCTCTTGTTCATGGAACATGTGGACTGTTTACCTTACACACTTTGCTTAAAGCAGATGTCTATTGCTTGCAACTTAATACTGGAGGGAGTTCGGATGATAACCTGAAGGTGGACTTCTAGTCATAGATGCAATTGGATGGCGGTCTATGTATCTTGTTGTATTGCCCAATCAACCTCATAGGATCTTTCTGACTAGTAATTGCATTGTTATGCCTTGCTCAGTTCCTGTCAATTGTCCTGCTGTAATTTGTTTACCCTTCATGCCATGTTGTTTATCTAAGGAGAGCACCTCTAGTGAACTATGGACCCCGGTCCAATCTTTACCATTGATATATCTTCCACTGTTACTTGTTTACTTGATACAAACCATTACCTTCCACACCATATGTTTAATCCTTTGTTACAGCAAACAGGTGAGCTTGACAACCTCACTGATTCGTTGGGACAAAGTCTTGAGTTTGTGTTGTGCAGGTCTTCGCGTTGCTTACAACATGTGGCATCCCGCAAAAACCACTACTAGAAAATCGCGTTGAATTTGTGCATTGCATCGTCATCATCATGCATTGTTTGCCAAAACTATGTTGGTAAACCACGTTTTAATTTCCCAAACGCCCCATCTTTATTCAAACGCCAAACCCCGGGGCTCCGGATTATTTTGTTTAGGCCGCTATCGGTTTGCAGTCGGCCGTTTAAAACAAATAAACGTTTTAATTATTTTAGTAGGGGCAGTCGAACGGGCCAACCCGACCCGAACGACCGCCCCAGATTTTTACAAACGGTCCAACCTGTCCCACTCTAAATCCTATTCCTACCAGAGAATCTACCCTCCCTCCTTGGCCACCTCACCCTGCCCAATCCCCTTGTGCCACCTCATTTTTTCCTCTCCCCCTCACCCTATCCTACCCTGCCACATCACCCAACCCCCTCTCTCCCTTCCCTCTCTCTCCCTCTCAAACCACCAACCCCAAACCCACTCCCTACCGTGCAGTACACAACGCACACACACACCTTGATAACTAGCACACGCACGCACACTGCACCGGCGCCACTCCCGACCCCACCCCGCAGCGGCCACACACGCAGACCCCGCCTGTCCACCCTCCCCCGTGGCCCCCCTCCCACGAAACCCACCTGCCCCGCCGGTCACTGTTCTTCTCCTACCCCGCTCCTCTCTTCTTTCCCCTTCCTCTAGCCACGCCTCGCCCCGCCCGCGTCCTCCTTCTCTGCTCACCGGCGCGCCTACGCCACCTCGCTCCACCGCCCCCGGCTGCGCCTTGGCCCCTCCACCGCCCGGCTCGCCCGCCTCCCCAGCGTCTCCCGGGCGTGCGCCCGCTCCTCCGTCCGCCTCCTCCCCAGGCCGCGGCAGCCTCCCCTCCCCCGCCGGTGCTACGTCTCCGTCGAGCCCGCGCGCCTCCACACCGCTCAAGCGCCGCCCCATCCCGCTCGCCATCCCCGCCTCCGTCCGCCGCCCAGAGGAGCCTCCTCCAGCCCGCGCCCGCGCCCGCCCCGGCAGAGCTTCCCGCCTCCGTCAGTCTCCTCTGCCTCTGCGAGCTCCCCTCAGGCTCCTTCCCCGCGAGCTCGTCGCCGCCTCCTCCTGCGGCCAGAGCGTCCCCGACCCCCTGCGCCGCCGCCGCGGAGGCCGCCTCCCGCCGTCTTCCTCCAGGACCCCGCTCCCGTTCATCCCCGACCCCGCCGCCGCTCACCTTCTCCGGCGCCGCCCGCTGCGGCGCCTCCTCCTGCCAGGGGACCCTCCCGAGCCCGCCGTCCATGAGCCACAAGCGCTGGCGCCGTCTCCTCTGCAGGCCACCCGGACTCTGCCGCCTCTGCTCCCGTCTGCCCCCTCAACACTCCGCTGCTGCCGTCCTCCGGCGAGCGCATCGTCGGCCTCCTCCGTGCCTCTGGTTGACCTGACCGTGCGTTCTCCAGGAGTACCGAATTCTAGCCTCCGTTGAGCCAAGTGTGACCATGTTAAACCGCAGGAAAGACCAGTACAAGAGCGGCAAGCCGGGCTAGTACCCCGTTAAAACCACCCGAACACGCGCTGCGAATTCCAAGTTCGACATCAACAATGGCACCCGAGGAGCCGACAAGATCTCCGGGCTGATGAACCACGTCAAGCATCCGCGTGCTCCGTAGACCGAACCGTACCCGATGGCCGAGACGTTGAAGACCCCGTTCCCGAAGTCCAGTTGTCGAGCCGGACCCGTGGAACCCGAACCTCCCCAAGATCTACGCTGCGGACCGACACGATCTTCTTCTCGGACGCCAAGGTTCGTCGAGAGTCCGGAACGCCAAGTACTTCACCCCAGATGAGACAAGTACTACTTCCCGGTACGCGAACCAACAAGATCTTCGCAAAGACAAGATCGGCGTCGACCCGGAAGAATCCGATGCGCCCCGACACCGACCCAAGTTCTGCTCCCCGGACATCGAGACCGCGAATGCGCCAAGACCTACCCCGATACCGAGAACGTTCCGTCGAACCCTGGACCCCGAGACCGGACCCAGACCCTGTCGAACCCCGGACCCCAGAACCCAAGATCTGCCGAACCCTAAATGTGTGAACCCCTTTCCGAAACCCTATTTTATAACCTAATATAACTTGTCGCATAATATTTGTTTTGCATGCATACACTCATGTGGTTTGGGGGCCTTATGCCGATTCACCTAATAATTAAATATGGGGCCCATATGCGGGCAAATCTAGCCTTATATTGGCCTCATTTAAACTTGTGTAGCGAACCCGGTGCTATCTTTTGTCTTGCTAATACAACATTTAAATTGCGGGGGGTTCTAAACAACTTGAAACATTTAATTAATTGTCGGGACCCCGGTTCCTCTTAATTTGACCTAAGTTGCATCGCACCTTTGCCATGTCATCCATCATACATGCATCATGCCGATCTTCTGTCGTTTTATTAAATAGCGCATCCGGTGTTTCTTCTAGTGTTTTGCTTCTTCGCGGATTGGACCGTTGAGTTGATGTGAGCTTCGCCCCGATCTTCGGATGAACCTTTCGGCAATGTTTTCAGGCGAGCATCTCCCCCTTTTCTACCTATCTTACTTTTATAGTCTTTATTCCCTCCTGTTGATCTATTGCTATCTGTGTTGCGATGCTTTAGTTTTCGTACCTGTGATATACCGTGCAGCCCTATATTGCCTTGGACACACCCTATTACCTGTTGTTTGGTAGATAGTTGGACTTGCGCGTCGTAGATGCTTGCTCAAGTGCTGATGTGTGTCGTCATATGCCATAGTTGTTGGAGATATGCCCTAGAGGCAATAATAAATATAGTTATTATTATATCTTTGTGTTTATGATAAATGTTTACATTCATGCTATAATAGTATTGACAAGGAAACATTGATACTTGTGTGATTTGTAAACTTAATTTGAAGTCCCTAGTATAGCCTCTATACTTCACTAGCTTGTTGGTTGATTAATGATTGTGGTTTCCCTATCATGAACATTGAGATGTTATCAACAACAAGATCATATCGTTAGGAGAATGATATGGTGGACATACTCCTATAGATAAGCGTAGCATAAAGATCAAGTCATTTCATTAGTTCAATTGCTATATGCTTTCTGATACATAGTAACCTAATTCCTTCGACCATGAGATCATGCATATCACCTTTACGGATGGATGCTTTGATGACATCAAACACCACACCGTATGAGGTGGTTATAAAAGTGGCATTGAGTGTTCGGAAAGTATTGGTTGAGACACATGGATCAAGAGTGGGATTTGTCCATCCACATGACGGATAGATATACTCTGGGCCCTCTCGGTGGAATGTCATCCAATTAGCTTGCAAGCATGTGACTTGGTCACAAGGGATCACATATCACGGAGCGAAAAGAGTACTTATCGGTAACAAGGTTGAACTAGGTATGCGAGAGATACCGATCATAACCTTGGGTAAGTAACATATCGTGAGACAAAGGGAAATTGGTATCGTATGTAAGTGGTTCATTCGATCGCAAAGTAATCGTAGAAATATGTGGAGCCATATGAATTTCCAGATTCCTCTATTGGTTATTGTTCGGAGAAGTGTCTCGATCATGTCTGCATAATTCACGAACCGTAGGGAGACACACTTAAGGATTCGACGTTGTTTGAGTAGTTATGGTATTATGAGAAAGAGACCGAATGTTGTTCGGAGTCTCGGATGGGATCCGGGATATCACGAGGTGATCCGGAATGGTCCGGAGAATAAGATTCATATAAGGAAAGTCCCGTTTCGGAGTTCGGGAATGATTCCGGTGTTTTCATCGGGAATGTTCTAGAAGGTTCCGGATTGTCCGGCACTCCGGGGGGGAAGGGTACATGAATGTGTCATTGATCATTGAATGATTGCATCATGTACTAAGTGTTATTGCTGTCCCAAATAAAGGATTAAATTGAATCCTAAAACAGAAAAGTCAAATGTCCAGTTTGAAAGTCAAACTGCCAAAACAAGAAACTGTGGGAAACAAGCAAGAGGAGTTGGAACCAACCTGGAGGAGAAGTAGGACTCCTCCAGGCCGGCCCAGCCCAAGGCCGACTTGGGGAGGACTCCTCCCTCCTGGCCAGTGGACCTCCCTCCCATAAAAGGAGGCAGGGCTCCTCCATAGACGCTTTACTTTCTACTCTAGATCTCGGTTTAGAGCTGTTTTGGTTTAGAGCTTCTAATTGCTTTAGCCAACAGTTTAGAGCCTTCTAATTGGTTTAGAGCCCTCTAATTGGTGTGTCTAATTACTAGGCCACTAATCCTCTCTCTCATAAGCTCCACCATACTACACCGGCTTAAGCGAAGCCTCGGGATCTCCCTCTACTTAGGTACCACGTTGTCTTTGCTGGGAATCGCGAGAGTGCTACAACCTCCATTTCTTTGGAACAAGGAGAGGAAGGTCTTCGTCGAGTACCGAACGTGTGATCGACTGAGCGCTGCCGGA
Source organism: Avena longiglumis (assembly GCA_030063025.1). NCBI lineage: Eukaryota > Viridiplantae > Streptophyta > Magnoliopsida > Poales > Poaceae > Avena > Avena longiglumis. The sequence goes on along the minus strand of CP125974.1, from coordinate 186,960,441 downwards.
GCGTGGCTGGAAGGATCGTCTACACGATCTTGAGATCGGGAAAATCGACTACATCACCCACGAGAATCCGCTCTCGTTAACCACTTTGGAATCTTCGAGGGTGAGTTCCTCCATCGACTCGTTGCTACAATCTAGTAGATAGATCTTGGCTTGTTTGTTTGTATGCGATAGAAAATTTTTGTTTTCCATGCTACGAACCCCTACGATTATCGAGCCGTGTCTATATGTAGATCTGTTGCAGAGTAGAACACAATGGTCATTGTGGGCGTTGATGCTTTTATTGTAGATTACTTTTGTGTACTTTGCATCTTGCGGTATGTTGGGATGAAGCGGCCGGGCTAACCTTACATGACATCGTTCATGAGACTTGCTCCACGCTTGACATGTAACTTGTATTGCATAAGTGGCTTTATGGGTGCATGTTTCTCCTAGCATAGTTAAGATCCAATTTACAACGGGTGATCAACAATGCTAGTATCAATGTTGTGGTTCTTGTTCGTAAGTTAGAGCGACACTTATTGAAAGCCCCAAACCACGTAAAATATGCAAAGAAAGTAGAAGCGTCTAACTTTGTTTTGCGGTGTCTGATGATGTGATATGGCCATGATTGTGATTATATTCGATGTATGCAATGTTCCTTATTGTAAGTCGACAACCGGCGAAACCATATGGTTGTCTTTAATTTATGTTAAGACCTGTGTCTATTCAAAGTAGTTGTAATAGTTGAAGCGGTGGGCGACAACCATGGAGAAGCGTCATTGACCTTGATGCAATGCGGTGATGATGGAGATCATGTTCGCTTGAAGATGGAGATCGGAGGCACGAAGAAGAAAGGCCATATCATATCACATATATATTGAATTGCATGTGATGTTAATCCTTTATGCATCTTGTATTGCTTAGTAGACGACGGTAGCATTATAAGATGATCCCTCATGCACATCAATTTCAAATCATAAAGTGTTCACCCTTAGTTAGCACCGTTGCTAAAGCTTGTTGTTTGAAGCACCACGTGATGATCGGGTGTTCTAGATTACGCAAGTGTATACAACGTGAGCAAGCCATTTGCTCATGCGAAACTAAGGTTTGATCTTGACGAGCCTAGCATGTATGCAGACATGGTCTCGGAACGGATTACCGAAAGGTAAAGCATGAATCGTATAGTAGATATGATGAACATGATGATTGTTCGCCATTGAAACTATATCAACTCTCGTGATGATCGGTGTTGATGTAGTGGATTTGGTTCGTGTTATCACTAAAACAATGTGAGGGATGTTGTTTTGAGTGGGAGTTCACCTAGTTTAATTTCATTAATTAATTTGAACTCAATTTGTCATAAACTTAGTCTAAACTATTGCAAATATGTTGTAGATCAATGGCAGCCCTACCATCAATTTTAATGCGTTCCTAGAAAGAAAAGTTGAAAAACAATGGAAGCAACTTCGGATTGGTTCCGCAATTTGAGGATTGTCCTCACAGCTGGTAATTTGACCTATGTCTGGATGCACATTGGTGACCCACTGCGGTGATGCTCCCGATGAAGTAAAGAACGTTTACCTCGCTCGGAAGAATCAGTACTCCATAGTTCGATGTGCTATCTTGTATGGTTTAGAATCGGAGCTTGAGAAAAGGTTTGAAGAGTCGGACCCATATGATATTGTCGAGGATCTCAAATTGATTTTTGAGACTCATGCGGCAATTGAAAGCTATGAGGCTTCGAAAAGTTCTTTAAGCGCAAGATGGAAGAAGGCAGCTCGCTGGTGAGCATGTGCTTAAGATGTCAGGCACGCAAACAAACTTCAAAGCTTGGGTATTGTGATTCCTAATGCTTTGGGGATTTACCGTGTCCTCAATCACTACCACCAAGTTACAAGAACTTTGTGATGAACTACAACATGCGAGAACATGAACAAGGCGTTGCGAACTCTTTGCCATGTTAAAATCTGCAGTGGAGATCAAGAAAGAGCACCAAGTGTTGTTGGTCAATAAGACCACCAAATTCAAGAAAGGCAAGTCTAAGCAAAGGGACACTTCAAGAAGGGTGGTAAGAAAGCTACCACGCCGACGAAGAAGACCAAGGCTGGACCTAAGCACAGGCGAGTGCTTTTACCGCAAGGGAGAAGGTCCTTTGGGCGGAATTGCCCAAAGTACTTGGCGGATCTGAAGAACGGCAACATCAAGAAGAAAGGTATATCGATATACATGTTATTGATGTGTATCTCACTAGTACTCGTAGTAGTGCACGGGTATTTGATCTTGGTTCGGTTGCTCATATTTGTAACTCGAAGCAGGTCTTTGCGAATAAGCGGAAGCTAGCGAAGAGCGAGGTGACGATGCGGCGTGGGAAGCGGATCAAAGGTTGATGTGATCGGTCGGCACGCTACCCCTTCATCTACCATCGGGATTAGTTTTATACTTAAATAATTGTTATTTAGTGCTGCGTTGAGCATGAACATTATCTCGGGATCTTGTTTATTGCAAGGCGGTTACTTGTTTAAGTCAGAATAATGGTTGTTCGATTTATATGAGTAATATGTTTTACGCAGATGCACCTTTGATAGATGGTCTATTCTTATTGAATCTCGATAGTGGAAATACACATATCAACAACATTGAGGCTAAACGTTTGAAATCAGCGATAATTCGACCTATATGTGGCATCGTGCCTTGGTCACATCGAGTGAAACGTATGAAGAAACTCCATTCGATGGACTTCTTGAATCACTTGATTTTGAATCACTTGAAAGATGCGAAGCATGTCGATGGGTAAAATGACTAAGACTCCATTTTCGGTATGATGGAGCGAGCTACGGACTTATTGGAAATCATACATACCGATGTGTGTGGTCCAATGAGTGTAGCATCATGTGGTTATCGTTATGTTCTTACCTTCACGGATGACTTGAGTAGATATGGGTATATCTATTTCATGAAACATAAGTCCGAAACTTTCGAGAAGTTTAAGGAGTTTCAAAGTGAGGTAGAGAATCAACGTAACAAGAAGATTAAATTTCTACGTTCGATCGTGGGTGAATATCTAAGTTCTGAGTTTGGCGAGCATTTAAAGAAGTCTGGAATACTTTCACAATTGACACCGGGAACACCACAGTAATGGTGTGTCGAACGTCGTGTCGAACTCTCTTAGATATGGTTCGTTCTATGATGTCACTTACAGTTACCGCTATCATTTTGGGGTTATGCATTAGAAACAGCCGCATTCACTTTAAATAGGGCACCGTCTAAATCCGTTGAACGACACCGTATGAATTATGGTTTGGGAAGAAACCTAAATTGTCGTTCCTTAAAGTTTGGGGATCTGAAGCCTATGTAAAGAAGTTACTTTAGGACAAGCTTGAACCCAAAGCGGAAAAATGCGTCTTCATAGGATACCGAAGGAAACTATTGGGTATACCTTCTATCATAGATCCGAAGGCAAAACATTCGTTGCTAAGAATGGATCCTTTCTAGAGAAGGAATTTCTCTCGAAAGAAGTGACTGGAAGGAAAGTAGAACTTGACGAGGTTGTTGAACCTTCTCTCGAAATTGCAGTGGCGCAGCACGGAAGAAGTTCTGTGGTGCTGCACCAATAAGGGAGGAAGCTAATGATGATGATCATGAAACTTGTTGAAGTTGCTCTGAGCCTCGGAGGTCAACGAGAACTCGTACCACTCCATTGGTATGATTCCGTTATGAATGTCATGGTGGTGGACAACACCGATGACCCCGAGACATATGAGGAAGCGATGATGAGCCCAGATTCCAATAAATGGCAAGAAGCCATGAAATCCGAGATTGGATCCATGTACGAAAACCAAGTATGGACTTTGGTGGACTTAGGATGGCGGAAGGCTGTCGAGAACAAATGGATTTTCAAGAAGAAAGCAGATCTTGATGGTAATGTTCATCTATAAAGCTCGACTTGTCGCAAAAGGGTTTCGACAAATTCAAGGAGTTGACTACGATGAGACTTTCTCACGATGTGAAGCTAAAGTCTGTGAGGATTATGTTAGCAATCGCTGCATATTATGATTATGAGATATGGCAGATGGATGTCAAAACAGCATTCCTCAATGGAGACATTGATGAAGAGTTGTATATGATGCAACCCAAAGGTTTTGTCGATCCTAAAGGTGCTAACAAGGTATGCAAACTTCAACGGTCCATCTATGGATTGAAGCAAGCATCCCGCAGTTGGAATCAACGTTTTGATAAGGTAATCAAAAGTTTTGGTTTTATACAAACTTATGGAGAAGCTTGTATTTACAAGAAAGTGAGTGGGAGCTCTGTAGCATTCTTAATACTGTATGTGGATGACATATTGTTGATTGGGAATGATGTAGACCTTCTTAATAGTGTCAAGGAATATTTGAATAATAGTTTTTCAATGAAGGATCTTGGCGAAGCAGCTTACATATTAGGCATAAAGATTTATAGAGATAGATCGAAACGCCAAATATCATTGTCACAAAGTACATATTTGGACAAAGTTCTAAAGAGATTTGGAATGGAGGAAAGCAAGAAAGGGTTCTTGCCCATGTTGCTTATCAATCGACCTTGAGTAAAACTCAAAGTCCGACATCGGCGAAGATAGAGAAAGGATGAGTAAGACTCCTATGCCTCGACCATAGGATCTCTAATGTATGCCATGCTATGTACTAGACCCGACATTGCATATCCGTTAGTTTAACTAGCGATATCAAAGTGATCCGAGTGGATCATTGGACGTGATCAAAAACATCCTTAAGTACTTGAGAAGAACTAAGGATATGGTTCTTTCTTATGGAGGTGATGAAACTCGTTGTTAATGGTTACACCGATGCTAGTTGGAACACCGATCCGGATGATTCTAAATCACAATCTGGATACGTATTTATTTTGAATGGTGCGTGATTAGCTGGAGGAGTGCAAAGCAAAGCGTTGTGGCGAGATCTTCAAGAATCGGAATACATGGCTGCCTTGAGGCTTCACAAGCGATATGGATGAAGGAGTTCATTACAGAGTGGGTGTGGTTCCAAGTCTGGACCCAATGTCTATCTCTTGTGATAACATGGGCGCCATAGCCAATGCGCAGAACCAAGGTCACACAAGAAGTGAAGCATATCAAGCTGCGTTTTCACGCTATTCGAGAACATATCCAGGATGGGGATATAAAGATTTGCAAAGTACACACAGATCTGAATGTGGCGGATCCGTTGACTAAACCTCTCCGAGGGCAAAACATGACCAACACCAAACTGCCATGGGTGTTGGTATATTACCATGTAATCTAGATTAGATGACTCTAGTGCAAGTGGGAGGCTGTTGGAGATATGCCCTAGAGGCAATAATAAATATAGTTATTATTATATCTTTGTGTTTATGATAAATGTTTACATTCATGCTATAATAGTATTGACAAGGAAACATTGATACTTGTGTGATTTGTAAACTTAATTTGAAGTCCCTAGTATAGCCTCTATACTTCACTAGCTTGTTGGTTGATTAATGATTGTGGTTTCCCTATCATGAACATTGAGATGTTATCAACAACAAGATCATATCGTTAGGAGAATGATATGGTGGACATACTCCTATAGATAAGCGTAGCATAAAGATCAAGTCATTTCATTAGTTCAATTGCTATATGCTTTACGATACATAGTAACCTAATTCCTTGACCATGAGATCATGGATATCACCTTTACCGGATGGATGCTTTGATGACATCAAACACCACACCGTAACTGGGTGGTTATAAAAGTGGCATTGAGTGTTCGGAAAGTATTGGTTGAGACACATGGATCAAGAGTGGGATTTGTCCATCCACATGACGGATAGATATACTCTGGGCCCTCTCGGTGGAATGTCATCCAATTAGCTTGCAAGCATGTGACTTGGTCACAAGGGATCACATATCACGGGAACGAGAAAAGAGTACTTATCAGTAACAAGGTTGAACTAGGTATGCAGAGATACCGACGATCATAACCTTGGGTAAGTAACATATCGTGAGACAAAGGGAAATTGGTATCGTATGTAAGTGGTTCATTCGATCGCAAAGTAATCGTAGAAATATGTGGGAGCCATATGAATTTCCAGATTCCTCTATTGGTTATCGTTCGGAGAAGTGTCTCGATCATGTCGCATAATTCACGAACCGTAGGAGACACACTTAAGGATTGACGTTGTTTGAGTAGTTATGGTATTATGAGAAAGAGACCGAATGTTGTTCGAGTCTCGGATGGGATCCGGGATATCACGAGGTGATCCGGAATGGTCCGGAGAATAAGATTCATATAAGGAAAGTCCGTTTGAGTTCGGGAATGATTCGGTGTTTTCATCGGGAATGTTCTAGAAGGTTCGGATTGTCCGGCACTCGGGGAAGGGTACATGAATGTGTCATTGATCATTGAATGATTGCATCATGTACTAAGTGTTATTGCTGTCCCAAATAAAGGATTAAATTGAATCCTAAAACAGAAAAGTCAAATGTCCAGTTTGAAAGTCAAGCCCAAAACAAGAAACTGTGGGAAACAAGCAAGAGGAGTTGGAACCAACTGGAGGAGGTAGGACTCCTCCGGGCGCGCCAGCCAAGGCCGACTTGGGAGGGACTCCTCCCTCCTGGCCAGGCCAGGACCTCCCTCCCATAAAAGGAGGCAGGGCTCCTCCCATAGGCTTTACTTTCTACTCTAGATCTCCGGTTTAGAGCTGTTTTGGTTTAGAGCTTCTAATTGCTTTAGCCAGTTTAGAGCCTTCTAATTGGTTTAGAGCCCTCTAATTGGTGTGTCTAATTACTAGGCCACTAATCCTCTCTCTCATAAGCTCCACCATACTCGCACCGCTTAAGGCGAAGCCTGCGGGATCTCCCTCTACTTAGGTACGCCGTTGTCTTTGCCGGAATCGCGAGAGTGCTACAACCTCCATGCTTTGGAACAAGGAGAGGAAGGTCTTCGTCGAGTACAGCGATGTGGTGACTGCGGCGCTGGGAGCGTGGCCTGGAAGGATCGTCTACACGATCTTGAGATCGGGAAGAGTACGACTACATCACCCACGAGAATCCGCTCTCGTTAACCACTTTGGAATCTTCGAGGGTGAGTTCCTCCATCGACTCGTTGCTACAATCTAGTAGATAGATCTTGGCTTGTTTGTTTGTATGCGATAGAAAATTTTTGTTTTCCATGCTACGAACCCCTACAATAGTTGCTGGTGTATTGCCGCATGTTGATGTTGGAGATGATTCTAGTTTTACTTATCGTCACTTTAATTTCTGTCTAACAACTAAAATTGAATAAGCAGAGGCATCGGTGGGTGATAGATAATATTTGGTTTAACGCCCACTTGTGTCCCGTAAGACCCCGAGTACTTGATACTGTTCCTTGATTTATCGCTATCCACATCCGGGTATATGGGACCCCCCTTAGCCAGAGCTTGATTCCGTCATATTTCTTGGGGCCACAAACTAGTTTGAGGTTTTATTTACGATCCTGTACTTATGCCATGCTACTGCTTTATTTACGATTGTGCGACAGATAGCACACTGTACTATTTTGGTAAGCGGGATGTTTTCGCGGTATCGACAGTCCCCGATTGGGGACCTGCTGTCGTTTACAGCCATCGACGCAAACCTTGAGTTCGTCTCGGAGCTTGCTTACTCCGTTGCGGGTATACTCCAAGGGGTGGCCCCCTGAAATATTTCTGAATCCTGTGATTGCTTTGTCGTGAAAGCCTCGTTGGGTTTTGATTTGGTTTTTCCGAGGTTGATCGAGTGTGTGTTGCTATTGGTGCACCCGGCGGGTAAAACTTTCTCGAAGCCGTGTCCGCGGTTATGGACGACTTGGAGCACGATATCTCGATCATAGACAAGCATAACTAAAGTTTGCTATAAATTTGACTTATAATGACTAGTAATCAGCTTCACTACAACGGAATGGCTAATTAATACGCCACAATTGCTTGTTTGGTTGTCGCCATGACAATTGTATCGACTAGTAAGTATTGCAACTACAAGAATGGCTGAATAAAAGTACCAACAACTCTGGGTTTTATGGGATATCTCATGCTATTCATATCGATTAGTAATTGTTGCAACTCAACGGAATGATTAAATAAAAGTGCCCACCCTTACTTTATCGGACGATTATCTAAACCTGTCTATTAAAGTGCATAACGATAATGAATAAGTAAAACGCCAACCGTGTGAGTTCCTCGGTTGCCTTCCTCGTTTGGTCTCGAGGGAAATACCGTGATGGGTTTGTTTGGTGTTAGCTTGGGTTGGATCGGTTAGGTCATCCTCACCCCTCTCGATAACCGCCGGTTGTATCGAGTCTCTATAGGTTGTTTAGTGCATCTTGCCGCTGCGCTCGATCCACCATACCTAGGCGAGGACCGAATTCTAGCCTCGCCGTGTCTTGGCCTCGATCGACGCTCCTTATTTTTCCTTTGCCCTTTGCCGGCACCCCTTTTGTTTAAGCAGGTTTGAGATCGACGTCGTTAGCAGGGTTACCCTTCCGGCTTGGCCTGGGCAGGGTTATGGACGCCATTGGTTATTCTTCAGGGCTCTTAGCCCCATTTGCATCTTGTCCGTAGCTGGACTCTATATCGTTTCAAGGTGATTTGGATCTTTGTATATTATATCTGTATTCTTGGCTCTTTGAGTCGCTGTTATATATATATCTGTTCTGTGGGTCTCATCGAGGACTGTTGTGTAATGTTATTACTTCGTTTTCCACCCGCACGAAAGTGCCTGGTGGGCACCTTTGAATCGTTTCTATGCGGGTTTGGCGAATTTTGCTAAAACTTGCATAGGTCCAATTCTGAGGGTGTTACAGAGTGGTATCAGAGCTCAGCAGTTACGATACCCCACAAGTCCAGCCTGTAGGATAACCTAGCTAACGGCCGAAGTAGAGTGTCAAAACTATTTTAAAAATCGGTTGGATAGTTCTGATTAGGTCTGATTTTACTCCTTACCCCTCTGCTATTCTCCTCTTACCTCTACGCGTTTTAAATCTGCTCTCTTATCTTTTCTTCGAGTCCAGGAATTCTCGTGGTTGGGTTTCCGTCGTACCTTCAGGGTTTCGCTTCCTCCTCTGATAACGGTGTCCTACCATCCGGTGTTCAAGCTGCCTGAGGAATCCGTCTACGGTGTTACCATTCTTTGTTCTTTGTTTGTGCCTTCCGGTGTTTTCTGACGCGACGAAGTCTTCTACGCCAGATCCGATGCAGAGTCTGCATCCCTCCGTTGTTCCGAACCTCGCTTGTCGAGATCTTCAGTCTAATTCCGAGAGTGGGTTGCATAATCCGCCTATTCGTGTGCGGAGTAATGGTTTGGGTGCGCGATGGACTGATCACCATCCGACTACTCTTATCATTCGCTCTTGTACGTCGAATCAGTGGATCCAGCAATTCTACTCCGTCCACGGAGGTTAGGGGTGGCTTAATTTGCGATACCTCTACCTTCGACCTTTTGTTCCCGGAGTGTTCTATCGACGATCAGGAGCAACGACCTCTTGTTAGTGGTGTCGTGAGGATCTACACGAAGCGCGAAGGATCAGACCGCCGACCTTCCTTCCGGTACCATGAGGCGGATCTCGAGGGCGAGATCCTTTGTTAGTGGTGTCGAATTGTGGCATCCCGCAAAAACCACTACTAGAAAATCGCGTTGAATTTGTGCATTGCATCGTCATCATCATGCATTGTTTGCCAAAACTATGTTCGTAAACCACGTTTTAATTTCCCAAACGCCCCATCTTTATTCAAACGCCAAACCCCGGGGCTCCGGATTATTTTGTTTACGCCGCTATCGGTTTGCAGTCGGCCGTTTAAAACAAATAAACGTTTTAATTATTTTAGTAGGGGCAGTCGAACGGGCCAACCCGACCAACCGCCCAGTTTTACAACGGTCCAACCTGTCCTCTAAATCCTATTCCTACCAGAGAATCTACCCTCCCTCCTTGGCCACCTCACCCTGCCCAATCCCCTTGTGCCACCTCATTTTCCTCTCCCCCTCACCCTATCCTACCCTGCCACATCACCCAACCCCCTCTCTCCCCTCCCTCTCCCTCCCTCTCAAACCACCAACCCCAAACCCACGCCCTACAAATGCGTACAACGCACACACACGTGATACACAACGACACAACACGCACTTTGCTGCACCGGCGCCACTCCCGACCCCACCCCGCAGCGGCCACACACGCAGACCCCGCCTGTCCACCCTCCCCCGTGGCCCCCCTCCCACGAAACCCACCTGCCCCGCCGGTCACTGTTCTTCTCCTACCCCGCTCCTCTCTCTCTTCTTTCCCCTTCCTCTAGCCACGCCTCGCCCTTGCGTCCTCCTTCTCTGCTCACCGGCGCCTCGCCACCTCGCTCCACCCGGCTGCCTTGCGGCCCCGCGCCTCCACCGCCGGCTCGCGCCTCTCCCGCGTCTCCCCGGCGCTGCGCCCTCCTCCGTCCGCCTCCTCCCAGGCGCAGCCTCTCCCCGCCCGGTGCTCGTCTCCGTCGAGCCAGCGCCTCCACCGCTCAGCGCCGCCCATCCGCTCGCCATCCCGCCTCCGCCCGCCAGAGGAGCCTCCTCCAGCGCCCAGCTCCGCCCGTGAGCTTCCCGCCTCCGTCTCCTCGCCTCTGCGAGCCTCCTCAGCTCTCCTTCCCTTGAGCTCGTGCCGTCTCCTCCTGCGGCAGGCGTCCCGACCCCTGCGCCGCCTTGAGGCCGCCTCCCGCCGTCTTCCTCCAGGACCCCGCTCCCGTTCATCCCCGACCCCGCCGCCGCTCACCTTCTCGGCGCGCCCGCATGAAGCGCCCTCCTCTCCTGCCGCTGCAGGACCCTCCGAGCCCGCCGTCATGAGCCACAGCGCCCTGGCCGTCTCCTCTGCAGGCCACCCCCGGACTCCTGGCCGCCTCTGCTCCCGTCTGCCCCACCTCAACACCCTCCGGCCTGCGCCGTCCTCCGGCGCAGCGCGTCGGCCTCCTCCGTGCCTCTGGTTGACCTGACCGTGCGTTCTCCAGGAGTACCGAATTCTAGCCTCCGTTGAGCCAGGTGTGACCATGTTAAACCGCAGGAAAGACCAGTACAAGAGCGGCAAGCCGGGCTAGTACCCCGATAAAACCACCCGAACACGCGCTGCAAATTCCAAGTTTGACATCAACAATGGCACCCGAGGAGCCGACAAGATCTCCGGGCCGATGAACCACGTCAAGCATCCGCGTGCTCCGTAGACCGAACCGTACCCGATGGCCGAGACGTTGAAGACCCCGTTCCCGAAGTCCAGTTGTCGAGCCGGACCCGTGGAACCCGAACCTCCCCAAGATCTACGCTGCGGACCGACACGATCTTCTTCTCGGACGCCAAGGTTCGTCGAGAGTCCGGGCAAGTACTTCACCCGATGAGACAAGTACTACTTCCGACGCGAACCAACAAGATCTTCAAAGACAAGATCGGCGTCGACCGGAAGAATCCGATGCGCCCGACACCGACCCAAGTTACGCTCCCGGACATCGAGACCGCGAATGCGCCAAGACCTACCCGATACCGAGCGTTCCGTGAACCCTGGACCCCGGACCCAGACCTGTCGAACCCGGACCCCGTAACCCAAGATCTGCGAACCCTAAATGTGTGAACCCCTTTCAAAACCCTATTTTATAACCTAATATAACTTGTCGCATAATATTTGTTTTGCATGCATACACTCATGTGGTTTGGGGCCTTATGCGATTCACCTAATAATTAAATATGGGGCCCATATGCGGGCAAATCTAGCCTTATATTGGCCTCATTTAAACTTGTGTAGCGAACCCGGTGCTATCTTTTGTCTTGCTAATACAACATTTAAATTGCGGGGGGTTCTAAACAACTTGAAACATTTAATTAATTGTCGGGACCCCGGTTCCTCTTAATTTGACCTAAGTTGCATCGCACCTTTTCCATGTCATCCATCATACATGCATCATGCCGATCTTACATCGTTTTATTAAATAGCGCATCCGGTGTTTCTTCTAGTGTTTTGCTTCTTCGCGGATTGGACCGTTGAGTTGATGTGAGCTTCGCCCCGATCTTCGGATGAACCTTTCGGCAATGTTTTCAGGCGAGCATCTCCCCCTTTTCTACCTATCTTACTTTTATAGTCTTTATTCCCTCCTGTTGATCTATTGCTATCTGTGTTGCGATGCTTTAGTTTCCGTACCTGTGATATACCGTGCAGCCCTATATTGCCTTGGACACACCCTATTACCTGTTGTTTGGTAGATAGTTGGACTTGCGCGTCGTAGATGCTTGCTCAAGTGCTGATGTGTGTCGTCATATGCCACAGTTGCTGGTGTATTGCCGCATGTTGATGTTGGAGATGATTCTAGTTTTACTTATCGTCACTTTAATTTCTGTCTAACAAGTAAAATTGAATAAGCAGAGGCATCGGTGGGTGATAGATAATATTTGGTTTCCGAACGCCCACTTGTGTCCCGTAAGACCCCGAGTACTTGATACCTGTTCCTTGATTTATCGCGCTATCCATATCCGGGAGGTATATGGGACCCCCCTTAGCCAGAGCTTGATTCCGTCATATTTCTTGGGGCCACAAACTAGTTTGAGGTTTTATTTACGATCCTGTACTTATGCCATGCTACTGCTTTATTTACGATTGTGCGACAGATAGCACACTGTACTGTTTTGGTAAGCGGGATGTTTTCGCGGTATCGACAGTCCTCGATTGGGGACCTGCTGTCGTTTACAGCCATCGACGCAAACCTTGAGTCCGTCTCGGAGCTTGCTTACTCCGTTGGTATACTCAAGGGTGGCCCCTGAAATATTTCTGAATCTGTGATTGCTTTGTCGTGAAAGCCTCGTTGGGTTTTGATTTGGTTTTCGAGGTTGATCGAGTGTGTTGCTATTGGTGCACCCGGCGGGTAAAACTTTCGAAAGCCGTGTCCGGTTATGGACGACTTGAGCCTGATATCTCGATCATAGACAAGCATAACTAAAGTTTCTGCTATAAATTTGACTTATAATGACTAGTAATCAGCTTCACTACAGGAATGGCTAATTAATACTGCCCACAATTGCTTGTTTGGTTGTCGCTGCGACAATTGTATCGACTAGTAAGTATTGCAACTACAAGCAGAATGGCTGAATAAAAGTACCAACAAGCTTTTGGGTTTATGGGATATCTCATGCGATTCATATCGATTAGTAATTGTTGCAACTCCAGGAATGATTAAATAAAAGTGCCCAGCTTACTTTATCGTGACGATTATCTAAACCTGTCTAGTAAAGTGCATAGCGATAATCGAATAAGTAAAACTGCCAACTGTGTGAGTTCCTCGGTTGCCTTCCTCGTTTGGTCTCGAGGGGGAAATACCAGGATGGGTTTGTTTGGTGTTAGCTTCAGTTTGGATCCGGTTATGTCATCCTCACCCCTCTCGATAACCGCCATTGTATCGAGTCTCTATAGGTTGTTTAGTGCATCTTTGCCACGCTCGATCCACCATACCTATGTAGGCGAGGACCGCCAATTCTAGCCTCGCCGTGTCTTGGCCTCGATCTTGGCTCCTTCTTTTCCTTTGCCCTTTGCCGCACCCTTTTGTTTAAGCAGGTTTGAGATCGGCGTTAGCAGGTTACCCTTCCGCTTGGCACAGGCAGGGTTATGGACGCCATTGGTTATTCTTGTGGCTCTTAGCCCCATTTGCATCTTGTCCGTAGCTGACGCTATATCGTTTCAAGGTGATTTGGATCTTTGTATATTATATCTGTATTCTTGGCTCTTTGAGTCATTGTATATATATCTCTCTACGTGGGTCTCATCGAGGACTGTTGTGTAATGTTATTACTTCGTTTTCCACCCGCACGAAAGTGCCTGGTGGGCACCTTTGAATCGTTTCTATGCGGGTTTGGCGAATTTTGCTAAAACTTGCATAGGTCCGATTCTGAGGGTGTTACACAACACCTGTGTGACGTTTCCTTCCCCGTTCTGGTTCGATAACCTCGGTCTCAACTGAGGGAAAACTTGCTGCTTGCTGCTTCACATCTTGCTCTTGGGGTTCCCAACAGGCTGTGCGTAGACAGTCATGAAGCTTTTCTGGCATCGTTGCCAAGGAGGCCAAGGACGTCTTCACAAGGAGAGTCCTTCACTTTCTTTCTCTTTACTTTGTTTTTTGTTTGCTTTGTTTCTCTTGCTTGGTTTTGTTTGCCTCTTTTCAAAAAACACAAAAAAAATAGTCCCTGCTCTAGTTGCCACCTTGCTCTAGCTCACCATGTTGCTCCCCAAGTTCGCCCTGAAAGATCTTGCAATAGGTAATGGCTCCATAATTGGGAAAGATAATATTGAAGAATTCTTTAATTACGTTAGCAAGCATGAGGATATTGCCGATAAATCTATATTAGAGTTTGCTCCTAATTATGAGATTACTGCAGCTTCTTTAGTTCATATGTTGGAGGCTAGGTTTGTTAGCCTTAACCCCTTCATACAATTCTTGCTCCTAAAACTAAAAGAAGAGAAGAATGCTGAAAAGAGGGAATTCATCCTTGAAACTTTATCAAAAGAATTCCATGATGTTGCTAGGGAAGCCAAAAAGGTTTTTGAACGTTTCAATATGATAGGTTCAAGTGTAGATGTTGTGGGTGTTTCTGATAAAACTAAGCCTAGAGAGGAATTCAATATACCCATACCCTTTAAGCTTGTTGGAATGCATGAAGACTTTGAAAAGAATTTTGATTGGATTGCCCCTAAAAATCTTTTTGATGAAGGTAGTAGACCAAAGAGAGATGAGAAAGGATTCTCCAAAACCCATTTGGATGAGATACCTTTCATAGTTGAAGATTTTGCAAGTATGAATGTTAATGCTTCTTCATTTGAAAATACTTGATTCTTCTTGCTTCTTGTGCCTAACTTAAAGGCGTTAAAGAAAAGTACTTGTTGGGAGATAAGCCAAGAGTTTCCTTGAGTCTTGGAAGTTATTACTTCAGTAATGACCTCTTATTATCCTTTTTGTTTTGCTTCTTGTGCCAAAAATGACCTCTAATGAGAGGGAAGTAAGATTTGCGGAGTTGCTGTCCTGAAACAGATTTCTGTCCTCCACCAAAAAACTTCGTGAGCAGTCTCTGTAACTCGGATTGAGCTGACAATTTACGAATAAATCTCCCAGTATGTTAGCTAACTTTCGTTAGTTCAACACTTTTTGATTTGAACAACAGAAGATGTTCCGAAAAATCGGTTTCTACCTGTTGGTCTATTTTACAGATTTCTGCCATTATTTGCATTTGCTTCTTATTGATTCCTTTTTGAGTTCTCTTTAGGTGAATTGAGCTTTTTGAAGGAGTTACTACAGTAGCTTGTGTTTATAGTGAAAAGTCTTGCTGTTTCAAAGATTTGCCAGAGGTTTAATATCTTTTGAATAAGCTAATGTTGCTAATGAAGATTGTGTGAAGTTTTGTATGAAGGAAAAATTCCAGGTATAGAGAGAGAATGATGCAATGAGATGAAGAATGGACAAAAGCTCAAGCTTGGGGATGCCACCATGGTGTCACCCCAAGAAATATCCAAGAGGTACAAGCGTCAAAGCTTGGGGATGCCCAAGGCATCCCCTTCTTCATCAATAAAAAGCTCAGGTCTATCTAGACACTTCGTTTTTATTGTTTCATGCACAGTTGTGTTGTTCTTGGAGCGTCTTAGTTTTCGTTTTCTTTGCTTAGTTTGTTTAGTTTGCTTCAGTTGTTTGGACCCCCGCTCTCGCTGTGTTGTTTTGCAAATAAGTTTGCTTGGTGTTTGGAAAGGAGTAGTAAGTTCTTGCTTGAAGTGCAAGAGGAGCTTGCATTGACTGTGACTTAGACTTTAGCATGGCGTGCTAGGTGTTGTTTTGACCTTATACTTAGTGATTATTGTTGTAGCATGTCTTGTTCCAAATAATTGGGATTGCTTAGTGTGCCTTGAAGAAATCATACGTTCTTTTAGCATGCAAAAGCATAGTATTATGGTATTCTCCTTTGATGTTTTGCTTGGGTTGACTTGGCACATGCTCACACCGTTATGACTATGACAAGTCACCATTAGCCTCTATGATCATTTAGTCCTTGACTTGTAGTACCACTCTTTGCTTTGATTAGTATGCTTTGTTGCACTGCATGATTTTGGCCATTATTGCTCTCTTAGTTGGTTGCTCCCAGTCTTTTGTTAGCCTCCACTTGTATGAGTAAGTTCTACTCATGCCTCCAACTCCCAAGAAACCAAGTTATTCCAAAGTGTCCACTATAAATTCCTATGCATGGTGTGTTACACCATTCCAAGTATATTCTTGTTTTCAACTATCTTCCAATTAAAAACTATTTTATTATGTGAAAACTTAGTGATTAAAGCCCTCACGAACTTGATGGCACACTTTATTCTTTGCCCCTAATAAACTTGAACCATTGTGACAACTTTGTTGTATATGCTTGCACTTATAAGTTGAAATTAGCAGAACCATGCTGTCACGAGGAACATTTTCAACATTGCACTTGTACCTTGTTGTACTCAGCTAATATCATGTTCTTTTGTCTATGGATGTCACCGGTGTGAAATAAAGAGGGGACTTGTAAGTCCATGGAGTTTGTATCCTGTGTTAGAGAAACGTCTGGGCCGCTATCCTAAGCCATGCCTAATCATGGTGGAAACTTGTAGCATCACCATAGTGACATCTATGAAGCATTCTTCTTATAAAAAAAGAGACACATTGAGAAAAGAGGAAAGAGAGAAAAAAGCACCATATTCCCATGGTACATAAGAAGAATTGATGAGATGCTCATTGTCTGCTTGTCTTGTCATTTTGGTTATGGGAAAGCTCATGTACCATGTGCAAGGGGTATCCCGTTGGCGGTTCTCAATGATATGCAAATACTTACAGTCACAAGAATTTACATCGACCCAAAGTTGAGTATGCATGAGGTGTGGCCCTCATATTCAAGGGACTTGAGATTGCCAGCTTATACTTCGTCAAGCATATACTCCAGCTTTGCCACTTTAACCTTAAGCACTTCAAGATGCTTATGATAGGGTAATGAGGGATGAAAGCTAACAAGTACCATAATTTTTGGAAGCTCTTTTTGAAACTTTTAATCCATGCTTCCTTTTACAAAAAGGCCTTTCTTCCACCATTATTGAGTCTCCACCTTCTACCTTTAGGCACCATTAAGAGAGCATAGTTGTCATTCTGTGTGCAGTGTTTCAAAGCTTATTAATTGATGCATATTGCGTTATTACTTGCTCTTGTGCTACTTGTTTCTAGTCACCCTTGTGAACTTTGCAGGTGTCCCATGCATTTAGTGCTACTCTATGAGGGACAAGCTGATTGCCACTATGCCATGTTTTCTGTATGTGAAACAAACAAACGTTTTTCAATGCATGTTATTCATGATCTTTGTTTGTAGCTTGTCATGTTGCATGCATAGTTACTATTTCCTATTGTTAGAACTTCATCTTTCATGCACATGTTTAGAGTTATTTGATCCCAGCTTTCAATGCTTGTAAGTGGTGGGATCTTTATTGTGAGGGTGCATGTCACCTAAACAATTATTCTTTTTATTACTTACCTACTGGAGGACGAGAAGGAGTTAAGCTTGGGGATGCTGATACGTTGGAAACGTATCTATAATTTTTTATGCTACATGCTTGTTTAGTACCTACTTTGCTTTACTTTTCCACACTTTGAGGTGCTTTTTACATGTTTTTTGGTACTAACCTACTAACAAGTTGCAACAGTGCCAGATGTCTGTTTTCTGCTGTTTTTAGTTTCAGAAAAGTTAGTAAAGAAATATTCTCAGAATTGGACGGGATAAAGGACAAAGTTAATTACTTTTCGTGGGGAACAAGAAGTCTAGAGGAGAGCCCGGGAGGCCGGCCAGAGAGGCCATACCCAGCCCAGGCACGGGTGGGCCCCACCCCGTGCCTGGCTAAGGTTTGGTCGCCATGACGGCCGCCTCGGTCTCCCCCTTCGCCTATAAGAAGCCCCCGATGCAAAAACCCTGAGTACCCGATCAGAAATCCACGAAACCGTCTGTAGCCGCCGCCACCATCGTCCCTAGATCAGGGGGGTCTGAAGTTCTTCCCGGCACCCTGCCGGAGGGGACATCATCCCGGAGGCCGTCTCTCCGGTATGATGCGTGAGTAGTACCACCTTGGACTATGGGTCCATGTAGTAGCTAGATGGTTGTATATCCTCCTTTGTGCTTTCCTGTATAGATCTTGTGAGCTCCGTTCATGATCAAGATCTAATCTATTTGTAATCATGCATGTTGTGTTTGTGGGGATCCGATGGATATTGAGATTATTATGTTGGTTTGATTAATGGTTTTGTCTTTATGATTCTATCATGTTTGTGTTGTTTATGATCTTGCATGCTCTCCGTTGTTAGTAGCTATCTTGGCCAAGTAGTTGCTAGTAACTCCAAGAGGGGGTATTTATGCTCGATAGTGGGTTCATGCCTCTAATTTCCAAGGGAAGTGACAATAATATCTTCAGTTGTAGATGTGTTGTTGCTACTAGGGATAAAACAACGGTCTCTTGTTCATGGAACATGTGGACTGTTTACCTTACACACTTTGCTTAAAGCAGTTGTCTATTGCTTGCAACTTAATACTAGAGGGGGTTCGAATGATAACCTGAAGGTGGACTTCTAGTCATAGATGCAGTTGGATGGCGGCCTATGTATCTTGTTTTATTGCCCAATCAACCTCATAGGATCTTTCTGACTAGTAATTGCATTGTTATGCCTTGCTCAGTTCCTGTCAATTGCCCTGCTGTAATTTGTTTACCCTTCATGCCATGTTGTTTATCTAAGGAGAGCACCTCTAGAGAACTATGCACCCCGATCCAATCTTTACCATTGATATATCTTCCACTGATACTTGTTTACTTGCTGCAAACCATTACCTTCCACACCATACGTTTAATCCTTTATTACAGCAAACCGGTGAGCTTGACAACCTCACTGATTCGTTGGGGCAAAATCTTGAGTTTATGTTGTGCAGGTCTTCGCGTTGCTTGCAACATCTGTGTGACGTTTCCTTCCTCCTTCTGGTTCGATAATCTCGGTCTCAACTGAGGGAAAACATGCTGTTTTCTGCTTCACACCTTGCTCTTGGGGTTCCCAATAGGCTGTGCGTAGACAGTCGTCAGTATCCGACGAGAAATAGGATCCCAGCACAGATAACCCTTATGATCATTACTGTATCCGAGAAAAACACACTCAACAGACTGAGCCGTGAGTTTGGTGCATTCACGAGAAGCAAGAAGAAGATAGCAAACACACCCAAACAACCGAAGCACCGAATAATCAGGAGAACGGTTAGAAAGACTCTCCTGAGGAATACCACCCTGTAAGGCAGCGGATGGCTGAATGTTTATGAGATATGCGGAGGTGGAGACTGCCTCAGCCCAGAAATGGGGCAGAAGAGAGGCGGCGATCATCAGCGCACGCGTTGTCTCAAGTAGGTGATGATGTTTGCATTCAGCGATGCCGTTCTGGGCATGAGCACCATGGCAAGAGAATTGAGCAAGAGTGCGCTGCTCGATGAGGCAACCACACAACATTTGGGAGATGTACTCACCAGATGAATCAACACGAAAAATATGAATAGGATTGGAAAACTGGGTGTGGACCATGGCAGCAAAACGTTTATAGATAGAAATAACCTCGCTGCGAGAAGTCATAAAGTAAAGCCAAGTGTAGCGAGAAAATTCATCAATAAAAATAACATAGTAGCGATGACCCCCCTTCGAAGCGAAGGGAGCAGGACCCCATACATCAGAATGAATTAAGTCAAAGGGGCGCTGAGACACTGACTCACTAGTAGGATAAGGTAATTGAGTCTGCTTTCCAAGTCTACAACATTGACACGGTAAAGAGACATCTCCTGAGACATGCCCTAGAAGACCTCGGTGAAATAAAGATGACACATAAGAACCACATAGATGACCGAGTCGATGATGCCATTGTTGAAAAGATGTAGAAGCAAAAACAGCAAGAGCACAAGAGTTGGTAGAAGTGGAGGGAACACGAAGCCAGTTGAGCACCCAAAGACCCTGAGAATCATGGCGCCGAGGGCCAGCCCCAACCAGAACCTTCGTACAACGATCCTGGACAGAGCAAGAATCAGCGTCAAGAATGACGCGACAACCAGAATCAGTAAGTTGAGCAGCGGAAAAGAGATTCATGATAATACGCGGAACATGAGAAACACCAGGAACAGAAAAAGGAGTGGAGAGAGTGCCTCGACTAGCAACAGGAAGAGAAGTGCCATCAGCGGTGAGAACATGAACAGGATAATCGACAGGACAAAGAGATGACAAGGCAGAAGAGTCAAAGACATATGGAAAGAAGCTCCAGAATCCAAGACCCATAGGGATGTACCTGACCGTGTAGATGGTGACGGTGGCTGCTCAACGCTAGGATACACAGTCACAGAGCCTGCAATGCCCGACGAGGAAGAGCCAGAAGCAGCGAGTAGACGCTTTAGCTGCACAATATCCTGGTGAGTCAGGGAGACGATGGATGGTGTTGGTGGAGGACCATGGGAGATTGACAAAGAGGCGCGATCCATATCACGTTGTTTCTTGAAACAATCAGACTCGGGGTGCCCGGACCTCTGACAGTAGTCACAGAACTGACGAGAGCGAGCGCTGCCCGAACCACCAGAAGGAGGGCGACCCCCACCACCAAAAAAGGGGTGACCAACATCAGCACTAGAAGGAGGGCGACTGCCACCACCAGGAGTGGGTAGCAGTGGTGTCGTAGCAGTCGGCGGAGCAGGAACTCGAGCAGCGAGCATAGCAGGAACCCCAGCAAACCAGCGCCACGAAGGCGAGTCTCCTCAGCATGAAGCTCAGCAAGCACCTCTGAAAGGGGAACACGACCCCGAGCAAACAAATTGGCCCGACGAGGCTCAAACTCTTGGCTAAGTCGAGATAAGAACTCATGGATATGCTGAAACTCCAAGTCAGACCGCGTGATATGATAGCACAGACAAGTACCGCAGACAGCAGAGCGGAGAGAGTCGAGCTGATGCTAGATAGCAGAACTCTGCGTGTAAAACTCATCAACACTGGAATCACACTGCTGAAGAGCATGCTCCTAACGGACCACTGACAAGTAGAGAGAATCACTAGAGGGTTGATATCGCTGACGAAGAGAGGTCCACATCTCGGTAATAGAGCCAAGTATTATAAACTCAGAGGAAAACTAGGGAAGAACACTGACAGTAAGAACAGAAGCAACACGAGCATCCTCATCACACTAGTGAGCATAACCAGCCAGATCATCACGATAAGTGGCAAGAGCATCCGAGTAGTCAGATACCTGACGGTCATAAGCAGTCATTGCGGCATCATCAGCAGTCTTGGTTGCAGCCTTATCAATATCAGAAGCATCAGCTGCAAGAACGGGTGGCGCTGGTGGTACAGGAGCCACGGGAGCAATAGGGTGTGGCAGACAAATGACCTCGCCTCAGAGAACGCCCCACAAACGAAAGCCGCGTATGTGAATGCACATAAAGCCAACAAACTAAGTATAGTTGGTGCCATTAAAGATCAGTGGACAACTAGGAACAAAACATAGCCCACGTATGTTTACATGACATAATAGCAATTTCACCAGCACCAACGAACTCTCTCTTCCTTTTTTTTTCTCAGAACAAATCAGATCAGAAACAGGTGGATCTCAGCGCATAGCAGCACCAACACGAGAAGCAGCTATGCTAGCAGGGAACCGCCAATGCGAGCATGGCCATGGAACCACGTACAGCTAGCAGGAAAGGGAACCACGTACAGCTAGCAGTAAACCACCACGAGCAAAGAGAGGAAGCTGGCGGCGGCCAAATCAGGCCGGGGATGACCGAATCAGGCTGGGGACAGCCGTAAGGAAGCAGGCGGCGGCCAAATTGAGCCAGGAAGCAGCCGGAACGGAGTCAGCGACTGGAAGTTGCCAACGGTGATGGTGGAAGATGAACCCCAACCATGGATATCATGTTAGATGAATTAGGGAATGAGCAACTTGCTATTCACAGGGAGCCAAAGGCCAATACATACACAGCTGTGGTAAGAAAAATATGCCAAAAGACCCTTATACAGTGGGCAAATAGAAGTAGATACCATACATTCTAACCGTTGTAACCGTTAATCCACTTACTTTTTTAAATTGCCAACAATCTTTTTTTTGAATTGCCAACAATCTGATCAGGCAAACAGTGTGATTTTAAGAGAAAATATTATATTAGATCAAAGAAACCAAAAAAGAAAGTGAGTAACAAAGAGCATTGACAAACTCTGAAGTCGGTCATCTCTAGCTCTTTCAAATTAGATGTAGTACGTAGATGTTTCTCTATATGGACCCAACGAAGAATTTACATATGGATCTACCGGTACAAAGCTCGACTACTGTACAAATTTGAATAGCTACATGAGCCACCACAAGGGGTTAGAATCTTAGACCGTTCAACGCAACATGGGTAAAGATACAACCCTCAAAAGGATGTCAAACCGCTGCTTTATCACTAAACCATAGAAACAGAGGACCATGATGACATGGCAAAAACATGAGAAAACAAGACACCAGTAGCTCCCCGACATCACACGAGGATGGAGTGGACGGTGCTAGAAGGTAGGTTATGCTCTCCGATCACTCAACCCTATCTCACCAAAGGATATTCTTCTTCCATGTTCCTTCCATCCACTTCTTCATGCCCACCAGCGTGGCAACTCTCCAAAGTTCGACCTATGAGACCAAAGCACCAGACAAAAAAGAAAGACCCCCGCGTCGCCCTTCCTTGGCGACACGGGGGAACCCTGCCGCCGCCGCCTCTAGCGGCCTCCCACCTCCCTCTCCCACGTCGACGCCGTCGGAGGGTCGCCGGCGAAGCCATGCGCGCCTCAGGGAAGGGGGCGGCGGGGCGTTTTTCTCTCCTCCCGATGAGGGTAGGCTCTCTAGGCGGTGGGATCCGGTGGTGGTGCTGAAGGCGGGTGCGGCGGCGTCGGGCTCCGAGCGGCGCGCTGCAGCAGAGCTTGGCCAGGAGGGCGCGGCGGCGGCTCGGAGGGCGTTGCGGCTGGAGTCGTGGGCGGGCCCGATCTGGGCCCTTGCAGGCGCCCATTGCGGGTCGCGCGCGGAAGGGCGGCTGAGGGCGGCGCCCATCTGGGGGTCGCGCGGGGTGGCGGCGCTGCGGGCGTCGTGGTGTCGCTGCCGACGGAGGATCTGCCGATCTGGGCCTGGCCTAGGGCCCCATCTGGGAAGCGCGAGCGGGTTCCGGGCCGTGAGGGCCCGATCTGGGCTGTGTATGCCGGGGCTGAGAGGCACGGCTGCCGCCTGGCTCTGGTTCCCGGGCGTGCGAGGAGGTTCAGCTGCAGGGAGACGAAGGGCTCTGTCCTATCTCGGCTCGGCCGAGTAGGCAGGTGTTCCATCATCTGTGTCAGTCTGCGAAAGAGGAAGAAGGACCAGCGAGGGAAGGAGGTGGTGAGGTGCAGTCCAGATACAATGGCATGCCCATGACCGCATGCTCATGCTTTCTCGAGCTTCTGGAGCGGGAGATGAATGGCACCATGTGGGGTGTTGCATCCTCCTGCCGTCTGCGAAGAAGAGGAGTGCACTGCAGAAGTGGGGTAGCGTATCTGGCTATGCAGCACCAGCAGGGTCATGCGAGAGCAGCCGTGGAGGCGGGGCTATGTGGGGGCGGCTGGCCGAATCTTGGGTTGGGGTGGGCGAGACTGTCGGTGAAAGCCGCACCCCGGTTGTGACCGGAGTTGTCGACGACAGCGCCTACGGGCGTCGCTACCTTGTTGGAGGCGTCGGTATGCAACTCTCAACCCCCCTTCCCAACATGCTCCGGGGGAAACCCCAGATTTGGTATTCTAGATCGGATGATGACGGCGCTTCCGAGCGTCGTGTTCCCTTATGAAGGCATCATTCTTGGAGATGGGCTCGGCCAGAGGGACCCGTGGTTCGTGGGGCGGCGCGACAATGGTGGGTTGCAGGAGCACTCTCCACATGCGATGTGCGCTGGATGAGTCGTTTCGTCTTTGCTCATGGTTTCAGAGTGGCACATGTCCTCCTATCTTGGCATGTTGTTCCTCTCCGGCGGCGTCGAGGTTTGGCGAAAAT
The DNA here is from genome assembly GCA_030063025.1 of Avena longiglumis. Classification (NCBI taxonomy): domain Eukaryota; kingdom Viridiplantae; phylum Streptophyta; class Magnoliopsida; order Poales; family Poaceae; genus Avena; species Avena longiglumis. Next base: position 186,936,357 of record CP125974.1, on the reverse strand, counting down.
TCTCTTGACAGATAAAGTCGATGCGACGGTTTTTGGTGTGCACTCTGGAGCGAGGACACTTGGGTGCCCGGCTGTGTATGTCTTGTGTCTGTTTTGCCGTCATCTTGTATGTCGTGTGTGCTTTAGGTGTGGCTTGCCGTTGTTCAGGTTTTCGCCCGGTTTTCCTTAATTAACCGAGCAGTCTGGGTCTGTTGACCGTTTTTCTATCTATTCAATGAATTTAGCAATTCTCCTGCTAACATTCAAAAAAAACTCTCCAAAGTTCGAGATAGAGGCACCATTGATAGGCATCCATGACAACGAAGTAGTTAGGGTTAGGGGCTTAGGGTAAGGTAAGGGGTAGAGGGATCGACCCATGCTTTAGAAGAATGGCAACCCCCAAACCACAGAGCATCCCCACTCGTTGGGCGTTCCCAGGGCGAAATCTAGACCAAACTATGGCCGGATGGAACACATTTTTTGGCCTGGGAACGCCGAGTTTTCCACTCGTGTTCCCAGGCGAAACAGAAACGGCGGAATAATTGAATTTTATCGTTCCCGCTGGCGAAAACTCGACCAAAGGTGTTCGACAGAAGTATGCCCAACAAGTTCGGCAAAAAATTATTACAGAACTAGATAAAAAACTTGGTGATCAGTCATCGACGGGGATAGGCTCCTCCGGCGTGGACGATGCGATGGGGTTGGGTGTCTCGCTGGCGGACGCCGACTGGTTGGAGGAGGTGGAAGCAGAGCTCGGTGTGGCAGTGACAGTGGCATTCAGCGCAGGTCCTGGCGTGATCTCGGCGCCGTCCTCCTGAAGAATGGCATTGTGGCGCGCCATGTACCAGGCCTTGACCGGCGAACTCATCGTCGACGTGTCCTCGTCGCCCATGAGGAACTGGAGATCCGTGTTCCTCTTCTTGGCGGCGAAGTTGGCCTTCAGGAGGTCGAGCTTTTGGCCTTGGTTTTGGAGCAGCTGCGCCCACCTCTCATCGGACTTCTCTGCCCTCTTCTCGGCCTGCGCCTCCGAGTCGGCGATGCACTTCTCGATAGAAGCCTGCCAACGCTCTCAGTTTCCTCGCCTTTTTCTCCCCCGATTCCTCGCCGAGTTTCGATTTGGGTTTGACGAAACCCTTGGGCGGCATGGCTGGCAGGAGCTCGGCGAAGTGGGGGGAATGGGGAAGAAAGGCGGGAGGGGAGCAAGAAAAGGACGGGAGTTCGGCCTTCTGTCGCTAGAGCTGGCTCACACCCGTTTTTGCTTCGTCCGGCGTTCCCAGGCCATTTCCAGGATGCTAGGAATGACCTGAAAAGTCCAGACCAAAATTCGCCTAAATCCGAACGAAACAGGGGTTCTTAAAACGCGATTGGACCGATTTTTAGCGTCCAGACCTAAATTTCGTTATGGGATCGGCTCCTAGGAAGCTGAGTGGAGATGCTCTCAGGCCGATGGTTTAATAAGTTGCAAAATAAGGCAACACATGGTGCAAATAAGACATGTGTTACAAGGCGATAGAGCCAGGTCATCGGAAACAAGAAAGAAGGCATGGTCAACGAGACGAGATAAGTATCACCGACCACAACATGCATGTGAAGGAGCTAGCAAACTGTGAAGAATAGAAGAATTGACAGCGAGAGACTAGAATGAATCCATATTCTTCATTGATGATGAATGTACAAATATATACAGTCTGCAGTTGCTAATATGTCGGTTCCGTGTCGGTTTCCACGAGGCGCTCCGGAAACGCTGCCGACGTTCACAAGATCGGCAACTGCCTGTGCGGTTAATACGCAGATTATTTTTTAATTAACGCGTGTTAATTATTCTTAACACTCCCCCTAATCACCGCTTGACTGCACAAGAATTCATCATCTTGACTAAATCTCCTCCAAAAACCCTGTGGGAAAAATGTGAGGAATTGAGTAGGATATCTTAAAACTCCTTCAAACCCAAAGTGGGAAAATAAGGAGAAAATGGCACAGCATATAATGATTATCGCCTCTGTTAACTCAATATGAAATAAATCCATAGAATCTAGAGGTCAATAAATATGTCGTTTATACCATCTTAAAAACCCCGATGGGGAAAACGGATAGTATGACACATGATCTTATGTTGATATTACCTCATTAAAAACCTTAATGAGAACCTGTAAAGTAAACTCATTTAAGGGAAAAAGAGTGTAATATGATACTTTGAACAGGAATAGTTCAGAAAGATACTCCCACGATTCTTGCAAATCTCGTCAGACACCGATTTCATGAATATATTTCTGGAATGTTGAAGTTGGTAGAGACTTCGTAAACAAGTCGGCGAGATTATCGCATGACTTGACTTGCAAGATGTTTATTTCCCCACTCTTTTGGAGTTCATGAGGATAAAACAACTTTGGAGCAATATGCTTAGTGATATTGCTCTTGATGTATCCTGTTTGCATCATGCAACAAGCCGCATTATCCTCATAGATAATGGTGGGTGATTCGATAGAACCAATTCCACATGACTGCTGTATGTGGTTTATCATTTTGCGAAGCCACACACATTCGCGTGATGCCTCATATAATGCAATTATTTCAGAATGATTGGTAGAAGTGGCAACCAGAGTCTGTTTCGAAGACTTCCATGATATAGCCCCACCATGTAGGAACACAAAGCCGGTCTGCGATCTGGCATTATGGGGATCAGATAAGTAGCCAGCATCAGTGTATCCGATCATACTGGAGTCCAGATTTCTCTGAAACTGAAAGTATAGACCAAGATCCTTTGTGCCTTGGAGATATCGAAAGACATTCTTGACTCCCGACCAATGGCGTTTGGTGGGAGTTGCGCTGTGTCTAGCAAGTAGATTCACTGCAAATGCGAGGTCAGGTCTCGTACAATTTGCAAGATACATGAGCGCACCAATGGCACTGAGATATGGAACCTCGGGTCCCAATATCTCTTCTCCATCATCCCTTGGCCTGAACGGATCTTTCTCTACGTCTAGAGAGCGAACCACCATGGGAGTTTTAGATGGATAGGATTTGTCCATATTGAATTTCTCCAATATTTTCTGGATATAGGCAGCTTGGTGTACCATTATTCCTGAGGGAAGGTGCTCGAGTTGGAGACCCAAGCAAAATTTGGTTTGACCCAAATCCTTCATCTCAAATTCTGTCTTTAGATGATTGCGTGCTTCATCAATATCTTGTGCATTGCCAATGATGTTAAGATCATCGACATACACTGAAATGATGCAAAATCCTGAAGAGGACTTCTTGATGAAGACACATGGACAGTCATCATTGTTGGAGTAACCCTTCTGAAGAAGGAACTCGCTAAGTCGGTTGTACCACATCCGTCCCGACTGTTTCAAGCCGTATAAAGACTTGTTCAGTTTTACACGACATGTTGCGTTTAGCGCTTGCATTCGGGACAGACTCCATCAGAACCTTCATGTATATGTCCGAATCTAGTGACCCGTAAAGATATGCGGTCATGACATCCATCAACTGCATAGATAGACGATTTTGCACTGCCAAAGATATAAGATATCGGAAAGTGATACCACTCATTACTGGAGAATATGTCTCATTGAAATCAATGCCGGGTCTCTGCGTGAAACCCTGTGCTACGAGCCTCGCTTTGTATCTCACCACCTCATTGTTCTCATTCCGTTTCCGGAGGAAAACCCATTTGAATCCCACAGGGAAAACATTGGGAGGTGTTGGTATTGCTTCGGTGAATACCTTCCTTTTATTAAGCGAAGCAAGTTCTGCTTGTATTGCTTCCTTCCATTTAGGCCAGTCGGAGCGTTTCTCACACTCAACGATAGTCCTTGGATCATGATCATTGAGAAGGGTATCAGCAATTGTAGCAGAAAAATAAGTGTCGACAATCGTAGACTTACGGTTGAATGATTCTCCAGAATCGATATAGTTGGTGGATATCTCATGCACCCTTGATGACTCTTCGTGATTTCCCAATACGCGTGAGTCTAGGTGTCCCGATGTCCCAAAGGTGTGCAAGTCGGAGCTGGGTTGTGGAGGTTGCCCTTCCACCGGGTGTATACTACCCATAAGGTGTTCGCCAACGTTGAGCTGACTTGCATTTACCGATTTGGAGGATTTCTCCTCTCTCTCCTTTGTTGCTTGTAGAAGCGGTTCCGGTCGAAACCGTATTACTCCCCTCTTTAGGATCAGGAGTTGAGTGGTTTTGTTGGTACCTCCACTCTTCTGGCGCATTTCTGGCGTTTCAGGATTTAGTAACACCTTTTAGATCAAGAATGAATCGGCAGATTATTTGCAAGATGTTGCAAATTGATAATTTTCGAACTTGGAGTTCGGTCTCTTGGGTACGTGGATCGAGGTTGAAATGGCGATAGCATTCCAATCAATTTCGGGCATTCTTTCGGTACTTGAAATCTCCCTAATGCCGGAAAATGTTCCTCATCAAATATGCAATCAGCGTGACGGGCTGTGAATAGATCCCCAGTAAGGGGTTCGAGGTACTTAATAATCGACGGCGATTTTTACCCCACATAGATCCCTAGTTTTCTGTGTGGGCCCATGGATGTCCATTGTGGTGGTGAGATCGGGATGCGCAAAGACATCCGAACTTACGCAGATGGGAAATGCCGAGGATTTCCGCACCAATTGCAGAGGAAATCTTGTGATATGCATGAGTCGCAATTGGATTAGGTCACAGCGTAAAACCGCGCGTGACCCCAACACGAAGTTGGCAAGCTGCAATTCATTAACAAAGGTCTTGCAATGAGTTTGATCCTCTTTATTAGGGACTCACCAAACCATTTTGAGTGTGGACATATGGAGCAGTCTTGAACTTCAATCCCAAGGCCATGCAATAGTCATTGAAGGCGTGAAGAGAATTCTGCAGCATTGTCCATGCGAATTGATTTAATTCGACTTTCTGGATAATGGGCCTGTAACTTAATTACTTCCCTCATTATCTTGGCAAATGCATGATTTCGTGTGGAAAGAAGACACACATGCGACCATCGTGTAGATGCATCAATCAAAACCATGAAATACCTGAATGGTCCAGATAATGGTTGGATAGGACCACAAATATCACCTTGAATTCGCTCAAGGAACTGAAGTGGTTCAACTTGTATTTTGAGGTGCGAAGGCCTCAAAATTAGCTTCCCTGTGGCACATGATGTACACACAAAGTCTGATGACTGAGGGAATTTTGACTCATGCAAATTATGACCAATGGAATTGCTAGTAATCTTCCGCATCATCCCGATGCCGGGATGGCCTAGGCGATCATGCCAAATTTGAAATGCGTCAACATTTTGGAAGATTACCTTGTAAGCAACATGTTCTACGGGCTTGATGTACGTATAGTACAGTCCGGACGACAGAGAAGGAATTTTTTCAAGTACTTGCTTGCCATATCCGTTATCTTTTGTGAAGAGCAGATATTCTTCTTTGTTGTCTTCATGGGTTTCAATATGAAAACCATTCTTACGGATATCTCGATAACTGATTAAGGTACGTGACGAATCGGGATACAACAAGGCATCCTCAATTGTCACTTGTGTACCGCTTGGGAGGGTAAATATGGCACGTCCAGTGCCAACAATTACCGTATCGCGTCCAGCGATAGTCAAAATATCTCCATTCATCTTTTTCAGAGTCTGAAAATATTTCAACTCCCTCAGTATGGAGTTTGTGGTAGCACTGTCCACAAGGCATAGTTCCTCTTCTATCGGATTGTCCCCGTAGAGAGCTATATATAAAAATAAAGAATTTTCAATGAGAAAACCTTATTTAGATACATAGAATACAATCTTTATTATATCAAAGTGCTGATACAATATAAATGACAACAACAATACTTATGTTCTTATTACAACATCACAAATGGACATAAAATAAAGTGATCACTAAGGAGATAGTGGGACTAGTCGAAGTCTTCAAACACGTCGTTTGAGGCATACTCAATCATCATGTTCTCCGTGCTCATAGGATCCTCGGGCCTTTGGAGAGTTATGGTGTTGCTAGGTCGGGAGGAGCATCTTGCTAACAACCAGCTCCATTGATGCCATCTGGATGAAGGTTGAAGTTGGCTTCGGACCTTTTTCCTTGAGGTGCCTTGCGTCCTTGGGATTCTTGGTAGAGGATTGCCAGATGCTTTGGGGTCTTGCACTTGTTAGTAGGATGCGTGTAGCATCCACACTTGTCACAAAGCCTAGTTTTGTCATACTTTGGCTTTGCGGTGCCTTTCCCACGGTCCGAGTTTCGAGGCTTCCTGTTCGCTGCTTACGCCACCCTTGAAGTTCGATTGGTTGCCGTTGAAGGCGCCACGAACTTTCTCTTCCGTCGCGACATTCATATGAACTTCCGGCAAGGTTGGGAACCAACCGCTACCGAGAGCCATTCTTAGCAAGAAGCTCATCATGCTTTTCAGCTGAAGTAGGATATGAATAAGGTGCGAATAGACTGGTAGTCGCGCAGATTGTCTTCTGGAGGAGCCTTTCAGATGGGAGCATAGTGGATAGAGTTTTTCTATCTTTTCCGTGACCGTAGGTTCCTTCGCAAAAACGCAACTTAGAACTTATCTTATGAACCTCATGATTGTAATCCCCAACGGACTTGAAGTCCTGGAATCGAAGATGAGTCCAATCATGAAGTGCTTCGGGCAGGACAACTGCCTTCTGCTTTTCATACCTCGTTTTGAGGGCCTGAAACAAAGTAAATGGGGATTCCTCCTCCAAATACTCGGACTTAAGATCTGGGTGAATATGATGCCTTATAATGTACAAGGCAGCATATTTCTGCTCTTCTCTCAGTGGTGCGGCTCCAGCCGGAAGAGGGTCGTCCGGGTTCTGGATGGCACGCACTATCCCACGGGACGCAAGAGCGATCTTGATGTCCATGGCCCATGTAGGGTAGTTGTGGCCGTTAAGCTCGAGTGAATCGAACTCTTTTCCAGCCATCGGTTACCTACATGGTAAACCAGAGAATGTTAATCTACATTCGGTAAATTAAAATCCATCATGGTCATGTTGTAATGAACTATGCAAAATTAAATGATGACTTCAAGAAGTGGGCTTGAAATCATTAGTGTGAACTTCAAATTGTTAAGTATGACATATTGTAGATAATCTCCGAAGAATATTCGGAGTCCGTCTCGCAGCAATAGAGAGTATAATCTGATGAAATCAGTAGATACTCATACTTCTAATGCCTTATGTCATGACTTAATAAAATGTTTGGGAGAGCACATTATTAAGCAATCATAGTGTCAAATATGACAAAATGTAGGCTTTAAACAGTAGTGGTGATAATCTGCAGTGCAGTAGATCTGGCCACTACCTTGTGTTCCCAAAACATTAATTTAAAGAAATCACTTTAAATTTTGCATACCAATTCGTGCTTGTATCAAGTCAAAATGACTCAATTAAGACGATGAATTGATCTATTGCAAGAAATTGAAAATCTCAATTGCAGACGATTAATGTAATAAATCTCAACACGTGCACACACACGGAAATATATTACATCAAATATTTTGGAATACACATAGTACTCGACAAATAAACAGTACTAAAAAAAAAACTTGTACTGAAAAATAACAGAATCTATCACAGAAAATAATCTACTGCTAGAACTGTCGTAATATGCTAGTGCTGAACCAGAATAGCAAACTAAGGAAAAAAAAACTAGAAGCTACTAGTACGACCGCATGCTAAGTAAAGCAGGGAATCGTTTTTTTTTTTTACTATAAGGAAGCGATAAGGAAACTGGGCCACGGACGGTGTCCACGGTCGCAGAAATTCCCCACCACGCGATGACCTTATCTTCTCCACGCGCTGTCCTCGACCTGCCATGCAGCAGCCGCCATGGGCGGAGTTCACCGGCGCCGAGCTGCTCCTCCGGGCCTCGCCGGAGGAGTCATCGAAGCGAAGATCCGGCGCGACGCGTTGGAGAGGCCCGGCATGGCTGGGCTCCGTTCCGCCCGCGCCGCCGACGCGGGCTGGGGCGAAGCGGGGCATCGGCGGCGGATCCCGGCGCGAAGGAGGAGAGGCCGGTGTTGGGGACGGCAGCCTCGGTGGCGCGACCGCGTCGCCATGGGCGGCGCTCGTGAAGCTGCGCACGCCGGAGTCCATGGTGAAGCGCGTTGCTCCGGTCGGCGCCGGGACGAAGGCGAACGCGTCGCCCTCGTGCTCCTGCAAGCGAGGCACCTCCGACGACGGTGTGCCAGTCTCAACGACCATGGGGGTCGGAGACGGCTGGCGCTTCGATGGCCGGACGGCCTCAAGTCGAAGACGGAGGCGGCAGGCGGCCGCGCCATGCCGGCAGAGTTGGGTTGCCGCTGGCGCCGCGACGCCGCTCATCCGGGCTTGTCTCAGGCCGTGTCCGTACACGTAGTGGACAAACGACCACCCGTGTGCTCGCACCGAATCGGCGGCGCGGCGCGAGTGGTGGTCGACTTCGCCCCAAAGATGGCGCTGCCGACCGGGCGAGAAGCGATCCGGATTGGCGGCGCAGGGAATACCGGCACATCGTCGCTCGTCGGCCGGCACCACGAACGCGCAGCCATGGCGGCGCCACGGTAGTTTTCGCACCGTGGCGGCGTCAAGAACCGCCCGTCACCATAGCGGCGGCCAAGGCGAAGGTCGTGATGGCGAACCCCAATTCGCGGCGACGGCGGCGAGCGGCGGCGAGCGACGGAGGAAAGGGGCATCGGACGAGGCATGTTTCTCACCTCTTTTCTCGTTCTTACTCCGGTGATCGCCGGAGTTTGCTCTTGCTGGGAGCGTGCTTGATAACGTGTGAAGAATAGAAGAATTGACAGCGAGAGACTAGAATGAATCCATATTCTTCATTGATGATGAATGTACAAATATATACAGCCAGGTTAATATGTCCGGTTCCGGGCTCGAAGTCAGTTCCGTTGGCTGCCCGACGGTTCACAGTACTGGCAACTTCCTGTGCGGTTAATACGGAGATTATTTCTTAATTAACGCGTGTTAATTATTCTTAACACAAACTTTGCTGCTGGACCTTTTAAGCACAACAATAAAAAATGACGATCAGGTAAAAAAAATGGCAATTGTTAACCAAAACAAAAGCAACTAACTATTAAATGTACAGCCCCAAACTGCGATTTAATATGTAGCTTTAACGTTGGAGAGGGATTATAGCAAACTTTGTTGCTGGACCTTTTACACGCAACAAAAAAAATGGCGATTGTTAACTAAAACAAAAGCAACTAACTATGAAATATACAGCCCCAAACTGTGATTTGACATGTAGCTTTATCGTTCGAGATGCACTAAATAAAATTCGTAAATTAGATCTTAACGTAAAGATAAATCTAATACTCCACATGCCATGAAGATTAGAAAAAAAATGGATATACATGACAATCTATATAATTGTGTTCCCTAGAAGCAATCAGTAACACCAAAGTACAGATTTCAAAATGGGGATTGTACCCCATTAAACTAGTCCCAACTTTAAGTTCACTTTTACATGAAATACAAGGACCATGTGTTGATCACTGTTGAGTAACTTAATGGGTCCATGTTAGGAGGTTGTCAGTCAATGTCTTTCCAGGCAGCTTTTCAACTGGTGAGGCATTCCAGTCAGTCATACCCACAACAGTACAAGGCACCCTGCCATGAAGCTACAAAGGCTTTCGATCATCAACCAGTTTAGCATTGTGATGTTTCCTCCGAAATCATGAAGGAAAAGCACCAGCACCTCTACGAATTTACCTGTGACTGAAAGAAGAATGACAGTCATCGGTTGGTCAGGAAAACTACCGTTCCTTCTTGAAAAGCAAAAAAATTAACCAGCAAATACAAAGACGCATTGGATTAAAAATATGTCAGAAATTGAATCTATAATCTGTTTTTCCTCGGGGAGAAGTTTAAAATCAGAACCAAAAGCAACAATAGTGTTGCAGATCAAAGCATGCATTATGGACTTGGTACATAGTATTTCAGGATAGTGCCCTCAAATATTATGGAGTCCTTCAAATGCTACCAGAAAACATAGATCGAATACACTAAAATTACCAGCGCAATGTTACATGCAAGCAAATAATGGAAAAACAACACATTGCATGCATGTTACCTTTAGCTTTCCAGGGATTGAATTATCTACGACTCATTCAATGTCAAGGAAATGGGTATATAGTTTCTGAATTAGATCATCTTTCATGTCATGTAGTTGGTACCAAATTTACAAGATAGGTACAAATAGCTAATCATGTCTAAATTACATTAAACTAAAAAAAATAGCAATCACAATAGTAGGATAAAATGAAAGAACTGTACCTCAGGACTCTACAGCCATTGGACTCAGCAGAGAGGCTCCATCTATGGATACTTCAGCCACTACATCAGAATGGGTGTTATTTAAAACTGGCATCTCCTTCTCCCTCCAAATTGCATGAACTTCATCAGTTCGGAATCTTTGAGTAAATGTTGACTCCTCCAGGGGAGTGGTGACACCATGTGCATATGCCAGTAAACCAGTGTATGCAATCATCGCACCATTGTCTATACAATATCGATCATCAGTTGCGAACAGCCTACCCCCTCTCTCTGAGCACATAATCCTCATCATCTCTTGTAAACGTTCATTGCATCCAACACCACCAACAATAAGAACGTCCTTTGAATCACAATGTGCCATGGCACGCTCAGTGATTTCAACAAGCATAGCAAAGAGAGTTTCCTGGATATGGCCATCAAGTATCTTAATTAAAATCTATACAACGTATCTTCATTAAAAGTAAGCATTATCCTTAGCTGTACATGGGTACACTAAATGAGTTCAACAGTACACATCTACCTGCAATGAGTAGCATAGGTCTGCAGGTGTGCACTCGTTACTTTTAAGCTTCTCAATCGCTGCTGCTTCGATGAAGCTCAATATGCCACTAAATGACACATCCATACCTTTTACAACATAAGGGAGATCGATGAACTTCTCTCCCTTCTTTGCGAGCTGAAAAAGGGAAAGACACGGTAGAATGAATAAATATGCCACTGGGAAAGAGAGACTGCATTTTATCTCATAATCATACATCTGTTGAACAAATGAAAATAACTTTTTCCCTTTTTCCTTTCAAAAAGAAGGAAAGGAACAGAGAGGCCAACATAAGACTTGTATTACACAATTACTTTTGGTGCATCAACATACCTTCCTCATATCCCTTACAGAAATAATTTAGACTATGTGTTTGTTACCAAGAAGATTGAGAAGTCTAATGTTATTTACTCCCACTTTTTAAACCAACCTTTCATTTCATCTTCTCAACACATTAAAGTAGGAAATGACTTCCACTGTCCAAAACCAACATTATTGAAATATTTCTGTACATCATATAATGACTTAATTTGATTAAGATTTCTCTAAGCCTGATTGCTGGATTGTCCAACAGTTTTCAGGATAGTAGTCAAGTCTTTTAAAGTACAGAACAAAGGGCATTAATGTCTATGATTCGAGCACAGTTAACAATTTAAAAACTTAGGCCTAGGATGTACTGATGTGAGCAGCCATTGTAAAACACAATTATGATATTCTAGTCATGGCTGCTATGGAATCTAAATAACTTAACTCAACAATCTACATTGTACCATCATAATCTCGAATTTCAACAAAAGCAATAGGAAAACTTTCATAGCAACAACTTTACAGTTCTGTCAAAATTATCACGAATGATATTTTGTACTGAACTCTGATGTAGTCCAGGTTTTGTGATACTTTAAAGTAGCTACAATAACCTATTTATTAATTCAAGCCCCTCATCCCCTAATCTAATTTTAACTCAGTGTTGTGCAATAGACCATATATTTTGGGGACGAATTGGGAAGAGACTAGATTTATACTCTTTAGATTACTTGATTTGCAATAGATACATGCCTCTATTTATGAAGAATGGCTTAGCTGATCCTCAATAATATCTTATCATTACAGAATGTATACTAACTCTAGTTCAAAGGATACTGATCCAATATTTATCGCTAATTTTATATTCCAAATTAAATAATATTATGCCCATGTGCAAAGAATTAGGCATTATTCTGAGTAAATATAGAATAGTATTTAGTTAAATTAGAGATAGGATCAGCTAAGTTTTTTCATTTCGAGATTAGGGTTTCATAGAGATAAGATACTACTTGAGAAGTATGTGGGCATCTCTATACAAAGAGGAGGCCAATATGCATTACTAATCAAACCAGGACATCATAATAAATGTAGTAAACTACCCTCATTTATCTCCCAAACTTAGTTATATTCTTCAATCTGCTCGGATCATATGTCCATCGCCATGACTATAGTTATTCTGTGCTGACCCATCGATCATTAAATTTAACCAGCTGTATGTGCGCCACTACGGATACATGACGGGTGAGGAATCCCTAACATTAATCAAATTATCTTGATGGGCAGTTGGGAGTAACACAATTTTGAGGTCCCCAATAATGGGGGGTTTGCATAGTTGCACCAGTGGAGACTTATGGTGCATGCAAGCAGCAATAATAAGAAAACAGTTATATAGTAATAAGAAGATGTGCCGATATGAACCGCAAGGCAATCCAACATGTTATGTGTACTACATGAAAAATCGTCCGATAACAATAGACAGACAATTGTCATACTTTTTAGTATAAATCAATACTATTTCTATATTTTGTACAGTGGCTATATCCTTTTGGTAACGTTTTTGAAATTCACAGGTATTAAAAGCCTATACTATGGAAACTACGATTACCTGCTCAATGTTATACCCAGGGCTCGGGTCATTTGAAAGCTCAAGGATCCTCGCAAAGCGGTCGAGGCAGTTCCCGACGGCAATATCGATGGTCTCCCCGAAGATCCTGTACCTCCCTTCGCTGTACGCGATGACCTGCGTGTTGCCGCCTGAGACGTAGAGCACCACGGGGTCGACGGCGCCGGTGACGGCGCGGCCCATCTCGATGTGCGCTACACAGTGGTTCACAGCGACGAGAGGTTTTCCCCATAGGAGCGACAGAGCGCGGGCCGATGCGGCGGCGACCTGGAGCGGCCCGCCCATGCCGGGCCCCATAGTGTAGCAGATGCAGGCGAGGTCGGCAGGGGAGACACCGGCCTCGGAGAGCGCGGCACGGAGGAGCGGGAGGAGGTGGACAAGGTGGTGCTGCGCGGTCTCCCGGGGCAGGAAGCCGTGGCCGGGCGGGGTGATGTAGGTGTGGCGCGGGTTGGAGAGGATTTCCCCGGACATGGAGACGACTCCGATGCCTATCTTGTTAGCCGAGGACTCCAACCCCAGCGCCAGGAGGCCCTGTGGCCGGCGACTCGCCGGAGACGACGAGGAGGCCATGGCGGCGGCGAGACGGTAGGGTTCTGGGGAGGGAGAGGCGGGGAGGAGGGAATGGGTCGTGCGGTTGGAATCAGTATAGGAATTGAGGAAAACTAGCCCAGTAAACTTCTATGTCAGCCTGTCGTGCCCATACATCCTAGGCCCATAAGCCCACTTGTGAGCCTACCCCCTCAGCATCTTTCTTTTCCATATTCTGTTTCGCCGTTGCGGGAATTACTCGCACTTTGAGTCAAAAAAAAAAGACACAAACCCTAAGTTCAAAAAAAAAGACGACAAACCCTAATCCTCCCGCCACCACCTCCCCATCCTCCTGATGCCCAGATTTCACGCCGGCCATCGTCGTACTCATTGCTGCCGCCACCGCAGATTTGTTCGTGCTTTGAAGAGCAAATGGATGTGAGGTTAGTACCCCAAACGTGATAATATTCAGAAGCGGATGCGACTGTGTTCGGATGCTTATAGGCCACAGCTCTCGACTAAAATCTGGAAGTAATAAAGGCACTCAAGCTGAAATTTTGATCTGTATCCATTACACTCTAGTTCAGTCGGTGTAGGTTTTGTAGCAAAATGCTAGATTCGGGATGTACTGCTTTCTTGAATGAAAAGTGAGATGTATTTTGTAACGAACAATATGGTGAACAAACGTAGGCTTAGTATCTTTGATTCTGGGATTACTTGCCCTTTTTAGGGATCCTGAATTTGCCTCCTGGGATACACATACCCCTTTATTTTAAAAATTTCGAAAAACATTTCAAAGATTGTTTTTAAATTCCAAGTATAATTTTCACGGAAGCTAACATATGTATAATTTTCACGGAAGCTAATATATGTATAATTTTCACGGAAGCTAACAGATCTCAAAGGCACAAGGCGTGGGATTTACTCCGCTTTCTACACTCTGAATCTGACTTGCCTAATGAACTCCCATATCGGCCTAATGAACTCCCATATCGGCCTATCAAGTATAAACCCATTACTATCTTGCCCCATAAGCCCGCTCGTGATCCTACCTCCTCAGCTCCTTATTTTCTCTCCTCCTGTGTCTCGCCGTGGCGCGAACTAGAGGGAAAGAAAGCAGGCCTGGAAGCCAAGCCAAGAACCCTAACTGCCGCCGCCGTCGCGCCTCCTCTCCTCCGCGACTTTCCCGGATCCTCTTAACCGCCCGGATATCGCCCCTCTTCACCGCCGTGCTCATCGCTGCCGCCAGCGAAAGATCGATTCATAGTTTGAACTTTGAAGAGCAAATGGACGTCAGGTTAGCACCCAAAATGTGAAGACTAGTTCAGTCGATGCAAGTTTTCTTTCCCCAAAATGCTATTGTCAGAATGTTCTGCTTGGATGAAAACTGATATACCATCCGTAACAATTTCCGCACAAATCAGAGTTGTGGCACCGCTCCGGTTGGAGTCCAGGGCCACCGCCTATTCTTTGAGTGAATTTTCTTTTCAGTTTGGATTTTATTGTTTTCTTCACCCACTTGGATGACACCCATGTTTCGTCATTCCTCTTGATTACTTTTGATCAGTAGAAATCCAATTCTGTCGTCTTTTTCCAAGAAAAGTGTATTTGTCTATTTTCTCCATTTCCACGATGTTTCTTTTTCCTAAAAGAACTATGTGGCGCTTTGGCTCATCGTCTGATGTATTCTTTTTCTTATTTTTTCTTTTTCTAGGTTTGGTAGACATGTCCTTCACATAGAAAACCTGAGCCACATCATTGGCTAGGACGAATGGTTCGTCTAAGTACCCAAGATTGTTGAGATTCAACTATGTCATTCCGTATTTCTTATCTACCTCAACCCATCCTCCTGTCAGCTTGACCCATTTGCACCGAAACAAGGGGACCTTAAAAGTAGGTCCATGGTCAAGTTCCCATATCTCCTCTATGTAACCATAATATGTGGTCTTTGACCCATTGTTGTCTGTTGCATCAAAGCGAACACCACTGTTTTGGTTGGTGCTCTTTTTATCTTGGGCTATCGTGTAAAATATATACCCATTTATCTCGTACCTTTGGAAAGTCGATATAGTCGAAGATGGTGACCTAGACAACAAGTATAGCTGATCTCCAAGAGTGTTGTTTTTTATGAGATGTTGCAACCAACCGCCGAAAATCTTCATGTGTTCATCTCTAATCCAAGAGTCATGCTTTCCAGGGTTGTTGGAGCGTAAGATTTTCTTGTGTTCCTCGATATATGGGGCTGCCAAGATAGAATTCTGTAGAACGGTGTAATGTGCTTCGATGTAAGAATGTCCGTCCCTACATATTATTAATTTCCTTCCTAGAGTACCCTTTCCACTCAGTCTCCCCTCATACCGCGATTGAGGAAGACCAATCGGCCTAAGGTCAGGAACAAAGTCAACACAAAATTCAATGACCTCCTCTGTTCCATAGCCCTTGGAGATGCTTCCTTCCGCCTAGCACGATTTAACATATTTCTTTAAGATTCCCATGAACCTCTCAAAGGGAAACATATTGTGTAGAAATACAGGACCGAGAATGGAAATCTCTTCGACTAGGTGAACCAGCAGGTGCGTCATAATATTAAAGAAGGATGGTGGGAACACCAACTAAAAACTGACAAGACATTGGACCACATCATTCTGTAACTGTGGTAGATCTTCAGGATTGATTGTCTTCTGAGTGATTGCATTGAGAAATGCACATAGCTTCACAATGGGTACTCGAACATTATCTGGTAGAAGCCCCCTCAATGCAATCGGAAGCATTTGCGTCATAATCACGTGGCAGTCATGAGACTTTAGGTTTTGGAACTTTTTTTCTGCCATATTTATTATTCCCTTTATATTCGATAAGAAGCCAGACGGGACCTTAATACTGCTTAGGCATTCAAAAAATATTTCCTTCTCTTGTTTGGTAAGAGCGTAGCTGGCATGACCTTGAAACCATTTTGGATGCAGGCCATCTGGGTATTTCATACTTTGATGGTCCTTTCGTGCTTTCGGTGTATTTTTTGTCTTTCCATACACGCCCAAGAAGCCTAGCAGGTTCACGCAAAGATTCTTCGTCACATGCATCACATCGATTGCAGAGCGGACCTCTAAGAATTTCCAATATGGTAGCTCCCAAAATATAGATTTCTTCTTCCACATGGGTGCGTGTCCTTCAGCGTCCTTTGGAACAGATTTTCCTCCAGGACCCTTTCCAAAGGTTACCATTTGATCCAAATCTTTGACCATATCAAATATATCAGCACCAGTACGCTCATTAGGCTTCGTCTGGTGATATGCTAGACCGTTGAAATGCTTGCCTTTCTTTCTTAAGGGATGCTTGGCCAAAAGAAATCGACGATGCTCATTGTATACATTCTTCTTACAATGTTCCAAATATATACTTTCAGTCTCATCTAAACAGTGTGTGCATGCATTGTATCCCTTGTTTGACTGTCCTGAAAGGTTAATAAGAGCAGGTCAATCATTGATTGTTACGAAAAGCAATGCTCGGAGGTTAAATTCTTCCTGCTTATGCTCATCCCACACGCGTATCCCGGGTTCGTGCCACAACTGTAAAAGTTCTTCCACTAATGGCCTTAGGTACAGATCAATGTCATTGCCGGGTTGCTTCGGACCTTGGATCAACACTGGCATCATAATGAACTTCCGCTTTATGCACAACCAAGGAGGAAGGTTATAGATGCATAGAGTCACGGGCCAGGTGCTGTGACTGGAGCTCTGCTCCCCAAAGGGATTTACGCCATCTGTACTTATACCAAACCTTAAACTCCTTGCGTCATCTGCAAAGTCCGGGTACTTTCTATCGATTTTTCTCCATTGCGACCCATCAGCGGGGTGTCTCAATATCCCGTCTGACTTACGTTCCTCTTTATGTCATCGCAACAACTTGGCGTGCTCTTTGTTTCTGAATAAGCGTTTCAACCGTGGTATTATAGGAGCATACCACATCACCTTGGCAGGAACCCTCTTCGGGAGGGGGGGGGGGGGGCTCGCCCTCAACGTCACTAGGGTCATCTCGTCTAATCTTATACCGAAGTGAAGTGCATACCGGGCATGCATCCAAATTCGCATACTCCTCACCGCGGTAGAGGATGCAGTCATTAGCGCATGCATGTATCTTCTGAACCTCTAACCCTAGAGGGCAGACAACCTTCTTTGCTTCGTACATACTGGCGGGCAATACGTTATCTTTTGGAAGCATATTCTTCATCATTTTCAGCAACTTTTCAAATGAGGAGTCAGGTATAGCACACTCAGCCTTCCATTGCAACAATTCCAGTGTCTTTTGACTTTTCGCACCATTTGCGCAATTTGGGTACAACAACTTTTGTGATCCTCTAACATGTGATTGAACTTCTCCTATCCTTTTAGTTTCACAATCTCTTCGTGCATCGGCAATGGTCCCACCAAGATCATCGGCGGTTCATCATGTGTCTCTTCTTCATCCTCCCTTCAAAGATCCTCCATGGAAGTATCTCCGTACTCGGAAACCATGATAGTTGTCATCCTCCTCCTTCTTCATTGTCTTCCATTATAACCCCTCTCTTCGTGCTTGGTCCAACAATTATAACTGGGCATGAAGCCGGACTTTAACAGGTGGCTGTGAAGGGTTTTTGAGTCAGAGTAATCCTTCTGATTCCTACATCCATTACATGGGCAGAATACAAAACCATTGCGCTTGTTTGCATCAGCAACACGGATGAATTCATGCACGCCATTAATGAACTTCCAGAAGGCGTCAAGACTGCATACATCCATTCCCGGACCATCTGCATTATTGTAAAAGTATATCAAAAACCATTACATAACATGATAAAATTATTACAAGTTATATTGAGAGCTTCTAGAGCATTAATTTTGAATTTTGAAAAATTTACATGCACCAATTTATGAATTGGAGAAAACAATCAACATGATAAATGTGGAGTTTTTTATTATTGTTCTATCGTGAAAACCTCATTCCATTCTAAGCTCTGAAACTCTAAAATTACACATTTCAATTTTCAGTAACTATGTGCCTAATCAAAATTTGTTACACATATATATATCAAAACCCTTCTAGCTACTTCTAGAGCATGCATGGATTGATCCATATCTCTATACTTCTAGAGCATTATAGAGCTAAAGTAGCAATAAGAGATGAAAGAATGAAGTTCTAACCTTTTAAAGCTTTGAATTTAGGTGTTGCAAACTAAATTTTAACAAATCTTGAGAAAAAAATGGCATGAACTCTCTTACTTCTTTGAGAAAAATAGCCACCATATGCTTTAGGGCAGCAGAACAGGAGGCAGAATATATAGTGATAGACAACTAGTCCTGGACGACCAGACCGTGATACGACCCTGGACTAATAGTCCACGAAAGGGCCAGCTGGCCTGCTCCAGGTTATTAGTCCCGGGCCGTATTACGGACCGGGACTAATGACCTGGTCCGACCCGGGACTAGTGACTACAGCCGTTTCTAGCTGTTAGAGGCCTCACGGCCCGGGACTAGTGCTCCCACTAGTCGCGGACTGTGCCAGGCTGGGACTGCTGGCCTTGTTCACATCGAACCGAAGATGGTTTATCCAGTAGTGTGGCGCAACCCTCGCGCCCCAGCTTCAGCCCACAATTTAGTCTCGGCTTTGATCGTGTCGACTAGGGGAGCCGCCGAGGGGGACTCGTTGTTGAAGATGAGTTTTGACTAGGGGAGCCCACAATTTAGCCTCCGTTTTCTACACTCTGAATCTGACTTGCCGTGGGTCTTTCTTGGAGATTTTAATGAGGTTTTAAATCAGAATGAACATTTTGGAATTAGCGATCGATCGTGATGAGAAGCAGATGCGTGCCTTCCGTGAAGCGGTTGATATTTGTGGCCTATGCGATCTTGGTTATATAGGACTCGACTGGACCTTTGAAAAGAAGGTCCGTGGGGGGACTTATACTAGGGTGAGGCTCGATCGTGCGCTAGCAAATCCTGCATGGTGGAGCCTATTTCTTGAGGCAGAACTACGCCACCTCACGGCCGTCAAATCGGATCATTGTCCAATCCTTTTACTGTGTTTGTCCTCACGACCTCCTCCATCAAATAAACGAGCAAGACAAAGATCATTTAAATATGAGGTGATGATGATGTGTTCGTTGATCATGCCTGGAAAACTCCAGGTGTGTGTGATTCGATGAAAGATATGAAAGCCAAGCTGGAAACCGTGTCTGGTGGTCTAACACGGTGACAATGGAACCAAGATGTGTTTGGCTTGGCCCATAAGCCCGCTCGTGAGCCTACTGTGTCTCGCCGTGGCGCGAACTAGAGGGAAAGAAAGCAGGCCTGGAAGCCAAGCCAAGAACCCTAACTGCCGCCGCCGCCGCCGTCGCCGTCGCGCCTCCTCTCCTCCGCGACTTTCTCTGATCCTCTCAACCGCCCGGATATCGCCCCTCTTCACCGCCGTGCTCATCGCTGCCGCCAGCGAAAGATCGATTCATAGTTTGAACTTTGAAGAGCAAATGGACGTCAGGTTAGCACCCAAAATGTGAAAGACTAGTTCAGTCGATGCAAGTTTTTTCCCCCAAAATGCTATTGTCAGAATGTACTTCTTGGATGAAAACAGATATACCGTCCGTAACAATTTCCGCACAAATCAGAGTTGTGGCACCGCTCCGGTTGGAGTCCAGGGCCACCGCCTATTCTTTGAGTGAATTTTCTTTTCAGTTTGGATTTTATTGTTTTCTTCACCCACTTGGATGACACCCATGTTTCGTGATTCCTCTTGATTACTTTTGATCAGTAGAAATCCAATTCTGTCGTCTTTTTCAAAGAAAAGAGTATTTGTCTATTTCCCGCATTACTTGCTCCGAGCTAAATGTAACTACTGCTTTTTCAGAGTAACAAGTGGTTGATCCGAGCAATGCAAAAATTTAACTGAGAGCTGCTATCACCTCGACTCGTCAAGTAAGTTGATGCTTGCGTGTAATTTCCCTAGTGATGTTTGCATGCTGTTTTTATGTTAACCATACTGAAATGTCACTGTTTTGTGTTAGCAATGAAGAGGTACTTTCAACCCATTAAAAAACCTGTTGGTTCTGGAGGAAATTTATTACCTGATGAGAGTAGTATCACAGAGCCAGGAAAGAAACCCCATGTTTGTGCTTTGCTTACTCTGGATGATATTGTTGCTGACCCGGGGCTCCGACAACCAATTGATGAATATGATGTAGGAATTAGGGATGGAGTGAGGAGGAAATATCTTCGGATGGGTCCATGCCAGCCAGCTAGTCACAATTTTCGTAGAAAACAGCATGGAAACTGTTCAGAGAGTTTTAACAAAGTATGGTTCAAGAAGTTTGATTGGTTGGAATACAGTGTGGAGAAAGATGCAGCCTATTGTTTCTATTGTTACCTTTTTGAGCAGGCTAGGGCCGATAAATTTGGAAGCCATGCCATCTCTGTATCTGGGTTTAGCAACTGGAATAACGCGTTAGAAACTTTCAATGGGCATGTTGGTGGAGTTAATAGTAGTCACAATATTGCAAGGCAATGCTATGAGGATTTCAAAAGTCGTAGTAAAATCATGGCCGCTGGTTTAAGTTGTGCAAGACTTCTTCTTTCACAAGGTCTTCCCTTTTATGAACTTGAAGAATGGCGCAATCCTGGAAATAAAGGGAACTTTGTGGAGATGCTGAACTGGCACCTGAACGATTTTAAGTCTGTTGGCCCGCCGATTATTGAAAATCCCCTTTGGTATGATGAACTGACTTCTCTAGAGATACAGAAAAATTTGGTGAGATGTTGTGCAGAAGTGTCCGCACAGACCATTGTTGGTGAGATCGGAGATAGTTATTTCTCTGTACTTATTGACCAGCCTCATGATAAACTGATGCAGGATAAAATTTCTGTAATTGTGAGGTTTGTGAACAAGCATGGTGAGATCATTGAAAGATTACTTGGTATTGAATATACGACTCTGGATACAGCCCCTTCAATGAAAGAAGCTTTGGATAATTTGTTGGCTCGGCGTGGTTTATCTATTTCTAGACTAAGAGGGGTAGGGTACAATGTTGTCTCAAATATGGCAATAGAATTTGATGAGCTGAAGTCACTAATTTTGAAGGAAAATCCATATGCCCGTTATGTACACTGTTTTGCCAACCAGTTTCAGTCCGGCATTGTTTCTGTTGCAAAGAGCATTAGATCTATTGGAGATTTCTTCTTTCATGTGGACAGAATCGTTAAGACTGTGGGTAGTTCTTGTGGGACAAAAGATGCGTTGCTTCAAGAGCACTATGCAAAGATTGTGGAAAAAATGGAGAGAGCTGTGACTCTACCAGGCAAAGGAAAGCATCAAGAAAGTGATCTTGCTGCTTGGCCCGCTCATACAAAGTGGGGCTCCTACTGTAAAACTTTACTCCATCTTATTACAACGTGGGAAGGAGTGCTAAAAGCACTAGAGACTGCGTGTGATGAGCGAATTCATCGTTTTGAAGCAGGGGCAGCAACAGATCTTATAAATGACAGCGGAGAATTTTGGCCACCACCAGAACATTTGATAGATGCAATGGGGACATTTGAATTTGTATTTATCTTGCATTTGATGGTGCGGCTGTTGAGCTGGACTGGAGATTTGTCATTTCTCTTGGATCAGGAAGGTAAAAACATTGTCAGAGCAATGAATTTGATTGAGCCTGTGAAAGATGTTTTGCAGAACTTGCAGGTGAACCAGTGGGATGAGTTACTTGAAGAAGTGAAGAATTTTTGTGTTGCGGTGTCTATTCCGGTGCCAAGAATGGATGATAATATGCCAGTTAGGGGCTATTCGCTGAGCATGAGAAAAACTGTTAATTGTTATCATCATTATCATGTTGAGATTTTCACTGCTTTGATTGACTCAATTACTACTGATATAAATAGTCGGTTCAGTAAAACATCTGTTGAGATATTAAGATGCATAGCTTGCCTCGATCCTAGTGACTCCTTTTCCAAATTCGATCATGGCTTGCTTCTCCGACTTGCTGAGACTTACTCTCATGATTTCTCTACAATAGATCATGAAATCTTGAAAGAACAACTTCACATGTTCATTCTTCACGTGAGAAGTACCTCTGAATTTTCCAGCTGCTGTGATCTTGCGACTCTTGCTATGATGGTGGTAAAAACTGAGGCACATTTGAATTTTCCATTGGTCTATCGACTCATTGAGTTGTTGTTGATTCTACCAGTAGCAACGGCAAAGACTGAAAGAGCCTTCTCTGCACGGAACTTGGAATTTTGCAGTGAGATAAGCGGTGAATGGTCTAGTGACATGATGTTATGCTATGTTGAGAAAGCGATTTTTAAGGGGATTGGCGATGAAAATATTTTGCAGTACTTTGAAAGCATGAGAAGCCAACGTATTTATCCATCAT
The DNA here is from genome assembly GCA_030063025.1 of Avena longiglumis. Lineage (NCBI taxonomy): Eukaryota > Viridiplantae > Streptophyta > Magnoliopsida > Poales > Poaceae > Avena > Avena longiglumis. The sequence goes on along the minus strand of CP125974.1, from coordinate 186,913,699 downwards.
GAAGATTGAGTGGTAGGTATGCTTTATGTAATGTACATATAACTGTTGTCCTAGCTGATTATCCAACTGTAGTGAACTTATATAACATTTGCATTGAAGGTTGCTTTTTACGTGTGCATTTCTGGTCTTTCATTTAAGATTGTCAACATGAGGCACAATGTTCTTGTTAGAGTATCGCGCAGAGAATCTATGGAAGTGAGCCATTTCTCCCCAATTTACATGTCACATCATTTTCCCCCCATTACCTGGACTGTAGCAACCTAGGGAAACCATTCTTTGATTAATAACCCCACTGAGAAATCCGAAAATCTTATTGTTTTGAAAATATTAGTATTATGTTAATCGTGTTATTTTCTCTACACCCATCTTACCTGAAAAAGCATGGCCACCTTGTCCTTAAACCTATAATCATTCTTCGGCAAACTTGGTCTCTTCGGTCCCTTCATACCAACAAGCGGTAGTACAGTAATATGGATGTGTTCCCCATCGCATATTTAAATTCAAAACTCAAATTTGTCTGTTCCAAAAAAAATTCCACCTCAGGAGAAAACACTAAACGGCAAGTATCTTGTTATCCTTGTCCATATAGTGTTTTAAAATTCACAAGGTACACATTCTTGCAATATTTCGTCCTGTCAGTCTGTTGTCAGCAACATAACTATATCTATGGTTTTTGTGGTTATTGAATTGCAAGAACTAGTATCCTCAGCTTGCCATTCTCCTCAAAATATGGCTTATCTACCAAAGCCTTAAACAGTAGTGGCTGATTCTCCTTTCCAATACATACATCAGTCAGTACTAGGAATATTTCTCTGCTGCCCTTATCAGGTAGTGAGATCGTGATCATCTGATCTAAATACACATCAGGGCGTCAGGTTGTACTTCTAAAAGGATGCTTCGTGATTTAGCATTCTCTTGTTCATTTAAGCACCTTGTGCACTTGTCTCTCACGAACTTGCAAGCCATATCGCTTATTTAACCATAGGCACTAAACTCTTATTAAGCTTACTTGTTTTTGGAAATCATGTCAGTTTGCTAGTCCAGCCAGCTTTAAGTCCCTGAATTTGATCTTTTGTTGCCAACAGACTATGCAGTTCAGATATAGAACTCTTTTGGTTGATGTCACCGTTTTTTTTTTTTGTTTTGGCATCCCACGGTAGCAAAGGCTTATTTGCTGATTCTTATTCCCTTTTTTGCTTCGCAGTGACACACATTGGATGCTGAAATTCCGAATTTTGCTGTTTAATCTGCTAGCACAAGCGATGCATCCAGATTACTGGATCACGTCTGGAGCTAGCTAAAGGTTGCACACTTAAATGTGTAACCGATGTCTAAATACACTTTAAGGTTTCTGTATAGTATCGCCCTTGTAGTTTCTGCATGACTATTCTGCCAACTCGGAAATGCTGCAATTTACACCTGTAGCCTGTAGGGTGTGCAAATAGCTCTGCAATCTCTTTTTGTTGTTTCTTTTTCTGCAAACTGAGAAATCTTACTTTCAGCTTCTCAAGTTTAGTTGTGGAAAATTGGAACAAATGGATAAGGTTTTCCACACTACTGAAAAGTGAAAACCATCCTCGTGGTTTTTACCTTGGTCTTCAATCTGTTGCCATCTCTATTTACCCGGAAACTTGAGCACCGGAAGATTTTTGGTACCAGGTTTTTACCCCCTGGAATTCAGTAGTACAGCACATGAATTTGGCCGTTTTCTTTGATTTTGGTTTCTTATTAGTTCAGAATACATCATGATTGTGACAAGAGAAACCGGGCGGGAGCTTTCCGTTTGTTCCCGTCTTTTGACCATGCCATGCGACATCATCAGAACGACCAGGGGAGGAGGAAGCAACATGGGAAGGTTGGTGCCTTGGTGGTAGATTCTTGTACTACTTCCATCGCAGATATTGCGTAGTTGGTGGGCTAGGTGCCCGGCGTTTTTCCGTCATTTTGCCTCCTGGTTTAGAATTGCGATTTGCTTGAGCTGCGATTACTTTCTTCCGGGTCAAAAAAGGACCACACGAGATTTTGATACATGCTCACGCTTATCGATTTGGAGGCGTGAATGGTTTGGTTTGGCTGTGCAAACGCGATTTCTTTTTAATGTGGATAGCATTGACCTCTAATACATCACAAGGATGACCACAGCGCTCCATGATTTTTCCGGATTCGTAAAAACAGGCACGAGCATCAGATTCATAGAAAAAGATACTACTCGGAAATTCATGTTTCACAACAAAAACGGGTTTTGACTAGTCCGAGTTGAGTGAGGTTTTATTAAGTTTACATCGACTCGGAAAAGCGCAACTACAGTTTATAGTAGAAAAAGTTACAACCATGGAACACTAGAAATAAACTTCTCTATATGAACCTAGGATAAGGACCGCTCTCACGAAAATAGGATCCCTCTCGGGTCGCTCCCTGCTCGGGCGATCCTGGAGGCCCCCAGCCACCGCCGCCGCCTAGCCCCTCCACCTCCAGTCCCGCCAGGCCGCAGCCGGCAGCGGTGGCGGCGCCTTTCTCGCCAAAGACGGAGGGCAGGAGAAGGCTCGTGCGATTGATCTTCATGGGCGGTGGGTATCAGCGGGTCTTGGGTGTCTCGCGAAGAAACGGGTGGAGGAGGGGTCCGGACGGGCGTGAGCAGCGGCGGCGTAGTGACGGAGGCAGGGCGGGCCGTTCTAGGACCGATTTGGTGCTGCGTTGTGCCTGCCGGCCATGCGGTTGTCATCCCCTGTTTTGGCATCTTGAATTCGTCTTCTTCTCTGCTGTCGGCCAGTGGCGTGGGGGTTATTGGTGTGGCTTTGAATAAAGGTGGTGGTCCTTGGATTTCTCTCTCGCCAAGAATTGCTTATCGCTGGTCGTCATTGATCTTGGATGGACTACCGAGTTCTGAAATACTCCGCCGATGAATTTCAAATGGACGACATGCCTGAAGTTTGCCGGTGCAGACAGTGTTTCAGTCGGACCGTTTGGTTTCAGAAGGGGCCTTAACTGGTTGTGCCTGACAATGATCTTGTTGAAGACATTGTTTTGTGAGTGCGGATCTTCTTCAGGGTGAAAACCTATGGTCTTTGATCAGGACGATGACGGCGCTTGGGTACTGTTTTTTTTTTGGAGACATCACTTTTAGAGTTGTTGGATTTTTGGTGTTGTTTGATCCGTGGTTTTAAAGAACCGATCACTGTAGTGAAACTTTTTTATGTAATTTTTTTTTTGATATGTGCATCCGTAAAACCGGACATTGTTGTTGCAAAGGCTGGGTATATTTAGTATCTTTACGATATTAATATATTCTTTTTATAAAAAATGGACAGAGACTTAACAAAATTAGACTGAAACTTAGTGGGACCAACAAACATATACAAAGGGCGTGTCCATTTAAAAATCCGGCAAGTCGCTTTACGGGGCTTAGCCTGCAATATTTATAAACTGTGTTGTGTGAAACAAACTACACATAATCTGATTAGTAAGAAACTAGTCACGGAAGCAAAAATGTACTAGTCAATGGTACATTAAAATAGACTGAGATTGTTTCGACAGCTTAATGATTACTGCTAATAAACTACTGCAGCATCAAATGAGGTAAGAATCTTACAAGTTGCTCTACCTTTCCGCATTATATGTAATCTACCACAAACAAGCTCAATTCTTCTTTCCCCTCTGTGCACATCATGTTCTCAAAATAGTAAATTTGGGCAAAGACAAGGTTTGCTTCTCCGCTGAACTAGTCATCAAATTGAAAACAGCCAAACATCATTTTGTACCGACACTCGATTTAGAAGGGTAGACAATTTTACCAAATGGCCAAAAAAAGTTTGGCCAGACGACTGTGTTTGTCTCCATCAGACCTTTTTTACTTCTCTCGTATTAAAACTTCTCTCATATTCGCTAGTATATTCATGGGAATCAAAAGAGATTATTCCAGTTTCCATAAAATTTCTATAGTCCGTTTACCACGCCGGGTTTGGCCGGGATAATTCGATATATGTCCACAAATCCTTCATGTTTTTGTCTAGATTGAAAACTCTTCTCTAAGATAGAGTATTTTTGAAAAGAGTATTTTAAAGGATTGAAAAATATTACGTAAACACCAAATTTTCGTGTATCCCTAAAACTCTAGTGTTAAAAATATGAGAAAAGTAAACGAGGCCTCTGGGAGGAGGGAAGTACAGGGAATCATTCAGAATGACCAAATGTGTGATGCAAGAATCCATATGTGACCTTCGTGAAACTCTAACACGAATTCCATTCTTTTTTTCTACTACCATATCTTCACATGACAGTAGAATAACCATGTGAGTGACGTTAGCAAAACCGAATTCACGAGACTATATTTAAGCTGTTGATAGTAAAGGTAACTTCACTAGTAACTAAGGCTAGTTATAGTGGAAGTAACTTAAGTAGTAACATAGTCTTATATGTATTGCCAACTAAGCATTTAGATGACACGGCATGCAATTAAATGATCAGAGAGAGGCTTGTGATAACTAGCTATGTTACCATAACATCACACATTTCAAAACAAAATGAGTTTATATTATAATAAATAAACATTTGCATGACACCACACATATGTTATTTTTCACTATGGAGGTAGTAACTTAGACTAGTAACATACGCATGTTACTACTCTAAGTTACTCCCGACTATGACCAGCCTAAGAGTCTAAATTAGCATTTTCGCTTATATGACAATGATTTAATAAAGAGAGAGAGATTAAGTAACTAGTTATGTTACTGTAATATCACACATATCAAGACAAAGTGTGTCTATTACTACATATTACTATATCTAAATTATTTTCTATTATAAAGATAGTAACTTAGACTACTCCCTCCATTTCGGATTATAGGGCCAATACACACTTCAAGAAAATGGTTTGATCGTAAATTTGGTCAACAATATATGAATCATATATCAACAATATATGAAGCGTATTTTAAATATGAATCTAATGATATATTTTTTTGTTAAATATAGTTTGTATTTTTTGACCAAATTTAGGGTCAAACTATTTTCTTAAAATGTATTTAACTTGTAAATCGGAATGGAGTTACTAGATGGACTGGTTCTTGAGAACATGCAAGAGCTTACAGATTAAAATTTGGAGGGTGGCCATGTTGGCAATTCCTAAAAGCTAGGAGAAGTGCTCTACTATATGCCACGTGCACATTGCTAGTCATCTTGCTGGTGTGCAACGTCTTTTCAACCTTTTTTTTTCATGCCCAGCAGCCCTGTTAATTATTTCCAAGGACAGCTTATTTGACCGGAAATTTGTGTGCTTCGTCGCGAACTGGCGACGTACGCTCATCTTGGTCCTTTGCGGTGAACTAATGTCCATTCCGATGTGACGACGGCGTCATTGACCGATGGGCCCTCCGGGTATCACTGGTGGCATATCTCCACTCCGCCGCGCAATTCATATTTCTTCCCCACGTGCACAGCTGCACACGCCCACGTGGTCTCCGGTCAAAAGATTATTTTTTCTTTTTATTTGGCGGTTTATGACTCTCCCGAGAAAGATTTCCATTTTCTTGGCGGGCGACTCATGATGACGTTAAAACAAGCGCATGACGGGTAATCATTTTTTATATACATCTAATTTGTTAAAACACAAAATAGAAACAATTTTCTCTTCCATACCCAGAGCTCTGGCAGCAAGCCTCAATTGCCTAGTCCTGGACTAAAATAAATTTTAAGGACTAGTGATTTTTGGCTCTCAAGCTCCTGTGATCTCTTTATTAAAAACAGATCTCGCTCCGGCCCATATTAATTGGCATAGATTGGTCTAGATAAACATGTATATGCTAGACAAATCTACATCAATTAGTTTGAGACAGGAAATATACATTTTAAAAACAAATTCTAAAAACTGAATGTACACATTGATGTATTACACAAACATGTAGAATCTCAAACTGAAATATTTTGCATCCTAGGAAATACAAAAAATTAAAAAAATATGGATCCAAATATAGTGCATAATGCATATTTTTAGAACTCCAAAATTTGCCCCCATTTGCACGTGACAACTTGGAATTGATTTGGGGAGTGGAATCGTCTTGTCAATGTGGATTGATCTTTGTGTGTAAAAAAATCATCATAAACCTAAGCATTGTCATAGAGATCAAAATAAAGGAAACAATGTGAGAGGGAAACTAGAAGGTTACTATAAATAATCTCTTTATAGGCTATGTACTCCCTCCGTTTAGAAATATAAGATGTTTTAGGTTTGTGAAAGAGATATATCTAGACACCTTTTAGTGTATAGGTTCAAATAAATCTAGACACTAAAAGGTGTCTAGATACATCTTCACAAATCTAAAACATCTTATATTTCTAATGGAGTGAGTACAAGATTGCATCGTCGGACACCGGGGTCCATCATCTTCTGCTTCCTTGGCTACCCTTTTGGTGTTCAATGCACTATGATAGACAAGCCTGTTACCTTGTGCAGATAACAAAATGACTGGAATTTGCTTTTGGGAGGGTATGATTGGCCTTCATGGAGATTATGGTTTTTTTTGTTTGGTAAACTTGTGAGATTCGTTGTTTTGCACTGCATCGAAATGATGGAGGGGTAATATATGTGCACTTCATCAAAATGATGCATGATTGGATTAATATCATCCTCTATAGTAAAAAGATAGTCGAAGATCCATATCACAAGGATGTGGAGTGGGCATGTAGGCAGGCTGTGCCACCGTTTGCATGTGACAGCACATAAACCCATTTTCTACTTTTTATTTTTACTTTTAGAGAAGTTACATGTACGCTAGATATTGTGCACGAATCAATCGTTTATCATGCTTAGAGATTCATGCAGTTTTTCCAACACATGACAATACATTTTGAAAATGATGCGAAATGCCATGCGAATAACGAGTTCTCTTCCTATCTCAACATTATCTTCTCCTCCTCTTGCGCTACAGTAACCAGCGTTCCCCTCCTTGCGCTGCGCCGTCCCAAGGCCTCGCTTGTCGGCGCCGCTGGTCGAGCTGGGCTGGGAGGGAGGCGTGGCCTCTATAGTATAGGCAGTAGATTAGTTTTGGGGCTTTGTCCCTCGTGTTGGTGTCCTTTTGCCGCCTGGGAGTCCGTCTTTTTCTAGCCAGATGCGGTGGTTGCAGAGCTCCCCTCGGCACCTTACCTTTCCGGTGATGGTGGTGGTGGTGGAGTCCTGCCTCTCCCTCAATAAGGCCTGCTCGAGCTCAGAGTCGGTGGGCGTCAGATTCTCCTCTCTTTGGCCGGCCTTGGTGGCGGGCGAAAGAGGAACTCCGGCCTACGGTCGTCGGGCGGTGGCTCCGTGCTCGAGATTTTGTTCGCCTCTTCTTCCCTGTAGTGGTGACCTGCTTGCTATCTGTAACACCCTCGGATCGGCCCTATGCAAGTTTTAGTGATTCTCGCCAAACCCGCATAGAAACGATTTAAAGGTGTGCACCAGGCACTTGCGTGCAGGTGGAAAAAGAAGTAATATCATTACACAATAGTCCACGATGGAATCCACATAACAGATATATACAACACGACTACAGGAGTCAAGAATATAGATATACATTATAAAGATCCAAATCACCTTTAAAACGATACAGCGTCCGAGTACGGACAAGATGCAACTTGTGCTAAGAACCCTGAAAAATAACCAATTGCGTCTATAACCCTGCCCAGACCAAGCTAGAAGGATAATCCTGCCAACCCTTCGGGGCTCTTCTCATTAAAAAAAATTCCATGCGAATCTTTAAGCACCAACCAATGGTGGATCAAGGCGGGGTAGATTCGAAAATCGATTTTAGAAGGGTACTGGCTAGGGTCCAACTTTTCGGTGGACGTTGGAGTAAAAAAAACATGACGTCATCACTCATTGACGCCCAAAAGATGAGTACACGGCGGCACAACTCCACAACGAGGGGCACCCGACAAAGAAACAACAAACTGGAAGAGGAAGACAACGAAGCTGACAATCCGAGGTTCAAAACCCACGTGTATTCCGAAGACGATACCGAGAACGAGGAGTCGCTGTTTTCTGCAGGCTCGCCCGAAGCAACTCCTACACCGAGTAGAACAACTATAAATTGCCCGCCGCCTCCTCGCATCAGTTCTACACCGAGAAGAACACCAACTCCAGAGTTAATTAGCACTCCTCGATCGATCCCCTTTTTCACGGGCAATTCTCGGTTCTAAGCCGTGATGCAGATGGAGGCCCCTACCGTCGTCTTCGCTTCGGCTCCGGCGATCACCGCTGGCGTGCAGCAGCAGAAGATTCTTGACCTGAAGGTGATGCCGGCGAGGAAGACGAAATCGCCCAAGAAGAAGCTGGCCGGTGGCGGCGGCGGGTACGTGCTGGAGGACGTGCCGCACCTAACCGACTTCCTCCCTCACCTCCAGAGCTACCCCAATCCCCTCCAAGACCATCCCGCCTACTCCGTCGTCAAGTACGAAAGACTTCTCCCCCTTTCGATCTCGACTGAATAATTGCGTAATTTCGTCAATTTTTTATTCTGATCTTTGTTCCGCTTGTTTTTTCAGGCAGTACTTCGTGAATGCGGACGACACGGTGTCGAAGAAGATCGTGGTGCACGAGAGCAGCGCGCGCGGGACGCACTTCCGGCGCGCCGGGCCGCGGCAGCGCGTCTACTTCCAGCCGGGCGAGGTGTCGGCGGCCATCGTCACCTGCGGCGGGCTGTGCCCGGGGCTCAACACCGTCATCCGGGAGCTCGTCTGCGGCCTCCACGACATGTACGGCGTGACCAGCGTCGTGGGCATCGAGGGCGGGTACAAGGGCTTCTACGCGCGCAACACGGTGGAGCTCACGCCGCGCTCCGTGAACGGCATCCACAAGCGCGGCGGCACCGTGCTCGGCACCTCGCGCGGCGGCCAGGACACGGCCAAGATCGTCGACAGCATCCAGGACCGCGGCATCAACCAGGTGTACATCATCGGCGGCGACGGGACGCAGAAGGGCGCCGCGCTGGTCCACGAGGAGGTCCAGCGGCGCGGGCTCAAGTGCGCCGTGGTCGGCGTGCCCAAGACCATCGACAACGACATCGCCGTCATCGACAAGTCCTTCGGGTTCGACAGCGCCGTCGAGGAGGCCCAGCGCGCCATCAACGCGGCGCACGTCGAGGCGGAGAGCACCGAGAACGGCATCGGCGTCGTCAAGCTCATGGGCCGCAACAGCGGCTTCATCGCCATGCACGCCACCCTCGCCAGCCGCGACGTCGACTGCTGCCTCATCCCGGAGTCCCCCTTCTTCCTCGACGGCAAGGACGGCCTCTTCCAGTTCGTCGAGAGGCGCCTCCGCGACAACGGCCACATGGTCATCGTCCTCGCCGAGGGCGCCGGCCAGGACCTCATCGCCAAGGGCATGCACCTCGCCGACACCCACGACGCCTCCGGCAACAAGCACCTCCTCGACGTCGGCCTCTGGCTCTCCCACAAGATCAAGGAGCACTTCAGGAAGAAGAAGCCCAACTTCCCCATAACCCTCAAGTACATCGACCCGACCTACATGATCCGCGCCGTGCCGTCCAACGCCTCCGACAACGTCTACTGCACGCTGCTGGCGCACAGCGCCCTCCACGGCGCCATGGCAGGCTACACCGGCTTCGTCGTCGCGCCTGTCAACGGCCGGCACGCCTACATCCCCTTCTATGTAAGTTGAACACATAATTTATTCATGGATGAAGTGAAATGCTTGCTCCTTGTGCTGATCATAGTTTTCTTGCCAACTGCAGAGGATCACCGAGAAGCAGAACAAGGTGGTGATCACCGACCGGATGTGGGCCAGGGTGCTGTGCTCGACGAACCAGCCCTGCTTCCTCAGCCCCGAGGACGTCGAGAAGGCGAGGCAGGACGAGGAGGAGCCACAAATCCCTCTCGTCGAGGGCGAGAACTCGCTCGTCAAGGCCTCGCCGATGTCAATGTCCAACGGCCATGACCATCTCTGCAATGGCACGAGCTGAGGTGTAAAAGGGTTCACTCCACTCGTAGATGTAACTGTAATTGTAGAGTTTCTCTAGAATTTTTCCCCATTCTTTCTCAGAGTTGCTGTTAGAGAGCAAAAGTTTACACGAAGAGAAATAACATGTATTCTTTTGTGTGCTTGGAAATAATCATCTCTGGTTTGCAAAGTCTTAGTAGTATATCTTTTACTACTACTAGCAGAGTGCCCTGCGTTGCTATGGTTATCTTAATTTTTTTATTCTCGCACGTGCAAATACAGTGAATATAAAAAATTCTCAAATTCCACACAAGAGTTTTCGTTCACTACCAACATCACACTATCAAGCATCCTAACATAAGTTGCTGCTACTAAGATTACCTCAACTTCCATTCCTAAAGGTGAGGAATCGTCTTAGTTTTATCCAGAGAGAAATAATATTTCAACTTACCAATCCGACTACAACCAGCTTCTTTCTCAGTCACACCTTTTACCCATCAGTTTAGATATACATACCTACCTTTTGTGACGTTCCTTTCCTTCAAGTGTTCCGATAGTGATAAGATTCCAGTCGACAGGGTTCAGCTACTCAAATCAAAGTCGGACATCAACACTCACACAGTGAAATGGAGCTTCCAAATTGCAGAATTATAAAGTAGAGCTCAAAACAACAGGCCATTACCAAGAATTTAGCAAACACCATCGATGCGTCCATATTGTGGTCCAGAGTTGTTTTAAGTTGGTGTCGTGCAAAATACTAGCATATAAGGAGTACGAAGAAAAATTCAGACCGCAAGCGAGTGGCAGCACAACAAGTTAGAAACCACATCGTGTCGCATGAGAAATATGCAGGTGGTGGCCAAACAATTCCAGTGTGATCGCTGACATGCCGAGGGAGTTCAGCCCTTCAGTGAGATGTTCACCATACAGAAAACAAAAGAACCACATAACGATACCAGTTGCCTATGGCGAGACAGCACACGACCGGACCTGGTGGACACACGCAGAACAGCTGCTGCTGCTGCGCATGGCGAGCTGGCTTGTGGCCTTACCCGCGCCGCGGTGGCCGGTGGACACGGGCGAGTTGAGTTATGAACAACGACAGTTGCTCATCGTGCGCAATCGAAAATTCAGAAAAACGAGGAGGAAGCTATGGATCAGATCCAACAACGACTCACTTCCACCTGCTCTCCTCCCGATCCAACCATAACCCCCACGCTGATACAGCCCACTGGTACTGCTTCTGCGGTGGATTGAGACGGAGGAGGGTCCAGTAAGAGCTTATGCAGAAAAGTTGTGTCTAAGGGAACTTTTCATCTCCTAGAGGTATGTCTAAACGGTGGAGGCTCTGACTCGGGGATGCGGGGAGCGCCGACAGTCAGGTCGAAGAGAAGATCCGGGTGACTGGAGACGGCGGATGGGAGGAGAGGAACAGAGAGACGGCTATTCCACTTGGCGGTGGCAGGTCTAGTAAATACCCCGAACAGGAGAGGCAAAAGCGTCCATGGAAAAATCGGAACCAAAATCTTGATAGACGAAGCTACCTCAAAGCATCTTCACTCGCATACCCAGGACGCCGATCCGGACGTCAAAATTTGGCCTGGACGCAAAATCGGCCTAGTCACGTACCCAGAAACCTGTTTTCGTCCGGATTTGGACGAACTTTGGTCCGGCCGAACCCAGGTTTCCGGGTACGCCCTGGGAACGCCGGACGCAGCGAAAATGGGCGTGGGCCAGCTCTGTCGACGAGACAGTCTCATTCCCACCCACTCCACTCGCCTAGACTGCGGCGAAGAGCTCCCAACGCCTCTGTCACCATGACTTCGCCGCGCGGAGCTCCTCCACGCCGAGACATGCCCACGCCTCTAGATATGCTTGCCCACTTAGCCACCGTCCCGCCGCCGCTTTCGCCGCCCGAAATTCACCGTAGTTCTGCTTCGCTGCGTGCTCCCACCACCACGCCCGTCAAGTGTTCGACATTTGGCCGGTTCTGCCATGGACTCCGACGACGACGAGTTACTCGTCATGGATTCCGACGACGACGAGATGCTCGCCGTACTGCTGGAGGAGGAGAGCGCCAAGGTCGCCGAAGGTGAAGAGCACTTGGAGATCCTCGCCTCGCTCGCCCAGATGTACATGCAGATGGCGAAGCCGAAGCGCGGTGGTTCGGCGCAAGGTCGCCGGAAGTGCAAGGCGAGGCAAAGGATAGAGGGCTACTGCTTGTTGTACGCCGACTACTTAGCCGACTAGCCACTCCATGGAGAGGACATGTTTCGCCGCCGTTTCAAGATGAGCCGGAAGCTCTTCCTCAAGATCGTGCATGCCATCCGGGACTTCGACCCCTATTTCGTTTGCAAGAAGGACTGCACCGGCTTGGTTGGGTTTTCCTCACTGCAGAAGTGCATCGTGGCGATGAGGTTGCTTGCATATGGAGCGCCGGCTGACAGTGTCGATGTCTATCTCCGCATCGTCGAGTCCACCTCCATTAATTGCTTGTACAGGTTCTGCAGGGCAGTGATTGCAGTGTTCGGGAAACAGTACTTGAGATTACCCACTGCCGAAGACACTGCTCAGATCTTCGTAGTCAATGAAATGTTCTGTATTTATTGTATTGCCGAACTATGCCGAAATCTGGACGAACTTGAGCCGAATTTTAGCGGAAACGGGCAACCCGGGAACTCGGGCTGGGTACGCGAGTGAGAAACTCGTCGTACCCAGACCGAAAACTTGCTTCGTTCGGCCAAAGTTTAGTCCGAATTTCGGTCTGGATACGCTCAACTAGTGGAGATGCTCTCAATGAAAATTAGTATAGATAGACTAGTATTAGTCATACAGAAAACACTTCTTCAGACATATAACAATTTGGTCAACGTGCCCCCTTAAGGTTTTCAGGAGGAGAAAATACATGTATTCTTTTCTGTTCTTCGACATAATCATTTCTGGTTTGATTTGGGCTGATGAATTTGCAGGTTAATTAGGTCCATCTCGTGTTAGTCTTTTGTCCTGGTTTTTTAATGAAACTGGTAAACTGGTGATACCTCATTTTGAAACTATCAGCATAAGTAAACTGGTGCCAGATTACAATTTCGTCTTGCTCTTTAGTCTACAATTTGTGTCCTCATTTTTCCTGGTGACTTTTTGCTTAGCGTCAGTTTGTACAGTTGAAAACAACTGCATCCAAGAGTAGAAAGCAACATTTGATGCCACTTTAGGTCGCGGGTGTACGGCCGAGCATAGCTGCCCATCTACAACGGCTAAACCTTTGTTTGCTTACTGTGTTTTGGTCCAGGTTAGATGTTCATCGATCACCGCTGGTGCTATCTTGTTATGGAAGGTCAAGTGCTCGCATTAGATGACTCCTCTCACCATAGATACCATCAAATTTTCAGGCATAGTCACACCTTTGATGAACCTGCCCGATGAATCTAAATATAAATTTCGATTATGTCTTGACATAAATGGTAATGCTTGGATTCCTATATTTCAGTAGCACTAGAAAATATCGCAAATTTATCCCGAGTTACTTTTCTTGCTTTAACCCATCTATTATTGGTTGTAGCCCGTATCATTGACCGGCTATTGTGCAAATATTTTCTGAAGATGGGGATATAAACTAAATATTTATTTATTTCTAATACTACATGTTGATTAATGCAGCTTGGTAGGTTGATTTCACATTGACACAATGGTGTATCCATCAATCACATGTTTCTGGTTTTCAAGTTGGATCCTTTCTAGGCATGTTTGCAAGTTATTACGTGTGACATTTCAGGCGGATTATGAGAGGAGAGGCCCGATAGATGCAACTGTTCTTGGTGTTTGGAGTTGGCGTTTCTTGATTTGATTTGTGGGTTGTGGTGGCCACCATGGATGCTCTGGGAGGCTCGAGCAGTGGTGGAAGGATGGATTCTTTCAGACCTCCGGGGAGGCGTAAGAGTTGGCAGTGTTAGAAATATTGTACATCTATATGGAGTAGTACTCCAATAGGTCTCTTTCCTTTCTTTTGATTTTGAGCCCACACGTTGGATTGTAACAAACTTCTGTTTTGGTTTGACATATAAGCAACACGTAACCGATGCCAGCTCCACTCATCGTTCTCCCAACAAATCTCGACAACCAACATGGTATCAAGAGCTATCCTCTTCCCATCAGCTCTCGCTACCGGTGCTGATCCCCACCGCCGCCGGCCCTCTTCTTCTCCACAAAAATACCCCAAACCCTCCCCTACCCATAGATCAAGATCCCCTCTCTCAATTCCCCAAGGTTTCTTCCTCTACAACAAGCTACAACTCCCTCCCTCCCAAACCCTTCTTCTGACGACCATGTCGACCTCCAACACCCCGTCGACCACCATCGGTACTCCACCAGCCACGAAGCTCAAAGCGAGAATTTCCTCTCATGGCAGACGTAGGTCATGCCCTCCCTACGTGGTGCCCGGGTCCTCGGTTATCTGGATGGCACCGAGAAGGAGCCGCCTCACACCATTGAAGCTGAATATTGTTGGAATTATGCCCTAGAGGCAATAATAAAGATGTTATTATTATAATTCTTGTTCATGATAATGTTTATATTCCATGCTAGAATTGTATTAAGCGGAAACTTTAATACTTGTGTGGTTTGTGAACAACACCGTGTCCCTAGTACGCCTCTATGGACTAGCTCATTGATTAATGATGGTTAAGGTTTCCTAACCATAGACATGAGTTGTTGATTAATAATGAGATCATATCATTGGGAGAATGATGTGATGGACAGACCCAAACTAAGCGAATCAATTAGATCGTGTCATCGTGTCCATCTTTGCGAAGCTTTTCTTATGTCAAATATTGTATTCCTTATACCATGACATAATACAACTCCCTGGTATCGGAAGAAAGCTTTGAGGTCATCAAACGTCATCCTATGAGAGGGTGATCATAAAGGTGTCTCTCAGGTGATCGGAAAGTATCTGTTGGGTTGTATGTATCGAGATGGGATTTGTCCCTCCCAAGTCGGAGAGATATACTTCGGGCCCACTCGTGTCGATATCAACACTGCTTGCAAGCATGTGGTTAATGAGTTAATCACAAAGTGATATCGGATTACGGAACGAGTAAAGTACTTGCTGTGAACGAGATTGAACTAGGTATGACGGTACCGACGATCAAATCTCGGGCAAGTAAAATACCGCGAGACGAAGGGAATATATATATGTGATTGATTGAATCCTGGCATCGTGGTTCATACGATATGATCATCGATGAATGTATGGGAGTCAATATGGGTTTCCAGACCCCGCTGTTGATTATTGATAGAAGATCATGTCTGCATATTCTCGAACCCGCAGGGTCACACACGTGTCTCGACGCTAGGATAGATTGGATAATTGGTTTATGAGTTTTTGTTCGGAGTCTCGGATGGGATCCGGGACATCACGAGAGGTTCCGGAGTGGTCCCGAGAATAAGATTCATATAAGGCAGTGCAGTTTTTGGAGTTCGGAATTGTTCCGGGTTAATCGGTATTGTACCGGAAGCTTCTAGAACCTTCCGGAAGGGGACCAACATGGCCCCACCTTCCGGGAGTGGGCATGGGCCTATGAGGGAGTGCCCTGGCCGCATTGGGCCAGGGGCACAAGGCCCCATAGGGCCCAGCCGGCCAAGAGGGGATAAACCCTAGCTTGGACCTCCTAGAGGGGGGGGGGGTTTCCTTGCCCCCCACTCCTCCTCCTTTGGCCGCCGGTTTGGGCTTGGGGGAGGGGCTAGGGCTGCCGCCCACCCCTCTATATAAAGAGGGCTGGGGGCGCACCACCCCCCACACCTTCCCCTCAAGCCAGTCGCCCTGCTGCCCTCCTCTCTCTCTCTCTCCCTCCCGACTGCGTGTAGGCGAAGCCCTGCTGCAGAAACTCTCCACCACATACACCGCGCCGTCGTGTTGTAGATCCAATCCGTCTCTCCACCATACTTGCTGGACCGAGGAAGGAGGAGACGTCGAGGTGCTGCACGTGTGCATCTCACGGAGGCACCGCCACTTGTGGTGCTAGATCGGATCGGATCGCGAGGAGGAGAAGCGAGTACGACTACATCACCCACGCCCGACGAACGTTCCTCAGGCGAATCTCCAAGGGTATGAAGATCTAATCCAATCTCTCTCGTTGTTTGCATCTCCTAGATTAGATCTTGGCTTTCCCTCTGTTCGCATCCGTAGAAAATTTTGATTTACTATGCCGCGAAACCCATCAGTGGTATCAGAGCTAGATCTATGCGTAGATGTGTTTCACGAGTAGAACACAACATGGTTGTTGCGGGCGTTGATGTTTTCTGTTGCAAGCCTCTTGTTTGTGTTCTTCTTATGACGCAGGATAGTGAGATTGAAGTGGTCCAGGCCAACCTTACGCGACGTCGTTCGCGAGATCGGCTCCGCACTTGACATGTGGCTTGTTCCACACATGCGGCTGGTGGATGCCAGTTTCTCTCACTATAGTTGTCATGGGATTTACACCGGAGTTCGGCAACCATAATATCACCGTTGTGGCTTTCCGTAGATAAGAATAGTTCTTAGCATCTACTCCCATAAGCCACGTAAAACATGCAACAACAAAGTAGAGGCGTCTAACTTGTTTTTGCAGGGAGTGTTTTCTGTGTTATGGTATGGCCCAAGATGTGATGTGTATAATGTATGCGATGATCATGTTTTGTAATGTTTCACGACTTGCATGTAGATGAGTACACAACCGGCAGGAGCCATATGGTTGTTTTTATAATTGTGTATGACCTGTGTGTCAACTTCTTATACGCCATGTAATAGTTTCACTTTATCGCTAAGTAGTTAGCAATAGTTGTAGTTGCTATTCGTGGTGGAGGCAATCATGATGGAGTGATGGAGATCATGCCGGCACGCACAAGATGGAGATCATTGCGCGAAGATTGGCTATACCATGTCACATAAAGTTATATGCATGTGATGTTTATCCTTTTATGTATCTTATTATGCTTAGATCGCGACGGTAGCATTATAAGATGATTCCTCACTTAAAGATCAAGATAAAACTGTGTTCTCCCCATGTATGCACCGTTGTGAAAGTTCTTCGTGTCCAAGCATCACGTGATGATCGGGTGCTATAGACTCTACGCTCACATACAACGGGTGCAAGCCAGTTTTGCACACGCGGAAATACTTGGGTCTAACTTGACGAGCCTAGCATGTACAGACATGGCCTCGGAACACATGAACCGAAAGGTTAAGCATGAGTCATATGAATGATATGATCGACACTTCGTTGTCCACCATTGAAACCACATCTCTTCTCGTGAAGATCGGATTAGGTGTGGTGAATTTGGATCGTGTTCACTAAAGAACTTGAGGGATGTTGAATTTAGTGGGAGTTCATCTAGTAATTTGATTAAAAGTTGAACTAGTTATCATGAACATAGTCTAATTTGTACTTGCAAATATTGTAGATCAAATGGCTAAGTCCAACTTCAACTTCAACGTTTTTGATGAGAAGGAAAAGCTTAAAAACAATGGGTCTAACTTCACCAATTGGTTCCGCAATCTGAGAATCATTCTCTCTGGCGGTCAAAAGGACTATGTCCTTGAAAGTGCGTTAGGTGACGCCCCTGCTGCTACCGATGAGAAAGCTGTCTATCGTCACAAGAAAGATGATTATGGTGTGATTAAGAGCACCATGTTGTTTGCTATGGAATCAGACCTTCAAAATCGTTTTGAAGACTATCCCGGGCCCTTTGAGATTCTCGAGGAGCTGAAAACCATGTTTCAGACTCAGGCCCATGATGAGAGATATGAGATCTCTGAGAAGTTCTTTAACTGCAAGATGGAGGAAGGGAGTTCCGTTAGTGAGCACGCCATTAAGATGTCGGGCTACACTCAACGCCTTGAGCAACTGGACTGTAAGATTCCAGAGGAGCTCAAGATTGACAGGGTTCTGCAATCACTCCCTCCCAGCTACAAAAGTTTTGTAGTGACTCACAATCAGATTGGTTCCATTGATACGATCACCGAGCTCTTCGCAAAGCTGAAGGCTGCGGAAGTGGACATCAAAAAGGATAATCATGTGTTGATGGTCAACAAGCCCCCCACCTTCAAGAAAGGTAAGGGTTCAAAGAAGCCCTTCAAGAAGGGCGGCGGCAAGCGCACTGCCCCTGCTGAGAAGAAGCTCAAGTCTGGTCATAAGCCGGACACTGAGTGCTTCTATTGCAAGGACAAGGGTCACTGAAAGCGCAACTGTCTGAAGTACTTAGCGGACAAGAAGGCTGGCACCATCAAAGGTATATTTGATATACATGTTATTGATGTTTTCCTTACTAGACCTCGTTGTAGTGCCTGGGTATTTGATACTGGTTCAGTTGCTAATATTTGTAACTCGAAACAGGAGCTACGGAATAGACGGCGGCTTGCGAGGGATGAGGTGACGATGTGCGTTGGCAACGGATCAAGAGTTGATGTGATGGCCGTCGGCACGCTCTCCTTAGTTTTTCCTTTGGAATTAGTTTTAAACCTCAATAAATGTTATTATGTGCCTGCGTTGAGCATGAACATTATTTCTGGATCTTGTTTATTGCAAGACGGTTATTCATTTAAATCGGATAATAATGGTTGTTCTATTTATATGAGTAACATCTTTTATGGTCATGCACCTATTGTGAATGGTTTATTTCTTCTGAATTTCGAAAGGGATGAAACACACATCCATAACATTGAGGCTGTAACATCCCAAAAATACCAAACTTAGATCATCAAACACTAATCATCAAGATTAGGGTTAACAAAAACTTTTCTAAGTAAACCCATGAATGCATGTATATGTGTATGCATGGATTTTTAATTTCTTTAAAAACCACCTTGTGTGTGTGATCCATTGCTTGTAAAATGTTTCTTAGGTGAATAAACATCATCTAAAACATTTCCCACACTTTTCCTAAAGACAATTAAATCAAAACAAATATATGAAGTGAATGGTCATTTTGGACAATTTAA
Source organism: Avena longiglumis (assembly GCA_030063025.1). NCBI lineage: Eukaryota > Viridiplantae > Streptophyta > Magnoliopsida > Poales > Poaceae > Avena > Avena longiglumis. Next base: position 186,894,794 of record CP125974.1, on the reverse strand, counting down.
CTCCCATGCCTACTTTGGCTGTCTCAAACTTTCAAAACCTAATAGAAACTTTTCTTGATCTTTGCACCCCTTGAATGTACTCATAACAAGGTATCAAGGCTCACTTTGTGATCATCCAGAAACTTTCAAATGCATAGTTTAAATGACAATTCAAAATTGAATCTTCTTCATATGGGAAGATCCCACTTTTCCAAAACCCACTCAAACAAGCTCAACTTTCAAAACCCAAGCATCTGCAGACTCACCAGCACCAATCTAGCAAACCCACCAAAAATCATTTCAAAATTCAAAACTTGATTTCATGCGGCTATTTCATCAAACAGGTTGCAGACACAAATCAAAAAAAACATCAAACACTATAGTGTGCAGTGATTCTTGCCTAAGTTGTTCCCTAGTTAGCTCACACACATATCAGTAGATCATCTAGAAAGATTAGCCCAACACTAGCACCCCTGTGAGCTTGGCATTGCCATTAATGGTTAACAACCGAGCACCTCAATGCCACCCCATTGTGGACAGCAAGCTAGGAGCAGCAGCAAGCCTAGCCAGCATGTCTGGGAGGCAGCCCACCGTCCATCGCCATCGCTGTCCAAGCATGGCTGCCAAGCCCTCGACCACGCGACAAGACACGCCTGACCATGCGGAGCGTGGCGCCAGCGCCACACTCGACCAGACCATGCATCGCGCCGCCCTCACCGCGTGCACACACGATCACCACCGACCCAGGAGACCGCCCGACATCCCCGTTTGCCGCCCCGTGCCATGCAGCCACCACCCACCGTCGAAGACGCCGCCTCTGCCGCGCAGAGCACCGGCCGTTCCAGACCAAACCACACCGCCCCATTGTAACACCCTCAGAATCGGACCTATGCAAGTTTGGGCAAAATTCACCAAACCCGCATAGAAACGATTCAAAGGTGCCCACCAGGCACTTTCGTGCGGGTGGAAAACGAAGTAATAACATTACACAACAGTCCTCGATGGGACCCATGTAATGAGAGATATATATAACAGCGACTCCACGAGTCCGAATACAAATATAATATACAAAGATCCAAATCACCTTGAAAAGCGATAGAGCGTCCAGCTACGGACAAGATGCAAATGGGGCTAAGAGCCTCAAGAATAACCAATGGCGTCCATAACCTGCCCAGGCCAAGCGGAAGGGTAACCACGCTAACGGCGTCGATCTCAACCTGCTTAAAAAAAGGTGCCGAAAGGGCAAAGGAAAAGAGGAGCGTCAAGATCGAGGCCAAGACAGCGAGGCTAGAATTCGGCGGTCCTCGCCTACATAGGTATGGTGGGCTGAGCGGCAGCGGCAGCATGCACTAAACAACCTATAGAGACTCGATTCAACTGGCGGATATCAGAGAGGGGTAAGAAAGACCTATCCGGATCCAACCTGAAGCTAACACCAAACAAACCCATCCTGGTGTTTCCCCCTCGAGACCGTCGAGGAAGTCAACCGAGGAACTCACACAGTTGGCAGTTTTACTTATTCAGTTATCGTTGCAAAGATTAGTCGATGATTTAGATAATCGTCCTGATAAGGTAAGCAGTGGGCACTTTTAGTTAACCATTCCGTTGTAGTTGTAACTCTTACTAATCAGGTGCAGATAGCATGAGATAAACCCAAACCCAGCAGTTGTTGGTACTTTTATTCAGCCAATTCGTTGTAGTTGCAATACTTACTAGTCATATACAATTGTCGCAAGCGACAACCAAACAAGCAATTGTGGGCAGTATTAATTAGCCATTCCGTTATAGTGGAGCTGATTACTAGTCATTATAAGTCAAGTTGATAGCAGTAAACTTTAGTTATGCTTGTCTATGATCGAGATACTGTGCTCCAAGTCGTCCATATCCGCGGACACGGCTTTCAGAAAGTTTTACCCGGCCGGGGTGCACCAATAGCAACACACGCTCGATCAACCTCGGAAAAACCAAATCAAAACCCAACGAGGCTTTCACATTGAACAATCACGGATTCAGAAATATTTCAGGGGCCACCCTTAAGTAGAATCCAGAACGGAGTAAGCAAGCTCGAGGCGGCCTCAAGTCTGGTAATACGGCTGTGAACGATCGGGAACCCCAAACGGGCTTGTCGACACCGGAATCGTGTCCCGATCCTAAATAAAGAAAGGTGCAGACTCGCACAATCGTAATAAAGCAAGAAGCATGGCATAAGTACAGGATCGTAAATAAAACCTCAAACTAGGTTGTGGCCCCAAGAAATAAGACGGAATCAAGCTCGCTCGGGGTCCCATATACCTCCCGGATGTGGATAGCGCGCAAAATCAAGGAACAGGTATCAAGTACTCGGGGTCTTACGGGACACAAGTGGGCGTTCGGAAAACCAAATATTATCTATCACCCACCGATGCCTCTGCTTATTCAATTTTAGTTGTTAAACAGAAATTAAAGTGACGATAAGTAAAACTAGAATCATCTCCAACATCAACATGCGGCAATACATCAGCAACTGTGGCATATGACGACACCCAACAGCAATATAGCAAGCGATGGCGACGCGCAAGACCAACTAGCTACCAAACAACAGGCAATAGGGTGTGTCCAAGGCAATATAGGGCTGCAAGGGAAAACACAGGTACGGAAACTAAAGCATCGCAACACAGATAGCAAAAGATCAACAGGAGGGAAAATAAATACTATAAAAGTAAGATAGGTAGAAAGAGGGAGATGCTCGCCTGAAAACATTGCCGAAAGGTTCATTCGAATATCGGGGCGAAGCTCACATCAACTCAACGGCCTTATCCGCGAAGAACCAAAACACTAGAAGAAACACCGGATGCAATATTTAATACTACGGCAAAAGATCGGCATGATGCATGGTATGATGCATGGCATGGCAAAGGTGCAATGCAATTAGGTCAGATTAGGCGGAACCGGGGTCCCGACAATTAATTAGGTGGTTCATGTTGTTAAGAAGACCCGCAATTTAAATGTTGTATAACAAGGCAAGGTAAGATACCGGTTCGCTACACAAGTTTAAATGAGGCCGATATAAGGCTAGATTTGCCCGCATATGGGCCCCATATTCAATTATTAGGTGAATCGGCATAAGGCCCCCAAACCAATGCTATGCATGCGAATGACAATTTAATGTGCAACAAATTGATATGTTATAAAATAGGGTTCGAGGAAAAGGTCACACATTAGGGGTCTCACGGTCTTGGGGTTCCGGTTCGGGTCCAGGTTCACGGATCCGGGGTTCGGTCCAGGTTCGACGGAACGGATCGCGGGAGCGTTCTCGGATAGCGAGGTAGGTCTTGACGGTCTTGGCGCTCCGGATCCGGGAGGAAGAACTTGGCGCGTCGGGTTCGGGCCTCGTGGTTCGTGGTCTCGCCGTGAAGGAGTACTTGGCCTAAGCGTCGGGGCATCGGTACCCTAGTTGTTGTCGTTCTTGTCGCTATGGCTCTTGTCGATTCTGCGCCATCGAGTCGATCTTGGCGGAATCGTTCTCTCGGACTCGGGGTTAGGGTCTCGGCGCATGCGGGTCTTCGGCCATTGTCGGTCTTGGCGTCCGAGGCAGATCTTGTAGTCCGTGGGGAGAACTCAAGATCCAGCGTCTCGGTGTCGGGAGAGGATGCTCGTCGACCGGGTCTTGGTCGGGGAACTTGGCGCCGGTAGATCTTGTCGATTCCACACCGACGGTCTTGTTGTTCCGCAGGGGACCTTGGGAAGTTTTCGGTTCGACGAGGTTCGGTCTTCGCGATGAAGAACTTGTCATTCGTCTTGATGATCCTTGGCGGACTCGGTTTTTGGCGTCGCTATGGTCTCGTCGATCTTGGAGAGGTGCTCGCCTAACTCGAAGGAAGGAGGATTGCTGGGAGCGAAGCATCGCCACCAAACACATGGCGTGCGGAAGGACGTCGACGCGCTGAACTCGCGGGGCACCCTTCGCTGGCTGCAGAGGCGGGCTTCATGCGACGGGGGCGCTCGTGGGCGGGCGGGCGCGGAGCGAGCGGGCCGCCTGCAGGACGGGCGACGGAGGCGGCGGACGGCAGAGGAGCACACGGGCGGCGAGGGTGGCGGCGCGGGCTGGTCGGAGGACGGCGAGGCGGCGGAGAGGGCGCGCCCTGGCTGGGATGGCGCAGAGCGGCGTCAGGGAGACCGGAGGCGGAGGAGCGGCGCGGGACGGCGCGGGTCGGTCCGGTGGGGTGATGCGGAGCCAGTCGGAGGACACAGAGGAAGCGGGCGGCCTGAAAGGCTCGGCGGCGTGGGCAGCCTGGGCGCGGGCGGGCGGCCAGGGTCGCGGCGAGGGAGGTTGATGGCGGGCGCACGGGCGATCGGGCGGTGAGGGAACGGAGGCGCTGGCGACGGCTGCAGTGTGGCCGGCGCGGCGAGGCGGCAAGGGGGAGCACGCGCCGGAGGGGCGAGCTGCGGTTGGGCGTGGTCGGGAGAGGCAGTGCAAGACGAGGATGAGGGGAGGAGGGAGTATGAGACACGGGGGGTGCGGGCGCGTGGGTAGGGGAGGAAGAGAGGAGGGGTGGGGTGGGCAGTTGTGGGAGAGGAGGGCGGACTGGGGAGGTGGGCGCTGTGGGTTGCCGGCAGGCTGGGCCCAAGGTGTGTGGTGTGGTTAGGTGCATGTGGGTTGTGTGCCAGTGTGTTGAGAGAGAGGTGGAGAGAGGAGGGTGAGGGACAAGTGGCAGTGTGAGTGGATGGGGTTTGAGCGAGGTGATGTGGCGATGTGGGGGTGATGTGGAGAAGGGGGGTGGGTAGATTTTAGGTAGCTCTAGGATTTAGGATGGGGCAGGTTGGACCGCTTGTAGAAATCTGGGCGGTCGTTGGTCGGGTTTGGCCTGCTCGACGCCTACTAAACAATTAATTAAATTATTTATTTTAAACAACGCTTTGCAATTCGACAAATGACAAAACAAAATACTCCGAGCCCCGGTTTTGGCGTTGAAATGAGTTAGGCGTTTGGAAAACAAATCGGGTTTTCAAAATAGTTTTGGCAAACAATGCATGATGATGACGATGCAATGCACAAATTCAACGCGATTTTCTAGTAGTGGTTTTGCGGATGCCACACCGACACCACTAACGATGGATCTCGCCCTCGAGATCCGCCTCATGGTACCGGAAGGAAGGTCGGCGATCTGATCCGTTGCGCTTCGTGTAGATCCTCGCGACACCACTAACAAGAGTTCATCCGCCATCTTGAAAACGGCGACACCACCAACAAAGGGTCGTTGTTCCTGATCGTCGAGAGAACACTCGGAGACAAAAGGGCGAAGGCAGAGGTATCGCAAATAAAGCCACCTCTAACTTCGGTGGAAAAGGGAACCGATGCATTCTCATCCACTTTAATGTACAAAAGCGAATAGAAAGGGTAGTCGGCATGGGGGCCAATCCATCACGCACCCAAACTATTACTCCGCACAATCAGTGGAAAAGCGTGCAACCATTCTCGGAATTAGATCAAGATCTCGACAAGCGAGGTTCGAACAAAGGAGTGATGCACTGATCGGATCCGGCGAGAGGATGTCGTCGCGGAAACACCGAAAACACGAGAAGGAACAAGAGAAATCCACCAGACGGAGGATTCCTCGGATAGCAGGAAAACCAGATGTAGCGACACCGTTAACAAAGGAAGAAGCGAAACCCTAAAGGTACGACGGAACCCAATCACGAGAATTCCTGGACTCGAAGAAAGAGAAGAGCGGATTCAAAACACGAGAGGTAAGAGGAGAACAGAGAGGGTAAGGAGTAAAATCACCTAATCGTAACTATCCAACCGATTTTCAAAATAGTTTTGACTCTCTACTTGGCCGTTAGCTAGGTTATCCTACAGTGGACTTGGGGTATCGCAACCTTGAGCTCGATACCACTCTGTAACACCCTCGATCGGACCTATGCAAGTTTGGGCAAAATTCACCAAACCCGATAGAAACGATTCAAAGGTGCTCACCAGCACTTTCGCGGGTGGAAAACGAAGTAATAACATTACACAACAGTCCTCGATGGGACCCACGAGCAGATATATATAACGCGACTCTCGAGTCCGAATACAAATATAATATACAAAGATCCAAATCACCTTGAAAGCGATAGAGCGTCCACTACGGACAAGATGCAAATGGGGCTAAGAGCCACAAGAATAACCAATGGCGTCCATAACCCCTGCCAAGCCGGAAGGGTAACCACGCTAACGGCGCCGATCTCAACCTGCTTAACAAAAGGTGCCGACAAAGGGCAAAGGAAAAGAGGAGCGTCGATCGAGGCCAAGACGGCGAGGCTAGAATTGGCGGTCCTCGCCTACATAGGTATGGTGGTCGAAAGCGGCAAAGATGCACTAAACAACCTATAGAGACTCGATTCAACTGGCGGATATCAGAGAGGGGTAAGAAAGACCTATCCGGATCCAACCTGAAGCTAACACCAAACAAACCCATCCTGGTGTTTCCCCCTCGAGACCGTCGAGGAAGTCAACCGAGGAACTCACACAGTTGGCAGTTTTACTTATTCAGTTATCGTTGCAGCAGTTACTAGTCAGATTTAGTTAATCGTCCTGATAAGGTAAGCAGTGGGCACTTTTAGTTAACCATTCCGTTATAGTTGTGACTCTTACTAATCAGGTGCAGATAGCATGAGATAAACCCAAACCCAGCAGTTGTTGGTACTTTTATTCAGCCAATTCGTTGTAGTTGCAATACTTACTAGTCATATACAATTGTCGCAAGCGACAACCAAACAAGCAATTGTGGGCAGTATTAATTAGCCATTCCGTTATAGTGGAGCTGATTACTAGTCATTATAAGTCAAGTTGATAGCAGTAAACTTTAGTTATGCTTGTCTATGATCGAGATACTGTGCTCCAAGTCGTCCATATCCGCGGACACGGCTTTCAGAAAGTTTTACCCGGCCGGGGTGCACCAATAGCAACACACGCTCGATCAACCTCGAAAACCAAATCAAAACCCAACGAGGCTTTCACGACCGAACAATCACAGATTCAGAAATATTTCAGGGCCACCCTTAAGTAGAATCCGCAACGAGTAAGCAAGCTCGAGGCGCCTCAAGGTCTGGGTAATACGGTGAACGATCGGGAACCCAAACGGGGCTTGTCGACACCGGAATCGTGTCCCGATCCTAACAGACAAAGCAGTGACTCGCACAATCGTAAATAAAGGTAAAGCATGGCATAAGTACAGATCGTAAATAAAACCTCAAACTAGGTTGTGGCCCCAAGAAATAAGACGGAATCAAGCTCGCTCAGGGGTCCCATATACCTCCCGGATGTGGATAGCGCAAAATCAAGGAACAGTATCAAGTACTCGGGGTCTTACGGACACAAGTGGGCTCGAAACCAAATATTATCTATCACCCACCGATGCCTCTCGCTTATTCAATTTTAGTTGTTAAACAGAAATTAAAGTGACGATAAGTAAAACTAGAATCATCTCCAACATCAACATGCGGCAATACATCAAGAATCGTGGCATATGACGACACCCAACAAAGAATATAGCAAGCGATGGCGACGCTGAAGACCAACTAGCTACCAAACAACAGGCAATAGGGTGTGTCCAAGGCAATATAGGGCTGCAAGGGAAAACAGTGTACGGAAACTAAAGCATCGCAAATACGTATAGCAAAAGATCAACGGAGGAAAATAAATACTATAAAAGTAAGATAGGTAGAAAGAGGATGCTGCTTTGAAAACATTGCCGAAAGGTTCATTCGAAGATCGGGGCGAAGCTCACATCAACTCAACGGCCTTATCCGCGAAGAACCAAAACACTAGAAGAAACACCGGATGCAATATTTAATACTACGGCAAAAGATCGGCATGATGCATGGTATGATGCATGGCATGGCAAAGGTGCAATGCAATTAGGTCAGATTAGGCGGAACCGGGGTCCCGACAATTAATTAGGTGGTTCATGTTGTTAAGAAGACCCGCAATTTAAATGTTGTATAACAAGGCAAGGTAAGATACCGGTTCGCTACACAAGTTTAAATGAGGCCGATATAAGGCTAGATTTGCCCGCATATGGGCCCCATATTCAATTATTAGGTGAATCGGCATAAGGCCCCCAAACCAATGCTATGCATGCGGGAATGACAATTTAATGTGCAACAAATTGATATGTTATAAAATAGGGTTCGAGGAAAAGGTCACACATTAGGGGTCTCGACGGTCTTGGGGTTCCGGGGTTCGGGGTCCAGGGTTCGACGGATCTGGGGTTCGGGGTCCAGGGTTCGACGGAAACGGGATCGGCGGGAGCGTTCTCGGATAGCAGAGGTAGGTCTTGACGGTCTTGGCGTCTCCGGATCCGGGAGGAAGAACTTGGCGCGTCGGGTTCGGGCCTCAGGGTTCAGGGGTCTCGGCGCCCGTGAAGGAGTACTTGGCCTAGCGTCGGGGCATCGGTACCGTCCTAGTTGTTGTCGTTCTTGTCGTTGCGAAGCTCTTGTCGGTTCTGCGCCATCGAGTCGATCTTGGCGGAATCGTTCTCTCGGACTCTGGGGGTTAGGGTCTCGGCGCATGCGGGGTCTTCGGGCCAGCTGTCGGTCTTGGCGTCCGAGGCAGATCTTGTAGTCCGTGGGGGAGAACTCGAAGATCCAGCGTCTCGGTGTCCGGGGAGAGGATGCTCGTCGCACCGGGGTCTTGGTCGGGGAACTTGGCGCGCCCGGGTAGATCTTGTCGATTCCACACAAACGGTCTTGTTGTTCCGCAGCGGGGACCTTGGGAAGTTTTCGGGGTTCGACGAGGTTCGGTCTTCCGCGATGAAGAACTTGTCATTCGTCTTGATGATCCTTGGCGGACTCGGTTTTTGGCGTCGCTATGGTCTCGTCGATCTTGGAGAGGTGCTCGCCTTTCGAAGGAAGGAGGATTGCTGGGGCGAAGCATCGCCACCAAACACATGGCGTCGGAAGGGCGCCGACGCTGAACTCGCGGGCACCCTCGCTGCTGCAGAGGCGGGCTCGCGGGCGACGGGGCCGCTTCGTGGCGGCACGGCGGGCGCTGAGCGAGCGGGCCGGCCTGCGGACGGCAGCGGAGGCGGCCGAGAGGAGCACCGGGCGGCGAGGGTGGTATCGCGGCCGGGGCGCTGGTCGGAGGACGGCAGGCGGCGGACGGAGGCGCAACTCAGCGTCGGGACGGCGCAGAGCGGCGTCGGGAGACCGGAGGCGGAAGCGGCCGCGGGACGGGCGGTGCGAGGTCGGTCCGTGGGGAGGTGATGCGGAGCCGCGTCGGAGGACACAGGAAGGTGGCGGCCGAAGCGAGGCGGCAAGGCTCGGGCGGGCCGGGGCCGGGCTGCGGTTGGGCGTGGTCGGGGAGACGGTGCCGTGCGCGCACGAGGATGAGGGGAGGAGGGAGAAGGAGACACGGGGGGTGCGGGCGCGTGGGTAGGGGAGGAGGAAGAGGAACAGTAGCAGGGGGGTGGGGCCGGGGCAGTTGTGGACAGAGGGGGAGGGCCGGACTGGGGGAGGTGGGCGCCAGGGGCTGTCGGCTGGGGCAGGCTGGGCCCGCGCGTGTGTGGTGTGGTTAGGTGCATGTGTGGGTTGTGTGTGCCAGCGTGTGTTGAGAGAGAGAGGTGGAGAGAGGGAGGGGTGAGGGACAAGTGGCAGAGTGTGAGTGGATGGGGTTTGAGCGAGGCTGATGTGGCGAGCTGTGGATGGTGGGGGTGATGTGGAGAAGGGGGGGTGGGTAGATTTTTAGGTAGCTCTAGGATTTAGGATGGGGCAGGTTGGACCGTTTGTAGAAATCTGGGGCGGTCGTTCGGGTCGGGTTTGGCCCGTTCGACTGCCCCTACTAAACAATTAATTAAATTATTTATTTTTAAACAACGCTTTGCAATTCGACAGCGGACAAAACAAAATACTCCGGAGCCCCGGGTTTTGGCGTTTGAAATGAGTTGGGGCGTTTGGAAAACAAATCGGGGTTTTCGAAAATAGTTTTGGCAAACAATGCATGATGATGACGATGCAATGCACAAATTCAACGCGATTTTCTAGTAGTGGTTTTGCGGGATGCCACACCCATGCCTCGCGACCATGTCGTTGAGCATCTCCAGGAGACACAGCACCGTCCCCTACTCTAGCCCATTCCATTAGCCGCCTGTAACATTGCCCCCGACGAGCTCACCGTGCGCCCCGACGGTCCCCTCGCTCGACTATAAATAGAGGCCACCCCCGCACGATTTCTTCACACCATATCACTCCCCTCTCCTCACTGACCGTGCCACACCGTTCTCAGAGCAAGGCGAGCACCACCTCGCTGGAATTTCACTGGAGCCTGCCGCTGCCGGAGAAGAAGGGAGCCAGCGATTGGAGCCGCCACAGGAGGAGCCACCGGTACCAGGAGGTTCGCCGTCGTCGACTTCGTCGTTCGCCCGCCTCGCCGACCCTCGCCCGTACCCCGGTGAGCCCCCAGCACCCCTCACTGGCCGCGCTAGGTTTCGTTCTCGCCGGAGCTGTCTCGCGTCGATGATGACCCTCAGCCGTTAGATTAGAACTAGATCGAACGATCCACGTCGCCCCATACCGCTTCGCCCAGCCCCGTGTCACTGACGAGTGGGGACACCCACTTAAGCAGCCCGCGGGAGCACTGCGCTTAGCAGGCCGGCCCGTTAGAATTTCCCGCGCAGCCCAGCAATTCAAATTAAAACTTTTTCTATTTCATTTCGAACACACTTCAGCACCCAACTTTAAAAATCAACCCAGATCGATTAAGTGCACCAAATTAGATGAAACCAATTTTGTTGGAAAGGTCTGTGAATGCTTAATCCAAGCCCGTTGGATTCAAGTCATTTGGATATGTAGATCACCCATAGCAAAAATAACAAGGCAGAAGCTTTTATGCATTCAAACATTTTTCAAATTTAAACCATAAAAGTTTTTGAGTTGATTCCAACTCTCAAAAATCACATTTAACCATACCTTTCAGAATATATAAAAATATATAGGTTTACTTGCAGAAATAATGTTCAAGTAATAAAGAATGCTTCATAAGCATTTCTAGCCACTTTAATTAATTAAAATAAAAGGGTAAAACCTTATTAAATTGTGACACCACTTTAAATCACATTCCCATGAACTACAATATGTGGTGATGACATGTTTCAACATGATCCCATATGTGGTTTGGAGAATATTAAATCTTAAGTAGTTTTTCAATGAGTAGAAATTACTTTTCTAAAAATAAAAAGGAATTAAATCAAGCCTTAACCTTGTAATGTTAGGGATGATGCTAGATCATCCATAGGACCCTTGTGTGTGATGATTGCAAGTAGTTAAGTATTGTTTGGTGATTGTGTACCTCGTATTTATTCATAGACGCTAGTACCGACCAAGGATACGAGGAGGAAGGAGGATACTACGAAGAGGAAGCCGAGGGGATCTTCAACCACTGCTCTGCACGAGGCAAGCTAAAACTTGCAAGACACTCTACTTTAGCAAGCTAGTAACTATGCAAGCTTATACTGATATTATGCAAGCTCACCCTTGCAAGATACCCTACTGATGCCACAAACCCATACTTGTGAGATGACTACTTTATGCCTTAAGCATATGTGATCATACCCACTTGCTAAACCAATCCTAGTTTTATGGCAAGCTTCTTACTTTATTTCTTTATCAAAGCTTACTTAGAGTCTACCTAAGAGTTTGGTAGATACCAGACAGTTGTGTTGAAGGTTGCATAAAGAGCATAAAATTTGGCCCAAGCTAGAAACCTTGCTATCAGCCTGAGACCTAAGGTTGTACTTAGTTGAAATCCCACTATTTACCACCCCTCATTAGTACTACCCCCACCTGTAGATGCTAGTGCTAAGCATAAAACTTGATTAACTTTTAGATGGGAATACTTGGTGGAAAAATGGTTATGAAAACCTTGGAATGATGGATCATTCTATTGAAATGTTTTGGACGTGTGTTTCCAAACACTTGATGATTCTGGTGATAAAAATGTTGAGGCATGAGCCTTCGCCCTATATAAAACTAATGGTTGTCTAGATGCGATACCATTCCAATTTTATCGTACAACCACAATACCCGAAGATTGGGTAGGGCTTGACTGGGAACTTATATCCCTTAGTATTAGTTCCCTCACGGCCAAGGTCTGAGCTGAGGCTACCTTGTGAAGATTGTCCACCTGTGCAGTACCCAAGATGACAGTGGTCATGGTTGGGAGGCCAAACTCACAGGAGAGGTGCTTATACTAGGGCGTGTAATTGAAAGGTTAGGATTGATTATCCGCATACTGAGTATGGTGAATTCAGGATTTGTTCCTGACGGATGTATCGAATGTTGTGGTGAAAGTGTACAATCTCTGCAGAGTGTCAAACTATTCGAATAGCCGTCATGATTATGGACAGTTGGAGTGGCCATACTGTTCCCCCGTCAGACTTTTCAAAATGACTTGTGAAATAAATTGAGACTTTGACTTGACCACAACAGAGTTGTGACCTGAATTACAAGTTCCCACTTAGGAATTATAAAAATGTGACTAGCTTTGGAACCTAGTAGAGATAAATCTGGCTTTTGCAAACAAAAAAAAACCCTAGAGCCTAGTGTCCTATATTACAAAAACCCCTTTTCCTGTTAGTATTAGTTTGCGAGTACTTAAAGAGTACTCGTGGCTTGTCCCTGGCTATTCCCATGGACAGACTATGAAGAGGAGTACCTGGAGGATGAACCCCAGGAAGGTTACGACAACTAGGATCATCTCCCATCGTCAGCATTGCCTGTGACCTCGAAGATGGAGCTTCGCCTATGCTACCGTTATTATTACGTATTCCGCTGCTTGATGTTGTATTAAGAACTGAATCATGAGATCCCTATTTGTGTAAGAACTTATGTATCATTTGTAATGGATGAAGTACTATGGTATCCAATTCTGTTATGTCTCGCAAAAATGGTAATCCTGGGATTGCGATGTATGGCATAACAGGCATCTAGGATTGAAAAATACGGATGTTGACAGAGGCTAAGAGATGCAAAGTAGATAGTGATAATACTACTTATTTGTGGCACTGTCGTCTAGGTCATATTGGTGTAAAACGCATGAAGAAACTCCATTCTGATGGACTTTTGGAGTCTCTTGATTTTGAATCATTTGACACATGCGAACCATGCCTCATGGGCAAGATGATCAAAACCCCGTTCTCCGGTATGATGGAGCGAGCAACGGACTTGTTGGAAATCATACATACCGATGTGTGCAGACCGATGAGTGTTTCGACGCGCGGTGGATATCGCTATTTTCTCACTTTTACCGATGACTTGAGTAGATATGGGTATATCTATTTAATGAAACACAAATTTGAAACATTTGAAAAGTTCAAAGAATTTCAGAATTAAGTGGAGAACCATCGTAACGGAAAGATTAAGTTTCTGCGATCCGATCGTGGAGGTGAATATTTGAGTTATGATTTTCTCACGCATCTTAAAGCAAGCGGAATCGTTTCGCAACTCACGCCACCCAGAACACCACAGCGCAATGGTGTGTCTGAACGCTGGAATCGAACCTTATTATATATGGTCCGATCAATGATGTCTCTTACTGATTTGCCGTTATCATTTTGGGGTTATGCATTAGAAACCGCTGCATTCACTTTAAATAGGGCACCATCTAAATCCGTTGAGACGACACCGTATGAACTATGGTTTGGTGCTAAACCTAAGTTGTTGTTTCTTAAAGTTTGGGGATGCGAAGCTTACGTCAAGAAGTTGATGCCGGACAAGCTCGAACCCAAAGCGGAGAAATGCGTCTTCATAGGATACCCTAAGGAAACTATTGGGTATACCTTCTATCACAGAACCGAAGGCATAGTGTTTTTCGCAAAGAACGGTTCCTTTCTTGAGAAGGAGTTTCTCTCGAAAGAAGTGAGTGGGAGGAAAGTAGAGCTAGACGAGGTTATTGAACCTTCTCTTGAATTGGAGAGTAGCGCAGCACCTGAAATTGTTCCATGCCTTTGCACCAACAATAGAGGAAGCTAATGACAAGGATCATGAAGCTTGGACGATCTTGCTCTTGAACGTCGCGGTCGACAAGGTCGCGTGCCCTCCCGAGTGGTACGGCAACCCTTTCTTGACTATCTTGTTAGTAGAAGCGGTGAACCTCGAACTATGAGGAAGCGATGATGAGCCGGACTACGAGAAATGGCTAGAATCCATGAAATCCGAATTGGGATCCATGAGCGAAAACCAAGTATGGACTTTGGTGGACCCTCCTAGCGACCGAAAGGCCGTTGAGTGCAAATGGATATTCAAGAAGAAAACAGACGCGGATGGTAATGTTACCGTCTATAAAGCACGGCTTGTCGCGAAAGGTTTTCGACAAGTTCAAGGTGTTGACTACGATGAGACTTTCTCTCCCGTAGCGATGTTTAAGTCCATTCGGATTTTATTAGCAATTGCTGTGTTTCATGATTATGAAATATGGCAGATGGATGTCAAGACTGCGTTCCTCAATGGCAACATTGATGAAGAGTTGTATATGATGTAACCCGAAGGTTTTGTCGATCCTAAGGATGCTGATAAAGTATGCAAACTTCAGCGTTCCATTTATGGACTGAAGCAAGCATCTCGGAGTTGGAACCTTCGTTTTGATCAAGTGATCAAGAGCTTTGGATTTGTTCCAAATTGCTCTGAAGCTTGTATCTAGAAGAAAGTGAGTGGGAGCTCGGTGACATTTCTGGTACTATATGTGGATGACATATTGATTATTGGAAATGACATTAACATGCTTAACGATGTGAAGAGTTATTTAAACAAGTGTTTTTCAATGAAAGACCTAGGTGAAGCTGCTTATATATTGGGCATCAAAATCTATAGAGATAGACAAAGGCGCTGATAGCTTTAAGCCGAGTACATACCTAGACAAAGTTACGAAAAGGTTCAGAATGGATAAGGCAAAGAAAGGTTCAGTTCCTATGTTGTCAGGTAAGATATTGAGCAAGGCTCAGTGTCCAGCTACGGTAAATGATAGGGAAGCTATGAGCAAAGTGCCTTATGCCTCGGCCATAGGTTCTATCATGTATGCCATGCTGTGTACTAGACCGGATGTGTCCAATGCTCTTAGTTTGACGAGCAGATATCAAAGTGATCCAGGAGTGGAACACTGGACAACCGTGAAGAACATCCTAAAGTACCTAAATAGGACTAAAGATTTTTAGTCTATGGGGGTGATGAACAGCTCGTCGTAAAAGGTTACGTTGATGCTAGTTTTGACACCGACAAGGATGATTCTAAATCTCAGACAGGCTACGTGTATATTTTGAATGGAGGAGCTGTGAGCTGGAGAAGCTGCAAGCAAAGCGTGATCGCGGGATCTACAGTAGAAGCGGAATACATGGCTCTGCGAGCGTCAAGTGAAGGAGTTTGGATCAGGAACTTCATCACTGAGCTTGGCGTGGTTCCAAGTGCATTGGACCCACTAGAGATATTATGTGACAACACTGGCGCCATAGCACTCGCTAAGGAACCAAGATATCATCCAAAGACCAAGCATATCAACCGCAAGTTTCATATAATCCGAGATTATATAGCAGATGGAGATCTGAAGATTAGCAAAGTACATACAGATCTGAATGTCGCAGATCCATTGACTAAACCTCTTCCACGTGTAAAACATGATCAGCACCTCAGTGCCATGGGTGTGAGATTGTTGCCAAATGTAAAATAGATTATTAACTCTAGTGCAAGTGGGAGATTGTTGGAATTATGCCCTAGAGACAATAATAAAGATGTTATTATTATAATTCGTGTTCATGATAATGTTTATATTCCATGCTAGAATTGTATTAAGCGGAAACTTTAATAATTGTGTGGTTTGTGAACAACACCGTGTCCCTAGTACGCCTCTATGGACTAGCTCATTGTTTAATGATGGTTAAGGTTTCCTAACCATAGACATGAGTTGTCGATTAATAATGAGATCATATCATTGGGAGAATGATGTGATGGACATACCCAAACTAAGCGAAGCAATTAGATCGTGTCATCGTGTTCATCTTTGCGAAGCTTTTCTTATGTCAAATATTGTATTCCTTAGACCATGAGATAATACAACTCCACAGTATCGGAAAGCTTTGAGGTCATCAAACGTCATCCTATGAGAGGGTGATCATAAAGGTGTCTCTCGGTGATCGGAAAGTATCATTGGGTTGTATGTATCGAGATGGGATTTGTCCCTCCCAAGTCGGAGAGATATACTTGGGCCCACTCGTGTCGATATCAACACTTGCAAGCATGTGGTTAAGGAGTTAATCACAGTGATATCGGATTCTGGAATGAGTAAAGTACTTCGTGAGCGAGATTGAACTAGGTATGGCGATGCAAGCGATCAAATCTCGGGCAAGTAAAATATCGCGAGACGAAGGGAATATATATATGGGATTGATTGAATCTCGGCATCGAGGTTCATCCGATATGATCATCGATGAATGTGTAGTCAATATGGGTTTCAGACCCGCTGATTATTGATAGAAGATCATGTCTGCATATTCTCGAACCCGCAGGGTCACACACTTAACGTGTCTCGACGCTAGGATAGATTGGATAATTGGTTTATGAGTTTTTGTTCGGAGTCTCGGATGGGATCCGGGACATCACGAGAGGTTCCGGAGTGGTACCGATAATAAGATTCATATAAGGCAGTGCAGTTTTTGGAGTTCGAAATTGTTCCGGGTTAATCGGTATTGTACCGAAAGCTTCTAGAACCTTTCGGAAGGGGACCAACGTGGCCCCACCTTCCGAGAGGGGGCATGGGACTATGAGGGATTGCCCTGGCCGCATTGTGCCAGGGGCACAAGGCCCCATAGGGCCCAGCCGGCCAAGAGGGGATAAACCCTAGCTTGGACCTTCTAGAAGGGGGGAGGTTTCCTTGCCCCCCACTCCTCCTCCTTTGGCCGCCGGTTTGGGCTTGGGGGAGGGGCTAGGGCTGCCGCCCACCCCTATATATAAAGAGGGCTGGGGGCGCACCACCCCCCACACCTTCCCCTCAAGCCAGTCGCCCTGCTGCCCTCCTCTCTCTCTCCCTCCCGACTGCGTGTAGGCGAAGCCCTGCTGCAGAAACTCTCCACCACATATACCACGCTGTCGTGTTGTAGATCCAATTCGTCTCTCCACCATACTTGCTGGACCGAGGAAGGAGGAGACGTCGAGGTGCTGCACGTGTGCATCTCACGGAGGCACCGCCACTTATGGTGCTAGATCGGATCGGATCGCGAGGAGGAGAAACGAGTACGACTACATCACCCACGTTAAGCCGAGCGTTCATTGCTAATCTTCAAGGGTATGAAGATCTAATCCAATCTCTCTCATTGTTTGCATCTCCTAGATTAGATCTTGGCTTTCCCTCTGTTCGCATCCGTAGATAATTTTGATTTACTATGCCGCGAAACCCATCAAAGATGCCGATCACAAGAAGATCACCATCCCCAATCCGGATTATGACGTCTGGATCACCAAGGATCAAGCGGTGGTGAGCTTCCTCGTCAACTCTCTTGGCGACGATCTCCTGTCTAATGTGTATGGCCTCGTCACAACAAAGGACGTGTGGGGTGCTATTCTTGAGCTTTTCTCCACCCAATCCAAGTCTCGGGTTTCTACCCTTTGTGGCAATATCACCAACACCAAGAAACTTGACAAGACTGCCTCTCAATACCTCTCCATGATGAAAGGTTTCACCTCCGAACTTGCTGCTGCGGGGAAGAAGGTCGATGATGACGAGCTCAAGGACTATATCCTCAATGGCCTTGATGGTTCTTACACCCCTCTTGTTGCCTCCATCAATGCAAATCCCTCCACTACCGTTAGTGATATGTGCTCCCAGCTTGTTTCTACTGGTCAAAACACTGGCACCTTCACCTCCTCCATCAATGCTGCGCCACGCCTCCCTTACAACCCATCCCTCAAACCACCGATTTTTCCCATGCCCCCACCATATCATGCCGCACCACCCCCATCGCCCTTTGCTCTTGCACCCTATGCCCACCCTACACCCCAGCCATACATACAGCCTCCCTACGCCCCTTCCTTCTACCCACAACCCCCTCTGCAGCCCACCTATCCTCCTAACCAGCAGCGCCCCCCACACCCTCCTCCACAGTCACATGGACAACCAACCCACTGGCAACAGGACCGCCGCCCCAAAGGAGGGCGTGGCAAGGGGCGCGGTCGTTCTGACCGTGTGGCCAGCCCTGCCAAATCTGCAAGAAGGAGGGACACCCCGCCAATGAATGTTGGTGGCGCTATGGAGATGATTCTGATGCCGCTACACCTCATGACAACAAGGGCGCCTATGGTGCCTATGGTGTTAACACCAACTGGGTGCTCGACATAGGGGCTACCAACCATGTTGTTGGCCAGCTGAACAAGCTTCAGGTTCATGAACAATATCAAGGTCATGATCAAATCCACAATGCTAGTGGACAAGGTATGGAAATTGCTAATATTGGTCATTCAGTTTTGCACACCCCCAATTCCTCTCTACAAGTTCTTAATATTCTACATGTTCCTAGTTCTTCCATGAATTTACTTTCTGCTCATAAAGTCACTCTAGATAACAATGCCTTTATTGAGATTCACCCATTCTTTTTTTTGATTAAGGACCAAACAGCATGGCAAATAATGTTTAAAGGTCCCTGTCACGGTGGTCTCTACCCCCTTGTTCCCGTCTCCTCGGATTTTTCCAAGCATGCATTGGTCACCGTCAAGCCTTCGTCCTCTACATGGCATCATCGTCTAGGACATCCGTCTACTTTTATTGTTCAGCAAGTACTTAGAAAGAACAATCTCCCTTATACCCCCGAAATAAATCCTTACATATGTGATCCATGCCAACAGGCTAAGAGTCATCAGTTGCCCTATCATATTTCCAATAGTGTTTCCACTGTTCCTTTGGAACAAGTGTTTTCTGATGTTTGGGGTCCAGCTCCTATGTCTTTAGGCAAACATGCATACTATGTAAGCTTCATCGATGATTTCAGTAAATTTACTTGGATATATCTTCTCAAAAATCGTTCTGAGGTGTATCAAGTGTTCCTTAATTTCCAACAATATGTTGAGCGCAAGTTTGATAGGAAAATTATTACTATGCAAACTGATTGGGGCGGGGTGGGTATGAAAAACTTAATGGTTTCTTTCAAAAAGTGGGCATTACTCATCATGTTTCTTGTCCTCATGCCCATCAACAAAATGGCTCTGCTGAACGCAAACATCGTCACATAGTTGAGGTTGGTCTTGCCTTACTTGTCAATGCCTCTATGCCACTAAAATATTGGGATGATGCTTTTCTTACATCTACCTTTTTTATTAACCTTATTCCATTAAAGGTTCTCAATTTTGAAACACCTACGGAGAGACTTCTACACACCAAACCAAACTATGAGTCTCTTCGTGTGTTTGGTTGTGCTTGCTGGCCTAACCTACATCCCTACAACAAACACAAACTTTCTTTTCGCTTCAAAAGATGTGTTTTTCTTGGATACAATCCCCTACATAAAGGTGTCAAGTGCCTAGATGTTTCCACTGGTCGTGTGTACATCTCCAGAGATGTTGTGTTTGATGAAAATATTTTTCCTTTTGCTGAGCTTCATCCCAATGCTGGTCGTCGTCTTCATGAAGAACTCCTTCTACTACCCCCAGAAAATTCCTCCTCGGTAGACACAGATAGGGGTGTGCATGCTAATGATAAATACTTTCCAGTTGTGCCTGTTGTTGATTCATCTTAGGTACACGCACCACCGGCCTCTCCGAGTTCTTCAACAACAACTACATCCAATTCTGAGGGCAGCAGCGCTTTTTCCACATCAAATAACGATTCTGCTGCTGAAACTGCTAGAGGACAAAATATTCCTAGACCCGATGATGATTTGAGCCAGAAAACGCGTCGCCAGACGCGTCAGCTCCCTCTGACGTCGTCCCGTACTAGGCAGAGTACGGCACCTCCACGCCCACGTCCTGCTCCCCGCCTCCCTCCCCGCGCCAAGGAGAGCGCGCCACGTTGTCGCCCGTGTGGTCCCCGCCAGGCGTGTCCTCGCCCCTGTCCCCGACACGGACTGGTGGGACGTCGCTGTCTGGGTGGTCCCCGCCTGCGTCCTCGCCAAGGACCCTCCCGCGCTAGGCGCGTCCTCGCCTCTGTCCTCGACAAGGACTGGCGGGACTGGCGGGAGCAATGATGACTCCGCGTCCCAGGAGGGGTCTGTGTCCGCGTCAATCGAGGTGTCGGCGTCCCAGGAGGGATTTTCTGATCCTGTGGCAGCAGGATCTTCTGTGGCGCCCGAAGCTGCGTCTACTCCTGGTGCAGAACCGCGCACTCGTCTACAAAAAGGTATAAAACAACCAAAAATCCGTACTGATGGCACAATTCGCTAGGCATTGTTGACATCTAGAGGAGAACCTGAGAACTTAAAGGAAGCTTTAGTTGATGAAAATTGGAGACATGCCATGCAAGAAGAATATGATGCTCTTATGAAAAATCACACATGGCATCTTGTTCCACCTGGCTCAAAAAGGAATATCATTGATTGCAAATGGGTTTATCGTATCAAGAAAAATGCTGATGGTACAATTGACAGATATAAAGCTCGTCTTGTTGCAAAAGGTTTCAAGCAAAGGTATGGAATAGATTATGAGGATACCTTTAGTCCTGTTGTTAAAATTGCTACAATCAGGCTTGTTCTATCCATATCTGTTTCAAAAGATTGGGTTTTAAGGCAGCTAGATGTCAAGAACGCGTTCTTACATGGTGTTCTGGAAGAGGAGGTTTACATGAGACAACCACCTGGTTTTGAGTCTTCCGCTACTCCAAATTTTGTTTGCAAACTTGATAAAGCTCTTTATGGACTGAAACAGGTACCAAGGGCATGGTACTCTCGGCTTAGTGCTAAACTTCATACTCTTGGCTTTATACCCTCCAAGGGAGATACATCTCTGTTTCTGTTCAATCATTCAGGCATTCAGATTTTTCTGCTTATTTATGTTGATGATATCATTGTTACCAGTTCTTGTGATGCTGCAATAACAACTCTTCTCAAGAATCTGAATCATGAGTTTGCTCTTAAGGATCTTGGAGATCTTCATTATTTTCTGGGCCTTGAAGTTCACAGACAACAAAATGGGTTACTATTGAATCAAGAAAAATATGCCATAGATCTTCTGAAACGTGTTGGCATGAAGGACTGTACAACATGTCCAACACCTTTATCCACATCTGACACTTTATCACCGACTGATGGTATTCCACTTGGTCCAGAAGATAGCACACATTATAGGAGCATTGTAGGAGCACTTCAGTATTTGACATTGACAAGACCTGATTTGTGTTTTTCAGTCAACAAGGTATGCCAGTTTCTTCATGCTCCAACTACCACTCACTGGACAACTGTAAAAAGGATATTGAGGTATATTCATGGTACACGCACAGTGGGACTTACATTTTGTTGATCTCCTTCTACACTTTTTAGTGCTTATTCAGATGCTGACTGAGCTGGAGATTTAGATGATAGACGTTCTACAGGAGGTTTTTCTATCTTCTTTGGTTCTAATATTATATCATGGAGTGCCAGGAAACAGCCTACTGTCTCTCGTTCTAGTACCGAGGCTGAGTATAAATCTCTAGCAAATGCTACAGCCGAGCTGATCTGGGTTGAAGCTCTTGTCAGAGAGTTGGGTATTACACTTCAGGAAAAACCCACTCTTTGGTGTGATAATCTTGGTGCCACTTTTCTGTCAGCAAATCCAGTATTTCATGCTCGGACTAAAAACATTGAGATTGATTTCTGTTTTGTTCGAGAACGAGTTGCTAGAAAACAACTTGATGTCAGGTTCATCTCCAGCAAGGACCAGATTGCTGATGGTTTTACTAAACCGTTATGTTCCAAGAAGCTAAATGATTTCAAGCGTAATCTAAATCTTTCCAAGCTTTAGATTAAGGGGGAGTGTTAGAAATATTGTACATCTATATGGAGTAGTACTCCAATAGGTCTCTTTTTTTTCTTTTGGTTTTGAGCCCACACGTTGGATTGTAACAAACTTCTGTTTTGGTTTGACATATAAGCAACACGTAACCGATGCCAGCTCCATGCATCGTTCTCCCAACAAATCTCGACAACCGACATGCAGATCATGAGTGCCTTGCGGCTTACCTATGTACTTGGTGAACTGTTGTTAGTATTACAGTCCTATCTACATTTTGTATGTGTTTCGAACTTAGTACAATGCTGATTGGTGGTGTTCAAGCATAGTAATTCCAACTTTCTTGATGAATCTGGATCTTTTGGAGGCAACTCAGTCGAATAGGTAAACTTAGCAGCGTGTAATCCTCTCGATGATAGATGTTCAATATGAAATATGAATATATTATCTTGCTAACTAAAATAACTAGACAACAAAAATAAAATTGACAGTGGCTTGATGCGTGAGCTTATCTTAATTTATGAGGGGGAAATGGCAAACTTTTTTCGGTGCGTCGATGCAATTTTTTCTGTGAGAAAATAAAGGGGAAAACAAATCGCGGTTCAAAATATTGATGGATCTTTTCATTCATTGTTGTTGGAAAAGTTGAGAGGTGGTTTAATTTTTATTTTCAAGACTGTTCAATTGCAGTCGAAAAAATTGTAAGGTGGATACAAAGTTCAATTTTATTTTATGCATGTTTGAGCTATTTTATTGGACTTGGTTTCTGAGCTATTTTTTTAGTGATTGGCAAATTAGGTTTTGCATCATAGCAATGCACATGCCTGCCTAGGCTCGTGGAGGCGAAGCCGACGCGGGATGTGGTACATGGCCTCGCCTACCTCGATGGCGCACAATGCTAGAAAACGAGCCAGAAGGGAAGCATTTTGCAGACATGCATCATCGGTTCGCAAGTGGAGGAGAGGAGGAAGCGGCTGCGGCACACATGGGCCAGGGTTCCTCGGTGGCGCAAGGCCCTGCGTCGCAGAAGTAGGGGTCAACACCAGAGGGGTGCTCGCATGGCTGGAGCATCGAGTGTTGTGAGGATAGGTGGTACGGATTTAGGTTTGCTCGTTGCCCGTTCCTTAATAAACCACTATAATGCAATATCACTTTTAAATAAAATATTTTATATTTATGATATAATATTTTTATGGTTTCATATGCCGTAGCAACGCACGAACATTTAGCTAGTAATTATTACAATTACAGTCTTAAGGAACTTTCCATGTTTGTGCGACTCGATCTACAGCATTGACAAGGATCCGTCCGGGTAGCCTAGAGAGAAGGGATCTGCAACGGGATATACCCCGGGGATTATTTCGTAACCCGATGTTTAGCGCAGATTATCGCGGGATACGATTGATTGACGATGTAGATTAAACCTGGATGCTTGCACTTGGCAAGTACTACCACGAAATTAGCACTGGTATAATTAAGTCCGCGTCCCGTGCAAACAGGTGGGGCTACCGGGTCCCTCGTCGCCTATATAATCCCCCGATCCGGCAGGGTTCGGTCGTCTACAGTAATAACCACCAGATTACCGAACCAGCCGCCACCACCCGCCGCCGTTGCCCTTGCCCAGCCATGGTCCGCACCAAGACCCCGGTCGGCTTGATCAAGGATGCGCGGAAGCGCCGCCAGTCTTTCGCGAACCGGAGGAGGGGCCTCCTCCTGGGTTCTAGGGACGGTAAGAGGCTCAGCAAGGCGCACGAGCTCGCCACGCTCTGCGGGGTCCCCGTGGCGGTCGTCTGCGCCGATCTGGACGGCGGCGCGCCGACCGTGGTGGAGACGGAGCCGGGCGTCCTCGACAGGTACCGCGCGCTCCCGGCCGAGAAGCGCACGGAGCACACGCACGTCGGGTACCTCGCGGGCATCATCGGAAGGAGAAGGCCAAGCTCGCCAGCGTGAGGCAGGCGGGCCCCGCCGCGCTCGCGACGCCGCACGTGGAGATGAGCACGATGACGGCAGAGGAGCTGCGCGGGCTGCTCGAGTCCGTCGACGCCGCGCTGGCGGCCACCGCGGAGAGGCGGAGGGCGCTCGGGATGCCGGGCGATGACGACGACGCGGTCGTGGTGCCGCGTCGTGGTGGGGATTCCGAGGGCGGCGACGGCCGCTACTTCGACCCGATCCAGCAGCAGGGGCAAGGCGACACTGGCCGCCTCCTCGATCAGGCGATGTTCTGGCAAGGATCGCAGGCGCACGGCGGCGGCGGCGGCATGATCCCGCGTGAGTACTGCTACGGCGGCATGAACAATGTGCAGCCTGCAGCGTACGACCTCCAGCCCCAACAGTACACGATCTGCAACCCCGAAGTGCGCGGCTACCAGCAGCAGATGCCGCCGAGCAATGGCGGCTACTACCTCGAGCCGCTCCCACCAGCCGCCTCCATCTTCCAGCCACGCAATTTCATCGCGCAGCCATGGAACGGCGGCTTCCAGTATGAAGATGGCGGCAGCAGCGGCCACGTGGGCACGAGCAGCTCCTGGGCGCCGAGTAATGGCAACTTCAGCAACGGCCACGTGGGCACGAGCAGCTCCTGGGCGCCGAGCAATGGCAATTTCAGCAACGGCGCCGTCCTCCAGGATCTCTCCATATGGAGCGCCGCTGAGTCTAGCAACGCCATCACCACCGGGTACCTTTACATGCACACCGGCGGCAACGCGTCAGCTGCCGAGTACCATGATCTCTTCACCACCAACGACTTCTCCAGCGCGCCGGCGGGTTTCCTCAACATGGGCGGCGCAGGTGGCATCGGCGGCATGAACTA
Organism: Avena longiglumis; assembly: GCA_030063025.1. Classification (NCBI taxonomy): domain Eukaryota; kingdom Viridiplantae; phylum Streptophyta; class Magnoliopsida; order Poales; family Poaceae; genus Avena; species Avena longiglumis. The sequence goes on along the minus strand of CP125974.1, from coordinate 186,870,094 downwards.
CCTGGGCGGCTACGAGACGCAGGTCTCGTCAAACAACCTGCAGTGCTCCGGCGCCAGCCAGAATTCTTCAAGCGCCGAGGAGCAGCAGTTTGGGTACGACAGAGACTAAATGCCCGTGGTTGTCACCGACCCAGAATACAAAACAAGACGCACAAACGGCACGAAGTTCTCGTTAGCATGGTGGATATGCTAGGTTAGATGATGATGCCGGCATACTTAATTAGTACTACCTCCGATTCTAAATAAGTGTCGCTATTTTAAACTAGAGTTAGTTTAAAACGACGACACTTATTTAGGATCGGAGGGAGTACAAGTTTACTTAGGATTAAAATGGCTTAAATCAATGTACTTAAACAGTTTGGACCACTTATGTCAGATGCAGTTTAATACCTTTTATACGCAGTCTTGATAGAGTACAGGGACACATGACATGTAATAAGTACTAGATTTAGTGGTGCGCCTCGACGCACAATCCCGTTAAATTTGAGCTAATTTAGCGATTTAGATGAGCGAAAAATAATAATATGTTTTTAGTTTTTAACAAATGGATGGACATAGCGTCAATGCTTTAATTTTTTGATAAAGATTTCAAATGAGACTATAATTTAATGGCGATATGGGAAAATTCAAAAGGATGTGGTGATAGTAAGAAGTTTTTTACTTAGGAGCCCGAGAGCAGAATTTGCCGATGATGTAGCCCGTGAATGGTTAAGGTGAACGTTGTGGTTTTGATTATTTAAATGAATCCATGGATTTTGCACCGGTTTCTATTTTGTATAGCGCTACCATCCTCGAATACATGATTTGTATATTGATAAATGATGTGCAGAGTACCAAATTAATTGTTCGTGAAAATCTGTTCTGTATGAGAACACACATGATTTTACCTTTTCTAAGAGAAATGACACATATAAGTGGGCATGGAGCTCACAAAAACAAAATTCTATCCGCATGGGCATTGTTGTATTAATAACCTAACTTATTATATCGACATGACAATCGGTAAATATGGTCTTTAGAGGACACAAAATGGAGGCATAATAACTACTTGCATCACCAACACCGCTGCAAATGGAAAGATAAATTAACTAACAACTAAATGTGAGGTAAATAATAAAAGGTTTCCTACAGCAGGAACTATCGTGTGTAAGTATTTAAAACAACCCTAACTGTATTTTTATTCAAAAGTTTATATGGTAAGGTTGTACATAAATGCAAATAAAGTCATGTACTGGTTTATATTAAAATTTCAAATGCATCGAGTATGTGACAGTTTCTGCTGCTATATGTAAGGAACATAAACCCAGCCAGTAGATACATATCGAAGTTCAAATGATCTATATGTAGACTTTGAGAAGTAATCACTCAATTTAACTGTATACTAACTCTACATCCTTAAGAATGCAAAACATAGCTAAAATAAATGGAGTTATATTCATAAGCACATCCTACGTGGATATCCTCGTTGCAGCAAGAACAACGGGGCTTGCCTTGGCATGCATGCTAAGGTGTACCGAACTGGCACGGTAGGCTAGCGTCCATGTTTGAACAAGAAGAAAAGCTAGAGGAAGGGGGTGCGCTCGCGTGGATTGGGCAAAGGCTACACCGTCGAGTTAAAGGTACGCAAGGGTACGTAAGGGGAAAAGAGACGGAGAAATTTAGGTTTTTCATTCTTTTTAAAAAAGATTTAGATTTTTTCATCTCTGCGTGGGCTAAATGGTTGATCCAGGATATGAGAATGGGTCTGCGCTTGGGCTATTGGCTACCAATTCTCAAGCGAGATGTGCAGCCTAATCTCTCTATAAACACAACACATGAAGTCTTGGCGCTCTCGCACAGTCACACTGGCTAACATTTTGTATGAAGGAAATAAAAAAACAGGCTGGAAGCAGCGCCGTTGTAGGTTTCTCGCCTCTCGTTAGGTTTGGATTAGCATTTTATAGTCAGCATGAAAAGTGGGAACCTTTCCATGGGGCTAGCGTCAAGAGTAAGCTTTTAAGATGTGCTCTACTGGTGGTTCTAAATAGATGGTATAGTTTTGCCTAACTATCTAGCATACACTGCCATCGTATAAAGATTAACAAACTAACTTAGTTAGTTCCTCGGTGTTTCAGAACATCAAGCAGAGACTACACCAGGGACTGCATGTGATGCGGATATGCTTATATTTTAGTTTTCCGAAAGGCCAGGGGCCGATCTTTATTAAGAGGAGGAAAGGAATTACAACATACAGCTCCGAGATGGAGCACAAGTTTAAACTGAAGCTGGACATGCCCTAGACGCAAGGTAGAGAGAGACCAGATCCTTAAACTCCAACCGCGATCACTTTGCCAGCAGCATGGCAAAGACTGATATCTTCCCGAATCAGGTCAAAAACTTCTGTAAAGCTGAGTGTTGAATGTTTTCAAACACCTTGTAGTTACGTTCCTTACAGATACGCCAATGAACAAGGATGACGGCTTCATCAAAATCATGGCAGATGGCTTTGGGCGTGTATTTCTTGACCTGCAGCCACCAATCTTCTGTGCTTGCAAAGTTGCTGCCAGGGATGGGGACCCTCAAATGAATTATAGCCCTCTATTTTCGCTCATCCAATGGCGTACAACAATTCATACTGCTCTCAAATAAGTGACAAGTACTATTCATACTTCTCTAGAATTTCAGCAGCGAACAAAAGGAGGCCGTAGACGGACAATGGCCCAAGAGCCCAAGAGAGACCCGCTAGAGTGTAACGTGCAGTCGTTCGGAAAAAAATGTAACCCTACCCTACTCTTTCAGCCCGGATGTGTGATGTTGCCGCCGATCCCCAGGCAACTCCGGCGCCCCGCCCCGCCGCCCCGGCCCCTCTCTTGCGCAAGATCACCAAGTTCCCGCTGCCCCCGTTCTCCTAACCTAACCCTAGACACGTCCGCCCTGGTGGCGTCACCTCTCCGCGGCCCGATCCAGGATCCCACGGCGCCGCTTTCCTCGCCCATGGCGCCTTTCGCCTCGCTCCCGATTTAAGATCCCACGGAGCCGCTCATGCTCATCAGCTTCATCGTCATCGGCGGGGAGGCGACCATGACCTACAATCTCCCGCTCAGCGGCGACCGGGATGGAAGGAAGAAGGCTCTGGTGATGCACGTCGTGGTGCTCGCTGTGTCCAGCTTCCGCCTGTACGTGGTGTTCAACCATGGCGAGACTGACATCCCCGTTGCGGGGCTCCTCGTCTTCGCGCTCGCCCTGGGAGCCGCCCTTCCCGGTGCTCCTCTGTGTGCCCTTTGTTGGCCGCGAGCTGGATAGGCCCCCGTTCCAGTGCGGCTATGTGCAAGAGGACGAAGTGCGAAGTCCAGTACTGCACGCCCACGCAGGCGTTCAGCAGCGAGGTGTCGAAGCCACCCAGGTGACAGTCGCTCGTTCAAGTGGCCGTCCGGGCCTCCTTGTGTTCGCTTCTTGTTCTTGGCGGCGGTCGGTGACCACACTGGCCACCTTGCAGCGGCCATTACTCCAATGGAGGGAACGTGGAACAGAAGGAAGAGACTTTGGCGGGCAGGAGGAGCTGCGCCGTCTCGGGTCTGACGGGAGGCGAAGAAGCGGGCAGCAGGAATTGCGACGCCGGGATGTGGGAAGAAATGTGTGCCTGGGCTGTTGTGGCTGCCTTGTGGTCACCACTTTGTCGATCAGCGAGTCTCAGCCCCATAATAAGGACACCGAGTGCCTCCATGTAAGTTTTGTGTTATGACATTCTCAAATGATCAGTATGGAAAGGGGTCACTACAGTTATTGGAGCTAGCACTCAAATAAGCAAAGCCAAAGAATGAGTTCTTATGTAAGACACTCACTGCAGGTGATACAAGTACGCACGGAGACCTAAGAGTAATAGGTGAGAAAAAATCACTCATTATTCTTGCACATGCACCTTCAGGTTAGAAGTGAGTTCTTCTATATATTTTCTTCAGTTGTGTTGTGTATTCTCCACCCATTTTAGAAGTCTAGTTTTGTCATCTAAGCTAGAACAGCGCAATAACTGTAAATTTACCTTGTGCTTCTAAACTTCTGAATATCATTTACATGTTATAAGTTTTTGACTTGTGGGAACTTGCATGTGATACAATTGACATATGTGCTATATGTTGGACTGATTGTTTATTAGACACTATTGCCTTTGATCTTTATTGCTGCAAATTAATTAACTAAGTACAGATAATTTCTAGTTGCAACATCTACTCTCCAAAACAGTCTAATATCGCCTTGATAGTACAGACATTGATTAGTGGATATACCTCATTCATGGCTGTTTTTTGCAAATTCATCGATTTCTGCAGAGGCTCGTACATCTCGTGAATTTCTTGGAGGGTACGTGCAACACTCTATTTGAAGAAACATGGAAAATCTGCGATTAGTTGGATAAATTAAATATATGATCAATAAATAGATTACACATGAACCTCTTAGGTTTTGGACTTGAACTTGAAAACTTTACCATGAGCCTTTTGGAACTTCTACTTAGAGTTAAGCCATTCACCGTTTTTCCATTGTGAACAGATTTCTGAAGATTTCATTCCTAACCATTGTATAGAGTATAGACGATATGTAAGTATTTAGAGACTCTAAACTGAAGGGCGCTAGAACATATTTTTTTATTTCATATTCCTTAAAAATCTGGGCATACACACTTGCGAGCATACCCAAGAAATTCCATTGTTTGCACAGTAAAGGTTTACCTCTATGCTAGTTCATGTCACAGAACTACCGAGCAAACTAAAACCAGCACCAAATGTTTTTTATGTTCCTTTTACCATTTTTAGCAAGTAGCAAATTACTTTTTTTCTACCATGAAGATAATAGATGGCCACTTCATATTTCTAATTAATGTGCCTTCATGTCTAAATTGACAGGATGAAACTTAATAATAGAAGAATAGAGGTTTGAAGAGATAATATATGCTGGTTTACAAGTTGCAGCAGGTGCTAATATAACAAGACATTTTTTTTCTGTCAACAGTTGAGATGGTGTAGCCGAGCAACACAGTGATGTTTGTGCGACTCGATCTACAGTGGTGTAGCCGAGCAACACAGTAATTATTACAATTACAGTCTTAAGGAACTTTCCATGTTTGTGCGACTCGATCTACAGCATTGACAAGGATCCGTCCGGGTAGCCTAGAGAGAAGGGATCTGCAACGGGATATACCCCGGGGATTATTTCGTAACCCGATGTTTAGCGCAGATTATCGCGGGATACGATTGATTGACGATGTAGATTAAACCTGGATGCTTGCACTTGGCAAGTACTACCACGAAATTAGCACTGGTATAATTAAGTCCGCGTCCCGTGCAAACAGGTGGGGCTACCGGGTCCCTCGTCGCCTATATAATCCCCCGATCCGGCAGGGTTCGGTCGTCTACAGTAATAACCACCAGATTACCGAACCAGCCGCCACCACCCGCCGCCGTTGCCCTTGCCCAGCCATGGTCCGCACCAAGACCCCGGTCGGCTTGATCAAGGATGCGCGGAAGCGCCGCCAGTCTTTCGCGAACCGGAGGAGGGGCCTCCTCCTGGGTTCTAGGGACGGTAAGAGGCTCAGCAAGGCGCACGAGCTCGCCACGCTCTGCGGGGTCCCCGTGGCGGTCGTCTGCGCCGATCTGGACGGCGGCGCGCCGACCGTGGTGGAGACGGAGCCGGGCGTCCTCGACAGGTACCGCGCGCTCCCGGCCGAGAAGCGCACGGAGCACACGCACGTCGGGTACCTCGCGGGCATCATCGGGAAGGAGAAGGCCAAGCTCGCCAGCGTGAGGCAGGCGGGCCCCGCCGCGCTCGCGACGCCGCACGTGGAGATGAGCACGATGACGGCAGAGGAGCTGCGCGGGCTGCTCGAGTCCGTCGACGCCGCGCTGGCGGCCACCGCGGAGAGGCGGAGGGCGCTCGGGATGCCGGGCGATGACGACGACGCGGTCGTGGTGCCGCGTCGTGGTGGGGATTCCGAGGGCGGCGACGGCCGCTACTTCGACCCGATCCAGCAGCAGGGGCAAGGCGACACTGGCCGCCTCCTCGATCAGGCGATGTTCTGGCAAGGATCGCAGGCGCACGGCGGCGGCGGCGGCATGATCCCGCGTGAGTACTGCTACGGCGGCATGAACAATGTGCAGCCTGCAGCGTACGACCTCCAGCCCCAACAGTACACGATCTGCAACCCCGAAGTGCGCGGCTACCAGCAGCAGATGCCGCCGAGCAATGGCGGCTACTACCTCGAGCCGCTCCCACCAGCCGCCTCCATCTTCCAGCCACGCAATTTCATCGCGCAGCCATGGAACGGCGGCTTCCAGTATGAAGATGGCGGCAGCAGCAGCCACGTGGGCACGAGCAGCTCCTGGGCGCCGAGTAATGGCAACTTCAGCAACGGCCACGTGGGCACGAGCAGCTCCTGGGCGCCGAGCAATGGCAATTTCAGCAACGGCGCCGTCCTCCAGGATCTCTCCATATGGAGCGCCGCTGAGTCTAGCAACGCCATCACCACCGGGTACCTTTACATGCACACCGGCGGCAACGCGTCAGCTGCCGAGTACCATGATCTCTTCACCACCAACGACTTCTCCAGCGCGCCGGCGGGTTTCCTCAACATGGGCGGCGCAGGTGGCATCGGCGGCATGAACTACCTGGGCGGCTACGAGACGCAGGTCTCGTCAAACAACCTGCAGTGCTCCGGCGCCAGCCAGAATTCTTCAAGCGCCGAGGAGCAGCAGTTTGGGTACGACAGAGACTAAATGCCCGTGGTTGTCACCGACCCAGAATACAAAACAAGACGCACAAACGGCACGAAGTTCTCGTTAGCATGGTGGATATGCTAGGTTAGATGATGATGCCGGCATACTTAATTAGTACTACCTCCGATTCTAAATAAGTGTCGCTATTTTAAACTAGAGTTAGTTTAAAACGACGACACTTATTTAGGATCGGAGGAATCTAAGTTTACTTAGGATTAAAATGGCTTAAATCAATGTACTTAAACAGTTTGGACCACTTATGTCAGATGCAGTTTAATACCTTTTATACGCAGTCTTGATAGAGTACAGGGACACATGACATGTAATAAGTACTAGATTTAGTGGTGCGCCTCGACGCACAATCCCGTTAAATTTGAGCTAATTTAGCGATTTAGATGAGCGAAAAATAATAATATGTTTTTAGTTTTTAACAAATGGATGGACATAGCGTCAATGCTTTAATTTTTTGATAAAGATTTCAAATGAGACTATAATTTAATGGCGATATGGGAAAATTCAAAAGGATGTGGTGATAGTAAGAAGTTTTTTACTTAGGAGCCCGAGAGCAGAATTTGCCGATGATGTAGCCCGTGAATGGTTAAGGTGAACGTTGTGGTTTTGATTATTTAAATGAATCCATGGATTTTGCACCGGTTTCTATTTTGTATAGCGCTACCATCCTCGAATACATGATTTGTATATTGATAAATGATGTGCAGAGTACCAAATTAATTGTTCGTGAAAATCTGTTCTGTATGAGAACACACATGATTTTACCTTTTCTAAGAGAAATGACACATATAAGTGGGCATGGAGAGCTCACAAAAACAAAATTCTATCCGCATGGGCATTGTTGTATTAATAACCTAACTTATTATATCGACATGACAATCGGTAAATATGGTCTTTAGAGGACACAAAATGGAGGCATAATAACTACTTGCATCACCAACACCGCTGCAAATGGAAAGATAAATTAACTAACAACTAAATGTGAGGTAAATAATAAAAAGGTTTCCTACAGCAGGAACTATCGTGTGTAAGTATTTAAAACAACCCTAACTGTATTTTTATTCAAAAGTTTATATGGTAAGGTTGTACATAAATGCAAATAAAGTCATGTACTGGTTTATATTAAAATTTCAAATGCATCGAGTATGTGACAGTTTCTGCTGCTATATGTAAGGAACATAAACCCAGCCAGTAGATACATATCGAAGTTCAAATGATCTATATGTAGACTTTGAGAAGTAATCACTCAATTTAACTGTATACTAACTCTACATCCTTAAGAATGCAAAACATAGCTAAAATAAATGGAGTTATATTCATAAGCACATCCTACGTGGATATCCTCGTTGCAGCAAGAACAACGGGGCTTGCCTTGGCATGCATGCTAAGGTGTACCGAACTGGCACGGTAGGCTAGCGTCCATGTTTGAACAAGAAGAAAAGCTAGAGGAAGGGGGTGCGCTCGCGTGGATTGGGCAAAGGCTACACCGTCGAGTTAAAGGTACGCAAGGGTACGTAAGGGGAAAAGAGACGGAGAAATTTAGGTTTTTCATTCTTTTTAAAAAAGATTTAGATTTTTTCATCTCTGCGTGGGCTAAATGGTTGATCCAGGATATGAGAATGGGTCTGCGCTTGGGCTATTGGCTACCAATTCTCAAGCGAGATGTGCAGCCTAATCTCTCTATAAACACAACACATGAAGTCTTGGCGCTCTCGCACAGTCACACTGGCTAACATTTTGTATGAAGGAAATAAAAAAACAGGCTGGAAGCAGCGCCGTTGTAGGTTTCTCGCCTCTCGTTAGGTTTGGATTAGCATTTTATAGTCAGCATGAAAAGTGGGAACCTTTCCATGGGGCTAGCGTCAAGAGTAAGCTTTTAAGATGTGCTCTACTGGTGGTTCTAAATAGATGGTATAGTTTTGCCTAACTATCTAGCATACACTGCCATCGTATAAAGATTAACAAACTAACTTAGTTAGTTCCTCGGTGTTTCAGAACATCAAGCAGAGACTACACCAGGGACTGCATGTGATGCGGATATGCTTATATTTTAGTTTTCCGAAAGGCCAGGGGCCGATCTTTATTAAGAGGAGGAAAGGAATTACAACATACAGCTCCGAGATGGAGCACAAGTTTAAACTGAAGCTGGACATGCCCTAGACGCAAGGTAGAGAGAGACCAGATCCTTAAACTCCAACCGCGATCACTTTGCCAGCAGCATGGCAAAGACTGATATCTTCGAATCAGGTCAAAAACTTCTGTAAAGCTGAGTGTTGAATGTTTTCAAACACCTTGTAGTTACGTTCCTTACAGATACGCCAATGAACAAGGATGACGGCTTCATCAAAATCATGGCAGATGGCTTTGGGCGTGTATTTCTTGACCTGCAGCCACCAATCTTCTGTGCTTGCAAAGTTGCTGCCAGGGATGGGGACCCTCAAATGAATTATAGCCCTCTATTTTCGCTCATCCAATGGCGTACAACAATTCATACTGCTCTCAAATAAGTGACAAGTACTATTCATACTTCTCTAGAATTTCAGCAGCGAACAAAAGGAGGCCGTAGACGGACAATGGCCCAAGAGCCCAAGAGAGACCCGCTAGAGTGTAACGTGCAGTCGTTCGGAAAAAAATGTAACCCTACCCTACTCTTTCAGCCCGGATGTGTGATGTTGCCGCCGATCCCCAGGCAACTCCGGCGCCCCGCCCCGCCGCCCCGGCCCCTCTCTTGCGCAAGATCACCAAGTTCCCGCTGCCCCCGTTCTCCTAACCTAACCCTAGACACGTCCCGCCCGTGGCGCCGTCACCCTCTCCCGCGGCCCCGATCCAGGATCCCACGGCGCCGCTTTCCTCGCCCATGGCGCCTTTCGCCTCGCTCCCGATTTAAGATCCCACGGAGCCGCTCATGCTCATCAGCTTCATCGTCATCGGCGGGGAGGCGACCATGACCTACCATCTCCCGCTCCGCTGCAGCGCGACCCGGGATGGAAGGAAGAAGGCGCTCCTGGTGATGCACGTCGTGGTGCTCGCTGTGTCCAGCTTCCGCCTGTACGTGGTGTTCAACCATGGCGAGACTGACATCCCCGTTGCGGGGCTCCTCGTCTTCGCGCTCGCCCTGGGAGCCGCCCTTCCCGGTGCTCCTCTGTGTGCCCTTTGTTGGCCGCGAGCTGGATAGGCCCCCGTTCCAGTGCGGCTATGTGCAAGAGGACGAAGTGCGAAGTCCAGTACTGCACGCCCACGCAGGCGTTCAGCAGCGAGGTGTCGAAGCCACCCAGGTGACAGTCGCTCGTTCAAGTGGCCGTCCGGGCCTCCTTGTGTTCGCTTCTTGTTCTTGGCGGCGGTCGGTGACCACACTGGCCACCTTGCAGCGGCCATTACTCCAATGGAGGGAACGTGGAACAGAAGGAAGAGACTTTGGCGGGCAGGAGGAGCTGCGCCGTCTCAGGTGCGACGGGAGGGGGCGAGAAGAAGCGGGCAGCAGGAATTGCGACGCCGGGATGTGGGAAGAAATGTGTGCCTGGGCTGTTGTGGCTGCCTTGTGGTCACCACTTTGTCGATCAGCGAGTCTCAGCCCCATAATAAGGACACCGAGTGCCTCCATGTAAGTTTTGTGTTATGACATTCTCAAATGATCAGTATGGAAAGGGGTCACTACAGTTATTGGAGCTAGCACTCAAATAAGCAAAGCCAAAGAATGAGTTCTTATGTAAGACACTCACTGCAGGTGATACAAATGCATACGGAGACCTAAGAGTAATAGGTGAGAAAAAATCACTCATTATTCTTGCACATGCACCTTCAGGTTAGAAGTGAGTTCTTCTATATATTTTCTTCAGTTGTGTTGTGTATTCTCCACCCATTTTAGAAGTCTAGTTTTGTCATCTAAGCTAGAACAGCGCAATAACTGTAAATTTACCTTGTGCTTCTAAACTTCTGAATATCATTTACATGTTATAAGTTTTTGACTTGTGGGAACTTGCATGTGATACAATTGACATATGTGCTATATGTTGGACTGATTGTTTATTAGACACTATTGCCTTTGATCTTTATTGCTGCAAATTAATTAACTAAGTACAGATAATTTCTAGTTGCAACATCTACTCTCCAAAACAGTCTAATATCGCCTTGATAGTACAGACATTGATTAGTGGATATACCTCATTCATGGCTGTTTTTTGCAAATTCATCGATTTCTGCAGAGGCTCGTACATCTCGTGAATTTCTTGGAGGGTACGTGCAACACTCTATTTGAAGAAACATGGAAAATCTGCGATTAGTTGGATAAATTAAATATATGATCAATAAATAGATTACACATGAACCTCTTAGGTTTTGGACTTGAACTTGAAAACTTTACCATGAGCCTTTTGGAACTTCTACTTAGAGTTAAGCCATTCACCGTTTTCCATTGTGAACAGATTTCTGAAGATTTCATTCCTAACCATTGTATAGACGTTATGTAAGTATTTAGAGACTCTAAACTGAAGGGCGCTAGAACATATTTTTTTATTTCATATTCCTTAAAAATCTGGGCATACACACTTGCGAGCATACCCAAGAAATTCCATTGTTTGCACAGTAAAGGTTTACCTCTATGCTAGTTCATGTCACAGAACTACCGAGCAAACTAAAACCAGCACCAAATGTTTTTTATGTTCCTTTTACCATTTTTAGCAAGTAGCAAATTACTTTTTTTCTACCATGAAGATAATAGATGGCCACTTCATATTTCTAATTAATGTGCCTTCATGTCTAAATTGACAGGATGAAACTTAATAATAGAAGAATAGAGGTTTGAAGAGATAATATATGCTGGTTTACAAGTTGCAGCAGGTGCTAATATAACAAGACATTTTTTTTCTGTCAACAGTTGAGATGGTGTAGCCGAGCAACACAGTGATGTTCCGCGCAATGCCAGGATCGACATGTTCAAGGATATGATGAGGCTGGCGGTGGACAATTGGGGCCTGATCGAGGAGCCTACGGGCTTCGAGGTGAATGAGGACAACAATATATCCGATCTGGTGAACGCCCCACAGGAGAACGTGAATGTGCCGGGAAGCATAAGAAGGCGAACGCGCTACTGAGTTGTGGATCAGAACAGCTCTCTCTGATTGTGGACATAGATTTTGAGGCAGTGGGTAGTAGTAGGTTCGCTTTATTATCCTGGAATATGCTATAAGTAAGGCTTAAGCAAGTGCGTTCGTCATGTTGAGAAAACGGAAGGCATGGTGTCTCTCGGTTTATAGATGTACTATGTTTTTGTTGGTGGTCGTGTATTATTATCCAGCATACTAGAACTTGTTTTAAGATGTTGATGTTTCGAATGTTATGGTGGCAATGTTCTGGGATTATCAAGTGAGTGCGCTCCTGATTTTTGATTACTAGCAATTTTTACTGACTATGAATCTATGGCTCTACAAGTTGTTTAATCTTCCGATTGGAGATAGTACAAGCTTCTCAACCATAAATCCTAATATGGTTTGTTAGTTATATTTTTGATGATGCCAAGAAAAGCACAAATCAGAACATTGACCTGATATGGTTTTGTGATTTCATAGCAGGATCATATTCCTCGGTGTTGCCTCCTTGCCCCTGCCTCCATGGGGAACAATAGCAAGAACAATCTATGCAATCAATCCCCATTGAATCAACTTTTTCATGCTGATTTACCCCAGTTAATCTGTGTATTTTTCTTCAGTTGCAAAGATTAACAATTATGTCACATATACCTCGAAAATAACATGCTCACTGTAGTCTTACAACTCAACCACACTACAGTACAATTGATATAGAACATGGCACTGATGTGAAAGAATGAAAGGAGGAATAATCTCACTACTAGTGTACTTAACACGCAGACCCTAGCATCCAGTTGTAGAATCTGACAATGAAATCCAGCATCAGACTTGTGATAAGTTGGTTTTTTATATCTGTTGGATGGACAACATCCTAGTATACATGCTAGGATCCGGGCATGTCCTTCACCCTTTGACCATCTCTGCATCACCCTCTCGATACCTTTGACAGTCCTGCCATTCATTCATCCCTTATGCCGCATTTAACGTTAATCCAAAAATGTCCAAGCTATATGTACCAGATGCTAGCCAATTTGATCCAAAGTTCATGTGTACCTGGGTATTGTTGCCAAGGCGTGATATAGGTTGTTCTTGTAGCGCATCATGCCAATGGGACCGGCTGACTGGTTCAATACGTTGTAGTTTAGAAGCATGTAATTTGTACTGGTGCTTATGATAAAGGTAACCCTGTTATGCTCGGATCAGTAGGTTGTAGCACCAGAAGTGCTATAGTTGTCTCCGAAACGACAACCTGTTGTAAGTAAGAAGCTTAGTTAGCTATGGTTCTATACACATTTCTTTCCTGGGTTACTAGCAAGGTAATTTGTAGCCGTTCAGTATCAAGATGTAAGTTTAGTCGATCAATCTAAAGAGTTTATATCAATAACTCAGCTTCCTGGATTCTAGAAATAAGAGCAAACTTCATGCGCTCTACAAAAAATAACCGAGCTTCCTAGAAATAATGAAAAGAATTATTATGTATCCTACTTTTACGAAACAATAACTACCCAGATGATCTAGATTCACAACAAACTCAAAACACTTCTATCTTGAAAAAAAAAGTTGAAAAATACTCACAAACAGCAAGAATTAATTAAGGGGAAAAGGTCGGCAATAACTAACAGCAAATGGTTTTAAAAACAACTTCATGGCCCTGTGCTAGAAGCAGATAATATTTGGCACAGTGAAGGATTCCAGCTTAGGTTCCCACCCAAGAGGTGCGAGTTTCCAGTCTTGCAACTAGAGTGCTATACCCTGTTCTGTCAAGAAAAACTGGAAATGGTACGGTTTAAATATCTAAAATCGACCTGATTGCCAAACTAGCACTATCTTGTCTTGCTACTGTACAAATGCTACATATCCAAAGCGTGTCCATTGATATGTGGGATGGTTTGAATTCTGAAGCTTTATTCTTTCTCTATTGCTTTCTAGTCATCAGAGTATCACAGAATCCATCTAAACCAAGTTCTTGGTCATGAGTGATGACTGGTTCCTAAATTCTTATGCAAAATTTCAGCAACACTAATACTTTCATAATTTTGCAACCTAAATGCCCTATTGCCCTAGGGTACGGACATCAAACCTTTCTGAACACACGGACCAATTGAAGTACCAAGACATGCAGTGGAAATCTATCTCAATATATACCTATATGTAGTGTATCAACCAGAGCAAATAACTAGAAAACCAAAGCATGCGCGCATGCATACTGGAGTATGTAAAACATCTATCCATCTGATGCATCCCTAGGCTACGAACTACCTTCCATGTCCACACGTTTTTGGCTATTTAGCAGTATGTTCCTCTCTACAAGATCATGTTCTGACCTCTACTGATGTGGCTCATATTTTGAAATTTAAGTCTAGAAATTAGCTGAACTTTGGGCTAGGCACAATCGCTGGCAACCAACGAGAATCGAAGAAAAGATTCATACCTTTCAGGTGGCTCCGAGCAGTCAGGCCGCGTGGGGGCGACGGCGTCCCTACTCAGAGCGGGTAGGGGTGGAGGAGGCAGGCCGGGTGCCGGGTGGAGGAGGTGGCAACGACGTCCCTACTCCTGTGGGCGGGCGGTTTTGGGTGCCAGCAGACCAGGTGGGCTTGTGGAGGAGGCAGCAGCGGCATCCCTCCTCCTGTGGGAGTCTGGGAGGAGGAGGAGGAGGCAAGACGGGTGGAGGTGGAGGAGGAGGCGGCGGCGGCGGCGCCGTGCGGGAGTGAACGAAGCGTTCTGTGGCTGACTTTTTTTTTCTATAACTAAATGTATATTTTTCTTGAGTATTACATCTACTGGGCCAGCTGGGCCTAATCAATCTGAGGCGTTGGATGGATTCATACTTGTCTCTCTCCCTGATAAGTAAAAGGTACCATAAAACTTGTCAGGATAATACGCCTTTCAGGCATGTGTGGCATGCAGAGAATCGGCGCTAGAAAATAGTGGTTACCTTATCTAGCAGCAGCATGGTTGTTAAACGATGATGGAGTCCACATTATCCTTGCTGAGATTTTGAACAGCATAAGTGTCTGTTTTAAAGTCAAATGTCTGTGGAGCCAACACTTGTTTTTGAACATTGAACAACTACAACCACTACAGAATTAAGAAAATTGCTATGAAGGGCAGTATTCAAAATGCAAACAACCTCTCCAAAGTTTTTTCAAAGACATCTTGTTTGGAAACGTACACATATTTCGCTGCAACCTACAAGCGTGCAGCAATATAATTAGCTTAAACAGTGACCTGACTCGCCATGAATTTTGTACTACTGCATGAAAAGAATTGATATAACGATCAAATATCTATTCACATTTGAAACTCTTGAAATGAGAGAATTAATATTAAAAGGTCCCATGTACTAATATGTGTATTTGCTACTATTCTTTCCATGATAACTTTGTGAAATGAGAAGCGAAGAACAAATAACAGAGCAATCTAGCCATCTGTTGGAGACGGCGATTTTAACTGCTGGTAGCCAAGTCAAAGCATACTATGTAATCAGATGTAGAACATAACTTATGCTAGAGCCACTCCTCGTTTAAGGAGGATATAAGCTTGAAGGATCTTGAAAGCCTAAATAGATAGGTTTCGAAATGTACTCACCAAAGGTATCGTGTGGTCTCGGAGCGGTCAGGCCTTTCCATTGTCAGCCTTGAAAGAATTGCCCCCGATGTTTATTCTTCGAGAATTGGTGCGCCGAGCTCTATCGTGTCTCCAAAGTCACAGACGGGGAGTGGGGCTACTCAATTGGGAGCAAAATTTGCAAGTAGGTTGAATGTCGTGGTCAATGAAACCAAAATGATGTAAGATGAATAAGCTACGAAAATATTTTTAGAAACAGAACAAAATCACAAAGCGTATTTAAAATGGAAATTGTGTGAGAGATGGAGTGGTGGAAAATAAATCTGGTGCTCCTGCAAAGATGTGCAGAAAAGAATACAAAGTGGGGGGAAGGGGCTCAACCAGTTGTTGCAGGTCAGGGAGGCAGTATCAGCAAGCTTGGAGGAGGGTGTCAGGGGTGCCGTTCTCCCATCGCAAGCGTGGATGCCTGATGGGATATGCAACACACCATCGTGAGCCTCAATTACTTATAGGACCAGGACCCTAAATGCGTGTAGCTATTTTTATGTTTGTGCGGATTTAAGTGATTACCAATATATTGTCTGAATAATACAAAATAGCAAGAAAATAACAGAGCAGAGTAATAGCAACAGAGTAAAAATATGCAGGTATCTCCACAATGGCTACAAGTGGTGCTTTATAACCCAATAGCAAGAACAAGGCAACTTAACTTTATTTTAATAACCAACATAAATATATCTCAGAGGTAATATCACTTCCATGCACCTAGTCAATTAAAATTAGAAGGCACGAATGCAGCATATACAGGGAAAATGATATTCTATTATATAACCAAACAATCTGCAAAAAATATTTTCATAGAGTTTCTATCATAGTATAATAGTACATGGAGAAACACAGGGAAACTATTTATAAATTTGAGAAAAACAAATGAACAACATAAAAATAAATAAGATGATTAATAATTTCCAAGGAAAAACTTGGAAGAAGGAGGTACATATTTAACCTTGCAAGGGGATTAATTCTTCCTGCTTCACATCCACCGGAGTATTGTCTCGAGCCTTAATCTGCTATGTAGTTTGCTAGCACTATCAAATGCAAGAAATTAGAATATACGGTTTTAATGGCATGAAAACATCAGTAAGTTAAAAAGTGATTCCTAGTAACGACATGTTATAGAACATTTTATACAATATGTCCTAGTGACAGGGAAAACGAAATAAAGATCACATCATAATCCATCTGAACCAGATCAACTAACAACCTCACACGCTTACTGTAACACCCTCAGAATCGGACCTATGCAAGTTTCAGCGAAACCCGCCAAACCCGCATAGAAACGATTCAAAGGTGCCCACCAGGCACTTTCGTGCGGGTGGAAAACGAAGTAATAACATTACACAACAGTCCTCGATGGGACCCACAGAACAGATATATATACAACAGCGACTCAATGAGTCAAGAATACAGATATACGGTACAAAGATCCAAATCACCTTGAAAAGATGGAGCGTCCGACTACGGACAAGATGCAAATGGGGCTAAGAGCCCTGAAGAATAACCAATGGCGTCCATAACCCTGCCCAGGCCAAGCCGGAAGGGTAACCCTGCTAACGGCGTCGATCTCAAAACCTGCTTAAACAAAAGGGGTGCCGACAAAGGGCAAAGGAAAAAGAAGGAGCTTCAGTACTGAGGCCAGTACACGGCGTCCTCGCCTACATAGGTATGGTGGACTGAAGCGGCAGCGGCAGCATGCACTAAACAACCTATAGAGACTCGATACAACTGGCGACAGTCAGAGAGGGGTAAGATAGACCTATCCGAATCCAACCTGAAGCTAACACCAAGCAAACCCATCCTGGTGTTTCCCCCTCGAGACCAAACGAGGAAGTCAACCGAGGAACTCACACAGTTGGCAGTTTTATTTATTCAGTTATCGTTACAGCAATTACTAGTCAAGTGTAGATAATCATCCTGATAAAATAAGCAGTGGGCACTTTTAGTTAATCATTCCGTTATAGTGGCAACACTTACTAGTCAGGTGCAATTAGCATGAGATAACCCAAAACCCAGCAGTTGTTGATACTTTTATTCAGCCATTCCGTTGTAGTTGCAATACTTACTAGTCAGGTACAATGGTCGCAAGCGACAATCCAAACAAGCAATTGTGGGCAGTATTATTTAGCCATTCCATTATAGTGAAGCTGATTACTAGTCATTATAAAGTCAAATTTATAGCAATAAACTTTAGTTATGCTTGTCTATGGTCGAGAATCATGCTCCAAGTCGTCCATATCCATGGACACGGCTTTGAAAGTTTTACCCGGCGGGTGCACCAATAGCAACACACGCTGATCAACCTCGGAAAAACCAAATCAAAACCCAACGAGGCTTTCACGACTAAGCAATCACAGGATTCAGAATATATTGAGGCCACCCCATTGAGTAGACCCGCAACGGAGTAAGAAAGCTCCGAGACGGACTCAAGGTTTGCGTCAATGGCTGTAAACGTCTGGGAACCCGAAAGTGTGGCTGGGCTTGTCGATACCGCGAAAACATTCCGCTTACCTAAACAGTACAGTGTGCTCCTCGCACAATCGTAAATACAGAAGTAGCATGGCATAAGTACAGGATGGTAAATAAAACCTCAAACTAGTTTGTGACCCCAAGAAATAAGACTGAATCAAGCTCTGGCTCAGGGAGGTCCCATATACCTCCCGGATGTGGATAGCGCGATAAATCAAGGAACAGGTATCAAGTACTCGGGGTCCTACGGGACACAAGTGGGCGTTCGGAAACCAAATATTATCTATCACCCACCGATGCCTCTGCTTACTTCAATTTTAGTTGTTAAACAGGAATTAAAGTGAACGGTAAGTAAAGCTATGATCATCTCCAACATCAACATGCGGCAATACATCAACAACTGTGGCACTTGACAACACGCATCAACACTTGGGCAAGCGACTACGACGCGCAAGTCCAACTATCTACCAAACAACAGGTAATAGGATGTGTCCAAGGCGATATAGGGCTGCACGGGATATCACGGGTACGAAAACTAGAGCAACGCAACACAGATAGCAATAGATCAACATGAGGGAATAAATACTATAAAAGTAAGATAGGTAGAAAAGGGGGAGATGCTCGCCTGAAAACATGGCCGAAGGTTCAACCGAAGATCGGGTCGGCACTCGCATCAACTCAACGGCCTTATCCGCGAAGAAGCAAATCACTAGAATAAACACCGGATGCAATATTTAATACGACGGCAGAAGATCGGCATGATGCAGGTGTGATGCATGACATGGCAAGGGGGCAATGCGATTAGGTCATATTAAGCGGAACCGGGGTCCCGACAGACAATTAAATGGTTCATGTTATTTAACTGTTGGGCCACGCAGAGATAAAACAAAAACTTTTCCTCTAACGCGGTGATCCCAAGACCTAGCTGAGGTAGAAGGCCACGAGGTTTACCACTAGACGCGCGGTTGCGGATTCTGCGATGAAGCGTCGGTGATGCGATCGATCCTCACGATCCGATCGTCCTGGTGCTGATCGTACAACACCTCTGCTGGTATCCACACGTACAAGGAGGAGCACCGGCGGCGAACTGCTAGGTTCGTTACGGCGGCTGGACTGCTGTGGAGCTAGGGTTTCCAACACATGGAATAACCTAACCGAACAACGATTAACCTTTCTGGGTTATTGTGCTCCACTATATATAGGGAGTGAACGTGGGCTCTGCTTGCGCGACCCATTCACTAAAGCCCATATAAAACTAGTCACCGTGAGTCCAACTCACTAACTCAGTCCTAATCTGGTTTAGGTCCAACCCGACCAGATTATATGATTCGAATCAATCCGAACTTGCTCCGCTCTTAAGTGTGTGACCCTTGAGCTCATGGTTACTTGGACACGATTTGAGTCCAACTCACAATCGATCAATCGGCATCGGCTCCTAGCAGAACGTACCGATTCCCAAGTACCAAAGAGTCATGACGACTTGCCTTTCCAATGCGACTTACGTCTGAGTCCCTTTTGCCTCACGATATACCTTGTCAGACTATAGGCGAATATATGTCATCCCTTAAATAGTCCGACTCTCTTCTCGATCCGAGATAAGTGATTCACCCGACTAACTCTTAGTCGATCGCCTCGGTTAACACTTAACCGAGTCGTGCATGGCCATGCTTTCCAAATCATATCTCACGAGAGGGCCCAGAGAATATCTCTCCGAGTGGAGGGGCAAAATCCCATCTTGGTTATTCACATCACGCAGCTTGATTCTCAGTCGACCCGAACTCTGCCTTTATAAGCGCTTGATTATGGATCAGCGTTGTGAACCTAAGTCGGTGATCCTCAACTCGGACTATGCAACAACCTCAGTCTAAGGATTACATTGATTGAGATATACAAATGACACTTAGTTCGTTGTACCTCAATATGGGTCAATCCGACTCGCTAAACTCTTTAGCCTAGTCTGTGTAAGTTGGAATAGCATCTCCATGCCCATGACAAGTGGAACCGAGTCATCAAGCCAACTTTCACATTGGTCTAAGTTGTGTGTCCAGCACAACCTCAATGACCAAGGATATTTAGTACAAACAACATGAATGCATAGTTCCACAACTGAATCACATATTCAATGATACACATCAGATGTTTATACAAGGACTACTCAATAACTTTATGAATACAATGGGAAATATCATCATACATGATTGCCTCTAGGGCATATTCCCAACATTAACTACCCCGCAAATAAAATGTTGTTTAACAAGGCCGAATATATCACCGGTTCGCTATACAAATTTTAAATGAGGCCAATATGAGACTAGATTTGCCCGCATATGGGCCCCATATTTAATTATAGGGTGAATCGGCATAAGGCCCCCCAAACCACAGACAAGGATGCATGCATGAACAATTAAGATGCGACAAGTTGGATTATAGCATTTATAAAATAGGGCTCGGAAAAGGGGCACACATTGAGGGGGCTCGACGATCTTGGGGTTCCGGGGGTCGGGGTCCGGTCTCGGGGTTAAGGGTTCGACGGAAACGTTCTCGGACTCCGGGATCGTTCTCGGATATCGGGGTAGTTCTTGTCGCGTCCGGGAAGCAGGACTTGGGTCGGTGTCGGGGCGCGTCGGATTCTCCCGGGTCGATGTCGTTCTTGTCGTCGCGAAGGTCTTGTCGGGTCCCATGGGATCGGTCTTGCCGTTGCGAGGGTCTTGTCGGGCCCGCGCCATCGAGTCGGTCTCGGCATCCGGGGTGAAGTGCTTGTCGTCCCGGGTAGGCGATCTTGGCGGTCTTCGGATCCGGGTCTTGGCGTGGCTTTTGGATCACCGGGATCGGGCTCCGGGGTCTCGGCCTCGCCGGGATCGGTTTTCGGGGTTCAACTCTGGGGACGTTCTTGCGGTCCGAGAGGAAGGGGGACGCCGTGATCGGTCTTTCGAGTTTCCACCATCGAATCCTTGAAGGAGGTCATGTCGTTCCGGAAGGCGATCTTGGCTTGGAACCGGGTTCTCGGCGAACTTGGAGGTCTCGATGAATTAGGATCTGTGAAGGGAACTTGGCGTCCGACATCCTTCAGTTCACGCCGGCGTACTTGAGGTTCCAGCTTCATTGACGATGGTGTTCTTGTGTCAGACACGAGTATTCTGCGACTCACTACCGCGATTTCCATACATGCCACTCCAACACAGCATCACCAAAAATCTCACTCCGTCACACCATCGACCCCACCTCCAACACCTCATCTCCAACATCGACATGCAGAGAACCAGGCAGCACAGCTCGGGCAAGGGCGGCTTCGACGACAGCGAGGAGGGAGGCCGGCGGCTCGAGCGCTGCTGAGGAGGGGCACTCGGGGCGGAGGCAGGCTCGGGGCCGGCGACGAGGAGGCGCGGAGCGGAGCCAAGGGAAGCGCGACGGGGCCGGCGGCGAGAGCGGGGTCGGCGGCGAGCTCGAGGTGGGGCGGCGAGGGACGGATGGAGGCGGTCCGACGGGGAGGGTGGCGGAGGCGGCTTGGTCAGCGAGGCGCGGGAGGCGCCAAGGGGGCTAGAGGCGCTTGAGGCGCTGGGCTCTGCTGCCAGAGTGGCGGAGGCAGGCTGACGGGGGCAAGGAGGCGCGGGAGGAGGCCGGAGGAGGAGCTGGGCGCGACGGAGCCGGCGCCGGCCGGAGGCGGATGTAACTACCTCGGTGAACTACGCTCCTAGATACAAGCCTGGTTGAGTGATAGTGGTTGAAATAGTACGGTGGGGCCCCAAAAGCCACTCACTGGTAGTCCTTTCAGACGTCCCAACCACTACCCTCTCAACGGGACCTGTCAGGCGGCGTGGTCGGCGAAGGGATCAACTACGTACACAAGTGGGTATGTACGCAAGCCACCATACAAGAGTACATCAGAGCCAAACCATCTAGAAAGAAAGGAAATATACCAACGCCATACGGCAAGATTCAAATGACCTAGATAAATCTATATTTTAGGATAACTCCTCATACAACACACATCAGAGTATCATGCGGCAAACAGAATCCGAGTACGGATAAGAAGCAAATCGGCATAAGATGCCATAGAAATAAGCACATCCCAACTACAGGTCTCATGGATCCCCGTTCCCGGAATCTCTACACCATACGATCGTTGCCCACATCTTCGGCTTCTTCCACCCAGTATCCGTCCTGAGAAGGTACCTGTTCATCTGAATCAAGAATTTATCGTGTGAGACCCTAAGGGTACTCAGCAAGTCTTAATGCCTCTAAAGGGGACACAACCTGGGGTGACGCAATTGCAGCAAAAGATAAACCCTAGCAATTCTACAGATAAACGCTAACCATCCGCCTAACCAATGATAGACGGATGTCCGTGAATTTAAGAACAGCAGTTATAATGGTCATCTCATCCGATCCATCCTCCTCCCTGCTTACCAACAAGGAAGCGGACGAACAACCCCCCATCCGTTGGAAATTTTATTAACCATTCCATGAGCGTTGCACTATTTACTAGTCAAGTTACTTAGTCAGATTAAGGCGGTACTTTAGTTATGCTTGTCTATGATCGAGAAACTGTGCTCCAAGTCGTCCATATCCGCGGACACGGCTTTCAGAAAGTTTTACGGCGGGTGCACCAATAACACACGCTCGATCAACCTCGGAAAAACCAAATCAAAACCCAACGAGGCTTTCACGGTGAACAATCACAGGATTGAGAAATATTTCAGGGCCACCCTTGAGTACACCATAGCAAGTAAGCAAGCTTGAGACGGACTCAAGGTTTGCGTCAATGGTCATGGCGGCAGATCCCCAATCGGGTCTGCCGATACAGCGTAATCACTCCGCTTACCTAAGCGATGCAGTGTGCTCCTCGCACAATTTAAATCTGAGAAAATAGCATGGCATAAGTACAGGATAGTAAATAAAACCTCAAACTAGTTTGTGGCCCCAAGAAATAAGACGGAATCAAGCTACGCCTGGGGGTCCCATATACCTCGAATGTGGATAGCGCGATAAATCAAGGAACAGGAATCAAGTACTGGGGTCTTACGGACACAAGTGAGCAGGAAGAACCAAATAGCAGATGTTGCTCACCGGTGCCACTTTCTTTAGTTATCCCAACTACCTGAGTTAAGTTGTTTAGGTACCTCGTTATCCAATGACACTCACATACCCTACACATGTGTTCTACGACTGCATGGCTCAAACAACTCCTACAGTAGTGGCTCATGGGATGGAGGAAACAAGCTTGGTGGGGTTTAAAAGTAAAGGCTATGCATACTTGGGATTCAATTTAATGCAATCGCGACTTTATGATGCAAGAATAAGATAGAGGCAATAGGTACTGTATGTATGCAGGCATGTGGTAGGGCTTGCCTGGTATGTGTGTTGAAGCAAAGGAGGTTCTGGTAGTGCTCTGGTTCTCTTGATACAACCCCGCCAAAGGTTCATCCAGAAAACCAAACAAACAAGGCCAACATGAATATAGAGCACAAGCATATGAATAAGATGCGTCAAGCAAACAATCATGCCATGATTAATGATGCACAATTTACATGGCAAGTAAGGTAGCATGGCATGGTGAGGTGTGGTGGACAAGAAAAATAACATTTAAGTGGGTTTTAGTCACATTTCGTTGCCATAACAGTTGTTGTTCAAATATATTTATATGATGCATGCTGCAATTGAAGTCATGGATAGCATAAACAGAAAGGTCTCGTCGAGCTGATCAATTTAGACATATCATTTGCTAAATTTGGAGTTTTAAAACAAAAGTTATTAAATTATTAAATTCTAGTGGCAATTGATGTAATTTAAACAAACTTGGAATTTTAGTTGTGCAAAAGTCAAATTGGATGGCATAATTGAATTCTCCTCATCTTGCTGATATCCAAACATATATCATTTGCCAAAATTGGATTAAGTATGACAAAGTTATTAAAAATCTGAATTAGATTTGAATTTTGAATTTTATTAAACAGGATTTGAAATTTAAACAGCCTCTGAATCGTTTTCTACTCTTCATACTCATTCCTGAGTCGCTGACAGGTGGGGTCAGATGGTTCTGTGGCCCACGCGCCAGCGTCTGGACGCAAACGGGACCGCGGGTTTAATTTAGCAGATGCCAGGAGCCTTTTTGCAAAGATTCCTAGGCACAGACATGTGGGGTTTGGGGAGCGCGGGTTGACGCAGAAAAAGATGCAGGGGGTGTTGTGCAAAACAGCCACCGCTGGTACTGTGGATCTTCTCTCCGCCTGACGAAACTGAACCCGCTCGCGTCCGAGGAAAACAGGGGCGCGCCGGGGCTCGATCTTGCGACCGCGAGGTGCTGGCGCGGACGCGGAGCCGCTGCGGTGGCTGCGGGGTGGTGTTAGAGGGTCGCTCGCGTGCTAGTTAGGCTAGACGGCGCGCGGTGCTAGCGGCAGGGTGCACGCCGCGACGACGCAGCGCTCGACGCAAGGACCGGCGAGGCTAGGTCGAGATCGGCGAGAGGGGGTTGTCAGGGGGGTTCGTAGGCTCACCGCGGGGCTGACGGTGACGGTGGCGAGGCACGGGGCGTAGGCGATCAACGGCGAGGCTCGGGGACTGAGGCTAGGGTTTTCCGGCGGGGCGGCGGCAGATCCTGGCGCTCCGGTCCGTCTCCTCCTCGTTGCTGGGCAAGGGGACGTCGCAGCGGCTCCAGGGGCTTCCTCGACAACCTTGCAGCACCCTTCTCCGGCTAGAACAACTGGGGCAGGTGGTAGACGGCGGTGGTCGGCGTGAAGGAGCTGAGCGGTGGAGAAGGGGCAGAGGGGAGCGAGGCAAGCCTCAGGGGCGGATCTGGGGAGGCCAGAGAGGGGAAGGGGTGGATAAGAAGGAAGAGGGGGCAGGTTGTAGCGTGGGGGAGGGTTTGATGGGAGAAAAGGTGGCATCGGCCACCTTTACTGATCACGTGCTGGGCATGGCGAGGCCAGGGCAAGGCAGGGCACCGGGAGGGGGTCTGGCAGGTGGGGTAGGCCGGCTAGGGAGGCAGGAAGGTGGGGTAGGGGCGTGGGCAGGTCCTGGCAGAGAGGGAAGAAAAGAGGGAAAGGGGAGGCCGGCTCGGCTAGGGCTAGGGTAGATAGGAGGGGTCCTGGCGTGTGGGGTAGCTAGGGGGTCGCTGGGGGTGGGGTCTGCATGGCAGAGGCAAGGGCGAGCTGGGGTAGGGTGTAGAAGATCAGGTATGGAAGCTAGAGGGGAAAGGGAGAAAGGTTTGTTTAGGGTGAAGGTTAGTTTAGGGTTTTTGCCTAGAGTAGATGTAGATTAGGGTTTATTTAGGGTAGAAAGGAGAGATGGCTTTGTGGGGGTAGGTTTTAGAGTTGGAGAAGAGGAGATGGCATGGTTAGATGATGGTGTTTTTTGTTAAGAGGGGGAAGGAGATGTGGTACTAAACTTGGTCGACAAGCTTCAACAAACCCTAAGCAAGATCAAACTAGAAAGAGGAGAGGGAGAGAGATGGCCATATGGTGTTGGGTGTCCTTTTATCCATGCATGATCCAAACAAAGGTCAAGCAAGAACAAAGAAAGAGGGGTTTAGAGGGTGCATGCCACATTAGCACAAGTGTGTGCATGGGACATGGGGTGGTCTAGCTAAAGGGAAAAGAGGGAGAGGGTTTTGATGAGGAAACTACAAGCCCAAACCAGATGAAACAAAAGAAAAGGTGCTCCACTTAAAATGCAGCAAAACCAAATACTGGAAAAGGTGTAACTTGCATGGCCCATGCAAAAATGATTAATGCCAAGTTATCCTTGTGAAAACAATATTACAATCATGGCATTATCCATATGCATTCCCAAAAGGTGGGCAAGGCCAAGCAAAGGTTATGGGTGGATCCAACCAACAACATGGGCTAGAGTTAACTCAATAAAATGCCAAGCCCATATTATTGGATGGTGGAATTATAAGGTGGTGAAGGATAAGGTGGTGGAGTCAAAAAGAGAGATGCCCCCAACTCAACTTGGGCATTTAGCAATTTATTAAGACCCAAATACAATATCAAGAGGCAAATACAATTAATTATGCACATGAGATAAGAACCAATCAAGAAAAAGGTTTTATATGATGCTCAAATGCAAGGGGACATGATGACATGAGCATGATGTGATGATGATGCAACAATTATATGTTGGAAGTGGCCCATTTTTATTATTATAACTAGTAGCATTACAGGGGTTAGACAACTGGGATGCTACAACTCTCCCCCACTAAACAGGAATCTCGCCCCGAGATTCTAGGAAGAAGAAGAAGACACAAAGAGAGAAGGATGGTTGGCACGGAGTTCATCTTCACGTTCCCATGTTGCTTCATCAACAGAATGGTGTGACCACTGCACCTTGCAAAACTTGATGGACTTGTTGCAGTCCCACGCTCATGGTCTCAAGGATTTTGGTGGGGTGTTCCTGATAAGAGAGATCTTCTTGGAGGTCGATTAGCTCATGATCCACGGTCTTGCCGGGGTCTTTGAAGCACTTCTTGAGCTGAGAGATATGGATAACATCATGGACTTTGAGTTTTTCCGGAAGCTCAAGTGCATAAGCAACTTCTCCTCTTCTACCACGTATCTTGAAAGGACCGATGTATCTAGGAGCCAACTTTCCTTTGATACCGAAGCGGTGTGTTCCTCTCATGGGGGTGACACGAAGGTACGAGATCACCAGGGGCATATACCATATCTGTGCTTCTGTCATAGTTGCTCTTCCGCCTACTCCGAGCAATCTTCGTGTTCTCCGAATGATATGCACCTTCTCCTGCTCGAGTCACTATGTCAGGGCCAAACCAGATTCTTTCTCCTGCACCTGACCAACCAATCGGAGTTCTGCACTTCCGACCATAGAGAGCCTCGAATGGTGCCATCTTCAGACTCTTCTGGAAGCTGTTGTTGTAGGAGAATTCAGCATATGGAAGGCACTCCTCCCACTTCATGCCAAAAGAGATGACACAAGCTCTAAGCATGTCCTCCAGAATCTGATTGATCCTCTCCACTTGTCCTTGAGACTGAGGGTGGTAAGCGGTGCTGAAGTTCAACTTCGTTCCCAAAGCTTTTTGGAAACTCTCCCAGAACTTTGAGGTGAAGATGCTCCCACGATCTGAACTGATTTCAAGTGGAACCCCATACAAAGAGACAATCCTGTTGATATAGAGCTCACCAATGAAGTCCGTAAATTGTTTCTTTGATCGGAAGAAGTGAGCCACTTTGGAAAGCTCGTCGATGACAACAAAGATTGCATTGTTGCCCTTCTGCGACCTTGGAAAGCCGTGATGAAGTCCATCTCAACTTTCTCCCATTTCCATTCGGAGGTTTCAATGGCTGTAGAAGACCAAATGGTTTCGATGGACAACCTTGACTCTGCGGCAGACATCACATTCGAGACGATTTGGCACAATACCGCTTCAACCTGTGCCACCAAGATTGTGTTTTCAGGTCCATGTACATCTTTGTGCTGCCAGGATGGATAGAAAGAACCGAATCATGTGCCTCCTTGAGAACTTCGTCTCTCAGACCCGGGTAGTTTGGAACAAACATCCGGTGTTCAAAGAAGAGCGTTACTTGATCATCAACATGAAAGGATTCATACTTCGGAGTGCCAAGCTTAGAGATGAGCTTTCTGGTGTGCAGATCACCAAGCTGACGAGAACGAATCTGTTCTTCCAAGAGAGGAGTAGCCAGAAGGTTCAGGAGATGCCCTTGTTCCACAATTTCCAGGTTCAGCTGACGGAATTCCTCGCACAAGAGAGGCTGCTGCTCTTCCACCATGAGGTTGCTGACATAAGCTTTTCTGCTAAGCGCATCTGCCATGACATTTGCTTTGCCTGGAGTGTAGTTGATGGTCACATCAAAGTCATTGATGGCTTCAATCCATCTCCTTTGCCGAAGGTTGAGATCCGGTTGAGTGAAGATATACTTCAAACTCTTGTGGTCCGAGAAGATCTCACAACGGTTACCAAGCAAGTAGTGCCTCCATAGCTTCAAGGCAAAGACCACCTTGCTAGCTCAAGGTCATGTGTGGGATAGTTGATCTCATGCGTCTTCAACTGACGAGAGGCATAAGCAACCACCTGTCTCTCTTGCATAAGGACCGCACCCAATCCTTGCAAAGAGGCGTCGCAGAAGATCTGGAAAGGCTTAGATGTATCTGGAGGAACCAAGACTGGTGTGGAAGTGAGCTTCTCTTTGAGTGTCTCAAAACTTTCTTGACAAGCAGGAGTCCACAGGTACTTCTTGCCTTTCTTGAGGAGGTCGGTAAGAGGCTTTGCTATCTTCGAGAAGTTCTGCACAAATCGACGGCAGTAGCTAGCCAAACCGAGAAAACTCCGCACTTCCTTGACATTAGAAGGAGGAAGCCATTCAACTATTGTCTTCACGGTTTCCGGGTTGACTGCAATGCCCTTGGCAGAGATGACATGTCCCAGATATGTTACTTCAGGCAACCAGAACTCACACTTGGAGAACTTTGCATACAAGCGGTTCTCACGAAGCTTGTTCAGACACCGCAGTGCTCTTCATGCTCCTCCTTGGACTTGGAATAAACCGAATGTCATCCAGATATACCACAACAAACTTGTCCAGTACTCCATGAAAACTGAGTTCATCAGCCTCGAGAAGGTAGCAAAAGCGGTGAGGCCGAAAGACATGACCGTGTACTCATACAGGCCATAGCGAGTGGTGAAAGCTGTCTTGGGCACATCCTCTTTGCGAATTTTGATTTGGTGATAACCACTTCTCAGGTCCAGCTTAGAGAACACCACAGCTCCTGCTAGCTGATCAAATAGATCATTTATTCGAGGGAGAGTATATTTGTTCTTGATGGTCTTAGCATTTAGAGCCCGGTAGTCAACACATAGCCTATCGGTTCTGTCACGCTTCTTCACAAAGATTGTTGGGCTACCCCAAGAAGAAGTGCTGTGTTGAATGAAACCCAATTTCTCTTGTTCATCAAGTTGTCGTTTGAGTTCAGCCAACTCAGAAGGACCCATTTTATATGGCCTCTTGGAGATAGGAGCCGTTCCAGGTTCAAGCTCAATCACGAATTCAACCTCGCGATCCGGAGGCATACCTGGCAACTCTTCAGGAAAGACATCCGGGAACTCACAGACCACTGGTACACCCTGAATAGCTTCCATAGCATCATTATTCAGAGCAGCCAAGGAATAGAGCTGTACAGCAGGAGTCATACTTGGAGAAAAGACTACATGGCCTTCAGGAATCTTCAGAGACACTGAGCGTTCAGCACAATCGATCACAGCTGCATTTGCTGTCAACCAATCCATGCCCAAAATGACATCAATGTCAGAATCGCCCAGAACAATCAAAGAAGCCAAGAATGAAGAACCACCAATCTCAACTTGGTTGCCATGGCTGATTTTAGAAGCTGCCATTGTTGCTCCAGGAGAAAGAACCATTAACTTCTTTGGAAGAGGATCCATGACTAACTCATTCTCATTTGCAAACTTGTGAGACACAAATGAATGCGATGCACCAGAATCAAAGAGAACTCGTCAGAGGAACCGAGTTAATGAAAGCATACCCATGACAACTCCAGTGCGAGCTCGGCTTGAGAGGCGTGACGTTGGCACGCACAACCGCAGACCCGGCTTAGTGTTGATGTTGATAGCCCGAGGCGGTGGTGCACGAACCAAGGAGAGCTTGATGCATCTTGGCGGGGTTGAGGGAGAGCTTTGTTCTTCATTGGGTTCCATTGTTGATGTCCGGGATCTCCACACGTGAAGCGTGCACCACCGGACGTGGAGCGTAGCCAGGGACTCCGCCAGCGCCCAGTGGGGGGTTGTTGTAGCCCCGGAGCCAGATGGTGAAGTTTGATGGCCTTGGCGCGTAAGTTGCAGATCTTGGTGGAGCCGGAGCGACGGGGTGTTAGGAACCCACACGCTTAGAAGGAGCCATTGCCGCCGAGCTTGATGCATCCTCGTTATGCTTCTTGGACTCCTCGAACATCCGCCTACTTGCCTCCTCTTGCAGTGCCATATGCTGTAGTTCGGGAAGGTTGCCGGTCTTGCATGCGTGAGTGCATACTTGATCGACGCATTGAGCCCTTGCACAATCTTTTTCGCTTTTCTTGTCATCAGATACCTCATCACCACCATAGCGAGACAGGTTCATAAAGTTTCTGATATAGGTGTTGACGTTATCATTCCCCTGCTTCAGGTTGAGGAAAGCCTCCTTCATCCTTTCCATCACAATCTCCGAGAGAAACTGTTCTTTGAAAGCTGCAGTGAACCTCTCCCAAGTTGGCTGGAACCCAGTGCAGCTTGCCTTCAAGTAGTTTTCCCACCATAGAGCTGCATCTCCCTTGAGAAGGTGGGTAGCACACTTGACCCACTCCTGTTCTGGAACATCAGCAGTCTCGAGCAACCTTGAGATCTCACGCAGCCAATCATCCGCGTCAAGAGGTCGGTCAGACACATCGAACTGACGAGGGTTGAACTTGAGGAAGCTCTTGATGTCACCACGCTTGGGAGGTGGAGGAAGTGGAGCAAACTCGTTCCTTCTGACGCTCTCCTCAAAGCGCTGCTGGTTCTCTTGCATTGCCGCCAAAGCATTAGCTATGCTTGACAGCGCTGTGGCATCCCGCAAAAACCACTACTAGAAAATCGCGTTGAATTTGTGCATTGCATCGTCGTCATCATGCATTGTTTGCCAAAACTATGTTTGCTAAGCCCGTGTTGTTTTCTAAAACGCCCCCTCTTGATTCAACATCGAAAACCGGGTCGCCGGAATATTTTGTTTTGTTAAAATTGTTTTGCAAACGGTCCGTTTAATTAAATAAAACTTTTAATTAATTTTTAGCGGGGCAGTCGAACGGGCCGATTTAGCCCAAACGACCACCCCAGAAAAACCAGATCGGCCCAACCTGCCAGCCCCATCTAATTCTAAACCCACCTAAAAAGCTACCCAACCATCCCTCCACATCACTCCCTCCAATAGTATCCTGCCACCTCACCTTGCCCCTCCCCACCCTCCAATCACACCCTGCCACGTCACTCCCTCACCCCCTCTCTCTCTCCCTCTCTCATCACCAGACCCACCAACCCCCACACTCACCCAGCCCACGCACGCACTCACTCACCACGCCTGCTACCTGCCCACCCTCCCGACCACTCACGCACACGACGCATAAGCCCCCACCGCCAGCCCTGCCTGGGCCCCACCAGCGTGAACTGCAAAGACGCACTGGCCCCCACCAACCCCCGTTCTTCTCCCCCGCACGCATCCACCGCACGCCGCCTCTCTCCCCACCTGCCGTCGCCGCTCCTCCTCCTCCCAGAGCTCCTCCGCGCCGGAGCCGCCCCGCTAGCCCCGCCGGCCACCGCCTCCGCAGAGCCCCGAGCGCCGCCCCGCCCTCACCTCTTTCCCCTCTCAGGCCCCTCCCTCTCCGTGCTGCCCGCTCGCCGGCCCGACCCCAGAGCGCCGCCGTCGACCCCCCTCTTCCCCAAGCTCGCCCCGGACCCCGCCACCATCTCCGCCCGTCCCGCCTCCCGTCCGTCCCCGCAAGCTCCTCCGGCCTGGCCCGAGCTGCCTGCCCCGACCCGGCGAGCACGCGCCGCTGCCCTCCTCCCGCCTCCCGCCGCAGGCGCGCAGACCCGCCGCCGACTGCCGCCGACGTCGCCTGGCTCACCTCCCGCTTCGCCGCTGCTTCGCCACTGGGCTCAGCTGCGCATGGCGCCGCCGCCGCCTCCCGTTGCCTCTCGAGCCCACTGCCGCCGCAGACGCCTCCGCCCGCCTTGTGCCGTGCCTGCGCACCGTTACCCTCCTGGCGCCTCCTCCTCCTGCTCGGCCTCATGAAGTTTTCCTCTGTTTCGACCGAACCCGGAAGATCTTTGTTGTGTTGCCGTGCCCGTGTATTCATGAGCCGACGCAGGTTTCCCCAAGGCCGTCTTCATCTCCCATCGCAAGATCTTGGAACCGACGTCTCGGTGTCGTACCCGAAGACCATACCAAAACCGATGAACAATCGACGCCGAGCCCTCGACACGACAAGTTCTTCTACCCGGACCGAAGGCCGAACCCGGACATGCCGAATTCATCGACCCGAAGGCCACAGACGCGACAAGTACTTCCAGGACGCCAAGATCGCCACCTGTACCACAAGTACCGCACCCCGTACGCCAAGTGCTTCACCCCGAAGCCAAGACCGACTCGATGGCGCGTGCCCGACAAGACCCCGGCGCGACAAGAACTCCGACAAGGACCAACCGATGCCAAGGTCTTCTTCCCGGACCCGATCCCGAAGACTGACGCCCGACCGAAGCCGAGAACCCCGACGGACACACCAAGTTCTCCATCGAGGAAACCAAGGCCGTCGACGTGGAACCGTAGAACGCCGAGTGCTTCACCCGGACACCGAGAACTTCCCCCTGAACGCCATGACCGTCGACATGACCCCAAGTCCCGCACCCGGATGCGCCAAGACCTACCCCGATACCCGAGAACGGAACCGTCGAACCCTGGACCCTGAGACCGACCCCGGACCCCGAACCCCGGAACCCAAGATCGTCGCACCCTAAATGTGTGACCCTTTTCCCTCGATACCCTATTTTATAAATGCATAATAACAACTTGATTGCATATTAAATTGTCATTCCCGCATGCATAGCATTGGTTTGGGGGCCTTATGCCGATTCACCGAATAATTAAATATGGGGCCCATATGCGGGCAAATCTAGTCTCATATTGGCCTCATTTAAAACTTGTGTAGCGAACCGGTGGTATATTCGGGCTTGTTAGACAACAATTAAAATTGCGGGGTAGCTAAACAACTTGAACCATATAATCAATTGTCGGGACCCCGGTTCCGCTTAATCTGGCCTAATTGCATTGCACCTTTGCCATGTCACACATCATACATACATCATGCCGATCTTCTGCCGTGTATTAAATATTGCATCCGGTGTTTCTTCTAGTGATTTGGTTCTTCGCGGATAAGGCCGTTGAGTTGATGTGAGCTTACCGATCTTGGAAAATCCTTCGACAATGTTTTCAAAGCAGCATCTCCCCCTTTCTACCTATCTTACTTTTATAGTATTTACTTCCCTCCTGTTGATCTATTGCTATCTGTGTTGCGATGCTTTAGATTCCGTACCTGTGATATACCGTGCAGCCCTATATTGCCCTGGACACATCCTATTACCTGTTGTTTGGTAGGTAGTTGGACTTGCGCGTCGTAGTCGCTTGCTCAAGTGCTGATGTGTGTCGTCATATGCCACAGTTGCTGATGTATTGCCGCATGTTGTTGTTGGAGATGATCCTAGTTTTACTTATCGTCACTTTAATTCCTGTTTAACAACTAAAATTGAATAAGCAGAGGCATCGGTGGGTGATAGATAATATTTGGTTTCCGAACGCCCACTTGTGTCCCGTAAGACCCCGAGTACTTGATACCTGTTCCTTGATTTATCGCGCTATCCACATCCGGGAGGTATATGGGACCCCCCTGAGCCAGAGCTTGATTCATTCTTATTTCTTGGGGCCACAAAC
Organism: Avena longiglumis; assembly: GCA_030063025.1. Taxonomy (NCBI): domain Eukaryota; kingdom Viridiplantae; phylum Streptophyta; class Magnoliopsida; order Poales; family Poaceae; genus Avena; species Avena longiglumis. Next base: position 186,836,680 of record CP125974.1, on the reverse strand, counting down.
TAGTTTGGTTTGGTTTTTCCGAGGTTGGTCGAGCCTGAAATATTTCTGAATCCTGTGATTGTTCAGTCGTGAAAGCCTCGTTGGGTTTTGATTTGGTTTTTCCGAGGTTGATCGAGCGTGTGTTGCTATTGGTGCACCCCGGCCGGGTAAAACTTTCTGAAAGCCGTGTCCGCGGATATGGACGACTTGGAGCACAGTATCTCGATCATAGACAAGCATAACTAAAGTTTACTGCTATAAATTTGACTTATAATGACTAGTAATCAGCTCCACTATAACGGAATGGTTAATTAATACTGCCCACCATTGCTTGTTTGGTTGTCGCTTGCGACAATTGCACCTGACTAGTAAATCTTGCAACTACAACGGAATGGCTGAATAAAAGTATCAACAACTGCTGGGTTTTGGGGTTATCTCATGATAATTGTATCTGACTAGTAAGTGTTGCCACTATAACGGAATGGTTAACTAAAAGTGCCCACTGCTTACTTTATCAGGATGATTATCTAAACCTGACTAGTAATTGCTGCAACAATAACTGAATAAATAAAACTGCCAACGGTGTGAGTTCCTCGTTTGGTCTCGAGGGGGAAATATCAGGATGGGTTTGTTTGGTGTTAGTTTCAGGTTGGATCCGGATAGGTCATTCTTACCCCTCTCTGATCACCGCCAGTTGTATCGAGTCTCTATAGGTTGTTTAGCGCATGCTGCCGCTGCCGCTCAGTCCACCATACCTTTGTAGGCGAGGACCGCCGAATTCTAGACTCGCCGTGTACTGGCCTCAGTACTGACGCTCCTTCTTTTTCCTTTGCCCTTGTCGGCACCCCTTTTGTTTAAGCAGGTTTTGAGATCGACGCCGTTAGCAGGGTTACCCTTCCGGCTTGGCCTGGGCAGGGTTATGGACGCCATTGGTTATTCTTCAGGGCTCTTAGCCCCATTTGCATCTTGTCCATAGCTGGACGCTCTATCGTTTTCAAGGTGATTTGGATCTTGTACATTATATCTGTCTTTTTGACTCCATGAGTCGCTGTTATATATATATATCTATTCTGTGGGTCCCATCGAGGACTGTTGTGTAATGTTATTACTTCGTTTTCCACCCGCACGAAAGTGCCTGGTGGGCACCTTCGAATCGTTTCTATGCGGGTTTGGTGGATTTTGCCCAAACTTGCATAGGTCCGATTCTGAGGGTGTTACACCGAGCCTGGGCCCGAGGAATATCCTCTTCCCCGTGGGGGGAGCCATCTGTCATTGATATAAAACTCAAGTCAAGACTATAATGGAAGATGATAATAATCCAAAATAGTACCAAGATGGAATTAACCAAGATTAAAGGATACATTATCGAGATGATATTAAAATATCAACAAAGTTCATAGCACCTAAAAGATATTAAGCATATCGCACACGACTGAAAAGGAGTGTGGTACACAAACATATCAAAGAAAAATTTTCCACAAATTTCGGCATTAAAATACAAATAGATGCGCAAAATTACTTAACGAATCAAGATTAGTGACTCTACCGATCCAATATACAAAAGCGAATGATACAAGTAGTGGTATGGTCGCGACTCCATCCCGCACTCAAATCATTACTCCGCACATGAACAAGTGGAACACATATCCTAACCCCTTCTTCTCACGACGAAACCTAAGATTGGAAGTTACGGAAACGAACACCCCAAACAAGATAGCGTCGGATACAAAAGGAAGATAGATTGCGTCGGTTTACAAAAGCCTGTCGGTATGGAATGTACCAACAGTTGATAACCAAAGGCAGATAAGATAACAACTTGGATGCAACAGATAGACATGGGATTACACCTACACACACACACAACCTATGGTACTACGGAAACCCCGAACACGTGAATCCTAGTTTGAACTTTGAGACGAGAATTGAAAACGTTGCACTTCCTTACCAGAAAAGGGTGGGTGGGAGGGTAAGAAGAAAAATGAAGCAGTCCTACTCTCGCGTTTTGTTTTTCCCTAATATACATAACTACTCAAAATATTTGCTAGACTGACAACGACCGTTTGGCTGAAACCCTGAAGGTCGGGATGGCTCTGATACCAATTGTAACTACCTCGGTGAACTACGCTCCTAGATACAAGCCTGGTTGAGTGATAGTGGTTGAAATACCGTGGGGCCCAAAAAGCCACTCACCGGGTAGTCCTTTCAGACGTCCCAACCACTACCCTCTCAACGGACCTGTCAGACGGGCGTGGTCGGCGAAGGGATCAACTACGACACAAGTGGGTATGTACGCAAGCCACCATACAAGAGTACAGAGCCAAACCATCAAGAAAGAAAGGAATATACCAACGCCATACGGCAAGATTCAAATGACCTAGATAAATCTATATTTTAGGATAACTCCTCATACAACACACATCGTAGTATCATGCGAAGCGGCAAAGAATCCAGTACGGATAAGAAGCAAATCGGCATAAGATGCCATAGAAATAAGCACATCCCAACTACAGGTCTCATGGATCCCGTTCCGGAATCTCTACACCATACGATCGTTGCCCACATCTTCGCTTCTTCCACCCAAAGATCCGCCCCGAGAAGGTACCTGTTCATCTGAATCAAGAATTTATCGTGTGAGACCCTAAGGGTACTCAGCAAGTCTTAATGCCTCTAAAGGGGACACAACCTGGGGTGACGCAATTGCAGCAAAAGATGAACCCTAGCAATTCTACAGATAAACGCTAACCATCCGCCTAACCAATGATAGACGGATGTCCGTGAATTTAAGAACAGCAGTTATAATGGTAATCTCATCCGATCCATCCTCCTCCCTGCTTACCAACAAGGAAGCGGACGAACAACCCCCCATCCGTTGGAAATTTTATTAACCATTCCATGAGCGTTGCACTATTTACTAGTCAAGTTACTTAGTCAGATTAAGGCGGTACTTTAGTTATGCTTGTCTATGATCGAGAAACTGTGCTCCAAGTCGTCCATATCCGCGGACACGGCTTTCAGAAAGTTTTACCCGGCCGGGGTGCACCAATAGCAACACACGCTCGATCAACCTCGGAAAAACCAAATCAAAACCCAACGAGGCTTTCACGACTGAACAATCACAGGATTCAGAAATATTTCAGGGGCCACCCTTGAGTACACCCAAGAACAAGTAAGCAAGCTTGAGACGGACTCAAGGTTTGCGTCAATGGTCAGAAGCGGCAGATCCCCAATCGGGCTGCCGATACTGCGTAATCACTCCGCTTACCTAAACAGACAAGGTGCTCCTCGCACAATTTAAATACAGAAAATAGCATGGCATAAGTACAGGATAGTAAATAAAACCTCAAACTAGTTTGTGGCCCCAAGAAATAAGACGGAATCAAGCTCTGGCCCAGGGGGGTCCCATATACCTCCCGCATGTGGATAGCGCGATAAATCAAGGAACAGGAATCAAGTACTCGGGGTCTTACGGGACACAAGGTAGCATGGCATGGTGAGGTGTGGTGGACAAGAAAAATAACATTTAAGTGGGTTTTAGTCACATTTCGTTGCCATAACAGTTGTTGTTCAAATATATTTATATGATGCATGCTGCAATTGAAGTCATGGATAGCATAAACAGAAAGGTCTCGTCGAGCTGATCAATTTAGACATATCATTTGCTAAATTTGGAGTTTTAAAACAAAAGTTATTAAATTATTAAATTCTAGTGGCAATTGATGTAATTTAAACAAACTTGGAATTTTAGTTGTGCAAAAGTCAAATTGGATGGCATAATTGAATTCTCCTCATCTTGCTGATATCCAAACATATATCATTTGCCAAAATTGGATTAAGTATGACAAAGTTATTAAAAATCTGAATTAGATTTGAATTTTGAATTTTATTAAACAGGATTTGAAATTTAAACAGCCTCTGAATCGTTTTCTACTCTTCATACTCATTCCTGAGTCGCTGACAGGTGGGGTCAGATGGTTCTGTGGCCCACGCGCCAGCGTCTGGACGCAAACGGGACCGCGGGTTTAATTTAGCAGATGCCAGGAGCCTTTTTGCAAAGATTCCTAGGCACAGACATGTGGGGTTTGGGGGAGCGCGGGTTGACGCAGAAAAAGATGCAGGGGGTGTTGTGCAAAACAGCCACCGCTGGTACTGTGGATCTTCTCTCCGCCTAACGAAACTGAACCCGCTCGCGTCCGAGGAAAACAGGGCGGCCGGGCTCGATCTTATGCGATCATGAGGTGCCGGCGGGACGCTGAGCCGCCGCGGTGGTGTTAGAGGGTCGCTCGCGTGCTAGTTAGGCTAGATGGCGCGCGGTGCTAGCGGCAGACGCAGAGGGTGCACGCGCTCGCGACGCACGCAGAGCGCTCGACGCAAGGACCGGCGAGGCTAGGTCGAGATCGGCGAGAGGGGGTTGTCAGGGGGGTTCGTAGGCTCACCGCGGGTCTGACGGTGACGGTGGCGAGGCACGGGGCGTAGGCGATCAACGGCGAGGCTCGGGGACTGAGGCTAGGGTTTTCCGGCGGGGCGGCGGCAGATCCTGGCGCTCCGGTCCGTCTCCTCCTCGTTGTTGGGCAAGGGGACGTCGCAGCGGCTCCAGGGGCTTCCTCGACAACCTTGCAGCACCCTTCTCCGGCTAGAACAACTGGGGCAGGGGTAGACGGCGGTGGTCGGCGTGAAGGAGCTGAGCGGTGGAGAAGGGGCAGAGGGGAGCGAGGCAAGCCTCAGGGGAGGATCTGGGGAGGCCAGAGAGGGAAGGGGTGGATAAGAAGGAAGAGGGGGCAGGTTGTAGCGTGGGGGAGGGTTTGATGGGAGAAAAGGTGGCATCGGCCACCTTTACTGATCACGTGCTGGGCATGGCGAGGCCAGGGAAAGGCAGGGAGGGTGCAGCGGTGGGGTAGGCCGCTAGGGAGGCAGGGGTGGGGTAGGCGTGGCAGGTCTGGCGGAGAGGAAGAAAAGAGGAAAGGGAGGGCTCGGCTAGGGCTAGGTAGATAGGAGGGTCTGGCGTGTGGGGTAGCTAGGGGGTCATTGGGGTGGGGTCTGCATGGCGAGGCAAGGCTGAGGGGTAGGGTGTAGAAGATCAGGTATGGAAGCTAGAGGGGAAAGGGAGAAAGGTTTGTTTAGGGTGAAGGTTAGTTTAGGGTTTTTGCCTAGAGTAGATGTAGATTAGGGTTTATTTAGGGTAGAAAGGAGAGATGGCTTTGGGGGGGGGGGTAGGTTTTAGAGTTGGAGAAGAGGAGATGGCATGGTTAGATGATGGTGTTTTTTGTTAAGAGGGGGAAGGAGATGTGGTACTAAACTTGGTCGACAAGCTTCAACAAACCCTAAGCAAGATCAAACTAGAAAGAGGAGAGGGAGAGAGATGGCCATATGGTGTTGGGTGTCCTTTTATCCATGCATGATCCAAACAAAGGTCAAGCAAGAACAAAGAAAGAGGGGTTTAGAGGGTGCATGCCACATTAGCACAAGTGTGTGCATGGTACATGGGGTGGCCTAGCTAAAGGGAAAAGAGGGAGAGGGTTTTGATGAGGAAACTACAAGCCCAAACCAGATGAAACAAAAGAAAAGGTGCTCCACTTAAAATGCAGCAAAACCAAATACTGGAAAAGGTGTAACTTGCATGGCCCATGCAAAAATGATTAATGCCAAGTTATCCTTGTGAAAACAATATTACAATCATGGCATTATCCATATGCATTCCCAAAAGGTGGGCAAGGCCAAGCAAAGGTTATGGGTGGATCCAACCAACAACATGGGCTAGAGTTAACTCAATAAAATGCCAAGCCCATATTATTGGATGGTGGAATTATAAGGTGGTGAAGGATAAGGTGGTGGAGTCAAAAAGAGAGATGCCCCCAACTCAACTTGGGCATTTAGCAATTTATTAAGACCCAAATACAATATCAAGAGGCAAATACAATTAATTATGCACATGAGATAAGAACCAATCAAGAAAAAGGTTTTATATGATGCTCAAATGCAAGGGGACATGATGACATGAGCATGATGTGATGATGATGCAACAATTATATGTTGGAAGTGGCCCATTTTTATTATTATAACTAGTAGCATTACAGGGGTTAGACAACTGGGATGCTACAGCGGAGCGGGCGACGGGGCGAGCGCGCGGCGAGGTAGGGGAGCGTCGGGGTCGGGGGAACGCGAGCGGACGCTGGTGGTGAGGCGAGAGGAGGGAGCGAGCGAGCGGGGGTCTGAGAGAGGAGGAGCTGCGCGGGAGAGGGCGGGCGGGCGGCTGGAGGTGAGGGGGGGTAGCCGGAGAGGGGAAGCAGGTGAGGGGCGGTGCCCAGGAGGAGGATGTGGCGTCGGTTGTGGGCGGGGAGAGACGAGAGGGCAAGGAGGTGGGGGGAGAGGGCCACTGGGGAAGGGTGGGGCCAGGGAACAGCGGCAGGTGGGTGGGACCAGGCTGGGGAGGGCTGCACGTCTTGGCGTGGTGTGTGTGGCTGGGAGGTGGGCCACGGGGAGAGAGGAGGGCTGGGCCAAGTGGCGGTTTGTGAGTGGGTGAGGGAGAGGGAGGAGGTGAGGTGGCAAACTGCTATAGGGTGGGGGGAGGTGGAGGGAGGGTATGGGTAGAGTTTTAGGTGGTTTAGGATTATGGGTGGGACTGGTTGGTTGGACCGATTATATTTTCCGGGTGGTCGTTGGTCATTCGCCCGCTCGATCGCCCCACTAAAATAATTAAAGATTTTATTTGTTTTAAACGCTGTTTGCAAACCGATAGCACCAAAATAAAATAATCCGGAGACCGGTTTGGCGTTTGAATAAAAAGGCAGGCGTTTTAGAAAACAAAACGGGCTTTGCGAAAATAGTTTTAGACACACAACACATGATGATGACGATGCCATGCACAAATTCCACGCGATTTTCTAGTAGTGGTTTTGCGGGATGCCACAATTCGACACCACTAACAATGGATCTCGCCCTCGAGATCCGCCTCATGGTACCGGAAGGAAGGTCGTGATCGACCCTTCGCGTGTAGATCCTCGCGACACCACTAACAAGAGGTCGTTGTCCGTGATCGTCGAGAGAACACTCGGAACAAAAGGTCAAGGTAGAGGTTTCAACAAATAAAGCCACCTCTAGCTCGATGGAAAGGGGAACCGATGCATTCTCATCCACTACAATGTACAAAAGCGAATAGAAGGGTAGTCGGCATGGGGCCAATCCATCACACACCCAAACTATTACTCGCACAATCAGAGAAAAGAGTACAACCATTCTCGGAATCAGACTGAAGATCTCGACAAGCGAGGTTCGGAAACAAAGGAGTGATGCAGACTCTGCACCGGATCTGGCGTAGATGATGTCGTCGCGTCGGAAAACACCGGAAGGCACAAGAAGGAACAAAAGGTGGTACCACACCAGACGGATTTCCTCAGGCAGCACGGACACCGGATGGTAGAACACCGTTATCAAAGGAGGAAGCGAAACCCTGAAGGTACGACAGAACCCAACCACGGGAAATCCTGGACTCGAAGAGAGAGAAGAGAGAGGATTCAAAACACGTAGAGGTAAGAGGAGAACAACAGAGGGGTAAGGAGTAAAAGCAGACCTAATCGGAACTATCCAACCGATTTTGCAAAATAGTTTTGACACTCTACTTCGGCCGTTAGCTAGGTTATCCTACAGGCTGGACTTGTGGGGTATCGCAACTGCTGAGCTCTGATACCACTCTGTAACACCCTCAGAATCGGACCTATGCAAGTTTCAGCGAAACCCGCCAAACCCGCATAGAAACGATTCAAAGGTGCTCACCAGCACTTTCGCGGTGGAAAGCAAGTAATAACATTACACAACAGTCCTCGATGGGACCCACGTAGCAGATATATATACAACAATGACTCAATGAGTCAAGAATACAGATATACGGTGGTACAAAGATGCAAATCACCTTGAAAGATGGAGCGTCCGACTACGGACAAGATGCAAATGGGGCTAAGAGCCTGAAGAATAACCAATGGCGTCCATAACCCTGCCCAGCCAAGCCGGAAGGGTAACCCTGCTAACGTCGATCTCAAAACCTGCTTAAACAAAGGGGTGCCGACAAAGGGCAAAGGAAAAGAAGGAGCGTCGATCTTGAGGCCAAGACACGGCGAGGCTAGAATTCGGTCCTCGCCTACATAGGTATGGTGGATCAAGCGGCGGCAAAGATGCACTAAACAACCTATAGAGACTCGATACAATCCGGCAGTCGAGAGGGTAAGATAGACCTATCCGGATCCAACACGGGCTAACACCAAGCAAACCCATCTGGTGTTTCCTCAAGACCAATCGAGGAAGTCAACCGAGGAACTCACACAGTTGGCAGTTTTATTTATTCAGTTATCGTGGCAGCAATTACTAGTCAGGTGTAGATAATCATCCTGATAAAATAAGCAGTGGGCACTTTTAGTTAATCATTCCGTTATAGTGGCAACACTTACTAGTCAGATGCAATTAGCATGAGATAACCCAAAACCCAGCAGTTGTTGATACTTTTATTCAGCCATTCCGTTGTAGTTGCAATACTTACTAGTCAGGTACAATGGTCGCAAGCGACAATCCAAACAAGCAATTGTGGGCAGTATTATTTAGCCATTCCATTATAGTGAAGCTGATTACTAGTCATTATAAAGTCAAATTTATAGCAATAAACTTTAGTTATGCTTGTCTATGGTCGAGATACTGTGCTCCAAGTCGTCCATATCCGCGGACACGGCTTTCAGAAAGTTTTACCCGGCCGGGGTGCACCAATAGCAACACACGCTCGATCAACCTCGGAAAAACCAAATCAAAACCCAACGAGGCTTTCACGACTAAGCAATCATAGGATTCAGAAATATTTCAGGGGGCCACCCATTGAGTAGACCCGCAACGGAGTAAGCAAGCTCCGAGACGGGCTCAAGGTTTGCGTCAATGGCTGTAAACGACTGGGAACCCGAAAGTGTGGCTGGGCTTGTCGATACCGCGAAAACATTCCGCTTACCTAAACAGTACAGTGTGCTTCTCGCACAATCGTAAATACAGAAGTAGCATGGCATAAGTACAGGATAGTAAATAAAACCTCAAACTAGTTTGTGGCCCTAAGAAATAAGACTGAATCAAGCTCTGGCTCAGGGGGGTCCCATATACCTCCCGGATGTGGATAGCGCGATAAATCAAGGAACAAGTATCAAGTACTCGGGGTCCTACGGGACACAAGTGGGCGTTCGGAAACCAAATATTATCTATCACCCACCGATGTGTCTGCTTACTTCAATTTTAGTTGTTAAACAGGAATTAAAGTGAACGGTAAGTAAAGCTATGATCATCTCCAACATCAACATGCGGCAATACATCAATAACTGTGGCACTTGACAACACGCATCAACACTTGGGCAAGCGACTACGACGCGCAAGTCCAACTATCTACCAAACAACAGGTAATAGGATGTGTCCAAGGCGATATAGGGCTGCACGGGATATCACGGGTACGAAAACTAAACGCATAACCGAGATAGCAATAGATCAACATGAGGAATAAATACTATAAAAGTAAGATAGGTAGAAAGGGGAGATGCTCTTTGAAAACATGGCGAAGGTTCCGAAGATCGGTGACTGCATCAACTCAACGGCCTTATCCGCGAAGAAGCAAATCACTAGAATAAACACCGGATGCAATATTTAATACGACGGCAGAAGATCGGCATGATGCAGGTGTGATGCATGACATGGCAAGGGGGCAATGCGATTAGGTCATATTAAGCGGAACCGGGGTCCCGACAGACAATTAAATGGTTCATGTTATTTAACTACCCCGCAAATTAAATGTTGTTTAACAAGGCCGAATATATCACCGGTTCGCTATACAAATTTTAAATGAGGCCAATATGAGACTAGATTTGCCCGCATATGGGCCCCATATTTAATTATAGGGTGAATCGGCATAAGGCCCCCCAAACCACAGACAAGGATGCATGCATGAACAATTAAGATGCGACAAGTTGGATTATAGCATTTATAAAATAGGGCTCGGAAAAGGGGCACACATTGAGGGGGCTCGACGATCTTGGGGTTCCGGGGGTCGGGGTCCGGTCTCGGGGTTCGTGGTTCGTGAACGTTCTCGGACTCGGATCGTTCTCGAATATCGGGTAGTTCTTGTCGCGTCGGAAGCGGACTTGGGTCGGTGTCGGGGCGCGTCGGATTCTCCCGGGTCGATGTCGTTCTTGTCGTCGCGAAGGTCTTGTCGGGTCCCACGGGATCGGTCTTGCCGTTGCGAGGGTCTTGTCGGGCCCGCGCCATCGAGTCGGTCTCGGCATCCGGGGTGAAGTGCTTGTCGTCCCGGGTAGGCGATCTTGGCGGTCTTCGGATCCGGGTCTTGGCGTGGCTTTTGGATCACCGGGATCGGGCTCCGGGGTCTCGGCCTCGCCGGGATCGGTCTTCGGGGTTCAACTCTGGGGACGTTCTTGCGGTCCGAGAGGAAGGGGGACGCCGTGATCGGTCTTCCGAGTTTCCACCATCGAATCCTTGAAGGAGGTCATGTCGTTCCGGAAGGCGATCTTGGCTTGGAACCGGGTTCTCGGCGAACTTGGAGGTCTCGATGAATTAGGATCTGTGAAGGGAACTTGGCGTCCGACATCCTTCAGTTCACGCCGGCGTACTTGAGGTTCCAGCTTCATTGACGATGGTGTTCTTGTGTCAGACACGAGTATTCTGCGACTCACTACCGCGATTTCCATACATGCCACTCCAACACAGCATCACCAAAAATCTCACTCCGTCACACCATCGACCCCACCTCCAACACCTCATCTCCAACATCGACATGCAGAGAACCAGGCAGCACAGCTCGGGCAAGGCGGCCGGCAGACGGAGAGGAGGCCGTGGCTCGGCGAGAGGCACTCGGGAGAGGCAGGCTCGGCAGTGACGAGGCGCTTGAGGCGGGAAGCGCGACGGGCCGGCGGCGAAGCTGGTCGGCGGCGAAGCTCGAGGTGGGGCGACCCGGGATGGATGGAGGCGGTGCAGGAGTGGCGGGCCGGAGGTCGGCGAGGCGTGAGGCGCAGGGAGGCGCTGGGGCGGAGGCTGCTGGCCCCAGGGGGCTGCCGCTGTGGTGGCAGAGTGGAGACGGGCAGGACGGGGGCGGGCGGACCGGGAGGAGGCCGGAGGAGGAGCCAGGCGACGGCGCCCGGCCGGAGGCGGAGCGACGGGCGAGCGTTTGGTAGGGGAGCTGGGTCGGGGAACGAGCGGCGGGCCAGTGGTGAGGCGAGAGGAGGAGAGCGAGGAAGGGGTCTGAGAGGAGGAGCTGTGGGAGAGGGGCGAGGCGGCGGAGGTGAGGGGGGTAGCGGAGGAAGGCGGTGAGGGGCAGGGCGGTGCCCAGGGAGGATGGCGGCGCGTCGGTTGTCGGGCGGGGAGAGAGACGAGAGGACAAGGAGGTGGGGGAAGAGGGCCTGGGGAAGGGTGGGGCCAGGACATGGCAGTGGGTGGGACCAGTGCTGGGAGGGCTGGCGTCTTGGCGTGGTGTGTGTGGCCTGCTGGGAGGTGGGCCACAGGGGAGAGAGGAGAGAGGGCTGGGCCAAGTGGCGGTTTGTGAGTGGGTGAGGGAGAGGGAGGAGGTGAGGTGGCAAACTGCTATAGGGTGGGGTGAGGTGGAGGGAGGGTATGAGTAGAGTTTTAGGTGGTTTAGGATTATGGGTGGGACTGGTTGGTTGGACCGATTATATTTTCTGGGGTGGTCGTTCGGGTCATTCGGCCCGTTCGACTGCCCCACTAAAATAATTAAAGATTTTATTTGTTTTAAACGGGCTGTTTGCAAACCGATAGCAGCCAAAATAAAATAATCCGGAGACCCGGGTTTGGCGTTTGAATAAAAGACGGGGCGTTTTAGAAAACAAAACGGGCTTTGCGAAAATAGTTTTAGACACACAACACATGATGATGACGATGCCATGCACAAATTCCACGCGATTTTCTAGTAGTGGTTTTGCGGGATGCCACAATTCGACACCACTAACAATGGATCTCGCCCTCGAGATCCGCCTCATGGTACCGGAAGGAAGGTCGGCGATCTGACCCTTCGCGCTTCGTGTAGATCCTCGCGACACCACTAACAAGAGGTCGTTGTCCGTGATCGTCGAGAGAACACTCCGGGAACAAAAGGTCGAAGGTAGAGGTTTCAACAAATAAAGCCACCTCTAGCTCTGATGGAAAGGGGAACCGATGCATTCTCATCCACTACAATGTACAAAAGCGAATAGAAGGGGTAGTCGGCATGGGGGCCAATCCATCACACACCCAAACTATTACTCTGCACAATCAGTAGAAAAGAGTACAACCATTCTCGGAATCAGACTGAAGATCTCGACAAGCGAGGTTCGGAAACAAAGGAGTGATGCAGACTCTGCACCGGATCTGGCGTAGATGATGTCGTCGCGTCGGAAAACACCGGAAGGCACAAGAAGGAACAAAAGGTGGTACCACAGCAGACGGATTTCCTCAGGCAGCACGGACACCGGATGGTAGAACACCGTTATCAAAGGAGGAAGCGAAACCCTGAAGGTACGACGGAACCCAACCACGGGAAATCCTGGACTCGAAGAGAGAGAAGAGAGAGGATTCAAAACACGTAGAGGTAAGAGGAGAACAGCAGAGGGGTAAGGAGTAAAAGCAGACCTAATCGGAACTATCCAACCGATTTTGCAAAATAGTTTTGACACTCTACTTCGGCCGTTAGCTAGGTTATCCTACAGGCTGGACTTGTGGGGTATCGCAACTGCTGAGCTCTGATACCACTCTGTAACACCCTCAGAATCGGACCTATGCAAGTTTCAGCGAAACCCGCCAAACCCGCATAGAAACGATTCAAAGGTGCCCACCAGGCACTTTCGTGCGGGTGGAAAACGAAGTAATAACATTACACAACAGTCCTCGATGGGACCCATGTAGCATATATATATACAACAGCGACTCAATGAGTCAAGAATACGAATATACGGTACAAAGATCCAAATCACCTTGAAAGATGGAGCGTCCGACTACGGACAAGATGCAAATGGGGCTAAGAGCCCAAGAATAACCAATGGCGCCCATAACCCTGCCTGCCAAGCCGGAAGGGTAACCCCGCTAACGCGCCGATCTCAAAACCTGCTTAAACAAAAGGGTGCCGACAAAGGGCAAAGGAAAAGAAGGAGCCAAGATCGAGGCCAAGACACGGCGAGGCTAGAATTCGGCCTCGCCTACATAGGTATGGTGGATCGAAGCGGCAGCAAGAAAGATGCACTAAACAACCTATAGAGACTCGATACAACTGGCGACAGTCAGAGAGGGGTAAGATAGACCTATCCGGATCCAACATGAAGCTAACACCAAGCAAACCCATCCTGGTGTTTCCCCCTCGAGACCAAACGAGGAAGTCAACCGAGGAACTCACACAGTTGGCAGTTTTATTTATTCAGTTATCGTTACAGCAATTACTAGTCAAGTGTAGATAATCATCCTGATAAAATAAGCAGTGGGCACTTTTAGTTAATCATTCCGTTATAGTGGCAACACTTACTAGTCAGGTGCAATTAGCATGAGATAACCCAAAACCCAAAGCTTGTTGATACTTTTATTCAGCCATTCCGCTAGAAGTTGCAATACTTACTAGTCAGTACAATGGTCGCAAGCGACAATCCAAACAAGCAATTGTGGGCGTATTATTTAGCCATTCCATTATAGTGAAGCTGATTACTAGTCATTATAAAGTCAAATTTATAGCAATAAACTTTAGTTATGCTTGTCTATGGTCGAGATATCGTGCTCCAAGTCGCCCATATCCGCGACACGGCTTTAAAGTTTTACCCGGGGTGCACCAATAGCAACACACGCCGATCAACCTCGAAAACCAAATCAAAACCCAACGAGGCTTTCACGACTAAGCAATCACAGGATTGAAATATTTGGGGGCCACCCATTGAGTAGACCCAACGGAGTAAGCAAGCTCGAGACGGACTCAAGGTTTGCGTCAATGGTCAGTAAGATCGGGAACCCGAAAGTGTGGCTGGGCTTGTCGATACCGCGAAAACATTCCGCTTACCTAAACAGTACAGTGTGCTCCTCGCACAATCGTAAATACAGAAGTAGCATGGCATAAGTACAGGATAGTAAATAAAACCTCAAACTAGTTTGTGGCCCCAAGAAATAAGACTGAATCAAGCTCTGGCTCAGGGGGTCCCATATACCTCCCGGATGTGGATAGCGCGATAAATCAAGGAACAGGTATCAAGTACTCGGGGTCCTACGGGACACAAGTGGGCGTTCAGAAACCAAATATTATCTATCACCCACCGATGCGTCTGCTTACTTCAATTTTAGTTGTTAAACAGGAATTAAAGTGAACGGTAAGTAAAGCTATGATCATCTCCAACATCAACATGCGGCAATACATCAACAACTGTGGCACTTGACAACACGCATCAACACTTGGGCAAGCGACTACGACGCGCAAGTCCAACTATCTACCAAACAACAGGTAATAGGATGTGTCCAAGGCGATATAGGGCTGCACGGGATATCACGGGTACGAAAACTAGAGCAACGCAACACAGATAGCAATAGATCAACATGAGGGAATAAATACTATAAAAGTAAGATAGGTAGAAAGGGAGATGCTCTTTGAAAACATGGCCGAAGGTTCAACCGAAGATCGGGTCGGCACTCGCATCAACTCAACGGCCTTATCCGCGAAGAAGCAAATCACTAGAATAAACACCGGATGCAATATTTAATACGACGGCAGAAGATCGGCATGATGCAGGTGTGATGCATGACATGGCAAGGGGGCAATGCGATTAGGTCATATTAAGCGGAACCGGGGTCCCGACAGACAATTAAATGGTTCATGTTATTTAACTACCCCGCAAATTAAATGTTGTTTAACAAGGCCGAATATATCACCGGTTCGCTATACAAATTTTAAATGAGGCCAATATGAGACTAGATTTGCCCGCATATGGGCCCCATATTTAATTATAGGGTGAATCGGCATAAGGCCCCCCAAACCACAGACAAGGATGCATGCATGAACAATTAAGATGCGACAAGTTGGATTATAGCATTTATAAAATAGGGCTCGGAAAAGGGGCACACATTGAGGGGGCTCGACGATCTTGGGGTTCCGGGGGTCGGGGTCCGGTCTCGGGGTTCAGGGTTCGACGGAAACGTTCTCGGACTCCGGGATCGTTCTCGAATATCGGGGTAGTTCTTGTCGCGTCCGGGAAGCAGGACTTGGGTCGGTGTCGGGGCGCGTCGGATTCTCCCGGGTCGATGTCGTTCTTGTCGTCGCGAAGGTCTTGTCGGGTCCCACGGGATCGGTCTTGCCGTTGCGAGGGTCTTGTCGGGCCCGCGCCATCGAGTCGGTCTCGGCATCCGGGGTGAAGTGCTTGTCGTCCCGGGTAGGCGATCTTGGCGGTCTTCGGATCCAGGTCTTGGCGTGGCTTTTGGATCACCGGGATCGGGCTCCGGGGTCTCGGCCTCTGGGATCGGTCTTCGGTTCAACTCGGGACGTTCTTGCGTCCAGGAGGAAGGGGACGCCGTGATCGGTCTTCCGAGTTTCCACCATCGAATCCTTGAAGGAGGTCATGTCGTTCGAGGCGATCTTGGCTTGGAACCGGTTCTCGGCGAACTTGGAGGTCTCGATGAATTAGGATCTGTGAAGGGAACTTGGCGTCCGACATCCTTGATTCACGCCGGCGTAGTTGAGGTTCCAGCTTCATTGACGATGGTGTTCTTGTGTCAGACACGAGTATTCTGCGACTCACTACCGCGATTTCCATACATGCCACTCCAACACAGCATCACCAAAAATCTCACTCCGTCACACCATCGACCCCACCTCCAACACCTCATCTCCAACATCGACATGCAGAGAACCAGGCAGCACAGCTCGGGCAAGGCGGCTTGACAAGCGAGGAGGAGGCGGCTCGGCGCTGAGGAGGGCACTGGGCGGAGGCAGGCTGGGCGGCGGCGAGGAGGCGGGCGAGCGAGGGAGGGGCGGCGGCGAAGCTGGTCGGGCGAGCTCGAGGTGGGGCGACTTGGACGGATGGAGGCGGTGCCGGGCGGGAGGTGGCGGGCGGTCAGCGAGGCGGAGGCGCGGGCGCCAGCGGGGGCTGGAGGCGCTGGCGCAAGGCGCTGCTGCCAGTGGCAGAGAGCGGAGACGGGCGAGGGGACGTGAGGCGCGGACCGAGGAGGCCGGAGGAGGCCGGCGCGGAGCAGCGCCCGGCCGGAGGCGGCGGACGGGCGAGTCTGGGTTTGGTAGGGGAGCGTCGGGGTCGGGGGAACGCGAGCGGACGCTGGTGGTGAGGCGAGAGGAGGGAGCGAGCGAGCGGGGGTCTGAGAGAGGAGGAGCTGCGCGGGAGAGGGCGGGCGGCGGCCGGAGGTGAGGGGGGGTAGCCGGAGAGGGGAAGCAGGTGAGGGGCAGGGCGGTGCCCAGGGAGGATGGCGGCGCGTCGGTTGTCGGGCGGGGAGAGAGACGAGAGGACAAGGAGGTGGGGGAAGAGGGCCACGCGGGGGAAGGGGTGGGGCCAGGGAACAGCGGCAGGTGGGTGGGACCCAGGCGCGGGGAGGGCTGCAGCGTGCGCGTGGTGTGTGTGGCCTGATGGGAGGTGGGCCACAGGGGAGAGAGGAGAGAGGGCTAGGCCAAGTGGCGGTTTGTGAGTGGGTGAGGGAGAGGGAGGAGGTGAGGTGGCAAACTGCTATAGGGTGGGGTGAGGTGGAGGGAGGGTATGAGTAGAGTTTTAGGTGGTTTAGGATTATGGGTGGGACTGGTTGGTTGGACCGATTATATTTTCTGGGGTGGTCGTTCGGGTCATTCGGCCCGTTCGACTGCCCCACTAAAATTATTAAAGATTTTATTTGTTTTAAACGGGCTGTTTGCAAACCGATAGCAGCCAAAACAAAATAATCCGGAGACCCGGGTTTGGCGTTTGAATAAAAGACGGGGCGTTTTAGAAAACAAAACGGGCTTTGCGAAAATAGTTTTAGACACACAACACATGATGATGACGATGCCATGCACAAATTCCACGCGATTTTCTAGTAGTGGTTTTGCGGGATGCCACACTTACCGAATTTCACCATAGGTACAATCCAGCAATAAACATGGCAGCAGTCTTAGGATGGCTAGCATGAGGGAGCGTTGATGTTTTCAGTGATATTCCGAGTAGCAAATATGAACGGCAAACATTAATTACTACACACTATACATTAAATAATACTCAACTAAAGTTTTAAAGGAAATTCTTCTTGAAAGAACACAAAAAACCAAAATTATTATGACCCATATAAAGAAACAATGTATTCACCTGGGGCTTGCCGTGACAGCTTAAGTGAAACATGTTGATGCTGAATAGCCAATCTAAGGTAAGCAATCAGTAGTGAAGGCCAACCATATCTATGATATCCCAAAATAAAATTAATAACTTTCCAAACATTCAAAATATCTGAAGGAGGTGGGTAGGATGGGATCACACCTGCAGAACGCCACAAAGAAACACTGAAACCTTGTGCATGAATGCATGTCGTCATCGGTGCCAGCATCAAAATCTCCTGCCACCCAAATCTAAGCAATTCAGGTCACTCCTGCACATTAAAATCAAACAAACGGAGGGGGACAGGAGGTGGCGGCGCCTCTACCTGCTGCCACTGACCCGCCTGTGCTCTGCCGCTATCCGTCCCCGTCGTCGGTCGACCATGCTCTGGCCCGCTACCTCCATCCGGCCGCTCAACATACCTGCCTCTTCTCCATAGGGATCTTACAATGAAACAATATGGCACAAAATTATCACACACCAAACAATGCCTTACGGGACATTTAACTATTTAGGACAATTAAAAGGCATACTACCTTAGAGCACCAATCATGTGATTTGTCATTTTATAGCCTTCCTACGATATTCCAGGGAATCTCTTACACATGAAGGCTAAAATAAGATCTAAAAGGTACATTTGTTACCACTCATGAAGTTCCCATACATGTAGCTGGCAGCAATATGACAACTCGAGGTAGCAGACCAGCAGTAAGCAGATTAAACATCACACTCGAATATTGTACCTCGATCATGAGAAGCCTAGCAAATTTGTGTATGTAGACCTCTGCACCAAAAGGCAAAGAATTATTTGCGGAAGATTTCCTGTGGTACATGCCTTAGCTAGAATTACTTGCAATCAGAACAAAAAAACATATCTAAATTCCAAATGTAAAAGGACGATATGGGGAAAATATGAGCATGAATCAGAATAAAATAATTCACTCACCCAAGTTCCTATGTAGATATTTCCAGATCAAATAACAACTCATCAACCAAATTTCCCTACAAATCCACCTGCTGCAAGAATTGTGCAGCCCACAACATTTAAAACAAAAACTTCAAGAGTCAATACTTAACCTTTAGCAAGCCACATCATTATAATAAAAATTGCAGCACACCAATGTTCATATCATCCATTATATGATGAGCCTGAAGTTTCTACTGCCAACCAGGTGCTTGCCAACGACACAGCCCCTGCCTGTGGCCTCCCTACATCTGCTGCCTTCTATACAAAAAAATGAACCATGTTGATCGAATTCTGGTGGAAATACCAAAATATACAAATAGGGAGAGACCTACAGATCAAGGGAGTCCGACACACCTCTTCCTCCCTATGCTCTACCTCCTCCACCTACTCCTTCTCTCAACAGCACCCCCCCATCTCTCATGCATCAACCGCTGGTCCATGGTGCCCTATTGTTGTTCCTCTGTCTCGGCTCCTGCCCGATCCTCCTCCACAAGCACCTCTTACTCCCTAAATCCCTAATGCTCCACCTCCTCCGGCTAATCCCCCTCCCTACGCATCCTCCTCTCTCTCGCATTAGCCGCCGGTCCATAGTGCCCTGCTGCTGCTCCTCCGCCTGGACCACAACCTGCTCCTCCTTCACACGTCTCGAACACAACCTGAGATTTTCGTCGAACAACTTATAGGCATAAATAACACAGAATATCCACAAACAAAGATAAGATTATGGAGAGAGAGAGAGAGAAAGAGAGAGAGAAACCTGTAGCTTTCATCCATGTCTGTAGCAGCGCTCATCGCCTAGGTTCCATGGGCGTTGTCAGCCGTAATAGAAGCGAGGAGGAGCACCGTGGCCAGCCCACTGCTGCCACAAAATCACCCACCATCGTAGCTGCTCGCATTAGCTGCTCCTCCGCCTGGACCACAACCTGCTCCTCCTTCACATGTCTCGACCACAACCTAAGATTTTCGTCGAACAAATTATAGGCATAAATAACACAGAGTATCCACAAACAAAGATAAGATTATGGGGAGAGAGAGAGAGAAACCTGTAGCTTTCATCCATGTCTGTATCAGCACTCGTCGCCTAGGTTCCATGGGCATTGTCGGCCGTAATAGCAACGAGGAGGACACCGTGGCCAGCCCACTGCTGCCACAAAATCACCCACCATCGTAGCTGCTCCTCCTCCTCCTATTGATGCTTACCCCTGCTGGCCTGGCTGAGCGAATGCGGTGATGGGACATTGACCATGGAGGCGCGTGGAGAAGAGGGAGGAGAGGCAGCACGAGCGGGGCATGAGCGCCCTTGGAGCTGTTCCATGTCTTCTAGCAACCAGCAGCGTGGAGGAGAAGGGGTGGAGGAGGGAGGGAGAGAAGAGTGAGAGGCAAACATGGGGGAAGAAGACGTGGTGGCGGCTGGGCAAATGGGAGATGCGGGAGAGAGTGGTGGCTAGGGTTTGATTTCACCTTTTATACCAAGTGCATATCAGCACTATTACATGGCTTGATCTAGCAATGGACGGTCCGGATGCCCCCAGTACCCCATCCGATGGTATAGAGTGGCTAATCGCTGTGGAGGCTCCCAGGGGTCTCACCAATTACATCTTTAGATGTAACATCGGAAGTTTGGATAACCAACCATAAGCCCACCTATCAACCCAAACCCTAACCAACCCTAAGCCCAGCTACCCAGCCCACCACGTAAAGCACACCACACACGCATGCACACCACGGTCCAGTGGACACACTGCATGCACGCACGCGATACAAGCGAGCCACACACGCACGCATTTGGCTGGAGCTACCCTACCTGCCCTTCACCACATTGTGAGTCACGACCAATCCCTCCATCCCCATCGAACCACCCTGCCACCATAGTTCTCTCCCCGCCTCCCCTACTCCCTGTCTAGCCATGGTGCCGCCGTTAGCAAGACCCCGTCGCCTCTGTCCCGGTTCTCCTCCGCCTTGACCCCATCGTCTGCCCCCACACTACGCGCGCCACCATCATCGCCAGCAATCATGGTGGCGGTCTGCTATCGTCCGTCTCCCACAGGTCTTCGCCCCTACCTCTACCTCGTGCTTCCCTTGCATCTTCGGCTCCACGCGTGTACTTCAAAACACACGGCTATATCCTTCCGATAGAACAATCAGCTTCCTCAAAATCTCTTGTGCGTGTATGACAAAGAAAAAGCAAGTGGGGTATGATTATTGATCAAAGACAGGATGTAACACATCTTTTCATACTTCTTTTGAATTCATAAATCGGGCAAATAAGATTAATCTAGGGTCTAGCCATAGTCCAAGATATATTAATATCAATCTACGTTTGAATACATGGAACAATGTAGAGAGACACACACACTCACCAGTTCTTAGGATATCAGTGATCGGCCATGAAAGCCTACATATCAAAGAAACAGAAGGACACCTAGTACGTGGTAACACTACACGTAACCAACCCCACACGAAACGAGAGGCAAGCTCTCGAGAGTCTTTCAGTGTCTTTCGGCTTCTCCCCCCTCCTTATCCGGCGGCCTCACCGGCCGGAGGGGAGGGAAGGATCCTAGCTTGTAACTGGATGCCAAGCTTGGGCTTGATGCCCGTAGAAAGAAGCTGCATCCAGGGTCTGTGCAGCTAGATCTGGGGCGTGTAGGGGTTCTCCTTCTCTTCCTTCTCCTCCTCGGTGGCGAGCGGATGGTGGCGGAGGAGGCCACAGCTTCCACAAATAAAGCTGTTTCAAATGACATGTTCAGTTTTCTGCTCCCGGTGTCCTTTCTTCTGCTGGCCGGCCGTGGCGGCGGGGGGCGAAGAGATGATGAAGGTGAGCGGCGGGTCTTCCTGTTGTTGCCGAGCTACTCCTTGGTACGCTGGAGCAGCGCCAGGAGGTTGCGGCGCTTCTGTTATGGTTGGGCTCCAGTATGCACGGAAGAGGCCGAATTAGGGGCTTAGCCCAAGTTATCTAGGGTTTAGAGGAGCTTTCCTCCTATATAAACACATGTACCCTTTTGATTATAAGGAGACAATAAACATATCCCGTTGTCATCTCCCTTAGGAGATGGGAGCCCCAAACCCTAGCCGCACCCTTCCCTAGCCGCCGCCTCCTCCCTCTCGCAGCGACGACGCCCAGCCGTCGGCGTCTACGCCTCCAGCCTCAACGCCCTCACTTCCACCCCTATAATCTACGCCCGAGACCTGGTAGAACTGTAGCCTCTACCAATTTGGTATCAGCTTGCTCTGGTTCGATGAGTTCTTCAGGCCTCCCCACCACCATTGCCGCCTCCACCGGTGCGGCCACCACCACCTCGCAGTAGCCGCCGCCGCTGTCCTAGGCGCCGCCGGCCACCTCGGGTCCTCCCACCTCGGGCACCGCGGCCCTGGCAGCCGAAGCGGCCCCCGTCCTCTCTCCGGCGGAGATGTCATCAGCGATCCGCGACCTCACCCTGGCGGTCTCGAACCTGCGGACCTTCCTCCAGGCTCCCTACGTGCCACCGCCCCCGCCCCCGCCGACGGCGCCCTTCGCTCCACCACCACCGCCCACCGCCACGCCCCAAGGAATCCCGATCACCCAGGTCAGGTTTCTGCCGTCGCCGTCCCCGCTGCATATATATATGCTTTTCGTGACAAACTCTCACACTCTCAATTTTACATGATTATACTTTATTGTTCAAAGGAAAGCTTGTGAGTTGATTACATGACATGGAAGAAACTTTACTCATTTGAACCATCCATGCTAACAATAATGTTGTTGCGCATAAGGATTCATTAAAACCCGTATGATATGCTTGCCATTACTCTATCTATGCTGAAGTTTTTCAGATTAATAAAGTGGAGCAAACATGAGACTACCAATCATGAGTAAGATCATCATCTTTTAGTTTAAATGCCGAGTTCCTTTTGATTTTGGTTTTCTTGCTCGAGGATGATCAAGATTAAGCTTGGGGAGGTTGATGGCTGTGAAATATAGCCATCTACGTCCATA
Source organism: Avena longiglumis (assembly GCA_030063025.1). Classification (NCBI taxonomy): domain Eukaryota; kingdom Viridiplantae; phylum Streptophyta; class Magnoliopsida; order Poales; family Poaceae; genus Avena; species Avena longiglumis. The sequence continues at coordinate 186,814,446 of CP125974.1, read as the reverse complement.
TTTAAACTAGATATTATTCATATTTTTGATAAAATATCTCTCTAAATCCTATCACTAATGCCTAATGATCAAATGGGTGTGCAATTATGTCTTTCTATTTTTCCCTGCACAGATAATGACGTTTGATGATGGGAATCACAACATTAAATTCAAATATACGAGATTTCCAACAACTCAAATAAACCAGGAGTCGTGAAGTGGAGGCAGAAGCTTTAACGACCAACTATACGGTGGGAATAAAATTCCGACCGTATAGTTCTGACTGTATAGTTTCCACCGACACCGCTAGGTCAAAAAAAACAACTTTTATGAAGGGACCCCTATATAAAGAGCCCTCAGTCGACAAGAAAAGTCTCTCTCTTCCGCCCCCTGTGCCCCCGGCTACACCAAGCCATCATAAATCATAACACCGGAGGGATAGATCTAGATCTAGATCTAATCTCCAAACCGTTCTCCACCACCATAGCTATATTCCACCACTTGTAATAGTAGATTTCATCTCCAATTAGCGACATTGTAAGACTATTATTATCAATCTCATGATTTCCTTACAATGTTTATGATTATTGATTTCATCTCTATGTGTGAGTAATTCTTCCTGGGCTAACGGCTTCGGCATAGCCATGTAGTTTGTGCATGTCATTTATCATAGATGGGATCATGTATTAGTTTGTATGACATGATGATTATTGTACCCTCTCTTGACTCAATCTAAGGACTTGTCAGGTACCCAAGACCCCAAGGGTTGATCCAGGTATAAGGAGTGTGAGTAATGAATAATCTGCAGGATGGAAACCCCAGTGGCAGAAAGGGTAGTACGACTGTATGTGAGGGATTTACTTGGTATTAACGGTGATATCACTATGCATATCATTAGTTCACTTTTTCTATGGATGAGACTAGTAGGTTATTTCTATAAGCGGTCGCAGGCAATAGCAGTTATGGATGCATTTCCCACATATAATTATCTTACTCTAACAATTACATGCATAATTTATTATTATCTTTTATTCCCATCAGATGTTTTGTACAGCTACAGGTGAAACCGAAAGCCCCAGGCCCTCTCTCTCCATCATCGACAACAACGAAAGATCACAAACACTTGGTCCGGTGAAACACAAAAAGAATTCTAAAACTCCCGAAGGTCCGTTAAAGTAACTTTACTACACTTCCTACTTCTAGAGGATTCAATTACCTAAGTCTACTAGGGAAAAATAGCTATACTACATATTTATTCCGGATCGAAGGTATCAATCACGGGGATATCACTTATCAAATCGAGTAAAGAAGGTATTTTCGGTAACATGGTTGAACACTGCCATGGAGATGTCACTTGATTAAAACCTCGAACAATATAGTACCAAAGAGACAAAAGGAATAAGACACAGTGTTTACGGTTCAATGACAAATTTCATTGAGTACACAGGTGATCATTATGGGCATCCAGGTCCCGCTGTTGATCATTTGTTAGAGAGGTGTTTTGGCCATGTCTGTATTATGCTCGAACTATTGGGTAGCACGCTTAAGGATTTGACAAAGCTTGAAGATTGTTAATGGCTAGTTTAAATCACTAAAGAAGTGATAAGAGAGAAACCAGAAAAGTTCTGGGGAGATTCGAAGGTGTTCAGAGAAAGCATAAGGAAAAGGATCAGAAAAGGGTTTTCAGATAAATGGTTATTTAAATATATTAATTATGAATTAATATATTGTAAATAGATATTTAAACAAAGGTTTATAAAAGGCATCTTAATAGTTAGGAAAAATCTCCAAGGGATTTACCTAAAAATAAACGGACGAAAAAGGCAAAGGGAAGCTATTTTTGAAACAATCCATGTGGTCGTCATATAGTATGCACCACACGGGGCGGCCGCCACTGCGTTAGCGCTATGGCCGCAGCTGGCCACCCGGTGCCGCCATGGCTGTCGTGAAGCGGCGCATGTGCGCTGGCCTCGGCCGCCCAACCGGCCAGGCGTGGGCGCCGCCGCACGAGCCGCCTCACGGGCTGCAGTGGTGGACCACCCGGGGCCCTTCTTTCCCCGTTGTCTTGCTGGTGGGGCCGAGCGCGGGTAGGCAGGCGTCCCACCCGGCCGGCTGACACCGACTTTGCCCCTTTTTCTTATATTTGTTGAGCCCACATGGGAACCCTAAGGTGGAGGGACCCCCTCCCTCCGCCTATATAAAAGGGTGCCCGTAGGTGGATTAAAACATACCAATTTCCACCTGGAAATAAATAGCAGGCCTGTGTTGCCTATCTCTTCTCTCTCTCTTGCGACCGTGGCCCCCTTGTCAGGGTTGTGCCAGCGAGGAGTTCTTCACCGCGGAGCACCGTCGTGATGCGGAATTCGGAGCCGGGAGATCTACTTCCATAATCTCGGACGGATCGGAGAGAAGCGGGAGTCGTCGTCAAGCACCGTATGCGTGAGACTCCCTCTGGCTACACCGTGCTTTTGGTGCTAGGAGTTGTCGGGGAGCCGCATGACATCGTGACCTCGAGGTTAGCGTCAGGGCATCTTCTTCATCCATGTTCCTCGCGGTACGTTAGCCACGCTCGGTATTCAAAGGTATGAACACCGTATCCCCTCCCATTATTGCATTACTATAGATAGATCCTGGCATTATGGTTTCTTTCATAGGAAAGTTTTTGTCTTCTGCCCTCGAACCCCAACATTTCCTACCGTTTGTGCAAGCTGAACTGATGCTTGACAAACTGGCGGCTATAGATGTGTAGGTCTTCCCTGGTTTCTTTGAGATCCATGTCTCTGGCGTGAATGGGTAAAAAGTCCTCTACCGTATTCCCATGTTGCGCCATAACGACCTCATGCTTGTTGCAAACTTCATCTCTTGCTCTATCGGCTTCCTCAAGAAGGTTGTTGTCTCGGGCGCACGAAATGCGCCAAGGCTTGCGATCGACATCGTCTGTGGCGATCCCGACATGGTCGCCTCACTCGTTGATATTGATGCCAACTCTAAAACGCTCATCGGCAGGCCAATGCACTCCCTTCCTGCCGCCACCACTCTCGCGGTTGCCCCTGCGCAGCCTTCCCTCCCTAGGCGCAGCCCTAGACTCAAGGATCTGGAGCCCAAAAAACATCGAACCATTCTAGACAAAGCTATCCTTCGCAAGGGCAAATACGTCGACTGTATGGGAACGGGCCGATTGCCCAAGAACCGTGCCCTGCCTTCTAAGGAGCTGCTCCCGCCTCCAGCTGGCTGCTAAAACGCATGACCATTTCCCCCGTCAGGATATCGTGGAGCTCGCTGATGCTTGCAACGTCTCAGCTGAACAACTGGAGGAGGTGACTGTCTGCACCTAGATGTTGGTGGGAATGTGCTTCTTGTATCGTTGTCACTTCCCATGTATGCCTTGCACGAACATTATGTCCCTTGTATCTTTCTTTTTCTGTTACGTCTCCGTTAGGCTAGACGAGACCTATAGTTTTTTAATCCCTACTTGTCTTGCCTTACTTGGCCATAGTTTCTCTAGGTCTAGTGTTACAGTTTCTTCAGCCAGTTATTCTCCTGTTAGTGTTATCTTCTGTCCGTCGTGTTGGTACTCTTAGTGTCTCTCAGATTTTATTATGAATCGTGTCTTTAATTTAGGCTCTTGGAATGTTCGGGGTCTCGGTGACGATGATAAATTTATCGACGTTAAGGCTGCATTATCTGTTTCCCTCCCTTGACATCGTATGCTTTCAGGAATCTAAACTTCATTTTGTTAGCTCTTTCAGAGCTTCTTCGTTCCCGCCTCCTTCTACTAGGTCGTTTAGCTTGGTTTCCTCTATCGACGCGACGGGAGGGATTTTCACTGCTTGGAATAATAACCTATTCCACTACTCTTCCTCTGTACCTAGGAATTTCCTTTTGACATCTATTTTCCAGTCTAGGGTTTCAGAGCACAATTTCATTATCACTAACATCTATGGGCCTTGCGAGAATGATCCGAAACAAGCTTTCTTAGATGAGCTAATCTCTATTGGGCCGTCCGTCTCTAGGCCGTGATTGATCTTTGGAGGTTTTAACATGATCTTGTCTCCCTCTGATCGGAGTATCACTAGAAAAAGGTAGACCTTCGCAAATGTCTGTTTGAGGAGCGCGCATGCTCCTAGAAAATGCCACTGTCATGCATAGGAGAAAGTTTCTTGTCGTATATAATCTTGGATCGAACCTGAGTGCAAGTACACGTGTACTGTAACCAAAGTACGCAAAGCTACAAGTTTATTCACAGCCGAAATACGAAAGTATAACTATACTTTGAGCCAAAGTACAAAAAATACAACTTTACTCACAGCGGAAGTACACGAAAAGTATATGTTTACTCACAGCTGAAGTACGAAAGTACAACTATACTAAAAGGCAAAATACAAAAAAGTACAAGTTTACTCATAGCAAAAGTACACGAAAATTATAAGTTTATTCACAACCGAAGTATGAAAGTACAATTATACTGAGAGCCAAAATACAGAAAAGTACAAGTGTACTCGCTGTGTAGCAACCCAAATACAAAGTACACTAAGAACCCGTAAGTACAAAGGTAAAAAGTACATAATTGAAGTAATCCAAAATACGGGCGCAACGATTTTGAAAGTAAAAAAAAAGTTGTTCAAAACCTATCAACATAAGATTTAGTTTTAAAACTCTCAGCCGAGGAGCTCAAAAGTAAAAAGGTTCGTAATTTGGACAAACATTTTTAAAATAGTTTGTTTTGAATCATTAGATTTGAATAAATAGAAGGGAAAATTTGTACGCTCGCTTCCCTATGTCTCCCCCTCTCTCGTTTTAGTCCCATTTTTATTCTGATTGCGATACTTAATAACCATGCAGAGCCTCATTAGAAAGACCGCGTGAATGAGAATACGTCACTTGGCATGGTAATGAAACGCCATACAAAACTTTGCGAATGTCGGCCTTTTTTTAGGATTTCCGGTCTGATCGATCTTACTCTAACTTTAACGTGGCGCCGAAGCCGATAGATTAATCAGATTGACTGTCTGAGTTTGATTGAAATCCCTTGTCTGGATAGACCTTTCACCAAGTCGAACAATCGGTTTGTACCCACCCTTTGCCATTTGGATAGAGCTTTCATCTCTATTGAGTGGAACTTGGTTTTTCCGAACACATCGCTAGTGTTGAGAGTAGATATCTGTATATAGGACATTAGTGATTAGGCCCCTCCTCTATTTTGTATTGAGGGTATGGAGGTTTCCCATTGTACCTATATATGTGTGCCTTTGCATCAGAGTAATACAACGCGTGTTATTGCACCTTTCTACATGGTATCCGTTTTTCTCCCGATCCTAACCTAGCCGCCGCCGCGCCGCCGCCGCTGCAGCCGCCGTCTCCCTTGCCGCGCCGCCGCCTTCCTCCTTCCCCACCACCAAACCCTAGCCGCGCCTCCCTGCCACGTCTCTCTTCTCCCTTCCTCCCACCACCAAACCCTAGCCGTCGCCGCTACCTCCCGCGCCATGTCGCCTGTCTCCTCTGGCAACCTCTTCGGCTCCACCTCCTCCGGCAACCCCTTCGGCTCCACCTCCGATGCATCCGATCCTCCGACTCCCGCGCTGATCCGCGAGGTGCACATCACCGACCACGTCCCCGTCAAACTCTCCATCGCCGAGAAGAACCACCACGCCTGGAGGACGTACTTCTACCTCCTCTTCCGCGAGTACCACCTGCGCGATCACGTGGACGGCTCCGTCGACCTCCTCGGCCACCGCGACCCTGACTGGCTCGCCATCGACGCCACCATCATCCGCTGGCTCTTCCTCACCATCTCGCCGGACATCTTCAAGACCGTCGTTCGTGAGGGCGACGACGCTCGCACGGTGTGGAAGAAAATCAACGGGCTCTTCACCGACAACAAACTGCAGCGGATCGTCTTCCTGTAGCAGGAATTTTTCGGCACACCGCAGGGCGACCAAACCCTCGACGCCTACTGCCTTCGCCTCAAGGCGATCTCCGACGAGCTCCAGGACCTCATCTTCAAGGTTGCCGACAAGATCATCCTCTCCACCCTCACCGCCGGCCTCAACGAGGATGTCGGGAATGCCGCCTCCAACCTCACCCTCATGGCCGAACCCACCTTCGAGCGCTGCGTCGCCTACCTTCGCCTCGAGGAGCGTCGCTTGAAGAACCTCCGCGCCCACGCCGTCCACACCGCCGCCGCTGGCACTGCGGCGCCGCCCAGCGTTCTTCCGGCCGCGCGCCATGCGACATCCTTCTTCGCCCAAGAAGAAGAGCAGCAACGCGGTGGTGGCGGCCGTCGTCGTCGTGGCGGTGGCGGCAGTCACGGCGGGGGCAACCAGCAGCCGACGCCTCCATGGGGCGGCGGCCACAACCCATGGACGGGGGTTGTCCACGCCTACACCATGCCGGTGCCCCGCCCGCCCACCCCCGGTCTTCTCGGCTCGCGCCCGCCGAACCACCGGGCGTTCTTCACCGCGACACCTCCCTACGCCCCGCCCTACAATGCCGCGCCACCGACCTATGCTCCGGCCTACGGCCGGCTGCCTACGCTACCACGCAGCCCGGCCTGGACCAGCCCTCTCCGCCCAGGCTCGGCGCCATTACGGTGGCGATCGTTCATGGATTCGGGCGCATCTACTCATATGGCAGCTCACCCGAGTAACCTCTCACATTCTTTCCCCATCTCCACCGAGTCTTGCATCATTGTCGGTAACGGCGCTGGTCTTCCTATCTCTCATATTGGTTCTACTAATTTTCCCTCTTCTTCCAAACCCTTGTCCCTAAATAATGTCATCGTTTCTCCCCACCTAATTCAGAACTTAGTTTCCGTTAAAGCTCTTTCTCGTGACAATTGCGGATCACGAATTTGACGCTCGGTTTTTCTCATTGACGCGCATTCGGATGGTGCTCCACCGATGTGAGAGCCCCGGCGACTTGTATCCAGTCCAGGCGTCCTCCACCCCCGACGCTGGTCCTCGCGCGTTCTCTGCCGGCGTCGATCTTTGGCATGCTCGTCTTGGACATCCTAGTGCCAACACGGCTTCATCAAATAATGAGGGGATTTTGTTTTTCATGTAATAAAAAGGCTGCACATAGTTGTGAAGCCTGTCGTGTCGGCAAACATGTTCGTCTTCCGTTTAGCAATTCCTCCACAGTTGCGTCCTTTCCGTTTGAAGTAATTCATAGTGATGTATGGACCTCTCCTATTCCGAGTAATTCCGGTTTTGTTTATTACCTCGTTATTCTCGATGATTTCTCTCACTTTGTGTGGACGTTTTCTCTCCGTAAAAAGTCAGATGTCGCCACCACTCTCACCACCTTTTACTCCTATGTCACCATTCAGTTTGGTCGTCCCATCCTTGCTTTACAGACTGACAACGGTAAAGAATTTGACAACATCGCCGTCCGCAATCTTCTGTCCTCTCACGGCACTATTTTCTGCCTTACTTGTCCATACACCTCGCAGCAAAACGGTCATGCCGAGCGTGTGCTCCGCACCCTCAACGACTGCGTTCGCACCCTTCTCTTTCAGGGTCATGTCCCACCCTCCTTCTGGCCCGACGCCCTAGCCACTGCCACCCTCCTTGTCAACCTCCGTCCGTGTCGTACTCGATGGAACTACGCACCACACCACCTCCTTTTCGGTTCCCCTCCATCCTATGATGATCTTCGAATCTTTGGTTGTCGTTGTTACCCCAGCGTCGCTGCCACCGCCACACACAAACTTGAAGGGAATATGCCCTGAGAGGCAATAATAAAGTGTTTATTATGTGTATTCCAAGTATATGATAGATGTTTATTTTGCATGCTATAATTGTATTGATACGGAAACGTTAATACATGTGTGTTTAATAAACAAACAGAAAGTTCCTAGTTATGCCTCTCTCATAAACTAGCTCATTGATTAACAAGATGATCAAGGTTTCCTGATCATGGACATTGGATGTTGTTAATAACGGGATCACAACATTAGTGTAATGGTGTGATGAACATTCATCCGAAGTATAACATTACGATCAAAGTCATTGAGTTTATATTGCTATAACAACTTACGAAGTGATCCTAATCCTTAGACCATGAGATCATGTCAATCACTAACACCGGAAGAGTTCCTTGATAACATCAAACGTCACACCGTAACGTGGTGATTATAAAGATGGATTCAACTAATAAAGTGTTATGTTGAGGCTCATGGATCGAGAGTGGAATTTGTTCATCCCGATGATGGATAGATATACTGGGCCCTCGGTGATATCACATTGATTAGCTTGCAAGCAAGTGATTTGATCACTAGAATGTTATATCACAGGAACGAGAAAAGAGTGCATGTCGGTAACGAGATCAAACTAGGTATGGAGATACCGATGATCGAATCTCGGACATGTAATATATCCTGAAACAAAGGGATTAAGATACTAGCGTAAAAGGTTCCGACGATCACAAGAAAGTCATCGTTGAATGTGTGGGAGTCAGTATGGGTCTCCAGATCCCGCTTCTGATTATTGATCCAAGAGGGGTCTCGATCATGTCCGCATTATTCACGAACCGTAGGGTGACACACTTAAGAGACACCGACATCCAATTGGAGCAAATGTTTCATGCCGAAAGAATGAACAAGCGCAGGAATTTATTTCACTAGATACCGAAACAGGTTTTCGGGTGAAATTGCATAAAGTGGTTATGCATGTGAAATAGAATTCTAGCAAGGGGTTATTTGTGAATGTTTGTCATTAAAGTAATTGACAAAATTCTGAATAAAATAAAAGAGTTTTATTTAATGAGAGTTTGCATTAAATTTGGTGGAAATTTAATGGGAATTTGAGTGGACTTTTGAGTGGAGGGAATTTAAAGGAGATTTGTGAGTGGAGTGTCCACCCACATGAAGAGGGGAGGGCAAGGGGGCAGCCCCCATGCGCCGGCCACCCCCTTGGGGTTCCCCCCTCCTCCTATAAAAGGAGCCCCCCTCCTCACTTGTCTCTCACACCTCCTCGTGAAGGATCTCTCTCCCCCTCTAGAATTTATCCCCCATGGTCTCGGACTAGCGAGATACATGTTCCCGGTGGCTATTCGGCAAGAAAGAGTTGTGCTTCCGCTGCATCGCTGGAGCGAGGAGGCGGAGGTTGCTCGGTGCCTCGAACGTGTGTGCGAGCACGGATGCGCTGCTGATTTGCGGCGCTAGGACTTCCTCTCGATCTTGAGATCGGCAAGAGATCGTCTACATCAACCACGAGTTGAACTCGTTAAGCTTTGTCGGTCTTCAAGGGTATGTTCTCTACGGATATACATCCGCCCGTTGTTTGTATCTAGTAGATAGATATTGGTATATAGTTCACATCGTAGGAAAATTTTTGTTTTCTATGCTGCGAACCCTACAGTGGTATCAGAGCCGGATCTATGCGTAGATACTTTACACGGGTAGTACACATATGAGTATGTGGGCGATGATGATCATGTTGTTGCTCCTTTGTTGTAATTTTGGATATTGGTGGCATAGTGGGATGAAGCGGCCCGGACAAACTTTACATGTCCTCGCACATGAGACCTGTTCCACGCTTGACATGCAACTAGTTTGCATAAGTGGCTAGCGGGTGTCTGTCTCTCATACTATAGTCAATATCTATTTTGCAAGCGAGTTGTCAACAATTTGATTATCCTCGTTGGGGTTCATGTTCGTAGGTAAGAACGGTTCTATCTCGAAAGCCCTAAGCCACGTAAAACTTGCAATGAATAAATTAGAGGCGTCTAGTTTAGATTGTTGCTGGGCTAGTGTTATGATATGGTAGTGTTGTAAGTAGAAGTATGAGATGATACTCTTACAACACACACAGCGTGTAAAATACATAGACCTTGGATTTACACATATAGGTATGATAGTGATCATACCACGATGCACATGATAGAGATCATCTGCGGGAACCATATCATTTCACTAATAAACATATGATGTTTGATAGTATCTTATATTTCTTGTTTAGCGCTTTGTTAGCATAATAAGATGATCCCTCATTTAAATATCAAGATAAGAATGTGTTCTTCCTTTAGTATGCACCTATTATATTTTCGTCGCTCCAAGACATCACGTGATGATCGGGTGTTCTTGGATCCACGACCATATTTCGGGTGTAAAACAGTTACACACGCGAATACTAAGGTTCTAACTTGGCGAGCCTAGCATGTACAGACATGGCCTCGGAACACGGACCGAAAGGTTAAGCATGAGTCATATAGTTGATATGATGCCCATTTGATGCTTGCCTTTGAAGCTATACCGACTCACGTGATGATCGGACTTGGTGTAGTGGATTTGGTTCATGTAATCACCAAAAAGGCACGAGGGATGTCGTTTTTGAGTGGGAGTTCATTCATAATATGGATTATTTGAACTCAATCTATCATACACTTAGTCTAAACTTTACAAATTCTGTTGTAGATGGCACCACCTGCTTTTAATTTCAATGTGTTCATGGAGAAAGAGAAACTAGCAACGAACGGTAGCAACTTTACCGAATGGGCCATGAATTTGAGGATTCTCCTCTCTGCTGCACAAAAGCAATATGTGCTAGAAGCGCCGTTAGGCCCCCCACCTTTAGATGATGCCCCTGACGAGGAGAAGAATGTCTATCAGACTCGTCAGGAGGACCACAACTTAGTTCATTGCGGCATATTGTATGGGCTAGAGCCGGAACTTCGAAAGCGTTTCGAAAACGGCAATGCATTTGATACAATGGGTGAGTTGAAAATGATTTTCGACACACATGCTGAAAACTAGAGCTACAACGCCGTAAAAGTTCTTTAGCTGCATGATGGAAGAGCACGCTCCGTTAGTGAGCATGTACTCAAGATGTCGTTACGCCGATAAGCTTGTGTCCTTGGGAATATCGATTCCCATTGACTTAGGCATCCATCGTGTTCTGCCTCGCCACCTAGCTATAAGAGCTTCGTGATGAACTATAATATGCAAGGCATGAAGAAGTCTCTCCCGAGCTTCACAATGCTTAAAACCGCAGAATGGAGATCAAAAGGAACATCAAGTGTTGATTATCAATAGGAACACTGGTTTCAAGAAAGACAAGAAGGAAAACGGAAGGGAAGTAAGGCGGCAAGCTTTGCTGCGCTGAAAAGAAACCCCGAGTTGGACCTAAGTCCGATTCCGAGTGCTACTATTGTAAGGGATCGCCATCGAAGCATAATCGCCCCAAGTATCGCGCATAAGAAGGCCGGCAAGGCAAAAAAGGTATATATGATATACATGTTATTGATGTGTACTTGACTAGTGCTCGCAGAGCACCGGTATTTGATACCGGTTCGTTTCTAATATTTGTAACTCGAATCGTGGGTCATGAACAAGCGACCGCTAGCAGGTGAGGTCAAGATGCGTGTCGGCAATGGATCAAGCGTTGATGTGATCGCCGTTTAACGCTGCCTCTCCACTTGTCGCCGGGATTAGTTATAAACTTGAATAAATGTTATCCGGTGCCCACCGAGCATGAACATTGTATCCGGATCGTGTTTGATGCGAAGTGGTTATTCATTTAAATCCGAGAACAATGGTTGTTCCATTTATATGAATGAAATCTTTTATGGTCATGCACCGATGATGAATGGTTTATTTCTATTAGATCTCGATGATAATGTTACACATATTCATAATGTTGATGCTAAAAGGATTAAACTTAATGATGATATATCCGCATATATGTGGCACTGCCGTCTAGGTCATATTGGTGTTAAACGCATGAAGAAGCTCCATTCGGATGGACTTTTGGAATCACTTGATTATGAATCATTTTATACATGTGAGCCATGCCTTATGGGCAAGATGACTAGAACGCCGTTTTCCGGTTCAATGGAACGGGCAACAGATTTATTGGAAATCATACATTCTGATGTATGTGGTCCAATGAGTGTGTCGGCGCGAGGTGGATATCGTTATTTTGTTACTTTCACGGATGATTTGAGTAGATACGGTTATATCTACTTGATGAAACACAAGTCTGAAACCTTTGAAAATTCAAGGAATTTCGAATGAAGTGGAAAATCATCGTAATAGAAAGATCAAATTTCTACGGTCCGACCGTGGAGGTGAGTATCTAAGTTACGAGTTTAGCACTCACATGAAAGAGTGTGGAATTGTTTCACAACTCACACTGCCGGAACACCACAATAAAATGGTGTGTCGAACATCGTAATCGTAATTTATTAGATATGGTTCGATCTATGATGTCTCCGACGGACTTGTCGTTGTCATTTTGGGGTTATGCACTAGAAAGCTGCATTCAATTTAAATCGGGCACCATCTAAATCCGTTGAAAAGACACCAGATGAATTGTGGTTTGGAAACAAACCTAAGCTGTCATTTCTTAAAGTTTGGGGATGCGATGTTTATGTGAAGAAACTTCAACCGGATAAACTCGAACCCAAAGCGAAAAATGCGTCTTCATAGGATACTCTAAAGAAACTATTGGGTATTCCTTCTATCACGATCCGAGGGCAAGGTTTTTGTTAAGAATGGATCCTTTCTAGAGAAAGAGTTTCTCGCGAAAGGTGTGAGTAGTCGGAAGGTAGAACTCAAGAGGTTGTGGAACCTTCTCTTGAAAGTATGGCGAGTAGCGCGGAAGTTGTTCGGAGTTGGCTCCACTGTTGAAGAGGGAACTAATGATAATGATCATAAAACTCCGAAAGAGAGTACTCAACCTCGAGGTCAAACAGACGCGGCAGCCCCGAACAGACGGAAATCTGTCATGAATTTCATGGTTGATGAAAATGATGACCCTGCGACGTATGAAGAAGCGATGATGAGCCCGGATTCCAACAAATGGTTAGAAGCCATGAAATCCGAAATGGAATCCATGTATGAAAATCAAGTTTGGAACTTGGTGGAATTACCTCACGACCGAAAGGCCGTGGAGAACAAATGGATTTTCAAAAGGAAAACTGATGCTGATGGTAATGTGACCGTCTATAAAGCTCGACTTGTCGCAAAGGGGTTTCGACAAATTCAAGGAGTTGACTACGATGAGACTTTCTCTCCCGTAGCGATGCTAAAGTCAGTTAGGATTATGTTAGCAATTGCTGCATATTTTGATTATAAGATATGGCAGATGGATATCAAAACCGCGTTTCTCAATGGTAATATTGAAGAAGAGTTGTATATGATACAACCAAAGGGTTTTGTCGATCCTAAGGATGCTAACAAGGTGTGCAAGCTTCAGCGATCCATCTATGGATTGAAGCAAGCATCACGAATTTGGAATCTCCGCTTTGATGAGGTGATCAAAGAGTTTGGATTTGTCCAAACTTATGGAGAAACTTGTATTTACAAGAAAGTGAGTGGGAGCAATGTGGCATTTCTGATATTATATTTGGATGACATATTATTGATCGGAAATGATATAGATCTTTTAAACAGTGTTAAAAGTTATCTAAACAACAAATTTTCAATGAAGGACCTAGGTGAAGCGTCATACATATTAGGCATAAAGATCTATAGAGATAGATCTAGGCGCTTATAGGGTTATCGCAAAGTACATACCTTGATAAGATTTTAAAGAAGTTTAAAATGGACGGAAGTAAGAAGGGGTTCTTACCTATGTTGCAAGGCAAGACATTGAGTAAGACTCAAAGTCCGGCTTCGGCGGAAGAAAGAGAGATAATGGACAAAGTCCCCTATGCTTCAGCCATAGGCTCTATAATGTACGCCATGCTATGTACAAGACCGGATGTGGCACATGCTATTAGTTTGACTAGTAGGTACCAATCGGATCTAGGTTCGGAACACTGGATATCGGTCAAGAATATCCTTAAGTACTTACGAAGAACTAAGGATATGTTTCTTGTATACGGAGGTGAAGAAGAGCTCGTCGCTAAGTGTTATGTCGACGCTAGCTTTGACACCGATCCGGATGACTCTAAGTCTCAATCCGGATACGTATTTCTCATGAATGGCGGAGCGGTTAGTTGGAGGATCTCCAAACAACCTGTGGTAGCGGGATCAACAACGGAGGCGAATATGTTCTGCTTGAGCGGCTCGGGAAGCGCTTTGGATGAAGGAGTTCATATCCGAACTAGGAGTGGTGGCAAACGCGTTGGACCCAATGGTGATCTATTGTGACAACAATGGTGCCATTGCCAATGCCAAAGAGCCAAGGTCTCACAAGCATTCCAAGCATATTAAGGGCCGATTTCACTCCATTCGCGAGCATGTCAAGGATGGAGATATAAAGATTTGTAAAGTACATACGGATCTCAATATAGCAGATCCGTTGACTAAAACTCTCCCTGGAGCAAAACATGATCAACACCAGAACTCAATGGGTGTTAGATTTATCACTATGTAACTAGATTATTGTCTCTAGTGCAAGTGGGAGACTGAAGGGAATATGCCCCGAGAGGCAATAATAAAGTGTTTATTATGTGTATTCCAAGTATATGATAGATGTTTATTTTGCATGCTATAATTGTATTGATACGGAAACGTTAATACATGTGTGTTTAATAAACAAACAGAAAGTTCCTAGTTATGCCTCTCTCATAAACTAGCTCGTTGATTAACAAGATGATCAAGGTTTCCTGATCATGGACATTGGATGCTGTTAATAACGGGATCACAACATTAGTGTAATGGTGTGATGAACATTCATCCGAAGTATAGCATTACGATCAAAGTCATTGAGTTTATATTGCTATAACAACTTACGAAGTGATCCTAATCCTTAGACCATGAGATCATGTCAATCACTAACACCGGAAGAGTTTCTTGATAACATCAAACGTCACACCGTAACAGGGTGATTATAAAGATGGATTCAGAACTAATAAAGTGTTATGTTGAGGCTCATGGATCGAGAGTGGAATTTGTGCATCCCGATGACGGATAGATATACTCTGAGCCCTCTCGGTGATATCACATATGATTAGCTTGCAAGCAAGTGATTTTATCACTAGAATGTTATATCACAGGAACGAGAAAAGAGTGCATGTCGGTAACGAGATCAAACTAGGTATGGAGATACCGATGATCGAATCTCGGACATGTAATATATCGTGAAACAAAGGGATTAAGATACTAGCGTAAAAGGTTCCGACGATCACAAGAAAGTCATCGTTGAATGTGTGGAGTCAAGATGGGTCTCAGATCCCGCTTCTGATTATTGATCCGAGAGGGGTCTCGATCATGTCCGCATTATTCATGAACCGTAGGGTGACACACTTAAGAGACACCGACATCCAATTGGAGCAAACGTTTCATGCCTAAAGAATGAACAAGCGCAGGAATTTATTTCACTAGATACCGAAAGCAGTTTTGGTGAAATTGCATAAAGTGGTTATGCATGTGAAATAGAATTCTAGCAAGGGGTTATTTGTGAATGTTTGTCATTAAAGTAATTGACAAAATTCTGAATAAAATAAAAGAGTTTTATTTAATGAGAGTTTGCATTAAATTTGGTTGAAATTTAATGGAAATTTGAGTGGACTTTTGAGTGGAGGGAATTTAAAGGAGATTTGTGAGTGGAGTGTCAACCCACATGAAGAGGGGAGGGCAAGGGGGCAGCCCCCATGCGCCGGCCACCCCCTTGGGGCCCCCCCTCCTCCTATAAAAGGAGCCCCCCTCCTCACTTGTCTCTCACACCTCCTCGTGAAGGATCTCTCTCCCCCTCTAGAATTTATCCCCCATGGTCTCGGACTAGCGAGATACATGTTCCCGGTGGCTATTCGGCAAGAAAGAGTTGTGCTTCCGCTGCATCGCTGGAGCGAGGAGACGGAGGTTGCTCGGTGCCTCGAACGTGTGTGCGAGCACGAATGCGCTGCTGATTTGCGGCGCTAGGACTTCCTCTCGATCTTGAGATCGGCAAGAGATCGTCTACATCAACCACGAGTTAAACTCGTTAAGCTTTGTCGGTCTTTAAGGGTATGTTCTCTACGGATATACATCCGCCCGTTGTTTGTATCTAGTAGATATATCTTGGTATATAGTTCATATCGTAGGAAAATTTTTGTTTTCTATGCTACGAACCCTACAAAACTCGCCCCTCGTTCCATCCCGTGTGTCTTTCTCAGTTACCCGGCTAACACCAAGGGCTATCGCTGCTATGATCCCGTGTCCTATCGGGTTATCACGTCGTGGCACGTGTACTTTGATGAGCATTGCTTTCCGTTTGCACAGGAACAGGTGGCGCCTTCTCCTCCATCGTGTCGCCGCGTCGGCTGCGTCGACCGTGCCCTCGAGCTCTAGCTCGGGCGCCTCCTCGTCGACCCTTGCATCGTCGCCCTCGAGCCATCGCTCGGGCGCCGACCCCACCCGCGCCGCCCTCGAGCCCTGGCTCGGGCGTCGTCCCATCACCGTCCCCTGCTACATCCTCGAGCTCCAGCTTGGGTGCAGCCTCGCTGACACCGCCTGCGTCGCCCTTGAGCTCTAGCTCGGGCGCCGCCTCGTCGACCGCATCACCCTCGAGTGGCCACTCGGGTGATGCCGCACCTGCCCCCACGGGTCCAGTCACCCGTGCACGCGCCGGCATCTTCCGCCCGTCGACACGGTACCCCGCGAACGCGTACGTCTGCACCGCCGTGGCCGCTCCGCTGCTGCCCCCGGCGGCCTCCGCCTTCTAGGCCAGCGGCAACAACGTCCTGCCTCACGACGGTGGGCCGTCTCCATCGGACGAGGGTACAGCGCCCTCCCTGCTGCCCGTCTCGGCTCGAGCCGCCCTCCGCGACCCGCTGTGGCTCGCGGCCATGCAGGATGAGTTTGACGCTCTGCAGCGCAACCAGACATGGCAGCTTGTCCCTCGACCGCGCCATGCCAACATCATCACCGGGAAATGGGTTTTCAAGCACAAGTTCCATCCAGATGGGACTCTTGATCGGCATAAGGCGCGCGGTTTTCGTCAGCGCGCCGGCGTTGATTTCGCCGAGACCTTCGCCCCGGTTGTCAAGCCCGGGACCATTCGCACCGTGCTCCAGCTTGTCGTGTCTCGTCGTTGGCCTGTTCACCAGATGGACGTCTCCAACGCCTTTCTCCATGGATATCTTGAGGAGCAAGTGTTCTACCAGCAGCCCACCGGCTTCGTCGACTCCGCTCATCCGGATCATGTGTGCCTGCTCTCGCGCTCATTATATGGGCTCAAGCAGGCGCCACACGCATGGTACCAGCGCATCGCAACGTTTCTTCACCAACTCGGCTTCCGCTCCACACGCTCCGATGCCTCGCTGTTTGTCTACCATATGGGCGACACAACGGCTTACCTGCTGCTCTACGTCGAGGACATCATCCTCACGGCCAGCACACCTGCGCTCCTGCAGCAGCTCACCGACCGTCTTCGTGCCGAGTTCGCGCTCAAGGACTTGGGACCCCTGCACTACTTCCTCGGCATTGAGGTTGTGCGTCGATCGGATGGCTTCTTTCTTCACCAGAAGAAGTACGCCCACGAGCTCCTCGATCACGCTGGGATGCTTAACTGCAGCCTTGTCTCTATGCCCGTCGACACCAAGGCCAAGCTCTCCGCCACGGACGGCTCTCCGGCACCTGATGCCTCGCTGTATAGGTCCATTGTTGGTGCACTCCAGTACCTCACTCTTACCAGACCGGAGCTCCAGTATACCGTTCAGCAGGTGTGCCTCCACATGCACGCTCCCCGTGATGCTCATTGGACTTCGGTGAAGCGGATACTCCGCTATATTCGAGGCACCCTGGACCTTGGTCTCTTGCTGCATGCCTCCACCGACACGGACATCATCGCCTACTCGGATGCGGACTGGGCCGGCTGCCCCGACACGCGGCGCTCCACCTCGGGCTACTGCGTTTACCTTGGACCCTCGCTCATCTCGTGGTCGTCCAAGCGACAGCCTACGGTCTCTCACTCCAGTGCCGAGGCGAAGTATCGGGCTGTTGCTAACGCTATCGCCGAGTGCTCTTGGCTTCGACAGCTCCTTCAGGAGCTCTCTTGTCCCGTCTACAAGGCTACCGTTGTTCATCGCGTAAACGTCCGCATCTATCTCTCCGCCAACCCCGTACATCATCGCCGGACGAAGCACATCGAGCTCGACATTCACTTTGTTCGCGAACAGGTGGCTCTTGGTCGCATACTTGTCCTACACGTACCCACCTCCCAGCAGTTCGCGGATATCATGACTAAAGGATTGCCTACGGCGTCCTTCGAGGAGTTTCGATCCAGCCTTTGCGTCCGCTCTGTCGACGCTTTGACTGCGGGGGGTGTTGAGAGTAGATATATGTATATAGGACATTAGTGATTAGGCCCCTCCTCTATTTTGTATTAAGGGTATGAAGGCCTCCCATTGTACCTATATATATGTGCCTTTGCACCAAAGTAATACAACGAGCGTGTTATTCCACCTTTCTACGGCTAGGCTCTGAACCATGTCGGACTCTAACCATGTCCCTCTTTGCCTCTCTGTTGCATCAAACGTTTCTTGCCCTTTGGTTTTCCGCTTAAACAATCACATTCTTTTTCTACCTGCCTTTAAAGATATTGTTCAAAGAATCTGGCTTAGCCTTGGCCACGCTCACGACAGCCTTGGTTCATCGGGCAGGTTGAGCCTTCGTCTTAAGCGCGTTAGAGCTGCAGCAAAAATCTGGAACAAAGAAGCTCGATCCCCACCTTTTCTTGCAAGAAATTGTGACACGGTAATCAAAGTGCTAGACAAACTAGTAGAAGAACTTTGCCCTCTATCTCACCTAGTATTTAGACTGCGTTTCCTAGTTAAAAAGCCTCTCCACGAGTTGAATAAAATTAAGGAGAAATATTGGCACAACGTGTAGAAATTAAGGACTGCGTTTTAGGGGACAAAAACTCTTTCTACTTCCACCTTTCGGCCACGGTTAGACTGCAGAGGAACCAAATTAAATGTATTGACGCGGATGGGGTAGCCGTCTCGTCCCATAACGCTATGCAGGTCGTCCTTCCTGATTTTTTCAAACATCTGGCGTTATTCCCAAGACTTTGTCTGGAGTACTAAACACAAGTTACTATCCACTATAAAAATAGTAACATAGACTAGTAACTTATACATGTTATTAGCTCATGTTACTCTTCACTATAACCAACCTAATGCTATGTCTCTCTTCGCCCCATTCTCTTCGAAGGAAATTAAAAAGTCTTTATGGGGCATGGACTGCAATTCCAGCCCGGGACCGGATGGTTTCAGCCCATCATTTTTCAAAGAAAATTGGGATCTGATAAAAAACCGACATTTATGACCTTCAACGCCTAAACCGCTCATACCTTTTTCTAATCCCGAAGTGTCCGGAGCTACAAACCCGAAACATTTCTGACCTATCTACCTCCAAAATAGTTGCGTCAAGTTAGGATCTAAATGCCTAACCAACCATCTGTGGCCTCTAATTCCAAAGTTAGTGGACTGAGACATAGCCCAGTGGTTGGGTTGGGCTGATGCACCCTTGTCCATCCATGTTCAAGTCTCCGTACTTGTATCCGGGGTTATACACATATTTCTACTATATCAAAAATGTTTTGGGATTTCTTCTCTTTAAAGCTATTCATCTCTAATTCCGAAGTTAATTAGACAAGATCAGACATTCATCAAAGGGAGGTCAATTTCATAGAACTTTATTTATGTTGCCAACATTGTTTAATCTTATTTTAAGCGTAAAAAAACAGCCATTGTTCTCAAACTTGTGACTTTCAAAAGACGTACTTCTCCTCTTGGCGGACACGGCTGGCGTTGCCGCGAGACTCTGAGAGGACACGACTCTGACTCTGAGTAACGAAGAAACGGCAATATGAATTGAGACTATTTTTAATGTTTCTGATGATTTTGGCCCAACAATAATAATTTTGTGGACTAGAAATTTCATGGGCTTCACAGGATTCTTGCTCTGCTCGGGCCTATCCAGTCGTTGGGCCAACCTAGGCCCATGTGTAAGAGTGTATATGTTACTTCGTCCCGCCCGACATCTCATTTGTCCAACATTGCTCAGCTACATTATCCACATGTACCAACTATGCCACCAAATCAAGCGCAGGCCTCCATTCAACGTAAAGATCCGAGCAAATAGATCCAAAATAGACCATGAATAAGTAAGAAAACTAGATAAGCCTACATGTGGCAGGCTGGCACGTGAGCAGCAGATCACAATGTGTAGCTTCACACGGCGGGTTAAGGCAATCCTCGTCGATTACTAGGCACAGAGGAGAAGGGTATCAACATAGTAATTCTCCTCCGGGCGTAGGGGCGGAGCCATGATTTTGGTATGGGGTGGGGGATGTGGGTGAGGGGGAGGGGAGGGCGACACAGATACAGAAGAAGAAATATGTTTTCGGGCAAGGTTCTAGGAAAAAATCCTGGTATGGACTTAGAGTTTTTTTTTATCGATTCGTTAATAGTGGACAAATCATAAATTTAGATCCCTAACCAGAATAACTATTGCTCCTGAATATATGAAGTTTATTTTCTATATTACATACAAACAATAGGGGAAATTGTTGGATTTTCTGGTAGAACTACTACCAGGCTTGAATGGAAAATCATTGCCGGTCGGCTAGCATAGTTTGTGAATACACTTTCTCAAAGATAATTGGTCAAATATGTGTATAGCATTATCCAGCATACCTCTGGGTTTGAGTGTATGCTTTAGGAATAACGAAGAGTTTGAACTTTGACGCCCTCCATGACGGTGATGTGCCGCAGCAGTCAGCCTAGTTGATACTTCAACCCAGTGGCTAGCACACGATGACATCACGAGAGTTTTGGTGACACGCGACAGGTGGCAGAGCAGATCGATCTAACTTCTAAGTTTAGCGTAAGAAGATGACAGCTTGGCTGCCGTAAAGAAAATGATCAAGCTCTAGAGGTGGCCTAAAGTGGGCTAGGATTCGGTCCACGTACAAGTCACACGTTTTAGGCGTGGACGCAAACTAACCTGTGGTTGGATGGCTAGGAGGGTGGTTGTACCCCTAGCCCATCAGAATTCAAACTCCCGTTGACTCTGTGTGTTTCATAAAAGACGGAATATTCTTGGGAGGCGATGTTTCCGTCGTCGGCGAGGCGTCGGTGATGACTTCGTCAATCTCAAGACCCGATCCGCTGGCTCAGTCTCTTGAAGGTGCACATAGGGATAGGGTGTGCGTGTGTGCATTCATAGGGGTGGATGCATGTACGTGTTGTAAGCATCTACGATTGTACTGTGTTTCGGGCTTTGAATCAATTAGCGTGATATATAGGTCAATTACCTTCTTTGCAAGTAAAAAAAAAAGAAACATGCGCTAGTCGCTTCAACCAGTAATAGGTATACACATGATTATTAGGTGTGTGTGTGTGTGTGGTTGGGGGATGGGGGATTGGGGAGTGGGGGATGCTCGCCCTATCTCCGCCCCTGTGGGGGTGGATAAGACGGGAGCTCGACATGCACGCTCGTGCCAATGGCAAAAAAAATTGGCAGAAAAAGAAAGACAGAGGGAGGACATGGCTCTAGTGATGAAGAAAGGGCAATATGAATTGGAACTATTTTCAGTATTCCTAATGATTCAGGCCCAATAACGACAATTCTGTGGACTAGAAATTTTCATGGGCTTCACTGGATTCTTGCTCTGCTTGGGCTAATCCAATCGTTGGGCTGACCTGGACCCATGTGTATGAGTGTATCTGTTACTTTGTCCCGCCGGCTGCCGGACATCTCGTTTGTCTAACCTTTTGGTTTAGTACAACTTTGAACTAAATAAGCGATATTTATATTATATAAAACGGAGGAAATGCTATTAAAGGTGATACAAGTGTAGGGTACAATAGTGTTTCGGATAGAAATTTTGCATCAGAAGCACTGCAATGAGGATAACGAGCGGAGCGATATGATAAGATTGCTCATCATGTTTGCTTCTGAGTGCCTGCTAAGACTCTCCCGAGAATCAAGGGATTATGACCTGATGATACTGACAGAGTAATAAACTACACGGGGCCTTCTCCTAGATTTGCAACCACAATTGCTGTTGCTACAGTTTTGTTTGATGGGCCTGTGATTTGTTGCTCAGCATTATGATTCAGTCAATGAGTGCACTGGAATATAATGACAAAATAATTTACTACCGATCGGCTGTTGTTTATTCAACCAACTGCTTTCACAAAGCCCTTGCTATACCAGGAAAAGGATAATCGGTTGCCTGGACTCTTTTACTGGAAATGTCTGGTACAATGTTTTGCTGATCCCAATCAATTTTTTTTTTGACATGATCCCAATCAAATTATGGCTTGCGTATGTGTATACTAGTCTTCATTTAGGTATCTGCTGATTGGTTTCTGGTGTACTAGGTGTCATGATTCATGAACCAATTATTTGTGCGCGGTGGCGGTGGCGATGCCGACCGAAAGCATCGTGGCATGGTGTGATGCAGACATTCACCGTGAAAATTCTTCTTCTTTTAAGGTAGGCACACGGCACCATCTCCCTCTCCATATAGCAGCAGCCTGCACGCCATTCTCGGTTGCGGAGATCTCGGTGCACCACACGCTCGTTAACGATGCGGTTGCCAGTATTGGCCTTCCGCTCCTTCTTGAACATCGCTGGCCAGTACGGGCTGGCCGCCGCGTACCGGGGCAGCGCCCTCTTCCACGCGGGCATCTGACGGCGGCGTCGCTATGTTGCTCTCCATCTCGGCTCGGCCCGGGAGCGGAGCCACCGGCACCCCCGCGCAGTTGATGCGCCATCCATGGGGCACCGTCGTGGCCGGCGGCGCGACGATGTCGAAGTGCGCGAACATCACCGCCTCGTAGAAGTTCAGCGCGGGCACCTTCATGGCGACGCGGTGGAGATTGGAGAGGAAGGGGATGGATGGGGATGAACGCGGCGGCGCCTTCTATTTGTACACGAGGACAACGAAGCGACGGGTGGAATCTAGATTGAATATTCCCTTTTCCGGTTAGGGTTTCTGGTTTCTATTCTGTCCCGCCGTTCATGACCTGGAAAAGACCCGCGAAACGCGACCTGGAAACGCGTTTTTTAGTTCCGCCTTTTATAGTGTCTGCTAGAAATGCTCTAAGGTTGCTGCTCATGTTTGTTTCTGAGTGCCTGCTAAGACGCTCCCGAGAATCAAGGGAGTATGACCTGATGATACTGACAGAGTTATAAACTACACGTGCCTGCTCCTACATTTGCAAACACAATTTGCTGTTTCTACAGTTCTGTTTGATGGGCCTGTCAGATTCAAGTCAATGAGTGAACTGGAATATAATTTGTTAATTTGTTTTACTACTGATCGGCTGCTGTTTATTCAACCAACTGCTTCCACAAAACCCTTGCTATACCAGGAAAAGGAAAATCAGTTGCCGACTCTTTTACTAGAAATGTCTGGTACAAGGTTTTATTTGCTGATCACAATTAAATTACGGCTTGCGTATACTAGTCTTCATTTAGTTATCAGTTGATTTGTGTACTAGGTGTCATGAGTCATGATTCATGAACCGATTATTGTGCGCGGTGGCGGTGGCGATGCCGACCGAAGGCATCGTGGCATGGTGTGATGCAGACGTTCACCGTGGAAATTCTTCTTCTTTAAGGTAGGCACACAGCACAATATCCCTCTCCATTTAGAGCATCTCCATTCGTTAGGCGAACCCAGGCCGAAAACCGGCCGGATGAAACAAGTTTTCGGTCTGGATACACCCAATTTTCCACTCGCGTACCAGGACGTACGCAGGCCGAATTCCGAAGTTTGGCTAAATTTCATTAAAGGTGGGCGACTTTCATTAAGATGGGCAACTATAGGCGGATTACATTGAATTTAAACTAAACTAGTATATAATAAACTAAAAAAAGGCCGCCGCCGTGGCCTTCGCCGACGTCTTCGCCGTTCTACATGCCGAAGTTGCTGTATAACGCCATGTAGCCGGGATCGGCGCGACCATCATCCTCGCCGCCATCGTCGTCGTAAATGCCGCCGGCTGGTCCGGGCGGAGCTCACTCGCACGGTCGCCGCGCCTCCACGGCCGGGTAGGATGAGCCTTCATCCTCGCCGTCAGGGCGTGAGCGTAGCGTACTGGCGAAGCTCGCGCCCGGACAACGCCCGTCTTCGATCCTTGGCTCGCCGCGGTGCTGGACGCGCTGCCGCTCCGCCTCCTCTCAGTCCTCCCTAGACCATTCTAGGATGTCCGGCAAGGAGGGCGCCACCAACGCGGCTGCGGCGCCGAGTCGCGGAGCGACTGCTCCAGCTCCAACCTCCAGCGCCGAGTCTTCGGGCGGCGAAAGCGCAGTGGCGATTGGTGCGCCGCCGCTGGCTTCGCCGATGACGATGCCATGAAGGCGTTCAGCTGGCGGCGCACAAGCGAGCCCGCCTAGCGCTTGATCGAGCGCAGTTGGCGGCGCGGCGCGTGCGCATGCAGCGGAGCCCGAGGAGTGCGATGCTGAGGCGGAGGAGGAGGAGCTCATGATGGTCATCCTCCTCGGCATCCAGTTCGCCGGAGCACACCGCCATGACCTCGACGCCGGCGTGGGAGTTTGCGGGAAGCCCAGACGCGGCGTGTTCCCGGCGTTGATGTGCAAAGACGGCCTTCGCGGCTCGGGCGCTCGACCAACGCCGGCGACCCGCCGAGTTGTTGCGCTTTGGCAGCGACTCTTTGGGCGGCCCTTCGTGGCGGGCGAGCTCCTGGGCGCGGCGGTCCGCGAAGAACTCCTCCCAGTACAGGAGGTTGTCCGACGACTCGGTGGGGGAGGGGTCGTCCATGGCGGTGATGTATTCTTGAATCTCGTACGGCAGCTCCTCCGGCGTCGACGCCGGCAGGATAGGGATGCCGCCGACGCTGGGCTTCCATCCCGGAGAGTTCCATGTGTCCGGCGGCGCCATGTAGCCGGCCTCGTAGAGCAGGCACGCCTCCCAGGCAATGAGGGTACGCCTGTAGAAGCCGTTCACCGCCGCACCGTCGCCGGGGTATCTCTCGGCCATGGATAAAGTGGGGAAGGGAGAGTGGGTGAGAGGGGAAAGTTCGCCGGGGGAGGGGAGCTGTGAGAGAGTGTGAGGTTCTCCGGCGAGGGGTACGGCTTATATAGGCCGAGGTGGGCGGCGAGGGCGGGAGCCAAGGGAGGGAAAAGTGGAAACGGAGGGAAGTTAGTGTCCGCCGGTCCGTCGCGAGAGCCGAGGCGACGGCGGTGGCGCCGCAATTCAGCGACGCGTGGCCGACGCGACGAGCAGTTAATTTCCGGCGGTCGCCGCGTGGTTCCGAGGATGACGACGAGTCGGCTTCCGTCGTTGACTCGGTGGGTGCATGCGCCGTTTCATTTTTTTTTCGCCGAGTTCGCTGCGTTCCGGCGTTCCCAGGGCGTATCCGGGAACCTGGATTCGGCATGTGTAGTCCGGACCAAAATTGACCAAAATCCGACCGAAAACATGTCCCTAGATACACGACTAGGCCGATTCGACTTCCGGATCAGTGCGAGTAGAGATGCTTTTAGCACCATCGTGCACGCCGGCCGTACCGTCCTTGGTCTCTTGTCTCGGCCTGCCGATAATCCTTTTTTTTCTTTCCTATTATTATGCGCATGATAGCAGTTAGTACTCGATAGCTTCATAAACTTCATAATCAAAATCACTTTCCCCCGACCTCTCTCTGTCACCTCAGGGAACGGGTCTCTCCGTGAAAAACAAACGAGACGTAAATGTTGCAGAGATGATGCATGCCTATACCTGATTCGTCCGTTAGCGCTGATGATCCGGCGCATCAACGATGGCTACACCTGACCTGAAACAGAAAGGGACCGGAGGCCATTGGAGAGGACTGCAGCACCTCGCAGTCTCACCGGGAGACCGGGGAGCATGCTAGCCCTCTAGCTCCGCCACACATGGACGGACCGTGCTCGCCGACGCATGGCGCCGTGGCCCGTCTATTTCCTTTTGCGCAATTCGAAGTGACTTGCGTGAAAGCGACGGCCATGGACTTTCCTCCGGAGGCCGGAGCGCTCGTCCCAACGGGTGCAAAGCCTTCAGGTGACACCTGCGTCTGCCGGTGCAGTTTCGGTACCACATCAATAATGCAGAGGATGGCATGATGACGTCTCTTGGATCTTGAAGTATACCAGGCTACCAGCGAGGAGAATCCAGTAGCAGTGTCAGGATCTGTGATTGAGTGATGCACTCTTGTGCCATTAGCTGCCGGCTTCTCCTCAGCTTCAGGCTTCAGAACCGGCTGCTGGTTATTGCTTTCTTGTGGAGGACACCGCTGAGCACTAAAACGCGATGTCAGGACTCAGGAATCAGGATACAGATTTTCATAGAAAGCCTGGTCTTGCGTGACAGTACCTTTAACCTGCTACCAATTTTCTCCGGAAAAAAGCACAGGTGGCAGTTTTTTTTTCAAAAGAGTGTTTCGCCCCGCTTTATAAACAAAACACACCGGTAAGACCGCTGCTGGGCCAGACAACACAACACCCAAAGGAAGAGAACGCACAGACGAAAATGCTGGGGCAACAGCTACAACATGCCAAAAAAGAAAAGAAATGGAAAAAACGGCGATACGACGAAACAAGGGTGGACCGTCATCGCTGCGCCCTCCGAAATTGTGCCACCACACACCTAATACCCTAAATCGCCCAGTGTCAAACAACACCTTCAAGAAGGGGAGCGTCGTCGACACGTCATCTTTGTCCGGACCAAATAATCGGCCCTAGGGTTTCCCCCGACACTTGGAGTTGAGAGGACGAGGGGTATCCTAGACGCCCTCCAGGAAGGAATGGCGCCACCCGAAGGCGGCGCCGCGTCGGAGTCGGACATACCGACAAGGATTTCTCCCTACCCCGTCCCCCAAAAAAACCCGGGCAAGTAAGAGCATCACCACCAGCTTCAGCGCCCACTAGCACAACTTGAGGCCACCATCGTCATCGTCGCATCGAGGACACTATCAAGCAGCCCGCAAGCTGGAAGCAAACGACATAGCTCAAGCTAGAAACGACACTGCAGAAGCCACACGGGAGGAGCCCACCTCCACCACCAAGTAGTGGTCGTCGACCGGACAAGACAGCAGGGGCACACCAGGCCCAAACGGGCCCGGACGGATCCAGATGGGCCCGTAAAGCCCCCGCCACCTTGCTGCGAACAGGCGGGCCGCTGCTATGCCATCCCCAATCAGAGCTTAGTCTCTGCCGCCATCTACAGGAACCAACGCAGCTGCGGGCACGCAGGCCCGCCGATGCCCAGATCGAGCCCAAGGGGCCTAGATCTGGGCCGGGAGATCTGCACCCGATCTGCCCGCGAGGAGCCGCGCCGCCCCTCCGAACCACGCCGGCGCCGCCGTCCAGTGGCCCACGGAGGAGCTCCGAGCCGCGCCTTCCCGAGGAGCACCGCCGCCGGAGGGAGAACCGGCCCCGACCGGACCCAAGGATGCGGGAAGAGGATAGCCGCTGCCGGCTGCCGCTGCAACCGGCCAAGCAACCCTGCCGGCGAGAGAAGGGAGGAAGAGGGGAGGTTGGCCGGAGTAGGTGGGTTGGCCCTCGTTGCCCTCGGGGGGGGGGGGGTCGAGAGGAGCAGGTCCGCTCGTGTTTTTTCCTTCGCCGTGTCCACCAATTCATTTTCTTCCTGTATGATTCATGGACTCACTCATGCATAGAGTATGATCACCAAGTCGAGGCTGTTCCTATCTTGCATAAATGTCGTCCATGTCGGTTGAACCACATGATATGCCGCCGAATTAAGCATAATGGTTGCAACCTTTGTGAAAATTTTGAAACTAACATTGGAGAGATAGATCGGCGGATGTAAGTCGTCACCGCGTCCAGCGTCCCCCCCCCCGCTCAGGCGGTCGGGACAAACCCTAGCCGCCACTTCCTCCGTCCCCCTGCCCGCCTTCTTCCCCCGTCGTCGCCATGGAACACCGCAGGCAAAGCCCTTGTGGTGCCGGCGGAGGAGGGCACCCTTTCTCTCACCGCGCGCGCAGGCCTGGCGGGACTTCTGGTGGCGCTTCTGTGAGATCTTGGGCAGCGGCGTGCTCGTCTGGCGGCGGGGTTTCGGCGGCGACGCGACTGCGGCGACAACGCGCGCTGCCTCCGGGTGCCGCAGCGGTGGCGCTCACCTGATGGAGGTGCGTTCGGCAGGCGCAGCTAGCGGGCGTGCTCTGCCGTGGCGGCGCGACTGAGGGTTGCCGGCGGCGGGGCATGGCTGGGCGACCACGGCGGCGGTGCCGGTGGGGGATGCCTCGGGGAGCATCTCGCTGGCGACGGGGTGACCTGGTTGCAGCAGCAGGGGATGGATCCAATGGGCCAGATCTGGGATTGATCTCGTCCCTATTGATGCTGATGCCCGTCCGGGCGGCACTCACCGCAAGGTTATGGAGGAAAGATCCTCCCCTAGGTTCCCGCGAGCTCAATGACTGCCAATCCGAGTCCTATCCTTCACCGGAACTCTCGGAGGTTGTGCGTTGTGACGGTGGCCGGATCCTTGGCTCGAGTGCGTGGAAGCCGCGGCGGCAGCCCCGGAAGGTAGTTTGTGTGGTTGTTCCTTCGGCCATGGGGTGGCGAGGTTCGAACGATGTTCCTCAGACTGACAGCGGTCCGGCTGCCCTGGGTGGACTCGGTGGCGACGATGCTGCTGCTTGGCGGCAAGGATTTGTCAAGGTGGCGGATCCACTGGTGGAGGGAGGAGTTGAGCCCGGTGCTAGGGGTGGCGTGCACGGAGGCACCCTTGCTGCAGTGCGGCGGTGGGACTTTACGAGCCTTGACGAGCTCGACCGGGCCAAGAAGGCCTGGTATGGCCTGCTGCTGCATCCGGTCGGCTATCGCCTTCGGGCGGTGGAGGTTGTTCTCTCCCGTGTGCTGATGCCATGCCTATCCTCGCCGATGGCCCCACTCTCTCGCTCGTATCGGCCTCGTTCCGTGGTCCACGGTGTGTCGGCGGTGAAGACTTCAAGACTGTGTGGGCACCTGCACGTGGGCGACAAGCTTGGTGGAGCAATTCCTTAGCGGACGGGAGAAACCTTTGTCGATTTGACCGCGAGTCGAGATGATCCTATCTTGCATACTGTAGGGTTCGCAGCATAGAAAACAAAAATTTTCCTACGATGTGAACTATATACCAAGATCTATCTACTAGATACAAACAACGGGCAGATGTATATCCGTAGAGAACATACCCTTGAAGACCGACAAAGCTTAACGAGTTCAACTCGTGGTTGATGTAGACGATCTCTTGCCGATCTCAAGATCGAGAGGAAGTCCTAGCACCGCAAATCAGCAAGCATCCGCGTTTCGCACACACACGCTCGAGGCACCGAGAAACCTCCACCTTCTCGCCCGGTGATGCAGCGGAATGAAGCACAACTCTTTCTTGCCGAATAGCCACGGGAACATGTATCTCGCTAGTCCGAGACCATGGGGAATAAATTCTAGAGGGGAGAGATCCTTCACGAGGAGGTGTGAGAGACAAGTGAGGAGGGCCTTTTATAGGAGGAGGGGGACCCCAAGGGGTGGCCGCATGGGGCTTCCCTGCTCCCTCTTCATGTGGGTGGACACTCCACTCACAAATCTCCTTTCAATTCCCTTTAATCAAAAGTCCACTCAAATTCCCATTAAATTTCCACCAAATTTAATGCAAACTCTCATTAAATAAAACTCTTTTATTTTATTCAGAATTTTGTCAATTACTTTAATGACAAACATTCACAAATAACCCCTTGATAGAATTCTATTTCACATGCATAACCACTTTATGCAATTTCACCCGAAAACCTGTTTCAGTATCTAGTGAAATAAATTCCTGCGCTTGTTCGAAACATTTGCTCCAATTGGATGTCGATGTCTCTTAAGTGTGTCACCCTACGGTTCGTGAATAATGCGGACATGATCGAGACCCCTCTCGGATCAATAATCGAAGCGGATCCGAGACCCATATCGACTCCCACACATTCAACGATGACTTTCTTGTGATCGTCGGAACCTTTACGCTAGTATCTTAATCCCTTTGTTTCACGATATATTACATGTCCGATATTCGATCATCGGTATCTCCATACCTAGTTTGATCTCGCATCGACATGCACTCTTTTCTCGTTCTCGTGATATAACATTCTAGTGATCAAATCACTTGCTTGCAATCTAATCAATGTGATATCGTGAGAGGGCCCAGAGTATATCTATCCGTCATCGGATGAACAAATTCCACTCTCGATCCATGAGCCTCAACATAACACTTTATTAGTTCGAATCCATCTTTATAATCACCACATTACGGTGGGACATTTGATGTTATCAAGAAACTCTTCCGGTGTTAGTGATTGACATGATCTAATGGTCTAAGGATTAGGATCACTTCGTAAGTTGTTATAGCAATATAAACTCAATGACTTTGATCGTAATGCTATACTTCGGATGAATGTTCATCACACCATTACACTAATGTTGTGATCCCGTTATTAACAACATCCAATGTCCATGATCAGGAAACTTTGATCATCTTGTTAATCAACGAGCTAGTTTATGAGAGAGGCATAACTAGGAACTTTCTGTTTGTTTATTAAACACACATGTATTAACGTTTCCGTATCAATACAATTATAGCATGCAAAATAAACATCTATCATATACTTGGAATACAGATAATAAACACTTTATTATTGCCTCTCAGGGCATATTCCCTTCAGTCTCCCACTTGCACTAGAGACAATAATCTAGTTACATAGTGATAAATCTAACACCCATTGAGTTCTGGTGTTGATCATGTTTTTCTCTAGGGAGAGTTTTAGTCAACGGATCTGCTACATTGAGATCCGTATGTACTTTACAAATATTTATATCTCCATCCTTGACATGCTCGCGGATGGAGTGAAACCGGCGCTTAATATGCTTGGAATGCTTGTGAGACCTTGGCAATGGCACCATTGTTGTCACAATAGATCACCATTGGGTCCAACGCGTTTGCCACCACTCCTAGTTCGGATATGAACTCCTTCATCCAAACTGCTTCGAGCCGCTCAAGCAAAGAACATATTCGCCTCCGTTGTTTATCCCGCTACCACAGTTGTTTGGAGCTCCTCCAACTAACCGCTCCGCCATTCATGAGAAATACGTATCCGGATTGAGACTTAGAGTCATCCGGATCGGTGTCAAAGCGTCCGACGTAACACTTAGCGACGAGCTCTTCTTCACCTCAGATACAAGAAACATATCCTTAGTTCTTCGTAAGTACTTAAGGATATTCTTGACCGCTATCCATGTTTGAACTGGATCCGATTGGTACCTACTAGTCAAACTAATAGCATGTGCCACATCCGGTCTTGTACATAGCATGGCGACATTATAGAGCCTATGGTGAAGCATAGGGACTTTGTCCATTACCTCTCTTTCTTCCGAATGGGACTTTGAGTCTTACTCAATGTCTTGCCTTGCAACATAGGTAAGAACCCCTTCTTACTTCCGTCCATTTTAAACTTCTTTAAAATCTTATCAAGGTATGTACTTTGTGATAGCCCTATTAGGCGCCCAGATCTATCTCTATAGATCTTTATGCCTAATATGTATGACGCTTCTCCTAGGTCCTTTATTGAAAATTTGCTGTTTATATAACTTTTAACACTGTTTAAAAGATCTATATCATTTCCGATCAATAATATGTCATCCGCATATAATATCAGAAATACCACATTGCTCCCACTCACTTTCTTGTAAATACAAGCCTCTCCATAAGTTTGGACAAATCCAAACTCTTTGATCACCTCATCAAAGCGGAGATTCCAACTTCGTGATGCTTGCTTCAATCCATAGATGGATCGCTGAAGCTTGCACACCTTGTTAGCATCCTTAGGATCGACAAAACCCTTTGGTTGTATCATATACAACTCTTCTTCAATATTACCATTGAGAAACGCGGTTTTGACATCCATCTGCCATATCTCATAATCGAAATATGCAGCAATTGCTAACATAATCCTAACCGACTTTAGCAGCGCTACGGGAGAGAAAGTCTCATCGTAGTCAACTCCTTGAATTTGTTGAAACCCTTTTGTGACAAGTCGAGCTTTATAGACGGTCACATTACCATCAGCATTAGTTTTCCTTTTGAAAATCCATTTGTTCTTCACGGCCTTTCGGTCGTGAGGTAATTCCTCCAAGTTCCAAACTTGATTTTCATACATGGATTCCATCTCGGATTTCATGGCTTCTAACCATTTGTTGGAATCCGGGCTCATCATCGCTTCTTCATACGTCGCAGGGTCATCATTTTCATCAACCATGAAATTCATGACAGGATTTCCGTGACTTCGGAGCTGAGGCGTCTGCTTGACTGCGAGGTTCGTAGTACTCTTCGGAGTTTCATGATCATTATCATTAGTTCCCTCTTCAACAGGTGGAGCCAACTCCGGAACAACTTCCGGCGCTACGCTACCCGCCATACTTTGAAGAGAAGGTTACACAACCTCTTCGAGTTCTACCTTCCGACTACTCACACCTTTCGAGAAACTCTTTCTCTAGAAAGGATCCATTCTGGCAACAAAAACCTTGCCCTCGGATTCGTGATAGAAGGAATACCCAATAGTTTCTTTAGGGTATCCTATGAAGACGCATTTTTCTGCGTTGGGTTCGAGTTTATCCGTTGAAGTTTCTTCACATAAACATCGCATCCTCAAACTTTAAGAAATGATGCTTAGGTTTGTTTCAAACCACAATTCATACGGTGTCTTTTCAACGGATTTAGATGGTGCCCGATTTAAAGTGAATGCAGCAGCTTCTAGTGCATAACCCCAAAATGACAACGGAAGTCCGTCGAGACATCATAGATCGAACCATATCTAATAAAGTACGACACGACGTTCCGACACACCATTTCATTTGTGGTGTTCCGGCAGTGAGTTGTGAAACAATTCCACACTCTTTCATGTGAGTGCTAAACTCGTAATTTAGATACTCACCTCCATGGTGGACCAGAAATTTGATCTTTCTATTACGATGATTTTCCACTTCATTCGAAATTCCTTGAACTTTTCAAAGGTTTCAGACTTGTGTTTCATCAAGTAGATATAACCGTATCTACTCAAATCATCCGTGAAAGTAACAAAATAACGATATCCACCTCGGCCGACACACTCATTGGACCACATACATCGAATGTATGATTTCCAATAAATCATCCTGCCGTTCCATTGAACCGAAAAGCGGCGTTCTAGTCATCTTGCCCATAAGGCATGGCTCACATGTATCAAATGATTCATAATCAAGTGATTCCAAAAGTCCATCCGAATGGAGCTTCTTCATGCGTTAACGCCAATATGACCTAGACGGCGATTACACATATATGCGGATATATCATCATTAAGTTTAATCCTTTTAGCATCAACATTATGAATATGTGTAACATTATCATCGAGATCTAATAGAAATAAACCATTCATCATCGGTGCATGACCATAAAAGATTTCATTCATATAAATGGAACAACCATTGTTCTCGGATTTAAATGAATAACCACTTCGCATAAAACACGATCTAGATACAATGTTCATGCTCAGTGCAGGCACCAGATAACATTTATTCAAGTTTATAACTAATCCCGACGGCAAGTGGAGAGGCAGCGTTCCGACGGCGATCACATCAACGCTTGATCCATTGCCGACACGCATATTGACCTCACCCCTTGCTAGCGGTCGCTTGTTCCGCAGCCCCTGATTCATGTTACAAATATTAGCAACTGAACTGGTATCAAATACCCAGGTGCTACTGCGAGCACTAGTCAAGTACACATCAATAACATGTATATCATATATACCTTTGTTTGCCTTGCCGGCCTTCTTGTCTGCCAGATACTTGGGGCGAAGGCCCGATGGGATCCCTTTACAATAGTAGCACTCGAATCGACTTAGGTCCAACTCGGGTTTTTTTCAGCGCAACAAAGCTTGCCACCCTTACTTCCTTCCGCTTTTCCTTCTTGTCTTTCTTGAAACCAGTGTTCCTATTGATCATCAACACTTGATGTTCCTTTTGATCTCCACTTCAGCTTTTAAGCATTGTGAAGCTCGGGGAGAGACTTCTTCATGCCTTGCATATTATAGTTCATCACGAAGCTCTTATAGCTAGGTGGCAGAGACTGCAGAACACGATGGATTCCTAAGTCAATGGGAATCGATATTCCCAAGGACACAAGCTTATCGGCGTAACCCGACATCTTGAGTACATGCTCACTAACGGAGCTGTGCTCTTCCATCATGCAGCGAAAGAACTTTTCTGAAGTGTTGTAGCTCTCTACAACAGCATGTGTGTCGAAAATCATTTTCAACGCACCCATTGTATCAAATGCATTGCCGTTTTCGAAACGCTTTCGAAGTTCCGGCTCTAGCCCATACAATATGTCGCAATGAACTATTTGTGGTCCTCCTGACGAGTCTGATAGACATTCTTCTCCTCGTCAGGGGCATCATCAAAAGGTGGGGGGCCTAACGGCGCTTCTAGCACATATTGCTTTTGTGCAGCAGAGAGGAGAATCCTCAAATTCATGGCCCATTCGGTAAAGTTGCTACCGTTCGTTGCTAGTTTCTCTTTCTCCATGAACACATTGAAATTAAAAGGTGTGGTGCCATCTACAACAAAATTTGTAAAGTTTAGACTAAGTGTATGATAGATTGAGTTCAAATAATCCATATTATGAATGAACTCCCACTCAAAACGACATCCCTCGTGCCTTTTTGGTGATTACATGAAACAAATCCACTACACCAAGTCCGATCATCACGTGAGTCGGTATAGCTTCAAAGGCGAGCATCAAATGGGCATCATATCAACTATATGACTCATGCTTAACCTTTCGGTCCGTGTTCCGAGGCCATGTATGTACATGCTAGGCTCGCCAAGTTAGAACCTTAGTATTTGCGTGTAACTGTTTTACACCCGAAATATGGTCGTGGATCCAAGAACACCCGATCATCACGTGATGTCTTGGAGCGACGAAAACATAATCGGTGCATACTAAAGGAAGAACACATTCTTATCTTGATATTTAAATGAGGGATCATCTTATTATGCTAACAAAGCGCTAAACAAGCAATATAAGATGCTATCAAAACATCATATGTTTATTAGTGAAATGATATGGTTCCCGCAGATGATCTCTATCATGTGCATCATGGTATGATCACTATCATACCTATATGTGTAAATCCAAGGTCTATGGATTTTACACGCTATGTGTGTTGTAAGAGTATCATCTCATACTTCTACTTACAACACTACCATATCATAACACTAGCCCAGCAACAATATAAACTAGACGCCTCTAATTTATCCATTGCAAGTTTTACGTGGCTTAGGGCTTTCGAGATAGAACCGTTCTTACCTACGAACATGAACCACAACGGGGATAATCAAATTGTTGACAACTCGCTTGCAAAATAGATATTGACTATAGTAGGAGAGATGACACCTAGCCACTTATGCAAACTAGTTGCATGTCAAGCGTGGAACAGGTCTCATGTGCGAGGACATGTAAAGTTTGTCCGGGCCGCTTCATCCCACTATGCCACCAATATCCAAAATTACAACAAAGGAGCAACAACATGATCATCATCGCCCACATACTCATATGTGTACTACCCGTGTAAAGTATCTACGCATAGATCCGGCTCTGATACCACTGTAGGGTTCGCAGCATAGAAAACAAAAATTTTCCTACGATGTGAACTATATACCAAGATCTATCTAATAGATACAAAAAACGGGCGGATGTATATCCGTAGAGAACATACCCTTGAAGACCGACAAAGCTTAATGAGTTCAACTCGTGGTTGATGTAGACGATCTCTTGCCGATCTCAAGATCGAGAGGAAATCCTAGCGCCACAAATCAGCAGCGCATCCGTGCTCGCACACACGTTCGAGGCACCGAGCAACCTCCGCCTCCTCGCTCCATCGATGCAGCGGAAGCACAACTCTTTCTTGCCGAATAGCCACCGGGAACATGTATCTCGCTAGTCCGAGACCATGGGGGATAAATTCTAGAGGGGGAGAGAGATCCTTCACGAGGAGGTGTGAGAGACAAGTGAGGAGGGGGGCTCCTTTTATAGGAGGAGGGGGGAACCCCAAGGGGGTGGCCGGCGCATGGGGGCTGCCCCCTTGCCCTCCCCTCTTCATGTGGGTGGACACTCCACTCACAAATCTCCTTTAAATTCCCTCCACTCAAAAGTCCACTCAAATTCCCATTAAATTTCCACCAAATTTAATGCAAATTCTCATTAAATAAAACTCTTTTATTTTATTCAGAATTTTGTCAATTACTTTAATGACAAACATTCACAAATAACCCCTTGCTAGAATTCTATTTCACATGCATAACCACTTTATGCAATTTCACCAAAACCTGCTTTTGGTATCTAGTGAAATAAATTCCTGCGCTTGTTCATTCTTTCGGCATGAAACATTTGCTCCAATTGGATGTCGGTGTCTCTTAACTGTGTCACCCTATGGTTCGTGAATAATGCGGACATGATCGAGACCCTCTCGGATCAATAATCGAAGCGGATCGAGACCCATACGACTCCACACATTCAACGATGACTTTCTTGTGATCGTGGAACCTTTTATGCTAGTATCTTAATCCCTTTGTTTCACGATATATTACATGTCCGAGATTCGATCATCGGTATCTCCATACCTAGTTTGATCTCGCATCGACATGCACTCTTTTCTCGTTCCTGTGATATAACATTCTAGTGATCAAATCACTTGCTTGCAAGCTAATCAATGTGATATCACCGAGAGGACCCAGAGTATATCTATCCGTCATCGGGATGAACAAATTCCACTCTCGATCCATGAGCCTCAACATAACACTTTATTAGTTCTGAATCCATCTTTATAATCACCATGTTACGGTGTGACGTTTGATGTTATCAAGAAACTCTTTCGGTGTTAGTGATTGACATGATCTCATGGTCTAAGGATTAGGATCACTTCGTAAGTTGTTATAGCAATATAAACTCAATGACTTTGATCGTAATGCTATACTTAGGATGAATGTTCATCACACCATTACACTAATGTTATGATCCTGTTATTAACAACATCCAATGTCCATGATCAGGAAACCTTGATCATCTTGTTAATTAACGAGCTAGTTTATGAGAGAGGCATAACTAGGAACTTTCTGTTTGTTTATTAAACACACATGTATTAACGTTTCCGTATCAATACAATTATAGCATGCAAAATAAACATCTATCATATACTTGGAATACACATAATAAACACTTTATTTTTGCCTCTCAGGGCATATTTCCTTCACATACACTACGGGAAAACAAGGCGTTGCCGTGCGCCAAACCTTTGTCGTCTGTTTGCGCACGGCAGAGAAATGTTTGTCGTGCGTCCTCCTAGAAAACAGCTGGCAAAGAGAACACAGATGGTAAAACTGCACGGGAGTGCATGTCAAATAAAAAACGCACGACAAAGATAGATAAATACACCCGACAAAGAATGACACACGGTAAAACAGCAGCAAAACGCACGGCAAAGGAAATACCCACGGCAAACAGGCAAGGAGAGCCCACATCTTAGCCCAGTTGATGGTGCCGACCTGACGGCAGGCCTTTGCCGTGTACCACCGTCAGGTAGATTTTCAATTTTTTATTTTTCTTACACACGAGTTTTTCGCCCCATATAGATTTTTGAGCGCGCGAATTTATTCCGCGTGAAATTTTAAATAGCTTTTCCGTCTGTTTGGTGGCAAAGACCTTTGCCGTGTATTCAGGTTAGACACACGGTAAAGGAAAGAGCTTTGCCATGTGCTCTGGATATTCACACGACAAAGGCCATTTTTCTTTTTTGGCCATTTTCTGAAGCAACCATCAAAGGGCTAATTGAAAATGATATCATCACATTATTCAAAAATACTAGACCGCCTTACATGTAAATTTTTCCAATCAAAGGATCTCAAACCTTTCCGTCCATCCCTGATGAAAAAGGCAAGTTTCCGCCGAATCGGTAGGAAGTGGGACCGATTTGAACTACATGTACATTATCTAGTGCTCATGATTTTTTGCAAAAATCATTTTTACACTTACAATATGCTATTTTATCAGAGATCCAATGAAAAAATCATGCGAAGAAATCTAGGGGGTAGACCTTCCCGGGGCCCGCAGATGGGTATTTTCGATGGAGAATGACCCCCGGAGCCCCGGGAACCTACCCAAACTTGCATGTGGAGCTAGGAAACTTGCATGTGGACCTAGGATATATGTAAAAGTGTTGTGTAAGTCCCATAGATGCAAGACATAGCTCCCCGGTGTGAGCTTCTTCACATTCATGCGATAACACTTAGCAGATTCCTAGAACTATAGGGGGAAATGTCCCGCCGCGGGTATATTAGGAGCTAGAATGTGCCACAGGGTCCCAAACTTGGTTTTCCTTATATCTATGTGTAGGGTTTCGTAGCATGGAAAACAAAAATTTTCTATCGCATACAAACAAACAAGCCAAGATCTATCTACTAGATTGTAGCAACGAGTCGATGGAATAACTTACCCTCGAAGATTCCAAAGTGTTTAACGAGAGCGGATTCTCGTGGGTGATGTAGTCGTACTCTTCCCGATCTCATTATCGCGTAGACGATCCTTCCGGCTAAGTGCTCCTAGCGCGCATGATCGGTCACACGTTCGGTACTGACGAAGACCTTCCTCTCCTTGTTCCAGAAAATGGAGGTTGTAGCACTCTCCTCGCGATTCCAAAGACAACGGCGTGGTACCTAAGTAGAGGGAGATCCCGCAGGCTTCTTAAGCCGGAGCGAGTATGGTGGAGTATGAGAGAGCTATTAGTGGTCTAGGGATTAGACACACCAATTAGAAGGCTCTAAACCGAAGGCTAGGGCAATTAGAAGCTCTAAACCAAAACGGCTCTAAACCGGAGGCTTTGACTAGGGTTTAGATTAGAGGATAGGAACTTGTGTGTCTAGAGGAGGGAGCCCTGCCCCTCCTTTTATAGGTGGAGGGGCCGGCGCGCCAGGGGAGGGAGGGGAGTCCCTCCCCAACTCGGCTTGGAGGTGGCGGG
This sequence comes from Avena longiglumis, assembly GCA_030063025.1. Classification (NCBI taxonomy): domain Eukaryota; kingdom Viridiplantae; phylum Streptophyta; class Magnoliopsida; order Poales; family Poaceae; genus Avena; species Avena longiglumis. Next base: position 186,775,521 of record CP125974.1, on the reverse strand, counting down.
CCGGTTGGAGGAGGGTCTCCCTCCCCAACTCGGTTTGCCCCCCTCTTTCCTCTTTCCCTCACTTTCCTGTTTTAGCCGTTTGACTTTCAAACTGGCCGTTTGACTTTTCAGTTTGGGATTCAATTTAATCCTTTATTTGGAACAGCGAGAACACTTAGTACATGATGCAATCATTCCAATATGCAATGACACATTCATGTACCCCTTCCCTTCCGAGTCTGGGACATTAGAACCTTCTAGAACATTCCCGATGAAAACAGGAATCATTCCGAACTCCGAAACGGACTTTCCTTATATGAATCTTATTCTCGGACCATTCCGGATCACCTCGTGATATCCGGATCCCATCCGAGACTCGAACAACATTCGGTCTTTCTCATAATACCATAACTACTCAAAACAACGTCAATCCTTATGTGTCTCCTACGGTTCGTGAATTATGCGGACATGATCGAGACACTTCTCCGAACAATAACCAATAGAGGAATCTGGAAATTCATATGGCTCCCACATATTTCTACGATTACTTTGCGATCGAATGAACCAATTACATACGATACCAATTTCCCTTTGTCTCACGATAGTTTACTTATCCGAGGTTATGATCGTCGGTATCTCTGCATACCTAGTTCAACCTCGTTACCGATAAGTACTATTTTATCGTTCCCGTGATATGTGATCCCTTGTGAGCCAGTCACATGCTTGCAAGCTAATTGGATGACATTCCACCGAGAGGGCCCAGAGTATATCTATCCGTCATATGGATGGACAAATCCCACTCTTGATCCATGTGTTTCAACCAATACTTTCCGAACACTCAATGCCACCTTTATAGCCACCCGCCACGGTGTGGTGTTTGATGTAATCAAAGCATCCATCCGGTAAAGGTGATATGCATGATCTCATGGTCGAAGAAATTAGGTTACTATGTATCAGAAAGCATATAGCAATTGAACTATTGAAATGACTTGATCTTTATGCTACGCTTATCTATAGGAGTATGTCCACCATATCATTCTCCTAACGATATGATCTTGTTGTTGATAACATCTCAATGTTCATGATAGGGAAACCACAATCATTAATCAACCAACAAGCTAGTGAAGTATAGAGGCTATACTAGGGACTTCAAATTAAGTTTACAAATCACACAAGTATCAATGTTTCCTTGTTAATACTATTATAGCATGAATGTAAACATTTATCATAAAACACAAAGATATAATAATAACTACATTTATTATTGCCTCTAGGGCATATCTCCAACACTATGGCCTAAAAAAACCTTAACCAACAAAAAAATACATTGGTGGAACCTCGTGCATGTAAATCTAGGGGTATACCTTCCCAGGGCCCTCAGACGGGTGTTTTCGGTGGTAAATGACCTCCGGAGCCCCGGGAACCCATTCAAACTTGCATGTGGACCTAGGAAACTTTCATGTGGACATAGGATACATGTAAAAGTGTTGTGTAAGTCCCATAGATGCAAGACATAGCTCCCCGGTGTGAGCTTCTTCACATTCATGCGATAACACTTAGCAGATTCCTAGAACTATAGGGGGAATGTCCCGCTGTGGGTATATTATGGGCTAGAATGTGCCACAGGGTCCCAAACTTGGTTTTACTTGTATCTATGGCCTAAACAAAACTTAACCTACAAAAAAGTATATTGGTGGAACCTCGTGCGTAGAAAGCTAGGGGGTAGACCTTCCCTCTTGTGGATTGGAGAAGCACAGCCGCTTGTGGATTGGAGACGGTTCCGTCGATCCTTTGATGTACTGTATATGAGACAGATCCATCGTGGCAGGACGAGTGACATGCCTCAAGTAGAGACACGCCCGACGGTTACATCCACACCTATTGACCAAATTCAGGTATATTCTTCTTCCTCGGTCATCCACACTTCATTACATGCTTTCCATTGCAACATTCATGAAATTCTGATGACAAAACGTAGGATGAGGTGGCCACTGAGAGGAGACAAAGGGAGGAGGCCGAGGCCAATGCTCGGCGGATGGAGGAGCGGATAAGACAATAGCAGGAGATGCTGACTCAATAGCAGCAGCAAATGGCTAAGAATGAGAAGATGATGGAGTGGGTGGTACAGAACATGTCATATTTTATGGTGAGTTCTTTCTCATACTCCCTCCGTTTAGAAATATAAGATGTTTTATATTTATGAAGAAGATGTATCTAGACACCTTTTAGTGTCTAGATTCATTTGAACCTATACACTAAAAGGTGTCTAGATACATCTCTTTCACAAACCTAAAACATCTTATATTTCTAAACGGAGTGAGTAGAACCTAAGAGAATCCGAACTCTATTCACCTTTGTGCATGCTTTATTTCCAGGCCTCTCAGCCAAGTGGCGTGACTCTTCCAGATCTTGGTGCTCCTCCTTTCACCTTCCCCACATGGGTAAGTTGTCTTGCATATTAAGTATCAATCTCTACATATCTACGTCTACTTCTTATTGACTAAGAATCAAAACCTTTTTCATCTTGTAGGGACAACCATCAGCTGCATCCAACAATGCGGAGCTCGATGGGTCGGCATGTCAGGATGACACCCTGAGATGACTCCTGCGACGAGTCAACCTACCATCAACAACCAACATGTCATCTGCTGTCTTGGACTCTAGGTTAGGTCTCTATGATCCTTGTAGCTAGCACACGTGTGGAAATCTAGCCATAGAGCATAGGTCTCCATACATAGCTAGCACACGTGTGGAAATCTAGTCAAAATTTGGAAACTATGAATTGTGGCTTGCTATGTTCCTTTACTTGGAGCATAGGTCTCCATACATAGCTAGCACACAGAGATCTTCACCCTTTGCCGACTCAATGTGAACTCTGTATTTCTATGTTGTATGTATTGTGTTTTGGAACTTATATGTATAGAACTATTGACTCTATGTTGTATGGATTGTGTTTTGTAACTTGTATGTATGAAACTATTGACTCTATGTTGCTATGTATGGACCATGGATTCATGTTGTTATGGATCTTGTGCTAGATCCTTGTTTATGATGGTATTTGTTTTCATGGATATTGATCTGGTGCTAGATATGCTGTTATGCAACAATATATGTATATTTTGTGTTTAAACTGTACGGATGAAACAAAAATAAATTAAACTAGAAAATGCTGGGCCACACGGCAAAAGGTATTTTGCCATGGGCTTTTGCGAAATACGCAAGGCAAAAGACTTTAGGTATGCACACGACAAAACCCGCAGACCAAGTGAGAATATTATTTTGTCGTGCGTTGAAAAAAAACATGGCAAAGAGATAGGAAAGGCGCACGGCAAAGCCAAGGCACACAACAGAAGAAGAACGTTTTGCCGTGCGTTGCACTAAAGCGCACGACAAAGAGGACAGAGAGGGAACACGGCAACACGATGCCGCACGGCGAATTGACAAGGACGGCACCGTCACGTCGGCCGCCGTCGTCAAGTACTTTACTTTATAGTGTATTTGGAAAAGCACACGGCAAAGACCTTTGCCATGCGTTTTCCCTAAAGCGCACGACAAACACTCTTTGCCATGCATTTCTTTGTCGTGCAATGTTTGTCGTGCGCTGGCACACAGCAAACCCTTTGCCATGTGGATTATCTATTTTGCCGTGTGGATTTGCCATAAGGCAAAGATCTGTTTTCCCATAGTGATAAAGGCCGTCCATGTCGGTTGAACCACATCATATGCCACCGAATTAAGCATAATGGTTGCAACCTTTGTGAAAATTTTGAAACTAACATGTTGGAAAGATAGCCTATGTTGTTAGATCCATTGAGTTAGAGCTCATGCTTTGTATAATATCTACTAGTCTGTAGGAAAATTCTAGTGCTATGATATTTTTGTGGTGTAATTCTATGGTTTGGATATCCGCAATAAGAAATCCCATTGTTTTATGCTGTACTAGTCCATAATCCAACCGGAAACTTCAAATGGAGGTCTAGCAGCCCTTTATTTTCAATGGAAAATTATATTTTAAAGTTTCAAAACATTCTACAAAAAAACCCTGAATGTAGCCAGATTATATTACAAACGTGCAAAATTTCAATACAAACTACTTTGTATTTCATCCTACACAAAAATGACAAAAATGCGGATATGAGTACAGTGAATGGTGCACATTTCAAAACTATAAAATTTGGCAGATTTTTTTTGTTGTGTATCTTAAAATATAGTACATAATTTTACCGTGAGATTTTGAACGGTTACATGATACATCATTGGATACATCCAAACCCTTTTCAGTTTTTTGAAACTTGTAAATATTATTTTGGAATTTTTAAAAGTAATGGGTTATATGTTGCTCGGTCTCCATAAGTCCAAACTCATAATCCTATTGCATATGGCTGCGCTGTTTTTTGCAGTATCATAAGTTGAATTATCCAAGTATTTTGTCATGTTTTTAAATTGTTTGCTTGCAATATTTATTTTCATTTACATATTTTCTAGTTTGTGTGTTCTCTCTCAACTACTCGAGTCAAGATTCTCAAAAAAAAAAAAACTACTCGAGTCAAGTAGTGTGATATTTTCACGCAGAGAAAGAAAAGAAAGATAATACAGTGGTAGATCTCATGACTGTAATGCTTTCGTAATACAGCATGACGTTGGCACTACCTTTATTTTTGTTCGTCTTTTCATGGGTGGTGTATCTCTACGAATAATTTGTTTACAAGAGCAGGCATCATTATTATCTACCACACTATTTTTATCACTACTATTTAAACATACCCTTTGAGATGAAGGCCCGTGATGCTGATATAGATCGATGTTGATATCTGTGATTTTTACATCTTTACCTAACCTACTACTGATGAGAGCTCGGAATTAAGTAGGTTTCTGAGCCTCTAGCTATAAACCTAACTGAAGTGATGGCAAACGTCATAGGTGTACTACACCATGATTGTCCTCTCATATTGAGACACACACACCTTTAGTACTCCCTTCGGTATAAAATAAGTGATACAGAGTCTAGATATAGTCCCTCCATATACTCCCTCCGTTTGAAAATATATGATGTTTTAGGTTAGTGAAGTTAATGTATCTAGACACCTTTTAGTGCATAGGTTCTAATTAATCTATATACTAAAAGATGTCTAGATACATTTACTTCATAAACATAAAACATTTTATATTTCCAAACGAAGGAAGTACATGCAATCTAGACAAACCGGGTCACATATTTTGGGAACTAAGGAATACATGAAGTTGGCTCACATGTGCAATTCAGACACAAATGTGTATGTTGGGCATTCTCTAATGGACAGTTAGTTCAATGACATGGCTGACTGATTTTTTGAATGGCCCTCTGAATCTTTGTTTCTACTCATCCCTGCATCCATATGGGCTTAGAAATTTCTAAAGAATTGCCCCTGAATTAATTTTGAATTGCCGCTTGTGCAAGGCTACACTAGTGCAGAACACACCCTCTAACAGCGGTTCAGAACACCCTCTAACAGCGGTTTCAGAACCGTTGTTGAGGGTTCGGTGTTAGAGCCCCCCATTTAACAGCGGTTCGTATACGAACCGTTGTTAAAGGATGGCGCACGTGGGGCTACCACAGCGCTCAGGCCCCCCCTTTAACACCGGTTCGTAAAGGTTCTCTGCCGCAGCTGGAAAACGGCATAAATCTCTGCCGCAGCAGAGTTCTGCCGCCGCCCTGTTTTGGACGGATTTCTACGGCGTGGCGGGGACGGGGTGGAGGGGGATCGATCGGGATAGGTATACACATACATCATCAGTACATACGAGTACATTAATAATTAAGCAACTATTATTATACACAACCATCGTCATTGTGGTATTCTCGTACACGTTGAAGCATCAAGAATAAGACAAACACGTTCAAGCATATATACAATATAACATCTTCGTACACGTTCATTTTGGATATCTAAAGAGTTCTCCGTCAGGCGTGACGACCTCATCAAGTATGAACCCCGCCAATTTCTATTGAATGGCTCGTATGCGGTCAAATGGTAAGAGTTTGTTCCGCATCCGTTCGATCTAAATATATATGAAGAATGAGGTAAATATATATATATAAGAATGAAACTCAACTGATGGTAATAAAATAATGTTGTGTACTTCGTTTACTTACTCTAAGTTGTTCTAGTGCGACTTGGCCCATCGCACATATCGTGTTGCGAATGAACTCACAAACGTAGTATCCACATAAGTTATTGCCGGGTCCCTGATGCACGCACTTTACGAGAATAGAGAGTTCAATCAAAATAATAATCAATAAAGCATGATACGCAGACCTAGCTGGCTAGTATTACTTACATTTTGGTCTACAAAATTTAGTTCTTCTGACGATTCACCCACGGTCCTGCCCGTGAACCTTTTCCAAACCCTGTCCGGCAAAGAAAATGGATAAAGGAGTAATTAATTACTTGTTGTCCGATCTAGTGCGATAATATGATTGAAACTACCTATGGAGCATCTCTTTAAATTCTGCCCATAGCTCTTGGTATTTTCGTAACGAGTTCATGACAAGAACTTTTTCTGAGTCAACTTGAATGACTACCAGAATAAAGTGGAACCTACGCACGCATAACTCATCATCAGTTATACTTAACTTCGAGTAAGCCGAAACATAATGTGTACAAGAGAGGGTAACACTCACGAGAAGTTTTAAGGCAATAGTATTTCCCTTTTGGTTTGTTGTCTCAGTAAAGACGTTAGCAAGAAATCTTCTGTTTGCTCGGGTTTGTGTTTTACCACTTCTTCATGAACTCTATTTGGGTCAACGAACCCAATGTCAAAAGGGCCTCCTTTCATGCCTTTCATAACCTTTTTTACTGCATAATAGTATATACATATATGGTGAGCATATATATACATATAATTAATGAATTGAATGAGCTGAGATAGAAATTACAGAAATAGTACTTACACACAATAAAGACCGATGGCAGCTTTGTCGAGTTCCTTGTGATTGAATAAAAAATGCAAGTCTTGAATGTTGAAGGTGATCTCGTCGTCTTCGCACAAGAAAATTTGATCTCTTTTATGCGTCGTGATCCATTCTACCTTTCTCGTCTTGCAGAAATCAAGGTACCACTTATGCGATCTTCGCATTTTTGTTGGTAGATTCTTGAGCTCCTCTTTCTTGACGAGATTCTTCCCTTACTTCCATGGTTGTATGGGGTTGACATCGCCTTTCGGCAAGTGGTCTCCCATGATGTTCAAGTTGTTGGAATTATGCCCTAGAGGCAATAATAAAGATGTTATTATTATAATTCTTGTTCATGATAAAGTTTATATTCCATGCTAGAACTGTATTAAGCGGAAACTTTGATACTTGTGTGGTTTATGAACAACACCGTGTCCCTAGTACGCCTCTATGGACTAGCTCATTGATTAATGATGGTTAAGGTTTCCTAACCATAGACATGAGTTGTCGAATAATAATGAGATCATATCTTTGGGAGAATGATATGATGGACATACCCAAACTAAGCAGAGCAATTAGATCATGTCATCGTGTTCATCTTTGCGAAGCTTTTCTTATGTCAAATATTGTATTCCTTAGACCATGAGATAATTCAACTCCCTGGTATCGGAAGAAAGCTTTGAGGTCATCAAACGTCATCATATGAGAGGGTGATCATAAAGGTGTCTCTCAGGTGATCGAAAGTACCTGTTGGGTTGTATGTGTCAAGATGGGATTTGTCCCTCCCAAGTCGGAGAGATATACTTCGGGCACACTCGGTAATCGATATCAACACCGCTTGCAAGCACGTGGTTAAGGAGTTAATCACAAAGTGATATCGGATTACGGAACGAGTAAAGTACTTGCTGTGAACGAGATTGAACTAGGTATCCGGTACCGACGATCGAATCTCGGGCAAGTAAAATATCGCGAGATGAAGGGAATATATATATATGAGATTGATTGAATCCTGGCATCGTTGTTCATCCGATATGATCATCGATGAATGTGTGGGAGTCAATATGGGTTTCCAGACCCCGCTGTTGATTATTGATAGAAGATCATGTCTGCATATTCTCGAACCCGAAGGGTCACACACTTAACGTGTCTCGACGCTAGGATAGATTGGATAATTGGTTTATGAGTTTTTGTTCGGAGTCTCGGATGAGATCCAAGACATCACGAGAGGTTCCGGAATGGTCCGGAGAATAAGATTCATATAAGGCAAAGCATATTTTGGAGTTCGGAATTGTTTCGGGTTATTCGGTATTGTACCAGAAGTTTCTAGAACCTTCCGGAGTGGGACCAACGTGGCCCCACTTGTCGGGAGGGGGTGTGGGCCTACGAGGGAGTGCCCTGGCCGCATTGGGCCTAGGGCACAAGGCCCCATAGGCCCAGCCGGCCAAGCACCTAGGGAAACCCTAGGGGAGCTTCTAGAAGGGGGGGGGACTTGCCCCCCACTCCTCCCTCCTTGGCCGCCGGCCTAGGGCTTGGGGGAGGGGCAAGGGCCAGCCACCCACCCCTCTATATAAAGAGGGCTGGGGGCTCACCCTCCCCACACCTCCTCCTCAACCCTAGCCGCCCTGCTGCCCCTCCTCTTTCTCTCCCTCCCGACTGCGCGTAGGCGAAGCCCTGCCGTAGAAACTCTCCACCGCTTGCACCGCGCCATCGCGTTGTAGATCCAATCCATATCTCCACCCCACTTGCTGTACCGAGGAAGGAGGAGACGTTGAGGTGCCGCACATGTGCATCTCTCGGAGGCATCGCCACTTGCGGTGTTAGATCGGATCGGATCATGAGGAGGAGAAGCGAGTACGACTACATCAACCACATTCCGTCGAACGTTCCACTGTGCGAATCTTCAAGAGTATGAAGATCTCATCTGTCCCCCCTCGTTGTTTGCCTCTCCTAGATTAGATCTTGGCTTTTCCCGTTCGCATCCGTAGAATTTTTTTGATTTACTATGCTGCGAAACCCTTCAGTGGTATCAGAGCTAGATCTATGCGTAGATGTGTTTCACGAGTAGAACGCAACATGGTTGTTGCGGGCGTTGATGTTTTCTGTTGCAAGCCTCTTGTTTGTGTACTTCTTATGACGCGGGATAGTGAGATCGAAGCGGTCCAGGCCAACCTTACGCGACCTCGTTTGCGATACCAGCTCCGCACTTGACGTGTGTCTTGTTCCACACATGCGGCTGGTGGATGCCAGTTTCTCTCACTATAGTTGTTATGGGATTTACAACGGAGTTTGGCAACCATAATATCACCGTTGTGGCTTTCTGTAGGTAAGAATCGTTCTTAGATTGTTACTCCCATAAGCCACGTAAAACATGCAACAACAAAGTAGATGCGTCTAACTTGTTTTTACAGGGAGTGTTTTCTGTGATATGGTATGGCCCAAGATGTGATGTGTATGTTGTATGCAATGATCATGTTTTGTAATGTTTCATGACTTGCATGTCGATGAGTACACAACCGGCAGGAGCCATATGGTTGTCTTTATAATTGTGTATGACCTGTGTGTCAACTTCTTATACGCCATGTAATAGATTTACTTTATCGCTGAGTAGTTAGCAATAGTTGTAGTTGCTATTCGTGGTGGAGGCAATCATGGTGGAGTGATGGAGATGATGCCGGCACACACAAGATGGAGATCATTGCGCGAAGATTGGCTATACCATGTCACATAAAGTTATATGCATGTGATGTTTATCCTTTTATGTATCTTATTATGCTTAGATCGCGACGGTAGCATTATAAGATGATTCCTCACTTAAAGATCAAGATAAAACTGTGTTCTCCCCATGTATGCACCGTTGCAAAAGTTCGTCGTGTTCAAGCATCACGTGATGATCGGGTGCTATAAACTCTACGTTCACATACAACGGGTGCAAGCCAGTTTTACACACGCGGAAATACTTTGGTTTGACTTGACGAGCCTAGCATGTACAGACATGGCCTCAGAACACATGAACCGAAAGGTTAAGCATAAATCATATGAATGATATGATCGACACTTCGTTGTCCACCATTGAAACCACATCTCTTCTCGTGAAGATCGGATTAGGTGTGGTGAATTTGGATCATGTTCACTAAACAACTTGAGGGATGTTGAATTTAGTGGGAGTTCATCTAGTAATTTGATTAAGTTGAACTAGTTATCATGAACATAGTCTAAATTGTACTTGCAAATTTTGTAGATCAAATGGCTAAGTCCAACTTCAACTTCAACGTTTTTGCTGAGAAAGAAAATATTAAGAACAATGGGTCTAACTTCACCAATTGGTTCCGCAATCTGAGAATCATTCTCGCTGGCGGACAAAAGGACTATGTCCTTGAGAAAGCGCTAGGTGACGCCCCTGCTGTAGATGCGCCGGCTGATAAGAAAGATGTTTATCAGTCGCGCAAAGATGATTAGGGTGTGATTAAGAGCACCATGTTGTTTGCTATGGAATCGGACCTTCAAAATCGTTTTGAGGATTTCCCGGGCCCCTTTGAGATTCTTGAGGAACTGAAAACTATGTTCCAGACTCAGGCCCGTTCTGAGAGATATGAGATCTCTGAGAAATTCTTTAACTGCAAGATGGAGGAAGGGAGTTACGTTAGTGAGCATGCCATTAAGATGTCGGGCTACACTCAACGCCTTGAGCAACTGGACTGCAAGATTCCAGAGGAGCTCAAGATTGATAGGGTTCTGCAATCACTCCCTCCTAGCTACAAAGGTTTTGTAGTTACTCATAATCAGATTGGTTCCACTGATACAATCACCGAGCTCTTCGCTAAGCTGAAAGCTGCGGAGGTGGACATCAAGAAGGATAATCATGTGTTGATGGTCAACAAGCCCCCCAGCTTTAAGAAAGGTAAGGGTGCAAAGAAGCCCTTCAAGAAAGGCAGCGGCAAGCGTGTTGCCTCTGCTGAGAAGAAGCTCAAGTATGGACCTATTAATCGAAAGTGCTTCTATTGCAAGGACAAGGGTCACCGAAGCGAATCGTCCGAAGTACTTAGTGGACAAGAAGGCTGGCACCATCAAAGGTATATTTGATATACATGTCATTGATGTTTTCCTTACTAGCCCTCATTGTAGTGCCTGGGTATTTGATACCGGTTCAGTTGCTAATATTTGTAACTCGAAACAGGAACTGCGGAATAGACGGCGGCTAGCGAGGGATGAGGTGACGATGCGCGTTGGCAACGGATCAAGAGTTGATGTGATGGCCGTCGGCATGCTGTCCTTAGTTTTACCTTCGGGATTAGTTTTAAACCTCAATAAATGTTATTATGTGCCTGCGTTGAGCATGAACATCATATCTGGATCGTTTTTATTGCAAGACGGTTATTCATTTAAATCTGAGAATAATGGTTGTTCTATTTATATGATTAACATCTTTTATGGTCATGCACCTGCTGTGAATGGTTTATTTCTTCTGAATCTCAAAAGGGATGAACACACATCCATAACATTGAGGCTAAGAGATGCAAGGTAGATAGTGATAATACTACTTATTTGTGGCACTGTCGTCTAGGTCATATTGGTGTAAAACGCATGAAGAAACTCCATTCTGATGGACTTTTGGAGTCTCTTGATTTTGAATCATTTGACACATGCGAACCATGTCTCATGGGCAAGATGATCAAAACCGCTTCTCGGAATGATGGAGCGAGCAACGGACTTGTTGGAAATCATACATACCGATGTATGCGGACGATGAGTGTTTCGACGCCGTGGATATCGCTACTTTCTCACTTTTATCGATGACTTAAGTAGATATGGGTATATCTATTTAATGAAACATAAATCTAAAACATTTGAAAAGTTCAAAGAATTTCAATGAAGTGGAGAACCATCGTAATGTAAAAATTAAGTTTCTACGATCCGATCGTGGAGGTGAATATTTGAGTTATGATTTTCTCACGCATCTTAAAGCAAGCGGAATCTCGCAACTCACACCGGAACACCACAAATAAGAATGGTGTGTCTGAACGACGGAATCGAACTCTATTAGATATGGTCTGATCAATGATGTCTCTTACTGATTTGCCGTTATCATTTTGGGGTTATGCATTAGAAACCGCTGCATTCATTTTAAATAGGGCACCATCTAAATCCGTTGAGACGACACCGTATGAACTGTGGTTTGGTGCTAAACCTAAGTTGTCGTTTCTTAAAGTTTGGGGATGCGAAGCTTACGTCAAGAAGTTCATGCCGGACAAGCTCGAACCCAAAGCGGAGAAATGCGTCTTCATAGGATACCCTAAGGAAACTATAGGGTATACCTTCTATCACAGATCCGAAGGAAAAGTGTTTGTCGCAAAGAACGGATCCTTTCTTGAGAAGGAGTTTCTCTCGAAAGAAGTGAGTGGGAGGAAAGTAGAGCTAGACGAGGTTGTTGAACCTTCTCTTGAGTTGGAGATTAGCGCAGCACCTGAAATTGTTCCAGTGTCGTCTGCACCAACAATAGAGGAAGCTAATGACAAGGATCATGAAGCTTCGGACGATGCTACTACTGAACGTCGCAGGTCGACAAGGTCACGTGCCCCTCCTGAGTGCTACGACAACCCTGTCTTAACTGTCTTGTTAGTAGACGACAGTGAACCTGCGAACTATGAGGAAGCGATGATGAGCCCAAACTCTGAGAAATGGCTAGAGGCCATGAAATCCGAATTGGGATCCATGAGTGAAAACCAAGTATGGAATTTGGTGGACCCTCCTAGCGACCGAAAGGCCGTTGAGTGCAAATGGATTTTCAAGAAGAAAACGGACGCGAATGGTAATGTTGTTGGAATTATGCCCTAGAGGTAATAATAAAGATGTTATTATTATAATTCTTGTTCATGATAAAGTTTATATTCCATGCTAGAATTGTATTAAGCGGAAAGATTGATACTTGTGTGGTTTGTAAACAACACCGTGTCCCTAGTACGCCTCTATGGACTAGCTCATTGATCAATGATGGTTAAGGTTTCCTAACCATAGACATGAGTTGTCAATTGATAATGAGATCATATCATTGGGAGAATGATATGATGGACAGACCCAAACTAAGCGAAGCAATTAAGCAATTAGATCGCTTCATCGTGTTCATCTTTGAAGCTTTTCCTATGTCAAATATTGTATTCCTTAGACCATGAGATAATGCAACTCCACGGTATCGGAAGAAAGCTTTGAGGTCATCAAACGTCATCCTATGAGAGGGTGATCATAAAGGTGTCTCTCGTGATCGGAAAGTATCTTGGGTTGTATGTATCGAGATGGAATTTGTCCTCCCAAGTCGAAGAGATATACTTGGGCCCACTTAATCGATATCAACACCGCTTGCAAGCATGTGGTTAAGGAGTTAATCACAAAGTGATATCGGATTACGAACGAGTAAAGTACTTGCCGTGAACGAGATTGAACTAGGTATGACGCATCGATCGAATCTCGGCAAGTAAAATATCGCGAGACGAAGGAATATATATATGGGATTGATTGAATCTCGGCATCGTGGTTCATCCGATATGATCATCGATGAATGTGTGGAGTCAATATGGGTGCCTGCACCCGCTGTTGATTATTGATAGAAGATCATGTCAGATATTCTCGAACCCGCAGGTCACACACTTAACGATATCTCGATGCTAGGATAGATTGGATAATTGGTTTATGAATTTTTGTTCGAGTCTCGGATGGGATCCGGATATCATGAGAGGTTCCGGAATGGTCCGAGAATAAGATTCATATAAGGCAAGGCAGTTTTTGGAGTTCGAATTGTTCCGGTTAATCGGTATTGTCTGGAAGCTTCTAGAACCTTCCGAAGGAAGGGACCAACGTGGCCCCACCTTCCGGGAGGGGCATGGGCCTATGAGGGAGTGTCCTGGCGCATTGGGCCAGGGCACAAGGCCCCATAGGGCCTAGCCGATCTGGATAAGTTTAAACTCGTTTAAACTAGAGATAGGATTTCTAGATAAGGGAGAGTTTAAATCGCTTAAACTAGAGATAGGATTTCAAGATAAGGAGAGTTTAAATTGTTTAAACTAGAGATAGGCTTGGATGAGGGCAGGGCTGGCCGCCTCTATATATAGAGGGGTGCGCCCCCAACTACTCCACACCTTCCTCCAAGCCCTAGCCTTGCTACCTTCCTCTCTCCTCCCGATCGCTTGTAGGCGAAGCCTGCAGAAATTCTCCACCATATACACCACGCCGTGTTGTAGATCCAATCTATCTCTCCACCATACTCGCTGGTCCGAGGAAGGAGGACGCCGAGGTGCTGCACGTGTGCATCTCACGAGGCACCGCCACTTGTGGTGCTAGATCGGATCGGATCGCGAGGAGAAGTAGTACGACTACATCACCCACATTCCGATTTAACGCTCACTGTAGAATCTTCAAGGGTATGAAGATCTAATCCAATCTCTCTTGTTGATTGCATCTCCTAGATTAGATCTTGGCTTTCCTTTGTTCGCATCCGTAGAAAATTTTGATTTACTATGCCGCCAAAACCCTTCAAAGGGTATCGAGCTAGATCTATGCGTAGATGTGTTTCACGAGTAGAACGCAACATGGTTGTTGCGGAGTTGATGTTTTCTGCTGCAAGCCTCTTGTTTGTGTTCTTCTTATGACGCGATAGTGATATTGAAGCGTCCGTGCCAACCTTACGCGACGCCGTCATGACCGGCCCGCACTTGACTTGTGGCTTGTACCACACATGCGGCTGGTGGATGTCGTCTCTCACTATAGTTGTCATGGGATTAACACCGAGTTTGCCAACCATAATATCACCGTTGTGGCTTTCCGTAGTAAGAATCGTTCTTAGCATCTACTCCCATAAGCCACGTAAAACATGCAACAACAAAGTAGAGGCGCCTAACTTGTTTTTGCAGGAGTGTTTTCATGTGGTATGGCCCAAGATGTGATGTGTATATTGTATGCGATGATCATGTTTTGTAATGTTTCACGACTTGCATGTCGATGAGTACACAACCGCAGGAGCCATATGGTTGTCTTTATAATTGTGTATGACCTGCGAGTCAACTTCTTATGCGCCATGTAATAGCTTTTACTTTATCGCTAAGTAGTTAGCAATAGTTGTAGTTGCTATTCGTGGTGGAGGCAATCATGGTGGAGTGATGGAGATCATGCCGAACGCACAAGATGGAGATCATTGCGAGGATTGGCTATACCATGTCACATAAAGTTATATGCATGTGATGTTTATCCCTTTATGTATCTTATTATGCTTAGATCATGCGGTAGCATTATAAGATGATTCCTCACTTAAAGATCAAGATAAAACTGTGTTCTCCCCAAGTATGCACCGCTATGAAAGTTCCGTGTCCAAGCATCACGTGATGATCGGGTGCTATAGACTCTCATCACATACAACGGTGCAAGCCAGTTTTGCACACGCAGAAATACTTGGGTCTAACTTGACGAGCCTAGCATGTACAGACATGGCCTCAGAACACAAGAACCGAAAGGTTAAGCATGAGTCATATGAATGATATGATCGACACTTTGTTGTCCACCATTGAAACCACATCTCTTCTCGTGATGATCGGATTAGGTGTGGTGAATTTGGATCGTGTTCACTAAACAACTTGAGGGATGTTGAATTTAGTGGGAGTTCATCTAGTAATTTGATTAAGTTGAACTATTTATCATGAACATAGTCTAAATTGTACTTGCAAATACTGTAGATCCAATGGCTAAGTCCAACTTCAACATCAACGTTTTTGCTGAGAAAGAAAAGCTTAGGAACAATGGGTCTAACTTCACCAATTGGTTCCGCAATCTAAGAATCATTCTGTCTGGCGGACAAAAGGACTATGTCCTTGGGAAAGCGTTAGGTGACCCTCTGCAAATCGCGCTACCGATGAGAAAGCTGTCTATCACAAGCAAAGATGATTATGGTGTGATTAAGAGCACCATGTTGTTTGCTATGGAACCGAACTTCAAAATCGCTTTTGAAACTATCCCGGACCTTTGAGATTCTCGAGGAGCTGAAAACCATGTTTCGCACTCAAGCCCGCTCGAGAGATATGAGATCTCCGAGAAGTTCTTTAATCGCAAGATGGAGGAAGGGAGTTCGTTAGTGAGCACGCCATAAAGATGTCGGCCACACTCAACGCTTTGAGCAAGCTGGAATGCACGATTCCAGGAGCTCAAGATTGACAGGTTCGCAATCACTCCTCCCAGCTACAAAAGTTTTGTAGTGACTCATAATCGATTGGTTCCATCGATCACCGAGCTCTTCGCAAAGTCAAGGTGCGGAAGTGGACATCAAGAAGGATAATCATGTGTTGATGGTCAACAAGCCTCCTTTAAGAAAGGTAAGGAGCAAAGAAGCCCTTCAAGAAGGGCGGCAAGTTTAATGCCCCCGCCGAGAAGAAGCTCAGTCCGGTCCCAAGCCGACAATCGAGTGCTTCTATTGCAAGGACAACGGTCATCGAAGCGCAATCGTCCAAGTACTTAGCGGACAAGAAGGCTGGCACCATCAAAGGTATATTTGATATACATGTTATTGATGTTTTCCTTACTAGCCCTCGTTGTAGTGCTCGGTATTTGATACCGGTTCGCTTGCTAATATTTGTAACTCAAACAGAGCTACGAAATAGGCGGCTACGAGGGATGAGGTGACGATGCGCGTTGGCAACGGATCAAGAGTTGATGTGATGGCCGTCGGCACACTCTCCTTAGTTTTACCTTCGGATTAGTTTTAAACCTTAATAAATGTTATATGTGCCTGCGTTGAGCATGAACATTATTTCCGGATCATGTTTATTGCAAGATGGTTTTTCATTTAAATCGGAGAATAATGGTTGTTCTATTTATATGATTAACATCTTTTATGGTCATGCACCTCTTGTGAATGGTTTATTTCTTCTAAATCTCGAAAGGGATGAAACACACATCCATAACATTGAGGCTAAGAGATGCAAAGTAGATAGTGATAATACTACTTATTTGTGGCAATCGCTGCCAGGTCATATTGGTGTAAAGCGCATGAAGAAACTCCATTCGATGGACTTTTGGAGTCTCTTGATTTTGAATCATTTGACACATGCGAACCATGCCTCATGGGCAAGATGATCAAAACCCCGTTCTCCCAGATGATGGAGCGAGCAACGGACTTGTTGGAAATCATACATACCGATGTATGCGAGCGATGAGTGTTTCGACGCGGTGGATATCGCTATTTTCTCACTTTTACCGATGACTTAAGTAGATATGGGTATATCTATTTAATGAAACATAAATCAAACATTTAAAAGTTCAAGGAACTTCGTAATGAAGTGGAGAACCATCGTAATGTAAAGATTAAGTTTCTACGATCCGATCGTGGCGAATATTTGAGTTATGATTTTCTCACGCATCTTAAAGCAAGTGGAATCGCTTTCACAACTCACGCCACCGGAACACCACAACGCAATGGTGTGTTCGAGCGAATCGAACCCTATTAGATATGGTCCGATCAATGATGTCTCTTCGATTTGCCGTTATCATTTTGGGGTTATGCATTAGAAACCGCTGCATTCACTTTAAATAGGGCTCCGTCTAAACTGCTGAGACGACACCGTATGAGCTATGGTTTGGTGCTAAACCTAAGTTGTCGCTTTCTTAAAGTTTGGGGATGCGAAGCTTACGCCAAGAAGTTGATGCCGACAAGCTCGAACCCAAAGCGAGAAATGCGTCTTCATAGGATACCCTAAGGAAACTATTGGGTATACCTTCTATCACGTAACCAAGGCAAAGTGTTTGTCGAAGAACGGTTCCTTTCTTGAGAAGGAGTTTCTCTCGAAAGAAGTGAGTGGAGGAAAGTAGAGCTTGACGAGGTTATTGAACCTTCTCTTGAATTGGAGAGTAGCGAAGACCTGAAATTGTTCCAAAGGTCTGCACTAACAATAGAGGAAGCTAATGACAAGGATCATGAAGCTTCGGACAATGCGCTATCGAACGTTGCAGTCGACAAGGTCGTGCCCCTCCCGAGTGGTACTAAGAACCTGTCTTTGCCTTGTTGGTAGAAGAAGTGAACCTACGAACTATGAGGAAGCGATGATGAGCCCAGACTCGAGAAATGGTGGAAGCCATGAACCAATTGGGATCCATGAGCGAAAACCAAGTATGGACTTTGGTGGATCCTCCTAGCGACCGAAAGGCCGTTGAGTGCAAATGGATATTCAAGAAGAAAACGGACGCGATGGTAATGTTACCGTCTATAAAGCACGGCTTGTCGCAAAAGGTTTTCGACAAGTTCAAGGTGTTGACTACGATGAGACTTTCTCTCCGTAGCGATGTTTAAGTCCATTCGGATTTTATTAGCAATTGCTGCGTTTCATGATTATGAAATATGGCGATGGATGTCAAGATCGCGTTCCTCAATGGCAACATTGATGAAGAGTTGTATATGATGCAACCCAAGGTTTTGTCGATCCTAAGGATGCTAGTAAAGTATGCAAACTTCAGGTTCCATTTATGGATCAAGCAAGCATCTCGAGTTGGAACCTTCGCTTTGATCAAGTGATCAAGAGCTTTGGATTTGTTCCAAATTGCTACTAAGCTTGTATCTACAAGAAAGTGAGTGGAGCTCGGTGACGCTTACGGTACTATATGTGGATGACATATTGATTATTGTAAATGACATCAACATGCTTAACGATGTGAAGAGTTATTTGAACAAGTGTTTTTCAATGAAAGACCTAGGTGAAGCTGCTTATATATTGGGCATCAAGATCTATAGAGATAGACAAAGACCTTTGATAGCTTTAAGCCGCAGTACATACCTAGACAAAGTTCGAAAAGGTTCGTAATGGATAAGGCAAAGAAAGGTTCAAGACCTATGTTGTCGGGTAAGATATTGAGCAAGGCTCAAGGTCCACTACTGAAATGATAGGAAGCTATGAGCAAAGTGCCTTATGCCTCGCCATAGGTTCCATCATGTATGCCATCTTGTGTACTAGACCGGATGTGTCCAATGCTCTTAGTTTGACGAGCAGATATCAAAGTGATCCAGAGTGGAACATTTGGACAGCCGTGAAGAACATCCTAAAGTACCTAAATAGAACTAAAGAAATGTTCTTAGTCTATGGGGTGATGAACAACTTGTCGTAAAAGGTTACGTCGATGCTAGTTTGACACCGACAAGGATGATTCTAAATCTCAGAGGGATACGCTTATATTTTGAATGGAGGAGTCGGAGTCGGAGAAGCTGCAAGCAAAGCGTGATCGCGGATCTATAGTAGAAGCGAATACATGGTCGCAGAAGCGCCAAGTGAAGGAGTTTGGATCAAACTTCATCATCGAAGCTTGGCGTGGTTCCAAGTGCATTGGACCCACTGGAGATATTGTGTAACAACACCGCGCCATAGCACTCGCTAAGGAACCAAGATATCATCCAAAGACCAAGCATATCAACCGCAAGTTTCATATAATCCGAGATTATATAGCGTATGGAGATCCAAGATTAGCAAAGTACATACAGATCGAATGTCGCAGATCCATTGACTAAACCTCTTCCACGTGTAAAACATGATCAACACCTCGGCCATGGGTGTGAGATTGTTGCCGATGTAAACTAGATTATTGACTCTAGTGCAAGTGGGAGACTGTGGAATTATGCCCTAGAGGCAATAATAAAGATGTTATTATTATAATTCTTGTTCATGATAAAGTTTATATTCCATGCTAGAATTGTATTGCGGAAACATTAATACTTGTGTGGTTTGTAAACAACACCGTGTCCCTAGTACGCCTCTATGGACTAGCTCATTGATCAATGATGGTTAAGGTTTCTAACCATAGACATGAGTTGTCAATTGATAATGAGATCATATCATTGGGAGAATGATATGATGGATGACCCAAACTAAGCGAAGCAATTAGATCGTTTCATCGTGTTCATCTTTGCAAGCTTTTCCTATGTCAAATATTGTATTCCTTAGACCATGAGATAATCCAACTCCCGGTATCGGAAGAAAGCTTTGAGGTCATCAAACGTCATCCTATGAGAGGGTGATCATAAAGGTGTCTCGTGTGATCGGAAAGTATACATTGGGTTGTATGTATCGAGATGGAATTTGTCCCTCCCAAGTCGAGAGATATACTTGGGCCCACTCGGTAATCGATATCAACACCGCTTGCAAGCATGTGGTTAAGGAGTTAATTACAAAGTGATATCGGATTACGAACAGTAAAGTACTTGTTGTGAACGATTGAACTAGGTATGACGAAGCGATCGAATCTCGGGCAAGTAAAATATCGCGAGACAAGGGAATATATATATGGGATTGATTGAATCCTGGCATCGTGGTTCATCCGATATGGTCATCGATGAATGTGTGGAGTCAATATGGGTGCCTGCACCCGATGTTGATTATTGATAGAAGATCATGTCAGCATATTCTCGAACCCGCAGGTCACACACTTAACGTATCTCGATGCTAGGATAGATTGGATAATTGGTTTATGAATTTTGTTCGAGTATCGGATGGGATCCGGATATCACGAGAGGTTCGGAATGGTGCGGAGAATAAGATTCATATAAGGCAGTTTTGGAGTTGAATTGTTCCGGTTAATCGGTATTGTACGGAAGCTTCTAGAACCTTCGGAAGGGGACCAACGTGGCCCCACCTTCCGGGAGGGGCATGAGGGAGTGTCCTGGCGCATTGGGCCAGAGCACAAGGCCCCATAGGGCCCAGCCGATCTGGATAAGTTTAAACTGCTTAAACTAGAGATAGATTTCTAGATAAGGGAGAGTTTAAATCGTTTAAACTAGAGATAGGATTTCTAGATAAGGGAGAGTTTAAATTGTTTAAACTAGAGGTAGGCTTGGAGGGCAGGGCTGCCCTCTATATATAGAGGGTGTGCGCCCCCCAACTACTCCACACCTTCCTCCAAGCCCTAGCTGCCTTGCTACCTTCCTCTCTCCCTTCCGACTGTTTGTAGGCGAAGCCCTGCAGCAGAAATTCTCCACCATATACACCACGCCGTCGTGTTGTAGATCCAATCTATCTCTCCACCATACTCGCTGGTCCGAGGAAGGAGGAGACATCGAGGTTCTGCACGTGTGCATCTCACGGAGGCACCGCCACTTGTGGTGCTAGATCGGATCGGATCGCGAGGAGGAGAAGCGAGTACGACTACATCACCCACGTTCCGACGAACGTTCATTAAGCGAATCTTCAAGGGTATGAAGATCTAATCCAATCTCTCTTGTTGATTGCATCTCCTAGATTAGATCTTGGCTTTCCCTCTGTTCGCATCCGTAGAAAATTTTGATTTACTATGCCGCGAAACCCTTCAAATGTTACTGTCTATAAAGCACGACTTGTCGCAAAAGGTTTTCGACAAGTTCAAGGTGTTGACTACGATGAGACTTTCTCTCCCGTAGCGATGTTTAAGTCCATTCGGATTTTATTAGCAATTGCTGCGTTTCATGATTATGAAATATGGCAGATGGATGTCAAGACTGCGTTCCTCAATGGCAACATTGATGAAGAGTTGTATATGATGCAACTCGAAGGTTTTGTCGATCCTAAGGATGCTGATAAAGTGTGCAAACTTCAGCGTTCCATTTATGGACTGAAGCAAGCATCTCGGAGTTGGAACCTTCGTTTTGATCAAGTGATCAAGATGTTTGGATTTGTTCCAAATATCTACGAAGCTTGTATCTACAAGAAAGTGAGTGGGAGCTCAGTGACATTTCTGGTACTATGTGTGGATGACATATTGATTATTGGAAATGACATTGACATGCTTAACGATGTGAAGAGTTATTTGAAAAAATGTTTTTCAATGAAAGACCTAGGGGAAGCTGCTTATATATTAGGCATCAAAATCTATAGAGATAGACAGAGACGCCTGATAACTTTAAGCCAAAGTACATACCTACACAAAGTTCTGAAAAGGTTCAGAATGGATAAGGCAAAGAAAGGTTCAGTGCCTATGTTTTCAGGTAAGATATTGAGCAAGGCTCAGTGTCCAGCTACGGTAAATGATAGATAAGCTATGAGCAAAGTGCCTTATGCCTCGGCCATAGGTTCTATCATGTATGCCATGCCGTGTACTAGACCGGATGTGTCCAATGCTCTTAGTTTGACGAGCAGATACCAAAGTGATCCAGGAGTGGAACACTGGACAGCCGTGAAGAACATCCTAAAGTATTTAAATAGGACTAAAGAAATGTCCTTAGTCTATGGAGGTGATGAACATCTCGACGTAAAGGGTTACGTCGATGCTAGTTTCGACACCGACAAGGATGATTCTAAATCTCAGACAGGATACATTTATATTTTGAATGGAGGAGCTGTGAGCTGGAGAAGCAGCAAGCAAAGCGTGATCGCGGGATCTACAGTAGAAGCGAAATACATGGCTGCTGCAGAAGCGTCAAGTGAAGGAGTTTTGATCAGGAACTTCATCACTGAGCTTGGCGTGGTTCCAAGTGCCTTGGACCCATTGGAGATATTGTGTGACAACACTGGCGCCATAGCACTAGCTAAGGAACCAATATATCATCCAAAGACCAAGCACATCAACCACAAGTTTCATATAATCCGGGATTATATAACAGATGGAGATCTGAAGATTAGCAAAGTACATACAGATCAGAATGTCGCAGATCCATTGACTAAACCTCTTCCACGAGCAAAATATGATCAGCACCTTAGTGCCATGGGTGTTAGATTGTTGCCAGATGTAAACTAGATTATTGACTCTAGTGCAAGTGGGAGACTGTTGGAATTATGCCATAGAGGCAATAATAAAGATGTTATTATTATAATTCTTGTTCATGATAAAGTTTATATTCCATGCTAGAATTGTATTAAGCGGAAACTTTGATACTTGTGTGGTTTATGAACAACACTGTGTCCCTAGTATGCCTCTATGGACTAGCTCATTGATTAATGATGGTTAAGGTTTCCTAACCATAGACATGAGTTGTCGATTAATAATGAGATCATATCATTGGGAGAATGATATGATGGACATACCCAAACTAAGAAGAGCAATTAGATCGTGTCATCGTGTTCATCTTTGCGAAGCTTTTATTATGTCAAATATTGTATTCCTTAGAACATGAGATAATGCAACTCCCTGGTATCGGAAGAAAGCTTTGAGGTCATCAAACGTCATCCTATGAGAGGGTGATCATAAAGGTGTCTCTCAGGTGATCGGAAAGTACCTGTTGGGTTGTATGTATTGAGATGGGATTTGTCCCTCCCAAGTCGGAGAGATATACTTCGGGCCCACTCGGTAATCGATATCAACACCGCTTGCAAGAACGTGGTTAAGGAGTTAATCACAAAGTGATATCGGATTACGGAACGAGTAAAGTACTTGCTGTGAACGAGATTGAACTAGGTATCCGGTACCGACAATCGAATCTCGGGCAAGTAAAATATCGCGAGATGAAGGGAATATATATATGAGATTGATTGAATCCTGGCATCGTGGTTCATCCGATATGATCATCGATGAATGTGTGGGAGTCAATATGGGTTTCGCACCCATTGTTGATTATTGATAGAAGACCATGTCTGCATATTCTCGAACCCGAAGGGTCACACACTTAACGTGTCTCGACGCTAGGATAGGTTGGATAATTGGTTTATGAGTTTTTGTTCGGAGTCTCGGATGAGATCCAGGACATCACGAGAGGTTCCGGAATGGTCCGAAGAATAAGATTCATATAAGGCAAAGCAGATTTTGGAGTTCAGAATTGTTTCGGGTTATTCGGTATTGTACCGGAAGCTTCTAGAACCTTCCGGAGTGGTACCAACGTGTTACCACTTGTCGGGAGGGGGCGTGGTCCTACGAGGGAGTTCCCTGGCCGCATTGGGCCAGGGGCACAAGGCCCCATAGGCCCAGCCGACCAAGCACCTAGGGAAACCCTAGGGGAGCTTCTAGAAGGGGGGGGGGACTTGCCCCCACTCCTCCCTCCTTGGACGCCGGTGTAGGGCTTGGAGGAGGGGCAAGGGCCAGCCGCCCACCCCTCTATATAAAGAGGGCTGGGGGCGCACCCTCCCCACACCTCCTCCTTGTAGGGTTCGCAGCATAGAAAACAAAAATTTTCCTACGATGTGAACTATGTACCAAGATCTATCTAGTAGATACAAACAACGGGCGGATGTATATCCGTAGAGAACATACCCTTGAAGACCGACAAAGCTTAACGAGTTCAAATCGTGGTTGATGTAGACGATCTCTTGCCGATCTCAAGATCGAGAGGAAGTCCTAGCGCCGCAAATCAACAGCGCATCCGTGCTCGCACACACGTTCGAGGCACCGAGCAACCTCCGCCTCCTCGCTCCAGCGATGCAGCGGAAGCACACTCTTTCTTGCCGAATAGCCACCGGGAACATGTATCTCGCTAGTCCGAGACCATGGGGAATAAATTCTAGAGGGGGAGAGAGATCTTTCACGAGGATGTGTGTGAGACAAGTGAGAGGAGGGGCTCCTTTTATAGGACGAGGGGGGCACCCAAGGGGGTGGCCTCCGGCCATGGGGGATGCCCCCTCCCCTCCTTTATTCATGTGGGTGGACACTCCACTCACAAAATGGCCCTTCAATTTTCTCCACTCAAAAGTCCACTCAAATTCCCATTAAATTTCCACCAAATTTAATGCAAACTCTCATTAAATAAAACTCTTTTATTTTATTCAGAATTTTTTCAATTACTTTAATGAAAAACATTCACAAATAACCCCTTGCTAGAATTCTATTTCACATGCATAACCACTTTATGCAATTTCACCCGAAAACTGCTTTGGTATCTAGTGAAATAAATTCTGCGCTTGTTTATTCTTCGGCATGAAACTTTTGCTCCAATTGGATGTCGGTGTCTCTTAAGTGTGTCACCCACGGTTCGTGTGTATAATGCGGACATGATCGAGACCCTCTCGGATCAATAATCGAAGCGGATCTGGAGACCCATACTGACTCCCACACATTCAACGATGACTTTCTTTTGATCGTCGGAACCTTTTATGCTAGTATCTTAATCCCTTTGTTTCACGATATATTACATGTCCGAGATTCGATCATCGGTATCTCCATACCTAGTTTGATCTCGTTACCGACATGCACTCTTTTCTCGTTCCTGTGATATAACATTCTAGTGATCAAATCACTTGCTTGCAAGCTAATCAATGTGATATCACCGAGAGGGCCCAGAGTATATCTATCTGTCATCGGGATGAACAAATTCCACTCTCGATCCATGAGCCTCAACATAACACTTTATTAGTTCTGAATCCATCTTTATAATAACCCTGTTACGGTGTGACGTTTGATGTTATCAAGAAACCCTTCCGGTGTTAGTGATTGACATGATCTCATGGCCTAAGGATTAGGATCACTTAGTAAGTTGTTATAGCAATATAAACTCAATGACTTTGATCGTAATGCTATACTTCGGATGAATGTTCATTACACCATTACACTAATGTCGTGATCCCGTTATTAACAACATCCAATGTCCATGATCAGGAAACCTTGATCATCTTGTTAATCAACGAGCTAGTTGATGAGAGAGGCATAACTAGGAACTTTCTGTTTGTTTATTAAACACACATGTATTAATGTTTCCGTATTAATACAATTATAGCATGCAAAATAAACATCTATTATATACTTGGAATACACATAATAAACACTTTATTATTGCCTCTCAGGGCATATTCCCTTCACTCCTCAACCCTAGCCGCCCTGCTGCCCCTCCTTCACTCCTCAACGTCGCGTTGTAGATCCAATCCATCTCTCCACCCCACTTGCTGGACCGAGGAAGGAGGAGACGTCGAGGTGCTGCACGTGTGCATCTCTTGGAGGCATCGCCACTTGCGGTGTTAGATCGGATCGGATCGCGAGGAGGAGAAGCGAGTACGACTACATCAACCACGTTCCGTCGAATGTTCCGCTGTGTGAATCTTCAAGGGTATGAAGATCTCATCTATCCCCCTCGTTGTTTGCATCTACTAGATTAGATCTTGGCTTTTCCCGTTCGCATCCGTAGAATTTTTTTGATTTACTATGTTGTGAAACCCTTCACAAGTATGCAATGTAGGTCATCCCCATCTCATTGGCCTTTCTTTGTGGCTCTTCCTCGTAATCATTTACAGGAGGAGCTATCCGTGTGTCGAACACTTGGAGTGGGCGCACGATTGTTTTTCCTGCTCTCCGAGCATGGGAACTGTTTTCTGAGGTGCCGCATGACTACTACGTTCAGACTCCCTTCGCCTTGCATCCCCCTTCATAATCTGGTGCTCGTAGTCCGGCACAAGTGGGGTTTCAGGTTTCAAAATATTATTGTAAAACTTCTCCACCACTACCGGATCTAGTTTCTCCTTTGGCTCGGCCCATCTAGGTGCAAAGAATTTCTTGACCTCTTCTTCCGAGATCCTCTTGTTCTCCTCGTCACTGCGATTCCAAGGTAATACCGGCAATGGCTTGGCGGAAGGCTGCGGGACATAGTTTCTTGAACTCTTTGGCGTACGGTTTCCTGCAGATTTCTTCGTGGCAGTGCTAGTGATGCTCTTCCTGGCAGGTTTCTCCCGCTTACCGACGTGGCAGAGATGGATGACTTGGGATGGCCGACTGGGCAGGAGATGGCTGGCCTACCAAGATGGTGATCTGCAGGAGATGGCGACGCCAGAGAGATGGCTTGAGCGTCGAGGCAGGCGGAGACGATAGGGGAGTATTATGATGACTTGGAGACGGCTGAGGCGGCTCAGACTGCTGACGTTGCAGAGACGGCGGGGGTGCCAGTGGCCTCCAATTTGGAAGCACGATGTGTTCCTTCATCCAAAGAATGGTTGTTTTCACTTCAAATTTGAGTTGAGTTTCCCCTTCACCTGTAGCATGGTCAAGTTGTGCTTCCTCATATTCCTTCACAACCTCATCCACCCCGACAATAGCATAGCCATCTGGAATCGATCGGCAGTGGTAAGTTCCACCAGCTACAGGAGGTAAGGCATAGCCGACCGCCACCTTAATGGATAAGCCCATTAATCTCACATGCAGCTTAGCGTGTTCGCTCTCCGTGATCTCATCCACGGGGTATCAAGGACCCGCCATTTCAAGCGTGGGATGCACGTTCTTCGTGAAAGCCACGCTGCTTTTCCGCGCAGAGTTTGGGCTGCCGGCAGCTTCCAATGTAGGATCTTCGTGCTGCTGAGATGGGCCGGTAGCTTGATGGCTATTTTGTGCATTCACTTGCGCCTGCAGCGCCACAAGTGCATGTTCTATCTGTGTCATCCGGTATGTGTGATCTTTTTCTTTTCTGCCGCGCCATCTATAAGAGTCGCCCCACTTGGCAAACCCATCCTTCCACGCCATACCCCATGTGCCTCGTGCAAGTCCAGGGTGTTCTTTTTTACCGATAGAGCGTGTCAGCTGGTCATTCTCTCTGTCGGGATGGAAGGTCCTGGCTGTTGTTTCCTCGTATGCCGTGATGAGTTCAATGACGGGTTTGGCAAGAATTGTTGGAAAGATACACAATTCTATTTCTGGGTCCAACCTAGCCCCGATTCCGTAGAACCAAGTCTTTGCACGTAGGTCCCACCCCTCTGTCTGGGGTGTGATCCCTCTAGCGCGCAGGGCCTTCTCAGCTTCCTCCCACTTAGGCCTCTAAGATATGTAGCCACCTGACCCCGTCCTCTGGTGATATTCCTTCTTCTGGGCATTTAGTGTATTGGTTTCTAACCTCTTTGTAGCTATAGCACCTTCCTTGTACGCCACAAATTCGGGCCAGTGAGGTCTTATATTCGCATAATGTGTGTCTTTGAAATCTGGAGTCTTGCGAGCTTTGACAAATTTGTTCAATTTTGTCTTCCAGTTGCGGAAAGCGTCATCCATCTTCTTTAGAGTCCACTCTTTGACATTTTCCTTTATAACCGGTTTATTTTCATCCTCCTCTGGCGGTAGGGTGAAATTTACCAACAACAAAGTCCAAAGCGTTTCTTTGGATCTTTCATCGACAAAGGTACCGTCACCCTTCTTTGGCTTATTCCAATATTCAACTGTGATTGGGATTTGGTCCCTAACAAGAACTCCAACCTGACGTATAAATTTTTCTGTGGCCTTCTTGGGCTCCATCGGCCTGCCATCAACACGGACTACTTCGATCGTGAACTTTGCATGATCTTTCAACCGATGGCTCGCGCCTCGCTTGAACTTTTTTATAGAAGAAGATTGTTGCTGGTTGGTCGATCCGGAGGGCTAAAAGAAGAAAGAAGCATTAATTAATACATGTACATATATACAAATCAATCGGTGCAAGTCAGCAGAGGCTTAATCCATGCATATACCTCGACGGACTTTGTAATCACTAAAGTGCGTTCACCGGAGTCGTCATCTTCTCCATAACTACTTGAGCTGTCATCATGTCCCTCCAAGTTTAGATATTGTGAGGTGTCCTCGTGGATTATGTTCTCCATTATTTCTTCCTCTTCAAGGTTTCTACTGAGTGGATCCATAGTTTCTAAAACAATAATATTATCACACAAATATTAGTAATACATCTATTGAAATGCTCAAGCAATGATGATGATATGACAGGTTAAAAATATTGAAATGTAACCCTAATACATGTTTGGTCATTCCAAACCCTAATTCGGAGAAACCCCAGATTCATATGAGAGGATACATTTACTTCTTCTAATTAACTTGTCATGAAAGTTGATTAACAATGCATGGTTATTATAATGCTATATTGACAACAAGAGGTGTGCTAGGGCGGTGGCTCGCGGTGCTAGGGCGAGAGCGGGGCCGGGATGCGTGGGGGTGTGCGTTCGAACCCGCACGACATGGGCTATCTAAAATGGGCGACTCACCCTCGACGCGTGTGTAGGCTCAGCGAGGGCAGAGTAGGTCAGGGTCGACGACATTGGAAAAATAATTGGTCAAGTGCAAACCGATTGAAAAAGTAAGCCCTAAGCCGACCACATGCAATCGGCCTGCTCCTCACCGAATGGAGATGAATCGGTCAGGGCCAGGCCACATATAAATATATACATATATACATATATAGATACAATATACATGTCTATGCAAAAAAAGATACAACATGTCTATGCAAAAAAATTAGCTCACCGTCGGCGGCCGTACGTGGACACGGCGACGGCGCTCCCGCGGGACGACGACGACGTGGATGGCGACGACGTGGATGACGACGACTCCTCTGCCTCTTCCTCTACAATTTCTATAATATTATTTCTATATAATATTATTTCTATACAATATTATTTCTATATACCTATATAATATTTATCAACTATATACCTATATAATTATCAACTATACAATATTTATCAACTATACAAAATTTCTATACAATATTATTTCTAACAACTATAATTACCAACTAATTAATTTCTATCAACAATATTATTTCTATCAACTATATACCTATCAAAATTACCAACTAATTACCTAATATAGAAATACTAATTAATATAAAAACCAACTAAAATTACCGAGGAGGCCACCGGGTGTGGCGCAGGCGGTGGCGTGTGGTGGCGTTGTGGTGGTGGCGGGCCGGGGAGGTGCGGTGGTGGTGGCGCAGGCGATGGCGGTGGCTATGGTGGTGGAGGGGCGCAGGCCGTGGCCGCCGACATCGCGGGAGAGGTGCGGGGAAGGCGCGGTGCGCGCGGAGAGAGGCGCGGGCCGGGAGGAAGCCGGTGGCGGCAGTCGCGGCGTGTGGAACGCCACGGCCCGGCGACGTACGACGAGGGCGTGGACGGCGACGACTCTGCTTCTTCCTCTGCGCACGCTTGTTCGGTCTAGCTGGAAGGGAAGAAGGAACATGCGCGCGTTATAAATCCCCCCTTTAACACCGGTTCCTGGGGGGATTCGTTTCGCGCCCCCCCCTTTAACATCGGTTCTAGCCACGAACCGGTGTTAAAGGAGGGGTGGGGATTTTGTTTCGCGCGCAACCACCCCCCTTAACACTGGTTCGTGGCTGGAACTGGTGTTAAAGGGGGGTATTTATTTCGTACATTAAAGGGAAGGGGCATTTTTAATTCAAAAAATAGGATAGAATTTAGAAAATTCATATCTTTTTCATTTCAACTCAAAAAAATATGAATAATATATCATAATTTTCAAAAAAATAAGATCTATCCATTCATATAAAAACATTTTATAGTTACTGTAGATGAAATTTTCAAAATGATTAAAACACTTACATATAAATTTTGATTATTCAATTAAGACAAAAATAAAATAGTCAAACCCTAAAAATAAGATCTAACCCTATTTTATTAGAGCAAATCATATTTTATTTTGTATTAACATTTTTGAATTGTTTGGATATTTAAATTTAGCATCTTTTGTATACTTTGGAATCTGACAAAACTTTCATCATGATTTTTTTTGCATTTGAATAATTAATCCTAAAACATTTTTTGTTTAAAAAAAATAAAATTCTAACTATTCAAACTAGTAAAAAATGGGAAAGGGCAGGAGGAATGCGCTGGAGGAAAAGAGCGGGAAGAAAAGGGCAGGAAATAATGGGCGGGAAGAGATTTTTATTACGATAGAACTGGAATTAAAGTACATAACGCAACTAATAGTAAGTTACATAAAGCATGACTGAAAATTAAGATAGATAAACGAACTGAAAATTAAGATACATGGCCAGATTAAGTCACAATCGGCCGAACTTGTTTTGGAATGTTAGAGTGATTCAGTCATGCTCCTGCCTACACCTGTAATATTCGCCACTGTAGTCGTCGTACTCTCCGCGGCCGTCGTCGTCGGGGTCACCGTAGTTGAACCTTAAAGGCTGAGTACGCGTGGGCTAGACTTGAGCATAGTGAAGGCGGGGGTTAGAGTCGGTGGCCGTGTCGTAGTCCATGACGCTCTGGAGAGTCCGTTCGCGCCACCACAGCCGACGGCCGGCCTCGTTGAAGTTCGGAAGAGGTGGGCCGTCCTCCTCGTGCCTGGTGAGCGCCCTCTCACGCCGATCCCCGAAGAAGGCTTCCCAAGTCGAGAAATAGTCAGGATGCCAGTTGGGATTCCTCCGCTGCTCCGGCGTGAGCTCGAAGTAGTAGTGGTTCGTGATGGCCATCCGGCGCGCCACACCTAGAGGGACAGGAGGAACCGGCATGCCTCCGGCGCTCAGCATCCAGCCGACGGGGACGCAGTAGCCCGGCGGGCAGGGGTAGTTCGAGGCGCAAAGCGCCTCCGCCTCCCTGGGGGTTAGTGGTACGGTGGAAGCCATGGGAAAGAGTGATGAGGTTGCAGATATGAGTCTAGAGATGTGCAATGACAATGGAGGCCAATCCTACATATATATACTGAGAAATGGTGAGAAGAAAACTGACAGGAAGAATTGGCGGGAAGAACTGGCGGGAAGAAAAATGGCGGGAAGAAAAATGGATCATTTAATACATATAGTATTAACAAAAGAAATATGACATTGATTTCCATGTTGAGATACATATGTATGCCAAAAATGGCTCATTTAATACATATATAGTGTTAACGGAAGAAATATGACATTGATTTCCATGTTGACAAACATATGTGTGCCAAAAATGGCTCATTTAATACATATATAGTCAATCTTATGATCGCGTCGGCCGTAACCATGGAGTATCAGCACCGTTTAACAGGATGGTTGGGTCAGTCTTCACTTTGAAGGGCGGAATTTCATCAAACTTATTATAATCTTCTGACATGTCTGTCTTGTCCTACACTCCCACGATGTTTCTTTTTCCTAAAAGAACTATATGACGTTTTAGCTCATTGTGTGATGTATGTGTTTTCTTATTTTTTTCTTTTTTCGCTTTGGTAGACATGTCCTTCACATAGAAAACCCGAGCCACATCATTGGCTAAGAAGAATGGTTCATCTAAGTTCTTGTCTACCTTCATAAGATTGTTGAGATCCACTGTTGTCATTCTGTACTTCTTGTCTACCTCAATCCCTCCCCCTGTCAGCTTGACCCATTTGCACCGAAACAAGGGGACCTTAAAATTAGGTTCATAGTCAAGTTCTCATATCTTCTCTATGAACCCATAATGTCGTGATTCTGGAACACCAATCGCCTTAAGGTCAGGAATAAAGTCAACACAGAACTCAGTGACCTCCTCTGTTACATAGCCCTTGGAGATGCTTCCTTCTGGCCTAGCACGGTTATGAACATATTTCTTTAAGACTCCCATGTCCCTCTCAAAGGGGAACATATTGTGTAGAAATACAGGACCGAGAATGGCAATCTCTTCTACTAGGTGAACCAGGAGATGCATCATAATATTGAAGAAGGATGGTGGGAACACCAACTCAAAGCTGACAAGACATTGGGCCACATCTGTCTGTAACCATGGTAGGCTTTCTGGATCGATTACCTTCTGAGATATTGCATTGAGGAATGCACAAAGCTTCACAATGGGTACTCGAACATTTTCAGGTAGAAGACCCCTCAATGCAATCGGAAGCAATAGCGTCATAATCACGTGGTAGTCATGAGACTTCAGGTTTTGGAATTTTTTCTCTGTCATATTTATTATTCCCTTTATATTTGACAAGAAGCCAGATGGGACCTTGATACTGCTCAGGCATTCAAAAAAGATTTCCTTCTCTGCTTTGGTAAGAGCGTAGCTGGCAGGAGTTAAGTGGCGTCCTTTACCCTTCTCGTTCTCAAGATGCATAGGCTCTTCAGGGTCTTTCATACGTTGCTGGTCCTGCCGTGCTTCCGGTGTATCTTTTGTCTTCCCATACACTCCTAGGAAGCCAAGCAGGTTCACGCAAACACTCTTTGTCACGTGCATCACGTCGATTGAAGAGCGGACCTCTAGGACTTTCCAATAGGGTAGATCCCAAAATATAGATTGCTTTTTCCACATGGGTGCGTGTCCGACATCGTCATTCAGAACAGATAGACTGCCAGGACCTTTTCTAAAGATTACTTCTAGGTCCTTGACCATACCAAATACCTCCTCACCGGTACAGAGGATAGGCTTCCACCGGGGTTCTGCCAGACGTTTGAAATGCTTGCCTTTATTTCTGACGGGATGCATGTTCAGAAGAAATCAACGATACCCAAGGTACACAACCTTCTTACATTTATCAAAATATACACTTTCAGTCTCATTTAAATAGTGTGTGCATGCTTTGAATCCCTTGTTTGTCTGCCCTGAAATGTTAGTAAGAGAGGGCCAATCATTGATGGTTATGAAAAGCAACGCTCATAGGTAAAATGGCTCCCCTTTGTGCTCATCCCACATACGTACACCTGGTTTGGCCCACAGCTGTAAACGTTTTTCAACTAATGGCCTTAGGTACACATCAATGTCATTGTCGGGTTGCCTCGGGCCTTGGATGAGCACTTGCATCATAATAAACTTCCGCTTCATGCACAACCAAGGAGGAAGGTCATAGATACATAGAGTCACAGGACAGGTGTTGTGACTACAACTCTGCTCCCCAAAAGGATTCATACCATCTGTATTTAGACCAAACCTTAAGTTCCTTGCATCACGTGCGAAGTACGGGTACTCTCGCTCGACTTTTCTCCACTGTGACCCATTAGCGGGGTGTCTCAACATCGTGTCTTTCTTACGGTCTTCCATGTGCCATCCCAATAACTTGGCATACTCTTTGTTTCTGAAGAGACGTTTTAACCGTGGTATTATAGGAGCATACCACACAACCTTGGCAAGAACCTTTTTCCTAGGGGCCTCTCCCTCAACATCGCCAGGGTCGTCTCGTCTGATCTTATACCGCAGTGCAATGCATACCGGTCATGCATCTAAATTCTCGTACTTCTCACCGCGGTAGAGGATGCAGGCATGTATCTTCTGCACGTCTAATCCTAGAGGGCAGAGAACCTTCTTTGCTTGGTATGTACTGTCGGGCAATTCATTATTTTTTGGAAGCAGATTCTTCATTTTTACCAACAACTTTAAAAATACGCTATCAGTCACACCGTTCTCTGCCTTCCATTGCAGCAAATCCAGTGTGGTACCTAGCTTTTTGTGGCCATCTTCGCAAGTTGGGTACAACAATGTTTTGTGATCCTTTAACATCTGCTCCAACTTCTCCTTCTCCTTTTCAGTTTCACATTCTTCCTTTGCATCAGTAATGGGCCGACCAAGATCGTCATAAGCGGGCCCATCTGCTGCCTCTTGATCTTCATTATCTACCCCCGTTGCAGTATCATCATATTTAGGATAAATATTATGATAGTTGTCACCATCCTCTTCTTATTCGTTGTCTTCCATCATAACCCCTCTTTCTCTGTGCTTGGTCTAACAATTATAGCTGGGCATGAAACCGGATCGAATTAGGTGGGCGTGAATGGTTTTGGTATTTGAGTAGTCTTTCTTGTTCTGACAGTGAACACACGGACATCACATAAAACCATTGTGACCATGGTTTGCCTTAGCCACAACGATGAAATTTTGGAGGCTCGTCATGTACTCGGAAGTGCGTTGGTCACCATACATCCATTGCCGGTTCATCTGAATTATATAGTATATCAAAAATTAATAGAGAGATGACCACTTATACAGTACATCAATGACACATGAAAGGATAAAGTTTCCAACCTCGACCGAGAAGGAAAGAGCAACGAGAAAACTTAATTCAAGCTCTCGGGTATTTCACCGAACACCTCTTGTGCATAGGAAAAGCCACAAACTAGCACACCTCTCACCCTCTTGCTAAGATCCAAAATGAGAGAGTGAAAAAATGAGAGAGAGAGAGGGGTGTGGGCTGTGGTGTGTTATATAGGCACACCCCCTTTAACACCGGTTCAAGCCACGAACCGGTGTTAAAGGGGGGGAGCTGTGCGGGGTGGTGGTGCAGGGCCTTTAACACCGGTTCGTGGCTCGAACCGGCCACGAACCGGTGTTAAAGGGGGTGCGCCTTTTTGCTTTCTGGACCACGCTAGTACGGGCGCCCCTTTAACATCGGTTCTTAGAAGAACCGGTGTTAAAGCCAATTTCCGACCTCAACCAAAAGCCTCGTTTCCACTAGTGCTAGGTGGTCATCATCCTTTGAAGAAGATCAATTTATGCTTAACCCCGGACACCTATGACTAATTCGTGCGACCTTCTCTTAGGCACCTCCCTCATGTATCTAGAGGTTGAATGTTTGAACTCTTCCTTAGTTGTACCAGTCCGGCATTTTTTCAAAGAACCAAAAGAAAAAAAATAAGATCAGGGTCTATGTTTTACATATAGGTGTGGATGTTGTGTCGTCTACGTTTGCCCCAAACACACGATTTGGAGGGATACACAACGATTATTTCTCATATGCTTTTTAGTTTTTTTCGATAAGGTTAACTTAAAAGGTTTAAGCATTACACCCGACCGCTGCATAACTGAGATGCATACAACCGACGAAGTCCACAGATCCAAATATGCTTCTTAGTTAGCTCAGCGTACAAGATCATGTTCTAAGGCCCTGAGTTGGAATGAACGTCCCCTCTCTGAAAGGCCCCCCTTCCCCTTAGCATTCATATTTTTGTTTGGCAACTTCTCCGGGATCGCCTGCCCTCAAGAGTCAAAGTAGCTAAACGCAATGGCCCTGACAATGGTAAGTGCCCACTATGTGGGACACCGAAGACGTGCACCCATATTATGTTCACTTGCCATGCTGCTCATTTCTGTAGAGTTTCGTTCGAGAAGCCCTCGGGCCTGCCTGGTGGGCCCAAGACCTCGAGGAGTTCCTAAAAATTGAGTCAAAAGGTACCAGAAGTAGGCGCCGCCTCTTCTGGTTAGTATTTGCGACCTTAGCCTTGACCTTATGGAATGTGCAAAACTAGATGATGATTGAGTGGATCTTTCCTAGCGCGCTTCTAACTTTATTTTCTCTTTTCTTACCTACCTATAACAGTGGTAGCCGCTAGCTAGACAGTGGGACTAGGAGCACCTGGACAACACTCTACATGCACTGAGAGTGGCGGTGGCGACGCACCAATTCTCGGCCCCTGACCCCGCGTGACTCACTCCATGTGGCTCATGCGCTTCCTAGCTAGCTCTGTTGTCTTTTTCTTTTCTTTGGGATATCCTGTGCTAAGGCCCCAACGGACTTTGCTGTTTTTTCTTTTCATTTGGCTCAGGCTAGCTGTGTGTTGTGGTGGAACTCGGTTGTATCTGGATGTTGCTTTATTTATATAGCGGAGTGCAAGCCCGATTCATGGAGTGTTTCTCGTATGTCCATATATGTGGGTTTTAAACGGGAAGATTGATCACTCGGGATCACCTTAACCACACAAGGGTATGTGATAGACCAGGGACCAAATCGGGATTGTATTTCCTCCTTCTCTTAGGAACCTTTGTATTATTTAAGTAGACAAGATTATTTCAAGTGCCAAATGTGATTGCTTCATCTACCTCGGCATGTAGGGGAAACTTGGGGCTGCATGATTCCTAGATTATTTGTTCAAGGTCTTCGACCGACAACGTGTAGGGTCAACGTAGTCAACCTTGCCACAATAAACATAGAGGCCGGGTTATGGGAGAAGGTGGGGTCTACGGGTCTCGAGGCCTACTACTACCGTTCTCCTCTACCCTATATATAGGTTATCCGTTTATTTGTGGTGTAGTATATCTTTGATTTTGTACATAACTTGTTCTTCTGCCAAAGCATCAAAACACAAAGCTTTTGCATCTGCTCAGGAAACTTGTAATCTTTCTTCTAAGGGACCTGCATGCAAAAAATGGGCTCTAAAATGTTTTAACCAATAAATTAGAGTGTGTATGACGACCTTATGGGCATCTTAAAGTTGAAGTTAACCATCGTTAACTTGTTTTCACGTCCGTGGAGTACGTGTTCCAACCATTGTCGCTATCATAATTTAGTCTTCTCCACTGCTTGATGATATCAAGGTTGCCGGTGGATCACACTACACGAGATCTAGCAAAGTCATCCTCTAGTTTCTTTACACCATCTTTTCTTCCTCAAAGTGAATTAGATATTGGGGCGTTCTGTTCTTTGTGTGCTCGGCAGGTTCTTTGCGTGCCTGCCCCCCACCGCGCCTCTCCCCCGCCGCCGCCGAGAGCCGACGAGCAAAGCCCGTTCGGTGCCGGCTGCAGCGGATACCCCTGGATCCCGTTCGGGAGATGGACGGCGGCGGGCGTCTTCATCCTGGCGGAATCAGCATCGTCGGGACGCTGCGAGCTGGGCGAATCGGGTGGAGGCGGCGGTTCTCCGTGGTGGCGATCTGGTGGAGGAGGAGATATTGTTGGGATTCAGTTTGAAAGACCTAGATCGGCCCTCTAACCCTAATTGCCAGCGGGATCCTAGCGAGGCCATGGACCTCCTGGCCATGGTGGGCGCGAGTCGGAGTGGCAAAGTGGTCGTGGGGCACGCAGCGAGATGGGTTTGATCTGGACCTTGATCCGATCTGGTACTTGTCTCTGGCATTGCCTTGCCTTCTCCTTCGTTGTTCTGATCGGCGGCATGGGGGCATGCTGGTGTGCTTGAATAATGGTGGTGGTCCTAGGGTTCCTCTCGTGCGAAGATGAAGATCTGCTTGATGCTGGCCCTTGTGGATCTGGTCGGAATGGTTAGTTCCAGAAGGCTCCGCCGGCGAACTCCCATGGGCGAATAATGTCTGGATATTGCCGGATTAGAGGGATTTGGTCGTGCGCACACATATTTTACTCTGACCGTTTGAGTTCAGAGGGAGCGTTTTCAAGCTATGTTGGCTGTTAATATCATGGGGCATGTTCTAGTTCTATGGTGCTGACGGAGAATGTCATGGAGACCAAGTTCTGAGGAATGATAATGGTGGTTTGAGTCTGGGTGATGATGAGAAATTGTCTTGGTGAGTCATGATTTGGAGCAGTGACATGCAAGTGGGGGTGACTGCACAGGAGGTGTTCATAGTCATACCTTTCAGTGTGAAAAACCAGGGTCTGGCCTTAATTGGTTGTGTCTGACAATGGCCTTATTGAAGGTATTTTTTTGAGAGCGTGGACTTTCTTCAGGGTGAAAACCTAAGATCCGTGATCGGGCGATGACGGTGTTTGTGCACTGTTCCCTTCTTGAAGGCGCCCCTTTAGAGAAGCTGGACTTCTGGTGTTGTCTTGGTGGTGGTAGTACCGCTATTTCAACGAATGGATCACCATAGCGGGACTTCTTTTTTTGTAATTCTTTTTTTTGGATGTGTCTATCCGTATAGCTGCTAGGGCAATGCGTTGTTGCAGAGGCTAGATGTAATTGGTATCTTCTAATATTAATATATGCTCCTTTCCAAAAAAAAACAAGAGCGGTGTTCCGAGTGTACAGACACTGAGACGACCACGCCAAAACCCGGAACAAAACATCGGTCATCGCTTAAGTTCTTAGCACATGCAAGGCTGCAACGAACTTCTACGACTTATATTCCTGCCCAATATGTCATCGATGACATACAATGTTCATGATTGAAGATCGTTCCTGTCTATTTCATCGGCTGGTTCATTTGAACTTCATCTCGAATGTGCTCAAATTCTAAGAATTCCATAAAAACTTGACTGTTTTATACGATACTAGCAAAAAATTGCTTAATGTCGTACCATTCGAAGCCTAGCCTAGCTTGGTGTTTTTAAATCGTATCCCCCTCAATCCACATTTATCTGGCACACACGTATTTGGATGTTTTATTTTGACCATCCATTTAACCAATAAAACTATATGTTTTACAATTATATAGTTGAATTCGTATTCGAATGCATATTCTAATGATATATTTTTAGACATAATTTTAATAAATCATTGTTTATATTGATGGTCAAAGTTGGAGCACACAAAACAATTAAAAACGGGTAAATGTGGATGGTGGGAGTTTTTTTTGGAGAGGAGGAAACCCCCTGGCCTCTGCATGAATAGATGCACACACGCTTTTATTAAAAAGAGTCTAGCAACAAGTTATTACATCTCAAGGATCCATGATATCCTGTGTGATTGTTCCCATATGGTTGCACCCAGTATGCATGTATCCGGCTGCTCCGGAGGAAGGAGTGCCCATTGCTGCACCTAGTGTGCCATCATATGGTAACCTAAAAAAATCTAAAGTTATTGTTTTGTTAAAACCAGTATCATTCATGCATCTCTACATTGACCAGCATAAGACAGAAAAACCAATATGAATCCTAGCCTTAAAGTTTTTGTCAACTCTGTTTAACCAATTCCAAACATACTTATAATATTAGTTGGGTGAGAAAGATTATAAGCAAAGTACACTATGCGCCATATAAGTTTAGCAAAAGAACATGAGATAAATAAATGTTCATTAGTCTCCTGCTCTCCGCAGAAACAACATTCGTGCATCCAGATTCTTTATACATAGATTTGATCGTAAGCAAAGTACACTATACGTCTTTTGTCAAAAGTACTTTGTTACTTTTTTGAAAGGAGCATATATTAATATCGCGATGATACCAATTACACCCAGCCTCTGTAACAACGCATTACCCTATTGGCATTACGAATACACATAGCAAAAAAAAAAGAATTACAAAAAACAAAAGTCCCGCTGCAGCGATAAGATCCTTAGTAGCAGGGTCACTAACCCCACCAGAACAACACCAGAAGTCCAACACCTCTAATAGAGACGACGTTAAGAAGGAAACAGGGCACAAGCACCATCGTCGCGCGATCAAAGATCATAGGTTTTCACCCTGGAGAAAGTCCCGCTCATAAAACAATGTCTTTAACAAGGTCATTGTTAGGCACAACCAATTAAGGCCAGACCTTGGATTTTCACCCTGCAAGGTAAGACTGTGAACTCCTCTTATGTTGCCGCCCCACCTTCCGATGCTGCTGCTATAATTCACGAATCGCCAAGCCAATTCCTCATCGCCACCAGGACTCGACCCATCATAGCTAGTCCACCAATCTTGGATTCCATGAAATTCTTTGCACACTGACTTCACCATGGAACTAAAGACATGTTCCACGATGGCAACAGACTGCAGAGCTTCGCCTCGCTCCCTTTGAAACCAAACGTTCAGAAAAACCAATTGCGTGCGACCGAATCCCATCCGTTCCAGCAATCTTCACGCATGAATTGCCCATGGGAGTTCACCGGTGGAGTCTTCCGGAACACGACACTGCCACCAGATCAATAAAAACAGGCCGAAGGTAGATCTTTGTTACTAAGGAACCACATGGATATATTAATCTTTAGTGGATTTTTCCATAAATACTTACGAATAAAAGGCGTATGTCCATTCATCATATCTTTATACATAGATTTGATCGTAAAAGATCCAGATTCTGTTAAATCCCGTACAAACATGTCTAGGTCATCACATAAATTCATTGTCATTAAAAATTTAGCATAAGTGCAGCTATGCTATCCACTTATTACCCGTTAGTAGTCTCATGAAACCAATCTTTAGAGGTACTTGTGCTAAAATATTTACAACAGTTACATTTTTCCGATACATATTGTTGTGCATGCATATTATTTCCTAACCATACGTCCTCCTGAAACCGTGTGCTGGAGCCATCTCCAATTGTAAAATAACCTCTACTAAAAGAATCATCCTTCACCGGCAGAAGTCTCTTCCAAAAAGGAGAATCGGTTGGTTTTGATTAGACTTTGGATAATTTCTTGAGAATGAGAGATTTATTCTGTAACAATTCATGCCACACCCCTTCTTCATTAAGCAACTTAAAAAGTCATTTGCTCAGAAGGCACATATTTTGAATTTCAAGTACCACAATACCATGTCCTCCTTGATCTTCTGGGCTACAAATTATATTTCACTTTGTAAGTTTTTACTTAT
The DNA here is from genome assembly GCA_030063025.1 of Avena longiglumis. Lineage (NCBI taxonomy): Eukaryota > Viridiplantae > Streptophyta > Magnoliopsida > Poales > Poaceae > Avena > Avena longiglumis. The sequence goes on along the minus strand of CP125974.1, from coordinate 186,734,871 downwards.
GTTTAGTCTTATCACTTTGCCAAAACAAATCAGACCTATAGAAATGAAGCCGCTTTCTTACGCCTTTGGGTATCTCCAGAAAAGACAAGATGAGCATAGGTAGACTCATTAGAACTGAATTAATAAGGACAAGCCGATCAGCATATAATAGTAGCTTGCCCCTTCCAGCATCCCAACTTGCCTTCACAACGGGTCTCCATTGGATACGAATTTTTAAGTTTTCTATGGTGATTAGGTACTCCTAAGTACCTAAATGGAAAATATCCAGCCTCACAACCAATAGGATATGGCGACTTGGTACTCCTAAGTATACTCCTTAATAAGTACCTAAGTACCAATCTAGAGTGTCTTTTTCCTAAGTACTCCTAAGTATTCCTAACTTCTAAGTGTTCCTAAGTACCTACTTAGGTAGCATGGAATGCAGTCCGTGGAGGATCCCATGCCGTGGCGACTTGGTGGCACGGAGGTACTCCATGGGCAGTGATGATAGCTACATGCGCGTGGTGCCACTAGCGAAAGAATATGGCTAACATGTGGTGGTGCAATATTTAGGTCACCAATTACATTTGGCGGCTCCGAGGCGAGTCCAGCGGTCTGCAACGCCGTTGATTCTATCCAATGCGGGAGAGAGCTAAAGGCATGTACAATGGTTGATATGGCACTCTTATCTTGTACATGCCACGTAATGATAGAACATACCATACAATGGGTCATTTTTTAGTCTTATTTCCAGCGACAGATATCCTTAAATATGTGGTGAAACATAAGACAAATGTCTTTTTTTTTGTTCTCTCTTCCAACTCAACAATCCTCCTACATGGAATTGCTAAGACAAGACTAAGATAAGACTATTGTATATGCCCTAATTCTGTCCTTCTTCACGGAACAGACTCTTTCCCAAAGGGTTTTGGTGGGTCCTGGCAACCTGTATACTTGTGTGGTAGGCATGTACGGTAGTTTGGTGGCGTCCGTTGTAGCATGTGGCTAACGGTGTTTGTCATGGTCCTGTCTTGCGCGGTCGGGTGTTTGTCTTATTTTATATGCTTGTAAAAACACTATTTTATCAATCATCGGGATGCTTTGTGTTTTTTCTTGAAAATCTATCTAGTTTGTGATCGCATATTTGTTATTTCCTCCGTCTCAAAATAGATGTCGGAAATTTATCAAAATTTGCATGTATCTAGACATTATTTAGTATTAGATACATCTAAATTTAGAAAAAAAAATCAAAATTTGCATGTATATAGACATTATTTAGTATTAGATAAATCTAAATTTAGAAAAAATTGTGACTTCTATTTTCAGAAAGGGTTGTACTATTCATCATATTACAGCCAGCAGCACCTAGATACGACCGCTTCAACCAGAGGCGGGGCTGCAAAAATACAGATTAGAGGGAGTTGTCAACCCCCCTACGTTCGATTATGCATGCAACTTGCTGCATGGTGGACCATGATCATGCACTGCAACTTGCCATTCTTTCCTTTTGCTCCCAGGAATGAGCAACGAGCTAGTGGACGCTGGTTGTCTCGCCAAAATGAAGATGAGGAATGACATCTGATCTGACTGACAACCTTATCCATTGGAACTCCAAATCCTCATCTGCAGCTCATAGGACGAGGTCACTGTCCGCTAGGAAGCAACAACAACAATAGACACGCATGAAACCTTATATAAATTCCTGGATATTGTTCTTAAATATCATTAGGGCTCGTAACATCAAAAGTCATACTTAAGTCAGTAGACAAACGCAACTTGCATAGTACTATATTATATGCATGCTTAAAAGGGCTTTTGATAAGATACGTATTGAAGATATGCTTTGGACAAGCTGGTCAAACTGGGTGCCCGGCTGCCCGGCTGGCTGGCCATGCATTCCTGTTGCTTGCTAAGCAAGAAGTGGATCAATGGCCATGTTTATCTCCTTCGGTCAAGCTCTTTATACTTTTATGGCTGATTAAGTGGATGTAGTACTTGTTCATGTCCCTGGCCCTATCATGATGCTGTCGTATCAATTATCTGATCGATTCTTTGATGTGATTGTGAGATACGTGGTCTCGGTTTAATACTCCCTCCATCCTGAAATAAGTGACTTTAGTTAGATTCACATGAATCTAAATACTAAAACATGTCTAGATATATACGAATTTAGAAAAATCGAAGTCACTTATTTCAAGACAGAGAGAGTACATCAGATTGGAGCACCGAAGGGTATTCAAGATTGATTATTTTCTTTGATAAAGAACTACTGAGTCCAGTTTAAAACCACGAACAACCGACAACATAAACACCAAGCGATGCTGGAATACCAACTTACAAATAAACCTCACAATGGAGAGCAAGACAAGGCCCAAACAACATACAAACTGATTGCCACAAGCAATAAATAAATATAAAAATTCATTGGTTCAGGCTAGAGGCCTTTCGCCTCCATCCACTATATTTTTTTCGAAATGGGGGATTGTCACCCCGGCCTCTGCATCAATTGATGCACACAGCCTATTATTAAAAAAAACATAACATAGTGCTTTTACAACTCACGAATCAGCCAAAGTTGCCACAAAAATCAACAAGCGAAATAAAAGAAACATATAGCAGCTAGACATCTAGTCTACTAATATGTGGCCACCCAGCCCGACTGAAGATATCCTGAGCGACCGTCAGGAGCCGGGTGTAACCAGAGACCATGGCATCTCGCTGCTCCGTAGGAAGAAGATATGCCCAGATCTGTACCCAATGCGCCAACATAAATATAACCTGCAAAAAGTTAAAAGACCGCTTGTTGTTAAATATTATATCATTTCTACACCTCCATATGGACCAACATAAGGCTGAGACACCTATGCGTACTCTGGCCTTAGTAGAATTATCCAACCCATTTAACCAATTGCCAAACATATTGTCAATATTAGTCGGAGGTAACAAGTCATAAGTAATAGTAACAATGCGCCAAATAAGACAAGCAAAAGGACAAGACAAGAAAAAATGTTCTACAGTTTCCGTTGAACCGCATAAGCAACATCTTGTACATCCCACCCAATTCCATCTTGCAAGATTATCTTTTATAAGAAGAACTTTATTATGAAGGAACTACATAAATATTTTGATCTTTAAAGGTATTTTAAGTTTCCACAAATACTTTCTAAGAGAAGGCGTATGATCATTCATAAGATCCTCATACATTGATTTAACAGTAAAAGTCCGCGAAGAAGTAAGATTCCACATAAATTTATCCGACTCCTGAGTCAATCGTACACTCATTAATTGTTGACATAAATATAGCCATGAGGTCCATTTATTACCGGTTAGCATTCGCCTAAAACCAATATTCAAAGGAACACTAGCCAAAACATCTACAACAAGAACATTTTTCTTTTGCAAAATGTTATATAATAATGGATAATGTTGAGCAAGAGACAAATCACCTAACCAAACGTCCTCCCAAAATCTCGTGGCAGCCCCGTCTCCTATTTTAAAATATCCTCTTTTAAAGAAATCATCTTTCACTTTCATAAGACCCTTCCAGAAGGGTGAATCGGTGGGTTTTGCTTCGACTTCGGCTAAAGTCTTGTGATTAAGATACCTATTATGCAACATTTCCTGCCACACACCCTCTTCATTAAGTAGTTTAAAGAGCCATTTGCTCAATAAACACTTATTCTTGAGTTCAAGTACCTCAATCCCAAGCCCACCTTGATCTTTTGGTCTACATATAATATTCCATTTTGTAAGCCTATATTTATTTTTATTTTCATCACTTTGCCAAAAGAAACGAGATCTATAGAAATCTAGTCTTTTCCTTACCCCCTTTGGGATTTCTAAGAACAACAACATAAACATAGGAAGGCTAGTCAAAACAAAATTAATAAGGACCATCCTATCTCCATAAGATAACATTTTTCCTTTTCAGCAGCCTAGCTTTCCTTCGAAACGCGTTTCCACCGGATACCAATCGGAAATTTTTAACCTTCTGAAATGGATAGGTATCCCTAGATACCGAAAAGGCAAAGATCCAGACTCACATCCAAAGATGTGTTTATACTGTTGTTCCTGTTCATTTGCATTCCCAAAACAGGATATTTTACTCTTATGGAAATTAATTTTTAACCCAGATAGTTGTTCAAAGATGCATAGGATGAGTTTCATATTAACCGCTTTCTCTAGATCATGTTCCATGAACAATATAGTGCCATCAGCATATTGCAAAATTGAAAACCCTCCCTCAACAAGATGAGGGACTAGGCTTCCCACCTGCCCATCCTCTTTTGCCCTCGCAATAAGAACAGCAAGCATATCCGCAATAATATTAAACAAGATAGGAGACAGAGGGTCTCCCTGCCGTACACCTTTTCTTGTTTGAAAATAATGACCTATATCATCATTAACCTTTATAACCACACTGCCATTCTGAATAAATTGCGCAATAAGTCTACACCACTCTGGTGCAAAACCTTTCATCCGCAAAGTTTGTTGAAGAAAAGTCCACTTAACCTTATCATACGTCTTCTCGAAATCAATTTTGAACAAGACACCATCCATTTTCTTCCTATGAAGTTCATGAATGGTTTCATGTAGCACCACTACCCCTTCCAGTATATTCCCACCAGACATAAAAGCATATTGAGATGGACGGATAACTTTGTGGGCAATTTCCATAATCCGATTAGCACCCACCTTTGTAAAAATCTTGAAACTCACATTAAGCAAACAAATTGGTCTATATTGCTAAATCTGAACCACATTTTCTTTTTTGGGAAGCAAGGTAATTACACCAAAGTTCAACTTATACAATGGTAAGTCCCCTGCATGTAGTTGAACAAACATGGCCATAAGATCCTCTTTAATAACCTCCCAAAAAGTCTGATAGAACTCCGTCGGGAAACCATCTGGGCCAGGAGCTTTGTTGTGTTTCATCTGGAATATAACATCATGTACTTCCTTTACCAAAAAGGGAGCAGTAAGGATGCTATTTTCCTCAGGTGAAATCTGCGGTATGTCGTGAATCACATTTTCCATAAGTGATATACTAGATGGAGCCGGCGTCCCAAATAGCATCTTATAGAACTCAGTGATATAAACCTTGAGATTATCCTCTCCAGTAATGGTTCCTTCATTTTGTTCTAATTGAAAAAATTTCTTTCTTCGATGTTTCCCATTTGCTATCAGATGAAAGTATTTCGTGTTATCTCCACCCTCCTGAATATGTTTAACTTTGGCTCTAAGGGCCCATTTAGTTTCCTCATCTCTACGCAAATTGTTAATTTTCTCATTAGCCTCTTTTAACATACTTTGCTCATCTCCACTAAGGGGACTACTCTCCGCCTTCAAATCTAGCCCATCAATAATTGTAAGTAATCTCTCCTTTTCTTTATTATATTTACCACTTTGGTTCTTTGCCCACCCTTTGAGAAAGCGCCTCAAGTGACGAATTTTATTTTGCCATATTCCAATCGGGGTTTCACCAGAGACGGTTTTGGCCCACTCGGCTACTACCATTTCATAGAAACCCGGTTGTCACAGCCAAAACAACTCAAAAGAAAAATGAGATTTGTTACCAACATGAGCTTTAATACCAGAATCAATTAGTAAAGGCGTGTGATCCGAACCCGCACGAGTAAGAGCATGCACCGTTACTAATGGAAAATTTTGCTCCCATTCAACACTTGCGAGAATTCTATCCAACTTTTCATAAGTGGGTATCTCCCTGCGATTAGCCCAAGTGAATTGTCTCCCTGAGAGAGCAATCTCTCTCAAGTCAAGACTCTCGATGATCGCATTAAAAATAAAAGGCCAACGAGCATTGAAATTATCGTTATGTTTCTCCTTCCGATTCCAAACAATATTAAAATCTCCCCCTATCAACATGGGTAAAGGCTCTGAGTCACACATGCGCCCAAGCTCCGAAAAAAATTATTGTTTGTGCGCATCCTGAGCAGCCCCATAAACTGGTACCAAAACCCACTCGAAACCATCTTTCTTACATTTAATATGTAGCTTAACACAAAAATCTCCCGTATCCACCTTCAAGATATGAAGAGTTTATGTATTAATACCAACAAGTATACCCCTAGATCTCCCATGAGGAGGTAAACAAAACCAATAAAAATCACAACCGGCAGATAATTGTTTCAAAAAAGGTACAACAAAATTAGATCTCCCCGTATCCAACAAGGCAATGAAATCTAAATGATGCTCTCTTATTGATTCCTTGACAAAAATATGCTTAGCCAGGTCACCAAAACCATCACTATTCCAAAATAAACCTTTTAAGTTTTGCATTAAAAATAACTTTTTTTAACATTAAGCCTAGTACTCTTACGAATGGTTGAAACATCACAAACCTTTCTTTGCCTAGTTTTCTTGCCCTTTCTATCTGATAAAACATAGCTCACACGATCTTCCACCAACGAAGTTTCATTCTCCTCATCTACCAAATCTTCAGCAAGATTTGAGACTTTGGACATCACTAGATTAGAGGGACCAATATCCCCATCTAGTGATCTATCAACCTCATTATGCAGAATTGTTAAAGTTCTATCAACGTCAACCTCTTTAATATTTTGAATAGTTTTTTTTACTCAGAAACAGAAGAACCCAAAGATACACCAAGACGACTAGCTCTATCAATAATAACCTCACTCGGAATAGCTGAAATAGACAACTTAGGATCAAAGTTAGTACCTGCAGCTGCAGCAGAAAGTCGAAGTTGAGCATTATGCATAGCTTAGTCCATCTGAGTAGCATCGGCGTTGGGCTGACTCCTAATGCGCGAGCTGGACCGCACCTCAGCCTCAACTGCACACGGAATCCCCCCAAACTCAATAACTTCCTCCAGCGAAGGCGACACAATGCGAGAAACTGGAGATGGCATATATACATGAAAATAACTGGAGATGGTCAAATAACTTCCTCCATCCACTATATAGAGTACGGCTTTGCCGAATCAAGCCCTGGCCTTCTTCTAGATCCTGTGGAGCCATCGTCTTGATCCCACTGCCACCGACACATGAGCAACACAAGCAATGCAAAATAAGGAGAACATTGTATAGGTTAGGACTCTAGAGTGAAGCCTCCAAAGAGGGGACACCACCAAAATTCTGTCGTGGCCCAACCTAGAAGGGTCTAGGCTTTCACCCACAACTATTTTTAGGCATATATATGTATCCATCTTTATAATATTTGATTGCACAAATTCTAGGAAGATTGCATGTATATATGATCAATGTGGGCTTTAGCTTTGTTCACTAAGTTATTTGTCCATTCCAACAATAACTGTCACACTTAATTTTCCTCTATATTAGCTCTTATGTATACCATGAAAATAATGTAGCCAAATAAGCATGTATTTATAAGGCATAATTGAAGTTTGTAGATTCTATTCATTAGGTGTATTATTCCATTCCTATTGATTTTGCTATGTGATGAATGAAAACCTAAATGATTGCTAGTATGCAGCCCATCGTACAAAACCACTACTTTTATCTTTGTCTCTATTTTTCTCGGACACTCATGGCATTTATCTATGTATATCTTCAAACAATAGTTTTGAATTTCCCCGGTGAGAATAGAACATGCATGACTAGCACATAATTATGCCTTGACTTGTGGTTAACTCATCACTAGTCATATTATATTTATCTTATTCAGCCAGTTAAGTGTCCTCGGTAAAAAATCCTTGTTTTTGAACTAATATCATAATACCCAAATATGTGTTGAGCTATGGTTAAATCATTCATTATTATATACTAAAAGCAATATAAGATTGTGTTTCGAGGCGCCACGTTGATCCACATCAACTAAATTTAGATCTAAAATCTACCGCTAGGATTAAACAAGAAGTTACATAATTGTTTAGTCACTTAATTTGTACCCTATAGTTTACCACGCAACGTTTCCACATTCAGCATAAACAATCAACCTTTGGTTTAGCACCTAGCGCTGCCACGTCCAAGCGTAAAGGATCAATCTTTGGTCATCGGAGGTTTGAAAGACGTATATCCATAGGACATTAACAGATTAACTACCCCGTTTTAAAAAGGCATAGGCTTAGAGATATTGGAGTTGTATAATCGGGTAATGAAGGAGTCCATATAGATAGGATCCACGGAGTGTTCAGCAGATATTTTCCATGTTGATCCAATCGTTGGATTTTAAAGACGTGGCTCTGATTTAAGCGGAAAAATAAGGCTAAGTCATGTTCCATATATGAGATTCTTTCTGTATTCCATGATTCCATCCAAGCACGGATTAATAAAGAGTCTTTGTCATCCACGGTTTTGCATGAGAGTTGTGGATAAGAAAAGCATCTTTAAAAAAATTATCGGTGGAGAAGAGCAAGCTCTGGTCGTTTTATAGAATATACTACATGTTAGGCTTGAACTTTTCTAAAGGAATCACATAGGGACTTATCAGCGCAAGTTTGTATACACACATACATGAATGAGTATAAAAATATGGAAAAGGATACAGTTCCCCCGGGGGATCAGACGAAACGCATCCCCCGGCTCGCGCGAGAAACACGTATCCGCGGTCCCACATCTACCTCTTCTCTTTCCCTTATCTCTTCCCCTTCCCCAACTCCTGCCACATCCCAAATACGTGTCTCCCCGTTGAACTCCATGTGAGGAACTCAGGAGCTGCTGCTCCTCTCATCTATGCTCTGCACCGACTCGCCGCCTCCGTTCGCCGTCCTCCAGGCGCCCGTCCCCCATGCCATCCCCGCTCCATCCCCATCCTTATCCCCAATTCCTATCCACCGCCGGTGAGAAGTGAGTCCAGCCAGCTGTTGTCGTCGGCCTTCTCCAGGAGCTCCGGTGTCCCCTGCTACCAGAGGCGACGCATGTTGCTACCACAGCAGGCCCGCCGTTGCTACAGAAGGTGAGGCGGTTTGCTACCACAGGACGGTGGCGCTACTACATCGAGCGCGACTGTTTGCGGTGCTGCTACAGCGGGCAAGGCTCTTTGGTACCACAACACGGTGGTGATGCTACAAGGGCTAGGCGTCGCTGCTACAATGGGCGAGGCGTTTTGCTACCGGTGATGCTACAGGGTCGAGGCGGCGCTACTACAACGGACAAGACAATTTGCTAACACAGCACAACGGTGATGCTACAAGGTCTAGGCGGTGCTGCTACAGTGGGCAAGGCGGTTTGCTACCGGTGAAGCTACGAGGGCGAGGCGGCGCTGCTATGACGGGCTAGGCAGCTTGCTACCACAGCGAGACGGTTTTGCTACCACGGCGAGGCGCAGTGCTGCTAGAGCATGGAACATGCTGCGGGGGTGGCGATGCTACCAGCCGTATGATTGAGTATTTTCTATGAGGGTCTGGCCGTCTGGGTAGCGCCGTCACAAGCGAACAGAGGGCGGATAGGGATTTTTTTGCTATGTATTTATATTTGTTTTGCTACTTTCGTGTAATTTTTTTGCTACAATTAATTTCTACGGTTTTGCTACGAGGTCTCTGGCCAAAGTTTCCAGTGTTGTCTCCGGCGATGTGTGTTTTGCTACATTAGAAAAAATATTTTGCTACACCCGTTTTATGGTTTTGCTACAATAATGCAAATTTTTTGCTACGAGGTCTCCGGCGAGGTTTACCGGCGAAAGTCTCCGGCGAGGTTGGGTTTGCTACATTAGTACAACTTTTTTGCTACACGGTCGCCGGCGAGGTCTCCGGCGAGATCTCCGGCGAGGTCCAGACTAATTTTCTATTTTTAGGCCGAACTGTTTTCTGCTACATTGTAGCAAAAGCGGGACTAGTTGTAGCAAAACGGACCTTTCTGTAGCAAAAGCGGGATTTTTGATCCAAAAGAAGGACACGTGGTTGGCTGGGGACCCGGGGGATAAAAAGCACAAATCCCCCGGGGGACGCGTAGGTCTGCCCTAAAAATATTGAGGATGACCTTAAAATCGCAAAGACTGAGTTCGGGTACACGTCAACGTACTGACCGACATAGAAAAAAATGGCAGGTTCTTGGTTTCCATCACCGTGCATATGAAAAAAATTCAAGAAAGGTAAGTAAAAAAAGTTACCTTTATAAATTATAATCGTGCAAACATTGGTATTATACAATATAACTTTAAATGACACATTTAGGATGTTTTTCTATTGAAAATGTTGAATGCGTCGAGATAAAAACTGATCGCACATAAATGAATTTAATTTTTTTTCTTTGGGTGTTACATTTTGAAAATCAAATACATTTTTTTGTCGGATATTGATGTATGTTCTTAAGTTTTGTTTGATTTTCTCTTTTAGACACATGAGTCAAATAATTGACCTAAGGTATTGGGGATGTTGTTTATTGGGGAGTGCTGCGGACAGGCTTGGTAGAATTTTGTGCTGTCATGGAAATATTGTAAATTGGTGGTGAATTAAATTTTAAAAATTATGAGCAATCAAAATCGGTGAAGTCATGTGACATGTAAGAGTATACTTGGAACCACCCAAAAGAATCACACACTTAGAATAGAAACTCAAATTTCTATACACCCGAACATGAGTGAGTATACAAAAAAAACGAGCATGAGCTAGACATCGCAAATGCTGAGATCAATGGGAACACATTGACATATTGACATGCATGAAACATTGGCAGGTTCTTAGTCTACACACCGTGCATATGAAATAGAATTCAAGGAATGTAAATAATAAATTACCCAGATAACCATGCAAACATTGGTACTATATATTTAAACACCAGTGCAGGGATCAATCAATAACACACTAAAAATAATTAATCTCTGAATTTAGCTTTATAGAAACCCATTTACATGTTTTTAGAAACATAAAGGCAGATAATTCTGCAAACATAATGCAAATGGAGATTTGGTGCATATGGGCACCAGTGCTCCCTTTATTTTGAAAATTAAAAACATGGTATTTTTGCGTTTCAAAAAATAAAAAAATCCTAGGAATACATGTACATTGTCCATATATTTGTGCAAAATTTCAGTACATAAATCATTTTATTTTGACTACAGGAAAAACAAATTTCTAATAGTGATTAAGACTAAAAATACGTATGTTTTGTCTAAATTTTATCTTCGTTTGTGTAGCCCAAAATACAACATAGTTTTATACAAAATTTTATGTGTACATTCTAGATGTATGTATGTATGTAGCTATCTATATTTTTCAGATTTTAGGATACCAAAAAGTATAAAAAAATTTAAATAAGGAACACTGGTGGCCATGTGCCAAAGACACTTTCCAAAACACAATATCATATACAAATAACCAGCTAGCGATGAATACAATTTAATTATGTGTCTCGATGCCATGTCGGAAACATATATCATTTTATGTACAAATTACCGATTGGTTGGTTCGTGATGTGCATTTTTAGTATTCGGATAATTATACTTCCTTTTGCACACATCGTCACAAGCGATGGAGGTCAAATGAGTGGAGAACCTGACCTAAGACATCGAATATTCTTATGTCCAATACATCATAGGAAAACAAAATACAAAGTACAAAATATGTACCAAAATCATGTATCCACTCAATATCTACTTGACATTGCAAACACTCTGATTAATAGCTACACATCTATGTAATGACCGATGTAAAAATGGGTGGGTCCTTTGTTTTGAACACCTCCCATATGAAATAGATTCAAGAAGCTTAAATAAAAAGTTATCTAGATAATCGTGCAAACATTGCTAATATATACATTAAAAACACACATTCAAGGTATTTTTTTCTATTTAAAATCTTGACTGCATCAGGGTAAATTAAAATTAAAACTTCTCTTTCGGTGTAATATTTTTAAAAATCAAATACACCTTTTGTGGGATAAATTTTTTAAATCTATAAGCTATTGTTGGCGTATCATTGCGATAAATGTTCTTAATATTTGTTTCATTTGTGCTTTTTTAGACACATGAATCAAACAATTATCCTAAGGTATTGGCATAATGATGATGTTTCACGAGGAGTGTTGATGATATGCCAAGTAAAATTAATTGGTGCCTTGGAACTACCCCAATTAATTTTTTTTAAGTACGAGAAAGAAAAGTCGATGTAGTAACGTGACAGGATGCAACAAATAAATGTCACTGGACCAGGTTAAAAGAGAGAGTGTAGGCCAGCTAGAACAAAGAGTAAGGACCAACATGAAGGGAGAAAATGTATATCTAAATAACATTGCCTACTTTAGAAAATGGTGACTTGGTGTTTTTCAAAATTTTACAATAAATATATAACGCCGAATTAAATTGCTTCATACTACTATCTTTCATAGTTAATATTTTACTTAACATTGCATTTGAGTGGCAAAAAGAACCATAAAATTAGAATTCCATACATTGCATTTGCTTCATACTACCATCTTTCATATGTGCAACCATTAATTAATTTTATAGACATGTTTAGTATGCTATAGATGATTCCCTCACATATTCGAGGGCCACCTTGCTAGTTTAATTAATTCCAGTTAAGTTCTAGCTTTGTCTCGTCTACATGATTTCATTATTGATACGAATGAGACCAAAGGAAAAACACCTCAAAACTATCTTCTTTTATTTTGGACAACTATCAACTAAAAATCTAAATAAATACGATGGATCATATTTAAACCTTATCTTCACACTATTGAAGTTACATTATTCGATAGTGTGATGAAATTCATGCAATGTTTCCCTACACAATCATCATTTATCGTCACTCTCGTTATAGATTATCTTCTTTTATCGTATCAATGTCGTTTGTGTTAAAATATAGTTTTTTATAAGAGTGTAACTTCTTCTTTCGAGAACATGCAAAAGGATTGCATGTCATTTCATTAAGATTGGGAGCAAACATTTACAAGATTTTTAAATGGCTCGGGGCTAATAAAACCCCCACAGTCACCACTTAAGCCTACTCCTCCCGAGCGCCTGTCGATTCCTTAGCCGCTCTCCACTAGCAAACACTCTGCTAAGATACGAGCTACCACCGCTACATTCAAGGACCAAGATCTCTCAAAAACCATGTTTTCTCTCTCTAGCTAGATCTTTCTGCAGCAATCGATACTAACAGTTGCTAGTTTGATTATGCGATTACTTGGTGAACATATGTGTAGCCCATCCCACCATATCCGCAAGGATTGGTATGCTGTAGGTGTGTATGATGGAAAGCCTAGCTTACTGAGCACCTAAACCCATATTGTGTATGAGTAGGGGTATTGAACCAGTATATGGTCGAAGATTGTAACTTATTATTACATGCTTTTACATGGTACATTATTTCAACATTTATTATTGTTCTCACAACTTTACTGTATTTTCCTCTTACAATATCTCACTTACACGTGAAGGACATTGGCATCGATCCATTGATTATTCTTCCGTTGTGAATTGCAGCCAATATGAGATCATTATATATGTCTTCACTTTTTGGCCTTCTCGATTTATCACTCCACAAGTGAAAATCGGTTCATGATTTTGTCGATTGTATCCATTTTTCTAATGTATTTTTTGTGACCGAGCTCATTCAGCCCTTTAAGTGACACTTGTACGTGAAAATTCATAAGTTTATATGTTGTCCCTTTCATATGTTTACATATATACAACTCTCATTTTTTTCATATTTCATTTTACACTAAAACTTTTAAAAGGAATTTCCGACATTGCTCTATAGACTACAACATTCTTGGAGAACGTTATTGAACATAAACTCTCGAAATGAGCAATTCAAAGAAAAGGCATCATAAACTTGACCAGATAGAGGTTTATAGTTTACTATTTTGCCTCTTTTGTTGAGCTGGTTCAAACATACCTATAGTTTGTCAGTTTGCACTCCAGATGAGAAATTGTGCTAAATTTTGACATTGGAAAGAGAAACTTTGAAGATAAAAGTGTGAATGAAAATATGTTAATTTAGTCACATCATGATGATGATCAGGAAACCTGATCCACTTATCTGGACTGCTCCTTAATACTTTTCCTGTCCTAACCGTTTTTAATACAAATACATAGTTTTATTATATATTTATATATTAAATCTAACTTGTTATTAATTAGGACTCACAACATGATCAATGGATTGAATTATTTAACCTATGTGAATGATTCTGATGTTTATAAGTTACATCATAGATACTCCCTCTGTTCCTATTCATATTTAGGTTGTGCAGATGTTTTTTGAGGTCTAAGTTTGACCATCGATTTTACCAACAAAATATGGATTATAGGTCATAAAATGTTATACCATTGAATTCGTATTCAAAAACATTTCTAATGGTTTAATTTTTAAAACATGTGACACGTGTTTTATTGGTCAAAGTTTAAACACACAAACACAAGGATGCCACCTGCGTTGGGAAATACTATGGTAACTCCAAGGAAACCTAGTTTTCTAAAAAAATCATATTTTATTTCCTTGAAAAAAATCTGAAAGAATAGAATACATGTGGATGTCTAACATGTACCTGTTTTCATTTGTGACCTGCATAAAAAGGACAAATGTGAAACCCAAAAAAAAATTAATGCCTATAACGTAATTTTTCTTCAACAAGATTTCACATTCATAGTGACCATCTTCATGTATGTGTAAAATTTTTTTTTTTGACTTCGTCAATTTCAAGACCCGCCGGCTCAGTCTCTCGAAGGTGCTCATAGGGCTAGGGTGTGTGTGTGTGTGTTCATAGGGATGAGTGTATGTACGCATTGTAAGTGTGTGCGCTGTACCGTGTTTCTAAAAAAAATAGTGACCATCTTCATGTATGTGTAAAAAAAGAAGATTTTTTCTGAAACTTTAAAATTTGATTTGAAAGAAAAGAACTCATTTTCCTCCTAGATAAATCGATAACAAATGTCATAAAAATGAAATTCGATGTTAACATGAGATTAAAAATATTTTTTTTATGACTTCAAGTCACTCCAAATATGATATCCGGCGCAAATATGCAACACTTGAACGGTTCTAGTGGTCGTACTCCAACCCCACGTTTTCCGCCTATATTTCAGCAGTTTTCAGTTTCCAGGTTTGCTTTGTTCTGTGGGAGCAGCAGCTGTAGCGGCAGGCCCCTCTCCCCCGCGCAGTTCGTCTCCCCTCGCCCTGTTTTGGTAGATTCATCCATCTGTTGCACGAAATCAAGCAAGCGCGTTACTCGATTATTCATTCCCGATCTAATCGTCGACTCCTTTCCCATCTCCATGCACTCCAACGACCCTACTTCATTATTTCCCTCACAAGAACACCATGACTTTCTGGCTCAACTCAACAGTAGTCTGCCCTGGTCCTGGATCAGAAACTTTTGGCCATCCGTGGTCCATCACGATGGAGATTGATCAGTTCCCTGTATCTGAGACAAGATGGCAGCCTGAAATCATATAACTGTGACTTGGTTTTTCTTCTAGGTACAAACCTTACGATTTGACCTGGACATGCATGAGTGTAAACCTCCATTTTTTAACATAAGACAACTGAGAAGACTGCAGTTCTATGAAGGAATTACCTCGGATAGATTAGATAGAAGGTTCCTATAGATAACCATGGCAAGTTGCGAGCCATGATCTAAAGGGTGGGGCTAGCCTGGGCCTGGCGAACTGCTCAAAGAGGTTGAGATGTGGTTAATAAAGACTTGCGTGATGTCTCTGCTAACCCAGCATATCTAGCCCCCACCTTCTACTCTAAGAATGGAGTTAAGAATAGGAAAGATGCATCTAAGAGTTCCATGAATAGAAAAGAAGCTCCCCTCCCGGAGGGGGTGTTTTGGCTCTCGGATGCATATAAATTTATTATAAAAAATGTGTAAATAATTTTATCAAAGATTATGGACAAATATCACGTGTACCCGGACATTCAATGTCCGCACACAAGCTTTCCAGAAAAAAAATATTTCATGTGGCTTGTGTAAAAAAGATAAAAAGATGTCCGTTAATAGTTATGTTGGAATATCGAAATTTATCTTTTTAACACGTGACAAAAAAATTACCTTTTCCAGAAAATTTATATGCAAACATAGGTTATACATAAACACATACAAATACTTTTTCTAAATTTTTGATATTTTAAATTATATGTTCAAAAATATATTTTTTGGCGATTTTGTTTTGATAACAATAGGTTCATATGCACCGAATTGGATTTCCGCTCCCCTCCCTCTTCGTGGACCATGACCGGGCACATAGGATCACATCAAGATGAACTCTCATTATTGCTCCTACATTGAGTGTAGTGTTCACTAATCCCTTCGATCCGGTTTATTAGGCGCGCAGGTAGTTTAAGAACAACTTTAACCATTAATTTTGGTCAATAAATTTTACATAATATATTATAAAAATTATATCATTGGATTCATCTTCAAAATTAGTTTCCAATGGTATATTTTTTGGAACATATATTACATGTTTTATTGGTCAAAACTGATGGTCAAAGATTTTTTTAAACTACGTACGCGTCTAATAAACTAGGCCGGAGGGAGTACTTCATATTTATATCTTTGAGAACCATTTTTTTTATCAGGGATTCATGAATTTGAGATCAAGAATATCGCTCTACTGGGTAAATGGCTTTTCAAGCGGCTTACTGAGGATGATGTATGCCAAATCATCTTAAGGAGGAAATATGTTGGCGCGAAGACGTTGTCTCAGATTATTTGGAAGCCAAGAGACTCACACTTTTTGGTTAGACTAATGGCTACGAAGAAGCACTTTTTCTGCTTTGGCACATTTCTATTAAGGATGGCTCGGAGATTCGTTCTAGGAGGATAAGTGGCCTAGAAATGCTATACTCCGGGAACAATATCTAGCTCTATATGGCATGGTTCATCACAAGGGGGATAACATTGCCACGATGCTGGAATCATCTTCTCCAAACGTGATGTTCAGGAGAGACCTAATTAAACTTAGACTTGTTTCGTGGAACGCTCTGTTACAACTTTAACCATAGTGCAGATGGTTATGGTGTGTTTTAGTGTTATTTTCATGAGAGTAGTAAATTCTATGTATAGAGCAATGGTCCAGCCTGATGTTCCAAACGATAATAATAAGAAAATATGAAAAATGAAGGTACTAATAAAAAAATATGCGCATGGTATATGCGTCGTGGGGTGATCTTACATCACAAACTTGTTAAAAGGAATTGGCATGTAAGTAAGCAAAGTGTTTTTTTGTCACCATGACGAGATAATTAAGTATTTATTCTTTGAGTGCAAATTTTCTCGTTCTATATGATCAGTCATCCAACTAGCTTCTGGGTTGTATCCTTCTTGTAGTATTGCCAACATATTTGGCAATTGGCTATATGGGATTGACTATAAGTTCAAAATCCTTCTCAGGGTGAGAGCGCTCGCCATTATTTGCTTGCTATGGCTATGCAGAAATGATAAGTTTTTTTTATAAAATATCTTCTCTTATACCGATTATTTGCCGATGCACCGCTAAGTCCTGTTTATGGTCGCTTCTACAATATGTGAAGTTTCATGACCTGTTTACGGATATACACGCTTGAGCTTGAATCATATGTCAAGGAATGTTTTTATCCAACATCTTAGGATTTTCCCTCCATCTCCTTATGAGTTATGCAATATTAGATGATTTCATGTATTTCACATGTTTTTTAGAGCGTGTTGTCATTTGTGTGCATACTAATTTTTTTTAAAACGAGGCAAAAGCTTTGCCTTTTATTGATATAGTAGAAAATAGTTGGCCCGTTTATAAGGAAAACTGGCCGAAAAACCGTTACAACACAACACCACACGCCAGCCCCGAGGTTGCGCTCCACACGGGTCGACGACCAAACAGGTCGACACCACACCTAAATGCCACAAGCGGAGGCGAAAGACCGGAGCAACCACTCCAACTACCATGCCGGCCCCAGGGCCGCGACCCGCCTGGACGAAGACGAACCCGCCAATGCCAAAGCCACTGATACGTCGTAAACATATCTATAATTTTTTTATGTTTCATGCTTGTTTAGTATCCACTTTGCTTTGCTGTGTCTACACTTTGAGGTATTTTTATACGTTTTCTGGGACTAACCTATTAATAAGATGCCACAGTGCCAGTTGCATGTTTTCTGTTATTTTTAGTTCCAGAAAAGCCAGAAAATGAATATTCTCGGAATTGGACGGGAAAAAAAATCCAAAGTCAATATTTCACCGAGGAGAACACGGAGCCAGAAGAAGAGACGGAGGATGGCCACGAGGGGACCACACCCCCTGGTCGCGCGACCAGGCCTGGCCCGCTCCTGGGGGGTGCGTCCGCCTCGGGCACCCCATCGGTCTCCCTCTTCGTCTATAAGAAGCCCCCGATACCAAATACCTAAGTACCCGATCAGATCTCCACGAAATAGTCTGTAGCCGCCGCCACCATCATCCCTAGATCGGGAGGGATTTAAAGCTCTTCCGAGCACCCTGTCGGAGGGGAGAGATCATCCCGGAGGCCTTCTTCATCACCATGCCAGCCTCCGGTATGATGCGTGAGTAGTTTCACCTTGGACTATGAGTCCATACAGTAGCTAGATGGTTGTTTCTCCTCCTTTGTGCTACCATATTTAGATCTTGTGAGCTCCGTTCATGATTAAGATCATCTATTTGTTGGAGATATGTCCAAGAGGCAATAATAAAGTGGTTATTATCATATCTTCATACTTAAGATAAATGTTTACATACCATGCTATAATTGTATTAACATGAAACATTAATACTTGTATGATTTGTAAACATAAAAGAGTCCCTAGTAAAGCCTCTTGTTAAACTAGCTTGTTGGTTAGTATATGATCATGGTTTCCTGATCATGAACATAGAGATGTTATTAACAATAGGGTCATATCATTAGGAGAATGATGTGATGGACATACTCCTATAGTTAAGCGTAGCATAAAGATCAAGTCATTTAATATAGTTCATTTGCTATAAGCTTTCTGATACATAGTAACCTAATTCCTTCGACCATGAGATCATGTTAATCACCATCATCGGAAGGATGCTTTGATGACATCAAACACCACACCGTAACTGGGTGGCTATAAAGGTGGCATTGAGTGTTCGGGAAGTATGGGTTGAGACACATGGATCAAGAGTGGGATATGTTCATCCATATGACGGATAGATATACTCTGGGCCCTCTCGGTGTAATGTCATCCAATTAGCTTGCAAGCATGTGACTGGCTCACAAGGGATCACATATCACGGGAACGAGAAAAGAGTACTTATCGGTAACGAGGTTGAACTAGGTATGCGAGATAAGCGATCAAAACCTCGGATAAGTAAACTATCGTGAGACAAAGGGAAATTGGTATCGTATGTAAGTGGTTCATTCGATCGCAAAGTAATCGTAGAAATATGTGGGAGCCATATGAATTTCCAGATTCCTCTATTGGTTATTGATCGGAGAAGTGTCTCGGTCATGTCCGCATAATTCACGAACCGTAGGGAGACACACTTAAGGATTCGATGTTGTTGAGTAGTTATGGAATGATGAGTAAGAGACCGAATGTTGTTTGGAGTCTCGGATGAGATCAGGGATATCACGAGGAGATCCGTAATGGTCCGGAGAATAAGATTCATATAAGGAAAGTCCTGTTTCGGAGTTGGGGAATGATTCCGGTGTTTTCATCGGGAATGTTCTAGAAGGTTCCGGAAGGTCCGACACTCCGGAGGGGAAGGGTACATGAATGTGTCATGACAATGTGGAATGGTTGCATCATGTACTAGGTATCATGGCTGGGCAAAATAAAGGAAGAAATCAAATCCTAGTTTGAAAACTCAAACGCCAATTTGAAAAGTCAAACGACAAGTTTGCTTGGTGGAGGGGGAGTAGGAAACCTACTTGGGGAGGAAGTCCTCCTCCCTCCACCCGCCGGCCAAGGAGGCCGAGTTGGGGGAGGACTCCCTCCTCCCAACCGGCGCCCTCCCACCTATAAAAGAAGGGGCAGGGGTGCCCCCTCTAGTCTACACCCAACACCTAAACCCTAGCGTCTTAGTCGCCGGCCACCTCCAAGTCCCCGCCGCCTAGGGCCTCCTCTAGCTCGGCGAGTTAGGGTTTCCCCAAACCCTAGCCGCCGACCAAGCCCTCCCCTTGGTGCCCTCTAAACCATAGATCGCCAAGGCCTCTCTCATACTCCACCATACTCGCTCCGGCTTAAGGCGAATCCCTGCGAGATCCCCCCTCTACTTCAGGTACCACGCCGCCGTGCTGCCGGAACCGCGAGGAGAGTGCTACAACCTCCGCTGCCTGCTGGAACAAGGGAGAGGAAGGTCTTCATCGAGTACCGAACGTGTGACCGACTGCGGAAGCGCTGCCGGAACGCAGCGCCGGAAGGATCGTCTACGCGATCTTGAGATCGGCAAGAGTACGACTACATCACCCACGAGAATCTGCTCTCGTTAACCGCTTTGGATCTTCGGGGGTTAGTATTCTATTGACTCGTTGCTACAATCTAGTAGATAGATCTTGGCTTGATCATAGATTAGATCTTGATTGTGTGTTCATGCGGTAGAAATTTTTTGTTTTCCCTGCTACGAACCCCTACAGTGGTATGAGAGTCGTGTCTATATGTAGATCTGTTGCACGAGTAGAACACAATGGTCATTGTGGGCGTTGATGCTTTTTTTGTTGATTGCTTCTTGTGTACTTTGCATCTTGCGGGATGGTGGGATGAAGCGGCCTGGGCTAACCTTACATGACATCGTTCAAGAGACTTGCTCCACGCTTGACATGCAACTTGTATTGCATAAGTGGCTTTGCGGGTGCCTGTTTCTCCCAACATAGTTAAGATTCAATTTACAACGGGTGATTGACAATACTAGTATCAATGTTCTGGTCCTTGTTCGTAAGTTAGAACGACACTTATTGAAAACCCCAAACCACGTAAAACAGGCAAAGTAAATTAGAGGCGTCTAACTTTGTTTTGCAGGGGTGTGTTGTGATGTGATATGTCCATGATTGTGATTATATATGATATATGCAATGTCCCTTATTGTAAGTTGGCAACCGACAGGAGCCATATGGTTGTCTTTTAAATTCCATTAAGACCTGCATGTATATTCAAAGAAGTTGTAATATTTGATGCTAGTGGGCGACAACCATGAAGCGGTGCCATTGACCTTGACGCCACACCGGTGATGATGGAGATCATGTTCGTGCTTGAAGATGGAGATCGGAAGCACAAGAACAAATGCCATATCATATCACATATTATGTATTGCATGTGATGTTAATCCTTTTATGCATCTTCTATTGCTTAGTTCACGACGGTAGCATTATAAGATGATCCCTCAAGCACACAATTTCAAGTTTTAAAGTGTTCATCCTTAGTAAGCACCGTTGCTAAAGCTCGTTGTTTCGAAGCACCACGTGATGATCGGGTGTGTTAGATTCTGCGAGTGTATACAATGTGAGCAAGCCATATTTGCTCATGCGAAAGCTAAGGTTTGATCTTGACGAGCCTAGCATGTACAGACATGGTCTCGGAACACGCATCACTGAAAGGTAAAGCATGAGTCATATAGTAGATATGATGAACATGTTGATTGTTCGCCATTGAAGCTACATCAACTCTCGTGATGATCGGTTTTGATGTGGTGGATTTGGTTCGTGTGATCACTAAAACAATGTGAGGGATATTTTTTTGAGTGGGAGTTCAACGGCAATATGATTAAAAGTTGAACACTATTTATCATAAATTAAATCAAAGTGAATTTGCATAATTGTTGTAGTCATTGGCATCCGTTTACCACCTTGCGCTTAGTTATAATTGAGATGATAGAACTATAGAATTCTGGATAGTTACTTTACGAACTGGTATCGTATTGTTTTGAAGTGTTAATCTAAAGTTTAAAAGTCCTATTGCAAACTTTTAGTAAGTTCCGGTTACTCCATGAAGTTTAATAATTGGTATTAAATCAAGAGTGACAATTCCAAGTGTTAGTGTATGAGTATCATGTTTGTCTCCATGATTCTTGATATTCAAAGGATTGTCTTAATATCAAGGTTATCTAGGATCTGAAAGAGTTGTTTTAGAAACCATGATGTGTGGAAGATATTGTGATATAAAGCGAAGTTTTGGTTGCAACATGATAGAGTATAATATGGCAAAAGTCATGTTCTCATATTTGATGAGAATTTGCAAAAGGTTGGAGACACTAGTTGTCCTAATCCTCCAAAAGGTTTTGGAGAGCAACATTATACTCGCGATTCACCGTTATAAGCTAAAAGTAGCTTGATCATGGATAATTCCATGATAAGGGTGAATATTTGATGTAGATAAAATGTTTACTACACCAAAAGATTACTAAAGAAAGGAATTTGAAAGAACACCAAACATTTGATGATGGTGATCTACTTCAAAGTGCAAGTCCAAAGACATTGGTATTTAACTATACACGCTTTGGACTATGTGTCATGTGTATGGCTCCACTATTGATGATAGATTACTTCAAACTGAAAAGGAAATACTGAAAGAGAATCTCATAAATATATTGCAGAAAAGAAAAGACTAGAATTGTTCAGCTTAGGTATATAGAGGATATACATGTTATGGTTGTATTCTTTGCTTGTTAAACAATGTAGTTCTTGAGTATTGGATACTGAATTTGTTGGTATGAATCGTCATACGAGACAACACAATTCATGAACTACAATGGCCTAAGTAACTAGAAAATTAATAAGTAATAATGTTCATCGAGAACAAATAAAGGGTTATTGTGTTGCTCGTTAAACATCAAAGCTTGCCTTCAAGATTTGTTTTATCAGGTATTATGAGAACAAAAGGGTTGTCCAAATAATTGCCGTAATCCATAAAAGATGGATGATTCACAAATCTCATTGGAGAAATCACATCCATAAAACTAGTGCTAAAAATGTCGAAAGACAAATTGATTAAAAGATCACTTAGGAAGTGACATCGCCGTTTAAATTATATTGGAAAGAAAACATGAAGAAACTCCATGTGGATGGAATTTTGGAGTCTTTTTTTATTTTGATCAAATGACGCTTGTGAAACTTTCCTAGAGATAATTAAAACTTCGTTCATAGGCCAAAAGGGAACGAATGACTGGCTTATTGGAACTTGTACATATTGTTGTATGTAGTCCATTATGTGTAGTCAAGAGCGATATAATTCAACTTCATATGCTTTCTCCGAAAATTTGAGTGAATATATGAATATTTATTTAATAAGGATGAAGTATGAAACATTTGAATAGTTCAAAGACTTTCAAGATGAAGTGCAAAATCATTGTAACAAGAATATAAATAGTTTATGATAAGATCATAAAGGAAGATATTTGGGTTACAAGTTTAGCATAATACCTAAGATTTAAGGAATCGTTCCGTGGAATTTGCATTTCCCGAAACACCATAAGAGTATGGAGCGTTCGAGATATGTAATTAAACCTTGTTTGACATGGTAAGATCAAAGGTGCAATTCATAAAACTGCCATTATATTTTAAAGATTAAAAGCTTTAGATACTACCGTTTTTCCACTGAAAAGAGCACCATCATAATCCGTTGAATTGACACCATATAAAGTTATGGTTTGGTATTGAACCCAAGTTGTCCTTTCTTAAAAAATTGGTATGCTATGCATAAGAAAAATGTTTGCAACCAAAATCGGATGAACATAATTTTGTATGTTATTTTGAATAATCGTTGAGTATTCCTCCATAACAC
This sequence comes from Avena longiglumis, assembly GCA_030063025.1. NCBI lineage: Eukaryota > Viridiplantae > Streptophyta > Magnoliopsida > Poales > Poaceae > Avena > Avena longiglumis. Next base: position 186,711,269 of record CP125974.1, on the reverse strand, counting down.
CAAAGACAAAAATGTTTGTCGCTTAGAACGTCAAGTTTCTTTGAGAAAGAAACTTTCCGTGAAAAGTTAAGTGGGAGGACAATAGAACTTTGATAAGGTTAAAAGAACCTTAGCTATATGTGAAAAGTTGCGCAGTGCCGAAAAGTGTTCCGGAGGCAGCAACAATGCTCATGGCTCACGTTCCTCAAAGGTTGTGGTCACGGAGATCTAAGTTCCTATTGAAACAAGTAGGTCGGGTAAACAATCAAATACCAAGATTTGAGAGTTAAATCATTATTTGACAATAATGACCCGACTACATGCAAAGAAGCGATGATGGGCCCTGACTCCGTCAAATGGCTTGAAGCCATAAAATCCGTGATAGTTCCATATGCGAGAGATCAAGCTTTGAACTTGAAAGACCCTCTGGAAAGGTACAAGACCTTATAGTCATATTTGGATCTATAAAGAAATAGACATGGATGTTTCACATCTATGAAATATTCGACATGTTGGGAAAGAGTTCACAACAATGTTCAAAGTTTGTATATGACAAGATTTCATCTTTCATAGCGATATTTAGTCTAGACGGATTAATGTAGCAACCACTACATATAATTTTGTTATGTGGTAGTTAAATAAACAAAACAAGTTCTTCTAATAGAATTGTTACCTAGGACGTGTGCATAACACGGTCCAAAGGGTTTTGTTAATTCAATGGATGGTTAAAAACATATGCAAACTTCAATGGTTGATGTGAGCATCGCGGAGTTGGAATCTTCACCATGATGAAATTGTTAAAAGAGTTTAAATTCATCAGAGATGATAAAGATGCTTGCATTTGCAAGAAATTAAGTGGGAGCGCTAAGACATGTTTCTAATACATTATTTGGAAGACATATTGTTGATTGGAAATTATGTATATTTTATTAACACATATTAAGAATTTCATCCTGATGAAAGACTTAGGCAAAAACCCAAATTGGCATCAATAGACGCTAATATGGTTGTGCGGAAAGTACATAGATGATGAATGAGTTCAATATAGAAACTACAAGAAAGGTTCTTGTCGCACAGAAAGGATTGAAGGAGTTCAATATTGATGATATATTCAAGTGTATTAACACTTGGTAAGTGAAACAAAGATTCAATTATAGATTGATACTTGATGTATGAAATCACAAAGAATATTTATATCAATCATACCGTGATATGTACAAATCCAGATATGTCCTATGCTCTAAATGTTATGAGCATATACCAGAATGATTCATAAGATGATCATTGGACTATAGTAAGGATATTCTTATGATCTTTTGGAAGAACTAAGAGTATATTATTTTGTAGAAGTGACAAATAGATGGTTAGTTCATTGTAAAAGTACAACATTGATACTAGTTTTGTCACAAAGTACAAATTAAGTTTATCTCAATCTAAACTAAGGGTGTCACAATATGATGGAAAGTGAGTTCCATAATGAACTTGGATGAGTTCCAAAGTTAAGACATTGTGACAGATACTACAACAAAAGGGCTAATAATATAACTGCTATTATAGCAGCAAAAGAGGGCATTTGTGTCAAGTATTTTGTTATCAAACTAGGTGTAGTTTACAGCGGGGATAATACTATGAAGATATATTGTACGACAATATTATCAACATGTTTTAACCCCAAAGAACTAAAGGTCTCACCAAAGGACCAAATTTACACAAAGCCATCTCATTAGAGAATGAGTGCTGCGTAAAGATGCAAAGACATGCAATTACACACGGACCTAGAAGTGTCAGATCCGGAGATCAGTTGACCTCTAGCAATCGTGTACATACAAGACCAGAAAGCCATGGGTGTTGAATACACAAAGGTTTCAAACTAGATTATTGACTCTAGTGCAAGTGGGAGACTGTTGGAGATATGCCCAAGAGGCAATAATAAAGTGGTTATTATCATATCTTCGTACTTATGATAAATGTTTACATACATGCTATAATTGTATTAACCGGAAACATTAATACTTGTGTGATTTGTAAACATAAAAGAGTCCCTAGTAAAGCCTCTTGTTAAACTAGCTTGTTGGTTAATATATGATCATGGTTTCCTGATCATGAACATAGAGATGTTATTAACAACATGGTCATATCATTAGGAGAATGATGTGATGGACATACTCCTATAGTTAAGCGTAGCATAAAGATCAAGTCATTTAATATAGTTCATTTGCTATAAGCTTTCTGATACATAGTAACCTAATTCCTTCGACCATGAGATCATGTTAATTACCATCATCGGAAGGATGCTTTGATGACATCAAACACCACACCGTAACTGGGTGGCTATAAATGTGGCATTGAGTGTTCGGGAAGTATGGGTTGAGGCACATGGATCAAGAGTGGGATATGTCCATCCATATGACAGATAGATATACTCTGGGCCCTCTCGGTGGAATGTCATCCAATTAGCTTGCAAGCATGTGACTGGCTCACAAGGGATCACATATCACGGGAACGAGAAAAGAGTACTTATCGGTAACGAGGTTGAACTAGGTATGCAGAGATACCGACGATCAAAACCTCGTATAAGTAAACTATCGTGAGACAAAGGGAAATTGGTATCATATGTAAGTGGTTCATTCGATCGCAAAGTAATCGTAGAAATATGTGGGAGCCATATGAATTTCCAGATTCCTCTATTGGTTATTGATCGGAGAAGTGTCTTGGTCATGTCCGCATAATTCACGAACCGTAGGGAGACACACTTAAGGATTCAATGTTGTTGAGTAGTTATGGAATGATGAGTAAGAGACCGAATGTTGTTCAGAGTCTCGGATGGGATCAGGGATATCACGAGGAGATCCGGAATGGTCCGGAGAATAAGATTCATATAAGGAAAGTCCTGTTTCGGAGTTGGGGAATGATTCCGGTGTTTTCATCGGGAATGTTCTAGAAGGTTCCGGAAGGTCCGGCACTCCGGAGGGGAAGGGTACATGAATGTGTCATGACAATGTTGAATCGTTGCATCATGTACTAGGTATCATGGCTGGGCAAAATAAAGGAAGAAATCAAATCCTAGTTTGAAAACTCAAACGCCAATTTGAAAAGTCAAACGACAAGTTTGCTTGGTGGAGGGAGAGTAGGAAACCTACTTGGGGAGGAAGTCCTCCTCCGTCCACCCGCCGGCCAAGGAGGCCGAGTTGGGGGAGTACTCCCTCCTCCCAACCGGCGCCCTCCCACCTATAAAAGAAGGGGTAGGGGTGCCCCCTCTAATCTACACCCAACACCTAAACCCTAGCCTCTTAGTCACCGGCCACCTCCAAGTCGTCGCCGCCTAGGGCCTCCTCTAGCTCGACGAGTTAGGGTTTCCCCAAACCCTATCCGCCGACCAAGCCCTCCCCTTGGTGCCCTCTAAACCGTATATCGCCAAAGCCTCTCTCATACTCCACCATACTCGCTCCGGCTTAAGGCGAAGCCCTGCGAGATCTCCCCTCTACTTCCGGTACCACGCCGTCGTGCTGCCGGAACCGCGAGGAGAGTGCTACAACCTCCGCTGCCTGCTGGAACAAGGGAGAGGAAGGTCTTCATCGAGTACCGAACGTGTGAGCGACTGCGGAAGCGCTGCCGGAACGTAACGCCGGAAGGATCGTCTACGCGATCTTGAGATCGGCAAGAGTACGACTACATCACCCACGAGAATCTGTTCTCGTTAACCGCTTTGGATCTTCGAGGGTTAGTATTCTATCGAATCGTTGCTACAATCTAGTAGATAGATCTTGGCTTGATCATAGATTAGATCTTGATTGTGTGTTCATGCGGTAGAATTTTTTTGTTTTCCATGCTACAAACCCCTACACTATTTGTAATCATACATGTTGTGTTTGCGAGGATCCGATGGATATTGAGATTACTATGTCAGATTGATTAATGGTTCTCTTATTGATTCTATCATGTCTATGTTGTTTGATATCTTGCATGCTCTCCGTTTCTAGTAGCTATATTGGCCAAGTAGATGCTAGTGACTCCAAGAGGGAGTATTTATGCTCGATAGTGGGTTCATGCCTCAATTGAATCTGGGGAAGTGACAGAAATCTCTAAGGTTGTAGATGTGCTATTTCTACTAGGGAGAAAACAATGATCTTTTGTTCATGGAACAATTGTATTGTTTACTTTACACACATTGCTTAAAGCAGTTATCTGTTGCTTGCAACTTAATACTAGAAGGGGCTCAGATGATAACCTGAAGGTGGATTACTAGTCATAGATGCAGTTGGATGGCGGTCTATGTATATTGTTGTAATGCCCAATCGAATCTCATAGGATCATGAATGTCTAGTATTGCATTGTTATGCCTTTCTCTGTCCTGTCAATTGCCACGTTGTAATTTGTTTACCCAGCATGTTATGTTGTTTATCTTAAGTATAACACCTCTAGTGAACTATGGACCCCGGTCCAATCTTTACCACTGATACATCTTCCACTGTTACTGTTTACTTTCTGCAAGCCACCATTACCTTCCACACCATACAGTTAATCCTTGTTTTCAGCAAACCGGTGAGATTGATAACCTCATTGTCCGTTGGGGCAAAGTCTTGAGTTTGTGTTGTGCAGGTTTCCAAGTTGCTAGCAACACCTTTGAGTCGTCTCCTTCCTCCTACTGGTTCGATAACCTTGGTTTCTTACTGAGGGAAAATTTATTGTTCTACTCATCATACCTTCCTTTTGGGGTTTCCCAACGAATCTCTACAGTGATCTGAGCCGCATCAAGACATTTTCTGGCGTCGTTGCCGGGGAGGCTTAGGACGGCTTCAAAAGGGGAGTCCTTCACAACCTTTCTCTTTACTTTGTTTTTGTTTTTCTTAGCTTCTTTTTCCTTGTTTTGATTTCTTCTTTTTTATCAGAAATTCCAAAAAATAGTTTCGTTTGGTTTGCTTTTTCTTATCAAAAACACAAAAAAATTAGTTCCTACTCTAGCTGCTACTGCTGTTGGTTTGCTCCACCTTTGCAAAAATGAATTCTGCTAAGAACACCAAGTTTTGTGACTTCACTAGCACAAACAACAATGAATTCCTAAGTACACCTATTGATCCACCTGCTCCTGATGCTACCTTTTATGAAATGAAGCTTGCTTTGTTGAATCTTGTGATGAACGAACAATTTTCCGGTGCTAGTTCTGATGATACTGCTGCCCACCTCAATAACTTTGTGAGATGCAAAAATATAAGGATGTAGATGGAGATATTATTAAGCTCAAATTGTTTCCTTTCTCCTTGAGAGGAAAAGCTAAAGAATGGTTGCTATCCTTGCCTAGAAATAGTATTGATTCTTGGATTAAGTGCAAAGATGCTTTTATTGGAAAATACTATCCTCCTACTAAGATTATATCTATGAGAAGTGAAATAACTTGATAATTAACATGTTTCTCAAGCTTGGGAAATAATGAAACCTTTGGTAAAGAATTGTCCCACTCATGGACTGATGCTTGGATGATTATCCAGACTTTTTATGCAGGGTTAAACTTCTCTTCAAGAAATCTGTTGGATTCTGCTTCTAGAGGTACCTTTATGACCATTACCTTGGGTGTTGCAACAAAGCTCCTTGATAATATGATGGTTAAATATTCTGAATGGCACACTGAGAATGCTCCACATGGTAAGAAGGTAAATTCTTTTGAAGAAACCTCCACTTTGAGTGATAAAATTGATGTTATCATGACTATGCTTGTTAATGGAAAAGCTCATATAGATCCAAATAATGTTCCCTTAGCTTCTTTGGTTGCTCAAGAAGAGCATGTTTATGTAAACTTCATTAGAAACAAAAATTTCAACAACAATGCCTATAGGAATAATTTTGGTAATAATAATAATTATAGGCCTTATCCTCCCAATAATGGTAATACTTATGGAAGTTCCTACAACAATACTAGAAGTGCTTCCTATGAACTTGAAGTCATGCTTAAAGACTTTATTAGTAAACAAAATACTTTCAACAAAACTATGGAGGAAAAGCTTTTGAATGTTGAGAAAAATATTTCCTCTTTGTTTGAAGCACAGTCCTCTTTGATTAATACAATGGCTGCTAAACCTGAAACCTTGGAAAGTACCTTTGCTGCTACTCATGCCATACAAGTTACTATTGATGAAAATGTTAGACTGTTATCCAAATTACATGCTAAGTGGGAAATAGAAGCTGAAATTGCTAGAAGCAATAGTGTGTGCGTACTATTACCACCACTAATATGGATGCTACCAACCCACAAGAAGCCCCCATTCCTCCTACCACAATGCCTAAACCCAATAAGTCTACTACTTGTGATGCTAAGTTTGATTTTGATCTTGATGGTTACAATATCTCTGAAGTGATTATGTTCCTACAAAAGCTTGCTAGAAGTCCTAATGCAAGTGATATGAATGTGGATTTCACAAAACACATTACAGATGCTCTCATTAAAATTAAGGAAGAAAAACTGAAACACAAAACTTCTATTCCTAGGAAAGTAGAAGATAGTTAAGAACCCATCATTAATATACAAGTGAATGACTTTGATCTCAAAGCTTCATGTGACCTTGGTTCTAGTGTCTCTATAATACCTAGAAAGATTTATGAAATGCTTGATTTGCCACCTTTGGAAGATTGCTATTTGGATGTCCCACTTGATGATAATGCTAAAAATAAACTCATGGGGAGTGTTAATGATGTTCTTATTATGGTTAATAATGCCTATGTCCCTGTTGATTTCTAAGTTTTGGATGTTGAATACAATGCTTCTTGTCCTATTACTTTGGGAAGACAATTTGTGAGAACTGTTGGTGCCATCACTGATATGAAAGAAGGCACCATTAAATATCAATTTCCATTCAAGAAAGGTATTGAAAATTTTCCTATGAGAAGAGAGATGTTACCTTTTGCTCCTCCTTTTAAAACAAAGTTTGATGTTAATGCTTTTCTTATTTGAAAATACTTGATTCTTGCTTCATGTGCCTAACTTAAAGGCGTTAAAGAAAAGTACTTGTTGGGAGATAACCCAATAGTTTTCTTGATTCTTGGAAGTTATTACTTCTGTAATAACCTATCCTTATCCTTTTTGTTTGATTTTTGTGCCAAGAATAACCACTAAGTAGAGGGAAGTAAGATTTGGGGAGTTGCTGTCCCGAAACAGATTTTTATGCTCCACTGTAAAAATTCTTGAAAAATCTCTGTAAGTCGGATTGAGCTGTAATTTTCTGAATAAATCCCCCAGGTTGTTTTCTAACTTTTGTTAGTTCAACACTTTTTTTATTTGAGCAACAGAAGGTCTTCAAAAAAATCGGTTTCTACCAGCTGGTCTTTTTGACAGATTTCTGCCATTATTTGTATTTGCTTCTTATTGATTCATTTTTGGGTTCTCTTTGGGAAATTGAGCTTTTTAAGGGAATTCCTACAGTAGCTTGTGTCTTTAGTGAAAGATTTGTTGTATTAAAACTAAACCCCAAAGGTTTATTATCTTTTGAATGCACTAATGTTGCTAATAAAGATTGTGTGAAGTTTTGTATGAAGGACAATTTTCAGGTGTAGAGAAAGAATGATATAATGAGATGAAGAATGGACAAAATCTCAAGCTTGGGGATGCCACCCCGTGTCACCCCAAGAAATATTCAAGTGGTACAAGCATCAAATATTAGGGATGCCTAAGGCATCCCCTTCTTCATCAATAAAAATCGCACGTCTTTCTAGACACTTCATTTTTATTGTTTCATGCACAGTTGTGTTATTCTTAAAGCGTCTTAGCTTTCCTTTTTGGTTTTTGTTTGCTTAGTTTGCTTGAAAAAAGTAGTTGCACCCCCGCTTTCGCTGTGTTGTTTCAAATAAGTTGATTGGTGTTGGAAAGGGGTAGTAAGTTCTTGCTTTAGTAGTATAAGAAGGTGCTTGCTTTGACTGTTTCGACTTCATCGCTCACTCGCCAGCCACCATCAAGGACTTCGAGCCCATAGGCGACGGACTCGAGATTCTGTTCGGGAGCTTCTGCTTCCAGGTGGGACAGACCGACACTCTCCGCCTCCTAGAGCGGGTGCCACTGCCATCGATCATGCCCGCCTCGTGGGCCCCGCATCCCAGCGTGCTACGCACGTCAATGCTAACAGATGAGTCATATGACAACAGCAGCTGCAACTCAGATCTGTGCGACCCCCCGTCGGATGAAGGAACCTACGGTTCCGGATCCGAAAGCCGCGGCAGCAGCGATCCAATCCGTGAGCGCTACCAGTGCGCCGTGGTCATCCAAAGCGACATGGAACAACCACCAGGTTCGAGTGCCCACGTGCCACCACCCAACCCACATTGTGGAAATGGAGAAAACAGGAGGCAATCATCCCTTCCACCCAATGAGGACGACCCGATACCCATCGAAGAATTCACCTCAACGAGGAAGGATGGCACCAAGCACGCTAAGCCGTGGTGGGAAACAAGATCCTGCCTATGGATGCTTCACGAGACCTGCTGATGGCATACCACCTACTCCTCATCAAAGAGCATAAAAAGCAGGTGAAGATGCAAGAGGTACTCGATAAACGCAAGCAAGCAGCCTTGGAGTCTAGTGTGCGGCGAGCTTTGCTCTGCGCTGCTGGAGGCTCCAGCTCGCACGGCAATCAAGCCAACAAGCATCGCTCTCGCACGGATAACATGGATCCCGCTGCACGTCGCGAGGTGACTCGAACCCTCAACACGTCCTTCATGGAGATGGACGTCAACGACAACGTCATACCGAAGACGCCGCAATCTGCGATCATGGAAGCCACCACATATCTCGCATCCCATCCACCTCCGGTGGGGTACCCGAAGAGAGCTATGCACAAGTCCACACTAACCAAACTTGGACTCGTCGGAGCTGCGCTCCACAACGAGGCTCATGCGGAGCCGAAAAAGAAAGCTGTGGTCATATTTAACCGCAGCCCCACGCCCTCAGACCAAGAGGAGGAAGACGAGCATGATCTACCACAGACGGCACCAATTGACAAGGTTTCGACTCGTCAATGCCCATTGTTATGAGCTTGGGTTTTGGAGAAGATGGGGTGCTGGAGATCGCGGAACGGTTAACAGACAAGCAACCAGGGGACACGAGATTTACCCAGGTTCAGGCCCCAGAGGGAAAACCCTACTCCTGCTTGTCTGCTCTTGCTTAAGGCGAAACCGAAGGTTACAGGGGTGCGCAGATGCAATCTGGCGTGGAGGTGTGTATGCGGTGGAAAAAGGATGCCCTCCTCGCCGTGCCCTCCCAGCCTTTATATAGAGTTAGGCAGGTCTCGGGAACAGATCGAGTCGGTTAAAAATTTAGGTTTTGTCCCTTTGATAATTCTATCTATTCTAGTCTTGCTCTCCAAGGATCCAAAGATGTCATGTGCTTGGGCCACCCGAAAATCTCCACAGGCCGCGTGTGTTCTTGTGGGACTTCCTTGGGCTGGACCAAGTATGCTAATGTCGTGTACCCGTAGGGTACAACCATGTTAGTAGCCCCCGAGTGTTCAGTCGAAACATAGATTCGGCTGAAGACTCTTCAATCTTTCGGGTGTAGCTGTTTCTGTTCCTCAGAGAAAAGAGTGATTTTAGTGTGTAGGGATTGTTGATGCGTGTGCCTGACTCTCCTGACGGATCAGTGTCAGTTAAGTGTCTAAGGACAAAACAACACGATCTTCTTCAGACTCGAGTCCCTAGACTCGAATCTGGAACAGATGCTGGCGTAATTCAACTCAGTCCGTTGAGGTCTTATAGGAGTCGAATCCTAGTATTTTTTGAATGATGTACCCAATGCGTCCGTCGGGATTTTCATCGCGCCTGTTGGCACGGGTTATTACTAGTAGAGCGTAGTCAGGTGAGTTACCAGGCCATCAGACGGTATCTATAGGTCTTATCTTTGCGTCACATACACAACACAAAATTTTATCACCGCGGAGGTGTTTCGGGTGGCCAAGGAGGATGTTACTCACTTAGATTTGGTTGGGGCAAAGTTGCCAAAATGTTTTTGCATTTTGATCCGAGGGATCGCAGTTGAAGAATTCATAGGGTGCGCGACTAGCGCTCCCTATGGGAGTAGCCCCCGAGTGTCTATTCGAGTCGTAGACTCGAGCGGAGACTTTAGTTTAGTCATTGTTAGCTTCAGGTCCATAGGACACAATTTTTTGGGTGTTTGAATCAATCCTCCCTATGGGAGTATCCCCCGAGTCTGTAGTGGAGTCGTAGACTCGACGTAGGACTCGAAGAATCAATCATAGATGTTGTACCTTAAACATGCCTCAGGGGCGCGGCCAGCGCTCCTAATAGGAGTAGCCCCCGAGTAATTGCTCGAATCATAGATTCGAGTGAGTACTTTTAGTTGTCAGCCAAAGATTTCTAACCGTTGCTAGTGTGGTTTTGATGACGTCAGTGCTGACGATCGGTGACCTCAACCATCTGCAGCGCCAAATATGACGTGACTGGACGAACGTGGGTCCCACTTTCTGACTTGGAGTTGACTGGTCGTCCGCGACGTGGTGAGAATTACGGCGTCTCCTCGGTTTCCGTGTATAGTGGACAGCGTGCGGGCGACGGTTAGCTGCTGTGTTGACACGTGGACGGTTGGATCTGACCCTAGCGTTAGGGCTTCTGGATGAATGGTTCCTGTCCGTCGTCTTCACCCTGATAACCATGGGGAAAACATTAGTTTGTTTTCACCATTCGCCATTTGCTTTCACTGCTTCCTTTTCTTGATCTTTCTCCTTGCGCGCTGGACTTTCGCCGCTCCTTTCCTTCTTCTTTTCTGCGCGCACACCACCGCCGTTGATGCTCCACAATGGTGAAGTTGAAGAAAACTTCCGCCGGAGCGGGTTCGAGGGCCGCCGCCGGTGGCAAGATAGCTGCCGCCCCGGCATGCAACACCGATGGCAAGTGGAGGCGCTCTGACGTGCGCGACACCGACCTGCGCAAACTGCACGACGTGGGGTTAATCCCGCAAAACAAGGAGGACGTCAAGATTCCCAGCGATGAGGTAATCCCTTGCCCACCCGTGGGTTTTCGGGTGATCTTCATTGCCTTCGTTCTTCGTGGTTTTTCTCTCCCTGCCCACGAATTTCTTCATGGGCGCCCTTTTCTCTATGGGATTCAAATTCATCATCTGTCTCCCAATCCCCTTCTCAACATTGTGTGTTTCATCACGCTTTGCGAGTGCTGGCTCGGCATCGAGCCGCTCTTTGGTCTCCTCCGGAAACTCTATTCCGTGAAGAGACAATCTGGCTCCGAAGGAGTTTATCCGATCGGTGGCTGCATCATTTCTCTTCGCCCTTTTGTCCAGTTCTTCTCCCTCTCTTTTTCCGAGTCCGTTCAGTATTGGCGTCACAAGTGGTTTTACATCCGCGATATCAAGCTGGACGGTCAGAAATTTGGTCTTGCCCCCTTCGACTCCGAGCAGAAGATCGTTCGAAAAAGATCGTGGAAGAACCACATCTTGGAAGGCGAAGTGGCGGAGGTAGAGATGCTCTACCAGCGGGTGGAGTCTATCCAACTGGTGCCAGGCAAGGAGGTCAACGAGGTGGACATCATCCACACCTTCCTCAAGCATCGGGTGCAGCCGCTTCAAACTAGGGCGCACCCGATGTTTCTCTACGCCGACCCGAGTGATCCCACGAGAGGGTCATCCGAGGAATTGTCTTTGGGTGACCTTGATAGGGCCCTCCGCCCTCTGCTGAAGTACAAGGCTGGCGAGGACCTACCGGGGAGTCATGGACCCACCCTCTTAGCGCCACTAATGGGGACTCGAAGGTTAGGATTGCGTCGTCCGCGTTGCGCTTGTGTTGTATGTTTTTACTTGTTGTAGTGTCTGACACTTGTTCATTATTTTTGTTTGCAGCGCCTCAAGGTTACGGGGTCCATGCCTCCTTTGCCGGATAAATATGGGGAGGAACCCGATAATGAGGAGGAGGACTCCGAATCTGAGCTGCCACCGGCGCAGTCACCCACCCACGAAGCTCACGAGGAGAGCGAGGGGCATACCCTAAAGAGGGTGCAGAGCTCGAGCGAGTATTCGGATGCCTCGACTCCTCCAACGCCTAGGGATCCATCCTTCCTCGTGCGCCATAGCGGGGATGATGACGCTTCCTTCTCTCTGTTCCCGGCCGTGCCCCTGCGGCCTATGGTGCCGCAGCCGCCGGCCAAGAAGAAGAAGAAAGAGGAGAGGGCGCCGCCCGTTTTTGATTTGGGCGACATCGAATCGTAAGTACCTTCGGATGATCTTCGTTCTTGTCTTGTGCATTTTTCTTCTTGTTGTGATGAATGTTCTCCTTATAGCCACTCCTCGGAGGGTTCTCTTAGTGAGGATTCCCAGGAGACTGTACGGGAGTCGAAGCCGATGACTCCTCTTTGTCAGGCGGTGACCACCTCTTGTGGCGATGCTCCGAACCCCTCTCCACAGGAGGCTCGAGTAGTCGTCGCTTAGAAGACTGCTCCTTGACCTTCAGAGTCTCCGTCTGAGCATGTGAGTTGTTTCTTCCTCTTTTTTACTAGGGGAGGCCCCTAGCCTGTTTCGAGTTGTTTTGTTCGACGTTGTTGCTCGTTTCGGGGTGCAGCCCCTGAGCCTTGTTCTTGATTCTTTCTTGATTTTTTTTCTTCTGATTTTTCCACAGCCCTATGTGCACAGCGCGAACTTGCTCATCCGACAGCATCTGGCGCTGGAGGCCAGCATGAAGCAACTACAAGGTACGTGGCTTTTATCGTCCTTTGTCATTTTCACCTGTTGTTTGTTTGAAGCTTGTGTTGATTATATATGTACTTAATGCTCTGTACATTAGAATAATACAGCCCTTCGCCGTCTGGATGCTCACAAAAAGAGTCTTGCTCGTTCGGAGAAGCAGGCTGCGGATGCCGTGGAGGCGGAAGAGCGCCTGCAGCAGGAGCTGGCTGACGCCGCCACGGCCAAGGAGCGCCTTCAGCGAGAGGCTTCGGATCGCGAGGAGCAGCTCGCAACTGATGTGGCTGCGCGCGAGAAGGAGGTGGCCGAGAAGCTGATGGCTGCGGCCAAGGCCTTCTCCGGTATGTGTCTTTCTTGTAGTTTGGTCTGTTCGATTTTTTGGCTGCATTTTTCGCCATGTCCTTATTTGGTTACTTCTTGTTCTTCTTGTGCGTCAGATGCTTCGGGAATTGCGTTTGACCGCAACGTCTTGGATCACGGGAGCGCTTTGTATGATGCCACCGCAGCAGTCGAATATCGCTGCGACACTGCTGCTGGCTCCCTAGCCAAGGTCAAGGAGGTTCTCCATCATTTCTACAAGAAGATCATGCCCAAGGGCACTGCCCTTGAGGATGTTGATTCTCTAGTGGATGCGTTGTTAGAGGATGCCCCTGCGGCCTACAAGCATAAGCAGAAGGGCATTGGTGCTTCCATGGGGCTGGCTATGGCCATGGCGCCAGGGGTGGAGTTGGATCTTCATCAGGTCACTTCTCAGATGCCAACAGCTTCCGACGGCTCCGAGGTAGCTTTTGCTCTCTTCGCTTCTCGGTATAAGTGCTATGGGCCAAAGCTCATTGACCTTCTGGCGGAGTATTTGGCGAAGCAGCAGGAGAAGGTCAAGAGCAGGCACTCTGGCTCTAAGGCCACTCCGGATGCGGCTGCTTAGGCTTCGTTGTTGTAGCTTTAGGATAGTTATGTTCTTCTTTTGCTGTAATATTTTTCGAATAGTTTCTTTGTGCCACGTAGTGGTCTTTTTTTTATAAATGATGCTTCAAGTTGTTTCCCAGTCATGAGTTGTTCATATTCTTGCTTGTTTTCCTTTAGGGACCTTCGGGTGAGACTCCCATTGATACTTCGTCTGCCCCTCATCCGCGACCGTCTTTGGATGATGCGTCGCAGCTTGTTTTTCTTCGTGACCGCGTCCGCAGCCTTGAGAAGGAGATAGTTGGCGTCCGAGGTCATGCGGATGTGTGGAAGTCGAAAGCGGAGCGAGCTACCGCCAGGGAGGATTATCTGATGGGGAGCTACGACGGTTGGCCGAGCAGCTACAGTGTAAGTTTTCTTGAGATGTTGCTCGTTTTCAGATGCGCCTTGTTTGTGTGTCGTCTTACTCTATATGTTCTGCAGGTGCCAACCTTGTTCCCAGGGATGAAAAGGAGCGCGTTGTAGTTCGGATCAATTGCTTAACCCAACAGGATATGGAAGACGGGGGCTTTTTCTGGATGGACCACGACCAGGCCACTGTCCTTGCGACTATGGAGGATCGTGCTCATCAGGTGTAACACCCTCAGAATCGGACCTATGCAAGTTTCAGCGATTTCCGCCAAACCCGCATAGAAACGATTCAAAGGTGCCCACCAGGCACTTTCGTGCGGGTGGAAAACGAAGTAATAACATTACACAACAGTCCTCGATGGGACCCACAGAACAGATATATATATATAACAGCGACTCAATGAGTCAAGAACACAGATATAATATACAAAGATCCAAATCACCTTGAGAACGATATAGCGTCCGGCTACGGACAAGATGCAAATGGGGCTAAGAGCCCTGAAGAATAACCAATGGCGTCCATAACCCTGCCCAGGCCAAGCCGGAAGGGTAACCCTGCTAACGGTGTCGATCTCAAAACCTGCTTAAAACAAAGGGGTGCCGACAAAGGGCAAAGGAAAAAGAGGAGCGTCAGTACTGAGGCCAGTACACGGCGAGGCTAGAATTCGGCGGTCCTCGCCTACATAGGTATGGTGGACTGAAGCGGTAGCGGCAGCATGCACTAAACAACCTATAGAGACTCGACACAACTGGCGGTTATCAGAGAGGGGTAAGAATGACCTATCCGGATCCAACCGGTTAACACCAATCAAACCCATCCCGGTGTTCCCCTCGAGACCATACGAGGAAGTCAACCGAGGAACTCACAGCTTGGCGCTTTTATTTATTCAGTTATCGCTGCAAGAGTTACTAGTCGTAAAGATATTCCTCCGATAAAATAAGCAAGGCACTTTTAGTTAACCATTCCGTTATAGTTGCAACACTTACTAATCGACATGATAGCATGAGATAAACCCAAAACCTAGCAGTTGTTGGTACTTTTATTCAGCCATTCCGCTGAAGTTGCAATACTTACTAGTCAGTACAATGGTCGCAAGTTTACACTCCAAACAAGCAATTGTGGGCAGTATTAATTAGCCATTCCATTATAGTGAAGCTGATTACTAGTCATTATAAAGTCAAGTTTATAGCAATAAACTTTAGTTATGCTTGTCTATGATCGAGATCAGTGCTCCAAGTCGTCCCATATCCATGGACACGGCTTTCGAAAGTTTTTCCCGGGTGCACCAATAGCAACACACGCCGATCAACCTCTAAAAACCAAAACAACACCCAACGAGGCTTTCACGATCGAACAATCACAGATTCAGAATATTTCAGGGGCCACCCTTGAGTACACCCAACGAAGTAAGCAAGCTCGAGACGGACTCAAGGTTTGCGCTGGTCAGAACGACGCAGATCCCCAAACGGGACTGTCGATACCGCAAAACACTCCGCTTACCTAAATAAGACAAAGGTGCTCCTCGCACAATTTAAATACGTAAGTAGCATGGCATAAGTACAGGATAGTAAATAAAACCTCAAACTAGTTTGTGGCCCCAAGAAATAAGATGAATCAAGCTCGCTGGGGGTCCCATATACCTCCCGGATGTGGATAGCGCGATAAAACAAGGAACATGTATCAAGTACTCGGGGTCCCACGGACACAAGTGGGCTCGAAACCAAATATTATCTATCACCCACCGATGCCTCTACTTACTTCAATTTTAGTTGTTAAACAGGAATTAAAGTGAACGATAAGTAAAACTAGGATCATCTCCAACAGCAACATGCGGCAATACATCAACAATCGTGGCAATCGACGACACGCAACCAAGACTTGAGCAAGCGATCACGACGCGCAAGTCCAACTATCTACCAAACAACGGTAATAGGATGTGTCCAATGCAATATAGGGCTGCACGGTATATCAAGGTACGGAAACTAAAGCATCGCAAATACGTATAGCAATAGATCAACAGGAGGGAATAAATACTATAAAAGTAAGATAGGTAGAAAGGGGGAGATGCTCGCCTGAAAACATTGTCGAAGGTTCATCCGAAGATCGGGCCGAAGCTCACATCAACTCAACGGCCTTATCCGCGAAGAACCAAAACACTAGAAGAAACACCGGATGCAATATTTAATACGACGGCAGAAGATCGGCATGATGCATGCATGATGTATGACATGGCAAGGTGCGATGCAATTAGGTCATATTAAGCGGAACCGGGGTTCCGACAATTTAATTGAATGATTCATGTTGTTTAGCTACCCCGCAATTTAAATGTTGTTTTAACAAGGCAAGATAAGATACCGGTTCGCTATACAAGTTTAAATGAGGCCATTACAAGGCTAGATTTGCCCGCATATGGGACCCATATTTAATTATGAGGTGAATCGGTATAAGACCCCAAACCACATGACAAGATGCATGCAAGTATGACAATTTAATATGCGACAGGTTTTATTTCATTTATAAAATAAGGCTCGAGAAAAGGGGTCACACATAAGGGTCCGACGATCTTGGGGTTCCGGGGTTCGGGTCGGTCTCAGGGTCCAGGGTTCGACGGATCGGTCTCGACGGGATCGTTCTCGGATATCGGGGGTAGGTCTTGACGTTCCGGGAGGAAGTACTTGTTCTGGCGTCGGAGCATCGAATTCGCCCGGGTCGGTGCCGGTCTTAACGTCGATGGCGAACTTGAGTGGATCGGGTACCGGGGTCTTCGGATCCGGGGTGAAGTACTCGGCGTCCTCGAGGGAGTACTTGTCGTTGCGGAGCGGAAGTTCATGTCGATTCCACTCCAACGGCCTTGTTGTTCGGTGGCGAAGATCATGGGGTCAGGGTCCGGAAGAAGATCTTGGGGTGGACATCGCCTTCGTTCTTTGGGTTTTCCATGCGGTCTTGAAGTGGCCTTCGGATTCCACGTGGACTTTTTTGGCGTTCCCTTGCAGAGTACTTGTCGTTCGTGAAGGAGGACTTGCTGGTCCAAGCCGAGGATCGACCTTCGGGTATGGGGTCTCGGCCTCGGAAGATCTTGTAAGACGCAGAGCCCGGATGAAGAGGATCCGCCGACACATACAAGCCCAACATGGCACCAAAATAGTAGCACACTGACTAGCACGCTGCTTTACAGAAACTGGCCATCAGGGGGCTCGAGGGCGCCAGGGGCGAGGCTCGCCGGCGAACGGACTGGCCCGTGGTCGACTGATCGCGGCGGCGAGGCGGAAGCAGACGACGGGACGGCGTGCGGAGGCGGCCGGGCGAGCTTTCGACGGAGGCCTTGCGGGCGCAGAGGCGGCTCACGGCGGCTCGGCAAGCGACGGGTGGACGGGCGACGATCGCAGAGCTCGCCGGACGGGAGGCTCGCGACGGCGGTGAAGGGGCGCAGAGAAGCGGCAAGCGAGGCGAACCAGTATGGCCGACGGGACTCGCCAGCGGTGGCGAGGAGGAGAGTAGGGACGAGGCGGCGCGTCATGGAGGCGGAGGCGGCGCCGCGGCGTCGGAAGGCGTGGCCTGGCCGCCAGGCTGGACGGAGCGGGAGGCAGGAGGTTGGGAGGCAAGGCGCAGGTGGGGGTCGCGCGAGGTGGAGGGCGGCTGGCGGCGGCTGGCGCAGCGGGGAGCGGGCGGGCGACCGGGCGGGGCGGATGAGCTGACAGGAGGCGGCCCGGGGGACACGACGGTGGAGCAGTGGTAAGGGCGAAGGCGCGCTGGCGGGAGCCGAGGCGGAGCGGGAGGGCGGGCGTGGCAGGAGGAGGCGAGGTCGCCGCGGGAGGTTGGTGGCGGAGGTGGAGGAGGAGGAACGCGGGTGCAAGGCAAGGGCGAGAGAGGATGCGGGGCGCGGGGAAGGTGGGAGGAAGGGGACGGGGAGCAGAGGTGGGCCAGGGCGCGGGACCGGGGGTGGGATCCCGAGGGGCCTGGTCGGCCGCAAGGCGTCGTGAGGGGGGGTCTGCAGGCGCGGGGTGTGCGTGAGTGCGTCGTGTGCTGAGTGTGTTGGGGAGAGTGGAGAGAGAGGGAGGCCACATGGCAGAGGGTGGTTGGTGGGGGGTTTGGGGTGGGCTGATGTGGCGTCTGGTGAGTGGCCAGGGTGATGTGGAGGCAAGGGCTGGGTAGATAGGTTGGTAGTTTTAGGTATTAGGTGGACCGTTTTGAACATGGGGGTGGTCGTTCGGGTCGGGTCGGCCCGTTCGACTGCCCCCACTAAAATAATATAATATTTTTATTTGTTTTACAAACACCGTTTGCAAACCGATAGCAGACAAACAAAATTCATCCGGAGACCCGGGGTTTGATATTTGATTAAAGATGGGGCGTTTTATAAAACAAAATGGGCTTTGCGAAAATAGTTTTAGACAAACAACACATGATGATGACGATGCAATGCACAAATCAACGCGATTTTCTAGTAGTGGTTTTTGCGGGATGCCACAATTCGACACCACTAACAATGGATCTCGCCCTCGAGATCCGCCTCATGGTACCGGACAGAAGGTCGGCGGTCTGATCCTTCGCGCTTCGTATAGATCCTCGCGACACCACTAACGAGAGTTCCTTCTTCATCTGGAGATCGGCGACACCACCAACAAGGTTCGTTGTTCCTGATCGACGAGAGAACACTCCGGAGAACAAAGGACGAAGGTAGAGGTATCAAACGATAAGGCCACCTCTAACTTCCGTGAACGGAGTAAAATCGCTAGATCCACTGATTCGATGTACAAGAGCGATTGATAAGAGTAGTGGTATGGTAGCTACTCCATCCCGCACTCAAACCATTACTCTGCACCCGAATAGGCGGATTATGCAACCAACTCTCGGAATCAGACTGTAGATCTCGACAAGCGAGGTTCGGAAACAAAGGAAGGATGCAGACTCTGCATCGGATCTGGCGTAGATGATGTCGTCGCGTCGGAAAACACCGGAAGATACCACAGAAATCGTATGAAAGACACAATGATTAGGTTTCACGATGGTTCCATTGGCATGAACAACACATGCTCAAGGTATACTCAAACTTCACCAATGCTCGTCCTTCTCATATGTTTTTCAACGATACGGATATCCAGCAAGGAACGCACATGGAGAAAAAGGTCAAGAACAAAAGATTGGAGGAAGGTACAACAGACAAGTTGCAGATTGATGATCGTAGCACCTCCGTTACAAAAAGGAGGAAGCGAAACCCTGAAGGTACGACGGAAACCCAACCACGAGAGATCCTGGACTCGAAGAGAGAGAAGAGAGCGGATTCAAAACACGTAGAGGTAAGAGAAGAATAGCAAAGGGGTAAGGAGTAAAATCAGACCTAACCAGAACTATCCAACCGATTTTCAAAAATAGTTTTGACACTTCTACTTCGGCCGTTAGCTAGGTTATCCTACAGGCTGGACTTGTGGGGTATCGCAACCGCCGAGCTCGATACCACTCAGAACACCCTCAGAATCGGACCTATGCAAGTTTCAGCGATTTCCGCCAAACCCGCATAGAAACGATTCAAAGGTGCTCACCAGCACTTTCGCGGGTGGAAAACGTAATAACATTACACAACAGTCCTCGATGGGACCCACGTAATGTATATATATATATAACAACTCAATGAGTCAAGAACACGATATAATATACAAAGATCCAAATCACCTTGAGAACGATATAGCGTCCGGCTACGGACAAGATGCAAATGGGGCTAAGAGCCCTGAAGAATAACCAATGGCGTCCATAACCCTGCCCAGGCCAAGCCGGAAGGGTAACCCTGCTAACGGTGTCGATCTCAAAACCTGCTTAAAACAAAGGGGTGCCGACAAAGGGCAAAGGAAAAAGAGGAGCGTCAGTACTGAGGCCAGTACACGGCGAGGCTAGAATTCGGCGGTCCTCGCCTACATAGGTATGGTGGACTGAAGCGGCAGCGGCAGCATGCACTAAACAACCTATAGAGACTCGACACAACTGGCGGTTATCAGAGAGGGGTAAGAATGACCTATCCGGATCCAACCTGAAGCTAACACCAATCAAACCCATCCTGGTGTTCCCCCTCGAGACCATACGAGGAAGTCAACCGAGGAACTCACACAGTTGGCAGTTTTATTTATTCAGTTATCGTTGCAGTAGTTACTAGTCAGGTAAAGATATTCCTCCTGATAAAAATAAGCAGTGGGCACTTTTAGTTAACCATTCCGTTATAGTTGCAACACTTACTAATCAGATACAGATAGCATGAGATAAACACAAAACCCAGCAGTTGTTGGTACTTTTATTCAGCCATTCCGTTGTAGTTGCAATACTTACTAGTCAGGTACAATGGTCGCAAGCGACACTCCAAACAAGCAGTTGTGGGCAATATTAATTAGCCATTCCATTATAGTGAAGCTGATTACTAGTCATTATAAAGTCAAGTTTATAGCAATAAACTTTAGTTATGCTTGTCTATGATCGAGATACGGTGCTCCAAGTCGTCCATATCCGCGGACACGGCTTTCAGAAAGTTTTTCCCGGCCGGGGTGCACCAATAGCAACACACGCTCGATAAACCTCGGAAAAACCAAAACAACACCCAACGAGGCTTTCACGACTGAACAATCACAGGATTCAGAAATATTTCAGGGGCCACCCTTGAGTACACCAACGAAGTAAGCAAGCTCGAGACAGACTCAAGGTTTGCGCTGGTCAGAACGACGCAGATCCCCAAACGGGACTGCCGATACGAAAACACTCCGCTTACCTAAAAGACAAAGTGTGCTCGCACAATTTAAATACTGAAGTAGCATGGCATAAGTACAGGATAGTAAATAAAACCTCAAACTAGTTTGTGGCCCCAAGAAATAAGATGAATCAAGCTCGCTCGGGGGTCATATATACCTCCCGGATGTGGATAGCGCGATAAAACAAGGAACAGTATCAAGTACTGGGTCCCACGGACACAAGTGGGCTCGAAACCAAATATTATCTATCACCCACCGATGACTCTACTTACTTCAATTTTAGTTGTTAAACAGGAATTAAAGTGAACGATAAGTAAAACTAGGATCATCTCCAACAGCAACATGCGGCAATACATCAACAATCGTGGGTAATCGATTTACACGCAACCGCACTTGAGCAAGCGACTACGACGCGCAAGTCCAACTATCTACCAAACAACAGGTAATAGGATGTGTCCAAGGCAATATAGGGCTGCACGGTATATCACAGGTACGGAAACTAAAGCATCGCAACACAGATAGCAATATATCAACAGGAGGGAATAAATACTATAAAAGTAAGATAGGTAGAAAGGGGGAGATGCTCGCCTGAAAACATTGTCGAAGGTTCATCCGAAGATCGGGGCGAAGCTCACATCAACTCAACGGCCTTATCCGCGAAGAACCAAAACACTAGAAGAAACACCGGATGCAATATATAATACGACGGCAGAAGATCGGCATGATGCATGCATGATGTATGACATGGCAAGGTGCGATGCAATTAGGTCATATTAAGCGGATCCGGGGTTCCGACAATTTAATTGAATGATTCATGTTGTTTAGCTACCCCGCAATTTAAATGTTGTTTTAACAAGGCAAGATAAGATACCGGTTCGCTACACGAGTTTAAATGAGGCCATTACAAGGCTATATTTTCCCGCATATGGGCCCCATATTTAATTATGAGGTGAATCGGTATAAGACCCCAAACCACATGACAAGATGCATGCAAGTATGACAATTTAATATGCGACAGGTTTTATTTCATTTATAAAATAAGGCTCGAGAAAAGGGGTCACACATAAGGGTCCGACGATCTTGGGGTTCCGGGGTTCGGGTCGGTCTCAGGGTCCAGGGTTCGATGGATCGGTCTCGACGGGATCGTTCTCGGATATCGGGGGTAGGTCTTGACGTTCCGGGAGGAAGTACTTGTTCTGGCGTCGGAGCATCGAATTCGCCCGGGTCGGTGCCGGTCTTAACGTCGATGGCGAACTTGAGTGGATCGGGTACCGGGGTCTTCGGATCCGGGGTGAAGTACTCGGCGTCCTCGAGGGAGTACTTGTCGTTGCGGAGCGGAAGTTCATGTCGATTCCACTCCAACGGCCTTGTTGTTCGGTGGCGAAGATCATGGGGTCACCGGGGTCCGGGAAGAAGATCTTGGGGGTGGACATCGCCGTCTTCGGGTTCTTTGGGTTTTCCATGCGGCGGTCTTGAAGTGGCCTTCGGATTCCACGTGGACGTTTTTGGCGTTCCCTTGCAGAGTACTTGTCGTTCGTGAAGGAGGACTTGCTGGTCCAAGCCGAGGATCGACCTTCGGGTATGGGGTCTCGGCCTCGGAAGATCTTGTAAGACGCAGAGCCCCCTGGATGAAGAGGATCTGGCCGACACATACAAGCCCAACATGGCACCAAAATAGTAGCACACGGACTAGCACGCTGCTTCACAGAAACTGGCCATCAGGGGGCTCGAGGGCGCCAGGGGCGAGGCTCGCCGGCGAACGGACTGGCCCGTGGTCGACTGATCGTGCGGCGGCCGGAGGGTGAAGCAGACGACGGGGACGGCGTGGCGGAGGCGGCCGGCGGAGCGGCCCGACGGAGGCCTTGCGGGGCCGCAGCGAGGCGGGCCGGGCGGCGTGGCTCGCAAGCGGACGCTGGGTAGACGGCGACGACCGGCAGAGCTCGACGGAGGGCGGCTCGCGACGGGCGGTGAAGGCGCAGAGACGCGGGCGGGCGAGGCGACCAGGGCGGCCGACGCGACTCGCCAGCAGGCCGCGTGAGGAGAGGAGGTTGACGAGGGCGGCGCGGTCGCGTAGGGAGGCGAGGCGGGCGCGCGCCGGTGAAGGCGTGGCCTGGCCACGCCGCTGACGGAGCGGGAGGCAGGAGGTTGGGAGGCGGCAGGCGAGGGGGTCGCGCGAGGGAGGGCGCTGGGCGAGCCGGCGCAGCGTGAGCGGCGCGCGGCACGGCGACGAGCGGAGCAATGACAGGAGGCGGCCTCAAGGGGACACGACGGTGGAGCGCGGTGGTGGGCGAAGGCCACCGCTGGGAGCCGAGGGGGGAGCGGGAGGGAAGCATGGCGGCAGAGGAGGCGAGGTCGCCGGCGGGAGGTTGGTGGCCGGAGGTGGAGGAGGAGGGAACGGGTGCAAGGCCGCTGCAAGGAGAGAGGATGCGGGCGGGAAGGTGGGAGGAAGAGGACGGGAGTGAGCGGGGCTGTGGGCGCGGACCGGGTGGGATCCCGAGGGGCCTGGTCGGGCGCGTCGCGTGCGTCGTGTGAGGGGTGGGGTCCTGGCAGGCGCGGGGTGTGCGTGAGTGCGTCGTGTGCTGAGTGTGTTGGGGAGAGTGGAGAGAGAGGGAGGCCACGTGGCAGAGGGTGGTTGGTGGGGGGTTTGGGGTGGGCTGATGTGGCGTCTGGTGAGTGGCCAGGGTGATGTGGAGGCAAGGGCTGGGTAGATAGGTTGGTAGTTTTAGGTATTAGGTGGACCGTTTTGAACATGGGGGTGGTCGTTCGGGTCGGGTCGGCCCGTTCGACTGCCCCCACTAAAATAATATAATATTTTTATTTGTTTTACAAACACCGTTTGCAAACCGACAGCAGACAAACAAAATTCATCCGGAGACCCGGGGTTTGATATTTGATTAAAGATGGGGCGTTTTATAAAACAAAAAGGGCTTTGCGAAAATAGTTTTAGACAAACAACACATGATGATGACGATGCAATGCACAAATCAACGCGATTTTCTAGTAGTGGTTTTTGCGGGATGCCACATCAGGTGTCACGAGTGCTGAGGCAGGTGAAGACTTATCTGGCGTCAATTATGTATGTCATGTTCCCCCTTGACGAGGCACCTTCAACTCTATAGGGTTTGCTGGCGAAGTTTCGAGACGTGGGTCACGTTAGGGAGTTGGTACGGCACCAGCTGGTTGCGGGGGTGAAGGCCGCCCTTTCCCTTGTTTGGCTCCATCATCTTGATGTTCATCTTGCGGCTGTGGCGGCTGGTCTGCCCCCTCGACTAGATGGTGGCCTATGGGACATGCGCCCACATTACGTGGCTGTTAGGCAGTATGCCGAAGAGATTGTAGATCTTTTTGAGCATCGGGCGCATATGATCCTTCAGAATAGGTAGGCCCTGTAAAAAAGGTAGATGTAAAACTTGTATATATTTCGAGTGGGCTTGATGTGCCCTTTGTTCTAAAGGTTATTTGTATTAGCACGTAGTGCTTGGTTGTATGCATGCCCTTTTCGTTAGCCTGACATGGTCAGCTACTCAGGTGTACATGCGTTATTCTTGTTCGACGAAGTCGTAAGGTGAGGCGGAGCCCCCGAGTGTGTTGTAACATAAAATAATGTAAGAAAAAAGATTTTCAGGCGAGACACTTACTTTTATTCATATCTTAATCGAGGAGGTACATTGTTTGGCTGAGTAGCCTTATTAAAAGTAAAGGGGGATAGCTAGGGGTAGAAGCGTCGCAATTGTGCGACGTTCCATGGGTTGGAGTATGCGACTCCATACTCCATGTGCTTGAGGCGGTAGGCGCCACCTGGGATGACTTCGGTGACAATGTAGGGTCCCTTCCCAGGGTGACTCGAGCTTCTTCGGTCGCTCTTGCTTGAGTCATAGGACGAGGTCTCCTTTGACGAAGGACCTTGGGCGCAGCCGACGACTGTGATAGTTGCGGAGGCTTTGCTGATAGACAGCCAAGCGAGCCGCGGCGATGTCGCGTGCCTCGTCGAGTGTGTCAACGACGTCTTCGAGTGCGGCCGTTGATTCGGCTTTGCTATAGGCGACGACCCGTGGGGCCTTATAGCGTACTTCCGCAGGTAACATGGCTTCGGGTCCATGTACCATGAAGAATGGCGTATAGCCAGCTGAGCTAGTTGGCGTTGTGCGCAAGCTCTAGAGGACGGAGGGTAGCTCTTCTGCCCAGGCTCCCGCGAGCCGTTTGAGTGGGCTGAGTAGGCGTTTCTTGATACCGCCGCCTACGAGGCCGTTGGCCTTTTCGACTTGCCCGTTAGTTTGCGGGTGCGCCACGGAGGCATATGATATATTGATCCCAAGGCCTTTGCAGAAGTCCTGGAATTCTTGGGAGATGAAGTTTAACCCGTTGTACATGATGATGTTGTGCGGCACGCCGAAACTGTAGACTATGGACTCGAAGAACTTGACGGCTGTTTTGCCCTTTTGGTTGGTGATGGGCATTGCTTCGATCCACTTGGTGAACTTGTCGACTGCGACCAGGAGGTAGACGTGGCCTCCTTTCGAAGATTTGGGAAGTTTGCCGATCATGTCGAGGCCCCATTGGGCCAAAGGCCAGGCCAGGGGTATGGGCCTAAGCTCCGATCCTGGTGCGTGTGCTTTATCCACAAACCTATGGCAACCATTGCACCTTTGGGCGATGTCCTTGGCATCGTTCATGGCCGTTGCCAGTAGAATCTAGCTCGTAGAGCTTTGGCGACGATGGCACAGCTGCCCGCGTGATGGCCGCAGATGCCCTCATGGATGTCTTGGAGAATGGTTTTGCCGTCACCGATGGTGACGTACCTTTGGAGTACACCCGAAATGCTGCGCTTTTACAGCTCTCCATTGATGATGGTGAAGGCCTTGGACCAGCGAGATATGCACCGACCATCTGTCGGGTCATCATGCAGTTCTCTGTTTATCAGGTACCGAAGGTACAGTTGCGTCCATGTTTCTTTGATTTCCATGACCTGCATCAGGTTGACCAACGCGACCTCCGTGTCGAGTTTTTCGGGTCCTTCCTGTCCTTCGGGTAGCATAACCCCCCGAGTGCTCTGCTTCTTCGGGTGATCCCTTGGGGAATTTCCTTTTGATGGAAGGCACACAGATTTGTTCGAGGAACACACCTGGTGGCACCCGTGCGCAAGTGGAGCCGATGTTGGCAAGTATATTAGCTTCTTCATTGCTTTCTCTTCCAACATGGCGAAGCTCGCAGCCGTCGAAGTCTCCTTCGAGTGAATTGTAGAACGCGCGGTACGCAATCATGTTAGCGGCGTGAGCGTCGCACTCGTTCATCGTCTGCTAGACGATGAGGTTCGATTCACCGTAGATGACTACGCGCGTTGCACCGCAGATCTTGGCCATCTTCATGCCATGGATGAGGGCCTCGTATTCGGCTTCGTTGTTGGAGGCCCGAAATTTCAACCGGAGGACGCATTTCATCTTGTCGCCTTGCGGGGACGTCAGTATGATGCCGGATCCTGCTCCAACCTCGCGCTTGGAGCCGTCAATGTGCATCGTCCATGATCGCGTCATATCCGGGGTGTCCGGCAGCTGTAGATCCATCCAGTGGACGAGGAAGTCCGGGAGGACCTGAGATTTGATCGCATGGCGCTTCTCATAGACTATGTCTAGAGGGGATAGCTCGATGCCCCACAGGGCTTTGCGTCCTGTAGCTTTGGGGTTGTTTAGGATGCTGTTCAGTGGTGCCTCGTTGACGACCATCACCTGATGCTCCTGAAAGTAGTGGCTCAGCCGACGAGCCATCATGAACATGCCGTAGGCGAGTTTCTGGTAGTGAGGGTACCTCTGTTTTGTTGGTGTTAGTACCTCACCGAGGTAGTAGATTGGGCGTTGGACCCCGTGGGTCTTGCCATCTTCGGGTCGTTAAACCACGAGCACGGTGCTTACCACCTGATGCGTGGATGCTATATATAGCAGTAGAGGCTCGTGTTCCTTTGGTGTGACTAGGACGGGCGAGGTGGAGAGCAGCCGCTTCAGATCTTTGAATGTGTCGTCTGCTTCAGGTGTCCACTTGAATTTTTCTGCTTTGCGTAGCAGCTGGTAGAAAGGCAGGGCCGTCTCACCCATGCAGTTGATGAATCTGCTCAGCATCACGATGCGCCCAGCTAGGTGCTGGACACCTTTGAGGTTCTTCGGTTTCTTCATGGAAAGTATGGCCCGGTTTTTCTTCGGGTTCGCCTCAATCCCTCGCTGGGAGATGAAGTAGCCAAGCAGTTGGCCAGATGGGACTCCGAAGGCGCACTTTTCTGGGTTCAGCTTGATCTTGTAGTGATCAAGGTTGTCGAACGTCTCGCGGAGATCGTCGATCAGTGTCTTGGCCTCCTTTGTCTTGACGACTATGTCGTCGACATAGACTTGTATGTTGCGGCATATCTGGTTCTCCAGGCACGCCTGCATGCATCGCTGGTACGTGGCACCTGTGTTCTTTAGCCCGAAGGGCATTGTGTTGTAGGAGAATACTCTGAACAGCGTGTTGAACGCCGTTTTCTCCTGATCTTCGACCTTTAGCCAAATCTGATTGTAGCCTGAGTAGGCTTCAAGGAACGAGAGTTTTTCGCATCCTGCAGTCGAATCGATGATCTGATCAATTCGAGGTAGAGGGAAGTGGTCCTTCGGGCAGTGCTTGTTGAGCGATGTGAAGTCCACGCACATCCGCAGGATGTCGGTGTCATTTTTAGGGACTAGCATAGTGTTCGCTAGCCACTCGCTCTCCTTGATCTCCCGGATGAAGTCGGCGTCGAGCAGTCTGT
The DNA here is from genome assembly GCA_030063025.1 of Avena longiglumis. Taxonomy (NCBI): domain Eukaryota; kingdom Viridiplantae; phylum Streptophyta; class Magnoliopsida; order Poales; family Poaceae; genus Avena; species Avena longiglumis. The sequence continues at coordinate 186,683,799 of CP125974.1, read as the reverse complement.
TGACTTCGACTCCAACGTCTTCGGCCCGTGGCTCAGACAATCGACGGATGGACTGTTTGATAGGCTTGGCGCCTGGAAACACATTCAGTGCTTGCTCGGCGAATTCTCTGGGAACTCCTGCCATGTCCGCAGGACACCAGGCGAAGATTTCCCAGTGCTCACGGAGGAATTCGACGAGCGCGCTTTCCTATGCGGGGCTGAGATCATTGGCGATCAGCGCCGTCTTGGAGGCGGCCGTCGGGTGGACTTGCACCTTTTTCGTGTTTACTGTTGAGTCGAATGACATGTCGGGTGCGTTTTGCGTGGAGACTGGGGGTGCCCCGTTGTCTGTCACCTCCCAAAGCCTTGTGAGTTCCTCCTGCATGCCAAACGACTGGGAGATTCTGTTGAAGTCTTTGTCGCAGTGGTCGGATCGGGTGAAGCTGCCCTGGACCGTGATGATTCCCCTACTCCCTGGCATCTTGAGTAGCAGGTATGCATAGTGCGGTACTGCCAGGAACCTTGCGAATGCCACGCGCCCGAGGATGGCATGGTATTGTGATGGCCAGTCCACCACTTCGAACTCGAGCCGCTCACACCGAAAGTTTTCGGGTCTACCGAAGATGACATCGAGCCATATTTTTCCCAGGGGAAATATGCCCTTTCCCGGGACTATGCTGTGCAACGTTGTGTCGGATTGTTCCAGGATGCACAGTGGGATCCACATTGCTGCTAGAGTGCTAGCGAACATCAGCTTGATGCCGCTGCCGCCGTCCAAGAATACGCGGCTCATATAGAATCCTCCGATCTGTGCCTCAAGCACCAGGGCATCATGTCCTGGGCGAGGGATCTAGCGCGGGTGATCCGAATGACTGAATGTGATGCAGGACTCCAAGCCACGGAGGTACTTAGAGATGGTGAGTGGAGCGGTCAGAGCCAGGCTAACTTGGCGGGTGATCTTCTTTTGCACCCTGTTTGTTGGGCGCCCTTTCTGGATCATTACTGACCCTTTTGGCGCCGGGTACCCGTTTACGCCGTTGTTTTGCACGGGCGCGATTGCGTGGTTCGAAGGTCCCACGGGTGGTCATGGAGGAGCTCCGTGGGCTATGTCGCCTGGTGAAAGTGCGTGTCCGAACCCAGGGTTCGGGATCTGTTGTATCATCTAGGCGAAAGCCTCGCTGAGTTTCTGGAACTCGCGGCAGTCCTTGAGCATGTGGCAGGCCTTCCTTTTGCCATCCTGCTTGTCGATGTAGAAGTGGATGGTGCATGGGCCCGACAACTTGTTGTATGCCGAGGGTTCATCGTCGTGGCTGCGGCGCTGCCACGTTTGCGTTGGGCGTCCTCCATCGCGGAAGTTGTTTCAAGAGTTTCTGCCGCTGCTGCGGTTGTTTTTGTTGCGACGCTCGGCGTAGCCAGCCGCAACCATGTCGGGTCCGTCGCGATCGTCGTAGACGCGCGATCTTCGCTTGCTATGGCACTCACGTCTGTGACCGTAGTCATCTTCCTCGTCCGAATGTGCTCGGTGGATGGAATCCTCGCCATCTGCCCACCTATTGGCGATGTCCATGAGGTGGTCGAGTGTCTTGGGCTTGACGCGCCCAAGTTCTTCTTTGAAGTATGAGCGTTTGACGCCATCTTTGAAGGAGTCGATCATTCTCTCCTCGGAGATGTGTGCCGCGGAGTTCTTGATGTTGGACCAGTGTAGTATGTACGAGCGGATGGATTCGCCCGTTCGTTGAGTGTAGGCTCGCAGCTCCTCGATCGAGGCTGGCCTCTTGCTGGTACCCTTAAAGTTTTGGATGAAAATATACGCCAGTTCCTCCTAGCTTCGGATGGAATCCAAGGACATGTTGCTGAGCCAGATCTGGACTGCCCCTGTCAGCTGCAGCAGAAGGCACTGCAGGGCAGTGTTTTTGTTTCCGCCATGCAGCTTGACGGACGACAGGTGGTCGCCGAGCCACGCCTTAGGGTCCTGCGTGCCGTCGAACTTCGGAGTGTCCGAAGGGAGCTTGAAATTTCTCGGCATCCGTTTTCGCCGAACAGATCTTCTGAAGCATCAAGCTCCGCAGAGTTCTCTATCATCATCCTCTTCGGATTCGGATGAGCACGCGTGTTTGGCGCGTGCCTTGTCGACCTTGCACTGAGCAAGGTCGCTTCGAGCGTCATAGTCACGGCTGTAACATCGCGGACTCTTGCGTCGTCGTGGTAGATCATGCTCGTCTTCCTCCTCTTTGTCTGAGGGCGTGGGGCTGCGGTTAAATCTGACCGCAGCTTTCTTTTTCGGCTCCACAGGAGCCTCGTTGTGGAGTGCAGCTCTGATGAGTCCAGGTCCGGTTATTGCGGACTTGTGCATAGGTCTCTTCGGGTCCCCCACCGGAGGTGGATGGGATGCGATATATGTGGTGGCTGCCATGATCGCAGCTTGCGGCGTATTCGGTATGACGTTGCCGTTGACGTCCATCTCCATGAAGGACATGTTGAGGGTTCGAGTCACCTCGCGACGTGCAGCGGGATCCATGTTATCAGTGCGAGAGCGATGCTTGTTGGCTTGATTGCCGTGCGAGCTGGAGCCGCCAGCAGCAGAGAGCGCAGCTCGCCGTGTGCTAAACTCCGAGGCCGCTTGCTTGCGTTTATCGAGTACCTCTTGCATCTTCACCTGCTTTTTATGCTCTTCGATGAGGAGCAGGTGGTATGCCATCAAAAGGTCCCGTGAAGCATCCACAGGCAGGACCTTGTTGCCCGCCACGGCTTAGCGTGCCTGGTGCCATCCTTCCTCGTTGAGGTGAATTCTTCGATGGGCATCGGGGTCATCCTTGTTAGGTGGGAGGGATGATTGCCTCCTGATTTTCTCTGTTTCCACCCTATGGTTTGGGTGATGGCACGTGGGCACTCAAACCTGGTGGTTGTTCCACGTCGCTTTGGATGACCACGGCGCACTGGTAGTGCTCACGGATTGGATCTCTGCTGCCGCAACTTTCGGATCCGGAACCGTAGGTTCCTTCATCCGACGGAGAGTCGCACAGATCTGAGTTGCAGCAGCTGCTGTCGTATGACTCATCTGTCAGCGTTGACGTGCGTAGCACGCTGGGATGCGGGGCCCACGAGGCGGGCCTGATCGATGGCAGTGGAACCCACTCTGGGATGCGGAGAGTGTCGGTCTGTCCCACCTAGAAGCAGAAGCTCCCGAACAGAATCTCGAGTCCGTCGCCAACGGGCTCGAAGTCCAACCATGATCGCAGCTTGCCGTGCGCTAGACTCCGAGGCCGCTTGCTTGCGTTTATCGAGTACCTCTTGCATCTTCACCTGCTTTTTATGCTCTTCGATGAGGAGCAGGTGGTATGCCATCAGCAGGTCCCGTGAAGCATCCATAGGCAGGACCTTGTTGCCCGCCATGGCTTAGTGTGCCTGGTGCCATCCTTCCTCGTTGAGGTGAATTCTTCGATGGGCATCGGGGTCATCCTCGTTAGGTGGGAGGGATGATTGCCTCCTGATTTTCTCTGTTTCCACCCTATGGGTTGGGTGATGGCACGTGGGCACTCAACCCTGGTGGTTGTTCCACGTCGCTTTGGATGACCACGGCGCACTGGTAGCGCTCACGGATTGGATCGCTGCTGCCGCAACTTTCGGATCCGGAACCGTAGGTTCCTTCATCTGACGGAGAGTCGCACAGATCCGGAACCAGGGGACACGATTTTTACCCTGGTTCAGACCCCCGGAGGGAAAACCCTAGTCCTACTTGTCTGCTCTTGATTACGGCGAACCGAAGGTTACAGGGGTGCGCAGATGCAATCTGGCGTGGAAGTGTGTATGCGGTGGAAAAATGATGCCCTCCTCGCCGTGCCCTCCTAGCCTTTATATAGAGTTAGGCAGGTCTCGGGCACAGATCGAGTCGCTTACAAATTTAGGGATTGTCCCTTTGAATATTCTATCTATTCTAGTCTTGCTCTCCAAGGATCCGAAGATGTCATGTGCTTGGGCCACCCAAAAATCTCTACAGGCCGCGTGTGTTCTTGTGGGCCTTCCTTGGGCTAGACCAGGTATGCTAATGTCGTGTACCCGTAGGGTATAACCATGCCAACTGTGAATTAGGCTTTATCCTGTCATGCTAGATGTTGTTTTGACCTTATGCTTAGTGATTATTGCCGTAGCATGACTTATTCCAAACAATTAGGATTGCTTAATGTGCCTTGAAAGAATCATGTGTTGTTTTAGCATATAAAAGCATAGTATTGTGGTATTCTCCTTTGATGCTTTGTTTGGGTTGACTTGGCACATGTTCACACCATGTTATGACTATGAACTAGTCACCTTAGCCTCTATGATCATTTAGTTTTTGACTTGGGATACCACTTTATGTTTTGATTCGTAATGTTTTGTCGCTCTACATGATTATGGCCATTATTGCTCTCTTAGTTGGTCCCTCCCAGCCTTTTTCTACCCTCCACTTGTATTGAGTAAGCTCTAATCATGCATCCAACTCCCAAGAAACCAAGTTATTCAAAAAGTTTCCACTATAAATTCCTATGCATGGTGTGTTACACCATTCCAAGTATATTCTTGTTTTATCTATCTTCCAAATTAAACTTGTTATGTGAAAGTTAGTGATTAAAGCTCTCACAAACTTGATGGCACACTTTATTTTATTGCCCCTAATAAACTTGAACCATTGTGTCATCTATGTTGTATACGCTTGCACTTATAAGTTGGGATTAGCAGAACCGTGCTGTCACGAGGAACACTTTCAACACTTGTAATTATCTACCCAGTTGATATCATTCTCTTTTTTTTATGGATGTCGTTGGTGTGAAATGAAAGGGGAGCTTGTAAGTCCATGTAGTTATGTATGTGTGTTAGAGAAACATCTAGGCCGCTAGCCTAAGCCATGGCTAATCATGGTGGAAACTTACAGCATCACCATAGTGAGCTATCTATGAAGCATTCTTCTTATAAACAAGAGAGATAGAAAAAGATATTGAGAAAAAAGAAAAAAAGATTTGAGAAAAGAGGAAAGAGAGAAAAAAGCACCATTTTCCCATGGTAAATAAGAAGATTGCTAAGATGCTTATTGTCTGCTTGCCTTGTCATTTTGATATGGGATAGCTCCTGTGTCATGGGGCAAGGGGTACCCTGTTGGCGATTCTCTATGATACACATGTACTTACTATGACAAGAACTTACCGGTGAATAAAGTTGAGTAGCATGAGGAGCGACCCTCGTACTCAAGGGACATGAGATTGCCAACTTATACTTTGTCAAGCATATACTTCATATTTTGTTCACTTTAACCTTAATCACTTCAAGATGCTTATGATAGGGGCAATGAGAGCTGAAAGATAACAAGTACCATAATTTTTGGAAGCTCTTTATGAGACTTGAAATCCTGCTTCCCTTTGAAGGGTCCTTCTTCCACTTTTATATTGAGTCTCCACCTTCTATCCGTAGGCACCAATTAAGAGAGCATAGTTGTCATTATTAGTTCTATGTGCATTGTCCCAAAACTTATTGATGGATTCATATTGTTGATATTGCTTGTTCTTGAATTATTTGCATCTAGTCACCCTTATGAACTTTGAAGGTTTCATATGCATACATTTATTGCTACTCCATGAGTGACAAGCTGAATGCCACTATGCTATGTTTTCTATATGTGAAACAAACAAACGTCTTTCAATGCATTGTTATTCATGAATCTTTGTTTGTATCCTTTCATGTTGCAGCATCGTTGCTATGTCTTATTGTTAGAACTTAATCTTTCATGCTCATGTTTAGAGTACTTTGATCCTAGATTTCAATGCTTGCAAATGGTTTGATCTTGATTGTGATGGTGCATGTCACCTCAAAAATTATTCTTTTTATCACTTACCTACTCGAGGACGAGCAGGAGTTAAGCTTGGGGATGCTTGATACGTCGTAAACGTATCTATAATTTTTGATGTTCCATGCTTGTTTAGTATCCACTTTGCTTTGCTTTGTCTACACTTTGAGGTATTTTTATACGTTTTCTGGGACTAACCTATTACCAAGATGCCACAGTGCCAGTTGTCTATTTTCTGTTGTTTTTGGTTCCAGAAAAGCCAAAAAATGAATATTCTCGGAATTGGACGGGACAAAAGCCAAAGTCAATATTTCACCGAGGAGAACGAAGAGCCAAAAGACGAGACGGAGGAAGGCCACGAGGGGAACACACCCCTGGCCGCGTGGCCAGGACTGGCCCGCGCCTAGGGGCGGTGCGGCCGCCTCGGGCACCCCCTCGGTCTCCCCCTTCGTCTATAAGAAGCCCCCGATACCAAAACCCTAAGTAACCGATCAGATCTTCACGAAACAGTCCATAGCCGCCGCCACCATCGTCCCTAGATCGGGGGGATTTGAAGCTCTTCCTGGCACCCTGCCGGAGGGGAGAGATCATCCCGAAGGCCTTCTTCATCACCATGCCAGCCTCCGGTATGATGTGTGAGTAGTTCCACCTTGGACTATGGGTCCATACAGTAGTTAGATGGTTGTTTCTCCTCCTTTGTGCTACCATGTTTAGATCTTGTGATCTCCGTTCATGATCAAGATCATCTATTTGTAATCATGCATGTTGTGTTTGCGGGGATCCGATGGATATTGAGATTACTATGTCAGATTGATTAACGATTCTATCTTATTGATTCTATCATGTTTGTGTTGTTTGAGATCTTGCATGCTCTCTGTTTCTAGTAGCTATCTTGGACAAGTAGATGCTAGTGACTCCAAGAGAGAGTATTTATACTCGATAGTGGGTTCATGCCTCTATTGAATCTGGGGAAGTGACAGAAATCTCTAAGGTTGTAGATGTGCCATTGCTACTAGGGATAAAATAAAATCTTTTGTTCATGGAACAATTGTATTGTTTACTTTACACACATTGCTTAAAGCAGTTATCTGTTGCTTGCAACTTAATACTGGAGGGGGTTCGGATGATAACCTGAAGGTGGATTACTAGTTATAGATGCAGTTGGATGGCGGTCTATGTATATTGTTGTAATGCCCAATTGAATCTCACAGGATCATGAATGTCTAGTATTACATTGTTATGCCTTGCTCTGTCCTGTCAATTGCCCCGCTGTAATTTGTTTACCCAGCATGTTATGTTGTTTATCTTAAGGAGAACACCTCTAGTGAACTATGGACTCCGGTCCAATCTTTACCATTGATACATCTTTCACTGTTACTATTTACTTTATGCAAGCCACCATTACCTTTCACGCCATACAGTTAATCATTTGTTTTCAGCAAACTGGTGAGATTGACAACCTCACTGTTTGTTGGGCAAAGTCTTGATTTTGTGTTGTGCAGGTTTCCAAGTTGCTGGCAACACCTTTGAGTCGTTTCCTTCCTCATACTGGTTCGATAACCTTGGTTTCTTACTGAGAGAAAACTTTTTGTTGTACTCATCATACCTTCCCCTTGGGGTTTCCCAACGACGCTCTATAGTGATCTGAGCCGCATCAGCCACCAAAACACTCCACAGGTCCCATCGTCCGGTGGACGTCCAAAACGAGGCCCCAAGAGGCAAAGTGACACAAGAGCGCCACCCATGCCCAATCCCGCGAGGGATCTAGGGTTTCCCCCGGAGAGCCCGGGCGGAGGAGCAAGAAACACCCTCTTCGACGACGACTTCAAGAAGGATGCGGCACCCACGGGCGTCACCGTCGTCGGTCCCGGCTAGCCGCCAGAACAAGGATTTCGCCCAGTGAAGTCTCCCATACCTCACGCCCACCCAACAAGGACCGACATAACCACCACACGTACCCTCCTCCTCCAAGCTTCTGACGATCATCAAGCAACCTTTCCGCCACCACGCCTAGGCTCCCCGTCGCCGCGACGAAAGCCGCCGTCCGAATCATCACCGCTGCCCGCGAGATAGTTGCCGAAAAATAACGAACCCGGGCAGCCGTCACTGCGAAAAGGACCGAAGATCACTGCCAGCAAAACACCTCCCGGGCGGCCCAGATGGAGTCCCGAACGAGCCCGCGCCGCCATGACGAGCCCTCCGACCATGCACACCGCCACCGCAGTGAAATGTGCATACTAGTTACACTAGAGGAAAAAGGGCCATCCGTTCGCGACCCCTCGGAGCATTAGTCCCGGTTGCGCCACCAACCGGGACTAATGCTGGCACGCGTCCCGGTTGGAGCAGGCACGGGGCCAGGGGGCATGGGTCCCGGTTGGTAAGGGGGCATGCGTCCCGGTTGGAGCCACCAACCGGGACTAAAGGTTTGGCCACAGCCACGTGGCGTGGCACGCACCTTTAGTCCCGGCTTTGCTCCAACCGGGACTAAAGACCCCTTGCCCTCTATAAATGCAACGCCCCAGCCCCCTCTGCCTCCACTCTGTTTTTTCGAATGGTGTAAGGTGTGAGGGTGTGTGCTAGTTTTTTCTCATGCATGCATTGAAGGTGTTTGTTGAAATGTTTGTGTGAAAAATCCAGTTGAATTTCTCATAGAACAAAAATATAGAAGGTGTCCGAGACGCACTTGAGCTTTGTCCTCTTTATTTCCCTCGATCGAGGTTAGCAATCTTATATTTTCTAGGTCATTGATACAATTCATGTGTCGGTGTGAATTGGTTACTTCACAATTTATGATGTCCTTTTTTTTGATAAACTTACTTATATGATGCAGATGAACGGTCGGGAATGGATGTACGGTGACCGGCGGGTAGCCGGGTATATCAAAGGCGTGGATAAATTTATCGATGTGGCTACGGCAAACAAAGATAATGGATTTATACGTTGTCCATGTGTTCAATGTCGGAACAACAAGGAGTACTCTTCCTCGAAAATCATTCAGCCACACGATTATGAAAGGTTTCATGCCCAACTATAATTGCTGGACCAAGCACGGGAAAGAGGGGTTATGATGGAAGATGGTGAAGAAGAAGATGATGATAACAACTATCATCATATGTTTCTGAATACGGATACCGCAATGGAAGATAATGGAGAGGAAAAGGTGAAGAACGGGCATCGATGAGCGCCGATGAACTTGGTAGGGTCATTTCGATGCAAAGCGAGACTGAAATGTAAAATGAGAAGTTGAAGTTAGAGGGCATGTTAGAAGATCACAAGAAATTGTTGTACCCAAATTGTGAAGATGGCAGCACAAAGCTCGGTACCACATCGAATTGTTGCGATGGAAGGCGAGTGTGGTCTAACCGACTCCTCATTTGAAAAGATGCTTTGAAAATAATGAAGCAAGTTTCCAAAACATAACGAACTTCCCGAGAGTACCTACGAAGCAAAGAAGACTCTCTCCTCCGGGATTAGATGTGCAAAAGATACATGCATGCATTAATGATCGCATCCTCATCATGTAAGGAGTATGAGAATTTAGATAAATGCCGGTATGCAGCGCTACAGATAAGATCGACGAGATGACCTGGTGATGTTGAGGAGAGCCTCTAAGAGGGTTCTGCTAAGGTTATGTGGTATGCTCCTATAATACCAAGGTTGAAACGCATGTTCGTAAACAAAGAGCATGCTGTGTTATTGCGATGGCACAAAGAAGACCGTAAGAAAGACGGGAGTTGAGACACCTCACGATGGGTCACAGTGGAGAAAAATCGAGAGAGACTTCCCACTTTGCGGTGACGCAAGAACTTATGGTTTGGTGTAAGTACGGATGGCATGAATCCTTTTGGGAGCATCTGCGATCCAAGACTGCCCGTGACTCTATGTATCTACAACCTGCCTCCTTGGTTGTGCATGAAGCGTAAGTTCATTATGATGCAGTGCTCATCCAAGGCCCGAAACCGGCAACGACATTGATGTGTACCTTAGGCCATTAGTTGAAGAACTCTTATAGTTGTGGGGCAAACCAGGTGTGCGTGCGTGGGATGAGAACAAACAGAGCCATTTAATCTACGAGGGTTGTTATTCAGAACCATCAATGATTGGCATGCTCTTAGTAACCTTCGTGATGGACAAACAAAGGATATAAGGCATGCACCTGTTTAGATAAGACCGAAGGTACATATTTGCATAAATGCAAGAAGGTTGTGTACCTAGCGAATCGACGATTTCTTCCGACCAATCATCCCGTAAGAAATAAAGGCAAGCATTTCAAAGGTGAGGCAGATCATCGGAAGAAGCCTGAACTCCCAGATGGTGATGATGTATTTGGTATGGTCAAGGACATAGAAGTAATCTTTGGAAAGGGTCCCGGCGGTCAATCAGTTCGAGCAGCGTCGCTACACAGGACACGCACCCATGTGGAAGAAGAAATCTATATTTTGGGAGCTGCCATATTGGAAAGTCCTGCGTGTCCGCTCTTCAATCGACGTGATGCACGTGACGAAGAATCTCAGCGTGAACCTGCTAGGATTCCTAGGCGTGTATGGGAAGACAAAAGATACACCAAGCACGGAGGACCAAAAATTATGAAAGACCCAAAGAACACCTTGCGGGAGGACTGGGCTCCGTCGGCATCTTCACAAACGGCGCAGTGGTGTCCTGCTCTCGAAAACCATCTTGCAGCTTGTAACTTCACTAACTAGATCAATACGCCTCGAGCTAACTAATTTCACATATTAGAGTGCCTCTATGAGTTTCTCGGAGATGCCGGGAGGCCAGGCTCCGTCGGCATCTCCCTGAAACTGGCCGTAGTGGTGTCCCTGCTCTCTAAAACCATCGATGCCTCAAACTGGCTGGAGGATTGGACTCACAAGGATGCATATTTATAGTACAAGCAGCTCGGCATAATGTCGACACTCACGACATAATGTCGACACTCACCCCTATTATTAGTGCTGACTCATCTTTAGTCCCGGTTGGTGTCTCCAACCGTGGTGACACCATCCGGGACAAGGTACAAGCCGCACGACATAATGTCGACACTCACCCCTATTATTAGTGTTGTCTGGCCCACTCTGCCGCAATCCCTTCAGTCACGGTTGGTTTCTCCAACCGAGACTAAATATGAACCCTCTCTTTATATAGGCATTTCCCTCTATTTATTAGGTAACACTTAAGACATTTATTAATATTAAAAACCGGGACAAATCGGGACTAGCTAACACTTTAGTCATAATCATGCCTAGTCCTATAGTACGCAGCTTCAGGGTCTTCATCGTCGTCGTCATCATCATCGTCATCGTCACCTGCCACTCCGGGGATCCTCAGCCCATCCATGGCATATACCAGGGGCCATTCCAGCCTTGGGTTCACGGCGGGTGGGAGAGGGGTCTCCTGGAAGACGATGCCGCTACCGACGGGACAGTGTGGGGCCTGTGGCGGGTGGACTCGTGGGCACCGTAGGCGAGGATGGTCTCCCCCGGCGATTTAGCGCATCACTTTGATGATAGTACGGTTCTCCCACCACAGACGAAGGCCGACTTCTTTGTGGTTCACCGGTGGCGGGCCATCACCCTCGTACCTGGCGAGCTCCCTTTCACGCCTATTAGCGAAGAAGGCATTCCAGGTGTCATAGTTGTCGGGATCCCACTGGGGATCCATCCGCTGCTCCGTCGTGAGCTCGTGGTAGAAGTGGTTTGTGATGGCCGCCTGACGTGCGGAACCTTGAGGGACAGGAGGGACAGGAACCCCTCGGCGCTCGGCATCCGGCCGTGGTGGCGGTACCCGTGGACAAGGGTAGTTGGGCGCACGCCTCGGTCTCCTCGGGTCGAATGGCCCGATGGGCGTTGTCCATTGTTCTAAGAGAGGAAGGTGTGGATGTGTGGATAGCCATGACACGATCACCCTAAATATAGAGGAAAGGCGGGAAAACTTGGCGTGAAGCTTTGGGAAATGGCGGAATATCTTTAGTCGGTTAGTGACTACATCCGGGACTAAAAGCTCTAGTAGAAAGGAAAGGGAAAAGTTGGCGGGAAGAGGTGGGAAATGGCGGAAAATATTTTTAGTCCGGTTTGAATACATCCAGACTAAATTTGTCGAACAATGATCATGTTTGAAAAAACCCTTTTCCATTTTCTCCGGCAAAAACGGGTCGTTTTGTGAAGTAACCACCAAAATGCCGTTTCACAATGCTACCGTCCCATTTTCCTAAAATACTAGACCACCTTACATGGACTATCTCCCAACCGGTACATCTCAAACCTTTCGTCCATCCGGGTAAAAGGATGGATGTCCGTCGAATCGGTAGGAAGTGGGTCCGGTTTGTACTGGTACATGATCTATCGCCGTGATTTTTGAAAAATCATTTTAGACTCGCAATATGTGGTTTCTTGAGATCCAATGCAAGTTCTAACGATGCCCGCCCCTATCTTCATGCACACCGGTTCGACCATAGTTAGAAATTCAGATAATTCAAAACGGGCATAATAAATTCAAAAAATCTGAACAATGAAAATCCTTCGTGGTGTCATATTATGTTACATAGTTGAAAGGAAAAATACCAGACTTGGTATATTGATCATGTTTCAAAAAACCTTCACAAAATGACCTATCATGTTCGAGGTTTCATGGCTTTCGGTCCAAATGACCGATGTTATGTCTGAATCACGGCATAGTTTGTGATGTTGTGCCCATATTATGCATGTGTGTGGACATTGGTATGGAGAACAATGTTGCGGAGGAAGTTTTCCTTTTTGTCGCAAGGAAAAGCCCTTTTCCATTTTCCGGCCAAAAAGCGGGTCGTTTTGAAGTAACCACCAAAATACCGTTTCACAATGCTACCGTCCCATTTTCCTAAAATACTAGACCACCTTACATGGACTATCTCCCAACCGGTACATCTCAAACCTTTTCGTCCATCCGGGTAAAAGGACAAATGTCTGTAGAATCACAGGAAGTGGGTCCGGTTTGTACTACGGTACATGATCTATCGCCGTGATTTTTGAAAAATCATTTTAGACTCGCAATATGTGGTTTCTTCAGAGATCCAATGCAAGTTCTAACGATGCCCGTCCCTATCTTCATGCACACCGGTTCGACCATAATTAGAAATTCAGATAATTCAAAGGCATAATAAATTCAAAAAATCCGAACAATGAAAATCCTTGGCGTGGTGTCATATTATGTTACATAGTTGAAAGGAAAAATACCAGACTTGGTATATTGATCATGTTTCAAAAACCTTCACAAAATGACCTATCATCTTCGAGGTTTCATGGCTTTCGGTCCAAATGACCGATGTTATGTGAATCACGGCATAGTTTGTGATGTTGTGCCCATATTATGCATGTGTGTGGACATTGGTATGGAGAACAATATTGCAGAGGAAGTTTTCCTTTTTGTCATACGGAAAATCCTTTTCCATTTTCTCCGAAAAAACGGGTCGCTTTTGTGAAGTAACCACCAAAATGCCGCTTCACAATGCTACCGTCCCATTTTCCTAAAATACTAGACCACCTTACATGGACTATCTCCCAACCGGTACATCTCAAACCTTTTCGTCCATCCGGGTAAAAGGACAAATGTCTGTAATCGGCGGAAGTGGTCCAAACCTTTGTTTTTGAATTATTTATTTAAATCCAAACACTTTTTATGTTTAATTTTTTTCTAAATTCCAAATTGATATTAAAAAAATATAAGTTATTTCATTTTTAATTGTAAATGGTTCATATTTTAATTGGTTACATTAATTATTTTTAAAATGTAAAATGTTTTGAATTATTTATTTAAATCAAACACTTTTTATGTTTAAACTTTTCTAAATTCCAAATTAATATTCAAAATATAAGTTAATTCATTTTAAAGGTTACATTAATTATTTTTTAAAAATAGAATATGTTTTTGAATTATTTATTCAAATCCATACACTTCTTATGTTTAAAGTTTTTCTAAATTCCAAATTGATATTAAAAAAATATAAGTTAATTCATTTTTAATTGTAAATGGTTCATATTTTAAATGGTTACATTAATTATTTTTTAAAACAGAAAATGTTTTTGAATTATTTATTTAAATCCAAACACTTTTTATGTTTAAATTTTTTCTAAATTCCAAATTAATATTCAAAAATATAAGTTAATTCATTTTAAAAGGTTACATTAATTATTTTTTAAAAATAGAATATGATTTTGAATTATTTATTCAAATCCAAACACTTCTTATGTTTAAAGTTTTTCTAAATTCCAAATTGATATTAAAAAAATATAAGTTAATTCATTTTTAATTGTAAATGGTTCATATTTTAAATGGTTACATTAATTATTTTTAAAACAGAAAATGTTTTGAATTATTTATTCAAATCCAAACACTTCTTATGTTTAAAGTTTTTCTAAATTCCAAATTAATTATCATTTAAAAACAATACAAATTTAAACCCCAAAATAAAAAATAAAGTGAACAGAGAAAATACGAAAAATTTGAAATCGGGGAATATGTCGGTTGGAGCCACCAACGGGACTAAAGACCCTCGCAGCCAACGCTTGAAAATATTGAGTATAGGTCCCGGTTGGTGGCTCCAAAGACGTATCTTTAGTCCCGGTTGGAGCCACCAACCGACTAAAGGTCCCTACTAGTTAACCATGCCCTTCTCCTTCTTCCCGTTCTCTTTCTCACTCACCGCAGAGATCGCCTCGCCGCGAGGACAACCGCCGGACGCCGTCATTTCTTCAACCATCGTCTCGCCGTCGCCTCCACGCTCGCTTGTGCTTATCCTCCTCGCCGAAGGAATCGCCGCTGACCGAATCGACCGCGTCTTCCCCATCACCGACGAGCTCCGCCTTGCCATCACCGCCGATCTCCTCCGGTCCCGCCAAGGCTACACAGCGTCGAGGGTGAGCTTGTAACTCGTGGGACCCCTTCTTTCCTCCCTAGCGCTCTTCTTCGCCGTCCGCCGCCATTCGCCGCCGCTGCATGTCATCGCGTGCCCTATTCCGGTGACCAAATCGGGGCGGTGCCCTACTAGTTAGGTTCACCTCGACGCCCTCTTTCGAACAAACCCACGCACGCCCCCTCCCGAGCCCTCTAGCAACGCCGCCGCCACCGCATGGTGCTCACGGCGATGTGATCTTTGGGTGGGGCCTGCTTGCGTGGAGGCTGAGTTGGCACTAGGCCCATCTGTCGATATCCGGCTAGGGTCGCCTGTAAAAACTATTTGCCTTTTGTTTTTAATTCCAAAATGATTTAATATTGTAAAATCAATAACTTATTGTTTATAAGTCAGAAAAATACAAATAATATATCAAATTGTTCAGAAAAATGAAACCTATCTATTTAACATATAATCATGCATTGTTAAACAACTTAAATGACAAGTATAATTAGAAGAACAAACGCACCCCTCTCATATGTTCCGGAGTTTCTCCGAGTTAGGGTTTTCACCCCTCGGAACCCCGATTAAATCATCGAGCATGTCTTAGGGTTACATTCCAATGCAAAATAACTTGTCATATCATCATACTTGCTTGAGCATTGCATCGATGCCATGTGTTGATTGTTTCCCTTTCTTTTCGGTGTTTCGATTATTAGGTTTGTTATTAGTTAGGTATTATTAGGTTTATTAATTACTTTGGTATTATTGGTCTTCGGCCCCACTGGTCAGTCACTGTGGGTAGCCCCAGACCCGATTCACATTGTCAAGCAACTTAGGTGCATGTGGGTTCGACGATGTGCCTATCTACTACACGGTTTCCCTTTCTCTTCATTTTTATTATTGTGTATGTATATATTAGGGTTTCTCGAATTAGGGTTTATATCTCTCAACACCGTACTTAACTTTCTCCTTTAGCCTTTGACTTATTCGTTTTCCACCTATACGTAAAATATGGACCCACACGCCGAGACGAAGAAAAGGAAGAGTTGATCCAAGGTGTGATCCGTGGGAAGATAATTTAGACGTATCAACGTTTACGAACAACTCCGTGAGGGTGATCCTATTTTTACCGGAGTAGACAACTTGTTTGAGGTTGAAGGTGTTGCCTTCCGCGAGGGAGAAGGCGATGCCTTGTGTAATCGAGAAGACGACCGCTCCGGCAAGGTGCATGTAATATAAATCAATTCATTAATTAATCATCTGCTATCTATATAGAAATAGTAACAGCGATCTTTCTTCTTTTAGCCCTCCGGATCGAAGGAATCTACTGAAAAGATCAGACGAGGCCCAACCAAAAAGTTGCAAGACCATGAGAGGTTCAGGATCGAAGATGTCGCTGTAGACGGCAGACCGACAGGTCCCGAAGTTGTCGCAACCAAATTTGTGGCACAATGTCACCATTAGAAATTGGAATAGGCCTGCTAATGCGGATGAAGAGGGAACATGTTTATTTGTCCCTAACCACGCCAAAGATTTACTGTGGAAGAGGCTCATGGTTAATTTCAAACTACCGAAGATAGAGCTGGATCCAAATGCGGAGGATCCAGTTGAGGACGCCTTACAACATGGGAGAGCCATGGAGGCTAAGGTCAGGGAGTGGGCTTTGAAGAAGACGGCCCAGTGTTTCACCAACTGGAAGAAAAGATTGCACCTTGACTATGTCGTGAAAAAGAAGACTCCCGATTTCAAGAATATTCAGTTTGAGAAGATAAAACCATTCTGGGATGAGTTTGTGGAATACAAGAAATCAGAAAAAGCTAAGAAAATGTCTGAAACGAATAAGCTGAATGCTGCTAACAAGAAGTATCACCATACTATGGGGCAAGGTGGCTACAGGGCTGGCATTCCTAAGTGGGAGAAACTTGAGCAGGAACTGCGTGATAAAAATATCACCCCAGAGACAGACGATTGGGTAGAACGTGCAAGGAATTGGTTTTACGGGCATGGGGGCACGTTGGACTCGGAAGGGAGGTGTATATATACCATACGACATAAAGAAGACCCCTTGCCAATCGAGAGGATGAGAAAAGCAGTAAAGGTTGTTAAAGATGGGGACTTCATTCCCGATAGAGAGAATGATGAGCTCACACTCGCCCTTGGAAATAAGGAACATGATGGACGAACACGAGGCACAATAGGCTCCCAATCATGGAGGACTGGGTTTCCCGAAGAGAGGAAGAAATATCCTGATAGAAGCCGTCAGAGGAGTAAGGACAGGGCGGCAGTTGAAGCAGAAAGTCAGAAAGAGCGAATGCGTTTAATTGAAGAACGATTAAAGCAACAACAAGATGAAATTAACTCACTTAAAGAGCAAAGTACTACCGGCGCCCCATCTCAGCAGCACACTGCATTCGATGCTACCGGCCTACCGAATAATCGAAAAAGCAGTGTGGATTCCACCGAGGTCCCGGGTGATGACAATGGCGATGCCGATGATGCACCGACGATGGCTCCTGTTGGCTACCCAGTGGATGATATCACAAAGATGACACACTGCAAGCTACATGTCAAAGTTGTGAACATATCAATGAAGGTGGCGGTTGGCTATGCCTTACCAATTGGACCCACACCAACTTACCACAGTCGTCCGGTTCCAGAGGGCTACGCTATTGTCGGCGTGGATGAAATCATGCCCACCTTTGAGGTTTTGGATCTTCACTACCCTGCTGGTGAAGGGGATGTGATCTTGGGTGGCAAAAAGCGTCACCATTCTATGGTCAAGGATTGTATCGTGCTTCAAATCACACGCCAAGGCCATCTTCGCCTCCTCACCCGTCTCCCGAGGTTAAATCGCCGCTTGGCAGCCGTCTTCGTCGCCTCACCCGGCTCCATCGCCTCACCAATCTCGGTGCAGCCATCGCCAAGGAGCCATCGCCCGCCTCGGGATAAAAGCGTAAGCGTCCGCTCTTGTCGAAGCGATCGCGAACGTAAACAAGAGCCTCTTCCAAAAGTACCAACGGTTCCTCCCAAGAGAGCTTATATGTCTTGAAGAGGAGGCGATCGTTGATCGGAAAGCAACGTTTTTCGCTAAGTCGAGGCGGCCGAAAGAGCCGAGTTCCCAGACCAAAGAACAAAAAGCCAAAGTGTTGAAAATGCTAAAGACTCTTCATCAACCCGAGCCAAAGCTGTCATCAGACTATGAGCGTTCTATTCTCAAGTCACATGCAGCTCAAAAAGCCTCGAGCGATCTTGAAGCGGAAATCTGTTTCAGCTCGGAGAACAAGCAAACAGACTTGCGCCCCTCTCAAGGTGATTTCTCGAACCAATGTGGGTCGAGCAAATATGGGGCGAAGCGGTATGATCCACGGTAGTTGCTGATACGGAGAAGCTGCCGCTGCTCAAGGTATGAGTATTGCCCAAGACTTATCGGTTAGAGTTCTTCCCGTGAGTGAAGTAGCATACCAATACCAGACGGAAAACCTCTCGTCAAACCTGAGGAGGAGGTAAACAATCTTCCAACAAAATGCGAAGATTGCATAATGGTACATGCATGCCACAAGGGCGGGCTAATCGGATAGTCTTGAGGGTTACAAAAAGCATCATGGGAAAGAAAACGATGACATGATATCCAGTGAATTTGATGAACTATTGCAATTATTCAATCAAGACGCCTTGGACAACTCAATCATGAGTGCCTATTGTCCGTAAGTACTAATTCTGTAATTAATTTAGTCTCCATCTATAATATTTTGTTTATTGCATGTATATAATCATACTTTAATATGCAAAATGAAGATTCTCGAATGCAGCAGAGGACAAATCTATGACATTGGCTTCATTGACCCATATTGGGTTCATGAAGCTAATCTCAAAATAAGCCCCAGGATACGGAGGATAATATAGTACAGCGTTAAGGTTTCAAGAAACCAAAGGAAATACTATTTCCTTACAACTTTTAGTGAGTGTTATTGTCTTGTATACACTTTCTATTTAAACACTCGATGTTAAGTATATAATTGATTAGTTCTGCATTCGCAGTACCACTATATTCATTAATCATTCAACTTGACAAAGGGCGTGTACTAGTCATGGACTCGAAACATAAACCCCTTGAGACGTGGAAGGACATGCAGATACTTCTCCAGCGGTAATTCTAATCATTACGACACTATATCGGCAACGTTCGTGAATTTTATGATATCAAGTACTTAATAACTTATTTTATTCGTTTTCTACGCCGGGCAGCGCTTGGAAACGGTTCACCAAGAAGGCTAGGGGTGTTTGGAAAGAGGAGCTTATTTTCAACCACTAGATGTAAGCACCACTAGCTATATCCGCGCATCTCTTTGATTCTAGTTTTGATACAGTTATTATCATGCTTGATTATTATTTTGATTGAACTCTGTTGTCGTAAAGTGCCTGACGCAGGGACCAGGTAACAATCTATGTGGATACTATGTATGCGAGTTCATCCAGCAGACGTGCGATGAGAAGGGCAGGAATTTAGAGAAACTCCACGTACGTAAACAATTTCTATAGTTTTTAATTACAATCAAATTGTGTTTAGTTTCATATTCATATAGGCTGACTCCTTTTTTAAATCAGATCGAACGTCTACGGGACGATCTTCTGCCAAAGGATCGCATACGAGCAATCTGAGGAGGAATTGGCGGGATTCTTGGATGAAGTCCTAAACACACAAGGGGAATACTACTCGGCTGTGTATAGACAATAGGAATTGTAAAATAGCAACTTTCAAAAATTGGCGGTAGCATCGAATAGCAACTTTTGTATGTAGTGCATGAACTCGATCTGTATTGAATGTAATGTTGTCATGATGATCTTGTGTAATATAAGGTTCCTTCATTGATAAGTGCAAAACACTAAATAAACAATAAAACAACCTAAATGAATTCTTCGCCACGGCACAAAAAGTGGAAAATCTTGCCGGCAACAAAATGTTAAAATGAATTCTCTGCAGCGCAGAAATGGTAAATCTCTGCCAGCAGGTTATTAGTCCCGGTTCGTGTAATGCTCCACCGCGCCTGCTCGACGCCGCGTGTGCCCCATTTGTCGGGTTGGTGGGGCAACCGGACTAATAGTTGAAACCGTCGATTGCGTCCGTTGGGCGGCCGACTAATTACTCACTACCAACCGTGGAGGCGTTTCTAGGTGTTATACAGAGGCCCGGATAATACTTAAATCTTTTAATAATATAAAAGGTCCATTTTTATAGAAAAAATCTTGGAAAGCCATGTCTTTTATTATTTTAGTATATTCCAAAGGTACATAAACTACAAAGGAATCAGTACAATTCCTCGGAGATCTGTTTTGACACAGCAAACAACTTTTCTTCCAATAAATCCGTCGAGACATCTGTTCCAATCAGGCCAGAAAATACGAAGCTCCCATGTGCCGAACGATCAACGACTTAACTGTTACCAGTACTACACAACTAGAAAATATACAGGTGTGACAAGCTTAAGGTCGAAGTCATCTGGCGAATAAAAGCATGTAACCCATGGTTAGTTTTGTACCGACACGACATACATCGCAACCGCAGCCGTGACACCTCACAAAGGCGAAATAGAGACGTGGCCGGGAAGGCGCCAAGGGGTTCCGACAGCTCCCTGTACCAGAAGCAGGCCACCTGCGCGATACCTCCTAACCGCCATCACGTACATACTCGCATCATCCATCAAGTAGTAGCACATCACAGTCAAACAATGCCATCAATCTAGAATTGTAGATCCACAGAGATCACAGGTCCCGACAACTATTATCGATGAATTCGCAGGAACATCATGAAACCACACCCGTAGGTAGGGTCACAAGTTTCCCGACGCAAATAAATCAAAGATAATGATCACATGTTTGCTCTTGAGAAAGAGAGAAACAAAATGAGATAACCACAAAGTTCACTTTGGCTATTGAATCTTTTTCGCAGTAAAAACAGTGCATGGTACTCCCTCCGTTTGAAAATATAAGACGTTTTAGGTTTGTGAAGGAGATATATCTAGACACCTTTTAGTGTCTAGATTCAAATATTTCCGAACGGAGGGAGTACATGCTTTTTCATAAATTGGAAAGGTAATTGAACAACACAAGAACAATATAAAGATTACAGGACAATATGTCTGTCGTGGATAATGAAGAAATCAAAAGAAAGCGGAGTGAGAAGTTGGATCATCGGCTACAACCGAGAACTATGAAACGATCATCGCCCTTCCGGAATCGCGGAAATCGGACGCCCGGTGCGCATAGCCCTGGGTCGTGCACCATCTTCATCACAGTGCTGACCACCTCCCCATGCATGCTTCATCTCCCATGGTAATTTGTTTTGGCATCTTCAACTCCCTCGCCTCCCTTTCCAACATCTTAATAATTTACATAGGCAGAAAAACATATGTACAAGGATCATATGAATGAGATTCTTGTTCTGACCATTTTCTGTCTCCTCTTCCTGCTTCCCGGCTTCCACTTAGTACTTGGACTTACCTTGGGCGGTAGAATTATTATTCACAAGAACCGTCGGTTATTAATCTTCACAAAATCATCACTGGCGATCGAGTAACTGACCTGACCTAACCACCTTTGTCCTGGCGGCCTTGTGCGTTTTTTGATTGCTCATATTAATTGATGAGATCGGAGACCCAGCCGACGTCAGGAGCGGCCATGGTCGGAACTCCCACAGTGTCGGCAGCGTTGTAGACGGTGGCTTCTTTGCTGAGCCTTTCGAACAACTTTGCGCGTAGTGGCGGAGCTAGAGAAGTGATAGTCGAGGTGCATAGTGGTGCCCTAGCTGAAAAATTACGTGTATTAGAAGGTGCACATATGGTGAAAAATAGCTAATTTACAGAGGAATTCGGTTTTCCCGGTGTCCTGTGCACCCCCAAAGCTGTACATGGATCCTCCCCTGTTTGTGCGGAGTGCTCTGCCGGACTCCACCCTCCTCCACGATGAGCCCCAGGTCGAGGCACTAGTGGAAAACGTGCCATCGGTCCCGGTTTGTAAAGGCCTTTAGTCTCGATTTCCTAACCGGGACAAAGAAATCGGGACTAAAGGCCTACCCCTTTAGTCCCGGTTTGGCCACAAACCGGGACTAAAGGCACTCACGGGGCCGCATCGTGCGGGATCTTTACACTAGTGGAAAAAGGGTCATCCGTTCACGCCCTTTCAGAGCATTAGTTCCGGTTGCGCCATCAACCGGGACTAATGCTGGCACGCGTCCCGGTTCGAGTGGGCACGGGGCCAGGAGGCATGTGTCCCGGTTGGTAAGGAGGCATACTGTAACACCCTCAGAATCGGCCCTATGCAAGTTTTAGCGAAACCCGCCAAACCCGCATAGAAACGATTCAAAGGTGCCCACCAGGCACTTTCGTGCGGGTGGAAAACGAAGTAATAACATTACACAACAGTCCTCGATGGGACCCACAGAACAGATATATATACAACAGCGACTCAACGAGTCAAGAATTACAGATATACAAAACAAAGATCCAAATCACCTTGCAAAGATACAGCGTCCGACTACGGACAAGATGCAAATGGGGATAAGAGCCCTGAAGAATAACCAATGGCGTCCATAACCCTGCCCAGGCCAAGCCGGAAGGGTAACCCTGCTAACGACGTCGATCTCAAAACCTGCTTAAACAAAAGGGGTGCCGACAAAGGGCAAAAGAAAAGAGGAGTGTCGATCGAGGCCAAGTACAGCGAGGCTAGAATTGGCGGTCCTCCTACATAGGTATGGTGGACTGAGCGGCAGCATGCACTGAACAACCTATAGAGACTCGTTACGACTGGCGGTTATCAGAGAGGGATAAGAATGACCTATCCGGATCCAACCTGAAGCTAACACCAAACAAACCCATCCTGGTGTTTTCCCCCTCGAGACCAAACGAGGAAGTCAACCGAGGAAATCACACAGTTGGCATTTTTATTTATTCGGTTATCGTTGCGGCAATTACTAGTCAGGTATAGATAATCATCCTGATAAATAAGCAGTGGGCAGTTTTAGCTAGTCATTACGTTGTAGTTGCGACACTTACTAGTCATATACAATTAGCATGAGATATCCCAAAATCTAGCAGTTGTCGGTACTTTTATTTAGCCATTCCGTTGTGGTGAAGCTGATTACTAGTCATGTCGGATACAAGTCAATTTATAACAGTAAACTTTAGTTATAGTTGTCTATGATCAAGCACTGTGCTCCAAGTCGTCCATAACCGCGGACACGGCTTCTCGAAAAGATTTAACCCTGCAGGGGTGCACCAAAGTATCCACAAGCACTTCGACCCTTTTTGCCAGATCAGTTAACATACACCCATCGGTATGTCGGCGGGGCCTAAGTCATGACGTTTCCCAGACCCAAAGCAAGCACGGGGGGCCACCCCACTAAGTCTACCCGCAACGAAGTCGGCCGGTCTCCGAGACGGACTCAGGGTTTGCGTCAGTGGCTGTAAACGACAGCAAATCCCAAAACTGGGACTGTCGATACCGCGAAAACACTCCGCTTCCTAAACAGTACAGTGTGCTCCTCGCACAATCGTAAATAAAGCAGTAAAGCATGGCATAAGTACAGGATAGTAAATAAAACCTCAAACTAGTTTGTGGCCCCCAGTACAATACTTTGAAATCAGGTACTAATCAATGGGGGGCCCATATCTCCCCACCTGTGGTTAGCGCGCTCGATCTCGGAACAGGTGTCAAGAACTCGGTCCTACGGACACAAGTGGGCGGTCGGAAACCAAATATTATCTATCACCCACCGATGCCTCTGCTTACTTACTTCAATTTTAGTTGTTAAACAGTAATTAAAGTGAACGAAAAGTAAAGCCATGATCATCTCCAACATTGAACGTGCGGCACTTCTCAAACAACTGTGGTACTTGACGACACGCAAAAACACTTGAGCAAGCGACTACGACGCGCGGGTCCATCTATCTACCAAACAACAGGTAATAGGATGTGTCCAAGGCTATATGTGGCTGCAAGGGATATCACGGGTACGAAAACTAGAGCATCGCAACACAGATAGCAAAGATCAACAGGAGGGAATAAATACTAGAAAAGTAGGATAGGAAGAAAGGGGGAGATGCTCGCCTGAAAACATTGCCGAAGGTTCAACCGAAGATCGGGGCGAAGCTCACATCAACTCAACTGCCTTATCCGCGAAGAAGCAAAACACTAGAATAAACACCGGATGCAATATTTAATACAACGGCAGAAGATCGGCATGATGCATGTATGATGCATGACATGGCCAAGGTGCAATGCAATTAGGTCAGATTAAGCGGAACCGGGGTCCCGACAGATAATTAAATGGTTCATGTTATTTCGATACCCCGCAATTTAAATGTTGTTTGAACATGGCAAAATAAGTTACCGGTTCGCTACACAAATTTAAATGAGGCCAATAAGAGACTAGATTTGCCCGCATATGGGCCCCATATTTAATTATTAGGTGAATCGGCATAAGGCCCCCAAACCACAGGCAAGTATGCATGCATGAACAATTAATATGTGACAAGTTGTATTATATTATAAAATAGGGTTTCGGGAAGGGGTTCACACATTAGGGTTCGACGATCTTGGTCCGAGGGTTCGGGGTTCGGTCTCGGGGTTCGGATCCGGGGTTCAGTCTCGGCGGGTTCGTTCTCTGATAACGGGGTAGTGTAACTACCTCGGTGAACTACGCTCCTAGATACAAGCCTGGATGAGAGATAGCGGTTGAAATAGTACGGCGGGGCCCCAAAAGCCACTCACTGGTAGTCCTTTCAGACGTCCCAACCGCTAACCTCTCAACGGGACCAGCAGGCGGCGTAGTCGGCGAAGGGATCAACTACGTACACAAGTGGGTATGTCAAGCCACCATACAAGAGTACATCGAGCCACACCATCTAGAAAGAAAGGAAATATACCAACGCCATACGGCAAGATTCAAATGACCTAGATACATCTATAATTTAGGATAACTCCTCATACAAAGACACATCGAGTATCATGCGCGGCAAACAAGATCCGTACGGATAAGAAGCAAATAGGCATAAGATGCCGAGAAAATAAGCACATCCCAACTACAGGTCTCACGGATCCCGTGCGGAATCTCTACACCATACGATCGTTGCCCACTTCATCGGCTTCTTCCACCCAAAGATCCGTCACGAGAAGGTACTGTTCATCTGAATCAAGAATTTATCGTGTGAGACCCTAAGGGTTTTCAGCAAGTCTTAATGCCTCTAAAGGGACACAACAGGGTGACGCAATTGCAGCAAAATATAAACCCTAGCAATTCTAAAGATAAACGCTAACCATCCGCCTAACCAATGATAGACGGATGTCCGTGAATTTAAGTACAACAGTTATAATGGTAATCTCATCCGATCCATCCTCCTCCCTGCTTACCAACAAGGAAGCGGACGAACAACCCCCCCATCCGTTGGCAATTTTATTAACCATTCCATGAGTGTTGCTCTATTTACTAGTCAAGTCACTTAGTCAAATTAAGGCGGTACTTTAGTTATGCTTGTCTATGATCAAGAAACTGTGCTCCAAGTCGTCCATATCCGCGGACACGGCTTTCAGAAAGTTTAACCCGGCCGGGGTGCACCAATAGCAACACACGCTCGATCAACCTCGGAAAAACCAAATCAAAACCCAACGAGGCTTTCACGACTGAACAATCACAGGATTCAGAAATATTTCAGGGGGCCACCCCTTGTAGTATACCCGCAACGAAGTAAGCAAGCTTCGAGACGGACCCAAGGTTTGTGGGGCGTGATGGCAAAGCAGTCCCCAAACGGGACTGTCGATACCACGTAAGCGGGTCACAAGCCCTAAACAATACAGATGAAAGTAGCATGGCATAAGTACAGGATAGTAGTAAAACCTCAAACTAGTTTGTGGCCCCAAGAAATAAGAGGAATCAAGCTACGGTCCGGGGGTCCCATATACCTCCCGGATGTGGATAGCGCGATAAATCAAGGAACAGGAATCAAGTACTCGGGGTCTTACGGGACACAAGTGAGCAGGAAAAACCAAATAGCAGATATTGCTCACCGGTGCCACTTTCTTTAGTTATCCCAGAACTACTCAGGTTAAGTTGTTTAGGTACCTCATTATGCATCAGACTCTCACAAACCCTACACATGCTGTTCTACGACTCGCATGGCTCAAACAACTCCTATAGTAGTGGCTCATGGGATGGAGGGAAACAAGCTTGGTGGGGTTTAAAAGTAAAGGCTATGCATACTTGGGATTCATTTTAATGCAATCGCGACTCAATGATGCAAGAATAAGATAGAGGCAGCAGGTACTATATGTATGCAAGCATGTGGTAGTGCTTGCCTGGTGTCTCTGTTGAAGCAAAGGACGGTTCTGGGTAGTGCTCCTGGTTCTCTTGATACAACCCACAAGGTCTATCAGAAAAACCAAACAAACAAGGCCAACATAAATATAGAGCACAAGCATATGAATAAGATGCGTCAAGCAAACAATCATGCCATGATGAATGATGCACAATTTACATGGCAAGTAAGATAACATGGCATGGGTGAGGTGTGTGAAACAAGAAAATAACAATTAAATGGGTTTTAGTCACATTTTGTTGTCATAACAGTTGTTATTCATGATATAGTTATATGATGCATGCTGCAATTGAAGTCATGGATAGCATAGACAGAAAAGTCTCGTCGAGCTGATCAATTTAGACTACTCATTTGTCAAATTTGGATTTACAAAACAAAAGTTATGGTTTATTGAAAACTTCGGTGGCATTTGATTTAATTAACAAGACTTAGAATTTTGCTTGAGCAAAACACAAAACAGATGGCATATTTGAATTCCCCTCATTTTTCTGATATCAAAACATATGTCATTTGCCCAATTTGAATAAAGTATGCAAAAGTTATTAGAAAAGCGAAAAAGAATTTGAAATTTGAATTTATTTAACATATTTTGAATTTAAACAAAGATCTGACGTTTATCACACAGCCTCATTAGCCTGAGCCGCAGACAGTGGGCCAGGGATCCTTCGCCCCTGCAAGGATTCTGGCGCTGGACCGCGGGTTTATTAAATGAACCACGGAATCTTTTGAAAAACTCCAGAGACATCGACAACGGGCCGAAGGACCGCGGGTTGATGCAAACAAAAGGGCAGGATTTTCGCAAAACGCACACGCCAGGGGTGGACTGCGGGTTGAGTCCGGGTCTTGCGGGAGCCTTTTAGAAAAAGGCCACCGCCACGACAGTGGGCCTCGAGGACTGGTTGGCAAACAGAACCGGAGGGCTTTTCAAAAGGGCATTGCGATTGTGGATCTTCCCCATCTACGAATCAGCAGCGTGTACATGGCAGCGGGCGCAGAGGGTTGAACCGCGACCGGGTGCTGCGAAGCCGGGCGCAGTAGGACGTGGTTGATGCTAGGAGGCCGTCTGCGTCTAGCTAAGGTGGTGGCATGCTTGGAGCGGCGACGACGACGACAACCACCGCAAGACCGAGGGTGCTCGACGGCGTGACACGCGCATCCGAGAAGCGATCTAGGGAGGAGGATGTCGGGGGCTCGTGTGCTCACCGCGGGCGTGTCGGTGTGCTCGAGCAGGCGGTGGTCGCGATCTCCGGAGGTGGCGGCCGTAGCTAGGGTTTGCGTCGGCGCTCTCGGTTCTGGCGTTCTGGCGTCTCCTCCTCGGCGGCGGTCTTGGGCGATCTTGGGGCGGCCTGGTCTTCCTCGACAACCTCGCAGCTCCTTCTCCGACTAGATCAAGCGGGCGGGTGGTAGGCAGTGGCGGCGGTGGTGAAGGGTAAGGAAGGGAGAGGCATGGGACTTGCGGGGCTCTTTGGGATGGGATCTGGGAGGCGGAGAGGAGAGGAGAGGATAAGAAGGAGGAGGCGCGGTGGTTGCGTGAGGGAGGGAAAGCTGGCGGGCTCGGCCTCCTCTCACGTGCTCGGCAGGGACCAGGGGGTGGCGTGGTAGAACTGGGACGGGAGAGGGAGGTGGCGGTGGGGTGGGGAGCTTTGGTGAGGCAGGCTAGAGGGCCCTTGGCCAGGAGAGAAGAGAGGGAGGAAAAAGGGGTTCGGTCTAGGGCTAGGAGAGAGGGTACCATGCCGTGTGGGGGGCAAAGGGGTGTCTGGTCGTGTGGGCATGTAGGGAGTCGGGGTGGGGCATGTATGGAAGGGAGAAGGGTAGATTAGGGTGTAGATTACTAGAGAGGAGGGAGAGGGAAGATGGTAGCTAGGTTAGTTTAGAGAGAAAAGGTCGTTTAGGGTTTTGATTAGAGGTAGAGGTAGCTAGGGTTTTGTTTAGAGAGAAGTAGATGTAGGGATTATTTTAGAGTCTAAGTAAATTAGGGTTTAGTTTAGGATAGAAAAGAAGAGAGAGAGAGAGATGTTGTTTGGGTTTTGTTAGAGGAAAGAGTAGTTTAGGGTTTAGTTTAGGTTAATGATAAAATAGGGTTTTGGTTTAGGATAAAAGAGAGATGGCACGGGTAGATTCAAAGCTTGCTAAGAGGGCAAGAAAAGAGATGGAGGTACTTATTCTAGATCATGCATGCTTCAATTGCAATACACATGATCAAGGGAAAGAGAAAGGAAAAGGATAGGAAGAGGTGCCTAAGATGATGGGGTGGTTTTTATTTGGCCCATGCATGATTCCAACAAACCAAGCAAGGACCAAGAAGGGGAAGCGGGCTAGGGTCTTGAACTGACCAAACAAAATGAAGCAAGGTAGAAGGATCCATTTAGAATCCAACAAAACCAAAAGCTAGGAAAAAGATACTTGCATGGCCCATGCAAGACAATTAAAGCCCAAAGGTCATATTGTGAAAACAACATTATTCATGTGGCTTTTAATCCTTGCATTCCCAAAAGGTGGCAAGGCCAAGCAATGGATTAGGAGTGGATCCAACCAACAACATGGGCTAGGAAAACTCAACAAAAGGCCAAGCCCATATTATTGGATGGTGGAATTATAAGGTGGTGAAAGAAAAGGTGGTGAAGGCAAAAGAGAGATGCCCCCAACTCAACTTGGGCATTTAACAATTTAGTAAGAACCAAATACAATATCAAGAGGCAACTACAATTAATCATGCACATGAGATAAGAAGCAAACAAGAAAAAGGTTTTATATGATGCTCAAATGCAAGGGAACATGATGACATGAGCATGATATGATGATGATGCAACAATTATATGTTGGAAGTGGCCCATTTTATTATTAAGACATGTAGCATTACAGGGGTTAGACAACTGGGATGCTACAACTCTCCCCCACTAAACAGGAATCTCGCCCCGAGATTCTAGGAAGAAGAAGAAGACACAAAGAGAGAAGGATGGTTGGCACGGAGTTCATCTTCACGCTCCCATGTTGCTTCATCAACAGAATGGTGTGACCACTGCACCTTGCAAAACTTGATGGACTTGTTGCGAGTCCTACGTTCTGCGGTCTCAAGGATTTTGGTGGGGTGTTCCTGATAAGAGAGATCTTCTTGGAGGTCGATTAGCTCATGATCCACGGTCTTGCCGGGGTCTTTGAAGCACTTCTTGAGCTGAGAGATGTGGAAAACATCATGGACTTTGAGTTTTTCCGGAAGCTCCAGTGCATAAGCAACTTCTCCTCTTCTACCACGTATCTTGAAAGGACCGATGTATCTAGGAGCCAACTTTCCTTTGATACCGAAGCGGTGTGTTCCTCTCATGGGAGTGACACGAAGGTAGACGAGATCACCAGGGGCATATACCATATCTGTGTGCTTCCTGTCATAGTTGCTCTTCTGACGACTTTGAGCAATCTTCAGGTTCTCCAGAATGATATGCACCTTATCCTGCTCTCGAGTCACTATGTCGAGGCCAAACCAGATTCTTTCTCCCGCACCGACCAACCAATGGGAGTTACGCACTTGCGACCATAGAGAGCCTCGAATGGTGCCATC
This sequence comes from Avena longiglumis, assembly GCA_030063025.1. NCBI lineage: Eukaryota > Viridiplantae > Streptophyta > Magnoliopsida > Poales > Poaceae > Avena > Avena longiglumis. Next base: position 186,654,217 of record CP125974.1, on the reverse strand, counting down.
TTGAGACTCTTACAGGCTGTTGTTGTAGGAGAATTCAGCATATGGAAGGCATTCTTCCCACTTCATGCCAAACGAGATGACGCAAGCTCTAAGCATGTCCTCGAATCGATTGATCCTCTCCACTTGTCCTTGCGTGAGGGTGGTAGCGATCTTGAAGTTCAACCGTTCCCAAAGCTTTTGGAAACTCTGCCGAACTTTGAGGTGAAGATGCTCCACGGTGCGAACTGATTTCAGTGGAACCCCATACAAAGAGACAATCCTGTTGATGTAGAGCTCAATGGCTGAAGTCCGAAATTGTTTCTTTGGGGAAGAAGTGTGCCACTTTAGAAAGCATGTCGATGACAACAAAATTGCATTGTTGCCCTTCTGCGACCTTGGAAAGCCGTGATGAAGTCCATCTCAACTTTCTCCCATTTCCATTCCGGAGGTTTCAATGGCTGTAGAAGACCAAATGGTTTCGATGAACAGCCTTGACTCTGCGAACATCACATTCGAGACGACTTGGCACAATACCTTTTCAACCTGTGCCACCAGTATTGTGTTTTCAAGTCCATATACATCTTTGTGCTGCCAGGATGGATAGAAAGAACCGAATCATGTGCCTCCTTGAGAACTTGGTCTCTCAGACCCGGATAGTTTGGAACAAACATCCGGTGATCAAAGAAGAGCGTGCCCTGATCATCAACATGGAAGGATTCATACTTCGGAGTGCCAAGCTTAGCGATGAGCTTTTTAGTGTGCGGATCACCAAGCTGACGAGAGCGAATCTGTTCTTCCAAAAGAGGAGTAGCCAGGAGGTTCAGGAGGTGCCCTTGTTCCACAATTTCCAGGTTGAGCTGACGGAATTCCTCGCACAAGAGAGGCTGTTGCTCTTCTACCATGAGGTTGTTGACATAAGCTTTACGGCTAAGCGCATCTGCCATGACGTTTGCTTTTCCAGGAGTGTAGTTGATGGTCACATCAAAGTCATTGATGGCTTCAATCCATCTCCTTTGCCGAAGATTGAGATCCGGTTGAGTGAAGATATACTTCAAACTCTTGTGGTCCGAGAAGATCTCACAACGGTTACCCAGCAAGTAGTGCCTCCACAGCTTCAAGGCAAAGACCACTGCTGCTAGCTCAAGGTCATGCGTGGGATAGTTGACCTCATGCGTCTTCAACTGACGAGAGGCATAAGCAACCACCTGTCTCTCTTGCATAAGGACCGCACCCAATCCTTGCAAAGAGGCATCGCAGAAGATCTGGAAAGGCTTGGATGTATCCGGAGGGACCAAGACTGGTGTGGAAGTGAGCTTCGCTTTGAGTGTCTCAAAACTTTCTTGGCAAGCAGGTGTCCACAGGTACTTCTTGCCTTTCTTGAGGAGGTCGGTAAGAGGCTTTGCTATCTTCGAGAAATTCTGCACAAATCGACGGCAATAGCTAGCCAAGCCGAGAAAACTCCGCACTTCCTTGACATTAGCAGGAGGAAGCCATTCAACTATTGTCTTCACGGTTTCTGGGTTGACTGCAATGCCCTTGGCAGAGATAACATGCCCCAGATAGGTTACCTCAGGCAACCAGAACTCACACTTTGAGAACTTGGCATACAAGCGGTTCTCACGAAGCTTGTTCAGGACACACCGCAGGTGCTCCTCATGCTCCTCCTTGGACTTGGAATAGACCAGAATGTCATCCAGATATACCACCACAAACTTGTCCAGGTACTCCATGAAAACGGAGTTCATCAGCCTCGAGAAGGTAGCAGGTGCATTGGTGAGGCCGAAAGACATGACCGTGTACTCATACAGGCCATAGCGAGTGGTGAAAGCTGTCTTGGGCACATCCTCTTTGCGAATTTTAATTTGGTGATAACCACTCCTCAAATCCAGCTTAGAGAACACCACAGCTCCTGCCAGCTGATCAAATAGATCATTTATCCGAGGGAGAGGATATTTGTTCTTGATGGTTTTAGCATTTAGAGCCCGGTAGTCAACACAGAGCCTATCGGTTCTGTCACGCTTCTTCACGAAGATTGTTGGACTACCCCAAGAAGAAGTGCTGTGTTGAATGAAACCCAACTTCTCTTGTTCATCAAGTTGTCGTTTGAGTTCAGCCAGCTCAGAAGGACCCATTTTGTATGGCCTCTTGGAGATAGGAGCCGTTCCAGGTTCAAGCTCGATCACGAATTCAACTTCGCGATCCGGAGGCATACCTGGCAACTCTTCAGGAAAAACATCCGGAAACTCACAGACCACTGGTACCTTCTGAATAGCTTCCATAGCATCATCATTAAGAGTAGCCAAGGAATAGAGCTGGACAGCAGGAGTCAGACTTGGAGAAAAGACTATGTGGCCTTCAGGAGTCTTCAGAGACACTGAGCGTTCAGCACAATCAATCACAGCTGCATTTGCTGTCAACCAGTCCATGCCCAGGATGACATCAATGTCAGAGTTGCCCAGCAGAATCAAAGAAGCCAAGAATGAAGAACCACCAATCTCGATCGGTGCCATGGTGATATGAGCAGCCCTCATGTTTGACCCAGAGATAGCACCACAGACGGCGTGATAAAGGAACCCTATCCAGGTTATTCTCTTGTGCAAACTTATGCGAGACAAAAGAATGCGATGCACGAATCAAAGAGAACTCGTGCGAGGCGGAGTTAGCGATAGCATACCCATGACAACTCGGTGTGAGCTCGGCTTGAGAGGCGTTGACGATTAGCTCGAACAACCGAACCGGGCTTAGTGTTGATGTTGAGAGCCGGCGGTGGTGCGAACCGAGGGAGAGCTTGTTGCGAGATCTTGGCGGGGTTAAGGGAGCTTTGTTCTTCATTGGGCAGTTCGATTGATGTCCGGATCTCCACACAAGCGAGCACTAGCGGGCGTGGAGAGCCAGGGGACTCCGCCAGCGCTCGAGTGGTTGTTGTAGCCCACAGGAGCATGATGGTGAAGTTGGTGGCCTTGACGTGAAACTCGCAGGTCTTGGTGGGCCGGGAGGCGGCGGTGGGGTGTTAGGAACCCGACACGCCGCTTAGAAGGAGTTGCCATTGCCGCCGAGCTTGATGCATCCTGCTGTGTTTCTTGGACTCCTCGAACATCCGCCTACTAGCCTCCTCTTGTAGTGCCATATCTGCAGTTCGGAAGGTTGCGGTCTTGCATGCGTGAGTGCATACTTGATCGACGCATTGAGCCCTTGCGAATCTCTTACCTTCTTTTGTCATCAGATACCTCATCACCACCATAGCGAGACAAGTTCATGAAGTTCTGATGTAGGTGTTGGCGTTATCATTGCCACCTTCAAGTTGAGGAAAGCATCCTTCATCCGTTCCATCACAATCTCGAGAGGAACTGTTCCTTGAAAGCGGCGGTGAACCTCTCCCAAGTGGGCTGGAACCAGTCGGCTAGCCTTCGTAGTTTTCCCACCATAGAGCTGCGTCTCCCTTGAGCGGTGAGTAGCACACTTTACCCATTCTGCTCGGCACATCAGCCGGTCTCTAGCAACCTTGAGATCTCGTGACCAATCATCAGCATCAAGAGGTCGGTCAGACACGTCGAACTGGCGAGGGTTGAACTTGAGGAAGCTCTTGATGTCACCACGCTTGGGAGGTGGAGGAAGTGGAGTGAACTCGTTCCTTCGGACGCTCTCCTCAAAGCGCAGTTGATTCTCTTGCATGGCTGCCAAAGCATTAGCTATGCTTGACAGTGCTGAGCCCAGTTCTGGAGGAATGTCCTCCTCGATCCGTGGGAGCCATCCATCATTGATGTAAAACTCAAGTCAGTACTATAATGGAGAATGATAATAATCCAAAATAGTACCAAAATGGAATTAACCAAGATTAAAGGATACAATTTACTGAGATGATATGAAAATATCAACAAAGTTCATAGCACCTCAAAGATATTAAGCATATCGCACACGACTGAAAAGGAGTGTGGTACACAACATATCAAAGAAAAATTTTCCACAAATTTCGGCATTAAAATACCAATAGATGCGCAAAATTACTTAACGAATCAAGATTAGTGACTCTACCGATCCAATATACAAAAGCAAATGATACAAGTAGTGGTATGGTCGCGACTCCATCCCGCACTCAAATCATTACTCCGCACATGAACAAGTGGAACACATATCCTAACCCCTTCTTCTCACGACGAAACCTAAAGATTGGTACTACGGAAACGAACACCCCAAACAAGATAGCGTCGGATGCAAAAGGAAGATAGATTGCGTCGGTTTACAAAAGCCTGTTGGTATGGAATGTACCAACAGTGGATAACCAAAGGCAGATAAGATAACAACTTGGATGCAACAGATAGACAATGGATTACACACACACACACACACACACAACCTATGGTACTACGGAAACCCAGAACACGTGAATCCTAGTTTGAACTTTGAGAAGAGGATTGAAAACGTTGCACTTCCTTACCAGAAAGGGTGGGTGGGAGGGTAAGAAGAAAAGTGGAAGCAGTCCTACTCTCGCGTTTTGTTTTTCCCTAATATACATAACTACTCAAAATATTTGCTAGACTGACAACGACCGTTTGGCTGAAACCCTGAAGGTCGGGATGGCTCTGATACCAATTGTAACTACCTCGGTGAACTACGCTCCTAGATACAAGCCTGGATGAGAGATAGCGGTTGAAATAGTACGGTGGGGCCCCAAAAGCCACTCACTGGTAGTCCTTTCAGACGTCCCAACCGCTAACCTCTCAACGGGACTGTCTGGCGGCGTGGTCGGCGGCGAAGGATCAACTACGTACACAAGTGGGTATGTGCAAGCCACCATACAAGAGTACATCGAGCCACACCATCTAGAAAGAAAGGAAATATACCAACGCCATACGGCAAGATTCAAATGACCTAGATACATCTATAATTTAGGATAACTCCTCATCAAAGACACATCGTAGTATCATGCGGAAGCAAACAAGATCCGAGTACGGATAAGAAGCAAATAGGCATAAGATGCGGAGAAAATAAGCACATCCCAACTACGTCTCTCACGGATCCCGTGCAGGAATCTCTACACCATCGATGGTGCCCACTTCATCGGCTTCTTCCACCGGTAGATCCCGAGAAGGTACATTCATCCGAATCAAGAATTTATCGTGTGAGACCCTAAGGGTACTCAGCAAGTCTTAATGCCTCTAAAGGGACACAACACAGGGGTGACCTTGCAGCAAAATATAAACCCTAGCAATTCTAAAGATAACGCTAACCATCCGCCTAACCAATGATAGGCGGATGTCCGTGAATTTAAGTACAACAGTTATAATGGTAATCTCATCCGATCCATCCTCCTCCTCGCTACCAACAAGGAAGCGGACGAACAACCCCATCCGTTGGCAATTTTATTAACCATTCCATGAGTGTTGCTCTATTTACTAGTCAAGTCACTTAGTCAAATTAAGGCGGTACTTTAGTTATGCTTGTCTATGATCAAGCGTGCTCCAAGTCGTCCATATCCGGACACGGCTTTGAAAGTTTAACCCGCCGGGTGCACCAATAGCAACACGCTCGATCAACCTCGGAAAAACCAAATCAAAACCCAACGAGGCTTTCACATTGAACAATCACAGATTGAGAAATATTTGAGGCCACCTTGTAGTATACCATAGTAAGCAAGCTTGAGACGGACCCAAGGTTTTGTGGGGCGTGATGGCAACAGTGAGGTCCCCAAGCGGGACTGTCGATACCACGTAAACGGGTCACAAGCCCTAAACAATACAGTATGAAAGTAGCATGGCATAAGTGCGGATAGTAGTAAAACCTCAAACTAGTTTGTGGCCCCAAGAAATAAGACGGAATCAAGCTACGGTCGGGGGTCCCATATACCTCCGGATGTGGATAGCGCGATAAATCAAGGAACAGGAATCAAGTACTCGGGGTCTTCGGGACACAAGTGAGCAGGAAAAACCAAATAGCAGATATTGCTCACGGTGCCACTTTCTTTAGTTATCCCGAACTACTCGAGTTAAGTTGTTTAGGTACCTCATTATGCATCGACTCTCACAAACCCTACATCTTTGTTCTCGACTCGCATGGCTCAAACAACTCCTATAGTAGTGGCTCATGGGATGGAGGAAACAAGCTTGGTGGGGTTTAAAAGTAAAGGCTATGCATACTTGGGATTCATTTTAATGCAATCGCGACTCAATGATGCAAGAATAAGATAGAGGCAATAGGTACTGTATGTATGCAAGCATGTGGTAGTGCTTGCACGGTGTCTCTGTTGAAGCAAGGGCGGTTCAGGTAGTGCTCACGGTTCTCTTGATACAACCCACCTTTCGGTGTCTATCAGAAAAACCAAACAAACAAGGCCAACATAAATATAGAGCACAAGCATATGAATAAGATCGTCAAGCAAACAATCATGCCATGATGAATGATGCACAATTTACATGGCAAGTAAGATAACATGGCATGGGTGAGGTGTGAAACAAGAAAATAACAATTAAATGGGTTTTAGTCACATTTTGTTGTCATAACAGTTGTTATTCATGATATAGTTATATGATGCATGCTGCAATTGAAGTCATGGATAGCATAGACAGAAAAGTCTCGTCGAGCTGATCAATTTAGACTACTCATTTGTCAAATTTGGATTTACAAAACAAAAGTTATGGTTTATTGAAAACTCAGTGGCATTTGATGTAATTAACATGACTTGGAATTTTGCTTGAGCAAAACACAAAACAGATGGCATATTTGAATTCCCCTCATTTTTCTGATATCAAAACATATGTCATTTGCCCAATTTGAATAAAGTATGCAAAAGTTATTAGAAAACTGAAAAGAATTTGAAATTTGAATTTATTTAACATATTTTGAATTTAAACAGCATCTGGGACGTTTATCACACAGCCTCAGCTAACTGAGCCATGAGACAGTGGGCCAGGATCCTTGGCCCCTGCCGATGCTGGCGCTGGCCCAGACCATGGGTTTATTAAACAGAACCACAGGAATCTTTTTGAAAAACTCCCAGAGACACTGACAACGGGCCCGGAAGGACCGCGGGTTGATGCAAACAAAAGGGCTAGGGGATTTCTGCAAAACGCTCACGCGGCCAGGGGGTGGACTGCGGGTTGAGTCCGGGGTCTTGCGGGAGCCTTTTTAGAAAAAGGCCACCGCGACACGATGGGGCCTCGAGGGCTGGGTTGGCAAACAGAACCGGAGGGGCTTTTCAAAAGGGCGGCTGCGCCTGTGGATCTTCCCATCTACGAACCGCGTGTGTATGCAGCGCTGGCGCTTGCAGAGGGTTCGAACCAGCGACGGGGTGCTCGGGGCGGAGCCGCTGCGGTAGGGGCGTGGTTGATGCTAGGAGGGCGTCTGCGTCTAGCTAAGGTGGTGGCATCGTTGGAGGCGGCAGCGACGACGACAACCACCACCGCGAGGGTGCTCGGCGTGACACGCGCATCCAGGAAGCGATCTAGGGAGGAGGATGTCAGGGGGCTCGTGTGCTCACCAGGCGTGTCGGTGTGCTTTCGAGCAGGCAGGGTGGTCGCGATCTCCGGTGAGGTGGCGGCGGCGTAGCTAGGGTTCTTGGCGCTCCACGTTCAGCGTTCTGGCGTCTCCTCCTCCTGGCGGTCTTGGACGATCTTTGGGCGGCTGGTCTTCCTCGACAACCTCGCAGCTCCTTCTCCGACTAGATCAAGCCCAGGCGGTGGTAGGCAGCGGTGGCAGGGTGTGAAGGGAAGGAAGGGGAGAGGCATGGGACTTATGGGGCTCTGGGATGGGATCCGGGAGGCCAGAGGGAGAGGAAGAGGATAAGAAGGAGGGGGGCACGGTGGTTGCGTGAGGGGAGGGGAAGGCTGGCAGGCACGTCGGCCTCCTCCTCTCACGTGCTCGGCAGGGTCCAGGGGGTGGCGTGGTAGAACTGGGACGGGGAGAGAGAGGCTGGCGGTGGGGTAGGGGAGCTTTGGTGAGGCGGTAAGGCTAGAGGGCCCTTGGCAGGGAGAGAGAAAGAGAGGGAAAAGGGGGTTCGGTCTAGGGCTAGGAGAGGGGTACCATCTTGGTGTGGGGGCAGCAAGGGGGTGTCCTGGTCGTGTGGGCATGTAGGGAGCTGGGGGTGGGGCATGTATGGAAGGGAGAAGGGGTAGATTAGGGTGTAGATTACTAGAGAGGAGAGGGAGAGGGAAGATGGTAGCTAGGTTAGTTTAGAGAGAAAAGGTCGTTTAGGGTTTTGATTAGAGGTAGAGGTAGCTAGGGTTTTGTTTAGAGAGAGAAGTAGATGTAGGGATTATTTTAGAGTCTAAGTAAATTAGGGTTTAGTTTAGGATAGAAAAGAAGAGAGAGAGAGAGATGTTGTTTGGGTTTTGTTAGAGGAAAGAGTAGTTTAGGGTTTAGTTTAGGTTAATGATAAAATAGGGTTTTGGTTTAGGATAAAAGAGAGATGGCACGGGTAGATTCAAAGCTTGCTAAGAGGGCAAGAAAAGAGATGGAGGTACTTATTCTAGATCATGCATGCTTCAATTGCAATACACATGATCAAGGGAAAGAGAAAGGAAAAGGATAGGAAGAGGTGCCTAAGATGATGGGGTGGTTTTTATTTGGCCCATGCATGATTCCAACAAACCAAGCAAGGACCAAGAAGGGGAAGCGGGCTAGGGTCTTGAACTGACCAAACAAAATGAAGCAAGGTAGAAGGATCCATTTAGAATCCAACAAAACCAAAAGCTAGGAAAAAGATACTTGCATGGCCCATGCAAGACAATTAAAGCCCAAAGGTCATATTGTGAAAACAACATTATTCATGTGGCTTTTAATCCTTGCATTCCCAAAAGGTGGCAAGGCCAAGCAATGGATTAGGAGTGGATCCAACCAACAACATGGGCTAGGAAAACTCAACAAAAGGCCAAGCCCATATTATTGGATGGTGGAATTATAAGGTGGTGAAAGAAAAGGTGGTGAAGGCAAAAGAGAGATGCCCCCAACTCAACTTGGGCATTTAACAATTTAGTAAGAACCAAATACAATATCAAGAGGCAACTACAATTAATCATGCACATGAGATAAGAAGCAAACAAGAAAAAGGTTTTATATGATGCTCAAATGCAAGGGAACATGATGACATGAGCATGATATGATGATGATGCAACAATTATATGTTGGAAGTGGCCCATTTTATTATTAAGACATGTAGCATTACAGGGGTTAGACAATTGGGATGCTACAGGTAGATCTTGGCGTTCCATGGTCTTCGGGTCATGTCGACGGCCTTGGTGTCCTCGTTGGAGAACTCGGTGTATCCGTGTCGTGGTTCTTGTTGGGGTTCTCGGCTTCGGGCGCCGGGAGCGGCTTCGGATTCCGGGACCGGTGCGAGGTCTCGGCCATCAGATCCTTGGAGGAGGTCATGGCGGTTCCATTCAACCCATGAAGGAGATCTTGTCGCTTGATATCCGTGTAGGAGAACTCGAGGTCGATGGCGGACTTGTCCGGTACCGGGGTTTTTCGGAGTTCTTGGCGCGGCACCGGGTACGGGATCGGTCTTCGGTAGATCTTGGAACGGTGACAGTTCTCGTCGGTGGTCCTCCGGTAGTGGTGCTGCGGCGACATCACCGACGATGTTGGAGGTCTTGGCACTTGACAATCTGGGCTTCTGGGGCTATTCCGGAAGAAAAAACTTGGCGTCCGGCTTATGATTCTTGTGCACTCAAAAACACTACCGCCGCATCATCTCTGTTACCAGGACCACAGGGAGAGACCGACAGATGTTGAGCCGCAAGGCATCCATGGCGACGGCTAAAACAGAGCTCGGCCGAGGCGGACGCCGGGAGAGTGAGAAACACGGCCGACGGGCTCACGGGGAAGGAGCTTGAAACGGCGAGGTGCTCGGGTGAAGGAGGTAGACATCTTGGCCGAGCCGAGCGAGGAGGTCAGGCGGCCTTGGGGCGGTGGCGGAAGCTTGGCGTCGGGGTCCAGCCGGAGGGCCAGCGCGGGAGGCGGGCAGACGATGGGGTGAGGCATGGCGGCGGCGTCGGGCAGGCAGGCGGTGGCGGATGCGGTCAGAGCGGCGGCAGCGTCGAGGAGGCGGCGGGCATGAGGCGAGGCGCGGCGAGAAAGAAGGAGGAAGGGCAGTGAGGATGCACGGGATGGAGGCCGGGGAGAGGGAGCCCTTGTGAGGCGGGCCGCCGGGGAGCTCCGGCGAGGAGACAGGCGGGTGGAGGCGGGCGGTGCGCGCGGGAGGAGAGGGAGCAGGTCGGGGAGAGGCGGCTCCGGCGGGGGAGGAAGAGAGAGGGGGGGCGGCGGTCGCTGGAGGAAAGGAGGAGGGAGCGGCGAGGAGCTTCGGCGAGGAGGGAGGAGGCAGGCGGATGGAGGGAGACGCGGTGGGGAGGGAGATCGCGGTGGGGAAGAACGCGTCCGCGTGGGAGACGCGTCCGCGTGGTAGACGTGTGGAGGAGGCTGCAGGTGGGTCCATGGCGGTGGACCGGTCGAGGGAACGATGGGGCCCAGGGGAGAGGCGCTGGCAGGTGGGCCAGGTCGGTGGGAGGGGGGTGGGTCGGTCAGGGGGAAGGTGGAAGAGGGAGTGGGGCTGGGGAAGAGAGAGTGGGTTTGACAGGGGGGTGGGCAGTCGGTGAGGGAGAGAAAAAGGGGTAGGTGGGACTGGGGTGAGAAAAGAGAGAGAGAGGGGATGGGGATTGATGAGGTGGCAGGTGGGTAGGTTTTGGGGGAGAGGGTGAGGTGGAGAGCTGTGAGTGGTGGGTAGGATAGGATTTTGTGGGACTAGGATTTAGGGGGGGGGCTGGTTAGGTGGACCGTTTTTAAATCCGGGGGTGGTCGACTGGGTCGATTCGGCCCGTTCGACTGCCCCCACAAAAATAATTAAATATTTTATTTGATTTAAACAGACTTTTGTAACACGATAGCAAACAAAACAAAATATTCCGGTGACCCGGGTTTTGCGTTTGAATAAAGACGGGGCGTTTAGAAAACACAAACAGGTTTTTCCGCAAATAGTTTTATGCAAGCAAATGCAAGATGATGACGATGCTCAAATGCAATGTGGCATGATGACATGAGCATGCGGTCATGATGATGCAATGCACAAAATCAACGTGATTTTCTAGTAGTGGTTTTGCGGGATGCCACACATACGTCCCGGTTGGAGCCACCAACCGGGACTAAAGGTTTGGACACAGCCACGTGGCGTGGCACACACCTTTAGTCCCGGTTGGTGGCTCCAACCGGGACGTATTCTCCCGCCCTCTATAAATGCAACGCCCCAGCCCCCTCTGGCTCCACTCTGTTTTTTCTCTTGGTGGAAGGTGTGAGGGGTGTGCTAGTTTTTTCTCTCCTATGCATGCATTCAAGGTGTTTGATGAAATGTTTGAGTGAATAATCCCGTTCAATTTCTCATAGAACAAAAATATAGAAGGTGTCCGAGACGCACTTGAGCTTTCTCCTCTTTATTTCCCTCGATCGAGGTTAGCAATCTTATCTTTCCTCTGTCATTGATACAATGCATGTGTCGATGTGAATTGTTCATTTCACTATTTATGATGTCCTGTTTTTTGATAAACTTACTTATATGATGCAGATGAATGGTCGGGAATGGATGTACGGTGACAGCGTGGCGGGTATATGAAAGGTGGATAAATTTATCGATGTGGCTACTGCAAACAAAGAGAATGGTTTTATACATTGTCCATGTGTTCAATGTCGGAACAACAAGGAGTACTCTTCCTCGAAAATCATTCAGCCACCGATTATGAAAGGTTTCATGCCTAACTATAATTGCTGGACCAAGCACGGGAAAGAGGGGTTATGATGCAAGATGGTGAAGAATATGATGATAACAACTATCATCATATGTTTCTGAATCTGATGATCTTGCAATGAAAGACAACGGAGAGGAAAAAGGTGAAGAACGGGCATCGGATGAGCGGTGATGAACTTGGTAGGGTCATTTATGATGCAAAGCGAGGCGTGAAGCAGAAAATGAGAAGTTGAAGTTAGAGGGCATGTTAGAAGATCACAAGAAATTGTTGTACCCAAATTGTGAAGATGGCAGCACAAAGCTCGGTACCACTTTGGAATTGTTGCGATGGAAGGCGAGTGTGGTCTAATGACTCCTCATTTGAAAAGATCTTGAAAATAATGAAGCGAAGTTTCCAAAACATAACGAACTTCCCGAGAGTACCTCTGAAGCAAAGAAGACTCTCTGTCCTCGGGATTAGATGTGCAAAAGATACATGCATGCATTAATGTTGCATCCTCTACATGTAAGGAGTATGAGAATTTAGATAAATGCCGGTATGCAATGCGTTGCGGTATAAGATCGAACGAGATGACCACAGGTGATGTTGAGGAGAGCCCCTCGGAAGAGGGTTCTGCTAAGGTTATGTGGTATGCTCCTATAATACCAAGGTTGAAACGCATGTTCGAAACAAAGAGCATGCCGGGTTGTTGCGATGGCACAAATAAGACCGTAAGAAAGGCGGGAAGTTGAGACACCTGGCGATGGGTCACAGTGGAGAAAAATCGAGAGAGACTTCCGAGACTTTGCGGTGACGCAAGGAACTTATGGTTTGGTCTAAAATACGGATGGCATGAATCCTTTTGGGAGCGAGCTGATCACACACCTGGCCCGTGACTCTATGTATCTACAACCTGCCTCCTTGGTTGTGCATGAAGCGTAAGTTCATTATGATGCAGTGCTCATCCAAGGCCCGTAGCAATCGAACGCGACATTGATGTGTACCTTAGGCCATTAGTTGAAGAACTCTTACAGTTGTGGGGCAAACCAGGTGTACGTGCGTGGGATGAGAACAAACAGGAGCCATTTGATCTACGAGGGTTGTTATTCGTAACCATCAATGATTGGCCTGCTCTTAGTAACCTTTCAGGACAGACAAACAAGGGATATAAGGCATGCACACACTGTTTAGATAAGACTGAAGGTACATATTTGCATAAATGCAAGAAGGTTGTGTACCTGGCGAATCGACGATTTCTTCCGACCAATCATCCCGTAAGAAAGAAAGGCAAGCATTTCAAAGGTGAGGCAGATCACCGGAAGAAGCCTGAACCATCTGCTGGTGATGATGTATTTGGTATGGTCAAGGACATAGAAGTAATCTTTGGAAAGGGTCCCGGCGGTCAATCGATTCGAGCAGCGTTGCTACAGGACACGCACCCATGTGGAAGAAGAAATCTATATTTTGGGAGCTGCCATATTGGAAAGTCCTGCGTGTCCGCTCTTCAATCGACGTGATGCACGTGACGAAGAATCTTTGCGTGAACCTGCTAGGATTCCTAGGCGTGTATGGGAAGACAAAAGATACACCAGAAGCACGGGAGGACCAACAAATTATGAAAGACCCAAAGAACATGCATACACATAACAAGACGGATAAAGGGCGTCACTTAAGTCGTGCCAGCTATGCTCTTACCAAAGTAGAGAAGGAAATCTTTTTTGAAGTCCTTTACATTATCAAGGTGCCGTCGGGGTTCTCATCTAATATAAAGGGGATAATAAATATGGCAGAGAAAAAGTTCCAAAACCTGAAGTCTCATGACTGTCACGTGATTATGACGGAGTTGCTTCCGATTGCATTGAGGGGGCTTCTACCGGAAAATGTTCGAGTACCCATTGTGAAGCTGTGTGCATTCCTCAATGCAATATCTCAGAAGGTAATCAATCCAGATATTCTGCCAAGGTTACAGAAGGATGTGGTACAATGTCTTGTTAGTTTTGAATTGGTGTTCCCACCATCCTTCTTCAATATTATGACGCATCTCCTGGTTCACCTAGTGGAAGAGATTGTCATTCTCGGTCCGGTATTTCTGCATAATATGTTCCCCTTTGAGAGGTTCATGAGAGTCTTAAAGAAATATGTTCATAACCGTGCTAGACCAGAAGGAAGCATCTCCAAGGGATATGGAACAGAGGAGGTCATTGAGTTTTGTGTTGACTTTATTCCTGACCTTAAGCCGATTGGTGTTTCGACTCGCGGCATGAGGGAAGACTAAGTGGAAAAAACGCTGGAAAGAAGAAAGCAATGATATGTAGGAGTAGATAGGGTTCGTAGCATGGAAAACAAAAATTTTCTATCGCATACAAACAAACAAGCCAAGATCTATCTACTAGATTGTAGCAACGAGTCGATGGAATAACTTACCTCGAAGATTCCAAAGTGTTTAACGAGAGGATTCGTGGGTGATGTAGTCGTACTCTTTCCGATCGATCTCAAGATCGTGTAGACGATCCTTCCGACGCGCTGCGTTCCGGCGCTTCATGATCGGTCACCTGCGTACCTTCGAAGACCTTCCTCTCCCTTGTTCCAGATGGGCGGGAGGTTGTAGCACTCTCCTCATTCCGGCAAAGACAACGGCGTGGTACCGGAAGTAGAGGGAAATCCTTGAGGCTTCGCCTTAAGCCGGAGCGAGTATGGTGGAGTATGAGAGAGGGCTATTAGTGGTCTAGGGATTAGACACACCAATTAGAAGGCTCTAAATCGCAGGCTAAAGCAATTAGAAGCTCTAAACCAAAACGGCTCTAAACCAGAGATTAGAGGATAGGAACTTGTGTGTCTAGAGGAGGAGGCCCTGCCCCTCCTTTTATAGGTGGTAGGGGCGGCCAAGGGGAGGGGAGTCCCTCCCCAAGTCGGCCTTGGTTGGCGCGCCGGCTTGGAGGGACTCCTCCCCCAAGTCGGTTCCAACCACCTCTTGCTTGTTTCCCACAGTTTCCTGTTTCCCACAGTTTCCTGTTTTAGCCGTTTGACTTTTCAGTTTTGGAACAGCAAGAACACTTAGTACATGATGCAATCATTCAATGACACATTCATGTACCCCCGGAGTGCCGGACAATCCGGAACCTTCTAGAACATTCCCGATGAAAACACCAGAATCATTCCCGAACTCCGAAACGGGACTTTCCTTATATGAATCGTATTCTCCGGACCATTCCGGATCACCTCGTGATATCTTGGATCCCATCCGAGACTCCAAACAACATTCGTTCTCTTTCTCATAATACCATAACTACTCAAAACAACGTCGAATCCTTAAGTGTGTCTCCCTACGGTTCGTGAATTATGCGGACATGATCGAGACACTTCTCCGAACAATAACCAATAGAGGAATCTGGAAATTCATATGGCTCCCACATATTTCTACGATTACTTTGCGATCGAATGAACCACTTACATACGATACCAATTTCCCTTTGTCTCACGATAGTTTACTTATCCGAGGTTATGATCGTCGGTATCTCTGCATACCTAGTTCAATCTCGTTACCGATAAGTACTCTTTTCTCGTTCCCGTGATATGTGATCCCTTGTGAGCCAGTCACATGCTTGCAAGATAATTGGATGACATTCCACCGAGAGGGCCCAGATTATATCTATCTGTCATATGGATGGACAAATCCCACTCTTGATCCATGTGTTTCAACCAATACTTTCCGAACACTCAATGCCACCTTTATAGCCACCCGATTCATTGTGGTGTTTGATGTCATCAAAGCATCCATCCGGTAAAGGTGATATGCATGATCTCATGGTCGAAGGAATTAGGTTACTATGTATCAGAAAGCATATAGCAATTGAACTATTGAAATGACTTGATCTTTATGCTATGCTTATCTATAGGAGTATGTCCACCATATCATTCTCCTAACGATATGATCTTGTTCTCGATAACATCTCAATGTTCATGATAGGGAAACCACAATCATTAATCAACCAACAAGCTAGTGAAGTATAGAGGCTATACTAGGGACTTCAAATTAAGTTTACAAATCACACAAGTATTAATGTTTCCTTGTTAATACTATTATAGCATGAATGTAAACATTTACCATAAACACAAAGATATAATAATAACTATATTTATTATTGCCTCTAGGGCATATCTCCAACAGTCTCCCACTTGCACTAGAGTCATCTAATCTAGATTACATGGTAATATACCGAACACCCATGGCAGTTTGGTGTTGGTCATGTTTTGCCCTCGGGAGAGGTTTAGTCAACGGATCCGCCACATTCAGATATGTGTGTACTTTGCAAATCTTTATATCCCCATCCTGGATATGTTCTCGAATAGCGTGAAAATGCAGCTTGATATGCTTCAGCTTCTTGTGTGACCTTGGTTCTTGCGCATTGGCTATGGCGCCCATGTTATCACAGAGATAGACATTGGGTCCAGCAGACTAGGAACCACACCAACTCTATAATGAACTCTTTCATCCATATCGCTTCTTGTGAAGCCTCCAAGCGACCATGTATTCCGATTCAGTTGAAGATCTCGCCACAACGCTTTGCACTCCTCCACTAATCACTGCACCATTCAAAATAAATACGTATCCAGTGATTTAGAATCATCCGGATCGTGTTCCAACTAGCATCGGTAACCATTAACAACGAGCTGTTCATCACCTCCATAAGAAAGAACCATATCCTTAGTTCTTCTCAAGTACTTAAGGATGTTTTTGATCATTCAATGATCCACTCTGGATCACTTTGATATCTGCTAGTTAAACTAACAAGATATGCAATGTCGGGTCTAGTACATAGCATGGCATACATTAGAGATCCTATGGCTGAGGCAGGGAGTCTTACTCATCCTTTCTCTATCTTACGCCGATGTCGGACTTTGAGTTTTACTCAAGGTCGTATTAGCAACATGGGCAAGAACCCTTTCTTGCTTTCTTCCATTCCAAACCTCTTTAGAACTTTGTCCAAATATGTACTCTGTGACAATGATATTTGGCGTCGATCTATCTCTATAAATCTTTATGCCTAATATGTAAGCTGCTTCGCCAAGATCCTTCATTGAAAACTATTATTCAAATATTCTTTGACACTATTAAGAAGGTCTACATCATTCGCAATCAACAATATGTCATCCACATATAGTATTAAGAATGCTACGTAGATCCCACTCACTTTCTTGTAAATACAAGCTTCTCCATAAGTTTGTATAAAACCAAAACTTTTGATTACCTTATCAAACGTTGATTCCAACTTCGGATGCTTGCTTCAATCCATAGATGGACCGTGAAGTTTGCATACCTTGTTAGCATCTTTAGGATCGACAAAACCTTTGGGTTGCATCATATACAACTCTTCATCAATATCTCCATTGAGGAATGCTGTTTTGACATCCATCGCCATATCTCATAATCATAATATGCGATTGCTAACATAATCCTCACAGACTTTAGCTTCGCATCTTGGTGAGAAAGTCTCATCGTAGTCAAATCCTTGAATTTGTCGAAACCCTTTACATAAAGTCGAGCTTTATAAACAGTAACATTACCATCAACATCTATTTTCTTCTTGAAAATCCATTTGTTCTCGACAGCCTTCCGCCATCCGGTAAGTCCACCAAAGTCCATACTTGGTTTTCGTACATGGATCCAATCTCGATTTCATGGCTTCTTGCCATTTATTGGAATCTGGGCTCATCTTCGCCTCATATGTCTCGGTCATCGATGTTGTCTACCAACATGACACTCATAACGGGATCATACCAACTGGAGTGGTACGAGTTCTCGTTGACCTCCGAGGCTCAGAGCTACTTCAACCAAGTTTCATGATCACCATCATTAGCTTCCTCTCGATTGGTGCAGCACCACAGAACTTCTTCGGTCTTTGCGCTACTCGCGATTTCGAGAGAAGGTTCGACAACCTCGTCGAGTTCTACTTTCCTTCCAGTCACTTCTTTCGAGAGAAATTCCTTCTCTAGAAAGGATCCATTCTTGGCAACAAAGATTTTGCCTTCGGATCTATGATAGAAGGTATACCCAATAGTTTCCTTCGGTTATCCTATGAATACGCATATTTCCGCTTTGGGTTCAAGCTTGTCCATTGTAACTTCTTTACATAGGCTTCAGATCCCAAACTTTAAGGAACGACAATTTAGGTTTCTTCCCAAACCATAATTCATACGGTGTCGTTTCAACGGATTTAGACGGTGCCCTATTTAAATTGAATGCGGCTGTTTCTAATGCATAACCCCAAAATGATAGCGGTAAATCTGTAAGTGACATCATAGAACGAACCATATCTAAGAGAGTTCGATTACGACGTTCGGACACACCATTACGCTGTGGTGTTCCCGGCGGTGTCAACTGTGAAAGTATTCCGCATTTCTTCAAATGCTCGCCAAACTCGTAACTTAGATATTCACCTCCACGATCAGAACGTAGAAATTTAATATTCTCGTTACGTTGATTCTCTACCTCACTTTGAAACTCCTTAAACTTCTCGAAAGTTTCGGACTTATATTTCATGAAATAGATATACCCATATCTACTCAAGTCATCCGTGAAGGTAAGAACATAACGATAACCACCGCGCGATGCTACACTCATTGGACCACACACATCGGTATGTATGATTTCCAATAAGTCTGTAGCTCGCTCCGTCATACCAGAAAATGGAGTCTTAGTCATTTTTCCCATCAGACATGCTTCGCATCTTTCAAGTGATTCAAGAAGTCCATCGGAATGGAGTTTCTTCATACGTTTCACTCCAATGTGACCAAGACGACAGTGCCACATATAGGTCGAATTATCGCTTGATTTCAAACGTTTAGCCTCAATGTTGTTGATATGTGTATTTCCACTATCGAGATTCAATAAGAATAGACCATCTATCAAAGGTGCATGTGCATAAAACATATTACTCATATAAATCGAACCATTATTCTCGACTTAAACAAGTAATGCCTCGCAATAAACAAGATCCCGATATAATGTGCATGCTCAACACAGCACTAAATAACAATTATTTAAGTATAAAACTAATCCCGATGGTAGATGAAGGGTAGCGTGCCGACCGCGATCACATCAACCTTTGATCCGCTTTCCCACGCGCATCGTCACCTCGTTCTTCGCTAGCTTCCGTTTATTCTCAGACTGCTTCGAGTTACAAATATGAGCAACGAACCAAGATCAAATACCTGCACTACTACGAGTACTAGTGAGATACACATCAATAACATGTATATCGATATACCTTTCTTCTTAATGTTGCCGTTCTTCAGATCCGCCAAGTACTTTGGGCAATTCCGCCCAAAGGACCTTCTCCTTGCAAGAAAAGTACTAAGTATCAGGCTTGGGTCCAGCCTTGGTCTTCTTCGCCGGCGTGGTAACTTTCTTACCACCCTTCTTGAAGTGTCCCTTTTCCTTAGACTTGCCTTTCTTGAATTTGGTGGTCTTATTGACCAACAACACTTGGTGCTCTTTTGTTGATCTCCACTTCTACAGATTTTAACATAGCAAACAGTTCTGGCAACTCTTTGTTCATGTTCTGCATGTTGTAGTTCATCACAAAGTTCCTGTAACTTGGTGGTAGTGACTGGAGGACACGGTAAATCCCCAAAGCATTAGGAATCACTATACCCAAGCTTTGAAGTTTGTTTATGCGTCGGACATCTTAAGCACATGCTCACCGACGAGCTGCACTCTTCCATCTTGCGCTTAAAGAACTTTCGAAGCCTCATAGCTTTCAATTGCCGCATGAGTCTCAAAAATCAATTTGAGATCCTCGACAATATCATATGGGTCGACTCTTCAAACCTTTTCTCAAGCTCGATTCTAAACCATATAAGATAGCACACTGAACTATGGAGTACTGATTCTTCCGAGCGAGGTAAACATTCTTTACTTCATCGGAAGCATCACCGCAGTGGGTCACCCAGTGCATCCAAAGACATAGGTCAAATTACCGCCAGAGGACAATCCTCAAATTGCGGAACCAATCCGTGAAGTTGCCATTGTTTTTCAACTTTTCTTTCTAGGAACGCATTAAAATTGATGGTAGGGGCTGCCATTTATCTACAACATATTTGCAATAGTTTAGACTAAGTTTATGACAAATTGAGTTCAAATTAATTAATGAAATTAAACTAGGTGAACTCCCACTCAAAACAACATCCCTCACATTGTTTTAGTGATCACACGAACCAAATCCACTACATCAACACCGATCATCACGAGAGTTGATATAGTTTCAATGGCGAACAATCGTCATGTTCATCATATCTACTATACGATTCATGCTTTACCTTTCGGTGATCCGTGTTCCGAGACCATGTCTGTACATGCTAGGCTCGTCAAGATCAAACCTTAGTTTCTGCATGAGCAAATCTGGCTTGCTCACGTTGTATACACTTGCAGAATCTAACACACCCGATCATCACGTGGTGCTTCGAAACAACAAGCTTTAGCAACGGTGCTAACTAAGGACGAACACTTTATGAATTGAAATTGATGTGCATGAGGGATCATCTTATAATGCTACCGTCGTCTACCAAGCAATACAAGATGCATAACTGATTAACATCACATGCAATTCAATAATATGTGATATGATATGGCCTTTCTTCTTTGTGCTTCCGATCTCCATCTTCAAGCACGAACATGATCTCCATCATCACCGGCATTGCATCAAGGTCAATGACGCTTCTCCATGGTTGTCTTCCACCGGCTTCAACTATTACAACTACTTTGAATAGACACGCGGGTCTTAACATAAATTAAAGACAACCATATGGCTCCTGTCGGTTGCCAACTTACAATAAGGAACATTGCATACATCAAATATAATCACAATCATGGCCATATCACATCACATGCACACCCCTGCAAAACAAAGTTAGACGCCTCTACTTTCTTTGCATATTTTACGTGGTTTGGGGCTTTCAATAAGTGTCGTTCTAACTTACGAACAAGAACCACAACATTGATACTAGCATTGTTGATCACCCGTTGTAAATTGGATCTTAACTATGCTAGGAGAAACAGGCACCCGCAAAGCCACTTAT
This sequence comes from Avena longiglumis, assembly GCA_030063025.1. Classification (NCBI taxonomy): domain Eukaryota; kingdom Viridiplantae; phylum Streptophyta; class Magnoliopsida; order Poales; family Poaceae; genus Avena; species Avena longiglumis. The sequence continues at coordinate 186,633,455 of CP125974.1, read as the reverse complement.
GCAATACAAGTTGCATGTCAAGCGTGGAGCAAGTCTCATGAACGATGTCATGTAAGGTTAGCCTGGGCCGCTTCATCCCAACATACCGCAAGATGCAAAGTACACAAGAACCAATCGACAATAAAAGCATCAACGCCCAAAATGACCATTGTGTTCTACTCGTGCAACAGATCTACATATAGACACGGCTCTGATACCACTGTAGGGGTTCGTAGCATGGAAAACAAAAAAATTCTATCGCATACAAACAAACAAGCCAAGATCTATCTACTAGATTGTAGCAACGAGTCGATGGAATAACTTACCCTCGAAGATTCCAAAGTGTTTAACGAGAGCGGATTCTCGTGGGTGATGTAGTCGTACTCTTTCCGATCTCAAGATCGTGTAGACGATCCTTCCGTGGCTGCTCCAGCGCTTCCGCAGTCGGTCACACGTTCGGTACTCGACGAAGACCTTCCTCTCCCTTGTTCCAGTAGGCAGCGGAGGTTGTAGCACTCTCCTCGCGATTCCGGCAGCACAACGGCGTGGTACCAGAAGTAGAGGGGAAATCCCACAGGGCTTCGCCTTAAGCCGGAGCGAGTATGGTGGAGTATGAGAAATGGCTATTAGTGGTCTAGGGATTAGACACACCAATTAGAAGGCTCTAAACCGCAGGCTAAAGCAATTAGAATCTCTAAACCAAAACGGCTCTAAACCGGAGATTAGAGGATAGGAACTTGTGTGTCTAGAGGAGGAGGCCCTGTCCCTCCTTTTATAGGTGGGAGGGGCAGCCAAGGGGAGGGGAGTCCCTCCCCAAGTCGGCCTTGGTTGGCGCGCCCGGCTTGAGGACTCTCCCCAAGTCGGTTCCAACCACCTCTTGCTTGTTTCCACAGCTTCTGTTTCCACAGCTTTCTGTTTTAGCCGTTTGACTTTCAAACGGCGCTTTGACTTTTCAGTTTTGGAACAGCAAGAACACTTAGTACATGATGCAATCATTCAATGACACATTCATGTACCCTCCCGGAGTGCCGGACAATCCGTAACCTTCTAGAACATTCCCGATGAAAACACCGGAATCATTTCCAACTCAAACGGGACTTTCCTTATATGAATCTTATTCTCGACCATTCCGGATCACCTCGTGATATCCGGATCCCATCCGAGACTCCGAACAACATTCGGTCTCTTTCTCATAATACCATAACTACTCAAAACAACGTTGAATCCTTAAGTGTGTCTCACGGTTCGTGAATTATGCGGACATGATCGAGACACTTCTCCTAACAATAACCAATAGAGGAATTTGGAAATTCATATGGCTCCCACATATTTCTACGATTACTGCGATCGAATGAACCACTTACATACGATACCAATTTCCCTTTGTCTCACGATAGTTTACTTATCCGAGGTTATGATTGTCGGTATCTCGCATACCTAGTTCAACCTCGTTACGATAAGTACTCTTTTCTCGTTCCGTGATATGTGATCCCTTGTGAGCCGGTCACATGCTTGCAAGCTAATTGGATGACATTCCACCGAGAGGGCCCAGAGTATATCTATCCGTCATATGGATGGACAAATCCCACTCTTGATCCATGTGTTTCAACCAATACTTTCCGAACACTCAATGCCACATTTATAGCCACCCGCCACGGTGTGGTGTTTGATGTCATCAAAGCATCCATCCGGTAAAGGTGATATGCATGATCTCATGGTCGAAGGAATTAGGTTACTATGTATCAGAAAGCATATAGCAATTGAACTATTGAAATGACTTGATCTTTATGCTATGCTTATCTATAGGAGTATGTCCACCATATCATTCTCCTAACAATATGATCTTGTTGTTGATAACATCTCAATGTTCATGATAGGGAAACCACAATCATTAATCAACCAACAAGCTAGTGAAGTATAGAGGCTATACTAGGGACTTCAAATTAAGTTTACAAATCACACAAGTATTAAGGTTTCCTTGTTAATACTATTATAGCATGAATGTAAACATTTACCATAAACACAAAGATATAATAATAACTATATTTATTATTGCCTCTAGGGCATATCTCCAACAGGGACAAGGATTCTTTCACTAAAGCACACTACACAGTTCTACATAATTCCACCTTGGCAGCTCCGTATATCGAGGAACACAAGAATATTGTACGCTCCAAAAACCCGGGGAAGCCTGAATCATGGATTACAGATGAACACATGAAGTCTTTCGGTGGTTGGATGCGGACACATCTCTTGAATGACACCACTGTTGGAGATCAGCTATAGTTGTTGGCCGCGTCACCATCTTCTACTATATTGAATTTCCAAGGGTACGTAATAAATGGGAATACATTCTACACGATCGCCCAAGATAAAAAGAGCACCAACCAAAATAGCGGTGTCCGCTTTGATGCAATAGACGAGAATGGATAAAAGGACACATATTATGGTTACATAGAGGAGATATGGGAACTAGACTATGGAGTCTCTTTTAAGGTCCCTTTGTTTCGCTGCAAATGGGTCAACCTGAATGGGGAAGGGGTAAAGATAGACCAGTTGTACGGAATGACAACAGTGGATCTCAACAATCTTGGTTATAGAGATGAACCATTCGTCCTAGCTAATGATGTGTCTCAGGTTTTCTATGTGAAGGACATGTCCTCCAGACCGAAAAAAAAAATATGCAAACGAATACATCATATGACGAGCCAAAGCGTCACATAGTTCTTTCAGGGAAAAGAAACATCGTGGGAATCGAGGACAAGACAGATATGTCAGAAGATTTCCTTTTTGTCGCACGAAAAAAATCGAGGATAAGACAGGTATGGAGAACAATGTTGCAGGAGGAAGTTTTCCTTTTTGTCGCACGAAAAAACCCTTTTCCATTTTCCGAGCGTAAAAAATGGGTCGTTTTGTGAAGTAACCACCAAAATGCCATTTCAGAATGCTACCGTCCCATTTTCCTAAAATACTAGACCACCTTACATGGACTATCTCCCAACCGGGATATCTCAAACCTTTTCGTCCATCCCGGGTAAAAAGGACAAATGTCTGCCGAATCGGCAGGAAGTGGGTCCGGTTTGTTCTACAGGTACATGATCTATCGCCCATGATTTTTTGAAAAAATAATTTTTAGACTCGCAATATGTGGTTTCTTCAGAGATCCAATGCAAGTTCTAACGATGCTCGTCCCCTATCTTCATGCACACCGGTTCGACCATAGTTAGAAATTCAGATAATTCAAAACGGGCATAATAAATTCAAAAAAAATCCAAACAATGAAAATCCTTCGCGTGGTGCCATATTATGTTACATAGTTGAAAGGAAAAATACCAGACTTGGTATATTGATCATGTTTCGAAAAAACCTTCACAAAATGACCTATCATGTTCGAGGTTTCATGGCTTTCGGTCCAAATGACCGATGTATGTGCTGAATCACGGCATAGTTTGTGATGTTGTGCCCATATTATGCATGTGTGTGAACATTAGTATGGAGAACAATGTTGCAGGAGGAAGTTTTCCTTTTTGTCGCACGGAAAAGCCCTTTTCCATTTTCCGAGCGCAAAAAACGGGTCGTTTTGTGAAGTAACCACCAAAATGCCGTTTCAGAATGTTACCGTCCCATTTTCCTAAAATACTAGACCACCTTACATGTACTATCTCCCAACCGGGACATCTCAAACCTTTTCGTCCATCCCGGGTAAAAAGGAGAAATGTTTGCCGAATCGGCAGGAAGTGGGTCCGGTTTGTACTACAGGTACATGATCTATCGCCCGTGATTTTTTCAAAAAATCATTTTTAGACTCGCAATATGTGGTGTCTTCAGAGATCCAATTCAAGTTCTAACGATGCTCGTCCCCTATCTTCATGCACACCGGTTCGACCATAGTTAGAAATTCAGATAATTCAAAACGGGCATAATAAATTCAAAAAAAACTCGAACAATGAAAATCCTTCGCGTGGTGTTATATTATGTTACATAGTTGAAATGAAAAATACTAGACTTGGTATATTGATCATGTTTCGAAAAAACCTTCACAAAATGACCTATCATGTTCGAGGTTTCATGGCTTTCGGTCCAAATGACCGATGTTATGTGCTGAATCACGACATAGTTTGTGATGTTGTGCCCATATTATGCATGTGTGTGGACATTGGTATGGAGAACAATGTTGCAGGAGGAAGTTTTCCTTTTTGTCGCACGGAAAAGCCCTTTTCCATTTTCCGAGCGTAAAAAATGGGTCGTTTTGTGAAGTAACCACCAAAATGTCGTTTCAGAATGCTACCGTCCCATTTTCCTAAAATACTAGACCACCTTACATGCACTATCTCCCAACCGGGACATCTCAAACCTTTTCGTCCATCCCGGGTAAAAAGGACAAATGTCTCGTAGAATCGAGGAAGTGGGTCCGGTTTGTACTACAGTACATGATCTATCGCCCGTGATTTTTGAAAAATCATTTTAGACTCGCAATATGTGGTTTCTTCAGAGATCCAATGCAAGTTCTAACGATGCTCGTCCCCTATCTTCATGCACACCGGTTCGACCATAGTTAGAAATTCAGATAATTCAAAACGGGCATAATAAATTCAAAAAAAATCCGAACAATGAAAATCCTCCCGCCATTTTTTCCCGCCAGTTCTTCCCGCCATTTCTTCCGCCATTTTTCCTTCCGGTTCTTCCCTTGATTCTTCCTCCGCTTATCTTCCTGCCATTTCTCACTATATATATATATGTAGGGTTGGCCTCCATTGTCATTGCACATCTCTAGACTCATATCTGCAACCTTATCGCTCTTTCCCATGACTTCCACCGTAGCACTAACTCCCAGGGAGGCGGTGGCGCTTTGCGCCTCGAACTACACCTGCCCGCCGGGCTACTGTGTCCTCGTCGGCTGGATGCTGAGCGCCGGAGGCGTGCCGGTTCCTCCTGTCCCTCTAGGTGTGGCGTGTCGGATGGCCATCACGAACCACTACTACTTCGATCTCACGCGAGAGCAGCGGAGGAATCCCAGATGACATCCTGACTATTTCCCGACTTGGGAAGCCTTCTTCATGGACCGGCGTGAGAGGGCACTCGCCAGGCACGAGGAGGAGGGCCCACCTCCTCCGAACTTCAACGAGGCCGGCCGTCGGCTGTGGTGGCGCGGCCAGACTCTCCAGAGCGTCATGGCCTATGACACGGCCACCGACTCTAGCCCCCGCCTGCGCTACCCTCAAGTCCATCCCACTCGTACTCAACCTTCAAGGTTCAACTACGGCAACCCCGACGACGGTAGCGATGACGGCCGCGACGAGTACGACGACTACGGTGGCGAGTATTACAGGTGTTGGCAGGAGCATGACTGAATTATTCCAACATTGCAAAACAAGTTCGGCCGATTGTGGCTTAATCTGGCCATGTATCTTAATTTTCAGTTCTTCTATATAACTTTGTGTTAGTTGCGTTATGTACTTTAATTCCAGTTCTATCCTAATCAAATTTTCTTTCCGCCCATTATTTTCCGTCCTTTTTTTTCCGCCCATTAAAAACAGAAAATTGTTTTTAATTACTTATTCAAATCCAAACACTTTTTATGTTTAAAGTTTTTCTAAATTCCAAATTGATATTGAAAAATATAAGTTAATTCATTTTTAATTGTAAATGGTTCATATTTTAAATGGTTACATTTATTATTTTTTAAATAGAAAATGGTTTTGAATTATTTATTCAAATCCAAACACTTTTTATGTTTAAATTTTTTCTAAATTCCAAATTAATATGCAAAAAAATAAGTTAATTCATTTTTGATTTTAAATGGTTACATTAATTATTTTTTAAAAATAGAAAATGGTTTTGGATTATTTATTCAAATCCATACACTTTTTATGTTTAAAGTTTTTCTAAATTCTAAATTAATATTTAAAAAATATAAGTTATTTCATTATTAATTTTAAATGGTTCATAGTTTAAATGGTTACATTAATTATTTTAAAAACAAAAAATGGTTTCGAATTAGTTATTAAAATTCAAACACTTTATATGTTTAAAGTTTTTCTAAATTCCAAAGTAATTATCATTTAAAAAACATTACAAATTTAAACCCTAAAATAAAAAATAAGGCGGGAACAGAGAGAAAATACCTGAAAAAATTTGAAAATAGGGGAATACGTCCCGGTTGGAGCCACCAACCGGGAATAAAGAAGCCCTGCGCGCGCGCCCTTTTATCTGCTGAAAATTGAAGTATACGTCCCGGTTGGTGGCTCCAACCGGGACGTATGACCCTTTAGTCCCGGTTGGAGCCACCAACCGGGACAAAAGGGCATTTCTTTACATACGTGTGCCTCTTCTTCTTCCTCTTCATCGCCGTCTCCATCCATCGCCGCGCCACGCAGACGTCTTCGCCGCCAGACGTCGACCATCGCCGCCGACGCCTCCACCTCCTCTCCTCCCCACCGCCAGCCGCCACCGCCGCCCGGTGCACGCCTCGCTTTCGCTCGCTCATTGAGATCACCGCCACCACCACCGCCTCCCTCCTTTCCCCACAGCGACGCCATGAAGCCGCCACCGACGCTTCGCCACTCCGCCGACCGCCGTCGCAGCGCCGCCACCGCGAGATCTCGCCTGACGCCGTCTCACCTTCCGCCACCGCCGCCGCCCCGATCGTCGCCGCCGCCACCGTCGGCTGCTCCGGTGAGCTTTCCCTCGCGTGCTTCCTCTGCCCTCCGATCAACATCCAATGGTCTAGTCAGCCTAGGGCGCTGACCAGTCAGCGCCACGTCAGCGACACGTCGACGTGGTCAAACGGTCAAGTTTGACTATTTAATTTAATTCGATTTTTTTGACAGATTTAGATGGAACTTGTAAAATGTAAAAATTAATCTACTGGGCCAAAAATTGCAAATAAAATATGTATGAAATCAGTGTCTCACGTAGAATATTTCTGTACAGTTGTTTTATGCTTTTGCAGCAAGGTTTTGTCTTGGTTAATTAAATGAGTTAATGTTCTTTTTAGAGTATTAAATCCATAGAAAAAGTTCTACAACTCCAAAAATTGCAAATAAAATGTCCCTGGAATCAGTGGAACAAGAGGAAATCTTACGGTGAATTAAAAGGGTAGACTTGGCTAGCTCTTTAGTTTTTTAGTTAGATTTAGGTTTGATTATTTTAGGTGTATTAGTATATGTATAGGTATATTATCATATTTTGTACATACTATTTTTCGGCCCCACTGTCGGCCTCCACGCGCTACCCCGCCGTCGGACTCCACGCGCTGCCTCGCTGTCGCGCCTCCACGTGCTCCTCGCCGGCGCTCCAAGCCTCGCCGACTCCGGCCACCGCCTCCACAAAGTGATTCCGCCACCAACCGAACTTATTATTTATAAGTCAGAAAAAATATGTATAATATACCAAAATGTTCAGAAAAATGAAACCTACCTATTTAAGCTATAATCATGCATTGTTAAGCAACTTAAATAATATACCAAGTTTGATTAGAAGAACATACTAACCCCTCACAGGTGATTTCGGAGTTTCCCCGAGTTAGGGTTTGCGCCCCTCCGAACCCCGTTTAATTTGTAGAGCGTTCTTTAGGGTTACTTTTCAATACAATTTAACTTGTCATATCATCATACTTGCTTGATAATTGCATCAATGCTTTAGGGTTTCCCTTTATTTTTTGTGTTTGGATTATTAGGTTTATTATTAGTTAGGTATTATTAGGTTTATTAATTAGTTTGGTATTATTAGTCTTCGGCCCTATCTTAAAAACCCTATCTTAGATAAGGAATCATTAATACCCCTTAGGTGCATGTGGGTTCGACGATGTGCCTTCGCCAGGGCATTCCGAACCCTCTTAAATCGATTCCAATATGGTATTTTGTTAGTACCTAGTGTTACCTATCTGCTGGATAGTTTCCCTTTTGTAGCATTATACTCATGTTCCCCTCTCATATGCATCCGAGGTTTCTCCGAACTAGGTTTTACACCCCTCGGAACTCCGGAATATTGATTTTAGTTGATTTGAGCTAGAGTTACCTATCTACTACACGGTTTCCTTTTTTTAGCTAGGTTTAGGGTTTAGGGTTTCTCTTCATATTTATTATTGTGTATGTATATATTAGGGTTTCTCTGAATTAGGGTTTATATCTCTCAACACCGTACCTAACTTTCTCCTTTAGCCGCTTTGACTTATTCGTTTTTCCACCTATGCAGAAAATATGGACCCACACGTCAAATATGAAGAAAAGGAAGAGTTGATCCAAGGTGTGATCCGTGGGGAAGAAAATTTAGACGTATCAACGTTTCTGAACAACTCCGGTGAGGGTGATCCTCTTTTTACCAGAATAGACGACTTGTTTGAGGTTGAAGGTGTTGCCTTCCGCGAGGGAGACGGCGATGCCTTGTGTAATCGAGAAGACGACCGCTCCGGCGAGGTGCATGTAATATAATTAATTCATTAATTAATCATCTGCTATCTATATAGAAATAGTAACGACGATCTTTCTTCTTTTAGCCCTCCGGCTCGAAGGAATCTACTGAAAAGAGCAGACGAGGCCCAACCAAAAAGTTGCAAGACCATGAGAGGTTTAGGATCGAAGATGTCGCTGAAGACGGCCGACGGCTCCCGAATTTGTCGCAAAAAAATTTGTGGCACAATGCGGAGTAATCGTTAGGTAATTAATCCCGATCACCATTAGAAATTGGAATAGGCCTGCTAATGCGGATGAAGAGGGAACACGTTTTTTTGTCCCTAACCACGCCAAAGATTTACTATGGAAGAGACTCATGGTTAATTTCAAACTACCGAAGATAGAGCTGGATCCAAATGCGGAGGATCCAGTTGAGGACGCCTTACAACATGGGAGAGCCATGGAGGCTAAGGTCAGGGAGTGGGCTTTGAAGAAGATGGCCCAGTGTTTCACCAACTGGAAGAAAAGATTGCACCTTGACTATGTCATGAAAGAGAAGACTCCCGATTTCAAGAATATTCAGTTTGAGAAGATAAAACCATTCTGGGCTGAGTTTGTGGAATACAAGAAATCAGAAAAAGCTAAGAAAATATCTGCAATGAATAAGATGAATGTTGCTAACAAGAAGTATCACCATACTATGGGGCAAGGTGGCTACAGGGCTGGCATTCCTAAGTGGGAGAAACTTGAGAATGAACTACGTGCTAAAAAGATCACCCCAGAGACAGACGATTGGGTAGAACGTGCAAGGAATTGGTTTTACGGGCATGGGGGCACGTTGGACTCGGAAGGGAGGTGTATATATAACATATGACATAAAGAAGACCCCTTGCCAATCGAGAGGATGAGAAAAGCAAGAAGGTCTGTTAAAGATGGGGACTTCATTCCCGATAGAGAATGATGAGCTCACACTCGCCCTTGGAAATAAGGAACATGATGGACGAACACGAGGCACAAGAGACTCCCAACCATGGAGGACTGGGTTTCCCGAAGAGAGGAAGAAATATCCTGATAGAAGCCGTCAGAGGAGAAAGGACAGGGCGGAAGTTGAAGCAGATAGTCAGAAAGAGCGAATGCGTTTAATTGAAGAACGATTAAAGCAACAACAAGATGAAATTAACACACTTAAAGAGAAAAGTACTACCGGCCCATCTCAGCAGCACACTGCATTCGATGCTATCGGCCTATCGAATAATCGAAAAAGCAGTGTGGCTTCCACCGAGATCCCGGGTGATGACAATGGCGATGACGATGGTGCACCGACGATGGCTCCTGTTGGCTACCCAGTGGATGATATCACAGAGATGACACACTGCGAGCTACATGTCAAAGTTGTGAACATATCAATGAAGGTGGCGGTCGGCTATGCCTTACCAATTGGACCCACACAAACTTACCACTGTCGTCCGGTTCCAGAGGGCTACGCTGTTGTCGGGGTGGATGAAATCATACCCACCTTTGAAGTTTTGGATCTTCACTACCCTGCAGGTGAAGGGGATGTGATCATCGGGAGACGCAAAAACGTCACCATTCTATGGCCAAAGGAATGTATCGTGCTTCAAATCACACGCCAGCCATCTTCGCCTCCTCACCCGTCTCCGGCCGAGGTCGCCGCCCGGCAGCAGCATCATCTCGCCGCCTCACCCGCCCGTCGCCTCACCAATCTCCGGCGCAGCCATCGCCGCGGGAGCCATCGCCGGCGCCTCAGGATAAAAAGCGTAAGCATACCGCTACTGTGCGTCGTGGTAAGCGATCGCCGAAACGTAAACAAGATCCTCTTCCAAAAGTACCAAAGGTTCCTCCCAAGAGAGCTTATGATTGTACTGAAGAGGAGACTGCGGCGATCATTGATGCGGAAACGACAGCGTTTTTCGCTAAGCTGAGGCGGCCGAAAGAGCCAGAGTTCCCCAGCACCAAAGAACAAAAAGCCAAAGTGTTGAAAATGCTAAAGACTCTTCATCAACCCGAGCCAAAGCTGTCATCAGACTATGAGCGTTCTATTCTCAAGTCACATGCGGCACAAAAAACCTCGAAGAGCAGTACTGATGCAAGCGAGAAATCTGTTGCCCAGCTCGGAGAACAAGCAAAACAGTCTTGCGCCCCTCTCAAGGTGATTTCCCAAACCAATGTGGGGTCGAGCAAATATGGGGCAAGAGCGGTATGATCCAGAGGTAGTTACTGTCTGGAGAAGTCTGCCTGCTCAAGGTATGAGTATTGCCCAAGACTTATCCCGATTAGAGTTCTTCCCGTGAGTGAAGTAGCATACAAATACCAAGACGACAAACCTCTCGTCAAACTCGAGGAGGTAAACAATCTTCCAACAAAATATGAAGATTGCATAACTGGTACATGCATGCCACAAAGGCCGGGCTAATCGGATAGTCTTTGAGGGTTACAAAAAAGCATCATGGGAAAGAAAAGGATGACATGATATCCATTGAATTTGATGAACTATTTCAATTATTCAATCAAGACGCCTTGGACAAATCGATCATCAGTGCCTATTGTCTGTAAGTACTAATTCTGTAATTAATTTAGTCTCCATCTATCTCATCTTGTTTATTGCATGTATATAATCATACTGTAATATGCAGAATGAAGATTCTCGAATGCAGCAGAGGAAAAATCTATGACATTGGCTTCATTGGCTCATATTGGGTTCATGAAGCTAATATCAAAACAAGCCCCCAGGATACGAAGGATAATATAGTACACGCGTTAAGGTTTTAATAAACCAAAAGGGAAATATTATTTCCTGACAACTTCGAGTGAGTGTTATTGTCTTGTATACACTTTCTATTTCGCTTACTCGATGTTAAGTATATAATTGATTAGTTATGCATTCGCAACTTCCACTATATTCTGTTAATCATTCAACTTGACAAAGGACGTGTACTAGTCATGGACTCGAAACATAAACCCCTTGAGACATGGAAGGACATGCAGATGCTTCTCCAGCGGTAATTCTAATCATTACGACACTATATCGGCAACGTTCGTGAATTTTATGATATCAAGTAATTAATAACTTCTTTTATTCGTTTTCTTCTCTGTGCAGCGCTTGGAAACGGTTCACCAACAAGGCTAGGGGTGTTTGGAAAGAGGAGCTTACATTTCAACCACTAGATATAAGCACCACTAGCTATATCCGCGCATCTCTTTGATTCTAGTTTTGATACAGTTATTATCATGCTTGATTATTATTTTGATTGAACTCTGTTCTCGTAAAGTGCCTGACGCAGGGACCAGGTAACAATCTATGTGGATACTATATCTGCGAGTTCATCCGGGAGACGTGCGATGAGAAGGGCAGAAATTTAGAGCAACTTCACGTACGTAAACAATTTCTATAGTTTTTAATTACAATCAAATTGTGTTTAGTTTCATTCATATAGACTGACTCCTTTTTAAAATCAGATCGAACGTCTACGGGACGGTCTTCTGCCAAAGGATCGCGTACGAGCAATTCAGGAGGAATTGGCGGGATTCTTGGATGCAGAAGTCCTAAACCAAAAGGGGATACTATTCTGCTGTGTATAGACAATAGGGATTGTAAAAATAGCAACTTTTGTATGTAGTGCATGAACTCGATCCGTGTATTGAATGTAATATTGTCATGATGATCTTGTGTAATATAACGGTTCCTTCATTGATAAGTGCAAAACACTAAATAAACAATAAAATAACCTAAATGAATTCTCTGCCGCGGCACAAAAAGTGACGAAAATGCTGCCGCGACAACAAAATATGCCAAAATAAAATCTCTCGCAGCAGAGAAATGAGCCAAATCTCTGTCGCGGCAGAAGGTTATTTGTCTCGGTTCGTATTACGAACCGGGACTAATGCTCCACCCCCATCGCCCTCTGCCGCTGCCACGTGTGCACCCATTTGTCCCGGTTGGTGGGACAACCGGGACTAAAGGTTAGGGCTTTAGTCCCGATTGCCCCGTCCCGATTGGGCAACCGGGACTAAATCCCCTTACCAACCGGGACGCATGACACGTTTTCTACCAGTGTTAGTCCCGGATTGTAATACGAACCGGGACTAAATGTTTTTTTAATTTTTTTTCAAAAAAAAATTTTTTTTCTTAAACCTTTGAATTTTTTGACTCGTTAATCTCCCACATCTCTCATTTTTAACACTAATTATACTTATCTTAGTTCAAATCGTACTTACGGTCAAATTTTCCGGCCAGTCTCCCATCCTAGCACTACTCTACCCCCAGCACGCTTAACTTCTCAATTCCATCTCTCCCACCCCGCGCGAAGGACCCTTATATCTTGTTGTCAAGACTAGTATATAAATCCTATTAACTCATATCGATATGTGACACGTTTTTATTTTTTGAAATTAAGAACTATTTTTAATAAACAACAATAAATAAGTAATAATAAAATTTTATTCTAATGAAAGTAAAAACTAATTAAATTAATATTTTATTCATTTAATATGACATAAACAATATCTTCTAATCTGTAAATCGAAATTCAACAAATAATATATCCATTATTATCAGAAAAATGCGAGGAATTCAAATATGACATAAAAATACTAAAATAATTTAATTTCTGAAATATTTTTTTCTTTTCGAATTTTAAGAATCCAAAACGGTCTAACTATGTTGAAATCAAAGAGCTAATTTTTTTCTGCATGTTTTGATAGGTTGTACTTTTTTACATGGTATGCAAAAGTTATGGCCATTTGAATTTTTATAACATTTTTTTTAAATTATGTCGAAATTTATATTTGTTAATTTTTGTAACAACTAAATCACTTAATATAACTACAGTTCGAAGGATTTTATTTTTAGAATTTTTTATAACTTTTTGGCATGATTTTGAATCTAGAAAAGACGACCTCCAGAAGAATTTGTGCCCGTTTTACTACCACGGCAGAACTTGAGATTTTTTTTGCCCACTTTTTTTAGTCCGTGTTGGTAATACGAACCGGGACTAAAGGTCACACCTTTAGTCCCGGTTGGTGATACTAACTGAGACTAAAGGGGTTGGCACCGAGGCATCCCTTTTAGTCCCGGTTAGTGATACGAACCGGGACTAAAGGTCCCGTTTGACCCGGGACTAAAGATTGCTGGCGTTCTAGCCGTTGAAACCGGGACTAATACTCACATTAGTCCCGGGTCCAACTATAACCAGGAGTAATGCTCCGAACTGGGGTGGACGAATGGCTCTTTTTTTATTAGTGAGGGGCTCCACGGTCAAGGTGGCGCCGGAGGCGGTGGATACCATGACCAGGGATGGTCTGGTCGGCGTGGACGGGAGGCTGTTTGTATAGCCCGGCGGGCAGTGACGAAGCTTGAAAAAAATCTAGGGGGGCAAAAGACTAAAAAAAATCTAAAAAACGGTAACAAACTAGAATTTGTAGACTTGAAGACAAATATATATTAACATTTCCCACATAGGTTGCAAAATACATGTATGATGAGATCCATATATATGCTAAACTACTTCATTCTAGGACTAGATACACTGATATACCAAAATATACTACTTGATCATGCTAATCGCCTTTGAAAGAGTCATTGCCAAACCATGTAGGCATTACAGATCAGCTTTTCGATCCCCCTTACCCTTAAATTCAGTTAAAACGGCTTCAAAATCATACTTCTCAGCAATCTCACGCTCTATGTGAACTGCCAAATTATTGGTAAGATTTTCAGATTCCATCTTATTGCGCAACCTTGTCTTGACGATTCTCAAACTTGAAAATGCACGTTCCGCACTTGCAGTGGAAACTGGAAGTGTGACGAGCAGTTGTAGCAATCTAACAATCAGATTGTAGATAGTATCTCTTCCTGTCTCGACAAGGGAATGACAAAGATCGGTTAAGATTGAGATATTTTTTTAACTCTTCATCATTAGAAGCATCAACAACAAAGGGTTTCAGATGTTGTTCTAATCCGTAGATGTCTTGTTGAGTAAAATCTGCTGGATAATACTTCTTGACTAACCCACATATATCACTGCCTTTAAGAAATTAGAGTAGCACTAGTGGATAAGAGATCCATTATCTTCTCATTAAACCTGCGATCCAATTCATGTAATTGACAATCAATAGTTGCACGGAATACCTCCACTCGAAATATTGTTCCTTAGTGAAATGATTAGGTTGATGTCGTGCACGACCACCACGTATGATATAAGTTCCCTCCATGTTGGAATTTCAGTGCCATGGTCTACACAAAATTCAACAACCATGAAAAAGAATTGTTTCCAACCATTATTTGATATCAATTTACGAAGGCACTCCTTTGTAGCAAACACTAGGCGGATAGCATTTACAATGTCTTATGATCTTAATTGTAAAGCTTGGCCAAGTCCTTCGGTTATATCCAGAATCTACTTCATCATGCATAAGATGAAGAAAAACTCAAAAGAAGACAATTAGCTAAAACAAGTGTCAGCATCAGCACGTATTTGTCCAACAACTGATCTATCAGCAGGCATATATTGGAGCACAAAATTTAATGCATTAAATAATTCCATCAGGCTTTCAATAGAACCAAAGTGAGAACCCCATTTAGTGTCCCCGGGACGTTTAAGTGACATGATCTGATTTTCCCCTTGACCAGTTTGAAGTCTTCCACTTTCTATCAAAGTGCTAGTTTTATCAGTTGGGCATCATGGAGTTTATCATGGTGCTTTGATGATGAATCAGCGGGGTTTATAATAAAGATTAGCTTCTGAAAAAATTAGGCAACAGGAACCACCTCTTTGGATGCATCTACTAGTGAAAGTTGCAATCTATGAGCATAACAATGAACATAGTACGCGTATGGGAATACCTTAAGAAAAATAGATTGCAGTCCATTCATCTCTCCTCTCATGTTGCTAGCCCCGTCATATCCTTGTCCTCTAAGGTTCTGAATATGAAAGCCATAATTGGATAATACTGAGCACAACTCATTGTTCAGTGTCACATCCTTAGTATTGGGCACATGTACCATATCAAAGAAGCGCTCTTGTGAACAACCAGCTTTATCAGCAAATCTGAAAACCAATGCCATTTGTTCTCTTTTCGCTACGTCACATGTCTCATTCACCAAAACTGAGAATTTAGAATCCCCAATTTCTTCACGAATATGTCTTCAAACTTCAGATGCATATATGGCCAAGATTTCCTTGTGAATATCAGGCGATGTGTACTTCGATTTGTATGGAGAATTCCCCAAAATGACTTTGGCAAGATCATGATTGAACTCTGCAAGAAGCTCTAACAATTCAAGGAAGATTCCTTTATTTTTTGAAGTGGCTTTCTCATCATGTCCTCTAAAAGCACAAGACTGAAATGTGAGCCAACGGACAGCTACAACTGAAGCTTTCAACCTTAAACGATTCCTTTCTACCTTTTCCATGTCCTTTGCTGCTACAACATTTTCAATATGGCATGGTTGATCCATAAGAGCTTGACATTCTGTGACTGCATTGTTATGGGGTGAGCAAGGTCCAGAACCTATATGGCCTAAGAATGCACATGATTTTCCATCATTCACCTTTTTCCATTTCTGATATCCGTGAACGGAGAATACATCAGAACCACCTTTTGCTAAGATATGTCTATTAGACACAAAGTAGAATAGACAGTACGCACAGTGGCTGTGTTGTGAGGACTCTAACCATGACGGAAAAAGACTAAACCAATTGTATCGGAAGCGACGTTGATGGCCTAATTTACCGAAACCTTTATAATGTTGCAGATAGGTTGCATAGGACCTAGCATCAAATAAGCTTTCCGCACACGATCCCTTTGATCAGGTGGATATCGCCAAATCTATGGTCGCAATGCAGGGTCTCGCTCCAAGAATTCAATACCTCGAAATACAATAGGATCCGAAAATGATTCATTTGCTTGAGGCCCTTCATCTTGATATTCTTGATGCTGTTCTAGTTCAAGAAGCAGAGGTACTGGTGTAGGATCTTCCTAAACTGGCTCTGTTATTTGTCTTTTGAAGAAAGACGCAATATTGCCCTTGCTCTTTTTACCCATTTTCGGTCCAATTCCTCAATGTCTGTAACCAGTTCGCTACTGATCTTTCTCTTACTTCCAAATCAATCAAATACTGAAAATGATTACAGGATAATTGGACAAATAGATACAGTTCAAACAACAACAAAAATCACCAATTGGGAATTTGGGATGTGCTCGTACAGGAAAATAAAATTCTAACTAGATTAGCACTAGGCATAGGCAGGCACTTACCAAGAGTCAAAGCAGGGAAAAATCAAGGAGGGCATTGCGGCCGGTGCTGCTCATCTGCTGGTCGCCGGCCTCCAGGTCGGGGCCGGGGGCGACGGGGCCAAGCGGAGGGCGGGTTAGGTCGGCTTGCCATTGGCCGGGTTCGAGTTCGTCAGGTCAAGGAGGCCTGGACGGCGATGGCCAGACCACCGGAGGAAGGCAGGGGTGGGGGCGACGATTGAGGAGCTGGGGAGGGGGTGGGGCGACCGCCGTGCCGTCCAGGTGATAACAACGTTTTTTTATATTTTCGCTGGTAAGGTCGCCGCTCGCGTACGTTGCGGTTACGGAACGTTTTTTCTTTTCGCTGCGAGGGGGTATGTTTTGGGCTTGGGGGCGTATGTGGCAGCATGGGGGAGGGGGGGGGGGCAGAAGCTCTGATTTTGTCTAATCATAGGTAACTAATAGCTAGTAACGAAAAAAAATGTTTTGGGCTAGGGCGGGGAGGGGGGCGGTGGCCCCCTGACTTCAACATAGCTCCCCCCGTGCCGCCGGGGGATCTCGGGGATCTATACGTGCCGGAGTAGCCGGGCAAGAACGACCCGCCAGACGGAGCCGACCTCGGCGAGGCCAGACGGAGCTGCCAGGGCGAGGTCAACAGGTCATTGACGGGCGGCCCGACGCCCGACCAGGAACCGCGGAGCGCGCCGGCGGCGTCGGACGACATTGGCGGCGAGACGAGTGTGATGGTCAGCGTGGAGGTCATGAACCAATTATTTGTGTGCGGTGGCGGTGGCGATGCTGACCGAAAGCATCGTGGTATGATGTGATGCAAACATTCGGGGCATGTTTGATTACCCAGGATAGCAAAAACACATAAATAAAAAATAGTGTATGATTAGAATGTCCTATCTTGTTGAACCCTATAGAATTTGGAGCCTAATGATGATCCAGGATATCAACAAGGGCTACACCTGACCTGAAACCGAAAGGGACCGGAGCAGCACCTCGGAGTCTCACCGGGAGACTAAGGATGGCAGTTTTACCCATGGATACGGGTATCCGTGGGTACCGTACCCACTTGGATAGTGTATATGCACACTTTTATACCCACGGATAATATCCATATCCTACTAGTTAAGTTACGAGTACATACATGGGTATAGACTTGTATCCATGGGTATACCTATACCCTGCCACTTTAAACTGACATGTCCTTACCTGTAAAGTTTCAACCTATACGGCCAAGAAGCTTAGGAGACCGTATGTGATTGCCAATTCTAAACTTTGATATTTTCATGTACTCGTCTACCTATTATTAAATAGAGATAATTAGTTTTTTTTAATATATGTTAGTATTAGTGAACGTAAAATTGTAAATAACTTACTATTAGATTTACCCAACGGTATCCAATAGTTATGAGTACCCAGTGAGTATGAATAAAGATAAAACTTTATACCCGCGGATACATGTATACGTAAATTTTTATATCTATTAATTACATGTATATATATATGATATTGTTTTATTCAGCTCGTACCTGCCCATTGCCATCCTAACTGGTGACCGGAGAGCATGCTAGCCCTCTAGCTCCGCCACACATGGACGGACCGGGCTCGCCGACACACGACGCCGTGACCCATCTATTTCCTTTTATGCAATTCGAAGTGACTTGCCCGAAAGCGACGGCCATGAACTCTCCTCCGGAGGCCGGAGCGCTCAACCCAACGGCTGCAAAGCCTCTGCGATCTCGTCAGGTGACACCTGCTTCTGCCGGTGCAGTTTCTGTGCTACTGCACCACATCAATAATGGAAAGGATAATATGAGTTTATGGGATGTGTCTGGCGTAGCAGAGTAAGTGAAAAGCCGCAGCTTTGAATCAATTAGACGTCAGGCTGCGTAACAAAAAGCTGTCAAATGCAATAATTTTGGCCTAGAAAATCGCTCCAGCAGCTGTCACATCGCCGGTTGCTGTGTAATTTTTTTGGCACACAGCTCACTTGCGTTGCATATTTGTCATACCTCGAGCGCTGCCGTATTTGTTCAACGCATGCGTAGCACAACGGGCCACGCTGAAATTTTCATTTTCCTTCCCGACACTGCCATCTACCGCCGCCACCGCCTGCTGGTCAATTCCGCCACCACCAAGCTCGTTGTCCACCGGAAAACCATGGCCCGACATCTTCTCGACTCCGCCGCAATAGCACGCTTCCGCCGACCATCTGATTTGGGATTTCGGCCGCCGTTTCCTTCGTCACTGTGTCGGTCACCATCTTTCGATTCGCGGCCTCCAACACCTCTCTGACATCGCTCTGATCACCTAGCCGCAGAAAGGAGTGCGGCGGAGTCTTCGTCACCGCCAAGCCCCCGAGGGAGCACCGACGACCGCACGTCAAACCGCCGCGTCACATCGATACGAGTTGTCCATTTTCTTTCCTCTTCCGAATTTATTTTCGATTTTACGAACACGAACTATAGGTGGTCGTAGATAGACGAGGGCTTCGATTTCGAGGATGAAGCTATTGCCATGATTTTGTTGATGCACAAGAACAAGCGGCCGAGGAAGCACGGTGGATCTGTGTTCGGTCGTGAAGTCATTCCTCGGAAGCGGATTCACGCTGACCAAGAACAAGCGGCCGAGGAAGCACGGTGGATCTGTGTTCGGTCGTGAAGTCATTCCCCGGGAGCGGATTCACGCTGACCAACGGCTCATGCGCAACCACTTCAACGGGAATCCTATCTTTCCCGAGCATAAGTTCCGTCTCCGGTTTCAGATGTCCACTAGATTGTTCAAAGAGATTGCCGAGCGGATGAAGATACAAGACAAGATATTTGAGCAACGGAGGAACGCCGTCGGGCAGCTTGGTCATAGAACCTACCAAAAGTTGACGGCCGTGTTGAGGCAGATGTCTGGAATCCCGGCTAATCTTGTGGACGACCATTTGATGATGAGTGAGAGCCAAAGCATCAAATGTGTGAAGCGTTTTGCAGTTGCAATGGTGGAAGCATATGGAGAGGAGTTCTTGCAATCTCCCAATAAAGAAGATGTTGCTAGAATCTTGGCAGTGAACAAGGCCCGTGAATTTTCCGGTATGCTAGGATCAATTGATTGCATGCACTGGAGGTGGAAGAACTGTCTGGCAGGATACTCCGGTCAACTTAGAGGGCACAAGAAGTATTCAACCATTATCTTGGAGGCGGTAGAGGATAAAGAGACATGGATATGGCATGCTTTCTTTGGGATGTCCGGATCATGCAACGACATCAACGTTCTTCATCGGTCTCCACTCCTCACCAAGCTTGCTAATGGTGAAACTCCACTGGTTAAGTTTGTAGCCAACAACCACACATACAAGATGGGCTACTACCTCATGGATGGCATCTACCCGAGGTGGGCAACATCTGTGAAGCCAATCGTTAAACCCCAAGGGAAGAAAAAATTCTACTTCCATAATGCTCAAGCAGCGGCTGGAAAAAAAATATAGAGAGAGCTTTTGGAATTTTACAAGCCCAATTTGCAATAGTTAGAGGCCCCACTCGGTTTTGGGGACAAAACACATTGTGTTACATCATGAATGCTTGCATAATTATACATAACATGATCATTCCAGACGAGCGTGGACAAGATATGGACTATGATCACTATGAGTTGCTAGGGCTTCCGGTGCGGCCTGCAAGGAATCCAGACCGCATTGCAGCTTTCTTACAATCTTATCATGACATTAGAGACTCCGATGTGCACGACGAGCTTTAGAAAGACCTCTTCGAGGAGTGGTGGAGGTGGAATGGCAGCCAAGAAAACTAGATTGTGTTTTTTGTTCATCTTGTTGTTTGAGTAACACTTCGTGTTGTTAATTTCATACATATTTATTTGATAATATTCTTCATTTTAGTACAAATTAAAGTTCATATGCAAATATGAGGTTGTGGCGAAGCCGAGATGTTGCAAAATGTGGCAGCCGCTGGAGCAACGCGCGTTGCATCTGTGGCAGCTGGTAAAGCGCCTACCATTGCGGTGCCGCAAATCAGGCGAGCAGCTGCCGCAAATCAACTTTTTTGGTATTGCACTATTAGAGTTGCTCTTAGAGGTATAATAAAAAAACAGGCGGGCAACAGAGATGTACACGTGCTTATACGTGCCATATAGCTAGCTGACACGGATTTAGAAAAACTAAAACAAAAAATTGGTGGGATATAGGAGTCAAACCCAGATAGTAAAGACTAAATGGCTCAACCATCCATATTAAGAGAACTTTTGTCTAATATAGATGCACATCGTATATAAAAAGTAGTGTAGTATCTACCGCTTAGACGTTACACTTCAGACTAAGAGGACCTTTTGTCTAGTATAGATGCACATCATATATAAATAGTAGTGTAGTGTCTATCGCTTAGACGTTATACTTCGTACTGCAACGTCTTATGTCGAGGCGTTACCGGAGCGGCTCCTAGCACCCGTGTGTCACGCTAGGGGGTGTAGCACTTTTGTCATAGATGCTATATTGTGTAGTGTGAAACCTTTCTGTTAGGCGCTACATAAAAGGGTTAGTAGAGTAAAATACTTTCGCCGTGAGTTTAGTTTGTGAATTTCTTTTAAACTTGGGTCAATTTTGTTCATACTTCCGCGAGGAGAATCCAGTAGCAGCTTGAAGATTTGTAGTTGAGTGATGGAATCTTGTGCCATTAGCTGCCTGCTTCTCGTTGCTTTCTTGTGGAGAACACTGATGGGCACTAAAATGTGGGAAAGCTGGGTCTTGCGTGACGGTGCCTTTAAGCTGCTACCAATTCATTTTCTTCTGGTATTATCACCCTGTCGAGGATGTTCCTATCCTGCAACCGCAGGATGTGCCACCGAATTAAGCATGGTTACAACCTTTGTGGAAACTTTGAAGCTAACATTGAGGAGATAGAGCGGCCTATCTTGTTAGATCCATTGAGTTAGAGCCCATGCATGCTTTGTATGATATTTTCTAAAGTCTGTAAGAAAATTCTAATCCTATGATATTTCTATCGTGCAATTCTATGTTTTGGATGAGAAACCCCATTGTTTTACGCTGTAATAGTCCATAAATTGGAAACTTCAAATGGAGGTCTCGCAGCCGTTTATTTTCAAAAAAATGGAAAAATGTATTTAAAGTTTCAAAAGATTCTACAAAACATCCTGATGTAGCCTATAGAGTATATTACAAACATGCAAATTTTCAATACGAAATACTTTGTATCTCAGACTACAAAAAAATGACAAAAATACAGATATGAGTATAGTGAATAGTGCACATTTCAAAACTATAATGTGTAGCCTTAAATATACATAATTTCACACAGGGATCTTGCACGCTTGCATGATACATCATTGAATACATCCAAACCTTTTTTTTAAATGATACCTGTAAAGATGATTTTCGAATTTTTAAAAGTAACGGGCTATATGTTACTCGGTCTCCATCTGTCCACACTCATAATCCTATAGCATATGACCGCGCTGTTATTTGCACTCTCCTGAGTTGAATTATCCAAGTAATTTGTCATGTTTGTTAATTGTTTTCTTGTAATATTTATTTTTATTTATATATTTTCTAGTTTGTGTGATCTCTCTCAACTACTCGAATCAAGTAGTGTGATATTTTCACGCAGGGAAAGGAAAGAAAAAGAAATACAGTGGTAGATCTCATGACTGTAATGCTTTCGTAATACAGTGTGGCGTTGGCACTACCTTTATTTTTGTTCGTCTTTTCATGAGTGTTGTACCTCTGTGAATAATTGTTTACAAGAGCAGGCATCATCATTGTCCACTATTTCTATCGCTACTTTTTTTTTAAACATAACCTTTGAGATGAAGGCCTGTGATGCTGATATAAATCGATGTTGATATCTGCGATTTTTACATGTTTACCTAACCTACTACCGATGATAGCTCGAAATTAAGTAGGTTCCGAGCCTCTGTAAACCTAACTGAAGTGATGGTAAACGTCATAGGTGTACTACACCATGGTTATCCTCTCATATTGGGACACACACCCCTTTGGTACTACCTCCGGCATAAAATAAGTGACACAGAGTCTAGATATGTAGCGTCTAGATACATGCTATCTAGACAAACTGTGTCATATATTTTGGGAAATAAGGAGTACATGAAGTTGGCTCGCATGTGCAGTTAGACACGAAGCTTCGTTTTGTCAAAAGCAAGCTAGGAACTTGCAATGAATGTGTATGTTGGGCATTCTTCAGTGGACCGTTAGTTCGTTGACGTGGCTGACTGATTTTTTTGAATGGCCCTTTGAATCTTTGTTTCCACTCTTCCCAGCATCCATATGGGCTAGAAATTTCAAAAGAATTGCCCCTGAATTAATTGTGAATTACCGCTTGTGCACGCTAGGTGGTCATCATCCTTCGAAGAAGATAAATTTGTGATTGACCCCGGACATGTGTGACTAATTCGTGCGGCCTGCTCTTAGGCACCTCCCTCGTGTATCTAGAGGTTGAATCTATTTCCAAAAAAAAATCTAAAGGTTGAATGTTTGAACTCTTCCTTAGTTGTATCAGTCCGACATTTTTGGAAAGAACGAAAAGAAAAAAATTAAGATCAGGATCTAGGTTCTACATATAGGTGTGGATGTTGTGCAGCCTACGTTTGCTCCAATCACACGATTTGGAGGGATACACAACGAGTGTTTCCCGTATGTCCATATATGTGGGTTTCAGGCTGGAAGATTGATCACTCTGGATCACCTTGAACCTCACGAGGGCATGTGATAGAGTAACGCGTTATATTTTTGGGGTGTATATCTTTGATTCTGTACACAACCCATTCTTCCGTCAAAGCATCGAAACAAAAAGCTTTTGCAAATATGCTCAGAAAACTTGTAATCTTTCTTTCTCAGGGGCCTACATGCAAAAAAAATGGGCTTTAAAAAGTTTTAACCAGTAAATTAGAGTATGTATGACGACCTTATGGGCCACCATCTTTCTTTTATATGTGGGCAACCATCTTAAAGGTGAAGTTAACCATCATTAAGTTGGTTTCATGTCCGTGGAGTACCATTGTCGTCGCTATCATAATTTAGTCTTCTCCACTGCTTGATGATATCAAGGTTGCCGGTGGATCACACTACACGAGATCTAGCAAAGTCATCCTCTAGTTTCTTTACACCATCTATTCTTCCTCAAAGTGAATTAGATATTGGGACGTTCTGTTCTTTGCGTGCTCGGCAGGTTAGTTTGATTGTACCTAGAATCACTACAGAAATGGAAAGCTACGCCGATGGCCGTCTAGGCCAGCCCCGCCAAGCAGCCGTCGGCGTAGAATTGCTCTCGGCGTATCCTATGCTACGTCTCGGCGTAGCATACGCCGACGGCTGCCCTCGGCGTAGCTATTTTTTATTTTATCTCATTAAACTTCGAAAAATCATAACTAATCATTCTAATTTGGAAAAATAAAAATAATATATCAAAATTTGCAGAAAAATAAGACCTATCTATCTACACTCAAATATTACACATTTGTAAATAAAAATTAAGTAAAACATAAAACATTATATATAGTTTAAAACGGGCATAAAAAATTCAAAAACGATCGAAACAATGTGAAACCTTCGCGTGGTGTTATATTATGTGACATAGTTAGAAGGAAAAATATTAAACTTGGTATATTGATTATGTCTCAAAGAAACCTTCACAAAATGACCTATCTCATTCGAGATTTCTTGGCTTTCGGGTCAAATGACCAATATTATGGCTAGAATTAAGGCATAATTTGGGATAATGTGCCCATATTATGCATACATGTGCATCATAGGATGGCAAACAATGTTGCAGGAGGAAGCTTTCCTTTTTGTCACACCAAAAAGCCATTTTCCATTTTCTGAGCATAAAAAAGGACGGTTTTGTGAAGCAACCATCAAATGGCTAATTCAAAATACTACCACCATATTTTACAAAAATACTAGAGCACCTTATATGGACAATGTCCCAACAGGGGGATATGAAACCTTTCCGTACACCTTTGGTGAAAAAGACAAATTCCTGCCGAATCGGTAGGAAGTGGGTCAGATATGAACTACAGGTATATGATCCGATGCTCATGTTTTTTTACAAAAATCATTTTTAGGTTCACAATTTTCTATTTTATCAAAGATCCAATGCAAGTTTAGCGAGGCTCAGCCCCGAGCTAAGAATCTTCATGCCCGCCGTTTGACAAAGTTTAACGATAGTTTAAAATGGGCATAAAAAATTCAAAAAGACAGAAACAATGTGAAACCTTCACGTAGTGTCATATTATGTGACATAGTTATAAGGAAAAATATCAAACTTGATATATTGATTATGTCTCAAAAAACCTTCACAAAATGACCTATCTCATTCGAGGTTTCTTGGCTTTCGGGTCAAAGGACCAATGTTATGGCTAGAATCAAGGCATAGTTTGTGATAATGCCCATATTATGCATACACATACATTATGGGATGGCGAACAATGTTGCAGGAGAAAGTTTTCCTTTTTGTCGCACCAAACAGCCATTTCCCATTTTCCGAGCACAAAAAACGAACGGTTTTATGAAGCAACCACCAAATGGCTAATTCAAAATGCTACCACCACATTTTACGAAAATACTATACCACCTTATATGGACAATGTCCCAACAGGGGGATCCAAAACCTTTCCGTCCACCTCTGGTGAAAAAGACAAATTCCTGCCGAATCGGTAGAAAATGGGTCAGATATGAACTATAGGTACATGATCCGATGCTCATGTTTTTTAAAAAAATCATTTTTAGGTTCACAATATGCTATTTTATCAAAGATCCAATGCAAGTTTAGCGAGACTCGGCCCCGAGCTAAGAATCTTCATGCCCGCTGTTCGATAAAGTTTGACGGTAGTTCAAAACAGGCATAAAAATTCAAAAACGATCGAAACAATACGAAACCTTCGCGTGGTGTCATATTATGTGACATAGTTATAAGGAAAAATATCAAACATGATATATTGATTATGTATCAAAAAACCTTCACAAAATGACCTATCTCATTCGAGGTTTCTTGGCTTTCGGGTCAAATGACCAATGTTATGGCTAGAATCAAGGCATAGTTTGTGATAATATGCCCATATTATGCATACACATGCATCATGAGATGGCGAACAATGTTGCAGGAGGAAGTTTTCCTTTTCGTCGCACCAAAATGCTATTTTCCATTTTCTGAGCATAAAAAACGGACGGTTTTGTGAAGCAACCACCAAATGGATACCACCACATTTTACAAAAATACTATACCACCTTATATGGACAATGTCCCAACAGGGGGATCCAAAACCTTTCCGTCCACCTCTGATGAAAAAGACAAATTCCTGCCGAATTGGTAGGAAGTGGTTCAGATATGAATTACAGGTACACGATCCTATGCTCATGTTTTTTTACAAAAATCATTTTTAGGTTCACAATATGCTATTTTATCAAAGATCCAATGCAAGTTTTCCTTTTCATCGCACCAAAAAGCCATTTTTCATTATCCGAGCGCAAAAAGGGGATTTTCTAAAGCAACCACCAAATAGCTAATTCAAAAACGGAGGGTTTGTGATTAGTTGATATGGATATTATATTTGGATTCCTCGCATTTTTCTGATCAATTTAGACATATTATTTGTTGAATTTCCGATTTACATATTTAAAGATATTAATTATTCCATATTAAATAGAAAAATACAAAAAAGTAAAATTATTATATTTTCATTTGAATTCAATAATATTTTTACTTATTCATTAATTTTTACTTAAATAATTGTTTGTAATTTTAAAAATACAAAAATGTGACATCATGATATAAGAGTATAGGATTGATATCATAGTATTGGCAACAATGTATGAATTACTTTGCGGAAACGGATTCTGAAGGAACGAGAAAGTTAAGCGTGCTGGAGCTGGAGTAGTATTAGGATGTGTGACCGGCCGGGAAGTTTGACTAAGACTGAAATTTAATCAAATATTAAGTGTAATTAGTGTTAAAAATGTTCAAAGTGGGAGATTAACGAGTCAAACAATTCAAAGAATAAAAAAATTAAGAAAAAAATAAAATAAAAAAAATTTTTTTAAAATATTTTTGCAACCTGCCGACAGTCCATGCCAACGTCCGCTACACCGAGGGCAAAGCCGTCGGTGTAGCGTACGCGGACAACATTTCAATATGCCGACGGCTTGAGTGTGCTCCGCCGAGGGAGATTTTTGCTGAGGAGGCTACGCCGAGGGCAGTCGTGTTGGAGATATGCCCAAGAGGCAATAATAAAGTGGTTATTATCATATCTTCACACTTATGATAAATGTTTACATACCATGCTATAATTGTATTAACCGGAAACATTAATACTTGTGTGATTTGTTAACTAAAATAAGAGTCCCTAGTAAAGCCTCTTGTTAAACTAGCTTGTTGGTTAATATATGATCATGGTTTCCTGATCATGAACATAGAGATGTTATTAACAACAGGATCATATCATTAGGAGAATGATGTGATGGACATACTCCTATAGATAAGCGTAGCATAAAGATCAAGTCATTTCATTAGTTCAATTGCTATATGCTTTCTGATACATAGTAACCTAATTTCTTCGACCATGA
The DNA here is from genome assembly GCA_030063025.1 of Avena longiglumis. Classification (NCBI taxonomy): domain Eukaryota; kingdom Viridiplantae; phylum Streptophyta; class Magnoliopsida; order Poales; family Poaceae; genus Avena; species Avena longiglumis. The sequence continues at coordinate 186,606,227 of CP125974.1, read as the reverse complement.
GATCATGCATATCACCTTTACCGGATGGATGCTTTGATGACATCAAACACCACACCGTAACTGGGTGGCTATAAAGGTGGCATTGAGTGTTTGGAAAGTATTGGTTGAGACACATGGATCAAGATTGGGATTTGTCCATCCATATGACGGATAGATATACTCTGGGCCCTCTCGGTGGAATGTCATCCAATTAGCTTGCAAGCATGTGACTGGCTCACAAGGGATCACATATCACGGGAACGAGAAAAGAGTACTTATCGGTAACGAGGTTGAACTAGGTATGCAGAGATACCGACGATCATAACCTCGGATAAGTAAACTATCGTGAGACAAAGGGAAATTGGTATCGTATGTAAGTGGTTCATTCGATAGCAAAGTAATCAGAGAAATATGTGGAGCCATATGAATTTCCGATTCCTCTATTGGTTATTGTTGGAGAAGTGTCTCGATCATGTCCGCATAATTCACGAACCGTAGGGAGACTTAAGGAAGGATTCGACGTTGTTTGAGTAGTTATGGTATTATGAGAAAGAGACCGAATGTTGTTCGGAGTCTCGGATGGGATCCGGGATATCACGAGGTGATCCGGAATGGTCCGAAGAATAAGATTCATATAAGGAAAGTCCCGTTTCGGAGTTCGGGAATGATTCCGGTGTTTTCATCGGGAATGTTCTAGAAGGTTTCGGATTGTCCGGCACTCCGGGGGGGAGGGTACATGAATGTGTCATTGAATGATTGCATCATGTACTAAGTGTTCTTGCTGTTCCAAAACTGAAAAGTCAAAATGCCAGTTTCAAAGTCAAACGGCTAAAACAGGAAACTGTGGAAAACAGGAAACTGTGGGAAACAGGAAACTGTGGGAAACAGGAAACTGTGGGAAACAAGCAAGAGGTGGTTGGAACCGACTTGGGGGAGGAGTCCCTCCAAGCCGGCGCGCCAACCAAGGCCGACTTGGGGAGGTACTCCCCTCCCCTTGGCCGCCCCTCCCACCTATAAAAGGAGGGGCAGGGCCTCCTCCTCTAGACACACAAGTTCCTATCCTCTAATCTCCGGTTTAGAGCCGTTTTGGTTTAGAGCTTCTAATTGCTCTAGCCCACGGTTTAGAGCCTTCTAATTGGTGTGTCTAATCCCTAGACCACTAATATCTCTCTCTCATACTCCACCATACTCGCTCCGGCTTAAGGCGAAGACCTGCGGGATCTCCCCTCTACTTCCGGTACCACGCCGTTGTGCTGCCGGAATCGCGAGGAGAGTGCTAAAACCTCCACTGCCTGCTGGAACAAGGGAGAGGAAGGTCTTCGTCGAGTACCGAACGTGTGACCGATCAAGGAGCGCCTTTAACGCAGCGCCGGAAGGATTGTGTACGCGATCTTGAGATCGGCAAGTGTACGACTACATCACCCACGAGAATCTGCTCTCGTTAACCGCTTTGGAATCTTCGAGGGTGAGTTCCTCTATCGACTCGTTGATATAATCTAGTAGATAGATCTTGGCTTGTTTGTTTGCATGCGGTAGAAAATTTTTGTTTTCCATGCTACGAACCCCTACAGTGGTATCAGAGCCAGGTCTATATGTAGATCTGTTGCACGAGTAGAACACAATGGTCATTGTGGGCGTTGATGCTTTTATTGTCGATTGCTTCTTGTGTACTTTGCATCTTGCGGTATGTTGGGATGAAGCGGCCCGGGCTAACCTTACATGACATCGTTCATGAGACTTGCTCCACGCTTGGCATGCAACTTGTATTGCATAAGTGGCTTTGCGGGTGCCTGTTTCTCCTAGCATAGTTAAGATTCAATTTACAACAGGTGATTGACAATACTAGTATCAATGTTGTGGTTCTTGTTCGTAAGTTAGAACGACACTTATTGAAAGCCCCAAACCACGTAAAACATGCAAAGAAAATTAGAGGCGTCTAACTTTGTTTTGCAAGGGTGTACTGTGATGTGATATGGCCATGATTGTGATTATATATGATGTATGCAATGTTCCTTATTGTAAGTTGGCAACCGGCAGGAGCCATATGGTTGTCTTTAAATTCTGTTAAGACCCGCATGTCTATTCAAAGTAGTTGTAATAGTTGAAGCCGGTGGACGACAACCATGGAGAAGCATCATTGACCTTGATGCAATGTCGGTGATGATGGAGATCATGTTCGTGCTAGAAGATGGAGATCGGAAGCACAAAGAAGAAAGGCCATATCATATCACATATTATGAATTGCATGTGATGTTAATCCTTTATGCATCTTGTATTGCTTAGTAGATGACGGTAGCATTATAAGATGATCCCTCATGCACACAAATTTCAAGTCATAAAGTGTTCACCCTTAGTTAGCACCGTTGCTAAAGCTTGTTGTTTCGAAGCACCACGTGATGATCGGGTGTGTTAGATTCTACAAGTGTATACAACGTGAGCAAGCCAGATTTGCTCATGCGGAAACTAAGGTTTGATCTTGACGAGCCTAGCATGTACAGACATGGCCTCAGGAACACGGATTACAGAAAGGTAGAGCATGAGTCATATAGTAGATATGATGAACATGTTGATTGTTCGCCATTGAAGATATATCAACTCTCGTGATGATCGGTTTTGATGTGGTGGATTTGGTTCTGTGATCACTAAAACAATGTGAGGGATATTGTTTTGAGTGGAGTTCACCTAGATTAATTTACTTATTAATTAGAACTCAATTTATCATAAACTAAATCAAAGTGAATTTGCATAGTTGTAGTCATTGGCATCCGTTTACCACCTTGCGCTTAGTTATAATTGAGATAATAGAACTATAGAATTCTGGTTAGTTACTTTCTTAACCGGTATCGTATTGTTTTGAAGTGTTAATCTAAAGTTTAAAAGTCCTATTGCAAACTTTCATGAAGTTCAGTTACTCCATGAAGTTTAATAATTAGTATTAAATCAAGAGTAACAATTCCAAGTGTTAGTGTATAAGTATCATGTTTGTTTCCATGATTCTTGATATTCAAAGGATTGTCTTAATATCAAGGTTATCTAGGATCTGAAAGAGTTGTTTGAAACCATGATGTGTGGAAGATATTGTGATATCTGAAACGAAGTTTTGGTTGCAACATGATAGAGTATAATATGGCAAAAGTCATGTTCTCATATTTGATGAGAATTTGCAAAAGGTTGGAGACACTAGTTGTCCTAATCGTCCAAAAGGATTTGGAGAGCAACATTATACTCATGATTCACCGTTATAAGCTAAAAGTAGCTTGATCATGGATAAATCCATGATGAGGGTGAATATTTGATGTAGGTAAAATGTTTACTACACCAAGAGATTACTAAAGAAAGGAATTTGAAAGAACACCAAACATTAGATAATGGTGATCTACTTCAAAGTGCAAATCCAAAGACATTGGTATTTAACTATACATGCAATGGACTATGTGTCATATGTATGACTCCACTATTGATGTTGATAGATTCTTTCAAATAGAAAAGGAAATACTGAAAGAGAATCTCATAAATATATGGCAGAAAGGAAAAGACTAGAATTGTTCAGCTTAAGTATATAGAAGATATACATGTTATGGCTATATTCTTTGCTTATTAAACAATGTGGTTCTCAAGTATTTGATACTGAATTTGTTGGTGTGAATCGTCATACGAAACAACACAATTCATGAACTACAATGGCCTAAGTAACTAGCAAAATAATATGTGATGATGTTCATCGAGAACAAATAAAGGGTTATTGTGTTGCTCATTAAACATCAAAGCTTGCCTTCAAGATTTGTTTTATCAGGTATTATGAGAACAAAAGGGTTGTTCAAATAAATTACCATAATCCATAAAAGATGGATGATTCACAAATCTCGTTGGAGAAATCACATCCATAAAACTAGTGCTAAAAATGTCGAAAGACAAATTGATTGAAAGATCACTTATGAAGTGACATCGCCGTTTAAATTATAATGGAAAGAAAACATGAAGAAACTCCATGTGGATGGAATTTTGGAGTCTTCTGATTTTTGATCAAATGACGCTTGTGAAACTTTCCTAGAGATAATTAAAACTTCGTTCATAGGCCAAAAGGGAACGAATGACTAGCTTATTGGAACTTATACATATTGTTGTACGAAATCCATTATGTGTAGTCAAAAGCGATGGATTTCAACTTCGTATGCTTTCTCCGAAATTTTGAGTGAATATATGAATATTTACTTAATAAGGATGAAGTATGAAACATTTGAAAAGTTCAAAGACTTTCAAGATGAAGTGCAAAATCATTGTAACAAGAGTACAAACAGTTTATGATAAAGATCATAAAGGAAGATATTTGAGTTACAGAGTTTAGCATAATACCTAAGATTTAAGGAATCGTTCCGTGGATTTGCATTTCCCGAAACACCATAAGGGTATGGAGCGTTCGAGGTATGTAATTAAACCTTGTTTGACATGGTAAGATCAAAGGTATAATTCATAAAACTGCCATTATATTTTAAAGATTAAAAGCTTTAGAGACTACCGTTTTCCTGAAAAGAGCTCCATCATAATCCGTTGAAATGACACCATATAAAGTTATGGTTTGGGATAAAACCCAAGTTGTCCTTTCTTAAACATTGGTATGCTTTGCATAAGAAAGATGTTTGCAACCAAAGTCGGATGAACTTGTCTTTGTATGTTATTTTGAATAAGCGTTAAGTATTCCTCTATAACACCGAGACAAAAGTGTTTGTCGCTTAGAACGTCAAGTTTCTTTGGGAAGGAATTTTTCGTGAAAAGTTAAGTGGGAGGACAATAGAACTTTGATAAGGTTAAAGAACCTTAGCTATATGTGCGAGTTGCGCTTGAAAAGTGTTAGAGGCGACAAAGCTCATGGCTCACGTACCTCAAAGGTTGTGGTCACGGAGATCCAAGTTCCTATTGAAACAAGTAGGTCGGATGAACAATCAAATACCAAGATTTGAGGGTTGAATCATTATTTGAGAATAATTAACCGACTACATGCAAAGAAGCGATGATGGGCCCTGACTCCGTCAAATGGCTTGAAGCCATAAAATCTGTGATAGTTCCATACATGAGAAATCAAGTTTTGAACTTGAAGGACCCTCGAGAAAGGTGTAAGACCTTACCGTTGTGTCTGGATCTATAAATAAATAGACATGGATGTTGCACATTTATGAAATAGTCGACATGTTGGGAAAGAGTTCACAACAATGTTCAAAGGTTGACTATGACAAGATTTGATCTTTCATAATGATATTTAGTCTAGACGGATTAATGTAGCAACCACTACATATAATTTTGTTATATGGTAGTTGAATAAACAAAACAAGTTATTCTCATAGAATCGTTACCTAGGACATGTGCATAACACGGTCCATAGGGTTTTGTTAATTCAAAGGATGCTAAAAGCATATGCAAACTTCAATGGTTGAAGTAAGCATCGCGGAGTTGGAACCTTCACTATGATGAAACTGTTAAAGGAGTTTAAAAGTTCATTAGAGACAATGAAGATGCTTGCATTTGCAAGAAATTAAGTGGGAGCGCTAAGACATGTTTCTAATACATTATGTGGAAGACATATTGTTGATTGGAAATAATGTATCTTTTATTAACACATATTAAGAATTTCATCTCGATGAAAGTGTAGGGGTTCGTAGCATGGAAAACAAAAATTTTCTATCGCATACAAACAAACAAGCCAAGATCTATCTACTAGATTGTAGCAACGAGTCGATGGTATAACTTACCCTCGAAGATTCCAAAACGTTTAACGAGAGCGGATTCTCGTGGGTGATGTAGTCGTACTCTTCCCGATCTCAAGATCGTGTAGACGATCCTTCCAGCGCCACGTTCAAGCGCCCCCAGATCGGTCACACGTTCGGTACTGACGAAGACCTTCCTCTCCCTTGTTCCAAAGAAAATGAGGTTGTAGCACTCTCTCGCGATTCCGCAAAGACAACGTGCAGTACCGAAGTAGAGGGAGATCCCCAGGCTTCGCTTAAGCCGGTGCAGTATGGTGGAGCTTATGAGAGAGGCTATTAGTGGTCTAGTAATTAGACACACCAATTAGAAGGCTCTAAACCAATTAGAAGGCTCTAAACCGTGGCTAAAGCAATTAGAAGCTCTAAACCAAAACGGCTCTAAACCGGAGATCTAGAGTAGAAAGTTATGTGTCTATGGAGGAGCCCCTCCTTATATGGGAGGGGTCCTTGGCGCGCCAGGAGGAGAGGAGTCCTCCCCAACTCGGCCTTGGCTGGGCGCCTGGAGGAGTCCAACTCCTCCTCCGTGTTGGTTCCAACTCCTCTTGCTTGTTTCCCACAGTTTCTTGTTTTGGCGCTTGACTTTCAAACTGGACATTTGACTTTTCTGTTTTAGGATTCAATTTAATCCTTTATTTGGGACAGCAAGAACACTTAGTACATGATGCAATCATTCAATGAGCAATGACACATTCATGTACCCTTCCCCCCCGGAGTGCCGGACAATCCGGAACCTTCTAGAACATTCCCGATGAAAACACCGGAATCATTCCCGAACTCCGAAACGGGACTTTCCTTATATGAATCTTATTCTCCGGACCATTCCGGATCACCTCGTGATATCCCGGATCCCATCCGAGACTCCGAACAACATTCGGTCTCTTTCTCATAATACCATAACTACTCAAACAACGTCGAATCCTTAAGTGTGTCTCCCTACGGTTCGTGAATTATGCGGACATGATCGAGACACTTCTCCGAACAATAACCAATAGAGGAATCTGGAAATTCATATGGCTCCCACATATTTCTACGATTACTTTGCGATCGAATGAACCACTTACATACGATACCAATTTCCCTTGTCTCACGATATGTTACTTATCCGAGGTTATGATCGTCGGTATCTCTGCATACCTAGTTCAACCTCGCATCGATAAGTACTCTTTCGTTCCCGTGATATGTGATCCCTTGTGACCAAGTCACATGCTTGCAAGCTAATTGGATGACATTCCACCGAGAGGGCCCAGAGTATATCTATCCGTCATGAGGATGGACAAATCCCACTCTTGATCCATGTGTTTCAACCAATACTTTCCGAACACTCAATGCCACCTTTATAGCCACCCGCCACGGTGTGGTGTTCGATGTCATCAAAGCATCCATCCGGTAAAGGTGATATGCATGATCTCATGGTCGAAGGAATTAGGTTACTATGTATCAGAAAGCATATAGCAATTGAACTATTTAAATGACTTGATCTTTATGCTACGCTTATCTATAGGAGTATGTCCATCACATCATTCTCCTAATGATATGATCCTGTTGTTAATAACATCTCTATGTTCATGATCAGGAAACCATGATCACATATTAACCAACAAGCTAGTTTAACAAGAGGCTTCACTAGGGACTCTTATTTTAGTTTACAAATCACACAAGTATTAATGTTTCCGGTTAATACAATTATAGCATGGTATGTAAACATTTATCATAAGTGTGAAGATATGATAATAACCACTTTATTATTGCCTCTTGGGCATATCTCCAACAGTCTCCCACTTGCACTAGAGTCAATAATCTAGTTTCAAACCTTTGTGTATATAACACCTATGGCTTTCCGGTGTTGTATGTACACGATTGCTAGTGGTCAACTGATCTCCGGATCTTACACTTCTGTGTCCGTGTAATTGCATGTCTTTGCGTCTCTACGCATCACTCATTCTCTAATGATATGGCTTTGTATAAATTTGGTCTTTCGGTGTGACCTTTAGCTCTTTGGGGTTAAAACATGTTGATAATATTGTCGCACAATATATCTTCATAGTATTATCCCACTGTGAACTACACCTAGTTTGATAACAAACTACTTGACACAAATGCCCTCTTTTGCTGCTAAAATAGCAGTTATATACTTGGCCTTTTGTTGTAGTATCTGTCACAATGTCTTAACTTTGGAACTCATCCAAATCCATTATGGAACTCACCTTCCATTATATTGTGCCACCCTTAGTATAGATTGAGATAAACTTAATTTGTACTTTGTGACAAAGCTAGTATCAATGTAGTACTTTTGCAATGAACTAACCATCTATTTGTCACTTCTACAAATATTATACTCTTAGTTCTTCCAAAAGATCATAAGAATATCCTTACTATTGTCAAATGATCATCTTACGAATCATTCTGGTATATGCTCACAACATTTAGAGCATAGGACATATCTGGATTTGTACATATCACAATATGATATAAATACTCTTTGTGATTTTATACATCAAGTATCAATCTATACTTGATTATTTGTTTCACTTTACCAAATTTCAATACACTTGAATATATCATCAACATTGGATTTATTCAATCCTTTCTGTGCGACAAGAACCTCTCTTGTAGTTTCTATATTGAACTCATTCAATATCTTGTCTATGTACTTCTGGCACAACCATATTAGCGTCTATTGATGCCAAATATTTAGGTTTTGCCTAAGTCTTTCATCGGGATGAAATTCTTAATATGTGTTAATAAAAGATACATTATTTCCAATCAACAATATGTCTTCCACATAATGTATTAGAAACATGTCTTACCGCTCCCACTTAATTTCTTGCAAATGCAAGCATCTTCATTGTCTCTAATGAACTTTTAAACTCCTTTAACAGTTTCATCATAGTGAAGATTCCAACTCCGCGATGCTTACTTCAACCATTTAAGTTTGCATATACTTTTAGCATCCTTTGAATTAACAAAACCCTATGGACCGTGTCATGCACACGTCCTAGGTAACGATTCTATTAGAAGAACTTGTTTTGTTTATTCAACTACCATATAACAAATTATATGTAGTGGTTGCTACATTAATCCGTCTAGACTAAATATCGCTATGACAGATCAAATCTTGTCATATACAACCTTTGAACATTGTTGTGAACTCTTTCCCAACATGTCGACTATTTCATAGATGCGAAACATCCATGTCTATTTCTTTATAGATCCAGACACAACTATAAGGTCTTACACCTTTCTCGAGGGTCCTTCAAGTTCAAAACTTGATTTTCTCGTGTATGGAACTATCACGGATTTTATGGCTTCAAGCCATTTTACGGAGTCAGGGCCCATCATCGCTTCTTTGCATGTAGTCAGTTCATTATTCTCAAATAATGATTCAACCCTCAAATCTTGGTATTTGATTGTTTATCCGACCTACTTGTTTCAATAGGAACTTGGATCTCCGTGACCACAACCTTTGAGGTACGTGAGCCATGAGCTTTGTTCTCGCCCTAACACTTTTCGGTCTTTGCGCAACTCTGCACATATAGCTAAGGTTCTTTCAACCTTATCAAAGTTCTATTGTCCTCCCACTTAACTTTTCACGAAAAATTCCTTCTCAAAGAAACTTGACGTTTTAAGTGACAAACACTTTTGTCTCTGGTGTTATGGAGGAATACTTAACAGTTATTCGAAATAACATACAAAGACAGGTTTATCCGACTTTGGTTGCAAAACAACTTTCTTATGCAAAGCATACCAATGTTTAAGAAAGGACAACTTGGGTTTTATCCCAAACCATAACCTTATATGGTGTCATTTCAACGGATTATGATGGAGCTCTTTTCAGTGGAAAAACGGTAATCTCTAAAGCTTTTAATCTTTAAAATATAATGGCAGTTTTATAAATTATACCTTTGATCTTACCATGTCAAACAAGGTTTAATTACATATCTCGAACGCTCCATACTCTTATGGTGTTTCGGGAAAATGCAAATCCATGGAACGATTCCTTAAATCTTAGGTATTATGCTAAACTCTGTAACTCAAATATCTTCCTTTATGATCTTATCATAAACTATTTATATTCTTGTTACAATGATTTTGCACTTCATCTTGAAAGTCCTTGAACTTTTCAAATGTTTCACACTTCATCCTTATTAAGTAAATATTCATATATTCACTCAAATTTTCGGAGAAAGCATATGAAGTTGAAATCCATCGCTCTTGACTACACATAATGGATTTCATACAACAATATGTACAAATTCCAATAAGCTAGTCTTTCGTTCCCTTTTGGCCTATGAACGAAGTTTTAATTATCTCTAGGAAAGTTTCACAAGCGTCATGTGATCAAAAATCAAAAGACTCCAAAATTCCATCCACATGGAGTTTCTTCATGTGTTCTTTCCAATATAATTTAAACGGCGATGTCACTTCATAAGTGACCTTTCAATCAATTTGTCTTTCGACATTTTTAGCACTAGTTTTATGGACGTGATTTCTCCAACGATATTTGTGAATCATCCATCTTTTATGGATTACGGCAATTATTTGAACAACCCTTTTGTTCTCATAATACCTGATAAAACAAATCTTGAAGGCAAGCTTTGATGTTTAACGAGCAACACAATAACCCTTTATTTGTTCTCGATGAATATCATCACATATTCTTTTGCTAGTTACTTAGGCCATTGTAGTTCATGAATTGTGTTGTTTCGTATGACGATTCACACCAACAAATTCAGTATCAAATACTTAAGAACCACATTGTTTAACAAGCAAAGAATACAACCATAACACGTATATCATCTATATACTTAAACTGAACAATTCTAGTCTTTTCTTTTCTGCCATATACTTATGAGATTCTCTTTCAGTATTTCCTTTTCTGTTTGAAAGAATCTATCAACATCAACAGTGGAGTCATACATATGACATATAGTCCAAAGCGTGTATAGTTAAATACCAATGTCTTTGGACTTGCACTTTGAAGTAGATCACCATCATCAAATGTTTGGTGTTCTTTCAAATTCCTTTCTTTAGTAATCTCTTGGTGTAGTAAACATTTTACCTACATCAAATATTCACCCTTAACATGGAATCGTCCATGATCAAGCTACTATTAGCTTATAACGATGAATTATGAGTATAATGTTGCTATCCAAAACCTTTTGGAGGATCAGGACAACGAGTGTCTCCAACCTTTTGCAAATTCTCATCAAATGTGAGAACATGACTTTTGCCATATTATACTCTATCATGTTGCAACCAAAACTTTGTTTCAGATATCACAATATCTTCCACACATCATGGTTTCTGAAATAACTCTTTCAGATCCTAGATAACCTTGATATTAAGAGAATTCTTTGAATATCAAGAATCATGGAGACAAACATGATACTCATATACTAACTCTTGGAATTGTCACTCTTGATTTAATACCAATTATTAAACTTCATGGAGTAACAACAACTTAATGAAAGTTTGCAATAGGACTTTTAAACTTTACATTAACACTTCAAAACAATACGATACCAACAGTAAAGTAACTAACCAGAATTCTATAGCTCTATCATCTCAATTATAACTAAGCGCAAGGTGGTAAACGGATGCCAATGACTACAACAACTATGCAAATTCACTTTGATTTAGTTTATGATAAATTGAGTTCTAATTAATAATTAAATTAATCTAGGTGAACTCCCACTCAAAACAATATCCCTCACATTGTTTTAGTGATCACACGAACCAAATCCACCACATCAAAACCGATCATCACGAGAGTTGATATAGCTTCAATGGCGAACAATCAACATGTTCATCATATCTACTATATGACTCATGCTCTACCTTTCGTAATCCGTGTTCCCGAGGCCATGTCCGTACATGCTAGGCTCGTCAAGATCAAACCTTAGTTTCGCATGAGCAAATCTGGCTTGCTCACGTTGTATACACTTGCGTAATCTAGCACACCCGATCATCACGTGGTGTTTCGAAACAACAAGCTTTAGCAACGGTGCTAACTAAGGGTGAACACTTTATGATTTGAAATTCATGTGCATGAGGGATCATCTTATAATGCTACCGTCGTCTACTAAGCAATACAAGATGCATAAAGGATTAACATCACATGCAATTCATAATATGTGATATGATATGGCCTTTTCTTCTTTGTGCTTCCGATCTCCCTCTTCCAAAGACGAACATGATCTCCATCATCACCGCATTGCATCAAGGTCAATGACGCCTCTCCATGGTTGTCGCCCACGGCTTCAACTATTACAACTACTTTGAATAGACACGGGTCTTAACATAATTTAAAGACAACCATATGGCTTCGCCGGTTGTCGACTTACAATAAGGAACATTGCATACATCAAATATAATCACAATCATGGCCATATCACATCACACACCCACGCAAAACAAAGTTAGACGCTTCTACTTTCTTTGCATATTTTACGTGGTTTGGGGCTTTCAATAAGTGTCGTTCTAACTTACGAACAAGAACCACAACATTGATACTAGCATTGTTGATCACCCGTTGTAAATTGGATCTTAACTATGCTAGGAGAAACATGCACCATAAAGCCACTTATGCAATACAAGTTACATGTCAAGCGTGGAGCAAGTCTCATGAACGATGTCATGTAAGGTTAGCCGGGCCGCTTCATCCCAACATACCGCAAGATGCAAAGTACACAAAAGCAATCTACAATAAAGCATCAACGCCCACAATGACCATTGTGTTCTACTCGGCAACAGATCTACATATAGACACGGCTCGATACCCTTTGTAGGGGTTCGTAGCATGGAAAACAAAAATTTTCTATCGCATACAAACAAACAAGCCAAGATCTATCTACTAGATTGTAAACGAGTCGATGGTATAACTTACCTCGAAGATTCCAAAACGTTAACGAGAGCGATTCTCGTGGGTGATGTAGTCGTACTCTTCCCGATCTCAAGATCGTAGACGATCCTTCCAGCCACGTTAAAGCGCGCTCCTGATCGGTCACACGTTCGGTACTGACGAAGACCTTCCTCTCCTTGTTCCAAAGAAAATGGAGGTTGTAGCACTCTCCTCGCGATTCGGCAAAGACAACGGCGTGGTCCGGAAGTAGAGGGAGATCCCAGGCTTCGCCTTAAGCCTGCAAGTATGGTGGAGCTTATGAGAGAGGCTATTAGTGGTCTAGTAATTAGACACACCAATTAGAAGGCTCTAAACCAATTAGAAGGCTCTAAACCTGGCTAAAGCAATTAGAAGCTCTAAACCAAAACGGCTCTAAACCGGAGATCTAGAGTAGAAAGTTATGTGTCTATGGAGGAGCCCTGCCTCCTTATATGGGAGGGGGTCCTTGGCGGCCAGGGAGGGAGGAGTCCTCCCAACTCGGCCTTGGCTGGGCGCCCGAGGAGTCCAACTCCTCCTCCAGGTTGGTTCCAACTCCTCTTGCTTGTTTCCCACAGTTTCTTGTTTTGGCGCTTTGACTTTCAAACCGGACATTTGACTTTTCTGTTTTAGGATTCAATTTAATCCTTTATTTGGGACAGCAAGAACACTTAGTACATGATGCAATCATTCAATGAGCAATGACACATTCATGTACCCTTCCCCGAGTGCCGGACAATCCGAACCTTCTAGAACATTCCCGATGAAAACACCTAATCATTCCCGAACTCAAACGGACTTTCCTTATATGAATCTTATTCTCCGGACCATTCCGGATCACCTCGTGATATCCGGATCCCATCCGAGACTCAACAACATTCGGTCTCTTTCTCATAATACCATAACTACTCAAACAACGTCGAATCCTTAAGTGTGTCTCCCTACGGTTCGTGAATTATGCGGACATGATCGAGACACTTCTCGAACAATAACCAATAGAGGAATCTGAAATTCATATGGCTCCACATATTTCTACGATTACTTTGCGATCGAATGAACCACTTACATACGATACCAATTTCCTTTTGTCTCACGATATGTTACTTATCCGAGGTTATGATCGTCGGTATCTCTGCATACCTAGTTCAACCTCACATCGATAAGTACTCTTTTCTCGTTCCGTGATATGTGATCCCTTGTGACCAAGTCACATGCTTGCAAGCTAATTGGATGACATTCCACCGAGAGGCCCAGTATATCTATCCGTCATGAGGATGGACAAATCCCACTCTTGATCCATGTGTTTCAACCAATACTTTCCGAACACTCAATGCCACCTTTATAGCCACCCGATTACGGTGTGGTGTTCGATGTCATCAAAGCATCCATCCGTAAAGGTGATATGCATGATCTCATGGTCGAAGGAATTAGGTTACTATGTATCGTAAAGCATATAGCAATTGAACTATTTAAATGACTTGATCTTTATGCTACGCTTATCTATAGGAGTATGTCCATCACATCATTCTCCTAATGATATGATCCTGTTGTTAATAACATCTCTATGTTCATGATCAGGAAACCATGATCACATATTAACCAACAAGCTAGTTTAACAAGAGGCTTCACTAGGGACTCTTATTTTAGTTTACAAATCACACAAGTATTAATGTTTCCGGTTAATACAATTATAGCATGGTATGTAAACATTTATCATAAGTGTGAAGATATGATAATAACCACTTTATTATTGCCTCTTGGGCATATCTCCAACAGAAAGACTTAGGCAAAACCCAAATATTTGGCATCAATAGATGCTAATATGGTTGTGCCAGAAGTACATAGACGAGATATTGAATGAGTTCAATATAGAAACTACAAGAAAGGTTCTTGTCACACAGAAAGGATTGAAAGAGTTCAGTGTTGATGATATATTCAAGTGTATTGACATTTGGTAAAGTGAAACAAATAATCAAGTATAGATTGATACTTGATGTATGAAATCACAAAGAGTATTTATATCAATCATACTGTGATATGTACAAATCCAGATATGTCCTATGCTCTAAATGTTGTGAGCATATACCAGAATGATTCGTAAGATGATCATTGGACAATAGTAAAGATATTCTTATGATCTTTTGGAAGAACTAAGAGTATATTATTTGTAGAAGTGACAAATATATGGTTAGTTCATTGTAAAAGTACTACATTGATACTAGCTTTGTCACAAAGTACAAATTAAGTTTATCTCAATCTAAACTAAGGGTGGCACAATATAATGGAAAGTGAGTTCCATAATGGATTTGGATGAGTTCCAAAGTTAAGACATTGTGATGTATACTACAACAAAAGGCTAAGTATATGGCTGCTATTATAGCGACAAAAGAAGGCATTTGTGTCAAGTAGTTTGTTATCAAACTAGGTGTAGTTCACGCGGATAATACTATGACGATATATTGCGACAATATTATCAACATGTTTTAACCCCAAAGAACTAAAGGTCACACCAAAGGACCAAATTTGCGAAGCCATCTCATTAGAGAATGAGTGATGCGAGGACGCAAAGACATGCAATTACACACGGACACGGAAGTGTCGATCCGGAGATCGTTGACCACTAGCAATCGTGTACATACAACACTAGGAAAGCCATAGGTGTTGAATACAAAAGGTTTGAAACTAGATTATTGACTCTAGTGCAAGTGGGAGACTGGAGATATGCCCAAGAGGCAATAATAAAGTGGTTATTATCATATCTTCACACTTATGATAAATGTTTACATACCATGCTATAATTGTATTAACCGAAACATTAATACTTGTGTGATTTGTAAACTAAAATAAGAGTCCCTAGTAAAGCCTCTTGTTAAACTAGCTTGTTGGTTAATATATGATCATGGTTTCGATCATGAACATAGAGATGTTATTAACAACAGGATCATATCATTAGGAGAATGATGTGATGGACATACTCCTATAGATAAGTAGCATAAAGATCAAGTCATTTCATTAGTTCAATTGCTATATGCTTTCGATACATAGTAACCTAATTCCTTCGACCATGAGATCATGCATATCACCTTTACGGATGGATGCTTTGATGACATCAAACACCACACCATAACCGGGTGGCTATAAAGGTGGCATTGAGTGTTCGGAAAGTATTGGAGACACATGGATCAAGATTGGGATTTGTCCATCCATATGACGGATAGATATACTCTGGGCCCTCTCGGTGGAATGTCATCCAATTAGCTTGCAAGCATGTGAAGCTCACAAGGGATCACATATCACGGAACGAGAAAAGAGTACTTATCTAACGAGGTTGAACTAGGTATGCAGAGATACGACGATCATAACCTCGGATAAGTAAACTATCGTGAGACAAAGGGAAATTGGTATCGTATGTAAGTGGTTCATTCGATAGCAAAGTAATCGTAGAAATATGTGGAGCCATATGAATTTTATTCCTCTATTGGTTATTGTTCGAGAAGTGTCTTGATCATGTCCGCATAATTCACGAACCGTAGGGAGACACACTTAAGGATTCGACGTTGTTTGAGTAGTTATGGTATTATGAGAAAGAGACCGAATGTTGTTCGAGTCTCGGATGGGATCCGGATATCACGAGGTGATCCGGAATGGTCCGAGAATAAGATTCATATAAGGAAAGTCCGCTTTGAGTTCGGAATGATTCTGTTTTCATCGAATGTTCTAGAAGGTTCGGATTGTCCAAGACTTCGGGGAGGGTACATGAATGTGTCATTGAATGATTGCATCATGTACTAAGTGTTCTTGCTGTTCCAAAACTGAAAAGTCAAACTGCCAGCTTTGAAAGTCAAACGGCTAAACAGAAACTGTGGAAAACAGAAACTGGAACAGAAAGCTGTGGGAACAAGCAAGAGGTGGTTGAACCGACTTGGGGAGGAGTCCTCCAAGCCGGCGCCAACCAAGGTCGACTTGGGAGGACTCCCCTGGCCGCCCTCCCACCTATAAAAGGAGGGGGCCTCCTCTAGACACACAAGTTCCTATCCTCTAATCTCCGTTTGGAGCCGTTTTGGTTTAGAGCTTCTAATTGCTCTAGCCCATGTTTAGAGCCTTCTAATTGGTGTGTCTAATACCTAGACCACTAATAGCTCTCTCATACTCCACCATACTCGCCCGGCTTAAGGCGAAGCCTCGGGATCTCCCTCTACTTCCGGTACCACGCCGTTGCCGGAATCGCGAGGAGAGTGCTAGAACCTCCGCTTTCTGGAACAAGGAGAGGAAGGTCTTCGTCGTACGAACGGTGACCGATCATGAGCGCTGCCGGAACGCAGCGCCGGAAGGATTGTCTACGCGATCTTGAGATCGGCAAGTGTACGACTACATCACCCACGAGAATCTGCTCTCGTTAACCGCTTTGGAATCTTCGAGGGTGAGTTCCTCTATCGACTCGTTGCTACAATCTAGTAGATAGATCTTGGCTTGTTTGTTTGCATGCGTTAGAAAATTTTTGTTTTCCATGCTACGAACCCCTACAAGTCGTCGGCGTACCATACGCCGAGGGCATTTTGGCCTACGCCGACGGCTTTTTGCCCTCGGCGTAGCGTGCGCATCTTATAGTGAATGTTGATCCAGTGCTGAATATAATGCATGTGTCTCTTGCTCCAAGAACATGCAGGACAACTTCATGTAAATAAATTAAGAAGATATGATTTCAATAGGCCAACAAGAGAGGTGTTTGAGATAGAGCGATAGATCGTCCTCGAACCAGCACCACTCCTACGCCCGAACCAGCACCACTCCTAGGTCGTCCCTGCACGGCGGCCAGGGGCGGTCTCCTCCGTCCTCGACCCCGCCCCCCAGCGTGCCTCTCCCCCGCCCCCACCGCGCCTCTCCCCCACCGCCGTCGCCGGCGAGAGCCGACGAGCAAAGCCCGTTCGGTGTCGGCGGCGGCGGATACCCCTGGATCCCGTTCGGGAGATGGACGGCGGCGGGCGTCTTCATCCTGGCGGAATCAGCATCGTCGGTCCGCTGCGAGCTGGGCGATTCGGGTGGAGGCGGCGGTTCTCCGTGGTGGCGATCTGGTGGAGGAGGATCTATTGTTGGGATTCTGTTTGGAAGACCTAGATCGGCTCTCTAACCCTAATTGTCAGCGGGATCCTAGCGAGGCCATGGACCTCCTGGCCATGGTGGGCGTGAGCCGGAGCGGCAAAGTGGTCGTGGGGCACGCAGCGAGATGGGTTTGATCTGGACCTTGATCCGATCTGGTACTTGTCTCTGGCGTTGCCTTGCCTTCTCCTTCGTTGTTCTGATTGGCGGCATGGGGAATGCTGGTGTGCTTGAATAATGGCGGTGGTCCTAGGGTTCCTCTCGTGCGAAGATGAAGATCTGCTTGATGCTGGCCCTCGTGGATCTGGTCGAAATGGTTAGTTCCAGAAGGCTCCGCCGGCGAACTCCAATGGGCGAATAATGTCTGGATATTGCCGGATTAGAGGGATTTGGTCGTGCGCACACATGTTTTACTCTGACAGTTTGGGTTCAGGGGGAGCATTTTGAAGCTATGTTGGCTGTTAATATCATGGGGCATGTTCTTGTTCTATGGTGCTGACGGAGAATGTCATGGAGACCAAGTTCTGAGGACTGACAATGGTGGTTCGAGTCTGGGTGATGATGAGGAATTGGCTTGGTGAGTCGTGATTTGGAGCAGTGACATGCAAGTGGGGGCGACTGCACAGGAGATGTTCATAGTCATATCTTTCAGTGTGAAAACTCGGGGTCTGGCCTTAATTGGTTGTGTCTGACAATGGCCTTATTGAAGGTATTGTTTTGAGAGCGTGTACTTTCTTTAAGGTGAAAACCTAAGATCCGTGATCGGGCGATGACGGTGTTTGTGCACTGTTCCCTTCTTGAAGGCGCCCCTTTGGAGAAGCTGGACTTCTGGTGCTGTCTTGGTGGTGGTAGTACCGCTGTTTCAACGAATGGATCATCGTAGCCGGACTTTTTTTTGTAATTCTTTTTTTATGTGTGTATCCGTATATCCGCTAGGGCAATACGTTGTTGCAGAGGCTGGATGTAATTGGTATCTTCTAATATTAATATATGCTCCTTTCTAAAAAAACAAGAGAGGTGTTCCGAGTGTACAGATAATGAGACGACCAAGCCAAAACCCAGAACAAAAAATCGGTCATCGCTTAAGTTCTTAGCACCTGCAAGGCTGCAACGAACTTGAAGGGTTTCGCGGCATAGTAAATCAAAATTTTCTACGGATGCGAACAGAGGGAAAGCCAAGATCTAATCTAGGAGATGCAATCAATGAGAGAGATTGGATTAGATCTTCATACCCTTGAAGATTCGCACAATGAACGCTCCGGAACGTGGGTGATGTAGTCGACTCGCTTCCTCCTCGCGATCCGATCCGATCTAGCACCACAAGTGGCGGTGCCTCCGTGAGATGCACACGCAAAGACTCGACGTCTCCTCCTTCCTCGGACCAGCAAGTATGGTGGAGAGATGGATTGGATCTACAACACGACGTGGTGTATATGGTGGAGAATTTCTCTGCAGGCTTCGCCTACAAACAAATGGGAGGGAGAGAGGAAGGTAGCAAGGCTGCTAGGGCTTGGAGGAAGGTGTGTGTGAGGAGGGCGCACCACCCTCTATATATAGAGGGGCCAGCCCTTGCCCCTCATCCAAGCCTATCTCTAGTTTAAACAATTTAAACTCTCCCTTATCTAGAAATCCTATCTCTAGTTTAAACGATTTAAACTCTCCCTTATCTAGAAATCCTATCTCTAGTTTAAACGAGTTTAAACTTATCTAGGATCGTCTGGGCCCTATGGGGCCTTGTGCCCCTGGCCCAATGCGGCCAGGACACTCCCTCATAGGCCCATGCCCCCTCCCGGAAGGTGGGGCCACGTTGGTCCCCTTTCGGAAGGTTCTAGAAGCTTAGGTACAATACCGATTAACCCTAACAATTCGAACTCCAAAACTGCACCGCTTTATATGAATCTTATTCTCCGGACCATTCCGAACCTCTCGTGATATCCCGGATCCCATCCGAGACTCAACAAAAATTCATAAACCAATTATCCAATCTATCCTAGCCAAGACACGTTAAGTGTGTGACCTGCTGGTTCGAGAATATGCGACATGATCTTCTATCAATAATCAACAGGGTGCAGGCACCCATATTGACTCCCACACATTCATCGATGATCATATCGGATAAACCACGATGCCAGGATTCAATCAATCCCATATATATATTCCCTTCGTCTTGCGATATTTTACTTGCTCGAGATTCGATCGTCGGTGTCGTCATACCTAGTTCAATCTCGTTCATAGCAAGTACTTTACTCGTTCCGTAATCCGATATCACTTTGTGATTAACTCCTTAAACACATGCTTGCAAGCGGTGTTGATATCGATTACCGAGTGGGCCCGAAGTATATCTCTCCGACCTGGGAGGGACAAATTCCATCTCGATACATACAACCCAACAGATACTTTCCGATCACCTGAGAGACACCTTTATGATCACCCTCTCATAGGATGACGTTTGGTGACCTCAAAGCTTTCTTCCGATACCAGGGAGTTGCATTATCTCATGGTCTAAGGAATACAATATTTGACATAGGAAAAGCTTCGCAAAGACGAACACGATGACACGATCTAATTGCTTCGCTTAGTTTGGGTCTGTCCACCATATCATTCTCCCAATGATATGATCTCCTTCTCAATTGACAACTCATGTCTATGGGTAGGAAACCTTAACCATCATTGATCAATGAGCTAGTCCATAGAGGCGCATTAGGGACACGGTGTTGTTCACAAACCACACAAGTATTAAAGTTTCCGCTTAATACAATTCTAGCATGGAATATAAACTTTATCATGAACAAGAATTATAATAATAACATCTTTATTATTGCCTCTAGGGCATAATTCCAACAGTCTCCCACTTGCACTAGAGTCAATAATCTAGTTTACATTTGGCAACAATCTCACACCCATGGCAATCGAGGTGTTGATCATGTTTTACACGTGGAAGAGGTTTAGTCAATGGATCTGCGACATTCAGATCCGTATGTACTTTGCTAATCTTGATCTCCATCCGCTATATAATCTCGGATTATATGAAACTTGGTTGATATGCTTGGTCTTTGGATGATATCTTGGTTCCTTAGCGAGTGCTATGGCGCCATGTTGTCACACAATATCTCCAGTGGGTCCAATGCACTTGAACCACGCCAAGCTCGATGATGAAGTTTCGATCCAAACTCCTTCACTTGACGCTGCAGCAGCCATGTATTCCGCTTCATCGTAGATCCCGCGATCACGCTTTGCTTGACTTCTCCACTCACAGCTCCTCCATTCAAAATATAAACGTATCATGTCCGAGATTTAGAATCATCCTTGTCGGTGTCGAAACTAGCATCGACGTAACCTTTACGACAAGCTGTTCATCACCCCATAGACTAAGAACATTTCTTTAGTTCTATTTAGGTACTTTAGGATGTTCTTCACGGCTGTCCAAAGGTTCCACTCGGATCACTTTGATATCTCGTCACAAACTAAGAGCATTGGACACATCCGTCTAGTACACAAAGATGGCATACATGATGGAACCTATGGCCAAGGCATAAGGCACTTTGCTCATAGATTCCCTATCATTTACCGTAGCTGGACACTGAGCCTTGCTCAATATCTTACCTGACAACATAGGCACTGAACCTTTCTTTGCCTTATCCATTCTGAACCTTTTCAGAACTTTGTCTAGGTATGTACTCTGGCTTAAAGCTATCAGCGCCTTTTGTCTATCTCTATAGATTTTGATGCCCAATATATAAGCAGCTTCACCTAGGTCTTTCATTGAAAAACACTTGTTCAAATAACTCTTCACATCGTTAAGCATGTTGATGTCATTTCCGATAATCAATATGTCATCCACATATAGTACCAGAAACGTCACCGAGCTCCCACTCACTTTCTTGTAGATGCAAGCTTCGTAGCAATTTGGAACAAATCCAAAGCTCTTGATCACTTGATCAAAACGAAGGTTCCAACTCCGAGATGCTTGCTTCAGTCCATAAATGGAACGATGAAGTTTGCATACTTTACTAGCCTCCTTAGGATCGACAAAACCTTCGGGTTGCATCATATACAACTCTTCATCAATGTTGCCATTGAGGAACGCAGTCTTGACATCCATCTGCCATATTTCATAATCATGAAACGCAGCAATTGCTAATAAAATACGAATGGACTTAAACATCGCTACGGGAGAGAAAGTCTCATCGTAGTCAACACCTTGAACTTGTCGAAAACCTTTTGCGACAAGCCGTGCTTTATAGACGGTAACATTACCATCCGCGTCCGTTTTCTTCTTGAATATCCATTTGCACTCAACGGCCTTTCGGTCGCTAGGAGGATCCACCAAAGTCCATACTTGGTTTTCGCTCATGGATCCCAATGGATTTCATGGCTTCCACCATTTCGATCTGGGCTCATCATCGCTTCCTCATAGTTCGTAGGTTCACCGTCTTCTACCAACAAGACAGTCAAGACAGGTTGCCGTAACACTCGGGAGGGGCACGCGACCTTGTCGACCTGCGACGTTCGATGTGACATCGTCCAAGCTTCATGATCCTTGTCATTAGCTTCCTCTATTGTTGGTGCGGTGCCTTTGGAACAATTTCAGTCTTGTGCTACTCCAATTCAAGAGAAGGTTCAATAACCTCGTCTAGCTCTACTTTCCTCCCACTCACTTCTTTCGAGAGAAACTCCTTCTCAAGAAAGGAACCGTTCTTTGCGACAAACACTTTGTCTTCGGTTCTGTGAGAGAAGGTATACCCAACAGTTTCCTTAGGTTATCCTATGAAGACGCATTTCTCCACTTTGGGTTCGAGCTTGTCCGGCATCAACTTCTTGACGTAAGCTTCGCATCCCCAAACTTTAAGAAACGACAACTTAGGTTTAGCACCGAACCACAGTTCATACGGTGTCTTCTCAACGGATTTAGATGGAGCCCTATTTAAAGTGAATGCATCGGTTTCTAATGCATAACCCCAAAATGATAACGGCAAATCAGTAAGAGACATCATTGATCGGACCATATCTAATAGGGTTCGATTCGCTGCTCGACACACCATTGCGCTGTGGTGTTCTGGGTGGCGTGAGTTAAACGATTCCACTTGCTTTAAGATGCGTGAGAAAATCATAACTCAAATATTCACCTCCACGATCGGATCGTAGAAACTTAATTTTCTGTTACGATGGTTCTCCACTTCATTCTGAAATTCCTTGAACTTTTCAAATGTTTCAGATTTATGTTTCATTAAATAGATATACCCATATCTACTTAAGTCATCGGTAAAAGTGAGAAAATAGCGATATCCACCGCGCGTCTAAACACTCATCGGTCCGCATACATCGGTATGTATGATTTCCAACAAGTCCGTTGCTCGCTCCATCATACCGGAGAACGGGGTTTTGATCATCTTGCCCATGAGGCATGGTTCGCATGTGTCAAATGATTCAAAATCAAGAGACTCCAAAAGTCCATCAGAATGGAGTTTCTTTATGCGCTTTACTCCAATATGACCTAGACGACAGTGCCACAAATAAGTAGTATTATCACTATCTACTTTGCATCTCTTAGCCTCAATGTTATGGATGTGTGTTTCATCCCTTTCGAGATTTAGAAGAAATAAACCATTCACAAGAGGTGCATGACCATAAAAGATGTTACTCATATAAATAGAACAACCATTATTCTCCGATTTAAATGAATAACCGTCTTGCAATAAACACGATCCAGAAATAATGTTCATGCTCAACGCAGGCACATAATAACACTTATTAAGGTTTAAAACTAATCCTGAAGGTAAAAATAAGGAGAGCGTGCCGACGGCCATCACATCAACTCTTGATCCGTTGCCAACGCGCATCGTCACCTCATCCCTCACAAGCCGCCGTCTATTCCGTAGCTCTGCTTCGAGTTACAAATATTAGGAATCGAACCGTATCAAATACCGAGCACTACAACGAGGGCTAGTAAGGAAAACATCAATAACATGTATATCAAATATACCTTTGATGGTGCCAGCCTTCTTGTCCGCTAAGTACTTGGACGATTGTGCTTCGATGACCCTTGTCCTTGCAATAGAAGCACTCAGTGTCCGGCTTGGGACCAGACCTGAGCTTCTTCTCAGCAGGGGCATTGCGCTTGCCGCCGCCCTTCTTGAAGGGCTTCTTTGCTCCCTTACCTTTCTTAAAGGAGGGCTTGTTGACCATCAACACATGATTATTCTTTTTGATGTTCACTTCCGCTACTTTCATCTTAGTGAAGAGCTCAGTGATCATATCAGTGGAACCAATCTGATTGTGATCTACTACAAAAATTTTGTAGCTAGGAGTTTCAATCTTGAGCTCCTCTGGAATCTTGCAGTCCATTTGCTCAAGGCGTTGAGTGTATCCCGACATCTTAATGGCGTGCTCACTAACGGAACTCCCTTCCTCCATCTTGTAGTTAAGGAATTTCTTAGAGATCTCATATCTCTCAGAACGGGCTTGAGTCTGAAACATGTTTTTCAGCTCTTCAAGAATCTCAAAGGGCCCGGCGAACTCCTCAAAACGATTTTGAAGATCCGATTCCATAGTATACAACATGGCGATCTTAATCAAATAATAATCATCCTTGCGTGACTGATAAACAGCTTTTTCATCAGCCGGCGCATCTACAGCAGGGGCGTCACCTAGCGCTTTCTCAAGGACATAGTCCTTTTGTCCGCCAGCGAGAATGATTCTCAAAATGCGGAACCATTTGGTGAAGTTAGACCCATTGTTTCTAAGCTTTTCTTTCTCAGCAAAAACGTTGAAGTTGAAGTTGGATTTGGCCATGTGATCTACAGTATTTGCAAGTACAATTTAGACTATGTTCATGATAAATAGTTCAACTTAATCAAATTACTAGATGAACTCCCACTAAATTCAACATCCCTCAAGTTGTTTAGTGAACACGATCCAAATTCACCACACCTAATCTGATCATCACGAGAAGAGATGTGGTTTCAATGGTGGACAACGAAGTGTCGATCATATCATTCATATGACTCATGCTTAACCTTTCGGTTCTTGTTCCGAGGCCATGTCCGTACATGCTAGGCTCGTCAAGTTAGACCCAAGTATTTCCGCAGTGCAAAACTGGCTTGCACCCGTTGTATGTGAGCGAGAGTCTATAGCACCCGATCATCACGTGATGCTTGGACACATTTAACTTTCGCAACGCATACTTGGGGAGAACACAGTTTTTATCTTGATCTTTAAGTGAGGAATCATCTTATAATGCTACCGTCGCGATCTAAGCATGATAAGATACATAAAAGGGATAAACATCACATGCATATAACTTTATGTGACATGGTATAGCCAATCTTCGCGCAATGATCTCCATCTTGTGCGTTCCGGCATGATCTCCATCACTCCACCATGATTGCCTCCACCACGAATAGCAACTACAACTATTGCTAACTACTTAGCGATAAAGTAAAGCTATTACATGGCGTATAAGAAGTTGACTCGCAGGTCATACACAATTATAAAGACAACCATATGGCTCCTGCCGGTTGTGTACTCATCGACATGCAAGTCGTGAAACATTACAAAACATGATCATCGCATACAATATACACATCACATCTTGGGCCATACCATATCACAGAAACACTCCCAAAAAACAAGTTAGACGCCTCTACTTTGTTGTTGCATGTTTTACGTGGCTTATGGGAGTAGATGCTAAGAACGATTCTTACCTACGGAAAGCCACAACGGTGATATTATGGTTGCCAAACTCCGTGTTAATCCCATGACAACTATAGTGAGAGAAACTGACATCCACCAGCCGCATGTGTGGTACAAGCCACACGTCAAGTGCGGAGCCGGTCTCGCGAACGACGTCGCGTAAGGTTGGCCTGGACCGCTTCAATCTCACTATCCCGCGTCATAAGAAGAACACAAACAAGAGGCTTGCAACAGAAAACATCAACGCCAGCAACAACCATGTTGTGTTCTACTCGTGAAACACATCTACGCATAGATCTAGCTCTGATACCACTGAAGGGTTTCGCGACATAGTAAATCAAAATTTTCTACGAATGCGAACAGAGGGAAAGCCAAGATCTAATCTAGGAGATGCAATCAACGAGAGAGATTGGATTAGATCTTCATACCCTTGAAGATTCGCACAGCGGAATGTTCGTCGGAACGTGGGTGATGTAGTCGTACTCGCTTCTCCTCCTCGCGATCCGATCCGATCTAGCACCACAAGTGGCGTTGCCTCCGTGAGATGCACACGTGCAGAACCTCGACGTCTCCTCCTTCCTCGGACCAGCAAGTATGGTGGAGAGATGGATTGGATCTACAACACGACGGCGTGGTGTATATGGTGGAGAATTTCTGCTGCAGGGCTTCGCCTACAAACAGTCGGGAGGGAGAGAGGAAGGTAGCAAGGCTGCTAGGGCTTGGAGGAAGGTGTGTGTAGGGGGGAGGGGGCGGCCATCCCTTGCCCCTCCTCCAAGCCTATCTCTAGTTTAAACAATTTAAACTCTCCCTTATCTAGAAATCCTATCTCTAGTTTAAACGATTTAAACTCCCCCTTATCTAGAAATCCTATCTCTAGTTTAAACGAGTTTAAACTTATCTAGGATCGTCTGGGCCCTATGGGGCCTTGTGCCCCTGGCCCAATGCGGCCAGGACACTCCCTCATAGTCCCATGCCCCCTCCCGGAAGGTGGGGCCACGTTGGTCCCCTTCCGGAAGGTTCTAGAAGCTTCCGATACAATACCGATTAACCCGGAACAATTCCGAACTCCAAAAACTGCACTGCCTTATATGAATCTTATTCTCCGGACCATTCCGGAACCTCTCGTGATATCCCGGATCCCATCCGAGACTCCGAACAAAAATTCATAAACCAATTATCCAATCTATCCTAGCGTCAAGACACGTTAAGTGTGTGACCCTGCGGGTTCGAGAATATGCAGACATGATCTTCTATAAATAATCAACAACGGGGTCTAGGCACCCATATTGACTCCCACACATTCATCGATGATCATATCAGATGAACCACGATGCCAGGATTCAATCAATCCCATATATATATATATTCCCTTCGTCTCGCGATATTTTACTTGCTCGAGAATCGATCGTCGGTATCGTCATACCTAGTTCAATCTCGTTCACAGCAAGTACTTTACTCGTTCCGTAATCCGATATCACTTTGTGATTAACTCCTTAAACACATGCTTGCAAGCGGTGTTGATATCGATTACCGAGTGGGCCCGAAGTATATCTCTCCGACCTGGGAGGGACAAATTCCATCTCGATACATACAACCCAACAGATACTTTCCGATCACCTGGGAGACACCTTTATGATCACCCTCTCATAGGTGATGTTTGATGACCTCAAAGCTTTCTTCCGATACCAGGGAGTTGCATTATCTCATGGTCTAAGGAATACAATATTTGACATAGGAAAAGCTTCGCAAAGACGAACACGATGACACGATCTAATTGCTCTGCTTTGTTTGGGTCTATCCACCATATCATTCTCCCAATGATATGATCTCATTATCAATTGACAACTCATGTCTATGGTTAGGAAACCTTAACCATCATTGATCAATGAGCTAGTCCATAGAGGCGTACTAGGGACACGGTGTTGTTCACAAACCACACAAGTATTAAAGTTTCCGCTTAATACAATTCTAGCATGGAATATAAACTTTATCATAAACAAGAATTATAATAATAACATCTTTATTATTGCCTCTAGGGCATAATTCCAACAGAACTATCTACGACTTATATTCCTGCCCAATATGTCATCGATGACATACGATGTTCATGATTGAAGATCGTTCCTGTCTATTTCATCGGCCGGTTCATTTGAACTCCATCTCGAATGTGCTGAAATTCTAAGAGTTCCATAAAAACTTGACTGTTTTATATGATACTAGCAAAAAATTGCTTAATGTCGTACCATTCGAAGCCTAGCCTAGCTTGGTGTTTTTAAATCGTATCCCCCTCCATCCACATTTATCTGGCATACACGTATTTGGATGTTTTATTTTGACCATCCATTTAACCAATAAAACTATATGTTTTACAATTATATAGTTGAATTCGTATTAGAATGCAGATTCTAATGATATATTTTTAGATATAATTTTAATAAATTATTTTTTATATTGATGGTCAAAGCTGGAGCACACAAAACAATTACGTCAACCGGGTAAATGTGGATGGTGGGAGTTTTTTTTGGAGAGGAGGAAACCCCCTGGCCTCTGCATGAATAGATGTACACATACTTTTATTAAAAAGAGTCTAGCAACAAGTTATTACATCTTAAGGATCCATTAAAGTTGAAAAAAGAAACAACCAGCAAAAAGTGACGAGCATAAAGTAACTCAGCATCCTCTAGTCGGCTAATATGCTCCTGCCCAACCCGGCACATGATATCCTGTGTGATTGTCGCCATATGGTTGCACCCAGTATGCATGTATCCCGCTGCTCCGGAGGAAGGAGTGCCCATTGCTGCACCCAGTGTGCTATCATATGGTAACCTAAAAAAAGCTAAAGTTATTGTTTTGTTAAAACCAATATCATTCATGCATCTCTACATTGACCAGCATAAGGCAGAAAAACCAATATGAATCCTAGCCTTAAAGTTTTTGTCAACTCTGTTTAACCAATTCCAAACATACTTTTAATATTAGTTGGGGGAGGGAGATTATAAGCAAAGTACACTATGCGCCATATAAGTTTAGCAAAAGAACATGAGATAAATAAATGCTCATTAGTCTCCTGCTCTCCGCAGAAACAACATTCGTGCATCCAGATTCTTTATACATAGATTTGATCGTAAGCAAAGTACACTATACGCCTTTTGTCAAAAGTACTTTGTTACTTTTTTTTAAAGGAGCATATATTAATATCGCGATGATACCAATTACACTCAGCCTCTGTAATAACGCATTACCCTATTGGAATTACGAATACATATATAAAAAAAAGAATTACAAAAAACAAAAGTCCCGCTGCAGCGATAAGATCCTTAGTAGCAGGGTCACTAACCCCACCAGAACAACACCAAAATTCCAACACCTCTAATAGAGACGCCGTTAAGAAGGAAACAGGGCACAAGCACCGTTGTCGCGCGATCAAAGATCATAGGTTTTCACCCTGGAGAAAGTCCCGCTCATAAAACAATGCCTTTAACAAGGTCATTGCCAGGCACAACCAATTAAGGCCAGACCTTGGATTTTCACCCTGCAAGGTAAAACTGTGAACTCCTCCTGTGCTCCCGGCCCCACCTTCCGATGCTGCTGCTACAATTCACGAATCACCAAGCCAATTCCTCATCGCCACCAGGCGAGCCATCATAGCTAGTCCACCAATCTTGGATTTCATGACATTCTTCGCACACTGACTTCACCATGGAACTAAAGACATGTTCCATGATGCCAACAGACTGCAGATCTTCGCCTCGCTCCCTCTGAAACCAAACGGTCAGAAAAACCGGTTACGTGCGACCGAATCCCATCCGTTCCAGCAATCTCCACGCATGAATCGCCCATGAGAGTTCACCGGCGGAGCCTTTCGGAACACGACACTGCCACCAGATCAATGAAAACAGGCTGAAGGTAGATCTTTGTTACTAAGAAACCACATGGATATATTAATCTTTAGTAGATTTTTCCATAAATACTTACGAATAAAAGGCGTATGTCCATTCATCATATCTTTATACATAGATTTGATTGTAAAAGATCCAGATTCTGTTAAATCCCATACAAACATGTCTAGGTCATCACATAAATTCATTGTCATTAAAAATTTAGCATAAGTGCAGCTATGCTATCCACTTATTACCCGTTAGTAGTCTCATGAAACCAATCTTTAGAGGTACTTGTGCTAAATATTTACAACAGTTACATTTTTCCGGTGCACAACATTACAGAAGGATACATATTGTTGTGCATGCATATTATTTCCTAACCTTACGTCCTCCTGAAACCGTGTGTTGGAGCCATCTCCAACTGTAAAATAACATCTACTAAAAGAATCATCCTTCACCGGCAGAAGTCTCTTCCAAAAAGGAGAATCGGTTGGTTTTGGTTAGACTTTGGATAATTTCTTGAGAATGAGAGATTTATTCTGTAACAATTCATGACACACCCCTTCTTCATTAAGCAACTTAAAAAGTCATTTGCTCAGAAGGCACCTATTTTGAATTTCAAGTACCACAATACCATGTCCTCCTTGATCTTCTGGGCTACAAATTATATTTCATGTTGTAAGTTTTTACTTATGTTTAGTCTCATCACTTTGCCAAAACAAATCAGACCTATAGAAATCAAGCCGCTTTCTTACGCCTTTGGGTACCTCCAGAAAAGACAAGATGAGCATGTTAGACTCATTAGAACTGAATTAATAAGAACAAGCCGATCAGCATATAATAGTAGCTTGCCCCTTCCAACATCACAACTTGCCTTCACAACGGGTCTCCATTGGATACGAAATTTTAAGTTTTCTACGGTGATTAGGTACTCCTAAGTACCTAAATGGAAAATATCCAGCCTCACAACCAATAGGATATGGCAACTTGGTACTCCTAAGTACTCCTTAATAAGTACCTAAGTACCAATCTAGAGTGTCTTTTTTCCTAAGTACTCCTAAGTATTCCTAACTTCTAAGTGTTCCTAAGTACCTACTTCGGTAGCATGGAATGCAGTCCGTGGAGGATCCCATGCCGTGGCGACTTGGTGGCACGGAGGTACTCCATGGGCAGTGATGATAGCTACATGCGTGTGGTGCCACTAGCGAAAGAATATGGCTAACATGTGGTGGTGCGATATTTAGGGCACCAATGACGTTTGGCGGCTCCGAGGCGAGTCCAGCGGTCTGCAACGCCGTTGATTCTATCCAATGCGGGAGAGAGCTAAAGGCATGTACAATGGTTGATATGACACTCTTATCTTGTACATGCCACGTAATGATAGAACATACCATACAATGGGTTATTTTTCAGTCTTATTTTCAGTGACAGATATCCTTAAATATGTGGTGAAACATAAGACAAATGTCTTTTTTTTTGTTCTCTCTTCCAACTCAACAATTCTCCTACGTGGCATTGCTAAGACAAGACTAAGATAAGACTATTGTATACGCCCTAATTCTGTCCTTCTTCACGGAACAGACTCTTTCCTAAAGGGTTTTGGTGGGTCCTGGCAACCTGTGTACTTGTGTGGTAGGCATGTACGGTAGTTTGGTGGCGTCGGTTGTAGCATGTGTCTAACGGTGTTTGTCATGGTCCTGTCTTGAGTGGTCGGGTGTTTATCTTATTTCCTATGCTTATAAAAACACTATTTTATCAATCATTGAGATGCTTTGTGTTTTGTCTTGAAAATCTATCTAGTTTGTGATCCCTCTGTCTCAAAACAGATATCGGAAATTTGTCAAAATTTGCATGTATTTAGACATTATTTAGTTTTAGATACATCTAAATTTAGGAAAAAAAATCAAAATTTGCATGAATATAGATATTATTTAGTATTAGATACATCTAAATTTAGAAAAAATTATGATATCTATTTTCAGAAGGAAGGGAGTACTATTCATCATATTACAGCCAGTGACAGGTTGACAGCGCCTAGACGACCGCTTTAACCAGTGGCGGGGCCGCAAAAATACAGATTAGAGGGAGTTGTCAACCCCCTACGTTCCATTATGCATGCAACTTTCTGCATGGTGGACCATGCATGGTCACGGATAAGGACAGCCACAGCGTGTAAGCTGCTAAATTTGCCAAACCAATATTTTTTGGCATCGATGCTAAATTATCTTGCATGCTCTAGCATAGATAGTTCCCAATTCTTGCACATGAAGGGGCCACTTCTGATTAAAACTGTATAGAATATGCACGTCTCTCTCCTCAGCTAAAGCATCTTACATGAATTTCTATAGCTCCCGACACATGATCTAATATTTTATTTGGCAAAGTGAATTTAGCATCGGAGCAGCAAGGTGCGCCGGTTCCCAATTTTCTCCAATTTAGAACCACCTCTACAACGTGAGGAATTAGTTCCAAAAGCTAAAAGGTCAATTTAGAACTACTTTTGGCTATACACCTTGGGTGCTCTAAAGATACTACTACTAGCTACTCCCTTTGTTTTAAAATATAAGATGTTTTAGGTTTGTGAAGAAAATGAATCTAGACTTGTTTTAGTATGTAGGTTCACTTAATTTTTGGATGAATCTACAAACTAAAACAAATCTAGATTCATTTTTTTTATAAATCTAAAACATCTTATATTTTAAAACGGAGGGAGTAGTTTTTATGCACTGCAACTTGCCATTCTTTCCTTTTGCTCGCGGGAATGAGCAACGAGTGGACGCAAAATGAAGAGATGAGGAATGACATCTGATCTGACTGACAGCCTTATCCACTGAAACACCAAATCCTCATCTGCAGCTCATAGGACGAGGTCGCTGTCCGCTGGGAAGCAACAACAACAATAGACACGCATGCGACCTTATATAAATTCCTGGATATTGTTCTTAAATATCATTAGGGCTCGTAACATCAAAAGTCATAGTACTTAAGTCGTACAGAAACGTAACTTGCATACTATATTATATGCATGCGATAAAAGGGCTTTTGATAAGATACGTATTGCAGATATGCTTTGGACAAGCTAGTCAAACTGGGTGCCAGGCTGGCTGGCCCTGGCCCTGCAGTCCTGTTGCTTGCTGAGCAAGCAGTGGATCACTGGCCATGTTTATCTCCTCAGGTCAATCTCTTTATACTTTTATGACTGGTTAAGTGGACCTACTTGTTCATGTCCTTGATCCCACCATGATGCCGTTGTATCCATTATCTGATCGATTCTTTGATGTGATTGTGAGATATGTGGTCTAGGTTTAATACATCAGACTGGAGCACCGGATCGATGGGTATTCGAGCGTGATTGTTTTCTTTAGGGCCCGTTCGGCAAGGCACCGCTCCGTCGGATATCGTTGCTCCGCTCCGCTCTGAGCGATTCGCGCTCTCCCGACCGAGACGCCAGGAGCGATGTTGCTCGGGACGCTTTTAGAGGTTCGCAGCATGGAAAACAAAAAAATTCTACCGCATGCACACAAACAAGCCAAGATCTATCTACTGGATTATAGCAACGAGTCAATTAGAGTACTCACCCTCGAAGATTTCAAAGCGGTTAACGAGAGCAGATTCTCGTGGGTGATGTAGTCATACACTTGCCGATCTCAAGATCGTGTAGACGATCCTTCTGGCGCTGCATTCCGGCAGCGCTTCCGCAGTCGGTCACACGTTTGGTACTCGATGAAGACATTCCTCTCCCTTGTTCTAGCAGGCAACGGAGGTTGTAGTTCTCCCCTCGTGATTCCGGAAACACGACGGCGTGGTGTCGGAAGTAGAGGGAAAATCCTGTAGGGCTTCGCCTAAGCCGGAGCAGGTTATG
Organism: Avena longiglumis; assembly: GCA_030063025.1. Taxonomy (NCBI): domain Eukaryota; kingdom Viridiplantae; phylum Streptophyta; class Magnoliopsida; order Poales; family Poaceae; genus Avena; species Avena longiglumis. The sequence continues at coordinate 186,573,080 of CP125974.1, read as the reverse complement.
GTGGATCTAGTGTTTCCGACGATCTAGGGTTTAGAAGGCCAGAGAGGAGGAGGCGTGGCCGGCTAGGGCGAAGACGGCGAGCCGCCGACAGCGCGGCGGCGGCACGACGGCTAGTTGGGGAGGGGCTGGTTTTGTGTGGCCTTGGGGCACCCCTCCCCTGTATTTATGAGAGGGAGGACAGCTTGGGAGAGGGGAGTTTGAATCTTTCCCCAACTCCCTCTCCTTGTTGGCTTGTGGTAGAGAGAAAGAAGGATTCTTTTCTTCCTCCACCAGGATACATTGTCCCTGTTTGACTTTTCAAACTTGCCTTTTGACTTTCAATTTGGAGCTTAATTTCTTTCTTGCAAATGCCCAACCAAGTGACCTAGGACATGATTCAATCATTCCACTTATCCATGACATATTCATGTACCCTTTCCCTTTCGGTTCGGTGAACCTTCTAGTGAAGGGAATATGCCCGAGAGGCAATAATAAAGTGGTTATTATCGTATTCCTTATTTATGATAAATGTTTATTGTACATGCTATAATTGTATTAATACGGAAACGTTAATACATGTGTGTTTAATAAACAAACAGAAAGTTCCTAGTTATGCCTCTCTCATAAACTAGCTCGTTGATTAACAAGATGATCAAGGTTTCCTGATCATGGACATTGGATGTTGTTAATAACGAGGTCACAACATTAGTGTAATGGTGTGATGAACATTCATCCGAAGTATAGCATTACGATCAAAGTCATTGAGTTTATATTGCTATAACATCTTACGAAGTGATCATAATCCTTAGACCATGAGATCATGTCAATCACTAACACCGGAAGAGTTTCTTGATAACATCAAATGTCACACCGTAACTGGGTGATTATATAGATGGGTTCGAAACTACTAAAGTGTTATGTTGAGGCCCATGGATCGAGAGTGGAATTTGTTCATCCCGATGACAGATAGATATGCTCTGGGCCCTCTCGGTGATATCACATTGATTAGCTTGCAAGCAAGTTATTTGATCACTAGAATATTATATCACTGGAACGCGAAAAGAGTGCATGTCGGTAACGAGATAAAACTAGGTATGGAGATACCGATGATCGAATCTCGGACATGTAATATATCGTGAAACAAAGGGATTAAGATACTATCATAAAAGGTTCAGACGATCACAGAAGTCATCGTTCAATGTGTGGGAGTCGGATGGGTCTCCGATCCCGCTCGATTATTGATCGAGAGGGTCTCGATCATGTCCACATTATTCATGAACCGTAGGGTGACACACTTAAGAGACACCGACATCCAATTGGAGCAAAAGTTTCATGCCGAAAAGGAAAGGAAAGCAGAATTTATTTCACTAGACACCAAATCAAGCTGCTTGAAATTCAAACTGGTTCTGCATGTGAAATGGAATACTAGCAAGGGTTTTATGTGAATGTTTGTTAATTAAAGTAATTAACAAAATTCTGAATAAATAAATAAAAGAGTTTTATTTAAATGAGAGCTTGCATTAAATTTGGTGGAAATTTAATGCATGTGAGTGGATTTTGAGTGGAGGCTTTTTAATGGGAGTGGAGGCTTTTCATTTTGAGTGGGAGCTCCACCACATGAATGTGGAAGAGGTGGGGGCAGCCCCATGGCTGGGCGCCATGCCCTTGGGTGCCCCCTCCCCTATAAAAGGCCCCCTCCTCCTCACAACACACCTCCTCGTGAAGGATCTCTCCCTCTAGAATTTATCCCCATGGTCTCGGACTAGCGAGATACATGTTCCGGTGGCTATTCGGCAAGAAAGAGTTGTGCTTCCGCATCGCTGGAGGAGGCGGAGGCTGCTCGGTGCCTCGAACGTGTGCGAGCACGGATGCGCTGCTTTCTTGGCGCTAGGACTTCCTCTCGATCTTGAGATCGGCAAGAGATCGTCTACATCAACCACGAGTTTGGACTCGTTAAGCTTTGTCGGTCTTCAAGGGTATGTTCTCTACGGATATACATCCGCCCGTTGTTTGTATCTAGTAGATAGATCTTGGTACATAGTTGTTTCCATCGTAGGAAAATTTTTGTTTTCTATGCTGCGAACCCTACAGTGGTATCAGAGCCGGATCTATGCGTAGATGCTTTGCACGGGTAGTACACATATGATTATGTGGGCGATGATGATCATTTTATTGCTTCTTAGTTGTACTTTGGATATTGGTGGCATAGTGGGATGAAGCGGCCCGGACAAACTTTACATGTCCTCGCACATGAGACCTGTTCCACGCTTGACATGCAACTAGTTTGCATAAGTGGCTAGCGGGTGTCTGTCTCTCCTACTATAGTCAATATCTAATTTGCAACGAGTTGTCAACAATTTGGTTATCCTCGTTGTGGTTCATGTTCGTAGGTAAGAACGGTTCTATCTTCGAAAGCCCTAAGCCACGTAAAATTTGTAATGGATAAATTAGAGGCGTCTAGTTTAGATTGTTGCTGGGCTAGTGTTATGAGATGGTGATGTTGTAAGTAGAAGTATGAGATGATACTCTTACAACACACATAGCGTGTAAACTCCATAGACCTTGGATTTACACATATAGGTATGATAGTGATCATACCACGATGCACATGATAGAGATCATCTGCGGGAACCATAACATTTCACTAATAAACATGTGATGTTTGATAGCATCTTATATTGCTTGTTTGGCGTTTTATTAGCAAAATAAGATGATCCCTCATTTAGATATCAAGATAAAAATGTGTTCTTCATTAAGTATGCACCGACAATGTTTCGTCGCTTCAAGACATCACGTGATGATCGGGTGTACTTGAATCCACGAGCATATCTCGGGTGTAAGACAGTTACACACGCGAATACTAAGGTTCTTACTTGACGAGCCTAGCATGTCTGAGACATGGCCTCGGAACACGGACCGAAAGGTTAAGCATGAGTAATATGTTTTGATATGATGACCATATGGATGCTCTCCTTTGAAGCTACAACTCACGTGATGATCGGACTTGGTGTAGTGGATTTGGTTCATGTAATCACCAAAAGGCACGAGGGATGTCGTTTTGAGTGGGAGTTCATTTCTAATTTGGATTAGTAGAACTCAATTTATCATAAATTAAATCAAAGTGAATTTGCATAATTTGTTGTAGTCATTGGCATTCGCTCACCACCATATGCATAGTTGTAATTGAGATAATAGAACTATAGAATTACGGATATATACTTTACTGGTATCGTATTGTGTTGAGTGTCAATCAAAGTTTAAAGTCCTATTGCAAACTTTCAGCAAACTCTATATACTCCATGAAATTTAATAATTGGTATTAAATCGAGAGTAACAATTCCAGTGTTAGTATCTTAAGTATCATGTTTGCCTCCATGATTCTTGATTGTTTTAATATCAAGTTTATCTAGGAGCTGAAAGAATTGTTTCAGAAACCATCATGTGTGGCAGATATAACGATATCTGAAACAATGTTTTGGTTGCAATATGATAGAGTATAATATATGTTCTCATATTGGATGAGAATTTACGAAGGTTGGAGATGCTAGACATCCTAATCATCCAAAAGGGTTTTGGAAAGTAATGTTATACTCACGATTCGCCTTTATAAGCTACAGTAGCTTGATCATGAAAGTCGTCATGATAAGGGTGAATAGAAGATGTATGTAAAGTGTTTACTACACTAAAAGATTACTAAAGAATGGATTTTGAAAGAATACCGATCATTTTGATGATGGTGATCTACTTCAAAGTGCAAGTCCAAAGTTATTATTATTTGAATATACACGCTTTGGACTATGTGTCATGTGTATGGCGCCACTGTTGATGTTGATAGTTTCTTTTAAAAAGGAAAAGGAAATGCTGAAAGAGAATCTATAAAATATATTTGGCAGAAAAGAAAAGATTGGAAATATCCAATTTAGGTATATAGATGATATACATGTTATGGTTGTATTCTTTGCTTGTTAAACAATGTGGTTCTTGGGTATTGGATACCGAATTGGTTGGTATGAAATTTCATACGGAATGACGCAATTCATGAACCACAATGGCCTAAGTAACTAGCAAGAGAATATGTGATGATGTTCATCGAAAACAAACAAACCGTTGTTTGTATTTCTCGTTGACATCAAAGCTTGACTTCAAGATTTGTTTTAATAATTGTTATTTGAATCAGGTATTATAAGAACAAAGGTTGTTCAAATAATCACCGTATTCCATATAAGATGGATGATTTACAAATCTAGTTGAAGAAATCACATCCATAAAACCTAATGCTAAAATGTTGCAAGACAAATGATTGAAAGATCACTTATGAAGTGACATCATTGTTAAATTATATTAGAAAGAAAACATGAAGAATCTCCATATTCATGGATTTTTGGAGTCTTTGATTTGATCAAGTGACGCTTGTGAGACTTTCCACGTGATAATTAAAACTTCGTTCAAAGGCCAAAGAAGAACGAACAACTAAATTATTGGAATTTATACATATCGATGTATGTAGTCCATTATGTATAGTCGTAAGCGATGGGTTTCAACTTCATATGCTTTCTCTGAAAATTTGAGTGAATGTTCACTTAATGAGAAAGAAGTATGAAATATTTGAAAAATGTTTCAAAGACTTTCAAGATGAAGTGAAAAATCATTGTAACAAGAAAAATAAATGGTTTATGATTTTATCATAAGGGATTTATTTGAGTTACAAGTGTAACAAGAAAAATAAATGAATTATGATTTTATCATAAAAGGGATTTATTTGAGTTACAAGTTTAGCAAAACACCTAGATCTACATCTCCCGAAACACCATAGGAATATGTAGTGTTTGAGATTTGTAATGAAACCTTGTTTGACATGGTTGGATCAAAGGTGTTATTTATAAAACTGCCATTATGTTTTAAAAGATTAAAGCTTTAGAGACTACCGCTTTTACACTGAAAAGAGCTCCATCTAGATCCGTTGAAATGACACCATGGAAGTTATGGTTTGGGGTAAAACCCAAGTTGTCATTTCTTAAATTTTGGTATACTAAACATAAGTAAGATGTTTACAACCAAAGTCGGATGAGCATGTCTTTGTAGGTTATTTCGAATAACAATTGGTTATTCCTCCATAACACCGAGGACAAAAGGGTTTGTCGCTTGAAATGTAAAGTTTCTTGAAGAAGGAATTTTTCATAAATGTTAAGTGGGAGGACAATAGAACTTTGATAAGGTTAACGAACCTTAGCTAAATGTGCTTTGAGTGCGCAAGGAAATGGTTCTGGAGGCTGCCATAATGCTCATAGCTTATGTGCCTCAAAGGTTGTGGTCACGGAGATCTAAGTTCCTATTGAACCAAGTAGGTCGGTTAAACAATCAAATGCTAAGATTTGAGAGTAAATCATTATTGTTTGACAATGATGAACCGAATACATACAAAGAAGCGATGATGGGCCCTGACTCCGTCAAATGGCTTGAAGCCATAAAATCCGTGATTGTTCCATATACGAGAAATCAAGTTTTGAACTTGGAAGACCCTCCGGAAAGGTGTAAAAACCTATCGGTCGTATTTGGATCTATAAAGAAACAGACATGGATGTTTCACATCTATGAAATAGTCGACATGTCGTAAAGTATTTTATGACAATGTTCAAGGAGTTGACTATGAAAAGATTTGATCTTTCATAGCGATATTTAGTCTGGACGGATTAAAGTAGCAACCACTACATATAATCTGTTATATGGTAGATGAATAAACAAAACAAAGTTCTTCTAATAGAATGGTTACCTAGGACGTGTACATGACACGATTCAAAGGGTTTTGTTAAATTCAAAGGATGTTAAAAGGGCATGCAAACTTCAATGGGAGTTGTTCACCATGATGAAAAATGAGTTTTTCATCCGAGACGATGAAGATGCTTGCATTTTCAAGATATTAAGTGAGTTACCGAGACATATTTCTAATACATTATGTGAAGGACATCTTGTTGATTAGAAATGATGTATCTTTTATTGACAAAGGTTAAGAATTTCATTTTGATGAAAGACTTAGGCAAAACCGAATATTTAGCGTGAATGTCTATAGTGGATGGTATGTGAAGCCAATATGGTTATAAAGCGATACATATATGAGATATTGAAGGAGTTCAATATAGAAACGACAAGAAACAGTTCTTGTTGCATGGAAAGGAATTGTATCAAGATTCAAGTGTATCGACACTTGATAAGTGAAACAAGATTCAAGTGTTTTGACACTTGATGAGTGAAAACACGAGAATTTTTTGATCAATCATACCATGATATGTACACATCCAGATATGTCCTATGCTTTAAGTGTTATGAGCATATACCAGAATGAATCATAAAATGATCATTGGACGATAGTGAGGATATTCTTATGATCTTTTGGAAGAACTAAGAATATATTTGTGTAGAGGTGACAAACAATTACATATAGTTCATTGTAAAGCGTTACATTGATACTAGTTTTGTCACAAGATACAAATTAAGTTTATCTCAATTTAAACTATGGGTGGCACAATGTAATGGAAAGGAGATTCCATGATGGATTTGGATGAATTCCAAAGTTAAGACATTGTGATGGATACTACAACAAAAGGCTAAGTATATGACTGCTATAGTAGCAGCAAAGGAGGGAATTTGTGTCAAGTAGTTTGTTATCAAACTAAGGTGTGGTTCGTAATGGGCTAACACTAAAGATATATTGTATGACAATAGTATCGACATGATTTAACCCCAAGGAACTAAAGGTCTCACCGAAAGACCAAATTTATACATTGCCATCTCATTGGAGAATGAGTGATGCGTGAAGACGCAAAGACATGCAAATACACACGGACCAAGCGCCGATCCGTAGATTATGTTAACCACTTGCAATTGCGTATTTGGAACACCGTAAAGCCATAGGTGTTCAATACGCAAAGTTCTCAAACTAGATTATTGTCTCTAGTGCAAGTGGGAGATCAAGGAATATGCCCGAGAGGCAATAATAAAGTGGTTATTATCGTATTCCTTATTTATGATAAATGTTTATTGTACATGCTATAATTGTATTAATACGGAAACGTTAATACATGTGTGTTTAATAAACAAAGAAAGTTCCTAGTTATGCCTCTCTCATAAACTAGCTCGTTGATTAACAAGATGATCAAGGTTTCGATCATGGACATTGGATGTTGTTAATAACGAGGTCACAACATTAGTGTAATGGTGTGATGAACATTCATCCAAGTATAGCATTACGATCAAAGTCATTGAGTTTATATTGATATAACATCTTACGAAGTGATCATAATCCTTAGACCATGAGATCATGTCAATCACTAACACCTAAGAGTTTCTTGATAACATCAAACGCGTCAATGTGGTGATTATAAAGATGGATTCAGAACTACTAAAGTGTTATGTTGAGGCCCATGGATCGAGAGGAATTTGTTCATCCCGATGACGGATAGATATACTCTGGGCCCTCTCGGTGATATCACATTGATTAGCTTGCAAGCAAGTGATTTGATCACTAGAATGTTATATCACGAACGAAAAGAGTGCATGTCGGTAACAAGATCAAACTAGGTATGGAGATACCGATGATCGAATCTCGGACATGTAATATATCGTGAAACAAAGGGATTAAGATACTAGCGTAAAAGGTTCCGACGATCACAAGAAAGTCATCGTTGAATGTGTGGGAGTCAGTATGGGTCTCCAGATCCCGCTTCTGATTATTGATCTGAGAGGGGTCTCGATCATGTCCACATTATTCGCGAACCGTAGGGTGACACACTTAAGAGACACCGACATCCAATTGGAGCAAAAGTTTCATGCCGAAAAGAAAAGGAAAGCGCAGGAATTTATTTCACTAGACACCGAAAGCTGCTTTGCTGAAATTGTTGAAACTGGTTACGCATGTGAAATGGAATACTAGCAAGGGTTTTATGTGAATGTTTGTTAATTAAAGTAATTAACAAAATTCTGAATAAATAAATAAAAGAGTTTTATTTAATGAGAGCTTGCATTAAATTTGGTGGAAATTTAATGCATGTGAGTGGATTTTGAGTGGAGGCTTTTTAATGGGAGTGGAGGCTTTTCATTTTGAGTGGGAGCTCCACCCACATGAATGTGGAAGAGGTGGGGCAGCCCCATGGCTGGGCGCCATGCCCCTTGGGTGCCCCCTCTCCCTATAAAAGGCCCCTCTCCTCCTCTCACAACACACCTCCTCGTGAAGGATCTCTCTCCCTCTAGAATTTATCCCCATGGTCTCGGACTAGCGAGATACATGTTCCGGTGGCTATTCGGCAAGAAAGAGTTGTGCTTCCGCTGCATCGCTGGAGCGAGGAGGCGGAGGTTGCTCGGTGCCTCGAACGCGTGTGTGCACGGATGCGTCTTGCTTTTTGCGGCGCTAGGACTTCCTCTCGATCTTGAGATCGGCAAGAGATCGTCTACATCAACCACGAGTTTGGACTCGTTAAGCTTTGTCGGTCTTCAAGGGTATGTTCTCTACGGATATACATCTGCCCGTTGTTTGTATCTAGTAGATAGATCTTGGTACATAGTTGTTCCCATCGTAGGAAAATTTTTGTTTTCTATGCTGCGAACCCTACATCTAGACCTTTCTAGAACCTCTCCGATGAAATCATCGAATCATTCTCGAACTCCGGAATTGGACTTTCCTTATATGAATCTTATTCTCCGGACCATTCCGGATCTCTTCGTGATATCACGGATCCCATCCGAGACTCCAAACAACATTTGGTCTCCCTACTTACATTCCATATCTACTAAACAACATCGAATCCTTAAGTGTGTCTCCCTACGGTTCGTGAATTACGCGGACATGACCGATACACTTCTCCGATCAATAACCAATAGAGAAACTTGTGTGTCTCAAGGAGGAGCCCTGCCCCTCCTTTTATAGGTGGAGGGGCTAGGCGCGCCAGGGAGGGAGGGAGTCCCTCCCCAACTCGGCCTAGGGCTGGGCGCCGGCTTGGAGGAGAGGAACTCCTCCTCCAAGTTGGTTTCAACCTCCTCTTGCTTGTTTCCCACAGCCTGCTTTTCCAGCTTCTGTTTTAGCCGTTGACTTTCAAACTGGCAGTTTGACTTTCAAGTTTTGGAACAGCAAGAACACTTAGTACATGATGCAATCATTCAATGACACATTCATGTACCCTCCCTGAGTCTTGGGACAATCCGGACCTTCTAGAACATTCCGATGAAAACACCGGAATCATTCCCGAACTCCGAAATGGGACTTTCCTTATATGAATCTTATTCTCCGGACCATTCCGGATCACCTCGTGATATCCCGGATCCTATCCGAGACTCCGAACAACATTCGGTCTCTTTCTCATAATACCATAACTACTCAAACAACGTCGAATCCTTAAGTGTGTCTCTCTACGGTTCGTGAATTATGCGGACATGATCGAGACACTTCTCCGAACAATAACCAATAGAGGAATCTGGAAATTCATATGGCTCCCACATATTTCTACGATTACTTTGCGATCGAATGAACCACTTACATACGATACCAATTTCCCTTTGTCTCACGATAGTTTACTTATCCGAGGTTATGATCGTCGGTATCTCTGCATACCTAGTTCAACCTCGTTACCGATAAGTACTCTTTTCTCGTTCCCGTGATATGTGATCCCTTGTGACCCAGTCACATGCTTGCAAGCTAATTGGATGATATTCCACCGAGAGGGCCCAGAGTATATCTATCTGTCATATGGATGGACAAATCCCACTCTTCATTCATGTGCCTCAACACATACTTTCTGAACACTCAATGCCACCTTTATAGCCACCCAGTTACGGTGTGGTGTTTGATGTCATCAAAGCATCCTTCTAGTCATGGTGATTAGCATGATATCATGGTCGAAGCATTTAGGTTACTATGTATCTGAAAGCTTATAGCATTTGAACTATATTAAATGACTTGATCTTTATGATATGCTTAACTATAGGAGTATGTCCATCACGCCATTCTCCTAATGATATGATCTTGTTGTTAACAACATATCAATGTTCATGATCAGGAAACCATGATCATATATTAACCAACAAGCTAGTTTAACAAGAGGCTTTACTAGGGACTCTTTTACGTTTACAAATCACACAAGTATTAATGTTTCCAGTTAATACAATTATAGCATGGTATGTAAACATTTATCATAAACATAAACATATGATAATAACCACTTTATTATTGCCTCTTAGGCATATCTCCAATAGTCTCCCACCTGCACTAGAGTCAATAATCTAGTTTCAAACCTTTGTGTATTCAACACCTATGGCTTTCCGGTGTTGTACATACACAATTGCTAGTGGTTAACCAATCTTCGGATCTGACACTTTTAGGTCCGTGTGTAATTGCATGTATTTGCGACTCTACGCATCACTCATTCTTTAATGAGATGGCTTTGTATAAATTTGGTCCTTTGGTGAGACCTTTAGTTCCTTAGGGTTAAAACATGTTGATAATATTGGCGTACAATATATCTTCATAGAATTATCCCGTTGTGAGCCACACCTAGTTTTATAACAAACTACTTGACACAAATGCCCTCTTTCGTTGCTATAATAGCAGTCATATACTTAGCCTTTTATTGTAGTATTTGTCACAATGTCTTAACTTTTGGAACTCATCCAAATCCATTATGGAACTTTACTTTCCATTATATTGTGCCACCCTTAGTTTAGATTGAGATAAACTTGATTTGTACTTTGTGACAAAACTAGTATCAATGTAGTACTTTTACAATGAACTAACCATCTATTTGTCACTTTTACAAAATAATATATTCTTAGTTCTTCCAAAAGATCATAATAATATCCTTACTATCGTCCAATGATCATCTTATGAATCATTCTGGTATATGCTCATAACATTTAGAGCATATGACATATATGGATTTGTACATATCACAATATGATTGAAAAATACTCTTTGTGATTTTATTCATCAAGTATCAATCAATACTTGAATCTTTGTTTCACTTACCAAGTGTCGATACGCTTGAATTTCGATTTAATCGTTTCTGTGTGGCAAGAACCTTTCTTGTCATTTCCATATTGAACTCTTTCAATATCTCATCTATGTACATTTGGCACGACCATATTAGCGTCTCAATCTATGCATATAGATATTGATACCAAATATTTGGGTTTTGCCTAAGTCTTTCATCGAGATGAAATTATTAACTTGTATTAATAAAAGATACATCATTTTCAATCAACAATATGTCTTCCACATAATGTATTAGAAATTTGTCTTAGCGCTCCCACTTAATTTCTTGCAAGTGCAAGCATCTTCATCATCTCCGATGAAATTAAACCCTTTAACAATTTTATCATGGTGAAGATTCCAACTCCTCGATGCTTATTTCAACCATTGAAGTTTATATAGACTTTTAGCATCCTTTGAATTTAACAAAACCCTTTGGATCGTGTTATGCACACGTCCTAGGTAACAATTATATTAGAAGAACTTTTTTTTGTTTATTGAACAATCATATACCAATATATGTAGTGGTTGCTACATTAATCCGTCTAGACTAAATATCGCTATGAAAGATCAAATCTTGTCATAGTCAATTGCTTGAACATTGTTGCGAACTCCTTCCCAACATGTCGATTATTTCATAGATGTGAAACATCCATGTCTATTTCTTTATAGATACAAACACTACTGTAAGGTCTTACACCTTTCCAGAGGGTTGATACATCGAAAACGTATCTATAATTTTTGATGCTCCATGCTTGTTTAGTATCTACTTTGCTTTACTTGTCCACACTTTGAGGTGATTTTTACATGTTTTCTGGTACTAACCTACTAGCAAGTTGCAACAGTGCTAGATGCCTGTTTTCTACTGTTTTTGGTTTCAGAAAAGTTAGTAAAGAAATATTCTCGGAATTGGATGGGACAAACTTCAAAGTCAATTACTTTCCGTGGGGAACAAGAAGTCCAGAGGGGAGCTGGGGAGGCGAGCCAGAGGGGCCACCCCCCCAGGCGCGGCCATACGTGTGCCCGCGCCTGGCTAGGGTTTGGTGCCCCTGGCCGGCCCCTCTGCCTCCCCCTTCGCCTATAAGAAGCCCCTGATGCAGAAACCCTGAGTACCTAATCAAATATCCACGAAACCGTCTGTAGCCACCGCCACCATCGTCCCTAGATTGGGGGGATCTGAAGTTCTTACCTGCACCCTGCCAGAGGGGAGATCATCCCGGAGGCCTTCTCTCCGGTATGATGCGTGAGTAGTTCCACCTTGGACTATGGGTCCATGTAGTATCTAGATGGTTGTATCTCCTCCTTTGTGCTTTCATGTATAGATCTTGTGAGCTCCGTTCATGATCAAGATCTAATCTATTTGTAATCATGCATATTTTGTTTGCGGGGATCTCATGTATATTGAGATTATTATGTTGGTTTGATTAATGGTTTTGTCTTTATGATTCTATCATGTCTGTGTTGTTTGTGATCTTGCATGCTCTCCGTTCCTAGTGGTTATCTTGGCCAAGTAGTTGCTAGTGACTCCAAGAGGGAGTATTTATTCCCGATAGTGGGTTCATGCCTCTAGTTTCCAAGGAAAGTGACAATAATATCTTCGGTTGTAGATGTGATGTTGCTACTAGGGAGAAAACAATGGTCTCTTGTTCATGGAACATGTGGACTATTTACCTTACACACTTTGCTTAAAGCAGTTGTCTGTTGCTTGCAACTTAATACTGGAGGGGGTTCAGATGATAACCTAAAGGTGGACTTCTAGTCATAGATGCAGTTGGATGGCGGTCTATGTATCTTGTTGTATTGCCCAATCGAATCTCATAGGATCTTTCTGACTAGTAATTGCATTGTTATGCCTTGCTCAGTTCCTGTCAATTGCCCTGCTGTAATTTGTTTACCCTTCATGCCATGTTGTTTATCTAAGGAGAGAACCTCTAGTGAACTATGGACCCCAGTCCAATCTTTACCATCAATACATCTTCTATTGTTACTTGTTTACTTGATGCAAACCATTACCTTCCACACCATATGTTTAATCCTTTGTTACAGCAAACCGGTGAGCTTGATAACCTCACTGGTTCGTTGGGCAAAGTCTTGTGTTTGTGTTGTGCAGGTCTCCGCATTGCTTGCAACACCTGTGTGACGTTTCCTTCCTCCTACTGGTTCGATAACCTCGGTTTCTTACTGAGGGAAAACTTGCTTCTGTGCTGCTTCACACCTTTCTCTTGGGGTTTCCCGATGAGGTGCTCCCACTTGGACTTGCGCTGCATCAAGCTTTTATCTGGCGTCGTTGCCAGGGAGGCTAAGGACGTCTTCACAAGGGGAGTCCTTCACTTCCTTTCTTTTTACGTTATTTTTAGTTTGCTTTGTTTTTATTGCTTGGTTTTGTTTGCCTCTTTCCAAAAAAAACCAAAAAAATTAGTCTAGTTTGGTTTGCTTTCTTTATTCAAAAACACAAAAAAATTAGGTCCTACTCTAGTTGCCACCATGTTCTAGCTCACCATGTTGCTCCCCAAATTCACTCAGAAAGATCTTGCATTAGGTAGTGGCTCCATAATTGGGAAAGATAATATTGAAGAATTATTTAATCATGTTAGCAAGCTTGAGGATATTGAGGATAAATCTATAGCAGAGCTTGCTCCTAATTATGAAATTGCTTTAGCTTCTTTAGTTCATATGTTGGAGGCTAGGTTTGTTAGCCTTAACCCCTTCACACAATTATTGTTCCTGAAACTAAAAGAAGAAAAGAACGCTGAAAAAAGGGAACTCATCCTTGAAAATTTATTTAATGAATTCCATGATGTTGCTAGGGAAGCCAAAGAGGTCTTTGAGCGTTTCAATATGCTAGGATCAGATGTAGATATTGTGGGTATGTCTGATAAAACTAAGCCTAAAGAAGAATTTAAGATACCCATACCCTTTAAGCTTGTTGGAATGCATGAAGCCTTTGAAAAGGATTTTGATTGGATTGCTCCTGAAAATCTTTTTTGATAAAAGTAGTAGACCAAAGAGAAATGAGAAGGGATCTTCCAAAACCCATTTGGATGAGATACCTTTCATAGTTGCAGATTTTTCAAGTATTGATGTTAATGCTTCCTCATTTGAAAATACTTGATTCTTCTTGCTTCTTGTGCCTAACTTAAAGGCGTTAAAAAAGTACTTGTTGGGAGATAACCCAAGAGTTTCCTTGAGTCTTGGAAGTTATTACTTCAGTAATGACCTATCCTTATCATTTTTTTTGCTTTTTGTGCCAAGAATAACCTCTAATGAGAGGGAAGTAAGATTTGGGGAGTTGTTGTCCCGAAACAGATTTATGTCCTCCACCAAACAAATTCATGAGGAGTATCTATAACTCGGATTGAGCTCAAAGTTTACGAATAAATCCCCCAGTATGTAGCTAACTTTCTTTAGTTCAACACTTTTTGATTTGAGCAACAGAAGATGTTCGAAAAAAATCGGTTTATACCTGCTGATCTGTTTTGACAGATTTCTGCCATGATTTGCATTTGCTTCTTATTTATTACCTTTTGAGTTCTCTTCGGGTAAATTGAGCTCTATGAAGGAGTTGATACAGTAGCTTGTGTTTTTAGTGAAAAGTCTTGATGTTCCAAAGCTTTGCCAAGTGGTCTAATATCTTTTGAATAAGCTAATGTTACTAATGAAGATTGTGTGAAGTTTTGTATGAAGGAAAAATTTCAGGTGTAAAGAGAGAATGATGTAATAAGATGAAGAATGGACAAAAGCTTAAGCTTGGGGATGCCACCATGGTGTCACCCTAAGAAATATCCAAGAGATACAAGCGTCAAAGCTTGGGGATGCACAAGGCATCCCCTTCTTCATCAATAAAAAGCTCAGGTCTGTCTAGACACTTCACTTTTATTGTTTCATGCACAGTTGTCTTCTTCTTGGAGCGCCTTAGTTTTCGTTTGCTTTGCTTAGGTTGTTTAGTTTGCTTGAATAATGTAAGTTTGGACCCCCGTTCTCACTGTGTTGTTTTGCAAATAAGTTTGCTTGGTGTTGGAAAGGAGTAGTAAGTTCTTGCTTGAAGTGCAAGAGGAGCTTGCATTGACTGTGACTTAGACTTTAGCATGACATGCTAGGTGTTGTTTTAGCATTATGCTTAGTGAATATTGATGTAGCATGTCTTGTTCCAAACAATTTGGATTGCTTAGTGTGCCTTGAAGAAATAATGCGTTGTTTTAGCATGCAAAAGCATAGTATTGTGGTATTCTCCTTTGATGTTTTGCTTGGGTTGACTTGGCACATGCTTACACCATGTTATGACTCTCACAAGTCACTATTAGCCTCTATGATCATTTAGTCCTTGACTTCTAGTACCACTCTTTGCTTTGATTAGTATGCTTTGTTGCATTGCATGATTATGGCCATTATGCTCTCTTAGTTGGTTACTCCCAGTCTTTTGCTAGCCTCCACTTGTATGAGTAAGTTCTACTCATGCCTCCAACTCCCAAGAAACCAAGATATTCCAAAGTGTCCACTATAAACTCCTATGCATGGTGTGTTACACCATTCCAAGTATATTCTTGTTTTCAACTATCTTCCAATTAAAAACTATTTTGTTATGTGAAAACTTAGTGATTAAAGCCCTCACGAACTTGATGGCACATTTTATTCATTGCCCCTAATAAACTTGAACCATTGCGACAACTTTGTTGTATATGCTTGCACTTATAAGTTGGGATTAGCAGAACTGTGCTATCACGGGGAACGTTTTCAACATTGCACATGTACTTTTGTACTTCGTTGATATCTTCCTCTTTTGTCTATGGATGTCACCGGTGTGAAATGAAGTGGGAACGTGTAAGTCCATGGAGTTTGTATTCTGTGTTAGAGAAACGCCTGGGCCGCTAGCCTAAGCCATGCCTAATCATGGTGGAAACTTGCAGCATCACCATAGTGAGCTATCTATTAAGCATCCTCAATAAAAAGCTATGCATATGGTAAATAAAAAGATTACTGAGATGCTCATTGTCCGCTTGCCTTGTCATTGATTATGGGAAAGCTCCTGTACCATGTGCAAGGGGTACCCCATTGGCGGTTCTCAATGATATGCAAATACTTACAATGACAAGGACTTGCCTAGGCCCAAAGTTGAGTATCCATGAGGTGTGGCCCTCATATTCAAGGGACTTGAGATTTCCAACTTATACTTCGTCAAGCATATACTCCAGCTTTGCCACTTTAACCCTAACCACTTCAAGATGCTTATGATAGGGGCAATGAGGGCTGAAAGCTAACAAGTACCATAATTTTTGGAAGCTCTTTTTGAAACTTGTAATCCCTGCTTCCTTTACAAAAAGGCTTTCTTCCACCACTATTGAGTCTCCACCTTCTACATTTAGGCACCATTAAGAGAGCATAGTTGACATTCTGTGTGCAGTGTTCCAAAGCTTACTAATTGATGCATATTGTGATATTACTTGTTCTTGTGCTACTTGTTTCTAGTCACCCTTGTGAACTTTGCAGGTGTCCTATGCATCTATATTGCTACTCTATGAGGGACAAGCTGATTGCCACTATGCTATGTTTTCTGTATGTGAAACAAACAAATGTTTTTCAATGCATGTTATCCATGTTATTCGTGAGGGCTTGATAACCTCACTGGTTCATTGGGGAAAAGTCTTGAGTTTTTGTTGTACAGGTCTCCGCGTTGCATGCAACACCTGTGTGACGCTTCCTTCCTCCTACTAGTTCGATAACCTCGGTTTCTTACTGAGGTAAAACTTGTTGTTGTGCTGATTCACACCTTGCTCTTGGGGTTTCCCGACGAGGCGCTCCCACTTGGACTAGCTCTCATCAAGGGTCTTTCAAATTCAAAGCTTGATTTCTCGTGTATGGAACTATCACGGATTCTATGGCTTAAAGCCATCTGACGGAGTCAGGGCCCATCATCGCTTATTTGCATATAGTCGGTTCATCATTGTCAAACAACAATGATTTACTTTCAAATCCTAGTATTTGATTGTTTACCCGACCTACTAGGTTCAATAGGAACTTAGACCTCCGTGACCACAACTTTTGAGACATGTGAGCCATGAGCATTGTTGCTGCCTCCGGAACACTTTTCGACGCTGCGCAACTTTGCACATATAGCTAAGGTTCTTTTAAGCTTATCAAAGTTCTATTTTCCTCCCACTTAACTTTTCATGGAAAATTCCTTCTCAAAGAAACTTGACGTTCTAAGCGACAAACATTTTTTTCTTCGGTGTTTATGGAGGAATACTCAATGGTTATTTGAAATAAAATACATAGACATGTTCATCTGACTTTGGTTGCAAACATATTTCTTATGCATAGCATACCAATGTTTAAGAAAAGACAACTTGGGTTTTATCCCAAACCATAACATTATATGATGTCATTTCAACAAATCATGATGGAGCTCTTTTTAGTGAAAACACGGTAGTATCTAAAGCTTTTAATCTTTAAAATATAATGGGAGTTTTATCAATTACACCTTTGATCTGACCATGTCAAACAAGGTTTCATTACATATCTCGATAACTCCATACTACTATGGTGTTTTCGGGAAACATAAATCTATGGAATGATTCCTCAAATCTTAGGTGTTATGCTGAACTTGTAACTCAAAAATCTTCCTTTATGATCCTATCATAAATTCTTTATTTTCTTGTTACATTGATTTTGTACTTCATCTTGAAAGTCTTCGAACTTTTCAAATGTTTCATACTTCATCCTTATTAAGTAAATATTCATATATTCACTCAAATTTTTGAAGAAATGATATGAAGTTGAAATCCATCGCTCTTGACTACACATAATGGGATTCATACATCGATATGTACAAGTTCCAATAAGCTAGTCATTCGTTCACTTTTGGCCTATGAACGGAGTTTTAATTATCTCTAAGAAAGTTTTACAAGCGTCATTTGATCAAAATCAAAGGCTCCAAAATTCCATCCACATGGAGTTTCTTCATGTTTTCTTTCCAATATAATTCAAACAGCGATGTCACTTCTTAAGTGATCTTTCAATCAATTGCCTTTCGACATTTTTAGCACTAGTTTTATAGATGTGATTTCTTCAACTAGAATTGTATATCATCCATCTTTCATGGAATACGGAAAATATTTGTACAACCTTTTTGTTCTCATAATACCTGATTAAAACAAATCTTGAAGGTATGATTTGATATTAACAAGCAACACAACAACCCTTTATTTGTTCTCGGTCAACATCATCACATATTCTTTTGCTAGTTACTTAGGCCATTGCAGTTCATGAATTGTGTTGTTTCGTATGACGATTCACACCAACAAATTCAGTATCCAATACTTAAGAACCATATTGTTTAACAAGCAAATAATATAGCCATCACATGTATATCTTCTATATACCTAAGCTGAACAATTCTAGTCTTTTCTTTTCTGCCAAATATTTCTTAGATTTTTCTTTCAGTATTTCTTTATCCTTTCAAAAGAATCTATTAACATCAATAGTGGCGCCATACTCATGACACATAGTACAAAGTGTGTATAGTTAAATACCAATGTTTTTGGACTTGCACTTTGAAGTAGATCACCATCATCAAATGCTTGGTGTTCTTCCAAATTCCATTCTTTAGTAATCTTTTAGTGTAGTAAACATTTTACCTACATCAAATATTCACACTTATCATGGAACTATTCATGATCAAGATACTTTAGCTTATAACGGTGAATCGTGAGTATAATGTTGCTCTCCAATACCTTTTGAAGGATTAGGACAACTAGTGTCTCCAACCTTTTGTAAATTCTCATCAAATATGAGAACATAAACTTTGTCATATTATACTCTATCATGTTGTAACCAAAACATCGTTTCAGATATCATAATATCTTCTACACATGATGGTTTCTGAAACAAATCTTTCAACTCCTAGATTACCTTGATATTAAAACGATATTTTAAATATCAAGAATCATGGAGACAAACATGATACTTATATACTAACACTGGAATTGTTACTCTTGATTTAATACCAACTATTACACTTCACGGAGTAACCAGAACTTACTGAAAGTTTGCAATAGGACTTTTTAAACTTTAGATTAACACTTCAAAACAATACGATACCAGTTCGTAAAGTAACTAACCAGAATTATATAGTTCTATTATCTCAATTATAACTAAGCGCAAGGTGGTAAACGATGCCAATGACTATAACAACTATGCAATTTCACTTTGATTTAATTTATGATAAATAGTGTTCAATTTTTAATCATATTGCTGTTGAACTCCCACTCAAAACAATATCCCTCACATTGTTTTAGTGATTACATGAACCGAATCCACCACATCAAAACCGATCATCATGAGAGATGATGTAGCTTCAATGGCGAACAATCAACATGTTCATCATATCTACTATATGACTCATGCTTTACCTTTCGGTGATCCATGTTCCAAGACCATGTCTGTACATGCTAGGCTCCTCAATATCAAACCTTAGCTTCCGCTTGAGCAAATCTGGCTTGCTCCCGTTGTATACACTCGCAGAATCTAACACACCCGATCATCACATGGTGCTTTGAAACAAAGAGCTTTGGCAACGGTGCCTACTAAGGATGAACACTTTATAACTTGATATTTTGTGAGAGGGATCATCTTATAATGCTACCGTCGCAATCTAAGCAATACAATATGCATAAAAGGATTAACATCACATGCAATTCATAATATGTGATATGATATGGCCTTTCTTCTTGTGCTTCCGATCTCCATATTCAAGCATGAACGTGATCTCCATCATCACCGATATGGCGTCAAGGTCAATGGCGCCGCTCCATGGTTTTCGTCCACTAGCATCAATTATTACAACTAATTTGAATAATAGACACACAGGTCTAGACGAAATTAAAAGACAACCATATGGCTCCTGCCAGTTGCCGACTTACAATAAGGAACATTGCATACATCATATATAATCACAATCATGGCCATATCACATCACAGCACACCCCTGCAAAACAAAGTTAGACGCCTCTAATTTTCTTTGCATGTTTTACGTGGTTTGGGGCTTTCAATAAGTGTCGTTCTAACTTACGAACAAGAACCACAACGTTGATACTAGTATTTCCAATCACCTGTTGTAAATTGAATCTTTACTATGTTGGGAGAAACAGGCACCCGCAAATCCACTTATGCAATACGAGTTGCATGTCAAGTGTGGAGCAAGTCTCTTGAACGATGTCATGTAAGGTTATCCCGGGCCGCTTCATCCCACCATCCCGCAAGATGCAAAGTACACAAGAAGCAATCGACAACAAAAGCATCAACGCCCATAATGACCATTGTGTTCTACTCGTGCAACAGATCTACATATAGACACGGCTCTAATACCACTTTAGGGGTTCGTAGCATGGAAAACAAAAAAAATTACCGCATGCACATAAATAAGCCAAGATATATCTACTAGATTGTAGCAACAAGTCGATTAGCACCCTCGAAGATTCCAAAGCGTTTAACGAGAGCAGATTCTCGTGGGTGATATAGTCGTATGATGACCCACAAGTATAGGGGATCGCAATAGTCTTCGCGGGTAGTATTACCCAATTTATTGATTCGACACTAGGGGAGCCAAAGAATACTTGCAAGCCTTAACAACTGAGTTGTCAATTTAGGCACCTGGAAATAGTTCTTGCTCACAGAAGTTTATCAGTAGCAACAGCAAAGCAACAACAGAAGTAACAACAACAGTGAAACAAGAGCAATAGTAATAGTAACGGTAATAGTAGGATTCGAGTGCGGTAGGCATAGAGATGGATAGACGGGCGTTGCATGGACGAGTCTAAACATGTAACTTCAAGATCTATGGCATTGCGGATAAATAATAACAAGCATCCAAGTACTAAACACTCCTAGGCATGTGCTCCAAATATAGTCATACGTTCTCGCAATGAGAACTTGCACAACATCTTCTATCCAGCCAGCTCGTGGCAGCGGGGCCTCTAGGGAACTACTGGAAATTAAGGTGCTCCTTTTAATAGAGCACCGGAGCAAAGCATTAATACTCAGTGAACACATGTGATCTTCACACCACAGTCATCCCCTCTAGTTGTCCCAATTATTGTCACTTTGGGGTCTTTGGATCCAGACAATGATATGTGTACACAGCTTGCAGATAAGATCACAAACAATATTATCATAATGATTCAATAATAAGTTAAGATCTGAGATCATGGCACTCGGGCCCGAGTGACAAGCATTAAGCACAACAAGTTGCAACAAAGTAAAATATCACTAATAGAGATACTAGGCACTATGCCCTAACAATCATATTCAATTTCATGATATAACTCATCCAGTCCCTACCATCCCCAAGACTACAGCGAGGAATTACTCACTCATGGATGAGGGAAACATCGGTGGTTATGGAGATGCGTTGGTGATGACGATGATCCTCTCCAAATTCCCCGTCCCGACGGGGTGCCAGAACGGAGTTTCTGGATCCGAATCTTGGTTTCTGGTGACGGCGGCGTAGCGGAACTCTTTCTGGAAAACTATCGAACCCCCCTCGGTTTTTAGGTCGAAAGGCAACTTATAGGCGCAGAGGGAGGACGAGGGGGTGCCTGGGGTGCCTGCACCCCCTCCAGGAGCGACCAGTGGTGGGCTCACGCCTGGGGTGGGTGTGGGCCCCCCCAGGCCTCCTCTCCGTCTCGTCTTCTGGCTCCATGGATCTTCTGGTGAAATATAATTTTTGGCATATTTTCCGGGATTTTTCCTGATAGTTGATTTTCTGCACAAAAACAAGACACCCAGGTAATTCTGCTGAAAACAGCGTCAGTCCGTGTTAGTTGCATCCAAATCACACAAGTTTAGAGGAGAAACAATAGCAAAGTGTTCGAGAAAGTAGATATGTTTTGGACGTATCATCGTACACTTGCCGATCTCAAGATCGCGTAGACGATCCTTCCGGCGCTGTGTTCCGGCAGTGCTTCTGCAGTCGTTCACACGTTCGGTACTCGATGAAGATCTTCCTCTCCCTTGTTCCAGTAGGCAGCGGAGGTTGTAGTTCTCCCCTCGTGATTCCGGCAGCACGACGGCGTGGTGTCGGAAGTAGAGAGAAAATCCTACAGGGCTTCACCTAAGCCGGAGCATGTTATGGTGGATCTAGGGTTTCCAGAAATCTAGGGTTTAGAAGGCCGGAGAGGAGGAGGCGTGCCCGGCAGTGGCTAGGGCGGCGGCCAGCGAGCACATGGCGGCGCGTGGAGGCGGCTTAGGCTGAGGCGGCTAGGTGGGTAGGGGCTGGTGTTGTGTGGCCTTGGGGCACCCCCTCCCCTCTATTTATGAGAGCGATGGCAGCTTGGAAGAGGGGAGTTTTAATCCTTCCCCAACTCCCTCTCCTTGTTGGCTTGTGGTGGAGAGAAAGAAGGATTCTTTCCTTCCTCCACCAGGATACATTGTCCCAGTTTGACTTTTCAAACTTGCCTTTTGACTTTCAATTTGGAGCTTAATTTCTTTCTTGAAAATGCCCAACCAAGTGACCTAGTACATGATTCAATCATTCCACTTATCCATGACATATTCATGTACCCTTCCCCTTCCGGTCCGGTGAACCTTCTAGACCTTTCTAGAACCTCTCCGATGAAATCATCGGAATCATTCCCGAACTCCGGAATTGGACTTTCCTTATATGAATCTTATTATCCGTACCATTCCGGATCTCCTTGTGATATCCCGGATCCCATCCGAGATTCCGAACAACATTCGGTCTCCCTACTTGCATTCCATATCTACTAAACAACATCGAATCCTTAAGCGTGTCTCCCTACGGTTCGTGAATTACGCGGACATGACCGAGACACTTCTCCGATCAATAACCAATAGAGGAATATGAAATTCATATGGCTCCCACATATTTCTATGATTACTTTATGATCGAATGAACCACTTACATACGATACCAATTTCCCTTTGTCTCGCGATAGTTTACTTATCCGAGGTTTGATCGTCGATATCTCTACATACCTAGTTCTGCCTCATTACCGATAAGTACACTTTTCTCGTTCCCATGATATATGATCCCTTGTGAGCCAGTCACATGCTTGCAAGCTAATTGGATGAAATTCCACCGAGAGGGCCCAGAGTATATCTATCCGTCATATGGATGGACAAATCCCACTCTTGATCCATGTGCCTCAATACATACTTTCTGAACACTCAATGCCACCTTTAAAGCCACCCAACTACGGTGTGGTGTTTGATGTCATCAATGCATCCTTCCAGTGATGGTGATTAGCATGATCTCATGGTCGAAGGATTTAGGTTACTATGTATCTGAAAGCTTATAGCAACTGAACTATATTAAATGACTTGATCTTTATGCTATGCTTAACTATAGGAGTATGTCCATCACACCATTCTTCTAATGATATGATCTTGTTGTTAACAACATCTAAATATTCATGATCAGGAAACATGATCATATATTAACTAACAAGCTAGTTTAATAAGAGGCTTACTAGGGACTCTTTTATGTTTACAAATCACACAAGATTAATGTTTCCGGTTAATACAATTATAGCATGGTATGTAAACATTTATCATAAACATGAAGATATGATAATAACCACTTTATTATTGCCTCTTGGGAATATCTCCAACAACGCTCCACTCCTTGAGAGCATGGGCTGGAAGCCCATTAGTGCCGGATGGAGCCCTTTCAGGTGGTAAAAACCGATCCAGCCTGCTATGAACTTTTTTCAGTAGAGCCTGGTGGCAGTTGAAGGCTGATGCGGATATACCGTGGATGCAGCGAGGCGGTGGAGAGCCTTTCTGTTGACGGGGATGCCTTGCGGCTGGCGACGGCGAGCCCTTCACTTGGGCTCTTGGCGTCAGCGTTGGTCTCCAAGTAGCGGATGCTCAATTCCTGCTAGCCGTAAGCTCCTGGCGGCCAGTAATGTCCAATTCATGCGGCACACTGGTCAATTGCTTTGTCGGCGGTTTCATTTTTGCGGCAGTGGTCGTGAATTGAGCGTTGGTGGTCGTGAATCCGGGAGAAGGCGCTCAGGTTCTGTGCTTGGGAGAGTGAGGATGCAGAACAGATAAATGTCTAGGTACCGTTTCGCAGGCAGCATAATTTCCAGCCGCTCCTTGTTTTCATGTTCCGTGGATCAGCCAAACACTCGCTCTATGTTTTCAATAAAAATTCCAGAGCGCTCCGTCGATGCAGATTCGCAGAGTGGGCGTGTTTGGGGCCACTCCGCTCGCTCCGTGAGCAGAGTTTGGAGGCGGGAGCAATTCCGAACAGGCTCTTAATAGAGAACTCCTATCTAGTTTAACCCCGAACAACTTATAGTACAAACACTGAGCAATGCTGGGAATACCAGTTTCCATATAAACCTCATAATGGAGAGGAAGACAAGGCCCAAACAACATACAAAGTGACTACAACAAGCAATAAATAAACATAAAAATGCATGTATCCTAGGCTAGAGGCCTTTCTCCTCCATGAACTATAGAGAGTACGACTTTGCCGGATCAAGCCCTAGCCTTCGTCGGGATCCCCATGGAGCCATCGTCTTGATCTGACTGCCACCAGCACACGAGTATCACAAGCAGCAAAACAAGGAGAACCATTGTATAGGTTAGGACTCTAGAGTGAAGCCTCCAAGGAGGGGTCAACATCAATTTTTTGTCGTGGCCCAACCACCCACAACCACACAATCGAGAATGGGATAGAAGCGAAGAATCCTCAACACCGTGTCCAAGGAAGGGAGAGGCACCCGAGGGTTTCATCGCCAAGCCATCTGTCTCTCCAAACTCAATACCCTACCAAATTGAGGCTCCATACCGAAACTCATCCAGCAGCCCCCTGTAAAGGCAAGTCCTTTGAGGAGGCATACAAAGATCTAGAGGGCCGCTGGAGGCGAGGATCGTACCATGGAGAGGTTGCATGACGAATAGAAGGTGGTACACCAACCAAACAAACAAATCATGTACTCCACATAGGTACACTCGTGAGGTCGTACAATCTTCTTGATTTTATCGTTGGCCGATGTATCTTTGTTTAGTATATAACTGGTAAAGTGGCCAGCGGGTTGTTGCACGGCTAGATTTACTAGATATTATTACAATTAAATTTATGATTCTAGTAAGGCCTCGTACACAACTTTGACATTAAATTGTCATAGCAATATGCTGATGTGAGATTATAAACAAATGATAAAAGATGATATACAAAGAAAATAAACTATTTTTCTGCATATAAATTCATCTAACTTTATAAAAATTTATTGCACACATTGTAGGAAGATGGCTTGTATTTACACTCAATGTGGACTTAGGTTAGTTCGGTAAGTTATTTGTCCATGCCAGCAATAACTGTCACACTTAATTTGCCTCTATATTATCCCTTATGTATACCATCAATACAAATACATAATTTTATTGTATCTTTACCTTATATCTAACTTGTTATTAATTAGGACTCCAACATGTTTTATATAAGTTACATCATAGATACTCCCACCGTCCATATGCGTATTTAGGTTTTGGCATGGTTTCCGAGGTCTAAGTTTAACCATAGACTTGACCAACAAAATATGGATTATAGGTCATGAATGTTATATCATTGAATTAATATTAAAATTACATTTCTAATGGTATAATTTTTAAACACGCATTGGGACAGAGAGTGTAAATACTATATTTTATTTGCTTGAAAAAATCGGAAAAATAGGCTACATGTGGATTTTTTTTCTGTCTTAATGCACCTGCAAAGTTTCGTCAAATATGTTCTATTTGCAACATGCACAAAAAGCACAAATTTGATAACCAAAACAAAAATATTAACGCCTCCAACGTATTTTTTTCAACAAGATTCTACATTCATAGAGATCATCTTCGTGTATGTGTAAAAAAGAAGACTTTTCTGAAACTTTAAAAATTGACTTGAAAGATAAGATCTCGTTATCCTCCTAGATAAATCAATCTTAAATCAAGAAATAAAAAAATATAAATCGATATATTAAAAATATCTTTATTATGATTACAAGTCACTTCAAAGATGATATCGGGCGCAAGTACGGTTCTAGCGGTCGTACTCCAACCCCACGTTTTCCGCCTATATTTCAACAGTTTCCAGCATTTGCTTTGTTCTGTCGGAGTAGCAGCAGCTCTAGCGGTAGGCCAGTCTCCCGCGCACAGTTCGTCTCCCATCGCCCTGTTTTGGTAGATTCATCCATCTGTTGCACGGAAACAAGCAATAGCGTTCTAAATTATTCATTCTCGATCTGATCGTCGACTCCTTTCCCATCTCCATGCAGTCCAACGACCCTACTTCATTATTTCCCTCGCAAGAACACCATGACTTTCTGGCTCAACTCAACAGTAGTCGCCTGGTCCTGGATCAGAAACTGTTGGCTCTCCACGGTCGATCATGATCGAGATTGATCATTTCCCTGTATCTGTGAGAAGATGGCAGCCTGAACTCATAACTGTGACTGGGTTTTTCTTCGAGGTACAAACATTACGATTTGATCTGGGCATGCCATGAGTGTAAACTTCCATTTTTGAACGTAAGACGACTGAGAAGAGTGCCGAATTACCTCGGATAGATTAGATAAAGGTTCCTATAGATAACCATGGGAAGTTGCGAGCCATGGTCTAAAGGAAGGGTGGG
Source organism: Avena longiglumis (assembly GCA_030063025.1). NCBI lineage: Eukaryota > Viridiplantae > Streptophyta > Magnoliopsida > Poales > Poaceae > Avena > Avena longiglumis. The sequence goes on along the minus strand of CP125974.1, from coordinate 186,546,447 downwards.
GCTAGCCTGGGCCTGGCGATCGAACGGCTCAAAGATGAACTCCCATTATTATTCTCCTACGTAGAGTGTGGTGTGCTAGTGTTCACTGCTCCATATTTCATACTCCCCCGTTCCTAAAAATAATATTCCGGATTTGCCTAAATTTGGATACATATATACCCCATAAACCCTAAGTAATGACTAGATGCATTAAAATTTTAATAAATTTGAGACATCTTTTGGGACGGAGGAAGTATCTTGGAGGCCGTCTCTGTTTTCTTTTCGAACCATGCAGGAGGACTGCAGGTGATTTAGGCTCAGTTACACCATCAGTACAACTCAAACGGTCAGACTAAGAAAAACTTGCTAGAAATTAGAAGTCTGAGACTAACAGGCTACTGCCCAAATAGAACATCAAAACCAAGCACAGATAATCCAAACGACCTGTCTAGAAACTATCAGACAATTGCTGAAGTGTGTTAATGATGAAACACCCATGACCATGACTAGCTTGACTCCAGAGCGACGTTTCTGATTTGATACGTGTGATGATCTGCCGCGTCCGTTCCGTCCGCACCAAATTGTCCAGGCAATCTCTTTTATTATGGAGCATATTCGAAGGGTAAATAAATTACCAAGAGATCAGTATTTACACCCTCCTCGGAGATCTGTTTTGACACCGCACCCAACTTTTCCCCCAATAAATCCGTCGAGACATGTGTTCCAATCAGGCCAGAAAATACGATGCTCCCATGTGCCGAACGTCAACAAACATAACTGCTACCAGTAGTAGCAGACAACTAGTAGAACATATACAGGTGTGACAAGCTTTAGGGTCGAAGTCATCTACTGTAGTAGAGAAGTAAAGTATGTAACCCATGGTTAATTTTGTAACGACACAGCAGTGACACCTGACAAAGGCGAAATAGACGTGGCCGGGAAGGCGCCAAGGGGCTCCGACAGCGCCCTGTACCAGAAGCAGGCCACCTGCGATACCTCCCTAACCGCCATCACCACGTACTCGCTTCAACCATCCATCCATCCATCAAGTAGTAGCACATCACAGTCAAACAATACCATCAATCTAGAATTGTAGATCCACAGAGATCACAGGTATTATGGATCAATTCGCGGGAACATCATGAACCCGCACCCGTAGGGTCACAAGTTTCTCGACGCAAATACATCAAAGATAACGATCACATCCGTTCCAAAACAAAGATAAATGATCACATGCGCAGCTCTTGAGAAAGAGAAAATATAGATAATCACAGGTTCATTTTGGCCATTGAATCTTTTTAGCATTAAAAAGAGTACATATATGGTACCACATGCTTTTTCATAATAAGCAGATTAACTGGAAAGATAATTGAATATAACAGAACAATAATATAAGGATTACATGACAAATATGTCTGCCGTGGATCTTGAAGAAATCAAAAGAAAGTGGAACGAGAAGTTGGATCATCGGCCGCAAACAACCGAGAGCTATTTAACAATCAATCGACCTTCCGGAATCGCGGAATTCCGACGCCGGTGCAGAGAGAGCCCTGGGTCTGGCACCGTCTTCATCACAGTGAAGAACACCTCCCCATATGCATGCTTCCTCTCCCATGGCAATTTGTTTTGGCATATTCTCCTCCCTCATCTACTTGCCATCGTATGAAACCCCAAAACAAATCCACCCATGCATCTTCAACTCCCTCCCTCACCTCCCTTCCAAACATGCATCTTAGTAATTTACATAGGCGGAAAAGCATATGTACATGGATTAGGAGAGTCATATAAATGACATTCTTTTTTTCTGACCATTTTCTTTCTCTCCTCTTACTGCTGCTTCCCCGCTTCCACTTGGTACTTGGACTTACCTTGGGTAGAATTATTATTCACAAGAACCGTACGTCGGTTATTAATCTTCACAAAATTATCACTGGCGATCGAGTAACTGACCTGACCTGACCACCTTTGTCCTCGATCGTGGCCTTGTGCGTGTATTGATTGCTCATATTAATTGATGAGATCGGAGACCCAGCCGACGTCAGGAGCGGCTGCGGTCGGAACTCCCACAGTCCCGGCAGCGAAGGTGTCGTTGTAGACGGTGGCTTCCTTGCTGAGCCTCTCGAACACCTTCGCGCGGAGTGCCCTGCCGGACTCCACCCTCTCCACGGGCTGCTCCTCCTCCGCGATGAGCCCCAGGTCGAGGGGCTCCACGGTCAAGGTGGCGCCGGAGGTGGTGGGCACCGTGACCAGGGACGGTCTGGTCGGGGTGGATGGGAGGCTGCTGTACAGCCCGGCCGGGGATCTCGGGGACCCGTACGCGCTGGAGTAGCCGGCCAAGAACGACCCGCCGGACGGAGCCGACCTCGGCGAGGCCAGACGGAGCTGCCGGAGCGAGGTCAGCACGTCGTTGACGGGCGACCCGACGCCTGGCCAGGCACCGCGGCGGAGCGCGCTGGCGGCGGCGTCGGGCGACATTGGCGGCGACTCCGACGGCGGCGACCTGGGCGGCGAGACGAGCGTGCTGGTCGGCGAGCAGGACATGCCGCTCTTGCTGCTCAGGTAGCTCTCGAACGCCTGGCGCCGGAGCGGCGAGCCGTCGTAGGACTCGGCGAGCGGCGAGGAGGCGACGCTCCTGGGGCTACTGGACCCCTGGCCCTGTCCATGTTGCTGCGGCGGCATGGCGCGGAGCTGGTCGGGCGTGTGCGCGAAGAAGCAGACCCTGCGGCGGCATGCGGTCCCGTCCTTGCATGGCTGCGTCCGGTAGCGCGCCGGGTGGAGCCAGCACTCGAACACGCCGTGCGCGAACTCGCAGGCGTCGCCGCGCTTGCACCCGCCCTTGCGGAAGTCCGGGCACGACGCGCCCGAGTAGCAGTACCGCCTCGGGTCCCTCCGCCGCGCCTTCTCCCCCGGGTGCGCGAACGGGCAGTCGGTCCAGTCGTGGCTCCGACCGCGCGTGCACCGCCGCACCTTGAACTCGTACATCCGGAACTCGTCGCACGCGTACGCGTCCGCCGCCGCCGCCGCGGCGTCCTCGTCGTCCTCGGCCGCTGCCACAGCCGCGTTCGACGGCAGGTAACGACGCAGCGCCGACAGGAGGTAGGGCGACACGTCGTCGCCGCCTCCCTCGGCGCCGGTCGCCGCCTGCTGCCACGGCGGCGACTGCGCTCCCTCTCCCATCATCATCATGGTTATACACCGCTAACCGTCTGGCGTTTTTTCTCCCGTCGTCGAGCGGTGGTTTTTCTCTGGTCGTGATCTCGTGAACCCGTGAGATAGCCTAGACTGTTGCTGGGCTCCGTCGTGGACTGTCCGGGGAAGACGAGTCGAAGTGGAGGTCGGTTTATAAACTCGATTTCTAACCCATCGGGTAAAGCCATGAGGTACTACACGATAACCATGGTTAACGTGAGGACCGATGCGTGTCCTTGCTTTCCGGCGCCGGCGGGTAGGCACAAAACAGAGCCAACTCCATGGGTACATCTCAAAAGGCCGATCTGACGCGTGGGGTCAGTAGCCTACGCCGCTGTGGAGCTGCGACGTGGAGGTGAAGGGCATGGGAGAGCGGACACGCGGAGCTTGTGCACGGGGTCGCACGGGACAAGCGCATGGGCGCACGGCGAGGTGGACGAGGCGCATGTATCGCGTGTGCACCCGCTCCGCTCCAGGACACGTCGTGGGAGGAAAGGGTTGTGGCATCTAGAGCGACACGACCAAACCGAGTAAATTACATTTTAGTACCACAATTGGGGCCAGGATAACAGGTTAGTGCCATTTTTGCAATTTTTTGCGGATACGTACCACTTTTGGGGTAAACTTTTACGAATAGGTCACTTTTCTGGCTAATCATGTTTTAACAGCTAAACTAACATAATATACCCACAATTAAGCGATGACATGGACCTAGGACCCACATGTCATCCCTCTCATCTTCTTTCCCTCCTCCCTCTCTCTTCTCTCGTATCCTTCTTCTAGCAACCACTCTCCCTACCCCTCCCGACCTTCCCGATCTTTTGGTACTCCTGGTATTTGCCGCTTGAGCACCATATTCACTTGTCATCGATCATCATCGTTTGTCGCGTGGACGCGTCACCGACAAGGTTCTGCTGACCTTTTACTAGTGGTGATGCACGCTTTTTGGTTCCCCTTGAACTCCGAGTGAAATGCACCCGCCAGCATAGCAGACGCCCCTTCCACGACATCCTTGGACGTGGTCGGTCCTTGGGATCACGGTAATCACCACGGTGGGAGATAGTAGGAGGCGTGAGGTAGAAGAGGGGTGAAGAGGTAGGAGGGGGTGCTAGCGATGGAAGGTAGCAGGAGGGGTTATCGACGACGATGATTGATGAGGTGGACTTGGACCCACATGTCATCCCCTCATATCTCTTCTCCTTCATGTACCTCCTCTCTCTCATCAAACAATCAGTGCCGCTACCTTCCGCCAGTAGCACCCCCTCCTCTTACCTCCCGCCTCCACCCATCTTTCTACCTCCCGCCACCCCTCCTACTATCTCCCCTGGTCCCGACCACGTCCAAGGATGTTGTGGAAGGGAGCGTACATGGCTATGCTGGCGTGAGCGTTTGACTCGGAGTTTAAGAGGAACCAAAAGCGCGTAGCACCACTAGTAAAAGGTCACTGAAACCTTGATGGTGACACGGACGCGTGACATATGATGATGATCGATGACAAGTGACTATGGTGCTCGAGCGGGCAAACATGGAGTACCAGGAGAAGCACGATCTAACCAGAATGCAAGGGAAAGGCCAACGAGCTCAGGAAAGGTCGCAGGCGACATCAATGGCTACCACATGACGAAGAGGGCATGGATGGTGGCATCAATTAGGGAAGCTTGGCTTCAATTCCATCTATAGGGGAGATGCGGGCAACAAGGCGGAGGTCGTCGGCTTAGCGACGGAGCTCGGGAAGGTCGGGAGGGGTAGTGAGAGCAGTTGCCAGAGGAAGAAGAAGGATGCGATAGAAGAGAGAGGAGCATGAAGTAGATAAGAGGGATGACATGTAGGCCCTAGGTCCATGTCATCGCATTGTGAGCCGATTATGTTATTTTTGTTGTTAAAACACGATTAGCAAAAAAATGACCTATTTGTAACAGCTCGTCCCAAAAATGGTATGTATCCGCAAAAAATTGTAAAAGTGGCACTAAATTGTTACCATAGCCCCAATTGTGGTACTAAAATGTAATTTACTCCGACCAAACCCAACTGGTCCGAGCCGGTCTGAACCGGCCCACGCGGATGGCTCGACGCGAGCCACAAAGAACCGAAGCGTCTGGCGCGATCACTCGTTCATCAAAATTGCGTCGGAACGGACAAGCCACGGATCTAGTGTGTGTCCTCTCTTTATTGTACCGGGCCAGCGACCCAACCTTTCTACGAGTAATGCTACATCTACGGACTAGTTTTTATAAATTCTGTTTACAGACCGACGTGGCGAGGAGTTGGGGCGATGCACGCGCAGAAATCATGGAGGTGGAGCGACTTTGCACCAGTTCTCAACACCCATGTCTTTCCGTAAGTAGGTATGTAAGACCAGCCACACTGTGGTATCGATTCAATGAAAAAGCAATTTTGGTTTGAATCGGCATAAAATTTCCGCAGTGTGTCGAACCGACGCAAACGGTTATATGGGACCCAGCTGAAATTAAAAGAAAATCCATTTTGTATCTTTCTTGTGTGTTCACGCGGCTGTGATCTTGATTTGTAGAATAGAATATTGTAGTTTATAGCTATGAGTCGAACCAACAATAGAAACCGCTTTTGCATGTCAGAACCAATAAATCGATTCCTATCAAAGCTCTACACTGTAGAGAACCGGTTCCAAGACTTCTAGGAATCTCTTTTTTACTACCGTGTGGCTGGTCTAACAATTCATCCCGTAGGTCTAGAATCTCTGTCTTTCTACGCCTAGCCATTAGTCGAGAGTAGGGTCGCCTGGCCCGGCCCTCGCTGCAAGACTCCTGCACTAGCCTCTGGCCTTCAATGTCGGCGCTTCAGCCTTCACGCCGACATACAATGCCTTGGCTCATTGCCTTTTTAACATACTCTTTGGTCTCGGGCACAACTATGTCACCATCATCAATGAAATTTGATGGGCAGCAACCCCACAAGAAACTTACCTCGACTTTGTTCACCCGTAGGTGCGAGCACGATCCTTGCACCAAAATTTTGGAGTTTTTGTTACCTCAAATGTCGCAACAATGTAAATCATTCGGAACAGGCAGCCGACGTCCATAGCAAACAAAAGATGTACGTCGATGCCACTTCTGCACTTGTTGCATACCGGGGAAGAAGTATGCATCTTTCACGTTTCAAAATATAAGATGTTTAGGTTTATGAAGAAAATATATATATAAACTTGTTTTAGTGTGTAGATTCATTCTAAACCCGAATGAACCCAGACCTGGCCCTGAGGGGGCGCGAGTGGGGCGGCCGCCCCGGGCCCCGAGATCCAAGGGGGCCCTTCCTGGTATGGCATACTCACTAGCCAGTAGAGTTTATGCGCCGCCATGAATAGAGCTGCTCGAGATCAGTTTTCTCTGGTATACTGTCTTATGTTTAATGAAGATGAAGGACGAATCGTTACCCCTGCTGATTTCAAGTGGGCTGTAGTTGGGCTTTATTTCCTTTGTCGCTTGAGCTTTTTTTTTTTCGGCATGGCCTTTTCTCCATTCGTGATAACCATGAGAGGATCAAGTCATTCGAAAAAATAAGTCATTCACCGCTGAGTGCGGACAATCAACTCATTCTCATTCTATAGCGCTGATTTATTTTAGAGGTATACCGCTGATTACTCTAGTCGTTTTTTCATTAATTGTTCTAATTATTTCCATTTTAAAAAGTATTATCACACGTCAAACAAAAATAAACTATTGTCATGAGCATTTAAACAAGTAGGGAATAACCGCAATCAAGGCGTAGCGCGATGGACTATAGAGCCTAGGCGGCGCAAAGGCAACAAATAGAGGATTGAGTACTAATTGGACGATAGTGGCCGCCAACATTCTGACAACATCCGGTATGAACTACAAGTAGCAAAATTTAAGTTTCGTTATGTTCAAAGAAATTTACACACAATATGTATACAATTTCAATGTCAATATCGTTAACTGATTCACGATAAGTATCATAAAATAAACATATATATGCATTAAGGGTCCCGGTTTTTAGGCTCGCCTCGGGCCCTCGAAATCCCAGGACCGGCCCTGAGTGAACTTATATACTAAAAGTAGTGTAGATACATTTGCTTTACCTAAAACATCTTATATTTTGATACGGAGGGAATACATCGAAAGATAAAGGGCTCTGGAAGCGCCAACACCACCTCTTGAACGCCATGCTCGACCTCAACCTCCTGTCCGCCATGTTCGATCTGGCAAAATCTCAATGAGAAATTATATATATTTTAGGCTACAAAAAATGAAAAATCTAACAAATTTTATAGTTCTAAAATATGCACTATTCACTATATTCGGATCCACACCTTTTTCATCTTTGTGCCACATAAAATACAGTGTAGTTCATATTAAGATTTTACACGTATGTTGTGTGCATCTTTGTTAAAATTTTAAAATAATTATTTTGAAACTACAAAATATATTTTTGAACTTTTGAAAATAAAAACCTACATGTAGCTCGGACTCAATTTAAAGCTTCCGATGTACCCTGTACTAATTGTTTTCCTTAATATCTTGAGTTCTCCACGTTTTTTTTTTGAACAGGGGAAAGGCCCAGAAGGGCCTAGTCCCTAGTGCTGCCTTTCATTCATCGTTGGTGGAGTAAATAAAGAAGCCAGCTAACTTGAGGTCCAAAACATCATTTTTGCTTGTATACAGAAAGGAAGCGTTTCCAACTAATCCATCGAGTCGCTCAGGTAGCCAGGTGAATCACGCTTGCTCGGATCCTAGCAGCATGCGTCTCCATAAATGGCGGCTACATGCATGTCTTGTCTGGAAAAGGATTACCACTTCTGGAGTACGTATCTATCCAGATCATTTCCCAACCACACACACGGAATCCGCGTTTTTCTTCTAAAAGACTAGTATAATACTCGTTGAACATATTCAACAGTAAACAATCCTCTGTTTAAGATTATAAGTCCTACACGTATATCTAGATTGTTAATTTGACTAATAAAATATAACTTATATAGCACAAATATTATACCATTAGAAAATATACACCTGAAGTTTTTTAATGATATAATTTTTATGTTATTCTATTTATATTTTTATTAATTAAATTAGTAACCTAGTTAACCGTGCGTGACATATAATCTCAAACAGAGGGAGTACCACACAACCTATTAGCTTTTTTACTACTCCCGGTTTAAAGGACATAATTTGTAATTTTTTGGGCTCTAGGTGGCCTTTAATTGGTCCATTTTATAGTGATAAGAAGAACATGTGTGAAAAGAGAAGATCCAGCAAAGCGTTACATTTGTTTACACGTGTGCATGCAAAAAATTTGTTCTTTTCACACCGAAGTAATTACAGATATTAAATACTTTTGTGTCTAAATATTTTAGAATTGCATGGTTTGTAAATTGTGTCCTTTAAACCGAGACGGAGGGAGTAAAAAGTCCACCAGTCTAATGTATTCACAATTCTCAATAGTAGTAGTACAAGAATCCTAAAAGTAATAAAAATTACAAACAAGTGTTTGTACCACCTAGCACAACTATAAATGCTCGAGCAAGACAAAAGGAAGGCACATCACTATTCTCGTCCCTCCAGCCGGTTAAATATTATAATAGTAAAACTTATTATAGTTGACAAGAACATACTCAGTTTGTCCTCAAATAAGTATGATTTTTATCATTTTTAAAACTTTTACTAATTTATAAAAAAATAAAAAACTACTTCCCTCCAACCTAAATTAGATATTTTTGTTTAGATGCAAACAAATGTAGACAGTCCGTAACATCCATGAAGACAGGGTCGGCTCTGACCCATGGCCAGCATGGGCGGCACCCTAGGGGCCATGCCTTTGGGGGCACATGATTTCCATACTCCTTTATTAGTCTGCTGTTTAGTTTTGGGTTTAAAAATTCCATTCAAAAGGGCCAGCATGAAGAGAGAATGGACATAACCAAATCAAGAATCGACCTCTCCATTGTAGTCTAATCCGTGTTCGCTTGTTTGTATCCTCTATTCCCTACTATTGTCTATTTAACTGAGGACTGTCCTGGTCGTCCTGCTCTAGATTGGAAATCGCCAATTCCTCATTGCCTATTGGGAATCTAGAATTGATCATTTGAATTTGTAAATCCATCTATGCCCCATCCCGCTCCTCATGGACATGCTCTTTGCTGCACTGGCCCTGGTACGTTCAATCACCACATGATCCAATTGCAATGTGAGATTAGGGACTTAGAATTCTAGTTTCAAATAATATTTAATTCCTTTACAATTACAGGTGTTCAAATATTGCCCCAAGAACCTAAGTCCTGTGTTGAGAAAAGAAATTAATAATCAAAAGTCGGTTTATTGAATCACAAAGAGATGGTTTTGCAGTTCTGATATCAAGAGTATGTATCAACAACAATAATCAATTGGAATAATCTGATCCGGAAGAAGATGATTTTGCAGCAACAAGTTATTTAACTACTATTTCATTTTTCTCTGTCATTATATGACATGGTTTAAGTGCTTAACAATCATGTTTATACATCTTGAATTAAGAGTGTGTTGTTAGATGTTATCTCTTAATACTTTGCAAGTAAAAATAGCCATTCATACATGCTTATATTAATATATGTGTGCATATGTATAGCCTTATAAGGTCCCATGTCGTCGAATCCGCCCTAGGGCCCTCCAAAATATAGAGCCGACCCTGCATGCAGAGCCTAGTATAACATCATATCAGTGTAATAGGTGTTAGCGTGTTAATTGTAACGTGCCAATGAGCACGAAGTGTGCGTATGTATTAAGTTGTAATCTCACCGGTCTAATCAGATAAAGACTATGGTGGTTAGCTAGATTCTTCTAGAGTATCTGTTGTAACAAATTCCATGTAAATCCCTTTTTGGGTTGTTGGTTAAACCTCTATTTAACACGCATGGTGTGCCTCCAACGAGGTATGACACCTTAACCTAAATCTTCACATGGTATCAGAGCGAGTTCCTCCCAAACACATCTAGCGAAAAACCCACCCCGAGATCGATCTACCTTTCCCTCTCGCCGACCTCCAATCTCCAAACACCATGGCCACACCACCCTCCTCGACAAACCACCCGGATCGCTCCACCTTCGGGGCGGCCGTGACAGAGAGGCTCGGCAAGGGCAATTTCATCCTCTAGCAGACCCAAGTACTGCCGGCAGTGAGGGGTGCTCGTCTCATGGGCTACCTCGATGGTTCCATTGAGGCACCCGATGAAGAGATCAGCGTCAAGAAAGGTGAAGACACCATCACCGAGCCAAACCCGGCCTATGAGGACTGGGTGGCGTTGGACCAGAAGGTCCTTAGCTTTCTTGTGAGTTCTCTCTCATGGGAAGTACTTCCCTACACCGCTAGAGTCAAGACGGAGGCCGAGCTCTGGGAGATCATCCAGGATATGTACGCGGCAAGATCGCGTGCGCACACCACCAACACCCGCATCGCCCTCGCATCTGCAGAGAAGGGCAACAAGTCGATGGGTGAATACGTCACCATGATGAAATCACTGGAGAACGAGATGATCTCCGCCGGGAAGACCCTCGAAGACGAATACATGGTCTCCTACATCCTCGCCGGCCTGAAGGACGACTGCTACACCGGCCTCGTCGCCGCCATCCTCCCCAGGACTGAGCCGATCACGGTGAGCGAACTTTATTCGCAGCTTTTGTCTTATGAAAGTCGCCAGCAGATGCTTCGTGGCGTCTCCCAATCCTCTGTCAACGCCGCTACTCGCGGTGGCCGCGGTCGCTTTGGCAGTCGTGGTGGTGGAGGCCGTGGTGATCAAGGTCGTGGCAACCCTCAAGGAGGTGGCAACGGTGGCCAAGGAGGCTACCACAATGGTGGCAATGGTGGCGGCTACCATAACGGCGACAACAACGGTCGTGGCCGTGGCAACTACAACAACAATGGCCGCGGTCGCAACAACAACAACCATGGCAGCGGTGACCGCCCACGGTGCCAGCTCTGCAACGTTTCAGGCCACACCGTCATGAACTGCTGGTACCGCTTCGACCAGGACTTCGTCCCTCGTGAAAGGACGGCAGCCAACATCAACTACAACAACAGTGGCGGTGGCGGCTGGAACATCGACACTGGCGCTACAGACCACATCACGAGCGAGCTAGAGAGGCTCCATGCTCATGAACGCTACCATGGCAATGATCAGGTGCATGCCGCAAATGTCACAGTATGGATATTACTCACATTGGTAAAACCATTATTCCAACTCATGATCAAAATCTTCATCTAAAAGATGTTCTTCTTGTTCCCGATGCTAAGAAAAATCTTATTTCTGCACATCGACTCACTAATGACAATAATACTTTTATTGAAATTCACCCTGAATTCTTTTGCATCAAGGATCAGGTCACGAGGAAGGTTCTACTTGATGGACCGTGCCAAGGTGGCCTCTATCCCCTTCCTGAATCTACGCCTCCTTCATCGTCATCAAAGCAAGTTTATGGAGTCTTCAATCCATCCCATCATAGATGGCACAGTCGTTTAGGTCATCCGGCCTCGCCCATAGTTTAAAGAGTCATTAGCAAAAATAAACTTCCTTGTTGTAGTGAGAATAATGAGTCGGTGTGTGAAGCTTGTCAAAAGGCAAAGATCCATCAATTGCCTTACACGAGATCCAGTAGTGTCTCACACCATCCTTTAGAATTGGTCTACTCCGATGTATGGGGCCCTGCCCCTGATTCTTTTGGTCGGAAAAATTATTATATCAGCTTTATTGATGATTTCAGCAAATTCACATGGATTTATTTGATTAAACATCGTTCTGAAGTGTTTAATATTTTTCACCAATTCCAAGCTCTTGTTGAGAGAAGATTTGACAGAAAAATCATCACCTTACAATCTGACTAGGGAGGTGAATATGAACGACTAAACTCCTTTTTTAAACAAATTGGCATCACCCATCATGTTTCTTGTCCTCATGCCCATCAACAGAATGGCGCCGCTGAGAGAAAACATCGACACATTGTCGAAGTTGGTATGTCTCTACTTGCTCAAGCATCCATGCCTCTAAAATACTGGGATGAAGCTTTCATTACTGCATTATATCTCATCAATCGTCTCCCTTCTAAACTCCTTAATTTTTCAACACCTTTATAACTTCTTGAGCAAGCTCAACCAGATTATAAGTCTATGCGCATTTTTTGATGTGCATGCTATCCTAATCTTAGACCCTTCAATGCTAGAAAACTAGAATATCGATCCACTCAATGTGCTTTTCTAGGATATAACAATCTTCACAAAGGCTTCAAGTGCCTTGACATAAAATCTGGTCGCATATACATCTCCCGTGATGTCATTTTTGATGAAACGATTTTTCCATTCGCCAAACTTCATACCAACGCAGGAGTGCGTCTCCAATCTGAAATTCTTCTTTTGTCATCTCATCTTTTGAATCCACATCAATTTGATCATGGGGGCGAGAATGGATCTGATACAATTGTGTCTAATATTCATACTAATGATGCTGACAATGATGGTGAAAGTGCAACAAATTTTGTTGCAGAAAATGGCGATGAAAACTATGGCCAAAATTTGTTGGAAACTGACTCAGATCGTCATCGCATGCTCGACACGGAAGCCCAGGGTCACGCGGGACCCACCGCTGGGCCAACAGGTGGCGGCGCGCCTTGGATCAGGGAAAACGCGTCGCGCAAATCCGCTGGACAGCTACGCCTCCAATCCACGCGTGCCACGCATACGCGCCCGACCGGAAGCGGGACCCGCCCACGTGCCGAGGAGCCGACCGCGGGATCCCCTGCGGATACTCCCACGCCTGCGTCAAGCACACGAGCTCGTTCAGATCGGATGCGGAGGCTCCAGGTCCCGTGGACGATACGACGCAGGAGTCCGACTCCGCACCGACACGATCCACCTCGGGATCCTCCCCAGGTGGTGCTGGATCTTCTGCAGACAACGGATCCGCTGCCTCTCCTGTACATCGCATGAGCACGCGGTTGCAAACAGGAAAAATCCAGCCTCGCCAATACAAAAATATGATCAGGTATGCGCATCTTACCACCACGGGAGAACCTGAAAATTTAGAAGATGCTTTAGTAAATAAAAATTGGAAGAAAGCTATGGATGAGGAGTATGAAGCACTAATGAAAAATAAAACGTGGCATTTAGTTCCACCTCAAAAAGCAGGAAAAAATGTAATAGACTGCAAGTGGATTTACAAGATTAAGCGCAAGGGTGATGGTAGTATAGATAGGTATAAGGCACGTCTAGTTGCTAAAGTTTTAAACAGAGATATGGCATTGACTACGAGGACAATTTTAGTCCAGTAGTCAAGGCAGCTACTATTCGTATTGTGCTATCTGTTGCAGTTTCCAGGGGTGGAGTCTTCGACAGCTGGATGTGAAGAACGCGTTTCTTCATGGTGTTCTGGAGGAGAGTGTCTATATGAGGCAACCACCTGGCTATGAAAAAAAAGGAAAAAAACCAATATATCTGCAAGCTTGACAAAGCCTTGTATGGCTTAAAACAGGCCCCACGAGCATGGTTCTCAAAGTTGAGCATGAAGCTGCAAGCTCTTGGTTTCTGTGCTTCCAAGGCAGACACGTCATTATTCTTTTACTCTAAAGAGAATATTACTATTTTTGTACTTATATATGTTGATGATATAATTGTTGCTAGTTCCTGTCAGAATGCGACCTCGGTTCTTCTTCGAGATCTTCAGAAGGAGTTTGCTCTAAAAGATCTTGGAGATATCCACTACTTTCTCGGTATAGAAGTGAAGAAGCTGAAAGATGGATTACTACTATCACAAGAAAAGTACACAACAGATGTACTCAAGCGAGTAGGTATGCTACAGTGTAAACCTACCAATACACCCATGTCAACTAGTGAGAAACTGTCTGCACATGAAGGAGATCCTCTTCAAATAGAGGATGCCACGAGGTATAGAAGTATTGTTGGTGTATTGCAGTATTTAACACTTACTAGGCCAGACATTTCATTTTCTGTCAACAAGGTTTGTCAGTATTTGCACGCACCAACCAACTTGCATTGGACAACTGTGAAGAGAATTTTGACGTATTTAAAAGATACATCTAGTCTTGGACTAAAACTCCGTAAGTCTCCATCTATGCTGGTAAGTGCTTTTTCTGATGCAGACTGGACAGGATGTCCAGATGATAGAAGATCTACAGGTGGCTTTGCTATTTTTCTTGGTCCCAATTTGATATCTTGGAGTGCTAGAAAACAAGCCACTGTATCAAGATCAAGCACTGAGGCAGAATACAAGTCCCTTGCAAATGCTACAGCAGAAGTTATGTGGGTACAAACTCTGCTTACTGAACTAAGGATACAACATCCTCCTTCAGCACGGTTATGGTGTGATAATTTGGGTGCAACCTATCTTTCAGCTAATCCAGTTTTTTATGCGAGAACTAAACATATAGAAGTTGATTCTCATTTCGTTAGAGAAAGAGTAACTAGAAAATTGTTGGATATTAAATTTATTCCAACATGAGATCAAGTTGCAGATGGGTTTACCAAACCTCTTACAATTAGATAGCTAGAAGCTTTTAGAAACAATCTCAACTTAATAAGTTGTGATTGAGGCGGTGTGTTAGCGTGTCAATTGTAACGTGTCAATGAGCACGAGTTGTGCGTATGTATTAAGTTGTAATCTCACCGGTCTAATCAGATAAAGACTATGGTGGTTAGCTAGATTCTTCTAGAGTCTCTGTTGTAACAAATTCCATGTAAATCCATTTTTGGGTTGTTGGTTAAACCCTGTATTTAACACGCATGGTATGCCTCCAACAAGATATGACACCTTAACCTAAATCTTCACAATAGGAAACTAAAATTCAAGACTGATAAAGTGATATTAAATTAGTGACATAAACATTGTTCTTTATCCCATAGAGATCGTTCACGCTGCCGCTTAATTATTGCCCACCGAATGCACTAGTACTCAACGGTACTACCGCGGTACGCAATCGATCACGTACAGAACGTACGTACATGCCGTAGCGTGGCACGGGACCAACCCGACATAGCCTGATCTAGATAACGGACACGTGGCGGCGAGGCCATTGGTTTGCGCCTTGTCCGTACGTTCTGGGTGCAGTGCACCACGTCATGGCCCTTGATGGCCGTGCAGTGCAGTGCAGAGCAGTTGGACCGTTCCGTTCGGGCGAAGGTATGTGCAATGCACCCGCCAGCTCGCTGGTTCATGCATCATCGGCCGTATGGATCCGGCCGGCTCGATCAGCGGTCAGCTAGGCCATGCATGCAGGCCGGCCTCGCGCGCGTTGCAGCTAGAGCTAGGCTTCGCATGCATTGCTCTCCGTCGATCTCCGCATCGTCAGCTACGTTAGCTCTGCATTATTAATTTGATTCAATTCCGATCCGGTGCATTGAACCTAGTCTCGACACATATTCTTATCTGCTCGGCTTTTAAGTACGTCCTGTTTGGAGGGTGTATTATAAAAGTCATACTTTTCAAAACTCCTCTCTTCCTAGAATCTTTCTAAAACGTCGTCCAAACCGTGACGGAGGGGGTACTCATCACTGTTAGGATAAGCACTATAGTGCGAGACATGCATTTCTTAATTAGCCAACAAAAAACAGTTTAAATATAACTCTTACCAATTAAACTTGCTCAATGCTCGGTGTTAGGACGGACTTCCTCCGTTGATCCCCTCGTCGTCTCTCCTGATCACAAGTTATTACCTTCGTGGTATATACTCGATCCACAAATAAAAAAATATGAGCTGCATAGAGGACTGGATTACGCTACACGACCTACAAGTATTGAAACGTCAACGGGCTACGCAAGTTTGTGAAACGTGAATAGGTACATTCTACATGTGGGATTGCATTGCAAGTGGTTCTTCTATAACATGAACCCTACTCCTTCCTCTGTATTAAAAAATTTAAAAATTATATCTATAAGTTTGCTTTCCTGATTTGTTTCCAGAATTTTCAATAACTAAAAAATACTGATTTTCCATTTCTCTTTCTAAAAGAACTCACTGAATTGCAGAAAGTTTTCTTTTTCTTTTTCCGGTTTTCATATTTTGAAAATTATTTTAATTTGGAAAATATTTAGATCAAAACATGTTCAGATTTAAAAGTTCAAATTAGAAAAAAAAGTTCAGAAGTAGAAATATTCAATTCTATAATAGTCATTATTAATAAAATATTTAAATTTTGAAAGAATTAGATGAGGAAAGGGTCGTGCTAGCCATCCCCGGGATAGAAACTTTTCACCCCCCGGTCCCCAGCCATCTGATCTGGCCGGATTGACGGTCAAATCTTCTTCCCGTCCCGCCATTCTGATTTTGCTGTAAACAGTCCCGCTTTTGTTATAAGTAGTCCCCTTTTGCTATAGGTCGCACGAAACGGTTCGGACCAAAAAAAGAACAGACAGACTAGACATCGCCGGAGAGTTCGCCGGAGACCTAGTAGCAAAAGAATATTCTAATGTAGCAAAACCAACTTCGCCGGAAAATATCACTTGAGACTCGCTAGGGAAAACCTCATGGAAGACCTCATAGAAAAAAATTATACTGTTGTAGCAAAATCAGAGAATGTTGGTAGCAGAAAAAATATGCTAATATAGCAAAAAACTGACCTTGTCGAAGACTTTTGCCAGGAACATTGCTGAAGAACTCACCATACATGTTGAAAAAAGCTGCGCTATTATAACAAGACTATACAATGGTTGTAGCAAAAAATATCGCGTCCTTGTACAACTCCGTCGGTGCTCCATGGGGAACATATAAAAATATTGTAGCACTTCCAGGACATAGAAGTAGCAAACCAAATACGAGTATGTAACAAGAAAAATATCTAAAAGTAGCAACCGTCGATCGCTATTATAAGCAACCACCATAACCCAATGGTAGCATCCGCCATCGCCCGTCTTTATAGCAACCGCCCATCACCGGTAGCAGCAACCATATCACCGCTTGCAGCATCAACCTCCTGCAACCCATGGGCTCGTGACGCGGCGTGCGGGCGGTCCGGCGTCAAGCGGAAAACAGGAGTTGTTGGGTTGGGATTGCATTTCGCTGCACTCAAAGTTCAGTCAATGACCGTCTCCCTCGACCGGCTGTATGGTACTAGGTGGAATGGCGGGCTTCGCCCCGCCGCCTGCAATATGTTTAACATTTCGTGGTAGAACGTATGTGGGTGGTAGAACAGTTTCTATTTCTATTTTAGTAGGGACATGGAGAAGAACAAGAAATTATCAAGGGATTGTATACTAAATAAAGATGAAACAACTGGTGAACTAAAATAGTTTTGTTAATGTTTGAATCATGCTTTTAACCCAAAACAATAAAAAAAAGGACAGTGCTAGGCGTCCCCCGGGGGATTTCTGGTTTTCATCCCCCGGGTCCCCAGCCAACCACGTGTCATCTATTTGGATTTAAAATCCCGCTTTTGCTACATTTGCTTCACTTTTGCTACATTTGCCCCGCTTTTGCTACATTGTAGCAGAAAACGTTTCGGTCTAGAAAAATAAAAACAAACTGGACCTCGCCGGAGATTTCGCCGGATACCTACTGGCGACCGTGTAGCAAAAAGTTGTGCTATTGTAGCATATCCGACTCGCCGAGACTCTACTTTGAAATATCGTCGCCGGAGACCTTGTAGCTAAATGTTTACACTAATGTAGCAAGATCACAAAACAGTTGTAGCAAAAAAAAATTTCTAGTGTAGCAAAAGAGGACATCGCCGGAGACAGCGTCAGAGACTCTAGCCGAATAACTCGTAGCAAAACCGTAGAGATTGGTTGTAGCAAAAAAATTGTACAAAAGTAGCAAAAAATATATGAATATATAGCAAAAATAATATGCTAAGGTAGCAAAACGCTCTTATCTCCTGACTCGCGCCATGGATAGCGGACAGTCGCCCGTAGCAACGCCGCGCTCGCAGTAGCGTAACCTCCGCCATGTGTAGCGTTGTCGTACCATGGGTAGCGAGTCGCCGCCACGTGTAGCGTCATGCCCATGGGTAGCGGAGCCGCCATGTGTAGCGCCTGTAGGTAGCGAGCTTGCGGCGGCTTGGTGATGAACCAAACGAGGCGGCGGACCACAGCGAGGCGTCGAGCGAGGCGGCGCGGCCTTGAGACGGGAACCCTGGCGAGCGAAGCAGAGCCGTGGCACGACCTTAGCGGCGGCGGCGACAGAGGTCGGAGGGTAGCGCGCGGCCGTGAGGCGGGCGGAGGAGAGAGGGTCGGCTGGCGAGTGGCGGCGGCGGAGGACGGCGTGCTTTCGCTTGGCGGGACGAACGGCGAGGAGGGCAGCGGCGGCGGGAGTGGGAGGTCGCTGCGCTCGGAGGCAGAGTGGAGAAAGGGAGGCGCGTGGGCACCGGCAGCGGAAGCGAGCAGGCGGCGGGGAGAGGCAGAGAGAGAGGCGAGAGGAGGTGGGAGAGAAGGAGGCAGGGGTTGGTGGCGCAGTCGGGGCAGGTCAGTTGGGGTCCGGACGGTGTGTGGAGGTGGGGTCGGGACGCGTCGTATGAGGAGGCCTTGACGCGACGATCTCCGGGGACAGTATCATTTTCCTAAAAAAAAGGGAACTTAGCCAACACCCACCCAGAACGAAAAGCAAAAAAAAACAGCACCCATTTGCCACCAAGATACTTTAATCACAAAGATTGTGAATCTAGAGCCTATTAGAAATAGATGATGAGCAATATGTGGTGGCATGGAGGTCTGGCTGTTCGACATATCTCTATTTGGTTAAGGGTTAAGTGAATTACTCAAAGACAGTGTAGTAGCTCTGTATTTTGCTGAAAGGAAATTATCATGTCCATGGTGAGGTCGGGGTTGGCCAGGAAGCACGACAGGTTGTGCTTCGCGTACCCCGTTCATTCCGTGTAACGTGGAGGCCATCCAAAAATAAGAAGTCCCTCGCTCGCACTTTATTTTTCTGCTTGTCGATCGATTTGGTATATATACGCCCGCATGCATACATATGTAGCGTACTCCTTTCGTCCGCAAATAAATGTACTTCTAGTTTTTTTCTAAGTCAAACTTTATCAAATTTGACCACCTTTATACATAAATATAGAAATATATATTACATCTAATTTATATATTATAAAATTTAAAAACATATCTAATGGTATCATTTTAGTGCCATAAATATTTTTTTTTATAAAGTTAGTCAAACTTTACTAACTTTAATTTAAGACAAGACTAAAAGTACATTTATTTACTGAGTATGTACACATATCTTTACCCACCCAGGGGCGGATCGTGAACTTGCCTTGCTGACATCACACATTGACTCGATGGGACGGCCTAGAGACGCCTCACCTAAGGGTGTGTTTGGTAGCCCATCTCAACCCAGATTTTCTCAACTCAGCTCAATTTCGGGTATTTGGTAGGTCGGGTCTCTAATTTGGGCACTGCCCACCTAATACCAAAACGGCCTCTTAGCCCTGCCCGGGTGCGAAGCTCAAAACCTCAGCCCTGCCGAGTCCATCCCGAAAAACGGTCTCACGCGTGCGTCGCGAATTTTCCCCGTCCGTCCGCCCACCACTGCCCAGACCCCAACCCGACCCTCGAACCGCCCCCATTTCTTCTTTCTGCCTCTTCCGCTCACCCGCACCGCACATCGCCGCCATCCCTCCGGCCCCTAGATCCCACCGTCGGTCAGCCTTCCCCGCCCCTCTCTCTCAGCTGCAACACCTCCCAGCGCTCATCCCCTTCACGCAGCCCTCCCGTGTTGGTCGGGAGCTCCACAACAGATACACGCCCCAATCTGGAGCAGTTGGTCTTCGAACCCGTTTCCCAGCGCCAGATCCCGTCGACGACGAGCTGTTGAAGCCCCATGGTTGCAGCTCGCGTGCGCGACCCTGCGGTGGCGTGATTCCGCACAGGCAGATCTGTAGGCTTGCTATTCTTTATAAACGACATGCTGAATCCGGTAGTTTTTCTGATGTTCTTGTTCGGTTCGTCTTGATGTCAGGTTATGGTTGTTTTGTATCTCCCGTGTGCCTTCTCCATTGTGCTTTTTCCCTTCAGTTTTTGGTTTTAATGCGTGCTTAATAGAATGAAGATCTTAGCTCTCTAGCACTTTTGATTTGTACAATACCGATTGATTGATGTATAGTAATGACCGTGTCTTGGATTGTAGATGCGTTTATGGTTGTGATTGAAGAAAGTTTGTTCATGTGTGTATATTCAGAGATTAATTTCTAATGAAAATGAGTTTTGCATAGCTCTTGCGGATGTGTATGTCAATCTGCTATGTATACATCACTGTACTATAAAAAGTTTCATATTATCTAGTATGTATGCATCTCTGATATCAAACAACATCTCAACTCAGAAAGTCTTCACAGACACAGGCTACCAAAAACATGACATAATCTTAAGCCAACTTGGTTCGGCTCACCATGTATGAGAAGAGAAAGGAATTATATGTTTAACCGGGCTACCAAACACACCCTAAGTCTCCCTACACGATTAAGGGTGTGTTTGGTTCTGCTGTGGATTTTAAAAAAGCTGCTGTGAATCTGTATAAAACTGTAGAATCTGTATAAAACAGATCTCGAAGGGCCTAAAAACTGTATGTACACATATCGACCGTAAAAATCATATGTATCTTATTTTAACATGTAAATGACCATTTTATGATGAAAATTGTGAATTTTATTTTTTTATATGTTTAAATAATATGAGCAAAACTAAGTTAGTACAAAATGCATGGACAGTTTTAGTACAAAACGGAGACATAAAAGAAAATCGGCCCCAATAGAGTTCACAAATAAATTTCTGTTAGAGTTCACAAAAAAAGATTTTTACAGAATTCACTTTTATTTACATCGCCATTACAGCCTTAAAATCACGCAGCATTCATTAAGCACGTACATAATGCAGAGCAGGAAACAAGATCAATCGGAAAGAAAGAAAATCAAATCGTCATAATTCCTAAACACAATGAATGGAACCACGGGCATGCACTGTAGTTCAGTAGTATTTCAGTACGAGAAATTGAGCTGTGCCTGACAGAGAGAACCTCGTCGAGGACTGATCCACCTCCGCGTCGTCAGGTCAGCTGCTGCTGCTGCTCCACACAGTGCCATAAGCTTGGAGACGCCCCGAGGGAAGACGACGCAGGCCTCCAGCAGGTGGTGCTCAAGCGGCCACTACAGCAGCATCGAGATGTGGAAGACCTCAACGAAATCCGTCGCATGGAGGCCGAAGCGCAGATAGGGCAGAGCCAAGGTGAGGCGGAGTGGCGTAACAGGCAGGTTTGGGAGATACGGAGGCAATACAACTCCATATCCTGGTGGGGGAGCTAGAGAGAAGCTCGGTTGAGACTTGAGACAAGCGGCCGGAGGGACACGGACGGGCGAGACATCACAAGGCAGCGCTTGGTGCAGGAGAATAGACGGGGTTCCCGATCTGCTTCGTGGAGATCACATAAGAAGGATACAAGCGGTGCTCCACCGGAGGACCACCAGAGTTGGGGTGGCGTGGCCGAAACCCTAGCTGGCCATGTCCTGCCGAAGTCCCGATGTGCGAGTTCGAAGAAGAAAGGAGGAAAAAGTGATCGCCCGACTAGGTTGGGGAAAAAAGAACAAACCGGTACACAACTTACCAGTGGCATGGTGGGTTATTTTCACCAATTTGGTTGAACGCAACGCACTGAAAGCAGGAGGCGAGCAGCTGCGGGAAATATACTACCGAAAGCAGCTGCGTTTGACGAATCTGCTGCCAAAAAATTTCCCTTTGATTGAATTTTAGATTTTAGAAAGTAGAAGCAGGTCAGGAAAGCTGAACCAAACACACCCTAAACTGGACGTGCGCGCGGCAGATGGCTTCAGAGCCCAGCCTACTCACCAGGCTTAACTCTATAGAGTATGTGGTTGCCTGCGTGCGGTTCGAGACCTCTTTTGTTGGGTCATTGCCGTAAATAAATCAAGTGATAAAAATCTCATGTTTCTAGCTGCTACCACTTCCAAAACAGGTGGCACTTCTTACACAATTCTGGCACGAATCAACCGCCCCGCACATGCGCGAACTGGCATGCAAAAGCTTTTGCCTCGCTTTGATTGGAGCGGACGTGCCGGTGCAATTTAAGCATGGCCGGCCGGCACGGGAGAAAGGAAGTAGCCAAGCTGCGTGGCGCCCGAAGCGGCGAACCCCGTCCCAGATGCAGATGCGCGCACAGGAAAGCGGTACTGCAGGTACTGTGCGAGCCCGTCGTAGGTGCTGCGTACGTGTTGCGCGACATGTCTCCGCTCTCCGCATGGGACGGAGGAGGACCCCTGCGAGTTGCCAGGACGCCGGAGAGGCACGCGAAGCGGGTGCAACGCTTCGTCGCCCCCCTCGTCGGCGCGGGCGGGTGGCCGGGTGGGTGCGTGCATGGTCCTGATCCAAGTGCGAGGCTGGCAACCAAACTTCTTTTCCACACGACATGAAATTCCGTGTGCATCTGAACTTCTTTTAGTTTCGGTACTCCCTCCAACCCATATTAGTTGAGCGATAGATATATCTAAATTAAATTTAACTAATATGGATCTAAGCAAGTATATAGATTCACTTAGGTTTGGAGTAAATCTACACACTATAAAAAATTAAGATATTTTTTTCACAAATCTAAAACATCTTATATTTTAACGGAGGGATTAACAAACAACCTTACTGGACAGAAAGATGAGAATAACAAAACCAAGAATTGCAATATTATAGCTCATGAAATATGGTTTTGAAGTTAACAATAATAGCAATACAGATACTTAGGAACAGTATTACATGAATAACATGAGTAGAAAATTAGCGCTATACTCTAGCTTTCATGTTGCCACCAAAGCACCAAGTGTATCATCCTCGCTTACTTCAAAGTATATATAGCGCTCACTAAATAAAATGTCACCAAGCCGAGCAGGGGTGCAAATCCCATTTGATGTCTATTGCTGGTATTGCATGCGGGAGCTTTGCATATCCCTCAACGTATATGCATGGGCTCCGGCCATTTCATATGCGCACATTCTCGGCTGCTTGGTTTCCTTTTGGGCAAAACCATTTCGTCATCTCAAATGAAATGTATGGGAGTTTCTCATAACCCCGACAAGCAAATGGGTCGGTCATTAGATCCAGCACTATAACAATTTTGTTCCAACTAGTTTTCCATGGTCTTTTTAGTTTCTTTGTTCTTCTAGTTTCTACGACTTTCGTTGTTTTTATTTGTTTTGCACGTTTTGATTTTACTTATACTTTTTTTCTTTTGTAAATGCATCTGTTCTTTTAGAAATTAGATACGTACTTTTTTTTATGTTTGTACAAACATTTATTTATCATATATGGGAATAACTTTTCTAACTCCTCGAAACAGGCATAACTTTTCTAACTATGAACATTATATGATACACATATATTCCACCTTATATTAATATTTATATCTTTTGGAATGCATAATTTTCAGCATAAAATTAAGAGTAAATTCCAAGTTTTATCCCCTAATTTGTCATTTGTGACAGTAATTACCCCATTTAATAAATTTCCATCCAAATTACCCCATTTAGTAAAAGTTTTGCCATTTTCTACCCCTCTTAAATATTTAGGGCGTTTTGAGTTTTGACATGTGGGTTTGAGCAGTCAGTTCCATCGCTGAACGCCGACATGTAACTATTTTGCAAGCTTTGTACTGACTTGTTACTCTACAGTGATTTTTTTTGTGTTCCATACACTCTTTTCAATTTCCAATTCATGTATAGTAGGTAATTTGATTCAAATTCATTCATGAGTTCACATGTATTGAGATCATCAGGAAATAATACTCCTATACATCGGTGCTAACAACTAACATACGCCACCCACACTAGCTTCACTACATGCATCTAGTAACAATCATCACAACAAACGCCGACATGTAACTGTTTTGGAAGCTTTGTACCGACTTGTTACTCTCCTCTCCGGAGTACACAACAACAACACGAGCAGCTAGCTGAAGTGAGAAGCAACAGCACGAGCAGCGCTGCTGCAACGATGGCACGCTTGACAATCAGCTGCATCATCTGCAACAGCTTAAACATCAGCCACTGCCACTGCGGCCGCCACTGTCGCTTGAGTACTGGAGGTTGCTACCGTTGCTATCGTTGATTGAGCACTCAAGGCTGTCGCCTCAGCCGTCTCGACTGTAGAAAAAACTGGGAAAACCGCAAACGTGATACGCGACGTCGATCTCACGGTTCCAAATGCTTTTAATCTTTAAAAGGGGTAAGAATTGGCAAAAATTTCACTAAATGGGGTAATTTGGATGAAAAGTTATTAAATGGGGTAATTATTGTCACAAATTATAGTCTAGGGGGTATAAAGTGGAATTTACTCTTTAATTTGTAGAAAGTATATGTATCTCTGAAGATTTGTACAAATTAAAATACAAGACAGACATGTTAATGGGCCACCCCAATTGAGGCCCATTTAGGACACGTGTATGCCACCACAGTCGCTGGCATCCCATAAGGCGATCGATAGGGACATTCTCCTCTTCTCTTCCTTCCACGAGAGAGCAAATACGTCCACAACTCTAGCTTTTTTCCCATCTATTTCTTATTTATTTGTTCCCTTTTTTGTATTCTAACTATTTTACATATTCTCACTGTCTCAAATTAATTGATGCTTATTTGTCTAGATACGCATGTATGGACCCTTTTTATAGTGTAGATATATGGGAATCGTGACAAATTTGTGTCAATTAAATTAGAGGAAATTGCACATACCACCAACTTTTGCTGCTCGTGCTGCACAAAACACTCACTTTACATATTGTTTGCATAAAACACCAACTATACTTGTAATTCATTGCAAAGAAGTCCAAATCTAGTATTACTTTGGCTAACACCAAACCTGACTGCCAGGACCCACATGGCAGTTTGCTTAACACCAAACCTGACTGCTAGGGCCCTTGTGGCAATGATGACGTGGCATCCACGTGTCATCGCTACTTTTTTCAAACATTCCAAAAAATATGTAAAAAAATCAATAACTAATATTACACACACACACACACACACACACACACACACACACACATATATATATATATATATATATATATATATATATATATATATATATGGTGAGGGAAGAAATCAACGGACGACTGGTGCGGGCGCGCCGGTTGCAGGAGAAGGTGGGAGCGGCGTCGAGACCGGGGAAGCCGCCACGGTGCTGTGGTGCGCCGGAACGAATCTGGGCTGGGGGAAATGGCGAGGAGACTGTGGTGTGGGTGGGGAGGATTCGTGACAGAGATGGGATCTCTAGAGGTGAGCCGTGACCTATATAATGGAGTTTTTCCAAGGATGCTAACCTCCGGCAACGGCTCCCTGCGACGAGCAGAGGCCCGTGAGCTCCCTGACCACGGACAGGGCGGCTCTGCCGAGCGGTGGCAGGGATGTGGCAGTGCAGAGCCGCAGTGGACAGAGCAAAAAGATTGGGGAGGAAATATGTAGCATCCCAGTTGTCTAACTCCTGTAATGCTACATGTTATAATAATAAAAAGAGTCACTTCCAACATATAATTGTGCATCATCATCATATCATGTTCATATCATCATGCCACCTTGCATTTGAGCATCATACAAAACCCTTTCTTGTTTGGTTCTTATCTCATGTGCATGATTAATTGTAGTTGCCTCTTGATATTGTATTTGGTTCTTAATATATTGTTAAATGCCCAAGTTGAGTTGAGGGCATCTCTCTTATTGACTCCACCACCTTTTCTTTCACCACCTTATAATTCCACCATCCAACTAATCTGAGCTTGGCATTTTGTTGATTATCTCTAGCTCATGTTGGTTGGTTGGATTCCACCCATAACCTTTGCTTGGCCTTGCCCATCTTTAGGGAATGCATATGGATAATGCCATGTTAATATTATTGTTTTCACAAGGATAAATTGGCATTAAATATTTTGCATGGGCCATGCAAGTGCCACCTTTTCTAGCATTTGGTTTTTACTTGAATTCCAAGTGGATCATCTTCCTTTGTTTAAATCTTTTGTTGGCTTGTAGTTGTTCTTCACCATATCATCTATCTATCTCCCCCTTTAGCTTAACCTCTATCCCTTGCTCCATGCACACACATGTGCTAATGTGGCATGCACAACCAAACCACCTCTTCTTTTGGATCTTGCTTGGTCAATATTTGGATCATGCATGAACTAAAGAAGAACCCCAACATCACTTGCTCATCTCTCTCTCCCTCTCCCTCTTTTTCTTGCTTGATCTTGTTGAGGCTTGTTTGAAGCATGCTTGATCAACCTAAGTCCCACCTCCCTCTTTCTTACCTCTCTTAGCAAAAACCCTAAATCCTACCCTTGCCATCTATCCTTCCTAGCTAAACCAAAAACCCTAATCTACATCTCCCCTAAGTAAAACCCTAAGTACCCCCTCCTCCTTTCTAGCTTCTAGTTTGATCACCCCATGCCCCACTCCATCTCTCCCCTTCTCTCTTCCATGCAGGCCCCACCCCAGCACCCTCTACCAGCTAACCTTCCCCCCCACACGACCAGGGACCCCCTAACCCTAGCCCTAGCCCGAGCCGGCCCCTCTCCTCTCCCCTCTTTTTCTCTCCCTCTAGCCTTACCTTGCCCCAGTGCCCACTGCTGCCTCCTGGCCATCTATCCCACCTATAAGCCACCCACCTGCCCTGCCTTGCCCTGGCCTGACCGAGCCGAGCACGTGAGGAGAGGGATAAAGGTGGCCGAGGCCACCCTTATCCACACCGCCTCCTCCACGCCACCCTTCCTTCCTCTCTGCCATGTTCCCTTCCCCACGCCTCCTCTAGCCTCGCCAGATCTGGCCGCGCCTTCTACCCCTCCTTCTGCCTCTCCGCCCACCTAGCTACGCCGGCCGCCGCCAGCACCCTGCCTTCCACGTTGCTCTGGACGTCAAGATCGTCGCAGGAGTGATCGAAGAGGCGGTGGTCCTCTGCGGCGGTCAGTGCAGACGGCGGGAGGAGAAGGACCGAGCGCCAGACGCCGCGCCCGCCGGAAACCCTAACCGCCCGTCGGCCTCGCCGTTGATCGCTTTGCACCGAGCCTCGCCACCGTCACCGACAGCCTCGCGGTGAGCCTACCTACCCCCCAGACAACCTCGTCGTCGCCGTCTTGCCCTGTTCGAGCAGATCATTGCGTCGGCGCTCTGTCGTCGGCCGGCGTGTTCGTTCTGCTAGCTCCCGGTCGCCACCATATCCAAAGACGCGCTTCTCTCTCATCTAACCTAAGCCCGCGGTAGCGCCGCTTAGCGCGCCAGGGCGGGTTAGAACCCACCATGGCGCTCGCGCGGCGGCCAGCGACGCCGGCCGTTCGATTCAGAGAAGATCCACGTGTCGTTGTACACTTTGCACAAACCCCCTCTTTGCTTTTGCCAACCCGCGGTCCCTAGGAGCCCACCTGCGTGTCGTGGCGCTTTTATAAAAATGCTCACGGTTTTCGGAGCTCAACCCATGTCCTTCCCCTCCAGCTGGCATGTGGGTCCAGGTGCGCCTGTCCCCACCTGTCAGTGACCAGGCTGGAATAGGCTGGGCGTAAAAAGTTTGGCTGGGTCTGTTTTATTTATTCAAATCTTTTTCTGAATATTCAAAATTCAAATTCAATTCAGTTTCAAATAACTTTTCCATACTAAATCCAAATTTGACAAATAATATATGTTTGGATATCAGCAAAATGAGAGGATTCCAAATATGCCATCCATTTTGCCTTTTGCACAAGTAAAATTCCAAGTTTATTTAAATTACCCAATTGCCACTAGAATTTCAATAATTAATAACTTTTGTTTTACAATTCCAAATTTAGCAAATGATATGTCTAAAATGATCAGCTCGACGAGACCTTTCTGTTTATGCTAACCATGACTTCAATTGCAGCATGCATCATATAAAAATATAGGGTACAGCAAGTGTTATGACAACAAATGTGATTCCATAACCCCATTAAAATGTTGTTACTTGTCTCCCACACCTCACCATGCCATGCTACCTTCTTGCCATGTAAATTGTGCATCATCCATCATGGCATGATTGTTTGCTTGACGCATATTATTCATATGCTTGTGCTCTATATTCATGTTGGCCTTGTTTGTTTGGTTTTTCTCGGATAGACCTTTGGCGGGGTTATACCAAGAGAACCAGGAGCACTACCCAGATCCGTACCTCGCTTCAACTGAGTTGACAGGCAAGCACTTCCACATGCTTGCATACATACAGTACCTATTGCCTCTATCTTATTCCTGCATCATTGAGTCGCGATTGCATTAAAATGAATCCCAAGTATGCATAGCCTTTACTTTCAAACCCCACCAAGCTTGTTCCCCCATCCCATGAGCCATTACTATAGGAGTTGTTTGAGCCATGCGAGTCGTAGAACAGCATGTGTAGGGTATGTGAGCGTCTGTTGGATAATGAGGTACCTAAACAACTTAACCTGAGTAGTTCTGGGATAACTAAAGAAAGTGGCACCGGTGAGCAACCTCTGCTATTTGGTTTTTCCTGCTCACTTGTGTCCCGTAAGACCCCGAGTACTTGATTCCTGTTCCTTGTTTTATCGCGCTATCCACATCCGGGAGGTATATGGGACCCCTGAGCGAGCTTGACTCGTCTTATTTCTTGGGGCCACAAACTAGTTTGAGGTTTTATTTACTATCCTGTACTTATGCCATGCTACTACGTATTTAAATTGTGCGACGGATAGCACTGTTGTCATTTAGGTAAGCGGAGTGATTACGCAGTATCGACACCCCGAGTTTTCGGGTTCCCGCCATGTACCATTGACGCAAACCTTGAGTCCGTCTCAAGCTTGCTTACTTGTTGGTCTACTCAATGGGGTGGCCCCCTGAAATATTTCTGAATCCGGTGATTGTTCAGTCGTGAAAGCCTCGTTGGGTTTTGATTTGGTTTTTCCGAGGTTGATCGAGCGTGTGTTGCTATTGGTGCACCCCGGCCGGGTAAAAATTTCTGAAAGCCGTGTCCGCGGATATGGACGACTTGGAGCACAGTTTCTTGATCATAGACAAGCATAACTAAAGTACCGCTTTAAACTGACTAAGTAACTTGACTAGTAAATAGTGCAATACTCATGGAATGGTTAATAAAATTTCCAACGGATGGGGGGGTTGTTCGTCCGCTTCCTTGTTGGTAAGCAGGGAGGAGGATGGATCTGATGAGATTACCATTATAACTGCTGTAATTAATTCACGGACATCCGTCTATCATTGGTTAGGCGGATGGTTAGCGTTTATCTGTAGAACTGCTAGGGTTTATCTTTCGCTGCAATTGCGTCACCCCAGGTTGTGTCCCCTTTAGAGGCATTAAGACTTGCTGAGTACCCTTAGGGTCTCACACGATAAATTATTGGTTCGATGGATGTACCTCCAGGACGGATCTGGGTGGAAGAAGTCAAGATGTGGGCGATCGTTGATTGTAGAGATTCCGGAACGGTGATCCGTGAGACCCGTAGTTGGGATGTGCTTATTTCTATGGCATCTTATGCCGATTTGCTTCTTATCCGTACTCGGATTTTGTTTGCCTTCGCATGATACTCGATGTGTGTTGTATGAGGAGTTATCCTAAAATATAGATCTATCTAGGTCATTTGAATCTTGCCGTATGGCGTTGCTATATTTCCTTTCTTTCTAGATGGTATGGCTCTGATGTACTCTTGTATGGTGGCTTGCGTACATACCCACTTGTGTACGTAGTTGATCCTTCGCTGCCCGACCACGCCCGTCTGAGTTCCGTTGAGAGGGTAGTGGTTGGGACGTCTGAAAGGACTACCCGTGAGTGGCTTTTGGGGCCCCACCGTACTATTTCAACCACTACCACTCATCCAGGCTTGTATCTAGGAGCGTAGTTCACCGAGATAGTTACAAAATACCGCTTTGGGAAAACGATGGTGTGTTTGATAAATGGCTACTGAGAGAAAAATCACTACGAACCGCACGAATCTCCAACTAGCCAACGGCGTGAGATGCTTCCTCCAGCGAGGATGGACACACTAGGATTTTTTCTATATATATATATATATATATATATCCTATATATATATATATAGAGAGAGAGAGAGAGTTAGGCAAACTAATACCGGCGGTAGTCCAATGAATTACAAGTATAGCTGGTGTTTTGTGCAAACAACATGTAAAGTGAGTGTTTTGTGCAACACGCGCAACAAAAGTTGGTGGTATGTGCAATTTCCTCATTAAATTGTGAAGATGGGAGTATTATTTTGTTTATTTTTATTTTTATTTTTATAGACTTATAGATATTTTTGTTCCCCTCAATCATATATTTATTTTATTTTTATATTTCCCTTCAAATTTCGTTTTTATATTTTATTTTTTCAAGTAAACATATAATAATTTTATATGAGATATGTGAACATTTAATTTTTAGGTGATTAAAATTCATTTACAAACGTATGAACATCATTTTTTACATACATAAACATTTACTTTTGAGACACATGAAAAAAATTAGTCACCTATTCAACATCATGCAAAATGAATAATAAGCTCCCCGGGCCAACCTGACGTTGGTCATCTAATCGAGCAACATGTTGCACACTATACGGAGTTACGCACTTGCGGGATAGAGCAGATGGTTTCGTGCAGGAGTTGAAGTCCTTAATAGACATGAGATATGTTTGGTGTACATAAAAGTTTTAATTTTGTAATATCAGATGCTACACAAAATAATTTTTATTGCATAGAATATTTCAAATAATAGCAAGAATATTTTGATATATATGATGAAATATCCTAAACGATACAAACAATTTTCTTTTGTAAATTCACACATTTACCATGGATATTCTAGTCAACATGTATACTCATGAAAAAAGAGAACGATAATAATAAGAAACCGTGTGCAAACGAAGAAGAAGCAACATGCTGACCACTACTATCTCAGTTTCAAATTATAAAACTTTTTGAATATAAATCTAATTCGATTCACGGATGCATACACCCCTATTTTTAAAAAATATATTTCAAATGTCAAATAATTCAGAAAAAAATTGCTTGTACATCCGGATATTCTATGTTCGCACACCTATTTATTAAAAAGTTTTTGTGTCCCGTATAAAAATACAAATTTGATACTCGAATGTTACTTTTCATGAGAAAATGTTTTTATATTTTTATACAAGCAACTTAAAATGTACTTTGCCCGCTAAACTTTTCGTGAGAATATATAATATTTGGATGTACATCTAAAGTTTTGCTCCCCCATATTTTAACATTTCAAAATACATTTTTTTTGACATGGATGAATCTAGAACCATGAGCCAAACAACCAGTCCCTTCTAAAATAAAAAACTAAGGGTGTATTTGGTAATGGAATGTAGTGGAATGGAATGTCATGGTTCCATTCCATTGTAATGGAACGGTTCTATTCTCATGTTTGGTTGGAAAAAAAAGATGGAATGGAATGGTTTCTTTTTTGTTTGGTTGGGACTGAAAAATGGAATGGAATGTCTAGAATTGGGTTCAGCTCACCTCTTTCATAGCAATGGTGAGCTTACCTCCAACACATATCACAATTTTTCATAGATTTCATTAACAAAACATATTAAAAAAATGGGGCCACTATGTTCTTCTCACCTAGCAAAATCAGTGAGAAAGAGGCAAAATAGGAGGGGGGAGGCAAGGTCGAAGTGGACAGGGACCGACTTCCTGATTCCCGCCGCTGCCGCGTCTGACTCCCAGCGCCGCCGCACCTGCGAGCCGCCGCCCCGACCGCTAGTTCCAGCCGTCGCTGCCTCTTGTTCCCGCTGCCCTGCCCCTGGTTCTCGGTGCCTCTGCCGCGCCTGCTCTACTGAGAGCCGTCGCCGCTCCTGGTTCCCTCAACGGCCGCCTCCTAGCCTGGTACCCGCCGCAGCCGCGCCGCCAGTTGGAGAGATAACGGTGAGGACATGGAGAGAAACGAGGGGTTGGCTTGTGCGGGGTGAGGATAGAGGCCAATCGTTTTTTTTAACTCCACTCGGTGATGGCAGCCAGCAGTTCCGCCACATTCCACCGATTCGGTGGAACCGGTGCATTCTGGATATTAGGGGTATATTCCCTTTTGAGGAACCAGTTGGTTCCGTTCCTTCTCCACAACCAAACATAGGAACGGGCTCTAGGCATGGAATGGTTCCATTACATTCCACTTGATTCCAGAACCAAACACACCCTAAGACACACGCCACCCATGCGTACACTCGAACCACTAAGATAGTATGTCAAGCTAGCCACCCTCTTCCCCCAAGATGTGGCACAATACACCCTCCATTGGCTGAAGGTGAGAGAAATAAATATTTGTTTTTTCTATTTTTAGAGAGATTGGCGAAGTAATCAATTTTATATTAAAGGTCTATATTACTGAATATTATAAAAATATTTTTGGTGAGCCTGATTATAATAATTTATCCTTTATGGATGAACGGGTAGATAACATTCCCCCACTCTCAGCTGAAAAATGCTATTCTTACTACTGATTTTACCAAGAAAGGAGTCTTTGAGGCTGTAACACCCCAGTTTTAGATAAACATTATTTAGGGTTTATTTGTGCATCATGAGCATCATGTTTTAAAATTGTGCATTAAAGAAATACAACAAAACCCTAAAACCCTAATATCTACCCTCTCTTTGAAATTCCTTCAAAGTGATTTTGAAAATATTTGAAAAATCAAAAATATTCGGAGCCCAATTGGACTAAAAGGGCCCCTAAAATAATTTCATATATTTTATAAATATCTCTGGTATTTTCAAATTACTTAAAACAGTTTTGAATTGGAAAATACAAAACAGAAATTGAAAAAAGAAAAAGAAACGAGTTTGGAAATAAAAATAGAGCAGCCCAGGCCGCAGCCTAGCACCCTTCTCTCTGGCTAGAGCCAGCCCGAGTGAAAAATGCCCCTGACCCCACTTTGCATGTGTGGCTGCTGATGTGGCTTTGGCCCCACACGTCAGCAACTGTGGCTAGGTTCTGCAACGGTGTAAAAAGTATCTGATACATGTGCTGATGTCATCCTGGCGCAATAAATCAATTTAAATTAGTTTAATAATTTCAGAATTTGAATAAACTTGTAAATTCAATAACTAATGATTTATAATTTAGAAACATATGTATAATATATTAAAATGTTCAGAAAAATGAGAGATATCTCTTTAAGCTATAATCATGCATTGTTCAACAACTTTCAAGACAAGTTTAATTATAACAACCTAGTAACCCTCTCATATGAATCTGGAGTTTCCCTGAGTTAGGGTTTTCACCGCTCGAAACCCCGTTTAAATTGTCGAGCATACTATAGGGTTTCATTTCAATACAATTTAACTTGTCATATCATCATCCTTGCTTGAGCATTGCATCGATGCCATGTGTTGATTGTTTCCCTCTCTTTCCGGTGTTTTGGTTCTTCTTCGGTAGAATACGATATCGAGATCAAGATCGAAGACCGAGGACAAGACCATCAAAGATCGACGAACAATACTTGACTAACAATAATCAATTCAAGACGAAGGCTCTCGAAGATCTACTTATCTGTTATCAACTGGCAAAGGCAAGCATAGCCCTACCATGATATAATCCTATGATTTCGAAAGCATTTCAATTCCTGCCATGTTGCATACGATTCTACTGTGATCTTTTATCGATAGATAGAGTATCCTATCTGTTGCATTACTCCCTTTGAGCTTATATTACCTGATCCACTGCTCCTAGCATAACTAGGTTTGGCTTGTGTGCACTGCTAGAGCTTATATATGTGCCTTCTTAGCCATGCATAGCTATCAGTTCCGGTCCATCCAGGTGATATATCAGATGTAGATAATCTAGTATGACAGGAGAACATGATGAGATGAGATAAGTGATATGAGATTAAACTTGCTAAGGCTTGTATGGGAGGCCACGGTGGAATGTGGTTTTTCTAGTCCCATGCTCTCCACCACTAGGACCTGAGTTCTTACCTTTAGAACCAAGACGAGCGTGCAACCACACGGGGCCTAGAAAACCTCACGAGCAACTAACTTTCCTAGTAGATTCCATGAGTCACATAGTTCGGGCGTTCCATTCGACATGCATTCTGGATCTTCTCGAAGGCGGTGAAGGAGGTGCATTCCTAACAGGTAGGTAAGCGTGGCCGGGGTTGCTTGGGGTACATAGCGTCCCAGGTAAACCAACCTCGCCTCACATATTTAAGTACCGGCTACGGGATTTGACCCGTTACAGCGGAACCATACTTATTGCGTGGCTCATGGTCTCGGCGAAAGCAAGGTAAAGGTCGTGTCTAACCATCCTCTGCCGGCCTTCCAAGGAAGATGGCTAATCATGTGGCATTCAGAGAAGGTTAGTACGTGTGGGTAAAGTTTTACACCCCTGCTGGGAAATATTATTTTCGAAAAGCCGTGTTCACGGTTATGAACGACTTGGCGACCGGACTCAAGATCATAGAGAACTTGAACCTAATCATAAAACTTGGCAGATCAACGTGTGCTTAAGGATGCTTCCTCATGGGTACGAGGGGGTGATCCTAGATAGGGTTCAGATGATGATGATTTGATGGATATCAAAAGATGATGATCAATACTTTGGAGATGTCGCTCTCTTATCCCCTTTTAAAATACTCTGATTATACGAGCTTCTCCTCCCTCTTGTTTTATAAACAAAGATGGCTTTATGCAAAACAACTCCACCAGCCATAAGTCTTGCGGAGTACACCCTGTACTCACTCTTTCTTTGTTGATACTTTTGGCAGAGTAAGTGTTTCCCTGAAGATCAGTTTGGTACTACATCGACACCGACGAGTAGCTTGGGGTTCCCAGCCGGCAGCCTAGAATCTATGGGCTGGGACGTCATCGTTAGGCTTCAGGCCTTTTAGGCCATTTGTTAAGTTTTCTATACTTAATAGCATAATTTGCCATCCGTTGTTTGATGTTTGTGGTCAGTGACCTCTGCCTGTAATAATTTGGTTCTTTGCTCAGTTATGAGCTTGCTGTAATAAATTTTGTGTCGTAGGGTCACTACTGTGTTATCGATTCTTCAGTGGATATTCTCGAACTCAAGGTTATGCTTATGTCAGACGGAGGTCTGGGATTTGTTTAGCCCTGATCCTGGGGGTGTCACAGGTTTTGGTATCAGAGCAGTACCGACCGTAGGAAAACCTTGCTATTGGTCGATGTTGAGTCTAGTGTTTGTGAAAAGTATTTTAAAGCTGAAAAGTATTTTTGAAAACTCTAGTATGCTTCTTTTTCTTCTTATCCAGTTTCGCTCTAACTCTGGGTCATCTTATCTTGTGTTGATTTTGGAAAAGTTTTGATATCTCTTCCAGTCTTTCAAAGTTTAGGTGCCTTCTGGGCATGTCGTTTCTAAGCCAGTTGACCTAGTGTTGAGTTCTGTAGATTTGTGTGTGTTGTGAATTTCTTGTTCCCCTTTTGTTCCTGTTCATCTAAGAGATTCCTTTCTAACATGATCTCTCTATCCTATGGGCCAGAACATCATGTTGATGGTTCCACAATATTCTGTTCTAGGCCTCGAGGTTTCCTTTCGCCTCGTGTGCCTCCTTTTTTATTTGTTTGGGTACATCAGAAGTTGTGTCTTCTTTTGGAAGCTAACTCATGATTACTATCTTGCAGTGTACGCTATGTCACTCAGGTAGTAGTTACTTCTTTCTTTGGGTTTTAACCCTTGGGCTTGAATCTAAGATCCCGGATTGTGCTGGATTCTAGTGTTGTGAATCTTGTACATGAAGCTGATATTTAACCCAAGATCCATTCCTTTGA
This sequence comes from Avena longiglumis, assembly GCA_030063025.1. Taxonomy (NCBI): domain Eukaryota; kingdom Viridiplantae; phylum Streptophyta; class Magnoliopsida; order Poales; family Poaceae; genus Avena; species Avena longiglumis. Next base: position 186,510,546 of record CP125974.1, on the reverse strand, counting down.
CCCCTGTCGTTAATGTTCACACATTACCTTAGGATGGTTGGTACTATAATTCTAGCCTTCAAGCTTGTGGTTATCGCCGCGATTGAACTATGACAATTAAGGACTTCCCCTACCACATGCTATGGCAGATGTTCTTTAATGGAACCAAATAGATCACGACAAGAGTACTCCTCGAGAGTCTCGCATCTATACTCGTGACTCTGCCACACTTTACCCCTTCTTTGCATTGGTTTTTGGAAGGTTGTTGACTTATGCATCCACTTGTCGGGATTTTATCCTGAACATGTTATCTTTCCCTTGTTGTTTCCGACCTTTGTTTACCAGTTGGTAGCCAAGTAGTAAATGTGCATTTGTGTTTCTGATGCAAGATACTCTTGTGGTCCGTCATGACAAACCATTTCGGGATGTCAGGAGAAACAAACTCCAGTACCTCGTCATATCTAGGACCAGGTTAAAGTGTTGTAATACGTAGATCAAGAGGCATTGATGAACTTCTATCTGTTCCACCTTAAGGTATCACACTCTTTTATGCTAAGAGGTCGTGCTGAGATCCATGACCCCTTAATGAAGTGATGCTCTTACACATAATTAACCACCCTTACTCGAGCTTTCGCGCTCGTGAATGATGCGTGTGCGTAATAATGTGGTCATCGGAGATTCTTAGCAATTATTATTGTTCTGAACTCCAAGGACATTTGTGTCATTCTTAGCGTGATTGGTTAACCCTATCACTAAGCGAAGATTGATTGTGCTACCAAGTCCATTACTCTGGTGTACTCTCCCCGGTCAAAGAGTTAGGCTTGTGCTGAAGCTCTGAGACTACGTCCTCTTGCCTTACCAAGCAAGTTTCCTCTCGAACTAGGTGATATATCGGCGGTTCGTGATATTCTAGATGTCATCTAGAAGCATCGCCATGTTGCCACATGACCGTGTTGTAAAGTTCTTGAGAAAGTTATTTCTCTGAACTGCTCCTTTCTCCAAGGATCCATACTGGATACCCTGAACTAGTTAGTTGAGCTTAAACAACAACTTGGAGAGTTGTAAGACAAAAATTCTATTCAACTTTGTTCCTTCTTAAAAGGGTTGTCTAGTTTTGTTCGTGTTGAAGAAATATAATATTTTCTTTGTGGATATGTTATCTTACCCACCTTTGATTTTATTTGGGTTATCGTCAAATTAAACTCAGTTCCAAGGACTATCTTGGTGGTGTTCCTTCTTGTGATGTTTCACTTGAGTACATCTTCGTGTCCTTTGGTCTGACCAATATTCTTGCTTTGTTCATACGACATATAAATCCATCTTCTTCGAGTGTCTCGATAAGTTGTTGTTGAGCCCATCAACAATATCCTTATCTCCTCCATGTTAAGTTGGATTCATATGGAACATTTGGTGTTAATGTTGGAAACTTTCGAGAACCATCTTCGAGTTATCTCAAAGTATGACTTCTGGATGTTAGAAGTAACCTCCTCCGGTTCACGCGCAAATGCTGAAAGATGTCACCGTGGATTCAATAAGAGTTATCTCCGTTCCTTAAGGACACATGTGTGTTTTATTGTTAATACTTTATATGTGTGCAGTTGTCCTTCGACAAGTTGCTAATACATGAGTCTAGCAAACTAGCTCATCTTTTGGAGCTTTACACTATAGTCCCTACCTTGAGAATCTAGTAACTTTACCTTCATGATAAATGTTGCAAACTTTATATTCGGACATGCTAAGTCTGAAATATGATTCCACCTAGCCAAAGTTGAATCTCAAGCAACAATGATGGTTGGTGTTCTTCAAGGTTTTGAAATTGGTCTCTTTGTAAATCTGGCAAGATTGATGTAATGGTTGACACACTTAGCCGTAAAGACCTCTTGTCATATTCTTTTGATTCGGCAATAACAACCACTCTTCATAAGGCTTCTTATATGATTCACTATAGGAGTTATGTTCATGGTTTCCTTTGTCTCCGAAGTCCGGCCTTTACTTGATGTCTGATTTCTCGAACATCAAGGAGAACATTTAAAGTAGTGTTGCTAAATGTCTCCCGGTCGATCCTCCAGACCCTTTTATGTTGACAAACATTTTGTTGTGTCAAATAATTGAAGTCTGAGAATGAAGTTTCTTTCTTCTCGTGTCATCAGGAATCTTCTTAACTATTCATCTTAGTGGTGTAAAGTGATATCATGATCTTTGGCAAATATTTTGGTATACCTAGGTGAATAAAGAGTTTCCTTCGTCTTTATCAACCATGTTCTAAGAGTGACTATGATTTTGGTAATCTATAGTTTCTTTTACTACATGTTCCTTGTGACTCTTATGAGTCCTCTCCACCGAAACACCTTTCTGTCATAAGCCTTCTGTTGGGTGAAATAGTGACCCTTGTGTGTCAAAAGTAGTTCAACAGCTTGGTTTTGTTGATCCCTATCTCCGCAACCTGAAATCTCTACTTAAGCCGTTTAATAGAGGTTCCCTATCGAAGTCTGTGGTTCTTTCTATTGGAAGCTTTCTTCTTCAGAAGCTTCAAAACCTTCTGTAAGTTCCATGGTCTCAATCCTTATGAAACCATCTATCTAACAATTTGAAACCTTCTCCTCTTGTTTCCTCCGTTACCTTGATGTGTTTCATGCTTGTCATCTCAGAGTTGTTTCCGAACACTCCATCCATGAGTTGACCATGAGATACTCTGTGCGATGTTTAGTATATTTCCCTCTTATCTTAGAGTGACGCTGTTTCTTTCTCCCTCTCTCTGCCTCTCTTCCTACCTTTGGAATCTCGGGTCTAGATTCTTGTAAGGGGGATAGAGTTGTAACACCCCAGTTTTAGTTAAACATTATTTAGGATTTGTTTGTGCATCATGAGCATCCTGTTTTAAAATTGTGCATTAAAGAAATACAACAAAACCCTAAAACCCTAATATCTCCCCTCTCTTTGAAATTCCTTCAAAGTGATTTTGAAAATATTTGAAAAATCCAAAATATTTGGAGCCCTATTGGACTAAAAGGGCCCCTAAAATAATTTCATATATTTTATAAATATCTCTGGTATTTTCAAATTACTTAAAATAGTTTTGAATTGGAAAATACAAAACAGAAAATGAAAACAGAAAAAGAAAAGAGTTTGGAAATAAAAATAGAGCAGCCCAGGCCGCAGCCCAGCACCCTTCTCTCTTGCTAGAGCCAGCCCTAGTGAAAAATGCCCCTGACCCCAATTTTCGTGTGTGGCTGCTGATGTGGCTTTGGCCCCACACGTCAGCCACTGTGGCTAGGTTCTGCAATGGTGTAAAAAGTATCTGATACATGTGCTGATGTCATCCTTGCGCAATAAATCAATTTAAATTAGTTTAATAATTTAAGAATTTTAATAAACTTGTAAATTCAATAACTAATGATTTATAATTCAGAAAAATATGTATAGTATATCAAAATGTTCAGAAAAATGAGGGCTATATCTTTAAGCTATAATCATGCATTGTTCAACAACTTTCAAGACAAGTTTAATTAGAACAACCTAGTAACCCTCTCATATGAATCTGGAGTTTCCCCGAGTTAGGGTTTTCACCCCTCAGAACCCCGTTTAAATTGTCGAGCATACTATAGGGTTTCATTTTGATACAATTTAAGTTGTAATATAATCATCATTGCTTGAGCATTGCATCGATGCCATGTGTTGATTGTTTCCCTCTCTTTCCGGTGTTTTGGTTCTTCTTCGGTAGAATACGATATCGAGATCAAGATCGAAGACCGAGGACAAGACCATCAAAGATCGAAGATCAACGAACAATACTTGACCAACAATAATCAATTCAAGACAAAGGCTCTCGAAGATCTACTTATCTGTTATCAACCGGCAAAGGCAAGCATAGCCCCACCATGATATAATCCTATGATTTCGAAAGCATTTCAATTCTTGCCATGTTGCATACGATTCTATTGTGGTCATTTATCGATAGATAGAGTATCCTATATGTTGCATTACTCCCTTTGAGATTATATTACCTGATCCACTGCTCCTAGCATAACTAGGTTTGGCTTGTGTGCACTGCTAGAGCTTATATATGTGCCTACTTAGCCATGCATAGCTGTCAGTTCTGGTCCATCCAGGTGATGTATCAGATGCAGATAATCTAGTATGACAGGAGAACATGATGAGATGAGATTAGTGATATGAGTTTAAACTTGCTAAGGCTTGTATGGGAGGCCACGGTGGGATGTGGTTTTTCTAGTCCCATGCTCGCCACCACTAGGACTTGAGTTCTTGCCTTTGGAACCAAGACGAGCGTGCAACCACACGGGGCATGGAAAACCTCACGAGCAACTAACTTTCCTAGTAGATTCCATGAGTCACATAGTTCGGGTGTTCCATTCGACATGCATTCTGGATCTTCTCGAAGGCGGTGAAGGAGGTGCATTCATAACAGGTAGGTAAGCATGGCCGAGGTTGATTGGGGTAGATAGCACCCCTGGTAAACCAACCTTGCCTCACATCTTTAAGTACCAGCTTCGGGATTTGACCCGTTACGGCGGAACCATACTTATTGCATGACTCATGGTCTCGGCGAAAGCAAGGTAAAGGTCGTGTCTAACCACCCTTTGCCGGCGAAAGCAAGGAAGAGGGCTAATCATGTGGAATTAAGAGAAGGTTAGTACGTGTGGGTAAAGTTGTACACCCCTGCAGGGAAATAATCTCTTCGAAAAGCCGTGTTCACGGTTATGAATGACTTGGCGACCGTACTCAAGATCATAGAGAACTTGAACCTAATCGTAAAACTTGGCAGATCAACGTGTGCTTAAGGATGCTTCCTCATGGGTACGAGGGGGTGATCCTAGATAGGGTTCAGATGATGATGATTTGGTGGATATCAAAAGATGATGATCAATACTTTGGAGATGTTGCTCTCTTATCCCCTTTTAAAATACTTTGATTAGACAAGCTTCTCCTCCCTCTTGTTTTATAAACAAAGATGGCTTTATTCAAAACAACTCCACCAGCCATAAGTCTTGCGGAGTACACCCTGTACTCACCCTTGCTTTGTTGATACTTTTGGCAGAGTAAGTGTTCCCCTGAAGATCAGTTTGGTACTACATCGACACCGACGAGTAGCTTGGGGTGGGGTTCTGACACAGAATCTATGGGACGTCATCGTTATGCTTTAGGCCTCTTTGTACATTTGTTAAGTTTGCTATACTTAATAGCATAATTTGCCTTATGTTGTTTGATGTTTTTGGTCAGTGACCTTTGCCTGTAATAATTTGGTTCTTTGCTCAGTTATAAGCTTGCTGTAATAAATTATATGTCGTACGATCACTGATGTGTTATCGATTCTTCACTGGACATTCTCGATCTCAAGATTAAGCTTATGTCAGACGGAGGTCTGGGATTTGTTTAGACCTGATCCCGGGAGTGTCACAGAGGCTCTCTCAGATGGAACATAATAAACCTCCATGACTAGATGGGTTATCGACTGAGTTTTATCAAACCTTTTGGGGTGTTATAAAAATAGATATCATGGCCTTTTTTGATCAATTAAAAAAGGAGATTTACCTCTCTTTAAATTGAACTTTGCGGTGGTCACACTAGTGCCAAAAAAATAAAATGGTGTCCAAATACAATAATATGGACCTATTTGTTTACTTAATGTTAGTTTCAAGATCTTCACAAAGATAGCTACTAATCACATTACTGAATTTCCTCATAAGGTGATTAGACCTACACAAACCACTTTTATGTCAGGGTGACATATCCTTGAAGGAGATATTGTTTTGCATGAAACTATCCATGAGCTTCATTGAAAGAAGTTGGATGGTTTGCTTTTAAAGATTGATTTTGAAAAGGCATATCATAAGGTGAAGTGGCCTTTTTTGCAGCAAGTTTTAGGTATGAAGGGTTTTGATCCGCAATGGTGCGAATGGTTCAAATAATTTGTGCAAGGACGTAGTTTCAGAATAAGGGTAAATGCTGATATTGGACATTATTTTCAAATTAGAAAAGGCTTTAGACAAGGCGATCCTCTGTCCCCAATTTTTTTCAACATTGTTGTCGATATGCTCGTTATCCTCATTGCTCGTGCAAAATAAGATGGCCAAGGTGAAAGCCTTATTCCACATTTGGTGGATGGTGGGGTTTCTATTCTTCAGTATGCTATTGATACCATAATTTTTATGGAGCATGATCTAGAAAAAGTTGTTAATATGAAACTAATAACCTCTAATTTTGAACAATTGTCTGGGTTAAATATTAATTTTCACAAGAGTGATTTTTTCTTCTTTGGTAAAGTAGAAGGGATGGAACCTGAATATAGGCAGATTTTTGGCTGCGAGGCTGATTCACTTCCATTTCAGAATCTTGGAGTACCTATTCATCATAGAAAACTAAGAAATTCAAAATGAAATCCCGTGGAGAGCCGTTTTTTCTCAAAGCTAGGTTGTTGGCAAGGAAATTTTTTATCCTATGGGGATCGTCTGGTTTTGATTAACTCGGCTTTGACTAGTTTACGGATGTTTGTGCTCTCTTTCTTAGAGATACCTAAGGGTGTAAGAAAATGCATGGAATTCTTCCCATCCAGTTTTTTTGGTAAAGTACGGATACTAAGAAGAAATATAGGTTATCAAAGTGGAATATTGTTTGTCGCCCTAAAGATCGGGGGTTTAGGTACAAAGGTTGTAAAGATAAATAATAAGTGTTTACTTAGCAAATGACTTTTAAACTACTAACTAGGGAGAGAATGTGTCAACAATTATTACATAACAAGTACATTCAGAATAAAACTTTGTCTCGGGTAGAAGAAAAACCTACAAATTCTCCCTTTTGGAAAGTCCTTCTATGGGCGAAGGAAATGTTCTTTGCTAATGGACTTTTTAAAATCGGCAATGGTGAGAGTGTCCATTTCTAGGAAGTTGTTTCGCTGGTTGATACATCACTACCACAACAATATCCGTCCTTATACAATATTGTTCAATGGAAAAATGTCTAGGTGGCAAATGTTCTTGCATAAATACCTCTTATTATTGTTTTTAGAAGAGGTTTAACTCTGTTGGGGAGGTGACCTCGGATAGGGTAAAGACGGGAAAATACGAAAGGATGTTCCCTGTCTAGTTTCCGAGTTACAGTCTAAGTCGGCCGAATCCTGTAGAGGTCGGCTGATATATGAAAGAGCAGGACCCTTATGATGATAGCCAGGCATTACCCAGCCGAGATACTGCGTAAGTCGGCCAGGTTAGCCCGAGTAATCTTGATGCAGGTGAAGGACGAGCCGAGTCATGCGAGGCAGGGCCGAATGATACGAAGCTTGCAGGAGAAGGAGAAGTCTAAAGTCAAACTCTAGTCACAAGCTAGAGAGAATATGAGCAGAGCCAAGCACAAAGGACAAAGGAGCAGAGCGACAGAGAGGCAGAAGGAGGTCACGGAGGTGACAGTCCTGAAGCCCGAGGCACGCAGGAGGGGCCCTCTGGAACCTTGCCGTCATTAGAAGAGCGACACGGAAAGGAGGCCGCCGAGTTACTATATTGGGACAAGCATATTCCTCGAATATGCTTGCCACGTCAGCCCTAGAGGAACCCGTGGCTCCCCTTTATAAGGGGAGGCTTGGACCCAGAGAGGGGCATCGGCTCATTTAGTATCGTTAGGCTGGTAAAGTTATCTCTTTCTTCTTGTACACAGCTCAAGGAGCACTTGTAGCCCAAGGAAGGAGAAATAAAGATCTTTACCTTAGTCTTTTGTGTGTAGAATCAACTACATCTTCCCTCCCCAGATCCCTCTAGCATCCATTGGCCCCATACTTTATCCTACCCAAGGCATCTGCCGTGCCACCACCACGACAGTTGGCGCCATCGTGGGCCAGCGGTGCTAGCTGGAGTCATGATCCGGACGGGAAACTTCATCAACACTGGCGAGCGCATTGTCTCTGGCTTAGTCCGGAGACTTGATCTCTGTGACTACGTCAGCGACAACGCAGGCAGCTTCAAGGGAAAAACCCCTCCGTGCAACGGCGTCTTCATCAACTTGGGCATGCACCATATCTACGTCGGCGTCGACGTCTCCGGCGTTTATCCTCACCAAGTTGTTTTTGCAGGAGAACCACCCCTTAGCGCCGCAAACAGTCCACGCGGAGTGCGCCCTATCAGCAGCGTCGAGGTGATGGTCGCAGCCGGGGTGCAGGCGGGAGTAGCGGGATCCGGATCAAGCAGGGATACGACGACGGCTGTGCAGGTGGCTCCCAAGCAGACAACTCCACAACCCACCGAGGTAATTCCTTCAGTGGCCAACCAGGCCGAGGTGCAGGAGACAACCCCAAAGGCACCAAGGGTAAGAGGGCCACCTCTGGAAAGACCAGAAAACATTCTTCAGGCAACTATAGATAATCTGACTACACCTATAGCGCCGATACTTGATCCGGCTAATGCTCAGGCAGAGTTAGAAGAGACCAGGCAGAAAGTGCTAGTGGAGGCAAGAAAGGTATCGGCCTTGCGGGAGTCCTTAAACATGACCCTGCGAGAATATGCCAGGGCAAACAAGCTTGACGTCGCCCCCGAGCGGGTTGACGAGTTGAGATTAAGAGGAAAAAACCTCATAGATGATATCAATAAGGAGCATGATGCTCATAGGGCAGAGTCAGTTGATCTAGGCTTGCCGAGGTACAGTACCCCGGCAAAGAACCTGAGAGCGGCAAATGCCGCAGCATTAGAGTTAGAAGGATTGACCGGCGAAGCCCGGCAGAAACAGCAATAAAGAGTGAATGAGCTGGTGCGCATTGCGAACCAGCAGAATGAAGAAATGCTCAGAGCAGACCCGACGAGGCCAGGTGCCTCGCGAATGGTTCGCTCGGCTGGTGCAACACCTGCCTTATCTGTGGCAGCAGCATCTTCGCCCGGAAATAATGCACGAAAGGACAGAGCAATAACTTCGGGAAAGAGGAACAAGCAAATTGTTCCATATGATCCGGCGATAGCCGGAAGAGCAAATGAGAACAGAGGCAATGGAAGCCGAGGTAACAGCGGCGAGAGAAACCCCGGCCGTGCTGAGCAAGGCGGTGGAAGCCGAGGCAATGGAGATCTCGGAAGAGGAGAACTCGGAAGAGGGAATCTCGAGAACAATATCCCGGTCGAAGGAAGGAGAGAACAGCCGCCCAACCCGCGGCCGAGACATGAACCTCGACAAGAAAGAGAGGCGAGACGAGCTCGCCACAATCAGGTGAATGAAAGGTAAAATGATGGTTATTCCAAAATGGAATATGCGGTTCGTGGTGGAAATAACCACTATGGAATGCAGGAAAGAGTTCTGTACAGGGATTTGCCGTCAGGTGATGCCAGAGTAAAGCTGGACCGGCTATACCGATCCGAGCTGTTGGAAGAACAGGGTCCACCAGGTCCAGCATGCTTCGGACCACGGATCATGGGCGAGCCGCCCGTGCCGAACTTTCAGCTGGCAAGGGGCACAAAAACATATAATGGGAGCACCAAACCACAGGATTGGTTGATTGATTATGCCACTGCAGTAAAAATAGCTGGCGGAAACTTACGATGGGCAGTGCGATATGTCCCGCAAATGTTGGAAGGACCAGCTAGAGTATGGCTGAATAATCTGCCAAAGAAAAGATCAAGCTTGGTTGGATTTTGAGGAAATGTTCGTTAGCAACTTCACTAGTACTTACAAGAGGCCAAACAGGACGCAGCAGCTAGCCATGTGCAAGCAAAGGCCGAATGAGACAGACAGAGAGTTTTTAACTCGGTGGTGTAACCTGAGAAATTCATGTGAGGGAGTTATAGAATCACAAACAATAGCTTGGTTCACTCAAGGATGCCGCTATGCCAGTGTGCTATGGCAGCGACTGCAAAGAGATATGCCAACCACATTGGCAGAAACCATCAGAATAGCGGATTCCTATGCATTAGGGGATCCGACGCAACCAGAATTAATGTCAGCAGATCATCGGGAACATCAAGATCAATATGCAAGAGATGTGGCCGGGTCATCCAGGCGCAATGACTTCAGAGGAAGAAGAAGAGAAGAAAGACCAGATTATAGATATGGTTCAACTCAGGTGGCAGCAGTAGTGCAAGATTAGCCGAGTCACGGAAATAGTCAGCAGCAAAAGAATGGTCCTCAGCAATGGACACCAAGGAATGAGGGGAAAAGACATTGGACGCCAGAGCAAAAGAAGCAATGGCAGGAGAGGCCGAAGTACACGTTTGAGTCTATGTTAGATCAGCAGTGTAAATTTCACACATCAAACCCGGCCAGGCCGACCAACCATACAACCTGCCAATGTGCATGGATGAAAAATGCAATGGGTAACCCTGCAGGCATACAGGCAGCACCTCTCCAGGCACATCAGCAGCATCAGCCACAATTGACTGGAGCAAATGCACAGCAACTGATGTTACTGCCTCCTCCCCCGAGGTATGAAAACTCGGACCGAAGAGATGCAGTGCATCAAGTGATAATCCAAGGTCCGGACGGAAGGACAAATCCAGGAAATAATGGACGTAATGATTACAGAGAACATCATCAATCATATTGCGTGTTCACAACAGAACAACAAGACAAGCAGAGTATACAGCGCCGGCATATGGAAGTAAATGCAGTTATGCTGGAAGTACGAAGATATGTGCCTTGGTCGGATCAAGAAATAACTTGGAGCATAAAGGATCACCCCAAGATAATGCCGAGTCCGGGGTCGTATGCACTCGTGTTAGACCCGACATTTGTCGGACCGAGCATTAATGTGAAATTTTCAAAATTACTCATTGACAATGGGAGCAGTATCAATATCATGTACAAAGATACAATGCATAAACTCGGAATATCACAGAACATGCTGCAGTCCACGAGGACCACATTCCATGGGATAGTTCCAGGGCTTTCATGCGAACCCATTGGAAATGTTCGAGTTGATGTGTTATTCGGCACAAGAGATAACTGCAGAGCAGAAAATTTAGAGTTTGAAGTGGTGGATCGAGAGAGTTGCTATCATGCTCTACTCGGACGGCCAGCATTGGACAAATTCATGGGCAGCTGCCACATAACTTACCTGAAAATGAAGTTACCCGGACCACAAGGGGTGATAACAGTAGTAGGGGATTACAGGAAGTCAATGGAATGTGCTTCAGCCGGGTCAAATCTGGCCGAATCATTGGTAATAGCAAGAGAAAAAAGAAGGATTCAGGAGGTAGCAGCCCTCGCTCAGTCGGCACATCTTAATATGCCGGCATTAGCCAACCCGCATGGAAGTGTCTCCTTTCAGCCGACTAAAGAAACAAAAAAGTTCCAGATAGATGAGTAGTTCCCAGAGTGCACCGTCACCATTGGTGCCGGCCTAGATGCTAAATAGGAAAGCGAGCTCACCAACTTCCTCCGTGAGAATCGGGATATCTTTGCATGGTCAACTCAGGATCTGCAAGGTGTGCCGAGGAGTGGTGAGCACTCTCTGAATGTAAGGCCGTGAGCAAGGCGGTGAAGCAACCTCTCCGCCGCTCACGAGGACAGAAAAATAATAGGGGATGAAATAGCTCGGCTCCTTGCGGCCGGGTTCATCATGGAGGTGCTGTATCCGGATTGGCTATCGAACCCGGTGCTTGTGGAAAAGAAGAAGGATGATCCAAATGTAGCCATTGTATGGCGAATGTGTATCGATTACACGAACCTGAACAAGGCGTGTCCAAAAGATCCTTTTCCTTTACCTAGAATAGACCAAGTCATTGATTCGACCGCTGGCTGTGAGCTATTGTCATTTGTAGACGCGTATTCTGGTTTCCACTAGATACCATTAAATCCGGCCGATCAAATAAAGACTGCGTTTATTACCCCGTACGGGGCTTATTGCTATCGCACCATGTCATTCGGCCTGCGTAACGCGGGGGCAACGTATCAGAGATGTATGCAAAAATGTCTACATGACCAGATAGGAAAGAACGTACAAGTGTATGTGGATGATGTGGTTATCAAAACCAAAGAAAGCAAAACGCTACTGGATGATATACGGAAGACTTTCGCGAACCTGAGAAGGTTCCGAATGAAACTTAACCCGGAAAAATGCACTTTCGGTGTGCCTGCGGGAAAATTGCTCGATTTTCTTGTATCTAGCCGAGGTATAGAGGCCAACCCAACTAAGATAAAAGCAGTGGAAATGATGGAATTGCCAAGATGTCTAAACGACGTACAAAAGTTCACAGGTTGCTTAGCCTCACTCAGCCGATTTGTATGTCGGCTGGGAGAGAAAGCACTACCACTTTATCAGTTGATGAAAAAATCTGATAGGTTCGTTTGGACACCACAAGCAGACAATCCATTCCATGAATTGAAAAAGATGTTGGTCACAGCGCCAATCTTGGCTTCTCCATTGTCGAAAGAGCCTATGTTACTTTACATAGCAGCCACGAACAGAGTAGTGAGCGCGGTGATCGTGGTGGAACAATTTGAAGTTGATAAATCTGTACAAAGGCCGGTGTATTACCTAAGCGAGGTACTATCAGCCTCAAAGCAAAATTACCCATATTATCAGAAGATGGCATATGGGGTGTACATGTCAGCAAAGAAACTTAAACATTACTTCGAAGAGCACCCCATCAAGGTGATTTGTGAAGCACCCATAGCCGACATATTGAGCAACAAAGATGCAAGTGGCCGAATAGCAAAATGGGCAATTGAATTGTCACCCTATGCTCCGCAATTTGATAGGCGAGATGCAATCAAATCTTAGGCTGTGGCCGACTTCTTCGTGGATTGGGCCGAAGTACAATATGAGCCACCATTACCAGATCCGAATTATTGGACGATGCACTTCGACGGATCCAAACTAAGAAATGGTTTGGGGGTAGGAATAGTGTTAACCTCGCCAAAAAGAGACCAGCTGAGATATGTGTTGCAAATACATTTTGCCACGTCAAACAATGTCGCCGAGTATGAAGCACTCGTCCATGGATTAAAGGTGGCAAAAGAGATTGGCATACGCCGAATCTTGTGCTACGGAGACTCAGATCTAGTAGTACAACAAGTCTCAGGCAATTGGGATGCGTTAGATGCCAATATGGCCTTATATAGATTTCATGTGCAAAAACTCAGTGGATACTTCGATGGATGTGAATTTCATCATGTACCTCGGGTGGAAAACGACGCCGCAGATACATTGTCAAAACTCGGATCAACCAGACAATCGATTCCCCCAGGTATCGCCCTAGAGCACCTGAGAAAACCATCAATAACACCATCACCAGAGTCTGAATCTATTTTTATTCCGACAAAATCAAGCGAAGATAGTGTGCCGATGGAAGTTGACAAGGAACGTAACCCGGAATTTCCAAAAATGAACCCGGCCGATGCACGGACGGATATGGGGAAATCCGAGGTAATTATGTTAGTGGAAAATATGGAAATAGATAGCGAGATTACCCAGAAAAAATCATACCAACATGGGCGCAACCCATATTATCTTTCCTCAGAGACGCGATTTTGCCGAATGACGAGGTACTGGCAAGACAAACACTGAGAAGAGCTAAAGCTTATACAATCATAAACAATGAGCTGTATAAAAGGAGCGTCACAAGCGTGTTGCAAAAATGTGTGAGCTCGGAAGGCAGAGATCCTCCTAGATATACATCAAGGAGAATGCGGTCATCACGCCTCATCCAGAGCTTTAGTGGCCAAAGCATTCAGGCATGGGTTTTATTGGCCAACAGCGTTGAAAGAGGCCAAAGAACTGGTCGAAAAATGTAATGGTTGCCAAAGATACGCCAGCAAGATACATATGCCATCGTCCGAGTTAAAAACGATACCAATTACTTGGCCATTCTCTGTATGGTGCTTAGATATGGTGGGACCATTTAAGCCGGCCCGAGGCAGGATGACCCACATCTTAGTCATGGTGGACAAATTCACAAAATGGATTGAAGTAAAACCGATAAAGAAATATGATGGGCCAACAACAGTAAAATTACTCAAAGATATTATCTTAAGATATGGCTACCTACACAGTGTTACTACAAACAACGGTACAAACTTTGCAGAAGGAGCTTTCGCTAGATTCTGTTAAGAAAAGCACATAAGACTAGATGTCGCCTCTGTGGCGCACCCAGCATCCAATGGACAAGTACAAAGATCTAATGGACTGGTATTGTTCGAAATAAAACCACGACTTGTCGAACCGCTGCAAAGGTCGGTAGGATGTTGGATTGACGAACTACCAGCAGTACTATGGAGCCTCAGGACTACCCCAAATAGATCAACATGTTATACACCATTTTTTCTAGTGTATGGGGCAGAAGATGTGCTTCCAGCTGACATAATACATGACTCGCCAAGGGTTACCCAATATACAACCGCTGAAGTAAATGAAGTAGCTCGGCAAGATGATGTCGACTTGCTAGAAGAAGCCATAGAGCTGGCGCTATCAAGATCAGATATTTATCAGTAGGACTTGCGACATATCACAGCAAGAAGGTGAATCCAAGAGTGTTTAAAGAAGGAGATTTGGTTCTCCGGCTGGTGCAACGCACGGCCGGCATGCACAAACTATCACCTCCATGGGAAGGACCATTCATCGTGAGCAAGGCATTACACAATGATGCGTACTACCTAATCGATGCTCAGTCACCAGGAAAGAACAAGGCAGACAAAGCCAGCAAAGAATCGAAAAGACCATGGAACGTAGCTTTACTTCGTCCATTTTACTCATAGGAGTCATCTACCACACATCATAAAGTGGCGCTTCAGGGCGGAGCATCCGCTATGTATTGAACCTCGGCGTCCAGAGCAGTGGCTCGGGGACTGCCATATGTTGTTTTTGATTTCGCGTTATGTATTAAACCTCGACACCTTGAGCAGTGACTCGGGGACTGCCCTGTATTGTTTCTAAGTTTGGTTTATGTATTAAACCTCGGCACCTTGAGCAGTGGCTCGGGGCTTGCCATATGTTGTTTTTAATTTTGTGCTATGTATCAAACCTCGGCACCTTGAGAAGTGACTCGGGGACTGCCCTATATTGTCTCTAAGTTTGGTTTATGTATCGAACCACGGCGCCAAGAGTAGTGGATCGGGGACTGCCATACATTGTTTTTTAGTTCTGTTTTATGTATTACACCTCGGCGTCTTGAGCAGTGACTCGGGGACTGCCCTATATTGTTTCTAAACTTGGTTTATGCATTAAAACTCGATGCCTTAAGCAATGGCTCGGGGGCTACTCTATATTATTTTTAAGTATGGGTATCCTGTGTTACAAGAGTAAGTACCAAACTTCGGCACCTAGAGTGATGCTATTTCACTCTCCCAAAATACGGCCTTCGAGATCTACACCCAGATTAATAGTCCAAAACACAGCGGCCACGCTACGAAGCTTATCAAAAGTCAGGCAATATTGAACGCCGAACTACGGTAGAGCAAAGGCAAATATACACTCCAAACTCAAGAAATTGAAAGCTGCCAAAGCAAGGATTCGGACAAATTATGACCAGTTCAAACAAAGTGATGACGATTACAACCACTTGTGTCTCAGCGACACAAGGCAAAAGAGTTTCATACCGCACAAAAGACGGACAAATGTTTGACGTACATCATATGCCCGTCATACCAGGGATAAGAAATGACTTAGAGTTTTTTTAACTGGAGAGGCAGTGACTTGGTCAGGAGCTGGGCACTCCGAGGTAGGTGGCACTTTGGCCGAAGTTGCCTCGCCCTCCACAGATCCAGGTGCGACTTCGGGGGAAGCCCGAGGCTGTTGAGAAACGTCAGCTTGCTGTGGAATGCCCAGTCCCTTTGGAGGAGGATCGCGCGTCGCCATTACCATCCGAGCTCGAATTGGAATCACCAGAGGTAGCCGAGTCACCTTCATCTTCGCCATGTTCGGCCGAGTTATCATCAGAGGCATCCTCAACTTCGACCTCATCTTCCGGGTTAGGAAGGAAGCTCGACCCTTCATTCCAGGTATGCACGTCTGCATACTCGACAAGCTGGAAGGCACGGGCTTGCCGGAGAGCGACAAAGTCTGGGTCCTCAACCCAACGGGAACCAGTGCGCAAATTTATCAGGGTATCAAGGGAGATATCCTCATACCATGACATAATAACTGTGAGAGCCATATCAGCACCAGCTTGTCCGGCGGATTCCCTCCAAAGACTTAGCTGTCTCTCAGATGCCATTAATCTTTCCACCAATACTTTGACCTCATCAATGTCAGGAGTCCCAGAAGTATTCGGCCAGAGAACATGGTAGTCCCGGATAGCTTCCTACACCAAATCCCTGCCCATAATCTTCATCGGACCAACAGCAGCGCCAACAACAACCACGAAATCTTTCATCGAGTATTCTGAGTTTGCATCAGTAGAAACGCCTCGGCACACACGAGCATTAATCACCGCTTTAGAGCTCACGGGCTTAGCTTCTGGAAAATGGTCTGCGCAAAACACAAGTGCGTCGGTCAGTAGTAAGAAAGGGAAAAAGATAACTCGGCCGCGGTCAGAAGCTTACGGTGAATATAGCTCAGCATTATCTGAAGATCTTTAGCCCAGTCACTCTTGCTTTTCTCAAAGCGAGTGATCTCCTCGCTCATCCCCCGTGTCTTCAATTCGACAGCCTCGAGGAGCTCTTTATTTTTCTGAAATTGCAGAGCTAGCCGATTCTTCTCCTTGGAGAACTCCTAGTCGACTTTTTCTAACTCAGACTTCTGAGAAAGCTTGAGGGACTCCACCTCGGCGCGCAAGCGAGTTATCTCGTCATCTTTGTCTTTCAGCTGCGCCGAGTGAGTGGCGGCTTGTTCTAAAAAACGCAGCATCATATCAGACATGGGTATGCATTCTTGGTGTGACACTGCAAAAGTTTGTAACTCGGCTATACCGAAGCCAGAAGGGTTAAAAGAAACCCGGCGCATATTTCACATAGATATGCGTAAAAGACAAAGAGTAACTAACCTTCCAGAGCCTTGACTTTCTTTTCAAGACGGATATTAAGATTGTTGATATTACCTATTCACCAGCAAAGTCAGCTAACACCCCACTTCCAAAGCAATAAGAATTTTAAGGATAATGTGAAAGCTCGTTAACTTACCAGCTCTCTTCACCACGGGAATGACCTTCTCGTACTTCTCTTGCAACTTTTTATGGGCAAAGAGCAGCCTTTGGAATTCGGCGGTACGCCGATCATGCGCAACCTAAGCAACATAACAAATAGCAATAAGATATTCGAACATGCGACAGATCCGAATCAAGCAAAGCTTAATTCGGATCTAGGTGGCTGGATATTCGAAGATAAGGCAAATCCGAATCAAGCAAAGCTTAATTTGGATCTAGGTGGATGGATATTCAAAGCTAAGACAAATCCGAATCAAGCAAAGCTTAATTCGGATCTAGGTGGCTGGATATTCAAAGCTCAGACAGATACGAATCAAGCAAAGCTTAATTCAGATCTAGGTGGCTGGATATTCGAAGCTAAGGCAAATCCGAATCAAGCAAAGCTTAATTCGGATCTAGGTGGCTGGATATTCAAAGTTCAGACAGATCCAAATCAAGCAAAGCTTAATTCGGATCTAGGTGGCTGGATATTCGAACCTCAGGCAGATCCGAATCAAGCAAGGCTCAATTCGGATCTAGGTGGCTGAATATTCGAAGCTCAGGCAGATCCGAGTCAAACTAAGCTCAATTCGGATCTAGGTGGCTGGATATTCGAACCCTAACAAAAACTGAACTAAGTAAAGCATTATAAAACTTCCAAACGAATAACAAGTTATTCGGTTGCAAGATTCGGGGACTAGAGTATATATAATAGCATCAGGAGGACTAATCAAAATTCCATAAAAACAATTACCTCATTCATCTTATCACTTTCAAGAACGATCTTGGCAGCGTGATGTAGGCGGCTACTGATATTAGAGAGTTGAAACGGCTGGCTGCTTGGATTACCCTCGAGCTGATCGGCATCGTTCCAATTGTTGGCATACTCGACCAACGAGCCGAGACTGTTCCCACTCTTCGTGCGAGTCAAAACTTTACCTCGGACATGTTGGGTAACCATCGCCGCCGCCGGACTCTTGTGGAGAGCAAGCTATGTATCAAATGGGTAAAAGGTTTTGATGAGAGGAAGCCCCTTGCGCATCAAGACAATTGTAGGCTGAGATGAGCTGGCAAGTCCTTTCTGAAAGGACGAAGGCTTGGTAACAACGATCTTTCTTGCCTTAGGAGAGGCGTCAGAAGGAGCCGATACCTCGGCACTTGGGGTGGCATCTTTGGGAACCAGAGGGATTACGGTTGAAGAGGGCGCCGAGATGTTGATATCCTTGGCTGGAGTTGGTGTCGCAGTAAAGACTGCGGGGGTCGGAGGAATCTCAGCACAAACATCGGGGTTCACGGAGGAGGCAGCGGGTTCGGTAGGAATATCTGTGGGACGAGGTGTATCAGCATCAACAGGAGAAATCTCAGGCGCATCATGGCGAGGTGGCGTCTGATTCGGAGCAGGAGGAGAAGCAACGCGAGCAGGACTCAGAACTTTGGTATCCTCAAGAGGCGGAGGAGAAGGCGGCCGAGTCGTACGACTCGTCATGCTGGGACCGCTGGGCTTAACAGAAAGAGGAGCCCTGCAAAGACAGAAAAGGTCGAGCCAGAAGGGAAAAAGAGAGAAACAAGAAATACAAACAAAAGCAACTCACCCAGTAACCCCGGGCATAGTTTTACGCTTCGGAGGGTGCTGGGCTGATTTCTTTATTCGTTTCCTGGGAGCAGCTTCTGAGGCATCAGCTGGAGCTCTACGTTTCCCCGAGGTAATAGGAGGCCGGGAGGCAAGAGGCTCGGTGTTGTGAACCTGACCGGCCGGATTAGCTAAGAAAGTACAAGCCGAAAATGCATAAGAAATTGGCATTGCGGCAACTACCTCTAGAACTTGGACCTCGTCCGAATCACCTTCCTCCTCATGGGCCGGGGTTTTGCCGCGAGCGCGAGCCGGAGCGAGATACGACTTGGGAACGAACTCTTCTGAGTCCGGCTCCCCGTTGTCCGGAGTATTCCGATCTGCGGGCCACGGAAGTGACAAAACCTCGGCGTCCTCAGTCTTCTGCTCCTCAAACCTCTGCAGGACAAGAAAGAGAAAAATTAGCAAAAATAGTCACAAACGCGATTAGGAAGCAAAACACAAAGGCGTAAACTCACCTTGGGAGGGGGATGCTCGCGGGTGAACGACTTCAATCCCCAGGCCCAGTCCTCCGGCATCTCCGTCTTAAAGATAGCCCGGACACGTTTGAAGATGAGGAAGTTGTCCAGCTCCACCGTCGAGACTCGGTTGGGATCGAGAGGACCGCTCATGTAGCAGATCTTGTGTGTGTGTTTCTGGAAGGGGCAGATCCGGCTGCTGATGAAGGTAGTCATCAGATCCTCACCGCGTAGCCCGGAGCGGATCAATTCCTTCAGCCGAATCTCAAAAGCCTCGGCCAGAGCATGACTCTTCCTCGGATTATAGGTCCAGTTCTTCTTGGAAGGAGGGCTGATGGAAAAAGCAGGGAGCCGAATCTTATCCTCATTCCCAGAGTTCTTGACATAAAAGAACGACTTATGCCACTTCTTGCATGATTCTAGACCCGCAACGCGAGGAAATTCGGATTTCCTCCGAGGTGTGATGGACGCGGCTCCACATTGGGTGAGCAACTTCTCGGAGGGTTGCAGAGATTTGTCTGGGACGATGTTGGATCGAATCTGGAAGAACTTTGACCAAACATGCACAGACGACCATATGCCGAAGTATCCCTCCGAGGCAGAGATGAAGGCAGAAAGCGAGGCGATAGCGTTATCAGGAAGATGATGCGGCTGAAGGCCGAAGTAATCAAGGAACTCCCTAGAGAAATCGCTGAGAGGGAGACCAAACCCGCGAGCGAAATGTGACATGAAGACTACGTATTTTCCCTCCCTAAGAACTGGAGAGGATTCACTGCCGGGTAAGCGACAAGTCACCTCAGCAGGAATCCGACGAGTCCGGATTATCCACTCAACCTCTCGGCGGGTGACGGAGGAGCCCTGCCATGAGCCCCGCTCGGGCCCAGACGCAGCATCGTCATCCTCAATGAGGGCACCGCTGATGGAGCTTGACATGGGGTCGCCAGAGAAACTTACGGAGGGAGAAATAGCGGCGGAGGAAAACCTAGAACTGCAAGGCCCCGTCGTGGTTCTACGCGAAAACGGCGGCGGAGCAGAAAAGAAACTGCCGCGCAAGAACAAAAGAAAAGCAGAGATGTCTAGAGGAGAGCCTAGGCGATAGGACCGGAGGAACTCACCGGCGACGACGCCGGAGCAAGCGAACGGGAACAAGGTCGACGGAGCAGTGCAGTGAGGTCCCTGCCGCCGAGACCCGATGAGCACGGCGGAAGCACGAACGGGGCAGAGGCGAGGAAGGAGAAGGGCGCGAGTGGCAGGGGAAAGTGAATCAGCCCCGCCCTCTTTATAATGGCGCCGCCTGAGAGGTAGTGGGATCGTGGGTGTGGCGGTTATCTGTGTAGATCGTGTACGCCGCACGACCGTGCGCCGCTAAGTGGAGCCACACAGGCGACCACACAATGAAAGAGAAGGCCACGATCCCTGATGGGAACGGCACGCGAGGCGTCGCAGCGCCGACGCGACAGGCACAGTAATAACTGTAGCCTGTCAGTAAATATTATAGAGGAACAAAAAACTAGACAAACAATGATGAGTATGACACGTAGGACGAGGCGTACGCGAGAAGATATGCAGATACCTCGAACGAGAAAAGGATAACTCGGAAACATTGGGAAACGAACATCATGAAACTGATACGGCCCGGCCGAAGTTATCAGCGGGGCCATACCAGCTTCGAGGACTAATGTTGGGGAGGTGACCTCGGATAGGGTAAAGACGGGGAAAGACAAAAGGATGTTCCCTGTCTAGTTTCCGAGTTACAGTCTAAGTCGGCCGAATCCGGTAGAGGTCGGATGATATATGAAAGAGCAGGACCCTTATGATGATAGCCAGGCATTACCCAGCCGAGATACTGCGTAAGTCGGCCGGGTTAGCTCGAGTAATCTTGATGCAGGTGAAGGACGAGCCGAGTTATGCGAGGCAGGGCCGAATGATACGAAGCCTGCAGGAGAAGGAGAAGTCTAAAGTCAAACTCTAGTCACAAGCTAGAGAGAATCTGAGCAGAGCCAAGCACAAAGGACAAAGGAACAGAGCGACAGAGGGGCAGAAGGAGGTCACGGAGGTGACAGTCCTGAAGCCCGAGGCACGCAGGAGGGGCCCTCTGGAACCTTGCCGTCATTAGAAGAGCGACACGGAAAGGAGGCCGCCGAGTTACTATATTGGGACAAGCATATTCCTCGAATATGCTTGCCACGTCAGCCCTAGAGGAACCCGTGGCTCCCCTTTATAAGGGGAGGCTTGGACCCAGAGAGGGGCATCGGCTCATTTAGTACCGTTAGGCTGGTAAAGTTCTCTCTTTCTTCTTGTACACAGCTCAAGGAGCACTTGTAGCCCAAGGAAGGAGAAATAAAGATCTTTACCTTAGTCTTTTGTGTGTAGAATCAACTACATCTTCCCTCCCCAGATTCCTCTAGCATCCATTGGCCCCATACTTTAGCCTACCCATGGCATCTGCCATGCCACCACCATGACAAACTCATAATAAGTGGACACGATGGTTGCACTTATGCCACCGTCTAATAATGGTTCATCTTATATACCATCGTGATCAATTTGTGTAGAAATTAACCACCACGAGTACCTTTACTGTAAAGACTCTGTATTTAGATCAAATGAATGGTCATACAAGATTCTTACATAAGTATATTTGGAAGTTAAAAATCCCACTTAAAATTAAAATATTTATATAGTTCCTTAAGAACAAACTGTTATTGACTAAAAATAACTTGGCTAAGTGCAAATGAAATGTATGTCCAAAGTGTTGCTTTTGTGATTCAATAGAGTCTATAGAGCATTTGTTTCTCCCATGCCTAGTTGCTCGCAGTATTTGGTAATTGTTTTCTTCATTTATAATATACCTCCACCATCCAATATTACAAGTATGTTTAGAAATTAGTTAAATGAGGTTGATAAGAAAAAGAAAACTAGATTACGTATTGGGTATCTACTCTATGTTGGTCCATACGGACGTCGAGAAATAACATTGTCTTTAATAAATAAACGGATACTATATTTTTATAAGTTATTCGATTGACGGAGCATTGGATACAACTATGGTCTCACCTTCTTTCGATGGATAAGCCAGAACAAACAGTTGTCTATCCAAATGACTCGGTGTATTTTTTTTTGCAGACGTGTGTTTGTGTGCCCCACCCCCCACCCCTCCATACACCCTCCTCCCACACACGCATTCACACAACTCTAAGGGTAAGTTCGACCCTGAATTCCTGATAATTTTTTCTTTTTGTCCACTGACAACCATATCCAAACCCTATATACCCTCACATCGATATAGTCGGTAGAGGTTTGTATACTCCATGTCCCCACCAGCACTACCATCGCGGTCCACGTATTGTATACTTTCGGCTCTATCCCACGTCACCGTATGTATAGGGGTAAGTACAAGAATGTCCGTACAGTTCAAAACGGACCCTACTGGCTCCTCTAGAGCTTTACGGGGCGTCATGCCCTTCACTTTGAAGGAGTACAGGTGAATCCAGGCCGTCCACAAGTCTGGCTTTGCTAGATTTTGGAGGAGGGGTAACATGGAAGAAAAAACATTTTGCATCCTAATGCATTGACCGTTCCACGCGATAAAAAAATCAATTCTAACAATATTGTTCTACAAATCCTGTTCGTAACCCTAGGTGTTGGAGAAAAAGAATCCACTTTTCCAGCGATATAGTATGATAATGAAGCAACAGCTAGACACCCTCTCCTCTCTCATGTAAAGGGATTGGTTCCAGGCTTCCATCCTTAGGTCTTGTTAGTTTAACTCCTCAAAGTCATGGAAAATGATCACCATCCCCGGACGATGCCATCGTCTGGGTCAACAACGCGCGCACACGACCGGTCGTGGGCCCACCTTAACACATCCTTTCGTCCTCCTCTTCGTACATCTCGTCTATGTAGAAAACCAGCGAGAATCCAATCTCCAACGGCTCCACCGGCCGTCGCTGCCGCCCGCCGCCGGCCAACGCCGCCCTGCTGCTCCTCCGTCTAAACTCCGAACCGGCATCGAGGACGACGGGCTCGCCCCACTTCTACTGCAAGGACGACGAGGCTCTCCTCCGACAAGGGCCTCGCCGGAAGCCGTCTAGCTGCTTCCTCTCTCATACCTCCGGCGAGGACACTCCTATGAACGCTACCTACTGCGATGGATTTTTGCTGCCGAAAACGAGTGGATTTGCTACCGAAGGCTTTGGTTGTTGCTATCAAGGCCCCTGGATTTTGCTACTCTGGATTTTTGCATGTTAGAGAATTGATGGGATGGGAATTTGCTATATATCAAAATGGTTTTGCTACATTGATATTTTTTTTTTGCTATCTCTTTTTTTTTTTTGCTATAATACCATAAAATTTTTGCTACAAGTTCTCCGACGAGGTCTTCCAGCTAAATTCTCCAGCGATGTCTCAGGTGAATTAGGTTTTTTGCTACATTAGAAGAACTTTTTAGCTACAATCGTCTTGTGGTTTTGCTACAACAGTGCCAGTATTTGCTACAAGGTCTCCGGCGAGAGTTATCGGCGAATTTTTTCCGACAATGTTTCCGGCAAAGTCGTTTTTGCTGCATTAGCACAAGTTTTTTGCTGCATGGTCTCCGGCGAGGACTCCGGTGAGGTCTCTGGCGAGACGTTCTATTTTTGAAACGAACCGTTTTTTTTTTGCTTCGGAAGCAAAAAGGAAACATATATAGCAAACGCGGGATGTTTTGCAGCAAATGGACACGTGTCAGCACGGAAAACAGGACGATAGAAGCTCCCCATCGTCCAGGGGACGCATAGCACTATCCCAAAGTCATGGATTGGTATGGATTGCGGCTTGGTTCTGATTTTCCAGCCATGTTATGTATTCGATAGGAATTTTGGCCCAACACATCCAGTCCAATACCGTTGATTTCTCAGTACTAGAAATATCTAGTGATACCATGATACCATTTCTCAAAAATACATTTTCAAGTTTCAAAACAATTCGAAAAAATATATAATTATGCACAATATGTATTGTCTTCAAAATACCTAAGATTTTCATAACCGAATTTGAAACACAAACGGAGAAATGAAAAAGACAAATTGACATGTAAATAGTGACTTTTGAGGTTTCATCTTTTTGTGCACTATTCATGTTGGATTTGTCATTTTTGTTTCTTTTGCGTGTGTTTCGAATTTGATGCTGAAAGATTTAGGGATTATGTACACATATTTTGTGAACATTCATGATTTTTTTCAAAAAACTAAAAACTTAAAACATGTATTTTTAAGAAATGGTATCATGAGACCGGTATCACTAGATATTTGCTCCTCAATCAATGTGTGGAAAAAATTTCACGGCAAGAGAGAGAGATAGAGCACGAGTCAAGGTATAGTGTGTTCAAAGATCTTAAAGCCATGTCCATCGGTCCGATCCATATGGACCACCCAAAGGGTCTGTTTCTGTCCGTTTGAATTGGGTCGCGGTCGATTTGGTGCCGGAGTACGGTCTGTCCGGCTTACCGCGCCCAGCGATGCAACCCATTTGTCCGTGCCTGGCCATCGCTAGCGTCGGCGTATCTCCAGTGTCTTCCTGCCGCCACCACCCCGCCTCCTGACTTTATTTCCTGCCGCTTCCCGCAAGTTCTGGGCGTTTTCCGCCGCGTCCAGACGCAGCCACAATAAGGGAGGCCGCCGAGCTATCTACGACCAGACCCGCACCACCAACATCACAAAAAACAACCATGTCTGGCCGCCGGCGTCGACCCGACGAGCTCCATTGCAACCCCAACGTCGGCAGAGAAGAGGTGCCTGAGCGGCCGCTGCCCCCGTGGTGGCCGAACCCACCGGAGTTACCGGACGTGATGCCTCCTTCGATTCCGTGGCGCCCACGGATTTATAGGACGCGCACCCAGCTGCGTCGCCCTTTCTACAACTGTCACATGACCACCAACGATCCTTTCACGATGGTGGTGGGGGAACGCGTCTTTCTGTCGGAGTACCGGCAATGGGACCGGCTCGCATTGGTGCGCGCTGACCTCCGGGAAGCGGTGCGGGCCAATCCTGACGACGCTTCCCTGTGTGCCCGCCTCGACCGAGCTGAATAGGAGATGCAAACGCAGCGAGCAATCATAAATTCTCTCAATGACGAATGGTGTATCTGACCCGTCGCAACCTCCGCCCCCAGCGCCGGTGGCCGCACATAGTTTTATGTTGTGTGGTGTGCTTGTAACAAATTATTTAGGACTTGAATAAATATTTTCATTGCAAATGGCCAATGCCTACATTCATACATCATACATTGCGCGTGCACAACCTAGCCTACTCGTAGGAGGAGGAGGAGTTAGAGTCGAAGTCAGAGTGGTAGCAGCGGCGGCACATGGTGTGGCCGAAGATGCTGACGCCAAACTTTCTCTTGCCGTCGTACTTGAAGACGAGGATGTTGCCTGCCTCGATCTGGTGCGAGCAGGCGAAGCACTTCCAGCCATTGCCGAGGTACATCTGGCCGAGGTGGTCGGACTGCAAATCGACTGTGTACCTAGTGGTCCTGAAGTCGTTTGCCCGCAGCATGACAAGCGGCGGCGGCGGCGGCTCGTCGTCGATCATCATCACGAACCTGCGAGGGAGGAGCAGCCTATCGCGCGGCATGCAAAGGTGGATGCCCACGGCGAACTGGGTGCCTGGGTCGAAATCTTCGGGCGACGACGGCGGTAAGGGAGAGCGTGGTGCCACGGTGATTTGGCCGTGTCATTCACGCCTCCTTCGACGTTCACGGCCGTCGCGCCTTCCCCTCAATCCAGCGCTGCCGGCCATGGCTAGCTACAGGTAGTGGAGAACAAAAAAAGGAGGAGAGGATGGTGTTCTGTGGGAAGAAGATGGTTGCGGATGACCAGTTAAAAAGGGTTCGGCATCGGATGTCGGCACGGAGGCCGAAGAGACGGCATTGAAGTGTTTAGTCAGTCAGTGTGCCGTCTCGTCGCTATTGATGGCGCAGGCTGCCGCCGGTCAACCTTTCGCGCAGCGCCTCTAAATCGTTGCCGTAGTTGCGTCTGAATCATCGCCACGATGGCTGACGGGTGGGCCAGTGTCGTCAACAGACAAGACACCCGCGTTGTCCGCACACGTCCGGACCGACGCAATCGAGCCCTAGCCAAACGCGTTTCTTCGGATGGATCGACCGCTGGAACTCCACGCATGCCCCACATGTCCTTACAGACCGATTTGGACACATCAAACGGGATACGCCGGCTCGGTAAAGATGGCCTAAGTTCGCACCTATCCGGGCGGTGGGCTCATGCGACTTCTCAAAACATACGTGCACTCTACCAATTAGTCATGCAGAAGCAGAATCCTATCCTCCCATCCGCACCATACATGAACTTGTCAAAAAACTAGATTGGAGTGCACAAGTTTTGGCTTCTTTCTCACTCAAACGCATACTCTATTACTAATACTACTCCACTAATATCACCTTGTCTAGGGCTCCGCTGTGCAATTTGGGTGTCAAATTTAGTAACCAGTCGTGGTTATACTTTTCATGTCCATATCCTGCTCCTTTTATCTCAAAACAATCATAACTTTGATGCTTGATCGCTATACCCTACTCGTCTCTTAATGCCCCCGTTGTTTAATGTCAAACATACTTTATTAGGTCCCGGGCCCTGATCATGTTCAGGGCAATATGTCTCTTCAACTTGCACTCACCCTCGCTTCATTACGCAAGTAATCCATGTGTGCCATCTGTTAATTATGGTAAGTGTGGGGCTATCAGATGTTATCCACCCAAATCTAATCCAATCTCCCTAACAGTGACTACCATCTTACACTTCTGCCCTTTACAGTAGTGTGCAGTCAGTTAGTTCAAGTAAGTGTCCCCTCAGCCGTCTCTCCCTTTGTGTGCGATGACGAAACATGGAGCATATACTAAAAGTCGTATAGATACCTACATACTAAAAGTCGTCTAGATACATGCGTTTTAGAAAAAAGATCAAAACATCTAATTTGAGACGGAGTGAGATCTTTATCGCGAGTGCACCACCATATATAGGTAAAATAAGAACATCGAGAGCCGAGAGCCAATTTCTAATTCGCTCCATGCGTGCATAGCTAATCAATCTACAAGTCCATGATAATCTATGCGTCTAGATATATACTGCTGGTGAAGAAGAAAGAAGGTTGTTAGGAGCAGCGGTGGTGGTTTTGCATGTCTTGTCATGCCCGCCTGCAAACTGAATATTACGATCTCATCTTCCACCATCTCCAGCCTCTTGAAATCTAACAAGCAACCATTTTGGCATGCCCTTTGTGTCAACATAAAGCTGCAGAGCCTGATCCCCTCCTCTTTCCCATGAGCACTGAATACCCTTGATCAGGTAACCCTGATAGTTCCAAAAAAAGGCGACGGACCAGCTTGGTCGGATAACCGGGATGTCGACATCTTTACCTCCAGGTCAGCCATCTGAAGGTGCACGTGCACCTGAGGCTTGGCCATGAAGGTTAGGGAGGAGCAAGAGCCCTGTGAGGCAACACCATCACTCCCCGTCGCTGCACTGCTCAATAAGTTGAGGCATGGAGGCAGCCGAACAGCCTCGTTCTTGGTGGAATCAACGCCGATCAACAGCCTTGGGGACTGCAGTTCAGACAATAGAGATGTCCTTGCTATCGCAGCCTTCTTGGCACCTTCAGCCTGCAGAGTTTACACACACATGGCAATGGGTTTTCAAAGTATTCAGAACGAGACATCTGAAAATCAGAAAAGTCAGTTACCACGTCAAAGAGGCTGGATCTCCTCTTCTTCTGCGTGAGGCTACTCTGCCTCAGGAAGTACTTCTGTGCGTGGCTGGCCACCTGCGTTGGAGTCCGTGACACGACGAAACGCCGGGAAATCCCCCGCCAGTCGCCTTTCCCGAGTTTTTCAAGTCCAGCAAGGAACATCCGGTGCTCTTCCTCTGTCCACGGAACTCCTGACACAGTTTATTCGGAAGCCACATAATAAGAACATGAACTTCCTGGAACGCCTATAGAATTTGCAAACTCTGAAACAAGAATCTGAATCATAAGAAGTTCATCTCCGCAATAATATTTTGAACGGCCAAAGTCGGGGAATCAGCATAAGCATGCAACTACCACTGTTTTATCAATCTAAACAGTTGTGCAAGAACCACACGGATTCCATTTCAGGCTCACCTTTCTTCCTGTCCTCAGCTCTGGCCATGAGGCCATCGGACAGGTATCCACCGGAGAATCGCTCGGCCCTCTCCTCTACGGAGACAAGCGAAGACGGCGGCGGCGACACCGAAGGGGCGATGTGCTCGACACAGCAGACAGGCACTCCATGCCAAGGCACTTCTTCAGAGAGGAGGATGAGCCTACCTGGACCTGCACCCCAAACAGCCTGAGGCCACCACAAGCTGAACTGCCACCGCTGCTGCTCTTCTCCATGCCTCTATGCCCACTGCATGTCCTGGAGTTGTGGCCATTGGTTCCACAACTTGAGCACTTCCTAGACATCCCTTGATCTGATGGATGGCACAAGGACACAGGAAACAGATGGAATGTGTGGGAGGAGCCAAGAAAAAAGAGAGAGAGATATGTAGGGAGAGGGACTAGATGAGCTGGTGTGATGTTTAGCTTGGGGCTTAATAAAGGGGCAAAATACATCATATATACACTCATGTGTCACGGAAGGTGGCATATGTCACATGTTGGCACCATCTCCTTTTGTGGCACTGCGAAATTACTATAAACCTCGCCTGTTCGGCTGCATTTAGAATCCGAAGGTGTGAGCTTTTTGTGCTCTGATACTTTTAGTACTTCACTTTCAGCAGTACACCTAATATACATGTACTAGTAATGCCATGCACCACTTTATTTTTGGTTCCTCGAGCATTCTAGAAACTGGGTGTCAACCAAAGAAGGTCAGGTGATTGCAACAGGGTATGTTTCATAGTATCATGTGTCATATAGAAATTGACCCAAAAATTTTATATAGAAGACCAGTTGAAGTAGATTAAATATGTGTGCAGATGGGCTAAAATGTTATTGTAACATGATACTATTGGTTGTATTGTAGTTTGTAGGTCCATGTCCATTTCTGGTTGAGTTTTTTTAGTAAATCAGAGTGCATTTTAAGGTTCGGGAGTGAATTCAACTTTATGCTCCTGTTACAAAATGACAAGTAAATAAACGAAATAGATCAAACTAAAATGCAGGAGACACAACGATTTTAACGTTAAAGACCTGTCCAACAGGAAGGAGAAAAATCATGGACGCCGGCCAGCAAAACTTTACTATGAGTGTTTATACAACACCAGAGATTTACACGGATTCAACTTTTCCTATAAGGAGGCTTACAAGAGGTATATATATGGGTGGTGACCTAGGTCGAAGACTATACATACCTATAAGCATTTTGTACAAACCCAACACTTGGGTTCAAATCACACGGATGCAAATTTAGGTTTCTTTTTATACATGAGGACCAGGCTATCCTGATACTCATGCAATTTATCTTAAGGACCAAGCTTGGTGTTTAACCAAGTTTAAAAGTCCTGATACTCATGCGCAATGGCTGTGTGCATCCCTAGTTGGTACAGAGGCCGGGGAAGTGAAATCCTCCCTCCATTTTTAGAGGGAAAAAAAACCCTCCTAGGTCACTGCGCGTGGCGACTCCGGAGGGTCCAAAAGATCTCAGCCCAGCCGCTGCCAACCGATTTCTTCGGCCGCTGCCGCCGCAACGCCGGCGGTGGCGGCCTCGCCTGGTTGCCGAAGGCGGGGGGTGCTTCCTCTGCGTGCCTCGTCAGGCTCCTGTGCACGGGAGGTCGGCTAATGGGCGAGCAGAGGCTGTGCGGCGGGGCGGCGGCGGCCGCGACGGTGGGCGGTAGCATCTTCTTCGATGGGGTGGCGGCTCGCAGCAGCGCACGACAGGGAGGCATGGAGGAGGACGGAGATGGATGCAGAGATGGTCGAGGGTGGCGGCTGCCCTCCTGGCTTGATTTGCAGATCAGCACTAGGCCCGTTCCGATGGTCAGGAGCCAGCAGGCGGTGTGGGGACTGCTGTGCTGGTTTGGCCTGAATAAAGTTGGCCGTCCTTGGATTTCCCTCTCTTTGATGAAGAACTACTTGTCGTCAGTCGTTATTGATCTTAGGTGGACTACCGAGTTTCAGAAGACTCCGTCGGTGAATTCCAAATGGACGACATGTCTGGAGTTCGCCGTTGCAAATGGTGTTTCGGTTACGCGCAACCATGTTTTTTGCTGGCCGGTTGGTTCCAGAGGTGGCGTTGTGAAGCTCTGCAATATGTTGCCATTACGGGACATGCTTGGTTCCAAGATGAAGTCAGACGCGAAGAATGGCATGGAAGCCGGAAACTGAAGACAGGCAATAAAAGTTTGAGTCCTGGGGATGTAGGGTTTCTGGCTTGGTGTTTTGTGATTTGGAGTAGAAAAATTGGCAAGTGGGGGCGACAGCACATGAGAAATGTAGTGTCTAATCCTGCGGGGTGAAAACCCAAGGTCTGCCTTAACTGGTTATGCCTGATAATGACCTTGTTGAAGGCATTGTTTTATGTGTGTGGACTTTCTTTAGGATGAAAACCTATGGTCTTTGAGCAGGGCGATGACGTTGCTTGAGCACTGTTTCCTTCTTAGAGACATCACTTTTGAATTTGTTGGATTTCTGGTGTTGTTCTGGTGGTGTTTTGTCCGCATTTAAGGATCTGATCATTATAGCGAGACTTTTCTTTTTTGCAATTTTTCGTTCTTTTGTTGGCAGTGTGCATCCGTAATGCCAATAGAGTATTGTGTTGTTGCAGAGGCTGGGTGTAGTTGGTATCTCGTGATATTAATATATGCTCCTTTCCAAAAAAAAAAGCATTTTGTAGTAATGGTTGATACTCAGTGATGGGCCTCTCTTCATTCCGTTAGAAGTTAGGCTTTATAAAAATTTGGATCACAACTTTATCTTCACGTTTATCTTACTGGTTAGATCTTTGGACATACACATTAATTCTAGTTTGATCCACATATGTGACATCGATTACCCTGACTAGTGAAAATTCGTCCATATCATCCCATTTTAAAAAGTTTGGTACCTCTTTCTCGACGTATGTCTTGGGCAAGATGTGCGTTGATGATGCTTTGAAGACATTAGGAGGACATTGACGAATGGAACAGATGGAGAAGAAGGTTGGACACGATCATCTATGACACTGAATGAGATTTACACTCGTCACGCCACATTGACCTAACATGCGTGTTCTATCTAACAGAACAAATTAAATGGTGTAAAACTGGGTTCAGAACTTTTATATAAAATAGTATGTAGAATTTTCACCAAATGCAATAGTATGTGCGATAAATGTAAAAATGAGAGCTAAAGGTGAAATTAGTTATTAGCAACTTCCCCTTATCAACCATATGGCTTTTATCTTTTTGAAAATAGGTGAAAAAAATCATTTGAATTAAGCTCTCTAGGAAAGATGCAATTTTGTTAGATGCAATGAAAATATGGAGAGGAAACCTTATGCGGAACTAAAGTCCAAAACTGATTTGGATACCTAGTGACTTAGACAACCTAATTTGACACTGTTGAGGTTTCGTGACATGTTTGTGCTGATCAACTAATATTTCATGACATTTTGAATCAGTATTGACCTTTTTTACAAAATTAATGTTTGCATTAACCTGGCGGACCGTAGGATTTAGTCGAAAAACATAATTGTTTCATCAAACAAGGCCCATGTATGCATATTGTGTTCGTAGGGCTTAGTAACAACACATGTGCAACTAAGCTATGGTTGCACATGGAGTGCATCTGGGATACAATTACAATATGTATGCATCTAGGACACTATTGTGCAACTTAGGTACATTTCACAACCCTGGGATGCCGTTAAAACCTCATGTTCACCAGATTCAGTTGCAACCCATGTGTAACTTAGGTGCAATTGCACAATGTGTGCACCTAGGGCAGAGTTCCAACAGATGTGCAAGTTAGACAGATTATAACATGTGTGTGCATCATATACTAGTCACTAGAAACGCCAGAAAAAACATAAAGCTGACACACACAATTTATTTGAAACACCCAGCAAGGAGCATTATGTTGATCAAATCTTATTAAAATGGAAGTGATGAGGCTTGCTTCGGTATCCCCCCCTGAGGGCAATCGAAGAGAAAAACCGGGTCTGGGTGGTTCGACGGTATGTCCCGGGTTAGTTTAGGAGCCGGTTTAGCGGTGTATGTTTTTTGTATCGGTGTACGTATCCGTTTTGTATAGGGTGTGTTTAGGGGAAAAAAAGTTTAGGTCCCACGTTCTAGAGGTGCTGTTACTCAGAACCTCTACGCAGTCGGTTTAGGTCCCATGTTCTACGTCCCACGTTCTACGTCCCACGTGAGATTCACGGCGATCCGACCGGCGGTGTAACCCTAGCAGCCGACGAGATCGCACCTCATTGCCGCTCCTCTCTCCTCTAGACACGGTGGCACCCTAAGACGCGGGACAGACCTCATCGCCGCTCCTGTCCTCTAGAAAAAATTGAGATCGGAGCACCTCCAGATCGTACGAGTCTAGATCGCAGCACTTCCAGATCGGAGACAATCTGGACCTAGTACGCGTCAGAGGTGAGATATCGTCGCCTTCTAGGGTTCGGTGACGGCTCCTCCTCCTACTCCTCCGTGTTGTCGTAAGATAATTCCGACTCTCATGGTTTCTAGTGGTTGCAGATAATGGTGGATAGCAGTGGTTCAAGTATGATGGAAGAAGATGACGACTTGGACAATGAGGCCGAGTCCTCTCACCACCATGGATCAGATTCCGAGTCCTCTGACCACCATGGATCAGATTCTCATGTAGATGGGCACGTCCATCCTGATGATGCATCGATTTAAAATGTGAGTGGCCTTAATTTTATGTGGTGTACTAGTAATTGCAATGAAGACAACAAAATAAAATTATGTTCATTTTCATTTGTGTTGTGTAGATTGAGTTAGAAGTTGCTAATGAGGAGAACGGTTCTGAGGTATTGGACAGTGAGTACGTGAATAAGGTATGTGCATTATTGTAGGTATATATGTGGATGAAATTAGTTGCATGAAAATAGAACTTACTATTATTTTTGTATTGAATTGTTCAGTTAATAGTTGAGAGTGATAAAAGTTTTGACTACTATGGTGATTCAGACTTGAAGACATGTGATAATGTTGAGGTATGTGTTTCATATTTTATGTGATATATATACCCAAGTTGTACCATTGTACTAATAACTTATGTGTTATATGTTATGGATTTGTAGGTGTTTGGGAATGTTCTTAAAGAGAAAGAAATATAAGGGGGAATGTGACAGGGATATTGGGCATCCAGGTGAAGAGCGGGAGAAGTATTGGAAAATAATGGATATGACTTTTGTTTCTGAACCTGCGGCTTATTATTTTTACAACAGCTATGCTAAAGACCATGGATTCAACATAAGAAAGGGCAGGTATAAGGAAAACAAAAGGCATCGCATGCGTAAGAGGCAGTTCGTATGCTCCAGGGAAGGAAAACGTAGTAGCAAATACTTGCCTTTGGAAGGCAGAAAATACAAGCCAAGAGAGAATCTCGTTGTGGATGCACAAAGAATGGTCGTGAAGCTAGATAAATCTAAAAGTGTTTGGTGTGTTGAGAAGTTTGATGACAAGCAGTCATATTTTAGCTAGACCTGATGAGGTGCCTTTTCTTTGGTCTCATAGGAAGATCAAAGATTTCCAAAGAGCGTAGATATTAGCAATGGCAGCTAGTGGGATTAGAAAGCATATGATCATGAGTTCTTTCATCAGCAAGTACGGTAGATACAATCAAGTTGGATTCACGAGGAAGGATTTGTATAACATGTGTGCCAGAGAGAAAAGGAAGCTACTTTCAAGCGGATGCGGCCACGGCCATCGGCATTATGCAAAGCAGGAAGGAAAAGGACCCTGACTTTTTTTATGATCATCAGCTTGACGATAAGGGACGTTTGAAATGTCTCTTCTGGTGTGATTCTCAGTCACGTCAGGACTATCAAGATTATGGTGACGTTTTGGTGTTTGACAGCACCTACAAGATGAATCGATACGGTATGCCTTTTGTTCCGTTTGTCGGCCTGAACAATCACAGGAAAACTACCGTATTCGGATGTGCCATCATATCAAACAAGACCGAGGATACTTATGCTTGGCTCCCGAAAACATTTTTGAAATCAATGTGTCAAAAGAGGCCACGGTCTATAATCACGAATGCGGATGCTGCGATGATGAGAGCGATACGAAGTGTATTACCAGACGTGTGGCACCGTATTTTTACATGGCACATTGAAAAGAACATGTGCAAGCACCTAAGTTCCAAATCATTGCCAGAGTTTTGGTCTCT
Organism: Avena longiglumis; assembly: GCA_030063025.1. Taxonomy (NCBI): domain Eukaryota; kingdom Viridiplantae; phylum Streptophyta; class Magnoliopsida; order Poales; family Poaceae; genus Avena; species Avena longiglumis. The sequence continues at coordinate 186,476,090 of CP125974.1, read as the reverse complement.
ATTATATTACTCCACCACGAAGGCCAAGTTTGAGGAAGGATGGCACGCATATGTGAGAAAATGGCAGACATATAAGACAAAACCATGGCTAAATAGAATGTACAAGAAGAAGCACCTATGGGCGGCTGCTTACCTCGCAGATGGATTTTGGCTAGGGATGAAAAGCAACCAGCGTAGTGAAAGTCTCAACTCGTCCCTTCATCTTCACCTCGATTATGGGATGACGCTTGTGGATTTAATTATGCACTATGAGAATGCCATTGTACGTATCCGGAAAACAGAGGCGCGAGATGACTGCACGGCTTCACAGACTATGCCTGTGATTGTTACCAAATGGCAGCAAATTGAGTTAGCAATGGCCAACACATTCACCCCAGCTAATTTTTATATCTTGCAGGATGATCTTCGTAAGATTGAAGGCATGACGACTGTAGAAAAAAGTGTGGGAATAGAAGATTCAGTAAGGTATCTTGTGGCATTGTGGCATGGTCAAATAACCGACGCGATAATTTTTCTGTGGACTATACACCAAACAATCCAGCACAAAGTATAGATTGTAATTGCCGGAGGATAGTACGTAGAGGAATTCCTTGTAAGCATATTCTGTTTGTGTTGACGGAGCTGAAATTGGTTGAACTACCAAGGTGTATTGTTCTTGCACGATTCTCAAAAAATGCCAGAAGTGGGTTACCTTCGAGGCGCACGAGCGATCTGTTTGGCTGGGGATTTGCTGGGGCAGAGGAGCGAAGTCGGTATTCCGAGCTCAGTGTGATGTCGTCTGAAGCATTACATGTAGCCTGCAATAATCCTGAGTTGTACAAACAAGTAAAGACCTTGTACCAGGAAATTATATCGAAAAAAGTGGCATACGATGCAGGAGTACGTGGTCCAAGAAATTCCACTAATACTGATGGAGGACCTTCTGCAAGTGCAACTACTCCAATAGGTGATCCTGCTAAAGTCAACACAAAAGGTGCTCCGAAGGGAAAGAATAAAGGGAAGAGCAATATTGTGAGTAAAAACGGTAGACCACTCGGGTATGATGAGAAAAAGCGGTTAAAGTTGTGTAGCGTTTGCAAAACGCCTGGACACAACAAAAATAGTGTGAAATGCAAACTCCATCACAAGTAACCACTATATTTAATTTTGGCATTAATTATTGTAATATAATTATTTATGATTTTTGTGTTTGTAAACTGCAGGTATCTTGCAGAAATGTTAGTTCGACGTGAGCAGCAGTAACAAAGTATGCTGACGAGAGGGAGCTCGTCATCATGATTATCCAGAAGTGAAAAAGATCATAAACAGTAGTTGAGAATTTTATCTTCTTTATGAGAACGTTGTTTGGTTATCTTAATTGGTTGTAATGCTTGATTAGGGACATAATAGTGATATGTGGGTATTATGTTTATTTATCTTTATTGGTTATCATGAAATTAAGCTGGATTAATGTTGCAATCCGTTTTGAATAAAACAATGGCTATGTATGAATTGTTGTTGCTAAAGTTTCCAAAAAAACAATGATGATAACTTGATGTGTAAAGTTGTCGTGGCAGAAAAACAAGGAAAAATCGTGCCGCGGCAGAAATCTGGCAGCCATGTCGCGGAAGAAAAAACAGCCTTTTCTGTGTCGCGGCACCGTGGCAGATAGAATTTTCCGCGTCCCCCTCGTCTGCTGCGTCAGCCCACGCATGTGGCGACATACGGTGCGGGGACAGAGTGGACCCTAGCGGCCCTGGCGACGTATGGTGCGGGGACCGTGTGGAGAGGACTGGGCGGGAACTGGGAGGACCGAGGTGACGCCGGAGCAGACTCCCCCTCGTCCCAGCGTGGAGAGGAGGGAGGCGTCAGCACCGGGGACACCGAGTCACGCGCAGAACTGGACGCGCGGAGGTGGCACCGCAACACCTGAGACAGAGGGGGACCGGGCAGAGGACGACGGGCCCACAGAATCTATCTCGATTGTTGCAGCGTTTTGGCTTATAGCAACTGTTTGTTTAGATGCAATATTTGATGTAGTATATGGGTTGTAGGCTCTCGATTCCGGTGCCGTTTGTTGAAATAGGACTAATAAACACAAAATATTGAATATGTTTATACCAGGAGTAATAAACACAAAATATTGAATATGTTCACACCAGGAGTAATAAACACAAAATATTGAGTATAAACCCAAAATATTCAGTATATTTTACAAGCATGTCATGGTAACATAGGAACAAAAAAACCTGTAGGGTGGGAAACCTTCTACGGGACTAAAACCCAACCTACAAGCCATAATTCGTTCCTCAGGTTTTCATGTGTTTGGCCGCCTCAAGAACCTTGGTTCTGACAGTGCAGATGTTTGAAGGGGACAGAACAACCTGAGCAACCTTCAGTCTTCTGTTATCATTCACTGTGGACTGCATTGAAAAATCTAAGTAAGTATAAATATTGTTGGTACAACTGGTCGGGTAGTGATAGTTAAATGAATATGCAATGCGAAATTTCCCTAGTCATTTTATCGCCATCCCAGTGTTCCATACACTCTAACACAAATAAGCCACATGAATTTCTGGGACACAACACAAGAACTAATTTTATTTTGCATGATGGATAACATGAAATATACAAGGCAAAAAAAAGTAAGCTAAACTCACCCATCTCTTTGCCGAGCCAATTCATAACGTTTTATAGGCCATTTTGATACGTCGGGGTATTGTGATTTTGTAATCATGTTAGTTTGTTTTATGTCATACGCTATTTGATATCTCTGAAAAATGCAAAAATTATTGTAATGTACACAAGTATTAAGGTAGTACATGATAAAGTTAAGAGAATAAATTACCATTGTTTCAATTATTTTCTTCGTTGTAGATAAAGAGTACAAAGAATCGAGAACTTGAAATTCTTGTTTCGGTATGTGCATGACTACTGTCGTCCAATGCGCGTCATTTATATTTAGAGGGAAATATACCTACATAAATTGAAGAATGTAATCAACAAAACACTTTTCAACATACAAATGATGTACATTCTAATTACCTTATTTCGCAAGAAATATTCATCTATGATTCTTCCAATTGAGCCACTTTTGGACATAGTGAAGTCCATGTTATGCTTGAATTTTTTCGCTTCTTCCAAAGTTGTACCCTTCTTCACAAGGAACGTTGTTCTTAATGAACTGAAAAGGTACCGATCATGTCCCACACGAAGTGACAAATCTCCAATATAACTGTCTATTAACTGTAACCATAAGAGGAATTAATTTTATCAGAGTGGTAACATTATTATGTATTAGCATGATATAAAATAATCATAACACAGTAGAACTTACACGATCGCTAACCCACTCATGGTCCAACACATCTTTAAGCTTTAATGAATTCAACATAATTCCATTTGCATGTTGGTAAACAACCTTTTTACCATTCGATTCATCCTTACATGCGTTTTCAACCAATGTCACGGCTGCTTGTATTTGGTTAGCACTCAGGACTCGTGTATCATCATCTTGGTTTACAAATAATCCTACGAAAATGGTTAAAAAAACTCGTTAGAACTACATAAAGATGTAAATAGTAGGTACACATTAAATAATTGTCAAATCTATTTGTACGGAAGCGCATGCATCGGTTGAAACTAATTCCTCAGCATGCATGCATAGTACCAATATGTGTTCCCACTTGCATGCACATTACTTACAAACCGATTCACATGGCTTAATGTCAAAGGAAAGAAAGAAGATTATACTCCCTCCGCTCCAGATTAAAGGGCACTTGAGATATGGCAGCGGGACCAAGGCGTGAACGGATTGGCTCTAGCTATATGCAGGATATCGATGGAAAGACCAATCAGTGATCGATAACCAGGCAAAACGTCACCTCTGCATGGTCGCGTTAGTTTCCAAAACGGCAATGCATGCTCGTTTAAATGGAGTGTGTTGCATGCTCGCTTGATTTCTCACATTGCATGCGACGGTTTCCACTTCTGCATGCTGGCAATGCATGATCGAGTTTAAAAGAAGAGTACATGAGCGTTTTTAGGAGGATAATAACTTAGCTAATTAATTTTTTCTGGCCTTCCATGTAATACAATTCGGAACAACCCCAAAATCACTAGGGGCCCTTTAATCCGGAGCGGAGGGAGTACTAGGCTAAAACGCCACAATTATTCAGTAATAAATGGCTATGCGCCTAAACCAGCATTCCTAGTGAAACTGCATGAAAAATAAAAGGTGTCGTGTAAACTGAACCTGATGGAGTACCTTTCTTAAGTGCACGACGTTTGGGGGGCTCATATCCCACGTAACCTTCAAGTTTTGTAGAAATTTTGCGCTTACGTTTTCCCAAACCTTGTTCCGGCTCATTGTTAACGTCCAACTTACTATCGATGTTGTTGGAATCGTCTGACGCGGTTGCTCCATCCAGCTCTTTCCCATTCTTGCTAATTCCGTATATTTCCGATGGAAGGTCTGACACGGCTTTTGTAGAAATATCAAGCACTAACTCTGGGTTGGAAGGTGTGCTGCCTATTGCATCTTTACAACCATCCTTATGTGCGCCATCGTCGGGCGTTGCATTACCATTCAACCCAGTGTGTTTCATTGAATCAATAGTTTCCTTAATAATCTGATCAGCATAAGCACCTGCACTCTCTTTCCCATACCAAAATTCTTTTCCCGGATAAGAGGATCCATTATTCAATGATAGGTTGTCATCTCCATTTTCAACTTCTTTGCTTTTGTACATAATGCCATTTTTATTCAACTTGACAATTAGTTCCTGAAAAATTAAATGGAAATATATAATATACTCGTAGGCTATAAGATATAAAAATAGAAACTCCCAATAGTACATGCAATAACATGGTGATTACCTGTGCATATGAGTCCATCATTTTTTTGAAGATTTTCTCCATTGTTGACTCCATCCTATTCATTGTTCGCTCCATCACTCGATCCATCACTCGCTCCATCATAGACTCCGTCGATCTCCTGCGTTTTAGTAGTTTTTTGGTTTGAATTTCTGGCTACAGCCTTCCTAGCCGAACTTGCCTTTGGCTTGAGAACAGGCGCCGGTTTATTTAGCATTTCAATCCTATACTCCAACGTTATATTATCTTCAACCTGATACATACACATTAGTAGAACTCAATGTTATTAATCAAACTAGAGGCGTAAGTTTGTTAACATAACCACATTATATATGTACAGATGATATTAGAAACATGGATCGTTATCAGAATAGGTCCTTCACCCCGACCATGATCACAGTTCATTGTATCCCTAATCCTAGCAGCATCATCTGTCCAATTACGCATGAGTGGTCTCAAGGACAAACTTGGATTTATCCTACAAGGATCATCTACATGCTTGACCTTCTCCCAATAAACATACTGCATGTGAACCAAGTGTAATGTTAGTGCATCATAAAATGAGAAGACTGCCATATTAAAAATAATGTTGAGAACAGATTTAATACCTGTATTAAAGACAAATTTCCCTAGGCCACTGCCTAATTTGTTTATATCTAGTTACAAGCCTGAAGTATACCATGAGATGATCTACCGTGAACTCACTCCAATTAATGATTGACATACGGTCTAGGTCCTCCACTAATACCCAATAATCCTTCGGTACAATCCTCTTAGTCATAGGCGCCAGGACTGTACCAAGGAGAACAAGGGCAGATTTGCGGAGGAAGTCATCGTCCGCAGCTTTGCTCATGACAATATCAGCTATTAAATCTTTAATAACAATGTTGCCAGTAGTTGCGCTGAGAAAATATGTTGGAATACGGGACTTTCCGTCTTCACCTTCCTCATCAATTATACGATTAGCAGACAGACCATAGTTTCGTAATCCATAAATGCACTCTGCATCTTGTGCAGTCAATGCAAATTTGCCTTTATTAGGCAGGACGAAAGTGCTAGAGTCATGATCATAAATGTGAAACATGTACTGCAGCAAGACAACTCGCATCCGAATTGGTGGAATTTGTAACATACTTCGCATATTTGATTCCAAAAATTTGCTGCGTTGTTGACTTGTAAAATTGCCCACAAGTCTACACCATGTTTCAACAGACCAAGCAATATCACCATCCAGTTCCATCACGCTGCAAGAAAAATCAATATGACAATAAAAAAACAAGTGTAAAGTTAGTGCATGCATGTGTTTATACTATGTAAAGGAAATTGTTGGCATAAAGAAAAAATGGAACAAAATTCTATATTAAAAACAAGTGTAAAGTGTAAAGTTAGTGCATGCAAAGTTAGTGCATGTATGCATGTTTCTCCACAAGTCTACATTAATCATTTATTTTACAAAAAACAAAAGTATGTTTAAAGATAAAGATATGCAAAAGTTCCCCTGAATAAAGAAAAAATGCTTATTCACAACTTGAAAAGATATGTAGACCAAGCTTCAGACCATCAAAATAAATCTTATCATATTTGTTAAGGTCTGTCTACTTGAAAATATACTTTATGGCAGCCACTTCTTATACACAAAGGTGCTCAACTATGACCTGTAGTAAATAAATCTGTGCATGCTTTGTTGAAACTACTCATCATAGAGAATATTTGAAATAACTTTGCTATTTGTAAATTACCTGATGCATCAACCATGACATGGTAATAAAGTACATCGAAGTGGAAACAATGCCAATTTAAAAAATAAGTTTACTCCCGGCATGCGATCATAGATCTACGTGAATTAGTGCGGCCAAACCCCGGCCTCTCTCCTAGTAATCCCCACCACCGCTGCACCCTACCATGTTACCTCCGCCGCCACAGATCAAAACGTCCCCCTGGCCCCGCCAACCTCTCTCCGCACACCGCGAAGCCATGCGATCATAGATCCACGTGATCATACATCTAGGCACACAGAGATAGGGTGCATGCGATCATAGATCTATCCATGCGATCATACCTGAGATGGTCGCCGCTGTACTTATCCAGCATGGCCATTTATCATTGGCGCACTCCGCCAAGACGCCGCAAGGTAGAGACGGTCGCTCCTCGAAGGAGTCAACTCGAAACACAGTTGTAAACTGGGACCGAGAAGACGGCGGTAGGGCGACGATGTAGCCACGACGCGGTCGTGCCTATCTGACCTACCACGTCGCTACGCGTATGAGTAAAAAAAATGTGAAAACGACCCTAATGGCCCAGTTTAGGCCGACATACGCAGTACATTAATTGGCAAAAAAAAACCATGAAATTTTTTTTGACACTCTAGAGGTTGGGTTCCACACACTGGCCTAGCTCAAGCCCATTACAAGCGAACTAGACCAGAGTTGTACAGCCTAGCGACCCCAGAGGTCGGCCCATTACAGGGGCACGATAGCAGGTGAATCGGATTTGTTTTTGAGAGGAGCTCGAGGGTGAGCATCGACCGGGGTATATAAGCTGGTCCTCCTCGCCTTCAACTAGCGAGGTGGGACTAAAACTCCCACCCACATCGGCACCGCGGACAGCATGCGTAAACGGGCCGATTTACTGCCGGCCCACCACGATGCGGAGCTGCCATGGGCACGGGAGTTGTCCTAGTGCTTAGATTGTCTCGCTGGGCCTGGTTATCAGGTACGTTTATTTATTTTTTCCTCTTATTTGTTTTTCGTTTTTTCAATTCTAATTTCTGTTTCAATTCAAATCAAATGATTTCAAAACTCAATTTGATTTTAAACCTTTACGTAACCTTTTAAGTAGGTTTCATATTATTTTTTACTGTGTTATTAAATCCAATCAATTATAATTTTCTTGTTATTTAATATTTATCTATGATTAGGTATTTTCTCTTTTTTCAAGTTACATTTAAAATGATGCAAACCCATATAATTTTTTCCAAATAATCCTTTATGATCTACCAATAGATCCATGGTTAAACCACATCCTGTGGGCCTAAAAATGATTTTCCCAAAATATTACAGGTTCCAATTGTGTAGCTATACTTCAAATTTTCCATGTTTTCTCATATTTGACCAAACTTTGACTTGTGATACAAATTGACCAAGATAGAAATTAAAGACCACCAAAGTGGTTATGTTCCCACCAAATGTCCCCATCTACCTAAACATGCTGGTGAAACAAAGGTTTCAACTATAAATTTTGTACTTCCTTCACAAAATATAGCTGAATTTTGAATTTTAAAATAGAAAATGGTATTTAAAGGCATCCTTGCTGACAGACACCAAAAGATGAAATGTATGCCATGCCAAGACACACCTCCCTGCCAAGTTTGAGTCAATTCTGAGAAAGTATGACATGGAGTTGGCCATGTCCTATGAAATTTGGGTACACACCCATGAGACTCACACTTGGAACCAAGAGTGAGCCAACAAACTCATCTTTTCTTCCACAAACTCAAGGTTTAATATTTTTCATTCTAACTAGGGTACAATCTAAGACCAATGGACAAGGTTTCACTATTTTTTAAATTTTTGTGATTTTATACTGCCAGGTCAAAGTCTGGTCAAATTTTGCGTCGAACACCGAGTAGCCATATGGATGAACCTAGATGATCTACCAATAGATCCATGGTTAAACCACATCTTGTGGGCCTAAAAATGATTTTTCCCAAAATATTACAGGTTCCAATTGTGTAGCTATAGTTCAAATTTTCCATGTTTTCTCATATTTGACCAAACTTTGACTTGTGGTACAAATTGACCAAGATAGAAATTAAAGACCACCAAAGTGGTTATGTTCCCACCAAATGTCCCCATCTACCTAAACATGCTGGTGAAATAAAAGGTTTCAACTATAAATTTGTTACTTCCTTCACAAAATATAGCTGAATTTTGAATTTTAAAATGGAAAATGGTATTTAAAGGCATCCTTGCTGACAGACACCAAAAGATGAAATGTATGCCATGCCAAGACACACCTCCCTGCCAAGTTTGAGTCAATTCTGAGAAAGTATGACATGGAGCTGGCCCGGTCCTATGAAATTTTGGTACACACCCATGAGACTCACACTTGGAACCAAGAGTGAGCCAACAAACTCATATTTGCTTCCACAAACTCAAGATTTAATATTTGTCATTCTAACTAGGGTACAATCTAAGACCAATGGACAAGGTTTCACTATTTTTTGAATTTTTGTGATTTTATACTACCAGGTCAAAGTCTGGTCAAATTTTGCGTCGAACACCGAGTAGCCATATGGATGAACCTAGCTGATATACCAATAGATCCATGGTTAAACCACATCCTGTGGGCCTAAAAATGATTTTTTTCCCAAAATATTACAGGTTCCAATTGTGTAGCTATAGTTCAAATTTTCCATGTTTTCTCATATTTGACCAAACTTTGACTTGTGGTACAAATTGACCAAGATAGAAATTAAAGACCACCAAAGTGGTTATGTTCTCACCAAATGTCCCCATCTACCTAAACATGCTGGTGAAACAAAGGTTTCAACTATAAATTTTGTACTTCCTTCACAAAATATAGCTGAATTTTGAATTTTAAAATGTAAAATGGTATTTAAAGGCATCCTTGCTGACAAACACCAAAAGATGAAATGTATGCCATGCCAAGACACACCTTCCTGCCAAGTTTGAGTCAATTCTGAGAAAGTATGACATGGAGCTGGCCATGTCCTATGAAATTTGGGTACACACCCATGAGACTCACACTTGGAACCAAGAGTGAGCCAACAAACTCATCTTTGCTTCCATAAACTCAAGGTTTAATATTTTTCATTCTAACTAGGGTACAATCTAAGACCAACGGACAAGGTTTCACTATTTTTTGAATTTTTGTGATTTTATACTGCCAGGTCAAAGTCTGGTCAAATTTTGCGTCGAACACCGAGTAGCCATATGGATGAACCTAGCTGATCTACCAATAGATCCATGGTTAAACCATATCCTGTGGGCCTAAAAATGATTTTTCCCAAAATATTACAGGTTCTAGTTGTGTAGCTATAGTTCAAATTTTCCATGTTTTCTCATATTTGACCAAACTTTGACTTGTGATACAAATTGACCAAGATAGAAATTAAAGACCACCAAAGTGGTTATGTTCCCACCAAATGTCCCCATCTACCTAAACATGCTGGTGAAACAAAGGTTTCAACTATAAATTTTGTACTTCCTTCACAAAATATAGCTGAATTTTGAATTTTAAAATGGAAAATGGTATTTAAAGGCATCCTTGTTGACAGACAGCAAAAGATGAAATGTATTCCATGCCAAGACACACCTCCCTGCCAAGTTTGAGTCAATTCTGAGAAAGTATGACATGGAGCTGGCCATGTCCTATGAAATTTGGGTACACACCCATGAGACTCACACTTGGAACCAAGAGTGAGCCAACAAACTCATCTTTGCTTCCACAAACTCAAGGTTTAATATTTTTCATTCTAACTAGGGTACAATCTAAGACCAATGGACAAGGTTTCACTATTTTTTGAATTTTTGTGATTTTATACTACCAGGTCAAAGTCTGGTCAAATTTTGCGTCGAACACCGAGTAGCCATATGGATGAACCTAGCTGATCTACCAATAGATCCATGGTTAAACCACATCCCGTGGGCCTAAAAATGATTTTTCCCAAAATATTACAGGTTCCAATTGTGTAGCTATAGTTCAAATTTTCCACGTTTTCTCATATTTGACCAAACTTTGACTTGTGGTACAAATTGACCAAGATAGAAATTAAAGACCACCAAAGTGGTTATGTTCCCACCAAATGTCCCCATCTACCTAAACATGCTGGTGAAACAAAGGTTTCAACTATAAATTTTGTACTTCCTTCACAAAATATAGCTGAATTTTGAATTTGGTATTTAAATGCATCCTTGCTGACAGACACGAAAAGATGAAATGTATGCCATGCCAAGATTTATAAGTTTGCTTGTTCAATTATGTAGCTCTAGTTAAAAATTTTGCTTGTTCAAAATTTATAAGTTTTCTTGTTCAAAATTCATATTTGACTATGATGGTGGTGTGGTCTGTCGCTCGGAAGATAATATGCTACCTCGTTCTGCTACTATGATGCAGCAAGGTCGCCATATGTGTTTCTCAAAAAACATTACATATTTTTCAAATAACAAATTCAAACATAATGGAAAAGGTGCAAACTAACAGGTATTTTCACACATATTTTAACAACACAGATTCAGACCGTCATAGATAAGTAAAACGTTAGATTGTTCACAACATCCAAAGCAAAAGAGCACCTTCACCACAGGAAAGTGCACCAAAAGATCATACCTACCATGTCCAGAACTAGCAAACATAGACTAGATGTTCTTACATACCATACATAACATTCCAAATAACTAACAACTACACCAAGTCTGCCTGGACAAGCACCTCCCATAGAGCCTTATGCTGAGCCTTCTCACGAGCATCCGAACTGTCCTTGGCGAGCTGCTTGAGCGTCTTGCAGGGGTTCACAAGCATCCCCCTAGGCTTCCTAGGATGGTATGGGCACTGCACATTGTTCACCACATATGGGCATGATTGTTTGCTTGCAATTTGGATCACTTCCTTCTGAATGAAGGAAATTTCATTCCTCTTGTCCACAGACTCAGCATTGTCCTGCGAGTCAAACTACAATGCACACAACAAACATTCAATCTTACAAAATGCAAAAAAATATTACAAAATGAATGTGCAATGTAATATAATATGTAAAAAATTGAATGTATCACCGAAAGTGGGCTTCCATCCTCCTGGAACTCATATGGATCAATGTACTGTACGTCCATATTAAAACAAACAGATGCAAAGTTAATTGTTTCAGACTTTGTAATAAACTATATATATGAAAAAACAAATGAATAACACAAATATATATGGACATAATTGGTCAACAATATGCATTTCCTATCAAAGGATAATCTTGACAAGCCCATAGATAAAATCACAGGCTTTAAGCAATAAACCAATAACATATTCCACTTCAAAACCCACAAAATTTAGCTGAAGATGGATTAATATGCATCATATGAAACAAACCACTAGAAAAGAGTAAACTAGGACATGTGGTAACTTGCATCACATGAGACCACGTGGTAGAAACACACAAGCACCATGCAACTTATCTAGGCATCAACCTAGAGAAAACATCATGAACAACATATAAGCAACACTGGCCATCATACAGGAGACTTTGAAAACAAGGTTTCATATCTACACACAAACAAGGAATCTAGAAACACCCAAGAATTGATTTACAACAAGATGGTGAGCTAGAGAAACTTGGAAACATGCCAAAGATCTAGGGGATGTACAATAACCTTAAAAGGTAGGCTATTCAACATCCAAAAAAACAAGCTACAATTCAACAACATGGTTGATTAGCTATATCAAGTTTGTAGCAGCAGTTCATCTAACTTTACATAGACAGATCACAAGTATCTACACTAGATAGCTAGCAACATATGGAAATAGGATAATCAAAAAGTTTTTGTTTATCGGTAAATTGGAAAATTATGATTACTGAGGGTTCAACAGTGGGATTTGCTCCTCTGTGAATGCAGAGATAGTCGAAAATGGCATTCAAACGCTATTTTTAAGAATAACTGTGAACTCCTAAATGATAAATATATCACATTACATCATTTAACAATATCTGGCTTTGATCCAATCCAACCAATTTCCTTACAACAGGAAATTCCATCATCTAACATATCACCGATTCCGGATCACGCGGCTAATAGATAAATACAAGATGAAGGGAAAAAACTATGGTTTCAATCAATCTAGAAAAATGATGCATAGCCGGTAGATTCGCCCCTGCCTAAGTACAAACCATAACTACAAATCAAAACCCTAACCACAAACCCAAAGTACAAATCAAAACCATAAATACGAACCCTACAATCTAAAAGAGAGCGCCAAATTTAACTCACCTGAGGCTCGCAAACATGCACTGCAGGCTCCGCGATGCCAGGCTCCACGATGGCAGGCTCCACGACGCCAGGCACCGCCACGGCAGGAGCTACCATGGCAGCCACCACCACGGAAGTGACCTCCACGTCCTGCACCGCCACCTGCTCCCCCACATCCGCCACAACGAGATCGCCGCCCGCTAGGATATCGTCGCCCACCACCAGATCCACGACCGCCCGGGCCTCCTCCGACACCACCGATTGATCGGCCGAGAGCGACTCGGCACCGCCTCCTCGGCACCACCTCCACTGCCTCCCGCCTCCTTCTTCCTCTTGCAAGAAGAAGAGCCCCCACATCCTCCTCGCCCGCTTCCGCTCCAGATCAGCCGGGCGCCATCACCTCCACCGCCTCCTTCTCTGCAACCACCACGGCCACCTCCACGTGCACCACGACCTCGCCCTTCTCCTCCCTTCCGCAGATCCGCGGCGGACAGCACGGTCGCGGCCTTCCATCGTCGTAGTTGGAGAGAAGCCGATGCGGCGGCGACCCGTGGCTAGTCTTTGGTGTGGCGGTGGGAGTAGGTGAGATCTTTGCCAAATCCAGATGGGGAATGAAAGCGTCGAAGGCGGACGGTTCGCTGTTCCTTATATCTGAAGGGGAGGATGACGACCGCACATGGATACACTCGTGCGTACATCGATACACTCGTGCGTGAGCGTCAAGTGGGTATACGGTCACGATATCGGACCGGCTATCGACTTCCCGTCCGTGACGAACCAGCAACCACCCTGAACCCCGCCCAGACCCGGTTTTTCTCTTCGATTGCCCTCAGGGGGGATACCGAAGCACAGATGGGAAGTGATAATGTACCCAAAACAACATCAAAACCGCAAAAAAATCCAATTTTAATTTTAATTAATGTGTAGTGAAAATTTTAACTAGTTTTTTCGTTAGTTTTGGGCTGATGTGACAATTCCTTTTCTGTTTGCAAAAATGAACCGGCTGCTTTCCACAAACGAGAAAAGGAATTTGTGCTAGTTCAAAAGTGACGATTTCTTTTCAACTAGTGAAAAATTAACTATTTTTTTGTTAGTTCTTGGCTGATGTGACGATTCCAAGTTAGAAAATTGACCCGGCTGCTTTCCACAAATCATGACCAGTGGCGAAGCTAGAAGATCAATCCAATGGGTTCAGCTCCATCTTCTATGTGTAATATTTCACTAGATTAGCATCAATAATACTAAACTAGCGAAGGATTTGGTGATTTGGTAATTTAGTATTCACGTGTGCACTATAATTAAGCTAATAATACTCGTGCAATGTGAATTAGCAATTTCGATAATATAATCAGTAGAGATGAGAAAGATTCTCGCCAAACTCGCTCGATCGAGCAGAAGTCGTTTCCTGCATTTTTATTTTATTTTATGTTGCTCTCAATGGACAGCACCACTGGACAAAATGCCCTCTTTTTTGGTCAAGCAGACGTCATTTCCTGCATTTTTTTCCTTCCCTGATGCATCCAAATGCTTCCGCTCTTTCGGCGCCATAGGTGCAATTCCTCTAGGCCTCGTCCCGCGGCGATCAAATTCTCGCACGAGCGCCCTGGCTTGGGCCGGAAAACCCACGCCCCTGATCCCGGCCTGCGCAAAGATTGGCCGCGCGGCGCCTACACTGCCTGCGCCTGGTCCATGACCCAGCTTGCCCACTGGCTCCGCTGGTCCTTTGCGCCTGGACTCAGAACCTCAATCGCCTGGCTGCGCTGCCACCGGTGTCCGTGTGCGCCGCCGCTTTGACCGGATCGAGATAGTGTTCCGTCACGTGACGTCACGTGCAGGTGATCCGATCTGCTGTACTATGCGTATTGCCTTCCGATCTGATGCTCGCAGCTGATCAGGTCAAGCACGCCGATAGGCGGGATCGCCGCCGTGTGCCGCCAAGCAGCATATTCGTCCTCGTGCGGCCGATGACGCCATTGCTGGTTCCGATATAAGTATACAAATTACAAGTTCAACCATAGTACTTATATACTCCAATATCCTCGCTCCGTCTCATGTCGTAAAATAGATGTTTATCAAAATTCATATGAATATAGACACTATTTAATATATATATATATATGTTCATTTAAATTTTAATAAACCTAAGACCGAGTAATATAAAATTCTATATATTTTCTAACAACAATATTGGTCACATGTGAGAGCACTTGCACTTGAGTCCTAACTAATAGCCCTTCTAAATATGTTTCCATTTGGCAACCATAGCGGCACATTTGTCTTGATGGCACCATATGCCAGTGACCCAAGCATTCGAACGCACCTCTTCTCCCTCCCATGCTCCTCTTCTCTTATCTCCATCCCCATTGAATCGCCTCTGTTGAGGTTCGTCGCCGCCTCCACAACAACCACGTGCAGGCCTCCCTCGCCACGGGTTCCACTCTTGGCGTTCTATGAAAGTTGTCACTCCTCCCGTGCGTGATGGATCTCGCAGTCGATAGCTTGTGCCGCAGCTCTGTTTGCCGATGTTTCCGCAAGGACCGTTTGAGCTACATCCCTCTCGTACGATTGCTCTTTCTTCGACTAACGACGGTAGTCGCCTCGCTGTGCACATAGCTCCGGCTGAGACCATCCTCGCACGCAAGGTGTTCGATAGTTTGTCCAAATATGCATGTTTCTTATAGATAGTTTGTCTAGCTAAATTAGATAGTTTGTTTGATTTGTAAATATGGATAACAAACGTTGGGTTCATGTTCCACCAAATGATGGAAGAGGAAGCCAATAGCTATGCCGATGATGAGGAGCGCCTCAAGATCATCACTTGTCTTAGGTTTGCAAGCGCAACTGAATACACCTCTTTGACGTAGAGGTTCCAAGTCTGGCAAAAGAAAACAAGAATACTCAAAAGACTATAGGTCTCATATGATGATAAAAGCTTCTTGGTTGACGCCCTCAATAGAATGTCTGGCATGAGCTTCTTTTCGGCGATGACACTACTAGTCGTGTGGTGTGTGCCGATGTGCCCTTGGCTGCAGAGGCGGACCTTAATAGAGGTCAAAAGGGGCCACGGCACCCCCAACTCACCTATAATTTGCACCATAATATTCAGTATTTATTATTTTTTGCTATACAAAACAGAAAATAATTCAATCTAGCCCTCCCAACTGCTATCTTTTGTATTTTGGCCCCTCCTACAATATTGGTCAAGGTCCGCCACTACTTGGCTGCTGCTTCATGTGTGCGTGTCACGGCCTTCATCCCTATTTTTTCGTGTGTCATGCCAAACCTCGCTAGTTCTTTGGAGAGAGTGCGATCATGGTGAGATGTCTCTCGAAACAGGCATACGCCCAGCTATATAAATATAGCAACCATTTGAGATCTTTGTTGGGCTAGATACCACAACACCCAAAACAGAAATACAAAGAAACCAAAAAGAAAAAGAAAAGAAAGCAAAACCGATAACAATGGCTCGACAAAAACGAGGAGGAATCGCGACCGTTGCGTCCTCTAGCTAAGTTCCACCACACGCCTGGCACTCTGATGCGTTGCGTACCAAGCAGCACCTCCAGGAAGGAAGGTGACGATGACGATGTTGCTGCCCGAATAGGTCCTAGGTTTTCCCCGGCACGCTCCGAGAGGTGAGAAAGAGGTACACCTGACGCCCTTCAAGAAGGACGGTGGCACCCGCAAGCGTCACCACGTTGGTGTCAAGATGACAAGGATTTCTTCCGACCCCTAAAAAAACACCCCAGACACTTCGCAGTGCACCACTATGCTCGCCGCCCGCCAGCGCACGCCACACCAGTCTTGAATCCGCCACCACCGTCTTGCCGTAACACATGAAGTAGGGCCGATAAATAACAAAGAGGAAGCGACGATGGGGGTTTCCGAAACAACAACGTGAGGTAGCCGACCGAATACAGCCGCAGGGAAAACCAGAAATAGGTAGCCGACCGGATACAGCCGCAGGGCAAACCAGACCCACCTGGCCTAGCCGAGCCTACCAGGGCTGATGAAGCCCCGCCGCCGTACTGCAGCAGGGGAACCGTCATTCAAGCCAACCCCACGCAAGCCCCTACTTCATCGTCCAACAAGGGATCCACTGCCACCGTCGATCCATGTCGCCAAGTAGCACCACCACCACCACCATCGCGTGCACCCGGGATTACCGGACCACTATCAGTCTGAGATACACCCTGGCTTCCACAAACTCAACCCCTCGAAACAACAAGCACCGCCGTCACCATGTCGAGGAACCACCGCCGCCAGCGCTCGCAGCCCCGACATCCACGAGCTCACCTCGCGAAGCTACAAGCACCACCATGGTGAATCCCTCAGCGCAAACGGAGAGAGGACGATGCAAGGTCTATGCCCGCCTAGCCTAGACCCATCTGACACACGGGGGGCAGGACTACGATAGCACGCAAGCCCACAAATCCCACTTGAGGTCTTCCCGGTGACCACCGGTGTTAGGCCTGCCTGGCCTAGCTCCGGTGCTCCGGCCAAGGCAGCCAGGATATGGAGTCCTGGCCGAGGAAGTCGTCCTGGAACTACGTGCAACGGCTAGGGCCTGGTCAACCCTGATCGGGCCCAACCTGGACCGGATTTGGGCTGAGCCTCCTCACCGTTGTGGCTCACCTCCGTCCGCCGCCACCGCGTGTCGTGCATCGTCTCACTACCATCGGCGCTGGAGAACAACACCACCATTGTGTGGCGTGCGTCGTCTCACTACCACCAGCGCGGCGACGAACGGAGGGGAGAGGGTGAGGGAGGCCGAGACGAGCTGCTAGGTTTCTGCCTATTAGAGTATATGTCGGTTAGGTTATATTAGGTAGTTCGATATTGTAATCTAGATCTATCTCTACTAGACTATTTGGAGTCCAAGTCTTGTAATTTTATATAAACAGCCCTTTGAGGCCTCAATCAATACAGATAATATTCCGCAATTCTACATGGTATCAGAGAAGTTCGCTCCGCCTAGGTTTAGCCACTGCTTCCGCTGCGCCGTCCCCGGGGAGATCCTTCTCCGCCGGGGGCCGTGCAATAGTAGGTTAGATATTCGCCAAATTTTTCTCGCCGGCCGCTTGACCAACGTTTCTTGCTCTTTCGCCGATAGTAGATCGGATTGCGTCGTACAGAGACTAATGTCGTCACGCGCCTCTACTTCAACCTCGGCGTCGACTCATCTCCGGCAAATCATCGCCAACGATCGTGCGAAGGAGGCTCCACGCGGCGCCCCAAGGGACGTCTTCACGCGCTGCATCGGCTTCTCCATCCTCACGTCGTCACCACGTCGGTCTGTCTTTGCCAACATCGACCGGGGCGCACGTCCCCAGGTATGCGCCTCGTCGTCAACAAAGGGCCGCACCTTCATCACCGTGGTCATCATCGCCGACAACCATCTACATCAACAATATCGTCACATCATCGCCGCCGCCACCGTTTGTGGTCATCGTCAACGCCAACAAGTTCTTCTTCTCCACGAGCGACGTCGCGCTCATACAAGCGCAAAATGCGGGTCTAATCTCCGAAATCGACTACCGCAATAACTCAATCGTCATCAACAACTACCTCGTCATCTTCGTCCACCACGACATCGCCGCCAGAGTCGCGGTCTAATTTTTATTTTGCACTAAATTAATTTTCTTCTTGCAACTACTTCATCTACTCTGACAAATCGACGGACAACTTCTACGCACCGATCGTTCACGGAGAATTTCTCTGCTTATCCCTCTGGCTCTGGCGCGCATGGCTCGTGATGGTCCCTGTCTTCGCACGTTCGGTATTGGCAACACCGACGCGTGCCTTCATCCCAGTGCGCTCCCGAGTTTGTCTAGCTCGACAAGGCGTGTCGCCTACCTCGACTACTCCAACTCAAACTACGTCTACCACAACTACTACAACGAATTCTCCTGGCTCAACGACGATATCGACCACAACACAACACAACACCATCATCAACTTCATCGACGGCACCATCGACCACAACTACAGCAACCTCACACCCGGCTACATCGACATCGGCAACAAGGGCTACCACCTCACCTTCGTCTTATGCTCCAGTCAGACCGTCCACGTCACTACCGATCTGACTGTGGGGGATGTTAAAGCATATGTCGGTTAGGTTATATTAGGTAGTTTCATATTGTAATCTAGATCTTGTTGGAATTATGCCCTAGAGGCAATAATAAAGATGTTATTATTATAATTCTTGTCCATGATAAAGTTTATATTCCATGCTAGAATTGTATTAAACGGGAACTTTAATACTTGTGTGGTTTGTGAACAACACCGTGTCCCTAGTACGCCTCTATGGACTAGCTCATTGATCAATGATGGTTAAGGTTTCCTAATCATAGACATGAGTTATCAATTGATAATGAGATCATGTCATTGGTAGAATGATATGGTGGATAGACCCAAACAAAGCAGAGCAATTAGATCGTGTCATCGTGTTCGTCTTTGCAAAGCTTTTCCTATGTCAAATATTGTATTCCTTAGACCATGAGATAATGTAACTCACTGGTATCGGAAGAAAGCTTTGAGGTCATCAAACGTCATCCTATGAGAGGGTGATCATAAAGGTGTCTCTCAGGTGATCGGAAAGTATCTCATTGTATGTATCGAGATGGAATTTGTCCCTCCCAAGTCGGAGAGATATACTGGGCCCACTCGGTAATCGATATCAACACCGCTTGCAAGCATGTGGTTAAGGAGTTAATCACAAAGTGATATCGGATTACGGAACGAGTAAAGTACTTTTGCGTGAGCGAGATTGAACTAGGTATGACGATACCGACGATCGAATCTCGGGCAAGTAAAATATCGCGAGACGAAGGGAATATATATATGGGATTGATTGAATCCTGGCATCGTGGTTCATCCGATATGATCATCGATAAATGTGTGGGAGTCAATATGGGTGCCCAGACCCCGTTGTTGATTATTGATAGAAGATCATGTCTGCATATTCTCGAACCCGCAGGGTCACACACTTAACGTATCTCGATGCTAGGATAGATTGGATAATTGGTTTATGAATTTTTGTTCGGAGTCTCGGATGGGATCCGGGATATCACGAGAGGTTCCGGAATGGTCCGGAGAATAAGATTCATATAAGGCAGTGCAGTTTTTGGAGTTTGGAATTGTTCCGGGTTAATCGGTATTGTACCGGAAGCTTCTAGAACCTTCCGGAAGGGGACCAACGTGACCCCACCTTCCGGGAGGGGGCATGGGCCTATGAGGGAGTGTCCTGGCCGCATTGGGCCAGGGGCACAAGGCCCCATAGGGCCCAGCCGATTCTAGAGAGATTTGACTCGTTTAAATCTCGGGATAGAATTTCTAGATAAGGGAGAGTTTAAATCGTTTAAACTAGAGATAGGATTTCTAGATAAGGGAAAGTTTAAATTGTTTAAACTAGAGATAGGCTTGGAGTAGGTGCAAGGGCTGGCCGCCCCCCCTCTATATATAGAGGGGTGGTGCCTCCCCTACTACTACACACACACCTCCTCCAAGCCCTAGTAGCCTGCTACCTTCCTCTCTCCCTCCCGATGCTTGTAGGCGAAGCCTGCAGAGAAATTCTCCACCATATACACCACGCCGTGTGTTGTAGATCCAATCTATCTCTCCACCATACTCTGGTCCGAGGAAGGAGGAGACGCCGAGGTGCACGCAGTATCTCACGGAGGCACCGCCACTTGTGGTGCTAGATCGGATCGGATCGCGAGGAGGAGAAGCGCACGACTACATCACCCACGTTCGAACGCGTTACTCATGAATCTTCAAGGGTATGAAGATCTAATCCAATCTCTCTCGTTGATTGCATCTCCTAGATTAGATCTTGGCTTTCCTCCGCTCGCATCCGTAGAAAATTTTGATTTACTATACCGTGAAACCCTTGATGGTTTCAGAGCTAGATCTATGCGTAGATGTGTTTCACGAGAACGCAACATGGTTGTTGCGGGCGTTGATGTTTTCTGCTGCAAGCCTCTTGTTTGTGTTCTTCTTATGACGGATAGTGAGATTGAAGCGGTCCAGGCCAACCTTACGCGACGTCGTCATGAGACCGCTCGCACTTGACGTGTGGCTTGTACCACACATGCGGTGGTGGATGTCATTTCTCTCACTATAGTTGTCATGGGATTAACATCGAGTTTAGCAACCATAATATCACCGTTGTGGCTTTCCGTAGGTAAGAATCGTTCTTAGCATCTACTCCCATAAGCCACGTAAAACATGCAACAACAAAGTAGAGGCGTCTAACTTGTTTTTGCAGGAAGTGTTTTCTGTGATATGGTATGGCCCAAGATGTGATGTGTATATTGTATGCGATGATCATGTTTTGTAATATTTCACGACTTGCATGTCGATGAGTACACAACCGCAGGTGAGCCATATGGTTGTCTTTATAATTGTGTATGACCTGAGTCAACTTCTTATACGCCATGTAATAGCTTTACTTTATCGCTAAGTACTTAGCAATAGTTGTAGTTGCTATTCGTGGTGGAGGCAATCATGGTGGAGTGATGGAGATCATGCCGAACGCACAAGATGGAGATCATTGCGAGGATTGGCTATACCATGTCACATAAAGTTATATGCATGTGATGTTTATCCCTTTATGTATCTTATTATGCTTAGATCGCGACGGTAGCATTATAAGATGATTCCTCACTTAAAGATCAAGATAAAACTGTGTTCTCCCCAAGTATGCACCGCGAAAGTTCGTCGTGTCCAAGCATCACGTGATGATCGGGTGCTATAGACTCACGCCACATACAACGGGTGCAAGCCAGTTTTGCACACGCGGAAATACTTGGGTCTAACTTGACGAGCCTAGCATGTACAGACATGGCCTCGGAACACAAGAACCGAAAGGTTAAGCATGAGTCATATGAATGATATGGTCGACACTTCGTTGTCCACCATTGAAACCACATCTCTTCTCGTGATGATCGGATTAGGTGTGGTGAATTTGGATCGTGTTCACTAAACAACTTGAGGGATGTTGAATTTAGTGGGAGTTCATCTAGTAATTTGATTAAGTTGAACTGTTTATCATGAACATAGTCTAAATTGTACTTGCAAATACTGTAGATCACATGGCCAAATCCAACTTCAACTTCAACATTTTTGCTGAGAAGGAAAAGCTTAGAAACAATGGGTCTAACTTCACCATTTGGTTCCGCAATCTAAGAATCATTCTGTCTGGCGGACAAAAGGACTGTGTCCTTGGTCAAGCGTTAGGTGACCCCTACGCAATCGCTACTACCGATGAGAAATCTGTATCATCGGGCAAAAGATGATTATGGTGTTATTAAGAGCACCATGTTGTTTGCTATGGAACCGAGCTTCAAAATCGCTTTTGAAACCTATCCGGGCCCTTTGAGATTCTCGAGGAGCCGAAAACCATGTTTCGGACTCAAGCCTGCTCGAGAGATATGAGATCTACGAGAAGTTCTTTAAGCGCAAGATGGAGGAAGGGAGTTCCGTAGTGAGCACGCCATAAAGATGTCGGGCTACACTCAACGCTTTGAGCAACCGGAATGCACGATTCCAGAGGAGCTCAAGATTGATGTGGTTCTGCAATCACTCCTCCCAGCTACAAAAGTTTTGTAGTGACTCATAATCGATTGGTTCCACTGACAATCACCGAGCTCTTCGCAGTCAAGGCTGCGGAAGTGGACATCAAGAAGGATAATCATGTGTTGATGGTCAACAAGCCCTCCTTTAAGAAAGGTAAGGAGCAAAGAAACCCTTCAAGAAGGGCGGCGAAGCGCAATTCTCCTGCCGAGAAGAAACTCAAGTCCGGTCCTAAGCCGGACATCGAGTGCTTCTATTGCAAGGACAAGGGTCCTCGAAGCGAATCGTCCAAGTACTTGGGACAAGAAGGATGGCACCATCAAAGGTATATTTGATATACATGTTATTGATGTTTTCCTTACTAGCCCTCGTTGTAGTGCTGGGTATTTGATACCGGTTGGTTGCTAATATTTGTAACTCAAACAGAGCTACGGAATAGACGGCTTTGCGAGGGATGAGGTGACGATGCGCGTTGGCAACGGATCAAGAGTTGATGTGATGGCCGTCGACGCCTCCTTAGTTTTACCTTCGGGATTAGTTTTAAACCTTAATAAGTGTTATTATGTGCTGCGTTGAGCATGAACATTATTTCTGGATCGTGTTTATTGCAAGACGGTTATTCATTTAAATCGGAGAATAATGGTTGTTCTATTTATATGAGTAACATCTTTTATGGTCATGCACCTCTTGTGAATGGTTTATTTCTTCTAAATCTCGAAAGGGATGAAACACACATCCATAACATTGAGGCTAAGAGATGCAAAGTAGATAGTGATAATACTACTTATTTGTGGCATTGCGTCTAGGTCATATTGGTGTAAAGCGCATGAAGAAACTCCATTATGATGGACTTTTGGAGTCTCTTGATTTTGAATCATTTGACACATGCGAACCATGCCTCATGGGCAAGATGATCAAAACCCCGTTCTCTGGTATGATGGAGCGAGCAACGGACTTGTTGGAAATCATACATACCGATGTATGCGGACCGATGAGTGTTTCGACGCGCGGTGGATATCGCTATTTCCTCACTTTTACCGATGACTTAAGTAGATATGGGTATATCTATTTAATGAAACATAAATCTGAAACATTTGAAAAGTTCAAGGAATTTCAGAATGAAGTGGAGAACCATCGTAACAGAAAGATTAAGTTTCTACGATCCGATCGTGGGGGCGAATATTTGAGTTATGATTTTCTCACGCATCTTAAAGCAAGTGGAATCGTTTCACAACTCACGCCACCCGGAACACCACAGCGCAATGGTGTGTCTGAACGCCGGAATCGAACCCTATTAGATATGGTCCGATCAATGATGTCTCTTGTTGATTTGCCGTTATCATTTTGGGGTTATGCATTAGAAACCGCTGCATTCACTTTAAATAGGGCTCCATCTAAATCCGTTGAGACGACACCGTATGAACTGTGGTTTGGTGCTAAACCTAAGTTGTCGCTTTAAAGTTTGGGGATGCGAAGCTTACGTCAAGAAGTTGATGCCGACAAGCTCGAACCCAAAGCGAGAAATGCGTCTTCATAGGATACCCTAAGGAAACAATTGGGTATACCTTCTATCACGTAACCGAAGGCAAAGTGTTTGTCGAAAGAACGGTTCCTTTCTTGAGAAGGAGTTTCTCTCGAAAGAAGTGAGTGGGAGGAAAGTAGAGCTAGACGAGGTTATTAAACCTTCTCTTGAATTGGAGAGTAGCGCAGACCTGAAATTGTTCCAGGTCACCGCACCAACAATAGAGGAAGCTAATGACAAGGATCATGAAGCTTCGACTGTCGCCATCGAACGTCGCTGGTCGACAAGGTCGCGCCCTCCCGAGTGGTACGGCAACTGCCTCGATTGGCCTTGTTGGTAGAAGACGGTGAACCCACGAACTATGAGGAAGCGATGAGCCCACACTCGAGAAATGGTCGGAAGCCATGCAATCCGAATTGGGATCCATGAGCAAAACCAAGTATGGACTTTGGTGGATCCTCCTAGCGAGAAAGGCCGTTGAGTGCAAATGGATATTCAAGAAGAAAACGGACGCGATGGTAATGTTACCGTTTATAGCACGCCTTGTCGCAAAGGTTTTCGACAAGTTCAAGGTGTTGACTATGAGACTTTCTCTCCGTAGCGATGTTTAAGTCCATTCGGATTTTATTAGCAATTGCTGCGTTTCATGATTATGAAATATGGCGATGGATGTCAAGACCGCTTTCCTCAATTGGAACATTGATGAAGAGTTGTATATGATGCAACCCAAGGTTTTGTCGATCCTAAGGATCGATAAAGTATGCAAACTTCAGCGTTCCATTTATGGACTGAAGCAAGCATCTCGAGTTGGAACCTTCGCTTTGATCAAGTGATCAAGAGTTTTGGATTTGTTCCAAATTGCTACGAAGCTTGTATCTACAAGAAAGTGAGTGGGAGCTCGGTGACATTTAAATGCGTATGTGGATGACATATTGATTATCGGAAATGACATCAACATGCTTAACGATGTGAAGAGTTATTTGAACAAGTGTTTTTCAATGAAAGACCTAGGTGAAGTCGCTTATATATTGGGCATCAAGATCTATAGAGATAGACAAAGACACCGATATCTTTAAGCCAGTACATACCTAGACAAAGTTCAAAAGGTTCGTAATGGATAAGGCAAAGAAAGGTTCAGGCCTATGTTGTCGTGTAAGATATTGAGCAAGGCTCGGTGTCCACTACGGTAAATGATAGGGAAGCTATCACAAGTGCCTTATGCCTCGCCATAGGTTCCATCATGTATGCCATCTTTGTACTAGACCGGATGTGTCCAATGCTCTTAGTTTGACGACGAGATATCAAAGTGATCCAGAGTGGAACATCTGGACAGCCGTGAAGAACATCCTAAAGTACCTAAATAGAACTAAAGAAATGTTCTTAGTCTATGGGGTGATGAGCGACTTGTCGAAAAGGTTACGTCGATGCTAGTTTCGACACCGACAAGGATGATTCTAAATCTCGACAGATACGTTTATATTTTGAATGGAGGAGCTGTGAGCTGGAGAAGCTGCAAGCAAAGCGTGATCGCGGGATCTACTGAGAAGGAATACATGGTCCGCAGGTTGCGTCAAGTGAAGGAGTTTGGATCGAAACTTCATCATCGAGCTTGGCGTGGTTCCAAGTGCATTGGACCCACTGGAGATATTGTGTGACAACATCGGCGCCATAGCACTCGCTAAGGAACCAAGATATCATCCAAAGACCAAGCATATCAACATAAGTTTCATATAATCCAAGATTATATAGCAGATGGAGATCTGAAGATTAGCAAAGTACATACGGATCTGAATGTCGCAGATCCATTGACTAAACCTCTTCCACGTGTAAAACATGATCAACACCTCAGTGCCATGGGTGTGAGATTGTTGCCAAATGTAAACTAGATTATTCACTCTAGTGCAAGTGGGAGACTGTTGGAATTATGCCCTAGAGGCAATAATAAAGATGTTATTATTATAATTCTTGTTCATGATAAAGTTTATATTCCATGCTAGAATTGTATTAAGCGGGAACTTTAATACTTGTGTGGTTTGTGAACAACACCGTGTCCCTAGTACGCCTCTATGGACTAGCTCATTGATCAATGATGGTTAAGGTTTCCTAACCATAGACATGAGTTGTCAATTGATAATGAGATCATGTCATTGGGAGAATGATATGGTGGATAGACCCAAACAAAGCAGAGCAATTAGATCGTGTCATCGTGTTCGTCTTTGCGAAGCTTTTCCTCTGTCAAATATTGTATTCCTTAGACCATGAGATAATGCAACTCCCTGGTATCGGAAGAAAGCTTTGAGGTCATCAAACGTCATCCTATGAGAGGGTGATCATAAAGGTGTCTCTCAGGTGATCGGAAAGTATCATTGGGTTGTATGTATCGAGATGGAATTTGTCCCTCCCAAGTCGGAGAGATATACTTGGGCCCACTCGTGTCGATATCAACACCGCTTGCAAGCATGTGGTTAAGGAGTTAATCACAAAGTGATATCGGATTACGGAACGAGTAAAGTACTTGCTGTGAACGAGATTGAACTAGGTATGACGATACCGACGATCGAATCTCGAGCAAGTAAAATATCGCGAGACGAAGGGAATATATATATGGGATTGATTGAATCCTGGCATCGTGGTTCATCCGATATGATCATCGATGAATGTGTGGGAGTCAATATGGGTGCCCAGACCCCGCTGTTGATTATTGATAGAAGATCATGTCTGCATATTCTCGAACCCGCAGGGTCACACACTTAACGTATCTCGACGCTAGGATAGATTGGATAATTGGTTTATGAATTTTTGTTCGGATTCTCGGATGGGATCCAGGATATCACGAGAGGTTCCGGAATGGTCCGGAGAATAAGATTCATATAAGGTAGTGCAGTTTTTGGAGTTCGGAATTGTTTCGGGTTAATCGGTATTGTACCGGAAGCTTCTAGAACCTTCCGGAAGGGGACCAACGTGGCCCCACCTTCCGGGAGGGGGCATGGGCCTATGAGGGAGTGTCCTGGCCGCATTGGGCCAGGGGCACAAGGCCCCATAGGGCCCAGCCGATTCTAGAGAGATTTGACTCGTTTAAATCTCGGGATAGAATTTCTAGATAAGGGAGAGTTTAAATCGTTTAAACTAGAGATAGGATTTCTAGATAAGGGAAAGTTTAAATTGTTTAAACTAGAGATAGGCTTGGAGGAGGGGCAAGGGCTGGCCGCCCCCCTCTATATATAGAGGGGTGGTGCGCCCCCTCCCCCCTACTACTACACACACCTCCCTCCAAGCCCTAGTAGCCCTGCTACCTTCCTCTCTCCCTCCCGACTGTTTGTAGGCGAAGCCCTGCAGCAGAAATTCTCCACCATATACACCACGCCGTCGTGTTGTAGATCCAATCTATCTCTCCACCATACTCGCTGGTCCGAGGAAGGAGGAGACGTCGAGGTGCTGCACGTGTGCATCTCACGGAGGCACCGCCACTTGTGGTGCTAGATCGGATCGGATCGCGAGGAGGAGAAGCGAGTACGACTACATCACCCACGCCCGATAACGTTCACGTCAGGCGAATCTTCAAGGGTATGAAGATCTAATCCAATCTCTCTCGTTGATTGCATCTCCTAGATTAGATCTTGGCTTTCCCTCTGTTCGCATCCGTAGAAAATTTTGATTTACTATACCGCGAAACCCTTCAGATCTATCTCTACTAGGCTTCTTGGAGTCAAAGTCTTATTATTTATATAAACAGTCTTTTGAAAGCTTAATCTCTACTCCCTTCGTTTCAAAATATAAGATGTTTTAGATTTGTGAAGAAAATGAATCTAGACTTATTTTAGTGTGTAGATTCATCTCAAAGTTGAGTGAACCTACATACTAAAACAAGTCTAGATTCATCTTCTTCACAAATCTAAAACATCTTATATTTTAAAACGAAGAGAGTATTTATATATTATATATATATTTTTTTTTATTTTACTATATAATAATTTAAGTTACGGTGGTTTTCGTCACATCTAATTTTCGTCCGTCAGCCGTTTTTGCAAATAAGCCCCTCAGTATTCGGAAAGCAACCCGCGGTACTCATCCTCTCTCTCGCGTAAGAAAAATCTCCTTGATCTCCCTATATCCTGGGCTCCCGGCCTTTGTCTTCCGTGCGCCTCTCTATAGGCCACTGCTCCGGCGGGGTCGATGCAGGGGATTGGAGGGAAGCGCCGACGAGCTCGATGGAGGGAATTGAAGGCTCGCGACCGGGTCAACCTCCTCCCCGAGTTGTACCGAGCGCGTAGAACACCTGGAGCTTCCAAGCCATCTCGTCAGAGGGAGGGGATGGGAGGGGCTGCTCCTGTGAGCTCGATGTATTGGATTGGAGGACGGCTCTAGCGGGCAAGATGCAGGGTACCAAGGACAACGCCGGCGAGCTCATGGCAGGGGATTGGAAGGCTGCGCCAAATGAACACTGGGCTGACTGCTGGTGCGCCGCCAAACCAAAAATAGATCCTTCACCCCGTGCCTCCGGCCCCGAACCTGCAGCTCTAGGAAGAGGCGCCGACTCCCGCGCGAACCACTTCGCCAACACCCTGTTCCGCGAGCAAGTTCCAGGAGGTGCCCAGGAACGGGGTCAACTTGAACGACGCCTCCGGCGTCAACCATGCCAAACTCAAGCTGCAGGAGGTCATCAATTTCCTCGAGAATCCTGACAAGAACAATGTGCTCGAGCCAAGATCCCCAAGGGATTCCTGCTCGTTGGCTCCCAGGACCAAGAAGACGCTGCTCGCCTGCATCTTTGCAGGGGAGGTCGGGGTGCCGCTCGGTGTGAGTTCATCGAGCCTGCAACCACCTGAGCCAGCTTTCGACGAGCGAGCGCGAGCAGCAGTAGCCCAGTCTCCGTCTTGCCGGTGGGACTGAAGCGGGCTCTTTTTTTTTCTGTGTGAACTTGGGCACGTGACATGTTCCTAATACTAAGGCCTTGTTTGATTTGTAGGATTTTTATAGGATTCTCATAGGATTGAGTTCCTATGGATTTTTTCCTACCATCATCGTTTGATTCATAGGAATAGAACCCATGGGATTATTTCCTATGGAACTTTGCCTAGTCTATTTTATAGGAAAATTTCCTTTAGGTCTAAGCTCTTGGAAAAATTCCTATGGCTAGCTTTGTGAGTAAGGCTACTTATTTGACCACTCAAACTTCAATCAAATTCCTGTGGCTTTCCTACATTGCCATCAAACACCCTCTTATGCCAATTACCATGGTTCTCATTTTCATAGGGTTCAATGGGACATGCCACACCAATCCTTCATTTTCCTATCCCTCCATTTTTCCTACCCTGTGAATCAAACAAGCCCTAATTAAATCTTGTGGGTGTGATTCTTCTAGAGGGAACTAAATCCTCAGATATCGGTGCTGTCCTTTCTACTGTTCGACTAATACCCTGTTATACACGGCTGCTAATTTGTTTCATTCTATGCATCTACATCCATCTGTTAATACCTTTTTCAACATACTCGATTAATTTACTTTGGGCTGTGTCATGTCTCATCGCTCCAGGATATAATCACCAAAGAAATGAAACACCGACAATGGCTTCGGCTAACATCGAGATGTTTATTTCAAAACCAAAGAAGTGAGCAGGTATTAGTTATGCACATAGCCATTTTCTACCATTTGGACAACCGATGAGATCTATTCTCACCCGATTTCCTTGAATCAACGGGACAGTTCTATTCTTCCACATGAACTTGCGTGGGGAAATTCCCTTCGTTTCCGAGAAGAAACTGTCATTTGATACTATATGTAGGTCGTGTCACACGGATCGATCGTCAGTATATTCCCCATCCAGAATCAGATCCCAAATTCTTGACCAGCCACGTCAATCACGAGCTGCATTGTTTACAGCATGCACAATCGGCCGCTGATTTAAGTATTTACACGTGACCAACTGGCATGATAGCCATAGGGATGCTGCCAGCTAACTAAGATACTTCGTGATCTCTGAGATATGACCAGGCTAGGGCTCTAGGCATAGCATAATATAATATTATATACTAAGACGCGTGGAGTTTTCGGCTAATCGGCATCCCACGTCATAACTAGTAACTAGTAACTAGATATATGAAAACGAAGCATTCTAACGATCATTTAGCCCCTCCACGTAATCCTTTTCACTGTAGATGTGTAATGAACAGT
This sequence comes from Avena longiglumis, assembly GCA_030063025.1. Classification (NCBI taxonomy): domain Eukaryota; kingdom Viridiplantae; phylum Streptophyta; class Magnoliopsida; order Poales; family Poaceae; genus Avena; species Avena longiglumis. Next base: position 186,445,987 of record CP125974.1, on the reverse strand, counting down.
AATTGTGAATGTTTCTTTCCACCGTGTGGCCCTCTAGAAAACTCCCGACGTCTCCCGTGTCCCTCCTCCGCTAGCTGTTTCCTCCTTGCGTGCCCCCGTTTTCTCTGGTTTTGCCGGTTTCTTTACATGATAACTTGCCACGATAGGTTAATCTGGGAGTTTCCGTGAAAGCGGTGCCACTTTTCACCGTTCAACTAGCAAGATGATCCGATTTCCGTTGCTCCATCTCCCTTCTCTGCTATTACCCCACCTCCCACGCCCCTACTCCACCCTCCATCCCTCGTGGATGGGTTCCCATGGCCGTCGCCGCAGTGATCTTCCAGGTGGAGCGGCGCCTGCCTATGGATTCCGCCGTTGGGAGGAGTTCCGATTTCTGAAACTTAGCCGCTCTGCCTGGTCGCCTCATTGTCAGTCTGCCCGCAGTCCATCGCTCCTGCTTCTCCCGCCGCAGTTTCCCACCTTGATGGTGGTCCCTTGCCGCACGTCCGGTCCTCCGCGTGGGAGCTCGACGAGAAGCAGGGAATGCAGCCCCGCCCGATAGCGCCTAGAAGTAGGGCATGCAGCCCGGCTCTGCTGGTCATCGCCGCTCGATGATGACCACATGGGCGACGAAGGTGTCAAACACAGGTTTCTGAATCCTGATTAAATGGCATAGGTCTTTTCCCTAGAAGAGTACTACCACGCTAGATGTGCTCCCTGCCCTCCTTTGTTCAATTTCGTTTTCCCCTCATTTTCCTTAATTATCATCATGTTATTATTGATGCACTACAATTTTGTTCAGGTTGGCCTTTGTTCTAGAGGAGCACGAGAAGAAGAAAGTTACTAGGTTACTGCCGACGGGCAGGTGGACATGCTGCCTCTGGTTTCTTCACGTCTTCCTGCTCAGCGGAATCCGTCCTTGACATCGAGCCCGATCGACTGCTATGCTACATAACCGTCGCCTCCCATCGTCTAATGAGCCTCCTACAGATTTAGCCTCTTTCCTGGTGAAATCCTGCTTGATGATTGCTAACTATTACTTCATTAGTATCAACTTCTTACCGACAGACCATAAAAGTTCTCCTATCCATGTGGCCCTCAACTTGATGAGTACGGGTGCTTAACTACATTAAAAATTAGCATGTTGTTTCAGATATATCAAGGCACCAAAGTTTAAGTTCATATTTTTCAAGTTGAATCGATCATGCAAGCCTAGCACCAACTCCTACAAATTTGTAGTTATCATGGTATCAATTACCAGAACAATCAATTTATACAGTACTGAACAATAGACATTACATATGACTTCTACTAGAACATATGCATTATGAACATGCATTTCTAAACAAGCAATATCTTTCTAAGTACTTACTCAACTTTGTCGTTTTGCAGTTCAGGATCATACAGCTTCGTTCTGGTATAATTGTAGTTTCATCTACTGTTTTGGTGGTAACAGGACATCAAGGAGTAGTGGTAAATAATTTTAAGATCTTACGGGAAGGATAGAGACAGACATTTGTCGATGTCTGAAAATTGTTGCAGTCCTCAAGGAGATGCACCTACCTATTGTTTTGTGTATCAGTTTGTTGTTTGCAAGCCATTATGTTTCTAAATATCAGGTTGGTGTATCAGTCCCAGTAGTCTCACTCATCGCCAGCTGCTTTCAGTCTGTGCTTGATATCGCAGAATATTCGCTTTCCTCTTCTTTATGTTCAGATGCTAACTTTTTTCATCCTCCAGTAGAATTACAAATAACTATTTGATCGGCTCTTCTTTATGTTCAGGTGCTATTACAATGTGAAGTTTGAGAAGAAATATTTCTACCACGTAAATGCCAACATATTTCCGATAAGCACGAAGTAATGTGTGTTTGTTTATGTTTATCTATTTTGCAACAATCTGATACCTCAAATTTACTCACACATGTAAGTAGTTAACTGATCTTGAGAATGCATTCGTATAATCTTACACGCGTCATTGGATTCAGTTTGCAAGATAAGCAAGTTGACAAGTTGGAAAAAGAAAAAGAGAATCTAAAAAACAACCGCTGCCCAGCGAAGAAAAGGTATGATACACATATACCGAGTTATTGCAGCGTGAGCTAAATACACATTGGTTATTCACATTGCAACTCATGTGAAGAAAAAACGACATGCTACCAAGGAACCGTCTCCGGCTATATAGAGTAAAAACACCACCAGGTAACATCCTCCAGTAGAACTACAAATTAACAGTATGTTATGCTCCATGGAAATTTGTTTAATTCCAATGTCTTCTCTTGCAGCGACTAAGAGTGTTTAAGCTATGATGCTCAAATAAATTCAGCTAGGGCTGATAACTAACTGGACTGCTACACCACATTATCTTTGGAAGGGCTATATATGTATTCTCTTGCAGCGACTAAGAACCTTAGCTTATTTATAAATTTATGAGCTGATGAGTGATGGTCATATTTTTTTTGGCCATTGCTTCATCGGGTATCACTTTGCTGTTACTTCTAGGAGGCATAACGGCCCATTCATGATCTAGGTACCGGTTGATGTTGATGAGTGAACCATGTCTCAGTGCCTCAGTTGATAGAGAAGGCGATGCTGATACAGTGGGTCGATGGCCGCTTTGACAAAGCGACGCTGATACAGTGGACCGACGACCGCTTTGAGGTCGTGGACAGAGGTATCAGAGAAATTCTTTCTACAAATGATGGTTCTCGGTGATAGAAGTAGAAATGTTGCTCTAGGAGGCGATTTCGGGCAGGTTCTTTCAGTTGATGTAGGGGGGAAGCAGACCAGAGATAGTGGACTCTTCTCTTACTAGGCCGTCCTTATGTCAGCATTTAAATATGTTAAAGCTGCACACAAATATGAGACTATCTGACTCGGTTTTCTTCTAAATATCGCTGCAACCTTGCTTTATTTCCAGGATGGGTTCTTGATGTGGATAATGGTACAATACCGATGGCCATGGATTTCATACTTGCTGATGTGGCCTTGCTCTCATTGTATGATTCTTTCGCTGAAAATCACTCTGACAATGAAGCAACGGCGAGCACTGATACCCCTCAAGTCGAAAACTGGCCAGCCCAGTTATCTTAACTACTCTACTGGCTTTAGAACTTGATCACCCAAAGTATGTTACTGTTTTAGGCCAACCAGTAACGCTTACGATTCTACTCTATATAGTCTGTTATGCTTTAGCCAGTCGACACTTACAATCCTACTCTATTATTTGATTTAGGTTGTAGTCACAACATACTTGGTGCCTTCAACTAAGTGTAATTCATGTGGTTTTGTATGCTTTGATTCTATCTGACAACTCGACGAACTTTGTAAAGGCTCTAGAAGTTCATTAATATTATTGCCTACTATTAACTCCCACATACTGTATTTCTTTCCAATATCACTTCTCATCATACCACCAAGCATTCACTTGACGGGCGCGGCGTTGGCGTGACGCCGCGCTGAATTTCCTAGTGTGTGTATTAAGGCGCGTGGAGTTTCAGGCTCATCAGCACCCCACGTCCACGTATACTGTTCATGTGAACAGTAAACCACGTATGAACAGTACTGCACAGCATATGGACCATTGGACTTTTATTTAGCGGTAAAATGGATGGGTCGGTTTGGGTCTAATCGGCCGACCTTCCTTCTCTCTTCTATATCGACCTTCCTTCTCTCTTCTATATAAACATTGTAATATTGTCTAAATTAATACAAGTCCTTATTCTTCTAAAATATCATGGTATTAAACGCCTAGGTTTTTCGTACCTGGGATGGCTCCTCCGCCAAAACCGCAGCCACCGTCGGCTCCGCTATGGACCGCGGCTGAAGCTCGCGCCGTCGGCGCACCACCCTCCTCCTCCTCCTCTTCTAATCCTACCTACCAAATACCCCAACAAATCCCTCAACTATCTCTTGCCGACACGATTGCCGACGTCTCTCCCTTCGTCCCGATCGTCTTGGATCTCGCCAAGCACAACATCTACCATTGGCGCCACCTGTTTCACGTGCATCTCGAGCGCTGCGGCCTTCGCAGCCACATCGATCCCGCCTCGACACCGCGCCCCTATGATTCACGCTGGGTGAAAGACAATCTCACCATCATCCAGTGGATCTACACACAGATCTCCACTGATCTCTTCAACCTCGTCTCCACCGACGACGCCACGACAACGCAACTTTGGGCTGCCCTTCAGCAGCTCTTCCAGGACAACTTCGACTCACGCGTCAACGCCCTCCACATCGAGCTCCGCACCAGCACACAAGGCGAATCCCCCGTCACCGTATTTTGCCAACGCATCAAGGCCATTGGCGACGAACTTCGGGAGCTCGGTGATCCCGTTGACGGCCGTGCACTCATCAACGCCCTTCTTGTCGGGCTCGGCGATCAATTTGAAAAGCAAGTTGCCTTTATTCCTCTGCATAAACCTTACCCTAGCTTCACCGAGGTGCGATCTATTTTGCAGATCGAGTCCCAGAACCAAGCATGCAAGGCTGCCCGTCCTCCTCAGGTGTTTCACACGACGCCTCGCCCGCCGCTCCTGCCTACTCCTGTCGCACCACCAACGGCCCCTCCTGGATGGCGTCCAAGCCCTAATTACCGCGACAAAAATCCCGTGTATCGGCCACCCTCCCCAGCGCCGACTCCTTAGCCGCGGCCACCTGCTCCTGCACCAGCTCCAACTCCACCGGTGCCGCCACCACCAAACGCCATGGCCCCTTGGCAGCCGCAGCATGACCCATGGACGGGTCTCGTTCAGGCCTAGCTGATGCCATGGTCGGCCCCCTCTCCATACGGCGCCCCACTGGCTTACACCGGGCACTGGATCCCGGCCTCCGCCCCTCCATCGGCGCACCCGGGCCTCTTGCACCTCGTCCTCCGCAGCAGGTCTACACCGCCCAAGCTCCATCGACGGCTTACATGTTGTTGCCACAACAATACATGGCTCCGCCGACATTGCTGCCCCACATGTACCACGCTCCTCCGGCTCTTCAGTACATGTGTGCGTCACCCGCTCCGTCAACCGCTCCACCAAGCTGTGACCAAGCCGCCTTCATCGCTGCCATGAACAATTTCACACTCAACAACCACGAAGGTACGGATTGGATTTTTGATTATGGTGCTTCCTCGCACATGTCTTCAAATATGGATTTTCTGTCACCTTGTTCTTCCTCTCCCTTTTCTACCATCACCATTGGCGATGGATCCTCTATTCCAATCTCATGCACCGGTCACTCTTACATCATTAGTCCAAACACAAATTTTATCCTTCGAAATATTTTAGTTGCTCCATCATTAATTAAAAATCTAATATATGTTCGCAAATTCACAATTGATAATAATGTTTCCATAGAATTTGATCCCTTTGGTTTATCTGTGAAGGATCTGAAAACGGCGATGGTCCTCGCTCGTTACAATAGTTCGGGTGATCTCTATTCTCTCCATGGCGCACCCACCTCCACACCTCAAGCCATGATTGCCTCCGTAGATCTATGGCATCGTCGTCTCGGTCACCCTAATAAAAATACCGTGTCATCTATGTTGCAAGAGTTTAGCATCCCTAGTTCTAGTTCTTCTCATGATCCCTCTATTTGTAATGCCTGTCAATGCGACAAACATATTAGATTACCTTTTGGCACATCAACTACCTATAGTACTTTTCTGTTTGAGTTATTACATTGTGTTTTATGGACCTCTCCCGTCCCAAGTGTTTCAGGGTTCAAATATTATCTTGTTATTTTAGATGATTACTCTCACTATATTTGGACCTTCCCTCTTCGTGCCAAATCAGATGTTCACAAACTCTTCATTAATTTTAGGCAATATGTTCTAACTCACTTTGGTCTTCCAATTCGCTTCATACAATGTGACAATGGAAAAGAATTTGATAATAACAAAAATCGAAATTTCTTTATCTCCCAAGGTATCCTCTTTCGTTTTTCCTACCCATACACATCTCCTCAAAACGGCAAGGCTGGACGTTCCCTTCGCTATATCAACGACATCTTGCGCACCTTACTAATCCAAGCCTCTCTCCCACCACATTTTTGGGCTGAAGATCTACGGACAACCACATATCTTTTAAACATCCGACCAACTAAAACATGTCCTCTTTATTCTCCCTTCCAATCTCTCTTTCTATCTCACCCCAATTATTCTGATTTGCGTGTTTTTGGCTGTCTATGTTTTCCTAACACATCCTCTACCGCCGCCCATAAACTAGCTCCAAGATCTTTGCCATGCATATACGTAGGTCCATCCGATGATCACAAAGGATCACGATGTTTTGATCCTTCCTCCGGTGGTGTTCTTATATCTCGTCATGTCACCTTCGATGAAAATACTTTCCCCTTTTCAACCGTTCAGTCCCCACCGATCCCTAAACCTCTGTCACCATCTCCTGCCCCTATAGCGTGTCATTTTTAGTGCCAAACGCCACCCCCGCCATGGCTTCCGAGCCCTCTGCTGCAGCAGCACCACCTCCTGCCGAGATCCCGCAGCAGCCTGTCGCGTCACCTTCCCTTGCCGCGACAGACTCTCCTGTCAGCACGTCCTTTGGCTTGGTCTCTCCCGCGTCAACCACACCTTCTTCTTCAGCAACTAATCCACTTCCTACTAATGTTGTTCCCATACCTATTCCCACAAATGATCATGTCATGTATACTCGTGGCAAAAAGGGTTTCCATATTCCCCGACGTTTTCTCAATCTTTCAGCTACTCCAGCGATCTCACCTATCCCAAGCTCCTACAGACGTGCTCTTCTTGATCCACTATGGCACTCTGCCATGAAAGATGAATTCGATGCTCTTATTCAAAATAATATATGGACTCTTGTTCCTAAACCATCCGACGCCAATATTGTCTCGGGAAAGTGGGTGTTTCGTCACAAGTATAAATCCGATGGGTCTTTGGCTCGCTACAAGGCCCGTTGGGTTTGTAGAGGTTTTTCTCAACAACAAGGAATTGATTTTGATGAAACCTTCTCTCCTGTTGTCAAGTCAAGTATGAAAGGATAGAGATGTCGTCTAGAGGGGGGGTGAATAGGCAATTTCAAAACTATTACGGTTTTGGCTTGATAGAATGCGGAATTAAACTAACGTTTATTTTACAAGCACAAAACCTAAATACACTAGGCTCAACTAAGTGCACCAACAACAAATTAAGCTAAGCAAGATAGCACAAGATAAATATACCACAAGTGATAAGCAAGATATAAGTACTTCAAGCTCGATGGCTATCACAAAGAAAGTAAGCTCGGATATAGAGATAACCGAGGCACGCGGAGACGAAGATGTATTCCCGTGTTCACCACCTTTGGGAAGGGGGCTACGTCACGTTGGAGAGGTGTGAGGTTCCACGAAGGATTCCTCACGCGCCACAAAGGCTCACGTTCTTCTCCGAGTCTATCCCACGAAGGAATTGGCCCTTTCCTTATGGCTAGCTTTTCCTCCACTCCGGAGATGGCAAGCTCCACAACCACTTCACAAGCTCCACGAAGGAGAAACCCGGGTCTCTTTACAATCTTCCACGAAGAGAACACCGCGGTACCAACCGCCAAGCCAACTAGGAGGTCACCCTCCAAGAGTAACAAGCTCACGGTCTCTCACTCGAACAAATCGTAATGGAGAGCTCAACACTTATGCAAGAATGCAAAGCAAGACCACCAAGGGTGCTCAAATCCTTCACTCTCAAATCCCACCAAAGCAACAAGTGCTAGGGAGGAATTAGAGAGGAAGAACAATGGTGGAAGTCAACCAATGAATCCAAGATCTAGATCCAATGGGTTCCCCTCACTTAGAGGAGGAATGATTAGTGGGGATTGTAGATCTAGATCTCCTCTTCCAAAGCCCTCAAAAAGATGCAAGAATCATAGGAGGGAAGGGGGAGGAAGAAAGCTCAAGAGGTTCAACAATGGAGGTCAATTTCGTGGTCAAGAACAACCTAAAACGTTGGGGGAAGAACCCCCTTTTATAGTGGAAAGCAAATATGGCCGTTGGAAGAAATCTGTGCGAACTCGGTTAAAATTTCGGTTGGACCGGCTCCAGAACCGGACGGTCCGGTTCCTGGACCGGAAAACCGAACTTAAAACCGGAATTAGGGTCGATACAGTCTCGGTATAGAAAACCGAAAATCCGGTTTCAGATCCGGTTTTCCGGTCGACCGGACCACCCGATCTGGGGCGGTTGAACCGAATCTGGCCCGGATGAACCGAGCTTCACATAATAACTTTTGCATCCGGACTCCGATTTCGATGATCTTGGGCTTGTTTTGACGAGGACAACAAGCTTTACAAGATTGTGCAGAGAAACATCATAGCCCAACAAAGGAGGATAGAACCAAATGAAGAAAGGTAAGAAGCCTCCCTAAATAAGAACCGATAAAACCTTCAAACTCGAAAACGCCATAGAAGATGCATACGAATTCCGTTTTCGATGAACTTGGGCTTGTTGAAGAGCTAGCAACAAGATCAAGAACCTCACATGGAGAAACACCAAGAAGCAACAAAATAGGAAGATGCAAAGTATGCAAAGGATTGAGCTCCCTATGACGATGTTATCAAGTTACACAACCAAAAGCCCCTCTTGATAGTGCGGCTATCTATCCTATAACCCGGTCTCCCAACAACCACCCTGAGACCGGTAAAAGGAAAACCTAGCAAGGCCATACCTTTGCCTTGCGCAAACCGCTTGATCTTGATGACAACGCTTCAAGCTCCACCCAAGCCGGAATGCAACACTTGATCATTGTTGCTTCGTGAAGACTCCTAATTTGCTCCCCATACACCACTATGGGATAGCTTCATTAATACATGTATTCACATGTACATTATCACCAATATGGACGGCAAGCTTCAAGCAAATGATCTTCTCGAGATGCTTATCTTGAACTTGCCCTTCTCAACCTTGATGACTATCACCACTTGATGTCGTCCTCTCATGGGCTATATAATATCTTCATTTTTGAAGCATGCCCATGGAAAGAGACCTGTCCATATAGAAAACGCAAAGGCAAATATATAATGGATTAGTTCATGATGCATAATTGACATGGCTTACCATACCACAATACCATGTGGTACATTCTTTATTCTTCATGTGTTGACCAACTTGAAATCACTCTTCACTCTTTATATTGGTCAACCAAGTATCTTCTCGTGCTCCATCTTAATATCTTGAGGTACATAAGGAACTCTTCATTTGATTACATTCTCTAAATCTTAGTCAACCATAGCTCAACTAATGAGGCTATCATGACACCGACTTAGAGCCATATCTTGAATTCTTCTATTGAGATCACACTCTCAAGATCTTGATCATATCATATTCTTCTCTTCAACTCGATGATTTTGATGCCAATACTCAAGGTATATCTTTATCTTCATGGCATCCATACTTGAATCCAACACATGGACTACAAGCATGACCTATGGAATATACCTTCATATAAAACTCATTGAAAGCATTAGTCCATAGGGATTGTCATTAATCACCAAAACCACACATAGGGGCAATTACCCTTTCAATCTCCCCCATTTTGGTAATTGATGACAATCACAACAAGAGGGTTTATATAATGAATATTAGAAACAAGTACACAGCTTATCTGAGAATAAGTTGTATACAAGAGGTTCTATTTGATATGGTTAAGTAACACAAAGATACTAGCCCATATCAAAACTGATTCTAATCACATAAACTACAACTAATGCATGAGATGTGAGTAGAACCAACATATATAGAGCAAACCACCCACAATATATGCACGTGTGATGATCTTGAATTTCATTGCATACATTGTTAAGAATAACCTTTGGGAGAGTTTCCACTATATATACAACCATGCAAAACATAATAAAGATAAAATGCATGAAAGGCAAACACTTAAGAACAAACCAATCTTAAGTAGAAAACCATTTCCCTTAAAACCTAAGTAGAAAACCATTTCCCTTAAAACCTCTAAACTTCTCCCCCATTGACAACAAGTGCCAAAATGGATAACAAGGTTAGAATGACAATATAGTATGAGTTCCTACACAAGGTGTGCATTACTCATAATATGAGTGAAATCACATGCACATACCCAATGACGAACACTTGGAGGAAATCAAACTATATTGAGGATCAAGGATTGCTAAAAGGATAACAAGGTGAAGGAACTTCAACGGATGAAGCAAGCAATCAAAAGATCCAAATAATCAAATGGACAAATAGTGCTCTCAGTGAAATAAGGAAGCTCCCCAAGGTTCGTGCATAAATTAGTTGTTTCATTTGAATACAATATGCACAAACATGGAATCCTCACTCCCTCTATATTCTTTAGAACACAACCAAGATACAAGGATTAGATATAAACCAATACACTTGTCAAGACAAGCTTAAGTCCAAAAGAAACCAAATATGAGATATGAGTGTGTGAATATGCAATAAAAGTAAACCAAGCACTCATAAATCAAGACCTTACCAAAACCATTAAAAATCAAGAGGATAAGAGTGATGGTCGGAAAATAGCGAGTATATCAAGGCGAGAGATTAACACTCTAGTGTATATAAGTTTCTAAGGGAAAAACATGAAAATAATCCACAAAGAAACATCCACACATAAGAGGTTAATAAAAAGAATACATGATATCCAAGCAGAAGTCATAAGATATACCAAAAAGGATATTTTGCTTAAGTGCATATATAGCCCACGGCTCTATTTTATCTTATGGTATATCAATGAACTTCACCAAAGAAAAACAAAAAATCTCAAAATCATCACAACTAACACTAAGGGAACTAATGCTAGTTGGGATACTTTGAGAAAGGCAACAAGTATCAAAAGGAATGATTCAATGCAATTCAAACAATATTGCACATGAGAGTACCTTGAGGAGTTGATATGCAATAAATTGCTAGAAGGCATATTTGGAATAGGTGAATCATGAAAATGATTTTATATACTCCCCATTATATGCATCATCTCAAATTACTCACATAAGCAATAAGGATACAAAGTCTTTCAAAGATAATTGCAAGAATCAAACATTGACAAACAAATAAATTCATGCCAAGATGCAACCTACAAGAGATTGGATGGAAGAATAGTATGCATGAATAAGATACTTGTTACCGAGATAGCAATGTATGATGTAGTAGATAAGAATTTTTAGATCATCCTAGCTTGGCTCCAATTAACATGTGGTGACAACACTTTCCTTATAGAAGAGACAAGCATCCATTGCATCTTCAATGTAACTAAAACAACATTCAAGTACATCTTGGTCCCCAAACTTATTGGGTCCAAAGTGGTTAGAATAACCACAACACATAGGATACACTCCATAAAAATATGTGCATATTCAGAGATGAAATTTGAATTTTATGCATATCTTAGCCGTTTAAGGATTTGATGGAGTATACCCTATATATTGGATCAAAGAAAGCAAAACATGATATAAGATATACATTTAGTAAACATGCATGCGCGATACTTTCAAGATCCAACGAAGATATACTTTAGACAAATCACCAAAAATATTCAAGAAGGCATACAAGGTGTGACAAAACACATTTGTTGTCCAAACTATATCAAAGAATCAAATCAACACAAGATTTGTTCAACAAAGTTCAACAAATGAACCGAGCAAAAACTATTAAGCATGAAAGATGAAATAAGAACACAAATGCTCAAAGATTTATCTCATTCAAGAAAATAAAATAGAGAATAAAGAATGAGATAACAAACTCCCAAAAGAGCAAGGTTTCAACAAATAAACCAAACCCTTAACACTTTTCACAATGGCACAAGGTTCCGAGAAGAAAATGTGTGTCTTCCACTAAAACACATTTGATAATAATCAAAAACATCATCAAAGAGATGTTCAAAAGCCAAGGAAGACAATGGGAGCCACACCAAAATTTTGGAAAGAAAGTAAGGCAATAAGAGGTTAACTCCAAAGTGTAGATGATCCACAAATGCTACCACACACAAGTATATCAATTGTCGAAGACAATGAGTGTATTGGAATAGATTTCCGGTGGTATATTGCACGGATATTAAATATAAATCTTCACAATAAAAAGCATAGGATAGAAATAAAAAGATTAAGCACTATGCAAAGATAGAGATTCTTGATAGCTTCAACTAGTCACACAATCATGCAAAGCAATGATTAGAATAACTTGAAGCAAATGGTATCCCAAATAAGATATATAGATATGTATTTGAGAAAGACCGCACCAAGAATTTCTTACTCAAACAAAGACCAAAAAGACGAGCAATAAAAGCTTCTAACAAAAATAGGACCTTGTTTGAGCCAACATGCCACCTAGAAACAAGATAATCAACAATATCAACTCTAAGTGGAACTACCTCATATGTTCACATTTCCTAGGATTGTGATATGCAAAAGAAGCATATTACTCCCCCATAATGTGATATTCGTTTTTTTATAAGAGGAAAAACAACCTCAACTAGAGATAATTAATGGACATTTAGAATTTGAATTCCTCATGAGTATGATACACCACATAGTGACTAGATAATCTTGCAATATCAATACTAAGTGGTAGTACTCATGTACACATATTTTACGGTTTTAGAGATGCGCGAGGCATGTCACTCAGCCAAAATGCGATGTTCCATTAACCACTCTAAAAGAGCCAAATAAGATATCATCAAGATGGATTAGAGGCTCAAAATAAAACACACGAGTAAATGATGTGCCAAACACCTAGACATACTTGAATACACAAAATAATCAAGCATTAGGCACACCAAATACAAACACATACTTGGTACAAAACCAAAACATGTAAAGGGGGCAAGTAACTTACAATATAAATGAGTTAAGTACAAGTTACCACAAAGAGGCACATTGGATAAGATAGGGAAATAATAATCCTTAGGACTTGGCTTGATCAAATATAAAATATGAAGATCCCTTAATTCTTCATGAGTTAGCCAAGTCTCCAATGCCCTCCATAAACACCTATTGATCAAGTTTGAGCTAGTTGGTACCCAACCAAGTTGGGTCCTAAGATGTTAGTCACAATAGGCTTGGAAACCCAAATGGTTCTTTTCTTGACACCACTTTGAGTTCCAACAAACTTGGCAAACACATTGCCATCCTTATCCTTCCTAAGATAATAATCATCATCAACAATGATAGGGTTAGATAAGGTACCGTTTGAACTTGAAGAGGCAAAGTGCCCCTTCACACGACATATGTAGCAACAAGTGCTCCCCTTTCTCTTCTTCATTGATTTCTTGGCTTGGGGAGAATTATCTTGATTTTTCTTCGGAAGTGGCCTAACTTCAACTTGGGCTTGAACATGAACTTGTGGCCGCTTCCCTTGTTGCTTCTCACTCAAGTGCTTTTTCTTCAATGGACAAGATCTTACATGATGTCCTTCAACCTTGCACTTGAAGCAAATAATCTTGGTTGAATTCTTGACTTGGTTTTGGCCCTTCTTCTTGTTTATATTGGACTTGTTCTTGTTATTGGAGTTGAATCCAAGTCCACTTTTATCATTAGGGGATTTTTGCACACTCAAGATATTATCGAGTGTGGATTTCCCTTCATGACTCTTTTCCAAGTCATTCCTCAAGGAAGTGACTTGAGCCTTGAGCTCTTTGATTTCCTCTACATGGTTAGTATAAATACAAGTACTAGAGGAAGTAGAAGCTTCATTATTAGAGCAACAAGGCAAAGCAATTAATCCAACACAAGGTTTATCAATAGTATGGCTAGATGAATTACTAGGACTAGCACATGGCAAAATAGCATTTTGAGTAGAAGTTGTGCTAATGTCCAAAAGAGGCTCACAAGATGCTACCTTAGTAATACTTGCCTCATGATCTAACTTTATCCCATCATAAGAGATTAGAAGATCATTATGAGAGCCCGAGAGCTTTTCGTGACTTTCTTCCAATTTCCTATACTTGTTAGTTAGCAACTCAAGTTGAGCCCTTAGCTCAACATTCTCCTTTAGGATAGATGCTTCACAAGAAGTAGAGTTAGTAGCACAAGCATCATTAATGGAATTTTCCTTTTTAAGCTCATAAGATTCAATTTTTTGTGTGAGGAGACAATTAGTGTGCTTCTCCTCGGCAAGCTCTTGCTTAAGGAGATTGAATCTCCGACTCACATCATCAAGATGGAAATCCAACTCCTCTATGGTTCCCGTTTGTTTAGTTATGGTGTCCATAACGTGTTTGAGACAAGTAACGGCCTTATTATTACCACGAAGAGAGGTACACAAAAAAGTCAACTCAAGCAAGAGAGCACTAGTATCCTCATCAATGTCATCATCACTATCATCATTATCATTGCTATTATCTTTACAAGATATATTGGGATCCAAAGTAGGAGATACCTTTGATCCTCTTGCCATAAGGCACATGTGAGCATGGGAGAATGAAGATGAGGATATTCTTGAATCTTCATTCATGATCATGTCTTGCTTCATAGAATGTTTGATTTCCTCTACATTGTTAGATAAACAACTAGAGGAAATAGAAGCATTTTGTTCATGGTAACAAGGCAAATCAAGCGTATCATCTACACTAGTACTCAAATAATTTCTAGATGATATACAAGGACTAGCAACACAAGGGGATATATCATTATTGTTGCAATAAGTGCTTAAGTCCAAAGAAGAAACATTGCAATGGGATAGAGATGAAGGATCATCATTAGCGAGCACAATATCAACATTGCAATTCCCAACACCAGTCACCATATCTTTACCTTGTGTCTTGCCACACATTGGTGAAGTGGGTGAAGATGAGAACTCATCGCGGCCGGAGGTGGAAGCAACTTGGAGCTCTTCATGATGTGAAGGAAAAGAGATCTCCTCGGAGAAACCACCAACAATATTAGAAATGGAACCACCAAATATTTCTTTAAGCTTTGTACACTTCTCATGAGACGACTTGCGCTTTACAATCGTCAAAAACAAATTAACTGTGGGGCTCAAAGAGAAAATAAGCTCATTAGATACTTGAGCTTCGAGATGTAAATTTCTCTCATCCTCTAAAGATAGATTTTGAGGATCCATAGGAGGAGAAAAACCTACATCTAGAAATCGCTCAATATTTGGACACAAGGTCCGAAGATTACAAAGCAAGCAATTTCTCCACAAAGCATAATTTGTGCCATCAAAGATAATTGTGTCATTGTGCACTATACTACTAGACGACATCTTTACACTCTAGGCGGTGAAGCCTAAATAAGGAGAGACCTTGCTCTGATACCAATTGAAAGGATAGAGATGTCGCCTAGAGGGGGGGGGGGGTGAATAGGCAATTTCAAAACTATTACGGTTTTGGCTTGATAGAATGCGGAATTAAACTAACGTTTATTTTACAAGCACAAAACCTAAATACACTAGGCTCAACTAAGTGCACCAACAACAAATTAAGCTAAGCAAGATAGCACAAGATAAATATACCACAAGTGATAAGCAAGATATAAGTACTTCAAGCTCGATGGATATCACAAGGAAAGTAAGCTCGGATATAGAGATAACCGAGGCACGCGGAGACGAAGATGTATTCCCGTGTTCACCACCTTTGGGAAGGGGGCTACGTCACGTTGGAGAGGTGTGAGGTTCCACGAAGGATTCCTCACGCGCCACAAAGGCTCACCTTCTTCTCCGAGTCTATCCCACAAAGGAATTGGCCCTTTCCTTATGGCTAGCTTTTCCTCCACTCCGGAGATGGCAAGCTCCACAACCACTTCACAAGCTCCACGAAGGAGAAACCCGGGTCTCTTCACAATCTTCCACGAAGAGAACACCACGGTACCAACCGCCAAGCCAACTAGGAGGTCACCCTCCAAGAGTAACAAACTCACGGTCTCTCACTCGAACAAATCGTAATGGAGAGCTCAACACTTATGCAAGAATGCAAAGCAAGACCACCAAGGGTGCTCAAATCCTCCACTCTCAAATCCCACCAAAGCAACAAGTGCTAGGGAGGAATTAGAGAGGAAGAACAGTGGTGGAAGTCAACCAATGACTCCAAGATCTAGATCCAATGGGTTCCCCTCACTTAGAGGAGGAATTGATTGGTGGGGATTGTAGATCTAGATCTCCTCTTCCAAAGCCCTCAAAAAGATGCAAGAATCATAGGAGGGAAGGGGGAGGAAGCAAGATCAAGAGGTTCAACAATGGAGGTCAATTTCGTGGTCAAGAACAACCTAAAACGTTGGGGGAAGAACCCCCTTTTATAGTGGAAAGCAAATATGGCCGTTGGAAGAAATCTGTGCGAACTCGGTTAAAATTTCGGTTGGACCGGCTCCAGAACCGGACGGTCCGGTTCCTGGACCGGAAAACCGAACTTAAAACCGGAATTAGGGTCAGTACACAGTCTCGGTATAGAAAAACCGAAAATCCCGGTTTCAGATCCGGTTTTCCGGTCCTGACACCGGACCACCCGGTCTGGGAGCCGGTTGAACCGAATCCACAACCGGGATGAACCAAGCTTCACGAAAAACGCAATAACTTTTGCATCCGGACTCCGATTTCGATGATCTTGGGCTTGTTTTGACGAGGACAACAAGCTTTACAAGATTGTGCAGAGAAACATCATAGCCCAACAAAGGAGGATAGAACCAAATGAAGAAAGGTAAGAAGCCTCCCTAAATAAGAACCGATAAAACCTTCAAACTCGAAAACGCCATAGAAGATGCATACGAATTTCGTTTTCGATGAACTTGGGCTTGTTGAAGAGCTAGCAACAAGCTCAAGAACCTCACATGGAGAAACACCAAGAAGCAACAAAATAGGAAGATGCAAAGTATGCAAAGGATTGAGCTCCCTATGACGATGTTATCAAGTTACACAACCGAAAGCCCCTCTTGATAGTGCGGCTATCTATCCTATAACCCGGTCTCCCAACAACCACCCTGAGACCGGTAAAAGGAAAACCTAGCAAGGCCATACCTTTGCCTTGCGCAAACTGCTTGATCTTGATGACAACGCTTCAAGCTCCACCCAAGCCGGAATGCAACACTTGATCATTGTTGCTTCGTGAAGACTCCTAATTTGGACGGCAAGCTTCAAGCAAATATGGACGGCAAGCCGGAATACACCACTATGGGATAGCTTCATTAATACATGTCTTCACATGTCCATTATCACCAATATGGACGGCAAGCTTCAAGCAAATGATCTTCTCGAGATGCTTATCTTGAACTTGCCCTTCTCAACCTTGATGACGATCACCACTTGATGTCATCCTCTCATGGGCTATATAATATCTTCATTTTTGAAGCATGCCCATGGAAAGATACCTGTCCATATAGAAAACGCAAAGGCAAATATATAATGGATTAGTTCATGATGCATAATTGACATGGCTTACCATACCACAATACCATGTGGTACATTCTTTATGCTTCATGTGTTGACCAACTTGAAATCACTCTTCACTCTTTATATTGGTCAACCAAGTATCTTCTCGTGCTCCATCTTAATATCTTGAGGTACATAAGGAACTCTTCATTTGATTACATTCTCTAAATCTTAGTCAACCATAGCTCAACTAATGAGGCTATCATGACACCGACTTAGAGCCATATCTTGAATTCTTCTATTGAGATCACACTCTCAAGATCTTGATCATATCATATTCTTCTCTTCAACTCGATGATTTTGATGCCAATACTCAAGGTAAATCTTTATCTTCACGGCATCCATACTTGAATCCAACACATGGACTACAAGCATGACCTATGGAATATACCTTCATATAAAACTCATTAAAAACATTAGTCCATAGGGATTGTCATTAATCATCAAAACCACACATAGGGGCAATTACCCTTTCAAAGTACTATTCGCATCATCCTCAGTCTTGCAGTCTCTTCATCTTGGCCTATTCACCAACTTGATGTCAAAAATGCTTTTCTTAATGGTACTTTGAATGAAATTGTTTATTGTCAACAATATTCTGGATTTGAAGATCCCTCTAATCCAAATATTGTCTGTCTTCTCAAGAAATCTCTCTATGGTCTTAAACAAGCTCCTCGGGCCTGGTTTCAATGAATTTGCTACATTCATTCAAACTATTGGTTTATCACTTTCAAATCTGACACATCTCTCTTTATTTTCCAATCTTCCTCTCACACGACATATCTTCTTTTATATGTAGATGATATTGTTCTTATAGCTTATTCTGATTCTTTTCTTTAACATATCATCACTCTTCTTAACAACGAATTTTCTATGACTGATATAGGATCACTTCATCATTTTCTTGGTGTCACCGCCACTAGAACATCTTCTACTCTTTTTCTTTCTCAATGACAATTATTATTGATCTCTTGAACCGAGCTGGCATGATTGACTGTCAACCCTGTCATACACTGATGTTGGCACCAAACTTTCGGCTGACGGTGATCCTGTTCCAGATCCAACCTTTATATCATAGTCTCATCGGTGCTTTACAATATGCTACACTCACCCGACCCGACATCTCTTATTCTGTTCAGCAAGCATGTCTCTATATGCATGATCCTCGTTTACCTCATCTTTCTCACATTAAAAAGATTCTTCGCTACTTAAAATAAACTCTTGATCATGGTCTATTACTTAACTCATGTTCTCCAACAAGCTTGACAATTTATTCTGATGCAGACTGGGCGGGATGTCCAGACACTCGATGATCCGCATCCGGATTTTGTGTTTATTTGGGTGATAATCTTGTTTCTTGGTCATTGAAAAGGCAGGTTACAGTATCCCGTTCATTGGCTGAAGCGGAATACAGGGCGGTTACGCATGCTGTTGCTGAAGCGATTTGGATACGCCAACTACTTGTGGAACTCCAGCGCCCCGTCGAGCACGCCACTATTGTCTACTTCGACAACATATCAGCCGTCTATATGGCCTCTAATCATGTCCAACATTGCCGTACCAAGCACATCGAGATCGACATTCACTTTGTTCGGGAAAAGGTTACTCTTGGAGAAGTTTGTGTTCTACATGTTCCAACAAGTGCACAATTTGCAGATATTTTTACCAAAGGACTCCATCCTGCGTCCTTCATCGACATACGCTCCAGTCTCAACATTGTGGCATCTGATGTTGACACTGCGGGGTATTAGAGTTTGTGTTTGTGTTATCTTAGGACTCTAGCATAAGTCGGTTTAGGTCTAATCCTAGGCTGGCCTATCCCCTTCTCTCTTCTATATAAACATTGTAATATTGTCTAAATTAATACAAGTTCTTATTCTCCCAAAATATCAGTTTGCTACAACGCACACCGTAGTGATTTTTGCCCTCGATAATTTTTACAATAATTTTCCAATAAAAAAACGTGCGTGTGACATTACTTTTATTGGCAATTCTCCGGCATTAATATTTTTTGTACTTCTTCCGTCTCAAAATAGATGTCTCAATTTTATTAAAATTTGAATAAATCTAGATACTATTTAGTAAATTTAGATGGATCTAAATACTATTTAATATATAGATGCGTGGAGTTTCTGACTCCTCGGCCCCCATGTCCATGTGTACTATTTATGTGAACAGTAAACCATGTATGAACAGTGTTACACAGCATATAGACCATTCACCATTGGATTTCTATTTAGTGGTAAAAATGATGGGTTGTTTGCTACAACGCACACATCAGCACCCCATGTCCATGTGTACAGTAAACCATGTATAAACAGTACTGCGCAGCATATAGAGCATTGGATTTCTATTTAACGGTAAAAGGATGGGTTGTTTGCTACAACGCACATCGTAGTGACTTTTGCCCTCGATAATTTTTACAATAATTTTCCAATAAGAAAACACGTGCGCGCATCCTGCTTCTCTTCCTTGTAAGGTCTCCACGCTATGACAAACCTTAAACATCATCATTTGGTCCATTCTCGTATGCTGTCTACATCTGGATGGAGTGATTGCATCCTGCTTCTCTTCCTTGTAAGGTATCCACGCTATGGAAAGGGATGAGTTACCATATGAATCATCATGTCAGACATTAGGCCATTTATTTATGTTCAGATGTTGGTTGAAGCTATTAACGGACATACAGTTTGGGTGGATACATACTCCAGTTGCAATTGAAAACCCGCCGCCGCCTCCACCACCACACCACACCCCTCCTCCCCGTAGGCGGTCCAAAAAAAAAACCGTGGGCGACACCGGGGGCGAAACATTGCGCCGCCAAAGGCCCGTCCCATATCCCCGTCTTCTCTTGCCGCCGGACCTTGTTGCGGTGGCGGCGGGCCCATCTACCGAAGGTAGTTGGGGTGGTGGTGTGTTGATGGCGTCGACGGGAGCTGCAGGGGCAGGGCGGCGCCCCTGCGTCGGGGTGGTGGTGGTGGTGATCTCCCCCGTGACAGCAATCTGGTAAAGGAGGCACGCAAGAACCTTGGGGATCCCTTCGAAAACCCAAGGTAGTCGCCCTTCTATGTCAGTTGATCGTCGCCGGGAGTCTGTGGCATAGATTGTTGCAGCCCTTCTGGCCATGGCCTGGCACAAGCCGAATCGGCAAGGATGGGATGCGTGATGCGACATCCGTGAAGCAAAGATCCAGCGGCGGCCCTTGGTCCTCTCCGGTCTAGGTCTGTGCGGGTATGTAATGCTGCAATTTTCTTCTCCTCCGCTGATCTGACCAACGGAATGGGGGTCTGCTGGTTTCGCTTGAATAATGGGGGTGGTCCTAGGGTTCTTCTCGCGCCAAGATGAAGATCTGCTTGATACCTGCCATCGGTGTTCATAACGGAGTGTCGAGGTCTAGAAGGCTCCGCCGGCAAACTCCCATGGGCATCTCATGCTTGGAGATTGCTGGGTTGGAACGTATTCGGTCGGGCGCACCCGTGCTTTTTTCTGGTCGTTCAGTTTCAGAGAAAGCGTTGCGAAACTCTACTATCTGTTACCATCATGTGTATCTTTGGTGATCTATGGTGAAGTCAGATGTGTAGAATGCCATGAAAGCAGAAACATGAGAGCTAGTGATGGTGATTTGCGTCTTATGGCGATGAGGAACTGGCTTAGTGATCTATGACTTACATCATCGACTGTTTGTGGTGGCGACATCACAAGAGGAATTCACAGTCTTACCTTGCAGGGTGAAAATCTAAGATCTGATCTTAATTGGTCATGCCTCGCAATGGCCTTGTTAAAGTCATTGTTTTGTAAATGAATACTTTCTTCCGGGTGAAAACCTATGATCTTTGATTAGGCAACGACGATGCTTGTGCACTGTTCTTCATGAAGGCGTCTTTTTTGGAGAGGTTGGATTTTTGTGTTGTTTTGGTGGTGTTAGTATCGTTGCTACGAGGAATTGATCACAGTAGTGGAACTTTTCTTTTTTGTAATTTATTTTCTTTTTACTGGGCTATGTGTGTCCATAAGGTCACTACTATATACGTTGTTGTAAAGTCTAAATGTAATTGGTATCTATTTAAAAAAACATACTCTAGTTGCTTGACAACTAGTATGCTATACCACTACTTTTTTTTGGACAGCTTTGTTATATCACTAGTTAATTGCTAAATTAACTACCGGGTCTTGAGTCATTAATATTATATTTTTTCTTTGCTATATCACTAGTGGTGCCCCTTACTAGAGCATCTACAGATGTGGAGGGGGGAGGGGAGGGAGGGGCACCCTCAAGCTACCCGGAGTCGTAGTCATTGGCGTAGTAGACGATGACAGAAGCTAAGGTGCTCCATGTAGGAGTGGCGAATCGCCTCAGCCAGGTTCTCCTCCTCCTCCTGCTCACGAGCGATGCTGTGGTGTTTTGCCTTGTCTCAGACATCGGTGACGATGCGCTCCCGGGAGCTGCACTCCCTCATGGAAGAGCGGATCCTCAACGCCGCAGAGTTTGTCGTCGCTCGAGTACGTGAGCTCGGCCGTATAGATCTGCAGCCACAACAAGTTGTGGCTCTGCCTGCGAGCTTCCTACCTCAGCGTTGTGCACGCCCCGGGCCAATCCCATCTCGGCCCAAGCCAGAGAAGAAGTGTGGAAGTCAACGCATAATTCTTGGTATGTTGGCCCTTTTTGGGCTTGTATAGAACATTCAGACTCATACGTAAGTGAGGTTCGGCAGAGAGGAGAGAGAAGTCTCCATAAAACTCATCTAGGGTTCGTCCCACTTGTTGATGGCGCCGCTGGTTCGTTCCTCCTCTCGTGGGTCTTGTAATATAGTCTCTTGTCAGTGGGTGAGTTTCCGTTCTTTGTTTCGATTATCTTTAAGTTTTTTTTTCAGGATGGTGAGATAATAGCAATATTCTAAAGTTAAAATAATTTCCTTCTTGTTTTATCCTCCTTTTTGGTGTTGTGTTACGGTCTAGCACGGCAGAAGAGTCATGTGTTTGGTGGATTTTGAAGCTGAGTTTCATCCCAAGGTCCTTTAGTCCTATTGTGCATCCTAAGGTCTTTTGTCCTATTGTGCATTCTAAGCTGAGTTTCATCCTAACGTCTTTTCCGTCCTATACAGAATTTCGTTGCAGATGCTGCATTTTGAGGTTGTATATCCGTGGATCGCATGCCACGGTGCTGGCAACGTGCCACGTCATCATTTATATTTTGGATTAGATGGTAATGATCTAGAGCCACTTGCCTGAATGACTTTGCGGATGGGATTATGTACGCAGGCTTGAAGTTTACGTCTTGTTTTGTTTTGCCGATTTGGTTTCTTTCAAAAATAATGTCGTTTGTTACTGTTTGTTTATCCCTTGGTTGGTGTCGTGCGATCCATGGCGTTGACGCGTCTAACCAACCTTCGTCTACAAAATCGCCACGGCCAGTGGAGAGTGAATCAAGTGGGGTCAGGTGGTCCGCTTAGGGCACATGTTGAGAGAGATGCAGGGAAGGGTCTCGACTCATAATATAATAACCAATGAAAAAATATAAAAATATCCATCTGAATCCGCATCCTCCTGCTCCCCTCAGTCGGCAAATTAGTGTACTTTTAGTCTTGTTCTAAGTCAAACTTTACTAAGTTTGACTAACTTTTAAAAAAAGTACTGTACCAATATTTATGGTACTAAATTGGTATCATTAGGTTTATTTTTAAATCTAGTTTCATAATATATCAATTTGATGTAATATATGTTTTTATATTTTTTTATAAAGTTGGTCAAATTTGATTATGTTTGACTTAGGCAAAAATTAGAAGTACGTTTATTTGCGGACAGAGGGAGTAAGTACTACGTACCTATACAGGACAAAAAGAAATTGTTCTTGTTTAATTCATTCATTCTGGAAGTGAGCAGAGGAAGCCGCAATGGATCAAGGGGGCATGCAAGCAGGTCACACCAACCCGGGCTCCTCGTGCATCTGCCATCAAATCTTACTTTCCTCGATTTCAGAATGATCTTATGCGTGTCGTGTTCCTGAACAAAGAATCGCCAACCCCCAACTTACTACTACTACCATTGCAGGTACACCATTTTTGCTGGCATCAGCCTGCGGAGGAGATCTCACTGATCCGAAGCTGCTGCTGGGATCTCCGTGTTTCAGCCAGATGACTCTCATCGATCTCCTAAACCTTCTTCTCCTCGCCATCTACATCCTGAGCTTGCTCATCGCCGCCTGCACGAGGCGATTCAGGGTCACGGTAATCAGGGACCTTCCGTTGCCGTGCGCTCTAGCTTCTCCCTGCTGCGCGCTCCTCGGCATTGCGTGCGTCTGCCTGGGAGCATGGACCTCTTCTCCCCACAGAACGGAGCTCTTCGCCAGAGGCTTCGTCTGGGTGATGCTGTCGGTTTCCTTGCTCCTCCGTCCCACGAGACTCTCCGGAGCTCTGGCGGCGGCGTGGTGGGCGCTGGACGCGGTCCTGATCACCGCCTACAGCTTGGAGAAGATCGTGGCGGGGAGAGGAAATCTTGGAGTCGTTGACGTCTTGTCATGGGCTGTCAGCTTGCTGCTTCTCCTGTGCGCGATCGCAGTTTGCAGGGCCCGCCATGGTGCCGACGGAGGCGGCGACGAGTCAGAAGAGCCTCTCCTGGCGGCGGGAGGCGTCCGGGAGAGGCGGGCGGCGTTCGGCGAGGCCGGGTTCTTCAGCCGCCTGACGTTCACGTGGATGGACTCGCTGCTGCGGCTGGGATACTCTAAGCCGCTGGACCTCGGCGACATCCCGCCGCTGGACGCCGACGACGAGGCGGCGGAGGCGTGCCGGACGTTCCTCGACGAATGGCACCGGCGGAGGGAGTCGTCGGCGGCGGCAAGTCAGAGGACGACCAACCTCGTGCTCCTCGTGCTCGCCGAGTGCCACAAGAAGGACCTCCTCCTGACGGCGCTGTACACGCTCCTCCGCACCGTGTCCTTCGCCGCGTCTCCCGTGATGCTCTACTGCTTCGTGTCCTTCTCCGACAGGCCCGTGCGTGATCTCCGCACCGGGGCCACGCTCATCGCCGGCCTGGTGGCCATGAAGCTCGTGGAGTCGCTGTCGCAGAGGCACTGGTTCTTCGGGTCGAGGCGGCTCGGCATGCGCATGCGGTCCGCGCTCATGGCCGCCGTCTTCCAGAAGCAGCTGCGGCTGTCCAGCGAGGGGCGGCGCCGCCACTCCGCGGGCGAGATCACCAACTACATCGCCGTCGACGCGTACCGGCTGGGCGAGTTCCCGTTCTGGCTGCACCTGGCATGGAGCATGCCGGTGCAGCTGGCCCTGGCCATCGCGCTCCTGTTCTGGACCGTGGGTGCGGGCGCGCTACCGGGGCTGGCGCCCGTCGCCGTCTGCGGCGTGCTCAACGTGCCCTTCGCCAAGATGCTGCAGCGGTACCAGTCGAGGTTCATGCAGGCGCAGGACGAGCGGCAGCGCGCCACCGCGGAGGTGCTCAACAGCATGAAGGTGGTGAAGCTGCAGTCGTGGGAGGAGCAGTTCAGGGCGACGGTGCAGCGGCTGCGCGACGTGGAGGTGCGGTGGCTGGCCGAGACGCAGACCAAGAAGGCGTACGGCAGCGCGCTGTACTGGGTGTCGCCGACGGTCATCTCCGCGGTGATCCTGGCGGGCACGGCCGCGCTCCGGAGCGCGCCCCTGGACGCCGGCGTGGTGTTCACCATCCTGGCGACCATGCGCGTCGTGTCGGAGCCAATGAGGATGCTGCCGGAGGTGCTGTCCGTGATGATCCAGGTCAAGGTGTCGCTGGACCGCATCGGCAGGTTCCTGGCCGAGGACGAGTTCCGGGAGGACGCCGTGGACAGGTCCGTCGACACGAGCGCGGTAGCCGTGCACAGGGGTGTCTTCAGCTGGGAGCCTAGCAAGGGCAGCGCCACTCTGCGAGACATCAACATCACCGCAGCCCGCGGCCAGAAGATCGCCGTCTGTGGGCCTGTCGGCGCCGGCAAATCGTCGTTGCTGTGCGCGACGCTCGGCGAGATACCAAGAATGTCTGGATCAGTACGTTGCACCAATTGACTGACTGATTCTTGGATCAAAATCACGGCCACGATGAAGCTGATCTTCTCTACTCTTCTTCATTCAGGTGGGCGTGTGTGGGTCGGTGGCCTACGTTTCGCAGACATCGTGGATCCAGAGCGGCACGGTGCGGGACAACATACTCTTCGGGAAGGCGATGAAGGGGGAGGAGTACGAGAGGGCCGTCAGGTGCTGCGCGCTGGACAAGGACATGGAGAACTTCCCGCACGGCGACCAGACGGAGATCGGGCAGAGGGGCCTCAACATGAGCGGAGGGCAGAAGCAGAGGATTCAGCTCGCCAGGGCGGTCTACAGCGACGCAGACGTCTACCTCCTCGACGATCCTTTCAGTGCCGTCGACGCGCACACCGCGGCTACCCTTTTCAATGTACTGTACTAACCATCCTTCTCATTCCTTCTTTTTCTTTTCTAAGAAATCCTTGTCATTCCTATGCACATCTGAATTGTGAATGATCGTTTTATGGATGTGATGTGACAGACTGACGGCAACTTTCTCTTTGTTGAAGGATTGTGTCATGGCGGCCCTCGAGGAGAAGACGGTCATTCTTGTGACGCACCAAGTGGAGTTCCTCTCCAAGGTTGACAGGATTTTGGTCATGGAAAGGGGGGAGATAACTCAGGAAGGGACTTATGAGGAGCTTCTTCAGTCCGGCACCGCCTTCGAGCAGCTTGTCAATGCCCACAAGGACTCAAAGACAACACTGGACTCCTCCCAGGATCACGGCAGTATACCCAAAGACTCAACCGTGACGATTCAGTACCAACTACCAATGCTGCTACCCCAGGCCAGCGAGGCGGAGATCTCCACCGGCAACCTACCGTCAGTTCAGCTGACCGAAGACGAGAAGAGGGAGCTGGGGGAAGCTGGACTGAAACCATACAAGGACTACGTCCAAGTGTCCAAAGCCTGGTTCCTCCTCCTCCTCATAGTACTCGTGCAATGCGTGTTCGTCGCCCTGCAATGCCTCGCAACCTACTGGCTCGCTCTGATGGTTCAGAACCATCGGTTCGGCGTCGCGGTCGTCGTGGGAGTCTACGCGGTCATGGCGACACTCAGCTGCCTGTTCGCTTATGTGAGGAGCCTTCTCGCCGCTCACTTCGGCCTCAAGGCGTCGAGGGAGTTCTTCTCCGGTTTCATGGACTCCGTGTTTAAGGCACCCATGCTCTTCTTCGACTCTACCCCGACAGGAAGGATCATGACCCGGGTATACTACGTTTGCCACAGGATTCTTCAGATTTATGCTGATGTTACACTGCAGATTTGCAGTCTGAGTTTGTGTGCCATGAATTAATTATGCAGGCTTCGTCAGATTTTTGCATCTTAGACTTCGACATCCCGTTTTCGATGACATTTGTGATCTCTGGAACCATTGAAGTGGCGGCGACCGTAGTGATAATGATCATGGTGACATGGCAAGTTGTGCTTGTCGCTATTCCTGCTATGATCATGGTGTTGTACATTCAGGTGAGCACGCACTCGTAGTCAGAACTCTCCTTTCATGTTCATTCTTGTGCAGAACCAATGTCAACAACTCTTCTATTAATTGTTGCAGAGATACTACATTGCCTCGGCTAGGGAGCTGGTCCGGATCAACGGCACGACCAAGGCTCCTGTCATGAACTACGCGGCTGAGTCGATGCTTGGAGTGATCACCATAAGGGCCTTCGCGGCTACGAACAGGTTCATTAGGACCAACCTACAGCTCATCGACACGGACGCGACACTCTTCTTCTACACAAATGCGGCACTAGAGTGGGTGCTTCTGCGCGTCGAGGCGCTGCAGATCTTGGTCATTGTTACGTCATCCGTTCTTCTCGTCATGCTACCTGAGGGAGCAGTTGCTCCAGGTACACATTAATTTCGTGTTTATACGATGCCAACAAATAGTGCTGATGTGAGATGACGTTCTTGTCAGTGAATTCTTTTCTTGGCATATTTTTCTGCAGGTTTTCTGGGCTTTGCCTCTCATACGCCTTGACGCTTTCGTCCGCACAAGTGTTCTTGACACGATTCTACTCGAATCTGGAGAATTCTATCATATCAGTGGAGAGAATCAAACAGTTTATGCATCTACCATCTGAGCCTCCGGCAGTTATCAGTGACAGAAGGCCTCCCCCTTCATGGCCATCTCGAGGAAAGATAGAGTTGGAGAATCTGAGAGTAAGAGACTGAAATTTAAACAATCATCTGATTCTCATCTGATATTCTAAAGTGTCATATATACGGTGTGACCGTGTCCATGTTTTCTCAGGTCAAGTACCGCGAAAATGCGCCTACGGTTTTGCGCGGAATCACCTGCACATTTGTAGCTGGACATAAGGTTGGAGTTGTCGGAAGAACCGGAAGCGGGAAGACAACTCTCCTTAGCGCATTGTTCCGCCTCATCGACCCATCCAGCGGGCGAATTCTGATCGACGATGTTGACATCTGCACAATAGGACTAAAGGACCTTAGGATGAAACTCAGCATCATTCCTCAGGAGCCAACCCTTTTCAGGGGCAGTGTTAGGAGCAACGTTGATCCTCTGGGTGAGTACACAGATGAGGATATCTGGGAGGTCAGTATTTTTGAACTGTTTGCGTTGTACTTCCGTGCACACATTTGTTAATCATGATCCTTTTTGACAAACTGGTATGTTGTAGGCATTGGATAAGTGCCAGCTGAAGAAGACAATCAGTGTCCTTCCTAGGCTTCTCGAGTCACCAGGTGAGACCAAATGATCGAGAGCTCTGAGTGCATGCTCTCTACGAATGTTTAGGCAAATCTGATTATGCATCTTCAGTGAGCGATGATGGCGAGAACTGGAGCGCCGGCCAACGACAGCTCTTCTGCCTCGCACGCGTCCTCCTCCGCAGAAACAGGATCCTGGTCCTGGATGAGGCGACGGCGTCCATCGACTCAGCCACCGACGCTGTGCTGCAGAGGGTCATCAAGCAGGAGTTTTCAGGGTGCACGGTGATCACCATAGCGCACAGGGTTCCTACTGTCACGGACAGTGACATGGTCATGGTTCTTTCCTACGGTAAGTACCTTAGCGAACTGCTAAATTCTGTCGGAGCACTAGAGATTATCTTCAGACAAATGCCTTAGACTGAACTGGAGTGAAGTACAGAGATTCTTTTAGATAATCACAGAGAAATTGGCCCTGCTTGAAGTGACTAAAATACATGACACTTGTTTATTGCAGGCAAACTTGTAGAGTACGACAGTCCATCAAGGCTGATGGAAAATGAGGACTCCGCCTTCTGTAAGCTCGTCAATGAGTACTGGTCCAACTACAAGTGAACCTGCAAAGTAACCTGATGAACTGTTTTTTGAGGAAAAACCTGATGAATTGCGTTGAATAATCTAGCTCATCCACATTTTCTTCAGTTACTGTAGCATATCCAGTGTTTGTCGGATTTTCGTCAGACTTTCAGCTAGGATTCAGTTAGAATATTTTTTCCGTTCGACGCGGTATCTGCGTTCGACCTGGTTTGTAGGATCTCCCTAGGAGACTAGCTCAGATCGTTTGATGGCACGACCCGGAAAGAGAGTGACGTTTTTCACGACACATTGTTTTTGATTCAGAATAAGAGGAAGACACAGAGAAGCAGTACGGTTGTAGGCTGTGCCAAAATCCTCTCGTGTTCCCCCCTCTCCCTCTATTAGAGCATGTCTAACAGGCCCCTTAAATTTCTGCCCCGTAAAACTCGAGTACAGGGGTCTGTACTCGATTTTGCTCTGAAATTCCCCACTGATTTCATCGCCCGTCTAGCAAACTCCGTATCCAAGCCCCGTATATTTAAAATTTAAATTTCGCGCGAGATAAAAGCAGATTGTTCATAGATAGGCTTCGATTCATCATAGATACAGGCAAAATTGCGTGATCTAGCGGTAGATCGCGACTTGTTAAGCTAACCCTAATCTAAAACTGCACAAAAGAACCTCGCCGGAGACCTCCTTGTCGTGAGGTTGTCATTCTGTGGCATGACCTCCGCCTTCTTCATCTCCTCGGCCGGCGATGGCGAGCGCCTCCTCTTTATCCGTGGCATGCCGGCGGCCTCCTTGGAGGCCTCGGCCGCTGCGGGAAGAGGGATCCTCCTCCGCCCGCCTCGGCGTGAGCTCCTGGCCCGCGCAGGGAGGAGGGCACGTGGCTTGGCGGCGGCGGCTCATGGCGGCGGCGTGGATTCGTGAGCGGAGGTGGAATTGCTCGGAGTTGAGCGGCGAGCTAGGGTTGCAGTGAGGTTGGACCTCGCTCGCCTCATACTTATATGGGGCCAGGTGGATGATTTGCCCCGCCCCGTATCCAACCGATACGGGCCGCCTGTTTACGGTGCATGCTAGGCGGGCCAAAACACCGGCACCCCGTATCTCGCCGGAAATTTATGAGGTGCTGGCTGTTTACCGGCCTGTTAGACTTGCTCTGAGGCCTTATTCGGTTGCAGTGGCAATAATCCCCGAGAGGAATTAATCCACCGATGGATTGGGTGAACCCCGTCTCTACACCCCGATCCTTTCAGGGATTAATCCATGCCAAATCTCAAAGCTCAAATCACGTTTCAACTAGTACAAGTAATAGGCATTCGGAGGACAAGGGAAGGAAGAGGGGCTCACTGATGAGAAATCCACTGTCGGAGCCTCGGAGGGGTTGACGCCGTCGCCTCTGCCGCCGAGTCACCGAGTTCGTCCACACCCGCCGCTGCTCACATCCGGTGTCACGCGCGACAAGGGGAGAAGTGCGCCGCCGTCTAGCGCCTCCTGGTCGTTTCCCCGCCGTCGTGCGCCTACGGTCGCGCGTGCAAGAAAGGGGACAAGTGTAGCGCCGCCCGTCAGGAGAGAGCGACGCCGTTCGGAAAGTTTCCACGGCTCGGGCGTCGATTGTTTTCCGCCGTGAACGACAGGTATGCTATACCTACGGAATTTTGATTACGGACAAAAGTTACGGACGCATGTGTTTCCTCGCGATTGGAGAGGCTGGGCGGTTGTTTTGATCTTTTCTCAACCGTGATTCACGACTGTTTGCCACGTCAGTCCGTAAGTTGATTTTGTAAAGAATTCCTCCGTAGGTGTAGCATTGCTCTTTCAGGAATTGGGCCGGGCTGAAATCCCCACGTGGTGTAACAGAACACACAACTTAGCTGGTCTGGAATTAACCCCGGTCAAGCCAGATCCACGGGCGTTGACAGGGATTGGGCCAAAATCTCTGCCAGGTAGGGATTAAGCCTAATATCGATCTCAAGGACAACAAGTTGTATTAGAGCCATGTCCACCCGCAAATGCTAAATGCGGCTCAACTTCTTTATTTTTTTTCTGTCATCTTTTCCTTTTATTCTTTCTGTTCTCATTATTTATGTTTTTCTCCTTGCTTTTCTGTTTTATTTCTCCGTATTTTAAAATTCCCAGAATTTATAATTTCTTTATGATTTTGAAAAATATTCATGCCTTTAAGAAAATTGTTCATGATTTTTGCAACATGTTCATGTTTTTTGAAAAATTGTTCATGAATTTTGAAAATTGGTTAACTTTTTGTTCATATTTTTTTGAAAATTGGTTATCAATCTTTTTTTTCTCATAAAAAAAATTGATAATGGTTTTTAAAAAATATTCATGTTTTTAAAAAAATATTATTTTCAAAAACAAAAATTCTAGATTTAAAAATTGGTAATGTTCGATGTCGAAGGCATATGGCACAAGGCGCTCATTGGGGTGTACTGGATCCTGAGCCTGAAGGCAGCACCTTAACTCCAGCCACTGAGCTAGCGCTCAGAACCAATTGAACTTGTCGTAAACCTTTTAAGTCCAATTTCAACGCAAGGTCTTCATTCTTGCATTCTCTATTTTCATGAAATACATAGTGCAGGGTAAATCTTCATCCTGATATCTCCTTCGATGAATGCATACTAGCAGGGCTGAATAAGTTTCCCCGTCACTGGCTAAACTCTAGTAGTTAGGTTTTAGTCACTATCTTCAGCAAATTTGGCAACAAGCAAACATGCCTAAACTTCGGAGTCTTATTTTGTCACAGACCGTGACATGGCCAGGTCATCTACCACCGATGCTGCTCCAACCAATCAGCATGCAAGGAACGTGTCATCGCCAAGACGTGGGACACGGACACGGAGGCCCAATCCAAGGTACCAATAGGCCCAAGCCCATGGAGATGGCCGAGCGAACACAGTAGCGAGGAAAGCTTTATGTGTGGGATCCCGAGCGTGTGTCGGGGGTGTGGAGAAACTAGACTGAACTAGCGGCCGGCTCTCTCTCTCGGATCCCCTTCTCTGATCAATCCCTTTGTATCACAACTATACCAGATCAAATCGAGTACAGCTAGTAGGAGGATCGTAACAATCTGGTATCAGAGCCAACCCCACCCAACAAAAAAAAAAAATCTCCACCAATCTGGCCGGACGATTTCCCTCGATTATCCTCACTCGCCACGGGAAAGCCATGGCCATGGAAGATCAGGCGAAGTTGCTAGCGGATTTGACCGCAGCGGTCTCATCCATGAACGCGAAGCTGGGTGAGATGCATCCCGTGGTGCTCGATCTGCACAATTGGAAGCCGAGTATCGAGAAATCCATGGAGACTCTGCGGGCGGAGGTGAGCAACCTGCGCGACCTCGTCCTCGACCCCAACAGATCGGCTGCAACTTCACCTACGGGCGGGGTACCTCCGCCTCTACCTCACCCCTCGGCGGACGCGCCCACCACCTCACTGATGTCTGCCAAACCGGCAGCGTCCCTTCCCGTCGTGCGTGCGACAGGAAATGGTGGCGACGGCCACGGGCAATTCGGCCACGGCGACGAATCGAGTCCACGGGGTATCCGAACTGATGATCCTCGATCATCAGAAGGGGCCCCGGCCAAGGGTAAGCAACATCAATCTGGCCATGATTATGATTCGTCTGAGTACCAGTACCAGCGGGGATGGGGTTCTAGTCGTTTTCCTCCTCCGCCGCGGGTTGATTTTCCGCTGTTCGACGGCGAGAATCCTCGTGCGTGGCGTCTCAAATGCGAGGCGTATTTCCAAGTTTGTTCTATGAATCCTGAGACTTGGGTTAGCTGTGCCGCTATGTACTTCATGGATGATGCCTTGTCCTGGTTACAGGCAACTGAAGCACATCTCCATTTTCCCGTGTGGAAAGACTTCGCAGAAAATATTTGTGCACAGTTTGGTAGAGCAGAATTTCAGCACTACTTACGCCTATTCAATCGACTCCAGCAGACTGGCACGGTCGTGGAGTACACTAGCAAATTTAATTCTCTTATGCACAACCTCACGGCACATCATAATTCCTGGGATCCTGCTTTCTTTGTTACTCACTATATTGATGGTTTACAACGTGATATTCGTGCTGCTGTTGTTTTACACCGTCCTATCGATCTAGCTACCGCCGTGGATTTGGCCATTTTACAGGAGGAGGTGTTGGATTCCTATCGCCGGGACACTAGGCGCATGGATTTCTATTCAGGAGCTCGGGCAATTCCACGGACAGCACACCCTCTTCCTCCACCACCAGGGCCCCGGGGTAATCCTCCACCAGTACCCAAAACTGAGGAACGTCGAGAAATGGAAGTCCAGCGCCCGCAGCCTCAAGAAGATAAAATTGCGGCACTCAGGGCATATCGCCGGGCTCGTGGTCTCTGTTTCATATGTGGGGGCTGGGAGAGATCATCGTTGTGGCCCTACAGTCCAATTGCATGTAGTGGAAGAATTGCTAGCTATGGTCCAGGACAATGAGGAAGTACCCAATACATCTGCCAAAGCTGAAACCGATACTGGCAGTGAACTGATGCACTTATCTCAAGCTGCTGCAGAAGGAGGAGTAGCTGCGACCACCATGCGCTTGCAAGGTTTAATGCAAAATCAACAAGTGCTGATGCTAGTTGATTCTGGAAGCTCTCATACCTTTATCAGTGCAGAATTGGTAGATAAATTACAGTGTTCATCTCGCCACATTCGCCTCTCCGTGTCAAGGTGGCTAATGGGGACTGATGCCTTGTAATCTTGAACTTGTGGATGTTGAATGGTGGACTCAAGGCGTTGGTTCACAACTTCCTTCAAAGTGCTGCCTCTTGGCTCCTATGATATCATCTTGGGATTTGATTGGCTAACAAAACACAGTCCAATGAAAGTACATTGGGGAATCAAATTATGTCGTTTGAAATGGATGGCCGTACAGTTTCCTTATCGGGGTCAAACTGATGCCTCTAACGCAAACAAGTGTACGTAGAACAACTTCATTCTGTTACAAAATTCACGTGTGGCTCAAGTGGTGCAGCTACGCCTTATGCAACCGGATCAACAAAGCAAGATAACGCAGAATCTCTGCTGAACCAATTCAACACTGTTGGCAGAATTTCAAGCTTTGTTTGAGGAGCCTTGACTTACCCCTCAACGGTCTTTTGATCACTCCATTCCCCACGTCACGGGGCTCGTCACGTCAACTTACGGCCTTCTGGTTATAATCCGGCACAAAAGGCGAGATTGAGCGACAAGTCAAGCAGATGCTTGAGCAAGGGATCATCCAAGTCGGCTCTAGTCCCTTCTCCTCGGTGATCCTTGTCCTCAAGAAAGATTTAACTTGGAGGTTACGTGTTGATTTCCGTCGGCTCAATGCTCTCACCATAAAAATCGATACCCTGCGCGTTGATCGACGAGTTGTTGGATGAGCTAACAGGTGCCAAGTGGTTTACCGCTTAGACCTTGAGCGGTTACCATCAGTTCGCATGAAACCGGAAGCGAGCACAAAACAACGTTTAAAAACGCACCAAGGGCACTCTGAATTTAAAGTGATGGCCTATGGCTTAACAAGTCGCCAGCTACTTTTCAAGGGCTTATGAACACAATACTTGACCACTATTGAGAAAAGGGGTTTTAGTGTTCATTGGCGATATCCTTGTCTGACTCAGATTTGGAAAGTCACGTGCGGTTGTTGAAAGAAGTGTTCGATATTCGGCTCAACATCAATTGAAAGTCAAGAAGAGCAAGTGTAAATTCTTCCGGCCTCACTTGATCTACCTAGGACATGAAATCGGTCGAGATGGCGTGCGTCTTGACGGAAGAACATTACAGCTATTATGAAGTGGCCTACCTTGTAATGTCAAAGAGGTCGGGGTTCTTGGGCTTAGCAGGATACTACCGAAAGTTCGTAAAAATTTTGGCATCACTAGCAGACCACTCACGGATCTGCTAAAAAGAACACCCATTCCATTGGACAGATTTGGAAGCGAGGCTTTCGAGGCCCTCAAGGCAGCTCTCATCTCAGCTCCGGTGTTGGCCCTACCCAACTTTAATCAGACCTTTGAAATTGAGACAGACGCATCGGATCATGGCATAGGAGCAGTATTACTACAGAACAAGCATCCTCTTGCATTCCTCAGTAAAGCTCTCGGCCCACGTACTAGCATGCTGTCAACATACGAGAAGGAAGCATTGGCTATACTCATGGCGGTTGATCATTGGCGCACTTATCTCCAGCCCGCTGAATTCATCATTCACACGGATCAGAAGAGTCTGATCCACTTGGAAGATCAAAGAATCACTACTCCTTGGCAACAAAAAGTGATGGTTAAGCTGTTGGGTCTTCGCTATCGTGTGATATATAAAAAGGGAGCCGAGAACAAGGCATGGCCTTGTCTCGCTGTCCATGGCCATTCTGAGGAATTGGCGGTGTTTCTATATGTTTACCCACTTGGCTCTGGAAGTACAAATGGGCTATAGGGCTGATCCTCATGCACGAAGTTGATATCGCAAATCACTTCCACCCTCGTGAAGGTCTGCGAATTCAGTCTAGATGAAGGTGTGCTTCGTATCAAGGGTCGCGTCTGGGTGGGCTGCAATACAATAGTGCAACAGAAAATTCGAGTGCTCTGCATCTTTGGAGCCCTCGAGGCCATTCAGGTTCAATGTAATGTACCATGAGTCCGTGCTTTGTTTGCTTGGCGGGCTTAAAGAACAGGTTAGAAAGTTCGTGGATAAGCGTGCGATATGCAAACAAGCAAAGCCGGGCGAGTCGTTACCACTGGACTTAGAGCCTCTGCCCATACCTCCTCATACTTGGCACCAGTCACAATGGACTTCATAGAGGGTTTACCTCGTTAAATGCTTAACTAGCGCATTCTAGTGGTTGTGGACAAGCTGTCGCGGTATGCACACTTCTTGCCGTTGACTCACCCGTTCTGACTTCTCAAGTGGCATCTGTCTACATGTCCAACATTTACAAGTTACATGGCTGCCGGTGGCTATTGTATCTGATCGTGACAAGGTGTTTACTTCAACATTGTGGAGGGAATTATTTCGACTATCGCAGACCCAACTGAAAATGAGTTCCGCCTATCATCCATGAACCGATGGGCGAGACGGAGAGGGTCAATCAATGCCTCGAAACCTATCTCCGATGCTTTGCTCATGCTTGTCCAACTAAATGGTTCGCATGGTTACATCTTGCTGAATTCTGGTATAACACTTCCCCTCATGCAACCTTGGGCAAGACTCCATTTGAGGTGCTCTATGGCCACAGTCCACGCCACTTCGGTATCATCGATCCAGCTACTTGTGCAGTCCCGGATCTGGCTGAATGGCTTCAGGATCGCCAAGACACTATGGCATTACTTCAGCAACACTTGCACCGTGCCCAACAACAAATGAAAGTGACTGCTGACAAGAAACGCACTGATAGGGTGTTCAATGTTGGCGACTGGGTGTACCTGAAGCTTCAACCGTATGTGCAGAGATCGCTGGCCACAAGAGCTAACCCCAAACTTGCATTCCGTTACTTTGGTCCTTTTCAGGTCATGCAAAAAGTGGGAGGTACTTCGTACAAACTCAAGCTACCGGAGTCGTGCAAGATACATCCGGTAATCCACGTCTACAAGCTGCGCGGTGCCACCATCAACGGTGGTCTATCAAGAGCTACACACGGTGTCCATACTACCTGAACCTGTAGCTGTGTTGGAAACAAGATTGTACCAGAAGGGCGGAGCTGATCTCCCTCAAGTGCTCGTGCAATGGCGCAGGCAACCACCGTCTTTGGCGACATGGGAAGATCAAGCTGAGCTTCTGCACCGCTTCCCCAACGCTCCAGCTTGGGGACAAGCTGCTTCTGAACCAGGGGGGATTGTCACAGACCGTGACATGGCCAGGTCATCTACCACCGATGCTGCTCCAACCAATCAGCATGCAAGGAACGTGTCATCGCCAAGACGTGGGACACGGACACGGAGGCCCAATCCAAGGTACCAATAGGCCCAAGCCCATGGAGATGGCGGCGAACACGATGTGAGGAAAGCTTTATGTGTGGGATCCCGAGCGTGTGTCGGGGGTGTGGAGAAACTAGACTGAACTAGCGGCCGGCTCTCTCTCTCGGATCCCCTTCTCTGATCAATCCCTTTGTATCACAACTATACCAGATCAAATCGAGTACAGCTAGTAGGAGGATCGTAACATATTTCTTCTGTTGAAACTACTCTGGTATATACATTTGTGCTAACTACAGAAATAAAAAACTGAGCATACAACAATCTTGGTCATACCTCTTCTACATGTTTCCCTCTCTTCTATCTTACTGATGTATATTACAGGCTATCCACAACAAAAACAGCCACTTGCACTACGAGCGACTGTTTAGGCATTGCTTGTGGTAAAACTTAGAAGTCGACCATGATCCTGGTCTTGATGGGCTTCAGCTTCACGCCCATGCTCTCAGGAGACAGCAGGTCCGGCGATATGCGACATGGGCTCAACGGACTGCGAGGGCTGCTGCTGCTTGGCTGGTATGGTCTGTGAAGCCCGTAACCCATGAGGAAATACTCCATGGGCATCAGCATTGCATATGGCTGCTCCTCCGTCACAAGGGAGCCACAGTTCTGAACCTGTAATGTAACTTGACAACTAACTAATAAGCACACGTTTCAGTTCCACATCTTGCTCTTATCAGTGAATGGCACAGCGTGGATTCATGGCATACCTCGACTAGCGCGCAGTACCTCCGGTCCAGCTTCGTTGTCACATGGATGGCATCGTCGTGGAACTGCGAGTTCTCTCCCACGAATACCAGCGTGCGGCATCGGAGTTTTCTCAGTTTGTCTGTTAAGTCATGCCTCCTGGTGGAAGCCTAGTCTGTATGAGCTACCAGAGATAAAATGTTCAATTTGATTCAAGAAAACGAAAATAACTGTTGTACATACTTATTCATTGACTGAAGAAGTCGCCAGACATTTTCACCCTGCCTCTCATCAAGCAACTGCATATAAACAGAAACATCACCGTTGAGTTCGCATGCTCGGTAACTTTACAAATTAATAAGATCTTTTAATCTGCCAACCAAATTAAACAAGGTAGTACTAACAGTTCGGCAGGCCTGCACGGTGTCTGATTCGGGACACTGAGCGTTGCCACGCACTTCCTGCAGAATGTGTACCAATAAGACCAAGACAGGGTTAGTTGGATACAAACTGTAAGACAGGAGTTGCAACAGGACAAGACGAGGATAATGAGATCTGAGCCTACCTTGCTGAAGTATCTCTGAAGCAAGCACTCCTTGACCAGGCCCCGTGTGCCGTAATAATAAAGCAAATTTAGCAACACCTGGTACATGGAAAGTCTTTGTTAAATAATTCAGTTGTGTTACTTGGCAGGAGAAAATTATCAAATCTCACTAGTATACAAAAATGGAACATACCTTGTTATACAACCATTCACTCCATGATGGTGCTTTGCAAAGAGGGGAAACTAGCATCAGCCCTATTACCCTTTCCTGATATTTCGTCTATGAGGAAGTAGTACAAAAAATCCTTATCAGTATATGTACAAAAATCCAAGAAACTCTATGTCCACTACCCAGGAAACTCATGCAGATGCTTACTGCAAACAGAGTGAGGACGTAGGCGCCAGCTGTAACACCGAGGCACATTACAAATCCTAAACTGAAAATGAAAGTTTACTTCCAAATTCAGATACCTCAGACTGTTGAATCAAGAACATGATGCGCTTATATCAGAATAAAGTACTAGTACAGTACCTGAAGAAATCAAGCACATCTGCAACCTGATCGGCAAGATCATCAACAGACGGCACCGGTACATCAGACTGAACCGGAGCCGCTCCCAACTGCAAGAGTGTTAACAAATGCCATCAGAGAAAGATCATTTAAGTGACCGAACAAATAGAAACCGCCCATGCTATTGTTTTGAAGTAAGCAAACACCGCCGACCTCATGGCCCTGT
Source organism: Avena longiglumis (assembly GCA_030063025.1). NCBI lineage: Eukaryota > Viridiplantae > Streptophyta > Magnoliopsida > Poales > Poaceae > Avena > Avena longiglumis. The sequence goes on along the minus strand of CP125974.1, from coordinate 186,407,415 downwards.
GGATTGATGTGGTATACGCAGAAGTTGTGGAGCAGCAGGGACGCGACTTCTGGGCAGAGGAACAGTCCATGGAAACAGGACATGTCTGTGGAGTGTGGACCAAGATCAGTAGTGGCAGACTAGCCACCAATTAGTGGATCTGGAACAGGAAAATTGATTTCAAAAAAACCCACAGGATGTTGTGATGGCACTTACAATTCAGAGCTACATCAGGGTATGTGATGAGCGCGGGCTTCTCTTGGTCTCCATACACGGCCACGGATACAGAGCCACACCTCGTTCTGACTAGATGGTCCTGGTGAATCCATGTGAGTATGATCAGTGACTATTATGTAGTATCCAGGATAACAGAACAAGAGTAAGCTGTAAGTGAAACAGTTCAGGTTTGAGCAATTATCTCTGAACATAGGAAGCTGAATCCAGCTGTATTATATATGCATGGTGACGCGCTTGATCATACGAATTTTAACGGAGTTAGCTTTTAGCAGTGCAAAATTCACTGATGTATTACTTAAAAAGAGTACAGTATAAAAAGTTGGCGAGCACTACTATGATGAAACTTTCGAACAGAACTGCATGCTGGAAGCCTTGAAGACGCCTTTGCTTCTCCAGAAAAGAAATGTAACTTGGCGTTTGACGGCGGAACAAACATAAACCCAGAACAAGTAATCTACATTTCAAAGTAGCCAGCATTGCGAAACAACTAAAAATAAAAGAGAAGGCACCGAGGACGAGAATTGTTTGGTTTATTTTTTCCTCGGAAGGACTAAACAGTAGACACGGCTAAGCAAATTCGCCCACAGACCATGGGGAAGGAGACCAGCAAAATTGCAGGAAGGAGAAACAATTCGGAAAAGAAGCGACTCGTTTATCAGTCAGCACACAATCCAAAAGACCACAAATTTATCAGGAAGAACAAAATCCCCCAAAATAGAAGGCAAGAAATAAGAAGGGAAGCTGGTGGACGTACGGACCTTGCCTCCGAAGGAGATCCGCTCGACGTCCACGGACACTGATCCTGACCCGCTCGACCTCGACTCCCCCATTTCCTCTCTCTGTCTCTTTTTCTCTCTCCCCCAGTCCCCCTCTCCTCGTCGTCCTCTAGATGCCTCCTGCCTTCTCGCGCCTTTATATACGGCAGCCAGCTGAGGAGGAGGAAGCTCACCGACGAGGGGTTAAACTCACCGGGGGGGGGGTCGTCGCACCCCAGACCGACGCCAAGGAGGAGCTTTTGTATTTTGGATTAGTTTTAGACGCACCCACTGTCCCACTCTCCTCGTCTTTCAGATGGTCGCAGACTGTTGTTGGAAGAAAGGTGGGACCAATGGCCTTCTTTTTGTTCGGCGCCGCGCCGGGACTACAGTCCTAGTCAGCTACTGCTACAGTTCGGCCGTCCGAGAGTTACTTGATAAAACTATTGTAATTGGGGCTGTCGGAACATATTAGTACCAATTCTAGTACTTCCTCCTTTGAAAATATAAGATGTTTTAGGTTTGTGAATGAGATGTATCTAGACACCTTTTAGTGTCTAGATTCGTTTAAACCTATACACTAAAAGGGGTCTAGATACATCTGCTTCATAAACCTAAAACATCTTATATTTCTAAACGGAGGGAGTATTTTCTGTATGTCAGTACCAACACCTAGACGCCGCAACTCTGACGCGCAAATCCCAGCTTGAACACGTTTCTGACAACAGTGCCCGTCACGGGCGACGTGGCCAACGGTTGTTTCCACGTTAGAATTTGGACCAGTCTTGATCGGACCGGTGGAGTGCAGGTTTGGGTCGTCTTCTTCCCCAGTTAGTTCATGCTCTCTCACTCTTCTCACTCTCTGCTTCCCCTGTTCTGGTGCCTCCACAGTCGCCGACTCTCTGCCATCGCCGTCGTCATGCCCTCCTGGGATGAAGAAGACACCAGCGACGGTAGCCTCGTGTCAGGCTTCTCAGAAGGGCATGATATTAGCCCGCGTGGACCTGCAAGTGTAGATCTAGGGTTCTTCGATTTGGCATGCTTTTAGTTGGATTTCAGTCGATTGCAACTCTTGTTTAGTCTAGGATAATAAGCTCCTGTCCTATCCACTGAACCCTAGATCGATTTATGTTATTGTTGTGCTTTGTGTTAGGTGCCAGATACTATCTTTGATCCTGATTACAACGGCAGTGATGATGTTCAACTGAGGTGCAATCATGACAAGCCTCTGCACAAATTTGTTGCTTTCAAAGGATCAAACACTGGAAGGAAATTTCTTGGCTGTGGTTGCAAGGTTGGTGGTGCCACTGATTGTAGAATTTGCATTGTTTCATTATCACTGATTGTAAAATTTGATTTGCTTAGTGACTATTGTTGCTTAGGTGATTTATCACAAGCTGTGGTTACATATTGCTTAGGTGATTTATCACAAGCTTTGATTATATATTGTTTACTTTGATTAATTTTCATTTTTATTGCTTAGAGTATTGACAATGACAGTACTAACTAATCTGTAGGAGGGCATGTGTGACACATTCCATTGGGTGGATTTGGAGTGGCCACCTACATTGCAGAAAGCTTTGATTAGGCTGTGGGGTATGCATGAGGAAGAGAAATACACAAGAATCTCTGGGAATGTGGAGTATGACACTGCCAATTACCAGCTGATTTTAGAGAAAAAGGAACTGGAACAAGAGAAAGTAAAACTGATGAAAGAACTCAGCCTGACTCTGCCATTGAGTGAGTTGGGCAAAATAAAAAACCCATGAACTGGAGCTTGAGAAGGCAAGGAAGGAGAAGGCTTTGTCACAAGTTAGCACTTTGAAGGAGGAGAAGAATAAGTTGGAGTATTGCATGGGAGATCTTTTCAAGGCTCTCCAAGAAAAGAAGGAGAAGTTGAAGCAGATCTCAGAGTTGTGTGCTGAATGAGTTGTTATTGTATTAAGTAGTTAAAGTTGTGTGTTTCTAGCTGTTGAACTAGAGCAAGAACTTATGTGTTTCTGTTATGTACCATTGGAAAAAGTATGTTATTGTATTATGGATGCTTTCTATATGTACCAGATTATTATGATGTTCTCTACCAGATTATTGTGTGTTTCTATATGTACCAGATTATTATGATGTTCTCCACCAGATTATTATGATGTTGTCCACCAGATTATTAGGTGATTTATCATAATGAAGCATGCATTTCACATTCACAACATGCATTTCATTCACAGCATGATTTATCACAGAATCAAGCATGCATTTCATCAAATTCACAGAATCAAGCATGCATTTCATCACATTCACAGAATCATTCATGCATCACATTCATAGAACCAAGCATGCATTACTACATCCATCACATTCACAACAACTCCGCTGCATCACTTACATTGTTTCCATCGCATACTCTCATTTCACCAAAAGAGGAAGACATGTGTGGTAAGGCAGATAGTACTAATCGTCCATTACAACACATCTCCCAAAATAACTACATGACAACAATAACCCATTAGTTGTCTGATGGGCCAGCTTGTCCTTTATCACCTGAAACATAGCCACAATTGAAGTAGCTCCATGTTCTCGTCCTCTTGTATGTAGGAGCAGATCCACCTGGAACATCACCCTCTCTCTCTCTCTCTCTCTCTCTCTCTCTCTCTCTCTCTCTCTCTCTCTCTCTCTCTCTCTCTCTTCCAGCTGATCTTGGAGCAACAAACCCAGCCCTTGCAGCAGGTGGTGGTGGAACAGTTGGTGTAGCCCTTGCAGCAGGTGGTGGTGGACCAGTTGGTGTAGGATTTGCAGCTGGTGGTGGACCAGTTGGTTTAGGCTACACATAAGCAAACAAAATCAGTTGGTGTAAAATACACATAAACAAACAAAATAAACCAAACCGATAACTAGAGCACTAACCACATGCTTGTTCTTTCTTATCACCAAATCAGGCCTCAAAGGTTGTGAGCAGCTGGTGTATCTGTGACCTTGCAGCTTGCAATTAGAGCATGTAATGGTTCCCATTCTTGATGTATCTTTGGGCTTTGACACCTCAAACTTTCCCTTCCTCCTCTTCTCTTGCTTTCTCCCTTTCTTGATGTGGAAGTAAGGTGGTATGATGTTAGGTGTTGCTGTTTTGGGCCAAGCATGTGTTGGAATTATGCCCTAGAGGCAATAATAAAGATGTTATTATTATAATTCTTGTGCATGATAAAGTTTATATTCCATGCTAGAATTGTATTAAGCGGAAACTTTAATACTTGTGTGGTTTATGAACAACACCGTGTCCCTAGTATGCCTCTATGGACTAGCTCATTAATTAATGATGGTTAAGGTTTCCTAACCATAGACATGAGTTGTCGATTAATAATGAGATCATATCATTGGGAGAATGATATGATGGACAGACCCAAACTAAGCGTGGCAATTAGATCGTGTCATCGTGTTCATCTTTGCGAAGCTTTTCTTATGTCAAATATTGTATTCCTTAGACCATGAGATAATACAACTCCCTGGTATCGGAAGAAAGCTTTGAGGTCATAAAATGTCATCCTATGAGAGGGTGATCATAAAGGTGTCTCTCAGGTGATCGGAAAGTACCTGTTGGGTTGTATGTATCGAGATGGGATTTGTCCCTCCCAAGTCGGAGAGATATACTTGGGCCCACTCGTGTCGATATCAACACGCTTGCAAGCATGTGGTTAAGGAGTTAATCACAAAGTGATATCAGATTACGGAGCAGTAAAGTACTTCCGTGAGCGAGATTGAACTAGGTATGTGATGCAAGCGATCAAATCTCGGCAAGTAAAATATCGCGAGACGAAGGGAATATATATATGGGATTGATTGAATCGGCATCGTGGTTCATCCGATATGATCATCGATGAATGTGTAGTCAATATGGGTTTCGACCCACTGTTGATTATTGATAGAAGATCATGTATGCATGTTCTCGAACCCGAAGGGTCACACACTTAACGTGTCTCGACGCTAGGATAGATTGGATAATTGGTTTATGAGTTTTTGTTCGGAGTCTTGGATGGGATCCGGGACATCACGAGAGGTTTCGGAATAGTCCGGAGAATAAGATTCATATAAGGCAATGCAGTTTTTGGAGTTCGGAATTGTTTCGGGTTAATCAGTATTGTACCGGAAGCTTCTAGAACCTTCCGGAGGGGGACCAACGTGGCCCCACCTGTCGGGAGGGGCATGGGCATATTAGGGAGTGCCCTAGCCGCATTGGGCCAGGGGCACAAGGCCCCATAGGGCCCAGCCGGCCAAACCAAGGGGAAACCCTAGGGGAGCTTCTAGAAGGAGGGGGGAAACTTGCCCCCCACTCTTCCCTCCTTGACCGCCGGCCTAGGCTTGGGGGAGGGGCTAGGCTTGGCGCCCACCCCTCTATATAAAGAGGTCTGGGGGCGCACCACCCCCCCCCCACACACACACCTCCTCCTCAAGCCCTAGCCGCCCTGCTGTCCTCCTCTCTCTCTCCCTCCCGACTGCACGTAGGCGAAGCCCTGCTGCAGAAACTCTCCACCACTTGCACCGCACCGTCGCGTTGTAGATCCAATCCGTCTCTCCACCATACTTGCTGGACCGAGGAAGGAGGAGACATCGAGGTGCCGCACGTGTGCATCTCTCGGAGGCATCGCCACTTGCGGTGTTAGATCGGAGCGGATCGCGAGGAGGAGAAGCGAGTACGACTACATCACCCACGTTAGGCGAGCGTTCGCTATCTGAATCTTCAAGGGTATGAAGATCTCATCTAATACCTCTCGTTGTTTGCATCTCCTAGATTAGATCTTGGCTTTCCGTTCGCATCCGTAGAAATTTTTGATTTACTATCTTTGCGAAACCCTTGATGGTATCGAGCTAGATCTATGCGTAGATGTGTTTCACGAGTAGAACGCAACATGGTTGTTGCGGGCGTTGATGTTTTCTGTTGCAAGCCTCTTGTTTGTGTTCTTCTTATGATGCGGGATAGTGAGATTGAAGCGGTCCAGGCCAACAATACGCGACGTCGTTCGCGAGACCGGCTCCGCACTTGACGTGTGACTTGTTCCACACATGCGGCTGGTGGATGCCAGTTTCTCTCACTATAGTTGTCATGGGATTTACACTAGAGTTTGGCAACCATAATATCACCGTTGTGGCTTTTCGTAGGTAAGAATCGTTCTTAGCTTGCTACTCCCATAAGCCACGTAAAACATGCAACAACAAAGTAGAGGCGTCTAACTTGTTTTTGCAGGGAGTGTTTTCTGTGATATGGTATGGCCCAAGATGTGATGTGTATATTGTATGCGATGATCATGTTTTGTAATGTTTCACGACTTGCATGTCAATGAGTACACAACCGGCAGGAGCCATATGGTTGTCTTTATAATTGTGTATGACCTGTGTGTCAACTTCTTATACGCCATGTAATAGTTTCACTTTATCGCTAAGTAGTTAACAATAGTTGTAGTTGCTGTTCGTGGTGGAGGCAATCATGGTGGAGTGATGGAGATCATGCCGGCACGCACAAGATGGAGATCATTGCGCGAAGATTGGCTATACCATGTCACATAAAGTTATATGCATGTGATGTTTATACTTTTATGTATCTTATTATGCCTAGATCACGACGGTAGCATTATAAGATGATTCCTCACTTAAAGATCAAGATAAAACTGTGTTCTCCCCATGTATGCACCATTGCGAAAGTTCGTCGTGTCCAATCATCACGTGATGATCGGGTGCTATAGACTCTACGTTCACATACAAGGGTGCAAGCCAGTTTTTGCACACGCGGAAATACTTGGGTTTGACTTGACGATCCTAGCATGTACAGACATGGCCTCGGAACACATGAACCGAAAGGTTAAGCATGAGTCATATGAATGATATGATCGACACTTCGTTGTCCACCATTGAAGCCACATCTCTTCTCGTGAAGATCGGATTAGGTGTGGTGAATTTGGATCGTGTTCACTAAACAACTTGAGGGATGTTGAATTTAGTGGGAGTTCATCTAGTAATTTGATTAAAAGTTGAACTAGTTCTCATGAACATAGTCTAATTTGTACTTGCAAATATTGTAGATCAAATGGCTAAGTCCAACTTCAACTTCAACGTTTTTGCTGAGAAGGAAAAGCTTAGAAACAATGGTTCTAACTTCACCAACTGGTTCCGCAATCTGAGAATCATTCTCTCTGGAAGTCAAAAGGACTATGTCCTTGAAAATGCGCTAGGTGACGCTCCTGCTGTAGATGCGCCGGCTGATGAGAAAGCTGTCTATCAGTCGCGTAAAGATGATTATGGTGTGATTAAGAGCACCATGTTGTTTGCTATGGAATCGGACCTTCAAAATCGTTTTGAAGACTATCCCGGGCCCTTTGAGATTCTTGAGGAGCTGAAAACCATGTTTCAGACTCAGGCCCGTTCTGAGAGATATGAGATCTCTGAGAAATTCTTTAACTGCAAGATGGAGGAAGGGAGTTCCGTTAGTGAGCACGCCATAAATATGTCGGGCTACACTCAACGCCTTGAGCAACTGGACTGCAAGATTCCAGAGGAGCTCAAGATTGACACTCCCTCCCAGCTACAAAAGTTTTGTAGTGACTCATAATCAGATTGGTTCCACTGATATGATCACCGAGCTCTTCGCAAAGCTGAAGGCTGCGGAGGTGGACATCAAAAAGGATAATCATGTGTTGATGGTCAACAAGCCCCCCACCTTCAAGAAAGGTAAGGGTGCAAAGAAGCCCTTCAAGAAAGGCGGCGGCAAGGGCGTTGCCCCTGCTGAGAAGAAGCTCAAGTCTGGACCCAAGGCGGACACTGAGTGCTTCTATTACAAGGACAAGGGTCACTAGAAGCGCAACTATCCGAAGTACTTAGCGGACAAGAAGGCTGGCACCATCAAAGGTATATTTGATATACATGTTATTGATGTTTTCCTTACTATCCCTCGTTGTAGTGCCTGGGTATTTGATACTGGTTCAGTTGCTAATATTTGTAACTCGAAACAGGAGCTACGGAATAGGCGGACTGCGAGGATGAGGTGACGATGCGCGTTGGCAACGGATCAAGAGTTGATGTGATGGCCGTCGACACGCTCTCCTTAGTTTTACGTTCGGGATTAGTTTTAAACCTTAATAAGTGTTATTATGTTCCTGCGTTGAGCATGAACATTATTTCTGGATCGTGTTTATTGCAAGACGGTTATTCATTTAAATCGGAGAATAATGGTTGTTCTATTTATATGAGTAACATCTTTTATGGTCATGCACCTGCTGTGAATGGTTTATTTCTTCTGAATCTCGAAAGGGATGAAACACACATCCATAACATTAAGGCTAAGAGATGCAAAGTAGATAGTGATAATACTACTTATTTGTGGCACTGTCGTCTAGGTCATATTGGTGTAAAGCGCATGAAGAAACTCCATTCAAATGGACTTTTGGAGTCTCTTGATTTTGAATCATTTGACACATGCGAACCATGCCTCATGGGCAAGATGATCAAAACCCTCTTCTCCGGAATGATGGAGCGAGCAACGGACTTGTTGGAAATCATACATACCGATGTATGCGGACCGATGAGTGTTTCGACGCGCGGTGGATATCGCTATTTTCTCACTTTTACCGATGACTTAAGTAGATATGGGTATATCTATTTAATGAAACATAAATCTGAAACATTTGAAAAGTTCAAGGAATTTCAGAATGAAGTGGAGAACCATCGTAACAAAAAGATTAAGTTTCTACGATCCGATCGTGGAGGTGAATATTTGAGTTATGATTTTCTCACGCATCTTAAAGCAAGCGGAATCGTTTCGCAACTCACGCCACCCGGAACACCACAGCGCAATGGTGTGTACGAGCAGAATCGAACCCTATTAGATATGGTCCGATCGATGATGTCTCTAAGCGATTTGCGTTATCATTTTGGGGTTATGCATTAGAAACGCTGCATTCACTTTAAATAGGGCACCATCTAAATCCGTTGAGGCGACACCGTATGAGCGTGGTTTGGTGCTAAACCTAAGTTGTCGTTTCTTAAAGTTTGGGGATGCGAAGCTTACGTCAAGAAGTTGATGCCGGACAAGCTCGAACCCAAAGCGGAGAAATGCGTCTTCATAGGATACCCTAAGGAAACTATTGGGTATACCTTCTATCACAGAACCGAAGGCAAAGTGTTTGTCGCAAAGAACGGTTCCTTTCTTAAGGAGTTTCTCTCGAAAGAAGTGAGTGGGAGGAAAGTAGATCTAGACGAGGTTGTTGAACCTTCTCTTGAGTTGGAGAGTAGCGGCACTGAAATTGTTCAAAGGTCGCTGCACCAACAATAGAGGAAGCTAATGACAAGGATCATGAAGCTTCAGACGATGCTGCTACTGAACGTCGCAGGTCGACAAGGTCACGTGCCCCTCCTGAGTGGTACGGAAACCCTGTCTTGACTATCTTGTTGGTAGAAGACAGTGAACCTATGAACTATGAGGAAGCTATGATGAGCCCAGACTCTGAGAAATGGCTACAGGCCATGAAATCCGAATTGGGATCCATGAGCGAAAACCAAGTATGGACTTTGGTGGACCCTCCTAGCGACCGAAAGGCCGTTGAGTGCAAATGGATCTTCAAGAATAAAACGGACGCGGATGGTAATGTTACCTTCTATAAAGCACGGCTTGTCACGAAAGGTTTTCGACAAGTTCAAGGTGTTGACTATGATGAGACTTTCTCTCCTGTAGCGATGTTTAAGTCCATTCGGATTTTATTAGCAATTGCTGCGTTTCATGATTATGAAATATGGCAGATGGATGTCAATACTGCATTCCTCAATGGCAACATTGATGAAGAGTTGTATATGATGCAACCCGAAGGTTTTGTCAATCCTAAGGATGCTGATAAAGTGTGCAAACTTCAGCGTTCCATTTATGGACTGAAGCAAGCATCTCAGAGTTGGAACCTTCGTTTTGATCAAGTGATCAAGAGCTTTGGATTTGTTCCAAATTGCTACGAAGCTTGTATCTACAAGAAAGTGAGTGGGAGCTCAGTGACATTTCTGGTACTATATGTGGATGACATATTGATTATTGGAAATGACATTAACATGCTTAACGATGTGAAGAGTTATTTGAACAAGTGTTTTTCAATGAAAGACCTAGGTGAAGATGCTTATATATTGGGCATCAAAATCTATAGAGATAGACAAAGACGCCTGATAGCTTTAAGCTAGAGTACATACCTAGACAAAGTTCTGAAAAGGTTCAGAATGGATAAGGCAAAGAAAGGTTCAGTGCCTATGTTGTCAGGTAAGATATTGAGCAAGGCTCAGTGTCCAGCTATGATAAATGATAGGGAAGCTATGAACAAAGTGCCTTATGCCTCGGCCATAGGTTCTATCATATATGCCATGCTGTGTACTAGACCAGATGTGTCCAATGCTCTTAGTTTGACGAGCAGATATCAAAGTGATCCAGGAGTGGAACACTGGACAACCGTGAAGAACATCCTAAAGTACCTTAATAGGACTAAAGAAATGTTCTTAGTCTATGGAGGTGATGAACAACTCGTCGTAAAGGGTTACGTCGACGCTAGTTTCGACACCGACAAGGATGATTCTAAATCTCAGACAGGATACGTTTATATTTTGAATGGAGGAGCTGTGAGCTGGAGAAGCTACAAGCAAAGCGTGATCGCGGGATCTACAGTAGAAGCGGAATACATGGCTGCTGCAGAAGCGTCAAGTGAAGGAGTTTGGATCAGGAACTTCATCACTGAGCTTGGCGTGGTTCCAAGTGCATTGGACCTTGGAGATATTGTGTGACAACACTGGCGCCATAGCACTCGCTAAGGAACCAATATATCATCCAAAGACCAAGCATATCAACCGCAAGTTTCATATAATCCGAGATTATATAGTAGATGGAGATCTGAAGATTAGCAAAGTACATACAGATCTGAATGTCGCAGATCCATTGACTAAACCTCTTCCACGTGCAAAACATGATCAGCACCTCAGTGCCATGGGTGTTAGATTGTTGCCAAATGTAAACTAGATTATTGACTCTAGTGCAAGTGGGAGACTATTGGAATTATGCCCTAGAGGCAATAATAAAGATGTTATTATTATAATTCTTGTTCATGATAAAGTTTATATTCCATGCTAGAATTGTATTAAGCGGAAACTTTAATACTTGTGTGGTTTGTGAACAACACCGTGTCCCTAGTATGCCTCTATGGACTAGCTCATTGATTAATGATGGTTAAGTTTTCCTAACCATAGACATGAGTTGTCGATTAATAATGAGATCATATCATTGGGATAATGATATGATGGACATACCCAAACTAAGCGGAGCAATTAGATCGTGTCATCGTGTTCATCTTTGCGAAGCTTTTATTATGTCAAATATTGTATTCCTTAGACCATGAGATAATACAACTCCCTGGTATCGGAAGAAAGCTTTGAGGTCATCAAACGTCATCCTATGAGAGGGTGATCATAAAGGTGTCTCTCGGGTGATCTGAAAGTACCTGTTGGGTTGTATGTATCGAGATGGGATTTGCCCTCCCAAGTCGGAGAGATATACTTCGGGCCCACTCGGTAATCGATATCAACACCTCTTGCAAGCATGTGGTTAAGGAGTTAATCACAAAGTGATATCGGATTACGGAACGAGTAAAGTACTTGCTGTGAACGAGATTGAACTAGGTATGACGGTACCGACGATCAAATCTCGGGAAAGTAAAATATCGCGAGACGAAGGGAATATATATATGGGATTGATTGAATCCTGGCATTGTGGTTCATCTAATATGATCATCGATGAATGTGTGGGAGTCAATATGGATTTCCAGACCCCGTTGTTGATTATTGATAGAAGATCATGTCTGCATGTTCTCGAACCCGAAGGGTCACACACTTAACGTGTCTCGACGCTAGGATAGATTGGATAATTGGTTTATTAGTTTTTGTTCAGAGTCTTGGATGGGAATAGTAGGAGGAATAAGAGATATAAGACAGAATAATAAGGTTCAATAAGAATAAGTTTCATTTTGTCGGTATTTTTTCGGAATAGTTTTTATTGTTAAGGGAGGGCAGAACGGGGCGGGACAGGGAAGAGGAGGAGGAGGGGCAAGGGGAGGGGGAGGGAGAGGGGATGGGAGGGGCGCATTGGCGAGGCCGCAGGGCCAGGCAACAACCCATGGCCAAGGAAGGGGAAACAAGGGGAGGGGACTTGGGAGAACTCCCACTGCCCCCTCCTCTTCCCTTGGCGCCCGGGCTGGGGGGGGGGGGGTTGGGCCCCCCCCTATATAAGAAGAAGGGGGCGCCACCCCCCCACACACACCCCCTCCCCTCCCCCAGCCCGCCGCCCCTCCTCTCTCTCTCCAGGCGCACGATCTGGGGCGAAGCCTGCTGCAGAAACTCTCCACCACTTGCACCGCGCCGTCGCGTTGTAGATCCAATCCGTCTTTCCACCATACTTGCTGGACCGAGGAAGGAGGATACGTCGAGGTGCCGCACGTGTGCATCTCTCGGAGGCATCACCACTTGCGGTGTTAGATCGGAGCGGATCGCGAGGAGGAGAAGCGAGTACGACTACATCACCCATGTTCCGACGAACGTTCCGCTATGCGAATCTTCAAGGGTATGAAGATCTCATCTAATCCCTCTCGTTGTTTGCATCTCCTAGATTAGATCTTGGCTTTCCCGTTCGCATCTGTAGAATTTTTTTTATTTACTATGCTGCGAAACCCTTCAGCATGCTAGCCAGGCACTGGGTAAATGACAGGCTTAAAAGATTTTGCATACATATCGTTCTTGAAGAAATGGCACACATAATGATCAGGTTTCTGCTTGGCTTTGATGATAGCACTGCATGCATGTCTACAAGGCAACCCTATCACATCCGACTTCTTGCATTCACAAGTTTTCTGCAACAAGTTGACAACATGTGTTGCATCACCTCTAGCATTAGTAACTTGCCACAAACCAACATTTGCAACCCTTGGTGTGCAGAATCTGGAGTGCTTCTTGGCCATTTCTAGCTGCTCACTGAAGTGGGGAGTAATCTCCCATCCTGCCCTAACAGCACCTACCCTCTTCTCATGCATCCTAGTCATCAGCTTGTCTTTTATCCCTTCAATCATAGTTCTAATAGGTTTCTTCCTAATATCTAGGATATATCTGTTGAAGACCTCACTTAGATTGTTCACCACAAGGTCAGTCTTCCAGTTGGTGTCAAAAGCATGCCTAGCCCATGTGTGCACTGGGATTACACTAAGCCACTTCCAAGCAGCCTCACTTTCTTGCTTCAGGTTCTCCATGGCAGCCTCAAAATGGTGCTGCTGGTAAGCATATGAAGTTGCATCCATCATCTTCGTCAAGTCTTCACCAATAAATCTAGATGCTTTGAAGTTGGCATATATGTGCCTTAGGCAGTATTTTTGAGGGCTAAGAGGAAACACTTGGTTGACTGCTGCTATAAGGCCCTAAGTACCAAATTATTTCAAGCATAAGGAGTTTACTAAGTACCAAATTAAGTAAAGTATAAGGAAATTATAAAGTAGCAAATAAATTTAGCATAGGCAGTACCTTTTGTCTATCAGACATGAATGTATATCTACCAAACTGTCCTTCTTCTCCACCTAGAGCATACTTCAGCTGAGTTAAGAACCAGCACCAATTGACTTTGTCCTCTTTGGGTACAATAGTAAAGGAAATAGGATACATATTATTATTGGCATCTCTACCTGTTGCAGCCAATATTTGAGCACTAGTGCATAGCTTAACAAAGCATCCATCAAGCCCTAAACAAACAGCTTAAGTTAGAAATTATAATTTAATGAATGGCCCACACACATTAAGAAAACAGATGCTCACCTATGAATGGCCTACAACCATTAAGAAAACCCTCTCTGGCTCTATTGATACAGAAAAAGAATCCATGGAATGTGGGCCCAGGATTAGGGTTCTCTAGAGTTGGTGCAGGTGTCACTGTTGTGACAACAGTCCTACTGCCAGGGTTAGTATCAATAACAGCTTGGGAAAAATCCCTAAGTCTAACATACTGCTCCCTGTGATCACCCATTATTTCATCTAGAGCCAGATTTCTTGCCCTATAGGCCATGTACTTGTTTACTTACACACCATGTTGTTGCCTAGCTGCATCTATGAGTGACTGAATTCTTGTATTTGGATCAGACCTAAACATACTTGCATATGTGTGAGCTAACCATTTAGCACTCACCCTTGAACTACCAGTGCTTGTATCACAAGTATGTTGCAACCTCATTTTCCTAATACAAAAGGTCTTCTCACCCTTTATCTCTGAAGCTGTCATATGGAAAGAACAGTCCTCGTGGATGCAATGCACAATTATTCTTACATTTGAGTTCCTCCAATATGAGTAGTTCCTGCTTTGAGCAATATGCAGATTTATCAAGGCATCTCTGAATTGTTGCACATTCACAAAGCACATCTTGAAGCATAATTGTTCATGTGGATGCAACCTTCTCTCATCATACCACCTTCTCTCTGGCCTTTTCTTTGCTCTGCTTTTTCTGCCTTTTGGTGGAACCATGATCAGTGGTTCAAACAAATCAACTTCATCATCCTCAAAAAAACCAGCAGCATTATCTTCATCATCTGATGATGGTATGTACTCTGGTGCTTCTTGTATCTCCACAGATGTATGACACCTTGATGTGGGTCCTTTCTTAACAGGAATTTTCTTCTTTTTCTTTGCAGGTTCAGGGGCTGGTACAAACACAGTTGGCGTGTATTCTTCAGTCACAAACAAGTCTTCAATATCTGTGTCCCCTTCACAATGCAGCAGGGGATCCTCTCTCTTCCTCCTCAGCTCCTCAATTCTCTCTGCTAGTTCCATCTGATCCTTTCTCTTGGACTCTTCTAACTATTCAATATTAACATGTCCAATGGCAGCATCCCACCAAGGATCATCATCAGCAATGTCCGACCCCATGCTGCAACCATCCTCAGAATCACTGTCTTCAATGGCTATTGCATTTCCCTTCAACAACATCTGACTTTCTTGAGTTGGAAGATAAGTATTTGTGCACTCATCATCAACTGTAACAATGCTACTAGTCTGACTAGTGAAAACATATCCTTCCTTGTCAACAACATACACAGGTTCATTGTAATCAATAGGGATAGGTGCATTGCAATCAATAGGGTCAGGTTCTTCATATTGCACAATGAAAGATGATGTTGGTTGACTAGGTATGGCTTCAGATTTCTTGTTCTTACTAACTTTGCCCCTCTTTACAAACAAAGACAACACCTTCCTTGAATCAAAGTGATCTAACAGTTCATATATATGGTAGTTGTTCTCAACCAATTGATCTACCCCTTGCTTTCTACAGTAAATAGAATCCCTAAGACTGAACCCCTTCTCCTCAATAATTGCAACTATGTTCATATAAGTAATGTCAATCTCTGGCAATTATTCTCTCTAAATTGTCCACTCCATCAAGATGAATCCTGACCTCCCAAATCTCTGGATCAAGACTACAAAACATATAGCAAGCAAATAGCCCATCTCAGCAAACCCTAACCCCTAAATCTAAAATTTCAGAGAGATAGGGAGATATGAAGATAGGGAGGAGAGATGAATACGTACTCCACGCCGTCGAGACTAGTCATCCACCTCTCGGAATCCATTGGGTTATCCACCCACATCTGCGCCAGCATCATCGATACCGTCGATGGCTAAGACGGCCATAGCTCGTCCAGACCATCCATCTGCTCCCTTGTGGCTCCCTCCATTGTGGCTCCCGTTTTCCCGCGGCCTCTGCCGACAGCACAAGACCTGCCTTTTCTCGCCTGCGCCACTGCCTCCAGGATTCGCCGGCTCCTCCATCGCCGCCGAATCGAGAGTGGTAGAGAGAAAGGGGGAGTACAGACTGACTGGGGAGAGGAAGACCAACCCAGATGCGGTTCGACCGCACCTGGTCTTGTCCTAACGGCAGGGGAAATGGCCGTTTGGCCACGTCAGCTCTGAACATGGGCCAGGCTCATCAGAAATGTGCTCAAGATGGAATTAGCGCGGTCAACGTTGCGGCGTCCAGGTGTTTTTACTGACATGCAGAAATTACCAGAATCGGTACTGACCCATTCCGACAACCCCAATTGTGGTAGTTTTATCCAATTAACTCGCCGTAGGAACACCGGTCTGCAGTCTGCTACGCTCACACACAAACTTTTGGGGTGGCTTTCTCGGAACCAGAGAACAGTTTTGGTCTAAGCTGCGTGCAATTTTATTTTTCTTACCATGATAATACAATTTCTCAAGTAAAAACAAGCATATTCAAAAGAAACTTTGAATCTCTTGATATAAGGTAAGAAACTTTGAATCACTTGATATAAGGTAAGATCATTTCCAAAGTGTGGCAACAGTGCAGGACATGCGCTTTGGAGACATCGAGTGCCGACATTTTGGGAGAATCTTGCCACATCAGCCAAAATATCCCTAAACATAAATTGCACTAAAAGAAATAAATAGACATAGTAGCCTAAAACACCGCCGGAGGCTTCCTCCTCTTCCTCGTCGATATGGTAATGGCGGTGGCACATGGTTCCGTCGAACACCTTTACGTCAATGCCCATTGTTATGGACTTGGGTTTTGGAGAAGATGGGGATGCTGGAGATTGCGGAACGGTTAGCAAACAAGCAACACGGGACACGAGGTTTAACCAGGTTCAGGCCCCCGGAGGGAAAACCCTACTCCTGCTTGTCTGCTTTTGATTACGACGGAACCGAAGATTACAGGGGTGCACAGATGCGATCTGGCATGGAGGTGTCTATGCGAAAGTATGAGGTAGGATCTCTAGGTAGTGCCCTCCTAGCCTTTATATAGAGTTAGGCAGGTCCCAGGCACAGACCGAGTTGGTTACAGGTTTTAGGGTTTACCCCTTTGAATTTTCTATCTACTCTAGTCTTGCTCTCCAAGGATCCAAAGGCGTCATGGGCCCTGGCCACCCGAAAGTCTTCATGGGCCGGCGTATACTTGTCGTGGGCCTTCCTTGGACTGGACCAGGTATGCTGATATCGTGTACCCGCGGGGTATAACCATGTCAGTAGCCCCCGAGTGTTTAGTCGAATCGTAGATTCGGCTGAGGACTCTTCAATCCTTCGGGTGCAACTCTGTCTTTCAAGAGAATGTGTAGGGATTGTTGATGCGTGTGCCTGACTCTCCCGACGGATCAGGGTCAGTTATGTCTTAGGACAAAACAACACGATCTTCTTCAGGTTCGAGTCCCTCGACTCAAACCGGAACATATGCTGGCGTAATTCGACTCAGGCGCGGAGGACTTACATGAGTGGAATTCCAGTGAATTTAAATGATGTACCCAACGCGTCCGTCGGGATTTTTCATCGCGCCTGTTGGCACGGATTC
Organism: Avena longiglumis; assembly: GCA_030063025.1. Lineage (NCBI taxonomy): Eukaryota > Viridiplantae > Streptophyta > Magnoliopsida > Poales > Poaceae > Avena > Avena longiglumis. Next base: position 186,390,062 of record CP125974.1, on the reverse strand, counting down.
TTACTAGCAGAGCGCAGTCATGTGCGTTACCAGGCCATCAGATGATATCTGTAGGTCTTATCTTTGTGTCGCAGACACATCATCCGATTGTTTATCACCGCGGAGGTGTTTCGGGTGGCCAAGGAGGATGTTGCTCACTTAGTGTTAAATGGGGCAGAGTTGCCGAAAATTTTTGCACGCTGATCCGAAGGATCGCAGTCGAAGAATTCATAGGGTGCGCGACTAGCGCTCCCTATGGGAGTAGGCCCCGAGTGTCTGTTCGAGTCGTAGACTCGAGCAGAGACTTTAATTCAGCCGTTGTTCAGCTTCAGGTTCGTAGGACACAAATTTTTTGGATGCTTGAATCCATGCTCCCTATGGGAGTAGCCCCCGAGTCTGTAGTGGAGTCGCAGACTCGACGTAGGTCTCGAAGAAGTGGTTCAGTGCTGTAGTTTTTGTTCATTTTCGGGTGCGCGACCAGCGCTCCTGATAGGAGTAGCCCCCGAGTAGTTAGTCGAATCGTAGATTCGAGTGAGTACTCTTAGCCTTGCAGCCAAAGAATTGCGGCTTTTGCTAGTATAGCTTTTGATGACGTCAGTGCTGACGATCGGTGACCTCAAGCGCCTGCTGCGCCAGATATGACGTGACTGGACGAACATGGGTACCACCTTCTGACCTTGAATTGACCGGTCACGCGTGGCGTGGAGATAATTACGGTGTCGCCTCGATTTCCGCGCGTAGTGGACGACGTGTTAGCGACGGTTCGCTGCTATGCTGACACGTGTATGGTCAGATCTTGCCATTGGCGTTAGGTCTTATTGATGGATGGTTCTCATGCGTCGTCTTCGTCCTTATAATCTTTGGGAAAAAATTAGTTTGTTTTTACCGCAACCATTCTTGCTTCACTACTCCAATCTTCTCTGAGGTTTCTTGCTGCGCGCTAGAATATCCTCGGACATTTCCTTCTTCGATCCTACGTTCTCGCCGCCGGCACCGCCGCACCGCAATGGGGAAGCCTAAGAAGTCTTCTTCTGCGGTAGGTACCAGCGCTACTGGAGGCAAGAAGAGTGCTGCCGCTACCCGTGTCATCGACGGTGGCTGGCGGCGATCGGAGACGCGGGAGAGCGACCTCCGCAAGCTTCGTGAGCGGGGCTTAATCCCGCAAGATAGGGATGCCGCAAACTCCCTGGCAACAAGGTAATTCCCCGTCCCCCCGCTGGGTTTCGGGTTATGTTCCTCGCATTTGTCCTTCGAGGCTTTTCCTTCCCAGTCCACAATTTCCTTCGTGGACTGCTTTTTCTTTATGGCATCCAGTTGCATCATCTTTCCCCCAACTCTCTTCTTCACATTGCTTGTTTCATTACTTTCTACGAGTGCTGGCTCAGTATCGAGCCGCACTTTGGCCTCTTCCGGAAAATCTATTCCGTGAAGAGGCAATCTGGTTCTGATGGTGTTTATCCCATTGGGGGTTGCATCATCTCCCTTCGATCCAATCTTCTTGTCTTCTCCTTTTCCATGTGTGAATCTATCTAGTACTGGCGGAGGCGATGGTTTTACATCCGCGACTCCACGGTAGCTAGGCAGGATTTTGGTCTTGCTCCTTTCGACCCCTCCTAGAAAATCGAGCCGAAAAGGTCTTGGAAAAACCAGATCTTGGATGGCGAGGTAGCGGAGATAGAGGGGCTCTATCGTCGGGTGGAGGATCTCCAGTTGACTCCGGAGAAGGAGGTGAATGGTGTGGATATCATCCGCACCTTTCTCAAACATCGGGTGCAGCCGCTCCAGGCTAGGACGCACCCAATGTTCCTTTACGCTGGTCGTCGTGATCCGACTAGGGTTTCGGCCGAAGAATTCTCCAAGGGGGATCTCGACAGGGTCCTTCGTCCGCTGCTGAAGTTCAAGGCTGGGGAGGATATCCCGGTGAAGTCGCTAACTTCTTCGTTCTCTGCTTCATGTCCTGTTCCACAGGTGTAGATCTGGGACGTGCGCATAGCGCTATTTTCGACTGCATTGTACTTGCATTTGTTTGCTAACAAATTTTCTTCTTTTGTGCAGGAGTTCAAGGTGCCGGGAATGTTGCCACCGCTTCCCGAATTGTTTCCGGCTGCGCCGGACAATGAAGTGGTGGATTCCATGTCCGAGCTGCCATCGGCGAGGTCTCCGGCTGAAGAGGCCAACGAGTCGAGCGAGGACCACACTCGCAAGTGGACACGGAGCTCCAGCGAGTCTTCGGATGCCTCGACCCCGCCGGCTCCTAGGAACCCGCTGTGGCTTGAACGTCACAGTGATGGGCATGGGGGCTCTTTCTCTCCGATTCCTGCCATTCCCGTGCGGGCTGTGGCACCGCATCCGCTGGCAAAGCGGAAGAAGGAAGAAAAGAAGGAAGATAAGAAAGAGGAGAAGAAGGTCCGGAGGACCCCTCCCGTCTTCGACTTGAGCGAGCTTGACTCGTAAGTTTCCTTAGTCCTGCATTGTGTTTTATTATCTGTTTACCTTACGCTTAGCTTATTTTGTCCTTGTGTAGCCACTCCTCCAATGACTCCTCTAGTGATGGTGCTCGGGAGATGATGGGGGAGTCGAAGGTCGTGCTTCCTCCTCCTCAGATGGTGGCCACCTCTAAGGGCGCTGCTCCAGACCCTTCTCCGCAGGAGGTTCAGGTGGTTGCGCCTCAGAAGGCTGCAAGCGGACCTTCGGAGTCGCCGTCGAATCATGTAAGTAATTCTGCTTTTTGCCACGGGGGGAGCCCCCGAGCCTTTTTGGACGATCGATTGATTATTTCTTTTCTTCCCACCTCGGGGGAGCCCCAGGCATCTGTAGGGTAGTTTGTTGATTGTTTTTCCTTCGATTCACGGGGGAATCCCCCGTGCATTTTTGTATGTGTGACTTGCTTCTGCTCGTTCTTTTGGGCGTAGCCCCCGAGTGACATGGTTATACCCCGCGGGTACACGATCTCAGCATACCTGGTCCAGCCCAAGGAAGGCCCACAGCAAATATACGCTGGCCCATGAAGATTTTCCGGTGGCCAAGGCCCATGACGCCTTCGGATCCTTGGAGAGCAAGACTAGAGTAGATAGGAAATTCAAAGGGGTAAACCCTAGAACCTGTAACCGACTAGATCTGTGCATGGGACCTGCCTAAGTCTATATAAAGGCCAGGAGGGCACGAACTAGATCTCTCTCTCTCATACTTTCGCATACACACCTCCACGCCAGATTGCATCTACGCACCCCTATAATCACCGGTTCCACCGTAATCAAGAGCAGACAAGCAGGAGTAGGGTTTTCCCTTCGGGGGCCTAAACCTGGGTAAACCTCGTGTCCCCGTGTTGCTTGTTTGCTAACCGTTCCGAGATCTCCAGCATCCCCATCTTCTCCAAAACCCATGTCCATAACAATGGGCATTGACGAGATCAAACCTCGTCAATTGGCGCCGTCTGTGGCAACTGGGGATGCTGATTGTGCGATCGTGACGGTCCCAACCCGAGAGATCTACAACTCTGCGGCGATGGAGAGTCACCTCCTCTTCGGCGCTTTCGACTTCACCACCCACTCACCGGCCACCATGAAGGACTTCGAGCCCATAGGCGACGGACTCGAGATCCTGTTCGGGAGCTTCTGTTTCTAGGTCGGGCAAACTGGCACCCTCCGCCTCCCAGAGCGGGTGCCCCTACCATCAATCAGGCCCGCTTCGTGGCCGCCACACCCTGTGCTACGCACATCATCATCAACAGATGAGTCCTACGACAACAGCAGTTGCAACTCCGATTTGTGCGATCCGCCATCGGATGAAGGGACCTACGGTTCCAGATCCGAAAGCTGTGGTAGCAGCGGACCAATCTACGAGCTCTACCAATGCGCCGTAGTCATCCAAGGAGACGTGGATCAGCAAACACCCAACCCTCCGCCCAACCCGCCACCGAACCCGCAGGACCGAAACAGCGGGAACAGAAGAAGCCAGTCCCCCCACCCGAAGGGGATAACAACGGCCATGACATCCGCCTTAGCAAAGAAGGATGGGCCCAGCATCGTCGCCGTGGCAGACGGCCCTGCCTGCAGACGCCTCACGGGACCTGCTGACGGCATACCATTTTCTCCTGATCGAGGAGCACAAGAAGCAGGTCAAGATGCAAGAGGTTCTTGACAAACGCAAGCAAGCAGCCTCAGAGTCCAGCGCGCGACGAGCTGCTCTCTCTGCCATGGTCATCGACTCCAGCTCGAACGGCAACCACGGCAATAAGCACCGCTCCTGGATGAAGAACATGGACCCCAAGGAGCGCCATGAGGTGACCCGAACCCTCCACGCATCCTTCATGGAGATGGATGCCGACGACAACATCATCCCGAAGACAGCGCAAGCTGCGATCATGGCAGCCACTGCGTATCTCACGTCCTACCCACCTCCGGAGGGGGACCCAAAAAGAGCCATGCACAAGTCCGCACTCACCGTACTCGGACTCTTCGGAGCTGCGCTCCATCAAGAAGCTCCTACGGAGCCAAAAAAGAAAGCTACGGTTAGGTTTAACCGCAGCCCCACTCCTTCATCCGAAGAAGAGGACCACGACCTTCCTCGAAGGCACAAGAGCTCGCGTCATCGCAGCCTCTACTATGACTCCAGAGACGCGCTAACACAATGCAAAATCGACAAAGCGCGAGCAAAGCGCGCATGCTCGTCTGAATCCGAGATGGATGAAGACGAAGGAGAACTCTATGGAGCCCGATGCTTCAGCAGATCCGTCCGACGGACACAGGTGGCGCGAAATTTCAAGCTTCCTTCGGATACTCCGAAGTTCGACGGCACACAGGACCCCAAGGCGTGGCTCAACGACCACCTGTCATCCGTCAAGCTGCACGGTGGAAACAAGGAAACCGCCATGCAATGCCTTCATCTGCAGCTGACAGGCGCAGCCCGGATCTGGCTTAGCAGTCTATCTTTAGGATCCATCCGAAGCTGGGAAGATATGGCTTACAATTTCATCCGAAACTTCAAAGGAACCAGCAAGAGGCGCGCCTCGATCGAGGAGTTGCGAGCCTGTACTCAACGAACGGGCGAATCCATTCGTTCGTACATACTGCGCTGGTCCAACACCAAGAACTCCACGATGCACATCTTTGAAGAAAGGGCCATCGACGCCTCCAAGGACAGCGTCAAGCGCCAGGACTTCAAGGAGGAACTTGGGCGCGTCAAGCCCAAGACACTTGACCACCTCATGGACATCGCCAACAGGTGGGCTGACGGCGAAGATTCGGTCCACCGGGCACAATCGGAGGAAGAGGACGATTACGGCCGACGATGGGAGCGCCGTAACAAAAGGAGACCGCGCGTCTATGACGATCGCGACAGACCCGACATGGTCGCGGACGGCTACGCCGATCGCCGCAACGACGCCAACCGCAACAGCGGCAGATATCGCGGAGGAAACTTTCACGATGGAGGACGCCCAACGCAGTCGTGGCAGCGCCACGGCCGCGAGGATGGACCCTCGGCATATGAAAAACTGTCGGGTCCATGCACCATCCACTTCTACATCGACAATCTGGATGGTAAGAAGAATGCAAGCAACATGCTCAAGGACTGACGCGAGTTCCAAAAGCTCAACGAAAGCATGGTTCAGATGAGGCAGCAAGCTCCACCCCCTGGATTTGGGAACGCACACGCACCAGGAGAGATAGCGCATGGAGCTCCTTCACCGCCACCCGTAGGAGGCCCGAACCAACCGGTCGCACCAGCACAGAACAACGCTGGGCACGGGTATCCCCCGCCGAAAGGAGCACTGATGACCCATAAGGGGCGCCCCATGAATAGGGTGCAGAAGAAAATCACCCGTCAAATCAACCTGTCTGTGACAACTCCACCCGCCATCCCTGAGTACCTCAGCGGATCGGAGTCCTGCATCACGTTCAGCCATTCGGATCACCCTTGCCAGATCCCTCGCCCAGGTCATGCTGCCCTGGTGCTGGAAGCGCAGATCGGAGGTTTCGAGATGAGCCGCGTCTTTATGGACGGCGGCAGCGACATCAACCTGATGTTCGCAAGCACTCTAGCAGCAATGCGGATCCCGCTGTGCAGCCTGGAACAGTCAGACACAATGTTCCACGGCATCGTCCCAGTAAAGGGCATATTCCCCCGGGGAAAAATATGGCTCGACGTCATCTTCGGCAAGCCGGACAACTTCCGATGCGAGCGGCTCGAATTCGAAGTGGTGGACTGGCCATCACAATACCACGCCATCCTCGGGCGTGTAGCATTCGCAAGGTTCTTGGCTGTACCACACTACGCGTACCTGCTACTCAAGATGCCAGGACCCAGGGGCGTCACCATGGTCCATGGGAGCTTCACCCGATCGGACCACTGTGACAGGGACTTCGACAGAATCTCCCAGTCATTCGGCATGCAGGATGAGCTCGTAAGGCTCCGCGAGGTGACGGACAACGGGTCACCCCCAGTCGCACGATAAAACGCACCTGACATGTCTTTCGACTCCACCGTCAACACAAAGAAAGTGCAGGTTCACCCGACGGATGCCTCCAAGACGGCGCTGATCGCCAGCGACCTCATCCCCGCATAGGAAAGCGCGCTCGTCGAATTCCTCCATGAGCGCTGGGAAATCTTCGCCTGGTGTCCAGCGGACATGCCAGGAGTTCCCAGGGAATTCGCCGAGCATGCAGTCAACGTCTTTCCAGACACCAAGCCCGTCAAGCAGTCCATCCGGAGACTGTCCGAGCCACGGGCCGAAGCCATCGGAATGGAAATCAACATACTACTCGCTGCAGACTTCATCAGGGAGATCAAAGAAAGCGAGTGGCTCGCAAATACAGTGATGGTCCCCAAGAACGACACGGACATCCTGCGGATATGCGTAGACTTCACGTCGCTAAACAAGCAATGTCCAAAGGACCACTTCCCTCTTCCTCGGATCGATCAGATCATCGATTCGACTGCAGGATGCGAGAAACTCTCCTTCCTTGATGCCTACTCAGGCTACAACCAAATTCTACTCAAGGTCGAAGATCAAGAGAAAACAGCGTTTATCACACCGTTCAGAGTGTTCTGCTACAACACAATGCCCTTCGGGCTAAAGAACGCAGGTGCCACGTACCAGCGATGCATGCAGGCATGCCTGAAGGACCAGATCGGTCGCAACGTCCAAGTCTATGTCGACGACATAGTCATCAAAACCAGGGAGGCAAGAACGCTCATCGACGATCTCCACGAGACGTTCGATAATCTCGACCGCTATAGGATCAAGCTCAATCCCGAAAAGTGCGCCTTCGGCGTCCCATCGGGTCAGCTGCTTGGATACTTCGTCTCCCAGCGAGGGATCGAGGCGAACCCGAAGAAAATCCAGGCCATCATGGCCATGGAGAAGCCGAAGAACCTTAAGGGTGTTCAGCAGTTCGCAGGACGAATAGCGGCATTGAGCAGGTTCATCAGCCGCATGGGCGAGAAAGCCCTGCCATTCTACCAACTGCTACGCAAGGCAGATAAATTCGAATGGACGCCTAAAGCGGACGACGCATTCGAAGACCTGAAGCGGCTGCTCACCACCTCGCCCGTCTTGGTTACACCAAAGGAGCGCGAGCCCCTACTGCTGTACATAGCAGCCACACACCAGGTGGTAAGCACCGTGCTGGTGGTTGAGTGACCCGAAGAAGGCAAGACCCATGGGGTACAACGCCCAATCTACTACCTCAGCGAGGTATTGACGCCAACAAAGCAGAGGTACCCTCACTACTAGAAACTCGCCTACGGCGTGTTCATGACGGCTCGTCGGTTGAGCCATTACTTCCAGGAGAACCAGGTGATGGTCGTCAACGAAGCACCCCTGAACAGCATCCTAAACAACTCGGAGGCCATAGGACGCGTGGCCCTGTGGGGCATCGAGCTGTCACCTCTAGACATCGTCTACGAGAAGCGACTTGCAATCAAGTCTCAGGTCCTCCCGGACTTCCTTGTACACTGGATGGAGCTGCAGCTGCCAGACACCCCAGACATGTCGCGGTCATGGACAATGCATTTCGACGGCTCCAAGCGCGAAGCTGGAGCAGGAGCCGGGGTCATACTGACCTCCCCGCAGGGCGACAAGATGAAGTACGTTCTTCGGATGAAATTCCGAGCTTCCAACAACGAGGCCGAATACGAAGCCCTCATCCATGGCATGAGGATGGCAAAGATATGTGGCGCAACCTGCCTGGTCATCTACGGTGACTCCAACCTCGTCGTCCAACAGACGATGAATGAGTGCGACGCACACGCCGAAAACATAATCGCGTACCGAGCAATTTACAACTCACTTGAGGGAGAATTCCACGGCTGCGAGCTTCGGCACGTTGGAAGAGAAAGCAACGAGGAGGCCGACAGACTCGCCAACATCGGCTCCACCTGCGCAAGGGTGCCACTAGGTGTGTTCCTCGAACAGATTTGTGTGCCATCCATCAAGCGGAAATTCCCCAAGGGATCACCCGAAGAAGTAGAACACTCGGGGGCTACGCTACCCGAAGGTCATGAAGGACCCGAAAAACTGGACACAGAGGTCGCCGTGGTCAACCTGATGCAGGTCATGGCAGTTGAAGAAACCTGGACACAGCCATACCTCCAGTACTTGATAGACGGAGAACTACCTGATAGCCCGAAAGATGCCCGGCGCATATCTCGCCGGTCAAAAGCCTTCACCATCATCAATGGCGAGCTGTACAAGCGCAGCATTTCGGGTGTACTACAAAGGTGCGTCACCATCGGTGACGGGAAAACCATACTGATGGACATCCATGAGGTCATCTGTGGCCATCACGCAGGCAGTCGCTCCCTTGTCGCCAAAGCTCTACGAGCTGGATTCTACTGGCCAACGACCATGAACGACGCAAAAGACATCGTCCAAAGATGCAAAGGGTGCCAAAGGTTCGCCGACAAACCACACGCACCCAGGTCAGAACTCAGGCCCATACCCTTGTCCTGGCCCTTCGCCCAATGGGGCCTCGACATGATCGGCAAACTGCCAAGGTCCTCGAAAGGGGGGAACGTCTACCTCCTGGTCGCAGTCGACAAATTCACCAAGTGGATCGAAGCAATGCCGGTCACTAACCAAAAGGGCAAGACTGTCGTCAAGTTCTTTGAATCCATTGTATACAGGTTCGGCGTACCGCATAGCATCATCACCGACAACGGATCGAACTTCATCTCCAAAGAATTCCAAGACTTCTGCGAAGGCCTCGGAATCAACATCACATACGCCTCTATGGCGCACACTCAAACGAACGGGCAGGTGGAAAAGGCCAACGGCCTAATCGGTGCTGGCATCAAGAAGCGCCTCATGAGCCCACTCGAGCGACTCGCAGGAGCCTGGACGAAAGAGCTACCCTCCATCCTATGGAGCCTGCGTACCACGCCAAACAGCTGTACCGGCTACACGCCGTTCTTCATGGTGCACGGAGCCGAAGCTGTGCTACCAGCCGAAGTACGCCACCAGGCCCCCCGGGTCGTCGCTTATAGTGAAGCCGAATCCATGGCTGCACTCGAAGACTCCGTCGACACACTCGACGAAGCACGAGACATAGCAGCAACTCGACCAACGGTGTACCAGCAGAGTCTCCGCAACTACCACAGCCGACGGCTGCACCCAAGGTCCTTCGTCGAAGGAGACCTCATCTTGCGACTCAAGCAAGAGCGAACGAATAAATTCGAGTCAGCATGGGAAGGACCCTACATCGTCACCGAAGTCATCCCAGGTGGCGCCTATCGCCTCATGCACGTGGAGTCTGGAGTCGCATACTCCAACCCATGGAATGTCGCACAGCTGCGACGATTCTACCCCTAGCTACCTACCCCTTTACTTTCAATAAGGCTATTCAGCCAAGGCTACTCAGCCGAAAAATGTACCTCCTCCATTACGATATAAATAAAGATAAGTGTCTCGCCCCAAAATTTTGTTTTCTATTCGCACTTTTACTCCATGCTACAAACGCACTCGAGGGCTCCCCCACCTCACGATTTCAACGACTGAGGATAATACGTGTACACCTGAGTAGCTGACCACGTCAGGCTAATGAAAAGGACACGTATGCGAACAAAGCACCGCATGCTCAAACAACAACTAAACCTTTATAACAAAGGGCAAAATACGCCCAGTCAAATATATACAAAGTTTACATCTATCTCTTTTACAGGTACTACCTACTCTGAAGAATAACCTGAGCACGCTGCTCAAACAGATCCACGATCTCTTCGGCATCTCGCCTTCAAAGAAGATAATGCGGACGCATATCCCACACACCACCATCCGGCCGAAGTGGCGGCCCAGCCGCCACAGCGGAGAGATCCACATCAGGATGATGCAACCTAACAAGGGATAGCGCAGCCTTCACTCCTGCGACGAGCTGCTGCCGCACCAATTCCTTGACATGATGCACGTTCCGAAACTTCGACAGAAGACCTGAGAGGGTTGACGGTGCAGCATCCAGTGGAAACATCACATGCAGAACCGACGCGAGTGAAGTCTGCACCTGACGAAGCACCCGCGATACTTGGTGAACATGATCTTGCACCATCACAAGGACCATGGCACGGTCACGATCCATCCAGAAGAACCCGCAGGCTTCCATGTCCTGTTGAGTCAAGCAATTACCCCGAACAGAAACACGCTCCTTCTCCTCCCTTGGAGAAAGGTTAGCACATGCAATACTTTCACAAAAGTAAGATGCAATGCCAGCAGGCGCATCCGAAGAAATGGGAAACAACTCGAAAAACTTACACTGAAGCTGCTCGGATAATCGAAGCAATTCCGCCGTTAAGTACTCCTCTCTGGCAGCACCGCGATCCGCCTTGGACTTCCAAACGTCAGCATGGCCACACACCCCAAGCAACTCTTTCTCAAGAATACGAACACAGTCTCGAAGAAACGCAAGCTGCAACGAGTCATCCAAGGATGGCCGCGGCCGCGCTACAGGCGAGGTGTCAACGGGATCAGCACCCGAAGGACCCTAGATCAACAGAAAGGCAAAGACATGAACACGCAGATCAAGGAGCACATAACTCAACAAATTCATTAAGTGCATCAAAAGCCACTACGTGGCACAAGGATTTTTTCATCAAAATAATTACAACAAAAGAGACTACAACTATCCTACAGCTACATCGCCTAAGACGCGGCACCCTGAGTAGCCTCAGAGCCGGATTGCATCGCCTTGGCTTCCCCCTGCTGCCGTAGCGCGTACTCGGCCAGCAGATCAATCAGCTTCGGCCCATAACGCTTACAGCGAGCAGAATAGGTAGCGAAGCCTACCTCGGATCCATCAACAATCGCCGGCATCCGGGAAGTGACCTGGGGAAGGTCCAGCTCCGCTCCAGCCGCCAAGGCCATTGCCAGCCCGACGGATGCACCGATGCCCTTCTGCTTGCGCTTGTACGCCGCAGGTGCTTCGGCTGACAGCGCCTCCGCCAGAGCATCAACATCATCAAGGGCCGCGCCCTTGGGGACAAGCTCCTTGTAGAAGCGCCCAAGGACCTCCTTGGCCTTGGCAAGCGAGTTGACGACGGTGCCGCAACGATCTTCAACCGCCGCAGCAGCATCATCCAGAGCACTCCCGTGCTCCAGAGCACCGCGATCAAACTCGATGCCTGCGGCATCTAAAACAACAAGGAAGAAGAATGAGCGACAGCACTGCAAAAGAAAGACAAGGAAATCAAAAGAGGACGGTGAAGATACTCACCCGAAACAGCCTTGGCAGCCGCCATAAGCTTGCCGGCCACCTCTCTCCTGGCCAGAAGCGTGGCAAGCTGCTCCCTCGCGATCCGTGGCCTCCCGCTGCAGGCGCTCCTTAGCCTCGGCCGCAGTGGCCAGCTCCAGCTCGAGGCGCTCCTTCGCACCAACAGCGACCTCGGCCTTCTTTTCCGCTCGACCGAGGCTCTTTTTGAGAGCATCAATCTCACGAAGGGAGGTGTTGTGCTCCTCTACATTCAAATAATACAAACGTCGGATAACAGAACAAGAATACAAGAAGAAGCAAAGACCAAAGGCATAAATGTACCTTGAAGCTGTTTGAGGCTAGCCTCCAGCGCCCGGTGCTACTGCACCAGTCGTTTGGCATCCTGCACAAAAGGCTACAGGAAAAAGACCTACTAGTCAAGAGAAGGACTCGGGGGCTACACCCAAAAGAAAGAGCAGAAGCAAACTACACACACGAAAGCTCTCGGGGGCTCCCCCCGAGACTCGAAGGAAGAACAAACAACAAAACTCCTTTACAGATGCTGAGGGGCTTCCCCCTGGCAGGAGGCAAAACTACTCACATGATCCGATGGCGACTCCGAAGGTCCGCTGGCGGCCTTCTGAGGCGCAACTGTAGGGTTTACAGCATCGAAAACAAAAAATTCCTACGATGGGAACAACTATGTACCAAGATCTATCTACTAGATACAAACAACGGGCGGATGTATATCCATAGAGAACATACCCTTGAAGATCGAGAAAGCTTAACGAGTCCAAACTCGTGGTTGATATAGACGATCTCTTGCCGATCTCAAGATTGAGAGGAAGTCCTAGCGCCGCAAAACAATAGCGCATTCGTGCTCGCACATACGTTCGAGGCATCGAGTTTGACCGCGGTGCTCTAGAGCATGGGAGTGCTCTAGATGATGCTACTGTGGCGGTCGAAGATCGCTGCAGCACCATCGTTAGCTCCCTTGCCAAGGCGAAAGAGGTCCTTGGCCACTTCTACAAGGAGCTTGTCCCGAAGGGCGTGGCCCTCGATGATGTGGATGCTCTGGCGGAGGCTCTATCACTGGCGCTGCGCGCATAAGCAAGCAGAAGGGCATCAGCGCGTCCGTCGGGCTGGCGATGGCCTTGGCGGGTGGAGCGGAGCTGGATCTGCCCCAGATCACTTCCCGGATGCTGACGACCGCAGATGGATCCGAGGTAGCCTTTGCTGCCTACTCTGCTCGCTGCAAGCGATATGGTCCCAAGCTCATTGATTTGTTGTCTGAGTATGCACTACGGCAGCAGGGCGGGGCCAAAGCTAGGCAGTCCGGCTCCGAGGCGACTCAGGGTGCCGCATCTTAGATGTTGTAGACGTAGGATAGTTTGTAGTCTGCTTTTGCTGTAAATATTTTGGAGAACACAATCCTTGTGCCGTATAGTGGCCTTATATGTTTAGTGAATTCGCCTGAGTTGTGCTTCTACCACTGTCTGAAAGTTTGTGTCCTTTTCTTTCCTGCTGTTCTAGGCTCCTTCGGGTGCCGACCCTGTTGACACCTCGCCTGCAGCGCAGCTGCGGCCATCTTTGGATGATCATTCTCAACTCGCTTTTCTCCGGGACCGTGTGCGTAGTCTGGAGAGGGAGTTGCTTGGGTTGCGAGGTCATGCCGATGTGTGGAAGTCCAAGGCGGATCGTGGTGCAGCCAGAGAGGAGTACTTGATGGCGGAACTCATTCGGTTGTCTGAGCAGCTTCAGTGTAAGTTGTTCTTTGTTTCGAGCTGCAGCTCAATTCTTCGAGTGAGCCTGCTGGATTTGCCTCTTATTTTGTGCAAATGTCGCAGGTGCTAACCTTTATCCTAGGGAAGAGAAAGAGCGTGTCGCTGTTTGGGTCAATTGCTTGACTCAGCAGGACATGGAGGCTGGCGGCTTCTTCTGGATGGATCGTGATTGCGCCATGGCTCTGGCGACGGTGCAGGATCGTGTGCATCAAGTTTCGCGGGTACTTCGCCAAGTGCAGACATCGCTTTCCTCGGTGTTGCACGTCATGTTTCCTTTGGATGCCGTACCGACAAGCCTTGCGGGTCTTCTGTCGAAGTTTCGAAGCGTGAGCAATGTCAAGGAGTTGGTGCGGCAACAGCTCGTCGCTGGAGTCAAGGCTGCGTTGTCTCTTGTGAGGCTGCACCGGCCTGATGTAGATTTGGCTGTTGTGGCAGCTGGGCCACCTCTTCGGCCGGATGGTGGTGAGTGGGACATGCGGCCACATTACGCGGCTGTAAGGCAGTATGCCGAACAGGTCGTAGATTTGTTTGAGCAGCGTGCTCAGGTTATTCTTCAACATAGGTAGTACCTGTAAAAAGAGATAAATGTAAAATTTGTATATTTCGACCGGGCGTGTTGTGCCCTTTGTAAAGGTTTGTTTGTTGTAAGCACGCAGTGCTTTGTTTGAGTACGTGTCCTTTTCGTTTGTCTGACGTTGTCAGCTACTCAGGTGTACACGTGTGATCCTCAATCGATGAAATCGTGAGGTGGGGGGAGTCCCCGAGTGCGTTTGCAGCGTAAAGTAGAGTTGCAAATAATGAACTCGAGTTTGGGGTGAGACACTTAGCTTTATTTATATCGTAGTGGAGGGAGTACATTGTTCGGCTGAATAGCCTTGGCTGAAAGCCTTATTGAAAGTAAAGGGGGTAGGTAGCTAGGGGTAGAATCGTCGCAAGTGCGAGATGTTCCATGGGTTGGAGTATGCGACTCCAGACTCCACGTGTTTGAGGCGGTAGGCGCCACCTGGGATGACTTCGGTGATGACGTAGGGTCCTTCCCATGGTGACTCGAATTTCGTCGGTCGCTCTTGCTTGAGTTGCAAGACGAGGTCTCCTTCGACGAAGGACCTTGGCGCAAAGCGCATCGTGGTAGTTCGGAGACTCTGCGGTACACGCTGATCGAGCTGCTGCTATGTCTCTTGCTTCGCCGAGTGTGTCGTGGCGTCTTCGAGTGCAGCCGTGGATTCGGATTCGTAGCGACGACCGGGGCCCGGTGACGATTGCTGGTAGAACGGCTTCGGCTCCGTGCACCATGAAGAACGGTGTGTAGCCTGTGGAGCTGTTTGGCGTGGTCCGTAAGCTCCATAGGACGGATGGTAGCTCTTCCGTCCAGGCTCCTGCTTTCCGTTCGAGTGGACTTATGAGGCGCTTCTTGATGCCAACGCCGATTAGGCCGTTGGCCTTTTCCACTTGCCCGTTTGTTTGGGGGTGTGCCACTGAGGCGTATGTGATGTTGATCCCAAGGCCTTCGCAGAAGTCCTGGAATTCCTTGGAGATAAAGTTCGATCCGTTGTCGGTGATGATGCTATGCGGTACGCCGAACCTGTATACAATGGACTCGAAGAACTTGACGGCAGTTTTGCCCTTTTGGTTGGTGACGGGCATGGCCTCGATCCACTTGGTAAATTTTTCGATCACACTGTGAGGTAAACGTGTCCCCTTTCGAGGACTTTGGCGCTTCGATCATGTCGAGGCCCCATTGAGCAAAAGGCCAGCTATGGGTATGGGTCCGAGCTCGACCCGTGCGTCGGTTTGTCGGCGAACCGCTGGCATCCATTGCATCTTCGACGATGTCCTGCTGGCCGCTCGTTGGCCAATAGAATCCGGCCCGTAGAGCTTTGACGACTAGGGAGCGGCTGCCTGCATGATGGCCGCAGATGCCCTCGTGGATGTCTTGGAGGATGGCTTTCCCGTCACTGATGGTGACACACCTATGTAGTACACCCGTAATGCTGCGCTTGTACAGCTCGCCATTGATGGTGGTGAAGGCTTTGACCGACGAGATGCGCCGCATCCGCTTGCCGTGCGCTTCTCCATTTAACAAGAACCGGAGGTATGGCCGCTAAGTTTCTTCGATCGCCATGACCTGCATTAGGTTTACCATGGCGACTTCGGTCCAGCCGAGTCCTTCATGTCCTTCGGGCAGCATAGCCCCCAAGTGTTCTGCTTCTTCGGGTGATCCCTTAGGGAATTTACGCTTGATGGATGGCACACAGATATGTTCGAGGAACACACCTAGTGGCACCTTCGCGCAGGTGGAGCCGATGTTGGCGAGTCCGGCTTCCCCGCTGCTTTCTTCCAACGCGTCAAGCTCGCAGCCGCCGAATTCTCCTTCGAGCGCTAGAGCGACGCCACGCGATCATGTTTTCGGCATGTGCGTCGCACTCATTCATCGCTTGTCGGACGACGAGGTTGAGTCACCGTAGATGACCAGGCGCTATGCCAGATATCTTGCCATCCTCATGCCGTGGATGAGGGCTTCATATTCGCCTCATTATTAGAAGCTCAGAATTTCATCTGAAGGACGTACTTCATCGTGTCGCCTTGCGGGGAGGTCAGTATGACTCCCGCTCCTACTCCAGCTTCTCGCTTGGAGCCGTCGAAGTGCATCGTCCATGACTGCGACATATCTGGGATGTCCCGCAGCTGCAGCTCCATCCAATGTACCAGGAAGTCCGGAAGGACTTGAGATTTGATTGCGAGTCGCTTCTCGTAGACGATGTCCAAGGGTGACAGCTCGATGACCCACAGGGCCATGCGTCCTGTGGCCTCTGGATTATTCAGGATGCTATTGAGGGGTGCTTCGTTGACGACCATCACTTGGTGCTCCTGGAAGTAATGGCTCAGCCGTCGAGCCGTCATGAATACGCCGTAGGCGAGCTTCTGGTAGTGAGGGTACCTCTGCTTTGTTGGTTTCCGTACCTTGCTGAGGTAGTAAATTGGGCGCTGTACCCCGTGGGTCTTGTCTTATTCGGGTCATTCGACCACGAGCACGGTGCTGACCACCTGGTGTGTGGCTGCTATGTACAGCAGCAGAGGCTCGCGCTCCTTTGGCGTGACCAAGACAGGTGAGGTGGAGAGGAGCCGCTTGAGGCTTTCGAATGCATCGTTGGCTTATGGTGTCCACTCGAACTTGTCTGCCTTGCGCAGCAGTTGGTAGAATGGCAGGGCCTTCTCGCCCATGCGGCTGATGAATCTGCTTAGCGCCGCTATTCGCCTTGCGAGCTGCTGGACGCCTTTGAGGTTTTTCGGCTTATCCATTGCCATGATGGCTCTGATTTTCTTCGGGTTCGCCTCGATCCCTCGCTGAGAGATGAAGTACCCAAGCAGCTAACCCGATGGGACGCCGAAGGCGCACTTTTCCGGGTTGAGCTTGATCCTGCAGCACCTGCAATACTTTCACAAAAGTAAGATGCAATGCCAGCAGGCGCATACAAAGAAATGGGCAACAGCTCGAAAAAATTACACTGAAGCTGCTCGGATAATCGAAGCAATTCCTCCATTAAGTACTCCTCTCTGGCAGCACCGCGATCCGCCTTGGACTTCCAAACGTCGGCATGGCCACGCACCCCAAGCAACTCTTTCTCGAGACTACGAACACAGTCTCGAAGAAACGCAAGATGCAACGAGTCATCCAAGGATGGCCGCGTCACATGCAAAGAGGTGTCAACGGATCAAGACCAAGGACCCTAGATCAACGAAAGGCAAAGACATGAACACGAGATCAAGGAGCACATAACTCAACAAATTCATTAAGTGTCAAAAGTTACCACGTGGCACAAGGATTTTTCATCAAAATAATTACAACAAAAGAGACTACAACTATCCTACAGCTACATCGCTTAAGACGCACCACGAGTAGCCTCAGAGCGGATTGCCTCGCTTCCCCCTTGCCGAAGGCGTACTCGCCAGATCAATCAGCTCGGCCCATAACGCCATAATGAAAGAATAGGTAGCGAAGGCTACCTCAGATCCATCAACAATGCCGGCATCCGGAAGTGACTGGGAAGGTCCAGCGCTCCGGCCGCCAAGGCCATTGCCGACCGACGGATGCACCGATTCCCTTCGCTTATGCGCGCGGGTGCTTGCCTGACAAAGCCTCCGCCAGAGCATCAAAATCATCAAGGGCGCCCTTGGGGACAAGCTCCTTGTAGAAGCGCAAGGACCTCCTTGGCCTTGGCAAGCGAGTTGACGACGGTCGAACGATCTTCAACCGCCAAGCAAAGATCGCCCAGAGCACTCCCGTGCTCCAGAGCACCGCGATCAAACTCGATGCCTGCGGCATCTAAAACAACAAGGAAGAAGAATGAGCGACAACACTGCAAAAGAAAGACAAGGAAATCAAAAGAGGACGGTGAAGATACTCACCCGAAACAGCCTTGGCAGCCGCCATAAGCTTGCTGCCACCTCTCAATGGGTCAGAAGGCGGCAAGCTGCCTCGCAGTCAGTGGCCTCCCGCTGCAGCGCCTTAGCCTCGGCCGGTGGCTCCACTCGAGGCGCCCTTCGCACCAACACGACCTCGGCCTTCTTTCCGCTGACCGAGGCTCTTTTGAGAGCATCAATCTCACGAAGGGAGGTGTTGTGCTCTACATTCAAATAATACAAACGTCGGATAATGAACAAGAATACAAGAAGAAGCAAAGACCAAAGGCATAAATGTACCTTGAAGTGTTGAGGCTGGCCTCCAGTACCAAGGTCGCTACACCGCTCGTTTGGCATCCCGCACAAAAGGCTGCAGGAAAAGACCTACTAGTCAAGAGAAGGACTGGCCACGCCCAAAAGAAAGAGCGTACAACCACACGAAAGCCGGGGCTCCCCGAGACTCAAAGGAAGAACAAACAACAAAACTCCTTTACAGATGCTCAGGGGCTTCCCCCGTGGCAGGAGGCAGAACTACTCACATGATCCGATGGCGACTCCGAAGGTCCGCTGGCGGCCTTCTGAGGCGCAACTGTAGGGTTCGCAACATCGAAAACAAAAAATTCCTACGATGGGAACAACTATGTACCAAGATCTATCTACTAGATACAAACAACGGGCAGATTTATATCCGTAGAGAACATACCCTTGAAGACCGACAAAGCTTAACGAGTCCAAACTCGTGGTTGATATATACGATCTCTTGTCGATCTCAAGATTGAGAGGAAGTCCTAGCGCCGCAAAACAGCAGCGCATCCGTGCTCGCACACACGTTCGAGGCACCGAGCAACCTCCGCCTCCTCGCTCCAGCGATGCAGCGTAAGCACAACTCTTTCTTGCCGAATAGCCACCGAGAACACGTATCTCGCTAGTCCGAGACCATGGGGAATGAATTCTAGAGGGGAGAGAGATCCTTCACGAGGAGGTGTAAGTGAGAGAGAGGGAGGGGGGGCTCCTTTTATAGGGAGACAGGGGCACCCAAGGGGACATGCGCCCAGCCATGGGGCTTCCCCCACCTCTTCCACATTCATGTGGGTGGACACTCCACTCACTCAAATGCCTTTCAATTCCCTCCACTCAAAAACCCACTCAAATTCCCATTAAATTTCCACCAAATTTAATGCAAACTCTCATTAAATAAAACTCCTTTTATTTATTCAGAATTTTGTCAATTACTTTAATGACAAACATTCTCATATAACCCCTTGATAGTATTTCATTTCACATGCGAACACTTTCGCAATTTCACCAAAACCCGCTTTGTATCTAGTGAAATAAATTCCTGTGCTTGTTATTCTTTTCGGCATGAAACTTTTGCTCCAAATGGATATCGGTGTCTCTTAAGTGTGTCACCCTACGGTTCGCGAATAATGCGGACATGATCGAGTCCCCTCTCGGATCAATAATCAGAAGCGGGATCTGGAGACCCATACTGACTCCCACACATTCAACGATGACTTTCTTGTGATCGTCGGAACCTTTTATGCTAGTATCTTAATCCCTTTGTTTCGCGATATATTACATGTCTGAGATTCGATCATCGGTATCTCCATACCTAGTTTGATCTCGTTACCGACATGCACTCTTTTTTTGTTCCCGTGATATAACATTCTAGTGATCAAATCACTTGCTTGCAAGCTAATCAATGTGATATCACTGAGAGGGCCCAGAGCATATCTATCCGTCATCGGGATGAACAAATTCCACTCTCGATCCATGGGCCTCAACATAACACTTTAGTAGTTTTGAACCCATCTTTATAATCACCCTGTTATGGTGTGACGTTTGATGTTATCAAGAAACTCTTCCGGTGTTAGTGATTGACATGATCTCATGGTCTAAGGATTAGGATCATTTCTTAAGTTGTTATAGCAATATAAACTCAATGACTTTGATCGTAATGCTATACTTCGGATGAATGTTCATCACATCATTACACTAATTTTGTGACCTCGTTATTAACAACATCCAATGTCTATGATTAGGAAACCTTGATCATCTTGTTAATTAACGAGCTAGTTTATGAGAGAGGCATAACTAGGAAATTCCTTTTTGTTTATTAAACACACATGTATTAATGTTTCCGTATTAATACAATTATAGCATGTAAAATAAAAATTTATCATAAATAAGGAATACGATAATAACCACTTTATTATTGCCTCTCGGGCATATTCCCTTCAGTCTCCCACTTGCACTAGAGACAATAATCTAGTTTGAAAACTTTGCGTATTGAACACTTATGGCTTTCCGGTGTTCCATATACGCAATTGCAAGTGGTTAACATAATCTACGGATCTGACACTTTCAGGTCCGTGTGTATTTGCATGTCTTTGCGTCTTCACGCATCACTCATTCTCTAATGAGATGGCATTGTATAAATTTGGTCTTTCGGTGAGATCTTTAGTTCCTTGGGGTTAAAACACATCGATACTATTTTCATACAATATATCTTTAGTGTTAGCCCGTTGCGAACCACACCTTAGTTTGATAACAAACTACTTGACACAAATTCCCTCCTTTGTTGCTACTATAGCAGTCATATACTTAGCCTTTTGTTGTAGTATCCGTCACAATGTCTTAACTTTGGAATTCATCCAAATCCATCATGGAAACTTTCTTTCCATTTCATTGTGCCACCCATAGTTTAAATTGAGATAAACTTAATTTGTATCTTGTGACAAAACTAGTATCATTGTAACGCTTTACAATGAACTATTTGTAATTGTTTGTCACCTCTACACAAATATATTCTTAGTTCTTCCAAAAGATCATAAGAATATCCTTACTATCGTCCAATGATCATTTTATGATTCATTCTGGTATATGCTCATAACACTTAGAGCATAGGACATATCTGGATGTGTACATATCATGGTATGATTGATCAAAACATTCTTGTGATTTCACTCATCAAGTGTCAAAACACTTGAACCTTGTTTCACTTATCAAGTGTCGATACACTTGAATCTTGATTCAATTCCTTTCCATGCGACAAGAACTGTTTCTTGTCGTCTCTATATTGAACTCCTTCAATATCTCATATATGTACGTTTGGCATAACCATAATAGCGTCACCGTCTATCCACTATAGACATTCATGCTAATATTCGGGTTTTGCCTAAGTCTTTCATCGAAATGAAATTCTTAACCATTGTCAATAAAATATACATCATTTCTAATCAACAAGATGTCCTCCACATAATGTATTAGAAATATGTCTCAGCGCTCCCACTTAATTTCTTGCAAATGCAAGCATCTTCATCGTCTCTAGATGAAAACTCTTTTTTCATCACGGTGAAGATTCCAACTCCACGATGCTTACTTCAACCATTGAAGTTTGCATGCCCTTTTAGCATCCTTTGAATTTAACAAAACCCTTTGGACCGTGTCTTGTGCACGTCCTAGGTAACCATTCTATTAGAAGAATTTTGTTTTGTTTATTCATTTACCATATACCAAATTATATGTAGTGGTTGCTACTTTAATCCGTCCAGACTAAATATCGCTATGAAAGATCAAATCTTGTCATAGTCAACTCCTTGAACATTATCATAAAATACTTTACGACATGTCAACTATTTCATAGATGTGAAACATCCATGTCTGTTTCTCTATATATCCAAATACGACCGATACGTTTTTACACCTTTCTGGAGGGTCTTCCAAGTTCAAAACTTGATTTCTCGTGTATGGAACTATCACGGATTTTATGGCTTTAAGCATTTGACAGAGTCAGGGCCCATCATCGCTTCTTTGCATGTAGTCAGTTCATCATTGTCAAACAATAATAATTTATTCTCAAATCTTAGCATTTGATTGTTTATCTAACCTACTTGGTTCAATAGGAACTTTAGATCTCCGTGAACACAACCTTTGAGCCACATAAGCTATGAGCGTTATGGCAGCCTCCGGAACATTTTCCGGTGCTGCCAACTCAGCATATTTAGCTAAGGTTCGTTAACCTTATCAAATTTCTATTGTCCTCCCACTTAACTTTTGCGAAAAATTCCTTTTTCAAGAAACTTCACATTTCAAGCGACAAACCCTTTTGTCCTCGGTGTTATGGAGGAATAACCAATTGTTATTCGAAATAACCTACAAAGACATGCTCATCCTACTTTGGTTGTAAACATCTTACTTATGTTTAGCATACCAAAATTTAAGAAATGACAATTTAGGTTTTACCACAAACCATAACTTCCATGGTGTCATTTCAACGGATCTAGATGGAGCTCTTTTTAGTGAAAAAGCGATAGTCTCTAAAGCTTTTAATATTTTAAAACATAATGGAAGTTTTATAAATAACACCTTTGATCCAACCATGTTAAACAAGGTTTCATTACAAATATCAAACACTCTATACTCGTATGGTGTTTTGGGAGATGTAAATCTAGGTGTTTTGCTAAACTTGCAACTCAAATAAATCCCTTTATGATAAAATCGTAATTCATTTATTTTTCTTGTTACACTTGTAACTCAAATAAATCCCTTATGATAAAATCATAAACCATTTATTTTCTTGTCACAATGATTTTCACTTCATCTTGAAAGTCTTTGAACATTTTCAAATATTTCACACTTCTTTCTCATTAAGTGAATATTCACTCAAATTTCTGGAGAAAGTATATGAAGTTGAAACCCATCGCTTACGACTACACATAATGGACTACATACATCGATATGTATAAATTCCAATATTTTAGTCGTTTGTTCTTCTTTGGCCTTTGAACGAAGTTTTAATTATCCCGAGGAAAGTCTCACAAGAGTCACTTGATCAAATCAAAGACTCCAAAAATCCATGAGTTTCTTCATGTTTTATTTACAATATAATTTAAACAGCGATGTCACTTCATAAGTGATCTTTCAATCATTTGTCTTGCGACATTTTAGCATTAGGCTTTATGGATGTGATTTCTCCAACTAGATTTGTAAATCATCCATCTTATATGGAATATGGTAATTATTTGAACAATCTTTGTTCTCATAATACCTGATTTAAATAACAATTATTAAAACAAATCTTGAAGTCAAGCTTTGATGTCAACGAGAAATACAAACAACAATTTGTTTGTTTTCGATGAACATCATCACATATTCTCTTGCTAGTTACTTAGGCCATTGTGGTTCATGAATTGCGTCGTTCTGTATGAAATTTCGTACCAACCAATTCGGTATCCAATACCCAAGAACCACATTGTTTAACAAGCAAAGAATACAACCATAACATGTATATCATCCATATACCTAAATTGGAAATTTCCAATCTTTTCTTTTCTGCCAAATATATTTTATAGATTCTCTTTGAGCATTTCCTTTTCCTTTTAAAAGAATCTATCAACATCAAAAGTGGTGCCATATGCATGACACATAGTCCAAAGCGTGTATATTCAAATAATAATACCTTTGGACTTGCACTTTGAAGTAGATCACCATCATCAAAATGATCGGTATTCTTTCAAAATCCATTCTTTAGTAATCTTTTAGTGTAGTAAACACTTTACATACATATTCTATTCATCCTTATCATGACGACTTTCATGATCAAGATACTGTAGCTTATAAAGGCGAATCGTGAGTATAAAATTACTTTCCAAAACCCTTTTGGATGATTAGGATGTCTAGCATCTCCAACCTTCGTAAATTCTCATCCAATATGAGAACATATATTATACTCTATCATATTGCAACCAAAACATTGTTTTATATATCATTATATCTGCCACAAATAATGGTTTCTGAAACAATTCTTTCAGCTCCTAGATAAACTTGATATTAAAACAATCAAGAATCATGGAGGCAAACATGATACTTAAGATACTAACACTGGAATTGTTACTCTCGATTTAATACCAACTATTAAATTTCATGGAGTAAATAGAGTTTGCTAAAAGTTTGCAATAGGACTTTAAACTTTGATTGACACTCAACACAATATGATACCAGTTCATAAAATAAATATCCAGAATTCTATAGTTCTATTATCTCAGTTACAACTATGCATAAGGTAGTGAACGAATGCCAATGACTACAAAAAATTATGCAAATTCACTTTTATTTAATTTATGATAAATTGAGTTCTACTAATCCAAATTAGAAATGAACTCCCACTCAAAAACGACATCCCTCGTGTCTTTTTGGTGATTACATGAACCAAATCCACTACACCAAGTCCGATCAACACGTGAGTCGGTGTAGCTTCAAAGGCGAGCATCCATATGGTCATAATATCAAAACATATGACTCATGCTTAACCTTTCGGTCCGTGTTCCGAGTCCATGTCTATACATGCTAGGCTCGCCAAGTAAGAACCTTAGTATTCGCGTGTGTAACTGTCTTACACCCGAGATATGCTCGTGGATTCAAGTACACCCGATCATCACGTGATGTCTTGAAGCAACGAAACATTGTCGGTGCATACTTAAGGAAGAACACATTTTTATCTTGATATCTAAATGTGGGATCATCTTATTATGCTAATAAAACGCCAAACAAGCAATATAAGATGCAATAAACATCACATGTTAATAAGTGAAATGATATGGTTCCCGCACTTGATCTCCATCATGTGCATCGTGGTATGATCTCTATCATACCTCTATGTGTAAGGCCAAGGTCTATGGAACCTACATGTTATGTGTGTTGTAAGAGTATCATCTTATACTTCTACTTACAACATCACCATATCATAACACTAGCCCAGCAACAATCTAAACTAGACGCCTCTCATTTCTCCATTGCAAGTTTTACGTGGCTTAGGGCTTTCTTACGTGCGAACATGTACCACAAAGAGGATAACCAAATTGTTGACAACTCGTTGCAAATTAGATATTGACTATAGTAGGAGAGACAGACACCCGCTAGCCACTTATGCAAAACTAGTTGCATGTCAAGCGTGGAACAGGTCTCATGTGCGAGGACATGTAAAGTTTGTCCGGGCCGCTTCATCCCACTATGCCACCAATATCCAAAGTACAACTAAGAAGTAATAAAATGATCATCATCACCCACATACTCATATGTGTACTACCCGTGCAAAGTATCTATGCATAGATCCGTCTCTGATACCACTGTAGGGTTCGCAACATAAAAAACAAAAAAAATCCTATGATGGGAACAACTATGTACCAAGATCTATCTACTAGATACAAACAACGGGAGGATGTATATCCGTAGATAACATACCCTTGAAGACCGACAAAGCTTAACGAGTCCAAACTCGTGGTTGATGTAGATGATCTCTTGTCGATCTCAAGATCGAGAGGAAGTCCTAGCGCCGCAAAACAGCAGCGCATCCGTGCTCGCACACACGCTCGAGGCACCGAGCAACCTCCGCCTCCTCGCTCCAGCGATGCAGAGAAAGCACAACTATTTCTTGCCGAATAGCCACCGGGAACATGAATCTCGCTAGTCCGAGACCATGGGGAATAAATTCTAGAGGGGGAGAGAGATCCTTCACGAGGAGGTGTAAGTGAGAGAGAGGGAGGGGGCTCCTTTTATAGGAAGAGGGGGGCACCCAAGGGGCCATGCGCCCAGACATGGGGATTCCCCCACCTCTTCCACATTCATGTGGGTGGACACTCCACTCACTCAAATGCCTTTCAATTCCCTCCACTCAAAAACCCACTCAAATTCCCATTAAATTTCCACCAAATTTAATGCAAACTCTCATTAAATAAAACTCCTTTTATTTATTCAGAATTTTGTCAATTACTTTAATGACAATCATTCTCATATAACCCCTTGCTAGTATTTCATTTCACATGCAGAAACACTTTCTGCAATTTCATCCGAAAACCCGTTTCGGTATCTAGTGAAATAAATTCCTGCGCTTGTTATTCTTTTCGGCATGAAACTTTTGCTCCAAATGGATGTCGGTGTCTCTTAAGTGTGTCACCCTACGGTTCGCGAATAATGCGGACATGATCGAGACCCTCTGATCAATAATCGAAGCGGATCCGAGACCCATCGACTCCCACACATTCAACGATGACTTGCTTGTGATCGTCGGAACCTTTTACGCTAGTATCTTAATCCCTTTGTTTCGCGATATATTACATGTCCGAGATTCGATCATAGGTATCTCCATACCTAGTTTGATCTCATTGCCGACATGCACTCTTTTCTCATTCCTGTGATATAACATTCTAGTGATCAAATCACTTGCTTGCAAGCTAATCAATGTGATATCACCGAGAGGGCCCAGAGCATATCTATCCGTCATCGGGATGAACAAATTCCACTCTCGATCTATGGGCCTCAACATAACACTTTAGTAGTTTTGAACCCATCTTTATAATCACCCTGTTACAGTGTGACGTTTGATGTTATCAAGAAACTCTTCCGGAGTTAGTGATTGACATGATATCATGGTCTAAGGATTAGGATCATTTCGTAAGTTGTTATAGAAATATAAACTCAATGACTTTGATCGTAATGCTATACTTCGGATGAATGTTCATCACATCATTACACTAATGTTGTGACCTCGTTATTAACAACATCCAATGTCTATGATCAGGAAACCTTGATCATCTTGTTAATTAACGAGCTAGTTTATGAGAGAGGCATAACTAGGAACTTCCTTTTTGTTTATTAAACACACATGTATTAACGTTTCCATATTAATACAATTATATCATGTAAAATAAACATTTATCATAAATTAGGAATACGATAATAACCACGTTATTATTGCCTCTCGGGCATATTCCCTTCAGCAACCACCCGAGCCTCCTGCGGAGAAGGGTCTGGAGCAGCGCCTTCAGAGGTAGCCACCGTCTGAGGAGGAGGAGACGCGACTTTTGACTCCCCCATCATATCCCGAGCACCATCGCTGGAGGAGTCGTTGGAAGAGTTCCTGCATATGGACAAATTAGCACAAGTACAAAGTAAACAGGCAAGGAAAAGCAGTGCAGGATTAAAGAAATTTACGAGTCAAGCTCGCTCAGGTTGAAGACAGGAGGGGTCCTCCGAACTTTCTTCTCTTCCTTCTTCTCTTCCTTCTTTTCTTCCTTCTTCCGCTTCACCGGCGGGTGAGGTTCCACAGCCCGCACGGGAACGACAGGAATCGGAGAGGAAGAGCCTCCATGCCCATCACTGTGACGTTCAAGACATAGCGGGTTCCTAGGAGTCGGAGGAGTTGAGGCATCTGAAGACTCGCTGGAGCTCCATGTCCGCTTACGAGTGTGGTCCTCGCTTGACTCGTTGGCCTCTTCAGCCGGAGATCGCGCCGACGGCAGCTCGGACATGGAATCCACCACATCATTATCTGGAGCATCCGGAAATACTTCGGGTAATGGAGGCGACATGCCCGGTACTTTGAAGTTCTGCACAGGAGAAGAAAATTGGTTAGCAAACAAATGCAAATACAATGCAGTCGAAAATAGCGCTACGCCAAGACGGATCTACACAATGGAAGCGAAGCAGAAAATGGAGAAGTCAGCGACTTCCCCGGGATATCCTCTCCAGCCTTGAACTTCAGCAGCGAACGAAGGGCCCTGTCGAGATCTCCCTGGGAGAATTTCTCAGCTGAAACCCTAGTCGGATCACGACGGCCAGCATAAAGGAACATCGGGTGTAACCTAGCCTGGAGTGGTTGCACCCGACGCTCAAGAAATGTGCGGATGATATCCACACCGTTTACTTCCTTCTCCGGAATCAACTGGAGATCCTCCACTCGACGATAGAGAGCCTCTATCTCCGCTACCTCGCCATCCAAGATCTGGTTTTTCAAGGACCTCTTCGGCTCGATATTTTGGGAGGGGTCAAAAGGAGCAAGACCAAAATGCTGCCCAACCACTGTGGAGTCGCGAATATAAAACCATTGCCTCCGCCATTACTGGACAGATTCGGACATGGAAAAAGAAAATAAAAGCAGATTGGGTTTGAGGGAGATGATGCAACCCCCAATGGGATAAACACCATCCGAACCAGATTGCCTCTTCACGGAATAGAGTTTCCGGAAGAGGTCAAAGTGCGGCTCGATACCGAGCCAGCACTCGCAGAAAGTGATAAAACAAGCAATGTGAAAAAGAGAATTGGGGTAAAGATGATGCAATTGGACACCGTAAAGAAAGGAAGTCGGATCGAAGGAAAATCCGAATAAAAGGCGAGGAATATAACCCGAAACCCGCAGGGGACGGGATTACCTGTTGCACAGGAGTTTGACGGCCTCCTATCCCACGGATCAAGCCCTCTGAAGCTTGCGGAGATCACTCTCCGCGTCTCCGATCGCCGCCATCCACCGTCGGTGACACGGTAGCGGCACTCTTTTCCTCCAGCAGCCGGTACCAACCGCAGAAGACTGTCGACTTCCCCATTCTTGATGGCAGCGCCTGGCGAACGCAGGATGGAAGAGGGAAATGTCAAAGGATATTCTAGCGCGCAGCAAGAACTCTCAGAGAACAACAGAGCAGTGAAACGAGAATAGCTGCGGTGAGAACAAACTAATTTTTCCCCAATGATTATAAAGACGAAGACGATGCACGACAACCGTCCATTGAGAAGACCTAACACCAACGGCAGGATCTGACCATACACGTGTCAGCATCGCAACGAACCGTCGCCATCCACTCACGGAAATCGAGGAGCCGTAATTATCTCACGCCGCGTGACGTCAATTCAAGGTCGCAGTGGGACCCATGTTCTTCCAGTCAAGTCATCTCTGGCGCAGCAGACACTTGAGGTCATCGATCGTCAGCACTGACGTCATCAAAAGCTACACTAGCAACAGTCACAATTTCTTCGGCTTCAAAACTAAGAGTACTCACTCGAATCTACGATTCGACTAATTACTCGGGGGATACTCCTATCAGGAGCGCTGGCTGCGCACCCGAAGAATTAACATGTTACATCATTGAACTATTTCTTCGAGTCCTACGTTGAGTCTACGACTCCACTACGGACTCGGGGGCTACACCCATAGGGAGGATGGATTTAAGCATCCGAAAATTTGTGTGTCCTACGGACCTGACACAGAACAACGGCTGAATTAAAGTCTCCGCTCGAGTCTATGACTCGAACAGACACTCGGGGGCTACTCCCATAGGGAGCGCTGGTCGTGCACCCTATAAAATATCGACTGCGATCCTTCGGATCAGTATGCAAAAACTTTTCGGCAACTCTTCCCCAACTAAACGCTAAGTGAGTAGCATTCTCCTTGGCTACCCGAAACACCTCCGTGGTGATAAACTTCGGATGCTGTGTCTGCGACGCAACGATAAGACCTACAGATATCATTTGATGGCACGGTAGCACATGATCGCGCTACGCTAGTATAAACCCGTGTAGCAGGCGTGATGAAAAAATCGCGTTGGGTACATCAATTATATTCACTGGAATTCCACTCATGTAAGTCGCCCGCATATGTTCGGGTTAGTCGAGGACTCGAACTGAAACCTGATCGTCGGGAGTCACACATCAACGATCCCTACACATTCTCTTGAAAGAGTTGCACCCAAAGGATTAGTCCTCCGATACGATTCGATCGAACACTACTGACATGGTTACCAGGTACGATCTCAAGATCTGGTCAGCCCAAGGAAGGCCCACGCAAATATCGCTGGCCATGAAGATTTCGGT
The DNA here is from genome assembly GCA_030063025.1 of Avena longiglumis. Lineage (NCBI taxonomy): Eukaryota > Viridiplantae > Streptophyta > Magnoliopsida > Poales > Poaceae > Avena > Avena longiglumis. The sequence goes on along the minus strand of CP125974.1, from coordinate 186,360,580 downwards.
GGCCAAGGCCCATGACGCCAGATCCTTGGAGAGCAAGACTAGAGATAGGAAATTCAAAGGGTAAACCCTAGAACAGAACCGACTAGATGTGCACAGGACTGCCTAAGTCTATATAAAGGCTAGGAGGGCACGACCTAGATCTATCTCTCTCATACTTTCGCATACACACCTCCACGCCAAATTGCATCTGCGCACCCCTGTTGACGAGGTTTCGACTCGTCAATGCCCATTGTTATGGACTTGGGTTTTGGAGAAGATGGGGATGCTGGAGATCGTGGAACGGTTAATAGACAAGCAACCAGGGAACACGAGATTTACCCAGGTTCAGGCCCCCGGAGGGAAAACCCTACTCCTGCTTGTCTGCTCTTGATTGCGGTGGAACCGAAGGTTACAAGGTGCGCAGATTCGATCTGGCGTGGTGGTGCGTATGCGAAAGTATGAGTCGAGATATCTAGGCCGTGCCCTCCTGGCCTTTATATAGACTTAGGTAGGTCCCGGGCATAGTCCTAGTCGGTTACAGGTTCTAGGGTTTTACCCCTTTGAATTTCCTATCTACTCTAGTCTTGCTCTCCAAGGATCCGAAGGCGTTATGGGCTACACCCGAAAGTCTTCATGGGCGGCGATATCCACCGTGGGCCTTTCTTGGGCTAGACTAGGTATGCTGAGACCATGTACCCGTAGGGTATAACCATGTCAAGAGCCGAGAGTGATCGGTCAATCGAGATTCGCCGAGGACTCTCCAATCCTTCGGGTGCAACCATGTATTAACAGTATGTGTGTAGGGATTGTTGATGTGTGTGCCTGACTCACCCGACGGATCAGGGTCAGTTAACTGTCTTAGGACGAAACAACACAATCTTCCTCGCCGAGTCCCTTAACTCAAATCGAACATATCGCGTAATTCAACTCAGCCGCAGAGGACTTACGTAGAATTCGTGAATTTAATTGATGTACCCAACGCCGTCTCGGGATTTTTCATCGCACTTGTTAGCTGGCACGGATTCGCACTAGCGAGCGCAATGCGTGCCAGCCACCAAACGATATCTCAGAGGTCTTATCTTTGTGTCATAGACAAAGATCCGAATGTTTATCACCGTGAGGTGTTTCGGTGGCCAAGGAGAACGCTTTCTCACTTAGCGCTTTATTGGGGCGAGCTCAAAAGTTTTCGATACTGATCCGAAGATCGCGATCGAAGAATTCATAGGGTGCGCGACCGCCTCCTATGGGAGTAGCCACGAGTGTCTTTTCGAGTCGAGACTCGGCGCAGACTTTACTTGAACATTGTTTAGTTGTTAAGTCCAGAGACACAAAAATTCGGATGCTTAAATCCATCCTCCCTATGGAGTAGCCCCGAGTCCGTAGTGGAGTCGAGACTCGACGAGGACTCAAGAATTATTTTGTCTTTATTCGTAAATGCAGCGCGCCGCTCCTGATAGGAGTAGCCCCTGAGTATTTAGTCGAATCGAAGATTCGAGTGAGTACTCTTAGCTGTGGAGCCAAAGAATTGTAGTTGGTGCTAGTATAGCTTTTGATGACATCATTGCTGACGATCAATGACCTCAAGCGTCTGCTACGCTAGAGATGACTTGACTTGACAAAAACGTGGGTCCCACTTGCTGACCTTGAATTGACCGGTCACGCGCGGCGTGGAGATAATTACGGTGTCTCCTCGATTTCCGCGCGTAGTGGATGGCATGGTAACGACGGTTCGTTGTGATGCTGACACGTGTACGGTCAGATCTATCGTTGGCGTTAGGTCTTCTGGATGGACGGCTGCCGTGCGTCGTCTTCGCTGTTATAATCATTGGGGAAAGCCGCGGTTTGCTTTCACCGCATCGGTTCTTGTTTTCACTGCCTCCTTGTGCTCTAGCGATTCTTGCTGCGCACTGGGATTTCCTTCCACATTTCCATCTTCCTTTCTGCGCTTTCACCACCGGCGCCGCCGTAGCGCAATGGGGAAACCAAAGAAATCGTCATCTGCAGTGGGGACCAGTGCCGCCGGAGGAAAGAAAGGCGCCACCGCTACCCGTGTCACCGATGGTGGCTGGCGGCGATCAGAAACGTGGGAGAGCGATCTCCGCAAGCTTCACGAGCGGGGTCTGATCCCGTAAGATAGGGAGGCCGTCAAACTCCCCGGCAATAAGGTAATCCCCCGTCCCCCGTCTGGGTATCGGGTTATGTTTCTCGCCTTTGTTATGCGTGGGTTTTCTTTTCCAGTCCACAACTTCCTCCGTGGATTACTCTTTTTCTATGGCATTCAGCTTCACCATCTGTCGCCCAACTCTCTTCTCCACATTGCTTGCTTCATCACTTTTTGCGAGTGCTGGCTTGGCATTGAGCCGCATTTTGGCCTCTTCCGGAAACTTTATTCCGTGAAGAGTCAGTCTGGTTCAGGTGGTGTTTATCCCATTGGGGGTTGCATCATCTCCCTTAGTCCCAATCTTCTTTTCTTTTCCTTTTCCATGTCCGAATCTGTCCAGTACTGGCGGAGGCGATGGTTTTACATCCGCGACTCCGTAGTGCCTGGGCAAGATTTTGGTCTTGTTCCTTTTGACCCTTCCCAAATGATTGAGCCGAAGAGGTATTGGAAAAACAAAATCTTGGATGGCGAGGTGGCGGAGATAGAGGCCCTTTACCGTCGGGTGGAGGATCTCCAGCTGATTCCGGAGAAGGAGGTGAACGGCGTGGACATCATTCGGATGTTTCTTGAGCGTCGGGTGCAACCTCTCCAAGCGAGGGCGCACCCGATGTTTCTTTATTCTGGGCGCCGTGATCCGACGAGGGTTTCGGCTGAGAAGATCTCCGAGGAGGATCTTGACAGGGCCCTTCGCGCGCTGCTGAAGTTCAAGGCCGGAGAAAAAATCCCGGGGAAGTCGCTAACTCCTCCGTTTTCTTCGACGTTGGCCGTACCGCAGGTGTAGATTCGTGCGCGTAGCGTTTTTCCGTTGACTGCATGTTTATTTCCTTTGTTTGCTAACAAAGTCCCGTCTGGATTTGCAGAGCTTCAAAGTACCGGGCATGGTGCCGCCAGTGCCCGAAAAGTATCCGAATGCTCCGGATAATGAAGTGGTGGAGTCCGTGTCCGAACTGCCTTCGGCGCGATCTCCGACGAAGGATGCCGACGAGTCAAGTGAGGACCATACGCACAAACAATCTCGGAGCTCCAGCGAGTCTTCGGATGCCTCGACTCCTCCGACTCCCAGAAACCCTCTGGGCCTTGAGCGTCATAGTGACGGTCATGGAGGCTCTTCCTCTCCCATTCCTTCCATTCCTGTGCGAGCTGTAGCACCGCACCCGCCAGCGAAGCGGAAGAAGGAAGAGAAGAAGGAAGAGAAAAAGTAGGAGAAGAAGGAGGAGAAGAGAGCTCGAAGGACTCCTCCTGTCTTCGACCTGAGCTCACTGGGCTCGTAAGGTTCTTGTTGTACTATTGTCCTTTTTCCTTCATATTTGTTGCACTGGTGCTGATTTGCTTCGTATGCAGGCATTCCTCCCATGATTCCTCCAGTGATGGAGCACGGGAGATGATGGGGGAGTCGAAAATTGTGTCTCCTCCTCCTCAGACGGTGGCGACTTCGGGTGGCGCGGCTCCGGATCCTCCGTTGCAGGAGGTGCAAGTGGTTGCGCCTCAGAATTTCGCCAGCGAGCCTTCGGAGTCGCCATCGGAGCATGTAAGTACTTCTTGCACTACCTGGGATCCCAGTGTCTTCATGTGCGAATTTTGCTTTTACTCCTTTGTGTTGGGCGTAGCCCCCAAGTCCTTTTTCTTACTGCTATTTCTTTTTCTGCAGCCTTTTGTGCATGAGGCCAAGCGGCTGGTGCAGGAGCGTCTGGTGCTGGAGGCTAACCTTCGGCATCTTCAAGGTACCTATTTGCCTTTTGGTGCTTTTTCTGGTTATTCCGGTCCTGCTTTCTGACGTTTGTTTGTTTTGAATGTACAGGAGCATAATACTTCTCTCCGTGAGGTCGACGCTCTCAAGAAGAGCCTTGGTCAATCGGAGCAGAAGGCCGAGGCCGCCGCTGGCGCGAAGGAACGCCTCGAGCTAGAGCTGTCTAAGGCAGCCGAAGCGAAGGAGCGTCTGCAGCAGGAGGCCGCGGATCGTGAAGAGCAGCTGGCCACCATTGCGGCTGCTCGTGAAAGAGAGGTGGCGGCGAAGCTCATGGCTGCTGCCAAGGCTATTTCGGGTGAGTGCTATATTTGTGTTTGTTTCTTCGTGTTTCCTGTCTTCGTCTGTGCTGCTTTTCTTCATGTCTTCTCTCCTTTTTTGTCTCACATGCCGCAGGCATCGAGTTTGACCGCGGTGCTCTAGAGCACGGGAGTGCTCTAGATGATGCTACTGTGGCGGTCGAAGATCGCTGCAGTACCATCGTTAGCTCCCTTGCCAAGGAGAAAGAGGTCCTTGGCCGCTTCTACAAGGAGCTTGTCCCGAAGGGCGTGGCCCTCGATGATGTGGATGCTCTGGCGGAGGCTCTGTCAGCCGAAGCGCCTGCGGCGTACAAGCGCAAGCAGAAGGGCATCAGCGCGTCCGTCGGGCTGGCAATGGCCTTGGCGGGTGGAGCGGAGCTGGATCTGCCCCAGATCACTTCCCGGATGCCAACGACCGCAGATGGATCCGAGGTAGCCTTTGCTGCCTACTCTGCTCGCTGCAAGCGATATGGGCCCAAGCTCATTAATTTGTTGTCTGAGTATGCACTACGGCAGCAGGGCGGGGCCAATGCTAGGCAGTCCGGCTCCGAGGCGACTCAGGGTGTCGCGTCTTAGACGTTGTAGACGTAGGATAGTTTGTAGTCTGCTTTTGCTGTAAATATTTTGGAGAACACAATCCTTGTGCCGTGTAGTGGCCTTATATGTTTAATGAATTCGCCTGAGTTGTGCTTCTACCACTGTCTGAAAGTTTGTGTCCTTTTCTTTCCTGCTGTTCTAGGTTCCTTCGGGTGCCGACCCTGTTGACACCTCGCCTGCAGTGCAGCTGCGGCCATCTTTGGATGATCATTCTCAACTCGCTTTTCTTCGGGACCGTGTGCGTAGTCTGGAGAGGGAGTTGCTTGGGTTGCGAGGTCATGCCGATGTGTGGAAGTCCAAGGCAGATCGTGGTGCAGCCAGAGAGGAGTACTTGATGGCGGAACTGATTCGGTTGTCTAAGCAGCTTCAGTGTAAGTTGTTCTTTGTTTCGAGCTGCAGCTCAATTCTTCGAGTGAGCCTGCTGGATTTGCCTCTTATTTTGTGCAAATGTCGCAGGTGCTAACCTTTCTCCTAGGGAAGAGAAAGAGCGTGTCGCTGTTCGAGTAAATTGCTTGACTCAGCAGGACATGGAGGCTGGCGGCTTCTTCTGGATGGATCGTGATTGCGCCATGGCTCTGGCGACGGTGCAGGATCGTGTGCATCAAGTTTCGCGGGTGCTTCGCCAAGTGCAGACATCGCTTTCCTCGGTGTTGCACGTCATGTTTCCTTTGGATGCCGTACCAACGAGCCTTGCGGGTCTTCTGTCGAAGTTTCGAAGCGTGAGAAATGTCAAGGAGTTGGTGTGGCAACAGCTCGTCGCTGGAGTCAAGGCTGCGTTGTCTCTTGTGAGGCTGCACCGGCCTGATGTAGATTTGGCTGTTGTGGCAGCTGGGCCACCTCTTCGGCCGGATGGTGGTGAGTAGGACATGCGGCCACATTACGCGGCTGTAAGGCAGTATGCCGAACAGGTCGTAGATTTGTTTGAGCAACGTGCTCAGGTTATTCTTCAACATAGGTATTACCTGTAAAAAGAGATAAATGTAAAATTTGTATATTTCGACCGGGCGTGTTGTGCCCTTTGTAAAGGTTTGTTTGTTGTAAGCACGCAGTGCTTTGTTTGAGTACGTGTCCTTTTCGTTTGTCTGACGTTGTCAGCTACTCAGGTGTACACGTGTGATCCTCAGTCGATGAAATCGTGAGGTGGGGGGAGTCCCCGAGTGCGTTTGCAGCGTAAAGTAGAGTTGCAAATAATGAAATCGAGTTTGGGGCGAGACACTTAGCTTTATTTATATCGTAGTGGAGGGAGTACATTGTTCGGCTGAATAGCCTTGGCTGAAAGCCTTATTGAAAGTAAAGGGGGTAGGTAGCTAGGGGTAGAATCGTCGCAAGTGCGAGATGTTCCATGGGTTGGAGTATGCGACTCCAGACTCCACGTGTTTGAGGCGGTAGGCGCCACCTGGGATGACTTCGGTGATGACGTAGGGTCCTTCCCATGGTGACTCGAATTTCGTCGGTCGCTCTTGCTTGAGTCGCAAGACGAGGTCTCCTTCGACGAAGGACCTTGGGCGCAGCCGGCGGTAGTTATGAGACTCTGCTGGTACACCGCTGATCGAGCTGCTGTTATGTCTCTTGCTTCGTCGAGTGTGTCGACGGCGTCTTCGAGTGCAGCCGTGGATTCGGCTTCGCTGTAAGCGACGACCCGGGGGGGCTGGTGGCGTACTTCGGCTGGTAGAACGTCTTAGGCTCCGTGCACCATGAAGAACGGTGTGTAGCCTGTGGAGCTGTTTGGCGTGGTCCGTAAGCTCCATAGGACGGATGGTAGCTCTTTCGTCCAGGCTCCTGCTTTCCGTTCGAGTGGACTTATGAGGCGCTTGATGCGGCCGATTAGGCCGTTGGCCTTTTCCACTTGCCCGTTTGTTTGGGGGTGTGCCACTGAGGCGTATGTGATGTTGATCCCAAGGCCTTCGCAGAAGTCCTGGAATTCCTTGGAGATAAAGTTCGATCCGTTGTCGGTGATGATGCTATGCGGTACGCCGAACCTGTATACAATGGACTCGAAGAACTTGACGGCACTTTTGCCCTTTTGGTTGGTGACGGGCATGGCCTCGATCCACTTGGTAAATTTTTCGACTACGACCAGGAGGTAAACGTGTCCCCCTTTCGAGGACTTTGGCAGTTTCCCGATCATGTCGAGGCCCCATTGAGCAAAAGGCCAAGCTATGGGTATGGGTCTGAGCTCGGACCCGGGTGCGTGCGGTTTGTCGGCGAACCGTTGGCATCCATTGCATCTTCAGACGATGTCCTTTGCGTCGCTCATGGCCGTTGGCCAATAGAATCCGGCCCGTAGAGCTTTGACGACTAGGGAGCGGCTGCCTGCATGATGGCCGCAGATGCCCTCGTGGATGTCTTGGAGGATGGCTTTCCCGTCACTGATGGTGACACACCTATGTAGTACACCCGTAATGCTGCGCTTGTACAGCTCGCCATTGATGGTGGTGAAGGCTTTTGACCGACGAGAGATGCACCGGGCATCTGTCGGGCTGTCAGGCAGTTCTCCATTTAACAAGAACTGGAGGTATGGCCGCCCCCAAGTTTCTTCGACTGCCATTGTGGCATCCCGCAAAAACCACTACTAGAAAATCGCGTTGTTTTTGTGCATTGCATCATCATGACCGCATGCTCATGTCATCATGCCACATTGCATCTGAGCATCGGCATCATCTTGCATTTGCTTGTATAAAACTATTTCGGAAAAACCCAGTTTTGTTTTCTAAACGCCCCGTCTTTTATTCAAACGCCAAACCCCGGGTTTCCGGATTATTTTGTTTGTCGGCTATCGGTTTGCAAACGGTGCATTTAGAATTAAATAAGATTATTATATTATTTTAGTGGGGCAGTCGAACGGGCCGAATGACCCGAACGACCACCCCAGAAAAATACAAACGGCCCACCCCAAAATCCCTAGTCTACCCAGTGCTATCCTACCCAACCCCTCTCCACCTCACCCCACCCTATAGCAACTTGCCACCTCATCCTCTCCCCTCCCCCTAGCCTATCAGACCCTGCCACCTCACCCCAACCCTCCCTCTCTCTCTCTCACCCCACTTCCCCACCACACAACTCCCAAGCCCACACAAGCACACACGACACACACCCCACACCGCCTCCCCCTGATCAACCTGCCCAGGTGCACCCTGCCCAGATCCCCACGCGCGCACGCACGCCCCAACCCCCACCCCTGGCCCCACATGTCAGTCTCCCCACCCCCACCAACCGGACCCACCCCCACAGGCCCGCTCCTCACCCCGCACCCGCACCTTCCCCCGATGCGCCCCACCCCCGTCTTCCTCCCGCCTCTCCCCTCTCTGTGCCCGCTCGGCCGCGCCTCCGGGCCACGCCCGCTCCACCTCCCTTGTGACCTGCCTCTCGCCCTCCTCTTCCCAGCCTCCTCGGTGCCGCTCCTCCCTCCCGCCTCCTCAGCGTCAGCATGAGCCAGGCCCCGAGCACAGCCGCCCTTGCGCCATCACAAGGCTCCTCCCCAGGACCCTTCTCCCGCAGGCTGCCCCTCTCGCCGCCTCCCTCTGCTTCAGGCTTCCCGCTGGCGCCGCCCAGAACCGCCTCCACCTGCTCCCGCCGCGCTCTCTTCGCTGTCTCAAGGCGCCTTCATTTCCTCCTCGGCCGCTGCTCCGCCTGAGCCCCTCAGCCCGTGCCGCCCCTCCGCCCGCCGCCTCCGGCCAGGTCGCCCGCTTCAGGCTCCCTCCGGCGAGCTCCTGCCGCCCTCCTTCCCGCCTCCGCCGCCATCTCCAGCGCCCATCCAGATCCGCCTCGCGCCATTGCTCGCCTTTGGCTGCCGCCTCCACGTCCGACGCCGTCACCACCCGCAACCTCGTTGCATCGCCGACCTCACCGCGCCTGTTTTCCCAGTAGGCGTTGCCGCTCTCTTCCGTCGCATGCCGTGGTGTAGCACGTCGGTTGGTTCGCAAGGTTCAAACCGGTCATCAAGATCTTCTCGAACGCTTTTCTCCTTCACGACCGAAGACCACCGACAAGATCTCCGCCGGACTGCAAGGACCGCCTCACGGACATCGAGCGCCAAGATCGCCTCCCGGATCCCGAAGCGGTTCCCGGACCCCAAAGACGTCGAGACCCCGGACGCCGAGACCCCTGAACCCGGAGACCCGAACCTGAGATCATCGCCACAGATCGACAAGGATTCCACATGAGACGATAAATACTCCGACATGGACCCGATTGAAGCAAACCCGAAGACGGTAGATGCGACAAGTACTTCCCCCCAGATCCGATGCCGAGGACCACGGATACGACAAGGTCTACCTCACGGAACCCCGAGAACTTCCCCCTGAACGCCTAGTTCGCCGACACGGATACACCGAGTTCTTCCTCGAGGACGCCAAGGCCTTCACCCCGGATCCAAATACCCCCGGTACCCGATCCGTTCAAGTTCGTCGAGAGCGGCAAGATCGACCGCTGGGCACACAAGTTCCCCATCTTGCCCCGAACCTCGTCGATCCCGTCGAGCCCCGAGACCCCGAACCCCGGAACCCAAGATCTGCCGAACCCTAATGTGTGATTCCCCTTCCGAGCCCTATTTTTATGAATGTAATATAAAATTGTTGCATATTAAATTGTCATTCTCGCATGCATATCATTGGTTTGGGGGCCTTATGCTGATTCACCTCTAATTAAATATGGGGCCCATATGCGGGCAAATCTAGTCTCATATTGGCCTCATTTAAATCTGTGCATCGAACCGGTGTTCACTTTTGCCATGTTAATACAACATTTAAATTGCGGGGTAGGTAAATAACTTGAACCGTTTAATTAATGTCGGGACCCCGGTTCCGCTTAATATGACCTAATTGCATCGCACCTTTGCCATGTCATACATCATACATGCATCATGCCGATCTTCTGCCGTGTATTAAATAGTGCATCCGGTGTTTCTTCTAGTGTTTTGCTTCTTCGCGGATAAGGCCGTTGAGTTGATGCGAGTGTCGACCCGATCTTCGGTTGAACCTTCGACAATGTTTTCAGGCGAGCATCTTCCCCCTTTCTACCTATCTTACTTTTATAGTCTTTATTCCCTCCTGTTGATCTACTGCTATCTGTGTTGCGATGCTCTAGTTTTCGTACCTGTGATATACCGTGCAGCCCTATATTGCCTTGGACACATCCTATTACCTGTTGTTTGGTAGATAGTTGGACTTGCGCGTCGTAGTCGCTTGCTCAAGTGCTGATGCGTGTCATCCAGTGCCACAGTTGTCGATGTATTTCCGCATGTTGACGTTGGAGATGATCATAGTTTTACTTATCGTTCGCTTTAATTCCTGTTTAACAACTAAAATTGAAGTAAGCAGAGGCATCGGTGGGTGATAGAAAATATTTGGTTTCCGAACGCCCACTTGTGTCCCGTAGGACCCCGAGTACTTGATACCTGTTCCTTGATTTATCGCGCTATCCACATCCGGGAGGTATATGGGACCCCCGAGCGGAGCTTGATTAGTCTTATTTCTTGGGGCCACAAACTAGTTTGAGGTTTTATTTACTATCCTGTACTTATGCCATGCTATACGTATTTAAATTGTGCGCCAGATAGCACTGTCTTTATTTAGGTAAGCGGAATGTTTTCATGTATCGACAAGCCCAGCCACACTTTCGGGTTCCCGATCGTTCTGACCATTGTCGCAAAACCTTGAGTCCGTCTCGGAGCTTGCTTACTTGCTATGGTCTACTCAATGGGTGGCCCCAAATATTCTCAATCTGTGATTGCTTAGTCGTGAAAGCCTCGTTGGGTTTTCATTTGGTTTTTCAGGTTGATCGAGCGTGTGTTGCTATTGGTGCACCGCCGGGTAAAACTTTCGAAAGCCGTGTCATGGATATGGACGACTTGGAGCACACGATATCTCGACCATAGACAAGCATAACTAAAGTTTATTGCTATAAATTTGACTTTATAATGACTAGTAATCAGCTTCACTATAATGGAATGGCTAAATAATCGCCCACAATTCCTTGTTTGGAGTGTCGCCATACCATTGTACCTGACTAGTAAGTATGGCAACTACAATCGGAATGGCTAAATAAAAGTACCAACAACTGCTGGGTTTTGGGATATCTCATGCTAATTGTACCTGCCTAGTAAGTGTTGCCACTATAACGGAATGGATAACTAAAAGTGCCCACTGCTTACTTTAGCAGTATGATTATCTAAACCGGACGAGTAAAGTGCCGCAACTATAACTGAATAAGTAAACGCCAACCGTGTGAGTTCCTCGGTTGACTTCCTCGTTTGGTATCGAGGGGAAACAGGATGGGTTTGTTTGGTGTTAGCTTGATGGATCCGGATAGGTCACTTATCCCCTCGATAATCGCCATTGTATCGAGTCTCTATAGGTTGTTCGATGCATGCCGCCGCTCGATCCACCATACCTATGTAGGCGAGGACCGCGAATTCTAGCCTCGCCGTGTCTTGGCCTCGATCGACGCCTTCTTTTTCCTTTGCCTTTGTCGGCACCCCTTTGTTTAAGCAGGTTTGAGATCGACGTCGTTAGTGGTTACCCTTCCGCTTGGCCTGGGGTTATGGACGCCATTGGTTATTCTTCGGCTCTTAGCCCCATTTGCATCTTGTCCATAGTCGGACGCTCTATCGCTTTCAAGGTGATTTGGATCTTTGTATATTATATCGTATTGTTGACTCATGGAGTCATTTGTTATATCTCGCTCTGTGGGTCCCATCGAGGACTGTTGTGTAATGTTATTACTTCGTTTTCCACCCGCACGAAAGTGCCTGGTGGGCACCTTTGAATCGTTTCTATGCGGGTTTGGCGGGTTTCGCTAAAACTTGCATAGGGCCGATTCTGAGGGTGTTACAGCCATGACCTGCATTAGGTTTACCATGGCGACTTTTGTGTCCAGTTTCTCGGGTCCTTCATGTCCTTCGGGCCGCATAGCCCCCAAGTGTTCTGCTTCTTCGGGTGATCCCTTAGGGAATTTCCGCTTGATGGATGGCACACAGATCTGTTCGAGGAACACACCTAGTGGCACCTTCGCGCAGGTGGAGCCGATGTTGGCGAGTCTGTCGGCTTCCCCGTTGCTTTCTCTTCCAACGTGCTGAAGCTCGCAGCCGTCGAATTCTCCTTCGAGTGCGTTGTAGAGCGCGCGATACGCGGTCATGTTTTCGGCATGTGCGTCGCACTCATTCATCGTCTGCTGGACGACGAGGTTGGAGTCACCGTAGATGACCAGGCGTGTTGCGCCGCATATCTTTGCCATCCTCATGCCGTGGATGAGGGCTTCATATTCGGCCTCATTATTAGAAGCTCGGAATTTCATCCGAAGGACGTACTTCATCGTGTCGCCTTGCGGGGAGGTCAGTATGACTCCCGCTCCTACTCCAGCTTATCGCTTGGAGACGTCGAAGTGCATCGTCCATGACTGCGACATATCTGGGATGTCCGGCAGCTGCAGCTCCATCCAATGTACCAGGAAGTCCGGAAGGACTTGAGATTTGATTGCGAGTCGCTTCTCGTAGACGATGTCCAAGGGTGACAGCTCGATGCCCCACAGGGCCACGCGTCCTGTGGCCTCTAGATTATTCAGATGTTGAGGGGTGCCGTTGTGACCATCACTTGGTGCTCCCGGAAGTAATGGCTCGATCGTCGAGCCGTCATGAATACGCCAGAGGCGAGCCTGTAGTGAGGGTACCTCCGCTTTGTTGGTGTCGATTACCTATTGAGGTAGTAAATTGGGCGCTGGACCCCGTGGGTCTTGTCTTCTTCGGGTCATTCGACCACGAGCACGGTGCTGACCACCTGGTGTGTGGCTGCTATGTACAGCAGCAGAGGCTCGCGCTCCTTTGGCGTGACCAAGACAAGTGAGGTGGAGAGGAGCCGCTTGAGGCTTTCGAATGCATCGTTGGCTTCTGGTGTCCACTCGAACTTGTCTGCCTTGCGCAGCAGTTGGTAGAATGGCAGGGCCTTCTCGCCCATGCGGCTGATGAATCTGCTTAGCGCCGCTATTCGCCCTGCGAGCTGCTGGACGCCTTTGAGGTTTTTTGGCTTCTCCATTGCCATGATGGCTCTGATTTTCTTCGGGTTCGCCTCGATCCCTCGCTGAGAGATGAAGTACCCAAGACGCACTTTTCCAGGTTGAGATTGATCCTGTAGCGATCAAGGTTGTCGAACGTCTCGCGGAGGTCGTCGATAATTGTTCTTCACTCTTTGGTTTTTATCACTATGTCATCAACATAGACTTGGACGTTGTGTCTGATCTGGTCCTTGAAGCAGGCCTGCATGCATCACTGGTACGTAGCACCCGCGTTCTTTAGCCCGAAGGGCATTGTGTTGTAGCAGAATACTCCAAACGGTGTGATAAATGTCGTTTTCTCCTGATCTTCGACCTTGAGTCGAATCGGTACTCTTTGAGTAGGCGTCGAGGAAGGAGAGTTTCTCACAACCTGCAGTCGAATCGATGATCTGATCGATCCGAGGAAGAGGGAAATGGTCCTTTGGGCAATGCTTGTTTAGTGACGTGAAATCCACGCACATCCGCAGGATGTCCGTGTCCTTCTTTGGGACCATGACTGTGTTTGCCAGCCACTCGCTTTCCTTGATTTCCCTGATGAAGTCTGCAGCGAGTAATCTGTTGATTTCCTTGCCGATGGCTTCGGCTCGTGGTTCGGACAGTCTCCGGATGGACTGCTTGACTGGCTTGGTGTCTGGAAAGACGTTGAGTGCGTGCTCGGCGAATTCCCTGGGAACTCCTGGCATGTCCGCAGGACACCAGGCGAAGATTTCCCAGCGCTCACGGAGGAATTCGACGAGCGCGCCTTCCTATGCGGGGCTGAGGTCGTTGGCGATCAGCGCCGTCTTGGAGGCGTCAGTCGGATGGACCTGCACCTTCTTTGTGTTGACGGTGGAGTCGAAAGACATGTCAGGTGCGTTTTGCCTTGTGACTGGGGGTGCCCCGTTGTCCGTCACCTCGCGGAGCCTTACGAGTTCGTCTTGCATGCCGAAAGACTGGGAGATTTTGTTGAAATCCCTGTCGCATTGGTCCGATCGGGTGAAGCTCCCGTGGACTGTGATGACGCCCTTCGGCCCTGGCATCTTGAGTAGTAGGTATGCGTAGTGTGGGACAGCCAGGAACCTTGCGAATGCTACACGCCCAAGGATGGCGTGGTATTGTGATGGCCAGTCCACCACTTCGAATTTGAGTCGCTCCTGTCGGAAGTTGTCCGGCTTCCCGAAGATGACGTTGAGCCCTATCTTGCCCAGGGGGAATATGCCCTTCCCTGGAACAATGTCGTGGAGCGTTGTGTCTGACTGTTCCAGGCTGCATTGCGGGATCCGCATTGCCGCTAGAGTGCTTGCGAACATTAGGTTGATGCCGCTGCCGCCGTCCATGAAGACGCGACTCATCTCGAAGACTCCGATCTGCGCCTCCAGCACCAGGGCAGCATGACCTGGGCGAGGGATCTGGCAAGGGTGATTCGCGCGAGTGAATGTGATGCAGGGCTCCGATCCACTGAGGTACTCAGGGATTGCAGGCGGAGTTGCCACGGCCAAGTTGATTTGTCGGGTGATTTTCTTCTGCACCCTGTTCGTGGGACGCCCCTTCTGGATCATATTTACTGCTCCTTTCGGTGGGGGGTACCCGTTCCCAGCGTTGTTCTGTGCTGGTGCGACTGGTTGGTTCCGAGCGCTATTTCGGTGGAGGGGCTCCGAGCGCTATTTCGCCTGGCGCAGGTGGGTTTCCGAATGCAGGTGTTGGGGCTTGTTGCCTCATCTGCACCATGCTTTCGCTGAGTTTCTGGAACTCGCGGCAGTCCTTGAGCATATGGCTGGCTTTCTTTTTGCCATCTTGCTTATCGATGTAGAAGTGGATGGTGCATGGACCCGAAAGTTTGTCGTATGCTGAGGGTCCGTTGTCGCGGTCGCTGTTACCACTGTGTTGGGCGTCATTGTCGCGGAAGTTTCCTCCGGTATCCTCCATTTGTTGCGGCTATCGTTGCGGCCGGTAGTCGACGCGACCATGTCGGGTCCGTCGCGGTCCTCATAGACGCGCGATATCCTCTTGCTGCGGCGTTCCCGTCGTCGGCCGTAGTCGTCCTCTTCATCCGATTGTGCTCGGTGAATGCAATCTTCGCCGTCTGCCCACCTGTTGGCGATGTCCATGAGGTGGTCAAGTGTTTTGGGCTTGACGCGCCCAAGCTCCTCCTTGAAATCTTGGCGTTGACGCCGCCCCTGGCGTCGATGGCCCTCTTCGAGATGTGTGCCGCAGAGTTCTTGGTGGTAGACCAGCGTAGTATGTACGAGCGAATAAATTCGCCCGTTCTCTGAGTGCAGGCTCGCAACTCTTCGATTGAGGCGGGCCTCTTGCTGGTGCCTTTGAAATTTTGGATGAAGCTGTAAGCTAGCTCCCAACCCGGATGGATCTTGATGATAGGTCGCTGAGCTGACCAGCGCCACCGCTTTGTCGGTGAAGGCATTGCATGGCGGTTTCTTTGTTGCCCGTGCAGCTGATTTGATGACAGATGGTCACTGAGCCAGGATTTTGGATCTTGCGTGCCGTTGAACTTCGGAGTATCCGAAGGAAGCTTGAAATTGCGTGGCATCTGTGTTCGCCGAACAGATCTGCTAAAGCATCGGGCTCCACAGAGTTCTCCTTCGTCTTCGTCCATCTCGGATTCAGACGAGCATGCATGTTTGGCTCGTGCTTTGTCGATTTTGCGCTGCGTAAGCGCGTCTCTGGCATCGTAGTCGCGTTTACGGTGACGCGAGCTCTTCTTCCTTCGAGGAAGGTCGTGCTCCTCTTCCTCTTCGGATGAAGGGGTGGGGCTCCGGTCCTGCCTGGCCGGAGCTTTCTTCGTCGGCTCCGTAGGAGCGTCTTCGTGGAGCGCAGCTCCGACAAGTCCGAGTCGGTGAGTGCGGACTTATGCATGGCTCTCTTCGGGTCCCCCTCCGGAGGTTGGTGGGCCGCGAGATACGCGGTGGCTGCCATGATCGCAGCTTGTGGTGTCTTCGGGATGATGTTGCCGTCGGCATCCATCTCCATGAACGATGTGTGGAGAGTTCGGGTCACATCACGGCGCTCCTTGGGATCCATGTTCTCCACCCGTGAGTGGTGCTTGTTTCCTTGGTTTCCATTCGTGCTAGAGCCGGGGGCCATGGCGGAGAGCGCAGTTCTTCGCGCGCTGGACTCAGAGGCTGCTTGCTTGCGTTTGTCAAGTGTTTCCTGCATCTTGACATGCTTCTTATGCTCCTCGATGAGGAGGTAATGGTATGCCATCAGTAGTTCACGTGAGGAGTCTACAGGCAGGACTATGTCGCCTGCTACGGCGCGGCATGCCTGGACCCATACTTCTTTGCTAAGTTGGATGACGTGGTCGTTGTTTTCCCCTTCGGGTGGGGGGGACTGGCTTCTTCTGTTCCCGCCGTTTCTGTCCTGCGGGTTGGGGTTCGTGTTGGGCGGCGGGTTAGGCGTTTGCTGTTCCTGGATGACTGCGGCGCATTGGTAGCGCTCGTAGATTGGTCCGCTGCTGCCGCAGCTTTCGGACCCGGAACCGTAGGTCCCTTCATCCGAAGGTGGATCGCACAGATCAGAGTTGCAGTTGTTGCTGTCGTAGAACTCATCTGTGGATGGTGATGTGCGCAGCATAGGGTGTGGAGCCCACGAGACGGGCCTGATTGATGGCACGGGCACCCGCCCACGAGGTGTGGAGCCCACGAGGCGGACCTGGAAGCAGAAGCTCCCGAACAAGATTTCGAGTCCGTCGCCTACGGGCTCGAAGTCTTTCATGGTGGCCGGCGAGTGAGCGGTGAAGTCGAAAGCACCGAAGAGGAGGTGACTCTCCGTCGCCGCAGAGTTGTAGATCGATCGGGTCGGGACCGTCATGATCGCACAATCAGCAGCCCCGGTTCCCACAGACGGCGCCAATTGACAAGATTTTGACTCGTCAATGCCCATTGTTAGGGACTTGGGTTTTGGAGAAGATGGGGATGCTGGAGATCGTGGAACGGTTAACAGACAAGCAACCAGGGGACACGAGATTTACCCAGGTTCAGGCCCCCGGAGGGAAAACCCTACTCCTGCTTGTCTGCTCTTGATTACGGCGGAACCGAAGGTTACAGGGTGCGCAGATTCGATCTGGCGTGGTGGTGCGTATGCGAAAGTATGAGTCGAGAGATCTAGGCCGTGCCCTCCTGGCCTTTATATAGACTTAGGCAGGTCCCGGGCATAGTCCTAGTCGGTTACAGGTTCTAGGGTTTTACCCCTTTGAATTTCCTATCTACTCTAGTCTTGCTCTCCAAGGATCCGAAGGCGTTATGGGCCTGGGCTACCCGAAAGTCTTCATGGGCCGGCGTATATCCACCGTGGGCCTTCCTTGGGCTAGACTAGGTATGCTGAGACCACGTACCCGTAGGGTATAATCATGTCACCTGTAATCACCGGTTCCGCCGTAATCAAGAGCAGACAAGCAGGAGTAGGATTTTCCCTCCGGGGGCCTGAACCTGGGTAAACCTCGTGTCCCCGTGTTGCTTGTTTGCTAACCGTTCCGCGATCTCCAGCATCCCCATCTTCTCCAAAACCCAAGTCCATAACAATGGTCATTGACGAGATCAAACCTCGTCACCGAGCCATTCTTTTGACTTGTGGTTCTTGTTTGCAGCCTTTTGTGCAAGGTGCCAACCAACTGGTGCAGCAGCACCTAGAGTTGGAGGCCAGCCTCAAACAACTTCAAGGTATTTTTATGCCTTGGTCTTTGTTTTTTCTTGCATTGTGTCCTTCGATCCGACATTTGTATTGCCTGTTGCAGAGGATCACAACGCCTCTCTTCGTGAGATTGATGCTCTCAAAAAGAGCCTTGGTCAAGCGGAGAAAAAGGCTAAGGTCGCCATTGGTGCAAAAGAGCACCTCGACCTGGAGTTGACCAACGCGGCCGAGGCAAAGGAGCGCCTGCAGCAGGAGGCTACGGACCGCGAGGAGTAGCTCGCCACTGCCACGGCTTCGCGCGAGAAAGAGGTGGCCGACGAGCTTATGGCGGCTGCCAAAGCTGTTTCGGGTGAGTGTCTCTACCTTCTTCCTTTTGATTTCCTGGTCTTTGTTTTCCTGTTCTTTTATTCATTATGCTTCCTTTGTTGTCTTAGATGCCGCGGGCATCAAATTTAACCGTGGTGCTCTGGAGCATGGGAGCGCTCTGGATGATGCTACTGCGGCTGTCGAAGACCGCTGCAGTACCGTTGTCAACTCGCTTGCCAAGGCCAAAGAGGTCTTTGGACGCTTCTACAAGGAGCTTGTCCCCAAGGGCGTGGCCCTCGACGATGTTGATGCCTTGGCGGAGGCGCTGTCAGCCGAAGCACCTGTGGCGTACAAGCGCAAGCATAAGGGCATCGGCGCATCCGTCGGGCTGGCAATGGCCTTGGCGGCTGGAGCGGAGCTGGACCTTCCCCAGGTCACGTTCCCGGATGCCGACGACTGCTGATGGATCCGAGGTAGCCTTCGCCACCTATGCTGCTCATTATAAGCGTTACGGGCTGAAGCTGATTGATCTGCTGGCCGAGTACGCGCTAAGGCAGCAGGGGGAAGCCAAGGTAAGGCAATCAGGCTCCGAGGCTACTCAGGGTGCAGCTTTGTAGGCGTTGTAGGATAGTTTTAGCCTCTTTTGTTGTAAATATTTTGATGAACAATCCTTGTGCCACGTAGTGGCTTTTGCTGCCCTTAATGAATGTGTTGAGTTTCGTGCTCCTTCAACTGCTTGTTCATGTCTTTGTCTTTCTGTTAATCTAGGGTCCTTCCGGTGCTGATCCTGTTGACACTTCGCCTGCAGCGCAGCTGCGGCCATCCCTGGATGATGCGTCGCAGCTTGCGTTTCTTCGAGACCGTGTTCGTAGCCTCGAGACAGAGTTGCTTGGGGTGCGTGGCCATGCTGACGTTTGGAAATCCAAGGCGGATCGAGGTGCTGCCAGAGAGGAGTACTTGATGGCGGAGTTGCTTCGCTTAACCGAACAGCTTCAATGTGAGTTTTTCGAGCTGTTGCTCGTTACTTCGGATGCGCCTGCTGGCCTTGCATCTTACTTTTTTGCAAGTATTGCAGGTGCTAGCCTTGCTCCAAGGGAGGAGAAGGAGCGTGTTGCTGTTCAGATCAACTGCTTGACTCAGCAGGACATGGAGGCCGGCGGGTGCTTCTGGATGGACCGTGATCGTGCCATGGTCCTTGCGACGGTGCAGGATCACGTTCATCAGGTATCGCGGGTGCTTCGTCAGGTGAAGTCTTCACTCGCGTCGGTTCTGCAGGTGATGTTTCCGCTGGATGATGCACTGTCGACTCTCTCTGGTCTGTTGTCGAAGTTTCGGAACGTGCATCGTGTCAAGGAATTAGTGCGGCATCAGCTCGTCGCAAGGGTGAAGGCTGCGCTCTCCCTGGTGCGTTTGCATCGTCCTGATTTAGATTTATTTTTTGTGACGGCTGGGCCGCCTCTTCGTCCAGATGGTGGCGAGTGGGATATGCGTCCGCACTATGCGGCTGTAAGGCAGTATGCCGAACAGATCGTAGATCTGTTTGAGCAGCGTGCTCAGGTTATTCTTCAGAATAGGTAGTACCTGTTGAAAGAACATGTGGGCCCCCATGTGTGGTTTTGGTAATTAATGACAATCTTTATGGACTAATGTGTGTATTAAGTTGTACTTGTAGGAATTGTCCATTGGCATTGCTTGGAGCATGTGTTGACTTCAAGATATATGATATGAGAAGAAGATGTGTTCTACAAGCTCAAAATGCGCCATCTATAGAAGATCTCATGTTTGATGCTTGCCATCCTCGGTGATCATGGATCGATGATGAGGAATCAAGAAAGGTGTCCATCTTGAGAAGGACAAGATCGTCTACATCGAGCTCAAGTGGATTGCTCAAGGAAAAGGTATAATATTGATAGGTTTTCCCTTTTGCCGGTCTCATGTTTATTGGGAGACCGGGTTTAGGATAGATAACCGTACTATCAAGAGGAGCTCTCGAATGAGTAACTCGGTCACATCATTCGGAGAGAGATCAAACCTTTGCATACTTGCATCATCATATTTGGTTGTTATTTGGTCTTATCCATGTGAGGATATTCATCAAAAACGGATTTCCCTTTTATATCTTATTGCTTTTTGATCTTGGAGTTTTTACCGGTTTGTATTTTAGAGATAGGTAAAACCTTCCATTATTTGGTTCTTACTCATGTGAGTATTTAGAGCTTGTGTTAATCTCCATGACAAGCTCTAGTTCATCGAAAACGGATTTCATATGCATTTTCTATTACGTTTTTGATGTTGGAGGTTTTATCGGTTCATCTTTTTAATAGAGGTTAAAACTTTCGTCATTTGGATCTATCCTCCCTTGCTGGAATATAATGTTTATTTGCATGAACTTTTAGAGCTTGTTGTCCTCTTCGAAACGAGCCCAAGATCATCAAAATCGGATTCCGGATGCAAAAGTTATGGTGGTTTTCGTTCAGGGATGACCGGTAGTACCGGTCCAGGGTCCGGTAGTACCGGAGGTCCGGTAGTACCGCCCCTTAGTACCGGTCGGTACAGAATAAGGTGCGTTTGGCGACCTGGGATCCCTAGGGAATGTCCAGTAGTACCGGGAAAAGTCCGGTAGTACCGGGATTCGTGTTTTTGGGCTTCAACGGTTGGATTTTGGGGGGATCTATTTAAGAGGCCTTCTTCCCCAATAGTTCCCCAACCATTCTTGCAAGTTTTCCCCTCAATTGTTGACCTTCTTGATCTTGCTTTCTCTCAATCCCTCCGATGATTCTTGCATATTCTTGAGGGATTTGAAAGAGGAGATCTAGATCTACAATCCCACCAATCAATCACTCCTCTAAGTGAGGGGAACATATTGGGATCTAGATCTTGGAGTATTTTTTAGATTTCCTCCATTGTCCTTCCTCTCTTATTCCCCCATAAGCTTTTGTAGCTTTGGTGGAATTTGGGAGAGAGGGATTTGAGCACCTTTGTGGTGTTCTTGCCATTTGCATTTGGTGCATCGGTTTGAGTTATCCTCGGAGGATTTGGTTCGCGTGACTCATTGGAGCTTGTCCCTCTTGGGTTCTTGGAACCCTAGACGGTTTTGTGGCCTTGGTGGCATTGTGGCCTTTTGTGGCATTTGTTGGGAGCCTCCAATTAAGTTGTGGAGAAGTGCCCCAACCTTGTGATAGGTTCCGGTTGCCACCGACAAGTGCACCGATAGTGAAAGCATGGATCGATCCCATTGGGGTGAGATTCACCGGAGAATAAGGGAGGCCTTTTGTGGCGTAGGTGGTTAGATACCACCCCCTCTCCAAACTAGACGTACTCCATGTTGGGAGGATCTTGGTAAAATATCGGTGTCCCCGCGTGCCTCGGTTATCTCTATACCCGAGCTATTTACTTATGCACTTTACATTGTGATAGCCTTCGTGCTTGAAGTAATATATATCTTGATATCACTTTGTTGCTTGTATTGCTTAGCATAAGTTGTTGGTGACCATAGGTGAACCTTAGTTTTTCTAGGTTGTGCTTAACAAAGTAAACACTAGTTTTATTCCGCCTTTATTGAGCCACTCTAGGAAAAGTTTTAATCGCCTATTCACCCCCCCCCCTCTAGGCGACATCTGTATCCTTTCAATTGGTATCAGAGCCCGGTCTCTCATTTTAGGCTTCACCACCTTGAGAGTAAAGATGTCGGCTAGAGGATTAGTGCACAATGACATGTTCACATTCGATGGCACAAATTATGATATATGGAAAAATCGCATGCTCATTCATTTTCGGGACATGGACCCAAATTTGGAGCGTATTGTAGATATAGGTTTTTCTCCTCCTATGGATTTCAAAAATCTATCTTGTGAGGACGAGAAAAACTTATATCTCAATGCTCAAGCTTCTAATGTGCTTGTTAATGCTTTGAGCTATGTAGTTACCTGTTCAATCATTCCTTTTTGGAGCGCTCATGAGTTATGGAAAAAACTTCAAGATAAATATGTTGTGTCCAACATTATTGAGGATGATTGTGTTGCTTCCACTTCCGGTCGAGATGAGTTCTCATCCTCTACCACTTCACCAACATGTGACTTTTCACTAGGTAATGATATGGTGAGTGGTGATAGAAATTGCAATTTGGATAGTGTGCTTACTATTTGTAATCCCTCATCTCTATCTAGTTGCAATGATATATCTTTGGACTTTAACACTTCTAGCACTACAAACTTCTTACATGCTTGTGTCAATAGTCCTTGCATATCATGTAGAAATGACTTGGATAAATCTCATGATGATATGCTTGTGTTGTCTTGTTGCCATGATAAAAATGCTTCCATTTCCTCTAGTACTTTTGTTGCTAACCATGTAGAGGAAACCAAAGATTCTATGGGCCAAGAAATGGTTTTGAATGAATCCACAAATGCAATCTCATCTTCACCTTCTTCCAGTACCCACCTATGCCTTATGGCTAGATATTCTAAGGTAACCCCTACTTTGGAACCCATTACCTCTTGTGATGAGGAGGATGTGGATAATGTGGAAGAAGAGCTTGATATTGATGATTTATATGAAAAGGGTGAGATTGTTTATCGTTCCCTTGTTAAAAAGGATATTGCTTGCTCTAACTTTGTTGAAGTCTTGGACTTTGCTATTAAGAGCAAAGAACATATTGATAAGTTAGAAACACAAATTGAGGTGCATGATAACAACATTGATAAAATGTGTAGTCTTGAGCGTGAGTATGCTAACATAATTGCAAACCTAAATAAAGCTCTTGAAGAGGAACAAACCACTAAGGAATCTCTTGAGGAGACCTTTGCTTTAGAGCTATCTAGAGTAAAGGAATCTCATGATAGAGATCTTGAGGTGGCAAGTGATCTCAAAAGTAAAAATGATGAGACTCAAGTTGCTTATGCTAAACTCCTTGAGGATTTTGAGCACCTCAAAAATGGCTCTCGGGTTGTTAAGAGGGAGCTCATCAAACTCACCGAGTCGCATGAGCAACTTAAAGCTTCATATTCAAAAGAGCTTAACAAGTTGCCCTCACCTCTTGCTAATAATAATGATGCTTGTGCTACTAACTCTATTTCTTGTGAAGCATCTATTTTGAAGGAGAATGTTGAGCTAAAGGCTCAACTTGCTTTGCTGACTAGCAACTATGGGAAATTAGAAGAAAGTCATGCTAAGCTCTCGAGCTCGCATGAGGATCTTCTAGTCTCCCATTGTAGGCTAAAGTTAGCTCATGAGGCCATCGTGTCAAAGGTAACATCTAGTGGGCCTCATGTGGACATTAGCACTATATCTACTCCAAATGTTATATTGCCATGTGCTAGTCCTTGTAATTCATCCTCTCACAACCATGCTATATCTCGTGATGAATTACATTCTGTGCCTTGTTGCTCTAAAAATGTAGCATCTACTTCCTCTAGTACTTTTGTTGAAACTAACCATGTAGAGAAAATAAAAGAGCTCACTTCTTTGAGAAATGACTTGAAAAAGGGTCATCAAGGGAAGGCCGCACTCAAAAAAATCTTGAGTGTGCAAAAATCCCCCAATGACAAGAGTGGGCTTGGATTCAACTCCAATGTCAAGAACAAGTCCACTATCAAGTTGAAGCACAAGGACAACAAGAATAATGGCCAAGATCAAGTCAAGAATCTGGCCAACATTGTTTGCTTCAAGTGCAAGGAAGAAGGGCACCATGTTAGATCTTGCCCATTGAAGAAAAAGCCTCTTAGTGTGAAGCAACAAGGGAAGCGGCCTCAAGCTCCACCTCAAGTCATTAATGGCCCACTTCCTAAGAGGACTACTCGAGATCTTCCTCGAGTTGTGGCTTCACCTAAGAAGAAAGATGGCAAGAGTAGAACTTGCTACATATGCCGTGAGAAGGGGCATATTTCTTCCTCATGCACTATCGGTATCTCCTCATCCAACCATATCATTATTGATGATGCTTATTCTCTTTGTAAGGATGAGGTTGGCAATGTGTTTGCCAAATTTGTTGGTGCTCAATGTGGATTCAAGAAAAGAACCATTTGGGTTGCCAAGCCTATTGTGACTAACCTCTTAGGACCCAACTTGGTTGGGGACCAACAAGCCAAAACTTGATCAATAGGTGTTGTTGGAAGGCATTGGAGACTTGGTTACATTATGAAGAATTGAGGGATCTTCATCAATTATTATTGTCAAGCCAAGCCATTTGGATTATCATGATTATATTATATTTCCAATGTTTCTCCTTGCAGTAACATATGCTAAACTCTTTACATTAAAAGTTACACGCCCCCCTTGTGCACATGTTGGTTTTGTATCTTCCATGCTTTTGTACATGTTGTGCTTTCCACTTAACTATCTTGTGGTATCAAGCATATTTGTGTATGATTAGGTGGCACACCATGTATGTGTGTTTCTTGTGTTTGAGCCTTACTTGGTTATATTTGGTACCTTATTTGGCTCTTTTGAGAGATTAATGGATTATCCCACTTTGGGAGAGTGTTATGCTTGGGCATTCCACAATCCTAAAAATTGTGTGTACATGAGGAATACCACCTAGTATTTATATTGGATTATTGTCTAGTCTCTATGTGGTATAATTCTCATGATAAATTTAATTTTATAATGTCCATTAATTATCTCTATTTGTATCATTTTGCCTCGTGTTGGTGTTATGGTAGTATCACATTATGGGGGAGTCATATGCTTAGTGCATATTACAATCCTAGAAAATGTGAATATTCGAGGTTGTGTCACTTAGAATTGATATTGATAATTATCTAGCACCTATGTGACACATTTTCTCATACAAGTTCCAATTTGCTTAAATGTTGTTGTTGATCATATTTTGGATCTTGTATATGAGATTGTTTCTTGGTATGTGTTTCCTCATATTTATATCTCTATATCATCATGGAAACCATTTTCTTCAAGTTACTCTAATCACTAGTGATTGTGTGACTACTGGAAGCTACCAAGAATCTTGTTCGAAGTATCATGCTTAATTCTTATATTGTTTTATATGCTTCTTGTTGTGACTATGATCTTGGATATCCATGCAAGCTACCTTGGGAAAATTATTCCCAATATTTCTTGTCCTTGGACAATGAGTACCCAATTTATGGTAGAATTTATTGATCATATTCACTTTGGCCCTTGCTTAATATTGTCCTATCTTTGGCCAAGTAAATGTTTTGTGTGCTCCCATGTATTCCTTGCTACTTTTGGATCTTCTTATTTTATTGGTATCCTCTTGTGTTTTATTTAATGTAGGTAGTAGTAATGATCTCATTTGTGTACATTTTGCATTCAAAAGAAAAATTCTATATAATGTACTACTTATGGGTGAGCTCTCCTATATTATTTAGAACACTCGTATTTATGCTTCTTTGTTTGATCCATATCAGGTTTTTTGTGCTTGGAACCTCAATCTTTTGTTTTGGTACTTTGTGCCATCATGAGAAGTTTGGGGAGTTTGGTTACTTATTGGAACCTTGCTCTTTTTGGGAGTTGGTTTTGTCTCATTCCTTGTTTCATGATTTGACCATTTTAGAATGAGATAAATCCTTGAGCATTTTTATTTCTATCTATCTTTTGCTCTTTTGGTTTTATCCTAGTTCATTTGTTGAACTTGTGATCTTTCATGTGTTGAATTGGTTCTTCGATACAATTTGGACATCGTTTGTCATGTCACACTCTTGTGTATGTAATATCGATTTACTTGGTGTTTTTGTTCAAATTGTATCTCCTTTTTGTTTCTTGAAAGCTTTATGCATGCATATTTACTATATGTTTATATTATGGTATGATTGCTTTCTTTAATCCAATATATAGGGGAAACTCCACCAATTCCCATCGGCTAAGTTGTGCATGAAATTCAATTTCATATCAATATGCACATAATTATGTGGAGTCTCACCTATGTATTGTAGTTGCACTAACTTCTTTGGACCCAATAAGTTTGGGGACCATTTTTTTACTTAAATATGTTTTAGGTACATTGGAGATATATTGGATGCTTGTCTCTCAATCTTGAAGAAGTGGTGTGTTAATGAAAATTGGAGGCAAGCTATAGGATGATCAATGAATTCATATCCTCTACATCCTACCAATTATATCTCGGTAACAAGTATCTCTTTCTCATGCTCATATATCTTTATTCCAACCGTTTGTCGGTTGCCTTCTAGCATGAATTCATGTATTTGTAATTGTTGTATCTCTAGCCATGGTATTAAGAGAACTCTCTATTGTATATGTGTATAAGTTGAGATGAGTATATATAATTGGGACTATAAAAAATCATGCATATGATCCTCCAATCCCAAATATGTCAATCTAGCAATTTTATTTCCTACCTTTTCCTCAACTTCTCTCATGTGCAATAGTGAGATTTTGCTAGTTAAATTTTTCTTGTGATACTTGTTGCCTTTCTCCATATATTGCAACTTTCTCCTCTTCCCTTGGTGAAAGTTGTAATATATGTAGTGTGTTGGTGTTTGAAGTCCATTAATGTAAAATAAGACATATGTGAGCCTTTGGCCATGCTTTGAAGCAAAAAATCTTATTGATATATGTTATGACTTCATTTTTGACTTTCATGTGCTTTCTTGTATAATCTTCTTTATGTGTGCATATTTATTTTTTTGGCATATATCTTTGTGATGTTTTCCATTTAGAGACATATACACATATGAGGAGATAATTTTAGTTGATTTTTAATCCTTGGATACCACCTTTCTATTTCTTTTGATTCTTCGGTGGCTTCCAAATTTAATTGCCTATGAGTGCTTGTTCCTCTTTTTTGCATCTTTGGGCACTCATATTTGTTCTCTCATGCCTTGTATTGTTAAATGAACTTGGATGAGTGATGATTCCATGATTATGCACCTTGTTCCCAAATGCAATTATCATAATTGGTGCATTATCTTTGGGAAGCTCATCTAATTCATTTAATAATGCTCATTTATCTTTTTTTCTCATTTATTGCGTCTTAAATGTTTATGGGGAAGTGAGGATTCCATATTTATGCATTTTTGTATTGAAATACAACGATTCTAAAGTGCACACAAATCTTGGGGGGTTCTCTATTTTATTTAAGAATTTATTTGATCTCTCATTTGTTGTGCTTGAAATGCTTATGGGTGAGCAAGGATTCCATATTTGTGCAATATGTATTCTAATGCATTTATGTTGAATAGTGCACAAATCTTGGGGGCTTCTCTATTTGTTATTTAAAGCACTCTCTTGCTCATATCATAATATCCTGTAGGTTCTATTTGAACTCATTTGTTGTTTTCAATTGGTTTGTGGGACCTTGTAATTGCTTGCATCATTTGACTTTATTTATTTTGGCAATCTTCGGGTCCTCGATATAGTTCTACTCCCTCCCAAGTATTCATCATTGGATATGTGCGAAGGCACACCTTTGGAGGAATTATTATTATATTTGCCTTCTAGAACTTGTCACCCATTTCGGCAATCGATGCCAATGGGGGAGAAGTTTTAGAGGGTTTAAGGGAAGTTGGTTTATGCATTGAGTTTGTTCTTGTGCATTTGCCTCTCATGCTCTTGCATCTTTGTCGTTGCTTAGCATGTGGTATATATAGTGGAAACTCCACCAATGATAATGATTGGCAATATATGCAATGAAATTCAAGTTCATCACACATGCATAGATTGTGGGGGAGTTTGCTCTATATATGGTGGTACCAATATCACATACTTATGTATTATTTGATATTGGTGTTACCAGTTTGTTCATTAAAATTCCTTATATAAACCCTCTTAAAGGGATTGTCATCAATTACCAAAATGAGGGAGATTGAAAGAACATGTGGGCCCCCATGTGTGGTTTTGGTAATTAATGACAATCTTTATGGACTAATGTGTGTATTAAGTTGTACTTGTAGGAATTGTCCATTGGCATTTCTTGGAGAATGTGTTGACTTCAAGATAGATGAAATGAGAAGAAGATGTGTTGTGCAAGCTCAAAATGCGCCATCTATAGAAGATCTCATGTTTGATGCTTGCCATCCTCGGTGATCATGGATCGATGATGAGGAATCAAGAAAGGTGTCCATATTGAGAAGGACAAGATCGTCTACATAGAGCTCAAGTGGATTGATCAAGGCAAAGGTATAATATTGATAGGTTTTCCCTTTTGCCGGTCTCATGTTTATTGGGAGATCGGGTTTAGGATAGATAACCGTACTATCAAGAGGGGCTCTCGAATGAGTGACTCGGTCACATCGTTCGGAGAGAGATCAAACCTTTGCATACTTGCATCATCATAATTGTTTGTTATTTTGTCTTATCCATGTGAAGATATAGAGTTTGTGGTAATCTCCATAACAAGCTCTAGTTCATCAAAAATGGATTTCCCTTTTATATCTTATTGCGTTTTGATCTTGGAGGTTTTACCGGTTTGTATTTTAGAGATAGGTAAAACCTTCCATTATTTGGTTCTTACTCATGTGAGGATTTAGAGCTTGTGTTAATATCCATGACAAGCTCTAGTTCATCGAAAACGGATTTCATATGCATTTTCTATTACGTTTTTGATGTTGGAGGTTTTATCGGTTCGTCTTTTTGATAGAGGCTAAACCTTTAATCATTTGGATCTATCCTACCTTGCTGGACTATAATATTTCTTTGCATTATCTTTTAGAGCTTGTTGTCCTCTTCGAAACGAGCCCAAGATCATCAAAATCGGAGTCCGGATGCAAAAATTATGGTCGTTTTCGTTCAGGGATGACCGGTAGTACCGGAGGTCCGGTAGTACCGCCCCTTAGTACTGGTCGGTACAGAATAAGGTGCATTTGGCGACCTGGGATCCCTAGGAAATGTCCGGTAGTACCGGGAAAAAGTCCGGTAGTACCGGGATTCGCGTTTTTGGGCTTCAACGGTTGGATTTTGGGGGGACCTATTTAAGAGGCCTTCTTCCCCAATAGTTCCCCATCCATTCTTGCAAGTTTTCCCCTCCATTGTTGACCTTCTTGAGCTTGCTTTATCTCAATCCCTCAGATGATTCTTGCAAATTCTTGAGGGATTTGAAAGGGGAGATCTAGATCTACAATCCCACCAATCAATCTCTCCTCTAAGTGAGGGGAACATATTGGGATCTAGATCTTGGAGTATTTTTGTGGATTTCCTCCATTGTTCTTCCTCTCTTATTCCCCCATAAGCTTTTTTAGCTTTGGTGGAATTTGGGAGAGAGGGATTTGAGCACCTTTGTGGTGTTCTTGCCATTTGCATTTGGTGCATCGGTTTGAGTTATCCTCGGAGGATTTGGTTCGTGTGACTCATTGGAGCTTGTCCCTCTTGGGTTCTTGGAACCCTAGACGGTTTTGTGGCCTTGGTGGCATTGTGGCCTTTTGTGTCATTTGTTGGGAGCCTCCAATTAAGTTGTGGAGAAGTGCCCCAACCTTGTGAGAGGTTCCGGTTGCCACCTACAAGTGCACCGATAGTGGAAGCATGGATCGATCCCATTGGGGTGAGATTCACCGGAGAATAAGGGAGACCTTTTGTGGCGTAGGTGGTTAGATACCACCCCCTCTCCAAACGAGACATACTCCATGTTAGGAGGAACTCGGTAAAATATCGGTGTCCCCGCGTGCCTCGGTTATCTCTATACCTGAGCTCTTTACTTATGCACTTTACATTGTGATAGCCTTCGTGCTTGAAGTAATATATATCTTGCTATCACTTTGTTGCTTGTATTGCTTAGCATAAGTTTTTGGTGCACATAGGTGAACCTTAGTTGTTCTAGGTTGTGCTTAACAAAGTAAACACTAGTTTTATTCCGCCTTTGTTGAGCCACTCTAGGAAAAGTTTTAATCGCCTATTCACCCCCCCTCTAGGCGACATCCGTATCCTTTCACCTGTAAAAAAGATAGATGTAAAATTTGTGTATATTTGACTAGGCGTGTTTTGCCCTTTGTTATAAAGGTTTGGTGTTTTAGCACGTAGTGCTTTGCTCGTATGCGTGCCCTTTTCGTTAGCCTGACGTGGTCATCTACTCAGGTGTACACGCGTTATTCTCAGTCGGCGAAGTCGTGAGGTGGGGGGAGCCCCCGAGTGCGTTTGTAGCATGGAGTAAAAGTGCGAGTAGTAAATAAAATTTTGGGGCGAGACACTTAGCTTTATTCATATCGTAATGGAGGAGGTACATTGTTCGGCTGAGTAGCCTTGGCTGAATAGCCTTATTAAAAGTAAAAGAGGGAGGTAGCTAGGGGTAGAACCGTCGCAGTTGTGCGACGTTCCATGGGTTGGAGTATGCGACTCCAGACTCCACGTGTTTGAGGCGATAGGCGCCACCTGGGATGACTTCAGTGACGATGTAGGGTCCTTCCCACGGTGACTCGAATTTCTTTGGTCGTTCTTGCTTGAGTCACAAGACTAGGTCTCCTTCGACGAAGGACCTTGGGCGCAACCATTGGTTGTGGTAGTTGCGGAGACTCTGTTGGTACGCCGCTGATCGAGCTGCTGCTGCTGCTGTCATAGGACTCGTCTGTTGACGATGTGGTGCGTAGCACAGGGTGTGGAGCCCACGAAGCGGGCCTGATCGATGGTAGAGGCACCCGCTCTGGGAGGCGGAAAGTGTCGGTCTGCCCCACCTGGAAGCAGAAGCTCCCGAATAGGATCTCGAGCCCGTCGCCAACGGGCTCGAAGTCCTTCATGGTGGCCGGTGAGTGGGCGGTGAATTCGAAGGCGCCGAAGAGGAGATGACTCTCCATCACCGCGGAGTTGTAGATCGCTCGGGTTGGGACCGTCACGATCGCACAATCAGCGTCCCCAGTTCCCACAGACGGCGCCAATTGCCGAGGTTTAATCTCGTCAATGCCCATTGTTATGGACTTGGGTTTTGGAGAAGATGGGGATGCTGGAGATCGCAGAACGGTTAGCAAACAAGCAACACGGTACACGAGGTTTACCCAGGTTCAGGCCCTCGGAGGGAAATCCCTACTCCTGCTTGTCTGCTCTTGATTACGGCGGAACCGAAGATTACAGGGGTGCGCAGATGCGATCTGGCGTGGAGGTGTCTATGCGAAAGTATGAGGTCAGATCTCTAGGTCGTGCCCTCCTAGCCTTTATATAGAGTTAGGCAGGTCCCAGGCACAGACCGAGTCGGTTACAGGTTTTAGGGTTTACCCCTTTGAATTTTCTATCTACTCTAGTCTTGCTCTCCAAGGATCCGAAGGCGTCATGGGCCCTGGCCACCCGAAAGTCTTCATGGGCCGGCGTATACTTGCCGTGGGCCTTCCTTGGACTGGACCAGGTATGCTGATATCGTGTACTCGCGGGTTATAACCATGTCAGGCGGTGGCACATGGTTCCGTCGAACACCTTTACGTGAGCCCGCCGACTCCATCGTATGTGAAACCTAAGAAGTTCCTGACCTATAGGTCATGCGCGCGGCCGAACTTCCCCCGCCATGTGCAAAATATATGCAGCCTTCGTAGAAGTACATCTCCACATCCTAGTAGCCTTCACCGGTAGCTCCCACAGATCACTTAACGAGGCAATCAGGCACATCAGCAAACTTGTCCAGGAGCCTAAGATTTTCCCAAGAGTCTTGGTATATGATCATGAAGAAGTCGAAACTGGAGAGGCCTAGCAAGGATGCGGCAGACGACGTGGATCAGCCACGTCAACGGCACATGCCCTTGCCTCGGCCCCTACTAGATTCCATCGTAGATCCACCACTGGAAAACAGTGATGTGGAGAGGGCGTGTGGATTAGAATGGAGGAGCGTAGGCGGTGTGTTTAAAAAGGCCGAACCATTTACTACCACGCCGCATCGACTGCCTCAGTGCAAAGGACAAGACGCCATCGCATTAAAACATACATAGTGGCATTGGCTCATAGATAGTGCCATTATTACATAAAAAACTAAAACTAAACTACATGGCATCATTTTTTGCCTACCGTGACACCGTACCGTTGTCTCATCCCTCATGCGGTGATGCCTCTCTGTAGCCACGGAACACCACTAGAACCTCGTAGTGGTCAGCCACATGTCGATGTGTCGAGGGCGTGTCGTGACGGTTGACTCCTGCACCACATTCCACGTTGCGGCCTGCTCCGCGGCCCGATCCACCTCCATAACTATTGCGTTGTTGCCTACTCCGCCATCGCCTGTGCTGCCACATGCTCCATGGCCTGATCCACTGCCATGAATGTTGTTGTTGCCTCTATTTCCTCCACATGTGCCTAGAGCTCAACATCCATGAACTGGTGGCAGCGCTCGCCCCTTGTAATTGTTTGGAAAGAGGCGAGAAGGGCGCCCTGTGTGAGACAAGGCTCGCAATCTTCATTGTCGTCGCCAAAGTTGAAGTCGTTGTCCACCTCTACCTCATGTGTCTCCTCTTGCTCCTCCTTGCCATTAGCAGGCAAGTAGCGAGCGCGAGCGGCTTCCGACAACTAAGCCCATGTGGCGATGTTGCGGCGAGCCATGGTGTTATGGCAGGTTCTAGGGTTGTGTTTACCGTGTTGGAGATCCATGGCAGTAAAAAATTTCCTACGTTGGAACGTCCTAATTCCCAAGATCTATCTAGGAGTAATACAGTAATGGCCGAGGTTTCAGATACATACACTTGTAGTCCAAAATCGGTTAATGTTCCAGGGGAACGTGGCTGATGTAGTCGTGCTCGTAGCCGACCTCAAGGTCGTGAAGCTCCTCGCAAGTCACCTCCCTCTCCATCTGCAACAGTCCGGTTCACGAAATACAAGGTGCACCAAGTGTGGCCCCTCATGGTTCCGTACACATACAATGTACGATGATGGCATTCGGCTCCCCGATCCCTGCCGGGAGTGCGGAAGTAGATCTCTGGCTTGAAATCTCCATAACGCAACGGCGTGCTATTAGTGTGTCATCTCTTGCACGAATATTCCCTCCATGGGACCATACTAGCGCAAGGAGATAACTAGAGAGAGAGAGAGGGAGGGAGGGATGAGAGCTCTCAACTCGTGGCCTTGGTGTGTCCTCCTCCAAGGGGAGGAGGCTGTTTATATAGGGGATGGGGGCAGTCTTCCCCCTCCCCAAGGCACCTAGCCAGCGGCCAAGGGAGGGAGGGAGCATCCCTAGGGCGCCCCAAACCCTAACCCTAGGGTTCCCCCAGGCGCATGGGCCCTTAGGGCCCATCTGGGAGGCCTTCCCTCTTGCGGTTTCTCTCATGGGCCCTTTTTTCCTAGGAAGTTTGGCCCATTAGTGAAATACCCTTTAAATTTAGATTTTAATATAATATTTAATATTAATTATATTAATTAATATATAAATATATATTACAAAATCTGATTTGACCCAAATCACCTTTCGGTTCCCTTTCGATTTTCTCCGAACGACTTCGTAACTCCCCGGAACGATTCTGGTTCTCTCACGAAACTTTTCCGGTTTCCTTTTCTCTTTCATATGGTGATTCCAACTTACAGAGGATCTCTATCTCATCGTACCCTTAAGCGTATTTCCCCACGGCTCGGGAATGTCACAAATATGATCTCCATCAATGATCAATAGTGGGACCGAGATGCCCATAATGATCCCTATGCATTCCACGATGACAATGTCGTTTGAACCATAAACGTCGAGTCCAATTCCCTTTGTTTCTTCGATACGATTTGTCCGAGATCCGATCATTTGATATCTCATACCTTGTTCAATCTCGTTACTGACAAGTACTATTTCACTTGTTACCGCGATATCACATCCCCATGACCTAGTCACATGTTTCAACATTATGGATGTAATCTCACCAAGTCAGCCTTAAGTATCTTATCCATCACACGGGTGAACAAGTCACGGTATTGATTCATAGGCCTCTACCTGTTCCACCGGAATACCCAACGTACACCTTTATAATTTTCTCCGAGTGATGTTTGATGCAGTCTAAGCAGCCTCTGAAGACAGTGATTAATATGATCTCGTGATCTAAGGAGAAGGAGACTATGTTTCAAATTATTGCAACGATGAACTTTGTGATTTGATCATGTCGTAATCTTTGGGTAGTGTCCATCACATCATTATCCAATGATATGACCTCGTTGTCAACTAGCGTCGAAGCATCAACATGATCACAAAACCTTGATTATCGATTGCCCAACGAGCTAGTATTAATAGAAGCTACTAGGGACTTCTATTTCATATCACACATGCATCAATGTTTCCAATTAATACAGTTATAGCATAATATAAAACTATTACGAACTAATTGAGATATGACAATAATAACCATTTATTATTTGCCTCTAGGGCACATTCCCTTCATACCCCTCCGCCCGTCTAGCCTAGTTATAGTGGCGGTCATATAGCGGGAAGAATGTGCGGGAAAACGAGATAGGGTGGGAAACTTGGTGAGCATCGTCATTAATTTTTGCGTCGGGAGTTGATCCGTCATTATATTTTCTTAACTAGATTCATTAGAATCACTAATGATTTCAAAGTATGCGTGCACATTTTCTGTAAAACATACTTTATAGTTACTTATTATTATTTCTTAGCAACATAATTATTTACAAAAACTAGAGTTTCACATTTAGGAATATATCCATGTTTACAAAGTCGTTTATCTTGCAATGATGAAGGTAAGTGTGAGCCAAAAAAAATGTTTACATACGATTAAAAATAGAAACTTCAGAATTTTTGACACGCGGAAGATGATAACATCACATTTACAAGGAAAACCATGCTAGTTGATAGTATAAGTGTATAATAAGGATAATAATATGGTCTTGCTAGTGTAGACCTAGAGTACATCATGTACATGGATGATGCATATCACCACAAGCTCTACAATCGGCCTTGTGTTGGCAAAAATGCAACATCATAGCATTATCCAAGTAATGTCATCATGTCACTGTTAAGACTTATCTGTCTCCTCAGTGCTGCAATGGTTATCGGATTGGGTTTGATTGGTTTGTATACGCGCACTTGGTGCTACAGATAAAGTTCTTCCACAATAGCCAAAAAAAGTCATGGCAGAGGCTACGTACAGTATGTGTATGCTGTATTCATGGTGTAACTTTTTGTTTTTACCACACCGCACTTCGGTTCTAAGCCTTTACTACTGTGAAATTAGAAAGCCTACGTGTGCCTTGGTTTATTTCTTGAGCAGCTTCAAATAAATGAAGGGAATGGGAGCGTTCGCAGAGTTGTTCGCCCATTTTGAGACGACGTTGCGTTTATGAGCAGTTATTACTTCGTAGAATACTGTCCGTAGCTAGGGCTGTTGCATGTTGACGCCTGCCATGCTTATCCTATGCCGCCTTCAGTGACCGCTTTCAAACAGAACAGAGCTGATGGTCAGAGAATGGAAAGATCGAATGACCACGCAGTTGAAGGTTATTTGACGGTGCAGAAGGGCAATTTTGATATTTATATGTTTTGATGAAATGGAGGTTGAACCTCTGGCCTATGCAACAGCATAGAATTATATTTTCATATTATTAAATAGTCTCTTAGAAAAAAATACAATGATCAACTCGAAGCCACCGGCAGTTGTCGCGACACCTATTGATGAAGGGGGACGGTGTCGAGAGCATATACGCCGTGACCTCGGGGACGGTGTCGAGAGCATATACGCCGTGACCTCACACCTACGCGCATCATCTTAAGGTAGAAGGATTCACCAAACAGCTCAATGCTAAGCCGGAAGCACAAACCTAGCCGGTAGATCTTCACAATTGTACATGCTCCAGAAGTCGCCGCCATGTTCCGCTAACCTATCTTCAGGACAGAGTCATAGAGTCGAAACATTGACCTTCCATAGACACCTCCATGGAACAAGGGCTTATTAGCCTGCCGAGGACTAAACTAGCTTAATGATCTGTTCACATCTAACTTCGGGTCTCCGTCTGAGCAGCAGCACGGCCTGACAAGAATAGAAGGCACACCGATCGAGATCGATCCCCCCTTGGCGTGGTGCACACTAATTCGGTCGTAACAGATCCGTTAGTTGGCCAGGTACCCGACGACGGTACGAGCACCCGAAAAAGTTCGACGACCGATGGGTAAACTTCAGCGATTCCGTCCAGTCCAGTCTCTGTCGATTCCCAAGTTCGGAGTTCGGACACTGTTAGGTCCGGAGGCAAAATCAAAGCCGGTACAGGTTTGACAATGCCGTCGGTTACGATCTGACCAGAACTTAGGCAATGGTTTCGATTCTGAAGATACCCATATATACTGTAAGAAATGCTCAGCAAACACTAATTTACGTACTCCTTCCGATCCATATTACTTGATTTGGATTTGTCAAAATTTGAATGAACCTATATACTAGATTCATTCAAACTAGACAAATTTAAATTAACTAATATGGGTTGACTGTTGTCGGCAACGGAGAGAGGTGGCCTACTGTTTGTGGTTGCGCAGTTGAGAGGCATTTTCAGAATTCAGACTTAATTGGCCTGTCTCGGGGTGCTCACAGTCCTCGCGTACGTTCTGCAGGATTGTCAACATTGTTAGGCCCATGGCCAACAGGCCGAGGAACGCTTGACGCCGACTCGCACATGATGGTGTTTGGCAGCAAGTGCATAATACTCCTGTGTACAGTGTAGACTTTTTTTCGCGCGTTCATCGGTAGACTTGTGAATGCTATTCATTTTTTTCCTCATATATTCTTTGTGCGTTGTGAACGCTGTTGACAGAAAAAGGCGGGTTTTGTACTCGTTGGAGTGGACTTGCTTGCTGGATTTGACATGAGTCGCAAAAACTGTTTAGTTGGCTTGATTTGGTTGTTTGTTCGGGCAACATCCACTCATTCGTAGTATTGTCAATGGAAGATTGGCATTTCTCTCTCTACTACGTTTAACCTGTCAGCGGGAGTTTGTAGTAAATCTTTTGGCCGGGGAGTTTGTAGTGATTTAACCATCCGGTTTCCAAAATCACAAAATTGGTTTGGCAATTTTTTTCTTTCTAGAATACATCATGTAAGACGTATGCAGTATACTATATAGTAAAACAATATTTGCTGTGCGTGTTACCAACTATGCCATGCCAAGTCATCTACGCCACGTTGATATTCATATTGATGACAAAAAAGAACCTCAAGGAGAGGAACCTCTAAGCCTTTTATTTGAGAAGATAGTATAACTTGATCCAAGAGGGACACAAGTTGTGCTAGGCCCTTGCATCGCTCTCCTTGGGTCGACATGGGTGGCAAAACCCTAGTGCCAAAAAAGCACCTCATTCTCCTTCTCCCTCCCCCTACCACCACCGCTACACCACGCTATCGGGCTTTGGCCTTCTGGGGGACGGTGGTGGTGGGGAGCCTCGTACTTCTCCTGCCGGAGTTCTGCCAACATTGTCCTTACATTGGAGCTTGGCCACCGGGAGGGACAACCCTAGATGCATGGCAGAAGCGGCATCAGTTCGGCGCCGATGACACACACAGGTGATGCACGCTCTCCTCGACTACTAGCGCGGCAGGGTGAATGACGGGTGACAGCTGGGATATCCCGTCGACAAGTCATGAAATCATGTGTGCGTTGTCCTTCTCCTTCCCGCCTCTATGTTCCTCTCGCCTGATCCTAGGGATCAACCTCTTGGCTGTCATTATCTTTGGTCGTGGAACAGTTCGACAATGGAGTTGTGGGTTGTGGGATAACGAGCGAAGCTTTGGCTAGCGATGGCTAACCCCGATGACAATGACACCTAGGTGCGACATATTTCTCCTTGGAGGCGTTGTGGTGGTCTCCATCCCCAACCTCGGTGAAAGGTCAAAACCCTAGGTCCTTTGGGCCGGGACGAAGTGTTAGCGCCTCGACGTCATAGGCTCCTTGGAGACACTGCCTTTGGACGAGATGGTCCATCATATGGTAAGTTGGTATGGTATCGCATGTGTAGCGGTGCAAGGTGAGCCTCAGGCATTGCTGGAGATGAAGTTATTCAACTCATTGTTTGTAGATATTTTCTTGCAACGATTGTGTCCATATGTTACCGTGCCTGTTTCCCTAGCTCGAGACTAGGCAAGATGATAGGGGTCCCCTCCAGCCATAGTGTTTGCAACGGTGGTGCCATTGCCCGAATTTTCCTGACGGAGTTGGTTCTTCCTTCGTCTATGTGGTTGGCATACAATCCGTCCCTCCTCTGGAAGTAGACGACTTCCATCGTTTTGGTTGCGTTCCCTCAATCCATAGGCTACTGGTGTCGAGGTGTGGTTCCCACAACAGAGTGTCAGTAGTAGGAGTACGGGCTTTTTCTCGTTATCTCCTAGTGTTGGTCGATGCTACTCGGGCATGTTGTTTTGTGTCGGTTTGCTCTCGGCGTGACCATTAATTTTTTTGCTTGATTTTATTTCTCTAGTTCGTCCTCAGACGCTCTTGTAACCTGGCTTTGTTTATTTTAAGTCTGGACTTTTTTTTGAGTCTAAAAGACAACACTGCATCATGCATTTTGTTGTTGTTGAGAATATGCATCATGCATGAGTGTTTGCGTCGAACCCTACCAAAGTGATCTAAAAAAAAATAACCCTACCAATAAGCAGAAATGGGTCTTGCTCTTTTCTTTAGACAAAATGGGCCTTGTCAGCGTAGCTGGCCTTTTTTAAAATTCTGTTGGCAAGCACATAAAATCTCACCATTGGGCCCAATGGGCTGCTTACATCAGCCGGTGACTATAGAACACTGAACACAGCAGCCTTTTCTTTTGTTTATTTATAATACTCCCCCAACCATATACTATGTCTAGTACAAGTGTACTCATAAACTGCGTCAATTAGTTTGAACCAAAAGTAGTAATAAATTTTTCTCAAAATTCTTTTATAACAAGTTGCACTAGGTTGCTGTGCTTGACAAAACAAAGTAGGCCTAGCTGTGCTGAAAAAATGGTTTGCGCAAATTTAAATATTGACGTGTCTAATTCTCAATCGACTGAGAAGGTGATGCCATACAATCTCAGCTGCAAATTCACTTGTAAGTAAAAAATTAATCTCAATTGTAACCTCACTTGTAACTCACATGACGCATGAATTGCGATGCAAATCCAATGTATAATGCAAACCGAGCTATAACTTAATCCTCATTCGACGGAGAATTAGCACAATCCTTTAAATATTGCATAGTTCCGCGGCATGCGAAGATAGTTTCCAATCTAAGGTTTAGCATATTGAATATATTGTGGGTTAACCTAGTAAAAAGATATGGAAAAAGATTGCGTATTCAGCTAATATTAAAATTAATATACTTCACCGGTTTTGCAATTAAAGAATACCGCCACCCCTGCCAAATTACAACGCCCATTGTTTCCCTTCTCCTACAAGAAAGTAGAGCTAAGCCACACCTGGTCTGTGCAAGTCCATCTATCCATCGCTGGAACAAGGAGGTGAGGCAATACTAGAAAAAGTAGATGCATTTTGTCTGCTAAAGAAAAGCGGGTAGCCCAAATTCGAAGTGACGGAGCAAGCTCACACAGTCGACGAGGTATGATGAAAAGATGAAAAGGTATCTTCTAGCGGCAACATTTTCTTTTGGGCGGAAGTTTTTTTCTGATGTGGTAAATGTGTCTTGCTCTACGATACTGGTCCGAACAAGAGGTATAGTAGCACTTTCGGGTTTTCTCTTTTAGTTTTCATAAACATATATTGATATGAAGAAGATAATAAATAAATCATTCAACAACTATAGCCCGAGCTAATAACCAAAAATAAATCAAAAACGGCATTCCATAGTTTCAGAAAATTCAAAAAAGAATTATATAGATGTAAATAGTGGAGTGTTCTATCAACGTGCAAGCCCGCTGCAAAATAATGAAAAAAATTACATTTATAAGTGTGATCACTACAAAATTTCATACCCCCAAATGTGTCATATTTTGGCACTTTTGCACAACAAAAACTATAAGCCTGTGTTTGAATGTTTGTATTCGGCTCCGTATTAGAAATTCGGACATTGCCAACCCGAATACACAAAAACTGAGCATTTGGTTGCACTGAATATTCGAGCTCAATATTCGGATGGGCCAAAACAGCAACCACGACTCTCTCCCAAAAGACGAGCACCACACCTCGACTTTGCTTGGCATTCGGTCGTTCCTCTCCCCCACGTGACTAGGAAACCCTTGGCGGCGCCTAACACGACAATCCGACCGCCGGTCGGGTAAATCCCCTCTCCCCCTCCCTTACCCCTCCATTCCTGCCGCCCCTCTCCATCCGCCCCTCAATTTTTTGCCGCCCTTGTAACTCCTCCGACTACCCTTCTCTCTCCAGGTCTGACAAACTCCAGGACCGAGCAGGAATGGAGCGAGTTGCAGATCGACCGGCCTCCAACGCAGTTGTGCATCCTCTTCCCTCCCCTTTGGCTTCCGCCCTCTCTCTCCCCTACTTCCGTCTTAGCTCATGAATCTTGTGAGCGATCTGGTGTGAATGTGTGATTGAGTTATTTTATGAATTGGCTTGCTCGTGAATGTTGTTTGTTGTTGTCCATGTTCTGGTGTGATTGAGCACCAGTCACAAACTTCTTTTCCTTGCCATGCTAATAAAAATTACGTACCTTGTAGTTGCTAAATGGCCGAAGAATTAGAACTAGTTTCATATGTAACCGAAGAGAACAAAAGGAGAAAGAGAAGAAGGATTGTATTGGTTGAACAATATTTTCACTCGGTTCTTATTGCTATGGCATATCTTAGTTCACAAAGGGCGCCGAGGGATTTAGAGAGCTTTAATGATGATGAACATAAATTGAGTCTAAGAAAATAGTTGCTAAAAGATATGTATGATGGGACCGAAGTTGCATGCTATGATCAACTTCGCTTAACTAAAAGGAATTTCCATGATTTGTGCACTATGTTGCGTGAGAAGTGTGATCTGGTAGTGTGTTTGTTGCTATGGAAGAAAAGGTGTCAAGATTGCTGCAAATCCACAACCTGAAGACAAAGAAATCTCCCTAGAATTTGTTGAACCATCCCCAAAGAAGCAGCACACTTGTGATGTAATTCTGGGTATGCATGGAGATATGAAGACTTCATTCAATGATGCTTTGAAAAGGCAACGAAGCCATTACCTTTGCCACATTCTACTCCTGCTGACATCCTTGCCGCACTTGGGTGGCATAACACATCTTTCTCATAGTGACAAGCTGCATGCATATGGTAAATTCATCCATAGTGAACGCATGTTCCAAGCACTTATGAAGCTCCCCATTGAGTTCAGGAAGGAATAGTTGCTGCTGTCGATTTAGAAGAGTAGAATGTGATGCTATCTATCGAAAAGCTTATATGTTATGTATTAGATTATAATGTGTGCTGGAACTTCTGTTTGCAACTTATTTGAGACTGTTTAAGTTAAATGTTGAGACTTTTTAAGTTGATGCTGAGGCTGCAAGTACAATTTTATATAATATTCATTTTCCTTCTATTTATTCTTATGTCGCTGAATCATTCTAAATATATTAAAAATCTAGAAAAAATCATTTAGAACCACATATCATGATCTTAGTCTCATACGAATGTAATACCTCGCTTTGATCATCCAAACATGATATGGCATTCAATATGGATATCAATTGTTTGTACCAAATATCAAACATCCAAACAAAATTATTGGCATTGAATATTAATGTGAATATCCCAGGAATTTGATATCTGACCGAATGCAATGTCTAGGCTGTCAATACAAACATCCAAACGGAGCCTAAGGTATTGAGAGTTGATA
The DNA here is from genome assembly GCA_030063025.1 of Avena longiglumis. Taxonomy (NCBI): domain Eukaryota; kingdom Viridiplantae; phylum Streptophyta; class Magnoliopsida; order Poales; family Poaceae; genus Avena; species Avena longiglumis. Next base: position 186,319,204 of record CP125974.1, on the reverse strand, counting down.
TTTCTCTTTTTGATAGAACATATCATTATCTACATTTCTGATTTTGTTTTGTATTTTATGAAACATTAGAATGCCTCTATTTGAATTTTGGAAAAAAATAATGTGTAGCTCGGGCAACAAAACTCCACCCTCATAGGTCATGCCTCTGCAATAATATAATGTCAAGAACTAGTCAAACTATTAAGAATACACGCAACAAAAAAGACATAAAGAGAAAAAGGAAAAAAGGAAAAAACAAGACCCCCACAAAGTAATTAGTGTCTCACATTTGTAGTAAAACAATCAGTACCATTGACAACACCCGTACTATGAAATAGGTTCTCCAACAAAGACATCTCTAGGAAGAGAACAATGCACATGCACCATCGTCACCCAATCTAACCACCAATGTCAAATCATGTGTTTTCACCCGCCAAGAAAGCTTGAACAATGTCGATATGCCAACGAAACGGGTTAGAAGTATGTCATTGCATGGCACAACCTTATTAAAAGGTCATAGTCAGGATTTTCACGCCGAATATTAATAGTTGGTACTTGAAGAATACTGCCACAACCGAAGTCTCTCTGCGTTGTTTTCTCCACTTGTCAAGAACACTACAACAAACAACAATCATAGGCTCATAGTGGCACACACATGGTTTGTGTTGAAGTGTATAAGTATATTGCACTAGCCCTTTTCATCAGTTCGGACTTTTGGTTGCGTTGGCTAGTGCATGAAGCTTATTAACATGGTATCAGAGCCTAAGGTCTTGAGTTCGAGTCCTGGCTTTCGCAATTTATCTTAAAATTGTTGTTAACCCCTCTATGTCCACGTATAGGCCTCTTGAGTCATACGTGATTTTCGCGCGCCGTCGCTCTCTTCCGGTTGCACGTGCTGACTTCTTCCCGTCACACGTGAGAGGGGGTGTCGAAGTGTATAAGTAGATTGCACTAGTCCTTTCCATCAGTTCGGACTTTTGGTTGCATTGGCTAGTGTAAAATTGTATTCACACAGCATGGTGTGAAGCATCATATTCTTCCAATACAAGATCCTCACATCTGCTATCACTTAGCGGTCTCGAACTTCACACGAGGTTCTTTGTTTCTTGTTTTAAAAACTGAAGTGGGAGCGAGACCTTTGATGTTCTAAGGATTATAGGGTGTGTTTGGATCTATGCCAACGCTGGCCTTACCAAATATTGGCAAGCCCGTAAACATCTGGTGCTTGGTTGGGCTCCAAATAATTGGCGAGCCCATGCCAGCTTGTGTGTGCCAACGCGCTTTTTACGCCAAATCGTGGGCGAGCCGGCGGCGGCGAAATCTTTCGCCAAAATTTTGGCTGCCAATTTTGGTAGAGCGCGTCAGGGCTGAATCCAAACATACCCATACTCCCCCGTCCCAATATAAGTGACTTGGGTTTGAGACGGAGGGAGTAGAACTTTTTTGCTTAAGAAAGGAGAAAAAAAAACTCTGCAAGTCCTAAAATACATCCATGAGATTGGCTTTTCTAAGTAGGGGTATGTGTATACCCCCACTTCTTTTATATACAACGGTTGTAACAAAATAATTGACACATTGTAGTACAAAAGTTATATTGATTTATGAAGTTTGAGATAAGTGATTTTTGGTGTTTGAGAGAAACAAAGAATAATATTCAATAAATTATATTAAGATATATTTTCCACCACTTGTTATTTTTATGTAGGCCACATACTGTAAGTTTTTCCTCGGAATATTTTTATGTATCATAGTACACTGGTGGAAACGAGGCCTCTAACACCGGTTCTTAGAGGCCTCTAACATCGGTTCTGAAACCGCTGTTGGGGGTTCGGTGTTAGAGCCCCCTCTTTAACAGCGGTTCTTATACGAACCAGTGTTAAAGGGTGGCGCATGTGGGGCTGCCGCAGCGCTCAGCCCCCTCTTTAACACCGGTTCGTAACAGGTTACTGCGGGAAAGAGATAAATCTCTGCGGCGAAGCAACCTAAATCTACGCCACGAGTTACGCCGCCCGTTCAGGCGTATTCTGTGTGGCGGGGACGGGGAGGTGGGGAGGGGGAATTGATCGGGAGCGGTATATACATACATCATCGTCGGTACATACGAGTACATGAATAATTAAGCAACTATTATTATACACAAACATCGTCATTGTGTGGTATTCTCCGTAAACGTTGAAGCATCAAGTACAAGACAAACATGTTCAAGCATATATACAACGTTCATTTTGGTGGATATCTAAAGAGTTCTCCGCCAGGCGTGACGACCTCATCAAGTATGAACCCTGTCAATTCCTCTTGAATGGCTCGTATGCGGTCAAATGGTAGGAGTTGGTCCTGCATCCGTTCGATCTAAATATATATGAAGAATGGGGTCAATATATATATAAGAATAAAACTCAACACAATTGATTGTAATAAAATAATATTGTGTACTTTGTTTACTTACTCTAAGTTGTTCTAGTGCGGCTTGGCCCGTCGCACATATCGTGTTGCGAATGAACTCGCAAACATAGTATCCACATAAGTTATTGCCGGGTCCCTAATGCGCGCACTTTACGAGAATAGAGAGTTCAATCAAAATAATAATCAATAAAGCATGATATAATGGAATTGGAAGGAGAATCAAAGAGATAAGCAAACCTAGCTAGCTAGTATTATTTATATTTTGGTCTACAAATTTTAGTTCTTCTGACCATTCACCCACGGTCCTGCCCGTGAACCTTTTCCAAACCCTGTCCGGCAAAGAAAATGGATAAAGGAGTAATTAATTACTTGTTGTCACGAAAGTTGCCGATCTAGTGCGATAATATGATTGAAATTACCTCTAGAGCATCTCTTTAAAGTCTGCCCATAGCTCTTGGTCTTTTCGTAATGAGTCCATGACAAGGACTTTTCCTGAGTCGGGTTGAATGACTAGCAGAATAAAGTGGAACCTACGCACGCATAACTCATCATCAGTTACACTTAACATCGAGTAAGCCGAAACAGAATGTGTACAAGAGAGGGTAACAGTACTCACGAGAAGTTGTAAGGCAGCAGTATTTCCTTTTTGGTTTGTTGTCTTAGTAAAGACGTTAGCAAGAAATCTTCTGTTTGCCCGGGTCTGTGTCTTACCACTTCTTCATGAACTCTATTTGGGTCAATGAACCCAATGTCAAAAGGACCTCCTTTCATGCATTCCATAACATTTTTCCTGCATAATAGTATATACATATATGGTGAACATATATATATATATATATATACATGCAATTAATGAATTGAATGAGATGAGATAGAAATTACAGAAATAGTACTTACACACAATAAAAGTTGATGGCAGCTTTGTCGAGTTCCTTCTGATTGAATAGAAAATGCAAGTCTTGAATGTTGAAGGTGATCTCATCGTCTTCGCACAAGAAAATCTGATCTCTTATATGCGCCGTGATCCATTCTTCCTTTCTCGTCTTGCAGAAATCAAGGTACCACTTGTGCAATCTTCGCATCTTTGTTGGTAGATTCTTGAGCTCCTCTTTCTTGACGAGATTCTTCCCATACTTCCATGGCTGTATGGGGTTGACATCGCCTGTGGGCAAGTTGTCTCCCATGATGTTCAAGTATGCAATGTAAGTCATCCCCATCTCATTGGCCTTTCTTTGTAGCTCTGCCTCGTAATCATTTACAGGAGGAGCATTCCGTGTGTCGAACACTTGGAGCGGGGAGCATGATTGGTTTTCCTGCTCTCCGAGCATGGGAACTGTTTTCTGGGGTGCCGCAGGACTGCTACTTTCAGTCTCCCTCCGCCTTGCATCCCCCTTCAAAATCTGGCGCTCGTAGTCCGGCACAAGTGGGGTTCCAGGTTTGAAAAGATTATTGTAAAACTTCTCCACCACCGCTGGATCTAGTTTCTCCTTTGGCTCGGTCCGTCTAGGTGCAAAGAATTTCTTGACCTCTTCTTTCGAGATCCTATTGGTCTCCTTGTCGCTGTGATTCCACGGTAAAACCGGCAATGGCTTGGCGGAAGGCTGCGGGACGTAGTTTTTTGAACTCTTTGGCGTACGGTTTCCTGCGGATTTCTTCGTGGCAGTGCTAGTGATGCTCTTCGTGTCAGTGCTCTTCTGCTTACGCTGAGGAGATGGCTGAAGCGCCGGAGATGGCTGACGCGGAGGAGATGGCTGGCGCGCCGAAGATGGCTGACGCGTAGGAGATGGCTAAAGCGCCGGAGACGACAGGGGAGTATTCTGATGACTTGGAGACGGCTGAGGCGGCTTAGACTGCTGATGTTGCGGAGACTGCGTGGGTGCCAGTGGCCTCCAATTTGGAAGCACGATGTGTTCCTTCTTCCAAAGAATGGTTGTTTTCACTGCAAATTTGAGTTGAGTTTCCCCTTCACCTGTAGCATGGTCAAGTTGTGCTTCCTCATATTCCTTCACAACCTCATCCACCCCGACAATAGCATAGCCATCTGGAATCGATCGGCAGTGGTAAGTTCCACCAGCTACAGGAGGTAAGGCATAGCCGACCGCCACCTTAATGGATAATCCCATTAATCTCACATGCAGCTCGGCGTGTTCGCTCTCCGCGATCTCATCCACGGGGTATCGAGGACCCGCCATTTCAAGCGTGGGCTGCACGTTCTCCGTGGAAGCCACACTGCTTTTCCGCGCAGAGTCTGGGCCGCCGGCAGCTTCCAATGCAGGCTCTTCGTGCCGCTGAGATGGGCCGGTAGCTTGCTGGCTCTTTTGTGCATTCACTTGTGCCTGCAACACCACAAGTGCATGTTCTATCTGTGTCATCTGTTTTGTACGCTCTTTTTATTTTTTGCCGTGCCATCTGTAAGAGTCGCCCCACTCGGCAAACCCATCCTTCCACGTCATACCCCCTGTGCCTTGTGCAAGTCTAGGGTGTTCTTTTTTACCGATGGCGCGTATGAGATGGTCATTCTCTCTGTCAGGATGGAAGGTCCTGGCGGCTGTTTCCTCGTATGCCGTGATGAGTTCAGTGACGGGTTTGGCAAGGAGGGTTGGGAAGATACACAATCCTGTTTCTGGGTCCAACCGTGCCCCGATTTCGTAGAACCAAGTCTTTGCACGTATGTCAACACCCGGATTTTTAATCCCAGATGCATGTTATGCCATACATCGCAATCCCAGGATTACCATTTTTGCGAGACATAACAGAATTGGATACCATAGTACATCATCCATTACAAACCGTACATAAGTTCTTACACAAATCGGGATCTCATGATCCAGTTCTTAATACAACTTCAAGCAGCGGAATATGTAATAATAACGGTAGCGTAGGCGAAGCTCCATCTTCGGGGTCACAGGCAATGCTGACGATGGGAGATGATCCTAGTTGTCGTAACCTTCACAGGGTCCATCCTCCGGTACTCCTCTTCATAGTCATGCCACGGAATAGCAGGACAAAGCCATGAGTACTCTTTAAGTACTCGCAAACTAATACTAACAAGTGAAAGGGGTTTTTGGTAATAGGACACTAGGCTCTAGGATTATTTTGCAAAAGCCAGATTTATCTCTACTAAGTTTAGAAGCAACGCATGCTAGTTGAAGTTTTATAACACCTAAGTGGGAACTTGTATCTCATATCACAACCATGTTGTGGTCAAGTCAAGGTCTCGGTTCATTTCACAAGTCATTTTGAAAACATCTGACGGAGGAACAGTATGGCCACTCCAACTGTTCATAACCGCGGACGCGGCTATTCGAATAGTTTGACACTCTGCAGAGATTGTACACTTTCACCACAACATTCGATACATCCATCAGGAACAAATCCTGAATTCACCATACTCAGTATGCGGATAATCAATCCTAACCTTTCAATTACACGCCCTAGTATAAGCACCTCTCATGTGAGTTTGGCCTCCCAACCATGACCAACTGTCATCTTGGGTACTGCACAGGTGGACAATCTTCACAAGGTAGCCTCGGCTCAGACCTTGGCCGTGAGGGAACTAATACTAAGGTATATAAGTTTCCAGTCAAGCCCTGCCCAATCTTCAGGTATTGTGGTTGTACGATAAAATTGGAATGGTACCGCATCCAGACAACCATCAGTTTTAAAAAGGGCTAAGGCTCATGCCTCAACATTTTCATCACCAAAATCATCAAGTGTTCGGAAACACATGTCCAAAACATCTCAGTAGAATGATCCATCATTCTAAGGTTTTCATAACCATTTTCACCAAGTATTCCCATCTAATGTTGATCAAGTTTTATGCTTAGCACTAGCATCTACAAGTGGGGGTAAGCACTAATGAGGGGTGGTATACTAGTGGGGTTTGACTAAGTTTAATCTCATGCCTTAGGAGGACATAAATATTATCTAGCTTAGGCCAAGTTTTATGATCTTTATGCAACCTTCAATTATCTTTCTAGAATCTACAATTCACTTAAGTAAGCTCTAAGTACTAGCTTTGATAAAGAAATAAAGTATAAAGCTTGTAAGTAAAACTAGGATTGTTTTATCAAGTGGGTATGATCATATATGCTTTAAGGCATATATGGGGCATGGCAGCAAGCAAGTATTGGCTTGCTTCAATATCAGTATAAGCTTGCTAAATTGCAAGTGTTAGCTTGCACATTAAACTAGTAGCATTAGGCTTGCATAGGTAAAGTATCTTGCAAGTGTTAGCTTGCCTTGTGCAGAGCAGTGGTTGAAGTTCTCCTCGGCTTCTTCTTCGTAGTATCCTCCTTCCTCCTCATATCCTTGGTCGGTACTAGCGTCTATAAATAAATGTGATGTACACAATCACCAAACAGTACTTAACTACTTGCAATCATCACACAAAAAGGGTCCTATGGATGATCTAACATCATATCTAACATTACAAGCTTAAGGCTTGGTTTAATTCCTTTTATTTTTAGAAAAGTAATTTCTACTCATTGAAAAACTACTTAAGATTTCATATTCTCCAAACCAAACATGGGATCATGTTGACACATGTCATCACCACATATTTTAGTCCATGGGAATGTGATTTAAAGTGGTGCCATAATTTAATAAGGTTTTACCCTTTTATTTTAATTAAATAAAGTGACTAGAAATGCCTATGGGGCATTCTTTTATTACTTGAACATTATTTCTATAAGTAAACCTGTATATTTTTATATATTCTGAAAGGTATGGTTAAATGTGATTTTTGAGAGTTGGAATCAACTCAAAAGCTATTATGGTTTTAATTTGAAAAATGTTTGAATGCAGAAAAGCTTCTACCTTGTTATTTTTACCATGGATGATCTACAGATCCAAATGACTTGAATCCAATGGGCTTGGATTCAGAATTCCCAGACCTTTCTAACAAAATTGGTTTCATTCAATTTGGTTCACTGAATCGACCTGGGTTGATTTTTGAATCTAGGTGCAGAAGTGTGTTTGAAATAAAATGGAAAAGGTTAAATTCAAATAGCTGGGCTGCGCGGGAAAGGTTAACGGGACGGCCTGCTAAGAACAGCGCTTCCGCGTGCTGCATAAGTGGATGTTCCCACGCATCAGTGAGACAGGGGGTGCGAAGCGGTATGGTGCGATGTGGTGCGTTCGATCTGGTTCTAATCCAACGGCTGAGGGTCATTATCGACGTTGGGCAACGCCGGCGAGACATAAACCTAACGCGGCAGGTGAGGGTCGTTGGGGGCTCACCGGGGCTCAGGCGAGGGTCGGCGAGGCGGGCGAACGACGAAGTCGACGACGGCGAACTCAGGGGTGGTCGCGGCAGCTCCTGGGGTGGACGAAATTGACGACGCCCTTCTTCTCCAGAGGCGGCCTGCTCCGGCGCAATTCCGGTGATGCGCTGCTCGCCTTGCTCCGGGACTGAGGTGGGGTGGTTCTGGGTGAGAGAGGAGTGGAATGGTGTGAAGAATTCGAGCAGTGGAGGCCTCTATTTATAGTCGCGACGGTGAGACCGAACGGCATGGGCAGGTGATGGTGGCGACACGGCTACGGGCTGCTAGAGGCATGGCCGGTGGTGGCGATCGCTTGGTGGTCTCCTGGCGATGCTCTACGGCTTTAATGCGCTTATAGGGGTGGTGCGGTTTGGTCTGGAACACGCGATGCTCTGCGCGGCAGAGGCGGCATCTTCGACGGCGAGCGGTGTCTACGGGGCACGGGCGGTGAAATGGGCATGTCTGGCATGTTCCTGGGACGGTGGCGATCTTGTATGCACACGGCGAGGGTGGCGCGCGGTCTGTGGGCTTTGGTCGAGGGTGGCTCTCTGGCGCATGCTCGGCATGGTTGCTGGCGAGCTTGGCGCGGTTCGTGCGGGTGGTCCAATGGCTGGCAACGTTCAAGCGCTGGACAGGGAGTGGCGGTGGATGGGGGGCTGCCTCCCAGACATGCTGACTAGGCTTGTTTCTCCTCCTAGCTTGCTGTCTCCACTCGGGTGGCATGGGTGGCTTCGGCTGTTCACCATTGATGGCATTGGAAAGCTCACCGTGAGGCTAGTGATTAGTTAAGATGGTTATATGATCTACTAAGGCTAGTGGTGCCCAGAGAGGGAACAAGTTAGGCTCAATTCACTGCTCAAAACAGTGTTTGGATTTTGTTTGATTTGTATCTGTAAGGTGTTTGATGAAATGGCCGCAAGAATTCAAGTTTTGAATTTTGAAAAAAAATTTGGTGGGTGTGCTAGGTTGGTGCTGGTGAGTCTGCAGATGCTTGGGTTTTGAAAGTTGAGCTTGTTTGAGTGGTTTTTGAAAAAGTGGAATCTTCCCATATGATAAAGATTCAATTTTGAATTGTCATTTAAACTATGTATTTTAAAGTTTCTGGATGATCACAAAGTGGGCCTTGATACTTTGTTATGAGTACAATCAAGGGGTGCAAAGATCCAGAAAAGTTTCTGTTAGGTTCTGAAAGTTTGAGACAGCCAAAGTAGGCATGGGAGTTAAATTGGTCAAAATGACCATTCACAAAGCTTTGTTTTGATTTATTTGTCTTTGGGAAAAGTTTGGGAAAAGTTTAGATGATGTTTATTTCACCTAAGCAACATTTTACAAGCAAAGAAACACATAAACAAGGTGGTTCAAAAGAATTCAAAATGAAATGCATACTCACATGCATGCTTCCATAATTTTATTTAGAAAAGTTTTTGTTAACCCTAATTTTGATGATTAGAGTTTGATGATCCAAGTTTAGTATTTTTGGGATGTTACAATGTAGGTCCCACCCATGTGTCTAGGGTGTGATCCCTCTATCGCGTAGGGCCTTGTCAACTTCCTCCCACTTAGGCCTCTGAGATATGTAGCCACCTGACCCCGTCCTCTCGTGATATTCCTTCTTCTGCGCATTTAGCGTATTGATTTCTGATCTCTTTGTAGCTATAGCACCTTCCTTGTATGCCACAAATTCGGGCCAGTGAGGTCTTATGTTCGCATAATATGCTTCTTCGAAATCTGGAGTCTCGCGAGCTTTGACAAATTTGTTCAATTTTGTCTTCCAGTTGCGGAAAGCGTCAACCATCTTATTTAGAGTCCACTCTTTGACCTTTTACTTTATAACCGGTTTGTTTTCATCCTCCTCTGGCGGAAGGGTGAAATTTACCAACAACGAATTCCAAAGCATTTCTTTGGATCTTTCATCGACAAAGGTACCGCCGCCCTTCTTTGGCTTATTCCAATATTCAATTATGATTGAGATTTGGTCCCTAACAAGAACTCCAGCCTGACATACAAATTTGTCTGCGGCCTTCTTGGGCTCCATCGGCCTGCCATCAACACGGACTGCTTCGATCATGAACTTTGCACGATCTTTCAACCGATGGCTCGCGCCTCGCTTGCTCTTTTTCGTAGAAGAAGATTGTTGCTGGCTGGTCGATCCAGAGGGCTAAAAGAAGAAAGAAGCGTTAATTAATACATATACATATATACAAATCAATCGGTGGAAGTCAGCAGAGGCTTAATCCATGCATATACCTCGACGGACTTTGTAATCACGAAAGTGCGTTCACAGGAGACGTCACCTTCTCCATGACTACTTGAGCTGTCATCATGTCCCTCCAAGTTCAAATATTGTGAGGTTTCCTCGTGGATCATGTTCTCCATTATTTCTTCCTCTTCAAGGTTTCTACTGAGTGGATCCATAGTTTCTAAAACAATAATATTATCACACAAATATCAGTAATACATCTATTGAAATGCTCAAGCAAGGATGATGATATGACAGGTTAAAAGTATTGAAATGTAACCCTAATACATGCTTGGTCATTCCAAACCCTAATTCGGAGAAACCCCGGATTCATATGAGAGGGTACATTTAGTTCTTCTAATTAACTTGTCATGAAAGTTAATTAAAAATACATGGTTATTATAATGCTATATTGACAATAAGAGGTGTGCTAGGGCGGCGGCTGGCGGCGCTAGGGCGAGAGAGGGGCCGGGATGCGTGGGGGTGTGCGTTCGAACCAGCACGACGTGGGCTACCTAAAATGGGCGACTCACTCTCGACGCGTGTGTAGGCTCAGCGAGGGCAGAGGATGTCAGGGTCGACGGCATAATGGTGGCGGTGGTCTTTGGTGGCACCAAATATACACATATACAATACACATACAATACAATACAGATATGCATACACATACAAATATACAAATAAATCGATCCAATATTAAAACATATACACCTATAGATACAATAGGTACACCTATATAAACATACACATACACATACAAATATACAAATAAACATATAAATACACCTATAGATACAATATACATATATACATACACATACTCATACAAATAAATCTATCCAATATTAAAACATATATAGATATATACATATATAGATACAATATACACATATATACATATATAGATACAAATAAATCGATCCAATATTAAAACATATAGATACAATATGCATATACATATGCATGCATGATGATAGCTCACCACCGGCGGCGACGGGCCGTACATGGACGGACGGCGCAGGCGACGGCGACAGCGTGGCGCTCCCGCGAGTGGACAGGCTGGCGTGGAACGGCGCGGCGACAGCTCCCGCGAGTGGATGAGCACGGAGGCCGGCGACGCAGCGGCGGCAAGGGCATGGGCAGCGGCGTTCTTCTCTGCGTGCGCTTGCTCTCCCCTTCTTCCTCTGCGCACGTGCTTGATCGATATGGCTGGGGGGAGACGGCGCTCCCGCGGGATGGCGACGGCGAGGGCGTGGACGGCGACGGCTCGCGTGCTCTCCTCTGCTTTCCTCTGCGCGCGCGCTTTCGATCTGGCTGGGGGTGGGGGAAGAAGGAAGAGGAAGGCGCATGTTATAACCCCCCTTTAACACCGGTTCATGGCTGGAACCGGTGTTAAAGGGGGGGAATTCGTTTCGCGCACGCACACCCCCCCTTTAACACCGGTTCCAGCCACAAACCGGTGTTAAAGGGGGGGTGTGTGCGCGCGCGAAACGAAATAAATGCGCCCCCACCCCCTTTAACACCGGTTCCAGGCTGGAACCGTTGTTAAAGGGGGGCATTTATTTCGTACATTAAAGGGGTGGTGGCATTTTTAATTCAAAAAATAGGATAGAATTTAGAAAATTCATATCTTTTTCATTTCAACTCAGAAAAATATGAATAATATATCATAATTTTCAGAAAAATAAGATCTATCCATTCGTATAAAAACATTTTATAGTTACTTTAGATTTTCAAAATGATTAAAACACTTACATATAAATTTTGATTATTTAATTAAAACAAAAATAAAATATTCAAACCCTAAAACTTTGAACATAAGAAATATTAAGCATCTAAAAAGGAATCTAACCCTATTTTATTAGAGCAAATCATATTTTATTTTGTATTAACATTTTTGAATTGTTTGGATATTTAAATGCCGCATCTTTTGTATACTTTGGAATCTGACAAAACCTCGCTAAACTTGCATTGGATTTTTGATAAAATAGCATATTGTGAACCTAAAAATGATTTTTGTAAAAAATCATGAGCATCGTATCATTTACCTGTAGTTCATATCTGACCCACTTCCTATCGAATCGGCAGGAATTTTTCTTTTTCATCAGAGGTGGACATAAAGGTTTCAGATCCCCATGTTGGTACATTGTCCATATAAGGTGGTCTAGTATTTTTGTAAAATGTGCTGGTAGTTTTTTGAATTATCCATTTGGTGGTTGCTTCACAGACCGTCCGTTTTTATGCTCGGAAAATAGAAAATGCCTTTTTGGTGCGACGAAAAGGAAAACTTCCTCTTGCAATATTGTTTGCCATCCCATGATGCACATGTATGCACAATATGGCCATATTATCACAAACTATGCCTTGATTCTAGCCATAACATTGGTCATTTGACCCGAAAGCCAAGAAACCTCGAATGAGACAGGTCATTTTGTGAAGGTTTTTTTGAGACATAATCAATATACCAAGTTTGATATTTTTATTATGATAGAACTGGAATTAAAGTACATAATGCAACTAACAGTAAGTTACATAAAGCACGACTGAAAATTAAGATACATAAAAGAACTGAAATTAAGATACATGGCCAGATTAAGTCACAATCGACCGAACTTGTTTTGGAATATTGGAGTGATTCAGTCATGCTTCTGCCTACACCTGTAATACTCGCCACTGTAGTCGTCATACTACCGTCGTCATTGTCGCTGCTTGGTCGCCGTAATTGAACCTTGAAGGTTGAGTACGCATGGGCTGGACTTGAGGGTAGCGTAGACGGGGGTTAGAGTCGGCGGCAGTGTCGTAGGCCATGACGCTCTGGAGAGTCCGACCGCGCCACCACAGCCGCCGTCCGGCCTCGTTGAAGTTCGGAGGAGGTGGGTCATCCTCCTCGTGCCTGGTGAACGCCCTCCCACGCCGATCCCCGAAGAAGGCTTCCTAAGTAGGGAAATAGTCGGGATACCATCTGGGATTCCTCTGCTGCTCCGGCGTGAGCTCGAAGTAGTAGTGGTTCGTGATGGCCATTCGGCGCGCCACACCTAGAGAGACAGGAGGAACTGCACGCCTCGGCACTTCAAGCATCCAGTGACGGGGACACAAGAGCCAGCGGGCGGGTAGTTCGAGGCGCAAAGCGCCTCCGCCTCCCTGGGGGTTAGTGTTACGGTGGAAGCCATGAGAAAGAGTGATGAGGTTGCAGATATGAGTCTAGAGATGTGCAATGACAATGGAGGCCAACCCTATATATATATATATAGTGAGAAATGGCAGGAAGATAACTAGAGGGAAGAACTGGCGGGAAAAACTGGCGGGAAGAAATGGCGGGAAGATCTGGCGGAAAAAAATGGCGGGAAGAAAAATGGCGGGAAGAAATGGCAGGAAGAAAAATGACTCATTTAATACATATACTGTTAACAGAAGAAATATGACATTGATTTCCATGTTGAGATACATATGTGTGCCAAAAATGGCTCAATTAATACATATAGTCAATCTTATGATCGCGTCGGCCGTAACCATGGAGTATCAGCACCGTTTAACAAGATGGTTGGGTCAGTCTTCACTCTGAAGGGCGGAATTTGATCAAACTTATTATAATCTTCTGTCATATCTGTCTTGTCCTCCACTCTCACGATGTTTCTTTTCCCTGAAAGAACTATGTGACGCTTTGTCTCATCGTGTGATGTATCTATTTTCTTATTTTTTCTTTTTTTCGGTTTGGTAGACATGTCCTTCACATAGAAAACATGAGCCACATCATTGGCTAAGACAAATGGTTCGTCTAAGTTCTTTTCTACCTTCATAAGATTGTTGAGATTCACTGTTATCATTCCGTACTTCTTGTCTACCTCAACCCCTCCTCCTGTTAGCTTGACCCATTTGCATCGAAACAAGGGGACCTTAAAATTAGGTCCATAGTCAAGTTCCCATATCTCCTCTATGAACCCATAATACGTGGTCTTTTGCCTATTGTCTTCTGCTGCATCGAAGCGGACACCACTGTTTTGGTTGGTGCTCTTTTTATCTTGGCCTATCATGTAAAATGTATTCTCATTTATCTCGTACCCTTGGAAAGTACATACAGTCGAAGATGGTGTCCTAGCCAACAAGTACAGCTGATCCCCAACAGTGGTGTTATTCGTGAGAAGTATTTGTAGCCAGCCGCCAAAACTCGCCATGTGTTCACTTATAATCCATTCATCAGACTGTCCCGGGTGTTTGAGGCGTATTAAATTCTTGTGTTCATTGATATACGGGGCAACCAAGATAGATCTTTGTAAAACCGTGTAGTATGCTTGATTGAGAGAATTCCCGTCCCTACATATCATTGCTTTACATCCTAGGGTGCCTTTTCCACGCAGTCTCCCCTCATGTCGTGATTCTGGAACGCCAATCGCCTTAAGGTCAGGAATAAAATCAACATAGAACTCAATGACCTCCTCTGTTACATAGCCCTTGGAGATGCTTCCTTCTGGCCTAACACGGTTATGAACATATTTATTTAAGACTCCCATGTACCTCTCAAAGGGGAACATATTGTGTATAAATACAGGACCGAGAATGGCAATCTCTTCTACTAGGTGAACTAGGAGATGCGTTATAATATTGAAAAAAGATGGTGGGAACACCAACTCAAAGCTGACAAGATATTGGGCCACATCTGTCTGTAACCCTGGTAGGCTTTCTGGATCGATTACCTTCTGAGATATTGCATTGAGGAATGCACATAGCTTCACAATGGGTACTCGAAAATTTTAAGGTAGAAGCACCCTCAATGCATAATCACGTGGCAGTCATGAGACTTCAGGTTTTGGAATTTTTTCTCTGCCATATTTATTATTCCCTTTATATTCGACGAGAAGCCAGACGGGACCTTGATACTGCTCAGGCATTCAAAAAATATTTCCTTCTCTGCTTTGGTAAGAGCGTAGCTGGCAGGAGTTAAGTGGCATCGTTTACCCTTCTCGTTCTCAGGATGCATAGGCTCTTCAGGGTCTTTCATACATTGCTGGTCCTGCCGTGATTCCGGTGTATCTTTTTTCTTCCCATACACTCCTAGGAAGCCTAGCAGGTTTACGCAAACATTCTTCGTCACGTGCATCACGTCGATTGAAGAGCGGACCTCTAAGACTTTCCAATAGGGTCCCAAAATATAGATTGCTTCTTCCACATGGGCGCGTGTCTGGCATCGTCATTCGAAACAGATAGACTTCCAGGACCTTTTCCAAAGATTACTTCTAGGTCCTTGACCATACCAAATACCTCCTCACCGCATGCGGAGGAGGCTTCCGTGGTTACGCGGGACGTTTGAAATGCTTGCCTTTCTTTCTTACCGGATGTAGGTTCGGAAGAAATCGACGATACCCTAGTTACACAACCTTCTTACATTTCTCCAAATATACACTTTCAGTCTCATCTACATAGTGTGTGCATGCATTGTATCCCTTGTTTGTCTGCCCTGAAATGTTACTAAGAGCAGGCCAATCATTGATGGTTACGAAAAGCAACGCTCGTATGTCAAATGGATCCCCTTTGTGCTCATACGTACACCTGGTTTGGCCCACAACTGTAAAAGTTCTTCAACTAATGGCCTTAGGTACACATCAATGTCGTTGCCGGGTTGCCTCGGGCCTTGGATGAGCACTGGCATCATAATGAACTTCCTTTTCATGCACAACCAAGGAGGAATGTTATAGATACATAGAGTCAGAGGCCAGGTGTTGTGACTGCAGCTCTGCTCACCAAAAGGATTCATGCCATCTGTACTTAGACCAAACCTTAAATTCCTAGCGTCACGTGAGAAATCCGGGTACTCTCGCTCGAATTTTCTCCACTGTGACCCATCAGCGGGGTGTCTCAACATCGCGTCTTTCTTACGGTCTTCCATGTGCCATCGCAACAACTTGGCATGCTCTTTATTTCTGAAAAGACGTTTTAACCGTGGTATTATAGGAGCATACCACATAACCTTGGCAGGAACCTTCTTCCTAGGGGCCTCGCCCTCAACATTGCCAGGATCTTCTCGCCTGATCTTATACCGCAGTGTAGTGCATACCGGATATGCATCCAAATTCTCGTACTTCTCACCGCGGTAGAGGATGCAGTCATTATCTTCTGCACGTCTAATCCTAGAGGGCAAACAACCTTTTTTGCTTGGTATGTACTGTCGGGCAACTCACTATTTCTTGGAAGCAGATTTTTCATTTTTACCAACAACTTTGAAAATCCGCTGTCAGTCACACCGTTCTCTTCCTTCCATTGCAGCAAATCCAGTGTGGTACCTAGCTTTTTGTGGCCATCTTCGCAAGTTGGGTACAACAATGCTTTGTGATTCTTTAACATCTGCTCCAGCTTCTCCTTCTCCTTTTCAGTCTCACATTCTTCCTTTGCATTAGTAATTGCCCTACAAAGATCGTCATCAGTGTGGCATCCCGCAAAACCACTACTAGAAAATCGCGTTGTTTTTGTGCATTGCATCATCATGACCGCATGCTCATGTCATCATGCCACATTGCATTTGAGCATCGTCATCATCTTGCATTTGCTTGCATAAAACTATTTGCGAAAGACACATTCTTGTTTTCTAAACGCATACATCTATGTTCCAAACGCAAAACCCGGGTCTCCGGATTATTTTTGTTGTCTGCTATCGGTTTGCAAAAGCCCTGTTTTAAACAAATAAAATATTTAATTATTTTAGTGGGGGCAGCCAAACCGGGCCGATCCGACCCAGTCGGCCACCCCCAGAATAAAACGGTCCACCTAAACCTATTCCCACCCAATCCTAGTCTACCCACCTATCCTAGCCTGACACCTCACCTTCCCCTCCACCTCATCACACCACCGCCACCTCACCAATCCACCAGCCCTCCCCACCTTCCCCAGGCCCACCTGGGCGCGTCCCCACACCCCTCTCTCTCTCACCTAGCCCCACCTACCCCCTCTCACTTACACCCCGGTCCCACCGTCCCTGTCCCTACCTGCCACTCAGCACACACCCACACACACAGCAAACACACAACACCACACACCCAGCCACTCTCCCTGGAACCCCGGCCACACTCCCTCTCACCGCCCCAAAGGCACACGCACAGTGCCCCAGCACGCCTTCGCCCACCCCGCAGCGGCCCCCACCACTCGACCGACCCTCCTCAGACCCCGCAACCCCCGGGCCCACCTACAGTGTCACCATCCTCCTCTACCGCGTCCACCCGCTCCCCCACGCGCCCGCCCCAGTCCTCCCCCCCGCATCGAGGCCCATCCCCGCCGCCGGGAGCTCTCCCTCCTCCCTGGCCTCTCTCCCCGCCTCCGGCCGCAGCGGTGCCGTCCTCCTCCACCCCGTTGTGGCCTGCCTCCTCCCGCGAGCTCTCCCTCCTCCCTCCGGCCTCCCTCGCCGGCCCTGCTGCCAGGTTCTCTGCAGCGCCGCCGACGACCCCTCCCGTCGCCCCGCCTCCGGCCGCGGCCGCTGGAGCTCGCTGCCGAGCTGCCGCCTCATTGGACCTCCTCCGACCTCGCCCGAGCTTTCACGACCACGTCTCTGCTGTCGCCGCGCCGCCTCCCCGTCGATTCGGCTGAGCTGCTGCCCAGCGCCTCTTAAAGCGCCGCCGGCCTGGATCGTATCCCTGAGCCGCAAGCTCCCGATGGCTGGAGCTCGGCCCCGTGCGTCGCCTCCCTCCTCCCTGCCTCCCCCCCGGGCATCTCCTCCTCCGGCCAGCATCCGCCTTCGTCGCATCGCCGGCCGACCCCGCCGCTGCCAGCCCTACATCCCCCCGGTTCCCGAGCTCGACCGCAACCTCCTCGGACTCCCTTATCCGGCCCAGAGTCGCTGCAGGCCCTGCTTCCCCGCCCGCGTGGAGGCAAGCTCGCCAAGGACGCCCTCGAGCGTCTCCTCTGCCCGCGTGTGTGCAGCTGCTTCTACCCGATGACCAAGGTTGACCCTTCAACTCGACAACTTATGGAAGAAGTGTGGCGTTGGTGCGTGTCTTGGTGGTATCGCCCCTATGCAACCCAGAGGCTCCTCGATCTGTTACCGCAACCAGAGTACCATCCGAAGATTTGCCTGCATCGAAACTCAAGTACGACATCAACATCGAAGGCGTACCCCAAGATCTATCGCCATCGAACAAGCTCGCCACGGACCCTTGAAGCATGGATCCGATGGCCGAAGGTCTTCTACTCGGATGCCAAGATCGCCCGCATGGATTCGAAGACCGAACCCGACACGCCAATTTCTTCCTCCCGGACCCGAAGACGCCGAGACCCGGGACACCAAGATCTCCGCCGTGATACGACAAGACCGACGACACGACCGACGATCGTGGATGCGACAAGATCATCTCTCGGACGCCAAGTTCTTCGACCCCGGAGACCCATCCATCGGGACGTCAAGACCTCCTTCCGAACCCAAGTTCTCCATCGTGTATCCGAGACCGATCCCGTCGAACCCTGAACCCTGTCGGACCCTGAACCCCCGGAACCCCCAAGTTCATCGAGACCCCCTAATGTGTGACCCCTTTCTCGAGCCCTATTTTTATATATGTAATATAAACTTGTTGCATTAAATCATTCATCTCGCATGCATATTTGTGTGGTTTGGGGGCCTTATTCCGATTCACCTTATAAGTAAAAATGGGGCCCATATGCGGGCAAATCTAGTCTTATATTGGCCTCATTTAAATTTGTGTAGCAAACCGGTGCTATCTTTTGCCATGTTAAGACAACATTTAACATTGCGGGGTATCCAAACAACTAGAACCATATATTTAATTGTCGGGACCTCCGGTTCCGCTTAATATGATCTAATTGCATTGCACCTTTGCCATGCCATACATCATACATGCATCATGCCGATCTTCTGCCGTTGTATTAAATAGTGCATCCGGTGTTTATTCTAGTGTTTTGGTTCTTCACGGATAAGGCCGTTGAGTTGATGCGAGTGTCGACCCGATCTTCGGATGAACCTTCGGCAATGTTTTCAGGCGAGCATCTCCCCCTTTCTACCTATCTTACTTTTATAGTATTTATTTCCCTCCTGTTGATCTATTGCTATCTGTGTTGCGTTGCTCTAGTTTTTCGTACCCGTGATATCCCTTGCAGCCTTATATTGCCTTGGACACATCCTATTACCTGTTGTTTGGTAGATAGATGGACTTGCGTGTCGTAGTCGCTTGCTCAAGTGCTGTTACGTGTCGTCAAGTACCTCACTTGTTGGAATATTGCCATATGCTTTATGTTGGAGATGATCATGGCTTTAATTATCGTTTAATTTAATTATTGTTTAATAACTAAAATTGAAGTAGGTAAATGCAGAGGCACCGGTGGGTGATAGATAATATCTGGTTTTCGATCCCACTTGTGTCCCGAGGACCCGAGTTCTTGACACTGTTAGAGATCGAGCGCTAACCACAGGTGGGGAGATATGGGCCCCCCATCGATTAGTACCTGATTTCAAAGTATTGTACTGGGGGCCACAAACTAGTTTGAGGTTTTATTTACTATCCTGTACTTATGCCATGCTTTACCGCTTTATTTAAATTGTGCGATGGATAGCACCTGTACTGTTTAGGATCGGGACACGATTTCGCGGTGTCGACAAGCCCAGTTTTGGGTTCCCAGTCGTTCACAGCCGTCTACCCAAACCCTAAGTCCGTCTCGGAGACCGGCCGACTTCGTTGTGGGTAGACTTAGTGGGGTGGCCTCCCGTGCTTGCTTTGGGTCTGGAAACGTCGTGACTTAGGCCCCACCGACATACCGATGGGTGTATGTTAACTGATCTGGCAAAAAGGGTCGAAGTGCTTGTGGATACTTTGGTGCACCCCTGCAGGGTTAAATCTTTTCGAGAAGCCGTGTCCGCTGTTATGGACGACTTGGAGCACAGTGCTTGATCATAGACAACTATAACTGAAGTTTACTGTTATAATTTGACTTGTATCCGATATGACTAGTAATCCGCTTCACTACAACGGAATGGCTGAATAAAAGTGCCAACAACTGCTGGGTTTTGGGGCATCTCATGCTAATTGTATTTGACTAGTAAGTGTCGCAACTACAACGGAATGGTTAACTAAACGTTCCCACTGCTTATTTTTATCAGGATGATTATCTATACCTGACTAGTAATTGCTGCAATGATAACTGAATAAATAAAACTGCCAACTGTTTGAGTTCCTCGGTTGACTTCCTCGTTTGGTCTCGAGGGGGAAATACCAGGATGGGTATGTTTGGTGGTAGTATCAGGTTGGTTCCGAATAGGTCTTTCTTACTCCTCTCTGATAGCCGCCAGTTGTATCGAGTCTCTATAGGTTGTTTAGTGCATGCCATTTGCCAGATCCACCATACCTATGTGGCGGACCGCCAATTCTAGCCTCGCCGTGTCTTGGCCTCGATCTTGACGCTCCTCTTTTTCCTTTGCCCTTTGTCGGCACCCCTTTTGTTTAAGCAGGTTTTGAGATCGCCGTCGTTAGCAGGTTACCCTTCCGGCTTGGCACAGGGGTTATGGACGCCATTGGTTATTCTTCAGGGCTCTTAGCCCCATTTGCATCTTGTCCGTAGTCGGGCGCTGTATCATTTTCAAGGTGATTTGGATCTTTGTATTGTATATCTGTATTCTTGACTCATGGAGTCGTGTTGTATATATATCTGTTTTGTGGGTCCCATCGAGGACTGTTGTGTAATGTTATTACTTCGTTTTCCACCCGCACGAAAGTGCCTGGTGGGCACCTTTGAATCGTTTCTATGCGGGTTTGGCGGGTTTCGCTAAAACTTGCATAGGGCCGATTCTGAGGGTGTTACAGAGTGGTATCAGAGCTCAGCAGTTGCGATACCCCACAAGTCCAAATTTCAGGATGACCTAGCTAACGGCCGAAGTAGAGTGTCCAAACTATTTTGAAAAAATCGGTTGGATAGATCTGGTTAGGTCTGCTTTTATTCCTTACCCCTCTGCTAATCTCCTCTTACCTCTACGTGTTTTGAATCCGCTCTCGTCTCTTTCTTCGAGTCCAGGAATTCTCGTGGTTGGGTTCCATCGTACCTTCAGGGTTTCGCTTCCTCCTTTGGTAACGATGCTTCTACATCTGGTCTTCATGCTATCTGAGGAATCCGTCTTCTGTGGTACCATTCTTTGTTCCTTGTTTGTTCCTTCCGGTGTTTTCCGACGCGACGACATCATCTACATCAGATCCGATGAATAGTCTGCATCAATCCTTTGTTTCCAAACGCTGTCTGTCAATATCTTCAGTCTAAATTCTGAGAGTTGGTTGCATAATTCTCTTATTCATGTACAGAATAATTCTTGGAGTGCGGGATGGAGTCGCGACCATACCACTACTCTTATCATTCGCTTTTGTATATTGAATGGTGGATCGATGCAATTCTTACTCCGTCCATGGGCGTTAGAGGTGGCCTCACCTTTAACTTCGTCTGTTGTTTATCCAGAGAGTTCCCTTGACGAACAGGATCAACGACCTCTCGTTGGTGGTGTCGCCGATTTCCAAGACGGAACAAGAACCTTTGTTAGTGGTGTCGCGAGGATCTATACGAAGCGAGAAGACGCAGATCGCCGGCCTTGTTTCCGGTACCATGAGGCGGATCTCGAGGGCGAGATCCATTGTTAGTGGTGTCGAATTGTGGCATCCCGCAAAACCACTACTAGAAAATCGCGTTGTTTTTGTGCATTGCATCATCATGACCGCATGCTCATGTCATCATGCCACATTGCATTTGAGCATCGTCATCATCTTGCATTTGCTTGCATAAAACTATTTGCAGAAAGACCTGTTCTTGTTTTCTAAACGCCCCGTCTATGTTCCAAACGCAAAACCCGGGTCTCCGGATTATTTTTTTTTGTCTGCTATCGGTTTGCAAAAGCCCTGTTTTAAACAAATAAAATATTTAATTATTTTGGTGGGGACAGCCAAACCGGGCCGATCCGACCCAGTCGGCCAACCCCCAGAATAAAACGGTCCACCTAAACCTATTCCCACCCAATCCTAGTCTACCCACCTATCCTAGCCTGACACCTCACCTTCCCCTCCACCTCATCACACCACCGCCACCTCACCAATCCACCAGCCCTCCCCACCTTCCCCAGGCCCAACTGGGCGCGTCCCCACACCCCTCTCTCTCTCATCTAGCCCCACCTACCCCCTCTCACTTACACCCCGGTCCCACCGTCCCTGTCCCTACCTGCCACTCAGCACACACCCACACACACAACAAACACACAACACCACACACCCAGCCACTCTCCCTGGAACCCCGGCCCCACTCCCTCTCTCACCTGCCGCCCCAGCACACGCACACAGTGCCCCCAGGCACGCTCGCATCGCCCACCCCGCAGCGTCCCCCACCACTCGACCGACCCTCCACAGACCCCGCAACCCTCGGGCCCACCTACAGTGTCACCATCTTCCTCTACCGCGTCAACCCGCTCCCCCACGCGCCCGCCCCAGTCCTCCCCCCCGCATCGAGGCCCATCCCCGCCGCCGGGAGCTCTCCCTCCTCTCTGGCCTCTCTCCCCGCCTCCGGCCGCAGCGGTGCCGTCCTCCTCCACCCCGTTGTGGCCTGCCTCCTCCCGCGAGCTCTCCCTCCTCCCTCCGGCCTCCCTCGCCGGCCCTGCTGCCGAGTTCTGCTGGCCGCCGACCCTCCTGTCGCCCGCCTCGGCCGCGGCGCTGGAGCCCTGCTGAGCCGGCTGCCTCCGCTGGACCTCCTCCGACCTCGCCCGAGCTGCTCGCCGACCACGTCTACGCCGCCGTCGTTGGCGCGGCCTCGCTCCCGTCTGCCTCGCCGGAGCCGCGCCTCTTAAATCGTCGGCCCCCTGGACCGTATCCCCGCCGAGCCGCAAGCTCGCGATGGCTGGAGCTCGGCCCCCGTGCGTCGCCTCCCTCCTCCCTGCCTTCCCTCCCGGGCATCTCCTCCTCCGGCCAGCATCCGCCTTCGTCGCATCGCCGGCCGACCCCGCCGCTGCCAGCCCTGCATCCCCCCGGTTCCCGAGCTCGACCGCAACCTCCTCGGACTCCCTTCTCCGGCCCAGAGTCGCTGCAGGCCCTGCTTCCCCGCCCGCGTGGAGGCAAGCTCGCCAAGGACGCCCTCGAGCGTCTCCTCTGCCCGCGTGTGTGCAGCTGCTGCTACCCGATGACCAAGGTTGACCCTTCAACTCGACAACTTATGGAAGAAGTGTGGCGTTGATGCGTGTCTTGGTGGTATCGCCCCTATGCAACCCAGAGGCTCCTCGATCTGTTACCGCAACCAGAGTACCATCCGAAGATTTGCCTGCATCAAAACTCAAGTATGACATCAACATCGAAGGCGTACCCCAAGATCTATCGCCATCGAACAAGCTCGCCACGGACCCTTGAAGCATGGATTCGATGGCTGAAGGTCTTCTACTCGGACGCCAAGATCGCCCGCATGGATTCGAAGACCGAACCCGACACGCCAAGTTCTTCCTCCTGGACCCGAAGACGCCGAGACCCGGGACACCAAGATCTCCGCCGTGATACGACAAGACCGACGACACGACCGACGATCGCGGATGCGACAAGATCATCTCTCGGACGCCAAGTTCTTCGACCCCGGAGACCCATCCATCGGGACGTCAAGACCTCCTTCCGAACCCAAGTTCTCCATCGTGTATCCGAGACCGATCCCGTCGAACCCTGAACCCTGTCGGACCCCGAACCCCCGGAACCCCCAAGTTCGTCGAGACCCCCTAATGTGTGACCCCTTTCTCGAGCCCTATTTTTATATATGTAATATAAACTTGTTGCATTAAATCATTCATCTCGCATGCATATTTGTGTGGTTTGGGGGCCTTATGCCGATTCACCTTATAATTAAATATGGGGCCCATATGCGGGCAAATCTAGTCTTATATTGGCCTCATTTAAATTTGTGTAGCAAACCGGTGCTATCTTTTGCCATGTTAAGACAACATTTAACATTGCGGGGTATCTAAACAACTAGAACCATATATTTAATTGTCGGGACCCCCGGTTCCGCTTAATATGATCTAATTGCATTGCACCTTTGCCATGCCATACATCATACATGCATCATGCCGATCTTCTGCCGTTGTATTAAATAGTGCATCCGGTATTTATTCTAGTGTTTTGGTTCTTCGCGGATAAGGCCATTGAGTTGATGTGAGTGTCGACCCGATCTTCGGATGAACCTTCGGCAATGTTTTCAGGCGAGCATCTCCCCCTTTCTACCTATCTTACTTTTATAGTATTTATTTCCCTCCTGTTGATCTATTGCTATATGTGTTGCGTTGCTCTAGTTTTTCGTACCCGTGATATCCCTTGCAGCCTTATATTGCCTTGGACACATCCTATTACCTGTTGTTTGGTAGATAGATGGACTTGCGTGTCTTAGTCGCTTGCTCAAGTGCTGTCACGTGTCGTCAAGTACCTCAGTTGTTGGAATACTGCCATATGCTTTATGTTGGAGATGATCATGGCTTTAATTATCGTTTAATTTAATTATTGTTTAATAACTAAAATTGAAGTAGGTAAATGCAGAGGCACCGGTGGGTGATAGATAATATCTGGTTTCCGACCGCCCACTTGTGTCCCGTAGGACCCCGAGTTCTTGACACCTGTTCCGAGATCGAGCGCGCTAACCACAGGTGGGGAGATATGGGCCCCCCATCGATTAGTACCTGATTTCAAAGTATTGTACTGGGGGCCACAAACTAGTTTGAGGTTTTATTTACTATCCTGTACTTATGACATGCTTTACCGCTTTATTTAAATTGTGCGATGGATAGCACCTGTACTGTTTAGGATCGGGACACGATTTGGCGGTGTCGACAAGCCCAGTTTTGGGTTCCCAGTCGTTCACAGCCGTCTACCCAAACCCTAAGTCCGTCTCGGAGACCGGCCGACTTCGTTGCGGGTAGACTTAGTGGGGTGGCCCCCCGTGCTTGCTTTGGGTCTGGAAACGTCGTGACTTAGGCCCCGCCGACATACCGATGGGTGTATGTTAACTGATCTGGCAAAAAGGGTCGAAGTGCTTGTGGATACTTTGGTGCACCCCTGCAGGGTTAAATCTTTTCGAGAAGCCGTGTCCGCGGTTATGGACGACTTGGAGCACATTGCTTGATCATAGACAACTATAACTGAAGTTTACTGTTATAATTTGACTTGTATCCCGTATGACTAGTAATCCGCTTCACTACAACGGAATGGCTGAATAAAAGTGCCAACAACTGCTGGGTTTTGGGGTATCTCATGCTAATTGTATTTGACTAGTAAATGTCGCAACTACAACGGAATGGTTAACTAAACGTGCCCACTGCTTATTTTTATCAGGATGATTATCTATACCTGACTAGTAATTGCTGCAACGATAACTGAATAAATAAAACTGCCAACTGTTTGAGTTCCTCGGTTGACTTCCTCGTTTGGTCTCGAGGGGGAAATACCAGGATGTGTATGTTTGGTGGTAGTATCAGGTTGGTTCCGAATAGGTCTTTCTTACCCCTCTCTGATAGCCGCCAGTTGTATCGAGTCTCTATAGGTTGTTTAGTGCATGCCGCGCTGCCGCTCAGTCCACCATACCTATGTAGGCGAGGACCGCCGAATTCTAGCCTCATGTCTTGGCCTCGATCGACGCCTCTTTTTTGCCTTTGTCGGCACCTTTTGTTTAAGCAGGTTTTGAGGTCGGCGTCGTTAAGCGGTTACCCTTCCGGCCTGGGCAGGGTTATGGACGCCATTGGTTATTCTTCAGGGCTCTTAGCCCCATTTACATCTTGTCCGTAGTCGGGCGCTGTATCATTTTCAAGGTGATTTGGATCTTTGTATTGTATATCTGTATTCTTGACTCATGGAGTCGTGTTGTATATATATCTGTTCTGTGGGTCCCATCGAGGACTGTTGTGTAATGTTATTACTTCGTTTTCCACCCGCACGAAAGTGCCTGGTGGGCACCTTTGAATCGTTTCTATGCGGGTTTGGCAGGTTTCGCTAAAACTTGCATATGGCCGATTCTGAGGGTGTTACAATCAGCGGGCCCATCTGCTGCCTCTTGATCTTCATTATCTACCCCCGTTGTAGTATCATCATATTCAGGATACATATTATGATAGTTGTCATCATCCTCTTCTTATTCATTGTCTTCCATCACAACCCCTTTTTCTCCGTGCTTGGTCCAACAATTATAGCTGGACATGAAACCGGATCGAAGCAGGTAGGCGTGAATGGTTCTGGTATTTGAGTAGTCTTTCTTGTTCTGACAGTGAACACATAAAACCATTGTGCCCACGGTTTGCATTAGCCACAACGATGAAATTTTGGAGGCCCGTAATGTACTCGGAAGTGCGTCGGTCGCCGTACATCCATTGCCGGTCCATCTGCATTAATATATAGTATATAAAAAATTAATAGGGAGATGACCATTTATATATAGTACATCAATGACACATGAAAGGATAAAGTTGCCGACCTTGACCGAGAAGGAAAGAGCAACGAGAAAACTTATTTCGAGCTCTCGGGCATTTCACCGAACACCTCTTGTGCATAGGAAAAAAACACAAACTAGCACACCTCTCACCCTCTTGCTAGGCTCCAAAATGAGAGAGTGAAAAAATGGAAGAGAGGCGTGTGGGCTGCGGTGTGTTATATAGTCCCCCTTTAACACCGGTTCGTGGGGGTTGCGCGGACCGCTGGTGCAGGGCCTTTAACACCGGTTCGTAGAAGAACCGGTGTTAAAACCCATTTCCGACCTCAACCAAAGGTCTCGTTTCCACTAGTGGTATAGCCTGTATTACACTCATCTTTTCTATAGATTTTTTCCGTTGTGCTTTATAGAATACAAAAAATCAAAAGTTAGTGGAAACATATGTCCCTCACTCACAACTTTTCCGTACATCCATGCGTATCAAAGAAAGTAATGAACCTGAAGTTAGCATCATCAAAAGAATCACCGGCCTCACGGTCTTCACTTATCAGCAGGCGCAACCCACCACAAGAAATATAGCAAGCGAAAACCATGTTGAGCATGTTCCCTCATTAATGTCTAACCCCTTTACGCTTGCCTTGCCCGGTTCCATCTGAGCATGAAGCAGTCCACTCTTCGTAGTGCAACATCCAGTGTCTCCAAGCTCATGTTGGCAAAGCACACTCTGAACCATCCGGGCTCCGAGCAATGGCACGACGACCCCGGGGAGACGTTGATCTTGGTCTCGGCCATCACCCAATGCCACAGCCTCAGCTCCCCTTCCACCGTCGCCTCGTCGAGCAGACCACGCATGTCCACCCACACGAACAGCCCGGCGTTGCTTCGCAGGCACCCGACGCCGGCGCGAGCGAGCGCAGCCACCACGTTGTCGTGGCGCTCCCGGAGCCTGTCTCGGTTGACTCCGATGTACCGCGCGGCAAAGGCCGAGTCCGAGAGCAGCGCGGTGAGCGTCCGCTGCGTCTGCGACGAGACCGGCGTGAAGCTGCTGGACATGCGCCGCGCCGCGGCCACGACGGCGTCGTTGTACGAGTACACCACGCCGACGCGGAACCCCGGGACGCCCAGGTCCTTGGACAGGCTGTACACGATGTGGACCCGACCGGCGATGCCATCGTCGCCGCGCTCGGCGCGCTGGTCCACGAGTTCCGCCACGCTCACGAGGTCCGGCGCGGCGAAGACCGAGCCGGAGTAGATCTCGTCGGAGATGAGGTGGATGCTGTTGCGCGCCACGAAGTCCAGGATGTCCTCGAGGACGGCTCTCTCCACCGTGGTGCCCAGCGGGTTGGACGGGTTCGTGATGAGGACGCCGCGGACGCGCCTTCCGGCGGCGGCGGCCTCGTCGTAGGTGGCCTGGAGTGCGCCAGCGGTCACCTGGAACCCGGTGGAGCTGTCGCAGCGCACCGGGACAATGTCCACGCCGGTTCTCCACCTCAGGTCCCTGTCAAACCTGCAAGAAAACGTTACTACATGCAGGCACGGGGCAGAGTCAAAACCACGTCACCGACCAGCAAGATCCATCGCCGACGCAATGAAACCATGTCAACGTAATTAGCTGGTTCGATTACCCTGGGTAGTATGGGGTAGGGACGAGGAGTGCGTCGCCGGGGTTAGCGAGGATGAACGTGAGGAGCTCGTTGGCGGCGGTGGCGCCGGCGGTGAGGACGATGCGGTCCGGATCGAACCTGGCCTTGCCTCCACGTATCTGCTCCATGAAGCCCGCCATTGCCATTCCGAAGGATCTTACGCCATGGTAGTCCTGGAACACGGCGTTCTGCCTGAACCCGGCGCCGTAGTCCTGGTGCTCCATCAGGTACTCCTCCAAGAGATCAAACGACACCTACACAAATAACCAACAAACATTGGCATTTTGAAGTGGACAAGGATCGATCTGGCGACATAATAATTAGCTGCTAGCTAGCTCGCTCTACCTGGTTCTCCGCGAGGCCCATCTGAATGACGCCTGATGGGTTCGTGACGGGGTGGTAGGGGTCCTCGTCGTAAGCCCTCCACCCAGCGAAGTAAGGCGAGTCCTCGCCATGCGCCGCCGACGTCGCGATCTCCGATAGCCAGGGCTCAGGGGAAGCATGCAGCCTGCCATCCATGGCTGTCGATCAGCTGGTGCTCCGAGGAGAGGGTTGAGACCTCAAGCTCTCCCGGAGGAAATTTGCTGGTTTTCCAATGCCAATTGGACAATGCAAAGGCATATACAGCGGCCAAGGCCCTTTCCGCACCAGTAGTATTTATATGCAAAATGTGTATATGTATGCTGTGTGTGAAATTGTCAAGACGGGGTGAGTTGAAACGTTCCAGTTTTTCTAATAATGATAAAAAAAACAGTATTTGAGGGGCAGTCAATGATTGGCTGTCTGTCTGTGATGACGGAGAACACGGTCTATTTACATTGGCTCCTGTTTTTCAGGACAAGAACAGAGTTCTTTGCGTGCAATGGTTATGCTACAGTTGCGTCATGGTTATCTTTCAGTTTTGATCTTCATTCTTCGTAATTTTTTGGCAAATCTGACCTTTTGGCGAACCTAATTCCACGTCTAACCCCTCCACGCGCCGACCCCAGGGGTCAGATTCCGAATTAGTTTCGCGGAGAGGTCAGACTTGGTTGAAGTTAACAGATTTGGACAGATTTAGCAAAAAATACTCATTCTTCAATATGTTCCTAGGTCGGCCTACGTTGTGACTGGTCAGCCATCAGGCTGCCGGTACCTTGTTTTTACTGATTTGCTATCACAACAGCATCTGCATTCGTTTCCTCACCCCACTACCATGTCCGGCGCGGCCTTTTTTTTCCCATACAGGGGCGCCGAGCGCCGGATAGGTTCACGAATGGGGCACTAGATCCCAGACATGCCCTAATACAAAAATTTCAAACATTTCAAATAACTCCAAAATTCGTGCAAATACAAAATTATCGGCGATTTTATAGGCAGTTCAAACATGTTTATACAAAATTTAAATAAACAAAAAAATCTAATCTACTAGCCACGGCCACGCCCAAGGCGATGGTACATTGCTGCCGTGTAGTTGTAGTCGTCGTCATCGTTGCTAGGCTCCTGCTTCGGCGGCGGCATGGTGCTGCAGCTCTGACCCGGATCGCCACCATGGTCGCTCCTGTCGTCGCCCTCCAGGTTAATGAACATGCTGATGCAGCGCGCGCGTTCAGCCTCCTCGTGCTGTTACTCCGCCGCGGACCAAGCCTCGGTGAACTCGTCTGTCGTCGCCGACATGGTCCGGTGGGGGCCATCAACGCGTTACCGCCGCTGCTCCTCGAAGAACGTGCACCACGTGTCATTATTGTCCGGATCATAGGCGGGATCGTTCCTCTCCTCTGCCATGAGCACATGTAACTACCTCGGTGAATTACGCTCCTAGATACAAGCCTGGATGAGCGGTAGTGGTTGACATAGTACGGTGGGGCCCCAAAAGCCACTCACGGGTAGACCTTTCGGCCGTCCCAACCACTTCCAACTCAACGGGACCTGTACGGGCGGCGTAATCGGCAGGCGAAGGGATCAACTACATACACAAGTGGGTATGTATGCAAGCCACCATACAAGAGTACATCAGAGCCATACCATCTAGAAAGAAAGGAAATATAGCAACGCCATACGGCAAGATTCAAATGACCTAGATAGGTATAATATTTTAGGATAATTCCTCATACAACACGCATCGTATCAAGCGGGCGGCAAAACAAAGTCCTGCATGCGGACAAGCAAATCGGCATAAGATGCCATAGAAGTAAGCACATCCGCCCATAGATCTCACGGATCCCGTTCGAAATCTCTACACCGATCGTTGCCCACATCATCAGCCTCTTCCACCCAGTATCCGTCCTGCGGGGGTACCTGTTCATCTGAACCAATAATTTATCGTGTGAGACCCTAAGGGTACTCAGCAAGTCTTAATGCCTCTAAAGGGGACACAACCTAGGGTGACGCAATTGCAGCAAAAGATAAACCCTAGCAGTTCTATAGATACTCGCTAACCATCCGCCTAACCAAAGATAGACGGATGTCCGTGAAATATTGACAACAGTTATAACAGTAATCTCATCAGATCCATCCTCCTCCTCGCTTACCAACGAGGAAGCGGACGAACAACCCCCATCCGTTGGCAGTTTTATTAACCATTTCATGAGTATTGCACTATTTACTAGTCATATTACTTAGTCAGGTTAAAGCGGTACTTTAGTTATGCTTGTCTATGGTCGAGAAACTGTGCTCCAAGTCGTCCATAACCGCGGACACGGCTTTCAGAAAGTTTTACCCGGCCGGGGTGCACCAATAGCAACACACGCTCGATCAACCTCGAAAAAACCAAATCAAAACCCAACGAGGCCTTCACGACAAAGCAATCACAAGATTCCGAAATATTTCAGGGGGCCACCCCATTAAGCTACCCGCAACGAAGTTAGCTAACTCCGAGACGGACTCAAGGTTTGGGTGGACGGTCAGAACATCGGGAACCCGAAAGTGTGACGGGCTTGTCGATACACAAAACGTGTCCCTATCCTAAGCAGACAGTGCTCCTCGCACAATTTAAATCTGAATAGCATGGCATAAGTACAGGATAGTAAATAAAACCTCAAACTAGTTTGTGGCCCCAAGAAATAAGACGGAATCAAGCTCTGGCTCAGGGGGGGTCCCATATACCTCCCGGATGTGGATAGCGCGATAAATCAAGGAACAGGAATCAAGTACTCGGGGTCTTACGGGACACAAGTGAGCAGGAAAAACCAAATAGCAGATGTTGCTCACCAGTGCCACTTTCATTAGTTATCCCATTACTACTCAGGTTAAGTTGTTTAGGTACCTCGTTATCCATCAGACACTCACAAACCCTACACATGCTGTTCTACGACTCGCATGGCTCAAACAACTCCTGTAGTAATGGCTCATGGGATGGAGGGACAAGCTTGGTGGGGTTTAAAAGTAAAGGCTATGCAATACTTGGGATTCAATTTAATGCATCGCGACTCAATGATGCAAGAATAAGATAGAGGCAATAGGTACTGTATGTATGCAAGCATGTGGAAGTGCTTGCCTGGCAACTCAGTTGAAGCGAGAGACGGATCTGGGTAGTGCTCCTGGTTCTCTTGATATATCCTCGCTCGTCTATTCGAAAGAAGAACCAAACAAGCAAGGGCCACATAAATAAAGTGCACAAGCATAGGAATAAAATGCGTCAAGCAAACAATCATGCCATGATGAATGATGCACAAGTTGCATGGCAATAAAGTAGCATGGCATGGGTGAGGTGTGGAAGACAAGAAATAACATTTTAATGGGGTTCTGGATCACATTTGTTGTCATATTAGTTGTTGTACACTATATTTTTATATGATGCATGCTGCAATTGAAGTCATGGATAGCATAAACAGAAAGGTCTCGTCGAGCTGATCATTTTAGACATATCATTTGCGAAATTCGGACTTGTAAAACAAAAGCTATTAATTTATTAAGTTCCAGTGGCATTTTGTTGTAATTTACCCAACTTGGAATTTAAAGTGTTCAAATAATATTTTGAATGGCATATTTGAATTCCTCACATTTTTCTGATCCAAAAACATATATTATTTGTATTATTTGAAATTATGAATTTAAATTTATTTTAAGTCAAAATTAATAATTAGGGTCAAAGTCAAAGGTGGACTAAATAAAATAATTCTGAAAATATTTGAATAAGGATTTGAATTATAATTCAAAAACAAAACATTTTTCATATAAGGTTTGAATTCAAATTCCAAACCAGGAATAAGTTATGAATTTTATTTAGTTTGAACAGATTCTGAAATTTGAATTTGAATTCTGAAAACAGAAAACATTTTAATACTCAGGCTGACCTAGCCCTAGACACCGACAGGTGGGACCCGAGGGTGTTGACTGGGCTGCCACGTGGGACACAGGTGGGGTGTACCGCGGGTGCAGAATCTAGAAAAACGGGGTGCCTTTTTACAAAAGGACTGGACACAGAGGGGCCACGGTTGGGAGTCAGAGAAGCCTAGGGGCCTAGTTAGAAAAGCGTCCGGAGTGCGGTAAATCCGAAGATTACAGCGGGCAGCTAGCTGGCTCGAACTTTGGATGAAGATGGCGAGGAAACGGTGGAGATTTTGAACAAAACACAAAAAGCAAAGATGGAGAGGGAACACCAGGCTACAACTTTGATGTTTGGAGTTTCTCCAACGGAGGGCTACCGAGGCCGGGATCTGGCGAGGAACAGAGGTACTAGGAGGCGCGCGAGACTGACGGACAGACAGAGTCAGAGCAGCCGTGCCGATGATGTTGTCCGATCTTCGGTGGACGCTGGCGACGAAAACAACGCGATCTAGGCGATGATGCAAAAACTAAAAACGCAGATGGAAGGTAGGGCTATGATTTCCATGTTGGGGATCTTTGCGACGGAGGTCAGAGTGACGGGCGAGGTGAAGAACAGGTGCGCCGGCCGCTTCCTCTGCCATCGTCACAGCGAGCAGCGGCGCCAGCGCTGAGCTGGCCAGGCGCGAGGCTAGCGAGGCGAAGGACGGCGTGAGCTAGAGGAGGAGGGTCGGCGGCTCACCGAGGGTGGACGGACGTGGAAGTCGGCAAGGGAGATGACGACGGCGGTGCGAAGTGGGCGCCGGCCCGCGTTAGCGGCAACGCGAGCAGATCGCCGGTGCCGGGACGTCGTCGGCGTCTGGCGCTGTGCTCCCTCGTCCTAGATCGCTCGACGGCTTGGCGCCGCTCTGCGAGGGCTTGATGGTGCAACCGGGTGGCCGACCAGGTGGTGGCGGTGGGAGCTGGCTGGGCGGCTAGGGTTTAGCCAGAGAAAAGAAGAGGGGGGGAGAGATGGAGAGGCAGGCGACAGCGGGGTGGTAGATAAGATCGAGGGGAGGGTGAGCACATGGGGTGGTGGTGTCTTGCGTAAAGAGAGGAGGAGGGGTCGGGCTAGGCTCTTCTCTTTTGCCTCCTTCTTGTCTTGTAGCCGAGAGAGGAAGCAAAAGGAGGAGGGCAGGCTCGGTGTGGCTGCTGGCAGAGAGAGGAGAGAGGAAGGAGGGGGCGGCCACGTGATCGAGAGAGAGAGGGACAGGGACCGAGAGAGGTTTAGAGCTAGGCTCAGCTAGCTAGGGTTGGAGGGGTGGCTCGGTTAGAGAGGAGAGAAAGAGGGGGGTACGGTGAGAGAGGGATTTAGGTAGAGGATTAGAGAGAGAGAAGGGTGAGAGCTAGGGGTTTTTGAATCATGCATGCTCCAAATATAGGTCAAGCAAGATCAAGAAGAGAAGAGGGAGGAAGAATGATGTGGGGTTTAGGCTTATGCACACCCACATGATCACATGTGCATGCATGGATGGGGATGGTGATTAGGGTAGGGTTTAGATTAAGAGAATGGTTTAGAGAAAGGGAGAGCCACACAAAACAAAGAAAACCAAAAGACATGCAAAAAGGTGGCAATTGCATGGGCCATGCAAAAACATGAAATGCCATGTATCATACTTGTGTAAACAAAAATAATAAGCATGGCACTAGGTATTTTCATCCTCACAAGGTGGAGTAGGCCCAAGCAAAAGAAAGAAGGAAAGATCCATGTGGAGTGAATGGGGAAAACCATGTTTGAATTACAAGGGGACATGCTAGTGTGTATGTGCCACTAGATATTTTATAGTCCCAAATATCCCAACATGTTAATAACCCCCAAAAGCAACACATATGGAAGCTAGGGAAAAAGGGGTCCCACTCACAAGGCACGCAAGGTAGCCATGTGGCTCTCATGTATCAATAATGTGAAAACAAAATGATGCCAAGATTAGAACATGTGGAAAAGAATTGGATCCATCCCAACCCACATGAGCTAGAAGTAAAACCCATAAATGCCAAGCTCATATTTAGTTGGATGGTGGAATTATAAGGTGGTGAAAGAAACGTGGTGGAGTTAATAAGAGATATGCCCCCAAATCAACTTGGGCATTTAACAATATATCAAGAACCAAATACAATATCAAGAGGCAAACACAATTAATAATGCACATGAGATAAGAACCAAACAAGAAGGGTTTTATATGATGCTCAAATGCAAGGTGGCATGATGACATGAGCATGATATGATGATGATGCAGCAATTATATGTAGGAAGTGGTCCTTTTATTACTAGGACAAGTAGCATTACAGGTGTTAGACAACTGGGATGCTACAACTCTCCCCCACTAAACAGGAATCTCGCCCCGAGATTCTAGGAAGAAGAAGACACAAAGAGGGTAGGATGGTTGGCACGGAGTTCATCTTCACGCTCCCAAGTGGCTTCATCAACAGAATGGTGTGACCACTGCACCTTGCAGAGCTTGATGGACTTGTTGCGAGTCCTTCTTTCTGCGGTCTCAAGGATTTTGGTGGGGTGTTCTTGATAAGACAGGTCTTCTTGGAGATCGATTAGCTCGTGATCCACGGTCCTGCCGGGATCTTTGAAGCACTTCTTGAGCTGAGAGATGTGGAAAACATCATGAACCTTGAGTTTTTCCGGGAGCTCCAGGGCATAAGCAACTTCTCCTCTTCTACCACGAATCTTGAAAGGACCGATGTATCTAGGAGCCAACTTTCCTTTGATACCGAAGCGGTGTGTGCCTCTCATGGGAGTGACACAAGGTACACGAGATCACCAGGGGCATACACCATATCCGTGTGCTTCCTGTCATAGTTGCTCTTCTGACGACTCTGAGCAATCTTCAGGTTCTCAAGAATTATATGCAACTTCTCCTCTGCTTGAGTTACAATGTCAGGGCCAAACCAGATTCTTTCTCCTGCACCTGACCAACCAATCGGAGTTCTGCACTTGCGACCATAGAGAGCCTCAAATGGTGCCATCTTCAGACTTTTCTGGAAGCTGTTGTTGTAGGAGAATTCAGCATAAGGGAGACATTCCTCCCACTTCATGCCAAAGGAGATGGCCAAGCCGAAGCATATCCTCGAATCTGTTTGATCCTTTCGACTTGTCCTTGCGTTGAGGGTGGTAAGCGTCTGAAGTTCAATTTTGTTCCCGAGCATTTTGGAAACTTTCCCGAACTTTGAAGTGAAGATGCTTCCACAGTGCGAACTGATCTCAAGCGGAACCCCATATAGAGACAATTACATTGATATAGAGCTCACCAACTGAATTTGGAAATTGTTTCCTTGACAGGGAAGAAATGAGCCACTTTAGAAAGCACATCGATGACAACAAAAATTGCATTGTTGCCCTTCTGCGACCTTGGAAAGCCGGTGATGAAGTCCATCTCCACTTTCTCCCATTTCCATTAGGAGGTTTCAGGCTGTAGAAGACCGAATGGTTTCGATGGGCAGCCTTCACTTTGGCAGACATCACATTCTGAGACATACTTGGCACAATACCGTTTCAAACCAGGCCACCAGTATTGTGTTTTCAAGTCCATGTACATCTTTGTGCTGCCAGGATGGATAGAAAGAACCGAATCATGCGCCTCCTTGAGAACTTGCTCTCTTAAACCCGGGTAGTTCGGAACAAACATCCGGTGTTCGAAGAAAAGCGTGCCTTGATCATCCACGTGGAAGGACTCATACTTCGGAAGCTCAAGTTTAGAGATGAGCTTTTTGGTGTGCGGATCACCAAGCTGACGAGATCGAATCTTTTCTTCCAAGAGGAGTAGCGGAAGGTTCAGGAGATGCCCTTGTTCCACAATTTCCAGGTTGAGCTGACGGAATTCCTCGCACAAGAGAGGTTGCTGTTCTTCCATCATGAGGTTGTTGACATAAGCTTTACGGCTAAGCGCATAGGCCATGACATTAGCTTTGCCCGGTGTGTAGTTGATGGTCACATCAAAGTCATTGATTGCTTCAATCCATCTCCTCTGCCGAAGGTTGAGATCAGGCTGAGTGAAGATATACTTCAAACTCTTGTGGTCAGAAAAGATCTCTAGCGGTTACCAAGCAAGTAGTGCCTCCATAGCTTCAAAGCAAAGACAAGCTGCTTGAGCTCGAGGTCATGTGTGGGATAGTTGATCTCATGCGTCTTCAAGCGGCGAGGCATAAGCAACCACCTGTTTCTCTTGCATAAGGACCGCACCAATCCTTGCAAAGAATCGTCGCAGAATATGGAAAGGCTTAGATGTATCCGGAGGAACCAAGGCTGGCGTGGAAGTGAGCTTCTCTTTGAGTGTCTCAAACTTGCTTGACATGCGAGGAGTCCACAGTGTATTTCTTGCCTTTCTTGAGGAGATCGGTAAGAGGCTTCGCTATCTTGAGAAGTTACGAGCAGCGGCGGCAATAACTAGCCAAACCAAGAAAACTCCGCACTTCTTTGACATTAACGGAGGAAGCCATTCAACAATTGTCTTCACAGTTTCGGGTTGTTGCAATGCCCTTGGCGAGAGATGACATGACCAAGATAGGTTACTTGAGCAGCCAAAACTCACACTTTGAGAACTTTGCATACAAGCGGTTCTCACGAAGCTTGTTTAGGACACACGCGGGTGTTCTTGATGCTCTTCCTTGGACTTAGAATAGACCAGAATGTCATCCGGATATACCACAACGAACTTATCAAGGTACTCCATGAAAGCGGAGTTCATAAGCCTCGAGAAGGTAGCAGTGCGTTGGTGAGACCGAAAGACATGACCGTGTACTCATACAGGCCATAGCGGGTGGTGAAAGCTGTTTTGGGCACATCTTCCTTGCGAATCTTGATTTGGTGATAACCACTTCTCAAGTCCAGCTTAGAGAACACCACAGCTCACTAGCTGATCGAATAGATCATTAATCCATGGGAGGGATATTTGTTCTTGATGGTTTTAGCATTGAGAGCCCGGTAGTCAACACATAGTCTATCGGTTACATCACGCTTCTTCACAAAGATTGTTGGGCTACCCCAAGGCAATCTTGTGTTGAATGAAACCCAACTTCTCTTGTTCATCAAGTTGTCGTTTGAGTTCAGCCAACTCGGAAGGACCCATTTTATAAGGCCGCTTGGAGATAGGAGCCGTTCGGTTCAAGCTCAATCACAAACTCAACCTCACGATCCGGAGGCATACCGGCAACTCTTGGAAAAGACATCCGGGAACTCACGGACCCTTTGGTACACTCTGAATAGCTTCCATAGCATCATCATTCAGAGCCGCCAAAGAGAAGAGCTGGACAGCAGGAGTCAAACTTGGAGAAAAGACTATATGGCCTTCAGGAATCTTCAGAGAAACTGAGCGTTCAGCACAATCAATCACAACTGCATTTGCCGTTAACCAATCCATGCCCAAGATGACATCAATGTCAGAATTGCCCAGAACAATTAAGGAAGCCGAGAACGAAGAGCCACCAATCTCAATTTGATTGCCATGGCTGATATGAACAGCCCTCATGTTTGAACCCGGAGATTGTACCACCAACCGCTTAAGGAGAGGAACCAAGACCAACTCATTCTCATTTGCAAACTTGTGAGAAACAAACGAATGCGATGCACCAGAATCAAACAAAACTCGTGCAGGGACTGAGTTAACGGAAAGCATACCCATCACGACTCCAGGTGCATGCTTAGCTTGAGCGGCGTTGACACAGTTGGCACGAACAACTGCAGACCCGGGCTTGGTGTTGATGTTGAGAGCCCGAGGTGGTGGTGCACGAACCGAAGGAGAGATTGCTGCAGATCTTGGCGGGGGTGGAGGGAGAGCTTTGTTCTTCAACGGACAGTTCCAGTTGGGATGTCCATGATCTCCACATGTGAAACAAGCACCATGTGGGCGTGAGCGATAGCTGAGGACTCCGCCAGCGCTCCGGGGTAGTGGTGGTTGTAGCCCACAGGAGCCGATGGTGAAGTTTGGTGGCCTTGTCGCGTAACTTGCAGGTCTTGGTGGAGCCGGGAGCGACGGTGGGGTGTTAGGAACCCAGACACGCCGCTTAGAAGGAGCTGCCATAACTGCAGAGCTTGATGCATCCCTGTTGTGTTTCTTGGACTCCTTAAACACTTGCCTGCTTGCTTCCTCTTGCAGGGCTGTGTGCTGTAGTTCCAGGAAAGATGTCGGCCTTGCATGTGTGATTGCATACTTGATCGATGCATTGAGCCCTTGCCTGAACCTCTTCTGTTTCTTCTTGTCATCAGATACCTCATCGCCACCATATCGAGAGAGATTCATGAAGTTCCTGATGTAGGTGTTGACGTTATCATTTCCTTGCTTCAGGTTGAGAAAAGCTTCCTTCATCCTTTCCATTACAATCTCTGACAGAAACTGCTCCTTGAACGCTCCAGTGAACCTCTCCCAAGTAGGCTGGAAACCAGTGCAGCTTGCCTTCAAGTAATTCTCCCACCAGAGAGCTGCATCTCCCTTCAGAAGGTGAGTAGCACACTTGACCCACTCCTGCTCCGGAACATCAGCAGTCTCAAGCAACCTTGACATCTCGCGCAGCCAATCATCCGCGTCCAGAGGTCGGTCGAAACATCAAAGCGAGGTTGAATTTCAGGAAGCTCTTGATGTCTCCTCGCTTGGGAGGTGGAGGAGTGGAGCAAACTCGTTCCTCGAACACTCTCCTCAAAGCGGCTGGTTCTCTTGCATTGCTGCAAAAGCATTAGCGATGTTTGACAGTGGAGCCAGTTCGGAGGTATGTCCTCATCGAGCGATGTGGTGGAGCCATCTGTCATTGATATAAAACTCAAGTCGATTACTATAATGGAGAATGATAATAATCCAAAATAGTACCAAGATGGAATTACTCAAGATTAAAGGATACAATTCTTGAGATGATATTAAAATATCAACAAATTTCAAAGCACCTAGAAGATATTAAGCATATCGCACATTTGAAAAAGTGTGGTACACAAATATATCAAAGAAAATTTTCCACAAATTTCGGCATTATAATACCAATAGATCATAAAATTACTTAACGAATCAAGATTAGTGACTCTACCGATTCAATATACAAAAGCGAATGATAAGAGTAGTGGTATGGTCGCGACTCCATCCCGCACTCAAATCATTACTCCGCACATGAACAAGTGGAACACATATCCTAACCCCTTCTTCTCACGTTGAACCTAAAGATTGGTAACTACGAGCGAACACCCCAAACAAGATAGCGTCGGATACAAAAGTAAGACAGATTGCGTCATTTTGCAAAGCCTGTCGGTATGGAATGTACCAACAGTTGATAACCAAAGGTTGATTAGATAACAACTTGGATGCAAC
Organism: Avena longiglumis; assembly: GCA_030063025.1. NCBI lineage: Eukaryota > Viridiplantae > Streptophyta > Magnoliopsida > Poales > Poaceae > Avena > Avena longiglumis. Next base: position 186,279,702 of record CP125974.1, on the reverse strand, counting down.
AGATAGACAAGGGATTACACACACACACACAACCTATGGTACTACGGAAACCCAGAACACGTGAATCCTAGTTTGAATTTTAAGAAGAGGATTGAAAACGTTGCACTTCCTTACCAGAAAAGGGTGGGTGGGTGGGTAAGAAGAAAAATGGAAGCAGTCCTACTCTCACGTTTTGTTTTTCCCTAGTATACATAACTACCAAAATACTTGCTAGACTGACAACGACCGTTTGGCTGAAACCCTGAAGGTCGGGATGGCTCTGATACCAATTGTAACTACCTCGGTGAATTACGCTCCTAGATACAAGCCTGGATGAGCGGTAGTGGTTGAAATAGTACGGTGGGGCCCCAAAAGCCACTCACGGGTAGACCTTTCGGCCGTCCCAACCACTTCCAACTCAACGGGACCTGTCAGGCGGCGTGTCCCAGTGAAGGATCAACTACATACACAAGTGGGTATGTATGCAAGCCACCATACAAGAGTACATCGAGCCATACCATCTAGAAAGAAAGAAATATATAGCATACGGTAGATTCAAATGACCTAGATAGGTATAATATTTTAGGATAATTCCTCATACAACACACATCGAGTATCAAGCGTGGCGGCAAAACAAAGTCCGAATGCGGACAAGAAGCAAATCGGCATAAGATGCCATAGAAGTAAGCACATCCATACGGATCTCACGGATCCCGTTCCGGAATCTCTACACGAGCGATCGTTGCCCACATCATCGCCTCTTCCACCCGATCCGTCCTGGGGTACTGTTCATCGAGCGAATAATTTATCGTGTGAGACCCTAAAATTTTCGGCAAGTGTGGCATCCATAAAACCACTACTAGAAAATCGCGTTGAATTTGTGCATTGCATCGTCATCATCATGCATTGTTTGCCAAAACTATTTTCGCAACACCGTTTTGTTTTCTAAAACGCCCCCTCTTGTTTCAAACATCAAAAACCGGGTCGCCGGAATATTTTGTTTTGTTTAAATTGTTTTTGCAAACGGTCCGTTTAATTAAATAAAACATTTAATTAATTTCTAGTAGGGGCAGTCGAACGGGCCGAATGACCCGAACGACCACCCCCAGGATTTTAAAATCGGTCCAACTAGTCTGCCCCTCTAATTCCTAAAGCTACCCACTATCCTACCCACACCCCCTGGCCACCTCACTCCACCCAATCAGAACATGCCACCTCACTCTCACCCTCCCCCCTAACCAATCTAAAACTGCCACCTCACCCCAATCACCCCCCTCTCTTTTCTCTCTCTCTCCTTCCCCCACTCAAACCTCTCTCTCACACGCAACCCACGCACACCACACTCCCTGCCCACACGCATGCACCCACGCAGCCACAGCGCGCGCAGCCAGCCCCAACCGCTGCCCCTGGGTCCCACCCCGCGGGACCCACGCCCCTGGCCCACCTGCCCTGGCCGCGTCGTCTTCCCCGCGTGCCCCATCTCTCCTCCTCTCCCTGTGCCGCCCGTCTCCTCCCTCTAGCCCGACCCCTCCCCTTCTCCACCTCGCTGCCGCCCATCTCCGGCCGCCCCAACCTCGCCCGGCCAGCTCGCCCCTGCGTCTCGCCGGCGCCCGTCCCAGACGCGCCCGCCACCGGCCGCCCGCATGCCGCCTCCGCGTCAAGCCCGCTCCCGCCTCGCGCGCCCGCATGAGCCGCCCTCAAGCTCCGCGCTCGCCCGTCGCCTCCAGCAGCGCCGGCGTGCTCTCCACCGCCGCCAGCGTCCGCCTCGCGCCGCCTCGCTCGCCTCCCACGGCTTCCTCGCCCGGCCAGGCTCTCAGCGCGCCACGAGCTCCGACCGCGCCCCCAAGCTCTTCCCGCCTCCGCGTGCTCCCAGCCGCGCCCCGAGCCTCTGCGCGGCGCCAGCGCTTCGCCCGCCCTACCGCGTCTCCGTCAACCTCCGCATCCCGCCGCCCGCTCCGAGGCGCGCCGCATCCCGCCATGCCCGAGCTCTTCGCCCCTCTCCTCCGTCGCAGCGTCGCGCCCTCGCGACTACCTCCTCTCCAGCGAGCAGCCCGCGCCTCCTCGCCCCCCTGCCGCCTCCGCCCGCGGATGCCAGCGCCGCCACCGGCGCATAAGCCCGCCAGCCCGCCCAGCTGCGACCCCCAAGCCTCCGCCGCCCGGCCAGCCCTCGCCGCGCACTCGTCGCCCGGCCTCGCCGCCTCCCAGCCGCAGCCCTCCTCCGACCCTCCTCCGCCCGCGCGCTCGCGCCGGTGGCCTCGCCTCGCGCCGCCCGCCACTTGCTCGCCCACAGGTCGCCCGCCGCTTTGTGTGCTTGTGTGCGTGCTTGCAGTGGGGTTGATGCATCTTCTGCTTTGAGAAGCATGCGGGCTACCACGAGTTGCCGAACCTTCGCGCCGACGGGATCTGCAGAGTACCAAGTCCGACCACTCGCGAGACGCCAAGTTCCCTTCATGGACCCTGAGGCCGAACCCTCGAACGACAAGATCTGCCTCGGACGCCGAGAACCCCAACCCAAAGAGGACCGGAAACCGCAAGACCTTCTTCCCGAACCCGAGGGTCCCTCGACAAGACCGTCTCGTCACAAGAGCCCCGATGACCTATGTCACCAAGATCTGCATCGCTGCATGTTCGTCGACCAATAAGCGAGGTGGAACCCGATGGGGCCGGTACCAACAAGATCGACCGCCGGACGCCAAGCATTTCATCCCGGACACCGAGACCCTGAACGACAAGTACCCCGACCCGGACACCAAGTTCTGCATCCCGAACGCCAAGACCGACCGGCACACGATACCGACAAGATCTGCATGCGACAAGAACGACACCGACCAAAACGAACCCGATGCGTCCCGGCACCGAACCAAGTCCTGCTTCCGGATGCCGAGGTCACCGACACGGGACAACAAGATCTACCCCCGCTATCCGAGAACGCTTCCGTCGAACCCCGAACCCAGATCCGTCGAACCCTGAGACCGACCCCGAACCCCGGAACCCCAAGTCCGTCGAGACCCCTCAATGTGTGAACCCTTTCCCGAGAACCCTATTTTATAACATAATAACCTTGTCGCATATTAAATTGTCATTCGTCTCGCATGCATCTCATTGGTTTGGGGGCCTTATGCCGATTCACCTAATAATTAAATATGGGGCCCATATGCGGGCAAATCTAGCCTTATATTGGCCTCATTTAAACTTGTGTAGTGAACCAGTACTATAATCTTGCCTTGTTAAACAACATTTAAATTGCGGGGTAGCTAAACAACATGCACCACCTAATTAATTGTCGGGACCCCGGTTCCGCCTAATCTGACCTAATTGCATCGCACCTTTGCCATGTCATACATCATACATGCATCATGCCGATCTTCTGTCGTGTATTAAATATTGCATCCGGTGTTATTCTAGTGTTTTGCTTCTTCGCGGATAAGGCCGTTGAGTTGATGTGAGCTTCGCCCCGATCTTCGGTTGAACCCTGCGATAATGTTTTCAGGCGAGCATCTCCCCCTTTCTACCTATCTTACTTTTATAGTATTTATTCCCTCCTGTTGATCTATTGCTATCTGTGTTGCGATGCTCTAGATTCCGTACCCTTGATATACCGTGCAGCCCTAAATTGCCTTGGACACACCCTATTACCTGTTGTTTGGTAGATAGTTGGACTTGCGCGTCGTAGTTGCTTGCTCAAGTGCTGATGTGTGTTGTCATGTGCCACGATTCTTGATGTATTGCGCATGTTGATGTTGGAGATGATTCTAGTTTTGCTTATCGTCACTTTAATTTCTGTTTAACAACTAAAATTGAAATAAGCGAGAGGCATCGGTGGGTGATAGAAAATATTTGGTTTCGAGCCCACTTGTGTCCCGTAAGACCCAGTACTTGATACTGTTCCTTGATTTATCGCGCTATCCACATCCGGAGGTATATGGGACCCCACAGCGAGCTTGATTCAGTCTTATTTCTTGGGGCCACAAACTAGTTTGAGGTTTTATTTACGATCCTGTACTTATGCCATGCTACTTTACGTATTTAAATTGTGCGAGGAGCACCTTGTCTTATTTAGGTAAGCGGAGTGATTACTGGTATCGACAAGCCCAACCACACTTTCGGGTTCCCGATCGCTTCTGACCATTGTCGCAAACCTTGAGTCCGTCTCGGAGCTTGCTTACTCCGTTGGGATCTACTCAATGGGGTGGCCCCTGAAATATTTCTGAATCTGTGATTGTTCGATCGTGAAAGCCTCGTTGGGTTTTGATTTGGTTTTCGAGGTTGATCGGCGTGTGTTGCTATTGGTGCACCCGGCGGGTAAAACTTTCGAAAGCCGTGTCCGCGGATATGGGCGACTTGGAGCCTGATATCGATCATAGACAAGCATAACTAAAGTTTACTGTTATAAATTTGACTTATAATGACTAGTAATCAGCTTCACTATAACGGAATGGCTAATTAATACTGCCCACAACTGCTTGTTTGGAGTGTCGCTTGCGACCATTGTACCTGACTAGTAAGTACTGCAACTACAACGGAATGGCTGAATAAAAGTACCAACAACTGCTGGGTTTAAGGGATATCTCATGCTATTCATATCTGATTAGTAAGTGTTACAACTATCACGGAATGGTTAACTAAAAGTGCCCACTGTTTATTTTATCAGGATGATTATCTAAACCTGCCTAGTAAAGTGCCGCAACTATAACCGAATAAATAAAACTGCCAACGGTGTGAGTTCCTCGGTTGACTTCCTCGTTTGGTCTCGAGGGGGAAACACCAGGATGGGTTTGTTTGGTGCTAGCTTCAGGTTGGATCCGGTTAGGTCATTCTCATCCCTCTCTGATATCCGCCAGTTGTATCGAGTCTCTATAGGTTGTTTAGTGCCTGCTGCCGCTTGATCCACCATACCTATGTGGCGAGGGCCGCGAATTCTAGCCTCGCGTGTCTGGCCTCGATCTTGGCGCTCCTTCTTTTTTCCTTTGCCCTTTGTCGGCACCCCTTTTGTTTAAGCAGGTTTTGAGATCGACGCCGTTAGCAGGGTTACCCTTCCGGCTTGGCCTGGGCAGGGTTATGGACGCCGTTGGTTACTCTTCAGGGCTCTAAGCCCCATTTGCATCTTGTCCGTAGCTGGACGCTCTATCGTTTTCAAGGTGATTTGGATCTTTGTATATTATATATGTATTCTTGACTCTTTGAGTCGCTGTTATATATATACATGGGTCCCATCGAGGACTGTTGTGTAATGTTATTACCGTTTTCCACCCATACGAAAGTGCTGGTGGCACCTTTGAATCGTTTCTATCGGGTTTGGCGAATTTTGCTAAAACTTGCATAGGTCCGATCGAGGTGTTCTGAGTGGTATCGAGCTCGGCGATTGCGATACCCCACAAGTCGACTGTAGGATAACCTAGCTAACGGCAAGTAGAGTGTCAAAACTATTCGCAAAATCGGTTGGATAGTTACGGTTAGGTCTGATTTTACTTCTTACCCCTCGCTATTCTCCTCTTATCCCGACGTGTTTTGAATCCGCTCTTCTCTTTCTTGAGTCGAGAATTCTCGTGGTTGGGTTTCCGTCGTACCTTCAGGTTTTCGCTTCCCCCTCTGCTAACGGTGATCTACCATCCGGTGTTCAAGCTGCCTGATGAATCCGTCTACGGTGTTACCATTCTTTGTTCCTTGTTTGTGCTATCCGGTGTTTTCCGACGCGACGACATCATCCACGCCAGATCCGATCGATGCATCCCTCCTTTGTTTCCGAACCTCGCTTGCCGAGATCTTCACTCTAATTCCGAGAATGGTTGCACTCCCTTCTACTGATTGTGCGGAGTAATAGTTTGGGTGCGTGATGGATTGGCCCCCATGCCTACTACCCCTTCTATTCGCTTCTGTACATTGAAGTGGTTGAGAATGCATCGGTTCCCCTTTCCACCGAAGTTAGAGGTGGCTTTATTTATTGATACCTCTACCTTGACCTTTTGTCCCGGTGTTCCCTCGATGATCACGGACAACGACCTCTTGTTAGTGGTGTCGCGAGGTCTACAGCGAGAAGATGCAGTCGCGCTCTTCTTCCGGTACCATGAGGCGGATCTCGAGGGCGAGATCCATTGTTAGTGGTGTCGAATTGTGGCATCCCGCAAAACCACTACTAGAAAATCGCGTTGAATTTGTGCATTGCATCGTCATCATCATGCATTGTTTGCCAAAACTATTTTCGCAACACCGTTTTGTTTTCTAAAACTCCCCCTCTTGTTTCAAACATCAAAAACCGGGTCGCCGGAATATTTTGTTTTGTTTAAATTGTTTTTGCAAACGGTCCGTTTAATTAAATAAAACATTTAATTAATTTCTAGTAGGGGCAATCGAACGGGCCGAATGACCCGAACGACCACCCCCAGGATTTTAAAATCGGTCCAACTAGTCTGCCCCTCTAATTCCTAAAGCTACCCACTATCCTACCCACCCCAGCCACCTCACTCCACCCAATCAGACATGCCACCTCACTCTCACCCTCCCCTAACCAATCTAAACTGCCACCTCACCCCAATCACCCCCTCTCTTTCTCTCTCTCCTTCCCCACTCAAACCTCTCTCACACGACCCACGCACACCACACCTGCCCACGCATGCACCCACGCAGCCACAGCGCGCGCAACCAGCCCCAACCGCTGCCCACAGGTCCCACCCATGGACCACGCCCACGCCCACCTGCCACAGCGTCGTCTTCCCCGCGTGCCCCATCTCTCCTCCTCTCCCTGTGCCGCCCGTCCCCTCCCTCTAGCCCGACCCCTCCCCTTCTCCACCTCGCTGCCGCCCATCTCCGGCCGCCCCAACCTCGCCCCTCGCGCGCCAGGCTCGCCCCTGCGTCTCGCGCCCGTCCCGCGGCCTTTCGCCACGCGCCGCCTCCGCGCGTCAAGCCCGCGCCCGCCTCAGCGCGCGCCGCCCAGCCGCCCTCAAGCTCCACCGCTTCGCCCGTCGCCACTGAGCCTCGCCGCGCGGCGTGCTCTCCACCGCCTTGCGTCCGCCTTGCGCGCCTCGCTCCCTCCCGGCGGCTTCCTCGCCCGGCCGCCCGAGCTCTCCAGCATCACGAACTCACCGCGCCCCACAAGCTCTTTCCCGCCTCCGCGTGCTCGGCCGCCCCCGAGCCTCTACGCCGCTGGCGCCAGCGCTCTGCCGCGTCTCCCGTCAACCTCCGCATCCCGGCGCCCGCTCCGAGGCCGCGCGCATCCCGCCATGCCCGAGCTCTTCGCCTCTCCTCCGTCGCGTCGCCTTCGCCCGCCGCGACTACCTCCTCTCCAGCGGCCCGCGCCTCCCTCCCTGGCCGCCTCCGCCCGCGGGCCACCGCGGCCGGCGACAAGCCCGCCAGCGCCGCCCAGCCGCGACCCCAAGCCTCCGCCCGGCCAGCCCTGCCCGCCTGCGGCGTCGCCCGGCCTCGCATGCCTCCCGCAGCCCTCCTCCGACCCTCCTCACTTGGCAGCGCGCCGGTGGCCTGCGCCTCGCGCCGCCACTGCTTTCGCCCACAGGTCGCGACGCTGTGTGCTTGTGTGCGTGCTTGCAGTGGGGTTCGATGCATCTTACCTTTGAGAAGCATGCGGGCTACCACGAGTTGCGAACCTTGGCCGACGGGATCTGCAGTACCAAGTCCGACCACTCGAGGCGCCAAGTTCCCTTCATGGACCACGAGCGAACCCTCGAGCGACAAGATGCCTCGGACGCCGAGAACCCCAACCCAAAGAGGACCGGAAACCGCAAGACCTTCTTCCGAACCAGGGTCCCTCGACAAGACCGTCTCGTCACAAGAGCCCGATGACCTATGTCACCAAGATCGCATGCTGCATGTTCGTCGACCAATAAGCGAGGTGGAACCCGATGGGGCGGTACCAACAAGATCGACCGCGGACGCCAAGCATTTCATCACGGACACCGAGACCGAGCGACAAGTACCGGCCGGACACCAAGTTACGCATCCCGACGCCAAGACAAGACCGGCTACGAGTGCAAGATGCATGCGACAAGAAAGACACCGACCAAAACGAACCCGATGCGTCCCGGCACCGAACCAAGTCCTGCTTCTGGATGCCGAGGTCACCGACACGGGACAACAAGATCTACCCCCGCTATCCGAGAACGCTTCCGTCGAACCCCGAACCCAGATCCGTCGAACCCTGAGACCGACCCCGAACCCCGGAACCCCAAGTCCGTCGAGACCCCTCAATGTGTGAACCATTTCCCGAGAACCCTATTTTATAACATAATAACCTTGTCGCATATTAAATTGTCATTCGTCTCGCATGCATCTCATTGGTTTGGGGGCCTTATGCCGATTCACCTAATAATTAAATATGGGGCCCATATGCGGGCAAATCTAGCCTTATATTGGCCTCATTTAAACTTGTGTAGTGAACCAGTACTATAATCTTGCCTTGTTAACCAACATTTAAATTGCGGGGTAGCTAAACAACATGCACCACCTAATTAATTGTCGGGACCCCGGTTCCGCCTAATCTGACCTAATTGCATCGCACCTTTGCCATGTCATACATCATACATGCATCATGCCGATCTTCTGTCGTGTATTAAATATTGCATCCGGTGTTATTCTAGTGTTTTGCTTCTTCGCGGATAAGGCCGTTGAGTTGATGTGAGCTTCGCCCCGATCTTCGGTTGAACCCTGCGACAATGTTTTCAGGCGAGCATCTCCCCCTTTCTACCTATCTTACTTTTATAGTATTTATTCCCTCCTGTTGATCTATTGCTATCTGTGTTGCGATGCTCTAGATTCCGTACCCTTGATATACCGTGCAGCCCTAAATTGCCTTGGACACACCCTATTACCTGTTGTTTGGTAGATAGTTGGACTTGCGCGTCGTAGTTGCTTGCTCAAGTGCTGATGTGTGTTGTCATGTGCCACAGTTGCTGATGTATTGCCGCATGTTGATGTTGGAGATGATTCTAGTTTTGCTTATCGTCACTTTAATTTCTGTTTAACAACTAAAATTGAAATAAGCAGAGGCATCGGTGGGTGATAGAAAATATTTGGTTTCGAGCCCACTTGTGTCCCGTAAGACCCCGAGTACTTGATACATTCCTTGATTTATCGCGCTATCCACATCCGGGAGGTATATGGGACCCCGAGCGAGCTTGATTCAGTCTTATTTCTTGGGGCCACAAACTAGTTTGAGGTTTTATTTACGATCTGTACTTATGCCATGCTACTTTACGTATTTAAATTGTGCGAGAGCACCTTTGTCTTTATTTAGGTAAGCGGAGTGATTACGCGGTATCGACAAGCCCAGCCACACTTTCGGGTTCCCAGTCGCTTACAACCATTGTCGCAAACCTTGAGTCCGCCTCGGAGCTTGCTTACTCCGTTGCGGGATCTACTCAATGGGGTGGCCCCCTGAAATATTTCTGAATCCTGTGATTGTTCAGTCCTGAAAGCCTCGTTGGGTTTTGATTTGGTTTTTCCGAGGTTGATCGAGCGTGTGTTGCTATTGGTGCACCCGGCGGGTAAAACTTTCGAAAGCCGTGTCGCGGATATGGACGACTTGGAGCCTGATATCTCGATCATAGACAAGCATAACTAAAGTTCTTGTTATAAATTTGACTTATAATGACTAGTAATCAGCTTCACTATAACGGAATGGCTAATTAATACTGCACAACTGCTTGTTTGGAGTGTCGCTTGCGACCATTGTACTGACTAGTAAATCTTGCAACTTCTAGCGGAATGGCTGAATAAAAGTACCAACAACTGCTTTGGGTTTAAGGGATATCTCATGCTATTCATATCGATTAGTAAGTGTTACAACTATCACGGAATGGTTAACTAAAAGTGCCCACTTTATTTTATCGGGATGATTATCTAAACCTGCCTAGTAAAGTGCCGCAACTATAACCGAATAAATAAAGCGCCAGCGGTGTGAGTTCCTCGGTTGACTTCCTCGTTTGGTCTCGAGAAACACCGGGATGGGTTTGTTTGGTGCTAGCTTGAGTTGGATCCGGTTAGGTCATTCTCATCCCTCTCGATATCCTTGCCATTGTATCGAGTCTCTATAGGTTGTTTAGTGCTGCTTTGCCGCTTGATCCACCATACCTATGTGGCGAGGGCCGAATTCTAGCCTCGCCGTGTCTTGGCCTCGATCTTGGCGCTCCTTCTTTTTCCTTTGCCCTTTGTCGGCACCCTTTTGTTTAAGCAGGTTTTGAGATCGGCGCGTTAGCGGGGTTACCCTTCCGGCTTGCACAGGCAGGGTTATGGACGCCATTGGTTATTCTTCAGGGCTCTTAGCCCCATTTGCATCTTGTCCGTAGCTGGACGCTCAATCGTTTTCAAGGTGATTTGGATCTTTGTATATTATATATGTATTCTTGACTCTTTGAGTCGCTGTTGTATATATCTGTTCTATGGGTCCCATCGAGGATTGTTGTGTAATGTTATTACTTCGTTTTCCACCCGCACGAAAGTGCCTGGTGGGCACCTTTGAATCGTTTCTATGCGGGTTTGGCGAATTTTGCTAAAACTTGCATAGGTCCGATTCTGAGGGTGTTACAGCAAGTCTTAATGCCTCTAAAGGGGACACAACCTGGGGTGACGCAATTGCAGCAAAAGATAAACCCTAGCAGTTCTATAGATACTCGCTAACCATCCGCCTAACCAAAGATAGACGGATGTCCGTGAAATATTGACAACAGTTATAACAGTAATCTCATCAGATCCATCCTCCTCCTCGCTTACCAACGAGGAAGCGGACGAACAACCCCCATCCGTTGGCAGTTTTATTAACCATTCCATGAGTATTGCACTATTTACTAGTCATATTACTTAGTCAGGTTAAAGCGGTACTTTAGTTATGCTTGTCTATGGTCGAGAAACTGTGCTCCAAGTCGTCCATAACCGCGGACACGGCTTTCAGAAAGTTTTACCGGTGCACCAATAGCAACACACGCTCGATCAACCTCGGAAAAACCAAATCAAAACCCAACGAGGCCTTCACGACAAAGCAATCACAAGATTAGAAATATTTGAGGCCACCCCATTAAGCTACCATAGCGAAGTTAGTGACTCGAGACGGACTCAAGGTTTGGGTGGGCGGTAAGCGATGGGAACCCGAAAGTGTGACTGGGCTTGTCGATACCGCGAAAACGTGTCCCTATCCTAAACAGTACAGGTGCTCCTCGCACAATTTAAATACAGAAGTAGCATGGCATAAGTACATGATAGTAAATAAAACCTCAAACTAGTTTGTGGCCCCAAGAAATAAGACGGAATCAAGATCTGGCTCAGGGGGGTCCCATATACCTCCCGGATGTGGATAGCGCGATAAATCAAGGAACATGAATCAAGTACTCGGGGTCTTACGGGACACAAGTGAGCAGGAAAAACCAAATAGCAGATGTTGCTCACCGGTGCCACTTTCATTAGTTATCCCATTACTACTCAGGTTAAGTTGTTTAGGTACCTCGTTATCCATCAGACACTCACAAACCCTACACATGATGTTCTACGACTCGCATGGCTCAAACAACTCCTGTAGTAATGGCTCATGGGATGGAGGAACAAGCTTGATGGGGTTTAAAAGTAAAGGCTATGCAATACTTGGGATTCAATTTAATGCAATCGCGACTCAATGATGCAAGAATAAGATATAGGCAATAGGTACTGTATGTATGCAAGCATGTGGAAGTGCTTGCCTGGCAACTCAGTTGAAGCGAGAGACGGATCTGGGTAGTGCTCCTGGTTCTCTTGATATATCCCCTGCTCAGCGTCTATTCGAAAGAAGAACCAAACAAGCAAGGGCCACATAAATAAAGTGCACAAGCATAGGAATAAAATGCGTCAAGCAAACAATCATGCCATGATGAATGATGCACAAGTTGCATGGCAATAAAGTAGCATGGCATGGGTGAGGTGTGGAAGACAAGAAATAACATTTTAATGGGGTTCTGGATCACGACGAACGGCAGATCGCCGGGTGCGCGGGACGTCGTCGGCGTGCGGCGCCCGTGCTCCCTCGTCCTAGGTCGCTCCTAACTGCTGGCGCCGCTCCTGCGAGGGGCTTGATGGTGCAACCGGGTGGCCGACGGAGGTGGTGGCTGGCGGGTGGGAGCCTGGCCAGGGGCGACTAGGGTTTAGCCAGAGAAAAGGGGAGATGGAGGCGGGCGTGAGGGTGGTAGATAAGATCGAGGGGAGGGTGAGCACATGGGGTGGTGGTGGCTTGCGTAAAGAGAGGAGGAGGGGTCGGGCTAGGCTCTTCTCTTTTGCCTCCTTCTTGTCTTGTAGCCGAGAGAGAGCAAAGGAGGAGGGCAGGCTCGGTGTGGCTGCTGGCAGAGAGAGGAGAGAGGGAGGAGGGGGCGGCCACGTGATCGAGAGAGAGAGGGACAGGGACCGAGAGAGGTTTAGAGCTAGGCTCGGCTAGCTAGGGTTGGAGGGGTGGCTCGGTTAGAGAGGAGAGAAAGAGGGGGGTACGGTGAGAGAGGGATTTAGGTAGAGGATTAGAGAGAGAGAAGGGTGAGAGCTAGGGGTTTTCGAATCATGCATGCTCCAAATATAGGTCAAGCAAGATCAAGAAGAGAAGAGGGAGGGAGAAGGATGTGGGGTTTAGGCTTATGCACACCCACATGATCACATGTGCATGCATGGATGGGGATGGTGATTAGGGTAGGGTTTAGATTAAGAGAAGGGTTTAGAGAAATGGAGAGCCACACAAAACAAAGAAAACCAAAAGACATGCAAAAAGGTGGCAATTGCATGGGCCATGCAAAAACATGAAATGCCATGTATCATACTTGTGTAAACAAAAATAATAAGCATGGCACTAGGTATTTGCATCCTCACAAGGTGGAGTAGGCCCAAGCAAAAGAAAGAAGGAAAGATCCATGTGGAGTGAATGGGGAAAACCATGTTTGAATTACAAGGGGACATGCTAGTGTGTATGTGCCACTAGATATTTTATAGTCCCAAATATCCCAACATGTTAATAACCCCCCAAAAGCAACACATATGGAAGCTAGGGAAAAAGGGGTCCCACTCACAAGGCACGCAAGGTAGCCATGTGGCTCTCATATATCAATAATGTGAAAACAAAATGATGCCAAGATGAGAACATGTGGAAAAGAATTGGATCCATCCCAACCCACATGAGCTAGAAGTAAAACCCATAAATGCCAAGCTCATATTTAGTTGGATGGTGGAATTATAAGGTGGTGAAAGAAACGTGGTGGAGTTAATAAGAGATATGCCCCCAAATCAACTTGGGCATTTAACAATATATCAAGAACCAAATACAATATCAAGAGGCAAACACAATTAATAATGCACATGAGATAAGAACCAAACAAGAAGGGGTTTTATATGATGCTCAAATGCAAGGTGGCATGATGACATGAGCATGATATGATGATGATGCAACAATTATATGTAGGAAGTGGTCCTTTTATTACTAGGACAAGTAGCATTACAGGTGTTAGACAACTGGGATGCTACAGCACACCCCGGAAGTGCCGGTAGATCGCCGCCACACGTGTAGTACCGACGGGAACCGGCAGGATGGGTAGGCCGTCGGCGCTCAGCTACTAGTGCTTTGGAAACGCATGTCCCACGACATTGGTAGCCTGCCCCCCACATCGCCTGAGCATCGTGGACACGCAGCGAGCGCCTCTCGAAACCAGTCGCGGCGGCGCCATCTCCAGGTTACCTCTCCATCGCCGGTGCTTGGTGGTTGGGAAGAACATGGAGGAGACGAAATGGAGGCAAAGTGGAGGGGATACGTCAAAGAAGCGGAGGAAGAAGGGGTTATTAACAGCCGATGGCTATTCAATGCGTGGCCGGGCGCAACAAGCAAGAGACGTGGCGGATGGGGCATATCGGTTGCCTGCCTGCAAAGGCTGATCGGCGAGCAACGCCATTAGAGGGTATGGCAGTCAAGGAGGAAGACGGACCGAGCTCGTCGGCCGTTGACGCTGACAGGGGTGACGCGCCTTCTTCTCCCCCTCTTTCCTGCCAGAAACGTCATCCGCGCCCCCGCTGGTCCCCCTTGGATTGGGTTCAGCCTGGGAGCGCCGGATAACAAAACGGATCGCACCGGCTCCCAAAAGAATTTAGAGGGCGGACTGAGCATGAATTCGACGCCGGCACCTCCGATAGTCCTTTAGTGGTGTTGCTCTAATTGACTTCCATGATAATTTCTTGTTTTCCTCCGTCAAGCGTAAAATTGCAATACGATTGTGTGTGCAATTGTAGGCCTTAACGAAGAAAGTGTCCTCTAACAAAGTTCTAGATTATGCTAGTACTACTTAGTTACTGTTAATTCAAAATCATAAGGCTCACATCTTTGACTTGGATTTTACAATATCGTGACCGAGTCTTACTGGACACTCCCATAGTTTTACCCTCACTTTCTGCAGGAGTCCACCTGGCGCAACGAGGCACGTTCCTACATGCGTTGAGATGGAATTATTCTTTTATGTGCATGAATGATACAGTTAGGGGGAACATATGTGTGCAGAGCGATGTCAAGTACGCTTTAATTAGCAATCTACTCCCTCCGTTTAGAAATATAAGATGTTTTAGGTTTGTGAATGAGATGTATCTAGACACGTTTTAGTGTATAGGTTCAAACGAATCTAGACACTAAAAGGTGTCTAGATACATCTTATTTACAAACCTAAAACATCTTATATTTCCAAACGGATGGAGTATGTTTGAGCTAAGCAATCTCTAACACAACTTAGTTCACATTGAAACGCGTAACCTATGTAAAAAAGAAATGATCAGCGTGTGTAGGGATCTAAGTGGGACCCCACTTCTTGTGATTTGTACTGCAAAATTTTGACACTATTTTACACTATAAATAAATAAAACAAAAATAGAAGCGAGACTTTGATAAGATCCCACCACCTTACATGTACGGTATCAAGTGAGCTAAGAGCAACTCTAGCGGGTCTGTAAATCTCCGGAAACCGTATAATAACTACAACTTTATAGTTTTCCAAGAGAAAAAACACCGAATAGATACGGTAAATGTGATTGATCATTTTTTTATGGGGGACAGAAAAAGGCGTGCCCAACCCATACATACGATGGGCTCGGTGGCCAAACCGAGTGCAATATGTACTCTACGCTAGAATATATGCCGGACTAAAATTTCGTCTACCCTTCCATTTCCGCGCGTTGCTTTCGTCATCGCCTCCCGCGCAAGCTTTTCCCTCCGCCAGCACCTCCGACAACCCTCTGCTGCCGCCGACTGCCCCACACCCCTCCACGTCGATGGTAGCTCGAAATAAGACGGTTTTGCAGGGTTCTTCCATGGCGGAAGAAGTAGAGGCGGCGGCGGCTATGGATGCGCCACGAAGGTGCCCACATGCCATGTCTTCCATGTAGGCAGCCAGATCCCGTATATCTAGAGCTTCAGCATGCGCCCCGTCCTCCATCATTGTGGGAGCACCTCGAATCGACCAAAAGGTAAGATCCGCATCCACAAACCCTCGAGTTCTAGCGCCATTTTTTGTCGTATTGATAGTTATTTTTAGGATGAGCTAAACCATGAACAAGAACAAACTATTCTTCTTCGAAGACTCATCGTCCTTTGACAATTCTGATATTGACGAGTTCCTAGAATACGACGACACGGAACAGATGGTTTTCATCCTCGCGGTAAAGGAGCTTGAGGATAGAATGAAGCCCAAGAAGAGGCGTGGATCGATGATGGGGAGCCTATGCATCGAGCACAACCTCGCACTCGGCCACTCCCAACTAATGCAAGATTACTTCGTCGAGGTGCCAACATATCCGCCGCATCTTTTCATAGAAGATACCGAATGCACCGGAGTTTTTTTGTGAAAATTGTTCGAGCTTGTGAGGCGAACTGTCGGTATTTCACTCGCCTTCGAAATGTTGCCGGTCTTCTTGGGTTTAGTGCCTACCAAAAAATCGCAACCGTCATGCGGGTGATCACATATGGCATCCTCGCAGACTATATCGATGAATATCTTTGCATTGGGTAAGATATAACCATTCAAACAGTGCAGATGTTTGCCAAGGTCATCATCCGATTTTTTGTAGATGTGTATCTTCGAGGTCCCAATGAATAAGATACAAAGAAATTGATGGCCATAAATTAAAGAAGAGGTTGGTAGGGCATGCTAGGAAGCGTGGATTGTGTGCATTGGAGGTGGAAGAATTGCCCGAAGGCATGGCATGGCCAATATTATGGTAAAGACCATGATCCTACCATTGTGCTTGAGACCGTGGCATCGAAGGACTTATGGATTTGGCATTGATTTTTTGGATTGTCGGGATCACTAAAATGACACCAATGTGTTACATAGATCATCTTTATTTGCTATACTAGCTAATGGAGATGCTTTGGATTGTAATTACAAAGTCATGAACCATGAATACACAATAGGCTACTACCTCGCTGATGGCAACAATCGTGGCCACTTTTCGTTGGGACTCCAAGTGAAGATTGTTGTAGCAAGATTATTTTCCTCACAAGGGTGACTCGAGGGTTTATATCGAACTCTCTTGGAATTGGTTACGGAAGTGTATTTATCTTCTTATCTTCAAACAACCTGTAAAGTAAAATAATTTGTCTTGTGTCCCCAACTCCACCAAAGGTTGTCAAGAACATGGTTTCGTATTAGTAATATGAAATATAATATAATATAAACTAAAGTAAATAAAATAAATAAAGTAAAGTAATGCAAACTAGATGATATGGAAGATAGTAGAGTTGTTTTTGGGTTTTTATGAGTGATTGCAAGTAGGGAAAGTATTTTTGTATTTTCGAAATAATAAATTGCAGAAACTATAAAAGATAGTAGATGTAATGGAAAGGCGTTTCTTATGATTAAAATCGAACCGGGGTTCATGAGTTCACTTTTATGCTATCTTTTTAAGTTGTAGTGATCATAAAACAATTCATCAATAATAAGAACGGGGTACATGATATGCATCTATCAATACATCTTACACAAAATAGGTTCCAATCTCAAATATCAAATCACAGAACAAAGATCCACCAGATAGTAATTACAAATATGACCAGAAGCATATAGGGAAGCTCATATGGTACTAGATATATGAAGAACAAGAGAGAAATAGATCAAGCTACTGCCACAAACCCATAAACCAGAGGTGGAATACTCCCTCTTCATCATGGTGATGACGCTGGAGATGTTGGAGAGGGTGGAGATTCCCCCAAAGGTGGCTTCGATGGAGTTTTCGTCTCCAATCTTCGCTGGATCTGACTCTATTTGGTGGTGTTTTGTCTCTGGTGTGCTTTCTCTCGAGGACTCCCCGGGGATCCTTATATAGGGTTTAGGTCAAGAGAACTTCGTGGGTGAAAGAATCAAGGCGATCAGACAACCAAGGAGAAAACGAGGGTAGTTAGCGCTCCCCGGCGTGCCCACCTAGGCTCATTTGGGCCTCATGGCCCTCCAGGTGAGGTTCTTGTGCTCTAGATGCTTCTCGTGGATAAATATTGGCATTCCCAAAAGTTTAGGTCCATTTGACTTCGTATAGGTCCTGAAACATCAAAAATATTGAAAACAAGGTTTTCTACCCTGCCGGGTTATAGGCAAAATAAAGGGGATCATTGGTAAATACCCAAAAATCAATGTAAAACATGGATATGACATTATATATGATGCAAATATGTGGGTAAACATGTTAATAAACTACAAAGTTCATGTATGCATTTTACATGCATCAACATCCCCAAGCTTAACCTATGCTCGTCCTCAAGCATGAAGGTGATAAAAACTAAACATGGATTTGCTTCCTTCATTATCATGTAAAGTTCATAGGCTTAATTCCTTTCAATGAAACATAATATGCAATCAGCAGATCAAGGAAATTTATCAGATAACAGATCAAGGAAACTCATCTTATCGAACTTATCAAACTACTACTAAAGTCATCCTCAAGCCTAGATTGAGGTAAGCATGGGCGTTTTGAAGAGGTTGTTCTTTGAATTAAGGTAAGTACCTCTTGGTATTTCTACCAAGATTGGAGTGAAAAGGTTTTAGGAAAGGTTTTGGAAAAACCTAGAGATAAGAGTAGTTGAAGTTCTGTCTTGGAAACATAAGGAGATTATATATAGGTCTCCATAGTTTTGTTAATAGAACTAATGAAATAATTTGATGTATCAAAATCGTCTTGACTCAAGTTTGAAGTGCCAAAACATTTGAGAATATAAAAGATGAGACAAGACATCTCTTTTGTAAAATATATTTAGTCAACTAGTGTTGAGATAAGAAGTATATCACCTAATACATAATGAGTTGCATGAACACAAGCAAACAAGTAAGCAAATATTGCAATCATGGAATAAGAAAAGTTTTTGCTCCCCCTGATTTTTTCCTTTTTGACAATAAATCATGGTAGCTGAAATTGGGATGTTACGGATCATGTAAAATATATTCCCATTTATGTCGTACCCTTGGAAAGTCAATATAGTCAACGATGGTGACCTGGACAACAAGTAGAGCTGATCTCCAAGAGTGTTGTTTTTTATGAGATGTTGCAACCAACCGTTGAAAGTCTTCATGTGTTCTAATCCAGTCATCATTCTTCCCAGGGTTGTTGGAGAGTACAATTTTCTTGTGTTCCTCGATATACGAAGCCGCCAAGGTGGAATTCTGTAGAACTGTGTAATGTTCTTCAATATAAGAATGCTCATCCCTACATATTATTGATTTCCTTTCTAGAGTGCCTTTTTCACTCAGTCTCCCCTCATGCCGCGATTGAGGAAGACCAATGGACTTAAGGTCAGGAACAAAGTCAACACAAAACTCAATGACCTCCTCTGTTCCATAGCCCTTGGAGATGCTTACTTCTGGACTAGCATGACTCCCATGAACCTCTCAAAGGGGAACATATTGTGTAGAAATACATGACCGAGTGATGCAGCCCGTCCTACGATCGTTACTACATCTACTCCCACGAGCCCCCCAAGTGGACCCATGACTCGCGCCCGAGCCAAACTCCTTCAAGCTAAGGTGAACGCGCTCCTCTCCTTGTGTGACTTTGATACACCCTTGGATGGCCTGCTACTTCATACGCATACCTTGTGCATCATCAGGTACGAAGAGATTGAACCCAGAGAACGGAGGAGCACCAGCGGAGGGAACCAAATGCCCTCTGTCGTCAGCGGTACTACCGGACCTGGCGACCGGTACTACCGCCCAGCGGCACTACTGCCCCTGCTACCGCCACCAACAGACAATGCCAGCGCAACTCCCAGGACGGCAAGCGGCACTACCGGGCCTGGAAGCGGTACTATCGGCTGACCGGTACTACCGGTCGTGCTGGACCGGTACTACCGGACGTGTGTGGACCTGATCGTGTTAAGTCGGCCCAGCGCCCTGTAACCCTCTCTATATTTTGCTATTTGTTCCTAAAATACCCGTGTTTATGTGGTTGGACTATAAATAGCCCCCACCCTCCATTGTAAACCCTAGACTTGGATAATAGATTAAGGACACCCCTTTGAGGATCTTTCAATATATTGGTCTCGTGCTCCTACCAAGGGGCACCCTATTATCCACCCTCCTCTTGGATCTTGCCTAGTGCGTTCAAGTTGTACAAGGCCTTGGATTCCTGGTTTCTCGCCCCCAAGTCGTCAAGATCTCACCAAGCACCTCGTCCCCCGTTGTTGGCGTGGAGAGAGAGCTTCGCCCAACACCGATCCTAGGGATTATGTTGGACCGGTTGCCACCGGCGTGAGTTATCGGCGTGTATCGTGATTTGTGTGCGTGTGTTCGTGGTTTTCATCCCTTCTTCCC
Organism: Avena longiglumis; assembly: GCA_030063025.1. Classification (NCBI taxonomy): domain Eukaryota; kingdom Viridiplantae; phylum Streptophyta; class Magnoliopsida; order Poales; family Poaceae; genus Avena; species Avena longiglumis. Next base: position 186,259,951 of record CP125974.1, on the reverse strand, counting down.
CCGTCCACCGCTTTCCCCTCGTTTCCCGTGGATATTCGTGAAAGATCGGGCCACCCCAAGGGGTTACCCCATAACACCGAGAATGGAAATCTCTTCGACTAGGTGAACCAGGAGGTGCATCATAATATTAAAGAAGGATGGTGGGAACACCAACTCAAAACTGGAAAGAGATTGGACCACATCATTGTGTAACCGTGGTATATCTTTAGGATTGATTACATTTTGATTAGATTGTGTTCAGGAATGCACATAACTTAATAATGGGTACTCGAACATAATCCGGTAGAAGCCTCATCAATGCAATCGGAAGCAATTGCATCATAATCACATGGCAGTCATGATACTTTAGGTTTTGGAACTTTTTCTCTGCCATATTTAATATTCCCTTTATATTCGACGAGAAGCCATATGGGACCTTGATACTGCTCAGGCATTCAAAAAAGATTTCCTTCTCTTGTTTGGTAAGAGCGTAGCTCGCAGGACCTTGAAACCGTCCTGGATACAGGCCTTTTGGGTCTTTCATATGTTGCTGGTCTTGCCGTTCTTCTGGTGTATCGTCTCTCTTCCCATACACGCCCAAGAAGCCTAGCAGGTTCACACAAAAAAAATTCGTCACATGCATCACATCGATTGCAGAGCGGACCTATAGGAATTTCCAATAGGGTAGCTCCCAAAATATAAATTTCTTCTTCCACATGGGTGCATGTCCGTCAGCGTCCTTCAGAACAGATTGTCCGTCAAGACCCTTTCCAAAGGTTAACATTTGATTCAAATCCTTAACCATATCAAATACATCAGCATTGGTACGTTCCTTAGGTTTTGGCTGGTGACATGCCTGACCGTTAAAATGCTTGTCTTCCTTTCTTAAGGGATGCTTGGCCAAAATAAATTGACGATGCCTTGTGTACACATTCTTACTACAATGTTCTATATATATACTTTCAGTCTCATCTAAATAATGTGTGCATGCATTGTATCTCTCGTTTGTCTGTCCTAAAAAGTTACTAAGAGAAGGTCAATCATTGATGGTTACGAACAGCAATGCTCGTAGGTCAAATGGCATCTATTTGTGCCCATCCCATGCACATTCACCTTCGTCACGCCACAACTATAGAAGTTATTCAACTAATGGCCTTAGGTACACATAAATATCATTTCCAGGTTGCTTCAGGCCTTGGATCAGCACTGGCATCATAATGAACTCCCGCTTCATGCACAACTAGAGCTCTGCTCTCCAAAAGGATTTATGCCATCTGTACTTATACCAAACCTTAAATTCCTTGCGTCATCTATAAAGTCTGGGTACTTTCTATCGATTTTTCTCCACTTCGACCCATCATCGGGGTGCCTCAACATCCCGTCTGACTTAAGTTCCTCTTTGTGCCATCACAACAACTTGGCATGCTCTTTGTTTCTAAACAAATGTTTCAACAGTGGTATTATAAGAGCATACCATATCACCTTGGCAGGAACCCTCTTCCAGGGGGCTCACCCTCAATATCACCAGGGTCATATCGTCTGATCTTATACCATAATGTAGTGCATACCGGGTATGCATCCAAATTCTCGTACTCCTCACCGTAGTAGAGGATGCAGTCACTAGGGCATGCATGTATCTTCTGAACCTCTAAACCTAGAGGGCAGACAACCTTCTTTGCTTCGTACGTACTAGCGGGCAATATGTTATCCTTTGGAATCATATTCTTTATTATTTTCAACAACTTTTCAAATCCGAAGTCAGACAGACCATACTATGCCTTCTATCGTAGCAATTTCAGTGTGTTACCCAGCTTTTTTAGACCATTTTCGTGATTTGGGTAGAATGACTTTTTGTGATCCTCTAACATGTGATCGAACTTCTCCCTCTCCTTTCTCTCCGTGCATCAGCAATGGTCCGACCAAGATCATCAGGGGTCTCATCATGTGCCTCTTCTTCAGCCTCCCCTTCATCTTCCCGCATGGAAGTATCATCGTATTCAGGGAACCCATAATAGTTGTCATCATCCTCTTCTTCTTCATTATATTCCATTATAACCCCTATCTCTCTATGCTTGGTCCAACAATTATAGTTGGGCATTAAACCGAACTTGAATAGGTGGATGTGAAGGATTTTTGAGTCATAGTAATCCTTCTAATTCTTACACACACTACATGGACATAATACAAAACCATTCCACTTGTTCACATCAGCCATATAGAGGAATTCATGCACGCCATTAATAAACTCGCCAGAGCATCGGTCAGTACCATACATCTATTCCCGGACCATCTGCATTATTGTATAAGTATATCAAAATCCATTACACAACATCATGAATAGAGATCAGTGACCAATTTAATGCAAGTTATAATGTGATCTTCTAGACGATTAAATGAGCAACATTATTTAAAGAAAAACCATATTTCCTCACTTTACAAAGCAACACTATTTTCTATAACCCTAATTTGTTTCTGCCCAAAACCTTCTCATTTTTTAAACTATTTCCAAACAAATTTTGCTAAATGGGCCAGTACCCAAAATAGGTGCACCTACTGTGTACTAACAACATATAAAAAGCTTGGATCATTTTCACTTCATTTACTTGTTGAAATCTAAAATTTTGAATTTTGAAAATTTTACATGCACCAATTTTTGAATTGGACAAAAAGATTAACATGAAAAAAGTGGAGTTTTTAATTATTGATCTAGAAGTGAAAACCTCATTTCATTATGAGCTCTGAAAATCTAGAATTACACATTTCAATTTTCAATAACTTTTTGCCTAATCAAAATTTGCCTTAAATTACACATCTAAAATTCCCTCTACTTCTAGAGCATGTAATCCCCCTCTACTTCTAGAGCATTGAGATAAACTAACAATGAGAGATGAAAGGATGAAGTTGCTAACCTTTTAAAACCTTGGGTTTAGGGGTTGCCACCAAATCTTGACAAATCTTGGAGAAAAAATGGGCATGAACTCGGCTTGCTAGGAGGAAAAATAGCCATTGGCTCGGGCATAGACAAAGCCGAATTATATAGAGAAACCAACAATCCCGATTGGTATTACGAATCGGGAATAGTGATTTACCTCTAGTCCGGGCCATGATACCAACCGGGACTACATGCTCCCGCATGTGGGGCTGGCTAGTGCAAGCCCTCTAGTCCTGGGTCGTACCACGAACCGGGACTAAAGGTCCGGAACGACCTAGGACTAGAGCTTTTCCTGCCTCCTAGCCATTAGAGCCAGGACGAACCGAGACTAGTGCTCACACTAGTCCCGGCCCAAAACCCACGCGGGACTAGAGCCAGAATCTACTTCGAACTGAAGCCCTTGTTTCTACTAATGGGGACCCGCAGGGTATTAGTCAGGGTGGAGCTACCCCATATCCGTACCCGTCCTCCCCGAGCCTTCCCATCACCCGCACACATACCCGTCAACGGGTACAAGTATTTTCACAGCCATCACCCGGTAGGGTTAATGGGTACCCACGGGTAAAAATACTCGTGTTTACGACACATCAAATTGAGTAAAAAATAAACATAGAAAACAACATTAACAATAACTTATAAACATCAAGACATATAAACATCAACACAATACAAATAACAACGTACTTATAACAACAACATATAAATAAATCAACACTTGTCCTTAAAAAACAGCATATCATACATGATAAGCAACACATAATCATAAACATAAGCACATGTAAGACGTATAGGCGGGTACATTGGTACACGGGTAAGGGTTGTATGATCTCGCATCCGTACCCGTCATCCCCAGGGGGCGCCATTCTTATGACCAACACTTCCAACATGGATGATACGTCCAAGACGTGGTACACAATCACCCGTGCTTGCATCTTGGAGGACACTGCAGCGGCAGCAACGACGTCAACATCAAGCCGACCTTCCTCATTTGATCACCTAGTTTTTATGATGACCCCCAGACTACTTTGATGGCGTTTTGGGCCCATCAGCGGTCTTGAAGTTGAATTGGCGTTGTATGATCGCTGAAACTTTGTTTGTATGATCGCCGGACTTTGGCGTTGGATGCGCCGGTCTGGTGGCCGTGGATTTGAACTATTTATAATTTTCAAATTTCTATATTTTTTTTGGCCAAATTTGTTTGGGGGGGAGGGGGGCGATTTTGGAGCGTCCCCGATATGAAAAGTGCCTCCCAAATGGCCCACACTGTTAACCGACGCCCCCAAAGGCCTTGCTCGGTAGTGCTTCAAACACGGTTTGGGAGACATCGGTGGAGATGCTCTATGAGTCTGGTGGTAGAATTGCGAGATAACAAGCCGAGTACGAAATAGGTGGGGGAGGCGCAAGCACGTTTACCATGCATTTCCATTTTTCTTGTATGTGAAGTCCTTAATTTCTTATTCAGGTAGTACTGCTCAAATTTGTCGATCGGTTTTTTATTTTATTTTCTACGTTTCTTTTTCATGCCAAAAGTAGGTTCGGTACCAGCAAAAACGGCAGCACCTAATTTGCCCTGAAATTAACGGCCCCGTGTCCTCTTCGTCGTTCATCGATCCCAAGTTCGCGTATATAAAAGCTAACCTGACCATCCATGTCTCCTGTCGGAGCTCCATTTCTCGAGTTGCCCTTTGCCGGCTTCTCGACGCCGAGCTCCGACCATTGCGCCTGCACCGTATGCGACCAATTCGTTCTTCGCAGCAGGTAATTAATTAGGAACGGAGGAGCGTGATGATTTGATTTGCTGAATTCTCCATAGAATTCGATCCAATTTGGTTTGTCATATTTTCTCGTGCAGATCCGCGGCGTTGTGACGCCGCCTTCTGCATCGTTAATCAAGAACGGACTGGACGAACGAGCAATCATCTCGATCGAGTAATTCGGACGTGACGCAACCATGACGGCCGCGGACCAGGATCCCGCGGCGGCCGCTGAGGCCATGCACGAGCGCAGGCTGTCCCACTCCAGCTCCTTCGGGACGGCGTCCGAATCACCGCTGCCGTCGCCGGCTCCGTCGTTGTCCGCGCCCTCGTCGTGCGAGAGAGTCCCCGTCTCCGAGCTTGAGAGGCAGTCGTCCTTGTCCTCCACCTCCTCCTACGAGAGCTTCTACCAGATCGACGCCGCGGCCGATCCGGCGGCGGATCACGAGTTCGTGCCCACGACAATGCCGCCGGCCGTCCAGACAATGATGGCGCAGGGGCAGCCCGCCGCTCCTGCGTACGACCCGAAGAGGCTCCCGTCGTCGATGTTCCGCACGCAGTCGACATGCCCCGCGGAATGGAGCGCCACCTCCGACCAGTCGCTGTTCAGCATCCAGCTCGAGAACTCCGGCGATCTCGGTGGCCCTCTCTACAGCGTCGGGGACCTCTACTACGACGACGCCGGGGTGTTCCACCGCCTCTCCTCCACCACCAGGCTCCCGGCCGTCCCAGAGGTGTCGCCGTCGCCAGGAAGCTCCAGCGGGGGTTCGTGCGTGAGGGATGACTGCGGGAAGTGCGTTGGTGGCAGCAGCATGGGCAAGAAGTCCGTCAGGATCGCCGCCACAGCCAACGGCGATGTCTCCCCAGCGTACGTCATCTCTCTTCGATCGTTTGCATTGCGTCCGCGGTTTCTGTATCCATTTTCTTCCGCGTCGTCCTGACGTGCGGATCCTGTGTCTTGATTTTGCAGCCTTTCGGCGACCCTGGAAGAGGGGGAAGCGTCGGCGACGGAACCTGGCGCGGCGGCGGATGGCTGGTGCTGTTGGCCGTCGTTGTGGTGGCCAAGCTGCGCTTGCCGCTGCGGCGCGTGTCGATGGTCGTGACTTTGGCGTGGGTAGGAAAGTTTTGGACACGTCGAATCTGTTCAACTCGATCTTGTTGCTCGGTCGTGGAAAGGTGTACATAGTTGGGGTAGGCGCCATGGCGTGTTCTTACGTGCATGTATGTACGGCTGTATTTGCAGGCAAACAGAATACAGATGGTGCCTCGAAAAAAATACTCCCTCCGGTCCTAAATACCTGTCGCAACGACGGTACAAATACAATTTTGCTAAAAACGCAGAAAACATCCAAAAGTTTCAAATTTGGCTTGCAAATTCAAATTCAAACACAAAATGTTCACCGCCTCCATGCTCCCCGCCGTACGCCATCCACCACTCCCCCACCGTCCGCTCGCCCAATGCCCAAGCACCTCCGATTAGCCCGGCGCCTCCCAACAACCTCGTCTACCTCGACCCAACGCCAAGCTCCATCAATTAGCCCCGTGCGTCCTCCAAGCACCATCGCGCCTGCGATCGCCGCCGTCCCTGTCCCGAGCTCGCGAGAGGAAGAATCGCGCGGAGGAAGACCCGCGCAGAGGAAACCCTCTCTCATGCGAGCACCGTCACGCCTTCGATCGCCGTCGTCCCCCGTCGCGAGCTCGCGGACGTCATCCTGCTCCGATCTCCCGTACCCCGGGGGCTCCTGTCGAGGTCGCCCTACCTCACCGCCTCTCCGACGTCCTCGAATTGGACACTCTGTAGTAGGCGACAAGGCGCCAAGAGCCAGGAATTCTGTAACCCAGATCCTCTTGAGTAACCTAGATGGCCACAGCAACCTACAGATCCTCTTGAGCTATGTCGTGCAGAATTGGTTTAAGACAGAAATGCAGAATTGGTTTAAGACAAAAATTTACTGAATGTGTGAGATGAAATTGGTCACTGCATGTTCATATACTGCAGTAGAAGTAAATTAAAACACCATCGTTGCATGAAGCCAAGAGCTCACTCTAACCAGGGCCTGACTCTAACCTCCAACATTTAACCGACACCTCTAGTTTAACTGACACCTCCAGTCGTGCATGTGTGCTCGATGTTGCTTTCTCTGAATTTTAGAACTGGATTTGCAAATGGGAGTGCTAACAATTTGAAAAGATGGTAAATTTTGTAGAGTGCCAACCTGAAACTCTATTAAAAAGTACCATGTCTGGTACACCAGTCTTGTAATGTGCCTATGCTCAACAAGGCTGCACCAAGATAGAGGTCTCGATCTCATCCATGTACACCACCCAACGAATGCATACAAATCTAGAAGAGTAAAACATCAGTATCATTTTCATAATGTATGGAGCACTGGTTTTGTTGTTAGCATGGAATCACTAAGTTGATGATTTAATTTCAGGAAGCAAAATAGCAGAGTACCTCATCAATGGATGTCGATGTTGTACCTGATCTAACACATGAGACTGCCAAATGATCAAGATATCGATGGTGAACCGGATGTAAACATGAGACCGCAGATGGTCAAGATATCGATGTTGAACTTGATGTAAACATGAGACCACCAGATGATCAAGATGTGAATCGTGTACATGATGTAAACAAGAGACTACCGGATGATCAAGATGTCAATGGTGAAACCTAAACATGATGTACATATAGCCATGTCGATGAGACCGTTGGGTTGTTACCTGCCGAGGAGGAGAGTAGGGAGGTGACTGGTACATCCAAAATATGTCTACTTAAAATACTTTGCTAATTTTTTTACTCCGTAATCACATTCGAACTTGAAGTAAATTGCTGAATCTGACGCTGTTTTTAGCAAAATTCTTCTTTTTGTCTCTTTACGCAGGAAATTAATTCAGAGAAAAATACCATGGGAGTTTTTCACCAAAATCAAGACCATGGGCATTGTAAACTCACGAGGGGAGCCATGAGGGTCGAAAGAGGGAAGGTGGCACGGCCTAGGGTGGGTCCCGCGCCACCTAGGCCCTTTTGGTCCTCGATTATCGCCTCACTACCTCCTTTCGCGTAACCCCTTATATACAAAAAACCTACCCTGCCAGGAGGACGGAGCTTTTTGCGAAATAGAGCGCCATCACCATCATGATCTTCGTTTTCGGGGTCCATGCTCTCCACGCCAGAGAGGGGGATTTTGACGCCATCTTTACCACCATCATCACCAACGTCATATCCATCAATCATGTGCTCACTCTCCATCACCATGAGTGAGTAGTTATCTGTAGGCACGTGAGGTGAATGGGGATTGGATGAGATTGATCATGTAATAATGCATGTATGTTGAGATTTGAGGTGTTTATCTTGAAGATAGTCTTGTGTGAGTGTTGATACATTTTTTGCTATGTTTAATGTTTGTTACTAGAACCCGATGACATGCTTTCAGTAATGAACTTTTATTGCCCCATCATACATATGAGTTTGGTATTTATCTGCAAAGTATAATATGTTATTATGTTGAACCTGCGAACCCTGAAGTGATAGTTAGGGAAAACAAGGGGAAGATGTGATAGTTTGAGGATCATGTGTGTTCATGGAGTGTTAATGCACTGTTCCGAGATATTTCAAAGGGTATGTTTAATTACCTATAGTTCCAAGTTGGTCTCGGTGAAATGGGCATCTAGGACAATAGATGTTTTGCAAATTCTCGTGGTTATTATGCATAACTGAAAGAACAAATGACATCGCCTAGAGGGGGTGAGTAGGCGTTTAAAAATAATTACGGTTTAGGATCTAATAAATGCAGAATAAAAGTAACATTTAATTTATTGAGCACAAAACCTAAAACCACTAGGTTCAACTAAGTGCACCAACAACCTATGTTAAGTAAGACAAGTGATGACCCACAAGTATAGGGGGTGTATCGTAGTACTTTTGATAAATAAAAGAGTCGAACCCAACAAGGAGCAGAAGGTGTCGACAAGTGGTTTGGATCAAGGATTTACTATAAATACTTAGCAAACAGATTTTTAGGGGTTTTTGATAATGCAGATAAATAAAATACGAGTAAATAAAATATAATAATAATAATTGTAGCAAGTGGCCCAATCCTTTCTTTAGCAAAGGACAAGCCGGTTGTATTACTTAAGATAACAAAACGTTCTCGAGGACACATGAGAATATTGTCAAGTGCTTTCGCTTCATATAGTTGATTAATCTTCTTTGGTTGGACAAGTGTTGTGTGGGTGAACCTATTCTAATGTACAGACCTTACTTGGACTGATACATACTTGTGATTATACCCCTTGCAAGCATCTGCAACTACAATAAAGTAATTAAGGTAAAAAACTAACCACGGTATTAAACTCTGAGATCCTACACTCCCTTGTGCAATGGTTTCCTAACGGGGGTTTATGTTTCTGTCACTCCAGCAACCCTACAATTAGTATCCAAATACAGAATGCATTCCCCTAGGACCATAAAGGTGAAGTATCATGTAGTCGACATTCACATGACACCACTAGAAGAATAGCACCATAACTTAAATATCAAACCATTAAATATTTCTCAACACATCTCCACTACTAACAACATGACTTCTCCCATGTCCTCAAAAACTAAATGAACTACTCATGAGACATCATATGGATCAAGATCAGAGATGAAATAATGATAAGTAACAATCTGAACATGAATAATAATCCAATGGTTCCACTCAATAGCATCAACTCAACAAGTAATCAACACCAGGAAAGTTTCCCCTAATAACTATGCAAGATTCAACCCAATTGTTACAGCGGTACGGAGAGGTGGTGATGGTGCTGGTGGAGATGATGGTGAAGATGATGATGATGATCCCGATGAAGTCTAGATTGATGATGGTGTTGATGGCGACGATCTCCCCTCTCCGGGAAGGAATTTCCCCGGCAGAATTCTACCTGCCGGAGAGCTCTTTCTATCTCTGTAGTTTCCGCCCCATAGAGGTGGTGGGATATTTCTGTGGTTGCTCCCCAAGTCTTAGGGTTTCGGGAGGATTATATACGCAAAAGGGAGATGCCAGAGGTGCGCCAGGGTGGCCACACCACCTGGTGGCGCGACCTAGGGGGATCCGCGCCAGGGGGTGGTGTGGGCCCCATGTGTCCCATCCCCACTCGTCCTTCTGGCTTCCTTCGTCTTCTGGAAAAATAGGAATTTCAGTATATTTTCTAGGATTTTCTGATCTTCGCGAATATTGTGTCTGGACAATGCTTTTTTCATCAGAATCCTGACTCCGGCGGTTCATCCTCCAAAAGTCATCAAACATGCAAAATAGATGAAATAACATAAGTATCATCTCTTAATATGAAATATATCAATGAATAACAATAAATTATGATATAAAATATTGATGAAAAAAGGACGTATCAACTCCCCCAAGCTTAGACCTTGCTTTTCCCTAAGCGAAAACTGAGCTCAATAAACATGACCACAGGTTTATGGAGTGAAGTGTCGATAAAGAGAATACGGAGAAGAAGCATCACATTTATCAATACACAAATCATAATATAAAACAACTCACCCTTATATAACTTAACTTGCAACGAGTATGGGAGTCACAATAAAGATGCACAAAGAAAATCATAATTGGTGATGGCAAACTTTGTTCTTGGTCAGAGAACAATTAACAAGTCATACTTAGTTTCGAGCAAAGATTTTATAAAGGAGTTTATATTGCAGGAGTCTCTTGCTCAAACATAATGGTCTTTTCACAATGATAGCTTTCAAAGTCATATTCATTTAGATAAGAGCATTGTGCAAAACAAGGAACATAAGAAACAAGATTGAATAAATCAACATATGGATGATTGAATCACAACAACTCAAATGCTTGCTTGAGATAGAAAGGAATAGGTTTACTAACTCAACATAAAAGTAAAAGATAGGCCCTTCGCAGAGGGAAGCAGGGATTTCAAGTTTAAAAAAGAGTTTCCAAAAATTATGGTACTTACTATCTTTGAGCTATCATTGCCCCTATCATAAGCATCTTGAAGTGATTAAGGTTAAAGTGATACAAATATATGTATATGCTTGACAAATCATAAGTTGAAAATCTCATGCCTCTTGAGTACGAGGGTCGTTCCTCATGCTACTCAACTTTAGTCACAAGCAAGTTCTTGGCATTGTAAGTATATGTGTATCATACAGAACCGTCAACGGGGTACCCCTTGCCCCATGACACAGGAGCTATCCCATATCAAAATGACAAGGCAACAGACAATGAGAATCTCAGCGATCTTTTTATTTCCAGTGAGCATGGTGCCCTCTTTTTTTTCTCTTTTTTTCTATTTTTTTCTGAAGATGCTTCATAGGTTGCTCACTATGGTTATGCTGCAAGTTTCCACCATGATTAGGCATGTATTAGGCTAGCCGCCCAGGCGTTTCTCTAACACATATACAATACTCCATGGACTTACAATCTCCCCTTTTATTTCACATCGCCAACATCCATAAACAAAAGATCATAATATCAACTGGATAGATATGTACAAGTGTTGAAAGCGTTCCCCATGACAGCATGGTTTTGCTAACTCCCAACTTAATAATTTGAAAGCATATAAGGAACATAGATGACACAATGGTTCAATTTTATTAAGTGCAAGAAAATAAAGTGTGCCATCAAGTTCGTGAGAGCTTTACTAACTAATTTTCACATATCAAAAGTTTTTAATTTGGAAGATAGATAAAACTCGGGAATTTACTTGGAATAGCAATAATGCTAATAGGTAGATATGGTGGACACAAATGGCATAGGTTTTAGTTCAAGGCTTGGATGCACGAGAAGCATTCCCTCTCAGTACAGGTTTTTGGGTAGCAAGGCTGGGTAGCAAGCATAAGAGTTGAAGGAAACAAGCAAACATACAAGTGATAGAAAAAATCATGCAATCTTCCTTGGAAACACAAAAGATCTTAAGTTGGGAATACTAAGCTTGTGAGCCAATCAAGAAAGAAAGAAAATTAAATAATATATCTACAAGTACTTTTCTCTTTTCCTATTCAATCCTCAAAGTAGTGTTGCTACTGACCAAAGCTAGGTTTGCCAAAACCAATTAAATTTACTTGATGCTCCCATAGTGATACCAATACTAACAACAAGATAAATCATATAATAGAAATTGCAAACTAGAATAACATGTGCAAGAAGTAAATGATGAAACTTCTCATTAATATTCCATAACGACACTCACACCAAGGGATACATATAATAGACCAGAGGAGAGATACTTCGATAATGCAAACCATCCTATATGATAACTTCTCTATTCATGATATGACTCTACTAAAAAGGTCAAAAAGATAAAAGATAATGATGTGATACCGCAACACTCCCCAAGCTTGGAACAAACTAAAGGGATGCTAAAACCTGATGAAGAATTACTCCTTCGATGGTGGTGGTGTTCTCTCAATAAGATTTTCAATCAACTTCTTCAAATCCTCAATCTCGAAGGCGAGAGTATGAATAACCTCCGAATTATGCTCAATGCGGTTCATGATCATGTCGGACTGTGAATCTCAGCCCTTGTGATTCTTTCCCCACTCTTCCTCCTTAAAATATTTTTCCTTGCATGGTTAGAACGAGGCATATCCCAATTGGAGGGCAACTTTTCTTTAGGCATCTTTGATACGTCGGAAACGTATCTGTAATTTTTGATGCTCCATGCTTGTTAGTATCTACTTTGTTTTGCTTTGTCTACACTGTGAGGTGCTTTTTTACATGTTTTCTGGTACTAACCTATTAACAAGTTTCCACAGTGCCAGGCATTGTTTTCTGCTGTTTTTGGTTTCAGAAAAGTTAGTAAAGAAATATTGTCAAAATTGGACGGGACAAACGTCAAAGTCAATAACTTTCTGTGGGGAACAAGTGTTGGAGATATGCCCAAGAGGCAATAATAAATGTAGTTATTATTATATCTTTGTGTTTATGATAAATGTTTACATTCATGCTATAATAGTATTAACAAGGAAACATTAATACTTGTGTGATTTGTAAACTTAAATTGAAGTCCCTAGTAAAGCCTCTTCAAAATACTAGCTTGTTGGTTAATAAATGATTGTGGTTTCCCTATCATGAACATTGAGATGTTATTAACAACAAGATCATATCGTTAGGAGAATGATATGATGGACATACTCCTATAGATAAGCGTAGCATAAAGATCAAGTCATTTTAATAGTTCAATTGCTATATGCTTTCTGATACATAGTAACCTAATTCCTTCGACCATGATATCATGCATATCACCTTCACCGGAAGGATGATTTGATGACATCAAACACCACACCGTAACTGGGTGGCTATAAAGGTGGCATTGAGTGTTCGGGAAGTATTGGTTGAGACACATGGATCAAGAGTGGGATTTGTCCATCCATATGACGGATAGATAAACTCTGGGCCCTCTCGGTGGAATGTCATCCAATTAGCTTTCAAGCATGTGACTGGATCACAAGGGATCACATATCACGGGAACAAGAAAAGAGTACTTATCAGTAACGAGGTTGAACTAGGTATGCAGAGATACCGACGATCATAACCTCGGATAAGTAAACTATCGTGAGACAAAGGGAAATTGGTATCGTATGTAAGTGGTTCATTCGATCGCAAAGTAATCGTAGAAATATGTGGGAGCCATATGAATTTCCAGATTCCTCTATTGGTTATTGTTAGGAGAAGTGTCTCGAACATGTCTGCATAATTCACGAACTGTAGGGAGACACACTTAAGGATTCGACGTTGTTGAGTAGTTATGGAATGATGAGTAAGAGACCGAATGTTGTTCGGAGTCTCGGATGGGATCTGGGATATCATGAGGAGATCCGGAATGGTCTGTAGAATAAGATTCATATAAGGAAAGTCATGTTTCGGGGTTGGAGAATGGTTCCGGTGTTTTCATCGGGAATGTTCTAGAAGGTTCCAGAATGTCCGGCACTCCGGAGGGGAAGGGTACATGAATGTGCCATAACAAAGTTGGAATGATTGCATCATGTACTAGGTGTCATCGCTGAACAAAATAAAGGGTTAAATCAAATCCTAGTTTGAAAAGTCAAACGCCAATTTGAAAAGTCAAACGGCTATTTTGTGAGGTGGAGGGAGAGTAGGAAACCTACTTGGTGAGTTCCTCCTCCACCGGCCCACTTGGAGACCGAGTTGGGGAGGGACTCCCCTCCCCTTGGCGCGCCCCCTCCACCTATATAAGGAGGGGCAGGGCTGCCCCTCCAAGCACACAACACCACGCCCTGCAAACCCTAATCCTAGCCGCCGGCGCCGCCACCTCCTGCTGCCGCCGCCTAGGGCAAGCCGCCGCCGCCTAGGCAAACCCTATCCGCTGGCCTTGCTCCTCCTTGGTGCGTCTAAACCCTAGATCGTCGAGGCTCTCTCTCATAGTCCACCATACTCGCTCCGGCTTAAGGCGAAGCCCTGCGAGATCTCCCCTCTACTTCTGGTACCACGCCGTTGTGCTGCCGGAATCACGAGAAGAGTGCTACAACCTCCACTGCCTGCTGGAACAAGGGAGAGGAAGGTCTTCATCGAGTACCAAACGTGTGACCGACTACGGAAACGCTGCCAGAACGCAGCGCCGGAAGGATCGTCTACGCGATCTTGAGATCAGCAAGAGTACGACTACATCACCCATGAGAATACGCTCTCGTTAAACACTTTGGAATCTTCGAGGGTGAGTTATTCTATCGACTTGTTGCTACAATCTAGTAGATAGATCTTGGCTTGTTTGTTTGTATGCGGTAGAAAATTTTGTTTTTCATGCTACGAACCCCTACAGTGGTATCAGAGCCGTGTCTATATGTAGATCTGTTGCACGAGTAGAACACAATGGTCATTGTGGGCGTTGATGCTTTTTGTTGTCGATTGCTTCTTGTGTACTTTGCATCTTGCGGGATGGTGGGATGAAGTGGCCCGGGCTAACCTTACATGACATCGTTCATGATACTTGCTCCACGCTTGACATGCAACTTGTATTGCATAAGTGGCTTTGCGGGTGCCTGTTTCTCTCAACATAGTTAAGATTCAATTTACAACGGGTGATTGACAATACTAGTATCAATGTTGTGGTTCTTGTTCGTAAGATAGAACGACACTTATTGAAAGCCCCAAACCACGTAAAACATGCAAAGAAAGTAGAGGCGTCTAACTTTGTTTTGCAGGGGTGTGCTGTGATGTGATATGGCCATGATTGTGATTATATTTGATGTATGCAATGTTCCTTATTGTAAGTTGGCAACCGGCAGGAGCCATATGGTTGCCTTTAATTTATGTTAAGACCCGCGTGTCTATTCAAAGTAGTTGTAATAGTTGAAGCCGGTGGACGACAACCATGGAGCAGCGTCATTGACCTTGATGCAATGCCGGTGATGATGGAGATCATGAACGTGCTTGAAGATGGAGATCGGAAGCACAAAGAAGAAAGGCCATATCATATCACATATTATGAATTGCATGTGATGTTAATCCTTTATGCATCTTGTATTGCTTAGTTAACGACGGTAGCATTATAAGGTGATCCCTCATGCACATGAATTTTCAAGTTCTAAAGTGTTCACCCTTAGTAAGCACCGTTGCTAAAGCTTTTTGTTTCGAAGAACCACGTGATGATCGGGTGTGTTATATTCCGTAAGTGTATACAACGTGAGCAAGCCAGATTTGCTCATGCAGAAGCTAAGGTTTGATCTTGAGGAGCCTAGCATGTACAGACATGGTCTCGGAACACGGATCACCGAAAGGTAAAGCACGAATCATATAGTAGATATGATGAACATGTCGATTGTTCGCCATTGAAGCTACACCAACTCTCGTGATGATCGGTGTTGATGTGGTGAATTTGGTTCGTGTGATCACTAAAACAATGTGAGGGATATTGTTTTGAGTGGGAGTTCACCTAGATTAATTTAACTATTAATTAGAACTCAATTTGTCATAAACTTAGTCTAAACTATTGCAAATATGTTGTAGATCAATGGAGGCCCCTACCATCAATTTTAATGCGTTCCTAGAGCAATAAAAGTTGAAAAACAATGGAAGCAACTTCGCGGATTGGTTCCGCAATTTTAGGATTGTCCTCACTGCTGGTAATTTGACCTATGTGCTGGATGCACATTGGTGACCCACTGCAGCCATCGCTACCGATGAAGTAAAGAATGTTTACCTCGCTCGGAAGAATCAGTACTCCACAGTTCAGTGTGCTATCTTGTATGGTTTAGAATCGGAGCTTCAGAAAAGGTTTGAGAATTCAGACCCACATGATATTGTCCGTGAACTCAAATTGATCTTTGAGACTCACGCGGCAATTGAGAGCTATGAGGCTTCTGAAAAGTTCTTTAACTGCAAGATGGAAGAGGGCAGCTCCGTCAGTGAGCATGTGCTTAAGATGTCTGGGCACGCAAACAAACTTCAAAGCTTGGGTATAGTGATTCCTAATGCTTTGGGGATTTACCGTGTCCTCCAATCACTACCACCAAGTTACAAGAACTTTGTGATGAACTACAATATGCAAAACATGAACAAGCAGTTGCCAGAACTCTTCGCCATGTTAAAATCTGCAGAAGTGGAGATCAAGAAAGAGCACCAAGTGTTGATGGTCAATAAGACCACCAAATTCAAGAAAGGCAAGTCTAAGCAAAAGGGACACTTCAAGAAGGGTGGTAAGAAAGTTACCGCTACTTAAGAAGACCAAGGCTGGACCTAAGCCTGATACTGAGTGCTTTTACTGCAAGGGAGAAGGTCACTGGAAGCGGAATTGCCCAAAGTACTTGGCGGATTTGAAGAACGGCAACATCAATAAGAAAGGTATATCCGATATACATGTTATTGATGTGTATCTCACTAGTACTTGTAGTAGTGCCTGGGTATTTGATACTGGTTCGGTTGCTCATATTGGTAACTCAACAAAAAGCGGTATCAAACGGAAGCTAGCGAAGAACGAGGTGACGATGCGCGTGGGAACGGATCAAAGGTTGATGTGATCTCGGTCGGCACGCTACCTCTTCATCTACCATCGGGATTAGTTTTATACTTAAATAATTGTTATTTGGTGCCTGCGTTAAGCATGAACATTATATCGGGATCTTGTTTATTGCGAGACGGTTACTTGTTTAAATCCGAGAATAATGGTTGTTCGATTTATATGAGTAATATGTTTTATGCACATGCACCTTTGATAGATGGTCTATTCTTATTGAATCTCGATAGTGGAAATACACATATTAATAACATTGAAGCTAAACGTTTGAAATTGAGCGATAACTCGACCTATATGTGGCATTATCGTGTTGGTCACATTGGAGTGAAGCGTATGAAGAAACTCCATTCCGATGGACTTCTTGAATCACTTGATTTTGAATCACTTGAAAGATGCGAAGCATGTCTGATGGGTAAAATGACTAAGACTCCATTTTCTGGTATGATGGAGCGAGCTACGGTTTTATTGGAAATCATACATACCGATGTGCGTGGTCCAATGAGTGTAGCATCGCGCGGTGGTTATCGTTATGTTCTTACCTTCACGGATGACTTGAGTAGATATGGGTATATCTATTTCATGAAACATAAGTCCGAAACTTTCGAGAAGTTTAAGGAATTTCAAAGTGAGGTTGAGAATCAACGTAACAAGAAGATTAAATTTCTAAGTTCTGATCATGGAGGTGAATATCTAAGTTACGAGTTTGGCGAGCATTTGAAGAAATGCGGAATACTTTCATTAATTGACACCGAGAACACCACAGCATAATGGTGTGTCCGAACGTCGTAATCGAAATCTCTTAGATATGGTTCGTTCTATGATGTCACTTACAGATTTACCGCTATCATTTTGGGGTTATGCATTAGAAACAGCCGCATTCACTTTAAATAGGGCACCATCTAAATCCGTTGGAACGACACCATATGAATTATGGTTTGGGAAGAAACCTAAATTGTCGTTCCTTAAAGTTTGGGGTTGCGAAGCCTATGTAAAGAAGTTATAGTCGAGCAAGCTTGAACCCAAAGCGGAAAAATGCGTCTTCATAGGATACCCAAAGGAAACTATTGGGTATACCTTCTATCATAGATCCGAAGGCAAAATCTTCGTTGCCAAGAATGGATCCTTTCTAGAGAAGGAATTTCTCTCAAAAGAAGTGACTAGAAGGAAAGTAGAACTCGACGAGGTTGTCGAACCTTTTATCGAACTTGCGAGTAGCGCAGCACCGGAAGAAGTTCCTGTGGTGCCTGCACCAATAAGAGAGGAAGCTAATGATGATGATCATGAAACTTCGGTTGTAGTTGCTACAGAGCCTCGTAGGTCAACGAGAACTCGTACCACTCCTGATTGGTATGATCCCGTTATGAGTGTCATGTTGGTGGATAACACCGATGACCCTACGACATATGAGGAAGCAATGATGAGCCCAGATTCCAATAAATGGCAAGAATCCATGAAATACGAGATTGGATCCATGTACGAAAACCAAGTATGGACTTTGGTGGACTTACGGATGGCGGAAGGTCATCGAGAACAAATGGATTTTCAAGAAGAAAGCGTCTTGATGGTAATGTTACTATCTATAAAGCTCGACTTGTCGCAAAAGGGTTTCGACAAATTCAAGGAGTTGACTACGATGAGACTTTCTCACCTGTAGCGAAACTAAAGTCTGTGAGGATTATGTTAGCAATTGCTGCATATTATGATTATGAGATATGGCAGATGGATGTCAAAACAGCATTCCTCAATGGAGACATTGATGAAGAGTTGTATATGATGCAACCCAAAGGTTTTGTCGATCCTAAAGATGCTAACAAGGTATCCAAACTTCAACGTTCCATCTATGGATTGAAGCAAGCATCCCGAAGTTGGAATCAAAGTTTTGATAAGGTAATCAAAAGTTTTGGTTTTATACAAACTTATGGAGAAGCTTGTATTTACAAGAAAGTGAGTGGGGGCTCTGTAGCATTCTTAATACTATATGTAGAAGACATATTGTTGATTGGGAATGATGTAGACCTTCTTAATAGTGTCAACGAATATTTGAATAATAGTTTTTCAATGAAGGATCTTGGCGAAGCAGCTTACATATTAGGCACAAAGATTTATAGAGATAGATCGAGACGCCTAATATCATTGTCACAAAGTACATATTTGGACAAAGTTCTAAAGAGGTTTGGAATGGAAGATAGCAAGAAAGGGTTCTTGCCCATGTTGCCCAATACGACCTTGAGTAAAACTCAAAGTCCGACAACGACAGAAGATAGAGAAAGGATGAGTAAAACTCCCTATGACTCAGCCATAGGATCTCTAATGTATGCCATGCTATGTACTAGACCCGACATTGCATATGCTGTTAGTTTAACTAGAAGATATCAAAGTGATACAGGAGTGGATCATTGGACAACGGTCAAAAACATCCTTAAGTACTTGAGAAGAACTAAGGATATGGTTCTTTCTTATGGAGGTGATGAACAACTCGTTGTTAATGGTTACACCGATGCTAGTTGGAACACCGATCCGGATGATTCTAAATCACAATCTGGATACGTATTTACTTTGAATGGTTCAGCAGTTAGCTGGAGGAGTGCAAAGCAAAGCGTTGTGGCGAGATCTTCAACTGAATCGGAATACATGGCTGCTTCGGAGGCTTCACAAGAAGCGATATGGATGAAGGAGTTCATTACAGATCTCGGTGTGGTTCCTAGTGCGCTGGACCCAATGTCTATCTACTGTGATAACATGGGCGCCATAGCCAATGCGCAAGAACCAAGGTCACACAAGAAGCTGAAGCATATCAAGCTACGTTTTCACGCTATTCGAGAACATGTCCAAGATGGTGACATAAAGATTTGCAAAGTACACACAGATCTGAATGTGGCGGATCCGTTGACTAAACCTCTCCCGAGGGCAAAACATGACCAACACCAAACTGCCATGGGTGTTCGGTATATTACCATGTAATCTAGATTAGTTGACTCTAGTGCAAGTGGGAGACTGTTGGAGATATTCCCTAGAGACAATAATAAATGTAGTTATTATTATATCTTTGTGTTTATGATAAATGTTTACATTCATGCTATAATAGTATTAACAAGGAAACATTAATACTTGTGTGATTTGTAAACTTAAATTGAAGTCCCTAGTAAAGCCTCTTCAAAATACTAGCTTGTTGGTTAATAAATGATTGTGGTTTCCCTATCATGAACATTGAGATGTTATTAACAACAAGATCATATCGTTAGGATAATGATATGATGGACATACTCCTATAGATAAGCGTAGCATAAAGATCAAGTCATTTTAATAGTTCAATTGTTATATGCTTTCTGATACATAGTAACCTAATTCCTTCGACCATGAGATCATGCATATCACCTTCACCGGAAGGATGCTTTGATGACATCAAACACCACACCGTAACTGGGTGGCTATAAAGGTGGCATTGAGTGTTCGGAAAGTATTGGTTGAGACACATGGATCAAGAGTGGGATTTGTCCATCCATATGACGAATAGATAAACTCTGGGCCCTCTCGGTGGAATGTCATCCAATTAGCTTGCAAGCATGTGACTGGATCACAAGGGATCACATATCACGGGAACGAGAAAAGAGTACTTATCAGTAACGAGGTTGAATTAGGTATGCAGAGATACCGACGATCATAACCTCGGATAAGTAAACTATCGTGAGACAAAGGGAAATTGGTATCGTATGTAAGTGGTTCATTCGATCGCAAAGTAATCATAGAAATACGTGGGAGCCATATGAATTTCTAGATTCCTCTATTGGTTATTGTTCGGAGAAGTGTCTCGAACATGTCTGCATAATTCACGAACCGTAGGGAGACACACTTAAGGATTCGACGTTGTTGAGTAGTTATGGAATGATGAGTAAGAGACCGAATGTTGTTCGGAGTCTCGGATGGGATCCGGGATATCATGAGGAGATCCGGAATGGTCCGAAGAATAAGATTCATATAAGGAAAGTCCTGTTTCGGGGTTGGAGAATGGTTCCGATGTTTTCATCGGGAATGTTCTAGAAGGTTCCGGAATGTCCAGCACTCCGGAGGGGAAGGATACATGAAAGTGTCATAACAAAGTTGGAATGATTGCATCACGTACTAGGTGTCATCGCTGAACAAAATAAAGGGTTAAATCAAATCCTAGTTTGAAAAGTCAAACGCCAATTTGAAAAGTCAAACGGCTATTTTGTGAGGTGGAGGGAGAGTAGGAAACCTACTTGGGGAGGAGTTCCCTCCCTCCACCGCCAGCCCACTTGGAGACCGAGTTGGGGAGGGACTCCCCTCCCCTTGGCGCGCCCCCTCCACCTATATAAGGAGGGGCAGGGCTGCCCCTCCAAGCACACAACACCACGCCCTGCAAACCCTAATCCTAGCCGCCGGCGCCGCCACCTCCTGCTGCCGCCGCCTAGGGCAAGCCGCCGCCGCCTAGGCAAACCCTAGCCGCCGGCCTTGCTCCTCCTTGGTGCGCTAAACCCTAGATTGCCAAGGCTCTCTATCATAGTCCACCATACTCGCTCCGGCTTAAGGCGAAGCCCTGCGAGATCTCCCCTCTACTTCCGGTACCACGCCGTTGTGCTGCCGGAATCGCGAGGAGAGTGCTACAATCTCCGCTGCCTGCTGGAACAAGGGAGAGGAAGGTCTTCCTCGAGTACCGAACGTGTGACCGACTGCGGAAGCGCTGCTGGAACGCAACGCCGGAAGGATCGTCTACGCGATCTTGAGATCGGAAAGAGTACTACTACATCACCCACGAGAATCCGCTCTCGTTAAACACTTTGGAATCTTCGAGGGTGAGTTATTTTATCGACTCGTTGCTACAATCTAGTAGATAGATCTTGGCTTGTTTGTTTGTATGCGGTAGAAAATTTTGTTTTCCATGCTACGAACCCCTACAACAAGAAGTCCATAGGGGAGCCGAAGAGGCGGGCTAGGGCGCCCAGACCCCCCCTAGGCGTGGGTGGGCCCTGCCCCACGCCTAGGCATGGTGTGGGGCCCCTGGACACCGCCTCGTCCTCCCCCTTCGCCTATAAGAAGCCCCCGATGCAAAAACCCTAAGAACCCAATCAAATCTCCATGAAACCGTCTGTAGCCGCCGCCACCATCATCCCTAGATCAGGGGGATCTGAAGTTCTTCCCGACACCCTGCCGGAGGGGAGATCATCCCAGAGTCCTTCTCTCTGGTATGATGCGTGAGTAGTTCCACCTTGAACTATGGGTCCATGTAGTAGCTAGATGGTTGTATCTCCTTGTGCTTTCATGTATAGATCTTGTGAGCTCTGTTCATGATCAAGATCTAATCTATTTGTAATCATGCATGTTGTGTTTGCGGGAATCCGATGGATATTGAGATTATTATGTTGGTTTGATTAATGATTTTGTCTTTATGATTCTATCATGTCTGTGTTGTTTGTGATCTTGCATGCTCTCCGTTGTTAGTAGCTATCTTGGCCAAGTAGTTTCTAGTGACTCCAAGAGGGGGTATTTACGCTCGATAGTGGGTTCATGCCTCTAGTTTTTTTTAGGGTAATAACAGTAGGAAAGGCTCCTACTGCCTCATTTTCATTAATAAAAGGTCAGAGTCAATAAAGTTACATATTTACATAGAGACAGAGGGGGGAGTCTCTAAAAGTTAGAACAGATAATTCTAGGATTACAAGAAGGTTTACAAACTATGAATAATGCTCTTGATAAGTGGATGTGGCTCCTATTTTCCAAGGGAAGTGACAGAAATCTCTTCGGTTATAGATGTGTTGTTGCCACTAGGGAGTAAACAACGGTCTCTTGTTCATGGAACATGTGGATTGTTTACCTTACACACTTTGCTTAAAGCAGTTGTCTATTGCTTGCAACTTAATACTAGAGGGGGTTCGGATGATAACCTGAAGGTGGACTTCTAGTCATAGATGCAGTTGGATGGCGGTCTATGTATCTTGTTGTATTGCCCAATCGAATCTCATAGGATCTTTCTGACTAGTAATTGCATTGTTATGCCTTGCTCAGTTCCTGTCAATTGCCCTGCTGTAATTTGTTTACCCTTCATGCCATGTTGTTTATCTAAGGAGAGCACCTCTAGTGAACTATGGACCCCGTTCCAATCTTTACCATTGATACATCCTCCATCGTTAATTTATTACTTGTTGCAAACCATTACCTTCCACACCATACGTTTAATCCTTTGTTACAGAAAACCGGTGAGCTTGACAATCTCACTGATTCGTTGGGGCAAAGTCTTGAGTTTGTGTTGTGCAGGTCTCCGCGTTGCTAGCAACACCTGTGTGACGTTTACTTCCTCCTACTGGTTCGATAACCTCGATTTCTTACTGAGGGAAAACTTGTTGCTGTGCTGCTTCACACCATTCTCTTGGGGTTTCCCGACGAAGCGCTCCCACTTGGACGGGCGCTGCATCAAGCTTTTTCTGGCGTTGTTGCCGGGGAGGCTAAGGACGTGTTCACAAGGGGAGTCCTCCTCTTCCTTTCTCTTTACTTTGTTTTTAGTTTGCTTTGTTTCTTTTTCTTGGTTTTGTTTGCCTCTTTTCAAAAAATCCAAAAAAAATAGTCTAGTTTGGTTTGCTTTCTTTATTCAAAAACACAAAAAATAGTTCCTACTCTAGTTGCTACCATGTCTTGTTTTGGACCAACCTCTATTTCCCCTATGGTAGAAATCTCCACTTTTAAGCAAAAAAGTGAATAAAGTTTTAAAGAAGCCTGGTCTAGAATCTCTGTTTTACAGAGGGAAACTGAGCCTAAGGTGAGCCTTAGCTTGGTTATTGATAGTTTCTACCGCGGTATTGCTCTTCGTTATAGATATGCTTTGGATGTTGTGGCTGAGAAAGATTTTTTGCTATGTACTGAGGGTGAAGCTTTTGATGCCATAAAGAAATTAATCATGATTTATGGTACACCTGGCAAGTCTGATTCCTCTTTCAAAAATATTTTTTACTAGGTTGAACACTCTTGAGACCGGTATTGCTGCTATGAATAGTTTATATCACATGCTTAGGGATTACCATGATTATGTTCCCATAAATTATTATCCTTTAAAGTGGTTTCCCATAATCAAAGTCTCAATAAACACTACACTTTTTGATGCTCGCTGTGATATCATGTCTGAATTTTGCCTCATGCCGAAAGATATTTATGATTCCTTGAGTCTTTGGGGGCTTACTGAAGGAGGAGAGGAAATATCTCTTACCAACAGTGCCACTATATTATCCATTGGAATAGCTGAAGGTGTGTTTACAAAAATCTCAGGAAAAATGGTGACTACTAATTATCTTGTTATTGAATGTGTAGGCAAAGGATATATCACACTTGGAAGATCTCTACTGAAACACCTTAGGGCAGTAATAGATGTGGGAATAGGCATCATGCATTTTTCTCCTCTGGTAATAAATCATATCTTACCTAAAGAGAAGAAGAAAGGTAAGAAAGGAAAGAACAAGAGTGGTAATGCTTCTTCATTTGAAAATACTTGATTCTTCTTGCTTCTTGTGCCTAACTTAAAGGCGTTAAAGAAAAGTACTTGTTGGGAGATATATCCAAGAGTTTCCTTGAGTCTTGGAAGTTATTACTTCAGTAATGACCTCTCCTTATCCTTTTTGTTTGCTTTTTTGTGCCAAGAATGACCTCTAATGAGAGGGAAGTAAGATTTGGGGAGTTGCTGTCCCTAAACAGATTTCTGTCCTCCACCATAAAAATTCGTGAGGAGTCTCTGTAACTAGGATTGAGCTCAAAATTTACAAATAAATCCCCCAGTATGTTAGATAACTTTCGTTGGTTCAACACTTTTTGATTTGAGCAACATAAGATGTTAGAAAAAATCGGTTTCTACCTGATGTTCTGTTTTGATAGATTTCTGCAAATATTTGCATTTGCTTCTTATTGATTCCTTTTTTAGTTCAATTTTGGGGAATTGAGCTTTTTGAAGGAGTTACTACAGTATCTTGTGTTTTTAGTGAAAATCCTTGCTATTCCAAAGCTTTGCTAGAGGTCTAATATCTTTTGAATAAACTAATGTGTCTAATGAAGATTGTGTGAAGTTTTGTATGAAGGAAAATTTTTAGGTGTAGAGAGAGAATGATGCAATGAGATGAAGAATGGACAAAAGCTCAAGCTTGGGGATGCCACCATGGTGTCACACCAAGAAATATCCAAGAGGTACAAGCGTGAAAGCTTGGGGATGCCCAAGGGGCATCCCCTTCTTCATCAATAAAAAGCTCAGGTCTGTCTAGACACTTCGTTTTTATTGTTTCATGCATAGTTGTGTTGTTCTTGGAGCGTTTTAGTTTTTGTTTGCTTTGCTTAGTTTGTTTAGTTTTCTTAAATAGTTTGGACCCCTGTTCTCGCTGTGTTGTTTTGCAAATAAGTTGCTTGGTGTTGGAAAGGAGTAGTAAGTTCTTGCTTGAAGTGCAAGAGGAGCTTGCATTGACTGTGACTTAGACTTTAACATGACATGCTAGGTGTTGTTTTGACCTTATGCTTAGTGATTATTGTTGTAGCATGTCTTGTTCCAAACAATTGATATTGCTTAGTGTGCCTTGAAGAAACTATGCGTTGTTTTAGCATACAAAAGCATAGTATTGTGGTATTCTCATTTGATGCTTTGTTTGGGTTGACTCGGCACATGCTCACACCATGTTATTACTCTCACAAGTCACCATTAGCCTCTATGATCATTAAGTCCTTGACTTGTATTACCACTCTATGCTTTTATTAGTAATGCTTTGTTGCTCTACATGATTTTGGCCATTATGCTCTCTTAGTTGGTTGCTCCCAGTCTTTTGCTAGCCTCCACTTGTACGAGTAAGCTCTACTCATGCTTCCAACTCCCAAGAAACCAAGTTTTTCCAAAGTGTCCACTATAAACTCCTATGCATGGTGTGTTACACCATTCCAAGTATATTCTTGTTTTCATCTATCTTCCAATTAAAAACTATTTTGTTATGTGAAAACTTAGTGATTAAAGCCCTCACAAACTTGATGGCACACTTTATATTCTTTGCCCCTAATAAACTTGAACCATTGTGACGTCTATGTTTTATATGCTTGCACTTATACGTTGGAATTAGCAGAATCGTGCTGTCACAGGGAACGTTTTCAACATTGCACTTGTACTTTGTACTCAGTTGATATCATGCTCTTTTGTCTATGGATGTCACAGGTGTGAAATAAAGAGGGAACTTGTAAGTCCATGGAGTTTGTATTCTATGTTAGAGAAACGCCCGGGTCGCTAGCCTAAGCCATGCCTAATCATGGTGGAAACTTGTAGCATCACCATAGTGAGCTATATATGAAGCATCCTCAATAAAAAAGCTATGCATATAGTAAATAAAAATATTGTTGAGATGCTCATTGTATGCTTGCCTTGTCATTTTGGTTATGGTATAGCTCTTGTACCATGTGCAAGGGGTACCCCGTTGGCGGTTCTCTATGATATGCAAATACTTACAATGACAAGAACTTACCTGTGACTGAAGTTGAGTAGCATGAGGTGTGGACCTTGTATTCAAGGGAGTTGAGATTGCCAACTTATACTTCGTCAAGCATATACTCCGTAGTTAGTTCACTTTAACCTTAATCACTTCAAGATGCTTATGATATGGGAAATGAGGGCTGAAAGCTAACAAGTACCATAATTTTTGGAAGCTCTTTTTGAAACTTGAAATCTCTGCTTCCTTTACAAAAAGGCCTTTCTTCCACCATTATTGAGTCTCCACCTTCTAACTTTAGACACCATTAAGAGAGCATAGTTGTCATTCTGTGTGCAGTATTACAAAGCTTATTGATTGATGCATATTGTGATGTTACTTGTTCTTGTGCTATTTGTTTCTAGTCACCCTTGTCAACTTTGAAGGTGTCCTATGCGTCTATTTGCTACTCTATGAGGGACAAGTTTGATTGCCACTATGCTATGTTTTCTGTATGTGAAACAAACAAACGTTTTTCAATGCATGTTATTCATGATCTTTGTTTATAGCCTTTCATGTTGCATGCATAGTTACTATGGCCTATTGTTAGAACTCCATCTTTCATGCACATGTTTAGAGTTCTTTGATCCCAGCTTTCAATGCTTGCAAATCGTTGGATCTTTATTGTGAGGGTGCATGTCACCTAAAAAATTATTCTTTTATCACTTACCTACTCGAGGACGAGCAGGATTTAAGCTTGGGGATGCTTGATACATCGGAAACGTATCTATAATTTTTTATGCTCCATGCTTGTTAGTATCTACTTTGCTTTGCTTTGTCTACACTTTGAGGTGTTTTTTACATGTTTTTGGGTACTAACCTATTAACAAGTTGCCAAAGTGCCAGTTGCCTATTTTCTGTTGTTTTTGGTTTCAGAAAAGTTAGTAAAGAAATATTCTCAGAATTGGATGGGACAATCGTCAAAGTCAAAAACTTTTCGTGGGGAACAAGAAGTTCAGAGGGGAGCCGGAGAGGCGGGCTAGGGCGCCCAGACCCCCCTAGGCGCGGGTGGGCCCTGCCCCGTGCCTAGGCAGGGTGTGGGGCCCCTGGACACCGCCTCGGCCTCCCCCTTCGCCTATAAGAAGCCCCCGATGCAGAAACCCTAAGCACCCGATCAAATCTCCACCAAACTGTCTGTAGCCGCCGCCACCATCGTCCCTAGATCAGGGGGGTCTGAAGTTGTTCCCGGCACCCTGCCGAAGGGGAGTTCATCTCGGAGGCCTTCTCTCCGGTATGATGCGTGAGTAGTTCCACATTGGACTATGGATCCATGTAGTAGCTAGATGGTTGTATCTCCTCCTTGTGCTTTCATGTATAGATCTTGTGAGATCCGTTCATGATCAAGATCTAATCTATTTGTAATCATGCATGTTGTGTTTGTGGGGTCCAATGGATATTGAGATTATTATGTTGGTTTGATTAATTGTTTTGTCTTTATGATTCTATCATGTCTATGTTGTTTGTGATCTTGCATGCTCTCCGTTGCTAGTGGTTATCTTGGCCAAGTAGTTGCTAGTGACTCCAAAAGGGGGTATTTATGCTAGATAGTGGGTTCATGCCTCTAGTTTCCAAGGGAAGTGACAGAAATATCTTCAGTTGTAGATGTGATGTTGCCACTAGGGAGAAAACAACAGTCTCTTGTTCATGGAACATGTGGATTGTTTACCTTACACATTTTGCTTAAAAGAAGTTGTTTGTTGCTTGCAACTTAATACTGGAGGGGGTTCGGATGATAACTGAAGGTGGACTTCTAGTCATAGATGCAGTTGGATGGCGGTCTATGTATCTTGTTGTATTGCCCAATCGAATCTCATAGGATCTTTCTGACTAGTAATTGCATTGTTATGCCTTGCTCAGTTCCTATCGATTGCCCTGCTGTAATTTGTTTACCCTTCATGCCATGTTGTTTATCTAAGGAGAGCACCTCTAGTGAACTATGGACCCCGGTCCAATCTTTACCATTGATACAACCTGCACTGTTACTTTTTTACTTGTTTCAAACCATTACCTTCCACACCATACGTTTAATCCTTTGTTACAGCAAACTGGTGAGCTTGACAACCTCACTGATTTGTTGGGGCAAAGTCTTGAGTTTGTGTTGTGCAGGTCTCCGCGTTGCTAGAAACACCTGTGTGACGTTTCCTTCCTCCTACTGGTTCGATAACCTCGGTTTCTTACTGAGGGAAAACTTGCTTCTGTGCTGCTTCACACCTTTCTCTTGGGGTTTCCCGACGAAGCGCTCCCACTTTGACTGGCGCTGCATCAATCTTTTGGAATTGTTGCTCATGAATAAGAGTATGGAAGGAGTTCTTGATACGTGGAGGAAGTGATCGTGAAGCTAAGCAAATACACGGAACTTTCCCTCATGTGGACATCCGTGCAATCCTCTTGAGCTTATCAGGGTTTGCCACCACTCCAATGCTTGCAATGGTAGCGCCGGTGTGCAACCGCTGGTCTTCCTCCACTTCTTCTTCAACTTCAACGTCGATCTCCTCCTCCTGCTTGGGGTCTTGGAGATCATCTTCCACAAGATTCTTGACCTTGTCGTTGGCGGTGACCATTGTGCTTCTAAACTTGAGAATAGTTCCTGACAGAATCAGATCAAAACAAAAACACGACGAGAACATGATATACGGACCTCTGGGGGTCCGGGGGATTATATATTACAAAGTTTAACGACAAAAGGAAGGTACTGGGAGGAAACAGGTCGGAGACGAGCTTCGAGGTGGCCACACCACCTGGTGGCGCGGCCAGGTGGGGACCCACGCCACGGGGTGGTGTGAGCCCCCTGGATTCCGTCTGCGTACCTCTTTTGACTAATTATCTTCCATAATAAATAAAAACTATAAAAATATAAATTGGAAAGTTTTTCACGAACCTTTTCTTACCAGAACTGTTACCTATTTGAAAACAGACTCTATAGGTTCCTGAATTTGGTCTTTAATAAATTCTTCCAGAGTCACCACTTGAATAATATCAATATCTTCATTATAAGAATCTCCAGAAATATAATGTTTGAGTCTTTGACCCTTCACCACTTGCATAGTGCTGTCTCTCAATGAGGAAATTTTAATTACACCTTAAAGATAGACCTCTTCAATGATGAAGGGCCCTTCCCATTTTGAGAGTAATTTTCCTGCAAAAAATCTGAGTCGAGACCTATACAAAAGAACTTTCTCACGAACATGGAACTCTCTTTTGAGAATTCTACTATCATGCCATTTTTTCATTTTTCTTTAAAGAGTCTAGAATTTTCATAAGCTTCACTTCTCCACTCATCTAAAGAACTCAAGTCAAGCAGTCTTTTCTTACCAGCAAGTTTAAAATCTCTATTCAGTTCATTCACTGCCCAATAAGCTTTGTGTTCTAATTCTAAAGGAAAGTGACAAGCTTTTCCATAAACCATTTAAGGAGACATTCACATACGATTTTTATAAGCAGTTCTATAAGCCCATAAAGTATCGTTCAATTTTTTAGCCCAATTATTTTTAGATCTATTAACAGTCTTTTGCAAGATAGTTTTAATTTCTCTATTTGATAATTCTACTTGCCCACTTGTTTGGGGATGATAAGCTGAAGAAATTCTATGACTAACATCATATTTAGCTAGGGTATTCCTAAAACTACCATGAATAAAATGAGAACCTCCATCCATCATAAGATATCTAGGCACACCAAACCTAGGAAAAATAACATCTTTAAGCATTTTAAAGAGGTCTCACCATTGATACGTCCAAAACGTATCTACTTTCCCCAACACTTTTGTTATTGTTTCTCATCTAATTTGTATGATTTGGATACAACTAACATGGGATGACGCTGTTTTTAGCAGAATTGCTTTGGTGTCTAGTTTTTATGTAGAAAATCAACTTTTAGGAAAAATCCCAGAAAATATCGCAAAACTCCTATTTTACCAGAAGACTCGCGGAGCCAGAAGACGAGACAGAGGAGGGCCACGAGGGGCCCACACCCCCTTGTCGCGCGGGCCAGGCCAGGCCGCACCTAGGGGTGGTGAGGCCACCTCGGGCACCCCCTCGGTCTCCCTCTTCGCCTACATAAAGCCTTCTGACCTAAAAACGGAGGGGGTTCGATGTTTTCCAAACAGAGTTCCGCTGCGCCGCCACCACTAGAAACCACGATTTGGAACCAGAAACTCCGTTCTGGCACCCTGCAGGGACGGGGAATTGGAGGAGATCATCGCCATCATCATCACCGACACCTCTCCATCAACCATCTGTGTTCCCCCCATCCATGAGTGAGTAATCCCCCGTTGTAGGCTATGGGGATGGTAGGGATTGGATGAGATCTATCATGTAATCGAATAAGATTGTTAGGGCATGGTGCCTAGTATCTTTATTAGTGCTATTTGACTTTGTTGCAACTTGTTATGCTTAATGCTTGTCACTAGGGCCCGATTTCCATGATCTCAGATCTGAACATGTTATTGATTCATGATGATAGTATTGTTTGTTATCTTATCTACAAGTTGTTTACACATATTATTGTCCGGAACCAAAGGCCCCGAAGTGACAAAAATTGGGACAGCCGGAGGGGATGGATGTGATATGAGGATCACATGTTTTCAGGGAGTGTTAATACTTTGCTCCGGTACTCTATTAAAAGGAGTACCTTAATTGCAAGTAGATTCCGTTGAGGCCCCGTTGCAACAGGCTGGAAGGACAAAAGATGTTGTGCAAGTTCTCATTGCGAGCACGTATGACTATATATGAAACACGTGCCTATGATTGCTTAGTACTTGGATGCTTTATCTTATTTATCTGCAAATGCCCTAGATCTTGATATTACATGAATATTCTTCTCCATAAAACGCCCGTTCATCCATCCCTATGCCTACCACACTCATATCCTGTTGTTTTCTACTATTGTTACTACTGCCTTTGTTTTACTACTGCTGTTACTTTGCTATTGCTACTACAAAATTGTTGCTACTGATAAACTACTGTGAGCAAGACTATTTCCAGGTGCAGCTGAATTGACAACTCACTTGTTAAGGCTTATAAATATTCTTTGGATCCCCTTGTTTCGAATCAATAAATTGGGTTATACTACCCTCGAAGACTATTGCGATCCCCTATACTTGTGGGTCATCAAGACTATTTTCTGGCGTCGTTGCCAGGGAGCATAGTTTTATTTCTAAGTTCACTTGGATCTATTATTGTTTGCTACTATCCTTTTCATCATGGGAAACTCTCGTGATGGAAAGTTTCCTATATTACCATCGACTACAAGAAGAGGTATAGTTCTAAACACCTCTGCTGCTCTTGATTCACCATCTGTTATAAGTAAGCTTGTTACACCACCACCACCACATACACAAGCTACACACACTGCTACTACTGCTGAATCTGAAATTTCTTATGATACTCATGATGTTACTTCTACTGTGCTAGATGAGAGTGGTTCATTAGTTCCTTTCCTAAATGCTACTATTGCTAGAACTATAATGGAAACATTGAAACTCCTAGTGAATACATTATTACACATGTTAGCTCACCTGAGTCTAGAGAGAGTTATGATATTAATGATGGTTACATTGAAATGACAGATGAATTTATTGAAGAATATTGAAACACACGTGGTGCTAGTTCTATTAAGAGTCTTCTTGAGAAACGTACTATTATACCTAAACTATCTCCTGATGCTAAGTTTGCCACTTCTCCCATAGACATTAAAGATGAAGATTATGATTTCTCTCTTGATTAATCCTATATAAACATTGTTGAGAAAGAACCTTTTTGTGGGACTGAGAATGAAAGGGATGTGGCACGTATGACTGAGATTTCCACTATGAGTGCCTTATTTTCTGATGATGTTAAGATGCGTACCTACTTTGTTGCTAAAATTTTCCCTTTTTCACTAAAAGGAGAAGCTAAATCTTGGTTTAATAGTTTACCTCCTGGATCCATTGATAACCCTGATTGCTTGATTGCTACTTTCTTTCAGAAATATTTTCCTCCTAGTGCTCGACATGCTATTTTGCGGAAACTTTTTGATTTTAAACATGGAGAAGAGGAGAAATTGCCTGAGTCATGGACAAGGTTCTGTGCCTTGATTCATGCACATCCTGGATGTCCATTACCTAAAAATGAGCTTCTTGATATCTTTTATAATGGACTAACTAATGAATCTAGGACATACCTGGATAGTTTTGCTGATTGTGTTTTCAGGAAAAGAACTCCTGCAGAAGCTGAGGAATTAATGGCTAAAATAAGCAAGAATTATGATGATTGGACTACAACTGAGCCAATTACACATGAGCCAATTACAACTGAACCAATTGTGCCTAAACCAACTCCAACACCAACACCCAAGAAGAGGGGAGTGGTTGAATTAAATGATGAAGTGATGAAAGAACCTAAGAAATGTCTTAAGGAGAAGGGTATTAAATCTGAAGATGTGAAGAATTTACCTCCTATAGAAGAATTATGTAAGCCAATCTCCCACTCATCCACTATTGAGGTACATTCTCTCCAACACTTTGATGAAGGTGATATTCCTTATGGTAAACCTCCTGATCAATGCTTAGAGGAACTTGATACTTTTATTGTTAAACAAGGTAATTTTAATAAACAAGTTTAGAATCATTTATTGGAAAAATCTAGAGCTATTAATGAGTTGAAAGATATTGTGGAAAGAATGGCTAATGATGTTAAAATGCTTGTTAAACACTTCCAAATGGTTCAAACCCAAATTGATCAACTTGCTAAAGTACAAAAAGATATGATAGTCAATGCTTCTACAGATAAACATGCTTATGCAATTAGAACTAGGAGTGGTGCTAGCACTCAGGATCCCTTATATCCCGAGGGACATCCTAAAAGAATTGAGCAGGATTCTCAACAAGCTGAAAATAGTGGTAGTCCTTCTAAGAGAAAGAAAAAGAAACATAAAACAGTTGTTGAATCTCCTGAACCTGGTATAGATCCTAATAGTATATCTATCTCTGGTGCTGAAACTGAAAGTGGTAATGATAACAATGATGCTCCTGATAAGGAAGAAATTGAAGAAGAACCTAAAAAGCACACTAAGAACACTTGTTGATGCGCTGGTGCCTGACGGGGAGGAAGAGGTTGAAGTTGTTCTGTAGATCCCCGGCAACGGCGCCAGAAAAGCTTGATGCAACACTGAGTTGGTGTAGGAGCGCTTTGTTGGGAACCCCAAGAGCAAGGTGTGAAGCAGGACAACAACAAGTTTTCCCTCAGTAAGA
Organism: Avena longiglumis; assembly: GCA_030063025.1. NCBI lineage: Eukaryota > Viridiplantae > Streptophyta > Magnoliopsida > Poales > Poaceae > Avena > Avena longiglumis. The sequence goes on along the minus strand of CP125974.1, from coordinate 186,226,570 downwards.
AACCGAGGTTATCGAACCAGTAGGAGGAAGGAAACGTCACACAGGTGTTGCAAGCAACGCGGAGACCTGCACAACACAAAATCAAGACTTTGCCCCAACGAATCAGTGAGGTTGTCAAGCTCACCGGTTTGTGGAAACAAAGGATTAAATGTATGGTATGGAAGGTAATGGTTTGCAGCAAGTAAAAAAGTAACAGTGTAAGATGTATCAATGGTAAAGATTGGACTGGGGTCCATAGTTCACTAGAGGTGCTCTCCTTAGATAAACAACATGGCATGAAGGGTAAACAAATTACAGAGGCAATTGACAGAGGCGAGCAAGTCATAACAATGCAATTACTAGTCAGAAAGATCCTATGAGATTCGATTGGGCAATACAACAAGATACATAGACCGCCATCCAACTGCATCTATGACTAGAAGTCCACCTTCAGGTTATCATCCGAACCCCCTCCAGTATTAAGTTGCAAGCAACAGACAAATGCTTTAAGCAAAGTGTGTAAGGTAAACAGTCCACATGTTCCATGAACGAGAGACCGTTGTTTTATCCCTAGTAGCAACAGCACATCTACAACCGAAGAGATTTCTGTCACTTCCCTTGGAAACTAGAGGCATGAACCCACTATCGAGCATAAATACCCCCTCTTAGAGTCACTAGCAACTACTTGGTCAAGATAGCTACTAACAACGGAGAGCATGCAAGATCACAAACAACACAGACATGATAGAATCATAAAGACAAAATCATTAATCAAACCAACATAATAATATCAATATCCATCGGATCCCCGCAAACACAACATGCATGATTACAAATGGATTAGATCTTGATCATGAACGGAGCTCACAAGATCTATACATGAAAGCACAAAGGAGGAGATACAGCCATCTAGCTACTACATGGACCCATAGTCCAAAGTGGAACTACTCATGCATCATACCAGAGAGAAGGCCTACGGGATGATCTCCCCTCCGGCAGGGTGCCGGGAAGAACTTCAGATCCCTCCCCCCCCCCCGATATAGGGATTATGGTGGCGGCGGACATAGACGGTTTCGTGGATATTTGATCGGGTACTCAGGGTTTCTGCATCGGGAGCTTCTTATAGGCGAAGGGGAAGGCCGAGGAGGCGGCCAAGGAGACCAAACCCTAGCCATGCGTGGGGCAGGGCCCACCCGCGCCTGGGGTGGGTCTGGCCCTCCTGGCTGGCCCCTCCGGCTCCCCTCTGGACTTCTTGTTCCCCACGGAAGTAATTAACTTTGACATTTGTCCCGTCCAATTCCGAGAATATTTCTTTACTAACTTTTGTGAAACAAAAAACAGCAGAAAACAGGCATCTAGCACTGTTGCAACTTGTTAGTAGGTTAGTACCAGAAAACATGTAAAAATCACCTCAAAGTGTGGACAAGTAAAGAAAAGTAGATAATAAACAAGCATGGATCATCAAAAATTATAGATACGTTTCCAACGTATCAACACTAAGTACACTATGGAAGATTTTATTGCTAATAAACATGGTAGTGAAAGAGAACCTTGGGTGCAGAAACCAATGACTTTTCCTAATAAGAAACACAAGTTAAAGGAGGAAGAACACTATAAAAAGTTTTGTGAGTGTATGAAACCTTTTTTTTTTGCAAATTCCTTTGACTGGTGCTATTAAGTTGCCTCCTTATTCAAAGTATATGAAGGATATTGTCTCTAATAAAAGTAAGATACCTAATGAGGAAATTTCCACTTTGCTTGCTAATTATTCCTTCAGTGGTAAGGTTCCAAACAAAACTTGGGGGTCCAGGAATTCCAACTATTCCTTTCTCCATTAAAAATAATTATGTTAGAACTGCTTTGTGTGATTTGGGAGATGGAGTTAGTGTTATGCCTTTTTCTCTCTACAAGAGACTTCAACTACAAAAATTGATACCAACTGATATATCTTTGCAAATTGCTGATAAATCTACTACTATCCCTATTGGTATATTTGAGGATGTTCCTATTCAAGTGGCTCATAATTGCATGGTTTTAACCGATTTTGTTGTGCTTGAGATGCCTGGAGATGATAATATGTCTATTATTCTTGGGAGACCTTTTCTTAATACTGCAGGTGCTGTCATCAATTGTAATCAAGGAAAAGTAACTTTTAATATTAATGACAAAGATCATACTGTATAATTCCCCAAGAACATTGATAAGAGTTATGGCATAAATAAAATTGAAAATATTGAGGGCATCAAGGTTGGAGAAATATATTGTCCCATTTCACAAGAAAATTTTGAAACTATTATGATTGGGACTATTGCTATTAATATTGAGGTAACATAATCATTTAGTGAAATGAAAAGTTTTGTTTCATATAAATTTTTTTTGTAACAAGACTTTATCAACCTTGTTAACAAAGGGATTTTAATGGACAAAACAATGCTTTCACAATGATTATCCTTGCTCACTTTTATTTTTCTCCATTCCAATCTTTGTTTTTCCTCTTGTTAGTCTTAGCTTTGCTAGTTGATTGCTTTTTAGAGTGTCTTAGAACTTCCGTAGTTTTGGTTTTGGTTTGCTTTTGTGTCTTTCAAAAAATTTTACTGTGAGAAAACCAATTTTCATAACCTGAAAATTGGCCAAAAATAAAGTTTCCCGAAAAATTCCAGAAAATTCATATTAAATTTTTCATGAAAAAGGGGCAGAGGGGCACTTGGAGTGACCCAAAGGGATCCACTAGGCCAGCACACCCCCTGGTGGCACGGCCATCCCTAGGGCGCGCCTAGCCCAGGTGTGGGCCACCCCTGGCCCTCCACTTAGCCCCCTTCCAGCCACTTCTTTTTCTCTCCCGAAAACACTAGAAAACTTTGCATAGCTCGAGTTCTTGCTATTCTTGCTCCCGATTTTCGATCTCTTTGCTCAGCCCATATTTGCTGCTGATGTTTGGAGGGATTGCTCTCCGTTATGTGCCTCCTCCGCTTGTCCAATTAGATTTTTGATTGGTGGATTGTATTTTGAGTATTTTGCTACTATAGGTGACATGTTGTGTGAGCTTGCATGATTGTTCTATGCTTAGAGATTTCATTTTGATGCATGTTCAGCCCTCTAGCAAGTTCCTATAGTAGTTCCTCATCATTTATTAACTTGGAAATCACTTGGTTTGATATTTGTCTAAAATTTCAGAAAAGAAGATGAGTGAATACCAACGGAGTCAACATGAAGTAAGGGTACCAGAGATTATGAAATTCCACCATGAGGAGGAAGTTTTCCCTTCCATTTATCCATGCCCAGAATTCATGAGAGCTGCAGGGATATTTCAGGATTTCCAAACTTTGATTTCTAATGCAGGGTTGGAGCATTTTGTTGGAGAAGAACCTTAACAATATGTGAAACTAACTATGTTTGTCATGTAGGATTTTTGATTTAGTTGGTCCTTGCCTAACCCCATGGTCCACTACAAAATTTACAATATAGCTGTCAACCTCCCTTTTGATGATTTTTGTGCAGCTATCAGAGTGCCACAATGTGGTTCATGTGAGAAGATTAGAGAGAGGCCTACGCCGCTCATGGACTTATATGCGGAGATTTGCCAAGGATGCAGCTTTTCAAAGGAGAGTGGTAAAATTCAGAATATTCATTACCCATCCATTCGTTATTTTTCCTATTTCAATGCCAAGTGTGTTCTTGCTAGGAAGACTGCTAGTAAGTTGTCTTCATTTGATCTAGCTTTTATCTCAGCTACTTTGAATAGGGATAGAACTTATAACTTGGGTGCTTTGATAGCTTTCCGCCTTGCTGCTAACCGCGAGAAAGGTGGAATTTGTGGAGGCCTCATTGCCTCTCGTTTATTAGCTTTGCATGGTTTAGCGCCTCATCATTCAGACTTGCAGTTTCTCATAGAGAGACTTGATCTCAATTCCATGATACAACATAAGTTTGATTCTTCTTGGTCTAGTTTGAGCGAGTTAACTTATGAAATAATCTTTCTCAAGAGTGGTTGGAGAGGGGGTAAGTCTGAGAAAGTATTCCCTTTGCCTGCACCTGCTTTGTTTAACTTTGATACCAGGCAAGGATGGTCACTCACGAAGGAAGAACTTGACAAATACATGGCGGAGCTCTCCCAGCAAGAGGAGAATGTTGGAGAGGATGTCGAAGATAATTCGGTTCAGCCCTCAAACATGGGGGAGTCTTCATACCAGCAACCCTCTTATGATTGGGGCACTTCTTCTTCATCATCGTGAGGGCCTGATTATGATCATTCCTACGATGATCCACCGGCTTGGGGCTACTACCCGCGTTTTGATTGATCTCCACTTAAGAAAATGCCTAAGCTTGGGGGATGTATACCGACATCACACTCATCTACATATCATGTTGCGTCGGTACTTTGTATTTCCGTGTTTCGCTTTCTTTTTAGTTTTTGTTTCTGTTTTCCAAAACACAAAAAGACCAAAAATATTTTCGTTGTTTCTGTTTGTTTGTTTGTTTCTTTGTCTTTTAGCTTTGGTTTGCTTTTATTTCTTTTGGCTTTGGTTTGTTATAAGAAAAATCCAAAAAGATTTTGCTTTGTTTGGTTTTGCCTTCAGTGCTTGCTTTAAAAATCAAAAACCCAAAAATATTTGTTGTTCTTCTTTGGTTTTTTTAAGTTCGTTGCAGGGTTCAGCGGTCCTCAGTGACTCCTTTGGAGTTTGGTTTCATGTTATTATTCAAGCCACACAAGTGAAAGGCAATAATGATGATTTATAACCACTCGAGGTGTGGTAAGAGGCTGGTAATGAACTCTATTTGTCTTCATTTTTCTACATATACTCATCATTGTGGGCATGCTTAATCTATTCATGTAAGGTGTATGTTATTTAATGGATGCTTAGTAGTTCTTTCTCTGTTATGATTAGCTCCAACTTGCTAACAGTTTGTAGAATGTCATATGAATGTTTGCTTGCATTGTTCTATTCATAACTTGGTATTACATTGTGGTATCCTCCTCTGAATTTTTCATTTGAATCGACTTGGCACATGCTCACGCATGCATGTGACTGAACAGAAGTCAGTTAAGCCTCGATGATTTATTTTTCCTCAGAGTTCTTGTATCACTTTTATGCCATAATTAATTTTGTTTTGTTGCAAGCATGATTATGACAGTTACTGCTCTCTCGTTTGTCGCTCCCTTTCTATTGCTAACCTTCACTTGCACTGAGTATGAGCTCTACTCGTGGTTCCAACTCCCCAAAGCCAAAATTGTCAAAAAAGTGTCCACCATATCTAGCTATTATCATCATTGCTATTCTATGCATATTTATTATGCCTCATTTTCTTCCAAATAAAATGTTTTCTTGTTTTGAGAAAGTTAGTAAATAAAGATCTCACGAACTTGATGGCACACTTTAATTTCTTGCACTTAATAAACCTGAACCATTGTGACTGTCCATGAAAGTTATATGCTTGCAAATTATAAGTTGGGAGTTAGCAGAACCGTGTTGTCACGGGGAACGCTTTCAACACCTGTAAATATTATCATGTTGATATCATGCTCTTTTGTTTACGGATGTCGGCAGTGTGAAATAAAAGGGGAGCTTGTAAGTCCATAGAGTTATGTATATGTGTTGGACAAACGCCTGGGCCGCTAGCCTAAGCCATGCCTAAACATGGTGGAAACTTGCAGCATCACCATAGTGACCAATCTATGAAGCATTCTTCTTATAAAAAAGAGAGAGATAGAAAAAAGAGATGAGAAAAAGAAAAAAAGAGAAAGAGGAAAGAAGAGAAAAAATCACCATTTTCTCATGGTAAATAAGAAGATTGCTGAGATGCCCACTATCTGTTGCCTTGTCATTTTGATATGGGATAACTCCTGTGTCATGGGGCAAGGGGTACCCAATTGGCGGTTCTCTATGATACACATGTATTTACAATGACAAGAACTTACTGGTAACTAAAGTTGAGTAGCATGAGGAACGGCCCTCGTACTCAAGGGATATGAGATTTCTAGTTTATGGTCTGTCAAGCATATAACTCATATTGGACCTCACTTTAAACTTAACCATCTAAATATGCCTATGATAGTGGCAATGAGAGCTCAAAGCTAATGAGTACCATACTTTCAGCATTTGGAAGCCTTTCAAACTTTTCAAAACCTTTTCATTTACTTGTTGAGTCACCACTTATTCTATGAGCACCTTCCTGAGAGCATAGTTGTCATTCTTAGTGTAATGTGCTTATCTCAAAACTTGGTTAATTATGACATAACTTTGATGCTTGTATCTTTGATATCTTTACTTCTAGTCTTCACTTGAACTTCAGAGGTGCCTTGGCATTTATGTTTTTCTCTACAATCAAAGGCAAGCGAGATACCACTCTATCATACCTTCTTATGAGCATTACAATGTTGCTTATGCTTATGCCTCATGCTACTTATTATTATTGTATTGGAATCTCTTCATAGCTTGCATGACTATTGAGTAGACTTAGTTTCATACTCTTTATCATGAATCGTCTAAGTACTGATCATATGTTGAGAATATATGCATTATATGAAGCAAATATGTTCGTGAAAGTTTCTTTTAACGCACTCAGTTTTCAACTGAATTGCTTGAGGACAAGCAATAAGCTAAGCTTGGGGGGAGTTGATCCTTCCAAAATGTATCTACTTTCCCAAACACTTTTGCTATTGTTTCTCCTCTAATTTGTGTGATTTGGATACAACTAACATGGACCGACGCAGTTTTCAGCATAATTGCTTTGGTGTCTAGTTTTTGTGTAGAAAATCAACTTTTAGGAAAAATCCCAGAAAATATCACAAAACTCCTATTTTACCAGATGGGGGAGGGCCACGAGGGGCCCACACCCTGGCCGCGCAGGCCAGGCCGCGTCGCCACCACCAGAAACCGCGATTCAGAACCAGAAACTCCATTCTAGCACCGTGCAGGGATGGGGAATTGGAGGAGATCATTGCCATCATCATCACCAATGCCTCTCCATCAACCATCCATGTTTCCCCCATCCATGAGTGAGTAATACCCAGCTGTAGGTTATGGGGATGGTAGGGATTGGATGAGATCTATCATGTAATCGAATAATATTGTTAGGGCATGGTGTCTAGTATCTTTATTAGTGCTATTTGACTTTGTTGCAACTTGTTATGCTTAATGCTTGTCACTAGGTCCCGAGTGCCATGATATCAGATCTGAACATGTTATTGATTCATGATGATAGTATTGTTTGTCATATTATATACAAGTTGTTTACACATATTATTGTCCGGAACCAAAGGCTCCGAAGTGACAGAAATTGGGACAGCCAGAGGGGATGGTTGTGATATGAGGATCACATGTTTTCACAGAGTGTTAATGCTTTGCTCTGGTACTCTATTAAAAGGAGTACCTTAATTGCAAGTAGATTTCCTTGAGGCCCCGTTGCAACGGGCTGGCAGGACAAAAGATGTTGTGCAAGTTCTCATTGCGAGCACGTATGACTATATATGGAACACATGCCTATGATTGCTTAGTACTTGGATGCTTTATCTTATTTATCTGAAAATGCCTTAGATCTTGATATTACATGAATATTCTTGTCCATGCAACGCCCGTCCATCCATCCCTATGCCTACCGCACTCATATCCTGTTGTTTTCTACTATTGTTACTACTGCCTTTGTTTTACTACTGCTATTACTTTGCTATTGCTACTACAAAACTGTTGCTACTGATAAACTACTGTGAGCAGGACTATTTCCAGGTGCAGCTGAATTGACAACTCACTTGTTAAGGCTTATAAATATTCTTTGGCTCCTCTTGTGTCGAATCAATAAATTGGGTTATACTACCCTCGAAGACTGTTGCGATCCCCTATACTTGTGGGTCATTGTCAACACCCGGATTTTTAATCCCAGATGCCTGTTATGCCATACATCGCAATCCCAGGATTACCATTTTTGCAAGACATAATAGATTGGATATCACAGTACATCATCCATTACAAACCATACATAAGGTCTTACACAAATAAGGATCTCATGATCCAGTTCTTAATACAACTCAAGCAGCGGAATAATGTAAAGATAACGATAGCATGGGCGAAGCTCCATCTTCGGGGTCACAGGAAATGCTGACGATGGGAGATGATCCTAGTTATCGTAACCTTCCTGCGGTCCGTCATCCTGATACTCCTCTTCATAGTCTGGCCACGGGAATAGCCAGGGACAAAGCCATGAGTAATCTTTAAGTACTCGCAAACTAATACTAATAAGTGGAGGGGTTTTTTATAGTAGGATACTAAGCTCTAGGGTTGTTTTGCAAAAATCCAGATTTACCTCTACTAAGTTCAGAAGTAAAGAAAACTAGTTGAAAGTTTTATAACACCTAATTGGGAACTTGAATTTCATGTCACAGCTCTGTTGTGGTCAAGTCAAAGTCATAAACCATTTAATAAGTCATATTGAAAACATCTGACGATAGAACAGTATGGACACTCCAACTGTCCATAACCGCGGACGCGGATATTCGAATAGTTTGACACTCTACATAGATTGTACACTTTCACCACAACATTCGATACATCCGTCAAGAACAATCCTGAATTCATCATACTCAATATGTGGATAATCAAGCCTAACCTTTCAATTACATGCCCTAGTATAGGCACCTCTCCTGTGAGTGTGGCCTCCCAAACATGTACAACTGTCATCTTGGGTACTGCACAGCTGGACAATCTTCACAAGGTAGCCTCATCTTAGACCTTGGTCGCAAGGGAACCCATACTAAGGTATATAAATTTCCAGTCAAGCCCTACCCAAATTTCGGGTATTGTGGTTGTACGGTAAAATTGGAATGGTATCGCATCCAGACAACCATCAGTTTTATAAAGGGATAAGGCTCATGCCTCAACATTTTCATCATCAAAATCATCTGGTGTTTGAGAACACATGGCAAAACATTTCAGTAGAATTACTCATCATTCTAAGGTTTTCATAACCATTTTCACCAATTGTTCCCATCTAAAGTTGATCAAGTTTTATGCTTAGCACTAGCATCTACAGGTGGGGGTAAATACTAATGATGGGTGGTAAACAAGTATATCTTATATAAGTAAATCTCATGCCTCGGGATGACATTAATATTATCTAACTTAGGCCAAGTTTTATGCTCTTTATGCTACCTTCAGTTATCTTTCTAGAATCTACAAGTCACTAAGTAAAATTTTGATAGAAAGCTTTTAATAAAGAAAATAAAATACTAAGCTTGCAAGTAAAACTAGGATGGTATGTCAAGTGGGTATAATCACATATGCTTAAGGCATATAGTTGGCATAGTAACAAGCAAGTAGTATCTTGCATAAGTAGGGTATTTTGCAAGTGTTAGCTTTCTTAATGAGTAGTTTGCAAGTATTGGCTTGCTAAGATATCAGTATAAGTTTGCTAATTAAACTAGTAGTATTAGGCTTGCCTTGTGCAGAGCAGTGGTTGAAGTTCTCCTCGGCTTCTTCCTCGTAGTATTCTCCTTCCTCCTCGTATCCTTGGTTGGTACTAGCGTCTATAAATAAATACGAGGTACACAATCACCAAACAATACTTAACTATTTCTAATCATCACACAAAGGTTCACACTAGATGATCTATCATCATCACTAGCATTACAAGTATTAAAACACTTGTCTTATTTATTTTATTTAAGAAAAGTAATTTCTACTCATTGAAAAACTACTTAAGATTTAATATTCTCCAACTCAAACATGGGATCATGTTGACACATGTCATCACCACATATTTTAGTACATGGGAATGTGAATTAAAGTGGTGTCACAGTTTAATAAGGTTTAACCTTTTTATTTTATTTAATTAAAGTGACAAGAAATGCCTATGTGGCATTCTTTTATTACTTGATCATTATTTCTGTAAGTAAACCTATATATTTTTATATATTCTGAAAGGTATGGTCAAATGTGATTTTTGAGAGTTGGAATCAACTAAAAAGCTTTTATGGTTGAATTTTGAAAAATGTTTGAATGCAGAAAAGCTTCTACCTTGTTATTTTTACCATGGGTGATCTATAAATCTAAATGGTTTGAATGCAACGGGCTTGGATTAAGCATTCCAGTACCTTTCTAACAAAATTGGTTTCATGCATTTTGGTTTAGTGAATCGAGCTGGGTTGATTTTTGAATCTAGGTACAGAACTGTGTTTGAAATTAAATGAATAAAAGTAAATTTGAATTGTTGGGTCGCGCGGGACGTTTAACTGGGCCGGCCCACTACGCGCAGCACACACGCGGGCTGGTTAAGTGGTTGTCCCCACGCGTCAGTGAGACAACGAGTGGCGAAGCGGTACGGGGTGATCTAGGCCGCACGATCTAACTCTAATCGAACGACTCTGGTTCATTGTCCATGTCGGGCAGCGCCGGCGAGACAGAACCCTAGCGCGGCAGGTGGGGGTCGTGGGAGGCTCACCGGGGCTCAGGCGATGGTCGGCGACGGGGGCGAACGACGAAGTCGACGAAGGCGGTTCTCCTGGTACCGACAGCTTCTCCTAGGGCGGCTCCAATCGACGGTGCCTCTCCTCCTCTACAGCGGCGAACTCTGGTGAAATTTCGGCCACCTGGTGCTCGCCTTGCTCCGGGAGTGAATGGGTGTGATCAGTGAGAGGTGGGGAGTGAACTGGTGTGAAGAAAACGAGCGGGGGACGTCTCCTTTTATAGTGGCTGAAGGGGACCGACGGGCGCGGGCTGAGCTCATCATGGTCGAAGGCACAAAGGGCTAATGTCATGGGCAATGGTAGGGGGCGGTGTTGTGCTCCCTGGCGAAGCTCAACGGCATGGTGGCGAGGCGTGGGGCGGTGCTAATCGGTCGGAACACGTCGATGCTTTGGGCGGGTCCGACGGCAAATTTAATGGCGCACGGGTGCTCCTGGTCGTGCGGCGGCGAATGAGGTTGTCTGGCGGGGTGCTGGAGTACTGGCGATCACGCAAGAGGAGAGGGCGGCACGCGGTCTGTGGGTGTTGGTCGAGTGTGTCGCACTGGCGCGCTCTTGGCTCGCACGCAGAGAGACTGGATGCGTGCTTGGCGGGTGGTCCAGTGGCTGGCTGCGCTCGGGGCTGGGACAGGGAGTGGCGGTGGACGGTACTGCGTGTTCCAGACAAGGTTGGCGGGGCTATTTCTTCCTCTAGGTCGCTGGCGACATTGGAGTTGGCAAATGGGCTCGACATGGTCACCATTAATGGCTATGCCAAGCTCACAGTGGTGTTAAGGCTTGTTAACTGGGCTAGATCATCTACTGAGAGTGTAGTGAGTGATAGAGAGGGAACAAGGTTGGCCAAATTCACTGCTATAGTGTTTATTGTTTGTTTGTTTGCTGCAAACAAGGTGTTTGATCAAATGGCCGAAAAAAAATCAAATTTGAATTTTGGATTCAAACTTGGTGGGTTTGCTAGGCACATACTAGGGAGTCTCTGGTTAGTTGGATTAGTCAAGGGGCACTGGTTTGGTTGGGTTTTGAAAATGTGTGATCTTCACATATGATAAAGATTCAAGTTTTACTTGTGATTTGAATGAGGTTGCCAAATGTTTCTGCAAGTTCAAAATGTGGGATTTGCTTCACTTTTACTTGGTCTAGCAAGGGGTGAAAAGAATTGGAAAAGTTTCTGTTTGAAATCTTGGACTAGAAATACTCAAAGTGACCTAGTGACAATATTGGCAAAAATGACCATTTGCCTTAATTGATTTGTTTTTTATTTTCTCTTTATTTGTTTCTGCTTGGAAATGTTTTATATGATGTTATTTTCATCTTTAAACCATTTCTTGCTATTTAGGTTAATCACACAAGCTCATTCATGCCTTTATCAAATCACCACATACACACATGCATTCATATGATTTAAATTAGTCAAAGTTTTTGTTAACCCTAATTTGAGTGATTAGAGTTTGATGATCATTGTTTTATATTTTTGGGATGTTACAGTCATCAACCATCAGCACTTTTTGTAGGTATGGCTTCTACCCACTTAATAACATAATCAATGGCAACAAGAATATGAGTATAACCTTTTGAAGGAGGAAAAGGACCCACAAAGTCAAAACCCCAATAGTCAAATGGTTTAATAACAAGAGAATAATTCATAGGCATTTCATTGCGTCTAGAAATATTACCAACTCTTTGCCATTCATCACATGATAAAATAAACTTTCTTGCATCTTTGAAAAGAGTAGGCTAATAGAATCCTGATTGTAAAACCTTTTGTGCGGTTCTATCTCCAGCATGATGTCCTCCATACGCACTACCATGACATTTTCTCAATATCTCTTTTTGTTCATATTCTGGAACACATCTTCACATAATACCATCCACTCCTTCTTTATATAAATGTGGGTCATCCCAAAAATAATGCCTCAAATCATAAAAGAATTTCCTTCTTTGTTGGGCTGTAAAGGTTGGCGGAAAATACTTGGAAACAATAAAATTAGCATAATCAGCATACCAAGGACTCTCTCGCGAGCTTACCTTTATTGCAGCCCACTATTCATTTGGAAAACTATCATTAACATGCATAGGATCAAAAGAAATGTTTTCCAATAGAGACAAATTATCAGCAACGGGATTTTAAGCACCTTTCCTATCTACAATATGTAGATCGAACTCTTGTAAAAGCAACACCCATCTAATAAGCCTAGGCTTAGCATATTTATTTGTCATAAGGTATTTATTGCAGCATGATCAGTATGGATAGTAACTTTTGAATCAACAATATAAGGTCTAAACTTATCACAAACAAAGACTACAGCTAAGAACTCTTTTTCAGTAGTAGAATAATTCTTTTGAGCAGCAGCAAGAGTCTTACTAGCATAATGGATAACCTTCAACTTTTTATCTATAGAAGCAGTAGTTAAAGCTTTCTTTAGAGTTTCAAAAGCCTCCTTACAATCGTCATCAAAAACAAAAGGTACATCTTTTTTAGAAGATTAGTAAGAGGTTTTGATATCTTGGAGAAATCTTTAATAAACCTTCTATAGAAACCAACATGACCAAGGATACAACGAATACCTTTAACATCCCTAGGGTAGGGCATTTTCTCAATTGCTTCAACTTTGGCTCTGTCAACTTCAATACCTCTTTCAGAAATTTTATGTCCAAGGACAATTCCTTCATTAACCATGAAGTGGCATTTTCCCAATTAAGAACAAGATTAGTTTCTTCGCATCTCTGCAAAACTTTATCAAGGTTGTGCATAGAATTATCAAAAGAAGTTCCATAGATGGAAAAATCGTCCATGAATACTTCCACAATTTCCTCACAAAAACCATGAAAGATAGCAGACATGCATCTTCGAAAAGTAGCAGGAGCATTACACAAACCAAAAGGCATACGCTTATAAGCATAAGTTCCATAAGGACACGTAAAAGTGGTTTTCTCTTGATCTTGTTGTTTAGCATCAATTTGAGAGAATCTAGAATAACCATCAAGAAAACAGAAATAAGTCTTCTTAGACAACCTTTCTAACATTTGATCAATAAAAGGTAACAGATAATGATCTTTCTTAGTAACTTTGTTAACCTTTCTAAAATGAATGCATGTCCTATAACAAACTACTACTCTTTGATGAATAAGCTCATTATTTTCATTAGGCACAACAGTGATTCCTCCTTTCTTTGGGACACAATGAACAGGGCTAACCCATTGACTATCAGCAATAGGGTAAATAATACCATCATCAAGTAGTTTTAGTACCTTTCTTACCACTTCCTTCATCTTAGGATTTAAACGGCGTTGATGTTCAACAACTCGTTTTGCATTAGGTTCTATATTAATAGCATGCTGACATATAGTAGGGGAAATCCATTTTAAATCATCAAGAGTATAACCCATAGCTCCACGGTGTTTCTTCAATACTTCCAATAATCTTTCCTCTTCCTTTCCTGAATGTTTAGAATTAATAATAATAGGATATATTTTCTTATCATTAATGTAAGCATATTTAAGATCATCAGGTAAAGTTTTTAGATTGAAAATCGGATCCTTTTTAGGTGGTAATGTAGTACCCAAATCTTCCATAGGTAGATTATGCTTAAGCATCTTGGGTTGACGAAGGAGAATCTCGTCAATCTCATTTCTTTCTTCCATGAATATATCACTTTCGTGGTCTTCTATATATTGCTGCATGGCATTGTTAGGAGCAAGAGAAATAGAAGCAAGTCGTTCAACTCTAAAATCCTCATCAGGTAATTCATTTTCATAAGGATCTTTAGCAAATTTGGAAAATTTAAACTCATAAGATTCTCCATCAAATTTAGTTAAAATTTTCTCCTTCTTACAATCAATAATAGCTCCACAAGTGTTCAAGAAAGGTCTACAAAAATGATAGGACAAGTTTTACTAGTTGTTGGGGGATGACCCTAGGTAGGGTCAAGATAAGTAAAAAGAGGGAGGGGCCTTCATGGTCTGGGCCGGGTCATGGTATGATCCGGCCAAATCATGTAGAAGTCAGCCGAATGAGGTTCGTCTTATTCCGAGTCGGGTTGCTAAAACCTGACTCAGCCGACATATGAGTTATGTCGGCCTACTGCTATTACGCATCTTAAGTGCAGGTTAAGGTCAAGCCGAGTCATGCGAGTCAAGGCTAAGTCAAGGGAAGCTTTCTCAAGAAGGAGAAGGCGAACCCCGAAGTCACCACTAGTCACTGTCTCTCCTCAGGAATCTGCATAGTGCCAAGCGCTACAGACAAGAGGCAGAGCGGCAGATGAGCAGAAGAAGGTCACGGAGGTGATAGTCCTGAAGCCCGAGGCTCACATGTGGTGGAATCTATGTCTTTGCCATCGATAGAAGGGGGACACGGAAAGAAGCTTGCCGAGTTACTATTTTTGGACAAGCATATTCCACGAATATGCTTGTTCACGTCAACCCTAGAAGGAACCAGGCCACTCCTTTATAGGAGGGGCTGGGCGTCCTGAGGAGGGGATCGATTCATTTTACTTAGCACTAGTAGTAGCTTCTTCTTCCTCTCGCTCAAACAGCTCGAGGAGCAAGTGTAGCTCCATTGGTGTTGAATAAAGATTGAGTTCTAGAGTTCTGAGTGTAGAAATCACTACACCTTTCCTCCCTGGATCCCACTAGCATCCATTGGCCCCCCAACTTAAGACTACCCATGGAATCTGTCGTGCCACCACCACGACAGTTGGCGCTCACCATGGGGACAGCAGCGGTGCTAGCTGGAGTCAAGATCCGGACGAGAAACTTCATGGACACTGGCGTGAAGGGTTTCGCGGCATAGTAAATCAAAATTTTCTACGGAAGCGAACAGAGGGAAAGCCAAGATCTAATCTAGGAGATGCAAACAACGAGAGAGATTGGATTAGATCTTCATACCCTTGAAGATTCGACATGAACGTTCGTCGGAACGTGGGTGATGTAGTCGTACTCTCTTCTCCTCCTCGCGATCCGATCCGATCTAGCACCACAAGTGGCGGTGCCTCCGTGAGATGCACACGTGCAGCACCTCGACGTCTCCTCCTTCCTCGGTCCAGCAAGTATGGTGGAGAGACGGATTGGATCTACAACACGACGGCGTGGTGTATATGGTGGAGAATTTCTGCAGCAGGGCTTTGCCTACAAACAGTCGGGAGGGAGAGAGGAGGGCAGCATGGCGGCTAGGGTTGGAGGGGAAGGTGTGTGGGGTGGTGCGCCCCCAGCCCTCTTTATATAGGGGCGGAAACCCTAGCCCCCTCCCCCAAGCCAAGGCCGGCGGACAAGGAGGAGGAGTGGGGGCCAAGGAAACCCCCCCCCCTTCTAGAAGCTCTATCTAGAGTTTAAACTCTCTTGGCCGGCTGGGCCCTATGGGGCCTTGTGCCCCTGGCCCAATGCGGCCAGGGCACTCCCTCATAGGCCCAAGCCCCCTCCCGGAAGGTGTGGCCACTTTGGTCCCCTTCCGGAAGGTTCTAGAAGCTTCCGGTACAATACCGATTAATCCGGAACAATTCCGAACTCCAAAAACTACACTGCCTTATATGAATCTTATTCTCCGGACCACTCCGGAACCTCTCGTGATGTCCCGGATCCCATCCGAGACTCAGAACAAAAACTCATAAACCAATTATCCAATCTATCCTAGGCCGAGACACGTTATGTGTGACCTCGGGTTCGAGAATATGCTACATGATCTTCTATCAATAATCAACAACGGGTGCGAAACCCATATTGACTCCCACACATTCATCGATGATCATATCGGATGAACCACGATGCCAGGATTCAATCAATCCCATATATATATTCCCTTCGTCTCGCGATATTTTACTTGCCCGAGATTCGATCGTCGGTACCGTCATACCTAGTTCAATCTCGTTCACAGCAAGTACTTTACTCGTTTCGTAATCCGATATCACTTTGTGATTAACTCCTTAACCACATGCTTGCAAGCTGTGTTGATATCGATTACCGAGTGGGCCCAAAGTATATCTATCCGACTTGGGAGGGACAAATCCCATCTCGATACATACAACCCAACAGATACTTTCCGATCACCTGAGAGACACCTTTATGATCACCCTCTCATAGGATGACGTTTGATGACCTCAAAGCTTTCTTCCGATACCAGGGAGTTGTATTATCTCATGGTCTAAGGAATACAATATTTGACATAAGAAAAGCTTCGCAAAGATGAACACTATGACACGATCTAATTGCTTTGCTTAGTTTGGGTTTGTCCATCACATCATTCTCCCAATGATATGATCTCATTATAAATCGACAACTCATGTCCATGGTTAGGAAACCTTAACCATCATTAATCAATGAGCTATTCCATAGAGGCGTACTAGGGACACGATGTTGTTCACAAACCACACAAGTATTAAAGTTTCCGCTTAATACAATTCTAGCATGGAATATAAACTTTATCATGAACAAGAATTACAATAATAACATCTTTATTATTATCTCTAGGGCATAATTCCAACAGTCTCCCACTTGCACTAGAGTCAATAATCTAGTTTACATTTGGCAACAATCTCACACCCATGGCACTGAGGTGCTGATCATGTTTTACACGTGGAAGAGGTTTAGTCAATGGATCTGCGACATTCAGATCTGTATGTACTTTGCTAATCTTCAGATCTCCATCTGCTATATAATCTCGGATTATATGAAACTTGCGGTTGATATGCTTGGTCTTTGGATGATATCTTGGTTCCTTAGCGAGTGCTATGGCGCCAGTGTTGTCACACAATATCTCTAGTGGGTCCAATGCACTTGGAACCACGCCAAGCTCAGTGATGAAGTTCCTGATCCAAACTCCTTCACTTGACGCTTCTACAGCAGCCATGTATTCCGCTTCTACTGTAGATCCCGTGATCACGCTTTGCTTGCAGCTTCTCCAGCTCACAGCTCCTCCATTCAAAATATACACGTATCCTGTCTGAGATTTAGAATCATCCTTGTCGGTGTCGAAACTAGCGTCGACGTAACCTTTACTGACAAATGTTCATCACCCCCATAGACTAAGAACATTTCTTTAGTCCTATTTAGGTACTTTAGGATGTTCTTCACGGCTGTCCATGTTCCACTCTGATCACTTTGATACCGCCACGTCAAACTAAGAGCATTGGACACATCCGTCTAGTACACAAAGATGGCATACATGATAGAACCTATGGCCGAGGCATAAGGCACTTTGCTCATAGTTTCCTATCATTTATGAGTGGACACCGAGCCTTTCTCAATATCTTACCGACAACATAGGCACGAACCTTTCTTTGCCTTATCCATTCGAACCTTTTCGAACTTTGTCTAGGTATGTACTTTGGCTTAAAGCTATTAGCGCCTTTTGTCTATCTCTATAGATTTTGATGCCCAATATATAAGCAGCTTCACCTAGGTCTTTCATTGAAAAACACTTGTTCAAATAACTCTTCACATCGTTAAGCATGTTGATGTCATTTCCAATAATCAATATGTCATCCACATATAGTACCAGAAATGTCACCGAGCTCCCACTCACTTTCTTGTAGATACAAGCTTCGTAGAAATTTGGAACAAATCCAAAGCTCTTGATCACTTGATCAAAATGAAGGTTCCAACTCCGAGATGCTTGCTTCAGTCCATAAATGGAACGCTGAAGTTTTCACACTTTATCAGCATCCTTAGGATCGACAAAACCTTCGGGTTGCATCATATACAACTCTTCATCAATGTTGCCATTGAGGAACGCAGTCTTGACATCCATCTGCCATATTTCATAATCATGAAACGCAGCAATTGCTAATAAAATCCGAATGGACTTAAACATCGCTACGGGAGAGAAAGTCACATCGTAGTCAACACCTTGAACTTGTCGAAAACCTTTCGCAAAAAGCCATGCTTTATAGACGGTAACATTACCATCCGCGTCCGTTTTCTTCTTGAATATCCATTTGCACTCAATGGCCTTTCGGTCGCTAGGAGGGTCCACCAAAGTCCATACTTGGTTTTCGCTCATGGATCGCAATTCGGATTTCATGGCTTCTAGCCATTTCTCAGAGTCTGGGCTCATCATCGCTTCCTCATAGTTCGTAGGTTCACTGTCTTCTACTAACAAGACAACAAGACAGGTTGCCGTACCGAGGAGGGCACGCGACCTTGTCGACTGCGACGCTCAAGAGCAGATCGTCCAAGCTTCATGATCCTTGTCATTAGCTTCCTCTATTATTGGTGCAAAGGCATCGAACAATTTCAGTCTGCGCTACTCTCCAATTCAAGGAAGGTTCAATAAACTCATCTAGCTCTACTTTCCTCCCACTCACTTCTTTCGAGAGAAACTCCTTCTCAAGAAAGGAACCGTTCTTGCATAAACACTTTGCCTTCGGTTCTGTGATAGAAGGTATGCCCAATAGTTTCCTTAGGGTATCCTATGAAGACGCATTTCTCCGCTTTGGGTTCGAGCTTGTCCGGCATCAACTTCTTGACGTAAGCTTCGCATCCCCAAACTTTAAGAAACGACAACTTAGGTTTAGCACCAAACCACAGTTCATACGGTGTCGTCTCAACGGATTTAGATGGTGCCCTATTTAAAGTGAATGCAGCGGTTTCTAATGCATAACCCCAAAATGATAACGGCAAATCAGTAAGAGACATCATCGATCGTACCATATCTAATAGGGTTCGGTTCCAGCGTTCAGACACACCATTGCGCTGTGGTGTTCCGGGTGGCGTGAGTTGCGAAACAATTCCACTTGCTTTAAGATGCGTGAGAAAATCATAACTCAAATATTCGCCCCCATGATCGGATCGTAGAAACTTAATCTTTCTGTTACTATGGTTCTCCACTTCATTCTGAAATTCCTTGAACTTTTCAAATGTTTCAGATTTATGTTTCATTAAATAGATATACCCATATCAACTTAAGTCATCGGTAAAAGTGAGAAAATAGCGATATCCACCGCGCGTAGAAACACTCATCGGTCCGCATACATCGGTATGTATGATTTCCAACAAGTTCGTTGCTCGCTCCATCATACCGGAGAATGGGGTTTTGATCATCTTGCCCATGAGGCATGGTTCACATGTGTCAAATGATTCAAAATCAAGAGACTCCAAAAGTCCATCTGAATGGAGTTTCTTCATACGCTTTACCCCAATATGACCTAGACGACAGTGCCACAAATAAGTAGTATTATCACTATCTACTTTGCATCTCTTAGCCTCAACGTTATGGATCTGTGTTTCATACTTTTCGAGATTTAGAAGAAATAAACCATTCACAATAGGTGCATGACCATAAAAGATGTTACTCATATAAATAGAACAACCATTATTCTCCGATTTAAATGAATAACCGTCTTGCAATAAACAAGATCCAGAAATAATGTTCATGCTCAACGCAGGCACATAATAACACTTATTAAGGTTTAAAACTAATCCCGAAGGTAAAACTAAGGAGAGAGTGCCGACGTCCATCACATCAACTCTTGATCCGTTGCCAACGCGCATCGTCACCTCATCCCTCGCAAGCCGCCGTCTATTCCGTAGCTCCTGTTTTGAGTTACAAATATTAGCAACTGAACCAGTATCAAATACCCACGCACTACAACAAGGGCTAGTGAGGAAAACAGCAATAACATGTATATCAAATATAGCTTTGATGGTGCCAGCCTTCTTGTCCGCTAAGTACTTCGGACAGTTGCGCTTCCAGTGACCCTTGTCCTTGCAATATAAGCACTCAGTGTCCGGCTTAGGACCAGACTTGAGCTTCTTCTCAGCAGGGGCAGTGCGCTTGCCGCCGCCCTTCTTGAAGGGCTTCTTTGCTCCCTTACCTTTCTTGAAGGTGGGCTTGTTGACCATCAACACATGATTATCCTTTTTGATGTCCACCTCCACAGCCTTCAGTTTCGCGAAGAGCTCGGTGATCGTATCAGTGAAACCAATCTGATTGTGAGTCACTACAAAACTTTTGTAGCTGGGAGGAGTTATTGCAACCTGTCAATCTTGAGCTCCTCTGGAATCGTGCATTCCAGTTGCTCAAGGCGTTGAGTGTAGCCCATCATCTTAATGGCGTGCTCACTAACGGAACTCCCTTCCTCCATCTTGCAGTTAAAGAACTTCTCGGAGATCTCATATCTCTTAGAACGGGCCTGAGTTTGAAACATGGTTTTCAGCTCTTCGAGAATCTCAAAGGGCCCGGGATAGTCTTCAAAACGATTTTGAAGTTCCGGTTCCATAGCAAACAACATGGTGCTCTTAATCACACCATAATCATCTTTGCGCGACTGATAGACAACTTTCTCATCAGCCGGCGCAGTTGCAGCAGGGGGTCACCTAACGCTTTCCCAAGGACATAGTCCTTTTGACCGCCAGAGAGAATGATTCTCAGATTGCAGAACCAATTGGTGAAGTTAGACCCATTGTTTATAAGCTTTTCCTTCTCAGCAAAAACGTTGAAGTTGAAGTTGGACTTAGACATTTGATCTACAATATTTGCAAGTACAAATTAGACTATGTTCATGATAACTAGTTCAACTTTTAATCAAATTACTAGATGAACTCCCACTAAATTCAACATCCCTCAAGTTGTTTAGTGAACATGATCCAAATTCACCACACCTAATCCGATCATCATGAGAAGAGATGTGGTTTCAATGGTGGACAACGAAGTGTCGATCATATCATTCATATTACTCATGCTTAACCTTTCGGTTCATGTGTTCCGAGGCCATGTATTTACATGCTAGGCTCGTCAAGTTAGACCCAAGTATTTCCACGTGTGCAAAAACTGGCTTGCACCCGTTGTATGTGAGCGTAGAGTCTATAGCACCCGATCATCACGTGATGCTTGGACACGATGAACTTTCGCAACGGTGCATACTTGGGGAGAACACAGTTTTTATCTTGATCTTTAAGTGAGGAATCATCTTATAATGGTACCGTCGCGATCTAAGCATAATAACATACATAAAAGGATAAACATCACATGCATATAACTTTATGTGACATGGTATAGCCAATCTTCGCGCAATGATCTCCATCTTGTGCGTGCCGGCATGATCTCCATCACTCCACCATGATTGCCTCCACCACGAATAGCAACTACAACTATTGCTAACTACTTAGCGATAAAGTGAAACTATTACATGGCGTATAAGAAGTTGACACACAGGTCATACACAATTATAAAGACAACCATATGGCTCGCCCGGTTGTGTACTCATCGACATGCAAGTCGTGAAACATTACAAAACATGATCATCGCATATATTATACACATCACATCTTGGGCCATACCATATCACAGAATACCCCAAAAACAAGTTAGACGCCTACTTTGTTGTTGCATGTTTTACGTGGCTTATGGGAGTAGATGCTAAGAACGATTCTTACCTACGGAAAGCCACAACGGTGATATTATGGTTGCCAAACTCCGTGTTAATCCCATGACAACTATAGTGAGAGAAACCGACATCCACCGGCCGCATGTGTGGAACAAGCCACACGCCAAGTGCGGACGGTCTCGCGAACGACGTCGCGTAAGGTTGGCCGACCGCTTCAATCTCACTATCCCGCCACATAATAAGAACGCAAACAAGAGGCTTGCAACAGAAACATCAACGCCCGCAACAACCATGTTATGCTCTACTCGTGAAACACATCTACGCATAGATCTAGCTCGATACCATCAAGGGTTTGGCGGTATAGTAAATCAAAATTTTCTACTTGCGAACAGAGGGAAAGCCAAGATCTAATCTAGGAGATGCAAACAACGAGAGATTGGATTAGATCTTCATACCCTTGAAGATTCAAGACAGGAACGCTCGTCTAACGTGGGTGATGTAGTCGTACTCTCTTCTCCTCCTCGCGATCCGATCCGATCTAGCACCACAAGTGGCGGTGCCTCCGTGAGATGCACACGCAAAGACTCGACGCCTCCTCCTTCCTCGGTCCAGCAAGTATGGTGGAGAGACGGATTGGATCTACAACACGACGGCGTGGTGTATATGGTGGAGAATTTCTGCAGCAGGGCTTTGCCTACAAACAGTCGGGAGGGAGAGAGGAGGGCAGCATGGCGGCTAGGGTTGGAGGGGAAGGTGTGTGGGGTGGTGCGCCCCCAGCCCTCTTTATATAGAGGGGTGGGGCAGCAACCCTAGCCCCCTCCCCCAAGCCAAGGCCGGCGGCCAAGGAGGAGGAGTGGGGGGCAAGGAACCCCCCCCCTTCTAGAAGCTCTATCTAGAGTTTAAACTCTCTTGGCCGGATGGGCCCAATGTGGCCAGGGCACTCCCTCATAGGCCCAAGCCCGCTCCCGGAAGGTGTGGCCACGTTGGTCCCCTTCCGGAAGGTTCTAGAAGCTTCCGGTACAATACCGATTAATCCGGAACAATTCCGAACTCCAAAAACTGCACTGCCTTATATGAATCTTATTCTCCGGACCACTCCGGAACCTCTCGTGATGTCCCGGATCCCATCCGAGACTCCGAACAAAAACTCATAAACCAATTATCCAATCTATCCTAGCGTCGAGACACGTTAAGTGTGTGACCTCGGGTTCGAGAATATGCGGACATGATCTTCTATCAATAATCAACGGGGTCGAAACCCATATTGACTCTACACATTCATCGATGATCATATCGGATGAACCACGATGCCAGATTCAATCAATCCCATATATATTCCCGTCTCGCGATATTTTACTTGCGAGATTCGATCGTCGCATGCGCCATACCTAGTTCAATCTCGCTCACGGCAAGTACTTTACTGTTCGTAATCCGATATCACTTTGTGATTAACTCCTTAACCACATGCTTGCAAGCTGTGTTGATATCGATTACCGAGTGGGCCCGAAGTATATCTCTCCGACTTGGGAGGGACAAATCCCATCTCGATACATACAACCCAACAGATACTTTCCGATCACCTGAGAGACACCTTTATGATCACCCTCTCATAGGATGACGTTTGATGACCTCAAAGCTTTCTTCCGATACCAGGGAGTTGTATTATCTCATGGTCTAAGGAATACAATATTTGACATAAGAAAAGCTTCGCAAAGATGAACACTATGACACGATCTAATTGCTTTGCTTAGTTTGGGTCTGTCCATCACATCATTCTCCCAATGATATGATCTCATTATTAATCGACAAATCATGTCCATGGTTAGGAAACCTTAACCATCATTAATCAATGAGCTAGTCCATAGAGGCGTACTAGGGACACGGTGTTGTTCACAAACCACACAAGTATTAAAGTTTCCGCTTAATACAATTCTAGCATGGAATATAAACTTTATCATGAATAAGAATTATAATAATAAAATCTTTATTATTGCCTCTAGGGCATAATTCCAACACGGCGAGCACGTCGTCTCCGGCTTAGTCCAGAGATTTGACGTCTAGGACTACGTCAACGACAATGCTGGCAGCTTCGGAGCGAAGCCACCCCCTCGCAACATCGTCTCCATCAACCTTGGCGCTCACAAGATCTACGTCGGTGTCGACACGTCCTGCGTCTACCCATGCCGAGTCATCCTCGCGGGAGAACCTCCTCGGCAGCGCGGCGCATAACGCATAACGCCTCAGAAGCATCAAGGTGATGATGACAGCAAAGACCAAAGATAGGAGCAGGAGCCGGGCCAAGTAAGAACCCGGCAACGGCAAATCCGGCAACGGCCAAGACGGTAGCATCAAAGCAGACAGCAGCAGATCCATCAGCAACCAATGCACCCGAGGTGCATGAGGTAACCCCCAAGGCACCTAGGGTAAGGTGGCCACCTCTGGAAAGGCCAAAGAATATCTTGCAGGCAGCCATAGATAACCTAACAACACCTATAGCACCTATTGTAAACCCGGCAAATGCACATGCTGAGTTAGAAGAGACTAGGCTGAGAATGTTAGAAGAGGCTAAGAAAGTATCTGCACTGCAGGAGTCCTTTAATAGGACCTTGCGGGAATATGCTAGGGCAAATAAGCTAGACACCTCTCCTACTCGGATGGATGATCTGAGAATGAAGGGAAAGAACCTCCTTAGTGATATTAACAAAGAGCATGAGTCTCAACAGGGTGATTCGGATGACCCGAGGTTGCCGAGATGTAGTACCCCAAAGAACCTTAGGGCGGAAAATGCCGCAACCTTAGAGTTGGAGGGATTAACCGGGGAGGCCCGACAAAAGAAACAAGAAAGAGTGAATGAGCTGGTGTGCATCGCGAACCAGCAGAATGAGGAGATACTCAGAGCTAACCCGACAAAGCCCGGAGGTTCACGTTTGGTTCATTCGGCTGGAGTTGCCCTGTCATTATCAGATGTTGCGGCATCCTCACCTGGAAATGGATTGCGAAAAGATAAGGCAGTGACCTCGGGAAAAAGGAACAAACAAATTGTTCCATATGATCCGGCAATGGCCGGAAAAGCAAATGAAAATAGAGGCAATGTAAGCCGAGGTAACAGTGGTGATAGAAACCTCGGCCGTGGCAATAGGAAGCATGGGATTCTTGGAAGAGGAAATCCGAGAATGATAACCCAGCTGAAGGGATACATTATCACCCACAAGATCATCAGCCGAGGCATGAGCCCCGACAAGGAAGGGATGTAGGACATGTTCCACATAACCCGGTACAAAACAGATACAATGATGGTTATTCGGAAATGCAGAATGCCAGATTTGTTGGGAAAAACCACCATGCAGTGGGAGAAAGAGCTGCATACAGAAATTTGCCGCCGAATGATGCAAGATTAAAACTTGATAGGTTATACCGGTCTGAATTGTTAGAAGAGCAGGGTCCTCCCGGTCTGGCATGTTTCGGGCCCCGAATTATGAGCGAGCCACCTGTCCCAAACTTCTAACTGGCGAGAGGCACAAAAATATATAACGTAAGTACCAAACCACATGATTGGTTGATTGATTATGCCACGACAGTGAAAATTGCAGGAAGAAACTTGAGATGGGCTGTGAGATATGTACCTCAGATGTTGGAGGGACCAGCCAGGGTGTGGCTGAATAACTTACCAGCAGGCAGTATTAATTGTTGGTTGGACTTTGAGGAGATGTTTGTCAGTAACTTCACCAGCACATACAAGAGACCGAATAGGCCTCAACAACTGGCAATGTGCAAGCAGAAACCGAATGAGCGAATTCCTGACACGATGGTGTAACCTCGGAAACTCTTGCAAAGGAGTGACTGAATCACAAGAGATTGCTTGGTTTGCACAAGGGTGCAGATATGGAAGTGTGTAATGGCAAATACTACAAAGAGATATGCCGACTATGTTGGACGAGACAATCAGAATAGCCGACTCATATGCATTGGGTGATCTGACTCAACCCGAGCTTATGTCGGCGGTGTAGGGGTTCGTAGCATGGAAAACAAAAAATTTCTATCACATACAAACAAACAAGCCAAGATCTATCTACTAGATTGTAGCAACGAGTCGATGGAATAACTTACCCTCGAAGATTCCAAAGTGTTTAACGAGAGCGGATTCTCGTGGGTGATGTAGTCGTACTCTTCCCGATCTCAAGATCGTGTAGACGATCCTTCCTAGCTGCGTTCTAAGGCGCTTCATGATCGGTCACACGCTCGGATTTTCGACGAAGACCTTCCTCTCCTTGTTCCAAAGAGCGGAGGTTGTAGCACTCTCCTCGCGATTCCCAAAGACAACTGGCGTGGTACCTAAGTAGAGGGAGATCCTTGAGCCTTAAGCCGGAGCGAGTATGGTGGAGTATGAGAGAGAGCTGTTAGTGGTCTAGAGATTAGACACACCAATTAGAAGGCTCTAAACCGAAGGCTAGGGCAATTAGAAGCTCTAAACCAAAACGGCTCTAAACCGGAGATTAGAGTATAGGAACTTGTGTGTCTAGAGGAGGAGGCCCTGCCCCTCCTTTTATAGGTGTGAGGGCGGCCAGGGAGGAGTCCCTCCCCAAGTCGTCCTTGGTTGGCGTGCCGGCTTGGAGGGACTCCTCCCCCAAGTCGGTTCCAACCACCTCTTGCTTGTTTCCCACAGTTTCCTGTTTTAGCCGTTTGACTTTTAAACTGGCCATTTGACTTTTCTGTTTTAGGATTCAATTTAATCCTTTATTTGGAACAGAAAGAACACTTAGTACATGATGCAATCATTCAATATGTAATTACACATTCATGTATCCTCCCCGAGTCTTGGGACAATCCGGAACCTTCTAGAACATTCCGATGAAAACACGGAATCATTCCCGAACTCCGAACGGGACTTTCCTTATATGAATCTTATTCTCCGGACCATTCCGGATCACCTCATGATATCCGGATCCCATCCGAGACTCAACAACATTCGGTCTCTTTCTCATAATACCATAACTACTCAAAACAACGTCGAATCCTTAAGTGTGTCTCCCTACGGTTCGTGAATTATGCGGACATGATCGAGACACTTCTCCTAACAATAACCAATAGAGGAATCTAGAATTCATATGGCTCCCACATATTTCTAAGATTAATTTGCGATCGAATGAACCACTTACATACGATACCAATTTCCCTTTGTCTCACGATAGTTTACTTATCCGAGGTTATGATCGTCGGTATCTGCATACCTAGTTCAACCTCGTTACCGATAAGTACTCTTTTCTCGTTCCCGTGATATGTGATCCCTTGTGAGCCAGTCACATGCTTGCAAGCTAATTGGATGACATTCCACCGAGAGGGCCCAGAGTATATCTATCCGTCATATGGATGGACAAATCCCACTCTTGATCCATGTGTTTCAACCAATACTTTCCGAACACTCAATGCCACCTTTATAGCCACCCAGTTACGGTGTGGTGTTTGATGTCATCAAAGCATCAATCCGGTAAAGGTGATATGCATGATCTCATGGTCGAAGGAATTAGGTTACTATGTATCAGAAAGCATATAGCAATTTAACTATTGAAATGACTTGATCTTTATGCTACGCTTATCTATAGGAGTATGTCCACCATATCATTCTCCTAACGATATGATCTTGTTGTTGATAACATCTCAATGTTCATGATAGGGAAACCACAATCATTAATCAACCAACAAGCTAGTGAAGTATAGAGGCTATACTAGGGACTTCAAATTAAGTTTACAAATCACACAAGTATTAATGTTTCCTTGTTAATACTATTATAGCATGAATGTAAACATTTATCATAAACACAAAGATATAATAATAACTACATTTATTATTGCCTCTAGGGCATATCTCCAACAGTCTCCCACTTGCACTAGAGTCATCTAATCTAGATTACATGGTAATATACCGAACACCCATGGCAGTTTGGTGTTGGTCATGTTTTGCCCTCGGGAGAGGTTTAGTCAACGGATCCGCCACATTCAGATCTGTGTGTACTTTGCAAATCTTTATATCCCCATCCTAGATATGTTCTCGAATAGCGTGAAAACACAGCTTGATATGCTTCAGCTTCTTGTGTGACCTTGGTTCTTGCGCATTGGCTATGGCGCCCATGTCATCACAGTAGATAGACATTGGGTCCAGCGCACTAGGAACCACACCCAGCTCTGTAATGAACTCTTTCATCCATATCACTTCTTGTGAAGCCTCCGAAGCAGCCATGTATTCCGATTCAGTTGAAGATCTCGCCACAACGCTTTGCTTTGCACTCCTCCATTAATCTGCACCATTCAAAATAAATACGTATCCAGTTGTGATTTAGAATCATCCGGATCGGTGTTCCAACTAGCATCGGTGTAACCATTAACAACGAAATGCTCATCACCTCCATAAGAAAGAACCATATCCTTAGTTCTTCTCAAGTACTTAAGGATGTTTTTGATCGTTGTCCAATGATCCACTCGATCACTTTGATATCTCGCTAGTTAAACTAACAAAGATATGCAATGTCGGGTCTAGTACATAGCATGGCATACATTAGAGATCCTATGGTCGAGGCATAGGAGTCTTACTCATCCTTTCTCTATCTTCGCCGATGTCGGACTTTGAGTTTTACTCAAGGTCGATTAGCAACATGGGCAAGAACCCTTTCTTGCTTTCTTCCATTCCAAACCTCTTTAGAACTTTGTCCAAATATGTACTGTGACAATGATATTTGGTGTTTCGATCTATCTGTATAAATCTTTATGCCTAATATGTAAGTTGCTTCGCCAAGATCCTTCATTGAAAACTATTATTCAAATATTCCTTGACACTATTAAGAAGGTCTACATCATTCCCAATCAACAATATGTCATCCACATATAGTATTAAGAATGCTACAGAGCTCCCACTCACTTTCTTGTAAATACAAGCTTCTCCATAAGTTTGTATAAAACCAAAACTTTTGATCACCTTATCAAAACGTTGATTCCAACTTCGGGATGCTTGCTTCAACCCATAGATGGACCGTTGAAGTTTGCATACCTTGTTAGCATATTTAGGATCGACAAAACCTTTGGGTTGTATCATATACAACTCTTCATCAATATCTCCATTGAGGAATGCTGTTTTGACATCCATCTGCCATATCTCATAATCATAATATGCAGCGATTGCTAACATAATCCTCACAGACTTTAGCTTCGCTACTGGTGAGAAAGTCTCATCGTAGTCAACTCCTTGAATTTGTCGAAACCCTTTTGCGACAATTCGAGCTTTATAGACAGTAACATTACCATCAGCATCTGTTTTCTTCTTGAAAATCCATTTGTTCTCGACAGCCTTCCGGCCATCCGGTAAGTCCACCAAAGTCCATCCTTGGTTTTCGTACATGGATCCAATCTCGGATTTCATGGCTTCTTGCCATTTATTGGAATCTGGGCTCATCATCGCTTCCTCATATGTCTCGGGGTCATCGGTGTTGTTCACCAACACGACACTCATAACAGGATCATACCAATCTGGAGTGGTACGAGTTCTCGTTGACCTCCGAGGCTCTGTAGCAACTTCAACCGAAGTTTCATGATCACCATCATTAGCTTCCTCTCTTATTGGTGCAGGCACCACAGGAACTTCTTCCGGTGTTGTGCTACTCGCAATTTCGAGAGAAGATTCGACAACCTCGTCGAGTTCTACTTTCCTTCGAGTCAATTCTTTTGAGAGAAATTCCTTCTCTAGAAAGGATCCATTCTTGGCAACGAAGATTTTGCCTTCGGATCTATGATAGAAGGTATACCCAATAGTTTCCTTCGGGTATCCTATGAAGACGCATTTTTCCGCTTTGGGTTCAAGCTTGTCCTACAGAACTTCTTTACATAGGCTTCGCATCCCCAAACTTTAAGGAACGACAATCTAGGTTTCTTCCCAAACCATAATTCATACGGTGTCGTTTCAACGGATTTAGACGGTGCCCTATTTAAAGTGAATGCGGCTGTTTCTAATGCATAACCCCAAAATGATAGCGGTAAATCTGTAAGTGACATCATAGAACCAACCATATCTAAGAGAGTTCGATTACGACGTTCGGACACACCATTACGCTGTGGTGTTCCCGGCGGTGTCAACTGTGAAAGTATTCCGCATTTCTTCAAATGCTCGCCAAACTCGTAACTTAGATATTCACCTCCACGATCAGAACGTAGAAATTTAATCTTCTTGTTACGTTGATTCTCTACCTCACTTTGAAACTTCTTAAACTTCTCGAAAGTTTCGGATTTATGTTTCATGAAATAGATATACCCATATCTACTCAAGTCATCCGTGAAGGTAAGAACATAACGATAACCACAAGCGATGCTACACTCATTGGTCCACACACATCGGTATGTATGATTTCCAATAAGTCCGTAGCTCGCTCCATCATACCGTAAAATGGAGTCTTAGTCATTTTTCCCATCGACATGCTTCAGATCTTTCAAGTGATTCAAAATCAAGTTATTCAAGAAGTCCATCGGAATGGAGTTTCTTCATACGCTTCACTCCAATGTGACCAAGACGATGCCACATATAGGTTAATTATCGCTGATTTCAAACGCTTAGCCTCAATGTTGTTGATATGTGTATTTCCACCATCGAGATTCAATAAGAATAGACCATCTATCAAAGGTGCATGTGCATAAAACATATTACTCATATAAATCGAACAACCATTATTCTCGACTTAAACAAGTAACCGCCTCGCAATAAACAAGATCCCGATATAATGTTCATGCTCAACACAGCACTAAATAACAATTATTTAAGTATAAAACTAATCCCGATGGTAGATGAAGGGTAGCGTGTCGACCGCGATCACATCAACCTTTGATCCGCTTTCCCACGCGCATCATCACCTCGTTCTTCGCTAGCTTCCGCTTATTCGCAAAGACTGCTTCGAGTTACAAATATGAGCAACCGAACCAAAGATTAAATACCTGTGCACTACTACGAGTACTAGTGAGATACACATCAATAACATGTATATCAGATATACCTTTCTTCTTGATGTTGTCGTTCTTCATATCCGCCAAGTACTTTGGGCAATTCCGCTTCCAGTGACCTTCTCCCTTGCAGTAAAAGCACTCAAGATCGTGCTTGGGTCCAGCCTTGGTCTTCTTCACGGCGTGGTAACTTTCTTACCACCCTTATTGAAGTGTCCCTTTTGCTTAGACTTGCCTTTCTTGAATTTGGTGGTCTTATTGACCAACAACACTTGGTGCTCTTTCTTGATCTCCACTTCTGCAGACTTTAACATAACAAACAGTTCTGGAAACTCTTTGTTCATGTTCTGCATGTTGTAGTTCATCACAAAGTTCTTGTAACTTGGTGGTAGTGATTGGAGGACCCGGTAAATCCCCAAAGCATTAGGAATCACTATACCCAAGCTTTGAAGTTTGTTTGCGTGCCCAGACATATTAAGCACATGCTCACTGACGGAGCTGCCCTCTTCCATCTTGCAGTTAAAGAACTTTTCAGAAGCCTCATAGCTTTCAATTGCCGCATGAGTCTCAAAAATCAATTTGAGATCCTCGACAATATCATATGGTTCTGAATTCTCAAACCTTTTCTGAAGCTCCGATTCCAAACCATACAAGATAGCACACTGAACTATGGAGTACTGATTCTTCCAAGCGAGGTAAACATTCTTTACTTCATCGGGAGCATCAGCTGCAGGTGGGTCACCCAATGTGCATCCAAAGACATAGGTCAAAT
Source organism: Avena longiglumis (assembly GCA_030063025.1). Classification (NCBI taxonomy): domain Eukaryota; kingdom Viridiplantae; phylum Streptophyta; class Magnoliopsida; order Poales; family Poaceae; genus Avena; species Avena longiglumis. The sequence goes on along the minus strand of CP125974.1, from coordinate 186,195,078 downwards.
TACCAAATGTGAGGACAATCCTCAAATTATGGAACCAATCCTCGAAGTTGCTTCCATTGTTTTTCAACTTTTCTTTCTCTAGGAACGCATTAAAATTGATGGTAGGGGCTGCCATTGATCTACAACATATTTGCAATAGTTTAGACTAAGTTTATGACAAATTGAGTTCAAATTAATTAAGGAAATTAAACTAGGTGAACTCCCACTCAAAACAACATCCCTCACATTGTTTTAGTGATCACACGAACCAAATCCACTACATCAACACCGATCATCACGAGTTGATATAGTTTCAATGGCGAACAATCGTCATGTTCATCATATCTACTATATGATTCATGCTTTACCTTTCGGTGATCCGTGTTCCGAGACCATGTCTCAGACATGCTAGGCTCACAAGATCAAACCTTAGTTTCCGCATGAGAAAATCTGGCTTGCTCATGTTGTATACACTTGCGTAATCTAACACACGATCATCACGTGGTGCTTCAAACAACAAGCTTTAGCAACGGTGCTAACTAAGGGTGAACACTTTATGACTTGAAATTCATGTGCATGAGGGATCATCTTATAATGCTACCGCTGCCTACTAAGCAATACAAGATGAATAAAGGATTAACATCACATGCAATTCAATAATATGTGATATGATATGGCCTTTCTTCTTTGTGCTTCCGATCTCCATCTTCAAGCACGAACATGATCTCCATCATCACCGCATTGCATCAAGGTCAATGACGCTTCTCCATGGTTGTCGCCCACCGGCTTCAACTATTACAACTACTTTGAATAGACACGCTGGTCTTAACATAAATTAAAGACAACCATATGGCTCCCGCCGTTGCCAATTTACAATAAGGAACATTGCATACATCAAATATAATCACAATCATGGCCATATCACATCATCGACACCCTGCAAAACAAAGTTAGACGCCTCTACTTTCTTTTGCATATTTTACGTGGTTTGGGGCTTTCAATAAGTGTCGTTCTAACTTACGAACAAGAACCACAACATTGATACTAGCATTGTTGATCACCCGTTGTAAATTGGATCTTAACTATGCTAGGAGAAACAGCACCATAAAGCCACTTATGCAATACAAGTTGCATGTCAAGCGTGGAGCAAGTCTCATGAACGATGTCATGTAAGGTTAGCCCGGCTTCATCCCAACATACCGCAAGATGCAAAGTACACAAGAAGCAATCGACAATAAAAGCATCAACGCCCACAATGACCATTGTGTTCTACTCGCAACAGATCTACATATAGACACGGCTCGATAATCGTAGGGGTTCGTAGCATGGAAAACAAAAATTTTCTATCGCATACAAACAAACAAGCCAAGATCTATCTACTAGATTGTAGCAACGAGTCGATGGAATAACTTACCCTCAAGATTCCAAAGTGTTTAACGAGAGCGGATTCTCGTGGGTGATGTAGTCGCATTCTTCCCGATCTCAAGATCGTAGACGATCCTTCCGGCCACGTTCCGGCTAGCTTCAATGGGTCACACGTTCGGTACTCGACGAAGACCTTCCTCTCCCTTGTTCCAAAGAATGGAGGTTGTAGCACTCTCCTCGCGATTCCGCAAGACAACTGGCGTGGTACCTAAGTAGAGGGGACATCCCGCAGGCTTCGCCTTAAGCCGAGCCAGTATGGTGGAGTATGAGAGAGAGCTTAGTGGTCTAGAGATTAGACACACACCAATTAGAAGGCTCTAAACAAGGCTAGGGCAATTATAAGCTCTAAACCAAAACGGCTCTAAACCGAGATTAGAGGATAGGAACTTGTGTGTCTAGAGGAGGAGGCCCCGCCTCCTTTTATAGGTGGAGGGCGCCAGGGAGGAGTCCCTCCCAAGTCGGCCTTGGTTGGCGCCGGCTTGAGGGACTCCTCCCCAAGTCGGTTCCAACCACCTCTTGCTTGTTTCCCACAGCTTCTGTTTTAGCCGCTTGACTTTTAAACGGCCATTTGACTTTTCTGCTTTAGGATTCAATTTAATCCTTTATTTGGAACAGAAGAACACTTAGTACATGATGCAATCATTCAATATGTAATGACACATTCATGTACCCTCCCTCCCCAGTCTGCCGGACAATCCGAACCTTCTAGAACATTCGATGAAAACACGGAATCATTCCCGAACTCAAACGGACTTTCCTTATATGAATCTTATTCTCGACCATTCGGATCACCGTGATATCCCGGATCCCATCCGAGACTCGAAAAACATTCGATCTCTTTCTCATAATACCATAACTACTCAAAACAACGTCGAATCCTTAAGTGTGTCTCCTACGGTTCGTGAATTATGCGACATGATCGAGACACTTCGAACAATAACCAATAGAGGAATCTGGAAATTCATATGGCTCCCACATATTTCTACGATTACTTTGCGATCGAATGAACCACTTCCATACGATACCAATTTCCCTTTGTCTCACGATAGTTTACTTATCCGAGGTTTTGATCGTATTCTCTGCATACCTAGTTCAACCTCGTTACCGATAAGTACTCTTTTCTCGTTCCGTGATATGTGATCCCTTGTGAGCCACCACATGCTTGCAAGCTAATTGGATGACATTCCACCGAGAGGCCCAGAGTATATCTATCCGTCATATGGATGGACAAATCCCACTCTTGATCCATGTGTTTCAACCAATACTTTCCAAACACTCAATGCCACCTTTATAGCCACCCGCCACGGTGTGGTGTTTGATGTCATCAAAGCATCCATCCGTAAAGGTGATATGCATGATCTCATGGTCGAAGGAATTAGGTTACTATGTATCAGAAAGCATATAGCAATTTAACTATTGAAATGACTTGATCTTTATGCTACGCTTATCTATAGGAGTATGTCCACCATATCATTCTCCTAACGATATGATCTTGTTGTTGATAACATCTCAATGTTCATGATAGGGAAACCACAATCATTAATCAACCAACAAGCTAGTGAAGTATAGAGGCTATACTAGGGACTTCAAATTAAGTTTACAAATCACACAAGTATTAATGTTTCCTTGTTAATACTATTATAGCATGAATGTAAACATTTATCATAAACACAAAGATATAATAATAACTACATTTATTATTGCCTCTAGGGCATATCTCCAACAGGCGGAACATCATGAGCAGCATGACCATTACACTCTTGATGGCGCAAGATCATCCAGGCAGAACGAATTCCGAAGTATAAGGAGAGATGACAGGCCGGATTATAGGTATGGTTTGAATCAGGTCGCAGTCGTGACTCAGGATCAGCCAGGTGTGGGAAGCAACCAGCGCCAGAAAAACGGTCCTCGACAATGGACACCGAGGAATTATGGGAAGAACCAATGGACTCCTGAACAGAAGAAGCAATGGCAGGAGAGGCCAAAGTATACGTTTGAGTCAATGCTGGATCAACCATGTAAGTTCCACACGCCCAACCCGGAAAAACCAGCCAACCACACAACTCGTCAGTGTGCCTGGATGAAGAATGCAATGGGAAACCCAGCAGCAATGCAGGCGCCACAGCAAAAACTGCACCATTCACAGCAACCGCAGCTTATAGGAGGAAACACACAACAATTGATGTCACCCCCACCACCTCCGAGGTATGAGAATCATGACCGGAGGGATGCGGTTCACCATGTGGCAAATCAAGGCCAAGATGGCAGGGGCAACCCCAATAATAATGGACGCAATGAGTACAGAGAGCACCATCAGTCGTACTGTGTATTCACCACGGAACATCAAGACAGACAGAGTGTACATCGCCAACATATGGAAGTAAACGCAGTCATGACAGCAATTCTGAGGTATATGCCATGGTCGTATCAAGATATAACTTGGAGCATTAGAGATCATCCCAAGATCATGCCAAACCCCGGGTCATATGCTTTGGTGCTGGACCCGCATTTGTTGGACCCAGTATCAATGTGAAATTTTCAAAGGTGCTGATATATAATGGCAGCATCATCAACATCATGTACAATGATACGATGCACAAACTTGGCATCTCTCCAAATATGCTGCAGTCAACCAAGACAACTTTTCACGGGATAGTCCCAGGACTGTCCTGCGTGACCATTGGGAAAGTCCGAGTAGACGTGTTATTCGGCACAAGGGAGAATTGCAGAGCGGAGAATTTGGAGTTCGAGGTGGTGGATTTAGAGAGTTGTTACCATGCATTACTTGGACGATCGGCATTATCTAAATTCATGGCCAACTGTCACATTGGTTACTTGAAGATGAAAATTCCAGGACCACAAGGAGTAATCACAGTAGCCGGAGATTACAGGAGATCGATGGAGTGTGCCTCGGCCGGATCAAATTTGGTCGAGTCCTTGGTGATCGCAAGGGAGAAAAGGAGAATTCAGGAGGTCGCATCAACCTCTCCGCCGCTTCGCCGAAGACAGGAGAAAAATTATAGGGGATGAAATAGCCCGGCTCCTTACAAACGGGTTTATTATGGAAGTACTTCCAGATTGGCTGTCTAATTTGGTGTTGGTTGAGAAGAAGAAGGATGATCCGAACATAGATACCGTTTGGCGTATGTGCATCGATTACACGAACCTTAACAAGGCGTGTCCCAAGGATCCTTTCCCTTTGCCTAGGATAGACCAAGTTATTCATTCAACCGCAGGTTGTGAATTGTTATCATTTGAAGACGCGTATTCTGGCTTCCACCAGATACCGTTAAACCCGGGTGATCAAATAAAAACTGCGTTTATCACCCCAAATGGGGGTTATTGTTATCGTACCATGCCATTCGGCCTGCGCAATGTAGGATCCATGTACCAAAGGTGTATGCAAAAATGTTTGCATGATCAGATTGGAAAAAATATTCAAGTATATGTTGATGATGTGATGATAAAAACCAAATAGAGCCATACACTCTTGGAAGATATCCGGCAGACATTCGCGAATCTAAGAAGATTCTGAATGAATCTTAACCTAGAAAAATGTACCTTTGGTGTACCAGCCGGAAAGTTACTCGGTTTCCTTGTGTCTAGCCGAGGCATAGAGGCAAATCTGACTAAAATTCGGGCAGTTGAAGGATGAAAAACTTTATTGTATGCCTTGCATCTTACTAGAAAAATTCGGACAGACAAATGTACCTTTGGTGTACCAAGATGGAAAGTGCCTCAATGATGTGCAAAAATTTACTAGATGCCTCGCATCTTTAGGTCGGTTTATGAGTCGGATAGGTGAAAAAGCATTGCCTTTGTATCAGTTAATGAAAAATCCAATAAATTTACTTGGACACCTCGGGCTGATAACGCTTTCCATGAGTTAAAAAAGATGTTGGCCACAGCACCAATTTTATCCTCACCACTATCAAAAGACCCTATGTTGTTCTATGTAGAATCAACAAACCGAGTTGTAAGCGTTGTGATAGTTGTCGAGCGCGATGAGGAATGTACGTCGGTACAAAGGCCAGTTTATTACCTAAGCGAGGTACTGTCTGCCTCGAAGAAAAATTATCCACATTACCAAAAAATGGCTTATGGAGTGTATATGTCGGCGAAAAAGCTCAAGAATTATTTGGAGGAACACCCCATAAAAGTGATTTGCGAGGCACAAATGGTCGAGATAATGAGAAACAAAGATGCAAGCGTCCGAATAGCAAAATGGGCAATTGAGTTATCCCCTTATGCTCCGCAATTTGATAGGCGATACCCAATCAAATATCAGGCAGTGGCCGACTTTTTTGTCGATTGGGCCGAAATACAGTATGAACCCCCGCTTCCAGAAGGACGATGCATTTTGGATGGATCCAAACTAAGAAATGGGTTGGGAGCAGGAATAGTATTAACCTCTCCAAAGAAAGATCAAATGAAGTATGTGTTACAAATACACTTTGTTGCATCGAACAATGTAGCCGAATATGAGGCGCTTGTCCATGGCCTAAAAATGGCGAAAGAAATTGGCATACGTCGGATTATTTGTTTTGGGGATTCGTACCTTATAGTCCAGCAAGTATCAGGAAATTGGGATGCATTGGATGCAAACATGGCCTTATATAGGTTTCATGTACAAAGGATTAGTGGTTATTTCGACGGGTATGAATTTTATCATATACCTCGGGCGGAAAACGACGCTGCAGATACCCTGTCAGAGCTCAGATCGACCACACAGTCGATTCCACCCAGTATCGCCTTAGAACACCTAAGAAATCCATCAATCATACCTTCCCGAGAGTCTAAATCAATCCGTCTCTCGTCAGATCAAAAATCCAAACTTGTCCCAATGGAAATTGATAAGAGAAATGAGCCGAATAACCCGAGGACTGACTCGGCGAACCCGAGGACTGGTGGGAAAAATTCGGCAGAAATTATGTCGGGAGAAGTGATGGAAATTGATGAAACAGTTATCCCGACGCACAACATGCCGGAGTGGGCACATCCAATATTTCTATTCCTAAAAGATGAGAACCTACCGAATGATGAGGTCCTTGCTAGGAAGATAGTAAGAAGGGCAAAGGCTTACACAATAATAAACAATGAACTTTATAAGAGAAGCGTAACAAATGTGCTGCAAAAATGTGTTAGATCGGCGAAAGGACAAGAAATCCTTTTGGATATACATCAAGGGGAATGCGGGCACCATGCCTCATCTAGAGCCCTTGTGGCCAAAGCATTCTAACACGGATTTTATTGGCCAAGTGCACTAAAGGAAGGAAAAGAATTGGTAGAAATGTGCAATGGTTGCCAAAGATATGCCAGCAAAATACATATGACTTCTTCCAAGTTAAAAACAATACCAATCACTTGGCCATTTTCTGTAGGGATTTCTATTTGCGTGCTCCTGGTTCGTTAGCTGTACTCACTTTTTCCCAGCCGCTTAGTTTTTCCTCACTTTTGTCCACCTCGTATTATGGAACTCTCACATCGGTCCGTCAGGTCCCATTAGTGGATCCTCGCTGTTACGTGCTGACAAGTGGGGCCGCATTCAGGTGGGTCCCATAGTGAAACCTCGTCATTACGTGCTAACAAGTAGGACCCACCTCCGTTACGTGATGACAAGTGGGGCCACGTTCAGTCGGGTCCCGTAGTAGGACCCCCAATGGTGTCGGGCCAGCTTGTTGGGAACGCTTTTTGGGGGATGTGGTGTGGGACCATGTGGGGTGCGTATGGTAGTTTCGTGCGTCCTATCGCCTAAACTGGAAGATTTCTTTTTTATTATTTTTATGATTGGTCTTTTTAAGCACGCCTTTCTCCTTTATGTCGCTAACAGTTATTATTTTTGCCCAAAAAGATAGCGAATCTAGAGCAGCTTCTCTCTTCATTCATGGTTCCTTTTGGCCCTCGTATTTTCCTAATCTGACAGCAAATCTAACCAGCACCATAAATATGTAGATGAACATAGCAGATGCAGATAAAGCATATAATAAAGGATTATGTAGTATGATACTTAAACCAGGTTCGACATTTAGGCTGCTCAGCAGCAGCTTACAAGTTCAACACAGACAACAAAACAAAAGAAGCTGCTTTACAGCAGCATCCGCACAGGATCAGTGGACCCTCATGGCCTGCGCTAGGAGGGCCTCCGCCTCCACCCTGTGGTGCTTCCTCCACTTCCTGGTGCCCAGTCCCTTGACCTTGGGTGCCTTGGGCTTGATCGGGGGCATGCGACCCTCCTCGATGGCCACCTTCTGGAGGTTGCGAAGGTGAAAACCGAGCGCCTTTTGCTGGTCTCTGAAGGCGTTGGCGTTCTTTGACGGGCCGCAGGTCTTCATGTCCTCGGCATGCATCATGAGGGATTTGAAGTCGGTGGCGAGGCTCCTGGTGCAGAAGGGGAACCTATAGACATCGTCGGCGAAGAAGTGGTTGAACTGGCCGGACTTCATCTTCCTCGGCACCTGACGAGTCTTGGTGTCCATGGACTTGTCGTCGCTGCAGGCGTCACTGCTATCCACCTATTACAAAAAAAAGTATCATGCAATAAGGCCATGATTGAGATACCATAATTATCGGGATTGGTTTCTTGCATAAATTAACCGATTGATATCCCCTGATTATTCCCCAAATCTCAAACCAAATCGAATACTGATCCCAACTACATATCGGTGCTAGTACTGATCCCAACTACAGATCGGTGCTAGTACTGATCCCAACTAGGGGCATTCATCGAAATACGAGATCTAACACAAGAGGATTAGCTATTGTAAAAATATCAAGCATCCACCGATTAGCTGAGCCCTAATAACACACGATCTAGCATCCAACGATGGGAATGGGGGAAGAACAAAGGAAGGGGAGAAAACCCTAGTTACCTCCGACCATGGGTCGGCTAAGCTGGTGTCGAAGGGGTTCTCCGTCCTAATGTAATCGTTGTCCCTGTAGGGGTCCCAGTCGTGCAAGATCTGCAGGAGAATGGCGGGGGCATGTAACGGGACGGGGCCTCCTCGCCGGCGGCTATGGCATAAGCGGGACGGGGGTCTGTACGGGGATGGCGGCTGCCTTCAATGCCTCGATGGGGGACAATACGGGGATGGGGGCCTCCTTGTCGGCCGCCTTCCAGGCGACGATGGTCACCGTGCCGTTCTTCTCCATTGTCGGCATGGTTGGGGTTTTCTTGGGGGTTTGCATAAGATGATGGGACAGTGGAGATGGTTGCGTGAGTGAGTGAGCGAGTGATGAGTGAGAGTGAGGAGGCCTCTATAAAGGTGAAGGAAGGAGACATTTCGTTGCACCACCGTGCACCACGTAATCAAGGCGCCATCAAGACCTTGTGCATGGCCACACGCCACCGCCTCACAAGATCGGGACACACGCATTGCAGGCGTCACGTTTCCCCCTCGTGTCTAACCTTGGCCATTTAGTTGTGCTCAGTTATACCCTCGAGTGTAGCACTGGCAGTTTGGTTGTACTCGCTTTTGCCTCCAAGACTAATAATGGTCGCAGTAATATACTCACTTTTACACTGCTGTGGCTGGTCAACAGAGAGTCAACGAATGGGTTTTAGCTAGCTAATTGAGTCATTTTATGCACAACAAATTCAAAAAATTCAAAACATAGTGGCATCTATCCAGGGAGTCTTATTACGTGACCTGCCACCATAAGAAATGTATATAAATCAAGTTTTAACCTAAATCACCACTTCTCAAATCACCTACTATCTATGAAGGTTCATGACTTTCTACTCAAGCCTCCCCCCAAAAACATCCCTCCCCAAAACATAATTTGTCTGAATGAGGCAATAATTGTCAAACTGATGTATATTTAAATTTCAAATAGTTTTATGTATGCCAATATGTAATTTATTGTATAAAAGAAGCATTTTCTATTTTTTAAATCTCTTTCTGTTTTATATTTGAACCCCCTAGTCAGTTTTGTCCTTGGTTTATAAGTTCTATACAGTTTTCCCCTCCCTCTTAGTGACAAACTCTCACACCTGTGCTCATCTTGGCTGCTGTGCTCTGATTGGTCGAGACAGTTGTCACGCGGATCGTACCCACCAACTGTTGATCCTCTGATTGATCCTCTTTCATCTAGCAGACAGGATAACCCCTGTATTTGTCGGGGGGGCACCCTCTATCCATGCAAAATAATAAGTTTGCCACCGATGATTTAACTCCATAAACAAATGATTTTGAATATAATTTGAAGGGAAAGTGTTTAAAGGTTTATAATTTTTGCATTATATTTCACTCCATGTCCAAAGTGCGATTTTAAAGAGTTCAAAGGTGTATAATTTTTGCCATATGCAATTTTATGCATTATATCCCTATATTCTATGAAAATGATAATCTCTCAAGATTTTCTTAGCACATCATTATCATGTTTTAAGTGTGATTTCACAGTTTTCAAAGGTAAACACCCTTTTCCTTTACATTAAGAGTTCTATAATTTTTCAATTTGAAAGTTTTCAAAAGTAGTGTCAATTATAAACACTCTTATACATTAAGAGTTGTATAATTTTTCAATTTGAAAGTGTTCAAGAGTAGTGTCAATTATAAACACTCTTTTACATTAAGAGTTGTATAATTTTTCAATTTGAAAGTGTTCAAGAGTAGTGTCAATTATAAACACTCTTTTACATTAAGAGTTGTATAATTTTTAAAATTTGAAAGTGTTCAAGAGTTGTGTCAATTATAAACACTCTTTTACATTAATAGTTGTATATATTTTTTAATTTTAAAGTGTTCAAGAGTTGTGTCAATTATAAACACTCTTGTACATTAAGAGTTGTATAAAAAAAATTTAGTTTGAAAGTGTTCAAGATTAGTGTCAATTATAAACACTCTTTTATATTAAGATTTGTATAATCTTTTCAATTTGAAAGTGTTCAAGAGTTGTGTCAATTATAAACACTCTTTTACATTAAGAGTTGTATGGTTTTTTTAATTTGTAAGTGTTCAAGAGTTGTGTGAATTATAAACACTCTTTTATATTAAGAGTTGTATATTTTTTTTAAAATTTGAAAGTGTTTAAAAGTTGTGTCAATTATAAACACTATTTTACATTAAGAGTTGTATATTTTTTAATTTGAAAGTGTTCAAGAGTTGTGTCAATTATAAACACTCTTGTACATTAAGAGTTGTATAATTTTTTTAATTTGAAAGTGAATCGCTAGCCGTGCGAGAGTTATGTCAATTATAGTTTCAGACCGCACGAGTGTTTCATAATTATAAATACTCTTGCAAACCAACTGAATCACCACTGCTCTAGGGGAATTTACAATAGATTTTAGGGAGATTTTATCTATCTCTGAGAGTTATGGAGGTTGAAACCACCATTGGGAAGTAAAATCCAGAGAGATATTGTTCAGAACCACGAATTACGCCAGCACTGGATCAATCCTACTCGAAAAGCAAGGCAGTTAGTTGAGCACTAGCAATTCGCGTTCAAATACTACCAATAATCAACCCACAAAAGGGAAACGATGCTTACCCAGATGGAATCCATGCGTTAGATCCCTGCGATTCCACCCGATCTTCTCCGTGCTCAACGGGGATGGACGATGCACCAGCCGGCGTTTCATACTATTCCGCGAAAGTGTTAGATCTAGAAAGGGAGGGAGCAGAGCCGGAGGTGGAGTGGGTTTCACGGCTAGGGGGAGGGGGTGGCTCTGGGGCCGAAGACGACATAAGGTAGGAGGGCATGATGGCGGGGCAGCAGAGCAACGGTGTGGGAGCTGTTCCAGGCTCAGGGGGAAGCAGATGCTTTGGGTGAGCGAGAATGGCTGGTCCGACATGTCTCCATGCGGCCCCACTCTTCACCACGTATGCAAGACCCGTCCCAACGCGGCCCCACCCTTCACCACATATGCAGGACCCATCCCAACACGGCCCCACCGGTTAGGCATGTAACGTCCGATGCCTCGTAACGTAAAGCTCAACGCCTGACCGCCCCAACATGGTCCCACCAGTCAGCATGTAACGGTCAAGCCTTTGACCTGAGGGCATCCCTCCGTCCAAGCGCCAGCGAGGGTTTCTTAACATGGCGAGGGGAAAAGTGAGGAAAAGTTAAGCGGCTGGGGAAAAGTGAGTATAACTAACGAAACAAGGGCACAAAAATAGAAATCCCTTTTCTGTATGGTGCTTGGATATGGTAGGTCCATTTAAGCTGGCTCGCGGCAGCTGCCTCACATTTTGGTCATGGTGGACAAGTTCACGAAATGGATAGAGGTAAAGCCAATAAGAAAATGTGACGGGCCCACAACAGTGAAATTTCTCAAATATATTATTCTAAGGTATGGATACCCACACAGTGTCATTACAGACAATGGCACAAATTTTGCCGAAGGAGCCTTTGCTCGATTCTGCCGAGATAAGCAAATAAGACTCGATGTTGCGTCGGTAACACATATAGCGTCAAATGGACAAGTGGAAAGGTCAAATGGACTTGTATTATCCGGAATAAAACCTCGGCTCATAGAGCCACTCCAGAGGTCGGCGGCTTGTTGGATTGAGGAACTTCCAGCCGTGCTATGGATTTTAAGAACCACTCCGAATAGATCAATGGGATACACCCCATTTTTTCTTGTATATGGGGCAGAAAGCTGTGCTCCCAGCCGACATAGTGTACGATTCGCCTAGAGTCACCCAATACACAAGCGCCGAGATAAATGAAGTATCTCGGCAAGATGACGCTGACTTACTAGAAGAAGCAAGAGAATTGTCATTGTCCAGGTCAGCTGTTTATCAACAAGACCTCAGACGCTACCATAAAAAAAGGTAAACCCCTAAGTCTTTAAGGAGGGATATCTGGTCCTTCGGCTCGTGCAACACACAGTTGTCATGCATAAGTTGTCACCTCCATGGGAGGGCCCATTCATCGTGAGCCAAGCACTGCATAATAATGCATATTATCTTATAGATGCCCAAGCACTAGAGAAGAATAAGGCGGAAAAATCTGGAGACGACTCAAAAAGACCGTGGAATGTAGCTTTACTTCGTCCATTCTATACTTAGAGGAAATGTACGGTATCCCGTATTATATACGTTGGCTTTGTATGTCAGAAATGAATTAATGAGACCTCGGCAACTCGAGCAGTGACTCGGGGACCGCCCCATGTTATTTATCCCTATATTATATATTTGATGTATTGGAAATGGATCAATGAATAAAATCTCGGAAACTCGAGCAGTGACTCGAGGACTGCCCCATGTTATTTGTCCCTATATTACGTATTTGATGTATTGGAAATAAATCAATGAATGAAACCTCGGCAACACGAGCAGTGACTCGGGGACTGCCCCACGTTATTTATCCTTATGTTAGATATTCGATATGTCGGCTGGCTTATGTGCTCAATCCTCAATTCGAATTAGTAATTCGTTGACACCAGAGGCCAAATCTCTGGCTTATTGTTGTCTAGAAAAGGACTTCACCATAAGTGATATAAGAGCCAACGGAAAACCAAACACATCAAAAGCGACTATGGAATGAACCATTCGCAAGCCGACTCATGTTCTGTTATCTTTTGTATGACTGCTGTGGTATATCGACCCAAACACTCATTTTCAAACATCGCTCCCAATCTCTAAAAAACTCGGATAGTCAAATATATATGTTTCAAACATACGGATTAGAAATCGCAAATAGTGATACACGCTGAATGATTCATCCAGAACGGTAACAACTTAACGATTAGCATAGCATATGAAAGATTCCAAAGTTATACAGATCACACAGTACCAAAAGGGGCATATTGTCTTAAAACAACATACGCCCGGCATACTGGGGACTTAGCAAATAAAAAGTTTTCTAGCTCAAGCATTGGCCACAGCCGGGTCATCGGCAGGAGGAGAGACGGTAATTGCAGGGGCAGGGCCTTCCAAAGTAGATATCTCAGTTACCACTGAAGGCACCTCAGCTTCTTTAGAAGCAACAACTTCAGGAGCAGGGATTTCCGAGGTTGCCTGAACCTCCACGGAAGTTACCTCGGCATCAACCGTAGTAACCATGATATCTTGAGTATTGTCCGCTTGACGTGAAGCTCCGCCTTGGGCTTGGGAAGCTTTTGTTCCCTTGGAGGAAGACCGAGCTTCAATGTTTTTCCCTGAACCATCACTTGACTCATCCGAACTTCCAGAATCTTCATTCGAGTCATATTCGTCACCAGAGTCTCCTTCAGACTCATCGCCCTCTATGGCCTCAACATTTTCTTCAGCCTCGTCTGAGAGAAAACTCGGCCCCTCGTTCCATTGATGCACGTTTGCATACTCGATAAGTTGATAAGCACGGGCTTGGCAGCGAGTGATATGGTCCGGGTCTTTTATCCAAGGAGATCCAGTACGCAAATTCATTAATATGTCAAGAGAGATATCCTCATACCATGATAGAACTGCAGTAAGCACCATGTCAGCCCCGGCTCGCCCAACGGATTCTCTCCAAAGGTTCAATTGAGTTTGAGAATTCATCAGTTTCACCACAAGTACTTCCACCTTGGTAATGTTCGGTTCATTCGGCCAAAGCACATTGAAGGCTCGAATGGCCGCTTTCACCAAGTCTCTTCCCATGATCTTCATCGGTTCAATGGTGGCAGCGACAGCAACCAGGAAATCCTCAATGGAATATTCTTGACCCAGAATATTGGGGACACCTCGGCGGGCACAGGTGCCGACCACGGCCTTGTTGCTCATGGGATCGGATTCCAGAAAATGATCTATAATGCAAAACATCACATAAATCAAGATGACCAACGAGCAAAGAATAATTCGGCCAACAACCACAAGAGAAACAACTCGGACAATAAGCTTACGATGGATATATCATAGCATCTTCTGAAGATCCTTGGACCAGCTAATTCTTTTCTTCTCGAACCGATTAATTTCGCCCGTCATGGACTTATTTTTTAACTCGGTCGCATCAAGAAGTTCTTTGTTCTTCTGAAGCTAGAGAGTTAGCCGATTCTTCTCCTCGGAGAACTCCTGATCAATTTTCTCCAGCTCAGATTTCTGGGACGATTTCAAGGACTCAACCTCGGCGCGAAGCCGAGTTATCTCGTCATCCTTCTCCTTTAGCTGCGTCGAATGAGTCCCTGCTTGCTCTAAAAAATGCAGCATCATATTAGGAATGTATATGCACTCTTGATGCGATGCTGCAAAGCTTTGTAATTCGGTTGATCCGAGGATAGAATACTATAAGATACTCGAAAATTATTCAGAAGAGAGAATAAATGAATAAGTAGAGAGTAGCCGACTCACCTTCAAGGATGGAAATTTAACTCTTCAGTGCAGTATTCTGAGTATCAACTTTAGCTGAACAAAGACGAATCAGAGTTCTGTGGAGAAACAAAAATCCGGACCCAAGACTTTCAAAGCAAACACGAATCAACCAACTAGTTTTCTTCAGAATAGGCACTACTTTGTCATATTTGACCTGTAGTTTCCTGTGAGCGAAGAGCAATTTTTGAAACTCGGCGGTGCGCCGATTATGAGTGACCTGAAATCAACCAGGGTCATAAATAAGAAAGATGTTCAAAGTTAGTCATAACAGATCCAAATCAAGCAAAACTTAATTCAGATCTAGGTGGCTAGATATTCAAAGCTAAAACCTAAAAAGAACCAAGCTGAGTAGAACTTGACTCGGATCTAGGTGGCTGGATATTCGAAGCCAAAACTTAAAAAGATCCGAATCAAGCAAAACTTAATTCGGATCTAGGTGGTTGGATATTCAAAGCTAAAACATAAAAAGGAACCAAGCTGAGTAGAACTCGACTAGGATCTAGGTGGCTAGATATTTGAAGCCAAAACATAAAAAAATCTGAAACAAGTAAGACTCAATTCGGATCTAGGTGGCTGGATCTAGGTGGCTAGATGTGTTTTAAGCTAAACTTCAATATTAAAAATTGTCTGTTATACACGCAAGTAACTATATTCTAAGCAGTGGAAGCTTCCAAACGAATAACAAGTTGTTCGGTCGCATGCTCGGGGACTAGTGGGCATATAATATACTATGTGCAGAAGATAAAGCATAAATTGAAGCACATACCTCGTTCATTTTATCACTCTCAAGTACGACTTTGGAAGCCAAATGCAAACGAGTGCTAATGTTGGAAAGCTGAAAGGGTTGATTACTGGGATTACCCTCAATCTGATCGACGACATTCCAGTTGTTGGCATACTCTACCAAAGATCTGAGGCTTCCTCCACTTTCCGTGCATGTTAAAACCTTTCCCTTGGGTTCTCGCACCTGTTGTTCAGCTACCCCGGCCGTCGGGCTCTTATGAAGCACAAGTTGTGTGCCGACGGCGGAGGCAGACCCAGGCTTAGCGACAGAGGCTCCCTTATGGAGCATGTCGATGATGCTCGGCTGAGAAGAGCCAGGTTTAACTTTCTGAGCCAGTTTGGATTTGGCAGCTCCATCCTTCTTGGTCTTGGCAGGAAGTTCGGTGACAGGCAATGACTTAGGGGGATGAACTGAACTCGGAGCAGTAACCTCAGGAGCAGAGGGAGCGGCAGCTTCAGCAGGAGTCGAACTAGAAGGAACTTTGGCAGGAGTAGATTCGGCGGGGACAACCTTGGAAACCTCGAAAGAAGTTACGGGATCAATTGGATGGTCCGGCATAACAACATCAGCACCATCACCAGGGGCAACCTCGGCCTCATCTCGTCGAGATGGGCTGCTAATCGGCATCAGAGGAGGATCATTGCAAACAGGGCTTGAAACTGGAATATCCTCGTGAGGCGATGGCGAGGATGGCCGAATAACATGCGAGGTCATGCTCGGACCACTCGGATTAGCAGAAATAGGGGCACTGCCAAAAAAAAGAGAAAAACCAAATCAAAAACAGAAAGATAAAAACAAGAAATACAAGTTAGAATGAACAAGAGAACTCACGCAGAAACTCCGGGCATTATTTTCCGCTTCGGAGGCTTCTGGGCGGATCTCTTGATTCGTTTCTTGGGAGATACATTCGAGGGATCATTCGAAGCAGCACTTTTCTTTGACGGAGCAAGAGCTTCGGCGGCATGGGGTTCTACCTCGTGCACCTGGCCAGCCGGGTTAGCTGAGAAAGAAGGAGCCGGGAATGCATAAGAGATAGGCACCACGTCAACTACCTCAAGAATTTGGGTGTCGTCCGAATCACCTTCATCGGCATGGGTAGAGGCTTTACCCCAGGTACGAGTAGGAGCGGCTTCGGGTTTGGGAATAAACTCCTCCGAATCTGGTTCCCCATTGTCCGGGGTACTGCGATCATCTCTCCAAGGAAGAGCGAGCACCTCGGCATCTTCCGAAGCTTGTTCATCAAATTTCTGTAGAAATGATGAACATATATTAGCAAAATAATCAACGGAGCCAAGGAAAATAACTCAGATAGAATAACTCATATTCGAGTTACCTGAGAAGGGGGGTTATCACGGTAAAAGGGCTTCATTCCCCATGCCCAATCCTCAGCCATTTTAGTCTTAGAAGATAGCTCGGACGCGTTTCAGAATCTGGGCATCTTCAAGCTTGATCGTGAAGACTCGATTGGGATCCAGAGGACCGCTCATATGGCAAAGCTTATGAGACCGTAGCTAGAAAGGGCAGATCTGTCTGCTAATAAAATCGGCCATCAAATCTTCGCCGTGAAGCCCTGCCCGAATCAATTACTTGAGTAGGAGATCGAATGCCTCAACAAGATCATCAGTCCTCCTTGGATTATAGTTCCAATTTTGCTTAGAAGGGGCACCGACTAAGAAGGCAGGGAGCCGAATCTTGTCCCCCTTACCAGTATTTTTGACATAGAAAAATGATCTATGCCACTTCTTGCAAGACTCTAGGCCTGTAACTCGGGGGAAGAGACAGTTCTTCCGAGGTGTCATGGAAGTAGCCCCACACTAGGTCAGAGATTTCTCGGGAGGATGGAGAGATTTATCCGGCACAACGTTGGCTCGGATCTGGAAAAACTCCGACCAAACTACTACAGAAGGCCAGAGGCCAAAGTATCCCTCTGGGACCGAGATAAAGGCCGACAAAGAGGCAATGGAATTAGCCGGCAGGTGATGGGGCTGAAGGCCAAAGAACTCTAGGAAACCTTTGGCAAAATCGCTAAGAGGAAGGCTGAACCCTCAGACGAAATGCGACATAAAGACTACATATTCACCATCTTGGACTACGAGGGTAGACTCTTTGCTGGGTAAGCGACATTGTACCTCGGCAGGGACTCGATGAGTCTTGCAGAGCCACTCGATTTATCGGCAGGTGACCGTGGATCCCTGCCACGAACCATGATCTAGTCCCACTACGAGATCTTCCACCATGATGGCGCCGCTATGCGAGATCGACATGGGCTCGTCGGAGGAGCCAACCGAGGAAGAATCGCTGGCGGTGGGGAGCGGTCTCGAAATCCAAGGCCCCGTCGCAGCGACGGCGAGCACGACAGTAGTGGAGAGAGAGAACCACAGCAGAGGCCTAATGCGGAGACAAGGAACGGCGAAAGGAGACCAAATATTGGCGGTGCGGTCGTGTGAGCTGGAGCACAACGGTGGCGGCGTGAGGAGGAAGAGAAAGAGGGTGAGAATGGGGAAAGTGACTGAGCCCTTTCCCCTCTCCCCCCATTTATAACCGCACACAGCGAGCGTTAGTGGGATCGCGGGTGCGCCGTGGTTACCACAAAAACATGTGTACCGTGTGTTGGCGATCGGCGATTGGAGCCACAGGAAGGGCCACATGGCGTAGGAGAAGATCCGGCAGCCATGACCGTTGAGGTGATCGAAGAGTCACTGCGTCGATATGATCGCCGCAGTAATCACTGTAGCAATGTCATTGAACACTATAGCGGTACAAAAAATAAGACAAAGGGTAATGATTGAGACACGTAGGACGAAGCTTACTAGAGAAGCTAAGGTGATGCCTCAGATAAGAATAAATGACTCGGAAAATGAGTCATACCTCGGAATAAAAGAACAAGTCAAGGAAATATAAGTCGAGAGAAGCACCGACTAAATAATAAGTCAGAGACATAAGCATAGAGACCGAATATCTCGAAACTGCTGTGATCTAGCTGAATGATGTCGACTAGACCGCACCAGCTTCGGAGACTAATGTTGGGGGGATGACCCCGGGTAGGGTCAAGATAAGTAAAAATAGGGAGGAGCCTTCATGGTCTGGGTCGGGTCAAGGTATGATCCGGCCGAATCATGTAGAAGTCGGCTGAATGAGGTCCAACTTATTCCGAGTCAGGTAGCTAAAACCTGACTCGACCGACATATGAGTTATTTCGGCCTACTGCTATTACGCATCTTAAGTGCAGGTTAAGTTCAAGCCGAGTCATGCAAGGCAAGGCCGAGTCAAGGGAATCTTGCTCAATAAGGAGAAGGTGAACCCCGAAGTCAACACTAGTCACTATCTCTCCTCAGGTATCTACACAGTGCCAAGCGCTACAGACAAGAGGCAGAGCAGCAGAGGAGCAGAAGAAGGTCACGGAGGTTACAGTCCTCAGGCCCGAGGCTCACATGTGGTGGACTCTGTGTCTTTGCCATCGATAGAAGGGGGACACAGAAAGAAGCCCGCCGAGTTACTATTTTGGGACAAGCATATTCCACGAATATGGTTGTCCATGTCAGCCCTCGAAGGAACCAGGCCACTCCTTTATAAGGAGGGGCTGGGCGTCCTGAGCAGGGGATCGATTCATTTTTACTTAGCACTAGTAGTAGCTTCTTCTTCCTCTCACTCAAACAGCTCGAGGAGCAAGTGTAGCTCCATTGGTGTTGAATAAATATTGAGTTCTAGAGTTCTGAGTGTAGAAATCACTACACCTTCCCTCCCTGGATCCCACTAGCATCCATTGGCCCCCAACTTAAGCCTACCCATGGCATCTGCCGTGCCACCACCACGACACTAGCAGCTGAACCAAGTACTAGAAAATCAGCAGGATATTTAATCTTACCACAAAGAACCTCCACATCTCTTACAATACCAATTGGAGAGATAGTCTCTCTATTAGTAAGTTGAATAACCACATCAATATCTTCAAAAGTTCACAATGACCAATTTCATGCATAATTTTTTTGTAAATCTCATAAGGAATAACACTTGAACTTGCACCAATATCACATAAACCATAATAGCACTGATCACCAATTATAACAGAAAGCACAAGGACACTAGCTTTCCTAGTTCTACTAGGATGTGAAACAATATTAGAAACATCTTCACAAAAGATAATGTGTCCATCTTCTACATTTTTAGTGACAAGGTCTTTCACAATTGCTACTGCAGGTTCAACATTTATTTGTTCATCAGGTTCTACAGCTGTCTTTGTACTTTTGTTAACCACACTAGCTATCATAGAATGTTCCTTTACCTTAGCAGGAAAAGGTATTTTCTCAATATAAGGTTCAGGCAAAATGCGATCAACAGTACAAACTTCAATATTTCTAGCAGGAACACAATAAACAATATCTTTATATGGTGCATGATACTTGTTCCATTACTTTTTAGGAATTTCAATATAAGAGGCAAAGGCCTTAAAACAATTTGCAAGAACTTGAGAATCAAGACCATACTCAATACTAATATTATGAAAATTATCAGTTCCCATAAAAGATTTAATGCATTCGTAATCATAATTTATACCTAAATTTATTCCTTTATCATTCTCCCATGCTTCAGTATTTTCTTGAATACGGTCTAGAAGATACCATTTAGCTTCTTCTTTCATACGTGTAAATGATCCAGCACAAGAAGCATCCAATAAATCCTTATATGAAGAGAAAGCCTTGCATAAAAGTTATTAATAATAATAGGATCTCATGAATGGGACATTTAAGCATTAGTAACTTCAATCTCCCCCAAGCTTGAGCTGTACTCTCTCCATCACGAGGCCAAAAGTTATATATTTAATTCTGATCTCTATGAATCTCACTAAGAGGATAGAATTTAGAATAAAAGAGAGGTACAATTTCCTTCCATTTAAGAGATTGACCATTCTTTAGCAGCTTATACCATTCCTCAGCTCTGCCTTTCAATGATAAAGAGAATAAATTTTTTTTAACTTGAACCGCTATAATACATGCACACTTGAACAACCCGCATAATTCATGGATAAAAAGCAAATGATCACCAGGATGGACAGTTCCATCTCCAAAATAGTAGTTATCCATAACACGATCAACAATTTTTGTAGGTATTTTAAAAGGATCTAATTCAGCAGGTGGTGGTTCATCTACTACCTTAGCAGTGGTAGTAGCTTTCCAAAATAGGAAACTAAGTGAATTATACATATTGAAATAAAATAACAAACAAAAATAAACAATACTCATAGTATAAATTTCCTTTACCAGTTCCACTCTTCAATAGCGTGTCACTCCCCGACAACGGCGCCAGAAAATAGTCTTGATGACCCACAAGTATAGGGGATGTATCATAGTACTTTCAATAAATAAGAGTGTCGAACCCAACGAGGATCAGAAGGTGTTGACAAGTGGTTTGGATCAAGGATTCACTATAAATACTTAGCAAATGGATTTTTAGGGGTTTTTGATAATGTAGATAAATAAAATGCGAGTAAATAAGACAATAATAATAATTGCAGTAAGTGGTCCAATCCTTTCTTCAGCAAAAGGCAAGACGGTTGTATTACATAAGATGACCAAATGTTCTCGAGGACACATGGGAATATTATCAAGTGCTTTCGCTTCATATAGTTGATTAATCTTCTTTGGTTGGACAAGTGTTGTGTGGGTGAACCTATGCTAATGTACCGACCTTACTTGGACTAATACATACTTGCAATTATACCCCTTGCAAGCATCTGCAACTACAAGGAAGTAATTAAGATAAAAACCTAACCACAGCATTAAACTCTGAGATCCTACACTCCCTTGTGCAATGGTTTCCTAACAGGGGTTTAGGTTTCTATCACTCCGAAAAAACCCACAATTAGTATCCAAATACACAATGCATTCCCCTAGACCCATAAAGGTGAAGTATCATGTAGTCGACGTTCACATGACACCACTAGAAGAATAGCACCACAACTTAAATATCAAACCATTAAATATTTCTCAACTCAATTCCACTACTAACAACATGACTTCTCCCATGTCCTCAAGAACTAAACGAACTACTCATGAGACATCATATGGATCAAGATCAGAGATGAAATAATGATAAGTAACAATCTGAACATGAACAATAATCCAATGGTTCCACTCAATAGCATCAACTACAACAAGTAATCAACCGGGAAAGTTTCCTCTGAAGCAAGAACCAATTGTTGGTGGTTGTGATGGTGGAGATGATGGTGAAGATGATGATGATTCTTGATGACGTTGATGGCGATGATCTCCCATCTCGGAAAGGAATTTCCCAGCTTTTCCATTTGACGGTTCATCCTCCAAAAGACATCAAACATGCAAAATAGATTAAATAACATAAGTATCATATCTTAATATGAAATATATCAATGAATAACAGTAAATTATGATATAAAATAGTGATGCAAAATGGACGTACCAATAAGCAACAAGGTGATAGCAAGATATAATAATTTAAGCACGATGGCTATCACAAAGTAAAATGCATAAGTAAAGGGGCTTGGTTGAGAGATAACCGATGGACGCGGAGAGATGATTTTTATCCCGAAGTTCACTTCCAAAGAAGCTACATCTCCGTTAGAGAGGTCCGATAGCGTAATGCTCTCGGAATGCCACAAATGGCTCATCTTGAGGTATGGTGGCTCGATGCTCACCCAACGCCATGCTAGGCCTCAACCCAAGATGCGAAGGCACAAAAATCACTGATGCCACAACAGTCTCACACTATTATCCTGTGAGCTCACCACAAAATCATATCATGATCCACTATGGGATACTTGAGGACGGTCACCAAACCCGTACAAGGAAGGGGCTATCTTCACAACTCAATTGGAGGCTCCCAAAAATCACCACAAAGGCCTCTAGCTTGAGGAATCTCCACAACTCAATTGGATGCCCGAAGGGTATCATACCACAACCACACGACCGTCTAGGGTTCCAAGAACCCAACAGTAACAATCCCATAAGCTTGAACTCGCTGAATCTTTGAGGAGAACTCAAACCTATGCAGCAAATGCAAGGGCAAGTCCGCCACTCCCAAATTCCACCAAAACTAAAAAAACTATTCGGGAAATAAGGGAGGAATAACACAAGAGGAGAACACAAAACTCTCCAAGATCTACATCCCAAGAATTCCTTCACAAAGAAGGGATTTGGTTTGGTGGGGTTGTAGATCTAGTTATTCTGTCACAAATCCCTCAAAAAGATGAAAGAGTCATAGGAGGGAGAAGGGGAGAGGACAAGCTCTTCAAGGTCAACAATGTAGGAGAGAGAAAGAGAGAGAAAAATACCAACCAAAGAGCTGACCCCCCCCCCCCCTAGAAGGGGAAGAGAATCCCCTTTTAAAGGGCTCCCAGAATCTGACTGTTTGGGCCATTTAGTGTCTGGCCGGTAGTACCGATGAGCCACTAGAAGATCTGGCCAGTCCAGTTCAAATATCTCGAAAGTAGTACAAACACCAGTTGTGCAGGCCAGAAGTTCTGCCCGAGGCGGGTCAGAACTTCCGACCGGTACTACCGGTCTACTACCGACCAAGTATCGATAAAAATACACGACCAATTAGAGAGATGATTGCGGGGTGTTTGGGCTGAGCGTAAGTGAGCCAGAATTTCCATAGGTACTACCAGTGGAAAAATATGCCTGAGCGATACTTCCGGTGGAGCAATGATACTTCCGCTCGATGCGGGCCAGAACTTACGCCTTACTTCCGATCAACTTCCGCTAAAAAGCATTTAAAGAGATACAATGTTCTGAATGAAAACCAGATCTTAGCGGAAGTAGTCCGGAACTTCCATCGATACTACCAGCGGCAATTAAATATGCCCTAGCGGTACTACCGGTGGCACGCTGGAACTACCGGTCCAGGCAATAGCACAAAGCAAAATTGCGATAACTTTTGCATTCGAACTCCAAACTAGATGAAACCATTTTTGTTGGAAAGATAACAACATGTAGAATCCAACAAATATTGGGTAACAACAATGGATAAAATATCATGTATGTATATGTGAGATACCTCCCAAGGTGTATGGATAAAATATCATGTATGTATATGTGAGATACCTCCCAAGGTGTCGAGCCAGTAAAACCCGCAAGATAAAAACGCAATACGATATTCAAGGGAAAATCGATTTTGATGAACAAGAGCTTGTTATGAAGATAACCAAAAGCTATAGATACTTACATGGAAAATATCCAAACAACAACCAAGAAAGATGATGCAATAATGCAAAGGTTTGAGCTCTCTCTGAAACATATGATTGAGTCACCCACTTGAGATCCCCTCTTGATAGTACGACTGTCTATCCTAAACCCGGTCTCCCAACTAACAACATAAAACCGGCAAAAGAGAAAACCTATCAAGACCATACCTTTGCCTTGAGCATTCCACCTGATCTTGATGTAGACTGTCTTGTCCTCCTCAAGATGGAACACCTTTCTTGATTGCTCTTGCTCGCTCTTACTTGAAGAAGACTTGCGAATTTCTCCACCAAACACCAAGGGAGACCTCTTTTGAGAACGTGTATTCATGAATACATGATTACCGAGGATGGTATGTTTAAAGCATGGTGATCTACTAGATATGGTGCATCTTGAGCTTGCACTCCTTTCTTCTATCCCCATAAGGATGATGTATTGAAGATGCACATGAGAAACTCCATCTTCTTCTTCAAGAAACTCTTGATATTCTTCTTGTTCTTCTTCAAGACACTCTTGATCTTGTTCTTCAAGACACTCTTGATCTTCTTCTTCATTTCATCTATCTTGAAACCAACACACATGGTCCAAGCGATGCCAATGGACAAAATCTAAAAATGAAACTCAAATCACACATTAGTCCATAGATATTATCATTAATTACCAAAACCACACATGGGGCATACATGCCCTTTCAATAACTATATTTGGCATAACAGAGTTAAATATAAGCACCCCTATTGTTTATATTTACATTATATGATCAACCTTTTTCATGCAACACCCCACTATAGCCTCATGCCTTGAAGGGAATATGCCCTGAGAGGCAATAATAAAGTGTTTATTATGTGTATTCCAAGTATATGATAGATGTTTATTTTGCATGCTATAATTGTATTAATACGAAAACATTAAAACATGTGTGTTTAATAAACAAATAGAAAGTTCCTAGTTATGCCTCTCTCATAAACTAGCTCGTTGATTAACAAGATGATCAAATTTTCCTGATCATAGACATTGGATGTTGTTAATAACGAGGTCAAAACATTAGTGTAATGGTGTGATGAACATTCATCCGAAGTATATCATTACGATCAAAGTCATTGAGTTTATATTGCTATAATAACTTACGAAGTGATCCTAATCCTTAGACCATGAGATCATGTCAATCACTAACACCGGAAGAGTTTCTTGATAACATCAAACGTCACACCGTAACTAGGTGATTATAAAGATGGGTTTAGAACTACTAAAGTGTTATGTTTAGGCCCATGGATCGAGAGTGGAATTTGTTCATCCCGATGACGGATAGATATACTCTAGGCCCTCTCGGTGATATCACATTGGTTAGCTTGCAAGCAAGTGATTTGATCACTAGAATGTTATATCACGGGAACGAGAAAAGAGTGCATGTCAGTAACGAGATCAAACTAGGTATGGAGATACCGATGATCGAATCTTGTACATGTAATATATAGCGAAACAAAGGGATTAAGATACTAGCGTAAAAGGTTCCGACGATCACAAAAAAGTCATCGTTGAATGTGTGGGAGTCGGTATGGGTCTCCAGATCCCGCTTCTGATTATTGATCAGAGAAGGGTCTCGATCATGTCCATATTATCCATGAACTGTAGGGCGGCACACTTAAGAGGACACCGACATCCAATTGGAGCAAAAGTTTCATGCCGGAAAGAATAACAAGCGCAGGAATTTATTTTACTAGATACCGAAACAGGTTTTCGGGTGAAATTGCAGAAAGTGTTTTTGCATGTGAAATGAAATACTATCAAGGGGTTATATGTGAATGTTTGTCAATAAATTAATTGACAAAATTCTGAATAAAAAAGGAGTTTTATTTAATGATAGTTTGCATTAAATTTGGTGGAAACTTAATGGGAATTTGAGTGGGATTTTGAGTGGAGGGAATTGAAAGGATTTTTGTGAGTGGAGTGTTCACCCACATGAATGAGGGGAGGGCAAGGGGGAAGCCCCATGCGCCGGCCACCCTCTTGGGGTTCCCCCCTCTCCTATAAAGGCACTCCCTTCCTCACTTCTCACTCACACCTCCTCATGAAGGATCTCTCTCCCCCTCTAGTATTTATCCCCCATGGTCTTGGACTAGCAAGATACATGTTCCCAGTGGCTATTCGGCAAGAAAGAGTTGTGCTTCCGCTGCATCACTAGAGCGAGGAGGCGGAGGTTGCTCGGTGCCTTATACGTGTGTGCGAGCACGGATCCGCTGCTGATTTGCGGCGTTAGGACTTCCTCTCGATCTTGAGATCGACAAGAGATCGTCTACATCAACCACGAGTTTTACTCGTTAAACTTTTTCGGTTTTCAAGGGTATGTTCTCTACAGATATACATTCGCCCGTTGTTTGTATCTAGTAGATAGATCTTGGTACATAGTTGTTCCCATCGTAGGAAATTTTTTGTTTTCTATGCTGCGAACCCTACATGCCTATGCTTTTAGCCACTGAAAGTTTCAGGTTTAGTACTTTCGGCAAAAAAATGGAAATTTGTTGTTTTTGTTTACTGTTTTCTTTTCCTTTTTTGATTCAGTTGATGCAATTACCACTTGTTTCCTTGAGAATATTCATGCATAGGCGTGGTTGAGAGTGACGTCTCAATTTCTAAAGCCTTATTGCTATTCTTGTGTTCCCCTTGTGTCGAACTATACATTTGGGTGATACTTCCCATCAAAGATTTTAGCGATCCCCTATACTTGTGGGTATCAGCGACCCGCGAAGCGCACATCACCCATAACCATGGTGTCCGTCCACAACAAGAATTAGCTTCAACCGACAAGAACGAGTTGTCGAGTGAGTTAGGGGTGGGGTGCAACAACACATCGCACTCCGCTGGCTTGCCATATCCTATCCGTTGGCATCACAAAAGAATGGGGAAAACCGCTTATAACTTATCCTCACCATCGGAGAGAAGATCAAGCAGCGCTGCTCGCAGATCTAGTAAGAGGGCGTTGGGGAAGCATGACGATGATTGTGTATTGGACAGAAAAATTCAACCTTCGAGTAGTCGGTGTCTTCGCAGGCAGCAGCAACGCGGGGGAGAAATGCACCGATGGAGCAGGGTGACAATGGATTAAGGCAGCAGCAGCGCTGCGGGGAAGCGGGCAGCGAGGGCAGGTGGCAGCATAGTTACCGCGACATGAGAGTGAGTGAGCTCAATGATAAAGATGGCCGAGAGCGAGCGAGGAAGATGTGAGGACTGTGGCTTCTATCGGAAATTTGTGGAGTTTTTTTTGTAAATTGGCCCTTGCAACAGGTATTTCAAACTAGAGGGAGTATGATTGAACCCGCTTGCGCTTGAAAGTTTTGCATAATCTCTCCCCCGTGGAATACAAGAGGGAAACCCCCACCCTCAAAAAGAAAAGAAGCGGGACCCACCCACATCGTACTCCTAGTTTATTTTATGATCTATAATTTAAACCTGGTCTCAACATTCAAACTAACAATTACAAAATAAAGTAGAATTGAGATTTAGTAGGGATCCCACTTGACACCTTAATTCTACCGATTCAGTTCAAGGAAAACATTCAAGTTAAAGCATGACTGGAAAAACTGTGTTTGGGAGAAGAAAATGGCCACTAAACTGTTGTTTTGATCTATGTTTGAACAAGGGATAAAAAAGGAGCAGTACCCATGAACAAATGCACACAGTGATCAGAGGTGCTAACAAATGCTTGGTCTCGGTCCAGTCTACATAGCAGCTAGCACCAACTATAGGATAAGAATCCTCATCGTTGCATCGAACTATCTACATGATAAGTCTTGTTCACCCCATAACCACTCATCCTCATGAAGTGCCAATGGAGACAAAAACCAACGACCATCGCCAACCACAACAAAAGCAATGCCAATGACGCCGAGGACAAATATGTTGTTGTTTCTCCCTGATCACTACCGAAGTGAATCTACTTAGAACCCTAATTAGACCTTGATCAATGTAAATTAGTAGGGTTATGTTGCTTATTGCTTTTGGGTTAGTCCTAACTGAAAGCTATTAAGGATTAGTGTTGTTGTTAGCATTGAATGAACATGGTTCAATTTCAATTGGAAGATCAACTGTCATGACCATGCTCAAGTTTTATGTTTTAAAGACCATGTCATGAGTTCAAGGTTACAACCCAATTCATATTTTTAAATCGCCCAATGATGTAGATCAATGCTAATTAATCATGATAAACTAATGTTGATTAAATTAGCATGAATGTGCTCTTAAAGAATGGAGATGGAGGGGCACTTAGGTAACCCTAGGGAATTTCCCCATTGTGTCACCCAATTAGATCCATTTTTAAGATGTGGTTCGGGCTTCCTAAAGCTCGGCGATGAAACCATATTGTTGGCTCTCCGCCGAGGTCCTACATAGCCGCGCCGTGTGAGGGCATCAACGCCATGGCGGACCAACAAACAACTTGAAGGGAGGCAAGATGGGATTTGAGGAAAAACACGAAATGAAACATAAACAAAAGCACAAGAGAACAACACAACAACATAAGAAATGGTCCGAGATCCAGTAAAGTCTTTGCTACCTAGCTAAGAGCTTGGTTTTCCGCTAAATCTAGCACCTTATTTTTTACGAACATCAAAATAGTTTGATATGAATCAAATTTATTGCCAAAAAGGTAAAATGTACTCTCTTTGTTTCTTAATACATTGCGTATAAGTTTTAGTTAAAGTCAAACTTTATAAAATTTTGCTAAGAATATAAAAACTTAGTGCTATGATATCAAATCGGTTTTATTTGAAGCACCAAATATGATTTCATATAATATGCATTTAGTATTGGCAATGTTGATACTATTATATATTTTGGTAAAGTTCATAAAACTGAATTTGCCAAAACTTATATGCAATGTACATTAAAAAAAAGAGAGTATCATCCTTCTGTTTATTCCTTGTCTTTTCTTTCTCTCCAAGATTTGTTAAGTTATAAAAAAACCGACCGTCTATATGTTCCTCCGGCCTTTCCATGTGACCTGCTCAACGGACAGAACGGAGCCCTTCCCGCCGCACATCGAGTCCAAGGGACACGTTGGCCCCACGCCAGCCTCCTCCCGGCCCGACGTGCGATACTGATTAAAGCAAGGAAAGCCAGCTTCGCTGTTACGTCAGCACCGGGGAAGGCCTTCCTGCCTTCTTCTCGCCTCGACGCGGCGACGCCTACCCTCCTCCAAATCGATTGATCGATCGATGGAGAGAGAAACCCTATCCTCTCGAATGGAGGACTCGAACAGCGACGAGATCAACCCGCTGCCGCCGCCGCCGGTCCACCGGCGCCCGCCGCGCCCGCGTAGAATCACCCCCGAGGGCTTCGTGGCCGCCCTTCGCCGCCGGCTTAGCTCCGGCGCCGCGGTGGCCGCGCGCGCCAGCTTTGCGGCGGACTCTGGGGACGAGTCCGCCTCCACCGAGCCCTCCTCGTCGCACCGCCGCGCCGACTCAAGCGGGGACACCTCGTCCGCCGGCCGCGGAGGAGGCGGAAGCGGCGGGGACTTCGCCGCGTTCAGCTTCCGCGCGGCTTCGCCGGTCCACCGGAAGGCGAAGGAGAGTCCCCTGAGCTCCGACGCCATCTTCAAGCAGGTGAGCTCCTCCCCATTTTGTTCACAGGATACCTGTTCGTTTAAATGCGAGCGCTCTATCGGCTGTTCGTTTATTATTTCTTAATTTTCTGGGTTTGATAAGTTTTATGGCTGTTATGTACAGTAGTATAATTAAGGAGTCTTAGGTGTTGCTCTTTTGGTATGATTCTGACACCTTTCAGGTCGTTGATGCCTGCGAGAAGCCACAAATCTAGTACAGTGCACTATGATTGTTGGAAACTATCTCACGGGGTCACGTGATAGTGTGGTTAGTAGTTGCATGATCTGTGTAGAGATGACCACGCACGGGCTCAAGTTTGTTGAGATGGTCACCGGTGGTTGTGGGGTATGTAGCTGTAGCTGATAACCTTCTGAATGCACTATATATTAGTGTTTCAGCTAACCCAGGTAGCATGCTGAAATGAGTCGGGCGGATCTATCCTTTTCGCTAATTATTTATCTCTTTATCTTTTGGTTTATTTTCGCCAGAGCTGCATTTATGGATGTCATAGCTTCTAGCTGCTAGAGCCTCTGTTCCCTGATACTTTTCTTTGTCATTTTTAACAGAGTCATGCGGGCCTTTTCAACCTATGCATTGTTGTTCTGGTTGCAGTGAACGGAAGGCTTATTATTGAGAACTTAATGAAGGTTCTTATCTGCCCTTTCTCATCTACCAGATATATACCTTTGCCTTAACTTCTTCATAGGTATACCGGAGTATTTGTTAAGTCTTTGCTTCTGATGCTGTTTGCAGTATGGCTTCTTAATACGAGGTGGCTTTTGGTTTAACTCCAGATCATTGCGAGATTGGCCACTTCTAATGTGCTGGTAATGTTCAGTTCTGCTACTGTATGTGCCACTCTTCTTGTGTATTGCGTTCTGTGAACTGATCGTCTTTACGATTTCTTGTTCCAGCCTTACTCTACCAGCTTTTCCCCTGGGCGCATTTGCAGTTGAAAAGTTGGCATTCCGTAATGTTATTACTGATGCTGTAAGCCAAGACCCTCTTAACTATATATAGCGTAGCTTTCGTTACTGATACTCTGTTTTCTGACAAACAGTTTATGGAGTTGTCCATGTATTTTATATTTCTTGGCCTCTCTTGTTCAATCTGTCATTTCTTCATAGTTGTGTACTCTGCACCAACTAAACACCGATTTTATGGTCGTTTGTTGCAGGTTGCTACCTTTCTCCATGTCATTCTTACAACTGCTGAAATTGTATATCCAGTCCTTGTCATTCTTATGTAAGGACATGCATATTTTTGAATATGTTGTGGATTATGCGTTTTGTGCAACAAGAGATTCTTTTCATTTATTTGTCAAGAATGTCACATAGTTGGAAGAACAAAGTGCATAAGCACATGTACCCTATATAGTATCTATTGTGTACGTTTAGTATAGAATTTAGTTTCATTTTAAACTCTTTATGTTAAAGCTTTTGCACCAATATGATACAATTGTTTTGCTTTGTCCTAATACCACATCCTACACTTGGTTCAGGTGTGATTCAGCGGTTGTGTCTGGTTTCTTGTTGATGTTTATTGCCTGCATTGTTTGCCTGAAGCTTGTATCTTTTGCACATACGAACCATGACATAAGGCGATTACTCATAAGCGATAAGAAGGTATGTTTCCATCATTATCCTTCTGTTTCATGTATGTGCTTTTGTACTCTGTTTGGGCAAGGTGGGTTGGACCACAGCCAAGAAGGGGTAGCAGATAGTGACATTTCTTTGCCTACATAGATTGTATTACTATAGCAGTAGTAATAAATGACAGTGTAAGTGATAAAATTGGGGTGGGAAGGGATGTGGGGGCGGCGTAAAAGGAAAATTTGTTCAAAGTTATCGCCAAATGATTGACATGTGTTCAGGGAGAAAAATAAATGATAGTTGTATCAGAACAAATTACATGACTTCAATAATGCTTCAGTTTTGAAAATGCTATAAGTTATACTCCCTCCGTTTCAAAATATAAGATGTTTTAGCTTTTATGAAACGAATGCATCTAGGCAAATTTTAGTATTAGGTTCACTCTGAACCTACACACTAAAATGCGTCTAGATACAAACCGCTTCACAAAAGCTAAAACATCTTATATTTTGAAACGGAGGGAGTACATTCTACCAAAGGACTCTACATAAATGACCATCTTTAATGGATTTGGTTGTTCAGTTCCTATAATATTCATGAAACACTGCTTCTGTTCCTATAATTTTGCCGTCTATTAGGTTGATAATGCACTCAGCACAGCTGACATGGATAATTTACAAGCTCCAACTTTGGGAAGTCTAATATACTTCATGATGGCTCCAACATTGTGCTATCAGGTATTTCAACGATTGGCAATTCCAAATCAGTTGTGCAAACCCTAACTTCTAAAATGTGGTTATTCTGATTCGCCTGTTTTCATGATTCCACCTGCATATTCATGTCATAATTGGTAAAGGAACCGCCATACATTGTTTCCTATACATTTTATTACTGCCTACTGAACCATAATTGTTTCCTTTTATTTTAACAATATTCTACTTTATCTTGAAAGGGTGGAAATGTTTCTCTAGCTAAAAAATTTGAAGTTGGCATGCTTGTTAGCAAGACACTTAGGTTGCATTATATGGTGATAAATAGCGATTGATCCAAACCTTCTAAAAGTGGCTTATTATGACCTGCCCCTTCATAGTGCGCTGCTTGACCCTGTTTTGAGAAAGAGCTTTGCTCTTCTGGGCGCTCCTCTGGTCACAAGAAGGAAAAAGGACTCCGACCAGGTTCTTCAGTGCCATGCATCCTCTTGTCGGTGTTACTTTCCTGCTTCCACCAGAACCCTTATCGAAAAGTGGCATTGGGGTGGACTATGATAATCCAGACTATTCAACCAGCTTTTTCCTATTTTAGTGTTCGGTATGACCCGCTTTTGTCTACTTTTGTGACACCACAGCAGATTATAAAATAAGCACAACAAATCACAGTTCAATAACCGCAAACTAAGCCTTAATCCCATTTCTCTGAGCCTCTTTTTGGCTGGTTCCTGTTTCGTGTATTTACATATTTAATTTGCACATCTCACCGAGTCATCAACAACCCAATGTCTTGCTGGCAATCTTCATATAAAAACTTCAAACTTGAGGTCTTGAGTTAATTATGTTTGAGAGAATAAACTGTAGTCAATATTCAGTTTCATTAGTCAATCCAGTGGCACTGACAGTACAATGCTCTTATTTGCCTTTTTTATATTGTTGGAGATATTTATTTCTTTAAATTTTAGCTTCCGATTTCTACCTCTCTGCGGAAGGGAATGTAGCAGAGCAGATTATCCTCTGTTAAAATGAACTAATTTTTAGTATTAATCATGCAGCCAAGCTATCCCCGAACTTCACATGTTAGAAAAGGGTGGCTGATTCGTCAAATTATTCTGTACTTGATATTTACTGGTATTCAAGGCTTCATCATTGAGCAAGTAAGTCATTTATCTTTGTATGTCTCATAAAATACTCAAATGTGGTTCTTACTTATCTGTTGATATTTTTTAAATCGCAGTACATAAATCCAATCGTTGCGAACTCTCAACATCCATTAAAGGGAGGACTCCTAAATGCCGTAGAGACTGTTCTGAGGCTCTCATTACCAAATGTTTACTTGTGGCTTTGCATGTTCTACTGCTTTTTCCATCTCTGGTAAATTCCCATCTCTTGACAATCAAGTGGATAGTTTAATCTTAGGACATTGCCGGATGCAAGTATTTTTGTTCTTAAATTTGTACTCGAGATTTATCTGTCGTTTGTAAATGGTAGTATCTCTTAACACTCTCTTAATAATGGAGAGTTACACTTCATACTATCTTGTATTTTACAGGTTAAATATACTTGCTGAGATTCTTCGTTTTGGTGACCGTGAATTCTACAAAGACTGGTGGAATGCAAAAACAATTGATGAGGTGAAATACAAGATTTTTTAAGCTAGTCCTGATTTTTTCCCCTCTCACCAACAGACCTAATGTTGTTTATAATGTTTACTTCTGCTTCATGTGCTTATGTACTTGGATGTTAATAGTACTGGAGAAAATGGAACATGGTATGCTTCTCTTTTCTCTACCATGTTACTTTCTTGCAGAAACCATATCTGTCCATAAGCTTGCTTTTTTTTCCGATATCATATTCAAAAAACAACATGAGAATATGACAAGCTCAAATGGAACTGTTTTGACAAGATATCACCATTTCTATGCCAAAACATGAACACGTTTCATGTAGGTAAAAGAGTGGCAAATACCTCAAACTTTATCTATTTCGGCTATATTGCTTGCTGTTGTCCATTAACTTGTTTCTTAGTTTTTAACTTTTTTTATTGATGTCTACATTCACAGCCTGTGCATAAATGGGTTGTTCGTCATATATATTTTCCTAGCATGCGCAGTGGTATATCAAAGGTAAACTGCTGCATGTTTACTATGCTCTGCATGCTTTGGACATGGTTTAAGCTGTGTCATTTGTGCTGTTTTTTCCTGCAGGAAGTTGCTGTCTTCATATCATTTTTTGTATCTGCTGTGCTCCATGAGGTAAACATGCCCCCTTTTCTTTGCTCGGGCACTTCATATATCCACAATAGTTATTTAGCGCTCTTTTCCCCACTTTTTATACAAGTTGGTTCTGAGCTTATAAGACTGAAATGTGCCGCTGTGTGGTCATTGTTCTTTTTACACTGTTCAATAAAGTAGTAAATCGGCATGTTTTGAGTAACTCATGATGCCTTTTCTTAATTAATGTACACCAGCTATGTGTTGCTGTCCCCTGCCGAATTGTCAAGTTCTGGGCATTCTTAGGAATCATGCTGCAGGTATGTCAAAATTTACCACTGCATGATAGGATGATGTGCCATTTCATTCTCTTAAGTGATTAGTATGTTGTTATTTTCTAACTAAAAATGTGCTCGCTTTAGAGGATCATCTTGCACGTTGTATATATGTGGAAATTTAATTGTAAGCCGCATGATAGAATTGCTGGGTACATCCTGTTATACCATGCAAGACAATGAACTTTGCTTATACCATCTCCTTTTCTCCCTTGTCACCAGATCCCCCTCATCATATTGACATCATACTTGAAAAGCAAATTCAGTGATACAATGGTTAGCCATCTTTTCCATGTTTTCTACCAAGATGATTCTACTTTGATGTAGACCTGTTCTAATTGCCACTTTCAACAGGCTGGCAACATGATATTTTGGTTCTTTTTCTGCATCTATGGGCAGCCTATGTGCGTCCTCCTGTACTACCATGATGTGATGAATAGGATTGGGAAGAGCGGATAGAAGCACACATAATTTTTTCTGTTCCGTTACATAGCCAAAGGTTGTACACCATGGAGCCGCATAATTTCCATCACTGGCATACAGCCCTGTAATCTTTCTTGGAAAATCTAGTACAGTAGTAGATAATTTTACTATGTTTTTTCGTGGGTGGTTGCAGGGTTGTACCTGTACATAAGCTTTAGTTTATGATATACAATACTGCCTAATTGTTGGCGATGATAATTTCTTGAGAAATGGAATATTTATTTCCCTGACCTCTGCATTATATATGCATACAACCTTGATTATTTCATCATGTATCACAAATTAGCCTAATCAAAAGATTGAGACCATCTTTGATTCAAAGGATTCCATAGGGATTTTAGAGGATCCAAGTCCTTTGGATTTTGTACTATGGTGGTTGTATGATTGAATCATATAAGTTCTTTTTCCTAAAGATCCTTTGCACTACATCCCTTGGAAGATCTAACATTCACTCCCAACTTCTTTGTAAGAATCCTTTGTTTTTCTTGACATGGAATCAAACAAGCTTTGGTACACATAAAGGCCTTTTTGGATTGCAGGAATTTGAAGAAGTAGGAATTGGAAAAAATAGGATTGAGATGTCAGGTATGGTGAATCCCTACATAATTTCAAGACACGAGAATTTTCTGAGAAGTGCTTTTGGGATGGTGCACATGAATCAAACACGGGAATTTCATAGTATTATGGGCTTCTTTGGATTACAGGATTTTGGGAACGTAGGAATATGAAAAACACATCATCGAGATGTTTCGTGAGGTGGATTCCTACGTGATTTCAAAGCATAGGAATTTTGCAACAAGTGTCTTTAGATAGTGCACAAGAATTATACATGCAAATTTTGGAGTATTGATGAGAGAGTAGATAGATATAGTCAAAGTACAATGAACTTCTCAAAGAAATTAAAATAAAGTTTGAGCTCATGTTGCTATTTGTATGGAATTGAGGGCATATGAATGGATTCCATATAAATGTTGGAGGAATCCTATGATCCAAAGGGTTCCATAGGAGAAATTTCTTAGGATTCAAATCCTCCAAAATTGCTATGAAAGAGTAGAGTAGAGATAGAATGTCGTGCATTTGACTAATCAAAGGAATAAATAATATAAGATTTTATCTCGTGTTGAAATTCCCATAAAATGAAGGGGGCTGGATTTCATAGATAATTTGCTGACCTCAATCCTATGGCCCAAAGATTTTCATAGGAAAAGTTCCTATGGATTAGAATCATGTAGGATTTTCTTATGAAATTTCTCCAATCCAAAGGGGGTCTAAAATCATGTAGGATTGTGTTTTGTCCATTCCAGCAGTTTTTGAATCCCGCGAATAAAAAACGCCCTGGATGTACTATCTATTCACAAGCTTGAACTGAAATTTAGGGCAGTCCCAATGCTCCACCGTGTAGTGTATCTAAAACTGCCAACTTAGTAGGAACTTTATCGGCAAGGCGACGGGAACAGCCACCGCCTAAGAAACCCTCGCCTCCGTCCTCCTTCGCTAGATCGCCCCCCCCTCCTCCGGCTAACCTTGTCGGTGTCAGAAGGAGTGGGAAACCCGATCCATGAGTGCAATTTTCTAGTAAAAGTAATGATTTCAATAGATTAAGTTAGGATTTTGCTAGCCATCTTCCTCTTTGCTTCTACGTCATCTACAATAAGTAATCTTTATACCTTTGTTCGACGACAAGATCTACTTCTCGGCGTCAATTGTGGTGTTGGAACCAATTCTTTAGGTATGGGCCTTTGGACCTTGCTTCACCAGATTGATCTGGGTTTTTTCTCATGGTTGTTGCGAGAAGATTTGTCCTTGTAATATTTGTTCCGGTTGCTACATCCTCGACAATGGCGATTCTCGGTTCGCCACCGAAGTCGACCAAGCTGTTTGGTTACTTCTGATTGGACTATTGATGTTGGTACTCTTGCCGATATAGATGGATTACTCTAATGGCTACGCGTGTGCACGTAGCATTGACACTGCGGTTTAAATTAAAATTATAGAAGAACCTTCATTCTTCATTAGTATTTACAAATTTTGGTTGATATCTATTAGTTTTCTGTTGCCTTCAGAAAAATACAAGATGATGTCTTGAAAGAAGAAAGAGTTTGAAGACCTTGAAGAAGATTTGTTGGTTTTTTAGGCTTTATTTTATAATTGCTAGAGACAGTATTTGGCTCGGAAAATGATGGTGTTCCCCCGGACGATGGGATCGTCAGGGTCACCCCCGGACGCATGCTGCTCTTTTCCGTTGCCATATTGTAGGCGGGCC
Organism: Avena longiglumis; assembly: GCA_030063025.1. NCBI lineage: Eukaryota > Viridiplantae > Streptophyta > Magnoliopsida > Poales > Poaceae > Avena > Avena longiglumis. The sequence continues at coordinate 186,158,213 of CP125974.1, read as the reverse complement.
CGCTGGTAGAATGGTATCCCCAATTTTTTTCAACCGCTCATCCTCTATCTCATATGCTCGCTCGACACCAGATGGCTCCCGTCGGCGTGCATCACTGCTCCTTCTCCTGGGCTTCACCCCCACCACATGCCCCTGCTCCTCCATCAGAACGCCACCCCTCTAGCTCCTCCATCGGAGCGCCGCCATCGGGCTGGACTCCGCTGCCGTTGGGATGAATCTAGCCTCCGCCATGCTCCCATGGAGATCCCACGCCGCTGCACGCCTCGGAGCAGAGCTGTTGTCCCCCGAGACAGGGGCGACACGGTGCTCCTCAGCGACAGATATGCGTCGAGGCCTGCTCACCTGAGCCCGCCACCCGGAGCCTCCAAGGTCCATGCAGGTCCACACCTCCCCGCTGCTGCAAGCCCTCACCGCCTTCCTTCGCTACAAAGGGAGGCCGACACTGCTACAGGAGACGGCCAAATCGGCTGCAAGCTTGGACGCCATGGCCGCCGCTCCTGCAAGTCCTCAAGGCCGCCTACAAAACCTAGCCTTTGATTTTTGCTATATTGATATTTTTTTTGCTCTCTCTGTTTTTTTGTTTTGCTACAATACCATAAAAATTTTGCTACAAGTTCTCCGACGAGGTTTTCCAGCTAAATTCTCCGGCAATGTCTCTAGCGAAGTAGGATTTTTGCTACATTAGAAGAACTTTGTTGCTACAACCGTCTTGTGGTTTTGCTACAATAATTTCAACTTTTTGCTACAAGGTCTTCGGCGAGAGTCACCGGCGAGTTTTTTCCGACGATGTCTCCGGCGAAGTCGGTTTTGCTGCATTAGCACAAGTTTTTGCTGCATGATCTTCGGTGAAGTTTCCGGCGAGACGTTCTGTTTCTGAAACGAACCATTTTTTTTTTTTGCTTCGGAAGCAAAAGCGGGACATATGTAATAGATGTTTTGCAGCAAATGAACACGTGTCAGCACGGAAAGCAGAACGATAGGAGCTCCCCATCGTCCGGGGAACGCCTAGCACTTGCCTTTTGGCTCTCTCTATTATTATATAGTATTTGCTACTATGAATATATGGTGATATTGATTGTAAAAAAACTACCAACTTAATTAGAGTAGTCTCGTGTCACAAATCTTTACCGGTTTTCCGGTAATTAACCAAGCACCTTCTCTTAATTAATGAAAAGGCGAATTGTTTTTTTTTCTTGCGTCAGTGTGGGTGACGGATGTCGTTTTCTTCCTTGTGGAATCATCGCTGTTTATTGCCCTTTGCATCCGGCATAGGTTCCATCAACGAGACCCGGTCTTGTTCAAAAAAAAATCAACGAGACCCGGTCTATATGCATTGTTCTGCAACTCCATGTCCAAGCTAACTAGCTAAGTATATGTGACCAACTTACATGGATGTTCCTGTTGGTGGTGAAGTCTCGACTGATCGTCCTTCGAAAGGCCATGTGCTTATCGCCATTGCATAGGGCGTCGGCCCTGTTCAAAAAAAAAAAATAGGGCGTCGGCGGCTTCCGGTGTCAGAGTGTGTCTCGGCAGAAGGATATACCCTTCGATGACATATTGACATCTATGGAGCTCCTAGATCTGCATGATGTCTCTATACGCGCAGCAGTTGTCGCCCTTCGTCTGAGCCAACTACACTCCTTACTGTAGCAGCATCTCCACTCGTGTCTTTCTAGGCCAAAATTCGGATTTAAATTTAGCAGGACAAAACGGTCTCGCGTTCTCAGGCCATGTTCCCATGCGAAGAGACAACGGCAAAACATCTGAACATTATCGTTCCCGCCGCGAACTCTAGGCAAAATCTGATCGAGAGAAGTACGATCCAAAATATTCGGCGACAAAATTATTACAGAACTGGATAAAACTGCTCGGCGATCAGTCGTCGACGGGATGGGCTCCTCCAGCATGGCCAATGCGACGGGGTTGGGCGTACCGACGGCGTTGACGGCCGACTGGTCGGAGGAGGTGGAAGCAGAGCTCGGCGAATCAGTGGCAACCGAGACGTTCGACGCATCGGTTGGCGTGATCTCGGCGTTGTCCTCCTGCAGGATGGCGTCGCGGCGCGCCATGTACCAGGCCTTGACCGGCGTGCTCATCGCCGGCGTGTCTTCGCCGCCCATGAGGAACTGGAGATCCGTGTCCCTGTTCTTGGCGGCGTAGTTGGCCTGATCTTGCGGTCCTGGTTTTGCAGCAGCTGCGCCCACCTCTCGTCGGTCTTCCCCGCCCTCTTATCGGCATGTGCCTTCGTGTCGGCGATGCACTTCTCGACAGAAGCCTGGAGGCGCTCGACGGGAGGCTACGCTCATCGAACACTTGCTTCACGCGCTTCTAGTAGTTGTCGGAGTTCTGGTTGGCACCGGTGATAGGATCCATGCTCACCGATTTCCAGGCGTCGGCGAGGCAAAGATCCTCAGGCACCGTCCACTTGATTCGTGGCTCGGCGCCGACGTGCCCGGCTTCCTCTTGCATCGGCCTTTCGCCGGAGCCAAGGCAGACCCCTCGGCGTCCTCCATGTCCTCGGACTGCATCTGTTCGGCCTGGCCCTCGGCGAAATCCTAAGACTCGATGCCGTGTTCGGCATCGGCTCGGGACTGTTCTTGAGTGAAGCAGGATGGGTTGCCGGGACCTTGGGTGATGATGTCCTGCATGTACGCCTCGGTCGACATTCCGCTGAACAGGTTGTGCGCGTCAGCCTCGCCGAAGGTCGCAGGCAAGGAGCTGCCGCCGAATGGAAGTGGGCCATTGCGCATTGACGACGAAGGGCCTGCGTACGTCGGAGAGGTGGAGCAGGGAACGTTGATGTCGACGTTAAAGACCGAAGGAGGGCGAGGAGCGGGGCAGGGGAAAACCACGTTCGTGTTGAACCCGCCGTCAAACTCGGGGGAGGAGTACCTAGCTCTCGTTGAAGCCGGCCGGCGAGATCGGCGAGAACCCGACCAGCGAGCTGACGCTTGGCTGGCTCTTCCAGTGGGTAGCGTAATGCGGGGGGACGATCGCCCTCGGGCACGGCATCGCCGCACGAGACGCCTCCGCCTGCTTCGCCTATCGCCTGATCGTCGGCGCTCGTTTGGGCCTCCGCGAGCGTTTGGGCCTCGGTGAGCTCCTTCGCCGCCTTCGCCTCTCCTTCCTCTCCTTGCGGCCCCCGACTCAACCTTTCTTTTCTACACAATGGCCGCCCACTCGGTGTTGGTTATCCGTTCGGCCTCTTCGTCGGCGCTCTCGGTTTACTCGCCTTTTTCTCCTTCGGCTTGCCGAGGTTGGATCTGGATTTGATAAAACCCTTGGGCGGCATGGCGGGCGGGAGTTCGAAGAACTGGCGGGAGGGGGGAGGGGAGATGGGGAGGAAAGGCGGGATGGGAAAAAGAAAAGGGCGAGAGTTCAGCCTAGCATCACCGATAGGGTTGGTGAAAGAACATGTGGGCCCCCATGTGTGGTTTTGGTAATTAATGACAATCTCTATGGACTAATGCTTGTATCAAGTTGTACGTGTAGGAATTGTCCATAGGCAATGCTTGAACCATTTGTTGGCTTCAAGGTTTGGAGAAGTGAAGAGGATCATGTGGTGACCAAGGTGTTCAAAGAATGATCCTCAGATTGGTCATGTGAGAGTTAAACCTATGGCAAGTATGTCTTGAAGAATAAGATGGAGTAATATCTCTGGTGTATCTTCAAGGCATCAACATAATGAAGAAAAGAAGAAATGATGTGCAAGCTAAAGATGTGCAATATCTAGAAGATCTCATGCTTAAAGCTTGCTATCCTCGGTGATCATGGATCGAGGAAGACAAGGTCAATGTAAAGGTTTCCCCATGTTGTATGGGGGAGTAACTTGCAAGTCTTCATCAAGCAAGTGTGTAAAAGAGCAATCAAGAAAGGTGTTCCATCTTGAGAAGGACAAGATCGTATACATCAAGATCAAGTGGAATATGCGCAAGGAAAAGGTATGATATTGATAGGGTTTCTTTCTTACCGGTCTCGTGGTGTTAGTTGGGGAGACCGGTTTATAGGATAGACAACCGTACTATCAAGAGGGGCTCTCAAGTGAGTAACTCGATCATATCTGTCAACACCCGGATTTTTCAATCCTAGATGCCTGTTATGCCATACATCGCAATCCCAGGATTACCATTTTTGCGAGACATAACATAATTGGATACCATAGTACATCATCCATTACAAACCGTACATAAGTTCTTACATAAATAGGGATCTCATGATCCAGTTCTTAATACAACATCAAGCAGCGGAATACGTAATAATAACGGTAGCGTAGGCGAAGCTCCATCTTCGGGGTCACAAGCAATGCTGACGATGGGAGATGATCCTAGTTGTCGTAACCTTCCTGGGGTCCATCCTCCAGATACTCCTCTTCATAGTCTGGCCATGGGAATAGCCAGGGACAAAGCCATGAGTACTCTTTAAGTACTCGCAAACTAATACTAACAAGGGAAAGGGGTTTTTGGTAATAGGACACTAGGCTCTAGGGTTGTTTTGCAAAAGCCAGATTTATCTCTACTACGTTAAGGAGCAACGAATGCTAGTTGAAGTTTTATAACACCTAAATGGGAACTTGTATTTCATCTCACAACCCAGTTGTGGTCAAGTCAAAGTCTCAATTCATGTCACAAGTTATTTTGAAAAGTCTGACGGGGGAACAATATGGCCACTCCAACTATCCATAACTGCGGACGCGGCTATTCGAATAGTTTGACACTGTGCAGAGATTGTACACTTTCACCACAACATTCGATACATCCGTCAGGAACAAATCCTGAATTCACCATACTCAGTATGCGGATAATCAATCCTAACCTTTCAATTACACGCCCTAGTATAAGTACCTCTCCTGTGAGTTTGGCCTCCCAACCATGACCAACTGTCATCTTGGGTACTGCACAGGTGGACAATCTTCACAAGGTAGCCTCACCTCAGACCTTGGCTGTGAGGGAACTAATACTAAGGTATATAAGTTTCCAGTCAAGCCCTACCCAATCTTCGGGTATTGTGGTTGTACGATAAAATTGGAATGGTATCGCATCCAGACAACCACAGTTTTATAAAGGGCTAAGGCTCATGCCTCAACATTTTCATCACCAAAATCATCAGGTGTTCGGAAACACATGTCCAAAACATTTCAATAGAATGATCCATCATTTCAAGGTTTTCTCAACCATTTTTCCACCAAGTATTCCCATCTAAAGTTGATCAAGTTTTATGCTTAGCACTAGCCTCTACAAGTGGGGGTAAGTACTAATGAGGGGTGGTGGACTAGTGGAGTTTCAACTAAGTACAACCTTATGTCTTAGGATGATATCAAGGTTTCTAACTTAGGCCAAATTTTATGCTCTTTATGCAACCTTCAAGTATCCTTCTAGTATCTACCATTTATTCCAGTAAACTCTAAGTAAGAGCTTTGATAAAGAAAAAGTAATAAACTTGCAAATAAAACTAGGATTGGTTTATCAAGTGGTTATGATCATATATGCTTTAAGGAATATAGTGGCATGGTAGCAAGCAAGTAGTAGCTTGCATAGGTCAACTTGATTAGTAAGGCTTGTTAAAGTAGAGTGTCTTGCAAGTTTTAGCTTGCCTTGTGCAGAGCAGTGGTTGAATTTCTCCTCGGCTTCTTCTTCGTAGAATCCTCCTTCCTCCTTGTATCCTTGGTCGGTACTAGCGTCTATGAATAAATACGAGGTACACAATCACCAAAAAATACTTAACTACTTGCAATCATCACACACAAGGGTCCTATAGATGATCTAACATCATCACTAACATTACAAGATTAAGGCTTGGTTTAATTCCTTTCATTTTTAGAAAAGTAATTTCTACTCATTGAAAAACTACTTAAGATTTAATATTCTCCAAACCAAACATGGGATCATGTTGACACATGTCATCACCACATATTTTAGTCCATGGGAATATGATTTAAAGTCGTGTCACAATTTAATAAGGTTTTACCCTTTTATTTTAATTAAATAAAGTGACTAGAAATGCCTATGGGGCATTCTTTTATTACTTGAACATTATTTCTGCAAGTAAATCTATATATTTTTATATATTCTGAAAGGTATGGTTAAATGTGATTTTTGAGAGTTGGAATCAACTCAAAAGCTATTATGGTTTAAATTTGAAAAATGTTTGAATGCAGAAAAGCTTCTGCCTTGTTATTTTTACCATGGATGATCTATAGATCCAAATGACTTGAATCCAACGGGCTTTTTGAATTCAGCATTTCAAGACCTTTCTAAAAAAATTAGTTTCATTCAATTTGGTGCACTGAATTGATCTGGGTTGATTTTTGAAACTAGGTACATAAGTGTGTTTGAAATAAAATGGAAAAGGTTTAATTCAAATAACTGGGCTGCGCTGGAAAAGTTAACGGGCCGGCCTGCTAAGCGTAGAGCTTCCGCGGGCTGCTTAAGTGGGTGTCCCCACGCGTCAGTGACACAGGGGGGTGCGAAGCGGTACGGGGCAACGTGGTGCGTTCGATCTGATTCTAATCCAACGGCTGAGAGTCATCGTCGATGTTGAGCAACGCCGGCGAGACATAAACCTAGCGCGACCAGTGGGGGTTGCTGGGGGCTCACTAGGGTGCAGGCGAGGGTCCGCGAGGCGGGCGAACGACGAAGTCGACGACGGCGAATCTCCTGGTACCGGTGGCTTCTCCTGGGGCGGCTCCAATTGCTGGCTCCCTTCTTCTCAAGAGGCGGCGGGCTACGGTGAAATTCCGGCGAAGTGTTGCTCGCCTTGCTCCGGGAACGGTGTGGCACGATCAGTGATGAGAGGGGAGTAGAATGGTGTGAAGAATTCGAACGGGGGTGGCCTCTATTTATAGTCGAGCGAGGAGATCGACGGGGCGCATGGTGAGCTCATCGGGGGCGATGGTACAGACGGCTATTGGCATGGGCGAAGGTAGGGGACAGTGCGGTATTCCCTGGCGATGCTCAACGCTACGGTGGTGAGACGTGGGGCAGTGCGAGTTGGTCTGGAACACGTGACGCTCTGCGCGGCAGAGGCGGCGTATTCGACGACGAGCGGTGGTTGTGCGTCACGGCGGAACGGGATGTCCGCGGTCTCACAGGTGGTGGGGTCGTGTGCACGCGGGCGAGGGCGGCGCGCTGTGGGCTTTGGTCGAGGTGGCGCTCTGGCGCATGCTCGGCATGGTCGCCGGTCTAGGCGGTCGTGCGTGGTGGTCGATGGTGGCAAGGTTCGAGCCGATGTGGCGGGCGGACGGTGGGCTGCCTCCCAGACATGCTGGCTAGGCTTGTTTCTCCTCCTAGCGTGCTGTCGACATGGGGTGACAAGGTTGGCTTCGGCTGTTCCCCATTGATGGTTTTGGCAAGCTCACAGTGGTGTTAGTTCTTGGTTAATCTTGCTAGATGATCTACTGAGCTGGTTGTGAGCTAGATAGGGAACCAGTTAGGCAAGAATCACTTCTCACAATAGTGTTTGGATTTTGTTTGGTTTGTGTCTGCCAAGTGTTTGATGAAATGGCCGCATGAATTCAAGTTTTGAATTTTGAAAATAGTTTTGGTGGGTGTGCTAGATTGGTGCTGGTGAGTCTGCAGATGCTTGGGTTTTGAAAGTTGAGCTTGTTTGAGTGGTTTTTGAAAAAGTGGGATCTTCCCATATGATAAAGATTCAATTTTGGATTGTCATTTCAACTATGCATTTGAAAGTTTCTGGATGATCACAAAGTGGGACTTGATACCTTTTTATGAGTACATTCAAGGGGTGCAAAGATCCAGAAAAGTTTCTATTAGGTTCTGAAAGTTTGAGACAGCCAAAGTAGGCATGGGAGTTAAATTGGTCAAAATGACCATTCCTTTATTTTATTTGTTTTGATTTATTTGTCTTTAGGAAAGGTTTGGGAAATGTTTAGATGATGTTTCTTTCACCTAAGAAACATTTTACAAGCAAGGAAACACACAAACAAGGTGGTTGAAAAGAATTTCAAATTCAATGCATACACATATGCATGCTTTCAAAATTTTATTTAGAAAAGTTTTTGTTAACCCTAATTTTGATGCTTAGAGTTTGATGATCCAAGTTTAGTATTTTTGGGATGTTACAAACCTTCCCCCCTTAAACAAAATCTTGTCCCGAGATTTTAAAAAGGACGAAAAGATTACCTAGGATTTGAAGAGATCGGAAAACTCCGTCCTGATGTGATCTTCGCGCTCCCAGGTAGCTTCCTCTTCTGTGTGGTTGCTCCACTGAATCTTGAGAAACTTTATGCTTCGGGTTGGGGTAGTTCGAAAAGCTTCTTCCAAAATACGGATGGGTACTTCGGGATAAGTCAGATCATCATTGATCTCTATGGTCCAGTGATCGATATTTTTGAACACCTCGGTCTTCTCGGGGACTTCGAGACACTTGCGAAGTAATGAGATATGGAACACATTGTGCACGGCTGACATCTCTTCGGGTAGTTCCAATTGATACGATACTTCTCCTCGACGGTTCAGAATCTTGAAAGGTCCGATATATCTGGGGGCTAACTTTCCTTTGAGTTGGAAACGCTGCATTCCCTTCAATGGCGACACTTTCAGATAAACAAAATCTCCTATGTTGAAGGCGAGGTCTCTACGTCTCTTGTCGGCGTAACTCTTTTGTCTGGATTGGGCGGTCTTGAGGTGTTCACGAATCTTGTGAACCTTCTCTTCTGCTTCTCGTAGGATGTCGGGTCCAAAAATCTGACTCTCTCCTACTTCCGACCAGTTCAAAGGGGTACGACACTTCCTTCCGTACATGAATTCAAATGGGGACATTTGCAAACTGGCTTGATAACTGTTGTACGAAAATTCTGCAAACGGCAGACAGTCTTCCCACTTGGATCTATATTCTAACACACATGCTCTCAGCATATCTTCGAGTATTTGGTTTACTCGCTCCGTTTGTCCATCGGTCTGAGGGTGATACGCGGTACTGAAATCTAAACGGTTTCCTAAACCTTCTTGGACTTTCTTCCAGAATGTCGAGGTAACCTGAGTTCCTCGATCCGATCCGATGTTCTTGGGGACTCCACGCAAACTAACGATTCTAGCGATGTACAACTCCGCTAGTTTCGAACTCTGATATGTGGTCTTGACGGGCAAGAAATGGGCGACTTTGGACAATCTGTCCACTATGACACAGATAGAGTCATTTCCCCTACTAGAAGTAGGCAGTCCAGTGATAAAGTCCATTCCTACAGAATCCCATTTCCATTCCGGAATCTGCAAGGGTTGCAACAATCCAGCGGGTCTTTGATGTCCTGCCTTGACTCGCTGACATATGTCACACTTAGCGATATAGCTTCCGATTTCTCTCTTCATCTTATGCCACCAAAATTGCTCCTTTAAATCTTGATACATCTTAGTTCCTCCGGGATGGATAGAATAAAGAGTATCATGAGCCTCCTTCAGAATAACTTCTTTCAACTCAGAATCTGATGGTACACAAAGGCGTCCTTTGTACCACAAAACTCCCTCTTCGTCTTCGGTGAATCCGGGTACTTTGCCTGTACCGATACGACGCTTGATTCCGTCGATACTAGCATTTCCCTTCTGCGCCTCTTTAATCTGACTGATCAAAGTGGGCTGGAGTTCTATGCTAGCCAAAAATCCTTCAGTTACTAATTCCATTCGAAAATCTTCCATCTCTTTGTGCAAACTTGGTTGCTCCTTCAAAATCATGGAGTTCAAGCGGCACAGCAATCTGCTAAGGGCATCGGCTACCACATTGGCTTTACCAGGGTGATAGTGAATGTCCAGGTCGTAATCCTTAATAGGCTCAATCCATCTTCTCTGCCTCATATTCAGCTCCTTCTGAGTGAATATATACTTTAGGCTCTTGTGATCCGAATAAATTTTACAACGGTTTCCCATCAGGTAATGTCTCCATGTTTTTAGGGCTAGAACTACGGCTGCGAGTTCGAGGTCATGGGTTGGGTAGTTTTGCTCGTGCTGCTTTAGTTGTCGAGATAGATAAGATATAACTTTGCCTTCTTGCATTAGCACACATCCGAGACCAATCTTGGATGCGTCACAATACACATCGAAGGGCTTAATGATATCCGGCATGATCAAGATTGGGGCTGAATTCAATCTCCTCTTGAGTTCTTAAAAACTTGCTTCACATTTGTCGGTCCATTCAAACTTCTTGTCCTTCTTCAGCAATTGGGTCATGGGTCTGGCGATACTCGAGAATACTTCTACGAATTTGCGGTAATATCCCGCCAATCCGAGAAATGCACGAACTTGGGTTTGAGTGGTTGGGGCTTGCCAATCTTCTACACCTTTCACTTTGGCAGGGTCAACGGCAATTCCTCCGGCTGATACAATGTGACCGAGGAATCCTACCTCCTGTAACCAGAATTCACATTTGCTAAACTTTGCATACAACTGATGCTCTCTAAGGGTTCCAAGAATGGTCCTTAGGTGTAGCTCATGTTCTTCTTTTGATTTGGAATAAATCAGAATGTCATCGATGAAAACAACGACAAACTTATCCAGGAAGTCCATAAAAATCTTATTCATGAGATTCATGAAATAAGTAGGGGCATTGGTTAGTCCGAAAGACATGACTATATACTCGTACAATCCATATCTGGTGGTAAAGGCAGTCTTTGGAATATCCTCTGCACGAATTTTGAGTTGATGATAGCCAGTTCTAAGATCAATCTTAGAAAACACTTTGGCACCGGTCAACTGATAAAACAATCTTCTATCTTGGGCAAGGGGTACTTGTTCTTGATGGTGACATCATTCAATTTCCGATAATCCATACACAAACGGTTACCTCCATCCTTCTTGTCCACAAACAAGACAGGTGATCTCCATGGTGACGCACTTGGTTGAATCAATCCAATTTCCAGCATGGAATCCAGTTGCTTCTTTAGTTCTGCTAGCTCTGACGGGTTCATACTATAGGGTCTCTGGGCTATGGGTCCAGTTCCGGGGATTAGTTCGATGATGAACTCGATATCCCGATCTGGGGGCATACCGGGCAAAACATCTGGAAATACATCGGGGTATTCGCAGACTATCCGGACTTGGTCAATGGTAGGTTGGGCTATACTCTTGTTGCATTTGAATTGGCGAGGTAAGGTTTCAGATATATGCTCGACTAATATTCCGGCAGTACTGGTCATGGTTATGGCTTTCTTGGCACAGTCAATCAATCCTTTATGTTTGGACATCCAATCCATTCCTAGTACTACTTCCAAACCTTTAGTTCCGAGTACTATCAGATTAGCATAAAAATCTATGCCATGGATTCGGATAGGGACGGCTTTGCAAATTTTCCTAGTCTTAGTGGTTGATCCGGGGATTTGAACAATCATTACATGCTTCAGTTTGGTTGGTTGAATCTTACTAGTGCATGCAAATTCTTCGGTGACAAATGAATGCGATGCACCAGAGTCAAACAACACTCTTGCAAGTTTGAATTAACAGAAAACATACCCAAAGACGACGTCTGGGCGCTTCACGAGCTTCTTCAAAGATGCATGAGAAAAAGACGGCCGTTGCGGTTGAGTGAATTCCACAGGGCAAATCTTCTTCCTGGTGAACACGACGCTGCTGAGCTGGGACATTGGCATTGGGGGCTGTAGCATTCTTCTTGTTGGGGCACTCGTTGGAATAGTGGCCTTTATTTCCACAGTCATAACAAGTCACTTGCGACTTGTCCTTTGCTGCTACAGGCACAACATTGCTTCCAGTCCTAGGGGCAGTGTTGGTGTTGGAGGTAGCATTGTTGTTGTTGAACTTGGGTGGGGCACGATTGAAATTTCTAGCGTTGCCGGGGTTGTTGTGATTTCCTCCGGGCCTAGGGTTTCCATGGTTGGGATAGGTCGGACGGTTCATCGGGGGTCTGTTGGTTCTTGGGGCAAATCCTGGAGATGGGTTGGGACAATACTTTGGGGTCGGATGAGTTCCTGGCTGATGCATCATGCGACGCTTGCGGTTCTCATTGGCTTGGTTGATCTTTCCTTCCATCTGGATAGCAGAGTCCACAAGGGCTTCAATATCAGCAAAGGGGATATTGACTAACACAGTCTGCATCTCATCATGTAGACCATTCAGGAATCTTTATTTCTTCTTGGCTTCGGTGTCGATCTCATCCGGGGCATACCTAGCTAATGACAAGAATTTGTCACGGTATTCCACTACAGTCATCCTTCCTTGCTTCAGCTCTCTGAACTCGTCTCTCATTCTCTTGATCAAACCTGGTGGCACATGGGTTCTGCTGAACTTGACCTTGAATTCCTCCCAGGTCATCATCTGGCCTCCGGTCATTGCGCGAACACTGTTCCACCATGCCCTGGCATCTCCGGCTAGATAGTGGGTGGCGAACAGAACTTTCTCGTTGGCTTCCACTCCGGCGACTTCTAGGTTATTTTCCATGGTTTGAAGCCTCATCTGGCCTCCGGTCATTGCGCGAACACTGTTCCACCATGCCCTGGCATCTCCGGCTAGATAGTGGGTGGCGAACAGAACTTTCTCGTTGGCTTCCACTCCGGCGACTTCTAGGTTATTTTCCATGGTTTGAAGCCAATCATCGGCGTCTAGGGGTTTCTTCTGACTTAGTGAAAACAAGTGGGTTGGTATTCTGGAAGTTCTTGAGCTTAGATCCGTGGTTGTCCTGATTTCCGTAGCCTTGGTTGTTGTGGGCAAGCTGGGCTATCTGCTGAAGGGTGGCTAGGTTGGCTTGACGTTCCGCTCTTTCAGCTTCGTGGTCAGAAGTCAACATTTGCAGAATCTTCAACATCGGGTCTGGGGATGAACCACTTCCTCCGCGTGGCATATGAAGATTGAGATAGATCATGAGAAAAGAGGGAAATTTCTAAAGTTTTGGGTCTTTAAAAAAAATTAAAGTTTGACTCAGATTTTCTAGTAACTTGATTTTTCATTCATTCATTCATTCATTCATAGCACCCAGTACAACACACACCACAACAAAGAAAAACAGATGGTTTTAAGAACCATTCTGAGAACTACGATACAGTGGGACCGAATACTACTCACTACGCTAGTGCTCAAGTGCTACTACTCCTCGGAATCTGTGGCCTCATCATCCTCATCATCATCGATGAAGGCGAAATCGTCCTCATCGGTGAAGAAGTCCATAGCCTGATCCTCCAGAAAATCATCGTCATTGCTGAGATAGGAGTAAGGGTCTCCACGAAGGTCTTCTCTGGCATTCTCCCTTTCCTCCAACTGCATGTCTCTCTCGTGGATGGTCTCCTCCAGAGATGAGATGCGGTGGCGAAGACGGGCAATGATGCGCTCCTTCTTGTTGAGCTGACGGCGGCGAGACTTGCGATCTTTTGCTAGCATGGAGATGGTTTGGTCCTTCGTCTTAATGATGGCAGACTTGTGGTTGGAGTAGTCACGACAGTTGTCTAACTCCTGCTGACGATCGTACATCATGAAGCTAAGGTGGTCCAATTGAGTCTTCAGCTCAGGGTGGTACGGGGCTTCCAGTGGTTGTCCATTAGCATCACGCCTTGGGCAAAACTCAAAGCGAGTATCCTTGATCTGATTAATACTCTGCCCACACAGACGGGAAAGAGCTTCCTGCATGGCCCTAGCAAGTCCATCGAGCCAGTTGTTCTCTCTTAAGGTAAACTGAATTCCTTCCGCAGTGGGAGGTTCAATCTTTCCTCGAAGACTTGCAACAATTAGCCACTGCAGATCTTCTCCTCCTTGATCATTGAGCTGAGCTCCGAAGAACTCAAAAGTGACGCCTCGGAAGTTCCGAAAGCTGGTCCAAATCCCTCTCAAAGATCAGGTCTCCTCCATTCCCCAATTGGTAAAACTTGCTGTACTTCACGTCCATCTATAAGAATATAGGATGAGTAAGTTAGTAGAGTGATCAAGTGTGTCAAAATTTTATGTATTTTGCAAGAGTTTTTGAGGAACATGAATTTTCATGAAAGAATCAAAGGGATAAGAATGAGAGTAAGTTTTTGTAAATATTTGTTTTCTTTGGTTTTGAAACTAAGTTTTTGATTCCACGTCCAATATATCTAGGGTCTCCTATGGTCAGGATGGCTCTGATACCAACTTGTCAACACCCGGATTTTTCAATCCCAGATGCCTGTTATGCCATACATCGCAATCCCAGGATTACCATTTTTGCGAGACGTAACAAAATTGGATACCATAGTACATCATCCATTACAAACCGTACATAATTTCTTACACAAATAGGGATCTCATGATCCAGTTCTTAATACAACATCAAGCAGTGGAATACGTAATAATAACGGTAGCGTAGGCGAAGCTCCATCTTCGGGGTCACAGGCAATGCTGACGATGGGAGATGATCCTAGTTGTCGTAACCTTCCTGGGGTCCATCCTCCAGATACTCCTCTTCATAGTCTGGCCATGGGAATATCCAGGGACAAAGCCATGAGTACTCTTTAAGTACTCGCAAACTAATACTAACAAGGGAAAGGGGTTTTTGGATAATAGGACACTAGGCTCTAGGTTTGTTTTGCAAAAGCCAGATTTATCTCTACTACGTTAAGGAGAAACGAATGCTAGTTGAAGTTTTATAACACCTAAATGGGAACTTGTATTTCATCTCACAACCCTGTTGTGGTCAAGTCAAAGTCTCAATTCATGTCACAAGTCATTTTGAAAAGTCTGACAGAGGAACAATATGGCCACTCCAACTGTCCATAACCCCGGACGCGGCTATTCGAATAGTTTTACACTCTACAGAGATTGTACACTTTCACCACAACATTCGATACATCCGTTAGGAACAAATCCTGAATTCACCATACTCAGTATACGGATAATCAATCCTAACCTTTCAATTACACGCCCTAGTATAAGCACCTCTCCTGTGAGTTTGGCCTCCCAACCATGACCAACTGTCATCTTGGGTACTGCACAGGTGGACAATCTTCACAAGGTAGCCTCAGCTCAGACCTTGGCCGTGAGGGAACTAATACTAAGGTATATAAGTTTCCAGTCAAGCCCTACCCAATCTTCGGGTATTATGGTTGTACGATGAAATTGGAATGGTATCGCATCCAGACAACCATCAGTTTTATAAAGGGCTAAGTCTCATGCCTCAACATTTTCATCACCAAAATCATCAGGTGTCCGGAAACACATGTCCAAAACATTTCAATAGAATGATCCATCATTCCAAGGATTTCTCAACCATTTTTCCACCAAGTATTCTCATCTAAAGTTGATCAAGTTTTATGCTTAGCACTAGCATCTACAAGTGGGGGTAAGTACTAATGAGGGGTGGTGAACTAGTGGAGTTTCAACTAAGTACAACCTTATGTCTTAGGCTGATATCAAGGTTTCTAACTTAGGCCAAATTTTATGCTCTTTATGCAACCTTCAAGTATCCTTCTAGTATCTACCATTTATTCCAGTAAACTCTAAGTAAGAGCTTTGATAAAGAAATAAAGTAATAAACTTGCAAATAAAACTAGGATTGGTTTATCAAGTGGTTATGATCATATATGCTTTAAGGCATATAGTGGCATGGTAGCAAGCAAGTAGTAGCTTGCATAGGTCAACTTGATTAGTAAGGCTTGTTAAAGTAGAGTGTCTTGCAAGTTTTAGCTTGCCTTGTGCAGAGCAGTGGTTGAAGTTCTCCTCGGCTTCTTCTTCGTAGAATCCTCCTTCCTCCTCGTATCCTTGGTCGGTACTAGCGTCTATGAATAAATACGAGGTACACAATCACCAAAAAATACTTAACTACTTGCAATCATCACACACAAGGGTCCTATAGATGATCTAACATCATCACTAACATTACAAGATTAAGGCTTGGTTTAATTCCTTTTATTTTTAGAAAAGTAATTTCTATTCATTGAAAAACTACTTAAGATTTAATATTCTCCAAACCAAACATGGGATCATGTTGACACATGTCATCACCACATATTTTAGTCCATGGGAATATGATTTAAAGTGGTGTCACAATTTAATAAGGTTTTACCCTTTTATTTTAATTAAATAAAGTGACTAGAAATGCCTATGGGGCATTCTTTTATTACTTGAACATTATTTCTGCAAGTAAATATGTATATTTTTATATATTCTGAAAGGTATGGTTAAATGTGATTTTTGAGAGTTGGAATCAACTCAAAAGCTATTATAGTTTAAATTTGAAAAATGTTTGAATGCAGAAAAGCTTCTGCCTTGTTATTTTTACCATGGATGATCTATAGATCCAAATGACTTGAATCCAACGGGCTTGGATTCAGCATTTCAAGACCTTTCTAACAAAATTAGTTTCATTCAATTTGGTGCACTGAATCGATTTGGGTTGATTTTTGAAACTGGGTACAGAAGTATGTTTGAAATAAAATGGAAAAGGTTTAATTCAAATAACTGGGCTGCGCGGGAAAATTTAATGGGCCGGCCTGCTAAGCGTAGCGCTTCCGCGGGCTGCTTAAGTGGGTGTCCCCACGCGTCAGTGACACAGCGGGGTGCGAAGCGATACGGGGCAACGTGGTGCGTTTGATCTGATTCTAATCCAACGGCTGAGAGTCATCGTCGACGTTGAGCAACGCCGGCGAGACAGAAACCTAGCGTGTCTAGTAGGGGTTGCTGGGGGCTCACCGGGGTGCAGGCGAGGGTCGGCGAGGCGGGCGAACGACCAAGTTGACGACGGCGAATCTCCTGGTACCGGTGGCTTCTCTTGGGCCGGCTCCAATCGCTGGCTCCCTTCTTCTCCAAAGGCGGCAGGCTCCGGTGAAATTCCGGCGAAGTGTTGCTCGCCTTGCTCCGGGAATGGTGTGGCACGATCAGTGATGAGAGGGGAGTAGAATGGTGTGAAGAATTCGAACGGGGGTGGCCTCTATTTATAGTCGAGCGAGGGGACCGACAGGGCGCATGGTGAGCTCGTCGGGGGCGATGGTACAGACGGGTATTGGCATGGGCGAAGGTAGGGGACGGTGCGGTGTTCCCTGGCGATGCTCAACGCTACGGTGGCGAGACATGGGGCGGTGCGAGTTGGTCTAGAACACGCGATGCTCTGCACGGCAGAGGCGGCGTCTTCGACGGCGAGCGGTGGCTATGCGTCACGGGGCGGCGAACGGGGATGTCTGGCGGTCTCCTGGGTCGTGTGTGCACGCGGCGAGGGCGGCGCGCGGTCTGTGGGCTTCGGTCGAGGGTGGCGCTCTGGCGCATGCTCGGCATGGTCGCTGGCGGTCTGGGCGCGGTCCGTGCGTGTGGTCCAGTGGCTGGCAAGGTTCGAGCGCTAGACAGGGAGTGGCAGTGGACGGTGGGATGCCTCTCAGACATGATGGCTAGGCTTGTTTCTCCTCCTAGTGTGCTGTCGACATGGGGGTGACAAGGTTGGCTTCGGCTGTTCACCATTGATGGTTTTGGCAAGCTCACAGTGGTGCTAGTGCTTGGTTAATCTTGATAGATGATCTACTGAGATGGTTGTGAGCTAGATAGGGAACCAGTTAAGCAAGAATCACTGCTCACAATAGTGTTTGGATTTTGTTTGATTTGTGTCTGCCAAGTGTTTGATGAAATGGCCTCATGAATTCAAGTTTTGAATTTTGAAAAGATTTTTGGTGGGTGTGCTAGATTGGTGCTGGTGAGTCTGCAGATGCTTGGGTTTTGAAAGTTGAGCTTGTTTGAGTGGTTTTTGAAAAAGTGGGATCTTCCCATATGATAAAGATTCAATTTTGGATTGGCATTTCAACTATGCATTTGAAAGTTTCTAGATGATCACAAAGTGGGCCTTGATACCTTGTTATGAGTACATTCAAGGGGTGCAAAGATCCAGAAAAGTTTTTGTTAGGTTCTGAAAGTTTGAGACAGCCAAAGTAGGCATGGGAGTTAAATTGGTCAAAATGACCTTCCTTTATTTTATTTGTTTTGATTTATTTGTCTTTAGTAAAGGTTTGGGAAATGTTTAGATGATGTTTGTTTCACCTAAGAAACATTTTACAAGCAAGGAAACACACAAACAAGGTGGTTCAAAAGAATTTCAAATTCAATGCATACACATATGCATGCTTTCAAAATTTTATTTAGAAAAGTTTTTGTTAACCCTAATTTTGATGCTTAGAGTTTGATGATCCAAGTTTAGTAGTTTTGGGATGTTACAATATCTTTCAAAGAGAGCTTAAACCTTTGCATACTTAGCATCATCCTTTCTTGGTTGATTATTTGGATCTTATCCATGTGAGGTTCTAGAGCTTGTGGTAATATTCATATCAGGCTCTTGTTCATCAAAAACGGATTTCCCTTTTATATCATATTGCGTTTTTGATCTTTGAGGTTTTACGGTTTCTCACCAAGAGAGGTATCTCACATTATAATACATGAAATGTTCTCTCTTGGTGGTATCCAATATTTCCACTTTTTTTTGGGTAGCCCTTGTTGTCCTGTTTCCAAAAAAATTGGTTTCGGGTCAATCGGAGTTTCCAAACTCTAGATATCGCCATTTGAAGTTTGCCCTCTTATTTGGTTCTGACCGGAGTCTCCGGTCTGTGTGGACCAGAGTCTCCGGTGTAGTCCGGAGTTTTCGGATGTGTCTCCGGTGGTGACTTCAGAATCAGGGCTGGGACATTCTGACTAGGGGTCCGGAGCCTACACCGGAGGTTACTCCGGAGTCTCTAGACTTTGTTTAGTCCGGAGTCTCCGGTGTTGGAAGACCGGAGTCTCCGGTGTTGCTGGGGCAGGATTGGTCTGGGTCAGTCAGATGGGCAGTCCGGAGGCTGGTCCGGAGATTGGCCGGAGTCTCCGGTGGTCTCCGGTCTACAGGCCGGAGTCTCCGGTCTGACTTTTCCCCAACGGGCAGAAAACGGTCAGAAATCTATGGGCCTATAAAAAGGGGCCATTCTTCCCCAATGCAACTGCTCGAGTTTTACAGGCTTTCTCCTCCATTCTTGACCCTCTTGATCTTGCTTCCCCTTCAATCGCTCCCTTGATTCTTGCATATACTTTAGGGATTTGAAAGAGGAGATCTAGATCTACAATCCCACCAATTCATCTCTCCTCTAAGTGAGGGCAACATCTTGGGATCTAGATCTTGGAGTCTTTTGTGGATTTCCTCCATTGTTCTTCCTCTCTTATTCCCCCACAAGATTTTGTAGCTTTGGTGGAATTTGGGAGAGAAGGATTTGAGCACTACTTGTGTTCTTGCCATTGCATTTGGTGCATCGGTTTGAGTTCTCCCCGGAGGATTTGGTGAGTGAAAGTTGAGAAGCTTTTTACTCTTGGGTTCTTGGAACCCTAGACGGTTTGTTGGTGTTGCAGGTTGTGGCCTTGGTGGCATTGTGGCCTTGGTGGCGTTTGTTGGGAGCCTCCAATTAAGTTGTGGAGAAGTGCCCCAACCTTGTGAGAGGTTCCGGTTGCCACCGACAAGTGCACCGATAGTGGAAGCGTGGATCGATCCATTTGGGGGTGAGATTCACTGGATAATAAGGGAGGCCTTTTGTGGCGTTGGTGGTTTGATACCACCCCCTCTCCAAACAAGACGTACTCCATGTTGGGAGGAACTCGGTAAAATATCGTTGTCCCCGCGTGCCTCGGTTATCTCTATACCCGAGCTCTTTACTTATGCACTTTACATTGTGATAGCCTTCGTGCTTGAAGTAATACATATCTTGCTATCACTTTGTTGCTTATATTGCTTAGCATAAGTTGTTGGTGCACATAGGTGAACCTTAGTTATTCTAGGTTGTGCTTATCAAAGTAAACACTAGTTTTATTCCGCCTTTGTTGAGCCTCTCTAGGAAATGTTTTAATCGCCTATTCACCCCCCTCTAGGCGACATCTGTATCCTTTCGATTGGTATCAGAGCCCGGTCTCTCATTTTAGGCTTCACCGCCTTGAGAGTAAAGATGTCGGCTAGGGGATTAGTGCACAATGACATGTTCATATTCGATGGCACAAATTATGATACATGGAAAACTCGTATGCTTATTCGTTTTCGGGACATGGACCCAAATTTGGAGCGTATTGTAGATATAGGTTTTTCTCCTCCTATGGACTTCAAAAATCTATCTTGTGAGGATGATAAAAACTTAGATTTCGATGCTCAAGCTTCTAATGTGCTTGTTAATGCTTTGAGCTATGTAGTTACATTTTCAATCATTCCTTTTTGGAGCACTCATGAGTTATGGACAAAACTTCAAGATAAATATGGTGTGTCCAACATTATTGAGGATGATTGTGTTGCTTCCACTTCCGGTCGAGATGAGTTCTCATCCTATACCACTTCACCAACATGTGACTTTTCACAAGGTAATGATATGGTGAGTGGTGATAGAAATTGCAATATGGATAGTGTGTTCACTATTTGTAATCCCTCATATCTATCTATTTGCAATGATCTATCTTTGGATCTTAACACTTCTAGCACTCAAAATTCCTCACATGCTTGTGTTAATAGTCCTTGCATATCATGTAGAAATGACTTGAATAAATCTCATGATGATATGCTTGTGTTGTCTTGTTGCCATGATAAAAATGCTTCCATTTCCTCTAGTGCTTGTGTTGCTAACCATTTAGAGGAAACTGAAGATTCTATAGGCCAAGACATGGTTTTGAATGAAGCCACAAATGCAATCTCATCTTCACCTTCTTCCGGTACCCACCTATTCCTTATGGCTAGGTATTCTAAGGTAACTCCTACTTTGGAACCCATTACCTCTTGTGATGAGAAGGATGTGGATAATGTGGAAGAAGAGCTTAATATTGATGATTTATATGAAAAGGGTGAGATTGTTTATCGTGCCCTTGTTAAAAAAGATATTGCTTGTTCTAACTTTGTTGAAGTCTTGGACTTTTCTATTAAGAACAAAGAACATATTGATAAGTTAGAAACACAAATTGAGGTGCATGATAACAACGTTGATAAAATGTGTAGTCTTGAGCGTGAGTATGCTAATATAATTGCAAACCTAAATAAAGCTCTTGAAGAGGAACAAAACTAAGGAATCTCTTGAGGAAACCTTTGCTTTAGAGCTATCTATAGTAAAGGAATCTCATGATAGAGATCTTGAGGTGGCAAGTGATCTCAAAGTTAAAAATGATGAGACTCAAGTTGCTTATGCTAAACTCCTTGAGGATTTTGAGCACCTCAAAAATGGCTCTCGGGTCATTAAGAGGGAGCTCATCAAACTCACTGAGTCGCATGAGCAACTTAAAGATTCATATTCTAAAGAGCTTGCCAATTTTCCCTCACCTCTTGCAAATTGTAATGATGCTTGTGCTACTAACTCTATTTCTTGTGAAGCATCTATGTTGAAGGAGAATGTTGAGCTAAAGGCTCAACTTGCGTTACTAACTAGCAACTATGGGAAATTAGAAGAAAGTCATGTTAAGCTCTCGAGCTCGCATGAGGATCTTTTAGTCTCAAATGGTAGGCTAAAGTTAGCTCATGAGGCCATCATGTCAAAGGTAACATCTAATGGGCCTCATGTGGACATTAGCACTATATCTACTCCAAATGTTATATTGCCATGTGCTAGTCCTTGTAATTCATCCTCTCACAACCATGCTATATGTCGTGATGAATTACATTCCATGCCTTGTTGCTCTAACAATGTAGCATCTACTTCCTCTAGTACTTTTGTGGAAACTAACCATGTAGAGGAAATCAAAGAGCTCAAGGCTCAAGTCACTTCTTTGAAGAATGACTTGAAAAAGGGTCATCAAGGGAAGGCCGCACTCAACAAAATCTTGAGTATGAAAAAATCCCCCAATGACAAGAGTGGGCTTGGATTCAACTCCAATGTCACACTATCAAGTTGAAGCACAAGGACAACAAGAAGAATGGCCAAGATCAAGTCAAGAATCCGGCCAACATTGTTTGCTTCAAGTGCAAGGAAGAAGGGCACCATGTTAGATCTTGCCCATTGAAGAAAAAGCATCTTAGTGTGAAGCAACAAGGGAAGCGGCCTCAAGCTCCACCTCAAGTCATCGACGGGCCTCTTCCTAAGAGAACTACTCGATCTCTTCCTCGAGTTGTGACTTCACCTAAGGAGAAAGATGGCAAGAGTAGAACTTGCTACATATGCCGTGAGAAGGGGCATATTTCTTCCTCATGCACTATCGGTATATCCTCATCCAACCCTATCATTATTGATGATTCTTATTCTCTTTGTAAGGATGAGGTTGGCAATGTGTTTGCCAAATTTGTTGGTGCCCAATGTGGTGTCAAGAAAAGATCCATTTGGGTTGCCAAGCCTATTGTGACTAACTTCTTAGGACCCAACTTGGTTGGGGACCAACAAGCCAAAACTTGATCAATAGGTGTGTTTTGGAGGGCATTGGAGTCTTGGCTACATTATGGAGAATTGAGGGATCTTCATCAATTATTATTGTCAAGCCAAGCCATTTGGATTATCATGATTATATTATATTTCCAATGTTTCTCCTTGCGGTAACATATGCTAAACTTTTTACATTGAAAGTTACTCGCCCCCTTGTGCATGTGTTGGTTTTGTATCTTCCATGCTTTTGTACATGTTGTGCTATCCACTTAATTATATTGAGGTATCAAGCATATTTGTGTATGATTTGGTAGCACACCATGTATGTGTGTTTCTTATGTTTGAGCCTTGCTTGGTTATCTTTGGTATCTTATTTGGCTCTTGTGAGGAATTAATGGACTATCCCATTTTGGGGGAGTGTTATGCTTGGGCATTCCACAATCCTAAAATTGTGTGTACATGAGGAATATCACCCAGTATTTATATCGGATTATTGTCTAGTCTCTATGTGGTATAATTCTCATGAGAAATTTAATTTTATAATGTCCATTAATTATATCTATTTGTATCATTTTGCCTCGTGTTGGTTTTATGGTAGTATCACATTATGGGGGAGTCATATGCTTAGTGCATATTACAATCCTAGAAAATGTGAATATTCGAGGTTGTGTCACTTAGAATTGATATTGATAATTATCTAGTACCTATGTGACACTTTTGCTCATACAAGTTCCAATTTGCTTGAATGTTGTTGTTGATCATATTTTGGATCTTGGATATGAGAGTGCTTCTTGGTATGTGTTTCCTCATATTTAGATCTCTATATCATCATGGAAACCATTTGCTTCAAGTTACTCTAATCACTAGTGATTGTGTGACTATTGGAAGCTACCAAGAATCTTGTTCGAAGTATCATGCTTAATTCTTATATTTTGTTATATGCTTCTTGTTGTGACTATGATCTTGGATATCCATGCAAGCTACCTTGGGAAAATTATTCCCAATATTTCTTGTCCTTGGACAATGAGTACTCAAGTTATGGTAGAATTTATTGATCATAGTCACTTTGGCCTTCGCTTAATCTTGTCCTATCTTTGGCCAAGTAAATGTTTTGTGTGCTCCCATTCTTTCCTTGCATCTTATGAATCTTCTTATTTTATTGGTATTCTCGTGTGTTTTATTTAATGTAGGTAGTGGTGATGATCTCATTTGTGTGCATTTTGCATTCAAAAGCAAAATTCTATATAATGTACTACTTATGGGTGAGCTCTCCTATATTATCTAGAACAATCCTTTTATGCTTCCTTGTTTGATCCATATCGGGTTTTATGTGCTTGGAAGTTTGATCTTTTCGTTTTGGTATTTTGTGCCATCATGAAAAGTTTGGAGAGTTTGGTTTACTTGTTGGAACCTTACTCTTTTTGGGAGTTGGTTTTATCGCATTCCTTGTTTCACACTTTGACCATTTTAGAATGAGATAAATTCTTGAGCATTTGTATTTTTATCTATCTTTTGCTCTTTGGCTTTTGCCTAGTTCATTTTTGAACTTATGCTCTTTCATGTGTTGAATTGGTTATTTGATACAATTTGGACACCGCTTGTCTTGTCACACTCTTGTGTGTGCCAACTCGGTTTACTTGGTGTTTTTGTTCAAATTGTATCTCATTTTTGGTTCTTGAAAGCTTTATGCATGCATATTTACTATATGTTTATATTAAGACATGTTTTCTTTCTTTGATCCAATATATAAGGGAAACTCCACCAATTCCCATCGGCTAAGTTGTGCATGAAATTCAATTTCATATCAATATGCACATAATTATGTGGAGTCTCTCCTATGTATTGTAGTTGCACTAACTACTTTGGACCCAATAAGTTTGGGGACCATTTTGTACTTAAATGTGTTTTAGGTACATTCGAGATAGATTGGATGTTTGTCTCCCAATTTTGAAGAATTGATGCATACATGAAAATTGGAGGCAAGCTATAGGATGATCAACGAATTCATATCCTCTACATCCTATCAATTATATCTCGGTAACAAGTATCTCTTCCTCATGCATATTTATATTGCTTCCAACCTTTTATAGGTTGCATCTTGGCATGAATTTTTGTTATTATATTTATTGATTGTATCTCTAGCCATGGTATTAATAGGACTCTAGTGTATATGTGCATAAGTTGAGATGAATGCATATAATTGGGACTATACAAAATCATGCATATGATCCACCAATCCCGAATATGTCAATCTAGCAATTTTATTGCCTATATTTTCCTCAACTTCTCTCATGTGCAATAGTGAAATTTTGCTAGTTGATTTCTCCTTGTGATACTTGTTGCTTTTCTCCATATATTCCAACTTTCTCCTTTTCCCTTGGTGATAGTTGTAATGTATGGGGTGTGTTGGTTGTTGAAGCTCATCGATGTACAATAAGATATTTGAGCCTTTTGGCCATGCTTTCTAGAAAAATCTTATTGGTATTGTCATGAATTCATTTTGGATATCTTTCTCTATTGTTTTTAAGTATCTACTTTGTGTGTACATGTTTCTTTGTGGATCAATATCTTTGCAAGATTGTCTACTTAGAAACTTATACACATGAAAGAGGTTACTCAATTTTTTTCTTGATATCTTCCTTGTTTCGAGTGTGTTGTATGGTCATACTAAGCAATATCATTCATTGAAGACTATGTGGATACGCAATGATCATCCTTGTACTAGTCTTATAATATGCTTTGTCATGCATCTCACACATCCTTGTGGTTGAGCCCGCTAATATGTTGTCTCTTACTTATTACTCAACCATTTGTTTCTTGCAAATTTTATGCCTTGGTATTTTCTCATTTGCACTAAGCTGTTTTATAAGTAAAATAGAGGAAGTGAGGATTCCATGTTGTGCACATTGTATTCACATACAAAAACCTAATGTTGCACATACCTTGGGGAGCTTCCTAATTTTATTTATAGATCACTTTGTGCTTATCATATTTGTTCTCTCATGCCTTGTATTGTTAAAATGGAGTTGGATGAGTGAGGATTCCATGATTATTCACTTTGTTCCCAAATGCAATTATCGTAGGTGCATTATCTTTGGGGAGCTCGTCTAATTCATTTAATAATGCTCATTCGATCTTTCATTTGTTGTGGTTTAAATACTTATGGGGGAGCAAGGATTCCATGTTTGTGCATTATGTATTCCAATGCATTTATTTTAAAATTGTGCACAAATCTTGGGGAGCTTCTCTATTTTTTCTTTAAAACACTCATCTACTCGTATCATAATATCTTGTTGTTTCCATTTGGACTCATTTGTTGTTTTCAATTGGTTTTCCTGATCTTTTGATTGCTTACCTCATTTGTTGATGCTTCTTTTATTTTATTTCTTTTGGCAATCTTTGGGTCCTTGATATAGTTCTACTTCCTCCCAAGTATTCATCATTGGATATGTGCGAATGCACACCTTTGGGGATCTATCACTATATTGGCCTTCTAGAACTTGTCACCCATTTTGGCAATCGATGCCAATGGGGGAGAAGTTTTAGAGGGTTTAAGGGAAATGGTTTATGCTTTGAGTTTGTTTCCTAAGCATTTGCTTTTCATGCTCTTGCATCTTTTTTGTTGCTTAGCATGTGGTATAAATATAGAGGAAACTCCACCAATGATAATGATTGGAAATATATGCAATGAAATTCAAGTTCATCACACATGCATAGATTGTGGGGGAGTTTGCTCTATATATGGTGATGGTAACAATATCACATACTTGTGTAGTATTTTGATATTGGTGCTACCACTTTATTTGTCAAATTCCTTATATAAACCCTCTCAAAGGGATTGTCATCAATTACCAAAATGGGGGAGATTGAAAGAACATGTGGGCCCCCATGTGTGGTTTTGGTAATTAATGACAATCTCTATGGACTAATGCTTGTATCAAGTTGTACGTGTAGGAATTGTCCATAGGCAATGCTTGAACCATTTGTTGGCTTCAAGGTTTGGAGAAGAAGTGAAGAGGATCATGTGGTGACTAAGGTGTTCAAAGAATGATCCTCAGATTGGTCATGTGAGAGTTAAACCTATGGCAAGTATGTCTTGAAGAATAAGATGGAGTAATATCTCTGGTGTATCTTCAAGGCATCAACATAATGAAGAAAAGAAGAAATGATGTGCAAGCTAAAGATGTGCAATATCTAGAAGATCTCATGCTTAAAGCTTGCCATCCTCGGTGATCATGGATCGAGGAAGACAAGGTCAATGTAAAGGTTTCCCCATGTTGTATGGGGGAGTAACTTGCAAGTCTTCATCAAGCAAGTGTGTAAAATAGCAATCAAGAAAGGTGTTCCATCTTGAGAAGGACAAGATCGTATACATCAAGATCAAGTGGAATATGCGCAAGACAAAGGTATGATATTGATAGGGTTTCTTTCTTACCGGTCTCGTGGTGTTAGGTGGACCGGTTTATAGGATAGACAACCGTACTATCAAGAGGGGCTCTCAAGTGAGTAACTCGATCATATCTTTCAAAGAGAGCTCAAACCTTTGCATACTTAGCATCATCCTTTCTTGGTTGATTATTTGGATCTTATCCATGTGAGGTTCTAGAGCTTGTGGTAATATTCATAACAAGCTCTAGTTCATCAAAAACGGATTTCCCTTTTATATCATATTGCGTTTTTGATCTTTGAGGTTTTACGGTTTTCTCACCAAGAGAGGTATCTCACATTATAATACATGAAATGTTCTCTCTTGGTGGTATCCAATATTTCCACTTTTTTTTGGGTAGCCCTTGTTGTCCTGTTTCCAACAAAATTGGTTTCGGGTCAATCGGAGTTTCCAAACGCTAGATATCGCCATTTGAAGTTTGCCTCTTATTTGGTTCTGACCGGAGTCTCCGGTCTGTGTGGACCGGAGTCTCCGGTGTAGTCCGGAGTTTCCGGATGTGTCTCCTGTGGTGACTTCAGAATCAGGGCTGGGACATTCTGACTAGGGGTCCGGAGCCTACACCGGAGGTTACTCCGGAGTCTCTAGACTTTGTTCAGTCCGGAGTCTCCGGTGTTGGAAGACCGGAGTCTCCGGTGGGAGTCTCCGGTGTTGCTGGGGCAGGATTGGTCTGGGTCAGTCAGATGGGCAGTCCGGAGGCTGGTCCGGAGATTGGCCGGAGTCTCCGGTCTGACTTTTCCCCAACGGGCAGAAAACGGTCAGAAATATGTGGGCCTATAAAAAAGGGCCATTCTTCCCCAATGCAACTGCTCGAGTTTTACAGGCTTTCTCCTCCATTCTTGACCCTCTTGAGCTTGCTTCCCCTTCAATCCCTCCCTTGATTCTTGCATATACTTTAGGGATTTGAAAGAGGAGATCTAGATCTACAATCCCACCAATCCATCTCTCCTCTAAGTGAGGGGAACATCTTGGGATCTAGATCTTGGAGTCTTTTGTGGATTTCCTCCATTGTTCTTCCTCTCTTATTCCCGCCACAAGCTTTTGTAGCTTTGGTGGAATTTGGGAGAGAAGGATTTGAGCACTACTTGTGTTCTTGCCATTGTATTTGGTGCATCGGTTTGAGTTCTCCCGGGAGGATTTGGTGAGTGAAAGTTGAGAAGCTTTTTACTCTTGGGTTCTTGGAATCCTAGACGGTTTGTTGGTGTTGCAGGTTGTGGCCTTGGTGGCATTGTGGCCTTGGTGGCATTGTGGCCTTGGTGGCGTTTGTTGGGAGCCTCCAATTAAATTGTGGAGAAGTGCCCCAACCTTGTGAGAGGTTTCGGTTGCCACCGAAAAGTGCACCGATAGTGGAAGCGTGGATCGATTCCATTGGGGTGAGATTCACTGAAGAATAAGGGAGGCCTTTTGTGGCGTTGGTGGTTTGATACCACCTCCTCTTCAAACAAGACGTACTCCATGTTGGGAGGAACTCGGTAAAATATCGTTTGTCCCCGCGTGCCTCGGTTATCTCTATATCCGAGCTCTTTACTTATGCATTTTACATTGTGATAGCCTTCGTGCTTGAAGTAATACATATCTTGCTATCACTTTGTTGCTTATATTACTTAGCATAAGTTGTTGATGCACATAGGTGAACCTTAGTTATTCTAGGTTGTGCTTATCAAGTAAACACTAGTTTTATCCCGCCTTTATTAAGCCTCTCTAGAAAAAGTTTTAATCGCCTACTCACCCCTTCTCTAGGCGACATCTGTATCCTTTCAGTTCGTCCGGCTTTTCCGGCTTTCCCAGGGTCCCTGACAAGTTCGGACCAAAGTTGCCCAATAAACTAATTTTCGGCGTCCGAACAAAAGAATCGATCTGACGGCGTCCTGAAAAACCCAGAGTGGAGATCCTTTCCGTTCCTGTGGTGCTTGATGCTATGTTCAAGGCTTGCTATGCAGGTATTTTTTCTGGTTTTTTCTTTTGTTTTTCTCTGTTCTTTCTCGTGTAAGTGTTGTGTGCCATCAACAAAATCCATTTGAGTCAACTAGAACTAGATGGCTGTTGCCACAATGATCGATGTACAAGGATGCACACACTTTGACATCGTACTAAAATATGCAATTGCAAAGCAGAAACGTGCATGCTAGAGACGTTTATCTACTTGATTTTGCTTTGAGATTTATATATAAAAAATCTTTTACATGCACATAGCTGATAAATGACACTCTCTCTCACTCCTTTTAACTCTTAATACTAGATTTAAAAGTCATATAATTCGGAATAATTATCTGATTAAAAATCTTTTTAAACTGGTGTATTTATTTTGATTAAATCTTTTAAACAAGATTAAATCAATAAAATTGCAGAATGATTATCTGATTAAAAATCTTTTTGAACTGGTCTATTTATTTTGATTAAATCTTTTAAACAAGCTTAAATCAATAAAATTGAATACTTAAATTTCGAAACATAATAAAATATCATGATTCACAATAAAACATACCATATGGTTTCTTGTTTTTCTTTATTTTATTTTATTTTTTCTACTCAGAAGGATTTTGTCAACTATTTTTTAATTATAATGGACAAAGTTCGAAACACAAAAGAAGAGACTGTTTTAACAATAAAAGACCAAGTTTCATATAGTTTTTTAATATTTTATCAAGTTTCAAAAATTGATTTTCAAATATAGTTAATATTAGTCTTATTTTAAAGTTCTCTCTGTTAAAACCCAGGTGTGCAAACGGTTTTAAATTAAACTTGTAATTCAAAATCTACAAGCATTTTAAATTGTACAATAATGTAAAACAAAATAGGCTAATCTGACAGAAAGCTTACACGCAGCACGCAGCAGAGAAGTGAGAAGGTGAGGCCATGCACGATATGTCGTGCACCCCAGAATCGCCGTTCTGAATTGCAAAGCCCGTAAATCATTCCTCACAGAGAAACTTATTCTATGGCAACATAATTATTGGTCTTGTATACACTGACAGAGCTGACCCGGTTATTACATTACATGTAGAGATACACATAGCTGTACTAGTTGGATCTCACTGGTACTGGCCACCGGTGCCGCGCGCCTGCGGGAAGTCGCTTCCAACATGCGGGTTATGGGCGGCGCTGGGCCTCCCGGTGCCCGTCGCCAGGCCGACCGGCCGGCTCCCCGCGACACCATCCTCGACGTGGCCACCCGTCGGTCCGCCGCCCGGCACGATCCCCGGCGCGCCCTGCGACGGGTGGTACGTCCCGGCGCTTGCCCGCTCCTTGGCGGCGGCGTTGGCGAGCACGGCGTGCTGCTTCACCTCCTCCGCTCCCCGCACGCGCTCCCGCATCCTCACCCCTGCCGCCTCCTTCTCGGACGCGTTGTGCGCCGTGGCCTTCTCCGCCTGCCCCTGGACGGTGGCCTTGGTCTTCTCCATGCCGGAGTGCGCCGAGGCGCCGACGTTGGCGGCGGCCTCCTTGGTGGCCTCCATGGCGCTCTTCCCGGCCTGCATGGCTAGCTCTAGCTGCTGCTTGATCTTTCTCTGGAGCACGCGAGTACGCTTTCTCTTCCTGGCTTCGTTTCGCGGATCTTTTTTTGGCTGGTGTCGTCAACTGGTTGTGAAGATTTTGTGGGACAATGCGGTCTGATTTATAGTATGCCCCGGCGATACACATAACAATGACTCATGCCACCGACGCGTGTTCTGTGTACGTGTGACGCGTATAGAAAGCGGTGATGAGGTGTGAGGACACGGAAGCATTTCATCAGGTTAAGAGCTCTCGCAGTCGGCAGTAGCACGAGAAATCAAGTTTTTTTTTTTTCAATCAAAATTTATATTACTCACACCTCATCAGGTTAAGAGCTTTCGCAGTCGGCAGTAGTACAAGACGTAGAATCTTAATTTATCTCTAGTCTATATGTGGTTATACACGTATACGTATTTTAACAACTAAAATATGGCTCACCGAGTTTTATTCTTGTCGTATCAGATCAAGCTCTTTCTTGTCCCGTACTACTACTCCCTCTGTTTCCAAAGAGCCTAAATTTAGATGAATTAAACCTACACACTAATATATTATAAAAAGAATGGACTAGTATTTTATTTTAGCAGATGCCCGATATGGTCCATACTGAACAGCGCTACGCGCCCGTGTTAGCAGGGCAGCCGGCCATTTTTTATCTGGAATCGGTGCTCTTTCTTGTGATATATCTGACGGCGCGCGGAATGGAACACAGACACTTACGTGTACTCTAAGGCCGTTTCTTTTTTGTGTGAATTGGTGAGGTTGCGAAGCCCCCGTGTTTAGTATCACATATGAGTTTTAGAGCTTGCTAGCATGGAAATCAAATAAGAGTGAGAGCGAGCCATCCCCTCCCGTCGATCCCGCCAGTGATCGGGGGAACCCTAGCGCCGCCAGGCGGGCCGCCCCTTCCTCCCCTCCCTCCTTGCCGCCATCGGGACGCGGCAACGACAAAGCCGCTCGGCGTCGGTGATGGCGGCCCCCCTCTTATTCCATTGGTTTGCCATATCTCGACGCTGGTAAAGCTCGACGACTGGCGTGTCGTCTGGCTAGGTGGCGCGGTAGTAGCCTTGGTGACACTCGGCGCGACGGCGCCGCCCTACTGTGGCGTGGAGAGCTGTCTGGTGTAGGTGGCCCTGTGCTCTGGCCTGCGACTACTGGTCTGAACGGCGAGTGCATGAGTGCATCAGCTCGTGTAGCTCTGTCTCCTCCTCCACTTTCTCTCTCCTCTTCTAAACATGTCCATCCAAACCATTTGTGATTAGCACATACAAGATTCAAATCAAGTCGAGTTGTACATGAAAAAGATGCGCATCAATGACGGGGTTCCATTCTAACTATCGGCTTCGAGGTTCGTGATCGGTATCTTCTCCTATTCGTGGTCAAAGTTGGAGTTTTTCTTCAGATTCATTGCACACAATCAATCTTCAAACTCTCCTTTGAGGAGTAGCTTGATCTTGCTATTCCCCACAACTCTCATGTTGCAAGTTTTTCGTTTTGATGAAGGTAGAAGAATCCATATGTATCTTCTTAACTTGTATGTGAGGTTGAAGAAGAAGATGAGTTTGAGGTTGAGCAAGAAGATGTACATGCGGGGTGTACAGGAAGAGGACCGCCAAGGACGTCATCGTCGTCGACCTCGGCTATGACCGTGCAGAGCTCCTCTTGACTGTGCCAAGATCCCCTTCGTCGCTGTCGATCGCGTCTGTGAACGCGCTGAGTCCCTTCGCCACGTACGTGTTCCATGCGGTCCAGTCCGTCGTGTTCGAGCTCGAGTTCTTAGACCCTGCGGGCAGGGGTGCCGACACAGAGCAAGATCGAGCAGTTCCAAGTGAAGGAAATATGCCCTAGAGGCAATCATAGAGATGATTATATTTCATATGTATCCATGAGTTATTGTAATGTTCCTTGAATATCCATATCAGACAACTTGTATTGATTGGCAATTACGTGAATTGTTTGTGAAACTCTATACTTGTATGGTTATTTAAGATTTGTCTCTAGTCGGAGTTCATGTGAGGACACACGTGGATATTAGACTAGCACATCGATTGGTTGATGACTATGTTTCGCAAGTCATAGACATGGAGATGTCAAACCAATGATGTGGACACATGTTATGAACATGGGGTTGGACTGACCCAACCTGAGACTAGCAATTAGTTGCAGCTCTCTCTCTACACATCATGTACGTTTTGTTCTTAGACCTGAGATTGTTGCATGTATTTGAGATGTGGATCGACCTACTTTGGGGCTATCAAACACTGCACCGTAACATGGTAGTTATAAAGGTAGCTTTCGGGTTTGTCCTGAAGCATGCTGCAAGACATGGTCAATCAAGATGGGATTTGCCCCTCTCTACTTGAGAGAGATATCTCTGGGCCCCTCGAGTGATCGGATCCAGAAATGCATGACCATGCTACATATGGTTAAGAGTTAACCTAGTAAAGGGATTCCGAATCACGGTATCGAGAAAGGGAGGTCAGCTTGGAGCTAGACCAAATATCGTGAGGCAAAGGGAAAGACATGTACTAAACCTTGTGATGGTTCGTCCGATATGATCTTTGTATGCGTTTAGGAGTTGGCACGTCTTACTAGAGGCCGCTGCCAACTATTGACAGAATAAGTGTATTCGTGTCATGTCTATACGCATATGAACCTATAGGGTCACACACTTAAGGGCTAGAAGCCTAATGAGGATTAGATCCGAATTAGACCAGGCTTAGCCTACTAATGGGCTACTAATGTAGAAGCCCACTAGGGACGCCTATATAAGAGAGGATGGGGCGAGCTGGCCAGGGTTAGACCTTAGATCATTCCCAGCCGTCACTTCTCACGCCTGTGTTGCACGCGCGAACCTAGCAGTCCGGCGTCTGACGCTTCCACCCTGTACGTGTGGATACCTCGGAGGCGCTGCATCTGTAGCGCTTGGACGAGCCGCGCAAGGGGAGCTGCTCGTGGGACGGGGACAAGGAAGAGACGTGGAACGTCCGCACTGTCTCGACGCGCTTCATCAATTCCGCAACTACGCATCTAGTGGTAATCCCGTGATCTATGACAACAGTGATCCTGGTATACGCGGTAGAAATTTTTGATTTGCGCTAGTATAGTCTACCCGTATCCCTTCACCAAGTCCATCACACCATCGAGCGATAGTATCGTGTCTTGCCGTTTTTGCGTTCTGCGACACCAGCGCAGCCATAGCAGGTGTCCCATCGGCCTCCATCACCGTCAAAACCACTGTAGGTGTCCCGCCGACCTCCGTCGCCGGCGCAGTTTCAACTGTTGTGTTGCCACCCTCCGTCATCGGTGTAGCCTCAACAACTGTCCCGCTGTCCTCTGTCGTCAGGCACGAACACAAAGAACAAGAGCTGCCAATGACAGTTTAGGTGTGCATATTAGTGTGACAGGGAATCAGGTGCAGGCAACCAAACAATATTCATTTGTTGCTGTCCTTATGCAATGCAGGCTATCAAACAAGATGCAAAAGGTGGCTCAGAGGTTAGATAAGTGTGGCAGTGCCCACTGTAGCACTGCCTGACCAGTGCGGGAAATCGATGCAGGCTACCAAACGCACCCTAGATCTTCACGAAGAAGGAAGATCCGGATTTCTAGGTATGGTTAGTCCGAAGAGCGAAGATATCTTGGCTAATTTTAAAGCTGGACCAACAAACTGGAACATATGCGCCCAAGGAAAAGGAGAGCAAGGCCTATTAGATGAATACTTAAGCAGGGTTAGGAAGTCGAACAAGGGGTCATCCGAATCAAGGCAATGGACCGCCCGTGGATGTCTCGTCGCGAGTAAACTGTGCGTTGTCAATCCTATCTCTCGTGTGTTTTTGCAGGATATATAGAGGATTGACGAGAGAATCCACAAAGATATCATGAAGGAGCTCGGGGTCTTTGTCTATCAGATTGCAAGCCCGGCGATGATGTAGCATCGCCGAATATAGTTCCCGACATTTTTATTTCGACATTCCGTGCACATATTCATTGGAAACGTTCATAAATAATTATTATTGTGGCCGCAGAGAATAATAAAATTACGTAATACATGGCTTTGAAATTTAAATAGCCTTGACAGGTCGACTAATATAATTCAAGGGCGGCCGAACTTTCTGCGGATGATCTCCACGATATGGTTATCGTTCCCGCTCCGGAGCGTCTTGGCGAGGAGATCGTCAGGGAGCGCCCCGGCAAAGAGCGTGTCGGCGAGGAGCACCAGGCCGGGGTTCTGGCTGCTGAGCGTGGCGTAGAGCGCGGCGGGCTCGGTCCCGTTGTTGTAGAGGAAATGCACGAGCCCCTGCGGCACGGCGAAGACGTCGCCCTTGCGGAGCACCTTGTCGAAGAGCCTGTTGTCCGGGTAGGAGGCGAGGAAGCCGAAGTAGACGGAGCCCTCCAGCACGACGGCCGTCTCCGACGCCCTGGGGTGGTAGTGCGGCGGGAAGACGCCGCCCGGCGGCACGTCCACGCGAACGTGCGACTGCCCCAGCGTGTTCAGGCCCGGGATCTGCACGGGCAGCGCCGAGAACGCGTAGTTCTTGCTGACCGTGCCGCCCGGCTTGTCCACGCCGGCGAAGAAGAAGTCGCCCGGCACCACGGTCGCCGGGTCCTTGCACGACACCCCGTTCACGCGCACTGCAAGTGCAAGCAACCAAATAATGGAGGCATGGTCGATCGTCGTTAAGGATCATCACAGGTTTCAGCAGTACTACTAGATTGACCAAGGATTGACACAAGCTAGCTAGCACGGCGTTAATTTCCTTACCCTTGGATGTGGTGTCGGCGACACAGAAGTCCTGGAGAGGGTTGGGGTCGAAGGCGTCGCCGCGGCCGGAGCCGAGAGCGACGAGCGCGACCACCAAGAGCAACACCGCAGCCATGGCGAGAGTCTTCCCGATTCGCAAATGCGCAAGGAGCAAACGCTGCGGGAAATTAATGGCTGCGTGAATGTACAGCGGGAATTCTGCTGGAAATTTGGCTAAAACGTAGATTTTATAGGCGTTTCAAGGACTCCTGTTTTGGAAGCGTGTGTGTGTGAGATATCTTTTACCATATCTTTATCATATCAACGCGATATTGCATGATTTCGCCTACTTATGGCCATCAATTTATACTAGTAGTAGTAGCAGGGGATAGATACGAAGGCGTGAAAAAAAAGGATCCGTTTAAAGTAAAATCAAACCTTTAATTATTTTTCACGATTGCAAGTCGAATAGACTATTACTAAGTTCGAAGGCACTACTCCACGTTTTCCTTAATGGGCTGAGCGGACATTTCACCAACTTAGTGGGCCCTATCTTTGCTCCCAAGAAAAACCCAGCGGACAAATGGGCTGGTGTGCTTGTAGTAATAGGGTTGTCCTATTTCGAAGGGTATCAAATTATCCATATGTGTCCTAAAAAAAGAAGTATACCATTATACTCCACTCAATGGGTTTGTTGTTCACTTCTAAGATGACTTGTGCATTAATCCAGGCAGTGTGCCATTGAATGATAGGGACATATAGTGTGTTACGATTTTCACAACTGTTTTTCTTTTTTGTAAACAAGATGCATCTATTAACCGAACCAAAAGAGTGCTCGCATAAATAAAATAAATAAAGAAATCACAATAGCAAAATAACCTATTCAAGCAAGGCCTTTAGTCCTAATAGGGCCTCTACAATAGAATCCTAAATGTATTTATTAAAAGAGGGGGAGAACTATTACAACAAGTATAATATAAGAAATAATATTGTATATGACACTATTAGGAAATAGGTCGTTTGTGGCACACCTGTAAACAACATCCGTGGTGCACTAGGTGTGCACCACTAGCCGCGCGCTACGGCTAAAAAATGCTTGTAGCGCTCTGCCTTGGTGCGCTACGGTTATATGGGGTTAGGGGTAGAGCACTACCAAGTGCGCCACGGGTAGGGGAACAGGTGCGCCATGGCGGTGTTTTTTAAAAAAAACAAAAAAATGCAAAAAAAACACCTTTTTTAAATTGCGAAAGCAATCGGGTCTGCGCATTGCCGCCGTCGTCTCTCCTCATCAGAGCATGGTGGTCGTGGCCACGGCCTACAACCACAGGGAGGTGCGGGAGGCCGTGGCCGCGCTAGTCCTTGCCGGTATCGAGGAGGAGAGGGAGGAGGAGCTGTGGCTGGAGAAAGGAAGGTAGGAAGAGAGGGAGGAAGATAAGAAGAGAGGGAGGAAGGGAGGTAGGAGAGGAGAAGGAGGTCGCCGTCGCTTGTCGTCACTGCAAGGAGGAGGAGAAGGCCGTCGTCACCGCCGTCACTACAAGGAGAGGAGGAGGCCGGAGAAAGGAGGAGGATAAGGCCGGCGTCTCCATGGTCACTGGAAGGTGAGGAGGTCAGAGAGAGGAGAAGGGGAAGAAGGAGATGGAAAAGAATGAGGAGAAGAGAGAAGGAAAAGGAGGAGGGAGGAGAATGAAAAGGAGAATAGGGAGGGAAGAATATAGGGGTAGGTGGACGGAGTGGGGATTCAAATTTTGAATCCCTCCCAACTTACTCGTAGCGCACTAGGTGGTGGTGCGCTACGGATAAGTTGCCCTCTATTTTTTTTGCAGGAAAAAACAGTCTTTTGACCGTAATTTTTTACTTTTTTCAAATTTTTAAAAACTAAAAAATCTCTAAACGACCAGAGGTGGTTGCGAGCGGATGGGAAATCTCGTTCTCGTCATTTTGATATATTAAACGTATTTTTTTATATTGTATGCAAAAGTTACGGCTATTTTACCGTGGCATAACTTTTTTTCAGAAAAAGTAGAAATTGTTGTTTGTTAATTTTTCTAGAAACTAGACCAAATTATCTACCTAAATATGAAAGGATTTTATTTTTTAAAGTGTTTTTTTATTTTATTTTATTTTTTGCAAAGCAAAATACCGATCCACCAGGGGTGGAGTTGGTGCAGGCCACTTAGCCGTGGAGCACTAGGGCAGAGTGTCGTACGACTAAGTTGATCCAGCTGCTGCAACACAGCTTTGTAGCGCACTAGGGCAGAGTGTCCGACGGCTAAGTTTCACACCTGTAGCGCACCTTGACTTAGTGTGCTATGGGTATGTGGTCTGTGGCCACATGTGCCCTGGCGCACACATAACCGTGGCGCACCACCCCTATGTGCGTCATGCTTATGGCAGTTAGACGTAGGGCATTCGTGGATAGTGCACCACGCCTATTTTATCTGTGGGACACCACAAACACGTGTGTCACGGAAGTATGGATTATCTATAGCCATTTTTCTAGTAATATGATCTTGAGGGAAAAATCATGTAGAATATTTCTATTTCGGCTCCTTTGTTCGAATGTGCTGCATCTATGCATGTGAGGCTTAAGGCTTTCTTTTCCAATTTGTGTGTTTCTATTGTTTTTCATAATTACAAGATTTTTATTTTGTCTTTGTGGGTCTTTGTGTATAGGTTCTTTTGGGTGATTTTTTTGTATATCCATTTAATTTTTATGTGGGTCTTTGTGGGTCAACGAAGAATTTTAGTTACAAGTGGCTATAGTAAACATATATTTTATTTACAAGTGAAGTTGCAATTGATAATTTTTTTATTTGCAAGTGGGGTTGCAACTAAGACGTTTCCAAATTACAAGTGTGGTTGCAGCTGAGATATTTTTTCCATCTGGAAGTTTGGTTGCAAGCGGGGTTGTAACTAAGATGTTTTCCAAATTACAAGTGTGGTTGCAACCGAGTTATTTTTCTAGTTGTGAGTTTGGTTGCAATTGAGTTTTTTTTGCAGTTGCAAGTGGTATTACAACAAAGATGGTTGTCTTGTTGCAAGTGAGGAAGCGATCGAGAATTTTTTCTGTTGCAAGTGGCGCGCAGTGGAGATGTTTTTTTCTATAACAAGTGAGGTTAAAACAAAGATAAACCATGTCTCACCCTCACTATCCTTCCGTTTGGGCGTTGTAAGCAAGAGAGTGAAAGAAATATTCCTTCATGCACTGCTGCACTCTGTAAGATTATTTAGGTCGATGCCCTTTTTTGAGAATAACTATTTTACAGGCAAGAGTTTTAAAAATAATTTGTTGAATAATCAACATAGTTTATGGATAAACAGATGTGGCCCACTGACCAAAAGGCCCAGCAAGCAGACGAAAGAAACGGGTTACGCATGCAGCAAGGGGAGGTCCTATTTCCCGCTTTAAGCGGGACAGACGCTTCCTCCGTCCGAAGCGCCTCTTTATGGGCCGCTCCAACGCGGCTCAGTTCGGCCTTTTTTTTCCCCTTTTTCTCGTGCTTCTTTTTTATACTATTTTTTCTATAAAATGTAAAATGTCTGGTGAGAATATAAAATATTTAGATTTTGAAACACTCATATTCGAAAAAAATATTAAAATATAAAAATGTTCAAATTACGAAAAAGTTCAGGCTCCAAATATATTCAGATGTGAAAAGTTCAATTTTGTAAAAGTTCATATTTGAACAACTATTCAGATTTTTTAACAATTCAGATTTAAATTTGTTTGAATTTGAAACAGTTCCAAACTTAAAAAAGGTTCAAATTTTTAAAAGGAAAAAAGAAAGACAAAAATAAAAATAAACAGAACAATAAAAGGAAAAAAGAAAAAGCAGAAACAAAAAAATAAATATTCCTCGCAGCTAGGTCAACCAAACAATTTGAAATCGCTTCAAATATAGGCTCGCATCTCCACCGGACCGATCCAAACAGTCCTTTCATGTTTGTTTGGTCGGTCCGCGATCACTTTCGGGTCGGGCTACGGCTTGTCCGGCCAGCTGCGTCCCGTGGCGCGATCAATTTTCCCGGCCAGGGCGAGGACTTTTTTCTTCCAAATTCAAACGTAAATCATTCACGCTGAAAACCGGCAAAAAAGTTCATTTTGTACGTAGTTTACATTTCATACGTATTTTACATTCATAATTTAAAACAGAATTAAACTAGCCCTAACCCTGGATACTGACCTTCGCACACCGACGCCGCTGTGTCCATCTACGGGTCAAAGTCGATGTACTCCGGCGGTGTCCAGAGAATGGACGGTGGCAGGGCAGGAGCGGGCGCGGGCGGGTCGATCACCTGCCCAGGCCATGCCGCCGGCGGCCCCATGCGGTCGTGGAGGTGCACCAGCTCCATCCCCACCTCTGGAGCGATATGCACCGCCTACACTACCAACGGAGGCGGTTGAGGCGATGGAGGCAACATGACGTTCGCCTGCACCACCATTGCTGGTGAGCTCGATGGCTTCTTGGTAGACGTTGTAGGGGTTCGTAGCATGGAAAACAAAAAATTTCTACCGCATGCAAAAAACAAGACAAGATCTATCTACTAGATTGTAGCAACGAGTCGATAGAGGAACTCACCCTCGAAGATTCCAAAGCGGTTAACGAGAGGAGATTCTCATGGGTGATGTAGTCGTACTCTTTCCGATCTCAAGATCGCGTAGACGATCCTTCCGGCGTTGCGTTCCGGCAGCTTCATGATCGGTCACCGCGTTCGATTTTCGATGAAGACCTTCCTCTCCCTTGTTCCAAAGGTGACGGAGGTTGTATCACTCTCCTCGCGATTCCTGACGGCAGTGATGGTACTTGGAAGTAGAGGGAGATCTCGCAGGCTTCGCCTTGGCGAGCAAGTATGGTGGACTATGGGAGGCCTTGGCGATCTAGGGTTTAGAGGCACCAAGGGAGGAAGCTTGGCCGGGCTGGCGCTGGGGAGAGCCCCAACTCGGCGTCGGGAGGAAACCCTAGGCGGCGACTTGGTGGTGGCTGGGCTAGGGTTTGTGGTGGTGTTGGGTGTAGGGAAGAGGGCCCCTGCCCTCCTTTTATAGGTGGGAGGGCGCCAAGGGAAGGAGTCCTCCCCAAGTCGGCCTCCTTGGCCGGGTGGAGGAACTCCTCCCCAAGTAGGTTTCCTACTCTCCCTCCACCAAGCAAAGCTGCTGTTTGAATTTTCAAACTAGGATTTGATTTCTCCCTTTATTTTGCCCAGCCATGATACCTAGTACATGATGCAACCATTCCACATTGTCATGACACATTCATGTACCCTTCCTCCGAGGTCTTGGGACCTTCCGGAACCTTCTAGAACATTCCCGATGAAAACATCGGAATCATTCCCCAACTCTGAAACAGGACTTTCCTTATATGAATCTTATTCTTCGGACCATTTCGGATCTCCTTGTGATATCCCGGATCCTATCCGAGACTCCGAACAACATTCAGTATCTTACTCATCATTCCATAACTAGTCAACAACATCGAATCCTTAAGTGTGTCTCCCTACGGTTCGTGAATTATGCGGACATGATCGAGACACTTCTCCGAACAATAACCAATAGAGGAATCTGGAAATTCATATGGCTCCCACAT
This sequence comes from Avena longiglumis, assembly GCA_030063025.1. Classification (NCBI taxonomy): domain Eukaryota; kingdom Viridiplantae; phylum Streptophyta; class Magnoliopsida; order Poales; family Poaceae; genus Avena; species Avena longiglumis. Next base: position 186,117,741 of record CP125974.1, on the reverse strand, counting down.
ATTTCTACGATTACTTTGCGATCGAATGAACCACTTACATACGATACCAATTTCCCTTTGTCTCACGATAGTTTACTTATCCGAGATTTTGATCGTCGGTATCTCTGCATACCTAGTTCAACCTCGTTACCGATAAGTACTCTTTTCTCGTTCCCGTGGTATGTGATCCCTTGTGAGCCAGTCACATGCTTGCAAGCTAATTGGATGACATTCCACCGAGAGGGCCCAGAATATATCTATCCGTCATATGGATGGACAAATCCCACTCTTGATCCATGTGTCTCAACCCATACTTTCCAAACACTCAATGCCACCTTTATAGCCACCCAATTACGGTGTGGTGTTTGATGTCATCAAAGCATCCTTTCGGTGATGGTGATAAGCATGATCTCATGGTCGAAGGAATTAGGTTACTATGTATCAGAAAGCTTATAACAATTGAACTATTAAAATGACTTGATCTTTATGCCACGCTTATCTATAGGAGTATGTCCATCATATCATTCTCCTAATGATATGACCTTGTTATTAACAACATCTCAAATGTTCATGATCAAGAAACCATGATCATCTATTAATCAACAAGCTAGTATTATAAAGAGGCTTTACTAGGGACTCTAAATTAGTTTACAAATCACACAAGTATTAATGTTTCTGGTTAATACTGTTATAGCATGAATGTAAACATTTATCATAAACACAAAGATATAATAATAACTATATTTATTATTGCCTCTAGGGCATACCTCCAACAGTCTCCCACTTGCACTAGAGTCAACTAATCTAGATTGCATGGTAATATACCGAACACCCATGGCAGTTTGGTGTTGGTCATGTTTTGCCCTCGGGAGAGGTTTAGTCAACGGATCCGCCACATTCAGATATGTGTGTACTTTGCAAATCTTTATATCACCATCTTGGACATGTTCTTGAATAGCGTGAAAACGTAGCTTGATGTGCTTCAGCTTCTTGTGTGACCTTGGTTCTTGCGCATTGGCTATGGCGCCCATGTTATCACAGCAGATAGACATTGGGTCCAGCGTACTTGGAACCACACCGAGCTCTGTAATGAACTCCTTCATCCATATCGCTTCTTGTGAAGCCTCCGAAGCAGCTATGTATTCCGATTCAGTTGAAGATCTCGCCACAACGCTTTGTTTTGCACTCCTCCAGCTAACTGCTGCACCATTCAAAGTAAATACGTATCCAGATTGAGATTTAGAATCATCCGGATCGGTGTTCCAACTAGCATCGATGTAACCATTAACAACGAGTTGTTCATCACCTTCATAAGAAAGAACCATATCCTTAGTTCTTCTCAAGTACTTAAGGATGTTTTTGACCGCTGTCCAATGATCCACTCCTGGATCACTTTGATATCTGCTAGTTAAACTAACAGCATATGCAATGTCGGGTCTAGTACATAGCATGGCATACATTAGAGATCCTATGGCTGAGGCATAGGGAGTCTTACTCATCCTTTCTCTATCTTCTGCCGTTGCTGGACTTTGAGTTTTACTCAACGTCGTATTGGGCAACATGGCCAAGAACCCTTTCTTGTTATCTTCCATTCCAAACCTCTTTAGAACTATGTCCAAATATGTACTTTGTGACAATGATATTAGGCGTCTCGATCTATCTCTATAAATCTTTATGCCTAATATGTAAGCTGCTTCGCCAAGATATTTCATTGAAAAACTATTATTCAAATATTCCTTGACACTATTAAGAAGGTCTACATCATTCCCAATCAACAATATGTCATCTACATACAGTATTAAGAATGCTACAGAGCTCCCACTCACTTTCTTGTAAATATAAGCTTCTCCATAAGTTTGTATAAAACCAAAACTTTTGATTACCTTATCAAAATGTTGATTCCAACTTCGGGATGCTTGCTTCAACCCATATATGGATCGTTGAAGTTTGCATACCTTGTTAGCATCTTTAGGATCAACAAAACCTTTGGGTTGCATCATATACAACTCTTCATCAATGTCTCCATTGAGGAACGCCGTTTTGACATCCATTTGCCATATCTCATAATCATAATATGCAACGATTGCTAACATAATCCTCACAGACTTTAGCTTCGCTACTGGTGAGAAAGTCTCATCGTAGTCAACTCCTTGAATTTGTCTAAACCCTTTTGCGACAAGTCGAGCTTTATAGACAGTAACATTACCATTAGCATCTGTTTTCTTCTTGAAAATCCATTTGTTCTCGACATCCTTCCGGCCATCCGGTAAGTCCACCAAAGTCCATACTTGGTTTTCGTACATGGATCCAATTTTGGATTTCATGGCGTCTTGCCATTTATTGGAATCTGGGCTCATCATCGCTTCCTCATATGTCGTAGGGTCATCGGTGTTGTCCACCAACATGACACTCATAACGGGAGCATACCAATCAGGAGTGGTACGAGTTCTCGTTGACCTGCGAGGTTTTGTAGCAACTTCAACCGAAGTTTCATGATCATCATCATTAGCTTCCTCTCTTATTGGTGTAGGCGCCATAGGAACTTCTTCCGGTGCTGCGCTACTCGCAAGTTCGAGAGAAGGTTCAACAACCTCGTCAAGTTCTACTTTCCTTCCAGTCACTTCTTTCGAGAGAAATTCCTTCTCTAGAAAGGATCCATTCTTGGCAACGAAGATTTTTCCTTCGGATATATGATAGAAGGTATACCCAATAGTTTCCTTCGGGTATCCTATGAAGACACATTTTTCTGCTTTGGGTTCAAGCTTGTCCGGTTGTAACTTCTTTACATAGGCTTCGCAACCCCAAACTTTAAGGAACGACAATCTAGGTTTCTTCCCAAACCATAATTCATACGGTGTCGTTTCAACGGATTTAGATGGTGCCCTATTTAAAGTGAATGCGGCTGTTTCTAATGCATAACCCGAAAATGATAGCAGTAAATCTGTAAGTGACATCATAGAACTAACCATATCTAAGAGAGTTCGATTACGATGTTCGGACACACCATTACGCTGTGGTGTTCCCGGCGGTGTCAATTGTGAAAGTATTCCGCATTTCTTTAAATGCTTGCCAAACTCGTAACTTAGATATTCACCTCCACGATCAGAACGTAGAAATTTAATCTTCTTGTTACGTTGATTATCCACCTCACTTTGAAATTCCTTAAACTTCTTGAAAGTTTCGGACTTATGTTTCATGAAATAGATATACCCATATCTACTCAAGTCATCCATGAAGGTAAGAACATAACGATAACCACCGCGTGATGCTACACTCATTGGACCACACACACATTGGTATGTATGATTTCCAATAAGTCCGTAGCTCGCTCCATCATACCAGAAATTGGAGTCTTAGTCATTTTACCCATCAGACATGCTTCACATCTTTCAAGTGATTCGGAATCAAGTGATTCAAGAAGTCCATCGGAATGGAGTTTCTTCATACGCTTCACTACAATATGACCAAGACGACAGTGCCACATATAGGTCGAGTTATCGCTCAATTTCAAACATTTAGCTTCAATGCTATTAATATGTGTATTTCCACTATCGAGATTCAATAAGAATAGACCATCTATCAAAGGTGCATGTGCATAAATCATATTACTCATATAAATCGAACAACCATTATTCTTGGACTTAAACAAGCAACCGTCTCGCAATAAACAAGATCCCAATATAATGTTCATGCTCAACGCAGGCACCAAATAACAATTATTTAAGTATAAAACTAATCCCAATGGTAGATGAAGAGGTAGCGTGCCGACCGCGATCACATCAACCTTTGATCCATTTACAACGCGCATCATCACCTCGTTCTTCGCTAGCTTTCGTTTATTCTGTAGTACCTATTTCGAGTTACAAATATGAGGAACCAAACCAGTATCAAATACCCAAGCACTACTACGAGTACTAGTGAGATACACATCAATAACATGTATATCGGATATACCTTTCTTCTTGATGTTGTCGTTCTTCAAATCCGCCAAGTACTTTGGGCAATTCCTCTTCCAGTGAACCTCTCCCTTGCAGTAAAAGCACTCAGTATCAGGCTTAGGTCCAACCTTGGTCTTCTTCACCGGTGCGGCAACTTTCTTACCACCCTTCTTGAAGTTTAACTTTTGCTTAGACTTGCCTTTCTTGAATTTGGTGGTCTTATTGACCAACAACACTTGATGCTATTTCTTAATCTCCACTTCTGTAGATTTCAACATGGAGAAGAGTTCTCGCAACGTCTTGTTCATGTTTTGCATATTGTAGTTCATCACAAAGTTCTTGTAACTTGGTGGCAGTGATTGGAGGACACGGTAAATCCCCAAAGCATTAGGAATCACTATACCCTAACTTTGGAGTTTGTTTGCGTGCCCAGACATCTTAAGCACATGCTCACTGACGGAGCTGCCCTCTTCCATCTTGCAGTTAAAGAACTTTTCAGAAGCCTCATAACTCTCAACTGTCGCGTGAGCCTCAAATATCATTTTGAGTTCACGGACAATATCATGTGGGTCATGGTTCTCAAACCTTTTCTGAAGCTCCGATTCCAAACCATACAAGATAGCACACTAAACTGTGGAGTACTAATTCTTCCGAGTGATGTAAACGTTCTTTACTTCATCGGTAGCATCAGCTGCAGGCGGGTCACTGTGGCATCCTGCAAAACCACTACTAGAAAATCGCGTTGTTTTTGTGCATTGCATCATCATGACGGCATGCTCATGTCATCATGCCACATTGCATTTGAGCATCGTCTGCATCTTGCATTTGTTTGCATAAAATTATTTTTGGAAAAACCTAGTTTTGTTTTCTAAACGGCCCGCCTTTGTTCAACACGCAAACCCGGGTCGCCGGAATATTTTGTTTTGACTAAATATGTTTTGCAAACGGCCCGTTTAAAATAAATAAAAGATTGAATTATTTTTAGTGGGGCAGTCGAACGGGCCGAATTGACCCGAATGACCACCCTAGAAATATAATCGGTCCACCTAATCATCCCCCTCTAAATCCCTAGTCTACCCAACCTAATCTACCCACCCCTCTGGCCACCTCACCCCGGCCAATCCGCACCCGACACGTCACCTGGCCCAATCCCCCACCCAACCACCATCGGCCACGTCACCACTCCCTCACCACCTGTCCCACTCCCTTCCACTCGCACCAACCCACCCTGAACACACGCCACCCCCACACCCACGCACCTGCCCCACCTTCCCTCACTCATCTCTCCCGCGCTCCCTCCGCCCAGACACCTTCCGCCTTGGCCCCTTCACTTGGCGCCTCCTTCCCCGCCTCTCCCAGCCTCCGGCGCCTCGCCCGCCTCCACCCGGCTTCGCCCGCTCGCTCCGCCTCCGCGGTTCTGCTCACTTCGCCTCCTGGCTCCGCCTCCGCCTCCTCCCGCGGCCGCCAAGCCGCAGCCACCCCTTCCTCCATAGCCGCCGTACCCCTCTCTCCGCTCAGGCGCCCGCTCCGGTTCCACCTCTCACCTCGTCACGGCGCTCACCGCTGCGGCCTCCTCGCCGGCGCCTCCAGCGCCGTCCCGCCTGTTCGCCCGCTTCGCCTCCAGCCCGAGCTCCGCCGCCGTTCTCCTCCTCTCGGCCGTGGCGCCAGCCCGCCCCTTCTGCCGCCCTCGACCGCCTCCTGCCATCCCCTCATGGGACCGCCTTGCCGTCCTCAGCTGTCGCCAGCCCTGCCGCCTCCGTCAACACCGCCGCCCGGCGACTCGCCTCCTCCGACTGGCCCGCGCCCGACCCAGCGGCTCGTCTCTGCCGCCTGGACCCACCTGCCCGCGGGACCCACCCCGTCGTCGCCGATGCCATCCGCCTCCACCCGTGCAGGTTCCCTGTGTAGTACCAAGTTGGTGCTAAGTTGTTGGGTGTGGAAACAACAAGATCGACACCGGCAATCAAACCCCGAAACTCCAAGTTCACCCCTCGCCAAGATCTTCGTCGAAACCCGGTGATCTCCTACATGGACCTGAGAACGAAACCGAAGGCCACCGACGGCGAACCCTGAGGCCCTCGACGCGACGATGCCTGCTTCCAAGATCTCCGGCATGGATCGAAAAGTTCCCCGAAGACCGATCCCGATGTACCGGAGACCGGACCCTCGACACGCCTGGATCTACCCTCGGACGCCAAGACCCGAAACGGGAGGACGCAAAGCTCGCCACGAGAACGACAAGCACTTCACCCCGAAACCGAGACCGACCCGACTTGAGGACCCGACAAGATCTGCGCAACGACAAGATCGGCACCGACCAGGGCGGACCCGCTGCGCCCCCGGTGCCAACCAAGTCCTGCTTCCGGAGCGTCAAGAACTACCCCCGATATCCGAGAACGATCCCGGAGTCCGAGAACGTTTCCGTCGAACCCTGAACCCCAGATCCGGACCCCGAGACCGACCCCGAACCCCGGAACCCCAAGATCTGCCGAACCCTAATGTGTGATTCCCCTCCCGAGCCATATTTTTATAAATGTAATATAAAATTGTTGCATATTAATTGTCATTCTCGCATGCATATCATTGGTTTGGGGGCCTTATGCCGATTCACCTAATAATTAAATATGGGGCCCATATGCGGGCAAATCTAGTCTCATATTGGCCTCATCTAAATCTGTGTAGCGAACCGGTGCTATCTTTTGCCTTGTTAAACAACATTTAATTTGCGGGGTAGATAAACAACTTGAACCGTTTAATTAATTGTCGGAACCCCGGTTCCGCTTAATATGGCCTAATTGCATCGCACCTTTGCCATGTCATCCATCATACATGCATCATGCCCGAACTTCTGCCGTTGTATTAAATATTGCATCCGGTGTTTCTATTAGTGTTTTGCTTCTTCGCGGATAAGGCCGTTGAGTTGATGTGAGCTTCGTCCCGATCTTCGGTTAAACCTTCGACAATGTTTTCAGGCGAGCATCTCCCCCTTTCTACCTATCTTACTTTTATAGTCTTTATTCCCTCCTATTGATCTATTGCTATCTGTGTTGCGATGCTTTAGTTTCCGTACCAGTGATATACCGTGCAGCCCTATATTGCCTTGGACACATCCTATTACCTGTTGTTTGGTAGATAGTTGGACTTGCGCGTCGTAGTCGCTTGCTCAAGTCTTTGTTGCGTGTAAATCGATTACCACATTGTTGATGTATTGCCGCATGTTGATGTTGGAGATGATCATAGTTTTACTTATCGCTCACTTTAATTCTGTTTAACAACTAAAATTGAAATAAGCGAGAGCATCGGTGGGTCATAGATAATATTTGGTTTCGAACGCCCACTTGTATCCCGTAGGGGACCCCGAGTACTTGATACTGTTCCTTGATTTATCGCTATCCACATCCGGGAGGTATATGGGACCCCCGAGCGAGCTTGATTCATCTTATTTCTTGGGGCCACAAACTAGTTTGAGGTTTTATTTACTATCTGTACTTATGCCATGCTACTTAGATTTACGATTGTGCGAGGAGCACACTGCATCGCTTAGGTAAGCGGAGTGTTTTAGCGGTATCGGTCCCGTTTGGGGATTCTTTGTCGTTCTGACCACCGACGCAAACCTTGAGTCCGTCTCGAGCTTGCTTACTTCGTTGCGGGTGTACTCCAAGGGGTGGCCCCCTGAAATATTTCTGAATCCTGTGATTGTTCAGTCGTGAAAGCCTCGTTGGGTGTTGATTTGGTTTTTCCGAGGTTGATCGAGCATGTGTTGCTATTGGTGCACCGGCGGGTAAAACTTTCGAAAGCCGTGTCATGAAATGGACGACTTGGAGCACGATATCTCGACCATGACAAGCATAACTAAAGTTTATTGCTATAAATTTGACCTTATAATGACTAGTAATCAGCTTCACTATAATGGAATGGCTAAATAATACCCACAATTGCTTGTTTGGAGTGTAAACACGACCATTGTACCTGACTAGTAAGTATGGCAATTACAATGGAATGGCTAAATAAAAGTACCAACAACTGCTGGGTTTGGGTTTATCTCCTGTTATCTGTATCTGATTAGTAATTGATGCAACTATAACGGAATGGTTAACTAAAAGTGCCCACTGCTTATTTTATCAGGACGACTATCTTTACTTGACTAGTAATTGCTGCAACGATAACTGAATAATTAAAACTGCCAACTGTGTGAGTTCCTCGGTTGACTTCCTCGATCGGTCTCGAGGGGGACACGCCAGGATGGGTTTGTTTGACTAGTAGTATCAGGTTGGATCCGAATAGGACTCTCTTACCTCTCTCTGATAGCCGCCTGTTGTACCGAGTCTCTATAGGATGTTTAGTTCTTGCTGCCGCTGCCGCTTCAGTCCACCATACCTATGTAGGCGAGGACCGCCGAATTCTAGCCTCGCCGTGTACTGGCCTCAGTACTGACGCTCCTTCTTTTTCCTTTGCCCTTTGTCGGCACCCCTTTTGTTTAAGCAGGTTTTGAGATCGACGTCGTTAGAAGGGTTACCCTTCCGGCTTGGCCTGGGCAGGGTTATGGACGCCATTGGTTATTCTTCAGTGCTCTTAGCCCCATTTGCATCTTGTCCGTAGCTGGACGCACTATCGTTTTCCAGGTGATTTGGATCTTTGTATAATATATCTGTATTCTTGACTCTTTGAGTCGCTGTTATATATATCTGCTCTGTGGGTCCCATCGAGGACTGTTGTGTGATGTTATTACTTCGTTTTCCACCCGCACGAAAGTTCTTGGTGGGCACCTTTGAATCGTTTCTATGCGGGTTTGGCGGGTTTCGCTAAAACTTGCATAGGTCCGATTCTGAGGGTGTTACAGAGTGGTATCAGAGCTCGATTCGATACCCACAAGTCCAGCCTGTAGGATAACCTTAGCTAACGGCCGAATTAGAGTGTCAAAACTATTTTGGAAAAACGGTTGGCTAGATCTGGTTAGGTCTGATTTTACTCCTTACCCCTCTGCTAATCCCCTCTTACCTCTACGTGTTTTGAATCCGCTCTCTTATATTTCTTCGAGTCCAGGAATTCTCGTGGTTGGGTTTCCGTCGTACCTTTAGGGTTTCGCTTCCTTCTTTGATAACGGTGTTGCCACATCTGGTCTTCATGCTATCCGAGGAACCCTTCGTCTGGTGGACTCCTCTTTGTTCCTTCTCGTGCCTTCCGATGTTTTCCGACGCGACGACATCTTCTACGCCAGATCCGATGCAGAGTCTGCATCACTCCTTTGTTTCCGAACCTCGCTTGTCGAGATCTTCAGTCTGATTCCGAGAATGGTTGCATGCTTTACCATTGATTGTGCGGAGTAATAGTTTTGGTGCGTGATGGATTGGCCCCCATGCCGACTACCCCTTCTATTCGCTTTTGTACATTGAAGTGGATGAGAATGCATCGGTTCCCTCTTTTCATCGAAGTTAGAGGTGGCTTTATTGTTGATACCTCTGCCTTCGACCTTTTGTTTCCGGAGTGTTCTCTCGACGATCACGGACAACGACCTCTTGTTAGTGGTGTCGCGAGGATCTACACAAAGCGAGAGGATGCAGATCACCGACCTTCCTTCCGGTACCATGAGGCGGATCTCGAGGGCGAGATCCATTGTTAGTGGTGTCGAATTGTGGCATCCCGCAAAACCACTACTAGAAAATCGCATTGTTTTTGTGCATTGCATCATCATGACGGCATGCTCATGTCATCATGCCACATTGCATTTGAGCATCGTCTGCATCTTGCATTTGTTTGCATAAAATTATTTTCGGAAAAACCTAGTTTTGTTTTCTAAACGGCCCGCCTTTGTTCAACACGCAAACCGGGGTCGCCAGAATATTTTGTTTTGACTAAATATGTTTTGCAAACGGCCCGTTTAAAATAAATAAAAGATTGAATTATTTTTAGTGGGGCAGTCGAACGGGCCGAATTGACCCGAACGACCACCCCAGAAATATAATCGGTCCACCTAATCAGCCCCCTCTAAATCCCTAGTCTACCCAACCTAATCTACCCACCCCTCTGGCCACCTCACCCCGGCCAATCCGCACCCGACACGTCACCTGGCCCAATCCCCCACCCAACCACCATCGGCCACGTCACCACTCCCTCACCACCTGTCCCACTCCCTTACACTCGCACCAACCCACCCTGAACACACGCCACCCCCACGTCCCCACCTGCCACCACGCACCGGCCTTCCTCTCCCTCGCTCATCTCCCGCACCGGCGCTCCCTCCGCGCCCGACCTGCTCCGCCGCCCAGCCCCTTCCCGCCAGCGCCTCCTTCCCCGGCCGCCCCTCTCCCAGCCTCGGCGCCGCCTTCACCCGGCCACCTCGCCGGCCCGCTCCGCCTCCGCCCGGTTCTGCTCCGCCTGCCTCCGGCTCCCGCCTCGCCTCCCGACGCGCGGCCCGCCAAGCCGCGGCCACCTTCCTCCATAGCCCGGCGTACCCCTCTCTCTCCGCTGCTCGGCGCCCCGGCGCTTCCACCTCCACCTCGTCACCGGCGCTCTCCACCTGCAGCCTCCTCGCGCCCGCGCCTCCCGCGCGCCCGTCGCCGCCACCAGCCCGCCCGCTTCGCCTCCAGCGGAGATCCGCCCGCCGTTCTCCTCCTCGGCCCGGCCCTCGCGCCCGCCCGCCTCGCCGACCCGCGCCTCCGGCCATCCTCGCCGGACCGCCCGTCCTCCAGCGTCGCGGGCCCCTGATAACGCCCTGCCGCTCCGTCAACACCGCCGCCGGCGCTCGCCACTCCTCCCACTTTGGCGGCGCCCGACCCGGCTCCGTCCTCTGCACCGCCCCCGCTGACCCACGCCAGCTGGACCCACCCCGTCGTCGCCGATGCCATCCGCCTCCACCTGCAGGTTCCTGTGTAGTACCAAGTTGGTGCTAAGTTGTTGGGTGAAACAACAAGATCGACACCGCAATCAAACCCGAAACCCCAAGTTCACCCTCGCCAAGATCTTCGTGAAACCCGGTGATCTCCTACATGGACACGAGCGAACCCGAAGGCCACCGACGGCGAACCACGAGGCCATCGGCAGCGATGCCTGCTTCCAAGATCTCCGGCATGGATCGAAAAGTTCCCCGAAGACCGATCCCGATGTACCGGAGACCGGACCCTCGACACGCCTGGATCTACCCTCGGACGCCAAGACCCGAACCGGGAGGACGCAAAGCTCGCCACGAGAACGACAAGCACTTCACCCCGAAACCGAGACCGACCCGACTTGAGGACCCGACAAGATCTGCGCAACGACAAGATCGGCACCGAAGAAGCGAACCAGCTGCGCCCGGTGCCAACTAAGTCTGCTTCGGCGCCAAGAACTACCCCCGATATCCGAGAACGATCCCGGAGTCCGAGAACGTTTCCGTCGAACTCTGAACCCCAGATCCGGACCCCGAGACCGACCCCGAACCCCGGAACCCCAAGATCTGCCGAACCCTAATGTGTGATTCCCCTCCCGAGCCATATTTTTATAAATGTAATATAAAATTGTTGCATATTAATTGTCATTCTCGCATGCATATCATTGGTTTGGGGGCCTTATGCCGATTCACCTAATAATTAAATATGGGGCCCATATGCGGGCAAATCTAGTCTCATATTGGCCTCATCTAAATCTGTGTAGTGAACCGGTGCTATCTTTTGCCTTGTTAAACAACATTTAATTTGTGGGGTAGATAAACAACTTGAACCGTTTAATTAATTGTCGGAACCCCGGTTCCGCTTAATATGGCCTAATTGCATCGCACCTTTGCCATGTCATACATCATACATGCATCATGCCCGAACTTCTGCCGTTGTATTAAATATTGCATCCGGTGTTTCTATTAGTGTTTTGCTTCTTCGCGGATAAGGCCGTTGAGTTTATGTGAGCTTCGTCCCGATCTTCGGTTAAACCTTCGACAATGTTTTCAAAGTAGCATCTCCCTTTCTACCTATCTTACTTTTATAGTCTTTATTCCCTCCTGTTGATCTATTGCTATACGTATTGCGATGCTTTAGTTTCGCATCGGTGATATACCGTGCAGCCCTATATTGCCTTGGACACATCCTATTACCGTTGTTTGGTAGATAGTTGGACTTATGCGTCGTAGTCGCTTGCTCAAGTCTTGTTGCGCGTGTAAATCGATGCCACAATTGTTGATGTATTGCCGCATGTTGATGTTGGAGATGATCATAGTTTTACTTATCGCTCACTTTAATTCTGTTTAACAACTAAAATTGAAATAAGCAGAGGCATCGGTGGGTGATAGATAATATTTGGTTTCGAATGCCCACTTGTGTCCCGTGGGACCCGAGTACTTGATACTGTTCCTTGATTTATCGCGCTATCCACATCCGAGGTATATGGGACCCCGAGCGAGCTTGATTCAGTCTTATTTCTTGGGGCCACAAACTAGTTTGAGGTTTTATTTACTATCCTATACTTATGCCATGCTACTTCAGATTTACGATTGTGCGAGGAGCACACCATCGCTTAGGTAAGCGGAGTGTTTTCGCTGTCGCGATCCCGTTTGGGGATTTCTTTGTCGTTTACCACCGACGCAAACCTTGAGTCCGTCTCGAGCTTGCTTACCGTTATGGTGTACTCAAGGTGGCCCCTGAAATATTTCGAATCCTGTGATTGTTCATCGTGAAAGCCTCGTTGGGTGTTGATTTGGTTTTTCCGAGGTTGATCGGCGTGTGTTGCTATTGGTGCACCGGCGGTAAAACTTTCAAAGCCGTGTCATGAAATGGACGACTTGGAGCACAATATCTCGACCATAGACAAGCATAACTAAAGTTTATTGCTATAAATGTGACTTTATAATGACTAGTAATCAGCTTCACTATAATGGAATGGCTAAATAATACTGCCCACAATTGCTTGTTTGGAGTGTCGCTTGCGACCATTGTACCTGACTAGTAAGTATGGCAATTACAATGGAATGGCTAAATAAAAGTACCAACAACTGCTGGGTTTGGGTTTATCTCCTGTTATCTGTATCTGATTAGTAATTGATGCAACTATAACGGAATGGTTAACTAAAAGTGCCCACTGCTTATTTTATCAGGACGACTATCTTTACTTGACTAGTAATTGCTGCAACGATAACTGAATAATTAAAACTGCCAACTGTGTGAGTTCCTCGGTTGACTTCCTCGATCGGTCTCGAGGGGGACACGCCAGGATGGGTTTGTTTGACTAGTAGTATCAGGTTGGATCCGAATAGGACTCTCTTACCTCTCTCTGATAGCCGCCTGTTGTACCGAGTCTCTATAGGATGTTTAGTGCTTGCTGCCGCTGCCGCTTCAGTCCACCATACCTATGTAGGCGAGGACCGCCGAATTCTAGCCTCGCTGCATCGCCTCGATCGACGCTCCTTCTTTTTCCTTTGCCCTTTGTCGGCACCCCTTTTGTTTAAGCAGGTTTTGAGATCGACGTCGTTAGCAGGGTTACCCTTCCGGCTTGGCCTGGGCAGGGTTATGGACGCCATTGGTTATTCTTCAGGGCTCTTAGCCCCATTTGCATCTTGTCCGTAGCTGGTCGCACTATCGTTTTCCAGGTGATTTGGATCTTTGTATAATATATCTGTATTCTTGACTCTTTGAGTCGCTGTTATATATATCTGTTCTTTGGGTCCCATCGAGGACTGTTGTGTGATGTTATTACTTCGTTTTCCACCCGCACGAAAGTGCCTGGTGGGCACCTTTGAATCGTTTCTATGCGGGTTTGGCGGGTTTCGCTAAAACTTGCATAGGTCCGATTTTGAGGGTGTTACAGTCACCCAGCGGTGCATCCAGCACATAGGTCAAATTACCAGCATTGAGGATAATCCTCAAATTGCGGAACCAATCTGCGAAGTTGCTTCCATTGTTTTTCAACTTTTCTTTATCTAGGAACGCATTAAAATTGATGGTAGGGGCCGCCATTGATCAACAACATATTTGCAATAGTTTAGACTAAGTTTATGACAAATTGAGTTCTAATTAATAGTTAAATTAATCTAGGTGAACTCCCACTCAAAACAATATCCCTCACATTGTTTTAGTGATCACATGAACCAAATCCACCACATCAAAACCGATCATCACGAGAGTTGATGTAGCTTCAATGGCGAACAATCGACATGTTCATCACATCTACTATATGACTCATGCTTTACCTTTCGGTAATCCGTGTTCCGAGACCATGTCTGCACATGCTAGGCTCGTCAAGATCAAACCTTAGCTTCCGCATGAGCAAATCTGGCTTGCTCACGTTGTATACACTTGCAGAATCTAACACACCCGATCATCACGTGGTGCTTCGAAACAACAAGCTTTAGCAACGGTGCTTACTAAGGATGAACACTTTAAAACTTGAAATTTATGTGCATGAGGGATCATCTTATAATGCTACCGTCGTTAACTAAGCAATACAAGATGCATAAAGGATTAACATCACATGCAATTCATAATATGTGATATGATATGGCCTTTCTTCTTGTGCTTCCGATCTCCATCTTCAAGCACGAACATGATCTCCATCATCACCGGCATAGCGTCAAGGTCAATGGCGTCGTTTCATGGTTGTCGTACACCAGCTCCAACTATTACAACTACTTTGAATAGACACACGGGTCTTAACAGAAATTAAAGACAACCATACGGCTCCTGCCGGTTGCCAACTTACAATAAGGAACATTGCATACATCAAATATAATCACAATCATGGCCATATCACATCACAACACACCCCTGCAAAACAAAGTTAGACGCCTCTAATTTTCTTTGCATATTTTACGTGGTTTGGGGCTTTCAATAAGTGTCAATCTAACTTACGAACAAGAACCACAACGTTGATGTTTGAACTATCAAGTGCCCGTTGTAAATTGGATCTATACTATAATGGGGGAGACAGACACCCGCAAAGCCACTTATGCAATACAAGTTGCATGTTGAGCGTGGAGCAAGTCTCATGAACGATGTCATGTAAGGTTAGCCCGGGCCGCTTCATCCCATCATACCGCAAGATGCAAAGTACACAAGAAGCAATTGATAATAAAAGCACCACCGCCCACTATGACCATTGTGTTCTACTCGTGCAACAGATCTACATATAGACACGGCTCTGATACCACTGTAGGGGTTCGTAGCATGGAAAACAAAAAATTTCTACCGCATGCAAACAAACAAGCCAAGATCTATATACTAGATTGTAGCAACAAGTCGATAGAGGAACTCACCCTCGAAGATTCCAAAACGGTTAACGAGAGCAGATTCTCGTGGGTGATGTAGTCGTACTCTTGCCGATCTCAAGATCGCATAGACGATCCTTTCGGCGCTGCGTTCCGGCAGCTCTTCCGCAGTTGGTCACACGTTCGATACTCGATGAAGACCTTCCTCTCCCTTTTTCCAGCAGGCAGCGGAGATTATAGCACTCTCCTCGCGATTCGGGCAGCACGACGGCGTGGTACCAAAAGTAGAGGGGAGATCTCGCAGGGCTTCGCCTTAAGCCGGAGCGAGTATGGTGGACTATGAGAGAGGCCTTGGCGATCTAGGGTTTAGAGGCACCAAGGGAGGAATCTTGTTCGGCGGCTAGGGCTTGGGGAGAGCCCCAACTCGGCGGCTGGGAGGAAACCCTAGGGCGGCGGCGACTTGTGGTGGCCGGCGGCTAGGGCTAGGGTTTGGGTGGTGTTGGGTGTAGGGAAGAGGGGCAGCTCTGCCCCTACTTTTATAGATGGGAGGGCACGACCAAGGGGGAAGGAGTCCTCCCCCAAGTCGGCCTCCTTGGCCGACGGGTGGAGGAAGAGGAACTCCTCCCCAAGTAGGTTTCCTACTCTCCCTCCACCAAGCAAAACTGCCGTTTGACTTTTCAAACTAGGATTTGATTTCTCCCTTTATTTTGCCCAGCCATGATACCTAGTACATGATGCAACCATTCCATATTGTCATGACACATTCATGTACCCTTCCCCTCCGGAGTGCCGGACCTTCCGGAACCTTCTAGAACATTCCTGATGAAAACACCGGAATCATTCCCCAACTCTGAAACAGGACTTTCCTTATATGAATCTTATTCTCCGGACCATTCCGGATCTCCTCGTGATATCCCGGATCCTATCCGAGACTCTGAACAACATTCAATCTCTTACTCATCATTCCAAAACTACTCAACAACATCGAATCCTTAAGTGTGTCTCCCTACGGTTCGTGAATTATGCGGACATGCTTGAGACACTTCTCCGAACAATAACCAATATAGGAATCTGGAAATTCATATGGCTCCCACATATTTCTACGATTACTTTGCGATCGAATGAACCACTTACATACGATACCAATTTCCCTTTGTCTCACGATAGTTTACTTATCCGAGGTTTTGATCGTCGGTATCTCTGCATACCTAGTTCAACCTCGTTACCGATAAGTACTCTTTTCTCGTTCCCGTGGTATGTGATCCCTTGTGAGCCAGTCACATGCTTGCAAGCTAATTGGATGACATTCCACCGAGAGGGCCCAAAGTATATCTATCCGTCTTATGGATGGACAAATCCCACTCTTGATCCATGTGTCTCAACCCATACTTTCCAAACATTCAATGCCATCTTTATAGCCACCCAGTTACGGTGTGGTGTTTGATGTCATCAAAGCATCCTTCAGGTGATGGTGATAAGCATGATCTTATGGTCGAAGGAATTAGGTTACTATGTATCAGAAAGCTTATAGCAATTGAACTATTAAAATGACTTGATCTTTATGCTACGCTTATCTATAGGAGTATGTCCATCATATCATTCTCCTAATGATATGACCTTGTTATTAACAACATCTCAAATGTTCATGATCAAGAAACCATGATCATCTATTAATCAACAAGCTAGTATTATAAAGAGGCTTTACTAGGGACTCTAAATTAGTTTACAAATCACACAAGTATTAATGTTTCTGGTTAATACTGTTATAGCATGAATGTAAACATTTATCATAAATACAAAGATATAATAATAACTATATTTATTATTGCCTCTAGGGCATATCTCCAACAGACGCCCTACTGGGCGTCCTCGTCCCGTGCGCTGGCCGTAATGGCCTGCTCGGTGAAGACGTCCTCGTCGTATCCTCACGCCAGCACATCGGTACTCCGGGGATAGGTAGCCTCTCGTCGTCATTGTCATCGCTGCCGAGCTCGGCGTTAGAGTGGTTCAAGGCCTCCTCGTCGTCCGAGTCGATGGTGGGCACGGAGTAGACCTACCCCGGCTACAGGTTGTTGCGGATGGTGGTCGCGCACCGCGCCTTATGCTCCCACTCGAGGAACTTTATCCAATATTCCTTGCCGTGGTAGCCCCTCTACTGGTCTGCCGGAGGTTGCTGATCCAGCGACGGTTCTCCTTCTCCAGCCCTTTGCCCTTCTTGGACACGGGCGGCACCGCGACACGGTCCCGATTGAGGTGACAATCGGTGGGGAGGGAGACATCCTTGTGCTTGATGCCCTAGCCCTTCCTCCATCGTCGCTCGCACTTCACGACGCAGAAGTACCGCCAGCTGCAGCACTCCCGCGGCGGCAGGTAGTCCCCCACGGGGCAGCTCCTGAACTCCTCTAGCCGCAGCGAAGGCGGCAATGATATGCCGCGGAGGAAGGCCGGCAGCCGGGAGCACTGGCTGCTAGAGTCGGACGCCTCGTGGTCGTTCTTCCTCCTCTTCAGCCAGGACGGTGTCTTCATCATTGGCATTGGCGACGGTTGTGGCTGCTAGAGTTGTGGGCGAGAGGTGAGGAGTGTGGCACCGACATGCATAGGTTTAAATAGCCCCTTCTCCCGTGAACGCGTGCAGCTTTCCGCTCCTTCGTCATTAATGCCAGCGCGGGAACGCATGCGACATCCAATCAGTTAGTGTGTCGTCTCATCGCCATTGATGGGGCAAGCTGCCGCCGATCAGCCTTCCTAGTCATGCATCTGAATCAGTGTTGCGGCAGCGTCTGAATCGGTGTCGTTGCTCGTATCTGAATCAATGTCGCGCTAAAACGGTGGCTAATGCATGACCAGTGGCACTAGGAGGAGAACACACCCGTCGTCCGCGCGCGTTCGGTTCGACGCAACCGTTGTCCACATTTGCTCCATGGATGAATCAAGCCAGACGCGTCCGTTCGAATGGATCATGTCGCTGTGACACTGCACACGGCCCACGGGTCCGTTTAAACGGGTTGGAGAGGTGGTGATACCCTTAGAACATCTCCACTCGTTGGCCGAACCTAGGCCGAGAATCAGACCATTTTTCGGCCGGCCGGAACTAGTTTTCGGCCCGGGTACGCACCCAGGCCAAGTCCCCAAGTTTGGCTAAAATTCATTAAAGATGGGCGAATTTCATTAAGTTGGGCGAATATAGGCGGATTACATCAAATTTAAACTAAACTACTGCATAATAAACTTAAAATAAAAGGCCCTCTGTGGCCTCGACCGGTGACTTCGCTGTTCTATAGGCCAAAGTTTCTGTAGAACACCGTGTATTCGGGGTCGGCGCGGCCATCATCCTTTCCGCCGTCATCGTCGTTGTCGCTCGGCGGCTAGTTCTGGCGGGAGCTCCCCTGACCTAGATCGCCGAACCTCCATGGCTGGTAGGACAGGCCTTCGTCCTCGTCGTCGTCGAGGACGTAGAGTGGGGCGCCCTGGTACGCGAGCTCACGCCTGGCCAACGCCCGCCGCCGGGCGGCCTGCTTCTCGGCCTGCTGTTGCAAGCCGAGGATGCGCTGCCGCTCTGCCTTCTCCCAGTCCTTCCTGGACCATTCTGGGATGTTCGGCGAGGAGGGCTCCACCGGCGGCGGCTGCGGCGCCATGTCGCGGA
This sequence comes from Avena longiglumis, assembly GCA_030063025.1. Lineage (NCBI taxonomy): Eukaryota > Viridiplantae > Streptophyta > Magnoliopsida > Poales > Poaceae > Avena > Avena longiglumis. The sequence continues at coordinate 186,099,017 of CP125974.1, read as the reverse complement.
GCGACTGCTCCAGCGCCATCCTCAAGGCGCCGTCTTCGGGCGCCAGCGAGTCTTCTGTCTTGGGGCGGCGGAGTCGCAGGCGGCCGGTTGGCGACGCCGTCGTACGCGGCTTGCCGATGACGATGCCGCACGAGCGTGTCCGCGGCGGCGAGCGCACAGGTGACTCCGCCTCGAGCTTGACCATCGTCGGCATGCACAACGACGCCGAGCCGGAGGAGTGGGATGCCAACGCGGAGGAGGAAGAGCTCATGCTCGCCATCCTCCTCAGCATCTAGTTCGGCGGAGGGCGCCGTCTCGACCTGTCCGCCGGTGTCGGTGTGCGCGGAAAGCCGAGCCATGACGCGTTCCAGTGGTTGATGCGCTCCATCACCGCCGCGAGCATCCGGCCTGGCGCACTCCACCAACACCGGCGGCCAGCCGAGTTGTTGCGCTTCGGCGGCGACTCGTTCGCTGGTCCCTCGTGGCGGGCGAGCTCATGTTCGTGCCGGTCCGCGAAGAACTGCTCCCAGTACAAGAGGTTGTCGGCACTCTCAACTTCAGAGGGCTCATCCATGCCGCCGATGTACTCTTGCACATCGTACGACAGCTCCTCCGGCGTCGACGCCGGTGGGATAGGCATGCCGCCGGCGCTCAGCTTCCATCCCGGAGGCATCCGCGTGTCCGGCGGCGCCATATAGCCGGCGTCAGACATGTGTGCGCCTCCGAACTGGAGGGCGCCGACCGCCATTCGCCGGCGCCATCGCCGGGTACCGTGCTCGCCATGGTGGGAAGGGGAAAGCGGTGAGAGGGTTCACGGAGTTTGAGCTTGTGGGTGGGGAGCGTGAGAGTGTGAAGATCTCCGTGATGCGGCTTATAAAGGCCGAGGTGGCGCGGCGGAAGGAAACAACAGAAGTTAGTGCCCGCCGTCCAGCGGAGCCGAGGCGGCGGCCAGAATCGGGCGACGCGTGGCCGACGCGACAGGCAGTTAATGCCCGGCGGTCGCCACGTGGTTCCGAGGATGACGACGACTCGGCTTCCGTCGCTGACTCGGCTGGTCCGCGCGTCGCTTCGGTTTTTTTCGCTGAATTCGCTGAGTCCGGCGTACCCGGAAACCTGGGTTCGGCGTGGGTAGTCCAGACCAAAAGTGGCCCAAATCCGACCGAAAACAGGTCCTTGGGTACACGACTGGACCAATTTTCAATGTCCAGACCGAAATTCGGCGTTCGAATCAGCCTCTTGGGTGGTAGGCGAGTGAAGATGCTTTTATAATTCTATAAAAGAAAGCAGGTACCCATAATAAACTGGCCAATTGGCAGAGATTCCCGCCCTAGCTTGTCGGTTTCGGAAAAAGTTGCTTCTCAGTCAAAATGATATCCCTGTGTTCATATCTAACGAAAGAATACAGTTTCTGAAAAAGAATGTAAGTACAAAAAAGAAAAAACTGACCAATTGTGGCAAGTACAATACTGCACTCGAAAAGTATTCAGCTAACCTAGCTGCAAAGAATCACTGGCCTTCCAGTACAAAAAAATCGACCAGCTTGTTATTCCAAATTCCTAATCTACTAGGCAAACGAACAAACGAAATCGTTCACTGCAGTCTGCTCCTCTTGAAGTCCGGGAGCTTGAGGGACACCGTCCGTGGCTGGAACCCGACGGACGCGAGCCTCGGGGACAGTATCATCCCCGGGCTGGGGCGCGGCGAGGGCACCGGGTCCCTCTTCCTCGACGGCGAGCCGGCTAGCCTCGGCGAGAGGTTGACGTGCTCGAGGGCCATGGACTGGAGGTCCTGCGGGTAGTCGCGCACGCACCGGATGCGTGGGCCCGTGCCCGTCGACCACCGGCACGTCAGGTGGTTCTCGCTCCGGTCGGCAGCTTCCGGCGGACGCTCCTCTGAAACGTCGTTCAGCTCTTCTTCTTCTTCCTCCTCCGTGTCGGTGGTGTGGGAGTCCGCCGGAGTGGCGACGTCTTCCTCGGCTTCGCTCATGTCGTCACCGTAGTCAGCAGGGGTTCCGTGATCTACGTCGCCGGTGCGAACGTGTTCGGACTCCATTTCCGTGAGATCTTCAGCGGCAGCTGGTGCTGCTGCTTTGCTGTTCGGATTTTGTTCAGTCTCGGTGTCAAGTTTGCTCAGCAGCGGGTACTCGTCATCTCTGTCCATTTCAGATTTCTGAAACAAATACGTAATTGACGTCTCATAAGTTATATAGTTCTGGTAACTTCTTGTTCTCCTAGCAATTCTTGTGAAATAAAAAATGATCTAGCGTTTTACCTTGACATCGGTGAGGTCGACGCCGTTCTCCTGAAGGTAGCGGATAAAGTCTCTGAAGTTCTCTTCCGTGGGAAGGTAGTGACCACTGTATGGCCATATTGCCTGAAGAAATAATAGGACACCATCAGGCGTCAGCTATACCAGATAAAATAATGTGGCTTCTTATGGTAGTACTCCCTCCGACCCATATTAATTGACTTGGATTTGTCAAAATTTGGATGAATCTAGACACTATTTAGTATATAGGTTCATCCAAAATTTAAAAAATCAAAGTCAATTAATATGGGCCGGAGGGAGTAGTAGTATTAAACTAGATATACTACTCCTAATCTTCCATATGGACATACCTTCAAAATTCCGTCTTTGACCACTAATCTTCCAGCTGCTGTTATAGCTCCACCGGCTAGAAAACTCGAGTGTTGAAACGATCCTTTCTTCTTCTGCACACGGTCAAAGCCCACACAGAAACTTCAGAACCAAGGCAGACAATCGTATTGACCGTTGAATAAACGTCATGTGTATCCGTGTCATTTTTTGGTAGCAGTACTATAGATAGATTTCAACGTAGTCAAAAGATAAATTGTAGTATCTACCTGGCCAACATAGAATGCCTTGGTGGTGCTCAGGACAAAAATCGACTTGGAGTCATCTGAACTGTGCACAAGAGCCCCAGTTTGTCTGAAGACAAGCTTGCCACCCTCCACAACAACTTCATATTGCTGCCTTTCTTGCTGCAATTCAGAACAGAAAGAACACAGAAGCAATGATCAGATAACGTTTCTAATGTAAACTCGCTGAAAATATCATAGTGCTATTTGTTCATGCTAGAGCTGACGAGGAACATACTGGTCCGAGGTACTTGATGCACTGGCTCTGAAGTTTACTCCTGGGGCACTTCTCAAGATTTATCTCTTTGCCCTCCCCAATGTCCAACCTGTTGACCATGTCACACATTATTAGTTCTAGGTTCTTAAAATGCCACTAGTTTCAAGCCTATACAGTAGTAGGTAAAATAAGAAGCTCAATTCTATACATACCAGTAGAAAAACGGTTCTGTACTCTCGCTCTTGGACCAGACATCATAATAGATGTGCAAATTGTGCCCGTACCGATGCCTCGGGTCAATCTGTCCAGACGTACGAAACGGCAGCATTAGTACTAAACAAGATGCAATAATCTCAGTAGACAGTAGGACGCTAGTACGTAGTGAGATTAGTTTAGTGACAGAGTTAAGTAAGCATGTGACTTACAGCTTCGAGCCAGTGCTGCAATGCCAGCTTCTGAGCCCTCCCGTTCTTCGATAACCCCTTGCCAACCTATAAACCACCAAAAACAAGTTGGGGTCATACAGCTGCGATTTCGATGAGAACACAAGGCATCACCCTTAGCTGCCCAATTTGACCAAGCGACAAATGTTAGTAGTCACCTTAGCTGCCCTTGTCCTCGCCCTCGCCCACCGCGACGCCGCGGTTTCGGGTTTTTCGCCGTTGAAGAACGATATCGAGCTGTGCTTCAGTGATGCAAAGTCCAGTGCTTTCCACCTGAAAATAACGAGTCAAAGCTTAATTTTCTGAATCTTCCACCACCCAAGCTCCAATGCTTGACAGCCCAAGAAAGTGACACGTACCATAGCTCTTCTACGACGACCGCGCAATCGGCCAGGTTTCGCCGGGTCCGGTAACTCTTGTAAACCTTCTGAAGCTTCACAGCTGCAGCGTCAAGCTCGCAGTTGGGGCTGGATGAGACTTTGGGGCTCGACGTCAAGCTCCGGTCGTCGTCGACGATGTTTATCTGAGTCGGCGGCGTGCTCTGAAGATCCACTGAACCTGTGGCGTCCTGCTCTCCTCTTTGCCATTCTTTGAAGCTCAGTGAGCGCGTCAGACTGCCCTTGGAGAAGAGATGTTGCTGACCATGTGCCTTGGGTGAGATGGTATTCTCCTTTTCATCCCAAGGAGCAGGGAGTTTGTTCACCATGCTGATTCCGTGTGTCCCTGGGCTGGAGATCTCCGTGCCAAGTGCTTCAGACCATGCACCACCGTACAATCCCATAAACTGAACCTTCTGCTGAAAAATTCAGAGATGCCAAGTCAGTTTCAGGTGAAACAGTGAGTACAAGAAAGGGCAAAAGAAGAACTATTCTGCTCCCGAGACATGGTCAGAACCCAGACTGAAGAACACAACACCAACTTATATCAGGCGCTGAGCAACAAATAAATTTCACAACAGCTTCAAATCTCAGATACAGGGTAAATAACTCTGCCGTAGCACTTCATGGACCGATTCCAATCCCAAGCAAGAACACAACCGAAGAACAAGACTCGGTCAAATTCCAAGCAAGGACTCCATGCTCCTCACCTGATGTAGCGGAGGCAATAATCCAGGCTAGAGCTGGAAACTTCTGTCAAGGGGCGCTGAAGGAGGCCTCGAGGGTCGAGAGCAGAGAGAAATCTTTGGAATTGGGATTCGAATGTGAGAGACGGCTGCGATGGATGTGGATGTACAGCTCAGAGGAGGTCACTGCTCCCTCTTTTATATGTACCGAAACCTCGGAGTTGAATTGGCCCCGAGAGATGTGGAAAAAAATGGCGGGGCGTGACCGGGGAATTTTGCTGCCCAAGAAACCCAGGACTCCGGTCACTGCTTAGGTTTGCAGACGCAGTAGCTGAGCTGCAGCTCTCAACCGCGCTGAATGTTCTTTCGGTGAACACCTCGTCAAACGTGTCTTTTCTGAACAGGTCCTGCTTGGTCCCGAAGGCTCTCTCGGGCCAAAGTTAATTCTCCTTTTTAGAGAAAAAACAAAATTAATTCTGAATTGCAATGTTCCTTGTATCAGGAAACCTTAATATGTGACTTAGAGCATCTTCACCGGCGCCCCCAACCCGCCCGGAGGCCAAAAAACTGCCCACAACGAAGGGCTCCAACTGGTGTTGGCGAATTAGGCCCTCCAAACTATCGGGCACCCCTTTGCCACAGACCACCTTTGACATTCCATGGAAATTGTCGACCATAAGTGATGAAGGGAAGCCGTGGTTGGTTATTGCCACTTTTAATGTGTGCATCGAAGTACTCCTTCAATCGAGCCCAATATGTATATTTTGGTTGCTCGGTACAAATGGCCAGATCAAGTCGCACTATCTTTCATGTGGTGCAAATAAACTTGTCTTCATCATTTGTGTAGTTAGTTGCTCTCCCCCTTGGCCCTACTTCATCCAAGAAACCCTCATCCTCCATGTCAAGATCTTCCCCGAGCACATCATCGAGCCCACCGTCAAATTATTGTGTGTAATACTCGCTATGGTGCTTTTTTAGACATGAACTTGGAGGATCCAACATTTATACATTGCAAAATAGTATCATCGGCAATACTACAAACACCAAAAATTACGACCATCAGTTCTACATTGCATTGAAGTCATGGCATTGTTGTATAGAATAAAAAAACAAGAAAAAGGTACCATTTTATACCTTTGAAACACTCCATCGAGCATGTTGTCGTCGGTCGGCAGCGCGAAGGGGGTTCTCGGCTCCTTGTCCACATGCGGCTGCAGCGAGGGAGGTGGCGGGAGAATGAACTGGTCTGTGGTGTCCATGGTCATCATCATATGCTTTCTATGGTTGGTCGAGGCCTTCTTCCTTGATTTCACGTGGAGGGGGTGTAGCCGGTGTCGACGCAGACAACGTCAGCTTCTTCGGGATCATTCCCTTGTCCTTGGCCACGGGCCACGATCCCTTCAACGTCAACATCGCCAAATCACTAGAGTTCGGTGCGGCGACGGGACGTGGCGGCGAATATTCCACGACAAAGTGGGCGAGGCTAGGGTTTGCCGCGGAGATGGTGCTTGTCTGCAATAGGGAATGGGTGGCGAGAGTATCGGGAGGGGTGTGGGAAGGGCCGGAGGCAGTTTCCATGGCCGGGATTGGGCCCGCGATGATGGGGGCCGGTCACATGCGAAGGGACCGAAGCGCTGCGGTTGGGTTGTACGCACGACACAAAATGTTTTGGAGCGTGTGCTTGGTTCTGCAAATTTGTAGCACGGGAGGCGAAAATTAGAGCACGATGCAAAAATTGGGAGCACCAAATAGAGATGGTCAACTATTGGAGCTAGTTTTTTACCCTTTGTTTAGTGAAATATGTTCTGCATCGTATGTTGGAGATGCTCTAACTAGTGAGTTGCCATGTAACATGCGTGATTAGCTATCTTTGGCAAACCCAGAAACTTGTGAAAGCCTAGGCAAACACGGTTAAGCTTCTAAATGAGACAAAATCATTTTAGAAAAACACAAACCATAAGCAAACATGACCGGTAAGCATAGGAGGATCCATCATCCCTTTAGCCCGGCCGGCCGGCCGTCCGACGCCTTGTATTCATGAATTTCTATAAAAACTTGTCTAAAATATCATGGGCATGTTGCTCAGACTTCTAGAAGTTTCTGGATCTTGCCAATAAGCACAAGTGGTGAACAATTCCTAAGTTTTTCTTCTGAAATAATTTGATTTGTAGTCATCTTGCTACTTTTCAGTTTAATACAAGTGAAATGTTCCCAGCTCTATCGGTGGCTTTTCTAAGTTGTAAGAACATCTCCACTAGTTTTCCACTCGCGTATCCAGGCCGAGTTTCTGGGACACCCGCATCTGCTGAAATTCGGCTTAAATTCGTCCAGATTTCGGCATAGTTCGTCATACAATGAATACAGAACATTTAAGACCAAAGATCGGCGGAATTTTAAACACGGTTCGGCATAAATATAAACATAGTTCGGCCAGAAGTGAAAAAACAACATATTTCGGCCTAGTTTATGCTGGGCATCTACGACGTGTTGGCCCTACGTATTCATAGGTGCTCAACAAGATCATCATGCAGTTGTTGATGCATCGCCGGATCTCGGATCTCTTAACGCATGGCGATGAATGCAGCCTAGGTTGGAGGCACCTGATGATCACGCTTGGCAAGAGGACACTGTCTGTAGTATGGCTCGTCCTCCTCGAGCAAACTTTGGCCGGATGACGCAAGTTTTCGGCCTGGGTACGCCCGTACCCAGGCCGAGTTCCTGGGACACCCGCATCCGCTGAAATTCGGCTTAAATTTGTCCAGATTTCGGCATAGCTCGTCATATAATGAATACAGAACATTTTAAGACCAAAGTTCGGCAGAATTTTAAACACAGTTCGGCGTAAATATAAACATAGTTTGGCCAGAAGTGAAAAAATAACATATTTCGGCCAAGTTCGGCCTAGTTCATGCTGGGCATGTACGACGTGTTGCCCCTGTGTATCCATAGGTGCTCAACAAGATCATAATGCAACTGTTGATGCATCGCCGGAACTCGGATCTCCTGATGCATGGCGATGAATGCAGCCTAGGTTGGAGGCACCTAATGATCAGGCTTGGCAAGAGGACCCTGTCTGTAGTATGGCTCGTCCTCCTCGAGCAAACTCACTGGATCCTTTCTCTCATCCTCAATGATCATGTTGTGCAAAGCCACACAACAGTTTATCACTTTCCACATCTGATCTTTCGACCAGGTCATAGCAGGGAACCGGACAACTGCAAACCTCTGCTGGAGCACACCAAATGCCCGCTCCACGTCCTTCCTGCAAGCTTCCTGTTCCTTGGCAAAGTGAGAATGCTTGGGGAGCATTGGGCTTGAGATAGTCTTCACAAATGTTGGCCATCTTGAATAGATGTCATCTGCTAGATAGTATCCCTTGTTGTAGTGGTGCCCACTGAACTCAAATTCCACGGGGGGAGCATGACCCTCAACAAGCTTGGAAAAGACAGTTGAGAAGTTGAGGACATCGATGTCGTTGTTCGATCCTGCCATGCCAAAGAAGGAGTGCCAGATCCAAAGATCATGTGTAGCAACTGCCTCAAGTATCATAGTGCATCCTCCTTTGTGGCATTTTTACATTCCTTGCCATCCAAATGGACAGTTCTTCCACTGGCGGGGATACAAGCAGTGTCTTTAACAGTGGATGATCTCAAGTATTGTTCCCTGAACACTGCAATCACTGTCCTGCAGAACCTGTACAAGCAATCAATGGCGGTGAACTCGGCGATGCGAAGATAGTCATCGGCAGCATCAGCCATCGCTCCATATGCAAGCAACCTCATTGACACGGTGCACTTCTAAAGCGAGGAAAACCCAACCAAGACAGTGCAGTTCTTCTTGCAAAGGAAATAGGGATCAAACTCCCGGATGGCATGCACGATCTTGAGGAAGAGCTTCCGACTCATCCTGAAACGGCGGCGAAACACGTCCTCCCCATAGAGTGGCTGGTCGACGAAGTAGTCGGCGTACAACATGCAATAGCCCTCTATCCTTTGTCTCGCCTTGCACTTCCGGTGACCTGGCGCCGAACCACATCGCTTCGGCTTCGCCATCTGCATGTACAGCTGGGCGAGCGATGCGAGGATCTGCAAGTGCTCTTCACCTTCGGCGACCTCGGCGCTCTTCTCCTCCAGGAGTACGGCGAGCATCTCCTCGTCGTCGGAGTCCATGGCGAGTATCTCTTCCTCGTCGGAGTCCATGGCGAGTATCTCGTCGTCGTCGGAGTCTATGGTCAAATCTGGCCAAATGCCGAACACTTGGCGGGCGTGGTGGTGGGAGCACGTTGCGAAGCAGAGCTACGGCGAAGCTAGGTCGGCGAGAGCGGCCGCGAAGAAGGCGTCGAGGTGGGCAGCAACTACGGCAAGCGTATCTAGAGGCGTGGGCATGTCTCGGCGCGGAGGAGCTCCGCCGGCGAAGTTATGGCGACAGGGGCGCTGGGAGCTCTTCGCGGCCCGGGCGAGGGTGGGAATGAGATCGTTCGCCGATAGAGCAAGACACGCCCTTTTGCGGCGTCCGGCCTGTGGCGTGCAGGAACACTGGTTCGATGGTAGGCCGAACCAAAACAAGCCGAAATCGGACGAAAACATGTCCCTGGGTACGCGACTGGGCCGATTTTCGACGTCCGGACCTAATTTTGGTGTCCGAATCGGCGTCCTGAATAGGCGAGTGGAGATGCTCTAACAGGAGTACTATTTCTCTGTCTCAAAATAGATATCACGGGTTTATAATTCTTTTAGTAAATCTATATTTAAATAGTGTCTAGATTTATCTAAATTTTGACAAATCTATAATTTTTTTAGTAAATCTATATTTAAGATTCTTGTCACTTTTAATTTCTACTAGCCTCCTACTTGGTACAACATGTGCGGAGAAATGAAGCAGCCTTGTCCGTACGGCTTTATATCGATAGCGCCAGATGGTGGGGATGGATCATCCGACCATGCATGTATCCGGACCAGGCCAACACTGGAAGCGTTCAAGGCCAACATAGTCGGAGCGGCACGCGCGGCCTCACGCGTCCGTCCACCGGCACCAACTGAAAGCGAGAATGGACTGCCACGTAGTGACGTACTGATTCAGATGTGCGAACAGATGGGGGATGGATGGGGAAGCGGGCTAGGTGGTGGTTGGCGGCGGGGAGTGAAAGCAGCCGGACGAACGGGTCGCCGCGTTGGACCGGGGCGGTCAAGGCCGGCCCTTGATGATCCCGACCCGCACGGATAATCCTCGTTTTAGTCGCGCCACGCATTTCAAAAGAAAAAAAGAAATACTTTTACAGAATCAGTAAAATAAAATTTGGATCTTGAATCGCAGTCAGAATTCTTTAAATGGATTATGTACGAGGAATGTCAGCTCTAGCGAACTTTCGCTGCAAGTATGCATGCTCCTCTTACTCTAATTTATTTTGCCGCGTTCCCATCTAATACCATGTATCTTTCCTCTTAAAATAAGTGATTCACCTTTTTCTATTTTCATATGTATCTCTATACCATATCTGGATAAATTTGAATCGAGACAATGTTGAGTCGCTTATTTTAGGACGAAGAGAGTACTATCCATCCGATGTAGGCCTGCTAATAAAAAAAAATGCATAACTATGCTACCTCCATCACTCGTATCTTTTATTTTCGTTTTCATGGATCTTGAATCCCAGTCAGAATTCTTCACATGGATTATATATGAAGAATGTCAGCTCTGGTGAACTTTCGCGGCAAATATGCATGCTCCTCTGACTCTAATTTCTTTTGCCGTGTTCCCATCTAATGCCATGTAAGTGACTCAATTTTTGCTAGATTTCTATGTATCTTCACACTAAAATATATCTGGACAGATTTGAATCGAGACAATGTTGAGTCGCTTATTTTAGGACATAGAGAGTACCATCCGATGTAGCCTGCTAATTAAAAAAATGCATAACCATGCTACCTCCATCACTCGTATCTTTTATTTTCGTTTCATTCCGATAGATGTATAACAGTTGATGTTGCTCTTAGAGGAGCAATACCTTTTTGTGATCTTTTTTTAAATGGAAATTTGTTTAGAAAATCGTTTAAGGAATTTTAAACTACTAACTAAAACTAGGCAGAACATATCTTTCTTTGCCTTCCTGACCTGCATCATCATCAACGTTTGATTAGTGCGATGGCATGCATGTGAATTTCTCCATACATGCATGCTCATCAACAATGCATGTTACTTTTTTTTGAGAGCCTCAACACTGAGTTACAAGGATAGTATTACAAACACACGGAGACACACACCACACTCAACACACACCACAACACACACACACACACACACACACACACCCTCCTATGCACCTGCAACAACTACACCTACAACTCAGAACACACGCCATTTAAGAAACTTTTGAAGCCGCTGACTCCGTGAACGCCGGGTACGTTGTCCTCCCTGTGGTTCAAAGCGTGCTGAGGTAAACCTGGTGCAACACCACAAATTCATCCACATGGGGAATCGAACCTGGGTGGATTGGATGGCCACTGCCAGCCCCAACCATTGAGCCACAGAGTCAACTGCAACAATGCATGTTATTAGTAGTAAAAATATGCATAAGTGTGATAATCAACCCGAGCTAGGGCGGCTTCTAGTTGTCAAGCTTGGACAGCCGCCCATGTTGGAAGGATGGAAAGTCAACCGGTGGTAATGCGTTATTGAATTATTAAATTATATACCAGTCAACTGAGAACCAACTAGTAGTTGGATGTTTAATATGGTAATGGTACCCCAGTCCATCAAGGATTAGACCCCATGTTTAATGTTTTGATTTCTCATAAACAGCCGAATATTCTTCGATGGGTGGCACCGTTCCAGTTGATAACGAGACATCTGTGGTGATTTTGTTAATCTCAAGACCGGCTGAATCAATTGAGATGCTCACAGAGATAGGGTGTACGTGCATGTATTCATATGATGAGTGCATGCTCGTTTTTGAGCGTCTACGTTGTACTGGATTTCGCAAAAACAATCTGGTGCACTACTCAACTATCTTAAAAGTCCAAACTGATAGAAATGTTAAAAGAATATATTATATTTTTAACACTCCTCATCCCTAATCTTTAGCGTGGACTCATAATCCTTCTTTTCTTAATAATGTGTGGTTTTGAACTTGAGACCTTTTAGATCCGATAGCATATTAAATTGATGCATTAGCCAACTATCCTAAATTCCGAACTAATAAAAAAGCTAATCAATATGTTATGTTCTCAACTTGCGTCGCTAACTTCGATGGCAATTTATTATTGTAAGGGTCCATTCGATCCAAATGTAGAGGAAACATGCAAGAAAAGGTTGACAATGATACTACATGACAAGTTTAGTGAACAAGCTTGCAAATTGAAGCCCTAGCTTTATTCTAGAGGACCTATTCACTTATATTGTTTAATATCTATATATGTCCCTGACCTATCTCAGGAGCCAACAATCAAAATGGGCATGGTGTGGAGGCATCGCCTTGGATGTTTTGCATTTGGCTCTTTGCTCGTGTCTCTCTTGGCGATGACGTGGTGGATGTCGGGGTGGCAGGCTCGAGAGTTTGTGCTTGTGTGCCGATGCGGCGGCCTCGGGAACTATCGCAGGTGGTGGCCGTATGAGGTAAAAGGTTGCGGCTCGTCATGGCTTGGGTGACAATGTTGTGCTGCTTGTGTGAGGTATTGTCGGCCCAATCGACGCGTCCCAGAGAGGGCGGTTGGGCTTTATGTTGGGGCAGCAGGTCCGGAGGAGTTGGTGTAATGGTCGTGATATGTGGCCGGCTTCCCTATGTAAACGCAAATTTTTGCCTTCGTTTAAAAAAAACCACATGCCCTATCAGGTCGTTCTTCCATGCCAACTTGGTCCCGATGTCGATTTGGTCGACTCAAATTGGCCTTAGTTTAATATTTCCTGGTAAACACTTTCACAATGTGCATGAACAAAGTTCAGTCACGCAGTTTGTCGAAGTAATAAAAGAAATTATACAGGCCACTCTAGATTACTTGGTGTTGCGGGAGGGGCGGGTGTGTGTGTGTGGAGAGATGCGGATATGCAGAACACAAATTTCGGTTTCGTCTTACCATCTTGGGCATTACCTTCACGGTAAATGGATGAAAGTGCAGGGTTGTCTCTGCAATTTGACTTGCACACGAAAGATGACACGATTCCTCTGTAGAAGCCCCGTACAAATACCAGATCGATGACGTACTCCGTGAGCTGTTCTTGTTTTGCACCTCACGTGAGAGACTAAGCGTACAATTTTTTTTGTTTGGACGCGATATGTACGTGTCATCTTGCATGCGCCTAGCAAAGATCGCATGCGTAACCTCGATCACGACAGCCTCCCCGTTGTTAATTTTCTGATGACTATGGTTAGCGTGGGACCGAAAGGACGTACGAGCCGCCGGTCGCCACGCGGGCGGATTAGTTTATCCATGTAGGAAAGATCCAGCTACATGCATGATGATTTGTATAGCTAATTAAGTAGCTCTAGTAGAGAGGTCATTAGCCACGCAGGATGGTAGCTGCGTGCGACGACTTTGAGCTGACACTATTTTTTTTTGAACAACTATCATGCATGTCCACTTGGACCATTATTTGTTCAACATTTCGCAGATTAGAAGCCGATTTGTGTTACTATTAGAGAAATTTCGTCGGAGTTTAATTGCGAAATAAGCATCGTATCGACAAAAACTAGCGCATACAAGTACTAGATGAGAAACACATGCGTGTATACACTCGAAGGTACGAGAAAGACAAGAAACAACGCGCGCGCGCGGTAAAAGGAACTTGGCGAGAGAGACAAAGTGAGGACTTGTTCCCCCTCTCCTCCGTATAGCTTGGGAGGTACGGTGCATGAACTACGACGCGGTGGAAGACGAGTACTTGGGTCAGGCATGCACACGGTAGTTGACACGGTACACATTCTAGTAAATGCAACAAGCAAAAAGAAATGGTGCATAGCGAGGAGAGGTGGGCAGCGGAGAGACTTCTCGCTCATTCTATGGGAGTAGTAAGTTACTACGACGGACACTATTAGGCGTCTCTGGGATAATTCCCAAAAATCCTCTGCACTTTTGCTGACACGTGTCCCTAAAAAGCTTTACAATCCCCTTTTTGTTACAAATTTATCCGCTTTTGTTATAAATAGTCTCGCTTTGTTATATGTAGCAGAAAACCGTTTAGTCCAAAAAATAGAAAAATAGACTGGACCTCGCCGGACATTTCGTCGAAGAACTCGCCGACGACCATGTAGCAAAAAAGTTGTGCTAACGTAGCATATCTGACCTCGCCGGAGGTTTTCGCCGGTAGACCTCGCCGGAGACCGTGTAGCAAAAAAATTACGCTATTATAGCAAAAACACAAAATATATGTAGCAAAATAAAATGTCCTATGTAGCAAATCCGATTTCGTCGGAGACCTCGCCGAAGATCTTATAACAAAACAATAAAGCCGTTGAAGCAAAAACCCGACATCACTTGTAGCATCGCATCGACCGCACATAGCAACCTTGCCAGCCCCATGTAGCAACCCTCGACATCGTAGATAGCAGCGACTGTGACAATAGGTAGCAGTGCCAATCATCTTTGGGAGCAACGCCGGTGAGCAAGCTCATGTACGTGCACACTAGCCTAAGACGGTGCGTGGCCAGGACAAACAAAGGGGAGCACTAGTGAGAAATAGGCCATGGCTGTTTATAAAAAATTGCATTTGTGCATGACCTGGTGCCAGCAGAGGAGGGCCACAAGAATAATTTCGTCTTCAATGCCGGCTGGGAGCCATTGGGGAAGCGCGGCGACGAGAGCTTCAGGGGCAGGAGGCGCAACGCGCGAGCTGCGGTTGGCGGCGCAACGCCCAGGCTGCGGTGGGCGGCGTGGTACCCAGGCTGTGGCGGGCGACATGGCGCGCTGTGGCAGGCGGCGCGTGTGCTGCTGCGGGCGGCGACGGGAGAGAGAGCATGGTCGACGCAGGTTCACTAGAAAAAAAGAGGAAGAGATAAGAAACCATCACGCGGCGGTTTTAATGGGACCAGCTGTGTCAGCGCAAAGCGATCGACCCGAGGGGTTCTTTTCATTCGATACCCCGAGGGTATCCTATCGTTTTACTACTATGACGCTCTTCTAACTACTAATAATGCGGGATTAAATTATAATCCCCGCAACCTCCCAAGTTATCATAAAAGATGTGCCTTTAGGATTTAGGATTTGTTACTCGGGCTGCTTATGTAATGGAATAAACTTTGAGATCGTTAAAAATAGGCTGACCTTGGCGAAGTTTTGACCGCCCGTGTTGCATCCATCTAGTTGCTTGTGGTGCTAGAAAACCGATAGAAGGTTGACTCGCTCAAGACAAGTCTCTATCCGGTGCATACCTCACTACATGAAAACTGCCCTCGACACAGCCCCAAAATGTTGTCGACATACGCTGTGCCTAGTACGGTCCTTGACGTAGCAGCCCGTCAATGTAGGGACCGGTCTACGCCGACGGCCACCGTTAGCATTACTTGTGTCAACGGTCTTGTTCTTGACATAGACTGTTGTCCGTTAGTATTTTTAAAAAAATCAATTTTTTATTTTTATTCATATTTTTGAATTGCTTGAATCTCTCTCACTTTTTAATTGTTTGAATCTCTCTTACTTGGGACATTTTTAACATTTAATCTTAGGTTAAATTGTAGTTTTGGTCAAATTTCCCGATCGGTTACCTTCAAATGAGCTCCTGCGAAACAATTTATATCTTGTTATCAATACTACCATATCAATCCATGTCACACGTCTTTATTTTTTGAAATTCCAAACAATATTTAAGTAAACAACAATGAATACACAATAATAATATTGAATTCCAATGAAAATAAAATAAGTAATAAAATGAGGGTTGTAGCTACGCCGAGGGCCACCGGCCCAGCTAGGCTACGCCGACGACTTTCCTGTGCCAAGGCCGGCCTGCTAGCCTGGGCTGGGAAGGGGCCTACGCCGAGGGCCCCGATATTTGGTTGTCGGCGTAGTGCCCGACGCTGTGGAGTTTTCCTGTAATGCATGTCTACAAACGGATCTAGATCATGCTTTCTCCCTTTTATTTTTGAATCAAAAGTTCAAATTGAAATTAAGATTGTTTATCCAAATTATGTACCATTTTTACTTATGATCTCCTTGTATTAAGATCTTCAAAACTAGATCTTAAGTTAATACTCCCTCCGTTTAGAAATATAAGATGTTTTAGGTTTGTGAAGGAGATGTATCTAGACACGTTTTACTGTATAGGTTCAAATGAATCTAGACACTAAAATGTGTCTAGATACATTTTCTTCACAAGCCTAAAACATCTTATATTTCCAAACGGAGGGAGTAGGTTCCATGAAGAAATTTACTTCCAAAACTAGTACGACTGTACTTGGGTTTTATTGTACATGTACTCGGGTTTTAGTATAGTTGTACTTGGTTGTTAGTGTAGTTTTCTTTTTAGTTTTTAGTGTACTTGTAGGTTGTACTTTGGTGGTGTATTTAGAAGTACACCGTGCTAAACATGTAAGTACGTCCGAAATAAACTTTTTGAAGTATGTCGTTGTGCACTTTGAAAGTATATTTGAAAGTATACCTTTGCACATTTAGAAGTACGTTTTTGTGCAATTGGAAGTACTGTATGTCATTGTGTATTTGGAAGTACGCTCACGCTGTTCATGTCAGGTCAGCCATTCTACCGTATAGTAGTTGGAAAAAAGGGGGCGATCGATTGTTGCAAATCTGCTCAGCTTAGCTTGATTGACGTGCATGCGGCCTAGTAGGGGAAAAACAGAACCAAAACTGATTGGTTAAATCTCGTTTCATCTTGTAGGTCTCTTTTCCTCTACGGATCCAATCCCGGAAGCCCTGTTAGGTTGTCGCTGCATTGAGACGTAGACTACGCCGCCTACCTGTCGCTTTGTGGACTACGCTGCCCCGCTGCCACCGTGCCTCGCCTACACAGGCCAGGAGGAGCCCGAGCACATCGAGACTGTAGGCACGCGCCGCTCACCGCAAAGCCACGAGGTTGAACATCAGTACTTCTCTAGCCGCCGCGAGCCTACATGGAGGTAATTATCGGTAGGTGATATTGTTTCAGTTATAGATAGATTCAGGTATATATCATCTTGGAATTAAATAGTTCAATAAAAATAAATTGCAAAGATATACGAAATATTGGTGATTGTCCATATTATTTATTTATGTAAGGAAAGTATTTTATATCCTCTTGACTATGAACTATAATTCCATCACCCCATATGAGTTTTGATATGCATGTCGCAAATAGAAATATTCGTACCTACATTGTTTTCTTTTTCAATTATCAGTTATGAAGAAAAGAGGTAGAGACATTGCATCCCTTTAACGGAAACAGGCCGTAAAGAAGGTTCTCGTTGCTTCAAATCCTTCTAAGGATCAAATTGTGGCGGAAGCGCACACTCAAGAGGAAGAGAGTGTAGTTGAGGAAGTTATACATGATATGCCACCAGCACCGCCGCTACCACTTGGATGGTTGTCTAGTCATATACATAGAGCGAGATATTTTCTTGAAAGTGGACGAATAAAATGTAATCGAGACTGTCATGGCCTTAGGGAAGCGTAGGCTAGATAGGTTAGAGAAGAAATGTTGTAAAAAAGTTATTGCATATTTCATACTATTATCTGTGATAATTTGTACAACTTTCAAGTTAGTATTTCAATTAGATATTACTTATTGTTTTCCTCTCATTTTACAATACAAACTGTAAAATTATTTATTTAATTAGTAAATATATATTATAGTGATGTCTCGTCCAGCACCTCCGCCATGCCCACGACAGGAGAAGAAGGCCACGCTACCGACGCCACAAACAGAGGCGAGATTCCTTGTTGAGACGACGCCACTGCCCACACTCGCTTCCACCCTCGACCTGGTGGTCCTCTGCGTCGCCACCCAGGTTCTCTTCGTCGCTTCGCGGGGCCCTAAGCCGCTGTCAACATCCGGATTTTTAATCCCAAATACCTGTTATACCGTACATCGCAATTCCAGGACTATCATTTTTGCGAGACATAACATATTGGTACCATAATTCATCATCCATTACAAACCATAAAGGTCTTACAAATAGTTGATCTCCTGATCAAGTCTGATTACAATCAAAGCAGCGGAATAATAATAATAATAGCGTGGTCGAGACTCCATCTTCAGGGTCACAGACAATGCTGACGATGGAAGAATGATCCTAGTTATCATAAGCGTCTTGATGTCCATCCTCCTCGTAATCTCCTTCATAGTCTAGACATGGGAATAGCCAGGGAAAAAAACCATGAATACTTTGACGTACTCGCAAACTATCACTAAATCAGTAAGAACTCTAATAGGAATCTTAAGCTCTAGGTTTGTTTGCCACAAACCAATTTTATTTCAACCAGTATCTAGTAATGAAAGCCTAACTTTAGTTATCTAAGTTACCTAGGTGGGAATCTACTTTCATTGCCACAACTTGTGGGGTCAAGCCAAAGTCACCATTTAAGTCACGAGTCATTTTGGAAAACATCTGACAACGGAACATTATGGATATCCAACTGTCCACCACGGACACTCTGCGAAGGTGGTACACTTTCACCACAACATTCGATATATCCGTTAGGAAGAATCCTGAATCATCATACTTGGTATGCGGATAATTAATCATAACCTTTCAATACACACCCTAGTATAGGCACCTCCCTTATGAGTTTGGCCTCCCAACCATGACCATATGTCATCTTGGGCACTGCATAAGTGGAAAATCACATTCACAAGGTAGCCTTAGCTCACCTCGTTCTGCGGGGGAACCCATACTAAGACATATAAACTTCGAGTCAAGCCCTATCCAAATTCGGGTATCGTGGTTGTAAGGTAAATGTTGGAATGGTATCGCATCCGAATCCAACCATCAGTTTTTATCAAATTCAAGTCACATACTTCCTTCACCATCATCTTCAAGTAATTGTGTTCATAACACATGTCAAAACATTTCAATAGAATGAATCATCATTCCAAGGTTTTCGTAATCATTTGTTCCCATCTAGTGATCAAGTTTAATTTAGCACTAGCATCTATCAAGGTGAGGGTGTTACAATTTGAGGGGTATCAACTAGTATTTCTACCTACATCAAGTTCCAAGCTTTTGATGGCATCCTTCCTAATCTTCCACGGATCACCAATTAATTACTACTTGAACAACTTTAATAAAAGAAAGAAAGGCAAAGATTGCAAGTAAAACTAGGAAAATGGTATACTCAACATAGTATCCTAAAGGTATGCATAATGAGGCTTGCATGGTCTAGCATGCTTAGTATATCTTGCATGGTTTAGATTAGCTTGCCTTGGTTGGTAAGGTGGTCGAAGTTCTCGTCCTTGTCTTCGTAGAATTCGTCGTCGTCGTAGCCCGGATTGATACTAGCGTCTATAAATAAATACGAGGTACACAATCACCAAACAATACTTAACTACCTCTATTTATCACACAAGGTTCACACTAGATGATCTAGCATCATCTCTAATATTACAAGACAAAGGGTGGTAAGATTTGATTTATCTTATTTTTAGAAAAGTAATTCCTACTCATTAAAAAGTTACTTAAGATTTAATATTCGCCAAATTAAAAATATGGGATCATATTGAAACATGTTATCACCACATATACTAATACTTGAGAATGGGATTTAAAATGGTTGGCCTAATTTATAAAGTTTAACACTATTATTGAATAATATTTAAGTGGCTAAAAATGACTAGAAAGTCATTCTTTTAGTTTTGGTCCATGACTACTGTATGTAAGTATGTAGATTTTTTCATATTTAGAAAGGTCTTGTCAAATGTGATTTTTGAGAGTTGGAATCAACTCAAAATCACTTATGGTTTATTTTAAAAAAAATGAAGTTGCAAAAGATACTGTCTTGTTATTTTTATGAAGAGTGATCCATAGTTTTAAACTGTTTGAATCCAACGAGGAGTGATTAGAGATTTTCATCTACTTTCAAAAAAAATTGGATTCATTCAATTTGGTGTAGTGAATCTCTATGAATTGATTTTTAAAGTTTTCTATATAATGGGATTTTCAAATAAAAGATAAAAATAAGTTTGAACTGACGGGCTGTGGCATCCCGCAAAACCACTACTAGAAAATCGCGTTGAATTTGTGCATTGCATCGTCATCATCATGCATTGTTTGCTAAAACTATGTTTGCAAAGCCCGTGTTGTTTTCTAAACGCCCCTCTTTATTTTCAAACATCAAAACCCGGGTCTCCGGAGTTATTTTGTTTGTGCTATCGGGTTGCAAACGGCCCGTTTCGAATAAATAAACATTTAAATTATTTTAATAGGGGCAGTCGAACGGGCCGATTGACCCGAACGACCGCCCCAGGATTTTAAATCGGTCCACCAACCGCCCTTCCTAAAACCTAAACCTACTCAGAATTCTACCAACCCCAGCCTCCACATCACTCCGACCTATCCTATCACGCCACATCACCCTTGCCCACCCCTCACCCACTCAGAACCTGCCACATGGCCCAACCCTCCCCCTCTCTCTCCTCTCTCTCCCACTCCTGCCACACGCACACACTAACCCCACACCACAAGACGCCTCACCAACCGCCACTGCCCACAGGACCCGCCTGCAGGCCCCACAGCCTCTCTCCCTGCCTCCTCTCCCCGTATCTTTCCGCACCACAGACGCCTCCTGCCACCGCCACGCTGCCACCGCCAGACAGCTCACCTCTCCAACCTCGCTCCGCCCAGCCACCGACGCAACTAGCCGCCACCAGCCGCCCGCCTCCGGTCTCCCTCCCCGTCTGCCACCGCTCCGCCTCCTGCTCGTCGCAGCCCCAGTTCTCGGCCCGCTCACGCCGCGGGCGCCTCCGTCGCCTCGGCTTTCAGCGCCACACGCCGCCCGCCATGACCTCCGCTGCCGCGTCCCGCCGTCCCTCGACCATGACCCTCGCCGGCGTCGTCAAGCGCCGCCGCCGCGTCCGGAGATCGCGCGACCGCGCCCGAAGCTCCGTCAAGCAGTCCCGCGCCTGGCCGCCCGGCAAGCCCGCCGCCCGCCTTCAGCTGGCCCGCGACTTCAAGGCCATCCTGCCCCCGCCATTGGTCGCCCCTCGCCGTCGATCTGCGTGCCTCAAAGCCGAGACCGCCCTGAGCCGGCGCCGTCGTCGCCCCATCGCCAAGCTCTCTCCATGTGCTGCCTCCGGGAACCGTACCTCCATGTTGGTACCTGGCGATGTGTGGTGCACGTGTGTGTTGATGGATGAAGCTGGGTTTGGTCGTACCTCCGAGAACTCCGACACATGGCACCGACGAGATCACCAAGACCGTGGGACCACGACGATAACCCGCGAGCTCCGAAGACCGTACCGTTTCCTCGACACCCTCGATGCGCCAAGACCTACCCCTGGACACCAAGAGCTATCGGCGACCGACCAAGACCCGGACCCCGATGACCATGAGCTCCGCTGCAGAACAACGAGTCCTTCGGAGGGAAAACAACAAGATCTAACCCGGACGCCAAGATCCTCGCAACGGCAAGAACGACCCCGTGGGACCCGGCAAGGCCTTCGCGATGACGAGAACGGCACCGACCCGGAAGAAGCCGATGCGCTCCGACACCGACCCAAGTTCTACTCCCCGGACATCGAGACCCCGATGCGACAAGATCTGCCCCGATACCGAGAACGGCCCCGGAGTCCGAGAACGTTTCCGTCGGACCTCGTCGATCCCGTCGAACCCTGAACCCTGGACCCTGACCCCGAACCCCGGAAGCCCCAAGATCGTCGAGACCCTAAATGTGTGAACCCCTTCCTGAAACCCTATTTTATAACATGATATCAACTTGTCGCATATTAATTGGTCATGCATGTATACATTCATGTGGGTTGGGGGCCCATATGCGGGCAAATCTAGTCTCATATTGGCCTCATTTAAATTTGTGTAGCGAACCGGTACTATCTTTTGCCATGCTAAAACCACATTTAAATGCGGGGTATCTAAATAACTTGAACCACTTGATTAATTGTCGGGACCCCGGTTCCGCTTAATCTGACCTAATTGCATCGCACCTTGCCATGCCATACATCATGCATGTTTCATGCCGTTCTTCTGCCGTTGTATTAAATATTGCATCCGGTGTTATTCTAGTGTTTTGCTTCTTCGCGGATAAGGCCGTTGAGTTGATGTGAGCTTCGCCCCGTTCTTCGGTTGAACCTTCGACAATGTTTTCAGGCGAGCATCTCCCCCTTTCTGCCTATCTTACTCTTATAGTCTTTATTCCCTCCTGTTGATCTATTGCTATCCGTGTTGCGATGCTTTAGTTACCGTACCCGTGATATACCGTGCAGCCCTATATTGCCTTGGACACACCCTATTACCTGTTGTTTGGTAGATAGTTGGACCAGCGCGCCGTAGTTGCTTGCTCAAGAGCTGATGTGTGTCGACATATGCCACAGTTGCTGATGTACTGCCGCATGTTGATGTTGGAGATGATTCTAGTTTTACTTATCGTCACTTTAAATTCTGTTTAACAACTAAAATTGAAATAAGCAGAGGCATCGGTGGGTGATAGAAAATATTTGGTTTCCGAACGCCCACTTGTGTCCCGTAAGACCCCGAGTACTTGATACCTGTTCCTTGATTTATCGCGCTATCCACATCCGGGAGGTATATGGGACCCCGAGCGAGAGCTTGATTCATTCTTATTTCTTGGGGCCACAAACTAGTTTGAGGTTTTATTTACGATCCTGTACTTATGCCATGCTACTTTCAGTATTTAAATTGTGCGAGGCACACTATCTGTTAGGATCATGGCCCGTTTTGTGTCGACAAGCCCAGCCACACTTTCGGGTTCCCGATCGTTCACCGTCCCCATAACCTTGAGGCCGTCTGAGCTTGCTTACTCCGTTATGGATTCTACTTAAGGGTGGCCCTGAAATATTTCTGAATCCTGTGATTGTTCAGTCGTGAAAGCCTCGTTGGGTTTTGATTTGGTTTTTCCGAGGTTGATCGAGCGTGTGTTGCTATTGGTGCACCCCGGCCGGGTAAAACTTTCTGAAAGCCGTGTCCGCGGATATGGACGACTTGGAGCACAGTATCTCGATCATAGACAAGCATAACTAAAGTTTATGGCTATAAATTTGACTTATAATGACTAGTAATCAGCTTCACTATAATGGAATGGCTAATAATACTGCCCACAATTGTTTGTTTGGTTGTCGCTTGCGACAATTGTATTCTGACTAGTAAGTATTGCAACTACAACGAAATGGCTGAATAAAAGTACCAACAATTGCTGGGTTTCGGGAATTACATCATGCTATCTGTATCTGATTAGTAATTGTTGCGACTACAACGGAATGATTAAATAAAAGTGCCCACTGCTTACTTTATCAGGACGATTATCTAAACCTGACTAGTAAAGTGCCGCAACTATAACTGAATAAGTAAAACTGCCAACTGTGTGAGTTCCTCGGTTGACTTCCTCGTTTGGTCTCGAGGGGGAAACCCCAGGAGGGGTTTGTTTGGTGTTAGCTTCAGGTTGGATCCGGTTAGGTCGCTCTTACCCCTCTCTGATAACCGCCAGTTGAATCGAGTCTCTATAGGTTGTTTATTGCATGCTGCCGCTGCCGCTTCAGTCCACCATACCTATGTAGGCGAGGACCGCCGAATTCTAGCCTCGCTGTCTGGCCTCGATCGACGCTCCTTCTTTTTCCTTTGCCCTTTGTCACCCCTTTTGTTCAAGCAGGTTTTGAGATCGACGCGTTAGCGGGGTTACCCTTCCGCTTGGCACGGGCAGGTTATGGACGCCATTGGTTATTCTTCGGGCTCTTAGCCCCATTTGCATCTTGTCCGTGGCCGGACGCTCTATCATTTTCAAGGTGATTTGGATCTTTGTCGTATATCCGTATTCTTGACTCATTGAGGCGTTATATATATATCTGCTCTGTGGGTCCCATCGAGGACTTGTGTGTAATGTTATTACTTCGTTTTCCACCGCACGAAAGTGCTGGTGAGCACCTTTGAATCGTTTCTATGCGGGTTTGGCGATTTTGCTCAAACTTGCATAGGTCCGACCGAGGGTGTTACACGGCCGAGGGGAACGCTAATAGGCTGACCTACTACAACGCAGCAATGGCTGCTCCGGGGTTGGTCCTACCTGTCAGTGGCTCATCTAACGCGAAGCGGTATCGTTGAATCTAAGCCTTACGATTAGAGCGCGATCAATGACTCAGCATCGTCGTCTCCATCGCAGGGCACACGCGAGTCAGAACCCTAGCGCTATGGCGGGGGTCATCGGGGGCTTACCAGGGCTCTAGCTAGGTGCGGCGATGGGGCGAACGAACGATTCGATGACGGAGGTTCGAACGGTGGTCGCGGCATCTCCTAGGGTGGCTCCTAGCTTCGGCTCCTTCCTTCCTCTGCAGCGGCGAACTCCGGTGAAATTCTGGCACGGTGGTACTCGCCTTGATCTAGGGTTGGGTCAGAGAGGTTCCTGGGTGAGAGAGGAGTGGAATGGTGTGCGTTTTGAGGTCGGGGGTGGTCTCTATTTATACAGTAGCGAAGGGGGCACGTCGGCATGGCTTAGGCTCGCCGGCAACGCAGTTACAGTAAGCTATAGACATGGCCAAGGGCATAGGTCGATGCGGGGCTTCAGGGCAAACGTCATACGCATAGTGGCATGGCAAGGGGCGGTCTAAATCGTTCTAAATCATCCATGCCCTGCAGCTGTACTGGCAACATTCGTCACGGCGTACGGTCGTCACGGCGATCGCGCGGTCAAACGAACATGTCTAGGAGCTTGCTGGATTCATGGAGGACGTAGTGGCGCAAGGTGAGGGCGAGGCGCGGCGTGTACGCAAAGGATTGCTCGGCGCTCTAGCACGACGATCGGCATGGTTCAGTGTTAAATGGGTGAGGCTGTGCTAGCATTTCCTCGAGCTGTCTTTGGTTGAGGCGTGCATATGAAGAGACGCTGAGGTCAGGGCTACCTCCTAGACATCGTGGGAGAGGGCGGCACGGTCTATGGCATCGTGTCCATGTCGGGGTGGCAAGGTGAGCTCCTGTACCACTTTGCACGGGTCAAACAACGAGTGAGATGAGATCAATTGCACAGGCTTGTACTAGGTGAGTTAAGTGCACGACGTGTGAGCTCAGTGAGGTCACAATGGTGAGAAAAGGATTAATCAAAACAGTAGATAGTTGGTAGATTTGTACAGTGATCACCAAGTGTTCGATTAAATGGCCGCAAGAGCTAAACCATCATCAAATTCAGTGATTTTTGGTGGGTGTTCTGATACTAATCTTGGTAGTCTCTGGGTGCAATGCTTTGTTAAGTGGTGATGGTTTGAGTGGTTTTCAAAAAATGGCTATCTTGATACATAAGATAGATTCGAATTTGAATTGCCTCTTAAAAGAGTTTGAAAATGTTTCTACAAAGTTGGAAAGCTCCATTAGGTTTAGTGTCACTAGGTATAGCAAGGGGAGAAATGAAATAGAAAAGTTTCTGTTTGAGATTAGTTTCTAGAGATGCTCAAAGTGAGCTAGTGGTTAACTTGGGCAGAAATGACCATTAGGTCTTAGGCTTCATATTTTCATTTTCTTTTGTTTTGATCTGGTTTGATAGTGACCTAGATGATATGGTTTTGATCTTTAAACCATTTCTCATTATTTACAACAATCATAGATGGCATTGCAAGCATTCATACACACAAGCATTAAGATTTGAATTTAATTAATAAAAGCTTTTGTTAACCCTAATCTTGATTAATTAGGGAATGATCCTCATTAATATTTTTTGGGTGTTACAAACCTTCCCCCCTTGAACAAAATCTCGTCCCGAGATTTAGGAAAAACTAGGAACTAAAGAGATTGGGAAACTCCATCCTCATGTAATCCCCGCGCTCCCAAGTGGCTTCTTCTTCAGTATGGTTGCTCCATTGGATCTTGAGAAACTTGATACTCCTAGTCCAGGTGGTCTGGAAAGCTTCTTCCAAAATACGAATGGGTACTTCTCAATAGGTCAAGTATGGTTTGATCTCCACATATCTGTGATCGATGTTCTTGAAAACTTTCGTCGTTTATGGGACTTCTAAACACTTTCGAAGTAACGAGACATGAAACACATCATGCATGGCTGACATCTCTTCTGGTAGTTCTATCTGATAAGATACCTCTCCTTGGTGACTTATAATCTTGAAGGGTCCAATGTATATGGGTGCAAGCTTTCCTTTGAGTTGGAAACGCTACATTCCTTTCAAGGATGATACTTTGAGATAAACAATCTCCTACATTGAAGGCTAGATTTCGACGTCTCTTGTCGGCATAACTCTTCTGTCTGGACTGAGCGATCTTGCGGTGCTCACAGATCTTGTGAACCTTCTCTTCGACTTCTCGTAGGATGTCAGGTCCGAAGATCTGACTCTCTCCTACTTGCGACCAATTCAGTGGGGTACGACACTTCCTTCCATACATAAACTCAAATGGGGCCTTTTGCAAACTGGCTTGGTAACTGTTGTTGTATGATAATTCTGCGAAAGGCAGGCAGTCCTCCCATTTAGATCCATATTCCAACACAAGCTCTCAACATATCTTCGAGTATCTGGTTTACTCTCTCCGTTTGTCCATCAGTCTGCGGGTGGTAGGATGTGCTGAAGTTCAGTTTGGTTCCTAATCCTTCTTGGACTTTCTTCCAAAATCTTGAGGTAAACTGGGTTCCTCGATTCGACACAATGTTCTTGGGGATTCCATGCAAACCGACTATCCTAGCAATGTACAACTCTTCTAGCTTCGAGCTCTGATAAGTGGTCTTGATAGGTAAGAAATGAGCTACTTTGGAAAGTCTATCCACTATGAACCAAATAGAATCATTTCCCCTACTAGATATAGGCAAACCGGTGATGAAATCCATTCCAACTGAATCCCATTTCTATTCTGGGATCTGCAAAGGTTGCAAAAGTCCCATGGGTCTCTGATGCTCCGCTTTGACTCTCTGACAGATATCACATTTGGCGATGTAGCTTCCGACTTCTTGCTTCATCTTATGCCACCAAAATTTCTCCTTCAAATCCTGATACATATTGGTTCCCCCCGGGTGGATGGAGTAAAGAGTATCATGGGCTTCTTGCAAAATAGCTTGTTTCAACTCTGAATCCGCTGGCACACAGATTCTTCCTTTATACCACATAACTCCTTCTTCATCTTCCGTGAATCCGGGTACCCTTCCCTGTACCGATACGACGCTTAATTCCATCAATACTGACATTTCCTTTATGAGCTTCCTTTATCTGATCTATCAAGGTGGGTTGAAGTTTGATACTACCTAGGAATCCTTCGCTAACTATCTCCATTCTAAAATCTTCCAACTCCTTATGCAAACTTGGTTGCTCTTTCAGAATCATGGTGTTTAACCTGCACGACAGTTTACTAAGAGCATCCGCTACCTCGTTGGCCTTGCCGGGGTGGTAGAGAATGTCAAGGTCATAATCCTTGATTAACTCTATCCGTCTCCTTTTCCTCATATTCAAATCCTTCTGAATAAAAAATATACTTTAAGCTCTTGTGATCTGAGTAAATCTCACAGTGATTACCCATAAGATAATGACGCCATGTCTTCAAGGCTAAAACAACAACGGCTAACTCTAAATCATGGGTGGGGTAATTCTTATCATGCTGCTTCAGTTGTCGGGATAGATATGATATCACTTTGCCTTCTTGCATCAACACACATCTGAGACCAATCTTGGATGCATCACAATACACATCAAAGGGCTTGGTGATATCCGGCATGATCAAAATTGGGACTGAAATCAACCTCTTCTTGAGTTCTTGGAAAATCGCTTCATATTTGTCCGTCCATTCAAACTTCTGATCTTTCTTGAGTAACCGAGTCATAGGTCTAGCGATGATTGAAAATCCTTCAAAAAACTTGCGGTAATATCCCGCTAATTCAAGAAATGCACGAACTTCAGTTTGAGTGGTTGGGGCTCTCCATTCCTCAACATCCTTAATCTTGGTAGGGTCGACGGCAACTCCTCCGGCTGACAAGATATGTCCTAGGAATCCTACTTCCTTTAACCAAAATTCACATTTGCTGAACTTGGCATACAACTGATGCTCCCTCAAGGTTCCAAGGATGGTTCTTAGGTGCTGTTCATGTTCCTCCTACGATTTGGAGTAGATTAGGATGTCATCAATTAAAACAACAACAAACTTATCCAAGAAGTTCATGAAAATCTTATTCATGAGGTTCATGAAATAAGCGAGGGCATTGGTTAATCCAAAAGACATGACCTTGTACTCATACAATCCATATCGGGTAGTGAAAGCAGTCTTTGGAATATTCGTTGCACAAATTTTTAGTTGATGATAACCAGTTCTAAGATCAATCTTAGAGAATACTCTGACACCGGTCAACTGGTCAAATAAATCTTCTATCTTTGGCAGCGGGTACTTGTTCTTGATGGTTACATCATTCAACTTCTGATAATCCGTGCATAAACGGGATGGCACCATCTTTCTTATCCACAAACAGAACATGTGATCTCCATGGCGATGCACTTGGTTGAATCAGATCTTTGCTAATCATGTCATCCAATTGCTTCTTGAGCTCCACTAACTCAGATGGGTTCATACTATAGGGTCTCTGAGCTATGGGTCCAGTTCCAGGGATTAGTTCAATGATAAACTCGATACCCCAATCTGGGGGCCTACCGGGCAATTCATTTGGGAACACATTAGGGTATTCACAGACTACTCTGACTTGGTCTAGGGTCGGTTGGGCTAAACTCTTATTGCACTTGAATTGACGAGGCAGTGTCTCAGAATGCTCGACTGATACTCTGGTGCTACTGGTCATGGTTATGGATTTCTTAGCACAATCTATAAGTCCTTGATGTTTCGACATCTAATCCACTCCTAGTACTACTTCCAAACCTTTTGTTCCGAGTACTATTAGATTGGCAGAGAAATCTTATTCCATGAATTCTGATAGGTATGACCTTGCAAATTTTTCTAGCTTTGGTAGTTGACCCAGGTATTTGAACTATCATAACATGCTTCAAATTTGTTGGTTGAATCTTACTAGTGCATGCAAATTCTTTCGTAACAAATGAGTGCGATGCTCTAGAATCAAACAACACTCTTGCAAGTACAGAATTAACAGAAAACATACCCAACACGACATCTGGCGCTTCCTGGGCTTCTTCAGCATTCATGTGAAACAGACGGCCAGCACGGTTGTTCGGGTTGCCTGGGGCGAATCTCTTTCCTGGTTGCACACGACGCTGCTGCTGGGCAGACGCAGTGACATTGGATCATGCAACAGCATTCTTGGGGCACTCATTGGAATAGTGACCCGTCACTCCACACTCAAATCAGGTGATTGTTGACTTGTCCTTTCCGGCAACAAGTACGACATTACTTCTAGTCCTTGGGGCAGTATTGTTATTGGGATTGGTGGGCCTTGGCGGTGCACGGTTGAAGTTA
Organism: Avena longiglumis; assembly: GCA_030063025.1. Taxonomy (NCBI): domain Eukaryota; kingdom Viridiplantae; phylum Streptophyta; class Magnoliopsida; order Poales; family Poaceae; genus Avena; species Avena longiglumis. Next base: position 186,069,943 of record CP125974.1, on the reverse strand, counting down.
TTGGGGTTGCCATGGTTGTAGTGGTTGTTGCCTCCGGTCCTTGGGTTTCCTCTGCTACGGCTGGGAAAGTTCGGGCGTGACATGGGTGGCCTAGTGTTCCTTGGTGCAAATCCAACAGACGAACTGGGGCAATACTTGGGGGTATGGTAGTGACGAGGTTTAATCTCGTCAATGCCCATTGTTATGGACTTGGGTTTTGGAGAAGATGGGGATGCTGGAGATCGTGGCACGGTTAACAGACAAGCAACCAGGGGACACAAGATTTACCCAGGTTCAGGCCCCCGGAGGGAAAACCCTACTCTGCTTGCGCTCTTTGATTACTGGCGGGCAAGAAGGTTCAGGTGCGCAGATTCGATCTGGCGTGGATGCGTGTGCGAAAGTATGAGTCGAGGCTGGTTGAGTTGCCCTAGGACGTACCCTCCTGGCCTTTATATAGACTTAGGCAGGTCCCGGGCATAGTCCTAGTCGGTTACAAGTTCTAGGGCGTTTGCCCTTTTGAGTTTCCTATCTAAACTAGTCTTGTTCCCCAAGGATCCGAAGATGTCTTGGGCCTTGGTCACCCGAAAATCTTCATGGGCCAGCGTATGCCTGCAGTGGGCCTTCCTTGGGCTGGACTAGGTATGCTGAAGTTACGTACCCGTAGGGTATAACCATGTCAGGTGGGGTCCAGGTTGCGGCATCATACGACGCTTACGGTTATTAGTAGCTTGGTTGATCTTTCCTTCCATCTGGATTGCTGAATCAACCAAAGCTTCTAGGTAAGCAAACGGGATATTGACTAACACTATCTACATCTCATCATGCAAACCATTCAGAAATCTCTCCTTCTTCTTGGCTTCAGTACCAATCTCATTAGGGGCATACCTAGACAGAGATAGAAATCTAGCATGGTACTCTACCACAGTCATCCTTCCCTGCTTCAGCTCCTTGAATTCATCCCTCATCCGCAGAATCAAACCCGGTGGCACATGGGTTCGTCTGAACTTGAGTTTGAATTCATCCCAAGTCACCGTCTGTCCTCCATTCATGGTACGGGTGCTATTCTACCATGCTCTTGCAGAACCGGCCAGATAGTGGGTGGCAAACAGTACTTTCTCTGCCTCCTCTACTTCGGCTACTGATACGTCGGAAACGTATCTATAATTTTTTATGCTCCATGCTTGTTTACTATCTACTTTGCTTTGCTTTATCTACTCTTTGAGGTGTTTTTATATATTTTCTGGAACTAACCTATTAACAAGTTGCCACAGTGCCAGTTGCTTGTTTTCTTCTGTTTTTGGTTCCAGAAAGGCAGAAAATCAATATTCTCGAAATTGGACGGGACAAAAGCTGAAGTAAATATTTTACCGTGGGCGACATGAAGTCCAGAGGAGAGACAGAGAAGCGTACCAGGGCGGCCAGACCCCCTAGGCGCGGGTGGGCCCTGCCCCGCGCCTGGGTAGGGTGTAGGGCCCCTGGCCGCCTCCCAGCCTCGCCTCTCACTACTAGGAAAATGGTCGTCTGTGGCGCACCTGAAAGGCCCATCCGTGGCGCACCTGTAGTGCGCCACTGCCTAAGGCCACGGGCGCCGTGGCGCCTAGTGCGCCACGGTTGTGTAGAGATAGGCGTGGCGCACCACCCAGTGCGCCATGAAGTTTGGCATGGTGCGCTACCCTTGGCGCACTACCCAGGCGCCACTAAACATCCATGGTGCGCTTTAGGTGTAGTGCGCCACGAAGGTAGAACATGTGCGCCACAGATGTATTTTTTGTTTTTTTTAATTTCCAAGCCAGATTATATGCAATACAGATTATATACAATATTACAGAAGATATACACACACAGATACAAGATATACAATTATATATATAAATACTCGATATGAAAAACAAGATTGAAACAAATACATATAGATAAGTCTCATACATGAATACATAGTCCAAGTTACATTGTTTTGATCATGTTACAAAGTAGTAGTTGGTGACATGCGAATACATGTGTCGATCGAACAAGTTAGAGCTCGAAGCTCGCTAGACATCTAAACTAGCTAGCTAGACACAAACGCAGGATAAATAACCAAAGAAGATAAGCATGATCACCGCCGCGACGAAGGTGTAGGTCTTCATCCGGTTCCTTGTCCTAACTCCCGCTAGATAGCGCGTGTATCTATCTTCCGCCTCCGCCATAGTGTTGTACCCTTTGTAGCTATTGCCGCTGAAACGGTGCACTGTCTCCGCAGTCTTCCCAATCATCGAGACTCAGGAACCGTCCCTTGTACCTGACGTACCACGTCATCTACAAGTTGACAATAATAACTAACCGGTGATTGAAAAAACATGTATAATTAAAGTCATATGAAGATACACTTATAGAAAGTACTCTTAAATCAAAAGAGCAAACTCAAAAGCATGCCTCATATATAACTAGCTAGGTCGTTGGACACGGGAATTGCTTATGACGGAATTGTTAGCCAAGTAGGATGCACAATTCACGGACTTGTGCATATCACAAGGCTAACAATCCCGTCATAGCACATTCACATATATATTGTGCCACGACATTTCAATCATCGGCATATTCTCAAAAAGACAAAAATAACTCGAAAAGCATGCCTCATATATAACTAGCTAGGTCGTTGGACACAGATTGCTTATGACGGACTGCTAGCCAAGTATGATGCACAATTCACGGACTTGTGCATATCACAAGGCTAACAATCCCGTCATAGCACATTCACATATATATTGTGCCACGACATTTCAATCATCGGCATATTCTCAAAAAGACAAAAATAACTCAAAAGCATGCCTCATATATAACTAGCTAGGTCGTTGGACACAGGAATTGCTTATGACGGACTGTGAGCCAAGTAGGATGCACAATTCGGACTTGTGCATATCACAAGGCTCACAATCCCGTCATAGCACATTCACATATATATTGTGCCACGACATTTCAATCATCGGCATATTCTCGAAAAGACAAAAGTAACTCAAAAGCATGCCTCATATATAACTAGCTAGGTCGTTGGACACATGAATTGCTTATGACGGAATGTCGACCAAGTAGGATGCACACCCCGGACTTGTGCATATCACAAGGTCGACAATCCCGTCATAGCACATTCACATATATATTGTGCCACGACATTTCAATCATCGGCATATTCTTGAAAAAGACAAAAATAACTCGAAAAGCACGCCTCATAACTAACGAGCTAGGTCGTTCGACACAGGAATTGCTTAAGACGGAATTGTCACCAAGTAGGATGCACAATTCACGGACTTGTGCATATCACAAGGTCGACAATCCCGTCATAGCACATTCACATATATATTGTGCCACGACATTTCAATCATCGGCATATTCTCGAAAAAGACAAAAATAACTCACACTTGTCGTCCGAGAACCAAAGAGTAAGCAAAAAACCAAAGAGTAAGCAAAAACCAAGCATTGATTGATATATAATAATAATAAGCAAAATAAGTAAGCGGTGATTCATAAACCTAATAAGATAAGTACACTTGTCGTCCACACACACAAGGTCATCTATAGTTTGCAACTACAACTAGGACAACATCAAGCCTTACGGCTCGGCTTAGGGAACGGAGGACGCCTCGTCATGAACTTCCTATAGTCACCCCGCATCTCTAGGCGATCTTCTATGTCACGGTTATTCGGATATTTCCTCCGTAGAAGATCCCCCCCGAACTCATGACATCACGTAAGATGATTGCCCCAAACTGCTGCTGGATGTGATACATCTCTTGTATAATATCCGAATCATTAAGCTTGGCCTTTGCTTCGGCCCACTGTTTGAGATGATCCGCAACAGAGAATTCCTGGTCATAGGAACGCCTCATGTGATGGAGTGCGAGTAGGCTTCCTTCTTCTTGTTTTCCGGCTGCTTCACGCAGGGAACTCTGTACGTGGTTGAAGACGTGCCTGCCGAACTTGACCTTCTTACGCACGAAGCTGGTGCCTTCCGTCGAGGCAAAGCCAGTGAGAGCATCATCCAGAACTTCCTTGATCTTGTCGTAGTTTTTATTCTTTTCTAGACTCCCCGAGTCAAAATACGTGGCGTGGGAATGCTTCGGCGATACGGAGATGAGCGTGCAGTTCATCTCGCAAAAAAAATTCAAATGGAATGTGTTGAAAAAAGAATGATGATGATCTAATAAAGCCAATCGACGGTGGCAACTGAATAACGACTTACTCGGGAAAGTAAGGCACGAGAATGTATTCCTTTGTCTTGTTCGCCACGAGGATTCTTTTTAGGTACGAGGCCACGATACGTCGTTCGGCGGGGGAACCCAAGCAGCCACGCATGTAGTAGGGGTCCACTATAGCGATGCCCGGTGTGTTCTCTAATGATCTGCGTGGCCTGAGAGAAAAGAGACGACCATGGTATAGTGCCGGGTATAGGTGGAACATATTGAAGATGTCCTCGAACCGCAGGGAAGAACAGATCTGAGGCAAGGTCGACGAAGCCCAAGCTGGTGGCACCTTAACCACGAATACCGGTGCGAGGGATCTTTCTCCGATAGAAGGCGTCTCTCTATCGTCAAGACGCGTCATGCACACTCTGCAGTTCGAACTGGCGAGCTTCCGCAAATTCTTAGGTAGCATGGGCTCACCCGCCACATGAATCCTCCACATAATACCTCGGGTCTTGGTGGCCGCCCGTAACCTGATCGGATTCGGTTGTTGACGCCACCGCTGGCTCGAGCTGCTAGATTTTCTTTTCCTGCCTTTTTTCCTTTTGGAGAGGCACCGCATCTGAGCACCGCCTATGTAGTGTGTCGGGCTTAGAATAAAGGGCGTTGGTTGTATCGGCTGCTCGTAAAGGCGCAAGCTGGAGGCGTCTCGAGAACCAAGCAGACGCTTGGTGATAGTGGCTTTCCGTGGGGCCACCAGCTAGGTCTTCTTCGTTAAAACCGAGTCTGAAGAAGTGATCATTCCAGTCTTGAAGTCCTTGGCTGGATCTCGCGCCATGTGCATATCATCAACATGATCATCCGACCCACCGCGTGGAGGTGACGAGGGCGGTAGGTTTTGCCACCGCTTGTCGCCGCACGACAGCGGTGTCGTTGTCCGTGGCGTGATGGCCCCGCCGTCCCAAACGGATCATGCTCTTTGGCCATAGCATGAACAAGTCAAGCAACCGAGGACGACGACTCTTCTTCATCCGCCTCGGGGTTGAATGGGAGGTTCGGTCGTCGCAGCCCTTAGCACCGACTAATTTTAACCTGTGCACGCTATCCGCATCGTCTTTGAGTGGAACGGCGCCGCAAGGGTTGAACGATGGTACCCTTGGCAACATCCTCGGTTCGTTGTTCACGTAGCATAAGAGAGTGCAAGGAACATCCGTCTGCGGAAAACATGTACGACGTCGTCGAGCGAGATGCCACAAGAGTAATATATAGATGGCATGAAAGGCGGTAATTAAAGCAATTTGTTTACCGTGATGGCGTCGAGATCGGCTAATGTCGACGCACCGCACGCGACGGGCGTGCAAGAGACGGAAGGGCTGCTTGATGGCGCGGTGCTGGCGCCGTGTATTCTCCCTACCGACGGGTGCTTGAGCTCCGGTGCCGCTGACGATGGCGTGGGGGCACCAACATGTACTCGCCCGCGGTGATGGCGTGGGAGTCACCAACACTTGCGGCGCCAGCGGTGCTGGCGGAGTCACGAACACGTAGTTCGCTGATTCGTCGGCGCGCGTTGTTCGAGTGGTCACGACCATGCTTGGAATCGGGCACGGCCCTACTCGACCACCCGCACTCCAGTTCGCTATTGACTCCACCAAGGTAAGAAGGAAGGACGTAAGGGTGATTGCCAGGTTGTCTTGGACGATCTGCGGGATCCGCGCCACTTGTGCCTTAAGTTCTTGAACCTCTATGTTTTCCTCCTCGCTCCTTCTCGACGGCGCCACATGCGTCCTCGGCGGTGGACCAAAATGATCCACCCAATTCTTACCCCCGAGGCCGGCCAGACGGCTAGCCGACGACGGCTTCTTCGTAACCGGCTCTATTTTCTTGGCCCGGTTCATCGCCCTGTTAAAAGGGTTATCCCACCGGGTGGCCGCCGTCGACCCCTGGGATGAGGAACCCTGGGATCCATGACTAGCAACAATTTCCTCCTCCTGCAGAAGAAGTAACAGTGAATCATTTAGATCATCGATTAGATTGCAATCGTGTTGATCACCGGTAATTAGATTATACTTACCACAATTTCCTCGAATTCCTTCACCGCAGGATCCGCGGTGAGTTGTTTGGTTTTTGGGTCCACATGGTAACGGGCCCTGATGAAGTTTCGAACCTGCCCGGGTTCGAATTTAGCAAAGGGGTTTTCTATCCCCTTGGATCTATACTCTTCGTCCTCCTTATTCCATTTGGCCTCATGATTCAGATCCACCAGATCCGAGATGGTGATGACCTATATTCATCGCTGCGGCGCTTTCCCGATTACTATTGGCGGGCTCTTTCGGATTCACACCTCCTTGAACTCCGGAACTGATCTTGGTGATCTGGGTCAATCTTCCGGATCTCCTCGAGACTTTTGCCTTCTTTATAGATCTTCTTCTTTATCCGGTTCTCCAGTGGCCAGGCGGTGCTCATCTTTGTGAGGGCGGATTTGTTTACTTGCTCCCATGATAATTTGTGTTCGATACTTAGCGGGAACTTGTATCCGCGCAGACTTCTCGAAGAGGAGTGCGCAGTGGCCATTATCTTTATGCCGGAGATTCTCGGTGTTGATCGAGATGGTTGTCCGGTGATCGCCGCCACTTGCCCACCGTACTTTTGACGACAAGGGCGGGCTCCAAAGGAACCCTGTTGGGCTCACTTCGTAATTTCCTCCCGACCGTGCCGATCGTGTTTGGGCGCCCGGTCCTTCGGCTTCTTCTTAGGAGGGTTGCTACCACTCGTGCCCTCGCCGCCATCGGTGGTTTCATCGTCCGCCGTTCCTTCTTCTTCCTCCGCGTCTTCCATCTCATCATCCTCGCTCTCCGAAGGATGGTATTCTTCATCGTTTAGCCATTGGCCGCCTCCCGAATGTCAATTGTTTATTGAGGTCTGAGTTCTCCTTCAGACGATGCGCTTAGAACATCCAAATTTCGTTGTCACACATCTTTGCACTAATAAAAACAAATAATTGGTTAAATGCACGGAAAAATCCGCATGACCTTTGCTAATTTTCTTAAACTAGAGTGCCCGATTTCGCCAAAACGGAAGTTAATCAACATTCCGCAAAAATCGGACTCATTTCATACAAGAACCTGCATACACACATAATAAAGTGCTTCATATACAAGCACAAGCAATTTCAAGGTGTTGTCCCATGAGATAGTAGTAGAAGCACATGAGTAGCACCACAGATAGTAGTAGCCAGAGCAACACTAGGATGGATATAAGGAACAGATAGTAGTAGCAGCACAGATAATAGAAGTGATAATAAAAAATGTCCAAAAGTGGTGATTTATGCCATACAAGTTTTGTTTTGTTTTTAAAATACTTTTAAATATTCCAAAAATGCCAAAAAGTAGTGATATATGTCATAAAAGTGTTACAAATATGATTCAAAGTATAACTAAATTTCATAATAATTTGTCCATGAATATTACAATCTTTTTCGACCACGCGTTTACAATATTTTTTGAGCTAGCGTTTTACAATCTTTTTTCCCTTCTTTGTCGCGGTTGAATAATTTAGCCCCGGCACTTTAATGTTTCTTCTTCTTCGAGGGCTACCTTTTTGGGTAGGGTTGTCCTTTTCTTCTTGTGATGTATGTTGTCGCATCGTAGTCGTCGTCATCTTCAATCTTTGATCGCCGTCTTGGTCGAAGTCTTGCTCATTGGCGACTCCATCCATTCCGATGATGTTCCTTTTTCCTCTCCTCACGACAACACGGCTAGGCTTTGTCGGGTCGGTAATGAAAAAACATTGGTCCACTTTGGTAGCCAGTACCCACGGTTCATTTTTCGCAGCCACGTTTGCACCGGCGGCCTTGGATTTGGCTGCTTCGGGTATAACCATGGTTGTGAAATACCGGTCTTCTCTTTCGACGCTCTTTGCCCATCTGACACGGAACATCGCACCTTTTCTCCATGAGTCGAGCTCCAGATCTCCTCGATTCTTCCGTAGAATCTTTCCTTCATGTTGTCATCGGTGTAGAATTCCGCGTTACGCTGAGTTCGATAATCACACTTGTTGTCCTTTTCCTCCGTGTAGAATGTGTAGCCGTTGATATCATACCGATAGGTCACCAGGTTTTGCATCGGTCCTCGTGACAAGGTGAATATGATCTTTTCCGTGTCGAAGAATGCGAGCTGGGATTATCAAGGAGCGTCGCCTAAACCAACGCGTGAAATCTGAGTTGTGCTCTTTGATTATTTCTCCTGCGTCCTCTGTATGCCCTGGCATCGTATTTCTTCTCGATTAACCTTTTGTGCTTCGTACCCAAGGATCGACCAGTTCTAAATGCTGTAGCGACGAGGTTTGCTCGATCAAAGTCTGCGTCGAAAATCGAAGTCTGCATGCGATGCGACGACCCTCTCGGTGACCAGATCCGTCGAGCTTGCCAAGGTGTCTGCTGACGGAAGACCGGCGGGTTCTCGATGTCTAGATAATTCGCGAAAGAGATGCACTCTTCGCCGAAAGCCCTTGGCTATGCTTCCATCCGGACGGGACCATTGCGTAACGTATCCTTTGATGTGTCCGTTCATCCTTTCGAACGCCATCATGCTGCGGAGAAACATCGACCCGAGTTGTACGATTTCCTCCACGACATGGACCAGCAGATGCACCATAATGTCGAAGAATGCAGGTGGGAAGTAGACCTCAAGCTCACATAGTATCACCACGATCTCCTCCTGTAGCCTTCCGAGCTGATTCAAGCCAATCGACTTCCTAGAGATGACGTCGAAAAACTTGCATAGGCCAAATAACGTTTCACGGACGTGCTCGTCCATTATCCCTCTTAGTGCGACCGGAAGTACCTGCGTCATTAGCACGGCATCCGTGAGACTTCATGCCATCGAACCTCTGCTTCGCCTAGGTATCTGCTTATCTTGCCAGCGTCGTAAGGAAATTTGACTCCTAGAAGGCACTTGAAAACTGTTTGATCTCATCTTGGCTTAGAGTGAAGCAAGAAGGAGGCGGTAATATTCGTTCTTCTTGAACTTTTTACCCTTCCGACGACCTTGTGTCGCCTCCGACTCATGATCATCGTCATCTTCCGATCATCGAGGAGTAGGCCCTCCGTGAAGCTCCTTCCGGATACCCAAGCATATCAGGTCGTGCCTTGCTTTCGGACCATCTTCGTCCTATCCGCATGTTGATTATGGTGGCGACCATACTCTCGCACGTTTTCGTGATATGCATGATGTCGAGGCTATGAGGCGCATGAGAAACTTCCAAGATGGCAACTCCCGTAAACAGACCTTGTTTTCCATACCTTCATCGCTTTGTCTTGTTGCTGCCTCTTCGCTTCTTTCCGTGCTTAGGACAATCTTTCCGGTTTTCAGCAACTCTTCCACTTGTTCGCTGCCTACGCCCGGGATTCCTCGGTCTCGATTTGCCATCGAACAGGTCTCCACGCTTTTCTCCATGGATCATTCTTGCCGAGCCACCTCCGTGCGCCATGAACACGTTTTCGATGACCACGGATCTTTCTCTAGTTGGAGATAGCTTGTGTTATCCATGCACCTAACGCATGTAGAATCCTTGGATAACCTGCCCGAGATATACCCGCAACCTGGATAGTCTTGCACCGTAGTGACCAACGCGCTCTCTCATAGTGAAATAATCTTGTGCGACGTCGTAAGTATTGGCTCCAGATTCCCATAACGTGGCTAGCTCCTCTTTCAACAGCCCGAGATATGATTGATGTCGGTACCAGGTTGTTTCGCCCTTGAATTAGCATACTCATTTGTATGTACTTCTTCTTCATGCACAACCATGGAGGAGGTTGTACATCCATACAAACACATGCCAAGTCTTGCGTGTCGCTCGCTACCGAACGGATTGAGTCCATCGGTGCTCGCACCAAGCCCGATGTTCCTCGAATCTCCACCGACCGGGAATTCGAGGTCCAATGCTTTCCACCGGCTAGCATCCGAAGGGTGCGTCGAGCTCATCCTTTTCGGGTCATCATCATCTCCGGCTTCTTCCTTTCCGCATGCCATCGCATGAGCTTCGCTTCCTTAGGGTCCGCGAAATAGCACTGACGAGGGGTGATAGGAAAGTACCATACCACTTTTCGAGGTGCTTTTCCCTTTCTTGTATCGACTCACGCCGACACCGGACATGTGGTTTTCTCCGCGCCCCGATAAATGATGCAATCGTTGATGCATACGTGATATCTAACGTGCGGTAGATCGAGAGGATGACGATTTTCTTGGCATCCTCGATACTAGTTGGACATGTGTTCTCCGGAGACGATCGTGCTGATTGCCATCATATCGTCAAGCTTGCGTCGCTCAATTTGTGCTTTGCCTTCATCTCCATAGCCTTGAGCGTTACATTCAACCGGTATCATCGGCCTGCATCCTTCATACAATGGAGTAACCACGTCTTTCTCAAGTTGCGCAAGCTTGGCTTTCTCTAGCGGCAGCCTGGCGTTACTCGCTTGAGAAGCAGCTCTTGCACATAAGGGTCCCGCACCCACCGACGTTGTTCCATCGCTGCCCGCTCCTCCGCATCTAGATCATCATCATCCCGGTCGCTCCGTACCTTCACCATCTCCAGAGCCTCTTCATCATCTCGCCCGTTCGCCGTGATGATGATCATCGTCATGTTGGCCACCTTCTTCACCGCTCCATCATCTACGCCATCGCTTATCCAACGAGTGTATCCATCCATGAAACCATGGCGAGCGGTGCGCCACTGATTCCGGAACTGGGTCGATCACCCATTGAGTTTGCATCTTCTCGCACGGACATCTTATATCATCTTGTTATTTCAGATCATGTCGGCCGTCGCACATTTCAAAAATCTAGCCACAATGCCTTCGCTCATTATGCGGACCATTTTTGCACGATGTACAGTACAATTTTGAAGTCTATTAGAACCACATAATGAATGCATGCATGCAATGGTCGATAGAAAATTTCGGCATGACCTATCCTAAAATTAGGACCTTTATGAATGCCAAAGTCTTGCCAAAATGGAAATGAATCAACATTTTGGCAAAACAAATGGCAACTTGTTCACATACAAACACAAGAGAGAGAGAGACCGATCCATACACACATGAACATATCATTATCCTCTCCATACACACATGCATGAGCATCATCGATACTCTCCATATACACACACATATGACCATCGATCCTCTCCACACATACACACATCATGAGCATCGATCATCTACATACATATGAGCACATGCATCATCCATATACACATGAACACATCCTTACATGGACAACTTACCGAGATGAGAGACCGATCGCGAGAAAGATGGAAAGGAGAGGTGCGCGCGTCGACCGGATATACCGGAGACCTCCTCTATTACTTATGTAACATCCAAAGCAAGTTTTACATGCTAAAAATGGTGAATGTATGGAGAAATTGAGGTGGGAAGGATAAGATCCCGACTAGATCTAAGGAGGAAGAAGAAGGGGAAAGTGAAGTGTGGGTGGTGGATGTGTGGGCACACATGTGCACATAAAGTGCTGTCCTAAAAGAATCGACACATCCATGGCGCACGCCCCAAGGCGCCACAGGAGTAAACTTCTGTGGCGCACTAGGCGAGTGCGCCACGATGTCAGAGTCCCCGTGGCGCACTAGGCGGAGGCGCCATGTTTGTGGCCGTTTGCAGAGGTGGGCATGCGCTTAGTCGTAGCGCACCATGCACACGTGCGCCACAGATGACCCTAACAACCGTGGCGCACATGACTGTAGTGCGCTACAGAAGTTTGGCGTGTGGCCAGGCCACTGGCCCACACATCTGTGGCGCACTATGGTCATGTGCGCCACGGATGTTCTAGTTATTAGTAGGGCACTGCCCACAGGTGAGCCACGCCTGTTTTAGCCGTGGGGCACTTCAACCATGTGAGCCACGGATGTGCTGATTACCTATAGCCGTTTTCCTAGTAGTGTCTTCGCCTATAAGAAGCCCCCGATGCAGAAACCCTATGCACCCGATTAAAACTCCATGAAACCTTCTGTAGAAACCGCCACCGTCGTCCCTAGATTGGGGGGATCTGAAGCTCTTCCCGGCACCCTACCGAAGGGGAGATCATTCCGGAGGCCTTCTTCTCCGGTATGATGCGTGAGTAGTTCCACCTTGGACTATGGGTCCATGTAGTAGCTAGATGGTTGTATATCCTCCTTGTGATTTCATGTATAGATCTTGTGAGCTCCATTCATGATCAAGATCTAATCTATTTGTAATCATGCATGTTGTGTTTATGGGGATCCGATGGATATTGAGATTACTATATTAGATTGATTAATGGTTTTGTCTATTTGATACTATCATGTCTGTGTTGTTTGTGATCTTGCATGCTCTCCGTTTTTAGTAGCTATCTTGGACAAGTAGTTGCTAGTGACTCCAAGAGGGGGTATTAATGCTCGATAGTGGGTTCATGCCTCTAGTTTCCAAGGGAACTGAGAGAAATCTCTTCAGTTTTAGATGTGTTGTTGTTACTAGGGAAAAAACAACGGTCTCTTGTTCATGGAACAAGTGGATTGTTTATCTTACACACTTTGCTTAAAGCAGTTATCTGTTGCTTGCAACTTAATACTAGAGGGGGTTCAAATGATAACCTGAAGGTGGACTTCTAGTCATAGATGTAGTTGGATGGAGGTATATGTATATTGTTGTATTGCCCAATCGAATCTCATAGGATCTTTTTGTCTGGTATTGCATTGTCATGCCTTGCTCAGTTCCTGTCAATTGCACTGCTGTGTTTTATTTACCCTTCATGCCATGTTGTTTATCTAAGGAGAGCACCTCTAGTGAACTATGGACCCCGGTCCAATCTTTTGATACATCTTCCACTGTTACCTGTTACTTGTTGCAAACCATTACGTTCCACACCATATGTTTAATCCTTTCTTACAGCAAACCGATGAGCTTGACAACCTCACTGATTCGTTGGGGAAAAGTCTTGAGTTTGTGTCGTGCAGTTCTCCACGTTGCTTGAAACACCTGTGTGACGTTTACTTCCTCCTACTAGTTTGATAACCTCGGTTTCTTACTGAGGGAAAGCTTGCTGCTGTGCTTCTTCACACCTTGCTCTTGGGGTTCCTGACGAAGCTCTCCAACATCAACTCAGCGCTGCATCAAGCCTTTTTCTGGCGCTGTTGCTGGGGACTTAAAGAAGAAGAAGCTCCCTCGTCAACAGCCAGCCATCAACAAGTTTTCAGGCACCCTTGCCGGGGAGGCTAAGGACGTCTTAACAAGGGGAATCCTCCTCAAGCTTTCTCTTTACTTTGTTTTTAGTTTGCTTAGTTTCTTTTGCTTGGTTTTGTTTGCCTCTTATCAAAACTCCAAAAAAAAATAGTCTAGTTTGGTTTGATTTCTTTATGCAAAAACACAAAAAAATAGTTCCTACTCTAGTTGGTGGTCTGTTATTGCCTTGCTTGGTCATGCTTTCTATCAATGGATGGTTTCTTTGAAACTAGTTCTTATTGGCAAGGTGGGTTCACAGAGGAACAAAAGTATTATTATAAGGAACACTGTTTGTCACAAAAAGGGAAACACCTATGAGAACAAATTGATAAGTTGAATACTATTGCTAGAGACGTGTGCTCTATTTATAATGTTACTTATTGCTTTGATAAAGCTTGATGCTGCAAGAGGTATAAACACCTACCCTTTCAATGTGAGTATAATGATAATGTTACCATATCCTCTTATGTTAAAGGAAACTATGACTTTTATGATGTGGAAGAAATTGAAGAATTTATTGCCTTCAAGGGTGCTTTTGAACTTTCCAGTTTGCTTGAAAATACTGATGATGCACCTTATGAATATGAGGTTTATGAGATACTTAAATTTTTCTTTGATAATTACATGTAAGAAAATGGCTATATTCTTAAATATTTTAATAGGTGTTTTCCACAAATGGAAGAGACTAATGCCTTGCAGGAGCCTATGGAAGAAGAAATTGTTGAAACTGGAAGCTCATTAGATGAAAAAGAGGAGGAGAGTGATGATCAAAAGGAGGAAGAATGGATTATATACCCATACCTACATTCTAATGAGAGTAACTCTTTATCCCTTATATTATTTGATTGTACCCCATTCTTACCAAAGGAGGATGGATGTTATGTTCCTGTGGATCCTTTTGAAATATCTACTTTGGGTAAAACCTATGAAGGTTTTAATCCCACTATTTTTGAGCTTGATAGAAATTATGTGTTTGTAGATCATGAAAAGCATGCTTTATGTGATAGCTATATTGTTGAGCTTATTCATGATGCTACTTAAAATTATTATGAGAGAGGAAAGTATGGTTGTAGAATTTTTCATGGTACTGAAACACCTCCCTATGTGCTGAAAGTTTTGAAGTTACTCTTGTTTTATCTTCCTATGCTTGTCACTTTGTTCTTTGTGAATTTATTTGTGTATAAGATTCCGATGCATAGGAAGAGGTTTAGACTCAAATGTGTTTTGAATTTGCTTCTTGATGCTCTCTTTTACTTCAATTCATATATCTTATGTGAGTATCTTCTCAAACTTCTTGTGCCTAACTTAAAGGCGTCAAAGAAAAGTACTTGTTGGGAGATAACCCAAGAGTTTCCTTGAGTCTTGGAAGTTATTACTTCAGTAATGACCTCTCCTTATCCTTTTTGTGCCAAGAATGACCTCTATTAAGAGGGAAGTAAGATTTGGGGAGTTGCTGCCCCGAAACAGATTTCTATCCTCCACCATAAAATTTCGTGAGGAGTCTCTGTAAATCGGATTGAGCTGAAACTTTACTAATAAATCCCCTAGTATGTTAGCTAACTTTCATTAGTTTAACACTTTTTGATTTGAGCAAAAGAAGATTTTCGAAAAAATTGGTTTCTACCTGCTGGTCTGTTTTGACAGATTTGGCATCATTATTTGCATTTGCTTCTTATTGATTCCTTTTTGAGTTCTCTTTAGGTGAATTGAGATATTTGAAGGAGTTGCTACAATAGCTTGTGTTTTTAGTGAAAAGTTTTTCTGTTCCAAAGCTTTTCCTAAAGGTCTATTATCTTTTGATTACACTAATGTTGCTAATGAATATTGTGTGAAGTTTTGTATGAAGGAAATATTTTTGGTGTAGAGAGAGAATGATGTAATGAGATGAAGAATGGAAAAAAGCTCAAGCTTGGGGCTGCCACCCCGGTGTCACCCCAAGAAATATCCAAGAGGTACAAGCGTAAAAGCTTGGGGATGCCCAAGGAATCCCCTTCTTCATCAATAAAAAGCTCAGGTCTGTCTAGACACTTCGTTTTTATTGTTTCATGCACAAGTTGTGTTGTTCTTGGAGCGTATTAGTTTTCATTTGGTTTGCTTAGTTGTTTAGTTTTCTTGAATAAAGTAGTTTGGACCCTGTTCTCGCTGTGTTGTTTCAAATAAGTTGCTTAGTGTTGGAAAGGAGTAGGAAGTTCCTGCTTGAAAGTGCAAGAGGAGCTTGCATTGACTGTGACTTAGACCTTAGCATGACATGATAGGTGTTGTTCTGACCTTATGCTTAGTGATTATTAGTGTAGCATGTCTTGTTCCAAACAATTGGGATTGCTTAGTGTGCCTTGAAAAGATTATGTGTTGTTTTAGCATGCAAAAGCATAGTATTGTGGTATTCTCCTATGATGCTTTGTTTGGGTTGACTTGGCACATGCTCACACCATGTTATGGCTATGAACAAGTCACCATAGCCTCTATGATCATTTAGTCCTTGACTTGTTGTCACATCCCAAGATTTTCCAAATCTTGTAATGTGAAAATAACTGAATAAAATAAAAATTTGTTTGATTTTCAGGGCCAGAAGAAGTTTTTTTTGAATTTAAATGGAACTTCAAACCTATTTGGATTAAATAAAATCCTAAGGGGATTTAAAAGGTTGAACATTTATAAAAGAAAAATAAAATATTTGAAATTGCTATTTTTGAATCTTTCAAATAAAAGGTGTTGGTTTCCAAAGGAAAAGGAAGGATTTTAAAATAAGAAGTTATTTTATAGAGCCAAAATTAAACCTTGACCAAGCATTTTGAGATAAAAACATTTTGTTAAAAATGGTAAAGGTTTGTTTAAATAAAATAATAAGGATTTAATATCCAAGTCCTATTAATAAAAGTTCTGTTATTTTACTTAACCTTCAAAACTTGTTTATTCAATTTAAATAAGATTTTCAATGATTTATATTCCCAAATAAAACCTACTAAATTGGTTTTGAAAATATTGGGATTTCAAATAGAAATTTTATTAAATAAATCAAAACCCTATTTGATAGATAAACCATGGCCCATTTTATTTAATTAAGGAATGGAACCTAAAAAGATTAAAAGTATTATTTTATTTTTATTTTTGGATTTTGAATCATGTTACTGAACAAAACTAATTTCAAAATGTCAAAGTCTGGTGAATGGTTTGAATTAGTTTGGACCTTGTTTGTTTGTTTGGAAATTCAAAACAGAAATTGGAAATGGAAAAAGAAAAGAGTTCATCGCAGGAAAAATATAAAGAATAGGACAACCCAAACCAGCAGCCCAACAGGCCCAGAAGCAGCCCAGTATTCCCTCCCCAAAAGAAAATGATTCGCACTCATTATTTGACCCGCATAGACGATGACTGGTGGACCCTTCGCTCACTTCTTTCCCCCACTGACGACTGGACCCATTTTCCCTATTCATCCTCCTCACCCGCGCGACCAGTTCTTTCCCTCCCTCGTCGCCTTTTCCTGCAGAAATCCCGCGGCTTCAATTCGCCATAATGCCAGGCCTTTACCTCGCCTTGACCATGCTCGATAAAACGCCAGCGTCCCTTCTTCATTTCCCCTCTGATTCCTTCCCCAAGCACGCCACCAGGCCGCCCCAATTCCTCCCCGAGCTCCTCTGACTCCGACGAACCTCCTTGTCGATTCCGGCCAAGTATCACCGCCCCTTGCCTCCCTGTGCAACCTAGCAGCTTCCCCACTCCCAGACGCACCTCCCAGCACTTTTAGTTCGACCGCGGGCGCCCCAGAGCAACGTCTGCAACGAGCTCTGAACGACGCCGCCGTCCTCTGCAACTCCGACAAGCCCCACAGGTAGATTCCGGTCGCCCCTCTTCTTCTCGTTCATGCACACAGCACCTCCATGATCTCCTGCGTCTAACCATACCCTCGGTTGTTCTTCTCGTGACCTGTAGCGACGTCTCCGACCACGACTGAGACCACCCGACGTTGTCCTCCACTCCGGCGAGCAATCCTACTAAGACCAGAACGCCCCTCGCCTGACCAACGCCTCCTCGAGCTTCACCGCGACCTCCTGCACCTGGTGAGCCCCTTCACTTCCCTCCTTGCGTCCTGTATCGCTGGCACCGCCATCGCCGTCTGTTGGCCGCCAGCGCCGCCAAACTTTGGTCGAGTGCTGCAGACCGTAGGATCTTAATCCGACGCTTACGATAGATCATTTAAGTCGCGAAGAGGTACGCTCTCTGGACCACACGATCTAGTTAGATCCAACGCACCACGTTGCCGATCCGGCTGAACCGGTACCGTCCAGTTAAAACACGCCGCGTGTCACCTGTCCTGTTTAAAACAGATTTGAAATCTGATTGAGATTCAATTTTCAAACCCTTATAACTTTGGATCCACACGTCCAAAAATTACAAATTCTATGTCGTTGTATTCAAGAGAGCAAGACCTAGCCAACCATACCCTTGGTTTAGCAAATAGTATCTGTTAGCTTGTTGGTTTTTGCAGATACTTTTGTGTGCTTGTTTAGATTAGAAAAATTGTTTAAAAATGTTTTTTAGGGTTAAAACCTTTGCAAAATGGTTTGTTGTAATCTCACTGACCCTAGGAACCAACTCATAATTTGGAAAATGTATTTGGTAAAGTTTAGGATGGAAAACTTGAATTAGCCCATTTCTAGCCAGATGAAAATAAAGAATTTGGTTATGAAAATGTTTTTGTAAAGAAAACTTTGGGAAAATGTTTTAGATCAAACCTACTGACCATAGGAAACACTTTGTGGTTTCAAGATTGTATTTGGTGAAGCAAAATAATGATTCTTTGATTTAAAAACCATTTCTAGTCAAATAGAAATGTGGTTTATTTATTAAAAATGGTTTTGGAAGAAAACCTTTGGAAAATGTTTGTTTTTAACTCTCTAACCCTAAACACCAAGTTTTATGGTTGGAAAACATATTTGGTGAAACCTATAGGTTAATGCCTTAGTAAAAATATTTCAACACCACATAAAATGATACTTTGTTTTGAAAATGGTTTTTGAAGTGAAACCTTTTGCAATTGACTTTGCCACTTTGCAAAATGACCAATAGGTGTTTTCAAATGTTCATGACCCATTAGGAACCACATTTCAAAAACAAAACAAATCTTGGCATGCTTGCATGCATTACTTTGTCTTTATGATTTTATGTGTTGTTTTGCTTGATTGGTAGATTGAGTTTGTGCCTTGTTTGATTGGATTGTAGTGACTTGAAGAGTGTGATTGTTGCAAGGACAAGGAGTGAACCCATACTATACCAAAAAGGCAAGTGATGCTTCATACTTTTTGTCCCATTACTTTCACTATGCATTAGTGATTTTGCTAAGTAAAACTTGCATGGAAATTTTGCTAAGGATAAACTTTGCTATAGGAAAACTAGTAGATGAAATCTTAGTGGGAATCTTCCTAAGTTAAGATTCCTATTACTATCAAGCTTAGCCTAGCTAATAGAAAACATGGGTGGAATATATATTCACACTATGGAAAAATATTCTAAGTCTGAGGACTTGTGTTTTGTTTAATAAAACAACTAAGTTAATGAATCACCTGGGTGGAATTGGACTTGCTTGGTGGATTTTGGTTGAGTGGTTCACAAGGCCCATGTCTATGGTTGACCTTGTGTATCTCACTTGTGGATGGCCACCCAGGAACAAAGAGATTTGAGATGTCAAATGTTGAGAAGCTTCAAGTGCAGCCACTTGGCAACATGGGCTCTGCCATGATCACATAGGTTGCAAGAACTTAGCCATATGGACAGTGGGTGGTAGTGTTTGATAGGTTGGAGCGCGTCCATTTTGGTCTAAGGGAAAGCTTCTGAAAGATCTTGTCTTGGGAAACCAAGTCTTGTGGGGAAAGTGCACCACCTCTGCAGAGTGTAAAATCTAAGTACTTAGCCATGTCCCTGGTAAAGGACAATTTGAGCATCAAGACATGGAAGCAATCAAGGATCTCATCATTCAAATTTCTAAGATAAAAACTTGTGGTTTTAACAAGGGTTGTTTGAAATCTTCAATCTTTGATTGAGAGATGCCTTGTAAAGGATCTTCAATCTTTGATTGAGAAAAATGATTTTATCAAAGCAAAAACTTAGTATTTTCAAATGTTAAGGAAAAATCTATTTTGAGCAATGCAAGCCTCAACTCCACTTAGCCAAATGCATATAGATGATAGACTCCACTATACTACCATAGTATCACTTGCCAATACAATTCAAATGTATTGACCCTTGTGGCTGTAACTTGTAATGTTGCAGGTTTGATTGATTTTAGTGAAGATTGATTGATTAGGATTACAAAGTCTACAACCAACATCTGCCTGTGGCACCTTGAAGATGAAGGACCCCATGCTTATAGTTATTCCGCTGCAATGTAATGTAAATAGCCAAATGAGCTATGTGTGATGTAATAAAATTATGATATTCCTGGTTATAAAGTTATAGTATGACCTTTGTTTCTTGATATTACATCTTAACTGTGGATGCTAGCTATTGATCCAGGGACTAGCATTGTAAACACAGGGGGCTCTATCTTATTAAAGATTGGAACCTCTACACTTGTAGTACCACTCTACGCTTTGATTAGTAATGTTTTGTCGCTCTACATGATTATGGCCATTATTGCTCTCTTAGTTGGTTGCTCCCAGTCTTTTGTTAGCCTCCACTTGTATGAGTAAATTCTACTCATGCTTCCAACTCCCAAGAAACCAAGTTATTCCAAAGTGTCCACTATAAACTCCTATTCATGGTGTGTTACACCATTCCAAGTATATTCTTGTTTTCAACTACCTTCCAGTTAAAAAGTCTCTTTGTTATGTGAAAACTTAGTGATTAAAGCTCTCACGAACTTGATGGCACGCTTTATATTCTTTGCCCCTAATAAACTTGAACCATTGTGTCGTCTATGTTGTATATGCTTGCACTAATATGTTGGAATTAGCAGAACCATGCTGTCACGAGGAAAGTTTTCAACATTGCACTTGTACTTTGTACTCAGTTGATATCATGCTCTTTTGTCTATGGATGTCACCGGTGTGAAATAAAGAGGGAACTTGTAAGTCCATGGAGTATGTATTTTGTGTTAGATAAACGCCTGGGGCGCTAGCCTAAGCCATGCCTAATTATGGTGGAAACTTGCAGCATCACCATAATGATCTATGTATGAAGCATCCTCAATAAAAAGCTATGCACATAGTAAATAAAAAGATCGATGAGATGCTCATTGTCTGCTTGCCTTGTCATTTTGGTTATGGGATAGCTCCTGTACCATGTGCAAGGGGTACCCTGTTGGCGGTTCTCTATGATATGCATGTACTTACAATGACAAGAACTTAGAGGTGACTGAAGTTGAGTAGCATGAGGTGTGGCCCTCGTATTCAAGGGACTTGAGATTGCCAACTTATATTTTTTCAAGCATATACTCCATAGTTTGTTCACTTTAACCTTAATCACTTCAAGATGCTTATGATAAGGACAATGAGGGATGAAAGCTAACAAGTACCATAATTTTTGGAAGCTCTTTTTGAAACTTGAAATACCTGCTTCCCTATGAAGGGCCTTTCTTCCAGCATTATTTGAGTATCCACCTTCTACCTTTAGGCACCATTAAGAGAGCATACTTGCCATTCTATGTGCAATGTCCCAAAACTTATTGATTGATGCATATTGTGATATTACTTGTTCTTGTGCTACTTGTTTCTAGTCACCCTTGTGAACTTTCAAGGTGTCCTATGCATCTATTTGCTACTCTATGAGGGACAAGCTGATTGCCACTATGCCATGTTTTCTCTATGTGAAACAAACAAACATTTTTTCAATGCATGTTATTCATGATCTTTGTTTGTAGCCTTTCATGTTTCATGCATAGTTACTATGTCCTATTGTTATATCTCCATCTTTCATGCACATGTTTAGAGTTCTTTGATCCTAGCTTTCAATGCTTGCAAATGGTTTGATCTTGGTTTTGATGGTGCATGTCACCTCAAAAATTATTCTTTTATCACTTACCTACTTGAGGACGGGCAGGAGTTAAGCTTGGGGATGCTTGATACGTCGGAAACGTATCTATAAGTTTTGATGCTCCATGCTTGTTTACTATCTACTTTGCTTTGCTTTCTTTACTCTTTGAGGTGTTTTTATATATTTTCTGGAATTAACCTATTAACAAGTTGCCACAGTGCCAGTTGCCTGTTTTCTTCTGTTTTTGGTTCCACAAAGGCAGAAAATCAATATTCTCGGAATTGGACGGGAAAAAAATCTGAAGTCAATATTTTACCGTGGGCGACACAAAGTCCATAGGAGATACGGAGAACCGTACCAGGGCGGCCATACCCCTAGGCGCGGGTGGGCCCTGCCCCGCGCCTGGGTAGGGTGTGGGGCCCCTAGTCGCCTCCCAGCCTCGCCTCTTCGCCTATAAGAAGCCCTCGATGCAGAAACCCGAGGCACCCGATCAAAACTCCATGAAACCTGCTATAGCCGCAGCCACCGTCGTCCCTAGATCGTGGGGGGGGGGGATCTGAAGCTCTTCCCGGCACCCTGCCGGAGGGGAGATCATCCCGGAGGCCTTCTTCTCCGGTATGATGCGTGAGTAGTTCCACCTTGGACTATGGGTCCATGTAGTATCTAGATGGTTGTATCTCCTCCTTGTGATTTCATGTATAGATCTTGTGAGCTCCGTTCATGATCAAGATCTAATCTATTTGTAATCATGCATGTTGTGTTTGCGGGGATCCGATGGATATTGAGATTACTATGTCAGATTGATTAATGGTTTTGTTTATTTGATACTATCATGTCTGTGTTGTTTGTGATCTTGCATGCTGTTTGTTGTTAGTAGCTATCTTGGCCAAGTAGTTGCTAGTGACTCCAAGAGGGGGTATTTATGCTCGGTAGTGGGTTCATGCCTCTAGTTTCCAAGGGAAGTGACAGAAATCTCTTCGGTTGTAGATGTGTTGTTGCTACTAGGGAGAAAACAACGGTCTCTTGTTCATGGAACAAGTGGATTGTTTACCTTACACACTTTGCTTAAAGCAGTTGTCTGTTGCTTGCAACTTAATCGGAGGGGTTCGGATGATAACCTGAAGGTGGACTTCTAGTCATAGATGCAGTTGGATGGCAGTCTATGTATATTGTTGTATTTCCCAATCGAATCTCATAGGATCTTTTTGTCTGGTATTGCATTGTTATGCCTTGCTCAGTTCCTGTCAATTGCCCTGCTGTAATTTGTTTACCCTTCATGCCATGTTGCTTATCTAAGGAGAGCACCTCTAGTTTACTATGGACCCCGGTCCAATCTTTACCATTGATACATCTTCCACTATTACCTGTTACTTGCTGCAAACCATTACCTTCCACACCATATGTAGGGCCTCTGGCCGCCTCCCAGCCTCCCCTCTTCGCCTATAAGAAGCCCCTGATGCAGAAACCCTAGGCACCCGATCAAAACTCCATGAAACCTGACGCCGCCACCGTCGTCCCTAGATTGGGGGGATCTGAAGCTCTTCCCGGCACCCTACCGGAGGGGAGATCATCCCGGAGGCCTTCTTCTCCGGTATGATGCGTGAGTAGTTCCACCTTGGACTATGAGTCCATGTAGTAGCTAGATGGTTGTATATCCTCCTTGTGATTTCATGTATAGATCTTGTGAGCTCCATTCATGATCAAGATCTAATCTATTTGTAATCATGCATGTTATGTTTATGGGGATCCGATGGATATTGAGATTACTATATTAGATTGATTAATGGTTTTGTCTATTTGATACTATCATGCCTGTGTTGTTTGTGATCTTGCATGCTCTCCATTTTTAGTAGCTATCTTGGACAAGTAGTTGCTAGTGACTCCAAGAGGGGGTATTAATGCTCGATAGTGGGTTCATGCCTCTAGTTTCCAAGGGAAGTGAGAGAAATCTCTTCAGTTGTAGATGTGTTGTTGTTACTAGGAAAAAAACAACGGTCTCTTGGTCATGGAACAAGTGGATTGTTTACCTTACACACTTTGCTTAAAGCAGTTATCTGTTGCTTGCAACTTAATACTAGAGGGGGTTCGAATGATAACCTGAAGGTGGACTTCTAGTCATAGATGCAGTTGGATGGAGGTCTATGTATATTGTTGTATTTCCCAATCGAATCTCATAGGATCTTTTTGTCTGGTATTGCATTGTCATGCCTTGCTAAGTTCCTGTCAATTGCACTGCTGTGTTTTATTTACCCTTCATGCCATGTTGTTTATCTAAGGAGAGCACCTCTAGTGAACTATGGACCCCGGTCCAATCTTTTGATACATCTTCCACTGTTACCTGTTACTTGTTGCAAACCATTAACTTCCACACCATACTTTTAATCCTTTCTTACAACAAACCGGTGAGCTTGACAACCTCACTGATTTGTTGGGGCAAAGTCTTGAGTTTGTGTTGTGCAGCTCTCCGCGTTGCTTGCAACACCAGTGTGACGTTTCCTTCCTCCTACTGGTTCGATAACCTCGGTTTCTTACTGACGGAAAACTTGCTGCTGTGCTGCTTCACACCTTGCTCTCGGGGTTCCCGACTAAGCGCTCCAACATCAACTCAGCACTGCATCAAGCCTTTTTCGAGCGCCGTTGCCGGGGACTTAAAGAAGAAGAAGCTCCCTCGTTAACAGCCAGCCATCAGCTACTTCCAAGTTGTTCTCCATAGTCTGCAGCCAAGCATCGGCATCTAAGGGGTCTTCTGATTTATTAAAGATATGGGGATTGGTGTTCTGGAAGTTCTTAAGTTTGGATCCATGATGATCCTGGTTTCTAGGGCCTTGGTTGTCATGTGCCAGTTCAGAGATCTGTTGAAGAGTGGCTAGATTGGCTTGACTCTCGGTTCTACCGGATTCTCGGTCGGCTACTAACATTTGCAAGATTTGGACCATCGGGTCTTGAGATGAGTTGCTCCCTCCGCGAGTCATCTGAAGATTGAGATAGATCATGAGACACGAGGGAAATTTTTCTAAGGTTTTTGTGTTTGGTTTAAAAGCTTTTAAACTTTTGAGTAAGGCTAAGGTTTGAAAGCCAACAACTCATTCTCATTCATTCCAAGCACACAATACAAACAACACATTCCAACACAACATAACAACAAACTGATGGTTTTAAGAACCATTCTGGCAAGCTACAATACAGTGGGACCGAATACAACTCACACCTACGACAGTGCTCAAGTGCTACTACTCATCAGAACCGGTGGCTTCTTCATCATCAATGAAGTCACGGTCCTCATCATCAGTGTGTAAATCCTGGTCCATGTCCTCAAAGTAGTCATCATCAGCACTGAGATACGAGTAGGGATCTCCACAGATATCTTCCCCTTCGTTCTCCCTCTCCTCAAGTTGCATGTCCCGCTCATGGATGGTCTCCTCCAAAGATGACACATTTTGACGAATGCGGGAATGATGCGATCCTTCTTGTCATGCAGATGGCGAAGTGACTTGCGCTCCTTCACGAGGATGGCGAAGGTCTGGTCCTTCTTGGCGGAAGCAAGTTGCTTCTCGTTGGCGTCAACACGAGCATTGTCCAGCTCCTTCTGATTCTCATGAAGCATGAAGGCAAGGTTGTCCACATGTTGCTTCAACTCAGGGTAGCATGGCAGATCGAGGGGTTGTCCATTGGAGTCACTTCTAGCATAGTGAGCAAAGCGGGTGCCAGCGATCTTGTTGATATTCTGCCCACATAGTCGGGCAAGTGCTTCCTGCATTTCTCTGGCCAGTCCATCGATCCAGTTGTTCTCTCTGGTGGTGAATGGATCTTCTCCGAGGTAGGTGGCTCCATCTTTCCACGCGGGTCTGCAACTATCAGCCATTTCAGGTCCTCTTCGGGGTGATCATGGAGTTGAGCTCCATAGAACTCCGGATGCAGGCGCTCCAAAAACTCGCAAGCTGACTCAGGTCGTTCTCAAAGATGAGATTCCCTTTCCCAACTGATAAAACTTGCTGTAGGCGTAGTCCATCTATAAGCAATTTGAGAGGAGTAAGTTAGAGAAGTGATCAAGTGTGCCAAATTTTTAGGTAAGGTTGAAAAAATTCTAAGGAACATATGACTCTCTTTTGGAAAGAATTTCAAGGGTAAGAGTGAGAATAAGTTTTCAAAGATACTCACTTTCTTTGTTTTGGAAACTAAGTTTTTCTGACATCCATGCTAACTAGGGTCTCCTATGGTCAGGATGGCTCTGATAGCAACTTGTCAACACCCGGATTTTTAATCCCAGATGCCTGCTATGCCATACATTACAATCCTAGGATTAACATTTTTGCGAGACATAACACATTGGTACCATAGTTCATCATCCATTACAAACCATAAAGGTCTTACAAATAGTTGATCTCCTGATCAAGTCTGATTACAATCAAAGCAGCGGAATAATAATAATAGTAGCATGGTCGAGACTCCATCTTCAGGGTCACAGGCAATGCTGACGATGGGAGATGATCCTAGTTATCATAAGCGTCCTACTGTCCATCCTCCTCGCAGTCTGCTTCATAGTCTGGCCATGGGAATAGCTAGGGACAAAGCCATGAGTACTTTGACGTACTAGCAAACTATTACTAAATCAGTAAGGCCACTCTAATAGGAATCTTAAGC
Organism: Avena longiglumis; assembly: GCA_030063025.1. NCBI lineage: Eukaryota > Viridiplantae > Streptophyta > Magnoliopsida > Poales > Poaceae > Avena > Avena longiglumis. The sequence continues at coordinate 186,043,951 of CP125974.1, read as the reverse complement.
TCTAGGTTTGATCGCCACAAGACAATTTTATTTCAACCAGTATATAGTAATAAAAGCCTAACTTTAGTTATCTAAGTTACCTAGGTGGGAATCTACTTTCATTGCCACAACTTGTAGGGTCAAGTCAAAGTAACCATTCAAGTCATGGGTCATTTTGGAAAACATCTGACAACGGAAAAGTATGGCCATCCAACTGTCCATAACCATGGACGCGGCTATTTAAATAGTTTGACACTCTGCAGAGGTGGTACACTTTCACCACAACATTCGATACATCCGTTAGGAATAATCCTGAATCATCATACTTGGTATGCGGATAATCAATCCTAACCTTTCAATTACACACCCTAGTATAGGCACCCCCCTTATGAGTTTGGCCTCCCAACCATGACCATCTGTCATCTTGGGCACTGCATAAGTGGACAATCACATTAACAATGTAGCCTCAGCTCACCTCGTTTTGCGAGGGAACCCATACTAATACATATAAACTTCCAGTCAAGCCCTACCCAAATTCGGGCATCGTGGTTATATGGTAAACGTTGGAATGGTATCGCATCCGAACCCAACCATCAGTTTTTATCAAAGTCAAGTCACATACTTCCTTCACCATCATCTTCAAGTAATTGTTTCCATAACACATGTCAAAACATTTCAATAGAATTACTTATCATTCCAAGGTTTTCATAATCATTTGTTCCCATCTAGTGATCAAGTTTAATTTAGCACTAGCATCTATCAAGGTGTGGGTGTTACTATTTGAGGGGTATTAACTAGTATTTCTACCTACATCAAGTTCCAAGCTTTTGATGGCATCCTTCCCAATCTTCCACAGATCACCAATTAATTACTACGTGAACAACTTTAATAAAAGAAAGAAAGGCAAAGCTTTTAAGTAAAACTGGGAAAATGGTATACTCAACATAGTATCCTAAAGGTATGCATAATAAGGCTTGCATGGTCTAGCATGCTCAATATAGCTTGCATGGTTTAGCTTAGATTTCCTTGGTTGGTATGGTGGTCGAAATTCTCGTCCTCGTCTTTGTATAATTCCTCCTCGTCATAGCCCGGATTGATACTAGTGTCTATAAATAAATACGAGGTACACAATCACCAAACAATACTTAACGACCTCTATTTATCACACAAGGGTCACACTAGATGATCTAGCATCATCTCTAATATTACATGACAAAGGGTGGTAAGATTTGATTTATCTTATTTTTAGAAAAGTAATTTCTACTCATTGAAAAGTTAGTTAAGATTTAATATTCTCCAAATTAAAAATATGGGATCATACTGAAACATGTCATCACCACATATTCTAATACTTGAGAATGGAATTTAAAATGGTTAGCCTAATTTATAAAGTTTAACACTATTATTTAATAATATTTAAGTGGCTAAAAATGACTAGAAAGTCATTCTTTTAGTTTTGGTCCAGGACTTCTGTATGTAAGTATGTAGATTTTTACATATTCAGAAAGTTCTTGTCAAATATGATTTTTGAGAGTTGGAATCAACTCAAAATTACTTATGGTAGATTTTAGAAAAATGTTTTAAGTTGCAAAAGCTATTGTCTTGTTACTTTTACCAAGAGTGATCCATAGATTTAAACTGTTTGAATCCAATGGGAGTGATTAGATATTTTCATCTACTTTGAAACAAAATTTGATTCATTCAATTTGGTGAAGTGAATCTCTCTGAATTGATTTTTTAATTTCACTACAGAATGGGATTTTCAAATAAAAGATAAAACTAAGTTTGAACTGACGGGTTGTGCGCGGGAACGCTAATGGGCTGGCCCAACTATGCAACGCGTGCATAGCAGGATGCTCCGGGGTTGGTCCTACCTGTCAGTGGCTCATTGCGGTGACCAACATACCACTGCATGTGTAGTACACTATAGTCGTTGACATGACATTCATAGAACACCGCTCCGTAAATATCACATCCCTCAGAGTGGTACAACAGAAACATTGCGGGTCCAAATTACAAACATACACACATTATTATTATTACAATACCAGAAGTTCAATACTTCAAAATATTCAACTTACAAACCAAATATAAAGTGTTTCAGCGGAAGTTTTAAAGTGTCAACTTCAACTCCAAATTGAGCTCAACAACTTATTGTTATATATTGTTCATGTTGCTCGGCTCAATTGGTTCCTGGTACTACGATAATTATTCTGACTCATGGTGCTATCCTCCATAGACGACATCATAGTCCACCCCTTCTACGGCAACGTACAGATCGGGCTCTTCATAGAAGACCTCCTCTTGGCTTTCAACTGCATACATTTGGGTATCTTCTAGATCCTCAGAATCTAAGAAGGGGATCAAAGGAAAAGGTGAGTAACAGTGTTACCCAGCAAGTTCATTATATGCAACATGGAAAGTTTGATGCTCTATCTACCACCTTGGACTATAAGTCCTTGGCACTATGCATTTTTCATAAATCTTTCTTCAAAGATTGATTTTATTGTTAAAAAACTATGCCCATCAGCCTTCACAGGTTTACCAGAACTATCATGGAGTTCCTTTACTGCCGCGTTCATAGCTCATTCCCGTAACAGGGAGTAACAAGCTACAGTTCTTACACTCTACAGAGGTGCGTTTCTTTACCCATGAGAGATCAACTCCTTGTTGCACAACCGGGCGTACTTTCCTGTCCACATTTCCATGATGTGGGGCCCAGTAGGTGATCCAAGATAATCACTGCCCTTTCCGCGACCCCATATGTCTGCACGATCCTTCGGGGCTGGCTCACCTCCGTTAAGCCCCCTTACAGGCAGGCTAAAACCCTGATGAGTTCCCGAAGACTCTATGAGATGGTGATGCCCCTGGCAAGTACCATATAGGTCCGGCTAAACCTCCGGCAGCCACTCATAGATAATCTAGACACCAAAAATGTGGGGCCTAAGGGTTCCCACCCATATGTTGGATCCGCACAAGGAATCACAACATCACGTTAAGGTCATATTGCCTCCATATGAAAGGAAAAGGATATAGCTGACTTCTCCGTCCCATTCCAAATCTCATGGCTAACGTGGTATATACGGCGCTAGAATCACTGATGTCATGGGTTGTTAAATTCCTAGGTGATTATCATTGCTGGAAATAGAAACCTAAGTTCTATTGCTCCATTATATCATCACTTAGGATGATATCAACAATTTATTTATTTGAGAAAATAATATTTTCTTTCCTTTAAACATAGATGATAACACACAATTTATACATACTTTGGTAAAGACTCTTCAAAGGACATGAGCAAGTGATGAACTTGCCTTGTGATTGCAAGGTAGTGAAGTCGGATGCTTGCACTGGACCTTGAGCTTCTATCTCTATAAAACATCATTATTGCCCAGTAAAGACAATATTTAAAGAAGCAAACATGAACATCATAGTAATGTAATGCATTATTTGTTATTTATTTTCTTTATGTATTTTACCCAATATTTTCGTTTTCCGTAATATTCTTAGAAATTTAAGAATTTCCTTATTAAGGAGCAAATTTAATATTTTATAAATATTAATCTCACTATTTTATAATGTAATAAATTATTTATAGATTTAAAAGGCTAATTTTTTATATAATATAAACTCTTATATTTATTTATTTAATAATTCTTTTCAGAATTACAATTTAAATAAAAGCGAATTTCTTTTGATAACTCAAAGTACTTATTTAGTATTTTTCTAAAATACTATAATAACAAAATATAATAAAAGTTATTTTTATCATTTTTATTTAATTTTATAAAATTCCATAAGGAATATATATATATATTATAAAATTCTTAATCAAAAATTTTGTTTATTAAAAAATAGTTTCTCAAGTTAATTAAATAGGTTGGATTATTATGAATCTGAAAATATATTATTTGTATTTTTTAGACTTCTATTTTATTTTTTTAGATTTTATTGAGTTCTAGGGTTATTTTGGTCTTTTATTAAATATTAAAATTCCCTTTTTGGGTTTTGGGCCAACCCATTGGGCTTATTGGGCCTAACTTGGCCCAAATGGCCTAGCCAAAAGTCCTCCTCGAAGGGGTACTGGCCCTATCGGCCCAGTCCTCTTCCTCACCTTCTCTCGACCTTATCCTTCCTCCTCGACCCCGTGGTCGCTAACGTCACCGTTGTGCGTTCCCGTCGCCGTGGTCTGTCCTGGCCACCGCGGCGGTGTATGGATAGGTTGTTGACCATGCTCCGTCGCTTGGTCCAATTCGATTTGGCTCTAGGGCTCTCTTTCGGCTAGGCTAACCCCGTCCCGAACCCGAGGGTTTGGGGTGGTGCTGGTGACGCCTTCGCCGATGCTCTCATGGTGTGGTGAGGTGCTCATGCGTTGTTGTGGTGGCGCCAGGCGTCCTCCCGCTGCCAGGCCGCGGCCAAGGCTTGGGTTGCGCGCCTTTGTGTGCTCCCATGCCACCGCAGCGCTTTCGCCCTTCTGCTCCCTCTTCTATTCTAAAGCGAGGACCACTGGTGAGTTTGGTCTTGATTACTACCCGTGCCTTCCGTCCTCTATCACCTCTGAGTTCATATGTGTGCCTTTAGTGTCCATCCCTAATTAGGGTTCATACTGGTTCTAGGGTTCTTCCCTGGTTTTAGGGTTCATCCCTCTGTGTGCTTGTAAAATGATGATTTGACCTGATAGTGGTGCCTAGTAAGTATTGTGATCTAATGCACTTCATTGCTTACTGTCATGATTTTATTATCTAATGCTAGTGGTTTTATAGTGTTCCTCTAATTGGTAATTAAGCTTGGTTAAGATGATGGTATTATTGTGAAACCTGGTTGGTTGTGTTGATGCTTAATGTGTTCATCTGTTATCAATACTCTAGTACTGACAGTAGCACTGTTAGTGGTTATTTACTGCATCAGTATATGTTGGCTTGTATGATCATCAATAAAATGAACCTAATCATTTGATTTTAATGATGCTCTGAAGATACATAGATCTTTTTGATGATTTCTGAGTGTAACCTCGGGAAAATGATGTCATTGGCTTGCCACTTTATTTATGGTAGCCTGTTAATGGTTCTAATTGGTTGATAGAGTCTGTTCTTGTGACACCATTTAACTATGGAACACAAGTTGTGATTCTATTACTGGCTTTACTTTGGTCAGTGCTTAAGATTGGAGAAATGCCAAAAATAAATTGAAAGCTTCTCTTTATATTTATGCCTATGATGTTGGTCTGAGGCTTAGGAACTAGATTCCTATCTTGCTGTCCCTCATAGATATGCTTAAGTATCATGGTTGTTCACTGGATCTTGGATCCTAATTGGCTAAGATGATTGGTTTGCTAATAGCTTTATATTAATTCTTAGAGTTAATGAAATCTGAGGTGCTACTCCATTAGGAGATGTGCCCAGAATTTTATAAGTTATATAAGAACATGTTGGAATATATGAGTTGGTTGTTATCACCAGGATCTATGATGTTGGCCTGAGATCTTGGTTGATTTGGTAGATTTACTATTGGACTTTGTATTCCCAAAACCTCTATGATTCACCCCCACTTGGTTGATTACTGAGAGTTTAACAATAAAACAACACATGCTTATATGTTTAGATAAGATGAACAAATTATGTGATTGTTTTATGATACTCACCACAACAGTCGATGATTGTGGTGGTTGTTGGTTGATTTGGTGGCTTGATCTTGCTGGTTGTGTTGCTGGCCTGTTCTTGTCCTTCACCTCCTGGTGCTGCTCCTGCTACTTTTGGTTCCTAGGAGCTTGGCCTTGATCTGCCCTGCACCTCCTAGCTCCTGCAACTTGACCTTGCTATCCACGTGATCCACCCCCTCCTTATGTCACCATCTAGTGATGCTAGGATGATCTGGTATGTGGATTGGCTGGTGGTTTGCTTGGCTTTGATAAACTGAGTGTGTTCTTGGTGTGATGTTTGAGATGAAAAGATGTACTGTTGGAGCTGCCCATGGCTGTGCTACTTCTTTTACTTGTGTGAGTTGTTGTTGCTGTGTCGACAACACACACCATGCATTTGGTGATTATGCTGCATGTGTGCTTGTTACATGGTTTTGGATCAGATCAGTGAGGTGTCTCACCTTTTGATCTTTTAACTGTTAACTTTCCTGGTGAAACTTGCCCCTCTTACTTGGTGTGAATTTTTGACTTGTGGCTTATTTATTATGAAAGATCAAATTCTTTCATATTGGTGAAACTTGCCCCTATAATTATTACTCAATGATGTAATTTTGAGCAGTGCACTTCACTGCTCTCTACTGAGAGTAAAACTAACAATTCAACTTTTATTTTCATTTTGTTTGCTTTGTATTTTGCAGGTACAAGATCCGGAGATTCAAGATTTAGTATATGATTACTTAGACAGATTGATTCCTTTGTAATCTTTATTTTATTCTTTTGTAAGAATATTGTAACAATTTACTCATATTGGAATTTCTCTTTTTGTAATATCTTTACTGTAATGAACCTTTATTGACTTAATGAGTCTATCTTTCTAATTTGTTTATGGAATAAAGATAAGGAATAAAGATTCTTTTCTTATTTGAATTTCTTTATTTTGAATTCCTATTACTATTTATTATCTCTTTATTAAAATGAATGATATTACTAAATCATTTTTGGAATTCATTCCAAAATACCAAATCTTAACTTTAAAATATAAGTTCAAATTTCAAATTTGAATTCAAATTATTTTACCCCAAAACACACTAATTCATAAAGATCATGTCAAAATTTATAACGCTCACTCTCCAGAGCTATTCCTATACCTAGAGAGTGAAAGAAACTCTGATCACTTTAGGTTTTTATTTGGCGAAAAATTTACCCACATTTTACAAATGAATGCATGTATATGCACAAATTCCTAAATCTAACCTTCGTTGGTTCCTAAACGCTGGGATGTTACAGGCTCCCCCCTTAAATTAAACTTCGTCCTAAAGTTTGTTGAAGTGTACCTGAATAGTTATGGATAGGCTTCTCGTAAGTCATTTTCTTTCTCCCAGGTGGCTTCTCTCTCGGGGTGATGCTCCCATTGTACTTTGAAGTACTTGATTTCCCTATTTCTCAACCTTTTCCAGTTCTCTTCCAGAATTTTATAGGGTTTCTCAACATATGTCAGATCTGCTTGTAATTCCACCTCTTGATGTGTAATTGCATCATCTGGAACCTTAAGACATTTTCGGAGTTGTGATACATGGAAAACATTATGAACTTGAGCCAATCTTAGTGGTAGCTCTAAAGCATAGGCTATGGTCCTATTCTGACTCATTACTTTGAACGGTCCTATATATCTGGGACTCAATTTTCCTTTAACTTCGAACCTCTCAACTCCTTTCATTGCGCTTACTTTGAGATATACCATGTCTCCTACTTCAGGATGCCATGATCTTCGACTTAGATCAGCATAAATTTTCTGTCTACTTTGAGATATTTTCAATCTATCCTTGATTATATCGATGATATCTTGCCTTTCCTTGATATAGTCTGGCGCAAATTCTTTGCTACTACCAGGCTCATACCAACATATTGGTGATCTACACTTTCTTCCATAGAGTACTTGATATGGAGCTGCCTTCAGACTACTCTGATAGCTGTTGTTATAGGAAAATTATGCCAATGGTAGATGATCTTCCCACAAACTTCCAAAATCTAATGCACAAGCCCTAAGAATGTCTTTTAATATTTGATTGGATCTTTCATCTGACCCCTAGTTTCTAGATGATAGGCTGTGCTGAAATCCAACTTTGAACCTAAGTGCTTCATGTAATTGTTTCCAAAATGCTAAAGTAAACACATATCCTCTATCAGTTACGATCTTCTTGGGCACTCCGTGCTTACTTACTATCTCCTTGATGTAAACTTCTACTAACTTGTCGGCATTATCTTTCTGATTTACCGAAATAAAATGTGCACTTTTTGTGAGTCTATCAACAATCACCCATATCATATCTTTCCGCTTTGGTGTCATGGGTAATCCTGTGATGAAATCCATACCAATTTGTAGGCAATGGGTACTTATTATTGATGGTAACATTATTGCGATTTCTATATTCCCCACACATCCTTCTTCCTCCATCTCTTTTATCTACAAAGATCACCGGAGTTCCCCACGGAGATACACTTTCTTGAATGAATCCCTTCCTGGCTAACTCATAAATTTGCTCTTTAAGTTCTTTTAATTCTTTCGGACCCATCTTGTATGGTGCTTGAGCAATTGGTACTGTACCCGGAATTAAATCAATGGTGAACTATATTTCCCGATCTGGTGACATTCCTGGTAATTCTGCTGGAAAAACATCCTGAAACTCATTTACTACAGGAATATCCTCCAACTTGACCTCCTTCATTGAATTCAACTAAAGATCCACCATGATATGACTGTGCTTATCAGCTTGATAAACTATCCTTGCTCCACTTGGAGTCTTGATTGAGACAGTTTTATCCGCACAATTAATCTGAGCCCCATGTCCAGTCATCCAGTCCATACCCAGCACTACTACAATTCCTTTCAAAGGAATCACATAAAGGTCCACAAAGTATGTACATCCACAGATCGAGATAAAATTATCTTGTTTAATGTGGCGTATAACTAAATTTCCCCTGCCGTCACCACGGTCATAGGATTTTTTACGCTACCCTTCTAATCCCGAATTTATCACAGAATTCTTCAGAAAAGAATGAAGTAGTTGCACCGGTATAAAAAGGAACTTTTCTAGGATTGGTAAGGATATTGAGCGTACCTATAACTGCATGCTCGGAGTTATCCTCCTCCTCCAAAGTTGCACAATTCAGCTTTCCGGTAGGCCTGATCCTCTTGCCATTGTTGTTCTTGACATAATTTGCTCCTCTATTGGGTTGTCCATTGTTTCCACTGGTTTGTCCTCCAACTTTAACAGGCCAACCACCTTGTGGTTTACTTGGACAATTTGGCTTTATATGACCCCTCTGGCCACAAGCATGACAAATTATCACTGGTTTCTAGCAATCCCTACTCATATGCCCTAGAAGTTTGCAATTATGGCATATAATATTCCTTTCGGTTGGATTTGCATTCCGATTGGAATTGTTGTTGTTGTTGTTGGGTCTATTCCTTGGCTTGAACTCCAGACTAGGTTTAGGTTTACTTGCTTGAATCCTCTTCTTCTCTTTCTTGGCTCTCTTCCTACGGTCCTCTTGGACATTCTTATAGTCATCTTCAAAAGTAATGGCTGCATCCAGGAACTGCTGATAAGTTTGTTTATTGGCCAACCTCAACTGCATCTTCACGAATGGATTTAACCCTCGCAGAAAATGCTTCTTCCTCTTTTCCTCAGTGCTCACTTCCTCCTCGGCATAACGAGATAATTGGCTAAACTCCCAGATGTACTTCATGACACTAGTATAATGATGGCGCCCACTACTTGCCGTGGAACGCTTCGTTGGAAACCCCAAGAGCAAGGTATGAAGCAGCACAACAGTAAGTTTCCCTCAGTAAGAAACCGAGGTTATTGAACTAGCAGGAGGAAGGAAACGTCACACAGGTGTTGCAAGCAACGCGGAGACTTGCACAACACAAACTCAAGACTTTGACCCAACGAATTAGTGAGGCTGTCAAGCTCACCGGTTTGCTGTAACAAAGGATTAAATGTATGGTGTGGAAGGTAATGGATTACAGCAAGTAAACAAGTGACAGTGGAAGATGTATCAATGGTAAAGATTGGACCGGGGTCCATAGTTCACTAGAGGTGCTCTCCTTAGATAAACAACATGGCATGAAGGGTAAACAAATTGCAGTGAGGCAATTGACAGGAATTGAGCAAGGCATAACAATGCAATTACTAGCAAGAAAGATCCTATGAGGTTGATTGGGCAATACAACAATATACATAAACCGCCATCCAACTGCATCTATGACTAGAAGTCCACCTTCAGGTTATCATCCGAACCCCCTCTAGTATTAAGTTGCAAGCAACAGACAACTGCTTTAAGCAAAGTGTGTAAGGTAAACAGTCCACATTTCCATGAACAAGAGACATTTGTTTTCTCCCTAGTAGCAACATCACATCTACAATCGAAGAGATTATTGTTACTTCCCTTGGAAACTAGAGGCATGAACCCACTATCGAGCATAAATACCCCCTCTTGGAGTCACTAGCAACTACTTGGCCAAGATAACCACTAGCAACGGAGAGCATGCAAGATCACAAACAACACAGACATGATAGAATCATAAAGATAAAACCATTAATCAAACCAACATAATAATCTCAATATCCATCGGATCCCCGCAAACACAACATGAATGATTACAAATAGATTAGATCTTGATCATGAACGGAGCTCACAAGATCTATACATGAAATCACAAAGGAGGAGATACAACTATCTAGCTACTACATGGACCCATATTCAAAGGTGGAACTACTCATGCATCATACCGGAGAGAAGGCCTCCAGGATGATCTTCCCTCCGACAGGGTGTCGGGAAGAACTTCAGATCCCCTCGATCTAGAGACGATGGTGGCGGCAGCTACAAACGGTTTCATGGATTTCTGATCGGGTAATCAGGGTTTCTGCATCGAGGGCTTATTATAGGCGAAGGGGCGAGACCGGGAGGCGGCCAGGGCCACCAAACCATAGCCAGGCGCGGGCCCACCTGCCCCCGTGCCTGGGGTGGGTCTGGCCCCCCTGGCCGGCCCCTCCGGCTCTCCTCTAGACTTCTTGTTCCCCACGGAAAGTAATTGACTTTGGCGTTTGTCCCGTCCAATTCCGATAATATTTCTTTACTAACTTTTCTGAAACCAAAAAAAGCAGAAAACAAGCAACCGACACTATTGCAACTTGTTAATAGGTTAGTACCAGAAAACATGTAAAAAGCACCTCAAAGTGTAGACAAGCAAAGCAAAGTAGATACTAAACAAGCATGGAGCATCAAAAATTATAGATACGTTTCCAACGTATCAGCATCCCCAAGCTTAATTCCTGCTTGTCCTCGAGTACGTAAGTGATAAACAGAATGATTTTTGAGGTGACATGCACCCTCACAATAAAGATCCAACCATTTACAAGCATTGAAAGATGGGATCAAAGAAATCTAAACATGTGCATGAAAGATGGAGTTCTAGCAATAGGACATAGTAACTATGCATGCAACATGACAAGCTATAAACAAAGATCATGAATAACATGCATTAAACAACGTTTGTTTGTTTCACAAGCAGAAAACATAGCATAGTGGCAATCAGCTTGTCCCTCATAGAGTAGCAATATAATGCATAGGACAGCTTCAAAGTTCACAAGGGTGACTAGAAACAAGTAGCACAAGATCAAGTAATAACACAATATGCATCAATTAATAAGCTTTGGAACACTGCACACAGAATGACAACTATGCTCTCTTAATGGTGCCTAAAGGGAGAAGGTGGAGACTCAATTATGGTGGAAGAAAGACCTTTTTTTGTAAAGGAAGAGTGATTACAAGTTTCAAAAAGAGCTTACTTGTTATATTTCAGCCCTCATTGCCCCTATCATAAGCATCTTGAAGTGGTTAAGGTTAAAGTGGCAAAGTTGGAGTATATGCTTTACAAAATATAAGTTGGCAATCTCATGCCCCTTGAATACGAGGTCTACACCTCATGCATACTCAACTTTGGGTCTAGGTAAGTTCTTGTCACTGTAAGTATTTGCATATCATTGAGAACCGCCAAGGGGGTACCCCTTGCACATGGCACATGAGCTTTCCATAACCAAAATGACAAGGCAAGCAGACAATGAGCATCTCAGCAATTCTTCTTATGTACCATGGGAATATGGTGCTTTTTTCTCTCTTTCCTCTTTTCTCAATGTGTCTCTTTTTTTATAAGAAGAATGCTTCATAGATGTCACCATGGTGATGCTGCAAGTTTCCACCATTGATTAGGCCTGGCTTAGGCTAGCGGCCCAGGCGTTTCTCTAACACAGGATACAAACTCCATGAACTTACAAGTTCCCTCTTTATTTCACACTGGTGACATCCATAGACAAAATAACATGATTTCAACTGAGTATAACAAGGTACAAGTGCAATTTTGAAAACATTCCCCGTGACAGCACGGTTCTGCTAATTCCAACTTATAAATGCAAGCATATACAACAAAGTTGTCACAATGGTTCAAGTTTATTAGAGGCAAAGAATAAAGTGTGCCATCAAGTTCGTGAGGGCTTTAATCACTAAGTTTTCACATAACAAAGAGACTTTTTAACTGGAAGATATCTGAAAACAAGAATATATATGGAATGGTGTAACACACCATGCATAGGAGTTTATAGTGGACACTTTGTAATAACTTGGTCTTGGGATCTGGAAGCATGAGTAGAGATTACTCATACAAGTGGAGGCTAGCAAAAGACTAGGAGCAACCAACTAAGAGAGCAATAATGGCCATAATCATGCAATTCAACAAAGCAAACTAATCAAATCAAAGAGTGGTACTACAAGTCAAGGACTAAATGATCATAGAGGCTAATGGTGACTTGTCATAGTCATAACATGGTGTGAGCATGTGCCAAGTCAACCCAAGCAAAACATCAAAGGAGAATACCACAATACTATGCTTTTGCATGCTAATACAACGCATAATTTATTCAAGGCACACTAAGCAATCCCAATTGTTTGGAACAAGAAACTCTACAGAAATAATCACTAAGCATAAGGCTAAAACAACACCTAGCATGTCATGCTAAAGTCTAAGTCACAGTCAATGCAAGATCCTCTTGCACTTCAAGCAAGAACTTACTACTCCTTTCCAATCACCAAGCAAACTTATTTGCAAAACAACACATCGAGAACGGGGGTCCAAACTACTCAATAAAACTAAATAAACTATGCAAATCAAACAAAAACTAAGACACTCCAAGAACAACACAACTGTGCATGAAACAATAAAAACGAAGTGTCTAGACAGACCTGAGCTTTTTATTGATGAAGAAGGGGATGCCTTGGGCATCCCCAAGCTTTGACGCTTGTACCTCTTAGATATTTCTTGGGGTGACACCATGGTGGAATCCCCAATCTTGAGATTTTGTCCATTCTTCATCTCCTTGCATCATTCTCTCTCTACATCTGAAAATTTTCCTTCACACAATCTTCATTTGCAACATTAGCTTATTCAAATGATATTAGAACTTTGGCAAAGCCTTGGAACATCAAGGATTTTCACTAAAAACACAAGCTACTATAGTAAATCCTTCAAAAAGCTCAATTTACCTGAAGAGAACTCAAAAAGGAATCAATAAGAAGCAAATGCAAATAATGGCAGAAATCTGTCAAAACATACCAGCACGTAGAAACGATTTTTTTCCAACATCTTCTGTTGCTCATATAAAAAAGTGTTGAACTACAAAAGTTAGCTAACATACTGGGGGATTTACTCGTAAATTTTTAGCTCAATCCGAGTTACAGAGCCTCCTCACGATTTTTTTGGTGGAGGACAGAAATCTGTTTTGGGACAGCAACTCCCCAAATCTTACTTCCCTCTCATTAGAGGTCATTCTTGGCACAAAAAGAAAACAAAAAGGATAAGGAGAGGTCATTACAGAAGTAATAACTTCCAAGACTCAAGGAAAATCTTGGGTTATCTCCCAACAAGTACTTATCTTTAACGCCTTTAAGTTAGGCACAAGAAGCAAGAAGAATCAAGTATTTTCAAATGAAGAAGCATTAACATCAAATCTTGCTTTCAAAGGAGGAGAAAAAAGCAACTTCCCTCTTCTCATAGGTAAGTGTTCAATACCTTTCTTGAATGGAAAATGATATTTAATGGTGCCTTCTTTCATATCAATGATGGCACCAACTGTTCTAATAAAAGGTCTTCCCAAAGTAATAGGACAAGAAGCATTGTATTCAACATCCAAAACATAGAAATCCACAGGGACATAAGCATTATTAACCATAATGAGAACATCATTAATACTCCCCATGAGTTTCTTCTTAGAATTATCATTGAGTGGGACATCTAAATAACAATCTTCTAATGGTGGCAAATCAAGCATTTCATAAATCTTCCTAGGCATAATAGAGACACTAGAACCAAGATCACATGAAGCTTTGAGATCAAAGTCATTCACTTGCATATTAATAATGGGTTCCCAACTATCTTCTACTTTCCTAGGAATAGAAGCTTTGTGTTTTATCTTCTCTTCCTTAATTTTAACAAGAGCATCTGTAATGTGTTTGGTAAAGGAAACATGCATATCACTAGCATCAGGACTTCTAGAAAGTTTTTGCAAGAACATAATCACTTCTGAAATATTGCAACCATCAACATCAAAGTCAAACTTAGCATCACTAGTAGTAGGCTCAATAGGCTTAGGCATAGTAGGAGGAGGAATAGGGATTACTTGTGGTTTAGTGGTGATAGTGCACACACTATTGTTTCTATCTATTTTAGCTTCCCTTTCCCACCTAGCATGAAGTTGAGCTAACATCCTAACATTTTCATCAATAGTAACTTGTATGGCATGAGCAGTAGCAAAGGTGTTTTCCATAATTTCTGGTTTAGCAGCCATTTTATTAACCAAGTAAGTTTGAGCTTCACACAAAGAGGATATATTTTTCTCAGCACTCAAATTTTTTGACTTTAAACTAGGAATTTCCCTATTCAGATTCTCAAGCTGATGACTAATGTTTTTCAAGATGATATAATGTTCCTCCATAGTTTTAGTGAAGATATTATTTTGCTCATATTGCTTATAACATCCCTAAAATCATGTTTTCAAAGTTTGCACATCATTCATGCATTCATACTCATTTTAGGATCTTTTCCTCAAAAATTAGAAACTTGTGATCTATCATTTCATGTAAAGCAAGGCATTAGCCTTATTGCTACCTTATAAGAAGGAAGACCTTGTTTTGATAAGTAGAGTATTGATCCTAAGATTGGTGTTTTCTAAATCTTATTCAAAAATTTCAAAACAAGAATCAAAAATTAAAACCATTTGTATGCCTATTATAAATATTTACTTAAAGCATGTTTTTAATTCTATTTTAATGGGCCAAGGTGTTTGTGATCAAACAGCAATGTTATTTACACAAATATATGCTTGGATCATTTTACAAAAATCTAGAAAGGATTTGAATTCAAAACACATTTGAAATCATTTGAAAAGATTCCTGAAAAATCAATTAGAAAAAGAAAAAGGGGAAAGAATAAGGAAAGGGACGGCGGCCACCAAACAGGCCCAGCAGCAGAAGCAGCCCACGAGCCCACCCGGGAATTTTACCCTCTCCCTCTGATTCTCACCCGCGCGAGCACCCCCCCTCTCACTGACGCCCCGATCCCACCTGCCCTATCATCGTCGTCCCCAAACCCCGCCCACGACCGAGCCCTCCGTCGTTTCCTCCCCCACGTCACTGTCATTGATTGTGCGAGTTATTGCCGTTGATTCACCGAGTAACTCATCGCCCAGCTCTAGCTACTTAAACCCTATAGTCCCCGCTCCATTTTCCCCCACTCAATTCCCTCTGAACGCCGCCAGGCTGCTCGCTTTTCTCTCCACATCGCCGCTGTCCCGACGAACTCTGGCGACCGATTGTGGTAAGCCTCGTGCGCACCTCACTCTCTGGTTCATGCAAGCTTGTCCGCTATCACCTTGCGCATCTCCTAACATTTGCTGTTTGCTTTATTTCGCACCAGAGCGTCGCCTTCGACGACGACCGTGAGCACCCGACGACAGGCTTCACTCCGACGAGGAATCCCCATCGTGTCCGTGCGCCCCGACCTTGTCCAGCTGCACGTTGAGCTTCGCCGTGTCTCCGCGACCTCGGTAAGCACTAGCTCCCTCGCCCTGGCCCTCTGGTATCGCCGGAACATTACCGGCAGACGCGCAGCCGCTGCGGTAGCCATTTGTGTCGCCCGCTGTTGGTCAGAGCAACGTGGTCCGCTGGATCTGGATCCAGCGGATGCGATTAGATCAACCGCGAAGGGGTATGCGCAGATCTAGGCCGTGCTTAGTTATTTAGATCCAACGCCCCATGAGCGTGATCCAGTGCGAACCGGTACCAGCGAATCAGAAAGCGCCGCGTGGCTAGAGTTTAAATTTAAAATCTGGAAATAGATCTATTAGTTGATCAAACTTGCAAAATTCATAACGTTTCATCCCCACGTTCAAATTTTGCAAATTTTATATCATTGGAATCGGGAGAAATAATTCTATCCAATTATGCACTTTGTTTAATAAATTGCATCTGTTAAAATTGTGGTTTTTGCAGAAACATTTGTAGGCTTATTTTGAGTATAGAAATTGTTTGAAAAATGTTTTAAAGGCTAAATAAAGTTTATTTAGTGTGTTTTTGTTTTGTTTATGATTCACTACTGTTCCACTTGTCTTGTTTGGTTTAGAGAATCATCACATGACATTTGCATGCATTCATATATTTTGGTTGTCTATTTTGATATGTGAATTTGGTGCTATCATTTTATGTGTAGATTTTGGTGCTAGTGGTGATTGTGATTGTGAGGATTGTTGCTACTCCCCCAACTACCAAGGCAAGTGGTGCTTCATATTTTTATCCCAATATTTTGACTATGCATTAGAAATATTTTATATAGGGCTTGCAAGACTAATTTTGCTAAGTATCTATATGCTATGCTTGGGAAATCCTAGTAGTGGTAGAATTGTCAGAATTTCCTCTAAGTTAAGATACTTGCTATTGCCATGCTTAGCCTAGCTAGTAGTAACCAAGGGTGGATTATATATACATGATATGAGAAACATTTCTAAGTCTTTGACTTATGTTTTGCTTAATAAAACAACTAAGTGAATGAAACACCTGGGTGGAATGGAAAGAATGGTTTGTGTTGAGTGGTTACACAAGGCCCATTTCTATGGATTACCTTGTGTATCTCACTTGTGAAAATCCACCCAGGAACAAAGGGATTTGAGATGCCAAATGTTAAGAAGCTTCTAGTGCAGCCACATGGCATTATGGGCTCTGCCTGGATCATATATGTTGCAATAACTTAGCCATTTGGCAGTTGGTGGTAGAGGGATGTTAGGTTGGAACGCGTCCATTTGGTCTAAGGGAAGGCTTCTAAAAGGTCCTGTCTTGGTGAAAATCAAGTCTTGTGTGGAAAGTGCACAACCTCCGCAGATGGAAGAAACTAAGTACTTAGCCATGTCCCTGGTATTGGACAAATTGAGCATCAATACATGGAAGCTATCAAGAATCTCCTCATCCCAATTTTCTAAGTTAAAACTTGTGGTTGAACAAGGGTGAAGGTTCACCAATTTCTATTGGTGGTTCCTTGGGAATGTTTTTGCCAAACAAAAACTTAGTGTTTCCAACTGATAGCTAAAACCTATTTTGAGCAAAGCAAACCTAAGCTACACTTAGCCAAATTCATGTAGTAACTAGATGCTAATATTCTACTAAGGTATCACTTGCAAATACTATTCCAATGTATTGACCCACTGTGGCTGTAACTTGTGATGTTGCAGGTTACTCCGATGATGATTAGGGGTTATGAGTCTACACTCAACATGCTTACCTGTGGCACATGAAGATGAAGACTTCTATTTTATATTGTTAAGTTAAACTCTTGTACTAGCCTATGGCTATGGACTTGTAAAAGACTATGTTATCTCTGGAATGACGATGTAATAATGACCTTTGTTTCTGTGTACTTCATCTTAAACTGTGGATGCTAGCATTTGATCCAGGGACTAGCATTGCAATCACAGGGATCTTTACCTTTATAAAGGTGGGATCTTATAGATGGAAAAAAATTCAACAACTTCCACACTTGTCTTTTGTTTCTCGTAAACTTTTCTAATCTCCTTTCTCATCTCTATTTGTAGATGAGCTCCATCAACAAAGCCGTGAGGAAGGGACCACTCATGACCATGACCTTGGAGTGTGAGACAGAATTCCCTAAGGCCCTCAAGAACCTTATGGTTACCATGGGGATACATGGTGCGGTTGTGTACAAAGGATTCCCCGTGATGGATGAATTAGTAGAGTACTGGTGGGTGCAACTTCACTTGTACAAAAACAAGGAAGACAACCACAAGGAGTCAGGATTCTGCATGGTCACCAACTCGGAAATGCACACAACATTCTTTGACTCTGCAAGAAATGCAGCATGGAATGCTATCAAGGAACTTGGCGATAGACTCAAGTGCAGAATGCTGAACACTCAAAATGACCTTAGAGAAGAAAAGAAGCATACCCAAGAATTAGAAACAACCAACCAACAACTAAGGGGAGACATCATAGACTTAATTTGGGAATCTTGTGAACAAGATAGACAGATGGCTACTAAGGATGCCCTGGTAGCTATTTTGTCTAGTGAGTGAGAGTTGTAACATACTTCGTTAGTTAGACCACCACACTTATCGTTTTTATTTCCAATTTTTTTGTCTAAGTTATGTTGAACCTTTGATGCTTGTAATGGATTTGTGTATGCCATGACTTGTGTGATTTTGCAAAACATATGCTTGTGATATTTTGTCTTGTGAATTTCTCTATTGTTTTTAATTCTAACTTTTATCTATCTTATAAAAATAGATGCCTAATGTTATTATCAACACGGCCGAGGAGTTCAAGGGAACTCGTTTTGGCACTCGTCTCATTGAGCTCACTAGCGTGCTCACCTTCCACTTCCTAGCATCATGACGCTTCCCCTCACCAAGTTTGAGAGGAAGGACCTTTGGGGCTTTAGAGTCACACAACTCGGACGCCAGGCAGAGCCAACCATGGAGACCATCAATTTCAAGCTGATGCATGACGACAAGGAGAAAGGCCTAGATGTAGTCATGCAGGAGTTACTTGGGCGCCTGGTAGGGAGACACTCCAGAGAGCTTAGAGGTCTTTACTTTCACCCCTTCGGGAGACGCGATGAGGAGGGTGAGGCTATTGAGTTCGAGGATGCTGCTAGAGAGACAGTGGAGCCGATTCGTCTGTACCTTCAGGATCTAGAGGTTCTTATTAGGCACCTAGATACTGATAGGACCAATGTCATGCTTACAATGACGAGCTCCAGGTTCAGCTTCGTGAGAAGGACAAGCTCTTCGCGGAGAAAGATGAGATAGTCAAGGAAATGGAGGCCAAGTTTGAGAGCCAGGACAGGAAGTTCAAGAGCCAAGAGAAAAGAGTCCAAGACAGGAACAAGAGGATCCGGGAGATGAATGAAGAGCTAGAGGCCAAGGACTTCGAGCTCGAGCATCAAAAGGGAGTGATTGAGAGGCTTCACTCACAAAAGAGGGCTCTTAGGGCCAAGATAGAGGCCTTGACTACTAGTGTTGATGAGTACAAGACTGCCATGGAGAGTGCAGGTCTTACACTTGTTGACGAGGAGGTTGATGCGGAGGAGTAGTGCAGACTACTCGATTTTACTTTCATTTACCGTACCTTGTTTATTGAGTCGTAATGACCATCCAACATGTGGATGGCTTGCTATGGTGTGTTTGCATTTTCAAACTTGTTGTTTTTGTCATTCAAACTCTATGTCATTTTGATGCTTGATTATTGTGGTTGACTATGTGATGTATTGTGCATGTTAAGCATCTATGGGTATCTCATTCTTATCCTTATGAAAACCACAGATGCCTCCTCGACGTGCCAACCTGTAGAACCCCGGGTAAACCCTAATTATATTATTGCCTGCATTTATATATGTGCATCATCATCATATATGCATGCATGTTTTAACTAAAACTATTTTTGAAAAGCCCCTCTTTGTTTTCTAGATATTCTCCATCTTCATTTCAATTATAAAACCCTGGTGTTTCGGATGTCTCTATTTGTCAAAACCCTATTTGTAAATGTTTTTCCTTTAAAATAAATAAATAAATATAAAATATTTTTATCGGGGGAGGCAGCCGCAGGCCAGGCCCAAAAGCCCAGCCCGCAGCCACTTAACATCCCAACCTAGCAAACCCTAATCTAACCTACCCCAAATCCTAACCACCTCTCTCACCCCACCCCTCCACCAGCCGCCGCCACCCACTCATCTCAGCGCACACCACGCCACGCACCCGTTTCTTTGACCAGACCCCGACCCACCACGACTCAACACACGCACGCATCCCGCCCGCACCAGCCTGGCTCCCGCCTCCTGACGCCACAACAACCCCGCCCCACCTCGACCCCATCCGCGTGGAAGCGACGCAACCCCGCGACCCCGTCCTCTCCCTCGATCCCCCGCTCAGAGCGCTTCTCTCTCCCTACTTCCAACCCCGCACGCTCCCCTCCCCGATCCTTATCTCCCCGAGCGCCACACGCCCTCCTGCCGCGACCCGCGTTGCCCACCTCTCGGTAATGCTCGTCCGCCGCAGCTCTCTGCACGCCATCGCCAGTCCCTTCCCCCGTCCTTCCTGAGAATCAGCCGCCACCGTCCTGTCGAGCCCGACCTCGCCGCCGGTGCTCCTCTCCGGCCCTGGCGCCGCCCTACCCGGGGCCTCCTCCGCCAGGCTCTCTCCCCGCCGTCCCTGCATCCCCGGCTGCGTTCGACCGCGGTCTGCCCCGCCGTCGCCTCAGGCCGTAGGCACCGCAGTAGCGGGCCCTGTCGCCGCTGTCGGCCCCGTCCTCACAGCATCGATGTCGGCAGCGAGCCCGCCGCCCGAGGCCGTCCCCCTCCGGCCCGAACTTCCTCCTGAGCTCGCCCGTCGCCGTCTTCCGTCCTTGCGAACCTCAACATCGGCCAGGAGCGTGCGACCGCATCACCTGGAGTTTTCCTATTGCTTCCTGCAGGTCTCCTCTCTGTTGTTGAGGTGCAGCACTAGCACAGGGTTCCTTGGCTTACTAAAGCACCCGTCCTAGTCGGCCAAGTCCCGCGCCTCACCTACTTTGCGTTTTTGTTCATCAGCACAAGACTGCGTGTATGTTTGTGTCCTTCCGCCGTTCTGTTTCTGCTTCCGGGTTGTGCTGCTGCCGGGCAACGAGCCCGTCTCCTTGTTCTGTACTATTGTTCTAACAAGACAAGGTCGCTGTGAACCGCCAAGTTCGTCCACCACCGGCGCCACTCGAAACCGACAACGACAACGGTCGTTGGAACCCCAAGATCTCCTTCATGTATTGGATGAAACCACAGGATCGCCGACATGGATCCGATGGTCGAACCTTGAAGCCTCGTGTCCGGAGACCGATCCCGGCATCGAGACCGAACCGAATCCCCGGAGCCAAGATCGCCAGAACCATGTGTGACCCCTCCCGAGCCCCTATTTTATAAATTGCCATATTGTACTTGTTGCATATTAAATTTCTCATGATTGCATACATATTTGTGATTGTTTGGGGGCCTTATGCTGATTCACCTAATAATTAAATATGGAGGCCATATGCGGGTTTTTTTAGTCTAACATTGGCTCTATTTAAATTTGTGTAGCGAACCGATGCCATGTTTTGACTTCTTAAGACAACATTTAAATTGCGGGGTAGCTAAACAACTTGATTCACCTAATTAATTGTCGGGACCCCGGTTCCGCTTAATATTGACTAATTGCATCGCATCTTTGCCATGTCATACATCATACGTGCATCATGCCCGATCTTTCGCCGTAGTATTAAATATTGCATCCGGTGTTTCTTCTAGTGCTTTGCTTCTTCACGGATTAGGCCGATGAGTGGATGCGAGTGTCGACCTGATCTTCGGATGAACCTTCGGCAATGTTTTCAGGCAATCATTCTCCCCCTTTCTACCTATTTTACCTTTATAGTCTTTATTCCTTCCTGTTGATCTATTGCTATCTGTGTTGCGATGCTCTAGTTTTCGTACCCGTGATATCCCTTGCAGCCTTATATTACCTTGGACACATCCTATTACCTGTTGCTTGGTAGATAGTTGGACTTGCGTGTCATAGTCGCTTGCTCAAGTGTTGTTGCGTGTCGCCAAGTACCACAGTTGTTGGAAGAGTCATATGCTTTATGT
The DNA here is from genome assembly GCA_030063025.1 of Avena longiglumis. Taxonomy (NCBI): domain Eukaryota; kingdom Viridiplantae; phylum Streptophyta; class Magnoliopsida; order Poales; family Poaceae; genus Avena; species Avena longiglumis. The sequence continues at coordinate 186,022,070 of CP125974.1, read as the reverse complement.
TGGAGTTGATCATGACTTTAATTACCGTTTAATAACTAAAATTTAAGTAAGTAAATAATACAGAGGAACAGGTGGGCAATAGATATTATTTGGTTTTTAACCATCCACTTGTGTCCCGTAGGACCCCGAGTACTTGATACCTGTTCTTTGAATATTCGCACTATCCGCATGTGGGACCATGAATACCCCTAGCCAGAGCTTGAGTCATATTTATTTCTTGGGGCCACAAAGTAGTTTGGGGCTTTATTACTATCCTGTACTTATGCCATGCTTTACTGCTTATTTACGATTCTTGGCGTGGGCCTGCATCTGTTTAGGAACAAATGTGGAATGTTTTCGCGGTATCGACAAGCCCAGTCACACTTTTGGGTTCCCAGTCGTTTACAGCCATTGGCACAAACCTCTGGGTCCGTTTCGGAGCTGGCCAACTTCGTCGCGGGTAGCTTGGTGGGGTGGCCCCCTGAAATTTATATGAATCTTGCAATTGCTCTGTCGTGATGCCTCGTTGGGTTTTTATTGGTTTTTCTCGAGGTTGATCGTGCGTGTGTTGCTATTTGTGCCCCCTGCAGGGTAAAACTTTCTGAAAGCCGTGTCCGCGGTTATGGAAGACTTGGAGCACAGTATCTCGATCATAGACAACCATAACTAAAGTAGTGTTATAAATTTGACTTTATAATGACTAGTAATCAGCTTCACTATAATGGAATGGCTAAATAAAAGTGCCAACAATTGCTTGTTTGGGTTGTCACCTGTTACCATTGTATCTGACTAGTAAGTATTGCAACTACAACGGAATGGCTAAATAAAAGTACCAACAACTGTTGGGTTTTGGGATGCCTCATGCTATATGTATCTGACTAGTAAGTACTACCACTACAACGGAATGGTTAACTAAAACTGCCCACTGCTTATTATATCAGGATGACTCATGCTATCTATATCTGACTAGTAATTGCCGCAACTATAACGGAATGAATAAAACTGCCAACTGTGTGAGTTCCTCGGTTGACTTCCTCGTTTGGTCTTGAGGGGGAAACACCAGGATGGGTATGCTTGGTGATAGTTCCAGGTTGGATCCGATTAGGTCTTTCTTATCCCTATCTGATAGCCGCCAGTTGTATTGAGTCTCTATAGGTTGTTTAGTGCATTCTGCGCTGCCGCTTCAGTCCACCATACCTATGTAGGCGAGGACGCCTTTCTAGTCTCGCGTGTCTTGGCCTCGATCGACCGCTCTTTTTCCTTTGCCCTTTGTCGGCACCCCTTTTGTTTAAGAAGGTTTTAAGATCGACGTCGTTAGCAGGGTTACCCTTCCGGCTTGGCCTGGGCAGGGTTATGGACGCCATTGGTTATTCTCTAGGGCTCTTAGCCCAATTTGCATCTTGTCCATACTCGGACGCTGTATCGTTTTAAAGGAGATTTGGATCTTTGTATTGTATATCTGTATTCTTGACTCTTTGAATCGCTGTTGTATATATCTGTTCCCTGGGTTCCGTCGCGGACTATTGTGTAATGATATTACTTCGTTTTCCACCCGCACGAAAGTGCCTGGTGGGCACCTTTGAATCGTTTCTATGCGGGTTTGGCAGGGATCGCTGAAACTTGCATAGGGCCGATTCTGAGGGTGTTACACAACCCCAACCCAAACAACAACAATGTCACTCCCGAGATGCAGCAGTTCATGACAGTACAAACTCAACTGATGTAGATGATGACCACCTTTATTCAGACCCAGAATTAGAACAACAACAACAATAACAACAACAACAACAACAACAACAACAACCAAAATAATCCACCAGGATTTGACATGCTCACCAGATTCCTAAGACTGAGGCCTGCAAAGTTCTCAGGAACCACTAATCCAATGGTGACCAATGGTTGGATACGTTCGGTGAACAAGGATTTGGTAACTGTAGGCTGCACCGACGAGGAGAAGGTAAGGTTTGCAGCACATCTGTTGGAAGGACCAGCAACTACTTGGTGGGATAACTTCCAGATCACCACACCTATAAAGGATGTAACTTGGGCTATCTTTGAGGATGGTTTCCGCACAGCTCACATCTCATCCGGGGTGATGAATTTGAAGAAAGAAAGAGTTCCATAACCTGAAACAGTGTCACCACAGCGTAGCTGAATATATTGAGGAGTTCAACAATCTGGCGTGATATGCACCGGATGAAGTTGATACTGATGCCAAGAGGAAAGAGAAATTCCTCAAAGGACTGAATGATGAACTGAATCTGCAGTTATCTGTGGCCTATGTCCCCACCTACCAATCACTCTGTGACAAGGCTACCATCTTGGAGAACAAGATGAAATAGGTTGAAAGCAGAAAGAGGAAGCACAGCTTTGACAAGAACATCTTGGGATCGTCTCACAAGCGTTCCCATCATGATGATAGTGGGGGTTCTGGATCCCACAAACATGGAAAGTACAACAACCACCACAGCCACAACCGCCATCATGACAATAAGCATCACCGCAGTCATGATAATGACAAGTACAAGAACCACAAGTGTGGATACAAGAGCCACCACAATGGAAGTGGAAGTGGTAGCGGAAGTCATCCTGTCAAGAAAGATCTCAGTCAGGTTGAATGCTTCAAGTGTAAGAATATGGTGCACTATGCTAATGAGTGCCCAGAAAAGAAAGTTGAAGGTGCCAACAAGCCCAACCCTTTTCAGAAGGGACAGGTGAACCACATCAATGTGGAAGAGATTTATGAGGAACCTGATGCTGTGGCTGGTAAGTTCAAACTCAATTATATTCCAGCACTTGTTCTTTTTGATACTGGCGCATCACATTCATTCATATCAAGAGCATTTGTTGATAGAAATGAACTTCCAGTTGAAACTATTGGGTGTCCTATAAAAGTAAGTTCTCCTGGTGGAGAAATGATAGTGAACTCAGGATGTCATGACCTAGTCATAGAGTTTGGGAAGTATAAGTTTCCCGTTAATCTGATAATCCTAAATTCCCAAGGATTGGATGTCATTTTGGTAATGGACTGGATGACTAAGTTCAAGGGAGTACTAGATTGTGCCAATCATACTGTCACACTCACAACCCCAGGTAATAAAAGGATTAGATTCAAGACCAATTTTGAATCAAAAGGGATTAAGCTAAATTCTCCTAAGGGGGTTAGCATAGATAGTGTGCCAATTGTGAGTGAATATCCGGATGTGTTTCCGGAGGAATTACCAGGAATGCCACCAGATAGAGATGTGGAATTTTTTATTGACTTGCTGCCAGGATCCGGACCAATAGCAAAGAGACCTTACAAGATGTCAGTTGATGAGTTGAAAGAACTCAAGAAACAGCTTGGAGAACAGTTGCAGAAAGGATTTATTCAACCAAGTTCTTCATCTTGGGGAGCACCAGTCTTGTTTGTGGAAAATAAAGATAGGAGTCAAAGGTTATGCATCGATTATCGTTCACTCAATGAGGTGACTATCAAGAACAAATATCCTTTGCCCAGAATCAATGACTTGTTTGATCAGTTAGAAGGATCATGTGTGTTCTCAAAGATTGATCTCCGGTCAGGCTATTTTAAGCTTAAGATAAGGGAACAAGACATACCTAAGACAGCTTTCACCACTAGGTATGAATTGTATGAGTACACTGTAATGCCATTTGGTTTGACCAATGCACTAGCTTACTTCATGAATATGATAAACAAGGTGTTCATGGATTTCCTTGACAAGTTTGTTGTAGTTTTCATCGATGACATTTTGATTTACTCCAAGAGCAAAGAAGAGCATGAAGAACATTTACGTTTGATACTTGAGAAACTTAGAGAGCATAAGCTATATGCCAAATTCAGCAAGTGTGAATTCTGGCTGAATGAAGTTGGATTTCTTGGACACATTGTGTCAGGAGATGGTGTAGCAGTTGATCCCGCAAAAGTTTCAGCTGTAACTGAGTGGGAATATCCCAAGTCAGTGAAAGAAGTTCATAGTTTTCTTGGCTTGGCAGGATACTATAGAAGATTCATTGAGAACTTCTCCAAGGTAGCTAAGCCAATGACGGAGTTACTAAAGAAAGACAATAAATTTTCTTGGACTAAAGGATGTGAACTCAGTTTCCAAGAATTGAAGAAGAGACTAGTGACAGCACCAGTCTTATGTTTGCCAGATTTGGAGAAAGATTTAAAAGTATATTGTGATGCATCCCATCATGGATTAGGTGCAGTTCTGATGCAAGAAGGGAAAGTTGTGGCTTATGCCTCGAGACAACTCAAAACTCATGAGGTAAATTATCCTACTCATGATTTAGAGTTAGCCTCTATTGTCCATGCACTCAAAACATGGAAACATTACCTTTTGGGAAAGCGATGTGAAGTGTTCACAGATCACAAAAGTTTGAAGTATATCTTCACTCAGAAAGAAATCAACATGAGGCAGAGAATATGGCTAGAACTCATCAAGGACTATGACTTGAGTTTGCAGTACCACCCCGGTAAAGCAAATGTTGTAGCGGATGCACTAAGTCGTAAAGTATTTGTGAATGGCCTTACTAAGGGAGAGTTACCAGATGATTAGTGTGCCCAATTTAGAGACCTCAGATTAGAGATTGTGCCTGAAGGACATCTCATGTCATTGGATGTTCAACCCACCCCGCTGGACAAAATCAAGGAAGCCCAAAAGACGGACAAGGAAATTGAAGAGATTAAGGAAATGTTTGGCAAGGGAAAAGCCAAAGGGTCCCATGAAGCCAAACAAGGTACTTTATGGTTTGGAAAACGTATCTGCATTCCGCAAGATCCGGAGCTTCAGAAATTGATTTTACAGGAAGCACACAACTCACCATATTCCATTCATCCGGGTAACACCAAAATGTACATGGATATAAAGGAAAGATTTTGGTGGAATAATCTAGGGAAAGACATCGCTGAACATATTTCTTTGTGTGACGTATGTAGTAGAGTGAAAGCGTAACCCGCCAAACCTGCATAGAAACGATTCAAAGGTGCCCACCAGGCACTTTCGTGCGGGTGGAAAACGAAGTAATAACATTGCACAACAGTCCTCGATGGGACCCACAGAACAGATATATATGCAACAGCGACTCAATGAGTCAAGAATACAGATATAATATACAAAGATCCAAATCACCTTGAAATCGATAGAGCGTCCGACTACGGACAAGATGCAAATGGGGCTAAGAGCCCTGAAGAATAACCAATGGCGTCCATAACCCTGCCAAAGCGGAAGGGTAACCCTAACGACGCCGATCTCAAAACCGCTTAAACAAAAGGGTGCCGACAAAGGGCAAAGGAAAAAGAGGCGTCAAGATCTTGAGGCCAAGATACAGCGAGACTAGAATTCGGCGGTCCTCACCTACATAGGTATGGTGGACTGAAGCGGCAGCGGCAACATGCACTAAACAACCTATAGAGACTCGATACAACTGGCGGATATCAGAGAGGGGTAAGAAAGACCTATTCGGAACCAACCTGATGCTACCAACAAACAAACCCATCCTGGTGTTTCCCCCTCGAGACCAAACGAGGAAGTCAACCGAGGAACTCACACTGTTGGCAGTTTTACCAGTTATCATTGCAGCAATTACTAGTCAGGTTCAGATAATCATCCTGATAAAGTAAGCAGTGGGCGCTTTTAGTTAACCATTCCGTTATAGTTACAACACTTACTAATCAGATACAGGTAGCATGAGATAACCCAAAACCCAGCAGTTGTTGGTACTTTTATTCAGCCATTCCGTTATAGTTGCAGTACTTACTAGACAGGTACAACGGTCGCAAGCGACACACCAAACAAGCAATTGTTGGCAAGTTTATTTAGCCATTCCATTATAGTGAAGCTGATTACTAGTCATTATAAAGTCAATTTATAGCACTACTTTAGTTATAGTTGTCTATGATCGAGGTACTGTGCTCCAAGTCGTCCATAACCGCGGACACGGCTTTCAGAAAGTTTTAACCCGGCCGGGGTGCACCAATAGCAACACACACTCGATCAACCTCGGAAAAACCAAATCAAAACCCAACGAGGCTTTCACGACAAAGCAATCACAGGATTCAGAAATATTTCAGGGGGCCACCCCTTAAAGTAGACCATAGCAACGGCCCGGCTCCGAGACGGACTCAAGGTTGTGGGGACGGCTCAGCATCGGGAACCCAAAACTGGGCTTGTCGACACAGCGGAATCGTGCCACGATCCTAACAATGCAGTGCTCCTCGCACAATTTAAATAAAGCGATAAAGCATGGCATAAGTACAGATCGTAATAAAACCTCAAACTAGTTTGTGGCCCCAAGAAATAAGATGAATCAAGCTCGCTCGGGGTCCCATAATCCTCCGGATGTGGATAGCGCGATAAATCAAGGAACAGTATCAAGTACTCGGGGTCCTACGGGACACAAGTGGGCGGTCGGAAACCAAATATTATCTATCACCCACCGATGCCTCTGCTTACTTACTTCAATTTTAGTTGTTAAACAGGAATTAAAGTGAATGATAAGTAAAGCCAGGATCATCTCCAACATCAAACATGCGGCAATAGACCAACCACTGAGGCACTTGACGACACGCAACAGCACTTGAGCAAGCGACTACGACGCGCAAGTCCAACTATCTACCAAACAACAGGTAATAGGATGTGTCCAAGGCAATATAGGGCTGCAAGGGATTACACGGGTACGAAAACTAGAGCATCGCAACACCGATAGCACTAGATCAACAGGAGGGAATAAATACTATAAAAGTAAGATAGGTAGAAAGGGGAAGATGCTCGCCTGAAGACATTGTCAAAGGTTCAACCGAAGATCGGGGCGAAGCTCACATCAACTCAACGGCCTTATCCGCGAAGAAGCAAAACACTAGAATAAACACCGGATGCAATATTTAATACTACGGCAAAAGATCGGGCATGATGCATGTATGATGTATGGCATGGCAAAGCTGCGATGCAAGTAGGTCATATTAAGCGGAACCGGGGTCCCGACAATTAATTAATAGGTTCAAGTTGTTTAGCTACCCTGCATTTTAAATGTTGTATTAACATGGCAAGAGATAGCACCGGTTCGCTACACCAATTTAAATGAGGCCAATATAAGACTAGATTTGCTCGCATATGGGCCCCATATTTAATTATGAGGTGAATCGGCATAAGGCCCCCAAACCACAGACAAGTATGCATGCATGAACAATTAATATGCGACAAGTTGGATTATATTATAAAATAGGGTTTTCGGAAAGGGTTCACATTTAGGGTTCGGTAGATCTTGGGTTCGGGTTCGGTTCGGGATCGGTCTCGGGGTTCGACGGGAACCGCTCGGGATCGGGATCGGTGTGGGAAGGGTCTTGTCGCATGGAAGCAGGACTTGGTTCGGCGTCAGGCGCATCGGGTTCTTCCGGGTCGGTGTCGTTCCTATCGTCGCCGTGGTCTTCGGGTCCGTGAGGTAGATATTGTCGCACGGTGTCCGGGGTAGATGAACTTGGCGTATCCGCGTCGGCGATCTTGGCGTTCTTCAGGTTCGAGTCCTGGCGCTTCGGATCGATCTTCGGGGGTCCGAGAAGGCGACCTTGGCGCTCGGGTTCGGCGGTATCGGTCTTCGGACTCCGTGAACGGGGCATCGGTTCCGCGTCTGTGAAGGAGATCTTGGCGCGGCACCGGGTTCGGGATCTATCTTCGGCTTCGGGGAACGGTCTTGCAGTCCGTGTAGACGACCTTGGCGTCATGGTGGTCGATGACGAACTTGTCGGATGGCATGTTCTTCGGAAGATCTTGGCATGGGGCCCGAGCAGCATCGTTACCATTGCCCAAACTTGGTACTTGTTCACCCCGAGATCTCGATCAGCAACACCAACATCTCCACGCCATCAACATACTTGCAAAAAGCTGGGACCATGTTCGAGTGGAGGCAGACCACCGGGACAGGAGCACGTCGACAGGGCCGAGCCAGGGTTGGAAGGGCCAGACGCAGGTCGGCGAGGTCGACAAGCCGGACAGCGCCGGAGAGGGGAAGGACGGCGGCCGGGGACGCGCCCGCAGACGCGCGGGAGACCGCCGGCGGTGGGGCCGGAGGCGCTTGCAGAGGGTGGGGAGGACGTGGCCGGCTCGGGTCGGCGAGAGAGACGCGGCGGCCTTGGCGGGCGGCCAGGGACCTCCGGCGAGGGCGGAGGGCAGCCGAAGGGTCGACGGGCGGCGAGGCGAGGTGCAGCGGGGCGGACCGGCAGACGGGCGGCGGCGGCCGCTGACGGCTGATTGAAGGCGGCGAGGTCCTTCCCGCGAGGTGAAGGCCGGAGCAGGGACGGTGGGGATCCCGGGGCGGCGCGGCCGTGGTCTAGGGAGGCGCGCTCGAGGACGGCGAGGCGGACGGTGGAGTGGCGAAGGCGGGCGGCGGAGAGGTCCGGCGAGTGGGGGTCAGTGGGGTCGCGGTGGTGGAGGCGGGCGGTGGCAGGCCGAGGCGGCGTCATGAGGGAAGGCTCGGGGCCGAGGACGGCGGCCGGAGGGCGGTTGCAGGAGGAGGGGAGGTCGCGGGGAAGAGAGGAACGCGTGGGCGGGGCTCGGGGGCTCGCGGGGAAGAGAGAGAGGAAGAGGGAGACGCGGGGACAGGGGGCCAGGGGTGGGGCCCAGGTGGCAGGGTGGGGTGGTGTTGACCGGGTCGGGTGGCCGCCTGGGAGCGGCCGGCTGCGCGCGCGCGGGTGTGCTTGGGGTGGGGTTGCTGTGTGGAGGTGGCAAAGAGTGGGGAGAGAGATGGGGAGAGGGGTGAGGTGGCAGCAGATAAGTGGTGGGGGAAGGGAGAGAGGTGAGGTGGCGAGAGAGGATTGGGTGGGGTGAGGTGGCCGGAGGGGGGGGTAGGTTGGGTAGCTTAGGGATTTCGGGCGAACCGTTTTATTCTAGGGGTGGTCGTCCGGGTCGAATCGGCCCGTTCGACTGCCCCCACTAAAATAATTTAATATTTTATTTGTTTAAAACAAAGCTTCTGCAAACCGATAGCAGACAAAAACAAAATAATCCGGAGACCCGGGTTTTGGTGTTTGAATAAAGATGGGGCGTTTAGAAAACAAAAACAGGTTTTTCCGCAAATAGTTTTATGCAAGCAAATGCAAGATGATGACGATGCTCAAATGCAATGTGGCATGATGACATGAGCATGCGGTCATGATGATGCAATGCACAAAATCAACGCGATTTTCTAGTAGTGGTTTTTGCGGGATGCCACAATTCGACACCACTAACAATGGATCTCGCCCTCGAGATCCGCCTCATGGTACCGGAAAGAAGGTCGGTGATCTGCATCTTCTCGCTTCGTGTAGATCCTCGCGACACCACCAACAAGAGGTCGTTGTCCGTGATCGTCGAGAGAACACTCCGGGAACAAAAGGACGAAGGTAGATGTCTCAAAAGATAAGACCACCTCTAACTTCAGCGGAAAAGAGTAAATTGCATCGATCCACCATTCAATGTACAAAAACGAATGATAAGAGTAGTGGTATGGTCGCGACTCCATCCCGCACTCCAAGCATTACTATGTACACGAATAGATAGATTATGCAACCAACCCTCAGGATCAGACTGAAGATCTCGACAAACAAGGTTCAGGAACAAAGGGGTGATGCGGACTCTGCATCGGATCTAGCGTAGATGATGTCATCATGTCGGAGAACACCGGAAGGCACAAGCAAGGAACAAAGAATGATACCACAGATAAAGGACCACTCAGAGAGCAGGAGGACCGGATGTAGAAACGCCGTTACCAAAAGAGGAAGCGAAACCCTGAAGGTACGACGGAACCCAACCACGAGAAATCCTAGACTCGAAGAGAGAGAAGAGAGCGGATTCAAAACACGCAGAGGTGAGAGGAGAGCAGCAGAAGGTAAGGAGTAAAATCAGACCTAATAAGAACTATCCAACCGATTTTTCCAAAAATAGTTTTGACACTCTACTTAGGCCGTTAGCTAGGTTATCCTACAGGCTGGACTTGTGGGGTATCGCAACTGCTGAGCTCTGATACCACTCTGTAACACCCTCAGAATCGGACCTATGCAAGTTTTAGCGTAACCCGCCAAACCTGCATAGAAACGATTCAAAGGTGCCCACCAGGCACTTTCGTGCGGGTAAAACGAAGTAATAACATTGCACAACAGTCCTCGATGGGACCCACAGAACAGATATATATGCAACAGCGACTCAATGAGTCAAGAATACAGATATAATATACAAAGATCCAAATCACCTTGAAATCGATAGAGCGTCCGACTACGGACAAGATGCAAATGGGGCTAAGAGCCCTGAAGAATAACCAATGGCGTCCATAACCCTGCCCAGGCCAAGCCGGAAGGGTAACCCTGCTAACGACGTCGATCTCAAAACCTGCTTAAACAAAAGGGGTGCCAACAAAGGGCAAAGGAAAAAGAGGAGCGTCAGTACTGAGGCCAGTACACGGCGAGACTAGAATTCGGCGGTCCTCGCCTACATAGGTATGGTGGACTGAAGCGGCAGCGGCAACATGCACTAAACAACCTATAGAGACTCGATACAACTGGCGGCTATCAGAGAGGGGTAAGAAAGACCTATTCGGAACCAACCTGATGCTACCAACAAACAAACCCATCCTGGTGTTTCCCCCTCGAGACCAAACGAGGAAGTCAACCGAGGAACTCACACTGTTGGCAGTTTTACTTATTCAGTTATCGTTGCAGCAATTACTAGTCAGGTTCAGATAATCATCCTGATAAAGTAAGCAGTGGGCGCTTTTAGTTAACCATTCCGTTATAGTTACAACACTTACTAATCAGATACAGGTAGCATGAGATAACCCAAAACCCAGCAGTTGTTGGTACTTTTATTCAGCCATTCCGTTATAGTTGCAGTACTTACTAGACAGGTACAATGGTCGCAAGCGACACACCAAACAAGCAATTGTTGGCAAGTTTATTTAGCCATTCCATTATAGTGAAGCTGATTACTAGTCATTATAAAGTCAATTTATAGCACTACTTTAGTTATAGTTGTCTATGATCGAGATACTGTGCTCCAAGTCGTCGATAACCGCGGACACGGCTTTCAGAAGTTTTAACCGGCGGGTGCACCAATAGCACACACACTCGATCAACCTCGGAAAAACCAAATCAAAACCCAACGAGGCTTTCACGACAAAGCAATCACAGGATTCAGAAATATTTCAGGGCCACCTTAAAGTAGACCATAGAAGCCGGCCGGCTCCGAGACGGACTCAAGGTTGTGGGGACGGCTGTGAACGACTGGGAACCCAAAACTGGGCTTGTCGACACCGCGGAATCGTGCCACGATCCTAAACAGTACAGTGTGCTCCTCGCACAATTTAAATAAAGCAGTAAAGCATGGCATAAGTACAGGATCGTAATAAAACCTCAAACTAGTTTGTGGCCCCAAGAAATAAGACTGAATCAAGCTCTGGCTCAGGGGGGTCCCATAATCCTCCCGGATGTGGATAGCGCGATAAATCAAGGAACAGGTATCAAGTACTCGGGGTCCTACGGGACACAAGTGGGCGGTCGGAAACCAAATATTATCTATCACCCACCGATGCCTCTGCTTACTTACTTCAATTTTAGTTGTTAAACAGGAATTAAAGTGAATGATAAGTAAAGCCAGGATCATCTCCAACATCAAACATGCGGCAATAGACCAACCACTGAGGCACTTGACGACACGCAACAGCACTTGAGCAAGCGACTACGACGCGCAAGTCCAACTATCTACCAAACAACAGGTAATAGGATGTGTCCAAGGCAATATAGGGCTGCAAGGGATATCACGGGTACGAAAACTAGAGCATCGCAACACCGATAGCAATAGATCAACAGGAGGGAATAAATACTATAAAAGTAAGATAGGTAGAAAGGGGAAGATGCTCGCCTAAAGACATTGTAGAAGGTTCAACCAAAGATCGGGGCGAAGCTCACATCAACTCAACGGCCTTATCCGCGAAGAAGCAAAACACTAGAATAAACACCGGATGCAATATTTAATACTACGGCAAAAGATCGGGCATGATGCATGTATGATGTATGGCATGGCAAAGATGTGATGCAATTAGGTCATATTAAGCGGAACCGGGGTCCCGACAATTAATTAATAGGTTCAAGTTGTTTAGCTACCCTGCATTTTAAATGTTGTATTAACATGGCAAGAGATAGCACCGGTTCGCTACACCAATTTAAATGAGGCCAATATAAGACTAGATTTGCTCGCATATGGGCCCCATATTTAATTATGAGGTGAATCGGCATAAGGCCCCCAAACCACAGACAAGTATGCATGCATGAACAATTAATATGCGACAAGTTGGATTATATTATAAAATAGGGTTTTCGGAAAGGGGTTCACACATTTAGGGTTCGGCAGATCTTGGGGTTCCGGGGTTCGGGTTCGGGGATCGGTCTCAGGGTTCGACGGGGAACGGCTCGACGGGATCGGGATCGGTGCGGGAAGGGGTCTTGTCGCAACCGGGAAGCAGGACTTGGTTCGGCGTCGGGGGCGCATCGGGTTCTTCCGGGTCGGTGTCGTTCCTATCGTCGCCGTGGTCTTCGGGTCCGTGAGGTAGATATTGTCGCACGGTGTCCGGGGTAGATGAACTTGGCGTATCCGCGTCGGCGATCTTGGCGTTCTTCAGGTTCGAGTCCTGGCGCTTCGGATCGATCTTGAAGTCCGGAAGGCGACCTTGGCGCTCGGGTTCGGCGGTATCGGTCTTCGGACTCCGTGAACGGGGCATCGGTTCCGCGTCTGTGAAGGAGATCTTGGCGCGGCACCGGGTTTGGGATCTATCTTCGGCTTCGGGGAACGGTCTTGCGGTCCGTGTAGACGACCTTGGCGTCATGGTGGTCGATGACGAACTTGTCGGATGGCATGTTCTTCGGAAGATCTTGGCATGGGGCCCGAGCAGCATCGTTACCATTGCCCAAACTTGGTACTTGTTCACCCCGAGGTCTCGATCAGCAACACCAACATCTCCACGCCATCAACATACTTGCAAAAGCTGGGACCATGTTCGAGTGGAGGCAGACCACCGGGACAGGAGCACGTCGACAGGGCCGAGCCAGGGTTGGAAGGGCCAGACGCAGGTCGGCGAGGTCGACAAGCCGGACAGCGCCGGAGAGGGGAAGGACGGCGGCCGGGGACGCGCCCGCAGACGCGCGGGAGACCGCCGGCGGTGGGGCCGGAGGCGCTGCGGGCGGGGAGGACGTGGCGGCTCGGTCGGCGAGGGAGAGGCGGCGGTGCGCGGCGCTGGGCGGGCCAGGGACCTCCGGCGGCGAGGAAGGACGGAGGGGCAGCGGGGTCGACGGGCGCGAGGCGGAGGTGCAGGGCGGACCGGCGGGCGGCGGCTGGACGGCGCCAGTTGAAGGCGAAGCGGTCCTGCCCATGGGTGAAGGCCGGAGGGCAGTGGGGATCCCGGGCGGCCGTGGTCCAGAGGGGCCTTGGCCGAGCCGGGAGGCGGGCAGCAGGTGGCGGAGGCGAGGCGGCGGCGGCGGGAGGTCCGAGAGGTGGGGGTCAGGGGGTCGGGGTCGCGGTGGTGGAGGCGGGCGGTGGCACGCTGAGGCGGCCCGGCGGCGGCGTCACGCAGGAGGGAAGGCTCGGGGCGAGGGCCGAGGGCGGTGCAGGAGGAGGAGGTCATGGGAAGAGAGGAACGTGGGCGGGCTCGGGGTGCTCAGTGGGGAGGAGAGATGAAGAGGAGGAGACGGGCGGGGGCAGGGGTGGGGCCCAGGTGGCAGGGTGGGGTGGTGTTGACCGGGTGGTGGCACTGAGCGCTGGCCAGCTGTGTGTGTGGGTGGGGTTCTTTGGGTGGGGGTGGCAAAGAGTGGGGAGAGGGGTGAGGTGGCAGCAGATAAGTGGTGGGGGAAGGGAGAGAGGTGAGGTGGCGAGAGAGGATTGGGTGGGGTGAGGTGGCCGGAGGGGTGGGTAGATTAGGTTGGGTAGCTTAGGGATTTCGGGCGAACCGTTTTATTCTAGGGGTGGTCGTCCGGGTCGAATCGGCCCGTTCGACTGCCCCCACTAAAATAATTTAATATTTTATTTGTTTAAAACAAAGCTTCTGCAAACCGATAGCAGACAAAAACAAAATAATCCGGAGACCCGGGTTTTGGTGTTTGAATAAAGATGGGGCATTTAGAAAACAAAAAATAGGTTTTTCCGCAAATAGTTTTATGCAAGCAAATGCAAGATGATGACGATGCTCAAATGCAATGTGGCATGATGACATGAGCATGCGGTCATGATGATGCAATGCACAAAATCAACGCAATTTTCTAGTAGTGGTTTTTGCGGGATGCCACAATTCACCTCTCATTTTTTGGAGGCAACTGCATGAGTCATTGGGAACGAGATTGGAATTCAGCACTGCTTTTCGTCCTTAGACTGATGGACAAATGGAAAGGACCAACCAGATTCTAGAAGATATGTTGAGGGCATGTGCCCTAGACTATGGAGCTAGTTGGGATGAAAGTCTGCCTTACGCAGAATTCTCTTACAATAACAACTATCAAGCCAGTATTGAGATGGCACCATTTGAGTTTCTCTATGGGAGAAAGTGTACTACCCCATTGCTGTGGAATGGTGTGGGAGAAAGAAATTTGTTCGGACCAGAACTAATCAAAGAGGCTGAAGAGAAAGTCAAGCTAGTAAAGGACAAATTGAAGATAGCACAGTCCTGACAGAAGAGGTACACATACCCTAAGCGTAGAGAAGTCACCTATGAGGTGGGTGATAGAGCTTACCTTAGAGTGTCACCACTTCGTGGAGTGAAGAGGTTTGGAGTCAAAGGAAAATTGGCACCAAGATATGTTGGACCATTCAAGATTCCGAGCCGTAAAGGAGAAGTAGCTTATGAAAATGAACTACCTGAATCATTGTCTGCCATTCATAATGTATTTCATGTGAGTCAGCTAAAGAAATGCCATCCGGAAATGGAAGAGACTTCTTTGAAGGATACTATACCTTTGGAGGAGGTCCAATTGGAAAGTGATTTTACTTATGAAGAAAAAACTATCAAGATTCTTGAGACTGCAGAAAGAGTTACTCAGACTAAGACTATCAAATTCTGCAAAGTTCAATGGAACCATCATTCCGAAGAAGAAGCAATATGGGAAAGAGAGGATGACCTTCGGAAAGACCACCCTCACCTATTTTATAGCCAATCCGAATCTCGAGGGCGGGATTCACCTTAAGGGGGTTAGATTTGTAACATCCCTAAAATCATGTTTTCAAAGTTTGCACATCATTCATGCATTCATACTCATTTTAGGATCTTTTCCTCAAAAATCAGAAACTTGTGATCTATCATTTCATGTAAAGCAAGACATTAGCCTTATTGCTACCTTATAAAAAGGAAGACCTTGTTTTGATCAATAGAGTATTGATCCTAAGATTGATTGGTGTTTTATAAATCTTATTCAAAAATTTCAAAACAAGAATCAAAAATTAAAACCATTTGTATGCCTATTATAAATATTTACTTAAAGCATGTTTTTAGTTCTATTTTAATGGGCCAAGGTGTTTGTGATCAAACAACAATGTTATGTACACAAATATATGCTTGGATCATTTTACAAAAATCTAGAAAGGATTTGAATTCAAAACACATTTGAAATAATTTGAAAAGATTCCTGGAAAATCAATCAAAAAAACTAAAAAGGGAAAATAATAAAGAAAGGGCCGGCGGCCACCAAACAGGCCCAACAGCAGAAGCAGCCCACGAGCCCACCCGAGAACTTTTCCCTCTCCCTCTTATTCTCACCCGCGCGAGCACCCCCCTCTCACTGACGCCCCGGTCCCACCTGCCCTCTCATCGTCGTCCCCAAACCCCGCCCACGACCGAGCCCTCCGCCGTTTCCTCCCCCGCGTCACTGTCATTGATTGCGCGAGTTATTGCCGTTGATTCGCGAGTAACTCTTCTCCCAGCTCCGGCTACTTAAACCCCACAGTACCCGCTCTATTTTCCCCCACTCAATTCCCTCTGAACGCCGCTAGGCTGCTCGCTTTTCTCTCCACATCGCTGATGTCCTGACAAACTCCGGCGACCGATTGTGGTAAGCCTCGTGCGCGCCTCGCTCTCTGGTTCATGCAAGCTTGTCTGCTATCACCTTGCGCATCTCCCGACATTCGCCGTTTGCTTTATTTCGCACCAGAGCGTCGCCTTCGACGATGACCGTGAGCACCCGACGACAGGCTTCACTCCGACGAGGAATCCCCACCGTGTCCGTGCGCCCCGACCTTGTCCAGCTACACGTTGAGCTTCACCGTGTCTCCGCGACCTCGGTAAGCACAAGCCCCCTTGCCCTGGCCCTCTGGTCTCGCAGGAACATCACCGGCAGACGCGCAGCCGCCGCGGTAGCCATTTGCCCTGCCCGCTATTGGTCAGAGCAACGTGGTCTGCTGGATCTAGATCCAGCGGATGTGATTAGATCAACCGTGAAGGGGTATGCGCAGATCTGGGTCATGCTTAGTTATTTAGATCCAACGGACCGCGAGCGTGATCCAGTGCAAACCGGTACCAGCGAATCAGAAAGCGCCGCGTGGCTAGAGTTTAAATTTAAAATCTGAAAATAGATCTATTAGTTGATCAAACTTGCAAAATTCATAACTTTTGATCCCCACGTTCAAATTTTGCAAATTTTATATCATTGGAATCGGGAGAAAGAATTCTATCCAATTATGAACTTTGTTTAATAAATTGCATCTGTTAAAATTGTGGTTTTTGCAGAAACATTTGTAGGCTTATTTTGAGTATAGAAATTGTTTGAAAAATGTTTTAAAGGCTAAATAAAGTTTATTTAGTGTGTTTTTGTTTTGTTCATGATTCACTACTGTTCCATTTATATTTTTTGGTTTAGAAAATCATCACATGACATTTGCATGCATTCATATATTTTTGGTTGTCTATTTTGATATGTGAATTTGGTGCTATCATTTTATGTGTAGATTTTGGTGCTAGTGGTGATTGTGATTGTGAGGATTGTTGCTACTCCCCCAACTACCAAGGCAAGTGGTGCTTCATATTTTTATCCCAATATTTTGACTATGCATTAGAAATATTTTATATAGGGATTGCAAGACTAATTTTGCTAAGTATCTATATGCTATGCTTGGTAAATCCTAGTAGTGGTAGAATTGTTAGAATTTCCTCTAAGTTAAGATACTTGATATTTCCATGCTTAGCCTAGCTAGTAGTAACCAAGGGTGGATTATATATACATGCTATGAGAAATATTTCTAACTCTTTGACTTATGTTTTGCTTAATAAAACAACTAAGTGAATGAAACACCTAGGTGGAAAGGAAAGATGGTTTGTGTTGAGTGGTTACACAAGGATCATTTCTATGGCTTACCTTGTGTATCTCACTTGTGAAAAGCCACCCAGGAATAAAGGGATTTGAGATGCAAAATGTTAAGAAGCTTCTAGCGCAGCCACATGACATTATGGGCTCTGCCTGGAACATATAGGTTGCAATAACTTAGCCATTTGGCAGTTGGTGGTAGAGGGATGTTAGGTTGGGACGCGTCCATTTGGTCTAAGGGAAGGATTCTAAAAGGTCCTGTCTTGGTGAAAATCAAGTCTTGTGGGGAAAGTGCACAACCTCTGCAGATGGAAGAAACTAAGTACTTAGCCATGTCCCTGGTATTGGACAAATTGGGCATCAAGACATGGAAGCTATCAAGAATCTCCTCATCCCAATTTTCTAAGTTAAAACTTGTGGTTGAACAAGGGTGAAGGTTCACCAATTTCTATTGGTTGTTCCTTGGGAATGTTTTTGCCAAACAAAAACTTAGTGTTTCCAACTGATAGCTAAAACCTATTTGGGCAAAGCAAACCTAAGCTACACTTAGCCAAATTCATGTAGTAACTAGATGCTAATATTCTACTAAGGTATCACTTGCCAATACTATTCCAATGTATTGACCCACTGTGGCTGTAACTTGTGATGTTGCAGGTTACTCCGATGATGATTAAGGGTTATGAGTCTACACTCAACATGCTTGCTTGTGGAACATGAAGATGAAGACTTCTATTTTATATTGTTAAGTTAAACTCTTGTACTAGCCTATGGCTATGGAGTTGTAAAAGACTATGTTATCTCTGGAATGACGGTGTAATAATGACCTTTGTTTCTGTGTACTTCATCTTAAACTGTGGATGCTAGCATTTGATTCAGGGACTAGCATTGCAATCACATGGATCTTTACCTTTATAAAGGTGGGATCTTACATCGCTTCTGCATTAAATTCTTAGTGGATCTCTCTACTTATAGAATCCTTTATTCACTAGGCATTTCAGATTTACCATGATAAACATTTCCACTAGGAGGATAAGGCCTATAATTGTTGTTGCTACCAAAATTATTCCTATAGGCATTGTTGTTGAAATTGTTGTTTCTAATGAAGTTCACATCAACTTGCTCTTCTTGAGCAAGCAAAGAGGCTAAGGGAACATTATTAGGATCTAGAGGAGCTTTCTCATTAACAAGCATAGCCTTAATAACATCAATCTTTTCACTCAAAGAGGAAGTTTCCTCAACAGAATTTACCTTCTTACCATGTGGAGCTCTCTCAACGTGCCATTCAGAGTAGTTAACCATCATATTATCAAGGAGCCTTGTTGCAGCACCCAAAGTGAGGCCCATGAAGGTACCTTCAGTAGCAGAATCCAGCAGGTTTCTTGAGGAGAAGTTCAAACCTCCATAAAAAGTCTGGATAATTATCCAAGCAGTGAGTCCATGAGTAGGGCAATTTTTAACCAAAGATTTCATTCTTTCCCAAGCAGGAGTAGCATGTTCACTATCAAGCTGTTTAAATTTCATAATGTCACTTCTCATAGATATAATCTTAGCAGGAGGATAGTACTTTCCAATAAAAGCATCTTTGCACTTAGTCCAAGAATCAATACTATTTTTAGGCAAAGATAGCAACCATTCTTTAGCTTTTCCCCTCAAGGAGAAAGGAAAGAGCTTGAGATTAATAATATCTCCATCTACATCCTTATACTTTTGCATCTCACAAAGTTCAACAAAGCTATTAAGATGGGCAGCAGGATCATCAGAACCAGCACCAGAAAATTTCTCTCTCATCACAAGATTCAACAAAGCAGGCTTAATTTCATAAAAGGTAGCATCAGGAGCAGGTGGAGCAATAGGAGTGCTTAGGAAAACATTGTTGTTGGTGCTAGTGAAGTCACACAACTTGGTGTTCTCAGCAGAGTTCATTTTGGCAAAGGTGGGCAAGCTAAAAACAGCAGCAGCAGCTAGAGCAGGAACTAATTTTTTTGTGTTTTTGAATAAGGCAAGTAAACCAAACTAGACTATTTTTTGGGTTTTTTGAATAGAGGCAAACAAAACCAAGCAAAAGAAACAAAGCAAACTAAAAACAAAGTAAAGAGAACGGAAGTGAAGGACTCCCCTTGTGAAGACGTCCTTAGCCTCCCCGTCAACAGCACCAGAAAATAGCTTGATGGTGCCCAGTAGTTGTCGTGGAACGCTTCGTTGGAAACCCAAAGAGAAAGGTATGAAGCAGCATAGCAGCAAGTTTCCCTCAGTAAGAAACCGAGGTTATCGAACCAGTAGGAGGAAGGAAACGTCACACAGGTGTTGCAAGCAACACGGAGACTTGCACAACACAAACTCAAGACTTTGACCCAACGAATCAATGAGGTTGTCAAGCTCACCGGATTGCTGTAACAAAGGATTAAACGTATGGTGTGGAAGGTAATGGTTTGCAGCAAGTAAACAGGTAATAGTGGAAGATGTATCAATGGTAGATATTGGACCGGGGGCCATAGTTCACTAGAGGTGCTCTCCTTAGATAAACAACATGGCATGAAGGGTAAACAAATTACAGCGAGGCAATTGACAGGAACTGAGGAAGGCATAACAATGCAATTACTAGCCAGAAAGATCTTATGAGGATGATTGGGCAATACAACAATATACATAGACCGCCATCCAACTGCATCTATGACTAGAATTCCACCTTCAGGTTGTCATCCGAACCCCCTCCAGTATTAAGTTGCAAGCAACAGACAATTGCTCTAAGAAAAGTGTGTAAGGTAAACAGTCCACATGTTCCATGAATAAGAGACCGTTGTTTTCTCCCTAGTAGAAACATCACATCTACAACCGAAGAGATTATTGTCACTTCCCTTGGAAACTAGAGGCATGAACCCACTATCGAGCATAAATACCCCCTCTTGGAGTCACTAGCAACTACTTGGACAAGATAACCAGTAGCAACGGAGAGCATGCAAGATCACAAACAAAACAGACATGATAGAATCATAAAGATAAAACCATTAATCAAACCAACATAATAATCTCAATATCCATCGGATCCCCGCAAACACAACATGAATGATTACAAATAGATTAGATCTTGATCATGAACGGAGCTCACAAGATCTATACATGAAAGCACAAAGGAGGAGATACAACCATCTAGCTACTACATGGACCCATAGTCCAAGGTGGAACTACTCACGCATCATACCAGAGAGAAGGCCTCCAGGATGATCTCCCCTCCGGTAGGGTGCCGAGAAGAACTTCAGATCCCCCCGATCTAGGGACGATGGTGGCGGCGGCTATAGACGGTCTCCTGGATTTCTGATCGGGTACTCAGGGTTTCTGCATCAGGGGCTTCTTATAGGCAAAGGGGCGAGACCGGGAGGCGGCCAGGGCGACAAACCCTAGCCAGGCACGGGCCCACCTGCCCCCGCGCCTGGGGTGGGTCTGTCCCCCCTGGCCGTCCCCTCCGGATCTCCTCTGGACTTCTTGTTCCCCATGAAAAGTAATTGACTTTGACGTTTGTCCCGTCCAATTCCGAGAATATTTCTTTACTAACTTTTCTGAAACTAAAAACAGCAGAAAACAGGCATCCGACACTGTTGCAACTTGTTAATAGGTTAGTACCAGAAAACATGTAAAAAGCACCTCAAAGTGTAGACAAGCAAAGCAAAGTAGGTACTAAACAAGCATGGAGTATCAAAAATTATAGATACATTTCCAATGTATCATATAACCTTGCTGAGGCTCCTCAAACTCCCTACGCTTCAACTCCATCACACTTTCAGGAACATGATACTCACGGAACCTTTTCTTGAACTCTTCCCAGGTATACTCTCTTCCTCGCGGTTGCATTGCTAACTGATTTTCCCACCATGATGTTGCAGGTCCAGTCAAAAGATGAGTTGCATACCTTAACTTTTCCTCATCATTGCAACCTACAGTTTTCAACTTTCTTTCAGTATCTGCTAGCCAATATTCTCCATCCATTGGTTCTGGAGCTGATGCAAAAGTTAACGGCCTTGCATTCTGGAAGTCGGAAAGACTCACACCTCCACCTTCAGGCGCTCTCTGGTTTCCTCCTCGTCCCAACACCTCTTCCATGAACTTGTTTTGATTTTCTTGAACCATTTTCATGTACTGCGTAAAGTTCTGCTCCATTAGCGGGCTCATTGGTGGTGGTGGTAATGCTCCCCGATTTCCAGCATCTGCATCTGTGTTCTCCTTAGCCTCGTGCTTGATGGCTGACATGGAGCCTGTTGGGAACCCCAAGAGAAGGGTGTGAAGCAGGACATCAACAAGTTTTCCCTCAGTAAGAAACTGAGGTTATCAAACCAACAGGAGGAAGGAAACGTCACACAGGTGTTGCAAGCAACGCGAAAACCTGCACAACACAGACTCAAGACTTTTCCCCAACGAATCAATGAGGTTCTCAAGCTAGCCGGTTTGCTGTAACAAAGGATTAAACGTATGGTGTGGAAGGTAAAGGTTTGCAGCAAGTAAAAAAGTAACAGTGGAAGATGTATAATTGGAAAAGATTGGACCGGGGGCCATAGTTCACTAGAGGTGCTCTCCTTAGATAAACAACATGGCATGAAGGGTAAACAAATTACAGCGAAGCAATTGATAGGAACTGAGCAAGGCATAACAATGCAATTACTAGCTAGAAAGATCCTATGAGGTTGATTCAGCAATACAATAATATACATAGACCGCCATCCAACTGCATCTATGACAAGAAGTCCACCTTCAGGTTATCATCTGAACCCCTCCAGTATTAAGTTGCAAGCAATAGACAACTGCTTTAAGCAAAGTGTGTAAGGTAAAAAATCCACTTGCTCCATGAACAAGAGACCGTTGTTTTCTCCCTAGTAGGAATAGCACATCTACAACCGAAGATATTTCTGTCACTTCCCTTGGAAACTAGAGGCATGAACCCACTATCGAGCATAAATACCCCCTCTTGGAGTCACTAGCAACTACTTGGCCAAGATAGCTACTAACAACGTAGAGAATGCAAGATCACAAACAACACAAACATGATAGTATCAAATAGATAAAACCATTAATAAATCTGACATAGTAATCTCAATATCCATCAGATCCCCGCAAACACAACATGCATGATTTCAAATAGATTAGATCTTGATCATGAACGGAGCTCACAAGATCTATACATGAAAGAACAAGGAGGAGATACAACCATCTAGCTACTACATGGACCCATAGTCCAAGGTGGAACTACTCAGGCATCATACCGGAGAAGAAGGCCTCTGGGATGATCTCCCTTCCGGCAGGGTACCAGGAAGAGCTTCAGATCCTCCCCACCCGATCTAGGGACGATGGTGGCAGTGGCTACATAATGTTTCATGGAGTTTTGATCGGGTGCCTAGGGTTTCTGCATCGGGGGCTTCTTATAGGCGAAGAGGCAAGGCTGGGAGGTGCCCAGGGGCCCCACACCCTACCCAGGAGCGGGGTAGGGCCCACCCACACCTAGGGGGGTCTGGCCGCCCTGGTTCGCTTCTCCGTCTCTCCTCTGGACTTCGTTTCGCCCACGGTAAAATATTGACTTCGGCTTTTGTCCCGTCCAATTCTGAGAATATTGATTTTCTGCCTTTCTGGAACCAAAAACAGAAGAAAACAGGCAACTGGCACTGTGGAAACTTGTTAATAGGTTAGTTCCAGAAAAGATATAAGAACACCTCAAATTGTAGACAAATCAAAGCAAAGTAGATACTAAACAAGCATGGAGCATCAAAATTATAGATACGTTTCCAACGTATCAAGCATCCCCAAGCTTAACTCCTGCTCGTCCTCGAGTAGGTAAGTGATAAAAGAATAATTTTTGAGGTGACATGCACCATCAAAACCAAGATCAAACCATTTGCAAGCATTGAAGCTGGAATCAAAGAAATCCTAACATGTGCATGAAATATTGAGTTCTAACAATAAGACAAAGTAACTATGCATGCAACATGAAAGGCTACAAACAAAGATCATGAATAACATGCATTGAATTCTTTTTGTTTGTTTCACATACAGAAAACATGGCATAGTCGCAATCATCTTGTCCCTCATAGAGTAGCAAATAGATGCATAGGACACCTTCAAAGTTCACAAGGGTGACTAGAAACAAGTAGCACAAGAACAAGTAATATCACAATATGCATCAATCAATAAGTTTTAGGACACTGCACACAGAATGGCAACTATGGTCTCTTAATGGTGCCTAAAGGTAGAAGGTGGAGACTCAAATAATGGTGGAAGAAAAGGCCATTCACAAAGGGAAGCAGGGATTTCAAGTTTCAAAAAGAGCTTCCAAAAATTATGGTACTTTTTAGCTTTCAGCCCTCACTGCCCCTATCATAAGCATCTTGAAGTGATTAAGGTTAAAGTGAACAGACTATGGAGTATATGCTTGACAAAGTATAAGTTGGCAATCTCAAGTCCCTTGAATACGAGGGCCACACCTCATGCTACTCAACTCCAGTCACATGTAAGTTCTTGTCATTGTAAGTACATGCATATCACAGAGAACCGCCAACAGGGTACCCCTTGCACATGGTACAGGAGCTATCCCATAACCAAAATGACAAGGCAAGCAGACAATGAGAATCTCAGCGATCTTTTTATTTACTATGTGCATAGCTTTTTATTGAGGATGCTTCATACATAGCTCATTATGGTGATGCTGCAAGTTTCCACCATAATTAGGCATGGCTTAGGCTAGCGCCCCAGGCGTTTATCTAACACAAAATACATACTCCATGGACTTACAAGTTCCCTCTTTATTTCACACCGGTGACATCCATAGACAAAAGAGCATGATATCAACTGAGTACAAAGTACAAGTGCAATGTTCAAAACGTTCCCCGTGACAACACGGTTCTGCTAATTCCAATGTATAAGTGCAAGCATATACAACATAGACGACATAATGGTTCAAGTTTATTAGGGGCAAACAATATAAAGCATGCCATCAAGTTGGTGAGGGCTTTAATCACTAAGTTTTCACATAACAGAGACTTTTTAACTAGAAGATAGCTGAAAACAAGAATATACTTGGAATGGTGTAACACACCATGTATAGGAGTTTATAGTGGACACTTTGTAATAACTTGGTTTCTTGGGATCTGGAAGCATGATTAGAGCTTACTCATACAAGTGGAGGCTAGCAAAAGACTAGGAGCAACCAACTAAGAGAGCAATAATGGCCATAATCATGTAGAGCAACAAAACATTACTAATCAAAGCATAGAGTGGTACTGCAAGTCAAGGACTAAATGATCATAGAGGCTATGGTGACTTGTCATAGTCATAACATAGTGTGAGCATGTGCCAAGTCAACCCAAATAAAGCATCAAAGGATAATACCACAATACTATGCTTTGCACACTAAGCAAGCCCAATTGTTTGGAACAAGACATGCTATAGCAATAATCACTAAGCATAAGGTCAAAACAACACCTAGCATGTCATGCTAAAGTCTAAGTCACGGTCAATGCAAGCTCCTCTTGCACTTCCAAGCAGGAACTTCCTACTCCTTTCCAACACCAAGCAACTTATTTGAAACAACACAGCGAGAACGGGGGTCCAAACTACTTTATTCAAGAAAACTAAACAAACTAAGCAAACCAAACGAAAACTAAGACTCTCCAAGAACAACACAACTTGTGCATGAAACAATAAAAACGAAGTGTCTAGACAGACCTGAGCTTTTTATTGATGAAGAAGGGGATGCCTTAGGCATCCCCAAGCTTTGACGCTTGTACCTCTTGGATATTTCTTAGGGTGACATCGGGGTGGCATCCCTAAGCTTGAGCTTTTGTCCATTCTTCATCTCATTACATTCTCTCTCTACACCTGAAATTTTTTCCTTCATACAAAACTTCACACAATATTCATTAGCAACATTAGTGTATTCAAAAGATAATAGACCTTTAGGAAAAGCTTTGGAACAACAAAAAATTTCACTAAAAACACAATATACTGTATCAACTCCTTCAAAAAGCTAAATTCACCTAAATAGATGTAACATCCCCAAAATATTAAGCTTGGATCATCAAACTCTAGTCATCAAAATTAGGGTTAACAAAAACTTTCCCAACTAAAAATATGAAAGTATTCATATGTATGTGTAGTTGGAATTTGGATTCTTTTGAATTGCCATGATTCTGTGTTTCTTTGATTTTAAAAGGATTCTTAGGTGAAATAAACATCATCTAAACAATACCCAAACTTTTCCCAAAGACAAACAACTCAAAATAAACAAATGAAGTGAATGGTCACTTTGGCCAAATTAACTACCATGCCTACTTTGGCTATTCCAAGCACTCAAAACTTAACAGAAACATTTGTGGAGCTTTGCACCCCTTGTTAGTACTCATAATGAGGTACCAAGGCCCACTTTGTGATATTCTAGAAACATTCAAATGCTAAGTTTAAATGACAGTTTAAATTTGAATCTATCTCATATAGGAAGATCCCACTATTTCAAAAACCACTCAAACCATCTCAATTTTCAAAACCCAAGCATCCACAGAATCCTCAGTACATGCCTAGCACTCCCACCAAAAATCTTTTCAAAATTCAAAAGTAAGTTTCTTGCGGCCATTTCATCAAACACCTTGTAGATTCAAATCAAACAAATCATAAACACTATACTGTGCAGTGAATTTGGCCTAACTTGTTCCCTCTCTGGTTGCAACTAGTCTTTAGTAGATCATCTAGCTCAATTGTAAACATCTAGCACCACTGTGAGCTTGCCTTGCCATCAATTGTGAGTAGGCCGAGCCTCACCATGCCACTCCATTGTTGCCGGCCAGATAGCAGCCACCCTAGCCTTGCCCACCTTGTCTGGGAGGTAGCCAGCATCTCACAGCCAACCACTGTCCCCTCCCCAAGCCAGTGCAAGCCGTGGACCACCAGGAACGCCGCGCGCCCAGTGCCACTATGACATGCCGAGCCCGCCCTAGAGGGCCGCACCCGGCACGCGTGCACACGCCGCCCCTCGAGAGCAGCCCGTGCCCACCGCTTCGCCATGATCCCAGGAACACGCCAGACACCCCTGTTCGCCGCCTTGTACCCCGTAGCCACTGCTCTCCGCGGAGTTCACCGCCTCTGCCTCGCAGAGCACCGCATGTTCCCGACCGATTGCCACCGCCCCTACACATGCATTTAAGCTCTAGAGCATCGCCAGGAGACCGCCCGTTGATCGCCAACCTCAGCCATGCCGCTAGCATCTCGTAGCCATGTCGCCACCGTCGCCTGCCCATCCCTCTCGGTCTCGCCGTCGAGCCTATAAAAGGAGGCCACCCCAAGCCATTTTAAGCATACCATCCCACTCCCCTCACTTCACTGATCGTTCCACCCTCGAGTCGGAGCACGAGGAGCAGCAGCTCGCCGAAATTGCGTCAGAGCAGGCCGCCTCTGGAGGAGAAGGGGGCCATTGATTGCGACCACCCCCGGAGCTGCCTCGACCGTCCCTGAGCTCGCCGTCGACCACTTGTTTGTTTGCCCGCCTCGCCATCGTTGCTGGAGCCCTGGTATGCCCCCTATGCACCCCCACCGAGCCGCTAGGGTTCAATCTCACCGGTGACATGTTCATCGTCGACGAAGACCCTCAGCTGTAGATCTCCCTTCTAATCCAACGAACCACACCGCCCCGTACCGCTTCGCGCATTATGAGCCACTGACCGGTAGACCCCCGTGTCAGCTGAGCCCCGCGCTGCGGAGTGACACTGGCCGGCCCATTAACCTCTCCCGCGCGACCCAACAGTTTGAATTTAGACTTTTCCTTTTTAATTCAAACCTAGTTCTATACCTAGTTTCAAAAATCAACCCAGCTCGGTTTTATGAACCAAATTGCATGAAACCAATTTTGTTAGAAAGGTACTAAAAAGATTAATCCAAGCCCGTTGGATTCAAATCATTTGGATATGTAGATCAACCTTGGTAAAAATAACAAGTCAGAAGCTTTTCTGCACTCAAACATTTTTCAAATTTCAACCATAAGAGCTTTTGAGTTGATTCCAACTCTCAAAAATCACATTTGATCATACCTTTCAGAATATATAAAAACATATGGGTTTACTTACAGAAATAATGTTCAAGTAACAAAAGAATGCCACATAGGCATTTCTAGTCATTTTATGTTAATAAAAATAAAAAAGGTTAAACCTTGTTAAATTGTGACACCACTTTAAATCACATTCCCATATACTGAAATATCTAGTGATGACATGTGTCAACATGATCCCATGTTTGGTTTGGAGAATATTAAATCTTAATTAGTTTTTCAATGAGTAGAAATTACTTTTCTCAAATTAAAATGAATAAGACAAATGCCTTAATCTTGTAATGTTAAGTGATGATGCTAGATCATCTATGGTACACCCTTGTGTGATGATTGAAAGTAGTTAAGTGTTGTTTGGTGATTGTGTACCTCGTATTTATTTATAGACGCTAGTACCGACCAAGGATACGAGGAGGAAGGAGGATACTACGAGGAAGAATCTGAGGAGAACTTCAACCACTGGTCTCCACAAGGCAAGCTAACACTTGCAACTTAGCAAGCTTATACTGATACTTATGCAAGCCTAATACCACTGATTGAGTTAGCAAGCTAATACTTGTAAGTTACCCTATATATGCAAGCTATTAACTTAGCAATCTTATACCATTTGTTAAACCCTCCTAGCTTTTACTTGCAAGCCCCAAGCTTTGTTTCTTTATCAAAGCTCTCTCTTAGAGTTTACACAGTGTTTTGTAGATACTAGAAAGATATTTGAAGGTAGCATAAAGAGCATAAAATTTAGCCTTAGATGGGTGACCATACTAGCATCCTAAGGCATGAGATTGAACTTACTTAATCTCCACTTGTTTACCACCCCTCATTAGTATTTACCGCCACTTGTAGATGCTAGTGCTAAACATAAAACTTTATCAACTTTAGATGGGAATACTTGGTGAAACTGGTTATGAAAACCTTAGAATGATGATTCATTCTACTGAAATGTTTTGACATGTGTTCTCGAACACCAGATGATTTTGATGATGAAAATGTTGAGGCATGAGCCTTAGCCATTTTACAAACTAATGGTTGTCTGGGTGCGATACCATTCCAATTTTACCATACAACCACAATACCCGAAAATTTGATAGGGCTTGACTAGAAACTTATATACCTTAGTATGGGTTCCCTCATGGCCAAGGTCTGAGTTGAGGCTACCTTGTGAAGATTGTCCACCTGTGTAGTACCCAAGATGATAGTTGGTCATGGTTGGGAGGCCAAACTCATAGGAGAGGTGCCTATACTAGGGCATATAATCGAAAGGTTAGGATTGATTATCCGCATACTAAGTATGGTGAATTCAGGATTTGTTCCTGACGGATGTATCGAATGTTGTGGTGAAAGTGTATAATCTCTGCAGAGTGTCAAACTATTCGAATAGCCGCGTCCGCGGTAATGGACAGTTGGAGTGGCCATACTGTTCCCATGTCAGATGTTTTCACAATGAGTTATGAAATGAATTGAGACTTTTACTTGACCACAACAGAGTTGTGATATGACATTCAAGTTCCCACTTAGGTGTTATAAAACTTTCAACTAGCTTTATTTTCTTCCGAAATTAGTAGAGGTAAATATGGCTTTTTGCAAAACAACCCTAGAGCCTAGAATCCTACTACTACAAAACCCCCCTTAACATGTTAGTATTAGTTTGCGAGTACTTAAAGAGTACGCATGGCTTTGTCCCTGGCTATTCCCGTGGCCAGACTATGAAGAGGAGTATCAGGATGATGGACCGCAGGAAGGTTACGACAACTGGGATCATCTCCCATCGTCAGCATTGCCTGTGACCCCGAAGATGGAGCTTCGCCTACGCTATTGTTATTATTATGTTATTCCGCTGTTTGAGTTGTATTAAGAACTGGATCATGAGATCCTTATTTGTGTAAGACCTTATGTATGGTTTGTAATGGATGATGCACTATGATAACCAAATATGTTATGTCTCGCAAAAATGGTAATCCTGGGATTGCGATGTATGGCATAACATGCATCTGGGATTAGAAATCTGGGTGTTGACAAGTTAGTATCAGAGCCATCCTGACCATAGGAGACCCTAGTTAGACTGGACGTTGAATCAAAAACTTAGTTGCAAAACCAAAGGAAGTGAGTATTTACAAAAACTTATTCCCATTCTTATCACTTGATTCTTTCATGAAAATTCATGTTCCTCAAAAACTCTTGCAAAATACATAAAATTTGACACAGTTGATCACTCTACTAACTTTATCATCCTATATTCTTATAGATGTACGTGAAGTACAGCAAGTTTTATCAGTTGGGGAACGGAGGAGAACTCATCTTTGAGCGTGACTTGGACCAGCTTTCGGAACTTCTGGAGCGTCCGCACCCCGAGTTCTTCGGAGCTCAGCTCAATGATCAAGGAGGAGAAGATCCGTAGTGGCTAATTGTTGCAAGTCTCCGAGGAAAGATTGAACCTCCCACTGCAGAGGGAATTCAGTTCACCTGAAGAGAGAACAACTGGCTAGATGGACTTGCCAGGTCCATGCAAGAAGCTCTTGCCCGTCTATGCCGGCAGAGTATCAATCAGATCAAGGGTACCCGCTTTGAGTTTTATCCCAGGTGTGATGCTATGGGACAGCCACTAGAAGCCCCACATCACCCCGAGCTGAAGACTCAGTTGGACCACCTTAGCTTCATGATGTATGATCCTCAGCTGGAGTTGGACAATGCCCGTGATTACTCCAACCACAAGTCTGCCATCGTCAAGACGAAGGATCAGACCATCGCCATGCTAGCAAAGGATCGCAAGTCTCATCGCCGTTAGCTCGACAAGAAGGAGCGCATCATTACCCATCTTCGCAACCGTATCTCGGATTTGGAGGAGACCATCCACGAGAGGGACATACAGTTGGAGGAAAGGGAGAATGCCGGAGAAGATCTTTGTGGAGATCCCTACTCCTATCTCAGCGATGATGATGACTTTTTGGAGGACCAGGCCATGGACTTCTTCACCGATGAGGATGACTTCGCCTTCATCGATGACGATGATGAGGATGACGATTACACTGACTCCGAGGAGTAGTAGAACTTGAGCACTAGCGTAGTGAGCTGTATTCGGTCCCACTGTATCGTAGTTTCCAGAATGGTTCTTAAAACCATCGGTTTTCCTTTGTTGTGGTGTGTGTTGTATCGTGTGAATGAATGAATGAAAAGCAAGTTGCTAGAAAATCTGAGTCAAACTTTAAAAACTTTTCAAAGTCCCGGAATCTTAGAAATTTCCCTCTTTTCTCATGATCTATCTCAATCTTCAGATGCCTCGTGGAGGATTGGTTCATCCTCGGACCCTGCAAATGTTGGTTTCTGACCGTGAAGCTGAACGAGCGGAATGTCAAGCCAACCTAGCCACCCTTCAGTAGATAGCTCAGCTGGACCACAACAATCAAGGCCAAGGAAATCAGGACAACCATAGATCTAAGCTCAAGAATTTCCAGAACACCAACCCACCTGTTTTCACTAAGTCAGAAGAGCCCGTAGATGCAGATGATTGGCTGCAAACCATGGAAAACAACCTGGAAGTCGCCGGAGTGGAAGCCAACGAGAAAGTTCTGTTCGCCACCCACTATCTAGCCGAAGATGCAAGAGCATGGTGGAACAGCGTTCGTGCAATGACCGGAGGGCAGATGATGACCTGGGAGGAATTCAAGGTCAAGTTCAGCAGAACCCATGTGCCACCAGGTTTGATCAAGAGGATGGGAGATGAATTCAGAGAACTGAAGCAAGGAAGGATGATCGTAGTGTAATACCGTGACAAATTCTTGTCATTAGCTAGGTATGCCCCGAATGAGATCGACACTGAAGCCAAGAAGAAAGAAAGATTCTTGAATGGTTTGCATGATGAGATGCAGACTGTGTTGGTCAATATCCCCTTGGCTGATATTGAAGCCCTCGTCGAATCTGCCATTCAAATGGAAGGAAAGATCAACCAAGACAATGAGAACCGCAAGTGCCGCATGATGCATCAACCAGGAACCCATCAGACACCAAAGTATCTCCCTAAACCATCTCTAGGATTTTCCCCGAGAACCAACAGACCCCCGATGAACCGTCCGACCTATCCCAACCATGGAAACCCAAGGCCCGGAGGAAATCAGAACACCCCCGGCAACTCTGGCAATTTCAACCGTGCACCACCCAAGTTCAACAACAACAATGCTGCCACCAACACCAACACTGCCCCGAGGACTGGAAGCAATGTTGTGCCTGTTGCAGCAAAGGACAAGTCGCAAGTGACTTGTTATGACTGTGGAAATAAGGGTCACTACTCCAACGAGTGCCTCAAGATGAATACCGCAGCCCCCAATGCAAATGCCCCAGCTCAGCAGCAGCGTCATGTTCAGCCCGGAAGAAGGTTTTCCCCAGGGAACTCTCTCAACCACAACGGCCGTCTTTTTCTCATGCATGCTGAAGAAGCCCAGGAAGCACCAGATGTCGTGTTGGGTATGTTTTCTGTTAATTCAGTACTTGCTAGAGTGTTGTTTGATTCTGGTGCATCGCATTCATTTGTCACCGAAGAATTTGCATGCACTAGTAAGATTCAACCAACCAAACTGAAGCATGTTATGATTGTTCAAATCCCTAGTTCAACCACCAAAGCTAGGCAAATTTACAAAGCCGTCCCTATCCGAATCCATGGCATAGATTTTTATGTTAATCTGATAGTACTTGGAACTAAAGGTTTAGAAGTAGTACTAGGAATGGATTGGATGTCCAGACATAAAGGATTAATTGACTGTGCCAAGAAAGCCATAACCATGACCATTACAACCGGAATATCAGTCGAGCATGTATCTGAAATCTTACCTCTTCAATTCAAGTGCAACAAGAGTATAGCCCAACCTACCATTGACCAAGTCCAGATAGTCTGTGAATACCTGATGTATTTCCAGATGTTTTGCCCGGTATGCCCCCAGATTGGGATATCGAGTTTATCATTGAACTAATCCCTGGAACAGGACCCATAGCCCAGAGACCTTATAGTATGAACCCATCTGAACTAGTAGAACTGAAGAAGCAACTGGATGCCATGCTGGAAATTGGATTGATTAAACCAAGTGCGTCACCATGGAGATCACCTGTCTTGTTCGTGGACAAGAAAGATGGAGGTAACCGTTTGTGTATGGATTATCGGAAGTTGAACGATGCCACTGTTAAGAACAAGTACCCATTTCCCAAGATAGAAGACATGTTTGACCACTTGACTGGTGCCAAGGTGTTTTCTAAGATTGATCTTAGAACTGGCTATCACCAACTCAAGATTCACGCAGAAGATATTCCAAAGACTGCCTTTACCACCAGATATGGATTATACGAGTATACTGTCATGTCTTTTGGATTAACTAATGCCCCCGCTTATTTCATGAATCTCATGAATAAGATTTTTATGGACTTCCTGGATAAGTTTGTCGTTGTTTTCATCGACGACATTCTGATTTATTCCAAATCAGAAGAAGAACATGAGCTACACCTAAGGACCATCCTTGGAACCCTTAGAGAGCATCAGTTGTATGCCAAGTTTAGAAAATGTGAATTCTGGTTACAGGAGGTAGGATTCCTCGGCCACATTGTATCAGCCGGAGGGATTGCCATTGACCCTGCAAAGGTGAAAGATGTGCAAGATTGGCAAGCCCCAACCACTCAAACCCAAGTTCATGCATTTCTCGGATTGGCGGGATACTACCGCAAGTTCGTAGAAGGATTCTCGAGTATCGCCAGACCCATGACCCAATTGCTGAAGAAGGACAAGAAGTTTGAATGGACGGACAAATGTGAAGCGAGTTTTCAAGAACTCAAGAGAAGATTGATTTCAGCCCCAATCTTAATCATGCCGGATATCACGAAGCCCTTTGACGTATATTGTGACGCATCCAAGGTCGGTCTCGGATGTGTGCTAATGCAAGAAGGCAAAGTTATATATTATCTATCTCGACAACTGAAACAGCATGAACAAAACTACCCAACCCATGACCTTGAACTCGCAGCCGTAGTTCTAGCCCTGAAGACATGGAGGCATTACCTGATGGGAAACCGTTGTGAGATTTATTCGGATCACAAGAGCCTGAAGTATATATTCACTCAGAAGGAGCTGAATATGAGACAGAGAAGATGGATTGAGCTAATCAAGGATTATGACCTGGACATTCACTATCACCCTGGTAAAGCCAACGTGGTAGCAGATGCCTTTAGCAGATTGCCGTGCCGCTTGAACTCCATGATTTTGAAGGAGCAACCAAGCCTACACAAAGAAATTGAGGATTTCCGAATGGAATTAGTGAGTGGAGGATTTTTGGCTAGCATAGAACTTCAACCCACTTTGATCAGCCAGATCAAAGATGCACAGAAAGGAAATGCTTGTATCGATGGAATCAAGCGTCGCATCGGTACAGGCAAGGTACCCGGATTTACTGAAGACAGAGAAGGAGTTTTGTGGTACAAAGGACATCTTTGTGTACTAGCAGATTCAGAGTTGAAAGAATTTATTCTAAAGGAAGCTCATGATACCCTTTACTCTATCCACCCCGGAGGAACGAAGATGTATCAGGATTTGAAAGTACAGTTTTGGTGGCATAAGATGAAGAGAGAAATCGGAAGCTATATCGCCAAGTGTGATATATGTCAGCGAGTCAAGGCGGGACATCAGAGACCCGCAGGATTGTTGCAACCCCTGCAAATTCCAAAATGGAAATGGGATTCCGTTGGAATGGACTTTACCACCGGATTGCCTACTTCTAGTAGGGGAAATGACTCTATCTGGGTCATAGTTGACAGGTTGTCCAAAGTAGCCCATTTCTTACCAGTTAAGACCACATATCAGAGTTCGAAGCTAGCAGAGTTATACATTGCTAGAATCGTCAGTTTCCATGGAGTCTCCAAGAACATCGTATCTGATCGAGGAACTCAGTTTACCTCGAGATTCTGGAAAAAATTCCAAGAAGTTTTAGGAACCCGACTAGATTTTAGCACAGCTTATCATCCTCAAACCGATGGACAAACGGAGCGAGTAAATCTAATACTCAAAGACATTTTGAGAGCATGTGTGTTAGAGTATGGATCTAAATGGGAAGACTGTCTGCCTTTCGCAGAATTTTATTACAACAACAGTTATCAAGCTAATCTGCAAATGGCCCCATTTGAATTCATGTATGGAAGGAAGTGTCGCACCCCTTTGAACTGGTCGGAAGTAGGAGAGAGTCAGATTTTTGGACCCGACATCCTACGAGAAGCAGAAGAGAAAGTTCACAAGATTCGTGAGCACCTCAAGACCGCCCAGTCAAGGCAGAACAGTTATGCCGACAAGAGACGTCGAGACCTCGCTTTTAACATCGAAGATTTTGTGTACCTGAAAGTTTCGCCATTGAAAAGAATGCAGCGTTTCCAACTGAAAGGAAAGTTAGCCCCCAGATATATCGGACCCTTCAAGATTATGAACCGTCGAGGAGAAGTGTCGTATAAATTGTAATTGTCCGAAGAAATGTCAGCAGTGCACAATGTGTTCCATATCTCATTACTTCGCAAGTTCCTCGAAGTTCCGAAAAATACTGAAGTGTTCAAGAACATTGATCACCGAACCATAGAGATCAACGATGACCTAACCTATCCTGAAGTACCCATCCGTATTTTGGAAGAAGCATTCAGAACCACCAGGACCCGAAGCATCAAGTTTCTCAAGATCCAGTGGAGCAACAACACGGAAGAAGAAGCTACCTGGGAGCGCGAAGATCACATTAGGACAGAGTTTCCCGATCTCTTCAAATCCTAGATAATCTTTTTCGTCCTTTTTCAAATCTCAGGACGAGATTTTTTTAAGGGGGGAAGGTTTGTAACATCCCAAAAATATTAAGCTTGGATCATCAAACTCTAGTCATCAAAATTAGGGTTAACAAAAACTTTCCCAACTAAAATATGAAAGCATTCATATGTATGTGTAGTTGGAATTTGGATTCTTTTGAATTGCCATGATTCTGTGTTTCTTTGCTTGTAAAAGGATTATTAGGTGAAATAAGCATCATATAAACAATCCCCAAACTTTTCCCAAAGACAAACAACTCAAAATAAACAAATGAAGTGAATGGTCACTTTGGCCAAATTAACTACCATGCCTACTTTGGCTATTCCAAGCACTCAAAACTTAACAGAAACATTTGTGGAGCTTTACACCCCTTGTTAGTACTCATAATGAGGTACCAAGGCCCACTTTCTGATCTTCCAGAAACATTCAAATGCTAAGTTTAAATGATAGTTTAAATTTGAATCTATCTCATATGGGAAGATCCCACTATTTCAAAAACCACTCAAACCAGCTTAATTTTCAAAACCCAAGCATCCACAAAATCATCAGTACATGCCTAGGACACCCACCAAAAACCTTTTGAAAATTCAAAAGTAAGTTTCTTGCGGCCATTTCATCAAACACCTTGCAGATTCAAATCAAACAAATCATAAACACTATAGTGTGCAGTGAATTTGGCCTAACTTGTTCCCTCTCTGGTTGCAACTAGTCTTTAGTAGATCATCTAGCTCAATTGTAAACATCTAGCACCACTGTGAGCTTGCCTTGACATCAATGGTGAGTAGGCCGAGCCTCACCATGCCACCCCATTGTCGCCAGCCAGATAGCAGCCACCCTAGCCTTGCCCACCTTGTCTGGGAGGTAGCCAGCATCTCATCGCCACCCACTGTCACCTCCCTAAGCCAGTGCAAGCCATGGACCACCAGTAACGCTGTGCGCCCAGTGCCACTGCGACATGCCGAGCCCGCCCTAGAGCGCCGCACCCGGCACACGTGCAGACGCCGCCCCTCGATAGCAGCCTGTGGCCACCGCTTCTACATGATCCCAGGAACACGCCAGACACCCCCGTTCGCCGCCCCGTACCCCATAGCCACCGCTCGCCGCGGAGTTCGCCGCCTCTGCCTCGCAGAGCATCGCACGTTCCCGACTGATTGCCACTGCCCCTACGCATGCATTTAAGCTTTAGAGCATCGCCAGGAGACCGCCTGTCGATCGCCAACCTCAGCCATGCTGCTAGCAACCCGTAGCCATGTCGCCACCGTCGCCTGCCCATCCCTCTCGGTCTCGCCGTCGAGCCTATAAAGGAAGGCCACCCCAAGCCATTTGAAGCACACCATCCCACTCCCCTCACCTCACTGATCGTTCCACCCTCGAGCCGGAGCATGAGGAGCAGCAGCTCGCCGGAATTGCGCCGGAGCAGGACGCCTCTAGAGGAGAAGGGGGCCGTTGATTGCGACCACCCCCGGAGCTACCTCGACCGTCCCTGAGCTTGCCGTTGACCACTTGTTCGTCTGCCCGCCTCGCCGTCCTCGCTGGAGCCCTGGTATGCCCCCTATGCACCCCCACCGAGCCGCTAGGGTTCGAGCTCGCCGGTGACATGTTCATCGTCAACGACGACCCTCAGCCGTAGATCTCCCTGCTAATCCAACGAACCACACCGCCCCGTATCGCTTCGCGCATTATGAGCCACTAACCGATAGCCCCCCTGTCAGCTGAGCCTCGCGCTGCGGAGTGACACTGGGCCGGCCCATTAACCTCTCCCGCGCGACCCAACAGTTTGAATTTAGACTTTTCCTTTTTAATTCATACCCAGTTCTGTACCTAGTTTCAAAAATCAACCCAGCTCGATTTAATGAACCAAATTGCATGAAACCAATTTTGTTAGAAAGGTACTAAAAATATTAATCCAAGCCCGTTGGATTCAAATCATTTGGATCTGTAGATCAACCTTGGTAAAAATAACAAGTCAGAAGCTTTTCTGCACTCAAACATTTTTCAAATTTCAACCATAAGAGCTTTTGAGTTGATTCCAACTCTCAAAAATCACATTTGATCATACCTTTCAGAATATATAAAAACATATGGGTTTACTTACAGAAATAATGTTCAAGTAACAAAAGAATGCCACATAGGAATTTCTAGTCATTTTATGTTAATAAAAATAAAAAAGGTTAAACCTTGTTAAATTGTGACACCACTTTAAATCACATTCCCATATACTGAAATATGTGGTGATGACATGTGTCAACATGATCCCATGTTTGGTTTGGAGAATATTAAATCTTAATTAGTTTTTCAATGAGTAGAAATTACTTTTCTCAAATTAAAATGAATAAGACAAATGCCTTAATCTTGTAATGTTAAGTGATGATGCTAGATCATCTATGGTACACCCTTGTGTGATGATTGAAAGTAGTTAAGTGTTGTTTGGTGATTGTGTACCTCGTATTTATTTATAGACGCTAGTACCAACCAAGGATACGAGGAGGAAGGAGGATACTATGAGGAAGAAGCCGAGGAGAACTTCAACCATTGCTCTGCACAAGGCAAGCTAACACTTGCAACTTAGCAAGCTTATACTGATACTTATGCAAGCCTAATACCACTGATTGAGTTAGCAAGCTAACACTTGCAAGTTACCCTATCTATCCAAGCTATTAACTTAGCAATCTTATACCATTTGTTAAACCCTCCTAGCTTTTACTTGCAAGCCCTAAGCTTTGTTTCTTTATCAAAGCTCTCTCTTAGACTTTACACAGTGTTTTGTAGATACTAGAAAGATATTTGAAGGTAGCATAAAGAGGATAAAATTTGGCCTAAGATGGGTGACCTTACTAGCATCCTAAGGCATGATATTGAACTTAGTTAATCTCCACTTGTTTACCACCCCTCATTAGTATTTACCACCACTTGTAGATGCTATTGCTAAGCATAAAACTTGATCAACTTTAGATGGGAATACTTGGTGAAACTGGTTATGAAAACCTTAGAATGATGAGTCATTCTACTTAAATGTTTTGACATGTGTTCTCGAACACCAGATGATTTTGATGATGAAAATGTTGAGGCGTGAGCCTTAGCCCTTTTACAAACAGATTGTTGTCTGGATGCGATACCATTCCAATTTTACCGTATAACCACAATACCCGAAAATTGGGTAGGGCTTGACTGGAAACTTATATACCTTAGTATGGGTTCCCTCACGGCCAAGGTCTGAGTTGAGGCTACCTTGTGAAGATTGTCCACCTGTGCAGTACCCAAGATGATAGTTGGTCATGGTTGGGAGGCCAAAATCAAAGGAGAGGTGCCTATACTAGGGCTGTAATCGAAAGGTTAGGATTGATTATCCGCATACTGAGTATGGTGAATTCAAGATTTTTCCTGACGGATGTTGTGGTGAAAGTGTACAATCTCTACAGAGTGTCAAAATATTCGAATAGCCGTCTCCGCGGTTATGGAAAGTTGGAGTGGCCATACTGTTCCCCTGTCAGATGTTTTCAAAATGACTTATGAAATGAATTGAGACTTTGACTTGACCACAACAGAGTTGTGATATGACATTCAAGTTCCCACTTAGGTGTTATAAAACTTTCAACTAGCTTTATTTGCTTCTGAACTTAGTAGAGGTAAATCTGGATTTTTGCAAAACAACCCTAGAGCCTAGCATCCTACTACTACAAAACCCCCTTAACATGTTAGTATTAGTTTGCGAGTACTTAAAGAGTACTCATGGCTTTTTCCCTGGCTACTCCCGTGGCCAGACTATGAAGAGGAGTATCAGGATGGACCGCTGGAAGGTTACGACAACTAGGATCATCTCCCATCGTCAGCATTTCCTGTGACCCCGAAGATGGAGCTTCGCCTACGCTATCGTTATTATTACATTATTCCGCTGTTTGAGTTGTATTAAGAACTGGCTCATGAGATCCTTATTTGTGTAAGACCTTATGGATGGTTTGTAATGGATGATGTACTGTGATATCCAAATCTGTTATGTCTCGCAAAAATGGTAATCCTGGGATTGCGATGTATGGCATAACAAGCATCTGGGATTAAAAATCCGGGTGTTGACAAGAGAACTCAACAAGGAATCAATAAGAAGCAAATGCAAATAATGGCAGAAATCTGTCAAAACAGACTAGAAGGTAGAAACCAATATTTTCAAAGACCTTCTGTTCCTCAAATCAAAAAGTGTTAAACTAATGAAAGTTAGATAACATACTGGGGGATTTATTCGTAAGTTTTGAGCTCAATCCGACTTATAGATACTCCTCACGAATTTTTTTGGTGGAGGACAGAAATCTGTTTTGGGACAGCAACTCCCCAAATCTTACTTCCCTCTCATAAGAGGTCATTGTTGGAACAAAAAAATCAAACAAAAAGGATAAGGAGAGGTCATTACTGAAGTAATACCTTCCAAGACTCAAGGAAACTCTTGGGTTATCTCCCAACAAGTACTTTTGTTTAACGCCTTTAAGTTTGGCACAAGAAGCAAGAAGAATCAATTATTTTCAAATGAGGAAGCATTAACATCAAACCTTGCTTTCAAAGGAGGAGCAAAAAGCAACTTCTCTCTCCTCACAGGGAAGTGTTCAATACCTTTATTGAATGGAAATTGATATTTAATGGTGCCTTCTTTCATATCAATGATGGCACCAACAGTTCTAAGAAAAGGTCTTCCCAAAGTAATAGGACAAGAAGCATTGTATTCAACATCCAAAACATAGAAATCAACAGGGACATAAACATTGTTAACCATAATGTGAACATCATTAATACTCCCCATGAGTTTCTTTTTAGCATTATCCTTGAGTGGGACATCCAAATAACAATCTTCCAAAGGTGGCAAATCAAGCATTTCATAAATCTTCCTAGGCATAATAGAGACACTAGAACCAAGATCACATGAAGCTTTGAGATCAAAGTCATTCACTTGCATATTAATAATGGGTTCCCAACTATCTTCCACTTTCCTAGCAATAGAAGCTTTGTGTTTTAACTTCTCTTCCTTAATATTAACATGAGAATTTGTAATGTGTTTGGTAAAAGCAACATGCATATCACTAGCATCAGGACTTCTAGCAAATTTTTCCTAGAACAGAATCACTTCAGAAATATTGCAACCATCCATATCGAAATCAAGCTTAGAATCACTAGTAGTATACTAAATAGGCTTAGGCATAGTAGGAGGAGGAATAGGGACTTCTTATGGTTTAGTGGTATCCATTCTAGTGATGGTGCACACACTATTGTTTCTATCAATTTCAGCTCCCCTTTCCCACTTAGCATGAAGTTAAGCAAACAGTCTAACATTTCATCAATAGTAACTTGTATGGCATGAGCAGTAGCAAAGGTATTTTCCATAGTTTCAGTTTTAGCAGCCATTTTATTAATCAAGGAGGGATGTGCTTCAGACAAAGAGGAAATATTCTTCTCAACAGTTAAAAGTTTCTCCTCCACGGTCTTGTTGAAAGAAGTTTGTTTACTAATAAAGTCTTTGAGCATGACTTAAAGTTCAGAGGGGGCACTTCTAGCAATGTTGTAGGAGTTTCCATAGGTAATTCCATTATTAGGAGGATAAGGCCTATAATTGTTGTTACCACCAAAATTATTCCTATAGGTATTGTTGTTGAAATTATTGTTTCTAATGAATTTCACATCAACTTGCTCTTCTTGAGCAACCAAAGAGGCTAAGGGAACACTATTAGGATCTAAAGGAGCTTTTCCATTAACAAGCATAGCCATAATAACATCAATCTTATCACTCAAAGAGGAGGTTTCTTCAACATATTTTACCTTCACCATGTGGAGCTCTCTCAGTGTGCTATTCAGAGTAATTAACCATCATATTGTCAAGGAGCTTTGTTGCAGCACCCAAAGAGAGGCCCATAAAGTACCTCCAGCAGCTCAATCCAACAGGTTTCTTGAGGAGAAGTTTAAACCTGCATAAAAAGTCTAGATAATCATCAAAGCAGTGAGTCCATGAGTGGGACAATTCTTAACCAAAGACTTCATTCTTTCCCAAGCTTGAGCAACATGTTCATTATCAAGTTGTTTAAATTTCATAATGTCACTTCTCATAGATACAATCTTAGCAGGAGGATAATACTTTGCAATAAAATAATATTTGCACTTAGTCCACGAATCAATACTATTTCTAGGCAAGGATAGAAACCATTCTTTAGCTTTTCCTCTCAAGGAGAAAGGAAACAACTTGAGATTAATAATATCTCCATCTACAACATTATACTTTTGCATCTCTCAAAGTTCAACAAAGTTATTGAGATGGGCAGCAGCATCATCAGAACTAGCACCAGAAAATTGCTCTCCCATCACAAGATTCAACAAAGCAGGCTTAATTTCATAAAAGGTAGCATCAGGAGCAGGTGGATCAATAGGAGTGCTAAGGAAATCATTGTTGTTTGTGCTAGTGAAGTCACACAACTTGGTGTTCTCAGCGGAGTTCATTTTGGCAAAGGTGGGCAAGCCAAAAACAGCAGCAGCTAGAACAGGAACTAAATTTTTTTGTGTTTTTAAATAAAGAAAACAAACCAAACTAAACTAATTTTTTTTTGGAGTTTTTGAAAAGAGGTAAAAAAACCAAGCAAAAGAAACTAAGAAAACTAAAAACAAAGTAAAGAGAAAGCAAGTGAAGGACTACCCTTGTGAAGACGTCCTTAGCCTCCCCGGCAACGGCGCCAGAGAACTTGATGGCTGACGTGGAGCCTGTTGGGAACGCCAAGAGCAGGGTGTGAAGCAGCACAACAGCAAATTTTCCCTCAGTAAGAAACCGAGGTTATCGACCCAGTAGGAGGAAGGAAACGTCACACGGGTGTTGCAAGCAACGTGGAAACCTGCACACCACAGACTCGAGACTTTGCCCCAATGAATCAGTAAGGTTGTCAAGCTCACCGGTGTGATGTAACAAAGGATTAAACATATGGTGTGGAAGGTAAAGGTTTGTAGCAAGTAAACAGGTAATAGTGGAAGATGTATCAATGGTAAAGATTGTACCGGGGTCCATAGTTCACTAGAGGTGCTCTCCTTAGATAAAGAACATGGCATGAAGGATAAACAAATTACAGCAGGGCAATTGACAGGAACTGAGCAAGGCATAACAATGCAATACCACACAAAAAGATCCTACGAGATTCGATTGTGAAATACAAAAATATACATAGACCGCCATCCAACTGCATCTATGACTAGAAGTCCACCTTCAGGTTATCATCTGAACCCCCTCCAGTATTAAGTTGCAAACAACAGACAACTGCTTTAAGCAAAGTATGTAAGGTAAACAATCCACTTGCTCCATGAACAAGAGACCGTTGTTTTCTCCCTAGTAGCAACAACACATCTACAATCGAAGAGATTTCTGTCACTTCCCTTGGAAACTAGAGGCATGGACCCACTATCGAGCATAAATACCCCCTCTTGGAGTCACTAGCAACTACTTGGCCAAGATAGCTACTAACAACAAAGAGCATGCAAGATCACAAACAACACAGACATGATAGTATCAAATAAACAAAACCATTAATCAATATGACATAGTAATCTCAATATCCATCGGATCCCCGCAAACACAACATGCATGATTACAAATAGATTAGATCTTGATCATGAACGGAGCTCACAAGATCTATACATGAAAGCACAAGGAGGAGATACAACCATCTAGCTACTACATGGACCCATAGTCCAAGGTGGAACTACTCACGTATCATACCGGAGAAGAAGGCCTCCGGGATGATCTCCCCTCCGGCAGGGTGCCGGGAAGAGCTTCAGATCCCCCCCCCTGATCTAGGGACGACGGTGGCGGCGGCTACAGAAGGTTTCGTGGAGTTTTGATCGGGTGCCTAGGGTTTCTGCATCGAGGGCTTCTTATAGGCGAAGAGGCGAGGCTGGGAGGCGACTAGGGGCCCCACACCCTACCCAGGCGCGGTTCAGGGCTCACCCGCGCCTAGGGGGTCTGGCCGCCCTGGTACGCTTCTTCATCTATCCTCTGGACTTCGTGTCGCCCACGGTAAAATATTAAGTTCGTCTTTTGTCCCATCCAATTTCGAGAATATTGATTTTCTGCCTTTCTGGAACCAAAAACAGTAGAAAACATGCAACTGGCACCGTGGCAACTTGTTAATAGGTTAGTTCCAGAAAAGATATAAAAACACCTCAAAGTGTAGACAAAGGAAAGCAAAGTAGATAATAAACAAGCATAGAGCATTAAAAATTATAGATACGTTTCCGACGTATCAGAGCTCCATGCGTTGCTATTCGATTCAGTTTCTACACCCGATTCCATGACCCCCTAGTCCCGCAACATAAAGCGAATACTCATAATTTCATCATACACATGTGTTCTGAGCTCAACTTTACGCATAGAACTAGTCACACAATGGAAAATAAAACCCAAATAAAATCCAATTATGCATTTCACATATTATACATTACAAACCACTTAGTAAATACAAAGTTATTACAACATGTATCATATAGGTACTATAATAAAATACTACCTCGCTTATTTAGCTACATCATTCTCTCGGATTACAGTACGCAATACTCGATACTTCCTAATAAGTAACCTGCTTCTAGTATCCGCGACACTCATCATACATGCTTGAAGTCCAACCGTGATGACGTAACGACTGTCGCACAGTTTGTGGAACAAATGGCCTTCCAGAAGGAACATAGTTAGTATCTGAAGTATTAGGACTTGAGTCCTTACTCAGCCTGAATGCGTTGACTGCATCCAGCTCAGCTGAAAAGTCTTCAGAAACATTTTCAACATTATCACCCACTTGCATCTCCTGAGCTCCATTCCTAGAGTTTTCAACAGAATACACAGATTCCGCTGTTCCCCAGGTGCTCAGTTGGGCAAGATAGTTAAACACTGGATAAAATGTATATTCCCTGGGTTTTGAGGTGGTGTTGATGATTCAAACACTCTCTCCTCAGGATCTTCTTCCTCATCCTGACTTCCTACAAATATGGTAGTTCTAGTACTTTCATTAGGATTGCTTCTCATACCCATCCAACTGGATTGTCCAACATCTCTGTCAGACCCATCCACTGACATCTGATTCCCTCGGGATCCCTTAGGTGATCCCATTCCCCAACCATCAGAATTCTCGATAGGAAGTTCTGAATCAGACCCTTCCTCAGAACTTTGTGGTACATGATACTTCATATCGAAAGTAGGATCATAGGTAGGTTCTGGTCTGGGTGAATAAGGATATGATGTAAAAGATTCGGGATCTATGGGTATATCCTTAAAGATTGGTTTTGCACTAATCCTTGCCTCTTTCTCCAACTGGAATTCTAATTGTTTCCGTCTTTCTGGATCATTTAGATCCTCTAACATGTCATTTTTATCTTCAACTATAACTTGATGTGTCTTA
Organism: Avena longiglumis; assembly: GCA_030063025.1. NCBI lineage: Eukaryota > Viridiplantae > Streptophyta > Magnoliopsida > Poales > Poaceae > Avena > Avena longiglumis. The sequence goes on along the minus strand of CP125974.1, from coordinate 185,977,518 downwards.
TAAAAAGAGGCAACAAGTGTTCGACATCGATCCATATACTTGGAAGCTAACTTAGGATGCTTTTTTACCAAAGTAAGATGATCCGGTACTGGATCCGGGTCTTTAGAATCATGAGGAATCACAGAAAATGTGCCCCCTTCTAACTCCTTGGATTTATTCTCCTCGATATTGTTTATCGTCTCGACAACATAAACATGGTAGGCTACTAAATGACTCCTACCTTCACCTATAGGTAAATCATGATATAGTCCAAGCTCCTCTAGAAGTTGGATACTCACACGATACTTGGATAACATACGACCATCATAATAGGTTATGGTACTCACTGGGATTTTAGTTGGACAACTAAAAATCCTTAAAAGTTGACGAAGCTATCAGTGAATGATCCTTAGTAATCATCGAGAGTCTCCTCTTTCCTTACCAAAGTTTGTTCTGGAAGCTTTGGTGCCATAGCTCTGTGTAACAAAAATATTTTTATTTGTAATAAATAATATACTGCATCATAACAAAGAATTATCGCACTAAAATATATAACGGAATATTATCATTTGAATAACCATTATACCCTTTTAGATAATTCTTTATCGTTGCTATACACTCCTATAGGTAATACCCTTTACTAGGTTTCCAACCTAAGGTCAAAGCAAGTTTCTCTGATACCAACTACGGTGACCCAGCATACCACTGCATGTGTAGTAACCTATAGTCATTGACATGACATTCACAGAACACCGTTCCGTAAATATCACATCCCTCAGAGTGGTACAACAGAAACATTGTGGGTCCATATTACAAACATACACACATTATTATTATGACAATACCAGAAGTTCAAGACTCCAAAAGATTCAACTTACAAACCAAATATAAAGTGTTTCAGCGGGAGTTTTAAAGTGTCAACTTCAACTCCAAATTGAGCTCAACAACTTATTGTTATATATTGTTCATGTTGCTCGGCTCAATTGGTTCCTGGTACTACGGTAATTGTTCTGACTCATGGTGCTCTCCTTCATAGACGACATCATAGTCCACCCCTTCTACGACACCGTACAGATCAGGATCTTCATAGAAGACCTCCTCTTGGCTTTCAGCTGCATACATTTGGGTATCTTCTGGATCCTCAGAGTCTAAGAAGGGGATCAAAGGAAAAGGTGAGTAACAACGTTACCCATCAAGTTCATTATATGAAAGGTGGGAAGTTTGATGCTCTATCTACCACCTCGGACTATAAGTCCTTGGCACTATGCATTTTTCGTAAATCTTTCTTCAAAGATTGATTTTATTGTTAAAAAACTATGCCCATCAGCCTTCACAGGTTTACCAGAACTTTCATGGAGTTCCTTTCCTGCCGCGTTCGTAGCTCCTTCCCGGAACAGGGAGTAACAAGTTATAGTTGTTACACTCTGCAGAGGTGCATTACTTTACCCATGAGAGATCAACTCCTTGTTGCACAACCAGGCATACTTTCCCGTCCACATTTCCATGATGTGGGGCCTAGTAGGTGATCCAAGCTAATCACTGCCCTTTCCGCGACCTCATATGTCTGCACGATCCTTTGGGGTTCTCTCACCTCCGTTAAGCCCCCTTACGGGCAGGCTAAAACCCTGATGAGTTCCCGAAGACTGTATGAGCTGGTGATGCCCCTGGCAAGTACCATATAGGTCCGGCTAAACCTCCGGCAGCCACTCATAGATAATATAGACAATAAAAATGTGGGGCCTAAGGGTTCCCACCCATATGTTGGATCCGCACAAGGAATCACAACGTCTCGTTAAGGTCATTTGCCTCCATACGAAAGGAAAAGGATACAAATGACTTCTCTGTCCCATTCCAAATCTCATTGATAACGCGGTATATACGGCGCTAGAATCACTGATGTCATGGGTTGTTAAATTCCTAGGTGATTATCATTGCTGCAAATAGAAACCTAAGTTCTATTGCTCCATTATATCATCACTTAGGATGATATCAACAATTTATTTATTTGAGAAAATAATATTTTCTTTCCTTGAAACATACATGATAACACACAATTTATAAATACTTTGTTAAAGACTCTTCAAAGGACATGAGCAAGTCATGAACTTGCCTTGTGATTGCAAGGTAGTGAAGTCGGATGCTTGCACTGGACCTTGAGCTTCTATCTCTACAAAACATCATTATTGCCCGGTAAGGAGAATATTTAAAGAAGCAAAAATGAACATGCATAGTAATGTAATGCATTATTTGTTATTTATTTTCTTTATGTGTTTTACCCAATATTTTAGTTTTCCATAAGATTCTTAGAAATTTAAGAATTTTCTTATTAAGGAGCAACCTTAATATTTTATAAATATTAATCTCACTATTTTATAATGCAATAAATTATTTATAGAGTTAAAAGGCTAAAAAATATTTAATATAAACTCATATATTTATTTATTTAATAATTCTTTTCAGAATTAGCATTTAAAAAAAAAGAGAATTTCTTTTGATAACTCAAAATACTTATTTAGTATTTTTATAAAATACTATAATAACAAAATATAATAAAAGTTATTTTTATTTATTTTTATCAGTTTTCTTTAATTTTATAAAATTCCATAAGGAATATATATTATAAAATTCTTCATCAAAAAATTGTTTATTAAAAAATAGTTTCTTAATTTAATTAAATATGTTGGATTATTATGAATCTACAAATATATTATTTGTATTTTTTAGACTTAAATTTTATTTTTGTAGATTTTATTGAGTTGGGGTATTTTGGTCTTTTATTAAATATTAAAATTCCCTTTTTGGGTTTTAGGCCAACCCATTGGGCTTATTGGGCCGACCTTGGCCCAAATGGCCTAGCCAAAAGTCCTCCCCAAAGAGGTAATGGCCCTATCGGCCTAGTCCTCTTCCTCGCCTTCTCTTGACCTTATCCTTCTTCCTCCTCGACCCCGTGGTCGCTGACGTCGCCGCCGTGCGATTCCCGTCGCCGTGGTCTGCCCTGGCCACCACCACGGTGTATGGCGAGGTTATTGACCATGATCCGTTGCTTGGTCCAATTCGATTTGGGTCTGGGGCTCTCTTTCGGCCAGGCTAGCCCCGTCCCGAACCCTAGGGTTTGGGGTGGTGCTGGTGACGCCTTCATCGATGCTCCCATGGTACGGTGAGGTGCTCGTGCGCTACTGTGGTGGCGCTGTGCGTCCTCCTGCGCTGATGTGGCTACCGCCTCGGCTCAGTGCGAGTTGCAGCGCCCTTTGGGTGCTCCTCGTGTCACCGTGCGCTCGTCGACCCTTCTGCTTCCTCTTATATTCTACAGCAAGGACCACTGGTGAGTTTGGTCTTGATTAATACTCGTGCCTTCTTTCCTCTATCTCCTCTGAGTTCATCTGTGTGCCTTTAGTGGCCATCCCTAATTAGGGTTCATACTGGTTCTAGGGTTCTTCCCTGGTTCTAGGGTTCATCCCTCTGTGTGCTTGTAAAATGATGATTTGACCTGATAGTGGTGCCGAGTAAGTATTGTAATCTACTGCACTTCATTGCTTACTATCATGATTTGATTATCTGATGCTATTGGTGATCTGATGCTAGTGGTTTTATAGTGTTCATCTAATTGGTAATTGAGCTTGGTTAAGCTAATGGTATTATTGTGAAACCTGGTTGGTTGTGTTGATGCTTAATGTGTTCATTTACTATCAGTACTCTAGTACTGATAATAGCACCGTCAGTGGTTATTTACTGCATCAGTATATGTTGGCTTGTATGATCATCAATATACTAAACTTAATCATTTGATTTTAATGATGCTATGAAGATACATAGATATTTTTGATGATTTCTGAGTGTAACCTCAGGAAAATGATGTCATTGGCTTGCCACTTTCTTTATGGTAGCATGTTAATGGTTTTACTTGGTTGATAGAGTCTGTTCTTGTGACACCATTTCACTATGGTACACAAGTTGTGATTCTACTACTGGCTTTACTTTGGTCAGTGCTTAAGATTGGATAAATGCCAAAAATAAGTTGAAAGCTTCTCTTTATATTTATGCCTATGATGTTGGTCTGAGGTTTAGGAACTAGATTCCTATCTTGCTGTCCCTCATAGATATGCTTAAGTATCATGGTTGTTCACTGGATCTTGGATCCTAATTGGCTAAGATGATTGGTTTGATAATACCTTTATATTAATTCTTAGAGTTTATGAAATCTGAGGTGCTACTCCATTAGGAGATGTGCCCAAAATTTTATAAGTTATATAAGAACATGTTGGAATATATGAGTTGGTTGTTATCACCAGGATCTATGATGTTGGCCTAAGATCCTGGTTGATTTGGTAGATTTACTGTTGGCCTTTATATTCGCAAAACCTCTATGATAGATTCATCCCTACTTGGATGATTACTGAGAGGTTAACAATAAAACAACACATGCTTTTCTGTTTAGATAAGATGAACAAATTATGTGAGTGTTTTATGATACTCACCACAATAGTTAATGATTGTGGTGGTTGTTGGTTGATTTGGTGGCTTGATCTTACTGGTTGTGTTGCTGGTCTGTTCTTGTCCTTCACCTCCTCGTGATGCTCCTGCTACTTCTGGTTCCTGGGAGCTTGGCATTGATCTGCCCTGCACCTCCTAGCTCCTGCAACTTGACCTTGCTATCCACCTGATCCACCCCCTCCTTATGTCACCATCTGGTGATCCTAGGATGATCTGGTATGTGGTTTGGCTGGTGGATTACTTGGCTTTGATAAACTGAGTGTGTTCTTGGTGTGATGTTTGAGATGAAAATATGTACTGTTGGAGCTGCCCACGGCTGTGCTACTTCTTTTACTTGTATGAGCTGTTGTTGCTGTGTCGACAGCACACACCATGCATTTGGTGATTGTGCTGCCTGTGTTCTTGATACATGGTTTTGGATTAGGTCAGTGAGGTGTCTCACCTTTTGATCTTTTAACTGTTAATTTTCCTGGTGAAACTTGCCCCTCTTACTTGCTGTGAATTTTTGACTTGTGGCTTATGAAAGATCAAATTCTTTCATATTGGTGAAACTTGCCCCTATAATTATTACTCAATGGTGTAATTTTGAGTAGTGCACTTCACTGCTCTCTACTGATAGTAAACCTAACAATTCAACTTTTATTTTCATTTTGTTTGCTTTGTATTTTGCAGGTACAAGATGTGAGATTCAAGATTTAGTATAGGATTACTTAGACAGTTTGATTCCTTTGCAATCTTTATTTTATTCTTCTGTAAGAATATTGTAATAGTTTACTCATATTTGAATTTATCTTTTTGTAATATCTTTACTGTAATGAAACTTTATTGACTTAATGAGTCTATCTTTGTAATTTGTTTATGGAATAAAGATAAGGAATAAGGATTCTTTTCTTATTTGAATTTCTTTATTTTGAATTCCTATTACTATTTATTATCTCTTTATTAAAATGAATGATATTACTAAATCATTTTTGGAATTCATTCCAAAATACCAAATCCTAACTTTAAAATATAAATTCAAATTTGAATTCAAATTCTTTTCCCCCAAAACACACTAATTCATAAAGATCATGTCAAAATTTATAACGATCACTCTCTAGAGATATTCCTATACCTAGAGAGTGAAAGAAACTCTGATCACTTTAGGTTTTTATTTGGCGAAAAATGTACCCACATTTTACAAATGAATGCATGTATATGCACAAATTCCTAAATCTACCCTTCATTGGTTCCTAAACGCTGGGATGTTACAGACTTCCCCCTTAAATTAAACTTCGTCCTGAAGTTTGCTGAAGTGTACCTGAATAGTTATGGGTAAGCTTCTTGTAAGTCATTCTCTTTCTCCCAGGTGGCTTCTCTCTCGAGGTGATGCTCCCATTGTACTTTGCAGTACTTGATTTCCCTATTTCTCAACCTTTTCCAGTTCTCTTCCAGAATTTTACAGGGTTTCTCAACATATGTCAGATCTGCTTGTAATTCCACCTCTTGATGTGTATACATCGGTGAAGGGGGGCATGGCGGCATGGCTTGGGCTCGCCGGTGACGCAGGTACAGTAAGCCATAGGCATGGCCAAGGGCATAGGACGACGCGGGGCTTCAGGTGAACGTCATACGCAAAGTGGCACGGCAAGGGATGGTCTAAATCGTTCTAAATCATCCATGCCCTGCGGCTGTACCGGCAACATTCGTCACGGCGTATGTTGGGGATATGCTATATGGGTATCCTAATAGCATGTCTCTTATCCGACTAACCCGGGTGGCCCATAATCGGTAGCATGGCCTATGGCCTGCTGGGCGGCCCAGTTAGGTGGATCCAGAAGGGAGGCCCGTGTCGAATAAAGGAAGGCTACGGTGGAGTCACCAGCGTACACAGAGCCTTGGAGTGCAAGATACACAAGACTAGTGATAGGCGGTGTAGGACTCTGTAACCTGTTTGGCTAGGACTTTTCCCTGTAACCCCAGGACCTGGCGACTATATAAGTCGGGCCTACGGGAGCCTTTAGGGCACAAGCATAGATAACTTCAGACAACCTCGCACAGCGAACCTATCTCTGTAACTCGGCGTATTGCCCTTATAGTGATTTATAGCAGGAGTGGGATTCCGCCACCGTCGTGGGATCTGAACCTGGGTAACTTGTGTTACCTCATACCCGTCAACCGTCCGCCTTACCCCACATCTCTAAACACCACTGTGAGGACCCCTCCATGGCGTACTCATCGGCAATACCACGACAGTTGGCGCCCGCCGTGGGGCAAGAGGCGCTTCAAGCTCTTCAGCGGGCGAGGACCAAGATCTTTGCGGGAATCGGTGAAACCGTAGCCATCGGCCGTGTTCTCTTCTCCGGCAACGTTCCGATCTTCCCCCCTGACAAGTTCTGGATCCCGGCAAAGACGAACCCTACGCGGTGTTCGATCGTTACTATCGGAGACATTCACCTCTTCATCGGCGAAACCGACTCGGGCACTAGTTCCCTGGGAGTCGGAGGAGCACCAAGGCCCGCACGGACCGCCCACGGGCAGGATGCGTTCGCGGAAGGATCGATGTCGGATCTCCCTTCGGAGTTTGCCGACAAAGATCGGAAAGCATCAAGACCCGCACGGACCGCCTACGGGCAGGATACATTCACGGAAGGATCGATGTCGGATCTCCCTTCGGAGTTTGCCGACAAAGATCGGAAAGCACCAAGTGAAGGGAATATGCCCGAGAGGCAATAATAAAGTGGTTATTATCGTATTCCTTATTTATGATAAATGTTTATTTTACATGCTATAATTGTATTAATACGGAAACGTTAATACATGTGTGTTTAATAAACAAAAAGGAAGTTCCTAGTTATGCCTCTCTTATAAACTAGCTCGTTGATTAACAAGATGATCAAAGGTTTCCAGATCATGGACATTGGATGTTGTTAATAACGAGGTCACAACATTAGTGTAATGGTGTGATGAACATTCATCCGAAGTATAGCATTACGATCAAAGTCATTGAGTTTATATTGCTATAACAACTTACGAAGTGATCCTAATCCTTAGACCATGAGATCATGTCAATCACTAACACCGGAAGAGTTTCTTGATAACATCAAACGTCACACCGTAACAGGGTGATTATAAAGATGGATTCAGAACTACTAAAGTGTTATGTTGAGTCCCATGAATCAAGAGTGGAATTTGTTCATCCCGATGACGGATAGATATGCTCTGGGCCCTCTCGGTGATATCACATTGATTAGCTTGCAAGCAAGTGATTTGATCACTAGAATGTTATATCACGGGAACGAGAAAAGAGTGCATGTCAGTAACGAGATCAAACTAGGTATGGAGATACCGATGATCGAATCTTGGACATGTAATATATCGAAACAAAGGATTAAGATACTAGCGTAAAAGGTTAACGATCACAAGAAAGTCATCGTTGAATGTGTGGGAGTCGATGGGTCTCAGATCCGCTTCGATTATTGATCCGAGAGGGTCTCGATCATGTCCGCATTATTCGCGAACCGTAGGGTGACACACTTAAGAGACACCGACATCCAATTGGAGCAAAAGTTTCATGCGAAAAGAAAAGGAAAGCGCAGAATTTATTTCACTAGACACCAAACTGTTTGTTGAAATTGCTGAAACTGGTTACGCATGTGAAATGGAATACTAGCAAGGGTTTTATGTGAATGTTTGTTAATTAAAGTAATTAACAAAATTCTGAATAAATAAATAAAAGAGTTTTATTTAAATGAGAGCTTGCATTAAATTTGGTGGAAATTTAATGCATGTGAGTGGATTTATGAGTGGAGGCTTTTTAATGGGAGTGGAGGCTTTTCATTTTGAGTGGGAGCTCCACCCACATGAATGTGGAAGAGGTGGGGCAGCCCCATGGCTGGCGCATGGCCCCTTGGGTGCCCCCTCCCCTATAAAGGCCCCCCTCCTCCTCTCACACCACACCTCCTCGTGAAGGATCTCTCCCCTCTAGAATTTATCCCCATGGTCTCGGACTAGCGAGATACATGTTCCAGTGGCTTTTCGGCAAGAAAGAGTTGTGCTTCGCTGCATCGCTGGGCGAGGCGGAGGTTTCTCGTGCCTCGAGCGTGTGTGCGAGCACGGATGCGCTGCTGTTTTCTTGCGCTAGGACTCCTCTCGATCTTGAGATCGGCAAGAGATCGTCATCAACCACGAGTTTGGACTCGTTAAGCTTTGTCGGTCTTCAAGGGTATGTTCTCTACGGATATACATCCGCCGTTGTTTGTATCTAGTAGATAGATCTTGGTACATAGTTGTTCCCATCGTAGGAAAATTTTTGTTTTCTATGTTGCGAACCCTACAAAGGGTATCGAGCCGGATCTATGCGTAGATGCTTTGCGGGTAGTACACATATGATTATGTGGGCGATGATGATCATTTTATTGCTTCTTAGTTGTACTTTGGATATTGGTGGCATAGTGGGATGAAGCGGCCGGACAAACTTTACATGTCCTCGCATGAGACCTGTTCCACGCTTGACATGCAACTAGTTTTGCATAAGTGGCTAGCGGTGTCTGTCTCTCCTACTATAGTCAATATCTAATTTGCAACGAGTTGTCAACAATTTGGTTATCCTCGTTGTGGTTCATGTTCGTAGGTAAGAACGGTTCTATCTTGAAAGCCCTAAGCCACGTAAAATTTGCAATGGATAAATTAGAGGCGTCTAGTTTAGATTGTTCTTTGGGCTAGTGTTATGATATGGTGATGTTGTAAGTAGAAGTATAAGATGATACTCTTACAACACATAACGTGTAATCTCCATAGACCTTGGACTTACATAAAGGTATGATAGTGATCATACCACGATGCACATGATAGAGATCATCGAGAACCATATCATTCCACTAATAAACATGTGATGTTTGATAGCATCTTATATTGCTTGTTTGGCGTTTTATTAGCATAATAAGATGATCCCTCATTTAGATATCAAGATAAAATGTGTTCTTCCTTAAGTATGCACCGACAATGTTTCGTCGCTTCAAGACATCACGTGATGATCGGGTGTACTTGAATCCACGAGCATATCTCGGGTGTAAAGCGATTACACACGAATACTAAGGTTCTTACTTGGCGAGCCTAGCATGTACTGAACATGGCCTCGAACACGGACCAAAAGGTTAAGCATGAGTCATATAGTAGATATGATGCCCATTTGATGCTCGCCTTTGAAGCTACACGACTCACGTGATGATCGGACTTGGTGTAGTGGATTTGGTTCATGTAATCACCAAAAGACACGAGGGATGTCGTTTTTGAGTGGGAGTTCATTTCTAATTTGGATTAGTAGAACTCAATTTATCATAAATTAAATCAAAGTGAATTTGCATAATTTGTTGTAGTCATTGGCATTCGTTCACCACCTTATGCATAGTTGTAATTGAGATAATAGAACTATAGAATTCGGATATATACTTTCTAACTGGTATCGTATTGTGTTGAGTGTCAATCTAAAGTTTAAAGTCCTATTGCAAACTTTCAGCAAAATTCTATTTACTCCGTGAAATTTAATAATTGGTATTAAATCGAGTAACAATTCCAGTGTTAGTATCTTAAGTATCATGTTTGCCTCCATGATTCTTGATTTAAACATCAAGTTTATCTAGGAGCTGAAAGAATTGTTTCAGAAACCATCATGTGTGGCAGATATAACGATATCTGAAACAATGTTTGTTGCAATATGATAGAGTATAATATATGTTCTCATATTGGATGAGAATTTACGAAGGTTGGAGATGCTAGACATCCTAATCATCCAAAAGGATTTTGGAAAGTAATGTTATACTCACGATTCGCCTTTATAAGCTAAAGTAGCTTGATCATGAAAGTCGTCATGATAAGGGTGAATAGAATATGTATGTAAAATGTTTACTACACTAAAAGATTACTAAAGAATGGATTTTGAAAGAATACCGATCATTTGATGATGGTGATCTACTTCAAAGTGCAAGTTCAAAGGTATTATTATTTGAATATACACGCTTTGGACTAGGTGTCATGTATATGGCGCCACTTTTGATGTTGATAAATTCTTTTGAAAGGAAAAGGAAATGCTGAAAGAGAATCTATAAAATATATTTGGAAGAAAAGAAAAGATTGGAAATATCCAATTTAGGTATATATATGATATACATGTTATGGTTGTATTCTTTGCTTGTTAAACAATGTGGTTCTTGGGTATTGGATACCGAATTGGTTGGTATGAAATTTCATACGGAACGACGCAATTCATGAACCACAATGACCTAAGTAACTAGCAAGAGAATATGTGATGATGTTCATCGAAAACAAACAAACCGTTGTTTGTATTTCTCGTTGACATCAAAGCTTGACTTCAAGATTTGTTTTAATAATTGTTATTTGAATCAGGTATTATAAGAACAAAGGTTGTTCAAATAATTACCGTATTCCATATAAGATGGATGATTTACAAATCTAGTTGAAGAAATCACATCCATAAATCCTAATGCTAAAATGTTGCAAGACAAATGATTGAAAGATCACTTATGAAGTGACATCGCTGTTTAAATTATATTGGAAAGAAAACATGAAGAATCTCCATATTCATGGATTTTGGAGTCTTTGATTTGATCAAGTGACGCTTGTGAGAATTTCCTCGGGATAATTAAAACTTCGTTCAAAGGCCAAAGAAGAACGAACGACTAAAATATTGGAATTTATACATATCGATGTATGTAGTCCATTATGTGCAGTCGTAAGCGATGGGTTTCAACTTCATATGCTTTCTCCGGAATTTTGAGTGAATATTCACTTAATGAGAAAGAAGTATGAAATATTTGAAAAACGTTTTCAAAGACTTTCAAGATGAAGTGGAAAATCATTGTAACAAGAAAATAAATAAATTATGATTTGATCATAAAGGAATTTATTTGAGTTACAAGTGTAACAAGAAAATAAATGAATTATGATTTTATCATAAAGGGATTTATTTGAGTTGCAAGTTTAGCAAAACACCTAGATTTACATCTCCCAAAACACCATAGGAGTATGGAGTGTTTGAGATTTGTAATGAAACCTTGTTTGACATGGTTGGATCAAAGGTGTTATTTATAAAACTACCATTATGTTTTAAAAGATTAAAGCTTTAGAGACTACCGCTTTTACACTGAAAAGAGCTCCATCTTGATCCGTTGAAATGACACCATATGAGTTATGGTTTGGGGTAAAACCCAAGTTGTCCTTTCTTAAATTTTGGTATGCTAAACATAAGTAAGATGTTTACAACCAAAGTCGGATGAGCATGTCTTTGTAGGTTATTTCGAATAACAATTGGTTATTCCTCCTTAACACCAAGGACAAAAGGGTTTGTCGCTTGAAATGTGAAGTTTCTTGAAGAAGGAATTTTTCATAAAAGTTAAGTGGGAGGACAATAGAACTTTGATAAGGTTAACGAACCTTAGCTAAATGTCTTGAGTTCTTGCGCTTGAAATCGCTCGAGGCTGCCATAATGCTCATAGCTTATGTGCCTCAAAGGTTGTGGTCACGGAGGTCTAAAGTTCCTATTGAACCAAGAAGGTCGGTTAAACAATCAAATGCTAAGATTTGAGAGTAAATCATTATTGTTTGACAATGATGAACCGAATACATACAAAGAAGCGATGATGGGCCTGACTCGTCAAATGGCTTGAAGCCGGAAAATCCGTGATAGTTCCATACGAGAAATCAAGTTTTGAACTTGGAAGACCCTCCGGAAAGGTGTAAAAACCTATCGGTCGTATTTGGATCTATAAAGAAACAGACATGGATGTTTCACATCTATGAAATAGTCGACATGTCGTAAAGTATTTTATGACAATGTTCAAGGAGTTGACTATGACAAGATTTGATCTTTCATAGCGATATTTAGTCTGAACGGATTAAAGTAGCAACCACTACATATAATCTGTTATATGGTAGATGAATAAACAAAACAAAGTTCTTCTAATAGAATGGTTACCTAGGACGTGTACATGACACGATCCAAAGGGTTTTGTTAATTCAAAGGATGCTAAAAAGGGCATGCAAACTTCAATGGTTGAAGTAAGCATCGCGGAGTTGGAATCTTCACCGTGATGAAAAGGAGTTTTCATCAGGAGACGATGAAGATGCTTGCATTTTCAAGAAATTAAGTGGGAGCGCTGAGACATATTTCTAATACATTATGTGAAGGACATCTTGTTGATTAGAAATGATGTATCTTTTATTGACAAAGGTTAAGAATTTCATTTCGATGAAAGACTTAGGCAAAACCCGAATATTTAGCGTGAATGTCTATAGTGGATAGACTGTAACGCCAATATGGTTGTGCCAAACGTACATATATGAGATATTGAAGGAGTTCAATATAGAATCAACAAGAAAGCAGTTCTTGTTGCATGGAAAGGAATTGAATCAAGATTCAAGTGTATCGACACTTGATAAGTGAAACAAGATTCAAGTGCTTTGACACTTGATGAGTGCAATCACGAGAATGTTTTGATCAATCATACCATGATATGTACACATCCAGATATGTCCTATGCTCTAAGTGTTATGAGCATATACCAGAATGAATCATAAAATGATCATTGGGCGATAGTGAGGATATTCTTATGATCTTTTGGAAGAACTAAGAATATATTTGTGTAGAGGTGACAAACAATTACAAATAGTTCATTGTAAAGCGTTACATTGATACTAGTTTTGTCACAAGATACAAATTAAGTTTATCTCAATTTAAACTATGGGTGGCACAATGTAATGGAAAGGAGATTCCATGATGGATTTGGAAGAGTTCCAAAGTTAAGACATTGTGACGAATACTACAACAAAAGGCTAAGTATATGACTGCTATAGTAGCAGCAAAGGAGGGAATTTGTGTCAAGTAGTTTGTTATCAAACTAAGGTGTGGTTCGCAACGGGCTAACACTAAAGATATATTGTATGACAATAGTATCGATGTGTTTTAACCCCAAGGAACTAAAGGTCTCACCGAAAGACCAAATTTATACAATGCCATCTCATTGGAGAATGAGTGATGCGTGAAGACGCAAAGACATGCAAATACACACGGACCTGAAGCGTCAGCTCCGTAGATTATGTTAACCACTTGCAATTGTGTATATGGAACACCAGAAAGCCATAGGTGTTCAATACACAAAGTTCTCAAACTAGATTATTGTCTCTAGTGCAAGTGGGAGACTGAAGGAATATGCGAGAGGCAATAATAAAGTGGTTATTATCGTATTCCTTATTTATGATAAATGTTTATTTTACATGCTATAATTGTATTAATCTGAAGCGTTAATACATGTGTGTTTAATAAACAAAAAGGAAGTTCCTAGTTATGCCTCTCTTATAAACTAGCTCGTTGATTAACAAGATGATCAAAGGTTTCCAGATCATGGACATTGGATGTTGTTAATAACGAGGTCACAACATTAGTGTAATGGTGTGATGAACATTCATCCGAAGTATAGCATTACGATCAAAGTCATTGAGTTTATATTGCTATAACAACTTACGAAGTGATCCTAATCCTTAGACCATGAGATCATGTCAATCACTAACACCGGAAGAGTTTCTTGATAACATCAAACGTCACACCGTAACAGGGTGATTATAAAGATGGATTCAGAACTACTAAAGTGTTATGTTGAGGCCCATGGATCAAGAGTGGAATTTGTTCATCCCGATGACGGATAGATATGCTCTGGGCCCTCTCGGTGATATCACATTGATTAGCTTGCAAGCAAGTGATTTGATCACTAGAATGTTATATCACGGGAACGAGAAAAGAGTGCATGTCGGTAACGAGATCAAACTAGGTATGGAGATACCGATGATCGAATCTCGGACATGTAATATATCGCGAAACAAAAGGATTAAGATACTAGCGTAAAAGGTTCCGACGATCACAAGAAAGTCATCGTTGAATGTGTGGGAGTCAGTATGGGTCTCGATCCGCTCGATTATTGATCGAGAGGGTCTCGATCATGTCCGCATTATTCGCGAACCGTAGGGTGACACACTTAAGAGACACCGACATCCAATTGGAGCAAAAGTTTCATGCCGAAAAGAAAAGGAAAGCGCAGAATTTATTTCACTAGACACCAAAAGCTTTTGGTTGAAATTAAAAACTGGTTTACGCATGTGAAATGGAATACTAGCAAGGGGTTTTATGTGAATGTTTTTTAATTAAAGTAATTAACAAAATTCTGAATAAATAAATAAAAGAGTTTTATTTAAATGAGAGCTTGCATTAAATTTGGTGGAAATTTAATGCATGTGAGTGGATTTATGAGTGGAGGCTTTTCATTTTGAGTGGGAGCTCCACCCACATGAATGTGGAAGAGGTGGGGGCAGCCCCATGGCTGGGCGCATGGCCCCTTGGGTGCCCCCCCTCTCCCCTATAAAAGGCCCCCCTCTCCTCCTCTCACACCACACCTCCTCGTGAAGGATCTCTCTCCCCCTCTAGAATTTATCCCCCATGGTCTCGGACTAGCGAGATACATGTTCCCGGTGGCTTTTCGGCAAGAAAGAGTTGTGCTTCCGCTGCATCGCTGGAGCGAGGCGGAGGTTGCTCGGTGCCTCGAGCGTGTGCGAGCACGGATGCGCTGTTTCTTGGCGCTAGGACTTCCTCTCGATCTTGAGATCGGCAAGAGATCGTCTACATCAACCACGAGTTTGGACTCGTTAAGCTTTGTCGGTCTTCAAGGGTATGTTCTCTACGGATATACATCCGCCCGTTGTTTGTATCTAGTAGATAGATCTTGGTACATAGTTGTTCCCATCGTAGGAAAATTTTTGTTTTCTATGCTGCGAACCCTACACCAAGGCCCGCACGGACCGCCCACGGGCAGGATACGTTCGCGGAAGGATCAATGTCGGGTCTCTTCTCGGAGTTCGCCGGCAAAGATCGGAAAAATTCAAGGCCCACCCAAACCGCCCCTGTGTAGGATATAAAGGTGGAAGATCACTACAAATCCGCCGGCTTCGTCCGTGCGTCTGGACAGCAGAGATCCAAGTTCGTCAGCGTGGTTACCATCTTCGATCTAGCGCGATGCGTTCAGAGAGAGGGTGAAAACCCCCGCGACTACCTGGCCAGGTGGCTCCGCATACGAGCCGATCTAGCCAATTACCCCAATGATGATGCTATCTATCACTTTGTGGAAGGACTGGACCATGGCACGCTTCTCCGACATTCTCTAAGACGGCAGCAGGCGTCAGGACGCCTTACCTTCGAAGGCATGGTGAACATTGTCAACAACTACGCGGAGGCCGAAGCGGCAGCTCAGACGGCGTTTGCGCTCATTGATGGAGCCCCTCCGATTTAGCCACCGCCACCACCGCCTCCGGCCGCCATCGTCGTAGCAGCACCGCCACCTCTAGTCATCGTCGAGGCCGCTGCACCTCCACCGCCCGTCATCGAGGAAGTCCTAGCACCCTCCGACTCGGTCATTGATGCGCTTTATGCTGATTTCAGTGCAGATTCAGAGGAGATAGACTTCAGTCCAAAAGAGCTAGACTCCACTATGCAGGAGATGGAGGAGGAGTACTCGCGCGACGAGCAAGCTAACAACACCTTCATGTCTCGAGGGGTGTGGATTTTGCGAACTACACCCAACAGATCCACCGGCTACACCCCTTACTTCATGGTATACGGAGCAGAAGCCATCTTACCTTCCGAAATCCTCCACGATGCACCAAGAGTTGCCGCCTACGACGAAGATGACGCTGAAGAATCCAGACGCCTAGATGTGGACCTTCTCGAGGAGGAGCGCGTTTTGGCATGCCAAAGATCCGCCATCTACCAGCAGAAGCTACGTAGCTACCATAGTTGCCGCGTTCGGCATCGCTCGTTTAAAGAGGGGGATTTGGTGCTCCGACTTAAGTAGAAGAAGTCGCACAAATTATCCCCGCCATGGGAAGTACCGTTCATCATAAGCAAGGCGCTGCTCAATGGGTCTTACTACCTTGTTGACAAACGTGAACTCAAGGATAGACCCAACGAGGATCATAAGCGTAAGCGACGTGACCCGGATGATGACTACCCGGAGCTTGATCGGCCATGGAACATAGCACAGCTACGTCCTTTCTACACTTAGCATTTTTTATCTAATTGTATACCTCTTATATGATCAATGAAATAAATCTCTTTGGTTCACTCATATTGCTGAGTCTTTTACCTCCTTTAGTGTTCATTTTTGGATCATGTAAAACCTTTATGCACAAGTCTTGCGTTTGCACTTGTGAAAATTCCGCCTACGGGTGTTAGCTTAAGTTTTCTGGTCTACACGTTCTTTGTCGTTTTTATGTGGATTCTGGAGTAGTGACTTTCGGCACTTGTTGTCGGCAATTTTGTGTTCGGGTTATTAACGGTGCCATTGGGCATCATCACCTAAACGCATGGTTCCGACAACGAGTCTTCCGACTCACGAAAAGTCAAGCATAAGAACCAGAGTAATGGATAAGCCAGCACTTGCTTAAAAAATATATACATGCTGGGAATTAGTTCTTAAGTAGCAGGACATAACAATCATTGTTTTCCTCCTTAAGTTACATCACCAAGTTTTCAGTGCACACACCAAAGGTGAAACAAAGATTACAAAGTGTTTTTCATTCTTTGGGCGCAGGAGACTTGGAGGAAGCATCGTCACCAGCCGGAGAATCACCCTTAACGTCGGCGCTGTGATGAGACTCGGAGGAATCTTGGTTGACGTTGTCGATGGTGTTCCTGGGCACGAAGACGTCAACGCCCACCAGCTCGGCAACTCTGGTGTCATAACCCGCGAGTGATGACAGGATGGCTTCGTGATCAATCTCCTTGCCATCATCATCCACGTCGGGGATGCCAGAGGTCACCATATCGATGTCGGCATCGTCTTAGTGTGCCTTCACCATTGACAGCGCCATCCTTGCGCCAGCCCGTGCACATGAAGCTTTCCAGCTCGTGACACGCTCGGGGGCTCGGCGTAGAATATCCGAGTACTTCGTCACGGAGTCCGAGGCCTTGATATATATCTGGAGGGGCTTGGAAATCTCCTTGGCTTGGGTGATGGCGGTGTTGATGAAGTTGCCGGCAAGAACCATGCATTCCTTGTCCGAAGGAGGTGAGCGGGTTAAACCCATAGGAGCTGCAAATTCCGACAAGGAGCGCATGAGTTCCATAAACACTAAGTATCCAGACTATAGAAATACAAGGCGGAGGAAACTTACTGAAGATGCTGGCCTTGGCCTGCCAAAGGCTGTCCGCCAGGGATTCCTTCTCTTGTTGAAGGAGCTTAAACGCCTCGCTATGGCAATGGTTTTTCTCATCAGCAGCTTGCTTATGATCCTTTAAGATCGCAAGCTCCTCCTTCAAGCGATTGATTTCCGCGGTGGCGGAATCCTGCAGGGCTTTCATGAATCCTCGTGCATCATCTTCAGCATCTCTTCCCTTTCCTTCTTAAGGATTTTGTTCTCGCAGTCCAGCTGCTGGATGTGCTTGGACTGCTCGACAATATCCTTGGGCTTGGCGACATGTTCTGCAAGTCGGAGAAAACAAAGTACACAATGGAGTACTCGGAGATTATGGTCACAAAAATAAGACGGAAATGCGCAAAAAGAAAACAGACTCTTGTTTTTGATGATCTGTTCCTTCAAGATGGCAGTTTTACCCTTTTTGGCTTCAAGATCTGCGCGCATCTTCTGATACTTGTCGTTGGCCATGCCCCTCCGAGCATTCTCGTTCTGTGAAAACAAGTATAAAGTTATACCGTTGTTTAGTCTACTTAGAGCATCTAGTCGGATATTTTCCACCTAGACGCTCGGGGGCTACAGCGAGAGTTTTTAACTTAGCAATATGATTAGCTTTTCTTTAAGCATCTAGTCGGAACTAATTCAGTTCTCGATTAGAAGCTTGGGGGCTACAGTATAAAGTTTTTAACTCGGAATCTGCTTAGCTTTTCTTTAAGCATCTAGTCGGAACTAATTCAGTTACAACTAGAGGCTTGGGGGCTACAACATTGAAAATTATGAACACTGCGTATGCTACTCTTAAGAGCATCTAGTCGGAATAGTTTGTTCCATCTAAATGCTTGGGGGCTACAGTGAGAGTTTTTTCTAACTTAGTCACTCTTAGAGCATATAGATGCAAAACCTATGGTTTTCCGTCTACATCCTCGGGGGCTACGGTGGGATACTCATATGAAATGCAAAAGGCAAAGTAAAAACTTACAAGTGCAATAATCTTGAGGTTTGTAGCACTCTCGGCTAGCAGCTTCCCGAAGGAAATTATATTTTCTCTCAAGATATCGACTTGTCGGAGTAGCTCCTCAAGACCGCACGTCGGAGATGACGGTACTCCTCCAGGAACCAGAGTTGTGTTACTCGGCGTGAGCGCTGGGTAAACTATCTTCGGAAACTCAAAAGGTTTCTGGGGAGTAGGGGCACCGCCTTCGGCAGAGGTACCAGCTCCGCCACCGCCTTGCCGCTACCGATGGCATCCTTAGTGAACTTGACCATTGGTAGCGGCTCTCTGTCTTTGCTCGCCGACAATAGCGAGTTCGGTAGAGGCGCCAGAATCCACTTCCATGGCAGAAGGGCCAGGTGCCTCCTAGGCTTGAGAGCTTGTCGGAGCGGAGGAGGGCTTGACGGCAGGAGTAGCAGGGGCGATGGCTGGGGAGGAGTCGCGATGCAGCATGTCCTTAATATTTCTAGAAGCCCCCAAAGTTTAGGAGGACTTCTTGAGGCTGGTCGTGGCTTTCTTCCTGAAACTTGCAAAGTGCATAAATACAGGAGCAAGACAGAAAAATAGACAATGTCAGATAATGAGAGGCTTACACTAGGGGGGGCGCTTTGGCAAAAATCCCGGTGGCTTTTCTCTTTTCCGCCTCCAGGGCGGCTTCTTGGAGGCTCCACCCTCCGTCTTCTTCTTCTTGCCTCCGTCGGCAGCGTCAGAGGTGGAGCTCTTCCGCTTTCGCGCCAACGGGACATCGTCGTCGGACACGACCGTGACTTCCTTCATCTTTGGATCGTATATTTGGGCATCCAGGTTGCCCTCATCTAGATCGCTAAGCTGTTAAATGAGAAATCACCGTGTTAGATAAGATGGTATTGGCAAAACGGAAAAACTGGAGCAATGTCATACACGGAAAATAAATACCTACCTTTGGGCACTTGCCGTCTACGAACATGTCATAGGTGATGGTGAAGCCACGCTTCTTATCCTTCACCTTGACAATGTACTTAAGGCGGAGCTTGACGGAGTCGCTCGAGAAGTTATCCACGGAGATTCGGAGGGTATCCTTTCGATCACTGGTGTACTCGTGCATGAACTTCACGCGGTGCTGCAGAGGTTGGATTTGCCTGATGAACCAGCACATGGCTAGGTCCAAGCCGGTCAAACCCGTCTCTACGAACCATTCGATACGCCTTATTGCGCGAGAAGCGTCGAGGTCGGAGGGAAGGGAGGCATGGGATCTCCTTGTAGAAACTTCAGCGGCGACTCCATCCATGAAGTCTAGGTACGTCACTTCTCGGCCCGCTAAAGGAATGTCGGGCCGTAGAAGTACGTCCGCTACCAGTTCTTGCAGGACTCGTGGCCGACGATGTCGGGGAACCGCCGGCTAGGACGAATCTTGAAGCTTATGGTGCCGCAGTTCCTAAGCTCCTCCCTACTATGTCCGGCTTCACGTTTGACGGTGAAGAAGTACACGAACAAGTCTAACCTAGGCTTTATCCCTAGGTAACCCTCGCAAAGTGCCGCGAAGTTGCTAAGCACTAAGATGCTATTGGGGGAGAGGTTGTGGGGTTGGACCTTGTAGTGGTTCAAGACAGAGAGAAAGAAGTGGGAGATGGGCAAGGAAACGCCGCGTACCAGCTGAGCCTTGAGGTACACCTTTTCTCCGACTTGGGGAGAAGGTGTCACCTCGCCGCCATGAGCGTGCCCCTCCGTCATGAGGTAGCCTTCGGCGACCATCTCTTGGATGTCGCGGTCGGTGATGTCTGAGCCGCGCTAGTCGCCCTTGTGCGATTCTAGCTCTTCTTCCAGTGGTTCCAGCGCCGCCAGATTGTGGTCGCCGCCGGTGGTCTCGATCACCGCCGGTGCGGGGATGACCAAGCCCACGACAACGGAGCTCGCCGGCTTCGTCGTGGCTTCGCTCGACACCGCCATCGATGGGGAGGAGTTGCTGCTGGCCATGGGGTGTTGGAAGTTTGCGACTGACGCAGATGGAAGCTAGGGTTTTCGAGGTTTCTCGCGGAGAGCTCGAGGAGGCGTGCGGCTAGAGGAAGAAGACGATGACGCGAGAGAATGAGGTAAAAAGTGGCAAGTGTCCCACGGTTACTATTTATCATACTCCGCGTAAAGATTTGTGCAGCTAATCGGACGGTTGCTGCGTAGACGACGTGTTCGTGAACGTGCGCGGTAATTTCACCACGTCTCCAACCGCCACCGCCAATGGTTTGTATCGCTCGCGCGGGAAAATCGGATATGATTGCGTTCTCTGCATGTGTGAGTTACGAGGCATCGCTGACCTAAGCCTACGTCGTCATAACTGACATGGGTAGATGAGCCGTCGCATCGAAGATTCCGGCATGGACGGATTTAATCCGACTACCGAAGAGTACGATGGAAGATTCAGCATTTCTCCGGCTTACAAATCAAAGACGGAGAAAACCTTGCAGGGTTCTTTGGGAGGAATACAAGATGTTGCTTGACGATTTGCCGACATCCATCTAGACGGAGCATTCCACGTGAAGAGGCAAGACGGCGTAAGATCTCGGAGTTCTCCGGGGGCTACTGTTGGGGATATTCTATATGGGTATCCTAATAGCATGTCTCTTATCCGACTAACCCGGGTGGCCCATAGTCGGTAGCATGGCCTATGGCCTGCTGGGCGGCCCAGTTAGGTGGATCCAGAAGGTAGGCCCATGTCGGATAAATGAAGGCTACGGTGGAGTCACCAGCGTACACGGAACCTTGGAGTGCAAGATACACAAGACTAGTGATAGGCGGTGTAGGACTCTGTAACCTGTCCGGTGTAGCATCCCGCAAAACCACTACTAGAAAAATCGCGTTGAATTTGTGCATTGCATCGTCATCATCATGCATTGTTTGCCAAAACTATGTTTGCTAAACCTATTTTGTTTCTGAAACGCCCTCTCTCATTCAAACGCCAAAACCCCGGGGCTCCGGAGTATTTTGTTTTGTTGCAATCGGGTTGCAAACGCCCCAATGAAATTAAATAAAAGATTTAATTAATTTAGTGGGGCAGTCGAACGGGCCGAGAAGACCCGAACGACCACCCCTGTTTTTTCTTAAATCGGTCCAAACCTGCCCGCCCCATCTAAACTCCTAAACCCACCCAAAACTCTACCCACACACCCCTCCACATCACCCCCTCCAATCCTGGAGCGCCACATCAGCATACCCCTCTTCCTAGCCAATCAAAACCGGCCACGTGGCCCACCTGCACCCAACCCACTCCCATCCACCGAGCCAGACCCTCCTCACACGCAGACACGCACGCACACGGGCCCCACCAGTCCCCACCAGTCCCCACGCGACGCCCTGTTCATCGTCTCCCCAATTCCGCGTCTTCCTCCCCTTCCTCCCTCTGGCAGCCCGAGACATGGCCTTGGCGCCCTCGCCCGACGCCCGCTCGGCCGGCGTGCTCCCCCTGCGGCCCCTCAGCGCCCGGGCCCGCTCCGCCCGTTCCGCAGCTTCGCCGCCGCTCTGCCGTGCTCCCGCCGCCGCGCCAGACCCTGCTCCACCGCGCCAGAGCCGCCCCGCGTCCACCCCGCTCAAGCCCGTCGCCGTCCGCCGCCGGCCCCGCGTCTGCCCCGGCCTCGGACCGCGTCGCTGCACGCGTCTGACGACCGCCCCTCGGCAGCGCCGCCCTGCGCCCTCCTCGCCGCGCCACATCCCTATCGGCCGGCTCGACCTGCCCTGCCGCCCTCACGGCGCCTCCGTCGCCTCACGTCGCCGCCTCCTCCCCTCGCCGCCTCCGGCGTCCCCGCCAGCCCCACCTCGGCGTCCCTGCCGTCCGCGCCTCCACCGCTCCCCATTGCGCCGCGTCGGGCCTGCAAGCCCCCGCTCGCTGCTGCCGCGTCGCCGTCGCCCTCCTCCGCTCGCTCCGCGGCCCGCCCGTCTCGCCTTCGCCTCCGGTCGCCTCTGCCGCTTCCGGCGCCCTCTCCGGCGTGCCGTCCCCGTCGTCCGCCAGCGTCCGCGCCGCTCCACCACGGCATCGCCCGTCGCCACGCGTCAGTCCCCGCCGCCGACCTCGCCAAGCCTCCCCGGACCCGCGTCTACCGCTCCTGTCGTCCTCCAGCTCGTGAGCGTCGCCCAGCCCAGCACCCTGTGTAGCTGAAGGAGAAATGGTGTACAGATGATAGCATCTTTTGGTTACTGCTGCAGCTTGTGTTGGTGATGTTCGGATGATCCCTCAACTGCTTCTAGTCCGGCGGTTTAAGACGTATGCTAAGCGCCATGTGGCTTAGAACCTTTGACACCAAGATCTACCGATGTCGAGACCCCGACCCAAAGATGCCCGAAACACCAAGGCCGGCCACACGGATCCGAAGACATCGAACCCTGAGGATCGAACCCTGGCGCGTCAAGTTCTCCTTCCCGGACTCAAGGACTCCGACCTGGTACGACAAGTAATTTACCGAAGACCGAACCCGGTGCCATTGCCAAGATCTTCAACCGACACCGAGACCCCGGCGTCGGAACCGGAAACCGGACCTCGACATGCCAAGATCGTCGAACGCCAAGTTCTCCACTCGGAACGCCAGGACCGTCGACATGACCCGAAGACCGCGAACGCGACAAGAACGCCCCGACCCGAAGAACCCGACGAGACCCCGATGCGACAAGATCTGCCCCGTGACCGAGAACGCTTCCGCCGAACCCCCCGAACCCCAGATCCGTCGAACCCTGGACCCCGACCCCGAACCCCGGAAACCCCAAGATCGTCGAGAACCCTAATGTGTGAACCCCTTCCCGCAAACCCTATTTTATAAATGCATAATAACAACTTGATCGCATATTTAATTGTCATCTCGCATGCATATCATGCGGTTTGGGGGCCTTATGCCGATTCACCTAATAGTTAAATATGGGGCCCATATGCGGGCAAATCTAGTCTCATATTGGCCTCATTTAAACTTGTGTAGCGAACCGGTATCTAATCTTACCTTGTTATAACAACAACTAAATTGCGGGGTAGCTAAATAACTTGAACCATTTAACTAATTGTCGGGACCCCGGTTCCGCTTAATCTTGACCTAATTGCATCGCATCTTGCCATGCCATACGTCATGCATGCATCATGCCGATCTTTTGCCTTAGTATTAAATAGCGCATCCGGTGTTTCTTCTAGTGTTTTGCTTCTTCGCGGATTGGACCGTTGAGTTGATGTGAGCTTCGCCCCGATCTTCGGATGAACCTTTCGACAATGTTTTCAGGCGAGCATCTCCCCCTTTCTACCTATCTTACTTTTATAGTCTTTATTCCCTCCTGTTGATCTATTTCTATCTGTGTTGCGATGCTTTAGTTTCCGTACCTGTGATATTCCCTGCAGCCCTATATTGCCTTGGACACACCCTATTACCTGTTGTTTGGTAGATAGTTGGACTTGCGTCGTGATCGCTTGTTCAAGTCTTTGCGAGTCGTCATATGCCACGATTCTTGATGTATTGCCGCATGTTGATGTTGGAGATGATTCTAGTTTTACTTATCGTCACTTTACTTTCTGTTTAACAACTAAAATTGAATAAGCAGAGGCATCGGTGGGTGATAGATAATATTTGGTTTCCGAGCCACTTGTGTCCCGTAAGACCCCGAGTACTTGATACTGTTCCTTGATTTTATGCGCTATCCACATCCGGGAGGTATATGGGACCCCCAGGCGAGCTTGATTCAGTCTTATTTCTTGGGGCCACAACTAGTTTGAGGTTTTATTTACGATCCTGTACTTATGCCATGCTATTTTACGTATTTAAATTGTGCGAGCACTGCTTTATCTTGTTAGGATCGGGACACGATTCCGCGGTGTCGACAAGCCCCGTTTGGGGTTCCCAGTCGTTCACAGCCGTATTACCCAGACCTTGAGGCCGTCTCGGAGCTTGCTTACTCCGTTGCGGATTCTACTTAAGGGTGGCCCCCTGAAATATTTCTGAATCCTGTAATTGTTCAGTCGTGAAAGCCTCGTTGGGTTTTGATTTGGTTTTTCCGAGGTTGATCGAGTGTGTGTTGCTATTGGTGCACCCCGGCCGGGTAAAACTTTCTGAAAGCCGTGTCCGCGGATATGGACGACTTGGAGCACAGTTTCTTGATCATAGACAAGCATAACTAAAGTTTACTGCTATAAATTTGACTTATAATGACTAGTAATCAGCTTCACTATAATGGAATGGCTAATTAATACTGCCCACAATTGCTTGTTTGGGAGTGTCGCTTGCGACCATTGTACCTGACTAGTAAGTATTGCAACTACAACGAAATGGCTGAATAAAAGTACCAACAACTGCTGGGTTTTGGGTTTATCTCATGCCATCTGTATCTGATTAGTAATTGTTGCAACTACCACGGAAAGATTAAATAAAAGTGCCACTGCTTACTTTATCAGGACGATTATCTAAACTTGACTAGTAAAGTGCCACCACTATAACTGAATAAGTAAAACTGCCAACCGTGTGAGTTCCTCGGTTGACTTCCTCGTCTGGTCTCGAGGGGGAAACACCAGGATGGGTTTGTTTGGTGATAGCTTCAGGTTGGATCCGAATAGGTCATTCTCACCCCTCTCTGATAACCGCCGGTTGTATCGAGTCTCTATAGGTTGTTTAGTGCATGCCGCTGCCGCGCTTGATCCACCATACCTATGTAGGCGAGGACCGCCGAATTCTAGCCTCGCCGTGTACTGGCCTCAGTACTGACGCTCTTTCTTTGTTTTCTATTTTGCCCTTTGTCGGCACCCCTTTTGTTAAGCAGGATTTGAGATCGACGCCGTTAGCAGGGTTACCCTTCCGGCTTGGCCTGGGCAGGGTTATGGACGCCATTGGTTATTCTTCAGGGCTCTTAGCCCCATTTGCTTCTTGTCCGTAGTCGGACGCTCTATCGTTTTCAAGGTGATTTGGATCTCTGCATATTATATCTGTATTCTTGACTCATTGAGTCGCCTCTGTATATATCATTGTGGGTCCCATCGAGGACTGTTGTGTAATGTTATTACTTTTTCCACCTTGCGAAAGTGCCTGGTGGGCACCTTTGAATCGTTTCTATGCGGGTTTGGTGAATTTTGCTCAAACTTGCATAGGTCCGATTCTGAGGGTGTTACAGAGTGGTATCAGAGCTCAGCAGTTGCGATACCCCACAATTCCAGCCTGTAGGATAACCTAGCTAACGGCCGAAGTAGAGTGTCAAAACTATTTTTGCAAAAATCGGTTGGATAGTTCTGGTTAGGTCTGATTTTACTTCTTACCCCTCTGCTGTTCTCCTCTTACCTCTGCGTGTTTTGAATCCGCTCTCTTCTCTCTCTTCGAGTCCAGGATTTCTCGTGGATGGGTTTCCGTCGTACCTTTAGGGTTTCGCTTCCCTCTTCGATAACGGTGTTCTGCCATCCGGTGTTCCAGCTGCCTGATGAATCCGTCTACGGTGTTACCCTCCTTTGTTCCTTGTTTGTGCCTTCCGGTGTTTTCCGACGCGACGACATCATCTATGCCAGATCCGATGCAGAGTCTGCATCACTCCTTGTTCCGAACCTCGCTTGTCGAGATCTTCAGTCTAATTCCGAGAATGGTTGCACGCTTTTCCACTGATTATGCGAGTAATAGTTTGGGTGCGTGATGGATTGGCCCCATGCCGACTACCCTTCTATTCGCTTTTGTACATTGAAGTGGATGAGAATTCATCGGTTCCCCTTTTCCATGGAGACTCGAGGTGGCTTATTGTTGATACCTCTACCTTCGACCTTTTGTTCGGGGTGTCCTCTCGGCGATCACGGACAACGACCTCTTGTTAGTGGTGTCGCGAGGATCTACGAAGCCTTGAAAGATCGAGCCGACCCTCCTTCCGGTACCATGAGGCGGATCTCGAGGCGAGATCCATTGTTAGTGGTGTCGAATTGTGGCATCCATAAAACCACTACTAGAAAAATCGCGTTGAATTTGTGCATTGCATCGTCATCATCATGCATTGTTTGCCAAAACTATGTTTGCTAAACCTATTTTGTTTCTGAAACGCCCTCTCTCATTCAAACGCCAAAACCCCGGGGCTCCGGAGTATTTTGTTTTGTTGCAATCGGGTTGCAAACGGCCCAATGAAATTAAATAAAAGATTTAATTAATTTAGTGGGGCAGTCGAACGGGCCGAGAAGACCCGAACGACCACCCCTGTTTTTTTTAAATCGGTCCAAACCTGCCCGCCCCATCTAAACTCCTAAACCCACCCAAAACTCTACCCACACACCCCTCCACATCACCCCCTCCAATCCTGGAGCGCCACATCAGCATACCCCTCTTCCTAGCCAATCAAAACCGGCCACGTGGCCCTGCACCAACCCACTCCCATCCACCGAGCAGACCCTCCTCACACGCAGACACGCACGCACAGGCCCCACCAGTCCCACGCGTCCCCACGCCTGTGCTCATCGTCTCCCCAATTCGCGTCTTCCTCCTTCCTCCAGCCCGCAGCCCATGGCCAGCACCCTCGCCCGGCGCCCGCTCGGCGTGCTCCCGCTGCCAGCCCTCCAGCCGGCCGCCCGCTCCGCCCGTTCGCGGCTTCGCCCGCCTCTGCCGTGCTCCCGCGCGCGCAGACCTGCTCCGCGCAGAGCCGCCCGTCCACCCCGCTCAAGCCCGTCGCCGTCCGCCCGGCCCGCGTCTGCCCGGCCTCGGACGCGTCGCTGCCAGCGTCTGACCGAGCCGCCCTCGGTAGCCGCGGCCCGCCTGCGCCTCGCCGGCCTCGCGGGCCCATCCTGTCTCGGCCAGCTCGACCTGCCTGCCCGGCTGCGAGGCCCGCCTCCGTCGCCTCACGTCGCGGCGCCTCCTCCCTCGCCGCCTCAGCGTCCCCGGCCAGCCCACCTCCGGCGTCCCGCGGCGTCCGCGCCTCCACGCTCCCCGCTGCGCGCCGGGCCTGCAAAACCCCTCGCCTCGCTGCGAGCCAGTAGCGTCGCCGTCGCCGCGCCCTCCCGCTCCGCCCGCGTGCACCTCCGACCCGGCCGTCTGCCGCCGCCTCCGGTCGCCGCCCTCTGCCGCTTCGGCGCCTCTCGGCGGCGTGCCGTCCCGTCGTCCATGGCCGTCCCGCGCCCGGGCCGCTCCACCACGGCATCGCCCCGGTCGCCGCGTCCAGGTCCCCGCCGCCGACCTCGCCAAGCCTCCCCGGACCCGCGTCTACCGCTCCTGTCGTCCTCCAGCTCGTGAGCGTCGCCCAGCCCAGCACCCTGTGTAGCTGAAGGAGAAATGGTGTACAGATGATAGCATCTTTTGGTTACTGCTGCAGCTTGTGTTGGTGATGTTCGGATGATCCCTCAACTGCTTCTAGTCCGGCGGTTGAAGACGTATGCTAAGCGCCATGTGGCTTAGAACCTTTGACACCAAGATCTACCGATGTCGAGACCCCGACCCGAAGATGCCCGAAACACCAAGGCCGGCCACACGGATCCGAAGACATCGAACCCTGAGGATCGAACCCTGGCGCGTCAAGTTCTCCTTCCCGGACTCAAGGACTCCGACCTGGTACGACAAGTAATTTATCAAGACCGAACCCGGTGCCATTGCCAAGATCTTCAACCGACACGAGACCCGTCGGGCGAAACCGGACCTCGACATGCCAAGATCGTGAACGCCAAGTTCTCCACTCGAACGCCAGGACCGTCGACATGACCGAAGACCATGACGCGACAAGAACGCCCGACCCGAAGAACCCGACGAGACCCCGATGCGACAAGATCTGCCCCGTGACCGAGAACGCTTCCGCCGAACCCCCGAACCCTAGATCCGTCGAACCCTGGACCCCGAACCCCGGAACCCCAAGATCGTCGAGAACCCTAATGTGTGAACCCCTTCCCGCAAACCCTATTTTATAAATGCATAATAACAACTTGATCTCATATTGAATTGTCATACTCGCATGCATATCTGTGGTTTGGGGGCCTTATGCCGATTCACCTAATAGTTAAATATGGGGCCCATATGCGGGCAAATCTAGTCTCATATTGGCCTCATTTAAACTTGTGTAGCGAACCGGTATCTAATCTTACCTTGTTATAACAACAACTAAATTGCGGGGTAGCTAAATAACTTGAACCATTTAACTAATTGTCGGGACCCCGGTTCCGCTTAATCTTGACCTAATTGCATCGCATCTTGCCATGCCATACGTCATGCATGCATCATGCCGATCTTTTGCCTTAGTATTAAATAGCGCATCCGGTGTTTCTTCTAGTGTTTTGCTTCTTGGATTGGACCGTTGAGTTGATGTGAGCTTCGATCTTGGATGAACCTTTCGACAATGTTTTCAGGCGAGCATCTCCCCCTTTCTACCTATCTTACTTTTATAGTCTTTATTCCCTCCTGTTGATCTATTGCTATCTGTGTTGCGATGCTTTAGTTTCCGTACCTGTGATATTCCCTGCAGCCCTATATTGCCTTGGACACACCCTATTACCTGTTGTTTGGTAGATAGTTGGACTTGCGCGTCGTAGTCGCTTGTTCAAGTGCTGTTGCGAGTCGTCATATGCCACAGTTGCTGATGTATTGCCGCATGTTGATGTTGGAGATGATTCTAGTTTTACTTATCGTCACTTTACTTTCTGTTTAACAACTAAAATTGAATAAGCAGAGGCATCGGTGGGTGATAGATAATATTTGGTTTCCGAACGCCCACTTGTGTCCCGTAAGACCCGAGTACTTGATACTGTTCCTTGATTTTGCGTGCTATCCACATCCGGAGGTATATGGGACCCCCGAGCGAGCTTGATTCAGTCTTATTTCTTGGGGCCACAACTAGTTTGAGGTTTTATTTACGATCCTGTACTTATGCCATGCTACTTTACGTATTTAAATTGTGCAGTCTTTGCTTTATCTGTTAGGATCGGGACACGATTCCATGGTGTCGACAAGCCCGTTTGGGGTTCCCGATCGTTCACAACCGTATTACCTGACCTTGAGGCCGTCGGAGCTTGCTTACTCCGTTGGATTCTACTTAAGGGTGGCCCCTGAAATATTTCGAATCCTGTAATTGTTCATCGTGAAAGCCTCGTTGGGTTTTGATTTGGTTTTTCGAGGTTGATCGTGTGTGTTGCTATTGGTGCACCCGGCGGGTAAAACTTTACGAAAGCCGTGTCCATGGATATGGACGACTTAGACAGTTTCTTGATCATAGACAAGCATAACTAAAGTTTACTGCTATAAATTTGACTTATAATGACTAGTAATCAGCTTCACTATAATGGAATGGCTAATTAATACTGCCCACAATTGCTTGTTTGGGAGTGTCGCTTGCGACCATTGTACCTGACTAGTAAGTATTGCAACTACAACGAAATGGCTGATCAAAAGTACCAACAACTGCTGGGTTTTGGGTTTATCTCATGCCATCTGTATCTGATTAGTAATTGTTGCAACTACCACGGAAAGATTAAATAAAAGTGCCACTGCTTACTTTATCAGGACGATTATCTAAACTTGACTAGTAAAGTGCCACCACTATAACTGAATAAGTAAAACTGCCAACCGTGTGAGTTCCTCGGTTGACTTCCTCGTCTGGTCTCGAGGGGGAAACACCAGGATGGGTTTGTTTGGTGATAGCTTCAGGTTGGATCCGAATAGGTCATTCTCACCCCTCTCTGATAACCGCCGGTTGTATCGAGTCTCTATAGGTTGTTTAGTGCATGCCGCCGCTGCTTGATCCACCATACCTATGTAGGCGAGGACCGCGAATTCTAGCCTCGCTGTCTTGGCCTCGATCTTGGCTCTTTATTTGTTTCTGTTTTGCCCTTTGTCGGCACCTTTTTTGTTAAGCAGATTTGAGATCGACGCCGTTAGCGGGGTTACCCTTCCGGCTTGGCACAGGCAGGGTTATGGGCGCCATTGGTTATTCTTCGGGCTCTTAGCCCCATTTGCTTCTTGTCCGTAGTCGGACGCTCTATCGTTTTCAAGGTGATTTGGATCTCTGCATATTATATCTGTATTCTTGACTCATTGAGTCGCCTCTGTATATATATCTGTTCTGTGGGTCCCATCGAGGACTGTTGTGTAATGTTATTACTTCGTTTTCCACCCGCACGAAAGTGCCTGGTGGGCACCTTTGAATCGTTTCTATGCGGGTTTGGTGAATTTTGCTCAAACTTGCATAGGTCCGATTCTGAGGGTGTTACATCCGGCTAGGACTTTTCCCTGTAACCCTAGGACCTGACGACTATATAAGTCGGGCCTACGGGAGCCTTTAGAGAACAAGCATAGATAACTTCAGACAACCTCGCACAGCGAACCTATCTCTGTAACTCGGCGTATTGCCCTTATAGTGATTTATAGCAGGAGTAGGGTTCTGCCACCGTCGTGGGATCTGAACCTGGGTAAGCTGTGTTACCTCATACCCGTCAACCGTCCGCCTTACCCCACATCTCTAAACACGCACTGTGAGGACCCCTCTATGGCGTACTCGTCGGCAATACCACGACAGCGTACGGTGGTCATGGCGATCGCGCAGTCAAACGAACATGTCTGGGAGCTTGCTGGAGTTATGCGGACGTAGTGGCACAAGGTGAGGGCGAGGCGCAGAGTGTACGCGCAGGATTGCTCGGCGCCCTGGCGCGGCGACCGGCATGGCTCAGTGTTAAATGGGAGAGGCTGTACTGGCGTTTCCTCGAGC
Source organism: Avena longiglumis (assembly GCA_030063025.1). NCBI lineage: Eukaryota > Viridiplantae > Streptophyta > Magnoliopsida > Poales > Poaceae > Avena > Avena longiglumis. The sequence continues at coordinate 185,946,200 of CP125974.1, read as the reverse complement.
TGTCTTTGGTCGGGGCATGCATAGGCAGAGGCGGTGAGGTCAGGGATACCTCCTAGACATCGTGGGAGAGGGCAGCGCGGTCCGTGGCATCGTGTCCATGTCAGGGTGGCAAGGTGAGCTCGGGTACCACTTTGCACGGGTCAAACATCAAGTGAGATGAGCTCAATTGCGCAGGCTTGTACTGGGTGAGTTAAGTTCACGACGTATGAGCTCGGTGAGGTCACAATGGTGAGCAAAGGATTGATCAAAACAGTAGATAGTTGGTAGAGTTGTACTGTGATCACCAAGTGTTCGATCAAATGGCCCCAAGAACTAAATAATCATCAAATTCAGTGATTTTTGGTGGGTGTTTCTATACTAATCTTGGTAGTCTCTGGGTGCAATGGTTTGCTAAGTGGTGATGGTTTGAGTGGTTTTCCAAAAATGGCTATCTTGATACATAAGATAGATTCGAATTTGAATTGCCTACCAAAAGAGTTTGAAAATGTTTCTTCAAAGTTGGAAAGCTCCATTAGGTTTAGTGTCACTAGATATAGCAAGGGAAGAAAAGAAATCGAAAAGTTTCTGTTTGAGATTAGTTGCTAGAGATGCTCAAAGTGAGCTAGTGGTTAACTTGGGCAGAAATGATCATTAGGTCTTAGGCTACATATTTTCATTTTCTTTTGTTTTGATCTGGTTTGATAGTGACCTAGATGATATGGTTTTGATCTTTAAACCATTTCTCATCATTTACAACAATCATACATGGCATTGCAAGCATTCATATTGTTGAAGATATGCCCAAGAGGCAATAATAAAGTGGGTTATTATCATATCTTCATAGTTATGATAAATGTTTACATACCATGCTATAATTGTATTAACAGGAAACATTAATACTTGTGCGATTTGTAAACATAAAAGAGTCCCTAGTAAAGCCTCTTGTTAAACTAGCTTGTTGGTTAATATATGATCATGGTTTCCTGATCATGAACATAGAGATGTTATTAACAACAGGGTCATATCATTAGGAGAATGATGTGATGGACATACTCCTATAGATAAGCGTAGCATAAAGATCAAGTCATTTTAATAGTTCAATTGCTATATGCTTTCTGATACATAGTAACCTAATTCCTTCGACCATGAGATCATGCATATCACCTTTACTGGATGGATGCTTTGATGACATCAAACACCACACCGTGGCGGGTGGCTATAAAGGTGGCATTGAGTGTTCGGAAAGTATTGGTTGAGACACATGGATCAAGAATGGGATTTGTCCATCCATATGACGGATAGATATCTGTGGGCCCTCTCGGTGTAATGTCATCCAATTAGCTTGCAAGCATGTGTGGGCTCACAAGGGATCACATATCACGGACGAGAAAAGAGTACTTATCGGTAGCGAGGTTGAACTCGGTATGCGGAGATACCGACGATCAAAACCTCGGATAAGTAAACTATCGTGAGACAAAGGGAAATTGGTATCGTATGTAAGTGGTTCATTCGATCTAAAGTAATCGTAGAAATATGTGGGAGCCATATGAATTTCCAGATTCCTCTATTGGTTATTGTTCGAGAAGTGTCTCGATCATGTCCGCATAATTCACGAACCGTAGGGAGACACACTTAAGGATTGGCGTTGTTTGAGTAGTTATGGAATGATGAGTAAGAGACCGAATGTTGTTGGAGTCTCGGATGGGATCCGGGATATCACAAGGAGATCCGGAATGGTCCGGAGAATAAGATTCATATAAGGAAAGTCCTGTTTGAGTTGGGGAATGATTAGGTGTTTTCATCGGGAATGTTCTAGAAGGTTCGAATGTCCGGCACTCCGGAGGAAGGGTACATGAATGTGTCATTACAAGTTGGAATGATTGCATCATGTACTAGGTGTCATCGCTGTCCAAAATAAAGGGTTTATTCAAATCCTAGTTTGAAAAGTCAAGCGGCTTTTGGAAAGAGGAGGAGAGGTGGAAACCGAGTTGGGAGGAGTTCCTCCTCCAGCGGCCCACCTCCAAGGCAGTTGGGGAGGGACTCCCTCCCTTCCGCACCTCCCACCTATAAAGGGAGGGGCAGGGCTTCCCCTCCTAGCACACAAGTTGCCTCCCTCTAAACCTAAACCCTAGCCACAGCCTAGGGATTTCTCCCAAGCCGCCAAGTTAGAGCTTCTAATTTCCCTAGCCGCTGGTTTAGCCCCTTATAATTGGTGTGTCTAAACCCTAGATCACCAAGGCTCTCTCATAGTCCACCATACTCGCTCCGGCTTAAGGCGAAGCCCTGCGAGATCTCCCCTCTACTTCCGGTACCACGCCGTCGTGCTGCCGGAATCGCGAGGAGAGTGCTACAACCTCCGCTGTCTGCTGGAACAAGGGAGAGGAAGGTCTTCGTCGAGTACCGAACGTGTGACCGACTGCGGGAGCGCTGCCGGAGCCTTGGCGCGGAAGGATCGTCTACGCGATCTTGAGATCGGCAAGAGTACGACTACATCACCCACGAGAATCTGCTCTCATTAACCGCTTTGGAATCTTCGAGGGTGAGTTCCTCTATCGACTCGTTGCTACAATCTAGTAGATAGATCTTGGCTTGTTTGTTTGCATGCGGTAGAAATTTTTTGTTTTCCATGCTACGAACCCCTACACATACACACAAGCATTAAGATTTGAATTTAATTAATAAAATATTTTGTTAATCCTAATCTTGATTAATTAGGGAATGATCCTCATTAATATTTTTGGGGTGTTACAGCCGCCTTCTACTGGTGGTTTGGTGGAAAGAGAAGAGGAAGAAGGGGCATGTGGTCGTGATAGATAGGCTCCATTTGTCATTCTGACTAGAGCACCCTACATGTTGTCTCTAGGCTTCGGCTTGATTAAAGGAGATATTTTGCAAAATAGAAACACTTTCTTCATACTAAAAAGCATATCAAAAGTTTATATAAATATGAGTGTATCTAAACACATTTTAGTGGATAGGTACATTCAAATTTATAAAAGTTTGCGATATTCTTTTCATGGTGGAGGGATTACACTGTTTGCACCGGTCAACACCGACCGCTCAACGCGTTCATGTCGACGAATACATTGTTGTAACAGAAGCCTTGACGAATACCATTTTACAATGCAAATTGTAGAACAACTTATTTAATTAGTAAATATATTTTATAGTGTCGTCACGTCCAGCACCTCCGCCATCTCGATGACGGGAGAAGAAGGCCACGTCGCCGACGGCATGGGCAGAGGTGAGCTTCCTTGTTTACATGACGTTGTTGCCCACAATTGCTTCCATCCTCGACCTGGTTCTCCTTTGCGCCGCCGCCCAGGTTCCCTTCATCGCCTCGCGGGGCCTTCAGACGGCTTCTGGTGGTGCTTTGGTGGAAACAGAGAGGAGGCGAGGAAGAAAGGAGGAAGAAGGCAGTGGCGGAGCTAGGGGGACCACTAGGGGTCCTGCCCCCCTAAGGCGGTCAACATGAAAGAAAATTATGATTAAGTCTAGTTTAGACAGATTTTTAGAGGATTTAACTTAATTGCTCCCCCGATAAAAAATTATCAGGTTTGGCCCCTCTAAGATGCAATCCTGCTTCCGCCACTGGAAGAAGGGGTATATGATAGTGATAGATAGGCCCCATTTGTCATTTTGACTAGAGAACCCTACCTGTTGTCTCTAGGATTGGACTTGATTAAAGGAGAGTTTTTGCCAAAGAAAATACTTTCTTCGTACTAAAAAGAATATCATAATGCTTTTTAAATATAAGTGTATCTAGACACATTCTAGTGGCATTTAAATTTATAAAAAATTGCGATATTCTTTTCAAAGTGAAGGGATTAATTACACTATTTGCACCGGTCAACACCCACACGTCCACGAATACATCGTTGTAACAGAAGCCTTGACCATAATGAAACCTCCACCATATTTAATCGCCGTAAATCGTCGTATTCATAACGTTGATCTATTGAAAAGGGTGTCAAGTACTGTTGGTGGATTTTACTCGTTTTCCTTTTTTGCGTAGCCGCGGTTTGATTGACTTCTCGCAATGAAAGCTCGTTAATTTCCCCGGACCGGATGCCACACAAGTCCCGGACCGACGGCGACCGAGTCAATCTGCAGATATCCTAATAAATGCGGATCGGAACAAACTGGTCAGAAGACGGAAGACTCTCATAACTGGGCTAGTCGCTGCACATCTTTCGCCCTACTCTGACAATTCGTGCAACTTAGCGCGTGCGACGGATGGACGGACCATCACCGTCGGGTCGCCCAGCGGGGAACAACGTTAACGCGTCTGCTCCGGTCGCTCTCCTCGATCGTCTCATGCGTGCGCGTCGACGCGTCGTCGTAGGAAGCGTTCAATTCATCGATTCTCTTTGGTTTGCAGGCGCACGTAACGCTTTAGCAGACAGCTCTACTTCCTGGCGACCACTTTGGCTTGTAGCAGCCGTGAAGAGGGCGCGAGGCTGAGCTAGGGTTTAGACCAGTTTGTGGTGCGGAAGGAGCCAGAGAAACACCTACATTAGACCCCTTCAACTTCACTTTGGTGGTTTCGACCTTAGGCACAGTCAGAATCCTTATTCTATCGTAGTAGGATTCTACCACTTTACCTTCTAAATTGATCGGATGATACTAGGGATTCCACTAAATAGTTTTGCAATTCTACTGGTAGTTATGATCCTATAATTTGCAAACTCAATTACCGGATAAGCGTCGATCCAATCCCACAGCGGTATTTAGCATCCTGAGCCGCTGCCACGTGCTTTTTTTTTCGAAATTCCAGCGATTTATTAATAATCATTAACAACAGTACAAAGAGTTCTAAAAATAATAAAAATTATAAATGGCCAATGGACCACCTAGCGGCAACTACAAACATTGGCACGAGCCGAAGGCGCGCCACCGTCCTCGCCCCTCCATCACCGGAGTTGGACAAACCTTGTCGTAGTAGAATTTGTTGTAGTAGACAAACGGGAAATCGTCGTGCTAAGGCCCAAATGGACCAGCGCACCAGAGCAGCAACCATCGCCGAAGATGACCAACGTAGATCAGAAGAGACTGACCTCAAAACACACCAACGAAAAACGATCAGATCCCATGGGATCCGCCACACGACTTCACGCGTCCTCCGTCGATACTAGACGCACTATCGAAGCGAGGATAGGACAGAGAGTACCTTATTCTAACTTCAGGACATAGCCGCCGCCCCAACATCCTGAAGAAGACACTGAAAATAGTCTAAACAAAACACTGAGACCTTTTACCGACGAGTGACCGTGGTCCGCCATGCCTCCAAGGCCCTAAGACCGCCGAAGACGGGACAGACCGATGACATCGCCAGCGGAGGGAAGAAACCCTAGATGGGTTTGCCGCCGCCTCCTGGGAGAGGCTCTCTCTTGATGGATAAGCGTCGATCCAATCCCACATCGTCATGAGCCGCTGCTGCCACATGCTCAACTATGTTTTCAAGATAACATAAGATTTTATTTTATTTTTATCGTGCATCAGATGAATAGTGCAATTTTAAATGGGCATATGTTTTTCTAAAATTTGTTATATTTGTGTTGTTTATGGTACCCAAAATACAAAGTATTTCCATTGAAAATTTGCAGACTAATATTAAAGATTCTTGCCTACACAAAGATATTTGATGCTTTAAAAAAATCAAAAAATGTTCTCCATTGAGTCCGTGCTCCAAAGTGATTGTCTGATATCGGGGGCGTCACTTTTGAGAACGGGCTCCACGGTGGATATTTCTTTGAAAGGTTCAAAGTTTAGATTTAAAAAATTCAAAAAAATAGGACATAGATAATGATTTATAGTATGTGCACGCAATAAATCATGTGTAAAAAAATTATATTTTAACATTAGCAAAAAAGAGAAATTTTTAGATCTAGACGTGAACAATGCAAATTTGAGTGGGCCTCTGTTTCTTCAGATTTGTTATATTTGTTTTTTATTGCACCCAAAATATAAAGTATTTTCTATTAAAAATTTGCGGACTTGTAGTATTTAGTATTACTAGCAAAGCCGTGCGTTGCACCGGAAGAAATAAATTATCAAACTCCCGAGCAAACCATCCGTGGACACTTCTCCTCTTTGTCATCATCATTGGCTAGCGAGAGGCAACAATGAACTCCTGAGACACAAGAATTAGAATAGAAAGCGGATCGAGATCCATGAGAAATTCGAAGCGATCCACCGAAGAGGCAGTTTCTTCTTGCTCATTCTTAGTAGAGGCTGATCAAGTAATCACATAGGCAAGAGAATATGATCTAAAAGTAATTTTCTATTGATTAACAACTTGTTTCCAATTTGAATTTAAATCATCGGCCGCTACACTCAATTTACAACATACCTAACTACACCATGCTCTTTTCACCACCTGTTATTGCACAAGAATGATGGTTGTCAGCTGAAATATCTAGAGCTTTCTCACCTACATGGAAAAGAAGAACTGAAGAGCCATTTGTAACATACAGAAATTGTATGGTAGAGATGTCGTAAATTCATGGAATTGGAGACTAAAACTTTTAATTTCTTATGCATGAGGTATCTGACAGATGGAAAAAATTATATATACATCAAAAGTTAATTCTTTAATTATATGATAAGTTTTTATATCATCGAAGATCGTAAGATTGTATGGCACTTTCAGTACACTGCTATAAAAATCACAAGCTTAAAAAAAGTGTTATACAACCTGCACCTCATGCTGCACCTCACCTGGTCGATCAATCTTTAAGTCAATAGGGTCCTTCTTTTAACACGAAACAATAGCCAAAACTTTCACCAAACCACAAAACTCCAAAATAAAACATATCTTTCTAGCCTAATCTTCAATGGGGTGCCCATGGTTCCGGGAGCTCCGTTGACCTAATAACCAGGCGACCAAGACGTCGCACGACACAGGAGATTCTAAAGCAGCGACATGCGACATCGAGTACGTACCGGTGACCTGAGTATGGCCGCTGCTTCATGGGACTTTTGGTCGGCATACCAACCCGTACGGAAGAACGGGTAGAGACGCGGTAGATGTCTGCCGACGAACGTGAAGAGTTCCCATCAGTGAACTGCAATACTTAGATCATCGCCCGCCGCCGCCATCGGAGGTCATCGGGGAGAATGCTGTTCCAAACCTCAGATTCATCTATGTACGTGGCACCAGCCGCCGCCATTGAATAGTGCGCCGCTACATAAACATACGTAGGCGACGCTTTTCTCAAGGCCGTCACCGCGCTGGCTCCAGTAATTCTGAAGGTAGTTCGACGACTCGGGCCTTGGTCGAGCATGGTGGTGATATCAGTCAATAGTCACCGAGGCCATATCCGGCGACAAACACGCTGACTATCAACTATCAAGTTTCTAGCGACCCTGCTGATCGGCAGAGTTAGACTCAACGACCACGATATAGTTCGACACTGCACCCTTTTATATATTTTTATATACGTGATGCCGACTTGATCGAAACTTGTACTGATTTTAACGCCCATGCACTCGGATATATATAGCCTATTAATTAAAAAGAAGAAGCCAACCGTTACCCCACGTATTACTTATAGGTAGCATGGTGGGTAATGATTTCTATTTGGCTGGAGTATATCCGTGTTGGGCCACGCAGAGATAAAACAAAAACTTTTCCTCTAACGTGGTGATCCCAAGACCTAGCTGAGGTAGAAGGCCACGAGGTTTACCACTAGACGCGCGGTTGCGGATTACTGATGAAGCGCGTCAGTTGATGCAGTGCAGTCCTCACGATCCGATCGTCCTGGTGCTGATCGCACAGCACCTCTGCTGGTATCCACACGTACAAGGAGGAGCGCCGGCGGCGAACTGCTAGGTTCGTTACGGCGGCTGGACTGCTGTGGAGCTAGGGTTTCCAACACATGGAATAACCTAACCGAACAACGATTAACCCTTCTGGGTTACTGTGCTCCACTATATATAGGGAGTGAACGTGGGCTCTGCTCGCGCGACCCATTCACTAAAGCCCATATAAAACTAGTCACCGTGAGTCCAACTCACTAACTCAGTCCTAATCTGGTTTAGGTCCAACCCGACCAGATTATATGTTCAGATCCAATCCGAACTTGCTCCCGCTCTTAAGTGTGTGACCCCGCAGGCTCATGGTTACTTGGACACGATTAGAGTCCAACTCACAATCGATCAATCGGCATCGGCTCCTAGCAGAACGTACCGATTCCCAAGTACCAAAGAGTCATGACGACTTGCCTTTCCAATGCGACTTACGTCCGAGTCCCTTTTGCCTCACGATATACCTTGTCAGACTATAGGCGAATATATGTCATCCCTTAAATAGTCCGACTCTCTTCTCGATCCGAGATAAGTGATTCACCCGACTAACTCTTAGTCGATCGCCTCGGTTAACACTTAACCGAGTCGTGCATGGCCATGCTTTCCGAATCATATCTCACGAGAGGGCCCAGAGAATATCTCTCCGAGTGGAGGGGCAAAATCCCATCTTGGTTATTCACATCACGCAGCTTGATTCTCAGTCGACCCGAACCCTGCCTTTATAACTGCCCAGTTACGGATCAGCGTTTGACAGAACCTAAGTCGGTGATCCTCAACTCGGACTATGCAACAACCTCAGGTCTAAGGATTACATTGATTGAGATATACAAATGATAGCTTAGTTCGTTGTACCTCAATATGGGTCAATCCGACTCGCTAAACTCTTTAGCCTAGTCTGTGTAAGTTGGAATAGCATCTCCATGCCCATGACAAGTGGAACCGAGTCATCAAGCCAACTTTCACATTGGTCTAAGTTGTGTGTCCAGCACAACCTCAATGACCAAGGATATTTAGTACAAACAACATGAATGCATAGTTCCACAACTGAATCACATATTCAATGATACACATCAGATGTTTATACAAGGACTACTTAATAACTTTATGCATACACTGGGAAATATCAGCATACATGATTGCCTCTAGGCATATTCCCAATGATCTCCAACTTGCACTAGAGTCAATCATCCGACATCACATGTCTAAGCATCTAATGCCCATGGCTCTCAGGTGCGCCTCATGCTTCGGCTGTGGTAACGGCTTTGTCAACGGATCCGCAATATTTGCATCCGTGTGTACCTTGCATAACTTGATATCACCCTGATCCACGAACTGGCGAATCAGGTGGTACCGCATGAGTATGTGCTTGTTCTTCTGGTGTTGTCTAGGTTCCTTGGCTTGTGCAATAGCACCATTGTTGTCACAATACACGTCTAACGGATTGGACGAGCCCTGAACCACACCAAGATCCATGAGGAAATTCCTCATCCAAACAGCTTCCTTTGCTGCCTCTGAGGCGGCAATATACTCAACCTACTTGTAGACGCATACGGTCTCTTGCTTGGAACTTTTCCAGCTCACGGCACCTCCGTTTATAATAAACACGTATCCGGATTGCGAACGAGAATCATCGAGTCGGTGAGATAACTCGCATCCGTAACCCTTTACACCGAGTTCATCTTCACCACCATAAACCAAGAACATATCCTTAGTCCTTCTCAAGTACTTTAGGATATTTTTAGCTTGCCTCGATGGATCTCTCCAGATCAGCCTGGTATCCGCTCACAACACTTAGAGCATAGGAAACATCCGCCTAGTACAAATCATGGCGTACATGATGGATCCAAGCTATGAAGCATATGGAATCGCACTCATCCGACTTCGCTCATCGGTTGTCGAAGGACACCGAGTCTTGCTAAGTTTTACACCATGGGACATCGGTAAGAACCCCTTCTTAGACGATTCCATGTTGAACTTTTCAACACTTTGTCCAAATAAGTACTGACTCAATCCAATGAGCCTCCTTGATCTATCTCTATAGATCCGGATTCGAGGATGTATGTTGCCTCACCCAAGTCTTTCATTGAGAAACTCCTTTCCAATGATTCCTTGGTTTCTTGCAACATCTGGACATCATTTCCAATCAGTAATATGTCATCCACATATAAGATTAGAAAATTTACTTTGTTCCCACTAAACTTCTTGTACAAACAAGAATCATGATCACTCTTGATGAAGCCAAACGATTTGACTATCTCATCAAAGCGAATATTCCAACTCCGAGATGCTTGCTTCAACCCATAAATGGATTTCTGAAGTTTGCATACCTTGTCAGCATTAGCCGGATCGACAAAACCCTCGCTGTATCATATACACGTCCTCGGTTAAATTTCCGTTAAGGAAGCCGCTTTTGACATCCATCCGCCATATCTCATAGTCGAAATAGGCCGCTATAGCTAACATGATCCGAACTGATTTAAGCATCGCTACGGCGAAAGTCTCGTCGTAATCAACTCCTTGAACTTGTCGGAACCCCTTCGCGACAAGGCGTGCTTTATAGATTGAAACATTTCCATCCATATCAGCTTTTCTTCTTAAAGACCCATTTGCACTCGACGGTCTTGCACCGTCTCGCAGATCAACCAAGTTCCAAACTTGATTTTCATCCATGGACTTTATCTCGGATCTCATGGCTCCAAGCCATGACTCGAATCAGATCCCACCATCGCTCGAATAATTTGCCTACCATCATCGCTAACAAGAACACATCACGAACACTTCGTAATCTTGCCGATCTTCGTAGTACAGGTGCTGCTGTCGGCTCAATTCCACGATCGGCTCAACCTCCAAGGTTTTTGCCGATTCGCTATTAGCCGATTCTCTATTAGCCGATTCCTCTCGAATTTCTTCGAGTTGCACCGTGCTCCCACTTACTCCCCGACTGAGAAACTCTTTCTCAAGGAAGACACCGTTCCGAGCGACAAACACTTTGCCCTCTTCTCGGTTGTAGAAGTAGTAACCCAAGGTTTCCCTCGGATACCCCACGAAAATACATTTATCCGACTTGGCCGTAAGCTTGTCCGACTGAAGTCGCTTGACAAAAGCTTCACAACCCAAATCTTAAGAAAAGACAAACTCGGCTTTTTGCCTGTCCACATCTCATGCGGTGTCTTCTCTACCGATTTTGATGGTACTTTGTTTAGTGTGAACGCCGCTGTTTCTAGACAATAACCCCAAAATGATAAAGGTAGATCTGTCTGACTCATCATTGATCGTACCATGTCCAACAAGGTCCGATTCCGCCTTTCCGAAACACCATTCCTTTGTATGCGTTCTGGCGGAGTAAGTTGAGGAACTATTCCACAACTTTTCGATGGTCATCAAACTCATGGCTCATGTACTCGCCTCCTCGGTCCGATCAAGAAACTTTATTTTCTTGCCGAGTTGATTACGTGCTTCATTCGAATTCTTTGAACTTTTCAAAGGCTTCCGACTTATGTTTCATCAAGTAGATATATCCATACCTACTCAAATCATTTGAAGGTAATGAAGTACTCATAACCACCCCGGTCGTCGTGCTCATTGGTCCACATACATCACTATGTACTAGTCCCAACAAGTCGGACGCCTTTCGCAACTCTTTGCAAAAGGTGTCTTGGTCATTTTGCCGAGTAGGCAAGATTCGCATGTCTCGAACGACTCTAAGTCGAACGAAGTTAGAGTCCATCATCATGGAGCTTCTTCATGCTTCCAACTTATATGACCAAGCCGACGGTGCAAAAGTAAGTCATATTCAGATCATTTGGTTTCAACCTTTAACATTTATGTTATAAACCGACTCACCATCAAGATTCAAAATAAATAACCTGCTCGACGGGTGCAAAGCCGTGAAACATATCATTCAAATACAAAGAACAACCATTATTCTTGATATTCGACTCATAGCCTTGCCTCATCAAACATGAAGCGAAATAATGTTTCGACTAAGCCTTTGGAACATAATAACAATTATTTAGTTCCATAATGAATCCGAAGGTAAATGAAGTTGCATCGCGTCGACTTCCAACGCAGCAACTCTTGCTTTGTTGCCGACTCGAATATCAACCTTGCCTCTTGCTACGCTCCTAGTTCTTACCGGTCCACGCAACGAGTTGCGATGTGAATAATCGATCCGTATCATATACCCAAGAACTATTAGGTGCATCAAGAAGATATATGTCTATAACATTGCAAACAAGTGTACCTGAGTCAAGTCATACCTCCACTCTTGGCTTTGTCGCCAAGTACTTGCGCAGTTCCTCTTCCAATGGCCATCCGCCTTGCGGAGAAGCAAGTGGATCCGGTTGAAGGAGATGGCTTAGTCCCGAGGAAGCGCTTGGGACAGGGTCCCGAGCGCTTTCCTCCCGACTTAGCCTTCTTCTTAGTCCAAGAACTCTTCTTGAACTTAGCCTTATTCTCGCACCATCAACACTTGGTGGTGCCCTTCTTGATATCCGCCTCCGCTTGAGCATCTCATGCAATTCGGTGAGCTTCTTATCCATGCCATGCATGTGGTAGTTCAAATGAACTGCCCATATGCACTAGGAAGAGAGTTCAGAATTATATCCGTAGCGAACTCTTCGCTTATGGGGTAGCCAAGCCTCTCCAGACCGCACGTAACCAACCATTTTGATCACATGCGACTCGGTGGATCACCATCCTTAAGCTTGCAACTCAAAGAGCACGAGAGACTTGATACCTCTCGGTCTTTGCACGAGCTCGAACATACTTTTGAGGCTTTCGATCATATCGTAGGCCTCAACATGCTCGAACTGCTTTTGCAAGTCCGGTTCCATGTGAGCAAGCATAAGACAGCTAATATCCGTGGACTCATCTTTAGCCCGGTAGGCATTGGTAGCATGACGATCGCATTCTCATTCGGCTCATCCGAAGTGGGTTGTCTAGGACATGGTCCTTCTTTTCTTGTTTGAGAACAATTCTCAGATTTCGATACAGTTGGTAAAATTAGTGTCGTTCAGTTTATCTTTCTCAAGAATGGTTCTCAACGCAAAACCGGATATCTGAGAGTGACTGCTACTTGGTGCCATGATCTACAATGTAAAATATGCAAAACACTTAAGACATGTATTCATAAAAGAGCAAGAATATTAAACATTTTAATATTTTATGCTCCCACTAGAACCAACACCCCTCCGATGGTTACTTAGTGATTCAGGATCCTAAATAAGCAAGTCGTCTAGTGAGCTTTAACATCACCGCTAGCCGCCAAGTGATCTAGGTAGACAACTCCTTGTCAATCGCATCCCATGCGACTCCTGTTGGACGGGTGGCATCACATGCCCCGGCTCCCATCCGACTTTTCCCCGAGTCCCACAACCGTTGTGATAGACCCGTCTAGCTTACCAAGTGTTTCTGCAGTAAGAGTCCGACTCGAACCCACCTAGTCGAAAAGAATTGGCAGCATCTCAATTTTATGAGCCCACTACCAAAAATGTCCAACTTGTGATGGTGCAAACACTGGCAGGAAAACCGACTAGACCTTCTTTGAGGGATTAAATTTTACCGACTATCTAATAGAGGTAAAACTGAGACATAACAATAACACAAAATAAAGCAATTATAATGTGAAATGGTATGGCTCTCTTCATGGCGATCTTCATCTCCACAAAGCCTGTAATCCGACTCGTGCCAACTCTTGTCACTTGCCGTCTTACTCCATGTCGCCGACATGTACAACGCCTTGCATGCCTTCCGGGTTCTCAAACAGCTACACTAGCTTAGTAAAGTGAATTACATAGAGAATCCGACACGCAGGTCGTTATACAATAAAAAATGACAAGACCTAGGCTCCACCGGCCGACAAAAACCGTGATTCGCAGATCACGTATGGATTACACATACATCACATGCACATGAACCATACCATTCACAACTTCCTGCAAAACAAGTTATGCATAGATACAATATCTACCGGCGTTGTGAAATTGCAACGACATCTAAGGCGCTTCTGACGTGAAGCGGCGGTTGATCTTGATGCAGTCCTCACGATCCGATCGTCCCGGTGCGATCGCACAGCACCTCTTTGGTATCCACATTACAAGGAGGGCGTAATCGCTAGGTTCGATTACGGCCGGACTGCCGTGGAGCTAGGGTTTCCAACACATGGAATAACCTAACCGAACAACGATTAACCCTTCGGTTCGTGCTCCACTATATATAGGAGTGAACGTGGGCTCTGCTCGCGACCCATTCACTAAAGCCCATATAAAACTAGTCACCGTGAGTCCAACTCACTAACTCGTCCTAATCTGGTTTAGGTCCAACCCGACCAGATTATATGTTCGAATCCAATCCGAACTTGCTCCGCTCTTAAGTGTGTGACCCAAGAGCTCATGGTTACTTGGACACGATTAGAGTCCAACTCACAATCGATCAATCGGCATCGGCTCCTAGCGAGCGTCGATTCCCAAGTACCAAAGAGTCATGACGACTTGCCTTTCCAATGCGACTTACGTCCGAGTCCCTTTTGCCTCACGATATACCTTGTCAGACTATAGGCGAATATATGTCATCCCTTAAATAGTCCGACTCTCTTCTCGATCCGAGATAAGTGCTTCACCCGACTAACTCTTAGTCGATCGCCTCGTTAACACTTAACCGAGTCGTGCATGGCCATGCTTTCTGAATCATATCTCATGAGAGGGCCCAGAGAATATCTCTCCAAGTGGAGGGGCAAAATCCCATCTTGGTTATTCAAATCACGCAGCTTGATTCTCAGTCGACCCAAACCCTGCCTTTATAACTGCCCAGTTACGGATCAGCGTTTTACAGAACCTAAGTCGGTGATCCTCAACTCGTACTATGCAACAACCTCAGGTCTAACGATTACATTGATTGAGATATACAAATGACAACTTAGTTCGTTGTACCTCAATATGGGTCAATCCGACTCGCTAAACTCTTTAGCCTAGTCTGTGTAAGTTGGAATAGCATCTCCATGCCCATGACAAGTGGAACCGAGTCATCAAGCCAACTTTCACATTGGTCTAAGTTGTGTGTCCAGCACAACCTCAATGACCAAGGATATTTAGTACAAACAACATGAATGCATAGTTCCACAACTGAATCACATATTCAATGATACACATCAGATGTTTATACAAGGACTACTTAATAACTTTATGAATACAATGGGAAATATCATCATACATGATTGCCTCTAGGGCATATTCCCAACAATCCGTCCAAAAAATGTAGAAACTATAAGAAACACTCCTTCTTTTATTATTAGGTATAGAGTATAGATATTAGATATAAATAAAGATTATATACGTAACGCCGACTTGATCGAGCCTTGTACTGATTTTAACGTCCATGTACTCGGATATATATAGCCTATTTAATTAAAAGAAAAAAAGAGAAACCAACCGTTACCTCCACATATTACTTATAGGTGGCATGGTGGGTAATAATTTCTAATTGGCAGGGGTATATCCGTCTAAAAAAATGTAGGAACTACAAGAACTGGTCATTCCTTTATTATTAGGTATGGATATAGATATAGATTATATACGTGATGCCGACTTAATCGATACTTGTACTGATTTTAACGCTCATGCACTCGGATATATATAGCCTATTAATTAAAAGAAAAAAAGGAGAAATCAACCTTTACCCCACATTTTACTTATAGGTGGCATGATGGGTAATAATTCCTAATTAGTAGGGGTATATCCGTCCAAAAAAAGTATAGGAATTACAAGAAAACGCTCGTTCCTTTATTATTATATATAGATTGACTACATAAAGATATTTTTTCAAAATTATTTGATACTTTTTGAAAAATTCAAAAAAGCCATTCATGGAGCATGTGCTTCAAAGTGATTTTCCGAAACCGGGAGCGTCGCTTTGGAGCACAGGCTCTACGGTGGGCTTTTTTTGGTTGAAAAAAGTTTGAATTTAAAGATTCAAAAAAATAAAAATAAAAACAAAACATAGATAATAATTTATAATACACATATGCAATAAATCATGTGAAAAAACATTGTTATTTGGCCTCAACAAAAAAGAGATATTTGCAGATCTGGACGAGAACTATGCAATTCTGAATCGGCCTCTGTTTTTCTAAAATTTGTTATATTTTTTTATTGCACGCAATACAAAGTATTTTCTGTTGGAAATTTGCAGACTTGTCCTTGCCTTTCTTTTAAAGTACTGCCTATGTTACTCAGAACGAGATACAAATATAAATAAAAAGCTTGCAAGGGCGAAGGAGTCTTCGAGTCCAATGCATAATCACACGCATGTCCGTAGGGGTGGAAACAGAAGCATATCATGTTTCGTAAGAGCATTACAATACGATGACGTCAACTTTTCAATATGTTTGCCATATTGGATTTTTGTCTATTTGAAGGAGAGAGAAACAAAAGAGAGAGAATATTGTCTTTCCTTAGATAAGGGATGATCTCTTAGAAATAAGAGAAGACTATTTTCTCTATTGTACCATATGCCCTCCTTAGTCAACCAATTTCTTACTCTCTCCGATCCTAAATAAGTGTCACGGTTTTGAACTAACTCTAGTTCAAAATGGCGACACTTATTTAGGATCGGAGGTAGTACTAAAAATAGTTAATCCTCATTAATTGCTAGAGATAGCAGTAAGAGATAGTGCATTGTATAAGTTATTTATTATGTCTTTTCTAAATGATGTGAAGAGCTAAGAAAAAGCATATCTTTCCTAGCATTGTACGTGCTCTAAGGAAGCAACTAAAATTCAGACAACCAACAAATCACACGCATGTTCGTAGAGTTTTCCCTAGTCTTAGGATTATCCATACATGACCATCCATGTTGGGTAAACACCAATCTCACAACCTTCCTCAGACGTGCACATGACTTGGCCACCAACCTACAGCGAGTTTCTTCAGTGTGGGGTGATTTCAGGAGGTCTTCTACAGAAGCTCTAACTATTACAGATACAATGGAGATGATCCCTGAAGCGTCTGATACACTAATACAGGGGATGTTAATCTACGGGAGCCATTTCTTAGCAGATTCGTCGAGTTCTGACGAAATATCTTAAAGAAACAATGATTCATGTCACACCTGAGGTGGCACCAGGTGCAAGGGGCGCGTCCACGTCGGCAGAAGGTGATGACACAGAAGGATGAGGTGGCGAGATGTGATTGGAGGTTGGCAACCTGTGTGTTGCTGTAGGATAGTGGATGCCAGTTGTGTTTGGCGAGAGGTTAAATAGCAGAGCAAGAAAAGGAATAGGCAAAAAAGAATAGTCGTGTTCTCCTCTTGTTAATCTCTCCTTCTATTCTTCCCCAAGACAAACGCACTTATTCTGTAATTCATTGTATAGAAGGTTTGGTGAATCCAATTCATACACCTTGGGCATAACAATTGGTATCAGATTCGTCGGTTCTGGGCGTTTCCGCGGGTTGACAGGTTCGAGTGGCTGTTTTCGGATCGCTCACTTGGTAAAATCCTCATCTCCGGTTCGGTCTCGGCATCACGACGGCGCCATTCAAGCCAAGCGCTCAAGTTCGGTTCACGGTCAACGCCATGGAGGAGATGGAAGTGCAGCTGATCGAGAAGCTCTCCAAGCTCGACAACGTCATCGAGCGCTTTACTACCTTTGATGCCAAGTTGGATCGATGATGACCCACAAGTATAGGGGGTGTATCGTAGTACTTTCGATAAATAGGAGTGTTGATCCCAACGAGGAGAAGAAGGTGTTGAATAGTGGTATGGAGCAGGAAATCTCTGTAAATACTTAGCAAACGGATTTTTAGGGGTTTTCTGATAAAGCAACAAAACAAAGTGCAAGTAATAAAGACAACGAACAACTGCAGCAAGTGACCCAATCCTTTCTTAGAAAAGGGCAAGCCGGTGGAAATACTTATAATGACCAAACGTTCTCGAGGACACATGGGAATTCTGTCAAGTGCTTTCGCTTCAAATAGATGAGTACTCTTCTTTAGTGTTGTAAGTGTTGTGTGGATGGACCTGTGCTAATGTACCGACCTTACTTGGGCTAATACATACTTGTGATTAAATCCCCTGCAAGCATACGCAACTATAGGAAAGCAATTAAGATATAAACCTAACCATAGCCTTAAACTCTGAGATCCTACGCTCCCTTGTGCAATGGTTTCCTAACGGGGGTTCAGGTTTTTGTCACTCCGGCAACCCCATAATTAGTAGCCAAATACACAATGCACTCCCCTAGGCCCATAAATGGTGAAGTATCATGTAGTCGACGTTCACATGACACCACTAGAAGAATAGCACCACAACTTAAATACTAAACCATTGAATAATATCTCAACACAAATCCACTACTAACAACATGACTTCTCCCATGTTCTCAAGAACTAAACGAACTACTCACAAGACATCATATGGATCAAGATCAAAGATGATATGGTGATGGATAACAATCTGAACATAAACAATAATCCAATGGTTTCACTCACAAGCATCAACTACAATAGTAATCAAAACCGGGAAAGTTTCCCCTAAGAATTATGCAAGTATTCAACACGATTGTTACAGCGGGATGGAGTGGTGATGATGGTGCTGATGGAGATGATGGTGTGGATGATGATGGTGATGATCATGATGAATCCTAGCTTGATGATGGTGTTGATGGCGACGATCTCCCCTCTCCGGGAAGGAATTTCCCCGACAGAAATCTGTCTGCCGGAGAGCTCTTTCTCTCTCGGTGTTTTCTGCCCCGCAGAGGCGGTGGAATCTTTCTGTGGTCGCCCCCCTTGTTTTAGGGTTCCTAGAGGAAGATATAGGCGAGAGGGAGGAGTCGGAGGCCGGCCAGATGGGCGACACCCACCCTAGGCAAGTATTCAACACGATTGTTACAGCGGGATGGAGTTGTGATGATGGTGATGATGGAGATGATGGTGTGGATGATGATGGTGATGATCATGATGAATCCTAGCTTGATGATGGTGTTGATGGCGACGATCTCCCCTCTCCGGGAAGGAATTTCCCTGACAGAAATTTGTCTGCCGGAGAGCTCTTTCTCTCTCGGTGTTTTCCGCCCCGCAGAGGCGGCGGAATCTTTCTGTGGTCGTCCCCCTTGTTTTAGGGTTCCTAGAGGAAGATATAGGCGAGAGGGCGGAGTCGGAGGCCGGCCAGATGGTCCACACCCACCCTAGGTGCGGCCCATGGGGGCCCGCGCCTGGGGGAGTGTGGGCCCCATGTGGCCCAACTCTGCCTCCCCTTATGGCTTCCTTCGTCTTCTGGGAAAATATAATTTTCCATGATTTTTCTGGTATTTTTCTGATCTTCGCGAAATTGCATCAAAACACCTCTTTTTCCATCAGAATCCTGACTCCGGCAGTCCATCCTCCAAGAATCATCCAACATGCAAAAACATAGGAAAATACATAAGTAACACCTCATAATAAGACACATATCAATGAATAGAGGCAAATTATGATATAGAATGGTGATGCAAATTGGACGTATCAACTCCCCCCAAGCTTAGACCTTCGCTTGTCCCCAAGCGAAAACTGAGCTCAGTAAACATGTCCACATGTTTATGGAGTGAAGTGTCAATAAAATAATACAGACAAGAAGCATCACACTTACCATTACACAACTCATAGAAGAAAGCAACTCACCATTATATAACTTAGCTGGCAACAAGTACAGGAGTCACAATAGAGATGCATAAAGATAAATCATAATTGGAATTGACACACTTTGTTCTTGGTCAGAGAACAGATGGCAAACACTTTCACAAAAATCTTTTGTAGAAGTCTTCAAAAACCGGAGCACTCTTTGCCTAAAAAGGTTTTTCACAATGGTGGCTTTCAAAGTAATACTCAATAGATAAGAGTCTTGTGCAAACAAGGAAGATAAAGAACACGAGTGAATAAATCATCAAATGAATGCTGGCAACACAACAACTCAAATGCTTGCTGGAGATAGGTAGGAAGTAGGTTTACTGACTCAACTTAGAAATAGGAGAAAGGTCCCTTCATAGAGGGAAGCAGGGATTTAAAGTCAAAAGGAGCTTCCAAAATATTATGGTACTTACTAGATTTGAGCCCTCATTGCCCAATCATAAGCATCTTGAGATGATTAAGGTTAATGTGAACAAGGATGGAGTATATGCTTGGCGAAATATAAGTTGGAAATCTCATGTCCCTTGAGTACGAGGGCCGCTCCTCATGCTACTCAACTTTGGTTACCGGTAAGTTCTTGTCATTATAAGTACATGTGTATCATAAAGAACCGCCAACGGGGTACCCCTTGCACATGATACAAGAGCTATCCCATAATCAAAATGACAAGGAAAGCAGACAATGAGCATCTCAGCGATCTTTTTATTTGCTATTTGCATAGGTTTTTATTGAGGATGCTTCACAGATTTCTCACCATGGTTATGCTGCAAGTTTCCACCATGATTAGGCATGGCTTAGGCTAGCGGCCCAGGCATTTCTCTAACACACATACATAACTCCATGGAATTACAAGTTCCCCTTTTATTTCACACCGACGACATCCGCAAACAAAAGAGCATGATATCAACTGTATAAGTATCCATAAGTGTTGAATGTGTTCCCTGTGACAGCACGGTTCTGCTAATCCCAACGTATAGATGCAAGCATATACAACTTCGATGACACAATGGTTCAAGTATATTAGGGGCAAGAAAATAAGGTGTGCCATCAAGTTCGTGAGAGCTTTACTAACTAGTTTTCACATAACAAAATAATTTTTAATTCGAAAGATAGATGAAGTTTGATAATTTGCTTGGAATATCTATAATGCTAATAGGTAGATATGGTGGACACAAATAGCACATGTTTTGGTTCAAAGGGATTGGATGCATGAGAAGTAAGCCTTCTCAACACAGGTTTTTGGCTAGCAAGGCTGGGTAGCAAGCAAAAGAGTTGAGAGAAACAAGCAAACCTAAAGTGATAAAGACAAACATGCAATCTTCCTTGAAGACACAAAATATCTTAAATATAGAATACTAAGCTTATGAGCCAATCAAGAAAGAAAATTAATGATACATAATACATGTAAGCTTTTTCTCTTTTCCTTTCAAACCTCAAAAAGTGTTGCTACTGACGAGAGCTCGATTTGCCAAAACAAATTTAGATCTACTTGATGCTCCCAAAGTGATGCCAATACTGATCAACAAGATCAATCATATAATAGAGATTGCAAACTAAAATAAGAAGTGCAAAAAGTAAAAGATGAAACTTCTCATTAATATTACATAAAGGCACTCACACCAAGGGATACATAGATAACCAACTAAAGGAGAGATATTTCCACAATGCAAACAAACCTATAAGATAACTTCTCTACCAAAGATACGAATCCACTAAAAAGTAAAAGATAAAAGATAATAATGTGATACCGTGACACTCCCCCAAGCTTGGAACAAGCCAAGGGGATGCCAAACCTGATGACGAATTACTCCTTCGATGGTGGTGGTGTTCTTTTGATAAGCTCCTCAATCAGTTTCCTCAAATCTTCAATCTCGAAGGTCAGAGTACGAATCAATTTCGAGTTTTGCTCAATGTGGTTCATGATCATATCGGACCAGGAGTCCTAATCCTTGATATTCTTTCCCCACTCTTCCTTCTTAGTATGTTCCTTCCCTGCATAGTTAGAAAGAGGCAGATCCCAAACCGAGGGCAAGTTCCCTTTTGGCACATGTTGGTATTGTTGCTCATGTATAAGAGTATGGAAGGGATTCTTGGTACGTGGATGAGGTGACCGTGGAACGAATACAAGACGTGGAGGTTTCCCTCTTGTAGACATCTGTGCTGTCCTCCTAAGCTTGGTAGGGTTTGCCACCACTCCAATGCTTGTGATGATAGTGCGGGTGTCCGGATGCTCGTCCTCCTCCATGTCTTCTTCATCCCCTACCAAAATCTCCTCCTCCTTGGGGTTTTGAGGATCATACTCTTCGGGGTTCTTGCCTTTGTCGTTGGCAAAGACCATGGTGCTCTAGACTTGAGAAGATTTCCTGACAGAAACAGATCAAAACAAAAACACGACGAGAACACGATACACGAACCTCGGGGGATCTGGGTGGGTATATATTACGAAGTTTCAATGCATAAGGAAGGTACTGGTGCGGAAATGAGGCGGAGACGGATCTCGGGGGGCTCATACCCCCTCCAGGAGCGGCCAGCTGGGGCCTGCGCCTGGGGTGGGTGTGGCCACCCTGGCCTCCGTTTCCTCCTCTGTTTTGTTTCGTAGCATTCCGTATGTAATAAAAACATCAAAAATATAAAAAGATTGGGTTTTCATGAACCTTATGTTTTCACCACTTTTACCTAATCAAAGACGAACTCTACATATTCCTTTTCTCCTTCTCCTGGAAATTTCTTTCATGCAAGTCATTCCACAAACCTCAATGGCAACATTAGTGTAAGAAAAAACAATAAACTTTTAGGTACACACTTCAACTGAAATCTATCAAAATAAAAGCTACTGTAGCAACTCCTTTCCAAGAACCCAAAAGAATCTGGAAGGGAATCAATAAAAGAGGCAAATGCAAATGATGGTAGAAATATGTCAAAACAGACCAACAGGTAAAGATTAATTTTTTCGAAAACCTTCTATTTCTCAAATCAAAAAGTGCAAAACTAATGAAAGTTGGGTAACAACTTGGAGAACAAGCACAGGAAAAGACAGATCCATCTGAAGTACTGACCTCCCTCATGAATTTTTCCAATGCAGCACAAAAATCTGTCCCAGGACAGCCACTTTTCACAACTCCTCCATTTCACAAAAGTAGTTAAACTTGACACAAAAACCAAAAAAAAAGGATAAGGAGAGGTTATTACTGAGGTAATAACTTCCAAGACTCTAAAAAACTATTGGTTTATCTCCCAAGAAGTACTTTTCTTTATTGCCTTTAAGTTAGGCTTGATAGTTTCAAAAATGCTCACATAGGAGATATATATCTGGAGTGAAAGAGAGCATCAAGAAGCAAATAACCAACACATTTGAGTCTAACCCACTTCCTATGCATGGGGGTATCATGAGAAAACAAATTGTTTAAAAAAAATCCACTAGCATAGGAAGACAAAACAAATGCAACTTCAAAGGTTTCAACATGAAACGGGGAAACTTAACATTATTGAGATGCATAAAACCATGTTTTCCTCTCTAATAATAACTTTCAGTAGCACTATGAATAAATTTTACAATATAACTATCACTGGCAACAACTTTATCATCAAAATGTGCATACTTACAATCACCAAAAATAGGTCCAAGGCCATAAACCAGATCAATAGAAGAAAGTTGTTCCATCCTAAAATCTTTATTAGGCAAACTATTTTCACAAGGAGCTTTAGCAAATTTGGAAAAGTTAAACTCATAAGAATCTCCATCAAACTTAGTTAAAACTTTTTCCTTTTTACAATCTATAATAGCTCCACAATGTTGGAGATATGCCCAAGAGGCAATAATAAAAGTAGTTATTATTTAATCTTTGTGTTTATGATAAATGTTTACATTCATGCTATAATAGTATTAACCGGAAACATTAATACTTGTGTGATTTGTAAACTAAATTAGAGTCCCTGGTAAAGCCTCTTTATAATACTAGCTTGTTGGTTAACAGATGATCGTGGTTTCTCTATCATGAACATTGATATGTTATTAACAACAAGATCATATCATTAGGAGAATGGTATGATGGACATACTCCTATAGATAAGCGTAGCATAAATATCAAAGTCATTTCAATAGTTCATTTGCTATAACCTTTCTGATACATAGTAACCTAATTCCTTCGACCATGAGATCATGCTAATCACCATCACCGGAAGGATGCTTTGATGACATCAAACACCACACCGTAACTGGGTGGCTATAAAGGTGGCATTGAGTGTTCGGAAAGTATGGGTTGAGGCGCATGGATCAAGAGTGGGATTTTTCCATCCATATGATGGATAGATATACTCTGGGCCCTCTCGGTGGAATGTCATCCAATTAGCTTGCAAGCATGTGACTGGATCACAAGGGATCACATATCACGGGAACGAGAAAAGAGTACTTATCGGTAACGAGGTTGAACTAGGTATGCAGAGATACCGTCAATAAAAACATCAGATAAGTAAACTATCGTGAGACAAAGGGAAATTGGTATCGTATGTAAGTGGTTCATTCGATCGCAAAGTAATCGTAAAAATATGTGGGAGCCATATGAATTTCCAGATTCCTCTGTTAGTTATTGATCGGAGAAGTGTCTCGGTCATGTCTGCATAATTCACGAACCGTAGGGAGACACACTTCAGGATTCGATGTTGTTTAGTAGATATGGAATGTTAGTAGGGATATCGAATGTTGTTCGGAGTCTCGGATGGGATCCGGGATATCACGAGGAGATCCAGAATGGTCCGGAGAATAAGATTCATATAAGGAAAGTCCGATCCGGAGTTCGGGAAAGATTCCAATGTTTTCATCGGAGAGGTTCTAGAAGGTTCTAGAAGGTTCACCGGACCAGAAGGGGAATGGTCCATGAATGTGTCATGGGTAAGTGGAATGATTGGATCATATCCTAGGTCACTTGGTGTGGGCATTTGTGAGAGAGAATTAAAGCTCTAAAATGAAAGTCAAACGGGAGGTTTGAAAAGTCAAACTGGAACAATGGTTTCCTAGTGGAAGAAGGAAAGAGTCCTGCCAACTTGGGTTTGGAAGTGGTTTCAAACTCCCCTCCCTCAAGGCTGCCCCCCTCTCATAAATAGAGGGGGAGGGCTGCCCCAACACCACAATCCCTAGCCATTCCCGCGCCAAGCCGCCGCCGCCGCGCCGCCGCCTCACGCCGTCACCGCCTCGTCGCCGCCGCACTAGCCTCCGCCGATACCTCCTCCTCCTCCTGGTCTTCTAAACCCTAGATCACCGGGAAACCCTAGATCCACCATAACTCGCACCGGCTTAGGCGAAGCCCTGCGGGATTTTGCCTCTACTTCCGACACCACGCCGTCATGCTGCCGGAATCGCGAGGGGAGAACTACAACCTCCGCTGCCTACTGGAACAAGGGAGAGGAAGGTCTTCATCGAGTACCGGACGTGTGACCGACTGCGGAAGCGCTGCCAGAACGCAGCACCGGAGGGATCGTCTACGCGATCTTGAGATCGGCAAGTGTACGACTACATCACCCACGAGAATATGCTCTCGTTAACCGCTTTGGAATCTTCGAGGGTGAGTGCTTCTATCGACTCGTTGCTACAATCTAGTAGATAGATCTTGGCTTGTTTGTGTGCATGCGGTAGAATTTTTTTTGTTTTCCATGCTATGAACCCCTACAGTGGTATCAGAGTCGTGTCTATATGTAGATCTGTTGCACGAGTAGAACACAATGGTCATTATGGGAGGTGGTGCTTTTATTATCAATTGCTTTTTGTGTACTTTGCATCTTGCGGTATGATGGGATGAAGCGGCCCGGGCTAACCTTACATGACATCATTCATGAGACTTTCTCCTCGCTTAACATGCAACTTGTATTGCATATGTGGCTTTGCGGGTGTCTGTCTCTCCCATCATAGTAAAGATTCAATTTACAACAGACACTTGATTGTTCAAGCATCAACGTTGTGGTTCTTGTTCGTAAGTTAGAACGACACTTATTGAAAGCCCCAAACCACGTAAAACATGCAAATAAAATTAGATGCGTCTAACTTTTTTTTGCAGGGGTGTGTTGTGATGTGATATGGCCATGATTGTGATTATATATGATGTATGCAATGTTCCTTATTGTAAGTTGGCAACCGACAGGAGCCATATGGTTGTCTTTTTAATTCCGTTAAGACCTGCGTGTATATTCAAAGTAGTTGTAATAGTTGATGCTGGTGGACGACAACCATGAAGCGGCGCCATTGACCTTGACGCCATACCGGTGATGATGGAGATCATGTTCGTGCTTGAATATGGAGGTCGGAAGCACAAGAAGAAAGGCCATATCATATCACATATTATGAATTGCATGTGATGTTAATCCTTTTATGCATCTTGTATTGCTTAGTTCGCGATGGTAGCATTATAAGATGACCCCTAAAGCACAAAATTTCAAGTTTTAAAGTGTTCATCCTTAGTAAGCACTGTTGCTAAAGCTTGTTGTTTTGAAGCACCACGTCATGATCGGGTGTGTTAGATTCTGCGAGTGTATACAACGTGAGCAAGCCAGATTTGCTCATGCGGAAGCTAAGGTTTGATCTTGACGAGCCTAGCATGTACAGACATGGTCTCAGAACACGGATCACCGAAAGGTAAAGCATGAGTCATATAGTAGATATGATGAACATGTTGATTGTTTGCCGTTGAAGCCATATCAACTTTCATGATGATCGGTTTTGATGTGGTGGGTTTGGTTCGTGTGATCACTAAAACAATGTGAGGGATATTGTTTTGAGTGGGAGTTCACCTAGATTAATTTAACTATTAATTAGAACTCAATTTGTCATAATCTTAGTCTAAA
This sequence comes from Avena longiglumis, assembly GCA_030063025.1. Lineage (NCBI taxonomy): Eukaryota > Viridiplantae > Streptophyta > Magnoliopsida > Poales > Poaceae > Avena > Avena longiglumis. The sequence goes on along the minus strand of CP125974.1, from coordinate 185,919,924 downwards.
CTATTGCAAATATGTTGTAGATCAATGGAGGCCCCTACCATCAATTTTAATGTGTTCCTATAGAAAGAAAAGTTGAAAAACAATGGAAGCAACTTCGCGGATTGGTTCCGCAATTTGAGGATTGTCCTCAATGCTGGTAATTTGACCTATGTGCTGGATGCACCGCTGGGTGACCCGCCTGCAGCTGATGCTACCGATGAGGTAAAGAATGTTTTCCTCGCTTGGAAGAATCAGTACTCCACAGTTCAGTGTGCTATCTTGTATGGTTTGGAATCGGAGCTTCAGAAAAGGTTTGAGAACCATGACCCACATGATATTGTCCGTGAACTCAAAATGATATTTGAGGCTCACACGGCAGTTGAGAGTTATGAGGCTTCTGACAAGTTCTTCAACTACAAGATGGAAGAGGGCAGCTCCGTTAGTGAGCACGTGCTTAAGATGTCTGGACACGCAAGCAAGCTTCAAAGCTTAGGAATAGTGATTCCTAATGCTTTGGGTATTCACCGTGTACTCCAATCGCTACCACCAAGTTACAAGAACTTTGTGATGAACTACAATATGCAAAACATGGACAAGTCGTTGCCCGGACTCTTCTCCATGTTGAAGTCTGCAAAAGTGGAGATAAAGAAAGAGCACCAAGTGTTGTTGGTCAATAAGACCACCAAATTCAATAAGCAAGGCAAGTCTAAGAAAAAGGGAAACTTCAAGAAGGGCGGTAAGAAAGTTATCGCGCCTGCGAAGAAGACCAAGGCTGGGCCTAAGGCTAATACTGAGTGCTTTTACTGCAAGGGAGACGGTCATTGGAAGCGGAATTGCCCTAAGTACTTGGCGGATTTGAAGAACAGCAACATCAAGAAGAAAGGTATATCCGATATACACATTATTGATGTGTATCTCACTAGTACTCGTAGTAGTGCCTGGGTATTTGATACAGGTTCGGTTGCTCACATTTGTAACTCAAAATAGGTGCTGCAGAATAAACGGAAGCTAGCGAAGAACGAGGTGACGATGCGCATTGGAAATGGATCAAAGTTTGATGTGATCGCGGTCGGCACGCTACCTCTTCATCTACCATCGGGATTAGTTTTAAACTTAAATAATTGTTATGTGGGGACTGCGTCAAGCATGAACATTATATCTGGATCTTGTTTATTGCGAGACGGTTACTTGTTTAAATCCGAGAATAATGGTTGTTCGATTTATATGAGTAATATGTTTTATGCACATGCACCTTTGATAGATGGTCTATTCTTATTGAATCTCGATTGTAGTAATACACACATAAATAACATTGAGGCTAAACGTTTGAAATTGAGCGATAACTCGACCTATATGTGGCACTGTCATCTTATTCACATTGGAGTGAAGCGTATGAAGAAACTCCATTCCGATGGACTTCTTGAATCACTTGATTTCGAATCACTTGAAAGATGCGAAGCATGTCTGATGGGTAAAATGACTAAGACTCCATTTTCTGGTATGATGGAGCGAGCTACGGACTTGTTGGAAATCATGCATACCGATGTGTGTGGTCCAATGAGTGTAGCGTCGCGCGGTGGTTATCGTTATGTTCTTACCTTCACGGATGACTTGAGTAGATATGGGTATATCTATTTCATGAAACATAAGTCCGAAACTTTCGAGAAGTTTAAGGAATTTCAAAGTGAGGTAGAGAATCAACATAACAAGAAGATTAAATTTCTACATTCTGATCGTGGAGGTGAATATCTAAGTTACGAGTTTGGCGAGCATTTGAAGAAATGCGGAATACTTTCACATTTGACATCGCCGGGAACACCACATCGTAATGGTGTGTCCGAACGTCATAATCGAACTCTCTTAGATATGGTTTGTTCTATGATGTTACTTACAGATTTACCGCTATCGTTTTGGGGTTATGCATTAGAAACAGCCACATTCACTTTAAATAGGGCACCATCTAAATCCGTTGAAATGACACCATATGAATTATGGTTTGGAAAGAAACCTAAATTTTCGTTCCTTAAAGTTTGGGGTTGTGAAGCTTATGTAAAGAAGTTACAGCCCGATAAGCTTGAACCCAAAGCGGAAAAATGCGTCTTCATAGGATACCCGAAGGAAACTATTGGGTATACCTTCTATCATATATCCGAGGGCAAAATCTTCGCTGCCAAGAATGGATCCTTTCTAGAGAAGGAGTTTCTCTCGAAAGAAGTGACTAGAAGGAAAGTAGAGCTCGACGAGGTTGTTGAACCTTCTCCCAAACTTGCGAGTAGTGCAACACCGGAATTAGTTCATGTGGCGCCTACACCAATAAGAGAGGAAGCTAATGATGTTGATCATGAAACTTCGGTTGAAGTAACTACAGAACCTCGCAGGTCAATGAGAACTCGTACCACTCCTGATTGGTATGATCCTGTTATGAGTGTCATGTTGGTGGACAACACCGATGACCCTGTGACATATGAGGAAGCGATGATGAGCCCAGATTCCAATAAATGGCAAGAATCCATGAAATCCGAGATTGGATCCATGTACGAAAACCAAGTATGAACTTTGGTAGACTTACCGGATGGCCGGAAGGCTGTCGAGAACAAATGGATTTTCAAGAAGAAAACAGATGCTGATGGTAATGTTACTATCTATAAAGCTCGACTTGTCGCAAAAGGGTTTCGACAAATTCAAGGAGTTGACTACGATGAGACTTTCTCACCGGTAGCGAAGCTAAAGTCTGTGAGGATTATGTTAGCAATCGCTGCATATTATGATTATGAGATATGGCAGATGGATGTCAAAACGGCGTTCCTCAATGGAGACATTGATGAAGAGTTGTATATGGTACAACCCAAAGGTTTTGTCGATCCTAAATATGCAAACCAGGTACGAAAACTTCAATGGTCTATTTATGGATTGAAGCAAGCATCCCGAAGTTGGAATCAACGTTTTGATAAGGTGATCAAAAGCTTTGGATTTACAAACTTATGGAGAAGCTTGTATTTACAATAAAGTGAGTGGGAGCTCTGTAGCATTTTTAATACTATATGTAGATGACATATTGTTGATTGGGAATGATGTAGACCTTCTTAATAGTGTCAAGGATTATTTGAATAATAGTTTTTCAATGAAAGATCTTGGCGAAGCAGCTTACATATTAGGCATAAAGATTTATAGACATAGATCGAGACGCCTAATATCATTGTCACAGAATACATATCTGGACAAAGTTCGAAAGAGGTTTGGAATGGAAGATAGCAAGAATGGGTTCTTGCACATGTTGCCTAATACGACCTTGAGTAAAACTCAAAGTCCTGCAACGGCAGAAGATAGAGAAAGGATGAGTAAGACTCCCTATGCCTCAGCCATAGGATCTCTTATGTATGCCATGCTATGTACTAGACCCGACATTGCATATGTTGTTAGTTTGACTAGCACATATCAAAGTGATCCAGGAGTGGATCATTGGACAGCGGTCAAAAACATCCTTAAGTACTTAAGAAGAACTAAGGATATGGTTCTTTCTTATGGAGGTGATGAATAGATCGTTGTTAATGGTTACACCGATGCTAGTTGGAACACCGATCTGGATGATTCTAAATCACAATCTGGGTACATATTTACTTTGAGTGGTGCAGCAGTTAGCTGGAGGAGTGCAAAGCAAAGCGTTGTGGCGAGATCTTCAACTGAATCGGAAAACATAGCTACTTCGGAGGCTTCACAAGAGGCGATATGGATGAAGGAGTTCATTACAGAGCTCGGTGTGGTTCCAAGTGCGCTGGACCCAATGTCTATCTATTGTGATAACATGGGCGCCAAAGCCAATGCGCAAGAACCAAAGTCACACAAGAAGCTGAAGCATATCAAGCTACGTTTTCACGCTATTTGAGAGCATGTCCAAGATGGTGACATAAACATTTGCAAAGTACACACATATCTAAATGTGGCGGATTCGTTGACTAAACCTCTCCCGAGGGCAAAACATGACCAGCACCAAACCGCCATGGGTGTTTGGTATATTACCATGTAATCTAGATTAGTTGACTCTAGTGCAAGTGGGAGACTGTTGGAAATATGCCCTAGAGGCAATAATAAAAGTAGTTATTATTATATCTTTGTGTTTATGATAAATGTTTACATTCATGCTATAATAGTATTAACTGGAAACATTAATACTTGTGTGATTTGTAAACTAAATTAGAGTCCCTGGTAAAGCCTCTTTATAATACTAGCTTGTTGGTTAACAGATGATCATGGTTTCTCGATCATGAACATTGAGATGTTATTAACAACAAGATCATATCATTAGGAGAATGGTATGATGGACATACTCCTATAGATAAGCGTAGCATAAAGATCAAAGTCATTTCAATAGTTCGTTTGCTATAAGATTTCTGATACATAGTAACCTAATTCCTTCGACCATGAGATCATGCTAAATCACCATCACCGGAAGGATGCTTTGATGACATCAAACACCACACCGTAACTGGGTGGCTATAAAGGTGGCATTGAGTGTTTTGAAAGTATGGGTTGAAGAGCATGGATCAAGAGTGGGATTTGTCCATCCATATGACGGATAGTTATACTCTGGGACCTCTTGGTGGAATGTCATCCAATTAGCTTGCAAGCATGTGACTGGCTCACAAGGGATCACATATCATGAGAACGAGAAAATAGTACTTATCGGTAACGAGGTTGAACTAGGTATGCAGAGATACCGACGATCAAAACCTCGGATAAGTAAACTATCGTGAGACAAAGGGAAATTGGTATCGTATGTAAGTGGTTCATTCGATCACAAAGTAATCGTAGAAATATGTGGGAGCCATATGAATTTCCAGATTCCTCTGTTTGTTATTGATCGAAGAAGTGTCTCGGTCATGTCCGCATAATTCACGAACCGTAGGGAGACACACTTAAGGATTCGATGTTGTTTAGTAGATATGGAATGTTAGTAGGGATACCGAATGTTGTTCGGAGTCTCGGATGGGATGCGGGATATCACGAGGAGATCCAGAATGGTCCAGAGAATAAGTTTCATATAAGGAAAGTCCGATTCCGGTGTTCGGGAAAGATTCCGATGTTTTCATCGGAGAGGTTCTAGAAGGTTCACCGGACCGGAAGGGGAATGGTCCATGGATGTGTCATGGGTAAGTGGAATGATTGGATCATATCCTAGGTCACTTGGCATGGGTATTTGTGAGAGAGAATTAAAGCTCTAAATTGAGAGTCAAACGGGAGGTTTGAAAAGTCAAACTGGTACAATGGTTTCCTAGTGGAAGAAGGAAAGAGTCCTTCCAACTTGGGTTTGGAAGTGGTTTCAAACTCCCCTCCCTCAAGGCTGCCCCCTCTCATAAATAGAGGGGGAGGGATGCGCCAACACCACAAGCCCTAGCCCTCCCCGCGCCTCGCGCCGCCGCCGCACTAGCCGTCGCCGACACCTCCTCCTCCTCCTCCCGGTCTTCTAAACCCTAGATCACCGGGAAACCCTAGATACACCATAACTCGCACTAGCTTAGGCGAAGCCCTGCGGGATCTTCCCTCTACTTCTGACACCACGCCGTTGTGCTGCCGGAATCGCGAGGGGAGAACTACAACCTCCGCTGCCTGCTGGAACAAGGGAGAGGAAGGTCTTCATCGAGTATCGAACGTGTGACCGACTGCGGAAGTGCTTCCGGAACACAGCGCCGGAGGGACGTCTACGCGATCTTGAGATCGACAAGTATACGACTACATCACCCACGAGAATCTGCTCTCGTTAACCGCTTTGGATTCTTCGAGGGTGAGTGCTTCTATCGACTCGTTGCTACAATCTAGTAGATAGATCTTGGCTTGTTTGTGTGCATGCGGTAGAATTTTTTTGTTTTCCATGCTACGAACCCCTACACACAAGTGTTCAAGAAGGGTCTACGAAAAATGATAGGGCAAGTTTTGCTAGCTGCTGAATTAAGCACTAGAAAATCAGCAGGATATTTAATCTTACCACAAAGAACCTCCATATCTCTTACGATACCAATAGGGCAAATGGTCTCCTTATTAGCAAGGTGAATAACCACATCAATGTCCTCAAGCTCACAAGGACCAATTTCATGCATAATTTCCATGTAAAGCTCATAAGGTATAGCACTAGAACTAGCACCAATATCACATAACCATAATAGAAATGGTCACCAATTCTAACGGAAAGCACAGGGACACTAGCTTTTCTAGCCTTACTAGGATGAGAAATAATATTAGAAGCGTCTTCACAGAAGACAATGTGCTCATCCTCTATATTTATAGTGACAAGATCTTTCACAATAGCTACTACAGGTCCAGTATTCATTTGCTCATCAGGTTCAACAGTTTTTTGTGTACCTTTATTATTTGCACTAATCATCATAGAATACTCCTTCACCTTAGCTGGGAAAGGTATTTTCTCAACATAAGGTTCATGCATAGTAGTACAAACTTCGGTATTTCTAACAGGAACATGACTAACAACATCTTTATAAGGAGCAAGGTACTTATTCCACTTCATTTTAGGAATTTCTATGTAAGAGGAAAAAACCTTAAAATAGTTGGCAATACTTTTGGAGACAAGACCAAACTCATTACTAATATCACGGAAGTCATCAGTTCCCATAAAAGATTTTATGCATTCATAATCATAGTTTATACCTGACTTTCTTCCTTCATCATTCTCCCAAGCTTCAGTGTTCTCTTGAATACGGTCTAGGAGATCCCATTTAGCTTCTTCCTTCATACGTGTGAATGATCCAGCACAAGAAGCATCTAGTAAATCTTTATCATGAAGAGAAAGCCTAGCATAAAAGTTATTGATAATAATATTGTTAGGGAGTTCATGAATAGGACATTTAAGCATTAGTAACTTCAATATCCCCCCAAGCTTGAGTTGTACTCTCTCCATCACGAGGCCAAAAGTTATATATCAGATTTCTATCCTTATGAATCTCACTGGGAGGATAGAATTTAGAATAAAAGAGAGATGTTATTTCCTCCCGTTCCATGGATTGTCCATTCTTCAGCAGCTTATACCATTCTTCAGCTCTCCCTTTAAAAGATATAGAGAGTAACTTCGTCTTCACCTGTTCATTTGTGATACCTGTGATACGTTGGAAACGTATCTATAATTTTTGATGCTCCATGCTTGTTTTGTATCTACTTTGCTTTGCTTGTCTACACTTTGAGGTGCTTTTTACATGTTTTCTGGTACTAACCTATTAACAAGTTACAACAGTGCCAGATGCCTGTTTTTTGCTGTTTTTGGTTTCAGAAAAGTTAGTAAAGAAATATTCTCGGAATTGTACGGGACAAATGTCAAAGTCAATTACTTTACATGGGGAACAAGAAGTCCAGAGGAGAGCCGGAGGGGCCATCTAGGGGGGCCAGACCTACCCTAGGTGCGGGTGGGCCTAGTCCCACGCCTGGCTAGGGTTTGGGACCCTGGCCGCCTCCTCGGTATCCCCCTTCGCCTATAAGAAGCCCCCGATGCAGAAACCCTAAGCACCCGATAAAATATCCACGAAACCGTCTGTAGCCGCTGCCACCATCGTCCCTAGATCGGGGGATCTGAAATTCGTCTCGGCACCCTGCCGGAGGGGAGATCATCTCGGAGGCCTTCTCTCCGGTATGATGTGTGAGTAGTTCCACCTTGTACTATGGGTCCATGTAGTAGCTAGATGGTTGTATCTCCTCCTTTATGATTTCATGTATAGATAATGTGAGCTCCTTTCATGATCAAGATCCAATCTATTTGTAATCATGCATGTTGTGTTTGCGGGGATCCGATGGATATTGAGATTATTATGTTGGTTTGATTAATGGTTTTATCTTTATGATTGTATCATGTCTATGTTGTTTTTGATCTTGCATGCTCTCCTTTGTTAGTAGCTATCTTGGACAAGTAGTTGATAGTGAATCCAAGAGGGGGTATTTATGCTCGATAGTGGGTTCATGCCTCTAGTTTCCAAGAGAAGTGACAATAATCTCTTCAGTTGTAGATGTGTTGTTGCTACTAGGGAGAAAACAACAGTCTCTTGTTCATGGAACATGTGGACTGTTTACCTTACACACTTTGCTTAAAGCAGTTGTCTGTTGCTTGCAACTTAATACTAGAGGGGGTTCGGATGATAACCTCAAGGTGGACTTCTAGTCATAGATGCAGTTGGATGGCGGTCTATGTATCTTGTTGTATTGCCCAATCGAATCTCATAGGATCTTTCTGACTAGTAATTGCATTGTTATGCCTTGCTCAGTTCCCGTCAATTGCATGTTGGAGATATGCCCAAGAGGCAATAATAAAGTGGTTATTATCATATCTTCATACTTATGATAAATGTTTACATACCATGCTATAATTTTATTAACCGGAAACATTAATACTTGTGTGATTTGTAAACATAAAAGAGTTCCTAGTAAAGCCTCTTGTTAAACTAGCTTGTTGGTTAATATATGATCATGGTTTCCTGATCATGAACATAGAGATGTTATTAACAACAGGGTCATATCATTAGGAGAATGATGTGATGGACATGCTCCTATAGTTAAGAGTAGCATAAAGATCAAGTCATTTAATATAGTTCATTTGTTATAAGCTTTCTGATACATAGTAACCTAATTCCTTCGACCATGAGATCATGCTAATCACCATCACCAGAAGGATGCTTTGATAACATCAAACACCACACCATAACTAGGTGGTTATAAAGGTGGCATTGAGTGTTCGGAAAGTATGTGTTGAGGCACATGGATCAAGAGTGGGATTTGTCCATCCATATGACGGATAGATATACTCTGGGCCCTCTCGGTGGAATGTCATCCAATTAGCTTGCAAGCATGTGACTGTCTCACAAGGGATCACATATCACGGGAACGAGAAAAGAGTACTTATCGGTAACGAGGTTGAACTAGGTATGCAGAGATACCGACGATCAAACCTCGGATAAGTAAACTATCACGAGACAAAGGGAAATTGGTATCGTATGTAAGTGGTTCATTCGATCGCAAAGTAATCGTAGAAATATGTGGGAGCCATATGAATTTCTAGATTCCTCTATTGGTTATTGATCGGAGAAGTGTCTCGGTCATGTCCGCATAATTCACGAAGCGTAGGGATACACACTTAAGGATTCGATGTTGTTTCCTAGATATGGAATGTAAGTAGGGAAACCGAATGTTGTTCGGAGTCTCGAATGGGATCCGGGATATCACGAGGAGATCCGGAATGGTCCGGAGAATAAGATTCATATAAGGAAAGTCCGATTCTGGAGTTCGGGAAAGATTCCGATGTTTTCATCGGAGAGGTTCTAGAAGGTTCACCGGACCGGAAGGGGAATGGTCCATGAATGTGTCATGGGTGAGTGGAATGAATGGATCATATCCTAGGTCACTTGGTTTGGGCATTTGCAAGAGAGAATTAAAACTCTAAATTAAAAGTCAAACGGGAGGTTTGAAAAGTCAAACTGGAACAATAGTTTCCTAGTGGAATAAGGAAAGAGTCCTTCCTTTAATCCAACTTGGGTTTGGGTTTGGATTCAAACCCTCCCTTCCAAGGCTGCCCCTCCCTCTCATAAATAGAAGGGGAGGGCTGCCCCAAACACACAAGAGAGCCAACCCTCCCACATGTGCAGCGCCGCCGCCGCAAAGCCGCCGCTGGCTCGTCGCCGTCGCCCTAGCCGTCGCCGACACCACCTCCTCCTCTCCGGCCTTCTAAATCTAGATTGCCGAAAACCCTAAATCCACCATAACTCGCACCGGCTTAGGCGAAGCCCTGCGGGATCTTCCCTCTACTTCTGACACCATGCCGTCGTGTTGCCGGAATCATGAGGGGAGAACTACAACCTCTGCTGCCTACTGGAACAAGGGAGAGGAAGGTCTTCATCGATTATCGTACGTGTGACCGACTGCGGAAGCGCTGCCAGAACATAGCGCCGGAAGGATCTCCTACGCGATCTTGAGATCGGCAAGTGTACGACTACATCACCCACGAGAATCTGCTCTCATTAACCGCTTTGGAATCTTCGAGGGTGAGTGCTTCTATCGACTCGTTGCTACAATCTAGTAGATAGATCTTGGCTTCTTTGTGTGCATGCGGTAGAAATTTTTTGTTTTCCATGCTACGAACCCCTACAGTGGTATCAGAGCCGTGTCTATATGTAGATCTGCTGCACGAGTAGAACACAATGGTCATTGTGGGCGTTGATGTTTTTATTGTCGATTGCTTCTTGTGTACTTTGCATCTTGCGGGATGGTCGGATGAAGCGGCCCGGGCTAACCTTACATGACATCGTTCATGAGACTTGCTCCACGCTTGACATGCAACTTGTATTGCATAAGTGTCTTTGCGGGTGCCTGTTTCAACATAGATAAGATTCAATTTACAACGGGTGATTGACAATACTAGTATCAACGTTGTGGTTCTTCTTCGTAAGTTAGAACTACACTTATTGAAAGCCCCAAACCATGTAAACATGCAAAGAAAATTAGAGGCGTCTAACTTTGTTTTGCAGGGGTGTGCTGTGATGTGATATGGCCATGATTGTGATTATATTTGATGTATGCAATGTTCCTTATTGTAAGTTGGCAACTGGCAGGAGCCATATGGTTGTCTTTTAAATTCCGTTAAGGCATGCGTGTCTATTCAAAGTAGTTGTAATAGTTGAAGCTGGTGGACGACAACCATGAAGCGACGCCATTGACCTTGACGCCATGCCGGTGATGATGGAGATCATGTTCGTGCTTGAAGATGGAGATCGTAAGCACAAGAACAAAGGCCATATCATATCACATATTATGAATTGCATGTGATGTTAATCCTTTTATGCATCTTGTATTGCTTAGTTCACGACGGTAGCATTATAAGATGATCCCTCTCACAAAATATCAAGTTATAAAGTGTTCATCCTTAGTAGGCACCGTTGCTAAATCTCATTGTTTCGAAGCACCATGTGATGATCAGGTGTGTTAGATTCTGCGAGTGTATACAACGGGAGCAAGCCAGATTTGCTCATGCGGAAGCTAAGGTTTGATCTTGACGAGCCTAGCATGTACAGATATGGTCTCGGAACACGGATCACCGAAAGGTAAAGCATGAGTCATATAGTAGATATGATGAACATGTTGATTGTTTGCCTTTGAAGCTACATCATCTCTCGTGATGATCGGTTTTGATGTGGTGGATTTGGTTCATGTAATCACTAAAACAATGTGAGGGATATTGTTTTGAGTGGGAGTTCAACAGCAATATGATTAAAAGTTGAACACTATTTATCATAAATTAAATCAAAGTGAATTTGCATAGTTGTTGTAGTCATTGGCATCCGTTTACCACCTTGCGCTTAGTTATAATTGAGATAATAAAACTATAGAATTCTGGTTAGTTACTTTACGAACTGGTATCGTATTGTGTTGAAGTGTTAATCTAAAGTTTAAAAGTCCCATTGCAAACTTTCAGTAAGTTTCGATTACTCCGTGAAGTTTAATAGTTGGTATTAAATCAAGAGTAACAATTCCAGTGTTAGTATATAAGTATCATGTTTGTCTCCATGATTCTTGATATTCAAAAGATCGTTTTAATATCAAAGTAATCTAGGAGTTGAAAGAGTTGTTTCGGAAACCATCATGTGTGGAAGATATTGCGATATCTGAAATGATTTTGTGGTTACAACATGATAGAGTATAATATGACAAACTTTATGTTCTCATATTTGATGAGAATTTACAAAAGGTTGGAGACACTAGTTGTCCTAATCCTCCAAAAGGTTTTGGAGAGCAATATTATACTCAGGATTCACCGCAATAAGCTAAAGTAGCTTGAGGGTGAATATTTGATGTAGGTAAAATATTTACTACACCAAGAGATTACTAAAGAATGGAATTTGAAAGAACACCAAACATTTGATGATGGTGATCTACTTCAAAGTGCAAGTCCAAAGACTTTGGTATTTAATTATACATGCTTTGGACTATGTGTCATGTGTATGACTACACTATTGATGTCGATAGATTCTTTCAAACAGAAAAGGAAATACTGAAAGAGAATCTCATAAAATATATGGCAGAAAAGAAAAGACTAGAATTGTTCAGCTTAGGTATATTGAGGATATAGATGTTATGGCTATATTTGTCACATCCCAAGATTTTCCAAATCTTGTTATGTGAAAAATAAATAAATAAAATAAAACTTTGTTTGATTTTCAGGGCCAGAAGAAAATTTTTGAATCCACTTGGGAACTTTCAAACCTATTTTGATAAAATAAAATCCTAAAGGGATTTAAAAATATAAATAAACATTAAACTTCAAAATATTTAAAATTACTATTTTGGATCTTTTAATAAAAGGATTTGGTTTTCAAAAGAAAAGGTGGATTTATAAATAAAGATTATTTTAGAAAGCCAAATTAAACCTTGGCCAATATTTTGAAATAAAATGTTTTATTTAGATAAAAATAGTAAAGGTTTTATTTAAATAAAATAATAAGGATTTAATATCCAATTTTATTTAAGTAAAGGCTTTTCCCATTTTAAATAAACACAAAAAAAAACTTATTTATTTATTTTAAATAAGTTTTCCAAGTATTTTATATTCTCAAATAAAACCTACTGAAGTGTTTTGTTTTATTTTAGATTTCAAAATAAAGATTTAATAAAACAAATCCTATTTGATTTAATGACCAAGGTCCATTTTATTTAATGATTAATGGACCCTAAAATAAAATGTTATTTTATTTTAAAACAAGTTTTCCATTTCCAAATAAAACATACTGATTTGGTTTTGAAAATATTTGGATTTCAAATGAAGTTTTTATTAAATAAATCAAACCCTATTTGATTAAATAACTAAAGGTCTATTTTATTTAATTATTAAATAGATCCTAAAAATAATAAAAATATTATTTTATTTTGGGATTTGGTTTATGTTGATAAACAGAACCAAAAAATTATTTGCAAGTGTGGTGATTGTTTGAATGTTTGATTGTTGTTTGAATAATTTTTTGAAATTTCAAAACAGAAAAATTGAAATTGGAAAAAGAAAAAGGTTTTCAGACAGAAAAATAGAGCAAACGACCCAGCCCACCTAAAATCCCAACTCAGCCCAACCCAGCCCACCTCTCTCCCCAGCGAACCGTTCTTTTCTCACTCTGGAACTTACCCGCACAGAGGATGACAAGTGGACCCCTTGCCCACACTTCCTTTCTCGCTGACAGGTATGCCCCACCCTCTCCTGTTCATCGTCTCCACCGCTGCGACCCGTTCTTCCCTGTTTCTGGCAGTGATTTCGCGTCGTCAATTCTCCTTAATGCCGCGATTAAACCTCGCAGTGATCACGCGTGATAAATCCCCTCTTACTCCTCTTCCATTCCCCCCAAACCCCACGCCTCGAGAGCCACCAGGCTGTCGCAAATTCCTTCTGCACCGTCGCCATCTCCGACGAGGTTCTCGACCGATTCTGGCAAGCACGAATCGCCCCACTGCCCCTCGACCACCCGAGCGTGACCCCCATCTCCCTACGCATCTCCCAGCACCAACCACTCGTCCGCGCGTGCTCTAGAACGCCGACAACAAACACGCAGAGCGCCGCCGTCTTCTGCCGTTCTCCGACGAGCCCCACAGGTAGATTCCGACCGCGCCTCTCCTCCTCCTTCACGCTCGCTTCACCGCTGTACCTTTGCGCGTCTTACAGTGCTTTCCGTTTGTATCCTCGAGGACAACAACCTCGCCTCCAACGACGTCCATGCGTACCCGTGCCAGACAGCAACTCCGGCGAGGAATTAACGCCACCCTCGTATGCCCCCTGCTTCCCCGAGAGCACGTTGAGCATCAGCATCATTCAGCAAACCAGGTGAGCACCCTCTCCCTCCTTCTCGCTTCCTGTAACACCGGCGACGCCACTGACAAGCCGCCGCCACGCGTCGGAGTCCAGCGCCGCCAGTTTTTGGTCGGGGCACCGAGAGCCATTAGATCTAGATCGGAGCGATAGGATAGTTCACTTAAACGAAAGGGTAAGCGTTGATCTGAGCCGCACATGCCCCTTTTAATCCTGTGGTCTGTATCGCTCGATCCACACGAACCGTTTTCGTCCAATCAGAGACAGACACGTGGCCAGGTTTAGTTTTAAAAACAGATTTGAATCTGTTATAGATTCAATTTTCAAACCTTTGTAACTTTGGATCCACACGTCCAAAAATTACAAACTTTATATCGTTGGAATCAGTGGAACAAGCCCTAGCCAACCATGCCATTGGTTTAGTAAATAGTATATGTTAGCTTGGTTGTTTTTGCATAAACATTTGTATGCTTGTTAAGGATGTGAAAATTGTTTAAAAATGAATTTGGGGATAAAATCTTTGGCAAAGGGTGTGATTTGAACCTACTGACCATAGGAAACACTTTGTGGATTCAAAAATGTATTTAGTGAAACAAAATAATGATTCTTTGATTTAAAAACCATTTCTAGTCAAATAGAAATGTGGTTTATTTATTAAAAATGGTTTTGGAAGAAAACCTTTGGAAAATGTTTTGTTTTAAACTCTCTGACCACAAACACCAAGTTTTATGGTTTGAAAACATATTTGGTGAACCTTGGAGATTAATACCTTGGTAAAAATATTTCTACACCACATAAAATGATACTTTGTTTTGAAAATGGTTTTTGTAGTGAAACCTTTTGCAGATGACTTTGCCACTTTACAAAATGACCATTAGGTGTTTTCAAATGTTCATGACACATTAGGAACCACTTTTTCAAACAAAACAAAGCTTGGCATGCTTGCATGCATTACTTTGACTTTGTCATTTTATGTGATGTTTTGCTTGATTGGTAGATTGAGTTTGTGCCTTGCTTGATTGATTTGTAGTGACTTGAAGAGTGTGATTGTTGCAAGGACAAGGGTGAACCCATACTCTACCAAAAAGGCAAGTGATGCTTCATACTTTTTGTCCCATTACTTTCACTATGCATTAGTGATTTTGCTAAGTAAAACTTGCATGGAATTTTGCTAAGTATAAACCTTGCTATAGGAAAACCTAGTAGATGAAACTTAGTGGAAATCTTCCTAAGTTAAGATTCCTATTACTATCAAGCTTAACCTAGCTAATAGAAAACATGGGTGGAATATATATTCACACTATGGAAAAATATTCTAAGTCTGAGGACTTGGTTTTTGTTTAATAAAACAACTAAGTTAATGAATCACCTGGGTGGAATGGTAATTGCTTGGTGGTTTTTGGTTGAGTGGTTACACAAGGCCAAGGGATTGGTGAACCTTGTGTATCTCACTTGTGGATGGCCACCCAGGAACAAAGAGATTTGAGATGTCAAATGTTGAGAAGCTTCAAGTGCAACCACTTGGCAATATGGGCTCTGCCATGATCATATAGGTTGCAAGAACTTATCCATATGGACAGAGGGTGGTAGTGTTTGATAGGTTGGAACGTGTCCATTTTGGTCTAAGGGAAGGCTTCTGAAAGATCTTGTCTTGGGAAACCAAGTCTTGTGGGGAAAGTGCACCACCTCTGCAGAGTGTAAAATCTAAGTACTTAGCCATGTCCCTGGTAAAGGACAATCTGAGCATCAAGACATGGAAGCAATCAAGAATCTCATCATTCAAATTTCTAAGTTAAAATCTTGTGGTTTGAACAAGGGTTGTTTGAAATCTTCAATTTTTGATTGAGAGATGCCTTTGTTAAAGGATCTTCAAATCTTTGATTGAGAAAAATGATTTTTGCCAAGCAAAACTTAGTATTTTCAAATGTTAAGGAAAAATCTATTTTGAGCAATGCAAGCCTCAACTCTACTCAGCCAAATGCATATAGATGATAGACTCCACTATAGTACCATAGTATCACTTGCCAATACAATTCAAATGTATTGACCCTTTGTGGTTAACTTGTATGTTGCGTTTGATTGATTTAGTGAAGATTGATTGATTAGGATTACAAAGTCTACAACCAACATGTCTGCCTGTGGCACTTTGAAGATGAAGGACCCATGACTATAGTTATTCCGCTGCAATGTAAAGTAATAGCCAATGAGCTATGTAAGATGTAATAAAATTTTGTTATTCCTGGTTATAAATTTATATTATGACCTTTGTTTCTTGATATTACATCTTAACTGTGGATGCTAGCTATTGATCCAGGGACTAGCATTGTAAACACAGGGGACCCCACCTTATATTGTGTAAAGGTTGGGACACTCCCTCTACAATATTCTTTGCTTATTAAACAATGTGGTTCTTAAGTATTTGATACTGAATTTGTTGGTGTGAATCAGCATACGAAACAATACAATTCATGAACTACAATGGCCTAAGTAACTAGCAAGAGAATATGTGATGATGTTCATCGAGAACAAATAAAGTGTTGATATGTTTCTCGTTAACATCAAAGCTTGCATTCAAGATTTGTTTTATCAGGTATTATGATAACAAAAGGGTTGTTCAAATAATTGTCATAATCCATAAAAGATGGATGATTTACAAATCTCGTTGGATAAATCACATCCATAAAACAAGTGCTAAAAATGTCGAAAGACAATTGATTGAAAGATCACTTAGGAAGTGACTTCGCCGTTTAAATTATATTGGAAAGAAAACATGACGAAACTCCATGTGGATGGAATATTGGAGTCTTTTGATTTTTGATCAAATAACGCTTGTGAAACTTTCCTAGAGATAATTAAAACGCCGTTCATAGGCCAAAAGTGAACGAATGACTAACTTATTGGAAATTTTACATATAGATGTATAAAGCCCATTATGTGTAGTCAAGAGCGATGGATTTCAACTTCATATGCTTTCTCCGAAAATCTGAGTGAATATATGAATATTTACTTAATAAGGATGAAGTGTGAAACATTTGAAAAGTTCAAAGACTTTCAAGATGAAGTGCAAAATCATTGTAACAAGAATATAAATAGTTTATGATAAGATCATAATTGAAGATATTTGAGTTACAAGTTTAGCATAACACCTAAGATTTAAGGAATCGTTCCATGGATTTGCATTTCCCGAAACATCATAAGAGTATGGAGTATTTGAGATATATAATGAAACCTTGTTTGACATGGTAAGATCAAAGGTGTCATTTATAAAACTGCCATTATATTTTAAATATTAAAAGCTTTAGAGACTACCGTTTTTCCACTTAAAAGAGCTCCATCATAATCCGTTTAAATGACACCATATAAAGTTATGGTTTGGGATAAAACCCAAGTTTCCCTTTCTTAAAAATTGGTATGCTATGCATAGGAAAGATGTTTGCAACCAAAGTCGGATGAATATTTCTTTGTATGTTATTTTGAATAGTCGTTAAGTATTCCTCCATAACACCGAAGATAAAAGTGTTTGTCCCTTAGGACGTCAAGTTTCTTTGAGAAGGAATTTTTCCGTGAAAAGTTAAGTGGGAGGAGGACAATAGAACTTTGATAAGGTTAAACGAACCTTAGCTATATGTGCAAAAGTTGCGCAGCACCGAAAAGTGTTCTGGAGCCAGCAACAACGCTCATGGATCACGTGCCTCAAAGGTTGTGGACATGGAGATCTAAGTTCCTATTGAACAAAGTAGGTCAGATAAACAATCAAATACCAAGATTTGAGGTTTGAATCATTATTTGACAATAATGAACCGACTACATGCAAAGAAGCGATGATGGGACCTAACTCCGTCAAATGGCTTGAAGCCATATAATCCGTGATAGTTCCATACACGAGAAATCAAGCTTTGAACTTGAGAGACCCTCTGGAAAGGTGTAAGACCTTACAGTCGTGTTTGGATCTATAAAGAAATAGACATGGATGTTTCACATCTATAAAATTATCGACATATCAGGAAAGAGTTCACGACAATGTTCAAAGAGTTGACTATGACAAGATCTGATCTTTCATTAAGCGATATTTAGTCTAGACAGATTAATGTAGCAACCACTAAATATAATTTTATTATGTGGTAGTTTCATATGCAAAACAAGTTCTTCTAATAGAATGGTTAACTAGGACGTGTGCATGACACGGTCTAAAGGGTTTTGTTAATTCAAGTGATGCTAAAAGCGTATGCAAACCTCAATGGTTGAAGTAAGCATCAAGGAGTTGGAATCTTAACCATGATGAAACTGTTAAAAGAGTTTAAATTTATCAAAGACGATGAAGATGCTTGCATTTGCAAGAAATTAAGTGGGAGCGCTAAGACATATTTCTAACACATTATGTGGAAGACATATTGTTGATTGGAAATGATGTATCTTTTATTAACACATGTTAAGAATTTCATCTCGATGAAAGACTTAGGCAAAACCCGAATATTTGGCATCAATATTTATATAGATAGATTGAGACGCTAATATGGTTGTGCCAAATGTACATAGAAGAGATATTGAATGAGTTCAATATGGAAACTACAACTAAGGTTCTTGTCGCACAGAAAAGATTGAATCGAAATTCAAGTGTATTGACACTTGGTAAGTGAAATAAAGATTCAAGTATTGATTTATACTTGGTGAATAAAATCACAAAGAGTATTTTGATCATACTGTGATATGTACAAATCCAGATATGTCCTATGCTCTAAATGTTATGAGTATATACCAGAATGATTCATAAGATGATTATTGGACGATAGTAACGATATTATTATGATCTTTGGAAGAACTAAGAATATATTATTTTGTAGAAGTGACAAATAGATGGTTGGTTCATTGTAAAAGTACTACATTGATACTAGTTTTGTCACAAAGTACAAATTAAGTTTATCTCAATTTAAAACTATGAGTGGCACAATGTAATGGAAAGGAAGTTCCATAATGGTTTTGGATGAGTTCCAAAGTTAAGACATTGTGACAGATACTACAACAAAAGGCTAAGTATATGACTGCTATTATAGCAGCAAAAGAGGGCATTTGTGTCAAGTAGTTTATTATCAAACTAGGTGTGGTTCACAGCGGGATAGTACTATGAAGATATATTGGACGACAATATTATCAACATGTTTTAACCCCAGGGAACTAAAGGTCTCACCAAAGGACCAAATTTATACAAAGCCATCTCATTAGAGAATGAGTGATACGTAGAGACGCAAAGACATGCAATTACACACGGACCTGAAAGTGTCAGATCCGAAGATCAGTTAACCACTTGCAATCGTGTAAATACAACACTAGAAAGCCATAGGTGTTGAATGCACAAAGGTTTGAAACTAGATTATTGACTCTAATGCAAGTGGGAGACTGTTGGAGATATGCCCAAGAGGCAATAATAAAGTGGTTAATATTACTTCATAATTATGATAAATTTTTACATACCATGCTATAATTGTATTAACCAGAAACATTAATACTTGTGTGATTTGTAAACATAAAAGAGTTCCTAGTAAAGCCTCTTCTTAAACTAGCTTGTTGGTTAATATAAGATCATGGTTTCCTGATCATAAACATAGAGATGTTATTAACAATAGGGTCATATCATTAGGACAATGATGTGATGGACATACTCCTATAGTTAAGCGTAGCATAAAGATCAAGTCATTTAATATAGTTCATTTGCTATAAGCTTTCTGATACATAGTAACCTAATTCCTTCGACCATGAGATCATGCTAATCGCCATCACCGGAAGGATGCTTTGATAACATCAAACACCACACCGTAACTGGGTGGTTATAAAGGTGGCATTGAGTGTTCGGAAAGTATGTGTTGAGGCACATGGATCAAGAGTGGGATTTGTCCATCCATATGACGGATAGATATACTCTGGGCCCTGTCGGTGGAATGTCGTCCAATTAGCTTGCAAGAATGTGACTGGCTCACAAGGGATCACATATCACGGGAACGAGAAAAGAGTACTTATCGGTAACGAGGTTGAACTAGGTATGCAGAGATACCGACGATTAAACCTCGGATAAGTAAACTATCGCGAGACAAAGGGAAATTGGTATCGTATGTAAGTGGTTCATTTGATCGAAAAGTAATCGTAGAAATATGTGGGAGCCATATGAATTTCCAGATTCCTCTATTGGTTATTGATCGGAGAAGTGTCTCGGTCATGTCCGCATAATTCATGAACCGTAGGGATACACACTTAAGGATTCGATGTTATTTAGTAGATATGGAATGTAAGTAGGGAAACCGAATTTTTTTTTGAGTCTCGGATGGGATCCGGGATATCACGAGGAGATCCAGAATGGTCCGAAGAATAAGATTCGTATAAGGAAAGTCTGATTCTGGAGTTCGGGAAAGATTCCGATGTTTTCATCGGAGAGGTTCTAGAAGGTTCACCGGACCGGAAGGTGAATGGTCCATGAATGTTTCATGGGTGAGTGGAATGATTGGATCATATCCTAGGTCACTTGGTTTGGGCATTTGCAAGAGAGAATTAAAACTCTATATTGAAAGTCAAACGGGAGGTTTGAAGAGTCAAACTGGAACAATAGTTTCCTAGTGGAAGAAGGAAAGAGTCCTTCCTTTAATCCAACTTGGGTCTGGGTTTGGATTCAAACCCTCCCCTCCCAAGGCTGCCCCTCCCTCTCATAAATAGAAGGGGAGGGCTGCCCCAAACACACAAGAGAGCCATCCCTCCCACCTGTGTCGCGCCGCCGCTACCAAGCCGCCGCCGCCGCACGCCGCGCCGCCGCCAGCTTGTCGCCGTCGCCCTAGCCGCCTCCGACACCACCTCCTCCTCTCCGGCCTTCTAAACCTAGATCGCCGGAAACCCTAAATCCACCATAACTCGCACCGGCTTAGGCGAAGCCCTGCGGGATCTTCCCTCTACTTTCGACACCACGCCGTCATGCTGCCGGAATCATGATGGGAGAACTACAACCTTCGCTGCCTGCTGGAACAAGGGAGAGGAAGGTCTTTATCGAGTACCGTACGTGTGAACGACTGCAGAAGCGCTGCCAGAACGCAGTGCCGGAAGGATCGCCTACGCAATCTTGAGATCGGCAAGTGTACGACTACATCACCCACGAGAATCTGCTCTCGTTAACCGCTTTGGAATCTTCGAGGGTGAGTGCTTCTATCGACTCGTTGCTACAATCTAGTAGATAGATCTTGGCTTGTTTGTGTGAATGCGGTAGAATTTTTTTGTTTTCCATGCTACAAACCCCTACATTGCCCTGCTGTAATTTGTTTACCCTTCATGCCATGTTGTTTATCTAAGGAGAGCACCTCTAGCGAACTATGGACCCCGGTCCAATCTTTACCATTGATACATCTTCCACTGTTACTTGTTTACTTGGTGCAAACCATTACCTTCCACACCATACGTTTAATCCTTTGTTACAGCAAACCGGTGAGCTTGACAACCTCATTGTTCGTTGGGGCAAAGTCTTGAGTTTATGTTGTGCAGGTCTCCGTGTTGCTTGCAACACCTGTGTGACGTTTTCTTCCTCCTGGTTCGATAACCTCAGTCTCAACTGAGGGAAAACCTGTTGCTTGCTGCTTCACACCTTTCTCTTGGGGTTCCCAACAGGCTGTGTGTAGACAGTCGTCACCTTCACACTTAAACAACCTGCATAATTCATGGATAAAAAGCAAATGATCACCAGGGTGGACAGTTCCATCCCTAAAATAATAATTATCCATAACACGAGCAACAATACTTGTAGGTATCTTAAAAGGATCTATCTCAATAGGTGGTGGTTCATCTACTACCCTAACAGCGGTAGTAGTTTTCCCAAATAGAAAACCAAGTGGGTTATCCATATTGGAAACAAAGTAACAAATAAAAAAGCGATTGCAATAGAAGTTTCCTTTACCAGTTCTACTCTTCAATAACGCTTCACTCCCCGGCAACGGCGCCAGAAAATAGTCTTGATGACCCACAAGTATAGGGGGTGTATCGTAGTACTTTTGATAAATAGGAGTGTCGATCCCAACGAGGAGCAGAAGGTGTTGACTAGTGGTATGGAGCAGGAAATCTCTGTAAATACTTAGCAAACAGATTTTTAGGGGTTTTCTGATAAAACAACAAAAAAAGTGCAAGTAATAAAGACAACGAACAACTACAGCAAGTGGCCCAATCCTTTCTTAGCAAAGGGCAAGCCGGTGGAAATACTTATAAGGACCAAACGTTCTCGAGGACACATGGGAATTATGTCAAGTGCTTTCGCTTCAAATAGCTGAGTACTCTTCTTTAGTGTTGTAAGTGTTGTGTGGGTGGACCTATGCTAAAGTACCGAACTTACTTGGAGTAATACATACTTGTGATTAAACCCCCTGCAAGCATCCGCAACTATAGGAAATCAATTAAGATATAAACCTAACCACAACCTTAAACTCTGAGATCCTACGCTCCCTTGTGCAATGGTGTCCTAACGGGGGTTCAGGTTTCTGTCACTCCGGCAACCCCACAATTAGTAGCCAAATACACAATGCACTCCCCTAGGCCCATAAATGGTGAAGTATCATCTGGTCGACATTCACATGACACCACTAGAAGAATAGCACCACAACTTAAATACTAAACTATTGAATAATATCTCAACACAAATCCACTACTAACAACATGACTTCTCCCATGTCCTCAAGAACTAAACGAACTACTCACGAGACATCATATGGATCAAGATCAAATATGATATGGTGATGGATAACAATCTAAACATAAAAAATAATCCAATGGTACCACTCACAAGCATCAACTATAATAGTAATCAACACCGGGAAAGTTTCCCCTAAGAACTATGCAAGTATTCAGCACGATTGTTACATCGGGATGGAGTGGTGATGATGGTGCTGATGGATATGATGGTGTGGATGATGATGATGATCCCGATGAAGCCTAGCTTGATGATGGTGTTGATGGCGACGATCTCCCCTCTTCGGGAAGGAATTTCCCCGGTAGAAATCTGTCTGCCGGAGAGCTCTTTCTCTCTCGATGTTTTCCGCCCTGCAGAGGTGGCGGAATCTTTCTGTGGTCGCCCCCCTTGTTTTAGGGTTCCGATAGGAAGATATAGGCAAGAGGGCAAAGTCGGAGGCTGGCCAGGTGGGCCACACCCACCCTAGGCGTGGCCCAGGGGGGCGCGCCTGGGGGGGTGTGGGCTCCCTGTGGCCCAACTCCTTCTGGCTTCCTTCGTCTTCTGGGAAAATATAAATTTTCATGATTTTTCTGGTATTTTTCTGATCTTCACGAAATTGCATCAAAACACCTCTTTTTCCATCAGAATCTTGACTCCGGCAGTCCATCCTCCAAGAATCATCCAACATGCAAAAACAGAGGAAAAAACATAAGTAACACCTCATAATAAGACACATATCAATAGATAGAGGCAAATTATGATATAGAATGGTGATGCAAATTGGATGTATCAATCGACAGGCGTTGCGTTTGGATGAGTTCCAGATGAAGCTCGATCTTTTGATGTCAAAGCTGGCCAAGCTTGAGGAGGATCAGATCACGGTGGTGCAGGCGGTTCAGGAAAGAGGGATCCCGCCATCACCCCGTCCGCCGCCGTCGTCCTCGCCACCATC
Organism: Avena longiglumis; assembly: GCA_030063025.1. Classification (NCBI taxonomy): domain Eukaryota; kingdom Viridiplantae; phylum Streptophyta; class Magnoliopsida; order Poales; family Poaceae; genus Avena; species Avena longiglumis. Next base: position 185,896,485 of record CP125974.1, on the reverse strand, counting down.
AAGCACGCCCATATCTCCAGCTGCTGGTATCATGGGTGCCCGTCCTGCTAGTGCTCCGCATATTCAGGTAGCTTCGTTCCATCCTCCTCCGCTTGAGGTTCCTGAGACTTCGCGTGGCCATGAGATTTTGCGCTTGACGGATGATGTGGAGGAACACCAACAGCGAAGGACCTAGATGCCGCGCATGGATTTTCCTAGATTCGATGGTACTGATGCTAGTATTTGGGTGGATTCCTGTGAAACATTTTTCACCCTGTATTTGATTGCGACTGGCTTTCAAGTGGCAGCAGCAACGATGTATTTAACTGACTCTGTAGCGCACTGGTACCATGCATTCAAGCAATCTCATCAGCGACAGACTTGGGATTAGTTTCGTTAGGCAGTGCTATTGGAATTTGACATGGATACACATCGAGTGAATATGAAAGAGCTGCTGCAACTAAAACAATTGGGCACAATTGCTGAGTATCGCAAGAGTTTTGATCTGTTGGTGTATAATATCAAGTTATATGATCCCTCCCTTGGGGGCATCATGCTTGTGACACAATTTGAATTGGGGTTGCGGGATGATATCAGGCCGGCAGTTGAGGCACATTTGCTAGACACTGCCCAACGCGCCACTCTTTTGGCTCAGGTGCAGGAGGACATCATGGAAGCGCAAAAAGCAGGGAAACCGGTTAAGCAGTTCCAGCATCAATGGAAGGATACTAAAGCTAAGTATACATCAGGAGAAGTATGGAAAGATCACCAACTAAAAGAGTATCGCAGAACTCATGGGTTGTGCTACAAATGTGGGGAAAAGTATATTCCAGGGCATCAGTGTGCTCCTCCAGCTGTGGCGCAATTGAAGGCACTGCATGTTGAGTGCCAGCCTGAACTTCTCTCGGATGATATGTTGGCAGTGGTGACTGGCATGGAAACACTGTCGTTGGATGATGCAGAACAAGTATCCTTGAATGCGTTGAGGGGTACTGATACTAACAACACAATTAGTTTGCCAGCTGAGATGAACAATTTGTCTATGTTGATGTTGGTGGATTCAGGCAGCACAACTAGTTTTGTGAATTCTTCTATCGTCAGCAAATTACGACCGGTCCCTCAATATAAATCACCTGTGTATGTGAAAGTGGCCAATGGAGATAAGTTACTTTGTAATACATATGTTCCAGCTTTTACTTGCTATACACAGGGGGTCAAATTCACTCATGATATGCAGGTGTTGGATATGGGTGGGTATGATGTTGTTTTAGGCATGGACTGGCTGCATCAGTTTAGACCTATGCAGTGTGATTGGGTGGCCAAGTGGCTTGAATTTGAGCAAGAGGACCACTTGGTGAAGCTTCAAGGCATTCTTCCTACTCATCAAGATCATTTACCTGAGATTTATCTTGAGCAAGTTATCCAATTACACAGGAACAATGGGCAGTGGGCCACAACAGTTCTGGAAACCACCTCTGAAATTTTAGCAGTGCAGTGCTGGTGACAGTGACTTAGTTGTTGCAACAATTCAAAGAAATTTTCCAAACACCCACTGAGCTACCTCCATCCAGGTCCATTGATCATACAATTTCTCTTATACCTGGTACTACTCCCATTAATATGCGTCCATGTCGCTATTCATCCTTGCAAAAAGATGAGACTGAGAAACAAGTTGCTGATATGCTCAAAAGTGGAGTGATTAATGCCAGTGTGAGCCCCTATGCATCTCCAGTCCTCTTGGTTAAAAAGAAGGATGGCTAGTGGAGATTCTGCATTGACTATAGGAAGTTGAACAGTCACTATTAAAAATAAGTTTCCAATGCCAGTAGTGGATGAATTACTGGATGAATAGGATGGTACCAAATATTTTTCTAAGCTGGATTTGAGAAGTGGGTACCATCAGATACGAATGTTGGAACAAGATGAACAGAAAACTGCTTTCAAGACTCACCATGGACATTTCCAATTTAGAGTGATGCCTTTTGGTCTTACAAATGCCCCGGCCACATTTTAGTGCATTATGAATTCATTGTTTGCTGGGTATATCAGGAAATTTGTGTTGGTCTTCATGGATGATATCTTGATTTACAGAAAAAATCTGTCAGATCATCTTCAACACTTGCAATTGGTCTTTCAGATTTTATTGCAGAATAAGTTCTATGCCAAATTGAGTAAATGTCAGTTTGCTGCAAGTCAGTTAGAATATTTGGGCCATATAATTTCTGATCAAGGTGTAGCTACTGATAAAGCTAAGACTGAGGCCATGCTTGTAACACCCTCAGAATCGGACCTATGCAAGTTTTAGCGAAACCCGCCAAACCCGCATAGAAACGATTCAAAGGTGCCCACCAGGCACTTTCGTGCGGGTGGAAAACGAAGTAATAACATTACACAACAGTCCTCGATGGGACCCACAGAACATATTTATATAACAGCGACTCCATGAGTCAGGAATACAGATATAATATACAAAGATCCAAATCACCTTGAAAAGATACAGCGTCCGTCTACGGACAAGATGCAAATGGGGCTAAGAGCCCTGAAGAATAACCAATGGCGTCCATAACCCTGCCCAGGCCAAGCCGGAAGGGTAACCCTGCTAACGACGTCGATCTCAAAACCTGCTTAAACAAAAGGGGTGCCGACAAAGGGCAAAGGAAAAGAGGAGCGTCGATCGAGGCCAAGCACGGCGAGGCTAGAATTCGGCGGTCCTCGCCTACAAAGGTATGGTGGACTGAAGCGGCAGCATGCACTAAACAACCTATAGAGACTCGATACAACTGGCGACAGTCAGAGAGGGGTAAGAAGGACCTATTCGGATCCAACCTGATACTATCATCAAACAAACCCATCCTGGCGTTTCCCCCTCGAGACCGGACGAGGAAGTCAACCGAGGAACTCACACCGTTGGCAGTTTTACTGATTCAGTTATCGTTGCAGCAATTACTAGTCAGGTTTAGATAATCATCCTGATAAAGTAAGCAGTGGGCACTTTTAGTTAACCATTCCGTTATAGTTACAACACTTACTAATCAGATACAATTAGCATGAGATAACCCAAAACCCAGCAGTTGTTGGTACTTTCATTTAGCCATTCCGTTGTAGTTGCAATACTTACTAGTCAGGTACAATGGTCGCAAGCGACACTCTAAACAAGCAATTGTGGGCAGTATTAATTAGCCATTCCATTATAGTGAAGCTGATTACTAGTCATTATAAAGTCAAATTTATAGCAATAAACTTTAGTTATGCTTGTCTATGGTCGAGAATCTTGTGCTCCAAGTCGTCCATAACCGCGGACACGGCTTTGAAAGTTTTACCCGCCGGGTGCACCAATAGCAACACACGCCGATCAACCTCGGAAAACCAAATCAAAACCCAACGAGGCTTTCACATTGAACAATCACAGGATTCAGAAATATTTCAGGGGGGGCCACCTTGTAGTCTAACCCGCAAGTAAGCTAGCTCGAGACGGACTCAAGGTTTGTGGGGTCAGAAGCGATCGGGAACCCAAAACTGGGCTTGTCGATACCGCAGAACGGGTCACAATTCCTAAACAAGACAAAGGTGCTATCCGTCGCACAATTTAAATAAAGCGATAAAGCATGGCATAAGTACAGGATCGTAAATAAAACCTCAAACTAGTTTGTGGCCCCAAGAAATAAGACGAATCAAGCTCGCTCGGGGTCCCATATACCTCCCGGATGTGGATAGCGCGATAAATCAAGGAACAGGTATCAAGTACTCGGGGTCCTACGGGACACAAGTGGGCGTTCGGAAACCAAATATTATCTATCACCCACCGATGCCTCTGCTTACTTCAATTTTAGTTATTAAACAGAAATTAAAGTGAACGATAAGTAAAACTAGGATCATCTCCAACATCAACATGCGGCAAGGCTCCAACAACTGTGGCATTTGACGACACGCAACAGCACTTGAGCAAGCGAATAAGACGCGCAGGTCCAACTATCTACCAAACAACAGGTAATGGGATGTGTCCAAGGCATTATAGGGCTGCACGGTATATCACAGGTACGGAAACTAAAGCATTGCAACACAGATAGCAATAGATCAACAGGAGGGAGTAAATACTATAAAAGTAAGATAGGCAGAAAGGGGGGGAGATGCTCGCCTGAAAACATTGTCGAAGGTTCAACCGAAGATCGGGTCGACACTCGCATCAACTCAACGGCCTTATCCGCGAAGAAGCAAAACACTAGAAGGAACACCGGATGCAATATTTAAGATTACGGCAGAAGATCGGGCATGATGCATGTATGATGTATGGCATGGTAAAGGTGTGATGCAATTAGGTCATATTAAGCGGAACCGGGGTCCCGACAATTAGTTAGATGGTTCAAGTTATTTGTTTGCCCCGCAATTTAAATGTTGTTTAACATGGCAGGAGATAGCACCGGGTTCGCTACACAAATTTAAATGAGGCCAATATGAGACTAGATTTGCCCGCATATGGGCCCCATATTTAATTATTAGGTGAATCGGCATAAGGCCCCCAAACAACAGACAAGGATGCATGCATGAACAATTAATATGCAACAATTTATATAGTTGGCAATTATAAAATAGGGTTCTCGGGTAAGGGTCACACATTGAGGGGTCTCGACGGTCTTGGGGTTCCGGGGTTCGGGGTCGGTCTCGGGGTTCAGATCTGGGGTTCGGTGTCGGGGCGCATTGGGCTCGCCCTGGTCGGTGTCGTACTTATCGTCGCGAAGATCTTGTCGGTCCGCGTACCAGAAAGTAGTACTTGTCGCACATGTGGTCTTCGGACCGGGCTCCGGGATCGGTCTTCGGATCTCAACATGGCCGGTCTTGGTGACGATCTTGTCCGATGGGGATCTTGGTTCAACATCATCGCGGTCTTCGGGTACGAGGGTTAGACCTTGGCGTCCGAGGGAAGTTCATGTCGTATCCGTGCCGACGACCTTGGCGTTCAGGGGGAGCTTCCGGTGTTCCGTGGAGAAGATCTTGGTGTCCGAGGGTTTCTCGGCGTCCGTGGTGCGTCCGTGATGCAGATCTTGTCGGTTCCCTGTCGGAGGCCTTCGGGGACGGGGTCTCGGCGACTTAGCGCTTCGGTTTGATGTCGTCCTCCAGGTACCGCGGGCTTTCGGTGTAGACGGCGTTGACGGGTTTGAGACGGGGTACGGGTACTGTATCCATGGTTCGGACGTTGCCTTGGTACATCGCACAAGCACCAACACATACACGCAGGAGCACACACGCATGTCGACGGCAACTCCTGGCGAGCCGGCGGTACCGCGGATGGGCTCGGCGGCGGGGGCCCGGGGAGAACGAGGAGGCGGGGCCGCGGGGCCGCGGGGACATGACCTGCAGGGAGCGCTCGGGAACGGGACCGCACGCCGGCGGCGAGGAGGACGTGCTGGCGGCGGGGCGCGGAGGTCGGGCGTCGGAGGCTGCGCAGCCGGCGGCGAGCGGCGGGCCGTACAGAGCTCAGCGGAGGCGCGGCGGTCGCCGGGCGACGCGGCGCGGGCGCGAGGGCGGGGCGCAGGACGGGTGAGCGGAGGAGCGCGGTGGGAGCTCGACGGCGGACGCCGAGGAAGGCGGGGAGAGGTACTGGCGGGCGAGGGAGGTGCGCCAGCAGGCGGGGCAGAGCGGCGATGGGGCGGCTAGGAGGCGTGGCGCGGTCGGGACGCTGGATAAGGGGCGACGGAGCGCGGAGGCGCTGGGGAGCGGGTCAGAGAAGGCGCCGAGGCGGGCTCACGAGTGGCACGGCCCAGGGCGGCGACGCCGTGGAAGGGGTGAAGGCCCGGCTGACGCAGGTCGACGACGAGCTGAGCCGGCTGAGGCGGCGGCGTGGCTAGCAGCTGGGGGCGGGACTCGAGGCCGGACGGAGGTCGGAGGAGCGGGCCGAGGGAAGGGGAGACGCGAGGGGTGGGCGGCGCGACGCGACGCTTGGGAAGAGAAGGAAGAAGAGAGGCAAGGAGGTGGGCCAGGGGAGGAACGTGGGGTCAGTGGGGCCCAGGGGCAGCGGCAGGGGTGGGTGGTTGTGTGGCTGGCGCGTGTGTGGCGTGTGTGCTCGGTGGTTGGGTTGCTGGTGGGAGAGAGAGGAGAGAGAGGGGTGAGGCGAGGTGGCTGCCTCTGGTAGGGTGGGGGTTGGGGCAAGGTGACGTGGCGAACACTGATAGGATGGGGTGATGTGGAGGGGAGGGCTGGGTAGGTTAGTTGGTAGCTGTAGGATTTGTCTGGTGGACCGATTTATTTTCTGGGGTGGTCGTTCGGTTCAATCGGCCCGTTCGACTGCCCCACTAAAATAATATAAACTTTTATTTACTTTAATGCACCGCTTGCAAACCGATAGTAGGCAACAAAATATTCCGGCGACCCGGGTTTGAATTTGAAAACAAGACGGGGCGTTTTAGAAAAACAGAACAGACTTTGCGAAAAAATAGTTTTAAGCAAACAATGCATGATGATGACGATGCAATGCACAAATTCAACGCGATTTTCTAGTAGTGGTTTTGCGGGATGCCACAATGCTGTAGTGGCCAGTTCCTTCTAACCTGACAGAATTAAGGGGTTTCCTGGGATTGACTGGCTATTACAGAAAATTTGTCAAGAATTATGGGCTGTTAGCCAAACCTTTGACAGATCTTCTACAACAACATAAATCCTTTGTGTGGACAGAAGGTGCCAATCAAGCTTTTAACAAACTGAAGCATGCCATGTCTAACACACTTGTGTTAGTGTTACCAGATTTCTCCCTCCCTTTTGTGATAGAAACTGATGCTTGCCAGGATGGTATTAGAGCTGTCCTGTTACAACAAGGTCATCCTGTCGCTTATCTCAGCAAAGCTTTGGGGGTAATCAATCAGAAATTGACAATTTATGAAAAGGAGTTCATGGCAATAATGATGGCAGTGGATAAATGGAGAGGCCTATTTGCAAAGAGTTTCATTCACTATTAAGACTGATCATAAGAGTCTGTGTTGTCTGGATGATCAGGTTTTGCATACAGAGTTGCAAAAGAAGGCTATGACCAAACTCATATGTCTCCGGTACAAGTTTTAGTATAACAAAGGAACCGACAATACACTAGCAAATGCTCTGTCCAGAGTTGGCCATTCCTTTGCAGTGCAAGCCATATCTATGGTGCAACCAGTTTGGATATAGGAGGTGTTGAATTCTTATACAGTGGATCCTATTGCTCAACAATTGCTGCATGAATTGGCTGTTTCTAGCAGAAATTCTCAAGGATTTGCCCTCTCTGATGGCTTAATACACAAGGATGGCAAGCTGTGGGTGGGAGCCAACATTGGGTTGCAAACAAAACTAATTACAACTTTCTATTCCTCAGCATTGGGAGGACACTCTGATATGCAAGCTACTTATCAGAGACTGAAAAACCTTTTTTCTTTGAATGGTATGAAAGTGGTTGTGGAGGAATTTGTTAAACAGTGTACCATCTGCCAGCAAGCTAAGCATGAAAACTGCAAGATACCAGGCTTGTTACAACCATTGGAAACTCCTACTACTCCCTGGCAGTCTGTGTCTATGGACTTTATTGAAGGCTTGCCCAAATCCAGTGGCTACTCTATCATTTTGGTGGTTGTTGACAGGTACAACAAATATGCCCATTTTTTACCGCTCAAACATCCTTTTACTGTAGCACAAGTGGCTACTCTGTTCTTGGACAATGTGGTGAAGTTGCATAGTCTACCTAACTCCATTATTTTTGATAGAGACAAGATTTTCACTAGCCACTTTTGGTAGAATTTATTCAAAACCATGCATACTAAGATTAATCTGAGTACAGCTTATCACCCACAGTCAGATGGGCAAACCTAGAGGGTAAATCAGTGCCTAGAGATGTTCTTGCGGTGTGATGTTGCTGCATCACCTACCAAATGGTCAAGATGGCTTCCTCTAGCAGAGTATTGGTACAATACGATATTTCATACAACTATTGGGTGCTCACCCTTCAAAGCGTTGTATGGTGTGGAACCTACACATGGCTTGTTCCCTATTCCTATGGGCTCGCGGTCCACTATGTTGACACTTTGCTTTAGGAGAGGCATGAGCTATCTGAATTTCTGCAACATCAACTGGCTAGAGCTGGTCGGAGGATGAAGACAATGGCAGATGAACGTCGCTCTTTCCGGGAGTTTCAAGTTGGGGAGCAAGTGTTACTCAAATTGTAGCCGTATGTGCAACGATCTGTCGTTCATCGTCCCTACCCGAAACTCTCTTTCAAGTACTTTGGGCCATACACAGTATTGGAGCGGTATGGTACAGTGGCCTACAAGTTGGATCTTCCGCACTCCAGTCAGGTACATCCGGTTTTCCATGTGTCACAACTGAAAACTTATATCCCTGACCACACTCCTGTCTATACGGAATTACCCTCCCCTGTACAATTGGATGTGGCAGAGCTGGAGCCAGAGCAGATCTTGGATAGGCGTCTCGTCAAGAAAGCCAATGCAGCCTACCTTCAGGTCCTAATCAAATGGTCGACAATGCCGGTGTCATTGGCTACTTGGGAAGATTATACCGTACTTCAGCAGCGTTATCCGACAGCTGCAGCTTGGGGACAAGCTGTGACTCCAGCGGGCGGCAGTATCACACCTGAGGTGCCACCAGGTGCAGGGGGCATGTCCACGTCAGCAGAAGGTGATGACACAGAAGGATGAGGTGGTGAGATGTGATTGGAGATTGGCAACCTGCATGTTGCTGTAGGATAGTGGATGCCAATTGTGTTTGGCGAGAGGTTCAATAGCAGAGCAAGGAAAGGGATAGGCAGAAAAGAATAGTCGTGTTCTCCTCTCGTTACTCTCTTCTTCTCTTCTTCCCCAAGACAAACACACTTATTCTGTAATTCGTTGTATCGAAGGTTTGGTGAATCCAATTCATACACCTTGGGCATAACAATTCATCATTCATCAAAGTTGCGCCTGCAAGGCGGAATTTGAAATATGAATCAACGGTGAAAACCACAACAGCAGGGAGAAGCCCGGATGAATTTTCCAGGTTGTCTGATTTGCTCCATCCAGTTATTATCGGGCGGTTAAGAAACAGCCTAAAAGCTGGGGTACTGTACCTGCCTATGGTGCCTTCAGCACATCAGGCAATCGCTTCTTGGATGAAGAGCAGGCAACATCAACAATGCAACACTCGACTAGTGTCATATTTCATTTCTCTAGATATGTTTTTTTTTTCTAGTCAAAGTTGCTAATGTTATCCTTAACAGAATTATTTTCTAGACTTAGAACTTGATTATCCATATAACCCAGAAAGTAATAAAGATTTTAAAAGACGAATTCTCTATGAAAGTTGCATGAATATAGACAGAACGAATAAAAATACTGTATGGAAATCATCAATTCTGCAGAGATATTCTGGAGTACTCCAGATTACCCAGAAAGTTTTTACCCTCGTATCATTCCCAACTCACCAGTATTCCTCTGCTCAGCCTCTATGATCTGTTGTTACACCAGATCACAGTACAGGAAGTTAATCACAACAAGTCCAAATAATGCAATCTCGTTGATAAAAAATTCACCCGATCCCCATATTATGGCCATTCCCATACTCGTCAGTAGTTCCGCAAAAGACTCATCACTAATCAGATAACACCTTGTAGTTCACATAAATATCATTAGAAGAATAACATAGAAGACTGAACAGATCTAGTGCAGTGCAGACATCTTCATGTTCTGCAATAAATACATTACCAAGTAACTACTAACTAGCATTAGGAGCTCGTGTAGCCACAAAAGCATCACTAGTACTCTAGTAGTAGTAGCAACAAAAGGAATGTTAAGTTCTTGACTCAAGGACAGCAACATATTATATCTAATCAAATCCTATCGTGTAGGTATTAACACAGCATAGCTTCACGAGTGTTAGCTGGAAAATCATCGTCTTCATCTTGTTCAGAAGAAGCAGAGGCGCGCCTCTTGGGGCAGTTGCGGTAGTCGTGGCCAACTACATATTCGTTACAGAACCTGCACAGCCTTGGATTTCTGGATGGCTTTGCCTGGTACACACAAGGTTCTATCCAGTAAATAAATAGATACAGCTTCTTGTGAGTGAAAAAATGTTTTTTTATAAGACGCAACATGTAAATGGAGGATTTACCGGCAACAGAAGTAAAATACAACCAGGATCAATAGCTTGCTGCTTCTAAAATTATTCCATTGTAAAGATGTGGGTATTATATCAAAGTTTTGGACACATTAAGAAGATTTACTACAGAGGTTGCTTGCTTAATATATAAACCATAACATCCATTTGAAACTAAATGTCATGTATGTAGGAAGACAAAGATATGAAAGAATTCATTATTTGCCATTGGTTGAAATTAATTTGCTTACAGTCTTCCTGTAGTGCTCATTCTCAGCTCTCAACGCTTCGTTCTGCTTCTTCAGTGACATGACCTCCAAATTCTTCAGCTGCAACTCAAGACTGAGTCTCCGAATTTGCTCAGTCTCGAGCTCTTTTGTCTTGTGCACGAGCTGCAGCCTCAACATCTCATTTTCAACTCTCAAACACTCACCTGCATTCATAAAAAATATCACTGAGAAATGGCATTATCAAATAAAAATATGTGAGTACTAAGAGCAACCCTAATAATAAACACATTGAAAAGCCCATCCTCTAAAAAAACTGCTATTTTAGAAGACGGACGGCAAAACACCCACACTAATAGACCCAGTAAAAACCTCCCATCCCATAATTTGTTTACTGGATCCTCTAAAAGCACCCACTTGTCCTGTTCTATTGTAAATATAGCGCCAGGAAACTTTCAGGTCACACACCACGTACCGCTCAAGCTCGCGTGTCCCAAACCGAGCTTGAACGCGCTCCTAATCTAGCACCCCACCGACCCACCCAAATCGATCTCCCGAATCTAGCCTGTCCATCTCCCCGTCTCAGCCGCCGCCTCTTAATTCCAACATATTTTACACAATCCTCTAAATCCATTATGCAGGATGCAATTTTACAAGATTTGACAGAGTAGCTCTAAGAGTTGATCTTTTTATACCTTGACCTTTCATGTTCTGGATCTCAGTTCCAGTTGCCGTCTGCAATTTACAGGGTGTTGCAGTTATTACCCTCTTCCATCCTTGCAGCCCACCTCCAACCTTAACGTGGTTATCCTCAGAAATGCGCTCCTCTGCATTTGAACATTTTATTTACACACCAATAGAAATGCAATCAATCTCATGTGTTACAAAAGAAAAAGCGCGCATCCTACTCATGATGAAACTGCATCAAAAGACATGAGCATTGTGCTACAAGTACCAATGGCAACAAGGGGTAATTGATACTTCTTTATACCCTGGCCATTTTTGTCGTGGATCTCAGTTCCAATAGTCTCCAGTTTGCTGCGTGTCACGACTGCTTTCCTCTTCCTCCCAACCAGATACCTAACTTGAGTCTGAACATTGCCATCCTCAGAAACCTCTTCCTCTGCAATCAGCAACACCACATTCGCAGCACGACTTCAGAAAATCACAGATAAAGTACTATCAATTCCACTCAAGATGTAGCTGTATGGAAATCATCAATTCTGCAGAGATATTCAAAATTACAATGCAGCAGCAACAGCAGAAGTACCACATGCTTTGCTCCTGGAAACTGATGTTTGTCTACAACTGTGTTGCCTGCGGATCCCGTTGCCGGATCGTTAATTAGGATTCAGAATGTGGATTCGTTTGATGCAGCGGTTTTCTGGACAAAACCCTAAGTCTCCCGCTGGGTGTCTGAATCCCCCAAAAAAATCCCATCTACAAAAGATTCAAAATGGGCTTGCGATTTTCCGGAATCGTGCAAGCCAGACGAGATGATTGTCCGTGTCGAGAAAATCAAAGCAAGAGATGATCGTTCGTGGCGAGAATAGAAGTAAAATTACCATCGCCATCACGGGCGGCGGCGGCGCCGCTGCTCTGATCCTCGACGCGCGCGTGTGCGGCCGTCGCCATCTTGCCGCCGCTCACGCTGGCGGCCACGCCCGCATTCTGCTCCTCCTCCGCCACCTGCTCGAAATCGGAGTCGGAATCCACCTCCGGCTCCTCGTCAACCTGCTTGCCGTTGCTGAAGGTATCCCAGCACCTTCTGGCCTCGTCAGGGACGTGGACGTCCTTGGTGGTTGCGGCCATGCCGGCGCGGCTGTTGCTTTCCATTTCCCCTAACTGTAGCTGGATGGAAGTTCCAGATTGAGAATGGTGGTGGCCTGGTGGGTGGGGGGTAAACTAACTTATTTTTAGCTTTGCCGCTCTTCCCACGCGGCTCCCCGCCTCCTCAGGCCTAGTTTGATTCGCATAGTATTTTACTTCCTCTTTGTTCAAATTAATGGATTTAGATTTATTCGAGGAGTAGAAAAAGTACAGGATTCCTATTTATGTATGAATATGCATTTTAGTACCGTTTGATTCAAAGGAATGCACTAAGAGCTTGTTTGGAAGTCATCGATGAAATGACATTCTTGTCATAATCTCATTTGTCTAATTTGAAATTTCAATCTGAAAATCATGTTTGGCTGTCGCAAGAAATTATGAAATGAAATGATTTTTAGAGAAACTAGCATAGTGGCCCTCGCAAATGCGAGGGCATCACCTTTGTTTACTTCAAAGTGTTTGAAACATACATTTATAGTTTCATAGATATTCATGACATGATATTGGAAGTTAATAGTTCTATTTAAGAAAGTTGCAGCATGGATACATATTTAATTTGTGGTTTAGTGACTATTATGTCATCTGGAAAATTACAAAACAATGATTCATTTTGATCATTCACACATGGAACTATATAAAATAAAAAGTAAAAAAATAAAGTTCTAGCATTTTGATCCTTATATACAATGCATCTCACTGATTGGAAGAGATTAAATTCCTCACATTAGATACCGTACCAGATTAGAAATGGAAATCACTACTATTTAGTCGCCTAAAAGTGATTCAACCATCATAATTTATCAAATCCCTATGCATGAGTGATTTTTCTGTTTTGGCCCTCAAGATTGTATGCCGCTGAGTGTGATGTTAAAACTATCTTGAAATTTTGAGTTATTAGAATAACTTACGTTCTTAATCTAGCGGAAGGGGCTAAATCTCCCACATGTTCAACCATTCCATCCCTAGTATCTTATGTATTAGAACTTTATTTATTTGCGTAGGCTAAGTAGGCATTATCGTTTGGATATATAAATGATCTTTGCTTACATGACCACAATCTTTTATCAAATTTTACCCTACTCCCTAATGTATCACTATCATAAAATTCGAAATAATGATGCAACATATCAAATATTTGGGCATCTACTTCCTTCACTAAAATATAAAAAGGGAATTTAACACAATGGTGTACTCCCTAATTTGTAGAAAATTGGCACACAAATATGCATGTGCAACATATTTAGAATGACCTAGTTTTTAAATTGAATTTCTAGTGATATGCAATTTTTTTTCTAATTCATTTGTTTAAAATGCATCCAATTTTATTATGTTCTAGTTTTGAGATCGGGTTGTAACTATCATATAATACATATATTATATTTATAGTTACATAATAAAATTATAAGAACTTTGGTTTGTATACAAATGCAACGACGTCTTATTCTGTGTATCATAAACCACATACTTTTATTTGACTAAAAGTACACTTCAGATTTTGTAACGGAGGGTGTACTTGTAAGAAAGGTGCCTATTTATTTTAACTATACATATGTTATTTTGATCTTATAAGTTATAATTTGCATATATACAATAGAAGGACATCTTTAAGTTGATAGCCAAACTTATACATTAGATCATTCTTTCATCCCCACTTGGTAAAACATTGGTCATGAAATCTACAACTCGTAAAAAATTAGATTCAAGCGAAAGCCATATAAAAATATGCAAAATATGGCAGTCACATACCCCCGGATTAAGAAGTTTCACTTGTGCTAACATCTATGTTATAAAAAAGGAAAAAATATAGAAAGTGGTCCATGTGAGATCCAATCTAATAGGGTACCTTTCTACTGACGAGTAGGACGCATTAGAAACCATTTGTCATCTTCTTCATAATCCTTGTTTTCTTTCCCTAAATCTCTCTACTCCGCTCACATATGATGGTTGTGATATCTAAAGTTGCCTTGTAACTTCTCTTTCAAACCAACATAACAAATTTTAAGAATTTCTTGGAGAAATACCTATGGAACATCTAGTGCTTTGTAGTTTGTACAGTTCACCTCCTACCATTCCACGAATATAGTCTAATAAAAGAATGGTTTGAGTGCCAGGTTGTTCTTCAGTTCCATGACTTTGAACAAAGTAACGGAATGTGAGAATATAAATTTATGTCATATTATATCCCCATGTACCCTTATTTTCTTCATTTTTTCTTCCAGCAGACATTGTTCTACTTGCACTCCTTTGAAAAGCTAATGTTGGTCTCTAATCTGTCCTTTCATGGAGAAGTAACAAAATAATGTACTCCCTCAAATCCATAATAAGTGTCTGTTGGTTTAATACAAAGTTATACTAAATCAGTGGAACTTATTATGGATCGGACGGTAGTATTAATAATTATTACACATGAATATGTAGAAATAATTTCCCGTTAAGTGGATAAGCATGCCATTGTCTGACCGAAAAACTCCCATGGCTTGATTACGCAAATTGCATGCTTATATTAAATGAACAACATGGAACTATGTTTACTCCATAATTGATGTACCTTTTCGGTTACTTGATATGAAGTATTAACCTGAATTAGCACATATGTAGTTCAAGTTGCTTTACCTTGATCTCAGGACGGTTGTCTACGCTCTCCTCCTTGATAGACGTCAGCCAACCGGACTAAAGCGATCCCCTGGCTCTATAGTTGTCATGGATATTTCAATCATACACCGGTACACTCTCATGTAGATAAACGTTCTTTATCTAGCTACAAGGATTCTAGCATGATCATCGGGAAGTATCGAAAGTGATACACCTACAATTAGAATGTCATTCTCTTCAGAGAAAATGCTATCAGTTGGAGAGATGGACCGTGTTTCCATGAAACTTGAACCAGCCTGATTTTACATTTTGTTAAAACCTTGTCGTCATCTATAAATCTAACTAAACAAATAATTAAAATGATGTGGGGTTATTTAATATCTTTGAAAAATCATGTATATTGCTTTTAGCATGCTAGCTAATCGATTTGGTTCATACAGCTCGCTGACTGCTCAAAGCTAGCTAGCTTGATCAACTGATTGATAGTCACTACAGGAATAACCTGATACGCCTACGGTCTTTTTATACGCCGATGGCAAAAGGTCGGACCCGCCGGCATAGTTGTTTGGACTCGTTAGCCGGTTGTCGGCCCAGTTTTGTCATCGGCGTACTATGGATAGGCCGACGGCAACCATCGTTGTAGAAAAGATCGTCGGTGTAGGGGATTAGGCTAACGGCAAAACGACGAAGTCAAGTCTACGCCGACGGCAGGTTTCACATCTACGCCGATGACGACTAGCTATTTTTCCTTTTTGCGACATTACTCTTAGAAAAATCATAACTAAACCATTTCAATTCAAAAAGGATACATATAATATATCACAATTTGCAAAAAATAAGATCTATCTATATAAACTCAAATATTACATGCTTTTGTTCAAAAAATATATAATACAAATACTTTCGTACAACATATTTTCCATTTTCCGAGTGCCCAAAACATTGTGTTTTGTGAAGCAACCACCAAATGAATGTTTTAAAATAGTACCATCCTATTTTTCAAAAATATTAGACCACCTTGCATGGACAACGTCCCAACCGGGGTATCTCAAACCTTTCTTTTCGCCCTTCATAAAAAAGTCAAACTTTTGCTGAATTGGTAGGAAGTGAGTCAAATTTGAACTACATGTACATGATCTGATGCTTATAATTTTCTGGAAAAATAAATTTAGGTTCACAATATGCTATTTCATCAGAGATCCAATGCAAGTTTAGTGAGACTCGGCCCGAGCTAAGAATCTTCATGCCCGTCGATTTAGAAAGTTTGACGATAGTTTAAAACGGGGCATAAAAATTCAAAAATGATCGAAACAATGCAAAACCTTCGCGTGGTGTCATATTATGTGACGTAGTTGCAAGAAAAAATACCAAACTGCGTATATTGACTGGGTCTCAAATAAACCTTTACAAAATGACCTATCTCAATCGAGGTTTCGTGGTTTTCAGGTTAAATGACCAATGTTATAGCCAGCATCGCGGCATAGTTTGTGATAATGTGCCCATATTATGCATGCATGTGTATCATGAGATGGCGAACAATATTGCAGGAGGAATATTTCCCCTTCGTCGCACCAAAAAGCCATTTTTCATTTTTAGTGCAAAAACGGGGTGTTTTGTGAAGCAACCACCAAATGTAAGTTTTAAAATGATACCATCCCATTTTTCAAAAATAATAGACCACCTTGCATGGAAAATGTCTCAACTGGGGTATCTCAAACCTTTCCATCCACCCCTCGTGAAAAAGACAAATTCCTGTCAAATCGGTAGGAAGTGAGTCAGATTTGAACTGTAGGCACAAGATCTGATGCTCATAACTTTTTGAAAAAAATCATTTTTAGGTTCACAATATGCTATTTATCAGATCTCAAATGCAAGTTTAGCGACACTCGGCCCCGAGCTATGAATCTTCATGCCCATCGATATAGAAAGTTTGACGATAGTTTAAAACGGGCATAAAATTTAAAAAACGATCGAAACAAGGCAAAACCTTCGCTTGGTGCCATAATATGTGACATATTTGCAAGAAAAAATACCAAATTTGGTATATTGATTGTGTCTCAAAAAACAAAACGACCTATCTCAATCGAGGTTTCCTGACTTTCAGGTCAAATGACCAATGTTATGGCCGAAATCACGGCATAGTTTGTGATAATGTGGTCACATTATGCATTCATGTGCATCATAGGATACAGAACAATATTGCAAGTGGAAGTTTTCCTTTTCGTTGAACCAAAATGCCATTTTTCATTTTTTTGAGTGCAAAAACAGGGTGTTTTGTGAAGCAATCACCAATTGAAAGTTTCAAAATGCTATCACCCCATTTTTAAAAAATACTAGACCACCTTAAATGGACAATGTCCTAACCGGGATATTTCAAACCTTTCTGTCCACCCCTCGCGAAAAAGACAAATTTCTGCCGAATCGGTAGGAAGTGAGTCAAATTTGAACTACAGGTACATGATATCATGCTCATGATTTTTTGCAAAAATCATTTTTAGGTTTAAAATATGCTATTTCATCAGAGATCCAATGCAAGGTTTCCTTTTCATCGCAACAAAAAAGCCATTTTCTTTTTCTGTGTACCAAAAACAGGGTGTTTCAAGAATTTTGACATAGTTTCGGTTGGTCTAGTATTAAAAATATACGATACATAATTAAATAGATGATATGGATGTCATATTTGGATTCCTATCATTTTTCTGATCGATTTGGATATATTATTTGTCGAATTATGATTTACAGATTTATAGATATGAATTATTCAATTTTAAATGAAAAAAGGCAAAATAAATAAAATTTATTTTATTTTTATTTGAATTCAAGATTATTATTAATTATTCATTATTTTTTACTTAAATAATTATATGAAATGTAAAAAAATAAATACGTCTAACATTATACTCCAATGATTAATAGGATTAATATAATAATATTTACAATAAGTTCTAATTTCTTTGTCGGAAGCTCATGAGGAAGGAACGGAGACGTTAAGCGTGCTGGGACTGGAGCAGTGTTAGGATAAATGACCGATTGGAAAGTTTGACTACTAATACAATTTGACTTGAGATTAAGTGTACTTAGAATTAAAAATGTCTATATAAGATTAACGAGTTAATCAATTCAAAAATGTTAAAAATAAATTGAAAAATTGAAAAATTGAAAAACAAATTGGAAAAATCTAGACCGACCGCTTTGCGGTCGGCGTAGCTAAACGACCGTTAGTCATATAGGTGGGAACCATATGATCTAATACCGACAGCTTTTCTACGCCCATGTGTAAAGGGGCTACGCTGACGGAATTTTGCGCTACGCCAACGGGCCCGGCCATCGGCGTATTAGTCTTCTCCTGTAGTGAGTTTTGGTGTGTTATAGTTCAAAGTTTTTATTCGTTTCAGATCCTATAGTACACTTATGCCTGTAAGGTACTGTATATCTTAACAGCCCAGAGGTCCTAATCTCAGACTATATCTTCACCATTAATTATATAGATCTAACATCTAAATAATTTTGATGATGTGGATCCAATGTAAAAGAGAAGGACTCTGTCCATAACCGCTAACGTGCCATGGGACCTTTTATGTACATTTACTTTTACGTAACATTACTTGTCTCTTAATCTCAGACTACATCCTCACCATCAATTATAGATCTAATAGCTAAAATAATTTTGATGATGTGAATCAATGTGGTGTCTTGAAAAACAATCTTATATTATTTTTAGTATATAATAGAAGACTGGGTTAGAAGCAGGAATTGACTTAGCATACCATACCTATTGTGATAGCCAAACACGTTTTAGATGGAATCTCGTCTGAATTCCATGTACCCAATCCGTAGAATTTCCAATTGAATGATGGTTCCAATTGCCTGACTACCAAACACATTTTATATGGAAACCCAACTGAATTCCACAATTCCGACATGAAATGATGGCCTTTCAAACGGGCTTTAAAGGAAATTTGTAGGAAATTCTTCTTTGCAAGACAGTAGGTGATTTCTGTGAACACTTTTTTTGAATAATTCTCGTATGCCATGTTTTTATCTTTACTGCAACTAGATAACATAAAATGACTATGTGCGAAGGTTTCATATTTTTTGATTTTCTTTTTGAATTTTTAATGCTGATTTCGAAATTCTGTTGAGATCGCGATAGTTAGGGTTCACGGCTATGTGCCGGATGTTGCTAATCTCTTATTGGATCTTTGAAGAAATGTCATATTTTGTATCTGGAAATGATTTTTTTTGTAAATTCCTGGGAGAACTATGAGGTAGCTTCAGGATAAATTTGAACCCCTTCCAGCTAGACCGGCAGAAACTTGTTTATATCATGGGATTACGTCGAGAGGTTATAGGTGAACAAAACTGGTGAATTGACCACCAAATGCTTTCTAGTATTTATTAAAAATGGGGTGATGCATTTTCACATCACATCCTTGGTGGCTGCTTGATAAAATAGACCCTTTTCGGCACCAGGAAAATGGAAAATGGATTTTCCATGTAGATAACATGAAAACTTCATGAAGCAACATTGTTTTCCATCACAAGATACACGCATCTGCAGAATATAGGCACATTATAACAAACTATGCAATGGTTGTGGTCATGACCTAGCTTATCTTGCCCTGAAAGCCATGAATCCTCAAAGGTGGTAGGTGATTTCTGTGAACACTTTTTTTTTTGAATAATCCTCATATGCCATGTTTTTATTTTTAACTGCAACTAGGTAACATAAAACGATTATGTGCGAAGGTTTCACATTTTTTGATTTTTTTTGAATTTGTTATGCTGGTGTTGAAATTTGGCCGAGATCGTGGCAATTAGGGTTCCTGGCTATGTGACGGGTCATGCTAATCTCTTATTGGATCTCTGAAGACATGCCATGTTTTGTACCTGGAAATGATTTTTTAGAAAATTCCTGGGAGAGCTACGAGGTAGCTCCAGGCTAAATTTGAGCCTCTTCTAGCTAGACCAGCAGAAAATTTTTTATATCGTGAGGGTTGCCTGATACCTTAGATCCGGATTACGGATGTAGTATAGCTCTTTTTCCCTAGTAGACCTAGGTTATCGAATCCTCAGGAAGCAGAAAGCATGGTGAAGTTACTTTGCGGACCTTTGGGAGTTTTAGAATTCTTTTAGTGTTTTACCTGACCATGAGTTTGCGACCTTTTGTTGTTGTCGATGATGGAGATAGACGCCCTGGGGCGTTCGGTTTCACTTATAGCTGTGCAAAACATCTAATGGGAATAAAAGATAATAATAAAGTATGCATGTAGTCGTTAGAGCAAGATAACTATATGTGGGCACTGCATCCATAACTGCTATTGCCTCCGAAACTGCTTATAGAAATATCCTATTAGTCTCATCCATAGAAGAAAGAGATCTAATAATATGTGCAGTGACATCACCGTTAATCCCAAGTAAATCCCTCACATACATCCATACTATCCTTTCTGTCACTGGGGTTCCCATCCTGCAGATTAGTCATTACTCACACTCCCTATACCTAGATCAATCCTCGGGGTCTTGGGTACCTGACAAGTCCTTAGATTGAGGCAAGAGAGGATACCATAATCATCATGTCATACAAACTAATACATGATCCCATCAATGATAAATAACATGCACAAACTACATGGCTAGGCCGAAGCCCTTAGCCCAAGGAGAATTACAAAAACATAGAGATGAGATCAACAATCATAAACATTATAATGGAAATCATGATATAGATAGTAATAGTCTTACAGTACCGCCAATTGGAGATGAGATCTACTATTACAAGTGGTGGTCTATGGCTTTGGTTGTGGGGAAGGGTTTTGAGATTAGATCTAGATATATTCCTCCGGCGGGTTTCCTCTACTCTCGACTCTCGCTCTCCACCTCGACTTCCGTTTCTCGTCCTGAGAGGTCTCTTTATATAGGGGTCCCTTCAGGAAAGTTGTTGAAAGGATACAGATGTCGCCTAGAGGGGGGTGAATAGGCGATTAAATTTTTTCCTAGAGTGGCTCAACAAAGGCGGAATAAAACTATTGTTTACTTTGTAAAGCACAACCTAGAATAACTAAGGTTCACCTATGTGCACCAACAACTTATGCTAAGCAATACAAGCAACACAGTGATAGCAAGATATATATTACTTCAAAGCACGAAGGCTATCACAATATAAAGTGCATAAGTAAAGATCTCGGGTATAGAGATAATCGAGGCACGCGGGGACAACGATATTTTACCGAGTTCCTCCCAACATGGAGTACGTATCGTTTGGAGAGGGGGTGGTATCAAACCACCAACGCCACAAAAGGCCTCCCTTATTCTCCGGTGAATCTCATCCCAATGGGATCAATCCACACTTCCACTATCGGTGCACTTGTCGGTGGCAAACCGGAACCTCTCACAAGGTTGGGGCACTTCTCCACAACTTAATTGGAGGCTCCCAACAAACGCCACCAAGGCCACAACCTGCAACACCAACAAACCATCTAGGGTTCTAAGAACCCAAGAGTAAAAAGCTTCTCAACTTTCACTCACGAAATCCTCCGGGGAGAACTCAAACCGATGCACCAAATGCAATGGAAAGAACACAAGTAGTGCTCAAATCCTTCTCTCCCAAATTCCACCAAAGCTACAAAAGCTTGTGGGGGAATAAGAGAGGAAGAACAAAGGAGGAAATCCACAAAAGACTCCAAGATCTAGATCCCAAGATGTTCCCCTCACTTAGAGGAGAGATGGATTGGTAGGATTGTAGATCTAGATCTCCTCTTTCAAATCCCTAAAGTATATGCAAGAATAAAGGGAGGGATTGAAGGGGGGTAGCAAGCTTCAAAAGGTCAACAATGGTGGGGGAAAACTTGCAAGAGATCTAGGGAACCATTGGGGAAGAAGGGCCCCTTAAATAGGTCCCTAGAAATCCAACCGTTAGGCCCAGGAATCGCCCGGTCCGGAGTCTCCGGACTGGGACCGGAGTCTCCGGTGTACCCAGGACAAACAGGGACAATCTGGAGTACGTAATGGACGCGGTCCGGAGATTAGACCGGAGATTAGTCCGGAGTCTCCGATCTTACAAAAACTAGCAGAAAGACCAATACGAAAACATCCATAACTTTTGCATCCGAACTCCGATTTTGATGATCTTGGGCTCGTTTTAAAGAGGACAATAATCTCTACAAGATCATACAGAAAAACATAATAGTCCATCAAGGGATTATAGAACCAAATGACGAAAGATTTAACCTCTCTCAAAAAGACAAACCGGTAAAACCTCCAACATCGAAAACGTAGTAGAGAATGCATATGAAATCCGTTTTCGATGCACTAGAGCTTGTCATGGAGATTAAAACAAGCTATAAATCCTCACATGAGTAAGAACCAAATAATGGAAGGTTTTACCTATCTCTAAAATACAAACCGGTAAAACCTCCAAAATCAAAAACGCAATAAGATATAAAGGGAAAATCCTTTTTTGATGAACTAGGGCTTGTTATGAATATTACCACAAGCTCTAGAACCTCACATGGATAAGATCCAAATAAAAACCAAGAAAGGATGATGCTAAGTATGCAAAGGTTTGAGCTCTCTCTGAACGATATGATCGAGTTACTCACTTGGGAGCCCCTCTTGATAGTACGGTTGTCTATCCTATAAACCGGTCTTCCCAACTAACACCACGAGACCGGTAAGAAAGAAACCCTATCAAGATCATACATTTGCCTTGCGCATATTCCACTTGATTATGATTTAGACGGTCTTGTCCTTATCAAGATGGAACACCTTTCTTTATTGCTCTTGTATGCACTTGCTTGATGAAGACTTGCAAGTTACTCCCCCATACAACATGGGGAAACCTTTACTTTGACCTTGTATTCATAGATCCATGATCACCGAGGATGGAAAGCTTTAAGCATGAGATCTTCATAGGTTTAACTCTCACATGACCAATCTGTGGATCACTCTTTGAACACCTTGGTCACCACTTGATCCTCTTCACTTTATTCTTCTCCAAACCTTGAAGCCAACATATGGTTCAAGCATTGCATATGGACAATTCCTACAAGTACAACTTGATACAATCATTAGTCCATAGAGATTGTCATTAGTTACCAAAACCACACATGGGGGCCCACATGTTCTTTCAATCTCCCCCATTTTGGTAATTGATGAAAATCCATTTGAGAGGGTTTATATAAGGAATTTAACACATAAAATGGTAGCACCAATATCAAATACTACATAAGTATGTGATATTGGTACCACCACCATATATAGAGCAAACTGCCCCACACTCTATGCATGTGTGATGAACTTGAATTTCATTGCATATATTGCCAATCATTATCATTGGTGGAGTTTCCTCTATATATACCACATGCTAAGCAACAACAAAGATGCAAGATCATGAAAGGCAAATGCTTAGAAACAAACTCAAGGCATAAACCATTTCCCTAAAACCCTCTAAAACTTCTCCCCCATTGGCATAGATTGCCGAAATGGGTGACAAGTTCTAGAAGGCCAATATAGTGATAAATCCCCAAACGGTGTGCTTTCGCACATATCCAATGATGAATACTTGGGAGGAAGTAGAACTATATCGAGGACCCAAAGATTGCCAAAATAAATAAAAAAAAAGAATCAACAAATGATGTAAGCAATCACAAGATCCGACAAACCAATTGAAAGCAACAAAAGAGCAAAAGAATGTTTTTAAATAATAAATGGAGAAGCTCCCCAAGATTTGTGCACAATTTAAAAATAAATTCATTAGAATACATAATGCACAAATATGGAATCCTTGCTCCCCCATAAACATTTAAGGCACAATGAATGAGAAAGAAGACAAATGAGCATTATTAAATGAATTAGATGAGCTCCCCAAAGATAATGCACCAATTATGATAATTGCATTTGGGAACAAAGTGCATAATCATGGAATCCTCACTCATCCAACTCCATTTTAACAATACAAGGCATAAGAGAACAAATATGATAAGCACAAAGTGATGCTATAAATAAAATTAGGAAGCTCCCCAAGGTATGTGCAACATTAGGTTTTTGTATGTGAATACAATGTGCACAACATGGAATCCTCACTTCCTATATTTTACTTATAAAACAGCTTTGTGCAAATGAGCAAATACCAAGGCATAAAATTTGCAAGAAAAAAATGGTTGAGCAATAAGTAAGAGACAACATATTAGCGGGCTCAACCACAAGGATGTGTGAGATGCATGACAAAGCATATTATAAGACTAGTACAAGGATGATCATTGTGTATCCACATAGTCTTCAATGAATGATATTTCTTAGTATGATCATACAACACACATGAAACAAGGAAGATATCAAGAAAAAATTGAGTAACCTCTTTCATGTGTATAAGTTTCTAAGTAGACAATCTTGCAAAGATATTGATCCACAAAGAAACATGTACACACAAAGTAGATACTTAAAATCAATAGAGAAACATATCCAAAATGAAGTCATGACAATACCAATAAGATTTTTCTTCAAAGCATGGCCAAAAGGCTCAAATATCTTATTGTACATCGATGAGCTTCAACAACCAACACAACCCATACATTACAACTATCACCAAGGGAAAAGGAGAAAGTTGAAATATATGGAGAAAGGCAACAAGTATCACAAGGAGAAATCAACTAGCAAAATTTCACTATTGCACATGAGAGAAGTTGAGGAAAAGATAGGCAATAAAATTGCTAGATTGACATATTTGGGATTGGTGGATCATATGCATGATTTTGTACAGTCCCAATTATATGCACTCATCTCAACTTATGCACATTTACAATAGAGAGTTCTTTTAATACCATGGCTAGAAATACAACAATAAATACTAACAAGAATTCATGCCAAGATGCAACCTACAAAAGGTTGGAAGTAAGATAAATATGCATGAGCAAGAGATACTTGTTACCGAGATATAATTGGTAGGATGTAGAGGATAGGAATTCATTGATCATCCTACAGCTTGCCTCAAATTTTCTTATAAGCACTACTTCTTCAAAATCAAGAGACAAGCATCCAATATATCTCCAATGTACCTAAAACACAATTAAGTACAAAATGGTCCCCAAACTTATTGGGTCCAATGTATTTAGTGCAACTACAATACATATGAGAGACTCCACATAAATATGTGCATATTGATGTGAAATTGGATTTCATGCACAACCTAGCCGATGGGATTTGGTGGAGTTTCCCCTATATATTGGATCAAAGAAAGTGTTAAACCCCTCCTTTATAAAGGATAGGATCCCTGTGATTGCAATGCTAGTCCCTGGATCAATGCTAGCATACACAGTTTAAGATGAAGTACACAGATACAAAGGTCGTTTATTACATCCATTCCAGAGATAAAAACATAGTCTTTTACAACTCAGGGCCATAGGCCTAATACAAGAGTTTAAGAAATGAGTAAATAAACACAAGTCTTCATCTTCAGGTGCCATAGGCAAGCATGTTGAGTGTAGACTTATGACTCCTATTCATCATCGGAGTAACCTGCAACATCACAAGTTACAGCCACAGAGGGTCAATACTTTGGAATAGTATTGGCAAGTGATACCTTAGTATATTTTAAGTGGACTATAATACTATATGCATTTTGTCTAGAGTAGCTTGGCTTGCTTTGCTTGAAAATAAGCTTTTCCTATTAGTTGAAATCACTAAGTTTTTCTTTGTCAAAACATTCCCAAGGAAACCACCAATAGACATTGGGGTCCTTCACCCTTGTTCACCCACAAATTTTTATTTAGAAGTTGGAGTGATGAGATTCTTGTAGCTTCCATGTCTTGATGCTCAAAAGTGTCCATTGCCTTGGACAAGGCTAAGTACTTAGATTTTCCATCTGCAGAGGTTGTGCACTTTTCCCACCAGACTTGGTTTCCCAAGACAGGACCTTTCAGAAGCCTTTCCTTAGCCAAATGGACGCGCTCCATCCTATTATCCCATCTACCACCAACTGTCCAAATGACTAAGTTCTAGCTACCTATATGATCAAGGCAGAGCCCATATTGCCAAGTGGTTGCACTGTAAGCTTTCTCAACACTTGGCCTCCAAATCCCTTTGTGCCTGGGTGGCATACCACAAGTGAGATACACAACCCAAGTCCATGGCCTTGTGTAACCACTCAACATAACCCAATCTTCCCATTCCACCCAGGAGGTTCATTTGTCTTAGTTGTTTTATTAAGAAAATATAAGTCTCTTGACTTAGAATATTTTTATCATAAACTATATAGATGTTCACCACCCTTGTTTACTATAAGCTAGGCTAAGCAAAGTATGGTAACATAACTTAGGAGAATTTGCCTAGCAATTCTACTATTTCACTCTACTTAGGATTTCCCATCTTAGTACTAAGCAAAAATATCATGCATATACTTTTAGCAAAAATATCTAATGCTAGTACAAAACTTAGGATAGGAATATTCATGAAAATATCACTTGCCTTGGTAGTGTGGAGAGTAGCACTCTTCACAATCACAATCACTAGCAAAATCTACACAAGAAATCAAAGCATACAATTACACACAATTAAATACAAACAAAAATAATATGAATGCATGCATGCAAGAATTTACCAAGTGTTGAATTTTGAAAGTTCTACCAAGTATGTTCATGTCTACAGAAACTTAAGATGTCACAAGTTTGCCAACTAAACTTATTTGGCCCCAATATGATTTACCAAATTAAATCTATATCTAAAATGGCCTTAAACTTATTCTACAAATAAAGTCATTTTTAACTGTTACTATATGCTAAATAAATTGGATATTCAGAAAGGCCTTGTTTCACTGAATCCAACGGTATAAAGTTTGCAAAAATCTAACGTGGCATTCAAAAGTTATAAGCATTTGAAGTTTGAATCTAAATCTGGTTTTAAATTCTGTTTTTAGTTTAAATCTTGCCACGCGTCGCGTTATTACTGGCGCGTACCGGTTCGCACCGGATCACCCTTATGTGCCGTTGGATCTAACTAACACTGCACGGCTCAGATCTGTCCCTACCCCTTCGTTAAGTGAAGTGTTTCTACGCGTAGGATTCAGATCTAACGGCTAAAAATCTCCTAACCAAAATCGTGCGGCGCTACCGGCGGTGACAAAGCGTCGATCGGTGGCGGTGCCGGCGTTCTAGGTCGCCCGGGGAAGGGAGGAGATGCTTACCAGAACCGCAGGAGGCTGCTGATGCTCAAGGTGGTAATGGCTTGGAAAGGGGCGCACGGGGTCGTCGGGGATTCCTCGCCGGAGTTCGCGAATGCGTCAGCCACGGTCAGTCGTCGACGTTGGCGAGGTTCCTCGTCGCGCTAAGCCAAAATAGGGATACTGTCAGATGCGCAAGACGATGAGGATTCTATGCGTAACAGTCAGAGGACAAGGGGTGGTGGCTACTTACGGAGGGAGGTCGCCGGAGTTCGTGCAGAAGACGGTGGCGGTCCAGTCGTCGACGTTGCCGAAGCTATGGGTCATGCGAAGGCAAACGGAGAGTGTCAGAAGATGCACAGAGGTTCACTGAACAAGATAGCGTGAATGCGAGACCGAGGGGAACTCGAGGCTCACCGGAATTCACTAGCGCAGTCGTCGGAGACGGCGGGGTTGCAGAGAAAAATGCGCGCAGGCGTTGTGCTTGGGTTTGGGGAAAGAGAGGGACAGAGGGGTTTATATAGCCTGGTCAAGCGCGAGAATCACTCGGCCATTGATTGAATTGACACCATGATTAACACAGGAAACGGCGTTGATTGGGGACGAACAGTCGTCGGGTGGAGACGACAATGGCGTGGAGATGGCCCGCTTGTCGGTGAGGTCTTGTGAGTGTAGGTGGGGTCTGCTTGTCAGCGGCTCAGCGCGTGGGCTCGCGCGTGAGAGAAGAAATAAAAGATCCCGGGTGGGCTTGCTGGGCTTGATCCGCTGCTGGGCCAGATTCTGGCCGCGCGGCCCTTTTCCATTGTTTAAGCCTTTTCTTTTTCTAATTTCATTTTCTGGTATGAATTTGATATGAATTCAAATCCTTTTGAATTCAATCTGCCTTGGGAATTTTTACAGGGTTTTGTGGATTCAAATAACAGTCATATTAACTAAATGGTTACTTTGTAAGGCTTGGTCAAGCTTGGGTTTCAAAGTAATCAGAGGCTTGATCTAATTTGCAAATATATGAAAAAGGATTTTGAAACCATTTCCAAATTTGGATACTTGGGTTTAAAGACTTCACCTAATCTATCCATTCATGGAGGCAAGTAAACCAGTACCCAAACATTCAAATCTCAAAGGGTGATGGCCATTTGAGATAATTTGTTTACATGAAATCATAGTTCAGACATCTGATTCTAAATAATTTTTGAGAAAACCCTAAATGGATGAATGATGCAAAGATGATATGAATGAGTTTTGAAACTATGATTTTTGGGATGTTACAGAAAGCAAGCATGCCATTATATAGACATATAGTAAATATGCATGCATAAAGCTTTCAAGAACCAAAAAGGAGATACAATTTGAACAAAAACACCAAGTAAATCGAGATTGCACACACAAGAGTGTGACATTACAAACGATGTCCAAATTGTATCAAAGAACCAATTCAACACATGAAATATCACAAGTTCAACAAATGAACTAGTCAAAAGCCAAGGAGCAAAAGATATATAAACACACAAATGCTCAAGGATTTATCTCATTCTAAAAATGGACAAAACATGAAACAAGGAATGAGACAAAAACAACTCCCAAAAAGAGCAAGGTTCCAACAAGAAACCAAACTTCCCAAACTTCTCATGATGGTACAAAATACCAAAATGAAAAGATTGAGGTTCCAAGCACATAAAACCCGATATGGATCAAACAAAGGAGCATAAATATGAGTGTTATAAATAATATAGGATAGCTCCCCCATGGATAGTGCATTATGTAGGAATTTCCTTTTGAATGCAAAATGCACAAAAATGGGATCATCACTACTACCTACATTAAATAAAACACAAGAGGATACCAATAAAATAAGGATATCCAAAAGTAGCAAGGAATACATGGGAGCACACAATACATTTACTTGGCCAAAGATATGACAAGATTAACCAAGGGCCAAAGTGAGTATGATCAATAAATTCTACCATAAATTTAGTAGTAATTGTCCAATGACAAGAAGAATTGAGAATAATCTTCCCTAAGTAGTTTATACGGATATCCAAGATCATATTCTCAACAAGAAGCATATAACAAAATATAAGAATTAAGCTTGATGCTTCGAAAGAGATTCTTGATAGCTTCCAATAGTCACACAATCACTAGTGATTAGAGTAACTTGAAGTAAATGGTTTCCATGATGATATAGATATCTAAATATGAGGAAACACATACCAAGAAACACTCTCACATACAAGATCCAAAATATGATCAACAAAGGCATTCAAGCAAATTGGAACTTGTATGAGCAAATGTGTCACATAGGCGCTAGATAATTATCAATATCAATTCTAAGTGACACAACCTCAAATATTCACATTTTCTAGGATTGTAATAAGCACTAAGCATATGACTCCCCCATAATGTGATACTACCATAAAACCAACACGAGGCAAAAGGATACAAATAGAGATAATTAATGAACATTATAAAACTTAAATTTCTCATGAGAATTATACCACATATAGACTAGACAATAATCCAATATAAATACTAGGTGGTATTCCTCATGTACACACAATTTTAGGATTGTGGAATGCCCAAGCATAACACTCCCCCAAAATGGGATAGTCCATTAATTCCTCACAAGAGCCAAATATGATATCAAATATAACCAAGTAAGGCTCAAACACAAGAAACACACATACATGGTGTGCCACCTAATCATACACAAATAAGATTTATACCTCAAGATAATTAAGTGGAAGACACAACATGTACAAAAGCATGGAGAATACAAAACCAACACATGCACAAGGGGGCGACTAACTTTCAATGAAATGAGTTAAGCATATGTTACCGCAAGGAGGAACATTGGAAATATAATAGGAGCAATATAATCCACATGATTGGCTTGACAATAATAATTGATGAATATCCCGCAATTCTTCATAATGTAACCAAGTCTCCAATGCCCTCCACAACACACCTATTGATCAAGTTTTGGCTTGTTGGTCCCCAACCAAGTTGGTGTTGGAGATATGACCTAGAGGCAATAATAAATGTAGTTATTATTGTATCTTTGTGTTTATGATAAATGTTTACATTCATGATATAATAGTATTAACAAGGAAACATTAATACTTGTGTGATTTGTAAACTTAAATTTAAGTCCCTAGTAAAGCCTATATATATTACTAGCTTGTTGGTTAATAAATGATTGTGGTTTCCCTATCATGAACATTGAGATGTTATTAACAACAAGATCATATCGTTAGGAGAATGATATGGTGGACATACTCCTATAGATAAGCGTAGCATAAAGATCAAGTCATTTTTATAGTTCAATTGCTATATGCTTTCTGATACATAGTAACCTAATTCCTTCGACCATGAGATCATGCACATCACCTTTACCGGATGGATGCTTTGATGACATAAAACATCACACCGTAACTGTGTGGCTATAAAGTTGGCATTGAGTGTTCGGAAAGTATTGGTTGAGACACATGGATCAAGAGTGGGATTTGTCCATCCATATGACGGATAGATATACTCTGGGCCCTCTCGGTGGAATGTCATCCAATTAGCTTGCAAGCATGTGACTGGATCACAAGGGATCACATATCAGGAACGAAAAGAGTACTTATCGATGTGAGGTTGAACTAGGTATGCAGAGATACCGACGATCATAACCTCGGATAAGTAAACTATCGTGAGACAAAGGGAAATTGGTATCGTATGTAAGTGGTTCATTCGATCGCAAAGTAATCGTAAAAATATGTGGGAGCCATATGAATTCCAGATTCCTCTATTGGTTATTGTTCGGAGAAGTGTCTCGATCATGTCCGCATAATTCACGAACCATAGGGAGACACACTTAAGGATTCGACGTTGTTTGAGTAGTTATGGAATGATGAGTAAGAGACCGAATGTTGTTCGGAGTCTCGGATGGGATCCGGGATATCACGAGGAGATCCGGAGAATAAGATTCATATAAGGAAAGTCCTGTTTCGGGGTTGGAGAATGGTTCCGGTGTTTTCATCGGGAATGTTCTAGAAGGTTCCGGAATGTCCGGCACTCCCAAGGGGAAGGGTACATGAATGTGTCATACCAAGTTGGAATGATTGCATCATGTACTAAGTGTCATCGCTGAACAAAATAAAGGGTTTAATCAAATCCTAGTTTGAAAAGTCAAATGCCAATTTGAAAAGTCAAACGGCTATTTTGGGAAGTGGAGGGGAAGTGGGAAACCGAGTTGGGGAGGAGCTCCTCCTCCACCGCCGGCCCACTAGGGATCCGAGTTGGGGAGGGACTCCCTCCCCTTGGCCGGCGCCTCCCACCTATAAAGGGAGGGGCAGGGCTGCCCCTCCAAACACACAAGTTCTCCACCCCAAAACCCTAGCCCGGCGCCGCCACCTCCTGTTGCCGCCGCCTAGGGCTCCCCTAGCCGCCGACTTGGGCAAGCCCCAAGCCCTAGCCGCCGGCCCTAGCACCTCCTCCTTGGTGTGTCTAAACCCTAGATCACCGAGGAGCTCTCTCATAGTCCACCATACTCGCTCCGGCTTAAGGCGAAGCCCTGCGAGATCTCCCCTCTACTTCCGGTACCACGCCGTTGTGCTGCCGGAATCACGAGGAGAGTGCTACAACCTCCGCTGCCTGCTGGAACAAGGGAGAGGAAGGTCTTCATCGAGTACCGAACGTGTGACCGACTGCGGGAGCACTGCCGGAACGCAGCGCCGGAAGGATCGTCTACGCGATCTTGAGATCGGGAAGAGTACGACTACATCACCCATGAGATTACGCTCTCGTTAAACACTTTGGAATCTTCGAGGGTGAGTTATTCCATCGACTCGTTGCTACAATCTAGTAGATAGATCTTGGCTTGTTTGTTTGTATGCGGTAGAATTTTTTTGTTTTCCATGCTACGAAACCCTACAGTGGTATCAGAGCCGTGTCTATATGTAGATCTGTTGCACGAGTAGAACACAATGGTCATTGTGGGCGTTGATGCTTTTATTGTCGATTGCTTCTTGTGTACTTTGCATCTTGCGGGATGTTGGGATGAAGCGTCCCGGGCTAACCTTACATGACATCGTTCATGAGACTTGCTCCACGCTTGACATGCCACTTGTATTGCATAAGTGGCTTTGCAGGTGCCTGTTTCTCCCAGCATAGTTAAGATTCAATTTACAACAGGTGATTAAGAATGCTAGTATCAATGTTGTGGTTCTTGTTCGTAAGTTAGAACGACACTTACTGAAAGCCCCAAACCACGTAAAACATGCAAAGAAAGTAGAGGCGTCTAACTTTGTTTTGCAGGGGTGTGCAGTGATGTGATATGGCCATGATTGTGATTATATTTGATGTATGCAATGTTCCTTATTGTAAGTTGGCAACCGGCAGGAGCCATATGGTTGTCTTTAATTTTGTTAAGACCCGCGTGTCTATTCAAAGTAGTTGTAATAGTTGAAGCCGGTGGACGACAATCATGAAGAAGCGTCATTGACCTTGATGCAATGCCGGTGATGATGGAGATCATGTTCGTGCTTGAAGATGGAGATCGGAAGTACAAAGAAGAAAGGCCATATCATATCACATATTATGAATTGCATGTGATGTTAATCCTTTATGCATCTTGTATTGCTTAGTTAACAACGGTAGCATTATAAGATGATCCCTCATGCACATGAATTTCAAGTCATAAAGTGTTCACCCTTAGTAAGCACCGTTGCTAAAGCTTGTTGTTTCGAAGCACCACGTGATGATCGGGTGTGTTAGATTCTACAAGAGTATACAACGTGAGCAAGCCAGATTTGCTCATGCGGAAGCTAAGGTTTGATCTTGACGAGCCTAGCATGTACAGACATGGTCTCGGAACACGGATCACCGAAAGGTAAAGCATGAATCATATAGTAGATATGATGAACATGTCGATTGTTCGCCATTGAAACTATATCAACTCTCGTGATGATCGGTGTTGATGTGGTGGATTTGGTTCGTGTGATCACTAAAACAATGTGAGGGATATTGTTTTGAGTGGGAGTTCACCTAGATTAATTTAACTATTAATTAGAACTCAATTTGTCATAAACTTAGTCTAAACTATTGCAAATATGTTGTAGATCAATGGCAGCCCCTACCATCAATTTTAATGCGTTCTTAGAGAAAGAAAAGTTGAAAAACAATGGAAGCAACTTCGCGGATTGGTTCCGCAACTTGAGGATTGTCCTCACAGCTGGTAATTTGACCTATGTGTTGGATGCACCGCTGGGTGACCCACCTGCAGCTACTGCTACCGATGAAGTAGAGAATATTTACCTCGCTCGGAAGACTCAGTACTCCACAGTTTAGTGTGCTATATTGTATGGTTTAGAATCGTAGCTCCAGAAAAGGTTTGAGAATTCAGACCCACATGATATTGTCCGTGATCTCAAATTGATCTTTGAGACTCACGCGGCAATTGAGAGCTATGAGGCTTCTGAAAATTTCTTTAACTGCAAGATGGAAGAGGGCAGTTCCGTCAGTGAGCATGTGCTTAAGATGTCTGGGCACGCAAACAAACTTCAAAGCTTGGGTATAGTGATTCCTAATGCTTTGGGGATTTATCGTGTCCTCCAATCACTACCACCAAGTTACAAGAACTTTGTGATGAACTACAATATGCAAAACATGAACAAGCAGTTGCCAGAACTCTTTGCCATGTTGAAATCTGCAGAAGTGGAAATAAAGAAAGAGCACCAAGTGTTGATGGTCAATAAGACCACCAAATTCAAGAAAGGCAAGTCTAAGCAAAAGGGACACTTCAAGAAGGGTGGTAAGAAAGTTACCGCACCGACGAAGAAGACCAAGGCTGGACCTAAGCACGATCATCGAGTGCTTTACTGCAAGGGAGAAGGTCACTGGAAGCGGAATTGCCCAAAGTACTTGGCGGATTTGAAGAACGACAACATCAAGAAGAAAGGTATATCCGATATACATGTTTTTGATGTGTATCTCACTAGTACTCGTAGTAGTGCCTGGGTATTTGATACTGGATCAGTTGCTCATATTTGTAACTCGAAACAGGTGCTGCAGAATAAACGGAAGCTAGCGAAGAACGAGGTGACGATGCATGTGGGAAACGGATCAAAGGTTGATGTGATCGCGGTCGGCATGCTACCCCTTCATCTACCATCGGGATTAGTTTTATACTTAAATAATTGTTATTTGGTGCTTGCGTTAAGCATGAACATTATATCGGGGTCTTGTTTATTGCGAGACGGTTACTTGTTTAAGTCCGAGAATAATGGTTGTTCGATTTATATGAGTAATATGTTTTATGCACATGCACCTTTGATAGATGGTCTATTCTTATTGAATCTCGATAGTGGAAATACACATATTAATAACATTGAGGCTAAAGGTTTGAATGTAAGATCCCTCCTTTGTAAAGGAAAAGGATCCCTGTGATTGCAATGCTAGTCCCTGGATCAATGCTAGCATCCACAGTTTAAGATGAAGTACACAGATACAAAGGTCATTTATTACATCCATTCCAGAGATAAAACATAGTATTTTACAACTCAAGGCCACAGGCCTAATACAAGAGTTTGGAATAAGTAATTAATTATAAGTCTTCATCTTCATGTGCCACAGGCAAACATGTTGAGTGTAGACTCATGACACATAATCCTCATCAGAGTAACCTGCAACATCACAAGTTACAGCCACAGTGGGTCAATACTTTGGAATAGTATTGGCAAGTGATAACTTAGTAAATTTTAAGTGGACTATATTACTATATGCATTTTGGCTAAGTGTAGCTTGGCTTGCTTTGCTCAAAATAGGTTTTTCCTATTAGTTGAAATCACTAAGTTTTTCTTTGTCAAAACTTTTCCCAAGAAACCATCAATAGACATTGAGGTCCTTCACCCTTGTTCACCCATAAGTTTTTATTTAGAAGTTGGAGTGATGAGATTCTTGATAGCTTCCATGTCTTGATTCTCAAGTTGTCCATTGCCATGGACTTGGCTAAGTACTTAGATTTTTCCATCTGCAGAGGTTGTGCACTTTCCCCACCAGACTTGGTTTCACCAAGACAGGACCTTTCAGAAGCCTTCCCTTAGCCAAATGTACGCGTTCCAACCTATCATCCCACTACCACCAACTGTCCAAATGACTAAGTTCTAGCAACCTATGTGATCCAGGCAGAGCCCATATTGCCAAGTGGCTGCACTATAAGCTTCTCAACACTTGGCCTCTAAAATCCCTTTGTTCCTGGGTGGCATACCACAAGTGAGATACACAAGGTAAACCATGTCCATGGGCCTTGTGTAACCACTCAACCAAAAACCACCAATCAAGTCCCATTCCACCCAGGTGATTCATTGACTTAGTTGTTTTATTAAGAAAAACATAAGTCCAAAGACTTAGAAATATTTTCATCATAGGATGTATATACTTTACCAACCCTTGTTTGCTACTAGATAGGCTAAGCATGGCATAGTAACTTAACTTAGAAATTTCCTAGCAATTCTACAACTACTTAGGATTTCCCAACATGGCATTTGGCAAAAATAGTAACATGCAAGACTTAGCAAAATATTTCTAATGCTTGTATAAAAATATAGGGATGGAAATATTTATGAAGTACCACTTGCCTTGGTAGTTGGGAGAGTAGCACTCTTCACAATCACAATCACTAGCACCAAAGTCTACACAAAGAATATGACCACAATCACATACAAGTCATATACAAACAAAAATATATATGCATGCATGCAATATTCTAAGTGATGATTTTTGAAACTCAACCAAGCAAGTGCATAGTACTAAATTACAAACAAGTCAAAAACTTGCTAAACCAAGTTTATTTGACACTAAAACCATTTCCTAAACAATTCATATGATTAAAATAGTCCTAAACAAGTTTCTGCAAAAGAAACCATTTTAACAGAATCTAAACTTTAAAAACATTGCATAAACAGAAAGGTCTTGTCTCCCTGATTCCAACGGTATAAAATTTGCAAAAATCTAACGTGGGAATCAAAAGTTATAGCTATTTCAAAATTGGATCTAAATCTGATTCAAATCTGTTTTTAAACTCAAACCCTAGCCACACGTCGCGCTCTGATTCGTCAGTACCGCTTCGCGTGGATCGACTAGCGTGGACCGTCAGATCTAACTTACGCGCATGGCTCAGATTTCCACTTACCCCTTCGATGCAGATCTAATCTAGAGCGCTGGATCTAGATCCTACGACTGCTAATCAACTGACCACAACTGAGCGGCGCTAGCGGCGACGACTGGCGTTCTAGGTCGCGCGGGAGTGGGTAAGAGGCTTACCAGAACCGCAGGAAGAGTACAAATGCTGGAATAGAATTGAGTCTGAACTTACCAGCAACAGCATCAGGCTCCTCATAGACCTCCTTCACATTGATGTGGTTCACCTGTCCTTTCTGGAAAGGATTGGGCTTGACAGGTCCTTCAACTTTCTTTTTAGGGCACTCATTTGCATAATGCCCCATCTTCTTGCATTTGAAGCATTCAACCTGACTGATGTCTCTCTTAACAGGCTGACTCCCACTTCCACTACCATTACCACTGTGGTGGCTCTTATGTCCACTCTTGTGGTTCTTGTACTTGTCATTGTCATGACTGCGATGATGCTTGTTGTCATGACGGTTGTGGTTGTGGTGTTTGTTGAATTTCCCATGCTTGTGGGATCCTGAGCTTCCGCTGTCATCATAGTGAGATCGTTTGTGAGACGATCCCGAGCTGTGCTTGTCGGAGTGCTTTCTCTTTCTACTCCCGAGATCGTTTGTGAGATGATCCCAAGATTTTCCAAATCTTGTAATGTGAAAATAAATGGATAAAATAAAACTTTGTTTGATTTTCAGAGCCAAAAGAAACTTTTGAAACTCAATTGGAACATCAAACCCATTTGAATTAAAATAAACCTAAAGGGATTTAAAAAGATAAACATTTAATAAAAGGAAAAATAAAAACATTTGGAAATATTATTTTGAAACAATTAAATGAAAAGATTTGTTTTCAAATGAAATAGAAGTTTATAAATAAAGAACATTTTATAAAACCAAATTAAACCTTGGCCAAGCTTTGGATTTAAAACATTTTATTTTGAATAAAAATAGCAAAAGTTGATTTAAATAAATTAATAAGAATTTAATATCCAACTTTATCTAAAATAAAAGGTTTTACCATTTTAATTAAAACATCAAAACTTATTAAATTATTTTAAATAGGTTTTCCAAGTATTTTATATTCTCTAATAAAACCTACTAAAGTGTTTTGGCTTTATTTTAGATTTCAAAATAAATATCTCAATAAAACAAATCCTAATTGATTTAGTAATGAAAGTCTATTTTATTTAATTGCTAATGGACCATAAAATAAAAATATTATTTTGTTTTAAACAAGTTTTCCAAGTATTCCTCACTTTAAATTAATACCTACTGATTTGGTTTTTGAAAATATTTAGGTTTCAAATAAAGATTTTATTAATAAAATCAAACTCTATTTGATTAAATAAATAAAGGTCCATTTTACTTATTTAAGGAATGAAAATATTATTTTATTTTGGAGTGTTGGCTTATGTTGATGAACAGAACCAAAAACACAATGCAAAGTTTAATGATTGTTTGAATTGTTTGAATTATTTGAATGCTTGAATAGTTGGATGAAATTCAAATCAGAAAAATAGATTTAGAAATAGAAAAATATTTAGATAGAAAAAAAATAGAACAGCCCACCATCTGGCCCAACTAGCCCAACAGCAGCCCACCTAGCCCACCTGCTCTTTTCTCACTCAGAAACTTACCGCACAGAGAATGACAACTGGACCCCACCTCCACTTCTTTTCTCTCACTGTCACAGGACCCCACACCACGCCCCCTTCTTCCCCACCCGCACTACCCTTTCTCCCCTCTTGGTAAGCTTTGCAATCGCTTTGAATCACGCCTTAACGCTCGCCAATTCAGGCCAGTACACGCCACCCCTTCCTTCTCGAGCACCCTAGCAGCTTCCCCACTCCCAGACACTCCTCCCCGTACCACCCGTTCGACCGCGGACACCCCTGAGCCTCGCCAACGACAACCTCCAGTACCGCCGCCGTCTGCCTCTACTCCGACGACGCCCACAGGTAAATTCCGACCACCCCGTGTCCTCTAGATCACGCACACATCTTTGCCATGGTCTTGCGCAGCTAACCCAGTCCTCCGTTTGTCTTCTCGTGGACCACAGCGTCGTCCTCGACCTCGACCGCGTGCGTCCGTCGCCAGAACCAACTCCGGCGAGGAATTGCAGCAGACCCCGCGCGCCCCTTACCACTACGACCACACGACCAGCATCACCTCATCCGCGCGACCTCGGTGAGCTTGCTCCTTCCCTGTTTCGCTTCCTGCCTCGCCAGCGCCGCCGCCAACTGGCCGCTCCGCCGCTCGCCGTTAACATATCGCCGCCAGCTTATGGTCGGGCACTGAGGGCCGTCCGATCTTGATCCAGCGGCTAGGAAAGAAAGTGAGCGAAGGGGTATCGAACGATCTGCGCCGCACGTTTCCAGTTAGATCCTGCGGTCCACGTTGCCGATCCGGCCGAACCGGTACCATCCAACCAGAGTGTGCCGCGTGTCCCCTGTTTTGATTAAAACAAAATTAGAAACCAGATTTAAAAGCCATTTTCAAACCCTTATAACTTTCAAACCACACGTCCAAAAATTACAAATTTTATATCAATGGATTTAGGAGAACAAGCCCTAGCCAACTGTGGCCTTAGTTTAGAAAATAGTATATGTTAGTTTGCTTGATTTTGCAGATTCTTTTGTGAGCTTGTTTAGAGTATAAAAATTGTTTAAAATTTGGTTTTAAGGTTAAAACTTTTGCAAAATGGTTTGTTGTGACCTTACTGACCCTAGGAACCAACCCTTGGTATTAAAAATGATTTTGGTAAAATTTAGATTGGATTACTTGACTTAGCCATTTTCTAGCCAAATAAAAAGAATGGTTTTTGTTATAAAAATGCTTATGGAAAGAAAACTTTAAGAAAATGGTTTGACCAAACCTACTGACCCAAAAACACCAAGTTTTGCAATAGCAACTCATTTGGTGAGAAACTTAAAAGGTTTTGTTTTGATAAAACATTTCTCACCACATAAAATAATGAATGGATTTAAAAATGGTTTTTGGACAAAACCCCCTTGCTAATGACTTTGCCACTTTGGTAAATGACCAATTTGGATCTTACAAAGTTTAGAAACCCAATGGAGGCCCTCTTTGCAAAATAAAACTATCTTGTGCATGCTCCCATGCATGACTTAGATCCCATTGTTTTGTGTGTGTTAAATTGTTTGTTTGACTTTGGTTTGGAATGTGAATTGAAATTGTGTTTGCTTGATTGACTTGTAGTGAAGTGTGAGACTAGGCAGATCAAGGAGTGAACCACCATTCTCTACCAAAAAGGCAAGTGATGCTTCATACTTTCTATCCCAATACTTTCTCTATGCATTAGTGATTTTGTTAAGTAAAACTTGCATGGATTTTGCTAAGTATAGACCTTGCTATAAGAAAACCTAGTAGATGAATCCTTAGTAGGATTTTCCTAAGTTAAAGATTCCTACTACTATCAAGCTTATCCTAGACAATAGAAAACATGGGTGGAATATATATTCACACTATGGAAAAATATTCTAAGTCTGAGGACTTAGGTTTTGTTTAATAAAACAACTAAGTTAATGAACCTCCTGGGTGGAATGGAAGGATTGGGATATGTTGAGTGGTTCACAAGGCCATGGACTTGGATTGTGTATCTCACTTGTGGATGGCCACCCAGGAAACAAAGGGATTTGAGATGTCAAATGTTGAGAAGCTTCAAGTGCAACCACTTGGCAATATGGGCTCTGCCATGATCATATAGGTTGCAAGAACTTAGCCAAATGGACAGTGGGTGGTAGTGTTTGATAGGTTGGAGCGCGTCCATTTTTGTCTAAGGGAAGGCTTCTGAAAGATTTTGTCTTGGGAAACCAAGTCTTGTGGGGAAAGTGCACCACCTCTGTAGAGTGTAAAATCTAAGTACTTAGCCATGTCCCTGGTAAAGCACAATTTGAGCATCAAGACATGGAAGCAATCAAGAATCTCATCATTCAAATTTCTAAAGTTAAAACTTGTGGATTGAACAAGGGTTGTTTGAAATCTTAAATCTTTGATTGGTAGATGCCTTGGAAAGGATCTTCAATCTTTGATTGAGAAAAATGATTTTGTCAAGCAAAAACTTAGTATTTTCAAAATGATAAGAAAAATCTATTTTGAGCAATGCAAGCCTCAACTCCACTTAGCCAAATGCATATAGATGATAGATTCCACTATACTACCATAGTATCACTTGCCAATACAATTAAAATGTATTGACCCTTGTGGCTGTAACTTGTAATGTTGCAGGTTTGATTGATTTTAGTGAAGATTGATTGTTTAGGATTACAAAGTCTACAACCAACATCTGCCTGTGGCACTTTGAAGATGAAGGACCCCATGCTTATTGTTATTCCGCTGCAATGTAATTTAATAGCCATATGAGCTATGTGTGATGTAATAAAATTATGTTATTTCTGGTTATAAAGTTATATTATGACCTTTGTTTCTTGATATTACATCTTAACTGTGGATGCTAGCTATTGATCCAGGGACTAGCATTATAAAACACAGGAGGAATCTACCTTATTAGGTTGAGACCCCGACAGATGGTATCAGAGCATTGTGTTGCCTGTAGGATTTGTAAACCTAGGATTGAACAGAACCCCTTAGAAAAATAGGAGTTGTATTTGTTCCAAAACTTATTTACAAACAATCTTGTAAACTCTTTCCTCAACCATTTTGATTTCAACTCTACATCTCTTCTATTTCAAACTTGATGGAAAAACCTACCCCATGGCCAAGACTTCACCATGAACAAAGGACAACATCAACTCTAATAACTTCAACTTCTTCAACTCTAATGACTTCAACATCTTCAGCATATTCACCAAGGACTTCCAACTTGGATACCACTAAGGACTACAAGTAAGACAAGGAAATCTTACTCAAGATTTAGAGACTAAGGGAATGCAAAAGTTAAAAGGAGCCTACACCACTTGAAGTATTGTAACCAAGAGTTTTTCCCAAGGAAACCATGATCTCATGCAAGAAGAATCAACCCAGAAGGAAGGAAAGATCATAAGTGAACCATATAGATGGACCACCATATTTTACATAAGTCAAAACACACCAACTTATGTGGTGTAACAAAAATATTTTGTTGCCTAAGTATGTGCTTGAATTTTGTTGTTTGAGTGAATTGTTTGGTTTGTGATTGCATGCACATTGTTTGTGTGAATTGTGATGTGTGTGATTAGAAATATTTCCTTAGAAATATCTTGCCTATTCTAATCCCAATTCAACCCAAACAGATGACTACTCCAAGAGACTCCAACATCAAGGTGGATGAAACAGCAACAACCAAAAGGACAACATGAGAGACATTATAGCAACCCAAAACCAGTTGAGCCAAGAGACAACTCAGCTTTTAGCCAACAACAATGGATTAGACCCTGCCATACAAAGGATTTTGAAACTTCAATCCCAATTGTTGCAAGGATTGGTTACTCAAATGATCAACATGGGAGAAAACTATTCCCAAAGAGCTAATGACAACAAGGATGACAAAGATGCTAATCTAGAAGGAACCCAAGCTAGCAATATTTGTGGAGACAAGGATCATGCATCCAAGGAACATGAAGATCAATGCCCCAATAAGAGAGAAAGATCTCCCACTCATGAAGAACATGAACTAGAAGAACTCCTAGCTTTGGAGAGACCCAAGAAGAAGAAATTCTGCAACACTAGCAAGAAGGATATTACACAAGTGCAATGTTTCAAATGCAAAGAGATGGGACACTATGCTAATGAATGCCCAAAAAAGGAGAAGAACCAAGAATACAAACAAAGGCTAGTGAAACCCAAGATGAGGAAGGATATTAGCCAAATGATGTGCAAACACTGCAAAGAGTTAGGACATTATGCAAACTACTGTCCAGAAAAGATGAAGCATAAGATAAACCAGCCTATGAGGGATCTCAGCCTTGTCACATGTTTCAAATGCAAGGAACTAGGCCACTATGCAAACAATTGTCCAGAAAGGATGGAGAACAAGTTAAACAAGTCTATGAAGGATCTCAACCTTGGCCCATGAGTCAAGAATGGAAACCAAGGACACATGCAAAAGTTTTCTTAGAGAAATTTTTCTCCAGGATCCCAATAAGGACAATATGTAATTTTTGTTTGAAAATATTTTAAGGGTGGTAGTACCCTAGTTGTTTTGAACTTGCTTGTAACCCTAGCCTCCCCAAATCTCGGGACGAGATTTATTTTAAGGGTGGTAGCCTGTCACATCCCAAGATTTTCCAAATCTTGTAATGTGAAAATAAATGAATAAAATAAAACTTTGTTTGATTTTCAGAGCCAAAAGAAACTTTTGAAACTCAATTGGAACTTCAAACTCATTTGAATTAAAATAAACCTAAAGGGATTTAAAAAGATAAACATTTAATAAAAGGAAAAATAAAAACATTTGGAAATATTATTTTGAAACAATTAAATGAAAAGATTTGTTTTCAAATGAAATAGAAGTTTATAAATAAAGAACAT
Organism: Avena longiglumis; assembly: GCA_030063025.1. NCBI lineage: Eukaryota > Viridiplantae > Streptophyta > Magnoliopsida > Poales > Poaceae > Avena > Avena longiglumis. The sequence continues at coordinate 185,853,955 of CP125974.1, read as the reverse complement.
TTTATAAAACCAAATTAAACCTTGGCCAAGCTTTGGATTTAAAACATTTTATTTTGAATAAAAATAGCAAAAGTTGATTTAAATAAATTAATAAGAATTTAATATCCAACTTTATCTAAAATAAAAGGTTTTACCATTTTAATTAAAACATCAAAACTTATTAAATTATTTTAAATAGGTTTTCCAAGTATTTTATATTCTCTAATAAAACCTACTAAAGTGTTTTGGCTTTATTTTAGATTTCAAAATAAATATCTCAATAAAACAAATCCTAATTGATTTAGTAATGAAAGTATATTTTATTTAATTGCTAATGGACCATAAAATAAAAATATTATTTTGTTTTAAACAAGTTTTCCAAGTATTCCTCACTTTAAATTAATACCTACTGATTTGGTTTTTGAAAATATTTAGGTTTCAAATAAAGATTTTATTAATAAAATCAAACTCTATTTGATTAAATAAATAAAGGTCCATTTTACTTATTTAAGGAATGAAAATATTATTTTATTTTGGAGTGTTGGATTATGTTGATGAACAGAACCAAAAACACAATGCAAAGTTTATTGATTGTTTGAATTGTTTGAATTATTTGAATGCTTGAATAGTTGGATGAAATTCAAATCAGAAAAATAGATTTAGAAATAGAAAAATATTTAGATAGAAAAAAAATAGAACAGCCCACCATCTGGCCCAACTAGCCCAACAGCAGCCCACCTAGCCCACCTGCTCTTTTCTCACTCAGAAACTTACCGCACAGAGAATGACAACTGGACCCCACCTCCACTTCTTTTCTCTCACTGTCAGAGGACCCCACACCACGCCCCCTTCTTCCCCACCCGCACGACCCTTTCTCCCCCTCGCCGGCCGTTGCAAGCTTTGAATCGCGGCATCAATACGCCTTAACGCGGCCACCTTAACTCGCAGCGATCATGCACCTTAAAGCGCTCGCCCTCCTCTCCGTTTTCCCCCTGTCACCCCGCAGTATCACGCCCCCAGGCCGCCCCGATTCCTCCTCGAACTCCTCTGTTCCGACCACCGTCTTCGGCCAATTCAGGCCAGTACACGCCACCCCTTCCTTATCGAGCACCCTAGCAGCTTCCCCACTACCAGACACTCCTCCCCGTACCACCCGTTCGACCGCGGACACCCCTAAGCCTCGCCAACGACAACCTCCAGTACCGCCGCCGTCTGCCTCTACTCCGACGACGCCCACAGGTAAATTCCGACCACCCCGTGTCCTCTAGATCAAGCACACATCTTTGCCATGGTCTTGCACAGCTAACCCAGTCCTCCGTTTGTCTTCTCGTGGACCACAGCGTCGTCCTCGACCTCGACCGCGTGCGTCCGTCGCCAGAACCAACTCCGGCGAGGAATTGCAGACCCAGCGCGCTTACCACTACGACCACCACGACCAGCATCACCTCATCCGCGACATCGGTGAGCTTGCTCCTTCTCTGTTTCGCTTCGCCTCGCCGGCGCCTGGCCGCTCCGGCCGTCATGGTTAACATATTGCCGCCATTTTATGGTGAAGATCGAGGGCCGCCCGATCTTGATCCAGCGGCTAGGAAAGAAAGTGAGCGAAGGGGTATCGAACGATCTGCGCCGCACGTTTCCAGTTAGATCCTGCGGTCCACGTTGCCGATCCGGCCGAACCGGTACCATCCAACCAGAGTGTGCCGCGTGTCCCCTGTTTTGATTAAAACAGAATTAGAAACCAGATTTAAAAGCCATTTTCAAACCCTTATAACTTTCAAACCACACGTCCAAAAATTACAAATTTTATATCAATGGATTCAGGATAACAAGCCCTAGCCAACTGTGGCCTTAGTTTAGAAAATAGTATATGTTAGTTTGCTTGATTTTGCACATTCTTTTGTGAGCTTGTTTAGAGTATAAAAATTGTTTAAAATTTGGTTTTAAGGTTAAAACTTTTGCAAAATGGTTTGTTGTGACCTTACTGACCCTAGGAACCAACCCTTGGTATTAAAAATGATTTTGGTAAAATTTAGATTGGATTACTTGACTTAGCCATTTTCTAGCCAAATAAAAAGAATGGTTTTTGTTATAAAAATGCTTATGGAAATAAAACTTTAAGAAAATGGTTTGACCAAACCTACTGACCCAAAAACACCAAGTTTTGCAATAGCAACTCATTTGGTGAGAAACTTAAAAGGTTTTGTTTTGATAAAACATTTCTCACCACATAAAATAATGAATGGATTTAAAAATGGTTTTTGGACAAAACCCCCTTGCTAATGACTTTGCCACTTTGGTAAATGACCAATTTGGATCTTATAAAGTTTAGAAACCCAATGGAGGCCCTCTTTGCAAAATAAAACTATCTTGTGCATGCTCCCATGCATGACTTAGATCCCATTGTTTTGTGTGTGTTAAATTGTTTGTTTGACTTTGGTTTGGAATGTGAATTGAAATTGTGTTTGCTTGATTGACTTGTAGTGAAGTGTGAGACTAGCAAGATCAAGGAGTGAACCACCATTCTCTACCAAAAAGGCAAGTGATGCTTCATACTTTCTATCCCAATACTTTCTCTATGCATTAGTGATTTTGTTAAGTAAAACTTGCATGGATTTTGCTAAGTATAGACCTTGCTATAAGAAAACCTAGTAGATGAATCCTTAGTAGGATTTTCCTAAGTTAAAGATTCCTACTACTATCAAGATTAGCCTAGCCAATAGAAAACATGGGTGGAATATATATTCACACTATGGAAAAATATTCTAAGTCTGAGGACTTAGGTTTTGTTTAATAAAACAACTAAGTTAATGAACCTCCTGGGTGGAATGGAAGGATTGGGATATGTTGAGTGGTTCACAAGGCCATGGACTTGGATTGTGTATCTCACTTGTGGATGGCCACACAGGAAACAAAGGGATTTGAGATGTCAAATGTTGAGAAGCTTCAAGTGCAACCACTTGGCAATATGGGCTCTGCCATGATCATATAGGTTGCAAGAACTTAGCCAAATGGACAGTGGGTGGTAGTGTTTGATAGGTTGGAGCACGTCCATTTTGGTCTAAGGGAAGGCTTCTGAAAGATTTTGTCTTGGGAAACCAAGTCTTGTGGGGAAAGTGCACCACCTCCGCAGAGTGTAAAATCTAAGTACTTAGCCATGTCCCTGGTAAAGGACAATTTGAGCATCAAGACATGGAAGCAATCAAGAATCTCATCATTCAAATTTCTAAAGTTAAAACTTGTGGATTGAACAAGGGTTGTTTGAAATCTTAAATCTTTGATTGGTAGATGCCTTGGAAAGGATCTTCAATCTTTGATTGAGAAAAATGATTTTGTCAAGCAAAAACTTAGTATTTTCAAAATGATAAGAAAAATCTATTTTGAGCAATGCAAGCCTCAACTACACTTAGCCAAATGCATATAGATGATAGATTCCACTATACTACCATAGTATCACTTGCCAATACAATTCAAATGTATTGACCCTTGTGGCTGTAACTTGTAATGTTGCAGGTTTGATTGATTTTAGTGAAGATTGATTGTTTAGGATTACAAAGTCTACAACCAACATCTGCCTGTGGCACTTTAAAGATGAAGGACCCCATGCTTATTGTTATTCCGCTGCAATGTAATGTAATAGCCATATGAGCTATGTGTGATGTAATAAAATTATGTTATTTCTGGTTATAAAGTTATATTATGACCTTTGTTTCTTGATATTACATCTTAACTGTGGATGCTAGCTATTGATCCAGGGACTAGCATTGTAAAACACAAGAGGAATCTACCTTATTAGGTTGAGACCTCTACACCCCACCTCCCTTCTGCGCGTTTCACTGACGAGCGGGCCCTCTCCATGTCAGCTTCGTCTTCCCCAGATTCCGCGCACGAACTCTGCCGCTGCCCGTTGCTGCACTGATTTCGCGAGGTTAATTGGCATTGATGCAGCAAGCGTTTCTTGTCGAGCCTCTGGCTATAAAATCCCCACATCCTCACGACCATTTCCCCTCAAAAAATTCGCCTTCACGCCACCAGGCTGCCCACAACTCGCATGACGCCTTGCTGTTCCGGCTACTGACGCCCGAATTCAGTGAGCCCCGTGTTCCCCGCTGTCTCTAGTTCATGCTATCAAGTTCAGCAAGTCTTTGCGCACCTACTGACACTCCCCAATTTCCCTCGCATGAACCGTAGCTCCAGCAACGTCGACGACTGGCCGCCACCGTTCTCTGCACAAACTCCGGCGACCTCCCTCCGTAAGTAGCCACCGCCCCTTGCCCTCTGATTGATACACCTAGAATCTCCATCGTCTTGCGCATCTAACAGTACCCCTATTTTGGCTTAGCGCGACGAGGAACCTCGCCAACGTCGACGACTAACCGTGCCCGACGCATTCGCAAACTCCGGCGAGGAATCTCTGACGAACCCGTGCGCCCCTTCCCAAGCCATCGCCACCTTGAGCATCAGCAGCCTCTTGCGGTTCTGGTAAGCATCTCCTTCCTTCCCCGTGCGACCTAGAACGCCGGCACTGCCACTGAACGACGCGCCGCCGCCAGCCGCCGCCGCTAGCGCCGCTCGAGTATGGTCGTTTGATCCAGAGCCGTCAGATCTGGATCCAACGCGTAGATTTAGATCACTTAGCGAATCATTTTTGGTAGATCTAGGCCGTGTGTTTTAATTAGATCCTACGGCTCGCGAGCGTGATCCGGAGCGAATCGGTATCAGCCAATAGAATTAAGACGCGTGGCTAGGGTTTGAATTAAAACAGATTTTCAAATCAGATTTAGATCCAAATTTCAAATGGCTATAACTTTTGATTCCCACGTTAGATTTTTGCAAATTTTATACCGTTGGAATCAGGGAGACAAGCCCTTTCTGAATCTGCAATGTGTTTAACAAAAAGTTTCTGTTAAAATGACTTTCTATGCATAAACTTGTTTAGGACCATTTTAAGTATAGAATTTGTTTAGTAGATGGTTTTAGTGCTAAATAAGTTTAGTTAGCAAGTATTTGACTTGGTTATGTTTCTGTACCATGCACTTGCTTGGTGGAGTTTTCAAAAATCATCACTTAGCATTTTCTTGCATGCATGAATTCATATTTTTGTTTGTATATGAATTGTGTGTAATTTTGTGCTACAAATTTTGTGTAGATTTTGCTAGTGACTGTGATTGTGAAGAGTGCTGCTCTCCCCATTACCAAGGCAAGTGATACTTCATGAATATTTCCATCCCTATATTTTTCAAGCATTAGAAATATTTTGCTAAGTCTTGCATGTTGTTACTATTTTGCCAAATGCTATGTTGGGAAATCCTAAGTAGTAGTAGAAAGGTAGAATTGCTAGGGAATTTCCTAAGTTAAGATACTATGCCATGCTTAGCCTAGCTAGTAGCAAACAAGGGTTGGTAAAGTATATACATGCTGTGATGAAAATATTTCTAAGTCTTTTGGACTTATGTTTTTCTTAATAAAACAACTAAGTCAATGAACCTCCTGGGTGGAATGGGACTAGAATGGTGTTTTTTGGTTGAGTGGTTACACAAGGCCCATGGACATGTTTTACCTTGTGTATCACACTTGTGGTATGCCACCCAGGCACAAAGGGATTTGGAGGCCAAGTGTTGAGAAGCTTATAGTGCAACCACTTGGAAATATGGGCTCTGCCTTGATCATATAGGTTGCTAGAACTTAGCCTTTTGGACAGTTGGTGGTAGTGGGAATGATAGGTTGGAGCGCGTCCATTTGGCTAAGGAAAGGCTTCTGAAAGGTCCTGTCTTGGGAAACCAAGTCTGGTGGGGAAAGTGCACAACCTCTGCAGATGGAAAATCTAAGTACTTAGCCAAGTCCATGGCAATGGACAATTTGAGCATCAAGACATGGAAGCTACAAGAATATCATCACTCCAACTTCTAAGTAAAACTTGTGGGTGAACAAGGGTGAAGGACCCCAATGTCTATTGGTGGTTTCTTGGGAAAGTTTTTGACAAAGAAAAACTTAGTGATTTCAACTAATAGGAAAAAACTATTTTCAAGCAAACCAAGCCAAGCTACACTTAGCCAAATGCATATAGCAATATAGTCCACTTAAAAATTTACTAAGGTATCACTTGCCAATACTATTCCAAAGTATTGACCCACTGTGGATGTAACTTGTGATGTTGCAGGTTACTCCGATGAAGATTAGGAGTCATGAGTCTACACTCAACATGCTTGCCTGTGGCACATGAAGATGAAGACTTATGTTTATTTACTTATTCCAAAACTCTTGTATTAGGCCTGTGGCCCTGAGTTGTAAAAGACTATGTTTATCTCTGGAATGGATGTAATAAATGACCTTTGTATCTATGTACTTCATCTTAAACTGTGGATGCTAGCAATGATCCAGGGACTAGCATTGCAATCACAGGGATCCTTTTCCTTTACAAAGGAGGGATCTTACAACACCAGAAGAAGTTCCTGTGGTGCCTGCACCAATAAAGAGAGGAAGCTAATGATGATGATCATGAAACTTCGGTTGTAGTTGCTACAGAGCCTCGCAGGTCAACGAGAACTCGTACCACTCCTGATTGGTATGATCCTGTTATGAATGTCATGTTGGTGGACAACATCGATGACCCTGCGACATATGAGGAAGCGATGATGAGCCCAGATTCCAATAAATGGCAAGAAGCCATGAAATCCGAGATTGGATCCATGTACGAAAACCAAGTATGGACTTTGGTGGACTTACCAGATGGCCGGAAGGCTATCAAGAACAAATGGATTTTCAAGAAGAAAACAGATGCTGATGGTAATGTTACTGTCTATAAAGCTCGAATTGTCGCAAAAGGGTTTCGACAAATTCAAGGAGTTGACTACGATGAGACTTTCTCACCAGTAGCGAAGCTAAAGTCTGTGAGGATTATGTTAGCAATCGCTGCATATTATGATTATGAGATATGGCAGATGGATGTCAAAACAGCATTCCTCAATGGAGACATTGATGAAGAGTTGTATATGATGCAACCCAAAGGTTTTGTCGATCCTAAAGATGCTAACAAGGTATGCAAACTTCAACGGTCCATCTATGGATTGAAGCAAGCATCCCGAAGTTGGAATCAATGTTTTGATAAGGTGATCAAAAGTTTTGGTTTTATACAAACTTATGGAGAAGCTTGTATTTACAAGAAAGTGAGTGGGAGCTCTGTAGCATTCTTAATACTATATGTAGATGACATATTGTTGATTGGGAATGATGTAGACCTTCTTAATAGTGTCAAGGAATATTTGAATAATAGTTTTTCAATGAAGGATCTTGGCGAAGCAGCTTAAATATTAGGTATAAAGATTTATAGAGATAGATCGAGACGCCTAATATCATTGTCACAAGGTACATATTTGGACAAAGTTCTAAAGAGGTTTGGAATGGAAGATAGCAAGAAAGGGTTCTTGCCCATGTTGCCCAATACGACCTTGAGTAAAACTCAAAGTCCGACAATGGCAGAAGATAGAGAAAGGATGAGTAAGACTCCCTATGCCTCAGCCATAGGATCTCTAATGTATGCCATGCTATGTACTAGACCCAACATTGCAAATGCTGTTAGTTTAACTAGCAGATATCAAAGTGATCTAGGAGTGGATCATTGGACAGCGATCAAAAACATCCTTAAGTACTTGATAAGAACTAAGGATATGGTTCTTTGTTATGGAGGTGATGAACAGCTCGTTGTTAATGGTTACACTGATGCTAGTTGGAACACCGATCCGGATGATTCTAAATCACAATCTGGATACGTATTTACTTTGAATGGTGCAGCAGTTAGCTGGAGGAGTGCAAAGCAAAGCATTGTGGCGAGATCTTCAACTGAATCGGAATACATGGCTGCTTCGGAGGCTTCACAAGAAGCGATATGGATGAAAGAGTTCATTACAGAGCTGGGTGTGGTTCCTAGTGCACTGGACCCAATGTCTATCTACTGTGATAACATGGGCGCCATAGCCAATGCGCAAGAACCAAGTGTAGGGGTTCGTAGCATGGAAAACAAAAAATTTCTATCGCATACAAACAAACAAGCCAAGATCTATCTACTAGATTGTAGCAACGAGTCGATGGAATAACTTACCCTCGAAGATTCCAAAGCAGTTAACGAGAGCAGATTCTCGTGGGTGATGTAGTCGTACTCTTTCCGATCTCAAGATCGTGTAGACGATCCTTCCGGCCAAGGCGTGGTAGGCGCTCGCATCGGTCACATCGCTCTAGACTGACGAAGACCTTCCTCTCCCTTGTTCCAAAGAGGCGGCGGAGGTTGTAGCACTCTCCTCGCGATTCCCAAAGACAACGGCGTGGTACCGGAAGTAGAGGGGAGATCCCGCAGGGCTTCGCCTTAAGCCGGAGCGAGTATGGTGGAGTATGAGAGAGAGCTATTAGTGATCTAGGGTTTAGACACACCAATTAGAAGGCTCTAAACCGAAGGCTAGTGCAATTAGAAGCTCTAAACCAAAACGGCTCTAAACCGGAGATTAGAGGATATGAACTTGTGTGTCTAGAGGAGGAGACCCTGCCCCTCCTTTTATAGGTGGGAGGGGCGGCCAAGGGGAGGGGAGTCCCTCCCCAAGTCGGCCTTGGTTGGCGCGCCGGCTTGGAGGGACTCCTCCCCCAAGTCGGTTCCAACCACCTCTTGCTTGTTTCCCAGTTTCTGTTTAGCGTTTGACTTTCAAACTGGCAGTTTGACTTTTTCAGTTTTGGAACAGCAAGAACACTTAGTACATGATGCAATCATTCAATATGTAATGACACATTCATGTACCCCCCCCCGGAGTGCCGGACAATCCGGAACCTTCTAGAACATTCCCGATGAAAACACCGGAATCATTCCAGAACTCCGAAACGGGACTTTCCTTATATGAATCTTATTCTCCGGACCATTCCGGATCACCTCGTGATATACCGGATCCCATCCGAGACTCCGAACAACATTCGGTCTCTTTCTCATAATACCATAACTACTCAAACAACGTCAAATCCTTAAGTGTGTCTCCCTACGGTTCGTGAATTATGCGGACATGATCGAGACACTTCTCCGAACAATAACCAATAGAGGAATCTGGAAATTCATATGGATCCCACATATTTATACGATTACTTTGCGATCAAATGAACCACTTACATATGATACGAATTTCCCTTTGTCTCACGATAGTTTACTTATCCGAGGTTATGATCGTCGGTATCTCTGCATACCTAGTTCAACCTCGTTACCGATAAGTACTCTTTTCTCGTTCCCGTGATATGTGATCCCTTGTGAGGCATTCACATGCTTGCAAGCTAATTGGATGACATTCCACCGAGAGGGCCCAGAGTATATCTATCCGTCATATGGATGGACAAATCCCACTCTTGATCCATGTGTTTCAACCAATACTTTCTGAACACTCAATGCCACCGTTATAGCCACCATTCATTGTGTGGTGTTTGATGACATCAAAGCATCCATCCGGAAAAGGTGATATGCATGATCTCATGGTCGAAGGAATTAGGTTACTATGTATCAGAAAGCATATAGCAATTGAACTATTTAAATGACTTGATCTTTATGCTACGCTTATCTATAGGAGTATGTCCATCACATCATTCTCCTAATGATATGACCCTGTTGTTACTAACATCTCTATGTTCATGATCAGGAAACCATGATCATATATTAACCAACAAGCTAGTTTAACAAGAGGCTTTACTAGGGACACTTATTTTAGTTTACAAATCACACAAGTATTAATGTTTCCGGTTAATACAATTATAGCATGGTATGTAAACATTTATCATAAGTGTGAAGATATGATAATAACCACTTTATTATTGCCTCTTGGGAATATCTTCAACAGTCTCCCACTTGCACTAGAGTCAATAATCTAGTTTCAAACCTTTGTGTATTCAACACCTATGGCTTTCCGGTGTTGTATGTACACGATTGCTAGTGGTCAACTGATCTCCGGATCTGACACTTCCAGGTCTGTGTGTAATTGCATGTCTTTGCGTCTCTACGCATCACTCATTCTCTAATGAGATGGCTTTGTACAAATTTGGTCTTTCGGTGTGACCTTTAGCTCTTTGGGGTTAAAACATGTTGATAATATTGTCGCACAATATATCTTCATAGTATTATCCCTCTGTGAACTACACCTAGTTTGATAGCAAACTACTTGACACAAATGCCCTCTTTTGCTGCTATAATAGCAGTCATATACTTAGCCTTTTGTTGTAGTATCTGTCACAATGTCTTAACTTTGGAACTCATCCAAATTCATTATGGAACTCACTTTCCATTATATTGTGCCACCCTTAGTTTAGATTGAGATAAACTTAATTTGTACTTTGTGACAAAGCTAGTATCAATGTAGTACTTTTACAATGAATTAACCATCTACTTCTACAAATAATATACTCTTAGTTCTTCCAAAAGATCATAAGAATATCCTTACTATTGTCCAATGATCATCTTACGAATCATTCTGGTATATGCTCACAACATTTAGAGCATAGGACATATCTGGATTTGTACATATCACAGTATGATTTATATAAATACTCTTTGTGATTTCATACATCAAGTATCAATCTATACTTGATTATTTGTTTCACTTTACCAAATGTCAATACACTTGAATATATCATCAACATTGAACTCATTCAATCCTTTCTGTGCGACAAGAACCTCTCTTGTAGTTTCTATATTGAACTCATTCAATATCTTGTCTATGTACTTCTGGCACAACCATATTAGCATCTATTGATGCCAAATATTTGGGTTTTGCCTAAGTCTTTCATCAGGATGAAATTCTTAATATGTGTTAATAAAAGTTACATTATTTCCAATCAACAATATGTCTTCTACATAATGTATTAGAAATATGTCTTAGCGCTCCCACTTAATTTCTTGCAAATGCAAGCATCTTCATTGTCTCTAATGAACTTTTAAACTCCTTTAACAGTTTCATCATAGTGAAGATTCCAACTCCGCGATGCTCACTTCAACCATTGAAGTTTGCATATGCTTTTAGCAATCTTTGAATTAACAAAACCCTATGGAACGTGTTATGTACATGTCCTAGGTAACGATTCTATTTGAAGAACTTGTTTTGTTTATTCAACTACCATATAACAAATTATATGTAGTGGTTGCTACATTAATCCGTCTAGACTAAAAATCGCTATGAAAGATCAAATCTTGTCATATACAACCTTTGAACATTGTTGTGAACTCTTTCCCAACATGTCGACTATTTCATAGATGTAAAACATCCATGTCTATTTCTTTATAGATCCAAACACAACTGTAAGGTCTTACACCTTTCTCGAGGGTCCTTCAAGTTCAAAACTTGATTTCACGTGTATGGAACTATCACGGATTTTATGGCTTCATGCCATTTTACGGAGTCAGGGTCCATCATCGCTTCTTTGCATGTAGTCGGTTCATTATTCTCAAATAATGATTCAACCCTCAAATCTTGGTATTTGATTGTTTACCCTACCTACTTGTTTCAATAGGAACTTAGATCTCTATGACCACAACCTATGAGGCACGTGAGCTATGAGCATTGTTGCTGCCTCCGGAACACTTTTCGGCGCTGCGCAACTCTGCACATATAGCTAAGGTTCTTTTAACCTTATCAAAGTTCTATTGTCCTCCCACTTTACTTTTCACGAAAAATTCCTTCCCAAAGAAATTTGACGTTCTAAGCGACAAACACTTTTGTCTCTGGTGTTATGGAGGAATACTTATGCTTATTCAAATAACATACAAAGACAGGTTCATCCGACTTTGGTTGCACACATCTTTCTTATGCATAGCATACCAATGTTTAAGAAATGACAACTTGGGTTTTATCCCAAACCATAACTTTATATGGTGTCATTTCAACGGATTATGATGGAGCTCTTTTCAGTGGAAAAAGGGTAGTCTCTAAAGCTTTTAATCTTTAAAATATAATGGCAGTTTTATGAATTATACCTTTGATCTTACCATGTCAAACAAGGTTTAATTACATATCTCGAACGCTCCATACTCTTATGGTGTTTCGGGAAAATGCAAATCCACGGAACGATTCCTTAAATCTTAGGTATTATGCTAAACTTGTAACTCAAATATCTTCCTTTATGATCTTTATCATAAACTGTTTATATTCTTGTTACAATGATTTTGCACTTCATCTTGAAAGTCTTTGAACTTTTCAAATGTTTCATACTTCATCCTTATTAAGTAAATATTCATATATTCACTCAAATTTTCGGAGAAAGCAAATGAAGTTGAAATCCATCGCTCTTGACTACACATGATGGACTTTGTACAACAATATGTACAATTTCCAATCAGCTAGTCATTCGTTCCCTTTTGGCCTATGAACGAAGTTTTAATTATCTCTAGGAAAGTTTCACAAGCATCATTTGATCAAAATCAAATAGACTCCAAAATTCCATCCATATGGAGTTTCTTCATGTTTTCTTTCCAATATAATTTAAACTGCGATGTCACTTCCTAACTGATCTTTCAATCAATTTGTCTTTCGACATTTTTAGCACTAGTTTTATGGATGTGATTTCTCCAACGAGATTTGTGAATCATCCATCTTTTATGGATTACGGCAATTATTTGAACAACCCTTTTGTTCTCATAATACCTGATAAAACAAATCCTGAAGGCAAGCTTTGATGTTTAACGAGCAACACAATAACCCTTTATTTTTTCTCGATGAAAATCATCACATATTCTTTTGCTAGTTATTTAAGCCATTGTAGTTCATGAATTGTGTTGTTTCGTATGACGATTCACACCAACAAATTTAGTATCAAATACTTAAGAACCACAGTGTTTAATAAGCAAAGAATATAGCCATAACATGTATATCATCTATATACTTAAACTGAACAATTCTAGTCTTTTATTTTCTGCCATATATTTATGAGATTATCTTTCAGTATTTCCTTTTCTGTTTGAAAGAATCTATCAACATCAATAGTGGAGTCATACATATGACACATAGTCCAAAGCGTGTATAGTTAAATACCAATGTCTTTGGACTTGCACTTTGAAGTAGATCACCATTATCAAATGTTTGGTGTTCTTTCAAATTCCTTTCTTTAGTAATCTCTTGGTGTAGTAAACAATTCACCTACATCAAATATTCACCCTCATCATTGATTTATCCATGATCAATCTACTTTTAGCTTGCAACGGTGAATCGCAAGTATAATGTTGCTCGGACAACTAGTGTCTCCAACCTTTTGAAAATTCTCATCAAATATGAGAACATGACTTTTGCCATATTATACTCTATCATGTTGCAACCAAAACTTCGTTTCAGATATCACAATATCTTCCACACATCATGGTTTCTGAAACAACTCTTTCAGATCCTAGATAACCTTGATATTAAGACAATCCTTTGAATATCAAGAATCATGGAGACAAACATGATACTTATATACTAACATTGGAATTGTTACTCTTGATTTTAATACCAACTATTAAACTTCATGGAGTAATCAAAACTTACTGAAAGTTTGCAATGGTACTTTTAAACTTTAGATTAACACTTCAAAACAATACGATACCGGTTAAGTAAAGTAACTAACGATTCTATAGTTCTATCATCTCAATTAAAAACTAAGCGCAAGGTGGTAGCGGATGCCAATGACTACAACAACTATGCAAATTCACTTTGATTTAGTTTATGATAAATTGAGTTCTAATTAATAATTAAATTAATCTAGGTGAACTCCCACTCAAAACAATATCCCTCACATTGTTTTAGTGATCACGAACCAAATCCACCACATCAAAACCGATCATCACGAGAGTTGATATAGCTTCAATGGCGAACAATCAACATGTTCATCATATCTACTATATGACTCATGCTCTACCTTTCGGTAATCCGTGTTCACGAGGCCATGTCGTACATGCTAGGCTCGTCAAGATCAAACCTTAGTTTCCGCATGTGCAAATCTGGCTTGCTCACGTTGTATACACTTGTAGAATCTAACACACCCGATCATCACGTGGTGCTTCGAAACAACAAGCTTTAGCAACGGTGCTAACTAAGGGTGAACACTTTATGACTTGAAATTCATGTGCATGAGGGATCATCTTATAATGCTACCGCTGCCTACTAAGCAATACAAGATGCATAAAGGATTAACATCACATGCAATTCATAATATGTGATATGATATGGCCTTTCTTCTTTGTGCTTCCGATCTCCATCTTCTAGCACGAACATGATCTCCATCATCACCGATATTGCATCAAGGTCAATGATGCTTCTCCATGGTTGTCGTCCACCGGCTTCAACTATTACAACTACTTTGAATAGACATGCGGGTCTTAACAGAAATTAAAGACAACCATATGGCTCCTGCCGGTTGCCGACTTACAATAAGGAACATTGCATACATCATATATAATCACAATCATGGACATATCACATCACTGCACACCCCTGCAAAACAAAGTTAGACTCCTCTACTTTCTTTGCATATTTTACGTGGTTTGGGGCTTTTAATAAGTGTCGTTCTAACTTACGAACAAGAACCACAACATTGATACTAGTATTGTCAATGACCCGTTGTAAATTGGATCTTAACTATGCTAGGAGAAACAGGCACCCGCAAAGCCACTTATGCAATACAAGTTGCATGTCAAGCGTGGAGCAAGTCTCATGAACGATTTCATGTAAGGTTAGCCCGGGCCGCTTCATCCCAACATACCGCAAGATGCAAAGTACACAAGAAGCAATCGACAATAAAAGCATCAACGCCCACAATGACCATTGTGTTCTACTCGTGCAACAGATCTACATATAGACACGGCTCTGATACCCTTTGTAGGGGTTCGTAGCATGGAAAACAAAAATTTTCTATCGCATACAAACAAACAAGCCAAGATCTATCTACTAGATTGTAGCAACGAGTTGATGGAATAACTTACCTCGAAGATTCCAGCAGGCAGCGGAGGTTGTAGCACTCTCTCCTTGATTCCGGCAGACTGTGGCGTGGTACCGGAAGTAGAGGGGAGATCCCGCAGGGCTTCGCCTTAAGCCGGAGCGAGTATGGTGGAGTATGAGAGAGAGATATTAGTGATCTAGGGTTTAGACACACCAATTAGAAGGCTCTAAACAGAAGGCTAGTGCAATTAGAAGCTCTAAACCAAAACGGCTCTAAACCGGAGATTAGAGGATAGGAACTTGTGTGTCTAGAGGAGGAGACCCTGCCCCTCCTTTTATAGGTGGGAGGGGCGGCCAAGGGGAGGGGAGTCCCTCCCCAAGTCGGCCTTGGTTGGCACGCCGGCTTGGAGGGACTCCTCCCCCAAGTCGGTTCCAACCATCTCTTGCTTGTTTCCCACAGTTTCCTGTTTCCCACAGTTTCCTGTTTTCCACAGTTTCCTGTTTTAGCCGTTTGACTTTCAAACTGGCAGTTTGACTTTTTCAGTTTTGGAACAGCAAGAACACTTAGTACATGATGCAATCATTCAATATGTAATGACACATTCATGTACCCTCCCCGAGTGCGGACAATCCGGAACCTTCTAGAACATTCCGATGAAAACAGGAATCATTCCCGAACTCCAACGGGACTTTCCTTATATGAATCTTATTCTCCGGACCATTCGGATCACCTCGTGATATCCGGATCCCATCGAGACTCGAACAACATTCGGTCTCTTTCTCATAATACCATAACTACTCAAACAACGTCGAATCCTTAAGTGTGTCTCCCTACGGTTGTGAATTATGCGGACATGATCGAGACACTTCTCGAACAATAACCAATAGAGGAATGTAAATTCATATGGATCCCACATATTTCTCACGATTACTTTGCGATCGAATGAACCACTTACATACGATACCAATTTCCCTTTGTCTCACGATAGTTTACTTATCCAGGGTTATGATCGTCGGTATCTGCATACCTAGTTCAACCTCGTTACCGATAAAGTACTATTTTCTCGTTCCGTGATATGTGATCCCTTGAGCCAGTCACATGCTTGCAAGCTAATTGGATGACATTCACAGAGGGCCCAGTATATCTATCCGTCATATGGATGGACAAATCCCTCTTGATCCATGTGTTTCAACCAATACTTTACGAACACTCAATGCCACCTTTATAGCCACCTGCACGGTGTGGTGTTTGATGACATCAAAGCATCCATCCGGAAAGGTGATATGCATGATCTCATGGTCGAAGGAATTAGGTTACTATGTCGGAAGCATAGCAATTGAACTATTTAAATGACTTGATCTTTATGCTACGCTTATCTATAGGAGTATGTCCATCACATCATTCTCCTAATGATATGACCCTGTTGTTAATAACATCTCTATGTTCATGATCAGGAAACCATGATCATATATTAACCAACAAGCTAGTTTAACAAGAGGCTTTACTAGGGACTCTTATTTTAGATTACAAATCACACAAGTATTAATGTTTCCGGTTAATACAATTATAGCATGGTATGTAAACATTTATCATAAGTGTGAAGATATGATAATAACCACTTTATTATTGCCTCTTGGGCATATCTCCAACACCAAGGTCACACAAGAAGCTGAAGCACATCAAGCTACGTTTTCACGCTATTCGAGAACATGTCCAAGATGGGGACAGAAAGATTTGCAAAGTACACACATATCTGAATGTGGCGGATCCGTTGACTAAACCTCTCCCGAGGGCAAAACATGACCAGCACCAAACTGCCATGGGTGTTCGGTATATTACCATGTAATCTAGATTAGATGACTCTAGTGCAAGTGGGAGACTGTTGGAGATATGCCCTAGAGGCAATAATAAATGTAGTTATTATTATATCTTTGTGTTTATGATAAATGTTTACATTTATGCTATAATAGTATTAACAAGGAAACATTAATACTTGTGTGATTTGTAAACTTAAATTGAAGTCCCTAGTAAAGCCTCTATATATTACTAGCTTGTTGGTTAATAAATGATTGTGGTTTCCCTATCATGAACATTGAGATGTTATTAACAACAAGATCATATCGTTAGGAGAATGATATGGTGGACATACTCCTATAGATAAGCGTAGCATAAAGATCAAGTCATTTTTATAGTTCAATTGCTATATGCTTTCTGATACATAGTAACCTAATTCCTTCGACCATGAGATCATGCATATCATCTTTACCGGATGGATGCTTTGATGACATCAAACACCACACCATAACTGGGAGGCTATAAAGGTGGCATTGAGTGTTCGGAAAGTATTGGTTGAGACACATGGATCAAGAGTGGGATTTGTCCATCCATATGACGGATAGATATACTCTGGGCCCTCTCGGTGGAATGTCATCCAATTAGCTTGCAAGCATGTGACTGGCTCACAAGGGATCACATATCACGGGAACGAGAAAAGAGTACTTATCAGTAACGAGGTTGAACTAGGTATGCAGAGATACCGACGATCATAACCTCGGATAAGTAAACTATCGTGAGACAAAGGGAAATTGGTATCGTATGTAAGTGGTTCATTCAATCGCAAAGTAATCATAGAAATATGTGGGAGCCATATGAATTTCCAGATTCCTCTATTGGTTATTGTTCGGAGAAGTG
This sequence comes from Avena longiglumis, assembly GCA_030063025.1. Classification (NCBI taxonomy): domain Eukaryota; kingdom Viridiplantae; phylum Streptophyta; class Magnoliopsida; order Poales; family Poaceae; genus Avena; species Avena longiglumis. The sequence continues at coordinate 185,836,372 of CP125974.1, read as the reverse complement.
TCTCGTTCATGTCCGCATAATTCACGAACCATAGGGAGACACACTTAAGGATTCGACGTTGTTTGAGTAGTTATGGAATGATGAGTAAGAGACCGAATGTTGTTCGGAGTCTCGGATGGGATCCAGGATATCACGAGGAGATCCGGGATGGTCCGAAGAATAAGATTCATATAAGGAACGTCCTGTTTCGGGGTTGGAGAATGGTTCCGGTGTTTTCATCGGGAATGTTCTAGAAGGTTTCGAAATGTCCGACACTCCAAAGGGGAAGGGTACATGAATGTGTCATACCAAGTTGGAATGATTGCATCATGTAATAATTGTCATCGCTGAACAAAATAAAGGGTTTAATGAAATCCTAGTTTGAAAAGTCAAACGCCAATTTGAAAAGTCAAACGACTATTTTGGGAAGTGGAGGGGAAGTGGGAAACCGAGTTGGGGAGGAGTTCCTCCTCCACCACCGGCCCACTAGGGATCCGAGTTGGGGAGGGACTCCCTCCCCTTGGCCGGCGCCTCCCACCTATAAAGGGAGGGGCAGGGCTGCCCCTCCAAACACACAAGTTCTCCACCCCAAAACCCTAGCTCGGCGCCGCCACCTCCTGGTGCCGCCGCCTAGGGCTCCCCTAGCCGCCGACTTGGGCAAGCCCCAGGCCCTAGCCACCGGCTCTAGCACCTCCTCCTTGGTGTGTCTAAACCCTAGATGGCCGAGGATCTCTCTCATAGTCCACCATACTCGCTCCGGCTTAAGGCGAAGCCCTGTGAGATCTCCCCTCTACTTCCGGTACCACGCCGTTGTGCTGCCGGAATCACGAGGAGAGTGCTACAACCTCCGCTGCCTGCTAGAAAAAGGGAGAGGAAGGTCTTCATCGAGTACCGAACATGTGACCGATCATGGGCGTTGTTTAACGCAGCGGAAGGATCGTCTACGCGATCTTGAGATCGGGAAGAGTACGACTACATCACCCACGAGAATCCGCTCTCGTTAAACACTTTGGAATCTTCGAGGGTGAGTTATTCCATTGACTCGTTGCTACAATCTAGTAGATAGATCTTGGCTTGTTTGTTTGTATGCGGTAGAATTTTTTTGTTTTCCATGCTACGAAACCCTATAGTTGGGTCCTAAGAAGTTAGTCACAATAGGCTTGGCAACCCAAATGGTTCTTTTCTTGAACCCACATTGAGCATCAAAATTTTTGGCAAACACATTGCCAACCTCATCCTTACAAAGAGAATAAGCATCATCAATAATGATAGGGTTGGATGAGGAGATACCAATAGTGCATGAGGAAGAAATATGCCCCTTTGCACGACATATGTAGCAAGTTCTTCTCTTGCCATCTTTCTTCTTAGGTGAAGCCACAACTCTAGGAAGAGCTCGAGTAGTCCTCTTAGGAAGAGGCCCATTATTGACTTGAGGTGGAGATTGAGGCCGCTTCCCTTGTTGCTTCACACTAAGAGGCTTTTTCTTCAATGGGCAAGATCTAACATGGTACCCTTCTTCCTTGCACTTGAAGCAAACAATGTTAGCCGGATTCTTGACTTGATCTTGGCCATTATTCTTTTTATCCTTGTGCTTCAACTTGATAGTGTACTTGTTCTTGACATTGGAGTTAAATCCGAGCCCACTCTTGTCATTTGGGGATTTTTGCACACTCAATATTTTGTTGAGTGCGGCCTTCCCTTGATGACCCTTTTTTAAGTCATTCTTAAAAGAAGTGACTTGAGCCTTGAGCTCTTTGATTTCCTCTACATGGTTAGTTTCAATAAAAGTACTAGAGGAATTAGATGCTACATTGTTAGAGCAACAAGGCACGAAATGTAATTCCTCACGAGATATAGCATGGTTCTGAGAGGATGAATTACAAGGACTAGAACATGGTAATATAACATTTGGAGTAGATATAGTGCTAATGTCCACATGATGCCCACTAGATGTTACCTTTGACACGATGTCCTCATGAGCTAACTTTATCCTTCCATGGGAGACTAGAAGATCCTCATGCGAGCTTGAGAGCTTGACATGACTTTCTTCTAATTTCCCATAGTTGCTAGTTAGCAAAGCAAGTTGAGCCTTTAGCTCAACATTCTCCTTCAAAATAGATGCTTCACAAGAAATAGAGTTAGTAGCACAAGCATCATCATTATTAGCAAGAGGTGAGAGCAAATTGGAAAGCTCTTTTGAATATGAAGCTTTAAGTTGCTCATGCGACTCGGTGAGTTTGATGAGCTCCCTCTTAATGACCCGAGAGCCATTTTCGAGGTGCTTAAAATCCTCAACAAGTTTAGCATAATCAACTTCAAGTTCATCATTTTTAATCTTGAAGGAGTTAGCCACCGCAAGTTCTCTATCATGGTATTCCTTTACTCTAGATAATTCTAGAGCAAAAGTCTCCTCAAGAGATTCTTTGGTGGTTTTTTCTTCTTCAAGGGAGTCCTTTAGTTGTGCAATTTAATTACCATACTCACGCTCAAGCGCAAACTTTTGAGAAATAATATTCTCTTGCTCCTCAATTAGTTTCTTGCCTTCAGTAGCACAAGTCAAGATTTCAAGAATTTTGGAGGAAGCAATTTTATTTATATGAAGAGCGGAAAAGACAATCTCTCCCATCTCTAGAACAGAGGCAATATCATAATCACCTAGATGATCATCATAATTATCATTCTCAACCTCATCATCATCATCATCATCATCATGAGATACAATGGGATCCAAAGAGGTTACCTTTGTTCCCTTAGCCATAAGGCATATGTGAGAACCGGACGAAGGTGATGATGAGATTGCTCTTGTATCTCTATTCAAAAACTTGTCTTGTCCCTTGGAATCTTCATTTTCCTCTACATGGTTAGCATTACAAGCAATAGAGGAAGTAGAAGCATTTTTGTCATGGCAACAAGACAACCCAAGCATATCATCATGAGATTTATTCAACTCATTTCTACATGATATGCAAGGACTATTAACACAAGCATGTAAGATTTGTAGTGCTGGAAGTGTTAAAGTCCAAATATATATCATTGCAACTAGATAGAGATGAGGGATTACAAATAGTAAGCAAACTATCCAAATTGCAATTTCTATCACCACTCATCAAAACATTACCTTGTGAAAAGTCACATGTTGGTGAAGTGGTAGAGGATGAGAAATCATCTCGACCGAAAGTGGAAGCAACACAATCATCCTCAATAATGTTGGACACAACATATTTATCTTGAAGTTTTGTCCATAACTCATGAGCGCTCCAAAAAGGAATGATTGAAGATGTAACTACATAGCTCAAAGCATTAACAAGCACATTAGAAGCTTGAGCATCGAGATATAAGTTTTTCTCATCCTCACAACATAGATTTTTGAAATCCATAGGAGGAGAAAAACCTATATCTACAATACGCTCCAAATTTGGGTCCATGTCCCGAAAATGAATAAGCATATGAGTTTTCCAAATATCATAATTTGTGCCATCGAATATGAACATGTCATTGTGCACTAATCCCCTAGCCGACATCTTTACTCTCAAGGCGGTGAAGCCTAAAATGAGAGACCGGGCTCTGATACCAATTGAAAGGATACGGATGTCACGTTGAGGGCGGGGGGGGGGGGGGGGAATAGGCGATTAAAACTTTTCCTAGAGTGGCTCAACAAAGGCGGAATAAAACTAGTGTTTACTTTGTAAAGCGCAACCTAGAACAACTAAGGTTCACCTATGTGCACCAACAACTTATGCTAAGCAATACAAGCAACAAAGTGATAGCAAGATATATATTACTTCAAGCACGAAGGCTATCACAAAATAAAGTGCATAAGTAAAGATCTCGGGTATAGAGATAACCGAGGCACGCAGGGACAACGATATTTTACCGAGTTCCTCCCAACATGGAGTACGTCTCATTTGGAGAGGGGGTGGTATCAAACCACCAACGCCACAAAATGCCTTCCTTATTTTCCGGTGAATCTCACCCCAATGGGATCGATCCACACTTCCACTATCGGTGCACTTATCGGTGGCAAACCGGAACCTCTCACAAGGTTGGGGCACTTCTCCACAACTTAATTGGAGGCTCCCAACAAACTCCACCAAGGCCACAACCTGCAACACCAACAAACCGTCTAGGGTTCCAAGAACCCAAGAGTAAAAAGCTTCTCAACTTTCTCTCACCAAATCCTTCGGGGAGAACTCAAACGGATGCACCAAATGCAATGGCAAGAACACAAGTAATGCTCAAATCCTTCTCTCCCAAATTCCACCAAAGCTACAAAAGCTTGTGGGGGAATAAGAGAGGAAGAACAAAGGAGGAAATCCACAAAAGACTCCAAGATCTAGATCCCAAGATGTTCCCCTCACTTAGAGGAGAGATGGATTGGTAGGATTGTAGATCTAGATCTCCTCTTTCAAATCCCTAAAGTATATGCAACAATCAAGGGAGGGATTGAAGGGGGTAGCAAGCTTCAAAAGGTCAACAATGGTGGGGGAAAACTTGCAAGAGAGCTAGGGAACCATTGGGGAAGAAGGGCCCCTTAAATAGGTCCCTAGAAATCCAGCCGTTAGGCCCAGGAATCGCCCGGTCCGGAGTCTCCGGTGTACCCAGGCCAAACGGGGACAATCTAGAGGACGTACTGGACGCGGTCCGGAAATTAGACCGTAGATTAGTCCGGAGTCTCCGGTCTTACAAAAACTGGCAGAAAGACCAATACGAAAACATCCATAACTTTTGCATCCGGACTCCGATTTTGATGATCTTGGGATCGTTTTAAAGAGGACAATAAGACCTACAAGATCATACAGAAAAAGATAATAGTCCATCAAGGGAGTATAGAACTAAATGATGAAAGGTTTAACCTCTCTCAAAAAGACAAACCAGTAAAACCTCCAACATCGAAAACATAGTAGAGAATGCATATGAAATCCGTTTTCGATGCACTAGAGCTTGTCATGGAGATTAAAACAAGCTCTAAATCCTCACATGAGTAAGAACCAAATAATGGAAGGTTTTACCTATCTCTAAAAGACAAACTGGTAAAACCTCCAAGATCAAAAACGCAATAAGATATAAAGGGGAAATCCGCTTTTGATGAACTAGGGCTTGTTATGAATATTACCACAAGCTCTAGAACCTCACATGGATAAGATCCAAATAACAACCAAGAAAGGATGATGCTAAGTATGCAAAGGTTTGAGCTCTCTCTGAATGATATGATCGAGTTACTCACTTGGGAGCCCCTCTTGATAGTACGGTTGTCTATCCTATAAACCGGTCTCCCCAACTAAGACCACGAGACCGGTAAGAAAGAAACCCTATCAAGATCATACCTTTGCCTTGTGCATATTCCACTTGATTATGATTTAGACGGTCTTGTCCTTCTCAAGATGGAACACCTTTCTTGATTTCTCTTGTACGCACTTGCTTGATGAAGACTTGCAAGTTACTCCCCCATACAACATGGGGAAACCTTTACTTTGAACTTTTCTTCATCGATCCATGATCACCGAGGATGGCAAGCTTTAAGCATGAGATCTTCATAGGTTTAACTCTCACATGACCAATCTGTGGATCACTCTTTGAACACCTTGGTCACCACTTGATCCTCTTCACTTTCTTCTTCTCCAAACCTTGAAGCCAACATATGGTTCAATCATTGCCTATGGACAATTCCTACAAGTACAACTTGATACAAGCATTAGTCCATAGAGATTGTCATTAATTACCAAAACCACACATAGGGTCCCACATGTTCTTTCAGTTGTTTTGTTTGACCTAGCGGTGTCGGTGGAAACTATACGACCAAAATTTTATTCCTGCCATATAGTTGGTCGTTAAACCTTCTGTTTCCTCTTCACGACTCCTGGTTTCTTTGGGTTGTTGGAAATCTCGTATCTTTGACTTTAATGTTGTGATTCCCATCGTCAAACGTCATTTCCTACGCAAGGAAAAATGGAAAGACATGATTGCATAACTATAACACTCTCGGATCGACCCTATGCAAGTTTTAGCGATTTTCGCCAAACCCGCATAGAAACGATTCAAAGGCGCCCACCAGGCACTTTTGTGCGGGTGAAAAACGAAGTAATATCATTAAACACTAGTCCATGATGGAACCCACGAAACAGATATATACAACAACGACTCCATGAGTCAAGAATACAGATATACAATACAAAGATCCAAATCACCTTGAAAACGATACAGCATCCGACTATGGACAAGATGCAAATTGAGCCAAGAGCTCTGAAAAATAACCACTGGCGTCCATAACCCTGCCCAGGCCAATCCGAAAGGGTAACCCTGCTAACGATGTCGATCTCAAAACCTATCAAAAACAAAGGGGTGCCGACAAAGGGCAAAGGAAAAAGAGGAGCGGTCAGTACTGAGGCCAGTACACGGCGAGTCTTAGAATTCGGCGGTCCTTGCCTACATAGGTGTGGTGGACTGAAGAGGCAGAGCGACATGCACTATACAACACTCGATACAACTGGCGACTATAAAAAGAGGATAAGAAAGACCTATTCGAAACCAACCTGATACTAACACCAAACATACCCATCATGGCATTTCCCCCTCGAGACCAAACGAGGAAGTAGGACCGAGGAACTCACACAGTTGGCAGTTTTACTCATTCCATTATAGTTGCAGCAATTACTACTCAGATATAGATAGCATGAGTCATCCTGATAACATAAGCAGTGGGCAGTTTTAGTTAACCATTCCGTTATAGTTGCCATACTTACTAGTCAGATACATATACCATGAGAAAATAAAAAACCCAGCAGTTGTTGGTACTTTTATTTAGCCATTCCGTTGTAGTGAAGCTGATTACCAGTCATTTCAAAGTCAAATTTATAGCACTACTTTAGTTATAGTTGTCTATGATCGAGATACTGTGCTCCAAGTCGTCCATAACCGTGGACATGGCTCTCAGAAAGTTTTACCCTACAGGGGGCACAATTAGCAACACACGCACGATCAACCTCGGAAAAACCAAATGAAAACCCAACGAGGCATCACGACAAAGAAATCGCAAGATTCATATAATATTTCAGGGGGCCACCCCACTAAGCTACCCGCGACGAAGTTGGCCGGCTCTGAGACGGACCCAGAGGTTTGTGATAATGGCTGTAAACGACTGGGAACCTGAAAGTGTGACTGGGCTTGTCGATACCACGAAAACATTCCATGTTTGTTCCAAAACACTACATGGGCTCCACACCCAATCATAAATAAAGCAGTAAAGCATGGCATAAGTATATGATAGTAATAAAGCCCCAAACTACTTTGTAGCCCCAAGAAATAAGATATGACTCAAGCTCATGTTAAGGGGATTCATGGGCCCACATGCGGATAGTGTGAATATTCAAGGAACAGGTATCAAGTACTCGGGGTCCTACGGGACACAAGTGGACGGTTAAAAACCAAATAACATCTATTGACCACCTGTGCCTCTGCATTATTTACCTACTTTCAATTTTAGTTATTAAACTAAAATTAAAGCCATGATCATCTCCAACATAAAGTATGAGGCATTTCTCCAATAACGGTGGTACTTGACGACATCGAAACAACACCTGAGCAAGCAACTACGACTCGCAAGTCTGACTATCTACCAAACAACAGGTAATAGGAGGTGTCCAAGGCAATATAATGGCTGCAAGGGATATCCCGGGTACGAAAACTAGAGCATCACAACACACATAGCAATAGATCAACAGTAGAAAATAAATACTGTAAAAGTAAGATAGGTAAAAATGGGGAGAATGCTTGCCTCAAAACATTGTTGAAGACTCGACGGAGATCGGGTCGACACTCGCATCAACTCATCGGCCTAATCCGTGAAGAAGCAAAGCACTAGAAGAAACACCAGATGCACTATCTATTACTACGGCAGAAGATCGGGCATGATGCATATATGATGTATGGCATGGCGAGGATGCGATGCAATTAGGCAATATTAAGCGTAACCGGGGTCCCAACAATTAGTTAGATGGTTCATGTTGTTTAGATACTCCGCATTTTAAATGTTGTCTTAACATGGCAAAACATAGTATCAGTTTGCTACACAAATTTAAATGGAGCCATTATTAGACTAGATTCACCCGCATATGGTCTCCATATTTAATTTAGGTGAATCAAAATAGCCCCAAACACCCACAATATGCATGCAAACATGTACAATTTATATGCAACAAGTATATAGTATTTAATAAAAATAAGGCTTAGATATGGGTCACACATGGGGGTTCGAAGATCATGGGTCTCAGAGAGGGTCGGGTCCGGGGAGGCAATCTTGGAGTCCATGTCAAAGTTCTTGTAGATGACGCATCGGGTGCCACCGGGTTCGATACGGTCTTCTCGTGGTACCATGTTCCATTAGGCGATGTTCCAGATCGACAAGATCCTGTCAGTCACCTCTCGTGCATACCCTTGATGTAGATCTTGAAGAGGTTGGCACAAGACACCGAGGATCAGACACATGACACCAATCCCTCGAATGTCCCATAGCAACACAAACACACGTGCATACACAAACGCATGCACATAAGAACATGCACACTTCGAGTCATACGCGACCGGAGCATGGGGAGGTGGGATCGATGGCGCGAGCCAAGCGAGGAAGCCGGGCGGCAGCGTTGGCGGGCCCGGGCAGTAGGACTGAAGGGCACATAACACTACTGGCGATGGTCGCAATAGGACGGGGAAACACCGGAGGCACATGGCGGAAGGGCGACACGGACCCGACGGCGCGCGGCCAGGGCGACATAAGCAGCAGGGCGCCGGGGGTGCTGAGGCGCGGAGGAGCATGGACGGCGTCGGCGGACGAGGAAGGGCGGCCGCTCGGCTCATGGCCGGAGGAGGGCGGAGACGGAGACCGAGGGCATGGGACGCTTGGAGGCGGCCGGTGCAGGGAGATGAGGGCGGCATGCGGCCGAAGGAGCTTCGTGGGCAGGCGGGGTCGCCGTTCTCGTAGGGGCGCCGTTGGGTTTGGAGTGAGCCGAGAGGAGGAGGGGCCGTCGAGTGTGCCGGGAGGTTGCAGAGGATGGATGAGGGTAGGTGGTAATAGGGAGGCGCGACGGCGGCTCTGCGGGGCTGGGAGGGCTCGCGGCGCGTAGGAGAGGGGCGACACGGCGAGGATCCTTACGACAGCGGCGGCTCTCTGGAAGGAGGCGAGAGGGGCGAGACGAGCGGGGTTGGGTATCGAGGAAGAGAGGAGTAGACGGCAAGGCGCTGGGGTCGTTGTGGGACCGGGTACGATAGAGGATCCCGAGGTGGGGCTGTCGCGTGCGTCAAGGGGTGGGTGATGGGGCCACCAGTGCAAGATACGGGGTGGTTGGCGGCTGGAGGTGTGCTATGCGCGCGGGAGGGAAAAAATTGGCGGCGGCGGCTGATGAGGGGAGGCGTCTAGGGTTCGATCCAAGGGTTTTAGGGTTAGGGTTAGGACTAGGTAGGATTGGGTTGGGCCGATCGGGGTGGTAGGTGGTCTGGCTTTCGGGCCGGGCTGCCTTCCTTGATCAAAACAGTTTTATTTAAAAAAATGTTTTAATTTTAGTAAACGATTTTGTAATTAAATTTAGACAAACAAAATATTCGGAAACATTCGGGGGTTTGATTTGAAATAAAGACGGGGTTTATTTGGAAAACAAAGAGAGACTTTGATGAAATAGTTTTTGGAAAATAATATGCATGATGATATGATGATGATGCACAAAGATAAAATCAAGCGATTCTAGTAGTGGTTTTACCCAGGGTGCTACAATAACCCTTTGATCTTTAGGCATTAGTGGCAGGATTTAGAGAGATATTTCATCAAAAGTATGAATAGTATCTAGTTTAAATGTGGATGTGGATGGCTATATTTCACAGCTATCAACCTCCCCAAGCTTAAACTTGATCGTCCTCAAGCAACAAAACCAAAATCAAAAAGGAACTCAGCATTTAAACCGAAATAACGAGATGATGATCTTACTCATTATAGGTAGTCTCATGTTTCCTCTACTTTACTAATCTGAAAAACTCAGCATAGATAGAGTAATGGCAAGCATATCATATGGGTTTTAATGAATCCTTATAGAGCAACAAGTTTACTGTTAGCATGGATGATTCAAATGAGTAAACTCTATTCCATGTCATGTAATCAACTCATAATCTCGCCTTTGAATAATAAAGTATAATCATGTAAAATTGAGAGTGTGAGAGTTCATCATGAAAAGCATATACACTAAAGTGTCTCAATTCTCCCACATCAATAAGTCAAGACTTTTCAAGCACTACTTTTCTATTCATTGTCCTTCAAGAATTCTAGCTCTTAAGTAATTGAGAGCATGCCAAAAGTTTAATTAGTTCATCGGACTATGATAGACACTCATGGCATTGATGCAGCACTCAGAGTCCTTCGTTGGGAACCCCAAGATCAAGGTGTGAAGCAGCACAGCAGCAAGTTTTCCCTCGGTAAGAAACCGAGGTTATCAAACCAGTAGGAGGAAGGAAACGTCACATAGGTGTTGCAAGCAACGCGGAGACATGCACAACACAAACTCAAGACTTTGCCCCAACGAATCAGTGAGGTTGTCAAGCTCACCGGTCTACTGTAACAAAGGATTAAACGTATGGTGTGGAAGGTAATGGTTGTTTGCAGCAAGTAAACAAGTAATAGTGGAAGATGTATCAATGGTAAATATTGGACCGGGGTCCATAGTTCACTAAAGGTGCTCTCCTTAGGTAAACAACATGACATGAAGGGTAAACATATTACAGCAGGGCAATTGACAGGAACTGAGCAGGGCATAACAATGCAATTACTAGACAGAAAGATCCTATGAGATTCGATTGGGCAATACAACAAGATACATAAACTGCCATCCAACTGCATCTATGACTAGAAGTCCACCTTCATGTTATCATCCGAACTCCCTCCCGTATTAAGTTACAAGCAACAGACAACTTCTTTAAGCAAAGTGTGTAAAGTAAACAGTCCACATGTTCCATGAACAAGAGACCGTTGTTTTATCCCTAGTGGCAATAACACATCTACAACCGAAGAGATTTCTGTCACTTCCCTTGGAAACTAGAGGCATGAACCCACTATCGAGCATAAATACACCCTCTTGGAGTCACTAGCAACTACTTGGCCAAGATAGCTACTAACAACGGAGGAGCATGCAAGATAACAAACAACACAAACATGATAGAATCATAAAGACAAAACCATTAATCAAACCAACATAATAATCTCAATATCCATCGGATCCCCGCAAACACAACATGCATGATTACAAATATATTAGATCTTGGTCATGAACGGAACTCACAAGATCTATACATGAAAGCACAAAGGAGGAGATACAATCATCTAGATACTACATGGACCCATAGTATAAGGTGGAACTACTCACACATCATATCAGAGAGAAGGCCTCCGGGATGATCTCCCCTCCGGCAGGGTGCCGGGAAGAACTTCAGATCCCCCCGATCTAGGGACGATGGTGGCGGTGGCTATAGATGGTTTCGTGGAGATTTGATCGGATTCTTAGGGTTTCTGCATTGGGGGCTTCTTATAGGCGAAGGGGGAGGCTGAGGCGACGACCAGGGACCCCAAACCCTAGCCAGGCGCGGGGCAGGGCCCACCCGCGCCTAGGGTGGGTCTGGCCCCCCTGGCTGCCCCCTCCGGCTCCCCTCTAGACTTCTTTTTTCCCACGGAAAGTAATTGACTTTGACGTTTGTCCCGTCCAATTCCGAGAATATTTCTTTACTAACTTTTCCGAAACCAAATATAGCAGAAAACAGGCATCTGGCACTATTGCAACCTGTTAATAGGTTAGTACCAGAAAACATGTAAAAATCACCTCAAAGTATGGACAAGTAAAGCAAAGTAGATACTAAACAAGCATGGAGCATCAAAAATTATAGATACGTTTCCAACGTATCAGCATCCCCAAGCTTAACTCCTGCTCGTCCTCGAGTAGGTAAGTGATAAAAAGAATAATTTTTGAGGTGACATGCACCCTCACAATAAAGATCCAACCATTTGCAAGCATTGAAATCTGGGATCAAAGAACTCTAAACATGTGCATGAAAGATGGAGTTCTAACAATAGGACATAGTAACTATGCATGCAACATGTCAAGCTACAAACAAAGATCATGAATAACATGCATTGAAAAACGTTTGTTTGTTTCACATACAGAAAACATAGCATAGTGGCAATTAGCTTGTCCCTCATAGAGTAGCAAATAGATGCATAGGACACCTTCAAAGTTCACAAGGGTGACTAGAAACAAGTAGCACAAGAACAACTAATAACACAATATGCATCAATTAATACGCTTTGGAACACTGCACACATAATGACAACTATGCTCTCTTAATGGTGCCTAAAGGTAGAAGGTGGAGAATCAAATAATGGTGGAAGAAAGGCCTTTTTGTAAAGGAAGCAGGGATTACAAGTTTCAAAAAGAGCTTCCAAAAATTATGGTACTTGTTAGCTTCCGGCCCTCATTGCCCCTATCATAAGCATCTTGAAGTGGTTAAGGTTAAAGTGGCAAAGCTGGAGTATACGCTTGATGAAGTATAAGTTGGAAATCGCAAGTCCCTTGAATACGAGGGCCACACCTCATGCATCTTCAACTTTGGGTCTAGGTAAGTTCTTGTCATTGTAAGTATTTTCATATCATTGAGAACCGCCAACGGGGTACCCCTTGCACGTGGTACAGGAGCTTTCCCATAACCAAAATGACAAGGCAAGCAGACAATGAGCATCTCAGCAATCTATTTATTTACCATATGCATATCTTTTTTATTGAGGATGCTTCATAGATAGCTCATTATGGTGATGCTGAAAGTTTCCGCCATGATTAGGCATGGCTTAGGCTAGCGGCCCAGGAGTTTCTCTAACACAGGATACAAACTCCATGGACTTACAAGTTCCCTCTTTATTTCACACCGGTGACACCCATATACAAAAGAGCATGATATCAACTGAGTACAAAGTACAAGTGCAATGTTGAAAATGTTCCCCGTGACAGCACGGTTCTGCTAATTCCAACTTATAAGTGCAAGCATATACAACAATGTTGTCACAATGGTTCAAGTTTATACGAGGCAAAGAATATAAAGTGTGCCATCTAGTTCGTGAGGGCTTTAATCACTAAGTTTTCACATAACAAAATAGTTTTTAATTAGAAGATAGATGAAAACAAGAATATATTTGGAATGGTGTAACACACCATGCATAGGAGTTTATAGTAGACACTTTGGAATAATTTGGGTTTCTTGGGAGTTGGAAGCATGAGTAGAACTTACTCATACAAGTGGAGGCTAGCAAAAGACTAGGAGCAACCAACTAAGAGAGCAATAATGGCCAAAATCATGCAGTGCAACAAAGCATACTAATCAAAGCAAAGAGTGGTACTACAAGTCAAGGACTAAATGATCATAGAGGCTAATGGTGACTTGTCATAGTAATAACATGGTGTAAGCATGTGCCAAGTCAACCCAAGCAAAGCATCAAAGGAGAATACCACAATACTATGCTTTTGCATGCTAAAACAATGCATTATTTTGTTCAAGGCACACTAAGCAATCCCAATTGTTTGGAACAAGACATGATACAGAAATAATCACTAAGCATAATTCTAAAACAACACCTAGCATGTCATGCTAAAGTCTAAGTCATAGTCAATGCAAGCTCCTCTTGCACTTACAAGCAAGAACTTACTACTCCTTTCCAACACCAAGCAACTTATTTGCAAAACAACACAACGAGAACGGGGATCCAAACTACTTTATTCAAGAAAACTAAACAACCTAAGAAAAGCAAAATAAAACTAAGACGCTCCAAGAACAATACAACTGTGCATGAAACAATAAAAACGAAGTGTCTAGACAGACCTGAGCTTTTTATTGATGAAAAAGGGGATGCCTTGGGCATCCCCAAGCTTTGACGCTTGTACCTCTTGGATATTTCTTCGGGTAACACCATGGTGGCATCCCAAAGCTTGAGATTTTGTCCATTCTTCATCTCATTGCATTATTCTCTCTCTACACCTGAAATTTTTCCTTCATACAAAACTTCACACAATCTTCATTAGCAACATTAGTGTATTCAAAAGATATTAGACCTCTTGGAAAAGCTTTGGAACAGAAAGACTTTTCACTAAAAACACAAGCTACTGTAGTAACTCCTTCAAAAATCTCAATTCACCTAAAGAGAACTCAAAAAGGAATCAATAAGAAGCAAATGCAAATAATGGCAGAAATCTGTCAAAACAGAACAACAGGTAGAAACCGATTTTTTCGAACATCTTATGTTGCTCAAATAAAAAAGTATTGAACTAACGAAAGTTATATAACATATTGGGGGATTTATTTGTAAATTTTGAGCTTAATCCTAGTTACAGAGCCTCCTCATGAATTTTTTGGTGGAGGACAGAAATCTGTTTCGGGACAGCAACTCCCCAAATCTTACTCCCCTCTCATTAGAGGTCATTCTTGGCACAAAAATAAAACAAAAAGGATAAGGAGAGGTCATTACTGAAGTAATAACTTCCAAGACTCAAGGAAACTCTTGGGTTATCTCCCAACTAGTACTTTTCTTTAACGCCTTTAAGTTAGGCACAAGAAGCAAGAAGAATCAAGTATTTTCAAATGAAGAATTAATATCCATACTTGCAAAGTCTTCAACTATGAAAGGTATCTCATCCAAATGGGTTTTTGAGGATCCCTTCTCATCCTTCTTTGATCTACTACTTTCATCAAAAAGATTTTCATGAGCAATCCAATCAAAATTCTTTTCAAAGGCTTCATGCATTCCAACAAGCATAAAGGATATGGGTATCTTAAATTCTTCTCTTGCTTAGTTTTTTCAGAAATAACCACAACATCTACACTTGAGCCTAGCATATTGAAACGCTCAAATACCTTTTTGGCCTCCCTAGCAACATCATGAAATTCTTTTGATAAAGTTTCAAGGATGAATTCTCTCTTTTCAACATTCTTTTCTTCTTTTAGTTTTAGGAACAAAAATTGTATGAAGGGGTTAAGGCTAACAAACCTAGCCTCCAACATATGAACTAAAGAAGCTGCAGCAACCTCATAATTAGGAGCAAGCTCTGCTATAGATTTATCCTCAATATCCTCATGCTTGCTAACATAATTAAAGAAATCTTCAATATTATCTTTCCCAATTATGGAGCCACTACCTATTGCAAGATCTTTCAGGGCGAACTTGGGGAGCAACATGGTGAGGTAGAGCAAGGTGGCAACTAGAGCAGGAACTAATTTTTTGTGTTTTTGAATAAAGCAAGCAAACCAAACTAGACTAATTTTTTTGGGTTTTTTTGGAAATAGGCAAACAAAACCAAACAAAAGAAACAAAGCAAACTAAAAACAAAGTAAAGAGAAAGGAAGTGAAAGACTCCCCTAGTGAAGATGTCCTTAGCCTCTCCAACAACGGCGCCAGAAAATCTTGATGCAGCACTGAGTTGATGTAGGAGTGCTTCGTTGGGAACCCCAAGAGCAAGGTGTGAAGCAGCACAGCAACAAGTTTTCCCTCAGTAAGAAACCAAGGTTATCGAACCAGTAGGAGGAAGGAAACATCACACAGGTGTTGCAAGCAACGCGGAGACCTGCACAACACAAACTCAAGACTTTGCCCCAACGAATCAGTGAGGTTGTCAAGCTCACCGGTTTGCTGTAACAAAGGATTAAACGTATGGTGTGGAAGGTAATTATTGTTTGCAGCAAGTAAACAAGTAACAATGGAAGATGTATCAATGGTAAATATTGGACCAGGGTCCATAGTTCACTAGAGGTGCTCTCCTTAGATAAACAACATGGCATGAAGGGTAAAGAAATTACAGTAGGGAAATTGACAGGAACTGAGCAAGTCATAACAATGCAATTACTAGTCAGAAAGATCCTATGAGATTCGATTGGGCAATACAACAAGATACATAGACCGCCATCCAACTGCATCTATGCATAGAAGTCCACCTTCAGGTTATCATCCGAACCCCCTCCAGTATTAAGTTGCAAGCAACAGACAACTTCTTTAAGCAAAGTGTGTAAGGTAAACAGTCCACATGTTCCATTAACAAGAGACCGTTGTTTTCTACCTAGTGGCAACAAAACATCTACAACCGAAGAGATTTCTGTCACTTCCCTTGGAAACTAGAGGCATGAACCCACTATCGATCATAAATACCCCCTCTTGGAGTCACTAGCAACTACTTGCCCAAGATAGCTACTAACAACGGAGAGCATGCAAAATCACAAACAAGACAGACATGATAGAATCGTAAAGACAAAACCATTAATCAAACCAACATAATAATCTCAATATCCATCGGATCCCCGCAAACACAACATGCATGCTTACAAATAGATTAGATCTTGATCATGAACGGAGCTCACAAGATCTATACAAGAAATCACAAAGGAGGAGATACAACCATCTAGTTACTACATGGACCCATAGTCTAAGGTGGCACTACTCACGCATCATACCGGAGAGAAGGCCTCCGGGATGATCTCCCCTTCGGCAGGGTGCCGGGAAGAACTTCAGATCCCCCCGATCTAGGGACGATGGTGGCAGCGGCTATATACGGTTTTGTGGAGATTTGATCGGGTGCTTAGGGTTTCTGCAAAGGGTGTTTCTTATTAGCGAAGGGGGAGGCTGAGGCGGCGGCCAGGGGCCCCAAACCCTAGCCAGGCGCGGGGCAGGGCCCACCGGCGCCTAGGGTGGGTCTGGAACCCTGGCTGGCCCCTCCGGCTCCCCTCTGGACTTCTTGTTCCCCACGGAAAGTAATTGACTTTGGCGTTTGTCCCGTCCAATTCCGAGAATATTTCTTTACTAACTTTTCTGAAACCAAAAACAGCAGAAAACAGGCATCTGGCACTGTTGCAACTTGTTAATAGGTTAGTACTAGAAAACATCTAAAATCACCTCAAAGTGTGGACAAATAAAGCAAAGTAGATACTAAACAAGCATGGAGCATCAAAAATTATAGATACGTTTCCAACATATCAGGCATTACCAAGGTTTTTGTTCCTTTTGCATAATATTACTCATATCAGCCAGAGGAGTGATTCCATCTTGAACACAGCTACATGAGGATGCCAAGAATCTTACCCATTATAGCATTGCTGCTACAAATGTTTAATCAACTCATAGCTGAAATCTTTGAGTTTCCCCCATGAAGATCGTTCGTAGGCTAGCGGAGTTGTTGGTATCACATGAAGTTTGACACGCATAAAGCTATATCATTCTTATGATTTACAAGTCAAACTTTGGCATGCTCACAAAAACCGCTAAACATAAATTCAATTGAACAAATCTTATCAAAGAGAGATATCAAGTCAATCATTATTTTCTATGTGTCGAGTGTCTCTAGGAATAAGCTTTCAAGACTAAGCACTACAACACCCAAGTCTTCAATTTGTGAGACTTTTTCTTCTTTCAATAGTTTAGCAATTTTTTAGGCAAGACTTGCTTAACTAAAAGAGCTCGAACAAAACGTACCCAGTTAAATACCCATGCAAACAAAAGTTTACTCCAATATAAAGACTTACTCCACCAATATAATGTCTTAAAATTTACTACTAACTAGCATGGGTTTCTCAAACTTCAAAAGTGGGGAGTCATAAGGCATACCTCTCATGATTGGTTCCACTTCTATCTTCCCCTTTTATTTGTTTCTTGGAAACTCGAAGTTGATCACTTTCCTGCAAATATGCAAGAACCACGAGGATAATAGAAAAAGGAAGAGGAAAAATAAAGATAAATGGAAAAATCATTTTTGTTGTTTTTTAAGAGAGGGAGTTAAAGAATAGAAAATTGGCAACAAAGCTTGGATAGAAAATCTCGAAAACAAATAAAAATGACTAAAGATAAAGTGTTGGGGAAACCAATATGAGTGCTTATAAACTCAAACTAAAAGCATTCCTCGAAATATTTAAAAACAAACGCCAAATAAATATAATGGGGAGACTTCCCCAAGCTTAGGCTTTTGCAAGCCCTTCAAATCATTGTGGTGGCGGGAAAAAGTTGTTGCTCTAGTTCGAAAATTGAGTTGATAAATTACTAGTGGTTTCTCGAAGGTTCGGGGCAAGATTATGCATCCCCTCCACAGTTCCTCCAAGTTCTTGGAAATCTTGATATGTAACAAACCAGTTTGGTGGCTGCTCCTCTTGATCAGGAACGTTTTGCTCCTCTTCTTGTTCAAACTGCAAATCATATAGCAAACGTCCTAGTAATGGTTGCAACCTACCTAGGTCAATGTGTAGGGGTTCATAGCATGGAAAACAAAAAATTTCTACCGCATGAACACACACAAGCCAAGATCTATCTACTAGATTGTAGCAACGAGTTGTTAGAGTACTAACCCTTGAAGATTCCAAAGCGGTAAACAAGACCGGATTCTCGTGGGTGATGTAGTCGTTCACTTGCCAATCTCAAGATCGTGTAGACGATCCTTACGGCGCCGTGTTCCGGCAGCGCTCCTGCAGTCGGTCACATGTTCGGTACTCGATGAATACCTTCCTCTCCCTTGTTCCAGCAGGCAGCAGAGGTTATAGATCTCTCCTCGCGATACCGGCAGCATGACGACGTGGTACCGGAAGTAGAGGGGAAATCCCGCAGGGCTTTGCCTAAGCCGGAGCGAGTATGGTGGAGTAGAAGAGGGCCGCAGCGATCTAGGGTTTAGAGGGCCGAGGTTTAGAGGTGGCCAGCGTCTAGTAGAGGTGCTAGTCGGCGACTACTTTTAGAGGCTCTAAATATATTGCAACTTTTAGAGGCTGCATTAATCTAGGGTTTGAGGTGAGGGATAGGGGGCACCCTACCCCTCCTTATAAAGGTGGGGAGGAGGCGAGGGGAGGGGAATCCTCCCCCAAGTCCACCTTGTGGCCGACGTCAAGGAGAGGGAGAAATCCTCCCTTAGGTAGGATTCTGCGGTGACCCAACATACCACTGCATGATGTAGTACACTATAGTCGTTGACATAACACCAATGAAACACCGTTCACTAGTATTACATCCCTCAGAGTAGTACAACATAAACACAGCAGGTCCAAGACATGACTATAGGTTACAACTCAACTCTTTACACAAGATCCAGAGAACACTCTAGGTTAAAGAGATAGAAAGAATCTTCTTACAAAGAAGAATCAGAGATAAATAACTCAAAAATTATTATACTATTAAGACTAGTATCTTAACTAATGGTCTGGCATTGCTGCTATTGCAATACACTAAAGAAATAGGTTCTATGGCTAGAGATTATATTCCTATCTAATTAGTAACTTCGTCTTCACTCGAGTTGATGTATATGTTGACTTTCTTGACTTCATTGAAGAGCTTTAGCTTTTGATGATGATTCCTGGAGCATGACTTGATGTAGACGTCGTCTTAATGGCTTCAGAATCTAGCAAGGGTTAGAGCGTACTCAGCAAGTTCACTAGAAAAGGAGTGTTTGATGCACTATATCTACAGCCACAGACCGTAGGTCATAGGACATTCAAGTTTTTGTAAACATTTCTTCAAAGGTTGCTTTTATTCTGAAAAGCTATGTCCGTTAGACTTCACGGGTTTACCAGAACTTTCATGGAGTTCCTTTCCCGCCGCGTTCGTAGCTCCTTCCCGGAACAGGGAGTAACAAGTTACAGTTCTTAGACGCTGCAGAGGTGCGTCACTTTACCCATGAGAGACCTTAGGTTTTGTTGCACGGCCGGGAGTATGTCCCCGTTCAAACTTCCTTGGTTTGAGGCCCAACCTAAGATCCAAGCCAATCACTGCCTTCTCCGCGACCCCGCATGTCTCCTTGGTGTACACCATGCGCACCTATTGAATTACGGCAATGGTTTGTACAGACCATTCAGATGCCGGAACTATTGTGGGACATTGAGGGCTCCCACCCATATGCTGCATATCCTCTATGAATTACCAATTAATATGCATGCTACAAGTGATAACAGCCACGACCCGCACATCTGGCTCCATGCGAGAGGGAAAAGATACAACTGCCTTATCCGTCCCATTCCAAATCTCATGGTCAACGCATAATATACGATGCAAGAATCACTGGCGGCAATGGTTGTTAAGTCCTAGATAATATGTTCCTTTATCACCGGAACTCTTATAGTAGGTTATTACCTCATGGTAAATAACCTATAATCACATTATTATGAAAATAGTGTTTTCTGACCTTTTCAAATGCAGGTGATGACAATACTGGATTTGCAAAATACTTTACATAAAATAATCAAAGGACATGATCAAGTGTGAACTTGCCTTTTGTGATTGCAAGATTATGCACTCACGGTCTTCAGGATAATGTAAGATCCAATATCTGAAATCAACATCATTGGTCCGGTAAGAACTAATGTTTAAAGAAGCAAGATGTTGTTATGCATAAGTAATGTAATGCAAGTTGATAAACTCGAATCCCGGGGTAACGTTGTTCTAGGGTTTGGATACTGGAAAGGGTTTCCTTGGAATGTGTTGCCCTTTTAGATTAAGTTTCATACTTGTGCTTCTTATTAAGGCTTGTGAGTGTGTGTGAAACAATAGGTAAGTATAATAAAGCACACACAATAATGGAATACTCAAGTGGAAATGTATCTATAGACTATGTATATAAGGTTTGTTCATCATTTAGAGCTTTCATAAAAAATGCTTATGTCTTGTTTTATAATGTGCCTTAAAAGAATAACTTTTGAAGAAAATCTTACTTAACTAAGGGAAAGTATTTAAATTTTAAGTTAACCTTATTAGGTGTTCTTTCAAGTAATAGTCTTTAAGTAAGAAAGAATTTCTTTATTTGAATAATGATATTAGTAGTATTTGAGACTTATCTATCTTGGTTTTGTACTTGGTTAGTTTGCTATTAAGATGCTTTATAAATTAATTATAACAGACCAAAGTTAACTATAAAACACATAATAAAGTCTGGTACACTAAAGTTAACTTTAAATACATAGATGGTTTGAAAGTGTAATGCTTATGATATTATATTTGCTCATCTTATAATACTACCTTAAAGTTATTTAAGAATTGCATTACTTCTATTTGAGTAGTGGTTTCCTAGCATTATAATGGAATAGAAGCATTTATGCTATTATAAATGAGTGGTTATGGTTTGGAAACAAAAAAAATAATATTACTTAACTACTTATGGATTCAACATAGTGTTTTGGTAGGTTTATAACTTGTGGTTAAAGTAAAGGAATAGGTTTTATCTCAATACAAATTATTATTGGAGATTTTATATTAGATAAGGATCTTTTTATAAAATAATTTACACTTATGGTTGAATGATAATTCAATAAAATTATATTTAAAATGTGTTGAATCATTTTGACTTTATAATATTAGTATTTAAGACTAATACTATTTATTAGAATTTAATTAGTTAATTTTAGAAATATTAACAAATTTTATTTAACATTATATGAATTATTAATTAAAGAAATAGGTTTAAATTCAAGTTATTAAAGTGTTTAACTTTTTATTTAACTCAAAAGTGAAATATTATATTTTTAACATGTAGATATTATTTTTGTGATCATTTTGGTATATTACACTTATTTTTGTGATTTAAAAATAATAAAATATGATTTTTATAAGACTTATTACTTTATAAAGACTTAATAAATAACAAATATTTAATTAAGTGGAATAATAATGCATGATTGTAGTTTTAAATTATAATTCTTATCTTTCTAAGATTTTTGGTATTTTATTTATATTTTTTAACATTTACTAATATTAAAATATGATTTATCAAAGCATTAAAACTTATAAAATCTTTATTAAATAATAAATATTTAAATTGTTAACATAATAAGGTTTGATAATAGTTTTAAGTGATAGATTTTATTTTTCCTTAAATTTTCATATATAATACACATTTTTCTGAATTATAAATCAAAAGTTATTAATTAAACAAGTTTTACTTCCTTTATTACATTTCAGGAAATATTTATATTTGAATTAATATTGTTTTACCAATTTACTAAACAGACACATAACTTTTTATACCTAGCCTAAACCTACCCAAGTCACTGACTAGTGGGCCACATGCCACATCATCCTATAGGTTAGTGAAAACATTTGTTACTGGCCTTATTTCTACCCACAACTAATGATAGATGGGCTAGGGGCCACGTCACACGCCACATGGGCAAAGACTGGTCAAATGAACTGACTTGACGCAAGCATGACGTTGTTGTAACGTCATCTCGCCGGTGATGGTCAGGTGGCTGGCAACGGCGGCGATCTAGTGGAGTTTGGCATGCGTGGTTGCTACGGTTCGAAAGAGCACACTCTAGGGAACCTACTAGCAGCGGCGCCGCTCGGATATGGTCACCGGAGGATGACTGGCGACAAGGTACGGCGGTGGCGGTTACAAATGAACATGGTGGAGATGATTCCAGAAGCGATAGAGAGATTAGAGAGGTGCCTGAGTATCAGCAACTCACCGGCGTTGTAGTGGAGGGCTTAGTGTGACTGGAGGTGGTCGGAATCGAGGGAGACGACGACGGAACCCATCAGAGATGGAGGTGTCGATTGGCACGATTAGAGCTCCTTTGGCTTGTGCTTCGTGGGGAAATCGAACCAGGTGATCAAGGGGATCCTAACTGCGGCCTCATCGGCTCAAGGGGAGCTCGGAAACGTTGGCGACGAGCGGCTCCGGCGAGGCTAGGTGTTCGGTATAGAGGATATAGAGAGAGGAAGGTTGATGAGAAGTTGAAATGAGGATGAGGATGAGTGGGGCGTCGTCGTGGCCTTCTTATCCACTCCTGATGATGGCGGTGTGCATCTTGACGCACGGACAACGGCGGACGACATCGGTCACTACCACCGAGCAGCTTCCAGTTGGAGAGGAAGACGATGACAGACATTTCGCAAAAAAAACCCTGGCAGTTTTTTGAACTCACTCCGCAGTCCCTCCACGGCCCCACCTGCCAGCGAGACAACGAAGAGGTATCCTGGATGGGCCGCTGTTGGGTTACTGCTGGGCTGCAACTAGGTGCACCAGGCAGTAAATAAGAGAGGGAAACTTCTGGGCTGGCCTATTGCTCGAGCCAGATTCTTTTTATTCTGCTTTGTATTTTCACCTTTGTTTTAAGATTTGTGTTTTACTTATTTGTTTGAAATTTTCTATAGAATTTTATCTGCTAGATAATTGCAGCAAATCCTAAAATGTATTCAAAGTCTTTTTGTGAGTTTTATTGTATAATGATTATTTCTTTATTTTCTTTATATGTATGCTTTTCCTATTATTATTTGCAAGGCTTTTGATATGCATTTAATTGAGCTAATATCCAATAACTTATTAAATAATGTATTACTATAAATTCATGAGTTTTAATTCTTATTAGTTTATAATATTAAAGAAACTTTTATATATATTGATCCTTCATTATTATTTGATACATAAAGTTTTGAGTAATTAATATGGTTAATATTATTCTTATAAATTTAGGAAATAGCAATGTAATTATTTTATTATAACTAATATAGAAGTTAGGGTTTGAGTTGCACATGCTTACCCTAGGATTTAGGGTTCTTAATATACTTATATTCATTTGTTGATGTGAATAAAGATTAATTGCTAAACACATTGTCTTTATGTTTGTGATTTTTAATGGTATCACCATTTAAAGTAAAATAGTGGGATTGTTTTATAGACTAACTTATGAGAAAGAATTGATAAAGATAGTTCCTAAGTACCTATAAGAATGATGGCTAAAAATGACAGAGATGTGCTTAAGTGATTTTCTATAGGAAAATATTCCTATATAGCATTATGAAAATAAAATGATTATCCAACAGATGAGATGGATGTTAAGCTTTGTTATAGATTATGTTTTGTGTTTATCAATAATTCCTATTTTCCATAACTCACAATCCTGGACTTCTAATTAAGGAATTCCTTTCCTAGGTATACTACTTCTTCCTATCCATAATCATGTGTTAACATGATGAGCTTTACTTCACAAAATATTCTTATGCACCTTTTATTCTTCTAAATCCATTTATAAATCCAATGAGCTTGACACTAAAGTATTCTCATAATCTTCTCATATCTATACTTGGTTATCAAACTATTCTACTATTAATAAGCTCGAATCCAATAAGTGGTTACTTCTAACTCCATTCATACTCTCCTTAATCACCCATCACCAACATTACTCTAATAGATTTATATATATATGTATCAAATCCTACTTCACCTCAAGTGTTTCATATTTCCCAAGAGGAAAATACTAAATCTATAATTCAATGCTGCTCTAACATCATCCTAATCATACTATCTTATCTCTTCAACTCCAATATTTTATACTAGAGTTCAACCATGTGTTACCCACCAATGTCAATTATACATGATATAAGCATTCAATCTTGGTGACTAAAGCATGATCATTATAATCCTTTGATCCTTCATAGTTTAGGTTCCCAGTTGGCTAATCAAGGCTTCCATCCATACAACATTACAGTTGTATTATAATTATCTTCTGTTTACATCTATTGGATTAAGAGATATAATTCATTGACTATACCTACTTGATCCAATAGGACTACTCCTGGTAACTATCTTCAGTATTCATCCTGGGAATCCTCTTTGTTACCACACATATCTTTATTTCAAATAACCCTTCTATCCATTCAGGAGTGAGTTAACTCCATTAATTTTCCTATAGATGATATCTAAGGCTAGCATTACTATTTACCTCTTCTTACTTCCTTCTCTAAAGGATTTAAAGTGAATGTTATGATAAGAACATGAGTTGATAGACCAATAGTTAAGAATCTAATAATTGGTGAATCAATAGTTGATTACTCAATATTGATGAACAACAGATGTTGAGATAGGATTCCATAAGGATTGTTATGGAAAGAAATATATGTGGTGAATGATCTTGACTTTGGTTTCTTTCCTACTCAAACTCACTAAAGATTTAAGGTTAGGTATTACCATGATACTCATGGTATAAGTAGATGAGTTTAAGATAGATCAAGATTTAGTTGTTCCATTCCTATTACTTAAGTTATTTTTATAACTTGGTATTCATGAGTGTGTAATGAATACTAGGATATGATTACCTAAGGATCTAATATAAATCATTAAGTAATGTATTAGGGTTTAATTTTATTACATTTTATCTACCCTTAGATCAAATCATGTTTACCCAAAATAAGTTTTTAGCAAAGGTCATATTGAAACTTATCACAGTCAACTTGATGATCTACTTCAATTCCATCAAGTTGAGAGAAGCTTCAATCACTTTGGAAAGTTTTTTTATTTAAAAGAGCAAAAAATATTCAGATTTTCTATGCATGAATGCAATGCACACATATGTGTCAGCTTATTTCTAAGCTTTAATGCTGGGATGTTACCGATTCCATCCCTCCCTCCACTAGGGAATCAATGTTGGCGTTTGACTTTTTCAAACTGGTGTTTGACTTTCAAACTAGAGTTTGATTTCTCTCTTCCCATTGCTCAACCAAGTGACATAGTACATGATGCAACCATTCCACTTTGTCATGACACATCCTTGTACCCTTCCCACTCCGGAACGGTGGACCTTCTAGACCCTTCTAGAACATTCTGGTGAAAACACCGAAACTATTCCCGAACTCCGGAATTGGAGTTTCCTTATATGAATCTTATTCTCCGGACCATTCTGGATCTCCTCATGATATCTCAGATCCAATCCGAGACTCTGAACAACATTCAGTCTCTTCACTTAGATTCCATATCTACTAAACAACATCTAATCCTTAAGTGTGTCTCCCTACGGTTCATGAATTATGCAGACATGATCGAGACTCTTCTTCGATCAATAACCAATAGAGGAATCTGGAAATTCATATGGTTCCCACATATTTATACGATTACTTCGTGATCGAATGAACCAATTTCCCTTTGTCTCATGACACTTTACTTATTCGAGGTTTGATCATCAGTATCTCTGCATACCTAGTTCAACCTCGTTACCGATAAGTACTCCTTACTCGTTTATGTGATATGTGATCCCTTGTGAGCCAGTCACATGCTTGCAAGCCAATTGGATGACATTCTACCGAGAGGGCCTAGAGTATATCTATCCGTCATATGGATGGACAAATCCCACTCTTGATCCATGTGCCTCAACACATACTTCCCGAACACTCAATGCCACCTTTATAACCACCCAGTTATGAAGTGGTGTTTGATGTCATTAAAGCATCCATCCGGTGACGGTGATTAGCATGATCTCATGGTCGAAGGATTTAGGTTACTATGTATCTGAAAGCTTATAGCAAACAAACTATTGAAATGACTTGATCTTATGCTACGCTTAACTATAGGAGTATGTCCATCACATCATTCTCCTAATGACATGATCTTGTTGTTAATAACATTTCAATTTTCATGATCAAGAAACCATGATCATCTGTCAACCAACAAGCTAGTATTACAAAGAGGCTTTACTAGGGACTCTTACAAGTTTACAAATCACACAATTATTAATGTTTCCGGTTAATACAATTATAGAATGAATGTAAATAGTTATCATAAACACAAAGATATAATAATAACTACTTTTATTATTGCCTCTTGGACATATCTCCAATAGTCTCCCACTTGCACTAGAGTTAATAATCTAGATTACATGGTAATATACCTAACACCCATGGCGGTTTGGTGCTGGTCATGTTTTGCCCTTGGGAGAGGTTTAGTCAACGGATCCGCCACATTCAGATCTGTGTGTACTTTGCAAATCTTTATGTCACCATCTTGGAAATGCTCTAGAATAGCGTGAAAACATAGCTTGATATGCTTCATCTTCTTGTGTGACCTTGGCTCCTGCGCATTGGCTATGGCACCCAGGTTATCACAGTAGATATCCATTGGGTCCAGCGCACTAGGAACCACACCAAGCTCTGTAATGAACTCCTTCATCCATATCTCTTCTTGTGAAGCCTCTAAAGCAGCCATGTATTCCGATTCAGTTGAAGATCTCGCCACAACGCTTTGCTTTGCACTCATCTAGCTCACTGCTACACCATTCAAAGTAAATACATATCTAGATTGTGATTTAGAATAATCCGGATAGGTGTTCCAACTAAAATCAGTGTAACCATTAACAACGAGTTGTTCATCACCTCCATAATAAAGAACCATATCCTTAGTTATTCTCAAGTACTTAAGGATGTTTTTGACCGCTATCCAGTGATCTACTCATGGATCACTTTGATATCTGCTAGTCAAACTAACAACATATGCAATGTCCGGTCTAGTACATAGCATGGCATACATGATAGATCCTATGGTTGATGCACAAGGAGTCTTACTCATCCTCTCTCTATCTTCTACCATAGCAGGACTTTGATTTTTACTCAAGGTCGTATTGGGCAACATGGGCAAGAACCCTTTCTTTCTATATTCCATTCCAAACCTCTTTAGAACCTTGTCCAAATATGTACTTTTTGGAAGCGATATTAGGCGTCTCGATCCTCTCTATAAATAATTATGCCTAATATATAAGCAGCTTCGCCAAGATCCTTTATTTAAAAACTATTATTCAAATAATCTTTGACACTTTTAAGAAGGTATACATCATTCCCAATCAACAATATGTCATCCACATATAGTACTAGGAATGCCACAGAGCTGCCACTTCTTGGAAATACAAGATTCTCCGTAAGTTTGTATAAAACCAAAACTTTTGATCACCTTATCAAAACGTTGATTCCAACTTCGAGATGCTTGCTTCAATCCATAAATGGATTGTTGAAGTTTGCATACATTGTTAGCATCTTTAGGATCGAAAAAACCTTTGGGTTGTAGCATATATAACTCTTCATCAATGTCTCCATTGAGGAACACCATTTTGACATCCATTTGCCATATCTCATAATCATAATATGCAGCGATTGCTAACAAAATCCTCACAGACTTTAGCTTCGCTACCGGTGAGAAAGTCTCATCGTAGTCGACTCCTTGAATTTTTTGGAACCCTTTCGCGACAAGTCAATCTTTATAGACGCTTACATTACCATCAGCATCTGTTTTCTTCTTGAAAATCCATTTGTTCTCGACAGCCTTGCGGGCATCCGGTAAGTCCACCAAAGTACACAATTGGTTTTCGTACATGGACCCAATCTCGGATTTCATGGCTTCTTGCCATTTATTGGAATCTGGGATCATCATCGCTTCCTCATATGTCGCAGGATCGTCGGTGTCGTCCACTGATGACCCACAAGTATAGGGGATCGAAGTAGTCTTCAAGGGAAGTAAAGCCCAAATTTATTGATTCGACACAAGGGAGTCAAAGAATATTTATAAGCCTTAATAGATGAGTTTTCAATTCAGCTGCACCTGGAAATAGTCTTGCTCGCAATAGTTTATCAGTAGAAATAGTTTTGTAGTAGCAGTAGCTAAATAACAGTAGCAGTAAAATAAGGACATCGGTATCAATTGTAATAAACAACAGGAATAAAATGCGGTAGGCATAGGGATGGATGGACGGGCATTGCATGGACAAGATAATTCAGGTAATAATCAAGACAAAGGCATTGCCGATAATATAGATAAAGCACCCAAGTACTAAGTAACCATAGACATGTGTTCCGTATATAGTCGTGCAAGCTCGCAATGAGAAACTTACACAACATATTTTGTCATGCCAGCCCGTTTGTAGCGGGGCCTCAAGGGAATCTACTGGCAATTAAGGTGCTCCTTTTAATAGAGCACCAAAGCAAAGCATTAACACTCCATGAATACACGCGGTCCTCACATCACAGCCATCCCCTCCGGTTATCCCAATTTCGGTCACTTCGGGGCCTCGGGTTCCGGACAACGATATGTGTACACAACTTGCAGGTAAGATCACAAACAATAATATCATCATGAATCAATAATATGTTTAGATCCGAGATTATGGCACTCGGGCCCTAGTGTCAAGCATTAAGCACAACAAGTTGCAACAATGTCAGAAAGCACTAACAATAGATATTAGGCACCATGCCTTAACAATCTTATGCAATTACATGAGAGATCTCATCCAATCCCTACCATCCCCATAACCTAGTGCAGGGATTACTCACACATGGATAGGGAAATCATGGATGGTTGATGGAGAGGCTGACATGGTTATACCCTACGGGTACACGACATTAGCATACCTGGTCCAGCCCAAGGAAGGCCCACAAGAATATACGCGTCCTGTGGAGATTTTCGGGTGGCCCAAGCCCATGACATCTTTGGATCCTTGGAGAGCAAGACTAGAACAGATAGAATATTCAAAGGGGCAAACCCTAAACTTGTAACCGACTTGATCTGTGCCTGAGACCTGCCTAACTCAATATAAAGGCTAGGATGGCACAGCGAGGAGGGCATCATTTTTCCACCGCATACACACCTCCACGCCAGATTGCATCTGCGCACCCCTGTACTTTTCGGTTCCGCCGTAATCAAGAGCAGACAAGAAGGAGTAGGGTTTTCCCTCCGGGGGCCTGAACCTGGGTAAATCTCGTGTCCCCTGGTTGCTTGTCTATTTACCATTCCGCGATCTCCAGCACCCCCATCTTCTCCAAAACCCAAGCTCATAACAATGGGCATTGACGAGTCGAAACCTCGTTAGAGGCGTCGATGATGATGATGGCGATGATCTCCTCCAATTCTCTGTCCCGACAAGGTGCCAAAACGATGTTTCTGGTTCCGAATCGCGGTTTTTGGTGGTGGCGGCATAGTGGAACTCTTCTCTAGAAATTTTCAAACCCCCTAGTGTTTTTAGGTCAGAGGGTATATGTAGGTGAAAGGAGAGGTCGAGGCGGAGTCCGAGGCGGCCACACAATGCCCTGGTGCAGCCAGGCCTTGCCCACGCCTGGGGGTGGTGTGGGCCCCTCAGGCCTTTTCTCCCATCTGTCTTCTAGCTCCAGGAGTCTTCTGGGAAAATATGATTTTTGGCATATTTTCTGGGATTTTTCCTGAAAGTTGATTTTCTACACAAAAATGAGACACCAAAGCAATTCTGCTAAAAACAGCGTTAGTCATGTTAGTTATATCCAAATCACACAAATTAGAGGAGAAACCATAGCAAAAGTGTTTGGGAAAGTAGATACGTTTTGGATGTATCAACTCCCCCAAGCTTAGCTGTCACATCCCAAGATTTTCCAAATCTTCTAATGTGAAAAATAAAATAAACAAAATAAATTATTGTTGAAAATCAGGGTGAAAAGAAACTTTTGTTTTTTAATGGAAACTTAAAATCCCATCTTGAACAAACTTTAATTAAAGTTTGAATTCAACAAAATCCAAATCAAGAGAAATTCTTTCCTCAATGAATGTATCTGGAAATTTAAACACTTGCAAAATAAATCCAAACCCTAAGCCCTAATGGAATAAAAACATTTCCAAGTTATCTCCAAGCCTATGGATTTGATCCATATAAAATTTGTCAGAAAACATTTACAAATGACCAAGAATGACAAATAGAGATATTATAAAGCCACATAAACTGGTTTCACTTAATTTGGAGCCATGGATAAAATCTTATGAATTTAAATAAGATAAGGAAAAGTATTTTCCAAAGCTAATAAAGCACTTATCTAAAATCTATACAAAATGGTGACAAAATAATCCTAAATATATTTAAAGTGATAAATAAATCTCAAACAAGATTTTATAAATTGGAATCACCAAGTTTGGATCTATAAATAAAAAGTTATGGATTTTATAAGATGAAGAAAGAAATATTAAATAAGGATTATTCAAAGACCAAATTAAATATTGGCCTAAATCCATTAAACAAATGGAATGAATGTAATCCCAATCCAAATAAAATAAAATGATAAAGAATTTCAAAAATAAAATAAAATGGCATTAACCATTCTATCCCTATATTAATAAAGACAAATCTCTAATATGAGTGATCATTTAATTCATGAGAGAATAGTATTTTGGAAATTACCCAAGTGAAATAAAAGTTGTTTAATTCAACTTAATTAAGATTAAAGAAATCTTGCAAATAAAATTTAGGGAATTAGAGCTATAGTTAATTCCATTTGAATTAAAACAAATACCCAATCTTAAATGATCAATAAATCATATTAAATACTTTCCAAATAATTCAAAATGAATTATTTGAACCCAAATAAACAAATAAAAACCTACTGAAAGGATTTGGAAAGTTTAAGAATTTAAATGGAGATTTAAAAATATTATTAAATAATATTTGATTTAAAACTAGAGCCTATCTTGATAAATTAAAAGACCTTAAAAAGAATAAATAAATTATTCTAAAAATGAGTTCAGAATTTTTTATTAATCAATATTTAAACCTACACAAATTTTGGTTGAGGTTTGAATTCAAATGAATGTTTGGATTTCTTATTCAAAATCAAAACAGAAAATCAGAAATAGAAAAAGAAAAACAAAACAGATAAAAAAAGAATCTGGTCGACCCAACCCAGCTAGCCCACTAAAGCCCATCTGCAGCCCACCTCTCCCTCACCGAGCGAACCGTTATTCACTCAAACCCGCACTCTCTCTCTCTCTCTCTCTCTCTCTCTCTCTCTCTCTCTCTCGCTGCCAGAGGACCCCACCGCAACGCCATCTTCTTCCTCCCCGCGGTGACAACGCCCCTCACCTCGCCGGCCGTTGCAGGCGAATAAAGCCTGGCATAATTCGCGTTAACCGCACCATTAAATGACCCCCCAACCATGCCCTATTACTCGCCTGCGTTTCCCCTCCATTTTCCCTTTTTCGCCTCACCCAAGCGCGCCCCCAGGCCGCCCAATTTCTCTCTGTACTGCCGCTGTCTCCGACGAGCTCGCAAGAAAATTCCGGCCAGTCTCCTCCGCCCCTTGCCTCCTCGAGCACACAGACGTGATCCCTATCTCCTGGCGAACCACCTCGTATGTAGGGGTCCCAACCTAATAAGGTAGAGTCCTCCTGTGTTTTACAATGCTAGTCCCTGGATCAATAGCTAGCATCCACAGTTAAGATAGAGTCCTCATGTGTTTTACAAATGCTAGTCCCTGAATAATTGTAATCATGGGGTCCTTCATCTTCAAAGTGCCACAGGCAGAAGTTGGTTGTAGACTTTGTAATCCTAAACAATCAATCTTCACTAAAATCAATCAAACCTGCAACAAACAAGTTATAGCCACAAAGGGTCAATACATTTGAATTGTATTGGCAAGTGATACTATGGTAGTATAGTGGAGTCTATCATCTAAATGCATTTGGCTAAGTGGAGTTGAGGGTTGCATTGCTCAAAATAGATTTTTCTTATCATTTTGAAAATACTAAGTTTTGCTTGACAAAATCATTTCCCTCAATCACAGATTTCAAGATCCTTGTACCAAGCCATCTCTCCATCAATGATTGAAGAATTCAAACATCCCTTGTTCAAACCACAAGATTTTAATTTAGAAATTGGAATGATGAGATTCTTGATTGCTTCCATGTCTTGATGCTCAAATTGTCCTTTACCAGGGACATGGCTAAGTACTTAGATTTTACACTCTGCAGAGGTGGTGCACTTTACCCACAAGACTTGGTTTCCCAAGACAAGATCTTTCAGAAGCTTTCCTTAGACCAAAATGGACGCTCCAACCTATCAAACACTACCACCCACTATCCATTTGGCTAAGTTCTTGCAACCTATATGATCATGGCAGAGCCCATTTTGCCAAGTGGTTGCACTTGAAGCTTCTCAACATTTGACATCTCAAATCCCTTTGTTTCCTGGGTGGCATTCCACAAGTGAGATACACAATCCAAGCCCATGGCATTGTGAACCACTCAACCATTCTCCACCAAGCAAGCCCATTCCACCTGGTGATTCATTAACTTAGTTGTTTTATTAAACAAAACTTAAGTCCTCAGACTTAGAATATTTTTCCATAGTGTGAATATATATTCCACCCATGTTTTCTATTAGCTAGGCTAAGCTTGGTAGTAGTAGGAATCTCTAACTTAGGAAAATCCTACTAAGGATTCATCTACTAGGTTTTCCTATAGCAAGATCTATACTTAGCAAAATCCATGCAAATTTACTTAGCAAAATCACTAATGCATAGAAAAAGTAATGGGACAAAAGTATGAAGCATCACTTGCCTTTTTGGAAGGAAATGGTAGCTCACTCCTTGATCTTGCTAGTCTCACACTTCACTACAAGTCAAACAAGCAAACACAAATTCAATCCACATTCCAACCAAAGTCAAGCAAACAACTCTTCACACACACAAAGTAATGGGATCTAAGTCATGCACGGGAGCATGCACAAGGTAGTTTTATTTTGCAAAGGGGGTCTCTATGGGTTTCTAAACTTTGTAAGATCCAATTTGGTCATTTACCAAAGTGGCAAAGTCATTAGCAAGATGGTTTTGTCCAAAAACTATTTTTACATCCATTCATCATTTCATGTGGTGAAAATTGTTTTTATTAAGGCAAAACTCTTAATTTGTTCACCAAATGAGTTTCTATTGCAAAACTTGGTGTTTTTGGGTCAGTAGATTTGGTCCAAACCATTTTCTCAAAGATTTCTTTCCATAAACATTTTTATAATAAAACTATTCCTTTTATTTGGCTAGAAAATGACTTAGTCAAGTAATCTAACCTAAATTTTTCAAGAAAACATTTCTAACACCAAGGGTTGGTTCCTAGGGTCAGTAAGATCACAACAAACCATTTTGCAAAGGTTTTAATCCAAAAATCATTTTTAAACAATTTTTCTAATCTAAACAAGTACACAAATGTTTCTGCAAATTCAAACAATCTAACAAATACTATTTGTCAAACTAAGGCCATGGTTGGCTAGGGCTTGTTCTCCTGATTTCATTGATATAAAATTTGTCAAATTTGGACGTGTGGTTTGAAAGTTACATTGGTTTGAAAATTGCATATCAATCTGATTTCAAAAATCTGTTTTAACTCAACTACTGACACGCGTCGTTATCTTACTGGGCGATACCGGTTCGGCCGGATCGGGCGACGCTGGCCGTTGGATATAACTATCAACGCGCGGCTCAGATCGATGCATACCCCTTCGCTCTACTTTCTATCCTATCCAACAGATCAAAATCGGACGGCTCTCAGTGCCCGACCATAAGCTGGCGGCGCTGGTTCGACACAGCGGCGGCGAAGCTGAGCTGGCGATGCAGGAAGCGAGGGAGACGCTGGCAAGGCTTACCAGACTCGCAGAGACCTGCTGATGCTCGAGGTGGGGTCGGCAACTCGAGGGGCGCAAGGGGTTGCTGCTAATTGCTCGTCGGAGCAGATGCGGCGACGGTGCTCTCAGGTTGTCGTCGTTGGCGATGTTTAGGACCGCGCTAAGGCAAAGGAGAGGTACGGTTAGGTGCGCGGGATCAAGGCAAATCTGTGTGCTTGAACGAGAGGTGAAGGGGTGGTCTGGTCTCACCGGTGGGACTCGTCGAGCGGAGGCGGATGGCGCGGCGTCTTGGAGGTTGTCGTTGTCGACACTCTGGAGCGCCCGCGGTCGAACCAGGAGTACTAGGAGATGCGTGAGGTCGAGAGGAGTCCAATCGCGTGAAGTAGAGGCAGAGGGGTGGTCGGAGTTGGCGGGTGCTGACTCGTCGGAGCAGAGGACGTTCGGGGAGGAAATGGAGCGGCCTAGGGGCGAGCTTTGGGGAGGAGTCTGAGGGGAACGAGAGAGGAGAGGGTGACGATTTAAGGTGCGTGATCGTTGCAGGTTTAACTCGAGGCATCAAGGCGAATTAAGCCGAGAAATCAATGGCAGGGCGGGGGAGAACGGTCGAGGCGGGTGAGAAAGATGAACAGGAGGGTGTGGGGTCCATTTGTCAGTGTTTGAGTGAGAGGAGAAGAGGGCCACATGTCGGGCTTCATGGTCGAGCACCGAGTGGAAAACGTTTCATGGAGAGGGAAAAGACTGGCTGGTATCTGGGCCTATTGGGTTGGGTCGGTTTACTTTTATTTTTTTCTGTCTGCTTTGTTTTTTTCTATTTTCTATTTACTGATTTGGATTTCAAACAACAATTCAATCAATCCAATAAATTCATACAAACACCACATTTCAATTCTTTGAACTTGGTTCTGTTTATCAACATAAACCAACATTCCAAAATAAATCATATTTTTATTCCTTTTTAGGATCTATTTAATATAGAATAGTCCATAGTTGTTTAATCAAATATGATATGATTTATTTAATAAATCTCCATTTAAATTCCAAAATATTTTTCTAATACCAAACTAGTAGGTATCATTTGGAAATAAATAATGCTTGGAAACTTTGTTTAAAACAAAATAACATTTTTGCTATAGGGTCCATTAGTAATTAAATAAAATGGGCTTTAGTTATTAATCAAATAGAGTTTGATTTTTATTACTAAAGTCTTTATTTGAAACCTAAATATTTTCAAAACCAAATTAGTAGGTTTTATTTGGGAAATATAGAATACTTGGAGATTTGTTTTAAAACAAAATAACCATTTATTTTAGTGTCCATTATTAATTAACATAATAGGCTTTCATTATTAAATCCAATAGGATTTGTTTTATTGAGATATTTATTTTGAAATCTAAAATAAAGCCAAAACACTTTAGTAGTTTTTAATTAAGAAAATAAAATACTTAGAAAACTTATTTAAAATAATTTACTAAGTTTTGATGTTTTTAATTAAAATGGTAAAACCTTTTGTTTGAATAAAATTTGATATTAATTCCTTATTATTTTATTTTAAATAAACCCTTGTTATTTTTATTCAAAACTAAATGTTTTTAATTCCCAAATTTTGGTCAAGGTTTAATTTGGCTTTATTAAATAATCTTTATTTATAAATCCACCTTTTCATTTGAAAACAATCTTTTTATTTAATTGTTTCAAAATAATATCTCCAAATGTTTTTATTTTCCTTTTATTAAATGTTTATCTTTTTAAATCCCTTTAGGTTTATTTTAATTCAAATGGGTTTGAAGTTCCATTTTAATTCAAAAAGTTTCTTCTGGTCCTGAAAATCAAACAAAGTTTTATTTTATTCATTTATTTTCACATTACAAGATTTGGAAAATCTTGGGATGTGACAGGCTACCACCCTTAAAATAAATCTCGTCCCGAGATTTGGGAAGGCTAGGGTTACAAGCAAGTTCAAAGCAACTAGGGTACTACCACCCTTAAAAATTTTCAAACAAAAATTACATATTGGCCTTCTTGGGTCCTGGAATTTCTCTATGTTAAACCTTTGCTTTATTCCTATGCTTGGCTCATGGACCAAGGTTGAGTTTTTCCATAGGCTTGTTCAACTTGTTCTTCATCCTTTCTGGACAGTTGCTTGCATAGTGTCCTGGATTCTTGCAGTTGAAGCAATGAATGTCATTGAGTTCTTTACGTGGCTCTTGTGGGCAAGTAGCTACAAAATGACCTGGTTCATTACAGTTGTTACACCACACTTGGTCAATCCCTTTATTCTTCTTGTTCTCTGGGCATCCACTAGAGTAGTGTCCCATTCCCTTACATTTACGACACTGTACAAGGCTCATGTCTTGCTTGGGCTTCTTGATCTTCTTTGATCCTTTGAATTGGGTTGTCTTGCTTGGAGGTATAAGTGGTCCTTTTCCTTTGGTAGACTTGGATCCTTCTTGTTTCCTTTGTTCTACCATGGCATAGATGGGACATAGACCAGGACTATGATCACTTCCTTCACAAAGGTAGCATGTAGCTTGAGAGGTGGGGCATTGTCCAACAGGATGGTCTTCATCACAATTGGGGCATTGTCCTTCATGCTCTGTGGAAGTATGATCCTTGTCTCCACAAATAATGCAAGCTGGGGCTCCATCTAGAACAACATTCTTGTCATCCTTGTCATCATACACACTTCTAGGATAGCTTTCTTCCATGCTAATCATTTGATTAGTCACCTTAAGCATCAATTGGGATTGTTCCTCCAAAAACTTTTGCAGTGCTGGATCTTTATCACTATTGTTGGCTAGGAACTGATCTGTCAGTTGGTTCAACTGATGTTGGGTTGCTATGAGTTCCCTCATGCTGTCAGCTTGGTTGGTGTTGGTGTCATCGACCTTGATGTTGGAGTCCTTTGGAGTAGTCATCTGTTTTGGTTTGAAGGAGATTAGAATGGGCAAGATATTTCTAGGGAAATATTTTTATTCACACACATCACATTTCACACAAACAATTGTGCATGCAATCACAAAACAAACTTTCCACTCAAACAACAAAATTCAAGCACATACTTAGGCAACAAAATATTTTTGTTACACTACACAAGTTAGTGTGTTTTGTCTTAACTAAATTATGGTGGTCCATCTATATGGTTCACTTGTGATCTTTCTTCCCTTTGCATGAGATCATGGTTTTCTTGAGAAAAACTCTTGGTCACAATACTTTAAATGATGTAGGATCCTTCTAATTTTTTGCATTCCCTCAGTCTCTAAATCTTGAGCAAGATTTCTTGTCTCACTTGTCCTTAGTGATAACCTTGGTTGAAGTCCTTGGTGAACATACTAAAGATGTTGAAGTCATTAGAGTTGAATAAGTTGAAGTCATTAGAGTTGAAGATGTTGAAGAAGTCCTTTGCACATGGTGTAGTCTTTGGTCATGAGGTAGGCTTTTATCCATCAAGTTGAAATAGAAGAGATGTAGAGTTGAAACCAAAATGGTTAAGGAAAGAGTTTACAAGTGTTTTTGTAAATAAGTTTTGGATCAAAATATAACTCCTATTTTTCTAAGGGTTTTTGTCCAATCCTAGGTTTACAAATCCTACAGGCAACACAATGCTCTGATACCATCTGTAGGGGTCCCAACCTAATAAGGTAGAGTCCTCCTGTGTTTTACAATGCTAGTCCCTGGATAAATAGCTAGCATCCACAGTTAAGATGTAATATCAAGAAACAAAGGTCATATTATAACTTTATAACCATGAATAACATAGTTTTTATTACATCTTACATAGCTCATTGGCTATTACATTACATTGCAGCGGAATAATTGTAATCATGCGGTCCTTCATCTTCAAAATGCCACAGGCAGATGTTGGTTGTAGACTTTGTAATCCTAAACAATCAATCTTCACTAAAATCAATCAAACCTACAACAAACAAGTTATAGCCACAAAGGGTCAATACATTTGAATTGTATTGGCAAGTGATACTATGGTAGTATAGTGGAGTCTATCATCTAAATGCATTTGGCTAAGTGGAGTTGAGGCTTGCATTGCTCAAAATAGATTTTTCTTATCATTTTGAAAATACTAAGTTTTTCTTGACAAAATCATTTCCCTCAATCACATATTTCAAGATCCTTGTACCAAGCCATCTCTCCATCAATGATTGAAGAATTCAAACATCCATTGTTCAAACCACAAGATTTTAATTTAGAAATTGGAATGATGAGATTCTTGATTGCTTCCATGTCTTGATGCTCAAATTGTCCTTTACCAGGGACATGGCTAAGTACTTAGATTTTACACTCTGCAGAGGTGGTGCACTTTACCCACAAGACTTGGTTTCCCAAGACAAGATCTTTCAGAAGCTTTCCCTTAGACCAAAATGGACGCGCTCCAACCTATCAAACACTACCACCCACTATCCATTTGGCTAAGTTCTTGCAACCTATATGATCATGGCAGAGCCCATTTTGCCAAGTGGTTGCACTTGAAGCTTCTCAACATTTGACATCTCAAATCCCTTTGTTTCCTGGGTGGCATTCCACAAGTGAGATACACAATCCAAGCCCATGGCATTGTGAACCACTCAACCATTCTCCACCAAGCAAGCCCATTCCACCCAGGTGATTCATTAACTTAGTTGTTTTATTAAACAAAACTTAAGTCCTCAGACTTAGAATATTTTTCCATAGTGTGAATATATATTCCACCCATGTTTTCTATTAGCTAGGCTAAGCTTGGTAGTAGTAGGAATCTCTAACTTAGGAAAATCCTACTAAGGATTCATCTACTAGGTTTTCCTATAGCAAGATCTATACTTAGCAAAATCCATGCAAATTTACTTAGCAAAATCACTAATGCATAAAAAAAGTAATGGGACAAAAGTATGAAGCATCACTTGCCTTTTTGGAAGGAAATGGTAGCTCACTCCTTGATCTTGCTAGTCTCACACTTCACTACAAGTCAAACAAGCAAACACAAATTCAATCCACATTCCAACCAAAGTCAAGCAAACAAATCTTCACACACACAAAGTAATGGGATCTAAGTCATGCATGGGAGCATGCACAAGATAGTTTTATTTTGCAAAGGGGGTCTCTATGGGTTTCTAAACTTTGTAAGATCCAATTTGGTCATTTACCAAAGTGGCAAAATCATTAGCAAGATGGTTTTGTCCAAAAACTATTTTTACATCCATTCATCATTTCATGTGGTGAAAATTGTTTTTATTAAGGCAAAACTCTTAAGTTGTTCACCAAATGAGTTGCTATTGCAAAACTTGGTGTTTTTGGGTCAGTAGATTTGGTCCAAACCATTTTCTCAAAGATTTCTTTCCATAAACATTTTTATAATAAAACTATTCCTTTTATTTGGCTAGAAAATGACTTAGTCAAGTAATCTAACCTAATTTTTTCAAGAAAACATTTCTAACACCAAGGGTTGGTTCCTAGGGTCAGTAAGATCACAACAAACCATTTTGCAAAGGTTTTAATCCAAAAATCATTTTTAAACAATTTTTCTAATCTAAACAAGTACACAAATGTTTCTGCAAATTCAAACAAGCTAACAAATACTATTTGTCAAACTAAGGCCATGGTTGGCTAGGGCTTGTTCTCCTGATTTCATTGATATAAAATTTGTCAAATTTGGACGTGTGGTTTGAAAGTTACATTGGTTTGAAAATTGCATATCAATCTGATTTCAAAAATCTGTTTTAACTCAACTACTGACACGCGTCGTTATCTTACTGGGCGATACCGGTTCGGCCGGATCGGGCGACGCTGGCCGTTGGATATAACTATCAACGTGCGGCTCAGATCGATGCATACCCCTTCGCTCTACTTTCTATCCTATCCAACGGATCAAAATCGGACGGCTCTCGGTTCGACCATAAGTCGGCAACTGGTTCGTTACGGCGGCGGGCGCTCTGGGCGGAGCTGGCGCGCAGAAGCGAGGGAGACGCTGGCAAGGCTTACCAGACTCGCAGAGACCTGCTGATGCTCGAGGTGGGGTCGGCTACTCGAGGGGCGCAAGGGGTTGCTGCTAATTGCTCGTCGGAGCAGCTGCGGCGACGGTGCTCTCAGGTTGTCGTCGTTGGCGATGTTTAGGACCGCGCTAAGGCAAAGGAGAGGTACGGTTAGGTGCGCGGGATCAAGGCAAATCTGTGTGCTTGAACGAGAGGTGAAGGGGTGGTCTGGTCTCACCGGTGGGACTCGTCGGAGCGGAGGCAGATGGCGGCGATGCTGGAGGTTGTCGTTGTCGACACTCTGGAGCGCCCGCGGTCGAACCAGGAGTACTAGGAGATGCGTGAGGTCGAGAGGAGTCCAATCGCGTGAAGTAGAGGCAGAGGGGTGGTCGGAGTTGGCCGGAATTGCTGCGACAGCTCGTCGGAGCAGAGGACGTTCGGGGAGGAAATGGAGCGGCCTAGGGGCGAGCTTTGGGGAGGAGTCTGAGGGGAACGAGAGAGGAGAGGGTGACGATTTAAGGTGCGTGATCGTTGCAGGTTTAACTCGAGGCATCAAGGCGAATTAAGCCGAGAAATCAATGGCAGGGCGGGGGAGAACGGTCGAGGCGGGTGAGAAAGATGAACAGGAGGGTGTGGGGTCCATTGGTCAGTGTTTGAGTGAGAGGGAGAAGAGGGCCACATGTCAGTTGCTCCGCGGGTCAGATACCGAGTGGGAAAACGTTTCATGGAGAGGGAAAAGACTGGGCTGGTACTGGGCCTATTGGGCTGCCTGGGTTGGGTCGGTTTACTTTTATTTTTTTCTGTCTGCTTTGTTTTTTTCTATTTTCTATTTACTGATTTGGATTTCAAACAACAATTCAATCAATCCAAATAAATTCATACAAACACCACATTTCAATTCTTTGAACTTGGTTCTGTTTATCAACATAAACCAACATTCCAAAATAAATCATATTTTTATTCCTTTTAGGATCTATTTAATATAGAATAGTCCATAGTTGTTTAATCAAATATGATATGATTTATTTAATAAATCTCCATTTAAATTCCAAAATATTTTTCTAATACCAAACTAGTAGGTATCATTTGGAAATAAAGAATACTTGGAAACTTTGTTTAAAACAAAATAACATTTTTACTATAGGGTCCATTAGTAATTAAATAAAATGGGCTTTAGTTATTAATCAAATAGAGTTTGATTTTTATTACTAAAGTCTTTATTTGAAACCTAAATATTTTCAAAACCAAATTAGTAGGTTTTATTTGGGAAATATAGAATACTTGGAGATTTTTTTTAAAACAAAATAACCATTTATTTTAGTGTCCATTATTAATTAACATAATAGGCTTTCATTATTAAATCCAATAGGATTTGTTTTATTGAGATATTTATTTTGAAATCTAAAATAAAGCCAAAACACTTTAGTAGTTTTTAATTAAGAAAATAAAATACTTAGAAAACTTATTTAAAATAATTTACTAAGTTTTGATGTTTTTAATTAAAATGGTAAAACCTTTTGTTTGAATAAAATTTGATATTAATTCCTTATTATTTTATTTTAAATAAACCCTTGTTATTTTTATTCAAAACTAAATGTTTTTAATTCCCAAATTTTGGTCAAGGTTTAATTTGGCTTTATTAAATAATCTTTATTTATAAATCCACCTTTTCATTTGAAAACAATCTTTTTATTTAATTGTTTCAAAATAATATCTCCAAATGTTTTTATTTTCCTTTTATTAAATGTTTATCTTTTCAAATCCCTTTAGGTTTATTTTAATTCAAATGGGTTTGAAGTTCCATTTTAATTCAAAAAGTTTCTTCTGGTCCTGAAAATCAAACAAAGTTTTATTTTATTCATTTATTTTCACATTACAAGATTTGGAAAATCTTGGGATGTGACATCGTAGCACCAGCTCGCCCTCGCGCACCCTAGAACGTCGGCAACGTCTCCACCAGTATGCCACCGACGACCCCCGCAACTCCGGTGAGCTCTAGAACTCAACCCCGTGCGCGCCTTGACTGGTTAATCATGTCGTTTGGTTCGTCTGTGTCTTTTGCATCTCCAGGTGCTCGCCAATCACTCGCGCGTGGCTTGCAACCTCGCCTCCGATGACTCCCGATCGTGTTGACGCCAGGAGCATCTCCGATGAGCAATCCTGACAACGCCCGTGCGCCCCTTGACTGAAGAAAGCCACGTTGAGAATCAGCGTGTCAAGGCGATTCTGGTGAGCCACTCTCCTTGACCCCTTGCTTCCTATTTCGCCCGCTTCGTTGCCGTCTGACCACGCCGCCGCCAGCCACCGTCGCTTGCGCCGCCCATTCTTGACCAGCGGCTGTGCATCGTCGGATTTAGATCGTAGGGCATAGATAGAATCACTTAAAGCGAAAGGGTACACAATCTGTGCCGCATGTTTTTAGTTAGATCCAATGCCTCACGTTGCTGATCCGGCCGAAGCGGTACCGACGAATAGAAATGCGCCGCGTGTCACAGAGTCAGATTTAAAAACAGGATTTGATCTATTTGTGATTCAATTTTGTAAAATCTATAACTTTTAATCTACACGTCCAAATTTTGCAAACTTTATATCAATGGATTCATAAAAGCAAGCCCTAGCCAACCATACACTTTGTTTAGTGAAAAGCTTCTGTTAAATTGTTTGTTTTTGCAGAAACTTGTGTACGCATGTTTAGGATATAAAATTTGTTCTAAAATGATTTTGGGGATAAAATCTTTGGAAAATGGTGTGTTTTGAACCTACTGACTATAGGAAACAAATTGTGGTTTCAAAAATGTATTTGGTGAAGCAAAACAATAAATCTTGGATTTAAACCATTTCTAGTCAAATAAAAATATGGTTTAGTTATTAAAAAATGGATTTGGAAGAAAACCTTTGAGAAATGTTTTGGAAATAAACTCTCTGACCCTAAACACAAGGTTATATGGTTTGAAAACATATTTTGTGAAACCTATAGAATTTTGCCTTATTAAAGCATTTCTTCACCACATAAAATAATGACTTGATCTAAAAATGGTTTATGAAGTAAAATCTTATACAAATGATTTTGGCCACTTTATAAAATGACCATTAGGTGTTTTCAACTGTTTATAACCTGTTATAAACCACTTATGTAAATAAAATAAATTTTGGCATGCTTGCATGCATTGTCTTGTCACTATTATTTTATGTGATGAATTGCTTGAATGGTAGATTGAAATGTTGTTTGCTTGATTGAATTGTAGTGATTTGAAGTGAGTGAACATTTCAAAGATCAAGGAGTGAACTTATACTCTCTACCAAAAAGGCAAGTGATGCTTCATACTTTGTCCCATTATTTTCACTATGCATTAGTGATATTTCTAAGTAAGACTTGCATGGAATTTTTGCTAAGTATAAATCATGCTATGGCAAATCCTAGTAGATGAAACCTTAGTATATTTTTCCTAAGTTAACATTCCTACTACTATCATGCTTAGCTTAGCTAATAGAAAACAAGGGTGGAATATATATTCATACTATGGAAAAATTTCTAAGTCTGAGGACTTGTGTTTTGTTTAATAAAACAACTAAGTGAATGAATCACCTGGGTGGAATGGAAGGAATGGTTTGTGTTGAGTGCTCATGCAAGTCCAGTATGCTGGGGAAAACTTGGACATCACCAAGTCCAGTATGCTGGGGAAAACTTGGTGTCTCACTTGTGGATGGCCACCCAGGAACAAAGAGATTTGAGATGTCAAATGTTGAGAAGCTTCAAGTGCAGCCACTTGGCATTATGGGCTCTGCCTGGATCATATAGGTTGCAAGAACTTAGCCAAATGTACAGTTGGTGGTAGGGGAATGATAGGTTGGAACGCGTCCATTTTGGTCTAAGGGAAGGCTTCTGAAAGACCTTGTCTTGGTGAAACCAAGTCTTGTGGGGAAAGTGCACCACCTCTGCAGAGTGTAAAATCTAAGTACTTAGCCATGTCCTTGGCAAAGGACAATTTGAGCATCAAGACATGGAAGCTATCAAGAATCTCATCATCCAAATTTCTAAGTTAAAAACTTGTGGTTGAACAAGGGTTTAAGGTTCACCAATTTCTATTGGTGGTTCCTTGGGTGATTTTGTCAAAGCAAAAACTTAGTGTTTTCAAATGATAAGGAAAATCTATTTTGAGCAATGCAAGCCTAAAGCTCCACTTAGCCAAATGCATATAGATGATAGACTCCACTATACTACCATAGTATCACTTGCCAATACAATTCAAATGTATTGACCCTTGTGGCTGTAA
This sequence comes from Avena longiglumis, assembly GCA_030063025.1. Classification (NCBI taxonomy): domain Eukaryota; kingdom Viridiplantae; phylum Streptophyta; class Magnoliopsida; order Poales; family Poaceae; genus Avena; species Avena longiglumis. Next base: position 185,791,995 of record CP125974.1, on the reverse strand, counting down.
CTTGTTATGTTGCAGGTTTTGTTTGACATTAGTGAAGTTTAATGATTAGGATTACAAGTCTAGAACCAACATGTCTGCCTGTGGCACTTTGAAGATGAAGGACCCCATGCTATTGCTATTTTCTGCTGCATTGTAAAAGATAGGCAAATAAGCTATGTAAGATGTAATATATTATTTTATTCCTGGTTATAAAGTTGTATTATGACCTTTGTTTCTTGATATTACATCTTAACAGTGGATGCTAGCTATTGATCCAGGGACTAGCATTGCAATCACAGGGATCTCTACCTTATTAAAGGTTGGGAACCTTACAGATGGTATCAGAGCACTGTGTTGCCTGTAGGATTTGTAACCCTAGGATTGGACCAAAACCCCTTAGAAAAATAGGAGTTGTTTTTGTTCCAAAACTTATTTAAAAAAAATCTTGTAAACTCTTTCCTCAACCATTTTTGGTTTTGACTCTACATCTCTTCTATTTCAAACTTAATGGACAAAGCCTACCCCATGACCAAAGACTTCACCATGTGCTAAGGACTTCTTAAACTCTAATGACTTCAACATCTTCAACTCTAATGACTTCAACATCTTCAACATTATCATCAAGGACTTCAACCTTAGATATTACTAAGGACTACAAGTGTGACAAGAAATGTTGCTCAAGACTTGAAGACTAAGGAAACACAACTTAGAAGGAACCATGATCACCTTTGAAGTTTTTGAGACCAAGAATTTTTCCAAGGATACAAAGATCTTGTTCAATAAGAATCAACCAAGGAGGATGGAAAGATCTCAAGTGAACCATATAGATGGACCACCATATTTTGTTAAGTCAAACCCACCAACTTAGGTGGTGTAACAAAAATAGTTTTGGTTGCCTAAAAATATGCTTGAAACTTGTTGTTTGAGTGGAATGCTTGGTAGTGATTGCTTGCACATTGCTTGAGTGAATTGTGATGTGTGTGATTAGAATTATTTCCTTAGAAATATTTTTCCTATTCTAATCCCAATCCAACCCAAACAGATGACTTCTCCAAGAGACTCCAACATCAAGGATGGTGACAACAACAACAACCAAGAGGTCAACATGAGAGACCAACTGCTTGCAAGACAAACCCAGTTGAACCAAGTGACAACTCAGTTTTTAGCCAACAAAAATGAGTTAGACCCAACAATGCAAAAAGTTTTGGAAACTCAATCCCAATTGTTGCAAGGGTTGGCTACTCAAATGACCAACATGGGAGACAACTCTTCCAAAGGAGTTTGTGACAACAAGGATGACAAAGATGTTATTCTAGAAGGAACCCAAGCTTGCAATATTTGTGGAGACAAGGATCACACTTCCAAAGAGCATGAAGATCAATGCCCCAATTGTGAAGAGAAACATCCAGCTAACCAATGCCCCACATCCCAAGCTACTTGTTACCTTTGTGAAGGAAATAAGCATGTCCCTATCTAATGCCCCATCTATTCCATAGCTGAACAAAGGAAACAAGGTGGAGTGCAACAACTGATTGCATACTACCATGAGAGATCCAAGTCTACCCAGAAGGATGAAGACAAAGGAAAATCCCAGTTTGTACCTCCCAGCAATATGACCCAATTTAAAGGACCAAAAAGGAGACATATGTATTATCCAAGGAGTAATAGAAGGTCAAGGAGACCAGGAACTGTTCCTACCTTTGAGATAACATATGAAGAACATGAACTAGAAGCACTCCTAGCTTTGGAGAAACCCAAGAAAAAGAAAGACAAAAGCCATGTGCAATGTGGTCATTGCAAAGAATCGGGACACTATGCCAGTGAATGTCCAGAGAAGCAGAAGTATAAGGAGATTAGCCAAGTGTGGCGCAACAACTGCAAAGAGTTAGGCCATTATGTAGCAATTTGCCCACATAAGATACGTGATGAACTCAATCTTATCACATGTTACAATTGTGGAAACCAAGGACATTATGCAAGAAACTGTCCAGAAAAGATGAAGCACAAGATAAACAAGCCTATGAAGGATCTCAGCCTTGTCACATGTTTCAAGTGTGGAAACAAAGGACACTATGCAGATGTTTTCCCAGAGATATTCCAACAAGGTCCCAAGAAAGCCAAAATGTAATCTAGTTGGAAAATTTTTAAGGGTGGTAGTACCCTAGTTGTTTTGAGTCAACTTGTAACTCCTAGACTCCCCAAATCTCGGGACGAGATTTATTTTAAGGGTGGTAGCCTGTCACATCCCAAGATTTTCCAAATCTTGTAATGTGAAAAAAAAATAAACAAAATAAATTATTGTTGAAAATCAGGGTGAAAAGAAACTTTTGTTTTTAATGGAAACTTAAAATCCCATCTTGAACAAACTTTAATTAAAGTTTGAATTCAAAAAAATCCAAATCAAGAGAAATGCTTTCCTCAATGAATGTATCTGGAAATTTAAACACTTGGAAAAGAAATCCAAACCCTAAGCCCTAATGGAATAAAAACATTTCCAAGTTATCTCCAAGCCTATGGATTTGATCCATATAAAATTTGTCAGCAAACATTTACAAATGATCAAGAATGACAAATAGAGATATTATAAAGCCACATAAATTGGTTTCACTTAATTTGGAGCCATGGATAAAATCTTATGAATTTAAATAAGATAAGGAAAAGTATTTTCCAAAGCTAATAAAGCACTTATCTAAAATCTATACAAAATGGTGAGCAAATAATCCTAAATATATTTAAAGTGATAAATAAATCTCAAACAAGATTTTATAAATCGGAATCACCATGTTTGGATCTCTAAATAAAAAGTTATGGATTTTATAAGATGAAGAAATAAATATTAAATAAGGATTATTTAAAGACCAAATTAAATCTTGGCCTAAATCCATTAAACAAATGGAATGAATGTAATCCCAATCCAAATAAAATAAAATGATAAAGAATTTCCAAAATAAAATAAAATGGTATTAACCATTCTATCCCTATATTAATAAAGACAAATCTCTAATATGAGTGATCATTTAATTCATGAGAGAATAGTATTTTGGAAATTACCCAAGTGAAATAAAAGTTGTTTAATTCAACTTAATTAAGATTAAATAAATCTTGCAAATAAAATTTAGGGAATTAAAGCTATAGTTAATTCCATTTGAATTAAAACAAATACCCAATCTTAAATGATCAATAAATCATATTAAATACTTTCCAAATAATTCAAAATGAATTATTTGAACCCAAATAAACAAATAAAAACCTACTTAAAGGATTTGGAAGGTTTAAGAATTTAAATGGAGATTTAAAAATATTATTAAATCTTATTTGATTTAAAACTAGAGCCTATCTTGATAAATTAAAAGACCTTAAAAAGAATAAATAAATTATTCTAAAAATGAGTTCAGAATGTTTTATTAATCAATATTTAAACCTACACAAATTTTGGTTGAGATTTTAATTCAAATGAATGTTTGAATTGCTTATTCAAAATCAAAACAGAAAATCAGAAATAGAAAAAGAAAAACAAAACAGAGAAAAAAAAATGAATCTGGTCGACCCAACCCAGCTAGCCCACTAAAGCCCATCTGCAGCCCACCTCTCCCTCACCGAGCGAACCGTTATTCACTCAAACCCGCACTCTCTCTCTCGCTGCCAGAGGACCCCACCGCCACGCCATCTTATTCCTCCCCGCGGTGACCACGCCCCTCACCTCGCCGGCCGTTGCAGGCGAATAAAGCCTGGCATAATTCCCGTTAACCGCACCATTAAACGACCCCCCGACCATGCCCTATTACTCACCTGCGTTTCCCCTCCATTTTCCCTCCGTCGCCTCACCCAAGCGCGCCCCCAGGCCGCCCAATTTCTCTTTGTACTGCCGCTGTCTCCGACGAGCTCGCAAGCAAATTCCGGCCAGTATCCTCTGCCCCTTGCCTCCTCGAGCACACAGACATGATCCCCATCTCCTGGCAAACCACCTCGTAGCACCATCTCGCCCCCGCGCGCCCTAGAACGTCGGCAAAGTCCCCACCAGTACGCCACCGACGACCCCTGCAACTCCGGTGAGCTCTAGAACTCAACCCTGTGCGCGCCTTGACCAGTGAATCATGCCGTTTGGTTCGTCTGTGTCTTTTGCATCTCCAGGTGCTCGCCAATCACTCGCGTGTGGCTTGCAACCTCGCCTTCGACGACTCCCGACCGTGCTGACGCCAGGAGCATCTTCGACGAGCAATCCTGACAACGCCCGTGCGCCCCTTGACTAAAGAAAGCCACGTTGAGCATCAGTGCGTCAAGGCGATTCTAGTGAGCCACTCTCCTTGACCCCTTGCTTCCTATTTCACCCGCTCCCCCGCTGTCTGACCGCGCCGCCGCTAGCCACCGTCGCTTGCGCCGCCCATTCTTGACCAGCGGCTGTGCATCGTCGGATTTAGATCGTAGGGCATAGATAGAATCACTTAAAGCGAAAGGGTACGCAATCTGTGCTGCACATTTTCAGTTAGATCCAACGCCTCACGTTGCTGATCCGGCCGAAGCGGTACCGACGAATAGAAATGCGCCGCGTGTCACAGAGTCAGATTTAAAAACAGGATTTGATCTATTTGTGATTCAATTTTGTAAAATCTATAACTTTTAATCTACACGTCCAAATTTTGCAAACTTTATATAAATGGATTCAGAAAAGCAAGCCCTAGCCAAACATACACTTTGTTTAGTGAAAAGCTTCTGTTAAATTGTTTGTTTTTGCAAAAACTTGTGTATGCATGTTTAGGATATAAAATTTGTTCTAAAATGATTTTGGGGATAAAATCTTTGGCAAATGGTGTGTTTTGAACCTACTAACCATAGGAAACAAATTGTTGTTTCAAAAATGTATTTGGTGAAGCAAAAGAATAAATCTTGGATTTAAACCATTTCTAGTCAAATAAAAATATGGTTTAGTTATTAAAAAATGGATTTGGAAGAAAACCTTTGAGAAATGTTTTGGAAATAAACTCTCTGACCCTAAACACAAGGTTATATGGTTTGAAAGCATATTTTGTGAAACCTATAGAATTTTTCCTTATTAAAGCATTTCTTCACCACATAAAATAATGACTTGATCTAAAAATGGTTTATGAAGTAAAATCTTATACAAATGATTTTGGCCACTTTATAAAATGACCATTAGGTGTTTTCAACTGTTTATAACCTGTTATAAACCACTTTTGTAAATAAAACAAATTTTGGCATGCTTTCATGCATTGTCTTGTCACTATTATTTTATGTGATGAATTGCTTGAATGGTAGATTGAAATATTGTTTGCTTGATTGAATTGTAGTGGTTTGAAGTGAGTGAACATTGCAAAGATCAAGGAGTGAACTTATACTCTCTACCAAAAAGGCAAGTGATGCTTCATACTTTGTCCCATTATTTTCACTATGCATTAGTGATATTTCTAAGTAAGACTTGAATGGAATTTTTGCTAAGTATAAATCATGCTATGGGAAATCCTAGTAGATGAAACCTTAGTAGAATTTTCCTAAGTTAACATTCCTACTACTATCATGCTTAGCTTATCTAATAGAAAACAAGGGTGGAATATATATTCATACTATGGAAAAATTTCTAAGTCTGAGGACTTGTGTTTTGTTTAATAAAACAACTAAGTGAATGAATCACCTGGGTGGAATGAAAGGAATGGTTTGTGTTGAGTGCTCATGCAAGTCCACTATGCTGGGGAAAACTTGGACATCACCAAGTCCAGTATGTTGGGGAAAACTTGGTGTCTCACTTGAGGATGGCCACCCAGGAACAAAGAGATTTGAGATGTCAAATGTTGAGAAGCTTCAAGTGCAGCCACTTGGCATTATGGGATCTGCCTGGATCATATAGGTTGCAAGAACTTAGCCAAATGGACAGTTGGTGGTAGGGGAATGATAGGTTGGAACGCGTCCATTTTGGTCTAAGGGAAGGCTTCTGAAAGATCTTGTCTTGGTGAAACCAAGTCTTGTGGGGAAAGTGAACCACCTCTGTAGAGTGTAAAATCTAAGTACTTAGCCATATCCCTGGCAAAGGACAATTTGAGAAATCAAGACATGGAAGCTATCAAGAATCTCATCATCCAAATTTCTAAGTTAAAAACTTGTGGTTGAACAAGGGTTTAAGGTTCACCAATTTCTATTGGTGGTTCCTTGGGTGATTTTGTCAAAGCAAAAACTTAGTGTTTTCAAATGATAAGGAAAATATATTTTGAGCAATGCAAGCCTAAATCTCCACTTAGACAAATGCATATAGATGATAGACTCCACTATACTACCATAGTATCACTTGCCAATACAATTCAAATGTGTTGACCCTTGTGGCTATAACTTGTTATGTTGCAGGTTTTGTTTGAAATTAGTGAAGTTTAATGATTAGGATTACAAGTCTACAACCAACATATCTTCCTGTGGCACTTTGAAGATGAAGGACCCCATGCTATTGATATTTTCTACTGCATTGTAAAAGATAGCCAAATGAGCTATGTAAGATGTAATATATTATTTTATTCCTGGTTATAAAGTTGTATTATGACCTTTGTTTCTTGATATTACATCTTAACTGTGGATGCTAGCTATTGATCCAGGGACTAGCATTGCAATCACAGGGATCTCTACCTTATTAAAGGTTGGGAACCTTACATTAGCTTATTGCTTGTCCTCAAGCAATTCAGTTGAAAACTGAGTGCGATAAAAGAAACTTTCATGAACACATTTGCTTTATAAGATGTAAATATTCTCAGTATATGAGAAAGTACTTAGGAAATTCATAATAAGCAGTATGCAAATAAGTCTACCCAATAGTCATGCAAGCTATGAAGAGATTTCAACACAATAATAATAAGCAACATGAAACATAAGCATATGCAAGATTGTAATGCTCATAAGAAGATATGATAAAGTGGTATCTCGCTTGCTTTTATTTTTGGAGCAAAACATAACTGGCAGGGCACCTCTGAAGTTCAAGTGAACACTAGAAGGAAAAATATCAAAGATACAAGCGTCAAAGTTATGTCACAATTAATCGTGTTCTGGGACAAGCACATTACACTAAGAATGACATATATGCTCTCAGGAAGGTGCTCATACAATAAATGGTGACTCGACATAAAAGTGAAAGAAAATATTAAAAAGTTTGAAAGGCTTCCAAATGCTTGAAGGTATGGTACTGATTATCTTTGAGCTCTCATTGCCCCTATCATAAGCATCTTTAAATGGTTAAGGTTAAAGTGAGGGTAAATATGAGTTATATGCTTGATAGATCATAAGTTGAAAATCTCATGCCCCTTGAGTACGAGTACCGATACCTCATGCTAGTCAAATTTGGTCACAGGCAAGTTCTTGTCATTGTAAGTATATGTGTATCATAGAGAAATGCCGACGGGATACCCCTTGCCCCATAACATAGGAGCTATCCCATATCAAAATGACAAGGCAGCAAACAGTGAGAACGTCAGCGATCTTTTTATTTGCTATTGCATAGTTTTTTATTGAGGATGCTTCATAGAATGCCACTATGGTTTTGCTGTAAGTTTCCACCATGATTAGGCATAGCTTAGGCTAGCCGCCGAGGCGTTTATCTAACACATATACATACTCCATGGAATTACAAGTTCCCATCTTATTTCACACCGCCCGGGATCCATAAACAAAAGAAAATGATATCAGCTAAATAGAATAAGTGCAATGTTGAAAGCGTTCCCCATGATAGCATGGTTCTGCTAACTCCCAACTTATAATTTGCAAGCATATAACTACATACATAGTCACAATGGTTCAGGTTTATTAAGTGCAATAAATAAAGTGTTCCATCAAGTTCGTGAGAGCTTTACTAACTAGTTTTCGCATAACAAGCAAACATTTTTATTTGGAAGAAAACAACGCATAATAAGTATGCAAGAAATAGCAATGATGGTAATACGTAGATATGGTGGACACCTTTTGACAACTTTGGTTTTGGGGTGTTGGATGCACGAGTAAAGCTCATATCAGTACAAGTAAATGCTAGCAATAGAAGGGAGCAACAATCGAGAGAGCGGTAACTATCATAATCATGCTTGCGACAAAACAAAATTAATAGTGGCATAAAAGTGACACAAGAACTATGAGGCAAAACAAATCATCGAGGCTTAACTAACTTTTTGTTTAGTCATATGCATGCGTGAGCATGTGCCAAGTCGATTCAAATGAAACAGTCAGAGGAGGATACCACAATGTCATAGCAAGTTATGAATAGAAGAATGCAAGCAAATATTTATATGACATGCTACAAACTATTAGCAAGTTGGAACTAATCATAAGAGAGCAATAACTACTAAGCATCCATTAAATAACATACACCTTACATGAACAGACTAAGCATGCCCACATGGATGAGTATATGTACAAAAAATGAAAACAAATAGAGTTCATACCAACCTCTTACCACACCTCGAATTGTCATAAATCATCATTATTGCCTTTCACTTGTGTGGGTTGAATAATAATATGAAAACCAAACTCCAAAGGAGTCACTGAGGACTGCTGAACCCTGCAATGAACTTTACAAAACCAGAGAAGAACAACAAATATTTTTGGGTTTTCAATTTTTTAAGACAAGAACTGAAGGAAAAAAGCAAACAAAGCAAAATCTTTTTGGATTTTCGAATAACAAACCGAAGCTAAAAAAGGGTGAAGCAAACAAAGAGAAACAACAAAAATATTTCTGGTCTTTTTGTGTTTTGGAAAGTAGAAATATAACAAGAACAAAAGCGAAAAAGAAAGAAAGCGAAGCATGGATATAGAAAGTACCGACAGAATATGATATATAGATGAGTGTGATGTCGGTATACCTCCCCCAAGCTTAGGCTTTTGCACTAAGTGGATATCGAGCCCAATCTAGCGAAGAAGTGGCTCCTCCATAATATGACGAAGAAGTACCTTCGTCCTGATACGAACTCGAGGACACCCCGGCGTAGTGCGCAGTGTAGTCATAAGAAGGCGCATCCCCCTCCTGGTGCTGCCTGTGGAAACTAAGCAAGCGGAGCTGCTCGTCCATCTCCTCCTTGGAGCGTGACCATGACCTTGATGATCCACAAGTATAGGGAATCGCAATAGTCTTCGCGGGTAGTATTACCTAATTTATTGATTTGACACAAGGGAGCCAAAGAATACTTGCAAGCCTTAACAACTGAGTTGTCAATTTAGCTGCACCTGGAAATAGTTCTTGCTCATAGAATTTTATCAGTAGCAACGGTTTGTAGTAGAAACAGCAAAGCAACAGCGAAACAGGAGCAATAGTAACAGTAATGGTAATAGTAGGATTCAAGTGCGGTAGGCATAGGGATGGATGGACGGGCGTTGCATGGACGAGTCTAAACATGTAACTTCAAGATCTAGGGCATTGTAGATAAATAATAACAAGCATCCAAGTACTAAGCAATCCTGGGCATGTGCTCGAAATATAGTCATACGTGCTCACAATGAGAACTTGCACAACATCTTCTGTCCAACCAGCCCGTGGCAGCGGGGCCTCTAGGGAACTACTGGCAATTAAGGTGCTCCTTTTAATAAAGCACCGGAGCAAAGCATTAACACTCCATGAACACATGTGATCCTCACACCACAACCATCCCCTCCGGTTGTCCCAATTATTGTCACTTTGGGGCCTTTGGATCCGGAAAATGATATGTGTACACAACTTGCAGATAAGATCACAAACAATACTATCATAATGATTCAATAATAAGTTCAGATCTAAGATTTATTCGTTGCTAAAATCAAAAAGTGTTGAACTAACGAAAGTTACCTAACATACTAGGGGATTTATTCGTAAATTTTCAGCTCAATCCGACTTACAGAGACTCCTCATGAATTTTTATGGTGGAGGACAGAAATCTGTTTTGGGACAACAACTCCCCAAATCTTACTTCCCTCTCATTAGGTCATTCTTGGCACAAAAAGCAAACAAAAAGGATAAGGGGAGGTCATTACTAAAGTAATAACTTCCAAGACTCAAGGAAACTCTTGGGTTATCTCCCAACAACTATTTTCTTTAACGCCTTTAAGTTAGGCACGACGAAGAGCAAAGATTGGAAAGGAGAAAAATAAAAGTGAGCAAGTATAACCACAGTGAAAACATTATTTTGTTCATTAAAATCCTTTTGTTAAAAAGGTTGATCAAGTCTCGTTACCAAAAAAATCTTATCTAAAACAAAACTTTGCAATCCACAAGGTGATTATGTTACCTCATACTTGATAGCAATGGTCCCAATCATAATAGTTTCAAAAATTTCTTGTGGAATGGGACAATATATTTCTCCAATCTTGATGCTCTCAATATTTTCAATGGAATTCATGCAATAGCTCTTAACAACCTTCTTGGGGAAATAAACAGTATGCTCTTTGTCATCAATATTGAATGTTACTTTTCCTTGATTACAATTAATGACAGCACCTGCAGTATTAAGAAAAGTTCTTCCAAGAATAATATACATATTATCATCTTTAGGCATTTAAAGCACAACAAAATCAGTTAAAACTAAGCAATTATGAGCCACTTGAATAGGAACATCCTCACATATACCAATAGGAATAGTAGTTGACTTATCATCCATTTGCAAAGATATATCAGTTGGTATCAACTTTTCTAGCTGGAGTCTTTTGTAGAGAGAAAAAGGCATAACACTAACCCCATCTCCGAAATCACATAAAGCAGTTCTAACATAATTATTCTTAATAGAGCATGTAATAGTTGGTATACCTGGATCACCAAGTTTCTTTGGAACCTTACCATTGAAGGAGTAATTAGCAAGCAAAGTAGAAATCTCCTCATTAGGAATCTTCCTTTTATTAGAGACAATATCCTTCATATACTTTGAATAAGGAGGCAATTTAATAGCATCAGTCAAAGGAATTTTCAAGAATAAAGGTTTCATCCGCTCACAAAACTTGTTGTAGTGTTCTTCCTCCTTTAACTTGTGTTTCTTACTTGGAAAAGGCATAGGAGACAGATATACTATTAGGATCTACAGCAGGTTCTCTCTCTTTACCATGTTTATTAGCAATAAAATCTTCCTTTGTGTACCTATTGTTCTTAGTGTGCTTATCAGATTCTTCCTCACCTTCATCCTTATCAGGAACTCATTTTTTATCATTACCACTCTCAGTTTTAGCATCAGAGACATATATACTATTAGGATCTACAGCAGGTTCAAGTGGTTCCTCAACTATTTTGTGTTTCTTTTTCTTTCTCTTATGAGGACTACCACTATTCTCACCTTGTTGAGAATCCTGCTCATTCTTTTAGGGTGTCCTTCAGGATATGAAGGATCTTGAGTAGCTATACCACTGCTAGTTCTAATTCCATAAGCATGTTTATCTCCTGAGGCATTGACTAGCATATCCTTTTGTACCTTAGCAAGTTGATCAAGTTGGGTTTGAACCATTTGAATGTGTTTACAAAGCATTTAAATATCATTAGAAGTTCTTTCCACAATATCTTTCAACTCATGGATAGCTTTAGAGTTTTTCAATAAATGATTCTGAACTTGTTTATTAAAATTTCCTTGTTTAACAATAAATGTGTTAAGTTCCTCTAAGAATTGATCAGGAGGCTTACCATAAGCAATATCACCTTCATCAAAGTGTTGGAGAGAGTGTACCTCAATAGTAGATGAGTGGGGAATTGGCTTACATAATTCTTCTATAGGAGGTAGATTCTTCACATCTTCATCTTTAATACCTTTCTCCTTTAGACACTTCTTAGCTTCCTTCATCACTTCATCATTTAATGCAATAAGTCCCCTCTTCTTTGTTGTTGGTGTTGGAACTGGTTCAGGCACAATTGGTTCAGGTGTATTTAGCTTAGTTGAAGTCCAATCATCATAATTCTTGCTTATCTTAGCCATTAATTCTTCAGCATCTGTAGGAGTTCTTTTCCTGAAAACACAATGAGCAAAGTTATCTAGGTAGGTCCTAGAATCATCAGTTAGTCCATTATAATAAATATCAAGAAGCTCATTCTTAGGCAATGGACATCCAGGATGTGCATGAATCAAGGCATAGAACATTGTCCATGACTCAGGCAATTTCTCTTCTTCTCCCTGTTTAAAATCAAAAAGTCTCTACAAAGCAGCATGTCTAGCACTGGGAGGAAAATATTTCTGGAAGAAAGAAGCAATCAAGCAATCAGGGCTATCAATGGAACCAGGAGGTAGTCTATTAAACCAAGCCCTAGCTTCTCCTTTTAGTGAAAAGGGGATATATTAGTAACAAAGTACTTACGCATCTTAAAATCATCAGAGAATAAAGCACTCATAGTAGAAAGCTCATTCATATGAGCCACAACACTCTCATTTTTAGTCCCACAGAAAGGTTCTTTCTCAACAATATATAAATAGGACAAGTCAAGAGAGAAATCATAATCTACATCTTTAATATCAATGTGAGAGGTGGCAAACTTAGGATCAGAGGACAGTTTAGGCATAATAGTACGTCTAGCAAAGAGACTCTTAATAGCACTAGTACCATGTGTGTTTCGGCACTCTTCAACAAATTCATCAGTGAACTCAATGTAACCATCATTAATATCATAACTCTCACTAGACTCAGGTGAGCTAATAGGTGTAACAGTGTCTTCACTAGGAGTTTCGGTATTTCCTAGACTAGCCATAGTAGAATCTAGGAAAGGACCTAATGAACCACCCGCATCCAACACAGTAGAAGTAACATCATGAGCATCAAAAGCAGTTTTAGACTCAGCAGTAGTAGCAGTGTGTGTAGCATGAGTATGTGCTGGTGGTGTAACAAGCCTACTTATCACAGATGGTGAATCAAGAGCAACATAGGTGTTTAGGACTGTACCTCTTCTTGTAGTGGATGGTAAAATAGGGAACTTTCCATCACGAGACTTTCCCATGATGAAAGGAGTAACAGTGAACAATAATAGATCCAAGTGAACTTACAAATAAAGCTACGCTCCCCGGCATCGGCGCCATTAAATAGTCTTGATGACCCACAAGTATAGGGGATCGCAACAGTCTTCGCAGATAGTATTACCCAATTTATTGATTCGACACAAGGGGAGCCAAAGAATACTTGCAAGCCTTAACAAATGAGTTGTCAATTCAGCTGCACCTTGAAATAGTTCTTGCTCACAAAATTTTATCAGTAGCAACAATTTGTAGTAGCAACAACAAAGCAACAGTAAAACATGAGCAATACTAGCAGTAACAGTAATAGTAGGATTCGAGTGTGTTAGGCATACGGATGTATGGATGGGCGTTGCATGGACGAGTCTAAACATGTAACTTCAAGATATAGAGCATTGCAGATAAATAATAACAAGCATCCAAGTACTAAACAATCCTAGTCATGTGCTCCAAATATAGTCATTCGTGCTCGCAATGAGAACTTGCACAACATCTTCTGTCCAGCCAGCCCATGGCAGTGGGGCCTCTAGGGAACTACTGGCAATTAAGGTGCTCCTTTTAATAGAGAACCGGAGCAAAGCATTAACACTCCGTGAACACATGTGATCCTCACACCACAGCCATCCCCTCCGGTTGTCCCAATTATTGTCACTTTGGGGCCTTTGGATCCGGACAATGATATATGTGCACAACTTGCAGATAAGACCAAAAACAATACTATCATAATGATTCAATAATAAGTTCAGATCTAATATCATGGCACTCAGGCCCTAGTGACAAGCATTAAGTACAACAAGTTGGAACAAAGTCAAATAGCACTAATAGAGATACTAGGCACTATGCCCTAACAGATCTTATTCGATTACATGATAGAACTCATCCAATCCCTAACATCCCCAAGCCTACAGCAGGGGATTACTCACTCATGGATGAGAGGAACATCGGTGGTTGAGGGAGATGCGTTGGTGATGACGATGGCGATGATCCTCTCCAAATTTCCTGTCCCGGCAGGGTGCCAGAACGGAGTTTCTGGATCCGAATCTTGGTTTCTAGTGGCGGCGGCGGAGCGGAACTCTTTCTAGAAAACTATCGAACCCCCCTCGGTTTTTAGGTCGAAAGGCAACTTATAGGCGAAGAGGGAGGCCGAGGGGGTGCCTGGGGTGGCTGCATCCCCCTAGGCGCGACCAGTGGTGGGCCCGCGCCTGGCAGGGGTGTGGGCCCCCAGTCCCCTTCTCCGTCTCGTCTTCTAGCTCTGTGGGTCTTCTGGTGAAATATAATTTTTGGCATATTTTCCGGGATTTTTCCTGATAGTTCATTTTCTGCACAAAAACAAGACACCAAGGTAATTCTGCTCAAAAACAGCGTCAGTCCGTGTTAGTTGTATCCAAATCACACAAGTTTAGAGGAGAAACAATAGCAAAAGTGTTAGAGAAAGTAGATACGTTTTGGACGTATCAGACCTCCTACAAATACTGAACAAAGTAGTTTGTGGCAAGGGAATTTCCCTCTCATCTCTGTCAGTAAACAACATCCTATAAACTAAACTCTCTGCACGAGAGTTAGCAGTAACAAAGTGATGGGCTTTCATAGCCGCAAGATCAAGTCTCTGTGGGGCCAACACTGTATCATTAGGATGGACAAAAAGGCCCAAAGCATCAACCATGCGCGCAACAATAATACCCCCATAAATGGGTCCTCTAGCAGCTAGGCAGCGAGCAATGAGAGAACCAAGATTATAATTGGTTTCATTATTGAGTGCAGCAACTAGAAAAGCTAAATGATAGTTAGAAATATTACTAGTGTTCTCCCTACCAAGAACGCTAGTAGCAAGATAGTAAGCAAAATATCTAAGAGATGGGAGCTGAATGTTTCTTATCTTGCCGCGCTGGGCTGTGCGGTCATCATCATTTGTTACACCTCGATAGAGCTCCAGCAAATCAGCGGGTCGACCTTGGATCTTCTTTGCCGTCCCAGCCATGCCAACACCTATAATGCTGCAAAATCTTTCCAAGTTCATGGTAATAGGCATATCATAGATTTTAAATGAAATAGTTGGCCTATAAGAAGTGTTAGTAAAAGTGAAGCTCTCAACAAAAGTTTTGGTGAGCAAAGCATATTGCTCACTCTCATCCTGCATGTAAGCGGTTATACCAACCCTTTTAACAAGGAGCAAGCAATCATCGAGGATCCCTGCAGCTCTCAAAAATTCAAAATAAGGGAAAGTAGATGCATGTGCATCTCCATCATCTCCCTCATTACCAAAGCGCGACGCAATAAGGTCTTCATTATATGATGGCCTAAATCGAGAAGTTGATCTCTAAGGCCTTTCCCACCCTTGGTGTGTCTCTCTCAAACACTTCTCCGAAAGTATGGTTGTCCATCTCTCTCTTTTCTGATTTTTTTAGAAAAACATCACAAAAAATAATTTCAAAGCTATTAAATGAAGGGTACTAGTATATGGACTTGCAAGAGGACTAAACATGCATCAAAATAACTTCTCTAATCATAGAACAAGCATGCAAGCTCACATAACCTGTCACCTATAGTAGCAAAATAATAAAGATATAATCCACTAATCAAAAATCTACTTGGACAAGCGGAAGAGTCACATACCGGAGAACAAATGCTCCAAAAATCAGCAGCAAAGAGTGGCTGAGGAAGGAGATCGAAAATCGTGGTAAAGAATAGCAAGAACGCGGGTTTGAGAAATTTTTCTTTGTTTTGTCGGGAGAGAGAGTGTAGTGGTAGGTGGTTGGATAAGTGGAGGGCCAGGGGTGGCCCACACCATGGCTGGGCGCGCCCTAGGGCTGGTCGCCGCGCCTGGTGGTGTGCCTGCCTGGTGAGCCCCCTGGGTCACTCCAGGTGTCTCTCTGTCCCTTTTTTGACGTAAAAATTTAATATGAATTTTCTGAAATTTATCGAGAAACTTTATTTTCGAGCAATTTCCATAAATTGATAAATGATTTTCTCGCAGAAAAATGATTTTGGAACGATGCTAAACCAAATCAAAACCAAAACTTGAGAAGTTCTAGGACACTCAAATATGCAAGCAACTAGCAATACAAAGATGAGCAATGTGAAAGCAAAAATTGGAATAGAGAAAAATAAGAGTAAACAAAGATAATCATGGTGAAAACATTGTTTTGCTCATCCAAATCATTTTGTTAACAAGGTTGATCAAGTATTGTTACCAAAAAAAATTTATATGAAGCAAAACTTTGCATTTCACTAAATTATTATGTTATCTCAACCTTGATAGAAATAGTCCCAATCATAATAATTTCATAATATTCTTGTGGCATGGGACAAAATATTTCTCCAACTTTGATGCCCTCAATGTTTTCAATTGAATTTAGGCCATATTTCTTATCAATCTTCTTGGGGAAATAAATAGTATGCTCCTTTTCATTCACATTAAAAGTTACTTTTCCTTGGTTACAATCAATGACAGTACCTGCAGTATTAAGAAAAGGTCTCCCAAGTATAATAGACATATTATCATCTCCAGGCATTTCAAGCACAACAAAGTCAGTTAATATCAAACAATTATTAGCCACTTGATCAGGAACATTCTCACATATACCAACAGGAATAGTAGTAGACTTATCAGCCATTTGCAAAGATATATCAGTTGGTATCAATTTTTCCAAGTGAAGTCTCTTGTAGAGAGAAAAATACATAACAGTAACTCCTGCTCCCAAATCACAGAAAGCAGTTCTAACATAATTATTTTTAATAGAGCAAGGAATAGTTGGAATACCTATGATGGGAACAACTAAGTACCAAGATCTATCTACTAGATACAAGCAACGGGTAGATATACATCCATAGAATACATACCCTCGAAGACCAAAAAGCGTTAACGAGGTTGCACTCGTGGATGATGTAGTCGAACGCTTGCCGATATCAAGATCGAGAAGAATTCCATCCGGTCTAGAAGGGCCAGCACCATCAAGTCCAGCACCACAAAGTAGTCGTGCATCCCTGATCGCACACACGTTCGGGTATCCCGACACCCTTCGCACCCTCGCTCCAGCGAAGCAGCGGAAGTAACAAATCCTTCCAGAAAAAGCCACCAGGAACATGTATCTCGCTGATCCGAGACCATGGGGAAATTCTAAAGGGGGAGAGAGATCCTTCACGAGGAGGTGTGTTGTGAGAGGAGGAGAGGGGCCTTTTATAGGGAGAGGGGGGCACCCAAGGAGCATGACGCCACAGCCATGGTGGCTGCCCCCACCTCTTCCACATTCATGTGGGTGGAGCTCCCACTCAAAATAAAAAGCCTCCACTCACATAAACATGCCTCCACTCAAAAATCCACTCACATGCATTAAATTTCCACCAAATTTAATGCATGCTCTCATTTAAATAAAACTCTTTTATTTATTTAATCATAATTTTGTTAATTACTTTAATTAACAAACATTCACATAAAATCCCTTACAACATTTCAATTTCACATGCAGAACCAATTTCAGCAATTTCAACCAAAACAATTCTAGTGTCTAGTGAAATAAATTCCCACGCTTTCTTTTTATTTCTCTGGCATATTATTTGCTCCGAATGGTGTCGGTATCCATTAAGTGTGTCACCCTAAGGTTTGTGAATAATGTAGACATGATCGAGACCCTCTCTGATCAATAATCAGCAGCGGGACCTGAAGATCCGTACTAAATCCCACACATTCAACGATGACTTTTGTGATCGTGTGAACCTTATACGTGTGTAACTCAATCGCTATGTCTCGCGATATATTACATGTCCGAGATTCGATCATCGGTATCTCCATACCTAGTTTGATCTCATTACCGACATGTACTCTTTTCTTGTTCCTGTGATATAACATTCTAGTGATCAAATCACTTGCTTGCAAGCTAACTAATGTGGTATCACCGAGAGGGCCTAGAGTATATCTCTCCGTCATCGGGATGGACAAATTCCACTCTCGATCCATGAGCCTCAACATAACGCCTTCATAGAACTGAACCCACCTTTATAGTCACCCTGTTACAGTGTGACATTTGATATTATCAAGATACTCTTCAAGTGTTAGTGATTGACATGATCTCATGGTCTAAGGATTAGGATTACTTCGTATGATTTTATAGCAATATAAACACAATGACTTTGATTGTAATGCTATAATTCGAATGAATGTTCATCACACCATTTCAATAATGTTGTGACCTTGTTATTAACAACATCCAATGTCCATGATCAGGAAACCTTTGATCATCTTGTTAATCAACGAGCTATTTTATAAGAGAGGCATAACTAGGAACTTTCTATTTGTTTATTAAACACACATGTATTAACGTTTCCGTATTAATACAATTATAGCATGCAAAATAAACATTTACCATAAACTTGAAATATACATAATAACAACTTTATTATTGCCTCTCAGGACATATTTCCTTCGGTATCCCACTTGCACTAGAGACAATAATATAGTTTGAAAACTTTGCGTATTGAACACTTATGGCTTTCAGGTGTTCCATATACACGATTGCAAGTGGTTAACATAATCTTCGGATCTGACACTTTCAGGTCCGTGTGTATTTGCATGTCTTTGTGTCTTTACGCATCACCCATTCTCTAAGGAGATGGCATTGTATAAATTTAGTCTTTTGGTGAGATCTTTAGTTCCTTGGGGTTAAATCATATCGATACTATTGTCGTACAATATATCTTTAGTGTTAGCCCATTTGTGAACAACACCTTAGTTTGATAACAAACTACTTGACACAAATGCCCTCCTTTGCTGCTACTATAGTAGTCATATACTTAGCATTTTATTGTAGTATCCGTCATAATATCTTAACTTTGGAATTCATCCAAATCCATCATGGAATCTCCTTTCCATTACATTGTGCCACCCATAGTTTAAATTGAGATAAACTTAATTTGTATCTTGTGACAGAACAAGTGTCATTTTACAATGAACTATTTGTCTCTTATACAAATAGAATATATTCTTAATTCTTCCAAAAGATTATAAGAATATCCTAACTATCGTCCAATGATCATCTTATGATTCATTCTAGTATATGCTCATAACACTTAGATCATAGGACATATCTGGATGTGTACATATCACGGTATGATTGATCAAAACATTCTTGCGATTTCACTCATCAAGTGTCAAAGCACTTGAATATTCTTTCACTTATCAAGTGTTAATACATTTGAGTCTTGATTCAATTATTTTCCATGCGACAAGAACTTTTACTCGTCGTTTCCATATTGAACTCATTCAATATCTCAAATATGTACGTCTAGCACAACCATATTGCGTCACAATCTATCCATATAGACATTCATGCCTAATATTGTAAGATCCCTCCTTTGTAAAGGAAAGGATCCCTGTGATTGCAATGCTAGTCCCTGGATCAATGCTAGCATCCACAGTTTAAGATGAAGTACACAGAAACAAAGGTCATTATTACAAGTCATTCCAGAGACAAACATAGTCTTTTACAACTCCATGGCCACAGGCCTAGTACAAGAGTTTAAATAAGTAATAAGATAAATAAGTCTTCATCTTCATGTGCCACAGGAAAGCATTTTGAGTGTAGACTCATAACCCCTAATCACCATCAGAATAACCTGCAACATCACAAGTTACAGCCACAATGGGTCAATACATTGGAATAGTATTGGCAAGTGATACCTTAGATCAATATTGGTAGCTAGATACTATATGCATTTGGCTAAGTGTAGCTTAGGCTTTCTTTGCTCAAAATATGTTTTGCCTATTAGTTGAAAACACTAAGTTTTATTTGTCAAACTCTTTCCCAAGGAACCACCAATAGACATTGGGGTCCTTCACCCTTGTTCAACCACAAGTTTTTACTTATAAATTGGGATGCGGAGATTCTTGATAGCTTCCATGTCTTGATGCTCAAGTTGTCCAATACTAGGGGCATGGCTAAGTACTTAGATTCTTCCATCTGCAGAGGTTGTGCAATTTCCCTACAAGACTTGATTTTCACCAAGACAGGACATTTCAGAAGCCTTCCCTTAGACCAAATGGACGCGTTCCAACCTATCATCCCACTACCACCAACAGTCCAAATGGCTAAGTTATTGCAACCTATATGATCCAGGCAGAGCCCATATTGCCAAGTGGCTGCACTAGAAGCTTCTTAACATATGGAATCTCAAATCCCTTTGTTCCCGAGTGGCTTTCCACAAGTGAGATACACAAGGTAGACCATAGAAATGGGCCTTGTGTAACCACTCAACATAACCCATTCTTTCCATTCCACCCAGGTGTTTCACTCACTTAGTTGTTTGATTAAGCAAAAACATAGTCCAAAGACTTAGAAATATTTATTCATAGCATGATTATATAACCACCCTTGGTTTCTACTATCTAGGATAAGCATGGCATTGATAAGACTTAGAAATATTTCTAGCAATTCTACAACTACTAGGATTTACCAAGCATAGCATATAGATAAAAAATAACCATGCAAGACTAGCAAAATATTTCTAATGCAAAGTTGAAAAACTTAGGAATAAAATCATGAAGCACCACTTGACTTGGTAGTTTGGAGAGTAGCTACAATCCTCACAATCACAATCACTATTTGCACCAAAATCTACACATAAAATAATAGCACCAAAATCACATACAAATAAATACAAGAAAAAATATATGGATGCATGCATAATGCCATATGTTGATTTTCTACACCAAACAAGACAAGTGCATGGTACTGAATCATAAACAAGTACAAAACAAGCTAAATAAACTTTGTTTGAACATTAAAACATTTTTCAAATAATTATTATACCCAAATTATGCCTACAAATGTTTCTGCAAAAACACCCATTTTAACAGAAGCAAAACATTAAACACATGGCATAAATGGAAAGGGATTTCTCTCCTGATTCCATTGATATAAAATTTGTCAAATTTGGACGTGGGAATCAAAAGTTATGAATTAAACAAGTTTAAACATCTAATAGATTTAATTTAGAATTTTAAAACGAAGAACATGCCACGGCGACTTGGTTATCGGTACCGTCGCTGGATCACGCTATGAACCGTTAGATCTAACTAAAACGCGCGGCTCATATATGCCCGTACCTCTTCGCCTAGCTTCTAATCTCAACCACTGGATCTAGATCCAGTGGATCAAATCACTCTGACCACAACTCGGCGGCGCAAATGGCCAGAATGGCGACGACGGCTCTACCGGCGATGGATCAGAAAATCTAGTGAGGGCTGGTGTAGAGGTCCCAACCTGATAAGGTAGAGATCCTTGTGTTTACAATGCTAGTCCCTGGATCAATAGCTAGCATCCACAGTTTTAGATGTAATACCAAGAAACAAAGGTCATAATATAACTTTATAACCAGGAAGAACATAATTTTATTACATCATACATAGCTCATTTGGCTATTATATTACATTGCAGCGGAATAACTATAGTCATGGGTCCTTCATCTTCAAAGTGCCACAGGCAGATGTTGGTTGTAGACTTTGTAATCCTAATCAAACAATCTTCACTAAAAATCAATCAAACCTGCAACATTACAAGTTACAGCCACAAGGGTCAATACATTTGAATTGTATTGACAAGTTTCACTGTTATGTAAAATATAAGTGGATCCTATCATTACATGCAAAATTGTCTAAGTAGGGTTTTAGGCTCATTTGCATAAAGCAATATTTTATCCTATCTTTTCAAAAGGGTTTTGGTCCTTTGTCAAATCTCTTTTCCAAGTTCCTTGAACTCCTTGGTAGAAGCTCAAGTGTTCAAGTCCTTATCAAAACTCCTTGAGCACCTTGGTAACCCCAAGTGCGACAAGTCTTATCAAAATCTCATGAGTTCCTTGGTAACCCCAAGTGTTCATGATTTCATCAAAATCTCTTGAGCACCTTGGTAACCCCAAGTGCATCAAGCTTATCAAAATCTCTTTGAATTCCTTGGTGGACACACAAGGGAATCAAGTTTTTATTTTAGAAGTTGGAATGTCGAGATCTCCCATAGTTCAAACTTTAGTTGCTCAGTATTGTCCATAACCGGGGACACGGCTAAGTACTTAGATTTTATTAACTTCTGCAGAAGGAGTACACTTTACCCACATGTCACAATCCCATCTTGTTGCCACCAGGGCTCTGGATTAGTGCTCACCAAGATGGAGTACCGGCAGACTGAGAGTGTGACAAAGTCTTTCCAAAAGGTCCTCCCATACATCATTGCTAGCTTGTCTTCAGACCCCATGAAGCATTCCAGATCCCCAAGTCCGGTAACTAAAGACAATGTATGGGTCTTCCTAATGTAGTTGACTAAGCCAGAGCCATAATAGCATGTGGTTGCACACGAAAGCCACAATTGGAGAAGCATGTTCAATCTCTAAGTTTCCTAGGTGGTTTTCATTTGGAGCACAACACAAAGTGATTGCCATAGACATGGTTCCTTTTTTTGCCACTTTCTCCAAAACTTAAAGTATCCTCCACCTAGGTGGTTCATTGAGTCCTTGTTTTATTATATAAAACACAAGTCCTTTTCTCAACCTTTATAAAATCTCAACATGTATCTCTTTTCAAAATATAGCATGGCTAAGCATGTATCAACTATAATATTTCACTAAGGAGTGTATAGGGAATCCTATTAGGATTTAGCATAGCATAAGTATAAAGATATCTTTTTCATGCATGTTTTCATAATCCACTAAGTATAATGAAAATAGTAGGGCTTTTGTATGATAGTGTAACTTGCCTTTTTGGTAGGGAATGGTGGTTCACTCCTTGATCTTGCTAGTATCACACTTCACTAACTTCACTACAAGTCAATCAAGCAAACACCAAATTAACTAACATTCCAAACCACCATCACTCAAACAAAATTACACACACAAGACAAAAGGAAACTAAGTCATGCATAAGTATGCAAAGGATGGTTCTATTGCAAGGATGGTCTCCACTAGGTTTCTAAATTTTGTAAGGTCCAAATTGGTCATTTACCAAAATGGCAAAGTCATTAGTTAGAGGGTTTTGCCCAAAACTATTTTAAAATCCATTCAACATTTTATGTGGTGGATAATGGTTTTTAAAAAAATCTTTAAGTTTCTCTCCAAAAGTTTCTAACTCCCAAGACTTGTTGTTTTGGGTCAGTAGCTTTGAATCCAAATATTTTCCCAAAGTTTTATTCCAAAATCCTTTTTCATAATAAAACCATTATCTTTACTTAGCTAGAAATTGGCTAAGTCAAATAATCCAACCTAAATTTTACCAAAATTATTTTTGACACCAAGGGTTGGTTCCTAGGGTCAGTAAGGTCACATCAAACCATTTTGCAAAAGTTTTAGTCCAGAAATCATTTTTGAACAATTTTTCTAATCTAAACATGCACACAAACGATTCTGTAAAAACAAGCAATTTAACAGATACTATTTACAAAACTAATTCCACAGTTGGCTAGGGCTTGCTCTCCTGAATCCAACGACATAAAATTTGTAATTTTTGGACGTGTGGATCCAAAGATATAAGGGTTTGAAAATCCTATCTAAATCAGATTTCAATTCTGTTTTTAAATCAAAACATGGCCACGCGTCGCTTTCTAACTGGGCGATACCGGTTCGGCCGGATCGGCAACATGGACCGCAGGATCTAACTGGAAACGTGTGGCGCAGATCGTTCGATACCTCTTCGCTCACTTTCTTTCCTAGCCGATGGATGATGATCTAACGGTTCCTATCAATCGCCCAGAATCGAGGCGGCAGGCAACGGCGGCGGTGCGGCGATGGGCGGCGTAGGCGAGGTGAAGCGAAACAGGAAGGGAGTAAGCTCACCGAGGTCACGAGGATGAGGTGATGCTGGTCGTGTGCTCGTCGTGGCAAGGCGCGCACGGGGACGGGCATGATTCCTCGCCGGAGTTGGTTCTGGCAACGGACGCACGCGGTCGAGGTCGAGGACGAAGCTAGGGATCACCCGGAGACAAACGAAATACATAGTCAGGAGCGCAAGGACACGGCGAAGGTGTGTGCGTGAACGAGAGGGGTCGGGGCGGTCTGGTTCACCTGGAAGTCATCGTCGGAGAAGAACTAGTCGCGGCGGCGTTCAGAAGCTTGTCAGCCGAAGCTCTGGTGCGCCCGCGGTCGAATGGGTGGTATGTATGGATGCGTCCAGAGGTGGGGAATCTACTAGGGTGCTCAGGGTGGCTCAGGGTGGTGTGTGCTGGCCAGATTTTGGGAAGGAAGCTCGTCGGAGAAGTGTGCTTGCCATGAACAATCCGAGCAGCCTGGTGGCAAAGAGAGGTTGGCGTCTGAGGGGAACGGAGGAGAAGGCGCTGGCGTTTTATCGAGCATGGTTAAAGCGAGGTAAAGGCACGGCGTTATGGTGAATTGAACGCACGGATTGAAGGAAGCAACGGCAGCGAGGTTTGGGGGAGGGAGGTCGTGCGGTGAGGACGATGAACAGAGGAAAGTGGGGCCGTTGCGTCAGTGGGAAAAGGAAAGAGGGGGAGGGTCCACCAGTCATTCACTGCACGGGTGTGGGTCTGAGTGAGAAAGAACGGTCATTGGGGAGAGAGGTGAAATTGTCAAGTTAGTTGGGCTGGGTCGACTTGTTCTTATATTTTTTTTCTGTCTGAGTTGTTTTATCCTTTTCTATTTTCTATTTACTGATTTGAAATTCAAACAAACAATTCAATCAACCACATTAATTCAAACAAACACCACACTTCACAACTTTGAACTTGGTTGTGTTCAGTAACATAAACCAAATTTCAAAATCAAAATAATAATTTTATTTATAGGGTCCATTATTAATTAAATAAATAGACCAAGGTTTATTAATCAAATAGGGTTTTGTTTTATTTAAAACCTCTTATGAAATCTAAATATTTCTTTATAACCAAATCAGTAGGTTTTATTTGGAAATAAAGAATACTTGGAAACTTGTTTAAAACAAAATAACCTTTTATTTTAGGGTTCATTAATAATTAAATAGAATGGACCTTAGTTATTAAATCAAATAGGTTTTGTTTTATTAAAATATTTATTTTGAAATCTAAAATAAAACCAAAACACTTCAGTAGGTTTTATTTGAGAATATAAAATACTTGGAAATCTTATTTAAAATAAATAAATAAGTTTTAGTGTTTATTTAAAATGGGAAAAGCCTTTACTTAAATAAAATTTGGATATTACATCCCTATTATTTTATTTAAATAAACCTTTGCTATTTTTATTCAAAACAAAAAAATTTATTTTCATAAGTTTGGCCAAGTTTTAATTTGGCTTTATAAAATAATCTTTATTTAAATATTTCTTTTCCCTTTGAAAACCAAAGCCTTTATAAAAAGATTTCAAAGTAGAAGTAAAATATTTTTATTTTTCCTTTACTAAATATTTATATTTTTAATCCCTTTAGGATTTGTTTGTTCAAAATAGGTTTGAAGATTTCCAATTGGAATCAAAAGTTTCTTCTGGCCCTGAAAATCTAACAAAATTTTATTTTATTAATTTATTTTCACATTACAAGATTTGGAAAATCTTGGGATGTGACAGGCTACGACCCTTAAAATAAATCTCGTCCCGAGATTTGGGAAGGTTAGGGTTACAAGCATTGTTCAAAACAACTAGAGTACTACCACCCTTAAAAATTTTCAAACAAAAATTACATGTTGTCCTTCTTGGGATCCTGGAAAAACTTCTCTAGGCAAACTTTTGCATAGTGTCCCTTATTTCCATACTTGACTCATGGGCCAAGGTTGAGCTTCTCCATAGGCTTGTTCAACTTTTTCTTCATATTTTCTGGACAATTGCTTGCATAGTGTCCTGGATTCTTGCAGTTGAAACAATGGATATCTTGGAGTTCTTTACGTTGCTCTTGTGGACAAGTTGCTACATAATGGCCTGGCTCTTTGCAGTTGTTACACACCACTTGGTCAATTCCCTTATTTTTCTTGTTCTCTGGGCACTCACTGGAGTAGTGTCCCATTTCCTTACATTTACGGCATTGCACAAGGTGCATGTCCTGTCTTGGTTTCTTGGGTTTCTTTGATCCTTTGAAGTGGGTCGTCTTGTTTGGAGGTATAAGTGGTCCTTTTCCTTTGGTAGACTTGGATCCTTCTTGTTTCCTCTATTCCACCATGGCATAGATGGGGCATTGGGTAAGGACATGGTCGTTTTGTTCACAAAGGTAACAAGTAGCTTGAGAGGTGGGACATTGTCCAACAGGATGATTTTCTTCACAGTTAGGGCATTGACCTTCATGCTCCTTGGAAGTGTGATCCTTGTCTCCACAAATAATGCAAGCTGGGGCCCCATCTAGAACAACATTCTTGTCATCTTTGCTATCATAAACTCCTTTGGGATAGCTTTCTTCCATGCTGATCATTTGATTAGTCACCTTAAGCATCAGTTGAGATTGTTCTTCCAAAAACTTTTGCAGTGCTGGATCTTTATCACTATTGTTGGCTATGAACTGAGCTGTCAGTTGGTTCAACTGGTGTTGGGTTGCTATGAGCTCTTTCATGCTATCAGCTTGGTTGGTGTTGGTGTCATCAACCTTGGAGTCTTTGGGAGTAGTCATCTGTTTGGGTTGGATAGAGATTAGAATATGCAAGATATTTCTAAGGACTCAATTCTAATCACACGCATCACAATTCACACAAGCAATGTGCATGAAATCACAAGTCAAATATTTCACTCAAACAAGGCTCAAGCACATACTTAGTTAACAAAATATTTTTGTTCTACCACATAAATTGGTGGTTTTGACTTAACTAGTATATGGTGGTCCATCTATATGGTTCACTTGTGATCTTTCCATCATTCTTGGTTGATGAGATCATGGTTTCCTTGGGAAAACTCTTGGTCACATAAACTTCAAAGTTGATGATGGCTCCTTCTTATTTTGCATTCTCTTAGTCTCCAAATCTTGAGCAAGACTTTCCTTGTTTCACTTGTAGTCCTTAGTGATATCTAAGTTGGAAGTCCTTGGTGAATATGCTGAAGATGTTGAAGTCTTTAGAGTTGAAGAAGTTGAAGTCATTATAGTTGAAGAAGTCCTTTGCACATGGTGTAGTCTCTGGTCATGAGGTAGGTTTTTCCATCAAGTTGAAATAGAAGGGATGTAGAGTTGAAACCAAAATGGTTGAGGAAAGAGTTTACAAGTGTTTTTGTAAATTAGTTTTGGATCAAAATATAACTCCTATTCTTCTAAGGGTTTTTGTCCAATCCTAGGGTTACAAATCCTACAGGCAACACAATGCTCTGATACCATCTGTAGAGGTCCCAACCTGATAAGGTAGAGATCCCTGTGTTTACAATGCTAGTCCCTGGATCAATAGCTAGCATCCACAGTTTTAGATGTAATACCAAGAAACAAAGGTCATAATATAACTTTATAACCAGGAAGAACATAATTTTATTACATCATACATAGCTCATTTGGCTATTACATTACATTGCAGCGGAATAACTATAGTCATGGGTCCTTCATCTTCAAGTGCCACAGGCAGATGTTGGTTGTAGACTTTGTAATCCTAATCAAACAATCTTCACTAAAAATCAATCAAACCTGCAACATTACAAGTTACAGCCACAAGGGTCAATACATTTGAATTGTATTGGCAAGTTTCACTATTATGTAAAATATAAGTGGATCCTATCATTACATGCAAAATTGGCTAAGTAGGGTTTTAGGCTCATTTGCATAAAGCAATATTTTATCCTATCTTATTGAAGGGTTCGCAACATAGAAAACAAAAATTTTCCTACGATGTGAACTATATACCAAGATCTATTTATACTAGATACAAACAACGAGCGGATGTATATCCGTAGAGAACATACCCTTGAAGACCGACAAAGCTTAACGAGTTCAACTCGTGGTTGATGTAGACGATCTCTTGCCGATCTCAAGATCGAGAGGAAGTCCTAGCGCCGCAAATCAGCAGCGCATCCATGCTCGCACACACGTTCGAGGCACCGAGCAACCTCCGCCTCCTCGCTCCAGCGATGCAGCGGAAGCACAACTCTTTCTTGCCGAATAGCCACCGGAACATGTATCTCGCTAGTACGAGACCATGGGGGATAAATTCTAGAGGGGGAGAGAGATCCTTCACGAGGAGGTGTAAGTGAGAAGTGAGGAGAGGGCTCCTTTTATAGGAGAGGGGCAACCCAAGGGGCATGGCCGCCATGGAGGGTGCCCCACCTCTCCCTCATTCATGTGGGTGGACACTCCACTCACAAAATGGCCCTTCAAAATTCTCCACTCAAAACCCACTCAAAATCCCATTAAATTTCCACCAAATTTAATGCAAACTCTCATTAAATAAAACTCTTTATTTTATTCAGAATTTTGTCAATTACTTTAATGACAAACATTCACAATAACCCCTTGCTAGAATTCTATTTCACATGCATAACCACTTTATGCAATTTCACCAAAACCTGTTTCGGTATCTAGTGAAATAAATTCTGCGCTTGTTTATTCTTTTCGGCATGAAACATTTGCTCCAATTGGATGTCGGTGTCTCTTAAGTGTGTCACCCTACGGTTCGTGAATAATGCGGACATGATCGAGACCCCTCGATCAATAATCGAAGCGGATCGAGACCCATACTAACTCCCACACATTCAACGATGACTTTCTTGTGATCGTCGGAACCTTTTACGCCAAAGATCTTAATCCCTTTGTCTCACGATATATTACATGTCCGAGATTCGATCATTGGTATCTCCATACCTAGTTTGATCTCGTATCGACATGCACTCTTTTCTCGTCCCGTGATATAACATTCTAGTGATCAAATCACTTGCTTGCAAGCTAATCAATGTGATATCACCGAGGGCCCAGAGTATATCTATCCGTCATCGGGATGAACAAATTCCACTCTCGATCCATGAGCCTCAACATAACACTTTATTAGTTCGAATCCACCTTTATAATCACCATTACGGTGTGACGTTTGATGTTATCAAGAAACTCTTAGGTGTTAGTGATTGACATGATCTCATGGTCTAAGGATTAGGATCACTTCGTAAGTTGTTATAGCAATATAAACTCAATGACTTTGATCGTAATGCTATACTTCGGATGAATGTTCATCACATCATTACACTAATGTTGTGATCCCGTTATTAACAACATCCAATGTCCATGATCAGGAAACCTTGATCATCTTGTTAATCAACGAGCTAGTTTATGAGAGAGGCTTAACTAGGAACTTTCTGTTTGTTTATTAAACACACATGTATTAACGTTTCCGTATTAATACAATTATAGCATGCAAAATAAACATCTATCATATACTTGGAATACACATAATAAACAATTTATTATTGCCTCTCAGGGCATATTCCCTTCACTTATCAAAAGGGTTTTGGTCCTTTGTCAAATCTCTTTTCCAAGTTCCTTGAAATCCTTGGTAGAAGCTCAAGTGTTCAAGTCCTTATGAAAACTCCTTGAGCACCTTGGTAACCCCAAGTGCGACAAGTCTTATCAAAATCTCATGAGTTCCTTGGTAACCCCAAGTGTTCATGATTTCATCAAAATCTCTTGAGCACCTTGGCAACCCCAAGTGCATCAAGCTTATCAAAATCTCTTTGAATTCCTTGGTGGACACACAAGGGCATCAAGTTTTTATTTTAGAAGTTGGAATGTCGAGATCTCCCATAGTTCAAACTTTAGTTGCTCAGTATTGTCCATAACCGGGGACACGGCTAAGTACTTAGATTTTATTAACTTCTGCAGAAGGAGTACACTTTACCCACATGTCACAATCCCATCTTGTTGCCACCAGTGGCCTACTGGATTAGTGCTCACCAAGATGGAGTACCGGCAGACTGAGAGTGTGACGAAGTCTTTCCAAAAGGTCCTCCCATACATCATTGCTAGCTTGTCTTCAGCCCCCATGAAGCATTCCAGATCCCCATGTCCGGTAACTAAAGACAATGTATGGGTCTTCCTAATGTAGTTGACTAAGCCAGAGCCATAATAGCATGTGGTTGCACACGAAATCCACAATTGGAGAAGCATGTTCAATCTCTAAGTTTCCTAGGTGGTTTTCATTTGGAGCACAACACAAAGTGATTGCCATAGACATGGTTCCTTTTGTTGCCACTTTCTCCAAAACTTAAAGTATCCTCCACCTAGGTGGTTCATTGAGTCCTTGTTTTATTATATAAAACACAAGTCCTTTTCTCAACCTTTATAAAATCTCAAAATGTATCTCTTTTCAAAATATAGCATGGCTAAGCATGTATCAACTATAATATTTCACTAAGGAGTGTATAGGGAATCCTATTAGGATTTAGCATAGCATAAGTATAAAGATATCTTTTTCATGCATGTTTTCATAATCCACTAAGTATAATGAAAATAGTAGGGCTTTTGTATGATAGTGTAACTTGCCTTTTTGGTAGGGAATGGTGGTTCACTCCTTGATCTTGCTAGTCAGACACTTCACTAACTTCACTACAAGTCAATCAAGCAAACACCAAATCAACTAACATTCCAAACCACCATCACTCAAACAAAATTACACACACAAGACAAAAGGAAACTAAGTCATGCATAAGTATGCAAAGTATGGTTCTATTGCAAGGATGGTCTCCACTAGGTTTGTAAATTTTGTAAGGTCCAAATTGGTCATTTACCAAAATGGCAAAGTCATTAGTTAGAGGGTTTTGCCCAAAACTATTTTAAAATCCATTCAACATTTTATGTGGTGGATAATGGTTTTTTAAAAAATCTTTAAGTTTCTCTCCAAAAGTTTCTAACTCCCAAGACTTGTTGTTTTGGGTCAGTAGCTTTGAATCCAAATATTTTCCCAAAGTTTTATTCCAAAATCCTTTTTCATAATAAAACCATTATCTTTACTTAGCTAGAAATTGGCTAAGTCAAATAATCCAACCTAAATTTTACCAAAATTATTTTTGACACCAACGGTTGGTTCCTAGGGTCAGTAAGGTCACATCAAACCATTTTGCAAAAGTTTTAGTCCAGAAATCATTTTTGAACAATTTTTCTAATCTAAACATGCACACAAACGATTCTGTAAAAACAAGCAATTTAACAGATACTATTTACAAAACTAATTCCACAGTTGGCTAGGGCTTGCTCTCCTGAATCCAACGACATAAAATTTGTAATTTTTGGACGTGTGGATCCAAAGATATAAGGGTTTGAAAATCCTATCTAAATCAGATTTCAATTCTGTTTTTAAATCAAAACATGGCCACGCGTCGCTTTCTAACTGGGCGATACCGGTTCGGCCGGATCGGCAACATGGACCGCAGGATCTAACTGGAAACGTGTGGCGCAGATCGTTCGATACCTCTTCGCTCACTTTCTTTCCTAGCCGATGGATGATGATCTAACGGTTCCTATCAACTGTCCAGGAACTGGCGGCGCAAGGCCAACGGCGGGCGGCGGTGCGGCCAGTTGGCGGCGGCGCTGGCGAGGCAGGAAGCGAAACAGGAAGGGAGTAAGCTCACCGAGGTCGCGAGGATGAGGTGATGCTGGTCGTGTGGTCGTCGTGGCAAGGGGCGCACGGGGACGGGCAGGATTCCTCGCCGGAGTTGGTTCTGGCGACGGACGCACGCGGTCGAGGTCGAGGACGACGCTAGGGATCACCCGGAGACAAACGAAATACATAGTCAGGAGCGCAAGGACACGGCGAAGGTGTGTGCATGAACGAGAGGGGTCGGGGCGGTCTGGTTCACCTAGAAGTCGTCGTCGAAGAAGAACTAGTCGCGGCGGCGTTCAGAAGCTTGTCAGCCGAAGCTCTGGTGCGTCCGCAGTCGAATGGGTGGTATGGATGGATGCGTCCAGAGGTGGGGAATCTACTAGGGTGCTCAGGGTGGCTCGGGGTGGTGTGTGCTGGCCGGATTTTGGGAAGGAAGCTCGTCGGAGAAGTGTGCTTGCCATGAACAATCCGAGCAGCCTGGTGGCGAAGAGAGGTTGGCGTCTGAGGGGAACGGAGGAGAAGGCGTTGGCGTTTTATCGAGCATGGTTAAAGCGAGGTAAAGGCATGGCGTTATGGCGAATTGAACGCGCGGATTGAAGGAAGCAACGGCAGCGAGGTTTGGGGAAGGGAGGTCGTGCGGTGAGGACGATGAACAGAGGAAAGTGGGGCCGTTGCGTCAGTGGGAAAAGGAAAGAGGGGGAGGGTCCACCAGTCATTCACTGCACGGGTGTGGGTCTGAGTGAGAAAGAACGGTTCGCTGGGGGGGGAGAGAGGTGGGCTGTTGCTGGGTTAGTTGGGCCGGCTGGGCTGGGTCGACTTGTTCTTATATTTTTTCTGTCTGATTTGTTTTATCCTTTTCTATTTTCTATTTACTGATTTGAAATTCAAACAAACAATTCAATCAACCACATTAATTCAAACAAACACCACACTTCACAACTTTGAACTTGGTTCTGTTCAGTAACATAAACCAAATTTCAAAATCAAAATAATAATTTTATTTATAGGGTCCATTATTAATTAAATAAATAGACCAAGGTTTATTAATCAAATAGGGTTTTGTTTTATTTAAAACCTCTTATGAAATCTAAATATTTTTTTATAACCAAATCAGTAGGTTTTATTTGGAAATAAAGAATACTTGGAAACTTGTTTAAAACAAAATAACCTTTTATTTTAGGGTACATTAATAATTAAATAGAATGGACCTTAGTTATTAAATCAAATAGGTTTTGTTTTATTAAAATATTTATTTTGAAATCTAAAATAAAACCAAAACACTTCAGTAGGTTTTATTTGAGAATATAAAATACTTGGAAATCTTATTTAAAATAAATAAATAAGTTTTAGTGTTTATTTAAAATGGGAAAAGCCTTTACTTAAATAAAATTTGGATATTACATCCCTATTATTTTATTTAAATAAACCTTTGCTATTTTTATTCAAAACAAAATGTTTTATTTTCAAAATTTTGGCCAAGTTTTAATTTGGCTTTATAAAATAATCTTTATTTAAATATTTTTTCCCTTTGAAAACCAAAGCCTTTATAAAAAGATTTCAAAGTAGAAGTAAAATATTTTTATTTTTCCTTTACTAAATATTTATCTTTTTAATCCCTTTAGGATTTCTTTGTTCAAACTAGGTTTGAAGATTTCCAATTGGAATCAAAAGTTTCTTCTGGCCCTGAAAATCTAACAAAATTTTATTTTATTAATTTATTTTCACAATACAAGATTTGGAAAATCTTGGGATGTGACAGCTGGGGCAGTGGTGATGCTTACCAGACTCGTACAAGCACGAGGAAGCTCAACGTGGTCATCGTGGAAACGGGGGCGTGTTGCTGTGGCCGTGGGAGCTCGTCGGAGTTGAGCGCTGCGTCGGGTGCTCGGTGGCGAGGACGTTGGCGACGCTCTGGATCACCCTAGCATAAACCAGTTGTATCAGGGGGTGCACAAGGCTACGGCGAACACTACTGGATCAAGGAGAAGTCGAGGGGCGGTCGGGTTTTACCTCAATCGCTCGTCGGAGTCGAATGACGGTTTTGATGTTTCCGGGCACGAACGGTGACGGCAACCTAGGTCACGAAAGAGCAAACAAAAGGCATCAGGGAACGCATAAGGACATGCTGGTCATGTTCGTTTGAACCAGAGACAGGGGGGCGGTCGGAGCTCACCGTGATGGCTCGCCGGAGTGGTTCGGAACAGCGGCGGCGCAAGCTCGATTGTGGACAGCCTAGCGGCGCTCTGTGGTTGGTGAGTGAGGGGATCTTATAGCCGGAGCAGGAGCGGAAATCACGCACGCATTCATCGTCAATTAAGAGATTTAAAATCGCGGTAGAGGCGGGGGAAGAAACGGGCGGCGACGTGTTCATCGTGCTGTTTCTGGGAGGACGATGACGACGTGGCGATGGGGCCACTGGTCAGTGAGCGCGGGGTCGAGTGGGTGCGCGTGAGAGAGCGAGGGGGAGGGAATGGCCCGGGTGGGCTTAGTGGGCTAGGTTTGTTGTGTAGGGGTTCGTAGCATGGAAAACAAAAAATTTCTACCGCATGCACACAAACAAGCCAAGATCTATCTACTAGATTGTAGCAACGAGTCGATAGAGGAACTTACTCTCGAAGATTCCAAAGCGGTTAACGAGAGCAGATTCTCGTGGGTGATGTAGTCGTACACTTACCGATCTCAAGATCGCGTAGACGATCCTTCCGGCCAAGGCTGCGTTTGGCTCACGCTTCGGTCACATCGCTCGATTACTGACGAAGACCTTCCTCTCCCTTGTTCCAAAGAAAGCGGAGGTTGTAGCACTCTCCTCGCGATTCCGGAAGACGACGTGGTACCGGAAGTAGAGGGAGATCTCAGGGCTTCGCCTTAAGCCGGAGCGAGTATGGTGGACTATGAGAGAGCCTTGGTGATCTAGGGTTTAGACACACCAATTAGAAGGGGCTAAACCGGCAGCTAGGGCAATTATAATCTCTAACTCGGCGGCTTGGGAGAAATCCCTAGGCTGTGGCTAGGGTTTAGGTTTAGAGGGAGGCAACTTTTGTGTGCTAGGAGGGAGCCCTGCCCCTCCTTATATAGGTGGAGGGGCCGTCCGGCCAAGGGGAGGGAGTGGAGTCCCTCCCCAACTCGGCTTGGGTGGTGCGCCGGCTTGGGGAGGAGGGACTCCCTCCCCAACTCGGTTTCACCTTCCTCCTCTTTTCCACTTTCCAAATTTAGCCGTTTGACTTTTCAATTTAGCTATTTGACTTTTCAAACTAGGATTTGAATTAATCCTTTATTTGGAACAACGATGACACTTAGTACATGATGCAATCATTCCAACTTGCAATGACACATTCATGTACCCCTTCCCCTCCAGAGTGCCGGACATTCCGGAACCTTCTAGAACATTCCCGATGAAAACACCGGAATCATTCCCCAACTCCGAAACAGGACTTTCCTTATATGAATCTTATTCTCCGGACCATTCCGGATCTCCTCGTGATATCCCGGATCCCATCCGAGACTCCGAACAACATTCGGTCTCTTACTCATCATACCATAACTACTCAAACAACGTGGAATCCTTAAGTGTGTCTCCCTACGGTTCGTGAATTATGCGGACATGATCGAGACACTTCTCCGATCAATAACCAATAGAGGAATCTGGAAATTCATATGGCTCCCATATTTCTCGATTCTTGCGATCGAATGAACCACTTACATACGATACCAATTTCCCTTTGTCTCACGATAGTTTACTTATCCGAGGTTTTGATCGTCGGTATCTCTGCATACCTAGTTCAACCTCGTTACTGATAAGTACTCTTTTCTCGTTCCCGTGATATGTGATCCCTTGTGAGCCAGACACATGCTTGCAATCTAATTGGATGACATTCCACCGAGAGGGCCTAGAGTATATCTATCCGTCATATGGATGGACAAATCCCACTCTTGATCCATGTGTCTCAACCAATACTTTCCGAACACTCAATGCCACCTTTATAGCCACCCAGTTACGGTGTGGTGTTTGATGTCATCAAAGAATCCATCCTAAAAGGTGATATGCATGATCTCATGGTCGAAGGAATTAGGTTACTATGTATCAGAAAGCATATAGCAATTGAACTATTGAAATGACTTGATATTTATGCTACGCTTATCTATAGGAGTATGTCCATCACATCATTCTCCTAATGATATGACCCTGTTGTTAATAACATCTCTATGTTCATGATCAGGAAACCATGATCATATATTAACCAACAAGCTAGTTTAACAAGAGGCTTTACTAGGGACTCTTTTATGTTTACAAATCACACAAGTATTAATGTTTCCGGTTAATACAATTATAGCATGGTATGTAAACATTTATCATAAGTATGAAGATATGATAATAACCACTTTATTATTGCCTCTTGGGCATATCTCCAAGAGTCTCCCACTTGCACTAGAGTCAATAATCTAGTTTCAAACCTTTGTGTATTCAACACCTATGGCTTTCCGGTGTTGTATGTACACGATAATGGTCAACTGATCTCCGGATCTGACACTTCCAGGTCCGTGTGTAATTGCATGTCTTTGCGTCTCTACGCATCACTCATTCTCTAATGAGATGGCTTCGTACAAATTTGGTCCTTTGGTGTGACCTTTAGTTCTTTGGGGTTAAAAACATTTTGATAATATCGTCGTACAATATATTTTCATAGTATTATCCCACTGTGAACTACACCTAGTTTGATAACAAACTACTTGACACAAATGCCCTCTTTTGCTGCTAAAATAGCAGTCATACACTTAGCCTTTTGTTGTAGTATCTGTCACAATGTCTTTATGTTAGACCCCTCCTTTATAAAGGATAGGATCCCTGTGATTGCAATGCTAGTCCCTGGATCAATGCTAGCATCCACAGTTTAAGATGAAGTACACAGATACAAAGGTCATTTATTACATTCATTCCAGAGATAAAAACATAGTCTTTTACAACTCAGGGCCATAGGCCTAATACAAGAGTTTTAAGGAAGGAGTAAATAACACAAGTCTTCATCTTCATGTGCCACAGGCAAGCATGTTGAGTGTAGACTCATGACTCCTAATCATCATCGGAGTAACCTGCAACATCACAAGTTACAGCCACAGAGGGTCAATACTTTGGAATAGTATTGGCAAGTGATACCTTAGTATATTTTAAGTGGACTATAATACTATATGCATTTGGGATAAGTGTAGCTTGGCTTGATTTGCTTGAAAATAAGTTTTTCCTATTAGTTGAAATCACTAAGTTTTTCTTTGTCAAAACATTCCCAAGAAACCACCAATAGACATTGGGGTCTTTCACCCTTGTTCACCCACAAATTTTTACTTAGAAGTTGGAGTGATGAGATTCTTGTAGCTTCCATGTCTTGATGCTCAAAAGTGTCCATTGCCTTGGACTAGGCTAAGTACTTAGGTTTTCCATCTGCAGAGGTTGTGCAGTTTCCCCACCAGACTTGGTTTCCCAAGACAGGACCTTTCAGAAGCCTTTCCTTAGTCAAATGGACGCGCTCCATCCTATCATCCCATCTACCACCAACTGTCCAAATGACTAAGTTCTAGCAACCTATATGATCAAGGCAGAGCCCATATTGCCAAGTGGTTGCACTGTAAGATTTCTCAACACTTGGCCTCCAAATCCCTTTGTGCCTGGGTGGCTTACCACAAGTGAGATACACAACCCAAGTCCATGGCCTTGTGTAACCACTCAACATAACCCACACTTTCCATTCCAGGAGGTTCATTTAACTTAGTGGTTTTATTAGGAAAGTATAAGTCTCATGACTTAGAAATATTTTCTTCATAGTAAGTGTAGTTTTCACCAACCCTTGTTTTGCCATAAGCTAGGCTAAGCAAAGTAAAGCAACTTATCTTAGGGATAATTCCTTAGCAATTCTACTAGACTACATAGGATTTCCCATCTTTTGCATTAAACAAAATAACATGCAATACTATAACAAAAATATCTAATGCTAGTTCAAAAACATGGGACAAACATATTCATGTAAATATCACTTGCCTTGGTAGTGGGGAGAGTAGCACTCTTCACAATCACAATCACTAGCAAAATCTACACAAGAAATTAAAGCATACAATTACACACAATTATATACAACCAAAAATAATATGAATGCATGCATGCAAAAATTTACTAAGTGTTGATTTTTGAAAATTCTACCAAGTATGCTCATGACTACAGAAACTTAATATGTCACAAGTTTGCCAACTAAACTTATTTGGCCCAAAATAATTTTACCAAATAAATCTATATCTAAAAATAGCCTTAAACTTGTTCTACAAAATAAAATCATTTTAACTGTTACTATATGCTAAATAAATTGGATATTCAGAAAGGCCTTGTTTCACTGAATCCAACGGTATAAAGTTTGCAAAAATCTAACGTGGCAATCGAAAGTTATGAGCATTTGAATTTGGATCAAATTTCTGGTTTTTAAATCTATTTTCAGATCTAACCTAGCCACGCGTCATGTTCTTATTCGCCCATACCGTTTAGATCGGATCGAGCTCACAGCCGTAGGATCTAAATGAAATCTCGGCTCAGATCGCGCACTCTTCGGTTTAAGTGGATCTATCCTAGCGCCACGATACGAGATCTAACGGTCATCGATCCGCCAAGAATCGGCGGAGCGGCTACCGGCGGCGAACAACAACGACGACGGAGGCGGCGCTACAGGGGGTAAGTGAGAACGAGGAGTAGCTCACCGTGCTCAGGAGGTCTTGGCGAAGCTCGTCGTACTCGCGGTTGGTCAAGGGGCGCTCGGGCACGGTTGTGATTGCTCGTCGGAGTGGAGGACGGAGTCGGTGTGTCAGGTGGTCGTCATGGACGTCGTTGTGAACCACCCCAAGGCAAGACGAGGACACGATTAGATTCACAGAGTCAAGGCAGAGTCGTGTGCTTGAACTAGAAGTCACGGGGCGGTCGGGGCTTACCACTAGAGCTCGCCGGAGTTTGTACTGAAGACGGCGGCGCCCAGTTGACGATGATGTCGGAGCTACGGTTCATGCGAGGGTAAACTAAATGTGTCAAAATAAGCGCAGAGGCTTACTGATCTAGTTTGCAAGAACGAGAGGCAGAGGGAAGCTCAGAACTCACCGGAATTTGCCGGCGCAGTCGCCGGAGACGGCGGGGTTGCAGAGGGTAATACTCGCAGCCTGGTGGCGCTCTGGGTCCGGGGTTTGGGGGAGAAGAGAGAGGGGACAGAAGGGGTTCTTATAGCTTGGTCACGATCGGAAATCACTCGGCCAATAACTCGAATTGACGCCGCGAATTAAACACTGAAACGCCCGCGTTGATTTGGGGATGAGCGGGTCGTGCGGGTGGAGACGACGCTGACGTGGAGATGGCCCGCTTGTCAGCGAGGTGTGCGGAGTATAGGTGGGGATGCTGTCGGTGGCTCGGCGCGCTTGCGTGAGAGAAGAATAAGAAGTCCCCGGTGGGCTTCTTTGGGCTCGATTTGTCTTGGGCAGATTCTGCCGCATGCCTTTTCTATTGAGGAGTCCTTTTCTTTTTCTAAATTCATTTTCTGGTATGAATTTGATATGAATTCAAATCCTTTTGAATCCAAACTGCTTTTTGGATTTTTGCAGGGTTTTGTGGATTCATAAACAGTCATTTTAACTAAGTGGTTACTTTGCAAGGCTTGGTCAAGCTTGGTTTCAAAGTAAACAGAGACTTGCTCTAGTTTGTAAATATTTGAAAAGGATTTTGAAACCATTTCTAAATTTGGAATCTTGGTTTAAAAACTTCACCTAATCTTTCCATCAATAGAGGCAAGCAAACTAGTACCTAAACATTCCAATTTCAAAAGGTGATGGACATATGAGATAAATTGCCCACATGAAATCATAGCTCAACTTCTGTCTCTAAATGGTTTTTGAGAAACCCTAAATGCAAAGATGATATGAATGAGTTTTGAAACTATGATTTTTGGGATGTTACAAATCTAACCCCCTTAAGATGAATCTCGCCCTCGAGATTCGGGTTGGCTAGCAAATAGGTGAGGGTGGTCTTTCCGAAGATCATCTTCTCTTTCCCATGTTGCTTCCTCTTCGGAGTAATGGTTCCATTGCACTTTACAAAACTTGATAGTCTTGGTCCTGGTAACCCTTTCTGCGGTCTCTAGAATTTTGACAGGCTTTTCCTCATAAGTGAGATCACTTTCTAGCTGAACTTCTTCCAAAGGTATGGTATCCTTCAAAGAAGACTCTTCCATTTCTGGGTGGCATTTCTTAAGCTGGCTCACATGAAATACGTTATGGACTGCTGATAGAGATTCTGGAAATTCAACCTCGTATGCAACTTCTCCTTTGCGACTTAGAATCTTGAATGGCCCAACATATCTTGGTGCCAACTTTCCTTTGACTCCAAATCTTTTCACTCCACGGAGTGGTGATACTCTGAGATAAGCTCTATCCCCAACTTCAGAGGTGACTTCTCACGCTTAGAATCTGCGTAGCTTTTCCGCTGGATTGTGCTACCCTCAACTGCCTTTAACCAATTTGACTTTCTCTTGGCCTTTTGATAAGATCAGGTCCAAATAAGCTTCTTTCTCCCACACCATTCCATAACAATGGGTGGTACATTTTCTTCCGTAGAGTAATTCAAATGGTGCCATTCCAATACTAGCTTGATGACTATTGTTGTAAGAGAATCTGTAGGGCAAACTTTCATCCCAACTTGCTCCATAATCTAAAGCACATGCTATCAACATGTCTTCAAGAATTTGGTTGGTCCTCTCTGTTTGTCCATCTGTTTGAGGATGAAAGGCAGTACTGAATTCCAATCTCGTTCCTAAGGATTCATGTAGCTGTCTCCAAAAGTGAGATGTGAACTGAGTTCCTCTATCTGACACAATACTCTTAGGCACACCGTGAAGGCATACGATTCTGCTCATGTATATTTTTGCTAACTTGGCACTTGTATAAGTTGTCTTTACGGGTATAAAATGAGCCACTTTAGTTAGGCGATCCACTACTACCCATATGGAATCATACCCTGACCTAGTCCTTGGTAATCCGGTAATGAAATCCATACCAATATTTTCCCACTTCCATTCAGGAATAGGCAGTGGTTGAAGCAAACCTGCTGGTTTCTGGTGCTCTGCTTTGACTCTACTACACACATCACACAAAGCAATATGTTCGGCGATGTCTCTTTTGATATTGTTCCACCAAAACC
Organism: Avena longiglumis; assembly: GCA_030063025.1. Taxonomy (NCBI): domain Eukaryota; kingdom Viridiplantae; phylum Streptophyta; class Magnoliopsida; order Poales; family Poaceae; genus Avena; species Avena longiglumis. The sequence continues at coordinate 185,751,451 of CP125974.1, read as the reverse complement.
TTTCCTTCATGTCCATGTACATCTTGGTGTTTCCCGGGTGAATAGAATATGGAGAGTTGTGAGCCTCTTGCAGGATCGATTCCGAACTCGGGTCTTGTGGAACACAAATCGTTTCCGTGCCATAAGGTGCCTTGTTCGTCTATATGGAAACTCTTGGCTTTCCCTAGACTTATATTTTCCTTATCTTTTCAATTTCCTTATCGTCTTACGAATTTCTCGGATCTTGTCCAATAGAGTGGGTTGAACATCTAAGGACATGAGATGTCCTTCTGGTACAATCTCCAATCTGAGTTCCTTGAATTGCTTACACAGATCATCTGGCAATTCCCCTTTGGTAAGGCCATTTACAAACGTCTTACGACTTAAAGCATCGGCTACTACATTTGCTTTACCGGGGTGGTATTGCAAACTTAAGTCGTAATCCTTGATAAGTTCTAGCCATCTCCTTTGCCTCATGTTGATTTCCTTCTGGGTGAATATATACTTCAAGCTTTTATGATCGGTGAACACTTCACATCGTTTACCCAAAAGGTGATGTCTCCATGTTTTGAGTGCATGGACGACAGAGGCTAACTCCAAATCATGAGTAGGATAGTTTACTTCATGAGTTTTGAGTTGTCTCGAAGCATAGGCTACGACTTTACCATCTTTCATAAGTACGGCACCCAATCCTTGATGAGACGCATCACAATACACTTGGAAATCCTTTTCCAACCGCGTATATAGAACTGGTGCTGTCACAAGTCTCTTCTTCAACTCTTGGAAGCTGACTTCGCAACCTTCCGTCCAAGCAAATTTCTTGTCCTTCTTTAGCAATTCTGTCATTGGCTTAGCAACCTTTGAAAAAATTTCAATGAACCTTCTGTAGTAACCTTCTAAGCCAAGGAAACTACGAACTTCCTTCACATTCTTGGGTGATTCCCAATCTGTCACAGCTGAAACCTTAGCAGGATCAACTACAACACCATCCTTTGTCATAACATGACCAAGAAAACCAACTTTCTCTAACCAGAATTCGCACTTGCTGAATTTGGCATAAAGTTTGTGCTCTCTTAATTTTTCTAGTATCAAGCGCAAGTGTCTTTCATGTTCTTCCTTGCTCTTGGAGTAGACCAAGATATCATCGATGAAAACGACAACGAACTTTTCAAGAAATTCCATGAACACCTTGTTCATCATATTCATGAAGTATGCTGGAGCGTTGGTTAATCCAAAAGGCATCACAATATACTCATACAATCCATACCTTGTGGTGAATGTTGTTTTTGGTATGTCTTGTTCTCTTATCTTGAGTTGAAAATAACCTGACCGGAGATCAATCTTCGAGAATACACATGCTCCTTCTAGTTGATCAAACAAGTCATTGATTCTTGGCAAAGGATATTTGTTCTTGATAGTAACCTCGTTGAGAGAACGGTAGTCAATACATAATCTTTGTGTTCTATCCTTTTTCGCCACAAACAATACTGGGGCTCCCCAAGATGAAGAACTTGGTTGAATAAACCCTTTCAGAATCGTTCTCCTAGCTGCTTCTTGAGTTCTTTCAGTTCATCAACCGACATTTTGTATGGTCTCTTAGCTATTGGTCCGTAACACGGTACCAAATCTATCAAAAACTCCACATCTCTATCTGGTGGCATTCCCGGTAACTCCTCAGGAAATACATCCGGATACTCACACACAATTGGCACACTGTCCATGCTAACCCCCTTAAGAGAATTCAGCTTACTTCCTTTGGATTCAAAGTTTGACTTAAATTTTATTCTTTTTCCTTCTGGGGTTGTGAGTGAAACGGTACGATTAGCACAATCTAGTACTCCTTCATACTTAGCCATCCAATCCATTCCCAAAATTACATCTAGTCCTTGGGAATCTAGGATTATCAGGCTTACTGGAAACTTATGCTTACCAAACTCTATGATGAGATCCCGGCATCCAAGGCTTACTATCATATCTCCCCCCGGAGAACTAACCTTTATTGGACACCCAATGTTTTCTGATGCAAACCCATTTCTATCAACAAATTCCTTTGATATGAATGAATGAGATGCACCGGTATCAAAGAGTACAAATGCTGAAATGGAATTGAGTCTGAACTTACCAGCAACGGCATCAGGCTCCTCATAGACCTCCTCCACATTGATGTGGTTAACCTGTCCTTTCTGGAAAGGATTAGGCTTGTTAGGTCCTTCAACTTTCTTCTCAGGGCACTCATTAGCATAATGCCCCAGCTTCTTGCATTTGAAGCACTCAACTTTGTTGATGTCCTTTTTAACATGCTGACTTCCACTTCCACTACCATTTCCACTGTGGTGGCTCTTATGTCCACTCTTGTGGTTCTTGTACTTATCATTGTCATGACTACGGTGATGCTTGTTGTCATGACGGTTGTGGTTGTGGTGCTTGTTGAATTTCCCATGTTTATGGGATCCTTAGCTGCCACTGTCATCATAGTGAGATCGTTTGTGAGACGATCCCGAGCTGTGCTTGTCGGAGTGTTTCCTCTTCCTACTCTCAACTTGCTTCATTTTACTTTCCAAAATAGCAGCCTTGTCACGCAACGACTGATAAGTTGGAACATATGCCACAGACAACTGTAGGTTCATCTCATCATTCAAACCTTCCAAGAACTTTTCCTTTCTCTTGGCATCTGTATCAACCTCATCCGGTGCATAGCGCGCCAGATTGTTGAACTCTTCTATGTATTCTGCCACACTGTGGTGGCGCTGTTTCAGGTTGTGAAACTCCTTCTTTTTCAGACTCATCATCCCTGATGAGATATGAGCGGTGCGAAAACCATCTTCAAAAATGTCCCAAGTCACTTCATCAATGGGAGTGGTGATTTGGAAATTATCCCACCATGTGGCGGCTGGTCCTTCCAACAGATGTGCTGCGAACCTGACCTTTTCAGCATCCGTGCAACCCACGGTTACTAAGTCCTTGTTCACAGAACATAGCCAGTCATTGGCTACCATGGGATCAGTTGTTCCCGAAAACTTTGCTGGCCTCAGACGTAGAAATCTGGTGAGCATGTCAAAACCCGGAGGGTTGTTGTTGTTGTTGTTGTTGTTGTTGTTGTTGTTGTTATTGTTGTTGTTGTTGTTGGGGTTGTTGTTGTTGTTATTCTGGTTCTGGATGAATGTTTTCATCATTTGCATAAGCTGTGTTTGCGCATTCATCATTTGTTGCATTTCCGGGGTGATGTTGTTGGGGTTGGGGTTTGCGCGACGGGGAGGCATCTGTGGTTTGTTGAAATAGATAAGAATGAGATACCCATAGATGTTTCATGCACAATACATCATAAGCAAACACATAACAAGCAACATAAGAATAAAAGTCCAACAACCACATAACATACTCATGAAGTAAAACACACAAGTGGCAAGCCATCCACATGTCGGATGGTCCAATAATAAGTTCGCAACAACAAGTATGAATATGAAAGGTAAACGAGTAGTCAAGTCTACTCATCAGCATCTATCTCCTCCTCGACGAAGGTAAGACCTGCGTTCTCCATCGCGGTCTTGTTCTCCTCAATCGTAGTGGTCAAAGAATCAACCTTGGTCTTGAGAGCCCTCTTCTGGGAGCGAAGCCTCTCAATAACCATCTACTGCTGCTCAAGCTCGAAGTCCTTGGACTTCAGTTCCTCGGTCATGTCCCGGATCTTCTTGTTCCTATCCTGGACGCGTTTTTCCTGACTCTTGAACTTGCGGTCCTGGGCCTCGAACTTTGTCTCCATTTCCTTGATCATCTCATCCTGCTGCGCAAAAAGCTTGTCCTTCTCGCGAAGCTGTACCTGAAGCTCGTCATTACCTAGCATGACGTTCGTCCTGTCCGTATCTACGTGCCTGAGAAGAGTCTCTAAGTCCTGAAGATAAAGATGTATCGGCTCCGCAGTGCTCCTCGAGTCGTTCTCAAAGTAGATGGACTCTCCATCAACATCACGTCTTCCGAAGACGTGAAAGTGAGTACCCCTAACCTGTCGGGAGTGACGGCCTAACAGTCGTCCTATCAAGTCCTGCATGACTACCTCCATGCCTCTCTCCCTGTCATCGTGCATCAGCTTGAAGACGATGGCCTCTGTAGTAGGCTCAGTCTGGCGTCCTGGCTGGGTCACCTTGAAGCCCCAGAGGTCCTTCCTCTCGAACTTGGTGAGTGGGTACACCGTGATGGTAGGAAGAGGGAGATCAAGCAGAGTGGTAAGCTCAATGATACGGGGACCAAAACGAGTAACCCGAAACTCCTCAACAGTGCTGATGGAAACAGGCATCTATTTATAAGATTGAAAAGGTTAGAACAACGCAATTCCAGGTAAATCAAGACTAACATTCATACATATCCATGAAACATAATTGTCACACCAGTCATGCATACATAAATCCATTACATCATTCAAGGTCCATACTTATTTAAAATATCTTTTGTAAATAAGGTAATAAGTGGTGGTCCAACTAACGAAGTGTCCTTACAATCCAATCTCCCGGGATCTATTATTAAACACAATGTTCCTAGAGGCAATCCACCAATCTTTCTCTCTTGACTCTATTACTAAGTCTATAACATCTCCCCTTATCTCTTGGTTGGTGTCTTCCAACTCTTGAGTAAGCTCCTTCTCTTTCTCTAAATCCTTTTGGAGGTTGAGCATTCTGCACTTGACTCTAGCACTTAGTTCTTTGATAGTCCTCCAAGCTGCATCCCTGGCTGACTCAAAGAATGTGGTGTGCATTGTAGTGTTGGTGTACATGCAGAATCCCCTTTCTTTGTGGTTGTCTTCCTTGTTTTGGTACAAGTGAAGTTGCACCCACCAATACTCCACTCCTTCATCCATCACTGGAAAGCCCTTGTACACGGCTTCACCATGTGCATCCATTGCCTCCATGAGGTCCTTAAGAATATTGGGAAACTCAGTTTCACACTCCAAGGTCATGGTCATGAGTGGTCCCTTCTTCACGGCTTCGTTGATGGAGTTCATCTACAAAGGAAGTTGAAAGAGATTAGAAAAGTTTTACGAGAAGAATAGACAAGTGTAGAAGTAGTTGAAAAACTTTTTCCTTAGTGGTTTTCCAGTCCTAGGGTCATAATCCTACAGGCAACACAGTGCTCTGATACCATCTGTTAGACCCCTCCTTTATAAAGGATAGGATCCCTGTGATTGCAATGCTAGTCCCTGGATCAATGCTAGCATCCACAGTTTAAGATGAAGTACACAGATACAAAGGTCATTTATTACATTCATTCCAGAGATAAAAACATAGTCTTTTACAACTCAGGGCCATAGGCCTAATACAAGAGTTTTAAGGAATGAGTAAATAACACAAGTCTTCATCTTCATGTGCCACAGGCAAGCATGTTGAGTGTAGACTCATGACTCCTAATCATCATCGGAGTAACCTGCAACATCACAAGTTACAGCCACAGATGGTCAATACTTTGGAATAGTATTGGCAAGTGATACCTTAGTATATTTTAAGTGGACTATAATACTATATGCATTTGGGCTAAGTGTAGCTTGGCTTGCTTTGCTTGAAAATAAGTTTTTCCTATTAGTTGAAATCACTAAGTTTTTCTTTGTCAAAACATTCCCAAGAAACCACCAATAGACATTGGGGTCTTTCACCCTTGTTCACCCACAAATTTTTACTTAGAAGTTGGAGTGATGAGATTCTTGTAGCTTCCATGTCTTGATGCTCAAAAGTGTCCATTGCCTTGGACTAGGCTAAGTACTTAGGTTTTCCATCTGCAGAGGTTGTGCAGTTTCCCACTGACTTGGTTTCCCAAGACAGGACCTTTCAGAAGCCTTTCCTTAGTCAAATGGACGCGCTCCATCCTATCATCCCATCTACCACCAACTGTCCAAATGACTAAGTTCTAGCAACCTATATGATCAAGGCAGAGCCCATATTGCCAAGTGGTTGCACTGTAAGCTTTCTCAACACTTGGCCTCCAAATCCCTTTGTTCCTGGGTGGCTTACCACAAGTGAGATACACAACCCAAGTCCATGGCCTTGTGTAACCACTCAACATAACCCACACTTTCCATTCCACCCAGGAGGTTCATTTAACTTAGTGGTTTTATTAGGAAAGTATAAGTCTCATGACTTAGAAATATTTTCTTCATAGTAAGTGTAGTTTTCACCAACCCTTGTTTTGCCATAAGCTAGGCTAAGCAAAGTAAAGCAACTTATCTTAGGGATAATTCCTTAGCAATTCTACTAGACTACATAGGATTTCCCATCTTTTGCATTAAACAAAATAACATGCAATACTATAACAAAAATATCTAATGCTAGTTCAAAAACATGGGACAAACATATTCATGTAAATATCACTTGCCTTGGTAGTGGGGAGAGTAGCACTCTTCACAATCACAATCACTAGCAAAATCTACACAAGAAATTAAAGCATACAATTACACACAATTATATACAACCAAAAATAATATGAATGCATGCATGCAAAAATTTACTAAGTGTTGATTTTTGAAAATTCTACCAAGTATGCTCATGACTACAGAAACTTAATATGTCACAAGTTTGCCAACTAAACTTATTTGGCCCAAAATAATTTTACCAAATAAATCTATATCTAAAAATAGCCTTAAACTTGTTCTACAAAATAAAATCATTTTAACTGTTACTATATGCTAAATAAATTGGATATTCATAAAGGCCTTGTTTCACTGAATCCAACGGTATAAAGTTTGCAAAAATCTAACGTGGCAATCGAAAGTTATGAGCATTTGAATTTGGATCAAATTTCTGGTTTTTAAATCTATTTTCAGATCTAACCTAGCCACGTCATGTTCTTATTCGCCCATACCGTTTCGCCTTGGATCGAGCTCCACACCGTAGTAGGATCTAAATGAAATCTGGCGGCTCAGATCGCGTACCTCTTCGGTTTAAGTGGATCTATCCTAGCGCCACGATACAGATCTAACGTTGCTATCGATCGGCCAAGAAGCTGGCGGGCGTGGCTACGGCGGCATGATCGATCGGGAGCGGGCGCACAGGGTAAGTGAGAACGAGGAGTAGCTCACCGTGCTCGAGGAGGTCTTGGCGAAGCTTCGTCGTACTCGCGGTTGGTCAAGGGCGCTCGCACGGTTGTGATTACTCACGGAGTGGAGGACAGTCGGTGTGTCGGTCGTGGTCGTCAGGACGCTGTGAACCACCCCAAGGCAAGACGAGGACACGATTAGATTCACAGAGTCAAGGCAGAGTTGTGTGCTTGAACTAGAAGTCACGGGGCGGTCGGGGCTTACCACTAGAGCTCGCGGAGTTCAGATCAAGACGGCGGCCTAGTCGATCTTTGTCGAGCTACGGTTCATGCGAGGGTAAACGAAATGTGTCAAAAGAAGCGCAGAGGCTTACTGATCTAGTTTGCAAGAACGAGAGGCAGAGGGAAGCTCAGAACTCACCGGAATTTGCGGCGATCGCCGGAGACGCGGGTTGAGAGGGTAATACTGCACTGGTGGCGCTCTGGGTCCGGGGTTGGGGAGAAGAGAGAGGGGACAGAGGGGGTTCTTATAGCCTGGTCACGAGCGAAAATCACTCGGCCAATAACTCGAATTGACGTGAATTAAACAACTGAACGCCTGCGTTGATTTGGGGATGAGCGGGTCGATGCGGGTGGAGACGACGGCGTGGAGATGGCCCGCTTGTCGCGAGGTGTGCGAGTATAGGTGGGGTCCGCTGGCTCGGCAGCTTGGCGTGAGAGAAGAATAAGAAGTCCCGGGTGGGCTTCTTGGCTCGATTCTTCTTTGGGCGGATTCGCCGTGGCCTTTTCTATTGAGGAGTCCTTTTCTTTTTCTAAATTCATTTTCTGGTATGAATTTGATATGAATTCAAATCCTTTTGAATCCAAACTGCTTTGGGGATTTTTGCAGGGTTTTGTGGATTCATAAACAGTCATTTTAACTAAGTGGTTACTTTGCAAGGCTTGGTCAAGCTTGGTTTCAAAGTAAACAGAGACTTGCTCTAGTTTGTAAATATTTGAAAAGGATTTTGAAACCATTTCTAAATTTAGAATCTTGGTTTAAAAACTTCACCTAATCTTTCCATCAATAGAGGCAAGCAAACTAGTACCTAAACATTCCAATTTCAAAAGGTGATGGACATATGAGATAAATTGCCCACATGAAATCATAGCTCAACTTCTATCTCTAAATGGTTTTTGAGAAAACCCTAAATGCAAAGATGATATGAATGAGTTTTGAAACTATGATTTTTGGGATGTTACACTTTAACTTTGGAACTCATCCAAATCCATTATGGAACTCACTTTCCATTATATTGTGCCACCCTTGGTTTAGATTGAGATAAACTTAATTTGTACTTTGTGACAAAACTAGTATCAATGTAGTACTTTTACAATGAACTAACCATCTATTTGTCACTTCTACAAATAATATACTCTTAGTTCTTCCAAAAGATCATAAGAATATTCTTACTATTGTCCAATGATCATCTTATGAATCATTCTGGTATATGCTCACAACATTTAGAGCATAGGACATATCTGGATTTGTACATATCACAGTATGATTGATATAAATACTCTTTGTGATCAAGTATCAATCTATACTTGAATCTTGTTTCACTTTACCAAATGTCAATACATTTGAATATATCATCAATATTGAACTCATTCAATCCTTTCTGTGTGACAAGAAACTTTCTTGTAGTTTCTATATTGAACTCATTCAATATCTCGTCTATGTACTTCTGGCACAACCATATTAGCGTCTATTCATGTCAAATATTTGGGTTTTGCCTAAGTCTTTCATCAGGATGAAATTCTTAATATGTGTTAATAAAATATACATCTTTTCCAATCAACAATATGTCCTCCACATAATGTATTAGAAATTGTCTTAGCGCTCCCACTTAATTTCTTGCAAATGCAAGCATCTTCATTGTCTCTGATGAAATTAAACTCTTTTAACAGTTTCATCATAGTGAAGATTCCAACTCCGCTATGCTTACTTCAACCATTGAAGTTTGCATATGCTTTTAGCATCCTTTGAATTAACAAAACCCTATGGACCGTGTTATGCACATGTCCTAGGTAACAATTCTATTAGAAGAACTTGTTTTGTTTATTCAACTACCACATAACAAAATTATATGTAGTGGTTGCTATATTAATCCGTCTAGACTAAATATCGCTATGAAAGATCAGATCTTGTCATAGTCAACCTTTGAACATTGTTGTGAACTCTTTCCCAACATGTCGATAATTTCATAGATGTGAAACATCCATGTCTATTTCTTTATAGATCCAAATACGACTGTAAGGTCTTGTACCTTTCCTGAGGGTCTTTCAAGTTCAAAGCTTGATCTCTCGTATATGGAACTATCACGGATTTTATGGCTTCAAGCCATTTGACAGAGTAAGGGCCCATCATCACTTCTTTGTATGTAGTCAGATAATTATTGCCAAATAATGATTGAACTCTCAAATCTTGGTATTTGATTGTTTACTCGACCTACTTGGTTCAATAGAAAACTTTGACCTTCGTAACCACAACCTTTGAGGCACGTGAGCCATGAGCATTGTTGCTGCCTCCGGAATACTTTTCGGCGTTGCGCAACTCTGCACATATAGCTAAGGTTCTTTTAACCTTATCAAAGTTCTATTGTCCTTCCACTTAAATTTTCACGAAAAATTCCTTCTCAAAGAAACTTGACGTTCTAAGCAACAAACACTTTTGTCTCCGGTGTTTATGGAGGATTACTTAACAGTTATACAAAGACAGGTTCATCCGACTTTGGTTGCACACATCTTTCTTATGCATAGCATACCAATGTTTTAAGAAAGGACTACTTGGGTTTTATCCCAAACCATAACTTTATATGGTGTCATTTCAACGGATTATGATGAAGCTATTTTCAGTGGAAAAATGGTAGTCTCTAAAGCTTTTAATCTTTAAAATATAATGGCAGTTTTATGAATTATACCTTTGATCTTACCATGTCAAACAAGGTTTAATTACATATCTCGAATGCTCCATACTCTTATGGTGTTTCGGGAAATGCAAATCCACGGAAAGATTCCATAAATCTTAGGTATTATGCTAAATTTGTAACTCAAATATCTTCCTTTATGATCTTTATCATAAACTGTTTATATTCTTGTTACAATGATTTTGCACTTCATCTTGAAAGTCTTTGAACTTTTCAAATGTTTCATACTTCATCCTTATTAAGTAAATATTCATATATTCACTCAAATTTTCGGAGAAAGCATATGAAGTTGAAATCCATCGCTCTTGACTACACATAATGGACTTCGTACAACAATATGTACAAGTTCCAATAAGCTAGTCATTCGTTCCCTTTTGGCCTATGAACGAAATTTTAATTATTTCTAGGAAATTTTCACAAGCTTCATTTGATCAAAATCAAAAGACTCCAAAATCCATCCACATGGAGTTTCTTCATGTTTTCTTTCAAATATAATTTAAACGGCGATGTCACTTCCTAAGTGATCTTTCAATCAATTTGTCTTTCGACATTTTTAGCACTAGTTTTATGGATGTGATTTCTCCAACGATATTTGTGAATCATCCATCTTTTATGGATTACGGCAATTATTTGAACAACCCTTTTGTTCTCATAATACCTGATAAAACAAATCTTGAAGGCAAACTTTGACGTTTAACGAGTAACACAATAACCCTTTTATTTGTTCTCGATGAACATCATCACATACTCTTTTGCTAGTTACTTAGGCCATTGTAATTCATGAATTCTGTTGTTTCGTATGACAATTCACACCAACAAATTTAGTATAAAATACTTAAGAACCACATTGTTTAATAAGCAAAGAATATAGCCATAACATGTATATCATCTATATACCTAAACTGAACAATTCTAGTCTTTTCTTTTCTGCCATCTATTTATGAGATTCTCTTTCAGTATTTCCTTTTCTGTTTGAAACAATCTATCAACATCAATAGTGGAGTCATACATATGACACATAGCCCAAAGCGTGTATAGTTATATACCAATGTCTTTGGACTTGCACTTTGAAGTAGATCACCATTATCAAATGTTTGGTGTTCTTTCAAATTCCTTTCTTTAGTAATCTCTTGGTGTAGTAAACATTTTACCTACATCAAATATTCACCCTCATCATGGTATTATCCATGATTAAACTATTTTTAGCTTGTAACGGTGAATTGCGAGTATAATGTTGCTCTCCAAAACCTTTTGGAGGATTAGGACAACTAGTGTCTCCAACCTTTTGCAAATTCTCATCAAATATGAGAAAATGACTTTTGTCATATTATACTCTATCATGTTGCAACCAAAACTTCGTTTCAGATATCATAATATCTTCCACACATCATGATTTATGAAACAACTCTTTCAGATCCTAGATAAACTTTAGATTAACACTTCAAAACAATACGATACCAGTTCGTAAAGTAACTAACTAGAATTCTATAGTTCTATCATCTCAATTATAACTAAGCGTAAGGTGTTAAACGAATGCCAATGACTACAACAACTATGCAAATTCACTTTGATTTAATTTATGATAAATAGTGTTCAACTTTAATCATATTGCCGTTGAACTCCCACTCAAAACGATATCCCTCACATTGTTTTAGTGATCACACGAACCAAATCCACCACATCAAAACCGATCATCACGAGAGTTGATGTAGCTTCAATGGCGAACAATCAACATGTTCATCATATCTACTATATGACTCATGCTTTACCTTTCGGTGATCCGTGTTCCGAGACCATGTCTGTACATGCTAGGCTTGTCAAGATTAACCTTAGATTCCGCATGAGCAAATCTGGCTTGCTCACGTTGTATACACTCGCAGAATCTAACACACCCGATCATCACGTGGTGCTTCGAAACAACGAGCTTTAGCAACGGTGCTTACTAAGGATGAACACTTTAAAACTTGAAATTCATGTGCATGAGGGATCATCTTATAATGCTACCGTCGTCTACTAAGCAATACAAGATGCATAAAGGATTAACATCACATGCAATTCATAATATGTGATATGATATGGCCTTTCTTCTTTGTACTTCCGATCTCCATCTTCTAGCACGAACATGATCTCCATCATCACCGACATTGCATCAAGGTCAATGATGCTTCTCCATGGTTGTCGTCCACCGGCTTCAACTATTACAACTACTTTGAATAGACACGCGGGTCTTAACAGAAATTAAAGACAACCATATGGCTCCTGCTAGTTGCCGACTTACAATAAGGAACATTGCATACATCATATATAATCACAATCATGGCCATATCACATCACTGCACACCCCTGCAAAACAAAGTTAGACGCCTCTACTTTCTTTGCATATTTTACGTGGTTTGGGGCTTGCAATAAGTGTCGTTCTAACTTACGAACAAGAACCACAACATTGATACTAGTATTGTTAATCACCCGTTGTAAATTGGATCTTAACTATGGTAGGAGAAACAGGCACCCGCAAAGTCACTTATGCAATACAAGTTGCATGTCAAGCGTGGAGCAAGTCTCATGAACGATGTCATGTAAGGTTAGCCCGGGCCGCTTCATCCCAACATACCGCAAGATGCAAAGTACACAAGAAGCAATTGATAATAAAAGCATCAACGCCCACAATGACCATTGTGTTCTACTCGTGCAAACAGATCTACATATAGACACGGCTCTGATACCACTGTAGGGGTTCGTAGCATGGAAAACAAAAAAATTCTACCGCATGCACACAAACAAGCCAAGATCTATCTACTAGATTGTAGCAACGAGTCGATAGAGGAACTTACCCTCGAAGATTCCAAAGTTAACGAGCAGATTCTCGTGGGTGATGTAGTCGACACTTGCCGATCTCAAGATCGCTGAGAGCGATCCTTCCGGCTGCGTTAGCGGCTCGCGGTCACATCGCTCGGTACTCGACGAAGACCTTCCTCTCCTTGTTCCAAGAAAGCGGAGGTTGTCGCACTCTCGCGATTCCAAAGACGACGTGGTACCGGAAGTAGAGGGGAGATCTCGCAGGGCTTCGCCTTAAGCCGGAGCGAGTATGGTGGACTATGAGAGAGCCTTGGTGATCTAGGGTTTAGACACACCAATTAGAAGGGGCTAAACCGGCGGCTAGGGCAATTAGAAGCTCTAACTCGGCGGCTTGGGAGAAATCCCTAGGTTGTGGCTAGGGTTTAGGTTTAGAGGGAGGCAACTTGTGTGTGCTAGGAGGGAGCCCTGCCCCTCCTTATATAGGTGGAGGGGCCGGCCAGCCAAGGGGAGGGAGTGGAGTCCCTCCCCAACTCGGCTTGGGTGGTGCGCCGGCTTGGGAAGGAGGGACTCCCTCCCCAACTCGGTTTCACCTTCCTCCTCTTTTCCACTTTCCAAATTTAGCCGTTTGACTTTTCAATTTAGCTATTTGACTTTTCAAACTAGGATTTGAATTAATCCTTTATTTGGAACAACGATGACACTTAGTACATTCATGTACCCCTTCCCCTCCGGAGTGCCGGACATTCTGGAACCTTCTAGAACATTCCCGATGAAAACACCGGAATCATTCCCCAACTCCGAAATAGGACTTTCCTTATATGAATCTTATTCTCCGGACTATTCCGGATCTCCTCGTGATATCCCGGATCCCATCCGAGACTCCGAACAACATTCGGTCTCTTACTCATCATACCATAACTACTCAAACAACGTCGAATCCTTAAGTGTGTCTCCCTACGGTTCGTGAATTATGCGGACATGATCGAGACACTTCTCCGATCAATAACCAATAGAGGAATCTGGAAATTCATATGGCTCCCACATATTTCTACGATTACTTTGCGATCGAATGAACCACTTACATACGATACCAATTTCCCTTTGTCTCACGATAGTTTACTTATCCGAGGTTTTGATCGTCGGTATCTCTGCATACCTAGTTCAACCTCGTTACCGATAAGTACTCTTTTCTCGTTCCCATGATATGTGATCCCTTGTGAGCCAGTCACATGCTTGCAATCTAATTGGATGACATTCCACCGAGAGGGCCCAGAGTATATCTATCCGTCATATGGATGGACAAATCCCACTCTTGATCCATGTGTCTCAACCAATACTTTCCGAACACTCAATGCCACCTTTATAGCCACCCAGTTACGGTGTGGTGTTTGATGTCATCAAAGCATCCATCCGGTAAAGGTGATATGCATGATCTCATGGTCGAAGGAATTAGGTTACTATGTATCAGAAAGCATATAGCAATTGAACTATTGAAATGACTTGATCTTTATGCTATGCTTATCTATAGGAGTATGTCCATCACATCATTCTCCTAATGATATGACCCTGTTGTTAATAACATCTCTATGTTCATGATCAGGAAACCATGATCATATATTAACCAACAAGCTAGTTTAACAAGAGGCTTTACTAGGGACTCTTTTATGTTTACAAATCACACAAGTATTAATGTTTCCGGTTAATACAATTATAGCATGGTATGTAAACATTTATCATAAGTATGAAGATATGATAATAACCACTTTATTATTGCCTCTTGGGCATATCTCCAAGAGTCTCCCACTTGCACTAGAGTCAATAATCTAGTTTCAAACCTTTGTGTATTCAACACCTATGGCTTTCCGGTGTTGTATGTACACAATAGTGGTCAACTGATCTGCGGATCTGACACTTCCAGGTCCTTGTGTAATTGCATGTCTTTGCGTCTCTACGCATCACTCATTCTCTAATGACATGGCTTCGTACAAATTTGGTCCTTTGGTGTGACCTTTAGTTCTTTGGGGTTAAAAACATGTTGATAATATCGTCGTACAATATATTTTCATAGTATTATCCCACTGTGAACTACACCTAGTTTGATAACAAACTACTTGACACAAATGCCCTCTTTTGCTGCTAAAATAGCAGTCATACACTTAGCCTTTTGTTGTAGTATCTGTCACAATGTCTTTAACTTTGGAACTCATCCAAATCCATTATGGAACTCACTTTCCATTATATTGTGCCACCCTTGGTTTAGATTGAGATAAACTTAATTTGTACTTTGTGACAAAACTAGTATCAATGTAGTACTTTTACAATGAACTAACCATCTATTTGTCACTTCTACAAATAATATACTCTTAGTTCTTCCAAAAGATGTAGGGGTCCCAACCTAATAAGGTAGAGTCCTCCTGTGTTTTACAATGCTAGTCCCTGGATCAATAGCTAGCATCCACAGTTAAGATGTAATATCAAGAAACAAAGGTCATAATATAACTTTATAACCAGGAATAACATAATTTTTATTACATCTTACATAGCTCATATGGCTATTACATTACGTTGCAGCGGAATAACTATGGTCAAGTGGTCCTTCATCTTCAAAGTGCCACAGGCAGATGTTGGTTGTAGACTTTGTAATCCTAAACAATCATTCTTCACTAAAATCAATCAAACCTGCAACATACAAGTTACAGCCACAAAGGGTCAATACATTTGAATTGTATTGGCAAGTGATACTATGGTAGTATAGTGGAGTCTATCATCTATATGCATTTGGCTAAGTGGAGTTGAGGCTTGCATTGCTCAAAATAGATTTTTCTTATCATTTTGAAAATACTAAGTTTTTATTTGACAAAATCATTTCCCTCAATCAAAGATTTCAAGATCCTTGTACCAAGCCATCTCTCCATCAATGATTGAAGAATTCAAACAACCCTTGTTCAAACCACAAGTTTTAACTTAGAAATTTGAATGATGAGATTCTTGATTGCTTCCATGTCTTGATGCTCAAATTGTCCTTTACCAGGGACATGGCTAAGTACTTAGATTTTACACTCTGCAGAGGTGGTGCACTTTACCCACAAGACTTGGTTTCCCAAGACAAAATCTTTCAGAAGCCTTCCCTTAGACCAAAATGGACGCGCTCCAACCTATCAAACACTACCACCCGCTGTCCATATGGCTAAGTTCTTGCAACCTATATGATCATGGCAGAGCCCATATTGCCAAGTGGTTGCACTTGAAGCTTCTCAAAATTTGACATCTCAAATCTCTTTGTTCCTGGGTGGCCATCCACAAGTGTGATACACAAGGTTCAACAGTCCCCTGGCCTTGTGTAACCACTCAACATATCCCAATCCTTCCATTCCACCCAGGTGATTCATTAACTTAGTTGTTTTTATTAAACAAAACATAAGTCCTCAGACTTAGAATATTTTTCCATAGTGTGAATATATTTTCCACCCATGTTTTCTATTAGCTAGGCTAAGCTTGGTAGTAATTGGAAACTTTACTTAGGAAAATCCTACTAAGGATTCATCTACTAGGTTTTCCTATAGCAAGATCTATACTTAGAAAAATCCATGCAAGTTTTACTTAGCAAAATCACTAATGCATAGAGAAAGTAATGGGACAAAAAGTATGAAGCATCACTTGCCTTTTTGGTAGGGAATGGTAGTTCACTCCTTGATCTTGCTAGTCTCACACTTCACTACAAGTCCAACAAGAAAACACTAATTCAATTTACATTCCAAACCAATAATCACTCAAACAATTTCACACACACAAAACAATGGAAACGAATTCATGCATGGGAGCATGTACAAGATAGTTTTATTTTGCAAAGGAGGTCTCTATGGGTTTCTAAACTTTGTAAGATCCAATTTGGTCATTTTCCAAAGTGGCAAAGTCATTAGCAAGAGGGTTTTGTCTAAAAACTATTTTTAAATCCATTTATCATTTCATGTGGTGAAAAATGTTTTTATTAAGGCAAAACTCTTAAGTTGTTCACCAAATGAGTTGCTATTGCAAATCTTGGTGTTTTTGGGTCAGTAGGTTTGGTCTAAACCATTTCCTCAAAGTTTTCTTTTCCAAAAACATTTTTATAATAAAATCAACAATTTCATTTGGCTAGAAATGACTAAGTCAAGTAATTCAACCTAAATTTTACCAAAATCATTTTTAACACCAAAGGTTGGTTCCTAAGGTCAATAAGGTCACAAAAAACCATTTTGCAAAGGTTTTAATCCAAAAATCATTTTTAAACAATTTTTGTACTCTAAACAAGCATACAAAAGTTTCTGCAAATTCAAACAATATAACAGATACTATTTGTCAAACTAAGGCCATGGTTGGCTAGGGCTTGTTCTCCTGAATCCATTGATATAAAATTTGCCAAATTTGGACGTGTGGATCAAAAGATATGAGGGTTTGAAGTTTGTAAATAATTCTGATTTCAAATTCTAATTTCAATCTATCTGGTGACACGCGGCGGCTTCCTATTCGTCGGTACCGTTTCGGTTGGATCACGCGACGACAGCCGTTGGATTAAGTTAAATCGTAAGCAGAGGTTACTACCGCTTGATTAAATTCTATCGTGCCTTACGATGACGATCTAACGGCTAGGCACCCCACCAGATGGGCGGCGATATGTTACCGGCGGGCGGCGATTAAGCGGCGCTGGCGATGCAGAAGCGAGAGAGAGGTAGGAAGCTCACGGGTTCGTGGAGCGATGCTCAACGTGGTTTCGAGGAGGCGAGGGTGCTGGGCGATACTAATCGCTTCGAGTTCGCTCGGCGTCGGGCGCGTTCAGGCGTCGCTGGGGTTGTTGCTACAAGGCACGGAAGAGGGAACGGAGAATGGGGTTAGCTTCGTGCACGGTTCCCTGACAAGTTAGCATCAACTCGAGGAAAGGGGGTGGTCTAGCTTACCGGGGAGGGGTTCGTCGGAGAAACCAGATGGTGGCGATAGCGGTTGTCGTTGCCGACGTTACAGGGCTTCAGCGGTGAGTGGAAGCGCCGGAGAAGCGCCAAGGCTAGGAGAGTGTGAGTGTGATTAGGGAGGCTAGGGGCGGTGTCGTGGGCGAAATCGATGAGGAAGGTCGTGAGCCGAGGGTGCTCGAGCGTGTCGAGGCGGCCTGGGGCGGTCTGGGAAGAAGAAGGAGGGAAAGCGGAGGAGTGGCTGGCGTTTAAAGGGGCGTGGTCATTACAAGGATTCAATGTCTCCTTCACGCGTAATCAATCGCCGGAGTTACTCACTGCAACGGTCAGGGCGACGGAGTCCGGTTGAAGACGATGAACAGAGGAGGGTGGGTCCGCTTGGCAGTGAAAGAAAGGGAGTGGTGGGGGCGATGGTCATTCTCTTCGCGTTAATTTTCCGAGTGAGAGAAGAAAGCGGTTGGGGAGGAATCTGCTGTGGGACTATTGGGCCTTGTTGGTCTGCATTTCCTCTCTTTTTTTTCTGTCTATTTGTTTTATTCTTTTCTATTTTATTTTCTGATTTGATTATTCAAACACATGATTCAATCAACCAAATAAATTCAAACCAACATCACACTTCACACTTTTGAACTTGATTCTGTTCAGTAACAAATACCAAAATTCTAAAATAAAATAATATTTTAATTCATTTTAGGATCCATTCATTAATTAAATAAAATGTACTTTTAGTTATTTATTTTAATAGGGTTTGATTTATTTCACCATTTTAAATCCAATATTTTCAGAACAAATCAGTAGGTTTTATTTGGAAATAAATAATATTTGGAAAACTTGTTTAAAATAAAATAATCCTTTTACTTTAGGGTTCATTAATAATTATATACAATGGGCTTTAGTTATTAAATCATATAGAGTTTGATTTTATTAATAAAATCTTTATTTGAAACTAAATATCTTCAAAACCAAATTAGTGGGTTTTATTTGGGAAATATAGAATACTTGGAGATTTGTTTTAAAATAAAATAACATTTTATTTTAGGGTCCATTATTAATTAATATAATAGACTTTCATTATTAGTTCAAATAGGATTTATTTTATTTGAGATATTTATTTTGAATCTAAAATAAAGCCAAAACACTTTAGTAGGTTTTATTAGAGAATATAAAATACTTGGAAAACCTATTTTAAACAATTTAATAAGTCTTGATGTTTTAATTAAAATAGTAAAACCTTTAATAATAAATTTTGATATTAATTCCTTATTATTTTATTTTAAATAAACCTTTGTTATTTTTATTCAAAACTAAATGTTTTAATTCCCAAAGTTTGGTCAAGGTTTAATTTGGCTTTATCAAATATTCTTTATTTATAAATCCACCATTTCTTCTGATAATAAATCTTTTATTAAAGGATCTAATAATAGTAATTCAAAAACATTTTTAATTTCCTTTATTAAATGTTTTTCTTTATGAACCCTTTTATTTTATTTATTTTAAATTGGTTTGAGGTTCCAATTAAATTCAAAAGTTTCTTCTGGCTCTGAAATTTGAACAGGGTTTTATTTAATTCATTTATTTTCACATTACAAGATTTGGAAAATCTTGGGATGTGACAAAAGATCATAAGAATATTCTTACTATTGTCCAATGATCATCTTATGAATCATTCTGGTATATGCTCACAACATTTAGAGCATAGGACATATCTAGATTTGTACATATCACAGTATGATTGATATAAATACTCTTTGTGATCAAGTATCAATCTATACTTGAATCTTGTTTCACTTTACCAAATGTCAATACATTTGAATATATCATCAATATTGAACTCATTCAATCCTTCTGTGTGACAAGAAACTTTCTTGTAGTTTCTATATTGAACTCATTCAATATCTCGTCTATGTACTTCTGGCACAACCATATTAGCGTCTATTCATGTCAAATATTTGGGTTCTGCCTAAGTCTTTCATCAGGATGAAATTCTTAATATGTGTTAATAAAATATACATCTTTTCCAATCAACAATATGTCCTCCACATAATGTATTAGAAATTGTCTTAGCGCTCCCACTTAATTTCTTGCAAATGCAAGCATCTTCATTGTCTCTGATGAAATTAAACTCTTTTAACAGTTTCATCATAGTGAAGATTCCAACTCCGCTATGCTTACTTCAACCATTGAAGTTTGCATATGCTTTTAGCATCCTTTGAATTAACAAAACCCTATGGACCGTGTTATGCACATGTCCTAGGTAACAATTCTATTAGAAGAACTTGTTTTGTTTATTCAACTACCACATAACAAAATTATATGTAGTGGTTGCTATATTAATCCGTCTAGACTAAATATCGCTATGAAAGATCAGATCTTGTCATAATCAACCTTTGAACATTGTTGTGAACTCTTTCCCAACATGTCAATAATTTCATAGATGTGAAACATCCATGTCTATTTCTTTATAGATCCAAATACGACTGTAAGGTCTTGTACCTTTCCTGAGGGTCTTTCAAGTTCAAAGCTTGATCTCTCGTATATGGAACTATCACGGATTTTATGGCTTCAAGCCATTTGACGGAGTCAGGGCCCATCATCACTTATTTGTATGTAGTCAGATCATTATTGCCAAATAATGATTTAACTCTCAAATCTTGGTATTTGATTGTTTACTCGACCTACTTGGTTCAATAGAAAACTTTGACCTTCGTAACCACAACCTTTGAGGCATGTGAGCCATGAGCATTGTTGCTGCCTCCGGAACACTTTTCGGCGCTGCGCAACTCTGCACATATAGCTAAGGTTCTTTTAACCTTATCAAAGTTCTATTGTCCTCCCACTTAACTTTTCACGAAAAATTCCTTCTCAAAGAAACTTGACGTTCTAAGCAACAAACACTTTTGTCTCCGGTGTTTATGGAGGATTACTTAACAGTTATACAAAGACAGGTTCATCCGACTTTGGTTGCACACATCTTTCTTATGCATAGCATACCAATGTTTTAAGAAAGGACTACTTGGGTTTTATCCCAAACCATAACTTTATATGGTGTCATTTCAACGGATTATGATGAAGCTCTTTTCAGTGGAAAAACGGTAGTCTCTAAAGCTTTTAATCTTTAAAATATAATGGCAGTTTTATGAATTATACCTTTGATCTTACCATGTCAAACAAGGTTTAATTACATATCTCGAATGCTCCATACTCTTATGGTGTTTCGGGAAATGCAAATCCATGGAACGATTCCATAAATATTAGGTATTATGCTAAACTTTGTAACTCAAATATCTTCCTTTATGATCTTTATCATAAACTGTTTATATTCTTGTTACAATGATTTTGCACTTCATCTTGAAAGTCTTTGAACTTTTCAAATGTTTCATACTTCATCCTTATTAAGTAAATATTCATATATTCACTCAAATTTTTGGAGAAAGCATATGAAATTGAAATCCATCGCTCTTGACTACACATAATGGACTTCGTACAACAATATGTACAAGTTCCAATAAGCTAGTCATTCGTTCCCTTTTGGCCTATGAACGAAATTTTAATTATTTCTAGGAAAGTTTCACAAGCGTCATTTGATCAAAATCAAAAGACTCCAAAATCCATCCACATGGAGTTTCTTCATGTTTTCTTTCAAATATAATTTAAACGGCGATGTCACTTCCTAAGTGATCTTTCAATCAATTTGTCTTTCGACATTTTTAGCACTAGTTTTATGGATGTGATTTCTCCAACGAGATTTGTGAATCATCCATATTTTATGGATTACGGAAATTATTTGAACAACCCTTTTGTTCTCATAATACATGATAAAACAAATCTTGAAGGCAAACTTTGACGTTTAACGAGTAACACAATAACCCTTTTATTTGTTCTCGATGAACATCATCACATATTCTTTTGCTAGTTACTTAGGCTATTGTAATTCATGAATTCTGTTGTTTCGTATGACAATTCACACCAACAAATTCAGTATAAAATACTTAAGAACCACATTGTTAAATAAGCAAAGAATATAGCCATAACATGTATATCATCTATATACCTAAACTGAACAATTCTAGTCTTTTCTTTTCTGCCATATATTTATGAGATTCTCTTTCAGTATTTCCTTTTCTGTTTGAAAGAATCTATCAACATCAATAGTGGAGTCATACATATGACACATAGCCCAAAGCGTGTATAGTTATATACCAATGTCTTTGGACTTGCACTTTGAAGTAGATCACCATTATCAAATGTTTGGTGTTCTTTCAAATTCCTTTATTTAGTAATCTCTTGGTGTAGTAAACATTTTACCTACATCAAATATTCACCCTCAGCATGGTATTATCCATGATTAAACTATTTTTAGCTTGTAACGGTGAATTGCGAGTATAATGTTGCTCTCCAAAACCTTTTGGAGGATTAGGACAACTAGTGTCTCCAACCTTTTGCAAATTCTCATCAAATATGAGAACATGACTTTTGTCATATTATACTCTATCATGTTGCAACCAAAACTTCGTTTCAGATATCATAATATCTTCCACAAATCATGGTTTCTGAAACAACTCTTTCAGATCCTAGATAACCTTGATATTAAGACAATCCTTTGAATATCAAGAATCATGGAAACAAACATGATACTCATACACTAACTCTTGGAATTGTTACTCTTGTTTTAATACCAATTATTAAACTTCATGGAGTAACCGGAACTTACTGAAAGTTTGCAATAGGACTTTTAAACTGTAGATTAACACTTCAAAACAATACGATACCAGTTCGTAAAGTAACTAACCAGAATTCTATAGTTCTATCATCTCAATTATAACTAAGCGTAAGGTGTTAAACGGATGCCAATGACTACAACAACTATGCAAATTCACTTTGATTTAATTTATGATAAATAGTGTTCAACTTTAATCATATTGCCGTTGAACTCCCACTCAAAAAAATATCCCTCACATTGTTTTAGTGATCACACGAACCAAATCCACCACATCAAAACCGATCATCACGAGAGTTGATGTAGCTTCAATGGCGAATAATCAACATGTTCATCATATCTACTATATGACTCATGCTTTACCTTTCGGTGATCCGTGTTTCGAGACCATGTCTATACATGCTAGGCTCGTCAAGATTAACCTTAGATTCCGCATGAGCAAATCTGGCTTGCTCACGTTGTATACACTCGCAGAATCTAACACACCCGATCATCACGTGGTGCTTCGAAACAACGAGCTTTAGCAACGGTGTTACTAAGGATGAACACTTTAAAACTTGAAATTCATGTGCATGAGGGATCATCTTATAATGCTACCGTCGTCTACTAAGCAATACAAGATGCATAAAGGATTAACATCACATGCAATTCATAATATGTGATATGATATGGCCTTTCTTCTTTGTACTTCCGATCTCCATCTTCTAGCACGAACATGATCTCCATCATCACCGACATTGCATCAAGGTCAATGATGCTTCTCCATGGTTGTCGTCCACCGGCTTCAACAATTACAACTACTTTGAATAGACACGCGGGTCTTAACAGAAATTAAAGACAACCATATGGCTCCTGCCGGTTGCGACTTACAATAAGGAACATTGCATACATCATATATAATCACAATCATGGCCATATCACATCATCAGACACCGCAAAACAAAGTTAGACGCCTCTACTTTCTTTGCATATTTTACGTGGTTTGGGGCTTTCAATAAGTGTCGTTCTAACTTACGAACAAGAACCACAACATTGATACTAGTATTGTTAATCACCCGTTGTAAATTGGATCTTAACTATGCTAGGAGAAACAGGCACCATAAAGCCACTTATGCAATACAAGTTGCATGTCAAGCGTGGAGCAAGTCTCGTGAACGATGTCATGTAAGGTTAGCCCGGGCCGCTTCATCCCAACATACCGCAAGATGCAAAGTACACAAGAAGCAATCGACAATAAAAGCATCAACGCCCACAATGACCATTGTGTTCTACTCGTGCAAACAGATCTACATATAGACACGGCTCTACCACTATAGGGGTTCGTAGCCTGGAAAACAAAAAATTTCTACCGCATGCACACAAACAAGCCAAGATCTATCTACTAGATTGTAGCAACGAGTCGATAGAGGAACTTACCCTCGAAGATTCCAAAGCGGTTAACGAGAGCAGATTCTCATGGGTGATGTAGTCGTACACTTGCCGATCTCAAGATCGCGTAGACGATCCTTCCGACGCTGCGTTCGAGCGCTTCATGATCGGTCACACGTTCGATTTTCGATGAAGACCTTCCTCTCCCTTGTTCCAGTGACGGAGGTTGTAGCACTCTCCTTGCGATTAAAGAAGACGGCGCAGTGGTAACGAGTAGAGGGAGATCTCGCAGGCCTTAAGCCGGAGCGAGTATGGTGGACTATGAGAGAGCCTTGGTGATCTAGGGTTTAGACACACCAATTAGAAGGGGCTAAACCGGCGTCTAGGGCAATTAGAAGCTCTAACTCGGCGGCTTGGGAGAAATCCCTAGGTTGTGGCTAGGGTTTAGGTTTAGAGGGAGGCAACTTGTGTGTGCTAGGAGGGAGCCCTGCCCCTCCTTATATAGGTGGAGGGGCCGGCCGGCCAAGGGAGGAGGAGTCCCTCCCAACTCGCTTGGGTGGTCGCGGGTTGGGAGGAGGGACTCCCTCCCCAACTCGGTTTCACCTTCCTCCTCTTTTCCACTTTCCAAATTTAGCCGTTTGACTTTTCAATTTAGCTATTTGACTTTTCAAACTAGGATTTGAATTAATCCTTTATTTGGAACAGATATGACACTTAGTACATGATGCAATCATTCCAAATTGCAATGACACATTCATGTACCCCTTCCCCTCCGGAGTGCCGGACATTCCGGAACCTTCTAGAACATTCCCGATGAAAACACCGGAATCATTCCCCAACTCCGAAACAGGACTTTCCTTATATGAATCTTATTCTCCGGACCATTCCGGATCTCCTCGTGATATCCCGGATCCCATCCGAGACTCCGAACAACATTCGGTCTCTTACTCATCATACCATAACTACTCAAACAACGTCGAATCCTTAAGTGTGTCTCCCTACGGTTCGTGAATTATGCGGACATGATCGAGACACTTCTCCGATCAATAACCAATAGAGGAATCTGGAAATTCATATGGCTCCCACATATTTCTACGATTACTTTGCGATCGAATGAACCACTTACATACGATACCAATTTCCCTTTGTCTCACGATAGTTTACTTATCCGAGGTTTTGATCGTGGTATCTCGCATACCTAGTTCAACCTCGCATCGATAAGTACTCTTTTCTCGTTCCGTGATATGTGATCCCTTGTGAGCGCCACATGCTTGCAAGCTAATTGGATGACATTCCACCGAGAGGGCCCAGAGTATATCTATCCGTCATATGGATGGACAAATCCCACTCTTGATCCATGTGTCTCAACCAATACTTTCCGAACACTCAATGCCACCTTTATATCCACCCGATTACGGTGGTTTTTGATGTCATCAAAGCATCCATCCGGTAAAGGTGATATGCATGATCTCATGGTCGAAGGAATTAGGTTACTATGTATCAGAAAGCATATAGCAATTGAACTATTGAAATGACTTGATCTTTATGCTACGCTTATCTATAGGAGTATGTCCATCACATCATTCTCCTAATGATATGACCCTGTTGTTAATAACATCTCTATGTTCATGATCAGGAAACAATGATCATATATTAACCAACAAGCTAGTTTAACAAGAGGCTTTACTAGGGACTCTTTTATGTTTACAAATCACACAAGTATTAATGTTTCCGGTTAATACAATTATAGCATGGTATGTAAACATTTATCATAAGTATGAAGATATGATAATAACCACTTTATTATTGCCTCTTGGGCATATCTCCAAGATGTTGATGGGCCAAAAGTCTGGCGCCGGCCTTTTCTTATTTCTTTATTCTTTTTCTGTTTGAATTTCCAGGAAACAATTTCAAATGATTCCAAAAGCCATTTGAATTCAAATCTCTTCTGGATTTTTGTAGAGTGCAACACTCATATTTTTGGACATAAAAACATGTGGTCTCTCTGTACTAGCTTGGTCCTTTTGATTAAACAAAATAAACAGTGACATAGCACTTGATTTGAGTAAGTTTTAAAAATGGTTTTAAAGCCATATTTGTTTTGTAAATATTCACCAAACTCCAACAATCCAATAAAGTAACAAGAGAGCAAGCAAGGCTTGTTTTAAAACAAATATACTCTTCAATTGAGAGTGGCGTTGGTTTAATAGTTGCTCACATAAAATAATGAGCATCAGATGCTCCTGTTTTTGAAATGGTTTTGAAATGGAACCCTAAATGATCATGGATGCATGGATGATATGCATGAGTTTTGAAACATGATTTTAGGGATGTTAAAATCTAACCACCTTCAGGTGAATCTCGCCCTCGAGATTCGGATTGGCTAGCAAATAGGTGAGGGTGGTCTTTCCGAAGATCATCTTCTCTTTCCCATGTTGCTTCTTCTTCAGAATGATGGTTCCATTGAACTTTGCAGAATTTGATAGTCTTAGTCCGAGTAACTCTTTCTGCAGTCTCAAGAATCTTGATAGGTTTCTCTTCATAGGTGAGATCACTTTCCAATTGGACCTCTTCCAAAGGTATAGTATCCTTCCAAGAAGTCTCTTCCATTTCCGGATGGCATTTCTTAAGTTGACTCACATGAAACACATTGTGAACATCAGACAAAGACTCTGGCAATTCAATCTCATAAGCTACTTCTCCTTTATGACTCAGAATCTTGAATGGTCCAACATATCTTGGGGCCAATTTACCTTTGACACCAAGCCTCTTCACTCCACGAAGTGGTGACACTCTAAGATAAGCTCTATCACCTACTTCATAGGTGACTTCTCTATGCTTGGGATCTGCGTAGCTCTTTTGTTGGGATCGCGCTATGTTTAGTCTGTCCTTAACTAGCTTGACTTTATCTTTAGCCTCTTTGATTAGTTCTGGTCCGAACAAACTTCTTTATCCTACACCATTCCATAGCAATGGGGTGGTACACTTTCTCCCATAGAGAAACTCAAATGGTGCCATCTCAATACTGGCTTGATAGCTGTTATTGTAAGAGAATTCTGCGTAAGGTAGACTTTCATCCCAACTGGCTCCATAGTCTAGAGCACATGCCCTCAACATATCTTCAAGAATCTGATTGGTCCTTTCTGCATCCATCGATCGAGGATGAAATGCACGATCAATTCCAACCTCGTTCCCCATGACTCATGTAGTTGCCTACAAAAATGAGAAGTGAACTGAGTTCCCTATCAGACACAATACTCTTGGGTACTACATGTAGACATACAATTCAGCTCATATAGATCTTGGCTAACTTAGCACTTGTATAAGTTGTTTTCACGGGTATAAAATGAGCCACTTTAGTCAAGCGATCCACTACTACCCAAATAGAATCATATCTGACGGGTCCTTGGCAATCCGGTGATGAAATCCATACCAATATTGTCCCACTTCCAATCAGGAATAGGTAGTGGTTGTATGATCCGCTGGTTTCTGATGTTCCGCTTTCACTCTACTACATACATCACACAAAGATATATGTTCGGCTATGTCCTTCTTGAGATTATTCCACCAAAATATTTCTTTCATATCCATGTACATTTTGGTGTTACCCGGATGAATGGAATACAGTGAGTTATGTGCTTCTTGTAATATCAGTTTCCGAAGCTCCGGATCTTGTGGAACACAGATACGTTTTCCATGCCATAAAGTACCCTGTTCATATTCATGGAATCCTTTGGCTTTCCCCTTGCCAATATTTTCCTTAATCTCTTCAATTTCCTTATCTGTCTTTTGGGATTCTTTGATCTTGTCCAACAAAGTGGGTTGAACATCCAAGGACGTGAGATGTCCCTCGGGCACAATCTCCAATCTGAGATCTCTGAATTGGGCACACAGGTCATCTGGTAATTCTCCCTTAGTAAGGTCGTTCACAAAAACTTTACGGCTTAGGGCATCCGCTACAAAAAAATATCCCTCACATCGTTTTGGTGATCACACTAACCAAATCCACCACATCAAAACCGATCATCACGAGAGTTGATGTAGCTTCAATGGCGAATAATCAACATGTTCATCATATCTACTATATGACTCATGCTTTACCTTTCGGTGATCCGTGTTTCGAGACCATGTCTATACATGTTAGGCTCGTCAAGATTAACCTTAGATTTCGCATGACCAAATCTGTCTTGCTCACGTTGTATACACTCGCAGAATCTAACACACCCGATCATCACGTGGTGCTTCGAAACAACGAGCTTTAGCAACGGTGTTACTAAGGATGAACACTTTAAAAATTGAAATTCATGTGCATGAGGGATCATCTTATAATGCTACCGTCGTCTACTAAGCAATACAAGATGCATAAAGGATTAACATCACATGAAATTCATAATATGTGATATGATATGGCCTTTCTTCTTTGTACTTCCGATCTCCATCTTCTAGCACGAACATGATCTCCATCATCACCGACATTGCATCAAGGTCAATGATGCTTCTCCATGGTTGTCGTCCACCAGCTTCAACAATTACAACTACTTTGAATAGACACGCAGGTCTTAACAGAAATTAAAGACAACCATATGGCTCCTGCCGGTTGCGACTTACAATAAGGAACATTGCATACATCATATATAATCACAATCATGGCCATATCACATCACTGCACACCCCTGCAAAACAAAGTTAGACGCCTCTACTTTCTTTACATATTTTACGTGGTTTGGGGCTTTCAATAAGTGTCGTTCTAACTTACGAACAAGAACCACAACATTGATACTAGTATTGTTAATCACCCATTGTAAATTGGATCTTAACTATGCTAGGAGAAACAGGCACCAAGAAGCCACTTATGCAATACAAGTTGCATGTCAAGCGTGGAGCAAGTCTCATGAACGATGTCATGTAAGGTTAGCCCGGGCCGCTTCATCCCAACATACCGCAAGATGCAAAGTACACAAGAAGCAATCGATAATAAAAGCATCAACGCCCACAATGACCATTGTGTTCTACTCGTGCAAACAGATCTACATATAGACACGGCTCTGATACCACTGTAGGGGTTCGTAGCATGGAAAACAAAAATTTTCTACCGCATGCACACAAACAAGCCAAGATCTATCTACTAGATTGTAGCAACGAGTCGATAGAGGAACTTACCCTCGAAGATTCCAAAGCGGTTAACGAGAGCAGATTCTCG
This sequence comes from Avena longiglumis, assembly GCA_030063025.1. NCBI lineage: Eukaryota > Viridiplantae > Streptophyta > Magnoliopsida > Poales > Poaceae > Avena > Avena longiglumis. The sequence continues at coordinate 185,722,465 of CP125974.1, read as the reverse complement.
TGGGTGATGTAGTCGTACACTTGCCGATCTCAAGATCGCGTAGACGATCCTTCCCACACAGATTCCTAAGCGATGCTTCAATGGTCACACGTTTGGTACTCGACGAAGACCTTCCTCTCCCTTGTTCCAGCAGGCAGCAGAGGTTGTAGCACTCTCCTTGCGATTCTGGAAGCACGACGGCGTGGTACCGGAAGTAGAGGGGAGATCTCGCAGGGCTTCGCCTTAAGCCGGAGCGAGTATGGTGGACTATGAGAGAGCCTTGGTGATCTAGGGTTTAGACACACTAATTAGAAGGGGCTAAACCGGCGGCTAGGGCAATTAGAAGCTCTAACTCGGCGGCTTGGGAGAAATCCCTAGGCTGTGGCTAGGGTTTAGGTTTAGAGGGAGGAAACTTGTGTGTGCTAGGAGGGAGCCCTGCCCCTCCTTATATAGGTGGAGGGGCCGGCCGGCCAAGGGGAGGGAGTGGAGTCCCTCCCCAACTCGGCTTGGGTGGTGCGTCGGATTGGGGAGGAGGGACTCCCTCCCCAACTCGGTTTCACCTTCCTCCTCTTTTCCACTTTCCAAATTTAGCCGTTTGATTTTTCAATTTAGCTATTTGACTTTTCAAACTAGGATTTGAATTAATCCTTTATTTGGAACATATATGACACTTAGTACATGATGCAATCATTCCAACTTGCAATGACACATTCATGTACCCCTTCCCCTCCGGAGTGCCGGACATTCCGGAACCTTCTAGAACATTCCCGATGAAAACACCGGAATCATTCCCCAACTCCGAAACAGGACTTTACTTATATGAATCTTATTCTCCGGACCATTCCGGATCTCCTCGTGATATCCCGGATCCCATCCGAGACTCCGAACAACATTCGGTCTCTTACTCATCATACCATAACTACTCAAACAACGTCGAATCCTTAAGTGTGTCTCCCTACGGTTCGTGAATTATGCGGACATGATCGAGACACTTCTCCGATCAATAACCAATAGAGGAATCTGGAAATTCATATGGCTCCCACATATTTCTACGATTACTTTGCGATCGAATGAACCACTTACATACGATACCAATTTCCCTTTGTCTCACGATAGTTTACTTATCCGAGGTTTTGATCGCTTGATCTCTGCATACCTAGTTCAACCTCGTTCGATAAGTACTCTTTTCTCGTTCCGTGATATGTGATCCCTTGTGAGCTACCATGCTTGCAAGCTAATTGGATGACATTCCACCGAGGGCCTGAGTATATCTATCTCATATGGATGGACAAATCCCACTCTTGATCCATGTGTCTCAACCAATACTTTCCGAACACTCAATGCCACCTTTATAGCCACCCAGTTACGGTGTGGTGTTTGATGTCATCAAAGCATCCATCCGGTAAAGGTGATATGCATGATCTCATGGTCGAAGGAATTAGGTTACTATGTATCAGAAAGCATATAGCAATTGAACTATTGAAATGACTTGATCTTTATGCTACGCTTATCTATAGGAGTATGTCCATCACATCATTCTCCTAATGATATGACCCTGTTGTTAATAACATCTCTATGTTCATGATCAGGAAACAATGATCATATATTAACCAACAAGCTAGTTTAACAAGAGGCTTTACTAGGGACTCTTTTATGTTTACAAATCACACAAGTATTAATGTTTCCGGTTAATACAATTATAGCATGGTATGTAAACATTTATCATAAGTATGAAGATATGATAATAACCACTTTATTATTGCCTCTTGGTCATATCTCCAAGATGTTGATGGGCCAAAAGTCCAAGCCTTTTTCTTATTTCTTTATTCTTTTTCTGTTTGAATTTCCAGGAAACAATTTCAAATGATTCCAAAAGCCATTTGAATTCAAATCTCTTCTGGATTTTTGTAGAGTGCAACACTCATATTTTTGGACATAAAAACATGTGGTCTCTCTGTACTAGCTTGGTCCTTTTGATTAAACAAAATAAACAGTGACATAGCACTTGATTTGAGTAAGTTTTAAAAATGGTTTTAAAGCCATATTTGTTTTGTAAATATTCACCAAACTCCAACAATCCAATAAAGTAACAAGAGAGCAAGCAAGGCTTGTTTTAAAACAAATATACTCTTCAATTGAGAGTGGCGTTGGTTTAATAGTTGCTCACATAAAATAATGAGCATCAGATGCTCCTGTTTTTGAAATGGTTTTGAAATGGAACCCTAAATGATCATGGATGCATGGATGATATGCATGAGTTTTGAAACATGATTTTAGGGATGTTAAAAATCTAACCACCTTCAGGTGAATCTCGCCCTCGAGATTCGGATTGGCTAGCAAATAGGTGAGGGTGGTCTTTCCGAAGATCATCTTCTCTTTCCCATGTTGCTTCTTCTTCAGAATGATGGTTCCATTGAACTTTGCAGAATTTGATAGTCTTAGTCCGAGTAACTCTTTCTGCAGTCTCAAGAATCTTGATAGGTTTCTCTTCATAGGTGAGATCACTTTCCAATTGGACCTCTTCCAAAGGTATAGTATCCTTCAAAGAAGTCTCTTCCATTTCCGGATGGCATTTCTTAAGTTGACTCACATGAAACACATTGTGAACATCAGACAAAGACTCTGGCAATTCAATCTCATAAGCTACTTCTCCTTTATGACTCAGAATCTTGAATGGTCCAACATATCTTGGGGCCAATTTACCTTTCCCATAGAGAAACTCAAATGGTGCCATCTCAATACTGGCTTGATAGCTGTTATTGTAAGAGAATTCTGCGTAAGGTAGATTTTCATCCCAACTGGCTCCATAGTCTAGAGCACATGCCCTCAACATATCTTCAAGAATCTGATTGGTCCTTTCTGTCTGTCCATCAGTCTGAGGATGAAATGCAGTGCTGAATTCCAACCTCGTTCCCAATGACTCATGTAGTTGCCTCCAAAAATGAGAAGTGAACTGAGTTCCCTATCAGACACAGTACTCTTGGGTACTACATGTAGACATACAATTCAGCTCATATAGATCTTGGCTAACTTAGCACTTGTATAAGTTGTTTTCACGGGTATAAAATGAGCCACTTTAGTCAAGCGATCCACTACTACCCAAATAGAATCATATCCTGACCGGGTCCTTGGCAATCCGGTGATGAAATCCATACCAATATTGTCCCACTTCCAATCAGGAATAGGTAGTGGTTGTAACAGTCCTGCTGGTTTCTGATGTTCCGCTTTCACTCTACTACATACATCACACAAAGATATATGTTCGGCTATGTCCTTCTTGAGATTATTCCACCAAAATATTTCTTTCATATCCATGTACATTTTGGTGTTACCCGGATGAATGGAATACAATGAGTTATGTGCTTCTTGTAATATCAGTTTCCGAAGCTCCGGATCTTGTGGAACACAGATACGTTTTCCATGCCATAAAGTACCCTGTTCATCTTCATGGAATCCTTTGGCTTTCCCCTTGCCAATATTTTCCTTAATCTCTTCAATTTCCTTATCTGTCTTTTGGGATTCTTTGATCTTGTCCAACAAAGTGGGTTGAACATCCAAGGACGTGAGATGTCCCTCGGGCACAATCTCCAATCTGAGATCTCTGAATTGGGCACACAGGTCATCTGGTAATTCTCCCTTAGTAAGGCCGTTCACAAAAACTTTACGGCTTAGGGCATCCGCTACAAAATGTGCTTTACCGGGATGGTATTGCAAACTCAAGTCATAGTCCTTGATGAGTTCTAACCATCTTATTTGTCTCATGTTAATTTCTTTCTTGGTGAAGATATACTTCAAACTCTTATGATCTGTGAACACTTCACATCGCTTTCCCAAAAGATAATGTCTCCATGTTTTGAGTGCATGGACAACAGAGGCTAACTCTAAATCATGAGTAGGGTAGTTCACCTCATGAATTTTGAGTTGTCTCGAGGCATAATCCACAACTTTCCCTTCTTGCATAAGAACTGCACCTAACCCATGATGAGATGCATCACAATACACTTGGAAATATTTCTCCAAATCTGGCAAACATAAGACTGGTGCTGTCACTAGTCTCTTCTTCAATTCTTGAAAGCTGAGTTCACAACCCTCAGTCCAAGAAAATTTCTTGTCTTTCTTTAGCAATTCTGTCATAGGCTTAGCTACCTTGGAGAAATTCTCAATGAACCTTCTGTAGTAACCTGCTAAGCCAAGGAAACTACGAACCTCTTTCACTGACTTGGGAGATTCCCATTCAGTTACAACTGAAACTTTAGCAGGATCAACTTGTAGGGTTTCGTAGAATGGAAAACAAAAAATTTCTATCGCATACAAACAAACAAGCCAAGATCTATCTACTAGATTGTAGAAACAAGTCGATGGAATAACTCACCCTCTAAGATTCCAAAGTGTTTAACGAGAGCGGATTCTCGTGGGTGATGTAGTCGTACTCTTCCCTATCTCAAGATCGTGTAGACGATCCTTCCGGCGCTGCGTTCCGGCAGCGCTCCCGCAGTCGGTCACACGTTCGGTACTCGACGAAGACCTTCCTCTCCCTTATTCCAGCAGGCAGCGGAGGTTGTAGCACTCTCCTCGCGATTCCGGCAGCACAACGGCGTGGTACCGGAAGTAGAGGGGAGATCTCGCAGGGCTTCGCCTTAAGCCGGAGCGAGTATGGTGGAGTGTGAGAGAGTCCCTCGACGATCTAGGGTTTAGAAACGCCGAGGAGGAGGCTTGGCCGGCGGCTAGGGTTAGCTAGGCGGCGCCGGTTTGCCCTAGGGCCGGTGGTGGCTATGGAGGCGGCGGCGCCTTGGGGCTAGGGTTTAGAGGTAGGGAACTTGTGTACTAGGAGGGGCAGCCCTGACCCTACCTTTATAGGTGGGAGGCGCGGCCAAGGGGAAGGGGAGTCCCTCCCCAACTCGGCTTGGAGGTGGGCCGGCGGTGGAGGGGAGGAACTCCTCCCCAACTCGGTTTCCACCTCCCTCTCCACTTTCCAAAATAGCCGTTTGACTTTCAAATTGGCGTTTGACTTTTTCAAACTAGGATTTGATTAAACCCTTTATTTTGTTCAGCGATGACACCTAGTACATGATGCAATCATACCAACTTGATATAACACATTCATGTACCCTTCCTCTCGAGTCTGGGACATTCGAACCTTCTAGAACATTCCCGGAAAACACCTAACCATTCCCCAACTCCAAACAGGACTTTCCTTATATGAATCTTATTCTCCGGACCATTCCGGATCTCCTCGAGATATCCCGAATCCCATCCGAGACTCCGAACAACATTCGGTCTCTTTCTCATCATTCCATAACTATTCAAACAACGTCGAATCCTTAAGTGTGTCTCCCTACGGTTCGTGAATTATGCGGACATGATCGAGACACTTCTCCGAACAATAACCAATAGAGGAATCTGAAATTCATATGGCTCTACATATTTCTACGATTACTTTGCGATCGAATGAACCATTTACATACGATACCAATTTCCTTTGTCTCACGATAGTTTACTTATCGGAGGTTATGATCGTCGGTATCTCTGATACCTAGTTCAACCGTTCACATCGATAAGTACTCTTTCTCGTTCCGTGATATGTGATCCCTTGTGAGCCAGTCACATGCTTGCAAGCTAATTGGATGACATTTCACCGAGGGCCCAGAGTATATCTATCCATCATATGGATGGAAAAATCCCACTCTTGATCCATGTGTCTCAACCAATACTTTCGAACACTCAATGCCACCTTTATAGCCACCCGCCACGGTGTGGTGTTTGATGTCATCAAAGCATCCATCCTAAAAGTTGATATGCATGATCTCATGGTCGAAGGAATTAGGTTACTATGTATCAGAAAGAATATAGCAATTGAACTATTAAAATGACTTGATCTTTATGCTACGCTTATCTATAGGAGTATGTCCACCATATCATTCTCCTAACGATATGATCTTGTTGTTAATAACATCTCAATGTTCATGATAGGGAAACCACAATCATTTATTAACCAACAAGCTAGTATTATAAAGAGGCTTTACTAGGGACTTCAATTTAAGTTTACAAATCACACAAGTATTAATGTTTCCTTGTTAATACTATTATAGCATGAATGTAAATATTTATCATAAACACAAAGATATAATAATAAATACATTTATTATTGCCTCTAGGGCATATCTCCAACACAACTACTACACCATCTCCTGACACAAAGTGTCCAAGAAAACCAACTTCATTTAGCCAAAATTCACACTTGCCGAATTTGGCATACAACTTATGCTCTCTAAGCTTCTCAAGTATCAAACGCAAATATGTCCTTCATGCTCTTCTTTGCTCTTGGAGTAGATCAAAATGTCATCGATGAAAACGACAACAAACTTGTCAAGGAATTCCATGAATACCTTATTCATCATATTCATGAAGTATGCTGGTGCATTGGTCAAACCAAATGGCATCACGGTATACTCATACAATCCATACCTTGTGGTGAAGGCTGTATTAGGTATGTCTTGTTCCCTTATCTTAAGCTGGAAATAACCTGACCGGAGATCAATTTTTGAGAACACACAAGCTCTTTCTAACTGGTCAAACAAGTCGTTGATTCTAGGCAAAGGGTATTTGTTCTTGATAGTCACCTCATTGAGTGAACGGTAATCTATGCATAACCTTTGACTTCTATCTTTCTTTTCTACAAACAAAACTGGTGCTCCCCAAGATGAAGAACTTGGTTGGATGAAACCTTTCTGCAATTGTTCTCCAAGTTGCTTTTTGAGTTCTTTCAACTCATCAACTGACATCTTGTACGGTCTCTTTGCTATTGGTCCAGATCCTGGTAGCAATTCAATGAGAAACTCCACATCTCTATCTGGTGGCATTCCCGACAATTCTTCCGGAAATACATCCGGATATTCATGCACAATAGGCACACTGTCTATGCTAACCCCCTTAAGAGAATTTAGCTTACTCCTTTTTGCTTCAAAGTTGGTCTTGAATCTGATCCTTTTGTTTTCTGGAGTTGTGAGTGAGACAGTATGGTTGGCACAGTCTATCACTCCCTTGTGCTTAGTCATCCAGTCCATACCCAAAATAACATCCAATCCTTGGGAGTTAGGATTATCAGGTTAACGGGGAACTTATACTTCCCAAACTCTATGACTAGATCATGACATCCTAAGTTCACTATCATTTCTCCGCCAGGAGAACTTAATTTTATAGGACACCCAATAGTTTCTACCGGTAGTTCATTTGTTTCAACAAATGCTCTTGATATGAATGAATGAGATGCACCAGTATCAAAGAGAACAAATGCTGGAATAGAATTGAGTTTGAACTTACCAGCAACAGCATCAGGTTCCTCATAAATTTCCTCCACATTGATGTGGTTTGCTTGTCCCTTTTGAAAAGGGTTGGGCTTGTTGGGTCCTTCAACTTTCTTTTCTGGGCATCCATTTGCATAATGCCCCATCTTCTTGCACATGAAACATTCAACCTAACTAAGATCCTTCTTGACAGGCTGGCTTCCACTACCACTTCCACTTCCATTGTGGTGGCTCTTATATCCACCCTTGTGATTCTTGTACTTATCGTTGTCATGACTACGGTGGTGTTTGTTGTCATGATAACGGTTGTGGTTGTGGTGCTTGTTGAATTTCCCATGCTTGTGGGATCCAGAACTCCCACTGTCATCATAATGGGAACGCTTGTGAGACGATCCCGAGCTATGCTTGTCAGAGTGCTTTCTCTTCCTGCTTTCAACCTGTTTCATCTTGCTCTCCAAGATGGCAGCCTTGTCACAAAGAGACTGGTATGTGGGAACATAGGCCACAGCTAACTGCAGGTTCAATTCATCATTCAACCCTTCAAGGAACTTTTCCTTCCTCTTAGCATCAGTGTCAACTTCATCTGGTGCATATCGCGCCAGATTGTTGAACTCCTCAATATATTCAGCCACGCTGCGGTGGCGCTGCTTCATGTTATGGAACTCTTTCTTCTTCAAACTCATCACTCCAGATGAGACGTGAACAGTACGGAAACCATCTTCAAAGATAGCCCATGGCACATCTGCAATGGGATTGGTGATCTGGAAGTTATCCCACCAAGTGGCTGTTGGTCCTTCCAACAAGTGAGCTGCAAATTTGACTTTCTCTTCATCAGTATAGCCAACAGTTACCAAGTCCTTGTTCACGGAGCGTAGCCAATCATTGGCCACCATAGGATCAGTAGTTCCTGAGAACTTTGCTGGCCTTAGCCTTAAGAACCTGGTAAGCATGTCAAAACCCGGTGGGTTGTTCTGATTGTTGTTGTTGCTATTATTATTAGTATTATTGTTGTTTTTGTTGTTGTTGTTGTTGTTGTTGCTATTATTGTTGTTGTTGTTTTTGTTGTTGTTGTTGTTGTTGTTGTTTTTGTTGTTGTTGTTGTTGTTGTTGTTGTTGTTGTTGTTGTTGTTGTTGTTGTTGTTGTTCTGATTCTGGATGAACGTGGTCATCATTTGCATCAACTGAGTCTGAGCTTTCATCATCTGCTGCATCTCAGGGGTGATGTTGTTGTTGTTGGGGTTGGGATTGGCACGTTGGGGAGGCATCTGTGGTTTTCAATAAGGATAAGAATGAGATACCCATAGATGCTAACATGCACAATACATCACATAACAAATCACAATCATGCATCATAGTAGTAAAGGTTCAACAACACAGACAACAAGTTTTTGGAAAAGTAAACACACCAATAGCAAGCCATCCACATGTTGGATGGTCATTGCGACTCAATAATTAAAGACATGATAAATAAAGGTAAATGAGTAGTCATCACTACTCCTCTGCATTAACCTCCTCATCAACAAATGTAAGACCTGCATTATCCATAGCGGTCTTGTATTCCTCGACATTGGTGGTCAAGGTATCTACTTTGTCTTTGAGAGCCCTCTTCTGTGCACGAAGCCTCTCAATCACACCTTGCTGATGCTCGAGCTCGAAGTCCTTGGCCTCTAGTTCTGCAGTCATGTCTCGAATCCTCTTGTTCCTATCTTGGACTCGCTTCTCTTGACTCTTGAACTTTCTATCCTGACTCTCAAACTTGGCCTCCATCTCTTTGACTATCTCACCTTGCTCCGCGAAGAGCTTGTACTTCTCACGAAGCTGCACCTGGAGTTCGTCATTGCTAAGCATGATGTTGGTCCTATCAGTGTCTATGTGCCTAAGAAGAACCTCTAAGTCCTGGAGGTATAGGCGAATCGGCTCTGTCGTCTCTCTCGAAGTATCCTCAAAGTCAATGGCCTCACCATCATCATCACCTCTACCAAAGGTGTGGAAGTGAGTACGTCTAACCTCTCGAGAGTGTCTCCCTAGTAAACGTCCAAGCAAATCCTGCATGACTACCTCTAGGCCTCTCTCCTTGTCATCATGAATGAGCTTGAAGATGATGGCCTCCGTGGCTGGCTCAGTTTGGCGTCCTGGCTGATTAACCTTGAAGCCCCAAAGGTCTTTCCTCTCAAACTTGGTGAGGGGAAGCATCATGATAGTAGGAAGAGGGAGATTGAGCAGACTAGTGAGCTCAATAATACGAGGGCCAAAACGAGTTCCCTTGAACTCTTCAGCCGTGCTGATAGTAACATTAGGCATCTATTTAATAAGATAGAAAAGGTTAGAATCAACACAATTTAAGACAAATCACAAGACAAGGCATCACATGCATAACTTTGGAAATCAAATCACTCAAGTCATGGCATACATGGATTTATTACAAACAGCCAAGGTTCAACTTATTTTAAACAACATTTGAGAAATAAAATGATAAGTGTGGTGGTCCAACTAACGAAGTATGTTACAATCCCATCTCACTTGCCAAGTTTGCTAACAGGGCATCCCTAGAGGCAGTCTGTTTATCTAGATCACATGACTCCATTTCTAAGTCTATGATGTCCTTCCTTAAACTTTGGTTGGTAGCCTCCAACTCTTGGGTATGCTTCTTTTCTTCCCTAAGGTCATTCTGGGTGTTAAGCATTCTGCACTTGATTCTATCACCAAGTTCTTTGATGGCCTTCCAAGCTGCATCCCTTGTTGAATCAAAGAATGTGGTGTGCATCACTGAGTTGGTGACTATGCAGAATCCTGAGTCCTTGTGGTTGTCTTCCTTGTTTTTATACAAGTGACGTTGCACCCACCAGTACTCAACTCCTTCATCCACCACAGGAAAACCTTTGTACACAGCTGCACCATGTATTCCCATGGCAACCATGAGGTCCTTGAGAGCCTTGGGGAATTTTGTCTCACATTCTAAAGTCATAGTCATGAGTGGTCCCTTCTTCACGGCTTTGTTGATGGAGTTCATCTACAAATAAATATGAGAAAGAAGATTAGAAAAGTTTACGAGAAGAAAAGACAAGTGTGGAAGTTGTTGAAAATTTTTCCTTAGTGGTTTCCAATCCTAGGGTCATAATCCTACAGGAAACACAGTGCTCTGATACCATCTGTAAGATGCCTCCTTTGTAAAGGAAAGGATCCCTGTGATTGCAATGCTAGTCCCTGGATCAATGCTAGCATCCATAGTTTAAGATGAAGTACACAGAAACAAAGGTCATTATTACAAGTCATTCCAGAGACAAACATAGTCTTTTACAACTCCATGGCCACAAGCCTAGTACAAGAGTTTAAATAAGTAATAAGATAAATAAGTCTTCATCTTCATGTGCCACAGGCAATCATGTTGAGTGTAGACTCATAACCCCTAATCACCATCAGAATAACCTGCAACATCACAAGTTACAGCCACAGTGGGTCAATACATTGGAATAGTATTGGCAAGTGATACCTTAGATCAATATTGGTAGCTAGATACTATATGCATTTGGCTAAGTGTATCTTAGGCTTTCTTTGCTCAAAATAGGTTTTGCCTATTAGTTGAAAACACTAAGTTTTATTTGTCAAACTCTTTCCCAAGGAACCACCAATAGACATTGGGGTCCTTCACCCTTGTTCAACCACAAATTTTTACTTAGAAATTGGGATGAGGAGATTCTTGATAGATTCCATGTCTTGATGCTCAAGTTGTCCAATACCAGGGACATGGCTAAGTACTTAGATTCTTCCATCTGCAGAGGTTGTGCACTTTCCCCACAAGACTTGATTTTCACCAAGACAGGACCTTTCAGAAGCCTTCCCTTAGACCAAATGGACGCGTTCCAACCTATCATCCCACTACCACCAACTGTCCAAATGGCTAAGTTATTGCAACCTATATGATCCAGGCAGAGCCCATATTGCCAAGTGGCTGCACTAGAAGCTTCTTAACACATGGCATCTCAAATCCCTTTGTTCCTGGGTGGTTTTCCACAAGTGAAATACACAAGGTAGACCATAGAAATGGGCCTTGTGTAACCACTCAACATAACCCATTATTTCCATTCCACCCAGGTGTTTCATTCACTTAGTTGTTTTATTGAGCAAAAACATAGTCCAACGACTTAGAAATATTTATTCATAGCATGAATATATAACCACCCTTGGTTGCTACTAGCTAGGCTAAGCATGGCATTGATAAGACTTAGAAATATTTCTAGCAATTCTACAACTACTAGGATTTCCCAAGCATAGCATATAGATCAAAAATAACCATGCAAGACTAGCAAAATATTTCTAATGCAAAGTTGAAAAACTTAGGAATAAAATCATGAAGCACCACCTTCCTTTGTAGTTTGGAGAGTAGCTACAATCCTCACAATCACAATCACTATTTGCACCAAAATCTACACATAAAATAATAGCACCAAAATCACATACAAATAAATACAAGCAAAAATATATGGATGCATGCATAATGCCATGTGATGATTTTATACACCAAACAAGACAAGTTCATGGTACTGAATCATAAACAAGTACAAAACAAGCTAAATAAACTTTATTTGAACACTAATTTTTTTTTCAAATAATTATTATACCCAAATTATGCCTACAAATGTTTCTGCAAAAACACCCATTTTAACAGAAGCAAAACATTAAACACATTGCATAAATGGAAAGGGCTTTCTCTCCTGATTCCATTGATATAAAATTTGTCAAATTTGGACGTGGGAATCAAAAGTTATGAATTAAACAAGTTTAAACATCTAATAGATTTAATTCAGAATTTTAAAACGAAGAACATGCCACGCGACAGCTTCTGGTTGGTTGGTACCGCTTCGCGCTGGATCACGCTTGCGAACCATTAGATCTAACTAAAACACGCGGCTCAGATCTGCCCGTACCTCTTCGCCTAGCTTCTAATCTCAACCACTGGATCTAGATCCACTGAATCAAATCACTCTGACCACAACTCGATGACGCAAATGGCCAGAACGGCGGCAACGGCTCTGCCGTTGATGGATCGGCAAATATAGCGAGGGCCGGGGCAGTGGTGATGCTTACCAGACTCGTACAAGCACGAGGAAGCTCAACGTGGTCGTCGTGGAAACGGGGGCGTGTTGCTGTGGTCGTGGGAGCTCGTCGGAGTTGAGCGCAGCGTCGGGTGCTCGGTGGCGAGGATGTTGGCGACACTCTGGATTACCCTAGCATAAACCAGTTATATCAGGGGGTGCACAAGGCTACGAAAAATACTACTGGATGAAGGAGAAGTCGAGGGGCGGTCGGGTTTTACCTCAATCGCTCGTCGAAGTCGAGCGACGGTTCTGATGTTTGCGGGCACGAACGGTGACGACAACCTGGGTCATGAAAGAGCAAACAAAAGGCATCAGGGAACGCGCAAGGACATGCTGGTCATGTTTGTTTGAACCAGAGACAGGGGGCGGTCGGAGCTCACCGTGATGGCTCGCCGGAGTGGTTCGGAACAACGACGACACGAGCTCGATTGTGGACAGCCTAGCGGCGCTCTGTGGTTGGTTAGTGAGGGGAAATAAGCGGAGAGAGGAGGGGATCTTATAGCTGGAGCAGGGGCAGAGATCACGCACGCATTCATCGTCAATTAAGAGGTTTAAAATCACGGAAGAGGCGGGGGAAGAAATGGGCGGCGACGTGTTCATCGCGCTGTTTCTGGGAGGACGATGACGACGTGGCGATGGGGCCACTGGTCAGTGAGCACGGGGTCGAGTGGGTGCACGTGAGAGAGCGAGGGGGAGGGAATGGCCCGGGTGGGATTAGTGGGCTAGGTCTGTTGATGGGCCAAAAGTCTGGCGCCGGCCTTTTCTTATTTCTTTATTCTTTTTCTTTTTCTGTTTGAATTTCCAGGAAACAATTTCAAATGATTTCAAAAGCCATTTGAATTCAAATCTCTTCTGGATTTTTGTAGAGTGCAACACTCATATTTTTGGACATAGAAACATGTGGTTTCTCTATACTAGCTTGGTCCTTTTGATTAAACAAAATAAATAGTGACATAGCACTTGATTTGAATAAGTTCTAAAAATTGTTTTAAAGCCATATTTGTTTTGTAAATTTTCACCAAACTCCAACAATCCAACAAAGTAACAAGAGAGCAAGCAAGGCTTGTTTTAAAACAAATATACTCTTCAATTGAGAGTGGCATTGGTTTAATAGTTGCTCACATAAAATAATGAGCATCAGATGCTCCTGTTTTTGAAATGGTTTTGAAATGGAACCCTAAATGATCATGGATGCATGGATGATATGCATGAGTTTTGAAACATGATTTTAGGGATGTTACAAATATTCGGGTTTTACCTAAGTCTTTCATCGAAATGAAATTCTTAACCATTGTCAATAAAATATACATTATTTCCAACCAAAAATATGTCCTTCGTATAATGTATTAGAAATGTGTCTCAGCGTTCCCACTAGTTTCTTGCAAATGCAAGCATCTTCATCGTATCCTGATGAAATTAAACTTCTTTAACAGTTTCATCACGGTGAAGATTCCAACTTCGCGATGCTAACTTCAACCATTGAAGTTTGCATGCCCTTTTTAGCATCCTTTGAATTAACAAAACCCTTTGGACCGTGTCTTGTACACGTCCTAGGTAACCATTCTATGTAGTGTTTGCATGCTAACTTTGTTTTGTTTGTTCAACTACCATATACCAAATTATATGTAGTGGTTGCTACATTAATCCGTCTAGACTAAATATCACTATGAATGATCAAATCGTGTTATAGTCAACTCCTTGAACAATGTCGTAAAAACTTTATCGACATGTTGACTATTTTATAGATGTGAAACATCAATGTCTATTTCTTTATAGATCCAAATACGACCGATAGGTTTTTACACCTTTCCGGAGGGTCTTCCAAGTTCAAAAAACTTGATTTCTCGTGTATGGAACTATCACGGATTTTATGGCTTCAAGCCATTTGATGAAGTCAGGGCCCATCATCGCTTCTTTGCATGTAGTCCATTCATTATTGTTAAACAACAATGATTTACTCTCAAATCTTAGTATTTGATTGTTTACCTGACCTACTTGGTTTAATAGGAACTTAGATCTCCTTGACCACAATCTTTGAGGCACATAAGCTATGAGCATTATGGCTGCCTCCAGAACAATTTCCGGCGCTGCACAACTCAACACATATAGCTAAGGTTCGTTAAACTTATCAAAGTTCTATTATCCTCCCACTTAACTTTTACGAAAAATTCATTCTCAAAAAACATGACGTTCTAAGCGATAAACTCTTTTGTCTTTGGTGTTATGGAGGAATACCCAACGGTTATTCGAAATAACCTACAAAGACATGCTCATCCGACTTTGGTTGTAAACATCTTACTTATGCTTAGCATACCAAAATTTAAGAAAGGACAACTTGGGTTTTATCCCAAACCATACACTTTATGGTGTCATTTCAATGGATCACGATGGTGCTCTTTTCAGTGTAAAAGCGGTAGTCTCTAAAGCTTTAATCTTTTAAAATATAATGGCAGTTTCATAAATGATACCTTTCATTTTTACCATGTAAAACAAGGTTTCATTACATATCACAAACACTCCATATTCCTATGGTGTTTTGGGAGATGCAAATCTAGGTGTTTTGCTAAACTTGTAACTCAAATAAATCCCTTTATGATCAGAGATGGATTTGCAAAAAGTAATTGGAGGATCGGAGGAGAAACATACCGTAGATCACTTGTGTGCGAGGAAATCGAAAGAAATTGAGTAGAGATAAAGATCTCTTGAGGTGTTGAGAGAGTTTGGAGGTATAATAGAGAAAAATGATTGAAGTTTTGGTGTTAGGGGTACCTTCCTGTGGAGTTTTTGTGGTCGCACGAACTATACATTCAAAACTATACAGCCGAAATATTTATTCCCGTCATATAGTTGGTCTGACAGGGTTTCTTAGGTTTTTCTCCTGGCGGCGCAAACTATACGGCCGGAACTATACGGCCGGGATTTTTATTCCCACAGTATAGTTGGTCGTTAAGTTTATTGTACCCTGGAAAGAGAAATTTAACGAAGGCATTGATATCTATACGACCGCAACTATACAGCCGGAATTTTTATTTCCACCGTATAGTTGGTCGTTAAACCTACTATATCTTTTGAAAACTGTATGGGTGATGTCGAAACAACTATACGACCGGAACTATACAGCCAGAATTTTTATTCCCGCCATATAGTTAGTCGTTAAACCTTCTGGAGTCATCAAAATTTACCTGTTTCTTCGAGAATTTTTTATTAACCTGAAAATTAGTGAAACACCATGTTTTGACAGAAAAATGACATCATGTATAACATATGTATTTCAGTACCAAATAACTTCTCCTCCTCAACTGGAGTTTTCTAGCACTCTATATTCATCATGAAACTTAAACTAAAACATAAAAATTTACTCGAACCTTTATTTCACATGGGTTGCCTCCCATGAAGCGCTCTTTTATGGTCAATAGCTTGACCATGATTTTGCTCATTTAGGACAAATGAGTGGAACCCCCACTCTAAAATAGTTGGCCTTCAAAGTGATGGCCTCCTTCTCATTATGCTTGGCTTTCTTCTTCCCGGGGAAATGAATAACAAAAGGATCCCGCGAAGGCAATTGAAGCTTCACATTTCCTTCATGTAGATTAATCAAAGCCTTAATAGTTCTTAAGAACGGACGGCCTAATATGATAGGAGCAGTAGCATCTTCATGCATGTCAACTATAACAAAATAAATAAGAGTAGGACAACCTTTAATGTATACTAAACTATTCTCTTTAATTCCTACAGCCTGTTTGTAGGTAGAAACTGCTAAATGTAATTTTAACTCAGTGATTTCAAAAGAGCCAATATTTTACTTATTAAAAATACTTTTTGGAATTGTTGAAACACTTGCACCTTAATCACAAAGTGAAGTTATCTCATTAGTCCCAATTTTAATTTTAATAGTAGGCTCAAATATATCATCAAGCTTAGCAGTAGTTTTGTAGCAATTTTCTTATATTCATCCTCAAGATCACGTACCTTTATTTCTACCTAATTAATGAAATGTTGGTACATAGCTTCATCATTTCCTTCACTTACAGGAACCTTGATATTGATCCTTTTCACAAGATCTTCAACCGTGTAATTTGGTGAAGGGGCATTGCTATAGTCAAGTTCTTTAGGCTTCTCCCTTTGGATTCTTATCATCTTGAGGTCTTCAACCGATTGGTCTCAGCTTTACCTACAAATTTAGCTATCTCGGTTATTGTCACATCCCAAGATTTTCCAAATCTTGTAATGTGAAAATAAATGAATAAAATAAAACTTTGTTTGATTTTCAGGGCCAGAAGAAACTTTTTGAATTCAATTGGAACTTCAAACCAATTTGGATTAAATAAAATCCTAAAGGGATTTATAAGGATAAACATTTACTAAAGGAAATTAAAATATTTTGGAATTACTATTTTGGATCTATTAATAAAAGTTTTTGGTTTTCAAAGGAAAAAAGAGAATTTATAAATAAGGACTATTTTATAAATCCAAATTAAACCTTGGCCAAGCTTTGGATTTAAACATTTTGTTTTGAATAAAAAAATAACAAAGGTTTATTTACATAAATTCATAAGGATTTAGTATCCAATTTATCTAAATAAAAGGTTTTACCATTTTAATTAAAACATCAAAAACTTATTAAATTATTTTAAATAAGTTTTCCAAATATTTTATATTCTCAAATAAAACCTACTGAAGTGTTTTGACTTTATTTTAGATTTCAAAATAAATATCTTAACAAAGCAAATCCTATTTGATTTAAAAAAAGAAAGACTATTATATTTTTAATAATGGACTCTAAAATAAAAGGTTATTTGGTTTTAAACAAGTTTCCAAGTATTCTTTACTTCCAAATAAAACCTACTGATTTGGTTTTGAAAATATTTGGATTTCAAATGGAGATTTTATTAATTAAATCAAACCCTATGTTATTAAATAACTAAAGATCCATTTTATTTAATTAAAGAATGGATCCTAAAAAGAATAAAAATTATTATTTTATTTTGGAAATTGGTTTATGTTGATAAACAGAACAAAAAACTCTTTACTAGTGTGGTGAATAGTTTGAATTGTTTGAATGTTTGAATAGTTGATTGAAATTCAAAACAGAATTTGATTTGGAAAAAGAAAAAGCCAACAGGAAGAAAAAATAAGAAGCTGGCCGACCCAGCCCAGCCGGCCCAACAAGGCCCAGCAACCAGCCCAGTTTCCCTCCCCGGAGAAAAACGATTCGCACGCAGTATCAAACCCACAGAGAGAATGACCGGTGGACCTCCCCCTCATTTCTTTTCTCACTGCCAGGTAGACCCCACTCCCCCTGTTCATCTTCCACACCCGCGCGACCTTCTTCCCCCAAACCTCGCTGCCGTTGCTTCCATTCAATCTGCATGTTCAATTCGCCATAATACCGAGCTTTAATCTCACCGCGACCACGCACGTTAAAACGGCAGCGCCTTCTCCTCCTTTTCCCTCTGTCGCCCCACCTCGACACGCCCCCAGGCTGCCCCATTTCTCACCGCACCACCCTCGGTCCGACGAGCTTCCACTGTCGATTCCGGCCAAGTATCGCCGCCCCCCCCTCCCACGAGCACGCAGAAGATTCCCCACTCCCCCCGCATCTCTCCTTCTTCGTCGGGCGGCGGGCGGCGGCGTCGCGCATACATCATTCCGAACGCGCGCGCGCTCGCAACCTCTCCGACGACCTCCCGATTTAGCACCGACCGTCTTCTCGATCACGCAAACATCCTTGCCTTGGTATTAGCGCCTAACCATGACCTTGTCTTGCCTTAGGGCGACTCGACAACGCCGTTCTCTACTCCGGCGAGAAATTACTGCAGACCCTGAGCGCCCCTCGACCAACCGACCACGCCCCGAGCACCACCTCGCCCTCGCGATCACGGTGAGCATCCTCACCTCGTACCTTGCTTCCTAGAACCACAATAGCGCCACCACCTGGCTGTGCGCCGCTGCTAGCCGCAGCCGGCGCCGCTCGCATATGGTCAAGCATACCAGCACCGTTGGATCGAGATCCGGCGATCACGATTAGATCACTTAGCACCGAAGGGGTACGCGATAAGGACCGTGCGATATAATTAGATCCAACGCGTCACAGAGCCTATCTGGCCGAACCGGTATCGTCCAATTAGAAAGCGACGCGTGGCCAAGTCTGTTTAAAAAAAGATTTGAAATGTGATTGAGATATGATTTTCAAACCCTTGTAACTTTGGATCCACGCGTCCAAAAATTACAAATTTTATATCGTTGGATTCAGGAGATCAATACCTAGCCAACCATACCCTTGGTTTAGCAAATAGTATCTGTTAGTTTACTTGTTTTTGCAGATTCATTTGTGTGCTTGATTAGATTAGAAAAATTGTTTAAAAATGTTTTTAGGGTTAATACCTTTGCAAAATGGTTTGTTGTAAACTCACTGACCCTAGGAACCAACCCATGGAGTTAAAAATGAATTTGGTGAAAATTAGGATAGATTAATTGATTTAGCCATTTCTAGCCAAATGGAAATAAAGATTTTGGGTTATGAAAATACTTTTATAAAGAAAACTTTGGAGAAAATGTTTTGGACCAAACCCACTGACCAAAAACACCAAGTTTTAAGAAACAACAACTTAATTGGTGAAACCACTTAAGGTTGTGGTATTGAGAAAAATGCTTTTCACCACATAAAATGATGAAAGGTGTTTGAAAATGGTTTATGGATAAAACCCATTTGCAAATGACTTTGCCATTTTGGTAAATGACCAATTTGGACCTTAAAAAGTTTAGAAGCCTAGTGGAGACCATCCTTGCAATAGAACCATCCTTTGCATGCTTATGCATGACTTAGATTCCATTACTTTGTGTGTGAAAATTTGTTTGTTAGACTTTGGTGGAATATGAGTTGAATTTGTGTTTGCTTGATTGACTTGTAGTGAATTGTGAGACTAGCAAGATCAAGGAGTGAACCACCATTCCCTTCCAAAAAGGCAAGTGACACTATCATCTAAAGTCCTACTATTTTCATTATACTTAGTGGATTTTGAAAACATGCATGAAAACAGTTTTATACTTATGCTATGCTAAAATCCTAATAGGATTCCCTATCCATTCCTTAGAGAAAACAATGTAGTTGTTACATGCTTAGACATTCTTTATTTTGAAAAGAGATACATGTTGAGATTTTACAAAGGTTGAGAAAAGAACTTGTGTTTTACATAATAAAACAAGGACTCAATGAACCACCTAGGTGGAGGATACTTTAAGTTTTGGAGAAGGTGGCAACAAAAGGAACCATGTCTATGGGAATCACCTTGTGTTGTGCTCCAAAATAAAACCACCTAGGAAACTTAGAGATTGAACATGTTTCTCCAATTGTGGCTTTCGTGTGCAACCACATGCTATTATGGCTCTGGCTTGGTCGACTACATTGGGAAGACCCATGCACTGTCTTCAGTTAACTGGACATGGGGATCTGGAATGCTTCATGGGTGCTGAAGGCAAGCTAGCAATGGTGTATGGGAGGACCCTTTGGAAAGACTTCGTCACATTCTCAATCAAGATTCCATCTTGGTGAGCACTAATCCATGAGGCCTTGGTGGCAACAAGATGGGATTGTGACATGTGGGTAAAGTGTACTCCTTCTGCAGAAGTTAATAAAATCTAAGTACTTAGCCGTGTCCCCGGTTATGGACAATACTGAGCAACTAAAGTTTGAACTATGGGAGATCTCGACATTCCAACTTCTATAATAAAAACTTGATGCACTTGGGGGTACCAAGGAATTCAAAGAGATTTTGATAAAACTTGTTGCACTTGGGGTTACCAAGGAGCTCAAGGGACTTTGACAGAACTTGATGTACTTGGGGTTACCAAGGAACTCAAGAGATTTTGTTTATGACATGAACACTTGGGGTTACCAAGGAACTCATGAGATTTTGATAAAACTTGTTGTACTTGGGGTTACCAAGTAGCTCAAGGGATTTTTGACAAGGACTTGAACACTTGAGTTTCTACCAAGGAGTTCAAGGAACTTGGAAAAAGACATTTGACAAAGGACCAAAACCATTTTGAAAAGACAGGATAAATATTGCTTTATGCAAATGAGCCTAAAACTCTACTTAGCCAAATATGCATGTAATGATAGGACCCACTTATATTTCACGTAGTAGTGAAACTTGCCAATACAATTCAAATGTATTGACCCTTGTGGCTGTAACTTGTAATGTTGCAGGTTTGATAGATTTTAGAGAAGATTGATTGATTAGGATTACAAAGTCTACAACCAACATCTGCCTGTGGCACTTTGAAGATGAAGGACCCCATGATTATAGATATTCCGCTGCAATGTAATGTAATAGCCAAATGAGCTATGTATGATGTAATAAAATTATGTTATTCCTGGTTATAAAGTTATGTTATGACCTTTGTATCTTGATATTACATCTTAACTGTGGATGCTAGCTATTGATCCAGGGACTAGCATTGTAAACACAGGGGGCTCTATCTTATTAAAGATTGGTACCTCTACAGTTATCTTACCTAGACATGCCTCAACAATCCTTGTTCTTTCTTGGAGGGCCTGCAAATCATTCCTCAAACTAATAGCTTGGTTAGAAAATTTTCCAAGCATATTATCATGGTTCTCCGTTATCTTAACAAGGATATTGTTTCGCTCATTTTGCGAGTCCATAAAGGACTTAAGTGTTTCTCGGAGACTACCATTACTTGATCCAATATTAGAGTTACCTACAGGGCTAGAATAATGTTTTTGGAAATTTGGATTATAGTTCTTCTTCCAAGGAGGGTTATAATCATTACGAGCTATGAAGTCTATTTCTTCAATATTTGATTCTGGTACAGCTCTTACCTGGGTTTCCTTACCCTTGACGGCTAATATGAGCTCATCCAACTTAGCAGTGAGTTCTTCATTTTCCTGTGGTGTGACTGAGTTCACCTTATTTGTGTTTGATCTTTACACATGCCATTGGGCATGGTTGCTTGCATATTGTCTAGCAGCTTCTTTGCTTCGCCAATTTGTTTGCCCATAAATGTTCCTCCAATTGTAGTATCAAGCATAGACTTAGACATAGGGTTAAGAGCATTATAAAATAAATGGAGAATTAGCCAATCTTCCATCCCATGGCTGGGACAGTTTCTCATACATTCTTTCATTCTCTCCCATGCAAGAACTAGTGGCTCACGCTCTTCCTATCTAAAATCAATAATATTATATCTTAGTTGCATAGTCTTTGTGGGTGGGAAAAATTTAGTCATGGATAAATAAGTACGTTCCACCCATGATGCAATAGTATTTCTAGGCAAAGACATCAACCATTCTTTTGCTCTTCCTCTAAGATAGAAAGGAAATAAGCGCAGCTTGACCGTATCGGGGTCAACATCTTTAATGCGCATCATATCACATATTTCAGTGAAAGTGTTCAAGTGCATACCTGCGTCCTTTACACATCCAAAACATATCTACTTTCCCGGATACTTTTGCTATTCTTTATCCTCTAATTTGTATTATTTGGATATAACTAACATAGACTGACACTATTTTCAGCAGAATTTCTTTGGTGTCTCATTTTTGTGCAGGAAATCAACTTTCAGGAATTATCCTAGAAAATATCGCAAAACTCATATTTTACCAGAAGACTCACGGAGCCAGAAGACGAGATGGAGAGCGGCCACGAGGGGCCCACACCACCTAGTGGTTCGGGCCAGGCCAGGCCGCGCCAGGGGGTGGTGTGGCCGCCTCGGTCTCCCCCTCGACCTCTCCTTCCGCCTACGAATAGCCTCTGACCTAAAAATACCAGGGGGTTTAATGTTTTTCCAGATAGAGTTCCGCTGCGCTGCCACCACCAGAAAACCACGATTCGGAACCAGAAACTCCGTTCTGGCACCCTGCCGGGACGAGGAATTGGAAGAGATCATCGATCATCGTCACCAATGCCTCTCCATCAACCATACATGATCCCCCATCCATTAGTAGGCTATTGGGATGGTAGGTATTGGATGAGGTCAATCATGTAATTGCAAACTTCTAGGGCTTTTAAGCAGGGATTGCCAAAAACCAATAATAGTTTGCCATGCTTGTAGTCAGAGGGGTCATATAAAGCCAAATTGTCCGAGTATACCCCAAGGTGGTTGGCCTGTTAAAGGTGGAGGACAAACTAGTGGAGGCAATGGGCAACCCAATAAAGGAGGAAATTTTGTCAAGAACAATAATGGCAAGAGGAACAGACCCACCGGGAAGCTGAACCGTGCAACCCTGGAGCATGTGGATGACTTAGAGCATGCAGTGATAGGTACGCTCAATATCCTTACCAATCCCGGAAAAGTTCTATTTGATACTGGTGCAACTACTTCATTCATTTCTAAAGAATTCTGTGATAAATTCAAGATTAGAAGGGCAACGTTAGAAAACCCTATGACCGTAGTGACAGCAGGGGGAAATGTAGTTGTACGCCACATTAAACAATATCAGGTTATCTCGATCTATGGTTGTACCTACTTTGCGGACCTTTATGTCATTCCTTTGAAGGGAATTGCAGTAGTGCTGGGTATGGATTGGATGACTGAACATGGGGCTCCAAGTGGAGAAAGGATAGTTTATCAAGCAGATAAGCACAGCAATATCATGGTGGATCTTCAGTTAAACTCAATGAAGGAGCTCAAGTTGGAAGATATTCCTATAGTAAATGAGTTTTCAGATGTTTTTCCAATAGAGCTACCAGGAATGCCACCAGATCGGGAAATAGAGTTCACTATTGATCTAATTCCGGGTACCGCACCCATAGCTCAAGCACCATACAAGATGGGTGTAACATCCAAAAAATATGAAACAATGATCATCAAACTCTAATCATAAAAATTAGGGTTAACAAAAACTTTGATTAATTAAAATAATATGAATGCATGTGTGTATGTGATGATTTGACCAATGCATGAATAGAATTGTGTGATTAACCTAAATAGCAAGAAATGGTGTAAAGATAAAAATAACATCATCTAAAAAAATTCCATGCAGAAACAAATCAAGAAAAAATCAATAACAAATCAAATAAAGCAAATGGTCATTTTTGCCAATCTTGCTCACTAGGTCACTTTGGGTGTTTCTAGTCCAAGATTTCAAACAGAAACTTTTCCAATTCTTTTCACCCCTTGCAAGACCAAGTAAAAGTGAATCAAAGCCCACCTTTCAAACTTGCAGAAACATTTGGCAACCTCATTCAAATCACAAGTGAAAATTAAATCTTTGTCATATGTGAAGATCAAACATTTTCAAAACCCAACCAAACCAGTGCCCCTTGACTAATCCAACTAACCAGATACTCCCTAGTATGTTCCTAGCAAACCCACCAAGTTTGAATCAAAAATTCAAATTTGAATTTCTTTCGGCCATTTCATCAAACACATTGTGATCAGCAAACAAATAAACAACAAACACTATAGTGAGCAGTGATCTTGGCCAACCTTGTTCCCTCTCTAGCTCACTCTATACTCTCAGTAGATGAACTAGCCAAATTAACAAGCCTTAGCACCAATTTGAGCTTGGCATAGCCATTAATGGTGACCATGCCGAGCCCCTTTGCCAACCCCAATGTGGACAGCAAGCTACACGCCTCTCTAGCCTCGCCAACCTTGTCTCCCAGACGCAGCACCGTCCACAGCCACTCCCTGTCCCATCCCCGAGCGCAGCCAACCCCTGGAGCACCCGCCAAGCCCGCGCTCAGTTTCTCTACGGCCATGCCGAGAGCGCGCAAGAGCGCCCCGCTCGACACGCTCGCACAGACCGTGCGCCGCCCTCGCCGTTTGCATACGTGATCACCACCGCCCCTGCAACCCCACAGACATGCATGTTCGCCGCCGCGCAGACCATGCATGATGTGCGCCATTAAAATCGCCGTCGGACCCGCCCAGAGCGTTGACGTGTTCCGACCGATCAGCACCGCCCCACGCCTCGCCACCATGCCGTTGAGCTTTGCCAGGAGCACAGCACTGCCCCTATCGTCGCCCATGCCATTATCCCTCTGTGCCGTCGACCACGACGAGCTCAGCACGCAACCTTCGGTCCCCTCGTCACACTATAAAAAGGAGGCCTCCCACACTCGTTTTCTTCACACGATTCACCCACTCTCACGATACCGCTCCTCCGGAGCAGGCGGCAACAGACGCCAAAATTTCCTGAGCTTCGCAGAGAGGAGGAAGGCGTCGTCGATTGAGCCGAGAGAATTGCCGGTACCAGGAGGATCTTCGTCGTTCGCCCCCATCGCCGACCATCGCTGGAGCCCCGGTAAGCCTCCCACGACCCCCACTGGCCGCGCTAGGGTTTGTTCTCGTCGCGTCCAGTTCGATAGACGATGAACTCGCCGCTCGATTAGAATTAGATCCCATGATCCACATCGCCCATACCTCTTTGCCACTCGTTGTCTCAGCGGCGAGTGGGTCGCTACATAAATTGCGTGTGCCTAGTGGGCCGGCCCAGCTAAAACTCCCGCGCGACCCAACAGTTCAAACTTAAGTTTATTTATTTATTTTTCAAACACAGTTCTATACCTAGATTCAAAAATCAACCCAGCTCGATTCACTGAACCAAAATGCATGAAACCAAGTTTGTTAGAAAGGTACTGAAATGCTTAATCCAATCCCGTTGGATTAAAACCAATTGGATTTGTAGATCAACCATGGTAAAAATAACAAGGCAGAAGCTTTTCTGCATTCAAATATTTTTCAAAATTCAACCGTAAGAGCTTTTGAGTTGATTCTAACTCTCAAAAATCACATTTAATTATACCTTTTAGAATATATAAAAATATATAGGTTTACTTACATAAATAATGTTCAAATAATAAAATAATGCCACATAGGAATTTCTAGTCACTTTCATTAAATCTATATCTATACTCTATATACTTTTAATTAATAATATAAAGCACGAAGTGTTTCTCCCGGTCCAACACTTTTTTGGACAATTTGCCCCTATCAGTTCGGAGATATTACACCATGTGCTACCGCCAAGTCGGAAAGAAAAATATCAGATTTGTTTGGTCTCCCGTGCCTCCAAGACAAGCGAACCCAATGTCACCCACCTAGGGTTCCACCATGCCGCCGCCACTCTGGCCCTCCGTCCCTCGACGCGTCGCTCGAGCCGGCTAATTCGACCGTCGACCGCGCACGCTGTCGAGCGCGTGGTCTGGGGCTTGGTACGGCAGCCAGCGGACACAAGCGAGAGGAGGGCACGCAGGCCGACAGGTCGATGGAGCGGGACGGGGGCTTGGACGAGCGGAAGAAAAATTAGGCGACGTTGATGGCCGCGGCGACCAGCCCGGGTAGAGCTCCTCCCGGCGCCTCGGTCACGGCCGGTACGGGATTGAGTGTTCGACCCGACCTTGGCTCCCTCAGTGCCGACATCAATGAAGACCACCCCTACCAGCAACGCCCAGCGGTCAGTCAACTCACTCCCTTCTCTGAAACACTTCTTGACCGTGATGTGCAAAACTCCTTATTCTTAGTTTGAAGGGTTGGCCCAGTAGATGAACTTGGGAGTTCAACAGCCCTTCAAGAACTAGAGTTTAGCAGCCTGTGAGAAAAAGCTCAGGATTTTAGCTATTTGTGATATAAAATTTCGTGTGAGTTAGAGTCCGGATTCGTCGATCTATTTCCCAACACAGGGTTATGGATTCAGAACCTAGGCGACAAAATTGGGACTTTTTGTTTCTGATAAATAGAGATTTGAAAGTAGGTGATTGTAGTCAAACTATTGTAGCCTGATTCAGTATCTAGAATTTCATTTGGGTGCTTTAGATTGTTTATTTAACTTCAACTTCAAGGTTAAGTGCAGCTCTCTTTGTGTTTGGTTCTAATTATAGTACTTAATCATATTACGTACCGCATACCTTACATTGGTGGAGGTGGTTTTCTAAGACCACGAATTCCCAATTTACTGTAGTGACATAGCGTGGCGCTGAGATTTCTCCTAGCGGCTGCAGTGCGCCGGTACAGGGCTGTGAGCTTGTGGTGGCGATGGCCCCGGTCAGGCTGGAATATGGAAGCGCAGAGACATGCAGATGCAACAATAGAGGGTGATCTATAGATTTCCTTGGCCGATCAAAAGCAGAGAAACATCCATGCAAATAATTCTCCTCCGACTACAAGAGCAGGCAATGAACAACGTAGCTGATTGTTAATAAGAAAGCTTGATCGCAAACCCTTTTTTGGTTTGGCATGCGAACAGGTACCATGGAGTTATTTTCTTGGTGTAGCACAAACCAGCTAAGATGTTTTTTATCCGATTGCAGATGAGATTGGCAAGCTTAATCAGATAAGATTAATTTGGGTCTGCCAGTTATACGAATAACTTGACAAACATAAGAGCGTAGAAATATTTTATAGTGTGAGCTTTGCTTACCCTAAAATATATATTTATTCACATGAATCACCTTAAATCATAAAGGAAAGAGTAGCTTTCTATTAACATGCATGCCACCCTGATGAGATCATGAGCTCTTGCACATAGCAAGGACAGAAATATTAGCTCTGAAGAGCCACCCGGTTTGCTTGCCTGCTGACCCATCCTTCCCAACCCTGTCGCCCGAAATTCTGGCAGCCACTGTGCCCTGATTCGTGTTAGGGACGTGCAGAATAGGTGGATGCCACTTGGAAACTGTTAACTCGCAAATGTATAAACCGCTGATAAGTGAAGATTTAGAATTGAATTTCGTATCAACATTTACACGTGGCGTCTCTTATATCTTTTTATTTCAGCTGATAACATCATGAACATTGATCCGCTTCTGATACGCGTGCTTGTACTGTAGACTACTATGAAAGGATAGACATGGAGAGAGGTTTAGAGCTCGTCCTCATGGCCTCACGCAACAGAATAATGTGTTTGATCTTTTTGACACGGATAACTCAGGTAATGGATCTATTTGTTCGCCCATCTGCTTATTTCCTCTGTGATATTTTGCTTCATTGATTGAGATGATAAATTTAGTAAATGTGCTGCGTCGCAGGAACCATTGAGGCCAAAGAAATTTGAGCGTTGCCATAGGGTATTAGTATCAGCCATTGTCATTCTAATACCATTTTCTTGTGTCCGCAATAATGACCTGAAATTGTTGCTTTCAATTGTAGAGCCTTAGGATTTGAGATGACAGAAGAGGTCTGATTCAGCTACTTCTATAATACTTTTTTTGTGCATTTCCTCACACTTTATGAGAAGATTTTGTAGTTGGCTTTCTCCGATTTGGTCAAATATATACATGTCGACTCTGGTTATAATCTTTGTACCTACATAGAAGGTTATAAAAAGGTTGTTAGCACATAGCCTGTTCATGTTGTTAATAGAGAAGTTGTAACTGGAATGCACTGTCTCAGTAGGCTTGATGGTTTCTAAATTTCCCGTTGATGCCTAAAAATCTGACTGATAGTTGTTTGGTTTTTTTCATGTTCAGTAAACTTTCAACTGCATTGTTGCCCACTGATTTCAGTTCCGCGGTACACCTTGCAGACACCTTATGTAGAGCAGAACCATGGAGAAGTCTAGCGTTGCGGCGCTGGTGTGAAATGGTACGAGGTGAAGGCAACAACGGATCCAAATTCAACAGAAGATGCGGTTAACCTTGACGAGAGAAAGCAAGAGGAGCTACTGAATAGGTGACGACTCCAACGTCGGGGCGTCGGCCAATTCGAACCGGGCGTGGTTGGCTGGGGCAACTGGTGTTCTATGTGTATACATTCAAGGTATCTGGGATTGGGGGTGGGGGTGGGGGGATTATTGAGTTTATGTTTCAAGTTAGAAGTGATTTCATTTATTTCTTTGATCAAGTGAGCTAACTATACTGGAAAAAGGAATTCCGTAAAGATTGATTTATAAACTCTTCTATCTGATCAAATGTTCCATGTTCTGCTAGGTTGCAGATCACGCACCGGATGACGACGCGGCACGCACCGAGTGATGTCTCGGCACACGGAAAAAGGAGGAGGTGGAACTGGCAAGCACAAGGCTGAGCCTGGAGCTGGGCAAGGTTGCCATCCCCTCCAGATCCTGCCATGCCCTTCCATCCCCGCCAGGCGCTTTGGGGAGCATACTGAAAGATCATGGCGAGGAGCATGGGTGCGGCCTGACTGAATTTGTTCAAGATTTTTTTTCTAATTTGCTCATGATTTCTTTATTCAGTTCATCATGTTTTATACATAGAAAGTTACTCATTGCAATCACCTAGATCTAAACATGCTACTTGGCATTCATCAGGCTGCCAATTATTATTTGTTCACTAATTTTGTATATAGGCAGAGGCATCAACATCTAACGGCAGTGGTCTGCCATAATTAATTGGTGCCAATGGGTAGACCACAGCTCTATAAACAGGGCCAGATTCACTAAATTTTAGAGTTTCGCCACATCCTTTTGGCCTTGCAGCTACGGTTAGGTCATAGTAGCTCTATAAAATTATCTTTTCCATGCTCTTTAGTCATGGTTTATTCCTGAAGTTCGCCAATCGTTGTTGCACCTCAACTGCCTATATGAACCACTAATTGGGCAGCCGATTAGGCCAAACACAGTTGTTGGTCTCCTGGTATTAGGTTACAGTAGGTTTAGATTGTCTACTTGGTAGTACTTATCTAAGAATACAAATATTAGTACAAACAATATTACTATGCGTTTTTCTTGTCTTCAACTCACCTCTTTTCTGGTAAAATAATACACAGTAGTTCTAGACATGAATGAGAAGGAGCATCTATGTGGGATGCTTTCTACTAAACATATTACACGAGTTGATAGAGTCGGACTTGGATTTCCCATTGCAAACTCATGACATTTATTCCCGGTGCAATGCACGGGCATTTGTGCTAGTCTAATAATAAAGCACGAAGTGTTTCTCCCGGTCCAACACTTTTTTAGACTATTTTATCCTTTTACGAAACACTAAATTACCTACCATTACCTCTCCTAAATAAAATAACGGTTCCTTTATTTCCCGGCCTTAATATGTGACCTGAGTCTCTAGGACCTTATTTCCTGGCCTGACGAGGTGACCTGAGTCTCTAGGACCTACACTGGGCTTTTTTACCAATCGGCTGGGCCGCCTTCCTACGAACTAGGACTCTGTGACGACTGGAGTATTGAATATAGTTCCACCTCGCTTCTTTATGTTGAATTTCATCTATTTATATAGCTTCTCAAGCTGCCTAGAATCGGAATCAGCAAGCCGGTTGGGAATCAAATAAGCAGCACCACGGGGAGAGAGGGAGAAAATGATTGAAGGAATTTAAACCCCCATATGCCAACCAGGGGGGGAGAGGGAAAAAATGGCCAAAACGGACGGGAAGAGGCAGCTGGCGTGGGGCGCCGCCAATCTCCAGCTAAGAGGTGCGCGCACGAGCATGGGGGTTGCCGCAACGACGAATCAGACCTGGGCAACGGGAGCATAGCACAAACCTGGCTGGGCGGCGGACAGGACCTGGCACCTCATTCAAAGGAACATAGACTTCTCTGTCCACAATGAAGATGCAATTCTGCTAGCGAGCATGGCTGCTGCTACTGCTCTTTTCCAAGCTATTGGGGACGAAGCGCTGGTGAGTGGGGAAGCTACTGGTGGGTCGCCGGCTGGGCCTGCTTTTGAGCCACAGATGAGCCAGGGGTGGTCTGGGCTTGGCTGCCCTCTCTCTCACCATAAAGCATTTTATTATTTTTATATTTTGAAATTTTAGAAAAACAAACAAAGTGAAAGTGTACGAAGGAGTAGATAAAAAATATCAATACTAAATGGCGATCTAAGGTCTCAGGAAAGTTCCCTCTCCTCTCGCCCCCGTTGAGAGTCACCCCCATCCTCTCTCCGTCGCCCCTAGCCTTCTCTCTCTCCGACGGCGAGGCTGGCCGGCGAGAAGATGGTCTAGTGGGTTTGGCTCCCTCTATACATACTATGGTAGATGGTAGGTTAGGTTTGCCTCGATGGCATCTGGGCTTTATGTCCGTAGTTTGGATTAGGTCTCCGGGTCGCGCGGGCCGGATCCAGGGGCTGCTGGTGCTCGCCGTTCTCTCTGCGGCGCTCTGGTGGCCAGAGCCGGAGGTGGAGTTGGGCGTTGTCATCAGGATCTCCATAAATAAGCCCGTGATCCCTGTAGATCTTGATCTGTGGGCTTTTGGATGTGCAACTGGCCTCGATCTGTTGCTCCTTCTTCTTGCTACTAGCCATCGAGGTGATGGAGGTGGGGAGAAGAGTAGTGATACTCGGTGGTGGGTTGTTCGGCAAGGATGTGTTGTTGCCTCTCTTTGGAGTTCATCAACAGAGGACATGCGATGGTATCCATCTTGCCTCTGTTCTTCATGGCCAAATGGCGGCTCTCCCTGGCCACGTTCTGGTGGCTCTTCAACCTCCTGGCTGCATGCCACTTTGGAGGCCTTTCTACTCTGGCTGAAGGCTCACCGGAGGTGCTGTCCCAAGTGGTTCGTCCCCGATGACGGCATCGATGCTCCGGCCGTCGAGTTCTTGGTGTGCTGCGGTGGAGAAGGATACCAGGGATTGGATTGCGTTTTTTATTTTTGTTTGGGGTTCCTTTTTGTA
This sequence comes from Avena longiglumis, assembly GCA_030063025.1. Lineage (NCBI taxonomy): Eukaryota > Viridiplantae > Streptophyta > Magnoliopsida > Poales > Poaceae > Avena > Avena longiglumis. The sequence continues at coordinate 185,691,535 of CP125974.1, read as the reverse complement.
AAAGTGCAGGGCCTGTGTGTATTTTCTGTGTTTTCTGGGCCCATCGCTTAATTAATGGCAGCTTCTGGGTCCTTCGGGGCCTGATCCTTGTTCAAATAAATAAATAAATGACGATCTAAGGCTATGAAAACGCAACACAAGATTGGGAACATGCTAGAGTTGAATGTGCAAAAACTAATTATAGAAAATTATTCTTATTCAACGGAAAACATGTTTCAAAGTATAAGAGCATTGCATTTTTAAGTATCGGTATATTTATATGGATTAATTCTTTCGTAACTGTAGCAACGCACGGGTATTCCGCTAGTAAAATAAAAAGGTTAAACCTTATTAAATTATGACACCACTTTAAATCACATTCCCATGTACTGAAATATGTGGTGATGACATGTGTCCACATGATCCCATGTTTGAGTTGGAGAATATTAAATCTTAAGTGGTTTTTCAACGAGTAGAAATTACTTTTCTAAAATAAAATAAATAAGACAAGTGCTTTAATCTTGTAATGTTTTTTTGAACATGATAGGGTGCAGACGCACCCTAATGTATTGCAGCTCAAAAACATTGTACATCGTGGATTACAAACCCTAAATGCCGAATCTTATCGATTCCAGCGATTACAGGGCAAGAGAGTCTATTATGAGCTGAGTTCCTACGTGAACAGATAGGCTCAGATTCTGATGATCTTCTTGACTGTTGTGCACAGTTGTGGGCTACCCCGTTTATTTCTCTGGATATGTGGAAGATGGATCCTAGAAGGGGATGTACAAGACTCTGAAATTCAATTGATTGCCTTCTAATCTCCCAAGTCATATTGTTGTCAGAAGCCCCTTGAGCCACCACCGCCTTTGCCAAATTTAAGTTGTCGGTGAAGAATGTTGGTCTTACTAGCTTCATTGCATCTGCAAAGTTGGAAGCCAGGACTAAGGCATTTGCTTCAGCCTGCAGAGGGTTTGGCACATCTTTTTTGAATGCCATGATGAAAACATTTGTTATTCCTCCATCCTGTAAAGATTGAGCATAGTAAATACCCACTCCAGCCGTAGCAGTAGGATATCCAGGTTGTATCCTCCAGGCAGCATCAACAAAAACCTTTGGACCTGCAAAATGAAAATCAGTAGGCACTGATACTCCCGTGGTGCTCTTTGGATTTTGCTTGGGATGTATCAGTTGTTCAGTCTCCAAGTCCTTTAGCAAAGCTGCAGTGTGCATTGGCACGTTTTGAGGGGTGTTCTTCTTTCTGCAAAAAAGCTGGTCGTTTCTAGCTTTCCAGATACACCAAAGGAAAGTAAAGAGATAATTTAGATTAATGGTTGGATGTTTCTGGTTAAGCGGATTTTTAATAATTTGAGAGATGTCTTGTGTATTGTTTACTAGGCTTTCAGTTTTGATAAAGCAAGGAGGTAACAGCCAGGCAGCTTTTGCAAAGGGACAGAGAAAGAAAAGGTGAGCCTCAGTTTCAGGAATGTTACACCTGCAACAATCCTATCCAATATGTGAGGAGAATTGTGAGCCCCTGTCACTAGTGGTGAGAGCACCTCTCAGCAACCTCCAAGCAAAGGTCTTCACTCTAGGGATCATTTTGTTATATTTCCAGACGCTCTTTAGGATTTTCTTGGTTGAGTCCTGAACCTGTTCTGGCCTCGGAGTACCTGTATCAAATAGCCAAGACACGCAACTTTTGTATGTGGATTTAGAATTACATTTTCCATTTAGGGTTGGTTTCCAACAAATAATGTCATTTTATGCAGATGGAATAATAGTAGTGTTCTTGATAGCCTGGGCCGTATTGCTGTTTAACAAGTTTTCAATCAGGTTGATGTTCCATTTTTGACTGTTTGGCAACCAAAGTTGATTAATTCTGGAAGGATAGCTAAATCCTTGCTGTTGGATACTAAGGTTATCATAGATGCTTTCCCGTCCAGAGAACCAAGGAGTACTCCAAATGGAAGAATTGCCATTACAGATTTGATAATAGGAGTTGTTGCTTAGCAGATGCCTGACTTTTAAGATAGAGGACCAGAAAGCAGATGGAGGAGTTTGGAAAATATTTTACTTTAAGGACACTTTGCATGAAAGAGTTTGGGTTTTCAGCTATTCTCCAGGCAGCAGAAAGGATGAGGCCCATATTTGTTGCTTGTAAATTTCTCACTCCCAGGCCACCATCAGACATGGGTGCACAGATGTTCTTCCAGGAGTTAGACAAAGGGATTTTGTGCTGGGATCAGAGGAAGAGCCAGTCCACCAGAAAACTCTCATAATAGCCTGAATTTTTTTGAGAAGCTTTTTGGAGAACAGGAGATTAGACATGTAATAGACATGAATGGAGGATAAAACATATTTGATTAGCTCTAGCTTGGCAGCATGAGATAGAGTTTGCTTTATAGGTGGAAAGGTTGGATTTGAATTTCTGGATAATGAAATTTTAGGCCTCACTTCTATTTCTACCAGGAAGGATGAGAGGGTGACCCAGATGGGTAAAGCTTTCATCAATGGTGGGGACAGGGAAGATCTAGGTAATATCATTTACGGTAGTTGGGTCCACCTTTTTGCTAAAAATTATGCCAGATTTAGACCAGTTGGGAGTTTGTCCAGAAGCAATACATAAATCTAAAAGGATGGTTTTAATTACCTGGGCCTCTTAAGCAATTGCTTCTCCACAAACCAGAAGATCATCAGCAAAAAATAGGGAGTGAATTGGGGGGCATTGGGGTCCCAGAGAGATTCCTGTGAGGTTTGTTTCAGACAAAGCTTCTGACAGCATGATGGAGAGCTCATTGATGCCAAGAATAAACAAGTAAGGGGATAATGGACAACCTTGTCTTATTCCCCTGAAGCTGACAAATTTTGCATAGGTTTGGCCATTGATAATAATAGAGAAGACTGGGGAGGAGATACAGGCATGGACCATCTTAATGAAGTGGCCATGCATCCCTTTGCGGGCCAGGGCTTTACAAATGAAATTCCATTCTATCCTATCAAAGGCTTTTGCAAGGTAATTTTGAGCATGAAAGCCTTAGATCTCCAGTTAGATAGGTTCAAATAGTGGGTAATTTCCTGAGAAATGATAATGTTGTCACTAATTCTCCTTCCCTCAATGAAAGCTTGTTGAGATGGGTGAATATGACCAGGGAGGTGAGGCTTAAGTCTGTTAGCAAGGCATTTAGAAATGATCTTATAAACCACATTGCACAAGCTAATGGGTCTGTAGTCAGTAGGAACAGTGGGAATAAGCTTTTTAGGATTTAGAGCAATATTGGTATCACTGATATGTTGAGGCAAGGTGGCTGTGATAAAGAAATTCCTAACCATACTTGTAACATCATTCCCAATCCAATCCCAAGTGGCAAAGTAGAATTCAACATTAAAACCGTCAGGCCCTGGTGAAGCATTTTGCTTCATGTCATTTAACACTTCCCAAATCTCTTGTTTTTCAGGAATGGAGTAAGTGGCTTCATTAGGAATAGAATCAGTTGTATGGCTGAAATCAAGAGTATCATTATTATTGGAAGAGGTAAAGATAGATCTAAAGTATGAAACAAAAGTATTAGCAATCTGATCTGGCATGAAACGAGTTACATCTTGTTCATCCTTTATGGAGAGAATCATATTCCTCCTTCTCCTTTTTGCAATAGCTCTGCGGAAAAAAGTAGTATTTCTATCCCCATCTTTAACCAAAAGCTTTTTTGCACGTTGCATGTTTGCATCATTCATTTTGGTAATAGTTTGTTCGTACCTTTCAACCAGCGCTGCTTCTCTTTGAAGGTCCTGCCGATCTAGGGGAAGGGACTGAATCTTCTCAACTTCGCTCTGTAGCTCCTTAAGCTCATCCTGTAAAGGTTTTCTCTTCCTGCACCAAACTTTTAACTTTGAAGCTAGATTGTTAGTCCTTTTAGCAAAGGATGGATTGGAGTAGTTTGTCCAGCAGTTCTTAGCATAGCTCTAAAAGTCTTCTTCCCTAAGCCACCAATTTTCAAATTTGAAAGAGTTTCTAGGTTTGATGAATTTACCTTCAGTAGAGAGGAGAATGAGAGCATGATCACTGAAAGCATGTATAAGAGGCATGTTGTAAACATTTGAGATTGGATAAACAGAGCACCATTCATGGTTAGGGGTTTTGAGGAGAAGCGACAATTAGTCCATGTGTAGGCAGGACCAGTGAAACCAATACCAAACAAACCACAGCTTTTAACAAACAAACGAAAAACAAACATACGATTATAATTTACATTAGGAGTGCTTTTGTCTGAGTCATACAGAAGATCGTTCATGTCACCAATACATATAAAGGGGAGGTTGCTGTTATAATACACAAAGTGGGCAACCTGTTGCCAGATAGTACTAGTAGTTCGGTGGTAAGGATCGCCATATATACAGACAAGGACAAATTTCCGGTTTTTGGCGCGATCCATAGCTAGGGATAATACTAGATTATTAGAGTGCATGTGCGGATCAACATCTACTTCATCATACCACATCATCCAAAATCCCCCAACTTTCCTTTGAGATGGCACTATAATACAGTCCTTCATATTAAATCTAGAGCAAATGTTAGTGGTAGTGAACTTAGAATTTTTTGTTTCAGAGATGAATGTTACCTGGGGTTTTGTTGCAGCTATCATTCGGGCAAGGTGGCACAACTTAGGACTTCCAAGGGTCTTGCCCACCCCTTGACAGTTCCATACCAAGGCCTTCATGGCACCCGTGGCGCCTTAAAGGCTAGCGCCAATGCCTGATTCGCTGAAGATTCCTCCTCAGCCATATAGACCTATAGATTGTTCTCATTACCTGGAGAAGCTGCTGTAGATTAAGTCTCGCATCTAGCATCGAGCTGTCCGCTGGGGCTAGAAGCATGATGAGGAGTATAGCGAGCCACGTAGGGCTCGCTAAGCTCCTGAGGAGGAGAGAATGCGCCCCAGCGAGAATCTGCAGAGCCTTCTGAAGCAGCCGATATCGATGAGAGGGGCCATGGGTTGAAATCGGCAGTGTCTCTTGTGCTTGAAGATTCAGATCTGCGAGTAGGAGAAGAGGTGGGGAGTAGAGTTATTACCAAAGCAGAGCTACTATTCCTGCACAGAGCATTGCTAATGCCCATGCTAGTGGCTCCTTGAGAATGGATCCAAATGGAAGCACTAGGGCGATTGAGACTAAATCCCAGAGAAGGTCGGAACTGAGCTCGAGCTTGAGGCGGCTGGCTCTCATCCCAGCGAGTCCTTCGTGCACGACCCCGAGCCTTTGAATCAGCGGCGCCCCGGTGGACTGAGGACGGAGAGGATAAAGTTGCTGAAGCTCTTCCATCGTGATATGTACCAGCGACAGGTCGATGTTGATCTCTGGCCTCTAGATGTCCTTGTCCCTCTTGAAGCTCAGGCCCGCCCGCCTAGTTCAGAAAGCCGGTGACGATCTCCTCCTCAGAGCTTCCTCTAGATCCCCCCATTGCTCCTTGCTGGCCGGCCGGAGGCATGCCTCTGACCAAGCCCTTTTCATGTCTTCGAACAGTTGATCCACCAGATCTTTGAGTTGAGTTGCTTGCAAAGGAGTGGGAGCCTCTTTTCTTTGGGGGTGGCTGATATTTCTCAGGAAAGGCTGATTTGTCGTCGAGCTTCCTCTTGTTGAGTCCTTATTGGTGGAAGCAGTGTGAAAACGGTGACCGGCGGGGAGAAGGTGGGAGCCGGGAGTCATTATGCACTTCTTGTCCTTCATTGATGGGGAGGTGTTCTTTTAGAGAGGCAAGTTGCAACTAGTGAGTAGTGCTATCTTTCTCTCTAGTGCTCTCTAGAGAAGAAGAATGGGTGTTGTAGTCATCTGATGTCTAGTTGTTTTAGTATATAGAATTTCTTTTTGTTTATCTAGGCCAGGGACAAAAGAGGAATTTTTCCCTAGGCCTTGGCCCTGTTCCAGATGCTGGCCAAAGAATTGCACATTTGATATCTGTACATTTCTTTGCCCTGCTTGCCTTAAAATTGCAGCCTCTTCTTCGATAGTGTAAGGAAGGTTCACATCAGTTCCCACCCTGTTCATCTAACACTGCACAACATTTATTTCCATCTCCATCAGCTGACATCCTTGTTGACAATCTTGTGCCTGTTGAGCTGTACTGCACTCCATATGTATTACACCGCCTTCTCCTAAATTTACTTCTCCATGTGGCAGGTTGCAAGCAGTTCCCTGCCCTACGTGTTCCTCCTGCATGGCGCCCTGAGTCTTCAACGTGATGGAAGGCCATGCGTCCCTGACGAAAACAGTGCCTTCATGTAGCTCTGGTTGTTTCCCTCTATCGTTAATCTGTGTATTATTGATAGCTTTGCAATGCATCCCTTTGCTTTTTTCCATCTGTAGCAGCATCGCCATTGGGGATAATTCCTCTAGTTCTTTATCTCTTTCTGAGTTTGCAAACACATTGTTGAATTCAGAGAGTTATCTACTTTGAAACGTGTTGAATATTGGGTTTTCCTGAGACACTTTTTGTTTGAATCCTTGAGGATCTTATCCTCACTTATGATCCAAGCTCCATATCTCTGGAATGGAACTTGGTCAAGATCCTGATGAAGCTTGATCTGGTCTGTCACAATACAATTCCTGAGGTAGCAGTTGATGATGGTGTGAAACATGACTCCACAAAGCAAACAGATTCTTCCCACTTTTTCATAATGTAGATAGGCTATTCCTTCTTGCATTGTTCCTATCTTGAGCTTAATTCTGTCTAAGATCGAGTTGCAGACAGTGTGCCTGATCACTCCCCAGATATAATCAGGATGACTGAAGAGCATATTATCTTTTAACTCATGAAATTCAGAGGGTGCCCCTACAATCTTAAGAATATTTCTGAGCAGGTCTACCGATCTACTCTTCCAAGGAACACAATAGATTCTTATCGTAACATACACATATTTGAAACTATATCTTGGCTTTCCTTGCTTAACCATGAAATCATTTTGTTCCTTTTCATATCCTTCTCCTTTCTCATCAGCAAAATCAAATAAAAGAACATTTGGTCCCATCATCCAAGGTTGCTTCTTGAAAACCCACACGAGAGACTCGAAAGATGCAAAGGAGGCTTTGAAAACATACATATGAACTTGAGTGATATCTCCATAATGCCATCTCCAAGATTTCTTCATCTGCTGCTGAACTGCGGTGAGAGATATATCTCTAGGTAGGCCTCTCGTGGCTGCAAGTTTGAGATATAAACTGTGTTTGATGTCTTGGAACTTGCTGCTCTGGATCTCCCCTTGCTTCTCTAACATCATGGCTTGCATGGACATCTCCAACGAAGGGATTTCCGGGGCTTGAAGCACCGGAGGATTGTGCGGGGCACTCGGACTTCCTTCTTGTCGAACAAGAGATATGGGAGGAAGTGTTGGAATTATGCCCTAGAGGCAATAATAAAGATGTTATTATTATAATTCTTGTTCATGATAAAGTTTATATTCCATGCTATAATTGTATTAAGAGGAAACTTTAATACTTGTGTGGTTTGTGAACAACACCGTGTCCCTAGTACGCCTCTATGGACTAGCTCATTGATCAATGATGGTTAAGGTTTCCTAACCATAGACATGAGTTGTCAATTGATAATGAGATCATATCATTGGGAGAATGATATGGTGGATAGACCCAAACAAAGCAAAGCAATTAGATCGTTTCATCGTGTTCATCTTTGTGAAGCTTTTCCTATGTCAAATATTGTATTCCTTAGACCATGAGATAATGCAACTCCCTGGTACCGGAAGAAAGCTTTGAGGTCATCAAACGTCATCCTATGAGAGGGTGATCATAAAGGTGTCTCTCGGTGATCGGAAAAGTCATTGGGTTGTATGTATCGAGATGGAATTTGTCCCTCCAGTCGGAGAGTTATACTTGGGCACACTCGTGTCGATATCAACACCGCTTGCAAGCATGTGGTTAAGGAGTTAATCACAAAGTGATATCGGATTACGAGCAGTAAAGTACTAACGTGAGCGAGATTGAACTAGGTATGATGCAAACGATCGAATCTCGCAAGTAAAATATCGCGAGGCGAAGGGAATATATATATGGGATTGATTGAATCACGGCATCGTGGTTCATCCGATATGATCATCGATGAATGTGTGGGAGTCAATATGGGTGCCGGACCCATGTTGATTATTGATAGAAGATCATATACGCATATTCTCGAACCCGAGGTCACACATAACGTATCTCGGCGCTAGGATAGATTGGATAATTGGTTTATGAATTTTTGTTGAGTCTCGTATGGGATCCGGGATATCACGAGAGGTTAGGAATGGTCAGAGAATAAGATTCATATAAGGCGGTGCAGTTTTGGAGTTGAATTGTTCGAGTTAATCGGTATTGTCCGGAAGCTTCTAGAACCTTTGGAAGGGACCAACATGGCCCCACCTTCCGGGAGGGCATGGGCATATGAGGGAGTGTCCTGGCGCATTGGGCCAGGGCACAAGGCCCCATAGGGCCCAGCCGATTCTAGAGATTTGACTCATTTAAATCTCGGGATAGAATTTCTAGATAAGGAGAGTTTAAATTGTTTAAACTAGAGATAGGATTTACGGATAAGGGAGAGTTTAAATTGTTTAAACTAGAGATAGGCTTGGAGGAGGGGCAGGGCTGGCCCCCTCTATATATAGAGGGTGGTGCGCCTCCCCTACTACACACCTTCCTCCAAGCCCTAGGCCTTGCTACCTTCCTCTCTCCTCCCATTTGTTTGTAGGCGAAGCCTGCAGTAAATTCTCCACCATATACACCACGCCGTCGTGTTGTAGATCCAATCTATCTCTCCACCATACTTGCTGGTCCAAGGAAGGAGGAGGCGTCGAGTCTTTGCGTGTGCATCTCACGGAGGCACCGCCACTTGTGGTGCTAGATCGGATCGGATCGCGAGGAGGAGAAATGCGACTACATCACCCACGTTAGTGAGCGTTCATTGCTTGAATCTTCAAGGGTATGAAGATCTAATCCAATCTCTCTCGTTGTTTGCATCTCCTAGATTAGATCTTGGCTTTCCCTCATTAGCTCCGTGAAAATTTTGATTTACTATGCGCGATACCCTTGATGGTATCGAGCTAGATCTATCGTAGATGTGTTTCACGAGTAGAAGCATAACATGGTTGTTGCGGAGTTGATGTTTTCTGTTGCAAGCCTCTTGTTTGTGTTCTTCTTATGGCGGGATAGTGAGATTGAAGCGTCGAGGCCAACCTTACGCGACGTCGTTCGCGAGACCGCTCCGCACTTGACGTGTGGCTTGTTCCACACATGCGGTGGTGGATGTCGTTTCTCTCACTATAGTTGTCATAGGATTAACACGGAGTTTGGCAACCATAATATCACCGTTGTGGCTTTTCGTAGGTAAGAATCGTTCTTAGCATCTACTCCCATAAGCCACGTAAAACATGCAACAACAAAGTAGAGGCGTCTAACTTGTTTTTGCGGGAGTGTTTTCGTGATATGGTATGGCCCAAGATGTGATGTGTATATTGTATGCGATGATCATGTTTTGTAATGTTTCACGACTTGCATGTCGATGAGTACACAACCGGCGGAGCCATATGGTTGTCTTTATAATTGTGTATGACCTGCGAGTCAACTTCTTATACGCCATGTAATAGCTTTACTTTATCGCTAAGTAGTTAGCAATAGTTGTAGTTGCTATTCGTGGTGGAGGCAATCATGGTGGAGTGATGGAGATCATGCCGGGACGCACAAGATGGAGATCATTGCGAGGATTGGCTATACCATGTCACATAAAGTTATATGCATGTGATGTTTATCCCTTTATGTATCTTATTATGCTTAGATCGCGACGGTAGCATTATAAGATGATTCCTCACTTAAAGATCAAGATAAAACTGTGTTCTCCCCAAGTATGCACCATTGCGAAAGTTAAATCGTTTCCAAGCATCACGTGATGATCGGGTGCTATAGACTCTCGCTCACATACAACGGGTGCAAGCCGGTTTTGCACTGTGAAATACTTGGGTCTAACTTGACGAGCCTAGCATGTACAGACATGGCCTCGGAACACAAGAACCGAAAGGTTAAGCATGAGTCATATGAATGATATGATCGACACTCTGTTGTCCACCATTGAAACCACATCTCTTCTCGTGATGATCGGATTAGGTGTGGTGAATTTGGATCGTGTTCACTAAACAACTTGAGGGATGTTGAATTTAGTGGGAGTTCATCTAGTAATTTGATTAAGTTGAACTATTTATCATGAACATAGTCTAAATTGTACTTGCAAATACTGTAGATCCAATGGCCAAGTCCAACTTCAACTTCAACGTTTTTGCCGAGAAAGAAAAGCTTAGAAACAATGGGTCTAACTTCACCAACTGGTTCCGCAATCTAAGAATCATTCTGTTTGGCGGAAAAAAGGACTATGTCCTTGGTAAAGCGTTAGGTGACCCCCCTGCTGCAACTGCGCCGGCTAATGAGAAAGCTGTCTATCAGTCGCGCAAAGATGATTATGCACTACTAGGAAAACAGCTATAGGTAATCAGCACATCCGTGGCTCACATGGTTGAAGTGCCCCACGGCTAAAACAGGCGTGGCTCACCTGTGGGCAGTGCCCTACTAGTAACTAGAACAATCGTGGCGCACGTGACTATAGTGCGCCACAGATGTGTGTGTGGTCGAGGCCACATTGGACGCCAAACATTTGTAGCGCACTATAGTCATGTGCGCCACGGTTGTTAGTGTCATCTGTGGCGCACATGGGGGGGGGGGTGCGCTACGCCTAAGCGCACGCCCCCTCTGCTGTGAAACGGCCACAAACATCTGTGGCGCACATGGCATAGTGCGCCACAGATGTATAAACTTAGCCGTAGGGCACTCTGCCCTAGTGCCCTACGCATAAGTGGCATGCACCAACTCCACCCCCCGTGGATCGCCTTTTAAGGGTTTGCAAAAAATAAACGAAAATGATAAACACTTCAAAAAATTAAACCCTTTCATATTTAGATAGGTAATGTGGTATAGCTTCTAGTAAAATTAACAGAAATGAGTTTCGACTTTATTTGCAAAAAAAAGTCATGCCACGGTAAAAAGGCCGTAACTTTTGCATACGATATCGAAAAAAATCGTATAATATACCAAAATGACGAGAACGAGATTTCTCATCTGCTCGCAACACCTATGGTCGTTTAGCGATTTTTTAGATTTTCAAAATTCGAAAAGAGTAAAAAGTTACGGTCAAAAAACCGTTTTTTCCTGCAGAAAAAAAATAGGGCGAATTATCCGTAGCGCACCTACACCTAGTGCGCCACGGATAAGCTTGGGTGGGATTCAAATTTGAATCCCCACCCCGCCCTCCTCCCTTTTCCTTTCCCCTTTTCCTTTCCCCTTTTCCCTCTTCCTCTCCCTTTCCCTTCTCCTTCTTCCTTCTTCCTTCTTCCTTCTCCCTTCTCCCTTCTCCTTCTTCCTTCTTCCTTCTTCCTTCTTCCTTCTTCCTTCTTCCTTCTCCCTTCTCCTTCTCCTCTCCTTGCAGTGACGGTGCGACGTCGACCTCCTTCTCCTCCTCCTCGCAGTGACAACGGGCGACGTCGACCTCCCTTCCTCCATCTCTTCCTACCTCCCTCTCTTCTTCTCCTCCTCCTCCTCTTCTTCTCCTCATCTTCCTCCTCTTCCTCCTCTTCTTCTCCTCCTCTTCCTCCTCTGCCTCCTCTTCTTCTTCTCCTCCTCTTCCTCCTCTTCTTCTCCTCCTCTTCCTCCTTTGCCTCCTCTTCTTCTTCTCCTCCTCTTCCTCCTATTCTCCTCCTCCTCCTTGCAGTTCCGACGACGACAACAAGGTGACGAGGAGGAGGCGACGATGGCGACCTGCACCGACGCGCGACGGCACTGACGACGAGATCCATATCTGCTGCTTTTTTTTGAATTTTGAAATTTATACCCGTGGCGCACAGCACCTAGTGCGCCACGGTTATCGTTTCATACGCGTGGCGCACCTGCCCAAACTTCTGTGGCGCACTGGCATGTGCGCCACGCCTGTATCTAAACTTTTGTGGCGCACTAGGCAGTGCGCTACGGCTGAGAGATAGCCGTAGCGCAAGGCCGCTAGTGCGCCACGGATGGGCATTTCGGGTGCGCCACTAACAGCCTGTTTCCTAGTAGTGATGGTGTGATTAAGAGCACCATGTTGTTTGCTATGGAACCGGAACTTCAAAATCATTTTGAAACCTATCCCGGGCCCTTTGAGATTCTCGAGGATCTGAAAACCATGTTTCAGACTCAAGCCCGTTCTGAGAGATATGAGATCTCTGAGAAGTTCTTTAACTGCAAGATGGAGGAAGGGAGTTCCGTTAGTGAGCACGCCATAAAGATGTCGGGCTACACTCAATGCCTTGAGCAACTGGAATGCACGATTCGGAGGAGCTCAAGATTGACAGGTTCGCAATCACTCCTCCCGGCTACAAAAGTTTTGTAGTGACTCATAATCGATTGGTTCCATCGATACGATCACCGAGATCTTCGCAAAGTGAAGGCTGCGGAAGTGGACATCAAGAAGGATAATCATGTGTTGATGGTCAACAAGCCCTCCTTTAAGAAAGGTAAGGGAGCAAAGAAGCCCTTCAAGAAGGCGGCAAGCTTAATGCCCTGGCGAGAAGAAGCTTCGGTCTGGTCCTAAGCCGGACAGGTGCTTCTATTGCAAGGACAAGGGTCCTTTGGGCATCGTCCGAAATACTTAGCGGACAAGAAGGCACCATCAAAGGTATATTTGATATACATGTTATTGATGTTTTCCTTACTAGCCCTCGTTGTAGTGCACGTATTTGATACCAGTTCGGTTGCTAATATTTGTAACTCGAAGCAGAGCTACGGAATGAGGCGGCTTGCGAGGGATGAGGTGACAATGCGCGTTGGCAACGGATCAAGAGTTGATGTGATGGCCGTCGGCACGCTCTCCTTAGTTTTACCTTCGGGATTAGTTTTAAACCTTAATAAGTGTTATTATGTGCCTGCGTTGAGCATGAACATTATTTCTGGATCGTGTTTCTTGCAAGACGGTTATTCATTTAAATCGGAGAATAATGGTTGTTCTATTTATATGAGTAACATCTTTTATGGTCATGCACCTCTTGTGAATGGTTTATTTCTTCTAAATCTCGAAAGGGATGAAACACACATCCATAACATTGAGGCTAAGAGATGCAAAGTAGATAGTGATAATACTACTTATTTGTGGCACTATCGTCTAGGTCATATTGGTGTAAAGCGCATGAAGAAACTCCATTCTGATGGACTTTTGGAGTCTCTTGATTTTGAATCATTTGACACATGCGAACCATGCCTCATGGGCAAGATGATCAAAACCCGTTCTCGGTATGATGGAGCGAGCGGACTTGTTGGAAATCATACGTACCGATGTATGCGGACCGATGAGTGTTTCGACGCGCGGTGGATATCGCTATTTCCTCACTTTTACCGATGACTTAAGTAGATATGGGTATATCTATTTAATGAAACATAAATCTGAAACATTTGAAAAGTTCAAGGAATTTCAGAATGAAGTGGAGAACCATCGTAATGAAGATTAAGTTTCTACGATCCGATCGTGGGCGAATATTTGAGTTATGATTTTCTCACGCATCTTAAAGCAAGTGGAATCGTTTCACAACTCACGCCACGGAACACCACAGCGCAATGGTGTGTACGAACAGGAATCGAACCCTATTAGATATGGTCCGATCAATGATGTCTCTTATTTATTTGCCGTTATCATTTTGGGGTTATGCATTAGAAACCGCTGCATTCACTTTAAATAGGGCTCCATCTAAATCCGTTGAGACGACACCGTATGAACTGTGGTTTGGTGCTAAACCTAAGTTGTCGTTTCTTAAAGTTTGGGGATGCAAAGCTTACGTCAAGAAGTTGATGCCGGACAAGCTCGAACCCAAAGCGGAGAAATGCGTCTTCATAGGATACCCTAAGGAAACTATTGGGTATACCTTCTATCACAGAACCGAAGGCAAAGTGTTTGTCGCAAAGAACGGTTCCTTTCTTGAGAAGGAGTTTCTCTCAAAAGAAGTGAGTGGGAGGAGAGTAGAGCTAGACGAGGTTATTGAACCTTCTCTTGAATTGGAGAGTAGCGCAGCACCTGAAATTGTTCCAGTGTCGCCTGCACCAACAATAGAGGAAGATAATGACAAGGATCATGAAGCTTCGGACGATCTCTCTTGAGCGTCGCAGGTCGACAAGGTCGCGTGCCCCTCCCGAGTGGTACGGCAACCTGTCTTATTGTCTTGTTAGTAGAAGACGGTGAACCTACGAACTATGAGGAAGCGATGATGAGCCGGACTACGAGAAATGGCTAGAAGCCATGAAATCGAATTGGGATCCATGAGCGAAAAGCAAGTATGGACTTTGGTGGACCCTTTTAGCGACCGAAAGGCTGTTGAGTGCAAATGGATTTTCAAGAAGAAAGCACGACGGATGGTAATGTTACCGTCTATAAAGCACGGATTGTCGCAAAGGTTTTCGACAAGTTCAAGGTGTTGACTACGATGAGACTTTCTCTCCGTAGCGATGTTTAAGTCTATTCGGATTTTATTAGCAATTGCTGCGTTTCATGATTATGAAATATGGCGGATGGATGTCAACTGCTTTCCTCAATGGCAACATTGATGAAGAGTTGTATATGATGCAACCGAAGGTTTGTCGATCCTAAGGATGCTAGTAAAGTATGCAAACTTCACGTTCCATTTATGGATGAAGCAAGCATCTCGGAGTTGGAACCTTCGTTTTGATCAAGTGATCAAGAGCTTTGGATTTGTTCCAAATTGCTCTGAAGCTTGTATCTACAAGAAAGTGAGTGGGAGCTCGGTGGCGTTTACGGTACTATATGTGGATGACATATTGATTATCGGAAATGACATCAACATGCTTAACAATGTGAAGAGTTATTTGAACAAGTGTTTTCAATGAAAGACCTAGGTGAAGCTGCTTATATATTGGGCATCAAAATCTATAGAGATAGACAAAGGCGCTGATAGCTTTAAGCCATAGTACATACCTAGACAAAGTTACGAAAAGGTTCGAGAATGGATAAGGCAAAGAAAGGTTCGATGCTGTGTTGTCGTGTAAGATATTTAGCAAGGCTCAGTGTCCAGCTACGGTAAATGATAGGGAAGCTATGAGCAAAGTGCCTTATGCCTCGGCCATAGGTTCCATCATGTATGCCATCTTGTGTACTAGACCGGATGTGTCCAATGCTCTTAGTTTGTGACAGATATCAAAGTGATCCCGGAGTGGAACACTGGACAGCCGTGAAGAACATCCTAAAGTACCTAAATAGAACTAAAGAAATGTTCTTAGTCTATGGGGGTGATGAACAGCTTGTCGTAAAAGGTTACGTCGATGCTAGTTTCGACACCGACAAGGATGATTCCAAATCTCAGACAGGATACGTTTATATTTTGAATGGAGGAGCTGTGAGCTGGAGAAGCTGCAAGCAAAGCGTGATCGCGGGATCTACAGTGGAAGCGGAATACATGGCTGCTGTAGAAGCGTCAAGTGAAGGAGTTTGGATCAGAAACTTCATCACTGAGCTTGGCGTGGTTCCAAGTGCATTGGACCCACTGGAGATATTGTGTGACAACACTGGCGCCATAACACTCGCTAAGGAACCAAGATATCATCCAAAGACCAAGCATATCAACCGCAGATCCATTGACTAAACCTCTTCCACGTGTAAAACATGATCAACACCTTAGTGCCATGGGTGTGAGATTGTTGCCAGATGTAAACTACATTATTGAATCTAGTGCAAGTGGGAGACTGTTGGAATTATGCCCTAGAGGCAATAATAAAGATGTTATTATTATAATTCTTGTTCATGATAAAGTTTATATTCCATGCTAGAATTGTATTAAGCGGAAACTTTAATACTTGTGTGGTTTGTGAACAACACCGTGTCCCTAGTACGCCCCTATGGACTAGCTCATTGATCAATGATGGTTAAGGTTTCCTAACCATAGACATGAGTTGTCAATTGATAATGAGATCATATCATTGGGAGAATGATATGGTGGATAGACCCAAACAAAGCAAAGCAATTAGATCGTTTCATCGTGTTCATCTTTGCGAAGCTTTTCCTATGTCAAATATTGTATTCCTTAGACCATGAGATAATGCAACTCCCTGGTACCGGAAGAAAGCTTTGAGGTCATCAAACGTCATCCTATGAGAGGGTGATCATAAAGGTGTCTCTCAGGTGATCGGAAAGTATCTGTTGGGTTGTATGTATCGAGATGGAATTTGTCCCTCCCAGGTCGGAGAGATATACTTCGGGCCCACTCGGTAATCGATATCAACACCGCTTGCAAGCATGTGGTTAAGGAGTTAATCACAAAGTGATATCGGATTACGAGTAAAGTACTTCTGTGAACGAGATTAAACTAGGTATGACGGCAAGCGATCGAATCTCGGGCAAGTAAAATATCGCGAGACGAAGGGAATATATATGGGATTGATTGAATCCTGGCATCGTGGTTCATCCGATATGATCATCGATGAATGTGTAGTCAATATGGGTGCCCAGACCCTGTTGATTATTGATAGAAGATCATGTACGCATATTCTCGAACCCGCAGGTCACACACTTAACGTATCTCGACGCTAGGATAGATTGGATAATTGGTTTATGAATTTTTGTTCGAGTCTCGGATGGGATCCGGGATATCACGAGAGGTTCGGAATGGTCAGGAGAATAAGATTCATATAAGGCGGTGCAGTTTTGGAGTTGAATTGTTCCGGGTTAATCGGTATTGTCGGAAGCTTCTAGAACCTTCGGAAGGGACCAACGTGGCCCCACCTTCGGGGAGGGCATGGGCCTATGAGGGAGTGTCCTGGCGCATTGGGCCAGGGGCACAAGGCCCATAGGGCCCAGCCGATTCTAGAGAGATTTGACTCGTTTAAATCTCGGGATAGAATTTCTAGATAAGGGAGAGTTTAAATTGTTTAAACTAGAGATAGGATTTATAGATAAGGGAGAGTTTAAATTGTTTAAACTAGAGATAGGCTTGGAGGAGGGGCAGGCTGGCCGCCCCTCTATATAGAGGGTGGTGCGCCTCCCCTACTACACACCTTCCTCCAAGCCCTAGCTGCCTTGCTACCTTCCTCTCTCCCTCCCGACTGTTTGTAGGCGAATCCCTGCAGCAAAAATTGTCCACCATATACACCACGCCGTCGTGTTGTAGATCCAATCTATCTCTCCACCATACTTTCTGGTCCAAGGAAGGAGGAGACGTCGAGGTGCTGCACGTGTGCATCTCACGGAGGCACCGCCACTTGTGGTGCTAGATCGGATCGGATCGCGAGGAGGAGAAGAGAGTACGACTACATCACCCACGTTCCGACGAATGTTCCGCTGTGCGAATCTTCAAGGGTATGAAGATCTAATCCAATCTCTCTCATTGTTTGCATCTCCTAGATTAGATCTTGGCTTTCCCTCTGTTCGCTCCGTAGAAAATTTTGATTTACTATGCCGCAAAACCCTTCAGGAAGATCCATCTCTTCCCTAGCAGCAGCTTCCCACTCAGGAAGACCACTGCTGCTTGCACCTACGAACTGCTGGTGTACGAACTGTTCTGGGGAGGGGGTGGGTGGTTGATGGAGATCTGGGGTTGTAGGTCTGGTAGGGGGTTGCAGAGGGCGTTGGTGAGGATTCATGGCTGAAGAATGGTTTGGAGATTGGAGCAGAAGGGAGAGGAGGTTAGGAGAAGGAGAACGGCATTACGCCATACGTCACATTGGGCAACTCTGGGGAAGTATCTCTGACTTTCGTGGCTCGCCGAGCTAGCTAAGCTAGCTGCCTTCCATGCATGCATCACCTTAATATTGTAATGTTAGTGATGATGCTAGATCATCTAGTATGAACCTTTGTGTGGTCATTAGAAATACTTAAGTATTGTTTGGTGATTGTGTACCTCGTATTTATTTATAGACGCTAGTACCAACCAAGGATACGAGGAGGAAGGAGGATACTACAAGGAAGAAGCCGAGGAGAACTTCAACCACTGCTCTCCACAAGGCAAGCCTAATACTACCAGTTGACTTGGCAAGCCTATGCTTGCAACCTTGCAAGCTAACACTTGCAAGATACCCTAATTATGCAAGCTACTACTTGCTTGTTACCAGGCCAACTATATGCCTTAAGCATATGTGATTATACCCACTTGACACACCATCCTAGTTTTACTTGCAAGCTTATTACTCTATGTATTTATCAAGCTTTATCTTAGAGTTTACTTAGTGACTTATAGATTCTAGGAAGATAATTGAAGGTAGCATAAAGAGCATAAAATTTGGCCTAAGATAGATAATCCTGATGTCATACTAAGGCATGAGATTGAACTTAGCTAATACCCACTTGTTTACTACCCCTCATGAGTCTTTACCCCCACTTGTAGATGCTAGTGCTAAGCATAAAACTTGATCAACTTTAGATGGGAATACTTGGTGAAAATGGTTATGAAAACCTTAGAATGATGAGTCATTCTACTAAAATGTTTTGACACGTGTTTCCGAACACCAGATGATTTTTATGATAGAAATGTTAAGGCATGAGCCTTAGCCCTTTATAAAACTGATGGTTTTCTAGATGCGATACCATTCCAATTTTACCGTACAACCACAATACCCGAAATTTGGGTAGGTCTTGACTGTAAATTTATATACCTTAGTATGGGTTCCCTCGCAGCCAAGGTCTGAGCTGAGGCTACCTTGTGAAGATTGTCCACCTGTGTAGTACCCAAGATGACAGTTGGTCATGGTTGGGAGGCCAAAATCATAGGGGAGGTGCCTATACTAGCGCGTGTAATGGAAAGGTTAGGATTGATTATCTGCATACTGAGTATGGTGAATTCAGGATTGTTCCTGATGGATGTATTGAATGTTGTGGTGAAAGTTTACCACCTCTATAGAGTGTCAAACTATTCGAATAGACGCGTCCGCGGTTATGGACAGTTGGAGTGTCCATACTGTTCTATCGCCAGATATTTTCAAAATGACTTATGAAAGGATTTATGACTTTGACTTGACCACAACAAAGTTGTGATATGAAATTCAAGTTCCCACTTAGGTGTTATAAAACTTTCAACTAGCTTTCTTTGGTTCTAAACTTAGTAGAGGTAAATCTAGCTTTTTGCAAAATAACCCTAGAGCTTAGTATATCCTATTCAAAACCACTTCACTTGTTAGTATTAGTTTGCGAATACTTAAAGAGTACTCGCGGCTTTGTCCCTGGCTATTCCCGTGGCTAGACTATGAAGAGGAGTATCAGGATGAGGGACCGCAGGAAGGTTACGACAACTAGGATCATCTCCCATCGTCAGCGTTGTCTATGACCATGAAGATGGAGCTTCGCCCACGCTATCGTTATCTTTACGTTATTCCGCTGCTTGATTTGTATTAAGAACTGGATCAAGAGATCCTTATTTGTGTAAGACCTTATGTATGGTTTGTAATGGATGATGTACTGTGATATCCAAATCTGTTATGTCTCGCAAAAATGGTAATCCTGGAATTGCGATGTATGGCATAACAGGCATCTATGATTAAAAACCCGGGTGTTGACAAGTTGGTATCAGAGCTATCCTGACCATAGGAGACCCTAGTTAGAATGGACCTTCGAATCAAAAACTTAGTTTCAAAACCAAAGGAAGTGAGTATTTATGAAAACCTATTCTTATTCTTATCACTTAGACTCTTTCATGAAAATTCATGTTCCCCAAAAATTCTTGCAAACTTACATAAAATTTGACACACTTGATCACTCTACTAACTTACTCATCCTATACTCTTATAGATGGACGTGAAGTACAACAAGTTTTATCAGTTGGGGAATGGAGGAGACCTCATATTTGAGCGTGACTTGGACTAGCTGGCAGAAATGATGGAGCGTCCACACCCCGAGTTCTTCGGTGGTCAGCTCAATGATCAGGAAGGAGAGGATCTGCAGTGGCTAGTTGTTGCAAGCCTCCGAGGAAAGATTAAACCCCCCAGTGCAGAGGGAATTCAGTTCACCTTAAGAGAGAACAACTGGCTCGATGGACTTGCTAGGGCAATGCAGGAAGCTCTTGCCCGTCTGTGTGGTCAGAGTATCAATCAAATCAAGGGTACCCGCTTTGAGTTCTACCCAAGGCGTGATGCTATGGGACAGCCACTGGAGGCCCCATACCACCATGAGCTGAAGACTCAATTGGACCACCTCAGCTTCATGATGTATGACCGTCAGAAGGAGTTGGAAAATGCCCGTTCCAACGCCAACCACAAGTACGCCATCGTCGCCAAGAAGGATCAGACCATCGCCATGCTAGTGAAGGATCGCAAGTCTCGTCGACATCAGATTAACAAGAAGGAGCGCATCATTGTCCGCCTTTTCCACCGGATCACAGAGTTGGAGGAGACTGTCCACGAGAGGGATATGCAGTTGGAAGAGAGGGAGAATGCAGGGGAAGACCTTCATGGAGACCCCTACTCCTATCTCCGTGATGATGATGACTTTCTGGTGGATCAGGCCATGGACTTCTTCACCGATGAGGATGACTTCGCCTTCATCGATGACGACCATGAGGATGATGAGGACACTGACTCCGAGGAGTAGTAGCACTTGAGCACTAGCGTTACTGAGTTGTATATTGTTCCCACTGTATCGTAGATTCCCAGAATGGTTCTTAAAACCATCTGTTTTCCTTTGTTGTGGTGTGTGTTTGTATCGTGTGCTATGAATGAATGAATGAAAAGCAATTTGCTAGAAAATCTGAGTCAAACTTCAAAACCTTTTCAAAACCCCTGAACCTTAGAAATTTTCCTCTTTTCTCATGATCTATCCCCATCTTCAGATGCCTCACGGAGGAAGTAGTTCATCCTCGGACCCGATGTTGCAGATCTTGCAAATGTTCGTTTCTGACCGTGAAGCTGAAAAAGCCGAACGTCAAGCCAACTTAGCCACCCTTCAACACATCGCCCAGATGGCCAACAACAATCAAGGCCATGGAAATCAGGACAAGATCTAAGCTCAAGAATTTCCAGAACACCAATCCACCTGTTTTCACTAAGTCAGAAGAGCCCCTAGATGCAGATGATTAGTTGCAAACCATGGAGAACAACCTGGAATTTGCAGGAGTAGAAGCTAACGAGAAAGTGTTGTTTGATACCCACTGTCTGGCCGGAGATGCAAGAGCATGGTGGAACAGCGTTCACGCAATGACAGGAGGTCAGCTGATGATTTGGGAAGAGTTCAAAGTCAAGTTCAGCAGAACCCATGTGCCACCAGGTTTGATCAAGAGGATGAGAGATGAATTCATGGAATTGAAACAAGGAAGGATGACATTAGTGGAATACCGTGACAAATTCTTGTCATTATCTAGGTATGCACCGGATGAGATAGATACTGAAGCCAAGAAGAGGGAGAGATTCTTGAATGGTCTGCACGATGAGATGCAAATGGTGTTAGTCAATATCCCCTTTGCTGATATTGAAGTCTTAGTTGACTCTGCCATTCAGATGGAAGGAAAGATCAATCAAGCTAATGAGAACCGCAAGCGTCACATGATGCATCAACTAGGGACCCATCATACACCAAAGTATCGTCCCAACCCATCTCCAGGATTTGCCCCAAGAACCAACAGACCCCCGATGAACCGTCCGACCTATCCCAGCCGTGGAAACCCAAGGCCCGGAGGAAATCACAACAACCCCAGAAATTTAAACCGTGCACCACCTAAGTTCAACAACAACAATGCCGCCACCAACACCAACACTGCCCCAAGGACTGGAAGCAATGTTGTGCCTGTTGCAGCAAAGGACAAATCGCAAGTGACTTGCTATGAGTGTGGAATCAAGGGTCACTATTCCAATGAGTGCCCCAAGAAGATTGCCGTATCCCCCAATGCAAATGCCCCAGCTCAGCAGCAGTGTCGTGTTCAGCCCGGAAGAAGGTTCGCCCCAGAGAATTCGCTCAACCACAATGACCATCTCTTTCTCATGCATGCTGAAGAAGCCCAAGAAGTGCCAGATGTCGTGTTGGGTATGTTTTCTGTTAACTCAGTACTTGCAGGAGTTTTTTTTTGATTCTAGAGCATCACACTCATTTGTTACTGAAGAATTTGCATGCACTAGTAAGATTCAACCAACCAAATTGAAGCATGTTATGATTGTTCAAATACCTGGTTCAACCACCAAATTTAGACAAATTTGCAAAGCCGTCCCAATCCGAATCCATGGCATAGATTTTTATGCTAATCTAATAGTACTCGGAATTAAAGGTTTGGAAGTAGTACTAGGAATGGATTGGATGTCCAAACATAAAGGATTAATTGACTGTTCCAAGAAAGCCATAACCATGACCAGTACAGCCAGAACATCAGTCGAGCATGTATCTGAAACCTTGCCCCGTCAATTCAAGTGCAACAAGAGTATAGCCCAACCTACCATTGACCAAGTTCAGATAGTCTGTGAATACCCCGATGTATTTCCAGATGTTTTGCCCGGTATGCCCCAAGATCGGGATATCAAGTTTATCATTGAACTAATACCTGGAACCGGACCCATAGCCCAGAGAACATATAGTATGAACCCATCTGAACTAGTGGAACTGAAGAAGCAACTGGATGCCATGCTGGAAATTGGATTGATTCAACCAAGTGCGTCACCTTGGAGATCACCTGTTTTGTTTGTGTACAAGAAAGATGGAGGTAACCGTTTGTGTACGGATTATCGGAAGCTGAACGATGTCACTATCAAGAACAAGTACCCGTTTCCCAAGATATAAGACCTGTTTGACCAGTTGAATGGTGCCAAAGTGTTTTCTAAGATTGATCTTAGAACTGGTTATCACCAACTCAAGATTCGCGCAGAGGATATTCCAAAGACTGCCTTCACCACCAGATATGGATTATACGAGTATATTGTCATGTCTTTTGGATCAAACAATGCCCCTGCTTATTTCATGAACCTCATGAATAAGATTTTATGGACTTCCTGGATAAGTTTGTCGTTGTTTTCATCGATGACATTCTGATTTATTCCAAATCAGTAGAAGAACATGAGCTACACCTAAGGACCATTCTTGGAACCCTTAGAGAGCATTAGTTGTATGCCAAGTTTAGCAAATGTGAATTCTGGTTATAGGAGGTAGGATTTCTCGGACACATTGTATCAGCCTGAGGAATTGCCGTTGACCCTGTGAAGGTGAAAGATGTTGAAGATTGGCAAGCCCCGACCACTCAAACCCAAGTTCGTGCATTTCTCGGATTAGCAGGATACTACCGCAAGTTTGTAGAAGGATTCTCGAGTATTGCCAGACCCATGACCCAATTGCTGAAGAAGGACAAGAAGTTTGAATGGACAGAAAAATGCGAAGCGAGTTTTCAGGAACTGAAGAGGAGATTAATTTCAGCCCCAATCTTGATCATGCCGGATATCACAAAGCCCTTTGATGTGTATTGTGACGCATCCAAGATCGGTCTCGAATGTGTGCTAATGCAAGAAGGCAAAGTTATATCTTATCTATCTCGACAACTGAAGCAGCATGAATAGAATTATCCAACCCATGATCTTGAACTCGTAGCCGTAGTTCTAGCCCTGAAGACATGGAGGCATTATCTTATGGAAAATCGTTGTGAGATTTATTTGGATCACAAGAGCCTGAAGTATATATTCACTCAGAAGGAGCTGAATATGAGGCAGAGAAGATGGATTGAGCTAATCAAGGACTATGATTTGGACATTCACTATCACCCTAGTAAAGCCAATGTGGTAGCAGATGCCCTTAGCAGATTGCCATGCCGCTTGAACTCCATGATTTTGAAGGAGCAACCAAGTTTGCACAAAGAGATGGAAGATTTCCGAATGGAATTAGTGAGTGAAGGATTTTTTGGCTAGCATGGAACTTCAACCCACCTTGATCAGCCAGATCAAGGAGGCGCAGAAAGGAACTGCTAGTATCGACGGAATCAAACGTCGCATCGGTACATGCAAAGTACCCGGGTTCACCGAAGACGAAGAAGGAGTTATGTGGTACAAGGGACGACTTTGTGTACTAGCAGATTCATAGTTGAAAGAAGTTATTCTGAAGGAAGCCCATGATACTCTTTATTCTATCCACCCCGGAGGAACAAAGATGTATCAGGATTTGAAGGAGCAATTTTGGTGGCATAACATGAAGAGAGAAATCGGAAGCTATATTGCCAAGTGTGATATATGTCAAAGAGTCAAGGCGGGACATCAAAGACCCGCAAGACTGTTGCAACCATTACAGATTCCGGAATGGAAATGGGATTCTGTTGGAATGGACTTTATCACCGGATTTCCTACTTCGAGTAGGGTAAATGACTCTATTTTGGGTCATAGTTGACAGATTGTCCAAGGTAGCCCATTTCTTACCTGTCAAGACCACATACCAGATTTCGAAGCTAGTAGAGTTATACATCGCTAGAATCGTGAGTTTGCACGGAGTCCCCAAGAACATAGTATCATATCGAGGAACCCAGTTTACCTCGAGATTATGGAAGAAAGTCCAAGAAGTTTTAGGAACCCGACTGGATTGCATCACAACGTATAACCCTCAGACCGATGGACAAACGGAACGAGTAAATCAAATAATCGAAGATATGTTGAGAGCATGTGTGCTAGAGTATGGATCTTAATGGGAAGACTGTCTGCCTTTCGTATAATTTTCATACAACAATAGTTATCAAGCTAGTCTACAAATGGCCCCATTTGAGTTCATGTATGGAAGGAAGTGTCGCACCCCTTTGAATTGGTCGGAAGTAGGAGAGAGTCAGATTTTCGGACCCGATATCCTACGAGAAGTAGAAGAGAAAGTTCACAATATTCGTGAGCACCTCAAGACCGCCCAGTAAAGACAGAAGAGTTACGTCGACAACAGACGTCGAGACCTCTCTTTCAATATTGGAGATTTTGTGTATCTCAAAGTGTCGCCTTTGAAGGGAATGGAGCGTTTCCAGCTCAAAGGAAAGTTAGCCCCCAGATATATCGGACCCTTCAAGATTATGAATCGTCGAGGAGAAGTATCATATCAATTGTAACTACCAGAGGAAATGTCAGCAGTGCACAATGTGTTCTATATATCGTTACTTCGCAAATGCCTTGAAGTTCCAGAGAAGACTGAAGTGTTCAAGAACATTGATCATCGGACCATAGAGATCAATGATGACCTGACCTATCCCGAAGTACCCATCCGTATTTTGGAAGAAGCTTTCAGAACCACCAGAACCCGAAGCATCAAGTTTCTCAAGATTCAGTGGAGAAACCACACCGAAGAAGAAGCTACCTGGGAGCGAGAAGATCACATCAGGACGGAGTTTCCCGATCTCTTTAAATCCCAGGTAATCTTCTTCCTCTTTTTCAAATCTCAGGACGAGATTTTGTTTAAGGAGGGAAGGTTTGTAACATCCCAAAAATATGAAACAATGATCATCGAACTCTAATCACAAAAATTAGGGTTAACAAAAACTTTGATTAATTAAAATCATATGAATGCATGTGTGTATGTGATGATTTGACCAATGCATGAATGGACTTGTGTGATTAACCTAAATAGCAAGAAATGGTGTAAAGATGAAAATAACATCATCTAAAACAATTCCATGCAGAAACAAATCAAGAGAAAATGAAAAACAAATCAAATAAAGCAAATGGTCATTTTTGCCAATCTTGCTCACTAGGTCACTTTGTGTGTTTCTAGTCCAAGATTTCAAACATAAACTTTTGAAATTCTTTCCACCCCTTGCAAGACCAAGTAAAAGTGAATCAAAGCCTACCTTTCAAACTTGTAGAAACATTTGACAACCTCATTCAAACCACAAGTGAAAATTGAATCTTTATCATATGTTCTCATATTGGATGAGAATTTACAAAGGTTGGAGATGCTAGACATCCTAATCATACAAAAGGGTTTTGGAAAGTAAAGTTATACTCACGATTCACCTTTATAAGCTACAGTAGCTTGATCATGAAAGTCGTCATGATAAGGATGAATAGAAGATGTATGTAAAGTGTTTACTATACTAAAAGATTACTAAAGAATGGATTTTGAAAGAACTCCGATCATTTGATGATGGTGATCTACTTCAAAGTGAAAGTCCAAAGGTATTATTATTTGAATATACACGCTTTGGACTATGTGTCATGTATATGGCGCCACTTTTGATGTTGATAGATTCTTTTAAAAAGTAAAAGGAAATACTGAAAGAGAATCTATAAAAAATATATTTGGCAGAAAAGAAAAGATTGGAAATATCCCATTTAGGTATATATATGATATACATGTTATGGTTGTATTCTTTGCTTGTTAAACAATGTGGTTCTTGGGTATTGGATACCGAATTAGTTGGTATGAAATTTCATACAGAACGACGCAATTCATGAACCACAATGGCCTAAGTAACTAGCAAGAGAATATATGATGATGTTCATCGAAAACAAATAAACCATTGTTTGTATTTCTCGTTGACATCAAAGCTTGACTTCAAGATTTGTTTTAATAATTGTTATTTGAATCAGGTATTATGAGAATACACGTTGTTCAAATAATTACCGTATTCCATATAAGATGGATGATTTACAAATCTATTTGAAGAAATCACATCCATAAAGCCTAATGCTAAAATGTAGCAAGACAAATGATTGGAAGATCACTTATGAAGTGACATCGCCGTTTAAATTATATTGGAAAGAAAACATGAAGAATCTCCATATTCATGGATTTTTGGAGTCTTTGATTTGATCAAGTGACGCTTGTGAGACTTTCCACGTGATAATTAAAACTTCGTTAAAAGGCCAAAGAAGAACGAACGACTAAATTATTGGAATTTATACATATCGATGTATGTAGTCCATTATGTGTAGTCGTAAGCGATGGGTTTCAACTTCATATGCTTTCTCCGGAAATTTGAGTGAATATTCACTTAATGAGAAGGAAGTATGAAATATTTGAAAAAAATTCAAAGACTTTCAAGATGAAGTGGAAAATCATTGTAACAAGAAAATAAATGGTTTATGATTTTATCATCAGGGATTTGTTTGAGTTACAAGTGTAACAAGAAAATAAATGAATTATGATTTTATCATAAAGGGATTTATTTGAGTTACAAGTTTAGCAAAACACCTAGATTTACATCTCCCGAAACACCATAGGAATATGGAATGTTTGAGATTTGTAATGAAACCTTGTTTGACATGGTTGGATCAAAGGTGTTATTTATAAAACTGCCATTATGTTTTAAAAGATTAAAGCTTTAGAGACTTCCGCTTTTACACTGAAAAGAGCTCCATCTTGATCCGTTCAAATGACACCATGGAAGTTATGGTTTGGGGTAAAACCCAAGTTGTCATTTCTTAAATTTTGGTATGCTAAACATAAGTAAGATGTTTACAACCGAAGTCGGATGAGCATGTCTTTGTAGGTTATTTCGAATAAAAGTTGGTTATTCCTCCATAACACCAAGGACAAAAGGGTTTGTCGCTTGAAATGTGAAGTTTCTTGAAGAAGGATTTTTTCATAAATGTTAAGTGGGAGGACAATAGAACTTTGATAAGGTTAACGAACCTTAGCTATATGTGCTGAGTTGCGTGAAAAATGTTAGGGCAGCGAATGCTCATGGATTACGTGCCTCAAAGGTTGCGGTCACGGAGGTCTAAAGTTCCTATTGAACCAAGAAGGTCGGATAAACAATCAAATGATTAAGATTTGAGAGTAAATCATTATTGTTTGACAATGATGAACCGACTATATGCAAAGAAGCGATGATAGGCCCTAACTCCGTCAAATGGCTTGAAGCCATAAAATCCGTAATAGTTCCATACACGAGAAATCAAGTTTTGAACTTGGAAGACCCTCCGAAAGGGTGTAAAAACCTATCGATCGTATTTGGATCTATAAAGAAACAGACATGGATGTTTCACATCTATTAAATAGTCGACATGTCGTAAAGTATTTTATGACAATGTTCAAGGAGTTGACTATGACAAGATTTGATCTTTCATAGCGATATTTAGTCTGGACGGATTAAAGTAGCAACCACTACATATAATTTGGTATATGGTAGATGAATAAACAAAAACAAAGTTCTTCTAATAGAATGGTTACCTAGGACGTGTACATGACACGGTCCAAAGGGTTTTGTTAAATTCAAAGGATGCTAAAAGGGCATGCAAACTTCAATGGTTGAAGTAAGCATCACGGAGTTGGAATCTTCACCATGATGAAAAATGAGTTTTTCATCAGGAGACGATGAAGATGCTTGCATTTGCAAGAAATTAAGTGGGAGAGCTGAGACATATTTCTAATACATTATGTGGAGGACATCTTGTAGATTAGAAATGATGTATCTTTTATTGACAAAGGTTAGGAATTTCATTTCGATGAAATACTTAGGCAAAACCCGAATATTTAGCATGAATGTCTATAGTGGATAGACCGTGACGCCAATATGGTTGTGCCAAACGTACATATATGAGATATTGAAGGAGTTCAATATAGAAACGACAAGAAACAGTTCTTGTTGCATGGAAAGGAATTGAATCAAGATTCAAGTGTATCGACACTTGATAAGTGAAACAAGATTCAAGTGCTTTGACACTTGATGAGTGAAATCACGAGAATGTTTTGATCAATCATACCATGATATGGACACATTCAGATATGTCCTATGCTCTAAGTGTTATGAGCATATACTAGAATGAATCATAAAATGATCATTGGACAATAGTGAGGATATTCTTATGATCTTTTTGAAAGAACTAAGAATATATTTGTGTAGAGGTGACAAACAATTACAAATAGTTCATTGTAAAGCGTTACATTGACACTAGGTTTGTCACAAGACACAAATTAAGTGTATCTCAATTTAAACTATGAGTGGAACAATGAAATGGAAAGGAGTTTTCATGATGGATTTGGATGTATTCCATAGTTAAGACATTGTGACGAATACTACAACAAAACGGCTAAGTATATGACTGCTATAGTAGCAGCAAAGGAGGGAATTTGTGTCAAGAAGTTTGATATCAAACTAAGGTGTTATATACGATGCTAGAATCACTGATGTCATGGGTTGTTAAGTTCCTAGTTGATCATCATTGTTGCAAATAGAAACCTAAGTTCTATTGATCCATTATATCATCACTTAGGATGATATCAAAAATTTATTTACTTGAAAAAATAATATTTTCTTTCCTTGAAACATAGATTATAACACACAATTTGCAAATACTTTGATAAAGACTCTTCAAAGGACATGAGGAAGTGATGAACTTGCCTTGTGATTGCAAGGTACTGAAGTCGGATGCTTGCACTGGTCCTTGAGCTTCTATTTCTACAAACCATCATTATTGCCCGGTAAGGACAATACTTAGAGAAGTAACATGAATATGCATAGTAATGTAATGCATTATTTATGATTTATCTTCTTTTTGTGTTTTACCCATAATTTTAGTTTTCTAGAATTTCTTTAAGTAATAAAGGAATCCATTTTAAAGAATAACCTTTAATATCTATTGAATATCATATTAAATATGTAATAATTTATTTGTAGAATTTAAAATTTAATATAACTCTTGTATTTATTGAAGGGAATATGCCCGAAAGGCAATAATAAAGTGGTTATTATCGTATTCCTTATTTATGATAAATGTTTATTTTACATGCTATAATTGTATTAATACGGAAACGTTAATACATGTGTGTTTAATAAACAAAAAGGAAGTTCCTAGTTATGCCTCTCTTATAAACTAGCTCGTTGGTTAACAAGATGATCATATGTTTCCTGATCATGGACATTGGATGTTGTTAATAACGAGGTCACAACATTAGTGTAATGGTGTTTTGAACATTCATCCGAAGTATAGCATTACGATCAAAGTCATTGAGTTTATATTTCTATAACAACTTACGAAGTGATCCAAATCCTTAGACCATGAGATCATGTTAATCACTAACACTGGAAGAGTTTCTTGATAACATCATACGTCACACCGTAACAGGGTGATTATAAAGATTGGTTCAGAACTACTAAAGTGTTATGTTGAGGCCCATGGATCGAGAGTGGAATTTGTTCATCCCGATGACGGATAGATATACTCTGGGCCCTCTCGGTCATATCACATTGATTAGCTTGCAAGCAAGTGATTTGATCACTAGAATGCTATATCACGGGAACAAGAAAAGAGTGCATGTCAGTAACGAGTTCAAACTAGGTATGGACCGAAGATCGAATCTCAGACATGTAATATATCGCGAAACAAAGGGATTAAGATACCAGCGTAAAAAGGTTCCGACGATCACAAGAAAGTCATCGTTGAATGTGTGGGAGTCAATATGGGTCTCCAGATCCCGCTTCTGATTATTGATCCGAGAGGGGTCTCGATCATGTCCACATTATTCGCGAACCATAGGGTGACACAATTAAGAGTCACCGACATCCATTTGGAGAAAAAGTTTCATGCCGAAAAGAATAACAAGCACAGGAATTTATTTCACTAGATACCGAAACGGGTTTTCGGGTGAAATTGCAGAAAGTGTTTCTGCATGTGAAATGAAATACTAGCAAGGGGTTATATGTGAATGTTTGTCATTAAAGTAATTGAAAAAATTCTGAATAAATAAAAGGAGTTTTATTTAATGAGAGTTTGCATTAAATTTGGTGGAAATTTAATGGGAATTTGAGTGGGTTTTTTATTGGAGGGAATTGAAAGGCATTTGAGTGAGTGGAGTGTCCACCCACATGAATGTGGAAGAGGTGGGGGCAGCCCCATGGCTGGGCGCATGGCCCCTTGGGTGCCCCCCTCTCCCTATAAAAGGAGCCCCCTCCCTCTCTCTCACTCACACCTCCTCGTGAAGGATCTCTCTCCCCCTCTAGTATTTATTCCCCATGGTCTCGGACTAGCGAGATACATGTTCCCGGTGGCTTTTCGGCAAGAAAGAGTTGTGCTTCCGCTGCATCGCTGGAGCGAGGAGGCGGAGGTTGCTCGGTGCCTCGAACGTGTGTGCGAGCACGGATGCGCTGCTGTTTTGTGGCGCTAGGACTTCCTCTCGATCTTGAGATCGGCAAGAGATCGTCTACATCAACCACGAGTTTGGACTCGTTAAGCTTTGTCGGTCTTCAAGGGTATGTTCTCTACGGATATACATCCGCCCGTTGTTTGTATCTAGTAGATAGATCTTGGTACATAGTTGTTCCATGGTAGGAAAATTTTTGTTTTCTATGCTGCGAACCCTACATTTATTTATTTAATAATTCTTTTAAGAATTATCATTTAAATAATAGAATTTATTTTTATAACTCCAAATATTTATTTAGTATTTTTCTAAAATACTTTAATAATAATATATAATAAAGGTGATTTTTATTTATTTTTATACCCTTCCTTTAATTTTATAAAATTCCATAAGGAATATATATATCATAAAATTGTTGACCAAAAATTATATACATAAAAAATATTTCTTAATTTAATTAAATATATTGGATTATTCTGAATCCAAAATAGTATTATTTGCAATTTTTAGACTTCTATTTTATTTTTTGGAATTTTGTGTAATCCTAGGGGTATTTTGGTCTTTTATTAAGTATTAAAACCTCTTTTTAAGTTTTGGGCTAAATCTTTTTGGGCTTAGTGGGCCAATCTGGCCCAAGTGGCTTGACCAAAAGGGCACCCCGAAGGGCTCTGGCCCTATTGGCCTATTCCCTCTCTCTCTCTATCCCTCACCTCCTCTCCTCCTCGACCCCGTGGTCGCTGGCGCATCCGCCGTGCTCTACCCGCCGCCGTGGTCCTCCCTGGACGCTGCCATGGTGCAGGGTGAGGTCGTCGACCATGCTCCTTCATCTGCTCTGCCTTGATTCGATCCTGGGGCCCTCCCATGGCCAGGCTAGCCCCCTCCCGAATCCTAGGGTTTGGGGTGGTGCTGCTAGTGCTACCGCAGATCCTCCCGTGGTGGTGTGCGGTGCTCGTGCGCTTCTATGGCCGCCGTCATGGCTAGTGCGGGTTGCAGCGCCCTCTGGGGTGCTCCCCGTGTCGCCACGAGCACATCGGCCCCTATGCTTCCTCTTTAATTCTTCAGCGAGGACCAGCGGTGATTTGTTTCTCTGGAATTCCCCGTGTCTCTGTTTACTTCGGGTGCCTGGAGGTGTAACTAGTGGTTTATCCTCCAGTAGGGTTTGTTCTAGTTCTAGGGTTCATCCCTGTATGCTTGTGAATTGATGCTATGATCTGGTAGTGATGCTTAGTAAAGATTGTGTTCTCTGCACCTGCGTGCTTGTTGTCATCCTTTGATTATGTGATGTTGTTGTTGATCTGATGTTATGTTGATCTGATGCTATGTTGATATGATGCTATGTTGATCTGATGCTATGTGGATCTGATGCTAGTGGTTCACAGTATTGCCTCTGGTTGGTAATATGGTTGCTTAGTGTGTTCATCTTTAGTCAGTATGTTGATACTGACAATAACACTGTCCGTGATGATTCACTGCACCAGTGAGTATTTGATTGTATGTTTATCCATAGACTAGACTTAATTATTATTAGAGTCTAATGAGTCTTTGGAGATAATTGGATATATTGAATGATCTCTGAGTATAGTCTCAGGGAAATGATAAATATTGGCCTGTTGGTTTATTCATGAAAGTTAGAATATCTGTTTGGCTTAATTGTAGGATTATTTCTTGTGAAACCATCTTAAAATGGCACACAAGTTGATCTTGCTCATGACTTTACTTAGGGTCAGTACTTGAGACTTGATAGATGCTTAATAATAAGTTGAAAGCTCCACTTAATGTTTATGCCTATGATGTTGGTCTGAGGCTCTAGGAAACTAAATTCCTATATTGCTATCTCTTTCAAAATCTGCTAAGGCATCATAGTTGCTTATTGGATCTTGGATCCTAGTTGGTTTAGTTGATTTGTTTGTAGCTTATGAGATCTGAGGTGCTACTCTTTATTGGAGATGTGCCCAGATTTATAAGAACAAATAATGAAACATATAGGTTGCCTTTGGTATCACCAAATCTATGAGGCTGGTCTGAGATTTTGTTGTGTTTGGTAGAGTTTGGTTCTGGCTTTTATATTTGAAACCTCTAGGATAGGTTCACCCCACTTGGGTGATCACTGAGAGGTTGTTCTATGAAACAACACATATTTTCTTTTTGGATAAGATGAACAGATCATGTGGATGTTTATGATACTCACCACAAAAGTTGATGATTATGGTGGCTTGATGTTCTGGTGGTGTTGTTGGTCTGATCCAGTCCTTCACCTCCTAGTGCTGTTCTTGTTTCCCCTGATTCATGTGCTTGGACTTGATCAATCCTGCTCCTCCTAGATCCTATGAGCTTGGCTTTGATCAATCCTGCTCCTCCTAGCTCCTGTGAGCTTGGCCTTGTTGTCCACCTGATTCTCCCCCTCCTTATGTAACCATCTGGTGGTGTTTGGTTTGATCCATTGTGAGGTTTTGTTGGCTAGTGGCTTGCTTGGCTTTGCTAAGATGGTTGTTCTTGTGTGGTATGGAAATGCAGAGATGCTCTAGTGCTTGCCCACGGCTGTGGTTGGTCCTTTTACTTGATTGAGCTTCTATGGCTGTGTCGACAACACACCCATGCTGTTTGGTGATTGAGCTACTAGTGTGTCTGCTGCATGGTTGTGGATGAGATTAATGAGGTGTTTTACCTTTTGATCTTTTTACTATTAACTTGCCTGGTGAAACTTGCCCTTTACTTGTTGTGATCCTTTGACTTATGGCTTATTTGTTATGAAAGATTGAATTCTTTCATATTGGTGAAACTTGCCCCTAAAAGATTTACTCAATGATGTAAACTTGAGCAGTGCAACTCACTACTCTCTACTGAGAGTAAAATTAAATAACTTAACTTTTACTTTCCTTTTTGTTTGTTCTTTATTTTGCAGGTACAAGATTTGAAGATTCAAGATTAGTATAGGTTCACTTTTAGACAGATGTGATCCTTTGTAATTTTTATTTCATTCTTTTGTAAGGAATTTGTAATAGTTTATTAATATATATATATTCCTCTTTTTGTAATTTAATTTTTATAAAGATTCTTTATTGACTTAATGAGTTACTTTTTGTAACTTATTCATGGAATAAAGATATGGAAAAAATATTCATTTGTTTAATTGTATTTCTTATTTAGAGTTTCTGTTACTATATATCATTTCTTGATTAAATAATATTACCAAATCATAATTCTTATTTTTTTAAATATAAACTCAAATCTCATGTTTGAATTCAAATTCTTTTCCCCAAAACACACTAATTCATAAAGATCATGTCAAAATTTATAACGATCACTCTCCTAAGCCATTCCTATACTTAGAGAGTGAAAGAAACTCTGATCACTTTAAGTTTTTATTTGGCGAAAAATTTACCCACATTTTTGCAGATGAATGCATGCATATGCACAAATTTCTAAATCTACCCTTCGTTAGTTCCTAAATGCTGGGATGTTACAGACTTCCCCCCTTAAATTAAACTTCGTTCCGAAGTTTGCTGAAGTGTACCTGAATAGTTCTGGATAGGATTTTTTTTTAAGTCATCCTCTTTCTCCCATGTGGCTTCTCTCTCAGGTTGATGCTCCCACTATACCTTACAGTACTTGATTGCCCTATTTCTTAACCTTTTCCAGTTTTCTTCCAGAATTATCAACATAAGTCAGGTCGGCTTGTAATTCTACCTCTTGATGTGTGATTGCATCATCAGGAACTTTAAGACATTTCCGGAGTTGTGACACATGGAAAAAATTATGAACTTGAGCCAATCTTGATGGTAACTCTAAAGCATAAGCTATGGTCCGATCTGACTTAGTACTTTGAATGGTCCTATATATTTTGGACTCAATTTTCCTTTAAATCCGAATCTCTTAACTCCTTTCATTGGGATTACTTTAAGATATACCATATCTCCTATTTCAGGATGCCATGATCTTCGACTTAGATCAACATAACTTTTTTTGTCTACTTTGGGCTATTTTCAATCAATCCTTTATTATATTAATGATATCTTGCCTTTCCTTGATATAGTCTGGCGCAAATTCTTTGCTACTCCCAGGCTCATACCAACATATTGGTGATCTACATTTCCTTCCATAAAGTACTCGATATGGAGCTGCCTTCAGAGTACTCTGATAGCTGTTATTGTAGGAAAATTCTGCCAACAGTAGATGATCTTCCCACGAACCTCCAAAATCTAATGCACAAGTCCTAAGCATGTCTTCTAGTATTTGATTGGTTCTTTCAGTTTGACCCCTAGTTTCTGGATAATAGGCTGTGCTAACATCTAATTTTGAACCAAGTGCTTCATGTAATTGCTTCCAAAATGCTGAAGTAAACACTGATCCTCTATCAGTTACGATATTCTTGGGCACTCCATTCTTGCTTACTATCACCTTGATGTAAAGTTCTAATAACTTATCGGCATTATCCTTCTGATTCACCGGAATAAAATGTGCACTTTTAGTGAGTCGATCAACAATCACCCATATCATATTCTTCCGTTTTGGTGTCATGGGTAATCCTGTGATGAAATCCATACCAATCCCCCCCCATTTCCACTCGGGAATTTCCAAGGGTTGTAATGGTCCTGCTATACTTTGATGTTCAGCTTTTACCCTTTGACAAGTATGACATTCTGACACATATTTTGCAATGTCTCTTTTCATGTTATTCCACCAGAATAATTCTTTCAAATCCATTTACATCTTAGTACTTCATGGATGAATGGAATATGGCGTCTAATGTGCCTCTCGAAGTCTCACTGTACGAATCTCAGGCACATCTGGAACACAAAGATGATCTTGGAACCATAAAGATCCATAATCTCCTAAGCTAAAAACTGATGCTTGTCCCTGAGATATCCTCCGAATTTCTTCAGCAATTAAAGGATCTTCTGCTTGATGCCTAAAAATTTCGTGCTTAAGATCACTATTCTATTCTGCAACTACCTGCATAGTAGCTAATCCTCCAAGAGTTTCTGTTCTTATAAATTGAAGCTCTAATCTTTCCAAATCCATCTGTAACTCTTTTGGTAGCTCCCAGTTGCTAGGCTGAATATCTGCACTTTTATGACTTAAAGCATCTGCTAAAACATTTGCTTTTCCTGGGTTGTAATTGATGGTCAAATCATAATCTTTGATTATTTCTAACCAGCGCTTCTGTCTCATATTCAAATCCTTTTGAGTGAAGAAATATTTGAGACTTTTGTGGTTAGTGTATAACTCACATCTGGCTCCATAAAGAAAATGCCTCCATCCTTTCAGAGCAAAGACTACTGCTGTTAATTCCAAATCATGATTTAGATAATTGACTTCATGTGGTTTCAGTTGTCTTGATCCTTAAGCAATTACTTTATGATCTTGCATTAACACACAACCCAAACCTTCTTTGGATGCATCACAGTATACTGTAAAGTCCTTCCCTATTTCAGGAACTGCTAAAATTGGAGCGGTAGTTAGTCTAGTCTTTAACTCCTGAAAACTTGCTTCACACGTCTCATCCCAGATGAATGGTGTATTCTTCCTTAACAATTTGGTCATTGGTCTAGCTATTTTGGAGAAACCTTCAATGAACCTCCGATAATAACCAACCATTCCCAAGAAACCTCGAATTTGTTTCACATTGGTTGGTGTGGTCCATTCTAATATTGATTGAACTTTGGATGTATTTACAGCAATCCCATCTTTATTGATCACATGACTGAGGAATTCTACCTCATCTAGCCAGAATTCACACTTGCTGAACTTATGATAAAGCTTATGTTTTCTTATGATCTGCAATGCTATTCTCAAATGATCAATATGCTCTTCCTTATCCTTGGAATATATCAGAATATCATCAATAAACACTATGACAAACTTGTCCAAGTACGGCATGAAGATTTTGTTCATCAGATTCATGAATATTGCTGGTGCATTGGACAAACCAAACGGTATGACAAGATACTCATGATGTCCATACCTTGAGACAAATGTTGTCTTTGGAACATCTTCCGGTTTGATTTTTATCTGATGGTATCCGGATCTTAAGTCAATCTTGTAAAATACTCCAGTTCCCTTAACTTGATCAAATAGATCTTGAATTCTTGGTAATGGAGACTTATTCTTGATGGTAACATTATTGAGATTCCTATAGTCCCCACACATCCTTCTTCCTCCATCTCTTTTATCCACAAAGATCACCGGTGTTCCCCATGGGGATACCCTTTCTTGAATGAATCCTTTTCTAGCTAACTCATCAATTTGCTCTTTGAGTTCTTTTAATTCTTTTGGACCCATTGTAAACACCCGGATTTTTAATCACAGATGCCTGTTATGCCATACATCGCAATCCCAGGATTACCATTTTTGCGAGACATAACAGATTTGGATATCACAGTACATCATCCATTACAAACCATACATAAGGTCTTACACAAATAAGGATCTCATGATCCAGTTCTTAATACAAATCAAGCAGCAAAATAACGTAAAGATAACGATAGCATGGGCGAAGCTCCATCTTCATGGTCACAGGCAATGCTGACGATGGGAGATGATCCTAGTTGTCGTAACCTTCCTGCGGTCTGTCATCCTGATACTCCTCTTCATAGTCTGGCCACGGGAATAGCCAGGGACAAAGCCATGAGTACTCTTTAAGTACTCGCAAACTAATACTAACAAGTGAAGTCATTTTGAATAGGATATACTAAGCTCTAGGGTTGTTTTGCAAAAAGCCAGATTTACCTCTACTAAGTTCAGAAGCAAAGAAAGCTAGTTGACAGTTTTATAACACCTAAGTGGGAACTTGAATTTCATATCACAACTCTGTTGTGGTCAAGTCAAAGTCATAAATCCTTTCATAAGTCATTTTGAAAACATCTGTCGATAGAACAGTATGGCCACTCCAACTATCCATAATCGTGGACACGGCTATTCGAATAGTTTGACACTCTACATAGATTGTACACTTTCACCACAACATTCGATACATCCGTCAGGAACAAATCCTGAATTCACCATACTCAGTATGCGGATAATCAATCCTAACCTTTCAGTTACATGCCCTAGTATAGGCACCTCTCCTGTGAGTTTGGCCTCCCAACCATGACCAACTGTCATCTTGGGTACTGCACAGGTGGACAATCTTCACAAGGTAGCCTCAGCTCAGACCTTGGCCGCGAGGGAGCCCATACTAAGGTATATAAATTTCTAGTCAAGCCCTACCAAAATTTTGGGTATTGTGGTTATACGGTAAAATTGGAATGGTATCGCATCCAGACAACCATCAGTTTTATAAAGTGCTAAGGCACATGCCTTAACATTTCTATCATCAAAATCATCTGGTGTTCGGAAACACATGTCAAAACATTTCAGTAGAATGACTCATCATTCTAAGGTTTTCATAACCATTTTCACCAAGTATTCCCATCTAAAGTTGATCAAGTTTTATGCTTAGCACTAGCATCTACAAGTGGGGGTAAAGACTAATGAGGGGTGGTAAACAAGTGGGGATTAGCTAAGTTTAATCTCATGCCTTAGGATGACATCAGGATTATCTATCTTAGGCCAAATTTTATGCTCTTTATGCTACCTTCAATTATCTTCCTAGAATCTATAAGTCACTAAGTAAACTCTAAGAGAAAGCTTGATAAATACATCGAGTAATAAGCTTGCAAGTAAAACTAGGATGGTGTGTCAAGTGGGTATAATCACATATGCTTAAGGCATATAGTTGGCTTGGTAACAAGCAAGTAGTAGCTTGCATAAGTAGGGTATCTTCCAAGTGTTAGCTTGCAAGGTTGCAAGTATAGGCTTGCCAAGTAAACTGGTAGTATTAGGCTTGCCTTGTGCAGAGCAGTGGTTGAAGTTCTCCTCGGCTTCTTCCTCGTAGTATCCTCCTTCCTCCTCGTATCCTTGGTTGGTACTAGCTTCTATAAATAAATACGAAGTACACAATCACCAAACAATACTTAACTATTTCTAATGACCACACAAAGGAGTTCATACTAGATGATATAGCATCATCACTAACATTACAAGATTAAAGCACTTGTCTTATTTATTTTATTTTAGAAAAGTAATTTCTACTCATTAGAAAACTACTTAAGATTTAATATTCTCCAACTCAAACATGGGATCATGTGGACACATGTCATCACCACATATTTGAGTACATGGGAATGTGATTTCAAGTGGTGTCACAATTTAATAAGGTTTAACCTTTTTATTTAATTTAATTAAAGTGACTAGAAATGCCTATGTGGCATCCTTTTATTACTTGAACATTATTTCTGTGACTAAACCTATATATTTTTATATATTCTGAAAGGTATGATTAAAATGTGATATTTGAGAGTTGGAATCAACTCAAAATCTCTTATGGTTGAATTTTGAAAAATGTTTGAATGCAGAAAAGCTTCTGCCTTGTTATTTTTACCATCGTTGATCTACAAATCCAATTGGTTTGAATCGAACGGTCTTGGATTAAGCATTTTAGTACCTTTCTAACAAACTTGGTTTCATGCATTTTGGTTCAGTGAATCGAGCTGGGTTGATTTTTGAATCTAGGTACAGAACTGTGTTTGAAAATAAATAAATAAACTTAAGTTTGAACTGTTGGGTCGTGCAGGAGGTTTAGCTGGGCCGGCCCATTAGGCACAGCACTTACACGGGCTGTTTAAGTTAGCGACCCCACTCGTCAGTGAGACAACGAGTGGCAAAGAGGTATGGGGCGATGTGGACTGTGGGATCTAATTCTAATCGAACGGCTCGAGTTCATCGTCCATGCCTGAACTGGACGCGACGAGAACTAACCCTAGCGCGGCTAGTGGGGGTCGTGGGACGCTTACCGGGGCTCCAGCGATGGTCGGCGATGGGGGCGAATGACGAAGTCGACGACGGCGATCCTCCTGGTATCGGCAGCTTCTCCTGGGGCGGCTCCAATCGGCGACACTTCTCCTCCTCTGCAGCGGCGATCTCCGATGAAATTTCGGCGATGCGCTGCTCGCCTGGCTCCGGGAGTGAGTGGGGGGTATCAGTGAGAGGTGGGGAATGAACTGGTGTGAATAAAACGAGCGGGGGAGGCCTCCTTTTTATAGTGCGACGAGGGGACCGAAGGTTGCGTGCTGAGCTCGTCGTGGTCGACGGCACAGAGGGTAATGGCATGGGCGACGATAGGGGGCAGTGCTGTGCTCCCTGGCGAAGCTCAACGGCGTGGTGGCGAGCCGTGGGGCAGTGCTGATGGGTCGGAACACGTCAACGCTTTGGGCGGGTCCGACAGAGATTTTAATGGCGCACATCATGCATGGTCCGCGCAGCGGTGAACGGGCATGTCTGCGGTGTTGCAGGGGCGGTGGTGATCACGTATGTAAACGGCGAGGGCGGAGCGCGGTCTGTGCGGGCATGTCGAGCGGGGCGCTCTGGCGCGCTCTCGGCATGGCCGCAGAGAAACTGGGCGCGGGCTTGGCGGGTGGTCCAGGGGCTGGCTGTGCTCGGGGCTGGGACATGGAGTGGCGATGGACGGTTCTGCGTCTGGGAGACAAGGTTGGCAAGGCTAGAGAGGCGTGTGGCTTGCTGTCCACATTGGGGTTGGCAAAGGGGCTCGGCATGGTCAGCATTAATGGCTATGCCAAGCTCAAAGTGGTGCTAAGGCTTGTTAATTTGGCTAGTTCATCTACTGACAGTATAGAGTGAGCTAGAGAGGGAACAAGTTTGGCCAAGATCACTGCTCACTATAGTATTTGTTGTTTATTTGTTTGCTGATCAC
This sequence comes from Avena longiglumis, assembly GCA_030063025.1. NCBI lineage: Eukaryota > Viridiplantae > Streptophyta > Magnoliopsida > Poales > Poaceae > Avena > Avena longiglumis. Next base: position 185,650,763 of record CP125974.1, on the reverse strand, counting down.
AATGTGTTTAATGAAATGGCTAAAATAAATTCAAATTTGAATTTTGGATTCAAACTTGGTGGGTTTGCTAGGCACATACTAGGGAGTATCTGGTTAGTTGAATTAGTCAAGGGGCACTGGTTTGGTTGGGTTTTGAAAATGTGTGATCTTCACATATATTATACTCTATCATATTGCAACCAAAACATTGTTTCAGATATCGTTATATCTGTCACACATGATGGTTTCTGAAACAATTCTTTCAGCTCCTAGATAAACTTGATATTAAAACAATCAAGAATCATGGAGGCAAACATGATACTTAAGATACTAACACTGGAATTGTTACTCTCGATTTAATACCAATTATTAAATTTCACGGAGTAAACAGAGTTTTCTGAAAGTTTGCAATAGGACTTTAAACTTTAGATTGACACTCAACACAATACGATACCAGTTCGTAAAGTATATATCCAGAATTCTAAAGTTCTATTATCTCAATTACAACTATGCATAAGGTGGTGAACGAATGCCAATGACTACAACAAATTATGCAAATTCACTTTGATTTAATTTATGATAAATTGAGTTCTACTAATCTAAATTAGAAATGAACTCCCACTCAAAAACGACATCCCTCGTGTCTTTTTGGTGATTACATGAACCAAATCCACTACACCAAGTCCGATCATCACGTGAGTCGGTGTAGCTTCAAAGGAGAGCATCCATATGGTCATCATATCAAAACATATGACTCATGCTTAACCTTTCGGTCCGTGTTCCGAGGCCATGCCTGTACATGCTAGGCTCGCCAAGTAAGAACCTTAGTATTCGCGTGTGTAACTGTCTTATACCCGAGATATGCTCGTGGATTCAAGTACACCCGATCATCATGTGATGTCTTGAAGCGACGAAACATTGTCGGTGCATACTTAAGGAAGAACACATTCTTATCTTGATATCTAAATGAGGGATCATCTTATTATGCTAATAAAACGCCAAACAAGCAATATAAGATGCAAACAAAACATCACATGTTTAGAAGTGAAATGATATGGTTCCCGCATATAATCTCCATCATGTGCACCGTGGTATGATCTCTATCATAACTTTATGTGTAAGGCCAAGGTCTATGGAAATTACACGCTATGTGTGTTGTAAGAGTATCATCTCATGCTTCTACTTACAACATCACCATATCATAACACTAGCCTAGCAACAATCTAAACGAGACGCCTCTAATTTATCCATTGCAAGTTTTACGTGGCTTTGGGCTTTCGAAGATAGAACCGTTCTGTAACATCCCTAAAATCATTTTTAGACTCATGCATATCATCCATGCATCCATGATCATTTAGAATTTCATTTCAAAAATCATTTCAAAAACAGGAGCATTGTTGCTCAATATTTTATGTAAGTTTACTCAAGCCCTTGTGCTACTTGTTTTTGACAAAGGTGCTGTTAACCATTCAGTATTGTTTAGAATCCAAACCCAAGTGATTTCAAAAATTTGATCAAAGTCTCAAAGAAAAATATGAAATAAAACCAATTCTATGCCTATTATCACACCTCATAAAGGCATGGTTTTACTTTATTTTCAAAAGACCCAAGTGTGTTTGAGTGAACAGATGTGTTTGACACTTATTTGAGAACAAGATTTATTTTACAAAAATCCTGAATTTTTTTGGAATCAAACAGATTTGAATTGAAGTTTAAAAACCATTTTAGAAAATCAAACAGAAAAAGAAAAAACTTAAAAGATGAAAAAAATAAGCCTTAGCCGAATCTGGCCCAACTAGCCCAGCTAAGCCCAGCACCCCCACCCCGCGAACCGTTTTTCTTCACTCGCCCCCGCACCCACTAGCTCGCTGACAGTCTGGACCCACTTCCTCTCCTTTCCTCTCGCTGACAGCCATGGCCCACATGACCATCGTCGTCTCCACCCAGCGACTGGTTCATCCCCAAATCACGCGGGCGTTTCCTGTTTGATTCGCGTCGTCAATTCCCGTTCAATGCTAAAGTGATTCACGCCCCCACCTCGCCTACTTAAACCCCTCGCCCTCTCCATTCCCCTGCACCGAGCACGTAACGCCCGAGGCTGCGAGAATTCCTCGCCACAACCCCGCTGCTCCGACGACCTCGCCGACGAATTCCGGTGATTACCGCACTCCCCTCTGCCCGTGGTTCATGCTGGCTTGCTCTGCATCTCCGTGCGCATCTACTGACACTTTCCATTTGCTCGCGCATGGCCTGTAGCCTCGGCAACGTCAACCACTGAGCGCCGCCGCTCTCTGCTCGAACTCCGGCGATCTTTCCCCGTAAGTTCCAGCCTCCCCTTGCCCTCTGTTTGATACGCGTAAGATCCTCAGCGTCCTGCGCATCTAACGGTACCCTCCCCTTGTCTTAGCGCGGCTCAGAACAACGCCAACGTCGACGAGCCGAAGCTACAGCCGCCAGGGACTACTCCGACGAGCAATCCGCGACGGCTCCGAGCGCCCCTTCGCCAACCAAGGACACGTCGAGCTTCTCCTCGCCGCTGCGGTTCTGGTGAGCATCTTCACACCTCTCCGGGCGCCCTAGTTTGCCGGCACCGCCACTGTCAGAGTGCTCCACCGCTAGTCGCCGCCGCTAGCGCCGCCCGTCTGTGGTCAATTAGATTAGGGTCGTAGGATTTAGATCTAACGAGTAAGATTAGATCTGTGTTGAAGAGGTACGCATTAGATCTGGTCGTGCATCTTCATTTAAATCGTGTGTCTCTCGTTGATCGATCCGCCCGAACCGGTACGGGCCAATTAGAACAAGACGCGTGGCAACAGTTAGATTTAAAAGACAGAATTTGAATCTATTAGATGTTCAAATTTGTTTTGCCTATAACTTTTGATCCACACGTTAGCATTTGACAAATTTTATACCGTTGGAATCAGGAGAGCAAGCTCTTTCTATATATGCAATGTGTTTAATGTTTTGCTTCTGTTAAAATGTCTTTATTGGCAGAAACTTGTGTAGGGATAATTTGAGTATATGAAATGTTTAGAAAAAGATTTAGGGTTTAAATAAATGTTGTTTGGCAAGTTTTTAACTTGTTAATGAACCAGTACTGTTTACTTGCTTGGTTGAGTTTTAAAAATCATCACATACCATCTTGCATGCATGCATATATTTTTGGTTGTATATGTTTTGTATGTAATTTGTTGCTATAATTCTTTGTGTAGATTTTGGTGCTAGTGATTGTGATTATGAAGAGTGTAACTACTCTCCAAACTACCAAGGCAAGTGGTACTTCATGAATATTATTATTCCTATGTTTTACTAAGCATTAGAAATATTTTGTAGACTTGCATGTTATATTTTGCTTATATGCCATGTTGGGAAATCCTAGTAGATGTATAATTGCTAGAAAATTTCTAAGTTAAGATACTATCTATGCCATGATTATCCTAGCTAGTAGCAACCAAGGGTTGGTGAAATATATACATGCTATGATGAAAATATTTCTAAGTCTTTAGACTTGTGTTTTGCCTAATAAAACAACTATGTAAATGAAACACCTGGGTGGAATGGAAGGAATGGTTTGTGTTGAGTGGTTACACAAGGCCAGGGGACTGGTGAACCTTGTGTATCTCACTTGTGGAAAGCCACCCAGGAACAAAGAGATTTTAGAGGCCAAGTGTTGAGAAGCTTCTAGTGCAGCCACTTGGCAATATGGGCTCTGCCTGGATCACATAGGTTGCTAGAACTTAGCCATTTGGACAGTTGGTGGTAGTGGGAATGATAGGTTGGAGCGCGTCCGTTTGGTCTAAGGGAAGGCTTCTGAAAGGTCCTGTCTTGGTGAAAATCAAGTCTGGTGGGGAAAGTGCACAACCTCCGCAGATGGAAAAATCTAAGTACTTAGCCATGTCCCTGGAAAAGGACAACTTGAGCATCAAGACATGGAAGCTATCAAGAATCTCCTCATCCCAATTTTCTAAGTAAAACTTGTGGGTGAACAAGGGTGAAGGACCTCAATGTATATTGGTGGGTCCTTGGGAAAAGTTTTGACAAAGAACAACTTAGTGATTTCAACTAATAGGCAAAACCTATTTTGAGCAAAGCAAGCCAAGATACACTTAGACAAATTGCATATAGTAATATAGTCCACCTAAATTATACTAAGGTATCACTTGCCAATACTATTCCAATGTATTGACCCACTGTGGCTGTAACTTGTGATGTTTCAGGTTAATCTGATGAGGATTAGGAGTCATGAGTCTACACTCAACATGTTTGCCTGTGGCACATGAATATGAAGACTTTTATTTATTTACTTATTCAAAATCTTGTATTAGGCATGTGGCCTTGGAGTTGTAAAGACTATGTTTGTCTCTGGAATGCCTGTAATAATGACCTTTGTATCTGTGTACTTCATCTTAAACTGTGGATGCTAGCAATGATCCAGGGACTAGCATTGCAAACACAGGGATCCTTTTCCTTTATAAAGGAAGGATCTTACATATGGTATCAGAGCACTGTGTTTCCTGTAGGATTATGACCCTAGGATTGGAAACCACTAAGGAAAATTTTTCAGCAACTTCTACACTTGTCTATTCTTCTCGTAAAAACTTTTCTAATCTTCTTTCTCATCTCTACTTGTAGATGAACTCCATCAATGAAGCCGTAAGGAAAGGACCACTCATGACAATGACCTTGGAGTGTGAGACAGAATTTCCCAAGGCTCTCAAGGACCTCATGGCTGCATTAGAAATACAAGGAGCAGTTGTGTACAAAGGTTTTCCTGTGATAGATGAAGGAGTTGAATACTGGTGGGTGCAACTTCACTTGTATAAAAACAAGGAAGACAACCACCAGGAAAAAGGATTCTGCATGTTCACCAATTCAGTGGTGCACACTACATTCTTTGAATCAGCAAGGGATGCAGCTTGGAAGACCATCAAAGAACTTGGTGATAGAGTCAAGTGCAGAATGCTCAACCTCAAAAATGACCTAAAGGAAGAGAAGAAACATACCCAAGAGTTGCAAGCTACCAACCAAACCTTAAGAGGAGACATTATAGACTTAGTGATGGAGTCATGTGAGCAAGATAGACTGATTGCTTCTAGAAACATTGTGTTGGCCAACAGATCCAATGAGATAGGATTGTAAACGTACTTCGTTAGTTGGACCACCACTTATCACCTTATTGTCCAAAATGCTGCTTTAAAATAAGTTGAACCTTGGTTGTTGTAATGGATCCATGTATGCCATGACTTGTGTGTTTTGATTTCCAAGGATATGTATGTGATGTTTTGTCTTTTGTTTTATCTTGAATTGTGTTGTTCTAACTTTTCTATCTTATAAATAGATGCCTACTGTTACCATCAACACTGTTGAGGAGTTCCAGGTTACTCTCTTTGGTCCTCGTATTGTTGAGCTTACTAACTTGCTCAATCTCCCTCTTCCTACCATCATGGTGCTTCCCCTCACCAAGTTTGAGAGGAAAGACCTCTGGGGTTTCAAGGTCAACCAGCCCGGACGCCAGACTGAGCCTACCATGGAGGCCATCGTCTTTAAGCTCATGCACGATGACAAGGAGAGAGGCCTTGAGGTAGTCATGCAGGATCTGATAGGACGTATGCTAGGGAGACACTCCCGATAGGTTAGAGGTACTCACTTCCACGTATTCGGTAGATGTGATGAGGATGGAGAGTCCATCAACTTCGAGGACGATTCGAGGGACACAGCGGAGCCGATTCGTCTATACCTCCAGGACTTAGAGGCTCTCATTAGGCACGTGGACTCAGATAGGACCATTGTCATGCTCAGCGATGACGAAATCAAGGTGCAGCTTCGCGAGAAGGACAAGCTCTTCGTGGAGCAAGATGAGATAGTTAAGGAGATGGAGGCGAAGTTCGAGAGCCAGGACAGAAAGTTCAAGAGTCAGGAGGAGCGAGTCTAGGATAGGAACAAGAAGATCCGGGACATGACTGAAGAACTACAGGCCAAGGACTTCGAGCTCGAGCATCAGCAGACGGTGATTGAGAGGCTTCGTTCCCAGAAGAGGGCTCTCAAGACCAAGATAGAGACCTTGACCACTAGTGTCGAGGAATACAAGACCGCGATGGAGAACGCAGGTCTTACCTTTGTCGAGGAGGAGGTTGATGCCGAGGAGTAGATTTGACTACTCATTTATCGTTTATTATCATACTTGTCGTTGAGAACATGTTATTTGACCATCCAACATGTGGATGGCTTGTTATTTGTGTGTGTTTTACTTTGCAAAATTGTTATCTGGTTGTTGAATCTTTATCATTATGTTGCATGCTTTGTGATTGTTTATGTGATGTACTGTGCATGAAAGCATCTATGGGTATCTCATTCTTATCTCTATTGAACAAATCACAGATGCCTCCCCGTCGTGCAAACCCCAACCCCAACAACAACAACATCACTCCAGAAATGCAGCAAATGATGGCCGCTCAAACTCAGCTGATGCAAATGATGACGACGCTCATCCAGAACCAAAACAACAACAACAACAATAACAACAACAACAACCCACCGGGTTTTGACATGCTTTCCAGGTTCTTGAGATTGAGGCCAGCAAAGTTCTCGGGAACAACTGATCCCATGGTGGCCATTGATTGGCTACGCTCTGTAAACAAGGACTTGGTAATCGTAAGACATCTTGATGCGAAAAGGTCGATTTGAAAGACATTTCTTTGGAAGGACCAGCCGCCACTTGGTAGGATAACTTTCAGATCACCACTCCCATAGAATATGTGACATGGGCTATCTTTGAGGATGGCTTTCGCACTGCTCATATATCATCTGGAGTGATGAGTCTGAAAAAGAAAGAGTTCCATAATCTGAAGCAGCGCCACCGCAGCGTGGCTGAATATTTTGAGGAGTTCAACAATCTGGCGCGTTATGCACCGGATGAAGTTGACACCGATGCTAAGAGAAAGGAAAAATTTCTTGAAGGCTTGAATGATGAGCTGAACTTGCAGTTGGCTATGGCATATGTCCCACATTCCAGTCTCTTTGTGATAAGGCTGCTATTTTGGAGAACAAAATGAAGCAAGGTGAGAGCAGGAAGAGAAAGCACTCGGACAAGCACAGCTCGGGATCGTTTCACAAAAGTTCCCATTATGATGACAGTGGAAGCTCAGGATCCCACAAGCATGGGAAATTCAACAAGCACCACAACCACAACCGTCATGACAACAAGCATCACCGTAGTCATGACAATGACAAGTACAAGAACCACAAGGGTGGATATAAGATCCACCACAGTGGAAATGGAAGTGGCAGTGGAAGCCAGCCTGTCAAGAAGGACATCAGTCAGGTTGAATGATTCAAGTGCAAGAAGATGGGGCATTATGCAAATGAATGCCCAGAAAAGAAAGTTGAAGGACCCAACAAGCCCAACCCTTTTCAGAAGGGACAAGTGAACCACATCAATATGGAGGAAATTTATGAGGAGCCTTATGCTGTTGCTGGTAATTTCAGACTCAATACTATTCCAGCATTTGTTCTTTTTGATACCGGAGCATTGCATTCATTCATATCAAAAGCATTTGTTGATAGAAATGGGTTTCCAACTGAAAACATTGGGTGTCCAATAAAGGTTAGTTCTCCAGGTGGAGATATGATAGTAAGTCTTGGATGCCGGGATCTAGTAATAGAGTTTGGAAAGCATAAGTTTCTAGTGAGTCTGATAATCCTAGATTCCCAAGTACTGGACGTAATATTGGGAATGGATTGGATGGCTAAGTATGAAAGAATACTATATTGTGCTAATCGTACTGTCGCACTCACAACCCCGGAAAGAAAACGGATTAAATTCAAGTCTAAATTTGAATCAAAAGGGAGTAAGCTAAATTCTCTTAAGGGGGTTAGCAAGACAGTGTGCCAGTTGTGAGTGAATATCCGGATGTATTTCCGGAAGAATTACCAAGGATGCCACCAGATAGAGATGTGGAGTTCCTTATTGATTTGCTACCAGGATCTAGACCAATAGCAAAGATACCATACAAGATGTCAGTTGATGAACTGAAAGAACTCAAGAAACAACTTGGAGAACAGCTACAGAAAGGTTTTATTCAACCAAGTTCTTCATCTTGGGGAGCCCCAGTTTTGTTCGTGGAGAAGAAAGATAGAAGTCAAAGGTTGTGCACAGATTACCGTTCACTCAATGAGGTGACTATCAAGAACAAATACCCTTTGCCTAGAATCAATGACCTGTTTGATCAGCTAGAAGGATCTTGTGTGTTCTCAAAGATTGATCTCCAGTCAGGCTATTTTCAACTCAAGATAAGAGAACAAGACATACCTAAGACAACTTTCACCACAAGGTATGGATTGTATGAGTATACCGTGATGCCATTTGGTTTAACCAATGCTCCAGCATACTTTATGAATATGATGAACTAGGTATTCATGGAATTTCTTGATAAATTTGTTGTCGTTTTCATCGATGACATTTTAATCTACTCCAAGAGCAAAGAAGAACATGAAGGACATTTGCGATTGATACTTGAGAAGCTTAGAGAGCATAAACTGTATGCCAAATTCAGCAAGTGCGAATTCTGGCTAAATGAAGTTGGATTTCTTGGTCATGTTATGACAAAAGATGGTGTAGAAGTTGATCCTGCTAAAGTTTCAGCTGTAACTGAATGGGAAACTCCCAAGTCAGTGAAAGAAGTTCGTAGTTTCATTGGCTTAGCAGGTTACTACAGAAGGTACATTGAGAATTTCTCCAAGGTAGCTAAGCCTATGACAGAATTGCTAAAGAAAGACAAGAAATTTGCTTGGTCTGAAGGTTGTGAACTCAGCTTTCAGGAATTGAAGAAGAGACTTGTGACAGCACCAGTCTTGTGTTTTCCAGACTTGGAAAAAGATTTCCAAGTATATTGTGATGCATCTCATCATGGTTTGGGAGAAGTACTTATGCAAGAAGGAAAAGTTGTGGCATATGCCTCGAGACAACTCAAAACTCATGAAGTGAACTATCCTACTCATGATTTGGAGTTAGACTCTGTTGTCCATGCCCTCAAAACATGGAGACACTACCTTTTGGGTAAGCGTTGTGAAGTGTTCACAGATCACAAGAGTTTTAAGTATATCTTCACCTAGAAGGAAATTAATATGAGACAAAGAAGATGGCTAGAACTCATCAAGGACTATGACTTGAGTTTGCAATACCATCCTGGTAAAGCAAATGTTGTAGCGGATGCTTTAAGCCGTAAGGCTTTTGTGAATGGCCTTACAAAAGGAGAATTGCCAGATGATTTGTGTGCCCAATTTAGAGATCTCAGATTGGAGATTATGCCCGAAGGACATCTCATGTCTTTGGATGTTCAACCCACTTTGTTGGACAAGATCAAAGAAGCCTAGAAGATTGATAAAGAAATCGAAGAGATTAAAGAAAAGATTGGCAAAGGAAAAGCCAAAGGGTTCCGTGAAGACGAATAGGGTACTTTATGGCATGGGAAACGTATCTGTGTTCCACAAGGTCCAGAGCTTCGGAAACTGATTTTGCAAGAAGCACACAACTCACCGTATTCCATTCATCCGGGTAACACCAAAATGTACATGGACATGAAGGAAAGATTTTGGTGGAATAACCTCAAGAAGGACATCGCCGAACATATTGCTTTGTGTGATGAGTGTAGTAGAGTGAAAGCGGAACACCAGAAACCAGCAGGTTTGCTTCAACCACTACCTATTCCTGATTGGAAGTGGGACAAGATTGGTATGGACTTCATTACCGGATTACCAAGGACCAGATCAAGATATGATTCTATTTGGGTAGTAGTGGATCTCCTAACTAAAGTGGCTCATTTCATACCCGTGAAGACAACCTATAAAAGTGCTAAGTTGGCCAAAATCTACATGAGTAGAATTGTATGTCTACATGGAGTGCCCAAGAGTATTGTGTCTGATAGGGGAACTCAATTAACTTCCCATTTTTGGAGACAGTTACATGAGTCATTGGAAACGAGGTTGGAATTCAGTACTGCTTTTCATCCTCAAACTGATGGACAGACAGAAAGAACTAATCAGATTCTTGAAGACATGTTGAGGGCATGTGCCCTAGACTATGGAGCCAGTTGGGATGAAAGTCTGCCGTACGCAGAATAGTCTTATAACAACAGCTATCAAGCCAGCATTGAGATGGCACCATTTGAGTTTCTCTACGGGAGAAAGTGTACCACCCCATTGTTATGGAATGGTGTGGGAGAAAGAAGTTTGTTCGGACCGGAACTGTCACATCCCAAGATTTTCCAAATCTTGAAATGTGAAAATAAATGATTAAAATAAAACTTTGTTTGATTTTCAGAGCCAGAAGAAACTTTTTGAATTCAATTAGAACTTCAAACCTATTTGAATTAAATAAAACCTAAAGGTATTTAAGATGATAAACTTTTATTAAAGGAAAGTAAAAAAAATAATTAAAATATTAATTTGAAACTCTTAAATGAAAAAAATTGTTTTCAAAAGATAAGGTAGAATTAGAAATAAAGATTATTTAATAAAGCCAAATTAAAAACTGTGACCAAGCTTTGGAAATTAAAACATTTAATAAAATGGCAAAAGTTGATTTAAATAAATTAATAAGATTTTAATATCCACCTTTATTTAAATAAGAGGTTTTACCAATTTAAAGTGAAACATCAAAACTTGTTAAATTATTTAAAATAAGCTACCTCAAATTCACAAATAAAATCCACTAAAATATTTTGGTTTATTTTAAGATTCAAAATAAATATCTCAATAAAATAAAACTTGTTAGAAATAATAATGAAAGTCTACTTTATTTAATTATTAATGGACCCTAAAGTAAAAGGATTATATTATTTTAAACAAGTTTTCCAAACATTCTTCATTTCCAAAGGATACCTACTGATTGATTTGGAAAAATATTTGGATTTAAAATAGAGATTCTATTAAATAAACCAAACCTTGTTTTATTAATAAACCATGTTCCATCTTTATTTAATTAATTAATAAATGGAACCTAAAAAGATTTAAAAGATTAATCTATTTTTGGTGTATACTACTAACAGAACCAAAAACACAATGCAAAGTTTAAAGGATGTTTGAATTGTTTGAATGATTGAATAAGGGGATTGAAATTCAAAACAATAAAATAGAAAAGGGAAAATAGCACAGAATAAAAAAAAAGGGAAAAGGGCCAACCCAGCCCACTAAGCCCACCAACCAGCTCCTTACCCCTTGAAAAGCATTCTCCGTTTCGACCCACGATGTATGACAAGTGGACCCCTTCTCTTATTATTTTCTTTCACGCCGTGGACCCCACACTACCTCCTCCTTCTTCTTCCTCGCGCGCCCATGCCTCCCCAGACGACGCTGCCGTTGCAGGCTTTGATTCCGCGCGTTTAATTCTCCTTAACGCCGCGTTAAATCCTCGTCGCGACCGCGGCCTTTTAATCGCCTCGCTCTCTTCTCCGTTTTCCCTCAGACTCCTCCCCAAAGCTCGCCCCCAGGCTGCTCCATTTCCTTCCCGAACACCCTCTGCTCCGACGAGCTGTCGCAGAAATTCCGGCCAACTCCGACCACCCCTCTGCCTCTACTTCACGCGAGTGGACTCATCTCGACCTCACGCATCTCCTAGTACTCTCAGTTCGCCCGCGGGTGCGCCAGAACCCCGACTACGACAAACCCCCCCGACGCCGCCGCGTCTGCCTCTTCTCCGACAAGCCCCACAGGTAAATTCTGGTCGCCCCTCTCCTCCCCGAGAACACGGTGATGATCTCCAAGCTCATACGAACCTAATGGCACTTCCCGTTTGTCTTAGGGCGCCCCCAATCCTCGCCATCGTCAAGCACAGAGCGCCGCCGTGTTTGTTTCTTCTCCGGCGACATCTCCCAGGTGAACCAGACCGCCCCACGACTTCTCGTTCACGCACACACCTTCGCCGTTTCCTTGCGCTCCTGACTATGTGATTTGTTTACCTCCTGGTGATCTGCAGCATCGTCCTCGACAGCAACCAGAGAGCACCGCCGCTCGCAGCTTCTCCGACGAGCAATTAGCAGCAACCCCTTGCGCCCCTCGAGTAACCAACCCCACCACGAGCATCAGCAGGTCTCTGCGAGCCTGGTAAGCCCTGCCAGCCTTTTCCTCGCTTCCTGTTTCGCCAGCGCCGCCACTATCTGACCGTCGCCGCCGCCAGCCGCCGTCGGCGCCGCTCACTTTTTGTCCAGCGAGCCAGTACCGTAGGATCTAGTTTGAACGAATACGATTAGATCACTTACTGCGAAGAGGTACGCGTTCTGAACCGTGCGATGTGACTTAGATCTAATGGCCTGCAGTGCGTGATCCGCGCGAACCGTTTTCGGCCAATTAGAATATGACGCGTGGCCAGCTCTAGTTTTAAAATAGATTTTTGAATCAGAATTATATGCAAAGTTCAAACACTTGTAACTTTCAAACCACACGTCCAAATTTGACAAATTTTATATCAATGAATTCAGGAGAACAAGCCCTAGCCAACCATGGCCTTAGTTTTGAAAATAGTATCTGTTAACTTGTTTGAATTTATAGAAACATTGGTGTACTTGTTTAGAGTATAAAAATTGTTTAAAATTGATTCTAGGATTAAATCTTTTGCAAAATGGATTTGTGTGACATTACTGACCCTAGGAACCAACCTAAAGTGTTAAAAAAATGATTTTTGTGAAAATTAAGTTGAATTATTTAACTTAGTCATTATCTAGCCAATTAAACCCTTGATTTTGTCATGGAAATGTTTTGCAAGGAAAACTTTGGAAAAATACTTGGGACCAAAACTTACTGACTCAAAACACCAAGCTTTGCTAAGGACAACTCATTTGATGAAAATATATAAAGTTTTGCTTTGAAAAGAATAAATTTTCACCACATAAAATGTTGAATGCATTTTAAATAGGCTTTGGGCAAAACCTCTAACTAATGACTTTGCCATTTTGGTAAATGACCAATGTGGACCTTACAAAGTTTATAAACCTAGTAGAGACCAACTTTGCAATAGAACCCTCTTTCTACAAGACTTAGGAACCATTGCTTTGGGTATGTGAATTATTGTTTGAAAGTTGGAATGCTACTTGATACTATGCTTGTTTGATTGTAGTGAAATTAGCAAGTGTGAGACTAGCAAGATCAAGAAGTGACTATCATTCCCTAAACAAAAAGGCAAGTTACACTATCATACAAAAGACCTACTATTTTCATTATACTTAGTGGATTTTGTAAACATGCATGAAAATGTTTTATACTTATGCTATGCTAATCCTAATAGGATTCCCTATACACTCCTTAGTGAAAATATTAAAGTTGTACATGCTTAGCCATGCTAGGTTTTGAAAAAGAGATACATGTTGAGATTTTACAAAGGTTGAGAAAAGGACTTGTGATTTTATATAATAAAACAAGGACTCAATGAACCACCTAGGTGGTGGACACTTTATGTTTTGGAGAAGGTGGCAACAAAAGGGACCCATGTCTATGGCAATCACTTTGTGTTGTGCTCCAAATGAAAACCACCTAGGAAACTTAGCGATTGAACATGTTTCTCCAATTGTGTCTTTCGTGTACAACCACATGCTATTATGGCTCTGGCTTAGTCAACTACATTAGGAAGACCCATACATTGTCTTTAGTTACCGGACATGGGGATCTGGAATGCTTCATGGGGGCTGAAGACAAGCTAGCAATGATGTATGGGAGGACCTCTTGGAAAGACTTCGTCACACTCTCGATGCCAAGACTCCATCTTGGTGAGCACTAATCCAGTAGGCCACTGGTGGCAACAAGATGGGATTGTGTCATGTGGGTAAAGTGTACTCCTTCTGCAGAAGTTAATAAAATCTAAGTACTTAGCCATGTCCCTGGTAAAGGACAATTTGAGCATCAAGACATGGAAACAATCAAGAATCTCATCATTCCAATTTCTAAATTAAAAACTTGTGGTTTGAACAAGGGTTGTTTGAATTCTTCAATCATTGATGGAGAGATGGCTTGGTACAAGGATCTTGAAATCTTTGATTGAGAAAAATGATTTTGTCAAGCAAAAACTTAGTATTTTCAAAATGATAAGAAAAATCTATTTTGAGCAATGCAAGCCTCAACTCCACTTAGCCAAATGCATATAGATGATAGACTCCACTATACTACCATAGTATCACTTGCCAATACAATTCAAATGTATTGACCCTTTGTGGTCAGAACTTGTATGTTGCAGGTTTGATTGATTTTAGTGAAGATTGTTTGAATAGGATTACAAAGTCTACAACCAACATCTGCCTGTGGCACTTTGAAGATGAAGGACCCCATGCTTATAGTTATTCCGCTGCAATGTAATGTAATAGCCATATGATGTAATAAAATTTTGTTATTCCTGGTTATAAAGTCATATTATGACCTTTGTTTCTTGATATTACATCTTAACTGTGGATGCTAGCTATTCATCCAGGGACTAGCATTGTAAACACAGGAGGGATCAATTCTTATCTAAGATTGGGACCCCTACAGGAACTTATCAAAGAAGCCGAAGAGAAAGTCAAGTTGGTTAAAGACAGATTGAAGATAGCACAGTCCCGACAGAAAAGCTACGCAGATCCTAAGCGTAGGGAAGTCACCTATGAAGTGGGTGATAGAGCCTATCTTAGAGTGTCACCACTTCGTGGAGTGAAGAGGTTCGGAGTCAAAGGAAAGTTGGCCCCAAGGTATGTTGGACCATTCAAGATTCTGAGTCGCAAAGGAGAAGTTGCCTACGAAATTGAATTGCCAGAGTCTTTGTCAGCTGTCCATAATGTGTTTCATGTGAGTCAGCTTAAGAAATGTCATCCAGAAATGGAAGAAACTCCTCTGAAGGATACGATACCTTTGGAAGAGGTTCAATTGGAAAGTGATCTTACTTACGAGGAGAAGCCTATCAAGATTCTTGAGACTGCAGAAAGAGTCACACGGACTAGGACTATCAAGTTTTGCAAAGTGAAGTGGAATCATCATACCGAAGAGGAAGCGACTTGGGAAAGAGAAGATGATCTTCGGAAAGACCACCCTCACCTATTTGCTAGCCAACCCGAATCTCGAGGGCGAGATTCACCTTAAGGGGGTTAGATTTGTAACATCCCTAAAATCATGTTTCAGACTCATGCATATCATCCATGCATCCATGATCATTTAGAATTTCATTTCAAAAATCATTTCAAAAGCAGGAGCATTGTTGCTCAATATTTTATGTAAGTTTACTCAAGCCCTTTTGCTACTTGTTTTTGAGAAAGGTGTTGTTAACCATTCAGTATTGTTTAGAATCCAAACCCAAGTGATTTCAAAAATTTGAGCAAAGTCTCAAAGCAAAATATGAAATAAAACCAATTCTATGCCTATTATCACACCTCATAAAGGCATCGTTTTATTTTATTTTCAAAAGACCCAAGTGTGTTTGAGTGAACAGATGTGTTTGACACTTATTTGAGTACAAGATTTATTGTACAAAAATCCTGATTTTTTTTGGAATCAAACAGATTTGAATTGAAGTTTGAAAACCATTTTAGAAAAGCAAACAGAAAAAGAAAAAGCTTAAAAGAGGAAAAAAAATAAGCCTCAGCCGAATCTGGCCCAACTGGCCCAGCTAAGCCCAGCACCCCCACCCCGTGAACCGTTTTTCTTCACTCGCCCCCGCACCCACTAGCTCGCTGACAGTCTGGACCCACTTCCTCTCCTTTCCTCTCGCTGACAGCCATGGCCCACATGACCATCGTCGTCTCCACCCAGCGACTGGTTCATCCCCAAATCACGCGGGCGTTTCCTGTTTGATTCGCGTCGTCAATTCCCGTTCAATGCTAAAGTGATTCACGCCCCCACCTCGCCTACTTAAACCCCCTCTGCCCCCTCTCCATTCCCCCCAGACCCCGAGCACAGAACGCCCCCAGGCTGCGAGAATTCCTCGCCGCAACTGTAAGATCCCTCCTTTGTAAAGGAAAAGGATCCCTGTGATTGCAATGCTAGTCCCTGGATCAATGCTAGCATCCACAGTTTAAGATGAAGTAAACAGATACAAAGGTCATTTATTACATCCATTCCAGAGATAAAACATAGTCTTTTACAACTCAATGCCATAGGCCTAATACAAGAGTTTGGAATAAGTAATTAATTATAAGTCTTCATCTTCATGTGCCACAGGCAAAAATGTTGAGTGTAGACTCATGACACCTAATCCTCATCAGAGTAACCTGCAACATCACAAGTTACAGCCACAGTGGGTCAATACTTTGGAATAGTATTGACAAGTGATACCTTAGTAAATTTTAAGTGGACTATATTACTATATGCATTTTGGCTAAGTGTAGCTTGGCTTGCTTTGCTCAAAATAGGTTTTTCCTATTAGTTGACATCACTAAGTTTTTCTTTGTCAAAACTTTTCCCAAGAAACCATCAATAGACATTGAGGTCCTTCACCCTTGTTCACCCACAAGTTTTTATTTAGAAGTT
Organism: Avena longiglumis; assembly: GCA_030063025.1. NCBI lineage: Eukaryota > Viridiplantae > Streptophyta > Magnoliopsida > Poales > Poaceae > Avena > Avena longiglumis. Next base: position 185,634,311 of record CP125974.1, on the reverse strand, counting down.
GGAGTGATGAGATTCTTGATAGCTTCCATGTCTTGATGCTCAAGTTGTCCATTGCCATGGACTTGGCTAAGTACTTAGATTTTTCCATCCGCAGAGGTTGTGCACTTTCCCCACCAGACTTGGTTTCACCAAGATAGGACCTTTCAGAAGCCTTCCCTTAGCCAAATGGACGCGTTCCAACCTATCATCCCACTACCACCAACTGTCCAAATGACTAAGTTCTAGCAACCTATGTGATCCAGGCAGAGCCCATATTGCCAAGTGGCTGCACTATAAGCTTCTCAACACTTGGCCTCTAAAATCCCTTTGTTCCTGGGTGGCATACCACAAGTGAGATACACAAGGTAAACCATGTCCATGGGCCTTGTGTAACCACTCAACCAAAAACCACCAATCAAGTCCCATTCCACCCAGGTGATTCATTGACTTAGTTGTTTTATTAAGAAAAACATAAGTCCAAAGACTTAGAAATATTTTCATCATATCATGTATATACTTTACCAACCCTTGTTTGCTACTAGCTAGGCTAAGCATGGCATAGTAACTTAACTTAGAAATTTCCTAGCAATTCTACAACTACTTAGGATTTCCCAACATGGCATTTGGCAAAAATAGTAACATGCAAGACTTAGCAAAATATTTCTAATGCTTGTATAAAAATATAGGGATGGAAATATTTATGAAGTACCACTTGCCTTGGTAGTTGGGAGAGTAGCACTCTTCACAATCACAATCACTAGCACCAAAGTCTACACAAAGAATATAACTACAATCACATACAAGTCATATACAAACAAAAATATATATGCATGCATGCAATATGCTAAGTGATGATTTTTGAAACTCAACCAAGCAAGTGCATAGTACTGAATTACAAACAAGTCAAAAACTTGCTAAACCAAGTTTATTTGATACTAAAACCATTTCCTAAACAATTCATATGATTAAAATAGTCCTAAACAAGTTTCTGCAAAAGAAACCATTTTAATAGAACCTAAACTTTAAACACATTGCATAAACAGAAAGGGCTTGTCTCCCTGATTCCAACGGTATAAAATTTGCAAAAATCTAACGTGGGAATCAAAAGTTATAGCTATTTCAAAATTGGATCTAAATCTGATTCAAATCTGTTTTTAAACTCAAACCCTAGCCACGCGTCACTCTCTGATTCGTCGGTACCGCTTCGCGTGGATCGACTAGCGTGGACCGTCGGATCTAACTTACGCGCACGGCTCAGATTGCTACTTACCCCTTCGATGCAGATCTAATCTAGAGCGCTGGATCTAGATCCTACAGCTGCTAATCAACTGACCACAACTGAGCGGCGCTAGCGGCGGCGACTGGCGGCGACGCGTCTGTCCGCGGCGGAGCTGGCGTTCTAGGTCACGCGGGAGTGGGGGAAGAGGCTTACCAGAACCGCAGGGAGCTGCTGATGCTCAAGGTGGCGATGGTTCGTCAAGGGGCGCGCGGACACGGCGAGGATTCCTCGTCGGAGTAGAGGCAGGCGTCGGGCAGGCCTTGGCGTCGACGGAGGCGAGGTTCTAGAGCGGGCTAAGACAAACCAACGGTGCTGTTAGAAGCGCACAAACCCGGCGAACTTGTGAGTGTCAAAAAGGGGAGTAGGGGTGGTCGGAAACTACCAGGAGGGGTTGCCGGAGTTGCACCGAGCCTCGGTCGCTTCCAGTGGTGGATGGTGACGGCGTCCTGGGGCGGTACAGAGAAAATGGAAGATATGAGAAGATGCGAAGAGGCATGTAGATCATACTCGCATGAAGCATAGACCAAGGGGAGAACGATGCTCACCGTAATTGGTCGCCGGAGGTCGTTGGTGCTGCGGCGGTGTGGGCGCGATTACGGGCAGCCTGGTGGCGTACTATCAGAGCTGAGTGAGGGGAAAAGAGTGGAGTGGGGAGAGGATCTTATAGCTGGAGCAGGGGCGGAGATTACGCACGCATTCATCGCCTATTAAGAGGATTAAAATCGCAGCAGAGGCGGGGAAGAAACGGGCGGCGATGTGTTCCTACGCGGGATTTGGGGAAGACGACGGTGACGTGGACGGGGCCCGCTTGTCAGCGAAATAAGCAGAAGGAGGGTGGGGTCTGAGCGTCAGTGACCGCGTGGGTGCGTCTGCGCGTGCAAGAGAGAGAGAGGGAGGCCGGGTGGGCTAGCTGGGCCGGTTCTGCTGTTGGGCTACAATAGGAGCGCCTGGCCTTTTTCTTTTCTTGAATCCTTTTCTTTTTTTCCAGGATGAATTTTAGGAATGGTTTTCAAATGAATTCAAACTCTTTTTGAATTCAAATCTTTTCTGGACTTTTGCAGTGTGCATTAGTCACCAAAATTGCCATAAAACCCTGTGGTCACTTTGAGTTGGCTTGGTTATTTTTGGAAAAGCAAAATTAACAGGGACATTGCACTTGGTTTGCAAATGTTTGAAAATGGTTTTTGAAACCATTTCTATTTTGTAAAAATTTGTTCTAACTCCACACTCAAACCAATCAACAAGGGAGACAAACAATCTAGGTTTAAACATTCAAACTCTCAAATGGGGATGGCCATTTGATTTAAGTTTGCTCACATAAAATGATAGCACTATGTGCTTCTGTTTTCTTGAAATGAGTTTGAAATTGATCTCAAAACTACATGCATGAATGAATGATATGCAATCTTTGAAATCATGATTTTAGGGATGTTACAAATCTAACCCCCTTAAGGTGAATCTCGCCCTCGAGATTCAGATTGGCTAGAAAATAGGTGAGGGTGGTCTTTCCGAAGATCATCTTCTCTTTCCCATGTTGCTTCCTCTTCGGAATGATGATTCCACTGCACTTTGCAAAACTTGATAGTCTTAGTCCTTGTGACTCTTTCGGCAGTCTCAAGAATTTTGATAGGTTTCTCTTCATAAGTGAGATCACTTTCTAGTTGCACTTCCTCCAAAGGTATAGTATCCTTCAAAGAAGTTTCTTCCATTTCTGGGTGACATTTCTTAAGCTGACTCACACGAAACACATTATGGACAGCTGATAGAGATTCTGGCAATTCAATTTCATAGGCAACTTCTCCTTTGCGACTCAAAATCTTGAATGGCCCAACATATCTTGGTGCCAACTTTCCTTTGACTTCGAATCTCTTCACTCCACGAAGTGGTGATACTCTAAGATAAACTCTATCACCAACTTCGTAGGTGACTTCTCTATGCTTAGGATCTGCGTAGCTTTTTTGTTGGGACCGTGCTATCTTCAACCTGTCCTTAACCAACTTGACCTTCTCTTCAGCTTCTTTGATAAGATCTGGTCCGAATAAACTTCTTTCTCCCACACCATTCCATAACAGTGGGGTGGTACACTTTCTTCCGTAGAGAAACTCAAACGATGCCATCTCAATGCTGGTGTAACATCCCAAAAATACCAAACTTAGATCATCAAACACTAATCATCAAGATTAGGGTTAACAAAAACTTTTCTAAGTAAACCCATGAATGCATGTATATGTGTATGCATGGATTTTGAATTTCTTTAAAAACCACCTTGTTTGTGTGATCCATTGCTTGTAAAATGTTTCTTAGGTGAAATGAACATCATCTAAAACATTTCCCACACTTTTCCTAAAGACAAGTAAATCAAAACAAATATATGAAATGAATGGTCATTTTGACCAATTTAACTCCCATGCCTACTTTGGCTGTCTCAAACTTTCAAAACCTAACAGAAACTTTTCTGGATCTTTGCACCCCTTGAATGTACTCATAACAAGGTATCAAGGCCCACTTTGTGATCATCCAGAAACTTTCAAATGCATAGTTTAAATGACAATTCAAAAATGAATCTTCTTCATATGGGAAGATCCCACTTTTCCAAAACCCACTCAAACAAGCTCAACTTTCAAAACCCAAGCATCTGCAGACTCACCAGCACCAATCTAGCAAACCCACCAAAATTCATTTCAAAATTCAAAACTTGATTTCATGCGGCCATTTCATCAAACAGGTTGCAGACACAAATCAAACAAAACATCAAACACTATAGTGTGCAGTGATTCTTGCCTAACTTGTTCCCTAGTTAGCTCACACACAACTCAGTAGATCATCTAGAAAGATTAGCCCAACACTAGCACCCCTGTGAGCTTGCCATTGCCATTAATGGTGAATAGCCGAGCACCTCAATGCCACCCCATTGTGGACAGCAAGCTAGGAGCAGCAGCAAGCCTAGCCAGCATGTCTGGGAGGCAGCCCACCGTCCACCGCCCCTCCCTGTCCCAGCCACGAGCGTTGCCAAGCCCTGGACCACGCGCACAAGACGCGCCCAGACCATGCCGAGCGTGAGCCAGAGCGCCACCCTCGACCAGCATCCACAGACCGCGCGCCGCCCTCACCGCGTGCACACACGATCACCACCGACCCAGGAGACCGCCAGACATCCCCGTTTGCCGCCCCGTGCCATACAGCCACCGCCCGCCGTCGAAGACGCCGCCTCTGCCGCGCAGAGCACCGGTCGTTCCAGACCAAACCACACCGCCCCATGCCTCACGACCATGTCGTTGAGCATCACCAGGAGACACAACACCGTCCCCTACCTTTGCCCATGCCTTTAGCCGCTTGTAACGTCGCCCCCGACGAGCTCACCGTGCGCCTCGATGGTCCCCTCGCTCGACTATAAATAGAGGCCACCCCCGCACGATTTCTTCACACCATCTCACTCCCCTCTCCTCACTGATCGTGCCACACCATTCTCAGAGAAAGGCGAGCACCACCTCGCCGGAATTTCACTGGAGCCTGCCGCTGCCGGAGAAGAAGGGAGCCAGTGATTGGAGCCGCCCCAGGAGAAGCCACCGGTACCAGGAGGTTCGCCGTCGTCGACTTCGTCGTTCGCCCGCCTCGCCGATCCTCGCCCGTACCCCGGTGAGCCCCCAACACCCCTCACTGGCCGCGCTAGGTTTCGTTCTCTCCGGAGTTGTCTCGCATCGACGATGACCCTCAGCCGTTAGATTAGAACTAGATCGAACGATCCACGTTGCCCCATACCGCTTCGCCCAGCCCCGTGTCACTGACGAGTGGGGACACCCACTTAAGCAGCCCGCGGGAGCACTGCGCTTAGCAGGCCGGCCCGTTAGAATTTCTCGCGCAGCCCAGCAATTCAAATTAAAACTTTTTCTATTTCATTTCAAACACACTTTAGCACCCAACTTCAAAAATCAACCCAGATCAAATCAGTGCACCAAATTGGATGAAACCAATTTTGTTGGAAAGGTCTGTGAATGCTTAATCCAATCCTGTTGGATTCAAGTCATTTGGATCTTTAGATCACCAAGAGTAAAAATAACAAGGCAGAAGCTTTTCTGCATTCAAACATTTTTCAAATTTAAACCATAAAGGCTTTTGAGTTGATTCCAACTCTCAAAAATCACATTTCATCATACCTTTCAGAATATATAAAAATATATAGGTTTACTTGCAGAAATAATGTTCAAGTAATAAAAGAATGCTACATAAGAATTTCTAGCCACTTTAATTAATTAAAATAAAAGGGTAAAACCTTATTAAATTGTGACACCACTTTAAATCACATTCCCATGGACTACAATATGTGGTGATCACATGTGTCAACATGATCCCATATTTGGTTTGGAGAATATTAAATCTTAAGTAGTTTTTCAATGAGTAGAAATCACTTTTCTAAAAATAAAAGGGATTAAATCAAGCCTTAACCTTGTAATGTTAGGGATGATGCTAGATCACCCATAGGACCCTTGTGTTTGGTGATTGCAAGTAGTTAAGTATTGTTTGGTGATTGTGTACCTCGTATTTATTCATAGACGCTAGTACCGACCAAGGATACTACGAGGAGGAAGGAGGATACTACGAAGAGGAAGCCGAGGAGAACTTCAACCACTGCTTTGCACAAGGCAAGCCTAATACTACTAGTGAATGTGCAAGCTAAAACTTGCAAGACACTCTACTTTAGCAAGCTAGTAACTATGCAAGCTTATACTGATATTGTGCAAGCTAACCCTTGCAAGATACCCTACTAATGCCACCAACCCATACTTGTGATCCTACCTACTGGTTAAACCAATCCTAGTTTTATGGCAAGCTTCTTACTTTATTTCTTCATCAACGCTTACTTAGAGTCTACCTAAGAGTTTGGTAGATACTAGACAGTTGTGCTGAAGGTTGCATAAAGAGCATAAAATTTGGCCTAAGCTAGAAACCTTGATACCAGCCTAAGATATAAGGTTGGACTTAGTGAAACTCCACCAGTTACCACCCCTCATCATTACTATCCCCACATGTAGATGCTAGTGCTAAGCTTAAAACTTGATCAACTTTTAGATGGGAATACTTGGTGGAAAAATGGTTATGAAAACCTTGGAATGATGGATCATTCTATTGAAATGTTTTGTACATGTGTTTCCAAACACTTGATGATTCTGGTGATAAAAATGTTGAGGCATGAGCCTTAGTCCTTTATAAAACTGATGGTTGTCTGGATGCGATACCATTCCAATTTTAGCGTACAACCACAATATCCGAATATTGGGTAGGGCTTGAATGGAAACTTATATCCCTTAGTATTAGTTCCCTCACGGCCAAGGTCTGAGCTGAGGCTACCTTGTGAAGATTGTCCACCTGTGCAGTACCCAAGATGACAGTGGTCATGGTTGGGAGGCCAAACTCACAGGAGAGGTGCTTATACTAGGGCGTGTAATTGAAAGGTTAGGATTGATTATCCGCATACTGAGTATGGTGAATTCAGGATTTGTTCCTGACGGATGTATCGAATGTTGTGGTGAAAGTGTACAATCTCTGCAGAGTGTCAAACTATTCAAATAGCCGCGTCCGCGGTTATGGACAGTTGGAGTGGCCATACTGTTCCCACGTCATACTTTTCAAAATGACTTGTGAAATGAATTGAGACTTTGACTTGACCACAACAGAGTTGTGACCTGAATTACAAGTTCCCACTTAGGAGTTATAAAATTGTGACTAGCTCTGGAACCTAGTAGAGATAAATCTGGCTTTTGCAAAACAACCCTAGAGCCTAGTGTCCTATTATACAAAAACCCCTTTATCTGTTAGTATTAGTTTTCGAGTACTTGAAGAGTACTCATGGCTTTGTCCCTGGCTATTCCCATGGCCAGACTATGAAGAGGAGTACCTGGAAGATGGACCCCAGGAAGGTTACGACAACTATGATCATCTCCCATCGTCAGCATTGCCTGTGATCTACGCTACCGTTATTATTACGTATTCCGCTGCTTGATGTTGTATTAAGAACTGGATCATGAGATCCCTATTTGTGTAAGAACTTATGTATCGTTTGTAATGGATGAAGTACTATGGTATCCAATTCTGTTATGTCTCGCAAAAATGGTAATCCTGGGATTGCGATGTATGGCATAACAGGCATCTAGGATTGAAAAATCCGGGTGTTGACAAGTTGGTATCAGAGCCATCCTGACCATAGGAGACCCTAGTTAGATGGGACGTTGAACCAAAAACTTAGTTTCAAAACCAAAGAACAAAAATATTTACGAAAACTTATTCTCATTCTTACCTCTTTAATTCTTTAATAAAACTTCATGTTCCTCAAAAACTCTTGCAAAATAGATAAAATTTTGACACACTTGATCACTCTGCTAATCTACTCATCCTCTATTTTTATAGATGGACGTGAAGTACAGCAAGTTTTACCAACTGGGGAATGGTGGAGACCTTATCTTTGAGAGGGATCTGGATCAGCTTTCGGAACTTCTGGAGCGTCCGCACCCCGAGTTCTTCGGAGCTCAGCTCAATGATCAAGGAGGAGAAGATCTGCAGTGGCTAATTGTTGCAAGTCTCCGAGGAAAGATTGAACCTCCCACTGTAGAGGGAATTCAGTTTACCTTGAGGGAAAACAACTGGCTCGATAGACTTGCCAGAGCAATGCAGGAAGATCTTTCCCGTCTGTGTGGGCAGAGCATCAATCAGATCAAGGGTACTCGCTTTGAGTTTTGCCCAAGGCGTGATGCAAATGGCCAATCACTAGAAGCCCCATACCACCCCGAGCTGAAGACTCAATTGGACCACCTTAGCTTCATGATGTATGATCGTCAGCAGGAGTTGGACAACTGCCATGACTATTGCAACCACAAGTCTGCCATCATCAAGACGAAGGATCGGACCATCGCCATGCTAGCAAAGGATCGCAAGTCTCGCCGCCATCAGCTCGACAAGAAGGAGCGCATTATTGCTCGTCTTCGCCCTCGCATCTCCTCTCTGGAAGAGACCATCCACGAGAGAGACATGCAGTTAGAGGAAAGGGAGAATGCCGGAGAGGATCTTCGTGGAGACCCTTACTCCTATCTCAGCGATGATGATGATTTTGTAGAGGATCAGGCCATGGACTTCTTCACCGATGAGGATGATTTCGCCTTCATCGATGATGTTGAAGATGATGAAGCCACAGACTCCGAGGAGTAGTAGCACTGAGAACTAGCGTAGTAAGTAGTAGTCGGTCCCACTGTATCGTAGTTTCCAGAATGGTTCTTAAAACCATCTGTTTTTCGTTGTTGTGGTGTGTGTTGTACTGTGTGCTATGAGTGAATGAATGAAAAAGCAAGTTGCTAGAAAAACCCGAGTCAAGCTCTAAAAACTTTTCAAAAACCCAAAACCTTAGCAATTTCCCTCTTTTCTCATAATCTATATCAATCTTCAGATGCCACGTGGAGGAAGTGGTTCAGCCCCGGACCCATTGTTGCAGATCCTGCAAATGTTGACTTCTGACCGCGAAGCTAAAAGAGCGGAACGTCAAGCCAACCTAGCCACTCTGCAACAGATAGCCCAGCTAGCCCATAACAACCAAGGCCACGGAAATCAGGACAACCATGGATCTAAGCTCAAGAATTTCCAGAATACCAACCCACCCGTTTTCACCAAGTCAGAAGAACCCCTCGACGCCAATGATTGGCTGCAAACCATGGAAAATAACTTAGAAGTAGCCGGAGTGGAAGCCAACGAGAAAGTCCTATTCGCCACCCATTATCTAGCCGGAGATGCCAGGGCATGGTGGAACAGTGTGCGTGCAATGAACGGATGCCAAATGATGACCTGGGAGGAATTCAAGGTCAAGTTTAGCAGAACCCATGTGCCGCCAGGTTTGATCAAGAGAATGAGACGAGTTCAGAGAGCTAAAGCAAGGAAGGATGACTGTAGTGGAATACCGTGACAAATTTTTGTCATTAGCTAGGTATGCCCCGGATGAGATAGACACCGAAGCCAAGAAGAAAGAAAGATTCCTGAATGGTCTGCATGACGAGATGCAGACGGTGTTAGTCAATATCCCCTTTGTTGATATTGAAGCCCTTGTCGACTCTGCTATCCAGATGGAAGGAAAGATCAACCAGGCCAATGAGAACCGCAAGCGTCGCATGATGCATCAAACAGGAATCCATCAGACCCCAAAGTATCGCCCCAACCCATCTCCAGGATTTACCCCAAGAACCAACAGACCCCCTATGACCCGTCCAACCTATCCCAACCATGGAAACCCTATAACCGTAGGAAATCACAGCAACCCCGGCAACTCTAGCAATTTCACCCGTGCCCCGCCCAAGTTCAACACCAACAATCCTACCGCCAACCCCAACACTGCCCCGAGGACTGGAAGCAATGCTATGCCTATCGCAGCCAAGGACAAGTCACAAGTGACCTGTTATGACTGTGGAAATAAAGGCCACTATTCCAACGAGTGCCCCAACAAGAAGAATGCTACAGCCCCCAACACCAATGTCCCAGCTCAGCAGCAGCAGCATCGTGTTCAGCCAGGAAGAAGATTTGCCCCAGGGAATTCACTCAACCGCAATGGCCGTCTTTTTCTCATGCATGCTGAAGAAGCTCAGGAAGCGCCAGACGTCGTGCTGGGTATGTTTTCTGTTAATTCCGTACTTGCAAGAGTGTTGTTTTACTCTGGTGCATCGCATTCATTTGTCACCGAAGAATTTGCCTTCACTAGTAAAATTCAACCCACCAAATTGAAGCATGTGATGATTGTACAAATTCCCGGATCAACCACCAAGGCTAGGCAAATTTGCAAGGCCGTCCCTATTCGAATCCATGACATAGATTTTTATGCTAACCTAATAGTACTCGGAACTAAAGGTTTGGAAGTAGTACTAGGAATGGATTGGATGTCCAAACATAAAGGATTGATTGACTGTGCCAAGAAAGCCATCACCATGACCAGTACCGCCGGAATATCAGTCGAGCATATATCTGAAACCTTACCTCGCCAATTCAAGTGTAACAAGAGTCTAGTCCAACCTACCATTGACCAAGTTCGGATAGTCTGTGAATACCCCGATGTATTTCCAGATATTTTGCCCAGTATGCCCCCAGATCGGGATATCGAGTTTATCATTGAACTAATCCCCGGAACAGGACCCATAGCCCAGAGACACTATAGTATGAACCCGTCGGAACTAGAAGAACTGAAGAAGCAACTGGATTCCATGTTGGAAATTGGATTGATTCAACCAAGTGCGTCCCCATGGAGATCACCTGTCTTGTTTGTGGACAAGAAGGATGGAGGTAACCGTTTGTGTACGGATTATTGAAATTTGAATGATGTCACCATCAAGAACAAGTACCCCTTGCCCAAGATAGAGGATTTGTTTGATCAGTTGACCGGTGCCCAGGTGTTTTCTAAGATTGATCTTAGAACTGGCTATCATCAACTCAAAATTCATGCAGAGGATATCCCAAAGACTGCCTTTACCACCAGATATGGATTGTATGAGTATACAGTCATGTATTTTGGATTAACCAATGCCCCCGCTTATTTCATGAACCTCATGAATAAGATTTTTATGGACTTCCTGGATAAGTTTGTCATTGTTTTCATCGATGACATTCTTATTTATTCCAAATCAGAAGAAGAACATGAGCTACACCTAAGGACCATTCTTGGAACCCTTAGAGATCATCAGTTGTATGCCAAGTTCAACAAATGTGAATTCTGGTTACAGGAAGTAGGATTCCTCGGTCACATTGTATCAGCCGGAGGAATTGCCGTTGACCCTGCCAAGGTGAAATATGTAGAAGATTGGCAAGCCCCAACCACTCAAACCCAAGTTCGTGATACTATGGTATTATAGTGGAGTCTATCATCTATATGCATTTGGCTAAGTGGAGTTGAGGCTTGCATTGCTCAAAATAGATTTTTCCTTATCATTTGAAAATACTAAGTTTTTGTTTTGACAAAATCTTTTCCAAGGCATCTCTCAATCAAAGATTGAAGATTTCAAAGAACCCTTGTTCAAACCACAAGATTTTAACTTAGAAATTGGACTGATGAGATTCTTGATTTCTTCCATGTCTTGATGCTCAAATTGTCCTTTACCAGGGACATGGCTAAGTACTTAGATTTTACACTCTGCAGAGGTGGTGCACTTTCCCCACAAGACTTGGTTTCCCAAGACAAGATCTTTCAGAAGCCTTCCCTTAGACCAAAATGGACGCGCTCAAACCTATCAAACACTACCACCCACTATCCATATGGCTAAGTTCTTGCAACCTATATGATCATGGCAGAGCCCATATTGCCAAGTGGTTGCACTTGAAGCTTCTCAACATTTGACATCTCAAATCTCTTTGTTCCTGGGTGGCAATCCACAAGTGAGATACACAAGGTAAACCATAGACATGGGCCTTGTGAACCACTCAACCAAAATCCACCAAGCAAGTCCCATTCCACCCAGGTGATTCATTAACTTAGTTATTTTATTAAACAAAACACAAGTCCTCAGACTTAGAATATTTTTCCATAGTGTGAATATATATTCCACCCATGTTTTCTATTAGCTAGGCTAAGCTTGATAGTAATAGGAATCTTAACTTAGAAATTTCTACTAAGTTTTCAACTACTAGGATTTCTTATAGCAAGGTTTATACTTAGCAAAAATCCATGCAAGTTTTACTTAGCAAAAATCACTAATGCATAGTGAAAGTAATGGGACAAAAAGTATGAAGCATCACTTGCCTTTTTGGTAGAGGGTATAAGTTCACTCCTTGTCCTTGCAACAATCACACTCTTCAAGTCACTACAATTCAATCAAGCAAGGCACAAGTTCAATCTACCAATCAAGCAAAACAACACACATAAAATCGTAGAATCAAAGTAATGCATGCAAGCATGCCAAGCTTTGTTTAATTTGAAAAAGTGGTTCCTAATGGGTCAAAAACATTGGAATACACCTAATGGTCATTTTGTAAAGTGGCAAAGTCATTTTACAAAAGGTTTCACTTCAAAACCATTTTCAAAACAAAGTATCATTTTATGTGGTGTAGAAATATTTTTACTAAGGCATTAATCTATAGGGTTCACCAAATATGTTTTCCAACTATAAAACTTGGTGTTTGGGGTCAGAGAGTTTAAAACAAAACATTTTCCAAAGGTTTTCTTCCAAAACCATTTTTAATAAATAAACCACATTTCTATTTGACTAGAAATGGTTTTAAATCAAAGAATCATTATTTTATTTCACCAAATACATTTTTGAGTCCACAAAGTGTTTCCTAGGGTCAGTAGGTTCAAAGCAATGCAATTGCAAAAGATTTTAACCCCAAATTCATTTTTAAACAATTTTCACATTCTTAACAAGCATACAAAAGTTTCTGCAAAAACCAACAAGCTAACAGATACTATTTGATAAACCAAGGGCATGGTTGGCTAGGGCTTGTTCCACTGATTCCAACGATATAAAGTTTGTAATTTTTGGATGTGTGGTTTGAAAGTTACAAGGTTTTCAAAAGTGCATCTAATTCTGATTCAAATTTTGTTTTTAAACAGAAACTGGCCACGCGTCATGCCACGATTGGTTGGTACCGCTTCGTGCGGATCGATCGCTGTGGAGCGTTAGATCAAGTGGGATCGCACGGCACAGATCACATACCCCTTCGGTTTTAAGTGGTTCTATCTAAGCCTCAGGATCAAGATCCAACGGTCCTAGTCTAATGACCTAGAACTAGCGGCGCTGGACTCTAACGCGCGGCGGCGACGGCTTGGCAGTGGCGTCGCCGGCGTTGCAAGAAGCGAGAAGGAGGGAGAGGGTGCTCACCTGGTTCGCTAAATGATGCTGATGCTCAACGTGCTCTCGGGGAAGCAGGGGGCGTACGAGGGTGGCGTTAATTTCTCGCCGGAGTTGCTGTCTGGCACGGGTACGCACGGGCGTCGTTGGAGGCGAGGCTGTGGTCCTTGAGGAGACAAACGGAAAGCACTGTAAGACGCGCAAAGTTACAGCGGTGATGCGAGCGTGAAGGAGGAGGAGAGGCGCGGTCGGAATCTACCTGTGGGGCTCGTCGGAGTTGGAGCGGACGGCGGCGTCGTTCAGTTGAAGACGAGGTCGATGCTGTGGAGCACGCGCGGTTGTGGGGTTGGTGCTAGGAGATGCAGGAGACGATGGGGATCACACCCGTGTGCTTTGGGGGCAGTGGGGCGATTCGTGCTCGCCGAAATCGGTCAAGAACCTCGTCGGAGTCGGCGAGACGTTGAGCTTGAATTCGAGGTGCTCAGTGGCTCATTAGCGGTGGTTGTTGAGGGGAAATGAGAAGGAGTCAGAGGGGATTAAGAGGGTCTTGATGGTTTTGGTGATTAAGATCGCATTAGAGCGAATTTAAGCCGAGAATGAATCTCTGGCAATGGGCGCGCGAGCTTGATGACGACGTGGTGGCTAGGTGGGTCCTGGCTGTCTGTGAGAGAGAGTGCGTGAGTATGGGGTCCAGTTGTCATTGTCTGCGTGGGTCAGTAAGTTGGTGCCGAACGTTTTCTTCGGGAGGGAGGGAAACTGGGCTGGTTGGGCCTTAGTGGGCTGCTGGGTTGGGTTAGTTTGTTCTCACATTTTTCCTGTCTGAATTTTTTTCTTTTTCCAAATCTATTTTCTGTTTTGAAAATCAATTCACAAATCAAACAACAAATCAAACATTTAAAATAATTCAAACACTTCCAAATTTGTAATGAGTTTTTGGTTCTGTTTATCAACATAAACCAAATCCCAAATTAAAATAATATTTTATTCTTTTTAGGTTCCATTCATTAATTAAATAGAATGGACCTTTAGTTATTTAATCAAATAGGGTTTGATTTATTTAATAAAATCTCCATTTGAAATCCAAATATTTTCAAAACCAAATCAGTAGGTTTTATTTGGAAATATAAGATATTTGGAAAACTTGTTTAAAACAAAATAACATTTTTATTTTATGGTCCATTAACAATTAAATAAAATGGGCCTTAGTTATTAAATCAAATAGGATTTGTTTTATTTAAATATTTATTTTGAAATCTAAAATAAAACCAAAACACTTCAGTAGGTTTTATTTGAGAATATAAAATACTTGGAAAACTTATTTTAAATACTTAAATAAGTTTTGATGTTTTGTAAATAGTAAAACCTTTATTAATAAAACTTGGATATTAAATCCTTATTAATTTAATTCAAATAAACCTTTACTATTTTTATCAAAACAAAATGTTTTATTTCAAAAGCTTGGCCAAGGTTTGATTTGTCTCTGTAAAATAATCTTTATTTATAAATCCACCTTTTCTTTTGAAAGCCAAAACCTTTTATTTAAAAGATCCAAAATAGTAAGTCTAAATATTTTGAAGTTTATTGTTTATTTAACTTTTTTAAATCCCTTTAGGATTTCATTTGATCCAAATAGGTTTTGAAAGTTTCCAATTGGATTCAAAAAGTTTCTTCTCACCCAGAAAATCAAACATAGTTTTATTTTATTCATTTATTTTTCACATTACAAGATTTGGAAAATCTTGGGATGTGACAGGCTACCACCCTTAAAATAAATCTCGTCCCGAGATTTGGGGAGGCTAGGGTTACAAGTAGGCTCAAAAACAACTAGGGTAGTACCACCCTTAAAAAATTTCAAACTAAATTACATCTTGGCTTGCTTGGAATCCTGGGGAAACTTCTTTGGGCAACCTTCTGCATAATGTCCTTTGTTTCCACACTTGACTCATGGGCCAAGGTTGAGATCCTTCATAGACTTGTTTAACTTGTTCTTCATCTTTTCTGGACAATTGTTTACATAGTGGCCTAGTTCCTTGCATTTTAAACACATCACTTGGCTGATATCTTTCTTTTCCTTGGGTAACAATTCTTCTTGTTTGTTTCCTTGGTTCTTCTTCTTTTCTGGTCATTCACTGGCATAGTGTCCCTTCTCTTTGCAATTGTAACATTGCAACTGGCTTATGTCCTTCTTCTTCTTTTTGGGTCTCTCCAAAGCTAGAAGTTCTTCTAGTTCATGTTCTTCATAGGTGGAAAATCTTTCTCTCTTCTTGGGGCATTGATCTTCATGCTCCTTGGATGCATTATCCTTGTCTCTAAAAATATTGCTAGCTTGGGTTCCTTCTAGAATAACATCTTTGTCATCCTTGTTGTCATTAGCTCTTTGGGAAAAGTTTTCTTCCATGTTGATCATTTGAGTAACCAATCCTTGCAACAATTGGGATTGAAGTTTCAAAATCCTTTGTATGGCTGGGTCTAGTCCATTGTTGTTGGCTAAAAGCTGAGTTGTCTCTTGGCTCAACTGGTTTTGGGTTGCTATAAGTTCTCTCATGTTGTCCTCTTGGTTGTTGTTGGTGTCACCATCCTTGATGTTGGAGTCTCTTGGAGAAGTCATCTGTTTGGGTTGATTTGGGATTAGAATAGGCAAGATATTTTCTTAGGGAATAATTCTAATCACACATCACAATTCACACAAGAAATGTGCAAGCAATCACAAACAACTTTTCACTCAAACAACAAAGTTCAAGCACAAACTTAGGCAACAAAAATATTTTTGTTACACCACATAAGTTGGTGTGTTTTGACTTAACTAAAATATGGTGATCCATCTATATGGTTCACTTGTGGTCTTTCCTTCCTTCTTGATTTTTCTTAATTGGAATCATGATTTCCTTGGAATAACTTTTGGTCGCAATACTTCAAGTGAAGTGAGCTCCTTCTAACTTGTGTTTCCTTAGTCTTCAATTCTTGTCTCACTTGTCCTTAGTGATATCCAAGTTGGAGGTCCTTGGTGAACATGCTGAAGATGTTGAAGTCATTAGAGTTGAAGAAGTTGAAGTCATTAGAGTTGATGGAGTCTTTTGCACAAGGTGAAGTCTTTGGTCATGGGGTAGGGTTTTACATCAAGTTAAAATAGAAGAGATGTAGAGTTGAAACCAAAATGGTTGAGGGAAGGGTTTACAAGTGTTTTTGTAAATAAGTTTTTGGAACAAGTACAACTCATATTTTTCTAAGGGTTTTTGTCCAATCCTAGGTTTACAAATCCTACAGGCAACACAATGCTCTGATACCATCTGTTGCGGGAGTGGCCCAACCTTACAACAACATAAGGTGGAGTCCCATGTGTTTACAATGCTAGTCCCTGGATCAATAGCTAGCATCCACAGTTAAGATGTAATATCAAGAAACAAGGGTCATAATGTAACTTTATAACCAGGAATAACATAATTTTATTACATCTTACATAGCTCAATTGGCTATTACATTACATTGCAGCGTAATAACTATAGTCATGGGGTCCTTCATCTTCAAAGTGCCACAGGCAGACATGTTGGTTGTAGACTTTGTAATCCTAATCAATCAATCTTCACTAAAAACAATCAAACCTGCAACATAACAAGTTACAACCACAAGGGTCAATACATTTGAATTGTATTGGCAAGTGATACTATGGTAGTATAGTGGAGTCTATCATCTATATGCATTTGGCTAAGTGGATTTGAGGCTTGCATTGCTCAAAATAGAATTTTCCTTATCATTTAAAAATACTAAGTTTTTGTTTTGACAAAATCTTTTCCAAGGCATCTCTCAATCAAAGATTGAAGATTTAAAATAACCCTTGTTCAAACCACAAGATTTTAACTTAGAAATTTGAATGATGAGATTCTTGATTGCTTCCATGTCTTGATGCTCAAATTGTCCTTTACCAGGGACATGGCTAAGTACTTAGATTTTACACTCTGCAGAGGTGGTGCACTTTCCCCACAAGACTTGGTTTCCCAAGACAAGATCTTTCAGAAGCCTTCCCTTAGACCAAAATGGACGCGCTCCAACCTATCAAACACTACCACCCACTGTCCATATGGCTAAGTTCTTGCAACCTATATGATCATGGCAGAGCCCATATTGCCAAGTGGTTGCACTTGAAGCTTCTCAACATTTGACATCTCAAATCTCTTTGTTCCTGGGTGGCAATCCACAAGTGAGATACACAAGGTAAACCGTAGACATGGGCCTTGTGAACCACTCAACCAAAATCCACCAAGCAAGTCCCATTCCACCCAGGTGATTCATTAACTTAGTTGTTTTATTAAACAAAACACAAGTCCTCAGACTTAGAATATTTTTCCATAGTGTGAATATATATTCCACCCATGTTTTCTATTAGCTAGGCTAAGCTTGATTGTAATAGGAATCTTAACTTAGAAATTTCTACTAAGGTTTCAACTACTAGGATTTCTTATAGCAAGGTTTATACTTAGCAAAAATCCATGCAAGTTTTACTTAGCAAAAATCACTAATGCATAGTGAAAGTAATGGGACAAAAAGTATGAAGCATCACTTGCCTTTTTGGTAGAGGGTATAAGTTCACTCCTTGTCCTTGCAACAATCACACTCTTCAAGTCACTACAATTCAATCAAGCAAGGCACAAGTTCAATCTACCAATCAAGCAAAACAACACACATAAAATCATAGAATCAAAGTAATGCATGCAAGCATGCCAAGCTTTGTTTAATTTCAAAAAGTGGTTCCTAATGGGTCATAAACATTGGAATACACCTAATGGCCATTTTGTAAAGTGGCAAAGTCATTTTACAAAAGGTTTCACTTCAAAACCATTTTCAAAACAAAGTATCATTTTATGTGGTGTAGAATTTTTTTTACTAAGGCATTAATCTATAGGGTTCACCAAATATGTTTTCCAACTATAAAACTTGGTGTTTGGGGTCAGAGAGTTTAAAACAAAACATTTTCCAAAGGTTTTATTCCAAAACCATTTTTAATAAATAAACCACATTTCTATTTGACTAGAAATGGTTTTAAATCAAAGAATCATTATTTTATTTCACCAAATACATTTTTGAGTCCACAAAGTGTTTCCTAGGGTCAGTAGGTTCAAAGTAATCCAATTTCAAAAGATTTTAACCCCAAATTCATTTTTAAACAATTTTCACATTCTTAACAAGCATACAAAAGTTTCTGCAAAAACCAACAAGCTAACAGATACTATTTGATAAACCAAGGGCATGGTTGGCTACGGCTTGTTCCACTTATTCCAACGATATAAAGTTTGTAATTTTTGGACGCGTGGTTTGAAAGTTACAGGGTTTTCAAAACTGCATCTAATTCTGATTCAAATTTTGTTTTTAAACAGAAACTGGCCACGCGTCATGCCACGATTGGTTGGTACCGCTTCGTGCGGATCGATTGCTGTGGAGCGTTAGATCAAGTGGGATCGCACGGCACAGATCGCATACCCCTTCGGTTTTAAGTGGTTCTATCTAAGCCTCAGGATCAAGATCCAACGGTCCTAGTCTAATGACCTAGAACTGGCGGCGCTAGACTCGCTGGCGGCGGCTTAGCGATGGCGTGGCGGTGTTGCGAGAAGCGAGGAGGGAGAGGGTGCTCACCTGGTTCGCTAAATGATGCTGATGCTCAACGTGCTCTCGGGGAAGCAGGGGGCGTACGAGGGTGGCGTTAATTTCTCGCCGGATTTTCTGTCTGGCACGGGTACGCATGGGCGTCGTTGGAGGCGAGGTTGTGGTCCTCGAGGAGACAAACGGAAAGCACTGTAAGACGCGCAAAGTTACAGCGGTGATGCGAGCGTGAAGGAGGAGGAGAGGCGCGGTCGGAATCTACCTGTGGGGCTCGTCGGAGTTGGAGCGGACGGCGACGTCGTTCAGTTTAAGACGAGGTCGATGCTATGGAGCACGCGCGGTTGTGGGGTTGGTGCTAGGAGATGCAGGAGACGATGGGGATCACACCCGTGTGCTCTGGGGGCAGTGCGGCGATTCGTGCTCGCCGGAATCGGTCGAGAACCTCGTCGGAGTCGGCGAGACGTTGAGCTTGAATTCGAGGTGCTCAGTGGCTCATTATGGTGGTTGTTGAGGGGAAATGAGAAGGAGTCAGAGGGAATTAAGAGGGTCTTGATGGTTTTGGTGATTAAGATCGCATTAGAGCGAATTTAAGCCGAGAATCAATCTCTGGCAACGGGCGCGCGAGCTTGATGACGACGTGGTGGCTAGGTGGGTCCTGGCTGTCTGTGAGAGAGAGTGCGTGAGTGTAGGGTCCAGTTGTCATTGTCTGCGTGGGTCAGTAAGTTGGTGCCGAATGTTTTCTTCGGGAGGGAGGCAAACTGGGCTGGTTGGGCCTTAGTGGGCTGCTGGGTTGGGTCAGTCTGTTCTCACATTTTTTTCCTGTCTGAATTTTTTTCTTTTTCAAAATCTATTTTCTGTTTTGAAAATCAATTCACAAATCAAACATTCAAAATAATTCAAACACTTCCAAACTTGTAATGAGTTTTTGGTTCTGTTTATCAACATAAACCAAATCACAAATTAAAATAATATTTTTATTCTTTTTAGGTTTCATTCATTAATTAAATAAAATGGACCTTTAGTTATTTAATCAAATAGGGTTTGATTTATTTAATAAAATCTCCATTTGAAATCCAAATATTTTCAAAACCAAATCAGTAGGTTTTATTTGGAAATATAAGATATTTGGAAAACTTGTTTAAAACAAAATAACATTTTTATTTTATGGTCCATTAACAATTAAATAAAATGGGCCTTAGTTATTAAATCAAATAGGATTTGTTTTATTTAAAAATTTATTTTGAAATCTAAAATAAAACCAAAACACTTCAGTAGGTTTTATTTGAGAATATAAAATACTTGGAAAACTTATTTTAAATAATTAAATAAGTTTTGATGTTTTGTAAATAGTAAAACCTTTATTAATAAAACTTGGATATTAAATCCTTATTAATTTAATTCAAATAAACCTTTACTATTTTTATCAAAACAAAATGTTTTATTTTAAAAGCTTGGCCAAGGTTTGATTTGGCTCTGTAAAATAATCTTTATTTATAAATCCACTTTTTTCTTTTGAAAGCCAAAACCTTTTATTTAAAAGATCCAAAATAGTAAGTCTAAATATTTTGAAGTTTATTGTTTATTTAACTTTTTTAAATTCCTTTAGGATTTCATTTGATCCAAATAGGTTTTGAAAGTTTCCAATTGGATTCAAAAAGTTTCTTCTCACCCTGAAAATCAAACAAAGTTTTATTTTATTCATTTATTTTTCACATTACAAGATTTGGAAAATCTTGGGATGTGACACGGATTCACCGAGGAAGAAGAAGGAGTTTTGTGGTACAAAGGACGCCTTTGTGTACCATCAGATTCTGAGTTGAAAGAAGTTATCTTAAAGGAGGCTCACGATACTCTTTATTCTATCCGTCCCGGAGGAACTAAGATGTATCATGATTTGAAAGAGAAATTTTGGTGGCATAAGATGAAGAGAGAAATCGGAAGCTATATCGCTAAGTGTGATATATGTCAGCGAGTCAAGGCAGGACATCAAAGACCCGCTGGATTGTTGCAACCTTTGCAGATTACGGAATGGAAATGGGATTCTGTAGGAATGGACTTTATCACTGGACTACCTACTTCTAGTAGGGGAAATGACTCTATTTGGGTCATAGTGGACAGATTGTCCAAAGTCGCCCATTTATTGCCCGGTAAAACCACCTATCAGAGTTTGAAGCTAGCAGAGTTGTACATCGCTAGAATCGTTAGTTTGCACGGAGTCCCCAAGAACATCGTATCGGATCGAGGAACTCAGTTTACCTCGAGATTCTGGAAGAAAGTCCAAGAAGGTTTAGGAACTCGCCTAGATTTCAGTACCGCGTATCACCCTCAGACCGATGGACAAACGGAGCGAGTAAATCAAATACTCGAATATATGCTTAGAGCATGTGTGCTAGAATATGGATCCAAGTGGGAAGACTGTCTGCCGTTTGCAGAATTTTCCTACAACAATAGTTACCAAGCCAGTTTGCAAATGGCCCCATTTGAATTCATGTACGGAAGAAAGTGCCGCACCCCTTTGAACTGGTCGGAAGTAGGAGAGAGTCAGATATTCGGACCCGACATCCTACGAGTAGCAGAAGAGAAGGTTCACAAGATTCGTGAGCACCTCAAGACAGCCCAATACCGACAGAAGAGTTACGCCGACAAGAGACGTCGAGACCTCGCCTTCAACATCGGAGATTTTGTTTATCTGAAAGTGTCGCCATTGAAGGGAATGCAGCGTTTCCAACTCAAAGGAAAGTTAGCCCCAACTGTCTCGGACCTTTCAAAATTTTGAACCGTCGAGGAGAAGTATCTTATCAACTGGAACTACCTGAAGAGATGTCAGATGTGCACAATGTGTTCCATATCTCGTTACTTCGCAAGTGTCTCGAAGTCCCTGAGAAGACCGAAGTGTTCAAAAATATCGATCACCGGACCATAGAGATCAACGATGACCTAACCTATCCCGAAGTACCCATCCGTATATTGGAAGAAGCCTTTCGAACTACCAGAACCCGAAGCGTCAAGTTTCTCAATATTCAGTGGAGCAACCACACAGAAGAGGAAGCTACCTGGGAACGCGAAGATCACATCAGGACGGAGTTTCCAGATCTCTTCAAATCCTAGGTAATCTTTTCGTCCTTTTTCAAATCTCGGGACGAGATTTTGTTTAAGGGGGGAAGGTTTGTAACATCCCAAAAATACCAAACTTAGATCATCAAACACTAATCATCCAGATTAGGGTTAACAAAAACTTTTCTAAGTAAACCCATGAATGCATGTATATGTGTATGCATGGATTTTGAATTTCTTTAAAACCCACCTTGTTTGTGTGATCCATTGCTTGTAAAATGTTTCTTAGGTGAAATGAACATCATCTAAAACATTTCCCACACTTTTCCTAAAGACAAGTAAATCAAAACAAATATATGAAGTGAATGGTCATTTTGACCAATTTAACTCCCATGCCTACTTTGGCTGTCTCAAACTTTCAAAACCTAACAGAAACTTTTCTGGATATTTGCACCCCTTGAATGTACTCATAACAAGGTATCAAGGCCCACTTTGTGATCATCCAGAAACTTTCAAATGCATAGTTTAAATGACAATTCAAAATTGAATCTTCTTCATATGGGAAGATCCCACTTTTCCAAAACCCACTCAAACAAGATCAACTTTCAAAACCCAAGCATGTGCAGACTCACCAGCACCAATCTAGCAAACCCACCAAAATTCATTTCAAAATTCAAAACTTGATTTCATGTGGCCATTTCATCAAACAGGTTGCAGACACAAATCAAACAAAACATCAAACACTATAGTGTGCAGTGATTCTTGCCTAACTTGTTCCCTAGTTAGCTCACACACACCTCAGTAGATCATCTAGAAAGATTAGCCCAACACTAGCACCCCTGTGAGCTTGCCATTGCCATTAATGGTGAACAGCCGAGCACCTCAATGCCACCCCATTGTGGACAGCAAGCTAGGAGCAGCAGCAAGCCTAGCCAGCATGTCTGGGAGGCAGCCCACCGTCCACCGCCACTGCCTGTCCCAGCCGCGAGCATTGCCAAGCCCTGGACCACGCGCACAAGCCGCGCCCAGACCATGCCGAGCGTGCGCCAGAGCGCCACCCTCGACCATCACCCACAGACCGCGCGCCGCCCTCACCGCGTGCACACACGATCACCACCGACCCAGGAGACCGCCAGACATCCCTGTTTGCCGCCCCGTGCCATACAGCCGCACCGTCAAAAGACGCCGCCTCGCCAGCAGAGCACCGGCCGTTCCAGACCAAACCACACCGCCCCATGCCTTGTGACCATGTCGTTGAGCATCGCCAGGAGACACAGCACCGTCCCCTACCTTTGCCCATGCCTTTAGCCGCCAGAACGCCGCCTCGACGAGCTCACCGTGCGCCCCGACGGTCCCCTCGCTCGACTATAAATAGAGGCCACCCCCGCACGATTTCTTCACACCATCTCACTCCCCTCTCCTCACTGATCGTGCCACACCATTCTCAGAGCAAGGCGAGCACCACCTTGCCGGAATTTCACTGGAGCATGCCGCTGCCAGAGAAGATGGGAGCCAGCGATTGGAGCCGCCCCAGGAGAATCCACCGGTACCAGGAGGTTCGCCGTCGTCGACTTCGTCGTTCGCCCGCCTCGCCGACCCTCGCCCCTACCCTAGTGAGCCCCCAGCACCCCTCATTAGCCGCGCTAGGTTTCGTTCTCGCCGGAGTTGTCTCGCGTCGACGATGAGCCTCAGCCGTTAGATTAGAACTAGATCGAACGATCCACGTTGCCCCATACCGCTTCGCCCAGCCCCGTGTCACTGACGAGTGGGGACACCCACTTAAGTAGCCCGCGGGAGCACTGCGCTTAGCAGGCCGGCCCGTTAGAATTTCCCGCAGAGCAATTCAAATTAAAACTTTTTCTATTTCATTTCAAACACACTTCAGCACCCAACTTCAAAAATCAACCCAGATCGATTCAGTGCACCAAATTGGATGAAACCAATTTTGTTGGAAAGGTCTGTGAATGCTTAATCCAAGCCGTTGGATTCAAGTCATTTGGATCTGTAGATCACCCATAGTAAAAATAACAAGGCAGAAGCTTTTCTGCATTCAAACATTTTTCAAATTTAAACCATAAAGGCTTTTGAGTTGATTCCAACTCTCAAAAATCACATTTAATCATACCTTTCAAAATATATAAAAATATATAGGTTTACTTGCAGAAATAACGTTAAAGTAATAAAAGAATGCTACATAAGCATTTCTAGCCACTTTAATTAATTAAAATAAAAGGGTAAAACCTTATTAAATTGTGACACCACTTTAAATCACATTCCCATGGACTACAATATGTGGTTATCACATGTGTCAACATGATCCCATATTTGGTTTGGAGAATATTAAATCTTAAGTAGTTTTTCAATGAGTAGAAATCACTTTTCTAAAAATAAAAGGGATTAAATCAAGCCTTAACCTTGTAATGTTAGGGATGATGCTAGATCACCCATAGGACCCTTGTGTGTGGTGATTGCAAGTAGTTAAGTATTGTTTGGTGATTGTGTACCTCGTATTTATTCATAGACGCTAGTACCGACCAAGGATACTATGAGGAGGAAGGAGGATACTACGAAGAGGAAGCCGAGGAGAACTTCAACCACTGCTCTGCACAAGGCAAGCCTAATACTACTAGTGAATGTGCAAGCTAAAACTTGCAAGACACTCTACTTTAGCAAGCTAGTAACTATGCAAGCTTATACTGATATTGTGCAAGCTAACCCTTGCAAGATACCCTACTGATGCCACCAACCCATACTTGTGATCCTACCTACTGGTTAAACCAATCCTAGTTTTATGGCAAGCTTCTTACTTTATTTCTTCATCAAAGCTTACTTAGAGTCTACCTAAGAGTTTGGTAGATACCAGACAGTTGTGCTGAAGGTTGCATAAAGAGCATAAAATTTGGCCTAAGCTAGAAACCTTGATATCAGCCTAAGATATAAGGTTGGACTTAGTGAAACTCCACCAGTTACCACCCCTCATCATTACTATCCCCACCTATAGATGCTAGTGCTAAGCTTAAAACTTGATCAACTTTTAGATGGGAATACTTGGTGGAAAAATGGTTATGAAAACCTTGGAACGATGGATCATTCTATTGAAATGTTTTGGACATGTGTTTCCAAACACTTGATGATTCTGGTGATAAAAATGTTGAGGCATGAGCCTTAGTCCTTTATAAAACTGATGGTTGTCTGGATGCGATACCATTCCAATTTTAGCGTACAACCACAATACCCGAATATTGGGTAGGGCTTGACTGGAAACTTATATCCCTTAGTATTAGTTCCCTCACGGCCAAGGTCTGAGCTGAGGCTACCTTGTGAAGATTGTCCACATGCGTGCACCAAGATGACAGTGGTCATGGTTGGGAGGCCAAACTCACAGGAGAGGTGCTTATACTAGGGCGTGTAATTGAAAGGTTAGGATTGATTATCTGCATACTGAGTATGGTGAATTCAGGATTTGTTCCTGACGGATGTATCGAATGTTGTGGTGAAAGTGTACAATCTCTGCAGAGTGTCAAACTATTCGAATAGCCGCGTCATGATTATGGACAGTTGGAGTGGCCATACTGTTCCCCCGTCAGACTTTTCAAAATGACTTGTGAAATGAATTGAGACTTTGACTTGACCACAACAGAGTTGTGACCTGAATTACAAGTTCCCACTTAGGAGTTATAAAATTGTGACTAGCTCTGGAACCTAGTAGAGATAAATCTGGCTTTTGCAAAACAACCCTAGAGCCTAGTGTCCTATTATACAAAAACCCCTTTATCTGTTAGTATTAGTTTGCGAGTACTTGAAGAGAACTCATGGCTTTGTCCCTGGCTATTCCCATGGCCAGACTATGAAGAGGAGTACCTGGAAGATGGACCCCAGGAAGGTTACGACAACTAGGATCATCTCCCATCGTCAGCATTGCCTGTGACCCCGAAGATGGAGCTTCGCCTACGCTACCTTTATTATTACGTATTCCGCTGCTTGATGTTGTATTAATAACTGGATCATGAGATCCCTATTTGTGTAAGAACTTATGTATCGTTTGTAATGGATGAAGTACTATGGTATCCAATTCTGTTATGTCTCGCAAAAATGGTAATCCTGGGATTGCGATGTATGGCATAACAGGCATCTAGGATTGAAAAATCCGGGTGTTGACAGCTAGCTTGATAGCTGTTGTTATAAGAAAATTCTGCGTAAGGCAGACTTTCATCCCAACTGGCTCCATAGTCTAGGGCACATGCCCTCAACATGTCTTCAAGAATTTGATTAGTTCTTTCTGTTTGTCCATCGGTTTGAGGATGAAAAGCAGTACTGAATTCGAACCTCGTTCCCAATGATTCATGTAACTGTCTCCAAAAATGGGAAGTGAATTGAGTTCCCCTATCAGACACAATACTCTTGGGCACTCCATGTAGACATACAATTCTACTCATGTAGATTTTGGCTAACTTAGCACTTGTATAGGTTGTCTTCACAGGTATGAAATGAGCCACTTTAGTTAGGCGATCCACTACTACCCATATGGAATCATATCCTGACCTGGTCCTTGGTAATTCGGTAATGAAATCCATACCAATTTTGTCCCACTTCCAATCAGGAATAGGTAGTGGTTGAAGTAAACCTGCTGGTTTCTGGTGCTCCGCTTTCACTCTACTACACACATCACACAGAGCAATATGTTCAGCGATGTCCCTCTTGAGATTATTCCACCAAAATATTTCTTTCATGTCCATGTACATTTTGGTGTTACCCGGGTGAATAGAATACGGAGAGTTGTGTGCTTCCTGCCAAATCAGTTTCCGTAGTTCCGGATCTTGTGGAACACAGATACGTTTCCCATGCCATAAAGTACCTTGTTCGTCTTCATGGAAACTTTTAGCTTTCCCTTGGCCAATCTTTTCCTTAATCTCTTCAATTTCCTTATCAGTCTTCTGGGCTTCTCTGATCTTGTCCAACAAAGTGGGTTGAACATCTAATGACATGAGATGTCCTTCCGGCACAATCTCCAATATGAGTTTCCTAAATTGGGTACATAGATCATCTGGCAATTCTCCTTTGGTAAGGCCATTCACAAATACCTTACGACTTAGAGCATCTGCTACAACATTTGCTTTACCGGGGTGGTATTGCAAACTTAAGTCATAGTCTTTGATAAGTTCTAGCCATCTTCTTTGTCTCATATTAATTTCTTTTTGGGTGAAGATGTACTTCAAACTTTTATGATCCGTGAACACTTCACAACGCTTTCCCAAAATATAATGTCTCCATGTTTTGAGTGCATGGACAACAGAGGCTAACTCTAAATCATGAGTAGGATAGTTCACCTCATGAGTTTTGAGTTGTCTCGAGGCATAGGCCACAACTTTACCGTCTTGCATAAGTACCGCACCCAAACCTTGATGAGATGCATCACAATATACCTGGAAATCCCTTTCCAAGTCTGGCAGACACAAAACTGGTGCTGTCACAAGTCTCTTCTTCAACTCCTGAAAGCTGACTTCACAACCTTCAGACCAAGCAAACTTCTTGTCTTTCTTTAACAATTCAGTCATGGGCTTAGCTACCTTAGAGAAATTCTCAATAAACCTTCTGTAGTAACCTGCTAAGCCAAGGAAACTACGAACTTCTTTCACGGACTTGGGAGATTCCCGTTCAGTCACAGCTGAAACCTTAGCAGGATTAACTGCTACACCATCCTTTGTCATAACATGACCAAGAAAACCAACTTCCTCCAACCAAAACTCACACTTGCTGAATTTGGCATAAAGTTTATGCTCTCTTAACTTCTCAAGTATCAAACGCAAATGTCCTTCATGCTCTTCTTTGCTCTTGGAGTAGACTAAGATGTCATCGATGAAAACGACAACGAACTTGTCGAGGAATTCCATGAACACTTTGTTCATCATGTTCATGAAGTATGCTGGAGCATTAGTCAAACCAAAAGGCATTATGGTATACTCATACAATCCATACCTTGTGGTGAATGCTATTTTAGGTATGTCTTGTTCTCTTATCTTGAGTTGAAAGTAGCCTGACCGGAGATCAATCTTTGAGAACACACATGCTCCTTCTAGCTGATCAAACAAGTCATTGATTCTAGGCAAAGGATATTTGTTCTTGATAGTTACCTCGTTGAGTGAACGGTAATATATGCATAACCTTTGACTTCTATCTTTCTTCTCCACAAACAAAACTAGGGCTCCCCAAGATGAAGAACTTGGTTGAATAAATCCTTTCTGCAACTGTTCTCCAAGTTGCTTCTTGAGCTCTTTCAGTTCATCAACTGACATTTTATATGGTCTCTTTGCTATTGGTCCAGACCCTGGTACCAAATCTATCAGAAATTCTACATCTCTATCTGGTGGCATTCCCGGCAATTCTTCCGGAAACACATCCGGATACTCACTCACAATTGGCACACTGTCCATGCTAACCCCCTTAAGATAATTAAGCATACTCCTTTTTGCTTCAAAACTGGTCTTGAATCTGATCCTTTTGTTTTCTGGAGTTGTGAGTGAGACAGTATGGTTGACACAATCTATCACTCCTTTGTACTTAGTCATCCAGTCCATTCCCAGAATGACATCCAATCCTTGGGAGTTTAGAATTATCAAGTTAACGGGAAACTTATACTTCCCAAATTCTATGACTAGATCATGACATCCCAAATTCACTATCATTTCTCCACCAGGAGAACTTACTTTAATAGGACACCCAATATTTTCTACCGGTAGTTCATTTCTTTCAACAAATGCTCTTGATATGAATGAATGAGATGCACCAGTATCAAAGAGTACAAATGCTAAAATAGAATCGAGTCTGAACTTACCAGCAACAGCATCAGGCTCCTCATAGACCTCCTCCACATTGATGTGGTTCACCTGTCCTTTCTGGAAAGGATTGGGCTTGACAGGTCCTTCAACTTTCTTTTCAGGGCACTCATTTTCATAATGCCCCATCTTCTTGCATTTGAAGCATTCAACCTGACTGATGTCTCTCTTAACAGGCTGACTCCCACTTCCACTACCATTACCACTGTAGTGGCTCTTATGTCCACTCTTGTGGTTCTTGTACTTGTCATTTTCATGACTGCGATGATGCTTGTTGTCATGACGGTTGTGTTTGTGGTGTTTGTTGAATTTCCCATGCTTGTGGGATCCTGAGCTTCCGCTGTCATCATAGTGAGATCGTTTGTGAGACGATCTCGAGCTGTGCTTGTCGGAGTGCTTTCTCTTTCTACTCTCGACTTGCTTCATTTTGTTCTCCAATATTGCAGCCTTGTCACAGGGCGACTGATAAGTGGGAACATATGCCACAGCCAATTGCAGATTCAGCTCATCATTTAAGCCTTCAAGAAATTTTTCCTTTCTCTTGGCATCTGTATCAACTTCATCTGGTGCATATCACGCCAGATTGTTGAATTCCTCAATGTATCCAGCCACGCTGTGGTGGCACTGCTTCAGATTGTGGAACTCTTTCTTTTTCAGGCTCATTATTCCTGAAGAGATATGAGCAGTGCGAAAGCCATCCTCAAAGATAGCCCATGTCACTTCATCTATAGGAGTGGTGATCTGGAAGTTGTCCCACCAAGTGGCGGCTGGCCCTTCCAGCAGATGTGCTGCAAATCTGACCTTTTCAAAGATCCGCAGGCATTACGGTTACTAAGTCCTTGTTTATAGAATGTAGCCAATCATTGGCCACCATGGGATCAGTCGTCCCTGAGAACTTAGCTGGCCTCAATCTCAAGAATCTGGTGAGCATATCAAAGCCCGGAGGGTTGTTGTTGTTGTTGTTGTTGTTATTGTTGTTGTTGTTGTTGTTGTTGTTGTTGTTGTTGTTGTTGGGGTTGTTGTTGTTGTTATTGTTTTGGTTCTGGATGAATGTTGTCATCATCTGCATTAGCTGTGTTTGAGCAGTCATCATTTGCTGCATTTCTGGAGTGATGTTGTTGTTGTTGTTGTTGGGGTTTGCACGACGGGAAGGCATTTGTGGTTTGTTCAAATAGAGATAAGAATGAGATACCCATAGATGCTTTCATGCACATTACATCACATAAGCAATCACAAGCATGAAACAAAGAGATAAAAGTTCAACAAAAAGATAACAAGTTCACAAAGTAAAACACACAAGTAGCAAGACATCCACATGTCGGATGGTCTAATAACAAGTTCTCAAATAACAAGTACGATAATAAAAGATAAACGAGTAGTCAAGTCTACTCATCAGCATCAATCTCCTCCTTGACAAAGGTAAGACCTGCGTTCTCCATCGCGGTCTCGTTCTCCTCAATGGTAGTGGTCAAGGACTCTATCTTGGCCTTGAGAGCCCTCTTCTGGGAACGAAGCCTCTCTATCACCGTCTGTTGTTGCTCTAGCTCGAAGTCCTTGGACTGCAGTTCTTCAGTCATGTCCCGGATCTTCTTGTTCCTATCCTGGACACGCTTCTCCTGACTCTTGAACTTCCTGTCCTGGGTCTCGAACTTCGCCTCCATTTCCTTGACTATCTCATCCTGCTGCGCGAAGAGCTTGTCCTTCTCGCGAAGCTGCACCTGGAGCTCATCGTTGCTGAGCATGACATTGGTCCTGTCAGTGTCCATGTGCCTAATGAGAGACTCTAACTCCTGGAGGTACAGACGTATCGGCTCTGCTGCGTCCCTCGAGTCGTCCTCGAAGTCGATGGACTCTGTAGCATCCCAATTGTCTAACAATTGTAATGCTACTTGGTCTAGTAATATAAATGCTACTTCCTACATATAATTGTTGCATCATAATTATATCATGCTCATGTCATCATGCCACCTTGCATTTGAGCATCATATAAAAACCCTTTTTGTTTTGGTTCTTATCTCGTATGCATTATTAATTGTATTTGCCTCTTGATATTGTATTTGGTTCTTGATATATTGTTTAATGCCCAGGTTGAGTTGGGGGCATATCTTTTATTCAACTCCATCACCTTTCTCTGCCACCACCTTATAATTCCACCATCCAACTAAATGTGAGCTTTGCACTTTATTTGGGTTTTACCTCTAGCTCATGTGAGTTTGGATGGCTCCACTTACAATTCCACATGCTCCCATATATGCACCATGTTGTTTTCACATTATTGGTATATGAGATCCACATGGCCACCTTTGCATGCTATGTGAGTGGAACCCCTTGTCAAGCTTTCATATGGTTTAAATATGAATATAAGCTCATGTAGTAATACCATTGGGGTTCATGTTGGCTAGTGGCACATACACACAAGCTTGGCCACCTTATATTCATGCATGATCTTTTATTTAATCCATGTGGTAAACAAGCTCTCTTTTCTTTTGTTGGGACTTATTCCAAAATTTGGGAAGCTTGCTTATACAAATGCCATGAGATAATCTAGTGGTTTTCACTACTAGAGGAGGCATTTACTATTTTTGCATGGGCCATGCAAGTATCACCACATTCTAGTCTTTTGGATTTTATTTGAATTTTGAGTGGATTATCTTCCATCTTCCTCTACCCCTCTTTTGCTTGATCTAGTTGGCCTTGCTAAAAACCACACCACATCTCTCTCTCTTTTCCTCACCTTCCTATCCTTTGTAGGGGTCCCAACCTGATAAGGTAGAGTCCTCCTGTGTTTATAATGCTAGTCCCTGGATCAATAGCTAGCATCCACAGTTAAGATGTAATATCAAGAAACAAGGGTCATAATATAACTTTATAACCAGGAATAACATAATTTTATTACATCGAACATAGCTCATTAGGCTTATTACATTACATTGCAGCGGAATAAATATAGTCATGGGTCCTTCATCTTCAAAGTGCCACAGGCAGATGTTGGTTGTAGACTTTGTAATCCTAATCAAACAATCTTCACTAAAATCAATCAAACCTGCAACATACAAGTTACAGCCACAAAGGGTCAATACATTTGAATTGTATTGGCAAGTGATACTATGGTAGTATAGTGAGGTCTATCATCTATATGCATTTGGTTAAGTGGAGTTGAGGCTTGTATTGCTCAAAATAGATTTTTCTTATCATTTTGAAAATACTAAGTTTTTGTTTGTTTGGCAAAACTTTCCAAGACATCTACTAATCAAAGACTGAGATCCACTCAGGCATCTACCAATCAGAGACTGAAGATTTGCTTGGCAAAACAATTTTCTTCAATCTAAGATTTTGAGATCCTTATATCAAGCCATCTTTTTATCAAAGATTGAAGAATACACACAAACCCTTGTTCACCCACAAGTTTTTATTTAGAAATTGGAATGATGAGATTCTTGATTGTTTCCATGTCTTGATGCTCAAATTGTCCTTTACCGGGACATGGCTAAGTACTTAGGTTTTTTACACTGCAGAGGTGGTGCACTTTACCCACAAGACTTGGTTTCCCAAGTCAAAATCTTTCGAAGCCTTCCTTAGACCAAAATGGACGCTTCCAACCTATCAAACACTACCACCCACTGTCCATTTGGCTAAGTTCTTGCAACCTATATGATCATGGCAGCCCATATTGCCAAGTGGTTGCACTTGAAGCTTCTCAACATTTGACATCTCAAATCCCTTTGTTTCTGGGTGGCCATCCACAAGTGAGATACACAAGGTTAACCATAAATATGGGCCTTGTGAACCACTCAACATAACCCAATCTTTCCATTCCACCCAGGTGATCCATTAACTTAGTTATTTTTTAAACAAAACATAAGTCCTTTAGACTTAGATTATTTTTCCATAGTGTGAATATATATTCCACCCATGTTTTCTATTAGCTAGGCTAAGCTTGGTAGTAGTAGGAATCTCTAACTTAGGAAAATCCTACTAAGGATTCTTCTACAAGGTTTTCCTATAGCAAGATCTATACTTAGCAAAATCCATGCAAGTTTTACTTAACAAAATCACTAATGCATAATAAAAGTATTGGGATAGAAATTATGAAGCATCACTTGCCTTTTTGGTAGAGTATGGGTTCACTTCTTGATCTTTGCAACAATCACACTCTTCAAGTCACTACAAATCAATCAAGCAAGGTACAAACTCAATCTACCAATCAAGCAAAACAACACACACAAATAACAAAATCAAAGAAATGCATGTAAGCATGCCAAGCTTTGTTTTGTTTGAAAAGGTGGTTCCTAGTGGGTCATAGTCATTTGGGTGAATCTAATGGTCATTTCCTAAAGTGGCTAAGTCATTTGCAAAAGGTTTCACTTAAAAACCCTTTTCAAAACAAAGTGTTATTTCATGTGGTGTAGAAATATTTTTACTAAGGCATTAGCCCATAGGGTTCACCAAATGAGTTGCTATTGCAAAACTTGGTGTTTTTAGGTCAGTAGGTTTGGTCCAAACCATCTACTCAAAGTTTTCTTCCTTTAAACATTTCCATAAAATTACTAATTTTATTTGGCTAGAAATGGACTAAACTAATTAATCCATTCCAAACTTTTCCAAATTCATTTTCTAAACCATGGGTTGGTTCCTAGGGTCAGTAGGGTCACAATAAACCAATTGGCAAAGGTTTGATCTCAAAATTCATTTTTAAATGATTTTTCTAATGTTAGCAAGCACACAAAAGAATATGCAAATTTAAACAAGCTAACAAATACTATTTGACAAACTAAGGGTAGGGTTGGTTAGGTCTTGTTCTCGTGAATCTTTTGATATAAAATTTGTCAAATTTGGACGTGTGGTTCAAAAGATATAAGGGTTTGAAGTTTGCAATCCAATCTGATTTCAAATTCAGTTTTTAAAACAGATCCTGCCACGCGTCGCACTCTAATTGGCCAAAAACGGTTCGGTAGGATCGCGCGATGTGGACCGCAGGATTTAAGTGGGAGTGTGCGGTGCAGATCAAACGTAACGGTTCAGTTTAAGTGATCTATCGTGCGAGGGATCGGGATCTAACGGCTCACATTGTATCACCAGAGGCTGGCGCGATAACGACGGCATGAGCTGTCGATTGGCTGGCGGCGCTAAATCTGGAAACGAGGAAGGAGGAGAGGGCTCACTGGGTTCGTCGTGGCACGGGGATGCTCAACTTGCCACTGGCTGATGAAGGGGCGCACGGTTTCCTGGGGAATTGCTCGTCGAGCTTCTCGGGCGCCAGAGCTTCTACGCCGACGGTGACGGGGTTTGTGGACCACGCGAGTGTTTGGCGAGTATCTCAAGAGGCGAGGACAGACAAATCACGAGCATGCCTCACAGATCGAGGAGCGAACGAGTCAAGTGCCGAGCTCACCGGAGTTGCGGGTCGCTTGGTCGTCGTGGACGTGGATAGAGCGCCCTAAAACAAACGGAGGGTACGATTAGGTTCAGAGGCGGAAGCGGTATGTGTGCATCATCGAGACGGAAGGGGCGGTCGAGTTTACCCGCGAGCCAGGAGAAGAAAACAGGTGGCGGCCAGATGTTGTCGTTGGCGAGGCTCGAGGTTCCGCGGTCAAGTGACCGGCACGAAGGATGCGCTGGTGTATAGTGAGTGTGCTCGTGTGCCTGTGGAGGCGGAAGGGAGCGTGTGCTGGCCGGAATTGGCGAGAGGGGTCGTCGGAGGCAGAGGAGCTCGTCGGTGAAATTAGAACGGCCTGGGGGCGTGTCTGGGGAAGAAGGCAGAGGTAAACGAGAGAGGACTCAGGGGCGATTTAAAAAAGTATGGTCGCAGGGAATTAAGGTGGCGTAGCGAATTGACGCCATGGGTTACTGCAAGACGGCAGCGAGGTTATGGGGAGGAGGAGGTCGCGGGGAGGAAGAAGGGGAACAGTGGATGTGGGGTCCGCTGTCAGTGGGGAAATGAATCGAGGAAAGGTCCACCAGTCAGTTGCTTCGTGGGTTGTTTCAGCGGTGAGGAAAACAGTTCGGGAGGGAGAGGAGTCAATGGATTGGCTTAGTGGGTCAGTAGTTAATTTGGGCCGCTTTTATTTCTGTCTGCTTTTTTTCCTTTTCTAATTTCAATTTCTGTTTTGAATTTTCAAACAAACAATTCACACTCAAATCAAATCCAAACAATCATTCAGTTTGTAAATTTGAATTTGATTTTGTTTATCAACATAAACCAAATCTCAAAATAAAATAAAATAATATCCTTATTTATTTTAGGATCCATTTAATAGTTAAATAAAATGGATCACTAGTTATTTAATAAAATAGGGTTTGATTTATATTAATTAAAATTTCCATTTGAAATCTAATTATTTTCATAATCAAACCAGAGGTTTTATTTGAAAATAAGGATGCTTGGAAATCTTGTTTTAAAATAAAATAACCTTTTATTTTAGGTTCCATTTATAATTAAATAAATGGTCCTTAGATAATAATTCATTTAGGATTTGTTTATTTGGTTCAAATAATTCATATTGAATTATTTGGAAAGTATTCCAAAGTGATTTATTAATCATATAAGATTGGGTAATTGTTTTAATTCCAAATATCATTTTCTCATGTATTTATTTAGAGATTTGTCCTTATTTAAAATAGGGATAGAATGGTTATTTCCATTTTATTTTTTTTTTATTTGGAATATTCTTTATTTCATATTTTTATTTGAATTGGGATTAATCATCACTCCATTTACTTCATGGATTAGGCCAAGATTTGATTTGGTCTGTAATTATTCTTTATTAATATTTTCATCTTTGTCTTATGAAATCCATATCTTTTTATTTAGAGATCCAAACTTGGTGATTCCAATTTATGAAAACTTATTTAAAATAATTTAACAAGCTTTGATGTTTAAATTAAATTGGTAAAACTTCTTATTTAAATAAAATTTGGATATTAAATCCTTACTAAATTATTTTAAATAAACCTTTGCTAAATCTATTTAGAATAAAATGTTTTAATTCCAAAAGTTTGGTCAAGGTTTAATTTTCCTTTATTTAATAATCTTTATTTATAAAACTTCTATTTCATTTGAAAACAAATCTTTTCATTTAATTGTTTCAAAATAGTATTTCCAAATGTTTTATTTTCCTTTTATTAAATGTTTATCTTTTTAAATCTCTTGAGGTTTATTTTAATTCAAATGGGTTTGAAGTTCCAATTGTATTCAAAAAGTTTCTTCTGGCTCTGAAAATTAACAAAGTTTTGTTTTATTAATTTTATTTTCACATTACAAGATTTGGAAAATCTTGGGATGTGACAGTACCACCCTTAAAATAAATCTCGTCCCGAGATTTGGGAAGATTAGGGTTACAAGCATGTTCAAAAACAACTAGGGTACTACCACCCTTAAAAATTTTCAAACAAAAATTACATATTGGCCTTCTTGGGTCCTGGAATTTCTCTATGTTAAACTTTTGCTTTATTCCTATGCTTGACTCATGGACCAAGATTGAGCTTCTCCATAGGCTTGTTCAACTTGTTCTTCATCCTTTCTGGACAGTTGCTTGCATAGTGTCCTGGATTCTTCTGATTGAAACAATTAATGTCCTTGAGTTCTTTGCGTTGCTCTTTTGGGCAAGTTGCTACAAAGTGACCTGGTTCATTACAGTTGTTACACCATACTTGGTCAATTCCTTTGTTCTTTATGTTCTGGGCATCCACCGGAGTAGTGTCCCATTTCCTTACATTTATTTACATTGTACAAGACTCATGTCTTGCTTGGGCTTCTTGATTTTCCTTGATCCTTTGAATTGGGTTGTTTTGTTTGGAAGTAGTAGTGGTCCTTTTCCTTTGGTAGACTTGGATCCTTCTTGTTTCCTTTGTTCTACCATGGCATAGATAGGACATAGGCCAGGAGTATGATCATTTCCTTCACAAAGATAGCAAGTAGCTTGGGAGGTAGGGCATTCACCAATGGATGATCTTCATCACAATTTGGGCATTGTCCTTCATGCTCTGTGGAAGTATGATCCTTGTCACCACAAATAATGCAAGCTGGGGCTCCATCTAGAACAACATTCTTTTCATCCTTGCTATCATACTCTCTTCTAGGTAAGTTTTCTTCCATGCTAATCATTTGATTAGTCACCTTAAGCATCAATTGGGACTGTTCCTCTAAAAACCTTTGTAGTGCTGGATCTTTATTACTATTGTTGGCTAGGAACTGAGCTGTCAATTGATTCAATTGATGTTGAGTTGCTATGAGTTCTCCAAGGCTGTCAGCTTGGTTGGTGTTGGTGTCATCAACCTTGGAATCCTTTGGGGTAGTCATCTGTTTGGGTTTGAAGGGAGATTAGAATAGGCAAGATATTTCAAATGAGATATTTCTAATCACACATATCTCAATTCACACAACAAGGTGCATGCAGTCACAAATCAAACATTCACAAACAACTTTGCACTCAAACAACAGGGTTCAAGCACATACTTAGGCAACAAAATATTTTTGTTACACCACATAAGTTGGTGTGTTTTGTCTTAGCTAAAATATGGTGGTCCATCTAATGGTTTACTTGTGATCTCTCCATCCTTCTCGGTTGATTCTTCTTGCATGAGATCATGGTTTCCTTGAGATAAATTCTTGGTCACAATAACTTCTAGTGATGGAGGTTCCTTCTAACTTTTGCATTTCCTCAGTCTCTAAATCTTGATCAAGATTTCCTTGTTTAACTTGTGGTCCTTAGTAGTATCCAAGTTGGAAGTCTTTGGGGAATATGCTGAAGATGTTGAAGTCATTAGAGTTGAAAAAGTTGTAGAAGTCCTTTGCACATGGTGTAGTTTTTGGCCATGGGGTAGGCTTTTATCCATCAAGTTGAAATAGAAGAGAATGTAGAGTTGAAACCAAAATGGTTAAGGAAAGAGTTTACAAGTGTTTTTGTAAATAAGTTTTGGAACAAATACACTCCTATTTTTCTAAGGGTTTTGTCCAATCCTAGGTTTACAAATTCTACAGCAACACAATGCTCGATACCATCCGTAGGGGTCCCAACCTGATAAGGTAGAGTCCTCCTGTGTTTATAATGCTAGTCCCTGGATCAATAGCTAGCATCCACAGTTAAGATGTAATATCAAGAAACAAGGGTCATAATATAACTTTATAACCAGGAATAACATAATTTTATTACATCGAACATAGCTCATTAGGCTTATTACATTACATTGCAGCGGAATAAATATAGTCATGGGTCCTTCATCTTCAAAGTGCCACAGAGTATGTTGGTTGTAGACTTTGTAATCCTAATCAAACAATCTTCACTAAAATCAATCAAACCTGCAACATACAAGTTACAGCCACAAAGGGTCAATACATTTGAATTGTATTGGCAAGTGATACTATGGTAGTATAGTGAGGTCTATCATCTATATGCATTTGGTTAAGTGGAGTTGAGGCTTGTATTGCTCAAAATAGATTTTTCTTATCATTTTGAAAATACTAAGTTTTTGTTTGGCAAAAACTTTCCAAGACATCTACTAATCAAAGACTGGAGATCCACTCAGGGCATCTACCAATCAAAGACTGAAGATTTGCTTGGCAAAACAATTTTCTTCAATCTAAGATTTTGAGATCCTTATATCAAGCCATCTTTCCATCAAAGATTGAAGAATACACACAATCCCTTGTTCACCCACAAGTTTTTATTTAGAAATTGGAATGATGAGATTCTTGATTGTTTCCATGTCTTGATGCTCAAATTGTCCTTTACTGGGACATGGCTAAGTACTTAGGTTTTTTACACTCTGCAGAGGTGGTGCACTTTACCCACAAGACTTGGTTTCCCAAGTCAAAATCTTTCAGCCTTCCTTAGACCAAAATGGACGCGCTCAACCTATCAAACACTACCACCCACTGTCCATTTGGCTAAGTTCTTGCAACCTATATGATCATGGCAGCCCATATTGCCAAGTGGTTGCACTTGAAGCTTCTCAACATTTGACATCTCAAATCCTTTGTTTCGGGTGGCCATCCACAAGTGAGATACACAAGGTTAACCATAAATATGGGCCTTGTGAACCACTCAACATAACCCAATCTTTCCATTCCACCCAGGTGATCCATTAACTTAGTTATTTTTTTAAACAAAACATAAGTCCTTTAGACTTAGATTATTTTTCCATAGTGTGAATATATATTCCACCCATGTTTTCTATTAGCTAGGCTAAGCTTGGTAGTAGTAGGAATCTCTAACTTAGGAAAATCCTACTAAGGATTCTTCTACAAGGTTTTCCTATAGCAAGATCTATACTTAGCAAAATCCATGCAAGTTTTACTTAACAAAATCACTAATGCATAATAAAAGTATTGGGATAGAAATTATGAAGCATCACTTGCCTTTTTGGTAGAGTATGGGTTCACTTCTTGATCTTTGCAACAATCACACTCTTCAAGTCACTACAAATCAATCAAGCAAGGTACAAACTCAATCTACCAATCAAGCAAAACAACACACACAAATAACAAAATCAAAGAAATGCATGTAAGCATGCCAAGCTTTGTTTTGTTTGAAAAGGTGGTTCCTAGTGGGTCATAGTCATTTGGGTGAATCTAATGGTCATTTCCTAAAGTGGCTAAGTCATTTGCAAAGGTTTCACTTAAAAACCCTTTTCAAAACAAAGTGTTATTTCATGTGGTGTAGAAATATTTTTACTAAGGCATTAGCCCATAGGGTTCACCAAATGAGTTGCTATTGCAAAACTTGGTGTTTTAGGTCAGTAGGTTTGGTCCAAACCATCTACTCAAAGTTTTCTTCCTTTAAACATTTCCATAAAATTACTAATTTTATTTGGCTAGAAATGGACTAAACTAATTAATCCATTCCAAACTTTTCCAAATTCATTTTCTAAACCATGGGTTGGTTCCTAGGGTCAGTAGGGTCACAATAAACCAATTGGCAAAGGTTTGATCTCAAAATTCATTTTTAAATGATTTTTCTAATGTTAGCAAGCACACAAAAGAATATGCAAATTTAAACAAGCTAACAAATACTATTTGACAAACTAAGGGTAGGGTTGGTTAGGTCTTGTTCTCCTGAATCTTTTGATATAAAATTTGTCAAATTTGGACGGTGGTACAAAAGATATAAGGGTTTGAAGTTTGCAATCCAATCTGATTTCAAATTCAGTTTTTAAAACAGATCCTGCCACGCGTCGCACTCTAATTGGCCAAAAACGGTTCGGTAGGATCGCGCGATGTGGACCGCAGGATTTAAGTGGGAGTGTGCGGTGCAGATCAAACGTAACGGTTCAGTTTAAGTGATCTATCGTGTGCGTAGGATCGGGATCTAACGGCTCACATTGTATCGCCAGAATCGGCGCGATAACGACGGGCATGAGCTGTCAGCGGCGCTAGCGAAACTGGAAACGAGGAAGGAGGAGAGGGCTCACTGGGTTCGTCGTGGCACGGGGATGCTCAACTTGCCACTGGCTGATGAAGGGGCGCACGGTTTCCTGGGGAATTGCTCGTCGGAGCTTCTACTGGCGCCAGGAGCTTCTACTCGTCGACGGTGACGGGGTTTGTGGACCACGCGCGAGTGTTTGGCGAGTATCTGAAGAGGCAGAGGACACAGACAAATCACGGAGCATGCCTCACAGATCGAGGAGCGAACGGAGTCAAGTGCCAGAGCTCACCGGAGTTGCGGGGTCGTCGGTGGTCGTCGTGGACGTGGATAGGGAGCGCCCTAAAACAAACGGAGGGTACGATTAGGTTCGTAGGCGGAAGGCGAGTATGTGTGCATCATCGAGACGGAAGGGGCGAGTTTACCCGCGAGCCACGGAGAAGAAAAGCGGTGCGGCGCGCCAGATGTTGTCGTTGGCGAGGCTCAGAGGTTCCCGGTCAAGTGGACCTACGAAGGATGCGCTGGTGTATAGTGAGTGTGCTGCAGCCGTGGAGGCGGAAGGGAGCGTGTGCTGGCCGGAATTGGCGAGAGGGGTCGTCGGAGGCAGAGGAGCTCGTCGGTGAAATTAGAACGGCCTGGGGGCGTGTCTGGGGAAGAAGGCAGAGGTAAACGAGAGAGGACTCAGGGGCGATTTAAAACAGTATGGTCGCAGGGGAATTAAGGTGGCGAACGCTAATTGACGCCTGCTGGGTTACTGCAGCAAGCGAGGTTATGGGGAGGAGGAGGTCGAGGAGGAAGAAGGGGAAAGGTGGATGTGGGGTCCACTGGGGAAATGAATCGAGGAAAGGTCCACCATCGTTGTTCTGTGGGTTGTTTCAACGGTGAGGAAAACGTCGGGAGGGGAGGAGGGAGTCAATGGCTTAGTGGGCTGGGGTAGTTGGGCTGGGCCGGCTGGGCTGCTTTTTATTTCCTGTCTGTTTTCTTTTTCCTTTTCTAATTTCAATTTCTGTTTTGAATTTTCAAACAAACAATTCACACTCAAATCAAATCCAAACAATCATTCAGTTTGTAAATTTGAATTTGATTTTGTTTATCAACATAAACCAAATCTCAAAATAAAATAAAATAATATCCTTATTTATTTTAGGATCCATTTAATAGTTAAATAAAATGGATCACTAGTTATTTAATAAAATAGGGTTTGATTTATATTAATTAAAATTTCCATTTGAAATCTAATTATTTTCATAATCAAACCAAGAGGTTTTATTTGAAAATAAGGATGCTTGGAAATCTTGTTTTAAAATAAAATAACCTTTTATTTTAGGTTCCATTTATAATTAAATAAATGGTCCTTAGATAATAATTCATTTAGGATTTGTTTATTTGGTTCAAATAATTCATATTGAATTATTTGGAAAGTATTCCAAAGTGATTTATTAATCATATAAGATTGGGTAATTGTTTTAATTCCAAATATCATTTTCTCATGTATTTATTTAGAGATTTGTCCTTATTTAAAATAGGGATAGAATGGTTATTTCCATTTTATTTTTTTTTTATTTGGAATATTCTTTATTTCAT
Organism: Avena longiglumis; assembly: GCA_030063025.1. NCBI lineage: Eukaryota > Viridiplantae > Streptophyta > Magnoliopsida > Poales > Poaceae > Avena > Avena longiglumis. The sequence goes on along the minus strand of CP125974.1, from coordinate 185,592,829 downwards.
ATTTTTATTTGAATTGGGATTAATCATCACTCCATTTACTTCATGGATTAGGCCAAGATTTGATTTGGTCTGTAATTATTCTTTATTAATATTTTCATCTTTGTCTTATGAAATCCATATCTTTTATTTAGAGATCCAAACTTGGTGATTCCAATTTATGAAAACTTATTTAAAATAATTTAACAAGCTTTGATGTTTAAATTAAATTGGTAAAACTTCTTATTTAAATAAAATTTGGATATTAAATCCTTACTAAATTATTTTAAATAAACCTTTGCTAAATCTATTTAGAATAAAATGTTTTAATTCCAAAAGTTTGGTCAAGGTTTAATTTTCCTTTATTTAATAATCTTTATTTATAAAACTTCTATTTCATTTGAAAACAAATCTTTTCATTTAATTGTTTCAAAATAGTATTTCCAAATGTTTTTATTTTCCTTTTATTAAATGTTTATCTTTTTAAATCTCTTGAGGTTTATTTTAATTCAAATGGGTTTGAAGTTCCAATTGTATTCAAAAAGTTTCTTCTGGCTCTGAAAATTAACAAAGTTTTGTTTTATTAATTTTATTTTCACATTACAAGATTTGGAAAATCTTGGGATGTGACATCCTTTCACCTCCATCCATGCATGGTCAAGTGGATCATGCCTAAAACCCTAAACCATACCCTCTCTCTAATCCTTTCTCCAAAATCTCTCACCTAAGCTAAACCCTAAACCTAACCCCGCATCTACCCTAGTTACACCCTACCACCACCATGGGCACCATCTAACCTAACCCGAGCCCCTCCAAGCTAACCCTAGCTACCCACCCCTCTCTCACCCCCTCTCTCTACCTTGCAGGCCCTACCTAGCCACCTACTCCCCCTGGCCGAGCTACCCCTACCCCAACTCTAGCAAAAACCCTAACCCGAGGCTACCAAATCCTAGCCCGAGCCTCCCTCCTACCCTAGCTCTCTCTCTCCCTCTCTTTTCTCTCCCTGACGTGAGGGCCCCTCCAGCCCGAGCCACACCTGCCCGTTCCTCGGACCCCATCGCTGCAGCCTCCCATGGTCTACCTGAGCCGTGCCTACCGTGAGAGAGGGAGAAGAAAAAGGTGAGCACCACCTTTATGCCAATCCAACCCATGTGCCTCCCTCTGCTCGTTCTTATCTATCCCTCCTCTGCCTAGCAACCACAGAACTCCCCCAGGGCCGTGCCCATCTACTCCTCCCTCCCCACCTACCCCTGCTACCCTCCCTTCCATCCCCATCTACCCCATCGTCGGCATCACACCACCACCACCATAGCAGAAGGAGGGCAAGGTGTCTGGGAGTTGGGGAAGACCGAGCCGAGCACCAGCGTCGCCCCTGTACACGGAGCCGAGAAGGAGGAGCCCCAAAAACGTTGAACCCCGCCGAGCCCGACGCGAAACCCTAGCCGCCGGCCGTCTGCATCGCCGTCGATCGGCTGCCCCCCAGCCCGAACCACCTCCACCGACGCCCCCACGGTGAGCGTCCGAACCTCCTGCACAACCTCCTCCGCTCACCGCTTCAGACGCGCCACGCCACCAGACGAGCGCCTTGCACCGCTGGCCGCCGAGGACCATCCTCTCACCGTTTACGCCTTATCTGGCCACGCCTGCGGTTCCTAACACCAATCCCCATCCACCGCAGTGGTTCCGCCCCTCTGCGCAAGCGATCGGTCGTGCGTTCGAACCCCGTCTCGCCGCGTCGTTCCGCTGCTTTCCGATGCGCAAGAGAAGAGAAACAGTACGGGCGCCCTTTTTGCAGATCGCCCCCTCGGTTTTTCTCTGCTCAACCCGCGCTCCTAGAGGTCCCACCTACCAGCCTCCTCCTCCTTTTTGCAAAAACCTCCCCGCTGTTTCGAACACCCAACCCGCAGTCCATCCCGTCCCCGCTTGTGCCCATCGGGTTTAGGCCGTGGCGTGTGGGTCACAGAGCTCGCCCCACTGTCATACACTGTGGCTCGCTGTGGCCCCGGTGAGGAAACCCTTTTTCTGTGCGCGAGTTTGGCCCAGTCAGCCTGGCCCCACCCATCTGTGGCTGTGGCTAGGTCTGGGCTGAGTAAGAAAAGTCTCTGTTCTTTTCTGTTTTAATTTAAACTTTTCAAATTTGTTTTAAATTCAACTTTAAATCTGTTTTCAAATATCTTTTAAAATATAAATCCAAATTCAACTTGTAATATATGTTTTGAAATCAGAAAAATGTGAGGATTTCAAAGATGTCCTTCAAAATATATTTTGGACACCTTAATTTCCAAGTTAATTAAAATTACAATAAAATGCCCTTTTGCCTTAATTAATTAATAACTTTTGTTTTAAAACTCCGAATTTGACAAATGATATGTCTAAAATGATTAGCTCGACGAGACCTTTCTGTTTATGCATTCCATGTTCTGTTTTGCAGCATGCATCATATAAATATAAAGATTACAGAAACTTATTCAAGAATAAAATGTGACCAAAACTCAATAAAATGATTTATTATGGTATTCCACACCTCACCCATGCCATGCTACATTGTTGCCATGAAAATTGTGCATCATTCATCATGGCATGATTGTTTGCTTGTCGCATTATATTCATATGCTTGTGCACTTTATTTATGTTGTCCCTTGTTTGTTTGGTTCTTCTTCGAATAGACGCTGAGCAGGGTGTATATCAAGAAACCCAGGAGCACTACCCAGATCCTTCTCTCGCTTCAACTAAGCTGCCAGGCAAGCACTACCACATGCTCGCATACATATAGTACCTATTGCCTCTATCTTATTCTTGCATCATTGAGTCACGATTGCATTAAACTGAATCCCAAGTACTGCATAGCCTTTACTTTTAAACCCCACCGAAGCTTGTTCCTCCATCCCATGAGCCATTACTACAGGAGTTGTTTGAGCCAGTAGTCGAGAACAAAGATGTGTAGGGTATGTGAGTGTCTGATGGATAACGAGGTACCTAAACAACTTAACCTGAGTAGTAATGGGATAACTAATGAAAGTGGCACCGGTGAGCATTATCTGCTATTTTGTTTTTCATGCTCACTTGTGTCCCGTAGGACCCCGAGTACTTGATTCCTGTTCCTTGAATATTCGCGCTATCCACATCCGGGAGGCTTATGGAACCCCCCTGAGACAGAGCTTGATTCATTCTTATTTCTTGGGGCCACAATTAGTTTGGGGCTTTATTACTATCCTGTACTTATGCCATGCTTTACTGCTTTATTTACGATTGTGTGAGGATCACCTGTACTGTTTAGGTCCGTGACACGTTTTCGCTGTATCGACAAGCCCAGTCACACTTTCGGGTTCCCAAATACATACCGTCACAAACCTTGAGTCCGCCGAGCCGGCCATTATGGTAGCTTAATGGGGTGGCCTCAAATATTTCTGAATCATGTGATTGCTTTGTCGTGAATGCCTCGTTGGGTTTTGATTTGGTTTTTCCGAGGTTGATCGAGTCTGTTGTTATTTGTGCACCCCCAGGTAAAACTTTCAAAGCCGTCATGCGGTTATGGACGACTTGGAGCATAGTTTCTTGATCATAGACAAGTATAACTAAAGTACCGCTTTTAATTTGACTAAGTAACTGACTAGTAAATAGTGCAACACTCATGGAATGGATAATAAAACTGCCAACGGATGGGGGTGTTCGTCCGCTTCTCGTTGGTAGCGAGGAGAATGGATCATTAATATTATGTTATAATCTGTTATTAATTCACGGACATCCGTCTATCTTTGGTTAGGCGGATGGTTAGTAGTATCTATAGAATTGTTAGGGTTTATCTTTTGCTGCAATTGCGCCACCCTGTGTTGTGTCCCTTTAGAGGCATAAAGACTTGCCGAGTACCCTAGGGTCTCACACGATAAATTATTTGATTCGATGAGCAGTACACTCACAAGATGGATCTGGGTGGAGGAGGCGGATGTGGGCAACGATCATTCGGTGTAGAGATTCCGAACGGGATCCGTGAGATCTGGGCGGATGTGTTTATTTATGGGGCATCTTATGCCGATTTGCTTCTTATCCGTTCGGATCTTGTTTGCCGCTCCGATACTCGATGTTTGATGTATGAGGAGATATCCTAAACTATTATATCTATCTAGGACATTTGGATCTTGCCGTATGGCGTTGCAATATTTCTATTTCTTTTAGATGGAATGGCTCTGAGGACTGTTGTATGGTGGCTTGCATACATACTCATTTGTGTATGTAGTTGATCCCTTCGCCTGCCGATTACGCCGCCCGGTCTTGTCCCGATGTTTGGAAATGGTTAGGACGGCCGAAAGGTCTACCTGTGAGTGGCATTTGGGCCCCACCGTACTATTTTAACCATTTCCGCTCATCCAGGCTTGTAACTAGGAGCATAATTCACCGAGGTAGTTACAGACTCTCCATCCTCATCACGTCTTCCGAAGACGTGGAAGTGAGTGCCTCTAACCTGTCGGGAGTGTCGACCTAGCAGACGTCCTATCAGGTCCTGTATAACTACCTCCATGCCTCTCTCCCTGTCATCGTCCATAAGCTTGAAGACGATGGCCTCCGTAGTAGGCCTGGCTCAAGGCCCGGCTGGTTCACCTTGAAGCCCCAGAGGTCCTACCTCTCGAACTTGGTGAGTGGATGCACCATGATGGTGGGAAGAGGGAGATTGAGCAAAGTGGTAAGCTCAACGATACGAGGACCAAAGCAGGTAACCTGGAACTCCTTAACAGTGCTGATGGTAATAGGCATCTATTTATAAGATTGAAAAGTTAGAACAACACAATTCAAGATAAACAAAAGACAAAACACACATACATATCCTTGGGAAGCAAAACACACAAGTCATGCATACATGAATCCATTACATCAACCAAGGTTCAAACTTATTTTAAGCAACATTTGGAAAATAGGGTGATGGTGGTGGTCCAACTAACGAAGTACGTTTACAATCCTATCTCACTGGATCTGTTGGCTAACACAATGTTTCTAGAAGCAATCAACCTATCTTGCTCACATGATTCCATCACTAAGTCTATAATATCTCCTCTTAGGGCTTGGTTGGTAGCTTCCAACTCTTGGTTATGTTCCTTCTCTTTCTCCAAGTCTTTTTGGAGGTTGAGCATTCTGCACTTGACTGTAGCACTAAGTTCTTTGATAGTCCTCCAAGCTGCTTCTCTTGCTGACTCAAAGAATGTGGTGTGCAACACAGTGTTGGTGAACATGCAGAATCCTGTTTCTTTGTGGTTGTCTTCCTTGTTTTTGTACAATTGAAGTTGCACCCACCAGTACTCAACTCCTTCATCCATCACTGGAAAGCCTTTGTACATAGCTGCACCATGTATTTCCATTGCCACCATGAGGTCCTTGAGAATTTTGGGAAACTTTGTCTCACACTCCAAGGTCATGGTCATGAGTGGTCCTTTCCTGACGGCTTCGTTGATGGAGTTCATCTACAAATAGAGATGAGATAGAGAAGATTAGAAAAGTTTACGAGAAGAATAGACAAGTGTAGAAGTAGTTGAAAATTTTCCTTAGTGGTTTCCAATCCTAGGGTCATAATCCTACAAGCAACATAGTGCTCTGATACCATCTGTAAGATCACTCCTTTGTAAAGGAAAAGGATCCCTGTGATTGCAATGCTAGTCCCTGGATCAATGCTAGCATCCACAGTTTAAGATGAAGTACATAGATACAAAGGTCATTTATTACATCCATTCCAGAGATAAAACATAGTCTTTTACAACTCAAGGACACATGCCTAATACAAGAGTTTGGAGTAAGTAATTAATTATAAGTCTTCATCTTCATGTGCCACAGGCAAACATGTTGAGTGTAGACTCATGACACCTAATCCTCATCAGAGTAACCTGCAACATCGGGTTACAACACAGGGTCAATACTTTGGAATAGTATTGGCAAGTGATACATTAGTAAATTTTAAGTGGACTATATTACTATATGCATTTTGGATAAGTGTAGCTTGGCTTGCTTTGCTCAAAATAGGTTTTTCCTATTAGTTGAAATCACTAAGTTTTTCTTTGTCAAAACTTTTCCCAAGAAACCGTCAATAGAATTGAGGTCCTTCACCCTTGTTCACCCACAAGTTTTTATTTAGAAGTTGGAGTGATGAGATTCTTGATAGCTTCCATGTCTTGATGCTCAAGTTGTCCATTGCCATGGACTTGGCTAAGTACTTAGATTTTTCCATCTGGAGGTTGTGCACTTTCCCCACCAGACTTGGTTTCACCAAGACAGGACCTTTCAGAAGCCTTCCCTTAGCCAAATGGACACGTTCCAACCTATCATCCCACTACCACCAACTGTCCAAATGACTAAGTTCTAGCAACCTATGTGATCCAGGTAGAGCCCATATTGCCAAGTGGCTGCACTATAAGTTTCTCAACACTTGGCCTCTAAAATCCCTTTGTTCCTGGGTGGCATACCACAAGTGAGATACACAAGGTAAACCATGTCCATGGGCCTTGTGTAACCACTCAACCAAAAACCACCAATCAAGTCCCATTCCACCCAGGTGATTCATTGACTTAGTTGTTTTATTAAGAAAAACATAAGTCCAAAGACTTAGAAATATTTTCATCATAGCATGTATATACTTTACCAACCCTTGTTTGCTACTAGCTAGGCTAAGCATGGCATAGTAACTTAACTTAGAAATTTCCTAGCAATTCTACAACTACTTAGGATTTCCCAACATGGCATTTGGCAAAAATAGTAACATGCAAGACTTAGCAAAATATTTCTAATGCTTGTATAAAAATATAGGGATGGAAATATTTATGAAGTACCACTTGCCTTGGTAGTTGGGAGAGTAGCACTCTTCACAATCACAATCACTAGCACCAAAGTCTACACAAAGAATATAACCACAATCACATACAAGTCATATACAAACAAAAATATATATGCATGCAATATGCTAAGTGATGATTTTTGAAACTCAACCAAGCAAGTGCGTAGTACTGAATTACAAACAAGTCAAAAACTTGCTAAACCAAGTTTATTTGACACTAAAACCATTTCCTAAACAATTCATATGATTAAAATATTCCTAAACAAGTTTCTGCAAAATAAACCATTTTAACAGAACCTAAACTTTAAACATATTGCATAAACAGAAAGGGCTTGTCTCCCTGATTCCAACGGTATAAAATTTGCAAAAATCTAACGTGGGAATCAAAAGTTATAGCTATTTCAAAATTGGATCTAAATCTGATCCAAATCTGTTTTTAAACTCAAACCCTAGCCACGCGTCGCGCTCTGATTCGTTAGTACCGCTTCACGTGGATCTACTAGCGTGGACCGTCAGATCTAACTTACGCGCACGGCTCAGATTGCCACTTACCCCTTCGATGCAGATCTAATCTAGAGCGCTGGATCTAGATCCTACAGCTGCTAATCAACTGACCACAACTGAGCGGCGCTAGCGGCGGCGACTGGCGGTGGCGCGTCTGTCCGCCGCGGCGCTGGCGTTCTAGGTCGCGCGGGATTGGGGGAAGAGGCTTACCAGAACCGTAGGGAGATGCTGATGCTCAAGGTGGCGATGGTTCGTCAAGGGGCGCGCGGACACGACGAGGATTCCTCGTCGGAGTAGAGGCAGACGTCAGGCATGCCTTGGCGTCGACGGAGGCGAGGTTCTGGAGCGGGCTAATACAAACCAACAGTGCCATTAGATGCGCACAAACCTGGAGAACTTGTGAGTGTCAAAAAGGGAAGTAGGGGTGGTCGGAAACTACCAGGAGGGGTTGCCGGAGTTGCGCCGAGCCTCGGTCGCTTCCAGTGGTGGACGGTGACGGTGTCCTGGGGCGGTATAGAGAAAATGGAAGATATGAGAAGATGCGTAGAGGCATGTAGGTCATACTCGCATGAAGCAGAGACCAAGGGGAGATCGATGCTCACTGGAATTGGTCGCCGGAGGTCGTTGGTGCTGCGGCGGTGTGGGCGCGATTACGGGAAGCCTGGTGGCGTACTGTCAGAGCTGAGTGAGGGGAAAAGAGCGGAGTGGGGAGAGGATCTTATAGCCGGAGCAGGGGCGGAGATTACGCACGCATTCATCGCCTATTAAGAGGATTAAAATCGCGGCAGAGGCGGGGAAGAAACGGGCGGCGACGTGTTCCTGCGCGGGATTTGGGGAAGACGACGGTGACGTGGACGGGACCCGCTTGTCAGCGAAATAAGCAGAAGGAGGGTGGGGTCTGAGCGTCAGTGACCGCGTGGGTGCGTCTGCGCGTGTAAAAGAGAGAGAGGGAGGCCTGGTGGGCTAGTTGGGCCGGTTCTGCTGTTGGGCTAGAATAGGAGCGCCTGGCCTTTTTCTTTTCTTTAATCCTTTTCTTTTTTTCCAGGATGAATTTCAGGAATGGTTTTCAAATTAATTCAAACTCTTTTTGAATTCAAATCTTTTCTGGAATTTTGAAGTGTGCAATAGTCACCAAACTTGGCAAAAAACCCTGTGGTCACTTTGAGTTGGCTTGGTTATTTTTGGAAAAGCAAAATTAACAGGGACATTGCACTTGGTTTGCAAATGTTTGAAAATGGTTTTTGAAACCATTTCTATTTTGTAAAAATTTGTTCTAACTCCACACTCAAACCAATCAACAAGGGAGACAAACAATCTAGGTTTAAACATTCAAACTCTCAAATGGGGATGGCCATTTGATTTAAGTTTGCTCACATAAAATGATAGCACTATGTGCTTCTGTTTTCTTGAAATGAGTTTGAAATTGATCTCAAAACTACATGCATGAATGAATGATATGCAATCTTTGAAATCATGATTTTAGGGATGTTACAGCAACCCCGCTGCTCCGACGACCTCGCCGACGAATTCCAGTGAGTACCGCACTCCCCTCTGCCCGTGGTTCATGATGGCTTGCTCTGCATCTCTGTGCGCATCTACTGACACTTTCTGTTTGCTCGCGCATGGCCTGTAGCCTCGGCAACGTCAACCACTGAGCGCCCCGCTCTCTGCCCGAACTCCGGCGATCTTTCCTCGTAAGTTCCAGCCTCCCCTTGCCCTCTGTTTGATACGCGTAAGATCCTCAGCGTCCTGCGCATCTAACGGTACCCTCCCCTTGTCTTAGCGCGGCTCAAAGCATGGCCAACGTCGACGAGCCGAAGCCACAGCCGCCAGGGACTACTCCGACGAGCAATCCACGACGGCTCCGAGCGCCCCTTCGCCAACCAAGGACACGTCGAGCTTCTCCTCGTCGATGCGGTTCTGGTGAGCATCTTCCCACCTCTCCGGGCTCCCTAGTTCGCCGGCACCGCCACTGTCAGAGCGCGCCGCCGCCAGTCGCCATCGCTAGCACCGCCCGTCTGTGGTCAATTAGATTAGGGCCGTAGGATTTAGATCTAACGAGTAAGATTAGATCTGTGTCGAAGAGGTACGCGTTAGATCTGGTCGTGCATCTTCATTTAAATCGTGTGGATCTCGTTGATCGATCCGCCCGTACCGGTACGGGCCAATTAGAACAAGACGCGTGGCAACAGTTAGATTTAAAAGACAGAATTTGAATCTATTAGATGTTCAAATTTGTTTTGGCTATAACTTTTGATCCACATGTTAGAATTTGACAAATTTTATACCGTTGGAATCAGGAGAGCAAGATCTTTCTATATATGCAATGTGTTTAATGTTTTGCTTCTGTTAAAATGGCTTTATTGGCAGAAACTTGTGTAGGGCTAATTTGAGTATATGAAATGTTTAGAAAAATATTTAGGGTTTAAATAAATGTTGTTTGGCAAGTTTTTAACTTGTTAATGAACCAGTACTGTTTACTTGATTGGTTGAGTTTTAAAAATCATCACATACCATCTTGCATCCATGCATATACTTTTGGTTGTATATGTTTTGTATGTAATTTGTTGCTATAATTCTTTGTGTAGATGTTGGTGCTAGTGATTGTGATTGTGAAGAGTGTAACTACTCTCCAAACTACCAAGGTAAGTGGTACTTCATGAATATTATTATTCCTATGTTTTACTAAGCATTAGAAATATTTTGTAGACTTGCATGTTATATTTTTCTTATATGCCATGTTGGGAAATCCTAGTAGATGTATAATTGCTAGAAAATTTCTAAGTTAAGATACTATCTATGCCATGCTTAGCCTAGCTAGTAGCAACCAAGGGTTGGTGAAATATATACATGCTATGATGAAAATATTTCTAAGTCTTTGGACTTGTGTTTTGCCTAATAAAACAATTAAGTAAATGAAACACCTGGGTGGAATGGAAGGAATGGTTTGTGTTGAGTGGTTACACAAGGCCAGGGGACTGGTGAACCTTGTGTATCTCACTTGTGGAAAGCCACCCAGGAACAAAGAGATTTTAGAGGCCAAGTGTTGAGAAGCTTCTAGTGCAGCCACTTGGCAATATGGGCTCTGCCTGGATCACATAGGTTGCTAGAACTTAGCCATTTGGACAGTTGGTGGTAGTGGGAATGATAGGTTGGAGCGCGTCCATTTGGTCTAAGGGAAGGCTTCTGAAAGGTCCTGTCTTGGTGAAAATCAAGTCTGGTGGGGAAAGTGCACAACCTCTGCAGATGGAAAAATCTAAGTACTTAGCCATGTCCCTAGAAAAGGACAACTTGAGCATCAAGACATGGAAGCTATCAAGAATCTCCTCATCCCAATTTTCTAAGTAAAACTTGTGGGTGAACAAGGGTGAAGGACCTCAATGTCTATTGGTGGCTCCTTGGGAAAAGTTTTGACAAAGAAAAACTTAGTGATTTCAACTAATAGGCAAAACCTATTTTGACCAAAGCAAGCCAAGCTACACTTAGCCAAATTGCATATAGTAATATAGTCCACCTAAATTATACAAAGGTATCACTTGCCAATACTATTCCAATGTATTGACCCACTGTGGTTGTAACTTGTGATGTTGCAGGTTACTCTGATGAGGATTAGGAGTCATGAGTCTGCACTCAACATGTTTGCCTGTGGCAGATGAAGATGAAGACTTTTATTTATTTACTTATTCAAACTCTTGTATTAGGCCTATGGCCTTGGAGTTGTAAAGACTATGTTTGTCTCTGGAATGCCTGTAATAATGACCTTTGTATCTGTGTACTTCATCTTAAACTGTGGATTCTAGCAATGATCCAGGGACTAGCATTGCAATCACAGGGATCCTTTTCCTTTATAAAGGAAGGATCTTACACGTTCTTACCTACGAACATGAACCACAATGAGGATAACCAAATTGTTGACAACTCGTTGCAAATTAGATATTGACTATACTAAGAGAGACAGACACCCGCTAGCCACTTATGCAAAACTAGTTGCATGTCAAGCATGGAACAGGTCTCATGTGCGAGGACATGTAAAGTTTGTCCGGGCCGCTTCATCCCACTATGCCACCAATATCCAAAGTACAACTAAGAAGCAATAAAATGATCATCATCGCCCACATACTCATATGTGTACTACCCGTGCAAAGCATCTACGCATAGATCCGGCTCTGATACCACTAAAGGGTTCGCAGCATAGAAAACAAAAATTTTCCTACGATGGAACAATTATGTACCAAGATCTATCTACTAGATACAAACAACGGGCGGATGTATATCCGTAGAGAACATACCCTTGAAGACTGACAAAGTTTAACGAGTACAAACTCGTGGTTGATGTAGACGATCTCTTGCCGATCTCAAGATCGAGAGGAAGTCCTAGCAAGAAAACAGCAAGATCCGTGCTCGCACACACGTTCGAGGCACCGAGCAACCTCCGCCTCCTCACTCCAGCGATGCAGCGGAAGCACAACTCTTTCTTGCCGAAAAGCCACCGGGAACATGTATCTCGCTAGTCGAGACCATGGGGAATAAATACTAGAGGGGGAGAGAGATCCTTCATGAGGAGGTGTGAGTGAGAGAGAGGGAGGGGGGATCCTTTTATAGGGAGAGGGGGGCACCCAAGGGGCCATGCTCCCAGCCATGGGTCTGCCCCCACCTCTTCCACATTCATGTGGGTGGACACTCCACTCACTCAAATGCCTTTCAATTCCCTCCACTCAAAAACCCACTCAAATTCCCATTAAATTTCCACCAAATTTAATGCAAACTCTCATTAAATAAAACTCCTTTTATTTATTCAGAATTTTGTCAATTACTTTAATGACAAACATTCACATATAACCCCTTGCTTGTATTTCATTTCACATGCAGAAACACTTTCTGCAATTTCACCCGAAAACCCGTTTGGGTATCTAGTGAAATAAATTCCTGCGCTTGTTATTCTTTTCGGCCTGAAACTTTTGCTCCAAATGGATGTCGGTGTCTCTTAAGTGTGTCACCCTACGGTTCGCAAATAATGCGGACATGATCAAGACCCCTCTCGGATCAATAATCAGAAGCGGGATCTGGAGACCCATACTGACTCCCACACATTCAACGATGACTTTCTTGTGATCGTCGGAACCTTTTTACGCTGGTATCTTAATCCCTTTGTTTCGCGATATATTACATGTACGAGATTCGATCATAGGTATCTCCATACCTAGTTTGATCTCTTTACTAACATGCACTCTTTTCTCGTTCTCGTGATATAAAATTCTAGTGATCAAATCACTTGCTTGCAAGCTAATCAATGTGATATCACCGAGAGGGCCCAGAGTATATCTATCCGTCATCAGGATGAAAAAATTCCACTCTCGATCCATGGGCCTCAACATAACACTTTAGTAGTTCTGAACCCATCTTTATAATCACCCTGTTACGGTGTGACGTTTGATGTTATCAAGAAACTCTTCCGGTGTTAGTGATTGACATGATCTCATGGTCTAAGGATTTGGATCACTTCGTAAGTTGTTATAGCAATATAAACTCAATTACTTTGATCGTAATGCTATACTTCGGATGAATGTTCATCACACCATTACACTAATGTTGTGACCTCGTTATTAACAACATCCAATGTCCATGATCAGGAAACATATGATCATCTTGTTAATCAACGAGCTAGTTTATAAGAGAGGAATAACTAGGAACTTCCTTTTTGTTTATTAAACACACATGTATTAATGTTTCTATATTAATACAATTATAGCATGTAAAATAAACATTTATCATAAATAAGGAATACGATAATAACCACTTTATTATTGCCTCTCGGTCATATTCCCTTCAATAAATACAAGAGTTATATTAAATTTTAAATTCTACAAATAAATTATTACATATTTAATATGATATTCAATAGATATTAAAGGTTATACTTTAAAATGGATTCCTTTATTACTTAAAGAAATTCTAGAAAACTAAAATAATGGGTAAAACACACAAAGAAGATAAATCATAAATAATGCATTACATTACTATGCATATTCATGTTACTTCTCTAAGTATTGTCCTTACCGGGCAATAATGATGTTTTGTAGACATAGAAGCTCAAGGACCAGTGCAAGCATCCGAATTCAGTACCTTGCAATCACAAGGCAATTTCATCACTTCCTCATGTCCTTTGAAGAGTCTTTATCAAAGTATTTGCAAATTGTGTGTTATCATCTTTGTTTCAAGGAAAGAAAATATTATTTTCTCAAGTAAATAAATTTTTGATATCATCCTAAGTGATGATATAATGGATCAATAGAACTTAGGTTTCTATTTGCAACAATGATGATCAACTAGGAACTTAACAACCCATGACATTAGTGATTCTAGCATCGTATATAACGCGTTAGCCATGAGATTTGGAATGGGACAGAGAAGTCAGCTGTATACTTTTCCTTCCGTATGGAGGCAAGACTACCTTAATGTGACATTGTGATTCCTTGTGTGGATCCAACATATGGGTGGTCACCCTTAGGCCCCATGTTTTTGGTGTCTAGATTATTTATGAGTGGCTGCCGGAGGTTGATGACCCACAAGTATAGGGGATCGCAACAGTCTTTGTGGGTAGTATTACCCAATTTATTGATTTGACACAAGGGTAGCCAAAGAATACTTGCAAGCCTTAACAACTGAGTTTTCAATTTAGCTGCACCTGGAAATAGTTCTTGCTCACAGAAGTTTATCAGTAGCAACGGTTTGTAGTAGAAACAGCAAAGCAACAGCGAAACAGGAGCAATAGTACAAAGAATGGACAAGAGGGATTCAAGTGTCAGAGGCATAGGGATGGATGGACGGGCGTTGCATGGACGAGTCTAAACATGTAACTTCAAGATCTAGGGCATTGCAGATAAATAATAACAAGCATCCAAGTACTAAACAATCCTAGGCATGTGCTCGAAATATAGTCATACGTGCTCGCAATGAGAAATTGCACAACATCGTTTGTCCAACCAACCCGTGGCAACGGGTCCTCTAGGGAACTACTGGCAATTAAGGTTCTCCTTTTAATAGAGCACCGGAGCAAAGCATTAACACTCCTTGAACACATGTGATCCTCACACCACAACCATCCCCTCCGGTTGTCCCAATTATTGTCACTTTGTGGCCTTTGGATTCGGATAATGATATGTGTACACAACTTGCAGATAAGATCACAAACAATACTATCATAATGATTCAATAATCAGTTCAGCTCTGAGATCATGGCACTCGGGTCCTAGTGACAAGCATTAAGCACAAAAAGTTGAAACAAAGTCAAATATGACTAATAGAGATATTAGGCACTATGCCCCTAATAGATCTTATTCGATTACATGATAGAAATCATCCAATCCCTACCATCCCCAAGCGTACAGCGGGGGATTACTCACTCATGGATGTGGGATACATTGGTGGTTGATGGAGATGCGTTGGTGATGACAATGGCGATGATCCTCTCAAATTCTCGTCCCAGCAGGGTGCCAGAACGGAGCTTCTGGATCCGAATCTTGGTTTCTGGTGGCGGCGGCGGAGCGGAACTCTTTCTGGAAAACTATCAAACCCCCATCTGTTTTTACATCAGAAGGCAACTTATAGGCGCGGAGGGAGGCCGAGGAGCTGGGCTGACCTCCCAGCGTGGGGTCAAGGGCCACTGGGTGGGTCTGACCCCAGCCTCCCTCTCTCTCCTCGCTCCGTGGATCTTCTGGCGAGAAATAGTTTTTAGCATATTTTCTGGGATTTTTCCTGATAGTTCATTTTCTGCACAAAAACAAGACACCAAGGTAATTCTGCTGAAAACAGCGTCAGTCCGTGTTAGTTGTATCCAAATCACACAAGTTTAGATAAGAAACAATAGCAAAGTGTTCAAGAAAGTAGATATGTTTTGGACGTATCAACTCCCCCCAAGCTTAGCTTATTTCTTGTCCTCCAGCAATTCATTCGAAAACTGGGTGCGATAAAAGAACTTTCACGAACACTTTGCTTCATATGATGTAAATATTCTCAACACAGGAGTAGATGCTTAGACAATTCATAATAAGAAGTATGCAACTAAGTCTACTCAACAATCATTGCAAGCTATGAAGATAAAACCAACTCAATAATAATAAGTAGCATGAAACATAAACATAAGCAATATTGCAATGCTCATAATAAGGTATGATAGAGTGGTATCTCGCTTGCCTTTGTTTGAAGAGCACAATAAATGCCATGGCACCTCTGAAGTTCACATGAAGACTAGAAGTAAAGATATCAGAGATACAAGCATCAAAGTCATGACATAATTAACTAAGTTTTGGAACGAACACAAGAATGACAACTATGCTCTCAAGAAGGTGCTCATAGAACAAGTGGTGACTCAACAAAGTTGTGAAAATGGTTTTGTAAAGGTTTGAAAGCCTTCCTAATTCTGAAAGGAAGGTACTCATTAGCTTTGAGCTCTCATTTCCCCTATCATAGGCATATTCATGTGGTTAAGGTGAACGTGAGGTCCACTCTGAATCATATGCTTGACAGACCATAGACTGGAAATCCCGAGTCTCTTGAGTACGAGGGTCACTCCGCATTCTACTCAACTTTGGTCACCTGAAAGTTCTTGTCATTGTAAATACATGCATATCATCGAGAACCGCCAACGGGGTACCCCTTGCACCTGGTACAAGAGCTTTCCCATAACCAAAATGACAAGGCAAGCAGACAATGAGCATCTCAGCAATCTTTTTATTTACCATATGCATAGCTTTTTATTGAGGACGCTTCATAGATGCTCATTATAGTGATGCTGCAAGTTTCCACCATGATTAAGCATGGCTTAGGCTAGTGGCCCAGGCGTTTCTCTAACACAATGTATAAACTCCATGAACTCACAACATCCCCTTTTATTTCACATCGTCGACATCCATAAAGAAAAGAGCAAGGAATCAACGGGATGAGATATCCAAAAAGTGTTGAAAGCGTTCCCCGTGACAGCACGGTTCTGCTGTCTCCCAGTATATAATAAGCAAGCATATAACTTTCATGGACTAGTCACAATGGTTCAGAATTATTAAGTGCAAGGAATAAAGTGTGCCATCAAGTTCGTGAGAGCTTTACTAACTAACTTTCTCAAAACAGACAAACATTTTATTTTGGAAGAAAACACGGCATATATAATATGCACTGAAGTAGCAAATGATGCTAATAGGTAGGTATGGTGGACACAGCTGGCAATATTGGTTTTTGGTGAGTTGGAAGCACAGGTAGAGTACATACTCAGTGCAAGTGAAGGTTAGAAATAGAGAGGGAGCGACAAACGAGAGAGCAATAGCTGTCATAATCATGCTTGCAACAAAACAAGACTAACTATGGCATGAAAGTGATACAAGAACTCCGAGGAAAAATAAATCATCGAGGCTTACTGACTACTGATTAGTCATATGCATGCGTGATCATGTGCCAAGTCGATTCACATGAACAATTAGAGGAAGATACCACAATGTCATATCAAAGTATGAATAAAACAATGCAAGCAAACATTCATATGACATGCTACAAACTTGTAACATCCCTAAATTAATATTCCAAAACTCATTCATATCATCCTTGCATCCATCATCATTTAGTGTTTTCTCAAATCAATTCAGAAAAACAGAATCATATGGTACCATGATTTTATGTGGACAGACTTATTTTAAAATGGCCAACACCACTTGTAAGTTTGATTGTTGTGAACCAGAAGGTTGCCTTCTATGAACATAGGATTTAAGTGTAGATTGAAGACCAAGTTTTCAAATGGGAAATGGGTTCCAAAAACCATCTTTCAAATTTCAAACCAAGTGCCTAGCCTCGGATATTTTTTGATCTCCAAGCTTGACCAATCCTTTGCAAAGCAACCCCATGGTTTTATGACCATTTTTGAGACTACTCAACAAAAATCCGGAAAATTTGAATTCAAACTGAACTTGATTTCATTTGAAAATCTACCCAAAATCGAATAGAAAAGGAAAAGAAATAAACAAAGGAAAAAGGTCAGCTGAGATATCTAGCCCAGCAGAATTGAGCCCAACTAGCCCACTTGGGGTTTCTTTTCTTCTCTCACGGCCAAGACGCAATCGTCACGACAAACAGACCCCACCTCCACCTCGCGACTTCAGGGCGGCGGGCCTCCTCCACGTCAGCATCGTCTTCCCCTCTGATTCCACGCACGACTCCGCCGCTGGCCATTGCAGCGCTGATCTCGCGAGCGTAATTAGCATTGATGCGACGAGCGTTTCCTGTCGAGTCTCCGGCTATAAGATCCCCACCTCCTAGCGATCATTTCCCCCCCAGTCAATTCTGCCTTCACGCCACCAGGCTGCCCACGACTCACACAACACCGCCGCAGACAGAGCTCACTCCGGTGATCGATTCCGGTGAGCTCCGTGCGCCCCTTCCTCTCTGATTCGTTCGAGCCACTTCGCAATCGCCTTGCGCACCTCCTGACCCCACCAGTTCATCTCAGATCGCCCCAGGCCGCTCCGCCGACGCCGCAAGCATCTGATGACCACCTCGACTCCGGCGACCAAATTCCGTAAGTCCCGTGCGCCCCTTCACTTCTGACTCACACGAGATTGTTTGCCACGTTCTTGCGCATCTCCTAAACCCTCTGGCTTGTGTTAGGGCGACGCGGAACCTCGGCAACGACGCCGACAACAACCACCCGACGCCGTGCACGACTCCGACGAGCTCTCTCAGCCACATCTGAGCGCCCCTCTGCAAACCAGTACCACGTCGAGCTTTAGCACGCCGTTGCGGATCTAGTAAGCACCTTCCTGCATCCTAGAACGATCTAGAACGCTAGCGCCGCCGTAGACCGAGCGCTCCGCCGCTCGCCGACGCCGCGCGCCGCCAGGACATGATCGCTTGCTCGCGCGCCGTTGGATCTTGATCCAAGCGTTAGGATAGATTCATTAATCGGCGAAGAGGTACGCGATCTGGAGCGTGCGATCTATTTAGATCCTGCGGCTACAAAGCTCGATCCGGTGCGAACCGGTACGCGCAAATCACAACACGACGCGTGGCAAGTATTAGAACTAAAAACAGATTTAAAACCAGAATTTGATCCAAATTTCAAATGCTTATAACTTTTGATTGCCACATTGGAATTTTGCAAACTTTATACCGTTGGATTCAGTGAAACAAGACCTTTCTGAATATCCAATGTGTTTAACAAATAGTAACAGTTAAAATGACTTTGTTTGTGGAAACATGTTTAAGTCTATTTTAAGTATGGATTTCGTTTAGTAATTTGTTTTAGGGATAAATAAGTTTGGTTGAAAAACTTGTGATTGGTTAAGTTTCTTTAAACATGCACATGTTTGGTAGAGTTTTCAAAATCACCACTTAGTAAATTCTTGCATGCATGCATTCATATTATTTTTTATTGTATATAATTGTGTGTAATGGTGTGCTACAAATTTTTATGTAGATTTTGCTAGTGATTGTGATTGTGAGGAGTGCTACTCTCCACATTACCAAGGCAAGTGATATTTTCATGAATATTTCTACCCTATGTTTTGTACTAGCATTAGATATTTTGCTAAGTCTTGCATGCTACTTTTGCCTAATGCTAAGTTGGGAAATCCTAAGTAGTGTAGAATTGTAGAATTGCTAGGAAATTTTCCTAAGTTAAGTTATCACACCATGCTTAGCCTAGCTATTTAGAAAACAAGGGTTGGTGAAAATCTATACTTACTATGATGAAAATATTTCTAAGTCATGAGACTTATGCTTTCCTTATAAAACAACTAAGTCAAATGAACCTCCTGGGTGGAATGGAAGGATTGGGTTATGTTGAGTGGTTACACAAGGCCATGGACTTGGCACAAAGGGATTTGGAGGCCAAGTGTTGAGAAAGCTTACAGTGCAACCACTTGGCAAAATGGGCTCTGCCTTGATCATATAGGTAGCTAGAACTTAGTCTTTTGGACAGTTCGTGGTAGAAGGGATTGATAGGTTGGAACACGTCCATTTGACTAAGGAAAAGCTTCTGAAAGGTCCTGTCTTGGGAAACCAAGTCTGGTGGGGAAAGTGCACAACCTCTGCAGATGGAAAATCTAAGTACTTAGCCATGTCCATGGCAATGGAAAACTTGAGCATCAAGACATGGAAGCTACAAGAATCTCATCACTCCAACTTCTAAGTAAAAATTGGTGGGTGAACAAGGGTGAAGGACCCCAATGTCTATTGGTGGTTTCTAGGGAAATTTTTGATAAAGAAAAACTTAGTGATTTCAACTAATAGGTAAAACCTATTTTCAAGCAAAGAAAGCCAAGCTACACTTAGCCAAAATGCATATAGTAATATAGTCCACTAAAAATATACTAAGGTATCACTTGCCAATACTATTCCAAAGTATTGACCCTCTGTGGCTGTAACTTGTGATGTTGCAGGTTACTCCGATGAGGAGTAGGAGTCATGAGTCTACACTCAACATGCTTGACTGTGACACATGAAGATGAAGACTTATATTTATTTACTTATTCCTTAAACTCTTGTATTAGGCCTATGGCCCTGAGTTGTAAAAGACTATGTTTTATCTCTGGAATGAATGTAATAAACGACCTATGTATCTGTGTACTTCATCTTAAACTGTGGATGCTAGCATTGATCCATGGACTAACATTGCAATCACAGGGATCCTTTCCTTTATAAAGGAGGGGTCTAACAGATGGTATCAGAGCACTGTGTTGCCTGTAGGATTATGACCCTAGGATTGGAAAACCACTTAGGAAAAAATTTCAACTACTTCTACACTTGTCTATTCTTCTCGTAAAACTTTTCTAATCTTTTCATTCTCAACTCCATTTGTAGATGAACTCCATCAACGAAGCCGTGAAGAAAGGACCACTCATGACCATGACCTTGGAGTGTGAAACTGAGTTTCCCAATATTCTCAAGGACCTCATGGTGGCAATGGAAGCACATGGTGCAGCTGTGTACAAGGGCTTTCCAGTGATGGATGAAGGAGTGGAGTATTGGTGGGTGCAACTTCACTTGTACAAAAACAAGGAAGACAACCACAAAGAAAGGGGATTCTGCATGTACACCAACACTGTAATGCACACCACATTCTTTGAGTCAGCCAGAGATGCAGCTTGGAGGACTATCAAAGAACTAAGTGCTAGAGTCAAGTGCAGGATGCTCAACCTCCAAAAATACTTAGAGAAGGAGAAGGAACTCACCCAAGAGTTGGAAGCCACCAACCAAGAGTTAAGGGGAGATATAATAGACTTAGTGATGGAATCATGTGAACAAGATAGGTGGATTGCTTCTAGGAACATTGTGATAGCCACCAGATCCAGTGAAATAGGATTGTGAGCACACTTTGTTAGTTGGACCACCATCTATCACCTTATTTTCCAAAAATGATACCTTAAATAAGTATGGACCTTGATTGATGTAATGGACTTATGTATGCATGACTTATGAGATGTTTGTGTTCCATGGATATGTATGAAATGTTTGTCTTGTTTTATCTTAAATTGTGCTGTTCTAACTTTTTAATCTTATAAATAGATGCCTATTACCATCAGCGCTGTTGAGGAGTTCCAGGTTACCCGTTTCGGCCCTCGCATTGTTGAGCTTACCACTTTGCTCGATCTCCCTCTTCCCACCATCACGGTGTACCCACTCACCAAGTTCGAGAGGAAGGACCTCTGGGGCTTCAAGGTGAACCAGCCGCACGCCGCATGAGCCGACAGAGGCCATCGCCTTCAAGCCGATGCACGACGACAGGAGAGAGGCATGGAGGTAGTCATGCAGACACGATAGACGCCTGTTAGGCCGTCACTCCCGGCGAGTTAGGGGCACCCACTTTCACGTCTTCGGAAGACGTGATGTTGATGGAGAGTCCATCGACTTTGAGGACGACTCGAGGGACGCGGCAGAGCCGATACGTCTCTATCTCCAGGACTTAGAGTCTCTCCTCAGGCACGTGGACACGGACAAGACGTCATGCTCAAGAATGACGAGCTCTGTGTGCAACCGCGAGAAGGACAAGCTTTTCGCACAGAAGGATGAGATGATCAAGGAAATGGAGACGAAATTCGAGGCCCAGGACCGCAAGTTCAAGAGTCAGGAGAAACGCGTCCAGGATAGGAACAAGAAGATCCGGGACATGACCGAGGAACTGAAGTCCAAGGATTTAGAGCTAGAGCAGCAGCAGATGGTTATTGAGAGGCTTCGCTCCCAGAAGAGGGCTCTCAAGGCCAAGGTCGATTCCTTGACCACTAAGATTGAGGAGAACAAGACCGCGATGGAGAACGCAGGTCTTACCTTCGTCGAGGAGGAGATTGATGCTGATGAGAAGACTTGACTACTCGTCTATCTTTCATATTCGTACTTGTTATTTGTGAACTTGTTATTGGACCATCCGACATGTGGATGGCTTGCCATTTGTGTGTTTTATTTCGAGAACTTTGTTATTCCGTTGTTGAGCTTTTATCCTTGAGTTGCATGTTATGTATTTGCTTGTGATGTATTGTGCATAAAACATCTATGGGTATCTCATTCTTATCTATTTGAACAAACCACAGATTCCTCCCCGTCGCGCAAACCCCAACCCCAACAACATCACCCCGGAAATGCAACAAATGATGAATGCGCAAACATAGCTTATGCAAATGATGACAACATTCATCCAAAACCAGAATAATAACAACAACAACAACCCCAAAAACAACAACAACGACCCTCCGGGTTTTGATATGCTCACCAGATTTCTGCGATTAAGGCCAGCAAAGTTTTCGGGGACAACTGATCCCATGGTGGCTAATGATTGGTTACGTTCTGTGAACAAGGACTTAGTGACCGTGGGCTGCACGGATGCTGAAAAGGTCAGGTTCGCAGCGCATCTGTTGGAAGGACCAGCCGCCACATGGTGGGACAACTTCCAAATCACCACTCCTATTGATGAGGTGACTTGGGCTATCTTTGAAGATGGCTTTCGCACTGCTCACATCTCATCAGGAATGATGAGCCTGAAAAAGAAGGAGTTTCACAACCTGAAGCAGCGCCACCGCAGCGTGGCTGAATGTATAGAAGAGTTCAACAATCTGGCGCGCTATGCACCGGATGAGGTTGACAAGGATGCCAAAAGAAAGGAAAAGTTTTTGGAAGGCTTGAATGATGAGCTGAATCTGCAGCTGTCTGTGGCATATGTTCCAACTTATCAGTCTTTGTGTGACAAGGCTGCTATTTTGGAAAGTAAAATGAAGCAAGTCGAGAGTAGGAAGAGGAAACACTCCGACAAGCATAGCTCTGGATCGTCTCACAAACGATCTCACCATGATGACAGTGGCAGTTCAGGATCCCATAAGCATGGGAAATTCAACAAGCACCACAACCCCAACCGTCATGACAACAAACATCATCGCAGTCATGACAATGATAAGTACAAGAACCACAAGAGTGGACATAAGAGCCACCACAGTGGAAGTGGAAGTGGAAACCAGCCTAAAAAGGACATCAACAGTTGAATGTTTCAAATGCAAGAAACTGGGGCATTATGCTAATGAGTGCCCTGAGAAGAAAGTTGAAGGACCTAACAAGCCAAATCCTTTTCAGAAAGGACAGGTTAACCACATCAATGTGGAGGAGGTCTATGAGGAGCATGATGCCGTTGCTGGTAAGTTCAGACTCAATTCAATTTCAGCATTTGTACTCTTTGATACCGGTGCATCTCATTCATTCATATCAAAAGCATTTGTTGAAAGAAATGAACTACCGGTAGAAACCATTGGGTGTCCTATAAGAGTAAGTTCTCCGGGTGGAGAAATGATAGTAAACTCATGATGTCATGACTTAGTCATAGAGTTTGGAAAACATAAGTTTCCAGTGAACCTAATAATCCTGAATTCCCAAGGATTGGATGTGATTTTGGGAATGGATTGGATGGCTAAGTATGAGGGAGTACTAGATTGTGCCAATCGTACAGTTACACTCACAACCCCAGAAGGAAAAATAATAAAATTTAGGTCAAATTCCGAATCCAAAGGAAGTAAGCTGAATTCTCTTAAGGGGGTTAGCATGGACAGTGTGCCAATTGTGTGTGAGTATCCGGATGTGTTTCCAGAAGAGTTGCTAGGAATGCCACCGGATAGAGATGTGGAGTTTCTGATAGATTTGGTACCAGGTTCTGGACCAATAGCTAAGAGACCATACAAAATGTCAGTTGATGAACTGAAGGAGCTCAAGAAGCAACTAGGAGAACAGTTGCAGAAAGGGTTTATTCAACCAAGTTCTTCATCTTGGGGAGCCCCAGTATTGTTCGTGGAGAAGAAAGACAGAAGCCAAAGGTTATGCATAGATTACCGTTCTCTCAACGAGGTAACTATCAAGAACAAATATCCTTTGCCTAGAATCAATGACTTGTTTGATCAGCTAGAGGGAGCATGTGTGTTCTCAAAGATTGATCTTCGGTCAGGCTATTTTCAACTCAAGATAAGAGAGAAAGACATACCTAAGACAACATTCACCACAAGGTATGGATTGTATTAGTACACTGTGATGCCCTTTGGTTTAACCAACGCTCCAGCATACTTCATGAATATGATGAACAAGGTGTTCATGGAATTCCTTGACAAGTTTGTTGTCGTTTTCATCGATGACATCTTAGTCTACTCCAAGAGCAAGGAAGAACATGAAAGACACTTACGCTTGATACTTGAAAAGTTAAGAGAGCATAAACTTTATGCCAAATTCAGCATGTGTGAGTTTTGGTTAGAGGAAGTTGGTTTTCTTGGTCATGTTATGACAAAGGATGGTGTGGCAGTTGATCTTGCTAAAGTTTTAGCTGTGACTGAATGGGAATCTCCTAAGAACGTAAAAGAAGTTCGCAGTTTCCTTGGTCTAGCAGGTTACTACAGAAGGTTCATTGAGAATTTCTCAAAGGTTGCTCAGCCAATGAATGAATTGTTAAAGAAGGAAAGAAATTTGCTTGGTATGAAGGTTGTGAAGTCAGCTTCCAAGAATTGAAGAAGAGACTTGTAACAGCACCGGTACTATGTCTGCCAGATTTGGAAAAGGATTTCCAAGTATATTGTGATGCGTCTCATCAAGGTTTGGGTGCCGTACTTATGCAAGACGGTAAAGTCGTAGCCTATGCCTCGAGACAACTCAAAACTCATGAAGTAAACTATCCTACTCATGATTTGGAGTTAGCCTCTGTCGTCCATGCACTCAAAACATGGAGACATTACCTTTTGGGAAAGCGATGTGAAGTGTTCACCGATCACAAGAGTTTGAAGTATATCTTCACCCAAGGAAATCAATATGAGACAAAGGAGATGGCTAGAACTTTTCAAAGATTACGACTTAAGTTTGCGGTACCATCCCTAAAGCAAATGTAGTAGCAGATGCTCTAAGTCGTAAGACGCTTTGTGAATGGCCTTACCAATGGTGAATTGCCGGATGACTTGTGTAAGCAATTCAAAGAACTCAGATTGGAGATTGTACCGGAAGGACATCTTATGACTTTGGATGTTCAACCCCATCCGCAGGATAAGATTAAAGAAGCCCAGAAGACGGATAAAGAAATCGAAGAGATTAAGGAAAGGATTAGCCAAGGGAAAGCTAAAAGTTTCCATATTGACGAACAAGGTACTTTATGGCACGGGAAACGTATTTGTGTTCCACAAGACACGGAGTTGCGGAAACTGATTCTACAAGAAGCCCACAACTCTCCGTATTCTATTCACCCGGGAAACACCAAGATGTACATGGATATGAAAGAAAGATTTTGGTGGAACAATCTCAAAAGAGATATCGCCGAACACATTGCTTTGTGTGATGTGTGTAGTAGAGTGAAAGCGGAGCATCAGAAACCAGCAGCTTTGCTTCAACCACTACCTATTCCTGAATGGAAGTGGGAAAATATCGGTATGGATTTCATTACCGGATTACCAAGGACCAGGTTAGGGTATGATTCCATATGGGTAGTAGTGGATCGCCTAACTAAAGTGGCTCATTTTATACCCGTGAAGACAACTTATACAAGTGCCAAGTTAGCAAATATCTACATGAGCAGAATTATATGCCTTCACGGTGTGCCTAAGAGTATTGTGTCAGATAGAGGAACTCAGTTCACTTCTCACTTTTGGAGACAACTTCATGAATCCTTAGGAACGAGGTTGGAATTCAGCACTGCTTTTCATCCTCAAACTGATGGACAAACAGAAAGGACTAATCAGATTCTTGAAGACATGTTGAGGGCATGTGCCCTAGATTATGGAGCAAGTTGGGATGAAAGTTTGCCTTACGCAGAGTTCTCTTACAATAACAGTTACCAATCTAGCATTGGGATGGCACCATTTGAGTTTCTCTACGGAAGGAAGTGTACCACCCCATTACTATGGAATGGTGTGGGAGAAAGAAGTTTATTTGGACCTGATCTTATCAAAGACGCCGAAGAGAAGGTAAAATTGGTTAAGGACAGGTTGAAGATAGCACAGTCCCGACAGAAAAGCTACGCGGATTCTAAGCGTAGAGAAGTCACCTACGAAGTTGGGGATAGAGCTTATCTTAGAGTATCACCACTTCGTGGAGTGAAAAGATTTGGAGTCAAAGGAAAGTTGGCACCAAGATATGTTGGGACATTCAAGATTCTAAGTCGCAAGGGAGAAGTTGCATATGAAGTTGAATTGTCAGAGTCTCTGTCAGCTGTCCATAATGTGTTTCATGTGATTCAGTTTAAGAAATGTCACCCAGAGATGGAAGAATCATCTTTGAAGGATACCATACCCTTGGAAGAAGTTCAACTAGAAAGTGATCTCACCTATGAGGAAAAGCCTTTCAAGATTCTTGAGACCGCAGAAAGAGTCACAAGGACAAAAACTATCAAGTTTTGCAAGGTGCAATGGAATCATCATTCCGAAGAGGAAGCAACATGGGAAAGAGAAGATGATCTTCGGAAAGACCACCCTCACCTATTTGCTAGCCAATCCGAATCTCGAGGGCGAGATTCATCTTAAGGGGGTTAGATTTGTAACATCCCTAAATTCATATTCCAAAACTCATTCATATCATCCTTGCATCCATCATCATTTAGGGTTTTCTCAAATCAATTCAGAAAAACAGAATCATATGGTACCATGATTTTATGTGGACAGATTTATTTTAAAATGGCCAACACCACTTGTAAGTTTGATTGTTGTGAACCAGAAGGTTGAATTCTATGAACATAGGATTTAAGTGTAGATTGAAGACCACGTTTTCAAATGGGAAATGGGTTCCAAAAACCATCTTTCAAATTTCAAACCAAGTGCCTAGCCTCTGATATTTTTTGATCTCCAAGCTTGACCAATCCTTTGCAAAGCAAACCCATGGTTTTATGACCATTTTTGAGACTACTGCTCACTGCAAAAATCCCAGGAAAATTTGAATTCAAACTAAACTTGATTTCATTTGAAAATCTACCCAGAAAATCAGAATAGAAAAGGAAAAGAAATAAACAAAGGAAAAAGGCCGCGCGCCAGATATCTAGCCCAGCAGATAATTGAGCCCAACTAGCCCACCCGGGGGTTTCCTTTTCTTCTCACGCTGAAGCGCACTCAATCGTCGTGACAGACCCCACCTCCACCTCGCGCACTTCATCGGCGGCGGGCCTCCTCCACGCCAAGATCGTCTTCCTCGATTCCGCCAAGACGACTCCGCTGGCCGTTGCAGCGCTGATCTCGCGAGCGTAATTAGCATTGATGCGACGAGCGTTTCCTGTCAAGGCTCCGGCTATAAGATCCCCACCTCCTAGCGACCATTTCCCCCTAGTCAATTCTGCCTTCACGCCACCAGGCTGCCCACGACTCACGCAACACCGCGCAGACAGAGCTCACTCCGGTGATCGATTCGGTGAGCTCCGGCGCCTTCCTCTCTCGATTCGCTCGAGCCACCGCAATCGCCTTGCGCACCTCGACCCCACCAGTTCATCATGTATCGCCCAGTCGCGGTTCCGCCGACGCCGCAAGCATCTGACGACCACCTCGACTCCGGCGACCAAATTCAGTAAGTCCCGTGCGCCCCTTCACTTCTGACTCACACGAGATTGTTCGCCACGTTCTTGCGCATCTCCTAAACCCTCTGGCTTGTGTTAGGGCGACGCGTAACTTCGGCAACGACACCGACAACAACCACCCGACGCCGTGCACGACTCCGACGAGCTCTCTCAGCCACATCCGAGCGCCCCTCTGCAAACCAGTACCACGTCGAGCTCTAGCATGCCGTTGCGGATCTGGTAAGCACCTTCCTGCATCCTAGAACGATCTAGAACGCTAGCGCCGCCGTAGACCGAGCACTCCGCCGCTCGCCGACGCCACGCGCCGCCAGGACATGGTCGCTTGCTCGCGCGCCGTTGGATCTTGATCCAAGCGTTAGGATAGATTCATTAATCGGCGAAGAGGTACGCGATCTGGAGCGTGCGATCTATTTAGATCCTGCGGCTACAAAGCTCGATCCGGTGCGAACCGGTACGCGCAAATCACAACACGACGCGTGGCAAGTATTAGAACTAAAAACAGATTTAAAACCAGAATTTGATCCAAATTTCAAATGCTTATAACTTTTGATTGCCACATTGGAATTTTGCAAACTTTATACCGTTGGATTCAGTGAAACAAGACCTTTCTGAATATCCAACGTGTTTAACAAATAGTAATAGTTAAAATGACTTTGTTTGTGGAAACATGTTTAAGGCTATTTTAAGTATGGATTTAGTTTAGTAATTTGTTTTAGGGATAAATAAGTTTGGTTGACAAACTTGTGACTGGTTAAGTTTCTGTAAACATGCACATGTTTGGTAGAGTTTTCAAAATCACCACTTAGTAAATTCTTGCATGCATGCATTCATATTATTTTTGATTGTATATAATTGTGTGTAATGGTGTGCTACAAATTTTTATGTAGATTTTGCTAGTGATTGTGATTGTGAGGAGTGCTACTCTCCACATTACCAAGGCAAGTGGTATTTTCATGAATATTTCTACCCTATGTTTTGTACTAGCATTAGATATTTTGCTAAGTCTTGCATGCTACTTTTGCCTAATGCTAAGTTGGGAAATCCTAAGTAGTGTAGAATTGTAGAATTGCTAGGGAATTTTCCTAAGTTAAGTTATCATACCATGATTAGCCTATCTATTTAGCAAACAAGGGTTGGTGAAAATCTATACTTACTATGATGAAAATATTTCTAAGTCATGAGACTTATGCTTTCCTAATAAAACAACTAAGTCAAATTAACCTCCTGGGTGGAATGGAAGGATTGGGTTATGTTGAGTGTTTACACAAGGCCATGGACTTGGGTTGTGTATCTCACTTGTGGTATGCCACCCAGGCACAAAGGGATTTGGAGGCCAAGTGTTGAGAAAGCTTACAGTGCAACCACTTGGCAAAATGGGCTCTGCCTTGATCATATAGGTAGCTAGAACTTAGTCTTTTGGACAGTTGGTGGTAGAAGGGATTGATAGGTTGGAACACGTCCATTTGACTAAGGAAAGTCTTCTGAAAGGTCCTGTCTTGGGAAACCAAGTCTGGTGGGGAAAGTGCACAACCTCTGCAGATGGAAAATCTAAGTACTTAGCCATGTCCATGGCAATGGACAACTTGAGCATCAAGACATGGAAGCTACAAGAATCTCATCACTCCAACTTCTAAGTAAAAATTGGTGGGTGAACAAGGGTGAAGGACCCCAATGTCTATTGGTGGTTTCTAGGGAAATTTTTGATAAAGAAAAACTTAGTGATTTCAACTAATAGGTAAAACCTATTTTCAAGCAAAGAAAGCCAAGCTACACTTAGCCAAAATGCATATAGTAATATAGTCCACTAAAAATATACTAAGGTATCACTTGCCAATACTATTCCAAAGTATTGACCCTTTGTGGCTGTAACTTGTGATGTTGCAGGTTACTCCGATGAGGAGTAGGAGTCATGAGTCTACACTCAACATGCTTGCCTGTGGCACATGAAGATGAAGACTTATGTTTATTTACTTATTCCTTAAACTCTTGTATTAGGCCTATGGCCTTGAGTTGTAAAAGACTATGTTTTATCTCTAGAATGAATGTAATAAACGACCTATGTATCTGTGTACTTCATCTTAAACTGTGGATGCTAGCATTGATCCAGGGACTAGCATTGCAATCACAGGGATCCTTTCCTTTATAAAGGAGGGGTCTAACAAAACTATTAGCAAGCTGGAGCTAATCATAAACAGGCAAGAACTACTAAGCATTCATATTGACATACACCTTACACAAACAGGCTAAGCATGCTCACAGTGAAGAGTATATGTACAAGAATGAAAAAAATAGAGTTTGTTACCAGCCTCTTACCACACCTCGAGTTGTCTTAATATTCATTACTGCCCTTCACTTGTGTTACTTGAATAATTAACATGAAACCAAAATCCACTAAGGACGGCTGAACCCTGCAAAGAACTCACAAAACCAAAGAAGAACAACAAATATTTTTGGTGTTTTCAATTTTTTTAGAAGGCAACCAACGCAAAACCAAACAAATCAAAAGAAAAACAAAAACAAAAACTAAGATGCTCCAAGAACAACACAACTATGCATGAAACAATAAAAACGAAGTGTCTAGAAAGACCTGAGATTTTTATTGATGAAGAAGGGGATGCCTTGGGCACCCCCAAGCTTTGACGCTTGTACCTCTTCAGTAATTCTTCGGGTGACATGGAGTGTCTCCCCCCAAGCTTGAGCTTTTGTCCATTCTTCATCTCATTACATCATCCTATCTCTACACCTAAAATTTTTCTTTCATACAAAACTTCACACAATCTTCATTAGCAACATCAGTTTATTCAAAAGATATTAAACCTATGTCAAAGCTTTGGAACAGCAAGACTTTTCATTAAAAACACAAGATACTGTAGCAACTCCTTCAAACAGCTCAATTTCCCAAAACGAACCCGAAAAGGAGTCAATAAGAAGCAAATGCAAATAATGGCAGAAGTCTATCAAAACAAACCAGCAGGTAGAAACGGATTTTTCTGAAGACCTTCTGTTACTCAAATCAAAAAGTGCTGAACTAACGGAAGTTAGCTAACATACTGGGGGACTTATTCGTAAACTTTCAGCTCAATCCGAATTACATAGACAACTCATGATTTTTTATGGTGGAGAATAGAAATCTGTTTCGGGACAACAACTCCCCAAATCTTACTTCCCTCTCATTAGAGGTCATTCTTGGCACAAAAAGCAAACAAAAAGGATAAGGAGAGGTCATTAATGAAGTAATAACTTCCAAGACTCAAGGAAACTTGTCACATCCCAAAATTTTCCAAATTTTGAAATGTGAAAAATAAATGAACAAAATAAAAATTTGTTGAAATTTAGGGTGAGAAGAAACTTTTTGATTCCAATTGGAAACATCAAAACCTATTTTGATCAAATAAAATCCTAAAGGGATTTTAAAAGATAAACAAATAATAAATAAAGTTATCAAAGTTGGAATCACCATTTTTGGATCTTTAAATAAAAAGATATGGCTTTGATAAGCAAAGGTAGAAATATAAATAGGGACTATTTTAAAGAGACAAATTAATCTTGGCCAAGCATTTAAAATAAAATATTTTTTTTGACAAAAATAGTTAAGGTTTATTTAAATAAAACAATGAGGATTTATTTATATCCAAATTTCATTCAAGTATAGACATTTTCCTATTTTTGAATGATAATTAAAAAACTTATTAAAGTATTTTCAATTATATTTCAAAGTGTTATGTTTTTAATAAAACGTACTGAAAAGATTTTTGTAGAAATTTAGATTTCAAATAGATTTCTTAAAATATATTAAATCCTATTTGAATTAAAGACTAATGTCTATTTATTTAATTATTAATAGATCCTAAAAGAATAAAAGAATTATTTTATTTTGGTCATTGGAAGATGTTGTTAAACAGAATTCAACTATACCTAAAGTTTGGTGATGGTTTGAATTCAAATAGAGTTTGAATTGTTTGAAATAAAATCAAAACAGAAAAATAAAAGCATTCAGTATAAAAAAAATGAAACTAACCCAACCCATCTGGCCCAGCCCTGCAAGCCCAGCAGCGCAGCCCAACTAAACCCCCCGCGAAACGTTTTCACCCAAGCGCACTCACCGACCGGTGGACCCAAAAACACTCCTCCTCTCTGTCAGCCGGACCCCACTGGCCACCTCATCGTCATCAACCCCGCGTCGACCGTTCCCCTCGCAACCTCGCCGTTTACTGCCGTGTTTAATCTTCATGAATTCGCGTTGATGGCTGGATTAAACTCGCCAGTGACCATGCACACTTAAGCGTCATGCCCTCCTCTCTCTTTTCCCCCAAGCGCCATCTCCTCTCTGCCTCCAGGCTGCCGCAATCGCGAGCTCAAACCCTCTCTGCTCCGACGAGGTCTTCCATCGATTCCGGCGAGGACAGTCACCCTCTCGACCCTTGCTTTGCACGAGCTTGGCCAGCAGACTCCTGCGCATCTCCCAGTGCCAACCGCTTGGCCGCGCCCGCTCCACAACGTCGGCTACAAACTCGCCTGAGCACCACCGACGTCTGCCACTTCTCCGGCGACCCCTCCCCGTAAGTACCGACCACCCCGAACCCTCTTGATGATGCTCCCATGATCCCCAATACCGTACGCGTCTAACTGCATGCTCCGTTTGTCTTAGGGTGCTCTCAAGCCTCGCCCCCGATGATAACCAGAGACACCCGACGCCGCCACCGACTCCGGCGAGCAATCCACTCTGCTCCGGTGCGCCCCTCGACAAGCCGACCACACCTCGATCTTCACCTCGACCACGCGAACACGGTGAGCTACTCCTCCCTCTCCCTCGCTTCCTGAATCGTCGCCAATGCCACCGCCCGAGCGTGCGCCGCCGTGCACCGTCGAGCCAGGGCTGCCAGTTCTTGGCAGTGTACTGTGAGCCGTTCGATGTAGATCCAGCGATAGTGATAGAATCATTAAACAAAAGGGTATCGTGTGTTGTGTGCCATGCAATTTCCATTAGATCTAACAGCCAGTATTGCTTGATCCGTGCGAACCGGTACCGTCCA
This sequence comes from Avena longiglumis, assembly GCA_030063025.1. NCBI lineage: Eukaryota > Viridiplantae > Streptophyta > Magnoliopsida > Poales > Poaceae > Avena > Avena longiglumis. Next base: position 185,560,470 of record CP125974.1, on the reverse strand, counting down.
GTTAGATTCAGCCACGTGGCCAGAATCAGGATTTAAAATAGAAATTTGATCTATTAGATCTGCTAACTTGTAAAATTCATAACTTTAATTCTACAGGTCCAAATTTTGCAAATTTTATATCAATGGAATCATCAGAACAAGTACTTTGAAACAATGCACTTTGTTTAATGTTTTGCTTCTGTAAAATTGGTTGAAATTGCAGAAACATGTGTAGGCATAATTTGAATATAAAAATTTTTCTAGATATATTTTTAAGGTGAAATCTTTGATAAATGGATTGTTTTGAACCTACTGACCATAGGAACCAACTTATGGATTTAAAAATGTAATTTGTGCGACTAAGGAATAAATCCTTGATTTACCATTTCTAGTCAAATAAAAATATAGTTTGTGGTTTAGAAATGATTTTTTTGAGTAAAGCCTTTGGGAAGTGATGTGATTCAAACCTTCTGACCCTAAACACCAAATTTTGAGATTTAAGAACATATTTTATGAACCATATAAAGTCATTACTTTGCTAAAAGATATTTTCAACAACATAAAATGTCACCTTAGCATAATATTTGGTTTATGAGATGAAACCTTTTGCAAATGGTTTTACCACTTTTGTAAATGAACAATGAGAGCTTGAAATTGTTTAGAGCCTAGTAGAAACCACTTTTCCAAATAAAACTATCTTTTGCATGCTTGCATGCATGACCTTGTTTTTGTTATTTTATGTGTGATAAATTGTTTGAATACTAGTTGAATATGTGTTTGCTTGATTGAATTGTAGTGAAGTTAGAAGAGTGTGATATTTGCAAGATCAACAAGTGAAACAACATTCACTACTAAAAAGGCAAGTGACACTATCATCCATGTCCTACTATTTTCATTACACTTAGTGGATTTTTGTAACATGCATGATAAGGACTACTATATTTTATGCTATGCTAAATCCTATTACGATATCCTTACATCCTCCTCAGTGAAAACATTGTAGTTGTAGTATGCTTATCCCTGCTATATATTTGGGATGGGATACATGATATGATTATATGAAGTGTTGGAAAGATATATGTTTTATATAATAAAACAAGTACTCAATGAACCACCTGGGTGGAAAAGTATACTCAAGGTTGGACAAGGTAGCAACAAAAGGAACCATGTTTATATGGCTATCTTTTTGTGTGTGCACTAGAAGAAAACCACCCAGGGACTTAGAGATTGATCATGTTTCTCGTACAGTGGCTTCCGTGTACAGCCACATGCTAAATGGGCTCTGGCTTAGTCAACTACATAGTAGAAGACCCATGCATTGGCATCTTCAGGTTAACTAGAATTGTGTATGGGAAATATATCCCTACATTGGTGCCTGGTAGACAAGCTAGCATTGTGTATTGGGAGGACTTCTATGGGAAGACTTTGTCACATTCTCGATCTGCCAGTACTCCATTTTGGTGAGTATTTATCCAGCGGCTACTGGTGGCAACAAGACGAGATTGTGTCATGTGGGTAAAGTGTACAACTTCTGCAGAAGATCAAAATTCTAAGTACTTAGCCGTCTCCCCGATTACGGAAAACTCTGAGCAACTAAGGCCTGAAGCTATGGAAGATCTCGATATTACAATTTCTCAAAGTAAAACTTGATGGTGACAACAAAGGATTAGAAGCACTTGGAGTTTCCAAGGAGTTCAGAAAGATTTGACAAAAGATCAAAACTATTTTGAAAAGATAGGATAAAACTATATTGCTTTCTGCAAAAGAGCCTAAACCCTACTTAGCCAAATATGCATGTAATGATAGGATCCACTTATTTCTACATAGTAGTGAAACTTGCCAATACAACTCAAATGTATTGACCCTTGTGGCTACAACTTATTATGTTGCAGGTTTGTTTGATGTTAGTGAAGTGTGTTGAATAGGATTACAAGTATATAACCAACATGATTGCCTGTGGCACTTTGAAGATGAAGGACTCCATGCTATATAGTTATTCTACTGCATTGTAATGAGATAGCCAAATGAGCTATGTAAGATGTAATGAATTATTTTATTCTTGGTTATAAAGTTGTATTATGACCTTTGTTTCTTGATATTACATCTTAACTATGGATGCTAGCTATTGATCCAGGGACTAGCATTGTAAACACAGAGATCTCTACCTTATTAAATGTTGGGAACCTTACAAATGGTATCAGAGCACTGTGTTGCCTGTAGGATTGTAACCCTAGGATTGGACAAAACCCCTTAGAAAAATAGGAGTTGTATTTGTTCCAAAAATTATTTACAAACAATCTTGTAAACTCTTTCCTCAACCTTTTGGTTTTGAATTCTACATCTCTTCCTTTTCAACTTGATGGACAAAGCCTTCACCATGACCAATGACTTCAACTTTAGTTTCACCAAGGACTTCAACTTAGACATCACTAAGGACTACAAGTGAGAACCAAGAGACATTAGATTGCCTACCAAAAACATTGATATCATGTTAGTGTATGGATCATATCGACCTATGAGGTATGACTATACTAGGTTGATTATTTTAAGAAAACTTGTTGTTTCCTTCAACTCATGGGTTAAGATTATAAGTTGTTAAGTGAATGGTTGCTCGATGATTGCTTGATTGTTTGTTGAACTTGATTGTTTTGGGTGGTGTGTTTGAACTTCTTTAGATCTATCCATCATTACTTATCCCTATCAACCAACAGATGCCTCCCCGTCGTGCCAACCCCAACCAAAACAACAACAATGTCCCTCCCGAGATGCAGCAGATAATGACATCTCAAGCCCAACTGATGCAAATGATGACACAATTTCTGCAAAATCAGAATCATAACAACAACAACAACAACAAAAATCAAAATAATCCTCCAGCACATGATATGCTCACCAGGTTTCTGAAACTAAGGACTGCAAGATTCTCTGAAACAACTGATCCAATGGAAGCCAATGACTAGTTACGTTCGGTGAATAAGGACTTAGTGACTGTTGGCTGCACCGATGAAGAAACAGTTAGGTTTGCATCACATCTGCTTGAAGGACCAGCAGCAACATGGTGGGACAACTTTCAGATCACCACTCCCCTTGAGGATTTGAAATGGGATATTTTTGAGGATGGTTTCTGTACAGCTCACATCTCATCCTGAGTGATGAACTTGAAGAAAAAGGAATTCCACAATCTGAAACAGCGTCACCTCAGTGTGGCTGAGTATATTGAAGAATTCAACAATCTGGCACGCTATGCACCAGATGAAGTTGATACAGATGCTAAGAGGAAGGAGAAATTCCTCGAAGGACTTAATGATGAGTTGAACCTGCAACTATCTATTGCCTATGTCCCAACTTATCAATCACTCTGTGACAAAGCCACCATTTTGGAAAACAAGATGAATCGGGTTGAGGACAGAAAGAGGAAGCATAAAATCAAGTATCACTCAGGATCATCACAAAAGAAGCGTTCATTCAAAAAGAGCAATGAAGATTCTGAACCACATCAGTATCACCACAACAACAATGGAACTGATAATAATGGAAATGATACTGACAATGGAGATGACCTTGGTGAGAACCAACATGAAAACTTCAGGAAGAAGGACATTAGCCAGTTGCAGTCCTATAATTGTACGGAACTTGGACACTATGCATCAGACTGTCGTGAGAAGAAAAAGAAAAAGGATCTTAGAAGATCCAATGGAAATGACTCCAATGTGACCCAGAAAGGTCATGTGAACCACATTGACATGGATGGGAACTTTGAAGAGATAGAAGAAGTGGATGTCAGGAATTAGATAACTCAGTTGAGTTAGATAAGGATTCCTTGTCTGGATATTAAGTGTTGAACCCATAGTCAAGTGAACCATCAATGTAACCCTATGAGACTTTTATTTAAGGGTGGTAGTACCCTAGTTGCCTTGAAGCCAACTTGTAACCCTAGCCTTCCCAAATCTCGGGACGAGATTTCTTTTAAGGGTGGTAGCCTGTCACTTCCCAAAATTTTCCAAATTTTGAAATGTGAAAAATATATAAACAAAATAAAAATTTGTTGAAATTTAGGGTGAGAAGAAACTTTTTGATTCCAATTGGAAACATATTTTGATCAAATAAAATCCTAAGGGATTTAAAAAGATAAACAAATAATAAATAAAGTTATAAAAGTTGGAATCACCATTTTTGGATCTTTAAATAAAAAGATATGGTTTTGATAAGCAAAGGTAGAAATATAAATAAAGACTATTTTAAAGAGCCAAATTAATCTTGGCCAAGCATTTAAAATAAAATATTTTGTTTGATAAAAATAGTAAAGGTTTATTTAAATAAAACCATGAGGATTTATTTATATCCAAATTTCATTCAAGTATAGACATTTTCCTATTTTTGAATGATCATTAAAAAACTTATTAAAGTATTTTAAATTATATTTCAAAGTGTTATGTTTTTAATAAAACCTACTGAAAAGATTTTTGTAGAAATTTAGATTTCAAATAGAGTTTTTAAAATATATTAAATACTATTTGAACTAAAGACTAATGTCTATTTATTTAATTATTAATAGATCCTAAAAGAATAAAAGAATTATTTTATTTTGGTCTTTGGAATATGTTGTTAAACATAATTAAACTATACCAAAAGTTTGGTGGTGGTTTGAATTCAATTAGAGTTTTTATTGTTTGAAATAAAATCAAAACAGAAAAAGAAAAGCATTCAGTATAAAAAAATGAAACTAACCCAACCCATCTGGCCTAGCCCAGCAAGCCCAGCAGCGCAGCCCAACTAAACCCCCTCTGGCGAAACGTTTTTCACCCAGAAGCGCACCCGCCCCCTCGCTGACCAGTGGACCCAGTAAACACTCCCTCCCTCTCGATGTCAGCCGGACCCCACTGGCCACCTCATCGTCATCAACCCCGCGTCGACCGTTCCCCTCGCAACATCGCTGTTTACTGCCGTTTTTAATCTTCATGAATTCGCTTTGATGGCTGGATTAAACTCGCCAGTGACCACGCACACTTAAGCGCCGTGCCCTCCTCTCTCTTTTCCCCCAAGCGCCATCTCCTCTCTGCCTCCAGGCTGCCGCAATCGCGAGCTCAAACCCTCTCTGCTTCGACGAGGTCTTCCATCAATTCCGGCGAGGACAGTCACCCTCTCGACCCTCGCTTTGCACGAGCTTGACCATCAGACTCCTGCGCATCTCCCAGTTCCAACCGCTTGGCCGTGCCCGCTCCACAACATCGGCTACAAACACGCCTGAGCACCACCGATGTCTGCCACTTCTCCGGCGACCACTCCCCGTAAGTACTGACCACCCCGAACCCTCTTGATGATGCTCCCATGATCCCCGGTACCGTACGCATCTAACTGCATGCTTCGTTTGTCTTAGCGCGCTTTCAAGCCTCGCCCCCGACGACAACCAGAGACACCCGACGCCGCCACCGACTCCAGCGAGCAATCCACTCTGCTCCGGTGCGCCCCTCGACAAGCCGACCACACCTCGAGCTTCACCTCGACCACGCGAACACGGTGAGCTACTCCTCCCTCTCCCTCGCTGTAACACCCTCGGAATCGACCCTATGCAAGTTTTAGCGAAACCCGCCAAACCCGCATAGAAACGATTCAAAGGTGCCCACCAGGCACTTTCGTGCGGGTGGAAAACGAAGTAATAACATTACACAACAGTCCTCGATGGGACCCACAGAACAGATATATACAGCAGCGACTCAAAGAGTCAAGAATACAGATATAATATACAAAGATCCAAATCACCTTGAAAATGATACAGCGTCCGAGTACGGACAAGATGCAAATTGAGCTAAGAGCCCTGAAGAATAACCAATGGCGTCCATAACCCTGCCCAGGCCAAGCCGGAAGGGTAACCCTGCTAACGACGTCGATCTCAAAACCTGCTTAAACAAAAGGGGTGCCGACAAAGGCAAAGGAAAAGAGGAGCGTCAGTACTGAGGCCAGTACACGGCGAGGCTAGAATTCGGCGGTCCTCACCTACATAGGTATGGTGGACTGAAGCGGCAGCGGCAGCATGCACTAAACAACCTATAGGGACTCGATATAACTGGCGGCTATCAGAGAGGGGTAAGAAAGACCTATTCGGATCCAACCTGAATCTAACACCAAACAAACCCATCCTGGTATTTCCCCCCTCGAGACCAAACGAGGCAGTCCACCGAGGAACTCACACAGTTGGCAGTTTTATTTATTCAGTTATCGTTGCAGCAATTACTAGTCAGGTATAGATAGTCATTCTGATAAAATAAGCAGTGGGCACTTTTAGTTAACCATTCCGTTATAGTTGCAACACTTACTAGTCAGATACAATTAGCATGAGATATCCCAAAACCCAGCAGTTGTTGGTACTTTTATTTAGCCATTCCATTGTAGTTGTAATACTTACTAGTCAGATACAATTGTCGCAAGCGACAAACCAAACAAGCAATTGTTGGTAGTTTTATTTAGCCATTCCATTATAGTGAAGCTGATTACTAGTCATTATAAAGTCAAATTTATAGCACTACTTTATTCATAGTTTTCTATGATCGAGATACTATGATCCAAGTCGTCCATAACCGCGGACACGGCTTTCAGAAAGTTTTACCCGGCCGGGGTGCACAAATAGCAACACACACTCGATCAACCTCGGAAAAAACCAAATCAAAACCCCACGAGTCCTTCACGACAAAGCAATCACAGGATTCAGAAATATTTCAGGGGGCCACCCCGTTGAGTAGACCCGCAACGAAGTTAGCTGACTCCGAGACGGACTCAAGGTTTGCGCTGGTCAGAAACGTATCGGGAACCCAAAACTGGGATTGTCGATACCGCGAAAACACTCCGCTTACCTAAACAGTACAGGTGCTCCTCGCACAATCGTAATAAAGCAGTAAAGCATGGCATAGGTACAGGATAGTAAATAAAACCTCAAACTAGTTTGTGGCCCCAAGAAATAAGACTGAATCAAGCTCTGGCTCAGGGGGGTCCCATAATCCTCCCGGATGTGGATAGCGCGATAATTCAAGGAACAGGTATCAAGTACTCGGGGTCCTACGGGACACAAGTGGACGGTTAACAACCAAATAACATCTATTGCCCACCTGTGCCTCTGCTTACTTACTTCAATTTTAGTTGTTAAACAGAAATTAAAGTGAACGGTAATGAAAGCCAAGATCATCTCCAACATTGAACATGCGGCAATACTCCAACACCTGTGGCACTGGACGACACGCAACAACACTTGAGCAAGCGACTACGACGCGCAAGTCCAACTATCTACCAAACAACAGGTAATAGGATGTGTCCAAGGCAATATAAGGCTGCAAGGGATACCATGGGCACGAAAACTAGAGCATCGCAACGCAGATAGCAATAGATCAACAGGAGGGAAATAAATACTATAAAAGTAAGATAGGTAGAAAGGGGGAGATGCTCGCGTGAAAACATTGTCGAAGGTTCATTTCGAAGATCGGGGCGAAGCTCACATCAACTCAACGACCTTATCCGCGAAGAAGCAAAACACTAGAATAAACACCGGATGCAATATTTAATACTACGGCAAAAGATCGGGCATGATGCATGTATGATGCATGGCATGGTAAAGGTGCAATGCAATTGGGCAATATTAAGCGGAACCGGGGTCCCGACAACTAATTAAACGGTTCGAGTTATTTAGATACCCCGCAAATTAAATGTTGTATTAGCAAGGCAAATAAGTTACCGGTTCGCTAAACAAATTTAAATGGGACCAATATGAGACTAGATTTGCCCGCATATGGGCCCCATATTTAATTAGGTGAATCGGCCTAAGGCCCCCAAACCACACAAATATGCATGCGAGTATGACAATTTAATATGCATCAATTTGTTATTACATTTATAAAAATAGGGTTCGAGAAAAGGGGTCACACATTAGGGTTCGGCAGATCTTGGTTCCGGGGTTCGGGGTCCGGTCTCAGGGTTCTCGGGTCCGTGAAGGCGTGCTTGGCGTCCGGCGGTAGATCTTGTCGGGATCGCGGTCGTCAGGTCGTGTATCGGGACGGTCTTGGCGTTCGGGGGTGCAGTGCTTGACGTCCTTGGCATCCGGGTTCTCGGCCATCGCATCCGGGAAGGAGATCATGGCTCGGGGCTGCGGATCCTCGAGATCGGGGCCTTCGGATCCGTGACGTAGGCCTTGGCGTCCCTGTCGGAGTACTCGGGTGTCATTGCCGGACTTGGATCGGCAGCGGGTCGTCGACTAACCACAGAGGATCCGATGGCGGCATCGATCGGAGTCGTGCGTCTTGGGGTGGTCATCTCACTCTTGGTCCAGAATGGGCATCTCCACATCATAGCAGCACACCCATCTTACTGATTCCCTTCACCATCTGAACTAGCAGTGGCAAACCAACATTTCGTGCATACTCCTACTGAAAGCCATTAACATAGCACAGACGGGTCAACGGGATTGAAGGCACGACAACAGGAACCCAAGGTTCTCGGCAGATGTTGGTGCAGAGGATAACCGGCTGCTGGAGAGCTTGGTCAGGCCATGGCAGGGTCGGCCATCGCAGGACGACGCGGAACCGGGCAGAAGAGGAGGCGGGCGAGCGCAGGCCACGACCGGACGCGGAGGCCGGTGGATGCTCGTCGGGCAGCATCGACGGCGACGCGGCCAGGCGCGAGGAGAGCGGGGGCAGCGACCTCGGGGCAGGTTCCACGGCAGGGAGGCGCTGCTGCGGGGAGAGGAAGGCCCGAGGCGGCGCTTGGAGACGAGGCTCGCCGGCGGCGCGGCTTGCCGGAGGCAGCAGCAGCGGGAGGGGACTGGCGACGGCCAGGAGGGCGGAAGGAGAGGAAGCGAAGCGGGCGGCTGGCGGGCGAGGAGCTCGAGGGGGCGGTCCGCGTCGGGGAGGCCGCGTGAGGGGAAGACGCGGTGGCGGCGGAGGAGGACGAGGAGCGGGGCGCGTGGCGGAGGTGGAGGTCGGCTCAATGGCTCACTGGGGCGAGGGTGGAGAGGAGAGAGGGGGCGGGGCGAGGTGACCGTCGGGGAGAGGAGAGGAGGCGGGAGGCGACTCGCCGGCGGGGAGGCAGACGCGACGGAGGAGGTCGGCCTGGGGCGAGCGGGCAGAGAGGAGAGGAGGGGAGGCGAGGGAGAGACGCGGGGTCGGGGAAGAGAGAGGAGGAAGACGCGTGGGGGAGGAAGAGAGGCAGGTGGGGCCGGTGGGGTCAGGGAGAGAGTGGGCCTGGGGGTGTGGTGGGCAGGTGAGGGCCCAGGTGTCGGTGGGGGTCGTTGACCATGGGAGAGGGAGAGAGAGGAGTGGAGTGGGGTTGTGGGGTGGGGCAGGGGAGAGGAGGTGAGGTGGCAGCGGGTTGGGGTTGGGCCAGGCTGTCGGTGCGGGAGAGAGAGAGGGGGTAGGTGGGACTGGGGTGAGAGAAGGAGTGGAGGGAAAAGAAGAGGATTGGTTAGGTGGCAAGGTGGGTAGGGATTGGGGGAGAGGGTGAGATGGCAAGCTGAGATTGGTGGGTAGATTAGGACTAGGTAGATTAGGGATTTTGGGGTGGACCGATTTATTCTGGGGGTGGTCGACTGGGTCGAATCGGCCCGTTCGACTGCACCACTAAAAATAATTAAATATTTTATTTATTTCAAACAGGGCTTTTGCAAACCAATAGCAGACAAAACAAAATAATCCGGAGACCCGCGTTTTGTGTTTGACAAAGACGGGGCGTTTAGAAAACAAAAATAGGTTTTTCCGCAAATAGTTTTATGCAAGCAAATGCAAGATGATGACGATGCTCAAATGCAATGTGGCATGATGACATGAGCATGCGGTCATGATGATGCAATGCACAAAAACAACGCTATTTTCTAGTAGTGGTTTTAGCGGGATGCCACACTCGCTTCCTAAATCGTCGCCAATGCCACCGCCCGAGCGTGCGCCGCCGCGCACCGTCGAGCCAGCACTGCCAGTTCTTGGCAGTGTACCATGAGCCGTCCGATGTAGATCCAGCGATAGAGATAGAATTATTAAATGAAAGGGTATCGTGTGTTGTGTGCCGTGCGATTTCCATTAGATATGACGGCCAGTATTGCTTGATCCGTGCGAACCGGTACCGTCCAGTTAGATTCAGCCACGTGGCCAGACTCAGGATTTAAAATAGAATTTTGATCTATTAGATTTGCAAACTTGTAAAATTCATAACTTTAATTCTAAACGTCCAAATTTTGCAAATTTTATATCAATGGAATCAGCAGAACAAGTACTTTGCAACCATGCACTTTGTTTAATGTTTTGCTTCTGGAAAATTGGTTGAAATTGCAGAAACATGTGTAGGCATAATTTGAATATAAAAATTGTTCTAGATATATTTTTAAGGTGAAATCTTTGCTAAATGGATTGTTTTGAACCTACTGACCATATGAAACAACTTATGGATTTAAAAATGTAATTTGTGAGACTAAGGAATAAATCCTTGATTTAAACCATTTCTATCTTTTGCATGCTTGCATGCATGACCTTGTTTTTGCATGCTTGCATGCATGACCTTGTTTTTGTTATTTTATGTGTGATAAATTGTTTGACTGCTAGTTGAATATGTGTTTTCTTGATTGAATTGTAGTGAAGTTAGAAGAGTGTGATATTTGCAAGATCAAGAAGTGAACCAACATTCACTACTAAAAAGGCAAGTGACACTATCATCCATGTCCTACAATTTTCATTACACTTAGTGGATTTTTGTAACATGCATGATAAGGACTACTATATTTTATGCTATGCTAAATCCTATTAGGATATCCTTACATCCTCCTCAGTGAAAACATTATAGTTGTAGTATGCTTAGCCCTGCTATATATTTGGGATGGGATACATGATATGATTATATGAAGTGTTGGAAAGATATATGTTTTATATAATAAAACAAGTACTCAATGAACCACCTGGGTGGAAAAGGATACTCAAGATTGGACAAGGTTGCAACAAAAGGGACCATGTTTATATGGCTATCTTTTTGTGTGTGCACTAGAAGAAAACCACCCAGGGACTTAGAGATTGATCATGTTTCTCGTACAGTGGATTCCGTGTACAGCCACATGCTAAATGGGCTCTGGCTTAGTAAACTACATAGTAGAAGACCCATGCATTGGCATCTTCAGGTTAACTAGAATTTTGTATGGGAAATATATCCCTACATTGGTGTCTGGTAGACAAGATAGCATTGTGTATTGGGAGGACTTCTATGGAAAGACTTTGTCACATTCTCGATCTGCCAGTACTCCATTTTGGTGAGTACTTATCCAGCGGCCACTGGTGGCAGAAAGATGAGATTGTGTCATGTGGGTAAAGTGTATAACTTCTGTAGAAGATCAAAATTCTAAGTACTTAGCCGTGTCCCCGGTTATGGACAAGTCTGAGCAACTAAGGCCTGAAGCTATGGAAGATCTCGACATTCCAATTTCTCAAAGTAAAACTTGATGGTGACAACAAGGGATTAGAAGCACTTGGAGTTTCCAAGGAGTTCAGAAAGATTTGACAAAAGATCAAAACTATTTTGAAAAGATAGGATAAAACTATATTGCTTTCTGCAAAAAAGCATAAACCCTACTTAGCCAAATATCCATGTAATGATAGGATCCACTTATTTCTACATAGTAGTGAAACTTGCCAATACAATTCAAATGTATTGACCCTTGTGGCTGCAACTTATTATGTTGCAGGTTTGTTTGATGTTAGTGAAGTGTGTTGAATAGGATTACAAGTCTACAACTAACATGATTGCCTGTGGCACTTTGAAGATGAAGGACTCCATGCTATATAGTTATTCTGCTGCATTGTAATGAGATAGCCAAATGAGCTATGTAAGATGTAATGAATTATTTTATTCCTTCTTATAAAGTTGTATTATGACCTTTGTTTCTTAATATTACATCTTAACTGTGGATGCTAGCTATTGATCCAGGGACTAGCATTGTAAACACAGGGATATCTACCTTATTAAAGGTTGGGAACCTTACAAAACTCTTGGGTTATCTCCCAACAAGTACTTTTCTTTAACGCCTTTAAGTTAGGCATGACGAAGAGCAAAGATTGGAAAGGAGAAAAATAAAAGTGAGCAAGTATAACCACTGTGAAAACATTATTTTGTTCATTAAAATCCTTTTGTTAACAAGGTTGATCAAGTCTTGTTACCAAAACAATCTTATATGAAACAAAACTTTGCATTCCACAAGGTGATTATGTTACCTCATACTTGATAGCAATGGTCCCAATCATAATAATTTCAAAATTTTCTTGTGGAATGGGACAATATATTTCTCCAACCTTGATGCTCTCAATATTTTCAATGGAATTCAGGCAATATCTCTTAACAACCTTATTGGGGAAATAGATAGTGTGCTCTTTGTCATTAATATTGAATGTTACTTTTCCTTGATTGCAATTGATGACAAAGAATCGCAGATAAGAAAAGGTCTCCCAAGAATAATAGACATATTATCATCTTCATGCATTTCAAGCACAACAAAATCAGTTAAGACCATGCAATTATGAGCAACTTGAACAGGAACATCCTCACATATACCAACAGGAATAGTAGTTAACTTATCAGCCATTTGCAATATATCAGTTGGTATTAACTTTTCTAGCTTGAGTCTCTTATAGAGAGAAAAAGGCATAACACTAACTCCAGCTCCCAAATCACATAAGGAGTTCTAACATAATTATTCTTAATAGAGCAAGGAATAGTTGGTATACCTGGATCACCAAGTTTCTTTGGAACCTTACCATTGAAGGAGTAATTATCAAGCAGAGTAGAAATCTCCTCATTAGGAATCTTCCTTTTATTAGATACAATATCCTTCATATAGTTTGAATAAGGAGGCAACTTAATAGCATCAGTCAAAGGAATTTGCAATAATAAAGGTTTCATCCACTCACAAAACTTGTTGCAGTGTTCTTCCTCCTTTGACTTATGTTTCTTATCTGGAAAAGGCATAGGTTTCTGCACCCAAGGTTCTCTCTCTTTACCATGTTTATTAGCAATAAAATCCTCCTTTGTGTACCTAGTGTTCTTAGTGTGCTTCACAGGTTCTTCCTCACCTTCCTCCTTATCAAGAGACTCATTTTTATCATTACCACTCTCAGTTTCAGCATCAAAGACAGATATACTATTAGGATCTATAGCAGGTTCAAGTGGTTCCTCAACTCTCTTATGTTTCTTTTTCTTCCTCTTACGAGGACTACCACTATCTTCACCTTGTTGAGAATCCTGCTCTATTCTTTTAGGGTGTCCTTCAGGATATAAAGGATCTTGAGTAGCTTCACCACTCCTATTTTTAATTCCATAAGCATGTTTATTTCCTGAAGAATTAACTAGCATATCTTTTTGTATCTTAGCAAGTTGATCAAGTTGAGTTTGAACCATTTGAAAGTATTTGCAAAGCATTTTAATATCATTAGAAGTTCTTTCCACAATATCTTTCAAATCATGGATAACTCTAGAGTTTTCCAATAAATGATTCTGAACTTGTTTATTAAAATTACCTTGTTTAACAATAAATGTGTCAAGTTACTCTAAGCATTGATCAGGAGCCTTAACATAAGGAATATCACCTTCATTAAATTGGAGAGAGTGTATCTCAATAGTAGATGAGTGGGGAATTGGCTTACATAATTCTTCTATAGGAGGTAGATTCTTCACATCTTCAGCTCTAGTACCTTTCTCCTTTAGACACTTCTTAGCTTCCTTCATCACTTCATCATTCAGTGCAATGACTCCCCTCTTCTTTGTTGTTGGTGCTGGAATTGGTTCAGGAACAACTGGTTCAGGAGTAATAGGCTCAGGTGTATTCATCTTAGTTGAAGTCCAATCATCATAATTCTTGCTTATCTTGGTCATTAATTCTTCAGCATCTGTAGGAGTTCTTTTCCTGAAAACACAATCAGCAAAGTTATCTAGGTAGGTCCTAGAATCATCAGTTAGTCCATTATAATAAATATCAAGAAGATCATTCTTAGGTAATGGACATCCAGGATGTGCATGAATCAAGGAACATAATCTTTTCCATGACTCAAGCAATTTCTCTTCTTCTCCCTGTTTAAAATAAAAAATGCAAAGCAGCATGTCTAGCACTGGGAGGAAAATATTTATGGAAGAAAGAAGCAATCAGGGCTATCAATGGAACCAGGAGGTAATCTATTAAACCAATCCCTAGCTTCTCCTTTAGTGAAAAAGGGAAGATCTTAGAAACAAAGTATTTACGCATCTTAACATCATTAGAGAACAAAGCACTCATAGTAGAAATCTCATTCATATGAGCCACAACACTCTCATTTTCAGTCCCACAAAAAGGTTATTTCTCAACAATATCTAAATAAGACAAATCAAGAGAGAAATCATAATCTTTATCTTTAATATCTATGGGAGAAGTGGAAAACTTAGGATCATAGGACAACTTAGGCATAATAGTACGTCTAGCAAGGAGACTCTTCATAGCACTAGTACCATGTGTGTTTCGGCACTCTTCAACAAATTCATCAGTGAGCTCAATGTAACCATCATTAATATCATAACTCTCACGAGACTCAGGTGAGCTAACAGGTGTAATATTGTATTCACTAGGAGTTTTGGTATTTCTTAGACTAGCCATAGTAGCATCTAGAAAAGTACATAATGAACCACTCGCATCAAGCACAGTCGAATTAACATCATGAGCATCAAAAGCAGTTTCAGATTCAGCAGTAGTAGCAGTGTGTGTAGCATGAGTATGTGGTGGTGGTGTGACAAGCTTACTTATAACAGACGGTGAATCAAGAGCAACAGAGGTGTTTAGGACTGTACCTATTGTAGTGGATGGTAAAATAGGTAACTTTCCATCACGAGCCTTCCCCATGATGAAAGGAGTAGCAGTGAACAATAATAGATCCAAGTGAACTTATAAATAAATCTATGATCCCCAGCAACAGCGCCAGAAAATAGTCTTGATGACCCACAAGTATAGGGGATCACAACAGTCTTTGCGGGTAGTATTACCCAATTTATTGATTCGACACAAGGGGAGCAAAAGAATACTTGCAAGCCTTAACAAATGGGTTGTCAGTTCAGCTGCACCTGGAAATAGTTCTTGCTCACAGAAGTTTATCAGTAGCAACAGTTTGTAGTAGCAACAGGAAAGCAACATCAGCAGTAACAGCAACAGTGAAACATGAGCAATAGTAACAGTAACGGTAACAGTAGGATTCGAGTGCAGTGGGCATAGGTATGGATGGACGGGCGTTGCATGGACGAATCTAAACATGTAACTTCAAGACCTAGGGCATTGCAGATAAATAATAACAAGCATCCAAGTACTAAACAATCCTAGGAATGTGCTCCAAATATAGTCATACGTTCTTGCAATCAGAACTTGCACAACATCTTCATCCGACCAGCCGTGGCAATGGGCCTCTAGGGAACTACTGGCAATTAAGGTGCTCCTTTTAATAGAGCACCGAAGCAAAGCATTAACACTCTATGAACACATGTGATCCTCACACCACAGCCATCCCCTTCGGTTGTCCCAATTGTTGTCACTTTGGGGCCTTTGGATCCGGACAATGATATGTGTACCCAACTTGCAGATAAGATCACAAACAATACTATCATAATGATTCAATAATAAGTTTAGATCTGAGATCATGGCACTCGGGCCCTAGTGACAAGCATTAAGCACAACAAGTTGCAACAAAGTCAAATAGCACTAATAGAGATACTAGGCACTATGCCCCTAACAGATCTTATTCGATTACATGATAGAACTCATCCAATCCCTACCATACTGTAGAGGTCCCAACCTTCAATAAGGTAGAGATCCCTGTGTTTACAATGCTAGTCCCTGGATCAATAGCTAGCATCCACAGTTAAGATGTAATATCAAGGAACAAAGGTCATAATAAAACTTTATAACCAAAAATAACATAATTTTATTACATCTTACATAGCTCATTTGGCCATTACATTACATTGCAGCAGAATATCTGTAAGCATGGGATCCTTCATCTTCAAAGTGCCACAGGCAAACATGTTGGTTGTAGACTTTGTATTCCTAATCAATCAATCTTCACTTAAAATCAATCAAACCTGCAACATTACAAGTTACAGCCACAAGGGTCAATACATTTGAATTGTATTATCAAGTTTCACTACTATGTAGAATATAAGTGGATCCTATCAATACATGCATATTTGGCTAAGTAGGGTTTTAGGCTCATTTGCAGAAAGCAATAATTTATCCTATCTTTTCAAAATGGTTTTGTTCTTTTGTCAAATCTTTCTGAACTCCTTGGTAAATCCCCAAGTGTTTCATGTCTTTGTCAAAATCTCTTGAGCTCCTTGATAAATCCCGAAGTGCTTCAAGTTTTTATCAAAATCTCTGGAGCTCCTTGGTACACCCCAAGTACTTCAAGTTTTTATAAAAATCTCTTGAGCTCCTCGGTACACCCCAAGTGCTTCAAGTCCTTTGTTGTCACTTTAAAGTTTTGCTTTTAGAAATTGGAATGTTGAGATTTCCCATAGCTTCAAGCTTTAGTTGCTCAGTATTGTCCATAACCAGGGACACGGCTAAGTACTTAGATTTTTTTGATCTTCTGCAGAAGTTGTACACTTTACCCACATGACACAATCTCATCTTGTTGCCACCAGTGGCCGCTGGATAAGTACTCACCAAGATGGAGTACTGGCAGATTGAGAATGTGACGAAGTCTTTCCAGAGGGTCCTCCCATACACCATTGCTAGCTTGTCTTCAGGCACCAATGTAGGGTTCCTAGTTCCCTCATTTACAGTTAACCTGAGGACAATGCATGAGTCTTCCCAATGTAGTTGACTAAGCCAGAGCCATATTAGCATGTGGTCGCATACCTAAATCCACTGTTGGAGAAACATGTTCAATCTCTAAGTCCCTGGGTGGTTTTCTTTTGGTGCACAACACAAAGAGATTGCCATCGACATGGTTCCTTTTGTTGCCACCTTGTCCAAAACTTGAGTATCATTGTCCACCCAGGTGGTTCATTGAGTACTTGTTTTATTATATAAGACACAAGTCTTTTCTCATCTTTATAAAATCTCAACATGTATCTCTTCTCAAAAAATGTTGCATGGCTAAGCATTTTACAACTACATTGTTTCACTAAGGAATATATAAGGTATCCTATTAGGATTTAGCATAGCATAAGTATAGAAATTCTTTTCATGCATGTTTTCAAAATCCACTAAGTATAAGAAAATAGTAGGAATTTGGATGATAGTGTAACTTGCCTTTTTGGTAGGGAATGTTGGTTCACTTCTTGATCTTGCTAATCTCACACTCTTCTAACTTCACTATAAGTCAATGAAGCAAACACAAATTCAACTAGCGTTCCAACCAATAATCAAACAATTCAACACACATAAAATAATAGAAACTAAGTCATGCATGCAAGCATGCAAAAGATATTTTTATTTGCAAAAGTGGTTTCTACAAGGCTCTAAACTTTGTAAGGTTCAAAGTGGTCATTTTCCAAAGTGGAAAAACCATTTGCAAAAGGGTTTTATCTATATATCATTTTTAAATCAAATCATCATTTCATGTGATTGAAATTGTTTTTAGCAAAGCAACAATTTTACATTGTTCACCAAATAAGTTGCTAATTCACAAAACTTGGTGTTTTGGGTCAGTAGGTTTCAATCAAAATATTTTCTAAATGTTTTGCTCAAAGATCAATTCCATAACAAAATCAATATTTTTATTTGGCTAGAAATGGGCTAATTCAATTATTCAATCCTATTATTCACCAAATACATTTTTAAATCCATGGGTTGTTTCCTAGGGTCAGTAGGTTCATAACAAACCATTTTGCAAAGATTTCAACCTCAAAATCATTTTGGAATTATTTTTATAACCTAAACAAGCATACAAATGTTTCTACAAAAAAAACATTTTACCAGAAGATTTTTACTAAACAAATTGCATGGTTGGCTAGGGCTTGCTCCACTGATTCCATTGATATAAAGTTTGCAAATTTTGGACGTGTGGATCAAAAGGTACAAGGTTTACAAATTTGCATATAAATCAGATTCAAACTTTGTTTTAAACAGAACTGGTGCCACGCGACGCAATACTATTGGGCGGTACCGGTTCGCACGGATAGCGTTCTGTGGTTCGTTGGATCTAAACAGATCGCACGGCGCTGAGATGCTACTTACCACTTCGTCTAGCTTCTATCGCATTCGTCCGATCTAGATCCTATGGACACTACTGCTTGGTTAACAACGGGCGGCGCTGTGCGGCGGCTGGCGGCGGCGACGCTCAGACGGTGGCGGTACTGGCGATGCAGTAAGCAAAGAGAGAGGGGGAGGTGCTCACCGTGATCGTGGTGACGCTCTGATGCTCAAGGTACGGTCAGCTCGTCAAGTGGCGCTCTGGTTCCAGCGGGATTTCTCGCCGGAGTTGAGTCTGACTACGGCCACGCTCTGTCGTTGTCGAGGACGATGCTACGGGTCACGAGGAAACAAATGGGATGCATGGTCAGACGCGCAAACACATGGCGATGATGCGTGCGTGATTGAGAGGGCTCGGGGCGGTTGGTTCTTACCAGGAAAACTCGCCGGAGAGAGAAGCAGACGCGGCGACGCTCAGTCGAGGTGGTTGCCGATGTTCTGGGTCACCAGAGGAAGTGTGGCTGGGGTCAGTGGATGCGCAAAGTGATGGAGATCCAGTGAGCGTGAACTAGAGAGGAGGAGGCGGCGTGTACTCACCGGAATTGTTTGCGGAACTCGTCGGAGCAGTGGCGATACGAGGCGAAATAGTCGTAGCCTGTGTTGGAGATATGCCCTAGAGGCAATAATAAATATGGTTATTATTATATCTTTGTGTTTATGATAAATGTTTACATTCATGCTATAATAGTATTAACAAGGAAACATTAATACTTGTGTGATTTGTAAACTTAATTTGAAGTCCCTGGTAAAGCCTCTATATAATACCAGCTTGTTGGTTAATAGATGATTGTGGTTTCCTTATCATGAACATTGAGATGTTATTAACAACAAGATCATATCGTTAGGAGAATGATATGATGGACATACTCCTATAGATAAGCGTAGCATAAAGATCAAGTCATTTCAATAGTTCAATTGCTATATGCTTTCTGATACATAGTAACCTAATTCCTTCGACCATGAGATCATGCATATCACCTTTACCGGATGGATGCTTTGATGACATCAAACACCACACCGTAACTGGGTGGCTATAAAGGTGGCATTGAGTGTTCGGAAAGTATTGGTTGAGACACATGGATCAAGAGTGGGATTTGTCCATCCATATGACGGATAGATATACTCTAGGCCCTCTCGGTGGAATGTCATCCAATTAGCTTGCAAGCATGTGACTGGCTCACAAGGGATCACATATCACGGGAACGAGAAAAGAGTACTTATCAGTAACGAGGTTGAACTAGGTATGCAGAGATACCGACGATCATAACCTCGGATAAGTAAAGTATCGTGAGACAAAGGGAAATTGGTATCGTATGTAAGTGGTTCATTCGATTGCAAAGTAATCGTAGAAATATGTGGGAGCCATATGAATTTCCAGATTCCTCTATTGGTTATTGTTCGGAGAAGTGTCTCGATCATGTCCGCATAATTCACGAACCGTAGGGAGACACACTTAAGGATTCGACGTTGTTTTGATTAGTTATGGAATGATGAAAAAGAGACCGAATGTTGTTCGGAGTCCCGGATGGGATCCGGGATATCACGAGGAGATCCGGATGGGACCGAATAAGATTCATATAAGGAAAGTCCCGTTTCGGAGTTGGGGAATGTTTCCGGTGTTTTCATCGGGAATGTTCTAGAATGTTCCGGAATGTCCGGCACTCCGAAGGGGAAGGGTACATGGATGTGTTGTATCAAGTTGGTATGATTGCATCATGTACTAAGTGTCATTGCTGTTCCAAATAAAGGATTAATTCAAATCCTAGTTTGAAAAGTCAAATAGCTAAATTGAAAAGTCAAATGGCTAAATTTGGAAAGAGGAAAAGAGGAGCAAGGTGAAACCGAGTTGGGGAGGGAGTCCCTCCTCCCCAAGCCGGCGCACCACCCAAGACGAGTTGGGGAGGGACTCCACTCCCTCCACTTGGCTGTCCGGCCCCTCCAACTATATAAGGAGGGGCATGGCTCCCTCCTAGGACACACAAGTACCTCTCCTCCAAACCCTAGCTTGGCGCCACCACCTTCTGCAGCTGCCGCCGCCTCCTAGGGTTGCCCTAGACGCCGACTTGGGGTGCCCCAAACCCTAGCCGCCGGCTCTAGCACCTCCTCCTTGGTGTGTCTAAAACCTAGATCGCCGAGGATCTCTCTCATACTCCACCATACTCGCTCCGGCTTAAGGCGAAGCCCTGCGATATCTCCCCTCTACTTCCGGTACCACGCCGTTGTGCTGCCGGAATCGCGAGGAGAGTGCTACAACCTCCGCTGCCTGCTGGAACAAGGGAGAGGAAGGTCTTCACGAAACCGAACGTGTGACCGATCATGGAGCGCTTAACGCAATAGCGGAAGGATCATCTACGCGATCTTGAGATCGGGAAGAGTACGACTACATCACCCACGAGAATCCGCCTCGTTAAACACTTTGGAATCTTCGAGGTGAGTTATTCCTTCGACTCGTTGCTACAACCTAGTAGATAGATCTTGGCTTGTTTGTTTGTATGGTAGAAATTTTTGTTTTCCATGCTACGAAAACCCTACAAAGTGGTATCGGACCCGTGTCTATATGTAGATCTGTTGCAGTAGAACACAATGGTCATTGTGGGCGTTGATGCTTTTATTGTCGATTGCTTCTTGTGTACTTTGCATCTTGCGGTATGTTGGGATGAAGCGGCCGCTAACCTTACATGACATCGTTCATGAGACTTGCTCCACGCTTGACATGCAACTTGTATTGCATAAGTGGCTTTATGGTCGCTTTCTCCTAGCATAGTTAAGATCCAATTTACAACGGGTGATTAACAATACTAGTATCAATGTTGTGGTTCTTGTTCATAAGTTAGAACGACACTTATTGAAAGCCCCAAACCACGTAAAACATGCAAAGAAAGTAGAGGCGTCTAACTTTGTTTTGCAGGGGTGTGCTGTGATGTGATATGGCCATGATTGTGATTATATTTGATGTATGCAATGTTCCTTATTGTAAGTTGGCAACCGATAGGAGCCATATGGTTGTCTTTAATTTCTGTTAAGACCCGCGTGTCTATTCAAAGTAGTTGTAATAGTTGAAGCTGGTGGACGACAACCATGGAGAAGCGTCATTGACCTTGATGCAATGCCGGTGATGATGGAGATCATGTTCGTGCTTGAAGATGGAGATCGGAAGCACAAAGAAGAAAGGCCATATCATATCACATATTATGAATTGCATGTGATGTTAATCCTTTATGCATCTTGTATTGCTTAGTAGACAACGGTAGCATTATAAGATGATCCCTCATGCACATGAATTTCAAGTCATAAAGTGTTCACCCTTAGTTAGCACCGTTGCTAAAGCTTGTTGTTTCGAAGCACCACGTGATGATCGGGTGTGTTATATTCCGCAAGTGTATACAACATGAGCAAGCCAGATTTGCTCATGCGGAAACTAAGGTTTGATCTTGACGAGCCTAGCATGTACAGACATGGTCTCGGAACACGGATCACCGAAAGGTAAAGCATGAATCATATAGTAGATATGATGAACATGTCGATTGTTCGCCATTGAAACTATGTCAACTCTCGTGATGATCGGTGTTGATGTGGTGAATTTGGTTCGTGTGATCACTAAAACAATGTGAGGGATATTGTTTTGAGTGGGAGTTCACCTAGATTAATTTTATTAATATGAACTCAATTTGTCATAAACTCAGTCTAAACTGTTGCAAATATGTTGTAGATCAATGGCAGCCCCTACCATCAATTTTAATGCGTTCCTAGAGAAAGAAAAGTTGAAAAACAATGGAAGCAACTTCGCGGATTGGTTCCGCAATTTGAGGATTGTCCTCACAGCTGGTAATTTGACCTATGTGCTGGATGCACCTGGTGACCCACTGCGGTGATGCCGATGAAGTAAAGAACGTTTACCTCACTCGAAGACTCAAGACTCCACAGTTCGATGTTATATCTTATATGGTTTAGAATCGAGCTTGAAAAGGTTTGAGTATTCACCCATATGATATTGTCGAGGATCTCAAATTGATCTTTGAGACTCATGCGGCAATTGAAAGCTATGAGGCTTCTGAAAAGTTCTTTAACTGCAAGATGGAAGAGGGCAGCTCCGTCAGTGAGCATGTGCTTAAGATGTCTGGGCACGCAAACAAACTTCAAAGCTTGGGTATAGTGATTCCTAATGCTTTGGGGATTTACCGTGTCCTCCAATCACTACCACCAAGTTACAAGAACTTTGTGATGAACTACAACATGCAGAACATGAACAAGACGTTGCCAGAACTCTTTGCCATGTTAAAGTCTACAGAAGTGGAGATCAAGAAAGAGCACCAAGTGTTGTTGGTCAATAAGACCACCAAATTCAAGAAAGGCAAGTCTAAGAAGAAGGGACACTTCAAGAAGGGTGGTAAGAAAGTTACCAATCCGACGAAGAAGACCAAGGCTGGACCTAAGCCTGATACTGAGTGCTTTTACTGCAAGGGAGAAGGTCACTGGAAGCGGAATTGCCCAAAGTACTTGGCGGATTTGAAGAACGGCAACATCAAGAAGAAAGGTATATCTGATATACATGTTATTGATGTGTATCTCACTAGTACTCGTAGTAGTGCCTGGGTATTTGATACTGGTTCGGTTGCTCATATTTGTAACTCGAAACAGGTGTTGCAGAATAAACGGAAGCTAGCGAAGAACGAGGTGACGATGCGCGTGGGAAATGGATCAAAGGTTGATGTGATCGCGGTCGGCACGCTACCTCTTCATCTACCATCGGGATTAGTTTTATACTTAAATAATTGTTATTTGGTGCCTGCGTTGAGCATGAACATTATATCGGGATCTTGTTTATTGCGAGACGGTTACTTGTTTAAGTCCGAGAATAATGGTTGTTCGATTTATATGATTAATATGTTTTATGCACATGCACCTTTGATAGATGGTCTATTTTTATTGAATCTCGATAGTGGAAATACACATATCAACAACATTGAGGCTAAACGTTTGAAATCAAGCGATAATTCGACCTATATGTGGCACTATCGTCTTGGTCACATTGGAGTGAAGCGTATGAAGAAACTCCATTCCGATGGACTTCTTCAATTACTTGATTTTGAATCACTTGAAAGATGCGAAGCATGTCTGATGGGTAAAATGACTAAGACTCCATTCTCTGGTATGATGGAGCGAGCTACGGACTTATTGGAAATCATACATACCGATGTGTGTGGTCCAATGAGTGTAGCATCGCGCGGTGGTTATCGTTATGTTCTTACCTTCACGGATGACTTGAGTAGATAAGGGTATATCTATTTCATGAAACATAAGTCCGAAACTTTCGAGAAGTTTAAGGAGTTTCAAAGTGAGGTAGAGAATCAACGTAACAAGAAGATTAAATTTCTACGTTCTGATCGTGGAGGTGAATATCTAAGTTACGAGTTTGGCGAGCATTTGAAGAAATGCGGAATACTTTCACAATTGACACCGCCGGGAACACCACAGCGTAATGGTGTGTCCGAACATCGTAATCGAACTATCTTAGATATGGTTCGTTCTATGATGTCACTTAGAGATTTACCGCTATCATTTTGGGGTTATACATTAAAAACAGTCGCATTCAGTTTAAATAGGGAACCGTCTAAATCCGTTGAAACGACATCGTATGAATTATGGTTTGGGAAGAAACCTAAATTGTCGTTCCTTAAAGTTTGGGGTTGCGAAGCCTATGTAAAAAAGTTACAGCCGGACAAGCTTGAACCCAAAGCGGAAAAATGCGTCTTCATAGGATACCCAAAGGAAACTATTGGGTATACCTTCTATCATAGATCCTATAGGGGTCCCAACCTGATAAGGTAGAGTCCTCCTGTGTTTTACAATGCTAGTCCCTGGATCAATAGCTAGCATCCACAGTTAAGATGTAATATCAAGAAACAAAGGTCATAATATAACTTTATAACCATGAATAACATAATTTTTATTACATCTTACATAGCTCATTGGCTATTACATTACATTGCAGCGGAATAACTATGGTCAAGTGGTCCTTCATCTTCAAAGTGCCACAGGAAGATGTTGGTTGTAGACTTTGTAATCCTAAAAAATCAATCTTCACTAAACAATCAAACCTGCAACATACAAGTTACAGCCACAAAGGGTCAATACATTTGAATTGTATTGGCAAGTGATACTATAATAGTATAGTGGAGTCTATCATCTAAATGCATTTGGCTAAGTGGAGTTGAGGCTTGCATTGCTCAAAATAGATTTTTCTTATCATTTGAAAATACTAAGTTTTTGCTTGACAAAATCATTTTTCTCAATCAAAGATTTCAAGATCCTTGTACCAAGCCATCTCTCCATCAATGATTAAAGAATTCAAACAACCCTTGTTCAAACCACAAGATTATAATTTAGAAATTTGAATGATGAGATTCTTGATTGCTTCCATGTCTTGATGCTCAAATTGTCCTTTACCAGGGACATGGCTAAGTACTTAGGTTTTACACTCTGCAGAGGTGGTGCACTTTACCCACAAGAATTGTTTTCCCAAGACAAAATCTTTCAGAAGCCTTCCCTTAGACCAAAATGGACGCGTTCCAACCTATCAAACACTACCACCCACTGTCCATTTGGCTAAGTTCTTGCAACCTATACGATCATGGCAGAGCCCATATTGCCAAGTGGTTGCACTTGAAGCTTCTCAACATTTGACATCTCAAATCCCTTTGTTTCCTAGGTGGCATACCACAAGTGAGATACACAATCCAAGTCCATGGCCTTGTGAACCACTCAACCAATCTCCACCAAGCAAGCCCATTCCACCCAGGGGATTCATTAACTTAGTTGTTTAATTAAACAAAAACATAAGTCCTCAGACTTAGAGATTTTTCCATAGTGTGAATATATTTTCCACCCATGTTTTCTATTAGCTAGGCTAAGCTTGATAGTAATAGGAATCTTTAACTTAGAAAAATCCTACTAAGGATTCATCTACTAGGTTTCCTATAGCAATATCTATACTTAGCAAAATCCATGCAAGTTTACTTAGCAAAATCACTAATGCATAGAGAAAGTAATGGGACAAAAAGGTATGAAGCATCATTTGCCTTTTTGGAAGGGAATGGTAGTTCACTCCTTGATCTTGTTAGTCTCACACTTCACTACAAGTCAAACAAGCAAACACTAATTCAATTTACATTCCAAACCAATAATCACTCAAACAATTTCACACACACAAGACAATGGAAACCATTTCATGCATGGGAGCATGCACAAGATAGTTTTATTTTGCAAAGGGGTCTCTATGGGGTTTCTAAACTTTGTAAGATCCAAATTGGTCATTTACCAAAGTGGCAAAGTCATTAGCAAGAGGGTTTTGTCCAAAACTATTTTTAAATCCATTCATCATTTCATGTGGTGAAAAATGTTTTTATTAAGGCAAAACTCTTAAGTTGTTCACCAAATGAGTTGCTATTGCAAAACTTGGTGTTTTTGGGTCAGTAGGTTTGGTCCAAACTATTTCCTTAAAGTTTTCTTTCCATAAATATTTTTATAACAAAAACCATTCTTTTTATTTGGCTAGAAAATGACTAAGTCAAGTAATCCAACCTAAATCTTACAAAAATCATTTTTAATACCAAGGGTTGGTTCCTAGGGTCAGTAAGGTCACAACAATCCAATTTGCAAAGGTTTTATCCTTAAATTCAATTTTAAACAATTTTTAAACTCTAAACAAGCATACAAAAGTTTCTGCAAATTCAACCAAGATAACAGATACTATTTGCTAAACTAAGGGCATGGTTGGCTAGGTCTTGTTCTCCTGAATTCATTGATATAAAATTTGCCAAATTTGGATGTGTGGTTTGAAAGTTATAGGGTTTTCAAATTGCTACTTAAATCTGTTTTTCAAATTCTGTTTTAAAACAGATCCTGCCACGCGTCGTTATTCTACTGGATGATACCGGTTCGGCCGGATCGGGCGACGCTGGCCGTTGGATTTAATTAACATCGCGCGGCTCAGATCATTCGATACCCCTTCGGTTAAGTGAGTCTATCGTGCTCGTTGGATCTAGATCGCACGGTGCTCACCGCTTACTGAGGATGGGCGGCGGCTGGCGGCGTGGCGAGCGGCGACGGCAAGGTTGCCGCGATGCAGGATGCGAGAAAGAGGGAGGGGAAGCTCACCGAGTTCGTAGCGCACCGCTGATGCTCAACGTGGTCTTTGTTGGCCAAGGGGCGCACTAGGCTGGCTTGAATCGCTCGCCGGAGTTCTTGTCCGCGTCGGGCTTCTCTGTTTTTCGTCGGAGGTGACGACACAAGCCACGGAAAAGCAAGATAATAGTTGCGTTAGATGCGTACGGGGTCGGTGATCGTGTGTGCATCAACGAGACGGAAGGGTGTGGTCAGACATTACCTGGAGGACTCGCCGGAAAAGTAGCAGACGACGGCGGCGTATAGGTGGAGTTGTTGCCGACGTTTTGGAGCGCCCGCAGGTGAATGGTTGGTATGGACGGATGCGTCTGGACGCGTGGAGTATGGGTGCTAGGTCGACGAGGCAAGGGGCGGCGCTGAATCGCCGGAATTGGCAGTGGAAGTCGTCGGAGGCAGAGGAAGTGCTGGGTCAAATTGTGGCAGCCTCGGGGCGGAGAAGGAGTGGCGACAGAGGGGAATGGAGGAGAGGGCGTGGGCGATTAAGACAGCGTGACCGCGGCGAGAGATTAATGCTGCAATAAGGCGCATTCAATCGAAGAAGCAATGGCAGCAACGGTGGCGAGGGGAGGAAGAACGAGTCGTGGGGTGGGGAAGGAGAACAGTGGAAGATGGGTCCAGTAGTCAGTGGGGAAAGAAGTGAGCGAAGGGTCCACCAGTCAGCCTCTCTGCGGGTCAGATACTAGGTGTGAACCGTTTTCTTCGGGGAGGAAAACTGGGCTGGCTTGCTGGGCCTTGTTGGGCTTCTGGGTTGGGTCGCCCTCTTTATAATTTTTTTCTGTTTCTGATTCCTTTTCTTTTTCTATTTCTATTTTCATGTTTTGGTTTTCAAACAATCAAACAAGTTTCAATTCAATTCAAACCAACACCAAAACTTTGGAAGTTTGACTTGGTTCTGTTCAGTAGCCTGAACCTAAACCTAAAATCCATAATTTTTAAATAATAAAGTCCATTATTAATTTAAATAGTTGTCCATTGCTAATTAATCAAATTAGGATTTGATTTATTTCAAACTCTATCTAAATCCATATATTTACCAAAACCAAAATAGTGGTTTGTATTTGAAGTAAGATATATTTAGAAAGCTTGTTTAAAATAAATAACAATTTTGTTAAAGGTTCCATTTATATTTAAATAAAATGGACCATGGTCTATTAATAAAATAGGGTTTGGTTTATTTAATAAAATCTTCATTTGAAAAACCAAATACTTTCAAAACCAATCAGTAGTTTATTTGGAAATAAAGAATACTTGGAGATTTGTTTAAAACAAACAACCTTTTATTTTAGAGTTCATTATTAATCAAATATAATAGACTTTTCATTATTAAATCAAATAGGATTTGTTTTATTGAGATATTTATTTTGAAATCTAAAATAAAACCAAAACACTTTAGTAGGTTTTATTAGAGAATATAAAATACTTGGAAAACCTATTTAAAACAATTTAATAAGTTTTGATGTTTTAATTAAAATGGTAAAACCTTTTATTTGAATAAAATTTGGATATTAATTCCTTATTATTTTATTAAGCAATCCTTTATTATTTTTAAATAAACTTTTGCTATTTTATTTAAAATAAAATGTTTTAATTCCCAAAGCTTGGCCAAGGTTTAATTGGCTTTATAAAATAATCTTTATTTATAAATCCACCTTTTCTTTTGAAAACCAAATCTTTTATTAAAGGATCCAATAATAGTAATTCCAAAACATTTTTAATTTCCTTTATTAAATGTTTATCTTTATGAATCCCTTTAGGATTTTATTTAATTCAAATGGGTTTGAAGTTCCAATTGAATTCAAAAGTTTCTTCGCTCGAAAATCAAACAAAGTTTTATTTTATTCATTTATTTTCACATTACAAGATTTGGAAAATCTTGGGATGTGACAGGCTACCACCCTTAAAATAAATCTCGTCCCGAGATTTGGGGAGGCTAGGGTTTCAAGCATGTTCAAAACAACTAGGGTACTACCACCCTTAAAAATTTTCAAACAAAAATTACATATTGTCCTTCTTGGAATCCTGAAAAAAACTTCTCTAGGCAAACTTTTGCATAGTGTTCCTTATTTCCATACTTGACTCATGGGGTTCATGGGCCAAGGTTGAGTTTCTCCATAGACTTGTTTAACTTGTTCTTCATCTTTCTTGGTCAATTGTTTGCATAGTGGCCTAGTTCCTTGCATTTGGAACACATCACTTGGCTGATATCTTTATTTTCCTTTGGTTTCATTGCCTTTTGTTTGTTTCCTTGGTTCTTCTTCTTTTCTGGGCATTCACTGGCATAGTGTCCCATCTCTTTGCAATTGTAACATTGCAACTGGCTTATGTCTTTCTTCTTCTTTTTGGGTCTCTCCAAAGCTAGGAGTTCTTCCAGTTCATATTCTTCATAGGTGGAAGATCTTTCTCTCTTCTTGGGGCATTGATCTTCATGTTCCTTAGATGCATGATCCTTGTCCTTACAAACATCTTTGTCATCCTTGTTGTCATTGGCTTTTTGGGAAAAGTTTTCTCCCATGTTGATCATTTGAGTAACCAATCCTTGCAACAATTGGGATTGAAGTTTCAAAATCCTTTGTATAGCTGGGTCTAGTCCATTGTTGTTGGCTAAAAGCTGAGTTGTCTCTTGGTTCAACTGGTTTTGGGTTGCTATAAGTTCTCTCATGTTGTCCTCTTGGTTGTTGTTGTTGTCAACCTTGATGTTGGAGTTTCTTGGAGAAGTCATCTGTTTGGGTTGGATTGAGATTAGAATAGGAAAAATATTTCTAATGAAATATTTCTAATCACACACATCACAATTCACACAAGCAATATGCATGCAATCACAAACCAAACATTCACAAACAACTTTGCAATCAAACAACAAAGTTCAAGCACATACTTAGGCAACAAAATATTTTTGTTTCACCACATAAGTTGGTGAGTTTGTCTTAACTAAAATATGGTGGTCCATCTATATGGTTTACTTGGGATTTTCCTTCCTTCATGATTCTTCTTGTATGAGATCATGGTTCCTTGAGAAAAGCTCTTGGTTGCAACACTTAAAAGTTGTTGATGGCTCCTTCTTATTTTGCATTCCCTTAGTCTCTAAATCTCGAGCAAGATTTCCTTGTATCACTTGTAGTCCTTAGTGGTATCCAAGTTGGAAATCCTTGGGGAATATGCTGAATATGTTGAAGTCATTAGAGTTGAAGAAGTTAAAGTCATTAGAGTTGAAGAAGTTGAAGAAGTCCTTTGCACATGGTGTAGTCTTGGCCATGGGGTAGGTTTTTCCATCAAGTTGAAGTAGAAGAGGTGTAGAGTTGAAACCAAAGTGGTTAAGGAAAGAGGTTACAAGTGTTTTTGTAAACAAGTTTTGGATCAAAATATAACTCCTATTTTTCTAAGGGTTTTGTCCAATCCTAGGGTTTACAAATCCTACAGGCAACACAATGCTCTGATACCATCTGTAGGGGTCCCAACCTGATAAGGTAGAGTCCTCCTGTGTTTTACAATGCTAGTCCCTGGATCAATAGCTAGCATCCACAGTTAAGATGTAATATCAAGAAACAAAGGTCATAATATAACTTTATAACCATGAATAACATAATTTTTATTACATCTTACATAGCTCATTGGCTATTACATTACATTGCAGCGGAATAACTATGGTCAAGTGGTCCTTCATCTTCAAAGTGCCATAGGCAGATGTTGGTTGTAGACTTTGTAATCCTAAACAATCAATCTTCACTAAACAATCAAACCTGCAACATACAAGTTACAGCCACAAAGGGTCAATACATTTGAATTGTATTGGCAAGTGATACTATAATAGTATAGTGGAGTCTATCATCTAAATGCATTTGGCTAAGTGGAGTTGAGGCTTGCATTGCTCAAAATAGATTTTTCTTATCATTTGAAAATACTAAGTTTTTTCTTGACAAAATCATTTTTCTCAATCAAAGATTTCAAGATCCTTGTACCAAGCCATCTCTCCATCAATGATTAAAGAATTCAAACAACCCTTGTTCAAACCACAAGATTTTAATTTAGAAATTTGAATGATGAGATTCTTGATTGCTTCCATGTCTTGATGCTCAAATTGTCCTTTACCAGGGACATGGCTAAGTACTTAGGTTTTACACTCTGCAGAGGTGGTGCACTTTACCCACAAGACTTGGTTTCCCAAGACAAAATCTTTCAGAAGCCTTCCCTTAGACCAAAATGGACGCGTTCCAACCTATCAAACACTACCACCCACTGTCCATTTGGCTAAGTTCTTGCAACCTATATGATCATGGTAGAGCCCATATTGCCAAGTGGTTGCACTTGAAGCTTCTCAACATTTGACATCTCAAATCCCTTTGTTTCCTGGGTGGCATACCACAAGTGAGATACACAATCCAAGTCCATGGCCTTGTGAACCACTCAACCAATATCCACCAAGCAAGCCCATTCCACCCAGAGGATTCATTAACTTAGTTGTTTTATTAAACAAAAACATAAGTCCTCAGACTTAGAGATTTTTCCATAGTGTGAATATATTTTCCACCCATGTTTTCTATTAGCTAGGCTAAGCTTGATAGTAATAGGAATCTTTAACTTAGAAAAATCCTACTAAGGATTCATCTACTAGGTTTCCTATAGCAAGATCTATACTTAGCAAAATCCATGCAAGTTTACTTAGCAAAATCACTAATGCATAGAGAAAGTAATGGGACAAAAAGGTATGAAGCATCACTTGCCTTTTTGGAAGGGAATGGTAGTTCACTCCTTGATCTTGTTAGTCTCACACTTCAATACAAGTCAAACAAGCAAACACTAATTCAATTTACATTCCAAACCAATAATCACTCAAACAATTTCACACACACAAGACAATGGAAACCATTTCATGCATGGGAGCATGCACAAGATAGTTTTATTTTGCAAAGGGGTATCTATGGGGTTTCTAAACTTTGTAAGATCCAAATTGGTCATTTACCAAAGTGGCAAAGTCATTAGCAAGAGGGTTTTGTCCAAAACTATTTTTAAATCCATTCATCATTTCATGTGGTGAAAAATGTTTTTATTAAGGCAAAACTCTTAAGTTGTTCACCAAATGAGTTGCTATTGTAAAACTTGGTGTTTTTGGGTCAGTAGGTTTGGTCCAAACTATTTCCTTAAAGTTTTCTTTCCATAAATATTTTTATAACAAAAACCATTCTTTTTATTTGGCTAGAAAATGACTAAGTCAAGTAATCCAACCTAAATCTTACAAAAATCATTTTTAATACCAAGGGTTGGTTCCTAGGGTCAGTAAGGTCACAACAATCCAATTTGCAAAGGTTTTATCCTTAAATTCAATTTTAAACAATTTTTAAACTCTAAACAAGCATACAAAAGTTTCTGCAAATTCAACCAAGATAACAGATACTATTTGATAAACTAAGGGCATGGTTGGCTAGGTCTTGTTCTCCTGAATTCATTGATATAAAATTTGCCAAATTTGGACGTGTGGTTTGAAAGTTATAGGGTTTTCAAATTGCTACTTAAATCTGTTTTTCAAATTCTGTTTTAAAACAGATCCTGCCACGCGTCGTTATTCTACTGGATGATACCGGTTCGGCCGGATCGGGCGACGCTGGCCGTTGGATTTAATTAACATCGCGCGGCTCAGATCATTCGATACCCCTTCGGTTAAGTGAGTCTATCGTGCTCGTTGGATCTAGATCGCACGGTGCTCAGCTCGCTTGCCAGGGATGGGCGGCGCTGGCGGCGCGGCCGTGGCGAGCGCGACGGCGAGGTTGCCGGCGATGCAGGATGCGAGAAAGAGGGGGGGAAGCTCACCGAGTTCGTAGCGCACCGCTGATGCTCAACGTGGTCTTTGTTGGCCAAGGGGCGCACTAGGCTGGCTTGAATCGCTCGCCGGAGTTCTTGTCCGCGTCGGGCTTCTCTATTTTTCGTCGGAGGTGACGACACAAGCCACGGAAAAGCAAGATAATAGTTGCGTTAGATGCGTACGGGGTCGGTGATCGTGTGTGCATCAACGAGACGGAAGGGTGTGGTCAGACATTACCTGGAGGACTCGCCGGAAAAGTAGCAGACGACGGCGGCGTATAGGTGGAGTTGTTGACGACGTTTTGGAGCGCCCGCAGGTGAATGGTTGGTATGGACGGATGCGTCTGGACGCGTGGAGTATGGGTGCTAGGTCGACGAGGCAAGGGGCGGCTCTGAATCGCCGGAATTGGCAGTGGAAGTCGTCGGAGGCAGAGGAAGTGCTGGGTCAAATTGTGGCAGCCTCGGGGCGGAGAAGGAGTGGCGACAGAGGGGAATGGAGGAGAGGGAGTGGGTGATTAAGACAGC
This sequence comes from Avena longiglumis, assembly GCA_030063025.1. Classification (NCBI taxonomy): domain Eukaryota; kingdom Viridiplantae; phylum Streptophyta; class Magnoliopsida; order Poales; family Poaceae; genus Avena; species Avena longiglumis. The sequence goes on along the minus strand of CP125974.1, from coordinate 185,527,778 downwards.
GTGACCGCGGCGAGAGATTAATGCTGCAATAAGGCGCATTCAATCGAAGAAGCAATGGCAGCTACGGTGGCGAGGGAAGGAAGAACGAGTGGGGGGAAGGAGAAACAGTGGAAGATGGGTCCGAGTCGTGGGGAAAGAAGTGAGCGAAGGGTCCACCGGTCGGCCTCTCTCGGGTCGACATCTTTGGTGTGAACCATTTTCTTGGGAGGAAAACTGGGCTGGCTTCTTGGGCCTTGTTGGGCTTCTGGGTTGGGTCGCCCTCTTTATTTTTTTTACATTTACGATTCCTTTTCTTTTCTATTTCTATTTTCTGTTTGGTTTTCAAACAATCAAACAAGTTTCAATTCAATTCAAACCAACACCAACACTTTGGAAGTTTGACTTGGTTCTGTCAAGAGCTTTGAACCTAAATCTAAAATCCATAATTTTTAAATAATAAAGTCCATTATTAATTTAAATAGTTGTCCATTGCTAATTAATCAAATTAGGATTTGATTTATTTCAAACTCTATCTAAATCCATATATTTACCAAAACCAAAATAGTGGTTTGTATTTGAAGTAAGATATATTTAGAAAGCTTGTTTAAAATAAATAACAATTTTGTTAAAGGTTCCATTTATATTTAAATAAAATGGACCATGGTCTATTAATAAAATAGGGTTTGGTTTATTTAATAAAATCTTCATTTGAAAAACCAAATACTTTCAAAACCAATCAGTAGTTTATTTGGAACTAAAGAATACTTGGAGATTTGTTTAAAACAAACAACCTTTTATTTTAGAGTTCATTATTAATCAAATATAATAGACTTTTCATTATTAAATCAAATAGGATTTGTTTTATTGAGATATTTATTTTGAAATCTAAAATAAAACCAACACACTTTAGTAGGTTTTATTAGAGAATATAAAATACTTGGAAAACCTATTTAAAACAATTTAATAAGTTTTGATGTTTTAATTAAAATGGTAAAACCTTTTATTTGAATACAATTTGGATATTAATTCCTTATTATTTTATTAAGCAATCCTTTATTATTTTTAAATAAACTTTTGCTATTTTATTTAAAATAAAATGTTTTAATTCCCAAAGCTTGGCCAAGGTTTAATTGGCTTTATAAAATAATCTTTATTTATAAATCCACCTTTTCTTTTGAAAACCAAATCTTTTATTAAAGGATCCAATAATAGTAATTCCAAAACATTTTTAATTTACTTTATTAAATGTTTATCTTTATGAATCCCTTTAGGATTTTATTTAATTCAAATGGGTTTGAAGTTCCAATTGAATTCAAAAAGTTTCTTCTGGCTCTGAAAATCAAACAAAGTTTTATTTTATTCATTTATTTTCACATTACAAGATTTGGAAAATCTTGGGATGTGACAGATCCGAAGGCAAAATCTTCGTTGCCAAGAATGGATCCTTTCTAGAGAAGGAATTTCTCTCGAAAGAAGTGACTGGAAGGAAAGTAGAACTCGACGAGGTTGTCGAACCTTCTCTCGAAATTGTGAGTAGCGCAGTACCGGAAGAAGTTCCTGTGGTGCCTGCACAAATTAGAGAGGAAGCTAATGATGGTGATCATGAAACTTCGGTTGAAGTTGCTACAGAGCCTCGGAGGTCAACGAGAACTCGTACCACTCCAGATTGGTATGATCCCGTTATGAGTTTCATGTTGGTGGACAACACCGATGACCCTGAGACATATGAGTAAGCGATGATGAGCCCAGATTCCAATAAATGGAAAGAAGCCATGAAATCCGAGATTGGATCCATGTACGAAAACCAAGTGTGGACTTTGGTGGACTTACCGGATGGCCGGAAGGCTGTCGAGAATAAATGGATTTTCAAAAAAAAGATCGATGGTAATGTTATCGTCTATAAAGCTCGACTTGTCGCAAAAGGGTTTCGACAAATTCAAGGAGTTGACTACGATGATACTTTCTCACCAGTAGCGAAGCTAAAGTCTGTGAGGATTATGTTAGCAATCGCTGCATATTATGATTATGAGATATGGCAGATGGATGTCAAAAAGCATTCCTCAATGGAGACATTGATGAAGAGTTATATATGATGCAACCCAAAGGTTTTGTCGATCCTAAAGATGCTAACAAGGTGTGCAAACTTCAAAGGTCCATCTATGGATTGAAGCAAGCATCCGAAGTTGGAATCAACATTTTGATAAGGTGATCAAAAGTTTTGGTTTTATACAAACTTATGGAGAAGCTTGTATTTACAAGAAAGTGAGTGGGAGCTCAGAGCATTCTTAATACTATATGTAGATGACATATTGTTGATTGGGAATGATGTAGACCTTCTTAATAGTGTCAAGGAATATTTGAATAATAGTTTTTCAATGAAGGATCTTGGCGAAGCAGCTTATATATTAGGCATAAAGATTTATCGAGATAGATCGAAACGCCAAATATCATTGTCACAAAGTATATATTTGGACAAAGTTCTAAAGAGGTTTGGAATGGAAGATAGCAAGAAAGGGTTCTTGCCCATGTTGCCCAATACGACCTTGAGTAAAACTCAAAGTCCGACATCGGCAGAAGATAGAGAAAGGATGAGTAAGACTCCCTATGCCTCAACCATAGGATCTCTAATGTATGCCATGCTATGTACTAGACCCGACATTGCATATGCTGTTAGTTTAACTAGCAGATATCAAAGTGATCCAGGAGTGGATCATTGGACAGCGGTCAAAAATATCCTTAAGTACTTGAGAATAACTAAGGATATGATTCTTTCTTATGGAGGTGATGAATAGCTCGTTGTTAATGGTTACACCGTTGCTAGTTGGAACACCGATCCGGATGATTCTAAATCACAATCTGGATACGTATTTATTTTGAATGGTGCAGCAGTTAGATGGAGGAGTGCAAAGCAAAGTGTTGTGGCGAGATTTTCAACTGAATCAGAATACATGGCTGCTTCGGAGGCTTCACAAGAAGCGATATGGATAAAAGAGTTCATTACAGAGCTGGGTGTGGTTCCTAGTGCGTTGGACCCAATGTCTATCTACTGTGATAACATGGGCGCCATAGCCAATGCGCAAGAACCAAGGTCACACAAGAAGCTGAAGCATATCAAGCTACGTTTTCACGCTATTCGAGAACATATCCAGGATGGGGATATAAAGATTTGCAAAGTACACACAGATCTGAATGTGGCGGATCCGTTGAATAAACCTATCCCAAGGGCAAAACATGACCAGCACCAAACTGCCATGGGTGTTCGGTATATTACCATGTAATCTAGATTAGATGACTCTAGTGCAAGTGGGAGACTGTTGGAGATATGCCCTAGAGGCAATAATAAATATGGTTATTATTATATCTTTGTGTTTATGATAAATGTTTACATTCGTGCTATAATAGTATTAACAAGGAAACATTAATACTTGTGTGATTTGTAAACTTAATTTGAAGTCCCTGGTAAAGCCTCTATATAATACCATCTTGTTGGTTAATAGATGATTGTGGTTTCCCTATCATGAACATTGAGATGTTATTAACAACAAGATCATATCGTTAGGAGAATGATATGATGGACACACTCCTATAGATAAGCGTAGCATAAAGATCAAGTCATTTCAATAGTTCAATTGCTATATGCTTTCTGATACATAGTAACCTAATTCCTTCGACCATGAGATCATGCATATCACCTTTACCGGATGGATGCTTTGATGACATCAAACACCACACCGTAACTGGGTGGCTATAAAGGTGGCATTAAGTGTTCGGAAAGTATTGGTTGAGACACATGGATCAATAGTGGGATTTGTCCATCCATATGACGGATAGATATACTCTGGGCCCTCTCGGTGGAATGTCATCCAATTAGCTTGCAAGCATGTGACTGGCTCACAAGGGATCACATATCACGGGAACGAGAAAAGAGTACTTATCAGTAACGAGGTTGAACTAGGTATGCAGAGATACCGACGATCATAACCTCGGATAAGTAAAGTATCGTGAGACAAAGGGAAATTGGTATCGTATGTAAGTGGTTCATTCGATCGGAAAGTAATCGTAGAAATATGTGGGAGCCATATGAATTTCCAGATTCCTCTATTGGTTATTGTTCGGAGAAGTGTCTCGATCATGTCCGCATAATTCACGAACCGTAGGGAGACACACTTAAGGATTCGACGTTGTTTTGAGTAGTTATGGAATGATGAGAAAGAGACCGAATGTTGTTCAGAGTCCCGGATGGGATCCGGGATATCACGAGGAGATCCGGAATGGTCCGGAGAATAAGATTCATATAAGGAAAGTCCCGTTTCGGAGTTGGGGAATGTTTCCGGTGTTTTAATCGGGAATGTTCTAGAATGTTCCGGAATGTCCGGCACTCCGGAGGGGAAGGGTACATGGATGTTTTGTATCAAGTTGTTATGATTGCATCATGTACTAAGTGTCATTGCTGTTCCAAATAAAGGATTAATTCAAATCCTAGTTTGAAAAGTCAAATAGCTAAATTGAAAAGTCAAACGGCTAAATTTGGAAAGAGGAAAAGAGGAGGAAGGTGAAACCGAGTTAGGGAGGGAGTCCCTCCTCCCCAAGCCGGCGCACCACCCAAGCCGAGTTGGGGAGGGACTCCACTCCCTCCCCTTGGCCGGCCGGCCGCTCCAACTATATAAGCTTGGCGCCACCACCTCCTGCAGCTGCCGCCGCCTCCTAGGGTTGCCCTAGCCGCCGACTTGGGGTGCCCCAAACCCTAGCCGCCGGCTCTAGAACCTCCTCCTTGGTGTGTCTAAAACCTAGATCGCCGAGGAGCTCTCTCATACTCCACCATACTCGCTCCGGCTTAAGGCGAAGCCCTGCGAGATCTCCCCTCTACTTCCGGTACCATTTGTTGCCTTGTGTCATGAGGAGAGTGCTACAACCTCCGCTACCGCTGGAACAAGGGATAGGAAGGTCTTCGCCGAGTCGAACATGTGATCGATCATTGGGGAGCGCCGAACGCTTGGAAGGATCGTCTACGCGATCTTGAGATTGGGAAGAGTACGACTACATCACCCACGAGAATCCGCTCTAGTTAAACACTTTGGAATCTTCGAGGGTGAGTTATTCCATCGACTCGTTGCTATAATCTAGTAGATAGATCTTGGCTTGTTTGTTTGTATGCAGTAGAAATTTTTTGTTTTCCATGCTACGAAACCCTACAGCCTGGAGGCAGAGGGAGAGAGCTGTCTGGGGAAAAAGGCAGGTAAGACGCGGGCGTTTAAATGTGTGCGGTTACTGGGAGGATTCAAGGGCGTATTCACTGCGTATTCATCGCCGGCGTAAATGGCAGCAACGGCAGGGCGGGGTCTGGCGAGGAAGAAGAGAGTGAGCTGGCTGCGTGGGTCCGCTTCGTCAGCGAAGGAGAGAGAGGGAATGCGGGGCCACTGGTCAGTGAGGGTGCGGGTTCTTTCTCTGGTGCAAACCGTTTTCTTCGGGGAGAGAGGGAGTGGGCTGGTTGTTGGGCTTTTAGGGCTGGCCGGTTGGGCTGTGTCCTTTGCATATTTTTTTTTGTTCTGAATCTTTTCTCTTTTTCTGTTTGAATTTCCTGATTTAATTTCAAACAAACAAATCAAACATTCAAAACAATCCAAACTTCCACCACACTTTGCAATTGAATTTGGTTCTGTTTAACAACATAAACCAAAGTCCAAAAACAAAATAATAATTTTAATCTTTTTAGGATCCATTTATTAATTAAATAAAATGGACCTTAGTTATTAAATCAAATAGGGTTTGATTTATTTAAATTCTTTATTTGAAATCTAAATAATCCCAAAATCAATTCAGTTGGTTTTACTTGAAAATAAAAATACTTGGAAAACTTATTTAAAATATATAAATAAGTTTTGATGTTTAACTAAAATAGTAAAACTTTTATTTTCAATAAACTTGGATATTAAATCCTTATTATTTTATTTAAATAAACCCTTACTAATTTTTATCAAATAGAAATATTTTATTTCAAAGGCTTGGCCAAGTGTTAATTTGGCTTATAAAATAATCCTTATTTATATTTCTTCCTTTTCATTTGAAAACCAAATCTTTTTATTTAAATATCCAAAAATAGTAATTCCAAATATTTTTAGCTTTATTGTTTATTTACCTTTTTAAATCCCTTTAGGATTTTATCTGATCCAAATACTGATCCAAATAGGTTTTGAAAGTTTCCAATTGGATTCAAAAAGTTTCTTCTCACCCTGAAAATCAACAAAGTTTTATTTTATTCATTTATTTTTCACATTACAAGATTTGGAAAATCTTGGGATGTGACAGGCTACCACCCTTAAAATAAATCTCGTCCCGAGATTTGGGAAAGCTAGGGTTACAAGTACGCTCAAAGCATTTAGGGTACTACCACCCTTAAAAAATTTCCAACTAAATTACATGTTGGCTTGCTTGGGATCTTGGGGAAACTTCTCTGGGCAAGCATTTGCATATAGTCCTTTGTTTCCACACTTGACACAGGTGACAAGGCTGAGATCCTTCATAGGCTTGTTTATCTTGTTCTTCATCTTTTCTGGACAATTGCTTGCATAATGTCCTGGTTCTTTGCAATTGAAACATGTGATAAGTTTGAGTTCTTTACGTGTATCTTGTGGACAAGTTGCTGCATAATGTTCTAGCTCTTTGCAGTTGTTGCACCATACTTGGCAAATCTCCTTATACTTCTGTTTCTCTGGACATTCACTGGAATAGTGTCCCATTTCTTTACGATGATGACATTGCACATGACTTTTGTCCTTCTTTTTCTTTTTGGGCTTCTCCAAAGCTAGGAGTGCATCTAGTTCATGTTGTTCATATGTTATCTTATAGGTAGGAATGTCTACTTGTTTCTTGGACCTTCTATTGCTCTTTGGATAATTCATATGCCTCTTCTTTGGTCCTTTAAATTGGGTTGTATTGCATGGAGGTATAAGTGGAGCTTTTCCTTTGTCATCATTCTTCTTGGTAGATTTGGATCCTTCTTGATAGTTTGCAATCATTTGTTGCACTCCACCTTGTTTCATTTGTTCAACTATGGAGTAGATGGGGCATTGGGTAGGGACATGGTTATTTCCTTCACACAGGTAGCAAGTAGCTTGAGAGGTGGGACATTGGCCAACTGGGTGTTTCTCTTCACAGTTGGGGCATTGATCTCCATGCTCCTTGGAAGTGTGATCCTTGTCTCCACAAATATGGCAAGCTTTGGCTCCTTTTAGAATAACATCCTTGTCATCCTTGAAGTTTCATTCCATGTTGAGCATTTGATCTGTCACCTTATGCAACATTTGGGCTTGGTCTTCCAAAAACTTTTGCAGGGTTGGATCTTCCCCACTGGTGTTGGCTATGAATTTAGCTGTCATTTGGTTCAACTGGTTTTGGGTTGCTATGAGTTCCTCCATGTTGTCCTCTTGGTTGGTGTTGTTGTCATCAACCTTAATGTTGGAGTCTCTTGGAGTAGTCATCTGTTTGGGTTGGATTGAGATTAGAATAGGCAAAATATTTATAAGGAAATAATCCTAATCACACACATCACAATTCACTCAAGCAAGGTGCAAGCAAACACAAACAAACATTTCACTCAAACAACAAGTTCAAGCATATCTTTAGGCAACAAAATAATTTTGTTACACCACATAAGTTGGTGGGTTTGACTTAACCTAAATATGGTAGTCCATCTATATGGTTCACTTGTGATCTTTCCATCCTTCTTGGTTGATTCTTTTTACATGAGATTTGGGAAAAACTTTTGGTCACAAAACTTCAAGTGATGTGGCTCCTTCTAACTTGTGTTTCCTTAATCTCCAAATCTTTGAGCAAGATTTCTTGTCTCACTTGTTTTCCTTAGTGGAATCCAAGGTTGAAGTCCTTGGTGAATATGCTGAAGATGTTGAAGTCATTAGAGTTGAAGAAGTTGAAGTCATTAGAGTTGAAGATGTTGAAGTCATTAGTGTTGAAGAAGTCCTTTGCACATGGTTGAGTCTTTGACCATGGTGTAGGTTTTACCATCAAGTTAAAATAGAAGAGATGTAGAGTTGAAACCAAAACGGTTGAGGAAAGAGTTTACAAGATTGTTTTGTAAATAAGTTTTTTTTGGAACAAATACAACTCCTATATTTTCCTAAGGGTTTTTCTCCAATCCTAGGTTTACAAATCCTACAGGCAACACAATGCTCTAATACCATCTGTAGAGGTCCCAACCTTCAATAAGGTAGATATCCCTGTGTTTACAATGCTAGTCCCTGGATCAATAGCTAGCATCCACAGTTAAGATGTAATATCAAGGAACAAAGGTCATAATAAAATTTATAACCAAAAATAACATAATTTTATTACATCTTACATAGCTCATTTGGCCATTACATTACATTGCAGCAGAATATCTGTAAGCATGGGGTCCTTCATCTTCAAAGTGCCACAGGCAAACATGTTGGTTGTAGACTTTGTATTCCTAATCAATCAATCTTCACTAAAATCAATCAAACCTGCAACATTACAAGTTACAGCCACAAGGGTCAATACATTTGAATTGTATTGGCAAGTTTCACTACTATGTAGAATATAAGTGGATCCTATCAATACATGCATATTTGGCTAAGTAGGATTTTAGGCTCATTTGCAGAAAGCAATAATTTATCCTATCTTTTCAAAATGGTTTTGTTCTTTTGTCAAATCTTTCTGAACTCCTTGGTAAATCCCCAAGTGTTTCATGTCTTTGTCAAAATCTCTTGAGCTCCTTGGTAAATCCCCAAGTGCTTCAAGTTTTTATCAAAATCTCTTGAGCTCCTTGGTACACCCCAAGTACTTCAAGTTTTTATAAAAATCTCTTGAGCTCCTCGGTACACCCCAAGTGCTTCAAGTCCTTTGTTATCACTTTAAAGTTTTTATTTTAGAAATTGGAATGTCGAGATTTCCCATAGCTTCAAGCTTTAGTTGCTCAGTATTGTCCATAACCAGGGACACGGCTAAGTACTTAGATTTTTTTGATCTTCTGCAGAAGTTGTACACTTTACCCACATGACACAATCTCATCTTGTTGCCACCAGTGGTCGCTGGATAAGTACTCACCAAGATGGAGTACTGGCAGATTGAGAATGTGACGAAGTCTTTCCAGAGGGTCCTCCCATACACCATTGCTAGCTTGTCTTCAGGCACCAATGTAGGGTTCCTAGTTCCCTCATTTACAGTTAACCTGAGGACAATGCATGGGTCTTCCCAATGTAGTTGACTAAGCCAGAGCCATATTAGCATGTGGCTGTACACGAAAGCCACTGTTGGAGAAACATGTTCAATCTCTAAGTCCCTGGGTGGTTTTCTTTTGGTGCACAACACAAAGAGATTGCCATCGACATGGTTCCTTTTGTTGCCACCTTGTCCAAAACTTGAGTATCCTTGTCCACCCAGGTGGTTCATTGAGTACTTGTTTTATTATATAAGACACAAGTCTTTTCTCATCTTTATAAAATCTCAACATGTATCTCTTCTCAAAAAATGTTGCATGGCTAAGCATTTTACAACTACATTGTTTCACTAAGGAATATATAAGGTATCCTATTAGGATTTAGCATAGCATAAGTATAGAAATTCTTTTCATGCATGTTTTCAAAATCCACTAAGTATAAGAAAATAGTAGGACTTTGGATGATAATGTAACTTGACTTTTTGGTAGGGAATGTTGGTTCACTTCTTGATCTTGCTAATCTCACACTCTTCTAACTTCACTACAAGTCAATCAAGCAAACACAAATTCAACTAGCATTCCAACCAATAATCAAACAATTCAACACACATAAAATAATAGAAACAAAGTCATGCATGCAAGCATGCAAAAGATAGTTTTATTTGCAAAAGTGGTTTCTACTAGGCTCTAAACCTTCTAAGGTTCAAATTGGTCATTTTCCAAAGTGGCAAAACCATTTGCAAAAGGGTTTTATCTATAGATCATTTTTAAATCAAATCATCATTTCATGTGATTGAAATTGTTTTTAGCAAAGCAACAATTTTACATTGTTCAACAAATAAGTTGCTAATTCACAAAACTTGGTGTTTTGGGTCAGTAGGTTTGAATCAAAACATTTTATAAAGGTTTTGCTCAAAGATCAATTCCATAACAAAATCAATATTTTTATTTGGCTAGAAATGGGCTAATTCAATTATTCAATCCTATTCTTCACAAAATACATATTTAAATCCATGGGTTGGTTCCTAGGGTCAGTAGGTTCATAACAAACCATTTTGCAAAGATTTCAACCTCAAAATCATTTTGGAATTATTTTTATAACCTAAACAAACATACAAATGTTTCTGCAAAAACAAACAATTTACCAGAAGCTTTTTACTAAACAAATTGCATGGTTGGCTAGGGATTGCTCCACTGATCCCATTGATATAAAGTTTGCAAATTTTGGACGTGTGGATCAAAAGTTATAAGGTTTACAAATTTGCATCTAAATCAGATTCAAACTTTGCTTTAAACAGAACTGGTGCCACGCGGCGCAATACTATTGGGCGGTACCGGTTCGCACGGATCGCGTTCTGTGGTTCGTTGGATCTAAACAGATCGCACGGCTCTGAGATGCTACTTACCCCTTCGTCTAGCTTCTATCGCGTTCGTCCGATCTAGATCCTACGGACACACTGCTTTGTCAACAACGGGCGGCGCTGTGCGGCGGCTGGCGGCGGCGACGCTCAGACGGTGGCGGTACTGGAGATGCAGGAAGCAAAGAGAGAGGGGGAGGTGCTCACCGTGATCATGGTGACGCTCTGATGCTCAAGGTACGGTCAGCTCGTCAAGTGGCGCTCTGGTTCCAGCGGGATTTCTCGCCGGAGTTGAGTCTGACTACGGCCACGCTCTGTCGTCGTCGAGGACGACTCTACGGGTCACGAGGAAACAAATGGGATGCATGGTCAGATGCGCAAACACATGGTGATGATGCGTGCGTGATTGAGAGGGCTCGGGGCGGTTGGTTCTTACCAGGAAACTTCATGGGAGAGAAGCGGATACTGGCGGCGCTCGAGGTGGTTCTGCGACGCCTGGGTCACCAGAGGAAGTGTGGCTGGGGTCAGTGGATGCGCAAAGTGATGGAGATCCACTGAGCATGAACTATAGAGGAGGAGGCGGCGTGTACTCACCGGAATTGTTTGCGGAACTCACCGGAGCAGTGGCGATGCGAGGCAAAATAGTCGCAGCCTGGAGGCAGAGGGAGAGAGATGTCTGGGGAAAAAGGGAGGTAAGACGCGGGCGTTTAAATGTGTGCGGTTACTGGGAGGATTCAAGGGTGTATTCACTGCGTATTCATCGCTGGCGTAAATGGCAGCAACGGCAGGCGGGGTCTGCGCGAGGAAGAAGAGAGTGAGCTGGCTGCGTGGGTCCGCTTCGTCAGCGAAGGAGAGAGAGGGAATGCGGGGCCACTGGTCAGTGAGGGTGCGGGTTCTTTCTCTGGTGCGAACCGTTTTCTTCGGGGAGAGAGGGAGTGGGCTGGTTGTTGGGCTTTTTGGGCTGGCCGGTTGGGTTGTGTCCTTTGCATATTTTTTTGTTCTGAATCTTTTCTCTTTTTCTGTTTGAATTTCCTGATTGAATTTCAAACAAACAAATCAAACATTCAAAACAATCCAAACTTCCACCACACTTTGCAATTGAATTTGGTTCTGTTTAACAACATAAACCAAAGTCCAAAAACAAAATAATAATTTTAATCTTTTTAGGATCCATTTATTAATTAAATAAAATGGACCTTAGTTATTAAATCAAATAGGGTTTGATTTATTTATATTATTTATTTGAAATATAAATAATCCCAAAATCAATTCAGTAGGTTTTACTTGAAAATAAAAATACTTGGAAAACTTATTTAAAATATATAAATAAGTTTTGATGTTTAACTAAAATACTAAAACTTTTATTTTCAATAAACTTGGATATTAAATCCTTATTATTTTATTTAAATATACCCTTACTATTTTTTATCAAATAGAAGTATTTTATTTCAAAGGCTTGGCCAAGTGTTAATTTGGCTTATAAAATAATCCTTATTTATATTTCTTCCTTTTCATTTGAAAACCAAATCTTTTTATTTAAATATCCAAAAATAGTAATTCCAAATATTTTTAGCTTTATTGTTTATTTACCTTTTTAAATCCCTTTAGGATTTTATCTGATCCAAATAGGTTTTGAAAGTTTCCAATTGGAAAAGTTTCTTCTCACCCTGAAAATCAACAAAGTTTTATTTTATTCATTTATTTTTTACATTACAAGATTTGGAAAATCTTTGGATGTGACACATCCCCAAGCCTACAGCGGGGGATTACTCACTCATGGATGAGGGAAACATTGGTGGTTGATGGAGATACGTTGGTGATGACAATGGCGATGATCCTCTCCAAATTCTCGTCCCAGCAGGGTGCCAGAACGGAGTTTATGGATCCGAATCTTGGTTTCTGGTGGCGGCGGCGGAGCGGAACTCTTTCTGGAAAACTATCGAACCCCCCTCTGTTTTTACGTCAGAAGGAAACTTATAGGCACGGAGGGAGGCCGAGGAGCTTCCTGGGTGGCTGACCTCCCAGGCGTGGGCCACTGGGTGGGTCCGGGCCCCCTGTGCCTCCCTCTCTCTCCCCTTACGCTCGGTGCATCTTCTCGTGAGAAATAGTTTTGGCATATTTTCCGGATTTTCACGATAGTTCATTTTCTGCACAAAAACAAGACACCAAGGTAATTCTGCTAAAAACAGCGTCAGTCCGTGTTAGTTGTATCCAAATCACACAAGTTTAGAGAAGAAATAATAGCAAAGTGTTTGAGAAAGTAGATACGTTTTGGACGTATTAGAGGTTTAGCCGGACCTATAAGGTACTTACCAGGGCATCACCAACACATAGAGTCTTCGGGAATTCGTCAGGGTTTTAGCCTGTCCAGAAGGGGGATTAACGGTGGTGAGCCAGCCTCGAAGGATCGTGCAGATATATGGGGTCGCGGAGAGGGCAGTGATTGGATTGGACCAACTACTGGGCCCCACATCATGGAATTGTGGACGGGAAAGTACGCCCGGTTGTGAAACAAGGAGTTGATCTCTCATGGGTAAAGTAACACACCTCTGCAGAGTGTAAGAATTGTAACTTGTTACTCCCTGTTCCAAGAAGGAGCGACGAACGTTGCTGGAAAGGAACTCCATGAAAGTTCTGGTCAACCTATGAAGTCTAATGGTCATAGATTTTAATAATAAATAAATCTTTGAAGAAATATTTACAAAAAATGCATAGTTCCAAGGACTTCTAGTCCGAGGTGGTAGATAGAGGATCAAACTTCCCACCTTGCATATAATGAACTTTGTAACATCCCAAAAATCATAATTTGTAAAGCTTGCATAGCATTCACGCATTCATAAGCATTTGATCTTTTTAAATGAATTTCAAACATAAGAAACCATATTTATGCATATTACTTATTCAAGTGAGGCAAAGTTTATATTTTATTTTCTATATGTGATTAGTATTTGATCAGTATTGATTGGAAAGTAAATACAAGGCCCACACAAAAGTTTTCAAAACAATTCAAATTTAAAACCATTCATATGCCTATTATAAATATTTAGTTAAGGGCATGGTTTTATATTTAAATTTCAAACTCAAAATGTTTTTGAGTATAAATGGATGTTTTACGCACACTTGGGCACAAGAATTACAGAATAAAATTCTGGAAGAAATTCAAATTGAAACAGATTTGAAACACCCTTTCAAATTCAAATCAGAAAATCAAAACAGAAATAGAAAAGGAGAAAAGGAGAAAAAAATAAACCGAATTGGCTAACCAACCCAACCCACCCGCGGCCCAGCAAGCCAACCCACCCGCGGCCCAGCAAGCCAACCCACCTAGCCCACCCAGGAAACCCCCTCCCCCTCTTTGTTTCTCACCCGCGCGAGCACTCTCCTCTCACTGACGACTTGGCCCCGCATGCCAAGTCATCTTCGTCCCCAAAATCACGCCGCGACCAACACCGCCGCGGCCATTTATCCGATTTGATTTCACGCTTGATTGTGAGTAAACGCCAACATAATTCCCTCTCTCGCCCCTGGCTATTTAACCTCCTCCTACTTCCGCTCATTTTCGCTCAAGCCACAACCATAGAGAGACACCAGGCTGCCTACAATCGAGCTCACTCCGCCGCGGTACCGAGCATCTCCAACGGCAAATTCCGGGGAGAACTCCCTGCCCCTTGCCTCCTGTTCTTGCTAGCGTGTTCACCTCATCCTTGCGCATCTTCTAGCACCTTTGGTATGTGCAAGGACAACCCAGAACGTCGCCAACATCAACGACTGCACGTGCCCGACAAAGCGCCCAACCTCGACAAGCACACATGGTAAACCTAGCCCTCCCCTTCCTCTCTGGTTCATGCTCGCACACTCGCAACGTCAGTACGCATCTAACGCTGCCCCTCTTTTCCTCTCCCGTGCCCTATAGAGCCCCTAGCGACGACTGAGCACACCTGAAGCCGCCCGCAACTCCGATGAGTAATCCTCGTCGTGTCCGTGCGCCCTGACCCCGTACAGCTGCACGTTGAGCTTCGTCGTGTCTCCGCGACCTCGGTAAGCACCAGCACCCTCGCCCTTGCCCTCTGGTCTCGCCGGAACATCACCGGCAGACGCCCCGCCGCCTCTGCTCGCCATTTGCGCTGCCAGTTCTTGGCAAAGCGATTTGATCCGCTGGATCTAGATCCAGCGGTCAAGATTAGAATCAACCGCGAAGGGGTACGCGTAGATCTGGGCCTTAGGATTAGATCTAGCGGTGTAGAGTAGATCTGACGCGAAGGGGTAAGTTTCGATCTGGTGTGTTAGATTAAGTTAGATCCAACGGTGCAGACGCGTGATCCAGAGCGAACCGGTACGTGCCAATCAAATTGTGCCGCGTGTCAGGTTTTCTGCTTTAAAATTTAGATTTGAACCTATTAGTTATTTAAACTTGTAAATTCAATAAATTTTGTTCTATTTATCCATAAAAAATGCAAATAAGATATCAATGGAATCACAAAAATAAATCCTACACATCTGTAGGCTTAGTTTTGTATTTTTTCTGTTAAAATAGAATTTTATGCAGAGACATTTGTAGGCCTAATTTGTGTATAAAAATTATTTGGAAAATGTTTTAAAAGCCAAATTAAGTTTATTTGGTGTATAAATGTTTAGTTTATTGTTCAGTACTTTTTTACTTGTCTTCTTTGGTTTAGAAAAATCATCACATGGCATTTGCATGCATTCATATATTTTTGCTTGATTATTTGAAATATGATTTTATCATTTTATGTGTAGATTTTGGTTCTAGTGGTGATTGTGACTGTGAGGATTTTCTTACTCCCCCAACTACCAAGGCAAGTGGTGCTTCATATTTTTTTCCCAATATTTTTACTATGCATTAGTGATATTTTGTATAGGGCTTGCATGATAATTTTTGCTAAGTATCTATATGCTATGCTTGGGAAATCCTAGTAGTTGTAGAATTGTTAGCATTTCTCTCTAAGTTAAGATACTTTCTATTGCCATGCTTAGCCTAGCTAGTAGCAACCAAGGTTGGATTTTATATATATGATATGGAAAAATATTGCTAAGTCTTTGACTTGTGTTTTGCTTAATAAAACAACTAAGTGAATGAAACACCTTGGTGGAATGGTTGGTTGGGTTATGTTGAGTGGTTACACAAGACCCATATCTATGGTCTACCTTGTGTATCACACTTGTGGAAAGCCACCCAGGAATAAAGGGATTTGAGATGCCATATGTTAAGAAGCTTCTAGTGCAGCCACATGGCATTATGTGATCTGCCTGGACCATATAGGTTGCAATAACTTAGCCAAATAGACACTTGGTGGTAGGGGGTGATAGGTTTGGAACGCGTCCATTTTGGTCTAAGGGAAGGCTTCGGAAAGGTCCTGTCTCGATGCATGTCGAGTCTTGTGGGGAAAGTGCACCACCTCTGCAGAAGGAAGAATCTAAGTACTTAGCCATGTCCCCGGAAATGGACAATTTGAGCATCAAGACATGGAAGCTATCAAGAATCTCCTCATCCCAATTTCTAAGTTAAAAACTTGTGGTTTAACAATGCTAAATGTTCACCAATGTCTATTGGTGGTTCCTTGGGAGTTTTTGCCAAACAAAAACTTAGTGTTTTCAACTGATAGGTAAAACCCTATTTTGAGCAAAGCAAGCCTAAGCTACACTTAGCCAAATTCATGTAGAAGCTAGATACTATTATTCTACTAAGGTATCACTTGCTAATACTATTCCAATGTATTGACCCACTGTAGTTGTAACTTGTGATGTTGCAGGTTACTCTGATGAGGATTAGGGTTATGAGTCTACACTCAACATGCTTGCCTATGGCACATGAATGTGAAGACTTTTATTTATATTGTTAAGTTAAACTCTTGTACTAGACTATGGCTATGGAGTTGTAAAAGACTATGTTATCTCTGGAATGACGATGTAATAATGAACTTTGTTTCTGTGTACTTCATCTTAAACTGTGGATGCTAGAATTTGATCCAGGGACTAGTATTGCAAACACAGGGACATTTACCTTTATAAAGGTGGGTCTTACAGATGGTATCAGAGCACTATGTTGCCGGTAGGATTATGACCCTAGGATTGGATTAGACTAAGAAACCACTAAGGAAAAAATTTCAACACTTTGAAAAATTTGCGCACTTGTCTTTTTCTTGTCGTAAACTTTTCTAATCTTCTTTCTCATCTCTATTTGTAGATGAACTCCATCAACGAAGCCGTGAGGAAGGGAGCACTCATGACCATGACTTTGGAGTGTGAGACTGAATTTCCCAAGGCACTCAAGAACCTTATGGTTACCATGGGGATACATGGTGCAGCTGTGTACATGGGATTCCCTGTGATGGATGAAGGAGAAGAGTATTGGTGGGTGCAACTTCACTTGTACAAAAACAAGGAAGACAACCACAAGGAGTCAGGATTTTGCATGGTCACCAACTCTAAAATGCACACAACATTCTTTGACTCTGCAAGAAATGCATCTTGGAATGCCATCAAGGAGCTTGGTGATAGACTCAAGTGCAGAATGCTCAACACCCAAAATGACCTTAGAGAAGAAAAGAAGCATGCACAAGAATTAGATTCCACCAACCAACAACTAAGGGGAGACATCATAGACTTAATATGGGAGTCTTGTGAACAAGATAGACAGATGGCTACTAAGGATGCCCTGGTAGCTATTTTGTCTAGTGAGTGACAGTTGCAACGTACTTCGTTAGTTGGACCACCACACTTATCGTTTTTACTTCCAAAAATTTGTCTAAGTTATGTTGAACCTTTGATGTTGTAATGGATTTGTGTATGTCATGACTTGTGTGTTGGTTGCTATGCTTGTGATATTTTGTCTTGTGAATTTTCTCTACTCGTGTTGGTTCTAACATTTCTCTATCTTATAAAAATAGATGCCTAATGTTGTTATCAGCACGGCCGAGGAGTTCAAGGGAACTCTTTTTGGTAGTCGTCTCATTGATCTCACTAGTGTGCTCAACCTTCCACTTCCTAGCATCACGACACTCTAGCTCACCAAGTTTGAGAGGAAGGACCTATGGGGCTTCAGAGTCACATAGTTGGGATGCCAGGCAGAGCCACCCATGGAGGCCATCACTTTCAAGTTGATGCATGACAACAAGGATAAAGGCTTAGATGTAGTCATGCAGGAGTTACTTGGGCGCCTGGTAGGGAGTCACTCCACCGAGCTTAGAGGTCTATACTTTCACCCCTTCGGGAGACGCAACGAGGAGGGTGAGGCTATATAGTATGAGGATGCTACTAGAGAGACGATGGAGCCGATTCTTCTGTACCATCAGGACCTAGAGGGTCTTATTAGACACCTCTATACTGATAGGACCAACGTCATGCTTAGCAATGACGAGCTCTAGGTTCAACTACGAGAGAAGGACAAGCTCTTCGCGGAGCAAGACGAGATCGTCAAGGAAATGGAGGCCAAATTTGAAAGTAAGTACAAGAAGTTCAAGAGCCAGGAGAAAAGAGTCCAATAAAGGAACAAGAAGATCCAGGAGATGAAGGAAGAGTTAGAGGCCAAGGACTTCGAGCTCGAGCATCACCACGGAGTGATCGAGAGGCTTCGCTCACAGAAGAGGGCTCTTAGGGCCAAGATTGAGGCCTTGACTACTAGTGTCGAGGAGTACAAGACCGCCATGGAGAATGCAAGTCTTACCCTTGTTGATGTGGAGATTGATGCGGAGGAGTAGTGTGGACTACCCGAATATCTTTCATCTATCGTACTTGGATTATTCAGTCGTAATGACCATCCAACATGTGGATGGCTTGCTTTGGTGTGTTTGCATTTTCCAAAACTTGTTGTTTATGTCATTCAAACTCTATGTTATTTTGATGCTTGGTTATTGTGATTGTCTATGTGATGTATTATTCATGTTAAGCATCTATAGGTATCTCATTCTTATCCTTATTAAAACCACAGATGCCTCCTCGACGTGTCAACCCCAACCAAAACAACAACAACAATGTCACTCCCGAGATGCAACAGTTGATGACAGCACAAGCTCAACTGATGCATATGATGACAACCTTCATGCAGAACTAGAACGAGAATAACAACAACAAAAATAACAACAACAACCAGAATAATCCACCGGGATTTGACATGCTCACCAGATTTCTAAGACTAAGGCCTGCAAAGTTCTCGGGAACCACTAATCCAATGGTGGCCAATAACTGGTTACGTTCAGTGAACAAGGACTTAGTGACTTTTGGCTGCACCAATGAACAAAAAGTCAGGTTCGCAGCACATCTGCTTGAAGGGCCAGCAGCAACCTGGTGGGACAACTTTCAGATCACCACTCCCATTGAGGATGTGACTTGGGCTATATTTGAGGATGGATTCCGTACAGCTCACATCTCATCCGGAGTGATGAATTTGAAGAAAAAGGAGTTCCACAATCTGAAACAGCGTCACCGCAGTGTGGCTGAGTACATTGAGGAATTCAACAATCTGGCGCATTATGCACCGGATGAGGTTGATACAGATGCCAAGAGGAAGGAAAAATTCCTCGAAGGACTGAATGATGAGTTGAACCTGCAGTTGTCTGTTGCCTATGTTCCAACCTACCAATCACTTTGTGACAAGGCTACCATCTTGCAAAACAAGATGAAACAGGTTGAGAGCAGGAAAAGGAAGCATAGCTTTGATAAGCACAGCTCGGGATCGTCTCACAAGCGTTCCAGTCATGATGATAGTGGGAGTTCTGGATCCCATAAACATGGAAAGTACAACAACCACCACAACCACAACCGTCATCATGACAACAAGCATCACCGCAGTCATGATAATGACAAGTATAAGAACCACAAGAGTGGACACAAGGGCCACCACAGTGGAGGTGGAAGTGGAAGTGGAAGTCAGCCTGTAAAGAATGATCTCAGTCAGGTTGAATGCTTCAAGTGTAAGAAGATGGGGCACTATGCTAATGAGTGCCCAGAAAAGAAAGTTGATGGTGCCAACAAGCCCAATCCCTTCTAGAAGGGACAAGTGAACCACATCAATTTGGAAGAAATCTATGAAGAATCTGATGCTGTGGATGGTAAGTTCAAACTCAATTCTGTTCCAGCACTTGTTCTTTTCGATACTGGCGCATCGCATTCATTCATATCAAGAGCATTTGTTGATAGAAATGGACTTCCAGTTGAAACTATTGGGTGTCCTATAAAAGTAAGTTCTCCTGGTGGAGAAATGATAGTGAACGCGGGATGTCACGACCTAGTGATAGAATTTGGGAGGTATAAGTTTCCCGTTAATTTGATAATCCTTGATTCTCAAGGATTGGATGTTATTTTGGGAATGGATTGGATGACCGTTAATTTGAGGAATTCAACAATCCGGCGCATTATGCTACTTTCAGCTAAAGATAAGGGAACAAGACATACCTAAAACTGCTTTCACCACTAGGTATGGATTGTATGAGTACACCGTGATGCCATTTGGTTTGACAAATGCACCAGCCTACTTCATGAATATGATGAACAAGGTGTTCATGGAATTTCTTGACAAATTCGTTGTCGTTTTCATTGATGATATTTTGATCTACTCCAAAAGCAATGAAGAGCATGAAGAATATTTGCGATTGATACTTGAGAAGCTTAGAGAGCATAAGCTATATGCCAAATTTAGCAAGTGTGAATTCTAGTTGAATGAAGTCGGATTTCTTGGACATATTGTGTCAGGAGATGGTGTAGCAGTTGATCCCGCGAAAGTGTCAGCTGTAACTGAGTGGGAATCACCTAAGTCAGTGAAAGAAGTTCATAGTTTCCTTGGCTTGGCAGGATAATATATAAGGTTCATTGATAATTTCTCAAAGGTAGCTAAGCCAATGGCGGAGTTACTTAAGAAAGATAAGAAATTTGATTGTACTGAAGGATGTGAACTCAGTTTCCAAGAGTTGAAGAAGAGACTAGTGACCGCACTAGCCTTATGTCTTCCAGATTTGGAGAAGGGTTTCCAAGTTTATTGTGATGCATCTCACCAAGGATTAGGTGCAGTTTTGATGCAAGATGGGAAAGTTGTGGCGTATGCCTCGAGACAACTCAAAACTCATGAAGTGAATTATCCTACTCATGATTTGGAGTTAGCCTCTGTTGTCCATGCACTCAAAACATGGAGACATTATCTTTTGGGAAAGCGATGTGAAGTGTTCATAGATCACAAAAATTTGAAGTATATCTTCATTCAGAAAGAAATCAACATGAGACAAAGAAGATGGCTAGAACTCATCAAAGACTATGACTTGAGTTTGCAATACCACCCAGTAAAGCAAATGTTGTAGCAGATGCTTTAAGCCGTAAGGTTTATGTGAATGGCCTTACTAAAGGAGAATTTCTAGATGATCTGTGTGCCCAATTCAAAGATCTCGGATTGGAGATAGTGCCTGAAGGACATCTCATGTCATTAGATGTTCAATCCACCTTGTTGGACAAAATCAAGGAAGCCCAAAAGACGGAAAAGGAAATTGAAGTGATTAAGGAAAATATTGGTAAGGGAAAATCCAAAGGATTCCATGAAGACGAACAGGGTACTTTATGGTATGGAAAACTTATCTGCATTCCGCAAGATCCGGAGCTTCAGAAAATGATTTTACAAGAAGCACACAACTCACCATAATCCATTCATCCGGGTAACACCAAAATGTACATGGATGTGAAGGAAAGATTTTGGTGGAATAATCTCAAGAAGGACATCGCCGAACATATTGCTTTATGTGATGAATGTAGTAGAGTGCAAGTGGAACATTAGAAACCAGCAGGATTTTTACAACCACTACCTATTCCTGATTGGAAGTGGGACAAGATTGGCATGGATTTCATCACCGGACTGCCAAGGACTAGATAAGTATATGATTCCATTTGGGTCATAGTAGATTGACTAACTAAAGTGGCTCATTTCATACCCGTGAAGACAACCTATACAAGTGCTAAGTTAGCCAAGATCTATATGAATAGGATTGTGTGTCTACATGGAGTACCTAAGAGTATTGTGTCTGATAGGGGAACTCAATTCACTTCTGTAAGATCCCTCCTTTATAAAGGAAAAGGATCCCTGTGATTGCAATGCTAGTCCCTGGATCAATGCTAGCATCCACAGTTTAAGATGAAGTACACAGAAACAAAGGTCATTATTACAGTCCTTCCAGAGGCAAACATAGTCTTTACAACTCCATGGCCACAGGCCTAGTGAGTTTAAACAAGTAAATAGATAATAAGTCTTCATGTTCATGTGCCATAGGCAAACATATTGAGTGTAGACTCATGACTCCTAATCCTCACCAGAATAACCTGCAACATCACAAGTTACAGCCACAATGGGTCAATACATTGGAATAGTATTGGCAAGTGATACCTTAGTATAATTTTGGTGGACTAGATACTATATGCAGTTTGGCTAAGTGTAGCTTAGGCTTGCTTTGCTCAAAAATAAGTTTTTCCTATTAGTTGAAAACACTAAGTTTTTCTTTGTCAAAACTTTTCCCAAGGAACCACAAATAGACATTGGGGTCCTTCACCCTTGTTCAACCACAAGTTTTACTTAGAAATTGGGATGAGGAGATTCTTGATAGCTTCCATGTCTTGATGCTCAAGTTGTCCATTACCATGGACCTGGCTAAGTACTTAGATTCTTCCATCTGCAGAGGTTGTGCACTTTCCCCACAAGACTTGATTTTCACCAAGACAGGACCTTTCAGAAGCCTTCCCTTAGACCAAATGGACGCGCTCCAACCTATCATCCCACTACCACCAACTATCCAAATGGCTAAGTTATTGCAACCTATATGATCCAGGCAGAGCCCATATTGCCAAGTGGCTGCACTAGAAGCTTCTTAACATTTGGCCTCTCAAATCCCTTTGTTCCTGGGTGGATTTCCACAAGTCAGATACACAAGGTAAACCATAGAAATGGTCCTTGTGTAACCACTCAACATAAACCATTCCTTCCATTCCACCCAGGTGTTTCATTCACATAGTTGTTTTATTAAGCAAAAACACAAGTCCAAAGACTTAGAAATATTTTACCATAGCATGAATAATTTACCACCCTTGATTGCTACTAGCTAGGCTAAGCATGGCATAGATAAATATCTTAACTTAGAGATTTCTAGCAATTCTACAACTACTAGGATTTTCCAAGCATAGCATATATATAAACCAAAAATTTATCCATGCAAGTCTAGCAAAAATATTTCTAATGCATATTTGAAAAACATAGGAAGAAAAATTATGAAGAACCACTTGCCTTGGTAGTTTGGAGAGTATCTACACTACTCACAATCACAATCACTATTGGCACCAAAATCTACACATAAAATCATTGCAACAAATCACATACAAAATAAATACAAGCAAAAATATATGGATGCATGCAATATGATATGTGATGATTTTCTAAACTCAACAAGACAAGCGCACAGTACTGGTTCATAAACAAGTTCAAAAACTTGCCAAACAACATCTATTTAAACACTAAAACATTTCCCAAATAATTAATATACACAAAATAGGCCTACACATGTTTCTGTAATTAAAACCATTTTAACGGAAGCAAAACATTAAACACATTGCATATTTGGAAAGGGCTTTCTCTCCTGATTCCATTGATATAAAATTCATCAAATTTGGACGTGGGAATCAAAAGTTATGATTAAAACAAAATCAAACATCTAATAGATTCAAATTCTGATTTTAAATCTAACTAGCAGACACGCGTCATGTTCCTATTGGCTGGTACCAGTTCGGGCGGATCGACCAACGAGAGTCACACGATTTAAGTGGAGATGCACGGCCAGATCTAGCGCGTACCTCTTCGACCCAGATCTAATCCTACTCGTTAGATCTAAATCCTACGGTCCTAATCTAATTGACCACAGACGGGCGGCGCTAGCGGCGGTGACTGGCGGCGGCGTCTCTGTCAGAGCTGCTACCAGCGTTCTTGGTTGCGCGGGAGAGGGAGAAGGGGCTTACCAAGCTTGCTGTGTGTTGCTGATGCTCAAGGTGGCAATGGCTGGTCAAGGGGCACGCTGTAGTGGCCGAGGGAGCTCGTCGGAGTTGCTGGCGGCGTCAGATGCTTGCTGTCGAAGACGAAGGCGACGCTCTGGGATGCGAGGATACAAACGCAGAGTGTTAGAAGATGCGCTAGGTGCAGGCGAACATGTTCGTGTGATTCAGAGACGGAGGGGAACACGAGGCTCACCGAATTTTGTCGTCGGAGTTGGAGACGTCGTCGGGAGCTTGCAGTGCTTGACGAAGTCGACGACCTGGGGCAGTATAGGATGAACTAGAGGTGTCAGTAGGAGCGCAAAGAGGTTATGAAGTTGTTCGTATGAACCAGAGAGGAAGGGGCGCACGGTGCTCACCGGGATTGGTCGCCGGAGAGGATTCTGCCTGCGGTGGTGCAAGGACGATTACGGGCAGCCTGGTGGCAGAGTGGTGGCGCTAGGTGAGGGGAAATGTTCGCGGTGCAGAGGGGGTTAAGTAGGCAGGAGGGGGGCGGCGATTACGCGCAGAATCAGTGGCAATTAAGCGCAGTGACTGCGGCGAGGTAACGGCGGAGCGAGCGCCTTGGCCGCGCGTGATTGACGACGACGACGACGTTGTCGCAGGGTCCACTTATCAGCGAGTGAAACAGAGAGGAGGTGGGGTCCTTGCGTCATCGACTCTATGGGTTTGTCTGCGAGTGAGAGAGAGAGAAGGGGGAACCCGGGTGGGCTTAGTGGGCTGATTCTGTTGTTGGGCTAGAAAGGTGGCGCCGTCCCTTTTCTATTTCTTTTCTCCTTTTCTTTTTCTGTTTGCAATTTCAGGAATCAAATTCAAATGATTTCAAAAGCTGTTTGAATTCAAATCTTTTCAGGATTTTTGTAGAGTGCAACACTCACAAATCTGGACACAAAACCAAGTGGTCACTTTGAATTGGCCTGGTCACTTGGAATAAAAATAGAATAAGCAGTGACATAGCACTAGTTTTAAATATGTTTCGAAATTGGTTTTCATATCATATTTGTTTTGTAACTTTGGTATAAATCCTAGCAATCTAGCAATACAATCTGAGAGCAATAAGACATCAAGGTTTGGTTCAATGAACAATAATCTCCCATTGGAGAGTAGCATTTGTTTTAAATGCTGATCACATAAATCAATGAGCTCATATGCTCCTGTTTTTGAATTGGTTTGTTTGAAATGAACTCTACATGATCATGGATGAATGGATGATATGCATGAGTTGGAAAACATGATTTTTGGGATGTTACAAATCTAACCCCCTTAAGGTGAATCTCGCCCTCGAGATTTGGATTGGCTAGCAAATAGGTGAGGGTGGTCTTTCCGAAGATCATCTTCTCTTTCCCATGTTGCTTCTTCTTCGGAATTATGGTTCCATTGAACTTTGCAGAACTTAATAGTCTTGGTTCGAGTAACTCTTTCTGCAGTCTCAAGAATCTTGATAGGTTTCTATTCATAAGTAAGATCACTTTCCAATTGAACTTCTTCCAAGGGTATGGTATCCTTCAATGAAGTTTCTTCCATTTCTGGATGACATTTCTTAAGTTGACTCACATGGAACACATTATGAACTGCTGACAAAGACTCTGGCAACTCAATCTCATAAGCAACTTCTCCTTTACGACTCAGAATCTTGAATGGCCCAACATATCCTGGGGCCAATTTACCTTTGACACCAAATCTCTTCACTCCACGAAGTGGTGACACTCTAAGATAAGCTCTATCACCAACTTCATAGGTGACTTCTCTACGCTTAGGATCTGCGTAGCTTTTCTGTCGGGACTGTGCTATATTTAATCTGTCCTTAACCATCTTGACTTTCTCTTTGGCTTCTTTGATTAGTTCTGGTCCGAACAGACTTCTTTCTCCCACACCATTCCATAGCAATGGGGTGGTACACTTTCTCCCATAGAGAAACTCAAATGGTGCCATCTCAATACTGGCTTGATAACTGTTATTGTAAGAGAATTCTGCGTAAGTCAGACTTTCATCCCAACTGGCTCCATAGTCTAGGGCACATGCCCTCAACATGTCTTCAAGAATCTGATTAGTCCTTTCTGTCTGTCCATCAGTCTGAGGATGAAAAGCAGTGCTGAATTCCAACCTCGTTCCCAATGACTCATGTAGTTGTCTCAAAAAATGAGAAGTGAATTGTGTTCCCCTATCAGACACAATACTCTTGGGTACTCCATGTAGACATACAATTCTACTCATATAGATCTTGGCTAACTTAGCACTTGTGTAAGTTGTCTTCACGGGTATGAAATGAGCCACTTTAGTTAGGAAATCCACTACTACCCAAATAGAATCATATCCTGACCGGGTCCTTGGCAATCCGGTAATGAAATCCATACCAATCGTGTCCCACTTCCAATCAGGAATAGGTAGTGGTTGAAGCAAACCTGCTGGTTTCTGATGTTCCGCTTTCACTCTACTACATACATCACACAAAGCAATATGTTCGGTGATGTCCTTCTTGAGATTATTCCACCAAAATCTTTCTTTCATATCCATGTACATTTTGGTGTTACCTGGATGAATAGAATATGGTGAGTTGTGTGCTTCTTGTAAAATCAGTTTCCGAAGCTCCGGATCTTGTGGAACACAGATACGGTTTCCATGCCATAAAGTACCCTGTTCGTCTTCATGGAATCCTTTGGATTTTCCCTTACTAATATTTTCATTAATCTCTTCAATTTCCTTATCAGTCTTTTGGGCTACTTTGATCTTGTCCAACAAAGTAGGTTGAACATCCAAAGACATGAGATGTCCTTCAGGCACAATCTCAAATCTGAGGTCTCTAAATTGGGTACACAGATCATCTGGCAATTCTCCCTTAGTAAGGCCATTCACAAAAACTTTACGGCTTAGAGCATCCGCTACAACATTTGCTTTACCGGGGTGGTATTGCAAACTTAAGTCATAGTCCTTGATAAGTTCTAGCCATCTTCTTTGTCTCATATTAATTTTCTTCTGGGTGAAGATATACTTCAAACTATTGTGATCTGTGAACACTTCACATCGCTTTCCCAAAAGATAGTGTCTCCATGTTTTGAGTGCATGGACAACAGAGGCTAACTCTAAATCATGAGTAGGGTAGTTTACTTCATGAATTTTGAGTTGTCTCAAGGCATATGCCACAACTTTTCCTTCTTGCATAAGTACTGCACCCAATCCATGATGAGATGCATCACAATACACTTGGAAATCTTTTTCCAAATCTGGCAAACACAAAACTGGTGTTGTCGCAAGTCTCTTCTTCAATTCTTGAAAGCTGAGTTCACAACCTTCAGACCAAGCAAATTTCTTGTATTTCTTTAGCAATTCAGTCATAGGTTTTGCTACCTTGGAGAAATTCTCAATAAACCTCATGTAGTATCCTGCCAAGCCAAGGAAACTACGAACTTCCTTTACTGATTTAGGTGATTCCCATTCAGTTACAGCTAAGACTTTAGTAGGATCAACGGCCACACCATCTCCTGACACAACATGTCCAAGAAATCCAACTTCATTCAACCAAAATTCACACTTGCTGAATTTGGCATACAGTTTATGCTCTCTAAGCTTCTCAAGTATCAAACGCAAATGTCCTTCATTCTCTTCTTTGCTCTTGGAGTAGATCAAAATGTCATCGATGAAAACGACAACAAATTTATCAAGAAATTCCATGAACACCTTGTTCATCATATTCATGAAGTATGCTGGTGCATTGGTCAAACCAAATGGCATCACGGTATACTCATACAATCCATACCTTGTGGTGAAAGCTGTCTTAGGTATGTCTTGTTCTCTTATCTTGAGTTGGAAATAACCCGACCGAAGATCAATATTTGAGAACACACAAGCTCCTTCTAGCTGGTCAAACAAATCATTGATTCTAGGCAAAGGGTATTTGTTTTTGATAGTCACCTCATTGAGTGAACGGTAATCTATGCATAACCTTTGACTTCTATCTTTCTTATCCACAAACAAAACTGGTGCTCCCCAAGATGAAGAACTTGGTTGAATAAATCCTTTCTGCAACTGTTCTCCAAGTTGCTTTTTTAGTTCTTTCAACTCATCAACTGACATCTTGTACGGTCTCTTTGCTATTGGTCCAGATCCTGGTAGCAAATCAATGAGAAACTCCACATATCTATCAGGTGGCATTCCCGACAATTCTTCCGGAAACACATCCGGATATTCACTCACAATTGGCACACTGTCTATGCTAACACCCTTAAGAGAATTTAGCTTACTACCTTTTGTTTCAAAGTTAGACTTGAATCTAATCCGTTTCTTCTCCGGGGTTGTGAGTGCAACAGTACGATTAGCACAATCTAGTACTCCTTCATACTTAGCCATCCAATCCATTCCCAATATTACATCCAGTCCTTGAGAATCTAGGATTATCAAACTCACTGGAAACTTATGCTTTCCAAACTCTATCACTAGATCCCGACATCCAAGACTTACTATCATATCTCCACCTGGAGAACTAACTTTTATTGGACACCCAATGTTTTCAGTTGGAAACCCATTTCTATCAACAAATGCTTTTGATATGAATGAATGCGATGCTCCAGTATCAAAAAGAACAAGTGCTGGAATAGAATTGAGTTTGAACTTACCGGCAACAGCATCTGGCTCTTCAAAGATTTCCTCCACATTGATGTGGTTCACTTGTCCCTTCTGAAAAGGGTTAGGCTTGTTGGGTCCTTCAACTTTCTTTTCCGGGCATTCATTTGCATAATGCCCCATCTTCTTGCACTTGAAACACTCAACCTGACTAATATCCTTCTTGACAGGATGGTTTCCACTGCCACTTCCACTACCACTTTGGTGGTTCTTATATCCACCCTTGTGATTCTTGTACTTGTCATTGTCATGACTATGGTGATGTTTGTTGTCATGATGACGGTTGTGGTTATGGTGCTTGTTGAACTTCCCATGCTTGTGGGATCCTGAACTTCCACTATCATCATAATGGGAACGTTTGTGAGACGATCCCGAGCTGTGCTTGTCCGAGTGCTTTCTCTTCCTGCTTTCCACTTGTTTCATTTTGTTCTCCAATATAGTAGCCTTGTCACAAAGAGAATGGTATGTGGGAACATAGGCCACTGATAGCTGCAGGTTCAATTCATCATTCATGACTTCCAGAAACTTTTCCTTCCTCTTAGCATCAGTGTCAACTTCATCTGGTGCATATCGCGCCAGATTGTTGAACTCTTCAATATATTCAGCCACACTGCGGTGGCGCTGCTTCAAGTTATGGAACTGTTTCTTCTTCAAACTCATCACTCCGGATGAGATGTGAGCAGTACGGAAACCATCTTCAAAGATAGCCCATGTCACATCCTCAATGGGAGTGGTGATCTGGAAGTTATCCCACCAAGTGGCTGCTGGTTCTTCCAACAGGTGAGCTGCAAATCTGACTTTTTCTTCATCAGTACAGCCAACAGTTACCAAGTCTTTGTTCGCAGAGCGTAGCCAATCATTGGCCACCATAGGATCAGTTGTTCCTGAGAACTTTGCTGGCCTCAATCTCAAAAACCTGGTAAGCATGTCAAAACCCGGTGGGTTGTTGTTGTTGTTGTTATTGTTGTTATTGTTGTTGTTGTTGTTGTTGTTGTTGTTGTTTTTGTTGTTGTTCTGGTTCTGGATGAATGTAGTAATCATCTGCATCAGCTGAGTCTGAGCTGTCATCATTTGCTGCATCTCAGGGGTGATGTTGTTGTTGTTGTTGTTGAGGTTGGGATTGGCACGACGGGGAGGCATCTGTGGTTCGTTCAATAGAGATAAGAATGAGATACCCATAGATGCTATCATGCACAATACATCACATAAACAATCACCAAACATGCATCACAAAAATAAAAGTTCAACATCATAAACGACAAGTTTGCAAAGTAAACACACAAATAGCAAGCCATCCACATGTTGGATGGTCATTGCGACTCAATGAAAAACATGATAAATAAATGATAAATGAGTAGTCATCACTACTCCTCGGCATCAACCTCCTCCTCAACAAAGGTAAGACCGACATTCTCCATAGCGGTCTTGTATTCCTCGACATTGGTGGTTAAGGTCTCTACTTTGGCTTTGAGAGCCCTCTTCTGTGAACGAAGCCTCTCAATCACAGTCTGCTGATGCTCGAGCTAGAAGTCCTTGGCCTCTAGTTCAGCAGTCATGTCTCGAATCCTCTTGTTCCTATCTTGGACTCGCTTCTCTTGACTCTTGAACTTTCTGTCCTGACTCTCGAACTTGGCCTCCATCTCTTTGACTATCTCATCTTGCTCTGCGAAGATCTTGTCCTTATCACGAAGCTGCACCTGGAGTTCGTCATTGCTGAGCATGACGTTGGTCCTATCAGTGTCCACGTGCCTAAGGAGAACCTCTAAGTCCTGGAGGTATAGATGAATCGTCTCTGCTGTATCCCTCGAAGTGTCCTCGAAGTCGATGGCCTCTCCATCCTCATCACGTCTACCGAAGGCGTGGAAGTGAGTACCTCTAACCTCTCGAAGTGTCTCCCTAACAGACATCCAATCAAGTCCTGCATGACTACCTCTAGGCCTCTCTCCTTGTCATCGTGCATGAGCTTGAAGATGATAGCCTCCGTGGTAGGCTCAGTCTGGCGTCCTGGCTGATTGACCTTGAAAACCCAAAGGTCTTTCCTCTCAGACTTGGTGAGAGGAAGCACCATGATAGTAGGAAGAGGGAGATTGAGCAAAGTAGTGAGCTCAATAATACGAGGGCCAAAACGAGTTCCTTGGAACTCTTCAACAGTGTTGATGGTAATATTAGGCATCTATTTAATAAAATAAAAAAGTTAGAATCAACACAATTTTAAGACAAGTCACAAGACAAAGCATCACATGCATAACTTTGGAAATCAAACACACAAGTCATGTCATACATGGATTCATTACAAACAACCAAGGTTCAACTTATTTTAAACAACTTTTGGAAATTAGAATGATAGGTGTGGTGGTCCAACTAACGAAGTACGCTTACAATCCTATCTCACTTGAAAAGTTGGCTAACGTAATATTTCTAGAAGCAATCAGTGTATCTTGAGCACATGACTCCATTACTAAGTCTATAATGTCTCCTCTTAAAGTTTGGTTGGTAGCTTCCAACTCTTGGGTATGTTTATTTTCTTCCTTTAGGTCATTCTGGATGTTGAGCATCCTGCACTTGACTCTATCACCAAGTTCTTTGATGGTCTTCCAAGCTGCATCCCTTGCTGAATCAAAGAATGTAGTGTGCACCACTGAATTGGTGAACATGCAGAATCCTGATTCTTTGTGGTTGTCTTCCTTGTTTTTATACAAGTGAAGTTGCACCCACCAGTACTCAACTCCTTCATTGTAGAGGGAGTGTCCCAACCTTTAAACAATATAAGGTGGAGTCCCCTGTGTTTACAATGCTAGTCCCTGGATCGATAGCTAGCATCCACAGTTAAGATGTAATATCAAGAAACAAAGGTCATAATTAACTTTATAACCAGGAATAACATAATTTTATTAAATCTTACATAGCTCATTTGGCTATTACATTACATTGCAGCGGAATAACTATAGTCATGGGGTCCTTCATCTTCAAAGTGCCACATGAAGATGTTGGTTGTAGACTTTGTAATCCTAATCAATCAATCTTCACTAAAATCAAAAAAACCTGCAACATTACAAGTTACAGCACAAGGGTCAATACATTTGAATTGTATTGGCAAGTTTCACTACTATGTGCAATATGAGTGGATCCTAACCTTACATGCAATTTTGTCTAAGTAGGGTTTAAGGCTCATTTGCAGAAAGCAATACTTTATCCTATCTTTTCAAATGGTTTTGTTTCCTTTGTCCAAATCTCTTTAACAAATCCCTTGAACTCCTTGGTAGAAACTCAAGTGTTCAAGTCCTTGTCAAAATCCCTTGAGCTCCTTGGTAACCCCAAGTGCATCAAGTTTTATCAAAACCTCATGAGTTCCTTGGTAACCCCAAGTGTTCATGATTTCATCAAAATCTCTTGAGTTCCTTGGTATCCCCAAGTACATCAAATTTTATCAAAGTCTCTTGAGCTCCTTGGTAACCCCAAGTGCATCAAGCCTTTAAAAGTTTTCTTTTAGAAATTAGATGTCACATCCCAAGATTTTCCAAATCTTGTAATGTGAAAATAAATGAATAAAATAAAACTTTGTTAGATTTTCAGAGCCAGAAGAAACTTTTTGAATTCAATTGGAACTTCAAACCCATTTGAATTAAATAAAATCCTAAAGGGATTCTTAAAGATAAACATTTAATAAAGGAAATTAAGATGTTTTGGAATTACCATTTTTGATCTTTTAATAAAAGGATTTGATAAGAAAAGATGGATTTACAAATAAGGATTATTTTATTAAACCTTGACCAAGCTTTTGAATTAAAACATTCTATTTTAAAATAAAATAGCAAAGGTTTAATTAAAAATAATAAAGGATTTCTTAAATAAAATAATTAATATCCAAACTCTTTTTAAATAAAAGGTCTTACCAAATTAATTAAAACATCAAAACATATTAAATTGTTTTAAATAGGTTTTCCCAATACTTTATATTCTTTAATAAAACCTACTAAAGTGTTTTGGCTTTGTTTTAGATTTTCAAAATAAATATCTCAATAAAACAAATCCTATTGAATTTAATAATGAAAGTCTATTATAATAATTAATAATGGATACTAAAATAAAAGGTTATTTTGTTTTAAACAAAGTTACAAATATTATATATTTCCCAAATTAAACCTACTAATTTGATTTGGAAAATATTTAGGTTTCAAATAAAGATTTTAATAATAAAATCAAACTCTAATTGATTTAATAACTAAGACCCATTTTATTTAATTGTTAATGGTCCCTAAAGTAAAAGGATTATATTACTTTAAAACAAGTTTTCAAAATATTCATTATAAAACCTACTGATTGGGTTTTGAAAATATTTGAACTTTAAATGAAGTTTTTATTAATTAA
Organism: Avena longiglumis; assembly: GCA_030063025.1. Taxonomy (NCBI): domain Eukaryota; kingdom Viridiplantae; phylum Streptophyta; class Magnoliopsida; order Poales; family Poaceae; genus Avena; species Avena longiglumis. Next base: position 185,495,237 of record CP125974.1, on the reverse strand, counting down.
AACAAACCCTATTTTATTAAATAACTAATGGTCCATTTATTTAATTAATAAATGGGACCTAAAAAGATTTAAAATAATATTTTATTTTAGAATAAGAATTAAGATGATAAACAGAACCAAAAACTCATAACAATGGTTTGAATTATTTGAATGATTGTCTTGTTATTTGAGTTGTGAAATGAAATTCAAATCAAATGGAAAAAGGAAAATGTTCTGTACAAAAAAAAGGAAACAACATGACCAACTACCCCAACAAGCCCACCAACCAGCCCAGCATCGTTTCCCGCAGAAAAACGTTTCGAACCAGTAACCTAACCCGCACAGGAAATGACAAGTGGACCCTCCTGCCTCACTCCTTTTCTCACTGACACCAGACCCCACCATCCACTGTTCTCCTTCTTCCTCATGACCACGCCTTCTCCCTCGCTGCCGTTCTCAGGTAACCCATGGCGTCAATTCGTTAACGCCACCTTAATTCCCCCAGCGACCATACCGTTTTAAATCGGCACCCTCTCCTCTCTCGTTTCCCTCAGATTCCTCCCCAGACACGCCCCCAGGCTACTCTAATTGTCTCTTGCACTGTCGCCGTCCCCGACGAGCCCTCTCGCAAATTCGCCAGCACTCCCTTACCGCCTCCCAGCACACGAGCACACTCACCATACACCGCGCATCCATCATGTCACTTTCGACCATGGGCGCTCCATAGTGTCGCAGCGACAACCTCCGGCACCGCGTGCGCCTTTCCCGACGAGCTCCTCTGGTAATCCCGACCGCCCCTCCTCTTATCTTGCATACGCACGTCATCCCTCGACCATACGCTCCTAATCGTACCCTCCGGTTTGTCTTAGGGCGCCCTATCCCGTCCACGGCGATCACAAGCGACCCCGCAACTCCGGTGAGCTCGGCGCCGACTCCGTTCGCTCCACGATCGATGAGACATACCCCTTGATTAGTCATGTTCTCGCCTCTCCGGATACTCGCCAAACACTCGCCGTGGTCCGCAACCCCTCCCGTCGACGAGCAAAAGCTCGGCGCTTGATACAAGCTCCGTGAGCAATTCCCAGAAACCGTCGCCCCTTCGTCCACCGGTGGCAAGTTGAGCATCCTCGTGCCACAACGATGAGACCCTCTCCTCCTTCCTCGTTTCCGGTTTAGCGCCGCATGGTGACAGCTCACTTCGCCGTCGTTCTGCGCTTGATTTTGTGATTCGATATTAGCCGTTAGATCAAGATCCTATGAACGCGATAGATCACTAAACTGAACCAGACGTCGATCTGCACCGCACTCCCACTTAAATCCTGCGGTCCACACCACGCGATCCTACCGAACCGTTACGAGCCAATAGGATACAGACACGTGGCCAGGATTTGATTTAAAACTGATTTTGAAATCTGATTGAGTTGCAAACTTCAAACCTTTATATCTTTTGAACCACACGTCCAAATTTGACAAATTTTATATCAAAAGATTCAGGAGAACAAGACCTAACCAACCCTAGCCTTAGTTTAGCAAATAGTATTTGTTAGCTTGTTTGAATTTGCAGATTCTTTTGTGTACTTGCTAACATTATAAAAATCATTTAAAAATGAATTTTGAGATCAAACTTTTGCCAATTGGTTTATTGTGACCCTACTGACCCTAGGAACCAACCCATAGTATTAAAAATGATTTTTTGTGAAATTTAAGTTGAATTATTTAACTTAGCCATTTTCTAGCCAAATAAACTCACTAATTTTATTATAGAAATGTTTATGGAAGAAAAACTTTTGAGTAGATGATTTGGACCAAACCTACTGACCCAAAAACACCAAGTTTTGCAATAGCAACTCATTTGGTGAACCCTATGGGCTAATGCCTTAATAAAATATTTCTACACCACATAAAAATAACACTTTGTTTTGGAAATGGTTTTTGAGTGAAACCTTTTGCAAATAACTTAGCCACTTTAGAGAATGACCATTAGATTTACCCAAATGACTATGACCCACTAGGAACCACCTTTTCAAACAAAACAAAGCTTGGCATGCTTGCATGCATTTCTTTGACTTTGTTATTTATGTGTGTTGTTTTGCTTGATTGGTAGATTGAGATTGTGCCTTGCTTGATTTATTTGTAGTAACTTGAAGAGTGTGATTGTTGCAAAGATCAAGAAGTGAACCTATACTCTACCAAAAAGGCAAGTGATGCTTCATATTTTTATCCTATTACTTTCACTATGCATTAGTGATTTTGTTAAGTAAAACTTGCATGGATTTTGCTAAGTATAGATCTTGCTATAAGAAAACATAGTAATGAATCCTTAGTAGGATTTTCCTAAGTTAGAGATTCCTACTACTACCAAGCTTAGCCTAGCTAATAGAAAACATGGGTGGAATATATATTCACACTATGGAAAAATATTCTAAGTCTAAAGGACTTATGATTTTGTCTAATAAAACAACTAAGTTAATGAATCACCTGGGTGGAATGGAATAGATTGGTGGAGAATGGTTGAGTGGTTCACAAAGCCATGGACTTGGATTGTGTATCTCACTTGTGGATGGCCACCCAGGAAACAAAGAGATTTGAGATGTCAAATGTTGAGAAGCTTCAAGTGCAACCACTTGGCAATATGGGCTCTGCCATGATCATATAGGTTGCAAGAACTTAGCCAAATGGACAGTGGGTGGTAGTGTTTGATAGGTTGGAGCGCGTCCATTTTGGTCTAAGGAAGGCTTGAAAGATTTTGTCTTGGGAAACCAAGTCTTGTGGGTAAAGTGCACCACCTCTGCAGTGTAAAACCTAAGTACTTAGCCATGTCCTTGGTAAAGGACAATTTGAGCATCAAGACATGGAAACAATCAAGAATCTCATCATTCCAATTTCTAAATAAAAACTTGTGGGTGAACAAGGGATTGTGTGTATTCTTCAATCTTTGATGGAAAGATGGCTTGAGACAAGGATCTTGAAATCTTAGATTGAAGAAAATTGTTTTAAGCAAATCTTGAGTCTTTGATTGGTAGATGCCTGAGTGGATCTCAGTCTTTGATTAGTAGATGTCTTGGAAAGTCTTTGCCAAACAAAACTTAGTATTTTCAAAATGATAAGAAAAATCTATTTTGAGCAATGCAAGCCTCAACTCCACTTAGCCAAATGCATATAGATGATAGACTCTATTATATTACCATAGTATCACTTGCCAATACAATTCAAATGTATTGACCCTTTGTGGCTGTAACTTGTATGTTGCAGGTTTGATTGTTTAGAGAAGATTGATTGTTTAGGATTACAAAGTCTACAACCAACATCTGCCTGTGGCATTTTGAAGATGATGGACTCATACTTATATTTATTCCGCTGCAATATAATGTAATAGCCTAATGAGCTAAGTTTGATGTAATAAAATTATGTTATTCCTGGTTATAAAGTTATATTATGACCTTTGTTTCTTGATATTACATCTTACTGTGGATGCTAGCTATTGATCCAGGGACTAGCATTGTAAAACACAGGAGGATCAATCTTATCAGGTTGGGACCCTCTACAGATGGTATCAGAGCATTGTGTTGCCTGTAGGATTTGTAAACCTAGGATTGGACAAAAACCCTTAGAAAAATAGGAGTGATATTTTGTTCCAAAAACTTATTTACAAAGCACTTGTAAGCTCTTTCCTTAACCATTTTGGTTTCAACTCTACATCTCTTCTATTTCAAACTTGATGGAAAAACCTACCCATGGCCAAAGACTACACCATGTGCAAAGGACTTCTTCAACATCTTCAACTCTAATGACTTCAACATCTTCAGCATGTTCACCAAGGACTTCCAACTTGGAAACTACTAAGGACTACAAGTGAAACAAGGAAAACCTACTCAAGATTTAGAGACTGAAGGGAATGCAAAATAAGAAGGAACCACCAACAACTTTGAAGTATCATAACCAAGAGTTTTCCTAAAGGAGACCAAGATATCATGTAGAAAGAAGAACCAACCAAGAAAGAAAGGAAAATCACAAGTAAACCATTAGATGGACCACCATATTCTAGTTAAGTCAAAACACACCAACTTATGTGATGTAACAAAAATATTTTGTTGCCTAAGTATGTGCTTGAACCCTGTTGTTTGAGTGCAAAGTTGTTTGTGAATGTTTGGTTATGATTGCATGCACATTGCTTGTGTGAATTGTGATGTGTGTGATTAAGATTGACTCCTTAGAAATATCTTGTCTATTCTAATCTCCCTTCAAACCCAAACAGATGACTACCCCAAAGGATTCCAAGGTGGATAACACCAACACCAACCAAGCTGACAGCCTGGGAGAACTCATAGCAACCCAACATCAATTGAATCAATTGACAGCTCAGTTCCTAGCCAACAATAGTAATGAAGATCCAGCATTACAAAGGTTTTTAGAGGAACAGTCCCAATTGATGCTTAAGGTGACTAATCAAATGATTAGCATGGAAGAAAACTTACCTAGAAGAGAGTATGATAGCAGGGACGAAAAGAATGTTGTTCTAGATGGAGCCCCAGCTTGCATTATTTGTGGAGACAAGGATCATACTTCCACAGAGCATGAAGGACAATGCCCAAATTGTGATGAAGATCATCCTGTTGGAGAATGCCCTACCTCTCAAGCTACTTGCTATCTTTGTGAAGGAAGTGATCATACTCCTGGCCTATGTCCTATTTATGCCATGGTAGAACAAAGGAAACAAGAAGGATCCAAGTCTACCAAAGGGAAAGGACCACTACTACTTCCAAGCAAGACAACCCAATTCAAAGGATCAAGGAAAATCAAGAAGCCCAAGCAAGACATGAGCCTGGTACAATGTCGTAAATGTAATGAAATGGGACACTACTCCAGTGGATGCCCAGGGAACATAAAGAATAAAGGAATTGACCAAGTATGGTGTAACAACTGTAATGAACCAGGTCACTTTGTAGCAACTTGCCCAAAAAAACAACGCAAAGAACTCAAGGACATTAATTGTTTCAACTGCAAGAACCCAGGACACTATGCAAGCAACTGTCCAGAAAGGATGAAGAACAAGTTGAACAAGCCTATGGAGAAGCTCAATCTTGGTCCATGAGTCAAGCATAGGAATAAAGCAAAAGTTTAACTTAGAGAAATTTCCAGGACCCAAGAAGGCCAATATGTAAATTTTGTTTGAAAAATCTTAAGGGTGGTAGTACCCTAGTTGTTTGAACTTGATTGTAACCCCAGCCTTCCCAAATCTCGGGACGAGATTTATTTTAAGGGTGGTAGCCTGTCACATCCCAAGATTTTCCAAATCTTGTAATGTGAAAATAAATGAATAAAATAAAACTTTGTTAGATTTTCAGAGCCAGAAGAAACTTTTTGAATTCAATTGGAACTTCAAACCCATTTGAATTAAATAAAATCCTAAAGGGATTCTTAAAGATAAACATTTAATAAAGGAAATTAAGATGTTTTGGAATTACCATTTTTGATCTTTTAATAAAAGGATTTGATAAGAAAAGATGGATTTACAAATAAGGATTATTTTATTAAACCTTGACCAAGCTTTTGAATTAAAACATTCTATTTTAAAATAAAATAGCAAAGGTTTAATTAAAAATAATAAAGGATTTCTTAAATAAAATAATTAATATCCAAACTCTTTTTAAATAAAAGGTCTTACCAAATTAATTAAAACATCAAAACATATTAAATTGTTTTAAATAGGTTTTCCCAATACTTTATATTCTTTAATAAAAACCTACTAAAGTGTTTTGGCTTTGTTTTAGATTTTCAAAATAAATATCTCAATAAAACAAATCCTATTGAATTTAATAATGAAAGTCTATTATAATAATTAATAATGGATACTAAAATAAAAGGTTATTTTGTTTTAAACAAAGTTACAAATATTATATATTTCCCAAATTAAACCTACTAATTTGATTTGGAAAATATTTAGGTTTCAAATAAAGATTTTAATAATAAAATCAAACTCTAATTGATTTAATAACTAAGACCCATTTTATTTAATTGTTAATGGTCCCTAAAGTAAAAGGATTATATTACTTTAAAACAAGTTTTCAAAATATTCATTATAAAACCTACTGATTGGGTTTTGAAAATATTTGAACTTTAAATGAAGTTTTTATTAATTAAAACAAACCCTATTTTATTAAATAACTAATGGTCCATTTATTTAATTAATAAATGGGACCTAAAAGATTTAAAATAATATTTTATTTTAGAATAAGAATTAAGATGATAAATGAACCAAAACTCATAACAATGGTTTGAATTATTTGAATGATTGTCTTGTTATTTGAGTTGTGAAATGAAATTCAAATCAAATGGAAAAGGAAAATGTTCTGTACAAAAAAAAGGAAACAACAACTAACTACTGCCCAACAAGCCCACCAACCAGCCCAAAGATCGTTTCCCTTGAAAAGCGTTTGAACCAGTAACCTAACCCGACAGAAATGACAAGTGGACCCTCCCCTCCTCCTTTTCTCACCGACAGACCCCACCATCCATTGTTCTCCTTCTTCCTCGCTGACGACCACGCCTTCTCCCTCGCTGCCGTTGCAGTAACCTCGGCGTCAATTGCGTTAACGCCACCTTAATTCCCCTGCGACCATACCGTTTTAAATCGGCACCTCTCTCTCTCGTTTCCTCATTCCTCCCCAGACACGCCCCCAGGCTACTCTAATTGTCTCTTGCACTGTCGCCGTCTCCGACGAGCCCTCTCGCAAATTCCGGCCAGCACACTCCCCTTACCGCCTCCCTGAGCACACGAGCACACTCACCATACACCAGCGCATCCATCTGTGTCAGTCACTCGACCGCGGGCGCTCCATAGTGTCGGCAACGACAACCTCCAGCACCGCCTTGCGTCGCCTTTCCCGACGAGCTCCTCTGGTAATCCCTGACCGCCCCTCCTCTTATCTTGCATACGCACGTCATCCCCTCGACCATACGCTCCTAATCGTACCCTCCGTTTGTCTTAGGGCGCTCCCTATCCCCGTCCACGACGATCACCGACGACCCCGCAACTCCGGTGAGCTCTGACGCTCGACTCCGTTCGCTCCACGATCAGTGAGACATACCCCTTGATTAGTCTGTGTTCTCTGCCTCTCCAGATACTCGCCAAACACTCGCACGTGGTCTGCAACCCCTCCCCGTCGACGAGCAAAAGCTCGACGCCAAGATAAGCTCCGTGAGCAATTCCCGAGAAACCGTCGCCTTCTTCGCCCACCGTGGCAAGTTGAGCATCCTCGTGCCACAACGAACGCAGTGAGACCCCTCTCCTCCTTCCTCGTTTCCAGTTTCGCTAGCGCCGCATGTCGACAGCTCCGCTCGCCGTCGTTCGCGCTTGATTTTGGTGATTCGATATTAGCCGTTAGATCAAGATCCTATGAACGCGATAGATCACTAAACTGAACCGGTACGTCTGATCTGCACCGCACACTCCCACTTAAATCCTGCGGTCCACACCATGCGATCCTACCGAACCGTTACGAGCCAATAGGATACAGACACGTGGCCAGGATTTGATTTAAAACTGATTTTGAAATCTGATTGAGTTGCAAACTTCAAACCTTTATATCTTTTGAACCACACGTCCAAATTTGACAAATTTTATATCAAAAGATTCAGGAGAACAAGACCTAACCAACCCTAGCCTTAGTTTAGCAAATAGTATTTGTTAGCTTGTTTGAATTTGCAGATTCTTTTGTGTACTTGCTAACATTATAAAAATCATTTAAAAATGAATTTTGAGATCAAACTTTTGCCAATTGGTTTATTGTGACCCTACTGACCCTAGGAACCAACCCATAGTATTAAAAATGATTTTTTGTGAAATTTAAGTTGAATTATTTAACTTAGCCATTTTCTAGCCAAATAAACTCACTAATTTTATTATAGAAATGTTTATGGAAGAAAAACTTTTGAGTAGATGATTTGGACCAAACCTACTGACCCAAAAACACCAAGTTTTGCAATAGCAACTCATTTGGTGAACCCTATGGGCTAATGCCTTAATAAAATATTTCTACACCACATAAAAATAACACTTTGTTTTGGAAATGGTTTTTGAGTGAAACCTTTTGCAAATAACTTAGCCACTTTAGAGAATGACCATTAGATTTACCCAAATGACTATGACCCACTAGGAACCACCTTTTCAAACAAAACAAAGCTTGGCATGCTTGCATGCATTTCTTTGACTTTGTTATTTATGTGTGTTGTTTTGCTTGATTGGTAGATTGAGATTGTGCCTTGCTTGATTTATTTGTAGTAACTTGAAGAGTGTGATTGTTGCAAAGATCAAGAAGTGAACCTATACTCTACCAAAAGGCAAGTGATGCTTCATATTTTTATCCTATTACTTTCACTATGCATTAGTGATTTTGTTAAGTAAAACTTGCATGGATTTTGCTAAGTATAGATCTTGCTATAAGAAAACATAGTAATGAATCCTTAGTAGGATTTTCCTAAGTTAGAGATTCCTACTACTACCAAGCTTAGCCTAGCTAATAGAAAACATGGGTGGAATATATATTCACACTATGGAAAAATATTCTAAGTCTAAAGGACTTATGATTTTGTCTAATAAAACAACTAAGTTAATGAATCACCTGGGTGGAATGGAATAGATTGGTGGAGAATGGTTGAGTGGTTCACAAAGCCATGGACTTGGATTGTGTATCTCACTTGTGGATGGCCACCGAAACAAAGAGATTTGAGATGTCAAATGTTGAGAAGCTTCAAGTGCAACCACTTGGCAATATGGGCTCTGCCATGATCATATAGGTTGCAAGAACTTAGCCAAATGGACAGTGGGTGGTAGTGTTTGATAGGTTGGAGCGTCCATTTTGGTCTAAGGAAGGCTTCGAAAGATTTTGTCTTGGGAAACCAAGTCTTGTGGGTAAAGTGCACCACCTCTGCAGTGTAAAACCTAAGTACTTAGCCATGTCCTTGGTAAAGGACAATTTGAGCATCAAGACATGGAAACAATCAAGAATCTCATCATTCCAATTTCTAAATAAAAACTTGTGGGTGAACAAGGGATTGTGTGTATTCTTCAATCTTTGATGGAAAGATGGCTTGAGACAAGGATCTTGAAATCTTAGATTGAAGAAAATTGTTTTGCCAAGCAAATCTTCAGTCTTTGATTTGTAGATGCCTGAGTGGATCTCCGTCTTTGATTAGTAGATGTCTTGGAAAGTCTTTGCCAAACAAAAACTTAGTATTTTCAAAATGATAAGAAAAATCTATTTTGAGCAATGCAAGCCTCAACTCCACTTAGCCAAATGCATATAGATGATAGACTCTATTATATTACCATAGTATCACTTGCCAATACAATTCAAATGTATTGACCCTTTGTGGCTGTAACTTGTATGTTGCAGGTTTGATTGTTTAGAGAAGATTGATTGTTTAGGATTACAAAGTCTACAACCAACATCTGCCTGTGGCATTTTGAAGATGATGGACTCATACTTATATTTATTCCGCTGCAATATAATGTAATAGCCTAATGAGCTAAGTTTGATGTAATAAAATTATGTTATTCCTGGTTATAAAGTTATATTATGACCTTTGTTTCTTGATATTACATCTTACTGTGGATGCTAGCTATTGATCCAGGGACTAGCATTGTAAAACACAGGAGGATCAATCTTATCAGGTTGGGACCCTCTACATTAGAATGTCGATATTTCCGATAGCTTCAAACTTTAGTTGCTCAGTATTATCCATAACCGGGGACAGGGTTGAGTACATAGATTTTATTATCTTCTGAAGAAGGAGTACACTTTACCCACATGTCACAATCCCATCCTTTTGCCAGGAGTGGCCACTGGATTAGTGCTCACCAAGATGGAGTACTGGCAGATTGAGAATGTGACGAAGTCTTTCCAAAGGGTCCTCCCATACACCATTGCTAGCTTGTCTTCAAGTACCCATGTAGGATTCCAGGTGCTCATGTCCAGTAGCCTGAAGACAATGCATGGGTCTTCCCAATGTAGTTGACTAAGCCAGAGCCATAATAGCATGTGGTTGCACACGAAAGCCACAATTGGAGAAACATGTTAAATCTCTAAGTTTCTTGGATGGTTTCCTTTGGAGAACAACACAAAGAGATTGCCATAGACATGGTTCCTTTTGTTGCCACCTTCTCTAAACTCAAAGTAACCTTGGCCACACAGGTGGTTCATTGAGTCCTTGTTTTATTATATAAAAAAAACACAAGTCCTTTTTCTCAACTTCATAAAATCTCAACATGTATTTCTTTTCAAAATATAGCATGGCTAAGCATGTAACAACTACATTGTTTTCACTAAGGAATGTATAGGGAATCCTATTAGGATTTAGCATAGCATAAGTATAAAATCCTTTTCATGCATGTTTTCAAAATCCACTAAGTATAATGAAATAGTAGGATTTTAAGATGATAGTGTCACTTTCCTTTCTGGTAGGGAATGTTGGTTCACTTCTTGATCTTGCTAGTCTCACACATTTCTAACTTCACTACAATCAATCAAGCAAACACAATATCAACAATCATTCCAAACCAATAATCAAACAACAATTTCACACACACAAAACAATGGGATCTAAGTCATGCATGTAAGCATGCAAGAGGTGGTTCTATTTGCAAAGATGGTCTCCACTAGGCTTCTAAACTTGGTAAGGTTCAAGTTAGTCATTTTCCAAAGTGGCAAAGTCATTTGCAAAAGGGTCTTGTCCAAAAACCATTTTTAAATCCAATCATCATTTTATGTGGTGGAAAACATTTTTATCAACCAACAACTTTAGGTTGTTCACCAAATAAGTTGTTGTTTTCTCAAACTTGGTGTTTAGGGTCAGTAGGTTTGATCCAAAACATTTTCCCAAAGTTTCCTTTACAAAAACATTTTCATAACAAAACCATTATTTTTATTTGGCTAGAAATGGGTTAAACTAACTAATCCATCCTAAACTTTACCAAATTGATTTTCGAATCCATGGGTTGGTTCCTAGGGCCAGTAAGTTCACCACAAAACAATTTGCAAAGGTTTTAACCTCAAAATCATTTTTGAACAATTTATCTAATCTAAAATAGCATACAAATGTTTCTGCAAAAACAATCCATCTAACAGTTACTATTTACTAAACTAATGGCATGGTTGGCTAGGGCTTGTTCCAATGATTCCAATGATATCCAATTTGTGAATTTTGGACGTGTGGATCAAAAGTTACAGGGTTTTCAAAATCATACCTAATACATATTTCAAACTTCTGTTTTAAATAAGAACAGGCCATGCGTCACAACACTACTGGCTGGTACCGGTTCGGCCGGATCGGCTCTGTGGCGCGTTGGATCTAAATAGATCGCACGGTTCTGAAAGCGTACCCCTTCGGCGTTTACGTGATCTATCTAGTTCGTTCGATCCAGATCCTACGGCTATTATCACATTGACCAAACTTTGGCGGCGCAGCGACGGTTGCTGGCGGCGGCGCTGGTGAAACAGGACGCTAGAATAGAGGGGAGGATGCTCACCAGAATCGCGAGGACGTGGTGATGCTCAACGTGTGGTCGACGTGGCAGGGGGCGCACGGGAACGGTGGCGATTGCTCGTCGGAGACGTCGTCGGTGTCGGGTGGTTCTGTCCGCGGTCGAAGGCGACGCTGTAGATCATGCGGAGGCAACCCGAGGGTTTGGTCAGATGCAGGTGAGTTAGACGAATGTGGGAGCGTGATTGAGAAAGCGCGGGGCGGTCTGTAACTACCTGGGTACTTGCCGGAGTTGAAGACAGACGCGGCGGCGAGGTCAGAGCTTGTCGAAGGTGACGCTCTGGGGCGCCCGCGGTTGAACGGAGGGTACTGGGAGAATCGTATGGGGGTGGGGAGTCTGCTCGTGTGCTTGGGGAGGCACGGGGTGGAGAGACTTGGCCGGAATTGGAGGTGGAAGCTCGTCGGAGCAGCGTCGGTTTGGAGATGATTCCGAGCAGCCTGGTGGCGATGTGGAGTTGGCGTTTGCGGGGAATGACAGAGGGAGGAGAGGCACTTATGTACGCATGGTCAGGGGCGAGATTTACGCAGCCATTAATCGTGAATTTACGCGCGGATTGAATGGCAGAGAACGGTAGCGAGGTTTAGGGAGAAGGGGTCGCGCGGGTGAGGAGGATGAACAGGGAGGTGGGGTCCAGTCGTCAGTGAGGATGCGAGGAGGAAAGAAGGTCCACCAGGCAGTCACTCTGCGGGTCAGTTGCCAGGTGCGAAGCGTTTTCTTCGGGGAGGGGGAGCTGGGATGTTTGCTGGGCTCGTGGGCTTGGCCGGCTGGGATGGGTCCAAATCCATTTTTTCTTCCTGAAGCCTTTTTCTTTTTCCAAAACTAATTCTGTTTTTGAAATTCAAACAAACAAACAATACTCAAATTAATTAAAACAACCACTACACTAAACAATTTTGAAATTTGGTTCTGTTCAGTAACATAAACCAATTTCCAAAATAAAATAATATTTTAAATCTTTTTAGGTTCCATTCATTAATTAAATAAAATGGACCATGGTTTATTAATAAAATAGGGTTTGATTTATTTAATAAAATCTTTATTTGAAATCTAAGTATTTTCAAAACCAAAACAGTAGGTTTTATTTGAAAATACAAAATACTTGGAAAACTTATTTTAAATAATTATATAAGTTTTGATGTTTTGGAAATAGTAAAACCTTTATTAATAAAACTTGGATATTAAATCCCTATTATTTTATTTAATAAACCTTTACCAATTTTTATCAAAACAAAATGTTTTATTTCAAAAGCTTGGCCAAGGTTTAATTTGGCTCTATAAAATAATCCTTATTTATAAAACTTCTATTTTATTTGAAATCCAAATCTTTTTATTTAAAAGATCCAAAATAGAAATTTTTAAATATTTTTATTTTCCTTTAACAAATGTTTATCTTTTTAAATCTCTTTAAGATTTTATTTGATCCAAAATTGGTTTGAAGATTTCCAATTGGATTCAAAAAGTTTCTTCTCACTCTGAAAATCAAACAAAGTTTTATTTTATTCATTTATTTTTCACATTACAAGATTTGGAAAATCTTGGGATGTGACAGGCTACCACCCTTAAAATAAATCTCGTCCCGAGATTTGGGAAGGCTAGGGTTACAAGTAGGCTCAAAACAACTAGGGTACTACCACCCTTAAAAAATTTAAACAAAAATTACATATTGGCCTTCTTGGGATCCTGGGGAAACTTCTCTGGGCAAACATTTTCATTGTGTCCTTGGTTTCCACACTTGACTCATGGGCTAAGGTTGAGTTTCTCCATAGGCTTGTTCAACTTGTTCTTCATCTTTTCTGGACAGTTGCTTGCATAATGTCCTGGGTTCTTGTAGTTGAAACAGTGGATGTCCTTGAGTTCTTTACGTGGCTCTTGTGGACAAGTTGCTACATAATGGCCTAGCTCTTTGCAATTGTTGCACACCACTTGGCCAATCTCTTTATTTTTCTGGTTCTTTGGGCATTCACCGGAATAGTGTCCCATTTCCTTACACTTATGACATTACACATGGCTTTTGTCTATCTTTTGCTTCTTGGGTTTCTTTGATCCTTTGAATTGGGTTGTTTTGTTTGGAGGTATAAGTGATCCTTTTCCTTTGTCATCAGCCTTTTTGGTAGACTTGGATCCTTCTTGTTTCCTTTGTTCCACAATGGAATAGATGGGGCATTGGATACGAACATGGTTGCTTCCTTCACATAGATAGCAAGTAGCTTGAGAAGTGGGACATTGTCCAGCATGATGTTTCTCTTCACAGTTGGGGCATTGATCTCCATGCTCCTTGGAAGTATGGTCCTTGTCTCCACAAATAATGCAAGCTGGGGCTCCATCTAGGATAATATTTCTGTCATCCTTGTTGTCAAAAACTCTTTTGGGATAGCTCTCTTCCATTTTGATCATTTGATCAGTCACTTTCAGCATCAGTTGTCCTTGAGTTTCCAAAAATCCTTGTAGTATTGGATCTTCTCCACTGGTGTTGGCTATGAATTGAGCTATCACTTGGTTCAACTGGTTCTGGGTTGCTATGAGCTCTTTCATGCTGTCCTCTTGATTGGTGTTGGTGTCATCAACCTTGATGTTGGAGTCTCTTGGAGTGGTCATCTGTTTGGGTTGAAGGGAGATTAGAATAGGCAAGATATTTCTAAGAAAATATTTCTAATCACACACATCTCAAATCACACAAACAATGCACATGAAATTACAAATCAAACATTTCACTCAAACAACAAAGTTCAAGCACATACTTAGGCAACAAAATATTTTTGTTACACTACATAAGTTGGTGTGTTTTGACTTAACTAAAATATGGTGGTCCATCTATATGGTTCACTTGTGATCTCTCCTTCCTTCATGATTCTTCTTGTATGAGATCATGGTTTCTTTAGGATAAGTTCTTGGTCACAAGACTTCAAATGATGTAGGCTCCTTCTAACTTTTGCATTCCCTCAGTCTCTAAATCTTGAGCAAGATCTCATTGTCTCACTTATAGTCCTTAGTGATATCCAAGTTGGAAGTCCTTGGTGAACATGCTGAAGATGTTGAAGTCATTAGAGTTGAAGAAGTTGAAGTCATTAGAGTTGAAAAAGTTGAAGAAATCCTTTGCACATGGTGTAGTCTTTGGCCATGGGGTAGGTCTTTCCATCAAGTTGAAGTAGAAGAGATGTAGAGTTGAAACCAAAATGGTTGAGGAAAGAGTTTACAAGTGTGTTTGTAAATAAGTTTTTGGAACAAGTATAACTCCTATTTTCTAAGGGTTTTTGTCCAATCCTATGTTTACAAATCCTACAGGCAACACAATGCTCTGGTACCATCTGTAGAGGGAGTGTCCAAACCTTTAAACAATATAAGGTGGAGTCCCCTGTGTTTACAATGCTAGTCCCTGGATCAATAGCTAGCATCCACAATTAATATGTAATATCAAGAAACAAAGGTCATAATTAACTTTATAACCAGGAATAACATAATTTTATTACATCTTACATAGCTCATTTGGCTATTACATTACATTAAAGCGGAATAACTATAGTCATGGGGTCCTTCATCTTCAAAGTGCCACAGGCAGATGTTGGTTGTAGACTTTGTAATCCTAATCAATCAATCTTCACTAAAATCAAACAAACCTGCAACATTACAAGTTACAGCCACAAGGGTCAATACATTTGAATTGTATTGGCAAGTTTCACTACTATGTGTAATATGAGTGGATCCTAACCTTACATGCAATTTTGGCTAAGTAGGGTTTAAGGCTCATTTGCAGAAAGCAATACTTTATCCTATCTTTTCAAATGGTTTTGTTTCCTTTGTCCAAATCTCTTTAACAAATCCCTTGAACTCCTTGGTAGAAACTCAAGTGTTCAAGTCCTTGTCAAAATCCCTTGAGCTCCTTGGTAACCCCAAGTGCATCAAGTTTTATCAAGACGGCGGCGGCGCTGGTAAAACAGGATGCTAGAAGAGAGGGGAGGATGCTCACCAGAATCACGAGGACGTGGTGATGCTCAACGTGTTGTCGACGTGGCAGGGGCGCACGGGAACGGTGGCGATTGCTCGTCGGAGACGTCGTCGGCGTCGGGTGGTTCTGTCCGCGGTCGAAGGCGACGCTGTAGATCATGTGGAGGCAACCCGAGGGTGTGGTCAGATGCAGGTGAGTGAGATGAATGTGGGAGCGTGATTGAGAAAGCGCAGGGCGGTCTGTAACTACTTGGGTACTTGCCGGAGTTGAAGACAAACGCGGCGGCGAGGTCAGTGCTTGTCGAAGGTGACGCTCTGGGCGCCCGCGGTTGAATGGAGGGTACTGGGAGAATCGTCTGGGGGTGGGGAGTCTGCTCGTGTGCTTGGGGAGGCACGGGGTGGAGAGACTTGGCCGGAATTGGAGGTGGAAGCTCGTCGGAGCAGCGGCGGTTTGGAGATGATTCCGAGCAGCCTGGTGGCGATGTGGAGTTGGCGTTTACGGGGAATGACAGAGGGAGGAGAGGCGCTTATGTACGCATGGTCAGGGGCGAGATTGACGCAACCATTAATCGTGAATTTACGCGCGGATTGAATGGCAGAGAACGACAGCGAGGTTTGGGGAGAAGGGGTCGCGCGGGTGAGGAGGATGAACAGGGAGGTGGGGTCCAGTCGTTAGTGAGGATGCGAGGAGGAAAGAAGGTCCACCAGGCAGTCACTCTGCGGGTCAGTTGCCAGGTGCGAAGCGTTTTCTTCGGGGAGGGAGGCTGTTCTTTGGGCTCGTGGGCTTGGCCGGCTGGGATGGGTCCAAATCCATTTTTTTTCTTCCTGAAGCCTTTTTCTTTTTCCAAAACTAATTCTGTTTTTGAAATTCAAACAAACAAACAATACTCAAATTAATTCAAAACTACACTAAACAATTTTGAAATTTGGTTCTGTTCAGTAACATAAACCAATTTCCAAAATAAAATAATATTTTAAATCTTTTTAGGTTCCATTCATTAATTAAATAAAATGGACCATGGTTTATTAATAAAATAGGGTTTGATTTATTTAATAAAATCTTTATTTGAAATCTAAGTATTTTCAAAATAAAAAAAGTAGGTTTTATTTGAAAATACAAAATACTTGGAAAACTTATTTTAAATAATTATATAAGTGTTGATGTTGTGGAAATAGTAAAACCTTTATTAATAAAACTTGGATATTAAATCCCTATTATTTTATTTAATAAACCTTTGCCTATTTTTATCAAAACAAAATGTTTTATTTCAAAGGCTTGGCCAAGGTTTAATTTGGCTCTATAAAATAATCCTTATTTATAAAACTTCTATTTTATTTGAAATCCAAATCTTTTTATTTAAAAGATCCAAAATAGAAATTTTTAAATATTTTTATTTTCCTTTAAAAAATGTTTATCTTTTTAAATCTCTTTAATATTTTATTTGATCCAAAATTGGTTTGGAGATTTCCAATTGGATTCAAAAAGTTTCTTCTCACTCTGAAAATCAAACAAAGTTTTATTTTATTCATTTATTTTTCACATTACAAGATTTGGAAAATCTTGGGATGTGACATTCATCCATCACAAGAAAACCTTTGTACACAGCTGCACCATGTATTCCCATGGCAACCATGAGGTCCTTGAGAGCCTTTGGGAACTCTGTCTCACATTCTAAAGTCATAGTCGTGAGTGGTCCCTTCTTCACGGCTTCGTTGATGGAGTTCATCTACAAATAGAGATGAGAGAGAAGATTAGAAGAGTTTACGAGCAGAACAGACAAGTGTGGAAGTTGTTGAATTTTTTCCTTAGTGGTTTTCCAATCCTAGGGTCATAATCCTACAGGCAACATAGTGCTCTGATACCATCTGTAAGATCCCTCCTTTATAAAGGAAAAGGATCTCTGTGATTGCAATGCTAGTCCCTGGATCAATGCTAGCATCCACAGTTTAAGATGAAGTACACAGAAACAAAGGTCATTATTACAGTCCTTCCAGAGACAAACATAGTCTTTACAACTCCATGGCCACAGGCCTAGTACAGGAGTTTAAACAAGTAAATAGATAACAAGTCTTCATCTTCATGTGCCATAGGCAAACATGTTGAGTGTAGACTCATGACTCCTAATCCTCATCAGAATAACCTGCAACATCACAAGTTACAGCCACAGTGGGTCAATACATTGGAATAGTATTGGCAAGTGATACCTTAGTATAATTTTGGTGGACTAGATACTATATGCAGTTTGGCTAAGTGTAGCATAGGCTTGCTTTGCTCAAAAATAAGTTTTGCCTATTAGTTGAAAACACTAAGTTTTTCTTTGTCAAAACTTTTCCCAAGGAACTACCAATATACATTGGGGTCCTTCACCCTTGTTCAACCTCAAGTTTTACTTAGAAATTGGGATGAGGAGATTCTTGATAGCTTCCATGTCTTGATGCTCAAGTTGTCCATTACCATGGACCTGGCTAAGTACTTAGATTCTTCCATCTGCAGAGGTTGTGCACTTTCCCCACAAGCCTTGATTTTCACGAAGACAGGACCTTTCAGAAGCCTTCCCTTAGACCAAAAGGACGCGCTCCAACCTATCATCCCACTACCACCAACTGTCCAAATGGCTAAGTTATTGCAACCTATATGATCCAGGCAGAGCCCATATTGCTAAGTGGTTGCTCTAGAAGCTTCTTAACATTTGGCCTCTCAAATCCTTTTGTTCCTGGGTGGCTTTCCACAAGTGAGATACACAAGGTAAACCATAGAAATGGGCCTTATGTAACCACTCAACATAAACCATTCCTTCCATTCCACCCAGGTGCTTCATTCACTTAGTTGTTTTATTAAGCAAAAACACAAGTCCAAAGACTTAGAAATATTTTACCATAGCATGAATAATTTACCATCCTTGGTTTCTACTAGCTAGGCTAAGCATGGCATAGATAAATATCTTAACTTAGAGATTTCTAGCAATTCTACAACTACTAGGATTTCCCAAGGATAGCATATATATAAACCAAAAATTTATCCATGCAAGTCTAGCAAAAATATTTCTAATGCATATTTGAAAAACATAGGAAGAAAAATTATGAAGCACCACTTGGCTTGGTATTTTGGAGAGTAGCTACACTCCTCACAATCACAATCACTATTGGCACCAAAATCTACACATAAAATCATTGCAACAAATCACATACAAAATAAATACAAGAAAAAATATATGGATGCATGCAATATGATATGTGATTATTTTCTAAACTCAACAAGACAAGTGCACAGTACTGGTTCATAAACAAGTTCAAAACCTTGCCAAACAACATCTATTTAAACACTAAAACATATCCCAAATAATTAATATACACAAAATAGGCCTACACATGTTTCTGTAATTAAAACCATTGTAACAGAAGCAAAAATTAAACACATTGCATATTTGGAAAGGGCTTTCTCTCCTGATTCCATTGATATAAAATTCATCAAATTTGGACGTGGGAATCAAAAGTTATGATTAAAACAAAATCAAACATCTAATAGATTCAAATTCTGATTTTAAATCTAACTAGCAGACATGCGTCATGTTCCTATTGGTTGGTACTGGTTCGGTCAGATCGACCAATGAGAGCCACACGATTTAAGTGAAGATGCACGGCCAGTTCTAGCGCGTACCTCTTCGATCCAGATCTAATCCTACTCATTAGATCTAAATCCTACGATCCTAATCTAATTGACCACAGACGGGCGGCGCTAGCGGCGGCGACTGGCGGCGGCGTCTCTGTCAGAGCTGCTACCGGCATTCTAGGTCGTGCGGGAGAGGGAGAAGGGGCTTACCAAGCTCGCCGTGTGTTGCTGATGCTCAAGGTGGCGATGGCTGGTCAAGGGGCGCGCAGTAGTGGCCGAGGGAGCTCGTCGGAGGTGCTGGCGGCGTCAGATGCTTGCTGTCGAAGACGAAGGCGATGCTCTGGGATGCGAGGATACAAACGAAGAGTATCAGCAGATGCGCTAGGTGCAGGCAAACATGTTCGTGTGATTCAGAGACGGAGGGGAACACGAGGCTCACCGAATTTTGTCGCCGGAGTTGGAGACGTCGTCGGGAGCTTGCAGTGCTTGACGAAGTCGACGACCTGGGGCAGTATAGGATGAACTAGAGGTGTCAGTAGGAGCGCAAAGAAGTTCTGAAGCTGTTCGTACGAAACAGAGAGGAAGGGGCACGCGGTGCTCACCGGGATTGGTCGCCGGAGAGGATTCTGCCTGTGGCGGTGCAAGGGCGATTACGGGCAGCCTGGTGGCAGAGTGGTGGCGCTAGGTGAGGGGAAATGTTCGCGGTGCAGAGGGGGTTAAGTAGGCAGGAGGGGGGCGGCGATTACGCGCAGAATCAATGGCAATTAAGCGCAGTGACTGCTGCGAGGTAACGGCGGAGCGAGCGCCTCGGCCGCGTGTCATTGACGACGACGACAACGTGGTCGCAGGGTCCACTTGTCAGCGAGTGAAACAGAGAGGAGGTGGGGTCCTTGCGTCAGCGACTCTGTGGGTTTGTCTGCGAGTGAGAGAGAGACAAGGGGGAACTCGAGTGGGCTTAGTGGGCTGATTCTGTTGTTGGGCTAGAAAGGTGGCGCCGGCCCTTTTCTATTTCTTTTCTCCTTTTATTTTTCTTTTTGCAATTTCAGGAATCAAATTCAAATGATTTCAAAAGCTGTTTGAATTCAAATATTTTCAGGATTTTTGTAGAGTGCAACACTCACAAATCTGGACACAAAACCAAGTGGTCACTTTGAATTGGCCTGGTCACTTGGAATAAAAATAGAATAAGCAGTGACATAGAACTAGTTTTAAATATGTTTTGAAATTGGTTTTCATATCATATTTGTTTTCTAACTTTGGTATAAATCCTAGCAATCTAGCAATACAGTCTAAGAGCAATAAGACATCAAGGTTTGGTTCAATGAACAACAATCTCCCATTGGAGAGTAGCATTTGTTTTAAATGCTGATCACATAAAGCAATGAGCTCATATGCTCCTGTTTTTGAATTGGTTTGTTTGAAATGAACTCTACATGATCATGGATGAATGGATGATATGCATGAGTTTGAAAACATGATTTTTGGGATGTTACAACTTCCCATTTTTGGAGACAACTGCATGAATCATTGGGAATGAGATTTGAATTTAGCACTGCTTTTCATCCACAAACTGACGGGCAGACAGAAAGGACCAACCAGATTCTAGAGGATATGTTGAGAGCATGTGCCTTAGATTATGGATCTAGTTGGGATGAAAGTCTACCTTACGCAGAATTCTCTTACAACAACAGCTATCAAGCCAGTATTGAGATGGAACCGTTTGAATTTCTCTATGGGAGAAAGTGTACTACACTATTGCTATGGAATGGTGTTGGAGAAATAAACCTGTTCAGGCTAGAAATAATCAAGGAAGCTGAAGATAAAGTCAAGTTGGTAAAGGATAGATTGAAGATAGCACAGTCCCGACAAAAGAGCTGCGCAGGTCCAAAGCGTAGAGAAGTCACCTATGAGGTGGGTGATAGAGCTTATCTTAGAGTATCACCACTTCGTGGAGTGAAGAGGTTTGGATTCAAAAGAAAATTGGCACCAAGATATGTTGGGCCATTCAATATTCTGAGACATAAGGGAGAAGTGGCATATGAGATTGAATTTCCTGAATCATTGTCTGCCGTTCACAATGTATTTCACGTATGTCAGCTAAAGAAATGCCATCCGGAGATGGAGGAGACTTCTTTGAAGGATACTATATCCTTGGAAGAGGTCCAATTTTAAAGTGATCTCACTTATGAGGAAAAACCTATCAAGATTCTTGAGACTACAGAAAGAGTTACTCGGACAAAGACTATCAAATTCTGAAAAGTTTAGTGGAACCATCACTCCGAGGAAGAAGCAACATGGAAAAGAGAAGATGATCTTCGGAAAGACCACCCTCACCTATTTGCTATCCAATCCGAATCTCGAGGGCGAGATTCACCTTAAGGGGGTTAGATTTGTAACATCCCAAAAATCATAATTTGTAAATCTTGCATAGCATTAATGCATTCATAAGCATTTGATCTTTTTCAAATGAATTTCAAACATAAGAAACCATATTTATGCCTATTACTTATTCAAGTGAGGCAAGGTTTATATTTTATTTTCTATATGTAATTAGTATTTGATCAGTATTGGTTGGAAAGTAAATACAAGGCCCACACAAAAGTTTTCAAAATAATTCAAATTTAAAACCATTCATATGCCTATTATAAATATTTAGTTAAGGGCATGGTATTATATTTAAATTTCAAACTCAAAATGTTTTTGAGTATAAATGGATGTTTTACACACCCTTGGACACAAGAATTACAGAATAAAATTCTTGAAGAAATTCGAATTGAAACAGATTTGAAACACCCTTTCAAATTCAAATCAGAAAATCAAAACAGAAATAGAAAAGGAGAAAAATAGAAAAAATAAACCGAACTGGCTAACCAGCCCAACCCACCCGCGGCCCAGCAATCCAACCCACCCGCGGCCTAGCAAGCCACCCCACCTAGCCCACCTGGGAAACCCCCTCCCCCTCTCTGTTTCAAACCCGCGCGAGCACCCCTTCTCACTGACGACTTGGCCCTGCACGCCAAGTCATCTTCATCCCCAAAATCACGCCGCGACCAGCACCGCCGCGACCATTTCTCCGATTTAATTCCGTGCTTCATTGCGAGTAAATGCCAGCGTAATTCCCTCTCTCGCCCCCGGCTATTTAACCTCCTCCTCCTTCCGCTCATTTTCCCTCAAGCCACAACCATAGAGAGCCACCAGGCTGCCCACAATTGAGCTCACCCCGCCGCGGTACCGAGCATCTCCGGCGGCAAATTCCGGTGAGAACTCCCTGCCCCTTGCCTCTTGTTCTTGCTAGCTCGTTCACCGCATCCTTGCACATCTTCCAACATGTCACATCCCAAATTTTAGATTTGGTCTTGCATATCATTCATAGCATTGCATCATATCTTTCCATGGAAAACCGTCGAGTAGAAAGGTTCGGCGAAACGCTACTTTCAAAACACTATTTTGTTTTGCTACGAGGTTCCTGCGGGGAGATTTGGAGTGTCTTGAAACAACCACCCCTGTAGGTTCGAGTTTTCACGCAAGCTTCTACTGAAGGTTGTGCCCCTCGACGATACGAACCCGTAGGCGCGAGAATCGCTCCAATCGGAGTTCGTATGCAAAAGACTCGAACGTTTTAGTAAACCGCCGGAAAACGGTCCGAAAATCTGGACCGATTTCCGAGTCCTAATCAAACTCTGGACCGAATCAGTTTAGAACTTCATGAGAGGGCCACAAAAGGGGGACCCACCCGGCCTCGGGAACCGCACCCACACACACCCCGCCGCCTCCCGCGATCGCGCCGCACTGAGCCGCCCGCCGCCTCGCTCGCCGCCTTGTCGTCGCCGCCCCAGTCCGCCGCGCCACCTCTCCCTCTTCCCTCCGTTCCCAGCTTCCGCCGCCATCTGCGCCGCACCACCGCCGCCGCGCCGCCACATGCCACCCGCCGCGTCGCCGCTGCCGCCACCTCCGCCCGCGCTCGCGCCATCCTCGCCGCCAGCTTACGCGCCACCGCCGCAGCGCCGCCTGCGTCGCCGCCACCGAGCCGCCTCGCCGCGGACCCCGCATCGCCGCCGCCGCTCCGCTGCCGCAAGCCGTGCGCTGTTCTTGCTGCTCGTTCGCGTGCAAGACGCGCTGCGTATGCGTGCATACACGCACGTACGGACACATGCACGTACGCGCGCCGCGATGTATTTTCTTGATCCGTTCGTTGACGTGAACGTCCGTGCAGGAAGAAGCACGTCGCCGGAACCGATCGCCACCGCCGTCCGGAGCTCGCCGCACCGTCCGGAGTCAGTTTCGCCATCCGTTTCCGGTAAGACAGCAGCCACCGTCAGATCTCAGATCAGCGGCCTAGATCGTTCGTTGACTGGTCAGCATCCCAGGCGTTGACTAGTCAGACGCCCAGTCAGCAGACGCTTTGACCAGTCAACAGACACAATTGACTGGTCAATTTCGTTAATCCCTTTAGTTGGCAGATTTCGGTAGAATCTTGTAAATTGCGTAGAAATTCAACCGCTTGGCCAAAAATTGCAAATAAAACATGTACGAGTTCAGTGAGTCGTGTAGAATCTCTCTATAACTTTGGTTCAGACTTTTACTATCAGGTTTAGTACAGTTTAATCAATCTAGTTAGTGGACTTTTCGGAGTAATAAATTCGTAGAAAAAGATCCGTAGCTCCAAATCGCGTGTGATATGTCCCTGAACTCGTGTGAACGAGGGGAATCTCATCGTGAATTAAAAAGGTAGGCTTACAGTAAAAACTTCTGCAGTATTTGTCTAATGGCTTTCTGCAGTGTTTTAATTACTCGGGAAGTTCTATAACTCCTTTTTGAGTAATTCCAATTGGTACTGTTTCTATTCAGCGATGCCTATGCGGTAGAATTTTCCCAAGATTTTACGAACAGTATACTACTGGTAGTGAATTATTTAGGTTCTAGCTCTAGTGGTGAGCTTTACCTTTGTCTATTTGTTTCCCTAGCACTAAAACTATTTTCCATGCATGTATTCGGTAGTATTATGGATTAGAATTATGTGGTGCAGCTGTAGCACCAATTCACTTGCCGTTCTTGCATTCATGCATCATATTTGTTGCATATGTTGTGGATTGTTTGTTTAAGAATGCAATTGTGTCGTGTAGATTGTGCTGAGTGCAACGCTTGCTCGTGTGAGGATTGTGCTCCAGACCGCTACAACCAAGGCAAGTAGATGCTACTTTGTTCATGATATCGTCCTACTATTTTCAATGCATTGTCGTGTATTTTGTAGATGCATGTGTAGGATGATACTATCGCTATGCTATGTCCTATTATGTGGTAGGACCCTCTTTGTAGATGAACCACCGTTTGTAGATGTGCTTAGCCATGCTTTGTTGAACGAGGTCTGGGTTACATCATTGATACTTGTTTTCTCAAAGTATTGGTTTGTGAAAACTAAAACAACTTAATCAATGAACCCCCTGGGTGTGATGGTATTGATAAATTTTGGTGATTTCATTGCGGAAAGGCACCCAGGTATCAAGAGAGAATGATTGGCTTCTTTATTGTGTAGCTTACGTGTACAACCATGTTCCAATAATGGAATGGGCGGTTGGTTGGACTTAGTAGGTTGTGGTAACTCGAACCCGCGTATCCAGAGATGTAGAATTTTGGTAGGTTGGACCGGTGCGCATCGTGATTGAGGAGCTACTTCCCGAACAGTCTCTTCTTGGTCTTCTCCCTATCATCACCCAAAATGAGAGTGATGGTACGAGATGGGCTGGCCAAGTCACATGGGTAAAGTGTACTAACCTCTGCAGAGTGTATAATCTAATCGATTAGCCATGTCCCCGGTTACGGACATCTGAGTTGCTAGATATTGATTCCATGACATGTTTCTCGCTCTTTCTAATTTCATAATTGTTTTAATTTTGTTGGGTTAACTTATTTGGGATCTTTTCAAAGAAAATTGAAAACTGTTTATGAAAGTAGGACAAATGTATTTGCAAATGCAAGCCAGACACAGCTCCACTTGCCAGTTATGCATGTAGATGTTAGTACTATTGTCTCCATTACTAGCTCTACTTGCCATACATTCCATGTATTGACCCTTCGGGGCTGCTACGTTTCATGTTGCAGGTTATTCCGATTCTGATTGATCGTTATAGGCCACGGTACTCCACTCGGCACTTGTTCACTTGTGGGCAATTTGAAGATTGGAGGATTTATTTGCTTTTGTTGCTACCTGAATACTTTGAGCTAGCTTTATGCTAAGCTTTCATTGTAATAATGGTACTCTGAATCTTTGTAGATCATGATACACGGTTATTTTGCTATGATTATCTATCTTACTCTATTGTGGGCCAATGAACCGATCCAGGGATTGGCATGTCACATAGAGGCCACGGTCTTTTCAGAACCAGGGTGTTACAGGATGGTATCAGAGCCCGTGTGTCGACTATAGGATCGTGACCTAGGATTGGTTTAGGAAGCCATAGAATTATTAAGCCTATATTAACACTGTCTTTCCTCTTATGCCTTTCACCCTCTTAAATTCTTACCATATGCTATTCTCACACTTTCCTCTTTTACTTGATAGATGGGAGATGTCAGGACTGAGTATGTCACCATGGAGTCACCAAGGCCCTTTGCAAGGCAGTTAGCTCAGCTCTCTCAGTCATTGGGATTGCCACTGCCTATGTTCAAGGGAAGAAGGCTGTACACCTATGGATATGGAGAGGATGCATGGGAGATCACTACCTTCATATTCAGAGATGCCGCCTTGCCAAACCCCGCGCACTTGGTCTACACCAAGATATACTGCAACTGGGGACTTGGAATCAACTTGGCTGTACATGAAGCCCTGTCTCGCCAGTGCCACTATGTCCGACACCTACTGCCCGCAGATTCACCCTACCGTGATTATGGAAGGCGTGATGAAGATGGGAACATTGTGATTACCCCGGGCGACAGGAACAATATGCTGCCCCGTCGGAGGCACATAGAGGACATGGAAAGGGAGAATGGAGCTCTAGCAGAGAAGGTGAGGATGTTGAAGGAGATAGCAGACTTTACTAGCAATGGAATGGTGGTCCAAGGACAGGAGATAGACACTTTGCATGAAGCTGTGGGAGTTCTGGAGACTGCCCTGATAGCCAGAGATGAGACCATAGCCCATCTTCATGGTACTGTGTAGGAGAACGCCCAGAACATACAGCAATTGCAAGGGACCGTCCAGGAAAGGGACCAAACCATTGAAGCTATGACAGCCCAGATTGCCGCTCTCCAAGCACAGCTGAATCCACCCTCTAATGATGACAATGGAGATGATGGCAACAATGGGGATGATGATGATAGTGGAGACGATGATGATGATGAGGGCGAGGACGATGATGATGGAGACGATGATGGTGGAGGAGATGAAGCTGTTGCTGTAGCCGCTGAGGATGAAGAAGAAGAGGAGGATCCATAAGAGGGGGAGTTTGAAGTCTCAAGTGATGGTTCAGGAGAGGTGTACACTCCGCCGCCATGGTTGTACCGCGAGCCGAAGCGCCAACGCATGACCGCAAGGACCTACCTCAATCTCTTCAAGAAGTAGATAGAAGTCCACCAATTAGTCCACGTTTGGAGAACTCGTTAGGATTAGTCTCGATCGTTGTGAAGTTTAGTTCGTGTTAGTTTGAAAGTGTTTAGTTGTTTATTTGTGTACTCCAATATCCCAGGATTTATTTGTGCGAATTTTATGAAAGTGTTATGGCAATTTGGTTATCATCTGTGTGTTTTTCGCTGCAGTTTTTCTGCTGATACAGAAGTACTGCACGATTTTTCATATTTTTCTGGTAACTCGGAAAAATCTGAAAAAAAATTGGGCTGATGCGAAACTCTCTGTGCCATATGCACAAAAATTGGCTAAATTTTCTGACGAGTTTAAGACAGGCGGAAAAATTCGTGATTGCTGCTGGACTATTCTGGCAGATTGCTGTTTTGGTTGTTTAGTTGATCTATTGTTTAGTTAGCCATTGCCAAACTCTTGTAAAACTATTTCAGTAGTTATATACTGCTAGGATAACACCTGGGATGTTTCTGGATCGCTTGTTTGTTGATGTGTTGCTTGCTTGTGATTGCCTGCTATTGTTTGTTGTTGATTGATCATATGCATGGGTAGAATCCTATTATCGTAGTTGATTCTTTCTAAATTTACCTATGCTGAACCGCAGATGCCTCCCCGCCGCCAACCCACTGAGATGGAGCAGCTCATGGCAGCTCGAGCTGTGACCCAAGTGATGACCCAGTTCATGGCGAATCGTAACAACAACAATGGAAACAATCAGCCTCGGAGATGCTCTCACCAGATTTCGAGGTTAAGGCCAGCTAAGTTCTCTCATCGGAACCAATGGTTGCTCTTGACTGGTTGCGTTCGGTCAACAAGGATCTAGTAATCGGATGCACCGATGCTTGAGAAGGTGAGTTTGCTGCTCACCTCGGAGGGACCACGCTTCTTGGTGGGACACATTTCAGATCACCCACCACTGGACACCGTGACTTGGGCTATGTTTGAGGAAGGTTTTAGGACCAACCACGTGTCTTCGGAGTTCGAGCCAAGAGGAAGGAGTTCCGCAACTCGCGCCAAACCAATCGCACGTGGCTGAGTACATTGAGGAGTTCAACAACCTGTCCGTTATGCACTGAGGATGTTGACACGATGCCAAAAGGAGGAGAGATTCTGGATGGCCTCGATGAGCTTTCGATGACTACTTGTGGTTTACTTCCCCACTTTCCAGGAGCTTATGGACAAGGCTAGGATCTTGGAAGGGAAGCACAAGCAGGTGGAGAACCGCAAGAGAAAGAGAAATACTCATCACTCTGGATCTCACCACAAGACTCGCACTTCATATGATGGATACTCCAAGCATGGAGGAAGTGACCATGGGAGCCATGACCGCCGCGATGGACATCGTCATGACAACCATAGGAGCACCCACCACAGCCACAAGGGAGGACACTCTCACCACTCTGGAGGACACGGTGGACATGACCGCAACCGTGATCGCAGCTTTGTGAAGAAGGATCTGAGTGAGGTGACGTGCTTCAAGTGCAAGTAGAAGGGACACTATGCTGACAACTGTCCGGAGAGGAAAGGACTCAAGCCAACCAACGGTGAGAAGGCCACAGTGAACCACATGAATGTGGAGGAGATTCCAGATGAGCTTGACCTTGTGATTGGTAAGTTCCCAATCAACACTTACCCTGCACTTATACTTTTCGATACTGGTGCATCGCATTCATTCATATCAAGGGCATTTGTGGATAAGTATAAGTTACCTACTGAGTCTATGAAAAGGTCTATTAGAGTGAGTTCACCTGGAGGATATATGATAGCTAGCGCGGGATGCCGCGACTTGACTGTGAGGATT
The DNA here is from genome assembly GCA_030063025.1 of Avena longiglumis. Lineage (NCBI taxonomy): Eukaryota > Viridiplantae > Streptophyta > Magnoliopsida > Poales > Poaceae > Avena > Avena longiglumis. The sequence continues at coordinate 185,466,790 of CP125974.1, read as the reverse complement.
GGAACACACCACTTCATTGCACATTTGGTAGTGTTGGATTCACAGGGATTAGATGTCATTCTGGGTATGGATTGGATGTCTATGCATGGGGGATACATAGATTGTGCACAGCGAGCTGTTTCACTCAAAACCCCGGATGGTAAGAGGATTAGATTCAAGTCGGCTGCACGACCGAGAAGGTGTAAGTTAAATTCTCTTAAGGGGGTTAGCATGGATACTGTGCCAGTGATTAGGGATTACCCCGACGTGTTTCCGTAAGAGCTGCAGGGATGCCACCTGACATGGATGTAGAGTTTCTTATCGACCTGATGCCGGGAACGGGACCTATAGCAAAGAAACCATATAAGATGGATGTGGATGAGCTGAAAGAATTGAAGAAACAGTTGAAGGAACAACTGGAAAAGGGATTCATTCAGCCTAGTGCGTCGTCATGGGGAGCGCCTGTTCTGTTTGTGGAGAAGAAAGACAACACCAAGAGATTAGTGGTAGACTATTGCTCGCTGAATGAAGTAACCATCAAGAACAAGTACCCTCTGCCAAACATAAATGATTTGTTTGATCAACTGGAAGGAGCAAAGGTGTTCAGCAAGATTGATCTACGATCAGGCTACTTCCAATTGAAGATCCGAGAAGAGGATGTACCAAAAACCGCCTTCACCACTAGGTATGGTTTATATGAGTATACAGTTATGTCTTTTGGACTAACGAATGCCCCAGCATACTTCATGACCATGATGAACAAGGTATTTATGGAGTATTTGGACAAGTTCATGGTGGTGTTTATTGATGACATACTGATATATTCCAAGGATGATGCCGAGCATGAGAAACATCTGAGGATGATTATGGAGAAGCTGAGGGAACATAAGCTGTATGCCAAATTCATTAAGTGTGAATTCTGGCTTAACACTTGATTTCTTGGACACGTAGTGTCGGGAGAAGGAATTGTTGTTGATCCAAACAAAGTGATCATGTAATCGAGTGGGAAGCACCCAAGAATGCTGAGAGATTCAAGCTTTTGGGACTTCTTGGATATTACGAGGTTCATAGAAAACTTTTCCAAGATTGCAAAGCCGATGGTGAACTTCAAGAAGGAGAGGAAGTTTGAATGGTCAAACGTGTGAAGCCAGCCGGGAGAAGCGTCGACTAGTGACCGCGCCTTACGTGTTTACGGATCTTCAGAAGGATTTCCAAGTGTACTGTGATGCTTCACGACAGGGACTTGGGAGTGTGCTGATGCAAGACGGGAGAGTGGTGTCATATGCCTCGCGACAACTCAAGCACCATGAGCGGAATTACCCCACACATGACTTGGAGTTAGTGTCAGTGGTTCATGCGCTCAAGGTATGGAGGCATTACTTAATGGGAAAACACTATGATGTGTACACCGACCACAAGAGCCTGAAGTACATATTTACACAGAAGGAACTGAACATGAGACAACGGATATGGTTGGAACTCATCAAGGATTATGATATGAATCTACAATATCACCCGGGAAAGGCCAATGTAGTAGCAGATGCTCTAAGCCGGAAGGTTTATGCCAATGGATTGACAATTGGTGAACTTCCTGAGGATTTGTGCAAGCAATTCAGAGACCTTAGACTGTAAGTAGTGTCTGAACGATACTTGGCAACAATGGAAGTCCAACCGACGCTACAGGACAGGATCGTAAAGGCTCAGGTAGGAGACAAGGAAATAGAAGAGATAAAGGAAAAGATGAAGGAGAACCGGGAAAAGGATATTCGCGAGGATGAACATGGTACCTTGTGGTATGGAGATCGTTTGTGTGTGCCCAGCGACCCGGAGATAAGGGAGTTGATTTTGCAGGAGGCTCATAACTCGCCATACTCCATACATCCGGGCAACACAAAGATGTATATGGATTTGAAGAGCAGATTTTGGTGGAACAACATGAAGGGAGATATCGCCAAGCATATTGCCCTATGTGATGTATGTAGCCGAGTGAAGGCAGAACACCAGAAGCCAGCAGGATTGCTACAGCCATTGCCCGTGCCGGATTGGAAGTGGGATAGAGTGGGAATGGATTTTATCACAGGATTGCCCAGGACCAGGTCAGGATATGACTCTATTTGGGTAGTGGTCGACCATTTGACCAAGGTAGCCCACTTTATACCGGTGAAGACGACCTATACGAGTGCAAAGTTGGCCAAGATTTACATGGACAGGATTGTGTGCTACATGGAGTTCCCAAGAGTATCGTATCTGATAGAGGCACCCAATTTACCTCACACTTCTGGCGCCAGCTACACGAGTCACTTGGTACTAGATTGGAGTTTAGCACAGCGTTTCACCCACAGACTGATGGACAGACCGAGAGGGTGAATCAGATTTTGGAGGACATGCTGAGAGCTTGCGCTTTGGCTCATGGTTCTAGTTGGGATGAGAATTTGCCGTATGCGGAGTTTTCCTACAACAACATCTACCAAACCAGCATCAAGACGTCACCGTTCGATGTGCTATATGGGAAACGGTGCGGAACACCATTGCTATGGGATGGAGTAGGAGAACGTCAGCTGTTTGGACCTGATTTGATCAAGGATGCTGAGGAGAAGGTCGCCTTGATTAGAGATAGGCTGAAGGTAGCACAATCAAGGCAGAAGAGCTACGCTGACGCCAAGCGCAAGGAAGTGGTGTACGAGATAGGCGATAGAGCATACCTCAGAGTATCGCCGCTTCGTGGAATTAAGAGATTTGGGATTAAGGGTAAGCTGGCACCTCGATTTATTGGACCGTATCGGGTCTTAGCACGCAAAGGTGAAGTTGCCTATCAGTTGGAGTTTCCAGAGGCTCTGTCTGCTGTTCACAACGTGTTCCACGTGTCCCAGCTGAAGAAGTGCCATCCGGAGATGGTGGATACACTATTGAGAGACACCGTACCACTAGAGGAGGTCCAGCTGGAGAATGACTTGACCTACGAGGAGAAACCGGTCAAGATTCTGGAGACAGCAGAAAGGACTACCCGTACCAAGACAATCAAGTTTTGCAAAGTACAGTGGAGCCATCACACCGAAGAGGAAGCCACTTGGGAGCGTGAGGATAACATCCGAGAGGACTACCCACACCTATTTGCTAGCCGCTCCGAATCTTGAGGACGAGATTCATCTTAAGGGGGTTAGTCTTGTCACATCCCAAATTTTAGATTTGGTCTTGCATATCATTCATAGCATTGCACATCATATCTTTCCATGCAAAACCGTCGAGTAGAAAGGTTCGGCGAAACGCTTCTTTCAAAACCCTATTTTGTTTCGCTACGAGGTTCCTGCGGGGAGCTTTGGAGTGTCTTGCAACAACCACCCCTGTAGGTTCGAGTTTTCGCGCAAGCTTCGACTGAAGGTTGTGCCCCTCGACGATACAAACCCGTAGGCGCGAGAATCGCTCCAATCGGAGTTCGTATGCAAAAGACTCGGACGTTTTAGTAAACCGCCGGAAAACGGTCCGAAAATCTGGACCGATTTCCGAGTCCTAATCAAACTCTGGACCGAATCAGTTTAGAACTTCGCGAGAGGGCCACAAAAGGGGGACCCACCCGGCCTCGGGAACCGCACCCGCACACACCCCGCCGCCTCCTGCCCCCGCGATCGCGCGCCCCGCCCGAGGCACAGCCGCCGCCGCCTCCTGGCTCGCCGCCGCCCCTTGTCGTCGTCGCCGCCCAGTCCGCCGCCACCCTCTCTCCCTCTTCCCTCCGTTCTCGCAGCCGCCGCCGCCATCTGCGCCGCACCACCGCCGCCGCAGCGCCGCCGCCGCCACCCGCCAGCGTCGCCGCTGCCGCCACCTCCGCCAGCGCCGCCTCACGCCATCCCGCCGCCAGCGCTGCGCGCCACCGCCGTCCCCTGCAGCGCCGCCTCCGCGTCGCCGCTGCCGCAAGCCGCACGCGCTGCTGCTGCTCGTTCCGCGTGCACGCGCGCACACGCACGTATGCATGCATGCACATACACGCACGTACGGACACATGCACGTACGCGCACCGCGATGTATTTTCTTGATCCGTTCGTTGACGTGAACGTCCGTGCAGGAAGAAGCACGTCACCGGAACCGATCGCCACCGCCGTCCGGAGCTCGCCGCACTGTCCGGAGTCCGTTTCGCCATCCGTTTCCGGTAAGACAGCAGCCACCGTCAGATCTCAAATCAGCGGCCTAGATCGTTCGTTGACTGGTCAGCATCCCAGGAGTTGACTAGTCAGACGCCCAGTCAGCAGACGCTTTGTCCAGTCAACAGACACAATTGACTGGTCAATTTCGTTAATCCCTTTAGTTCAGTGAGTCGTGTAGAATCTCTTTGTAGCTTTGGTTCAGACTTTTACTGTCAGGTTTAGTACAGTTTAATCAATCTAGTTAGTGGACTTTTCGGAGTAATAAATTCGTAGAAAAAGATCCGTAGCTCCAGATCGCGTGTGATATGTCCCTCAACTCGTGTGAACGAGGGGAATCTCATCGTGAATTAAAAAGGTAGGCTTACAGTAAAAACTTCTGCAGTATTTGTCTAATGGCTTTCTGCAGTGTTTTAATTACTCGGGAAGTTCTATAACTCCTTTTTGAGTAATTCCAATTGGTACTGTTTCTATTCAGCGATGCCTATGCGGTAGAATTTTCCCAAGATTTTACGAACAGTATACTACCGGTAGTGAATTATTTAGGTTCTAGCTCTAGTGGTGAGCTTTACCTTTGTCTATTAGTTTCCCTAGCGCTAAAACTATTTTCCATGCATGTATTCGGTAGTATTATGGATTAGAATTATGTGGTGCAGCTGTAGCACCAATTCACTTGCCGTTCTTGCATTCATGCATCATATTTGTTGCATATGTTGTGGATTGTTTGTTTAAGAATGCAATTGTGTCGTGTAGATTGTGTTGAGTGCAACGCTTGCTCATGTGAGGATTGTGCTCCGGACCGCTACAACCAAGGCAAGTAGATGCTACTTTGTTCATGATATCGTCCTACTATTTTCAATGCATTGTCGTGTATTTTGTAGATGCATGTGTAGGATGATACTATCGCTATGCTATGTCCTATTATGTGGTAGGACCCTCTTTGTAGATGAACCACCGTTTGTAGATGTGATTAGCCATGCTTTGTTGAACGAGGGCTGGGTTACATCATTGATACTTGTTTTCTCAAAGTATTGGTTTGTGAAAACTAAAACAACTTAATCAATGAACCCCCTGGGTGTGATGGTATTGATAAATTTTGGTGGTTTCATTGCGGAAAGGCACCCAGGTATCAAGAGAGAATGATTGGCTTCTTTATTGTGTAGCTTACATGTACAACCATGTGCCAATAATGGAATGGGCGGTTGGTTGGACTTAGTAGGTTGTGGTAACTCGAACCCGCGTATCCAGAGATGTAGAATTTTGGTAGGTTGGACCGGTGCGCGTCGGGATTGAGGATCTACTTCCCGAACAGTATCTTCTTGGTCTTCTCCCTATCATCACCCAAAATGAGAGTGATGGTACGAGCTGGGCTGGCCAAGTCACATGGGTAAAGTGTACTAACCTCTGCAGAGTGTATAATCTAATCGATTAGCCGTATCCCCGGCTACGGACATCTGAGTTGCTAGATATTGATTCCATGACATGTTTCTCGCTCATTCTAATTTCATAATTGTTTTAATCTTGTTGGGTTAACTTATTTGGGATGTTTTCAAAGAAAATTGAAAACTGTTTATGAAAGTAGGACAAATGTATTTGCAAATGCAAGCCAGACACAGCTCCACTTGCCAGTTATGCATGTAGATGTTAGTACTATTGTCTCCATTACTAGCTCTACTTGCCATACATTCCATGTATTGACCCTTCGGGGCTTCTACGTTTCATGTTGCAGGTTATTCCGATTCTGATTGATCGTTATAGGCCATGGTACTCCACTCGGCACTTGTTCACTTGTGGGCAATTTGAAGATTGGAGGATTTATTTGCTTTTGTTGCTACCTGAATACTTTGAGCTAGCTTTATGCTAAGATTTCATTGTAATAATGGTACTCTGGATCTTTGTAGATCATGATACACGGTTATTTTGCTATGATTATCTATCTTACTCTATTGTGGGCCAATGAACCGATCCAGGGATTGACATGTCACATAGAGGCCACGGTCTTTTCAGAACCGGGGTGTTACATAACACCTCTGGTATGTGCTAGGACAACCCAGAACGTTGCCAACGTCAATGACTGCGTGTGCCCGACGAAGCGCCCAACTCCGACAAGCAGACACGGTAAACCTAGCCCTCCCCTTCCTCTCCGGTTCATGCTCGCACACTCGCAACGTCAGTACGCATCTAACGCTGCCATCCTTTTCCTCTCCCGGGCCCTGTAGCGCCCCTAGTGACGACGACCGAGCACACCCGAAGCCGCCCGCAACTCCGACGAGGAATCCTCGTCGTGTCCTTGTGCCCTGACCCCGTCCATCTGCACGTTGAGCTTCGCCATGTCTCTGCGACCTCGGTAAGCACCAGCACCCTCGCCCTTGCCCTCTGGTCTCGCCGGAACATTACCGGCAGACGCGCCGCCGCCTCTGCTTGCCATTTGTGCCGCCAGTTCTTGGCAGAGCGATTTGATCCGCTGGATCTAGATCCAGCGGTCAAGATTAGAATCAGCTGCGAAGGGGTACGCATAGATCTGGGCCTTAGGATTAGATCTAACGGTGTAGATTAGATCTGATGCGAAGGGGTAAGTTTCGATCTGGTGCGTTAGATTAAGTTAGATCCAACGGTGCAGACGCATGATCCAGAGCGAACCGGTACGGGCCAATCAGATTGTGCCGCGTGTCAGGTTTTCTGTTTTAAAATTTAGATTTGAACCTATTAGTTATTTAAACTTGTAAATTCAATAACTTTTGTTCTGTTTATCTAAAAAATGCAAATAAGATATCAATGGAATCACAAAAATAAATCCTACACATATGTGGGCTTAGTTTTGTATTTTGTTTCTGTTAAAATAGAATTTTATGCAGAGACATTTGTAGGCCTAATTTGTGTATAAAAATTATTTGGAAAATGTTTTAAAAGACAAATTAAGTTTATTTGGTGTATAAATGTTTAGTTTATTGTTCAGTACTTTTTACTTGTCTTGTTTGGTTTAGAAAAATCATCACATGGCATTAGCATGCATTCATATATTTTTTCTTGATTATTTGAAATATGAATTTGGTGATATCATTTTATGTGTAGATTTTGGTGCTAGTGATGATTGTGACTGTGAGGATTGTTGTTACTCCCCCAACTACCAAGGAAAGTGGTGCTTCATATTTTTGTCCCAATATTTTTACTATGCATTAGTGATATTTTGTATAGGGCTTTCATGATAATTTTTGCTAAGTATCTATATGCTATGCTTAGGAAATCCTAGTAGTTGTAGAATTGTTAGCATTTCTCTCTAAGTTAAGATACTTGCTATTGCCATGCTTAGCCTAGCTAGTAGCAACCAAGGTTGGATTATATATATATATATAATATGGAAAAATAGCTAAGTCTTTGACTTGTGTTTTGCTTAATAAAACAACTAAGTGAATGAAACACCTTGGTGGAATGGTTGGTTGGGTTATGTTGAGTGGTTACACAAGGCCCATATCTATGGTCTACCTTGTGTATCACACTTGTGGAAAGCCACCCAGGAACAAAGGGATTTGAGATGCCATATGTTAAGAAGCTTCTAGTGCAGCCACATGGCATTATGGGCTCTGCCTGGACCATATAGGTTGCAATAACTTAACCAAATGGACATTTGGTGGTAGGGGTGATAGGTTTGGAACGCGTCCATTTTGGTCTAAGGGAAGGCTTCTGAAAGGTCCTGTCTCGATGCATGTCGAGTCTTGTGGGGAAAGTGCACCACCTCTGCAGAAGGAAGAATCTAAGTACTTAGCCGTGTCCCTAGAAATGGACAATTTGAGCATCAAGACATGGAAGCTATCAAGAATCTCCTCATCCCAATTTCTAAGTTAAAAACTTGTGGTTGAACAAGGGTAAAGGTTCACCAATGTCTATTGGTGGTTCCTTGGGAGTTTTTGCCAAACAAAAACTTAGTGTTTTCAATTGATAGGTAAAACCCTATTTTGAGCAATGAAAGCCTAAGCTACACTTAGACAAATTCATGTAGAAGCTAGATACTATTATTCTACTAAGGTGTCACTTGCCAATACTATTCCAATGTATTTACCCACTATGGCTGTAACTTGTGATGTTGCAGGTTACTCTGATGAGGATTAGGGTTATGAGTCTACACTCAACATGCTTGCATGTGGCACATGAAGATGAAGACTTTTATTTATATTGTTAAGTTAAAATCTTGTACTAGCCTATGGCTATGGAGTTGTAAAAGACTATGTTATCTCTGGAATAAAGATGTAATAATGACCTTTGTTTCTGTGTACTTCATCTTAAACTGTGGATGCTAGCATTTGATCTAGGGACTAGCATTGCAAACACAGGGACCTTTACCTTTATAAAGGTGGGGTCTTACAAACTTGTTGGGTAACATTGTTACTCACCTTTTCCTTTGACCCCCTGCTTAGACTCTGAGGATCCAGAAGAAACCCCAATGTATGCAGCTGAAAGTCAAGAGGAGATCTTCTATGAAGAACCCAATATGTATGGTGCCGTGGAAGTGGTAGACTACGATGTCGTCTATGGGGGAGAGCACCATGAGTTAGAATAATTACCATAGTTCCAGGAGCCAATTGAGCCGACCAACATGAATAATATATAACAATAAGTTGTTGAGCTCAATTTGGAGTTTAAGTTGTCACTTTAAATCTTCCACTGAAACACTTTATATTTGGTTTGTAAGTTGAATCTTTTGAAGTCTTGAACTTCTGGTATTGTAATAATAATAATGTGTTTACTAATATTCCTCCAATAGATGTATATATCAAATCCTACTTCACCTCAAGTGTTTACTATTCTTTAAGAGGAAGAACCCTACTTTTATAACTCAATGTTGCTCTATCATGATCTTGGTCATACTATCTTATCTTTAGTTACCGCCAGTAGCTCACACTTACACTTCACCTTATATCACTGTAACTTATCATGGATAATCTAGGATAACATATCTATACTAGGGTTTAATCATGTTCTATCCACCAATGTTACTTATGCATCATATCATACATCACTCACAGTGACTAAAGTATGATCATTGTAATCATTTGATCATTTAGGTCTTAGATTTCCAGTTGGATAATCAAGGCTTTCATCAATACAACATTACGTTTGTATTATAATTATCTTCTCAGTATTTTAATTTGACTAAGAGATGTTATTAATTGCCTAAACCTACTTGATCCAATAATATTACTCCTTGGTAAATTATATCTTCAAGATTCATCCTTAGGATTCTCCTTGTTACCACATATATCTTTATTTCATATAACTCTTCTATCCATTCAGGAGTGAGTTAACTCCACCAACTATTTTATTGAATTGATTCTCTCCAAACACTCTCATCCTATAGATGATATCTAAAACTAGCATAACTACTTATCTTTCTTACTTCTCTTTAAAGGCTTTGAAATGAATGATATGATAAGAAAAGAGTTGATAGATCAAGGATTGATCACTAAACATTGATGATCAATAGATATTAGAACATAGTTCCATAGAAATGATAAGGATTGGGATGGCAAGAAAGATATGTGGTGAATGGTCTTGACTTGGTTTCCTTGCTACTCAATATAACTAAAGAGTTAGGATTAAGTATTACCATGATCCTCATGGTATAGATAGATAAGAATAAGAGACGTCAAGATTTAGTCCAGAGCGAACTACGAAGATACTTGGTATTCCACTCTGTTCGCTGGAGGAAAGACAAGAAATTCAACAATTATTCAAAGGAATTGGCTCTACTGGAACAGAGGAATTGGCCCGCTCCTTCGCTCATTGGGTAAGCGTACAATGCACACCAGTCTGGTATCAAAGTGTATCTACTTGAGAAGGAGACTACTTGAACAGATGAAATGGAAGGCAGAAATGAAAGTTCGATCTACCAACATAGAGTCCGCCCCTCCCAGGAAGAAGAAATTTGCTACTTTGCCTCATCAGTTGGTAAGTATGTTATATACTTAATTTGGTATCCAATAGTTGTTGTAATGAATGCCATGATGTGATCTCCTAAGGATTTGGTATTAATCATTAAGCAATGTGTTGTGGTTTAGTTCTATTAAACTTGAGATACCCTTAGATCAAATCATCTTCACCTAAAATAAGATTTTGGTAAAAGTCATATTGAAACTTATCGCAATTAACTTGATGATCTACTTCAGTTCCATCAAGTTAAGAGAAGCTTCAATCACTTTGACAAGTTTTATTCAAAAGCACGAAAATCATCCAAATTTTCTATGCATGAATGCAATGCACACACCTGACCTCAGCTTATTTCTAAGCTCTAATCCTGGGATGTTACACAAAGACATGCCCAACTATGGCTCGCTGTGGATGGATTCTCTGAATGATAACAACACCTGTTGGGGGACTATCGAGGAGGTGATCGAGGCGTCCATCCATGATGCCGACGGGGAGTTCGTCGGTCTGAGGTGCGAAGATGACGACGTTGGGGCGCGGTGTCAAGGACGAGCCCGCCAAAGAGCTAGTCGGTGAGCCTGGTGAGCACATGAAGAAGGGACGAATCGTTCACTATCCAATTTGGTTTGACCAGATAGGAGGACCGCCAAAACACACACCAACGGTCTGACCCAAACAAACCGACCCCTCTTTGCAATTTGGGTTGGGAATGCATCTGGCCGAACGCACTACAGACCACACGATGCCCTCCCTCGTCCCCGGCATCCATAGAGGGCCCACCTGGCAGCAACTCACCTCCGTCGGCCTTCCACCCTGGACATCAATGGAAGTAGGTTGACTCCTGCGCCGATGAGAATGCTGGCCTCTAGACTCCTATGTCGCATCAATGACGACCTCGACCTCTACGAAGACATCCAATGTCATTGCTCCTTGGACTTTTTGAACATGCCACCATGCACACCTTGCTCACATCCCTTATTGCCTCTTCTAACCGCTTCTTCTTCCCTACACCGCAACATTGGCAGCCATGGCCAGAGCTAAAAGGCACCCAAATCTAGTGCTAATACTGCCTTAGTAGTGGTCACTATTGAGTTTTTTCATGATCTTAGCCTTAAAAATTAGCACATACTCGTTGCTATGCAGTTGCTTGGTCGAGGCTATAGCACATGTAGCACCAGGCGTGGATCTGCCCTTGCGCATAGGATCTAGGTGGACAAGTCGAATCCGAGATGGAGGCTGAGGGGCGAGCCAACGCCCATCCTTGTCCCAGTCTCCGGACACCACGATTCAGGCCATACCCAAAGCCCCCCCGCAAATGGACGTCGTGTTGGGAATATTCCCTAGAGGCAATCATGTATGATGATATTTCCCATTGTATTCATAAATTTATTAAGTTGTCCTTGTAATCATTGAATATGTGATTCAGTTGTGGAACTGTTCATTCATGTTGTTTGTACTAAATATCCTTGGTCATTGTGGTTGTGCTGGTCACACAACTTAGACCATGTGAAAGTCGTCTTGATGACTCGGTTCCACTTGTCATGGGAATGGATATGCTATTCCGACTTACACAGATTCTACTAAAGAGTTTAGCGAGTCGTATTGACCCATATTGAGGTAAAACGAACAAGTTGTCATTTGTATATCTCAATCAATGTAATACTTAGACTTGAGGTTGTTGCACAGTCCAAGTTGAGGATCACCGACTTAGGTTCTGTCAAACCCGTAACTGGGCAGTTATAAAGGCAGAGTTCGGGTCGACTGAGAATCAAGCCGCGTGATGTGAATAACCAAGATGGGATTTTGCCCCTCCAGCTGGAGAGATATTCTCTGGACCCTCTCAGATGATATGATTCGGAAAGCATGGCCATGCACGACTCGGTTAAGTGTTAACCGAGGCAATCGACTAAGAGTTAGTTGGATGAATCACTTATATCGGATCGAGAAGAGAGTCGGACTATTTAAGAGATGACAAATATTCGCCTATAGTCTGAGAAGGCATATCGTGAGGCAAAAGGGACTCAAACGCAAGTCACATTGGAAAGGAAAGTCATTATGACTCTTTGGTACTTGGTAGTTCGCACGTTCTGCTAGGATCCACTACTGACTGATCGATTGAGAGTTGGACTCCAATCGTGTCCAAGTTGCCATGAGCCTGCGGGGTCACACACTTAAGAGCGGGAGCAAGTTTGGATTGGATCTAAAACGGAAATCTGGTTGGGTTTGAAACGAGCCAGAATTGGACTAAGTCAGTGAGTCAGACTCACAGTGACTGAAATATTATATGGGCTTTAGTAAATGGGCCATGAGTGAGTGGAGCCCATGTTCACTCCCTATATATAGTGGGGCGCAGAAACCCAGGAGGGTTGATCGGTTAGGTCATTCCATGTGTTGGAAACCCTAGCTCCACAACAGTCATGCTGTCGTAGTGAACCTAGCAGTTCACCGTCGGCGCTCCTCCTTGTATGTGTGGATACCAGTAAAAGTGTTGCATGATCAGCACCAGGACGATCGTGATCGGATCGGATCATGAGGACTGCACTATATTCGACTGACGTGCTTCATCAGTAATCCGCAACCGCGCATCTAGTGGTAAACCTCGTGGCCTTCTACCTTAGCTAGATCTTGGGATCACCACATTAGGGGAAAATGTTTTGTTTTATCTCTACGTGGCCCAGCAGTGGTATCAGAGCGATAGCTACTGGTTTTAGGCTCGAGATCTTGCATATGTGATATGCAGTTGGCTGTAGATTGGATCTATGTGCTATTTTGGTGGTCGATCTATGAGATAGATCGGTTTTGTACGATGTTGATTGGATCAAATATACTCGTGGAATGGTAGATCTGATTTCCGTGATCATACTGCTGAGGTCGTGGAATGACATACACCTACCGGTCGGTTTCCGCCATCGGGGTAGACTATGAAACATAAATCCAGAAGCGGTGATCAAAGATCAAAAGAGTTTGATCGAGTCGGAAGGATGGTCAGAATCCATGTTCGGAAGGGACCGCCAGCTTTACCCTATCGTAGCGCCTTAGATGTCATTGCGAGTTTCACAATGCCGGTAGATAGTGTATCTATGCATAAATTGTTTTTGCAGGAAGTTGTGAATGGTATGGCTTATGTGCATGTGATGTGTGTAATCCATACGTGATCTGCGAATCACGATTTTGTCATCCGGCTGGAGCCTAGGTGCTATCATTTTATTGTATAACAACCTGCGTGTTGGATTCTCTATGGAATTTACTTTACTAAGCTAGTTTAGCTGTTTGGAGAATACGGATGACGTGCAATTCGATGTACATGTCGGCGACATGGAGTAAGACGGCAAGTGACAAGAGTTGGCATGAGTTGGATTACAGGCTTTGTGGAGATGAAGATCTCCATGAAGAGAGCCATACCATTTCACATTATGATTGCTTTATTTTGTGTTGTTGATATGTCTCTGTTTTACCTCTATTAGATAGTCGGAAAAATTTAATCCCTCGAAGAAGGTCTAGTCGGTTTTTCCGCCAGTGTTTTCACCATCACAAGTCGGAAATTTTTGGTAGTGGGCTCATAAAATTGAGGTGCTGCCAATTCTTTCTGACTAGGTGGGTTCGAGTCAGACTCTTACTACGGAAACACTCAGTAAGCTAGACGGGTCTATCACAACAGTTATGGGACTCGGGGAAAATTCGGACGGGAGCCGGGGCATGTGATGCCACCCGACCAACATGAGTCGCATGAGATGCGATTGACAAGGAGTTGTCTACCTAGATCACTTGGCGGCTAGCGGTGATGCTAAAGCTCACTAGCCGACTTGCTTATTTAGGATCCTGAATCACTAAGCAACCATCAGAGGGGTGTTGGTTCTAGTGGGAGCATAAATATTAAAGTGTTTAATATTCTTGCTCTTTTATGAATACATGTCTTAAGTGTTTTGCATATTCTCTATTGTAGATCATAGCACCAAGTAACAGTCACTCCCAGATATCCAGGTTTGCTTTGAGAACAATTCTTGAAAAATATAAACTGAACGACACTAATTTTACTAACTGGTATCGAAATCTGAGAATTGTTCTCAAATAGGAAAAGAAGGACCATGTCCTAGACAACCCACTTCCAGATGAGCCGAATGAGAATGCGAATGTTGCTGCCACCAATGCCTATCATCGGGCTAAGGATGAGTCCACAGATATTAGCTGTCTTATGTTTTCTCACATGGAACCAGACTTGCAAAAGCAGTTCGAGAATGTTGAGGCCTACAATATGATCGAAAGCCTCAAAAGTATGTTCCAGGCTCAGGTGAAGACTGAGAGGTATCAAGTCTCTCAGGCTTTGCTGAGCTACAAGCTTAAGGATGGTGATCCACTGAGTCCACATGTGATCAAAATGGTTGGTTACGTGTAGTCTCTGGAGAGGCTTGGCTACCCCATTAGCAAAGAGTTCGCTACGGATATAATTCTGAACTCTCTTCCTACTGCATATGGTTAGTTCATTTCGAACTACCACATGCATGGTATGGATAAGAAGCTCACTGAATTGCACAGTATGCTCAAGTAGGCAGAGGCGGATCTCAAGAAGGGCGACAGTCAAGTGTTGATGGTGCAGAATAAGGCTAAGTTCAAGAAGATTTCTTGGACTAAGAAGAATGCTAAGTCGGGAGGAAAGCAGGCTCAGGACCCGGTCCCAAGCGCTTCCTCAGGGACTAAGCCATCTCCTTCAGCCGGATCCACTTGCTTCTACTACAAGGCAGATGGCCACTGGAAGAGTAACTGCAACAAGTATTTGGCCAACAAAGCCAAGAGTGGAGGTATGACTTCCGACTCAGGTACACTTGTTTGCAATGTTATAGGTATTTATCTTGCTGATACACCTAATAGTTCTTGGGTATATGATATCGGATCAGTTAATCACATTTGCAACTCATTGCACGGACTGGTAAGAACTAGGAGTATAGCAAGAGGCGAGGTTGATATTCGAGTCGGCAACAAAGCGAGAGTCGCTGCGTTGGAAGTCGGCACGATGAAACTTCTTTTCCCTTCCAGATTCATTATGAAACTGAATAATTGTTATTATGTTCCAGTGCTCAGTCGGGACATTATTTCTGCTTCATGTTTGATGAGGCAAGGCTATGAGTCGAATATCAAGAATAATGGTTGTTCTTTATATTTGAATGATATGTTTCACGACTTTGCACCCATCCGGGACGGGTTATTTATTTTGAATCTTGATGGTGAGTCGGTCTATAACATAAATGTTAAAAGTTTGAAACCAAATGATCTGAATATAACTTACTTTTGGCACTGTTGGCTTGGTCATATAAGTTGGAAACGCATGAAGAAGCTCCATGATGATTGACTCGTAACTTCGTTCGACTTGGAGTCGTTCGAGACATGCGAATCTTGCCTACTCGGCAAAATGACCAAGACACCTTTTGCAAAGAGTTGCGAGAGGGCATCCAACTTGCTGGGACTAGTACATAGTGATGTATGTGGACCAATGAGCACGACAGCCAGGGATGGTTATGAGTACTTCATTACCTTCACTAATGATTTGAGTCGGTATGGATATATATACTTGATGAAACATAAGTCGGAAGCGTTTGAAAAGTTCAAAGAATTCCAGAATGAAGTACATAATTAACTCGGCAAGAAAATAAAGTTTCTTCGGTCGGACCGAGGAGACGAGTACATGAGCCGAATGAGTTTGATGACCATCTGAAAGGTTGTGGAATAGTTCCTCAACTTAATCCGTCGGGAACGCCACAGAGGAACGGTGTCTGGGAAAGGCAGAATCGGACCTTGTTGGACATGGTACGATCAATGATGAGTCGGACAGATCTCCCGTTATCATTTTGGGGTTATTGTCTAGAAACAGCAGTGTTCACACTAAACAAAGTACCATCAAAATCGGTAGAGAAGACACCGCATGAGATGTGGACAGGCAAAAAGACGAGTTTGTCTTTTCTTAAGATTTGGGGTTGTGAAGCATTTGTCAAGAGACTTCAGTCAGAAAAGCTTACGGCCAAGTCGGATAAGTGTATTTTCGTAGGGTATCCGAGGGAAACTTTGGGATACCACTTCTACAACCGAGAAGAGGGCAAAGTGTTTGTCGCTCGGAACGGTGTCTTCCTAGAGAAAGAATTTCTTAGTCGGGGAGTCAGTGGGAGCACACTGCAGCTCGACGAAATTTGAGAGGACCCGGCTAGTAGCGAGTCGGCAAAAACCTTGGAGGTTGAGCCGGTCATGGTAGCTGAGCCAGCAGCAGGACCTGTACTATGAAGATCGGCAAGATTACGAAGTGTTCGTGATGTATTACTGTTAGACAGTGATGAGCCGAAAAATTATTCGGAAGCGATGGTGGGATCTGATTCCGAGTCATGGCTCGGAGCCATGAGATCCGAGTTAAAGTCCATGGATGAAAATCAAGTTTGGAACTTGGTTGATCTGCCAGACGGTGCAAAACCCGTCGAGTGCAAATGGGTCTTTAAGAAGAAAACTGATATGGATGGAAATGTTTCTATCTATAAAGCACGCCTTGTTGCGAAGGGGTTCTGACAAGTTCAAGGAGTTTATTATGATGGTACTTTCTCGCCCGTAGCGATGCTTAAATCAGTTCAGATCATGTTGTCTACATCAGCCTATTTCGACTATGAGATATGGCAAATGGATGTCAAAACGGCTTTCCTTAACGGAAATTTAACCGAGGACGTATATATGATACAGCCCGAGGGTTTTTTCGATACGGCTAATGCTGAGAAAGTGTGAAAACTTCAGAATTCCATTTATGGGTTGAAGCAAGCATCTCAGAGTTGGAATATTCTCTTTGATGAGGTAGTCAAATCGTTTGGCTTCATCAAGAGTGATCATGATTCTTGTTTATACAAGAAGTTTAGTGGGAGCAAAGTAAACTTTCTAATCTTATATGTGGATGACATATTATTGATTGGAAATGATGTCAAGATGTTCCAAGAAACCAAGGAATCATTGGAAAGGAGTTTCTCAATGAAAGACTTGGGTGAGGCAACATATATTCTCGGAATCCGGATCTATAGAGATAGATCAAGGAGGCTCATTGGATTGAGTCAGAGTACTTATTTGGACAAAGTGTTGAAGAAGTTCAACATGGAATCGTGTAAGAAGGGGTTCTTACCGATGTCCCATGGCGTAAAACTTAGCAACACTTAGTGTCATTCGACGACTGATGAGCGAAGTCGGATGAGTGTGATTCTGTATGCTTCTGCAGTCGGATCCATCATGTATGCCATGATTTGTACCAGGCCGGATGTTTCATATGCTCTAAGTGTTGTGAGCAGATACCAGTCTCATCCTGGAGAAATCCACTGGACAATGGCTAAAAATATCCTAAAGTACTTGAGAAGGACTAAGGATATGGTTTTCGTTTATGGAGGTGAAGATGAACTCAGTGTAAAGGGTTACACGGATGTGAGTTATCTTACCGACTCTAATGATTCTCCTTCGCAATCCAGATATGTGTTTGTTAGAAACGAAGGGGCTATGATATGGAAGAGTTCCAAGCAAGAGACTGTGTTTGCATTTACAATAGAGGCTGAGTATATTGCCGCCTCGGAGGCAGAAAAGGAAGATGTTTGGAGGTGGAATTTCCTCATGGATCTTGGTGTGGTTCAGGGCTCGTCCAATCCTGTTAGACATGTATTGTGACAACAATGGTGCTATTGCACAATCCAAGGAACCTAGACAACACCAGAAGAACAAGCACATACTCATGTGGTACCACCTGATTCGCCAGTTCGTGGATCAGGGCGATATCAAGTTATGCAAGGTACACACGGATGCAAATATTGCGGATCCATTGACTAAGCCATTACCACAGCCAAAGCATGAGTCGCACGTAAGAGCTATGGGCATTAGATGCCTAGACATGTGATGTCGGAAGATTGACTCTAGTGCAAGTGGGAGACTGTTGGGAATATGCCCTTGATGCAATCATGTATGATGATATTTCCCATTGTATTCATAAAGTTGTTAAGTTATCCTTGTATAAACATCTGATGTGTATCATTGAATATGTGATTCAGTTGTGGAACTATGCATTCATGTTGTTTGTACTAAATATCCTTGGTCATTGAGGTTGTGCTGGACACACAACTTAGAGCAATGTGAAAGTCGGCTTGACGATTCAGTTCCACTTTTCATGGGCATGGAGATGCTATTCCGACTTAGACAGATTCGGCTAAAGAGTTTAGCGAGTCGGATTGACCCATATTGAGGTACAACAAACAAGTTGTCATTTGTATATCTCAATCAATATAATACTTAGACGTAAGGTTGTTGCATAGTTCGAGTTGAGGATCACCGACTTAGGTTCTGTCAAACATTGATCCATAACTAGGCAATTATAAAGGCAAAGTTTGGGTCGACTGAGAATCAAGCTGCATGATGTGAATAACCAAGATGGGAATTTGCCCCCAGTTGGAGAGATATTGTTTGGGACCTCTCGGATGATATGATTTGGAAAGCATGGCCATGCATGACTCGGTTAAGTGTTAACCGAGGCGATCGACAAAGAGTTACTCAGATGAATCACTTATCTCGGATCGAGAAGAGAGTCGGACTATTTAAGGGATGAAAAATATTCGCCTATAGTTTGACAAGGCATATCGTGAGGAAAAAGGGACTCGGACATAAGTCACATTGGAAAGGCAAGTCATCATGACTCTTTGGTACTTGGGAGTCGGCACGTTCTGCTAGGAGCCGCTACCGACTGATCGATTGAGAGTCGGACTCCAATCGTGTCCAAGTTGCCATGAGCTTGCGGGGTCACACACTTAAGAGCGGGAGCAAGTTTGGATTGGATCTGAACCGGAAATCTGGTTGGGTTGGACCCGAGCCAGATTTGGACCGACTCAGTGAGTCAAACTCATAGTGACTGAAATATTATATGGGCTTTAGTGAATGGGCCACGAGTGACTGGCGCTCACGTTCACTCCCTATATATAGTGGTGCGCAGAAACCCAGGAGGGTTGATCGGTTAGGTTATTCCATGAGTTAGAAACCCTAGTTCCACAGCAGTCTTGCCGCTGTAACAAACCTAGAAGTTCACCGTCGGCGCTCCTCCTTGTACCTATGGATACCAGCAGAGGTGTTGCATGATCAGCACCAGGATGATCGTGATCGGATCGGATCATGAGGACTGCACTGCATTCAACTGACGCGCTTCATCAATAATCTGCAACCGCGCGTCCAGTGGTAAACCTCGTGGCCTTCTACCTCAACTAGATCTTGGGATCACCACATTAGAGGAAATTTTTTTGTTTTATCTCTACGTGTCCCAACACGCTGCAGGTCCGATCTCGCCCTCTTAGACAGATCCCAAGGCCCAACCGCCCCCCGCAAACGGACCGGACAGCGTGGCAGGGTCCAATCCGGCGCATACCGGGCCAAAACATGCGGCTGATTTGCGGGGGCTCGGACGCCGGCCTCATCTGATGCGGTCCATCCGAGTCTTCCTCGGAAACCCACCTGGCGGTGTCCTAGAGGGAGGGTCCGCGTCCTTTTTAATGGGACTGCGCCGTCCCCATCCACATCCACTCCCCACTTCACTTTCACTACCACTTCCAGTCCCCACTTCTCCAAACCCCAAAACCCTAGCCGCTCCCTCCCCGCCGACAAGCTCGCCCTCTCCGGCCCATGCTGCTGTGATCACCAAGGACAACTAGAAGTCCTGGTTCCGGCGTGGCCGGAACAACCACGAGGCTGGTGTAGGGGTTCGTAGCATGGAAAACAAAAATTTTCTATCGCATACAAACAAACAAGCCAAGATCTATCTACTAGATTGTAGCAACGAGTCGATGGTATAACTTACCCTCGAAGATTCCAAAGCGTTTAACGAGAGCGGATTCTCGTGGGTGATGTAGTCGTACTCTTCCCGATCTCAAGATCGTGTAGACGATCCTTCCAGCGCCACGTTCGGCAGCGCTCATGATCGGTCACCGCGTTCGGTACTCGACGAAGACCTTCCTCTCCCTTGTTCCAGCAAATGGAGGTTGTAGCACTCTCCTCGCGATTCCGGCGGTGGCGTGGTACGGAAGTAGAGGGGAGATCCCGAGGCTTCGCCTTAAGCCGGTGCAGTATGGTGGAGCTTTATGAGAGAGAGGATTAGTGGCCTAGTAATTAGACACACCAATTAGAGGGCTCTAAACCAATTAGAAGGCTCTAAACTGTTGGCTAAAGCAATTAGAAGCTCTAAACAAACAGCTCTAAACCGGAGATCTAGAGTAGAAAGTTATGTGTCTATGGGAGGAGCCCTGCCCTCCTTTTATGGGAGGGTTCCTTGGCGCAGGGAGGGAGGAGTCCCTCCCAACTCGGCCTTGGGCTGGGCCGCCTGGAGGAGTCCTACTCCTCCTCCAGTTGGTTCCAACTCCTCTTGCTTGTTTCCCCAGTTTCTTGTTTTGGCGTTTGACTTTCAAACTGGACATTTGACTTTTCTGTTTAGGATTCAATTTAATCCTTTATTTGGGACAGCAATAACACTTAGTACATGATGCAATCATTCAATGAGCAATGACACATTCATGTACCCTCCCCCCCCGGAGTGCCGGACAATCCGGAACCTTCTAGAACATTCCCGATGAAAACACCGGAATCATTCCCGATCTCCGAAACGGGACTTTCCTTATATGAATCTTATTCTCCGGACCACTCCGGATCACCTCGTGATATCCCGGATCCCATCCGAGACTCCGAACAACATTCGGTCTCTTTCTCATAATACCATAACTACTCAAACAACGTCGAATCCTTAAGTGTGTCTCCCTACGGTTCGTGAATTATGCGGACATGATAGAGACACTTCTCCGAACAATAACCAATAGAGGAATCTGGAAATTCATATGGCTCCCACATATTTCTACGATTACTTTGCGATCGAATGAACCACTTACATACGATACCAATTTCCCTTTGTCTCACGATATGTTACTTATCCGAGGTTATGATCGTCGGTATCTCTGCATACCTAGTTCAACCTCGTTACTGATAAGTACTCTTTTCTCGTTCCCGTGATATGTTGACCAAGTCACATGCTTGCAAGCTAATTGGATGACATTCCACCGAGAGGGCCCAGTATATCTATCCGTCATGTGGATGGACAAATCCACTCTTGATCCATGTGTTTCAACCAATACTTTCCGAACACTTAATGCCACCTTTATAGCCACCCAATTACGGTGTGGTGTTTGATGTCATCAAAGCATCCATCCGGTAAAGGTGATATGCATGATCTCATGGTCGAAGGAATTAGGTTACTATGTATCAGAAAGCATATAGCAATTGAACTATTGAAATGACTTGATCTTTATGCTACGCTTATCTATAGGAGTATGTCCACCATATCATTCTCCTAACGATATGATCTTGTTGTTGATAACATCTCAATGTTCATGATATGGAAACCACAATCATTAATCAACCAACAAGCTAGTGAAGTATAGAGGCTATACTAGGGACTTCAAATTAAGTTTACAAATCACACAAGTATTAATGGTTTCCTTGTTAATACTATTATAGCATGAATGTAAACATTTATCATAAACACAAAGATATAATAATAACTACATTTATCATTGCCTCTAGGGCATATCTCCAACAGTCTCCCACTTGCACTAGAGTCATCTAATCTAGATTACATGGTAATATACCGAACACCCATGGCAGTTTGGTGTTGGTCATGTTTGCCCTCGGGAGAGGTTTAGTCAACGGATCCGCCACATTCAGATCTGTGTGTACTTTGCAAATCTTTATATCCCGTCTGGATATGTTCTCGAATAGCGTGAAAACGCAGCTTGATATGCTTGACTTCTTGTGTGACCTTGGTTCTTGCGCATTGGCTATGGCGCCCATGTTATCACGATAGATAGACATTGGGTCCAGCACTTGGAACCACACCCAGCTACGTAATGAACTCCTTCATCCATATCGCTTCTTGTGAAGCCTCCAAGCGACCATGTATTCGATTCAGTTGAAGATCTCGCCACAACGCTTTGCTTTGCACTCCTCCAGCTAATCGCTGCACCATTCAAAATAAATACGTATCCGGATTGTGATTTAGAATCATCCGGATCGGTGTTCCAACTAGCATCGGTGTAACCATTAACAACGAGCTGTTCATCACCTCCATAAGAAAGAACCATATCCTTAGTCCTTCTCAAGTACTTAAGGATGTTTTTGATCATTGTCAATGATCCACTCTGGATCACTTTGATATCTGCTAGTTAAACTAACGACATATGCAATGTCGGGTCTAGTACATAGCATGGCATACATTAGAGATCCTATGGCTGAGGCATAGAGTCTTACTCATCCTTTCTCTATCTTACGCCGATGTCGGACTTTGAGTTTTACTCAAGGTCGTATTGAGCAACATGGGCAAGAACCCTTTCTTGCTTTCTTCCATTCCAAATCTCTTTAGAACTTTGTCCAAATATGTACTTTGTGACAATGATATTTGGCGTTCGATCTATCTCTATAAATCTTTATGCCTAATATGTAAGCTTCGCCAAGATCCTTCATTGAAAAACTATTATTCAAATATTCCTTGACACTATTAAGAAGGTCTACATCATTCCCAATCAACAATATGTCATCCACATACGTATTAAGAATGCTCTGAGCTCCCACTCACTTTCTTGTAAATACAAGCTTCTCCATAAGTTTGTATAAAACCAAAACTTTTGATTACCTTATCAAAGCGTTGATTCCAACTTCGGGATGCTTGCTTCAATCCATAGATGGACCGTTGAAGTTTGCATACCTTGTTAGCATCTATAGGATCGACAAAACCTTTGGGTTGCATCATATACAACTCTTCATCAATGTCTCCATTGAGGAATGCTGTTTGACATCCATCGCCATATCTCATAATCATAATATGCAGCGATTGCTAACATAATCCTCACAGACTTTAGCTTCTTGGTGAGAAAGTCTCATCGTAGTCAACTCCTTGAATTTGTCGAAACCCTTTTGCGACAAGTCGAGCTTTATAAACGATAACATTACCATCAACATCTGTTTTCTTCTTGAAAATCCATTTGTTCTCGTGACCTTCGGCCATCCGTAAGTCCACCAAAGTCCATACTTGGTTTTCGTACATGGATCCAATCTCGGTTCATGGCTTCTTGCCATTTATTGGAATCTGGGCTCATCATCGCTTCCTCATATGTCTCGGGGTCATCGGTGTTGTCCACCACCATGATATTCATAACGGAATCATACCAATGGAGGTGGTACGAGTTCTCGTTGACCTCCGAGGCTCTGTAGCAACTTCAACCGAAGTTTCATGATCATCATCATTAGCTTCCTCCCTTATTGGTGCAGGCACCACAGGAACTTCTTCCGGTGCTGCGCTACTTGCAATTTCGAGAGAAGGTCCAACAACCTCGTCGAGTTCTACTTTCCTTCCAGTCACTTCTTTCGAGAGAAATTCCTTCTCTAGAAAGGATCCATTCTTAGCAACGAATGTTTTGCCTTCGGATCTATGATAGAAGGTATACCCAATAGTTTCCTTCGGGTATCCTATGAAGACGCATTTTTCGCTTTGGGTTCAAGCTTGTCATTTGTAACTTCTTTACATAGGCTTCGCATCCCCAAACTTTAAGGAGCGACAATTTAGGTTTCTTCCCAAACCATAATTCATACGGTGTCGTTTCAGCGGATTTAGACGGTGCCCTATTTAAAGTGAATGCGGTGTTTCTAATGCATAACCCCAAAATGATAGCGGTAAATCAGAAGTGACATCATAGAGCGAACCATATCTAAGAGAGTTCGATTCTGACGTTCGGACACACCATTACTGTGGTGTTCCCGCGGTGTCAATTGTGAAAGTATTCACTTCTTTAAATGCTCGCCAAACTCGTAACTTAGATATTCACCTCCACGATCGAACGCGTAGAAATTTAATCTTCTTGTTACGTTGATTCTCTACCTCACTTTGAAACTCCTTAAACTTCTCGAAAGTTTGGACTTATGTTTCATGAAATAGATATATCCATATCTACTCAAGTCATCCGTGAAGGTAAGAACATAACGATAACCACCATGATGCTACACTCATTGGACCACACACATCGGTATGTATGATTTCCAATAAGTCCGTAGCTCGCTCCATCATACCGAAAATGGAGTCTTAGTCATTTTTCCCATCGGACATGCTTCGCATCTTTCAAGTGATTCAAAATCAAGTGATTCAAGAAGTCCATCGAATGGAGTTTCTTCATACGTTTCACTCGATGTGACCAAGACGACGATGCCACATATAGGTCGAATTATCGCTGATTTCAAGCGTTTAGCCTCAATGTTGTTGATATGTGTATTTCCACTATCGAGATTCAATAAGAATAGACCATCTATCAAAGGTGCATGTGCATAAAACATATTACTCATATAAATAGAACAACCATTATTCTCATTTAAACAAGTAACCGTCTGCAATAAACAAGATCCCGAGCAGCACCAAATAACAATTATTTAAGTATAAAACTAATCCCGATGGTAGATGAAGGGGTAGCGTGCCGCGATCACATCAACCTTTGATCCGTTTCCCACGCGCATCGTCACCTCGTTCTTCGCTAGCTTCCGTTTATCGCAAAGACTTTTGAGTTACAAATATGAGCAACCGAACCGATATCAAATACCGTGCACTACTACGAGTACTAGTGAGATACACATCAATAACATGTATATCGGATATACCTTTCTTCTTGATGTTGCCGTTCTTGATTCGCCAAGTACTTTGGGCAATTCCGCTTCGATGACCTTCTCCCTTGCGGTAAAGCACTCGGTTTAGGGCTTAGGTCCAGCCTTGGTCTTCTTCGTCGGCGTGGTAGCTTTCTTACCACCCTTCTTGAAGTGTCCCTTTGCTTAGACTTGCCTTTCTTGAATTTGGTGGTCTTATTGACCAACAACACTTGGTGCTCTTTCTTGATCTCCACTTCTGCAGATTTCAACATGGCAAAGAGTTACGGCAACGTCTTGTTCATGTTACGCATGTTGTAGTTCATCACAAAGTTCTTGTAACTTGGTGGTAGTGATTGGAGGACACGGTAAATCCCCAAAAGCATTAGGAATCACAATACCCAAGCTTTGAAGTTTGTTTGCATGCCCGGACATCTTAAGCACATGCTCACCGACGAGCTGCCCTCTTCCATCTTGCGGTTAAAGAACTTTTCGAAGCCTCATAGCTTTCAATTGCCGCATGAGTCTCAAAAATCAATTTGAGATCCTCGACAATATCATATGGGTCCGACTCTTCAAACCTTTTCTCAAGCTCCGATTCTAAACCATACAAGATAGCACCTTGAACTATGGAGTCTTGATTCTTAGGCGAGGTAAACATTCTTTACTTCATCAGAGCATCACCTGCGGTGGGTCACCCGGTGCATCCAGACATAGGTCAAATTACCATTGTGAGGACAATCCTCAAATTGGAACCAATCCATGAGTTGCTTCCATTGTTTTTCAACTTTTCTTTCTCTAGGGCATTAAAATTGATGGTAGGGGCTGCCATTGATCTACAACATATTTGCAATAGTTTAGACTAAGTTTATGACAAATTGAGTTCAAATTAATTAATGAAATTAAACTGGGTGAACTCCCACTCAAAACAACATCCCTCACATTGTTTTAGTGATCACACGAACCAAATCCACTACATCAACTCCGATCATCACGAGTTGATATAGTTTCAATGGCGAACAATCATCATGTTCATCATATCTACTATACGATTCATGCTTTACCTTTCGGTAATCCGTGTTCCGAGACCATGTTTGTACATGCTAGGCTCGTCAAGATCAAACCTTAGTTTCTGCATGAGCAAATCTGGCTTGCTCACGTTGTATACACTTGCAGAATCTAGAACACCCGATCATCACGTGGTGCTTCGAAACAACAAGCCTTAGCAACGGTGCTAACTAAGGGTGAACACTTTATGATTTGAAATTGATGTGCATGAGGGATCATCTTATAATGCTACCGTCGTCTACTAAGCAATACAAGATGCATAAAGGATTAACATCACATGCAATTCAATATATATGTGATATGATATGGTTTTCTTCTTCGTGCCTCCGATCTCCATCTTCAAGCACGAACATGATCTCCATCATCACCGGCATTGCATCAAGGTCAATGACGCTTCTCCATGGTTGTCGCCCACCGGCTTCAACTATTACAACTACTTTGAATAGACACGCGGTCTTAACATAAATTAAAGACAACCATATGGCTCACCCGGTTGTCGACTTACAATAAGGAACATTGCATACATCGAATATAATCACAATCATGGCCATATCACATCAAGCACACCCTGCAAAACAAAGTTAGACGCTTCTACTTTCTTTGCATATTTTACGTGGTTTGGGGCTTTCAATAAGTGTCGTCTAACTTACGAACAAGAACCACAACATTGATACTAGCATTGTTGATCACCCGTTGTAAATTGGATCTTAACTATGCTAGGAGAAACATGCACCAAAGCCACTTATGCAATACAAGTTACATGTCAAGCGTGGAGCAAGTCTCATGAACGATGTCATGTAAGGTTAGCCCGGCCGCTTCATCCCAACATACCGCAAGATGCAAAGTACACAAAAGCAATCTACAATAAAAGCATCAACGCCCACATGACCATTGTGTTCTACTCGCAACAGATCTACATATAGACACGGCTCGATACCCTTTGTAGGGGTTCGTAGCATGGAAAACAAAAATTTTCTATCGCATACAAACAAACAAGCCAAGATCTATCTACTAGATTGTAGCAACGAGTCGATGGTATAACTTACCTCGAAGATTCCAAAGCGTTTAACGAGAGCGGATTCTCGTGGGTGATGTAGTCGTACTCTTCCCGATCTCAAGATCGTAGACGATCCTTCGGTATCGTTCGGCAGCGCTCCTTGATCGGTCACACGTCGGTACTCGACGAAGACCTTCCTCTCCCTTGTTCCAAGGCAGCGGAGGTTGTAGCACTCTCCTCGCGATTCCGGCAACTGGCGTGGTACCTGGAAGTAGAGGGAGATCCATGAGGCTTCGCCTTAAGCCGTGCAGGTATGGTGGAGCTTTATGAGAGAGAGGATTAGTGGCCTAGTAATTAGACACACCAATTAGAGGGCTCTAAACCAATTAGAAGGCTCTAAACTGTTGGCTAAAGCAATTAGAAGCTCTAAACCAAAACAGCTCTAAACCGGAGATCTAGAGTAGAAAGTTATGTGTCTATGGGAGGAGCCCTGCCCCTCCTTTTATGGGAGGGGTTCCTTGGCTGGGGAGGGAGGAGTCCCTCCCCAACTCGGCCTTGGGCTGGCCCTGGAGGAGTCCTACCTCCTCCAGGTTGGTTCCAACTCCTCTTGCTTGTTTCCCACAGTTTCTTGTTTTGCGGTTTGACTTTCAAATCGGACATTTGACTTTTCTGTTTAGGATTCAATTTAATCCTTTATTTGGGACAGCAATAACACTTAGTACATGATGCAATCATTCAATGAGCAATGACACATTCATGTACCCTCCCCCGGAGTCTTGACAATCCGGAACCTTCTAGAACATTCCGATGAAAACCGGAATCATTCCCGATCTCAAACGGGACTTTCCTTATATGAATCTTATTCTCCGGACCACTCCGGATCACCTCGTGATATCCGGATCCCATCCGAGACTCAACAACATTCGGTCTCTTTCTCATAATACCATAACTACTCAAACAACGTCGAATCCTTAAGTGTGTCTCCCTACGGTTCGTGAATTATGCGGACATGATCGAGACACTCTCCGAACAATAACCAACAGAGGAATCTGGAAATTCATATGGCTCCACATATTTCTCGATTACTTTGCGATCGAATGAACCACTTACATACGATACCAATTTCCCTTTGTCTCACGATATGTTACTTATCCGAGGTTATGATCGTCGGTATCTCCGCATACCTAGTTCAACCTCGCATCGATAAGTACTCTTTTCGTTCCGTGATATGTGATCCCTTGTGACCAAGTCACATGCTTGCAAGCTAATTGGATGACATTCCACCGAGAGGGCCCAGTATATCTATCCGTCATGTGGATGGACAAATCCCACTCTTGATCCATGTGTTTCAACCAATACTTTCCGAACACTTAATGCCACCTTTATAGCCACCCGATTCACGGTGTGGTGTTTGATGTCATCAAAGCATCCATCCGGTAAAGGTGATATGCATGATCTCATGGTCGAAGGAATTAGGTTACTATGTATCAGAAAGCATATAGCAATTGAACTATTGAAATGACTTGATCTTTATGCTACGCTTATCTATAGGAGTATGTCCACCATATCATTCTCCTAACGATATGATCTTGTTGTTGATAACATCTCAATGTTCATGATATGGAAACCACAATCATTAATCAACCAACAAGCTAGTGAAGTATAGAGGCTATACTAGGGACTTCAAATTAAGTTTACAAATCACACAAGTATTAATGGTTTCCTTGTTAATACTATTATAGCATGAATGTAAACATTTATCATAAACACAAAGATATAATAATAACTACATTTATCATTGCCTCTAGGGCATATCTCCAACAGCTGGCTCGTCCATCGGTGGTGGCCGTGGCCTCCATTCCATCTCGCGCCCGCCGCTCCGATGCATCCCCTCCTTCTTTAGTGGTCCACCACTGTGCCCGTGCAACGAGCGGCGCATGTACAGGAGCCTCAAGGACGTGCGCACACTCGCCGAGGCAGGCATGCCCTGCCCGTGGCCCAACGTCCACCTGCCGGCGGGGTGGCACCTCAACGGCGTCCACGTGCCGGTGCCAGCCATCCCCACCTTGGGCCCTGCATGCCGACGTGAGATTTGCCGGTGCTGAAGAGGACTATTGGGAGGGGTCCCAGGAGGACTCCAGCATGGAGGACGACGACGATGACCTCCACTTGCTGACGCTGCAGCCCGGTATTCCGGACTGCTCGCACTACTATTGCGCGGACACCTTCGCGTCAGAGGTGTGGCCGTGGCCGGAGCTAGAGGAGAACCCAGAGACACCCCGGATGCTGGCGGTCAAGATGGAGGAGGAGGGGCTAGAGCGGCAACGCCGGCCGATGGCGAAAAAGGAGGAGCTCTAGGCCGCCATCCCCGCCTACCAGCTGGAGGAGGAGGAGAAGAAGTGGGACGGCACCGCCCAGGCGTTT
Source organism: Avena longiglumis (assembly GCA_030063025.1). Classification (NCBI taxonomy): domain Eukaryota; kingdom Viridiplantae; phylum Streptophyta; class Magnoliopsida; order Poales; family Poaceae; genus Avena; species Avena longiglumis. The sequence continues at coordinate 185,437,573 of CP125974.1, read as the reverse complement.
CACGAGTCCTGGGTGGCCGCGCAGTCCCATATGCCGCCCGCACTGCCCGCTGATACGTCAAAAACGTATCTATAATTTTTGATGCTCCATGCTTGTTTTGTATCTACTTTGCTTTGCTTTGTCTCCACTTTGAGGTATTTTTATACACTTTATGGAATTAACCTATTGACAATATGCCATGGTGCCATTTGCGTGTTTTCTTCTGTTTTTGGTTCCAGAAAGGCAGAAAATCAATATTCTTGGAATTGGACGGGACGAAAGCCAAAGTCATTATTTTTCCTAGAGCAACACGGAACCATGAAGCAAAGACAGAGTTGGGCACCAGGGTGGCCGCACCCCCCAGGCGCGGGCAAGCCCTGGTGGCACCTACAAGGGGTGTGGGCCCCCTGGCCCTCCATCGACCTTGCATCCTTCGCCTATAAGAAGCCCCTGGGGAGAATACCCTAGATCATCCATCATACTTCCAGAAAAAGTTCCGCAACGCTGCCACCACCGAAGAGGAGATTCGGGGGATAGAAAGTCTCTGTTCTGGCACCCTGCTAGGATGGGGAAGTGCCCCCGGAGCCATATCCATCGATCTCCATCACCATCTCCATCACCGTTGCTGATTCCCATGATGAGGAGGGAGTAGTTCTTCATCGAGGCTAAGGGCTCTACTGGTAGCTATGTGTTCATCACTCTCTCTCTCTATGCATGATCTTGTTGTGGTTATGAGCTTTGTAATCAGTAGATCTACTCTGCTACTCAAGTTCATCAATAGATCTCTGCTCTCCCCATGTGTGTGAAAGTGACAGCATGCACGCCATGGTGGCACTTAGGCTAGAGTCTACATAAATACTCATCGTGCTTTAATAGATCTATGCTTTTCCCCACGTGTGTGAAAGTGACCGCGTGCATGCCTTGTCTGGCACTTAAGCTAGGTTACATATATATATATATTTATCATGAGTATATTTGGAGTTGGATGTCTCTATGAAATTGTGGTGTTTGTTGGAACCATCTAGCGCTCAAGGTGACAGTGTGGGGTTATCTAGATTGGGAAAGGCGAACTTTGAGGTGTGATTTTATAGCCCTACCATGGATCAGAGTGTCCAACCGGAGAGTAGTTAAGAGTAGTATCATGAAGAGAGGATATTTATATGAGAGTGTTCACTAGTGAAAGTATGATCCCTAGGCCTTGTTTCTAAACATTGAAACACCGTTTGCTACTAGATATGTTGCATGTTTGCTTGCTTCCATCCTTTTGCATTTAGTCTTTACCTCACCGTCAAGCTCTTTTCTGGCACCCACACACGTTACCCCACGTCAACAACAAGTTAGAAGCTATTTTCTAGCATCGTTACCGCTTGTATTTCACTATCTCTTCGCCGAAATAGTGCACCTATACACCTGACAAGTGTATTGGGTGTGTTGGGGACACAATAGACTTCTTGTATCTTGATTGTACGGTTGCTTCAGAGGGAATACCTTTGACCACTTCATCCCTGAGTTCTTAAACCTTGGGTGATCCACTTAAGGGAAACTTGCCTCTGTTCTGCAAACCTCTGCACTTGGAGGCCCAACAACTGTCTACAAGAATAGAAGTGCGTAGACATCAAGCTATTTTCTGGCACTGTTGCAGATGAGGTAAGGTAAAATGTACTCACATGCTCCGGTGTGAGTGCTTGAAGTTATTTGCTTTAGATTCTGCAATTTTGTCTTTTTGTTTCTTGTTTTCACTAGTTAGGCTTAATGGAAAACAACAAAAAAATTAGAGAGCTCTATAGTGTTTATCTTCAGTTAGGACATGAAGTGTTTGAAGAGAAAATTAAAAATCCATGGAACTTTATTTGCATGCTAATAGCAATGTTATTAGTATGAATTCTTTGGACACCATTGTTTCTAATGCTATGGAAACGTCTAAGCTTGGGGAAGCTAGTTTTTATGAAAATGATCTTTTTAGTCCCCCGGCTTTGGAAGATAGCTATTTGATACGTCGGAAACGTATCTATAATTTTTGATGCTCCATGCTTGTTTAGTATCTACTTTAATTTTCTCTGTCTACATTTTGAGGTGTTTTTATATCTTTTCTAGAACTAACCTATTAACAAGTTTCCACAGTGCCAGTTGCCCGTTTTCTTCTGTTTTTGGTTCCGGAAAGACAGAAAATCAATATTCTCGGAATTGGACGGGACAAAAGCCAAAGTCAATATTTTACCATGGGGGACACGAATCTAGAAGACGAGTCGAAGAAGCAAACCAGGGCGTCCAAACCCCCCTAGGAGCGGCCAGGGGTGGGCCCATGCCTAGGCAGGGTGTGGGCCCCCTGGCCCTCCATCGACCTTGCCTCCTTCACCTATAAGAAGCCTCTGACCCAAAAACCCTAAATAATCCATCATACTTCCAGAGAAAGTTCCGAAGTGTCGCCGCCACCGAAGGGGAGATTCGAGGGACAGAAACTCTCTGTTCCGGCACCCTACGGGACGGGGAAGTGCCCCGGATCCATCTCCATCGATCTCCACAACCATCTCCATCACCGTTGCTGATTCCCATGATGAGGAGGGAGTAGTTCTTCCTCAATGCTAAAGGCTCTACCGGTAGCTATGTGTTCACCTCTCTCTATGCATGGTCATATTGTGATCATGAGCTTTGTAATCAAGTAGATCTACCTTGCTACTCAAGTGATTCATTAGATATCTGCTCTCCCCATGTGTGTGAAAGTGATAGTGTGCACGCCATGGTGGCACTTAGGTTTGAGTCTACATAAATACTCTTTGTACTTTAATAGATCTATGCTTTTCCCCACATGTGTGAAAGTGACAGCGTGCATGCCGTGTGTGGCACTTTGGCCAGATTGAATATTTGTTATTAGTTATATTTGGAGTTGGATGTCTCTATGAAATTGTGGTGTTTGTTGGAACCATCTAGCTCTCAAGGTGACAGTGTGGGGGTATATAGATTGCGGAAGGTGGAATTTGAGGAGTGTTGTTATAGCCCTACCGATGATTAGAGTGTCCAACCGGAGAGTAGTTAAGAGTAGTATCATTAAGAGAGGATATTTATATGAGAGAGTTTTCACTAGTGAAAGTATGATCCCTAGGCCTTGTTTCTAAACATTGAAACACCGTTTGCATCTAGATCTGTTGCATGTTTGCTTGCTTTAGTCTTTACTTCACCGTCAAGCTATTTCCTGGCACCGTTACCACTTGTATTTCACTATGTCTTTTTCGAACTAGTGCACCTATACACCTGACAAGTGTATTGGGCGTGTTGAGGACACAAGAGACTTCTTGTATCTTGACTGCAGGATTGCTTGAGAGGGAATACCTTTGACCACTTCCTCCCTGAGTTCGATAAACCTTGGGTAATCCACTTAAGGGAAACTTGCTGCTGTTCTACAAACCTCTGAACTTGGAGGCCCAACAAATATCTACAAGAATAGAAGTGTGTAGACATTAGTGGCACTTAGGTTTGAGTCTACATAAATACTCTTTGTGCTTTAATAGGTCTATGCTTTTCCCCACATGTGTGAAAGTGACAGCGTGCATGCCGTGTGTGGCACTTTGTCTAGATTGAATATTTTTTATGAGATATATTTGAAGTTGGATGTCTCTATGAAATTGTGGTTTTTGTTGGAACCATCTATCCCTCAAGGTGATAGTTTGGGGGTATCTAGATTGGGGAAGGCGGACTTTAAGGAGTGATGTTATAGCCCTACCGATGATTAGAGTGTCCAACCGGAGAATAGTTAAGGGTAGTATCATGAAGAGAGGATATTTATATGAGAGAGTGTTCACTAGTAAAAGTATGATCCCTAGGCCTTGTTTCTATACATTGAAACACTGTTTGCATCTAGATCTTTTACATGTTTGCTTGCTTTCGTATTTACCTCACCGTCAAGCTATTTCCTGGCACCGGTACCACTTGTATTTCACTATCTCTTTTTCGAACTAGTGCAACTATACACCTGACAAGTGTATTGGGTATGTTGGGCACACAAGAGACTTCTTGTATCTTGATTGCAGGATTGCTTGAGAGGGAATACCTTTGACCACTTCCTCCCTGAGTTCGATAAACCTTGGGTAATCCACTTAAGGGAAACTTGCTGCTATTCTACAAACCTCTACACTTGGAGGCCCAACAACTATCTGTAAGAATAGAAGTACATAGACATCAAGCTCTTTTCTGGCTCCGTTGCCGGGGAGGTTTTGGGCCTTTTACCTTTCCTCCACGTCAAGATCCATCAAAGCCTTTTTCTGGCGCCGTTGCCGGGGAGGTAAGGTAAAAGGTACTCATATCATACGGTGTGAGTGATCGAAGTTATTTCCTTTAGATTCTGCAATTGTGTCTTTTTGTTTCTTGTTTTCACTAGTTAGGCTCAATGGAAAACAACAACAAAATTAGAGAGCTTTATAGTATCTATATTGAGTTAGGACATGAAGTGTTTGAAGAGAAAATTAAAAAACCTATGGAACTTTATTTGCATGCTAATAGCAATGTTATTAGTATGAACTCTTTGGATACCATTATTGCTAATGCTATGGAAAAGTCTAAGCTTGGGGAAGCTAGTTTTTATGAAAATGATCTTTTTAGTCCCCCAACTTTGGAAGATAGCTATTGTATTGCTTATGATGATACCAAACCTCCAATATATGATGATTACAATGATGAATATGATATTTTCAGTCCACCTACTATTGAGGAGGAAATTTATTGTGATTACAATATGCCTCCTATATTTGATGATTATGGTGATGAGAATAGTAATGATAGCTATTTTGTTGAATTTGCTCCCGCCACAATTAATAAGAATGAGTATGCTTATGTGGAGAGTAATAATTATTTTATGCATGTGGCTCATGATAAGAATGTTTTATGTGATAATTATATTGTTAATTTTATTTATGATGCTATTGAAAGTTATTATGAGAGATGGAAACATGGTTTTATGCATCTCAATAATATTAAGTTCCCTTCTTTATATTGAAATTTTTGAAGTTGCACTTGTTTTGCTTTCCTATGCTTGTTTCTTTGTGATTTCATGACTTGTTTCTTTACAAGATTCCTATGCATAGGAAGTGGGATAGAATTAAATGTGTTTTGAATTTGCTTCTTGATGCTCTCTTTTACTTCAATTCATATTTCTTATATGAGCATCTTCTCAAACTATCAAGCCCAACTTAAAGGCGTTAAAGAAAAGTACTTGTCGAGAGATAACCCAAGAGTTTTCTTGAGTCTTGGAAGTTATTACCTATATAATGACCTCTCCTAATCCTTTTTTTGCTTTAAGTGCCAAGAATAACCTCTAATGAGAGGGAAGTAATATTTGGGGAGTTGCTGTCCCGAAACAGATTCCTGTCCTCCACCATAAAAATTCGTGAGGGTCTCTGTAACTCCGATTGAGCTGAAAATTTAAAAATAAATCCCCCAGTATGTTAGATAACTTCCGTTAGTTCAACACATTTTGCTTTGAGAAACATAAGGTCTTCGAAAAAATCGGTTTCTACCTGCTGGTCTGTTTTGACAGATTTCTGCCATTATTTGCATTTGCTTCTTATTGATTCCTTTTTGGGTTCTTTTTGGGAAATTGAGCTTTTTGAGGGAATTGCTATAGTAACTTTTTTTAGTGAAAGTGTTGCTGTTTTTAAACTAAACCCAAAGGTCTATTATCTTTTGAATACACTAATGTTGCTAATGAAGATTGTGTGAAGTTTTGTATGAAGGAAAATTTGCAGGTGTAGAGAAAGAATAATGTAATGAGATGAATAATGGACAAAAGCTCAAGCTTGGGGATGCCAACCCGTGTCACCCCAAGAAATATTCAAGAGGTACAAGCGTCAAAGCTTGGGGATGCCCAAGGCATCCCCTTCTTCATCAATAAAAATCATAGGTCTTTCTAGACACTTCGTTTTTATTGTTTCATGCATTGTTGTGTTGTTCTTGGAGCATCTTAGTTTTCATTTTGGTTTTTCGTTTGCTTAGTTTGCTTGAGTAAGTTGGTTGGTTACATGTCACATCCCAAAATTTTCCAAATTTTGAAATGTGAAAAATAAATAAACAAAATAAATAACTGTTGAAATTTAGGGTGAGAAGAAACTTTTTGATTCCAATTGGAAACATCAAAACCTATTTTGATCAAATAAAATCCTCAAGGGGTTTAAAAATATAAACAAATAATAAATAAAGTTATAAAATTTGGAACCACCATTTTTGGATCTTTTAATAAAAAGATATGGTTTTCATAAACAAAGTAGAAATAATAAATAAGGACTATTTTAACGAGCCAAATTAAATCTTGGCCAAGAAAATGAAATAAAATATTTCTATTTGATAAAAAGAGTAAAGGATTATTTAAATAAAATAATAAGGATTTATTAATATCCAATTTTATTTAAGTAAAGGCTTTTTCCATTTTAAATAAACACTAAAACTTATTAAAGTATTTTAAATAAAAGAATTCAAAGTATTTTAGTTTTCAAATAAAACCTACTGAAAAGGTTTTGGTAAATTTTAGAAAGTCAAATAGAGTTTTAAACATATTTGAATCCTATTTGAAATAAAGACTAAAGTCTATTTATTTATTTTTAATAAATAATAAACCCTAAAAATTATTGTTCTAAATTTAACTTTAGATTGTATTGTTAAACGGTATTAAAATCAACACAAAGTTTGGTGGAAGTTTGAATTCATCTGCAGTTTGAATTGTTTGAATGAAAAATCAAAACACAAATTCAATAAAAAAAAGGTTTGTATAAAAAAAAGAGAAACAAAGCAGCCAGCCAGAAGGCCTAGTCCAGCCCACCCGCAGCCCACCTGCTCACCCTTCTAGCGAATCGTTTTTCACCCAAAAACTAACCCGCCCCGTCGCTGACCACTGGACCCAGTAAACACTCCCTCCCTCTCGCAGACAGCCAGACCCCAGTGGCTAGCGTAGCATCATCAACCTCGCGACCGTTCCCCACTCGACCTCGCCGTTTACTGCCGCATTTAAATCCTCATGAATTCGCGTTCATGGCTGGATTAAACTCGCCAGTGACCATGCACACATAAGTGTCGTGCCCACCTCTCTCTTTTCCCCCAAGCGCCATCTCCTCTCTGCCTCCAGGCTGCCGCAATCGCGATCTCGAACCCTCTTTGCTCCGACGAGGTCCTCCATCGATTCCGGCGAGGACAGTCACCCTCTCAGCCTTTGCTTTGCACGAGCTTGACCAGCAGACTCCTGCGGATCTCCCAGTGCCAACCTCTTGACCTCGCCCGCTCCACAACATCGGCAACAAGCTCGCATGAGCACCACCGACGTCTGCCACTACTCCGGCGAAGCCCCCTGGTAAAACCCGACCTCCCCTTTCCCTAGCTTTGATGCTCACGTGTTCAGCATCTTTGCGTGCATCTAAATGAGTCGTTATTTTGCATTGGATTGGCCAGCAACCTCGCCTCCGACAACGAGCAAACGGACCCGACGATGCCAGGAACTCCCGCGAGCAATAGCCACTATCCCCGTGCGCCCCTTGACGAACAAGTGACGTTGAGATTCCCCATGCCAGGGCGAGTCTGGTGAGAATCTCCACTTCCCCCCTCGCTTCCTGAATCATCACCAACGCCAGCGCCCGAGCGTGCGCCGCCGTCCGCCGCCGCCAGCACCACCATTCCTTGGTCAACTGCGATGTGCCCGTTAGATCTTGATCTAGTGGCTGAGATTAGATTTTAAACGAAGGGGTACGCGTCCATCTGTGACGTGCGTTTTAAGTGAGATCCTGCAGCCAGGTTTGATCGATCCAAACAAAACGGTATCGTCCAGTAAGGAAGCACCACGTGGCCAGACTCAGGTTTTAAAATAGAAATTTGATCTATTAGAATTGCAAACTTGCAAAATTCATAAGTTTTAATATACACGTCCAAATTTTGCAAATTTTATATGAATGGAATCAGCAGGACAAGTACTTTGCAACCATGCACTTTGTTTAATGTTTTTCTTCTAGAAAATTGGTTGAATTTGCAGAAACTTGTGTAGGCATATTTTGAATATAAAAATTATTCTAGAAATATTTTTAAGGTGAAATCTTTGCTAAATGGTTTGTTTTGAACCTACTGACCATAGAAACCAACTTTTGGGCTTAGAAACTTATTTTGTGAGGCTAAGGAATAAATCCTTGATTTAAACAATTTCTAGCTAAATAAAATTATTGAATATGGTTTAGAAAAGATTTTTGAGTAAAACCTTTGGGAAATGATGTGATTCAAACCTTCTGACCCTAAACACTAAGTTTTGAGATTTAAAAACATATTTTATGAACCCTATAAAGTTATTTCCTTGCAAAAGACATTTCTAACAAACATAAAATATCACTTTGGTATAAAATTAGTTCATGGAGTGAAACCTCTTGCAAATGTTTTTACCACTTTTGTAAATGACAAATATGAGCTTTAAAATGTCTAGAGCCTAGTATAAACCACTTTTCCAAATAAAACTATCTTTTGCATGCTTGCATGCATTGCCTTGCTTTTGTCATTTCATGTGGTAAGTTGTTTGAATGTTGGTTTGAAAATGTGTTTGCTTGATTGAATTGTAGTGAAGTTAGAAGAGCGTGATATTTGCAAGATCAAGGAGTGAACCAACATTCTCTACTAAAAAGGCAAGTGGCACTATCATCCATGTCCTACTATTTTCATTACACTTAGTGGATTTTTGTAACATGCATGATAATGACTACTATATTTTATGCTATGCTAAATCCTATTAGGATATCCTTACATCCTCCTTAGTGAAAACATTGTAGTTGTAGTATGCTTAGCCCTGCTTTATATTTGGGATGGGATACATGATATGATTATATGAAGTGTTGGAAAGATATATGTTTTTATATAATAAAACAAGTACTCAATGAACCACCTGGGTGGAAAAGGATACTCAATATTTGGACAAGGTGGCAACAAAGGAAACCATGTTTATATGGCTATCTTTTTGTGTGTGCACTAGAAGAAAACCACCCAGGGAATTAGCGATTGAACATGTTTCTCGTACAGAGGCTTCCGTGTACAACCACATGCTAAATGGGCTCTGGCTTAGTCAACTACATAGTGGAAGACCCATGCATTGGCATCTTCAGGTTAACTAGAATTGTGTATGGGAAATATATCCCTACATTGGTGCCTGGTAGACAAGCTAGCATTGTGTATTGGTAGGACTTCTATGGAAAGACTTTGTCACATTCTCGATCTGCCAGTACTCCATTTGGTGTGTACTTATCCAGAGGCCACTGGTGGCATCAAGACGAGATTGTGTCATGTGGGTAAAGTGTACAACTTCTGCAGAAGATCAAATTCTAAGTACTTAGCCGTGTCCCCGGTTGTGGACAATTCTGAGCAACTAAGGCCCGAAGCTATGTAAGATCTCGACATTCCAATTTCTCAAAGTAAAACTTGATGGTGACAACAAGGGATTAGAAGCACTTGGAGTTTTCCAAGGAGTTCAGAAAGATTTGACAAAAGATCAAAACTATTTTGAAAAGATAGGATAAAACTATATTGTTTTCTGCAAATGAGCCTAAACCCTACTTAGCCAAATATGCATGTGATGACAGGATCCACTTATCTCTACATAGTAGTGAAACTTGCCAATACAATTCAAATGTATTAACCCTTGTGGCTGCAACTTATTATGTTGCAGGTTTGTTTGCTGTTAGTGAAGTGTGTTGAATAGGATTACAAGTCTACAACCAACATGATTGCCTGTGGCACTTTGAAGATGAAGGACTCCATGCTATATAGTTATTCTGCTGCATTGTAATAGATAGCCAAATGAGCTATGTAAGATGTAAAGAATTATTTTATTCCTGGTTATAAAGTTGTATTATGACCTTTGTTTCTTGATATTACATCTTAACTGTGGTTGCTAGCTATTGATCCAGGGACTAGCATTGTAAACACAGGGATCTCTACCTTATTAAAGGTTGGGACCTCTACATTACACCACACTTCTTTTGGAGAGAGACACACTCTGTTTCCATTGCTTAGAACACTCTAGTTTTCATTCTTATTGTTCTGTGAGTGTTCACTTTTGCTAGCACTGCGTTTAGCTGATACGTTGGAAACGTATCTATAATTTTTGATGCTCCATGCTTGTTTAGTATCTACTTTGCTTTACTTGTCCACACTTTGAGGTGCTTTTTACATGTTTTCGGGTACTAACCTATTAACAAGTTACAACAGTGCCAGATGCCTGTTTTCTGCTGTTTTTGGTTTCAGAAAAGTTAGTAAAGAAATATTCTCGGAATTGGACGGGACAAACGTCAAAGTCAATTACTTTCCGTGGGGAACAATAAGTACAGAGGGGAGCCGGAGGGGCCAGCCAGGGGGGCCAGACCTACCCTAGGCGTGGGTGGGCCTAGTACCGCGCCTGGCTAGGGTTTGGGCACCTTGGCTACCTCCTCGGCCTCCCCCTTCGCCTATAAGAAGCCCCTGATGTAGAAACCCTAAGCACCCGATCAAATCTCCACGAAACCATATATAGCCGCTGGCACCATCGTCCCTAGATTGGGGGGATCTGAAGTTCTTCCGGCACCCTGCCGAAGGGGAGATCATCCCGGAGGCCTTCTCTCGGGTATGATGCGTGAGTAGTTCCACCTTGGACTACAGGTCCATGTAGTAGATAGATGGTTGTATCTACTCCTTTGTGCTTTCATGTATAGATCTTGTGAGCTCCGTTCATGATCAAGATCTAATCTATTTGTAATCATGCATGTTCTGTTTGCAGGGATCCAATGGATATTGAGATTATTATGTTGGTTTGATTAATGGTTTTGTCTTTATGATTCTATCATGTTTATGTTGTTTGTGATATTGCATGCTCTCCGTTGTTACTAGCTATCTTGGCCAAGTAGTTGCTAGTGACTCCAAGAGGGGGTATTATGCTCGATAGTGGGTTCATGCCTCTAGTTTCCAAGGGAAGTGACAGAAATCTCTTCGGTTGTAGATGTGTTGTTGCCACTAGGGAGAAAACAACGGTCTCTTGTTCATGGAACATGTGGACTATTTACCTTACACACTTTGCTTAAAGCAGTTGTCTGTTGCTTGCAACTTAATACTGGAGGGGGTTCAGATGATAACCTGAAGGTGGACTTCTAGTCATAGATGCAGTTGGATGGCGGTCTATGTATCTTGTTGTATTGCCCAATCGAATCTCATAGGATCTTTCTGCTGGTAATTGCATTGTTATGCCTTGCTCAGTTCCTGTCAATTGCCCTAATGTAATTTGTTTACCCTTCATGCCATGTTGTTTATCTAAGGAGAGAACCTCTAGTGAACTATGGACCTCGGTCCAATCTTTACCATTGATACATCTTCCACTGTTACTTGTTGTTACTTGTTTACTTGCTGCAAACCATTACCTTCCACACCATACGTTTAACCCTTTGTTACAACAAACCGGTGAGCTTGACAACCTCACTGATTCGTTGGGGCAAAGTCTTGAGTTTGTGTTGTGCATGTCTCCGCGTTGCTTGCAACACCGGTGTGACGTTTCCTTCCTCCTAATAGTTCGATAACCTTGGTCTCTACAGAGGGAAAACTTGTTGTTGTGCTGCTTCACACCTTGGTCTTGGGTGTCCAACAAGACTCCACATCAAGCACCAAGTTCTCTGGCGCCACCAAGGAGTCATCAACAAGTTTTCTGGCGCCATTGCCAGGGAGGCTAAGGACGTATTCACTAGGGGAGTCCTTCACTTCCTTTCTCTTTACTTTGTTTTTAGTTTGGTTTGTTTCTGTTGCTTGGTTTTGTTTGCCTCTTTCCAAAAAATCCAAAAAATTAGTCTAGTTTGGTTTGCTTGCTTTATTCAAAAAAACAAAAAAATAGTTCCTGCCCTAGTTACCACCTTGCTCTAGCTCACCATGTTTATCCCCAAGTTCGCCCTGAAAGATCTTGCAATAGGTAGTGGCTCCATAATTGGGAAAGATAATATTGAAGAATTCTTTAATTATGTTAGCAAGCATGAGGATATTGAGGATAAATCTATAGCATAACTTTCTCCTAGTTATGAGATTGCTGCAGCTTCTTTAGTTCATATGTTGGAGGCTAGGTTTGTTAGCCTTAACCCCTTCATACAATTCTTGTTCCTGAAACTAAAAGAAGAAAAGAATGTTGAAAAGAGGGATTTCATCCTTGAAACTTTATCAAAAGAATTCCATGATGTTGCTAGGGAAGCCAAAAAGGTCTTTGAGCATTTCAATATGCTAGGCTCAAGTGTAGATGTTGTGGGTATTTCTGAAAAAACTAAGTAAGAGAAGAATTTAAGATACCCATATCCTTTAAGCTTGTTGGAATGCATGAAGCCTTTGAAAAGAATTTTGATTGGATTGCTCCTGAAAATATTTTTGATGAAGGTAGTAGACCAAAAAGAGATGAGAAGGGATCCTCGAAAACCCATTTGGATGAGATACCTTTCATAGTTCAAGACTTTGCAAGTATGGATGTTAATGCTTCCTCATTTGAAAATACTTGATTCTTCTTGCTTCTTGTGCCTAACTTAAAAGCATTAAAGAAAAGTACTTGTTGGGAGATAAACCTAGAGTTTCCTTGAGTATTGGAAGTTATTACTTCATTAATGACCTCTCCTTATACTTTTTGTTTGCTTTTTGTACCAAGAGTGGCCTCTAATGAGAGGGAAGTAAGATTTGGGGAGTTGCTGTCCCGAAACAGATTTCTGTCCGCCACCAAAAAAAATCCTGAGGAGGCTATGTAACACGGATCGAGATAAAAATTTACGAATAAATCCCCCAGTATGTTAGATAACTTTCGTTAACTCAACACTTTTTGATTTGAGCAACAGAAGATGTTCGAAAAAATCCGTTTCTACCTTCTGGTATGTTTTGACAGATTTCTGCCATTATTTGCATTTGCTTCTTATTGATTCCTTTTTATTTATTTTTAGGTGAATTGAGCTTTTTGAAGGAGTTACTACAGTAGATTGTATTTTTAGTGAAAATACTTGCTGTTCCAAAGCTTTGCCAGAGGTCTAATGTCTTTTGAATACACTAATGTTGATAATGAAGATCGTGTGAAGTTTGTATGAAGGAAAAATGTTAGGTGTAGAGAGAGAATGATGCAATGAGATGAAGAATGGACAAAAGCTCAAGCTTGGGGATGCCACCATGGTGTCACCCCAAGAAATATCCAAGAGGTACAAGCGTCAAAGCTTGGGGATGCCTTGGGCATCCCCTTCTTCATCAATAAAAAGCTCAGGTCTGTCTAGATGCTTCGTTTTTATTGTTTCATGCACAGTTGTGTTGTTCTTGGAGTGTCTTAGTTTTCGTTTTCTTTTCTTAGTTTGTTTAGTTTTCTAAAGTAGTTTGGACCCCCATTCTCGCTGTGTTGTTTTGCAAATAAGTTTGCTTGGTGTTGGAAAGGAGTAGTAAGTTCTTGCTTGAAGTGCAAGAGGAGCTTGCATTGACTGTGACTTAGACTTTAGCATGAAATGCTAGGTGTTGTTTTGACCTTATGCTTAGTGATTATTGTTGTAGCATGTCTTGTTCCAAACAATTGGGATTGCTTAGCGTGCCTTGAAGAAATTATGCGTTGTTTTAGCATGCAAAAGCATAGTATTGTGGTATTCTCCTTTGATGCTTTGCTTGGGTTGACTCGGCACATGCTCACACCATGTTATGACTCTCACAAGTCACCATAGCCTTTATGATCATTTAGTCCTTAACTTGTAGTACCACTCTTTGCTTTGATTAGTATGCTTTGTTGCATTGCATGATTTTGGCCATTATTGCTCTCTTAGTTGGTTGCTCCCAGTGTTTTGCTAGCCTCCACTTGTATGAGTAAGTTCTACTCATGCCTCCAACTCCCAATAAACCAAGTTATTCCAAAGTGTACACTATGAACTCCTATGCATGGTGTGTTACACCATTCCAAGTATATTCTTGTTTTCATCTATCTTCGAATTAAAAACTTTTTGTTATGTGAAAACTTAGTGATTAAAGCCCTCACGAACTTGATGGCACTCTTTATTATTTGCCCTAATAAACTTGAAACATTGTGACCACATTGTTGTATATGCTTGAACTTATATGTTGGAATTAGCAGAACCGTGCTGTCACGGGGAACATTTTCAACATTGCACTTGTACCTTGCTGTACTCAGTTGATATCATGTTATTTTGTCTACGAATGTCACTAGTTGTAGAGGTCCCAACCTTTATAAGGTAGAGATCCCTGTGTTTAGAATGCTACTCCCTGGATCAATAGCTAGCATCCACAGTTTAAGATGTAATATCAAGAAACAAAGGTCATAATATAACTTTATAACCAGGAATAAAATAATTCATTACATCTTACATAGCTCATTTGGCTATCTCATTACAATGTAGCAAAAATAACTAAGTATCATGGAGTCCTTCATCTTCAAAGTGCCACGGGCAATCATGTTGGTTGTAGACTTGTAATCCTATTCAACACACTTCACTAACATCAAACAAGCCTGCAACATAATAAGTTACAGCCACAAGGGGAAATACATTTGAATTGTATTGGCAAGTGATACTATGGTAGATTAGTGGTATCTATCATCTATATTCATTTGGCTAAGTGTAGCTGGGGCTTGCTTTGCTCAAAATAAGATTTTCCTTATAAGTTGAAAAACACTAGGTTTTTGTTTGTCAAAATCACCCAAGGAACAACCAAATGAATATTGGTTAACCTTTACCCTTGTTCAAACACAAGTTTTTAACTTAGAAATTGGGATGAGGAGATCCTTGATAGCTTCCATGTCTTGATGCTCAAATTGTCCATTGCCGGGGACACGACTAAGTACTTAGATTTTACTCTCTTGAGAGGTGGTGCACTTTCCCCACAAGACTCGACATGCATCGAGACAAGATCTTTCAGAAGCCTTCCCTTAGACCAAATCGACGCATTCCAAACCTATCACCCCTACCACCAACTATCCATCAGGCTAAGTTATTGCAACCTATATGATCCAGGTAGAGCCCATAATGCCATGTGGCTGCACTTGAAGCTTCTAAACATTTGACATCTCAAATATCTTTGTTCCTGGGTGGCTTTCCACAAGTTAGATACACTAGGGTAGGCCATGAATATGGGGCCCTGTGTAACCACTCAACATAAACCTTTCACACCATTCCACCCAGGTGATTCATTCACATAGTTGTTTTATTAATCAAAACACAAGTCATTGACTTAGAAATATTTCATAGCATGAATATAATCCACCCTTGTTTTCTATTAGATAAGCTAAGCATGATAACATGGCAAGTTTCCTAACTTAGGATAATTCTACTAAGACATCATATAGGATTTCCCATGGCATAGCTTATACTTAGAAAATAACCATGCAAATCCTACTCAAAATATCACTAATGCATAGTGAAAATAATAGGACAAAAATGTGTGAAGCACCACTTTCATTTTTGATAGAGAAACTAAGTTCACTCCTTGACCTTGCAATTGTCACACTCTTCAAAGTTCAGTACAATTCAATCAAAGCACAAATTCAAACTAGCATTCAAACAATTCATCACATAAAATAAAGAAACAAAACCATGCATGCAAGCATGCAAAGATTGTTTTATTTGTAAAGGTGGGTTTTAATAGGCTATAAACATTTTAAAACACTTTTTGGTTATTTATAGAAGTGGAAAAAACCATTTAAAATCAAGTTAGTGTAAATAGGCCATTTAATTCATTTTTGTTTTGCTAGAAATGATTCAAACCAAAGTAATAATTTCTAGTGTTTTCCTAATATATTTATGAACACAAATGTTAGTGTTTTAATATCAAAGTGTTTAAGACTAATCCATTTGCAAAAGGTTTCACCAAAAATCAATTTTTAAATCAAAGCAATATTTTTATTTTGCTAGAAATGCCTTTAAACAAAGTAATAATTTTTCTAGGGTTCATCAAATATATTTTTAAATCCAAAACTTAGTGTTTAGGGTTAGAGAGTTTAAATCAAAAAAAATTCAAAAGGTTTTACTCAAAAAGCATTTTGAAACCATAGCAAATATTTTTGTTTTAATAGAAATGTCTTTATTCAAGGAAATAATTCCTTGTGTTTATAAAAATATAATTCTAAACTCAAAAGTTGGTTTTTATGGTCAGTAGGTTCATAACAAAACATTTGCAAAAGATTTTACCCTAAAAACATTTTTAGAATAAATTTTATAACCAAAATAGGCCTAAACAAGTTTCTGCAAAAACAATCAATTTTCCACAAGAAAAATGATAAACTAAGGTCATGGTTGCAAATTTCACATTTTTGTGAATCCAATGATATAAAATTTGTTAAATTTGGACGTGTGGATCAAATGTTATAAATTTTACAAATCTAAACATCTAATAGATCTATTTTCTGTTTTTAAAACAGAGGCTGGGCCACATGGCTAAATCTAACTAGTCCATACCGGTTAGCACGGATCGACTAATACAGGCCGCGGGATTTTATTTATATTGCACGGCACAGATCACTCTATATCTCTTCTTCTAATGATTCTATCGTGACCACTAGATCGACATCTAATGGCTCAGAGCGCTATGACCATGTACCGGCGGCGCTGGGGCAACGGCGAGAGGCAACGCGCTCTGTCAGCGACGTTGCCGGCAAACTAGGAAGCGATAAAGAGAGGGTAAAGGCTCACCGGGTTCGCAGGGTTGTGCTGATTCTTGACGTGGTCGTAGGAGGGCAAGGGGCGTACTATGTTATCGACAATTGCTCGCCGGAGCTAGCGACGGCGTCGGGTGCATCCTGTTGTCGACGGGGGCAAGGCTACACGGCACGAAAAATCCAAATAAAGGCGGTGTTAAACACGCAAGAAGGAGGCGAAGGAGCGAGCGTCAAAGAGAGGAGGAAGCGTGGTCAAAATTACCAGGGAAAGTTCGCCGGAGTCGAAGACGAGGACGGTGGCAAGTTGGCGTTGATGAAGACAACATTTTAGGTCGCGCGTGAGCGAGCTAGAGCTACTGGTAGGTGCGCCTGGCGATGGGGAGCAAGCTAGTAGGTGCCAGGGAGCAAGGGGAGGTGAGGGATGGCCGGAATCGTCGCCGGAGTGTCGTCGGAGGCAGTGCGGTGTGAGGATGAATTGGGGCATCCTGGGGGCAGAGAGGGAGCGGCGAGTGAGGGGAAAGAGAGGGGAACGTGGGCGCTTGAGAGCGCTCGGTCGCGGGGCGGATTACTGGCGGCGTTACTGTGAATTTACACCGGCGATCAACGAAAGGAAACGGTCGGGGAGGGGGCATGGTCAGCGGGCGGATGAGGACGATGCGTGCGTGGTAGTGGGGCCTAGGCGTCAGGGAATTAAGGAGGTGCGCGTGGGGTCAGGCGGTCAATGGGTGAGCGGGTGCGGGTTCTGGTGAGAAAATATTTCGCGTGGGAGAGGGAGATGGGCTTCGTTGGGCCTGTTGGGCTAGGTTTAGTGGGTTGGACCCTTTTCCATTTTTTCCTCTATTTTCCTTTTCTTTTTCTATTTCTGATTTCTGTTTTGGTTTTATTCAAATGATTTCAAACCCTCATTTGAATTCAAACTTTTCCCAACTTTTAGTATGTTTTAATACTGTTTATTAATGTATTTTCAAGTCCATTTTATAATCTTTTCTTATATTTCCTTAGGGTTTATTATTTATTTTAAATAGACATTTTGTCTTTATTAAATAGGATTTTAAATATGGTTCCAATCCATATTATTTTATTCAAATGATTTAAACTTCTGTTTTAAATTCAAATGTTTTATCAAACCTTTTTTAGTAGGGTTTATTTATTCAATAGTGCGTTAAATCATTTAAATTGGGCATTTGTCTTTATTCAAATAAAATCATATATGGTTTTAAACCTATATAGATTTTATTCAAATAATTCTTTTTAAGTTAATTAGATAACTTTTAATTCACTTTGACTATTATCAATTATTATTTACTCATGATTTAATTAATCATTTACATTAGGAATTTTGTCTTCTTTTTAAATAATTTGAATATGGTTTAATCCCATATACTTTTATTTGAATATTCTTTATCCCTTTATTTTATTTGGATTTGGATTATCTTTATTCCATTTGCTTGTGGATTTAATTCAAGTTCCAATTTGTCTTCCAAATAATTTTCTTGGGTTTTATTACTTAGTGTAGGCAATTTGTCTTTATTTAAATAAAATTGAATATGGTTTAAAGCCCATATAGTTTTATTTAAATAATCTTTTATTTCTTTTTATTATTTAATATCTTACATTTGTTTATGGGTTTGGCCAAGATTTAATTTGGCTTTTAAATATTCCTTATTTATTTATTTTATTCCTTTGCGTTATAAAATCCATATCTTTTTATTTATAGGTCCAAATTTGGTGATTCCAATTTGTATAATTTTATTTAATATTTGTTTATCCTTTTAGGATTATTTTGCTCAAAATTTGGTATGGATTTTAGCTAGGAGATTTATTAGCTTTGGAATTCATTTTCTTTTATCTTATAAAATTCATAAGTTTTTATCCATGGTTCCAAATTAAATGAAACCAATCTATATGGTTTTATATTATTTTTGTTTATCATTTTTGATCATTTATAAATGTTTGTTGCTAAATTTTTATATGGATCAAATCCATAGTCTTAGGGAGATCTTGGAAATGATTTTCTTCCATTAGGAATTTAGGGTTTTGGTTTATTTTTCCAAATGTTTAAATTTCAAGATACATTCATTGATGAATGAATTTCACTTGATTGAATTTTGTTGGAATCCCTTTTCATTCAATTTGATGTTTCCATTTAGAAGCAAAAAGTTTCTTTTCACCCTAAATTTCAACAATTGTTTCTTTTGTTTATTTATTTTTCACATTTCAAATTTTGGAAAATTTTGGGATGTGACAGGCTACTACCCTTAAAAGAAATCTCGTCCCGAGATTTCGGAAGGCTAGGGGTTACAAGTTGGCTTCAAAACAACTAGGGTACTACCACCCTAAATTTTTTTTTGACTAGATTACATCCTGGCTTACTTGGGGTCTTGATGTATCTTCTCTAGGCAGTTGTTGGCATAATGTCCTTTGTCGCCACACTTTAAACATGTAACAAGGCTGAGATCCTCATGTTCTTGACAGTTGTTTGCATAGTGTCCATTGTTTCCACATTTGAAACATGTGTCAAGGATGATGTCTCTTATTGGTTTGATTGTCTTGTCTTGCTTCTTTTCTGTACAATGTGATGCATAATGGCCTAGCTCTTTGCATTTTTGGCACATCACTTGGCTAATGTCCTTATTCTTCTTGGGTATCATTGACTCTTGTTTGTTTTCATGGCTCTTCTTATTCTTCTTCTTCATCTTGGTTCTCTTTAAGGCTAGGAGTTCTTGTAGTTCATGCTCTTCATATTTCACCACAAAGGTGGGAAATCTTTCTCTCTTCTTGGGGCAGTCATTAGAGATGTGGCCTTCTTCTCCACATGAGTAGAAACACTTTGTGGTCACTTTGGGTGTGGCTTTATGAGGCATGGTTCTGACTTTGTTTTTATCCTTCTTGGTAGAAGTTGTTCCTTCATGGAGTTTTCCAAACATTTGATGCATTCCATCTTGTTTCATTTGTTGAACTATAGGATAGATGGAGCATTGAATGGGGACATGATCATTTCTTCACATAGGAAACAAGTAACTTGAGATGTGGGGCATTTTTTAGTTGGATGTTTCTCTTCACAATTAGGGCATTGGTCCACATGCTCTTTGTAAGTGTGTTCCATGTCTCCACAAATATTACAAGCTTGAGTTACTTCCATAATACCATCCTTGATATCATTATTATCACAATCTCCTTGGGAAAGGTTGCTTCTCATGTTGATCATTTGATTTGTCATCCTTTGCAACAATTGAGATTGGGTTTCCAAAACCTTTTGTATGGTTGGGTCTAACTCATTGTTGTTGGCTAAAAACTGAGTTCTCACTTGATTCAACTGGGCTTGGGTTGCTAGTAGTTGTTCTCTCATGTGCTTCTCTTGGTTGTTGTTGTTGTTGTCACCATCCTTGATGTTGGAGTTTCTTGGAGAAGTCATCTGTTTGGGTTGGATTGGGATTAGATTAGGCAAAAGATTCTAGAGGAAGAATTCTACTCACACACAACAATTCACACAAGCAATGTGCAAGCAATCACAAACATGCATTCCACTCAAACAACAAAGTTCAAACATATTTTTAGGAAACAAAATATTTTTGCTACACCACCAAAGTTGGTGTGATTGATTTAAACTAAACACTAGTATGGTGGTCCAACTATGGTTATCACTTGGAATCATTCCATTCTTCTTAGTTGTTTCTTCATGAATAAGATCATTGTATCTTTGGAAAAATTCTGCTATCTTGGTCACTAAGCTTCAAAGGTGATGATGATTCCTTCTAAGTTGTGTTTCCTTAGTCTTCAAGTCTTGAGTGACATTCTTGTCTCACTTGTAGTCCTTGGTGATGTCCAAGTTGAAGGAAATATGTCCTAGAGGCAATCATAGAGGTGATTATATTTCATATGTATCCATGAGTTATTGTAATGTTCCTTGAATATCCATATCAGGAAACTTGTATTGATTGGCAAGTCATAGACATGGAGATGTCAAACCAATGATGTGGACACATGTTATGAACATGGGGTTGGACTGACCCAACCTGAGACTGGCAATTAGTTGCAGCCCTCTCTCTACACATCGTGTACGTTTTGTCCTTAGACCTGAGATTGTCGCATGCACTTGAGATGTGGATCGACCTACTTTGGGGCTATCAAACGCTGCACCGTAACAGGGTAGTTATAAAGGTAGCTTTCGGGTTTGTCCTGAAGCATGCTGCAAGACATGGTCAATCAAGATGGGATTTTCCCCTCTCTACTTGAGAGAGATATCTCTGGGACCCTCGAGTGATCGGATCAAGAAATGCATGGTCGTGCTACATATGGTTAAGAGTTACCTAGTAAAGGGATTCCGAATCACGGTATCGAGAAAGGGAGGTCAGCTTGGAGCTAGACCAAATATCGTGAGGCAAAAGGAAAGACATGTACTAAACCTTGTGATGATTCGTCCGATATGATCTTTGTATGCATTTAGGAGTTGGCACGTCTTGCTAGAGGCCGCTACCAACTATGGACAAAATAAGTGTATTCATGTCATGTCTATACGCATATGAACCTATAGGGTCACACACTTAAGGGGCTGGAAGCCTAATGAGGATTGGATCCGAATTAAACAAGGCTTAGGCTACTAATGGGATGCTAATGTAGAAGCCCACTAGGGATGCCTATATAAGAGAGGGTGGGGCGAGCTGGCCAGGGTTAGACCTAAGACCTGAGATCATTCCACCCAGCTGCCACTCCTCACGCCTGTGTCGTGCGCGCGGACCTAGAAGTCCGGCATCTGACGCTTCCACCCTGTACGTGTGGATACCTCGGAGGCGCTGCATCTGTAGCATTTGGATGAGCCGTGCAAAGGGGCTTCTAGTGGGACGAAGACAAGGACGAGACGTGGAACGTCTGCACTGCCTCGATGCGCTTCATCAATTCCGCAACTGCGCATCTAGTGGTAATCCCGTGATCTATGACAATAGTAATCCTGGTATACGCGGTAGAATTTTTTTGATTTGCGCTAGTGTAGCCTACCCGTATCCCTTCAGTGGTATCAGAGCCGATGCTGTTCATTTATAGGTTCGGGATGTTTGCATATGGTGATATGCAGATTGATATGAATGATGTGATCGTTTATATGGCGGTGGTTTAGGATTGATCTATGATCTTGCTTTCCCTGATCGTGATTCTGAGGTTGTCGAATGACTTACCCCTACCGGTCGGTTTCCGCCATCGGGTTAGACAGTGAGACATATATCCTGTTGAATCACGCGAAGATCAATATGATTGCTCGAATTGGAACCTAGATCTAAAATCGATGTACCGTGATCAAAGGAGTTTGATTGAATCGGGACAGGAGTCGGTTTATGGTAAATTGGATTTGCCAATCAAAATCCTTAAACAAAATTGTGAAGATACCGCGAGGGGCGCTGCCCCTTCGAACCCCACAGGGGGAGACCCCCTAGACCCCCCTTAATCGTAGCCCCTTTTGTATCTCATTAAGGTAACTAGGTGCCGTGATGTCACATGATCCGGTAAAATGCGATTCTATGCATAACTTGTTTTGCAGGATGTATGTGATCAGTATGGCCCATATATGTATGTGATGCATGTATGAAAATTTGCATGACCTGCGTGTCGTGAGTAGGGCAACACGGTTGGAGCCATATGTGTTGTCATTTATTGTAATGGCATGCGTGCCAACTTGTGATGATCCCAATACTATGTAATTTTGATTACTAGCTATTAGGAGTAATAGCTTGTATTAGTTCATGGAGGAATCGTCACTTGGAAGATGGCTCACATGGAACATGAAGATGGAGATCATCATGGTGGACAGGTTCTATGGCGATGGAGATCACCATGAGAAAATGGGCCATACTGTGTCACATCTATGTGAATGCTATTCTTATGCGTTTTACTACTATGCATGCTTAGATGATAGAAGTAGAACGTGCCCTCCCAACCAAACCTTGCACCATCCTATGCCCTGTACAATCGTTGGTGGGCCTATGAAATTAGGGTGCCGCGGTTTTCCTTGGCTGGATGGGTTTGTCTCGGATACCTACATGCATAAGGGTTGGTGAGCTTGACAAGGTCATATTAACAGTTAAGGACCTTGGGTCATAAAGGTTGGGCGCCTAGTTTTGACATAGAGATGTCACCCAACAACAAGAGTCATATGTGATATGATTAGCAAGTGTTGCTTACCGATTTACCTTGTCTTCTAGCAGTGATGCTAAATCTCACTAGTCGACTTGTTAATTGTGGATCTTGAATCACTTAGTATCAATAGAGGGATATTGATTTAAGTGGGAGTATATGCTATTAAATTTTTTAATATGTTTTACTCTTTCATGGTTGCATGGCTTAGTGTTTTGCATGTTTTATGTTGTAGATCAATGGCACCGAACACTACATCACCTTTCTCTTTGCGTTCGATTATTGAAAAAGATAAACTTAATGGAACAAACTATACGGACTGGGTCCGTAACCTGAGAATTGTTCTTAGGTCTGATAAAAAGGAAACAGTTCTGGATACCCCAATCCCCGATGAACCTGCTGATAATGCATCTGCTGCCCTAAAGAATGCCTACAAGAGAGAATATGATGATTCTTTTGAGGTTAGCTGCCTTATGCTTGCATGCATGGAACCTGAACTCCAAAAGAAGTTTGAGGATCAGGAAGCGTACTATATGATCGTCGCGCTTAAGGACATGTTCCAAGATCAGGCAAGGATAGAGAGGTACAATGTTGCCAAGTCCTTTGTCGAATGCAAGCTGGCAGAGGTAGCAGCTGTAGTCCCCCATGTGATCAAAATGGTTGGTTACAGTCAGACTTTAGAAAAGATTGGTTTTCCACTAGGCCAAGAGTTGGCCACTAACTTCATTTTGGCGTCTCTTCCATCCAGCTATGGGCAGTTCATTTCAAACTACCATATGCATGGGGTGGAGAAGGGCCTTAATGAATTATGTGGGATGCTTAAAATAGCAGAAAGTGACATGAAGAAGTGTGCAGGGCATAGCCATGTGATGGCTGTGCAGAACAAGCCTAGCTTCAAGAAAAAGGGTACTTCTTGGAAGAAGAAGAAGAAGGGCAAGTCTAAGGATACGATCCGTAAGTCTGCACCCAAGCAAAAGGCTGGACCTGTAGAAGACACTGAGTGCTTCTTTTGTCATGAACATGGCCACTGGAAGAGAAACTGCAGCAAGTACCAGGCTTCTTTGAAGAAGAGTGGAAGTAAGAGTACTTCCCACTCAGGTACGCTTGTTGTAAATGTTGTGGACATTCTTCTCGTTGACTCCTATGTTAGCTCTTGGGTATTTGATACCGGATCGGTTGCTCATATTTGCAATTCGATGCAGGGTCTAATAAGGACTAGAGAAGTGCAGAAAGGCGAAGTGGATTTTCGCGTCGGAAATAAAGCAAGGGTTGCTGCATTGTTCGTCGGCGTCATGCAACTTCACCTTCCGTCAGGATTTATTATGGAGTTGAATAATTGTTATTACATTCCAAGTATGGGTCGAAACATTTTATCATCTTCATGTTTGATGAGGGATGGTTATTCATTCGCGAGTGCAAACAATGGTTGTGTAATCTCTAAGAATGCTATGTTTATGGCTGATGCTCCCATTGTGAATGGGTCATTTATTTTAAATCTTGATGATGCATTTGTTTACAATGTTAGTGCTTAAAGGCTTCAGCCTAATGATTTGAGTCCTACCTATTTATGGCATTGTCATTTGGGGCATATAAGTGAAAAGTGCATGAAGAAGCTCCATGGTGATGGTATTCTAACTTCGTTTGATTTTGAATCATACGAGACATGTCAGGCTTGTTTACTTGGAAAGATGACCAAGTCGCCTTTTCGGGTTTACCTGAGAGAGCGACAGACTTGTTGGAACTCATACATACTGATATATGTGGACCAATGAGCACGACAGCCAAAGGAGGATATCACTACTTTATTACGTTTACTGATGATTTCAGTAGATATGGTTATGTCTACTTGATGAGGCATAAGTCTGAAACTTTTGAAAAGTTCAAGGAGTTTCAGAGTGAAGTAGAGAATCAACATGGCAAGAAAATAAAGGCCTTGCGATCTGATCGTGGAGGTGAATATTTGAGTCACGAGTTTAGCGATCATCTTAAGAGTTGCGGAATTGTTCCACAACTTACGCCGCCCGGAACGCCTCAAAGAAACGGGGTCTCCGAATGGCGTAATCGAACTTTGTTGGACATGGTTCGATCGATGATGAGCCAGTTGGATTTTCCATTGTCATTTTGGGGTTACGCTCTAGAAACGGCAGCTTTCACACTTAACAGGGTACCATCTAAATCCGTAGTTAAGACACCATACGAGATGTGGACTGGAAAGAATCCCAGTTTGTCTTTTCTAAAGATTTGGGGTTGTGATGCATTTGTCAAGAGACTTCAGTCGGACAAGCTAGCGCCCAAATCAGATAAGTGCATTTTCGTGGGATATCTGAGGGAAACCTTAGGGTATTACTTCTACAACCGAGAGGAGGGCAAAGTGTTTGTCGCTCGTAGCGGTGTTTTCCTAGAGAAAGAGTTTCTCCCAAAGGGAACAAGTGGAAGGTCGGTCCGACTTGAAGAAGTTCAAGATGAGCCAGTTGGGGATGCTTCTACGAGTGATGCTATTGTAGCAGAACAAGTTGAGGAACCCGTGGCAACAGAAGCATCACAACCACGAAGGTCGGCGAGGCTCCGCGGAGCGCGGGAATTATTATTGTTAAACAATGATGAGCATGCGACCAATGCAGAAGCGATGGTGGACCCAGACTCAGAGAAATGGCTGATCGCCATGAGATCCGAGATAGAGTCCATGTCGTGGGAATGGTCACGGCAGATGCTGCAATCGGCAGCGAGTAGTAGAACGAGGGGCAAGGGCGGCCATCCATCTGCGGTGCGAGATGAGGGCGGAGACACAGGGTTTTACCCAGGTTTGGCCCCCCGGAGGGTAAAGACCTACTCCTGCTAGATTGTATTATGGAGGTGGTACAATGGGCGAGCTCGGCGGCTAGGCGGCCGCTTGGGTGTATGATGGAACGTATCTCTACACGCCCTGCAGGGAGGTTTATATAGGCTCACCTCCCCTAGGGTTTACATATCTCAACCGAATCAGTTAAGGCTTCGGTACTCGTTTAACCTAATCCGACCGGCCTATCTCGCTCTGGGCCTTGACTTCTAGTCTCTTGGATCCACGCCGGCCTTGATCCGGGCCGATCCTGCAGCCCACTCGCCAGCTTCTTGGGCCCGAACGTCCTGCTGGGTATACCCCGGTAGGCACATCCCCATCAGTAGTCCCCGAGGCCGTCGTCGATTAGGCGTAGGTGGCTGCTGGTAGTCGGAGTATACGGCTTCAGAGTAGACATCCAGTCGAATCGTCGGCGGGCTCCTGTATAAAGGAGAAAACTAGTCATCCTGATCGCAGCTTTGGCGAGTCGAGTCGGCGAAACACTGTCATAGTGATCGGGTCGGCGAGCCGAGTGGCTGAATTTGGACCGTTTAAACGTGGTCAAACTAGCCGTTGGGGTAATCCAACAGTAAATTTTGGCGTAATCACCGCGTAGTAACGGCTCCCTGATTTGGCGGGTAACAACCGCTATCTAAGGGGAATGGCAGGCGATCAGAGAACCACCTTCTCTCCATTCCCTCCGATTGCACGCACTTTCGCCTCCCTTCGCATCGCGATCCAGCCGACCCGAAATCCTCCGACCCCCCACAAATCCTTCCGCCATGGCTCTCTCCACCGAACCTTGGGCTAGATCTAAGTGTACGAGGGCGCAGCTGGCTTCCTTTGAGGAGGCCGGGATCCTGCGCGCCGGCTGCTGGCGCATCCCCGCGGCCGGAGAGGTGACCCCGAGCCCGCGCGAGGGGGAATTCATCTGCTTCACCAGCCATCTAGAACGGGGGCTAGGATTCCCCACGTCCCTGTTCTTCCGGCGCTTCTGCGCCTACTACGGGATCCAACCATCGGACCTGGGTCCTCACAGCATAGAGCAGCTCGCCATCTTCGTGGCGTTCTGTGAATGCTACTTGGGCTGCCGACCCTACTTCCCTCTATGGCAAGATCTGTTCCACGGACGGATCAGTCGCGAGGAAGCGGGCAGCCGAATGCTTGCCGCGGGCGGCCGAACTTTCCAGCTGAAGTCGAAGGCTTCGTTCTTCGACTTGATGCTGCCCGCCAAGGCGGCGAGCGACTGGAAGAAATATTGGTTCTATGTTGCCGAGGCGACCCCGGAGGGCGAGACGGCGATCCCACGGTACTCCGCCAACCGGTCCGAACCGCGCCGTATTCAAGCCGGCAAGCTCCCCAGCGACAAGCGGATGGTCATGGACGAAATGCTCCAAACCATCCGCAGTCTGAAGAAGAAGGGCCTCCAGACGATCAACTTGTACAACTGCTCGCTCGGGCGGCGGCTCGTCCCTCTGGCTCGGCGCGAGCACTACATGTACTAGTACGCCGGCCGGGAGGACTCGACGAAGTCCTGCCTCGCCGAGTGGAAGCTCGAGGACTACACCGCAGCACTCAAGAAGATCACCCAGGCGGTGTACCTGGACGCACAGGCTGGGGTCGCCCCCTACACCGCAAAGCATCCAGCCCCAACGGTAATCACCTCGCTTCATTCGCAGTCGCAGTTTTTGCAGTCGCGGTCATTCTAATTTCATCTTACGTTCATTGCAGCTATTCCAAGTGGTGGAAGGATGGCTCGTCCGTCCAGGACATGGGCGAGTCGCCTCCCGCCAAGGGCGACACCGGGAGCGACGAGAGTGACGGCGACGATGAGTCCGAGGAGGAGGTCGCCTCGCTGGTCCGCAAAACCCGCGGGCAGCGTCAACGTGAGCTTGAGGCGAGCAAAATCCTCGAGCGTCATGATGACGATGAAGAACTTCTGGAGACCACCTCGCGCCGCCAGGCTACTCCGTCGAAGAAGAAGAAAGAGAAGGAGAAGGAGGCGAAGGCCCCTCCGAAGAAAAAGATGAAGCCGATGAGGCCGGCCTCGCCACCACACTCGGCGAGCAGCTCCGACGCCCCCAGCCCGGACAAGGACGAGGCGCCACCGACGGCAGCCGCGCTGGACACGGCCACTGTCGAGGTGCCACTGGCTTCGATGCCTCCACCATTCGCCCCAGTTTCTGGGCTGGGGGATGCTCCGGCTGCGGCGGCTTCGCCTCGCAGGGAAGCTCCTGCCGAAGATGTCCCAGAGGCTCCCGTTGCGGCCTCGACGACGAAGAAGCCGTCCGTGTCTTGGGCACGCGACGTCCTGGAAATGGGGCTCAGCCGCCGACTGGGCCCTGAACTGGAGAAGCCGGCCGGCCTCCGCACGGGGCTACGCTTCATTCCAGTCGCCAAGTGGGTTTGCTCACCTACCTTTGTCTTCCATAGCAGGTTGAATTATCTTGATTACATGATTGATTTACAGGACCAGAGTGAAGAAGATGGGCCACCCGACCGTGGCTAAGGTGCCACCCGTCGTCAGCGAGGAGGATCCTTCCCGTAAGAGGAAGGCAGACGAGGTCGTCGTCCCTACGGATGGCGGCAAGAAGGCCAAGGGTGATGATGTCGTCACGATCTCTGACGACACGGCGGTCGCGCCGTCTGAACCCTAGCAGGCGCATCCACGGCGAGGGCGCCCCTTCGAACGGCCGAGCCGACCTCCTTTGGTGCGGGTGCCTCCATCGCAACATTCCCGCGCTTCATGGCCAAAGCGGCCACAGCGAGTGGAACTTCGCCCTCGAGCCGTGCACCTGGGGTCGCCGATGCGGAAGTCGAGCAGCGTCGTGGGCACACACCAGCTCTCCTCGCGTCCGTGGACACGTTACAACTTCATGGCATGCTTGGCGCAGCCATCCAGGTATGTCCAGTCCCCGAGGATCAGGTCGGTGTATTGCAGCGGTCTGATTCTTTTGGTGTATAGTTGTTATTTTTCGCATCCAGTCCCCGAGTGCGCACTTGCTGAATTTCAGCGGGTGGGCACTTAGGAGTTTTTTTTTGCCAGTCCCCGAGTGCGCACTCGCTGAATTTCAGCGGGTGGGCACTTAGGAGTTTTTTGATTGCTAGTCCCCGAGTGCGCACTCGCTGAATTTCAGGGGGTGGGTACTTAGGAATTTTTTGATTGCCAGTCCCCGAGTGCGCACTCGCTGAATTTCAGCGGGTTGGCGCTGAGGATGTTGCTTTGATTAACTGTTTAAATGATGTGCAGGGTATGCAACGTGAATCAGCTGACCGATTGGCAGCGAAGCACCGCACGGAGAAGGAACTGGCCACCGTCCAAGAAGCGAATAAGGGGCTTCAGGCGGTTTCCGCGAAGGCGGAGGAAGCTCGCCAGGGGCTTGTCCTAGCGGGTGAGTTGGCGGTGGCTCAATCGGCACTGAGCTCGGCTGAGAAGCGGATCGCCGAACTCGAGCGCGAGCTGAGGGAGGCGAAGGAGGAAGCGAACTCGGCGGATGGGCGAGCCAAGGCCGCTATTACCGCCGCCGCAGAGGATCGTAAAGTGTCCGACGCCCTTGTTGCTGGGCTTCAGGACGACTATACTTCGCTTCAATGCTTCATCACGGATCTCTCCCGCCCCTTGATTGGTAAGTGTACCTGCCTCTGCCAATAACATGTGTTCTGTTGTGATGCCCGACGTACTCATTGTTGTCTTCTATTCGCAGGTCGCATCCTTGATAGCGCGGAAGAGGCGAGCTCGTTCGACGCGCGGCAGTGTGTGGCCACGCTCGTCGACTCGGCGACGTTGTCGGCGACGTGCATCCGAGCCTACCTCTAGGAGATATCACCCTCGGAGGTAATTCCCAGCGACCTCGTCGAGGTGTGGAGGTACTTGGAGAAGGCGCCCTCGGTCGTTGAATTCATGACGCGATCAGCGTTTTGGCGCGGAGCAGCGACGGCGCTTAGCCTTGGACTTGCTCACTTCACGGACGACTTCGACCTCGACGACGTGACAAGTGGCTACCTGTCGTTGACTGGCGCAGTGGAGCTTTCCGAGGTGCTCAAGTTGACGGACCGCGCCGCGATGTACTCAGAGCGTGTCTGGGCAATGGGCGACCTCCTTCCGTACCAGGAGACGGTCGTCGCGCCCAACGACCCCGAGCCGCAGCACCGGGATTTCAAGGTCGAGCAGCCCTTCCGCGCGGCGATGGCGGGTGAGCTGACGATGTACCCTTCAAACCCGTACACGTCGTTCATCCGCAATCGCCGGGGTGCTGGCGAGTCGTCGTCGAAGCCTGCAGAATAGGATAGTTTGCCCTGGGGCGTTAGTAGAAGGTCTGCCGTATGGGCATATTTTGTATTCTAAGACAATTGCAACATGCTAGTAATGTGATATCATGTTTGTTGTGTGATTTGTCATGTGTTTTCCGATTGAGGTTTGAACGAGTCCCCGAGCGCGTCCGCCCTTGTGTGGGGTTTACCTCGTGTATGATGTGTTTGTGGTTTGTGAGTGTTTTGTTATTGTGGTCGACTCGCCCGGACTTGAAGAGCCAGTCGCTAGGAGACTCCCTTGAACGCCCTATACTTCTCCGTTTTCCCTTGCGCGAACGAGGTTGGGTGGCCGAGTCCCCGAGCATGGTACTTGGTTGTTCTAGGCGCGACTCGAGGGTGGTTGAGGACTTGGCGCATTGGTTTGGGCGCATCACTCCTGCCTGGCCCGTTGGGTCAGTCGCATGGCGAGTCCTGGGCATGCTCTCATACTTGGCGTTTTCCCGAGCCGCTCGCTCTGAACTGGTCGTCAGTCCCCGAGCGTGGTACATTGCCGTTCGACTCCCTATGTCGAGGATGCGGAGGATCGTGGTCGCTGTGAGAAGCGAAGGCAGTTGTCTTGGCTCGTAGAATCAGTCGGGCTAGGCGACTCCAATGGGGCTCCGGGTAGGCGTTTTTCGTGGACGATGCAAAACCTGAGGTGACTCAGTGCTTCTGCATCGCACTACTTGGCCGTGTCGATCGCTTTACCAAAGGTTGACTTCTGCGGTTAGCTTGGCGCTGTAATTACAAGTGCGAGTGGCACAAGACACGGAGAGTAGGCGCAATTTGCGGTAACCAATTCTTTTTATTTCATAGCGACTGAGGAGTACATATGTGGCGTTCTAGGAATAGAACTTCCGTAGGAGGTTTACATTCCATGGTCGCTTGACGTCGAGTTTGCCGTCCCCGCGGACGTCGATGAGGTAGTAGGCGTCGTTGCCGAGTACACGCCCGATGGCGAATGGTCCCTCCCATGGAGGGGAAAGCTTGTGCATGCCCTTCTTGTCCTGGATGAGGCGCAGCACCAGGTCGCCTTCTTGGAAGGTGCGAGTTTTCACCAGCCGGTTGTGGTAGCGGCAGAGTCCTTGTTGGTAGATGGCAATGCGCGAGCGAGCTAGGTCGCGTGCTTCGTCGAGTTGGTCGACTCCATCCTGTCGTGCGAGTTCGTTCGCGGCCTATGTGTAGTGGACGACCCTCGGAGAGTCGTGCTCGAGGTCGGTGGGCATGAATTCCTCGGCGCCGTACACCATGAAGAAGGGGGTGAATCCTGTCGACCTGTTAACCGAGGTGCGGATGCCCCAAATGACAGAGGGTATCTCCTCGACCCAGCACCCGGCGGTGCGCTCGAGTGGTACTTGGAGTCACGGCTTTAGGCCGTGGAGGATGCTTTGATTGGCCCGTTCCGCCTGGCCGTTGGATTCCGGGTGGGCGACCGATGCGAGGTCGAGCCGGATGTGGTGTTCCTCGCAGAATTCGGCCATGGCTCCTTTGGCGAAGTTGGTGCCATTGTCCGTGATGATGCTGTTTGGGAACCCGTAGCGATATATGAGCTCGCGTAGGAATTTAGTGGCAGTCTTCCCATCGCATTTCCGGACTGGCTTGGCCTCCACCCACTTTGTGAACTTGTCGACCGCGACCCGGAGGTGGGTGTAGCCGGAAGGAGCCTTCTTGAAGGGGCCTACCATGTACATGCCCCATACGGCGAATGGCCAGGTGATGGGGATGGTCTTGAGCGCTGAGCTCGGCACGTGCGTCTGGTTGGTGTACTTCTGGCACCCGGCGCACCGCTGGACAATGTCGACGGCATCGGCGTGTGCGGTGGGACAATAAAAGCCATGCCGCATGGCCTTGGCGACCAGAGAGCGGGCGCCGGCGTGGTGGCCGCAGTCACCGGAGTGGATGTCGTGGAGGATCTTGCGTCCTTCGGCGGGTTGGACGCAGCGTTGGAACACGCCAGTGACGCTGCGCTTGTGGAGCTCACCGTCGATGATGGTGTAGGACTTGCATCGGCGTGCGATCATCCGAGCGTCCGTCTCGTCTGCCGGCAAGGTGCCGGCCTCCAGGTAGGCGATGTAGGGCTTGGTCCAGTCGTCTGGCTCGGTGACGAGTGCGACCAGGGCTGCCTCCGGTTGTAACGGGACTCCGATGTCGATCTCCCTCGAGGGAGATACTGATGGCTTGGTGATTGCGTCGAGGAAGACGCCGACGGGTGGTGCGAGTCGATCCGACCCAATGCGAGAGAGTGCGTCGGCCTCCTCGTTCTTCCGCCTGTCGATCCACTCGACGGAGTAGCCTGTGAAGTGTCCGCCCAGATTGTCCACTGCTTGGCGGTACGCCGCCATGGTGGGGGAGACGATGTCACAGGTGCCAGCGACTTGCCCAGCGACGAGGTCGGAGTCTCCGTAGCAGCGTAGTCGGTTGACATTCATCTCCTTGGCAGCTCGCATGCCGTGGAGTAAGGACTCGTACTCGGCCATGTTGTTGGTGCAGGGGGTGAAGTCGAGGCAGAGGACGTAGCGGAGCTTGTCGCCCTTTGGTGAAGTTAGCAGGATCCCTGCGCCTGCTCCGTCCGCGTTCTTGGATCCGTCGAAGTGCAGGCTCCAGTAATGGAGGTATGGCAGCTTCTCTGGCTGCTGGGCCTCTTCCCAGTCGGCGATGAAGTCCGCTAGGGCCTGTGACTTGATCGCTTTTCACGGCTCGTATCTGATGTTATGGACGCCGATATCGACGGCCCACTTGGCGACCCGCCCATTCGCCTCGCGGTTGCGGATGATGTTCTGCAATGGTGCTGAGGAGACGACCGTGATCGGGTGCTCCTGGAAGTAATGCGGAAGGCGCCGTTGTGCTCTGAAGACCGCGTATACCAGTTTCTGGTACTGCGGGTATCACTGGCGCGACTCGGTGAGGACCTCGCTGATGTAGTACACCGGTCGCTGTACTGGGCGCTCCTTTCCTTCCTCCGGTCGCTCGACGACCATGACGGCGCTGACGACGCCCTCGGAAGCCGCGACGTAAACCAGCATGGGTTCTTTCTCGGTGGGGGTGGCGAGTAGCGGTGCGGCGAGTAGCACCTTCTTGAGGTCGCGAAGCGCGTCATCCGCCTCCTTGTCCCACTGAAAGGTGGGGTTCTTGCGCATCAGGCGGTATAGGGGCATCGCCTTTTCGCCCAGGCGGGGGATGAAGCGACTGAGAGCCGCTACCGCCCGCCGGTTACGGGCGCCGCGCAGCACTTTCGGGTTTGCCGAGCCGGGCGATCGTGTCGATCTTCGTGGGGTTCGCCTCGATCCTCGCTTGGAGACGGCACCCGATGGTTGTCTGCTGGTACACCGAAGGTGCATTTGCCTGGGTTAAGATTTATCTTGTATTTTCGCAAGTTGGCGAATGTTTCCGCCAGGTCGGCGAGTAGGTCACCCTGGCGAGCGGACTTCACGACCACGTCATCGATGTAGACGTGGATGTTGCGGCCAATTTGGCTCGCGAGGCACTCTTGCATGCACCGCTGGTAGGTCGCCCCGGCGTTCTTGAGGCCGAAGGTCATGGCGGTGTAGCAGAAGGCTCCGAATGGCGTGATGAATGCGGTCTTATCCTCGTCCTCGATGGCCATTTTGATCTGGTTGTACCCAGAGTAGGCATCGAGGAAACATAGCGACTCCGAGCCCACGGTGGAATCGATTATTTGGTCCATCCGCGGGAGGACGAACTGCTCCTTTGGGCAGGCGCTGTTCAAGTTTGTGTAGTCGATACACATCCTCCAGATCCCGTTCTTCTTCTCAACCAGGACTGGGTTTGCCAGCCACTTGGAGTATTTGATTGGCCGGATGAAGCCTGCAGTGAGTAGACGCTGCACCTCCTCGGCGATTGCTCGGCGGCGCTCCTCATTGAAGGGCCGCAGCGACGGTTTGACGGGTCGTACTTTTGGGTCGGCGTTTAGCTTGTGCTCAGCAAGCTCCCTAGGGACACCAGGCATGTCAGAGGGTTTCCATGCGAAGATGGCCCTATTCTCACGGAGGAACTCGATGAGCACGCCTTCCTAGGCTGGGCTCATGCCTGTCCCGATCGTCACCGTCTGGCTGGAGTCGCCTGGGACCAGCTCGATGGTGCGGGTGTGCGTCGTCGCCTCGAAGGTTGAGGTGTTTGCGCCCTCCGAGTTGGGATTCTTGAGTATGGTGGGGTCGTCGTTGTTGACCCCGCTCGCGTACTTGGCAAGCTCATCGGCGTGGTTGGTCTCTGCCGCGATGACGGCGTCAGCGAGTTCGGCTCCTTTGGCCTCGCACTCGGCGGCCATGTCGGGGTCGCCGTTGATGGTGATGACGCCGCACGACCCGGGGAGCTTCATCGCGTTGTACGCATAGTGGGGCGCTGCCATGAACTTGGCGAATGTCTGGTGCCCCAGGACGCAGTGGTAGGGGCTGTCGAAGGGCACCAGCTCGAAGACGATCCGCTCGGTGCGGAAGTTTGCTGGTGTGCCGAAGGTGGCTGGCAGCGTGACCTTGCCGATCGGGTACGCCTTCCGACCAGGGACGATGCCATGGAACGTGGTGTGAGGTTTCTCGATCATCGACTGCGGGAGCCGCAGCCGCCTGAAGGTGTCCAGGTACAGGATGTTGATGGAGCTGCCTCCGTCCATCAATGTCTTGGGGAGCCAGTAGTCGCCGACCTTGGGTTTGACCACCAGGGCGACTCGGCCTGGGTATTCGATGCGTGGCGAGTGGTCTTGGCGGCTCCAGGTGATGGGCTGCTCCGACCAGTTGAGGAACTGGGGAACGTCCACCTGAGCCACTGCGTTGACGGCGACGGCGCGGGCGATGACCTTCTTATCGCGCTTCATGTTGAAGCCTGTGAAGGTATGGAGCGAGCCGGCCACTTTTCCGAACTTTCCGCCGTTTGGCGGGTCGTTGTCGGGGTCCTCCCGTGATCGCCATGCCTTCTCGATTTCCCTGAGGGTGTGGCAGTCGGCGCTTGTGTGCGTTGCAGTCTTCCCTTCCCTGCTATGAAACGCACAAGGTTGGTTAAGGAGGGCCGCGGGGTCGAACCTTGGCTTGGCCTTGTAGTTGCCGCCGTCGCGGCGTTGTCCTCCGTCGCGGCGGAAGCTCTTGGGCTCGCGTTGTGCGTGCCCGGCGTTGGCGACGAAGTCGACTCGCCCGTCACTGCGGCGCTTGCCGGTGAGGCGAGTGTTGCTGTAGCGTAGGTCGGACCGTCGTCCGCTGTCGTTGCCGCTCGTGCGGCGTTGACCTCCCGACTCGTCGTCGGTTTCCTGGTTTGGATCTTCCTCCGCGTACCGTTTGGCGATCTCGAGGAGGTCCGGTATGTTGTCGAGTGTGCGGGAGTGTCGCTTGAGCTTGGCGACCAGAGGCTCGTAGCGGCACGAGGTCTTGAAGCAATGGATCGCGGTGTCCGGGTGGATGCCGACCGCGTTGTACCAGAGTTCTTGCCACCGTTGGACCCAGTTGCGGGTCGACTCGCGGGGTCCCTGGACGCATCGCTCCAGGTCCTCGATGGTGGTGGCGCGGGTGTAGGAGCACTCGAAGTGCCTGACGAAGGCGTCACGCATCTCCTCCCAGGAGTCGATACTATCCTGGGGGAGGGTGTTGATCCACTGCCTGCACGTCCCCTCCATCATCAGGGGGAGGTAACGGGCGGCTAGCAGGTCGGTGTGGCCTGCGATCCCCATCGCCATGAGGTATGTATCGAGCCAGACGGCGGGGTCGTACGAGGGGTCGTACTTTTCTATCTCCTTCGGCGCCTTGAAGTTTGGCGGGTACTTCTCGCCTCGGATCATTGGTCCGAAGCACTTGGGGCCGAGTCGACTGAGCGACCCCATGGGCTCGCCGTCGCGGCGATTGGTTAGGGTGTGTCGCAGGTCGTCGGGCTGGCGTGCGCGCCAGCTTTGGTTGTTGATGATGTGGGTGCGGGCGTCGATGGGTTGACCGTTGGCAGCGACGAAGTTGGTCGCTGGCCTGGGGTCGTTGGTGGAGAGTGCCGCGTTCGCGGGTCGGTGTTGGAGCTGTGGTGGCTCTGGTGGCGGGCTGTTGAGGGTGTTTGCCCCATTGGGCGGCCGCTTGAGGCTGCTCTGCTTCCCGACAAACGCGAGTATACTCGACCCTGCGAGTCGGCACCCGCGTTTTGCTGCTTGACGGCCTTTGCGAGCAGGGCCCTGACGTACTGGATCTGTAGGGCGCCGTCGCCGGTGGCCGTGATGTTGTCGGCTGCTGCTCGGCCTGCCACGAGGTTGTCCATCGGGGTGGAGAACAGTGGGAGGCCGTTTGCGTCTCGCTCTCGTGAGGAGACTACTATCCGCGGCTGGTCCCTTGGGGGTGTGCGGTTGGGTGGAGGTGGGGCGCCCATCGCCGTCGACCCTGGCGGGGGCCGGGCGCTTCCTCCTGGTGGTGCGTTCTCGCAGATCGCGCGCTCGGCCACGCGGGCCGGGTCGTTTTCATCGTCAAAGTTCAGGGCGCACCCCTGAACGGTGGGGTTTAGGCGCGACCTGATCCGCTGGTGGTGGTAGCGCGATAGCTCCTGCGCCGTCACCTGCTCGAGGCGAAATTTTTCGCGCTTGTTTCGCGCATCGCCCGCCGCCAGCAGAGTTCCTCGACCTCCGTTGCCGTGGCGTTAGGAGGGATTGGGGTGGAGAAGGGGTCCTCCGGCGGCTCGGTGCCGGTTGCCATGTAGGTCGCGGCGTGGCGACCGGTTCCGTCGCGGAGGTCGGCGGAGTTTTTCGACCCGGAGTCGAATTCGAAGATCCCGAGGATGGAGGGGTCCTCGAAGTCTCCCACATTGGAAACCTGGGTGATGGAGCCCGCGGGTGAAGCCGCGGTGATGGATCCGGCGAGTGACGCCAGGTCGCCGAGTCGGCGTCGTCGTCGAGGGCCGCGTCTTCTGCGGCCGCTGAGTTTTTGGCCACGTCGCTGTGGGCCGAGTTGTACTCGGAGGCGAGGCGATGGATCATGCGGATCTGTCTCTCGGAGAGCCGATCACGTGGCAGCGACTCGCGGATGCGAGCCGAATCCTCCGAGACGATGACGTCGGTGAGGTCGACGAAGAGGTTGATCGTGCCGACCGGCAGGATCACGCTGTGCGTGATGGGTCGCGCCGCTGGGACGTAGCTGCTCGGCAAGATTTGGAGCATCTCGCCGATCGCTATCATGTGGCCGGTGGAAACCGTCTCATTGATGGGCAGATTGGATCTCGCCGCAGAACATTGGCCAGACCGGCCAGTCCCCACGGTGGGCGCCACTGTCATGGGAATGGTCACGGCAGATGCTGCAATCGGCAGCGAGTAGTAGAACGAGGGGCAAGGGCGGCCAGCCATCTGCGGTGCGATATGAGGGCGGAGACACAGGGTTTTACCCAGGTTCGGCCCCCCGTAGGGTATAGACCTACTCCTGCTAGATTGTATTATGGAGGTGGTACAATGGGCAAGCTCGGCGGCTAGGCGGCGAGTCTCTTGGGTGTATTATGGAACGTATCTCTACACGCCCTGCAGGGAGGTTTATATAGGCTCACCTCCCCTAGGGTTTACATATCTCAACCGAATCAGTTAAGGCTTCGGTACTCATTTAACCTAATCCGACTGGGCCTATCTACTAGCCTGGGCCTTCAGCTTCCATTCTCTTGGATCCACGCCGGGCCTTGATCCAGTCGCCGTCCTGCAGGCCCACTTGCCAGTTCTTGGGCCAGTCGGAAACGTCCTGCTGGGTATACCCTAGTAGGCACATCCCCATCAGTCCATGGGTGACAATCAAGTTTGAAACTTGGTTGACCTGCCTGATGGTTTTAAATCCATCGAGTGCAAATGGATCTATAAGAAGAATATTGATATGGATGGAAATATTCACATCCATAAAGCTCGACTTGCTACAAAAGGTTTTCGACAAGTTCAAGAAGTTGACTACGACGAGACTTTCTTGCCCGTAGCGATGCTTAAATCTATATGGATAATTCTAGCAATTGCTGCACATTTCGACTATGAAATATGGTAGATGGATGTCAAGACGGCTTT
Organism: Avena longiglumis; assembly: GCA_030063025.1. Taxonomy (NCBI): domain Eukaryota; kingdom Viridiplantae; phylum Streptophyta; class Magnoliopsida; order Poales; family Poaceae; genus Avena; species Avena longiglumis. The sequence goes on along the minus strand of CP125974.1, from coordinate 185,399,749 downwards.
CATAAATGGAATCCTAACTAAGGACGTATATATGATGCAGCCCGAAGGTTTTGTCGATCCAAACAATGCTGGAAAGGTATGCAAACTTCTGTAGTCCATTTATGGGCTGAAGCAAGCATCTCGGAGTTGGAACATTCGATTTGATGAAGTTGTAAAGGAGTTTGGCAAGAACCTTGTGTTTACAAGAAGGAAAGTGGGAGAGCACTGGTATTTCTAATCTTATATGTAGATCACATATTGCTGACTGGAAATGACATTCCTATGCTCGAGTCTGTTAAGACCTCATTGAAAAATAGTTTTTTGATGAAGGACTTGGGAGAAGCGGCATATATTCTGGGCATCAAGATCTATAGAGATAGATCAAGGAGGCTAATTGGATTTAGCCAGAGTACATACATTGACAAAGTGTTGAAACGGTTCAGCATGGAAGAGGCTAAGAAAGGGTTCTTGCCCATGTCTCACGGCATTAAACTCAGCAAGACTCAGTGCCCTTCGACTACTGATGAGCGTGAGCGCATGAGTAGGGTTCCATATGCTTCGGCTATTGGATCCATCATGTATGCAATGATATGTACTCGCCCAGATGTTTCCTATGCTCTAAGTGTTACGAGCAGATACCAGGCTCATCCAGGTGAAGGTCACTGGACAGCGGTAAAGAACATCCTTAAGTACTTGAAAAGGACTAAGGATGTGTTACTAGTTTATGGAGGTGAGGATGAACTTAGTGTAAAGGGTTACATAGATGCGAGTTACCTTAACGACTCAGATGATTCGAAATCGCAATCAGGTTATGTGTTTGTCTTGAATGGTGGTGCTGTGAGCTGGAAAAGTTCCAAGCAAGATACGGTGACCTCCTCTTCAACAGAAGCTGAATATATTGCTGCCTCGAAGGCAGTAAAGGAAGATGTTTGGATTAGGAATTTCCTGATCGCTCTCGGTGTGGTTCAGGGCGCGTCCAATCCCTTGGACGTTTATTGTGACAACAATGGTGTTATTGCACAAGCCAAGGAACCTAGACAACACCAGAAGAACAAACATATTCGCATGTGTTACCATCAGATTCGTGAGTTTGTTGAGGATGGTAGTGTCATGATATGCAAAATACATATGGACTCAAATGTTGCTGATCCCTTGACTAAGCCTCTCCCGCAGCCCGCGCATGAAGCGCACATAAGAGCAATTGGTATTAGATACATTTTAGATTGACTCTAGTGCAAGTGGGAGACTGAAGGAAATATGCCCTAGAGGCAATCATAGAGATGATTATATTTCATATGTATCCATGAGTTATTGTAATGTTCCTTGAATATCCATATCAGGCAACTTGTATTGATTGGCAATTATGTGAATTGTTTGTGAAACTCTTTACTTGTATGGTTATTTAATAGTTGTCCCTAGTCAGAGTTCATCTGTGGACACATGTGAATATTATACTAGCACATCGATTGGTTGATGACTATGTTTCGCAAGTCATAGACATGGAGATGTCAAACCAATGATGTGGACACATGTTATGAACATGGGGTTGGACTGACCCAACCTGAGACTGGCAATTAGTTGCATCTCTCTCTCTCTCTCTACACATCGTGTACGTTTTGTCTTTAGACCTGAGATTGTCGCATGTACTTGAGATGTGGACCGACCTACTTTGGGGTTATCAAACGCTGCACCGTAACAGGGTAGTTATAAAGGTAGCTTTTGGGTTTGTCCTAAAGCATGCTGCAAGACATGGTCAATCAAGATGGGATTTTCCCCTCTCTACTTGAGAGAGATATCTCTAGGCCCCTCGTGTGATCAGATCCAGAAATGCATGGACGTGCTACATATGGTTAAGAGTTAACCTAGTAAAGGGATTCCGAATCACGGTATCGAGAATGGGAGGTAAGCTTGGAGCTAGACCAAATATCGCGAGGCAAAAGGAAATACATGTACTAAACCTTGTGATGGTTCGTCCGATATGATCTTTGTATGCGTTTAGGAGTGGCACGTCTTGCTAGAGGCCGGTACCAACTATTGACAGAATAAGTGTATTCGTGTCATGTCTATACCCATATGAACCTATAGGTTCACACACTTAAGGGGCTGGAAGCCTAATGAGGATTGGATCCGAATTAGACCAGGCTTAGGCTACTAATAGGCTGCTAATGTAGAAGCCTACTAGGGATGCATATTTATAAGAGAGGGTGGTCCGAGCTGGCCAGGGTTAGACCTAAGACCTGAGATCATTTCACCCAGCCGCCACTCCTCACGCTTGTGTTGTGCGCGCGGACCTAGCAGTCCGGCGTCTGACGCTTCCACCCTGTACGTGTGGATACCTCGGAGGCTCTGCATTTGTAGCGTTTGGACGAGTCGTGCAAGGGGGTTGCTCGTGGTATGAGGACAAGGAGGAGACGTGGAACGGCTGCACTGCCTCGACGCGCTTCATCAATTACGCAACTGCGCGTCTAGTGGTAATCCCGTGATCTATGACAACAGTAATCCTGGTATACGCGGTAGAAATTTTAATTTGCGCTAGTGTAGCCTACCCGTATCCCTTCACAAGTTGAAGTCCTTGGTGAAACTAAAGTTGAAGCCATTGGTGATGTTGAATTCTTTGCTTATGTTGAAGTCTTTGTCCATCAAGTTTGAAAAGGGGGAGATGTAGAATCAAAACCAAAAAGGTTGAGGAAACAGTGTACAAGGTTGTTTGTAAATAAGTTTTTTGAACAAATACAATTCCTATTTTTCTAAGGGGTTTTGTCCAATCCTAGGGTTACAATCCTATAGGCAACACAGTGCTTTGATACCATTTGTATAGGTCCCAACCTTCATAAGGTAGTGATCCCTGTGTTTACAATGCTAGTCCCTAGATCAATAGCTAGCATCCACAGTTTAAGATGTAATATCAAGAAACAAAGTTCATAATATAACTTTATAGCCAGGAATAAAATAATTCATTACATCTTACATAGCTCATTTGGCTATCTTATTACAATGCAGCAAAAATAACTAAGTAGCATGGAGTGCTTCATCTTCAAAATGCCATAGGCAATCATGTTGGTTGTAGACTTGTAATCCTATTCAACACACTTCACTAACATCAAACAAACCTGCAACATAATAAGTTACAGCCACAAGGGTCAATACATTTGAATTGTATTGGCAAGTGATACTATGGTAGAGTAGTGGTATCTATCATATATATGCATTTGGCTAAGTGTAGCTGGGGCTTGCTTTGCTCAAAATAATGTTTTCCTTATAAGATAAAAACACTAGATTTTTGGGAACAACCAATGAATATTGGTTAACCTTTACCCTTGTTCAACCACAAGTTTTTAACTTAGTTATTGGGATGAGGAGATCCTTGATATCTTCCATGTCTTGATTCTCAAATTGTCCATTGTCGAGAACACGACTAAGTACTTAGATTTTACTCTCTCGAGAGGTGGTGCACTTTCCCCACAAGACTCGACATGCATCAAGACAAGATCTTTCAGAAGCCTTCCCTTAGACCAAATGGACGCGTTCCAAACCTATCACCCCCTACCACCAACTATCCATCAGACTAAGTTATTGCAACCTATATGATCCAGGCAGATCCCATAATGCCATGTGGCTGCACTTGAAGCTTCCCAACATTTGACATCTCAAATATCTTTGTTCCTGGGTGGATTTCCACAAGTGAGATACACTAGGGTAGGCCATGACTATGGGGCCCTGTGTAACCACTCAACATAAACCTTTCACACCATTCCACCCAGGTGATTCATTCACATAGTTGTTTTATTAATCAAAACACAAGTCATTGACTTAGAAATATTTCATAGCATGAATATAATCCACCCTTGTTTTCTATTAGCTAAGCTAAGCATGATAACATGGCAAGTTTCCTAACTTAGGATAATTCTACTAAGACATCATATAGTATTTCCCATGGCATAGCTTATACTTAGAAAATTTCCATGCAAGTCCTACTCAAAATATCACTAATGCATAGTGAAAATAATAGGAAAAATGTTGGGTTCGTAGCATAGAAAACAAAAAAATTCTACGATGGGAACAACTAAGTACCAAGATCTATCTACTAGACACAAGCAATGGGTGGATATACATCCATAGAATACATACCCTCGAAGACCGAATAGCGTTAACAAGGTTGTACTCGTGGATGATGTAGATGAACGCTTGCCGATATCAAGATCGTGAAGTCCATCTGGTCCAGCCGGTCCAGCACGATCAAGTCCATCACCTCAAAGCAGTGGTGCATCCGTGATCGCACACACGTACGGGTACCCCGACAACCTCCGCGCCCTCGCTCCAGCGAAGCAGCGGAAGCAACAAATCCTTCCAGAAAAAACCACCGGGAACATGTATCTTGCTGATTCGAGACCATGGGGAAATTCTAAAGGGGGAGAGAGATCCTTCGTGAGGAGGTGTGTTTTGAGAGGAAGAGAGGGGGGGCCTTTTATAGGGGAGAGGGGGGCACCCAAGGGGCATGGCGCCCAGCCATGGGGGCTTCCCCCACCTCTTCCACATTCATGTGGGTGGATCTCGCACTCAAAATGAAAAGCCTCCACTCCCATTAAAAAGCCTCCACTCAAAAATCCACTCACATGCATTAAATTTCCACCAAATTTAATGCAAGCTCTCATTTAAATAAAACTCTTTTATTTATTTATTCAGAATTTTGTTAATTACTTTAATTAACAAACATTCACATAAAACCCTTGCTAGTATTCCATTTCACATGTAGAACCAGTTTCAGCAATTTCAACCGAAACAGTTTTGGTGTCTAGTGAAATAAATTCCTGCGCTTTCCTTTTTCTTTCTCTGGCATATCATTTTCTCCGAATGGTGTCGGTATCCCTTAAGTGTGTCACTCTACGGTTCGCGAATAATGCAGACATGATCGAGACCCCTCTCCGATCAATAATCAGCAGCGGGACCTGGAGATCCGTACTGACTCCCACACATTCAACGATGACTTCTGTGATCGTGTGAACCTTTTACGCTAGTATCTTAATCCCTTTGTTTCACGATATATTACATGTCCGAGATTCGATCATCGGTATCTCCATACCTAGTTTGATCTCGTTACCGACATGCACTCTTTTCTCGTTCCCGTGATATAACATTCTAGTGATCAAATCACTTGCTTGCAAGCTAATCACTGTGATATCACCGAGAGGGCCCAGAGCATATATATCCATCATCGGGATGAACAAATTCCACTCTCGATCCATGGGTCTCAACATAACACTTCAGTAGTTCTGAATCCATCTTTATAATCACCCAGTTACGGTGCGACGTTTGATGTCATCGAGAAACTCTTCCGGTGTTAGTGATTGACATGATCTCATGGTCTAAGGATTAGGATCACTTCGTAAGTTGTTATAGCAATATAAACTCAATGACTTTGATCGTAATGCTATACTTCGGATGAATGTTCATCACATCATTACACTAATGTTGTGACCTCGTTATTAACAACATCCAATGTCCATGATCAGGAAACTTTGATCATCATGTTAATCAACAAGCTAGTTTATAAGAGAGGCATAACTAGGAACTTCCTTTTTGTTTATTAAACACACATGTATTAACGTTTCCGTATTAATACAATTATAGAATGTAAAATAAACATTTATCATAAATAAGGAGTACGATAATAACCACTTTATTATTGCCTCTCGGGCATATTCCCTTCAGTCTCCCACTTGCACTAGAGACAATAATCTAGTTTGAAAACTTTGCGTATTGAACACCTATGGCTTTCTGGTGGTCCATATACGCAACTGCAAGTGGTTAACATAATCTATGGATCTGATGCTTTCATGTCCGTGTGTATTTGCATGTCTTTGCGTCTCCACGCATCACTCATTCTCCAATGAGATGGCATTGTATAAATTTGGTCTTTTGGTGAGACCTTTAATTCCTTGGGGTTAAACCATGTCGATACTATTGTCGTACAATATACCTTTAGTGTTAGCCCATTGCGAACAACACCTTAGTTTGATAACAAACTACTTGACACAAATTCCCTCCTTTGCTGCTACTATAGCAGTCATATACTTAGCCTTTTTGTTGTAGTATTCGTCACAATGTCTTAACTTTGGATTCCATCCAAATCCATCATGGAAACTTTCTTTCCATTTCATTGTGCCACCCATAGTTTAAATTGAGATAAACTTAATTTGTATCTTGTGACAAAACTAGTATCAATGTAACGCTTTACAATGAACTATTTGTAATTGTTTGTCATCTCTACACAAATATATTCTTAGTTCTTTCCAAAAGATCATAAGAATATCCTTACTATCGTCCAATGATAATTTTATGATTCATTATAGTATATGCTCATAACACTTAGAGCATAGGACATATCTGGATGTGTACATATCATGGTATGATTGATCAAAACATTCTTGTGATTTCACTCATCAAGTGTCAAAACAATTGAATCTTGTTTCACTTATCAGGTGTCGATACACTTGAATCTTGATTCAATTCCTTTCCATGCAACAAGAACTATTTCTTGTCGTTTATATATTGAACTCCTTCAATATCTCATATATGTACGTTTGGCACAACCATATTGGTGTCACAGTCTATCCACTATAGACATTCACGCTAAATATTCGGGTTTTGCCTAAGTATTTCATCGAAATGAAATTCTTAACCTTTGTCAATAAAAGATACATCATTTCTAATCAACAAGATGTCTTCCACATAATGTATTAGAAATATGTCTCAGCGCTCCCACTTAATTTCTTGCAAATGCAAGCATCTTCATCGTCTCCTGATGAAAACTCCTTTTCATCATGGTGAAGATTCCAACTCCGCGATGCTTACTTCAACCATTGAAGTTTGCATGCCCTTTTTAGCATCCTATGAATTTAACAAAACCCTTTCGACCATGTCATGTACACGTCCTAGGTAACCATTCTATTAGAAGAACTTTGTTTTGTTTATTCATCTACCATATACCAAATTATATGTAGTGGTTGCTACTTTAATCCGTCCAGACTAAATATCGCTATGAAAGATCAAATCTTGTCATAGCCAACTCCTTGAACATTGTCATAAAATACTTTACGACATGTCGACTATTTCATAGATGTGAAACATCCATTTCTGTTTCTTTATAGATCCAAATACGACCGATAGATTTTTACACCTTTCCGGAGGGTCTTCCAATTTCAAAACTTGATTTCTCGTGTATGAAACTATCACGGATTTTATGGCTTCAAGCCATTTGACGGAGTCAGGGCCCATCATCGCTTATTTGCATATATTCGGTTCATCATTGTCAGACAATAATGATTTACTCTCAAATCTTAGCATTTGATTGTTTAACCGACCCACTTGGTTCAATAAGAACTTAGATCTTCGTGACCACAACCTTTGAGGCACATAAGCTATGAGCATTATGGAAGCCTTCGGAACGATTTCCGGCGCTGCGCAACTTAGCACATTTAGCTAAGGTTCATTAAACTTATCAAAGTTCTATTGTCCTCCCACTTAACTTTTGCGAAAAATTACTTTTTCAAGAAACTTCACATTTCAAGCGACAAAACCTTTTGTCCTTGGTGTTATGGAGGAATACCCAATTGTTATTCGAAATAACCTACAAAGAGATGCTTATCCGACTTCGGTTGTAAACAACTTACTTATGTTTATCATACCAAAATTTAAGAAATGACAACTTGGGTTTTACCCCAAACCATAACTCATATGGTGTCATTTCAACGGATCAAGATGGAGCTCTTTTCAGTGTAAAAGTGGTAGTCTCTAAAGCATCTTTTTAAAACATAATGGCAGTTTTATCAATAACACCTTTGATCCAACCATGTCAAACAAGGTTTCATTACAAATCTCAAACACTCCATATTCCTATGGTGTTTCGGGATATGTAAATCTAGGTGTTTTGCTAAACTTGTAACTCAAATAAATCCCTTTATGATAAAATCATAATTCATTTATTTTCTTGTTACACTTGTAACTCAAACAAATCCCTTATGATACAATCATAAACCATTTATTTTCTTGTTACAATGATTTTCCACTTCATCTTGAAAGTCTTTGAAACATTTTCAAATATTTCATACTTCATTCTCACTAAGTGAACATTCACTCAAATTTCCGGAGAAAGTATATGAAGTTGAAACCCATCGCTTACGACTATAAATAATGGACTACATACATCGATATGTATAAATTCCAATATTTTAGTCGTTCGTTCTTCTTTGGCCTTTGAACGAAGTTTATAATTATCCCGAGGAAAGTCTCACAAACGTCACTTGATCAAATCAAAGACTCCAAAAATCCATGAATATGGAGATTCTTCATGTTTTCTTTCCAATATAATTTAAACGGCGATGTCACTTTGTAAGTGATCTTTCAATCATTTGTCTTGCGACATTTTAGCATTAGGTTTTATGGATGTGATCTCTCCAACTAGATTTGTAAATCATCCATCTAATATGGAATGTGGTAATTATTTGAACAACCTTTGTTCTCATAATACCTGATTTAAATAACAATTATTAAAACAAATCTTGCAGTCAAGATTTGATGTCAACAAGAAATACAAACAACGGTTTGTTTGTTTTCGATGAACATCATCAAATATTCTCTTGTTAGTTACTTAGGCCATTGTGGTTCATGAATTGCGTCGTTCCGTATGAAATTTCATACCAACCAATTCGGTATCCAATACCCAAGAACCACATTGTTTAACAAGCAAAGAATACAACCATAACCTGTATATCATCTATATACCTAAATTGGGTATTTCCAATCTTTTCTTTTCTGCTAAATATATTTTATAGATTCTCTTTCAGCATTTCCTTTTCCTTTTTAAAAGAATCTATCAACATCAAAAGTGGCGCCATATACATGACACATAGTCCAAAGCGTGTATATTCAAATAATAATACTTTTGGACTTGCACTTTGAAGTAGATCACCATCATCAAAATGATCAGTATTCTTTTAAAATCCATTCTTTAGTAATCTTTTAGTGTAGTAAACACTTTACATACATATTCTATTCATCCTTATCATGACGCCTTTCATGATCAAGCTACTGTAGCTTATAAAGGCGAATCGTGAGTATAACATTACTTTCCAAAACCTTTTTGGATGATTAGGATGTCTAGCATCTCCAACCTTCGTAAATTCTCATCCAATATGAGAACATATATTATAATCTATCATATTGCAACCAAAACATTGTTTCAGATATCGTTATATCTGCCACACTGTCACATCCCAAGATTTTCCAAATCTTGTTATGTGAAAAATAAATGAATAAAATAAAACTTTGTTGATTTTCAGGGTGAGAAGAAACTTTTTGATTCCAATTGGAAATCTTCAAACCTTTTTGATCAAAAAAATCCTAAAGGGATTTGAAAACATAAACAATTAATAAAGAAAATTTTAAATAAATAAAAATTACTATTTTTAGATCTTTTAATAAAAGATTTGGTTTCAAATGAAAAGGTAGAAATATAAATAAGGACTATTTTTTAGAGCCAAATTAAACCTTGGCCAAGTTTTTGAAGTAAAATATTTTGTTTTGATTAAAATAGTAGAGGTTTATTTAAATAAAATAATGAGGATTTATTAATATCCAATTTTATTAAAGGAAGGGTTTTTCCCATTTTAAAATAAACACAAAAAAATTTTAAATTATTTTAAACAAGTTTTCCAAGTATTTTATATTCTCAAATAAAACCTACTGAAGTGTTTTTGGTTTTATTTGGATTTCAAATGGAGATTTTGAATAAATCAAATCCTATTTGATTTAATAACTAAGGAATATTTTATTTAATTATAAATGGACCCTAAAATAAAAATATTATTTTGTTTTGGACTTAGAATATTGTTGTTAAACAGAAACAAAACTCAAGGCAAAGTTTGGAGGAGTTTTGAATTGATTTGTTTGATTGAATTTCAAAACAGAAAATCGAAATAGAAAAAGATAAAGCAATCAGAAAGAAAAAAATAGAACCAGACAGCAGCCCAACTGGCCAGCCCAACGAGCCCAGTTAGCCCAGTCCCTCTCTCCCCGCAGAAAACGATTCGCACCTACTTACTGACCCACGCAGACACCGACGAGTGGACCCTCTCCCTATCTATCTCCCTCGCTGACAGCAAGGCCCCACCCCTCATGTTCATCGTCTTCAAACCCGCGCCGATTACTCCTTGCCATTTCTGTCTTGAATTGCAGCGATCAATTCTCGTCAATGGAGACATTAATCTCTCCAACGTCTATGCCCTTTTAATCGCCTCTGTCTCCTCCTCTCTTCCCCTCAAACACCGCTGCACGAGAGCCACTAGGTTGCCCTGAATCGGATTTGCACCGCCGCTGCTCCGGCGAGCTTCACCGAGCAATTCCGGCCAGTAGACACCGCCCCTTGCCTCATCGACCAAGCTCACACCCTCCCTAGACCTAGGCGCACCTCCCTGTGCCTTTAGTTCTCCCGCGCTCGCCCCAGAGCCTCGGCTTCGACAACCTCTGAGCGCCGCCGCGTCTGCTTCTTTCTCCGGCAACCTCCCCCTGGTAAGCCAGACCGCCCCAGCACCTCCTATTGATGCTCACTTCATCAGCAGATCAAACCGCGTCTAACCATGCCCTTATTCTTCCTCGGGGTGATCTGCAATGTCGCCTTCGACGACCTCCAGAGCCGCCTGACGCCGCCAACCGCTCCGGCGAGCAATCCCCGTCGCGTCTGAGCGCCCCTCGACGAACCGGCCACGCCTCGAGCTTCACCGCCACCCTGCGAGCATGGTGAGCATCTCCACTCCTCTCCTTGCTTCCTGTAACATCCGCTAGCACACCGCCTGACCGCGCGCCGTCGCTCACCGCCGCCCGTTATTGACCAAGCAGTAGTGTCCGTAGGATCTAGATCGGACGGACGTGATAGAAGCTAGACGAAGGGGTAAGTAGCATCTCAGCGCCGTGCGATGTAATTTAATATAACGGCCTGCATCGCTCGATCCACGTGAAGCGGTACCGACCAATAGTGTCACGCCGCGTGGCACTGGATCTGTTTAAAACAGAATTAGAATCTGATTTAGATGCAAATTTGTAAACCTCATAACTTTTGATCCACACGTCCAAAAGTTACAAATTTTATATCAATGGAATCAGTGGAACAAGCCCTAGCAAACCATGCAATTTGTTTAGTAAAAAGCTTCTGGTAAAATGTTTGTTTTTGCAGAAACATTTGTATGCTTGTTTAGGTTATAAAAATTATTCCAAAAAGTTTTTAGGGATGAAATCTTTTGCAAATGGTGTGTTTTGAACCTACTGACCATAGGAAAAACTTTGTGGTTTCAAAAATATATTTGGTGATGCAAAAGAATGAATCTTGGATTTAAAACCAATTCTAGTCAAATAAAAATATGGTTTATTTATTAAAAATGGTTTTGGAAGAAAACCTTAGGGAAATGTTTTGTTTCAAACTCTCTGACCCCAAACACCAAGTTTTATGGTTTGAAAATGTATTTGGTGAACCCTATAGAACTACTACTTTACTAAAGACATTTTCAAACCACATAAAATAATGACTTGGTTTAGAAAATGGTTTATAAAGTGAAATCTTTTGCAAATGAGTTTGCCACTTTATAAAATTACCATTAGGTGTTTTGAAATGTTTATGACCCATTAGGAACCACTTTTCCAAATAAAACAATCCTTCGCATGCTTGCATGCATGCATTATCTTGTTTATATGATTTTATGTGATGAATTTCTTGAATGGTAGATTGAACTTGTGCCTTGCTTGATTGAATTGTAGTGACTTTAAGAGTGTGATTGTAGCAAGGACAAGGAGTGACCTTATACTCTACCAAAAAGGCAAGTGATGCTTCATACTTTTGTCCCATTATTTTCACTATGCATTAGTGATATTTCTAAGTATAGGACTTGCATGGAATTTTGCTAAGTGTAAACTATGCTATGGGAAATCCTAGTAGATGAAACTTTAGTTGAAATTTCCTAAGTTAAGATCCCTTCTACTATCATACTTAGCTTAGCTAGTAGAAAAAAAGGGTGGAATATATATTCACACTATGGAAAAATTTCTAAGTCTAAGGACTTTTGTTTTGTTTAATAAAAACAACTAAGTGAATGAATCACCTGGGTGGAATGGAAGGAAAGGTTTGTGTTGAGTGGTTCACAAGGCCCATGTTTATGGTTCACCTTGTGTATCTAACTTGTGGATGGCCACCCAGGAACAAAGAGATTTGAGATGTCAAATGTTGAGAAGCTTCAAGTGCAACCACTTGGCATTATGGGATCTGCCTGGATCACATAGGTTGCTAGTGAAGGGAATATGCCCGAGAGGCAATAATAAAGTGGTTATTATCGTATTCCTTATTTATGATAAATGTTTATTTTGCATGCTATAATTGTATTAATACGGAAACGTTAATACATGTGTGTTTAATAAACAAATAGAAAGTTCCTAGTTATGCCTCTCTTATAAACTAGCTCGTTGATTAACAAGATGATCAAGGTTTCCTGATCATGGACATTGGATGTTGTTAATAACGGGATCACAACATTAGTGTAATGATGTGATGAACATTCATCCGAAGTATAGCATTACGATCATAGTCATTGAGTTTATATTGCTATAACAACTTACGAAGTGATCCTAATCCTTAGACCATGAGATCATGTCAATCACTAACACCGGAAGAGTTTCTTGATAACATCAAACGTCACACCGTAAGGGTGATTATAAAGATGGGTTCGAACTAATAAAGTGTTATGTTGAGGCTCATGGATCAAGAGTGGAATTTGTTCATCCCGATGACGGATAGATATACTCTGGCCCTCTCGGTGATATCACATTGATTAGCTTGCAAGCAAGTGATTTGATCACTAGAATGTTATATCACGGAACGAGAAAAGAGTGCATGTCGATGCGAGATCAAACTAGGTATGGAGATACCGATGATCGAATCTCGGACATGTAATATATCGCGAAACAAAAGGATTAAGATACTAGCGTAAAGGTTACGACGATCACAAGAAAGTCATCGTTGAATGTGTGGGAGTCGATGGGTCTCGAGATCCCGCTCGATTATTGATCTGAGAGGGGTCTCGATCATGTCCGCATTATTCGCGAACCGTAGGGTGACACACTTAAGAGACACCGACATCAAATTGGAGAAAAAGTTACATGCAGAAAAGAAACGGAAAGCGCAGAATTTATTTCACTAGACAAAATCAAGTTTGGTTGAAATTGCTGAAACTGGTTACGCATGTGAAATAAAATACTAGCAAGGAGTTTTATGTGAATGTTTGTTAATTAAAGTAATTAACAAAATTCTGAATAAATAAATAAAAGAGTTTTATTTAAATGAGAGCTTGCATTAAATTTGGTGGAAATTTAATGCATGTGAGTGGATTTTTGAGTGGAGGCTTTTTAATGGGAGTGGAGGCTTTTCATTTTGAGTGGGAGCTCCACCCACATGAATGTGGAAGAGGTGGGGCAGCCCCATGGCTGGGCGCATGGCCCTTGGGTGCCCCCTCTCCCTATAAAAGGCCCCCCTCTCCTCCTCTCACACCACACCTCCTCGTGAAGGATCTCTCTCCCCCTCTAGATTTTATCCCCCATGGTCTCGGACTAGCGAGATACATGTTCCCGGTGGCTTTTCGGCAAGAAAGAGTTGTGCTTCCGCTGCATCGCTGGAGCGAGGAGGCGGAGGTTGCTCGGTGCCTCGAACGTGTGTGAAAGCACGGATGCGCTGGCTTTTTTGGCGCTAGGACTTCCTCTCGATCTTGAGATCGGCAAGAGATCGTCTACATCAACCACGAGTTTGGACTCGTTAAACTTTGTCGGTCTTCAAGGGTATGTTCTCTACGGATATACATCCGCCCGTTGTTTGTATCTAGTAGATAGATCTTGGTACATAGTTGTTCCCATCGTAGGAAAATTTTTGTTTTCTATGCTGCGAACCCTTCAGTGGTATCAGAGCCGGATCTATGCGTAGATACTTTACACGGGTAGTACACATATGAGTATGTGGGCGATGATGATCATTTTATTGCTTCTTAGTTGTACTTTGGATATTGGTGGCATAGTGGGATGAAGCGGCCCGGACAAACTTTACATGTCCTCGCACATGAGACCTGTTCCACGCTTGACATGCAACTAGTTTTGCATAAGTGGCTAGCGGGTGTCTGTCTCTCCTACTATAGTCAATATCTAATTTGCAACGAGTTGTCAACAATTTGGTTATCCTCGTTGTGGTTGATGTTCGTAGGTAAGAACGGTTCTATCTCGAAAGCCCTAAGCCACGTAAAATTTGCAATGGATAAATTAGAGGCGTCTAGTTTAGATTGTTGCTGGGCTAGTGATATGATATGGTGATGTTGTAAGTAGAAGTATAAGATGATACTCTTACAACACACATAACGTGTAATCTCCATAGACCTTGGACTTACACATAAAGGTATGATAGTGATCATACCACGATGCACATGATAGAGATCATATGCGAGAACCATATCATTCCACTAATAAACATGTGATGTTTGATAGCATCTTATATTGCTTGTTTGGCGTTTTATTAGCATAATAAGATGATCCCTCATTTAGATATCAAGATAAAAATGTGTTCTTCCTTAAGTATGCACCGACAATGTTTCGTCGCTTCAAGACATCACGTGATGATCGGGTGTACTTGAATCCACGAGCACTCTCGGGTGTAAGACAGTTACACACGCGAATACTAAGGTTCTTACTTGGCGAGCCTAGCATGTAACATGGCCTCGGAACACGGACCGAAAGGTTAAGCATGAGTCATATAGTAGATATGATGCCCATTTGATGCTCGCCTTTGAAGCTACACCGACTCACGTGATGATCGGACTTGGTGTAGTGGATTTGGTTCATGTAATCACCAAAAAGGCACGAGGGATGTCGTTTTTGAGTGGGAGTTCATTTCTAATTTGGATTAGTAGAACTCAATTTATCATAAATTAAATCAAAGTGAATTTGCATAATTTGTTGTAGTCATTGGCATTCGTTCACCACCATATGCATAGTTGTAATTGAGATAATAGAACTATAGAATTCTGGATATATACTTTACGAACTGGTATCGTATTGTGTTGAGTGTCAATCTAAAGTTTAAAGTCCTATTGCAAACTTTCAGCAAAATTCTATTTACTCCGTGAAATTTAATAATTGGTATTAAATCGAGAGTAACAATTCCAGTGTTAGTATCTTAAGTATCATGTTTGCCTCCATGATTCTTGATTTAAACATCAAGTTTATCTAGGAGCTGAAAGAATTGTTTCAGAAACCATCATGTGTGGCAGATATAACGATATCAAAACAATGTTTTGGTTGCAATATGATAGAGTATATATATGTTCTCATATTGGATGAGAATTTACGAAGGTTGGAGATGCTAGACATCCTAATCATCCAAAAGGGTTTTGGAAAGTAATGTTATACTCACGATTCGCCTTTATAAGCTAAAGTAGCTTGATCATGAATGTCGTCATGATAAGGGTGAATAGAATATGTATGTAAAATGTTTACTACACTAAAAGATTACTAAAGAATGGATTTTGAAAGAATACCGATCATTTGATGATGGTGATCTACTTCAAAGTGCAAGTCCAAAGGTATTATTATTTGAATATACACGCTTTGGACTAGGTGTCATGTATATGGCGCCACTTTTGATGTTGATAAATTCTTTTAAAAGGAAAAGGAAATGCTGAAAGAGAATCTATAAAATATATTTGGCGAAAAGAAAAGATTGGAAATATCCAAATTAGGTATATATATGATATACATGTTATGGTTGTATTCTTTGCTTGTTAAACAATGTGGTTCTTGGGTATTGGATACCGAATTGGTTGGTATGAAATTTCATACGAACGCAATTCATGAACCACAATGACCTAAGTAACTAGCAAGAGAAAATGTGATGATGTTCATCGAAAACAAACAAACCGTTGTTTGTATTTCTCGTTGACATCAAAGCTTGACTTCAAGATTTGTTTTAATAATTGTTATTTGAATCAGGTATTATAAGAACAAAGGTTGTTCAAATAATTACCGTATTCCATATAAGATGGATGATTTACAAATCTAGTTGAAGAAATCACATCCATAAATCCTAATGCTAAAATGTTGCAAGACAAATGATTGAAAGATCACTTACGAAGTGACATCGCTGTTTAAATTATATTGGAAAGAAAACATGAAGAATCTCCATATTCATGGATTTTTGGAGTCTTTGATTTGATCAAGTGACGCTTGTGAGACTTTCCTCGGGATAATTAAAACTTCGTTCAAAGGCCAAAGAAGAACGAACGACTAAATTATTGGAATTTATACATATCGATGTATGTAGTCCATTATGTGCAGTCGTAAGCGATGGGTTTCAACTTCATATGCTTTCTCCGGAAATTTGAGTGAATGTTCACTTAATGAGAAACAAGTATGAAATATTTGAAAATGTTTCAAAGACTTTCAAGATGAAGTGAAAAATCATTGTAACAAGAAAAATAAATGAATTATGATTTGATCATAAAGGGATTTATTTGAGTTACAAGTGTAACAAGAAAATAAATGAATTATGATTTTATCATAAAAGAGATTTATTTGAGTTGCAAGTTTAGCAAAACACCTAGATTTACATCTCCCGAAACACCATAGGAGTATGGAGTGTTTGAGATTTGTAATGAAACCTTGTTTGACATGGTTGGATCAAAGGTGTTATTTATAAAACTGCCATTATGTTTTAAAAGATTAAAGCTTTAGAGACTATCGCTTTTACACTGAAAAGAGCTCCATCTTGATCCGTTGAAATGACACCATATGAGTTATGGTTTGGGGTAAAACCCAAGTTGTCATTTCTTAAATTTTGGTATGCTAAACATAAGTAAGATGTTTACAACCGAAGTCGGATGAGCATGTCTTTGTAGGTTATTTCGAATAACAATTGGTTATTCCTCCATAACACCGAGGACAAAAGGGTTTGTCGCTTGAAATGTGAAGTTTCTTGAAGAAGGAATTTTTCATAAAAGTTAAGTGGGAGGACAATAGAACTTTGATAAGGTTAACGAACCTTAGCTAAATGTCTGAGTTGCAGCCGGAAATCGTTCTGGAGGCTGCCATAATGCTCATAGCTTATGTGCCTCAAAGGTTGTGGTCACGGAGGTCTAAAGTTCCTATTGAACCAAGAAGGTCGGTTAAACAATCAAATACTAAGATTTGAGAGTAAATTATTATTGTTTGACAATGATGAACCGAATACATCTGAAGAAGCGATGATGGGCCCCGACTCGTCAAATGGCTTGAAGCCATAAAATCCGTGATAGTTCCATATCGAGAAATCAAGTTTTGAACTTGGAAGACCCTCAGGAAGGTGTAAAACCTATCGTCGTATTTGGATCTATAAAGAGCAGACATGGATGTCTCACATCTATGAAATATTCGACATGTTGTAAAGTATTTTATGACAATGTTCAAAGAGTTGACTATGACAAGATTTGATCTTTCATAGCGATATTTAGTCCGACGGATTAAAGTAGCAACCACTACATATAATCTGTTATATGGTAGATGAATAAACAAAACAAAGTTCTTCTAATAGAATGGTTACCTAGGACGTGTACATGACACGATCCAAAGGGTTTTGTTAATTCAAAGGATGCTAAAAAGGGCATGCAAACTTCAATGGTTGAAGTAAGCATCGCGGAGTTGGAATCTTCACCATGATGAAAAGGAATTTTTCATCAGGAGACGATGAAGATGCTTGCATTTGCAAGAAATTAAGTGGGAGCGCTAAGACATATTTCTAATACATTATGTGAAGGACATCTTGTTGATTAGAAATGATGTATCTTTTATTGACAAAGGTTAAGAATTTCATTTTGATGAAAGACTTAGGCAAAACCCGAATATTTAGCGTGAATGTCTATAGTGGATGATCGTGACGCCAATATGGTTATGCCAAACGTACATATATGAGATATTGAAGGAGTTCAATATAGAAACGACAAGAAACAGTTCTTGTTGCATGGAAAGGAATTGTATCAAGATTCAAGTGTATCGACACTTAATAAGTGAAACAAGATTCAAGTGTTTTGACACTTGATGAGTGAAATCACAAGAATGTTTTGATCAATCATACCATGATATGTACACATCCAGATATGTCCTATGCTCTAAGTGTTATGAGCATATACCAGAATGAATCATAAAATGATCATTGGACTATAGTAAGGATATTCTTATGATCTTTTGGAAGAACTAAGAATATATTTGTGTAGAGGTGACAAACAATTACGAATAGTTCATTGTAAAGCGTTACATTGATACTAGTTTTGTCACAAGATACAAATTAAGTTTATCTCAATTTAAACTATGAGTGGCACAATTAAATGGAAAGAAAGTTTTCATGATGGATTTGGAAGAGTTCCAAAATTAAGACATTGTGACGAATACTACAACAAAAGGGCTAAGTATATGACTGCTATAGTAGCAGCAAAGGAGGGAATTTGTGTCAAGTAGTTTGTTATCAAACTAAGGTGTGGTTCGCAACGGGCTAACACTAAAGATATATTGTATGACAATAGTATCGATGTGTTTTAACCCCAAGGAACTAAAGGTCTCACCAAAAGACCAAATTTATACAATGCCATCTCATTGGAGAATGAGTGATGCGTGGAGACGCAAAGACATGTAAATACACACAGACCTGAGCGTCAGATCCGTAGATTATGTTAACCGCTTGCAATTGTGTATATGGAACACCGGAAAGCCATAGGTGTTCAATACGCAAAGTTCTCAAACTAGATTATTGTCTCTAGTGCAAGTGGGAGATCAAGGAATATGCCCGAGAGGCAATAATAAAGTGGTTATTATCGTATTCCTTATTTATGATAAATGTTTATTTTGCATGCTATAATTGTATTAATCTGGAAGCGTTAATACATGTGTGTTTAATAAACAAATAGAAAGTTCCTAGTTATGCCTCTCTTATAAACTAGCTCGTTGATTAACAAGATGATCAAGGTTTCCTGATCATGGACATTGGATGTTGTTAATAACGGGATCACAACATTAGTGTAATGATGTGATGAACATTCATCCGAAGTATAGCATTACGATCATAGTCATTGAGTTTATATTGCTATAACAACTTACGGAGTGATCCTAATCCTTAGACCATGAGATCATGTCAATCACTAACACCGGAAGAGTTTCTTGATAACATCAAACGTCACACCGTAACAGGGTGATTATAAATATGGGTTCAGAACTAATAAAGTGTTATGTTGAGGCTCATGGATCAAGAGTGGAATTTGTTCATCCCGGCGGATAGATATACTCTGGGCCCTCTCGGTGATATCACATTGATTAGCTTGCAAGCAAGTGATTTGATCACTAGAATGTTATATCACGAACGAGAAAAGAGTGCATGTCGAACGAGATCAAACTAGGTATGGACATACCGATGATCGAATCTTGGACATGTAATATAACTCGAAACAAAAGGATTAATATACTAGCGTAAAAGGTTCGACGATCACAAGAAAGTCATCGTTGAATGTGTGGGAGTCAGTATGGGTCTCCAGATCCCGCTTCTGATTATTGATCCGAGAGGGGTCTCGATCATGTCCGCATTATTAGCGAACCGTAGGGTGACACACTTAAGAGACACCGACATCCAATTGGAGCAAAAGTTTCATGCCGAAAAGAAAAGGAAAGCGTGGGAATTTATTTCACTAGACACCGAAACTGTTTCGGTTGAAATTGCTGAAACTGGTTCTGCATGTGAAATGAAATACTAGCAAGGGGTTTTATGTGAATGTTTGTTAATTAAAGTAATTAACAAAATTCTGAATAAATAAATAAAAGAGTTTTATTTAAATGAGAGCTTGCATTAAATTTGGTGGAAATTTAATGCATGTGAGTGGATTTTTGAGCGGAGGCTTTTTAATGGGAGTGGAGGCTTTTCATTTTGAGTGGGAGCTCCACCCACATGAATGTGGAAGAGGTGGGGGCAGCCCCATGGCTGGGCGCATGGCCCCTTGGGTGCTCCCCCTCTCCCCTATAAAAGGCCCCCCTCTCCTCCTCTCACACCACACCTCCTCGTGAAGGATCTCTCTCCCCCTCTAGATTTTATCCCCCATGGTCTCGGACTAGCGAGATACATGTTCAGTGGCTTTTCGGCAAGAAAGAGTTGTGCTTCGCTGCATCGCTGAGCGAGGAGGCGGAGGTTGCTCGGTGCCTCGAACGTGTGTGCGAGCACGGATGCTGTTTTGCTGGCGCTAGGACTTCCTCTCGATCTTGAGATCGGCAAGAGATCGTCTACATCAACCACGAGTTTGGACTCGTTAAACTTTGTCGGTCTTCAAGGGTATGTTCTCTACGGATATACATCCGCCCGTTGTTTGTATCTAGTAGATAGATCTTGGTACATAGTTGTTCCCATCGTAGGAAAATTTTTGTTTTCTATGCTGCGAACCCTTCAGCTAGAACTTAGCCATTTGGACAGTTGGTGGTAGTGGGATGATAGGTTGGAACGCGTCCATTTGGTCTAAGGAAAGGCTTCTGAAAGATCTTGTCTTGGTGAAACCAAGTCTTGTAGGGAAAGTGCACCACCTCTGCAGAGTGTAAAATCTAAGTACTTAGCCATGTCCCTGGTAAAGGACAATTTGAGCATCAAGACATGGAAGCTATCAAGAATCTCATCATCCAAATTTCTAAGTTAAAAACTAGTGGTTGAACAAGGGTTAAAGGATCTTCAATCTTTGATTGGTAGATGCCTTGGGTGGTTTTTGTCAAGCAAAAACTTAGTGTTTTCAAATGATAAGGAAAAATCTATATTTTGAGCAATGCAAGCCTCAACTCCACTTAGCCAAAAGCATATAGATGATAGACTCCACTATAATACCATAGTATCACTTGCCAATACAATTCAAATGTATTGACCTTTGTGGCTGTAACTTGTTATGTTGCAGGTTTGATTGATTTAGTGAAGTGTGTTGATTAGGATTACAAAGTCTACAACCAACATGTCTGCCTGTGGCACTTTGAAGATGAAGGACCCCATGCTTATAGATATTCTGCTGCAATGTAATGTAATAGCCAAATGAGCTATGAAAGATGTAATAAATTATATTATTCCTGGTTATAAAGTTGTATTATGACCTTTGTTTCTTGATATTACATCTTAACTGTGGATGCTAGCTGTTGATCCAGGGACTAGCATTGTAAACACAGGGATCTCTACCTTATTAAAGGTTGGGAACCTTACACACACATGATGGTTTCTGAAACAATTCTTTCAGCTCCTAGATAAACTTGATATTAAAATAATCAAGAATCGTGGAGGCAAACATGATACTTAAGATACTAACACTGGAATTGTTACTCTCGATTTAATACCAACTATTAAATTTCACGGAGTAAATAGAGTTTGCTGAAAGTTTGCAATAGGACTTTAAACTTTAGATTGACACTCAACACAATACGATACCAGTTCGTAAAGTATATATCCAGAATTCTATAGTTCTATTATCTCAATTACAACTATGCATAAGGTGATGAACGAATGCCAATGACTACAACAAATTATGCAAATTCACTTTGATTTAATTTATGATAAATTGAGTTCTACTAATCCAAATTAGAAATGAACTCCCACTCAAAAACGACATCCCTCGTGCCTTTTTGGTGATTACATGAACCAAATCCACTACACCAAGTCCGATCATCACGTGAGTCGTAGCTTCAAAGCGAGCATCCATATGGTCATCATATCAAAACATATGACTCATGCTTAACCTTTCGGTCCGTCTTCCGAGGCCATGTCATACATGCTAGGCTCGTCAAGTAAGAACCTTAGTATTTGCGTGTAATCTTTTACACCGAGATATGCTCGTGGATTCAAGTACACCCGATCATCACGTGATGTCTTGAAGCGACGAAACATTGTCGGTGCATACTTAAGGAAGAACACATTTTTATCTTGATATCTAAATGAGGGATCATCTTATTATGCTAATAAAACGCCAAACAAGCAATATAAGATGCAATCAAACATCACATGTTTATTAGTGAAATGATATGGTTCCCGCATATGATCTCTATCATGTGCACCGTGGTATGATCACTATCATACCTTTATGTGTAAGGCCAAGGTCTATGGAACTTACACGCTATGTGTGTTGTAAGAGTATCATCTCATACTTCTACTTGCAACATCACCATATCATAACACTAGCCCAGCAACAATCTAAATTAGATGCCTCTAATTTATCCATTGCAAGTTTTAGTGGCTTAGGGATTTCGAAGATAGAACCGTTCTTACCTACGAACATGAACCACAACGAGGATAACCAAATTGTTGACAACTCGTTGCAAATTAGATATTTACTATAGTAGGAGAGACAGACACCCGCTAGCCACTTATGCAAAACTAGTTGCATTTCAAGCGTGGAACAGGTCTCATGTGCGAGGACATGAAAAGCTAGTCCGGGCCGCTTCATCCCACTATGCCACCAATATCCAAAGTACAACTAAGAAGCAATAAAATGATCATCATCGCCCACATACTCATATGTGTACTACCCGTGCAAAGTATCTACGCATAGATCCGGCTCTGATACCACTGTTGGGTTCGCAGCATAGAAAACAAAAATTTCTACGATGGGAACAACTAAGTCCCAAGATCTATCTACTAGACACAAGCAACGGGTGGATATACATCCATAGAATACATATCCTCGAAGACCGAATATCGTTAACGAGGTTGTACTCGTGGATGATGTAGACGAACGCTTGCCGATCTCAAGATCGTGATGAAGTCCATCTGGTCCAGCCGGTCCAACACGATCAAGTCCAGCACCTCAAAGCAGTGGTGCATCCGTGATCGCACACACGTACGGGTACCCCGACAACCTCCGCGCCCTCGCTCCAGCGAAGCAGCGGAAGCAACAAATCCTTCCAGAAAAAACCACCGGGAACATGTATCTCGCTGATTCGAGACCATGGGGAAATTCTAAAGGGGGAGAGAGATCCTTCGCGAGGAGGTGTGTTTTGAGAGGAAGAGAGGGCGGGCCTTTTATAGGGGAGAGGGGCACCCAAGGGGCATGGCGCCCAGCCATGGGGGCTTCCCCCACCTCTTCCACCTTCATGTGGGTGGAGCTCGCACTCAAAATGAAAAGCCTCCACTCCCATTAAAAAGCCTCCACTCAAAAATCCACTCACATGCATTAAATTTCCACCAAATTTAATGCAAGCTCTCATTTAAATAAAACTCTTTTATTTATTTATTCAGAATTTTGTTAATTACTTTAATTAACAAACATTCACATAAAACCCCTTGCTAGTATTCCATTTCACATGCAGAACCAGTTTCAGCAATTTCAACCGAAACAGTTTTGGTGTCTAGTGAAATAAATTCCTGCGCTTTCCTTTTTCTTTCTCTGGCATATCATTTTCTCCGAATGGTGTTGGAATCCCTTAAGTGTGTCACCCTATGGTTCGCGAATAATGCAGACATGATCGAGACCCCTCTCCGATCAATAATCAGCAGCGGGACCTGGAGATCCGTACTGACTCCCACACATTCAACGATGACTTATGTGATCGTGTGAACCTTTTACGCTAGTATCTTAATCCCTTTGTTTCACGATATATTACATGTCCTTGATTCGATCATCGGTATCTCCATACCTAGTTTGATCTCGTTACCGACATGCACTCTTTTCTCGTTCCCGTGATATAACATTCTAGTGATCAAATCAGTTGCTTGCAAGCTAATCAATGTGATATCACCGAGAGGGCCCAGAGCATATATATCCGTCATCGGGATGAACAAATTCCACTCTTGATCCATGGGTCTCAACATAACATTTTAGTAGTTCTGAAGCCATCTTTATAATCACCCAGTTACGGTGCGACGTTTGATGTCATCGAGAAACTCTTCCGGTGTTAGTGATTGACATGATCTCATGGTCTAAGGATTAGGATCACTTCGTAAGTTGTTATAGCAATATAAACTCAATGACTTTGATCGTAATGCTATACTTCGGATGAATGTTCATCACATCATTACATTAATGTTGTGACCTCGTTATTAACAACATCCAATGTCCATGATCAGGAAACTTTGATCATCATGTTAATCAACGAGCTAGTTTATAAGAGAGGCATAACTTGGAACTTCCTTTTTGTTTATTAAACACACATGTATTAACGTTTCCATATTAATACAATTATAGCATGTAAAATAAACATTTATCATAAATAAGGAATACGATAATAACCACTTTATTATTGCCTCTCGGGCATATTCCCTTCAAAAAAATGTATGAATCACCACTTGCCTTTTTGGTATAGAAACTAAGTTCACTACTTGATCTTGCAATTGTCACACTCTTCAAAGTTCACTACAATTCAATCAAAGCACAAATTCAAACAATTCATCACATAAAATAAAGAAACAAAACCATGCATGCAAGCATGCAAAAGATTGTTTTATTTGGAAAGGTGGTTTTTAATAGGCTATAAACATTTTAAAATACTTGTTGGTTATTTATAAAAGTGGAAAAAACCATTTAAAATCAAGTTAGTGTAAATAGGCCATTTAAGTCATTTTTGTTTTGCTAGAAATGATTCAAACCAAAGTAATAATTTCTAGTGTTTGACAAATATATTTTTGAACACAAATGTTAGTGTTTTAAGATCAAAGAGTTTAAGACTAATCCATTTGCAAAAGGTTTCACCCAAAATCCATTTTTAAATCAAAGCAACATTTTTATTTTGCTAGAAATGCCTTTAAACAAAGTAATAATATTTCTAGGGTTCATCAAATATATTTTAAATCCAAAACTTAGTGTTTAGCGTCAGAGAGTTTAAATCAAACCATTTGCAAAAGGTCTTACTCAAAAAGCATTTTTAAACATTAGCAAATATTTTTGTTTTTCTAGGAATGTCTTTATTCAAGGAATAATTCCTTGTGTTTATCAAAATATAATTCTAAACTCAAAAGTTGGTTTTTATGGTCAGTAGGTTCAAAACAAAACATTTGCGAAATATTTTACCCTAATAACATTTTTAGAATAAATTTTATAACCAAAATAGGCCTAAACAAGTTTCTGCAAAAACAATCAATTTTACAAAAGCAAAATGCTAAACTAAGGGCATGGTTGCAAACTTCACATTTTTGTGAATCCAATGATATAAAATTTGTAAAATTTGGACGTGTGGATCAAAAGTTATGAATTTTACAAATCTAAACATCTAATAGATCTATTTTCTGTTTTTAAAACAGAGGCTGCGCCACGTGGCTGAATCTAACTGGTCCATACCGGTTTGCACGGATTGACTAATACAGGCCGCAAGATTTTATTTAGATCGCACGACATAGATCACTCTATACCTCTTCGTCTAATGATTCTATCGTGATCACTAGATCGACATCTAACGGCTCAGAGTGCTATGACCATGTCTTGTGTGGCACCTGGCGGCAAGGCGCTTCTGCCGACGTTGCCGGTGAACTAGGAAGCGAGAAAGAGAGGGGAAAGGATCACCGGGTTCGCAGGGTTGCGCTGATTCTTGACGTGCTCGTTGGAGGGCAAGGGGCGTACTGTGTTGTCGACAATTGCTCGCTGGAGCTAGCGACGGCGTCAGGTGCATCCTGTTGTCGACGGGGGCGAGGCGACACAACATGGAAATCCAAAAAGGCAGTTTTAGATGTGCAAGAAGGAGGCGAAGGCGCGAGCGTCTAAGAGAGGAGGAAGCACGGTCAGAATTACCGGGGAAAGGTCGCCGGAGTCGAAGCCGAGGACGGTGGCGAGTTGGCGTTGACGAAGACGGTGTTTTAGGGTGCGTGCGAGTGAGCTAGAGCTACTGGTAGGTGCAGCTGGCGATGGGGAGCAAGCTAGTAGGTGCCAGGGAGCAAGGGGAGGCGAGGGATGTCCGGAATCGCCGCCGGAGTGTCGTCGGAGGCAGTGTGGTGTGAGGATGAATTGGAGCAGCCTGGGGGCAGAGAGGGAGTGGCGAGTGAGGGGGAAGAGAGGGGGAACGTGGGTGCTTAAGATGGCTTGGTAGTGGGGCTGATTACTAGCGGCGTGACTGTGAATTTACGCTGGCAATCAATGGCAGGAAACGGCCGGGGAGGGGGCGTGATCAGCGGGCAGGTGAGGACGATGCCTGCGTGGCAGTGGGGCTAGGGTGTCAGCGAGGTAAGGGGGTGCACGTGGGGTCAGGCGGTCAGTGGGTGAGAGGGTGCGGGTTCTGGTGAGAAAACGTTTCATGTGGGAGAGGGAGATGGGCTTTGCTGGGCCTACTGGGCTGGGTTTAGTGGGTTGGACCCTTTTCCATTTTTTTCATCTGTTTTCCTTTTCTTTTTCTATTTCTGATTTCTGTTTTGGTTTTATTCAAATGATTTCAAACCCTCATTTGAATTCAAACTTTTCCCAACTTTTAGTATGTTTTAATACTGTTTATTAGTGTATTTTAAAGTCCATTTTATAATCTTTTCTTATATTTCCTTAGGCCTTATTATTTATTTTAAATAGACATTTTGTCTTTATTAAATAGGATTTTAAATATGGTTCCAATCCATATTATTTTATTCAAATGATTTAAACTACTATTTTAAATTCAAATGTTTTATCAAACCTTTTTCAGTAGGTTTTATTTATTCAAATATTTTAATATGATTTATTAATCATTTAAATTGGGTGTTTGTCTTTATTCAAATAAAATCATATATGGTTTTAAATCTATATAAATTTTATTCAAATAATTATTTTTAAGTTAATTAGATAACTTTTAATTCACTTTGACTATTATCAATTATTATTTACTCATGATTTAATTAATCATTTACATTAGGAATTTTGTCTTCTTTTAAATAATTTGAAGGTGGTTTAATCCCATATACTTTTATTTGAATATTCTTTATCTATTTATTTTATTTGGATTTGGATTATCTTTATTACATTTTCTTGTGGATTTAATTCAAATTCCAATTTGTCTTCCAAATAATTTTCTTGGTTTTTATTACTTAGTGTAGGCAATTTGTCTTTATTTAAATAAAATTGAATATGGTTCAAAGCCCATATAGTTTTATTTAAATAATCTTTTATTTATTTTTATTATTTAATATCTTCCATTTGTTTATGGGTTTGGCCAAGCTTTAATTTGGCTTTTAAATATTCCTTATTTATTTATTTTCTTCCTTTGCGTTATAAAATCCATATCATTTTATTTATAGGTCCAAATTTGGTGATTCCAATTTGTATAATTTTACTTAATATTTGTTTATCCTTTTAAATCCTTTTAGGATTATTTTTCTCATAATTTGGTATGGATTTTAGCTAGGAGATTTATTAGCTTTGGAATTCATTTTCTTTTATCTTATAAAATTCATAAGTTTTTATCCATGGTTCCAAATTAAATGAAACCAATCTCTATGGTTTTATAATATTTTTTTTATCATTTTTGATCATTTATAAATGTTTGTTGCTAAAAAATTTATATGGATAAAATCCATAGTCTTAGGGAGATCTTGGAAATGATTTTCTTCCATTAGGAATTTAGGGTTTTGGTTTATTTTTTCCAAATGTTTAAATTTCAAGATACATTCATTGATGAATGCATTTCACTTGATTGAATTTTGTTGGATTCCCTTTTCATTCAATTTTTTTAAGGTGGGTTTTGATGTTTCCATTTAGAAGCAAAAAGTTTCTTTTCACCCTAAATTTCAACAATTGTTTTTTTTGTTTATTTATTTTTCACATTTCAAAATTTGGAAAATTTTGGGATGTGACACTGGTGTGAAATAAAGAGGGAACTTGTAAGTCCATGGAGTTTGTATTTTGTGTTAGAGAAACGCCTGGGCCGCTAGCCTAAGCCATGCCTAATCATGGTGGCAACTTGCAGCATCACCATAATGAGCTATCTATGAAGCATCCTCAATAAAAAGCTATGCATATGGTAAATAAAAAGATAGCTGAGATGCTCATTGTCTGCTTGACTTGTCATTTTGGTTATGGGAAAGGTCATGTACCATGTGCAAGGGGTACCCCGTTGGCGGTTCTCCATGATATGCAAATACTTACAGTGACAAGAACTTACCTGGACCCAAAGTTGAGTATGCATGAGGTGTGGCCCTCATATTCAAGGGACTTGAGATTGCCAACTTATACTTCGTCAAGCATATACTCCATAGTTTGTTCACTTTAACCTTAATCACTTCAACATTCTTATGATAGGGGCAATGAGGGATGAAAGATAACAAGTACCATAATTTTTGTAAGCTCTTTTTGAAACTTCAAATTCCTGCTTCCCTTATGAAGGGCCCTTCTTCCACTATTATTGAGTCTCCACCTTCTACCTTTAGGTACCATTAAGAGAGCATAGTTCCCATTCTGTGTGTAGTGTCCCAAAACTTATTGATTGATGCATATTGTTGATATTACTTCTACTTGTGATATTTGTTTCTAGTCACCCTTGTGAACTTTGAAGGTGTCCTATGCATCTATTTGCTACTCCATGAGGGACAAGCTGATTGCCACTATGCTATGTTTTCTGTATGTGAAACAAACAAACGTTTTTCAATGCATGTTATTCATGATCTTTGTTTGTAGCCTTTCATGTTGCATGCATAGTTACTATGTCCTATTGTTCGAACTCCATCTTTCATGCACATGTTTAGAGTTATTTGATCCTCGCTTTCAATACTTGCAAATGGTTTGATCTTTGTTTGGATGGTGCATGTCACCTCAAAAATATTCTTTTTAAAACTTACCTACTCGAGGACGAGCAGAAGTTAAGCTTGGGGATGCTTGATAGCTCGGAAACGTATCTATAATTTTTGATGCTCCATGCTTGTTTTGTATCTACTTTGCTTTGCTTTGTCTACACTTTGAGGTGTTTTTATATCTTTTCTAGAACTAACCTATTAACAAGTTGCCACAGTGCCAGTTGCCTGTTTTCTTCTGTTTTTGGTTCCAGAAAGGCAGAAAATCAATATTCTCGGAATTGGACGAGACAAAAGCCAAAGTCATTATTTTCCCGGAGCAACACGGAACCACGAAGCAGAGCCAGAGGGGGGCCACAGTGTGGCCGCACCCCCTAGGCACGGGAAAGCCCTAGAGGCGCCTAGAGAGGGTGTGGGCCCCCTGGACCCCCACCGACCTTGATTCCTGCGCATATAAGAAGCCTCCGACCCAAAAACCCTAGGGCATCCATAAGAAATCCACGAAAACCTCTGTAGCGCCGCCTGCACTGGAAGGGAGATTCAGGGGACAAAAAGTCTTTGTTGCGGCACCCTGCCGGGACGGGGAAGTGCCCCCGGAGCCATCTCCATCGATCCCCATCACCACCTTCATCATCGTTGCTGATTCCCATGATGAGGAGGGAGTAGTTCTTCCTCGAGGCTAAGGGCTCTACCGGTAGCTATGTGTTCATCTCTCTCCCTATGCATGATCTTGTGGTAATGAGCTTTGTAATCAAGTAGATCTACCTTGCTACTCAAGTGCTTCATTAGATCTCTGCTCTCCCCATGTGTGTGAAAGTGACAGCGTGTTCACCATGGTGGCACTTAGGCTTGAGTCTACATAAATACTCTTGTGCTTTAATAGATCTATAATTTTCCCCATGTGTGTGAAAGTGACAGCGGGCATACCGTGTGTGGCACTTTGGCTAGATTGAATATTTGTTATGAGTTATATTTGGATTTGGATGTCTCTATGAAATTGTGGTGTTTGTTGGAACCATCTAGCGCTCAAGGTGATAGTGTGGGGGTATCTAGATTGGGGAAGGCGGACTTTGAGGAGTGCTGTTATAGCCCTACCGATGATTAGAGTGTCCAACCGGAGAGTAGTTAAGACTAGTATCATGAAGAGAGGATATTTATATGAGAGAGTGTTCACTAGTGAAAGTATGATCCCTAGGCCTTGTTTCTAAGAATTGAAACACCGTTTGCTACTAGATCTGTTGCATGTTTGCTTGTTGTAGTCTTTACCTCACTGTCAAGCTATTTCCTGGCACCATTACCACTTGTAATTCACTATCTCTTCGCCGAACTAGTGCACCTATACACTTGACAACTGTATTAGGTGTGTTGGGGACACAAGAGACTTCTTGTATCTTGTTTGCAGGATTGCTTGAGAGGGAATACCTTTGACCACTTCCTCCCTGAGTTTGATAAACCTTCGGTAATCCACTTAAGGGAAACTTGCTGCTGTTCTACAAACCTATGCACTTGGAGGCCCAACAACTGTCTACAAGAATAGAAGTGCGTAGACATCAGTGGCACTTAGGTTTGAGTCTACATAAATACTCTTTGCGCTTTAATAGATCTATGCTTTTCCCCACGTGTGTGAAAGTGACAGCGGGCATGCAGTGTGTGGCACTCTGGATAGATTGAATATTTGTTATGATATATATTTGGATTTGGATGTCTCTATGAAATTGTGGTGTTTGTTGGAACCATCTAGCGCTCAAGGTGACAGTATGGGGGTATCTAGATTGGGGAAGGCGGACTTTGAGGAGTGATGTTATAGCCCTACCGATGATTAGAGTGTCCAACTGGAGAGTAGTTAAGAGTAGTATCATGAAGAGAGGATATTTATATGAGAGAGTGTTCACTAGTGAAAGTATGATACCTAGGCCTTGTTTCTAAACATTGAATCACCATTTGCATCTAGATCCGTTGCATGTTTGCTTGCTTTAGTCTTTACCTCACCATCAAGCTATTTCCTGGCACCGTTACCACTTGTATTTCACTATCTCTTCGCCGAACTAGTGCACCTATACACCTGACAAGTGTATTGGGTGTGTTGGGGACACAAGAGACTTCTTGTATCTTGATTGCAGGATTGCTTTAGAGGGAATACCTTTGACCACTTCCTCCTTGAGTTCGATAAACCTTGGGTAATCCACTTAAGGGAAACTTGCTGCTGTTCTACAAACCTCTGCACTTGGAGGCCCAACAAATGTCTATAAGAATAGAAGTGCATAGACATCAACTCTTTTCTGGTGCTGTTGCCGGGGAGGTTTTGGGTCTTTTACCTTTCCTCCACGTCAAGCTCCATCAAAAACTTTTTCTGGCGCCGTTGCCGTGGAGGTAAGGTAAAAGGTACTCACATCCTTCGGTGTGAGTGCTCGAAATTATTTCCTTTAGATTATGCAATTGTGTCTTTTTGTTTCTTGTTTTCACTAGTTAGGCTTAATGGAAAAAACAAAAAATTAGAGAGCTTTATAGTATCTATCTTGAGTTAGGACATGAAGTGTTTGAAGAGAAAAATAAAAAACCTATGGAACTTTATTTGCATGCTAATAGCAATGTTATTAGTATGAACTCTTTGGATACCATTATTACTAATGCTATGGAAAAGTCTAAGCTTGGGGAAGCTAGTTTTTATGAAAATGATCTTTTTAGTCCCCCAGCTTTGGAAGAGAGCTATTGTATTTCTTATGATGATACCAAACCTCCAATATATGATGATTACAATGATGAATATGATATTTTTAGTCCACCTACTATTGAGGAGGAAATTTATTGTGATTACAATATGCCTCCTATGTTTGATGATTATGGTGATGAGAATAGTAATGATACCTATTTTGTTCAATTTGCTCCCGCCACAATTAATAAGAATAACTATGCTTATGTGGAGAGTAATAATCATTTTATGCATGTGGCTCATGATAAGAATGTTTTATGTGATAGTTATATTGTTAATTTTATTCATGATGCTACTGAAAGTTATTATGAGAGAGGGAAACATGGTTTTATGCATCTCCATAATATTAAGTTTCCCCTCTTTATGTTGAAAATTTTGAAGTTGCACTTGTTTTGCTTTCCTATTCTTTTTGCTTTGTGCTTTCATGACTTGTTTCTTTACAAGATTCCTATGCATAGGAAGTGGGTTAGACTTAAATGTGTTTTGAATTTGCTTCTTGATGCTCTCTTTTACTTCAATTCATATTTCTTATGTGAGCATCTTCTCAAACTATAAAGCCTAACTTAAAGGCGTTAAAGAAAAGTACTTGTTGGGAGATAACCCAAGAGTTTTATTGAGTTTTGGAAGTTATTACCTCTGTAATGACCTCTCCTTATCCTTTTTTTGATTTTTGTGCCAAGAATAACCTCTAATGAGAGGGAAGTAATATTTGGGGAGTTGCTGTCGCGAAACAGATTCCTGTCCTCCACCATAAAAATTTGTGAGGAGTCTGTGTAATAAGGATTGAGATTAAAATTTACGAATAAATCCCCCAGTATGTTAGATAACTTTTGTTTGTTCAACACTTTTTTATTTGAGAAACAGAAGGTCTTCGAAAAAATCGGTTTCTACCTGCTGGTCTGTTTTGACAGATTTCTGCCATTATTTGCATTTGCTTCTTATTGATTCCTTTTTGGGTTATTTTTTGGGAAATTGAGCATTTTGAGGGAATTGCTACAGTATCTTGTGTTTTTATTGAAAGTTTTGCTGTTTGGAAACTAAACCCAAAGGTCTATTATCTTTTGAATACCTGCAGCCCACCTGATCACCCTTCTAGCGAATCGTTTTTCACCCAGAAACTAACCTGCCCCGTCGCTGACTAGTGGACCCAGTAAACACTCCCTCCCTCTCGCAGACAGCCAGACCCCATTGGACAGCGCAGCGTCATCAACCTCGCGACCGTTCCCCACTCGACCTCGTCGTTTACTGCCGCATTTAAATCCTCATGAATTCGCGTTGATGGCTGGATTAAACTCGCCAGTGACCACGCACACATAATCGTCGTGCCCTCCTCTCTCTTTTTCCCCAAGCGCCATCTCCTCTCTGACTCCAGGCTTCCGCAATCGCGAGCTCGAACCCTCTCTGCTCCGACGAGGTCCTCCATTCATTCCGGCGAGGACAGTCACCCTCTCGGCCTTTGCTTTGCACGAGCTTGACCAGTAGACTCCTGCGCATCTCCCAGTGCCAACCGCTTGACCGCGCCCACTCCACAACGTCGGCAACAAGCTCGCCTGAGCACCACCGACGTCTGCCACTACTCCGGCGAAACCCCCTGGTAAAACCCGACCTCCCCTTTCCCTAGCTTTGATGCTCACGTGTTCAGCATCTTTGCGTGCATATAACTGAGTCATTATTTTGCATTGGATTGGCCTGCAACCTCGCCTCCAACAATGAGCAGACGGACCCGACGACGCCAGGAACTCCGGCGAGCAATAGCCACTATCCCCGTGCGCCCCTTGACGAACAACCACTACATTGAGATTCCCCATGCCACGGCGAGTCTGGTGAGCATCTTCACTTCCCCCCTCGCTTCCTAAATCATCTCCAACGCCACCGCCCGAGTGTGCGCCGCCAGCACTGCTAGTCCTTGGTCAACTGCGCTGTGCCCATTAGATCTATATCTAGTGGCTGAGATTAGATTTTATACGAAGAGGTACGCGTCCATCTGTGACGTGCGTTTTAAGTGAGATCCTGCGGCCAGGTTTGATCGATCCAAACAAAACAGTATCGTCCAGTAAGGAAGTGCCACGTGGCCAGACTCGGGTTTTAAAATAGAAATTTCATCTATTAGAATTGCAAACTTGCAAAATTCATAACTTTTAATCTACACGTCCAAATTTTGCAAATTCTATATCAATGGAATCAGCAGGACAAGTACTTTGCAACCATGCACTTTGTTTAATGTTTTGATTCTGGAAAATTGGTTGAATTTGCAGAAACTTGTGTAGGCATATTTTGAATATAAAATTTGTTCTAGAAATATTTTTAAGGTGAAATCTTTGCTAAATGGTTTGTTTTGAACCTACTGACCATAGAAACCAAATTTTGGGCTTAGAAACTTATTTCGTGAGGCTAAGGAATAAATCCTTGATTTAAACCATTTCTAGCTAAATAAAATTATTGAATATGGTTTAGAAAATATTTTTGAGTAAAACCTTTGGGAAATGATGTGATTCAAACCTTCTGAACCTAAACACTAAGTATTGAGATTTAAAAACATATTTTATGAACCCTATAAATTTATTGCCTTGCAAAAGACATTTCTAACAAACATAAAATATCACTTTGGTATAAAATTAGCTCATGGAGTGAAACCTCTTGCAAATGGTTTTACCACTTTTGTAAATGACCAATATGAGATTTAAAATGTCTAGAGCCTAGTAGAAACCACTTTTCCAAATAAAACTATCTTTTGCATGCTTGCATGCATTGCCTTGCTTTTGTCATTTCATGTGGTAAATTGTTTGAATGTTGGTTTGAAAATGTGTTTGCTTGATTGAATTGTAGTGAAGTTAGAAGAGTGTGATATTTGCAAGATCAAGAAGTGAACCAACATTCTCTACTAAAAAGGCAAGTGGCACTATCATCCATGTCCTACTATTTTCATTACACTTAGTGGATTTTTTTAACATGCATGATAAGGACTACTATATTTTATGCTATGCTAAATCCTATTAGGATATCCTTACATCCTCCTTAGTGAAAACATTGTAGTTGTAGTATGCTTAGCCCTGCTTTATATTTGGGATGGGATACATGATATGATTATATGAAGTGTTGGAAAGATATATGTTTTTATATAATAAAACAAGTACTCAATGAACCACCTGGGTGGAAAAGGATACTCAAGATTTGGACAAGGTGGCAACAAAGGGAACCATGTTTATATGGCTATCTTTTTGTGTGTGCACTAGAAGAAAACCACCCAGGGACTTAGAGATTGAACATGTTTCTTGTACAGTGGCTTCCGTGTACAGCCACATGCTAAATGGGCTCTGGCTTAGTCAACTACATAGTGGAAGACCCATGCATTGGCATCTTCAGGTTAACTAGAATTGTGTATGGGAAATATATCCCTACATTGGTGCCTGGTAGACAAGCTAGCATTGTGTATTGGGAGGACTTCTATGGAAAGACTTTGTCACATTCTCGATCTGCCAGTACTCCATCTGGTGCGTACTTATCCAGCGGCCACTGGTGGCATCAAGAGGAGATTGTGTCATGTGGGTAAAGTGTACAACTTCTGCAGAAGATCAAATTCTAAGTACTTAGCCGTGTCCCCGGTTATGGACAATTCTGAGCAACTAAGTCCCGAAGCTATGAAAGATCTCGACATTCCAATTTCTCCAAGTAAAACTTGATGGTGACAACAAGGGATTAGAAGCACTTGGAGTTTTCCAAGGAGTTCAGAAAGATTTGACAAAAGATCAAAACTATTTTGAAAAGATAGGATAAAATTATATTGCTTTCTGCAAATGAGCCTACACCCTACTTAGCCAAATATGCATGTAATGATAGGATCCACTTATCTCTACATAGTAGTGAAACTTTTCAATACAATTCAAATGTATTGACCCTTGTGGCTGCAACTTATTATGTTGCAGGTTTGTTTGATGTTAGTGAAGTGTGTTAAATAGGATTACAATTCTATAACCAACATGATTGCCTGTGGCACTTTGAAGATGAAGGACTCCATGCTATATAGTTATTCTGCTGCATTGTAATGAGATAGCCAAATGAGCTATGTAAGATGTAAAAAATTATTTTATTCCTAGTTATAAAGTTGTATTATGACCTTTGTTTCTTGATATTACATCTTAATTGTGGATGCTAGCTATTGATCCAGGGACTAGCATTGTAAACACAGGGATCTCTACCTTATTAAAGGTTGGGACCTCTACAGATGGTATCAGAGCACTGTGTTGCCTGTAGGATTGTAACCCTAGGATTGGATAAAACCCCTTAGAAAAATAGGAGTTGTGTTTGTTCCAAAAACTTATTTACAAAAAATCTTGTAAACTCTTTCCTCAACCTTTTGGTTTGATTCTACATATCTTCCTTTTCAACTTGATGGAAAAGGCCTTCACCATGACCAATGACTTCCACTTTAGTTCCACCAAGGACTTCAACTTAGACATCACTTATGACTACAAGTGAGAACCAAGAGCCATTAGATTGCCTACCATAAACATTGATATTATGTTAGTGTATGGATCATATTGACCTATGAGGTATGACTATACTAAGTTAATTATTTCAAGAAAACTTGTTGTTTCCTTCAACTCATGAGTTAAGCTCATAAGCTGTCAAGTGGATAGTTGCTTATTGATTGCGTGATTGTTTGATTGAACTGGATTGTTTTGGGTGGTGTGTTAGAACTTCTTTAGACCTATCCATCATTACTTATCCCTGTCAAACCCATAGATGCCTCCGCGTCGTGCCAACCCCAACCAAAACAACAACATCACTCCCGAGATGCAGCAGTTGATGACAGGTCAAGCTCAACTAATGCAGATGATGACACAGTTTTTGCAAAATCAGAATCAGAACAACAACAACAACAACAACAACAACAATCAGAATAATCCTCTAGCACATGATATGCTCACCAGGTTTCTAAAACTAAGGTCTGCAAGATTCTCTGGAACAACTGATCCAATGGAAGCCAATGACTGGTTACGTTCGGTGAATAAGGACTTAGTGACTGTTGGCTGCACCGATGAAGAAAAAGTTAGGTTTGCATCACATCTGCTTGAAGGACCAGCAGCAACATGGTGGGACAACTTTTAGATCACCACTCCCCTTGAAGATGTAACTTGGGCTATTTTTGAGGATGGTTTCCGTACAACTCACATCTCATCCAGAATGATGAACTTGAAGAAAAAGGAGTTCCACAATCTGAAACAACATCACCTCAGTGTTGCTGAGTACATTAAAGAGTTCAACAATCTGGCACGCTATGCACCGGATGAAGTTGATACAAATGCTAAGAGGAAAGAGAAATTCCTCGAAGGACTTAATGATGAGTTGAACCTGCAGCTGTCTATTGCCTATGTCCCAACTTATCAATCACTCTGTGACAAAGACACTATATTGGTAAACAAGATGAATCAAGTTGAGAACAGAAAGAGGAAGCATAAAATCAAGTATCACTCAGGACCATCACAAAAGAAGCGTTCATTTAAAAAGAGCAATGAAGATTCTGAGCCACATTAGTATCACCACAACAACAATGGAAGTGATAATAATGGAAATGATACTGACAATGGAGGTGACCTTGGTCAGAACCAACATGATACTTTCAGGAAGAAAGATATTAGCCAGTTGCAGTGCTATAATTGTAAGGAACTTGGACACTATGCATCAGACTGTCCTGAGAAGAAAAATAAAAAGGATGCTAAAAACTCCGATGGAAAAGACTCCAATGTGACCTAGAAGGGACATCTGAACCACATTGTCATGGATGGGAACTTTGAAGAGATAGAAGAAGTGGATGTCGGGAATTAGTTAACTCAGTTGAGTCAAATAAGGATTCCTTGTCAGGATATCAAGTGTTAAACCCATAGTCAAGTGAACCACTAATGTAACCCTATGAGACTTTCTTTTAAGTGTGGTAGAACCCTAGTTGTCTTCAAGCCATATTGTAACCTAGCCTTCCCAAATCTCGGGACGAGATTTCTTTTAAGGGTGGTAGCCTGTCACATCCCAAAATTTTCCAAATTTTGAAATGTGAAAAATAAATAAACAGAATAAATAATTGTTGAAATTTAGGGTGAGAAGAAACTTTTTGATTCTAATTGGAAACATCAAAACCTATTTTGATCAAATAAAATCCTAAAGGGGTTTAAAAATATAAACAAATAATAAATAAAGTTATAAAAGTTGGAACCACCATTTTTGGATCTTTTAATAAAAAGATATGGTTTTCATAAACAAAGTAGAAATAATAAATAAGGACTATTTTAAAGAGCCAAATTAAATCTTGGCCAAGCAAATGAAATAAAATATTTCTATTTGATAAAAAGAGTAAAGGATTATTTAAATAAAATAATAAGGATTTATTAATATCCAATTTTATTTAAGTAAAGGCTTTTTCCATTTTAAATAAACACTAAAACTTTTTAAATTATTTTAAATAAAAGAATTCAAAGTATTTTAGTTTTCAAATAAAACCTAGTTAAAAGGTTTTGGTAAATTTTAGAAAGTCAAATAGAGTTTTAAACATATTTGAATCCTATTTGAAATAAAGATAAAGTCTATTTATTTATTTTTAATAAATAATAAACCCTAAAAATTATTGTTCTAAATTTAACTTTAGATTGTATTGTTAAACAGTATTAAAATCAACACAAAGTTTGGTGGAAGTTTGAATTCAATTGAAGTTTGAATTGTTTGAATGAAAAATCAAAACACAAATTCAATACAGAAAAAGAAAAAGGTTTGTATAAAAAAAGAGAAACAAAGCAGCCCAGCCAGAAGGCCCAGTCCAGCCCACCCGCAACCCACCTGCTCACCCCTCTAGCGAATCGTTTTTCACCCAGAAACTAACCCACCCTGTCGCTGACCAGTGGACCCAGTAAACACTCCCTCCCTCTCGCAGACAGCCGGACCCCACTGGCCAGCGCAGCGTCATCAAACTCGTGATCGTTCCCCACTCGACCTCGCCGTTTACTGCCGCGTTTAAATCCTCATGAACTCATGTTGATGGCTGGATTAAACTCGCCAGTGACCATGCACACATAAGTGTCGTGCCCTCCTCTCTCTTTTCCCCCAAGCGCCATCTCCTCTCTGCCTCCAGGCTGCCGCAACCGCGAGCTCGAACCCTCTCTGCTCCGACGAGGTCCTCCATCGATTCCGGCGAGGACAGTCACCTCTCGGCCTTTGCTTTGCACGAGCTTGACCAGCAGACTCCTGCGCATCTCCCAGTGCCAACCGCTTGACCCCGCCCGCTCCACAACATCGGCAACAAGCTCGCCTGAGCACCACCGACGTTTGCCACTACTCCGGCGAAGCCCTGTGGTAAAACCCGACCTCCCCTTTCCCTAGCTTTGAGCTCATGTGTTCAACATCTTTGCGCGCATCTAACTGAGTCGTTATTTTACGTTGTCTTGGCCTGCAACCTCGCCTCCGACAACGAGCAGACGGACCCGACGATGCCAGGAACTCCGGCGAGCAATAGCCACTATCCCCGTGCGCCCCTTGACGAACAACCACTACGTTGAGATTCCCCATGCCACGGCGAGTCTGGTGAGCATCTTCACTTCCCCCCTCGCTTCCTGAATCATCGCCAACGCCACCGCTCGAGTGTGCGCTGCCGTCCGCCGATGCCAGCACCGCCAGTCCTTGGTCAACTGCGTTGTGCCCGTTAGATCTTGATCTAGTGGCTGATATTAGATTTTAAACGAAGGGGTACGCGTCCATCTGTGATGTGCGTTTTAAGTGAGATCATGTGGCCAGGTTTGATCGATCCAAACGAAACGGTATCGTCCAGTAAGGAAGCGCCACGTGGCCAGACTCAGGTTTTAAAATAGAAATTTGTTCTATTAGAATTGCAAACTTGCAAAATTCATAACTTTTAATCTACACGTCCAAATTTTGCAAATTTTATATCAATGGAATCAGCAGGACAAATGTTTTGCTTCTGGAAAATTGGTTGAATTTGCAGAAACTCGTGTAGGCATATTTTGAATATAAAATTTATTCTAGAAATATTTTTAAGGTGAAATCTTTGCTAAATGGTTTGTTTTGAACCTACTGACCATAGAAACCAACTTTTGGGCTTAGAAACTTATTTTGTGAGGCTAAGGAATAAATCCTTGATTTAAACCATTTCTAGCTAAATAAAATTATTGAATATGGTTTAGAAAAGATTTTTGAGTAAAACCTTTGGGAAATGATGTGATTCAAACCTTCTGACCCTAAACACTAAGTTTTGAGATTTAAAAACATATTTTATGAACCCTAAAAAGTTATTGCCTTGCAAAAGACATTTCTAACAAACATAAAATATCACTTTGGTATAAAATTAGTTCATGGAGTGAAACCTCTTGCAAATGGTTTTACCACTTTTGTAAATGACTAATATGAGCTTTAAAATGTCTAGAGCCTAATAGAAACCACTTTTCCAAATAAAACTATCTTTTGCATGCTTGCATGCATTGCCTTGCTTTTGTCATTTCATGTGGTAAATTGTTTGAATGTTGGTTTGAAAATGTGTTTGCTTGATTAAATTGTAGTGAAGTTAGAAGAGCGTGATATTTGTGTAGGGATCCCAACCTAATAAGGTAGAGTCCTCCTGTGTTTTACAATGCTAGTCCTTGGATCAATAGCTAGCATTCACAGTTAAGATGTAATATCAAGGTACAAAGGTCATATTAAAATTTTATAACCAGGAATAACATAATTCTATTACATCATTCATAGCTCATTGGGCTATTACATTACATTGCAGCGGAATAACTATAGTCATGGGTCCTTCATCTTCAAAATGCCACAGGCAGATGTTGGTTGTAGACTTTGTAGTCCTAGTCAATCAAACAATCTTTATTTTAAAACAATCAACCTGCAACATTACAAGTTACAGCCACAAGGGTCAATACATTTTGAATTGTATTGGCAAGCTTCACTTTTATGTATAATAAGAGTGGATCCTATCATTATATGCATATTTGGCTAAGTAGAGTTTAAGGCTTATTTGCATAAAGCATTATTTTATCCTATCTTTTCAAAAGGGTTTTAAGTCCTTTGTCAAATTTCCTTTCCAAGTTCCTTGAACTCCTTGGTAGAAACTCAAGTGTTCAAGTCCTTGTCAAAATCTCTTGAGCCACTTGGTAACCCCAAGTGCAACAAGTTTTATCAAAACTCATGAGTTCCTTGGTAACCCCAAGTACATCATGCTCTTGAGCACCTTGGTAACTCCCCAAGTGCAACAAGCTTAACAAATCTCTTTGAATTCCTTGGTAGACACACAAGGGCATCAAGTTTTTAATTTAGAAGTTAGAGTGTCGAGATCTCCCATAGTTCAAACTTTAGTTGCTCAGTATTGTCCATAACCGGGGACACGGCTAAGTACTTAGATTTTATTAACTTCTGCAGAAGGAGTACACTTTACCCACATGACACAATTGAAGGGAATATGCCCTGAGAGGCAATAATAAATTGTTTATTATGTGTATTCCAAGTATATGATAGATGTTTATTTTGCATGCTATAATTGTATTAATACGGAAACGTTAATACATGTGTGTTTAATAAACAAACAGAAAGTTCCTAGTTAAGCCTCTCTCATAAACTAGCTCGTTGATTAACAAGATGATCAAGGTTTCCTGATCATGGACATTGGATGTTGTTAATAACGGGATCACAACATTAGTGTAATGATGTGATGAACATTCATCCGAAGTATAGCATTACGATCAAAGTCATTGAGTTTATATTGCTATAACAACTTACGAAGTGATCCTAATCCTTAGACCATGAGATCATGTCAATCACTAACACGGAAGAGTTTCTTGATAACATCAAACGCGTCACAATGTGGGTGATTATAAAGATGGGTTCGTAACTAATAAAGTGTTATGTTGAGGCTCATGGATCAAGAGTGAATTTGTTCATCCCGATGACGGATAGATATACTGGGCCCTCTCGGTGATATCACATTGATTAGCTTGCAAGCAAGTGATTTGATCACTAGAATGTTATATCACGAACGAGAAAAGAGTGCATGTCGAAACGAGATCAAACTAGGTATGGAGATACCGATGATCGAATCTCGGACATGTAATATATCGTGAGACAAAGGGATTAAGATACTAGCGTAAAAGGTTCCGACGATCACAAGAAAGTCATCGTTGAATGTGTGGGAGTCGATGGGTCTCCGGATCCCGCTCGATTATTGATCCGAGAGGGTCTCGATCATGTCCGCATTATTCACGAACCGTAGGGTGACACACTTAAGAGACACCGACATCCAATTGGAGCAAAAGTTTCATGCCGAAAGAATAAACAAGCGCAGAATTTATTTCACTAGATACCAAACAAAGTTTTCGGTGAAATTGCATAAAGTGGTTATGCATGTGAAATAGAATTCTAGCAAGGGTTATTTGTGAATGTTTGTCATTAAAGTAATTGACAAAATTCTGAATAAAATAAAAGAGTTTTATTTAATGAGAGTTTGCATTAAATTTGGTGGAAATTTAATGGGATTTTTGAGGATTTTGAGTGGACTTTTGAAGGGTCATTTTGTGAGTGGAGTGTCCACCCACATGATGAGGGAGGGCAAGGGCAGCCCCCATGCGCTGCCACCCCTTGGGGTTCCCCCTCCTCCTATAAAAGGAGCCCTCCTCTCACTTCTCACTCACACCTCCTCGTGAAGGATCTCTCTCCCCTCTAGAATTTATCCCCATGGTCTCGGACTAGCGAGATACATGTTCCGTGGATTTTCGGCAAGAAAGAGTTGTGCTTCACCGCATCGCTGGAGCGAGGAGGCGGAGGTTGCTCGGTGCCTCGAACGTGTGTGCGAGCACGGATGCGCTGCTGATTTGCGGCGCTAGGACTTCCTCTCGATCTTGAGATCGGCAAGAGATCGTCTACATCAACCACGAGTTTGGACTCGTTAAGCTTTGTCGGTCTTCAAGGGTATGTTCTCTACAGATATACATCCGCCCGTTGTTTGTATCTAGTATAAATAGATCTTGGTATATAGTTCACATCGTAGGAAAATTTTTGTTTTCTATGCTGCGAACCCTTCAAAGGGTATCGAGAGGATCTATGCGTAGATACTTTACACGGTAGTACACATATGAGTATGTGGGCGATGATGATCATGTTGTTGCTCCTTTCTTGTGATTTTGGATATTGGTGGCATAGTGGGATGAAGCGGCCCGGACAAACTTTACATGTCCTCGCACATGAGACCTGTTCCACGCTTGACATGCAACTAGTTTGCATAAGTGGCTAGCGGGTGTCTGTCTCTCCTACTATAGTCAATATCTATTTTGCAAGCAAGTTGTCAACAATTTGATTATCCTCGTTAGGTTCATGTTCGAGG
Organism: Avena longiglumis; assembly: GCA_030063025.1. Lineage (NCBI taxonomy): Eukaryota > Viridiplantae > Streptophyta > Magnoliopsida > Poales > Poaceae > Avena > Avena longiglumis. Next base: position 185,356,921 of record CP125974.1, on the reverse strand, counting down.
GTAAGAACGGTTCTATCTCGAAAGCCCTCACCACGTAAAACTTGCAATGGATAAATTAGAAGCGTCTAGTTTAGATTGTTCTGGGCTAGTGTTATGATATGGTAGTGTTGTAAGTAGAAGTATGAGATGATACTCTTACAACACACATAGCGTAAAACCCATAGATTGTGGATTTACATATAGGTATGATAGTGATCATACCACGATGCACATGATAGAGATCATCTGCGGGAACCATATAATTTCACTATTAAACATATGATGTTTGATTGCATCTTATATTGCTTGTTTAGCGCTTTGTTAAGCATAATAAGATGATCCCTCATTTTAAATATCAAGATAAGAATGTGTTCTCCCTTTAGTATGCACCGATTATGTTTTCGCGCCCAAGACATCACGTGATGATCGGGTGTACTTGGATCCTCGACCATACTTGGTGTAAGACAGTTACACACCAAAAATACTAAGGTTCTAACTTGGCGAGCCTAGCATGTCTGAGACATGGCCTCGGAACACGTAACCGAAAGGTTAAGCATGAGTCATATAGTTGATATGATGCCCATTTGATGCTCGCCTTTGAAACTATACCGACTCACGTGATGATCGGACTTGGTGTAGTGGATTTGGTTCATGTAATCACCAAAAGGACACGAGGATGTCGCTTTTGAGTGGGAGTTCATTCGTAATATAGATTAGTTGAACTCAATCTATCATACACTTAGTCTAAACTTTACAAATTCTGTTGTAGATGGCACCACCGCTTTTAATTTCAATGCGTTCATGGAGAAAGAGAAACTAGCAACGAACGGTAGCAACTTTTTGAATGGGCCATGAATTTGAGGATTCTCCTCTCACTTGCACAAAAGCAATATGTGCTAGAAGCGCCGTTAGGCCCCACCTTGACGATGCCCCGACGAGGAGAAGAATGTCTATCGACTCGTCGGAGGACCACAACTTAGTTCATTGCGGCATATTGTATGGGCTAGAGCCGAACTTCAAAGCGTTCAAAACGGCAATGCTTTTGATACAATGGGTGAGTTGAAAATGATTTTCGACACACATGCTGTCAGAGAGCTACAATGCTTGAAAAGTTCTTTAGCTGCATGATGGAAGAGAACACTCCGTTAGTGAGCATGTACTCAAGATGTCGTTACGCCGATAAGCTTGTGTCCTTGGGAATAACGATTCCCATTGACTTAGGAATCCATCGTGTTCTGCAGTCGCCACCTAGCTATAAGAGCTTCGTGATGAACTATAATATGCAAGGCATGAAGAAGTCTCCCGAGCTTACCAATGCTTAAAACTGCAGAAGTGGAGATCAAAAAGGAACATCAAGTGTTGATGATCAATAGGAACACTGGTTTCAAGAAAGACAAGAAGGAAAACGGAAGGAAGTAAGGCAAGCTTTGCGCGCGCTGAAAAGAAACCCGAGTTGGACCTAAGTCCGATACCGAGTGCTACTATTGTAAGGGGACCGCCATCGAAGCGCAATCGCCCCAAGTATCCGCGCATAAGAAGGCCGGCAAGGCAAACAAAGGTATATATGATATACATGTTATTGATGTGTACTTGACTAGTGCTCGCAGAGCACCGGGTATTTGATACGGTTCGGTTGCTAATATTTGTAACTCGAATCGTGGGCATGGAACAGCGACCGCTAGCAAGGGGTGAGGTCAAGATGCGTGTCGGCAATGGATCAAACGTTGATGTGATCGCCGTCGAACGCTACCTCTCCACTTACCGTCGGGATTAGTTATAAACTTAAATAATGTTATTTGGTGCCGCGACCTTGAGCATGAACATTGTATCTGGATCATGTTTGATGCAAAGTGGTTTTTCATTCAAATCGAGAACAATGGTTGTTCCATTTATATGAATGAAATCTTTTATGGTCATGCACCAATGTTGAATGGTTTATTTCTGTTGGATCTCGATGATAATGTTACACATATTCATAATATTGATGCTAAAAGGATTAAACTTAGTGATGCTATATCCGACTGTATGTGGCACCGCCGTCTAGGTCATATTGGCATTAAACGCATGAAGAAGCTCCATTCGGATGGACTTTTAGAATCACTTGATTATGAATCATTTGATACATGTGAGCCATGCCTTATGGGCAAGATGACTAGAACGCTTTTTCGGTTCAATGGAGCAGGCGATTTATTGGAAATCATACATTCGATGTATGTGGTCCAATGAGTGTGTCGGCCGAGGTGGATATCGTTATTTTGTTACTTTCACGGATGATTTGAGTAGATACGGTTATATCTACTTGATGAAACACAAGTCTGAAACCTTTGAAAAGTTCAAGGAATTTTAATGAAGTGGAAAATCATCGTAATAGAAAGATCAAATTTCTACGGTCGACCGTGGAGGTGAGTATCTAAGTTACGAGTTTAGCACTCACATGAAAGAGTGTGGAATTGTTTCACAACTCACACCTGCCGAACACCACAAATAAATGGTGTGTCGAACGTCGAATCGTACTTTATTAGATATGGTTCGATCTATGATGTCTCCGACGGACTTGCCGTTGTCATTTTGGGTTATGCACTAGAAACTGCTGCATTCACTTTAAATCGGGCACCATCTAAATCCGTTGAAACGACACCGTATGAATTGTGGTTTGAAACAAACCTAAGCTGTCATTCTTAAAGTTTGGGGTTGCGATGTTTATGTGAAGAAACTTCAACCGGATAAACTCGAACCCAAAGCGGAAAAATGCGTCTTCATAGGATACCCTAAAGAAACTATTGGGTATTCCTTCTATCACGAATCCGAGGGCAAGGTTTTTGTTGCCAAGAATGGATCCTTTCTAGAGAAAGAGTTTCGCATGAAAGGTGTGAGTAGTCGGAAGGTAGAACTCAAGAGGTTATGGAACCTTCTCTTCAAAGTATGGCGAGTAGCGCAGGAAGTCGCTCCGGAGTTGGCTCCACCTGTTGAAGAAGGAACTAATGATAATGATCATGAAACTCCGAAGAGAGTACTACCGAACCTCGCAGTCAAACAGACGTGCAGCTCGAGCTCAGACGGAAATCTGTCATAAATTTCATGGTTGATGAAAATAATGACCTGCGACGTATGAAGAAGCGATGATGAGCCCGGATTCCAACAAATGGTTAGAAGCCATGAAATCCGAGATGGAATCCATGTATGAAAATCAAGTTTGGAACTTGGTGGAATTACCTCACGACCGAAAGGCCGTGGAGAACAAATGGATTTTCAAAAGGAAAACTGATGTCGATGGTAATGTGACCATCTATAAAGCTCGACTTGTCGCAAAGGGGTTTCGACAAATTCAAGGAGTTGACTACGATGAGACTTTCTCTCCGTAGCGATGCTAAAGTCGTTAGGATTATGTTAGCAATTGCTGCATATTTCGATTATGAAATATGGCGATGGATGTCAAAACCGCTTTCTCAATGGTAATATTGAAGAAGAGTTGTATATGATACAACCAAAGGGTTTTGTCGATCCTAAGGATGCTAACAAGGTGTGCAAGCTTCAGCGATCCATCTATGGATTGAAGCAAGCATCACGAAGTTGGAATCTCCGCTTTGATGAGGTGATCAAAGAGTTTGGATTTGTCCAAACTTATGGAGAAGCTTGTATTTACAAGAAAGTGAGTGGGAGCAATGTGGCATTTACGATACTATGTGGATGACATATTATTGATCGAATGATATAGAACTTTAAACAGTGTTAAAAGTTATCTAAACAAAGAAATTTTCAATGAAGGACCTAGGTGAAGCATCTTACATATTAGGCATAAAGATCTATAGAGATAGATCTAGGCGCCTAATAGGGCTATCGCAAAGTACATACCTTGATAAGATTTTAAAGAAGTTTAAAATGGACGGAAGTAAGAAGGGGTTCTTACCTATGTTGCAAGGAAAGACATTGAGTAAAACTCAAAATCCGGAAGAAAGAGAGATAATGGACAAAGTCCCTATGCTTCAGCCATAGGCTCTATAATGTACGCCATGCTATGTACAAGACCGGATGTGGCACACGCTATTAGTTTGACTAGTAGGTACCAATCGGATCCAGGTTCGGAACACTGGATAGCGGTCAAGAATATCCTTAAGTACTTGAGAAGAACTAAGGATATGTTTCTTGTATACGAGGTGAAGAAGAGCTCGTCGCTAAGTGTTATGTCGACGCTAGCTTTGACACCGATCCGGATGACTCTAAGTCTCAATCCGGATACGTATTTCTCATGAATGGCGGAGCGGTTAGTTGGAGGAGCTCCAAACAACCTGTGGTAGCAGGATCAACAACGGAGGCCGAATATGTTGCTGCTCGAAGCTCAGAAGCGCTTTGGATGAAGGAGTTCATATCCGAACTAGGAGTTGTGGCAAGCGCATTGGACCCAATGGTGATCTATTGTGACAACAATGGTGCCATTGCCAATGCCAAAGAGCCAAGGTCTCACAAGCATTCCAAGCATATTAAGCGCCGGTTTCACTCCATCCGCGAGCATGTCAAGGATGGAGATATAAAGATTTGTAAAGTACATACGGATCTCAATGTAGCAGATCCGTTGACTAAAACTCTCCTAGAGCAAAACATGATCAACACGAACTCAATGGGTGTTAGATATATCACTATGTAACTAGATTATTGTCTCTAGTGCAAGTGGGAGAATGAAGGGAATATGCCCTGAGAGGCAATAATAAATTGTTTATTATGTGTATTCCAAGTATATGATAGATGTTTATTTTGCATGCTATAATTGTATTAATACGGAAACGTTAATACATGTGTGTTTAATAAACAAATGTAGAAAGTTCCTAGTTAAGCCTCTCTCATAAACTAGCTCGTTGATTAACAAGATGATCAAGGTTTCACGATCATGGACATTGGATGTTGTTAATAACGGATCACAACATTAGTGTAATGATGTGATGAACATTCATCCGAAGTATAGCATTACGATCAAAGTCATTGAGTTTATATTGCTATAACAACTTACGAAGTGATCCTAATCCTTAGACCATGAGATCATGTCAATCACTAACACCGGAAGAGTTTCTTGATAACATCAAACGTCACACCGTAATGTGGTGATTATAAAGATGGGTTCAGAACTAATAAAGTGTTATGTTGAGGCTCATGGATCAAGAGTGGAATTTGTTCATCCCGATGACGGATAGATATACTCAGGCCCTCTCGGTGATATCACATTGATTAGCTTGCAAGCAAGTGATTTGATCACTAGAATGTTATATCACGGAACGAGAAAAGAGTGCATGTCAGAACGAGATCAAACTAGGTATGGAGATACCGATGATCGAATCTCGGACATGTAATATATCGTGAGACAAAGGGATTAAGATACTAGCGTAAAGGTTCCGACGATCACAAGAAAGTCATCGTTGAATGTGTGGAGTCGATGGGTCTCGGATCCGCTTCGATTATTGATCCGAGAGGGTCTCGATCATGTCCGCATTATTCACGAACCGTAGGGTGACACACTTAAGAGACACCGACATCCAATTGGAGCAAAAGTTTCATGCCGAAAGAATAAACAAGCGCAGGAATTTATTTCACTAGATACCAAACAGGTTTTCGGTGAAATTGCATAAAGTGGTTATGCATGTGAAATAGAATTCTAGCAAGGGGTTATTTGTGAATGTTTGTCATTAAAGTAATTGACAAAATTCTGAATAAAATAAAAGAGTTTTATTTAATGAGAGTTTGCATTAAATTTGGTGGAAATTTAATGGGATTTTGAGTGGGATTTTGAGTGGACTTTTGAAGGGTCATTTTGTGAGTGGAGTGTCCACCCACATGATGAGGAGGGCAAGGGGCAGCCCCATGCGCTGCCACCCCTTGGGGTTCCCCCTCCTCCTATAAAAGGAGCCCCTCCTCTCACTTCTCACTCACACCTCCTCGTGAAGGATCTCTCTCCCCCTCTAGAATTTATCCCCCATGGTCTCGGACTAGCGAGATACATGTTCCCGGTGGCTTTTCGGCAAGAAAGAGTTGTGCTTCCGCTGCATCGCTGGAGCGAGGAGGCGGAGGTTGCTCGGTGCCTCGAACGTGTGTGCGAGCACGGATGCGCTGCTGATTTGCGGCGCTAGGACTTCCTCTCGATCTTGAGATCGGCAAGAGATCGTCTACATCAACCACGAGTTTGGACTCGTTAAGCTTTGTCGGTCTTCAAGGGTATGTTCTCTACGGATATACATCCGCCCGTTGTTTGTATCTAGTATAAATAGATCTTGGTATATAGTTCACATCGTAGGAAAATTTTTGTTTTCTATGCTGCGAACCCTTCAACAATCCCATCTTGTTGCCACCAGTGGCCTACTGGATTAGTGCTCACCAAGATGGAGTACCGGCAGACTGAGAGTGTGACGAAGTCTTTCCAAAAGGTCCTCCCATACATCATTGCTAGCTTGTCTTCAGCCCCCATGAAGCATTCCAGATCCCCATGTCCGGTAACTAAAGACAATGTATGGGTCTTCCTAATGTAGTTGACTAAGCCAGAGCCATAATAGCATGTGGTTGCACACGAAAGCCACAATTGGAGAAACATGTTCAATCTCTAAGTTTCCTAGGTGGTTTTCATTTGGAGCACAACACAAAGTGAATCCCATAGACATGGTTCCTTTTGTTGCCACCCTCTCCAAAACATAAAGTGTCCACCACCTAGGTGGTTCATTGAGTCCTTGTTTTATTATGTAAAACATAAGTCCTTTTCTCAATCCTTTGTAAAATCTCAACATGTATCTCTTGTCAAAATAAAGCATGGCTAAGAATGTACAACTTCAATATTTTCACTAAGGAGTGTATAGATAATCCTATTAGGAGTTTTAGCATAGCATAAGTAGAAAATGTCTTTTCATGCATGTTTTCATAATCCACTAAGTATAATGAAAGTAGTAGGACTTTAAATGATAGTGTCACTTTCTTTTTTGTTAGGGAATGAGAGTTACTCCTTGATCTTGCTAGTCTCACACTTTGCTAATTTCACTACAATCAATCAAACAAGCATAGTATCAAGTAGCCTTCCAAACCAATATTCAAACAACATTTCACACACACAAAGCAATGGATTCCAAGTCATGCATGGGAACATGCTTAAGATGGTTCTATTCACAAGGGAGGTCTCCACTAGGCTTATAACTTTGTAAGGTCCAAATTGGTCATTTACCAAAATGGCAAAGTCATTTGCAAATGTGTTTTATCCTTAAACCATTTCCAAAACCTTTCATCATTTTATGTGGTGAAAAATATTTTCTTATCAAAGCAAAACTTTATGTTTTTCACCAAATGAGTTGCCATTGTAAAACTTGGTGTTTTTGGATCAGTAGGTTTGGTCCAAACCATTTTCTCAAAGTTTTCTTTCCATAATCATTTTCATAATAAAATCAATAATTTTATTTGGCTAGAAATTGGCTAAGTCACATACTCCAACCTAAATTTTACCAAAATCATTTTTAACACCAATGGTTGGTTCCTAGGGTCAGTATGGTCACATAAATCCATTTTGCAAAGGTTTTAACCCTAAAAACAATTTTAAACAATTTTTATACTCTAAACAAGCATACAAAAGTTTCTGCAATTTCAAACAAGTTAACAGATACTATTTTCTAAACTAAGGGCAGGGTTGGTTAGGGCTTGTCTTGCTGATTCCAACGACATAAAGTTTGTAATTTTTGGACGTGTGGATCCAAAGTTATGGAATTTACAATATTGAACATCAATTAGATCAATTCTGTTTTAAATCCAACCAGCAGAGACACGTGTCTTAATCTAATTCGTCGGTACCGGTTCGCTGGGATCGAGCTACGTGAGCCACTGGATCTAAAGCAAATCCTACGACGTAGATGCTTCCATACCCTTTCGATAAGTGACTCTATCCTAGCCAATGGATCGAGATCGAGCAGTTGGGCGAGCTCGACCTAAAGTGGGCGGCTGCCGGTGGCTAGCGGCGAGCGGTCGATGAGGCGGAGGCGATGCTATAGGAGGTGGGGATAAGGAGGGTTGCTCACCGGGCTCGGGGGTCACGAAGCTCAAGGTACTGACGGTTCGACGAGGGGCGCTCTGGTTCAGCCGCGATTCCTCGCCGGAGTAGTGGACGGCGACGGACGGTTCTGTCCACGGTCGAAGACGAGGCTGTGGTCCACGAGAAGACAAACGGAGGACTAGGTTAGACGTAGGAGATCATGGCGGAGCTGTGAGCGTGAATGAGAATGGTTGGGGTAGTCTGATTTACCAGAGAGGTTCCGCTGGAGTTTGCAGATAGACGGTGGCGCTCAGGTTGACGACGGGTTGTCGCTGCAGATCGCCCTAAGGCAAGACAGAAGCAAGTTCAGATGCGCAAGAGTAAGGCGATGATGTGCGCGTGATCTAGGAGGCGCGGGGTGGTCGGTGTTCACCTGGATTGCTTGACGGAGCAATGGCAGACGGCGGCGCTCGCTCGGTGTCGTCGTTGTTGACGCTCTGGGACGCTCGGGGACGAGCTGGGCTACGGAGATGATCGCCAGGAGGTGGGGATCACGAGAGCACGGTCGAGGAGGCAAGGGGCGGTCAGGTTTGGTCGGAATCGGAGATGGGAGTTCGTCGGAGCAGAGGGTGCTCGGGGAGGAATTGAGGGCGGTCTAAGGCGTGCCAACGCGGGGTGTCAGAGGGGAATTATAGGGGAGACACGGGCGTTTACGTCTGCGTGATCAACTCGAGTAACGGCGGTCGCGTTAAGGCGAATTGAATCCGCGGTTTGAAGGCAGCAACGGCAGTGAGGGAGAGGGCGTGGTCGTCGCGCGTGGAAGAAGAAGGAGGTGGCGGTGGGGTCCTCAGTCGGTGGAAAGGGAAGGAACGGGTCCACTTGTCGCCTCGGCGGTTTCTTTTGCGGTGCAGAAAAACGGTTCGGGAGAGGAATAAGAGGAGGTGGGGTCGTCTCGTCAGCGAGTGAGTGAGAGGGAGAAGTGGGTCCTGGTTTTCATTGACTCAGTGGGTCAGTATCTGGGTGTAAAACGTTTTCCTTCGGGGAGGGAGTACTGGGCCTAATGGGCTGGTCTGTTTTTTCCTATTTTTTTTTCTGTCTGCTTTATTTTCCTTTTCTATTTCTATTTTTCTGTTTTGAATTCCAATCAACAATTCAAACAATCAAACAAGGTTCAAATCAATTCAAACAAACAACAAACTTTTCATTTGAATTTGGTTCTGTTTGACAACATAATCCAAACCAAAGTGAAATAATATTTTATATTTATTTTAGGATCTATTTATTAATTAAATAAATGGATCATTAGTTATTTAATAAAATAGGGTTTGTTTTAATTAATATAATCTTCATTTAAAATCCAAATATTTTTAAAACCAATTCAGTAGGTTTTATTTTAAAATAAAGAATATTTGGAAATAACCTTTTATTTATGGTCCATTTACAATTAAATAAGTGGGTCTCAGTTATTAAATTAAATAGGATTTGTTTTATTGAGATAATTATTTTAAATTCTAAAATAAAGCCAAAACACTTTAGTAGGTTTTAATTATGAATATCAAATATTTGGGAAAACTTATTTTAAATATTTTAATAAGTTTTGATGTTTCAATTAAATTAGTAAAACCTTTTATTTAAATAAAGTTGGATATTAAAATCTTATTAATTTATTTAAATCAACTTTTGCTATTTTTATTCAAAAAAAATGTTTTAAATCCAAAGCTTGTCCAAGGTTTAATTTGGCTTTATAAAATAATCTTTATTTATAAATCCATCTTTTCTTTTGAATACCAAATCTTTTATTAAAGGATCCAAAATAGTATTTTCAAAACATTTTAATTTCCTTTATTAAATGTTCATCTTTATGAATCCCTTTAGGATTTTATTTAATTCAAATGGGTTTGAGGTTCCAATTGAATTCAAAAGTTTCTTCTGGTTCTGAAAATTAAACAAAGTTTTATTTTATTCATTTATTTCACATTACAAGATTTGGAAAATCTTGGGATGGGACAATTTGCAAGATCAAGAAGTGAACCAACATTCTCTACTAAAAAGGCAAGTGGCACTATCATCCATGTCCTACTATTTTCATTACACTTAGTGGATTTTTGTAACATGCATGATAAGGACTACTATATTTTATGCTATGCTAAATCCTATTAGGATATCCTTACATCCTCCTTAGTGAAAACATTGTAGTTGTAGTATGCTTAGCAATGCTTTTTATTTGGGATGGGATACATGATATGATTATATGAAGTGTTGGAAAGATATATGTTTTTATATAATAAAACAAGTACTCAATGAACCACCTGGGTGGAAAAGGATACTCAATATTTGGACAAGGTGGCAACAAAGGGAACCATGTTTATATGGCTATCTTTTTGTGTGTGCACTAGAAGAAAACCACCCAGGGACTTAGAGATTGAACATGTTTCTCGTACAGTGGCTTCCGTGTATAACCACATGCTAAATGGGCTCTGGCATAGTCAACTACATAGTGGAAGACCCATGCATTGGCATCTTTAGGTTAACTAGAATTGTGTATGGGAAATATATCCCTACATTGGTGCCTAGTAGACAAGCTAGCATTGTGTATTGGGAGGACTTCTATGGAAAGACTTTGTCACATTCTCGATCTGCCAGTACTCCATTTGGTGTGTACTTATCCAGCGTCCACTGGTGGCATCAAGACGAGATTGTGTCATGTGGGTAAAGTGTACAACTTCTGCAGAAGATCAAATTCTAAGTACTTAGCCGTGTCCCCGGTTATGGACAATTCTGAGCAACTAAGGCCTGAAGATATGGAAGATCTCGACATTCCAATTTCTCAAAGTAAAACTTGATGGTGACAACAAGGGATTAGAAGCACTTGGAGTTTTCCAAGGAGTTCAGAAAGATTTGACAAAAGATCAAAACTATTTTGAAAAGATAGGATAAAACTATATTGCTTTCTGCAAATGAGCCTAAACCCTACTTAGCCAAATATGCATGTAATGATAGGATTCACTTATTTCTACATAGTGGTGAAACTTGCCAATACAATTCAAATGTATTGACCCTTGTGGATGCAACTTATTATGTTGCAGGTTTGTTTGATGTTAGTGAAGTGTGTTGAATAGGATTACAAGTCTACAACCAACATGATTGCCTGTGGCACTTTGAAGATGAAGGACTCCATGCTATATAGTTATTCTGCTGCATTGTAATAGATAGCCAAATGAGCTATGTAAGATGTAAAGAATTATTTTATTCCTGGTTATAAAGTTGTATTATGACCCTTGTTTCTTGATATTACATCTTAACTGTGGATGCTAGCTATTGATCCAGGGACTAGCATTGTAAACACAGAGATCTCTACCTTATTAAAGGTTGGGACCTCTACATTACACCACACTTCTTTTGGAGAGAGACACACTCTGTTTCTATTGCCTAGAACACTCTAGTTTTCATTCTTATTGTTCTGTGAGTGTTCACTTTTGCTAGCACTGCGTTTAGCTGATACGTTGGAAACGTATCTATAATTTTTGATGCTCCATGCTTGTTTAGTATCTACTTTTCTTTACTTTTCCACACTTTGAGGTGCTTTTTACATGTTTTCTGGTACTAACCTTTTAACAAGTTGCAACAGTGCCAGATGCCTGTTTTCTGCTGTTTTTGGTTTCAGAAAAGTTAGTATAGAAATATTCTCGGAATTGGACGGGACAAACGTCAAAGTCAATTACTTTCCGTGGGGAACAATAAGTCCAGAGGGGAGCCGGAGGGGCCATCCAGGGGGGGCAGACCCACCCTACGCGTGGGTGGGCCTAGTCCCGCGCCTGGCTAGGGTTTGGGCACCTTGTCTACCTCCTCGGCCTCCCCCCTCGCCTATAAGAAGCCCCTGATGCAGAAACCCTAAGCACCCGATCAAATCTCCACGAAACCATCTATAGCCGCCGCCACCATCGTCCCTAGATTGGGGGATCAGAAGTTCTTCCGGCATCCTGCCGGAGGGGATATCATCCCGGAGGCCTTCTCTCTGGTATGATGCGTGAGTAGTTCCACCTTGGACTACAGGTCCATGTAGTAGATAGATGGTTGTATCTCCTCCTTTGTGCTTTCATATATAGATCTTGTGAGCTCCGTTCATGATCAAGATCTAATCTATTTTTAATCATGCATGTTCTGTTTGAGGGGATCCGATGGATATTGAGACTATTATGTTGGTTTGATTAATGGTTTTGTCTTTATGATTCTATCATATCTTTGTTGTTTGTGATATTGCATGCTCTCCGTTGTTAGTAGCTATCTTGGCCAAGTAGTTGCTAGTGACTCCAAGAGGGGGTATTTATGCTCGATAGTGGGTTCATGCCTCTAGTTTCCAAGGGAAGTGACAGAAATCTCTTCGGTTGTAGATGTGTTGTTGCCACTAGGGAGAAAACAACGGTCTCTTGTTCATGGAACATGTGGATGTCACATCCCAAGATTCTCCAAATCTTGTAATGTGAAAAATAAATGAATAAAATAAAACTTTGTTTGATTTTCAGAGACAGAAGAAACTTTTTGAAATTCAATTGGAACTTCAAACCCATTTGAATTAAATAAAATCCTAAAGGGATTCATAAAGTTAAACATTTACTAAGGGAAATTAAAAATGTTTTGGAATTACTATTTTGGATCCTTTAATAAAAGATTTGGTTTTCAAAAGAAAAGATGGATTTATAAATAAAGATTATTTAATAAAGCCAAATTAACCCTTGACCAAACTATGGGAATTAAAACATTTAGTTTTAATAAAGTTTTATTTAAAATAAAATAATAAGGAATTAATATCAAATTTTATTCAAATAAAAGGTTTTACCATTTTAATTAAAACATCAAAACTTATTAAATTGTTTTAAATAGGTTTTCCAAGTATTTTATATTCTCTAATAAAACCTACTAAAGTGTTTTGGCTTTATTTTAGATTTCAAAATAAATATCTCAATAAAACAAATCCTATTGGATTTAATAATGAAAGTCTATTATATTAATGAATAATGGACACTAAAATAAAAAGGTTATTTTGTTTTAAAACAAATTTCCAAATATTATGTATTTCCCAAATTAAACCTACTTTTGATTTTGAAAATATTTAGGTTTCAAATAAAGATTTTATTAATAAAATCAAACCCTATTTGATTTAATAACTAAGGTCCATTTTATTATTAAAGGACCCTAAGGTAAAAGGATTATTTTATTTTAAACAGGTTTTTCAAATATTCTTTATTTCCAAATAAACCCTACTGATTTGGTTTTGAAAGCATTTGGATTTCAAATGAGGATTTTATTAAATAAACCAAACCTTGTTTTATTAATAAACCATGGACCATTTTATTTAATTAATAAATGGAACCTAAAAAGATTTAAAATATTATTTTATTTAGGATTTTGGTTCAGTTACTAAAGAACCAAGTTCAAAATTGTGAAGTGTGGTGTTTGTTTGAATTTATTTTGTTGATGTTTGGTTGTTTGAAATTCAAAAACAGGAAATAGATTTGGAAAAAGAAAAAGAAATCATATAGAAAAAAATAGAACAAAACGAGCAGCCCAACCATCTGGCCCAGCTCCAGCCCATCTAGCCCAACTTCCCTCCCCCGAAAGAAAACGTTTCACACTACTTTTAAAACCCACCCAGCAACCGACAAGTGGACCCCTCCCCTTCTTCTTTTCTTTCACTGCCAGCGGACCCCACACTGCCTCCTCCTTCTTCTTCCCCGCGTGACCACTTCTCCCCTCACCGCGCGGCAGTTTCTTCCCGTTGATAGCTCCATCAATCCGCGTTAATCCGTGCATTAAACCTCGCCGCGACCACGCCCTTTTAATCGCCTCACTCTCTCCTCCGTTTTTCCCCAAACACCACCTCCCCTCTGCCTCCAGGCCGCCCCAATTTCCCTCTGTACCGCTGCTACTGCGACGACCCTCCTCGCCAATTCCGGCCAAGACTCGCCGCCCCTCTCCTCCCCGACCAAGATCACAGCATTCCCACTCTCAGGCGCATCTGCTAGTGCATCCAACTCGACCGCGGGTACCCTGTAACCTCGCCTTCGAAAACGGACACCGTCGCCACCGTCTGCTTCATCTCCGGCGAAGCCCACAGGTAGTATCTGACCACCCCGCGCCGTCTAGTTCACGCACGCGACTCTGTCTTGTTCCTGCGCATCTAACCGTGTCGTCATTTCACTTTGAGGTGATCCACAGCGCCGTCCCCGACGACCACCTGACGCGTCCGTCGCCGTTCCCAACTCCGGCGAGGAATCACGGCTGAACCAGTGCGCCCCCTGTCAAACCGCAAGCGAGTTGAGCGTCAGTGTTGCATTTCGAACCTGGTGAGCATCCTCCCCCTCTTGTTCGCGTCCTGTTTCGCTAGCGCCGCCGCCAACTAGCCGTTCCGCCGCTCGCCGTCGACCTAGCGCCGCCAGTCCTTGGCCAGGCAGCAGGAGCCGTCCGATGTCGATCGGATGGATAAAATAGAACCACTTACCGAAGGGGTATGCGTTGATCTGCGCTGCACATTTTCAGTTAGATCCAACGCACCCCAGTAGACGATCCGAGCGAACCGTTATTGCCCTATCAGAAGCAGCCACGTGTACAGGAATCGATTTAAAAACAGAATTTTGATCTGATTAGAATACAAATTTGTAATTGCTATAACTTTCAAACCACACGTCCAAATTTGGCAAATTTTATATCAATGAAATCAGGAGAACAAGCCCTAGCCAACCATGGCCTTAGTTTGATCAATATTATCTGTTAGCTGGTTTGAATTTGCAGAAACATTTGTGTACTTGTTTAGAGTATAAAAATTGTTTAAAATTGATTTTAGGATTAAATATTTTGCAAAATGGATTTGTGTGATCTTACTAACCCTAGGAACCAACCCTTTGTTAAAAATGATTTTGGTGAAATATAGGATGAATTATTTAACTTAGCCATTTTCTAACCAAATAAAACTCATTAATTTTATTATGGAAATGTTTTTGCAAAGAAAACTTTGGGAAAATGTTATGGACCAAAATTACTGACCCAAAACACCAAGCCTTGCCAAGGGCAACTCACTTGGTGAAGAACATAAAGTTTTGCTTTGAAAAGAATAATTTTCACCACATAAAATGTTGAATGGATTTTAAAATAGATTTTAAGCAAAACCCTCTAACTAATGACTTTGCCATTTTGGTAAATGACCAATGTGGACCTTACAAAGTTTATAAACCTAGTAGAGACCAACCTTGCAATAGAACCCTCTTTTGCATGACTTAGGATCCATTGCTTTGTGTATGTGAAATATTGTTTGAATGTTGATTTGGAATGCTACTTGATACTATGCTTGTTTGATTGTAGTGAAATTAGCAAAGTGTGAGACTAGCAAGATCAAGGAGTGACTATCATTCCCTAACAAAAAGGCAAGTTACACTATCATACAAAAGACCTACTATTTTCATTATACTTAGTGGATTTTGTAAACATGCATGAAAATGTTTTATACTTATGCTATGCTAATCCTAATAGGATTCCTTATACACTCCTTAGTAGAAATATTGAAGTTGTACATGCTTAGCCAAGCTATGTTTTGAAAAGAGATACATGTTGAGATTTTACAAAGGTTGAGAAAAGGACTTGTGTTTCTATATAATAAATCAAGGACTCAATGAACCACCTAGGTGGTGGACACTTTATGTTTTGGAGAAGGTGGCAACAAAAGGGAACCATGTCTATGGCAATCACTTTGTGTTGTGCTCCAAATGAAAACCACCTAGGAAACTTAGAGATTGAACATGTTTCTCCAATTGTGGCTTTCGTGTACAACCACATGCTATTATGGCTCTGGCTTAGTCAACTACATTAGGAAGACCCATACATTGTCTTTAGTTACCGGACATGGGGATCTGGAATGCTTCATGGGGGCTGAAGACAAGCTAGCAATGATGTATGGGAGGACCTTTGGAAAGACTTCGTCACATTCTCAGTCTGCCAAGATTCCATCTTGGTGAGCACTAATCCAGTAGGCCACTGGTGGCAACAAGATGGGATTGTGTCATGTGGGTAAAGTGTACTCCTTCTGCAGAAGTTAATAAAATCTAAGTACTTAGCCGTGTCCCCGGTTATGGACAATACTGAGCAACTAAAGTTTGAACTATGGGAGATCTCGACATTCTAATTTCTAATATAAAAACTTGATGCACTTGGGGGTACCAAGGAATTCAAAGAGATTTTGTTAAGCTTGTTGCACTTGGGGTTACCAAGGTGCACAAGAGCATGATGTACTTGGGGTTACCAAGGAACTCATGATTTTGATAAAACTTGTTGCACTTGGGGTTACCAAGTTGCTCAAGGGATTTTGACAAGGACTTGAACACTTGAGTTTCTACCAAGGAGTTCAAGGAACTTGGAAAAAGAGATTTGACAAAGGACCAAAACCATTTTGAAAAGATAGGATAAAATTTGCTTTATGCAAATAAGCCTTAAACTCTACTTAGCAAAATATGCATATAATGATAGGATCCATTCTTATTATACATAAAAGTGAAACTTGCCAATACAATTCAGAATGTATTGACCCTTGTGGCTGTAACTTGTAATGTTGCAGATTGATTGTTTTAAATGAAGATTGATTGATTGACTAGGACTACAAAGCCTACAACCAACATCTGCCTGTGGCACTATGAAGATGAAGGACCCCATGATTATAATTATTCCGCTGCAATGTAATGTAATAGCCAATGAGCTATGTATGATGTAATAGAATTATGTTATTCCTGGTTATAAAGTTATAATATGACCTTTGTATCTTGATATTACATCTTAACTGTGGATGCTAGCTATTGATCCAGGGACTAGCATTGTAAAACACAGGAGGACCCTACCTTATTAGGTTGGGACCCCTACAGATGGTATCAGAGCATTGTGTTGCCTGTAGGATTTGTAAACCCTAGGATTGGACAAAACCCATAGTTGTCTTATTTCAAAACTTATTTACAAAACAAACTTGTAAATTCTTTCCTCAACCATTTTGGTTTTGATTCTACATCTCTTACTTTTCAAACTTGATGGATAGAGCCTACCCCATGGCCAAAGACTTCACCATGTGAAAAGGACTTCTTCAACTTCTTCAACTCTAATGACTTCAACATCTTCAGCCTCTTCACCAAGGACTTCCAACTTGGATAACACTAAGGACCACGAGTGAAACAAGGAAAATCTTACTCAAGATTTAGAGACTGAGGGAATGCAAAATAAGAAGAAACCATCAATAACTTTGAAGTGTTGTAACCAAGAGTTTGTCTCAAGGAAGCCATGATCTCATGCAAAGGGAAGAAAGATCACAAGTGAACCATATAGATGGACCACCATATTTTAGTTAAGTCAAACCCACCAACTTATGAGGTGTAGCAAAAATATTTTGTTGCCTAAAAAAGTTCTTGAACTTTGTTGTTTGAGTGGAAAGTTTGTTTTGTGATTGCGTGCACATTGCTTGTGTGAATTGTGATGTGTGTGATTAGAAATATTTCCTCAGAAAAATCTTGCCCATTCTAATCTTCCTTCAACACAAACAGATGACTACTCCAAAGGACTCCAACATCAAGGTTGATGACACCAACACCAACCAAGCTGACAGCATGAGAGAGCTCATAGCAACCCAACATCAGTTGAACCAACTGACAGCTCAGTTCCTAGCCAACAATAGTGATAAAGATCCAACACTGCAAAAGTTTTTGGAGGAACAATCCCAATTGATGCTTAAGGTGACTAATCAAATGATTAGCATGGAAGAAAGCTATCCTAGAAGTGTGTATGATAACAAGGACGACAAGAATGTTATTCTTGATGGAGCCCCAGCTTGCGTTATTTGTGGAGACAAGGATCATACTTCCACGGAGCATGAAGGACAATGCCCCAATTGTGATGAAGACCATCCTGTTGGACAATGCCCCACCTCTCAAGCTACATGCTACCTTTGTGAAGGAAGTGATCATACTCCTGGTCTATGTCCCATCTATGCCATGGTAGAACAAAGGAAACAAGAAGGATCCAAGTCTACCAAAGGAAAAGGACCACTTATACCTCCAAACAAGACAACCCAATTCAAAGGATCAAAGAAAATCAAGAAGCCCAAGCAAGACATGAGCCTTGCACAATGTCGTAAATGTAAGGAAATGGGACACTACTCCAGTGGATGCCCAGAGAACAAGAAGAATAAAGGGATTGACCAAGTGTGGTGCAACAACTGTAACGAACCAGGTCATTATGTAGCAACTTGCCCACAAGAGCCACGTAAAGAACTCAACGACATTCATTGTTTCAACTGCAAGAATCCAGGACATTATGCAAGCAACTGTCCAGAAAGGATGAAGAACAAGTTGAACAAGCCTATGGAGAAACTCAACCTTGGTCCATGAGTCAAGCATAGGAATAAAGCAAAGGTTTAACATAGAGAAAATCCAGGACCCAAGAAGGCCAATATGTAATTTTTGTTTGAAAATTTTTAAGGGTGGTAGTACCCTAGTTGTTTGAACCTGCTTGTAACCCTAGCCTTCCCAAATCTCGGGACGAGATTTATTTTAAGGGTGGTATCCTGTCACATCCCAAGATTCTCCAAATCTTGTAATGTGAAAAATAAATGAATAAAATAAAACTTTGTTTGATTTTCAGAGCCAGAAGAAACTTTTTGAAATTCAATTGGAACTTCAAACCCATTTGAATTAAATAAAATCCTAAAGGGATTCATAAAGTTAAACATTTACTAAGGGAAATTAAAAATGTTTTGGAATTACTATTTTGGATCCTTTAATAAAAGATTTGGTTTTCAAAAGAAAAGATGGATTTATAAATAAAGATTATTTAATAAAGCCAAATTAACCCTTGACCAAACTATGGGAATTAAAACATTTAGTTTTAATAAAGGTTTATTTAAAATAAAATAATAAGGAATTAATATCAAATTTTATTCAAATAAAAGGTTTTACCATTTTAATTAAAACATCAAAACTTATTAAATTGTTTTAAATAGGTTTTCCAAGTATTTTATATTCTCTAATAAAACCTACTAAAGTGTTTTGGCTTTATTTTAGATTTCAAAATAAATATCTCAATAAAACAAATCCTATTGGATTTAATAATGAAAGTCTATTATATTAATTAATAATGGACACTAAAATAAAAAGGTTATTTTGTTTTAAAACAAATTTCCAAATATTATGTATTTCCCAAATTAAACCTACTAATTTGATTTTGAAAATATTTAGGTTTCAAATAAAGATTTTATTAATAAAATCAAACCCTATTTGATTTAATAACTAAGGTCCATTTTATTATTAAAGGACCCTAAGGTAAAAGGATTATTTTATTTTAAACAGGTTTTTCAAATATTCTTTATTTCCAAATAAACCCTACTGATTTGGTTTTGAAAGCATTTGGATTTCAAATTAGGATTTTATTAAATAAACCAAACCTTGTTTTATTAATAAACCATGGACCATTTTATTTAATTAATAAATGGAACCTAAAAAGATTTAAAATATTATTTTATTTAGGATTTTGGTTCAGGTTACTAAACAGAACCAAGTTCAAAATTGTGAAGTGTGGTGTTTGTTTGAATTTATTTTGTTGATGTTTGGTTGTTTGAAATTCAAAAACAGGAAATAGATTTGGAAAAAGAAAAAGAAATCATATAGAAAAAAATAGAACAAAACGAGCAGCCCAACCATCTGGCCCAGCTCCAGCCCATCTAGCCCAACTTCCCTCCCCCGAAAGAAAACGTTTCACACTACTTTTAAAACCCACCCAGCAACCGACAAGTGGACCCCTCCCCTTCTTCTTTTCTTTCACTGCCAATGACCCCACCGCCTCCTCCTTCTTCTTCTTCCCAGTGACCACTTCTCCCTCACCGCAGCGATTTCTTCCCGTTGATAGCTCCATCAATCCGCGTTAATCCGTGCATTAAACCTCGCCGCGACCACGCCCTTTTAATCGCCTCACTCTCTCCTCCGTTTTTCCCCAAACACCACCTCCCCTCTGCCTCCAGGCCGCCCAATTCTCCGCACTGCTACTCTGACGACCCTCCTCGCCAATTCCGGCCAAGACTCGCCGCCCCTCTCCTCCCCGACCAAGCTCACAGCATTCCCACTCTCAGGCACATCTGCTAGTGCATCCAACTCGACCGCGGGTACCCTGTAACCTCGCCTTCGACAACGGCCACCGTCGCCACCGTCTGCTTCATCTCCGGCGAAGCCCACAGGTAGTATCTGACCACCCCGCGCTGTCTAGTTCACGCACGCGACTCTGTCTTGTTCCTGCGCATCTAACCGTGTCGTCATTTCGCTTTGAGGTGATCCATAGCGCCGTCCCGACGACCACCTGACGCGTCCGTCGCCGTTCCCAACTCCGGCGAGGAATCACGGCTGAACCAGTGCGCCCCCTGTCAAACCGCAAGCGAGTTGAGCGTCAGTGTTGCATTTCGAACCTGGTGAGCATCCTCCCCGTCTTGTTCGTGTCCTGTTTCGCTAGCGCCGCCGCCAACTAGCCATTCCGCCGCTCGCCGTCGACCTAGCGCCGCCAGTCCTTGGCCAGGCAGCAGGAGTCGTCCGATGTCGATCGGATGGATAAAATAGAACCACTTACCGAAGGGGTATGCGTCGATCTGCGCCGCACATTTTCAGTTAGATCCAACGCACCCCAGTAGCCGATCCGAGCGAACCGTTATTGCCCTATCAGAAGCAGCCACGTGTACAGGAATCGATTTAAAAACAGAATTTTGATCTGATTAGAATACAAATTTGTAATTGCTATAACTTTCAAACCACACGTCCAAATTTGGCAAATTTTATATCAATGAAATCAGGAGAACAAGCCCTAGCCAACCATGGACTTAGTTTGATAAATAGTATCTGTTAGCTGGTTTGAATTTGCAGAAACATTTGTGTACTTGTTTAGAGTATAAAAATTGTTTAAAATTGATTTTAGGATTAAATCTTTTGCAAAATGGATTTGTGTGATCTTACTGACCCTAGGAACCAACCCTTTGTTAAAAATGATTTTGGTGAAATATAGGATGAATTATTTAACTTAGCCATTTTCTAACCAAATAAAACTCATTAATTTTATTATGGAAATGTTTTTGCAAAGAAAACTTTGGGAAAATGTTATGGACCAAACTTACTGACCCAAAACACCAAGCCTTGGCAAGGGCAACTCACTTGGTGAAGAACATAAAGTTTTTCTTTGAAAAGAATAATTTTCACCACATAAAATGTTGAATGGATTTTAAAATAGATTTTAAGCAAAACCCTCTAACTAATGACTTTGCCATTTTGGTAAATGACCAATGTGGACCTTACAAAGTTTATAAACCTAGTAGAGACCAACCTTGCAATAGAACCCTCTTTTGCATGACTTAGGATCCATTGCTTTGTGTATGTGAAATATTGTTTGAATGTTAATTTGGAATGCTACTTGATACTATGCTTGTTTGATTATAGTGAAATTAGCAAAGTGTGAGACTAGCAAGATCAAGGAGTGACTATCATTCCCTAACAAAAAGGCAAGTTACACTATCATACAAAAGACCTACTATTTTCATTATACTTAGTGGATTTTGTAAACAGGCATGAAAATGTTTTATACTTATGCTATGCTAATCCTAATAGGATTCCTTATACACTCCTTAGTAGAAATATTGAAGTTGTACATGCTTAGCCAAGCTATGTTTTGAAAAGAGATACATGTTGAGATTTTACAAAGGTTGAGAAAAGGACTTGTGTTTTTATATAATAAGTCAAGGACTCAATGAACCACCTAGGTGGTGGACACTTTATGTTTTGGAGAAGGTGGCAACAAAAGGGAACCATGTCTATGGCAATCACTTTGTGTTGTGCTCCAAATGAAAACCACCTAGGAAACTTAGAGATTGAACATGTTTCTCCAATTGTGGATTTCGTGTACAACCACATGCTATTATGGCTCTGGCTTAGTCAACTACATTAGGAAGACCCATACATTGTCTTTAGTTACCGGACATGGGGATCTGGAATGCTTCATGGGGGCTGAAGACAAGCTAGCAATGATGTATGGGAGGACCTTTTGGAAAGACTTCGTCACATTCTCAGTCTGCAATTACTCCATCTTGGTGAGCACTAATCCATGAGGCCACTGGTGGCAACAAGATGGGATTGTGTCATGTGGGTAAAGTGTACTCCTTCTGGAAGTTAATAAAATCTAAGTACTTAGCCGTGTCCCGGTTATGGACAATACTGAGCAACTAAAGTTTGAACTATGGGAGATCTCGACATTCTAATTTCTAATATAAAAACTTGATGCACTTGGGGGTACCAAGGAATTCAAAGAGATTTTGTTAAGCTTGTTGCACTTGGGGTTACCAAGGTGCACAAGAGCATGATGTACTTGGGGTTACCAAGGAACTCATGATTTTGATAAAACTTGTTGCACTTGGGGTTACCAAGTTGCTCAAGGGATTTTGACAAGGACTTGAACACTTGAGTTTCTACCAAGGAGTTCAAGGAACTTGGAAAAAGAGATTTGACAAAGGACCAAAACCATTTTGAAAAGATAGGATAAAATTTGCTTTATGCAAATAAGCCTTAAACTCTACTTAGCCAAATATGCATATAATGATAGGATCCATTCTTATTATACATAAAAGTGAAACTTGCCAATACAATTCAAAATGTATTGACCCTTGTGGCTGTAACTTGTAATGTTGCAGATTGATTGTTTTAAATGAAGATTGATTGATTGACTAGGACTACAAAGCCTACTACCAACATCTGCCTGTGGCACTATGAAGATGAAGGACCCCATGATTATAATTATTCCGCTGCAATGTAATGTAATAGCCAATGAGCTATGTATGATGTAATAGAATTATGTTATTCCTGGTTATAAAGTTATAATATGACCTTTGTATCTTGATATTACATCTTAACTGTGGATGCTAGCTATTGATCCAGGGACTAGCATTGTAAAACACAGGAGGACTCTACCTTATTAGGTTGGGACCCCTACAGTGGACTGTTTACCTTACATACTTTGCTTAAAGCAGTTGTTTGTTGCTTGCAACTTAATACTGGAGGGGGTTCAGATGATAACCTGAAGGTGGACTTCTAGTCATAGATGCAGTTGGATGGCGGTCTATGTATCTTGTTGTATTGCCCAATCGAATCTCATAGGATCTTTCTAACTAGTAATTGCATTGTTATGCCTTGCTCAGTTCCTGTTAATTGCCCTACTGTAATTTGTTTACCCTTCATGCCATGTTGTTTATCTAAGGAGAGCACCTCTAGTGAACTATGGACCCCGGTCCAATCTTTACCATTGATACATCTTCCACAATTACTTGTTTACTTGCTGCAAACCATTACCTTCCACACCATACGTTTAATCCTTTGTTACAGCAAACCGGTGAGCTTGACAACCTCACTGATTCGTTGGGGCAAAGTCTTGAGTTTGTGTTGTGCATGTCTCCGTGTTGCTTGCAACACCTGTGTGACGTTTGCTTCCTCCTAATAGTTCGATAACCTTGGTCTCTATAAAGGGAAAACTTGTTGTTGTGCTGCTTCACACCTTGATCTTGGGGTTCCCAACAAGACTCCACATCAAGCACCAAGTTCTCTGGCGCCACCAAGGAGTCATCAACAAGTTTTCTGGCGCCGTTGCCGGGGAGGCTAAGGACGTCTTCACTAGGGGATTCCTTCACTTCCTTTCTCTTTACTTTGTTTTTAGTTTGCTTTGTTTCTGTTGCTTGGTTTTGTTTGCCTCTTTCCAAAAAATCCAAAAAATTAGTCTAGTTTGATTTGCTTGCTTTATTCAAAAACACAAAAAAATTAGTTCCTGCTCTAGCTACCACCTTGCTCTAGCTCACCATGTTGATCCCAAAGTTCGCCCTGAAAGATCTTGCAATAGGTAGTGGCTCCATAATTGGGAAAGATAATATTGAAGAATTCTTTAATTATGTTAGCAAGCATGAGGATATTGAGGATAAATCTATAGCAGAACTTTCTCCCAGTTATGAGATTGCTGCAGCTTCTTTAGTTCATATGTTGGAGGCTAGGTTTGTTAGCCTTAAACCCTTCATACAATTCTTGTTCCTAAAACTAAAATAAGAAAAGAATGTTGAAAAGAGGGATTTCATCCTTGAAACTTTATCAAAAGAATTCCATGATGTTGATAGGGAAGCCAAAAAGGTCTTTGAGCATTTCAATATGGTAGGCTCAACTGTAGATGCTCTGGGTATTTCTGAAAAAACTAAGAAAGAGAAGAAAGCCTTTGAAAAGAATTTTGATTGGATTGCTCCTGAAAATCTTTTTGATGAAGGTAGTAGACCAAAGAGAGATGAGAAGGGATCCCTAAAAAACCATTTGGATGAGATACCTTTCATAGTTCAAGACTTTGCAAGTATGGATGTTAATGCTTCCTCATTTGAAAATACTTGATTCTTCTTGCTTCTTGTGCCTAACTTAAAAGCATTAAAGAAAAGTACTTGTTGGGAGATAACCCAAGAGTTTCCTTGAGTCTTGGAAGTTATTACTTCAGTAATGACCTCTCCTTATCCTTTTTGTTTGCTTTTTGTACCAAGAGTGGCCTCTAATGAGAGGGAAGCAAGATTTGGGGAGTTGCTGTCCCGAAACAGATTTCTGTCCTCCACCAAAAAAAATCCTAAGGAGGCTCTGTAACACGGATAGAGCTCAAAATTAACGAATACATCCCCCAGTATGTAAAATAACTTTCGTTAACTCAACACTTTTTGATTTGAGCAACAGAAGATGTTCGAAAAAATCCGTTTCTACCTTCTGGTCTGTTTTGACAGATTTCTGCCATTATTTGCATTTGCTTCTTATTGATTCCTTTTTATTTATTTTTAGGTGAATTGAGCTTTTTGAAGGAGTTACTACAATAGATTGTATTTTTAGTGAAAATACTTGCTGTTCCAAAGCTTTGCCAGAGGTCTAATGTCTTTTGAATACACTAATGTTGATAATGAAGATTGTGTGACGTTTGTATGAAGGAAAAATGTTAGGTGTAGAGAGAGAATGATGCAATGAGATGAAGAATGGACAAAAGCTCAAGCTTGGGGATGCCACCATGGTGTCACCCCAAGAAATATCCAAGAGGTACAAGCGTCAAAGCTTGGGGATGCCCAAGGCATCCCCTTCTTCATCAATAAAAAGCTCAGGTCTATCTAGACGCTTCGTTTTTATTGTTTCATGCACAGTTGTGTTGTTATTGGAGCGTCTTAGTTTTCATTTTCTTTTCTTAGTTTGTTTGGTTTTCTAAAGTAGTTTGGACCCCCGTTCTCGCTGTGTTGATTTGCAAATAAGTTTGCTTGGTGTTGGAAAGGAGTAGTAAGTTCTTGCTTGAAGTGCAAGAGGAGCTTGCATTGAATGTGACTTAGACTTTAGCATGAAATTCTAGGTGTTGTTTTGACCTTATGCTTAGTGATTATTGTTGTAGCATGTCTTGTTCCAAACAATTGGGATTGCTTAGCGTGCCTTGAAGAAATTATGCGTTGTTTTAGCATGCAAAAGCATAGTATTGCGGTATTCTCCTTTGATGCTTTGCTTGGGTTGACTTGGCACATGCTCGCACCATGTTATGACTCTCACAAGTCACCATATCCTTTATGATCATTTAGTCCTTAACTTGTAGTACCACTCTTTGCTTTGATTAGTATGCTTTGTTGCATTGCATGATTTTGGCCATTATTGCTCTCTTAATTGGTTGCTCCCAGTGTTTTGCTAGCCTCCACTTGTATGAGTAAGTTCTACTCATGCCTCCAACTCCCAAGAAACCAAGTTATTCCAAAGTGTCCACTATAAACTCCTATGCAAGGTGTGTTACACCATTCCAAGTATATTCTTGTTTTCATCTATCTTCGAATTAAAAACATTTTGTTATGTGAAAACTTAGTGATTAAAGCCGTCACGAACTTGATGGCACTATTTATTATTTGCCCTAATAAACTTGAACCATTGTGACAACTTTTTTGTATATGCTTGAACTTATAAGTTGGAATTAGCAGAACCGTGCTGTCACGGCGAACGTTTTCAACATTGCACTTGTACCTTGCTGTACACAGTTGATATCATGTTCTTTTGTCTATGGATGTCACCAGTTGTAGAGGTCCCAAACTTTATAAGGTAGAGATCCCTGTGTTTACAATGCTACTCCCTGGATCAATAGCTAGCATCCACAGTTTAAGATGTAATATCAAGAAACAAAGGTCATAATATAACTTTATAACCAGGAATAAAATAATTCATTACATCTTACATAGCTCATTTGGCTATCTCATTACAATGTAGCAAAAATAACTAAGTATCATGGAGTCCTTCATCTTCAAAGTGCCACGGGCAATCATGTTGGTTGTAGACTTGTAATCCTATTCAACACACTTCACTAACATCAAACAAGCCTGCAACATAATAAGTTACAGCCACAAGGGTCAATACATTTGAATTGTATTGGCAAGTGATACTATGGTAGAGTAGTGGTATCTATCATCTATATGCATTTGGCTAAGTGTAGTTGGGGCTTGCTTTGCTCAAAATAAGGTTTTCCTTATAAGTTGAAAAACACTAGGTTTTTGTTTCTCAAAATCATCCAAGGAACAACCAATGAATATTGGTTAACCTTTACCCTTGTTCAAACACAAGTTTTGAACTTAGAAATTGGGATGAGGAGATCCTTGATAGCTTCCATGTCTTAATGCTCAAATTGTCCATTGTCGGGGACACGGCTAAGTACTTAGATTTTACTCTCTTGGGAGGTGGTGCACTTTCCCCACAAGACTCGACATGCATCGAGACAAGATCTTTCAAAAGCCTTCCCTTAGACCAAATCGACGCGTTCCAAACCTATCACCCCCTACCACCAACTGTCCATCAAGCTAAGTTATTGCAACCTATATGATCCAGGCAGAGCCCATAATGCCATGTGGCTGCACTTGAAGCTTCTCAACATTTGACATCTCAAATCTCTTTGTTCCTGGGTGGCTTTCCACAAGTTAGATACACTAGGGTAGGCCATGAATATAGGGCCCTGTGTAACCACTCAACATAAACCTTTCACACCAATCCACCTAGGTGATCATTCACATAGTTGTTTTATTAATCAAAACACAAGTCATTGACTTAGAAATATTTCATAGCATGAATATAATCCACCCTTGTTTTCTATTATCTAAGCTAAGCATGAAACATGACAAGTTTCCTAACTTAGGATAATTCTACTAAGTCATCATATAGGATTTCCCATGGCATAACTTATACTTAGAAAATAACCATGCAAATCCTACTCAAAATATCACTAATGCATAGTGAAAATAATAGGACAAAAATGTATGAAGCACCACTTTCCTTTTTGGTAGAGAAACTAAGTTCACCCCTTTATCTTGCAATTGTCACACTCTTCAAAGTTCACTACAATTCAAACAAAGCACAAATTCAAACTAGCATTCAAACAATTCATCACATAAAATAAAGAAACAAAACCATGCATGCAAGCATACAAAGATTGTTTTATTTGGAAATTTGGTTTTTAATAGGCTATAAATATTTTAAAACACTTTTTGGTTATTTATAAAAGTGTAAAAAATCATTTAAAATCAAGTTAGTGTAAATAGGCCATTTAATTCATTTTTGTTTTGCTAGAAATGATTCAAACCAAAGTAATAATTTCTAGTGTTTTCCAAATATATTTTTGAACACAAATGTTAGTGTTTTAATATCAAAGTGTTTAATACTAATCCATTTGCAAAAGGTTTCACCCAAAATCAATTTTTAAATCAAAGCAACATTTTTATTTTGCTAGAAATGCCTTTAAACAAAGTAATAATTTTTCTAGGATTCATCAAATATATTTTTAAATCCAAAACTTAGTGTTTAGGGTCAGAGAGTTTAAATCAAACAATTTTCAAAAGGTTTTACTCAAAAAGCATTTTTAAACCATAACAAATATTTTTGTTTTAATAGAAATGTCTTTATTCAAGTAATAATTCCTTGTGTTTATAAAAATATAATTCTTAACTCAAAAGTTGGTTTTTATGGTCAGTAGGTTCAAAACAAAACATTTGCAAAAGATTTTACCCTAAAAACATTTTTAGAATTAATTTTATAACCAAAATAGGCCTAAACAAGTTTCTGCAAAAACAATCAATTTTCCCCAAGAAAAATGCTAAACTAAGGTCATGGTTGCAAATTTCACATTTTTCTGAATCCAATGATATAAAATTTGTTAAATTTGGACGTGTGGATCAAAAGTTATAAATTTTACAAATCTAAACATCTAATAGATCTATTTTCTGTTTTTAAAACAGAGGCTGGGCCACATGGCTGAATCTAACTAGTCCATACCGGTTAGCACGGATCGACTAATACAGGCCGCGGGATTTTATTTATATCGCACGGCACAGATCACTCTATACCTCTTCTTTTAATGATTCTATCGTGACCACTAGATCTACATCTAATGGCTCAGAGCGCTATGACCATGTACTGGCGGCGCCGCTGTGGCAATGACGGCTAAGACGCTCTGTCTACGAACCAAACTAGGAAGTGATAAAGAGAGGGGAAAGGCTGACCGGGTTCGCAGGGTTGTGCTGATTCTTGACATGGTCGTAGGAGGGCAAGGGGCGTACTATGTTATCGACAATTGCTCGCCGGAGCTAGCGACGACGTCGGGTGCGTCCTGTTGTCGACGAGAGCAAGGCTACACGGCACGAAAAATCCAAATAAAGGCAGTGTTAGACATGCAAGAAGGAGGCGAAGGCGCGAGCGTCAAAGAGAGGAGGAAGCGCGGTCAGAATTACCAAGGAAAGGTCACCGGAGTCGAAGCCGAGGACGGTGGCGAGTTGGCGTTGACGAAGACAACGGCAGATTACTGGCGGCATTACTGCGAATTTACACCGGCAATCAACGGAAGGAAACGGTCGGGGAGGGGGCATGGTCAGCGGGCGGATGAGGACGATGCCTGCGTGGCAGTGGGGCCTAGGCGTCAGCGATGTAAGGGGGTGCGCGTGGGGTCAGGCGGTCAATGGGTGAGCGGGTGCGGGTTCTGGTGAGAAAATATTTCACGTGGGAGAGGGAGATGGGCTTCGTTGGGCCTGTTGGGCTGGGTTTAGTGGGTTGGACCCTTTTCCATTTTTTTCCTCTATTTTCCTTTTCTTTTTCTATTTCTGATTTCTGTTTTGGTTTTATTCAAATGATTTCAAACCCTCATTTGAATTCAAACTTTTCCCAACTTTTAGTATGTTTTAATACTGTTTATTAATGTATTTTCAAGTCCATTTTATAATCTTTCCTTATATTTCCTTAGGGTTTATTATTTATTTTAAATAGACATTTTGTCTTTATTAAATAGGATTTTAAATATGGTTCCAATCCATATTATTTTATTCAAATGATTTAAACTTCTGTTTTAAATTCAAATGTTTTATCAAACCTTTTTCAGTAGGTTTTATTTATTCAATAGTGTGTCAAATAATTCACTTTGAATTATTTAAAATATTTTAGTATGATTTATTAATCATTTAAATTGGGCATTTGTCTTTATTCAAATAAAATTATATATGGTTTTAAACCTATATAGATTTTATTCAAATAATTCTTTTAAGTTAATTAGATAACTTTTAATTCACTTTGACTATTATAATTTATTATTTACTCATGATTTAATTAATTATTTACATTAGGAATTTTGTCTTCTTTTTAAATAATTTGAATATGGTTTAATCCCATATACTTTTATTTGAATATTCTTTATCCCTTTATTTTATTTGGATTTGGATTATCTTTATTCCATTTGCTTTTGGATTTAATTCAAGTTCCAATTTGTCTTCCAAATAATTTTCTTGGGTTTTATTACTTAGTGTAGGCAATTTGTCTTTATTTAAATAAAATTGAATATGGTTCAAAGCCCATATAGTTTTATTTAAATAATATTTTATTTCTTTTTATTATTTAATATCTTACATTTGTTTATGGGTTTGGCGAAGATTTAATTTGGCTTTTAAATATTCCATATTTATTTATTTTATTCCTTTGCGTTATTATAAAATCCATATCTTTTTATTTATAGGTCCAAATTTGGTGATTCCAATTTGTATAATTTTATTTAATATTTGTTTATCCTTTTAAATCCTTTTAGGATTATTTTGCACACAATTCGGTATGGATTTTAGCTAGGAGATTTATTAGCTTTGGAATTCATTTTCTTTTATCTTATAAAATTCATAACTTTTAATCCATGGCTCCAAATTAAATGAAACCAATCTATATGGTTTTATAATATTTTTGTTTATCATTTTTTATCATTTATAAACGTTTGTTGCTAAATTTTTATATGGATCAAATCCATAGTCTTAGGGAGATCTTGGAAACGATTTTTCTTCCATTAGGAATTTAGGGTTTTGGTTTATTTTTCCAAATGTTTAAATTTGAAGATACATTCATTGATGAATGCATTTCACTTGATTGAATTTTGTTGGAATCCCTTTTCATTCAATTTTTTAAGGTGGGTTTTGATGTTTCCATTTATAAGCAAAAAGTTTCTTTTCACCCTAAATTTCAACAATTCTTTCTTTTGTTTATTTATTTTTCACATTTCAAATTTTGGTAAATTTTGGGATGTGACAGGCTACCACCCTTAAAAGAAATATCGTCCCGAGATTTCGGAAGGCTAGGGGTTACAAGTTGGCTTCAAAACAACTAGGGTACTACCACCCTAAAAAAAAGTTTTTGACTAGATTACATCTTGGCTTACTTGGGGTCTTGATGTATCTTCTCTAGGCAGTTGTTGGCATAATGTCCTTTGTCACCACACTTTAAACATGTAACAAGGCTGAGATCCTCATGTTCTGGACAGTTGTTTTGGTCCTTTGTTTCCACATTTGAAACATGTGTCAAGGCTGATGTCTCTTATTGGTTTGATTGTCTTGTCTTGCTTCTTTTCTGGACAATGTGATGTATAATGGCCTAGCTCTTTGCATTTTTGGCACATCACTTGGCTAATGTCCTTATTCTTCTTGGGCATCATTGAATCTTGTTTGTTTTCTTGGCTCTTCTTCTTCTTCTTCTTCTTCTTCTTCTTGGTTCTCTTTAAGGCTAGGAGTTCTTGTAGTTCATGCTCTTCATATTTCACCACAAAGGTGGGAAATCTTTCTCTCTTCTTGGGGCAGTCACTAGAGATGTGGCCTTCTTCTCCACATGAGTAGCAACACTTTGTGGTCACTTTGGGTGTGGCTTTATGAGGCATGGTTCTGACTTTGTTTTTATCCTTCTTGGTAGAAGTTGTTCCTTCATGGAGTTTTCCAAAAATTTGATGCATTCCATCTTGTTTCATTTGTTGAACTATAGGATATATGGGGCATTAAATGGGGACATGATCATTTCTTCACATAGGAAACAAGTAACTTGAGATGTGGGGCATTGTTTAGTTGGATGTTTCTCTTCACAATTTGGGCATTGGTCCACATGCTCTTTGTAAGTGTGTTCCATGTATCCACAAATATTACAAGCTTGAGTTACTTCCATAATATCATCCTTGATATCATTATTATCACAATCTCCTTGGGAAAGGTTGCTTCTCATATTGATCATTTGATTTGTCATCCTTTGCAACAATTGAGATTGGGTTTCCAAAACCTTTTGTATGGTTGGGTCTAACTCATTGTTATTGGCTAAAAACTGAGTTCTCACTTGATTCAACTGGGCTTGGGTTGCTAGTAGTTGTTCTCTCATGTGCTTCTCTTGGTTGTTGTTGTTGTTGTTGTTATTGTTGTTGTTGTCACCATCCTTGATGTTGGAGTTTCTTGGAGAAGTCATCTGTTTGGGTTGGATTGGGATTAGATTAGGCAAAAGATTCTAGAGGAATAATTCTACTCACACACAACAATTCACTCAAGCAATGTGCAAGCAATCACAAACATGCATTCCACTCAAACAACAAAGTTCAAACATATTTTGAGGCAACAAAATATTTTTGCTACACCATAAAAGTTTGTGTGATTGATTTAAACTAAACACTAGTATGGTGGTCAAACTATGGTTATCACTTGGAATCATTCCATTCTTCTTAGTTGTTTCTTCATGAATAAGATCATTGTATCTTTGGAAAAATTCTTCTATCTTGGTCACTAAGCTTCAAAGGTGATGATGATTCCTTCTAAGTTGTGTTTCCTTAGTCTTAAAGTCTTGAGTAACATTCTTGTCTCACTTGTAGTCCTTGGTGATGTCCAAGTTGAAGGAAATATGCCCTAGAGGCAATCATAGAGATGATTATATTTCATATGTATCCATGAGTTATTGTAATGTTCCTTGAATATCCATATCAGGAAACTTGTATTGATTGGCAATTATGTGAATTGTTTGTGAAACTCTTTACTTGTATGGTTATTTAATAGTTGTCCCTAGTCGGAGTTCATGTGAGGACACATGTGAATATTAGACTAGCACATCAATTGGTTGATGACTATGTTTCGCAAGTCATAGACATGGAGATGTCAAACCAATGATGTGGACACTTGTTATGAACATGGGGTTGGACTGACCCAACCTGAGACTGGCAATTAGTTGCAGCTCTCTCTCTACACATCGTGTATGTTTTTTCCTTAGACCTGAGATTGTTGCATGTACTTGAGATGTGGATCGACCTACTTTGGGGCTATCAAATGCTGCATCGTAACAGGGTAGTTATAAAGGTAGCTTTCGGGTTTGTCCTTAAGCATGCTGCAAGACATGGTCAATCAAGATGGGATTTGCCCCTCTCTACTTGAGAGAGATATCTCTGGGCCCCTCGAGTGATCGGATCCAGAAATGCATGGCCGTGCTACATATGGTTAAGAGTTACCTAGTAAAGGGATTCCGAATCACGGTATCGAGAAAGGGAGGTCAGCTTGGAGCTAGACCAAATATAGTGGGGCAAAAGGAAAGACATGTACTAAACCTTGTGATGGTTCGTCCGATATGATCTTTGTATGCGTTTAGGAGTTGGCACGTCTTGCTAGAGGCTGCTACCAACTATTGACAGAATAAGTGTATTCGTGTCATGTCTATACGCATATGAACCTATAGGGTCACACACTTAAGGGGCTGGAAGCCTAATGAGGATTGGATCTGAATTAAACCAGGCTTAGGCTACTAATGGGCTGCTAATCTAGAAGCCCACTAGGGATGCCTATATAAGAGAGGGTGGGGCGAGCTGGACAGGGTTAGACCTAAGACCTGAGATCATTCCACCCAGCTGCCACTCCTCACGCATGTGTCGTGCGCGCGGACCTAGCTGTACGACGTCTGACGCTTCCACCCTGTACGTGTGGATACCTCGGAGGCGCTGCATCTGTAGCATTTGGACGAGCCGTGCAAGTGGGCTTCTCGTGGGACGAGGACAAGGACGAGACGTGGAACGTATGCACTGCCTCAACGCGCTTCATCAATTCCGCAACTGCGCATCTAGTGGTAATCCAGTGATCTATGACAACAGTAATCCTGGTATACGCGGTAGAATTTTTTTGATTTGCGCTAGTGTAGCCTACCCGTATCCCTTCAGTGGTATCAGAGCCGATGTTGTTCAGTTATAGGTTCGGGATGTTTGCATATGGTGATATGTAGATTGATATGAATGATGTGATCGTTTATATGGCGGTGGTTTAGGATTGATCTATGATCTTGCTTTCCCTGATCGTGATGCTGAGGTTGTCAAATGACTTACCCCAACCGGTCGGTTTCCGCCATTGGGTTAGACAGTGACAGATATATCCTGTTGAATCACGCGAAGATCAATATGATTGATCAAATTGGAACCTAGATCTAAAATCGATGTACCGTGATCAAAGGAGTTTGATTGAATCAGGACAGGAGTTAGTTTATGGTGAATTTGATTTGCCGATCAAAATCCTTAAAGAAAATTGTGAAGATATCGCGAGGGCGCTGCCCATTCGAACCCCGCAGGAGGAGACCCCCTAGACCCCCCTTAATCGTAGCCCCTTTTGTATATCGTTAAGGTAACTAGGTGCCGCGATGTCAAATGATCCGGTAAAATGCGATTTTATGCATAACTTGTTTTGCAGGATGTATGTGATCAGTATGGCCCATATATGTATGTGATGCATGTATGAAAATTTGCATGACCTGCGTGTCGTGAGTAGGGCAACACGACTACAGCCATATGTGTTGTCATTTATTGTAATGGCCTGCGTGCCAACTTGTGATGATCCCAATAATATGTAATTTTGATTACTAGCTGTTAGGAGTAATAGCTTGTATTAGTTCATGGAGGACTCATCACTTGGAAGATGGCTCACATGGAACCTTAAGATGGAGATCATCATGGTGGACAGGTTCTATGGCGATGGAGATCACCATGAGAAAATGGGCCATACTGTGTCACATCTATGTGAATGCTATTCTTATGCATTTTACTACTATGCATGCTTAGATGATAGAAGTAGAACGATCCCTCACAAAGTTTAAGTTAAACCATGCCCTCCCAACCAAACCTTGCACCATCCTATGCCATGTACAATCGTTGGTGGGCCTATGAAATTAGGGTGCCGCGGTTTTCCTTGGTTGGATGGGTTTGTGTCGGATACCTACACGCATAAGGGTTGGTGAGCTTGACAAGGTCATCTTAACAGTTAAGGACCTTGGGGCATAAAGGTTGGGCGCCTAGTTTTGACATAGAGATGTCACCCAACAACAAGAGTCATATGTGATATGATTAGCAAGTGTTGCTTACCGATTTACCTTGTCTTCTAGCAGTGATGCTAAAGCTCACTAGTTGACTTGTTAATTGTGGATCTTGAATCACTTAGTATCAATAGAGGGATATTGATTTAAATGGGAGTATATGCTATTAAATTGTTTAATATGTTTTACTCTTTCATGGTTGCATGGCTTAGTATTTTGCATGTTTTCTGTTGTAGATCAATGGCACCGTACACTACATCACCTTTCTCTTTGCGTTCGATTCTTGACAAAGATAAACTTAATGGAACAAACTATCTTGTTGTCCAGTAACCGAGAATTGTTCTCGTGTCGATAAAAGGAAACAGTTCTGGATACCCCAATCCCCGATGAACCTGCTGATAATGCATCTGCTGCCCTAAAGAATGCCTACAAGAGAGAATGTGATGATTCTCTTGAGGTTAGCTGTCTTATGCTTGCATGCATGGAACCTGAACTACAATAGAAGTTTGAGGATCAGGAAGTGTATGATATGATCGTCGCGCTTAAGGACATGTTCCAAGATCAGGCAAGGACAGAGAGGCCCCCATGTGATCAAAATGGTTGGTTAAAGTAAAAGCTTGGTTTTCCACTAGGCCAAGAGTTGGCCACTGACTTCATTTTGGCGTCTCTTCCATCCAGCTATGGGCAGTTCATTTCAAACTACCATATGCATGGGGTGGAGAAGGGCCTTAATGAATTATGTGGGATGCTTAAAACAGCAGAAAGTGACATGAAGAAGTGTGCAGGGCATAGCCATGTGATGGCTGTGCAGAACAAGCCTAGCTTCAAGAAAAAGGGTACTTCTTGGAAGAACAAGAAGGGCAAGTCTAAGGATACGATCCCTAAGACTGCACCCAAGCAAAAGGCTGGACCTGTAGAAGACACTGATTGCTTCTTTTGTCATGAACATGGCCACTGGAAGAGAAACTGCAGCAAGTACCAGGCTTCTTTGAAGAAGAGTGGAAGTAAGAGTACTTCCCACTCAGGTACGCTTGTTGTAAATTTTGTGGACATTCTTCTCGCTGATTCCTATGTTAACTCTTGGGTATTTGATACCGGATCGGTTGCTCATATTTGCAATTCGATGCAGGGGCTAATAAGGACTCTATGCGAGAAAAGGCGAAGTGGATTTTCGTGTCGGAAATAAAGCAAGGGTTGCTGCATTGTTCGTCGGCATCATGCAACTTCACCTTCCGTCAAGATTTATTATGGAGTTGAATAATTGTTATTACATTCCAAGTATGGGTCGAAACATTTTATCATCTTCATGTTTGATGAGGGATGGTTATTCATTCGCGAGTGCAAGAAATGGTTGTGTAATCTCTAAGAATGCTATCTTTATGGCTGATGCTCCCATTGTGAATGGGTTATTTATTTTAAATCTTGATGATGCATCTGTTTACAATGTTAGTGCTAAAAGGCTTCGGCCTAATGATTTGAGTCCTACCTATTTATGGCATTGTCATTTGGGGCATATAAGTGAAAAGTGCATGAAGAAGGTCCATGGTGATGGTATTCTTACTTCGTTTGATTTTGAATCATACGAGAAATGTCAGGCTTGTTTTCTTGGAAAGATGACCAAGTCGCCTTTTTCGGGTTTACCTGAGAGAGCGACAGACTTGTTGGAACTCATACGTACTGATGTATGTGGACCAATGAGCACGACAGCCAGAGGAGGATATCACTACTTTATTACGTTTACTGATGATTTCAGTAGATATGGTTATGTCTACTTGATGAGGCATAAGTCTAAAACTTTTGAAAAGTTTAAGGAGTTTCAGAGTGAAGTAGAGAATCAACGTGGCAAGAAAATAAAGGCCTTGCGATCTGATCGTGGAGGTGAATATTTGAGTCACGAGTTTAGCGATCATCTTAAGAGTTGCGGAATTGTTCCACAACTTACGCCGCCCGGAACGCCTCAAAGAAACGGGGTCTCCGAATGGCGTAATCGAACTTTGTTGGACATGGTTCGATCGATGATGAGCCAGTCGGATTTGCCATTGTCATTTTGGGGTTACGCTCTAGAAACGGCAGCTTTCACACTTAACAGGGTACCATCTTGTCACATCCCAAGATTTTCCAAATCTTGTAATGTGAAAAATAAATAAATAAAATAAAACTTTGTTGATTTTCAGGGTGAGAAGAAACTTTTTGAATCCAATCGGAAACCTTCAAACCAAATTGGATCAAATAAAATCCTAAAGGGGTTTAAAAAAATAAACATTTGATAAAGGAAAATAAAAATATTTGGATTTACTATTTGAATCTTTAAATAAAAGATCTGGTTTTCAAAAGAAAAGAAAGAAATTCAAATAAGGATTATTTTATAAGCCAAATAAAAACTTGGCCAAGCCTTTGAAATAAAATATTTCTATTCGATAAAAATAGTAAAGGTTTATTTAAAATAAATTAATAAGGATTTAATATCCAAGTTTTATAAATAAAGGTTTTACTATTTTAATTAACCATCAAAACTTATTTAATTCAAATAAGTTTTCCAAATATTTTATATTCTCAAATAAAACCTACTGATTTGGTTTTGTTATTATTTTAGATTTCAAAATGGAGTTTTGAATAAATAAAAATCTATTTTATTTAATAACAATGGTCTATTTATTTAATTAAAAATGGACCCTAAAATAAAAATATTATTTTGATCTTTGGACTTTGGTTTATGTTGTTAAATAGAACCAAATTCAATTACAATGTTTGGTGAATGTTTGAATTGTTTTGAATGTTTGGTTTGTGGTTTGAATTTCAAAACAGAAAACAGAATTGGAAAAAGAAAAACGTTCAGGAAGAAAAAAATAGAAACAGGCAGCAGCCCAACCGGCCAGCCCAACAGGCCCAACAGCGAGCCCACTCCCACTCTCTCTCGCGAAACGTTTTCTTACTCCGTAACCCACCCACTCTTCGACTGACTGGTGACCCCTCCTTCCCTCTCTCTTCCTCGCTGACGCCCGGACCCCACACAGCCAGCTCGTTCTCTTCTTCCTCGCGCAGACGACGCCGGCCGTTTCCTGCCATTGATACCGCGGTTAAATTCGCCTTAACGCCTTCGCCATTACTCGTCGCGACCACGCACGTTAAAGCGCCCACTCCTTCTCTTCCTTTCCCCTCACGCGCCTCCCTCTCTCTGCCCCCAGGCTGTCCTGAATCGAGCTCGCCCTCTCACTGCTCCGACCACCGTCCCTCCTCAATTCCGGCCGAGCCTCGCCACCCCTTGACTTTACAAGAACACGGGAACATTCCCCAACCTCTGACGCTTCTGCCTGTACCCTCCGTTCAACCGCGAGCACCCCAGAACGTCGTCTTCGACAAGCTCTGAGCGCCGCCGCGTCTGTCTTCCACTTCGGCGAACTCCACAGGTAAACTCCGTTCGCCCCAGCACTCCTCGATGATGCTCCCACACTCGCCTCGCTCTTGTGCGTATAACCATGCTCTTATCCTGCCTTAGGGCGATCTGCAACGTCGACTCCGACCAGGACCAGAGCCGCCTGACGCTGTTCTCCACTCCGGCGAGCAATCGCTGCTGTCCCAGAGCGCCCCTTGCCACGCCGACCACACGTCGAGCACCACCTCGACCTTGCGAACACGGTGAGCACCCCCTGTCTTCTTTGCTTCCTAGTACCTCCGCTAGCTCCTTGCCTGACCGTCGCCGCCGCGCAGCGCTGCCAGCTTTTGGTCAAACACGCGAGAGCCGTTAGATCTCCATCCCGTGGCATAGACAGAACGACTTAAGTGAACAGGTATGGGAGGATCTGAGCCGTACGATTCGCATTAGATCCAACGCACCACAGAACTGATCCAACCGAAACGGTACCAGCCAATGACATTGCGACGTGTGGCCAATTTCGATTTAAAAGCAAAGTTTGAATCAGATTTATTTGCAAACTTGAAACCTTTGTAACTTTTGATCCACACGTCCAAAAATTACAAACTTTATATCGTTGGAATCAGTGGAACAAGCCCTAGTCAACCATGCAATTTGTTTAGTAAATAGTATCTGTTAGATTGTTTGTTTTTGCAGAAACATTTGTATGCTTATTTAGATTAGAAAAATTGTTCAAAAATGTTTTTGAGGTTGAAATCTTGGCAAATTAGTTTGTGGTGAACTTACTGACCCTAGGAACCAACCCATGTATTTAAAAATGTATTTGGTGAAGTTTAGGATGGATTAATTGATTTAGCCCATTTCTAGCCCAATAAAAAATAAGGGTTTTGTTATGAAAATGTTGGGGAGTAAAAGCTTTGGGAAAATGATTTGGATCAAACCTACTGACCCTAAACACCAAGTTTTGAGAAACAACAACTTATTTGGCGAAGAACATAAAGTTGTTGCTTTGATAAAAATATTTTCCACCACATAAAATAATGAAAGGATTTAAAAATGGTTTATGGACAAACCCTTTTGCAAATGACTTTGCCACTTTGGAAAATGACCACTTTTAACCTTACAAAGTTTAGAATCCTAGTGGAGACCACCTTTACAAATAAAACTATCTCTTGCATGCTTACATGCATGACTTAGATCCCATTGTTTTATGTGTGTAAAATGTTGTATTGATTATTGGTTTGGAATGCTTGTTGATATTGTGTTTGCTTGATTGATTGTAGTGAAGTTAGTAAAGTGTGAGACTAGCAAGATCAAGGAGTGAACCAACATTCCTACCAAAAGAAAGGCAAGTGACACTATCATCTAAAGTCCTACTATTTTCATTATACTTAGTGGATTTTGAAACATGCATGAAAAGGATTTCTATACTTATGCTATGATAAATCCTAAATAGGATTCCCTATACATGCCTTAGTGAAAAACATTGTAGTTGTTACATGCTTAGCCATGCCATATTTTGAAAAGAGATACATGTTGAGATTTTATGAAGTTGAGAAAAGGACTTGTGATTTTACATAATAAAACAAGGACTCAATGAACCACCTGGGTGGACAAGGACTTTGAGTTTTGGAGAAGGTGGCAACAAAAGGAACCATGTCTATGGCAATCTCTTTGTGTTGTGCTCCAAAGGGAAACCACCCAGGAAACATAGATATTGAACATGTTTCTCCAATTGTGGCTTTCGTGTGCAACCACATGCTATTTATGGCTCTGGCTTAGTCAACTACATTGGGAAGACCCATGCATTGTATTCAAGTTACTGGACATGAGGACTTGGAATCCTACATGGGTACTGAAGACAAGCTAGCAATGGTGTATGGGAGGACCCTCTGGAAAGACTTCGTCACATTCTCAATCTGCCGGTACTCCATCTTGGTGAGCACCAATCCAGTGGCCACTGGTGGCGACAAGATGAGATTGTGACATGTGGGTAAAGTGTACTACTTCTGCAGAAGATAATAAAATCTAAGTACTTAGTCGTGTCCCCGGTTATGGACAATACTGAGCAACTAAAGCTTGAAGCTATGGGAAATCTCGACATTCCAATTTCTAAAAGAAAACTTTCTAAGTGACAACAAAAGACTTGATGCACTTGGGGGTACCAAGGAGCTCAAGAGGTTTTTCATGAAAACTTGATGCACTTGGGGTTACCAAGGAGCTCAAGAGGTTTTTGATGAAAACTTGATGCACTTGGGGTTACCAAGGAGCTCAAGAGATTTTGATAAAACTTGATGTACTTGGGGTTACCAAGGAGCTCAAGAGATTTTGATAAAACTTGATGTACTTGGGGTTACCAAGGAACTCAAGAGATTTTTTTTTTGACAAGGACTTGAATACTTGGGGATACCAAGGAGTTCAAGGGTTTTTGATAAAGAGATTTGACAAAGGAAACAAAGCCATTTGAAAAGATAGGATAAATTATTGCTTTCTGCAAATGAGCCTAAAACTCTACTTATCCAAATATGCATGTAATGATAGGATCCACTTATGATCAACATAGTAGTGAAACTTGCCAATACAATTCAAATGTATTGACCCTTGTGGCTGTAACTTGTAATGTTGCAGGTTTGATTGATTTTAGTGAAGATTGATTGAATTAGGATTACAAAGTCTACAACCAACATGTCTGCCTGTGGCACTTTGAAGATGAAGGACCCCATGACTATAGTTATTCCGCTGCAATGTAATGTTATAGCCAAATGAGCTATGTAAGATGTAATAAAATTATGTTATTCCTGGTTATAAAGTTATATATGACCTTTCTTTCTTGATATTACATCTTAACTGTGGATGCTAGCTATTGATCCAGGGACTAGCATTGCAATCACAGAGATCCTTTTTCCTTTACAAAGGAGGGATCTTACACATCTAAATCCGTAGTTAAGACACAACACGAGATGTGGACAGGAAAGAATCCCAGTTTGTCTTTTCTAAAGATTTGGGGTTGTGATGCATTTGTCAAGAGACTTCAGTCGGACAAGCTTACGCCCAAATCGGATAAGTGCATTTTCGTGGGATATCTGAGGGAAACCTTAGGGTATTACTTCTACAACCGAGAGGAGGGCAAAGTGTTTGTCGCTCGGAGCGGTGTTTTCCTAGAGAAAGAGTTTCTCACAAAGGGAACAAGTGGAAGGTCAGTGCGACTTGAAGAAGTTCAAGATGAGCCAGTTGGGGATGCTTCTACGAGTGATGCTATTGTAGCAAAACAAGTTGAGGAACCCGTGGAAACAGAAGCACCACAACCACGAAGGTCAGCGAGGCTCCGCGGAGCGCGGGAATTATTATTGTTAAACAATGATGAGCCTGCGACCTATGCAGAAGTGATGGTGGACCTAGACTCAGAGAAATGGCTGATCGCCATGAGATCCGAGATAGAGTCCATGGGTGACAATCAAGTTTGAAACTTGGTTGACATGCCTGATGGTTTTAAAGCCATCGAGTGCAAATTGATCTATAATAAGAAGATTGATATGGATGGAAATATTCACATCCATAAAGCTCGACTTGCTGCAAAAGGTTTTCGACAAGTTCAAGGAGTTGACTACGACGAGACTTTCTCGCCCGTAGCGATGCTTAAATCTATACGGATAATTCTAGTCATTGCTGCACATTTCGACTATGAAATATGACAGATGGATGTCAAGACGGCTTTCCTAAATGGAATACTAACTGAGGACGTGTATATGATGCAGCCCGAAGGTTTTGTCAATCCAAACAATGCTGGAAAGGTATGCAAACTTCTGAAGTCCATTTATGGGCTGAAGCAAGCATCTCAGAGTTGGAACATTCGATTTGATGAAGTTGTAAAGGAGTTTGGCTTCATCAAAAACGAACAAGAACCTTGTGTTTACAAGAAGGAAAGTGGGAGAGCACTGGTATTTCTAATCTTATATGTAGATCACATATTGCTGATTGGAAATGACATTCCTATGCTCGAGTCTGTTAAGACCTCATTGAAAAATAGTTTTTTGATGAAGGAATTGGGAGAAGCGGCATATATTATGGGCATCAAGATCTATAGAGATAGATCAAGGAGGAAAATTGGATTTAGCCAGAGTACATAAATTGACAAAGTGTTGAAACGGTTCAGCATGGAAGAGGCTAAGAAAGGGTTCTTGCCCATGTCTCACGGCATTAAACTTAGCAAGACTCAGTTTCCTTCGACTATTGATGAGCGTGAGCGCATGAGTAGGGTTCCATATGCTTCGTCTATTGGATCCATCATGTATGCAATGATATGTACTCGCCCAGATGTTTTCCTATGCTCTAAGTGTTACGAGCAGATACCAGGCTCATCCAGGTGAAGGTCACAGGACAGCGGTAAAGAACATCCTTAAGTACTTGAAAAGGACTAAGGATGTGTTCCTAGTTTATGGAGGTGAGGATGAACTCGGTGTAAAGGGTTACACAGATGCGAGTTACCTTAACGACTTAGATGATTCGAAATCGCAATTAGGTTATGTGTTTGTCTTGAATGGTGGTTCTGTGAGCTGGAAAAGTTCCAAGCAAGATACGGTGACCTCCTCTTCAACAGAAGCTGAATATATTGCTGCCTCGAAGGCTGTAAAGGAAGCTGTTTGGATTAGGAATTTCCTGATCGCTCTCGGTGTGTTTGTAGCGTCAATCCCTTGGGCGTTATTGTGACAACAATGGTGCTATTGCACAAGCCAAGGAACCTAGACAGCACCAGAAGAACAAACATATTCGCATGCGTTACCATCAGATTCGTGAGTTTGTTGAGGATGGTAGTGTCATGATATGCAAAATACATACGGACTCAAATGTTGCTGATCCCTTGACTAAGCCTCTCCCGGCCAGCATGAAGCGCACACAAGAGCAATTGGTATTAGATACATTTTAGATTGACTCTAGTGCAAGTGGGAGACTGAAGGAAATATGCCCTAGAGGCAATCATAGAGATGATTATATTTCATATGTATCCATGAGCTATTGTAATGTTCCTTGAATATCCATATCAGGCAACTTGTATTGATTGGCAATTATGTGAATTGTTTCTAAAACTCTTTACTTGTATGGTTATTTAATAGTTGTCCCTAATCGGAGTTC
Organism: Avena longiglumis; assembly: GCA_030063025.1. NCBI lineage: Eukaryota > Viridiplantae > Streptophyta > Magnoliopsida > Poales > Poaceae > Avena > Avena longiglumis. The sequence continues at coordinate 185,313,747 of CP125974.1, read as the reverse complement.
ATTTGTGGACACATGTGAATATTAGACTAGGACATCGATTGGTTGATGACTATGTTTCGCAAGTCATAGACATGGAGATGTCAAACCAATGATGTGGACACATGTTATGAACATGGGGTTGGACTGACCCAACCTGACACTGGCAATTAGTTGCGGCTCTCTCTCTACACATCGTGTACGTTTTGTCCTTAGACCTGAGATTGTCGCATGTACTTGAGATGTGGACCGACCTACTTTGGGGCTATCAAACGCTGCACCGTAACAGGGTAGTTATAAAGGTATCTTTCGGGTTTGTCCTAAAGCATGCTGCAAGACATGGTCAATCAAGATGGGATTTGCCCCTCTCTACTTGAGAGAGATATCTCTAGGCCCCTCGAGTGATCGGATCCAGAAATGCATGGCCGTGCTACATATGGTTAAGAGTTAACCTAGTAAAGGGATTCCGAATCACGGTATCGAGAAAGGGAGGTAAGCTTGGAGCTAGACAAAATATAGTGAGGCAAAAGGAAAGACATGTACTAAACCTTGTGATGGTTCGTCCGATATGATCTTTGTATGCGTTTAGGAGTTGGCACGTCTTGCTAGAGTCCGCTACCAACTATTGACAGAATAAGTGTATTCGTGTCATGTCTATACGCATATGAACCTATAGGGTCACACACTTAAGGGGCTGGAAGCCTAATGAGGATTGGATCCGAATTAGACCAGGCTTAGGCTACTAATAGGCTACTAATGTAGAATCCCACTAGGGATGCATATATATAAGAGAGGGTGGGGCGAGCTGGCCAAGGTTAGACCTAAGACCTGAGATCATTTCACCCAGCCGCCACTCCTCACGCCTGTGTTGTTCTCGCGGACCTAGCAGTCCGACGTCTGACGCTTCCACCTTGTACGTGTGGATACCTCGGAGGCTCTGCATTTGTAGCGTTTGGACGAGTCGTGCAAGGGGGTTGCTCGTGGGACGAGGACAAGGCGGAGACGTGGAACGTCTGCACTGCCTCGACGCGCTTCATCAATTACGCAACTGCGCGTCTAGTGGTAATCCCGTGATATATGACAACAGTAATCCTGGTATACGCGGTAGAATTTTTTTGATTTGCGCTAGTGTAGCCTACCCGTATCCTTTCACAAGTTGAAGTCCTTAGTGAAACTAAAGTTGAAGCCATTGGTGATGTTGAAGTCTTTGCTTATGTCGAAGTCTTTGTCCATCAAGTTTGAAAAGGGGGAGATGTAGAATCAAAACCAAAAAGGTTGAGGAAACAGTGTACAAGGTTGTTTGTAAATAAGTTTTTCGAACAAATACAATTCCTATTTTTCTAAGGGGTTTTGTCCAATCCTAGGGTTACAATCCTACAGGCAACACAGTTCTCTGATACCATTTGTAGAGGTCCCAACCTTCATAAGGTTGTGATCCCTGTGTTTACAATGCTAGTCCCTAGATCAATAGCTAGCATCCACAGTTTAAGATGTAATATCAAGAAACAAAGGTCATAATATAACTTTATAGCCAGTAATAAAATAATTCATTACATCTTACATATCTCATTTGGCTATCTTATTACAATGCAGCAAAAATAACAAAGTAGCATGGAGTGCTTCATCTTCAAAATGCCATAGGCAATCATGTTGGTTGTAGACTTGTAATCCTATTCAACACACTTCACTAACATCAAACAAACCTGCAACATAATAAGTTACAGCCACAAGGGTCAATACATTTGAATTGTATTGTCAAGTGATACTATGGTAGAGTAGTGGTATCTAACATATATATGCATTTGGCTAAGTGTAGCTGGGGCTTGCTTTGCTCAAAATAATGTTTTCCTTATAAGATAAAAACACTAGATTTTTGGGAACAACCAATGAATATTGGTTAAACTCTACCCTTGTTCAACCACAAGTTTTTAACTTAGAAATTGGGATGAGGAGATCCTTGATATCTTCCATGTCTTGATACTCAAATTGTCCATTGCCGGGGACACGGCTAAGTACTTAGATTTTACTCTCTCGAGAGGTGGTGCACCATCCCCACAAGACTCGATATGCATCAAGACAAGATCTTTCAGAAGCCTTCCCTTAGACCAAATGGACGCGTTCCAAACCTATCACCCCTACCACCAACTGTCCATCAGACTAAGTTATTGCAACCTATATGATCCAGGCAGATCCCATAATGCCATGTGGCTGCACTTGAAGCTTCCCAACATTTGACATCTCAAATATCTTTGTTCCTAGGTGGATTTCCACAAGTGAGATACACTAGGGTAGGCCATGAATATGGGGCCCTATGTAACCACTCAACATAAACCTTTCACACCATTCCACCCAGGTGATTCATTCACATAGTTGTTTTATTAATCAAAACATAAGTCATTGACTTAGAAATATTTCATAGCATGAATATAATCCACCCTTGTTTTCTATTAGCTAAGATAAGCATGATAACATGGCAAGTTTCCTAACTTAGAATAATTCTACTAAGACATCATATAGGATTTCCCATGGCATAGCTTATACTTAGAAAATTTTCATGCAAGTCCTACTCAAAATATCACTAATGCATAGTGAAAATAATAGGAAAAAATGTATGAAGCACCACTTGCCTTTTTGGTATAGAAACTAAGTTCACTCCTTGATCTTGCAATTGTCACACTCTTCAAAGTTCACTACAATTCAATCAAAGCACAAATTCAAACTAGAATTCAAATAATTCATCACATAAAATAAAGAAACAAAACCATGCATGCAAGCATGCAAAAGATTGTTTTATTTGGAAAGGTGGTTTTTAATAGGCTATAAACATTTTAAAACACTTGTTGGTTATTTATAAAAGTGGAAAAAACCATTTAAAATCAAGTTAGTGTAAATAGGCCATTTAAGTCATTTTTGTTTTGCTAGAAATTATTCAAACCAAAGTAATAATTTCTGGTGTTTGCCAAATATATTTTTGAACACAAATGTTAGTGTTTTAAGATCAAAGTGTTTAAGACTAATCCATTTGCAAAAGGTTTCACCCAAAATCCATTTTTAAATCAAAGCAACATTTTTATTTTGCTAGAAATGCCTTTAAACAAAGTAATAATATTTCTAGGATTCATCAAATATATTTTTAAATCCAAAAATTAGTGTTTGGGGTCAGAGAGTTTAAATCAAACCATTTGCAAAAGGTCTTACTCAAAAAGCATTTTTAAACATTAGCAAATATTTATGTTTTACTATAAATGTCTTTATTCAAGGAATAATTACTTGTGTTTATCAAAATATAATTCTAAACTCAAAAGTTGGTTTTTATGGTCAGTAGGTTCAAAACAAAACATCTGCGAAAGATTTTACCCTAATAACATTTTTAGAATAAATTTTATAACCAAAATAGGCCTAAACAAGTTTCTGCAAAAACAATCAATTTTACAAAAGCAAAATGCTAAACTAAGGGCATGGTTCCAAATTTCACATTTTTGTGAATCCAATGATATAAAATTTGTAAAATTTGGACGTGTGGATCAAAAGTTATGAATTTTACAAATCTAAACATCTAATAGATCTATTTTCTGTTTTTAAAACAGAGGCTGGGCCACGTGGCTGAATCTAACTGGTCCATACCGGTTCGCAAGGATCGACTAATACAGGCCGCAGGATTTTATTTAGATCGCACAGCACAGATCACTTTATACCTCTTCGTCTAATGATTCTATCGTGATCACTAGATCGACATCTAACGGCTCAGAGCGCTATGACCATGTACTGGCGGCGTTGGGGCAACGGCGAGCGGCAGCGCGCTCGGTCAGCGACGTTGCCGGTGAACTAGGAAGCGAGAAAGATAGGGGAAAGGATCACCGGGTTTGCAGGGTTGCGTTGATTCTTGACGTGCTCGTTGGAGGGCAAGGGGCGTACTGTGTTGTCGACAATTGATCGCCGGATCTAGCGACGGCGTCAGGTGCATCATGTTGTCGACAGGGGCGAGGCTACACGGCATGGAAAGCGAAATAAAGGCGGTGTTAGATGCGCAATAAGGAGGCGAAGTAGCGAGCCTCTAAGAGAGGAGGAAGCACGGTCAGAATTACCGGGGAAAGGTCACCGGAGTCGAAGCCAAGGACGATGGCGAGTTGGCGTTGACGAAGACGACGTTTTAGGGCGCGTGCGAGTGAGCTAGAGCTACTGGTAGGTGCATCTGGCGATGGGGAGCAAGCTAGTAGGTGCTAGGGAGCAAGGGGAGGTGAGGGATGGCCGGAATCGCCGCCGGAGTGTCGTCAGAGGCAGTGCGGTGTGAGGATGAATTGGAGCAGCCTGGGGCAGAGAGGGAGTGGCGAGTGAGGGGGGGAGAGAGGGGGAACGTGGTTGCTTAAGAGGGCTGGGTAGCGAGGCTGATTACTAGCGGCGTGACTGTGAATTTACGCTAGTAATCAATGGCAGGAAACGGCCGGGGAAGGGGCGTGATCAGCGGGCGGGTGAGGACGATGCCTGCGTGGCAGTGGGGCCAGGGTGTCAGCAAGGTAAGGGGGTGCACGTGGGTTCAGGCGGTCAGTGGGTGAGCGGGTGCGGGTTCTGGTGAGAAAACATTTCACGTGGGAGAGGGAGATGGGCTTTGCTGGGCCTACTGGGCTGGGTTTAGTGGGTTGGACCCTTTTCCACTTTTTTCATCTGTTTTCCTTTTCTTTTTCTTTTTCTTTTTCTATTTCTGATTTCTGTTTTGGTTTTATTCAAATGATTTCAAACCCTCATTTGAATTCAAACTTTTCCCAACTTTTAGTATGTTTTAATACTATTTATTAATTTATTTTAAAGTCCATTTTATAATCTTTTCTTATATTTCCTTAGGGCTTATTATTTATTTTAAATAGAAATTTTGTCTTTATTAAATAGGATTTTAAATATGGTTCCAATCCATATTATTTTATTCAAATTATTTAAACTACTATTTTAAATTCAAATGTTTTATCAAACCTTTTTCAGTAGGTTTTATTTATTCAATAGTGTGTTAAATAATTCACTTTGAATTATTTAAAATATTTTAATATGATTTGTTAATCATTTAAATTGGGCATTTGTCTTTATTCAAATAAAATCATATATGGTTATAAACCTATATAAATTTTATTCAAATAATTCTTTTTAAGTTAATTAGATAACTTTTAATTCAGTTTGACTATTATCAATTATTATTTACTCATGATTTAATTAATCATTTACATTAGGAATTTTGTCTTCTTTTTAAATAATTTGAAGATGGTTTAATCCCATATACTTTTATTTGAATATTCTTTATCCCTTTATTTTATTTGGATTTGGATTATGTTTATTAAATTTGCTTGTGGATTTAATTCAAGTTCCAATTTGTCTTCCAAATAATTTTCTTGGGTTTTATTACTTAGTGTAGGCAATTTGTCTTTATTTAAATAAAATTGAATTTGTTTCAAAGCCCATATAGTTTTATTTAAATAATATTTTATTTCTTTTTATTATTTAATATCTTCCATTTGTTTACGGGTTTGGCCAAGCTTTAATTTGGCTTTTAAATATTCCTTATTTATTTATTTTCTTCCTTTGCGTTATAAAATCCATATCTTTTTATTTATAGGTCCAAATTTGGTGATTCCAATTTATATAATTTTATTTAATATTTTTTTATCCTTTTAAATCCTTTTAGGATTATTTTTCTCATAATTTGGTTGGATCTTAGGTAGGAGATTTATTAGCTTTGGAATTCATTTTCTTTTATCTTATAAAATTCATAAGTTTTTATCCATGGTTCCTAATTAAATGAAACCAATCTCTATGGTTTTATAATATATTTTTTATCATTTATAAATGTTTGTTGCTAAAAAAATTATATGGATAAAATCCATAGTCTTAGGGAGATCTTGGAAATGATTTTCTTCCATTAGGAATTTAGTGTTTTGGTTTATTTTTCCAAATGTTTAAATTTCAAGATACATTCATTGATGAATGCATTTCACTTGATTGAATTTTGTTGGATTCCCTTTTCATTCAATTTTTTCAAGGTGGGTTTTGATGTTTCCATTGAGAAGCAAAAAGTTTCTTTTCACCCTTAATTTCAACAATTGTTTCTTTTGTTTATTTATTTTTCACATTTCAAAATTTGGAAAATTTTGGGATGTGACACTGGTGTGAAATAAATAGGAAACTTGTAAGTCCATGGAGTTTGTATTTTGTGTTAGAGAAACGCCTGGGCCGCTAGCCTAAGCCATGCCTAATCATGGTGGGAACTTGCAGCATCACCATAATGAGCTATCTATGAAGCATCCTCAATAAAAAGCTATGCATATGGTAAATAAAAAGATAGCTGAGATGCTCATTGTCTGCTTGACTTGTCATTTTGGTTATGGGAAAGCTCCTGTACCATGTGCAAGGGGTACCCCGTTGGCGGTTCTCAATGATATGCAAATAATTATAGTGACAAGAACTTACCTAGACCCAAAGTTGAGTATGCATGAGTTGTGGCCCTCATATTCAAGGGACTTGAGATTGCCAACTTATACTTCGTCAAGCATATACTCCATAGTTTGTTCACTTTAACCTTAATCACTTCAAGATTCTTATGATAGGGGCAATGAGGGATGAAAGCTAACAAGTACCATAATTTTTGGAAGCTCTTTTTGAAACTTGAAATCCCTGCTTCCCTTATGAAGGGCCCTTCTTCCACTATTATTGAGTCTCCACCTTCTACCTTTAGGCACCATTAAGAGAGCATAGTTCCCATTCTGTCTGCAGTATCCCAAAACTATTGATTGATGCATATTGTTGATATTACTTGTACTTGTGCTATTTGTTTCTAGTCACCCTTGTGAACTTTGAAGGTGTCCTATGCATCTATTTGCTACTCCATGAGGGACAAGCGGATTGCCACTATGCTATGTTTTCTATATGTGAAACAAACAAACGTTTTTCAATGCATGTTATTCATGATCTTTGTTTGTAGCCTTTCATGTTGCATGCATAGTTACTATGTCCTATTGTTCGAACTCCATCTTTCATGCACATGTTTAGAGTTATTTTATCCTAGATTTCAATACTTGCAAATGGTTTGATCTTTGTTTGGATGGTGCATGTCACCTCAAAAATTATTATTTTTATCACTTACCTGCTCGAGGACGAGCAGGAGTTAAGCTTGGGGATGCTTGATACCTCGGAAGAGTATCTATAATTTTTGATTCTCCATGCTTGTTTTGTATCTACTTTGCTTTGCTTTGTCTACACTTTGAGGTGTTTTATATCTTTTCTGGAACTAACCTATTAACAAGTTGCCACAGTGCCCCTTGCCTGTTTTCTTCTGTTTTTGTTTCCAGAAAGGAAGAAAATCAATATTCTCGGAATTGGACGAGACAAAATGTAGAGGGAGTGTCCCAACCTTTACACAATAAAGGGTGGAGTCCCCTGTGTTTACAATGCTAGTACCTGGATCAATAGCTAGCATCCACAGTTAAGATGTAATATCAAGATACAAAGGTCATATTATAACTTTATAACCAGGAATAACATAATTTTATTACATCACACATAGCTCATTTGGCTATTACATTACATTGCAGCGGAATAACTATAGTCATGGGGTCCTTCATCTTCAATGTGCCAAAGGCAGATGTTGGTTGTAGACTTTGTAATCCTAATCAATCAATCTTCACTAAAATTAATCAAACCTGCAACATTACAAGTTACAGCCACAAAGGGTCAATACATTTGAATTGTATTGGCAAGTGATACTATGGTAGTATAGTGGAATCTATCATCTATATGCATTTGGCTAAGTGGAGTTGAGGTTTGCATTGCTCAAAATAGATTTTCCTTACCATTTTGAAAACATTAACTTTTTGTTTTGACAAAATCTTTTCCAAGGCATCTCTCAATCAAAGATTGAAGATTTCAAACAACCCTTGTTCAAACCACAAAATTTTAACTTAGAAATTTGTATGATGAGATTCTTGATTGCTTCCATGTCTTGATGCTCAAATTGTCCTTTACCAGGGACATGGCTAAGTACTTAGATTTTACACTCTGCAGAGGCGGTGCACTATCCCCACAAGACTTGGTTTCCCAAGACAAGATCTTTCAGAAGCCTTCGCTTAGACCAAAATGGACGCGCTCCAACCTATCAAACACTACCACCAACTGTCCATATGGCTAAGTTCTTGCAACCTATATGATCATGGCAGAGCCCATATTGCCAAGTGGTTGCACTTGAAGCTTCTCAACATTTGACATCTCAAATCTCTTTGTTCCTGGGTGGCCATCCACAAGTGAGATACACAAGGTTCACCAGTCCCCTGGCCTTGTGTAACCACTCAACCAAAAACCACCAAGCAATTACCATTCCACCCAGGTGATTCATTAACTTAGTTGTTTTATTAAACAAAAACCAAGTCCTCAGACTTAGAATATTTTTCCCTAGTGTGAATATATATTCCACCCATGTTTTCTATTAGCTAGGCTAAGCTTGATAGTAATAGAAATCTTAACTTAGGAAGATTTCCACTAAGGTTTCATCTACTAGTTTTCCTATAGCAAGGTTCACACTTAGCAAAATTCATGCAAGTTTTACTTTAGAGAAAATCACTAATGCATAGTGAAAGTAATGCGATAGAAAGTATGAAGCATCACTTGCCTTTTTGGTAGAGCATGGGTTCACTCCTTGTCCTTGCAACAATCACACTCTTCAAGTCACTACATTCCAATCAAACAAGGCACAAACTCAATCTACCAATCAAGCAAAACAACACACATAAAATAACAAAGTCAAAGTAATGCATGCAAGCATGCCAAGCTTTGTTTTGTTTGAAAAAGCGGTTCCTAATGGGTCATGAACATTTGAAAACACCTAATGGTCATTTTATAAAGTGGCAAAGTCATTTGCAAAAGGTTTCACTACAAAAACCATTTTCAAAACAAAGTATCATTTTATGTGGTGTAGAAATATTTTTACTACGGCATTAACCTATAGGGTTCACCAAATATGTTTTCAAACCATAAAACTTGGTGTTTAGGGTCAGAGAGTTTAAAACAAAACATTTTCCAAAGGTTTTCTTCGAAAACCATTTTTAATAAATAAACCACATTTCTATTTGACTAGAAATGGTTTTTAATTCAAAGAATCATTATTTTGTTTCACCAAATACATTTTTGAATCCACAAAGTGTTTCCTATGGTCAGTAGGTTCAAAGCAATCCAACTGCAAAAGATTTTAACCCCAAATTCATTTTTAAACAATTTTTACATCCTTAACAAGCATACAAATGTTTCTGCAAAAACCAACAAGCTAACAGATACTATTTGCTAAACTAAATGCATGGTTGGCTAGGGTTTGTTCCACTGATTCCAATGATATAAAATTTGCAATTTTTGGACGTGTGGATCAATAGTTGTGCAATTTACAAAATTGGAACTCTAATAGATCAATTCTGTCTTTTTAAATCAAACAGAGGCCACGTGGCTGTTTCCTATTCGCTCATACCGCTTTTGCTCGGATCGATGCATTGTGCCGCAGGATCTAACTTGATCGCACGGCACAGATCGTTTGATACCCCTTCGCTCACTTTCTTTCCTAGCCGCTGGATGACGATCTAACGGTTCCTATCAACTAGCCAGGAACTGGCGGCGAAATGTTAACGGCGAGCGGCGGAGCGGCCAGATGGCGGCGGCGCTAGCGAGGTAGGAAGCGAAAAAGGGAGGGAGTAAGCTCATCGCTTTCGTGGCGTCGTGCTGATTCTCAACGTGTGGCTTCTCCGTCGAGGGGCTGGGAAGCGATTCACGTCACGGAGATGAGCTGGGTCTCGGGCGGTACGGGAGGTCGTCGAGGGTGAGGATAAGGGGCACCCTAGGACAAACGAATAGCACCATTAGGTTCACAAGAGCATGGCGATCATCACCGTGTCCACGAGGAAGAGAGGGGTGGTCGGATTTTACCGGGGAGACATCGTCGGAGAATCGGCAGAAGACGGCGGCGCTCTGTCGTGTTTGTTGTCGGCGTTCTAGAGCACGCGCGGACGAGTGTTTGGTTCTAGGAGATGCGTAGGGAGATGGGGATCACGCTCGGGTGGTCGAGGGGGCCAGGCGGTGGCTGGGCTCGCCGGAATCGTCGCGGTTGTTCGTTGGAGACAGGGGGTGGTTGAGCAAAATTCGACAGCCTGGGGGCGGGTCGAGGAGGGGCGACAGAGGGGAAAGAGAGAAGATTCACTGGCGTTTTAACGTGCATGGTCAAGGCGAGTAATGGTGGCTGCGTTAAGGACGAATTAGTGCCGCGGAATCACTGCAGGAAACGGCGACGAGGGAGGGAGAAGAGGTCGCGCGGGTGAGGAGGATGAACAGGAGGGTGGGGCATACTTGTCAGCGAGAGAGGAAAGTTTCAGGTGGGCTCCAGTTGTCATTCACTGCGCGGGTCAGTAAGTTGGTGCCAACCGTTTTCTTCGGGAGGGAGTGAAACTGGGCTGCGAGTGGGCTTGTGGGCTTGGCCGGCTGGGCTGGCTGTTGTTTCATTTTTTTTTGTTCAGAATCTTTTTCCTTTTCTAATTCTTTTTCTGTTTTTGAAATTCAAACAATCAAACAACATTCAAACATTCAAACAATCACCATACTTGCAAATAAGTTTTTAGTTCTGTTTATCAACATAAACCACATCCCAAAATAAAATAATATTTTTATTCTTTTTAGGATCCATTTATTAATTAAATAAAATGGACCATGGTTTATTAATCAAATAGGGTGTGATTTTTTTAATAAAAACCTCATTTAAAATCCAAATATTTTCGAAACCAAATTAGTATGTTTTATTTGGAAATAAAGAATACTTGGAAACTTGTTTAAAACAAAATAACTTTTTTTATTTATTTTAGGGTCCGTTAATAATTAAATAGAATAGACCTTCATTATTAAATCAAATAGGGTTTGTTTTATTAAAATATTTATTTTGAAATATAAAATAAAACCAAAACACTTTAGCAGGTTTTATTTGAGAATATAAAATACTTGGAAAACTTATTTTAAATAAATAAATAGGTTTTTGTGTTTATTTAAAATGGGAAAAGCCTTTACTTAAATAAAATTTGGATATTAAATCCTTATTAATTTATTTAAATAAACCTTTGCTATTTTTATTCAAAACAAAATGTTTTAATTCCAAAGCTTGGCCAAGGTTTAATTTGGCTTTATAAAATAATCTTTATTTATGAATCCACCTTTTCTTTTGAAAACCAATTTTTTTATTAAAAGATCCAAAATAGTAATTCCAAAATATTTTAATTTCCTTTAATAAATGTTTATCCTTATAAATCCCTTTAGGATTTATTTGATTCAAATTGGTTTGAAGTTCCAATTAAATTCAAAAAGTTTCTTCTGGCCCTGAAAATCAAACAAAGTTTTATTTCATTCATTTATTTTCACATTACAAGATTTGGAAAATCTTGGGATGTGACAGGCTACCACCCTTAAAATAAATCTCGTCCCGAGATTTGGGAAGGCTAGGGTTACAAGCCGGTTCAAACACTAGGGTACTACCACCCTTAAAAAATTTCAAACAAAAATTACATATTGGCCTTCTTGGGATCCTGGGAAAACTTCTCTAAGCAAACTTTTGCATTGTGTCCTTGGTTTCCATTCTTGACTCATGGGCCAAGGTTGAGTTTCTCCATAGGCTTGTTCAACTTATTCTTCATCTTTTCTGGACAATTGCTTGCATAATGTCCTGGGTTCTTGCAGTTGAAACAGTGGATGTCCTTGAGTTCTTTACGTGGCTCTTGTGGACAAGTTGCTACATAATGGCCTAGCTCTTTGCAGTTGTTGCACACTACTTGGCCAATCTCTTTATTCTTCGGGTTCTCTGGGCATTCACCAGAATAGTGTCCCATTTCCTTACACTTATAACATTGCACATGGATTTTGTCTATCTTTTGCTTCTTGGGTTTCTTTGATCCTTTGAATTGGGTTGTCTTGTTTGGAGGTATAAGTGGTCCTTTTCCTTTGCCATCAACATTCTTGGAATACTTGGATCCTTCTTGTTTCCTTTATTCAACAATGGCATAGATGGGGCATTGGATAGGAACATGATTGTTTCCTTCACACAAATAACAAGTGGCTTGAGAGGTGGGACATTGTCCAACAGGATGTTTCTCTTCACAGTTGGGGCATTGATCTCCATGCTACTTGTAAGTATGATCCTTGTCTCCACAAGTAATGCAAGCTGGTGCTCCATCTAGAATAATATTTCTGTCATCCTTGTTGTCAAAGACTCTTTTGGGATAGCTTTCTTCCATGTTGATCATTTGATTAGTCACCTTAAGCATCAGTTGGGTTTGTTCCTCCAAAAACTTTTGCAGTGCTAGATCTTTATCACTAGTGTTGGCTATGAACTGAGCTGTCAGTTGGTTTAACTGGTGTTGAGTTGCTATGAGCTCTTTCATGCTGTCCTCTTGGTTGGTGTTGGTGTCATCAACCTTGGAGTCTTTTGGAGTAGTCATCTGTTTGGAGATTAGAATAGGCAAGATATTTCTAAGGAATTAATTCCAATCACACCTATCAAAATTCACTCAAACAATGTACATGCAATCACAACAAAACATTTCACGCAAACACAAGGTTCAAGCACATACTTAGCCAACAAAATATTTTTGTTTACACCTCATAAGTTGGTGGTTTTGTCTTAACTAAAATATGGTGGTCTTCACTTGTGATCTTTCCTTACTTTATGATTCTTCTTGTATGAGATCATGGTTTCCTTGAGAAAAACTCTTGGTTACAATACTTCAAAGTTGTTGATGGCTCCTTCTTATTTTGCATTTCCTCAGTCTCTAAATCTTGAATAAGATTTCCTTGTCTCACTTGTAGTCCTTAGTGGTATCCAAGTTGGAAGTCTTTGGAGAACATGCTGAAGATGTTGAAGTCATTAGAGTTGAAGAAGTTGAAGTTATTAGAGTTGAAGAAGTTGAAGTCATTAGAGTTGAAGAAGTTGAAGTCATTAGAGTTGAAGAAGTTGAAGTTATCCTTTGCACATGGTGTAGTCTTTGGCCATGGGGTAAGTTTTTCCATCAAGTTGAAGTAGAAGATATGTAGGGTTGAAACCAAAATGGTTGAGGAAAGAGTTTACAAGTGTTTTTGTAAATAAGTTTTTGGAACAAATACAACTCCTATTTTCTAAGGGTTTTTGTCCAATCCTAGGTTCACAAATCCTACAGGCAACACAATGCTCTGATACCATCTGTAGAGGGAGTGTCCCAACCTTTACACAATAAAGGGTGGAGTCCCCTGTGTTTACAATGCTAGTCCCTAGATCAATAGCTAGCATCCACAGTTAAGATGTAATATCAAGATACAAAGGTCATATTATAACTTTATAACCAGGAATAACATAATTTTATTACATCACACATAGCTCATTTGGCTATTACATTACATTGCAGCGGAATAACTATAGTCATGGGGTCCTTCATCTTCAATGTGCCACAGGCAGATGTTGGTTGTAGACTTTGTAATCCTAATCAATCAATCTTCACTAAAATCAATCAAACCTGCAACATTACAAGTTACAGCCACAAAGGGTCAATACATTTGAATTGTATTAGCAAGTGATACTATGGTAGTATAGTGGAATCTATCATCTATATGCATTTGGCTAAGTGGAGTTGAGGTTTGCATTGCTCAAAATAGATTTTCCTTACCATTTTGAAAACATTAAGTTTTTGTTTTGACAAAATCTTTTCCAAGGCATCTCTCAATCAAAGATTGAAGATTTCAAACAACCCTTGTTCAAACCACAAAATTTTAACTTAGAAATTTGAATGATGATATTCTTGATTGCTTCCATGTCTTGATGCTCAAATTTTCCTTTACCAGGGACATGGCTAAGTACTTAGATTTTACACTCTGCAGAGGCGGTGCACTTTCCCCACAAGACTTGGTTTCCCAAGACAAGATCTTTCAGAAGCCTTCCCTTAGACCAAAATGGACGCGCTCCAACCTATCAAACACTACCACCAACTTTCCATATGGCTAAGTTCTTTCAACCTATATGATCATGGCAGAGCCCATATTGCCAAGTGGTTGCACTTGAAGCTTCTCAACATTTGACATCTCAAATCTCTTTGTTCCTGGGTGGCCATCCGCAAGTGAGATACACAAGGTTCACCAGTCCCCTGGCCTTGTGTAACCACTCAACCAAAAACCACCAAGCAATTACCAGTCCACCCAGGTGATTCATTAACTTAGTTGTTTTATTAAACAAAAACCAAGTCCTCACACTTAGAATATTTTTCCCTAGTGTGAATATATATTCCACCCATGTTTTCTATTAGCTAGGCTAAGCTTGATAGTAATAGAAATCTTAACTTAGGAAGATTTACACTAAGGTTTCATCTACTAGTTTTCCTATAGCAAGGTTCACACTTAGCAAAATTCATGCAAGTTTTACTTTAGAGAAAATCACTAATGCATAGTGAAAGTAATGGGATAGAAAGTATGAAGCATCACTTGCCTTTTTGGTAGAGTATGGGTTCACTCCTTTTCCTTGCAACAATCACACTCTTCAAGTCACTACATTCCAATCAAACAAGGCACAAACTCAATCTACCAATCAAGCAAAATAACACACATAAAATAACAAAGTCAAAGTAATGCATGCAAGCATGCCAAGCTTTGTTTTGTTTGAAAAAGTGGTTCCTAATGGGTCATGAACATTTGAAAACACCTAATGGTCATTTTATAAAGTGGTAAAGTCATTTGCAAAAGGTTTCACTACAAAAACCATGTTCAAAACAAAGTATCATTTTATGTGGTGTAGAAATATTTTTACTAAGGCATTAACCTATAGGGTTCACCAAATATGTTTTCAAACCATAAAACTTGGTGTTTAGGGTCAGAGAGTTTAAAACAAAACATTTTCCAAAGGTTTTCTTCCAAAACCATTTTTAATAAATAAACCACATTTCTATTTGACTAGAAATGGTTTTTAATTCAAAGAATCATTATTTTGTTTCACCAAATACATTTTTGAATTCACAAAGTGTTTCCTATGGTCAATAGGTTCAAAGCAATCCAATTGCAAAAGATTTTAACCCCAAATTCATTTTTAAACAATTTTTACATCCTTAACAAGCATACAAATGTTTCTGCAAAAACCAACAAGCTAATAGATACTATTTGCTAAACTAAAGGCATGGTTGGCTAGGGTTTGTTCCACTAATTCCAATGATATAAAATTTGCAATTTTTGGACGTGTGGATCAAAATTTGTGCAATTTACAAAATTGGAACTCTAATAGATCAATTCTGTCTTTTTAAATCAAACAGAGGCCACGTGGCTGTTTCCTATTCGTCTATACCGTTTCGCTCGGATCGACAGACACAGGACGCAGGATCTAACTTGATCGCACGGCACAGATCGTTCGATACCCCTTCGCTCACTTTCTTTCCTAGCCGCTGGATGACGATCTAACGGTTCCTATCAACTAGCCAGGCACTACTAGGAAAACAGCTATAGGTAATCAGCACATCCGTGGCTCACATGGTTGAAGTGCCCCACGGCTAAAATAGGCGTGGCTCACCTGTGGGCAGTGCCCTACTAGTAACTAGAACAACCGTGGCACACATGACTATAGTGCGCCACAGATGTGTGTGGGCCAGGGCCCTGTTGGCCACACGCCAAACATCTGTAGCGCACTACAGTCATGTGTGCCACGGTTGTTAGGGTCATCTGTGGCGCACGTGCACAGTGCGCCACGCCTAAGCGCATTCCCCTCCGCCTGCAAACGGCCACAAACCATGGCGACTCGGCCTAGTGCGCCAGTAGGGAGCATCTGTGGCGACGTGGCATAGTGCGCCACAGATGTTTGTACTCCGTGGCGCACTAGGGGCGTGCAGCGCCACGGATGTGTCGATTCTTTTAGGACAGCACTTTATGTGCACATGTGTGCCCACACATCCACCACCCCACACTTCACTTTCCCCTTCTTCCTCCTCCTTAGATCTAGTCGGGATCTTCTCCTTCCCACCTCAATTTCTCCACACATTCACCATTTTTAGCATGTAAAACTTGCTTTGGATGTTACATAAGTAATAGAGGAGGTCTCCGGTCTCTCATCTATCCGTCTCCGGTCGACGCGCGCACCTCTCCTTTCCATCTTTCTCGCGATCGATCGGTCTCTCATCTCGGTAAGTTGTCCATGTAAGGATGTGTTCATGTGTATATGGATGATGTGCTCATATGTATGTAGATGATCGATGCTCATGATGTGTGTATGTGTGGAGAGGATCGATGGTCATATGTGTGTGTATATGGAGAGTATCGATGATGCTCATGCATGTGTGTATGGAGAGGATAATGATATGTTCATGTGTGTATGGATCGGTCTCTCTCTCTCTCTCTTGTGTTTGTATGTGAACAAGTTGCCATTTGTTTTGCCAAAATGTTGATTCATTTCCATTTTGGCAAGACTTTGGCATTTCGCAAAGGTCCTAATTTTAGGATAGGTCATGCCGAAATTTTCTATCGACCATTGCATGCATGCATTCATTATGTGGTTCTAATAGACTTCAAAATTGTACCGTGTACATCGTGCAGGCAAAAATGGTCCTCATAATGAGCGAAGGCATTGTGGCTAGATTTTTGAAATGTGCGACGGCCGACATGATACGAAATAACAAGATAGATATAAGATGTCCGTGCAGAAGATGCAAACTCAACTGGGTGATCGACCCAGATTCCGGGAATCTGCAGGCGCACCTGCTCCGCCATGGTTTCATGGATGGATACACTCGTTGGATAAGCGATGACGTAGATGATGGAGACGGTGAAGAAGGTGGCCAACATGACGATGATCATCATCACGGCGAGAACGGGCGAGATGATGAAGAGTCTCCTGGAGATGGTGAAGGTGCGGAAGGCATCGATGATGATGATCTAGATGCCGGAGGAGCGTACGACGATGGAACAATGTCGGTGCGGGACCCTTATGTGCAAGAGCTGCTTCAAGCGCATTTAGTAACGCCAGTGGCTGCCTAGAGAGAAAGCCAAGCTTGCGCAACTTGAGAAAGACGCGTTACTCCATTGTATGAAGGATGCAGCCCGATGATACCGGTTGAATGTAACGCTCAAGGCTATGGAGATGAAGGCAAAGCACAAATTGAGCGACGCAAGCTTCGACGATATGATGGCATTACGCACGATCGTCTCCGAGGGGAACACATGTCCAACTAGTATCGAGGATGCCAAGAAAATCGTCCTCTCGATCTACCGCGACGTTAGATATCACGTATGCATCAACGATTGCATCATTTATCGGGCGAGGACGCGGAGAAAACCACATGTCCGGTGCGGCGTGAGTCGATACAAGAAAGGGAAGAAAGCACCTCGAAAAGTGGTATGGTACTTTCCTATCACCTCGTCTGCAGCGCTATTTCATGGACCCTAAGGAAGCTCATGCGATGGCATGCGAAAGGAAGAAGCCGGAGATGATGATGACCGAAAAGGATGAGCTGGTGACGCAACCTTCGGATGCTAGCTGCTGAAAGATTGACCTCGACCCCTGAACCGGTGGAGATTCGAGGAACATCGGCTTGGTGCGAGCACCGATGGACTCAATCCGTTCGGTAGCAAAGACGCACAAAGACTTGTCCCGTGTTTGTTTGGATGTACAACCTCCCTCCATGGTTGTGCATGAAGAAGAAGTACATACAAATGAGTATGCTAATTCAAGGGCCGAAACAACCTGGTACCGACATCAATCTGTATCTCGGGCTATTGAAAGAGGAGCTAGCCACGTTATGGGAATCTGGAGCCAATACTTACGACGCCGTCGCACAAGATTATTTCACTATGAGAGCCGCGTTGGTCACTATGGTGCAAGACTATCCAGGTTGCGGGTATATCTCGGGGCAGGTTATCCAAGGATTCTGCGCATGCGTTAGGTGCATGGATAACACAAGCTATCTCCAACTAGAGAAAGATCCAGGGTCATCGAAAACTGTGATCATGGCGCACCGAGGTGGCTCGCAATAATGATCCATGGAGAAAACGTGGTGACCTGTTCGATGGCAAATCGAGACCCGAGGAATCCAGAGCGTAGGAGCAGCGAAGAAGTGGAAGAGTTGCTGAAAACCGGAAAGATTGTCCTAAGCCCGAAAGAAGCGAAAGAGGCAGCAACAAGACAAGCCGATGAAGGTATGGAAAACAAGGTCTGTTTTCTGGGAGTTGCCATACTGGAAGTTTCTCCGCACGCCTCATAGCCTCGACATCATGCATATCACGAAAAACGTGTGCGAGAGTCTGGTCGCCACCATAATCAACATGCCATATAGGATGAAAGATGGTCCGAAAGCAAGGGACGACCTGATATGCTTGGGTATCCGGAAGGAGCTCCACGGAAGACGCACTACTCCTGATGATCAGGAAGATGACGATGATCATGAGTCGGAGACGACACAAGGTCGTCGGAAGGGTAAAAATTTCAAGAAGAACGAATATTACTGCCCTCCTTCTTGCTTCACTCTAAGCCAGGATGATATCAAACAGTTTTTCAAGTGCCTTCTAGGAGTCAAATTTCCTTACGGCTACGCGAGCAAGATAAGCAGATACCTAGACGAGGCGAAGCAGAGGTTCAGTGGCATGAAGTCTCACGACTGTGCCGTGCTAATGACGCAGGTACTTCCGGTCGCACTAAGAGGGATAATGGACGAGCACGTCCGTGAAACGTTATTTGGCCTATGCAAGTTTTTCGACGTCATCTCTAGGAAGTCGATTGGCTTGAATCGGCTCGGAAGGCTACAGGAGGAGATCGTGGTGATACTATGTGAGCTTGAGGTCTACTTCCCACCCGCATTCTTCGACATTATGGTGCATCTGCTGGTCCATGTCGTGGAGGACATCGTACAACTCGGGCCGATGTTCCTCCGCAGCATGATGGCGTTCGAAAGGATGAACGGACACATCAAAGGATACGTTCGCAACAGGTCCCGTCCGGATGGAAGCATAGCCAAGGGCTTTCGTCAAGAGTGCATCTCTTTCGCACGAATTATCTAGACATCGAGAACCCCGCCGGTCTTCCGTCAATGACACCTTGGCAAGCTCGACGGATCTGGTCAAAGAGAGGGTCGCCGACATCGCATGCGCATTTCGATTTTCGACGCAGACTTTGATCGAGCAAACCTCGCGCTACCGCAAAGATTTAGAACTGGTCGATCCTTGGGCATGTAAGCACAAAAGGTTAATCGAGAAGAAGTACAGTGACCGGGCATACAGAGGACGCAGGAGAGATAATCAAAGAGCACAACTCAGATTTCACGCGTTGGTTTAGGCAGACGCCTTGATAATCCCCGCTCGCATTCTTCCGACACGAAAAGATCATATTCACCTTGTCGCAGGGACCGATGCAAAACCTGGTGACCTATCAGCGATGATATCAACGGCTACACATTCTACACGGAGGAAAAGGACAACAAGTGTGATTATCGAACTCAGCGTAACGCCGGAATTCTACACCGATGACAACGTGAAGGAAAGATTCTACGGAAGAATCGAGGAGATCCGGGAGCTCGACTCGTGGAGAAAAGGTGCCGATGTTCCGTGTCGGATGGGCAAAGCGTCGAAGAGAAGACCGTATTTCACAACCATGGTTATACCCGGCAGCCAAATCCAAGGCCGCGTGCAAACGTGGCGCGAAAAATGAACCGTGGGTACCGGCTACCAAAGTGGACCAATGTTTTTCATTACCGACCGACAAAGCCTAGCCGTGTTGTCGTGAGGAGAGGAAAAGAAACATCATCGGAATGGATGGAGTCGCCAACGAGCAAGACTTCACCAAGACGGCGATCCAAAGATTGAAGATGACGACGACTACGATGCAAAGAACATACATCACAAGAAGAAAAAGGACAACCCTAAAAAAAGGTAGCCCGTTAGAAGAAGAAACATTAAAGTGCCGGGCTAAATTATTCAACCGCGACAAAAAGAAGGGAAAAAGATTAAAAGCTAGCTCAAAAAATATTGTAAACGTGGTCAAAAAAATTGTAATATTCATGAACAAAGTATTATGAAATTTAGTTATACTTTAAATCATATTTTTGGGCATTTTTGGAATATTATTACTTTTGGGCATTTTTGGAATATTTAAAAGTATTTTAAAATCAAAATAAAACTTCTATGGCATATATCACCACTTTTGGGCATTTTTTGGAATATTTAAAAGTGTTTTTAAAATCAAAACAAAAAATTGGGGCACCAGGATTCGAACCTGGGTGCTCTCAGGTTTAGAATAGAGTAGTGGGCAGAACCAGTGGGATAGGCTAGTATAGTTGTTAGCTAGTGGGACTGTAGTTCTCTTATCCAGTAGTTAGAAGCCGATAGGCGTAGCGCACTAGCCCATAGTGCGCTACAGATATCCGTAGCGCACTATGGCTCAGTGCGCTACGCCTAAGTGCCTTTATCCACACGTGTGGCGCCCGACCCCCTCTCTCATCCCCATCTCTCCATCTCTCAGCCCGAAGCCGAAGGACCGCCGCCGCTGCGTCTGAGGAGGAGGAGGCCTGCCCGCGCCCGAGGAGGAGGAGGTCCGCCCGTACGTGTCCGAGGAGGAGGTCCGCCCGCGTCTCAGGAGGAGGCCCGTGTCCGAGGAGGAGCAGCCGCCGCGCGCGTCTCAGGAGGTGGAGGCCTCTGCCGCCCGTCGTCCGCCCGCCTGCTGCCGTCCTGCCCTGCCGTCCCGCCGTCCGCCTGCCGAGGTGAGCATCTCCTCTCCCTCTCTCCTCTCTCTCTCTCCTCTATTTTGGGGCATCCTAGGCTTTGCAACCCTAGTAGCGCATCTCATGAGGTGGCTCTCGCTAGCTAGTACCGGAAGCCCTAATGCTATAGCTCCTCCCATAGAACAATGCCGTGCTGCCTCACTCGAATCGGTTATGGAGGAGGGGCCGCAGCTGGCAAGGGTGCCTCCAATGTTGCAGTGCTGCGATCTTCTTCATGGGCGTCTAGCCTAGGTTCACATCGGTTCACATCGTTCAAGGCCATCCTAGCCATAGATAGCCATCTCCTGAAAGCAAACTACCATCTTCTCCTTGCAGCAACAACCACAGTCAATATTGTTCATTGCATATATCAAACAACTGTGAAAGTATCCTTCAAAGAATTCGCCACACCAAGAATTTTAACTTGCATTTTTCTGCCACAAGATAAAGATCTTTGACTGGAGCATTTCAGACCAAAGAGCATAGTATTTAGACCTATGTTTTGTACAAAAAAATCTAGAATCCCCAAATATTTTCTCCTCATAAAATCTTGCCAATGGCCATTCCTTTTTCCACCTTCCACCACCATTTGCACATTAGAGATAGGTTAAATTTGGTAGGCTTCTCCATCTGGACAATATTTGTTTTATGTAGTATTTTCATTGACATTTGATATACAACATCGTTAGAGAGACAAGCATCCTTAGTCACTCTTCCACCAATGGACATGGTGCTCCCCATCCAACCCCCATATTCTCGCTTGATCTTCTCTGTGAAGCTCATCTTAGAGACATAGGTTTTTCTGAAATGCTCCTGCTGAAATCCTAGTTATGTTGTATGGTTTTAGTACTGATCCTGGTGATGGTCTAGTAGTGCTGAGAAGGCACTACTGCAAGCAATATAAACTTTTATGCTTGCTATTGTGTGTACTATTTGTGAAACCTGTGTGTACTGGCCATATATATTTGCTATGCTGGCCATATATTTGCTATGCTGTGTGTACTATTATATATGTTCCCTATTATATATGTTCCTTGTTATATCTGTGCTCTGTTATATACTGTTGTGTATATGTTATATACTGTATATTTTATATTCTTTATGTATCTGTGTATATGTTATATACTATAAACTATCTCAATGTATATGTTATATACTGTTGTGATTCTGTGTTAATCATTAATGATGGATGATGGAAGCGGAGGCGGCGATGATGGATGGGGCTATTTTCTTTGTGTGTGAATGATGGATGGGGTCAATGGGGTTATCAAATTTGGGGCTGTTTTTTCTTTTAGGGATTTCAATTGAGTTGCCCATTTCCCCCGAAGTGTTGATTCACTTCCGTTTCGGTTGAGAAAATGGGCGCTCGTAGGTCCAAAAATTAGCAAAGGTCATGCCGTATTTTTCCGTGCATTTAACCAATTATTTGTTTTTTATTAGTGCAAAGATGTGTGACAACGACGAGGCTGAATGTTCTAAGCGCATCAGCGCTGAAGGAGAACTCAGACCTCCGAATAAACAATTGACATTCTGGGAGGCGGCCCAGCGTCTAGAAGACGATGAAGAATACCATCCTTCGGAGAGCGAGGATGATGAGATGGAAGACTTGGAGGAAGAAGCCAAACGGCGGACGATGAAACCACTGATGGCGGCGAGGGCACAGGGAGTGGTAGCAACCCTCCTAAGAAGAAGAAGAAGAAGAAGCCGAAGGACCGGCGCCCGAACACGGTCGGCACGGTCAGGGAGGAAATTACCGAAGTGAGCCCATCAGGGGTTCCTTTGGAGCCCGCCCTTGTCGTCAAAGGGTACGGTGGGCAAGTGGCGGTGATCACCCGGACAACCATCTCGATCAACACCGAGAATCTCCGGCATAAAGATAATGGCTACTGCGCACTCCTCTCTTCGAGAAGCTGCACGCCGATACAAGTTCCCGCTAAGTATCGTAACACAAATTATCATGGGAACAAAGTAAACAAATCCGCCTCACAAAGATGAGCACCGCTGCCATTGGAGAACCCAGATAAAGAAGAAGATCTATAAAGAAGGCAAAAGTCTTGAGGAGATCCGGAAGATTGACCCGCAGATCACCAAGATCATTTCCGGAGTTCAAGGAGAGGTGTGAATCCGAAAGAGCCCGCCAATAGTAATCGGGGAAAGGTGCCGCAGCGAATATAGGTCATCACCATCTCGGATATGGTGCATACGTAATCATGGAGGCCAAATGGAATAAGGAGGACGAAGAGTATAGATCCAAGGGATAGAAAACCCTTTGCTAAATTCGAACCCGGCAGGTTCGAAACTTCATCAGGCCCGCTACCATGTGGACCCAAAAAAAACAACTCACCGGATCCTGCGGTGAAGGAATTCGAGGAAATTGTGGTAAGTATAATCTAATTACCGCGGATCAACACGATTGCAGTCTAATCGATGATCTAAATGATTCACTGTTATTTCTTCTGCAGGAGGAGGAAATTGTTGCTAGTCATGGATCCCAGGGTTCCTCATCCCAGGGGTCGACGGCGGTCACCTGGTGGGATAACCCTTTTAACAGGGCGATGAACCGGCCAAGAAAATAGAGCCGATTAAGAAGTTGTTGCCGGTTGCCGTCTGGCCTCGGGGTAAGAATTGGGTGGATCATTTTGTCCACCGCCGAGGACGCATGTGGCGCCGTCGGGAAGGAGCGAGGAGGAAAACAGAGAGGTTCAAGAACTTAAGAACAAGTGGCGCGGATCCCGCAGATCGTCCAAGACAACTGGCAATCACCCTTACGCCCTTCCCGCCTACCTTGGTGGAGTCAATAGCGAATCCGGAGTGCGGGTGGTCGAGTAGGGCCGCACGATTCCAAGCATGGTCGCAGCCACTCGAACAACGCGCGCCGATTTAATCAGCGAACCACGTGTTCATGACTCCGCTAGCACCGCTGGGCGCCGCAAGTGTTGGTGACTCCCCTGCCATCACCTTGGCGCCGAGTACATGTTGGTGCCCCGCCATCGCCGCGGCACCGGAGCTCCAAGCACCCGTCGGTAGGGTGAATACACCGGCCAGCACCGCCATCATCAAGCAGCCTTCCGTCTCTTGCACGCCCGTGTCACGGTGCATCGACATTAGCCGATCTCGACGCCATCACGGTAAACAAATTGCTTTAATTACCGCCTTTCATGCCATCTATATATTACTCTTGTGGCATCTCGCCGACGACGCCAGTACATGTTTTCCGCAGATGATGTTCCTTGCACTCTTATGCTACGTGAACAACGAAATGAGGGATGTTACCAAGGGTACCATCGTTCAACCCTTGCAGCGCATGTTCCACTCAAAGCCGATGCCGAGATAGCGTGCATGTGGTTAAAATTAGTCGGTGCTAAGGGCTGCGACGACTGAACCTCCCATTCAACCCCTGTGAGCGGATGAAGAAGAGTCGTCCTCGGTTGCTTCGCTTGTTCTTGCTATGGCCAAAGAGCATGATCCGTTTGGGGACGGGGCCATCACGCCACGCATAACAAAGACCGCTTTGTCATGCGGCGACAAGCGGTGGCAAGGCCCCTTACCGCCGTCACCTCCACGCGGTGGGTCGGATGATCATATTGATGATATGCACATGGCGCAGATCCGCCGAGGACGACGAATCGGAATGATCACTTCTTCAAGACTCGGTTTATAACGAAGAAGACCTAGCTGGTGGCCCCACAGAAAGCCACTATCACCAAGCGCCTGCTTGGTTCTCGGAGACGCCCAGCTTGCCTTTACTGAGCCGGCTGATACAACCAACCGCCCTTTATTCTAAGCCCCGACACTACATATAGGGAGGCCGGTGCTCGATTATGCCTGCCCGCTCTCCAAAAGGAAAAAAGGGCAGGAAAAGAAAATCTAGCCTCGAGCCAGCCGGTGGCGCCAACAATCGCGAATCTGATCAGGTTTTGGGACGGGCCACCAAGACCCGAGGGTATTATGTGGAGGATTCATGTGCGGGTGAGCCCATGCTACCTAAGAATTTGGAAG
Source organism: Avena longiglumis (assembly GCA_030063025.1). Classification (NCBI taxonomy): domain Eukaryota; kingdom Viridiplantae; phylum Streptophyta; class Magnoliopsida; order Poales; family Poaceae; genus Avena; species Avena longiglumis. The sequence goes on along the minus strand of CP125974.1, from coordinate 185,289,043 downwards.
CTCGCCGCCGAACTGCAGAGTGTGCATGACGGCTAACGATAGAGAGACGCCTTCTCGGAGAAAGATCCTCGCACCCAGATTCGTGGTTAAGGTGCCACCAGGCTTGGGCTTCGACACTTCCCCATGGATCTATTCTTCCCGCGGTTCGAGGACATCTTCAATATGTTCCACCTATACCCGCACTATACCATGGTCCGCTCTTTTCTCTCACCGCCACGCAGATCATTAGAGAGAACACACCGGGCATCGCTATAGTGGACCCCTACTACATGCGTGACGGCTGCTTGGGTTCCCCCGCCGAACGACGTATCGTGGCCTCGTACCTAAAAAGAATCCTCATGGCGAACAAGACAAAGGAATACATTCTCGTGCCTTACTTTCTCGAGTAAGTCGTTATTCAGTCGCCACCGTCGATTGGCTTTATTAGATCATCATCATTCTTTTTTCAACACATTCCATTTGAATTTTTTGCGTAGAGATGAACACTGCACGCTCATCTCCTTATCGCCGAAGCATTCCCACGCCACGTATTTCGACTCGGGGAGTCTAGAAAAGAAGAAAAACTACGACAAGATCAAGGAAGTTCTGGATGATGCTCTCACTGGCTTTGCCTCGACGGAAGGCACCAGCCAGTGCGTAAGGTCAAGTTCGCAGCACGCCTTCAACCACGTACAGAGTTCCCTCGTGAAGCAGCCGGAAAATAGTAAGAAGGAAGCCTACCACGACTCCATCACATGAGGGCGTTCCTACTTGACCAGCAGAATTCTACGCCAGATCATCTCAAACAGCAATGGGCAAAGGCCAAGATCAATGATTCGGATATTAGACAAGAGATGTATCGCATCCAGCAGCGATTTGGGGCAATCATCTTCGTGATGTCATGACTTCGGGGATCTTCTACGGAGGAAGTATCCGAATAACCGTGACATAGAAGATCGCCTAGAGATGCAGGGGACTATAGGAAGTTCATGACGAGACAGGCATCCTCCGTTCCTAAGCCGAGCCGTAAGGCTTGATGTTGGCCTAGTTGTAGTTGCAAACTATAGATGACCTTTGTGTGTGTGTGGACGACAAGTGTACTTATCTTATTAGGTTTATGAATCACCGCTTACTTATTTTGCTTATTATTATTATATATCAATCAATGCTTGGTTTTTTGCTTACTCTTTGGTTTTTGCTTACTCTTTGGTTCTCGACGACAAGTGTGAGTTATTTTTGTCTTTTCGAGAATATGCCGATGATTGAAATGTCGTGGCACAATATATATGTGAATGTGCTATGACGGGATTGTTAGCCTTGTGATATGCACAAGTCCGTGAATTGTGCATCCTACTTGGCTATGATTCCGTCATAGCATATTCTCGTGTCCAACGACCTAGCTAGTTATATATGAGGCATTCTTTTCGAGTTATTTTTGTCTTTTCGAGAATATGCCGATGATTGAAATGTCATGGCACAATATATATGTGAATGTGCTATGACGGGATTGTTAGCCTTGTGATATGCACAAGTCCGTGAATTGTGCATCCTACTTGGCTAACATTCCGGCCATAGCATATTCTGTGTCCAACGACCTAGCTAGTTATATATGAGGCATTCTTTTCGAGTTATTTTGTCTTTTTCGAGAATATTCCGATGATTGAAATGTCATGGCACAATATATATGTGAATGTGCTATGACGGGATTGTTAGCCTTGTGATATGCACAAGTCCGTGAATTGTGCATCCTACTTGGCTAACAAATTCCGCCATAAGCATATTCCCGTGTCCAACAACCTAGTTATATATGAGGCATTCTTTTCGAGTTATTTTGTCTTTTCGAGAATATGCCGATGATTGAAATGTCGTGGCACAATATATATGTGAATGTGCTATGACGGGATTGTTAGCCTTGTGATATGCACAAGTCCAGGAATTGTGCATCCTACTTGGCTAACAGTCCCGTCATAAGCATATTCCTATGTCCAACAACCTAGTTATATATGAGGCATGCTTTTCGAGTTATTTTTGTCTTTTTCGATAATATGTCGATGATTGAAATGTCGTGGCACAATATATATGTGAATGTGCTATGACGGGATTGTTAGCCTTGTGATATGCACAAGTCCGTGAATTGTGCATCCTACTTGGCTAACATTCCGTCATAAGCATATTCCCGTGTCCAACAACCTAGTTATATATGAGGCATGCTTTTGAGTTTGCTCTTTTGATTTAAGAGTACTTTCTATAAGTGTATCTTCATATGCGACTTTAATTATACATGTTTTTAATCACCGGTTAGTTATTATTGTCAACTTGTAGATGACGTGGTACGTGTACAAGGGACGGGTTCGAGTTCACGATGATTGGGAAGACTCCGGAGACAGTGCACCGTTCAGCGGCAATAGATACAAAGGGTACAACACTATGGCGACGCGAAGCTAGATACACGCGCTATCTAGCGGTAGTTAGGACAAGGAACCGGATGAAGACCTACACCTTCGTCGCGGTGATCATGCTTATCTTCTTTGGTTATTTATCCCGCTTGTGTCTAGCTAGCTAGTTTAGATGTCTAAGGCTTTGAGCTCTAACTTGTTCGATCGACACATGTATTCGCATGTCACCAACTACTACTTTGTAACATGATCAAAACAATGTAACTTAGACTATGTATTCATGTATGGGACTTATCTATATGTATTTGTTTCAATCTTGTTTTTCATATTGAGTATTTATATATATAATTGTATATCTTGTATCTGTGTGTGTGTATATCTGCTGTAATATTATATATAATGTGCATATAATCTGGCTTGGAAATTAAAAAAACAAAAATACATCATGGCGCACATGGTCTACCTTCGTGGCGCACTACACCTAAAGCGCACCATGGATGTTTAGTGGCGCACAGGTAGTGCGACACGGAAGATCAAGGGTAGCGCACCATGCCAAACTTCGTGGCGATTAGAGGTGCGCTACGCCTATCTCTACACAACCGTGGCGCACTAGGCAGTGCGCCACGGTTGAGAGATAGCCGTAGCGCAAGGCCCGTGGCGCACTGCAGGTGCGCCACAGATGATGGTTTCAGGTGCGCCACTAAAGGCCGTTTTCCTAGTAGTGAGGAACTGGCGGTGAAATGTTAACGGCGAGCGGCGGAGCGGCCAGATGGCGGCGGCGCTAGCGAGGCAGGAAGCGAAAAAGGGAGGGAGTAAGCTCACCGCGTTCGTGGCGTCGTGCTGATTCTCAACGTGTGGCTTGTCCGTCGAGGGGCGCTCGGGGGCAGTTGCGATTGCTCGCCGGAGATGAGCTGGGTCTCGGGCGGTACGGGAGGTCGTCGAGGGTGAGGATAAGGGGCACCCTAGGACAAACGAATATCACCATTAGGTTCGCAAGAGCATGGCGATCATCACCGTGTCCACGAGGAAGAGAGGGGTGGTCGGATTTTACCGGGGAGACGTCGTCGGAGAATCGGCAGAAGACGGTGGCGCTTTGTCGTGTTTTTTGTCGGCGTTCTAGAGCACGGGCGGATGAGTGGTTGGTTCTGGGAGATGCGTAGGGAGATGGGGATCACGCTCGGGTGGTCGAGTGGGCCAGGCGGTGGCTGGGCTCGCCGAAATCGTCGCGGTTGTTCGTCGGAGACAGGGGGTGGTTGAGCAAAATTCGACAGCCTCGGGGCGTGTCGAGGAGGGGCAACAGAGGGGAAAGAGAGAAGAGTCACTGGCGTTTTAACGTGCATGGTCAAGGCGAGTAATGGTGGCTGCGTTAAGACGAATTAGTGCCGCGGAATCACTGCAGGAAACGGCGACGGGGGAGGGAGAAGAGGTCGCGCGGGTGAGGAGGATGAACAGGAGGGTGGGGCATACTTGTCAGCGAGAGAGGAAAGTTTCAGGTGGGCTCCAGTTGTCATTCACTGCGCGGGTCAGTAAGTTGGTGCCAACCGTTTTCTTCGGGAGAGAGTGAAACTGGGCTGCGAGTGGGCTTGTGGGCTTAATTGGCCGGTCATTGTTTCATTTTTTTTTGTTCAGAATCTTTTTCCTTTTCTAATTCTTTTTCTGTTTTTGAAATTCAAACAATCAAACAACATTCAAACATTCAAACAATCACCATACTTGCAAATAAGTTTTTGGTTTTGTTTATCAACATAAACCACATCCCAAAATAAAATAATATTTTTATTCTTTTTAGGATCCATTTATTAATTAAATAAAATGGACCATGGTTTATTAATCAAATAGGGTGTGATTTTTTTAATAAAAACCTCATTTAAAATCCAAATATTTTCAAAACCAAATTAGTAGGTTTTATTTGGAAATAAAGAATACTTGGAAACTTGTTTAAAACAAAATAACTTTTTTTATATTTTAGGGTCCATTAATAATTAAATACAATAGACCTTCATTATTAAATCAAATAGGGTTTTTTTATTAAAATATTTATTTTGAAATCTAAAAATAAAACCAAAACACTTTAGCAGGTTTTTATTTGAGAATATAAAATACTTGGAAAACTTAGTTTAAATAAATAAATAGGTTTTTGTGTTTATTTAAATTGGGAAAAGCCTTTACTTAAATAAAATTTGGATATTAAATCCTTATTAATTTATTTAAATAAACCTTTCTATTTTTATTCAAAACAAAATGTTTTAATTCCAAAGCTTGGCCAAGGTTTAATTTGGCTTCATAAAATAATCTTTATTTATGAATCCACCTTTTCTTTTGAAAACCAATTTTTTATTAAAATATCCAAAATAGTAATTCCAAAATATTTTAATTTCCTTTAATAAATGTTTATCCTTATAAATCCCTTTAGGATTTATTTGATTCAAATTGGTTTGAAGTTCCAATTAAATTCAAAAAGTTTCTTCTGGCCCTGAAAATCAAACAAAGTTTTATTTCATTCATTTATTTTCACATTACAAGATTTGGAAAATCTTGCGTGACACAAAAGTAAAAGTCATTATTTTCCTGGAGCAACACGGAACCACGAAGCAGAGCCGGAGGGGGGCCACAGTGTGGCCGCACCCCCCTAGGCACGGGCAAGCCCTCGAGGCGCCTGGAGAGGGTGTGGACCCCCTTGACCCCCACCAACCTTGATTCCTGCGCCTATAAGAAGCCTCCGACCCAAAAACTCTAGGGCATCCAGAAGAAATCCACGAAAACCTCTGTAGCGCCGCCTCCACCGGAAGGGAGATTCGGGGGACAAAAAGTCTTTGTTGCGGCACCCTGCCGGGACGGGGAAGTGCCCCCGGAGCCATCTCCATCGATCCCCATCACCATCTTCATCATCATTGCTGATTCCCATGATGAGGAGGGATTAGTTCTTCCTCGAGGCTAAGGGCTCTACCGGTAGCTATGTGTTCATATCTCTCCCTATGCATGATCTTGTGGTAATGAGCTTTGTAATCAAGTAGATCTACCTTGCTACTCAAGTACTTCATTAGATCTCTGCTCTCCCCATGTGTGTGAAAGCGACAGCGTGTTCACCATGGTGGCACTTAGGCTTGAGTCTACATAAATACCTTGTGCTTTAATAGATCTATACTTTTCCCCATGTGTGAAAGTGACAGCCGGCATACCGTGTGTGGCACTTTGGCTAGATTGAATATTTGTTATGAGTTATATTTGGATTTGGATGTCTCTATGAAATTTTGGTATTTGTTGGAACCATCTAGCGCTCAAGGTGATAGTGTGGGGGTATCTAGATTGGGGAAGGTGGACTTTGAGGAGTGCTATTATAGCCCTACCGATGATTAGAGTGTCCAACCGGAGAGTAGTTAAGACTAGTATCATGAAGAGAGGATATTTATATGAGAGAGTGTTCACTAGTGAAAGTATGATCCCTAGGCATTGTTTCTAAGAATTGAAACACCGTTTGCTACTAGATTTGTTGCATGTTTGCTTGTTGTAATCTTTACCTCACTGTCAAGCTATTTCCTGGCACCATTACCACTTGTGTTTCACTATCTCTTCGCCGAACTAGTGCACCTATACACTTGACAAGTGTATTAGGTGTGTTGGGGACACAAGAGACTTCTTGTATCTTGTTTGCAGGATTGCTTGAGAGGGAATACCTTTGACCACTTCCTCCCTGAGTTCGATAAACCTTGGGTAATCCACTTAAGGGAAACTTGCTGCTGTTCTACAAACCTCTGAACTTGGAGTCCCAACAACTGTCCACAAGAATAGAAGTGCGTAGACATCAGTGGCACTTAGGTTTGAGTCTACATAAATACTCTTTGTGCTTTAATAGATCTATGCTTTTCCCCACGTGTGTGAAAGTGACAGAGTGCATGCCGTGTGTGGCACTCTGGCTAGATTGAATATTTGTTATGAGTTATATTTGGATTTGGATGTCTCTATGAAATTGTGGTGTTTGTTGGAACCATCTAGCGCTCAAGGTGACAGTATGGGGGTATCTAGATTGGGGAAGGCGGACTTTGAGGAGTGTTGTTATAGCCCTACCGATGATTAGAGTGTCCAACTGGAGAGTAGTTAAGAGTAGTATCATGAAGAGAGGATATTTATATGAGAGAGTGTTCACTAGTGAAAGTATGATCCCTAGGCCTTTTTTCTAAACATTGAATCACCATTTGCATCTAGATCTGTTGCATGTTTACTTGCTTTAGTCTTTACCTCACCGTCAAGCTATTTCCTGGCACCGTTACCACTTGTATTTCACTATCTCTTCGCCGAACTAGTGCACCTATACACCTGACAAGTGTATTGGGTGTGTTGGGGACACAAGAGACTTCTTGTATCTTGATTGCAGGATTGCTTTAGAGGGAATACCTTAGACCACTTCCTCCTTGAGTTCGATAAACCTTGGGTAATCCACTTACGGGAAACTTGCTGCTGTTCTACAAACCTCTGCACTTGGAGGCCCAACAAATGTCTGTAAGAATAGAAGTAAATAGACATCAAGCTCTTTTCTGGCGCCGTTGCCGGGGAGGTTTTGGGTCTTTTACCTTTCCTCCACGTCAAGATCCATCAAAAACTTTTTCTGGCGCCATTGCCGTGGAGGTAAGGTAAAAGGTACTCACATCCTTCGGTGTGAGTGCTCGAAGTTATTTCCTTTAGATTCTGCAATTGTGTCTTTTTGTTTCTTGTTTTCACTAGTTAGGCTTAATGGAAAAAACAAAAAATTAGAGAGCTTTATAGTATCTATCTTGAGTTAGGACATGAAGTGTTTGAAGAGAAAAATAAAAAACCTATGGAACTTTATTTGCATGCTAATAGCAATGTTATTAGTATGAAATCTTTGGATACCATTATTACTAATGCTATGGAAAAGTCTAAGCTTGGGGAAGCTAGTTTTTATGAAAATGATCTTTTTAGTCCCCCAGCTTTGGAAGATAGCTATTGTATTGCTTATGATGATACCAAACATCTAATATATGATGATTACAATGATGAATATGATATTTTTAGTCCACCTACTATTGAGGAGGAAATTTGTTGTGAATACAATATGCCTCCTATGTTTGATGATTATGGTGATAGGAATAGTAATGATAGCTATTTTGTTCAATTTGCTCCTGCCACAATTAATAAGAATAACTATGCTTATGTGGAGAGTATGTAACATCCCTAAATTCATATTCCAAAACTCATTCACATCATCCTTGCATCCATCATCATTTAGGGTTTTTCTCAAAATCATTTTAGAAACAGAAGCTTGTGCTATGATTTCATGTGAGCAAATTAACTCAAATAACCATCACCCTTTGAAACTTGAATGTTATGAACTTGTTTGCTTGCCTCCATTGTTGTCAAGTTTAAGTGTAAAAGTTTGACCAAAGTTTTCAACTTGGAAATAAATTCAAAACCCCTATTTCAAACATTTGCAAAATAGAAGCAAAGTCTCTGTTTGTTTGAAATCCAAGTTGACCAACCCTTGCAAAGTAGCCCATGAGTTTTTGACCCATTTCTGAGACCAAATCACCACTGCAAAACCTTAGGAGGATTTGAATTTAAATTGATTTTGAAACCATTTGAAAAACCATTCAGAAAATCGAAATAGAAAAGAAAAAGAATTAAACAAAGGAAAAAGGCTGCGCGCTAGGTTTTAGGCCCAGCATCGAATCGAGCCCAACAAGCCCACCCGGGGGTTTTCTTTTCCTCTCGCACGCGCCAGCGCACCCAGACGGTCACTGACGATCGGACCCCACCCTCACTTCGCGCACATCACTGACGAGCGGGCCCTGCCCATGCTGTCCTCGTCTTCCCCAAACCACGCTCGCGACCACGTCGCAGCGGCAGTCATGGCCGGTAATGGCGTGGCATAATTGGGCATTAATCCGCGAGCGTTTCCTGTCGAGGCTCCGGCTATAAGATCCCCACTTCCTAGCGACCATTTTCCCCCAGTCAATTTTGCCTTCACGCCACCAGGCTGCCCACGACTCACACAACACCGCCGCAGACAGAGCTCACTCCGGCGATCGATTCCGGTGAGCTCCGTGCGCCCCTTCCTCTCTGACTCGTTCGAGCCATTTTGCAATCCCCTTGCGCACCTCCTGACCCCACCAGTTCATCCTGTACTGCCTCAGGTCGCCGTTCCCGCTCGACGCCGCAAGCATCTGACAACCACCTCGACTCCGGCGACCAAATTCCATAAGTACCGTGCGCCCCTTCACTTCTGACTCACACGAGATTGTTCACCACGTTCTTGCGCATCTCCTAAACCCCTTGGCTTGTGTTAGGGCGACGCGGAACCTCGGCAACTACTCCGACAACAACCACCCGACGCCGCCAGAACTCGAGCAATCCTCGCCGTCAAGACGCCTTCGCAAACCGACGTTTTGAGCTTCACCAGCCTCTTGCGAATCTGGTATGGCCCTTCTCCTCTCGCGGACGACTGGAATGAAGCGCCAGACCGAAAGGCGCTCATTGACGCCGCCGCCAGGACATGGTCGCTTGTTTCGCCGCTGGATCTTGATCCAAGCGTTAGGATAGATTCATTAAACGGCGAAGAGGTACGCGATCGGAGCGACGATCTATTTAGATCCTTCGTCAAAAGCTCGATCCGGTGAACCGCACGCGCCAATAGGGACGCGACGCGTGGCAAGTGTAAGAACTAAAAACAGATTTAAAACCAGAATTTGATCCAAATTTCAAATACTTATAACTTTTGATTGCCACGTTGGATTTTTGCAAACTTTATACCGTTGGATTTAGTGAAACAAGACCTTTCTGAATATCCAATGTGTTTAACAAATAGTAACAGTTAAAATGACTTTATTTGTAGAAACATGTTTAAGGCTATTTTAAATATAGATTTATTTTGGTAAGTTGTATTAGTGCCAAATAAGTTTAGTTGGCAAACTTGTGACTTGTTAAGTTTCTGTAAACATGTGCATGCTTGGTAGAGTTTTCAAAATCGCCATTTAGTAAATTCTTGCATGCATGCATTAATATTATTTTTGATTGTATATAATTGTTTGTAATTGTATGCTATAATTTTTGTGTAGATTTTGCTAGTGATTGTGATTGTGAAGAGTGCTACTCTCCCCACTACCAAGGCAAGTGATATTTTTATGAATATTTCTATCCTATGTTTTGTACTAGCATTAGATATTTTGCTAAGTCTTGCATGCTATTTTTGCCTAGTGCTAAGTTGGGAAATCCTAAGTAGTGTAAAATTGTACAATTTCTAGGGAATTTTCCTAAGTTAAGTTATCCTACCATGCTTAGCCTAGCTATTTAGCAAACAAGGGTTGGTGAAAATCTATACTTACTATGATGAAAATATTTCTAAGTCATGAGACTTATACTTTCCTAATAAAACAACTAAGTCAAATGAACCTCCTGGGTGGAATGGAAGGATTGGGTTATGTTGAGTGGTTACACAAGGCCATGGACTTGGGTTGTGTATCTCACTTGTGGTATGCCACCCAGGCACAAAGGGATTTGGAGGCCAAGTGTTGAGAAAGCTTACAGTGCAACCACTTGGCAATATGGGCTCGCCTTGATCATATAGGTTGCTAGAACTTAGTCATTTGGACAGTTGGTGGTAGTTGGGATGATAGGTTGAACGCGGTCCATTTGACTAAGGAAAGGCTTCAAAGGTCCTGTCTTGGGAAACCAAGTCTGGTGGGGAAAGTGCACAACCTCTGCAGATGGAAAACCTAAGTACTTAGCCTAGTCCAAGGCAATGGATAACTTGAGCATCAAGACATGGAAGCTATAAGAATCTCATCACTCCAGCTTCTAAGTAAAATTTGTGGGTGAACAAGGGTGAAGGACCCCAATGTCTATTGGTGGTTTCTTGGGAAGTTTTTGATAAAGAAAAACTTAGTGATTTCAACTAATAGGTAAAACCTATTTTCAAGCAAAGCAAGCCAAGCTACACTTAGCCAAAATGCATATAGTAATATAGTCCACTTAAAATATACTAAGGTATCACTTGCCAATACTATTCCAAAGTATTGACCCTCTGTGGCTGTAACTTGTGATGTTGCAGGTTACTCCGATGATGAGTAGGAGTCATGAGTCTACACTCAACATGCTTGCCTGTGGCACATGAAGATGAAGACTTATATTTATTTACTTATTCCTTAAACTCTTGTATTAGGCCTATGGCCCCGAGTTGTAAAAGACTATGTTTTATCTCTGGAATGAATGTAATAAACGACCTTTGTATCTGTGTACTTCATCTTAAAATGTGGATGTGTTATCGCCATATTTTGGCCAAAAAAGGAGATGGGTCGTGATCAGGATGGGCTTGGAAGATACGTATATTCAACGTGTTGTTGGATCGGCCTAGTGTGTGGATTTGGGCTAAATTGCCTGTGTATCTTGTATCATAGTAGGTTCCGTTTCAGTTTAGGTAATGATAGAGTTGTAGAGTTATTCCAAAGGTAGAAAGTCTCCGGACTATAAATATGTACCTAAGGTTATCGAGAAAAGGAGGACAATCACGTTCACAAAAAACACAATCTCGGCGCATCGCCACCCCTTGTTTCTAGGGTTTCTTTCGGGTAATATTTGCCTAGATCGCATCTTGCGATCTAGGCAGTATTTTTACTTATGCGTTATTTGGTGTTACTCGTACTGAAGCCTTGTTGATGGCGAGTAACACTACTATCATAGATTTGTTGAGGCTAGCATCGGTGCTGTTCGTTATAATTGTTTGATTCATGCTACCTCTAGTTATCTCGCTACCTTTGCACCTTTTCCCAAGTGCAAGGGTAGCATCTTGCTTGATCTTTATTTAGCTGATTCGATCTGTTATGGTTATGCCTTGTTCACCAAGGTTTAGTTTGATATCTACGTAGTCAGGCCTTGCAAACGGGTTGAACGATCCAGTAGTACGTAGAGACGTGGTTTACTAGTTCTAGAGAAGTTGTTCCGGTAATTGACTTTACGTCGGTTGTTAGGCCTCCTCTAGGGTTAGTTTACTAACATCTTTTGTATCTATCAGGCTCAATTACGTGTAGGACGTTCCAGTTACGTGGTGAAAACGTTTAACTGTCGTAGATCGATTTAACTTGTAATGATAAAGCAAAACCCCATGTTATCGTAAATCTAATGCAGAACCATGGGGATAATCGGCTCTAGGAGCCGATTCACAGGGAAACCTGGGAGCCGGTCACGGCTCGAATTTTACGTATACTTGTTTACCATGTAGGAAATCAATCGAAGCAATCCTTCACCTTCCTGACCAGGTATAGGTCAGGTGGCACGCCCTCGAACCAAGCCAGGACGTGTGCCGGAGTTTTGCGGGCCGTTGCCCGAGGGACCAGGGCCCACCAGCAGTTCTGGGAGCCTCCCGGCTCTTCAGACGCTTCGTCGCTGCTCGCCGTGGGTTTTGGGCAACACATTTCGCACGCCGTGGGACCTTCAACAACATCTGCATCAACATCCGACGCGAGATGGGGGATGCACTCCACGCATTTAACCGCCTAAAGAGCACAAGGCGGGTATGACGAGATCGAGCTCTCTTCAAGCCGATCTCATCGGCTCTTTGAGAGGACCCGTAAGCATGGCATCAAGTGGAGGGGTTCTCCCAGGGTGCTCTTGATGAGGTGGATCTGTCTGTTCCTTCGAGGAGCGCACTGCAGCTCTGACAGAAGTCAACTACATGGTGGCTCATTCTCTGCACCGCCATTCCGAGAGCCCGTGAACGCTTTCGAGTGGGTCGCGTAGTTTAGGAGATCATGAAACATCGATTTCTCCGTCGGGCCTACTTTAGGGACTCACCAGGAGAAAGACCGCCTGCACAGGCCACATGCCATTCACACTTGCAGCCCAGAGCCGCCAGAGCAGCAGCGTGACGCTGCTACAAGGTTGGAGGCGACCCAGGCGATTGCCAATTCCTGTTTGAGCCACCTAAGGAAATCCCACACGGATATGTATGCACCTACGTGCCGGACTACAATAACCTGACACGCACCAACCAGATTTCAACCGCAGGAGTTTCTGCGGCAGGGGTTCCCGGGGAGCTTGAGGCGAGCGCTTCGAGCAGCGATGTCCGGGATGGACGCCGACAAACAGGTGGCTAGCCAAGTATGCCACCGAACAAGTCATGAGAATCTAGCCCCGCAGCTCAAACAAAGGAGCAAATCCGTACCATCTTGAGAGAGTTCGGCTTCGTGTCAAGAGAAGGACAATCGGCTATTCAAAGCCGTATTTCTTAACGAAGTTTGATCTGATTCCCGCCACCCAAGTATCGGCTCCCCGAGTTCTCAAGGTTTAGCGGGTCGAAGGGTCGAGCTCGATCGAGCACGTAGCCGATACCGCACAGCTAGGCATGATTTCGCATCGCATCGGGCCAGAAGGTTCTTTGCGCAATCTCGACAGACCAGCTTTTGGTGGTACACCTCGCTGCCACCTGATTCGATTCAGACCGGAAGCAACGAAGAGCAGTTCCACATCCAATATCATTCGTGAGGCTACCGAGGTGGCATTGCAGACTGCACAAAGCGGGCAGGGGAGAAATCGTAGCCGAGTACATCCAGCTTCAGACCGTCTAAGAACCGATGTTACACTGCTTAATCGAGAAGGAAGCAAAGCTGGCAAGATTGGGTCTCAAGACCCATCAAGGATCGCTTTCAAGTAGAGTACAACTCATTGGCGACATGGCCCGAAACTAACGATGTATGAAGCGCCACCGAGTTGTACCAAGACAAGTTCAAACGCCCGATAGGCTCGGTCGATAGAAGAAGATGATCCTACACAAGACCAGGAGGTGGCCGTGGCTGAATGGGCTCGGGGCGACCGTGTCCCGCAAATGGGTGAATCAGCAGGGCCTGCAAAAGGGTTCGACCGGCGTGAGCAAAGCTGACCAGATCTTCGATTTGCCGAAGAAAGCTGAAGTTGCCGAAGGCCACAAAATCCCCACGGCTCAGAGATGAACGGAGACCATACGCAAGTGGCATCACTGCTCACCCACACCACCAATGAGTGCAAAGAGTTACGCCAGATCCAAACGGCGATAGAACAAGGCCGTCGATCTTGGGCAGTTCGCCATGAAAGTGGACACAAACCCATTCTCAAGGCGTCAATATGGTAGAACTCAATCACTCCGCGAGGCGCCACCTGGATTTCGCTCGGTGTTAGTATGGCAGGGTTTGGGTACCACCATGACACATAAGGAGGAAGGTGGTCGCCTCTGGCAAAGAAAGAGAGGAGGCTGGTCCACGCGACGCCTAGCCACAATGACAAAGGTACCGATGTAAGAACAGGTGAGGAGAGTGCGATATCAGAAGCCACATTCCACGCATCTCCTTAACAAGTATGAGCGTCAGTATGACCAACGTCGCCGGCACGATAGAGACGATGAAGGATATGAGCACCTCGCTAGGGGACCGTCTAAAGAAAAGGAAGGCGCAGACAAACATTGGGATTGTCCTTTCTTCAAGTATTGCTGGATGCGGAATGAGCCGATTGCCTACGATCGACAACTGCCCGGAATGTGGACACAGAAGGAGAACACGGGCCGGTAAGTGTTTAAACGCCTAGGGCCTCTCCCACCTCGTGGTCAAGAAGGAGTCCGCCGAGCAAAAGACCTCGAGACGCCAAGGGATGACAAAGAAGCAGACAGATATCACCGACCAAGGTGGTGTCCCGACGGACTCAGACACACCCAAAAGCGAGAGTGCAGGCTGCGTAACTTGGAGGAAGCCAAGCGCAAGATTCCACGCTTTAAGAAAGCACGCCCGATCGCCGTTAAAATTAGGCAGACCTTGGAAACGGAAGATCGCCCAAAAGGAAAGAGTGGCGCCTAAATCGTAAAAGCCGATGTAAAGACATCGGCCGGCACAAACATGGTGTTCATACTTCCGCCGTAGTTCTCGGCCCAAGAACTCGCGAGCTACCAAAGGGCATTCGACTGCGGCCCACGGCCGGTTATCTTTGAGAAGCCACGTGAGAAGGGTTACAAACATCTGAAAGCCCTGTACCTACGAGGCTACATCAATGGGCAGCATGTCAGCAAGATGTTGGTGGACACCGGAGCGGCAGTCAATATAATGCCATACTCCATGCTACGGTGTTTGGGACGCTCAACTGCAGATCTGATCAAAACCAACGTAACGTTAAGCGACTTCAACGGCCAAACTTCGGAAACGCAAGGCGATCAACGAGATCCGACCGGCGTAAAAACCATCCCCACGTCATTCTTCGTCGTGACAAAAGCACCTACGCTGCCTTGCTAGGGAGAGATTGGATCCACGCTAATCGCCGCATTCCTTCCACGATGCACCAAAGGTTCAATACAGTGGGATGGAGATGAAGTGGAGGTCATCCATGCAGATGATTCTATCGAGATCTCCATAGCTGGCATGAACGTCTGGGAAGCAGAAGACCAAGAGCCGATCTCTGGAATCAGTCTAGACGGCTGTGAGCGCATTGAAGCTACAAAAAACGGGGTGAGGCTGGTCTTATCCACTGGCCTGACAGAGTAGCAAAGTCCACGATCGTACGTGGTACGGCCGATCCTCGCGATCGGCCACAAAAAATAAAAAGCACCAATCATACGACAAGCAGATCACGTAGTCGTAGCAGGGAGATGCCCTGCCATTGTAAAACAATAAGGTGTAAACCGTCCTTGACTAATGCAATCAAAAAGGGCAAATTCTGCAATCGCCCAAATTATTTTTGTTATCCTCACCTACTGCTTGCCCTGTGTTTAGCATCGATCTGACAGGTGACGGAAAGCTGGGGTATGGGTTTACATCCGCTGATGAACTGGAAGAAATCGACATTGGTCCTGGGGATAAGCCACGGCCAACATTTATCAGCAAGAAGTTAGATCCGAGTCTGCGGGGTCCGATGATAGCCCTGTTGAAAAAATATCCGGACTGCTTCGCCTGGGACTACACGGAGATGCCTGGGTTAGACAGGAGCATCATTGAGCATCGACTACCGCTTAAAAAGGGATTTCGCCGTCCAAAGAGCGAGCACGATGATGAAGGCCGAAATTCGGAGGAAGTCAAGAAGGAGGTCGAGAAAATGTTGATGACCAAGTTAATCAGCCATGCGGTGTATGCCGAGTGGATTTCTAGTATCGCATCAGAGAAAAAAGGATGGCCGTTGGCGTGTTGCCATAGATTTTCGGATCTCAACAGAGCTACCCCGAAGGATGAGTATCCGATGCCGGTGGCAGAAACGTTAATCAACGCAGCGGCTGGTCATAAGATCTCGAGCTTCATGGATGGCAATGCCGGTTACAACCAAATTTTTATGGCTCCAGAAGACATACACAAGACCGCGCTCGAGTCCTGGTTCGGTGGGGTTGTTCGAGTATGTAGTCATGACGCTTTGGATGAAGAATGCCGTTCCACGCATCAAAAGAGCCATGAATTATATTTTCCATGATCTGATCGGCAAGTTGGTGGAAATTTACATCGATGACGTGGTGGTCAAGTCTGCTTCAGTGCAAGGACACTTGGACGATCTGCAACGCGTCCTGGACCGAACAAGAAAATTCGGACTACGGATGAATCCAAAGAAGTGTGCCTTCGGGGTGACGGCCGGTCAGTTCTTGGGTTTTTTGGTCCATGAACGAGGAATTGAGATCGGCCTGAAAAGTCAAGAGGCAGTACGAACAATGAAGCCACCTACCACAAAGAAAGAACTGCAGTCTCTCATCGGCAAGATCAACTTCGTCGGAAGATTCATCTCCAATCTCGTGAAGAATAGAACCGTTCATGGACTGGTGAAAATTAAATCGACGAGGAATTCACCGGGGGCGAACAACAACGAGCCTTCGACGAGATCAAAGAATATCCGACGAAGCCGCAGTTGTTGGTTCCGCCCAAATGATGCATCGTTCTACATTTACTTGTCAATAGTCGACACGCCCATCGCCGGTGGTGGTGCAAGTTTATGATGGGCTGGAGCGATTCGTATTTTACATAAGCGTAAGGATGCCGGATGCAGACAAGGTATCCCGACATCGATAAGTTGCGCCTCTTCTGTTTTCACCACCGCACTAAGCTGCGCCACATTTTGCTATCAGCAGAGATTATCATCATATGCAAATCGACGTCATAAAGCACATGTCGGCTCCTATGTTGAAAGGCCGATCGGGCAAATGGATGTTTGCATTATCGAGTTTGACATCCGTATCAACCCGTGAAAGCGCTAAGGGTCGCATTGGCCGACCTTATCGCTGAAAGGATCAACACTAACATAGCAAAGACTTTCGTAAGAGCATGGGCTATGTTTTTGATGGATCGGTTTGTGACGATGGTTGCGCATCGGCATTTTACTCGTCGCCTGGGGCAACATTTTCCTTCTCCATCAGATTATCTACCTCTCACACCAACAACGCCATCGAGTACGCAGGCGATACGCAAGGGAATGGAGTTGCTCATCGCTGGAGCGTATAAAGGAAATTTTGGAGACTCCAAGTTGGTGATTTCCCAAATCACGGAGGAATATAAGTGTGAGAGCGAGTCCCTCTTCCCACTATGGTCAGACCGCCGTGAGTCGATGGCACGTTCAGACATAAACTTCACCTGGATCCCGCGGTCGCAGAATACCGAGGCGAATGATCTTGCACAAATGTCTTCAGGTTACAAGGATGTAGCAGAGGGAGCCGATGTTCAGGTACAGTTCCTGGAAGCTAACGACTGGAGAGCCGATATCTTCAATTACTTGAAGGATTCGGCTCGGGGGGCACCTAAACGGATAAGGTACAAGGCCATGAAGTATGTGCTTATTGGGGATGACATGTTTTACAGAACTCTGGAAGGGTTATTACTCAAATGTCTGGGGACAGCCGAGGCCAATCGACTCCTACACGAGGTACACGAAGGCGCCTGTGGAACTCACCAATCAGCTCACAAGATGAAATGGTTGATCAGGCGATCAGGGTTTTATTGGTCCACCATGCTTGAGGACTGCTTCAAGTACTACAAAGGGTGTCAAGCATGTCAGAAATTTGGGAAAATTCAGATGGTACCCGCGTCAGCAATGAACCCCATCATCAAGCCTTGGCCATTCCGTGGTTGGGGCATGGATATGATCGGCAAAATTAATCCTCCATCAAGCAAAGGCCACATGTGGATTTTGGCCATCACTGATTATTTCACTAAATGGGTGGAGGCTGTCCCGATGAAATCAGTAAATTCAAAGGATGTTATCAACTTTGTGAAAGAACATGTCATCCATAGATTCGGGATTCCCCAAACCATCACGACCGATGGAGGTTCGGTCTTTATTTCTCAAGAGTTTAGAAAGTTCTGCGAGGACACGGGGATTAAGCTGATCAGATCATCTCCATACTATGCTCAGGCAAATGGGCAAGCTGAAGCATCCAACCAGAGCCTCATCAAGCTGATCAAGAGAAAAGTCGATGAGCACCCTAGGCGTTGGCACGAGGTTTTGTCAGAGGCGTTGTGGGCTTATCGCATGTCATGCCATGGGGCGATAAAGACCTCGCCATACCATCTAGTATATGGACAAGAAGCCGTATTGCCCTGGGAAATTACGGCTGGATCGAGACGTGTCACTTTTCAGGACAATCTAACAACTGAAGAATATGCAACCCTGATGAGTGACAGTGTTGAGGATTTAACTGAGCTCAGGCTGTGGTCGCTTGAGAAAATCAAAGAGAACAAGGCCAAGGTGGCTCGTGCATATAACAAGAAAGTGAGGCCAAAGGAGTTCCACGTTTGTGATCTGGTATGGGAAGCTGTGTTGCCATTAGGGACTAAGGATGCAACATATGGCAAATGGTCTCCAAATTGGCACGGGCCGTACAGGGTCGATCAAGTTTTAAGAGGAAACGCATATATGCTTGAGGAGCTGGACGGCGTGAAATTCCCAGTGGCGGTCAACGGTCAACATCTCAAGAAATATTTCCCAAGCATGTGGGATGATGGACAGTAAAATATGGGGGCCGATACATGAAACCGGCCAAGTAAAAAGCACATGAGACGTTGGACAGTAAAAATGTGGGGGCCGATCGAAATCGGCGAATAAAAGCAAAATATATAGCCGATGCACGGTCATCGACTCTAGAGGTTCACACATGGTACAAACAGGTGCTTTACACGCACAAGCCATCAAGAAATGCTCAAGGCGTGGAGCGCCAAGACGGACACGATCCACCTCGGCGATCTCGGCTTCGTGCCTTCGCCCGTCACTACTGCTTGTTCAGGGCACGTATTTCTGCCAGATCGGTCTTCAGTTGGGCTTTGAGGCTTTCCGCCTCGTCTTGGGAGCGGGCGATGGATTCTTCCTTGTCACGGATGAGCTGTTTAGTCGCCCGGACTTTCTCTTCAAGATCTTCCAACTCCCTTTTCAAGGACGCGAGCTCGGCAGTACTGACAGAGGTGTCAGTTTTGGCATCCAGAGACGCCTTTTTCTCGTTGAGCTGTTGGCATCTGTCTGCAATATTGGCCTTCAGTGGAAGTTGGGCGTGGCGCAGACTGATCCTCTCACGAGCTAACTTCACCCTTGACTCGTAGAAAGACAGGGTTACAACTGGCCAAAGTTTCACCTGCAATGCTACTGGGAGCTGGTCTTTTATTTCAGCCAGGATGCTCTTCACCTCCTCAGAACCCTCGATCAGCTCTTCGATCGGGGAGGACAGCAGGGCTTTAAGACGCTGGAATTGAGGTAGAACAACCCTGGCTCGTGGTTCATCGCGCAACGGAGGAGTTGGTTCAATGGATTCGTGGTCAACGTCCAAACCTGAAATATCACAACTCTGGCAGCCCGAAAAGGCGTCAGTATGCATCCAAACATGTAAGGATGAGCCTAAAAAAGCTAACGTACCTCTCCTAAGATCGGGGGGAGAGCCGATGAGGAGGCGAACGGCTTGTGTATGGTTCTGGGGCCGGGGCCCGGAGTGGTAGCCGTTTCATCTGCACCTTCGGGGATTGCTAGGTCCAGTTTGGCTAAAGGCATCAGAACTGCCCCAGCTTTCCCACTAGAAACATCAGTCGTCTGCATGGAAGGTGTTTAGCCGATGTAAATAAGGATTAATCGGCAGATCAAAAGAAGCAAGTGGTAAGAGCGTAAAGGGTGACGATTTTCGAAACCTCCTGGCTCGACGAAGAAGCTTGCAGTCCTTTGCGAGCTCTCTTGGGACCTGATACCGGCCCGCCCGACCGGTGCTCGGGCAGAGGTTCGTGAAAAGACCTTTTCCCGGAAGCCGATGGTGATGAATGTGGCTCGGTGTGATGGTCCTCTCGAATCTGGGGTCCATCCCTCGATTGGTCCGAGTGTTCTCACTGGAGGTGTCTTCGACGGAAGCCTGTAAAAAAGGGAGAACCAGTGAGCACAAGCATGTCTGCAAGGATGGAAGAATTAGAAGGATCGACCAAGGCATAGATCACCCTACATGCGAGCTTTCTGGAGAAGGGCTCCAAGGCTTCAAGTCTTCTGGCAGCCTTCCTCCGTCGTTCTTGTTTTAGTTGGAACTCGAGGGCAGTTGGCTTAGAGGTTGCCGGGTTCTTGGAAGCCGATTGTGGTGATATCGGCTGTTCGCATTATGACCTTTTTAGAGGTGGCGAGTTTTTGCGTAAAAGAACCACAGGTGAGCTGGTGGAAAGAACTCAAGGGGAGCCATCACTGCGTAGGCTCAGGCCATCTTGTTGCTGCAAAGAGAAAGAATGGATTAATAAAAGGATCAATTACAAGTCGCATCAAGAAAATTTGCAAGTAGTGGTACTGCTCCACGGGATGTCATAGTCAAGATCGAGCTGTTTCAAAGAACGGTCCCAGCTCTCCTCAGGCGTGAGTCTTCCACATCGACCACCGCCTTCAAAG
Source organism: Avena longiglumis (assembly GCA_030063025.1). Taxonomy (NCBI): domain Eukaryota; kingdom Viridiplantae; phylum Streptophyta; class Magnoliopsida; order Poales; family Poaceae; genus Avena; species Avena longiglumis. The sequence goes on along the minus strand of CP125974.1, from coordinate 185,268,842 downwards.
CCATCGGTTGATGAGGCAAAGGTGAGGTCGTTGGGAATTGGGATGGTCGAGCATCAAAAAGGAATAACACCTTTGGCTGGTGAGAGGATCAGTGTCGGCTCGCTCTTCGTAAGGTGATGGAGAAAGAAGTGGGAGCTACTTGTCCAAGGCCAAATTGGCGAGCCACTATGACCGGCTGGTAGAATTCATACCTGCTTGATTATTCTGTTGGACGTACTCATGCCAACTGGAAGGAAACAGGGACGAATCACGGTGGAAAAGAGCTGCCGAGTGCTAGTGTCATCGGCAAAATTGTCCAGCCTGAAGGAGAGTGGATTTTCAAAGTGTTCCGATTCCTCCATGTAAGGGCAGAAGGTAGGTTGTCTGTGCCTTGGAAGAAAGTCTTGAACCATTTGGATGCCTCTGAGGGGTCGCCATCGCCGGCCGATACAAAGCTTGGCCATAGCTGGTGCATCGGATCTGCTTCCCTTTTACATCTGGAAAGGTGCAGCTCGCCAAAAGGGGGAAGTTTGGGATGTGATTTTGAAAATATAGCTGAGCCCATAGCTGAATAAACCACCAAGGACCACCTGTTTTGACTGCTACACCAGAGAACAGCTTGACAGACATCAACTGGAGGTATCGATAGACTTCTCCAAGGAACAGTTTGCCGAGGCCAAGTTGAGTACCTTTGGCCAGTTCATGGGCTAAGGAGAGATAGTTCTTGGTTGGAGCAAGGGAAGGGCCACAGAATATGAAATGCTCCAAAGTGGTTGAGAAAGGTCAGATGTTCTTTTTCCGAGACAGGCCCTTTGTTTTCATATGGCGTTGGAGGTAGGCACCCCAGCCAATTGCGATCTGTTTTAGAAGACAGCTTGTAGGGGACTTTGGTCTTTAAAGCGTAAGGGCTGGGTGATGTAACATCCAGACCAAGAATCATCACCACGCCAATGAGTTGGTGACATGGGGCCATGACCGAACATGAAGCAGTCAGAGGCCGCACCAGAAATAGCCGATGGTTTTGAGAAGATTCTCGTGTTTCTCAAGAGGAGACAATGATAGATGCAAGGCATCGGCTATTCCCGTAGTTTCCCATTGGGATTGGTAAGCTCTAGCTACCCTACTGAACCAAGAGACCCAATGTTCGGGGGGATTAGGCCAGGCTCGCAAGCAGTCGGCCCAAGAGTTCAGATCTAGGTCTTGGCTTACGAAGGGGATTCTATTTGCTTCGCAAGAAATCAGATGGGCAGGACTAGAATCTGTACGAGGGCCAAGACAGAGGGAATTTGGGAGAGAAGGATGCGGCAGCAGGATGTCTGAAACCTAGAAAGTTTAATGGTGGAATAAAGGCATTAATTCAGGTGTTCGCCATTAAATTCTAACATCGCTCGCATCGCGAGGAGTAGGCGACTTCGCACCGGAGACCTCGGATTGGTGTTGACGATTCTGCCATCTGGTTTGCCGGTGGAGATGGATCTGTGCAGTGGAGGATTGAGGGTTCTTGTTGCTGCGAGCTCGATCTGGTCGATGAGCAATTGGAGATCTAGGTCGCCCTTTTTGAAGAGGGTCGCAGGTTACCGTTTGAAACTAAGAAGTGGCCGTTTAAGTTTGCCTAAGTATGCGACCAAGTTTTGACCTTGTCAACGTTTTTGGGAAAGCCGATGTGCATCGGCTCTTTGAGACGTGGCTTGGTTGACTGTGTGAACGTAACAAGGTGAAAGCCGATACGTTGCTATCGGCTTCTGGAGCATCGACCTATTGTGGCTATCGGCAAAATTGGGGCGAAAAAGACAATCTTCGAGAAACGGATTTTCATTCATTCATTCAGAAGCTGAGTGCTTACAAAAGGTTGATTACAAAAGGGAGCTTACTACTACTACTACTACTACTACTACTACTACTACTACTACTACTACTACTACTGGTTCCTAATCTAAAGGCCGAGATCGCCGCCACGTCAGTCGGGCCGCATCGTCCTCCGACCAGACGGTGAAATCCCGATCCCTTCGTCCCACCATCGTGGGCGAAGTATCGCTGGCGGGCGGTGCTCGGCCGGCTCTCGGTCACTGGCGTCATGGAAGACTGGGAGGAACGAAGAAGAGGAAGAGGCCATGGCGGAGGAAGAGGGTTTTTCAAGGAGGAAGAGGGTTTTCTGCTTGGAGGAAGATGGGGACCGCTTCAGATTTAATTTAAATAAGGGGAATAGTGGAGAGGCGGTTCAATGCCATAGCGGTTTCCCAGAATGTGCTGCCAAAATCGTCAAATCATGCACTGCGAAGGAGTTGAGAAGACAGGGCATCATGATGAAGGGGTAGCGTGACGATCCTGTTCTGCAACGCATTCTGTCCACGCGCAACCCGATACAAAAAAAAGGAGGGGGGAGAAGGAAAAAAAACAGAGTGGTTTTGGAATTATTATTGCCAAAACCAGGGGGGCATGTGTTATCGCCATATTTTGGCCAAAAAAGGAGATGGGCCGTGATCAGGATGGGCTTGGAAGATACGTATATTCAACGTGTTGTTGGATCGGCCTAGTGTGTGGATTTGGGCTAAATTGCCCGTGTATCTTGTATCATAGTAGGTTCCGTTTCAGTTTAGGTAACGATAGAGTTGTAGAGTTATTACAAAGGTAGAAAGTCTCCGGACTATAAATATGTACCTAAGGTTATCGAGAAAAGGAGGACAATCACGTTCACAAAAAACACAATCTCGGCGCATCGCCACCCCTTGTTTCTAGGGTTTCTTTTGGGTAAGTGTCATGCTGCCTAGATCGCATCTTGCGATCTAGGCAGTATTTTTACTTATGCGTTATTTGGTGTTACTCGTACTGAAGCCTTGTTGATGGCGAGTAACACTACTATCATAGATTTGTTGAGGCTAGCATCGGTGTTGTTCGTTATAATTGTTTGATTCATGCTACCTCTAGTTATCTCGCTACCTTTGCACCTTTTCCCAAGTGCAAGGGTAGCATATTGCTTGATCTTTATTTAGCTGATTCGATCTGTTATGGTTATGCCTTGTTCACCAAGGTTTAGTTTGATATCTACGTAGTCAGGCCTTGCAAACGGGTTGAACGATCCAGTAGTACGTAGAGACGTGGTTTACTAGTTCTAGAGAAGTTGTTCCGGTAATTGACTTTACGTCGGTTGTTAGGCCTCCTCTAGGGTTAGTTTACTAACATCTTTTGTATCTATCAGGCTCAATTACGTGTAGGACGTTCCAGTTACGTGGTGAAAACGTTTAACTGTCGTAGATCGATTTAACTTGTAATGATAAAGCAAAACCCCATGTTATCGTAAATCTAATGCAGAACCATGGGGATAATCGGCTCTAGGAGCCGATTCACAGGGAAACCTGGGAGCCGGTCACGGCTCGAATTTTACGTATACTTGTTTACCATGTAGGAAATCAATCGAAGCAATCCTTCACCTTCCTGACCAGGTATAGGTCAGGTGGCACGCCGAACCAAGCCAGACGTGTCTGGAGTTTTGCGGGCCGTTGCCGAGGACCAGGCCCACCAAAGCCTGGAGCCTCCCGGCTCTTCGTGTTGCTCGTCGCTGCTCGCCGGTGGGTTTTGGCAGGCAACAGGATGCTAGCATTGATCCAGGGACTAGCATTGCAATCACAGGGATCCTTTCCTTTACAAAGGAGGGGTCTAACACATGGTATCAGAGCACTGTGGTGCCTGTAGGATTATGACCCTAGGATTGGAAAACCACTAAGGAAAAGTTTTCAACTACTTCTACGCTTGTCTATTCTTCTCGTAAAACTTTTCTAATCTTTTCATTCTCAACTCCATTTGTAGATGAACTCCATCAACGAAGCCGTGAAGAAAGGACCACTCATGACCATGACCTTGGAGTGTGAAACTGAGTTTCCCAATATTCTCAAGGACCTCATGGTGGCAATGGAAGCACATGGTGCAGCTGTGTACAAGGGCTTTCCAGTGATGGATGAAGGAGTGGAGTATTGGTGGGTGCAAATTCACTTGTACAAAAACAAGGAAGACAACCACAAAGAAAGGGGATTCTTCATGTACACCAACACTGTAATGCACACCACATTCTTTGAGTCAGCCAGAGATGCAGCTTGGAGGACTATCAAAGAACTAAGTGCTAGAGTCAAGTGCAGGATGCTCAACCTCCAAAAAGACTTATAGAAAGAGAAGGAACTTACCCAAGAGTTGGAAGCCACCAACCAATAGTTAAGGGGAGACATAATAGACTTAGTGATGGAATCATGTGAACAAGATAGGTGGATTGCCTCTAGGAACATTGTGATAGCCACCAGATCCAGTGAGATAGGATTGTGAGCACACACTTCGTTAGTTGGACACCATCTATCACCTTATTTTCCAAAAATGATACCTTAAATAAGTATGGACCTTAATTGATGTAATGGACTCATGTATGCATGACTTGTGTGATGTTTGTGTTCCATGGATATGTATGAAATGTTTGTCTTGTTTTATCTTAAATTATGCTGATCTAACTTTTTAATCTTATAAATAGATGCCTATTACCATCAGCACCGTTGAGGAGTTACAGGTTACCCGTTTTGGTCCCCGTATCGTTGAGCTTACCACTTTGCTTGATCTCCCTCTTCCCACCATCAAGGTGTACCCACTCACCAAGTTCGAGAGGAAGGACCTCTGGGGCTTCAAGGTGAACCAACCCGGACGCCAGACATAGCCGACTACAGATGCCATCGTCTTCAAGCTGATGCACGACGACAGGGAGAGAGGCATGGAGGTAGTCATGCAGGACCTGATAGGACGTCTGTTAGGCCGTCACTCCCGACAGGTTAGGGGCACCCACTTTCACGTCTTCGGAAGACGTGATGTTGATGGAGAGTCCATCAACTTTGAGGACGACTCGAGGGACGCGGCAGAGCCGATACGTCTCTATCTCCAGGACTTAGAGTCTCTCCTCAGGCACGTGGACACGGACAGGACGAATGTCATGCTCAGCAATGACGAGCTGTGTGCAGCCATGAGAAGGACAAGCTTTTCGCACAGCAGGATGAGATGATCAAGGAAATGGAGACGAAGTTCGAGGCCCAGGACCGCAAGTTCAAGAGTCAGGAGAAACACGTCCAGGATAGGAACAAGAAGATCCGGGACATGACTGAGGAACTGAAGTCCAAGGATTTCGAGCTAGAGCAGCAGCAGATGGTTATTGAGAGGCTTCGCTCCCAGAAGAGGGCTCTCAAAGCCAAGGTCGATTCCTTGACCACTACGATTGAGGAGAACAAGACCGCGATGGAGAACGCAGGTCTTACCTTCGTCGAGGAGGAGATTGATGATGATGAGTAGACTTGACTACTCGTTTATCTTTCATATTCGTACTTGTTATTTATGAACTTATTATTGGACCATCCGACATGTGGATGGCTTGCCACTTTTGTGTTTGATTTCTAGAACCTTGTTATTCCGTTGTTGATTTTTTATCCTTGAGTTGCATGTTATGTGTTGCTTGTGATGTATTGTGCATAAAACATCTATGGGTATCTCATTCTTATCTATTTGAACAAACCACAGATGCCTCCCCGTCGCGCAAACCCCAACCCCAACAACATCACCCCGGAAATGCAACAAATGATGAATGTGCAAACACAGCTTATGAAGATGATGACAACATTCATCCAAAACCAGAATAACAACAACAACAACAACAACAACAACAAAAACAACCCCAATAACAACAACAATAACAACAACAACAACAACAACAACCCTCCGGGTTTTGATATGCTCACCAGATTTCTGCGTTTGAGGCCAGCAAAGTTTTCGGGGACGACTGATCCCATGGTGGCCAATGACTGGCTACGTTCTGTGAACAAAGATTTAGTGACTGTGGGCTGCACGGATGCTGAAAAGTCAGTCGCAAAGACATCTGTTGGAAGGACCAGCCGCCACATGGTGGGACAACTTCCAAATCACCACTCCTATTGATGAGGTGACTTGGGCTGTCTTTGAAGATGGCTTTCGCACTGCTCATATCTCATCGGGAATGATGAGCCTGAAAAAGAAAGAGTTTCGCAACTTGAAGCAGCGCCACCACAGCGTGGCTGAATACATAGAAGAGTTCAACAATCTGGCGTGCTATGCACCGGATGAGGTTGACACAGATGCCAAAAGAAAGGAAAAGTTTCTGGAAGGCTTGAATGATGAGCTGAACCTACAGTTGTCTGTGGCATATGTTCCAAGTTATCAGTCTTTGTGTGACAAGGCTGCTATTTTGGAAAGTAAAATGAAGCATGTCGAGAGTAGGAAGAGAAAACACTCCGACAAGCACAGCTCTAGATCGTCTCACAAACAATCTCACTATGATGACAGTGGCAGCTCAGGATCCCATAAGCATGGGAAATTCAACAAGCACCACAGCCACAACCGTCATGACAACAAGCATCATCGTAGTCATGACAATGATAAGTACAAAAACCACAAGAGTGGACATAAGAGCCACCATAGTGGGAATGGTAGTGGAAGTGGAAGTCAGCATGCTAAAAAGGACATAACTCAGGTTGAGTGCTTCAAATGCAAGAAACTGGGGAATTATGCTAATGAGTGCCCTGAGAAGAAAGTTGAAGGACCTAACAAGCCCAATCCTTTTCAGAAAGGACAGGTTAACCACATCAATGTGGAGGAGGTCTATGAGGAGCCTGATGCCATTGCTGGTAAGTTCAGACTCAATTCAATTTCGGCATTTGTACTCTTTGATACCGGTGCATCTCATTCATTCATATCAAAATCATTTGTTGAAAGAAATGAACTACCGGTAGAAACCATTGGGTGTCCTATAAGAGTAAGTTCTCCGGGTGGAGAAATGATAGTAAACTCAGGATGTCATGACTTAGTCATAGAGTTTGGAAAACATAAGTTTCCAGTGAACCTAATAATCCTGAATTCCCAAGGATTGGATGTGATTTTGGGAATGGATTGGATGGCTAAGTATGAGGGAGTACTAGATTGTGCCAATCGTACAGTTACACTCACAACCCCAGAAGGAAAAAGAATAAAATTCAGGTCAAACTTTGAATCCAAAGGAAGTAAGCTGAAATCTCTTAAGGGAGTTAGCATGGATAGTGTACCAATTGTGTGTGAGTATCCAGATGTATTTCCGGAAGAATTACTAGGAATGCCACCAGATAGAGATGTGGAGTTTCTGATAGATTTGGTACCAAGTTCTGGACCAATAGCAAAAATACCGTACAAAATGTTAGTTGATGAACTGAAGGAGCTCAAGAAGCAACTAGGGGAACAGTTGCAGAAAGGATTTATTCAACCAAGTTCTTCATCTTGGGAAGCCCCAGTATTGTTCGTGGAGAAGAAAGATAGAAGCCAAATATTATGCATAGATTACCATTCTCTCAACGAGGTAACTATCAAGAACAAATATCCTTTGCCTAGAATCAATGACTTGTTTGATCAGCTAGAGGGAGCATGTGTGTTCTCAAAGATTGATCTTCGGTCAGGCTATTTTCAACTCAAGATAAGAGAGCAAGACATACCTAAGACAGCATTCACCACAAGGTATGGATTGTATGAATACACGGTGATGCCTTTTGGTTTAACCAACGCTCCAGCATACTTCATGAATATGATGAACAAAGTGTTCATGGAATTCCTTGACAAGTTTGTTGTCGTTTTCATTGATGACATCTTAGTCTACTCCAAGAGCAAGGAAGAACATGAAAGACACTTACGCTTGATACTTGAAAAGTTAAGAGAGCATAAACTTTATGCCAAATTCAGCAAGTGTGAGTTTTGGTTAGAAGAAGTTGGTTTTCTTGGTCATGTTATGACAAAGGATGGTGTGGCAGTTGATCCTGCTAAAGTTTCAGCTGTGACTGAATGGGAATCTCCTAAGAACGTAAAAGAAGTTCGCAGTTTCCTTGGTTTAGCAGGTTACTACAGAAGGTTCATTGAGAATTTCTCAAAGGTTGCTAAGCCAATGACTGAATTGTTAAAGAAGGACAATAAATTTGCATGGTCTGAAGGATGTGAAGTCAGTTTCCAAGAATTAAAGAAGAGACTTGTAACAGCACCAGTTCTATGTCTGCCAGATTTGGAAAAAGATTTCCAAGTATATTGTGACGCGTCTCATCAAGGTTTGGGTGCGGTACTTATGCAAGACGGTAAAGTTGTGGCCTATGCCTCGAGACAACTCAAAACTCATGAAGTAAACTATCCTACTCATGATCTGGAGTTAGACTTTGTCGTCCATGCACTCAAAACATGGAGACATTACCTTTTGGGAAAGCGATGTGAAGTGTTCACCGATCATAAGAGTTTGAAGTATATCTTCACCCAGAAGGAAATCAACATGAGACAAAGGAGATGGCTAGAACTTATCAAGGATTACGACTTGAGTTTGCAATACCACCCCGGTAAAGCAAATGTAGTAGCAGATGCTCTAAGTCGTAAGGCATTCGTAAATGGCCTTACCAATGGTGAATTGCCAGATGACTTGTGTAAGCAATTCAAAGAACTCAGATTGGAGATTGTACTAGAAGGACATCTTATGACTTTGGATGTTCAACCCACTCTGTTGGATAAGATTAAAGAAGCCCAGAAGACGGATAAAGAAATCGAAGAGATTAAGGAAAGGATTAGCCAAGGGAAAGCTAAAAGCTTTCATGTTGACGAACAAGGTACTTTATGGCACGGGAAACGTATTTGTGTTCCACAAGACACGGAGTTACGGAAAATAATTTTACAGGAAGCCCACAACTCTCCGTATTATATTCACCCGGGTAACACCAAGATGTACATGGATATGAAAGAAAGATTTTGGTGGAACAATCTAAAAAGGGACATCGCCGAGCATATTGCTTTGTGTGATGTGTGTAGCAGAGTAAAAGCGGAGCATCAGAAACCAGCAGGTTTGCTTCAACCACTACCTATTCCTGAATGGAAGTGGGAAAATATCGGTATGGATTTCATTACCGGATTACCAAGGACAAGGTCAGGGTATGATTCTATATGGGTAGTAGTGGATCGCCTAACTAAAGTGGCTCATTTTATACCCGTGAAGACGACTTATACGAGTGCCAAGTTAGCCAAAATCTACATGAGCAGAATTGTGTGCCTTCACGGTGTGCCTAAGAGTATTGTGTCTGATAGAGGAACTCAGTTTACTTCTCACTTTTGGAGACAGCTTCATGAATCTTTGGGGACGAGGTTGGAATTCAGCACTGCTTTTCATCCTCAAACTGATGGACAAACGGAAAGGACTAACCAAATTCTTGAAGACATGTTGAGGGCGTGTGCCCTAGACTATGGAGCGAGTTGGGAAGAAATTTTGCCTTACGCAGAGTTCTCTTACAATAACAGTTACCAATCTAGCATTGGGATGGCACCATTTGAGTTTCTATACGTAAGGAAGTGTACCACCCCATTGCTATGGAATGGTGTGGGAGAAAGGAGTTTGTTTGGACCCGATCTCATCAAAGACGTTGAAGAGAAAGTCAAATTGGTTAAGGACAGGTTGAGGATAGCACAGTCCCGACAGAAAAGCTACGCGGATTCTAAGTGTAGAGAAGTCACCTACGAAGTTGGGGATAAAGCTTATCTTAGAGTATCACCACTTCGTGGAGTGAAAAGATTTGGAGTCAAAGGAAAGTTGGCACCAAGATATGTTGGGCCATTCAAGATTCTAAGTCGCAAGGGAGAAGTTGCATATGAGGTTGAATTGCCAGAGTCTCTGTTAGCTGTCCATAATGTGTTTCATGTGAGTCAGCTTAAGAAATGTCACCCAGAGATGGAAGAATCATCTTTGAAGGATACCATACCCTTGGAAGAAGTCCAACTAGAAAGTGATCTCACCTATGAGGAAAAGCCTGTCAAGATTCTTGAGACCGCAGAAAGAGTCACAAGGACAAAAACTATCAAGTTTTGCAAGGTGCAATGGAACCATCATTCCGAAGAGGAAGCAACATGGGAAAGAGAAGATGATCTTCAGAAATACCACCCTCACCTATTTGCTAGCCAATCCGAATCTCGAGGGCGAGATTCATCTTAAGGGGGTTAGATTTGTAACATCCCTAAATTCATATTCCAAAACTCATTCACATCATCCTTGCATCCATCATCATTTAGGGTTTTTCTCAAAATCATTTCAGAAACAGAAGCTTGTGCTATGATTTCATGTGAGCAAATTAACTCAAATAACCATCACCCTTTGAAACTTGAATGTTATGAACTTGTTTGCTTGCCTCCATTGTTGGCAAGTTTAAGTGTAAAAGTTTGACCAAAGTTTTCAACTTGGAAATAAATTCAAAACCCCTATTTCAAACATTTGCAAAATAGAAGCAAAGTCTCTTTTTGTTTGAAATCCAAGTTGACCAAGCCCTTGCAAAGTAGCCCATGAGTTTTTGACCCATTCCTGAGACCAAATCACCACTGCAAAACCTCAGGAGGATTTGAATTTAAATTGATTTTGAAACCATTTGAAAACCCATTCAGAAAATCGAAATAGAAAAGAAAAAGAATTAAACAAAGGAAAAAGGCCGTGCGCCAGGTTTTAGGCCCAGCATCGAATCGAGCCCAACAATCCCACCCGGGTTTTTTCTTCTCACGCCAACAAGACCCAGACGGTCACTGACGATCGGACCCCACCCTCACTTCACGCACATCGCTGACGAGCGGGCCCTGCCCACGCTGTCCTCGTCTTCCCAAAACCACGCTCGCGACCACGTCGCAGCGGCAGTCATGGCCAGTAATGACGTGGCATAATTGGGCATTAATCCGCGAGCGTTTCCTGCCGAGGCTCCGGCTATAAGATCCCCACTTCCTAGCGACCATTTTCCCCCAGTCAATTTTGCCTTCACGCCACCAGGCTGCCCACGACTCACACAACACCGCCCCAGACAGAGCTCACTCCGGCGATCGATTCCGGTGAGCTCCGTGCGCCCCTTCCTCTCTGACTCGTTCGAGCCATTTCGCAATCTCCTTGCGCACCTCCTGACCCCACCAGTTCATCCTGTACTGCCTTAGGTCGCCGTTCCCGCTTGACGCCGCAAGCATCTGACAACCACCTCGACTCCCGCGACCAAATTCCGTAAGTACCGTGCGCCCCTTCACTTCTAACTCACACGAGATTGTTCGCCACGTTCTTGCGCATCTCCTAAACCCCTTGGCTTGTGTTAGGGCGACGCGGAACCTCGGCAACTACTCCGACAACAACCACCCGACGCCGCCCGTAACTCCGACGAGCAATCCTCGCCGTGTCAGCACGCCCCTTCGCAAACCGACGCTACCTTGAGCTTCAGCAGCCTCTTGCGAATATGGTATGGCCCTTCTCCCTATCGCGGATGGCCTGGAACGCTAGCGCCGCCGAAGACCGAGCGCTCCGCCGCTCGCTGACCCGCGCACCGCCAGGACATGGTCGCTTGCTCGCGCGCCGTTGGATCTTGATCCAAGCATTAAGATAGATTCATTAAATGGCGAAGAGGTACGCGATCTGGAGCGTACGATTTATTTAGATCCTACGGCTGCAAAGCTCGATCCGGTGCGAACCGGTACGCTCCAATAGGGACGCGACACGTGGCAAGTGTAAGAACTAAAAACAGATTTAAAACCAGAATTTGATCCAAATTTCAAATACTTATAACTTTTGATTGCCACGTTGGATTTTTGCAAACTTTATACCGTTGGATTCAGTGAAACAAGACCTTTCTGAATATCCAATGTGTTTAACAAATAGTAACAGTTAAAATGACTTTATTTGTAGAAACATGTTTAAGGCTATATTAAATATAGATTTATTTTGGTAAGTTGTATTAGTGCCAAATAAGTTTAGTTGGCAAACTTGTGACTTGTTAAGTTTCTGTAAACATGTGCATGCTTGGTAGAGTTTTCAAAATCATCATTTAGTAAATTCTTGCATGCATGCATTCATATTATTTTTGATTGTATATAATTGTTTGTAATTGTATGCTATAATTTTTGTGTAGATTTTGCTAGTGATTGTGATTGTGAAGAGTGCTACTCTCCCCACTACCAAGGCAAGTGATATTTTCATGAATATTTCTATCCTATGTTTTGTACTAGCATTAGATATTTTGCTAAGTCTTGCATGCTATTTTTGCCTAGTGCTAAGTTGGGAAATCCTAAGTAGTGTAGAATTGTAGAATTTCTAGGGAATTTTCCTAAGTTAAGTTATCCTACCATGCTTAGCCTAGCTATTTAGAAAACAAGGGTTGGTGAAAATATATACTTACTATGATGAAAATATTTCTAAGTCATGAGACTTATACTTTCCTAATAAAACAACTAAGTCAAATGAACCTCCTGGGTGGAATGGAAGGATTGTGTTATGTTGAGTGGTTACACAAGGCCATGAAATTGGGTCGTGTATCTCACTTGTGGTATGCCACCCAGGCACAAAGGGATTTTGAGGCCAAGTGTTGAGAAAGCTTACAGTGCAACCACTTGGCAATATGGGCTCTGCCTTGATCATATAGGTTGCTAGAACTTAGTCATTTGGACAGTTGGTGGTAGTTGGGATGATAGGTTGGAACGCGTCCATTTGACTAAGGAAAGGCTTCTGAAAGGTCCTGTCTTGGGAAACCAAGTCTGGTGGGGAAAGTGCACAACCTCTGCAGATGGAAAACCTAAGTACTTAGCCTAGTCCAAGGCAATGGATAATTTGAGCATCAAGACATGGAAGCTACAAGAATCTCATCACTCCAACTTCTAAGTAAAATTTGTGGGTCAACAAGGGTGAAGGACCCCAATGTCTATTGGTGGTTTCTTGGGAAGTTTTTGATAAAGAAAAACTTAGTGATTTCAACTAATAGGTAAAACCTATTTTCAAGCAAAGCAAGCCAAGCTACACTTAGCCAAAATGCATATAGTAATATAGTCCACTTAAAATATACTAAGGTATCACTTGCCAATACTATTCCAAAGTATTGACCCTCTGTCGCTGTAACTTGTGATGTTGCAGGTTACTCCGATGATGAGTAGGAGTCATGAGTCTACACTCAACATGCTTGCCTGTGGCACATGAATATGAAGACTTATGTTTATTTACTTATTCCTTAAACTCTTGTATTAGGCCTATGGCCCCGAGTTGTAAAAGACTATGTTTTATCTCTGGAATGAATGTAACAAACGACCTTTGTATCTGTGTACTTCATCTTAAACTGTGGATTCTAGCATTGATCCAGGGACTAGCATTGCAATCACAGGGATCCTTTCCTTTACAAAGGAGGGGTCTAACAGAGTAATAATCATTTTATGCATGTGGCTCATGATAAGAATGTTTTATGTGATAGTTGTATTGTTAATTTTATTCATGATGCTACTGAAAGTTTTTATGAGAGAGGGAAACATGGTTTTATGCATCTCAATAATATTAAGTTTCCCCTCTTTATGTTGAAAATTTTGAAGTTGCACTTGTTTTTCTTTCCTATTCTTTTTGCTTTGTGCTTTCATGACTTGTTTCTTTACAAGATTCCTATGCATAGGAAGTGGGTTAGACTTAAATGTGTTTTGAATTTGCTTCTGGATGCTCTCTTTTACTTCAATTCATATTTCTGATGTGAGCATCTTCTCAAACTATCAAGCCTAACTTAAAGGCGTTAAAGAAAAGTACTTGTTGGGAGATAACCCAAGAGTTTTATTGAGTTTTGGAAGTTATTACCTCTGTAATGACCTCTCCTTATCATTTTTTGCTTTTTGTGCCAAGAATAACCTCTAATGAGAGGGAAGTAATATTTGGGGAGTTGCTGTCCCGAAACAGATTCCTGTCCTCCACCATAAAAATTCGTGAGGAGTCTCTGTAATACGGATTGAGATTAAAATTTATGAATAAATCCCCCAGTATGTTAGATAACTTTTGTTTGGTCAACACTTTTTTATTTGAGAAACAGAAGGTCTTCGAAAAAATCGGTTTCTACCTGCTGGTCTGTTTTGACAGATTTCTGCCATTATTTGCATTTGCTTCTTATTGATTCCTTTTAGGGAAATTGAGCTTTTTGAGGGAATTTATACAGTAGCTTGTGTCTTTAGTGAAAGTTTTGTTGTTCTAAAGATAAACTCAAAGGTCTATTATCTTTTGAATACACTAATGTTGCTAATGAAGATTATGTGAAGTTTTGTATAAAGGACAATTTTCAGGTGTAAGGGAAGAATGATGTAATAAGATGAATACTGGACAAAAGATCAAGCTTGGGGATGCCACCCGTGTCACCCCAAAAAATATTCAAGAGTTACAAGCGTCAAAGCTTGGGGATGCCCAAGGAATCCCCTTCTTCATCAATAAAAATTCCAGGTCTTTCTAGACACTTCGTTTTTATTGTTTCATGCATAGTTGTGTTGTTCTTGGAGTGTCTTAGTTTTAGTTTTTGGTTTTTTTGCTTAGTTTTCTTGAATTAAGTTGGTTGATCATAGCACACTTCTTTTGGAGAGACACACACTATGTTTTCATTGCTTAGAACACTCTAGTTTTCACTCTTATTTGTTCTGTGAGTGTTCACTTTTGCTAGCATTGTGTTTAGCCTTAGTTTTCTTGTGAACTTTTTGGTTCTTCTTTGTGGATTTTTGATACAAGCTCACTAGTATTTATTGATTATTATCTTTGTGAGTTGTTTCAAATAAGTTGATTGGTGTTGCAAAAGAGTAGAAAGCTTCATGCTTAAGTGGTACAAACGGGAGCTTGTTTTGACTGTGACTTAGACTTTATCATGTCATGCTAGATGTTGTTTTGACCTTATGCTTAGTGATTATTGTTGTAGAATGACTTGTTTCAAACAATTGAGATTTCTTAATGTGCCTTGAAAGAATCATGCGTTGTTTTAGCATACAAAAGCATGGTATTGTGGTATTCTCCTTTGATGCTTTCTTTGGGTTGACTTGGCACATGATCACACCATGTTATGACTATGAACAAGTCACCATAGCCTATATGATCATTTAGTCCTTGACTTGTAGTACCACTATATGCTTTGATTGGTAATGTTTTGTCGCTATGCATGATTATGGCCATTATTGCTCTCTTAGTTGGTCGCTCCCAGTCTTTTGCTAGCCTGCACTTGTATGAGTAAGCTCTACTCATGCATCCAACTCCCAAGAAACCAATTTAATCCAAAGTGTCCACTATAAATTCCTATGCATGGTGTGTTACACCATTCCAAGTATATTCTTGTTTTATCTATCTTCCAATTAAACAGTTATATTGTTATGTGAAAACTTAGTGATTAAAGCTCTCACAAACTTGATGGCACACTTTTTATTCTTTGCACCTAATAAACTTGAACCATTGTATCATCTAATTTGTATATGCTTGCACTTATACGTTGGAATTAGCAGAACCATGTTGTCATGGGGAATGTTTTCAACATTGCACTTGTACTTTGTACACAGTTGATATCATGCTCTTTTGTCTATGGATGTCGCCGGTGTGAAATAAAGAGGGAGCTTGTAAGTCCATGGAGTTCTGTATTTTGTGTTAGATAAACGCGTGGGCCGCTAGCTTAAGCCATGCCTAATCATGGTGGAAACTTGCAGCATCACCATAATGAGCAATCTGTGAAGCATCCTCAATAATAAAAGCTATGCACATAGTAAATAAAGAGATCGCTGAGATGCTCATTGTCTGCTTGCCTTGTCATTTTGGTTATGGGATAGCTCCTGTACCATGTGCAAGGGGTACCCCGTTGGCGGTTCTCTATGATACACATGTACTTACTATGACAAGAACTTACAGGTGACTAAAGTTGAATATCATGAGGAGCGGCCCTCGTATTTAAGGGACATGAGATTTCCAACTTATACTTTTTCAAGCATATACTCCAAAGTTTGTTCACTTTAACCTTAATCACTTCAAGATGCAATGAGGGCTGAAAACTAACAAGTACCATAATTTTTGGAAGCTCTTTATGAAATTTGAAATCCCTGCTTCCCTTTGAAGGTCCTTTCTTCCACCATTATATTGAGTCTCCACCTTCTATCCTTAGGCGCCAATTAAGAGAGCATAGTTGCCATTTTTAGTTCTATGTGCATTGTCCCAAAACTTATTGATTGATGCATATTTTTGATATTGTTTGTTCTTGAACTATTTGTATCTAGTCACCCTTATGAATTTTGAAGGTGTCCTATGCATTTATGTTTTGCTACTCCATGAGGGACAAGCTGAATGCCACTATGCCATGTTGTCTATATGTGAAACAAACGAACATTTTTCAATGCATGTTATTCATGATCTTTGTTTGTAGCCTTTCATGTTGCATGTATAGTTACTTTGTCTTATTGTTAGAGCTCCATCTTTCATGCACATGTTTAGAGTTCTTTGATCCCAGCTTACAATGCTTACAAATGGTTTGATCTTGATTTTGATGGTGCATGTCACCTCAAAAATTATTCTTTTTATCACTTACCTACTCGAGGACGAGTAGGAGTTAAGCTTGGGGATGCTTGATTCGTCGAAAACGTATCTATAATTTTTTATGCTCCATGCTTGTTTTGTATCTACTTTGCTTTGTCTACACTTTGAGGTATTTTTATACACTTTCTGGAACTAACCTATTGACAAGATGCCATAGTTCCAGTTGCCTATTTTCTTCTGTTTTTGGTTCTAGAAAGGCAGAAAATCAATATTCTCGGAATTGGACGGGACAAAAGCCAAAGTCATTATTTTCCCGGAGCAACACGGAACCACGAAGCAGAGACGGAGTAGGGAACCAGGGTGGCCGCACCCCCCCTCCATCATACTTCCAGAAAAAGTTCCACAGTGCCACCGCCACCGAAGGGGAGATTCGTGGGGCAGAAAGTCTCTGTTCTCGAACCCTGCCGGGACGGGGAAGTGCCTCCGGATCCATATCCATCACTATCTCCATCACCGTTGTTGATTCCCATGATGTGGAGGGAGTAGTTCTTCCTCAAGGATAAGGGCTCTACCGGTAGCTATGTGTTCATCTCTCTCTCTCTCTCTATGCATGATCTTGTTGTGGTCATGAGCTTTGTAATCAGTAGATCTACTCTGCTACTCAAGTTCTTCAATAGATCTCTGCTCTCCCCATGTGTGTGAAAGTGATAGCGTGCACGCCATGGTGGCACTTAGGGTAGAGTCTACATAAATACTCATCGTTCTTTAATAGATCTATGCTTTTCCCCACGTGTGTGTGAAAGTGACAGCGTGCACACCGTGTGGTACTTAAGCTAGGTTACATATATATTTATCATTAGTATATTTGGTGTTGGATGTCTCTATGAAATTGTGGTGTTTGTTGGAACCATCTAGCGCTCAAGGTGACAGTGTGGGGTTATCTAGATTGGAAAATGCGGACTTTGAGGTGTGTTGTTATAGCCCTACCATGGATTAGAGTGTCCAACCGGATAGTAGTTAAGAGTAGTATCATGAAGAGAGGATATTTATATGAGAGAGTGTTCACTAGTGAAACTATGATCCCTAGGCCTTGTTTCTAAACATTGAAACACCATTTGCTACTAGATCTGTTGCATGTTTTCTTGCTTCCATCCTTTTGCCTTTAGTCTTTACCTCACCATTAAGCTCTTTTATGGCACCCACACACGTTACCCCACATCAACAACAAGTCAGAAACTATTTCCTGGCACCGTTACCGCTTGTATTTCACTATCTCTTCGTCGAACTAGTGCACCTATACACCTGACAAGTGTATTGGGTGTCTTGGGGACACAAGAGATTTCTTGTATCTTGATTGCAGCGTTGCTTGAGAGGGAATACCTTTGACCACTTACTCCCTGAGTTCGATAAACCTTGGGTGATCCACTTAAGGGAAACTTGCTACTGTTCTACAAACCTCTGTACTTGGAGGCCCAACAACTGTCTACAAGAATAGAAATGCGTAGACATCACCAGCTCCACCCGCGCTCCCGGCACTGCCTCCGCCTCCCGCTCCGGCCCAGGCCGGCGCATGGCCCCCACCGCAGGTCTTCATCGACCTCGCCGCCGACGATGACGAGGAGAAGGCGGCGCAGCCACAGGACCAGGGCGTCGGCCGACCAGCAGCAATGCCCGCCGCCTCGCCTCCCTTTCACGCCAAGGCACCATATAATATTGGGGCTTTTTCTTTTTTTCCTGTATATTTTGTGACTGGGGACCTAGCAAAGGACCGTTTATGTAATATGTTAATTATTTCGTCCTATGTTTTTTCTTTCTCCACGGGTGAAATACAGGTCACCGCAAACCGGACTGAGCCCGGATCCTTCAACCCGCAAACGAACCGAATCAAACCAAACTATTGTACAAAATGCGGGGCCCATTAGGACTGGCCTCACGAAAGGGAAAAAATCACATAAATAACCTATTTAAAGAAAGAAGACAAAAATAACCCTCTTTTCTAATGATTTATCGGATCGAACCTACTTTCATGGCGTCGTACAGGAGGGAGCAATGGTCATAGCCACGACGCCATGACCCATGGCGCCATGCGTCTATCACGCTCCATGCAATGGCGCCATCCTGACGTCCGATGTGGATAATGGCGTGGCAGATGGGCCCACTGTCAACACCCGGATTTTTAATCCTAGATGCCTGTTATGCCATACATCGCAATCCCAGGATTACCATTTTTGCGAGACATAACAGAATTGGATACCACAGTACATCATCTATTACAAACCATACATAATTTATTACACAAATAAGGATCTCATGATCCAGTTCTTAATACAACTCAAGCAGCGGAATACGTAATAATAACAGTAGCGTAGGCGAAGCTCCATCTTCGGGGTCACAGGCAATGCTGACGATGGGAGATGATCCTAGTTGTCGTAACCTTGCTGGGGTCCATCCTCCAGGTACTCCTCTTCATAGTCCGCCACGGAATAGCTGTGGACAAAGCCATGAGTACTCTTTAAGTAGTCGCAAACTAATACTAACAAGTGAAAGGGGTTTTTGATAATAGGACACTAGGCTCTAAGGTTGTTTTGCAAAAAGCCAGATTTATCTCTACTAAGTTCAGAAGCAAGAGAGCTAGTTGAAGTATAACACCTAAGTGGGAACTTGTATTTCAATTCACAACCCTGTTGTGGTCAAGTCAAAGTCTCAATTCATTTCACCGGTCTTTTTGAAAACATCTGACGGGGGAACAGTATGGCCACTCCAACTGTCCATAACCACGAACGCGGCTATTCGAATAGTTTGACACTCTGCAGAGATTGTACACTTTCACCACAACATTCGATACATCCGTCAGGAACAAATCCTGAATTCACCATACTCAGTATGCGGATAATCAATCCTAATCTTTTAATTACACGCCCTAGTATAAGCACCTCTCCTGTGAGTTTGGCCTCCCAACCATGACCAACTGTCATCTTGGGTACTGCACAGGTGGACAATCTTCACAAGGTAGCCTCAGCTCAGACCTTGGCCGTGAGGGAACTAATACTAAGGTATATAAGTTTCCAGTCAAGCCCCTACCCAATCTTCGGGTATTGTGGTTGTACTGTAAATTTGGAATGGTATCGCATCTAGACAACCATCAGTTTTATAAAGGGCTAAGGCTCATGCCTCAACATTTTCATCACCAAAATCATCTAGTGTTCAGAAACACATGTCAAAACATCTCAGTAAAACATTTTCATAACCATTTTCACCAAGTATTCCCATCTACAGTTGATCAAGTTTTATGCTTAGCACTAGCATCTACAAGTGGGGTTGAGTACTAATGAGGGGTGGTAAACAAATGGAGTTTCAACTAAGTTCAATCTCATGCCTTAGGATGGCATCAAGATTTTCTAGCTTTGGCCAAATTTTATGCTCTTTATGCAACCTTCAAAATATCTTTCTAGAATCTACAAGTCACTTAAGTAAACTCTAAGGAAGTAGCCTTGATAAAGAAATAAAGTATAAAGCTTGCAAGTAAAACTAGGATTGGTTTATCAAGTGGGTATGATCACATATGCTTAGGGCATATAGTGGGCATGGTAACAAGCAAGTAATAGCTTGCACAATTGCAAGTATAAGCTTGAATAGGTCAACTTGATTAGTAGGGCTTGCCTTGTGCAGAGCAGTGGTTGAAATTCTCCTCGGCTTCTTCTTCGTAGTATCCTCCTTCCTCCTCATATCCTTGGTCGGTACTAGCGTCTATAAATAAATACGATGTACACAATCACCAAACAATACTTAACTACTTGCACTCATCACACAAAAGGGTCCTATAGATGATCTAACATCATCACTAACATTACAAGATTAAAGCTTGGTTTAATTCCTTTTATTTTTAGAAAAGTAATTTCTACTCATTCAAAAACTACTTATGATTTAATATTCTCCAAACCAAACATGGGATCATGTTGACACATCTCATCACCACATATTTTAGTCCATGGGAATGTGATTTAAAGTGGTGTCACAATTTAATAAGGTTTTACCCTTTTATTTTAATTAAATAAGTGGAAATGCCTATGTGGCATTCTTTTATTACTTGGTCATTATTTCTGCAAGTAAACCTATATATTTTTATATATTCTGAAAGGTATGGTGAAATGTGATTTTTGAGAGTTGGGAACAACTCAAAAGCTATTAAGGTTTTAATTTGAAAAATGTTTGAATGCAGAAAAGCTTCTGCCTCGTTATTCTTACCAAGGATGATCTACAAATCCAAATGACTTGAATCCAACGGGCTTGGATTCAGCATTTCTAGACCTTTCTAACAAAATTAGTTTCATTCAATTTGATGCACTGAATCGATCTGGGTTGATTTTTGAATCTAGGTGCAGAAGTGTGTTTGAAATATAATGGAAAAGGTTAAATTCAAATGACCTGGCGCTGGAAGCGAGCATCGGGCTGCTACATAAGCGCTTACGCGGGCTGGTTAAGTTGTTGTACCCACGCGTCAGTGAGACGAGGGGGTGCGAAGAGATATGGGGCGATGTGGTTCGTTCGATCTAGTTCTAATCCAATGGCTGAGGGTCATCGTCGACGTTGGCCAACGGCGGCGAGACAGAAACCTAACGCGGCAGGTGGGGTTCGTTGGGGGCTCACCGGGGCTCAGGCGAGGGTCGGCGAGGCGGGCGAACGACGAAGTCGACGACGGCGAACCTCCTGGTACCGACAGCTTCTCCTGGGGCGGCTCCAATCGCTGGCTCCCTTCTTATCTAGCAGCGACGGGCTCCGGTGAAATTCCGGCGAAGTGTTGCTCGCCTTGCTCCGGGAACGGGGTGGAACGATCAGTGAGGAGAGGGGAGTGAGATGGTGTGCTCAATTCGGCTGGGGGTGGCCTCTATTTATAGTCGCGACGTCGAGACCGAACGGGATGGGCAGACGACAGTGGCGACATGGCCACGGGCTGCTAGAGTCATGTCCGGCGATGGCGATCGCTTGGCGGTCTCCTGGCGATGCTCTACGGCTTTAATGCGCGCGTAGGGGCGGTGGTAATTGGTCTGGAACACGCGATGCTCTGCGCGGCAGAGGCGGCGTCTTCGACGGCGAGCGGTGGATGTGCGGCATGGGGCGGCTAACGGGGATGTCTGGCGGTCTCCTGGGTCGGTGGTGATCATGTATGCACGCGGCGAGGGCGCCACGCGGTTGTGGTCGTCGGTCGAGCGTGGCGCTCTGGCGCATGCTCGGCATGATTGACATAGGCACGGGCGCGGCGTTCCTGGGTGCTCTGTTCGATGTCTTCGAGGCAGGGCTGGTCGAGAGGGGGCGGTGAGGCATGGGTGATCTCCTAGACAAGGTTGGCACGGCTATTTTATTTCCTAGCTTGCTGTCTCCACTGCGGTGGCATGGTGAGCTTTGGCTGTTCACCATTGATGTCATTGCCCAGCTTACAGTGAGTCTAGTGCTTTGTTTAACTTGCTAGATCATCTACTGAGGTGGTTGTGAGCTAGAGAGGGAACAAGTTAGGCTCAAATCACTGCTCACAATAGTGTTTAGTATTTTGATGATTTGTGTCTGCCAAGTGTTTGATGAAATGGCCGCAAGAATTCAAGTTTTGAATTTTGAAAAGATTTTTGGTAGGGGTGCTAGGTTGGTGCTGGTGAGTCTACAGATGCTTGGGTTTTGAAAGTTGAGCTTGTTTGAGTGGTTTTTGAAAAAGTGGGATCTTCCCATATGATAAAGATTCAATTTTGAACTATCCTTTAAACTATGCATTTGAATGTTTCTGGTTGATCACAAAGTGGTCCTTGATACTTTGTTAGGAGTAATATCAAGGGGTGTAAAGATCCAAACAAGTTTCTGTTAAGTTCTGAAAGTTTGAGACAGCCAAAGTAGGCATGGGAGTTAAATTGGTCAAAATGACCATTCACTCATTTTGGTTTGTTTTGATTTATTTGTCTTTGGGAAAAGTGTGGGAAATGTTTAGATGATGTTTATTTCACCTAAGCATCCATTTACAAGCAAAGAAACACATAAACAAGGTGGTTCAAAAGAATTCAAAATGAAATGCATACTCACATGCATGCTTCCATATTTTTATTTAGAAAAGTTTTTGTTAACCCTAAATTTGATGACTAGAGTTTGATGATCCATGTTTAGTATTTTTGGGATGTTACAAACCTTCCCCCCTTAAACAAAATCTCGTCCCGAGATTTGAAAAAGGACGAAAAGATTACCTAGGATTTGAAGAGATCGGGAAACTCCGTCCTGATGTGATCTTCGCGCTCCTAGTTAGCTTCCTCTTCTGTGTGGTTGCTCCACCGAATCTTGAGAAACTTGATGGTTCGGGTTCAGGTAGTTCTGAAAGATTTTTCCAAAATACGGATGGGCACTTCGGGATAGGTTAGGTCATCGTTGATCTCTATGGTCCGGTGATCAATATTCTTGAACACTTCGGTCTTCTCTGGAACTTCGAGACACTTGCGAAGTAACGAGATATGGAACACATTGTGCACGACTGACATCTCTTCGGGTAGTTCCAATTGATACGATACTTCTCCTCGACTGTTCAGAATCTTGAAAGGTCCGATATATCTGGGGGCTAACTTTCCTTTGAGTTGGAAACGCTGCATTCCCTTCAATGGCGACACCTTCAGATAAACAAAATCTCCTATGTTGAAGGTGAGGTCTCGATGTCTCTTTTCAGCGTAACTCTTATGTCTGGACTGGGCGGTCTTGAGGTGCTCACGAATCTTGTGAACCTTCTCTTCTGCTTCTCGTAGGATGTCGGGTCCGAAAATCTGACTCTCTCCTACTTCTGACCAGTTCAAAGGGGTGCGACACTTCCTTCCGTACATGAATTCAAATGGGGCCATTTGCAAACTGGCTTGGTAACTGTTGTTGTATGAAAATTCTGCAAACGACAGACAGTCTTCCCACTTAGATCCATATTCTAACACACATGCTCTCAGCATATCTTCGAGTATTTGATTTACTCGCTCCGTTTGCCCATCGGTCTAAGGGTGATATGCGGTGCTGAAATCTAAGCGGGTTCCTAAACCTTCTTGAACTTTCTTCCAGAATCTCGAGGTAAACTGAGTTCCTCGATCCGATACGATGTTCTCGGGGACTCCATGCAAACTAACTATTCTAGCGATGTAAAACTCTGCTAGCTTCGAACTCTGATATGTGGTCTTGACGGGTAAGAAATGGGCGACTTTGGACAATCGGTCCACTATGACCC
This sequence comes from Avena longiglumis, assembly GCA_030063025.1. NCBI lineage: Eukaryota > Viridiplantae > Streptophyta > Magnoliopsida > Poales > Poaceae > Avena > Avena longiglumis. The sequence goes on along the minus strand of CP125974.1, from coordinate 185,245,302 downwards.
AGATAGAGTCATTTCCCCTACTAGAAGTAGGCAATCCGGTGATAAAGTCCATTCCAACGGAATCCCATTTCCATTCCGGAATCTGCAATGGTTGCAACAATCCAGCGGGTCTTTGATGTCCTGCCTTGACTCGCTGACATATATCACACTTGGCGATATAGCTTCCGATTTCTCTCTTCATCTTATGCCACCAAAATTGCTCTTTCAAATCTTGATACATCTTAGTTCCTCCGGGGTGGATAGAATAAAGAGTATCATGAGCTTCCTTCAGAATCACTTCTTTCAACTCAGAATCTGCTGGTACACAAAGGTGTCCTTTGTACCACAGAACTCCTTCTTCGTCTTCGGTGAATCCGGGTACTTTGCCTGTACCAATACGACGCTTGATTCCGTCGATACTAGCATTTCCCTTCTGTGCCTCTTTGATCTGACTGATCAAAGTGGGCTGGAGTTCTATGCTAGCCAAAAATCCTTCACTTACTAATTCTATTCGAAAATCTTCCATCTCTTTGTGCAAGCTTGGTTGCTCCTTCAAAATCATTGAGTTCAAGCGGCATGGAAATCTGCTAAGGGCATCTGCTACCACATTGGCTTTACCAGGGTGATAGTGAATGTGCAGATCGTAATCCTTGATTAGCTCAATCCATCTTCTCTGTCTCATATTCAGCTCCTTCTGAGTGAATGTATACTTCAGGCTCTTGTGATCCGAATAAATCTCACAACGATTTCCTATCAGGTAATGTCTCCATGTCTTCAGGGCTAGAACTACGGCTGCGAGTTCGAGGTCATGGGTTGGGTAATTTTGCTCATGTTGCTTCAGTTGTTGAGATAGATAGGATATAACTTTTCCTTCTTGCATTAGCACACATCCGAGACCGATCTTGGATGCATCACAATACACATCGAAGGGCTTCGTGATATTCGGCATGATCAAGATTGGGGCTGAAATCAATCTCCTCTTGAGTTCTTGAAAACTCGCTTCACATTTGGCTGTCCATTCAAACTGTTTGTCCTTCTTCAGCAATTGGGTCATGGGTCTGGCAATACTCGAGAATCCTTATACAAATTTGCGGTAGTATCCCGCCAATCCGAGAAATGCACAAACTTGGGTTTGAGTGGTTGGGGCTTGCCAATCTTCTACATCTTTCACCTTTGCAGGGTCAACGGCAATTCCTCCGGCTGATACAATGTGACCGAGGAATCCTACCTCCTGTAACCAGAATTCACATTTGCTAAACTTGGCATACAACTGATGCTCTCTAAGGGTTCCAAGAATGGTCCTTAGGTGTAGCTCATGTTCTTCTTCTGATTTGGAATAAATCAGAATGTCATCGATGAAAACAACGACAAATTTATCTAGGAAATCCATAAAAATCTTATTCATGAGATTCATGAAATAAGCGGGGGCATTGGTTAATCCAAAAGACATGACAGTATACTCGTATAATCCATATCTAGTGGTAAAGGCAGTCTTTGGAATATCCTCTGCACGAACCTTGAGTTGATGATAGCCTGTTCTAAGATCAATCTTAGAGAACACTTTGGCACCGGTCAACTGATCAAACAAATATTCTATCTTGGGCAAGGGGTATTTGTTCTTGATGGTGACATCATTCAACTTCCGATAATCCGTACACAACCGGTTACCTCCATCCTTCTTGTCTACGAACAAGACAGGTGACCTCCATGGTGACGCACTTGGTTGAATCAATCCTATTTCCAACATGGCATCTAGTTGCTTCTTCAGTTCTTCTAGTTCCGACGGGTTCATACTATATGGTCTCTGGGCTATGGGTCCAGTTCCGGGGATTAGTTCGATGATAAAATCGATATCCCGATCTGGGGGCATACCGGGCAAAACATCTGGAAATACATCGGGGTATTCACAGACTATCCGGACTTGGTCAATGGTAGGTTGGGCTATACTCTTGTTGCACTTGTATTGGCGAGGTAAGGTTTCAGATATATGCTTGACTGATATTCCTGCTGTACTGGTCATGGTTATGGCTTTCTTGGCACAGTCAATCAATCCTTTATGTTTGGACATCCAATCCATTCCTAGTACTACTTCTAAACCTTTAGTTCCGAGTACTATCAGATTATCATAAAAATCTATGCCATGGATTCGGATAGGGACGGCTTTGCAAATTTGCTTAGCCTTGCTGGTTGATCCGGGAATTTGAACAATCATAACATGCTTCAGTTTTGTTGGTTGAATTTTACTAGTGCATGCAAATTCTTCGGTGACAAATGAGTGCGATGCACCAGAATCAAACAACACTGTTGCAAGTACTGAATTAACAGAAAACATACCCAGCACGACGTCTGGCGCTTCCTGAGCTTCTTCAGCATGCATGAGAAAAAGACGGCCATTGCGGTTGAGAGAATTCCCTAGGGCAAACCTCCTTCCGGGCTGAACACGACGCTGCTGCTGAGCTAGGGCATTGGCATTGGGTTCTGCGGCATTTTTCTTGTTGGGGCACTCGTTGGAGTAGTGACCCTTGTTTCCACAGTCATAACAAGTCACTTGCGACTTGTCCTTTTCTTCTACAGGCACCGCGTTGCTTCCAGTCCTCGGGGCAGTGTTGGTGTTGGCGGTAGCATTGTTGTTATTGAACTTGGGTGGGGCACGGTTGAAATTGCTAGAGTTGCCGGGGTTGTTGTGATTTCCTCCTGTTCTAGGGTTTCCACGGTTGGGATAGGTGCGACGGTTCATCGAGGGTCTGTTTGTTCTTGGGGTAAATCCTGGAGATGGGTTAGGGCGATATTTTGGGGTCTGATGGGTTCTTGGCTGATGCATCATGCGGTGCTTGCGGTTCTCATTGTCTTGGTTGATCTTTCCTTCCATCTGGATAGCAGAGTCGACAAGGGCTTCAATATCAGCAAAGGTGATATTGACTAATATAGTCTGCATCTCATCGTGCAGACCATTTAGGAATCTTTCTTTCTTCTTGGCTTCGGTGTCAATATCATCAGGGGCATACCTAGCTAATGACAAGAATTTGTCATGGTATTCCACTACAGTCATCCTTCCTTGCTTCAGTTCTCTGAACTTGTCTCTCATCCTCTTGATCAAACCTGGTGGCACATGGGTTCTGCTGAACTTGACCTTGAATTCCTCCCAGGTCATCATCTGGCCTCCGGTCATTGCGCGAACACTGTTCCACCATGCACTGGCATCTCCGGCTAGATAGTGGGTGGCGAACAGAATTTTTTTGTTCACTTCCACTCCGGCGACTTGTAGGTTGTTTTCCATAGTTTGTAGCCAATCGTCGGCGTCTAAGGGCTCTTCTGACTTAGTGAAAATAGGTGGGTTGGTATTCTGGAAATTCTTGAGCTTAGATCCATGGTTGTCCTGATTTCCGTGGCCTTGGTTGTTGTGGGCAAGCTGAGCTATCTGTTGCAGGGTGGCTAGATTGGCTTGACGTTCGGCTCTTTCAGCTTCGTGGTCCAAAACCAACATTTGCAGGATCTGCAACATCAGGTCCGGGGATGAATCACTTCCTCCGCATGGCATCTGAAGATTGAGATAGATCATGAGAAAAGAGGGAAATTCCTAAGGTTCTAGGACTTTGATAAGTTTTTAAAGTTTGACTCGGAATTTCTAGCAACTTGCTTTTCATTCATTCATTCACCCGATACAAACACACACCACAACAAATAGAAGCAGATGGTTTTAAGAACCATTCTGAAAACTACGATACAGTGGGACCGAATACTACTCACTATGCTAGTGCTCAAGTGCTACTACTCCTCGGAATCGGTGGCTTCATCATCTTCATCATCATCGATGAAGGTGAAATCATCCTCATCGGTGAAGAAGTCCATAGCCTGATCCTCTAGAAAATCATCATCATCGCTGAGATAGGAGTAGGGGTCTCCACGAAGATCCTCTCATGCATTCTCCCTTTCCTCCAACTGCATGTCTCTCTCGTGGATGGTCTCCTCCAAAGATGAGATACGGTGTCGAAGACGGGCAATGATGTGCTCCTTCTTGTCGAGCTGACGGTGGCGAGACTTGCGATCCTTTGGCAGCATGGCGATGGTTTGATCCTTCGTCTTGATGATAGCGGACTTGTGGTTGGAGTAGTCACGACAATTATCCAATTCCTACTGATGATCAAACATCATGAAGCTAAGGTGGTCCAATTGAGTCTTCAGCTCGGGGTGGTATGGGGCTTCCAGTGGTTGTCCATTAGCATCACGCCTTGGGAAAAACTCAAAGCGGGTTCCCTTGATCTGATTGATACTCTGTCCACACAGACGGGAAAGAGCTTCCTGCATGGCCCTGGCAAGTCCATCGAGCCAGTTGTTCTCTCTTAAGGTAAACTGAATTCCCTCAGCAGTGGGAGGTTCAATCTTTCCTCTGAGACTTGCAACAATTAGCCACTGCAGATCTTCTCCTCCTTGATCATTGAGCTGAGCTCCAAAGAACTCGGGGTGCGAACGCTCCAGAAGTTCCGAAAGCTGGTCCAAATCCCTCTCAAAGATAAGGTCTCCTCCATTCCCCAACTGATAAAACTTGCTGTACTTCACGTCCATCTATAAGAATATAGGATGAGTAAGTTAGTAGAGTGATCAAGTGTGTCAAATTTTATGTATTTTGTAAGAGTTTTTGAGGAACATGAATTTTCATGAAAGAATCAAGGTGATAAGAATGGGAATAAGTTTTTGTAAATATTTGTTTCCTTTGGTTTTGAAACTAAGTTTTTGGATTCAAACGTCCAGTCTAACTAGGGTCTCCTATGGTCAGGATGGCTCTGATACCAACTTGTCAACACCCGGATTTTTAATCCCAGATGCCTGTTATGCCATACATCGCAATCCCAGGATTACCATTTTTGCGAGACATAACAGAATTGGATACCATAATACATCATCCATTACAAACCATACATAAGGTCTTACACAAATAAGGATCTCATGATCCAGTTCTTAATACAACTCAAGCAGCGGAATACGTAATAATAACGGTAGCATAGGCGAAGCTCCATCTTCGGGGTCACAGGCAATGCTGACGATGGAAGATGATCCTAGTTGTCGTAACCTTGCTGGGGTCCATCCTCCAGATACTCCTCTTCATAGTCTAGCCACGGGAATAGCCAGGGACAAAGCCATGAGTACTCTTTAAGTACTCGCAAACTAATACTAACAAGTGAAAGGGGTTTTTGATAATAGGACACTAGGCTCTAGGGTTGTTTTGCAAAAAGCTAGATTTATCTCTACTAATTTCAGAAGAAAGAGAGCTAGTTGAAGTATAACACCTAAGTGGGAACTTGTATTTCAATTCACAACCCAGTTGTGGTCAAGTCAAAGTCTCAATTCATTTCACCAGTCTTTTTGAAAACATCTGACGGGGAACAAGATGGCATCTAATCTGTCCATAATCATGACGCCTATTCAATAGTTTGACACTCTGCAGAGATTGTACACTTTCACCACAACATTCGATACATCCGTCAGGAACAAATCCTGAATTCACCATACTCAGTATGCGGATAATCAATCCTAACCTTTCAATTACACGCCCTAGTATAAGCACCTCTCCTGTGAGTTTGGCCTCCCAACCATGACCAACTGTCATCTTGGGTACTTCACAAGTGGACAATCTTCACAAGGTAGCCTCAGCTCAGACCTTGGCCGTGAGGGAACTAATACTAAGGTATATAAGTTTCCAGTCAAGCCCTACCCAATCTTCGGGTATTGTGGTTGTACTGTAAATTTGGAATGGTATCGCATCCAGACAACCATCAGTTTTATAAAGGGCTAAGGCTCATGCCTCAACATTTTCATCACCAAAATCATCTGGTGTTCAGAAACACATGTCAAAACATCTCAGTAGAATGATCCATGATTATAAGGTTTTCATAACCATTTTCACCAAGTATTCCCATCTACATTTGATAAAGTTTTATGCTTAGCACTAGCATCTACAAGTGGGGGTGAGTACTAATGAGGGGTGGTAAACAAATGGGGTTTTAACTAAGTTCAATCTCATGCCTTAGGATGACATCAAGATTTTCTAGCTTAGGCCAAATTTTATGCTCTTTATGCAACCTTCAAAATATCTTTCTAGAATCTACAAGTCACTTAAGTAAAATCTAAGGAAGTAGCCTTGATAAAGAAATAAAGTAGAAAGCTTGCAAGTAAAACTAGGATTGGTTTATCAAGTGGGTATGATCACATGTGCTTAGGGCATATAGTGGGCATGGTAACAAGCAAGTAATAGCTTGCACAATTGCAAGTATAAGCTTGCATAGGTTAACTTGATTAGTACGGCTTGCCTTGTGCAGAGCAGTGGTTGAAATTCTCCTCGACTTCTTCTTCGTAGTGTCCTCCTTCCTCCTCGTATCCTTGGTCGGTACTAGCGTCTATAAATAAATACGATGTACACAATCACCAAACAATACTTAACTACTTGCACTCATCACACAAAAGGGTCCTATAGATGATCTAACATCATCACTAACATTACAAGATTAAAGCTTGGTTTAATTCCTTTTATTTTTAGAAAAGTAATTTCTACTGATTGAAAAACTACTTAAGATTTAATATTCTCCAAACCAAACATGAGATCATTTTGACACATGTCATCACCACATATTTTAGTCCATGGGAATGTTATTTAAAGTGGTGTCACAATTTAATAAGGTTTTACCCTTTTATTTTAATAAAATAAGTGACTAGAAATGCCTATGTGGCATTCTTTTATTACTTGGTCATTATTTCTGCAAGTAAACCTATATATTTTTATATATTCTGAAAGGTATGGTTAAATTTGAATTTTGAGAGTTGGAAACAACTCAAAAGCTATTATGGTTTTAATTTGAAAAATGTTTGAATGTAGAAAAGCTTTTGCCTTGTTATTTTTACCAAGGATGATCTACAGATCCAAATGACATGAATCCAACGGGCTTGGATTCAGCATTTCTAGACCTTTCTAAAAAAATTAGTTTCATTCAATTTGGTTCACTGAATCGATCTGGGTTGATTTTTGAATATAGGTGCAGAAGTGTGTTTGAAATAAAATGGAAAAGGTTAAATTCAAATGACTGGATGCGCGGGAAGCGATACTGGGCCGGTCTGCTAAGCACAGCGCTTACGCAGGCTGGTTAAGTTGCTGTCCCCACGCGTCAGCGAGACGAGGGGGTGCAAAGCGGTATGGGGAAGGATGTGGCTCGATCTAGTTCTAACTAATCCACCGAGGGTCATCGTCGACGTTGGGCAACGCCGAGACAGAAACCTAACGCGTGGGGGTCGTTGGGGCTCACCGGCTCAAAGTAGGGTCGGCGAGACGGCGAACGAAACCTCCCCGGTATGCAGCTTCTCTGGGCGGCTCCAATTGCTATCTCCCTTCTTCTCCAGCAGCGGCGGGCTCCGGTGAAATTCCGGCGAAGTGCTGCTCGCCTTGCTCCGGGAACGGGGTGGAACGATCACTGAGGAGAGGGGAGTGAGATGGTGTGCTCAATTTGGCCGGGGCTGGCCTCTATTTATAGTCGCGACGACGAGACCGAACGGGATGGGCAGGCGACGGTGGCGACATGGCTACGGGCTGCTAGAGGCATGTCCGGCGATGGCGATCGCTTGGTGGTCTCCTGGCGATGCTCTACGGCTTTAATGCGCGCGTAGGGGAGGCGGCGTCTTCGACGGCGAGCGGTGGCTGTGCGCCATGGGGCGGCTAACGGGGATGTCTGGCGGTCTCCTGGGTCGGTGGTGATCATGTATGCACGCGGCGAGGGCGGCGCGCGGTCTGTGGGCGTCGGTCGAGCGTGGCGCTCTGGCGCATGCTCGGCATGGTTGACAGAGGCACGCGCACGACATTCCTGGGTGGTCTGTTTGATGTCTTCGAGGCAGGGATGGTCGAGAGGGGGCGGTGAGGCATGGGTGATCTCCTAGACAAGGTTGGCACGGCTAGTTTCTTTCCTAACTTGCTGTCTCCACTGGGGTGGCATGGTGAGCTTCGGCTGTTCACCATTGATGTCATTGCCCAGCTTACAGTGAGGCTAGTGCTTGGTTTAACTTGCTAGATGATCTACCGAGGTGGTTTTGAGCTAGAGAGGGAACAAGTTAGGCTCAAATCACTGCTTACAATAGTGTTTAGGATTTTGATGATTTGTGTCTGCCAAGTGTTTGATGAAATGGCCGCAAGAACTCAAGTTTTGAATTTTGAAAAGATTTTTGGTAGGGGTGCTAGGTTGGTGCTGGTGAGTTTGCAGATGCTTGGGTTTTGAAAGTTGAGCTTCTTTGAGTGGTTTTTGAAAAAGTGGGATCTTCCCATATGATAAAGATTGAATTTTGAACTGTCCTTTAAACTATGCATTTGAATGTTTCTGGATGATCACAAAGTGGTCCTTGATACTTTGTTAGGAGTACTATCAAGGGGTGTAAAGATCCAAACAAGTTTCTGTTAAGTTCTGAAAGTTTGAGACAGCCAAAGTAGGCATGGGAGTTAAATTGGTCAAAATGACCATTCACTCATTTTGGTTTGTTTTGATTTATTTGTCTTTGGGAAAAGTGTGGGAAATGTTTAGATGATGTTTATTTCACCTAAGCATCCATTTACAAGCAAAGAAACACACAAACAAGGTGGTTCAAAAGAATTCAAAATGAAATGCATACTCACATGCATGCTTTCATATTTTTATTTAGAAAAGTTTTTGTTAACCCTAAATTTGATGATTAGAGTTTGATGATCCATGTTTAGTATTTTTGGGATGTTAGACCCACTGGCGTAAGTATGGCGCCATTTGCGTCGGCGTCATACACGTGAGGATAGCTCCACCCGTGACGGTGCCATGCTCTGTAACAGATTAACAGCGCCGCGTCCCTCTCTCCTCCCCGACTCCCACTTACCTCTTCATCGCAACGCACATACGAGATGGAGGGCATGGCGCTGGCGCCGCCCCTCTAAGCCCCTTCAAATCGGACCTCAAAACCAAGTGAATCTGGAAGATTTTTCAATGGATTTCCTTCCCATTGCAATCCTCAAGGTATTCTCCTTATATTCCCCTCAATTTATTGGTTGAAATCATCCCAACCCCCCTTTCCTTACCCTAGTTCATCACAGATTTTTTATTTTGTTGGTGATTTCTCATGTATATGGTTGGATGATTTATTCCTAAGACAATTTCCCCTCCTATTGTAAACCCTAGTTTGTAGAGAATGGTTGAAATCATCACATTACGTCCATATGTTAACCCTAGTTCATATATATTGTGTTGTTTCACATAGATGAAGAATTTCCTTAGTATTAATTTGAAGTTTCATTGAGGTGCATTGGTATATTATGTATTTTTGGTTTACATAGATTTTTTAGATGATATCAAAATTAGTGTGGTGGCTAATATGCACCATATGGTAATAATTTTTTGTTTTTTAGATTGATTTTGCTCACATATCTATTTTCTCACATATGTAGGATGGAAAACGAATCTATTCTCAATGGGCATTGCGATTCAGGGCACCGTGGTATGTTCATGGCGGAGAACAAGAAAGTTTTCAAATGGTTGCACCTGAGGTCGCACGAGGTGCATAGCGAGAAGATGCCTTATGACGAGCGATACACGCCGTGGGTCAAGAGGACTGGCCTCCTTCCTTTTGTCCAGCTTGTTTCTCATTCGACGCCACATATGAACCCATGTTTGATCACGGCTCTTGTCGATAGATGGAGACCTGAGACACATTCATTTCACCTCCCTTGTGGTGAGATGACGGTGACTTTGCAGGATGTCTCCATGATCCTGGCGCTTCCCATCAAAGGATAGCCTATTCTTATGAGCACAGATTCGAAGAATTGGCGTGAAGGGATGACAGAGTTAATTGGTGATGCGCCGACAAACGAGAAGATGTCCGCTGGGGCTACCTACAAATGGATACACGATCATTTTAATAAGTGCCCCGAGGATGCTGATGATGTGGTGGTTGAGAGGTATGCTCGGGCATATTTGTGGTACGTTGTTAGTAGGACTCTTTTCTCGGACGGCACAGGAAGAAACGCATCCTACATGTGGCTTTGTATATTTATGTTATGGGACTCTAAGCACAGCTGGGGTTCGGCGGCTCTCGCTTATTTATATCGATAGGTATATATGTGGCTCTTCTTATATGTGCATCACTCCTATATTGTTTGAGTTTGGTATTTACATAGCTCTCTCTATGTCCAGTTGGACAAGGCGTGTTGTAGGACAAACAAAGGAACATGTATTGGTGGGCCCATGTTGCTACTCATGATATGATCATGGTGTCGCATTCCGGCTGGGCGTCCCATCCACAGGACGGAACAACCATGTGAAGGAAATATGCCCTAGAGGCAATCATAGAGATGATTATATTTCATATGTATCCATGAGTTATTGTAATGTTCCTTGAATATCCATATCAGGCAACTTGTATTGATTGGCAATTATGTGAATTGTTTGTGAAACTCTTTACTTGTATGGTTATTTAAGAGTTGTCCCTAGTCGGAGTTCATGTGAGGACACACATGAATATTAGACTGGCACATCGATTGGTTCATGACTATGTTTCACAAGTCATAGACATGGAGATGTCAAACCAATGATGTGGACACATGTTATGAACATGGGGTTGGACTGACCCAACCTGAGACTGGAAATTAGTTGTAGCTCTCTCTCTACACATCGTGTACATTTTGTACTTAGACCTGATATTGTCGCATGTACTTGAGATGTGGATCGACCTACTTTGGGGCTATCAAACGCTGCACCGTAACAGGGTAGTTATAAAGGTAGCTTTCGGGTTTGTCCTGAAGCATGCTGCAATGCATGGTCGTGCTACCTATGGTTAAGAGTTAACCTAGTAAAGGGATTCCGAATCATGGTATCGAGAAAGGGAGGTCAGCTTGGAGCTAGACCAAATATCGTGAGGCAAAGGGAAAGACATGTACTAAACCTTGTGATGGTTCGTCCGATATGATCTTTGTATGCGTTTAGGAGTTGGCACGTCTTGCTAGAGTCCGCTACCAAATATTGACAGAATAAGTGTATTCGTTTCATGTCTATGCGCATATGAACCTATAGGGTCACACACTTAAGGGACTGGAAGCCTAATGAGGATTGGATCCGAATTAGACCAGGCTTAGGCTACTAATGGGCTGCTAATGTAGAAGCCCACTAGAGACTCCTATATAAGAGAGGGTGGGGCGAGCTGACTAGGGTTAGACCTTAGACCATTCCTAGCCGCCACTCCTCACGCCTGGGTTTCATGCGCGGACATAGCAGTCCGACATCTGACGCTTCCACCCTGTACATGTGGATACCTCGGAGGCGCTGCATCTGTAGCACTTGGACGAGCCGCGCAATGGGAGCTACTCGTGGGACGAGGAAAAAGAGGAGACGTGGAACGTCTACACTGCCTCGACGCGCTTCATAAATTCCGCAACTGCGCGTCTAGTGGTAATCCCGTGATCTATGACAACAGTAATCCTGGTATACGTGGTAGAAATTTTTTGATTTGCGCTAGTGTAGCCTACCCGTATCCCTACAGTGGTATCAGAGCCGATGCTGTTCAGTTATAGTTTCGGGATGTTTGCATATGGTGATATGCAGATTGATATGAATGATGTGATCGTTTATATGGCGGTGGTTCAGGATTGATCTATGATCTTGCTTTCTGTGATCGTAATTCTGAGGTTGTCGAACGACTTACCTCTACCGGTCGGTTTCCACCATCGGGGTAGATAGTGACACATAAATCCTGTTGAATCACGCGAAGATCAATATGATTGATCAAATCGGAAGCTAGATCTAAAATAGATGTACCGTGATCAAAGGAGTTTGATTGAATCGGGACAGGAGTCGGTTTATGGTAAATTTGATTTGCCGATCAAAATCCTTAAAGAAAATTGTGAAGATACCGCGAGGGGCACTGCCCCTTCGAACCCCGCAGGGGGATACCCCCTAGACCCCCCTTAATCGTAGCCCCTTTTGTATCTCGTTAAGGTAACTAGGTGCTGCAATGTCACATGATCCGGTTGAATGTGATTCTATGCCCTAGAGGCAATAATAAATGTAGTTGTTATTATATCTTTGTGTTTATGATAAATGTTTACATTCATGCTATAATAGTATTAACAAGGAAACATTAATACTTGTGTGATTTGTAAACTTAAATTGAAGTCCCTAGTAAAGCCTCTATACATCACTAGCTTGTTGGTTAATAAATGATTGTGGTTTCCCTATCATGAACATTGAGATGTTATTAACAACAAGATCATATCGTTAGGAGAATGATATGGTGGACATACTCCTATAGATAAACGTAGCATAAAGATCAAGTCATTTTAATAGTTCAATTGCTATATGCTTTCTGATAGATAGTAACCTAATTCCTTCGACCATGAGATCATGCATATCACCTTTACCGGATGGATGCTTTGATGACATCAAACACCATACCATAACTGGGTGGCTATAAAGGTGGCACTGAGTGTTCGGAAAGTATTGGTTGAGACACATGGATCAAGAATGGGATTTGTCCATCCATATGACGGATAGATATACTCTGGGCCCTCTCGGTGAAATGTCATCCAATTAGCTTGCAAGAATGTGACTGGCTCACAAGGGATCACATATCACAGGAAAGAGAAAAGAGTACTTATCAGTAACGAGGTTGAACTAGGTATGCAGAGATACCGACGATCATAACCTCAGATAAGTAAACTATCGTGAGACAAAGGGAAATTGGTATCGTATGTAAGTGGTTCATTCGATCGCAAAGTAATCGTAGAAATATGTGGGAGCCATATGAATTTCCAGATTCCTCTATTGGTTATTGTTCGGAGAAGTGTCTCGATCATGTCCACAAAATTCACGAACCGTAGGGAGACACACTTAAGGATTCGACGTTGTTTGAGTAGTTATGGAATGATGAGAAAGAGATCGAATGTTGTTCGGAGTCTCGTATGGGATCTGGGATATCACGAGGAGATCCGGAATGGTCCGGAGAATAAGATTCATATAAGGAAAGTCTTGTTTCGGAGTTGGAGAATGGTTCCGGTGTTTTCATCGGGAATGTTCTAGAAGGTTCCGGAATGTCCGGCACTCCGGAGGGGAAGGGTACATGAATGTGTTATATCAAGTTGGTATGATTTCATCATGTACTAGGTGTCATCGCTGAACAAAATAAAGGGTTTATCAAATCCTAGTTTGAAAAAGTCAAACGGCAATTTGAAAGTCAAACGGCTATTTTTGGGAAGTGGAGAGGGAGGTGGAAACCGAGTTGGGGAGGAGTTCCTCCCCTCCACCGCCGGCCCACCTCCAAGCCGATTTGGGGAGGGACTCCCCTCCCCTTGGCTGGCCCCTCCACCTATAAAAGGAGGGGCAGGGCTCCCCTCCTAACCACCCAACACCTCCACCTCTAAACCCTAAGCCGGGCCGCCACCACGCCTAGGCAAACCGCCGCCTAGCAACCCTAGCCGCCGGCCTAGCCCCCTCCTCGGTGTGTCTAAACCCTAGATCGTCGAGGGACTCTCTCATATTTCACCATACTCGCTCCGGCTTAAGGCGAAGCCCTCCAAGATCTCCCCTCTACTCCCGGTACCACGCCGTTGTGCTGCCGGAATCGCGAGGAGAGTGCTACAACCTCCGCTGTCTGCTGGAACAAGGGAGAGTAAGGTCTTCATAGAGTCAACGCATGTGACCGATCAAGGGAGCGCTGCCGAACGCATGGGAAGGATCGTCTACGCGATCTTGAGATCGGGAAGAGTACGACTACATCACCCACGAGAATCCGCTCTCTTTAAACACTTTGGAATCTTCGAGGGTGAGTTATTCCATCGACTCGTTGTTACAATCTAGTAGATAGATCTTGGCTTGCTTGTTTGTATGCGATAGAAAATTTTGTTTTCCATGCTACGAAACCCTACAGATAGAAGTAGAACGATCCCTCACAAAGTTTAAGTTAAACCATGCCCTCCCAACCAAACCTTGCACCATCCTATGCCCTGTACAATCGTTGGTGGGCCTATGAAATTAGGGTGTCGCGGTTTTCCTTGGCTGGATGGGTTTGTATCGGATACCTACAAGCATAAGGGTTGGTGAACTTGACAAGGTCATCTTAATAGTTAAGGACCTTGGGACATAAAGGTTGGGCGCCTAGTTTTGACATAGAGATGTCACCCAACAACAAGAGTTATATGTGATATGATTAGCAAGTGTTTCTTACCGATTTACCTTGCCTTCTAGCAGTGATGCTAAAGCTCACTAGTCGACTTGTTAATTGTGGATCTTGAATCACTTAGTACCAATAGAGGGATATTGATTTATGTAAGGTTCCCAACCTTTAATAAGGTAGAGATCCCTGTGTTTACAATGCTAGTCCCTGGATCAATAGCTAGCATCCACAGTTAAGATGTAATATCAAGAAACAAAGGTCATAATACAACTTTATAACCAGGAATAACATAATTTTATTACATCTTACATAGCTCATTTGGCTATCTCATTACAATGCAGCAGAATATAACAATAACATGGGGTCCTTCATCTTCAAAGTGCCACAGGCAGACAATTTGATTGTAGACTTGTAATCCTAATCATTAAACTTCACTAATATCAAACAAACCTGCAACATAACAAGTTACAGCCACAAGGGTCAATACATTTGAATTGTATTGGCAAGTGATACTATGGTAGTATAGTGGAGTCTATCATCTATGTGCATTTGGCTAAGTGGAGCTTTAGGCTTTCGTTGCTCAAAATATATTTTCCTTATCATTTGAAAATACTAAGTTTTTGCTTGACAAAAATCACCCAAGGAACCACCAATAGAAATTGGTGAACCTTAAACCCTTGTTCAACCACAAGTTTTTAACTTAGAAATTTGGATGATGAGATTCTTGATAGCTTCCATGTCTTGATGCTCAAATTGTCCTTTGCCAGGGACATGGCTAAGTACTTAGATTTTTCACTCTGCAGAGGTTGTGCACTTTCCCCACAAGACTTGGTTTCACCAAGACAAGATCTTTCAGAAGCCTTCCCTTAGACCAAAATGGACGCGTTCCAACCTATCATCCCCTACCACCAACTGTCCATTTGGCTAAGTTATTGCAACCTATATGATCCAGGCAGAGCCCATAATGCCAAGTGGCTGCACTAGAAGCTTCTCAACATTTGACATCTCAAATCTCTTTGTTCCTGGGTGGCCATCCACAAGTGAGACACCAAGTTTTCCCCAGCATACTGGACTTGGTGATGCCCAAGTTTCCCCCGGCATACTGGACTTGCATGACCACTCAACACAAACCATTCCTTCCATTCCACCCAGGTGATTCATTTACTTAGTTGTTTTATTAAACAAAACACAAGTCCTCGGACTTAGAATTTTTTCCATAGTATGATTATATATTCCATCCTTGTTTTCTATTAGCTAATCTAAGCATGATAGTGGTAGGAATATTTAACTTAGGAAAATTCTACTAAGGTTTCATCTACTAGGATTTTCCTTGACATAGTTTACACTTAGCAAAATTCCATGCAAGTCCTACTTAGAAATATCACTAATGCATAGTGAAAATAATAGGACAAAGTATGAAGCATCACTTGCCTTTTTGGTAGAGAGTATAAGTTCACACTTGATCTTTGCAATGTTCACACACTTCAATTCACTACAATTCAATCAAGCAAACAATATTTCAACTACCATTCAAGCAATTCAACACATAAAATAATAATAACAAAACAATGCATGCAAGCATGCTAAAGATTGTTTTATTTGGAGAAGTGGTTTCTAATGGTTCATAAACATTTGAAAACACCTAATGGTCATTTTATAAAGTGGCAAAATCATTTGTATAAGATTTTACTTCATAAACCATTTTTAGATCAAGTCATTATTTTATGTGGTGTAGAAATGCTTTTAATAAGGCAAAATTCTATTGGTTTCACAAAATATGTTTTCAAACCATATAATCTTGTGTTTAGGGTCAAAGAGTTTATTTCCAAAACATTTCTCAAAGATTTTATCCCAAAACCATTTTTAATAGATAAACCATAGTTTTATTTGACTAGAAATGGTTTAAATCAAAGATTCATTCTTTTGTTTCACCAAATACATTTTTGAAACCACAATTTGTTTCCTATGGTCATTAGGTTCAAAACACACCATTTGCCAAAGATTTTTATCCTCAAAAACATTTTGGAAACATTTTATAACCTAAACAAGCATACATAAGTTTCTGCAAAAACAAACATTTTACCAGAAGCTTTTTACTAAACAAAGTGCATGGTTGGCTAGGGCTTGTTTTTCTGAATCCAATGATATAAAGTTTGCAAAATTTGGACGTGTGGTTTGAAAGTTATGGATTTTTCAAATTGGCATATCTAATAGAACAATTCGGTTTCAAATCAAACGAGCTGAGCCACGTGTCGCGTTCTTACTCGTCGGTACCGTTTCGCGTGGATCAAGCGATGCAGCCTGTTGGATTTAAGTTACATCGCACGGCGCTAAGATTCTACTTACCCCTTCGTTTAAGTTTCTTTCCTATCCACTAGATCGAGATCCGACGGCTATCCTCTGCTTGGCACTAAATGGAGGCGCTGGCGGGGGTGAACGGCGGCGGCGTGCTTTGGCAGTGACCTTGCCGGCGATATAGGAAGCTAGGGAGAGAGGGAAAGGTCTCACTGAGTTTGCTGCGTTTCGCCGATGCTCAACGTGTTCTTGTCTGATGAAGGGGCGCTCGAGATCAACCGGAATTCCTCACCGTAGTTGTCGTCGGCGTCTGATGCTTGCTCTCGTCGTCGAAGGCGAGCCTACGGGTCATGCACGAGTGAATGGTGAGCACCTGGATGTTCACAAGGCACAGGCGAACAAAATGGCATGAGGCTCTGGTCGAGGCGCGCACGGGTTCAAGCGAAGAGGCTCACTGGAGTTGCTTGCAGACTGCGGTGCTGTCAGTTGACGTCGTTGCCGGCGCTGTGGGTCAAGCACGGCCAAGTCAAAGCTACTGGGAGATGCGTCTAGAAGAGGGGAGCAGGGTGGAGTGGTTGAGGGGACAAGGGGCGGCGTCTACTGGCCAGAATCGTCGTCGGAGCGTCGTCGGACAGAGGATGGTGCAGAGAAGAATTGGGCGGCCTGGGGGCACGCTTGGGTGAGGCGACAGAGGGGAAATGGAGAGGAGACGTGGGCGGTTAAGAGGGCGTCGTCAGGGGGAGGTTTAACTGTGCCATTAACGCGAATTAAGCCGAGCGTTATTTGCCTGCAACGGCCGGCGAGGTGAGGGGCGTGGTCAGCGGCGGGTGGGGAAGAAAGAGCTGGCGGTGGGGTCCGCTTGGCAGCGTGAGAGAAAGAGAGGGAACGGGGTCCACCGCTCAGTGAGGGTGCGGATGAGTTCACAGTGCAAGCGTTTTCATGGGAGAGAGGGACTGGCTGGGCGGAGTGGGCTTAGCTGGGTCGGTTTGATTCTTTTTTTTTGTTCTCTTTTTGTTTTTGTTTTTCCTTTTCTTTAATTCTGTTTTGATTTTGTTTAATCAATTCAAACCTCAATTTGATTTCAAACCTTTGCCAAAATTTGGGTAGGTTTAAATATTGATTAGTATTATATTCTTAAGTTAATTTTGGAAATTTATTTTATTCCTTTTGGGGTCTTTTTAATTAATAAAAAGGGCCCTTGTTTTAAATCAAATCCTGATTTAATAATGTCTTTAGTTTCCATTTGACTTCTAAATTCTTCCAAAACCTTTCAGTAAGTTTTTTTTTCTTAAAAGGGTGTCAAATAATTCATCTTGAATTATTTGGAAAAGTTTTTAATAAGATTTATTAATCATTTAAGATTGGGTATTTGTTTTAATTCCAATGGAATTTTAAATATAGCTTTATTTCCATAATTTTTATTTGGAAGTTTTCTTTAATCTTATTTAAGTTGAATGGAACAACTTTTATTTCATTTGGTTAATTTCCAAAATACTAATTTCTCATGAATTAAATGATCATCCTTATTAGAGATTTGTATTTATAAAATAGGGATAGAATGGTTATTGCCATTTCATTTTATTTTGGAAAATTCTTTATCCTTTTATTTTATTTGGATTTGGATTATATTCATTCCATTTGCTTAATGGATTAGGCCAAGATTTATCTGGTCTTTCAAACATTCTTTATTTAATAATTCTTTCTTTATCTTATACAATCCATATCTTTTTATTTAGAGATCCAAAATTGGTGATTCCAATTTGTAAAATCTTATTTTATATTTACTTATCACTTTAAATATAATAGGATTATTTGTTCACCATTTGGTATGGATTCTAGATAAGGGCTTTATTAGTTTTGGGAATTCAATTCCTTATCTTATTAAATTCATAAGATTTTATCTATGGCTCCAAACTAAGTGAAACCAATTTATATGGCTTTATAATATTTCTAATTGTCATTCTTGATCATTTGTAAATATTTGTTGACAAGATTTTATATGGATCAAATCCATAGGCTTGGAGATAACTTGGAAATGATTTTATTCCATTAGGATTTTGGGGTTTGGTTTTATTTTCCAAGTGTTTAAATTTCCAGATACATTCATTGAGGAATGCATTTCTTTTGATCTGGATTTTGTTGGATTTAAACTTTAATTAAAGTTTGCACAAGATGGGATTTTTAATTTTCCATTTAGAAACAAAAGTTTCTTTTCACCCTAAAATTCAACAATAATTTATTTTGTTTATTTAATTTTCACATTACAAGATTTGGAAAATCTTGGGATGTGACAGGCTACCACCCTTAAAATAAATCTTGTCCCGAGATTTGGGGAGGCTAGGGGTTACAAGTTGGCTCAAAACAACTAGGGTACTACCACCCTTAAATTTTTTCCAACTAAATCACTTCTTGACTTGCTTGGGGTCTTGTTGAAATCTCTCTGGGCAAACATCTGCATAGTGTCCTTTGTTTCCACACTTGAAACATGTGACAAGGCTGAGATCCTTCATAGTCTTGTTTATCTTGTGCTTCATCTTTTCTAGACAGTTGCTTGCATAATGTCCTTGGTTACCACAATTGTAACATGTGATAAGATTGAGTTCATCACGTATCTTTTGTGGGCAAGTTGCTACATAATGTCCTAGCTCTTTGCAGTTGTTGCACCACACTTGGCTAATCTCCTTATACTTTTGCTTTTCTGGACATTCACTGGCATAGTGTCCCATTTCTTTGCAATGACCACATTGCACATGGCTTTTGTCCTTCTTTTTCTTGGGTTTCTCCAAAGCTAGGAGTGCTTCTAGTTCATGTTCTTCATATGTTATCTCATAGGTAGGAATGTTGTAGGGGTCCCAACCTGATAAGGTAGAGTCCTCCTGTGTTTTACAATGCTAGTCCCTGGATCAATAGCTAGCATCCACAGTTAAGATGTAATATCAAGAAACAAAGGTCATAATATAACTTTATAACCATGAATAACATAATTTTTATTACATCTTACATAGCTCATTGGCTATTACATTACATTGCAATGAATAACTATGGTCAAGTGGTCCTTCATCTTCAAAGTGCCACAGTGTATGTTGGTTGTAGACTTTGTAATCCTAAACAATCAATCTTCACTAAACAATCAAACCTGCAACATACAAGTTACAGCCACAAAGGGTCAATACATTTGAATTGTATTGGCAAGTGATACTATAATAGTATAGTGGAGTCTATCAGCTAAATGCATTTGGCTAAGTGGAGTTGAGGCTTGCATTGCTCAAAATAGATTTTTCTTATCATTTGAAAATACTAAGTTTTTGCTTGACAAAATCATTTTTCTCAATCAAAGATTTCAAGATCCTTGTACCAAGCCATCTCTCCATCAATGATTAAAGAATTCAAACAACCCTTGTTCAAACCACAAGATTTTAATTTAGAAATTTGAATGATGAGATTCTTGATTGCTTCCATGTCTTGATGCTCAAATTGTCCTTTACCAGGGACATGGCTAAGTACTTAGGTTTTACACTCTGCAGGTGGTGCACTTTACCCACAAGACTTGGTTTCCCAAGACAAAATCTTTCGAAGCCTTCCTTAGACCAAAATGGATTGCGTCCAACCTATCAAACACTACCACCCACTGTCCATTTGGCTAAGTTCTTGCAACCTATATGATCATGGCAGAGCCCATATTGCCAAGTGGTTGCACTTGAAGCTTCTCAACATTTGACATCTCAAATCCCTTTGTTTCCTAGGTGGCATACCACAAGTGAGATACACAATCCAAGTCCATGGCCTTGTGAACCACTCAACCAATCTCCACCAAGCAAGCCCATTCCACCCAGGGGATTCATTAACTTAGTTGTTTTATTAAACAAAAACATAAGTCCTCAGACTTAGAGATTTTTCCATAGTGTGAATATATTTTCCACCCATGTTTTCTATTAGCTAGGATAAGCTTGATAGTAATAGTAATCTTTAACTTAGAAAAATCCTACTAAGGATTCATCTACTAGGTTTCCTATAGCAAATCTATACTTAGCAAAATCCATGCAAGTTTACTTAGCAAAATCACTAATGCATAGAGAAAGTAATGGGACAAAAAGGTATGAAGCATCACTTGCCTTTTTGGAAGGGAATGGTAGTTCACTCCTTGATCTTGTTAGTCTCACACTTCACTACAAGTCAAACAAGCAAACACTAATTCAATTTACATTCCAAACCAATAATCACTCAAACAATTTCACACACACAAGACAATGGAAACCATTTCATGCATGGGAGCATGCACAAGATAGTTTTATTTTGCAAAGGGGTCTCTATGGGGTTTATAAACTTTGTAAGATCCAAATTGGTCATTTACCAAAGTGGCAAAGTCATTAGCAAGAGGGTTTTGTCCAAAACTATTTTTAAATCCATTCATCATTTCATGTGGTGAAAAATGTTTTTATTAAGGCAAAACTCTTAAGTTGTTCACCAAATGAGTTGCTATTGAAAAACTTGGTGTTTTTGGGTCAGTAGGTTTGGTCCAAACTATTTCCTTAAAGTTTTCTTTCCATAAATATTTTTATAACAAAAACCATTCTTTTTATTTGGCTAGAAAATGACTAAGTCAAGTAATCCAACCTAAATCTTACAAAAATCATTTTTAATACCAAGGGTTGGTTCCTAGGGTCAGTAAGGTCACAACAATCCAATTTGCAAAGGTTTTATCCTTAAATTCAATTTTAAACAATTTTTAAACTCTAAACAAGCATACAAAAGTTTCTGCAAATTCAACCAATATAACAGATACTATTTGCTAAACTAAGGGCATGGTTGGCTAGGTCTTGTTCTCCTGAATTCATTGATATAAAATTTGCCAAATTTGGACGTGTGGTTTGAAAGTTATAGGGTTTTCAAATTGCTACTTAAATCTGTTTTTCAAATTTTGTTTTAAAACAGATCCTGCCACGCGTCGTTATTCTACTGGATGATACCGGTTCGGCCGGATTGGGCGACGCTGGACGTTGGATTTAATTAACATCGCGCGGCTCAGATCATTCGATACCCCTTCGGTTAAGTGAGTCTATCGTGCTCGTTGGATCTAGATCGCACGGTGCTCAGCTCGCTTGCCAGGGATGGGCGGCGGCGGCGCGTCGGTGGCGAGCGGCAGACGGCGAGGTGCCGCGGCGCAGATGCGAAAGAGGGAGGAAGCTCACCGAGTTCGTAGCGCACCGCTGATGCTCAACGTGGTCTTTGTTGGCCAAGGCGCACTAGGCTGGCTTGAATCGCGCCGGAGTTCTTGTCGCGTCGGGCTTCTCTGTTTTCGTCGGAGGTGACGGCGACACAAGCCACGGAAAAGCAAGATAATAGTTGCGTTAGATGCGACGGGTCGGTGATCGTGTGCATCAACGAGACGGAAGGTGTGGTCGACATTACCGGAGGACTCACGGCCGGAAAAGTAGCGGCATTTACGCGGCGTATAGGTGGAGTTGTTGCCGACGTTTTGGAGCGCCCGCAGGTGAATGGTTGGTATGGACAGATGCGTCTGGACGCTTGGAGTATGGGTGCTAGGTCGACGAGGCAAGGGGCGGCGCTGAATCGCCGGAATTGGCAGTGGAAGTCGTCGGAGGCAGAGGAAGTGTTGGGTCAAATTGTGGCAGCCTCGGGGCGGAGAAGGAGTGGCGACAGAGGGGAATGGAGGAGAGGGCGTGGGCGATTAAGACAGCGTGACCGCGGCGAGAGATTAATGCTGCAATAAGGCGCATTCAATCGAAGAAGCAATGGCAGCAACGGTGGCGAGGGGAGGAAGAACGAGTCGTGGGGTGGGGAAGGAGAACAGTGGAAGATGGGTCCAGTAGTCAGTGGGGAAAGAAGTGAGCGAAGGGTCCACCAGTCAGCCTCTCTGCGGGTCAGATACTGGGTGTGAACCGTTTTCTTCGGGGAGGAAAACTGGGCTGGCTTTGGCCTTGTTGGGCTTCCGGGTTGGTCGCCCTCTTTATTATTTTTTTCTGTTTCTGATTCCTTTTCTTTTTCTATTTCTATTTTCCTGTTTTGGTTTTCAAACAATCAAACAAGTTTCAATTCAATTCAAAACAACACCAAAACTTTGGAAGTTTGACTTGGTTCTGTTCAGTAGCCTGAACCTAAATCTAAAATCCATAATTTTTAAATAATAAAGTCCATTATTAATTTAAATAGTTGTCCATTGCTAATTAATCAAATTAGGATTTGATTTATTTCAAACTCTATCTAAATCCATATATTTACCAAAACCAAAATAGTGGTTTGTATTTGAAATAAGATATATTTAGAAAGCTTGTTTAAAATAAATAACAATTTTGTTAAAGGTTCCATTTATATTTAAATAAAATGGACCATGGTCTATTAATAAAATAGGGTTTGGTTTATTTAATAAAATCTTCATTTGAAAAACCAAATACTTTCAAAACCAATCAGTAGTTTATTTGGAAATAAAGAATACTTGGAGATTTGTTTAAAACAAACAACCTTTTATTTTAGAGTTCATTATTAATCAAATATAATAGACTTTTCATTATTAAATCAAATAGGATTTATTTTATTGAGATATTTATTTTGAAATCTAAAATAAAACCAAAACACTTTAGTAGGTTTTATTAGAGAATATAAAATACTTGGAAAACCTATTTAAAACAATTTAATAAGTTTTGATGTTTTAATTAAAATGGTAAAACCTTTTATTTGAATAAAATTTGGATATTAATTCCTTATTATTTTATTAAGCAATCCTTTATTATTTTTAAATAAAATTTTGCTATTTTATTTAAAATAAAATGTTTTAATTCCCAAAGCTTGGCCAAGGTTTAATTGGCTTTATAAAATAATCTTTATTTATAAATCCACCTTTTCTTTTGAAAACCAAATCTTTTATTAAAGGATCCAATAATAGTAATTCCAAAACATTTTTAATTTCCTTTATTAAATGTTTATCTTTATGAATCCCTTTAGGATTTTATTTAATTCAAATGGGTTTGAAGTTCCAATTGAATTCAAAAAGTTTCTTCTGGCTCTGAAAATCAAACAAAGTTTTATTTTATTCATTTATTTTCACATTACAAGATTTGGAAAATCTTGGGATGTGACAGGCTACCACCCTTAAAATAAATCTCGTCCCGAGATTTGGGGAGGCTAGGGTTTCAAGCATGTTCAAAACAACTAGGGTACTACCACCCTTAAAAATTTTCAAACAAAAATTACATATTGTCCTTCTTGAAATCCTGAAAAAAACTTCTCTAGGCAAACTTTTGCATAGTGTTCCTTATTTCCATACTTGACTCATGGGGTTCACGGGCCAAGGTTGAGTTTCTCCATAGACTTGTTTAACTTGTTCTTCATCTTTCTTGGACAATTGTTTGCATAGTGGCCTAGTTCCTTGTATTTGGAACACATCACTTGGCTGATATCTTTATTTTCCTTTGGTTTCATTGCCTTTTGTTTGTTTCCTTGGTTCTTCTTCTTTTCTGGGCATTCACTGGCATAGTGTCCCATCTCTTTGCAATTGTAACATTGCAACTGGCTTATGTCTTTCTTATTCTTTTTGGGTCTCTCCAAAGCTAGGAGTTCTTCCAGTTCATATTCTTCACAGGTGGAAGATCTTTCTCTCTTCTTGGGGCATTGATCTTCATGTTCCTTAGATGCATGATCCTTCTCCTTACAAACATCTTTGTCATCCTTGTTGTCATTGGCTTTTTGGGAAAAGTTTTCTCCCATGTTGATCATTTGAGTAACCAATCCTTGCAACAATTGGGATTGAAGTTTCAAAATCCTTTGTATAGCTGGGTCTAGTCCATTGTTGTTGGCTAAAAGCTGAGTTATCTCTTGGTTCAACTGGTTTTGGGTTGCTATAAGTTCTCTCATGTTGTCCTCTTGGTTGT
The DNA here is from genome assembly GCA_030063025.1 of Avena longiglumis. NCBI lineage: Eukaryota > Viridiplantae > Streptophyta > Magnoliopsida > Poales > Poaceae > Avena > Avena longiglumis. The sequence goes on along the minus strand of CP125974.1, from coordinate 185,220,988 downwards.
TGTTGTTGTCAACCTTGATGTTGGAGTTTCTTGGAGAAGTCATCTGTTTGGGTTGGATTGAGATTAGAATAGGCAAAATATTTCTAAGGAAATAATTCTAATCACACATATCACAATTCACACAAGCAATATGCATGCAATCACAAACCAAACATTCACAAACAAATTTGCAATCAAACAACAAAGTTCAAGCACATACTTAGGCAACAAAATATTTTTGTTTCACCACATAAGTTGGTGAGTTTGTCTTAACTAAAATATGGTGGTCCATCTATATGGTTTACTTGGGATTTTCCTTCCTTCATGATTCTTCTTGTATGAGATCATGGTTCCTTGAGAAAAGCTCTTGGTTGCAACACTTAAAAGTTGTTGATGGCTCCTTCTTATTTTGCATTCCCTTAGTCTCCAAATCTCGAGCAAGATTTCCTTGTCTCACTTGTAGTCCTTAGTGGTATCCAAGTTGGAAATCCTTGGGGAATATGCTGAAGATGTTGAAGTCATTAGAGTTGAAGAAGTTGAAGTCATTAGAGTTGAAGAAGTTGAAGAAGTCCTTTTCACATGGTGTAGTCTTGGCCATGGGGTAGGTTTTTCCATCAAGTTGAAGTAGAAGAGGTGTAGAGTTGAAACCAAAATGGTTAAGGAAAGAGGTTACAAGTGTTTTTGTAAACAAGTTTTGGATCAAAATATAACTCCTATTTTTCTAAGGGTTTTGTCCAATCCTAGGGTTTACAAATCCTACAGGCAACGCAATGCTCTGATACCATCTGTAGGGGTCCCAACCTGATAAGGTAGAGTCCTCCTGTGTTTTACAATGCTAGTCCCTGGATCAATAGCTAGCATCCACAGTTAAGATGTAATATCAAGAAACAAAGGTCATAATATAACTTTATAACCATGAATAACATAATTTTTATTACATCTTACATAGCTCATTGGCTATTACATTACATTGCAGCGGAATAACTATGGTCAAGTGGTCCTTCATCTTCAAAGTGCCACAGGCAGATGTTGGTTGTAGACTTTGTAATCCTAAACAATCAATCTTCACTAAACAATCAAACCTGCAACATACAAGTTACATCCACAAAGGGTCAATACATTTGAATTGTATTGGCAAGTGATACTATAATAGTATAGTGGAGTCTATCATCTAAATGCATTTGGCTAAGTGGAGTTGAGGCTTGCATTGCTCAAAATAGAATTTTCTTATCATTTGAAAATACTAAGTTTTTGCTTGACAAAATCATTTTTCTCAATCAAAGATTTCAAGATCCTTGTACCAAGCCATCTCTCCATCAATGATTAAAGAATTCAAACAACCCTTGTTCAAACCACAAGATTTTAATTTAGAAATTTGAATGATGAGATTCTTGATTGCTTCCATGTCTTGATGCTCAAATTGTCCTTTACCAGGGACATGGCTAAGTACTTAGGTTTTACACTCTGCAGAGGTGGTGCACTTTACCCACAAGACTTGGTTTCCCAAGACAAAATCTTTCAGAAGCCTTCCCTTAGACCAAAATGGACGTTGCTCCAACCTATCAAACACTACCACCCACTGTCCATTTGGCTAAGTTCTTGCAACCTATATGATCATGGCAGAGCCCATATTGCCAAGTGGTTGCACTTGAAGCTTCTCAACATTTGACATCTCAAATCCCTTTGTTTCCTAGGTGGCATACCACAAGTGAGATACACAATCCAAGTCCATGGCCTTGTGAACCACTCAACCAATCTCCACCAAGCAAGCCCATTCCACCCAGGGGATTCATTAACTTTGTTGTTTTATTAAACAAAAACATAAGTCCTCAGACTTAGAGATTTTTCCATAGTGTGAATATATTTTCCACCCATGTTTTCTATTAGCTAGGCTAAGCTTGATATTAATAGGAATCTTTAACTTATAAAAATCCTACTAAGGATTCATCTACTAGGTTTCCTATAGCAAATCTATACTTAGCAAAATCCATGCAAGTTTACTTAGCAAAATCACTAATGCATAGAGAAAGTAATGGGACAAAAAGGTATGAAGCATCACTTGCCTTTTTGGAAGGGAATGGTAGTTCACTCCTTTATCTTGTTAGTCTCACACTTCACTACAAGTAAAACAAGCAAACACTAATTCAATTTACATTCCAAACCAATAATCACTCAAACAATTTCACACACACAAGACAATGGAAACAATTTCATGCATGGGAGCATGCACAAGATAGTTTTATTTTGCAAAGGGGTCTCTATGGGGTTTCTAAACTTTGTAAGATCCAAATTGGTCATTGTAGCATCCCAGTCGTCTAACCCCTGTAATGCTACATGTCTTAATAATAAAATGGGCCACTTCCAACATATAAATGTTGCATCATCATCACATCATGCTCATGTCATCATGTCCCCTTGCATTTGAGCATCATATAAAACCTTTTTCTTGTTGGTTCTTATCTCATGTGCATGATTAATTGTAGTTGCCTCTTGATATTGTATTTGGTTCATACTAAATTGTTAAATGCCCAAGTTGAGTTGGGGGCATCTCTCTTTTGACTCCACCACCTTATCTTTCACCACCTTATAATTCCACCATCCAATGATATGAGCTTGGCTTTTTATTGAGTTATCCCTAGCCCATGTTGTGGTTGGATCCACCCTTGATCTTTGTTTGGCCTTAACCACATTTTGGGAATGCATATGGACAATGCCATCATAATATCATTGTTTTCACAAGGATAATTTGGGCATTAATTGTCTTGCATGGGCCATGCAAGTACCATCTATCCTAGCTTTTGGCTTTTGTTTGGATTTCTAAATGGAGCCTTATTCTTTGCTTGATCATGTTTGATTAGTATAAAATCCTAGCTACCCTCCTCTCTCTGGAGCTTGCTTGTCCTGGCTTGGATCAGGCATGGGCCAAAGGAGGACCAAATCACCACCCTTTGGCCACCTTTCTCTTCTCCCTCTTTCTTGCTCTTCTTGCTTAGTGCTTGCTTGTAGTTTGCTTGAGCAAACTAGAGTGCCACCTTCCTCTCCCTCTCTAGATCAAAACCCTAAACCACCCCATCACCATATGACCTTCTTTCTCCCCTCTCCCTCTTTCTAGTTTGACCTTGCATGACCAAGTTAGCACCACCATCCTTGCTTACTCTCTTAGCAACCTCTTAAACCACCCCTTACCCCTCTCTTTTCTACCCTAAAACTAAACCCTAAATTATATCTAACCTAAAACTAAACCCTACACTCCACCTCCCTCTAATAAAACCAAGACCCAACCCCAAACCATCTACCTTGTTTCTAAGTAATCTCTAATCTACATCTACCTAAACAAAACCCTAGCACTACCCTCTCTCCTATCTAGCTTGTCCCATGCCCCATGTCCCTCTCACCCCTCTCTACCTACCGTGCGCCCCACCCCAGCATCCTAGCTACCCCCACACGACCAGGACCCCTCCTAGCTACCCCCACACGACCATGCCCCTCTCTCCTAGCCCTAGCCGAGTGTCCCCTTCCCTCTTACCTTCCCTCTTGGCCAGGACCTGCCCAGCACCCTACCCCACCTGCCTGCCTCACCAAAGCGCCCCAGGGCCACCTGCCAGTCTCCCCTTCCCTTTCCCCAGCTCGACAACGCCCCCTGGCCCATGCTAAGCACGTGAAAAAGAGGAGGCCGACGTGCCCCTGCCAGCTTTCCCCTCCCCCACGCCACACCTGCCTCCTCTTCCTTCTTATCCTCTCCCTGCCTCCTAGCTTTTCCCAGATCCACCCCAGCGTCGCCCTGCCTCTCCCCTCTCTGCCCTCCTTCTCCATCATCCCCAACGCCCTCTCGCCGCCCACCGCCAGCTACCTCCTGCCACAGATGATCTAGCCGGTGGCGTGCTGCAGCAAGTCGTCGAGGAAGATCCGGAGCCTGCTGCGACGTCCCCTGGGCCAGCATCGAGGAGGAGAAGGACCAGGAACGCCAGGAACCTGTCGCGCCGCCCGGAAACCCTAGATCGACGGAAGGCCACCACCGTGGATCGCCACCACTGCCTGCTTCGAGCACGCCAAGACGCCGCGGTGAGCCCACGACCCTCCCTGACAACCCCCTGTTCTCAGTCGCGTCCTGGTTGCTCCGCTCGTTTCGTCGAGCGCCCTCAGTGGCGAGCGAGTGCCTGCAAGCTTCCGTGCGCGCCCACACCCTACCTAGCCGCCTAGCCTCTTCCTAGCACCCAGCCCGACCCAAATAGCGGATCCGCGTCACATAACGCCCCTGTGTTCGATCCCCACTGCGCGCGCGGCTTGCGACGCGAGGGGAAGATCCACGGTCCACGGCGCCACTTTTGCAAAACCCTCCCTCAATCTTTTAGCAACCTGCGAACCTCGAGGCCCCATCGTGGCGGTGGCCTTTTTCTAAAAAGGCTCCCAAGACCCGGACTGAACCGCAGTCCTCCCCAGCCAGCGTGCGTTTTGCAGATGACCCTGCCCTTTTGGTTGCGTCAACCCGCGGTCCTGAGCCCACTTGTCGATCACGTATCTTTTGCATTTAGGCTCGATGTTTGTTTCAATCAACCCGGGTCCAGATCGTGCTCAGGCTGGCGTGGGCGAGGAACCCTGGCCCACCTGCTCATGCTCGAGATAAGTTAGGCTGGGTAGAAAATGTTTCGCACCGTTTTAAATATTCAAACTAGTTTAAAATAATTCAAATTCAAATTCTATTCAGATTTTTAAATAACTTTTACATACTTTATCCAAATTGGGCAAATGACATATGTTTTGATATCAGGAAAATGAGGGGAATTCAAATATGCCTTCTATTATGCATTTTGCACAAGTAAAATTGCAAGTTATGTTAATTACCATCAATTGCCAGGATTTTCATTAATTCACAACTAATGTTTTGTAATTCCAAATTAAGCAAATAAGTAGTCTAAATTGATCAGCTCGACGAGACCTTTCTGTTTATGCTATCCTTAACTTCAATTGCAGCATGCATCATGTCAATATATTGAGAACAACAACTGTTATGACAACAAAATATGACTAAAACCCACTCAATTGTTATATTCTTGTCCTCCACACCTCACCCATGCCATGCTACTTTCCTTGCCATGTAAATTGTGCATCATTCATCATGGCATGATTGTTTGCTTGACGCATTTAATTCCAATGCTTGTGCTCTATATTTATGTTGTCCTTGTTTGTTTGGTTTTTCTCGGATAGACACTGAGCAGGGGTTGTATCAAGAGAACCAGGAGCACTACCCAGTACCGGCCCTTGCTTCAACAGAGATACCAGGCAAGCACTACCACATGCTTGCATACATACAGTACCTATTGCCTCTATCTTATTCTTGCATCATTGAGTCGCGATTGCATTAAAATGAATCCCAAGTATGCATAGCCCTTACTTTTAAACCCCACCAAGCTTGTTTCCTCCATCCCATGAGACACTACTATAGGAGTTGTTTGAGCCATGCGAGTCGTAGAACAGCATGTGTAGGGTTTGTGAGAGTCTGATGAATAATGAGGTACCTAAACAACTTAACCTGAGTAGTTCTGGGATAACTAAAGAAAGTGGCACCGGTGAGCAATATCTGCTATTTGGTTTTTCCTGCTCACTTGTGTCCCGTAAGACCCCGAGTACTTGATTCCTGTTCCTTGATTTATCGCGCTATCCACATCCGGGAGGTATATGGGACCCCCCTGGGCCAGAGCTTGATTCCGTCTTATTTCTTGGGGCCACAAACTAGTTTGAGGTTTTATTTACGATCTGGTACTTATGCCATGTTTTATCGCTTTATTTACGATTGCGAGGTCTCGCACATCGCATCTGTTAGGATCGGGACACGATTCCGCGGTGTCGACAAGCCCCGCTTGGGGTTCCCGATCGTGCTCACAGTACCCAAAGACCTTGAGGCCGTCTCGAGCTTGCTTACTGCTATGGATTCTACTTAAGGGGTGGCCCCCTGAAATATTTCTGAATCTTGTGATTGTTCAGTCGTGAAAGCCTCGTTGGGTTTTGATTTGGTTTTTCCGAGGTTGATCGAGTGTGTGTTGCTATTGGTGCACCCCGGCCGGGTAAAACTTTCTGAAAGCCGTGTCCGCGGATATGGACGACTTGGAGCACAGTTTCTTGATCATAGACAAGCATAACTAAAGTATCGCCTTAATTTGACTAAGTAACTTGATTAGTAAATAGTGCAACACTCACGGAATGGTTAATAAAATTGCCAACGGAAGGGGGGTTGTTTGTCCGCTTCCTTGTTGGTAAGCAGGGAGGAGGATGGATCGGATGAGATTACCATTATAACTGTTGTACTTAAATTCACGGACATCCGTCTATCCTTGGTTAGGCGGATGGTTAGCGTTTATCTGTAGAATTGCTAGGGTTTACCTTTTGCTGCAATTGCGTCACCCCAGGTTGTGTCCCCTTTAGAGGCATTAAGACTTGCTGAGTACCCTTAGGGTCTCACATGATAAATTCTTGATTCAGATGAACAGGTACCTTCTCAGGACGGATACTGGGTGGAAGAAGCCGTTGAAGAGGACAACAATCGTATGGTGTAGAGATTCCGGGATCGGGGATCCGTGAGACCTGTAGTTGGGATGTGCTTATTTTTATGGCATCTTATGCCGATTTGCTTCTTATCCGTACTCGGATTACATTTGCTTCCGCATGATACCGATGTGTGTTGTATGAGGAGTTATCCTAAAATATAGATTATCTAGGTCATTTGAATCTTGCCGTATGGCGTTGGTATATTTCCTTTCTTTATAGATGGTTTGGCTCTGATGTACTCTTGTATGGTGGCTTGCGTACATACCCACTTGTGTACGTAGTTGATCCCTTCGCCGACCACGCCGCCTGCATGTGTCCCGTTGAGAGGGTAGCGGTTGGGACGTCTGAAAGGACTACCAAAGGAGTGGCTTTGGGGCCCCAATTGTACTATTTCAACCGCTATCACTCATCCAGGCTTGTATCTAGGAGCGTAGTTCACCGAGGTAGTTACAATTGGTATCAGAGCCATCCCGACCTTCAGGGTTTCAGCCAAACGGTCGTTGTCAGTCTAGTAAATATTTTGAGTAGTTATGTATATTAGGGAAAAACAAAACGCGAGAGTAGGACTGCTTCCATTTTTCTTCTTACCCTCCCACCCACCCTTTTCTGGTAAGGAAGTGCAACGTTTTCAATCCTCTTCTCAAAGTTCAAACTAGGATTCACGTGTTCTGGGTTTCCGTAGTACCATAGGATGTGTGTGTGTGTGTGTGTAATCCCTTGTCTATCTGTTGCATCCAAGTTGTTATCTTATCTGCCTTTGGTTATCAACTGTTGGTACATTCCATACCGACAGGCTTTTGTAAACCGACGCAATCTATCTTCCTCTTTGTATCCGACGCTATCTTGTTGGGGTGTTCGTTTCCGTAGTATCAATCTTTAGGTTTCGTCGTGAGAAGAAGGGGTTAGGATATGTGTTCCACTTATTCATGTGCGGAGTAATGATTTGAGTGCGGGATGGAGTCGCGACCATACCACTACTTGTATCATTTGCTTTTGTATATTGGATCGGTAGAGTCACTAATCTTGATTCGTTAAGTAATTTTGCGCATCTATTGGTATTTTAATGCCGAAATTTGTGGAAAATTTTTCTTTGATATGTTTGTGTACCACACTCCTTTTCAGTCGTGTGCGATATGCTTAATATCTTTTAGGTGCTATGAACTTTGTTGATATTTTAATATCACCTCAGTAAATTGTATCCTTTAACTTTGGTTAACTCCATCTTGGTACTATTTTGGATTATTATCATCTTCCATTATAGTACTGACTTGAGTTTTATATCAATGACAGGATGGCTCCCCCACGCCGGACTGAGGAGGACATCCCTCCAGAACTGGGCTCAGCACTGTCTAGCATAGCTAATGCTTTGGCAGCCATGCAAGAGAACCAGCTGCGCTTTGAGGAGAGCGTCCGAAGGAACGAGTTCACTCCACTTCCTCCACCTCCCAAGCGTGGTGACATCAAGAGCTTCCTCAAGTTCAACCCCCGCCAGTTCGACGTGTCTGACCGACCTCTTGATGCTGATGATTGGTGCACATGAGATCTCAAGGTTGCTAGAGGCTGGCGATGTGCGAGCAGGAATGGGTAAAGTGTGCTACTCACCGCTCAAGGGAGACGCTTCTATGGTGGGAAAACTACTTGAAGGCTAATGACTGGGCTCCAGCCTACTTGGGAGAGGTTCACCGCAGCTTTCAAGGAGCAGTTTCTCTAGAGATTGTGATGGAGCGGATGAAGGATGCTTTCCTCAACTTGAAGCGGGCAATGATAACGCCAACACCTACATCAGAACTTTATGAACCTGTCTCGCTATGGTGGTGATGAGGTATCGATGACAAGAAAAAGCGTAAGAGATTCGTGCAAGGGCTCAATGCGTCGATCAAGTATGCACTCACGCATGCAAGACCGCAACCTTCCTGAACTGCAGATATGGCACTACAAGAGGAGGCTAGTAGGCGGATGTTCGAGGAGTCCAAGAAACACAAGAGGGATGCATCAAGCTCGCGGCAATGGCAACTCCTTCTAAGCGGGCGTGTCTGGTTCCTAACACCCCACCGTCGCCCCGGCTCCACCAAGACCTGCAACTTACGCGTCAAGGCCACCAAACTTCACCACCGGCTGTGGGCTACAACAACCCTTACCTCGAGCGCTGGCGGAGTCCTGGCTACTCGCTCCACGTCCACCGGTGCTCGCTTCACATGTGGAGATCTGGACATCCCACTGAACTGTCCAATGAAGAACAAAGCTCTCCCTCCACCCCGCCAAGATCTCGCAACAAGCTCTCCCTCGGTTCGCACCACCACCTCGGGCTCTCAACATCAACACTAAGCCCGGTTCTGGTTGTTCGAGCTAACTGCGTCAACGCCTCTCAAGCTGAGCTCGCACCTGGAGTTGTCATGGGTATGCTATCAGTTAACTCAGTTCCTGCACGAGTTCTCTTTGATTCTGGTGCATCGCATTCATTTGTGTCTCACAAGTTTGCATATGAGAATGACTTAGCAATGGTTCCTATCCAAAAGCGGTTAATGGTTCTTTCTCCTGGAGCAAATATGGTAGCATCTAAGATCAGCCATGGCAACCAAGTTGAGATTGGTGGTTCTACATTCTTGGCTTCTTTGATTGTTCTGGGCAACTCTGACATTGATGTCATCCTGGGCATGGATTGGTTGACAAATGCAGCTGTGATCGATTGTCTTTGAAACGCCGGTGTCTCTGAAGATTCTGAAGGCCACATAGTCTTTTCTCCAAGTCGACTCGATGTCCAGCTCTATTCCTTGGCTGCTCGAATAATGATGCTATGGAAGCTATTCGGAAGGTACGATGGTCCGTGAGTTTCGGATGTTTTCACGAAGAGTTGCGGTATGCCTCCGGATCGCGAAGTTGAATTCGTGATCGAGCTTGAACTCGAACGGCTCCTATCTCCAAGAGGCCATACAAAATGGGTCCTTCGAAATGGTGAACTCAAACGACAACTTGATGAACAAGAGAAGTTGGGTTTCATTCAGCATAGCACTTCTTCTTGGGGTAGTCCAACAATCTTCGTGAAGAAGCGTGACAGAACCGATAGGCTATGTGTTGACTACCGGGCTCTAAATGCTAAAACCATCAAGAACAAATATCCTCTCCCTCGGATAAATGATCTTTTTGATCAGCTAGCAGGAGCTGTGGTGTTCTCTAAGCTGGACTTGAGAAGTGGTTACCACCAAATCAAGATTCGCAAAGAAGATGTGCCCAAAACAGCTTTCACCACTCGCTATGGCCTGTATGAGTACACGGTCATGTCTTTCGGTCTCACCAACGCACCTGCTACCTTCTCGAGGCTGATGAACTCCGTTTTCATGGAGTACCTGGACAAGTTTGTGGTGGTATATCTGGATGACATTCTGGTCTATTCCAAGTCCAAGGAGGAGCATGAAGAGCACCTGCGATGTGTCCTGAACAAGCTTCGTGAGAACCGCTTGTATGCAAAGTTCTCAAAGTGTGAGTTCTGGCTACCTGAAGTAACCTATCTGGGCCATGTTATCTCGGCCAAGGGCATTGCAGTCAACCCGGAAACCGTGAAAACAATAGTTGAATGGCTTCCTCCTGCTAATGTCAAGGAAGTGCGGAGTTTCCTCGGCTTGGCTAGCTATTGTCGTCGTTTTGTGCAGAACTTCTCAAAGATAGCAAAGCCTCTTACCGATCTCCTCAAGAAAGGCAAGAAGTACCTGTGGACTCCTGCTTGTCAAGAAAGCTTTGAGACACTCAAAGAGAAGCTCACTTCCACACCAGTCTTGGTTCCTCCAGATACATCTAAGCCTTTCCAGATCTTCTGCGATGCCTCTTTGCAAGGATTGGGTGCGGTCCTTATGCAAGAGAGACAGGTGGTTGCTTATGCCTCTCGTCAGTTGAAGACACATGAGGTCAACTATCCCACACATGACCTTGAGCTAGCAGCAGTGGTCTTCGCTTTGAAGCTGTGGAGGCACTACTTGCTTGGTAACCGTTGTGAGATCTTCTCGGACCATAAGAGTTTGAAGTATATCTTCACTCAACCGGATCTCAATCTTCGGCAAAGGAGATGGATTGAAGCAATCAATGACTTCGATGTGACCATCAACTACACTCCAGGCAAAGCAAATGTCATGGCAGATGCGCTTAGTCGTAAAGCTTATGTCAACAACCTCATGGTAGAAGAGCAGCAGCCTCTCTTGTGCGAGGAATTCCGTCAGCTCAACCTGGAGATTGTGGAACAAGGGCACCTTCTGAACCTTCTGGCTACTCCTCTCTTGGAAGAACAGATTCGTTCTCGTCAGCTTGGTGATCCGCACACTAGAAAGCTCATCTCTAAGCTTGGCACTCCGAAGTATGAATCCTTCCATGTTGATGATCAGGGCACGCTCTTCTTTGATCACCGGATGTTTGTTCCAAACTACCCGGGTCTGAGAGATCAATTGCTCAAGGAGGCACATGATTCGGTCCTTTCTATCCATCCTGGCAGCACAAAGATGTACATGGATCTGAAAACACAATACTGGTGGCCTGGGTTGAAAAGGTATTGTGCCAAGTATGTCTCAGAATGTGATGTCTGCCGCAGAGTCAAGGCTGTCCATCAGAAACCATTCGGTCTTCTACAGCCATTGAAACCTCCGGAATGGAAGTGGGAGAAAGTTGAGATGGACTTCATCACGGGCTTTCCTAGGTCGCAGAAGGGCAACAATGCAATTTTTGTTGTCATCGACAGGCTTTCGAAAGTGGCACACTTCTTCCCAGTCAAAGAAACAATTTCTGGACTTCAGTTGGCTGAGCTCTATATCAACAGGATTGTCTCTTTGTATGGGGTTCCACTTGAAATCAGTTCAGACCGTGGGAGCATCTTCACCTCAAAGTTCTGGGAGAGTTTCCAAAAAGCTTTGGGAACGAAGTTGAACTTCAAAGCCTACCACCCTCAGTCTCAAGGACAAGTGGAGAGGATCAATCAGATTCTGGAGGATATGCTTAGAGCTTGCGTCATCTCTTTTGGCATGAAGTGGGAAGAATGTCTTCCATATGCTGAATTCTCCTACAACAACAGCTTCCAGAAGAGTCTGAAGATGGCACCATTCGAGGCTCTCTATGGACGCAAGTGCAGAACTCCGATTGGTTGGTCGGGTGCAGGAGAAAGAATCTGGTTTGGCCCTGACATTGTAACTCAGGCAGAGGAGAAGGTGCATATCATTCTGGAGAACCTAAAAATTGCTCAGAGTCGTCAGAAGAGCAACTATGACAGGAAGCACACAGATATGGTATATGCCCCTGGTGATCTCGTCTACCTTCGTGTCACTCCCATGAGAGGAACACACCGCTTCGGTATCAAAGGAAAGTTGGCTCCTAGATACATCGGTCCTTTCAAGATACGTGGTAGAAGAGGAGAAGTTGCTTATGCACTTGAGCTTCCGGAAAAACTCAAAGTCCATGATGTTTTCCACATCTCTCAGCTCAAGAAGTGCTTCAAAGACCCCGCAAGACTGTGGATCATGAGCTAATCGACCTCCAAGAAGATCTCTTATCAAGAACACCCCACCAAAATCCTTGAGACCCATGAGCGTAGGACTCGCAACAAGTCCATCAAATTCTGCAAGGTGCAGTGGTCACACCATTCTGTTGATGAAGCAACTTGGGAGCGTGAAGATGAACTCCGTGTCAACCATCCTTCTCTCTTTGTATCTTCTTCTTCTTCTTCCTAGAATCTCGGGGCGAGATTCCTGTTTAGTGGGGGAGAGTTGTAGCATCCCAGTCGTCTAACCCCTGTAATGCTACATGTCTTAATAATAAAATGGGCCACTTCCAACATATAAATGTTGCATCATCATCACATCATGCTCATGTCATCATGTCCCCTTGCATTTGAGCATCATATAAAACCTTTTTCTTGTTGGTTCTTATCTCATGTGCATGATTAATTGTAGTTGCCTCTTGATATTGTATTTGGTTCATACTAAATTGTTAAATGCCCAAGTTGAGTTGGGGGCATCTCTCTTTTGACTCCACCACCTTATCTTTCACCACCTTATAATTCCACCATCCAATGATATGAGCTTGGCTTTTTATTGAGTTATCCCTAGCCCATGTTGTGGTTGGATCCACCCTTGATCTTTGTTTGGCCTTAACCACATTTTGGGAATGCATATGGACAATGCCATCATAATATCATTGTTTTCACAAGGATAATTTGGGCATTAATTGTCTTGCATGGGCCATGCAAGTACCATCTATCCTAGCTTTTGGCTTTTGTTTGGATTTCTAAATGGAGCCTTCTTCTTTGCTTGATCATGTTTGATTAGTATAAAATCCTAGCTACCCTCCTCTCTCTGGAGCTTGCTTGTCCTGGCTTGGATCAGGCATGGGCCAAAGGAGGACCAAATCACCACCCTTTGGCCACCTCTCTCTTCTCCCTCTTTCTTGCTCTTCTTGCTTAGTGCTTGCTTGTAGTTTGCTTGAGCAAACTAGAGTGCCACCTTCCTCTCCCTCTCTAGATCAAAACCCTAAACCACCCCATCACCATATGACCTTCTTTCTCCCCTCTCCCTCTTTCTAGTTTGACCTTGCATGACCAAGTTAGCACCACCATCCTTGCTTACTCTCTTAGCAACCTCTTAAACCACCCCTTACCCCTCTCTTTTCTACCCTAAAACTAAACCCTAAATTATATCTAACCTAAAACTAAACCCTACACTCCACCTCCCTCTAATAAAACCAAGACCCAACCCCAAACCATCTACCTTGTTTCTAAGTAATCTCTAATCTACATCTACCTAAACAAAACCCTAGCACTACCCTCTCTCCTATCTAGCTTGTCCCATGCCCCATGTCCCTCTCACCCCTCTCTACCGTGGCGCCCCACCCCAAAGATCCTAGCTACCCCACACCCAGGACCCTCCTAGCTACCCCCACGACCATGCCCCTCTCTCCTAGCCCTAGCCGAGTGTCCCTTCCTCTTACCTTCCCTCTTGGCCAGGACCTGCCCAGCACCCTACCCCACCTGCCTGCCTCACCAAAGCGCCCCAGGGCCACCTGCCAGTCTCCCCTTCCCTTTCCCCAGCTCGACAACGCCCCCTGGCCCATGCTAAGCACGTGAAAAAGAGGAGGCCGACGTGCCCCTGCCAGCTTTCCCCTCCCCCACGCCACACCTGCCTCCTCTTCCTTCTTATCCTCTCCCTGCCTCCTAGCTTTTCCCAGATCCACCCCAGCGTCGCCCTGCCTCTCCCCTCTCTGCCCTCCTTCTCCATCATCCCCAACGCCCTCTCGCCGCCCACCGCCAGCTACCTCCTGCCACAGATGATCTAGCCGGTGGCGTGCTGCAGCAAGTCGTCGAGGAAGATCCGGAGCCTGCTGCGACGTCCCCTGGGCCAGCATCGAGGAGGAGAAGGACCAGGAACGCCAGGAACCTGTCGCGCCGCCCGGAAACCCTAGATCGACGGAGCGTCAGCCTCGCCGTGGATCGCCACCACCCCTGCCCGTTTCGAGCACGCCAGCACGCCCGCGGTGAGCCCACGACCCTCCCTGACAACCCCCTGTTCTCAGTCGCGTCCTGGTTGCTCCGCTCGTTTCGAGCGCCCTCGGTCTGCAGCGGCGAGTGCACCTAAGCTTCGTGCGCGCCCACCCTACCTAGCCGCCTAGCCTCTTCCTAGCACCCAGCCCGACCAGTAGCGGCGCTCCGGCGTCGCCAGAACGCCAGTGTTCGATCCCCACTGCGCCAGCGCGCCGGCGTCGAACGCGAGGGGGAAGATCCACAGTGTCCACGGGCGCCACTTTTGCGCAAAACCCCCTCCCTCAATCTTTTTAGCAACCTGCGAACCTCGAGGCCCCACTGTCAGCGGCGGTGGCCTTTTTCTAAAAAGGCTCCCGCAAGACCCCGGACTGAACCCGCAGTCCTCCCCTGGCCCGCGTGTGCGTTTTGCAGATGACCCCTGGCCCTTTTGGTTGCGTCAACCCGCGGTCCCTGGGAGCCCACTTGTCAGTGACTGTGTATCTTTTGCATTTAGGCTCCTGATGTTTGTTTCAATCAACCCGCGGTCCAGATCGTGCTCAGACGCTGGCGTGTGGGCCAGAGGAACCCCCTGGCCCACCTGTCTGCGGCTCAGGATAAGTTAGGCTGGGTAGAAAATGTTTCAGACACCGTTTTAAATATTCAAACTAGTTTAAAATAATTCAAATTCAAATTCTATTCAGATTTTTAAATAAATTTTACATACTTTATCCAAATTGGGCAAATGACATATGTTTTGATATCAGGAAAATGAGGGGAATTCAAATATGCCTTCTATTATGCATTTTGCACAAGTAAAATTGCAAGTTATGTTAATTACCATCAATTGCCACTGGATTTTCATTAATTCACAACTAATGTTTTGTAATTCCAAATTAAGCAAATAAGTAGTCTAAATTGATCAGCTCGACGAGACCTTTCTGTTTATGCTATCCTTAACTTCAATTGCAGCATGCATCATGTCAATATATTGAGAACAACAACTGTTATGACAACAAAATATGACTAAAACCCACTCAATTGTTATATTCTTGTCCTCCACACCTCACCCATGCCATGCTACTTTCCTTGCCATGTAAATTGTGCATCATTCATCATGGCATGATTGTTTGCTTGACGCATTTAATTCCAATGCTTGTGCTCTATATTTATGTTGTCCTTGTTTGTTTGGTTTTTCTCGGATAGACACTGAGCAGGGGTTGTATCAAGAGAACCAGGAGCACTACCCAGTACCGTCCCTTGCTTCAACAGAGATACCAGGCAAGCACTACCACATGCTTGCATACATACAGTACCTATTGCCTCTATCTTATTCTTGCATCATTGAGTCGCGATTGCATTAAAATGAATCCCAAGTATGCATAGCCCTTACTTTTAAACCCCACCAAGCTTGTTTCCTCCATCCCATGAGACACTACTATAGGAGTTGTTTGAGCCATGCGAGTCGTAGAACAGCATGTGTAGGGTTTGTGAGTCGATGAATAATGAGGTACCTAAACAACTTAACTTTGAGTAGTTCGGGATAACTAAAGAAAGTGGCACCGTGAGCAATATCTGCTATTTGGTTTTCCTGCTCACTTGTGTCCCGTAAGACCCAGTACTTGATTCCTGTTCCTTGATTTATCGCGCTATCCACATCCGGAGGTATATGGGACCCCCTGGACGAGCTTGATTCTGTCTTATTTCTTGGGGCCACAAACTAGTTTGAGGTTTTATTTACGATCCTGTACTTATGCCATGTTTCTTTGCTTTATTTACGATTGTGCGAGTCGCACTGCATCTTTGTTAGGATCGGGACACGATTCCGCGGTGTCGACAAGCCCGTTTGGGGTTCCCGATCGTTCACGTAGTATTACTGACACCTTGAGGCCGTCTCGAGCTTGCTTACTCCGTTGCGGATTCTACTTAAGGGTGGCCCCAAATATTTCTGAATCTTGTGATTGTTCGATCGTGAAAGCCTCGTTGGGTTTTGATTTGGTTTTCGAGGTTGATCGAGTGTGTGTTGCTATTGGTGCACCCGGCCGGGTAAAACTTTGAAAGCCGTGTCCGCGGATATGGACGACTTGGAGCAGTTTCTTGATCATAGACAAGCATAACTAAAGTACCGCTTAATTTGACTAAGTAACTTGATTAGTAAATAGTGCAACACTCACGGAATGGTTAATAAAATTGCCAGCGGAAGGGGTTGTTCGTCCGCTTCCTTGTTGGTAGCGAGGAGGAGGATGGATCGGATGAGATTACCATTATAACTGTTGTACTTAAATTCACGGACATCCGTCTATCCTTGGTTAGGCGGATGGTTAGCGTTTATCTGTAGAATTGCTAGGGTTTACCTTTTGCTGCAATTGCGTCACCCCAGGTTGTGTCCCCTTTAGAGGCATTAAGACTTGCTGAGTACCCTTAGGGTCTCACACGATAAATTCTTGATTCAGATGAATAGGTACCTTCTCAGGACGGATACTGGGTGGAAGAAGCCGTTGAAGAGGGCAACGATCGTATGGTGTAGAGATTCCGGGATCGGGGATCCGTGAGACCTGTAGTTGGGATGTGCTTATTTCTATGGCATCTTATGCCGATTTGCTTCTTATCCGTACTCGGATTCTGTTTGCCGTTTCCGCATGATACTCTGATGTGTGTTGTATGAGGAGTTATCCTAAAATATAGATTATCTAGGTCATTTGAATCTTGCCGTATGGCATTGGTATATTTCCTTTCTTTATAGATGGTTTGGCTCTGATGTACTCTTGTATGGTGGCTTGCATACATACCCACTTGTGTACGTAGTTGATCCCTTCGCCGACCACGTCTGACAGTCCCGTTGAGAGGGTAGCGGTTGGGACGTCTGAAAGGACTACCAGTGAGTGGCTTTTGGGGCCCCACCGTACTATTTCAACCGCTATCACTCATCCAGGCTTGTATCTAGGAGCGTAGTTCACCGAGGTAGTTACAGTCATTTACCAAAGTGGAAAAGTCATTAGCAAGAGGGTTTTGTCCAAAACTATTTTTAAATCCATTCATCATTTCATGTGGTGAAAAATGTTTTTATTAAGGCAAAACTCTTAAGTTGTTCACCAAATGAGTTGCTATTGCAAAACTTGGTGTTTTTGGGTCAGTAGGTTTGGTACAAACTGAAGGGAATATGCCCTGAGAGGCAATAATAAATTGTTTATTATGTGTATTCCAAGTATATGATAGATGTTTATTTTGCATGCTATAATTGTATTAATACGGAAACGTTAATACATGTGTGTTTAATAAACAAACAGAAAGTTCCTAGTTAAGCCTCTCTCATAAACTAGCTCGTTGATTAACAAGATGATCAAGGTTTCCTGATCATGGACATTGGATGTTGTTAATAACGGGATCACAACATTAGTGTAATGATGTGATGAACATTCATCCGAAGTATAGCATTACGATCAAAGTCATTGAGTTTATATTGCTATAACAACTTACAGTGATCCTAATCCTTAGACCATGAGATCATGTCAATCACTAACACGGAAGAGTTTCTTGATAACATCAAACGTCACACCGTAATGTGGTGATTATAAAGATGGGTTCGAGAACTAATAAAGTGTTATGTTGAGGCTCATGGATCAAGAGTGGAATTTGTTCATCCCGATGACGGATAGATATACTCTGGGCCCTCTCGGTGATATCACATTGATTAGCTTGCAAGCAAGTGATTTGATCACTAGAATGTTATATCACGGAACGAGAAAAGAGTGCATGTCAGAACGAGATCAAACTAGGTATGGAGATACCGATGATCGAATCTCGGACATGTAATATATCGTGAGACAAAGGGATTAAGATACTAGCGTAAAGGTTGACGATCACAAGAAAGTCATCGTTGAATGTGGAGTCAGATGGGTCTCAGATCCCGCTTCGATTATTGATCGAGAGGGTCTCGATCATGTCCGCATTATTCACGAACCGTAGGGTGACACACTTAAGAGACACCGACATCCAATTGGAGCAAAAGTTTCATGCCGAAAGAATAAACAAGCGCAGAATTTATTTCACTAGATACCAAACAGGTTTTGGTGAAATTGCATAAAGTGGTTATGCATGTGAAATAGAATTCTAGCAAGGTTATTTGTGAATGTTTGTCATTAAAGTAATTGACAAAATTCTGAATAAAATAAAAGAGTTTTATTTAATGAGAGTTTGCATTAAATTTGGTGGAAATTTAATGGGATTTTGAGTGGGATTTTGAGTGGACTTTTGAAGGGTCATTTTGTGAGTGGAGTGTCCACCCACATGATGAGGGGAGGGCAAGGGGCAGCCCCCATGCGCTGCCACCCCTTGGGGTTCCCCCTCCTCCTATAAAGGAGCCCTCCTCTCACTTCTCACTCACACCTCCTCGTGAAGGATCTCTCCCCTCTAGAATTTATCCCCATGGTCTCGGACTAGCGAGATACATGTTCCCGGTGGCTTTCGGCAAGAAAGAGTTGTGCTTGCTGCATCGCTGGAGGAGGCGGAGGTTGCTCGGTGCCTCGAACGTGTGTGCGAGCACGGATGCGCTGCTGATTTGCGGCGCTAGGACTTCCTCTCGATCTTGAGATCGGCAAGAGATCGTCTACATCAACCACGAGTTTGGACTCGTTAAGCTTTGTCGGTCTTCAAGGGTATGTTCTCTACGGATATACATCCGCCCGTTGTTTGTATCTAGTATAAATAGATCTTGGTATATAGTTCACATCGTAGGAAATTTTTTGTTTTCTATGTTGCGAATCCTTCAAATGTCGAGCCGGATCTATGCGTAGATACTTTACACGGTAGTACACATGAGTATGTGGGCGATGATGATCATGTTGTTGCTCCTTTCTTGTGAT
The DNA here is from genome assembly GCA_030063025.1 of Avena longiglumis. Classification (NCBI taxonomy): domain Eukaryota; kingdom Viridiplantae; phylum Streptophyta; class Magnoliopsida; order Poales; family Poaceae; genus Avena; species Avena longiglumis. The sequence continues at coordinate 185,202,121 of CP125974.1, read as the reverse complement.
TTTGGATATTGGTGGCATAGTGGGATGAAGCGCCGGACAAACTTTACATGTCCTCGACATGAGACCTGTTCCACGCTTGACATGCAACTAGTTTGCATAAGTGGCTAGCGGTGTCATCTCTCCTACTATAGTCAATATCTATTTTGCAAGCAAGTTGTCAACAATTTGATTATCCTCGTTGTGGTTCATGTTCGTAGGTAAGAACGGTTCTATCTCGAAGCCCTCACCACGTAAAACTTGCAATGGATAAATTAGAAGCGTCTAGTTTAGATTGTTCTTTGGGCTAGTGTTATGATATGGTAGTGTTGTAAGTAGAAGTATGAGATGATACTCTTACAACACACATAGCGTGTAAAACCCATAGACTTTGATTTACACATATAGGTATGATAGTGATCATACCACGATGCACATGATAGAGATCATCTGCGGGAACCATATAATTTCACTATTAAACATATGATGTTTGATTGCATCTTATATTGCTTGTTTAGCGCTTTGTTAAGCATAATAAGATGATCCTCATTTTAAATATCAAGATAAGAATGTGTTCTCCCTTTAGTATGCACCGATTATGTTTTCGTCGCTCCAAGACATCACGTGATGATCGGGTGTACTTGGATCCTCGACCATACTTGGTGTAAGACAGTTACACATAAAAATACTAAGGTTCTAACTTGGCGAGCCTAGCATGTGAGACATGGCCTCGGAACACAGACCGAAAGGTTAAGCATGAGTCATATAGTTGATATGATGCCCATTTGATGCTCGCCTTTGAAGCTATACCGACTCACGTGATGATCGGACTTGGTGTAGTGGATTTGGTTCATGTGATCACCAAAAGGACACGAGGATGTCGCTTTTGAGTGGGAGTTCATTCGTAATATAGATTAGTTGAACTCAATCTATCATACACTTAGTCTAAACTTTACAAATTCATTGTAGATGGCACCACCGCTTTTAATTTCAATGCGTTCATGGAGAAAGAGAAACTAGCAACGAACGGTAGCAACTTTCTTGAATGGGCCATGAATTTGAGGATTCTCCTCTCTGCACAAAAGCAATATGTGCTAGAAGCGCGTTAGGCCCCACCCTTGACGATGCCCGACGAGGAGAAGAATGTCTATCTGACTCGTCAGGAGGACCACAACTTAGTTCATTGCGGCATATTGTATGGGCTAGAGCCGGAACTTCGAAAGCGTTTCGAAAACGGCAATGCTTTTGATACAATGGGTGAGTTGAAAATGATTTTCGACACACATGCTGCTGTAGAGAGCTGCATGATGGAAGAGAACAGCTCCGTTAGTGAGCATGTACTCAAGATGTCGGGTTACGCCGATAAGCTTGTGTCCTTGGGAATAACGATTCCCATTGACTTAGGCATCCATCGTGTTGCGGTCTCGCCACCTAGCTATAAGAGCTTCGTGATGAACTATAATATGCAAGGCATGGAGAAGTCTCTCCCGAGCTTACATCAATGCTTAAAGCTGAGAAGTGGAGATCAAAAGGAACATCAAGTGTTGATGATCAATAGGAACACTGGTTTCAAGAAAGACAAGAAGGAAAAGCGGAAGGAAGTAAGGGCGGCAAGCTGTTGCAGCGCTGAAAAGAAACCCGAGTTGGACCTAAGTCCGATACCGAGTGCTACTATTGTAAGGGATCGCCATTGGGCGCAATCGCCCCAAGTATCTGGCAGACAAGAAGGCCGGCAAGGCAAACAAAGGTATATATGATATACATGTTATTGATGTGTACTTGACTAGTGCTCGCAGTAGCACCTGGGTATTTGATACCGGTTCAGTTGCTAATATTTGTAACTCGAATCGTGGGTGCGAAGCGACCGCTAGCAAGGGGTGAGGTCAAGATGCGTGTCGGCAATGGATCAAACGTTGATGTGATCGCCGTCGGAACGCTGCCTCTCCACTTACCGTCGGGATTAGTCATAAACTTAAATAAATGTTATCTGGTGCCTGCACTGAGCATGAACATTGTATCTGGATCATGTTTGATGCAAAGTGGTTATTCATTCAAATCTGAGAACAATGGTTGTTCCATTTATATGAATGAAATCTTTTATGGTCATGCACCAATGATGAATGGTTTATTTCTGTTAGATCTCGATGATAATGTTACACATATTCATAATGTTGATGCTAAAAGGATTAAACTTAATGATGATATATCCGCATATATGTGGCTTGTCTAGGTCATATTGGCATTAAACGCATGAAGAAACTCCATTCGGATGGACTTTTGGAATCACTTGATTATGAATCATTTGATACATGTGAGCCATGCCTTATGGGCAAGATGACTAGAACGCCGCTTTTCGGTTCAATGGAGCAGGCGATTTATTGGAAATCATACATTCGATGTATGTGGTCCAATGAGTGTGTCGTGAGGTGGATATCGTTATTTTGTTACTTTCACGGATGATTTGAGTAGATACGGTTATATCTACTTGATGAAACACAAGTCGAAACCTTTGAAAAGTTCAAGGAATTTCGAATGAAGTGGAAAATCATCGTAATAGAAAGATCAAATTTCTACGATGCGACCGTGAAGGTGAGTATCTAAGTTACGAGTTTAGCACTCACATGAAAGAGTGTGGAATTGTTTCACAACTCACACCTACAGGAACACCACAGCGAAATGGTGTGTCGAAACGTCGTAATCGTACTTTATTAGATATGGTTCGATCTATGATGTCTCTGACGGACTTGCCATTGTCATTTTGGGGTTATGCACTAGAAACTGTTGCATTCACTTTAAATCGGGCACCATCTAAATCCGTTGAAAAGACACCGTATGAATTGTGGTTTGGAAACAAACCTAAGCTGTCATTTCTTAAAGTTTGGGGATGCTATGTTTATGTGAAGAAACTTCAACCGGATAAACTCGAACCCAAAGCGGAAAAATGCGTCTTCATAGGATACCCTAAAGAAACTATTGGGTATTCCTTCTATCACAGATCCGAGGGCAAGGTTTTTGTTGCCAAGAATGGATCCTTTCTAGAGAAAGAGTTCCTTGCGAAGGTGTGAGTAGTCGGAAGGTAGAACTCAAGAGGTTATGGAACCTTCTCTTCAAAGTATGGCGAGTAGCCTTGGCGCGGAAGTCGTTCCGGAGTTGGCTCCACATTGAAGAAGGAACTAAGGATAATGATCATGAAACTCGAAGAGAGTACTACCGAACCTCGCAGGTCAAACAGACGGCGCAGCTCCCGAATGTACGGAAATCTGTCATAAATTTCATGGTTGATGAAAATAATGACCTGCGACGTATGAAGAAGCGATGATGAGCCGGATTCCAACAAATGGTTAGAAGCCATGAAATCGAGATGGAATCCATGTATGAAAATCAAGTTTGGAACTTGGTGGAATTACCTCACGACCGAAAGGCCGTGGAGAACAAATGGATTTTCAAAAGGAAAGCGATGCGATGGTAATGTGACCATCTATAAAGCTCGACTTGTCGCAAAGGGGTTTCGACAAATTCAAGGAGTTGACTACGATGAGACTTTCTCTCCGTAGCGATGCTAAAGTCGATTAGGATTATGTTAGCAATTGCTGCATATTTCGATTATGAAATATGGCGGATGGATGTCAAAACCGCGTTTCTCAATGGTAATATTGAAGAAGAGTTGTATATGATACAACCAAAGGGTTTTGTCGATCCTAAGGATGCTAACAAGGTGTGCAAGCTTCAGCGATCCATCTATGGATTGAAGCAAGCATCACGGTTGGAATCTCCGCTTTGATGAGGTGATCAAAGAGTTTGGATTTGTCCAAACTTATGGAGAAGCTTGTATTTACAAGAAAGTGAGTGGGAGCAATGTGGCATTTCTGATACTATATGTGGATGACATATTATTGATCGGAAATGATATAGAACTTTTAAACAGTGTTAAAAGTTATCTAAACAAAGAAATTTTCAATGAAGGACCTAGGTCAAGCACCTCACATATTAGGAATAAAGATCTATAGAGATAGATCTAGGCGCCTAATAGGGCTATCACAAAGTACATACCTTGATAAGATTTTAAAGAAGTTTAAAATGGACGGAAGTAAGAAGGGGTTCTTACCTATGTTGCAAGGCAAGACATTGAGTAAGACTCAAAGTCCGGCTTCAAGGAAGAAAGAGATAATGGACAAAGTCCCTATGCTTCAGCCATAGGCTCTATAATGTACGCCATGCTATGTACAAGACCGGATGTGGCACGCTATTAGTTTGACTAGTAGGTACCAATCGGATCCGTGTTGAACATCGGATAGCGGTCAAGAATATCCTTAAGTACTTGAGAAGAACTAAGGATATGTTTCTTGTATCTGAGGTGAAGAAGAGCTCGCTAAGTGTTATGTCGACGCTAGCTTTGACACCGATCCGGATGACTCTAAGTCTCAATCCGGATACGTATTTCTCATGAATGGCGGAGCGGTTAGTTGGAGGAGCTCCAAACAACCTGTGGTAGCGGGATCAACAACGAGGCGAATATGTTCTTTGCTTGAGCGGCTCGAGAAGCTTTGGATGAAGGAGTTCATATCCGAACTAGGAGTTGTGGCAAGCGCGTTGGACCCAATGGTGATCTATTGTGACAACAATGGTGCCATTGCCAATGCCAAAGAACCAAGGTCTCACAAGCATTCCAAGCATATTAAGCGCGGTTTCACTCCATCCATGAGCATGTCAAGGATGGAGATATAAAGATTTAGAAGTACATACGGATCTCAATGTAGCGATCCGTTGACTAAAACTCTCCTAGAGCAAAACATGATCAACACCAGAACTCAATGGGTGTTAGATATATCACTATGTAACTAGATTATTGTCTCTAGTGCAAGTGGGAGATTGAAGGGAATATGCCCTGAGAGGCAATAATAAATTGTTTATTATGTGTATTCCAAGTATATGATAGATGTTTATTTTGCATGCTATAATTGTATTAATACGGAAACGTTAATACATGTGTGTTTAATAAACAAGCGAAAGTTCCTAGTTAAGCCTCTCTCATAAACTAGCTCGTTGATTAACAAGATGATCAAGGTTTCGATCATGGACATTGGATGTTGTTAATAACGGGATCACAACATTAGTGTAATGATGTGATGAACATTCATCCAAGTATAGCATTACGATCAAAGTCATTGAGTTTATATTGCTATAACAACTTACAGTGATCCTAATCCTTAGACCATGAGATCATGTCAATCACTAACAGGAAGAGTTTCTTGATAACATCAAACGTCACACCGTAACAGGGTGATTATAAAGATGGGTTCAGACTAATAAAGTGTTATGTTGAGGCTCATGGATCAAGAGTGGAATTTGTTCATCCCGATGACGGATAGATATACTCTGGGCCTCTCGGTGATATCACATTGATTAGCTTGCAAGCAAGTGATTTGATCACTAGAATGTTATATCAGGAACGAGAAAAGAGTGCATGTCGTAACGAGATCAAACTAGGTATGGAGATACCGATGATCGAATCTCGGACATGTAATATATCGTGAGACAAAGGGATTAAGATACTAGCGTAAAAGGTTCCACGATCACAAGAAAGTCATCGTTGAATGTGTGGGAGTCGATGGGTCTCGGATCCCGCTTCGATTATTGATCGAGAGGGTCTCGATCATGTCCGCATTATTCACGAACCGTAGGGTGACACACTTAAGAGACACCGACATCCAATTGGAGCAAAAGTTTCATGCCGAAAGAATAAACAAGCGCAGAATTTATTTCACTAGATACCAAACAGGTTTTGGTGAAATTGCATAAAGAGGTTATGCATGTGAAATAGAATTCTAGCAAGGGGTTAATTGTGAATGTTTGTCATTAAAGTAATTGACAAAATTCTGAATAAAATAAAAGAGTTTTATTTAATGAGAGTTTGCATTAAATTTGGTGGAAATTTAATGGGATTTTTGAGTGGGATTTTGAGTGGACTTTTGAAGGGTAATTTTGTGAGTGGAGTGTCCACCCACATGATGAGGGAGGGCAAGGGGCAGCCCCATGCGCCACCCCCTTGGGGTTCCCCCTCCTCCTATAAAAGGAGCCCTCCTCTCACTTCTCACTCACACCTCCTCGTGAAGGATCTCTCTCCCCTCTAGAATTTATCCCCATGGTCTCGGACTAGCGAGATACATGTTCCGGTGGCTTTTCGGCAAGAAAGAGTTGTGCTTCATGCATCGCTGGGCGAGGAGGCGGAGGTTGCTCGGTGCCTCGAGCGTGTGCGAGCACGGATGCGCTGATTTGCGGCGCTAGGACTTCCTCTCGATCTTGAGATCGGCAAGAGATCGTCTACATCAACCACGAGTTTGGACTCGTTAAGCTTTGTCGGTCTTCAAGGGTATGTTCTCTACGGATATACATCCGCCCGTTGTTTGTATCTAGTATAAATAGATCTTGGTATATAGTTCACATCGTAGGAAAATTTTTGTTTTCTATGCTGCGAACCCTTCACAAACTATTTCCTTAAAGTTTTCTTTCCATAAATATTTTTATAACAAAAACCATTCTTTTTATTTGGCTAGAAAATGACTAAGTCAAGTAATCCAACCTAAATCTTACAAAAATCATTTTTAATACCAAGGGTTGGTTCCTAGGGTCAGTAAGGTCACAAAAATCCAATTTGCAAAGGTTTTATCCTTAAATTCAATTTTAAACAATTTTTAAACTCTAAACAAGCATACAAAAGTTTCTGCAAATTCAACCAAGATAACAGATACTATTTGCTAAACTAAGGGCATGGTTGGCTAGGTCTTGTTCTCCTGAATTCATTGATATAAAATTTGCCAAATTTGGACGTGTGGTTTGAAAGTTATAGGGTTTTCAAATTGCTACTTAAATCTGTTTTTCAAATTCTGTTTTAAAACAGATCCTGCCACGCGTCGTTATTCTACTGGATGATACCGGTTCGGCCGGATCGGGCGACGCTGGCCGTTGGATTTAATTAACATCGCGCGGCTCAGATCATTCGATACCCCTTCGGTTAAGTGAGTCTATCGTGCTCGTTGGATCTAGATCGCACGGTGCTCAGCTCGCTTGCCAGGGATGGGCGGCGCTGGCGGCGGCGTCTGGTGGCGGAGCGGCCAGACGGCGAGGTTGCCGGCGATGCAGGATGCGAGAAAGAGGGAGGGGAAGCTCACCGAGTTCGTAGCGCACCGCTGATGCTCAACGTGGTCTTTGTTGGCCAAGGGGCGCACTAGGCTGGCTTGAATCGCTCGCCGGAGTTCTTGTCCGCGTCGGGCTTCTCTGTTTTTCGTCGGAGGTGACGACACAAGCCACGGAAAAGCAAGATAATAGTTGCGTTAGATGCGTACGGGGTCGGTGATCGTGTGTGCATCAACGAGACGGAAGGGTGTGGTCAGACATTACCTGGAGGACTCGCCGGAAAAGTAGCAGACGACGGCGGCGTATAGGTGGAGTTGTTGCCGACGTTTTGGAGCGCCCGCAGGTGAATGGTTGGTATGGACAGATGCGTCTGGACGCGTGGAGTATGGGTGCTAGGTCGACGAGGCAAGGCGGGCTGAATCGCGGAATTGGCGTGAAGTCATCGGAGGAAGTGCTAGGTCAAATTGTGGCAGCCTCGGGCGGAGAAGGAGTGGCGGCAGAGGAATGGAGGAGAGGGTGGGCGATTAAGACAGCGTGACATGGCGAGATTAATGCTGCAATAAGGCGCATTCAATCGAAGAAGCAATGGCAGCAACGGTGGCGAGGGGAGGAAGAACGAGTCGTGGGGTGGGGAAGGAGAACAGTGGAAGATGGGTCCAGTAGTCAGTGGGGAAAGAAGTGAGCGAAGGGTCCACCAGTCAGCCTCTCTGCGGGTCAGATACTGGGTGTGAACCGTTTTCTTCGGGGAGGAAAACTGGGCTGGCTTGCTGGGCCTTGTTGGGCTTCTGGGTTGGGTCGCCCTCTTTATTATTTTTTTCTGTTTCTGATTCCTTTTCTTTTTCTATTTCTATTTTCCTGTTTTGGTTTTCAAACAATCAAACAAGTTTCAATTCAATTCAAACCAACACCAAAACTTTGGAAGTTTGACTTGGTTCTGTTCAGTAGCCTGAACCTAAATCTAAAATCCATAATTTTTAAATAATAAAGTCCATTATTAATTTAAATAGTTGTCCATTGCTAATTAATCAAATTAGGATTTGATTTATTTCAAACTCTATCTAAATCCATATATTTACCAAAACCAAAATAGTGGTTTGTATTTGAAATAAGATATATTTAGAAAGCTTGTTTAAAATAAATAACAATTTTGTTAAAGGTTCCATTTATATTTAAATAAAATGGACCATGGTCTATTAATAAAATAGGGTTTGGTTTATTTAATAAAATCATCATTTGAAAAACCAAATACTTTCAAAACCAATCAGTAGTTTATTTGGAAATAAAGAATACTTGGAGATTTGTTTAAAACAAACAACCTTTTATTTTAGAGTTCATTATTAATCAAATATAATAGACTTTTCATTATTAAATCAAATAGGATTTGTTTTATTGAGATATTTATTTTGAAATCTAAAATAAAACCAAAACACTTTAGTAGGTTTTATTAGAGAATATAAAATACTTGGAAAACCTATTTAAAACAATTTAATAAGTTTTGATGTTTTAATTAAAATGGTAAAACCTTTTATTTGAATAAAATTTGGATATTAATTCCTTATTATTTTATTAAGCAACCCTTTATTATTTTTAAATAAACTTTTGCTATTTTATTTAAAATAAAATGTTTTAATTCCCAAAGCTTGGCCAAGGTTTAATTGGCTTTATAAAATAATCTTTATTTATAAATCCACCTTTTCTTTTGAAAACCAAATCTTTTATTAAAGGATCCAATAATAGTAATTCCAAAACATTTTTAATTTCCTTTATTAAATGTTTATCTTTATGAATCCCTTTAGGATTTTATTTAATTCAAATGGGTTTGAAGTTCCAATTGAATTCAAAAAGTTTCTTCTGGCTCTGAAAATCAAACAAAGTTTTATTTTATTCATTTATTTTCACATTACAAGATTTGGAAAATCTTGGGATGTGACAAATGTCTACTGGTTTCCTTGACCTTATATTACTCCTTGGATAATTCATATGTCTCCTCTTTGGTCCTTTAAATTGGGTCATATTGCATGGAGGTACAAGTGGAGATTTTCCTTTGTCCTCATCTTTCTTGGTAGACTTGGCTCTCTCATGGTAATCTGAAATTAGTTGTTGCACTCCACCTTGTTTCCTTTGTTCAACTATGGAATAGATGGGGCATTGGATAGGAATATGATTATTTCCTTCACATAGGTAACAAGTAGCTTGGGATGTGGGGCATTGGTCAATTGGATGTTTCTCTTCATAATTGGGGCATTGATCTTCATGCTCCTTGGAGGTGTGATCCTTGTCTGCACAAATATTGCAAGCTTGGGTTCCTTCTAGAATAACATCTTTGTCATCCTTGTTGTCACAAACTCCTTTGGAACAGCTGCTTCCCATGTTGATCATTTGAGTGGCCATCCCTTGCAACAATTGGTATTGAGTTTCCAAAACTTTTTGCATGGTTGGGTCTATCTCATGTTGTTGGCTAAAAATTGAGTTGTCACTTGGTTCAACTGGGTTTGTCTTGCTAGCAGTTGATCTCTCATGTTGATCTCTTGGTTGTTGTTGTTGTCACCATCCTTGATGTTGGAGTCTCTTGGAGAAGTCATCTATTTGGGTTGGATTGGGATTATAATAGGCAAAATATTTCTAAGGGAATAATTCTAATCACACACATCACAATTCACACAAGCAATGTGCAAGCAATCGCAAACAAACATTCCACTCAAACAACAAGTTTCAAGCATATTTTTAGGAAACCATAAATATTTTTTTACACCACATAAGTTGGTGGGTTTGACTTAAACTAAATATGGTGGTCCATCTATATGGTTCACTTGAGATCTTTCCATCCTTCTTGGTTGATTCTTCATGAACAAGATCTTTGTATCCTTGGAAAAATTCTTGGTCTCAAAACTTCAAGGTGTTGATGGTTCCTTCTAAGTTTGGGTTTCCTTAGTCTTCAAGTCTTGAGCAATATTTCTTGTCTCACTTGTAGTCCTTAGTGATATCCAAAGTTGAAGTCCTTGGTGAAAATAAAGTTGAAGATGTTGAAGTCATTAGAGTTGATGAAGTCTTTAGCACATGGTGAAGTCTTTGGCCATGGGGTAGGCTTCTCCATCAAGTTGAAATAGAAGAGATGTAGAGTCAAAACCAAAATGGTTGAGGAAAGAGTTTACAAGATTGTTTGCAAATATGTTTTGGAACAAATTAAACTCCTATTTTTCTAAGGGGTTTTGGTCCAATCCTAGGGTTACAAATCCTACAGGCAACACAATGCTCTGATACCATCTGTAAGGTTCCCAACCTTTAATAAGGTAGAGATCCCTGTGTTTACAATGCTAGTCCCTGGATCAATAGCTAGCATCCACAGTTAAGATGTAATATCAAGAAACAAAGGTCAGAATACAACTTTATAACCAGGAATAACATAATTTTATTACATCTTACATAGCTCATTTGGCTATCTCATTACAATGCAGCAGAATATAACAATAGCATGGGGTCCTTCATCTTCAAAGTGCCACAGGCGGACATGTTGGTTGTAGACTTGTAATCCTAATCATTAAACTTCACTAATATCAAACAAACCTGCAACATAACAAGTTACAGCCACAACGGTCAATACATTTGAATTGTATTGGCAAGTGATACTATGGTAGTATAGTGGAGTCTATCATCTATATGCATTTGGCTAAGTGGAGCTTTAGGCTTGCATTGCTCAAAATAGATTTTCCTTATCATTTGAAAATACTAAGTTTTTTCTTGACAAAAATCACCCAAGGAACCACCAATAGAAATTGGTGAACCTTAAACCCTTGTTCAACCACAAGTTTTTAACTTAGAAATTTGGATGATGAGATTCTTGATAGCTTCCATGTCTTGATGCTCAGATTATCCTTTGCCAGGGACATGGCTAAGTACTTAGATTTTTCACTCTGCAGAGGTTGTGCACTTTCCCCACAAGACTTGGTTTCACCAAGACAAGATCTTTCAGAAGCCTTCCCTTAGACCAAAATGGACGTGTTCCAACCTATCATCCCCTACCACCAACTATCCATTTGGCTAAGTTATTGCAACCTATATGATCCAGGCAGAGCCCATAATGCCAAGTGGCTGCACTTGAAGCTTCTCAACATTTGACATCTCAAATATCTTTGTTCCTGGGTGGCCATCCACAAGTGAGACACCAAGTTTTCCCCAGCATAATTGACTTGGTGATGCCCAAGTTTCCCCCGGCATACTGGACTTGCATGACCACTCAACACAAACCATTCCTTCCATTCCACCCAGGTGATTCATTTACTTAGTTGTTTTATTAAACAAAACACAAGTCCTCAGACTTAGAAATTTTTCCATAGTATGATTATATATTCCACCCTTGTTTTATATTAGCTAATCTAAGCATGATAGTGGTATGAATCTTTAACTTAGGAAAATTCTACTAAGGTTTCATCTACTAGGATTTCCCTTGGCATAGTTTACACTTAGCAAAATTCCATGCAAGTCCTACTTAGAAATATCACTAATGCATAGTGAAAATAATAGGACAAAGTATGAAGCATCACTTGCCTTTTTGGTAGAGAGTATAAGTTCACCCTTGATCTTCGCAATGTACACACACTTCAAGTCACTACAATTCAATCAAGCAAACAATATTTCAACTACCATTCAAGCAATTCAACACATAAAATAATAATAACAAAACAATGCATGCAAGCATGCTAAAGATTGTTTTATTTGGAGAAGTGGTTTCTAATGGTTAATAAACATTTGAAAACACCTAATGGTCATTTTATAAAGTGGCAAAATCATTTGTATAAGATTTTACTTCATAAACCATTGTTAGATCAAGTCATTATTTTATGTGGTGTAGAAATGCTTTTAATAAGGAAAAATTATATTGGTTTCACAAAATATGTTTTCAAACCATATAATCTTGTGTTTAGGGTCAGAGAGTTTATTTCCAAAACATTTCTCAAAGATTTTATCCCAAAACCATTTTTAATAGATAAACCATAGTTTTATTTGACTAGAAATGGTTTAAATCAAAGATTCATTCTTTTGTTTCACCAAATACATTTTTGAAACCACAATTTGTTTCCTATGGTCAGTAGGTTCAAAACACACCATTTTCCAAAGATTTTTATCCTCAAAAACATTTTCGAATACATTTTATAACCTAAACAAGCATACATAAGTTTCTGCAAAAACAAACATTTTACCAGAAGCTTTTTACTAAACAAAGTGCATGGTTGGCTAGGGCTTGTTTTTCTGAATCCATTGATATAAAGTTTGCAAAATTTGGACGTGTGGTTTGAAAGTTATGGATTTTTCAAATTGGCATATCTAATAGAACAATTCTGTTTCAAATCAAACGAGCTGAGCCACGTGTCGCGTTCTTACTCGTCGGTACCGTTTCGCGTGGATCAAGCGATGCAGGCCGTTGGATTTAAGTTACATCGCACGGCGCTGAGATGCTACTTACCCCTTCGTTTAAGTTTCTTTCCTATCCACTAGATCGAGATCGGACGGCTATCCTCTGCTTGCCACTAACTGGCGATGCTGGCGGGGGTGAACGGCGGCGGCGTTCTCTGGCAGTGACCTTGCCGGCGATACAGGAAGCTAGGGATAGAGGTAAAGGGCTCACCGAGTTCGCTGTGTTTCGCTGATGCTCAACGTGTTCTTGTCTGATGAAGGGGCGCTCGAGATCAACCGGAATTCCTCGCCGTAGTTGTCGTCGGCGTCTGATGCTTGCTGTCGTCGTCGAAGGCGAGCCTACGGGTCCTGCGCGAGTGAATGGCGAGCACCTGGATGTTCACAAGGCACAGGCGAACAAAATGGCATGAGGCTCTGGTCGAGGCGCGCACGGGTTCAAGCGATGAGGCTCACCGGAGTTGCTTGCAGACGGCGGTGCTGTCAGTTGACGTCGTTGCCGACGCTGTGGGTCAAGCGCGGCCAAGTCAAAGCCACTGGGAGATGCATCTGGAAGAGGGGAGCAGGATGGAGTGGTTGAGGGGACAAGGGGCGGCGTCTACTGGCAGGAATCATCGTCGGAGCGTCGTCGGACAGAGGATGGTGCAGAGAAGAATTGGGCGGCCTGGGGGCACGCTTGGGTAAGGCGACAGAGGGGAAATGGAGAGGAGACGTGGGCGGTTAAGAGGGCGTCGTCAGGGGGAGGTTTAACTGTGCCATTAACGCGAATTAAGCCGAGCGTTATTTGCACCTGTGGCCGGCGGTGAGGCGTGGTCAGCGGCGGGTAGGGAAGAAAGAGCTGGCGGTGGGGTCCGCTTGGCAGCGTGAGAGAAATAGAGGGAACGGGGTCCACCGGTCAGTGAGGATGCGGATGAGTTCACTGGTGCGAAGCGTTTTCTCGCGGGGAGAGAGGGACTGGGCTGGACTGGGCCAGGTGGGCTTAGCTGGGCTGGGTCGGTTTGATTCTTTTTTTTTGTTCTGTTTCTGTTTTTCTTTTTCCTTTTCTTTAATTCTGTTTTGATTTTGTTTAATCAATTCAAACCTCAATTTGATTTCAAACCTTTGCCAAAATTTGGGTAGGTTTAAATATTGATTAGTATTATATTCTTAAGTTATTTTTGGAAATTTATTTTATTCCTTTTGGGGTCTTTTTAATTAATAAAAAGGGCCCTTGTTTTAAATCAAAATAGGATTTAATAATGTCTTTAATTTCCATTTGACTTCTAAATTCTTCCAAAACCTTTCAGTAAGTTTTGTTTTCTTAAAAGGGTGTCAAATAATTCATCTTGAATTATTTGGAAAAGTTTTTAATAAGATTTATTAATCATTTAAGATTGGGTATTTGTTTTAATTCTAATGGAATTTTAAATATAGCTTTATTTCCATAATTTTTATTTGGAAGTTTTCTTTAATCTTATTTAAGTTGAATGGAACAACTTTTATTTCATTTGGGTAATTTCCAAAATACTAATTTCTCATGAATTAAAAGATCATTCTTATTAGAGATTTGTATTTATAAAATAGGGATAGAATGGTTATTGCCATTTCATTTTATTTTGGAAAATTCTTTATCCTTTTATTTTATTTGGATTTGGATTATATTCATTCCATTTGCTTAATGGATTAGGCTAAGATTTATCTGGTCTTTCAAACATTCTTTATTTAATAATTCTTTCTTTATCTTATACAATCCATATCTTTTTATTTAGAGATCCAAAATTGGTGATTCCAATTTGTAAAATCTTATTTTATATTTACTTATCACTTTAAATATAATAGGATTATTTGTTCACCATTTGGTATGGATTCTAGATAAGGGCTTTATTAGTTTTGGGAATTCAATTCCTTATCTTATTAAATTCATAATATTTTATCTATGGCTCCAAACTAAGTGAAACCAATTTATATGGCTTTATAATATTTCTAATTGTCATTCTTGATCATTTGTAAATATTTGTTGACAAGATTTTATATGGATCAAATCCATAGGCTTGGAGATAACTTGGAAATTATTTTATTCCATTAGGATTTTAGGGTTTGGTTTTATTTTCCAAGTGTTTAAATTTCCAGATACATTCATTGAGGAATGCATTTCTTTTGATTTGGATTTTGTTGGATTCAAACTTTAATTAAAGTTTGCTCAAGATGGGATTTTTAAGTTTCCATTTAGAAACAAAAGTTTCTTTTCACCCTAAAATTCAACAATAATTTATTTTGTTTATTTAATTTTCACATTACAAGATTTGGAAAATCTTGGGATGTGACAATTTAAGTGGGAGTATATGCTATTAAATTGTTTAATATGTTTTACTCTTTCTTGGTTACATGGCTTAGTATTTTGCATGTTTTCTGTTGTAGATCAATGGCACCGAACACTACATCACCTTTTTCTTTGTGTTTGATTCTTGAGAAAGATAAACTTAATGGAACAAACTATTCGGACTGGGTCTGTAACCTGAGAATTGTCCTTAGGTCTGATAAAAAGGAAACGGTTCTGGATACCCCAATCCCCGATGAACCTGCTGATAATGCATCTGCTGCCCTAAAGAATGCCTACAAGAGAGCATGTGATGATTCTCTTGAGGTTAGCTGCATTATGCTTGCATGCATGGAACCTGAACTCCAAAAGAAGTTTGAGGATCAAGATGCCTACGATATGATCGTTGCGCTTAAGGACATTTTCCAAGATCAGGCAAGGACTGAGAGGTACAATGTTGCCAAGTCCTTTGTCGAATGCAAGCTAGTAGAGGGAGCAGCTGTAGGCCCCCTGTGATCAAAATGGTTGGTTACAGTCAGACTTTGGAAATGCTTGATTTTCCACTAGGCCAAGAGTTGGCCACTGACTTCATTTTGGCGTCTCTTCCATCCAGCTATGGGCAGTTCATTTCGAACTACCATATGCATGGGGTGGAGAAGGGCCTTAATGAATTATGTGGGATGCTTAAAACAGTAGAAAGTGACATGAAGAAGTGTGCAGGGCATAGCCATGTGATGGTCATGCGTAACAAGACTATCTTCAAGAAAAGGGTACTTCTTGGAAGAAGAAGGGCAAGGCTAAGGATACGATCCTAAGTCTGCACCCAAGCAAAAGGCTGGACCTGTAGAAGACCGAGTGCTTCTTTTGTCATGAACATGGCCCTTTGGAGAAAGCGCAGCAAGTACCGGCTTCTTTGAAGAAGAGTGGAAGTAAGAGTACTTCCAACTCAGGTACGCTTGTTGTAAATGTTGTGGACATTCTTCTTGCTGATTCCTATGTTAACTCTTGGGTATTTGATACCGGATCGGTTGCTCATATTTGCAATTAGATGCAGGGGATAATAAGGACTAGAGAAGTGCAGAAAGGCGAAGTGGATTTTCGCGTCGGAAATAAAGCAAGGGTTCTTTGCATTTTTTTCGGCGTCATGCAACTTCACCTTCCGTCAGGATTTATTATGGAGTTGAATAATTGTTATTACATTCCAAGTATGGGTCGAAACATTTTATCACCTTCATGTTTGATGAAGGATGGATATTCATTCGCGAGTATAAACAATGGTTGTGTAATCTCTAAGAATGATATGTTTATGGCTAATGCTCCCATTGTGAATGGGTTATTTATTTTAAATCTTGATGATGCATCTGTTTACAATGTTAGTGCTAAAAGGCTTCGGCCTAATGATTTGAGTCCTACCTATTTATGGCATTGTCGTTTGGGGCATATAAGTGAAAAGCGCATGAAGAAGCTCCATGGTGATGGTCTTCTAACTTCGTTTGATTTTGAATCATACGAGACATGCCAGGCTTGTTTACTTGGAAAGATGACCAAGTCACCTTTTTCGGGTTTACCCAAGAGAGCGGCAGACTTGTTGGAACTCATACATACTGATGTATGTGGGCCAATGAGCACGACAGCCAGAGGAGGATATCACTACTTCATTACTTTCACTGATGATTTCAGTAGATATGGTTATGTCTACTTGATGAGGCATAAGTCTGAAACTTTTGAAAAGTTCAAAGAGTTTCAGAGTGAAGTAGAGAATCAACGTGGCAAGAAAATAAAGGCCTTGCGATCTGATCGTGGAGGTGAATATTTGAGTCACGAGTTTAGCGATCATCTTAAGAGTTGCGGAATTGTTCCACAACTTACGCTGCCCGGAACACCTCAAAGGAACGGGGTCTCCGAACGGCGTAATCGAACTTTGTTGGACATGGTTCGATCTATGATGAGCTAGTCGGATTTACCATTGTCATTTTGGGGTTACACTCTAGAAACGGCAGCTTTCACACTTAATAGGGTACCATCTAAATCCGTAGTTAAGACACCATTTGAGATGTGGACTGGAAAGAATCCCAGTTTGTCTTTTCTAAAGATTTGGGGTTGTGATGCATTTGTCAAGTGACTTCAGTCAGACAAGCTAACACACAAATCGGATAAGTGCATTTTCGTGGGATATCCGAGGGAAACTTTAGGGTATTACTTCTACAACCGAGAGGAGGGCAAAGTGTTTGTCGCTCGTAGCAATGTTTTCCTAGAGAAAGAGTTTCTCACAAAGGGAACAAGTGGAAGGTCGGTGCGACTTGAAGAAGTTCAAGAAGAGCCAATTGGGTATGCTTCTATGAGTGATGCTATTGTAGCAGAACAAGTTGAGGAACCCGTGGCAACAGAAGCACCACAACCACGAAGGTCGGCAAGGCTCCGCGAAGCGCGGGAATTATTATTGTTAGACAATGATGAGCCTGCGACCTATGCAGAAGCGATGATGGACCCAAACTCTGAGAAATGGCTGATCGCCATGAGATCTGAGATAGAGTCCATGGGAGACAATCAAGTTTGGAACTTGGTTGACCTTCCTGATGGTTTTAAAGCCATCGAGTGCAAATGGATCTATAAGAAGAAGATTGATATGGATGGAAATGTTCACATCCATAAAGCTCGACTTGTTGCAAAAGGTTTTTGACAAGTTCAAGGAGTTGACTACAATGAGACTTTCTCGCCCGTAGCGATGCTTAAATATATAGGGATAATTCTAGCCATTGCTGCACATTTCGATTATGAAATATGGCAGATGGATGTCAAGACGGCTTTCCTAAATGGAATCCTAACTGAGGACGTGTATATGATGCAGCCCGAAGGTTTTGTCGATCCAAACAATGCTGGAAAGGTATGCAAACTTCTGAAGTCCATTTATGGGCTGAAGCAAGCATCTCGGAGTTGGAATATTCGATTTGATGAAGTTGTAAAGGAGTTTGGCTTCATCAAAAACGAACAAGAACCTTGTTTTTACAAGAAGGAAAGTGGGAGAGCGTTGGTATTTCTAATCTTATATGTATATGACATATTGCTGATTGGAAATGACATTCCTATGCTCGAGTCTGTTAAGACCTCATTGAAAAATAGTTTTTCGATGAAGGACTTTGGAGAAGCGGCATATATTCTGGGCATCAAGATATATAGAGATAGATCAAGGAGGCTAATTGGATTAAGCCAGAGTACATACATTGACAAATTATTGAAACGGTTCAGCATGGAAGAGGCTAAGAAGGGGTTCTTGCCCATGTCTCATGGCATAAAACTCAGCAAGACTCAGTGTCCTTCGACTACTTATGAGCGTGAGCGCATGAGTAGGGTTCCATATGCTTCGGCTATTGGATCCATCATGTATGCAATGATTTGTACTCGCCCAGATGTTTCCTATGCTCTAAGTGTTACGAGCAGATACCAGGCTGATCCAGGTGAAGGTCACTGGACAGCGGTAAAGAACATCCTTAAGTACTTAAAAAGGACTAAGGATGTGTTCCTAGTTTATGGAGGTGAGGATGAACTCAGTGTAAAGGGTTACACAGATGCGAGTTACCTTAACGACTCAGATGATTCGAAATCGCAATCAGGTTATGTGTTTGTCATGAATGGTGGTGCTGTGAGCTGGAAAAGTTCCAAGCAAGATACGGTGACTTCCTCTTCAACAGAAGCTGAATATATTGCTGCCTCGGAGGCCGTAAAGGAAGCTGTTTGGATTAGGAATTTCCTAATCGCTCTCGGTGTGGTTCAGGGCGCGTCCAATCCCTTGGATGTTTATTGTGACAACAATGGTGCTATTGCACAAGCCAAGGAACCTAGACAGCACCAGAAGAACAAACATGTTCGGATGCATTACCATCAGATTCGAGAGTTCGTTGAGGATGGTAGTGTCATGATATGCAAAATACATACGGACTCAAATGTTGCTGATCCCTTGACTAAGCCTCTCCCGCAGCCCGCGCATGAAGCGCACACAAGAGAAATTGGTATTAGATACATTTTATATTGACTCTAATGCAAGTGGGAGACTGAGGGAAATATGCCCTAGAGGCAATCATAGAGATGATTATATTTCATATGTATCCATGAGTTATTGTAATGTTCCTTGAATATCCATATCAGGCAACTTGTATTGATTGGCAATTATGTGAATTGTTTGTGAAACTCTTTACTTGTATGGTTATTTAAGAGTTGTCCCTAGTCGGAGTTCATGTGAGGACACACATGAATATTAGACTGGCACATCGATTGGTTTATGACTATGTTTCGCAAGTCATAGACATGGAGATGTCAAACCAATGATGTGGACACATGTTATGAACATGGGGTTGGACTGACCCAACCTAAGACAGGCAATTAGTTGTAGCTCTCTCTCTACACATCGTGTACGTTTTGTCCTTAGACCTGAGATTGTCGCATGTACTTGAGATGTGGATCGACCTACTTTGGGGCTATCAAACGCTGCACCGTAATAGGGTAGTTATAAAGGTAGCTTTCGGATTTGTCCCGAAGCATGTTGCAAGGCATGGTCAATCAAGATGGGATTTGCCCCTCTCTACTTGAGAGAGATATCTCTCGGACCCTCGAGTGATCGGATCCAGAAATGCATGGTCGTGCTACCTATGGTTAAGAGTTAACCTAGTAAAGAGATGCCGAATCACGGTATCGAGAAAGGGAGGTCAACTTGGAGCTAGACAAAATATCGTGAGGCAAAGGGAAAGACATGTACTAAACCTTGTGATGGTTCGTCCGATATGATCTTTGTATGCGTTTAGGAGTTGGCACGTCTTGCTAGAGGCCGCTACCAACTATTGACAGAATAAGTGTATTCGTTTCATGTCTATGCGCATATGAACCTATAGGGTCACACACTTAAGGGACTGGAAGCCTAATGAGGATTGGACCCAAATTAGACCAGGCTTAGGCTACTAATGGGCTGCTAATGTAGAAGCCCACTAGAGACGCCTATATAAGAGAGGGTGGGGCAAGCTGACCAGGGTTAGACCTCAGATCATTCCCAGCCGCCACTCCTCACGCTTGTGTTGCACGTGCGGACCTAGAATTCCGACATCTGACGCTTCCACCATGTACGTGTGGATACCTCGGAGGCGCTGCATCTGTAGCGCTTGGACGAGCCGCGCAAGGGGAGCTGCTCGTGGGACGAGGAAAAAGAGGAGACGTGGAACGTCTGCACTGCCTCGACGCGCTTCATCAATTCCGCAACTGCGCGTCTAGTGGTAATACCGTGATCTATGACAACAATAATCCTGGTATACGTGGTAGAAATTTTTTGATTTGCGCTAGTGTAGCCTACCCATATCCCTACACCATGGGGCAATGTCGGTGATACCCATATTCGGCGGCCTACATGGGCTTACTTGTGGGATAATATCGAGCCATTCCATGGTGAATCTAAAGAATATTATTTGAGATACACTAACCAAATCAACTTGCTAACTCCGGAGAAGGTAATCTATTCCTTTGTGTCCTAATTGCCACATGTACTTCTACTTGTATGGACCAACTCGATATGCTAATTTTGTATTCCGTGTAGGTGGAATGGGAGCCATATGGAACTCGAGGACACGTGGGTACAGTTGTTTGGTTCGACTTGAACCTCAAGTGTCTTGAAGAAGCACATATTTGGATGATGCGGGTTCCGTTAATATGCGTCTATGCTGTTGAATGGAACCTTCCAGATCGAGTGATGAGGCAGTTTGGTTTATTTCAGCTCACCCCTCCGCCATATAAGGACGCTAGCATAGTGCTGCACGGGTGAGTGATCTACATAGCTTAAGATGGTAATTGCTTGCGTGTATCATCATAGTAATATCAATGATGGTGAATTTGATTGCAGACTAGACAAGATCAAGCAGAAGAAGGAAAATAATTGGGCTTTAAGACATCACAAATACGGACAGAAGTGGTTTATGAAGATTGCGGAGATAGAAGACCCACATAGAGTCCAACCTTCGGAGCAATCACACAATGGTGAAGCGTTCAATCGCTATATTGTTTGGCTTGGTAAAGTGTCTCGTTTGTACCTACAACCACCGGCTTTTACCTCTGATGAAATAGTGGAGGACGATTATCCGGCTTACGACCAGATGGCCAGACTAGAGTACAACAGACTTGTCAGAGGTGGAAGGGGCGCAAATATCGCCGAGGTTATCCGCTTTATGGTAAGTGCTGCCTTACGGACATATGATTGAATACTAGAACAAGATTTGATCACTTGTTTATTTCTTGTTAGCGTGAGGAGGTCTCGAAACATGTGGAGGCTGCTGGTGAAGTACTGAAACACCCTCCGGGTAAACAATCCGAGTCGGTCCTCCGAGAGTTTGCGGAGGTATGCGCAAATATTTTTTTGCTTGCATGTTAAAGCTTGTGTGTGCTGAAATTTTCTAACATGATTCACAATGTCATAGCATACCAAGCGTTGGGGACGTGGCTTGGGTATTTTGCTTGGTTGTCATACCGTCGAGGCCACCGTGCCGACAAGGTTGAGGCGATCATCAAGTCTTGAGGACATGGAAGAGGAAGAGGATGGTGATTATACCTTCCAACCAACTCATACACATCACTAGGGTCCATTCATTTCAAATCATTCCTCACTCTTTCCACAACCTCGACATATGTAGGACTAGTGCCAAACACCATGAGTACCTCCTCCGGGTCACACTCAGCATTACCTTTTAAGAAAGCCGCCTTGTCCACATGATGAAAATTAACGATCCTTGCCATCTAAAAACATTGACCACAACCACAACATATCAAACACAAGTAGGTTACCACCAACCATTACAAACCCTAACTCAAGCAAATGTACCAAAACCCTAACCCTAGCCTGATGACCCCACCATAGCAACCCACCAACAATAAAGTTGTTAGACCCCTCCTTTATAAAGGAAAGGATCCCTGTGATTGCAATGCTAGTCCCTGGATCAATGCTAGCATCCACAGTTTAAGATGAAGTACACAGATACAAAGGTCGTTTATTACATTCATTCCAGAGATAAAACATAGTCTGTTACAACTCATGGCCATAGGCCTAATACAAGAGTTTAAGGAATAAGCAAATAAACACAAGTCTTCATCTTCATGTGCCACAGGCAAGCATGTTGAGTGTAGACTCATGACCCCTAATCATCGTCGGAGTAACCTGCAACATCACAAGTTACAGCCACAGAGGGTCAATACTTTGGAATAGTATTGGCAAGTGATACCTTAGTATATTTTAAGTGGACTATATTACTATATGCATTTTGGCTAAGTGTAGCTTGGCTTGCTTGCTTGAAAATAAGTTTTACCTATTAGTTGAAATCACTAAGTTTTCTCTGTCAAAACATTCCCAAAGAACCACCAATAGACATTGGGGTCTTCACCCTTGTTCACCCATAATTTTTTACTTATAAATTGGAGTGATGAGATTCTTGTAGCTTCCATGTCTTGATGCTCAAAAGTGTCAATTGCCTTGGACTAGGCTAAGTAATTAGGTTTTCCATCTGCAGAGGTTGTGCACTTTCCCCACCAGACTTGGTTTCCCAAGGCAGGACCTTTCAGAAGCCTTTCCTTAGTCAAATGGACGCGCTCCAACCTATCATCCCATCTACCACCAACTGTCCAAATGACTAAGTTCTAGCAACCTATATGATCAAGGCAGAGCCCATATTGCCAAGTGGTTGCCTTGGTAGTATTAGACAAAATAACATGCAAACAAAATATCTAATGCTAGTTCAAAACATAGGTTAGAAATATTCATGAAAATATCACTTGCCTTGGTAGTGGGGAGAGTAGCACTCTTCACAATCACAATCACTAGCAAAATCTACAAGAAAAATTATAGCATTCAATTTCACACAATTTATTCAATCAAAAATAATATGAATGCATGCATGCAAGAATTTTACTAAGTGGTGATTTTGGAAATTTTACCAAGCATGTGCATGATACTGAAACATAACAGGACACAAAATTTGCCATAACAAACTTATTTATCATTAAAACTAATTATCAAAACAAATCTATACTCAAAATAGCTTTAAATATGATTCCACAAATAAATCCATTTTAATGGTTACTATTTGTTAAACAAATTGGACATTCAGAAAGGTCTTGTTTCACTGAATCCAGCGGTATAAAATTTGTAAAAATCTAACGTGGCATTCAAGAGTTATAGCAGTTTAAAGTTTGGATCAAAATCTGGTTTTAAATTCTGTTTTTGAATTAAACCCTGCCACGCGTCACAACCTCACTGGCGCGTACCGGTTCGTGCGGATCGCGCTCTATGGACCGCACGATCTAAGTGGGATCTGGCGGCTCAGATGCGCGCTTACCCTTTCGTTTAAAGTTCTATCCTAGCCCTACGATGCAGATCCAACGGTCTAAATCATCAAGCCACGAACGGGCGGCGCTGGCGGCGTTGACTAGCGGCGGCGCGTCAGTCTACGGCGGCGCCGTTGTTCTAGATCGTCCGCAAGGGAAAGAAGGGGCTTACCAGGTTCGCCGGAGGCTGCTGAAGCTCGTCGTGGTACTGGCTTGCGGAGGGGCGCTCGGAAACGGGTTCTAGATCTCGTCGGAGTTGCGTCTGGCGTCGGGTGGATGTTGTCGGAGTTGTTGCCGAGGTTCTGCGTCGCCCTAACACGAACCAACGGGTTTAGGAGATGCGCAGGTCAATTGCGAACACGCTTGGGTGAATAAGAAAGCAAGGGGCGCGCGGGACTTACTGAGATTTCTCGCCGGAGTTGGGGTGGTCGTCGGGTGCTTACGGCGTCAAGCGAACACGGCGACCTGGGGCAGTACAGGATGCTCTGTTGTGGTTAGGAGGTGCGCAAGAGGATTACTAAGTGTCTCGAACAATCCAGAGGGGAAGGGGCGCACGGAGCTCACCTGAATCGATCGCCGGAGTTGGCTCTGTCTGCGGCGGTCTCGAGCAAGTCGTGGGGAGCCTGGTGGCGTGAGTGTGAGATTGACTGGGGGAAAATGATCGTGGGGAGGTGGGGATCTTATAGCCGGTGCCTCGACAGGAAACGCCTGTGTTTAATTGCCCAATTAAGCCGCGCCATCACCGGCAGTCACTGCAGCTGCGACGTGGTCGCGGGCGGGGTTTGGGAAACGATGGCACAGTGGCGAGGCCGCTCGTCGGCGATGTGTTGAAATGTGGGTGGGGTCATTTGTCACGATGGCTGTGTCTTTCAGCGTGAAAAAGAAAAGGAATTCCGGGTGGGCTAGTTGGGCTCGATCCTCTGTTGGGCGAAAACACCTGGCTCGGCCCTTTTCCTTTGTCTAGTCCTTTTTCTTTTCTAATTTGATTTTCTGGTTATGTTTTAAAATGGTTTCAAATACAATTTGAATTCAAATTCTCCTGGGGTTTTTCAGGGGTGAATTGGTCTTAGAAATAGGTCAAAACTTGTGGGGCTTCCTTGCAAAGGCTTGGTCAGACTTGGATTTCAACCAAACAGAGACTATGCACCATTTTGCAAATATTTGAAATAGAGGTTTTGGGAATTATTTCTAATTTGAACATTTTGTTTAAACTTTTACACTCAATATTTCCAATAGTGGGGAAAGCAAACAAGTTCCTTAACATTTAAGTTTCAAAAAGTGATGGTCTAATGAGTGAAATTTTACTCACATGAAATCATAGCACAAGCTTCTGTTTTTTAGAAGAACCCTAAATTATGATGAATGCTTAGATGATATGAATGAGTTTTGGAATATGAATTTAGGGATGTTACAAAAGTTCCCACCATAGCAACCCACTAATAAGGAAAACCCTAACATACAAACCCTAACTCAAGCAAATGTACCAAAACCCTAACCCTAGCCTACAATTTCTACATATAATGACTACAAACCTTAGCTCCAACAATCATTAGTCAACAATTGTGGCATCCCGCAAAACCACTACTAGAAAATCGCGTTGTTTTTGTGCATTGCATCATCATGACCGCATGCTCATGTCATCATGCCACCTTGCATTTGAGCATCGTCATCATCTTGCATTTGTTCGCATAAAACTATTTACGGAAAAACCTATTTTTGTTTTCTAAACGCCCCGTCTTCGTTCAAACACAAACGGTCTCGGATTAATTTGTTTTGACGGTCAACGGTTTGCAAAAGTCCCGTTTGTAAATAATAAAATATTGAATTATTTTTAGGGGGCAGCCGAACCGGGCCGATCCGACCCAGTCGGCCACCCCCAGTTCAAAACGGTCCAACCTAGACCCTTTTTCTACCCCAACCTAATCTACCCAGCCACTCCCAGCCCTCCACCTCACCCCCTGGACCCCCAATCCCCTCCCACCTTGCCACCTCACCAATCCACCCACAGCAACCCACCTCCACCTTGTGGTCCCACCGAACCCACCCCCTGGACCCGGCCCCTGCCTCTCTCCCTTCCTCACCCACACACAGGCCACCTACCCCCTCTCTCTCTCCCTCACCGACCGCCTGGTCCCGCCCCGCCTGGCCCCACTCCCCTGGTCGCCCCCACCTGCCTCTCTCCCCATCCCCCACCTTCTCCTACCTCTCTCCCCGACCACGCACGCGCCCCCGCTCTCTCCTTCTCTCTCTCGACGCCTACGACCCACCCCCTTCTTCCTTCCCCCGGCGCCCTCCCGACGCGCCCGTGGCCCCGCGTCTTCCCACCCGGCCGCCAGGCCTCCTCTCCTCCCCAGGCTCCCCTCCTCCGCGCCTCCTCCCGCCTCCCAGGAGCCCCGCCTCCGGCCCCGCACGCGGCCGTCCCCTTCCTCCTTCGCCTCTCCCTCTGCCCGCCGCCGCGTCCTCCGTCGAGCCGGCCCGGCGCGCTCCGGCCCCGACCTCGCCGCCGAGCTCCTCTGGCCGCATGTCGCCCCGGCCACCGTCACCCGCCATCCCATCTCGCAGCGCCCGTCCGGCCTCCTCTCTGCAGGCCTCGACTGCGTCGATGGCTTCCGCCTCTGCTGCAGCACCCCCCATGGCTGCTTCCTCCCGGCCCGACCTCGCCTTGCTGTCCGTCGCTCGGCCTTCCTCCGGCCTTGATCACCCTCCCCATCGCCGCTCCTCCTCCGCGATGGCCGTCACCGCCAGATCCGTCGGTCGTGACTGTCATGCACTGCGCAGCACACCTCGCCACCACCAGTTTGTCGCCATCGCACCGCCCGCCTCTGTCCTTCTTTTTTTTTTCCTGCGGGTTGTGTCCCTTGCATCTAGTCGGGAGCTCAGAGTCTTGGTCAGTTTGGTTGACATCACGACAGGTTCTATCGGCTTACCCTAGCTCCTGCGTGTTCCGGACCCAAGACCTCGTGCAACATCTTGTCTTGACGACACAGCCAGTAACGCAAGTATGTTTCCTGATTCAACAAGATCGCCACCGACAACGGAACCGCGACACTCCAAGATCTCCTTCTCGGAACCGAAGACCCCAAACCCGAAGGTCGATCTTCATCATGGACCAGCAAGATCTCCTTCACGGACGACCCCGGACCCGAAGACCACATGCGCGACAAGTTCTGCTTCCCGGATGCGATGCTCGAGAACCCGGACGGTAAGGACACCGACGCGAACGCCAAGTACTTCCTCGAGGACTCCAAGCTCGTCGAAATCCCGGACGCCAAGTACTTCATCCCGAACGCCATGACCGTCGACATGACCCGAAGACCACCGATACGCCAAGATCTACTTCCGTTTTCCGAGACCGATCCCCGAACCCTGTCGAACCCCGAACCCCGGAACCCCAAGATCGCCGAACCCTAATATGTGAACCTTTTCCTCGAGCCCCTATTTTATAAATGCTATATATAAAACTTGTTGCATATAAAATTGCCATGCATGCATACTTGTCATGTGGTTTGGGGGCCTTATGCCGATTCACCTGATAATTAAATATGGGGCCCATATGCGGGCAAATCTAGCCTTATATTGGCCTCATTTAAATTTGTGTAGCGAACCGGTGATATATTTTGCCTTGTTCAGACAACATTTAAATTGCGGGGTAGCTAAACAACTATAACCATCTAATTAATTGTCGGGACCCTTGTTCCACCTAATATGACCTAATTGCATCACATATATGCCATGTCATACATCATACATGCATCATGCCCGATCTTTTGCCGTAGTATTAAATATTGCATCCGGTGTTTATTCTAGTGTTTTGCTTCTTCGCGGATAAGGCCGTTGAGTTGATGTGAGCAGCCCGATCCTCGGTTGAACCTTCGGCAATGTTTTCAAAGCGAGCATCTCCCCTTCTACCTATCTTACTTTCTAGTATTTATTCCTCTGTTGATCTATTGCTATCGTGTTGCGATGCTCTAGTTTTCGTGTTATTCCTTGCAGCCTTATATTGCCTTGGACACCTCCTATTACTGTTGTTTGGTAGATAGTTGGACTTGCGCCGTAGTCGCTTGCTCAAGTCTTTGTTGTCGCTAATTGCCACAGTTGTTGGAGTATTTGCCGCATGTTTATTGTTGGAGATGATCAAGACTTTACTTACTGTTTAACAACTAAAATTGAAGTAGGTAAGCAGAGGCACAGGTGGGCAATAGATGTTATTGAAGGGAATATGCCCTGAGAGGCAATAATAAATTGTTTATTATGTGTATTCCAAGTATATGATAGATGTTTATTTTGCATGCTATAATTGTATTAATACGGAAACGTTAATACATGTGTGTTTAATAAACAAACAGAAAGTTCCTAGTTAAGCCTCTCTCATAAACTAGCTCGTTGATTAACAAGATGATCAAGGTTTCCTGATCATGGACATTGGATGTTTTTAATAACGGGATCACAACATTAGTGTAATGATGTGATGAACATTCATCCGAAGTATAGCATTACGATCAAAGTCATTGAGTTTATATTGCTATAACAACTTACAGTGATCCTAATCCTTAGACCATGAGATCATGTCAATCACTAACACGGAAGAGTTTCTTGATAACATCAAACGTCACACCGTAACGGTGATTATAAAGATGGGTTCGAACTAATAAAGTGTTATGTAGAGGCTCATGGATCGAGTGGAATTTGTTCATCCCGATGACGGATAGATATACTCGGCCCTCTCGGTGATATCACATTGATTAGCTTGCAAGCAAGTGATTTGATCACTAGAATGTTATATCAGGAACGAGAAAAGAGTGCATGTCGATGCAGATTAAACTAGGTATGGAGATACCGATGATCGAATCTCGGGCATGTAATATATCGTGAAACAAAGGGATTAAGATACTAGCGTAAAGGTTGGCGATCACAAGAAAGTCATCGTTGAATGTGTGGGAGTCGATGGGTCTCGGATCCGCTTCGATTATTGATCTGAGAGGGGTCTCGATCATGTCCGCATTATTCACGAACCATAGGGTGACACACTTAAGAGACACCGACATCCAATTGGAGCAAAAGTTTCATGCCGAAAGAATAAACAAGCGCAGGAATTTATTTCACTAGATCAAAACAGGTTTCGGGTGAAATTATGAAAGTGGTTATGCATGTGAAATAGAATTCTAGCAAGGGGTTATTTGTGAATGTTTGTCATTAAAGTAATTGACAAAATTCTGAATAAAATAAAAGAGTTTTATTTAATGAGAGTTTGCATTAAATTTGGTGGAAATTTAATGGGATCTTTGAGTGGGATTTTGAGTGGAGGAGTTTTGTGAGTGGAGTGTCCACCCACATGAAGAGGGAGGGCAAGGGGCAGCCCCATGCGCCTGCCACCCCTTGGGGTTCCCCTCCTCCTATAAAGGCCCCTCCTCTCACTTCTCACTCACACCTCCTCGTGAAGGATCTCTCTCCTCTAGAATTTATCCCCATGGTATCGGACTAGCGAGATACATGTTCCCGGTGGCTATTCGGCAAGAAAGAGTTGTGCTTCCATGCATCGCTGGGCGAGGCGGAGGTTGCTCGGTGCCTCGAACGTGTGTGCGAGCACGGATGCGCTGCTGATTTGCGGCGCTAGGACTTCCTCTCGATCTTGAGATCGGCAAGAGATCGTCTACATCAACCACGAGTGGGACTCGTTAAACTTTGTCGGTCTTCAAGGGTATGTTCTCTACGGATATACATCCGCCCGTTGTTTGTATCTAGTATAAATAGATCTTGGTATATAGTTCACATCGTAGGAAAATTTTTGTTTTCTATGCTGCGAACCCTTCAGTGGTATCAGAGCCGGATCTATGCGTAGATACTTTACACGGGTAGTACACATATGAGTATGTGGGCGATGATGATCATGTTGTTGCTTCTTTCTTGTGATTTTGGATATTGGTGGCATAGTGGGATGAAGCGGCCCGGACTAACTTTACATGTCCTCGCACATGAGACCTGTTCCACGCTTGACATGCAACTAGTTTGCATAAGTGGCTAGCGGGTGTCATCTCTCCTACTATAGTCAATATCTATTTTGCAAGTGAGTTGTCAACAATTTTATTATCCTCGTTGTGGTTCATGTTCGTAGGTAAGAACGGTTCTATCTCGAAAGCCCTCAGCCACGTAAAACTTGCAATGGATAAATTAGAGGCGTCTAGTTTAGATTGTTCTTTGGGCTAGTGTTATGATATGGTAGTGTTGTAAGTAGAAGTATGAGATGATACTCTTACAACACACATAGGTATGATAGTGATCATACCACGATGCACATGATAGAGATCATCTGCGGGAACCATATAATTTCACTAATAAACATATGATGTTTGTTTGCATCTTATATTGCTTATTTAGCGCTTTGTTAAGCATAATAAGATGATCCTCATTTAAATATCAAGATAAGAATGTGTTCTTCCTTTAGTATGCACCGATTATGTTTTCGCTCCAAGACATCACGTGATGATCGGGTGTACTTGGATCCTCGACCATACTTGGTGTAAGACAGATTACACGCAAAAATACTAAGGTTCTAACTTGGCGAGCCTAGCATGCATGGACATGGCCTCGGAACACGGCCGAAAGGTTAAGCATGAGTCATATAGTTGATATGATGCCCATTTGATGCTCGCCTTTGAAGCTATACCGACTCACGTGATGATCGGACTTGGTGTAGTGGATTTGGTTCATGTAATCACCAAAAGGACACGAGGGATGTCGCTTTTGAGTGGGAGTTCATTCGTAATATAGATTAGTTGAACTCAATCTATCATACACTTAGTCTAAACTTTACAAATTCTGTTGTAGATGGCACCACCTTTTAATTTCAATGCGTTCATGGAGAAAGAGAAACTAGCAACGACGGTAGCAACTTTCTTGAATGGGCCATGAATTTGAGGATTCTCCTCTCTACGCACAAAAGCAATATGTGCTAGAAGCGTTAGGCCCCCACCTTTGATGATGCCCCGACGAGGAGAAGAATGTCTATCGACTCGTCAGAGGACCACAACTTAGTTCATTGCGGCATATTGTATGGGCTAGAGCGGAACTTGAAAGCGTTTCAAAACGGCAATGCTTTTGATACAATGGGTGAGTTGAAAATGATTTTCACACACATCTGCTGTGAGAAACTACAATGCTTGAAAAGTTCTTTAGCATGATGGAAGAGAACAGCTCCGTTAGTGAGCATGTACTCAAGATGTCGGGTTACCGATAAGCTTGTGTCCTTGGAATAACGATTCCCATTGACTTAGGCATCCATCGTGTTCGGTCTACGCCACCTAGCTATAAGAGCTTCGTGATGAACTATAATATGCGAGGCATGAAGAAGTCTCTCCCGAGCTTACATCAATGCTTAAAAGCTGCAGTGGAGATCAAAAGGAACATCAAGTGTTGATGATCAATAGGAACACTGGTTTCAAGAAAGACAAGAAGGAAAATGGAAGGAAGTAAGGATGGCAAGCCTGTTGCGCACGAAAAGAAACCCGAGTTGGACCTAAGTCGATACCGAGTGCTACTGTAAGAGGATGCCACTAGAAGCGAATCGCCCAAAGTATCTGGCGGACAAGAAGGCCGGCAAGGCAAACAAAGGTATATATGATATACATGTTATTGATGTGTACTTGACTAGTGCTCTTGATAGCACCGGTATTTGATGGTTCCGGTTGCTAATATTTGTAACTCGAATCAGGGGCTGCGGAACAAGCGACCGCTAGCAAGGGGTGAGGTCAAGATGAATGTCGGCAATGGATCAAAAGTTGATGTGATCGTCGTAGGAACGCTACCTCTCCACTTACCGTCGGGATTAGTCATAAACTTAAATAACTGTTATTTGGTGCTGCCGAGCATGAACATTGTATGGATCATGTTTGATGCAAAGTGGTTTTTCATTCAAATCGAGAACAATGGTTGTTCCATTTATATGAATGAAATCTTTTATGGTCATGCACCAATGTTGAATGGTTTATTTCATTGGATCTCGATGATAATGTTACACATATTCATAATGTTGATGCTAAAAGGATTAAACTTGATGATGATATATCCGCATATATGTGTAATCGCCATCTAGGTCATATTGGCATTAAGCATGAAGAAGCTCCATTCGGATGGACTTTTGGAATCACTTGATTATGAATCATTTGATACATGTGAGCCATGCCTTATGGGCAAGATGACTAGAACGCCGTTTTCGGTTCAATGGAGCAGGCGGCGATTTATTGGAAATCATACATTACGATGTATGTGGTCCAATGAGTGTGTTGGCGAGGTGGATATCGTTATTTTGTTACTTTCACGGATGATTTGAGTAGATACGGTTATATCTACTTGATGAAACACAAGTCTGAAACCTTTGAAAATTTCAAGGAATTTCGAATGAAGTTGAAAATCATCGTAATAGAAAGATCAAATTTCTACGACGGCCGTGGAGGTGAGTATCTAAGTTACGAGTTTAGCACTCACATGAAAGAGTGTGGAATTGTTTCACAACTCACACCTGCGGAACACCACAATGAAATGGTGTGTCGGACGTCGTGTCGTACTTTATTAGATATGGTTCGATCTATGATGTCTCTGACGGACTTGCCGTTGTCATTTTGGGGTTATGCACTAGAAAGCTGCTGCATTCACTTTAAATGGGCACCATCTAAATCCGTTGAAACGACACCGTATGAATTGTGGTTTGAAACAAACCTAAGCTGTCATTCTTAAAGTTTGGGGTTGCGATGTTTATGTGAAGAAACTTCAACCGGATAAACTCGAACCCAAAGCGGAAAATGCGTCTTCATAGGATACCCTAAAGAAACTATTGGGTATTCCTTCTATCACAGATCAGGGCAAGGTTTTTGTTGCGGGAATGGATCCTTTCTAGAGAAAGAGTTTCTCATGAAAGGTGTGAGTAGTCGGAAGGTAGAACTCGAAGAGGTTGTGGAACCTTCTCTTCAAAGTATGGCGAGTAGCCTTGGCGGAAGTCGTTCGGAGTTGGCTTCACTGTTGAAGAGGGAACTAATGATAATGATCATGAAACTCGAAGAGAGTACTACCGAACCTCGCAGGTCAAACATGACGCTGCAGCTCCCGAGCTGACGGAAATCCTCATAAATTTCATGGTTGATGAATATAATGACCTGCGACGTATGAAGAAGCGATGATGAGCCGGATTCCAACAGATGGTTAGAAGCCATGAAATCGAGATGGAATCCATGTATGAAAATCAAGTTTGGAACTTGGTGGAATTACCTCACGACAAAGGCCGTAGAGAACAAATGGATTTTCAAAGGAAAAGCGTCTTGATGGTAATGTGACCATCTATAAAGCTCGACTTGTCGCAAAGGGGTTTCGACAAATTCAAGGAGTTGACTATGATGAGACTTTCTCTCCGTAGCGATGCTAAAGTCGATTAGGATTATGTTAGCAATTCTGCATATTTCGATTATGAAATATGGCGGATGGATGTCAAAACCGCGTTTCTCAATGGTAATATTGAAGAAGAGTTGTATATGATACAACCAAAGGGTTTTGTCGATCCTAAGGATGCTAACAAGGTGTGCAAGCTTCAACGATCCATCTATGGATTGAAGCAAGCATCACAGTTGGAATCTCCGCTTTGATGAGGTGATCAAAGAGTTTGGATTTGTCCAAACTTATGGAGAAGCTTGTATTTACAAGAAAGTGAGTGGGAGCAATGTGGCATTTACGATATTATATGTGGATGACATATTATTGATCGGAAATGATATAGAACTTTTAAACAGTGTTAAAAGTTATCTAAACAACAAATTTTCAATGAAGGACCTAGGTGAGCGTCATACATATTAGGCATAAAGATCTATAGAGATAGATCTAGGCGCCTAATAGGGCTATCATAAGTACATACCTTGATAAGATTTTAAAGAAGTTTAAAATGGACGGAAGTAAGAAGGGTTCTTACCTATGTTGCAAGGCAAGACATTGAGTAAGACTCAAAGTCCGGCTTCGGAAGAAAGAGAGATAATGGACAAAATCCCTATGCTTGACCATAGGCTCTATTATGTACGCCATGCTATGTACAAGACCGGATGTGGCACACGCTATTAGTTTGAATAGTAGGTACCAATCGGATCCAGTTGAACCTTTGGATAGCGGTCAAGAATATCCTTAAGTACTTACGAAGAACTAAGGATATGTTTCTTGTATCTGAGGTGAAGAAGAGCTCGTCGCTAAGTGTTATGTCGACGCTAGCTTTGACACCGATCCGGATGACTCTAAGTCTCAATCCGGATACGTATTTCTCATGAATGGCGGAGCGGTTAGTTGGAGGAGCTCCAAACAACCTGTGGTAGCGGGATCAACAACGGAGGCCGAATATGTTGCTGCTTCGGAAGCGGCTCAGGAAGCAGTTTGGATGAAGGAGTTCATGTCCGAACTAGGGGTTGTGGCAAGCGCGTTGGACCCAATGGTGATCTATTGTGACAACAATGGTGCCATTGCCAATGCCAAAGAGCCAAGGTCTCACAAGCATTCCAAGCATATTAAGCGCCGGTTTCACTCCATCCGCGAGCATGTCAAGGATGGAGATATAAAGATTTGTAAAGTACATACGGATCTCAATGTAGCAGATCCGTTGACTAAAACTCTCCCTAGAGAAAAACATGATCAACACCAGAACTCAATGGGTGTTAGATATATCACTATGTAACTAGATTATTGTCTCTAGTGCAAGTGGGAGGCGAAGGAATATGCCCCGAGAGGCAATAATAAATTGTTTATTATGTGTATTCCAAGTATATGATAGATGTTTATTTTGCATGCTATAATTGTATTAATACGGAAGCGTTAATACATGTGTGTTTAATAAACAAGCAGAAAGTTCCTAGTTAAGCCTCTCTCATAAACTAGCTCGTTGATTAACAAGATGATCAAGGTTTCACGATCATGGACATTGGATGTTGTTAATAACGGGATCACAACATTAGTGTAATGATGTGATGAACATTCATCCAAGTATAGCATTACGATCAAAGTCATTGAGTTTATATTGTTATAACAACTTACGAAGTGATCCTAATCCTTAGACCATGAGATCATGTCAATCACTAACACCGGAAGAGTTTCTTGATAACATCAAACGTCACACCGTAACAGGGTGATTATAAAGATGGGTTCAGAACTAATAAAGTGTTATGTAGAGGCTCATGGATCGAGAGTGGAATTTGTTCATCCCGATGACGGATAGATATACTCTGGGCCCTCTCGGTGATATCACATTGATTAGCTTGCAAGCAAGTGATTTGATCACTAGAATGTTATATCACGGGAACGAGAAAAGAGTGCATGTCGGTAACGAGATTAAACTAGGTATGGAGATACCGATGATCGAATCTCGGGCATGTAATATATCGTGAAACAAAGGGATTAAGATACTAGCGTAAAAGGTTCCGACGATCACAAGAAAGTCATCGTTGAATGTGTGGGAGTCAGTATGGGTCTCGGATCCCGCTTCTGATTATTGATCTGAGAGGGGTCTCGATCATGTCCGCATTATTCACGAACCGTAGGGTGACACACTTAAGAGACACCGACATCCAATTGGAGCAAAAGTTTCATGCCGAAAGAATAAACAAGCGCGAATTTATTTCACTAGAATCAAAAACAGGTTTTGGGTGAAATTGCGTAAAGTGGTTATGCATGTGAAATAGAATTCTAGCAAGGGGTTATTTGTGAATGTTTGTCATTAAAGTAATTGACAAAATTCTGAATAAAATAAAGAGTTTTATTTAATGAGAGTTTGCATTAAATTTGGTGGAAATTTAATGGGATCTTTGAGTGGGATTTTGAGTGGAGGAATTTGGAGGAGTTTTGTGGTGGGGTGTCCACCACATGAAGAGGGAGGGGCAGCCCCATGCGCCTGCCACCCCTTGGGGTTCCCCCTCCTCCTATAAAAGGAGCCCCTCCTCTCACTTCTCACTCCACCTCCTCGTGAAGGATCTCTCTCCCCTCTAGAATTTATCCCCATGGTCTCGGACTAGCGAGATACATGTTCGGTGGCTATTCGGCAAGAAAGAGTTGTGCTTCCGCTGCATCGCTGGGCGAGGAGGCGGAGGTTGCTCGGTGCCTCGAACGTGTGTGTGCGAGCACGGATGCTTGATTTGCGGCGCTAGGACTTCCTCTCGATCTTGAGATCGGCAAGAGATCGTCTACATCAACCACGAGTGGGACTCGTTAAACTTTGTCGGTCTTCAAGGGTATGTTCTCTACGGATATACATCCGCCCGTTGTTTGTATCTAGTATAAATAGATCTTGGTATATAGTTCACATCGTAGGAAAATTTTTGTTTTCTATGCTGCGAACCCTTCAGTTATTTGGTTGTTAACCGTCCACTTGTGTCCCGTAGGACCCCGAGTACTTGATACCTGTTCCTTGAATATTCGCGCTATCCACATCCGGGAGGATTATGGGACCCCCCTGAGCCAGAGCTTGATTCATTCTTATTTCTTGGGGCCACAAACTAGTTTGAGGTTTTATTTACTATCCTGTACTTATGCCATGCTTTACTGCTTTATTACGATTGTGCGAGGAGCACTGTCTTGTTAGGATCGGGACACGTTTGGCGGTGTCGACAAGCCCGATTTTGGGTTCCCGATCGTTCTGACCGTCCACCCAAACCTTGGGTCCGTCTCGAGTCACTATCTTCGCTATGGTGTACTCAATGGGGTGGCCCCTGAAATATTTCTGAATCCGTGATTGCTTTGTCGTGAAAGCCTCGTTGGGTTTTGATTTGGTTTTCGAGGTTCATCGAGTGTGTGTTGCTATTTGTGCACCCTCAGGTAAAACTTTCTGAAAGTCGTGTCCGCGGTTATGGACGACTTGGAGCACAGTATCTCGATCATAGACAACTATAACTAAAGTAGTGCTATAAATTTGACTTTATAATGACTAGTAATCAGCTCCACTATAATGGAATGGCTAAATAAAACTGCCAACAATAGCTTGTTTGGGTTGTCGCTTGCGACCATTGTATCTGATAGTAAGTATTGCAACTACAACGGAATGGCTAAATAAAATTACCAACAACTACTGGGTTTTGGGTTATCTCATGCTAATTGTACCTAACTAGTAAGTGTTGCAACTAAAACGGAATGGTTAACTAAAAGTGCCCACTGCTTATTTTATCAGGATGACTATCTATATTTGACTGGTAATTGCTGCAACGATAACTGAATAAATAAAACTGCCAACTGTGTGAGTTCCTCGGCGGACTTCCTCGTTTGGTCTCGAGGGGGAAATACCAGGATGGGATTGTTTGGTGTAAGATTCAGGTTGGATCCGAATAGCTCTTTCTTACCCCTCTCTGATAGCCGCCCGTTGTATTGAGTCTCTATAGGTTGTTTAGTGCATGTCGCGCTGCCGCTGCAGTCCACCATACCTATGTAGGCGAGGACCGCCGAATTCTAGCCTCGCTGTCTTGGCCTCGATCTTGACGCTCCTTTTTCCTTTGCCCTTTGTCGGCATCCCTTTTGTTTAAGCAGGTTTTGAGATCGGCGTCGTTAGCGGTTACCCTTCCGCTTTGGCGAGGTTATGGACGCCATTGGTTATTCTTCAGGGCTCTTAGCCCCATTTGCATCTTGTCCGTAGTCGGATGCCCTATCATTTTCAAGGTGATTTGGATCTTTGTTCTGTATATCTGTATTCTTGACTCATGGAGTCGTGTTGTATATATATATCTGTTCTGTGGGTCCCATCGAGGACTGTTGTGTAATGTTATTACTTCGTTTTCCACCCGCACGAAAGTGCCTGGTGGGCACCTTTGAATCGTTTCTATGCGGGTTTGGCAAGTTTCGCTAAAACTTGCATAGGGTCGATTCTGCGGGTGTTACAGAGTGGTATCAGAGCTCAGCAGTTACGATACCCCACAAGTCCAGCCTGTAGGATAACCTAACTAACGGCCGAAGTAGAGTGTCAAAACTATTTTTGCAAAATCGGTTGGATAGTCCTGATTAGGTCTGATTTTACTCCTTACCCCTCTGCTATTCTCTTCTTACCTCTGCGTGTTTTGAGTCTACTCTCTTATCTTCTTCGAGTCCAGGATTTCTCGCGGTTGGGTTCCCGTCGTACCCTCAGGGTTTCGCTTCCTCCTTTGATAACGGTGTTCTACCATCCGGTGTTCAAGCTGCCTGAGGAATCCGTCTACTGTGGTACCATCCTTTGTTCCTTGCTTGTGCCTCCCAGTGTTTTCCGATGCGACGACATCATCTACGCCAGATCCGATGCAGAGTCTGCATCGCTCATTTGTTTCCAAACCTCGCTTGTCGAGATCTTCAGTCTAATTCCGAGAGTTGGTTGCATAATCCGCCTATTCGTGTGCAGAGTAATGGTTTGGGTGCGCGATGGACTGATTACCATCCGACTACTCTTATCACTCGCTCTTGTACATCGAATCAGTGGATCCAGCAATTTTACTCCTTCCACGGAAGCTAGAGGTGGCTTTATTTGTGGATACCTCTACCGTCGCCTTTTGTTCCCGGAGTGTTCCCTCAACGATCACGGACAACGACCTCTTGTTAGTGGTGTCGCGAGGATCTACACGAAGCAAGAAGATTCAGATCGCCGCCTTCTTCCCGGTACCATGAGGCGGATCTCGAGGGCGAGATCCATTGTTAGTGGTGTCGAATTGTGGCATCCCGCAAAACCACTACTAGAAAATCGCGTTGTTTTTGTGCATTGCATCATCATGACCGCATGCTCATGTCATCATGCCACCTTGCATTTGAGCATCGTCATCATCTTGCATTTGTTCGCATAAAACTATTTACGGAAAAACCTATTTTTGTTTTCTAAACGCCCCGTCTTCGTTCAAACACAAAACCGGGTCTCCGGATTAATTTGTTTTGACGGTCAACGGTTTGCAAAAGTCCCGTTTGTAAATAATAAAATATTGAATTATTTTTAGGGGGTAGCCGAACCGGGCCGATCCGACCCAGTCGGCCACCCCCAGTTCAAAACGGTCCAACCTAGACCCTTTTTCTACCCCAACCTAATCTACCCAGCCACTCCCTGCCCTCCACCTCACCTCCCTAGTCCACCTCACCCCCTGGACCCCCAATCCCCACCCACCTTGCCACCTCACCAATCCACCCACAGCAACCCACCTCCCTGCCCCGCGGGTCCCACCGAACCCACCCCCTGGACCCGGCCCCTGCCTCTCTCCCTTCCTCACCCACACACAGGCCACCTACCCCCTCGCTCTCTCCCTCACCTTTGGTCCACTTTGGCTCCCACAGTCGCCCCCACCTCTCCTCCCCCACCTTCTCCTACCTCCCTCCCGACGCGCACGCGCCCCCGCTCTCTCCTTCTCTCTCGCCCGACGACCCGCCTTATTCCTTCCCCGGCGCCCTCCCCGGCCTTGGCCCGTCTTCCCACCCGCGCCAGGCCTCCTCCTCCACCCGCCCTGCCTCCCACCTACCACCCGGCCCGCCTCCTCTCCTCCCAGGCTCTCCTCTGCGCCTCCTCCGCCGCCCAGAGGCCCGCCTCACGACCCTTGCGTCCCTCCTCCTTCGCCTCTCCCGCCCGCTTGGCGTCCTCCGTCGAGCCGGCCGGCGCTCGCCGACCTCGCCGAGTTCCTCGCAGCGCATGTCGCCTGCACCGTCCTCCGCCCATCCCCGAAAGGCCGCCTCCGGCCTCCTCTGCTGCAGGCCTCGACCGCGTCGCCCCCGATGGCTTCGCCTCTGCCCGCCGGCACCCCCCCTCGCGGCCGCTTCCTCCAGCCGGCCCGACCTCGCCGCTGCTGTCCGTCTGCTCGGCCTTCCTCCGGCCGAAGTCGCGCACCCTCCCCCATCGCTCGCTCCTCCCTCCGCAGTAAGCCGTCACCGCCAGGATCCGTGTCGGCCGTGACTCTGTCTGCCTGCAGGGCACACCTCGCCACCACCAGTTTATTGCCATCGCACCGCCCGCCTCTGTCCTTCTTTGTTTTTCCTGCGGGCTGTGTCCCTTGCATCTAGTCGGGAGCTCAGAGTCTTGGTCAGTTTGGTTGACATCACGACAGGTTCTATCGGCTTACCCTAGCTCATGCGTGTTCCGGACCCAAGACCTCGTGCAACATCTTGTCTTGACGACACAGCCAGTAACGCAAGTATGTTTCCTGATTCAACAAGATCGCCACCGACAACGGAACCGCGACACTCCAAGATCTCCTTCTCGGAACCGAAGACCCCAAACCCGAAGGTCGATCTTCATCATGGACCAGCAAGATCTCCTTCACGGACGACCCCGGACCCGAAGACCACATGCGCGACAAGTTCTCCTTCCCGGATGCGATGCTCAAGAACCCGGACGGTAAGGACACCGACGCGAACGCCAAGTACTTCCTCGAGGACGCCAAGCTCGTCGAAATCCCGGACGCCAAGTACTTCATCCCAAACGCCATGACCGTCGACATGACCCGAAGACCACGGATACGCCAAGATCTACTTCCGTTTTCCGAGACCGATCCCCGAACCCTGTCGAACCCCGAACCCCAGAACCCCAAGATCGCCGAACCCTAATGTGTGAACCTTTTCCCCGAGCCCCTATTTTATAAATGCTATATATAAAACTTGTTGCATATAAAATTGCCATGCATGCATACTTGTCATGTGGTTTGGGGGCCTTATGCCGATTCACCTGATAATTAAATATGGGGCCCATATGCGGGCAAATCTAGCCTTATATTGGCCTCATTTAAATTTGTGTAGCGAACCGGTGATATATTTTGCCTTGTTCAGACAACATTTAAATTGCGGGGTAGCTAAACAACTATAACCATCTAATTAATTGTCGGGACCCTTGTTCCACCTAATATGACCTAATTGCATCACATATATGCCATGTCATACATCATACATGCATCATGCCCGATCTTTTGCCGTAGTATTAAATATTGCATCCGGTGTTTATTCTAGTGTTTTGCTTCTTCGCGGATAAGGCCGTTGAGTTGATGTGAGCTTCGCCCCGATCCTCGATTGAACCTTCGGCAATGTTTTCAGGCGAGCATCTCCCCCTTTCTACCTATCTTACTTTCTAGTATTTATTCCCTCCTGTTGATCTATTGCTATCTGTGTTGCGATGCTCTAGTTTT
The DNA here is from genome assembly GCA_030063025.1 of Avena longiglumis. NCBI lineage: Eukaryota > Viridiplantae > Streptophyta > Magnoliopsida > Poales > Poaceae > Avena > Avena longiglumis. Next base: position 185,161,849 of record CP125974.1, on the reverse strand, counting down.
CGTACCCGTGTTATTCCTTGCAGCCTTATATTGCCTTGGACACCTCCTATTACCTGTTGTTTGGTAGATAGTTGGACTTATGCCGTAGTCGCTGCTCAAGTCTTTGTTGCGTGTCGCTAATTGCCACAGTTGTTGGAGTATTTGCCGCATGTTTATTGTTGGAGATGATCAAGACTTTACTTACTGTTTAACAACTAAACTTGAAGTAGGTAAGCGAGGCAATTGGGCAATAGATGTTATTTGGTTGTTACCCGTCCACTTGTGTCCGTAGGACCCCGAGTACTTGATACTGTTCCTTGAATATTCGCTATCCACATCCGGAGGAGGATTATGGGACCCCCCCGAGCTTGATTCATTCTTATTTCTTGGGGCCACAAACTAGTTTGAGGTTTTATTTACTATCCTGTACTTATGCCATGCTTTCGCTTTATTACGATTGTGCGAGGCACCTGTAATGTTTAGGATCGGGACACGTTTTTGTGTGTCGACAAGCCCGATTTGGGTTCCCGATCGTTCATGACCGTCCACCCAAACCTTGGTCCGTCTCGAGTCGGCTAACCGTTCTTGGTGTACTCAATGGGGTGGCCCCGAAATATTTCTGAATCCTGTGATTGCTTTGTCGTGAAAGCCTCGTTGGGTTTTGATTTGGTTTTTCCGAGGTTGATCGAGTGTGTGTGTTGCTATTTGTGCACCTGCAGGTAAACTTTCAAAGCCGTGTCCGCGGTTATGGACGACTTGGAGCACAGTATCTCGATCATAGACAACTATAACTAAAGTAGTGCTATAAATTTGACTTTATAATGACTAGTAATCAGCTCCACTATAATGGAATGGCTAAATAAAACTACCAACAATTGCTTGTTTGGGTTGTCGCTTGCGACCATTGTATCTGACTAGTAAGTATTGCAACTACAACGGAATGGCTAAATAAAAGTACCAACAACTGCTGGGTTTTGGGTTATCTCATGCTAATTGTACCTGACTAGTAAGTGTTGCAACTAAAACAGAATGGTTAAATAAAAGTGCCCACTGCTTATTTTATCAGGATGACTATCTATATCTGACTAGTAATTGCTGCAACGATAACTGAATAAATAAAACTGCCAACTGTGTGAGTTCCTCGGCGGACTTCCTCGTTTGGTCTCGAGGGGGAAATACCAGGATGGGATTATTTGGTGTAAGATTCAGGTTGGATCCGAATAGCTCTTTCTTACCCCTCTCTGATAGCCGCCCGTTGTATCGAGTCTCTATAGGTTGTTTAGTGCATGCCGCGCTGCCGCTGCAGTCCACCATACCTATGTAGGCGAGGACCGCCGAATTCTAGCCTCGCCGTGTCTTGGCCTCGATCGACGCTCCTCTTTTTCCTTTGCCCTTTGTCGGCACCCCTTTTGTTTAAGCAGGTTTTGAGATCGACATCGTTAGCAGGGTTACCCTTCCGACTTGGCCTGGCAGGGTTATGGACGCCATTGGTTATTCTTCAGGGCTCTTAGCCCCATTTGCATCTTGTCCGTAGTCGGACGCCCTATCATTTTCAAGGTGATTTGGATCTTTGTTCTGTATATCTGTATTCTTGATTCATGGAGTCGTGTTGTATATATATCTGTTCTGTGGGTCCCATCGAGGACTGTTGTGTAATGTTATTACTTCGTTTTCCACCCGCACGAAAGTGCCTGGTGGGCACCTTTGAATCGTTTCTATGTGGGTTTGGCAAGTTTCGCTAAAACTTGCATAGGGTCGATTCTGAGGGTGTTACAACAATGCAACAATAAACCATAGTTTTCACTTCAAATGATACATCTAGGGTTCCAACATTTTTTGCCAAAGTTCCACCAAATTGCACAGATCTAATTGGACGAAAACGAGGGGGGGTGCAGATTACCTCTTGCTCACAAGGGAGGACGAAATCCACAAAGAAACAATGCCGATTTGAAAGGATTTGAAGGGAAGATGAATTGGGGGAGAGAGAGGAAGAGAGAGGTATGTTCGGGGTCGAGAGGGGAAGAAGAAAACTGTTTGGGGTCAGGTTTGGACAGCCACCCCGCGGGTTGGGCTGGTTATAAGTTCAGGGGCATGGCGCCGTCACAGGTGGATCCATCCTCACGTGTATGACGTTGGCGCAAATGGCGCCATACTTATGGCAGTGGGCCCATATGCCACGCCATCTTCCACGTCGGATGTCAGGATGGCGCAATTGCGTGGAGCGCCATAGACGCATGGCGTCATGCAGTGGCGGACCTTGAACAAAATCTTTGAGGGGGGCGTTGGAAGGGTGAGGGAAGAGGCAAAACAACTAGATGACATAAAAAATATAAGAGTGCTTAATAGTAGAGCTACCAGAATTTGAATTTATCGCATTTAGAGAAGCTTTGATCGAACTTCTCCTTGCTGTCTTACAAAATACATGCCTACCGTTAATATATTTGTTAAAGTTACTCTAATTTTTTACAAAATATAATTAAGCCATGGAATTAGTCATCACAAAACCATGGAATTAATCACGAATTTCTTTTACAAATTTTAACCACTTTCTTGTTAATTAGCTTGATATTCACGGACATGACGATTTGGCTCTCAGGTATAAATACATCTATTATGAAAAATCCATTTTAGGTGGATTTTCGGATATTCTCTTCCTTTTGTTCTGTAAAATGACTAAACTCCCCCCCCCCCTAACGGTTGACAATAACACAATTACACACATAGCAACATGCAAATCTGCAAGGAAAAATTGAGTAGTGCAAACTTGAGACCTAACTAGAGCTTCCACAATAAAAATGTAGAGGATGATAGCTAGTAAAAGCGGGGCTGCAGGAAAGCTAGCAAATAGGAGAGAATACAATTACTAAACGACGGAATGAGTAGGCTGCATGTTGGAGCTACGTTGCACTCTGCCTGCTACTTAGCCATGGAGAAAAAGGAAGACAGCCATGCAGCTCGATGCTCCTAGGCCGACGCAGAGAAGTGTGTCATTGAATGGTCAAATTTCTGAAAATACCACAGGGTAGTATAGAATTTTTTTTGCTGAGGGGCCACTGCCCAGGTTGGCCCTGGGAAGGTTCGCCGGTGACGCCATGTGTCATGGCATCGTGGCTACGACCATGGCTCCCTCGTGTATGGCGCCATAAAAGTAGGTTAGATCCGATAAATTATTAAAAAAGAGGGTTATTTTTTATGTTTTTCTTTAAATAGGTCATTTATGTGATTTTTGCCTCAGGAAAGAGCAACCTGAACGGACGCTATGTTTACAACGTGTCCCGATAAGAGAGGGCAAAGGATTAGTCGCATGCGGGGTGACGTCCCATGGTGCATGCACACGGCTGTGGGGTCCACGTGAGCTGGACAGGACGACGTACGTCATCCCCCAATGTAAACTGTAGCTAGGTTCTTCGTCTCCGTTGGCAATCTTGGATCGTTCTGTATTTTATCGGATCGCCCGCGGGTAGGGTAGGGACGTTGGGTGGTAGATACTTCTTCTATCCGGTTGTATACTTGTACTCGACCTCGAAATGTAAATTTGTTCGTAGCGAGTTTACTCTACGTTTTGGCGTGTCTGCGCACTGCGGGAACTGCCAAATTGGGTCCACAAATACTAAATCATTAACGAGGTGAAGAGTAATTTCGAGTTAGAATTCGACAAGAACAGGTTCACCTACGATGAGGTAATTAACTTGATCACCTCATCAGTCATCACCAACTTGCAGCTGCTGCCGCTCCGGTCCACTCCAGCTACGTGACGCAACCTCCGACCCCGCCCACCCTGTCACCTTCCGCCCGACGTCACCACACCCCCATGTGCCGATGTGCACCCTCTCCTATATATGCACACGCTCCGTGTCTCCCACTCCGTCCCCCCTCCCCTCCCCTCTCGCCGGATCTTGACGGCGACCGCACAATCAGGGGCAGCTACTTCATGCCGTTAGCCACACGCTACTCCCTCGTCGCAGGTCCCCCACCCAAGAACAACCCGTAAGCAACCAACCTATGCGCGCATCTCCTTCTCGCCGCCGCACATGCAGGAGGAGGGAGGGGGCGTGAGCTGCGCGGTCGCCGGAGAGGCGCCGACGCCGGCGAGCCACTGCGCCGGGCTCCTGGGCCTCACCATCAACCCGCCGGGCGGTGAGCCTCCCGCGGAGCGCATCGGGCGGCTCGTCCGCGAGAGTCCCGTCGTCATCTTCGCGCGGCGCGGCTGCTGCATGTGCCACGTCATGCGGCGCCTCCTGGCCGCCGTGGGCGCGCACGCCACCGTCATCGAGCTCGACGAGGCCGCCGAGGAGGCCGCGGCGTCGGCGGCCGCAGCCGCCACCGTGCCGGCGCTCTTCGTCGGCGGCTTGCCGGTGGGCGGGCTCGACGGCGTCATGGGGCTCCACCTCAGCGGCCACCTGGTCCCGCGCCTCAGGGAGGTGGGCGCCCTCTGTGGCTAGCCTGCCTGCTTGCCGTCCGGCCGGTCGCGTCACGTGCGCGCCCCGTCGCTCCGATCACTCCCGCCTTATCCTCTGTATACACTGTATATATACTTTGAGTTTTACTACAGCCGTTAATTTCTCTATCGCCCCTTTTGCTTTCTTCTTACGTCTGCAGCTGCGCATTATACGTCAACTTCTGAGTATTTTGGTCTTCATCTTTTCCGTTCAATATTGTAAACACTTTGTATAGTTTAGTCGCTCTTTGTAGAAATTTAAGTGTGCAATATGAACCGAATACGTGTGTACTTCCCTGAAAAAAGAAATGAATAAGAGCATACAGTGTGCGCAGTTGGAGTGAACTCTGGTTAACTAATTTGTAATGATGCGAGATAAGGTATTATAACACGCGAGTGGGTGATGTTTGTAGACGTCACTCGAAAGAAGGATCCCCGATCCCCGTCCTAATCAAGATAGTTTAGCTTCTGGACTTCTGTGAGATATGTTTGAAAATATAAGATGTTTTAGATTTGTAAAGGAAATGTATCTAGACATCTTTTAATGTCTAGATTCATTAAACCTAGACACTAAAAGGTGTCTAGATACATTTTCTCCACAAACCTAAAACATCTTATATTTCTAAACGCAGGGAGTACATGAGAAACATTTCAGGCAATGGTTGTAAGGAGTACTTGCTAGGATTCAATATTTGTTCACATGAATTCGAATACAAGGTGGGGTCTTCTTCCCCCTCCCCCTCTTGTTGTCTCCTCCAGGCGACAGAGGGGGCGAACCCCTAGCCTCCAGCCGCCATCCCCCTCCCGTCCCCCTTATAGTCACCCCCAGAGAGCCGCCGACCAAAGGTGAGTGTCGCCAATGAAGGTGCGACAGGGATCTGGCCTCCTGGATCTTGCGCGGCAGAAGGGAGGAGGTTCTTGCGTAGGCGGGGGCTCGCTCGCCATCATGAATGTTGTTGCTTCTCACCGCCTCCTCTGTGCATTTTCCCAGGTCGTCAAGTCGAGTTGCCGCTCTTCCCTAGTGGTGGGTGTCGATCTGGGTCTTGGCCCTTGGCTGGAGCGGCCTTTGGTGGGGAGGAGATGTCGACGCTGCCCTTGCTGGGGGCTCTGGAAGATGGGGCGGCGACTCTGATACAATGGAAGTCGCGGGGCGGGGGCCGTGGCTCAAGTGATAGCTGGAGTTCATGGTCGTCCAGACGGCATGGCGTCCGATGAGCGGCGTGTTGTGGGTGTGTGCAGGAAGCTATTTCAATGGCTGGCCACACTCAAGATTGGAGGTGGAGTCCCTATCGGGGTGAAAACCCACCAAGCTTTGTCTTGGCCGGTAGTGGCGATGCTCATGGGCGCCATTCCCTTCTTGAAGGCACCATCGTGGATCTTATCCCATTCCTCCCTGATGCTCCGGGTGAAAACCCTAGATCTTTTGATCGGGCCATGGCGAACTCTAGTGTCGTTCCTTTCTTGAAGACGCCGCCTTGGAGTCCACAGATTGTCTCTCTTCCGATTGTAGTGTGGTGGCAGTCACAGTGGCGTTTGTTGGTGCGGAGTCATTTTGGTGTTGGCGCATTTTGGCAGGGTGCAGCGTGCGCTCGTGCGCGGCTAGATCTCTAGGGTGAGCTCTTGACCGCCGGTACCACATTTCTTGTCGACCAAGGATAGGGATCCCTAATGAGTGCATTTTTGAATCATATGTACCTTATGTTTTTGCATGAGTAGCAGTAGGATTTTAGTACTTTATGGTGCTCGCGTGCACTTTTTATGCATGTTTCTATAGGATTTTAGTACTTTATGGCGCTTGCTGCAGCATGGATCATTGGAGGCCAAGGCATTATCTCCATCATCAACCGTTGCTTCTTCATCGCCATCACCATTCCATCTCATTTACCTATCTTGTTGTAATCTCAATTACTATTGTGGATTTGCACTTATTATCATCCATCTACTTGTATTCATTTCATATGTCCATGATAATGTTGTTGATTACCTCCATGAATAAGTAGTTTACTCTATGATACGCCCAATTTGCATCACCATTCTATATCATAATTTACCTCTATTCATTGATATTTGTCTTATTATGAGGTATTACTCATGGCTTTTCACCTGTTTATGCATGTTGGATGATTCCTGGAGGATGGACTGCCGGAGTCTGGATTCTGATGGAAAAGAAGGCGTTTCGGTGCAGTTTCACGAAGATCAGAAAAATATCAGAAATATATGGAAACATATTATTTTACTAGAAGACGAAGGAAGCCAGAAGGAGGGACGGAGATGGGCCTCAGGGGGGCCACACCCCTCCTAGGAGCAGGCCCACCTAACCCCGCGCCTAGGGAAGGTGTGGCCCACATGCCCGGCCTCCGACTCCGCCCCTTCACCTATATATTCCCTACGGAACCCTAATACCAGGGGGGCGACCACAGATAGATTTCCGCCGCCTCTGGGGGGTGAAAAACACCGAGAGAGAAAGATCTCTCCGGCAGACAGATTTTTGCCGGGGGAATTCCTTCCCAGAGAGGGGAGACCGTCGCCATCAACACCGTCATCAAGCTAGGATTCATCGGGATCATCATCAGCATCATCCACACCATCATCTCCACCAGCACCATCACCACCACTTCATCCCAATGTAACAATTGTGTTGGATATTGCTTTAGTTCTTAGGGGAAACTTTCCCGGTGTTAATTACTATTGTAGTTGATGCTTGTGAGTGGAAGCATTGGATTATTGTTTATGTTCAGATTGTTATCCATTATCATATCATATTTGATCTTGATCCATATAATATCTTGTGAGTAGTTCGTTTAGTTCTTGAGGACATGGGAGAAGTCATGTTGTTATGAATCTGTGATGAGTTATTATTCAATGGTTTAGTATTTAAGTTGTGGTGATATTCTTCTAGTGGTGTCATGTGAACGTCGACTACATGATACTTCACCATTTATGGGCCTAGGGGAATGCATTGTGTATTTGGATACTAATCGTGGGGTTGTCGGAGTGACAGAAACCTGAACCCCCGTTAGGACACCTTTGCACAAGGGAGTATAGGATCTCAGAGTTTAAGGCTATGGTTAGATTTATATCTTAATTACTTTCTTGTAGTTATGGATGTTTGCAGGGGGTTTAATCACAAGTATGTATTAGTCCTAGGAAGGGCGGTATGTTAGCACAGGTTCACCCACACAACACTTACAAACACCAAAGAAGGGTACTCAGCTATTTGAAGTGAAAGCACTTGACAGAATTCCCATGTGTCCTTGAGAACGTTTGGTACTTATAAGTATTTCCACCGGCTTGTCCTTTGCTAAGAAAGGATTGGGCCACTTGATTTGTTTGTTCGTTACTTCTATTACTTTCTCTTTGTTTTGTTTCTTTGTCAGAAAACCACTAAAAATCCGTTTGCTAAGTATTCACAGGGATTTCCTGCTCCATACCATCGCTCAAAGACCTTCGCTCGTTGGGATCGACACTCCTATTTATCGAAAGTACTACGATACACCCCCTATTGTGGGTTATCAAGACTATTTTCTGGTGCCGTTGCCAGGGAGTGAAGCGCTATTGAAGAGTGGAACTGGTAAGGGAAACTTTTACTATGAGTATTGCTTTTGTTACTACTTGTTACTTTGTTCCCAATATGGATAACCCACTTGGTTTTCTGTTTGGGAAAACTACTACCACTGCTATGGTAGAAGATGAACCACCACCTGTTGAAATAGATCCTTTTAAGATACCTACAAGTATTGTTAATCGTGTTATGGATAATTATTATTTTGGGGATGGAACTGTCCATCCTGGTGATCACTTGTTTTTTATCCATGAATTATGCGGGTTGTTTAAGTGTGCATGTATCACAACTAAACATGTGAAGAATAATTTACTCTCTATATCATTGAAAGGAAGGGCTGAAGAATGGTATAAGCTGCTGAAGAATGGACAATCCATGGAATGGGAGGAAATATTACCTCTCTTTTATTCTAAATTCTATCCTCCTAGTGAGATTCATAAGGATAGGAATCTGATATATAACTTTTAGCCTCGTGATGGACAGAGTACATATGAAGCTTGGGGGAGATTGAAGTTACTAATGCTTAAATGTCCTATTCATGAACTCCATAAAAATATTATTATCAATAACTCGTATGCTAGGCTTTCTCTTCATGATAAAGATTTACTAGATGCTTCTTATGATGGATCATTCACACGTATGAAGGAAGAAGCTAAATGGGATCTCCTAGACCGTATTCAAGAGAACACTGAAGCATGAGAGAATGACAAAGGAAGAAAGTCAGGTATAAATTATGATTATGAATGCATTAAATCCTTTATGGGAACTGATGACTTCCGTGATATAAGTACTGAGTATGGTCTTGATTCCCAAAGTATTGCCAATTTTTTTAAGGCTTTTGCCTCCTACATAGAAATTCCTAAAAACAAGTGGAATAAGTACCATGCACCTTATAAAGATGTTGGTAATCATATTCCTAGTAGAAATACTGAAGTTTGTACTATTGATCGTACTGTGCCTGAACCCTATGTTGAGAAAACACCTTTCCCAGCTAAGGTAAAGGAGTATTCTATGATAATTAGTGCGAATAACAAAGGTACAAAGAAAGTTGTGGAATCTGATGAGCAAATAAACAATGAACCCGTGGTAGCTATTGTGAAAGATCTTATCACTAGAAATATAAAATATAGAGGATGGGCACATTGTCTTCTTTGAAGACGCTTCTAATATTATTTCGCATCCTAGTAAAGCTAGAAAAGCTAGTGTCCTTGTGCTTTCTGTTAAAATTGGGATCATTGTTATTATGGTTTATGTGATATTGGTGCTAGTTCTAGTGTTATTCCTTATGAGCTTTACAAGGAAATTATGCATGAAATTAGTCCTTGTGAGATTGAGGACATTGATGTGGTTATTCACCTTGCTAATAAGGAAACCATTTGCCCTATTGGTATTGTAAGAGATGTCGAGGTTCTTTGTGGTAAGATTAAGTATCCTGCTGATTTTCTTGTGCTTGGTTTTGCAGCTAGTAAAACTTTTCCTATCATTTTTGGTAGACCTTTCTTGAACACTTGTGGAGCTATTATAGATTGTAAGAAGGATAAAGTTTTAACTAAGTTTGATGGAGATTCTTATGAGTTTAACTTTTCCAAATTTGCTAAAGCTCCTTGTGAAGGAGAGCTGAGGCATGGTATAAGCTGCTGAAGAATGGACAATCCATGGAATGGGAGGAGATGACATCTCTCTTTTACTCTAAATTTTATCCTCCCAGTGAAATCCATAAGGATAGAAGTCATATATATAATTTTGGCCTCTTTATGGAGAGAGTACAGCTCAAGCTTGGGGAGATGAAAGTTACTAATGCTTAAATGTCCTATTCATGAACTCCCTAACAATATTATTCTCGACAACTTTTATGCTAGGCTTTCTCTTCATGATAAAGATTTACTAGATGCTTCTTGTGCTGGATCATTCACACGTATGAAGGAAGAAGCTAAATGGGATCTCTTAGACCGTATTCAAGATAACACTGAGGCTTGGGAGAATGACAAAGAAAGAAAGTCAGGTATAAACTATGATTATGAATGCATTAAATCTTTTATGGGAACTGATAACTTCCGTGATATTCGCAATGAGTTTGGTCTTGATTCCCAAAGTATCGCCAAATGTTTTAAGGCCTTTGCCTCTTACATAGAAATCCCCAAGAAGAAGTGGAATAAGTACCATGCTCCGTATAAAGATGTTGTTAGTCATGTTCCAGTTAGAAGTACTCAAGTTTGTACTACTAATCACAATGTGCCTGAACCTTATGTTGAGAAAATTCCTTTTCCAGCTAAGATAAAGGAGTATTCTATGATTATTAGTGCAAATAACAAAGGTACCATGAAAACTGTGGAGCCTGGTAAGCAATTGAATGCTGAACCTGTGGTAGCTATTGTGAAAGACCCTGTCACTAGAAATAGAGAGGATGAGCACATTGTCTTCTGTGAAGACGCTTACAATATTATCTCTCATCCTAGTAAAGCTAGAAAAGCTAGTGTTCCTGTGCTTTCTGTTAAAATTGGTGATCATTGCTACTATGGTTTATGTGATATTGGTTCTAGTTCTAGTGTTATTCCTTATGAGCTTTACATGGAAATTATGCATGAGATTGATCCTTGTGAGCTTGAGGAAATTGATGTGATTATACACCTTGCTAATAAGGAGAACATTTGCCCCATTGGCATTGTAAGAGATGTGGAGGTTCTTTGTGGTAAGATTAAGTATCCTGCTGTTTTTCTAGTGCTTAATTCAGCAGCTAGCAGAACTTGTCCTATCATTTTTGGTAGACCTTTCTTGAACACTTGTGGACCTATTATTGATTGTAAGAAGGAAAAAGTTTTAACTGAGTTTGATGGAGATTCTTATGAGTTTAACTTTTCCAAATTTGCTAAATCTCCTTGTAAAACAGCTTGCCTAATAAAGATTTCAAGATGGAACAACTTGCTTCTATTAATCTGGTTTATGACCTTGGACCTCTTTTTGGTGACTGTAAGTATGCTCACTCAGATGATAAAGTTGTTGCCAGTGATAGTTATATTGTCAACTTTATTCAAAGTGCTACTGGAAGTTATTACGAGAGTGGGAAACATGGTTTTATGCATCTCAATAATGTTAAGTTTCTCCGTTTTATGTTGAAGGCTTTGAAGTTGCATTTGTTTTTTCCTACCTATGCTAGTGGCTTTTTGTTTCAACAATTAATTTTCTCATGCTACTCCCATGCATAGGAAGTGGGTTAGACTCAAGTGTGTTGGTTATTTGATTCTTGATGCTTTTTTTCACTCTAGATTTATATCTCCTTTGTGAGAATCTTTGAAAGTCTCAGGCCTAACTTAAAGGCATAAAAGAAAAGTACTTGTTGGGAGATAACCCAAGAGTTTCGTTGAGTCTTGGAAGTTATTACCTCTGTAATAACCGCTCCTTATCCTTTTTTTTGGTTTTTGTGTCAAGTTCAACTACTTTTGTGAAGTAGAGGAGTTGTGAAAAGTGGCTGTCCTAGGACAGATTTTGTGTTGAACCGTAAAAATTCGTGAGGGAGCTCAGTACGTCGGACGGAGCTGTATTTTTCTGAGCTGGTTCTCCAAGTTGTTACCCAACTTTCATTAGTACACTTTTTGATTTGAGCAACAGAAGGTTTTCTAAAAAATCAATCTTTACCTGCTAGTCTATTTTGACAGATTTCTGTTATCATTTGCATTTGCCTCTTATAGAAGCCTTTGTTTTGATGGATTTCAGTTGAAGTGTGAACCTAAAGGTTTTTTTTTGTTTTGCTTACACTAATGTTGCCATTGAAGCTTGTGTATTGCCTTGTAAGGAAAGGAAATTTCCAGGAGAAGGAGAAAAGGAGTCTGCAGAGTTCATCTTTGAATAGGTAAAACTGGTGAAAACATAAGGTTTGTGAAACTCCAATATTTTAATACTTTTGATGTTTTCAACACATAAGGGAAGTTACGAGACGAAACTGAAGAGGAACCGGAGTCCGGGGTGGACGAACCCACCCCAGGCGTGGACCCAGCCTGGCCGCGCCTGGATGTGGTTTGACACCCTCGAGCTTCGACTCCGCTTCGTTTCTGTATCAAAACCTTCCTTATGCATTGAAACTTCATAATATATAACCCCTCGGGTTTCAGAGGTTCTTGCACCGTGTTCTCGTCGTGTTTTCGCTTCGATCTGTTTCTGTCAGGAAATCTTCTCAAGTTTAGAGCACCATGGTCTCCGCCAACGACAAAGGCAAGAAGCCCGAGGAATACGATCCTCGCAAACCCAATGTAACATCCCAGCATTAGAGCCTAGAAATAAGCTGAAACCAGATGTGTGCATTGCATTCATGCATAGAAAATCCGAATAATTTTCGCGCTTTTGAACAAAACTTGTCAAAGTGATTGAAGCTTATCTTAACTTGATGGAATTGAAGTAGACCATCAAGTTGACTGTGATAAGTTTCAATATGACCTTTGCTAAAACCTTATTTTGGGTAAGGGATATTTGATCTAAGGGTAGATCAAATGAAGTAAAAAAGTTAAACTCTAATACATTAGGATTTATATTTGATCCATAGGTGATCATATCATAGTATTCATTATAATAACTCATGAGTACCAAGTTAAGGATATAACACAAATAATAAGAATGTAACAACTATATCTTAATCTCTTATGCTTATACCATGAGTATCATGGTAATAACTAACCCTACTTCTTAAGTAAGATTGAGTTGGAAAGAAACTAAGTTTAGATCATTCACCATATATATTTCTTTCCATATCAATCCTTATCATATCTATTCAGTTAGATTCAATATCTGTTGTTCATCAATATTGAGAACTCAACTATTGATTCACCAACTCTCAATCTATCAACTCTTGACTAGAACACAGCTTACATTTAAGTGTCTATAAAGAAACAACTAAGAAGAGGTAAATAGTAATGCTAGTTTTAGATATCATCTATGGGATGGGAGTGGTTGAAGGAGAATAAATCAATGTGATAATTAATAAAGTTCAACTCACTCCTGAAATGATAGAAGAGTTATTGGGATATATAATTATAGGGTAGGAAAGAAGATTACAAGGAGGAATCCTGAAGATAGTTACTAGTAGTAATTCTATTACATCAAGTGGGCATAGTCCATGATTAACAACCTTAATCCAATTAAAGATACTAAGAAGATAATTCCAATACAATTGTAAGGTTGTATTGATAAAGCCTTGTTTAGCCAACTAAAAATCTAAGCTATAAATGATTAAAGGATTATAATGATCATGCCTTGCTCACCAGGGTTGTATACTTATATCTTGTTTAAGTGTCATTGGTGGGTAGAACAAAATTGAAAACCTAGTATAGATAAGTGATCCTAGAGTAGTTATTACAGGTCACATTAATATAGTGTGAGGTTGGAATATGAGTTATTAGAGTAGATGTAAGACAGTATGATTCAATTAAAGCTAATGTAGCATAGAGTTATGGAAGTAGTGTTATCCATCTTAAAGGATAGTAAGTTTTAAAGAAAGGTAGTTTGATGTATATATCTAATGGAGAAATATTAGTGATGGATGATTAAGTAAGATTATGATTGGAGTTGGAAAGAACTACTTGTTGGATTAAAGATTTTCAAAAGTAAGAGTAATGGGTATCACCAAGCTAGGATATGAGAAAACTATAAAATGCTTTAGAATCAAACTTATTGGATTCATCCATGAGTTTAGAAGATTAATAGGTGAATAGGAATATTGTTGTGAAGTAAAGATCATCATGTTCACCATAATGATGGATAGGAAGAAGTAGTATATCTAGAAAGAGAATTCCTTAATTAGAAATCCAGGATTGTGAATTATGGAACATAAACATTCTTGGGAAACATCCAACTCTAAATCTTAAACCAAACATAATATCCATTTCAGGTTATTGATCCATCATCTTATGTCTATATCACTTTATAGGAATATTCTCCTATAAAAAATCACATGATCACATCTCTGTCAATTCCAACCATCATAATTATATGTGCTTTAGAGTATCTTTATCAATTCCTTTCTATAAAGCATTCTAGATATAACTTTCTATTTTAAAAAGGTGATGTCATCAAATATCACAAACAGAAGACAATATGCTTAGTTATTAAATCTTTTCTCACATCAACAAATAAATATAAGTAAATTAAGAACCCTCAATTTCTATGTTTACCATAATAAATATATACAATACCAATTTCTAAATTATTCAAAGTAGTATTAACCATATTAATTTCTTTTGTATTTCATGCATCAAATAATTATATAGGATCATTATACATATAAAAATTTCTATTCAAACTATGAGTCAACTAGAGTTTAGTTTATGAACAAATAAGAAAATATCATATAATAAAGCTATGGTGTAATGTAGAAAGAAAAATGAATAATAAGGGCTTCTACATAATATAAAAGGGTTTTCGATAGAAAATAAATAAAGAAATAATACCACTATTTGACAAACTCATAAAAGAACTTGAATATACTTTATTAATGCTACAATCATCCAGCAAAGCAAGTCTATAAAGATAATTCAAATCAAATAAGTAAAATTCAAATCTGAAAGTAAAACAGAAAATAGAAAAAAGGAAAACAAAGAAAAAAAGTTTCTTGGCTGTGGCCCAACTCCTCTCTGCTTACCTGTCGCCCAGGTGCAGCCCACAAAAGCCCAACATCCAAGCCCAGATCATTCACTTCTATAACCGACATGTGGGACCAGGGAGGGACTGCGGGTTGAGCTTGAAGAAGTGCTAGGGGGTTATTCGAAAAATAGCACGTCGTCGTCTTCCTCCATCTGGAAGCAGCTCGATTGCGAGGCCGAGGCATTCCGCCGTCGTCCTTGCGCCAAGATCCACGCCGCTGTCGCCAGGAGAGGATAAGGAGGCCACCGCGACATCCCCGTTCGTCCTCATCCCCATTTCCCCCTCTGAAACTCTCACTGCCTCGTTCCCAACCATGTCGAAACCCTAGCTCGGAGGTGAGCCGGTGCCGGTGATTCCGTGCTTGCCTCGGCCAGATAAGATCACAAGGGAGACCGCCATGCTATTCTCATTCGATTGTCCTAACTCGCACTAGCGGAGGAGGCGCGAATCAACCCAATCGCACCCTCGGTTCCCTTCGTTGTTCATCGACCGCACCGCCGTCTCCGACCTCGCCTCGCCGAATCAACCACACCATCGCGTTCCTGGTGAGTCACTGAATCTCCTCACATGCACAAATGCCTTGTTTTCTTCCTAAATCCACGCCACCATTGTAACATCCCAAAAATATGAAACTTGGATCATCAAACTCTAATCATCAAAATTTAGGATTAACAAAAACTTTTCTAAACAAAAATATGAAAGCATGCATGTGTGTATGCATTCCAATTTGGATTCTTTTGAATTACCTTGCTTGTGTGTTTCTTTGCTTGCAAAAGGATTCTTAGGTGAAATAAACATCATCTAAACAATCCCCACACTTCTCCCAAAGACAAATAAATCAAAACAAACAAAATAAGGGAATGGTCACTTTGGCCAATTTAACTCCCATGCCTACTTTGGCTATCTCTAACTTTCAAAACTTAACAGAAACTTGTTTGTATCCTTACACCCCTTGAGAGTACTCATAACAAAGTACCAAGGACCACCTTGTGATCATCCAAAAAAATTTGAATGCATAGTTTAAATGACAATTCAAAATTGAATCTATATCATATGGGAAGATCCCACTTTTGCAAAAACCACTCAAACAAGCTCAACTTTCAAAACCCAAGCATCCAAAGACTCACCAGCACATGCCTAGCACACCCACCAAAAATCTTTTCAAAATTCAAAACTTGAATTCATGCGGCCATTTCATCAAACACCTTGCAGATTCAAATCAAACAAATCAAAACACTATAGTGTGCAGTGTTTTGGGCCTAACTTGTTCCCTCTCTGGACACCACTAGCCTTAGTAGATCATCTAACGACCCTACCTAATCCCTAGCACCACTATAAGCTTGACAATGTCATCAATGGTGAACAGTCAAGAACACCCATACCACCCCAGTGTGGACAACAGGCTAGAGGAAGAACTAGCCATGCCAACCTTGTCTGGGAGGTAGCCCATGCCTCACCGCCCCCTCTCGACCAGCCCTGCCTCGTGGACATCAGCCAGAACCGCCAGGAACGCCCCGGCCGCGTCATGCCGACCCATGCCGCCATCACGCCGCGCGTTCCCATTCAACCAGACCACCCCGAGCCCTCGCCGCCCGCCAACATGCTCTCCACTGTCCCAGGAGACCTCCAGACATGCCCATTTCACCGCCCATACCCCGCTCGCCATCGAAGACGCCGCCTCTGCTGCGCAGAACGTCAAGCGTTCCAGACCGTTTTCCACCGCCCCTACACGCGCATTAAAGCCATAGAGCATCGCCAGGAGACCACCGATCGATCGCCACCCTCGGCCATGCCTCTAGCAGCCCGTAGCCATGTCGCCACCGTCGCCTGCCCATCCCGTTCGGTCTCGTCGTCGAGACTATAAATAGAGGCCTCCCCCGCTCAAACTCTTCACACCATCTCACTCCCCTCTCCTCACTGATCGTTCTACCCCGTTCCCAGAGCCAGGCGAGCAGCGCATCGTCGGAATTTGGCCGAAGCCCGCCGCTGCTGGAGAAGAAGGAAGCCAGTGATTGGAGACGCCCCAGGAGAAGTTGTCGGTACCAGGAGGTTCGCCGTCGTTGACTTCGTCGTTCGCCCACCTCGCCGACCCTTGCCTGAGCCCCGGTGAGCCTCCCACGACCCCACCTGCCGCGTTATGGTTCTGTCTCGCCGGCGCTGCCCGACGTGGACGATGAACCAGAGCCGTTGGATTAGAACTAGATCCAAGACACCACGTTGCCCCGTACCGCTTCGCACCCCCCCGTCTCACTGACGCGTGGGGACAGCAACTTAACCAGCCCGCGTAAGCGCTAAGCGTAGTAGGCCGGCCCATTTTCTCTTCCCGCGCAGCCCACTCGATTGAATTTGGATTTTTCCATTCTCATTCAAACACAGTTCTGTACCTAGTTTCAAAAATCAACCCAGCTTGATTCAGTGAACCAAATTGAATGAAACCAATTTTGTTAGAAAGGTCTAGAAATGCTGAATCCAAGCCCGTTGGATTCAAATCATATGGTTTTGTAGATCACCCTTGGTAAAAATAACAAGGCAGAAGCTTTTCTGCATTCAAACATTTTTCAAATTTAAACCATAATAGCTTTTGAGTTGATTCCAACTCTCAAAAATCACAATTGATCATACCTTTTAGAATATATAAAAATATATGGGTTTACTTATAGAAATAATGTTCAAGTAATAAAAGAATGCCACATAGGCATTTCTAGTCACTTATTTTATTTAAAATAAAAAGGTTAAACCTTATTAAATTGTGACACCACTTTAAATCACATTCCCATGAACTGAAATATGTGGTGATGACATGTGTCAACATGATCCCATGCTTGGTTTGTAGAATATTAAATCTTAAGTAGTTTTTCAATGAGTAGAAATTACTTTTATAAAAATAAAATCATTAAGTCAAGTGCTTGTAATGATAGTGATTATGCTAGATCATCTATAGAACCCCTTTGTGTGATGATTGAAAGTAGTTAAGTATTGTTTGGTGATTGTGTACCTCGTATTTATTTATAGAGGCTAGTACTGACCAAGGATACGAGTAGGAAGGAAGATACTATGAAGAAGAAGCCGATGAGAACTTCAACCACTGCTATGCACAAGGCAAGCCTAATACTACTAGTTGAATGTGCAAGCTAACACTTGCAAGATATTAGACTTTAGAAAGCCTTACCATGCCAACCATATGCCTTAAGAATATGTGGTTATACCCACTTGATAACCCCATCCTAATTTTACTTGCAAGCTTTTTTACTTTAGGTCTTTATCAAAGCTTTCTTTTAGAGTTTACTTAAGTGACTTGTAGATTCTAGGAAGTTAACTGAAGGTTGCATAAAGAGCATAAATTTTGGCCTAAGCTAGATAATCTTGATGTCATCCTAAGGCATGAGATTGAACCTAGTGAAAATTTCACTAGTTTATCACCCCTCATTAGTACTCATACCCCCCTCCCGCTTGTAGATGCTAGTGCTAAGCATAAAACTTGATCAACTTTAGATGGGATTACTTGGTGAAAATGGTTATGAAAACCTTAGAATGATGGATCATTCTACTGAGATGTTTTGACATGAGTTTCCACACACCAGATGATTTTGGTGATGAAAATAAGGCATGAGCCTTAGCCATTTATAAAACTGATGGTTGTCTGGATGCGATACCATTCCAATTTTTCCGTACAACCACAGTACCCGAAGATTGGGTAGGGCTTGACTGGAAACTTATATACCTTAGTATTGGTTCCCTCACGGCCATGGTCTGAGCTGAGGATACCTTGTGAAGATTGTCCACATGTGCAGTACCCAAGATGACAGTTGGTCATGGTTGGGAGGCCAAACTCACATGAGAGGTGCTTATACTAGGGCGTGTAATTGAAAGGTTAGGTTTGATTATCCGCATACTGAGTATGGTGACTTCAGGATTTGTTCCTGACGGATGTATCGAATGTTGTTGTGAAAGTGTACAATCTCTGCAGAGTGTCAAACTATTCGAATAGCCGCGTCCGCGGTTATGGACAGTTGGAGTGGCCATATTGTTCCCCCGTCAGATGATTTCAAAATGACTTGTGAAATGAATGGAGATTTTGACTTGACCACAACAGAGTTGTGACATGAGATACAAATTCCCACTTAGGTGTTATAAAATTTGAGCTTTCTCTTGCTTCCGAACTTAGTAGATGTAAATCTGGCTTTTGCAAAACAACCCTAGAGCTTAGTGTCCTACTACAAAAACCCTTCGCTTGTTAGTATTAGTTTGCGAGTACTTAAAGAGTACTCATGGCTTTGTCCCTGGCTATTCCCGTGGCCATACTATGAAGAGGAGTACCAGGATGATGGACCCCAGGAAGGTTACTGTTGGAGATATGCCCTAGAGGCAATAATAAATATAGTTATTATTATATCTTTGTGTTTATGATAAATGTTTATATTCATGCTATAATAGTATTAACAAGGAAACATTAATACTTGTGTGAATTGTAAACTTAAATTGAAGTCCCTAGTATAGCCTCTATACTTCACTAGCTTGTTGGTTGATTAAATGATTGAGGTTTCCATATCATGAACATTGAGATGTTATCAACAACAAGATCATATCGTTAGGAGAATGATATGGTGGACATACTCCTATTGATAAGCGTAGCATAAAGATCAAGTCATTTCAATAGTTCAATTGCTATATGCTTTCTGATACATAGTAACCTAATTCCTTCGACCATGAGATCATGCATATCACCTTTACCGGATGGATGCTTTGATGACATCAAACACCACACCGTAACTGGGTGGCTATAAAGGTGGCATTAAGTGTTCGGAAAGTATTGGTTGAAACACATGGATCAAGAGTGGGATTTGTCCATCCACATGACGGATAGATATACTCTGGGCCCTCTCGGTGGAATGTCATCCAATTGGCTTGCAAGCATGTGACTTGGTCACAAGGGATCACATATCACGGGAACGAGAAAAGAGTACTTATCGGTAACGAGGTTGAACTAGGTATGCAGAGATACCGACGATCATAACCTCGGATAAGTAAACTATCGTGAGACAAAGGGAAATTGGTATCGTATGTAAGTGGTTCATTCGATCGCAAAGTAATCGTAGAAATATGTGGGAGCCATATGAATTTCCAGATTCCTCTATTGGTTATTGTTCGGAGAAGTGTCTCGATCATGTCCGCATAATTCACGAACCGTAGGGAGACACACTTAAGGATTCGACGTTGTTTTGAGTAGTTATGGTATTATGAGAAAGAGACCGAATGTTGTTCGGAGTCTCGGATGGGATCCGAGATATCACGAGGTGATCCGGAATGGTCCGGAGAATAAGATTCATATAAGGAAAGTCCCGTTTCGGAGTTCGGGAATGATTCCGGTGTTTTTCATCGGGAATGTTCTAGAAGGTTCCGGATTGTCCCAAGACCGGGGGAGGGTACATGAGTGTGTCATTGAATGATTGCATCATGTACTAAGTGTTCTTGCTGTTCCAAAAACATGAAAGTCAAATTGCCAGTTTGAAAGTCAAACGGCTAAAACAGGAAACTGTGGGAAACAGGAAACTGTGGGAAACAAGCAAGAGGAGTTGGAACCAACTTGGAGGAGGAGTTGGACTCCTCCAGGCCGGCGCCCAGCCCTAGGCCGAGTTGGGGAGGGACTCCCTCCCTCCCCTAGCGCCAAGGCCCCTCCACCTATATAAGGAGGGGCAGGGCTCCTCCTAGAGACACACAAGTTTCCACCTCTAATCTCGTTTAGAGCCGTTTGGTTTAGAGCTTCTAATTGCTTTAGCCTGGTTTAGAGCCTTCTAATTGGTGTGTCTAAATCTCTAGACCACTAATATCCCTCTCTCATAATCCACCATACTCGCCGGCTTAAGGAAGCCTCATGGGATCTCCCTCTACTTCCTACCACGCCACAGTTGCCGGAATCGCGAGGAGTGCTACAACCTCCGCCTGCCTGGAACAAGGGAGAGGAAGGTCTTCGTCGAAATCGAACGTGTGACCGATCATGAAGCGCTTTAACGCAGCGCCGGAAGGATCGCCCACACGATCTTGAGATCGGAAAGAGTACGACTACATCACCCACGAAAATCCGCCTCGTTAAACACTTTGGAATCTTCGAGGGTAAGTTATTCCATCGACTCGTTACAATCTAGTAGATAGATCTTGGCTTGTTTGTTTGTATGCGATAGAAAATTTTGTTTTCCATGCTACGAACCCTCAAAGGGTATCGAGCCGTGTCTATATGTAGATCTGTTGCACGAGTAGAACACAATGGTCATTGTGGGCGTTGATGCTTTTATAGATTGCTTTTTGTGTACTTTGCATCTTGCGGTATGTTGGGATGAAGCGGCTAACCTTACATGACATCGTTCATGAGACTTGCTCCACGCTTGACATGCAACTTGTATTGCATAAGTGGCTTTATGGGTGCTGTTTCTCCTAGCATAGTTAAGATCCAATTTACAACGGTAATCAACAATGCTAGTATCAATGTTGTGGTTCTTGTTCGTAAGTTAGAACGACACTTATTGAAAGCCCCAAACCACGTAAAATATGCAAAGAAAGTAGAGGCGTCTAACTTTGTTTTGTGGGTGCTTGATGATGTGATATGGCCATCATTGTGATTATATTTGATGTATGCAATGTTCCTTATTGTAAGTTGGCAACCGCAGAGCCATATGGTTGTCTTTAATTTATGTTAAGACCCGTGTATATTCAAAGTAGTTGTAATAGTTGAAGCCGTGGGCGACAACCATGGTGAAGCGTCATTGACCTTGATGCAATGCCGGTGATGATGGAGATCATGTTCGTGCTTGAAGATGGAGATCGGAAGCACAAAGAAGAAAGGCCATATCATATCACACATTATGAATTGCATGTGATGTTAATCCTTTATGCATCTTGTATTGCTTAGTAGACGATGGTAGCATTATAAGATGATCCCTCATGCACATGAATTTCAAATCATAAAGTGTTCGCCCTTAGTTAGCACCGTTGCTAAAGCTTGTTGTTTCGAAGCACCACGTGATGATCGGGTGTGTTAGATTCTGCAAGTGTATACAACGTGAGCAAGCCAGATTTGCTCATGCGAAACTAAGGTTTGATCTTGACGAGCCTAGCATGTATGGACATGGTCTCGAACACGGATTACCGAAAGGTAAAGCATGAATCATATAGTAGATATGATGAACATGACAATTGTTCCATTGAAACTATATCAACTCTCGTGATGATCGGTGTTGATGTAGTGGATTTGGTCTGTGATCACTAAAACAATGTGAGGGATGTTGTTTTGAGTGGAAGTTCACCTAGTTTAATTTCATTAATTAATTTGAACTCAATTTGTCATAAACTTAGTCTAAACTATTGCAAATATGTTGTAGATCAATGGCAGCCCCTACCATCAATTTTAATGTTCCTAGAGAAAGAAAAGTTGAAAAACAATGGAAGCAACTTCATGGATTGGTTCCGCGATTTGAGGATTGTCCTCACACTGGTAATTTGACCTATGTCGGATGCATGCATTGGGTGACCCACTGCAGCCAATGCTTCCGATGAAGTAAAGAATGTTTACCTCGCTCGGAAGAATCAAGACTCCGTAGTTCAAGGTGTGCTATCTTGTATGGTTTAGAATCGAGCTTGAAAAGGTTTGAAGAGTCGACCCATATGATATTGTCGAGGAGCTCAAATTGATTTTTGAGACTCATGCGGCAATTGAAAGCTATGAGGCTTCAAAAGTTCTTTAACGCAAGATGGAAGAGGGCAGCCCGTCGGTGAGCATGTGCTTAAGATGTCGGGCACGCAAACAAACTTCAAAGCTTGGGTATAGTGATTCCTAATGCTTTGGGATTTACCGTGTCCTCCGATCACGCCACCAAGTTACAGAACTTTGTGATGAACTACAACATGCGAACATGAACAAAGAGTTGCGAACTGTTTGCTATGTTAAAGTCTGCGAAGTGGAGATCAAGAAAGAGCACCAAGTGTTGATGGTCAATAAGACCACCAAACTCAAGAAAGGCAAGTCTAAGCAAAGGGACACTTCAAGAAGGGTGGTAAGAAAGTTACCACCGACGAAGAAAACCAAGGCTGGACCAAAGCGAACCGAGTGCTTTTACGCAAGGGAGAAGGTCCTCGAAGGAATTGCCCAAAGTACTTGGCGGATCTGAAGAACGGCAACATCAAGAAGAAAGGTATATCTGATATACATGTTATTGATGTGTATCTCACTAGTACTCGTAGTAGTGCCTGGGTATTTGATACTGGTTCGGTTGCTCATATTTGTAACTCGAAACAGGTGCTGCAGAATAAACGGAAGCTAGCGAAGAACGAGGTGACGATGCGTGTGGGAAACGGATCAAAGGTTGATGTGATCGCGGTCGGCACGCTACCTCTTCATCTACCATCGGGATTAGTTTTATACTTAAATAATTGTTATTTAGTGCCTGCGTTGAGCATGAACATTATATCGGGATCTTGTTTATTGCGAGACGGTTACTTGTTTAAGTCAGAGAATAATGGTTTTTCGATTTATATGAGTAATATGTTTTACGCACATGCACCTTTGATAGATGGTCTATTCTTATTGAATCTCGATAGTGGAAATACACATATCAACAATATTGAGGCTAAACGTTTGAAATCAAGCGATAATTCAACCTATATGTGTAATCGCTGCCTTGGTCACATTGGAGTGAAGTATGAAGAAACTCCATTCCGATGGACTTCTTGAATCACTTGATTTTGAATCACTTGAAAGATGCGAAGCATGTCCGATGGGAAAAATGACTAAGACTCCATTTTACGGTATGATGGAGCGAGCTACGGACTTATTGGAAATCATACATACCGATGTGTGGTCCAATGAGTGTAGCATCGCACGTGGTTATCGTTATGTTCTTACCTTCACGATGACTTGAGTAGATATGGGTATATATTTCATGAAACATAAGTCCAAACTTTCGACAAGTTTAAGGAGTTTCAAAGTGAGGTAGAGAATCAACGTAACAAGAAGATTAAATTTCTACGCTCGATCGTGGAGGTGAATATCTAAGTTACGAGTTTGGCGAGCATTTAAAGAAGTGCGATACTTTCACAATTGACACCGGGAACACCACAACAGAATGGTGTGTCCGAACGTCAGAATCGAACTCTCTTAGATATGGTTCGTTCTATGATGTCACTTACGATTTACCGCTATCATTTTGGGGTTATGCATTAGAAACAGCCGCATTCACTTTAAATAGGGCACCGTCTAAACTTGAAACGACACCATATGAATTATGGTTTGGGACGAAACCTAAATTGTCGTTCCTTAAAGTTTGGGGATGCGAAGCCTATGTAAAGAAGTTACACGGACAAGCTTGAACCGAAAGCGGAAAATGCGTCTTCATAGGATACCCAAGGAAACTATTGGGTATACCTTCTATCATAGATCCGAAGGCAAAATCTTCGTTAAGAATGGATCTTTTCTAGAGAAGGAATTTCTCTCGAAAGAAGTGATGGAAGGAAAGTAGAACTCGACGAGGTTGTCGAACCTTCTCTCGAATTGCGAGTAGCGCAACGAAGAAGTTCCTGTGGTGCACCACCAATTAGAGAGGAAGCTAATGATGATGATCATGAAACTTCGGTTGAAGTTGCTACTGAGCCTCGAGGTCAACGAGAACTCGTACCACCTGCATTGGTATGATTCCGTTATGAGTGTCATGTTGGTGGACAACACCGATGACCCCGAGACATATGAGGAAGCGATGATGAGCCCAGATTCCAATAAATGGCAAGAAGCCATGAAATCGGAGATTGGATCCATGTACGAAAACCAAGTATGGACTTTGGTGGACTTACCGGATGGCCGGAAGGTCATCGAGAACAAATGGATTTTCAAGAAAACAGATGCTGATGGTAATGTTACTGTCTATAAAGCTCGACTTGTCGCAAAAGGGTTTCAACAAATTCAAGGAGTTGACTACGATGAGACTTTCTCACTAGTAGCGAAGCTAAAGTCTGTGAGGATTATGTTAGCAATCGCTGCATATTATGATTATGAGATATGGCAGATGGATGTCAAAACAGCATTCCTCAATGGAGATATTGATGAAGAGTTGTATATGATGCAACCCAAAGGTTTTGTCGATCCTAAAGATGCTAACAAGGTATGCAAACTTCAACGGTCCATCTATGGATTGAAGCAAGCATCCCGAAGTTGGAATCAACGTTTTGATAAGGTAATCAAAAGTTTTGGTTTTATACAAACTTATGGAGAAGCTTGTATTTACAAGAAAGTGAGTGGGAGCTCAGAGCATTCTTAATACTATATGTGGATGACATATTGTTGATTGGGAATGATGTAGACCTTCTTAATAGTGTCAAGGAATATTTGAATAATAGTTTTTCAATGAAGGATCTTGGCCAACTTACATATTAGGCATAAAGATTTATAGAGATAGATCGAACGCCAAATATCATTGTCACAGAGTACATATTTGGACAAAGTTCTAAAGAAGTTTGGAATGGAAGAAAGCAAGAAAGGGTTCTTGCCCATGTTGCTAATCGACCTTGAGTAAAACTCAAAGTCCAACATCGGCAGAAGATAGAGAAAGGATGAGTAAGACTCCTATGCCTCAGCCATAGGATCTCTAATGTATGCCATGCTATGTACTAGACCCGACATTGCATATGCCGTTAGTTTAACTAGCAGATATCAAAGTGATCCAGAGTGGATCATTGGAATGATCAAAAACATCCTTAAGTACTTGAGAAGAACTAAGGATATGGTTCTTTCTTATGGAGGTGATGAACATTTCGTTGTTAATGGTTACACCGATGCTAGTTGGAACACCGATCCGATGATTCTAAATCACAATATGGGTACGTATTTATTTTGAATGGTGCAGATTAGCTGGAGGAGTGCAAAGCAAAGCGTTGTGGCGAGATCTTCAACTGAATCGAATACATGGCTGCGCCGGAGGCTTCACAAGAAGCGATATGGATGAAAGAGTTCATTACAGAGCTGGTGTGGTTCCAAGTGCGCTGGACCCAATGTCTATCTCTTGTGATAACATGGGCGCCATAGCCAATGCGCAAGAACCAAGGTCACACAAGAAGTCAAGCATATCAAGCTGCGTTTTCACGCTATTCGAGAACATATCCAGGATGGGGATATAAAGATTTGCAAAGTACACAGATCTGAATGTGGCGGATCCGTTGACTAAACCTCTCCCGAGGGCAAAACATGACCAACACCAAACTGCCATGGGTGTTCGGTATATTACCATGTAATCTAGATTAGATGACTCTAGTGCAAGTGGGAGACTGTTGGAGATATGCCCTAGAGGCAATAATAAATATAGTTATTATTATATCTTTGTGTTTATGCTAAATGTTTATATTCATGCTATAATAGTATTAACAAGGAAACATTAATACTTGTGTGAATTGTAAACTTAAATTGAAGTCCCTAGTATAGCCTCTATACTTCACTAGCTTGTTGGTTGATTAAATGATTGAGGTTTCCATATCATGAACATTGATATGTTATCAACAACAAGATCATATCGTTAGGAGAATGATATGGTGGACATACTCCTATTGATAAGCGTAGCATAAAGATCAAGTCATTTCAATAGTTCAATTGCTATATGCTTTCTAATACATAGTAACCTAATTCCTTCGACCATGAGATCATGCATATCACCTTTACGGATGGATGCTTTGATGACATCAAACACCACACCGTGAATCGGGTGGCTATAAAGGTGGCATTAAGTGTGGAAAGTATTGGTTGAAACACATGGATCAAGAGTGGGATTTGTCCATCCACATGACGGATAGATATACTCTGGGCCCTCTGGGTGGAATGTCATCCAATTAGCTTGCAAGCATGTGACTTGGTCACAAGGGATCACATATCACGGAACGAGAAAAGAGTACTTATCGGAACGAGGTTGAACTAGGTATGCAGAGATACCGACGATCATAACCTCGGATAAGTAAACTATCGTGAGACAAAGGGAAATTGGTATCGTATGTAAGTGGTTCATTCGATCGCAAAGTAATCGTGAGAAATATGTGAGCCATATGAATTTCCAGATTCCTCTATTGGTTATTGTTCGAGAAGTGTCTCGATCATGTCTCGCATAATTCACGAACCGTAGGGAGACACACTTAAGGATTCGACGTTGTTTTGAGTAGTTATGGTATTATGAGAAAGATACCGAATGTTGTTCGAGTCTCGGATGGGATCCGAGATATCACGAGGTGATCCGAATGGTCCGAGAATAAGATTCATATAAGGAAAGTCCCGTTTGAGTTCGGGAATGATTAGGTGTTTTCATCGGGAATGTTCTAGAAGGTTCGGATTGTCCGCACTCGGGGGGAGGTACATGAGTGTGTCATTGAATGATTGCATCATGTACTAAGTGTTCTTGTTCCAAAACATGAAAGTCAAATTGCCGTTTGAAAGTCAAACGGCTAAAAACAGAAACTGTGGGAAACAAGCAAGAGGAGTTGAACCAACCCGGAGGAGGAGTTGACCTCCAGCCGGCGCAGCCCTAGGCCGAGTTGGGAGGGACTCCTCCCTCCTGGGCGCCAAGGCCCTCCACCTATATAAGGAGGGCAGGGCTCCTCCTAGAGACACACACGCTTCCACCTCTAATCTCGTGTTTAGAGCCGTTTGGTTTAGAGCTTCTAATTGCTTTAGCCTGCGGTTTAGAGCCTTCTAATTGGTGTGTCTAAATCTCTAGACCACTAATAGCCCTCTCTCATAATCCACCATACTCCGCTTAAGGCCTGCGGGATCTCCTCTACTTCCGGTACCACGCCGTTGTCAGCCGAATCGCGAGGAGAGTGCTACAACCTCCGCCTGCCTTGGAACAAGGAGAGGAAGGTCTTCGTAAACCGAATGTGTGACCGATCATGGAAGCGCTGCCGGAACGCAGCGCCAGAAGGATCGCCCACGATCTTGAGATCGGAAGAGTACTACATCACCCACGAGAATCCGCTCTCGTTAAACACTTTGGAATCTTCGAGGTAAGTTATTCCATCGACTCGTTGCTACAATCTAGTAGATAGATCTTGGCTTGTTTGTTTGTATGCGATAGAAATTTTTGTTTTCCATGCTATGAACCCCACGATTCGACAACTAGGATCATCTCCCATCACAAGATTGCTGTGACCCGAAGATGGAGCTTCACGCTACCTTTATTATTACGTATTTCCGCTGCTTGAATTGTATTAAGAACTGGATCATGAGATCCTTATTTGTGTAAGACCTTATGTATGGTTTGTAATGGATGATGTACTACGGTATCCAATTCTGTTATGTCTCGCAAAAATGGTAATCCTGGGATTGCGATGTATGGCATAACAGGCATCTGGGATTAAAAATACGGGTGTTGACAAGTTGGTATCAGAGCCATCCTGACCATAGGAGACCCTAGTTAGACTGGACGTTTGAATCAAAAACTTAGTTTCAAAACCAAAGGAAGCAAATATTTACAAAAACCTATTCCCGTTCTTATCACTATGATTCTTTCATGAAAATTCATGTTCCTCAAAAATTCTTGCAAAATACATAAAATTTGACACACTTGATCACTCTACTAACTTACTCATCCTATATTATTAATAGATGGACGTGAAGTACAACAAATTTTATCAGTTGGGGAATGGAGGAGACCTCATCTTTGAGCGGGATTTGGACCAGCTTTCGGAACTTCTGGAGCGTTCGCACCCCGAGTTCTTCGAAGCTCAGCTCAATGATCAAGGAGGAGAAGATCTGCAGTGGCTAATTGTTGCAAGTCTCCGAGGAAAGATTGAACCTCCCACTGCTGAGGGAATTCAGTTTACCTTAAGAGAGAACAACTGGCTCGATGGAGTTGCCAGGGCCATGCAGGAAGCTCTTGCCCGTCTGTGTGGGCAGAGTATCAACCAGATCAAGGGTACCCGCTTTGAGTTTTTCCCAAGGCGTGATGCTAATGGACAACCACTGGAAGCCCCATACCACCCCGAGCTGAAGACTCAATTGGACCACCTTAGCTTCATGATGTACGATCGTCAGCAGGAATTAGACAATTGCCGTGACTACTCCAACCACAAGTCCGCCATCATCAAGACAAAGGATCAGACCATCGCCATGCTAGCAAAGGATCGCAAGTCTCGCCGCCGTCTGCTCGACAAGAAGGAGCGCTTCATTGCTCGTCTTCGCCACCGTATCTTGGACTTGGAGGAGACCATCCACGAGAGAGACATGAAGTTGGAGGAAAGGGAGAATGCCAGAGAGGATCTTCGTGGAGACCCTTACTCCTATCTCAGCGATGATGATGATTTTCTGGAGGATCAGGCTATGGACTTCTTCACCGATGAGGATGATTTCGCCTTCATCAATGACGACGATGATGATGAGGATGACGACTACACCGACTCCGAGGAGTAGTATCACTTGAGCACTAGTGTAGTGAGTAGTATTTGGTTCCACTGTATCGTAGTTTCCAGAATGGTTCCTAAAACCATCTGTTTACCTTTGTTGTGGTGTGTGCTGTATCGTGTGAATGAAAAGAAAGTTGCTAGAAAATCAGAGTCAAACTTTAAAAAACTTTTCAAAGTCCCAGAACCTTAGGAATTTCCCTCTTTTCTCATGATCTATGTCAATCTTCAGATGCCACGCGGAGAAAGTGGTTCATCCCCGGACCCGATGTTGCAGATCCTGCAAATGTTGGTTTCTGACCGCGAAGCTGAAAGAGCCGAACGTCAAGCCAACCTAGCCACTCTTCAGCAGATAGCCCAGCTGGCCCACAACAACCAAGGCCAAAGAAATCAGGACAACCATGGATCTAACCTCAAGAATGTCCAGAATACCAACCCTCCTGTTTTCACTAAGTCAGAAGAGCCCCTAGATGCCGACGACTGGCTGCAAACCATGGAAAATAACCTGGAAGTCGCAGGAGTGGAAGCCAACGAGAAAGTTCTGTTCGCCACCCACTATCTAGCCGGAGATGCCAGGGCATGGTGGAACAGTGTTCGTGCAATGACCAGAGGACAGATGATGACCTAGGAGGAATTCAAAGTCAAGTTCAGCAGAACCCATGTGCCACCGGGTTTGATCAAGAGAATGAGAGATGAGTTCAGAGAACTGAAGCAAGGAAGGATGATCGTAGTGGAATACCGTGACAAATTCTTGTCATTAGCTAGGTATTCCCCGGATGAGATCGACACCGAAGCCAAGAATAAATAAAGATTCCTGAATGGTCTGCATGATGAGATGCAGACTGTGTTAGTCAATATCCCCTTTGCTGATATTGAAGCCCTGGTCGACTCTGCCATCCATATGGAAGGAAAGATCAGCCAAGCCAATGAGAACCGCAAGCGTCGCATGATGCATTAGCCAGGAACCCATCGGACCCCAAAGTATCGCCCTAACCCATCTCCCGGATTTTCCCCGAGAACCAACAGACCCCCAATGAACCGTCCGACCTATCCCAACCGTGGAAACCCTAGGCCCGGAGGAAATCACAACAACCCCGGCAACTCTAGCAATTTCAACCGTGCCCCACCCAAGTTCAACAACAACAATGATACCGCCAACACCAACACTGCCCCGAGGACTGGAAGCAATGTTGTGCTGTGCAAAGAAAGGACAAGTCGCAAGTAACTTGTTATGACTGTGGAAATAAGGGTCACTACTCCAACGAGTGCCCCAACAAGAAGAATACCGTAGCCCCCAATGCAAATGCCCCAGCTCAGCAGCAGCATCGTGTTCAGCCAGGAAGAAGATTTGCCCCAAGGAATTCGCTCAACCGCAACGGTCGTCTCTTTCTCATGCATGCTGAAGAAGCTCAGGAAGCGCTAGACGTCGTGCTGGGTATGTTTTCTGTTAATTTAGTACTTGCTAGAGTGTTGTTTGATTCTGGTGCATCGCACTCATTTGTCACCGAATAATTTGCATGCACTAGTAAAATCCAACCAACCAAACTGAAGCATGTTATGATCGTTCAAATCCCTGGATCAACCACCAAGGCTAGGCAAATTTGTAAAGCCGTCCCTATCCGAATCCATGGCATAGATTTTTATGCTAATCTGATAGTACTCAGAACTAAAGGTTTGGAAGTAGTACTAGGAATGGATTGGATGTCCAAACATAAAGGATTGATTGACTGTGCCAAGAAAGCCATAACCATGACCAGTACAGCCAGAATATCAGTCGAGCATATATCTGAAACCTTACCTCACCAATTCAAGTGCAAAAAGAGTATAGCCCAACCTACCATTGACCAAGTCCGGATAGTCTGTGAATACCCCAATGTATTTCCAGATGTTTTGCCCGGTATGCCCCCAGATCGGTATATCGAGTTTATCATTGAACTAATCCCCAGAACAGGACCCATAGCCCAGAGACCATATAGTATGAACCCATCTGAACTAGAAGAACTGAAGAAGCAACTGGATGCCATGTTGGAAATTGGATTGATTCAACCAAGTGCGTCACCATGGAGATCACCTGTTTTGTTCGTGGACAAGAAAGATGGAGGTAACCATTTGTGTACGGATTATCGGAAGTTGAATGATGTCACCATCAAGAACAAATACCCGTTGCCCAAGATAGAAGATTTGTTTGATCAGTTGACCGGTGCCAAAGTGTTTTCTAAGATTGATCTTAGGACTGGCTATCATCAACTCAAGATTCACGTAGAGGATATTCCAAAGACTGCCTTTACCACCTGTTATGGATTATACGAGTATACTTTCATGTCTTTTGGATTAACCAATGCCCCGCTTATTTCATGAATATCATGAATAAGATTTTTATGGACTTCCTGGATAAGTTTGTCATTGTTTTCATTGATGGCATTCTGATTTATTCCAAATCAGAAGAAGAACATGAGCTACACCTAAGGACCATTCTTGGAACCCTTAGAGAGCACCAGTTGTATGCCACGTTTAGCAAATGTGAATTCTGGTTACGGGAGGTAGGATTCCTCGGTCACATTGTATCAGCCGAAGGAATTGCCGTTGACCCTACAAAGGTGAAAGATGTTGAAGATTGGCAAGCCCCAACCACTCAAACCCAAGTTCGTGCATTTCTCGGATTGGCAGGATACTACTGCAAATTCATAGAAGGATTCTCGAGTATTGCCAGACCCATGACCCAATTGCTGAAGAAGGACAAGAAGTTTGAATGGACCGACAAATGTGAAGCGAGTTTTCAAGAACTCAAAAGGAGATTGATTTCAGCCCCAATCTTAATCATGCCGGATATCATGAAGCCCTTCGACGTGTATTGTGATGCATCCAAGATCGGTCTCGGATGTGTGCTAATGCAAGAAGGCAAGGTTATATCTTATCTATCCTGAAAATTGAAACAACATGAGCAAAATTACCCAACCCATGACCTCGAACTCGCAGCCGTAGTTCTAGCCCTAAAGACATGGAGGCATTACCTGATGGGAAACCGTTGTGATATTTATTCTAATCACAAGAGCCTGAAGTATATATTCACTCAGAAGGAGCTGAATATGAGGCAGAGAAGATGGATTGAGTTAATCAAGGATTACGATCTGGACATTCACTATCACCCCGGTAAAGCCAATGTGGTAGAAGATGCCCTTAGCAGATTGCCGTGCCGCTTGAACTCCATGATTTTCAAGGAGCAACCAAGTCTGCACAAAGAGATGGAAGATTTCCGAATGGAATTAGTGAGTGAAGGATTTTTGGCTAGCATAGAACTTCAACCCACTTTGATCAGCCATATCAAAGAGGCGCAGAAAGGAAATGCTAGTATCGACGAAATCAAGCATCGTATCGGTACAGGCAAGGTACCCGGATTCGTCGAAGACAAAGAAGGAGTTATGTGGTACAAAGGACGCCTTTGTGTACCAGCAGATTCTGAGTTGAAAGAAGTGATTCTGAAGGAAGCTCATGATACTCTTTATTCTATCCACCCCGGAGGAACTAAGATGTATCACGATTTGAAAGAACAATTTTGGTGGCATAATATGAAGAGAGAAATTGGAAGTTGTATCGCCAAGTGTGATATATGTTAGCGAGTCAAGGCGGGACATCAAAGACCCGCTGGATTGTTGCAACCATTGAAGATTCCGGAATGGAAATGGGATTACGTTGGAATGGACTTCATCACCGGATTGCCTACTTCTAGTAGGGGAAATGACTCTATCTGGGTCATAGTGGACAGATTGTCCAAATTCGCCCATTTCTTACCCGTCAAGACCACATATCAGAGTTCGAAGCTAGCAGAGTTATACATCGCTAGAATCATCAGTTTGAATGGAGTCCCCAAGAACATCATATCGGATCGAGGAACTCAGTTTACCTCGAGATTCTAGAAGAAAGTCTAAGAAGGTTTAGGAACCCGCCTAGATTTCAGCACCGCATATCACCCCCAGACCGATGGACAGACGGAGCGAGTAAATAAAATACTCGAAGACATGTTGAGAGCATGTGTGTTAGAGTATGGATCTAAGTGGGAAGACTGTCTGCCGTTTGCAGAATTTTCATACAACAACAGTTATCAAGCTAGTTTGCAAATGGCCGCATTTGAATTCATGTACGAAAGGAAGTGTCGCACCCCTTTGAACTGGTCGGAAGTAGGAGAGAGTCAGATTTTTGGACCTGACATCCTACGAGAAGTAGAAGAGAAGGTTCACAAGATTCGTGGGCACCTCAAGACAGCCCAGTCCAGACAGAAGAGTTACGCCGACAAGAGACGTCGAGACCTTGCCTTCAACATAGGAGATTTTGTATATCTGAAAGTGTCGCCATTAAAAGGAATGCAGCGTTTCCAACTCAAAGGAAAGTTAGCCCCCAGATATATCGGACCCTTCAAGATTCTGAACCATCAAGGAGAAGTGTCGTATCAATTGGAACAACCCGAAGAGATGTCAGCCGTGCATAATGTGTTCCATATCTCATTACTTCGCAAGTGCCTCGAAGTTCCAGAGAAGACCGAAGTGTTCAAGAATATCGATCACCGGACCATAGAGATCAACGATGACCTGACCTATCCCGAAGTACCCATCCATATTTTGGAGGAAGCTTTCAGAACTACCAGAACCCGAAGCATCAAGTTTCTCAAGATTCAGTGGAGCAACCACACGGAAGAGGAAGCTACCTGGGAGCGCGAAGAGCACATCAGGACGGAGTTTCCCGATCTCGTCAAATCCTAGGTAATCTTTTTCGTCCTTTTTCAAATCTTGGGACAAGATTTTGTTTAAGGGGGGAAGGTTTGTAACATCCCAAAAATATGAAACTTGGATCATCAAACTCTAATCATCAAAATTTAGGATTAACAAAAACTTTTCTAAACAAAAATATGAAAGCATGCATGTGTGTATGCATTCCAATTTGGATTCTTTTGAATTACCTTTCTTGTGTGTTTCTTTTCTTGTAAAAGGATTCTTAGGTGAAATAAACATCATCTAAACAATCCCCACACTTTTCCCAAAGACAAATAAATCAAAACAAATAAAATAAGGGAATGGTCACTTTGGCCAATTTAACTCCCATGCCTACTTTGAATGTCTCTAACTTTCAAAACTTAACAGAAACTTGTTTGGATCTTTACACCCCTTAACAGTACTCATAAAAAAGTACCAAGGCCCGACTTGTGATCATCCAAAAACATTTGAATGCATAGTTTAAAGGACAGTTCAAAATTGAATCTATATCATATGGGAAGATCCCACTTTTGCAAAAACCACTCAAACAAGCTCAACTTTCAAAACCCAAGCATCCACAGACTCACCAGCACATGCCTAGCACACCCACCAAAAATATTTTCAAAATTCAAAACTTGAATTCATGCGGCCATTTCAATAAACACCTTGCAGATTCAAATCAAACAAAATCAAAACACTATAGTGTGCAGTGTTTTGGGCCTAACTTGTTCCCTCTCTGGACACCACTAGCCTTAGTAGATCATCTAACGACCCTACCTAATCCCTAGCACCACTATAAGCTTGACAATGTCATCAATGGTGAACAGTCAAGAACACCCATACCACCCCAGTGTGGACAACAGGCTAGAGAAAGAACTAGCCATGCCAACCTTGTCTAGGAGGTAGCCCATGCCTCACCGCCCCCTCTCGACCAGCCCTGCCTCGTGGACATCAGCCAGAACCGCCAGGAACACCGCGCCCGTGCCGCTGTCGACCATGCCGACCCGTGCCGCAGACCACGCGTCGTTCCCATTCAACCAGACCACCCCGAGCCCTCGCCGCCCGCCAACATGCTCCCCACCTCCCCAGGAGACCGCCAGACATGCCCATTTCACCACCCGTACCCCGTAGCCACCGCTCGCCGTCGAAGACGCCGCCTCTGCCACGCAGAACGTCGATCGTTCCAGACCGTTTGCCACCGCCCCTACATGCGCATTAAAGCCATAGAGAATCGCCAGGAGACCACTGATCGATCGCCACCCTCGGTCATGCCTCTAGTAGCCCGTAGCCATGTCGCCATCGTCGCCTGCCCATCCCGTTCGGTCTCGTCGTCGAGACTATAAATAGAGGCCTCCCCCGCTCAAACTCTTCACACCATCTCACTCCCCTCTCATCACTGATCGTTCTACCCCGTTCCCAAAGCCAGGCGAGCAGCGCATCGCCGGAATTTGGCCGAAGCCCGCCGCTGCTGGAGAAGAAGGAAGCTAGTGATTGGAGCCGCCCCAAGAGAAGCTGCCGGTACCAAGAGGTTAGCCGTCGTCGACTTCGTCGTTCGCCCACCTCGCCAACCCTCGCCTGAGCCCCGGTGAGCCTCCCACGACCCCCACCTGCCGCGTTAGGGTTCTGTGTCGCCGGCGCTGCCCGACGTGGACAATGAACCAGAGCCGTTGGATTAGAACTAGATCCAATGCACCACGTTCTGCACTGCCGCACTTCGCCTCACCGACGCTGGGACAAGAATTTAACCATCCCGCGTAAGCGCTAAGTGTAGCAGGCCGGTCCATTTTCTCTTCCCGCGCAGCCCACTCATTTGAATTTGGATTTTTCCATTTTCATTCAAACACAGTTCTGTACCTAGTTTCAAAAGTCAACCCAGCTCGATTCAGTGAATCAAATTGAATGAAACCAATTTTGTTAGAAAGGTCTAGAAATACTGAATCCAAGCCCATTGGATTCTAATCATTTGGATCTGTAGATCACCCTTGGTAAAAATAACAAGGCAGAAGCTTTTGTGCATTCAAACATTTTTCAAATTTAAACCATAATAGCTTTTGAGTTGATTCCAACTCTCAAAAGTCACAATTGATCATACCTTTCAGAATATATAAAAATATATGGGTTTACTTACAGAAATAATGTTCAAGTAATAAAAGAATGCCACATAGGCATTTCTAGTCACTTATTTTATTTAAAATAAAAAGGTTAAACCTTATTAAATTGTGACACCACTTTAAATCACATTCCCTGAACTGAAATATGTGGTGATGACATGTGTCAACATGATCCCATGCTTGGTTTGGAGAATATTAAATCTTAAGTAGTTTTTCAATGAGTGGAAATTACTTTTCTAAAAATAAAATCATTAAGTCAAGTGCTTGTAATGATAGTGATGATGCTAGATCATCTATAGAACCCCTTTGTGTGATGATTGAAATTAGTTAAGTATTGTTTGGTGATTGTGTACCTCGTATTTATTTATAGACGCTAGTACCGACCAAGGATACGAGGAGGAAGGAAGATACTACGAAGAAGAAGCCGAGGAGAACTTCAACCACTGCTCTGCACAAGGCAAGCCTAATACTACTAGTTGAATGTGCAAGCTAACACTTGCAAGATATTAAACTTTAGCAAGCCTTACCATGCCAACCATATGCCTTAAGCATATGTGGTTATACCCACTTGATAACCCCATCCTAATTTTACTTGCAAGCTTTTTACTTTAGGTCTTTATCAAAGCTTTCTTTTAGAGTTTACTTAAGTGACTTGTAGATTCTAGGAAGTTAACTGAAGGTTGCATCAAGAGCATAAAATTTGTCCTAAGCTATATAATCTTGATGTCATCCTAAGGCATGAGATTGAACCTAGTGAAAATTTCAC
The DNA here is from genome assembly GCA_030063025.1 of Avena longiglumis. Taxonomy (NCBI): domain Eukaryota; kingdom Viridiplantae; phylum Streptophyta; class Magnoliopsida; order Poales; family Poaceae; genus Avena; species Avena longiglumis. Next base: position 185,125,209 of record CP125974.1, on the reverse strand, counting down.
TAGTTTATCACCCCTCATTAGTACTCATACCCCCCCCCCCGCTTGTAGATGCTAGTGCTAAGCATAAAACTTGATCAACTTTAGATGGGATTACTTGGTGAAAATGGTTATGAAAACTTTAGAATGATGGATCATTCTACTGAGATGTTTTGACATGAGTTTCCACACACCAGATGATTTTGGTGATGAAAATGTTGAGGCATGAGCCTTAGCCCTTTATAAAACTGATGGTTGTCTAGATGCGATACCATTCCATTTTTTCCGTACAACCACAATACCCGAAGATTGGGTAGGGCTTGACTGGAAACTTATATACCTTAGTATTGGTTCCCTCACGGCCAAGGTCTGAGCTGAGACTACCTTGTGAAGATTGTCCACCTGTGCAGTACCCAAGATGACAGTTGGTCATGGTTGGGAGGCCAAACTCACAGGAGAGGTGCTTATACTAGGGCGTGTAATTGAAAGGTTAGGTTTGATTATCAGCATACTGAGTATGGTGACTTCAGGATTTGTTCCTGACGGATGTGTCCAATGTTGTGGTGCAAGTGTACAATCTCTGCAGAGTGTCAAACTATTTGAATAGCCGCGTCCGCGGTTATGGACAGTTGGAGTGGCCATACTGTTCCGCCGTCAGATGATTTCAAAATGACTTGTGAAATGAATGGAGATTTTGACTTGACCACAACAGAGTTGTGACATGAGATACAAATTCCCACTTAGGTGTTATAAAATTTGACTAGATTTCTCTTGCTTCTGAACTTAGTAGATGTAAATCTGGCTTTTGTAAAACAACCCTAGAGCTTAGTGTCCTACTACAAAAACCCCCTTTGCTTGTTAGTATTAGTTTGCGAGTACTTAAAGAGTACTCATGGCTTTGTCCCTGGCTATTCCCGTGGCCAGACTATGAAGAGGAGTACCAGGATGATGGACCCCAGGAAGGTTACGAAAACTAGGATCATCTCCCATCGCCAGCATTGCTTGTGACCCCGAAGATGGAGCTTCGCCTACGCTACCTTTATTATTACGTATTTCCGCTGCTTGAATTGTATTAAGAACTGGATCATGAGATCCTTATTTGTGTAAGACCATATGTATGGTTTGTAATGGATGATGTACTATGGTATCCAATTCTGTTATGTCTCGCAAAAATGGTAATCCTGGGATTGCGATGTATGGCATAACAGGCATCTGGGATTAAAAATCCGGGTGTTGACAACCATGATCACCCTCAAGCACCATCGCATGAGCTCTTCGCCGGTTGTCCTTCGATGACCAAAATAGGGTGGCGCAACCACCAATAGGTTCCTCAGGATACCTCTTTCACAACGCACCTAGCCACAGCCCCGCGCGCGCACTAGATCAATCGATAAGTCCTCAACCAGTGAGGATCAACTCATGTGACGTCATGCCTATGTCAGGTTCAAACCACATCAGCTAGTTTGACAAGTCCTTGCTAGCGTGGCGTGTGACGTGGCCCAGGGCCCATATGTCATTGTTTGGGGGTATAACTAGGGTCGGTAACAAACACATTTATTAAATCTAAGAGATGAGGTGGCCACCGGCCCACTGGTCAGTGACTAAGGCTAGGTGTGGGTGCGGTGTAAAAAGTTAATTCATGTTTAAGAAATAAATAAAATGTTATAAGCTCAATTATTAATATTCCAGAAATTCAATAAATGATTAAATCTTGTTAAATTAATAACTTTTGATTTATAATTCATAAAAATGTGTATAATATATGAAAATTTGTAGAAAAATAAACTCTACAACTTAAAATTATTATCAAATGTTATTATGATGATTTTTAAATAAATATTATTTAATAAAGGTTTTATAAGAAATAAAACTTTGTTAATACATATTTTAAATATTGTAAATATTAAAAAGATGAATAAAATACCAAACATCTTAGAAAAATAAGAACAATACTTTAAAACTATAATCATACATTATTATTTCACTTAATTAAATATTTATTATTTATTAAATATTTATAAAGTAATAAATATTGTCAAAATCATATCTTATTATTTATAAATCACAAAATTAATGTAATTTATCAAAATGATGACAAAAATAATATATCTACATGATAAAAATATAATATTCCACTTTTAAAGTAAATAAAAAACTTAATACTCTAGTAATTTGAATTTAAACCTATTTCCTTAGTTTAATAATTCATCCAAGGGTAAATAAAATTTGTTAAAATTTCTAAAAATTTCAATCTAGGTCTAATAAACAATATTAATCTTAAATATTATAATGTAAGGTCTAATTGATTCAGCACATTTTAACTATAATTACATTGAATTACCATTCCAACTATATATTTAGTTTATTTTTTAAAAAGATTCTTGTCCAATATAAACTCTTTAAAAATACACTATGATTAAATAAAATCTTTTCCATATACTTCAGCCATCAGTTTACAAAACTATCACAACACTATAGTGAATCCATAAACAGTTAAGCAATATTATTTCCTTGTTTGCAAATTATAACCATTATTAAAGTAACCTTAAGGCGACATTACCAAGTACACAAGGTACAAATGTTATAAGTATAATACTTTCAAACTATCTATGTTTTAAAGTTAACTTTAGTCTACAAGAATTTAAATATAATACAATAAACATTGTTATATGTTTTATAGTTAACTTTGGTCTAATATAGTTAAGTCATAAAGCATCTCCAACCCAAACTATTCAAGCAAGCACAAATAACATCGACCAGACTCAACTAACCACAAAAATTGATTAGACCTCAAAAAATAAATCTTTTCTTCAAATGTTATTCTGTTTGCCACTCCAAAACAACAGTTCTTATATAAGCAATTTTAAGTAGAATTTCACAATTAAGTGTATCTCATTATTTTATGATATTGTAACTACTTATTGCTTCACACACACTCACAAGCCCTAATAAGAAGAACAAGTATTAAACTCATCTAAAAGTACAACACATTTCAAAGACATCATTTCTAGTATCCAAACCCTAGGACAACATTATCCCCAGGATTCGCGTTTATAAAATGTATCACATTACTTATGCATAAGAGCATATTGCCTCTTTAAAAATTAGTCCTTATCGGACCAATGATGCTGATTTCAGATTTTGGATCTTATACTGACTCGAAGACCGTGAGTGCATAATCATGCAATCACAAAAGACAAGTTCACACTTGCTCATGCCCTTTGTTTATTTTCTGTAAAGTATTTTACAAATCCAGTGTTATCATCACCGCATTTGAAAAAGGTCAGAAAACACTATTTTCTATAATAATGTGAACTATTGGTTACTGATCCTGGGTGATCAGCTAATCTATTAAATCTGACAGTTGGAATACCACTGTTCAGAACTATATCACCTAGGACTTAGCAAAAAATGTTGCCAATGATTCTTGCGCCATATATTATGCGTTGACCATGAGATTTGGAATGGGACGGAGAAGTCAGCTACATCTTCTTCCTCTCGCATGAAGCCGGATGTGCAGGTCGTGGCTGTTATCCTTGTAGGGTGCATATTAATTGGTAATTCGTAGAGGATATGCATCATATAGGTGGGAACCCTCAACATCCCACGATAGTTCTGGCATCTAACGGTTTGTACAAACCATTGCCATAATCCAATATGTGGGCATGGTGTACACCAAGGAGGCATGTGAGGTCGCGAAGGGGGCAGTGATTGGCTTGGATCATCTTCTGGGCCCCACATCATGGAATTGTGGACGGGAATAAGCTGCCCGGTTTTGCAACAAAGAGTTGATCTCTCATGGGTAAAGTGACGCACCTCTACAGAGTGTAAGAACTGTAACTTGTTACTCCCTGTTCCGGGAAGGAGCTGCGAACACGGTGGGAAAGGAACTCCATGAAACTTATGGTAAACCCGTGAAGGCTGACGGACATAGCTTTTCAGTATAAAAGCAACCTTTGAAGAAATGTTTATAAAAACTTGCATTGCCTATGGCCTACGGTCTGTGGCTGTAGTTATAGTGCATCAAACACTCCTTTTCTAGTGAACTTGTTGAGTACGCTTGTACTCAAAGTATCTTCTTAACCCTTGCTAGATTCTGAAGCCATTAAGACGATGTCTACACCAAGTTATGCTCCAGGAATCATCATCCAAAGCTAAAGCTCTTCAACAAAGACAAGGAAGTCAACAGATACCTCAACTCAAGTGAAGTCGAAGTTACTATTTTGATAGAAATATAATCTCTAGCCATAGAATCTACTTCTTTAGTGTATTGCAATAGCAGCAATGCCAACCCCTTAATTAAAATACTAGTCTAAAAAGTATAATAGGTGGTGCATTATTTATCTTTGATTCTTCTTTATTTCTTTCTCTCTCTTTAACCTAGAGTGTTCTCTAGATATTGTGTAAAGAGTGAGTTGTAACCTTTAGCCATGTATTGGACCTTCTGTGTTTCTGTTGTGCCACTCTGAGGGGTGTAATACTAGTGAACGGTGTTTCATTGGTGTTATATCCATGACTATAGTATACTACATCATGTAGTGGTATGCTGGGTCACCGCAGTTGGTATTAGAGCATATGCTTTGACTTTAGGTTGGAAACCTAGTAAATGGGTAGAACCTGTAGGACACATCCTAGCAAGAATAAAGAGTTCTCTAGTGATATGAGGGATATTCACTTGAGAATAATCTTGTCATGTTGCTAGTGCGATAATTCTTTTTCATGATTGCAATTCCGATCATTACCCAAGAGTTTTAACTCTATGTGACTGATGATAATTTCTTATCTACAGTTCCACATGGCATCTCGATATCCACCCCGGAATGTTCAAGTGATGAACAGGACGTTCAATGACTACGGAGGGGATTGGACAGACAATCTTTGACAACTTCTATGGAGTTTGGATTGTGAATCAAGACTTTTGGTCAAGATTTATAGTTACTATGATGGGCAGGTATTAGCTAAATATCGTGTCATGATCATGTTACCTAAGAAATTAGGACTTAAGGGACAAATTCCATCAGGAGAAGCAAGATGCATAGCATCTGCATATCAGATTGCCGTAGCAGCAGCCATAACCATGATCCGCGAAAAAAAATCCCAATCTCTAAAAGGTAGTACTCACACCATTATACCCCATGAAACCGTAAACCTAGAGCATGAGTTAGATCACTCAAGTTTAGTCCAAACTAAACCTACTCTAGCTGTAGAGTACATGGATCGTTATCGGTCTTTGCTAAACACTTATCATAACACTCACCAAGTCTTAGTTCAGGAACTGGATACGGTCATTGAGGATTTTACTGATCCTGATAAGGCAGTGGCACGTAGAAAGAAGTTAGATAAAGAAGCTAGGAATCCCAAATACATACCTTCAGGAGAAGTGTATGAGGAAATTGAGTTTGATGATCCAAACTCGGAAAATTATGCCTACTACCAAACTAAACCTGAAGGGTTCGCAACATAGAAAACAAAAAATTTCCTACGATGTGAACTATATACCAAGATCTATTTATACTAGATACAAACAACGGGCGGATGTATATCCGTAGAGAACATACCCTTGAAGACCGACAAAGCTTAACGAGTTCAACTCGTGGTTGATGTAGACGATCTCTTGCCGATCTCAAGATCGAGAGGAAGTCCTAGCGCCGCAAAACAGCAGCGCATCCGTGCTCGCACACACGTTCGAGGCACCGAGCAACCTCCGCCTCCTCGCTCCAGCGATGCAGCGGAAGCACAACTCTTTCTTGCCGAATAGCCACCGGAACATGTATCTCGCTAGTCCGAGACCATGGGGATAAATTCTAGAGGGGAGAGAGATCCTTCACGAGGAGGTGTGAGTGAGAAGTGAGAGGAGGGCTCTTTATAGGAGAGGGGGCAACCCAAGGGGCATGGCCACTGCCATGGAGGGTGCCCCACCTCTCCTCATTCATGTGGGTGGACACTCCACTCACAAAATGGCCCTTCAAAATTCTCCACTCAAAACCCACTCAAAATCCCATTAAATTTCCACCAAATTTAATGCAAACTCTCATTAAATAAAACTCTTTATTTTATTCAGAATTTTGTCAATTACTTTAATGACAAACATTCACAATAACCCTTGCTAGAATTCTATTTCACATGCATAACCACTTTATGCAATTTCACCAAAACCTGCTTTGAGATCTAGTGAAATAAATTCTCGCTTTGTTTATTCTTTTCGCATGAAACATTTGCTCCAATTGGATGTCGGTGTCTCTTAAGTGTGTCACCCTACGGTTCGTGAATAATGCGGACATGATCGAGACCCTCTCGGATCAATAATCGAAGCGGGATCCGAGACCCATACTCCCCACACATTCAACGATGACTTTCTTGTGATCGCTTAACCTTTTACGCTAGTATCTTAATCCCTTTGTCTCACGATATATTACATGTCCGAGATTCGATCATCGGTATCTCCATACCTAGTTTGATCTCGCATCGACATGCACTCTTTTCTCGTTCGTGATATAACATTCTAGTGATCAAATCACTTGCTTGCAAGCTAATCAATGTGATATCACCGAGAGGGCCCAGAGTATATCTATCCGTCATCGGATGAACAAATTCCACTCTTGATCCATGAGCCTCAACATAACACTTTATTAGTTCTGAACCCATCTTTATAATCACCCCATTACGGTGTGACGCTTGATGTTATCAAGAAACTCTTCCGTGTTAGTGATTGACATGATCTCATGGTCTAAGGATTAGGATCACTTCGTAAGTTGTTATAGCAATATAAACTCAATGACTTTGATCGTAATGCTATACTTGGATGAATGTTCATCACATCATTACACTAATGTTGTGATCCCGTTATTAACAACATCCAATGTCCATGATCGAAACCTTGATCATCTTGTTAATCAACGAGCTAGTTTATGAGAGAGGCTTAACTAGGAACTTTCTGCTTGTTTATTAAACACACATGTATTAACGCTTCAGATTAATACAATTATAGCATGCAAAATAAACATCTATCATATACTTGGAATACACATAATAAACAATTTATTATTGCCTCGCGGGCATATTCCCTTCAGTCTCCCACTTGCACTAGAGACAATAATCTAGTTACATAGTGATATATCTAACACCCATTGAGTTCTGTTGTTGATCATGTTTTGCTCTAGGGAGAGTTTTAGTCAACGGATCCGCTACATTGAGATCCGTATGTACTTTACAAATCTTATATCTCCATCCTTGACATGCTCATGGATGGAGTGAAACCGCGCTTAATATGCTTGGAATGCTTGTGAGACCTTGGTTTTGGCATTGGCAATGGCACCATTGTTGTCACAATAGATCACCATTGGGTCCAACGCTGCCACAACTCCTAGTTCGGATATGAACTCCTTCATCCAAATCGCTTCCGAGCCGCTCAAGCAAAGAACATATTCGGCCTCCGTCGTTGATCCCGCTACCACAGGTTGTTTGGAGCTCCTTCAACTAACCGCTCCGCCATTCATGAGAAATACGTATCCGGATTGAGACTTAGAGTCATCCGGATCTGTGTCAAAGCTAGCGTCGACATAACACTTAGCGATGAGCACTTCTTCACCTCCGTATACAAGAAACATATCCTTAGTTCTTCATAAGTACTTAAGGATATTCTTGACCGCTATCCATGTTCGAACTCGGATCCGATTGGTACCTACTAGTCAAACTAATAGCGTGTGCCACATCCGGTCTTGTACATAGCATGGCGACATTATAGAGCCTATGGTCGAGGCATAGGGACTTTGTCCATTATCTCTTTTCTTCCCGAAGCCGGACTTTGAGTCTTACTCAATGTCTTGCCTTGCAACATAGGTAAGAACCCCTTCTTACTTCCGTCCATTTTAAACTTCTTTAAAATCTTATCAAGGTATGTACTTTGTGATAGCCCTATTAGGCGCCTAGATCTATCTCTATAGACCTTTATGCCTAATATGTATGACGCTTCACCTAGGTCCTTCATTGAAAATTTGTTGTTTAGATAACTTTTAACACTGTTTAAAAGTTCTATATCATTTCCGATCAATAATATGTCATCCACATATAATATCAGAAATGCCACATTGCTCCCACTCACTTTCTTGTAAATACAAGCTTCTCCATAAGTTTGGACAAATCCAAACTCTTTGATCACCTCATCAAAGCGGAGATTCCAACTTTGCGATGCTTGCTTCAATCCATAGATGGATCGCTGAAGCTTGCACACCTTGTTAGCATCCTTAGGATCGACAAAACCCTTTGGTTGTATCATATACAACTCTTCTTCAATATTACCATTGAGAAACGCGGTTTTGACATCCATCCGCCATATTTCATAATCGAAATATGCAGCAATTGCTAACATAATCCTAATCGACTTTAGCATCGCTACGGAGAGAAAGTCTCATCGTAGTCAACTCCTTGAATTTGTCGAAACCCTTTGCATAAGTCGAGCTTTATAGATGGTCACATTACCATCAAGATCGCTTTCCTTTGAAAATCCATTTGTTCTCCACGGCCTTTCGGTCGTGAGGTAATTCCACCAAGTTCCAAACTTGATTTTCATACATGGATTCCATCTCGGATTTCATGGCTTCTAACCATTTGTTGGAATCGGGCTCATCATCGCTTCTTCATACGTCGCAGGTCATTATTTTCATCAACCATGAAATTTATGACAGATTTCTGTCTGAGCCGCAGACGCCGTCTGCTTTGACTCCGCGAGGTTCGGTAGTACTCTTCTGGAGTTTCATGATCATTATCATTAGTTCCTCTTCAACAGTGGAGCCAACTCCGAACAACTTCCGCAACAAGGCTACTCGCCATACTTTGAAGAGAAGGTTCCACAACCTCTTCGAGTTCTACCTTCCGACTACTCACACCTTTCGCGAAACTCTTTTCTAGAAAGGATCCATTCTGGCAACAAAAACCTTGCCCTCGGATCTGTGATAGAAGGAATACCCAATAGTTTCTTTAGGGTATCCTATGAAGACGATTTTTCCGCTTTGGGTTCGAGTTTATCCGTTGAAGTTTCTTCACATAAACATCGCAACCCCAAACTTTAAGAATGATGACTTAGGTTTGTTTCCAAACCATAATTCATACAGTGTCTTTTCAACGGATTTAGATGGTGCCTGATTTAAAGTGAATGCACCAGTTTCTAGTGCATAACCCCAAAATGACAACGGCAAGTCCGGCAGAGACATCATAGATCGAACCATATCTAATAAAGTACGATTACGACGTCCGACACACCATTTCATTGGTGTTACGTAGGTGTGAGTTGTGAAACAATTCCACACTATTTCATGTGAGTGCTAAACTCAGAACTTAGATACTCACCTCCACGGTCGCATCGTAGAAATTTGATCTTTCTATTACGATGATTTTCCACTTCATTCTGAAATTCCTTGAACTTTTCAAAGGTTTCAGACTTGTGTTTCATCAAGTAGATACAACCATATCTACTCAAATCATCCGTGAAAGTAACAAAATAACGATATCCACCTCGCGCCGACACACTCATTGGACCACATACATCAGAATGTATGATTTCCAATAAATCCGCCTGCTCCATTGAACCGAAAACGGCGTTCTAGTCATCTTGCCCATAAGGCATGGCTCACATGTATCAAATGATTCATAATCAAGTGATTCCAAAAGTCCATCTGAATGGAGTTTCTTCATGCGTTTAATGCCAATATGACCTAGACGGCAGTGCCACATATATGCGGATATATCATCATTAAGTTTAATCCTTTTAGCATCAACATTATGAATATGTGTAACATTATCATCGAGATCTAACAGAAATAAACCATTCATCATTGGTGCATGACCATAAAAGATTTCATTCATATAAATGGAACAACCATTGTTCTCAGATTTGAATGAATAACCACTTTGCATCAAACATGATCCAGATACAATGTTCATGCTCAGTGCAGGCACCAGATAACATTTATTTAAGTTTATGACTAATCCCGACGGTAAGTGGAGAGGCAGCGTTCCGACGGCGATCACATCAACGTTTGATCCATTGCCGACACGCATCTTGACCTCACCCCTTGCTAGCGGTCGCCTGTTCCGCAGCCCCTGATTCGAGTTACAAATATTAGCAACTGAACCGGTATCAAATACCCAGGTGCTACTGCGAGCACTAGTCAAGTACACATCAATAACATGTATATCATATATACCTTTGTTTGCCTTGCGGCCTTCTTGTCCGCCAGATACTTGGGGCTTATGCTTCCAAAGTGGCCCCTTACAATAGTAGCACTCGGTATCGACTTAGGTCCAACTCGGGTTTTTTTCAGCGCTGCAACAGCTTGCCGCCTTACTTCCCTTCCGCTTTCCTTCTTGTCTTTCTTGAAACCAGTGTTCCTATTGATCATCAACACTTGATGTTCCTTTTTGATCTCCACTTCAGCTTTAAGCATTGATGTAAGCTCGGGAGAGACTTCTCCATGCCTTGCATATTATAGTTCATCACTAAGCTCTTATAGCTAGGTGGTAGACCCAGAACACGATGGATGCCTAAGTCAATGGGAATCGTTATTCCCAAGGACACAAGCTTATCGGCAGAACCCGACATCTTGAGGACATGCTCACTAACTGAGCTGTGCTCTTCCATCATGCAGCTAAAGAACTTTTCTGAAGCATTGTAGCTCTCACAGCAGCATGTGTGTCGAAAATCATTTTCAACTCACCCATTGTATCAAAAGCATTGCCGCCAAACGCTTTCAAGTTCCGCTCTAGCCCATACAATATGCCGCAATGAACTAAGTTGTGGTCCTCCGACGAGTCCGATAGACATTCTTCTCCTCGTCAGGCATCATCAAAGGTGGGGCCTAACGGCGCTTCTAGCACATATTGCTTTTGTGCAGCAGAGGAGAATCCTCAAATTCATGGCCCATTCAAGAAAGTTGCTACCGTTGCTAGTTTCTCTTTCTCCATGAACGCATTGAAATTAAAAGGTGTGGTGCCATCTACAATAGAATTTGTAAAGTTTAGACTAAGTGTATGATAGATTGAGTTCAACTAATCTATATTACGAATGAACTTCCACTCAAAAGTTTACATCCCTCGTGTCCTTTTGGTGATTACATGAACCAAATCCACTACACCAAGTCCGATCATCACGTGAGTCGGATAGCTTCAAAGGCGAGCATCAAATGGGCATCATATCAACTATATGACTCATGCTTAACCTTTCGATGCGTGTTCCGAGGCCATGTCCAGTACATGCTAGGCTCGCCAAGTTAGAACCTTAGTATTTGCGTGTAATCGCTTTTACACCAAGTATGGTCGAGGATCCAAGAACACCCGATCATCACGTGATGTCTTGGAGCGATTTAAAACATAATCGGTGCATACTAAAGGAAGAACACATTCTTATCTTGATATTTAAATGAGGGATCATCTTATTATGCTTAACAAAGCGCTAAACAAGCAATATAAGATGTAATCAAACATCATATGTTTATTAGTGAAATTATATGGTTCCCGCAGATGATCTCTATCATGTGCATCGTGGTATGATCACTATCATACCTATATGTGTAAATCCAAAGTCTATGGATTTTACGCTATGTGTTGTAAGAGTATCATCTCATACTTCTACTTACAACACTACCATATCATAACACTAGCCCAAAGAACAATCTAAACTAGACGCCTAATTTATCCATTGCAAGTTTTACGTGGCTTAGGGCTTTCGAGATAGAACCGTTCTTACCTACGAACATGAACCACAACGAGGATAATCAAATTGTTGACAACTCGCTTGCAAAATAGATATTGACTATAGTAGGAGACAGACACCCGCTAGCCACTTATGCAAACTAGTTGCATGTCAAGCGTGGAACAGGTCTCATGTGCGAGGGCATGTAAAGTTTGTCCGGGCCGCTTCATCCCACTATGCCACCAATATCCAAAATCACAAGAAAGGAGCAACAACATGATCATCATCGCCCACATACTCATATATGTGTACTACCCGTAAAGTATCTACGCATAGATCCGCTCGATACCATCAAGGGTTCGCAGCATAGAAAACAAAAAATTTTCCTACGATGTGAACTATATACCAAGATCTATTTATACTAGATACAAACAACGGCGGATGTATATCCGTAGAGAACATACCCTTGAAGACCGACAAAGCTTAACGAGTTCAACTCGTGGTTGATGTAGACGATCTCTTGCCGATCTCAAGATCGAGAGGAAGTCCTAGCGCAAGAAAACAGCAAAGATCCGTGCTCGCACACACGCTCGAGGCACCGAGCAACCTCCGCCTCGCCCAGCGATGCAGCGAAGCACAACTCTTTCTTGCCGAATAGCCACCGGAACATGTATCTCGCTAGTCCGAGACCATGGGGATAAATTCTAGAGGGGAGAGAGATCCTTCACGAGGAGGTGTGAGTGAGAAGTGAGAGGAGGGGCCTTTTATAGGAGAGGGGGCAACCCAAGGGGCATGGCCGGCCATGGAGGGTGCCCCCACCGCTCCCTCATTCATGTGGGTGGACACTCCACTCACAAAATGGCCCTTCAAAATTCTCCACTCAAAAACCCACTCAAAAATCCCATTAAATTGCCACCAAATTTAATGCAATCTCTCATTAAATAAAACTCTTTATTTTATTCAGAATTTTGTCAATTACTTTAATGACAAACATTCACAATAACCCCTTGCTAGAATTCTATTTCACATGCATAACCACTTTATGCAATTTCACCGAAAACCTGCTTTGGTATCTAGTGAAATAAATTCGCGCTTGTTTATTCTTTTCGCATGAAACATTTGCTCCAATTGGATGTCGGTGTCTCTTAAGTGTGTCACCCTACGGTTCGTGAATAATGCGGACATGATCGAGACCCTCTCGATCAATAATCGAAGCGGATCCGAGACCCATATCGACTCCACACATTCAACGATGACTTTCTTGTGATCGCGGAACCTTTTACGCTAGTATCTTAATCCCTTTGTCTCACGATATATTACATGTCCGAGATTCGATCATCGGTATCTCCATACCTAGTTTGATCTCGTATCGACATGCACTCTTTTCTCGTTCTGTGATATAACATTCTAGTGATCAAATCACTTGCTTGCAAGCTAATCAATGTGATATCACCGAGAGGGCCTGAGTATATCTATCCGTCATCGGGATGAACAAATTCCACTCTTGATCCATGAGCCTCAACATAACACTTTATTAGTTCTGAACCCATCTTTATAATCACCCCATTACGGTGACGCTTGATGTTATCAAGAAACTCTTCCGTGTTAGTGATTGACATGATCTCATGGTCTAAGGATTAGGATCACTTCGTAAGTTGTTATAGCAATATAAACTCAATGACTTTGATCGTAATGCTATACTTCGGATGAATGTTCATCACATCATTACACTAATGTTGTGATCCCGTTATTAACAACATCCAATGTCCATGATCAGGAAACCTTGATCATCTTGTTAATCAACGAGCTAGTTTATGAGAGAGGCTTAACTAGGAACTTTCTGTTTGTTTATTAAACACACATGTATTAACGTTTCCGTATTAATACAATTATAGCATGCAAAATAAACATCTATCATATACTTGGAATACACATAATAAACAATTTATTATTGCCTCTCAGGGCATATTCCCTTCAAAACCCCAGTCACCTGAAGATTTATGGACCAAGTACAACTCCGAACAACAGGAATGGAATGGAGTTATTCCAACTAACCATGAGCCAAACAAGTATGGATGGGGAGTAGAATCTCAAGGTGGAACCATAGGAAATCCTATACCTTGTGATACAGGTATTGGAGAAGAGACCAGCTATAACCATAGAGAGACGTATGGTCATATGGGGGTGATACCAATCCAATAAACTTAGAAGAGTATTCCGATAGCTACTATACCAATATGTACGACTAGATCCAAGAAAATGCTAAGGAGCCAACTTACTTTGAGGAAGCGTTGCCGGAAAACCAGGAATATTCGGTAGAAGATTACGCCAACTCTAGTCATTTTTCAATGACTAATCTCAGTCTCGGTACTTCTAATCAAGAATACACACCTCCTGGATGCTCTTATGCTCCAAAAGGCAGTCGTAGGACTTCACGTCATCATGGACGGAACTCCAGGAAGCACTAGAGGAAGATGAAAGTAAGAAAGGAACGACATCCCAAGGGATGAGTGCTTGAATAATGTACATAGAGGGTAATGCGTATTATAGTTTGAAAGGTTTGCCGAAATAAGTGAGTATATACTCACAAGAACAAGAAGTTCTTGTAAGATAGTTGTGCAAATAGGTGTGGAGCAAACCGTTGGACATCTAGTACATTTGTAAATTATTTAGAACCTATGTATAATACATGGTATATGTTTTGTTGTTTATCAATTTTTTGGATTTTCTTGAATCTTCTTGATTGCCTAGATTTGTACATGAAGTTTAATTAGGTGTACAAATGCATGATGTAACACCCAGTTATTACTTGATGTTATAGACCTAGATTGAAATGAGAATTGTATAAGGGAGTAACGAGTTTCAAGGATCAAGGTGAAGACATATTTGAAAAATAAAGCAAAAGATAAGGAGTATTAACATAATTCAAAGGATAGATCAAATTCAGGATATTCTCAGCCAACTATAAGAAGAAAGATTAATGTAGTAAATATAAGGAACACCAAAAAGGGATGAACTTGGGTTTCAATCTAGTAGGCAATATTACTAAGGAATTAATAAAGTAGTAATACCTAGTTCATGGAAGCATCATGAATTAGTACAAAGATGAAGTTGTGGAGCAAAATGGTATGTAAGCTTTGACAATTCAGAGGGAATGCCAGTAGTAGGTTGGAAACCGTAAGGTAATACCTATCACCCAGGATGATCCACAGCTGGTATTTGATCCATAGTCGGTATTCCAATCCATAGTTGGTATTTTGTCCGCAGCTGGTATTTGGTTAACTTAGTTAACTAGATCTTCTTAAAGGTTGCATAAAGAGCATAAAATTTGTCCTAAGCTAAGTAAGACCTAAAGAGGTATAAAAGTTTAAGGAGATCGTCTTTCGAGATGCTTCGCAAGGTCAGACATATCCAAGCAAAAATGTCTAAAAGTAAGTAGACATATAATGCTGAAAGATTTGTTTTGGAGATCCAAAATTGTGTGGATACACCGTAAAATCTTTCATCAGACCCTAATTAGGTAAAGTATAAACTGAACAGAGACCAACATTCTAGTTATAAATCCAATAAATACTATATAGACAATTTAAAGACTATTAGTATTAAGAAGTAATAGAGAACACCCAATAGGAAAAGTATTGAGGAACAAGAAATTCCAATGGGTATGGACTAAATGAGTTCAAATCCAATCTTGGAAGGAGTACCAGTACAACTCATATAATGACAAATTAAAGATTAGTCTTTTGATCACAAATATTGTCTAATAAAATTTGGAACACTGTTTCGTGAGACTTCCAAGACCTTATATAATATAGTAAGAAAGCTAAATAATTAAATAAGAAGAGTTGGATTAGGATACCTAACAAGGATATAGAATGCTAAAATTATTTTCATTTAAGGTCACCATAGAGTGGAGAAATTTAGCAACCACTACAAGTCAATTCCTTACTCTGAGACGTGAGAGTCTGCGAACTTCGAGGATGAAGTTTATTTTAAGGGGGGAGTCTGTAACATCCTAGAATTAGAGCCTAGAAATAAGCTGAAACCAGATGTGTGCATTGCATTCATGCATATAAAATCCGAATAATTTTCGCTCTTTTGAACAAAACTTGGCAAAGTGATTGAAGATTCTCTTAACTTGATGGAATTGAAGTAGATCATCAAGTTGACTGTGATAAGTTTCAATATGACCTTTGCTAAAACCTTATTTTGGGTAAGGGAGATTTGATCTAAGGGTATATCAAATGAAATAAAAAGTTAAACTCTAATACATTAAGATTTATATTTGATCCTTAGGTGATCATATCATAGTATTCATTATAATCACTCATGAGTACCAAGTTAAGGATATAACACAAATAATAAGAATGTAACAACTATATCTTAATCTCATATGCTTATACCATGAGTATCATGGTAATACCTAACCCTACTTCTTAAGTAAGATTGAGTTGGAAAGAAACTAAGTTTAGATCATTCACCATATATATTTCTTTCCATATCAATCCTTATCATCTCTATTGAGTTACATTCCAATATCTGTTGTTCATCAATATTGAGAACTCAACTATTGATTCACCAACTCTCAATCTATCAACTCTTGACCAGAACACAGCTTACATTTAAGTGTCTATAAAGAAACAACTAAGAAGAGGTAAATAGTAATGCTAGTTTTATATATCATCTATGGGATGGGAGTGGTTGAAGGAGAATAAATGAATGTGATAACTAATAAAGTTCAACTCACTCCTGAAATGATAGAAGAGTTATTGGGATATATAATTATAGGGTAGGAAAGAAGATTACAAGGAGGAATCCCGAAGATAGTTACTAGTAGTAATTCTATTACATCAAGTGGGCATAGTCCACGAATAACAGCCTTAATCCAATTAAAGATACTAAGAAGATAATTCCAATACAATTGTAAGGTTGTATTGATAAAGCCTTGCTTATCCAACTAAAAATCTAAGCTATAAATGATTAAAGGATTATAATGATCATGCCTTGCTCACCAGGGTTGTATACTTATATCTTATTTAAGTTTATATCTTATTTAAGTGACATTGGTGGGTAGAACAAAATTGAAAACCTAGTATAGATAAGTGATCCTAGAGTAGTTATTACAGGTCACATTAATATAGTGCGAGGTTGGAATATGAGTTATTAGAGTAAATGTAAGACAATATGATTCAATTAAAGCTAATGTAGCATATAGTTATGGAAGTAGTGTTATCCATATTAAAGGATAGTAAGTTTTAAAGAAAGGTAGTTGGATGTATATATCTAATGGAGAAATATTAGTGATGGATGATTAAGTAAGATTATGAGTGGAGTTGGAAAGAACTACTTGTTGGACTAAAGATTGTCAGCAGTAAGAGTAATGGGTATCACCAAGCTAGGATATTAGAAAACTATAAAATGATTTAGAATCAAACTCATTGGATTCATCCATGAGTTTAGAAGATTAATAGGTGAATAGGAATATTGTTGTGAACTAAAGCTCATCATGTTCACCATAATGATGGATAGGAAGAAGTAGTATATCTAGGATAAGGATTCCTTAATTAGAAATCCAGGATTGTGAATTATGGAACATAAACATTCTTGGGAAACATCCAACTCTAAACCTTAAACCAAACATAATATCCATTTAAGGTTTTTGATCCATCATCTTATGTTTATATCACTTTATAGGAATATTCTCCTCTAGCAAATCACATAATCACATCTCTGTCAATTCCAACCATCATAATTATATGTGCTTAAGAGCATATTTATCAATTCCTTTCTATAAAACATTCTAGATATAACTTTCTATTTTAGAAAGGTGATGTCATCAAATATCACAAACAGAAGACAATATGCTTAGTTATTATATCTTTTCTCACATCAATAAAGAAATATAAGTAAATTAAGAACCCTAAATTTCTATGTTTACCATAATAAATATATACAATAGCATTTTCTAAATTAATGAAATTAGTATTAACCATATTAATTTCTTTTGTATTTCATGCATCAAATAATTATATAGGATCATTATACATATAAAAATTTCTATTCAAACTATGAGTAAACTAGAGTTTAGTTTATGAACAAATAAGAAAATATCATATAATAAGAACATGGTGTAATGTAGAAAGAAAAATGAATAATAAGGGCTTCTACATAATATAAAAAGGGTTTTCGATAGAAAATAAATAAATAGATAATACCACTATTTGACAAACTCATAAAAGAACTTGAATATACTTTATTAATGCTACAATCATCTAGCAAAGCAAATCTATAAAGAGAATTCAAATCAAATAAGTAAAATTCAAATCTGAAAGTAAAACAGAAAATAGAAAAAAGGAAAACAAAGAGAAAAAACGTTTCCTGTTCGTGGCCCAACTCCTCTCTGCTTACCTATCGCCGAGGTGCAGCCCACAAAAGCCCAACAGCCAAGCCTAGATCATTCACTTCTATAACTGACAGGTGGGACCAGGGAGGGACTACGTGTAACTACCTCGGTGAATTACGCTCCTAGTTACAAGCCTGGATGAGCGGAAATGGTTGAAATAGTACGGTGGGGCCCAAATGCCACTCACAGGTAGACCTTTCGGCCGTCCCAACCATTTCCAAACATCGGGACAAGTACGGGCGGCGTAATCGGCAGGCGAAGGGATCAACTACATACACAAATGAGTATGTATGCAAGCCACCATACAATAGTACATCAGAGCCATTCCATCTAAAAAGAAAGGAAATATAGCAACGCCATACGACAAGATTCAAATGTCCTAGATAGATATAATAGTTTAGGATATCTCCTCATACATCACACATCAGAGTATTAGGCGGAAGCGGCAAACAAGGTCCGAGTACGGATAAGAAGCAAATCGGCATAAGATGCCCCATAAATAAGCACATCCCGCCCACAGATCTCACGGATCCCCGTTCCCGGAATCTCTACACCGAACGATCGTTGCCCACATCATCCGCCTCCTCCACCCAGTATCCATCTTGTGAGTGTACCTGTTCATCTGAATCAAATAATTTATCGTGTGAGACCCTAGGGTACTCAAAGAAGTCTTTATGCCTCTAAAGGGGACACAACCTGGGGTGACGCAATTGCAGCAAAAGATAAACCCTAAAAATTCTATAGATACTCGCTAACCATCCGCCTAACCATAGATAGACGGATGTCCGTGAAATAATGACAACAGTTATAACAGTAATACCATAGATCCATCCTCCTCCTCGCTTACCAACGAGGAAGCGGACGAACAACCCCCCATCCGTTGGCAATTTTATTAACCATTCCATGAGTGTTGCACTAATTACTAGTCAGTTACTTAGTCAAATTAAAGCGGTACTTTAGTTATGCTTGTCTATGATCGAGAAACTGTGCTCCAAGTCGTCCATAACCGCGGACACGGCTTTCAGAAAGTTTTACCCTGCAGGGGTGCACAAATAGCAACACACACTCGATCAACCTCGGAAAAACCAAATCAAAACCCAACGAGGCCTTCACGACAAAGCAATCACAGGATTCAGAAATATTTCATGGGGCCACCCCATTGAGTACACCCTCAACGAAGTTAGCTGACTCCGAGACGGACCCAAGGTTTGGGTGGACGGCTGTAAATGACTGGGAATCCAAAACTGGGCTTGTCGATACCGCGAAATCGTGTCCCGATCCTAAACATTACAGGTGCTCCTCGCACAATCGTAAATAAAGCAGTAAGGCATGGCATAAGTACAGGATAGTAAATAAACCTCAAACTAGTTTGTGGTCCCAAGAAATAAGAATGAATCAAGCTCTGGCTCAGGGGGGTCCCATAAGCCTCCCGGATGTGGATAGCGCGAATAATCAAGGAACAGGAATCAAGTACTCGGGGTCCTACGGGACACAAGTGAGCAGGAAAAACCAAATAGCAGATATTGCTCACTGGTGCCACTTTCATTAGTTATCCCATTACTACTCAGGTTAAGTTGTTTAGGTACCTCGTTATCCATCGGACACTCACATACCCTACACATGCTGTTCTACGACTCGCATGGCTCAAACAACTCCTGTAGTAGTGGCTCATGGGATGGGGGAACAAGCTTCGGTGGGGTTTAAAAGTAAAGGCTATGCAATACTTGGGATTCAGTTTAATGCAATCGCGACTCAATGATGCAAGAATAAGATAGAGGCAATAGGTACGGTATGTATGCAAGCATGTGGTAGTGCTTGCCTGGCAGCTCAGTTGAAGCGAGAGAAGGATCTGGGTAGTGCTCCTGGTTCTCTTCATATATCCCCTGCTTAGTGTCTATCCGAAGAAGAACCAAACAAACAAGGGCCAACATAAATACAACGCACAAGCATATGAATAAAATGCGACAAGCAAACAATCATGCCATGATGAATGATTCCCAAGTTGCATGGCAATAATGTAGCATGGCATGGGTGAGGTGTAGAATACAAGAAATAAACATTTTATTGAGTTTTGGCCACATTTTATCCTCATATTAGTTGCTGTTTACATTATATTTATATGATGCATGCTGCAATTATGAACATGGAATGCATAAACAGAAAGGTCTCGTCGAGCTGATCATTTTAGACATATCATTTGTTAAATTTGGAGTTATAAATCAAAAGTTATTAATTAATTAAGGTGAAGGGCATTTTATTGTAATTTAATTCAACTTGAAATTTAAAGTGTTCAAATAATATTTTGAATGGCATATTTGAAATCCTCACATTTTTCTGATTTCAAAACATATATTATTTGTATTATTTGGAATTATGAATTTAATTTTATTTTAAAGTCAAAATTAGTCAAATTAAGTCAAAGTCAAAGGGTTGACTATTTTAAATCATTTCTGAAAATATTTGATTAAAGATTTGAATTGACATTCAAAAACAAAACATATTTCATATAAGGTTTGAATTCAAATTCCAAATATTTAAATAGTTATGAATTTTTTTTGATATTAATCATTTACTGAAATTTTAATTGATTTAAGAAATATCCGAAGGTTTTTCTTACTCGGTCTAGAGCTACCCAGCCGCCGATCGTGGGGTCACAGCGGCTGCCCATCACATGAGTGAACGCACGGGGGCGTGCCACGTGGGCAGCAGCGGGGCTGCGGGTTGGAAAGAACAAAAAGCGAGGGGCCCTTTTGCAAAATTGCGGCTGCTCTACTCTCTGACGAAACTAAAATTCAACACGAAACCTGCTAGCTGAGCTAAACTTCGGAGGACGATGGAGATCAATCGGTTGCAGATTTTGTGACGCCATAAAACGAGATTTGTAGAGGGCACGAAGGTCTTCGATATTCGTTCAGGAATCCTCGGCTAAAAAGGACCGGGGCGATCGGGAACTCGCCGGGAACAGAGACGAATCAGCTGCTCAGGGTGTTCTACCACAGAGCTGGCGCACTCGGATGTTGCTGCTGTTGCACGCGCGACGGAGACTACCGAAGACGGCGACGATGATTCCGGGCGGCATGATGCAGAAAGGTGGGGAAAAGGGAGGGGGAAACGGAGGTGGCACTCACCTCGACCCCAAGAATGGGGTCGGGGACGGAGGGCTATGGCCAGGCGGTGGCGACGGGGTGTCCTGCTTGGTCACGGCCACAACAAAGATGAGCAGGCAGTGACCGAAAGCTCCGGCTCCTCCTGCTGCAGTTCCGAAGAGGCGGTAGTGGTGGTTCTCCTCCTCGGCTCAAACGCTCCTGCAGGTCGCCATGGAAGCTCCACCTCGGCTGCTCCCCTCACTGAACTTTTGGCACGAGGGCGGCGGGGTAAGGAGGAGAGGAAGAGGGGGAAAGGCGGCGCAGGGAAGGGGGAGGGCTAGGGTTTGGAGGCCGCTCGGGGATAGATAAGAAGGGCAGGTGGTGACGCGGCTGACGGGAGACGACGGCCACCTTCCTCCTTCCGTTTACCTGCAGAGAGAAGGGGGGTGCGAGAGGAAGACGGTGAACAGGACGGCGTCGGGGAGCGAAGGGGTACCAGGCCGTGGGGGAAGGTGGGCTGGAGGAGGGAAATGCACTGGCAGGCTGCTGCTTCCTCTTGGGCTGCTGCGGCTGGGCCCAAGGTGGGCTGCTGCCAGGTTTGGTTCTCTCCTCTCTCTCCAGTTTTTTTGTTTATTAAAAGTTTGTTTATTTTTATTCTATTACAATTTCAAACCAGCTTCTAATTCCAAATTCTTTTGAATTTTTCCCAGGGGATTTTGAACAGAGGGTTTGACCATGAGGAGAAGCAAGAGAGAACAAGAGGCATAAGGAGAGAATATGCCCACATACATAATAGATGTATGTTCCATTTTGGCATTTTACCAGATTAGTGGCTTGAGGGTTTTTGGAAAAGAATAAAATCATTTTATTAACTATGGAACCCTAGCAATGAATTCCCACATTGTAGGAAACAAAAATATAGATAGGTAAAGGAGGTGGAGATATTTGTGATAGCAACTACACAACCAAGACAAAACAAATGCAAGCTAGATAAGATACTCAAAAACAAGGTGGCATGATGACATGAGCATGATATAATGATGATGCAAAAATTATATATATGAAGTAGCCGATATATTACTAGACCAAGTAGCATTACAATTTGTTAGACAAATGGGATGCTACAACTCTCCCCCACTAAACAGGAATCTCGCCCCGAGATTCTAGGAAGAAGAAGACTCAAAGAGGGTAGGATAGTTGGCACGGAGCTCATCTTCACGCTCCCAAGTGGCTTCATCAACGGAATGGTGCGACCACTGCACCTTGCAGAACTTGATGGACTTGTTGCGAGTCCTTCTTTCTGCGGACTCAAGGATTTTTGTGGGGTGTTCTTGATAAGACAGATCTTCTTGGAGATTGATTAGCTCATGATCCATGGTCCTGCCGGGATCCTTGAAGCACTTCTTGAGTTGAGAGATGTGGAAAACATCATGGACTTTGAGTTTTTCCGGGAGCTCGAGAGCATAAGCAACTTCTCCTCTTCTTCCATGAATTTTGAAAGGACCGATGTATCTGGGAGCCAGCTTTCCTTTGATACCAAAGCGGTGTGTGCCTTTCATGGGAGTGACACGAAGGTAAACGAGATCACCAGGAACATACACCATGTCCGTGTGCTTCCTGTCATAATTGCTCTTCTGGCGACTTTGAGCAATTTTCAGATTTTCAAGAATGATGTGCACCTTCTCCTCCGCTTGAGTTACAATGTCAGGGCCAAACCAAATTCTTTCACCTGCACCCAACCAACCAATCGGAGTTTTGCATTTGCGACCATAGAGAGCCTCAAATGGTGCCATCTTCAGACTTTTCTGGAAGCTGTTGTTGTAAGAGAATTCAGCATAAGGAAGGCATTCTTCCCACTTCATGCCAAAAGATATGACGCAAGCACGAAGCATATCCTCCAGAATCTGATTGATCCTTTCAACTTGTCCTTGCGACTGAGGGTGGTAAGCCGTGCTGAAGTTCAACTTTGTCCCCAAAGCATTTTGGAAACTTTCCCAGAACTTGGAAGTGAAGATGCTTCCACGGTCTGAACTGATCTCAAGCGGAACCCCATATAGAGAGACAATTCTGTTGATATAGAGCTCAGCCAACTGAATTCCAGAAATTGTTTCCTTGACGGGGAAGAAGTGAGCCACTTTAAAAAGCCTGTCGATGACAACAAAGATTGCATTGTTGCCCTTCTGCGACCTTGGAAAACCAGTGATGAAGTCCATCTCTACTTTCTCCCATTTCCATTCCGGGGGTTTCAATGGCTGTAGAAGACCGAAAGGTTTCTGATGGACAGCTTTCACTCTGCGAGACATCACACTCGAGACATACTTGGCACAATATCGTTTCAAACCCGCCACCAATATTGTGTTTTCAAGTCCATGTACATCTTTGTGCCAGGTGGATAGAAAGAACAGAATCATGTGCCTCCTTGAGAACTTGCTCTCTCAAACCCGGGTAGTTCGGAACAAACATCCGGTGTTCAAAGAAAAGCGTGCCTTGATCATCGACGTGGAAGGACTCATACTTCGGAAGCTGAAGTTTGGAGATGATCTTTATGGTGTGCGGATCACCAAGCTGACGAGAGCGAACATTTTCTTCCAAGAGAGGAGTAGCCAGAAGGTTCAGGAGATACCCTTGTTCCACAATTTCAAGGCTGAGCTGACGGAATTCCTCGCACAAGAGAGGCTGTTGTTCTTCCATCATGAGGTTGTTGACATAAGCTTTGCGGCTGAGAGCATCGGCCATGACATTAGCTTTGCCCGGAGTGTAGTTGATGGTCAAATCAAAATCATTGATTGCTTCAATCCATCTCCTCTGCCGAAGGTTGAGATCAGGCTGTGTGAAGATATACTTCAAACTTTTGTGATCAGAAAAGATTTCACAACGGTTGCCAAGCAAGTAGTGCCTCCATAGCTTCAAAGCAAAGACAACTGCTGCGAGCTCGAGGTCATGTGTAGGATAGTTGATCTCATGCGTCTTCAACTGTCGAGAGGCATAAGCAACAACTTGTTTTTCTTGCATAAGGACCGCACCCAATCCTTGCAAAGAGGCGTCGCAGAATATCTGGAAAGGCTTAGATGTGTCCGGAGGAACCAAGAAGGGCGTGGAAGTGAGTTTTTCTTTGAGTGTCTCAAAGCTTGCTTGACATGCAGGAGTCCAAAGGTATTTCTTGCCTTTCTTGAGGAGATCGGTAAGAGGCTTCGCTATCTTCGAAAAGTTCTGAACGAAGCGACGGCAATAACTAGCCAAACCAAGAAAACTCCGCACTTCTTTGACATTAACAGGAGGAAGCCATTCAACAATTGTCTTCACAGTTTCCGGGTTGACTGCAATGCCCTTGGCAGAGATGACATGACCAAGATAGGTTACTTGAGGCAGCCAAAACTCACACTTTGAGAACTTTGCATACAAGCGGTTCTCACGAAGCTTGTTTAGGACACACCGAAGGTGTTCTCCATGTTCTTCCTTTGACTTAAAATAGACTAGGATGTCATCCAGATAGACCACAACGAACTTATCAAGATACTCCATGAAAACCGAGTTCATAAGCCTCGAGAAGGTAGCAGGTGCGTTGGTGAGACCGAAAGACATGACCGTGTACTCATACAGGCCATAGCGGGTGGTGAAAGCTGTTTTAGGAACATCTTCCTTGCGAATCTTGATTTGGTGATAACCACTTCTCAAGTCAAGCTTAGAGAACACCACAGCCCAGCTAGGCGATCGAAGAGATCATTAATCCATGGAAGGGATATTTGTTCTTGATGGTTTTAGCATTGAGAGCCCGATAGTCAACACAAAGTCTATCAGTCCTGTCTCGCTTCTTCACAAAGATTGTTGGGCTACCCCAAGAAGAGGTACTGTGTTGAATGAAACCCAACTTCTCTTGTTCATCAAGCTATCGTTTGAGTTCAGCCAACTCAGCAGGACCCATTTTATAAGGCCGCTTGGAGATAGGAGCCGTTCAGTTCAAGCTCAATTACAAACTCAACCTCACGATCCGGAGGCATACCCGGCAACTCTTCAGGAAAGACATCTGGGAACTCACAGACCACCGGAACACTCTGAATATCTTCCATAGCATCATCATTCAGAGCCGCCAAAGAGAAAAGCTGGATAGCAGGAGTCAGACTTGGAGAAAAGACTATATGGCCTTCAGGAATCTTCAGAGAAACCGAGCGTTCAGCACAATCAATCACAGCTGCATTTTCTGTCAACCAATCCATGCCCAAGATGACATCAATGTCAGAATTGCCCAGAACAATTAAGGATGCCGAGAACGAAGAGCCACCAATCTCAATTTGATTGCCATGGCTGATATGAACAGCCCTCATGTTTGCTCCAGGGGAAAGGACCATTAACCGCTTAAGGAGAGGAACCAAGACTAACTCATTCTCATTTGCAAACTTGTGAGAAACAAAAGAATGCGATGCACCAGAATCAAACAAAACTCATGCAGGTACTGAGTTAACGGGAAGCATACCCATCACAACTCCAGGTGCATGCTCAGCTTGAGCGGCGTTGACACAGTTGGCACGAGCAACGAGACCCGGCTTGGTGTTGATGTTGAGAGCCCGAGGTGGTGGTGCACGAACCAAAGGAGAGCTTGCCGCAGATCTTGGAGGGGTGGAGGAAGAGCTTTGTTTTCAGCAGACAGTTCAGTTTTGATGCCTGAGTCTCCACACGTGCAACAAACACCGTGTGGACGTGGAGCAACGTAGCTGGGGACTCCGCCAGCGCTCGAGGTAGTGGTGGTTGTAGCCCCTGGGAGCAGCAGTGAGGAAGTTTGGTGGCCTTGCCGCGAAGCTTGAAGGTCTTGGTGGAGCCGGGAGCGACGGTGGGGTGTTAGGAACCCAGACACGACGCTTAGAGGGAGCTGACATAGCTGAAGAGCTTGGTGCATCACGGTTGTGTTTCTTTGACTCCTCAAACACTTGCCTACTTGCTTCCTCCTGCAGAGCTGTATGCTGAAGTTCCAGAAAATATGCCGGCCTTGCATGTGTGATTGCATATTTAATCGATGCATTGAGCCCTTGCCGGAACCTCTTTTGCTTCTTCTTGTCATCGGAGATCTCATCACCACCATAACGAGAAAGGTTCATGAAGTTCCTAATGTAGGTATTGACATTATCATTTCCCTGCTTGAGGTTGAGAAACACTTCCTTCATCCTTTCCATGACAATTTCTGACAGATACTGCTCTTTGAATGCTCCAGTGAACCGTTCCCAAGTAGGCTGAAAACCAGTGCAGTTTGCCTTCAGGTAATTCTCCCACCAGAGAGCTGCATCTCCCTTCAGAAGGTGAGTAGCACACTTTACCCATTCTTGCTCAGGAACATCAGCAGTCTCCAATAGCCTTGACATCTCACGCAACCAATCATCAGCATCAAGTGGTTGATCAGAAACATCAAATTGGCGTGGGTTGAACTTCAGAAAGCTTTTGATGTCTCCTCGCTTGGGAGGTGGAGGTAGTGGAGCAAACTCATTCCTCCTGACACTTTCCTCAAAACGCTGCTGGTTCTGCTGCATTGCTGCCAAGGCATTGGCGATGTTTGACAACGCGGACCCCAGGTGGTATGTCCTCATCAGAACGGCGTGGTGGAGCCATCCTGTGATTGATATAAAACACAAGTCAGTACTATAATGGAGAATAATAATAATCCAAAATAGTACCAAGATGGAATTAACCAAGATTAAAGGATACAATTTACTAAGATGATATTAAAATATCAACAAAGTTCAAAGCACCTAGAAGATATTAAGCATATCGCACACGACTGAAAAGGAGTGTGGTACACAGATATATCAAAGAAAAAATTTCCAAAATTTTCGGCATTAAAATACCAATAGATGCGCAAAATTACTTAACGAATCAAGATTAGTGACTCTACCAATTCAATATACAAGAGCGAATGATAAGAGTAGTGGTATGGTCGCGACTCGATCCCGCACTCAAATCATTACTCCGCACATGAATAAGTAGAACACATATCCTAACCCCTTCTTCTCACGTTGAACCTAAAGATTAGTAACTACGGAAACGAACACCCCAAACAAGATAACGTCGGATAACACAGAGTAAGACAGATCACGGCGGTATACAACGAATCAGATAGATCGCGTCGGTTTGCAAAAGCCTGTCGGTATGGAATGTACCAACAGTTGATAACCAAAAGGCCGATTGAGATAACATGTTGGATGCAACAGATAGACAAAGAATTACACACACACACACACACACAAATACACAACCTATGGTACTACGGAAACCCATAACACGTGAATCCTAGTTTGAACTTTTTAGAAGAGGATTGAAAACGTTACACTTCCTTCCCAGAAAAGGGTGGGTGGGTGGGTGAGAAGAAAAATGGAAGCAGTTCTACTCTCACGTTTTGTTTTTCCCTAGTATACATAACTACCAAAAATATTTGCTAGACTGACAACGACCATTTGGCTGAGACCCTGAAGGTCGGGATGGATCTGATACCAATTGTAACTACCTCGGTGAATTACGCTCCTAGTTACAAGCCTGGATGAGCGGAAATGGTTGAAATAGTACGGTGGGGCCCAAATGCCACTCACAGGTAGACCTTTCGGCCGTCCCAACCATTTCCAAACATCGGGACAAGTACGGGCGGCGTAATCGGCAGGCGAAGGGATCAACTACATACACAAATGAGTATGTATGCAAGCCACCATACAATAGTACATCAGAGCCATTCCATCTAAAAAGAAAGGAAATATAGCAACGCCATACGGCAAGATTCAAATGTCCTAGATAGATATAATAGTTTAGGATATCTCCTCATACATCACACATCAGAGTATCAGGCGGAAGCGGCAAACAAGGTCCGAGTACGGATAAGAAGCAAATCGGCATAAGATGCCCCATAAATAAGCACATCCCGCCCACAGATCTCACGGATCCCCGTTCCCGGAATCTCTACACCGAACGATCGTTGCCCACATCATCCGCCTCCTCCACCCAGTATCCATCTTGTGAGTGTACCTGTTCATCTGAATCAAATAATTTATCGTGTGAGACCCTAGGGGTACTCAGCAAGTCTTTATGCCTCTAAAGGGGACACAACCTGGGGTGACGCAATTGCAGCAAAAGATAAACCCTAACAATTCTATAGATACTCGCTAACCATCCGCCTAACCATAGATATACGGATGTCCGTGAAATAATGACAATAGTTATAACAGTAATACCACAGATCCATCCTCCTCCTCGCTTACCAACGAGGAAGCGGACGAACAACCCCCCATCCGTTGGCAATTTTATTAACCATTCCATGAGTGTTGCACTAATTACTATTCAGTTACTTAGTCAAATTAAAGCGGTACTTTAGTTATGCTTGTCTATGATCGAGAAACTGTGCTCCAAGTCGTCCATAACCGCGGACACGGCTTTCAGAAAGTTTTACCCTGCAGGGGTGCACAAATAGCAACACACACTCGATCAACCTCGGAAAAACCAAATCAAAACCCAACGAGGCCTTCACGACAAAGCAATCACAGGATTCAGAAATATTTCATGGGGCCACCCCATTGAGTACACCATAGCAACGGTTAGCCGACTCGACGGACCCAAGGTTTGGGTGGACGGTCAGAACGATCGGGAACCCAAAACTGGGCTTGTCGATACCGCGAAATCGTGTCCCGATCCTAACAGATAAAGGTGCTCCTCGCACAATCGTAAATAAAGCAAGAAGCATGGCATAAGTACAGGATAGTAAATAAAACCTCAAACTAGTTTGTGGCCCCAAGAAATAAGAATGAATCAAGCTCGGCTGTGGGGTCCCATAAGCCTCCCGGATGTGGATAGCGCGAATAATCAAGGAACAGGAATCAAGTACTCGGGGTCCTACGGGACACAAGTGAGCAGGAAAAACCAAATAGCAGATATTGCTCACCGGTGCCACTTTCATTAGTTATCCCATTACTACTTAGGTTAAGTTGTTTAGGTACCTCGTTATCCATCGGACACTCACATACCCTACACATGTTGTTCTACGACTCGCATGGCTCAAACAACTCTTGTAGTAGTGGCTCATGGGATGGGGGAACAAGCTTCGGTGGGGTTTAAAAGTAAAGGCTATGCAATACTTGGGATTCAGTTTAATGCAATCGCGACTCAATGATGCAAGAATAAGATAGAGGCAATATGTACGGTATGTATGCAAGCATGTGGTAGTGCTTGCACAGCGATTGAAGCGAGAGAAGGATCTGGGTAGTGCTCCTGGTTCTCTTGATATATCCCCTGCTTAGTGTCTATCCGAAGAAGAACCAAACAAACAAGGGCCAACATAAATACAATGCACAAGCATATGAATAAAATGCGACAAGCAAACAATCATGCCATGATGAATGATGCCCAAGTTGCATGGCAATAATGTAGCATGGCATGGGTGAGGTGTATAATACAAGAAATAAACATTTTATTGAGTTTTGGCCACATTTTATCCTCATATTAGTTGCTGTTTACATTATATTTATATGATGCATGCTGCAATTATGAACATGGAATGCATAAACAGAAAGGTCTCGTCGAGCTGATCATTTTAGACATATCATTTGTTAAATTTGGAGTTATAAATCAAAAGTTATTAATTAATTAAGGTGAAGGGCATTTTATTGTAATTTAATTCAACTTGAAATTTAAAGTGTTCAAATAATATTTTGAATGGCATATTTGAAATCCTCACATTTTTCTGATTTGAAAACATATATTATTTGTATTATTTGGAATTATGAATTTAATTTTATTTTAAAGTCAAAATTAGTCAAATTAAGTCAAAGTCAAAGGGTTGACTATTTTAAATCAATTCTGAAAATATTTGATTAAAGATTTGAATTGACATTCAAAAACAAAACATATTTCATATAAGGTTTGAATTCAAATTCCAAATATTTAAATAGTTATGAATTTATTTGATATTAATCATTTACTGAAATTTTAATTGATTTAAGAAATATCCGAAGGTTTTTCTTACTCGGTCTAGAGCTACCCAGAGCCGCTGATCAGTGGGGTCACAGGCGGCCTGGCCCATCACATGAGTGAACGACGGGCGTGCCACGGGCGCAGCGGGTTCGGGTTGGAAAGAACAAAAAGCGAGGGGCCCTTTTGCAAAATTGCGGCTGCTCTACTCTCTGACGAAACTGAAATTCAACACGAAACCTGCTAGCTGAGCTAAACTTCGGAGGACGATGGCGATCAATCGGTTGCAGATTTTGTGACGCCATAAAAACGAGATTTGTAGAGGGCACGGAGGTATTCGATATTCGTTCAGGAATCCTCGGCTAAAAAGGACCGGGGCGATCGGGAACTCGCCGGGAACAGAGACGAATCTGCTGCTCGGGGTGTTCTACCACAGAGCTGGCGC
The DNA here is from genome assembly GCA_030063025.1 of Avena longiglumis. Taxonomy (NCBI): domain Eukaryota; kingdom Viridiplantae; phylum Streptophyta; class Magnoliopsida; order Poales; family Poaceae; genus Avena; species Avena longiglumis. Next base: position 185,094,682 of record CP125974.1, on the reverse strand, counting down.
ACTCGGATGTTGCTGTTGTTGCACGCGCGACGGAGACTACCGAAGACGGCGACGACGATTCCGGGTGGCATGATGCAGAAAGGTGGGGAAAAGGGAGGGGGAAACGGAGGTGGCACTCACCTCGACCAATTCCAGCAAGAATTGGGGTCGGGGACGGAGGGCTATGGCCAGGCGGTGGCGACGGGGTGGCCTGCTTGGTCACGGCCACAACAAAGATGAGCAGGCAGTGACCGAAAGCTCCGGCTCCTCCTGCTGCAGTTCCGAAGAGGCGGCAGTGGTGGTTCTCCTCCTCGGCTCAAATGCTCCTGCAGGTCGCCATGGAAGCTCCACCTCGGTTGCTCCCCTCACTGAACTTTTGGCACGAGGGCGGCGGGGTACGGAGGAGAGGAAGAGGGGAAAGGCGGCGCAGGGAAGGGGGAGGGCTAGGGTTTGGAGGCCGCTCGGGGATAGATAAGAAGGGCAGGTGGTGACGCGGCTGACGGGAGACGACGACCACCTGCCTCCTTCCGTTTACCTGCAGAGAGAAGGGGGGTGCGAGAGGAAGACGGTGAACAGGATGGCGTCGGGGAGCGAAGGGGTACCAGGCCGTGGGGGAAGGTGGGCTGGAGGAGGGAAATGCACCGGTGTCTGCTCCCTCTTGGCTGTCAGGCTGGGCCCAAGGTGGGCTGCTGCCAGGTTTGGTTCTCTCCTCTCTCTCCAGTTTTTTTGTTTATTAAAAGTTTGTTTGTTTTTATTCTATTACAATTTCAAACCAGCTTCTAATTCCAAATTCTTTTGAATTTTTCCCAGGGGATTTTGAACAGAGGGTTTGACCATGAGGAGAAGCAAGAGAGAACAAGAGGCATAAGGAGAGAGAATGCCCACATACATAATAGATGTATGTTCCATTTTGGCATTTTACAAGATTAGTGGCTTGAGGGTTTTTGGAAAATAATAAAATCATTTTATTAACTATGGAACCCTAGCAATGAATTCCCACATTGTATGAAACAAAAATATAGATAGGTAAAGGAGGTGGAGATATTTGTGATAGCAACTACACAACCAAGACAAAACAAATGCAAGCTAGATAAGATACTCAAAAACAAGGTGGCATGATGACATGAGCATGATATAATGATGATGCAACAATTATATATATGAAGTAGCCGATATATTACTAGACCAAGTAGCATTACAATTTGTTAGACAAATGGGATGCTACACTACGGGTTGAGCTTGAAGAAGTGCCAGGGGGTTTTCTGCAAAATAGCATGTCGCCGTCTTCCTCTGGCTGGAAGCAGCTCGGTGGCGATGCCGAGGCCGTCCACCGTCGTCCTTGCGCCAAGATCCACCCCGCCGTCGCCCGGAGAGGATAAGGAGGCCACCGCGACGTCCCCGTTCGTACCCATCCCCATTTCCCCCTCTGAAACTCTCCCTGCCTCGTTCCCAACCATGCCGAAACCCTAGCTCAGAGGTGAGCCGGTGCCGGTGATTCTGTGCTCGCCTCAGCTAGATAAGATCATGGGGGAGACCACCATGATCTTCTCGTTCGATTTCCCTAACTCGCACTAGCAGAGGAGGCGCGAATCAACCCAATCGCACCCTCGGTTCCCGGCGCTGTTCGTCGACCTCACTGCCGTCTCCGACCTCGCCTCGCCGAATCAACCACACCATCGCGTTCCTGGTGAGTCACTGAATCTCCTCGCATGCGCAGATGCCTTGTTTGCTTCCTAAATCCACGCCACCATGATCACCCATGCTTTATTAAATATTATTTAATAAAGGATTTATAAGAAATAAAACTTTGTTAATACATATTTTAATTATGGTAGATATTAAAAATATGAATAAAATACCAAAAATCTTAGAAAAATAAGAACAATACTTTAAAACTATAATCATACATTATTATTTCACTTTAATTAAATATTTATTCTTTATTAAATATTTATAAAGTAATAAATATTGTCAAAATCATATATTATTATTTATAAATCACAAAAATAAATGTAATATACCAAAATGATCACAGAAATAATACCTACATGATAAGAATATAATATTCCACATTTAACGTAAATAAAAAACTTAATACTCTAGTAATTTGAATTTAAACCTATTTCCTTAGTTTAAAAATTCATACAAGGGTAAATAAAATTTGTTAAAATTTTAAAAATTGTCAATCTAGGTCTAATAAACAATATTAATATTAAATATTATAATGTAAGGTCTAATTGATTCAACACATTTTAAATACAATTACATTGAATTACCATTCCAACTATATATGTAGTTTATTTTCTAAAAAGATTCTTGTCCAATATAAACTCTTTAAAAATACACTGTGATTAAATAAAATATTTTCCATATACTTCAGCCATCAGTTTACAAAACTATCACAACACTATAGTGAATCCATAAAGAGTTAAGCAATATTATTTCCTTGTTTGCAAATTATAACCATTCTTAAAGTAACCTTAAGGCAACATTACCAAGTACACAAGGTACAAATGTTATATGATGGGGATACGCCTACTGGGGTATGCTCAGCGGGACGTTTCCGACTGGCCCCAGGGCTAGCGAGTGGGCCTGCAGAACGGCGAGTGGATTGAAGCCCAGCAAGGTACCGAGCGACTGGAAGTTGAAGGCCCAGGCGAGTAGATAGGCCCAGTCGGATTGGTTTAAACGACTACTAAAGTCAGAATCAATCGGTTGGGATATGTAAACCCTAGGGAAGGTGAGCCTATATAAACCTCCCTATGGGGTGGTAGAGACATGTTCCTCATACACCTAAGCGACTCCTAGCCTAGCCTTGAGCTCGCCCATTGTAACACCTCCCTAATACAATCTAGCAGAGTAGGTCTTTACCCTTCGGGGCCGAACCTGGTAAACCTCGTGTCTTTGCCCTCATCTCGCACCGCATGGCTGGCCGCCTTGCCCTCGTTCTACTACCGCTGCCGACAGCGTCTCGCCGTGACCATTCCCACGATAGTGGCGCCCACCGTGGGCCTGGCCGGCCGGTGTTCGCGGCGAGATCCAATCTGCCCATCAACGAGACGGCCGCCACCGGCGCATGATAGCGATCGGCGAGATGCTCCAGATCTTGCCGAGCAGCTACGCCCCGGCGACGCGACCACACGCACAACAGGATCCCGCCGATCGGCACGATCAGCCTCTTCGTCGGCCTCCCCGACGTCATCGTCTCGGAGGACTCGGCTCGCATCCGCGAGTCGCCGCCACGCGATCGGCTCTCCGAGATCCAGGTTCACACGATCCACCGCCTTGCCTCCGAGTACAACTCGGCCCACAGCAACGTGGCCGGGAATTCAACGACCGCAGAAGATGCGGCCCTCACCGACGACGCCGACTCGGCGACTGGCAAGGCCACTCACCGGATCCATCGCCGCTTTCATCCGCGGGCTCCATCGCCCAGGTCTCCAACGCTGGAGACTTCGAGACCCTCCATCCTGATCTTCGACCGACCGGTCGGAGAACTCCGCCGACCTCCGCGAAGGAGCTACCGCCACGCCGCGGCTTACATGGCCACCGCACCGATCCGCCGGAGGACCCTTTCTCCACCCCAATCCTCCTAACGCCACGGCAACGGAGGTCGAGGAACTCCGCTTGAAATCGGGAGGCGACGTGAAGGAGCCGGCGAAAAATTCCGCCGAGGTGTGACGGCAGAGAGCTGTCACGCTACCACCAGCAGCGGATCAGGTCACGTTTGAACCCCACCGCTCAAGGGCGTGCTGAACTTCGACGACGAAAACGACCCGGCCAAGATAGCCGAGCGCTGACCGCGAGAACGCGCCATCAGAGGAAGCGCCTGCCCCGCCAGATCGACGGCGATGGGTGCCCCACCACCACCCAACCGCACCTCCTGTGGACCAGCCGAATAGTCGTCTCTCACGGGAGCGAGACGCAAACGGCCTCCCATCGTTCTCCACCCCGATGGACAACCTCGTGGCGGGCCGAGCAGCCGCCGATAGCATCACGCCACGGTGACGGCGCCTTGCAGATCCAGATGCGTCAAGGCCCTGCTCAAGGCGGTGGGCGGCAAAGAGCGGGCCGACTCGCAGGTCGAGTATACTGCGTTCTCGGGAAGCAGAGCGGCCTCTAGCGGCCGGCGGCGCAAACACCTCAATCGCCCGCCACCAGAGCCACCGCAGCTCCAACACCGACCGCTAACGCAGCACTCTCCACAACGATCCCGGCGGCGACCAACTTCGCCGCTAACGGACAACCCATCGACGCCGCACCCACATCATCAACAACCAAAGTGGCGCGACGCCAGCCCGACTTGCGGCACACCTAACTAATCGCGATGGCGAACCTGGGGTCGCCATCGACTTGGGCCTAAGTGCTTCGGACCAATGATCCGGCGAAGTACCCGCCAAACTTCAAAGCGCCAAAGGAGATAGAAATACGACTCCTGACGACCCCGATCGGCTCGACACATACCTCATGGCAATGGGGATCGCGGGTCACACCGACCTACCGCCCGCTACCTCCCATCGATGATGGAGGGACGTGCGGCGGTGGATCAACACCTCCCCGGTGATGTCGACTCACGGGAGGAAATGCGCGACGCCCGTCGGGCACTTGAGTGCTCCTACACCCGCCACCATTGAGGACCTGGAACGATCGTCCAGGGACCCATGAGTCGACCAAGAATCGGGTCCAACGGTGGCAAGAGCTTTGGTACAACGCGGTCGGCATCCACCCGGACACCGATCCATTGCTTCAAGACCTCGTCGTTATGAACCTCTAGTCGCCAAGCTCAAGCAACACTCCCGACACTCGACAACATCCCGACCTCCTCGAGATCGCCAAACGATACGCCGAGGAAGATCCAAACCAGGAAACCGACGACGAGTCAGAGGGCAACGCCAAGACGGGCGGTAACGACGTGACGCCGCCGACCTACGCTACAGCGGCACCCGCCTCACCGCAGCGCGGCATGCGAAGTCGACTTCGCCAACGCTGGCACGCACAGCGAGCCAGAGCTACCGCTGACGGAGGGCAACGGCGTGATGGCGGCAATTACAAGAACAAGCCAGGTTCGATCCGGCCCTCCTTAACCAACCATGCATTCCATAGAAGGGAAGGGAAGCCCGCAACACACACCACCGCCGACTGCCACACCCTCAGGGAAATCGAGAAGGCACGGCAAGCGCGGGAGGACACAGACAACGACCCGCCAAATGGCGGAAAATTCGGCAAAGTAGCCGGCTCGCTCCACACCTTCACAGGCTTCAACACGAAGCGCGAAAAGAAGGTCATCGCCCGCGCCGTCGCCGTCCATACGGTGGCCCAAACAGACGTCCCCCAGTTCCTGAACTGGTCGGAACAGCCCATCACCTGGAGCCGGCAAGACCACTCGCCACGCATCGAGTACCCAGGACGAGTCGCCTTGGTGGTCAAGCCCAAGGTTGGCGACTCGGCTCCCCAAGACACCGATGGACGGCGGCAGCTCCATCAACATCCTCTACCTCGACACCTTCAGCGGCTGCGCTCCCGAATGATGATCGAGACAACCCACACCACGTTCCGGCGCCGTCCCGGTCGGAAGGCGTACCGATCGGGCAAAGTCACGCTGCCCGTTTTTCGTACTCGCAAACTTCCGCACCGGCGGATCGCCTTCGAGCTGGTGCCCTTCGACAGCCTTACCACTGCGTCACGGGCGTTCGCTAAATTCATGGCAGCGCCCCACTACGCGTACAACGCGATGAAGCTCCCCGGGCCGTGCGGCGTCATCACCATCAATGGCGACCCCGACATGGCCGCCGAATGCAAGGCCAAAGGAGCCGAACTCGCCGACGCCGTCATCGCGGCTGAGACTAATCACGCCGACGAGCTCGCCAAATACGCGAGCGGGGTCAACAATGACGACCCCACAATACTAAAGCCCAATTCGGGCGCAAACACCTCAACCTTTGAGGCCACGCACACTCGCACCGTAGAGCTGGTCCTGTGGAGACTCCAGCAGACGGTGACAATCGGGACAGGCATGAGCCCAGCATAGGAAGGCGCGCTCATCGAGTTCCTCCGTGAGAACAGGGACATCTTCGCATGGAAACCCTCCGACATGCCCGGTGTCCCTAGGGAGCTCGCTGAGCACAAATTAAACGCCGACCCCAAAGTGCGACTGTCCGTCGCCGCCACGCCCTTCAATGAAGAACGCCGTCGAGCAATTGCCGAGGAAGTGCAGCGTTTACTCGCCGCCGGCTTAATTCGGCCAATCAAGTACTCCAAGTGGCTGGCAAACCCAGTCCTGGTCGAGAAGAAAAACGGGACCTGGAGAATGTGTATCGACTACACAAACCTGAACGGCCGCCCAAAGGAGCGATTCGTCCTCCCGGATCGATCGGATAATCGATTCAACCGCTGGTTCGAGTCGCTATGCTTCCTCGACGCCAACTCGGGTACAACCAGATCAAAATGGCTGTCGAAGGAGAAGACGGCGTTCATCACGCCATTCGAGCCTTCTACACCGCCATGACCTTCGGCCTCAAGAACGCCGGGCAACCTACCGGTGCATGCAAGAATGCCTCGCGAGCCAAATCGGCCGCAACATCCACGTCTACATCGACGACGTGGTCGTGAAATCCGCCGCCAAGGCGACCTACCGCCGACTGGCGTAAACCTTCGCCAATCTGAAGGTACAAGATAAAGCTCAACCCAGCAAGTGCACCTTCGTTACCGCGGACAACTCTTGGTACGTCAGATCCAAACGAGGATCGAGGCGAACCCAACAAAGATCGACACGATCGCCTCGGCAAACCCGAGTGCTCGCGACGTCCGAGCTGGCGGGCGGTAGCGGCTCGATCGCTTCATCCCCGCTGGTAAAGGCGATGCCCCTATACCGCCTGATGCGCAAGAACCCCACCTTCCAGTGGGACACGGAGGCGGACCACGCGCTCCGCGACCTCAAAAAAGTGCTACTCGCCGCACCATTACTCGCCGCTCCACCGACAAAGAACCTATCTGGTTTACGTCGCGGCATCCGAGCGCGTCGTCAGTGCTGTAATGGTCGTCGAACGACCAGAGGAAGGAAAGGAGCGCCCGGTTCAGCGTCCGGTGTACTACATCAGCGAGGTCCTCACCGAGTCGCGCCAGCGGTACCCACAGTACCAAAAGCTAGTATACGCGGTCTTGAGCTCGTGGCGCTGCCGACTACTTCAGAGCACCCGATCACGGTCGTCTCCTCGGCACCGCAAGACATCATCCGCAATCATGAGGCGGACGGACGGGTCGCCAAGTGGGCGCCGAGATTGGCGCCCACAACATTAAATACGAGCCAAGAAGGGCGATTAAATCGCAGCGCCGCAGACTTTATCGCCGATCGGGAGGAGGCCCAAGGCAGCGAGAAGCCGTACCTCCATTATGGAGCCTGACCGATGGCTCCAAGAACACGGACGGTGCAGGCGGGGATAGTGTTGACTTCACCAAAGGGCGACAAGCTCCGCTACATCCTCCGCCTCGAATTCACGCCCTGCACCAACAACATGGCTGAATACGAGGCCCTACTACACGGCATGCGAGCCGCCAAGGAGATGAACGTCAATCGCCTTCGATGCTACGGAGATTCCGACCTGTCGCGGCAAGTCGCCGGCACCTGCGACGCCGTCTCCCCCACCATGGCGGCGTACCGCCAAGAGGTGGACAAGTTGGGCGGCCACTTCACCGGCTACTCTGTCGAGTGGATCGACAGGCGAAAAAACGAGGAGGCCGACGCCCTCTCCCGCATCGGGTCGGCCCGACTCGCACCACCCGCCGGCGTGTTCCTCGACACAATCTCAAACCATCGCCTCTCCCGAGGGAGATCGACATCGAGTCCCACTCAACCGTGAGGCAGCCTTGGTCGCACTCATCGCCGAGCAGACGATCGACCAAGCCCTACATCGCCTACCGAAGCCGGCACCGCCGCCGCAGACGAGACGCCGAATGATCGCCGCCGATGCAAGTCTTACACCATCATCGACGGCGAGCTACACAAGCGGCGTCACGGCGTGTTCCAACGTTGCGCCCAACGGTGAAGGACGCAAAATCCTCCACGACATTCACTCCGGTGACTGCGGCCACCACGCCACCGCTCGCTCCCTGGTCGCCAAGGCTATGCGACACGGCTTCTACTGGCCCACCGCACACGCCGACGCTGTCGACATCGTCCAGCGATGCACCGGGTGCCAGAAGTACGCCAATCAAACGCACGTACCGAGCTCGGCGCTCAAAACAATCCCCATCACTTGGCCATTCGCCGTGTGGGGCATGGACATGGTGGGCCCCTTCAAGAAAGCCCCCTCCGGCTACACCCACTTGCTAGTCGCCGTCGACAAATTCACCAAGTGGGTGGAAGCCAAGCCAGTCCGGAAATGCGACGGGAAGACTGCCACTAAGTTCCTACGCGAGCTCATATATCGCTACGGGTTCCCAAATAGTATCATCACGGACAAACGCACAAACTTTTGCCAAGGGAGCAATGGCGACTTTCTGCGAAGAGCACATCCGGCTCGATCTCGCTACCGCCCACCCGAATCCAACGGCCCGGAACGAGCCCAAAGCATCCTCCTACCCAAGCCGCGACTCCAAGTACCGAGCGCTGCTGGGTGCTGGGTCGAAGAGTTGCCCTCCGTTATCCGGGGAATCGCACCTGGTTAAGATCGACGGGATTCACCCCTTCTTCATGGTCTATGGCGCCAAAGCCATGCCCACCGACCTCGAACACGACTCGCCACGGTCGTCCATTATACAGAAAACGAAAGCTGGCCCGCCAAGATGGGCTCGACCGACTCGGCGAAGCACGCGACCTCGCCGGTCACGCACACCGCCATCTATCAACAAGGACTCGCCGCTACCATAGCCGACGGGTGAAAACCCGCACCTTCCAGAAGGCGACCGGTGTTACGCCATCCAGACAAGAAGGGCATGCACAAGCTCTCCCCATGGAGGGCCCATTCGCTATCGGGCGCGTGCTAACGACGGCGCTTACTACCTCGTCGACGTCGGGACGGGGGCGAAGCTCGACGTCAGCGACCATGGAATGTAAACCTCCTCCGGAAGTTCTACTCCTAGAACCCCACACATGTACTCTCGCTATGAAATAAAAGAAATCATTATCAAATTGCGCCTCTCCATGACTTGTGCCACTCGCTTTTCGTAATAATGACAGCTGCGCTAAAATGCAGAAGTCAACCTTTGGTACAGCGATCGCACGGCTAAGTGCGGTGTAAGAGCTTGAATCACTTCAGGTCTTGCATCGCCCACGAAAAACGCCAACCCGAGCCCCATTGAGTCGCTTAGCTCGAGGCTTTACGAGCCAAGACAATCGCCCTCGCTCCTCACAGCGACCTTGGTCCTCCGCATCCTCGGCTTAGCGACTCGAACGGCTAAGTACCACGCTCGGGGACTGAATACCAGTTCGTCGCGATCGGTCAGGGAAAACCCCAAGTAAGAGAGCATGCCCAGGACTCGCCACGCGACTGACCCCACGGGCCAGGCAGGAGTGACGCTCACGACAACGCTTAAGTCCTCAACCACCTCGAGTCGCGCCTAGAACTACCAAGTACCACGCCGGGGAATCGGCTACACCCGTCCGCGTGCAGACGGGAAAACGATAAAGTCAGAGCACTCAAGGAGTCGCCTTGCGGCTGGCTCTCGAGCCCGGTAGTCGACCAAATCAACGAACACGATAACAACACAAACCATATACGAGGTAAACCCCACAAAAGGGCGGACGGGGACTCGCTCAAAATCAATCCAAATCACACAAACGAATAGCAAAATGGATACGTCCCATTTAATTGCACACGCATTGTCTTATGTTACAAAATATGCCGCATGGCGTAACTGCTAACACTTCAAAGGCAAACTACCCTACTCGCAGGTTTGGATGACGACTCGCCACATCACGACGATTACGGATGAACGCGGTTACGGGTTCGATGGATACGTCGTCCGGTTCCCCACCATCGCCGCAGAAAAAGGCTGCTCGACCTTGAAATCGTGATGCGGCTCGGGGTCGTTCGGCGACGACCGCCTCCCGATAAGGAAGGAGATCGCCCATCGCCCGCACACGCCCGAATACTTGGCAGCACGCTCTCGCAACTTGAGAACCTCGACAGATCCACCGCGCCCACGACGATGGATACCGCGTCACATCGTCAACGTCAAAGTCTTCGGGAAATGGGCAGTCCGAGACTGTCTTGTAGACGCTCCACGCCGAACGCCGTCATGAACTCGACGACCGGGCGCTTCTCCAAATATTCCCACACCTCAACAAGGTCGCTGGAATAACCTCGTGGGCGATATTTCTTGAAGATAGGCGCGGATGCACGCCATACGGCGTCACCGGTCGACGAGCATGCTTACGCACTCCCTCGCGTCAGCGAGCTCGCTTCTTCTTGGCTACCAATAACACGACCTGCGAGAAGGAGACAATGATGAGTACCACGGACACCACAAACACTACAACTAACGAAGGAAGACGCACCAAGCAACGGGCGGGCGAGTCCCGTGATGAAGCAGCGGCGGCGTGTGGTCGCCCCGAAGCCCAGCAATGAGGGCTTCCGACACCTTGCGGTCTTCCTCCGCCGCAATGGCGGCCTTAGCTCGTCGCCCGAGCTTGCTTCTTCTCGCCTCCCGCAAGGCCGAGGTCGGCGACGCTGCTCAGCGAAGCACTCAAAGCATCGCACCGCCACCAACTCACCAAAGAGGACAAGCTCTGGCGAGCTCCTCTCGCAGCAACAAGAACAAGCTCCTTGTTCGCTTCTTGGATGGTGGCCAGCTCCTTCTCAGACGCTGTTTCGCGGCTAATCGGTCGCCGACTCCAGACCACGCATATCATCAAAAGTCAAGAATAAAGAAAATTCCTAAGTGCCCACATGCTAAATTTAGCGCGCATCGGGACCGGCGATCAAGAAAATTCCTAAGTGCCCACCGTTAAATTTAGCGGCGCGCACTCGGGACCGCGATCAAGAAAATTCCTAAGTGCCCACCAGTTAAATTTAGCGCGTGCGCACTCGGGAAGCGATCAAGAAAATTCCTCGGTGCCCACCCGCTAAAATTTAGCGTCGCACTCGGGGACCGGATGCGAAAGTAAAGATGAGAAATTATCGAATCAAGCGCCGCTAAGCACCGACCTGATCCTCGGGACCGGGTACCGGATGGCTGCACCAAGCATGCCATGGAGCTGTATTGCGTCCACGGACGCAAGCAGCGCGCGTGGCTCGCGACGCTGGTCGACTTCAAGATCGGCGCCCTCGAGCGAGGCTGGGCGCAGCCCCGCCGCCGTGCCGCTTTGGTCACGGCGGGGAAGGTAGCGATCGAGGCACCGCTCAAAGGAAGTCGCTTCCTCCGGTCTAGGCAAGGAAACGCCCTCCTTTGTAGACGCGGTCGCTTCCGCCGCGGGTCCGGCTGGTGCGACCGCCGTGTCGTCAGAGACAGTGACAATGTCGTCGCCCTTGGCCTTCTTGCTGCCCTCCGCTGAGGCGACGACCTCGTCCGCTTTCCGCTTACGGGAAGGATCCTCGTCGCTAGCGGCGGAAGGTACCTGAGCCACGGTCGGGTGGCCCATCTTTTTCACTCCGGTCCTGCATATCAATCAAATCAATAAAAGACAATCGAAGTAGTTATGAAAGGTAGGGAAGGCGACGCACTCACTTGGCGGCGGAATGAAACGTAGCCCTGCGAAAAGGCGGTTTTCCAGCTCGGGGCCCAGTTGGCGACTAAGCCCCAGTTCCAGAACGTCGTGGGCCCAAGACACGGACGGCTTCTTCGTCGTTGAGGCCGCGGCTGGCGCCTCTGGGACACCCTCGGCGGGGGCCTCCTCGCGAATTGGAACCGCTGCGGCCGGAGCCTCCTTGCGGGGCGAGACCGCCACGCTTTGGACCTCCTTGCGAGGCGAAGTCGCCACAGCCGGAGCCTTCCCTAGCCCGGAGACCGGCGCGAATGGCGGAGGCATCGAGGCCAGCGGTACTTCCACGGTCGGCGTGTCTAGCGCGGTTGTCGCTGGGGGTGCGCCGTCACCGGCCGAGCTGAGAGCATCGGAGCTGCTCGTCGAGTGCGGCGGCGAGGCCATCCTTGACGGCTTCGGTCTCCTCTTCGGGGCCCTCGCCTTTCCTTCTTCTTCTTCTTGAAGGAGTGGCCTGGCGAGGTGGTTTCGGGAGCTCGTCGTCCTCATGGTGTTCGAGGCTTCGCCGCTCGATTTCGCTACCGCGTTGCCGCGGGTTTTCGGACCAGCGGGCGGTTCCTCTTCGGACTCGACCTCGTCGTCCTCATTGCCCTCGCGGGAGGCGATTCGCCACGCCTGGCGGATGGTCCCGGCTCTCATCATCGGAAGGTGGAAGCCACCCTTCCACCACTTGGAATAGCTGCAATGAATACAAAATGAATCAGAATTGCCGCGATCGCACACGCTGCACTGCGAACAAGGTAAAGAGATTACCGTTGAGCCGGACGCTTCAGTGTAGGGCGCGACCGCCTGTGCATCCGGTACACCTGGGTGATCTTCTTCAACGAGAGATAATCCTCCGGCTTCCACTCGACGGCAGGCCTTCGCCGAGTCTCCCCGTGTCTTGATACATGTAGTGGTCGCGTTGGGCGAGTGGAACGAGCCGCGCCGAGCCAGCAATTGTACAAGTTTATCGCTTGAAGGCCCTTCTTCTTCGACCACGAATGGCCGGAGCATCTCGTCAACGACCATCCGCTGGTCGGGAGCTTGCCGACTTGGAGATGGCTTGGCTCGAACGATTGGCCGAGTACCGGGATCGCCACCTCGTCCTCGGGTCGCCGCCACATAGAACCATGACTTCTTCCGATCGCCGCTGCCTTGGTGGGTAGCATCAGATCGAAGAAGGAAGCCTTGGACTTGAGCTGGAACGTCAAGCCGCCCGCGGCTAGCATTGGGCCGCCCGCCTCCTCGCGGCTGATCCTTCCATGGAACAGATCCTGCCACAAGGGAAAGTAGGGCCGGCAGCCTTCAGTAACGCCACGAAGATGGCGAGCTGCTCAATCTTGTGGGGCCGGATCAAGGCTGGATCCCGTGGTGGCGTAAACGCCGGAAGAACAAAGACGTGGGAACCCTAGCCCCGCCGAGATGACTGGTAAACAGACGAATTCCCTTTCTCGGTGTGGGGTCGTTTCTCCGGCGGATACGCCATGTGGCTTCAGGATTCGGCCTCCTCGAAGAGGCCATGCGCCTTGTGCACTTGGACCTGCCCCATGGTTCGGTGGAGAGGGCCATGGCCGAGAGGTTGGTTGGAGATCGGAGGATTTCGGGTCGATTGGATCGCGAAGCAAAGGAAGGAAAATGCGCGCACTCGGAAGAAGTGGTGGGCGGTTGGCTCTGCGATAGCCTACCATTCCTCTTATATAGCGGGAGTTACCCGCCAAATCAGGGGGCCGTTACCGCGCGATGATTACGCCAAAAGTTACCGTTGGATTACCCCAATGGCTAGTTTGACCACGCCTGACGGTCCAACTCCAGTCATTCGGCTCGCTAGCCACGACCGCGTTCCGCCGACTCGACTCGCCTAAAACGCGACTTGGTTCACCGGATTTTCTTCTTCATACAGGAGCCCGCCGACGATTCGACTGGAAGCCTACTCCGAAGCCGTATACTCCGACTGCCAGCAGCCACTCACGCCCAATCGACGACGGCCTCGGGGACTACTGATGGGGATACGCCTCTGGGTATGCTCACGGGGCGTTCCGACCGCCCTGTGGGCTGGCAGAACGGCGAGTGGATTGAAGCCCAGCAAGGTACCGAGCGACTGGAAGTTGAAGGCCCAGGCGAGTAGATAGGCCCAGTCGGATTGGTTTAAACGACTACTAAAGTCAGAATCAATCGGTTGGGATATGTAAACCCTAGGAAGGTGAGCCTATATAAACCTCCCTATGGGGGTGGTAGAGACACGTTCCCTCATACACCTAAGCGACTCGCCGCCTAGCCGCCGAGCTCGCCCATTGTAACACCTCCCTAATACAATCTAGCAGGAGTAGGTCTTTACCCTTCGGGGGGCCGAACCTGGGTAAACCCTGTGTCTTTGCCCTCATCTCGCACCGCAGATGGCTGGCCGCCCTTGCCCCTCGTTCTACTACTCGCTGCCGATTGCAGCGTCTGCCGTGACCATTCCCACGACATTATAAGTATAATACTTTCAAAATATCAATGTTTTAAAGTTAACTTTAGTCTACAAGAATTTAAATATAATACTATAAACATTGTTATATGTTTTATAGTTAACTTTGGTCTGATATAGTTAAGTCATAAAGCATCTCCAGCCCAAACTATTCAAGCAAGCACAAATAACATCGACCAGACTCAACTAACCACAAAAATTGATTAGACCTCAGAAAAGAAATCTTTTCTTCAAATGTTATTTTGTTTGCCACTTCAAAATAACAATTCTTATATAAGCAATTTTAAGTAGCATTTCACAATTAAGTGTATCTCATTATTTTATGATATTGTAACTACTTATTTCTTCACAGACACTCACAAACCCTAATAAGAAGCACAAGTATTAAACTCATCCAAAAGTACAACACATTTCAAAGACATCATTTCTAGTATCCAACCCCTAGAACAACATTATCCCCAGGATTCGCTTTTATAAAGTGCATCACATTACTTATGCATAAGATCATATTGCGTCTTTAAACATTTGTCCTTACCGAACCAATGATGCTGATTTCAGATTTTGGATCTCATACTGACTCGAAGACCGTAAGTGCATAATCTTGCAATCACAAAAGGCAAGTTCACACTTGCTCATGTCCTTTGTTTATTTTCTGTAAAGTATTTTACAAATCCAGTGTTGTCATCACCGCATTTGAAAAAGGTCAGTAACACTATCTTCGATAATAATGTGAACTATTGGTTACTAATCCAGGGTGATCAGCTAATCTATTAAATCTGACAGTTGGAATACCACTGTTCAGAACTATATCACCTAGGACTTAATAACCAATGTCGTCATTGATTCTTGCGCCGTATATTACGCGTTGACCATGAGATTTTGAATGGGACGGAGAAGTCGGTTGTATCTTCTTCCTCTTGCATGAAGTCGGATGTGCAGGTCGTGGCTGTTATCCTCGTAGCATGCATATTAATTGGTAATTCGTAGAGGATATGCAACATGTGGGAAGGAACCCTCAACGTCCCATGATAGTTCTGGCATCTAACGGTTTGTACAAACCATTGCCGTAATCCAATATGTGGCCATGGTGTACACCAAGGAGGCATGCGAGGTCGCGAAGGGGGCAGTGATTGGCTTGGATCATCTTCTAGGCCCCACATCATGGAATTGTGGACGGGAAAAAGCTGCCCAGTTGTGCAATAAAGAGTTGATATCTCATGGGTAAAGTGACGCACCTCTGCAGAATGTAATAACTGTAACTTGTTACTCCCTATTCTGGGAAGGAGTGGCGAACGTGGCGGGAATGGAACTCCATGAAAGTTCTGGTAAACCCGTGAAGGCTGACGGACATAGATTTTTAGAATAAAAGCACCTTTGAAGAAATGTTTACAAAAAATTGCATTGCCTATGACCTACGGTCTGTGGTTGTAGTTATAGTGCATCAAACACTCCTTTTCTAGTGAACTTGTTGAGTACGCTCGTACTCAAAGTATCTTCTTAACCCTTGCTAGATTCTGAAGCCATTAAGACGATGTCTACACCAAGTTATGCTCCAGGAATCATCATCCAAAGCTAAAGCTCTTCAATAAAGACAAGGAAGTCAACAGATACCTCAACTCAAGTGAAGACGAAGTTACTATTTTGATAGAAATATAATCTCCACCCATAGAATCTACTTCTTTAGTGTATTGCAATAGCAGCAATGCCAACCCCTTAATTAAAATACTAGTCTGAAAAGTATAATAGGTGGTGCATTATTTATCTTTGATTCTTCTTTTTTCTTTCTCTCTCTTTAACCTAGAGTGTTCTCTGGATCTTGTGTAAAGAGTGAGTTGTAACCTTTAGCCATGTATTGGACCCGCTATGTTTCTGTTATGCCACTCTGAGGGGTGTAATACTAGTGAACGGTGTTTCATTGGTGTTATATCCACGACTATAGTATACTACATCATGCAGTGGTATGTTGGGTCACCGCACCCAAGGAGGAAGAGATTTCGGTAGGTTATGAAGGAGACATGCAGGAGGAAAAGCAACCGGACACCCGCACTACCGTCGCGAGCATTGGAGTGGTGGCAAAACCTATCAAGCTCAAGAGCACAACACAGATGTCCATAGGAGGGAAATCTCGTCATGCACTCTCTCCGCATTCACCTCCTCCAAGTACCAAGAAACCCTTCCACACTCTTATACATGAGCGTCAATATCAATATGTACCCAAAGGGAACTGTACCTCGATGTGGGACATGCCTTGTTCTAACCATGCAGGGGAGGAACACACTAAGAAGGAAGAGTGGGGAAAGAATAATAAGGACTGGAACTCTCAGTCCGATATGATCATGAACCGCATTGAGCAAAACTCAGAGTTGATGCGTACCCTAACCTTTGAGATTGAGGAGTCAAGGAAATTGATTGAGGAGCTTATCAAGAGAACACCACTACCACCGAAGGAGTAATTCGTCATCAGGTTTGGCATCCCCTTGGCTTGTTCCAAGCTTGGGGGAGTGTCGCGGTATCACCACCATTATCTTTTATCTTTTACCTTTTTAGTGGATTCGTATCTTTGGTAGAGAGGTTATCTTATAGTTGGTTTGCATGTGGAAGTATCTCTCCTTTAGTGGGTTATCTTTTTATCCCTTGGTGTGAGTGCCTTTATTGGAAAATTAATGAGAAGTTTCATATTTTACTTTTTGCACTTCTTATTTTAGTTTGCAATCTCTATTATATGATGGATCTTGTTGATCAATATTGGCATCACTTTGGGAGCATCAAGTGGATATAAATTGGTTTTGGCAAACCGAGTTATGGTCAGTAGCATTACTTTTTGAGGTTTGAAAGAAAAAGAGAAAAGCTTATAGGTATTTTGTATCATTTGTTTTCTTGTTGGCTCATAATCTTAGTATTCTTTATTTAAGATCTTTTGTGTCTTCAAGGAAGATTGCATGTTTGGCTTTATTTTTTGTATTTTTGCTTGTTTCTTTCAACTCTCTTGTTTGCTACCTAGCCTTGCTAACCAAAAAACTGTTTTGAGAAGGCTTACTTCTCATGTTTCCAATCCCTTTGAACCAAAACCTTGCCATTTGTGTCCACCATATCTACCTAGTAGCGTTTTCTATTCCAAGAAAATTCTCCAGCTTCATCTACCTTTCAAATTAAAAAGTATTTTGTTATGTGAAACCTAGTTAGTAAAGCTCTCACGAACTTGATGGAAGACTTTATTTCTTTGCCCCTAATAAACTTGAACCATTGTGAACATCGAAGTTGTATATGCTTGCATCTATACGTTGGAATTAGCGGAACCGTCCTATCACGGGGAACGTTTTCAACATTGCACGTGTACTCTGTACACAGTTGATATCGTGCCCTTTTGTCTATGGATGCCAAAGGTATGAAATAAAGAGGGAACTTGTAAGTCCATGGAGTTTGTATCTTGTGTTAGAGAAACTCCTGGGCCGCTAGCCTAAGACATTCCTAATCATGGTGGAAACTTGCACCATCACCATAGTGAGCCATCTATGAAGCATCCTCAGTAAAAAGCTATGAACATAGTAAATAAAAAGATCGATGAGATGCTCATTGTTTGCTTGCCTTGTCATTTTGGTTATGGGAAATCTCCTGTACCATGTGCAAGGGGTACCCCGTTGGCGGTTCTCAATGATATGCAAATACTTACAATGACAAGAACTTACCTGTGACCAAAGTTGAGTAGCATGAGGAGTGGCCCTCATATTCAAGGGACATGAGATTGCCAACTTATATTTCGTCAAGCATATACTCCATCTTTGTTCACTTTAACATTAATCATCTCAAGATGCTTATGATAGGGAAATGAGGCTCAAATCTAGTAAGTACCATAATATTTTGGAAGCTCTTTATGACTTGTAATCCCTGCTACCCTCTAAGAAGGGGCCTTTCTCCTAGTTACCAGTTGAGTCAGTAACCTACTTCCTCTCTTTATCCAGCAAGCATTTGAGTTGGTGTGTTTATATGGTGATTTATTCAATCATGTTCTTCATTTTCCTTGTTTGCACAAAACTCTTATCTATTGAGTATCACTTTGAAAGCCTTCACTTGTGAAAAACCTTTTTGAGCAAAGAGTTCTCTTGTTTTGAAACTCCTACAAAAAAGCCTTTGTGAAACTGTTTACCAGGTGTTCTCTAACCAAGAACAAGTTTGCCAATTCCAATTATGATTTATCTTTATGCACCTATATTGTGACTATTGTACTTGGTTGCAAGCTAAGCTATATAATGGTGAGTTGCTTTCTTCTATGAGTTGTGCAATGGTAAGTGTGATGCTTCTTGTTTGTATTATTTTATCGACACTTCACTTCAAAACCTGTGGACATGTTTACTGAGGTCAGTTTTCGCTTGGGGACAAGCGAAGTCCAAGCTTGGGGGAGTTGATACGCTCAATTTGCATCACCATTCTATATCATAATTTACCTCTATTCATTGATATTTGTATTATTATAAGGTATTACTTATGGCTTTTTCATCTGTTTATGCATGTTGGATGATTCCTGGAGGATGGACTGCCGGATTCTGATGGAAAAGAAGGCGTTTCGGTGCAATTTCGCGAAGATCAGAAAAATACCAGAAAAATATGGAAACATATTATTTTACCAGAATACGAAGGAAGCCAGAAGGAGGGACGGAGATGGGCCTTAGGGGGCCCACACCCCACTAGGCGCGGGCCCACCTGACCCCGCGCCTAGGGCAGGTGTGGCCCACCTGCCCGGCCTCCGACTCCGCCCCTTCGCCTATATATTCCCTAAGGAACCCTAATACCAGGGGGCGAAAACAGATAGATTTCCGCCACCTCTAGGGGGCGGAAAACACCGAGAGAGAAAGATTTCTCCGGCAGACAGATTTCTGCCAAGGGAATTCCTTCCCGGAGAGGGGAGACCGTCGCCATCAACACCGTCATCAAGATAGGCTTCATCGGGATCATCATCAGCATCATCCACACCATCATCTCCACCAGCACCATCACCACCACTATGTCCCACTGTAACAATTGTGTTGGATATTGCTTTAGTTCTTAGGGGAAACTTTCCCGTTGTTAATTACTATTGTAGTTGATGCTTGTGAGTGGAACCATTGTATTATTGTTTATGCATGTTCAGATTGTTATCCATTATCATATCATCTATGATCTTGATCAATATGATGTCTTGTGAGTAGTTCGTTTAGTTCTTGAGGACATGGGAGAAGTCATGTTGTTAGTAGTGAATCTGTGATGAGTTATTATTCAATGGTTTAGTATTTAAGTTGTGGTGCTATTCTTCTAGTGGTGTCATGTGAACATCGACTACATGATACTTCACCATTTATGGGCCTAGGGGAATGCATTGTGTATTTGGCTACTAATCGTGGGGTTGCTAGAGTGACAGAAACTTGAACCCCCGTTAGGACACCTTTGCACAAGGGAATGTAGGATCTCAGAGTTTAAGGTTGTGGTTAGATTTATATCTTAATTACTTTCCTGTAGTTACGGATGTTTGTAGGGGGTTTAATCACAAGTATGCATTAGTCCTAGGAAGGGTGGTATGTTAGCACAGGTTCACCCACACAACACTTACAAACACCAAATAAGGGTACTCAGCTATTTGAAGCGAAAGCACTTGACAGAATTCCCATGTGTCCTCGAGAACGTTTGGTCCTTATAAGTATTTCCACCGGCTTGTCCTTTGCTAAGAAAGGATTGGGCCACTTGATCCGTTTGTTCGTTACTTCTGTTACTTGCTCTTTGTTTTGTTGCTTTGTCAAAAAACCTTTGCTAAGTATTCACAGGGATTTCCTGCTCCATACACTGTTCAGCACCTTCTGCTCCTCGTTGGGATCGACACTCCTATTTATCAAAAGTACTACGATACACCCCCTATACTTGTGGGTCATCACTCTATTCTTGGGGAGATGGAGAAACCATATCAATATTATGATATGAAATAAATATGATCTATAACTTTGGTTCATGATTATATGTTAGTTTTCTCTTTAGATATTATGTGAAGTCGATCATGTAATATTTGCCTTCAAGACTAGAGAGGGAATTACCGTTGAGTATATGGTAGTATGTACGGTGCTAAGTGAAATAACGTGTTTGCATACTATTCATATGGTCAAGGGGGTAAGGAGATATTCACTAAGCTCATATCAATATCTATGGGGAAATCCTTAATTGCGAGGGATCGGAGTGGATTGCTTACAATCATCGCATGGATATTAGGGATGAAATAACAAATGACTTTCTTTGATCATTCAATTGTGGATCTCTCCCCACACAAGTCATAAAAAATACATATATTTATCCTAATTATGATTAATACCGATGCTAGAGGTGGATCGTAAAATACCTAAGAACACTTCGACTTACATCAGTTTCATTACCATTTACATCGTGTTTGTCTCCTTGTTATTTTATTCTTTAGTCTTTATTTTACGCACAAAACAACCCTCTTAAAACACTCTTACTTCAGATCAAGGGAAACTTACAAGTATTTCTTGATAGATAGTAATAAGTGGCATTAAGACCTTAACCAAATAACTCTTTGTGGTTCAGTACTCTTACTTTGAAACTACCTAAATTGTGCATGTTCTCTTGCAGTCATCAATCCCTCCGGTGACACTGCCTAAAGGTGAGGAGGATCTGGCCTCTCGGTCCAAATGGTTTCAACCCTGATGGTGGCTTGGTTTTCACAAGGGATATTTGTTGTTGTTTCACATTGTCGTTGACTCAGCTTGTTTTTTCTCTTTCTGTCTTTCCACAAGTTGTTGGCTTGTTTTGTGTGTGTGGTGTGTTCTCTGTAAGTTGGTTCAATACTTTGTATCTTCCTCCATTGGCATCATTAATTTAATGTCGAGCTTTAGACTCCCATCTAAAAAAGTACGAGGTGGGATTTGAGTCCAGAAGAAGGGGGTGGGAAACTAGAGAAGGAGATGAGAATAAATGATAGTCGGTTTGTCGTGTTCCATCTGGATGTCTCTCACCAACAACATGCTTTGTCCTTGTAGGAAGTTACTGGAACTAAGACAGGTTGACTTACTTCTTGTTGGTCTTCAGAGTGTCTTGATGGTCTCTTCTCCCTCTATTGAGTCCCGGCATCCGAATGGTTGCTCTCTCCTACTTCAGCAATGTCTTGTTTTTCAGTGGCCTGACCACGATCCATACACTGACATACCTCCCTCCTTGATAACTAGCTTGTCTCCAAGCTCGAGCATGGGGAAATATGCTTGCCAATTATTTCTCTGATTTCCCTGGTTGTATAACCAGCATCTCTAGTGGACCTTTGCACAAGTACTTTCCAACCACTAAGTTTTCTTTCTTGTGCCATCTCGTTTACAAGATCTCGGAAGGAACAACTAGCTTGTCAGTACTAGTAGGAAGAATAGGAGAAGCAGGCATACCATCTATTAACATTTGTTGTGGAAGTGAGACATGGAAAACTGGATGGATAGTGGATCATTCTAGTAAAGCCAACTTATATGATGTTTCATTAACTTTCAAAATCATAGGTAAGGGGCCGTAATATTTGAACAACAACTTATGGTTAACCCGAGGAGCAATTGAGGCATGAATGTATGGTTGTAGATTAAGAAAAACCATGTCATCCGGTTTGAGCTAACAGAAGGTGCGGTTATTTTCATCTTGTATCTTCATGATATGTTTTTCTCTAATTAAATGTTGTCGAAGTAGGTCATGCGACACTCGACGTTCGAAAAGCCAGGATTGAATATGGGACATAGAACAAATTGAAAGAGCATGTGGGCCTCCATGTGTGGTTTTGGTAATTAATGGCAATCTCTATGGACTAATGTTTGCATTGAGTTGCACTTGTAGGAATTGTCCATTGGCATCTCTTAGAGCATGTGTTGGCTTCAAGGGTCAAGAATAAGAAGAATAAATAAAATAAGATCAAGAGTGTGTTGAAGAAGGATATAGAGTTCCTCATGTGTATCTTCAAGACATCATCCTAATGGAGTTAGAAGAAATGAAGTTCAAGCTCAAGATTCTCCTTCTCTAGTACATATCATGCTTGAAGATTGCCATCCTCGGTGATCATGGATTTATGAAGACAAGTTCAAAGAAGTGGTTTCCCCATGGTGTATGGGGAGAAATTCGCAAGTCTTCATCAAGCAAGCGCAAGCAAGAGCAATCAGGAAAGAAGATCAAGATTGAGAAGGACAAGATCATCTACATCAAGCTCAAGTGGAATGCTCAAGGAAAAGGTATGATCTTGATAGGTTTTACCTTTTTCCGGTCTCATGTTGTTAGTTGTGAGATCGGTTTATAGGATAGATAATCGTACTATCAAGTGGGGCTCTTGAGTGAGTAACTTGATCATATCTTATGGAGAGAGCTCAAACCTTTTCATACTTGGTATCATCTTTCTTGGTTCTTTTCCATGAGAGGATTTAGAGCTTGTGTTAATATACTTGACAATCTCAAGTTCATCAAAAAACGGATTTCATATGTATTCTCTATTGTGTTTTTTTATGTTGGAGGTTTTATCGGTTTGTATTTTACAGATAGGTTAAACATTTAATCATTTGGTTATATCCTACCTTGATGGACTATGATGGTTCCCTGTATATATTATAGATCTTATTGTCCTCTTCGAAACGATCCCAAGATCATCAAAATCAGAGTTCGGATGCAAAAGTTATGTTCGTTTTGGTATTGATGTTTCTGTCAGTTTTCAGGTGGTGGAGACTGATGGTGCTCGATGTGGCACTTTTTTGGTAACCCCAAGCATAGGGTGTGAAGAGCACAACAGTAATTTTTACCTCATTTGATACCGAGGTTATCGAACCAGAAGGAGGAAGGAAACATCACATAGGTGTTGCAAACAACGTGGAGACCTGCACAACACAAACTCAAGACTTTGTCCCAACAAATCAGTGAGGTTGTCAAGCTCACCGGTTTGCTGTAACAAAAGATTAAACGTATGGTGTGGAAGGTAATGGTGGTTTGTATAAAGTAAACAAGTAACAATGGAAGATGTATCAATCGTAAAGATTGGACCGGGGTCCATAGTTCACTAGAGGTGCTCTCCTTAGATAAACAACATGGCATGAAGGGTAAACAAATTACAGCAAGGCAATTGACAGAAACGGAGCAAGGCATAACAATGCAATTACTAGTCAGAAAGATCCTATGAGATTCAATTGAGAAATACAAGATACATAGACCGCCATCCAACTACATCTATGACTAGAAGTCCACCTTTAGGTTATCATCCGAACCCCCTCCAGTATTAAGTTGCAAGCAACAGACAACTGATTTAAGGAAAGTGTGTAAGGTAAATAGTACACATGTTCCATGAACAAGAGACCGTTGTTTTCTCCCTAGTAGCAACAGCACATCTACAACCGAAGAGAATTTTTTCACTTCCCTTGGAAACTAGAGGCATGAACCCACTATCGAGCATATATACTCCCTCTTGGAGTCACTAGCAACTACTTGTCCAAGATAGCTACTAAAAACGGAGAGCATGCAAGATTACAAACAACACAAACATGATAGAATCATACAGACAAAACCATTAATCAAACCAACATAATAATCTCAATATCCATCGGATCCCCTCAAACACAACATGCATGATTACAAATAGATTAAGATCTTAATCATGAACGGAGCTCACAATATCTATACATGAAAGCACAAAGGAGGAGATACAACCATCTAGCTACTACATGGAGCCATAGTCCAAGGTGGAACTACTCACGCATCATACCGGAGAGAAGGCCTCCGGGATGATCTCCCCTCCAGCATGGTGCCGGGAAGAACTTCAGATCCCCCCGATCTAGGGACGACGGTGGCGGCGGCTACAGAAGGTTTTCGTGGAATATTGATCGGGTACTTAGGGTTTCTGCATCGGGGGCTTGTTATAGGCGAAGGGGGAGGCCGAGGAGGCGGCCAGGGGCCCCTCACCCTGCCTAGGCGCAGGGCAGGGCCCACCCGTGCCTAGGGGGGTATGGGCACCCTAGCCCGCTTCTCCGTCTCCCCTCTCGACTTCTTGTTCCCCACGGAAAGTTATTGACTTTGACGTTTGTCTCATCCAATTCCGAGAATATTTCCTTACTAGCTTTTCTGGAACCAAAAACAGCAGAAAACAGGCAACTGGCACTATGGCAACTTGTTAATAGGTTAGTACCAGAAAACATGTAAAAAGCACCTCAAAGTGTAGAAAAAGCAAAGCAAAGTAGATACTAAACAAGCATGGAACATCAAAAATTATAGATACGTTTCTGACGTATCAAGCATCCCCAAGCTTAACTCATGTTCGTCCTCGAGTAGGTAAGTGATAAAAGAATAATTTTTGAGGTGACATGCACCATCAAAACCAAGATCAAACCATTTGCAAGCATTGAAAGCTGGGATCAAAGAACTCTAAACATGTGCATGAAAGATGGAGTTCTAACAATAGGACAAAGCAACTAATGTTGCAGCATGGCAAGATACAAACAAAGGTCATGAATAACATGCATTGAAAGATGTTTGTTTGTTTCACACACAGAAAACATAGCATAGTGGCAATCAGCTTGTCCCTCATAGAGTAGCAAATAGATGCATAGGACACCTTTAATGTTCACAAGGGTGACTAGAAACAAATAGTACAAGAACAAGTAATATCACAATATGCATCAATCAATAAGCTTTTGGACACTGCACACTGAATGACAACTATGCTCTCTTAATGATGCCTAAAGGTAGAAGGTGGAGACTCAAATAATGGTGGAAGAAAGGCCTTTCATAAAGGGGAGCAGGGATTTCAAGTTTCAAAAAGATCTTCCAAAAATTATGGTACTCGTTAGCTTTCAGCCCTCATTGCCCCTATCATAAGCATCTTGACGTGATTAAGGTTAAAGTGAACAAACTATGGAGTATATGCTTGATGAAGTATAAGTTGGCAATCTCAAGTCCCTTGAATACGAGGGCCACACCTCATCCTACTCAACTTCAGTCACCTGTAAGTTCTTTTCATTGTAAGTATTTGCATCATAGAGAACCGCCAACGGGGTACCCCTTGCACATGGTACAGGAGCTTTCCCATAACCAAAATGACAAGGCAAACAGACAATGAGCATCTCAGCAATCTTTTTATTTACTATATGCATAGCTTTTTATTGAGGATGCTTCACAGATAGCTCACTATGGTGATGCTGCAAGTTTCCACCTTGATTAGGCATGGCTTAGGATAGAAGCCCAGACGTTTCTCTAACATAGAATACAAACTCCATGGACTTACAAGTTCCCTCTTTATTTCAGACAAAAGAGCATGATATCAACTGAGTATAAAGTACAAGTGCACTATTGAAAACGTTCCCCGTGACAGCACGGGTCTGCTAATTCCAACGTATAAGTGCAAGCATATACAACATAGACGACACAATGGTTCAAGTTTATTAGGGGCAAAGAATATAAAGTGTGCCATCAAGTTTGTGAGGGCTTTAATCACTAAGTTTTCACATAACAAAATAGTTTTTAATTGGAAGATAGCTGAAAACAAGAATATACTTGGAATGGTGTAACACACCATGCATAGGAATTTATAGTGGACACTTTAGAAAATATGGGTTTGTTGGGAGTTGGAAGCATGAGTAGATCTTACTCATACAAGTGGAGTCTAGCAAAAGACTGGGATCAACCAACTAAGAGAGCAATAATGGTCATAATCATGCAGAGCAGCAAAGCATTACTAATCAAAGCATAGAGTGGTACTACAAGTCAAGGACTAGATGATCATAGAGCCTATGGTGACTTGTCATAGTCATAACATGGTGTGAGCATGTGCCAAGTCAACCCAAACAAAGCATCAAAGGAGAATATCACAATACTATGCTTTTGCATGCTAAAACAACACATAATTTTTTCAAGCCACACTAAGAAATCCCAATTGTTTGGAACAATACATGCTACATCAATAATCACTAAGAATAATGCCAAAACAACACCTAGCATGTCATGCTAAAGTCTAAGTCACAATCAATGCAAGCTCATCTTGCACTTATCGAGCAAGAACTTCCTACTCCTTTCCAACACCAAGCAACTTATTTGCAAAACAACACATCGAGAACGGGGGTCCAAACTACTTTATTCAAGCAAACTAAACAACCTAAGCAAAGAAAATGAAAACTAAGATGCTCCAAGAACAACACAATTGTGCATGAAACAATATAAAACGAAGTGTCTAGACAGACCTGAGCTTTTTATTGATGAAGAAGGGGATGCCTTGGGAATCCCCAAGCTTTGACGCTTGTACCTCTTGGATATTTCTTGCGGTGACACCTTGGTGGCATCCCCAAGCTTGAGATTTTGTCCATTCTTCATCTCATTGCATCATTGTCTCTCTACACCTGAAATTTGTTTCTTCATACAAAACTTCACACAATCTTCATTAGCAACATTAGTTTATTCAAAAGATATTAGACCTCTAGCAAAGCTTTGTAACAGTAAGGATTTTCATTAAAAACACAAGCTACTATAGCAACTCCTTCAAAAAGATCAATTCCCCAAAAGAGAACTCAAAAAGGAATCAATAAGAAGCAAATGCAAATAATGGCAGAAATCTATCAAAACAGACCAGCAGGTAGAATCCGATTTTTTTTCAAAAATATTCTGTTGCTCAAATCAAAAAGTGTTGAACTAACGAAAGTTATCTAACATACTGTGGGGTTTATTCGTAAATTTTGAGCTCAATCAGAGTTATAGAGACTCCTCACGAATTTTTTGGTGGAGGACAGAAATCTGTTTCAGGACAGCAACTCCCCAAATCTTACTTCCCTCTCATTAGAGGTCATTCTTGGCACAAAAATCAAATAAAAAGGATAAGGAGAGGTTATTACTAAAGTAATAAATTCCAAGACTCAAGGAAACTCTTGGGTTATCTCCCAATAAGTACTTTTCTTTAACGCCTTTAAGTTAGGCACAAGAAGCACGAAGAATCAAGTATTTTCAAATGAAGAAGCATTAACATCAAACCTTGCTTTCAAAGGAGGAGAAAAAAGCAACTTCTCTCTCCTCATAGGGAAATGTTCAATACCTTTCTTGAATGGAACATGATATTTAATGGTGCCTTCTTTCATATCAATGATGGCACCAACTGTTCTAACAAAAGGTCTTCCCAAAGTAATAGGACAAGAAGCATTGTATTCAACATCCAAAACATAGAAATCAACAGGGACATAAGCATTGTTAACCATAATGAGAACATCATTAATACTCCCCATGAGTTTCTTCTTAGCATTATCATTGAGTGGGACATCCAAATAACAATCTTCCAATGGTGGCAAATCAAGCATTTCATAAATCTTCCTAGGCATAATAGAGACACTAGAACCAAGATCACATGAAGCTTTGAGATCAAAGTCATTCACTTGTATATTAATAATGGGTTCCCAACTATCTTCTACTTTCCTAGGAATAGAAGCTTTGTTTTTTAGCTTCTCTTCCTTAATATTAACAAGAGTATCTGTAATGTGTTTGGTGAAAGCAACATGCATATCACTAGCATCAGGACTTCTAGAATGCTTTTGTAGGAACATAATCACTTCAGAAATATTGCAACCATCAATATCAAAGTCAAACTTAGCATCACTAGTAGTAGGCTCAATAGGCTTAGGCATAGTAGGAGGCGGAATAGGGACTACTTGTGGTTTAGTGGTGATAGTGCACACACTATTGTTTCTATCAATTCAGCTTCCCTTTCCCACCTAGCATGAAGTTGAGCTAACATCCTAACATTTTCATCAATAGTAACTTGTATGGCATGAGTGGCATCAAAGGTACTTTCCATAGTTTCAGATTTAGCAGCCATTTTATTAATCAAGGAAGTTTGAGCTTCAGACAAAGAGGATATATTTTTCTCAACATTTAAAAGCTTTTCCTCTATAGCCTTATTGAAAATGCTTTGTTTACTAATAAAGTCTTTGAGAATGACTTCAAATTAAGAGGGGGCACTTCTAGCATTGTTGTAAGAGCTTCCATAGGAATTGCCATTATTAGGAGGATAAGGCATATAATTGTTGTTACCACCAAAATTATTACTATAGGCATTGTTGTTGAAATTGTTGTTTCTAATGAAGTTCACATCAACTTGCTCTTCTTGAGCAACCAAAGAGGCTAAGGGAACAATATTAGGATCTAAAGGAGCTTACCCATTAACAAGCATAGCCATAATAACATCAATCTTATCACTCAAAGAGGAAGTTTCCTCAATAGAATTTACCTTCTTACCATGTGAAGCTATCTCAACGTGCCATTCAGAGTAGTTAACCATCATATTATCAAGGAGCCTTGTTGCAGCACCAAAGTGAGGCCCATGAAGGTACCTCCAGCAGCTGAATCCAACAGATTTCTTGAGGAGAAGTTCAAACCTGCATAAAAAGTCTAGATAATCATCCAAGCAGTGAGTCCATGAGTGGGCAATGCTTAACCAAAGATTTCATTCTTTCCCAAGATTGAGCAACATGATCACTATCAAGTTGTTTAAATTTCATAATGTCACTTCTCATAGATATAATCTTAGCAGGAGGATAGTATTTTCCAATAAAAGCATCTTTGCACTTAGTCCAAGAACCAATACTATTTTTAGTCAAAGATAGCAACCATTATTTAGCTTTTCCTCTCAAGGAGAAAGGGAAAAGCTTGAGCTTAATAATATCTCCATCTACATACTTATACTTTTGAATCTCACAAAGTTCAACAAAGCTATTGAGATGGGCAGCAGGATCATCAGAACTAGCACCAGAAAATTGCTCTCTCATCACAAGATTCAACAAAGCAGGCTTAATTTCATAAAAGGTAGCATCAGGAGCAGGTGGAGCAATAGGAGTGCTTAGGAAATCATTGTTGTTAGTGCTAGTAAAGTCACACAACTTGGTGTTCTTAGCAAAGTTCATTTTGTCAAAGGTGGGCAAGCCAAAAACAGCAGCAGCTAGACCAGGAACTAATTTTTTGTGTTTTTGAATAAAGAAAGCAAACCAAACTAGACTATTTTTTGGGTTTTTTGAAAAGAGGCAAACAAAACCAAGCAAAGGAAACAAAGAAAATTAAAAAAAAAGTAAAGATAAAGGAAGTGGAAGACTCCCCTTGTGAAGACGTCCTTAGCCTCCCCGGCAACGGTGCCAGAAAGACTTGATGGTGCTCGATGATACGTCCAAACGTATCTACTTTCTCGAACACTTTTCTATTGTTTCTTCTCTAAACTTGTGTGATTTGGATACAGCTAACACGGACTGATGCTGTTTTCAGCAGAATTATCTTGGTGTCTTGTTTTTGTGAAGAAAATCAACTATCAGGAAAAATCCCGGAAAATATGCCAAAAACTATTGCCCACCAGAAGATCCACAGATCCAGAAGGGGAGATAGAGGGGAGGCCTGGGGGGCCCAGACCCACCCTGGGCGCGGGCCCACTGACCCTGTTCCTGGGGGAGGCTTGGCCACCCCAGGCAGCTCCTCGGCCTCCCTCCATGCCTATAAGTTGCCTTCTAACCTAAAAACTCAGGGGGTTCGATAGTTTCCAGAAAGAGTTCCGCTCCACCGCCGCCACGAGAAACCAAGATTCGGATCCAGAAACTCCGTTCTGGCACCCTTCCGGGACGGGGAATTTGGAGAGGATCATCGCCATCGTCATCACCAACGCATCTCCATCAACCACCGATGTTTCCCTCATCCATGAGTGAGTAATCCCCCGCTGTAGGCTTGGGGATGGTAGGGATTGGATGAGTTCTACCATGTAATCGAATAAGATCTGTTAGGGTCATAGTGCCTAGTATCTCTATTAGTGCTATTTGACTTTGTTGCAACTTGTTGTGCTTAATGCTTGTCACTAGGGCCCGAGTGCCATGATTTCAGATCTGAACTTATTATTGAATCATTATGATAGTATAGTTTGTGATCTTATCTGCAAGTTGTGTACACATATCATTGTCCGGATCCAAAGGCCCCAAAGTGAAAATAATTGGGACAACCGGAGGGGATGGCTATGGTGTGAGGATCACATGTGTTCAAGAAGTGTTAATGATTTGCTCCGGTGCTCTATTAAAAGGAGCACCTTAATTTCCAATAGTTCCCTAGAGGCCCCGCTGCCACGGGCTGGCTGGACAGAAGATGTTGTGCAAGTTCTCATTGCGAGCACGTATGACTATATTTGGAGCACATTCCTAGGATTGTTTAGTACTTGGATACTTGTTATTATTTATCTGCAATGCCCTAGATCTTGAAGTTACATGTTTATACTCGTCCATGCAACGCCCGTCCATCCATCCCTATGTGCGGTGACCCAGCATACCACTGCATGATGTAGTACACTATAGTCGTTGACATAACACCAATGAAACACCGTTCACTAGTATTACATCCCTCAGAGTGGTACAACAGAAACACAACAGGTCCAAGACATGACTATAGGTTACAACTCAACTCTTTACACAAGATCCAGATGACACTCTAGGTTACAGAGAGAGAAAGAAACTTTTACAAAGAAGAATAAGAAATAAATAACTCCAAAACTATCCTACTATTAAGTCTAGTATCTTAACTAATGATCAGGCGTTGCTGCTATTGCAATACACTATAGAAATAGGTTCTATGGCTAGAGATTATATTCCTATCTACTTAGTAACCTCATCTTCACTTGAGTTGATGTATATGTTGACTTTCTTGACTTCATTGAAGAGCTTTAGCCTTCGATGATGATTCCTGGAGCATGACTTGACGTAGACGTCGTCTGTACTGGATTTAGAACCTAGCAAGGGTTAAGAAGATGTGTTGAGTACGAGCGTACTCAGAAAGTTCACTAAAAAAGGAGTGTTTGATGCACTATATCTATAGCCACAGACCGTAGGTCGTAGGCAATGCAGGTTTTCGTAAACATTTCTTCAAAGGTTGCTTTCATTCTGAAAAGCTATGTCCGTCAGCCTTCACGGGTTTACCAGAACTTTCATGGAGTTCCTTTCCCGCCGCGTTTGCAGCTCCTTCCCGGAACAGGGAGTAACAAGTTACAGTTTTACACTCTGTAGAGGTGCGTCAGTTTACCCATGAGAGACCTTAGGCTTTGTTGCACGGCCGGGAGTATGCTCCCGTTCAAACTTCCTTGGTTTGAGGCCCAACCTAAGATCCAAGCCAATCACTGCCCCCTTCGCAACCTCGCATACCTCCTTGGTGTACACCATGCCCACATATTGAATTACGGCAATGGTTTGTACAGACCGTTAGATGCCAGAACTATCATGGGACGTTGAGGGTTCCCACCCATATGTTGCATATCCTCTACGAATTACCAATTAATATGCATGCTACGAGTGATAACATCCACGACCTACACATCCGGCTACATGCGAGAGGAAGAAGATACAGTTGACTTCTACGTCCCATTCCAAATCTCATGGTCAACGCGTAATATACGGCGCAAGAATCACTAGCGACATTGGTTGTTAAGTCCTAGGTGATATAGTTCTGAACAGTGGTATTCCAACTGTCAGATTTAATAGATTAACTGATCACCCTGGATCAGTAACCAATAGTACACATTATTATCGAAAATAGTGTTTCTGTCCTTTTTCAAATGCAGGTGATGACAACACTAGATTTGTATAATACTTTTTAGAAAATAAACAAAGGACATGAGCAAGTGTGAACTTGCCTTGTGTGATTGCAAGATTATGCACTCACGGTCTTCAAGACAATATAAGATCCAATATCTGAAATCAGCATCATTGGTCCAGTAAGGACTACTGTTTAAAGAAGCAAGATGCTACTATGCATAAGTAATGTAATGCATTTTCGTAAACTCGAATCCTGGGGATAGCGTTGATCTAGGGTTTGGAAACTGGAAATGGCTTCTTTGGAATGTGTTGCCCTTTTAGATTAAGTTTCACACATGTGCTTCTTATTAATGCTTGTGAGTGTGTGTGAAACAATATGTAAGTATAGTAAAGCACACACAATAATGGAATACTCAAGTGGAAATTATATCTGTAGACTATGTATATAAGGTTCGTTCAACATTTAGAGATTTCATAAAAATGCTTATGTCTTGCTTTATAATGTTCCTTAAAAGAATAACTTTGGAAGAAAATATTACTTAGCTAAGGATAAGTATTTAAATTTTAAGTTAACCTTATTAGGGTTTCTTTTAAGTTATAGTCTTTAAGTAAGAAAGAATTGCTTTATTGGAATAATGATATTAGTAGTACTTGAGACTTATCTATCTTGGTTTTGAACTTGGTTAGTTTGGTATTGTAGGGGTCCCTACCCAATGTGGTAGATCCCTCCTGTGTTTTACAATGCTAGTCCCTGGATCAATAGCTAGCATCCACAGTTAAGATATAATATCAAGAAACAAAGGTCATAATATAACTTTATAACCAGGTATAACATAATTTTATTACATCTTACATAGCTCATTTGGCTATTACATTACATTGCAGCGGAATAATTATAATCATGGGGGTCTTCATCTTCAATGTGCCACAGGCAGATGTTGGTTGTAGACTTTGTAGTCCTAGTCAATCAAACAATCTTCATCTATCAAAACAATTAACCTGCAACATTACGAGTTACAGCCACAAGGGTCAATACATTTGAATTGTATTGGCAAGTTTCACTTTGTGTATAATATGAGTGGATCCTATCCATACATGCATATTTGGCTAAGTAGAGTTTTAAGCTCATTTGCTTTAAGCAATA
This sequence comes from Avena longiglumis, assembly GCA_030063025.1. Lineage (NCBI taxonomy): Eukaryota > Viridiplantae > Streptophyta > Magnoliopsida > Poales > Poaceae > Avena > Avena longiglumis. The sequence continues at coordinate 185,061,863 of CP125974.1, read as the reverse complement.
TTTTATCCTATCTTTTCAAATTGATTTGACAAATCTCTTTTCAATTCTCTTTTCCAAGTTCCTTAAACTCCTTGGTAGAAACTCAAGGGTTCAAGTCCTTGTCAAAATCCCTTGAACTACCTGGTAACTCCAAGTGCTTCAAGTTTTTATCAAAATCTCATGAGTCCCTTGGTAATCCCAAGTACATCATGCTCTTGAGCATCTTGGTAATTCCCCAAGTGCAACAAGCTTTATCAAATCTCTTTGAATTCCTTGGTACCCCCAAGTGCATCAAGTTTTTGTATTAGAAATTAGAATGTCGAGATCTCCCATAGTTCAAACTTTAGTTGCTCAGTATTGTCCATAACCGGGGACACGGCTAAGTACTTAGATTTTATTAACTTCTGCAGAAGGAGTACACTTTACCCACATGACACAATCCCATCTTGTTGCCACCAGTGGCCTACTGGATTAGTGCTCACCAAGATGGAGTACTGGCAGACTGAGAGTGTGACGAAGTCTTTCCAAAAGGTCCTCCCATACATCATTGCTAGCTTGTCTTCAGCCCCCATGAAGCATTCCAGATCCCCATGTCCGGTAACCAAAGACAATGTATGGGTCTTCCTAATGTAGTTGACTAAGCCAGAGCCATAATAGCATGTGGTTGTACACGAAAGCCACAATTGGACAATCATGTTCAATCTCTAAGTTTCCTAGGTGGTTTTCATTTGGAGCACAACATAAAGTGATTGCCATAGATATGGTTCCTTTTGTTGCCACCTTCTCCAAAACATAAAGTGTCCACCACCTAGGTGGTTCATTGAGTCCTTGTTTTATTATGTAAAACATAAGTCCTTTTCTCAACCTTTGTAAAATCTCAACATGTATCTCTTTTCAAAACATAGCATGTCTAAGCATGTACAACTTTAATATTTTTACTAAGGAGTGTATAGGGAATCCTATTAGGATTTGCATAGCATAAGTATAAAACATTTTCATGCATGTTTACAAAATCCACTAAGTATAATGAAAATAGTAGGTCTTTTGTATGATAGTGTAACTTGCCTTGTTGTTTGGGAATGATAATCACTCCTTGATCTTGCTAGTCTCACACTTTGCTAATTTTACTACAATCAAACAAGCATAGTATCAAGTAGCATTCAACATTCAACAATAATTCACATACACAAATCAATGGTTCCTAAGTCTTGTAAAAAGAGGGTTCTATTGCAAAGTTGGTTTCTACTAGGTTTATAAACTTTGTAAGGTCCACATTGGTCATTTACCAAAATGGCAAAGTCATTAGTTAGAGGTTTTGCTCAAAGTCTATTTTAGAATGCATTCAACATTTTATGTGGGGGAAATTTATTCTTTTTCAAGCAAAACTTTATATTTTTCCCCAAGTGAGTTTCCCTTGGCAAGGCTTGGTGTTTTGGGTCAGTAAGCTTGGTCCATAACATTTTCCCAAGGTTTTCCTTGCAACAACTTTTCCATAAAACAATTTAATGGGTTCTATTTGGCTAGAAATTGACTTAGTTGATTAATTCAATTTATATTTCTCAAAAATCATTTTTAGCACTATGGTTTGGTTCCTAGGGTCAGTAAGGTCACACAATTCCATTTTGCAAAAGATTTAATCCTAAAAAGCAATTTTAAACAATTTTTATACTTTAAACAAGTACACAAATGTTTCTGTAAATTCAAACAGACTAACAGATACTATTTTCAAAACTAAGGCCATGGTTGGATAGGGCTTGTTCTCCTGATTTTATTGATATAAAATTTGTCAAATTTGGACGTGTGGATCAAAAGTTATAAGGATTTGAAGTTTGCAATTTAAATCAGATTCAATTTCTGTTTTAAACAGAACAGGGGACACGCGTCGAGACTCTATTGGACGGTACCGGTTCGCTGCGGATCACGCTCTGGTGCGTTGGATCTGATGTGAGTTGTGCGGCTCAGATGCTCCTGTACCGTTTCGCTTAAGTCACTCTGTCTATGCCGCAGGATGGTGATCTAACGGCTCTCGTGTGTTTTACGAGCGGGCGTTGCTGACGTTGGCGAGTCGGTCGGTGCTGATGAAATAGGACGCGAGAAAGAAGGGGAGGATGCTCACCAGGCTTAGGAGAATACGGTGGTGCTCAACGTGCGGTTGACGAGGCGAGGGGCGCTCGGGGTCGAGTGGAATCTTTCGCCGGAGTTCGTGGCGGCGTCGGGTGCGTCAGGTGGTCACCGTGGGCGGAGCTACGGATCACCCCAAGGCACAACAAGTACGCTGTTAGATGCGCAGAAGCAAGGCAAGGTTGTGTGCGTGAACGAGAAAAAGAGGGGCGACCGGAATCTACCCGTGGGGCTCGCCGGAGTTGAAGTCAGTCGCGGTGCTGCAGGTCGTCGTCGAAGGCGAGGTTTCAGGGCACCCGCGGTTGAATGGAAGGCACCGGTAGTAGCGCCAGGGAGTAGTGAGTGCGTTTGTGTGCTTGTGGAGGCAGGAGGGGGTGTGGTTCGGTCGGAATCGAAGGAGGACGGTGGTCGGAGCTGCGATGGTGCGTGCTCAAATTGTAGCAGCCTCGGGGCAGAGAGGGGGTGGCGACTGGGGGTAATGACAGAGGAGAGGGAGGCGCTCTTATCGTGCGTGATGGCTGGCGAGTTAACGCGGCATTCAACGCGAATTGATGCCCGCAAATTCATCGCTGAAACGGGGGAAGAGAGGGAGAAAACGGTCGCGCGGGGAAGAAGGAGAACAGTGACGGTGGGGTCCACCTGTCAGTGGGAAAGAAACAAGGGAAAAGGTCCACTGGTCAGTGTCACCGCGGGTTAGCTAACGCGTGCGAATCGTTTTCTGCGGGGTAAGGAGTTGGGCTGGTTGGTGGGCTTAGTGGGCTGCCTGGGTTGGGTTGGCCGTTTTCCAATTTTTTTTATTCTATGTTCTTTTTCCATTTCTATTTTATTTCCTGATTTGAATTTCAGCCAACTATTCAAGCATTCAAAATAATTCAAATAATTTCAAATATTTGTAATGTGTTTTTGGTTCTGTTTATCAACTTAAACCAATTATTTAATTAAAATAATATTTTTTTAACCTTTTATTAATTAAATAAGAGGGTCCTTTATTTATTTAATATGTTTTGATTTATTTAATAAACTCCTTTTTTGAATTCTAAACATTTTCCTAATCAATTCAGTAGGTTTTATTTGGAAATATAGAATGCTTGGAACTTGTTATAGAAGTAAATATCATTTGGTTATATAGGGTCCATTAATAATTATATAAAGTAGACTTTCATCATTAATTTTAACAAGTTTTATTTTATTGAGATATTTATTTTTAAATCTTAAAATAAAGTCAAAACACTTTAGTAGGGTTTAATTAAGAAAATAACATACTTAGAATCTTATTTAAAATAATTTAATAAGTTTTGATGTTTTAATTGAAAATGGTTTAAACCTTTTATTTAAATAAAATTTGATATTAATTCCTTATCATTTTATTTTATCTAAACCTTTGTTAGTTTTAATCAAAACTAAATGTTTTTAATTCATAAGCTTGGCCAAGGTTTTTGATTTAGCTTTATAAAACTTTCTTTATTTATAAACTTATATTTCATTTGAAAACAAATCTTTTCATTTGATTGTTTAAAATAACATTTCCAATTGTTTCCTTTTATGAAATGCTTACCCTTTTAAATCCTTTTAGAATTTTAATTAATTCAAATGGGTTTGAGTTTCCATTTTAAATTCAAAAAGTTTCTTCTGGCTCTGAAAATCAAACAAAGTTTTATTTTATTAATTTATTTTCACATTACAAGATTTGGAAAATCTTGGGATGTGACAGGTATTAAGATGCTTTATAACTTAATTATAACACACCAAAGTTAACTATAAAATACATAATAAAGTTTTTAGCGTTATACTTAAAGTCTGGTAGACTAAAGTTAACTTTAAAACATAGATGGAATTTAGGTGTAATACTTATTATACTTATACCTTGTTCACTTCATAATGTTTCTTTAAAGTTACTTAAGAATGGTATTACTTTTATTTGGTAGTGGTTTCTTTACATTATAAATGTTTAAAGGGATTTATCTCCCTACAAGGGTGTGGTTAAGGTTTGTGAATAAGTAAACAATATTATTTACTACTTATGAACTCACTATAGTGTTTTGATTTGTTTATAAACTTGTGGTTAAAGTAAAGGAATAGGTTTTATTTCACTACAAATTATTCTTGGAGATTTTATATTAAATAAGAATCCTTTTATAAAATAATCTACATTAATGGTTGAGAGATAATTTAATAGAATTGTATTTAAAGTGTGTTAATTAATTTTGATTTCATACTACCAATATTTAAGACTAATACTATTGATTAGACTCAATTGACTAATTTTTAGAATTATTAGCAAATTTTATTTACCTTTATATGAATTATTAATTAAGAAAATGGCTTAAAATTCAAGTTGTTAAAGTGTTTGAATTTTTATTTAACTCTAAAGTAGGATATTATATTTTTAATATGTAGGTATTATTTTTGTGATTATTTTGGTATATTACATTTATTTTTATGATTTAAAAATAATAAGATATGAATTTTACAATGTTTAATGCTTTATAAACACTTAATAAATATTAAATATTTAATTAATTCGAATACTAATGCATGATTATAATTTTAAATTATAGTTCTTATTTTTCTAAGATTTTTGGTATTTTATTTATATTTTAACAATTACTAATATTAAAATATGATTAATCAAAGTATTAAAACTTATAACATCTTTATTAAATAATAATTATTTGAATTGTTAACATAATAATGTTTGATAATAATGTTAAGTTATAGATTTTATTTTTCTACAAATTTTCATATATTATACACATTTTTTGAATTATAAAGCAAAAGTTATTAATTAAACAAGTTTTAGTTCCTTTATTACATTTCAGGAAATATTTATATTTGAATTAATATTGTTTTACCAATTTACTAAATAGACACAGAACTTTTTATACCTAGCCTAAACCTACCCAAGTCACTGACCAGTGGGCCACAAGCCACATCATCCTTTAGGTTAGTGAAAACATTTGTTACTGGACTTATTTTTATCCACAACTAATGACAGATGGGCCAGGGGCCACGTCACACGCCACATGGGCAAAGACTGGTAAAATGAACTGACTTGATGCAAGCATGACGTTGCTGTGACGTCATCTCGCCGGTGATGGTCAGGTGGCTGGCAACGGCGGCGATCTAGTGGAGTTTGGCATGCATGGTTGCTACGGTTCGAAAGAGCATACTCCAGGGAACCTACTAGTAGCGGGGCCGCTCGGATATGGTCACCGGAGGATGACTGGCGACAAGGTACGACGGCGGCGGTTATAGATGAACGTGGTGGAGATGATTCCAGAAGCGATAGAGAGATTAGATAGGTGCCCGAGTATCAGCAACTCACCGGCGTTGCAGTGGAGGGCTTAGTGTGACTGGAGGTGGTCGGAATCGAGGGAGACAACGGCGGAACCTGTCGGAGATGGAGGTGTCGATTGGCGCGATTAGAGCTCCTTCAGCTTGTGCTTTGTGGGGCAATCGAACCAGATGATCAAGGGGATGCTAACTACGGCCTCAGCGGTTCAAGGGGAGCTCGGAAACGTCGGCGACGAGCGGCTCCGGCAAGGATAGGTTTTCGGTACAGAGGATACATAGAGAGGGAGGTTGCTGAGAAGGGGAATGAGGATGAGGACGAGCGGGGCGTCGCCGTGGCCTTCTTATCCACTCCTGACGATGATGGTGTGCATCTTGACGCACGAACGACGGCGGACGGCATCGGCCACTGCCACCGACCAGCTTCTAGTCAGAAAGGAAGACGACGATAGACGTTTCGTAGAAAACCCCCTGGCAGTTTTTCGAACTCACTCCGCAATCCCTCCACGGCCCCACCTGCCAGTGAGACAACAAAGAGGTATCCCGGCTGGTCCGCTGTTGGGTCTGGGCTATAACTAGGTGCACCAGGCATTAAATAAGAGAGGGAAACATCTGGGCTGGCCTGTTACTCGGGCCAGGTTCCTTTTTTTATTCTGTTTTGTATTTTGACCTTTGTTTTAAGATTTGTGTTTTACTTATTTGTTTGAAATTTTCTATAGAATTTTATTTGCTAGATAATTGCAGCAAATCCTAAAATGTATTCAAAGTCTTTTTGTGAGTTTTATTGTATAATGATTATTTCTTTATTTTCTTTATATATATACTTTTCTATTATTATTTGTAAGGCTTTTGATATGCATTTAATTGAGCTAATATCCAATAACTTATTAAAGAATGTATTACTATAAATTCATGAGTTTTAATTCTTATTGATTTATAATATTAAAGAAACTTTTATATATATTGATCCTTCATTATTATTTGATACATAAAGTTTTGAGTAATTAATATGGTTAATATTATTCTTATAAATTTAGGAAATAGCAATGTAATTATTTTATTATAACTAATATGGAAGTTAGGTTTTGAATTGCAAATGCTTACCCTAGGCTTTAGGGTTCTTAATATACTTATATTATTTTGTTGATGTGAATAAAGATTAATTGCTAAACACATTGTCTTTATGTTTGTGATTTTTAATGATATCACCATTTAAAGTAAAATAGTGGGATTGTTTTCTAGACTAACTTATGAGAAAGAATTGATAAAGATAGTTCCTAAGTACCTATAAGAATGATGGCTGAAAATGACAGAGATGTGCTTAAGTGATTTGCTATAGGAAAATATTCCTATATAGCATTATGAAAATAAAATGATTATCCAACAGATGAGATGGATGTTAAGCTTGGTTATAGATTTGGGGTTTTGTGTTTATCAAGAATTCCTATCTTCCATAATTCACAATCCTGGACTTCTAATTAAGGAATTCTTTTCCTAGATATACTACTTCTTCCTATACATCATCATGTGTTAACATGATGATCTTTACTTCACAAAATATTCTTATCCACCTTTTATTCTTCTAAATCCATTTATAAATGCAATGAGCTTGACATTAAAACTATTCATAATCTTCTCATAGTTATATTTGGTTATCCAACTATTCTATCTCTAATAATCTCCAATCCAACAGGTACCTACTTCTAACTCCAATCATATTCTTCCCTAATCATCCACTACTAATATTAATCCAGTGGATGTATATATCAAACCACCTTTCTCAAAAGCTTACTATCCTTTAAGAGGAATAACACTATTTTAATAACTCCATGCTACTCTAGCATTAACTTAATCATACTATCTTTTCTCTACTTGACTCCAATATCTTATACTTAACTTCACATTATAATAATATGACTTGTCATGGCTAACCTAGGATAATATATCTATACTAGGGTTTAATCATGTTCTGCCCACCAATGTCACTTATACATGATATAAGCATTCAATCTTGGTGAGTAAGGCATGATCATTATAATCCTTTGATCCTTTATGGTTTAGGTTTCCAGTTGGCTAATCAAGGCTTCCATCCATACAACATTACAGTTGAATTATAATTATCTTATGTTTATCTCTATTGTATTAAGAGATATAATTCATTGACTATACCTACTTGATCCAATAGGACTACTCCTGGTAACTATCTTCAGTATTCATCCTGGGAATCCTCTTGTAAGGCTCCCAACCCTTAATAAGGTAGAGATCCCTGTGTTTACAATGCTAGTCCCTGGATCAATAGCTAGCATCCACAGTTAAGATGTAATATCAAGAAACAAAGGTCATAATACAAACTTTATAACCAGGAATAAAATAATTTATTACATCTTACATAGCTCATTTGGCTATCTCATTACAATGCAGCAGAATATAACAATAGCATGGGGTCCTTCATCTTCAAAGTGCCACAGGCAGACATGTTGGTTGTAGACTTGTAATCCTAATCAATAAACTTCTCTAACATCAAACAAACCTGCAACATAATAAGTTACAGCCACAAGGGTCAATACATTTGAATTGTATTGGCAAGTGATACTATGGTAGTATAGTGGAGTCTATCATCTATATGCATTTGGCTAAGTGGAGCTTAGGCTTGCATTGCTCAAAATAGACTTTCCTTATCATTTGTAAACACTAAGTTTTTGCTTGACAAAATCTTTCCCAAGGCATCTCCCAATAGAAATTGGTGATCCTTCAACCCTTGTTCAACCACAAGTTTTTAACTTAGAAATTGGGATGAGGAGATTCTTGATAGCTTCCATGTCTTGATGCTCAAATTGTCCTTTACCAGGGACATGGCTAAGTACTTAGATTTTACACTCTGCAGAGGTGGTGCACTTTCCCCACAAGACTTGGTTTCCCAAGACAAGACCTTTCAGAAGCCTTCCCTTAGACCAGAATGGACGCGTTCCAACCTATCATCCCCTACCACCAACTGTCCATTTGGCTAAGTTATTGCAACCTATATGATCCAGGCAGAGCCCATAATGCCAAGTGGCTGCACTCGAAGCTTCTCAACATTTGACATCTCAAATCTCTTTGTTCCTGGGTGGCCATCCACAAGTGAGATACACAAGGTAAACCATATAAATGGGCCTTGTGAACCACTCAACACAAACCATTCCTTCCATTCCACCCAGGTGATTCATTCACTTAGTTGTTTTATTAAACAAAACTCAAGTCCTTGACTTAGAAATATTCCATAGCATGAAATATAATCCACCCTTGTTTTCTACTAGCTAAGCTAAGCATGATAGTATTAGGAATCTTAACTTAGGAAATTTCTACTAAGGTTTCATCTACTAGGATTTCCCATGGCATAGTTTATACTTAGCAAAAATTCCATGCAAGTCCTACTTAGAAATATCACTAATGCATAGTGAAAATAATGGGACAAAAGTATGAAGCATCACTTGCCTTTTTGGTAGAGAATAATAGTTCACTCCTTGTCTTTGCAATGATCACACTCTTCAAATCACTACAATTCAATCAAGCAAGGCACAATCTCAATCTACCATTCAAGCAAAACATCACATAAAATGATAGAAACAAAACAATGCATGCAAGCATGCCAAACTTTGTTTTATTTACAAAAGTGGTTTATAATAGGTTATAAACATTCTAAAACACTTATTGGTCATTTTATAAAGTGGTAAAACTATTTGCAAAAGATTTTACCTATAAACCATTTTTAAATCAAATCATTATTTTATGTGGTTGAAAATGCCTTTATCAAAGTAGCAATATTTATAGGGTTCACCAAATCAAATCATTCTACTTTGCTTTTGAAAACCAAATCTTTTTATTAAAAGATCCAAAAATAGTGATTCCAACTTTTATAACTTTATTTATTATTTGTTTATCTCTTAAATTCCTTTAGGATTATTTGCTCACCATTTGGTATGGATTTCTAGGTGGTTGCTTTATTAGCTTTGGAAATTACTTTTCCTTACCTTATTAAATTCATAGGATTTTATTCATGGCTCCAAAGTAAGTGAAACCAATTATATGGTTTTATAATATTTATTATAATCATTCTTGATTAATTTGAAATGTTTGTTTGACCAATTTTTATATGGATCGAATCCATGGTCTTAGAGATAACTTGAAAATGATTTTCTTCCATTAGGGTTTTAGGGTTTTGGTTTATTTCTCAAGTGTTTAAATTTTCCAGATGCATTTATGAAGAATGAATTTCACTTTGATTTGAATTTAATTGGATTCAAACATTAACCAAAGTTTGTTCCAGATGGGATTTTAAGCTTCCATTTAGAAACAAAAGTTTCTTTTCACCCTAAATTTCAACAATTGTTTATTTTGTTTATTTATTTTTCACATTACAAGATTTGGAAAATCTTGGGATGTGACAGGCTACCACCCTTAAAATAAATCTCGTCCCGAGATTTGGGGAGGCTAGGGGTTATGTCACATCCCAAGATTTTCCAAATCTTGTAATGTGAAAATTGATGAATAAAATAAAATTTTGTTTGATTTTCAGGGCCAGAAGAAACTTTTTGAATTCAATTGGAACTTCAAACCTATTTGGATTAAATAAAATCCTAAAGGGATTTAAAAAGATAAACATTTTAAATAAAAGAAAATAAAATATTTTGGAAATACAATTTTTGGATCTTTTAAATAAAAGGATTTGGTTTTCAAAAGAAATAGAAGTTTTGTAAATAAGGATTATTTTATAGAGCCAAATTAAACCTTGGCCAAGCTTTTGAAATAAACATTTTGATTTAATAAAAATGGTAAAGGTTTATCTAAAATAAATTAATAAGGATTTAATATCCAAATTTATTTAAATAAAAGGTATTACCATTTTAAATGAAACATCAAAACTTATTAAATTATTTTAAATAAATAAGTTTTCCAAATATTTTATTCTCAAACCTACTGAAGTGTTTTGGCTCCATTTTAGACTTCAAAATAAATATTTTAAATAAAATAAATCCTAGTTGATCTAAATAATGAAAGTCTATTATATTTAATTAATAATGGACCCTAAAATAAAAGGATATTTTGTTTTAAACAAGTTTCCAAGTATTCTTTATTTCCAAATAAAACTACTGATTTGGTTTAATAATATTTGGATTTCAAAAGATGATTTTATTAAATAAATCAAACCCTATTCAATTAAATAACTAAAGGTCCATTTTATTTAATTAATGAAAAGATCCTAAAAATGAATATGTTATTTTGAATTTTGTTACTGAACAGAACCAGGTTCATAGCTACAAAGATTGATGATAGTTTGAATTGATTTAACCTTGTTTGATAGTTTTGAAATTTACAACAGGAAATAGAATTAGAAAAGGAAAAAAGATTCAGAAACAGAAAAAAAAATAAGAAAAGGTCGACCCAACCCAGCAACCCGGGCCCGAAGCATTGACTTCCCTCTCGAAGAAAATGATTCACACCTCGTTTCGTCTGCAGTATGACCAATGGACCCTCCCCTCCTTTCTTTTCCCACTGACCGGTAGGCCCACTTTCCTCTTTTCTTCTTCCTCACCCGCACGACCCCTTCTCCCTCCCTTGACACCGTTCCTGCCGATGATTTCGCGGCCTTAATTCGCTTTAACTCGACCACCGTTACCAGCTTTGATCACGCAGGTTTAAACGCCCATGTCTCCTCTATATTTCCCCTCTGACACACCGCGCCGGCACGCCCCAGACCTCCCCAATTTCCTCCCCGAGCACCCTCTGTTCCGACGAAGTCCGGTGCCGATTCCGGCGACTCGACACCGCCCCAAGCCTCCCTGAGCACGCTAGCAGACTCCCCACTCCCAGACACTCCTCCCCGTACCCTCCGTTCGACCGCGGGCGCCTCAGAGCGTCGGCTACGACAAGCTCTGAACGACGCCGCCGTCCGCTCCAACTCCGTCGAGCCCACAGGTAGATTCCGACCGCCCCGTGTCTCCTCGATCACGCAAACATCCTTGCCATGGCCTTGCTCAGCTAATCCAGTCCTCCGTTTGTCTTCTCGTGGACCACAGCACCGTCCCCAAGCCGTCTGTCGCTGTAGCAAGCTCCGGCGAGGAATTGCGGTAGACCCCGAGCGCCCCTTGACCCAAGAAAACCACGTCGAGTTTCCCCAGCCTTCTGCGATCACGGTGAGCCACTCCTCCTCTTCTCTCGCTTCCTAGACCGTCGGCACCGTCCACATCTGACCGCGCCACCGATCGCCGCGTCGGCCGCCCGAATATGGTCAACCAATCCTACGGTTAGATTTAGATCCTGCGGTTAGAAATAGAACCAGAGCGAAAAGTGCGAGCGAATGCATGCGTCGATCAAGTTGGATCCTACGGTCTGCGTCTGTCAATCCGCACGAAGCGGTACCGTCCAATGAAACTCTGCCGCGTGGCACTAGATCTGTTTAAAAAGAAATTTTGAATCAGATTTATTTGCAAACTTGAAACCTCTATAACTTTCGATCCACACGTCCAAAAATTACAAATTTTATGTCGTTGGATTCAGGAGAGAACTAGGTCCTTGGTTTAGCAAATAGTATCTGTTAGATTGCTTGTTTTTGCAGATTCTTTGGTTTGCTTGTTTAAGGTTAGAAAAATTGTTTAAAAATGATTTTAGGGTTAAAACCTTTGCAAAATGGTTTGTTGTGACCTTACTGACCCTAGGAACCAACCCATGATTTGGAAAAGTTTGGAAGGGATTAATTGGTTTAATCCATTTCTAGCTAAATAAAACTATTGTTTTATTTATGAAAATGGTTTTGAGTAAAACTTTGGAGAAAAATGTTTTGGACCAGACCTACTGACCAAAAACACCAAATTTTAATAAAACAACAACTTATTTGGTGAAACCACTTAAAGTTGTGGCAATGAGAAAAATGTTTTTCACCACATAAAATGATGAAAGGATTTGAAATTGGTTTAAATGATAAAATCCAATTGCAAATGACTTTACCATTTTGGTAAATGACCAATTTGAATCTTACAAAATTTAGAAATCCAATAGAGACCCTCTTTGCAAAATAAAACCATATTGTGCATGCTCCCATACATAACTTAGAACCCTTTGCTTTGTGTGTGAAATTGTTTGTTTGACTTTGGTTTGGAATGTTAGTTGATTTTGTGTTTGCTTGATTGACTTGTAGAGAAGTTAGAGAAGTGTGAGACTAGCAAGATCAAGGAGTGAACCACCATTCCTGTAGAGGTCTCAACCTAATAAGGTAGATTCCTCCTGTGTTTACAATGCTAGTCCCTGGATCAATGGCTAGCATCCACAGTTTAGATGTAATATCAAGAAACAAAGGTCATAATATAACTTTATAACCAGGAATAACATAATTTTATTACATCTTACATAGCTCATTTGGCTATTACATTACATTGCAGCGGAATAACTATAAGTATGGGTCCTTCATCTTCAAAGTGCCACAGGCAGATGTTGGTTGTAGACTTTGTAATCCTAATCAAACAATCTTCACTAAAATCAATCAAACCTGCAACATACAAGTTACAGCCACAAAGGGTCAATACATTTGAATTATATTGGCAAGTGATACTATAATAGTATAGTGGAGTCTATCATCTATATGCATTTGGCTAAGTGGAGTTGAGGCTTGCATTGCTCAAAATAGATGTTTCCTTAACATTTGAAAATACTAAGTTTTTGTTTTGACAAAATCATTTTTCTCAATCAAAGATTGGAGATCCTTTACAAGGAATCTCTCAATCAAGGATTTAAGATTTCAAACAACCCTTGTTCAAATCCACAAGTTTTAACTTAGAAGTTGGAGTGATGAGATTTTTGATTGCTTCCATGCCTTGATGCTCAAATTGTCCTTTACCAGGGACATGGCTAAGTACTTAGGTTTTACACTCTGCAGAGGTGGTGCACTTCCCCACAAGACTTGGTTTCCCAAGACAAGATCTTTCAGAAGCCTTCCCATAGACCAAAATGGACGCGCTCCATCCTACCAAACACTACCACCCACTGTCCATATGGCTAAGTTCTTGCAACCTATATGATCATGGTAGAGCCCATATTGCCAAGTGGCTGCACTTGAAGCTTCTCAACATTTGGCATCTCAAATCTCTTTGTGCCTGGGTGGCCATCCACAAGTGAGATACACAAGCCAAGTCCATGGCCTTGTGTAACCACTCAACATAAACCCATCCTTCCATTCCACCCAGGTGATTTATTTACTTAGTTGTTTTATTACACAAAAACATAAGTCCTCAGACTTAGAGTATTTTTCCATAGTGTGAATATATATTCCACCCATGTTTTCTATTAGCTAGGCTAAGCTTGATAGTAATAGGAATCTTAACTTAGGAAAATCCTACTAAGGATTCATGTACTAGGTTTTACTATAGAAAGGTCTATACTTAGCATAAATTCCATGCAAGTTTTACTTAGCAAAATCACTAATGCATAGTGAAAGTAATGGGACAAAAAGTATGAAGCATCACTTGCCTTTTTGGTAGAGTATGGGTTCACTCCTTGTCCTTGCAACAATCACACTCTTCAAGTCACTACAAGTCAATCAAGCAAGTCACAAACTCAATCTACCAATCAAGCAAAACAACACACATAAAATGACAAAGTCAAAGTAATGCATGCAAGCATGCAAAAGATGGTTCTAATTGCAAAGGTGGTTTCCACTAGGCTTCTAAACTTTGTAGGTTCCAAATTGGTCATTCACCAAAATGGCAAAGTCAATTGCAAAAGGGTTTTATCTCAAAACCATTTTTTTAAAATCCATTCATCATTTTTTTTGGTGAAAATGTTTTTATCAAAACAAAACTTTTAAGTTTTTCACCAAATGAGTTGCTATTGCAAAACTTGGTGTTTTTGGGTCAGTAGGTTTGGTCCAAACTATTTTCTCAAAGTTTTATTTCCATAAACATTTTCATAATAAACTTAATAATTTTACTAGACTAGAAATTGGCTAAGTCAAATAATCCAACCTAAATTTTACAAAAATCATTTTTAACACCAAGGGTTGGTTCCTAGGGTCAGTAAGGTCACATCAAACCATTTTGCAAAAGTTTTAACCCTAAAATCAATTTTAAACTATTTTTATACTCTAAACAAGCTCACAAAAGAATCTGCAAAAACAAGCAAACTAACAAATACTATTTGCTAAACTAAGGGCATGGCTGGCTAGGTCTTGCTCTCCTGAATCCATTGGTATAAAATTTGTAATTTTTGGAAGTGTGGTTTGAAAGTTACAAGGGTTTGAAAATCCTATCTAAATCAGATTTCAAATCTGTTTTTAAACAAAAACATGGCCACGCGTCGCTTTCTAACTGGGTGATACCGGTTCGGCCGGATCACGCGCGGTAGCCCTTGGATCTAATTAGATCGTGCGGTACTGAGCGCATACCCCTTCGCGGTTTAAGTGACTCCATCGTGCCCGCTCAATCTAGATCGAACGGCTGTCATCGCACTGGCCAAACTCGGGCGGCGCAATGTCAACGGCGAGTGGCGGAGCGGCCAGATGGCGGCGGCGCTGGTGAGGCAGGAAGCGAGAAAGGGTGGGAGTAACCTCACCTGATTCGCAATAGCCTGGAGATGCTCAAGGCGTTGTTGGTTCGACGAGTGGGCTTGATTTCGCCGGAGTTCTGGCGTCGGGTTCGCTTCGGGCGTCGTCGGAGACGGGTCTCGATGCGCTAGGACAAATGGAAGACACGATGTCGGTCGCCAAGACCAAGGCGTCTTGTGTGATCTAGGAGGCGCGGGGTGGTCGGAGTTCACCTGGAATGCTCGACAGAGCAATGGCAGACGGCGGCGCACGCTCGATGTCGTTGTTGCCGATGCTCAGGGGCGCCCGCGGGTGCGCTACGGCTGCAGAAGAGTCCGCTGGGGGTTTCTGATCACAGCTGCGTGCTCGAGGAGGCAAGAGGTGGCGTGTGCTGGCCGGAATCCTCACCGGAGCATCGTCGGAGCCGTGGAAGTACAAGGCAAAATTCTGTGGACTGGGGGCGTGCTTGGGGAAGGAAACAGAGGGGAAGTAGAGAGGAGGGGCGGACGTTTAAGGGAGCGTGGTCTCTGGGAGGAATCAAAGCCTCCTTCAACGCGCAATCACCACCGGAGTAATTCACTGCAAACGGCCGGGCGATGGGGTCTCGTTGAAGACGATGAACAGAGAAGGTGGGTCCGGTATGCGAGAGGAAGTGAGGGGGAGGGTCCACTTGTCATTGGTTCTGCGGGTTCAAAATGGAGTGCGAAACGCTTTCTTTCTGGAGGGGAGCTGGGCTGCTTTGCTGGGCTTATTGGGCTGCTGGGTTGGGTCGACAAAAGCTCTATTTTTTTCTTAATCTGAACCCTTTTCTTTTTCTGAAACCAATTTCTGTTTTTGAATTTCAAACAAACATTCATACATTCAAACAATTCAAACCTTCAACATTCTTTGCACTTGAATTTGGTTCTGTTTAACAATATAAACCAAATCCCAAAATAAAATAATATTTTTTTATTTTTAGAGTCCATTTATAATTAAATAAAATGGACACTAGTTAATAAATTAAATGGGTTTTAATTTATTTAATAACTCCATTTGAAATCCAAATATTTTCAAACCATATCAGTAGGTTTTATTTGAAAGTAAAGAATATTTGGAAAACTTGTTTTTTTAAATAAAATAACATCTTTATTTTTGGTCCAATTCTTTATTTTTAAAACTAAAATAGTACCAAAACCATTCAATAGGTTTTATTTGGAAATAAAGAATACTTGGAAACTTGTTTAAAACAAAATATCCTTTTATTTTTAGGATCCATTATTAATTAAATATAATAGACTTTCACTATTTAAATCAACTAGGATTTATTTTATTTAAAATATTTATTCTGAAATCTAAAATAAAGCCAAAACATTTCAGGATTTATTTGCAAACTTGAAACCTCTATAACTTTCGATCCACACGTCCAAAAATTAAAAATTTTATGTCGTTGGATTCAGGAGAGCAAGACCTAGCCAACCATGCCCTTGGTTTAGCAAATAGTATCTATTAGATTGCTTGTTTTTGCAGATTCTTTGGTGTGCTTGTTTAAGATTAGAAAAATTGTTTAAAAATGATTTTAGGGTTAAAACCTTTGCAAAATGGTTTTTTGTGACCTTACTGACCCTAGGAACCAACCCATGATTTGGAAAATGGATTTGGAAAAGTTTGGAAGAGATTGATTGGTTTAATCCATTTCTAGCTAAATAAAACTATTGTTTTATTTATGAAAATGGTTTTGAGTAAAACTTTGGAGAAAAATGTTTTGGACCAGACCTACTGACCAAAAACGCCAAATTTTAATAAAACAACAACTTATTTGGTGAAACCACTTAAAGTTGTGGCAATGAGAAAAATGTTTTTCACCACATAAAATGATGAAAGGATTTGAAATTGGTTTAAAGGATAAAACCCAATTGCAAATGACTTTACCATTTTGGTAAATGACCAATTTGAATCTTACAAAATTTAGAAATCCAATAGAGACCCTCTTTGCAAAATAAAACCATATTGTGCATGCTCCCATACATAACTTAGAACCCTTTGCTTTGTGTGTGAAATTGTTTGTTTGACTTTGGTTTGGAATGTTAGTTGATTTTGTGTTTGCTTGATTGACTTGTAAAGAAGTTAGAGAAGTGTGAGACTAGCAATATCAAGGAGTGAACCACCATTCCCTACCTAAAAGGCAAGTTACACTATCATACAAAAGTCCTACTATTTTCTTTATACTTAGTGGATTTTGAAAAGATGCATGAAAATAATTTTATACTTATGCTATGCTAAATCCTAATAGGATACCCTATACATTCCTTAGAGAAAGCATTATAGTTGTACTTGCTTAGCCATGCTTTATTTGGAAAAGAGATACATGTTGAGATTTTACAAAAAAAAATGAGAAAAGGACTTGTGTTTTATGTAATAAAACAAGGACTCAATGAACCACCTAGGTGGAGGATACTTTAAGTTTTGGAGAAGGTGGCAACAAAAGGAACCATGTCTATGGTAATCTCTTTGTGTTGTGCTCCAAAAGAAAACCCACCTAGGAAACTTAGAGATTGAACATGCTTCTCCAATTGTGGCTTTCGTGTGCAACCACATGCTATTATGGCTCTGGCTTAGTCAATTACATTAGGAAGACCCATACATTGTCTTTAGTTACCGGACATGGGGATCTGGAATGCTTCATGGGGGCTGAAGACAAGCTAGCAATGGTTTATGGGAGGACCTTTTGGAAAGACTTCGTCACATTCTCAGTCTGCCACTACTCCATCTTGGTGAGCACTAATCCGTGAGGCCCTTTGGTGGCAACAAGATGGGATTGTGACATGTGGGTAAAGTGTACTCCTTCTGCAGAAGATAATAAAATCTAAGTACTTAGCCGTGTCCCCGGTTATGGACAATACTGAGCAACTAAAGTTTGAACTATGGGAGATCTCGACATTCCAACTTCTAAAATAAAAACTTGATGCACTTGGGGGTACCAAGGAATTCAAAGAGATTTTGATAAAACTTGTTGCACTTGGGGTTACCAGGTAGCTCAAGGGATTTTGACAAGGACTTGAACACTTGAGTTTCTACCAAGGAGTTCAAGGAACTTGGAAAAAAGAGATTTGACAAAGGACCAAAATCATTTTTGAAAAGATAGGATAAATATTGCTTTATGCAGATAAGCCTTAAACTCTACTTAGCCAAATATGCATGTAATGATAGGATCCACTCATATTATACATAGTAGTGAAACTTGCCAATACAATTCAAATGTATTGACCCTTGTGGCTGTAACTTGTAATGTTGCAGGTTTGATTGATTTTAGTGAAAATTGTTTGATTAGGATTACAAAGTCTACAACCAACATCTGCCTGTGGCACTTTGAAGATGAAGGACCCATGATTTTATTTATTCTGCTGCAGTTTAATGTAATAGCCAAATGAGCTATGTATTGATGTAATAAAATTATGTTATTCCTGGTTATAAAGTTATATTATGAACTTTGTATCTTGATATTACATCTCAACTGTGGATGCTAGCTATTGATCCAGGGACTAGCATTGCAATCACAGGGATCCTTTTTCGTTTACAAAGGAGGGGTCTAACAGGTTACAAGTTGGCTCAAAGCAACTAGGGTACTACCACCCTTAAAAAAATTCCAACTAGATTACTTCTTGGCTTGCTTGGAATCTTGTTGAAACTTCTCTGGGCAAACATCTGCATTGTGTCCTTTGTTTCCATACTTGAAACATGTGACCAGGATGAGATCCTTCATAGGCTCTGATACCATCTGTAAGGTTCCCAACCCTTAATAAGGTAGAGATCCCTGTGTTTACAATGCTAGTCCCTGGATCAATAGCTAGGATCCACAGTTAAGATATAATATCAAGAAACAAAGGTCATAATACAACTTTATAACCAGGAATAAAATAATTTATTACATCTTACATAGCTCATTTGGCTATCTCATTACAATGCAGCAGAATATAACAATAGCATGGGGTCCTTCATCTTCAAAGTGCCACAGGCAGACATGTTGGTTGTAGACTTGTAATCCTAATCAATAAACTTCTCTAACATCAAACAAACCTGCAACATAATAAGTTACAGCCATAAGGGTCAATACATTTGAATTGTATTGGCAAGTGATAGTATGGTAGTATAGTGGAGTCTATCATCTATATGCATTTGGCTAAGTGGAGCTTAGGCTTGCATTTCTCAAAATAGACTTTCCTTACCATTTGTAAACACTAAGTTTTTGCTTGACAAAATCTTTCCCAAGGCATCTCCCAATAGAAATTGGTGATCCTTCAACCCTTGTTCAACCACAAGTTTTTAACTTAGAAATTGGGATGAGGAGATTCTTGATAGCTTCCATGTCTTGATGCTCAAATTGTCCTTTACCAGTGACATGTCTAAGTACTTAGATTTTACACTCTGCAGACGTGGTGCACTTTCCCCACAAGACTTGGTTTCCCAAGACAAGATCTTTCAGAAGCCTTCCCTTAGACCAGAATGGACGCGTTCCAACCTATCATCCCCTACCACCAACTGTCCATTTGGCTAAGTTATTGCAACCTATATTATCCAGGCAGAGCCCATAATGCCAAGTGGCTGCACTTGAAGCTTCTCAACATTTGATATCTCAAATCTCTTTGTTCCTGGGTGGCCATCCACAAGTGAGATACACAAGGTAAACCATATAAATGGGCCTTGTGAACAACTCAACACAAACCATTCCTTCCATTCCACCCAGGTGATTCATTCACTTAGTTGTTTTATTAAACAAAACCCAAGTCCTTAACTTAGAAATATTCCATAGCATGAAATATAATCCACCCTTGTTTTCTACTAGCTAAGCTAAGCATGATAGTAGTAGGAATCTTAACTTAGGAAATTTCTACTAAGGTTTCATCTACTAGGATTTCCCATGGCATAGTTTATACATAGCAAAAATTCCATGCAAGTCCTACTTAGAAATATCACTAATGCATAGTGAAAATAATGGGACAAAAGTATGAAGCATCACTTGCCTTTGTGGTAGAGAATAATAGTTCACTCCTTGTCTTTGCAATGATCACACTCTTCAAATCACTACAATTCAATCAAGCAAGGCACAATCTCAATCTACCATTCAAGCAAAACATCACATAAAATGATAGAAACAAAGCAATGCATGCAAGCATGCCAAACTTTGTTTTATTTACAAAAGTGGTTTATAATAGGTTATAAACATTCTAAAACACTTATTGGTCATTTTATAAAGTGGTAAAACTATTTTCAAAAAAAATTACCTATAAACAATTTTTAAATCAAATCATTATTTTATGTGGTTGAAAATGCCTTTATCA
Organism: Avena longiglumis; assembly: GCA_030063025.1. Taxonomy (NCBI): domain Eukaryota; kingdom Viridiplantae; phylum Streptophyta; class Magnoliopsida; order Poales; family Poaceae; genus Avena; species Avena longiglumis. The sequence continues at coordinate 185,041,604 of CP125974.1, read as the reverse complement.
AAGTAGCAATATTTATAGAGTTCACCAAATACATTTTAAAACTATAAAACTTGGTGTTTGGGGTCAGAGAGTTTGAATGAAAACATTTCCCAAAGGTTTTCCTCCAAAATCATTTTTAACAATTAAACCATATTTTTATTTGACTAGAAATGTTTTAATTCAAGGTTTTATTCTTTTGCTTCACCAAATATATTTTTGAAACTACAAATTGACTTCTATGGTCAGTAGGTTCAAAACAAACCATTTTCCAAAGATCTCAAAATTCATTTTAGAACAATTTTATATTCTAAATATGCGTACATAAGTTTCTGCAAAAACAATCAATTTAACCGAATCATTTTACTAAACAAAGTGCATGGTCAGAAAGTACTTGTCTTGATGATTTCATTGATATAAAATTTGCAAAATTTGGACGTGTGGTTTGAAAGTTATGAATTATTCAAATTGGATCATTAAATAGTCAAGTTTATGTTTTTAAAACAAACTCCAGGCTACGTGTCACATTCTGGTTCGTCTATACCTCTTCACGCGGATCGGCTAACACAGACCATAGGATTTCACTTGATCGCACGGCACAGATCGCATACCCCTTCGCTTTAAGTGAATCTATATATGTCACAGGATCGAGATCCAACGGTCACTACGCGTTTGACCAATAAGCAGCGGCGCTAACGAGAGTAATCGTGGGGTGTAATCTCTCCATCATTAAGACGAATGCAAGCGAGGAAATAAACGGCAGGAACGGCGAGGTTTGGGGGAGAAACAGTCTCGCGGGTGGGAACGATGAACTAGTAAGTGGGGCCGTGTTGTCAGCGTGAGAGATGGGTCTGTGGAGGGGTCCAGCGGCCAGTGAGGGTGTGGGTTAAATTCCTGGTGTGAAACGTTTTCTGCGGAGTGAGGGAAATGGGCTTGTTGGGCGAGAGGGTTGGGTTTGCTGGGTTGTTGCTTGTTTCATTTTTTTTATACCAGTTTGTTTTTCCTTTTTCTTTTTCTATTATCTGTTTTGATTTTATTTAATCAATTCAAGCATCCATTTGAATTCAAACCTTTGTCAAATTTTGTGTGGCTTCAAACACTGACTCATAAAACATTCTGAATTCAATTTTTGAATAAATCCTTTATTCTTTTTAGGGTCTTTTAATTATTTAAATTTGGCCCTTGTATTTATTAAATTAATATTTTTCAACCTCCATTTGAATTCAAATCACCACCAAACCTTGGTGAATTTTTATTCTGTTTATCAACATATTTCAAAGTCCAAAATAAAATAATTCTTTTAGGATCCATTAATAATTAAATAAATAGACCATTGTTTTTAATTCAAATAGGTTTTAATTTATTTTAAAACTCTTTTTTCGAAATCTAAATAATATCAAAATCTTTTCAGTAGGTTTCATTTGAAAAACTAAAAGCACTTGGAAATCTTATTTAAAATAAATTAACAAGTTTTAGTGTTTATTTAAAATAGAAAAGCCTTTACTTTAATAAAAATGGATATTAATAAATCCTCATTATTTTATTTAAATAAACCTTTACTCTTTTTATCAAATAGTAATATTTTATTTCAAAATCTTGGCCAAGATTTCATTTGGCTCTATAAAATAATCCTTATTTATTAATTCTACTTTGCTTTTGAAAACCAAATCTTTTTATTAAAAGATCCAACAATAGTGATTCCAACTTTTATAACTTTATTTATTATTTGTTTATCTCTTAAATTCCTTTAGGATTATTTGCTCACCATTTGGTATGGATTTCTAGGTGGTTGCTTTATTAGCTTTGGAAATTACTTTTCCTTACCTTATTAAATTCATAGGATTTTATTCATGGCTCCAAAGTAAGTGAAACCAATTATATGGTTTTATAATATTTCTTATAATCATTCTTGATTAATTTGAAATGTTTGTTTGACCAATTTTTATATGGATCAAATCCATAGTCTTTGAGATAACTTGAAAATGATTTTCTTCCATTAGGGTTTTGGTTTATTTCTCAAGTGTTTAAATTTTCCAGATGCATTTATGAAGAATGCATTTCACTTTGATTTGAATTTAGTTGGATTCAAACATGAACCAAAGTTTGTTCCAGATGGGATTTTAAGCTTCCATTTAGAAACAAAAGTTTCTTTTCACCCTAAATTTCAACAATTGTTTATTTTTTTATTTATTTTTCACATTACAAGATTTGGAAAATCTTGGGATGTGACACCTCTTTGTTACCACATATAATTATATCTTTTAAATAACTCTTCTATCTATTCAGGAGTGAGTTAACTCCATTAATTATCATATGGATTTTATTATCTTGCAACATTCCAATCCTATAAATGATATTTAAATATAGCATTACCACCTACATCTTCTTGCTTCTTTACCTAAAGGTTTTAGAGTGGATGCTATGATAAGGACAAGAGTTGATAGATCAATAGTTAATAAGCTAAGAATTGGTGAATCAATAGTTGATTACTCAATATTGATGAACAACGGATATTGAGATAAGATTCCATAAGGATTGATATGAAAAGAAGGATATGTGGTAAATGGTCTTGAATTGGTTTCCTTCCTACTTAATACAACTAAAGAGTTAGGGTTAAGTATTACCATGATGTTCATGGTATAAATAGTTGAGATTTAAGATTTAGTTGTTACATTCCTATTACTTAAGTTATATTTATAACTTGGTATTCATAGGTTGAGTAATGAATACTGGGATATGATTACTTAAGGATCAAATATAATCCATTAAGTAATGTATTAGGGTTTAACTTTTATTACATTTTATCTACCCTTAGATCAAATCTCCCTTACCCAAAAATAAGGTTTTAGCAAAAGTCATATTGAAACTTATCGCAGCCAACTTGATGATCTACTTCAATTCCATCAAGTTAAGAGAAGCTTCAATCTATTTGCCAAGTTTTTATTTAAAAGCGCGAAAATTATTCATATTTTCTATGCATGAATGCAATGCACACATCTGGGTTCAGCTTATTTCTAAGCTCTAATGCTGGGATGTTACACTATGCCTACCGCACTTGAATCCTACTGTTACTATTGCTATTGTTCCATTGTTGTTGTTACTGCTGCTGTTGCTTTGTTGTTGCTACTACAAATTGTTGCTACTGATAAACTTCTGTGAGCAAGAACTATTTCCAGGTGCAGCTGAACTGACAACTCAGTTGTTAAGGCTTGCAAGTATTCTTTGGCTCCCCTTATGTCGAATCAATAAATTGGGTAATACTACCCGTGAAGTCTGTTGCGATCCCCTACACTTGTTGGTCATCAAGACTATTTTCTGGCGCCATTGCCGGGGAGCATAGCTTTATTTGTAAGTTCACTTGAATCTATTATTGTTCACTACTACTCCTTTCATCATGGGGAAGTATCGTGATGGAAAGTTCCCTATTTTACCATCCACTACAAGAAGAGGTACAGTCCTAAACACCTCTGTTGCTCTTGATTCAGCGTCTGTTATAAGTAAGCTTGTCACACCACCACCACATGCTCATGCTACACACACTGCTACTATTGCTGAATCTGAAACTGCTTTTGATACCCATGATGTTACTTCTACTGTGCTTGATGCGAGTGGTTCACTAGGTCCTTTTCTAGATGCTACTATGGCTAGTCTAGGAAATACCAAAACTCCTAGTGAAGACATTGTTACACCTGTTAGCTCACCTGCTAGTAAGAGTTATGATATTAATGATGGTTACATAGAGCTCACTGATGAATTTGTTGAAGAGTACCGAAACACACATGGTGCTAGTGCTATTAAGAGTCTCCTTGCTAGACGTACTATTATGCCTAAGAATTCCTATGATCCTAAGTTTGCCACCTCTCCCATAGATATTAAAGATAAAGATTATGATTTCTCTCTTTATTTATCTTATTTAGATATTGTTGAGAAAGAACCTTTTTGTGGTACTGAAAATGAGAGTGTTGTGGCTCATATGAATAAGCTTTCTACTATGAGTGCTTTGTTCTCTGATGATTTTAAGATGCCCAAGTACTTTGTTGCTAAGATCTTCCCTTTTTCACTGAAAGGAGAAGCTAGGGATTGGTTTAATAGATTACCTCCTGGTTCCATTGATAGCCCTGATTGCTTGATTGCTTCTTTCTTCCATAAATATTTTCCTCCCAGTGCTAGACATGCTGCTTTGCAGAGACTTTTTCATTTTAAACAGGGAGAAGAAGACAAATTGCCTGAGTCATGAAAAATATTCCGTTCCTTGATTCATGCATATCCTGGATGTCCATTACCTAAAAATGAGCTTCTTGATATTTATTATAATGGACTAACTGATGATTCTAGGACCTACCTAGATAGCTTTGCTGATTGTGTTTTTAGGAAAAGGACTCCTACGGATGCTAAAGAATTAATGACCAAGATAAGCAAGAATTATGATGATTGGACTTCAACTGAGCTGAATACACCTGAGCCTATTACTCTTGAACCAGTTGTTCCTAAACCAGTTCCAACACCAACAACAAAGAAGAGGGGAGTTATTGCATTAAATGATGAAGTGATGAAGGAAGCTAAAAAGTGTCTAAAGGATAAAGGTATTAGAGCTAAAGATGTGAAGAATCTACCTCCTATAGAAGAATTATGTAAGCCAATTCCCCACTCATCTACTATTGAGGTACACTCTCTACAATTTAATGAAGGTGATATTCCTTATGGTAAGCCTCCTGATCAGTGCTTAGAGGAACTTGACACATTTATTGTTAAACAAGGTAATTTTAATAAACAAGTTCAGAATCATTTATTGGAAAACTCTAGAGCTATCCATGAGTTGAAATATATTGTGGAAAGAACTTCTAATGATATTAAAATGCTTTATAAACACTTTCAAATGGTTCAAACTCAACTTGATCAACTTGCTAAGGTACAAAAGGATATTCTATGTAATGCTTCAGGAAATAAACATGCTTATGGAATTAGAACTAGGAGTGTTATAGCTACTCAAGATCCTTTATATCCTGCACCCTAAAAGAATTGAGTAGGATTCCCAACAAGGTGAAGATAGTGGTAGTCCTCGTAAGAGGAAGAAAAAGAAATATAAGATAGTTGAGGAACCACTTGAACCTGTTGTAGATCCTAATAGTATATCTGTCTCTAATGCTGAAACTGAAAGTGGTAATATTGATGAGTCTCCTGATAAGTAGGAAGGTGAGGAAAAACCTTAGAAGCACACTAAGAATACTAGGTACACAAAGGAAGATTTTATTGCTAATAAACATGGTAAAGAGAGAGAACCTTGGGTGCAGAAACCTATGCCTTTTCCAGGTAAGAAACACAAGTCAAAGGAGGAAGAACACTACAACAAGTTTTGTGAGTGGATGAAACCTTTATTCTTGCAAATTCCTTTGACTGGTCCTACTAAGTTGCCTCCTTATTCAAAGTATATGAAAGATATTGTCTCTAATAAAAGGAAGATTCCTAATGAGGAGATTTCTACTTTGCTTGCTCATTACTCCTTCAATGGTAAGGTTCCAAAGAAACTTGGTGATCCAGGTATACCAACTATTCCTTGCTCCATTAAGAATACTTATGTTAGAACTGCTTTATGTGATTTGGGAGCTGAAGTTAGTGTTATGCCTTTTTCCCTCTATAAGAGACTCCAGTTAGAAAAGTTGATACCAACTGATATATCTTTGCAAATGGCTGATAAGTCAACTACTGTTCCTGTTGGTATATGTGAGGATGTTCCTGTTCAAGATGCTCATAATTGCATGGTTTTAACTGATTTTGTTGTGCTTGAAATGCCTGAAGATGATAATATGTCTATTATTCTTGGGAGACCTTTTCTTAATACTACAGGTCTTGTCATCAATTGCAATCAAGGAAAAGTAACATTCAATATTAATGACAAAGAGCACACTATTTCCCCAAGAAGGTTGTTAAAATCTATTGCCTGAATTCCATTGAAAATATTGAGAGCATCAAGGTTGGAGAAATATATTGTCCCATTCCACAAGAAAATTTTGAAACTATTATGCTTGGGATCATTGCTATAGTGTATGAGGTAACATAATCACCTTGTGGATTGCAAAGTTTTGTTTCATATAAGATTGTTTTGGTAACAAGACTTGATCAACCTTGTTAACAAAAGGATTTTAATGAACAAAATAATGCTTTCACTATGGTTATACTTGCTCACTTTTATTTTTCTCCTTTCCAATCTTTGCTCTTCGTCGTGCCTAACTTAAAGGCGTTAAAGAAAATTACTTGTTGGGAGATAACCCAGGAGTTTATTTGAGTCTTGGAAGTTATTACTTCAGTAATGACCTCTCCTTATCCTTTTTTTGCTTTTTGTGCCAAGAATGACCTCTAATGAGAGGGAAGTAAGATTTGGGGAGTTGCTGTCCCAAAACAGATTTCTGTCCTCCACCATAAAAACTCGTGAGGAGTCTCTGTAAGTCATATTGAGCTGAACATTTACGAATAAATCCCCCAGTATGCTACATAACTTTCGTGAGTTCAACACTTTTTGATTTGAGCAACAGAAGGTCTTCGTAAAAATCGGTTTCTACCTGCTGGTCTGTTTTGACAGATTTCTACCATTATTTGCATTTGCTTCTTATTGATTCCTTTTCGGGTTCTTTTTGGGAAATTAAGCTTTTTGAAGGAGTTGCTACGGTAGCTTGTGTTTTTAATGAAAAGTCTTGCTGTTCCAAAGCTTTGCCAGAGGTCTAATATCTTTTGAATAAACTAATGTTGCTGATGAAGATTGTGTGAAGTTTTGTTTGAAAGAAAAAAATTCAAGTGTAGAGAGGGGATGATGTAATTGTTGGAGATATGCCCAAGAGGCAATAATAAAGTGGTTATTATCATATCTTCACACTTATGATAAATGTTTACATACCATGCTATAATTGTATTAACAGGAAACATTAATACTTGTGTGATTTGTAAACTAAAATAAGAGTCCCTAGTAAAGCCTCTTGTTAAACTAGCTTGTTGGTTAATATATGATCATGGTTTCCTGATCATGAACATAGAGATGTTATTAACAACAGGATCATATCATTAGGAGAATGATGTGATGGACATACTCCTATAGATAAGCGTAGCATAAAGATCAAGTCATTTCAATAGTTCAATTGCTATATGCTTTCGATACATAGTAACCTAATTCCTTCGACCATGAGATCATGCATATCACCTTTACGGATGGATGCTTTGATGACATCAAACACCACACCGAATCGGGTGGCTATAAAGGTGGCATTAAGTGTTTGGAAAGTATTGGTTGAAACACATGGATCAAGAGTGGGATTTGTCCATCCTCATGACGGATAGATATACTGGGCCCTCTCGGTGAAATGTCATCCAATTAGCTTGCAAGCATGTGACAGGCTCACAAGGGATCACATATCACGGAACGAGAAAAGAGTACTTATCGAACGAGGTTGAACTAGGTATGCAGAGATACCACGATCATAACCTCGGATAAGTAAAGTATCGTGAGAAAGGGAAATTGGTATCGTATGTAAGTGGTTCATTCGATCGCAAAGTAATCGTAGAAATATGTGGGAGCCATATGAATTTCCAGATTCCTCTATTGGTTATTGTTCGAGAAGTGTCTCGATCATGTCCGCATAATTCACGAACCGTAGGGAGACACACTTAAGGATTCGACGTTGTTTGAGTAGTTATGGTATTATGAGAAAGAGACCGAATGTTGTTCGAGTCTCGGATGGGATCCGGATATCACGAGGTGATCCGGAATGGTCCGGAGAATAAGATTCATATAAGGAAAGTCCCGTTTGAGTTCGGGAATGATTCCGTGTTTTCATCGGAATGTTCTAGAAGGTTCGGATTGTCCCAAGACTGGGGGAAGGGTACATGAATGTGTCATTGCTCATTGAATGATTGCATCATGTACTAAGTGTTCTTGCTGTCCCAAATAAAGGATTAAATTGAATCCTAAAACAGAAAAGTCAAATGTCCAGTTTGAAAGTCAAACGCCAAAACAAGAAACTGTGGGAAACAAGCAAGGAGTTGGAACCAACTTTGGAGGAGGAGTGGACTCCTCCAGCCGGCGCCAGCCCTAGGCCGAGTTGGGGAGGGACTCCTCCTCCTGGCCAAGGACCCCCTCCCATATAAGGAGGCAGGCCTCCCATAGACACATAACTTTCTACTCTAGATCTCCGGTTTAGAGCCGTTTTGGTTTAGAGCTTCTAATTGCTTTAGCCTGCGGTTTAGAGCCTTCTCATTGGTTTAGAGCCTTCTAATTGGTGTGTCTAATTACTAGACCACTAATAGCCTCTCTCATAAGCTCCACCATACTGCACCGCTTAAGGCGGCCTGGATCTCCCTCTACTTAGGTACCACGCCACAGTGCCGGAATCGCGAGGAGAGTGCTACAACCTCCATCACCGCTGGAACAAGGGAGAGGAAGGTCTTCGCCGAGTACCGAACGCAGATCGACTGGAGCGCTGCCGAACGCATACCGGAAGGATCGCTCACGCGATCTTGAGATCGAGTACGACTACATCACCCACGAGAATCGCCTCTAACCGCTTTGGAATCTTCGAGGGTGAGTTCCTCTATCGACTCGTTGCTACAATCTAGTAGATAGATCTTGGCTTGTTTGTTTGTATGCGATAGAAAATTTTGTTTTCCATGCTACGAACCCCTACGGGTATCGAGCCGTGTCTATATGTAGATCACAGACGAGTAGAACACAATGGTCATTGGGCGTTGATGCTTTTATTGTCGATTGCTTCTTGTGTACTTTGTATCTTGCGGTATGTTGGGATGAAGCGCGGCTAACCTTACATGACATCGTTCATGAGACTTGCTCCACGCTTGACATGTAACTTGTATTGCATAAGTGGCTTTATGGGTGCATGTTTCTCCTAGCATAGTTAAGATCCAATTTACAACGTGATCAACAATGCTAGTATCAATGTTGTGGTTCTTGTTCGTAAGTTAGAACGACACTTATTGAAAGCCCCAAACCACGTAAAATATGCAAAGAAAGTAGAAGCGTCTAACTTTGTTTTGCGGGTGTCTGTGATGTGATATGGCCATGATTGTGATTATATATGATGTATGCAATGTTCCTTATTGTAAGTTGGCAACCGGCAGGAGCCATATGGTTGTCTTTAATTTATGTTAAGACCCGCGTGTCTATTCAAAGTAGTTGTAATAGTTGAAGCCGTGGGCGACAACCATGGAGAGGCGTCATTGACCTTGATGCAATGCCGGTGATGATGGAGATCATGTTCGTGCTAGAAGATGGAGATCGGAAGCACAAAGAAGAAAAGGCCATATCATATCACATATTATGAATTGCATGTGATGTTAATCCTTTATGCATCTTGTATTGCTTAGTAGACGACGGTAGCATTATAAGATGATCCCTCATGCACATGAATTTCAAGTCATAAAGTGTTCACCCTTAGTTAGCACCGTTGCTAAAGCTTGTTGTTTCGAAACACCACGTGATGATCGGTGTGCTAGATTCGCAAGTGTATACAACGTGAGCAAGCCAGATTTGCTCATGCGAAACTAAGGTTTGATCTTGACGAGCCTAGCATGTATGCACATGGTCTCAGAACACGGATTACCGAAAGGTAGAGCATGAGTCATATAGTAGATATGATGAACATGTCGATTGTTCGCCATTGAAGCTATATCAACTCTCGTGATGATCGGTTTTGATGTGGTGGATTTGGTTCGTGTGATCACTAAAACAATGTGAGGGATATTGTTTTGAGTGGGAGTTCACCTAGATTAATTTAATTATTAATTAGAACTCAATTTATCATAAACTAAATCAAAGTGAATTTGCATAGTTGTTGTAGTCATTGGCATCCGTTTACCACCTTGCGCTTAGTTATAATTGAGATGATAGAACTATAGAATTCTGGTTAATTACTTTACGAACTGGTATCGTATTGTTTTATGTGTTAATCTAAAGTTTAAAAGTCCTATTGCAAACTTTCAGTAAGTTCCGGTTGCTCCATGAAGTTTAATAATTAGTATTAAATCAAGAGTAACAATTCCAAGTGTTAGTATATAAGTATCATGTTTGTCTCCATGATTCTTGATATTCAAAGATTGTCTTAATATCAAGGTTATCTAGGATCTGAAAGAGTTGTTTCAGAAACCATGATGTGTGGAAGATATTGTGATATCTGAAACGAAGTTTTGGTTGCAACATGATAGAGTATAATATGCCTAAAGTCATGTTCTCATATTTGATGAGAATTTGCAAAAGGTTGGAGACACTAGTTGTCCTAATCCTCCAAAAGGTTTTGGAGAGCAACATTATACTTGCGATTCATCTTTATAAGCTAAAAGTAGTTTGATCATGGATAAATCCATGATGAGGGTGAATATTTGATGTAGGTAAAATGTTTACTACACCAAGAGATTACTAAAGAAAGGAATTTGAAAGAACACCAAACATTTGATGATGGTGATCTACTTCAAGGTGCAAGTCCAAAGACATTGGTATTTAACTATACACGCTTTGGACTATGTGTCATATGTATGACTCCACTATTGATATTGATAGATTCTTTCAAACAGAAAAAGGAAATACTGAAAGAGAATCTCATAAATATATGGCAGAAAAGAAAAGATTAGAATTGTTCAATTTAAGTATATAGATGATATACATGTTATGGCTATATTCTTTGCTTATTAAACAATGTGGTTCTTAAGTATTTGATACTGAATTTGTTGGTATGAATTGTCATACAAAACAACAGAATTCATGAACTACAGTGGCCTAAGTAATTAGCAAAAGAATATGTGATGATGTTCATCGAGAACAAATAAAGGGTTATTGTGTTGCTCGTTAAACATCAAAGCTTGCCTTCAAGATTTGTTTTATCAGGTGTTATGAGAACAAAAGGGTTGTTCAAATAATTGCCGTAATCCATAAAAGATGGATGATTCACAAATCTCGTTGGAAAAATCACATCCATAAAGCTAATGCTAAAGATGTAGAAAGACAAATTAATTGAAAAGATCACTTAGGAAGTGACATCGCCGTTTAAATTATATTGGAAAGAAAACATGAAGAAACTCCATATGTATGGAATTTTGGAGTCTTTTGATTTTGATCAAATGACGCTTGTGAAACTTTCCTAGAGATAATTAAAACTTCGTTCATAGGCCAAAAGGGAACGAAAGACTAGCTTATTGGAATTTGTACATATTGTTGTACGAAGTCCATTATGTGTAGTCAAGAGCGATTGATTTCAACTTCATATGCTTTCTCCGAAAATTTGAGTGAATATATGAATATTTACTTAATAAGGATGAAGTATGAAACATTTGAAAAATTCAAAGACTTTCAAGATGAAGTGCAAAATCATTGTAACAAAAATATAAACAGTTTATGATAATGATCATAAAGGTAGATATTTGAGTTACAGAGTTTAGCATAATACCTAAGATTTAAGGAATCGTTCCATGGATTTGCATTTCCCGAAACACCATAAGAGTATGGAGCATTCGAGATATGTAATTAAACCTTGTTTGACATGGTGAGATCAAAGGTGTAATTCATAAAATTGCCATTGTATTTTAAAGATTAAAAGCTTTAGAGATTACCGTTTTTCCACTGAAAAGAGCTTCATCATAATCCGTTGAAATGACACCATATAAGGTTATGGTTTGGGATAAAACCCAAGTAGTCCTTTCTTAAACATTGGTATGCTATACATAAGAAAGATGTTTGCAACCAAAGTCGGATGAATCTGTCTTTGTTAAGTATTTCTCCATAACACCGGAGACAAAAGTGTTTGTCGCTTAGAACGTCAAGTTTCTTTAAGAAGGAATTTTTCGTGAAAAGTTAAGTGGGAGGACAATAGAACTTTGATAAGGTTGAAAGAACCTTAGCTATATGTGCAGAGTTGCGCAACGCCGAAAAGTGTTCCGGAGGCAGCAACAATGCTCATGGCTCACGTGCCTCAAAGGTTGTGATCACGGAGATCTAAGTTCCTATTGAAACAAGTAGGTCGGGTAAACAATCAAATACCAAGATTTGAGGGTTGAATCATTATTTGAGAATAATGAACCGACTATATGAAAAGAAGCGATGATGGGCCCTGACTCCGTCTAATGGCTTGAAAGCCATAAAATCCGTGATAGTTTCATACACGAAAAATCAAGTTTTGAACTTGAAGGACCCTCAAGAAAGGTGTAAGACCTTACAATTGTGTTTGGATCTATAAAGAAATAGACATGGATGTTTTACATCTATGAAATAGTCGACATGTTGGGAAAGAGTTCACAACAATGTTCAAATGTTGACTATGATAAGATTTGATCTTTCATAGTGATATTTAGTCTAGACGGATTAATGTAGCAACCACTACATATAATTTTGTTATATGGTAGTAGAATAAACAAAACAAGTTCTTCTAATAGAATCGTTACCTAGGACATGTGCATAACACGGTCCATAGGGTTTTGTTAATTCAAAGGATGCTAAAAGCATATGCGAACTTCAATGGTTAAAGTAAGCATAGCGGAGTTGGAATCTTCACTATGATGAAACTGTTAAAAGAGTTTAATTTCATCAGAGACAATGAAGATGCTTGCATTTGCAAGAAATTAAGTGGGAGCGCTAAGACATGTTTCTAATACATTATGTGGAAGACATATTGTTGATTGGAAATAATGTATCTTTTATTAACACATATTAAGAATTTCATCCCGATGAAAGACTTAGGCAAAACCTAAATATTTGGCATCAATAGACGCTAATATGGTTGTGCCAGAAGTACATAGACAAGATATTGAATGAGTTCAATATAGAAACTACAAGAGAGGTTCTTGTCACACAGAAAGGATTGAATAAGTTCAATGTTGATGATATATTCAAGTGTATTGACATTTGGTAAAGTGAAACAAATAATCAAGTATAGATTGATACTTGATGTATGAAATCACAAAGAGTATTTATATCAATCATACTGTGATATGTACAAATCCAGATATGTCCTATGCTCTAAATGTTGTGAGCATATACCAGAATGATTCATAAGATGATCATTGGACAATAGTAAGGATATTCTTATGATCTTTTGGAAGAACTAAGAGTATAATATTTGTAGAAGTGACAAATAGATGGTTAGTTCATTGTAAAAGTACTACATTGATCCTAGCTTTGTCACAAAGTACAAATTAAGTTTATCTCAATCTAAACTAAGGGTGGCACAATATAATGGAATGTGAGTTCCATAATGGATTTGGATGAGTTCCAAAGTTAAGACATTGTGACAGATACTACAACAAAAGGCTAAGTATATGACTGCTATTATAGCAGCAAAAGAGGGCATTTGTGTCAAGTAGTTTGTTATCAAACTAGGTGTAGTTCACAGAGGGATAATACTATGAAGATATATTGTGCGACAATATTATCAACATGTTTTAACCCCAAAGAACTAAAGGTCACACCGAATGACCAAATTCATACAAAGCCATCTCATTAGAGAATCAGTGATGCGTAGAGACGCAAATACATGCAATTACACACGGACCTGGAAGTGTCAGATCCGGAGATCAGTTGACCACTAGCAATCGTGTACATACAACACCGGAAAGCCATAGGTGTTATATACACAAAGGTTTGAAACTAGATTATTGACTCTAGTGCAAGTGGGAGACTGTTGGAGATATGCCCAAGAGGCAATAATAAAGTGGTTATTATCATATCTTCACACTTATGATAAATGTTTACATACCATGCTATAATTGTATTAACAGGAAACATTAATACTTGTGTGATTTGTAAACTAAAATAAGAGTCCCTAGTAAAGCCTCTTGTTAAACTAGCTTGTTGGTTAATATATGATCATGGTTTCCTGATCATGAACATAGAGATGTTATTAACAACAGGATCATATCATTAGGAGAATGATGTGATGGACATACTCCTATAGATAAGCGTAGCATAAAGATCAAGTCATTTCAATAGTTCAATTGCTATATGCTTTCTGATACATAGTAACCTAATTCCTTCGACCATGAGATCATGCATATCACCTTTACCGGATGGATGCTTTGATGACATCAAACACCACACCGTAACTGGGTGGCTATAAAGGTGGCATTAAGTGTTTGGAAAGTATTGGTTGAAACACATGGATCAAGAGTGGGATTTGTCCATCCTCATGACGGATAGATATACTCTGGGCCCTCTCGGTGAAATGTCATCCAATTAGCTTGCAAGCATGTGACAGGCTCACAAGGGATCACATATCACGGGAACGAGAAAAGAGTACTTATCGGTAACGAGGTTGAACTAGGTATGCAGAGATACCGACGATCATAACCTCGGATAAGTAAAGTATCGTGAGACAAAGGGAAATTGGTATCGTATGTAAGTGGTTCATTCGATCGCAAAGTAATCGTAGAAATATGTGGGAGCCATATGAATTTCCAGATTCCTCTATTGGTTATTGTTCGGAGAAGTGTCTCGATCATGTCCGCATAATTCACGAACCGTAGGGAGACACACTTAAGGATTCGACGTTGTTTGAGTAGTTATGGTATTATGAGAAAGAGACCGAATGTTGTTGGAGTCTCGGATGGGATCCGGATATCACGAGGTGATCCGGAATGGTCCGGAGAATAAGATTCATATAAGGAAAGTCCCGTTTGAGTTCGGGAATGATTCCGTGTTTTCATCGGAATGTTCTAGAAGGTTCGGATTGTCCAAGACTCGGGAAGGGTACATGAATGTGTCATTGCTCATTGAATGATTGCATCATGTACTAAGTGTTCTTGCTGTCCCAAATAAAGGATTAAATTGAATCCTAAAACAGAAAAGTCAAATGTCCAGTTTGAAAGTCAAGCCAAAACAAGAAACTGTGGGAAACAAGCAAGAGGAGTTGGAACCAACTTTGGAGGAGGAGTTGGACTCCTCGGGCCGCCAACCCTAGGCCGAGTTGGGAGGACTCCTCCCTCCTGGCGCGCCAAGGACCCCCTCCCATATAAGGAGGCGGGGCTCCTCCATAGACACATAACTTTCTCTAGATCTCCGGTTTAGAGCCGTTTTGGTTTAGAGCTTCTAATTGCTTTAGCTGCGGTTTAGAGCCTTCTAATTGGTTTAGAGCCTTCTAATTGGTGTGTCTAATTACTAGACCACTAATAGCCTCTCTCATAAGCTCCACCATACCGCACCGGCTTAAGGCGAAGCCTGGGATCTCCCTCTACTTAGGTACCACGTTGTCTTTCTAGGAATCATGAGGAGAGTGCTACAACCTCCATCTTTGGAACAAGGAGAGGAAGGTCTTCGTCGAGTACGAACGATCATGACTGCGGGGCCGAACGTGGCGCTGGAAGGATCGTCTACGCGATCTTGAGATCGGAAGTGTACGACTACATCACCCACGAGAATCTGCTCTCGTTAACCGCTTTGGAATCTTCGAGGGTGAGTTCCTCTATCGACTCGTTGCTACAATCTAGTAGATAGATCTTGGCTTGTTTGTTTGTATGCGATAGAAAATTTTGTTTTTCCATGCTACGAACCCCTACAGTAATAAGATGAAGAATGGACAAAAGCTCAAGCTTGGGGGGAGCCACTCCATGTCACCCCAAGAATTACTCAAGAGGTACAAGCGTCAAAGCTTGGGGGTGCCCAAGGCATCCCCTTTTTCATCAATAAAAATCTCAGGTCTTTCTAGACACTTTGTTTTTATTGTTTCATGCACAGTTGTGTTGTTCTTGGAGCGTCTTAGTTTTTGTTTTTGATTTTATTTTGCTTCGTTTGGTTTTGTGTTGGTTGCCTTCTAAAAAAATCGAAAACACCAAAAATATTTGTTGTTCTTCTTTGGTTTTGTGTGTTCTTTGCAGGGTTCAGCCATCCTCAGTGGATTTTGGTTTCATGTTAATATTCAAGTCACACAAGTGAAGGGCAATAATGAAGATTAAGACAACTTGAGGCGTGGTAAGAGGCTGGTAACATACTCTATTTGTTTTAATTTTTGTACATATACTCATCACTGTGAGCATGCTTAGCCTATTTGTGTAAGGTGTATGTCATTATGGATGCTTAGTAGTTCTTGCTTGTCTATGATTAGCTCCAGCTTGTTAATAGTTTGTAGCATGTCATATGAATGTTTGCTTGCATTGTTTTATTTATACTTTGGTATGACATTGTGGTATCCTCCTCTGACTGTTCATGTGAATCGACTTGGCACATGCTCACGCATGCATATGACTAATCAATAGTCAGTAAGCCTCGATGATTTATTTTGCCTCAGAGTTCTTGTATCACTTTCATGCCATAATTAGTCCTATTTTGTTGCAAGCATGATTATGACAGTTATTGCTCTCTCGTCTGTCGCTCCCTCTCTATTGCTAGCCTTCACTTGCACTGAGTATGTGCTCTACCTGTGCTTCCAACTCCCTAAAACCAATATTGCCAGCTGTGTCCACCATACCTACCTATCAACATCATTTGCTATTTCAGTGCATATTCCATATGCCATGTTTCTTCCAAAATAAAATGTTTGTCTGTTTTCAGAAAGTTAGTTAGTAAAGCTCTCACGAACTTGATGGCACACTTTATTCCTTGCGCTTAATAATCTTGAACCATTGTGACTAGTCCATGAAAGTTATATGCTTGCTTATTATATGATGGGAGTCAGCAGAACCGTCCTGTCACGGGGAACGCTTTCAACACCTATTAGATATCTCATCTAGTTGATACTTTGCTCTTTTTTTACGATGTCGACAATGTGAAATAAAAGGGGAAGTTGTTAGTTCATGGATTTTATACATTGTGTTAGAGAAATGCCTAGGCCGCTAGCCTAAGCCATGCTTAATCATGGTGGAAACTTGCAGCATCACCATAATGAGCATATAGGAAGCATCCTCAATAAAAAGCTATGCACATGGTAAATAAAATGATTGCTGAGATGCTCATTGTCTGCTTGCCTTGCCATTTTGGTTATGGGAAAGCTCATGTGCCATATGCAAGGAGTACCCCGTTGGCGGGACACTCCTTTTTTCTCTTTTTTTATTCTTTTTTTCTTCTTTTTTTTTCCTTTTTTCATCAAGATCTCCTACTGATTTTAGGTGCACTGGAGAGGACCTAAATGAGAGGTAGACGGAAGAAGACGCTGGCCCCATGAGATATGTCACCGCCGCCATTTTCCTCGACGCTGGGCACTGCCGCTGGGTCTCGATTCCTCTGCCTTGGATCCGATTCGGAGGGGGACACGGAGGAAAGGTTGGCTGGCCGGAAGGCGCTCGTAGCTCTTGACGATGACACTGGCGAGCTTGGCTGGAAAACTGTGTCCTGGCGGAGGCGGCGTACAGATGCAGAGATCCGCCAAGAATTTTCGGAAGACATGGGGTTCCCAACACCGGCTTCAAGGTTCTAGGAGAAGGAGTCGCCGACGTCGCGTGGCGTGGACGGGATTCAAGATTCAGCATCGCTGTTGGGAGGCCAAAGGTCGCCCGCTTCTCCACTGTGGTCGTCGGCTCGCAGGAGATCCTCTTCTTCTACGATGGGTCTAGCTCTCTCTAGGGGCCCCAAGATCATACCTTGAAGGGGTCCTCTGCCGCCGAGGCGGTCCTTGGCGCCGCCGATTCTCGGGTTGTTCCTGGATGCCGTCGTCGATAGCGCTAGCCAGGGGCGTCGGGATCCGTTTGCGTCATGTTCGGAGGAGTCCGTTTCGGTTAGCGAGGAGGTGGGTCCGATAGGAGGTCCCACCAAGGCTGGGTCGGACGTGGAGTTCTGTCCACGATTTACCTGGACTGGTATTGCTCTTCGACTCATAGGAGCCTGGCAACGGGAATCCATCCCGTTTTCTACCGAGCCGCCAACGCCTTCGCCCAACTACTCCGCCTCAGATCACATTGCTTCACCGTCGCCATCTCCTGGCCCTCTGTGTTCACCCGGATATCCTTCGTCGCGGTCGTATGCTCTGCTAGGATGACGGGGCAGGGTCAAGGGGCTAACCCTAGGGGTCTGGCCTCTGCTACTGGGCCGCGGGGAGCTCCTGTGTCTTCCGTCGGGGCTGTTCCTCCTGCCGCGATGAGGCCTCCCGGACCTTCGTCGACCTCTCCGGCACAGGCTGCTGCGCCCGGGCATGGTTCGATGCAAGCTCCCGCCGTGGCGAACGTGTACCAGCCGACATCGGGTCACCCACTCTTTCCGCCGAGGGTTCAGTTCAGACCACCCATGGCCTACTTCAATGCGCTCCAGGTTGTTCTGACTCAGCCCCTACAACGGCCATACCGTGGGGCGTCGCCTTCGTTCACCGGTCAGCCGGCCGTGTCTTACTTGCGAGGGATGGTACCTGGCCCTATGTTCCATGGAGGTTACACCGGAGATCAGTTGGGTGTGGTCCCGTCGCAGCCAGCGCAGTCGTTTTCCGTCAGAGTGGGGGCTGCGAGGTCTGCTGTTTAGAAGAGGAAAAAGAATAAGAAGCAGCCTCCAAATCGAGGGGTTCAGCCACAGGTAATTCAAGCCTAGTCGAATCAGCAGCTCCATCCTCAGCAGCATGGTGTTCCGCAGATGCAGGTGCCAGGGTCTTATGTACCTCCTGTCTCGTAGCACTACACCCCGCAGGAGCAGCAGCTATACCAGCCAACGGTTGTCACTTCACAGGTTTTAGAGGGACCGTCTTTGGCCGATGTCGGTAAGAAGAATAAGAAGTTTGTTTGTTGTTGGAAGTGTGTGGTCAATACTCATGCGACCAAGGATTGCAAGGTGATCCATTATTGCTACATCTGTGATTGCACTGCACATCCCACTTTGAGGTGTCCGGTGCTGAAGCAGCCGCGCTTGATGCCGTATATGGCTGGAATTGGCAGCGACCAGGCTCTGTTCACCCAGATTCCGGATGCAGTGACTCAGGATCATCTTGCACACAGTCACACTCCTATTGCTCTGGTACGAGTTTCTGGCCCGATGGTTTCAGCGGAGGTCGTTCAGAGGCAGATTGCCAGGCGGTGCCAAGTGCATGTTCAGTGGAAGTGGGAGGTGGTGCCTCATGGAGATTCTGCATTCTTAGTGAGCTTCCCTATGTTTGAGTACTTGTACAGGGTGGATGGAATCTTGATGACCGTTCCGCTCAGTACCGCTCAGCTGACCTTCTCGGTTTACAGGATGGAGGAGGTACCACATAAGTTTGAGATGCAGCAGGTTTGGCTACATGTGGAGGGGGTACCCCATATTTTACGATCATTTCAGGGCTTGTGGGCTGTTGGAGGACTCATGGGTAACACTCTTGATGTATATTTTTTCAGCCTGCGGAAGTGGGGGGTCGTCCGTATTCTCGTGGAGATGTTTGATACGAAGGTTTTTCTCAAGGCGAAAGATTCCCTTGGCCACTTTATGGTGTCAAATGCCGTGGTCAAGCATAAGGTATTTGAGTTTCATTTCCGGATTGAACCTGGGGGTTATATTCTGGAACCAGAATTTGTTCCTTTCTTGTGGTGAAAAGGGGATGATGACGCGGATGATGATGCCGATGGGAAGCACTTTGAGAATTCTATGGATACTTCTGAGGCTGCTAATGCCACTCAGAGGGTGGGTTCTGGATCTTCCTCGGCTGTGCAGGGTACTTCCGTGACTACATCTTCCAGACAGGGGGTGCAGAGGGTGTTTGTTGTCACCCCTTTTAATGCTAATCCGGTTACTCTGCGAGGTCGACAACTTCTGGATGCTCTTCCTTTGGATTCGCCTATTCGCGGGAAGGGTTCTACTTCGGCGCCTCGCGTTTCTCCGGCTCAGTTACAAGAGGCTCTTCATTCGGTTTCCATTCATGTACTGTGTTCTTGCTCAGCTTCGCCAGCGAGGCAGATCTATTCCTGTTTCCACTCCTGTACTTGAGGAGGTTGTTCCTTCGGTGTGTTCGCGGAAGCTGACCCAGGAGGGGTCGGCTGACTGCGACGTTCGTGACCAGCTTCAGGATGCTGTTGTGCTTGGTCCGACCCAGGTGGGGTTGGCCAACCATGACGAGGTGGATGACCGCGTCTCCCTGGTTAGGGAGGACCTGGGGACGCTTAGGGACGTCTTGCCTCCATTGGTGGGTCAGGAGACTTCGGTGATCGATGGGGGCGACCGGACCCAGTAGGGGTCTGGGTTGTCTCGGTCTCCAACACGGGTTTCTTCTCCAGGTGATGCTTCACCAGTCGCTATGCAGGGGAGTGGTACTACCTTCAGGCGGAGTGCCGCCATGGAGTCGATGCCTCTGGGGCGTCCGTGACTGATGAGGACTCCATGCTCAAGGCCATGCGGCGTAAGGCGGAGAGGAACTTAGATTCACCAGGTATAATGAGTTCTTTGAAGTCATTTTTGTTTTTTTCTACTCCTGTTATTTCTTCTAAACTAGCCAATGTTGGCATTAGTTTGGGTAGCTCTATACAGGAAGTATCTTTTTCTTCTAATGTTTTGCGACACATGGAGGTTGACCGTCTAATGGTTACTCCTAAGGTCGGTGTTTTTCCTGATGCTTCACTAGCTGAGGAGGAGGAGTTGCATGCCACAGTAGATGGCAACTCCTTTCTCACTTAGTCGGTGAAGTGTCGGAGGTGGACTTTGATGAGACCGGGCTTGCCTCTGTGTATGAGATGAAAGCTTCTGGTCGAAAATCAAAGAGCCAGCGGTCGCGAAAGAGATCCCGTGTATCCAAATCTCCTATAGTTTCTCAATGAATGGAATTTTTTCAAATAGCAGAGGTCTTCGGGACTTGGCTAAACATTTATTCTTTGATGATTGTGTGATAGACCATAATTTGGATTTTCTGGGTTTTTCTGAGACTGGTAGACGGGATTTTTCACAAGCTCTACTCAATCGCCTTTCTGGTGGAGTGGACTTTACGTGGATATCACGTCCGCCGCGTGGTTGATCTAGGGGGATCCTGTTAGGCGTTAGAGATGAGACTATGGAAGTTTTAGCTAGTTCGATGGGAGATCTTTTTATAAAACTCCATATCCGTAACAAGGCTGACAATTTCACATGGTCTTTAGTCGCCGTATATGGGGCCGCTCAGGATGTTTATAAGGCTGAATTTTTACGTGAGCTTGTGAATTTGGCAAAGGACAATCCATATCCTATTCTTATAGGAGGGGACTTTAATTTTATCAGATTTCCTCACGGGAAAAGTCGGGGCCTGTTCGATGAACATTGGCCTTTTCTGTTCAATGTTGTTATAGACAGTCTGGACTTGAGAGAGGTTACAATGTTAGGAAGGCAATTTACATGGGCTAATAGTTTTCTGGAGCCAACATACGAAAAACTAGATAGAGTGCTTATCGATACTGACTGGGAACAAAAGTTCCCTATGGTAAATATTCGCGCTCTAGAGTGTATTGAGGCTTTGTCGGATCATGCTCCTTTACTTTTATCTTTTGGATCACCGCCACGGAAGTCTACGAATGAGTTTAAATTTGAACTCGGTTGGATGATCCGTGATGGTTTTTACGAGATGGTTAAGGCTATTTGGGAGAAACCGGTCGGTGGCTATTCTTTTTGATGGTCCAAAACGAGGCCCACCTATATGCTGAACTTTTCGGTTGTGGTCAGGGTCAATTCCAATCAATTATTTGGGAATACCGATTCATTATCGGCGTCTCACAATTGCTGAATGGAAACTTGTTGAGGAAAGGCTACAAAAACGTCTTAATAGTTGGAAAGGTAAATTGTTATCCCTTGGTGGAAGACTAGTACTCATAAATTTAGTACTTACTAATATGGTACTATATATGATCTCGTTTTTCCAATTACCAAAAGGGGTCTTGAACAAAGTGGATTATTTCCGTTCAAGATTCTTTTGGCAAGGGGATAGTGAGAAAAATAAATATCGACTGGCTAGATGGAATGTGGTTTGCCGCCCAAAGGATTTTGGTGGACTGGGCATACACGATTTGCAAGTCAAAAACACCGCATTTCTAGGCAAATGGCTTTGTAAACTACTTATGGAAGATGGTGTTTGGCAAACCATGTTATGGAGGAAATATGTGGGGTCCAAGGCTATGTCTCAAGTGGTTTGGAAACCCGGAGATTCACATTTTTGGGCGGGTCTTATGGCCACCAAGAAACATTTCTTTCGTTTTGGTGCTTTCGAGATTAAGGATGGATCACAGATTAGGTTTTGGGAAGATAAGTGGCTTGGCCAAACTACTCTTCGCGAACAATATACAGCTTTATATTCGATTGTTAGACACAAAGGAGATACAATTTCCATAGTGATGGAAGACTATCCTCCTAATGTGTCTTTCAGAAGAAGTCTCATCGGTCCTAGACTGGTATCTTGGAACAATCTATTATTACGATTATCCATGATACAATTGTCGGACGGTGTTGACATGTTCAAATGGAAATTACTAGAAAGTGGTAATTTTCTGTTGGCTCACTATATAAAGCCTTGGTCCAACCTGATATCCCGGTCGATGATAATAGTAAAATTTGGAAAATAAAAATACCCCTTAAGACGAAGATATTTGCATGGTATCTACGGAAAGGGGTAATTCTAACAAAAGATAATCTTGCAAAGAGGAATTGGCATGGAAGTACACAATGTGTTTTTTGTCATCAAGATGAGACAATTCGCCATTTATTCTTCCATTGCAAATTTGCTCGCTCTATATGGTCATTCATCCAAATAACTTCTGGTTTATCTCTGCCACGTTCTGTAACCAATGTTTTCGGGAATTGGTTGCATGGAATTTTTGATAAGTACAGAACTTTGTTTAGGGTGGGAGCGCTTGCCATTATATGGTCGCTATGGCTTTGTAGAAATGACAAGATTTTTAATAACATTGTGTCTTCTCCTCTGCAGGTTATCTATCGAGCCACAGATATCCTCCGATCATGGAATATTCTCCAACGTATGGAGTTTCGCGACTTATTTATGGAGGGATGTACGCGATTGGAGGACACGGCGAGGGATATTTTCTCCCGACATGGATGGCCGCGTGATCTGAGGATTGATCTATCTTAGATTCTAGAAATTTATTTACATAGTGCCTTTGTGTAATGCTTGTCTACTTTTTACCTTACTTCTGTCGCTCGTGTGGCTGTGTGCATCTTGGTTATGCAGAGGCCGGGTGTAAGCATTAAACAATTAATAAATGCGCCCATTTCCAAAAAAAATTACAATGACAAGAACTTTCAGGTGACCAAAGTTGAATAGCATGCGGAGCGGCCCTCGTACTCAAGGGACTTGGGATTTTCAGCCTATGGTCTGTCAAGCATATGATTCAGAGTGGACCTCACTTTCACCTTAACCACATGAAGATGCCTATTATAGGGCAAATGAGAGCTCAAAGCTAATGAGTACCTTCCTTTCAGCATTAGGAAGCCTTTCAAACCTTCACAACTTTGTTGAGTGACCACTTATTCTATCAGCACCTTCTTGAGAGCATAGTTGTTATTTTTGTGTTTGTTCCAAAACTTGGTTAATTATGTCATGACTTTTATGCTTGTATCTCTGATATCTTTATCTCTAGTCTTCATGTGAACTTCAGAGGTTCCTTGGCATTTATATTGTGTTTTTCAAACAAAGTCAAGCGAGATACCACTTTATCATACCTTATTATGAGCATTGCAATGTTGCTTGTGTTTATGTTTCATGCTACTTATTATTATTGAGTTAGTTTCTCTTCATAGCTTGCAATGAATATTCAGTAGACTTAGTTGCATACTCCTTATTATGAATTTTCTAGGCATCTAATCCTGTGCTGAGAATATATACATCATATGAAGCAAAGTGTTCGTGAAAGTTCTTTTATCCCACTCAGTTTTCAACTAAATTGCTTGAGGACAAGCAATAAGCTAAGCTTTGGGGGAGTTGATACGTCCAAAACGTATCTACTTTCTCGAACACTTTGCTATTGTTTCTTCTCTAAACTTGTGTGATTTGGATACAACTAACACGGACTGACGCTGTTTTCAGCAGAATTACCTTGGTGTCTTGTTTTTGTGCAGAAAATCAACTATCGCGAAAAATCCCGGAAAATATGCCAAAAACTATTGCTCACCAGAAGATCCACGGAGCCAGAAGGGGAGACAGAGGAGAGGCCTGGGGGCCAGACCCACCCAAGGCACGGGCCCACTAACTCCGCGCCTGGGGGAGGTTTTGCCACCCCGGGAAGCTCTTCGGCCTCCCTCCGTGCCTATAAGTTGCCTTCTGACCTAAAAACTCAGGGGGGTTCGATAGTTTTCCAGAAAGAGTTCCGCTCCACCGCCGGCACGAGAAACCAAGATTCGGATCCAGAAACTCCATTTTGGCACCCTTCTGGGACGGGGAATTTGGAGAGGATCATCGCCATCGTCATCACCAACGCATCTCCATCAACCACCGATGTTTCCCTCATCCATGAGTGAGTAATCCCCCGCTGTAGGCTTGGGGATGGTAGGGATTGGATGAGTTCTATCATGTAATCGAATAAGATCTGTTAGGGGCATAGTGCCTAGTATCTCTATTAGTGCTATTTGACTTTGTTGCAACTTGTTGTGCTTAATGCTTGTCACTAGGGCCCGAGTGCCATGATCTCAGATCTGAACTTATTATTGAATCATTATGATAGTATTGTTTGTGATCTTATTTGCAAGTTGTGTACACATATCATTGTCCGGATCCAAAGACCCTAAAGTGATAATAATTGGGACAACCGGAGGGGATGGCTGTGGTGTGAGGATCACATGTGTTCATGGAGTGTTAATGCTTTGCTCCGGTGCTCTATTAAAAGGAGCACCTTAATTGCTAGTAGTTCCCTAGAGGCCCCGCTGCCACGGGCTGGCTGGACAGAAGATGTTGTGCAAGTTCTCATTGCGAGCACGTATGACTATATTTGGAGCACATGCCTAGGATTGTTTAGTACTTGGATGCTTGTTATTATTTATATGCAATGCCCTATATCTTGAAGTTACATGTTTAGACTCGTCCATGCAACGCCCTTCCATCCATCCATATGCCTACCGCACTCGAATGCTACCGTTACTGTTACTGTTACTATTGCTACTATTCCACTGTTGCTGTTACTGCTGTTGTAGCTTTGCTGTTTCTACTACAAACTGTTGCTACTGATAAACTTCTGTGAGCAAGAACTATTTCCAGGTGCAGCTGAACTGATAACTCAGTTGTTAAGGCTTGCAAGTATTCTTTGGCTCCCCTTGTGTCGAATCAATAAATTGGGTAATACTACCCGCGAAGACTGTTGCGATCCCCTACACTTGTGGGTCATCACTCGACATGGCACTTTGTTGGTAACCCCAAGCGCAGGGTGTGAAGAGCACATTAGCAAGTTTTCCCTCAGTTGAGACCGAGGTTATAGAACCAGAAGGAGGAAGGAAATGTCACACAGGTGTTGCAAACAACGTGGAGACACAAACTCAAGACTTTGTCTCAACGAATCAGTGAGGTTGTCAAGCTCACCGGTTTGCTATTACAAAGGATTAAACGTATGGTGTGGAAGCTAATGGTGGTTTGCAGCAAGTAAACAAGTAACAATGGAAGATGTATCAATGGTAAAGATTGGACCGGGGTCCATAGTTCACTAGAGGTGCTCTCCTTAGATAAACAACATGGCATGAAGGGTAAACAAATTACAACAGGGCAATTGATAGGAACTGAGCAAGGCATAATAATGCAATTACTAATCAGAAAGATCCTATGAGATTCGATTGGGTAATACAACAAGATACATAGACTGCCATCCAACTGCATCTATGACTAGAAGTCCACCTTCAGGTTATCATCCGAACCCCCTCCAGTATTAAGTTGCAAGCAATGCATAAATCGCTAAGCAAAGTGTGTAAGGTAAACAGTCCACATGTTCCATGAACAAGAGACCGTTGTTCTCTCACTAGTAGCAATAGCACATCTACAACCGAAGAGATTTCTGTCACTTCCCTTGGAAACTAGAGGCATGAACCCACTATCGATCATAAATACTCCCTCTTGGAGTCACTAGCAACTACTTGGCCAAGATAGATACTAACAACAGAGAGCATGAAATATCACAAACAACACAAACATGATAGAATCATAAAGAAAAAACCATTAATCAAACCAACATAATAATCTCAATATCCATCGGATCCCCGCAAACACAAAATGCATGATTACAAATAGATTAGATCTTGATCATGAACGGAGCTCACAAGATCTATACATGAAAGCACAAAGTCGGAGATACAACCATCTAGCTACTACATGGACCCATAGTCCAAGGTGGAACAACTCACGCATCATACCGGAGAGAAGGCCTCCGGGATGATCTCCCCTCCGGCAGGGTGCCGGGAAGAACTTCAGATCCCCCCGATCTAGGGACGACGGTGGCGGCGGCTACAGAAGGTTTCGTGGAATATTGATCGGGTACTTAGGGTTTCTGCATCGGGGGCTTCTTATAGGTGAAGGGGGGGCCGAGGAGGCGGCCATGGGCCGCACACCCTGCCTAGGCGTCGAGCAGGATCCACCCGTGCCTAGGAGGGTCTGGGCACCCTGGACTGCTTCTCCGTCTCCCCTCTGGACTTCTTGTTCCCCAAGGAAAGTTATTGACTTTGACGTTTGTCCCGTCCAATTCCGAGAATATTTCCTTACTAGCTTTTCTGGAACCAAAAACAGCAGAAAACAGGCAACTGGCACTATGGCAACTTGTTAATAGGTTAGTACCAGAAAACATGTAAAAAGCACCTCAAAGTGTAGACAAAGCAAAGCAACGTAGATACTAAACAAGCATGGAACATCAAAAATTATAGATACGTTTCCGACGTATCAGAGACTCCTGCCTCGGGGGAGGGGAATCTCCGGCCCAGGCGGAATTTACGACCCAAAAAGTCTCCGAACGGACACCAGGATCTTGAAGCTCTATCTTGGGTTGGAGACTCCGGTTTAAGTGCTCAGCAACGGATATATGTCGTGGGAGGCCTATAAAAGTCATCCTTCTTCCTCCTTAGGCTGTTGGCTTGCATCCTCTCTCTCCTCCATTGTTTCTACCTTCTAGAGCTTGCAAATATTCTCAATCCCTCCCATATTTCTTGAATCTTTTGGGGGGTTGAAAGAGGATATCTATATTTACAACTCCACTAATCCATCTATCCTCTATGTGAGGGGAACATCTTGGGATCTAGATCTTAGGGTTTATTTTCTAGATTTCATCTTGTGTTCTTCCTCTCGTGTTCCCTCAATAGCTTTAGTAGCTTTGTTGGAACTTGAGAGTGAAGGATTGGAGCATCTTTGTGGTGTTCTTACCATTTCATTAGGTGCATCTATTTGAGTTCTCATCGGAGGATTTGGTTGGTGAAAATCAAGAAGCTAGTCCCTCTTGGGTTCTTGGAACCCTAGACGGTGTGTGGCCTTTGTGGTGTGTTCTTGGGTCCTCCAATTAATTTGTGGAGCTATCCTCAAGATAGTGGCCTTGGTGGTTATTATTGGGAGCCTCCAATTAAGTTGTGGAGATTTCCCCAATCTTGTACGGGTTTTGTGACCACCCTCAAGTGTCCCATAGTGGATCGGGTGCTTGTCGTGCAGAGGGTGCTCAGGAGAATAGGGTGAGGCCTTTTGTGGCGTTGGTGCTCTTAGTACCACCTGAAGGGAATATGCCCGAGAGGCAATAATAAAGTGGTTATTATCGTATTCCTTGTTTATGATAAATGTTTATTTTGCATGCTATAATTTATTAATACGGAAACGTTAATACATGTGTGTTTAATAAACAAAAAGGAAGTTCCTAGTTATGCCTCTCTTATAAACTAGCTCGTTGATTAACATGTGATCAAAGTTTCCTGATCATGGACATTGGATGTTGTTAATAACGAGGTCACAACATTAGTGTAATGATGTGATGAACATTCATCCGAAATATAGCATTACGATCAAAGTCATTGAGTTTATATTGCTATAACAACTTACGAAGTGATCCTAATTCTTAGACCATGAGATCATGTCAATCACTAACACCGGAAGAGTTTCTCGATGACATCAAACGTCACACCGTAACTGGGTGATTATAAAGATGGCTTTAGAAAAGTGTTATGTTGAGACCCATGGATCGAGAGTGGAATTTGTTCATCCCCATGACGGATAGATATACTCTGGGCCCTCTCGGTGATATCACATTGGTTAGCTTGCAAGCAAGTGATTTGATCACTAGAATGTTATATCACGGGAACGAGAAAAGAGTGCATGTCGGTAACGAGATCAAACTAGGTATGGAGATACCGATGATCGAATCTCGGACATGTAATATATCGTGAAACAAAGGGATTAAGATACTAGCGTAAAAGGTTCACACGATCACAGAAGTCATCGTTGAATGTGTGGGAGTCAGTATGGATCTCCAGGTCCCGCTACGGATTATTGATCGGAGAAGGGTCTCGATCATGTCTGCATTATTCGCGAACCGTAGGGTGACACACTTAAGGGATACCGACACCATTCGGAGCAAATGATATGCCAGAGAAATAAAAAGGAAAGCGCAGGAATTTATTTCACTAGACACCGAAATTGTTTCGGTTGAAATTGCTGAAACTGGTTCTGCATGTGAAATTGAAATGTTGTAAGGGGTTTTATGTGAATGTTTTTTAATTAAAGTAATTAACAAATTTCTGAATAAATAAATAAAAGAGTTTTATTTAAATGAGAGCTTGCATTAAATTTGGTGGAATTTTAATGCATGTGAGTGGATTTTTGAGTGGAGGCTTTTTAATGGGAGTGGAGGCTTTTCATTTTGAGTGGGAGCTCCACCCACATGAATGTGGAAGAGGTGGGGGAAGCCCCATGGCTGGGCTCCATGCCCCTTTGGTGCCCCCCTCTCCTCCTCTCAAAACACACCTCCTCGCGAAGGATCTCTCTCCCCCCTTTAGAATTTCCCCATGGTCTCGGATCAGCGAGATACATGTTCCCGGTGGCTTTTTCTGGAGCGAGCACGCGGAGGTTTTCAGGGTACCCGTACGTGTGTGCGATCACGGATGCACCACTGCTTTGAGGTGCTGGACTTGATCGTGCTGGACCGGCTGGACCAGATGGACTTCATCACGATCTTGAGATCGGCAAGCGTTCGTCTACATCATCCACGAGTACAACCTCGTTAAAGCTATTCGGTCTTCAAGGGTATGTATTCTATGGATGTATATCCACTCGTTGCTTGTATCTATTAGATAGATCTTGGTACTTAGATGTTCCCATCGTAGGGAAATTTTTGTTTTCTATGCTGCGAACCCTACAGTGGTATCAGAGCCGGATCTATGCGTAGATACTTTGCACGGGTAGTACACATATGAGTATGTGGGCGATGATGATCATTTTATTGCTTCTTAGTTGTACTTTGGATATTGGTGGCATAGTGGGATGAAGCGTCCCGGACAAACTTTACATGTCCTCGCACATGAGACCTATTCCACGCTTGACATGCAACTAGTTTTGCATAAGTGGCTAGCGGGTGTCTGTCTCTCCTACTATAGTCAATATCTAATTTGCAACGAGTTGTCAACAATTTGGTTATCCTCGTTGTGGTTCATGTTCGTAGGTAAGAACAGTTCTATCTTCGAAAGCCCTAAGCCACGTAAAACTTGCAATGGATAAATTAGAGGCGTCTAGTTTAGATTGTTGCTGGGCTAGTGTTATGATATGATGATGTTGTAAGTAGAATTATGAGATGATACTCTTACAACACGCATAACGTGTAGTTTCCATAGACCTTGGCCTTACACATAGAGGTATGATAGTGATCATACCACGGTGCACGTGATGGAGATCATATGCGGGAACCATATCATTCCACTAATAAACATGTGATGTTTGATAGCATCTTATATTGCTTGTTTGGCGTTTTATTAGCATAATAAGATGATCCCTCATTTAGATATCAAGATAAAAATGTGTTCTTCCTTAAGTATGCACCGACAATGTTTCGCTCAAGACATCACGTGATGATCGGGTGTACTTGAATCCACGAGCACATCTCGGGTGTAAGACAGTTACACACGCGAATACTAAGGTTCTTACTTGGCGAGCCTAGCATGTACAGACATGGCCTCGGAACACGGACCGAAAGGTTAAGCATGACTCATATGTTTTGATATGATGACCATTTGATGTTCTCCTTTGAAGCTACACCGACTCACGTGATGATCGTACTTGGTGTAGTGGATTTGGTTCATGTAATCACCAAAAAGACACGAGGGGTGTCGTTTTTGAGTGGGGGTTCATTTCTAATTTTGATTAGTAGAACTCAAATTTATCATAAATTAAATCGAAGTGAATTTGCATAATTTGCTATAGTCATTGGCATTCGTTCACCATCTTATGCATAGTTTTAATTGAGATAATAGAACTATAGAATTCTGGATATATACTTTACGAACTGGTATCGTATTGTGTTGAGTGTCAATCTAAAGTTTAAAGTCATATTGCAAACTTTCAGCAAAATTCTATTTACTCCGTGAAATTTAATAATTGGTATTAAATCGAGAGTAACAATTCCAGTGTTAGTATCTTAAGTACCATAATTCTTGATTGTTTTAATATCAAGTTTATCTAGGAGCTGAAAGAATTGTTTCAGAAACCATCATGTGTGGCAGATATAACGATATCTGAAACAATGTTTTGGTTGCAATATGATAGAGTATAATATGTGTTCTCATATAGGATGAGAATTTACGAAGATTGGAGATGCTAGACATCCTAATCATCCAAAAGGGTTTTGGAAAGTAACGTTATACTCACGATTCATCTTTATAAGCTACAATAGCTTGATCATGAAAGTCGTCATGATAAGGATGAATAGAAGATGTATGTAAAGTGTTTACTACACTAAAGATTACTAAAGAATGGATTTTAAAAGAATACCGATCATTTTGATGATGGTGATCTACTTCAAAGTGCAAATCCAAAGGTATTATTATTTGAATATATATGCTTTGGACTGTGTGTCATATATATGGCGCCACTTTTGATGTTGATAGATTCTTTTAAAAGGAAAAGGAAATGCTGAAAGAGAATCTATAAAATATATTTGGCAGAAAATAAAAGATTGGAAATATCCAATTTAGGTATATAAATGATATACATGTTATGGTGGTATTCTTAGCTTGTTAAACAATGTGGTTCTTGGGTATTGGATACCGAATTGGTTGGTATGAAATTTCATACAGAACGATGCAATTCATAAACCACAATGGCCTAAATAACTAGCAATAGAATATGTGATGATGTTCATCGAAAACAAACAAACCGTTGTTTGTATTTCTTGTTGACATCAAAGCTTGAATTCAAGATTTGTTTTAATAATTTTTATTTGAATCAGGTATTATGAGAACAAAGGTTGTTCAAATAATTATCGTATTCCATATAAGATGGATGATTTACAAATCTAGTTGGAGAAATCACATCCATAAAACCTAATGCTAAAATGTCGAAAGCAAATGATTGAAAGATCACTTACGAAGTGACATCGCCGTTTAAATTATATTGGAAAGAAAACATGAAGAATCCCCATTTTCATGGATTTTTGGAGTCTTTGATTTGATCAAATGACGCTTGTGAGACTTTCCTCGGGATAATTAAAACTTCGTTCAAAGGCCAAAGAAGAACGACGACTAAAATATTGGAATTTATACATATCGATGTATCTAGTCCATTATGTGTAGTCGTAAGCGATGGGTTTCAACTTCATATACTTTCTCCGGAAATTTGAGTGAATGTTCACTTAATGAGAATGAAGTATGAAATATTTGAAAATGTTTCAAAGACTTTCAAGATGAAGTGAAAATCATTGTGATAATAAAATAAATGGTTTATGATTTTATCATAAGGGATTTATTTGAGTTACAAGTGTAACAAGAAAATAAAATGAATTATGATTTTATCATAAAGGGATTTATTTGAGTTGCAAGTTTAGCAAAACACCTAGATTTACATCTCCCGAAACACAATAGGAGTATGGAGTGTTTGAGATTTGTAATGAAACCTTGTTTGACATGGTTGGATCAAAGGTGTTATTTATAAAACTGCCATTATGTTTTAAAAGATTAAAGCTTTAGAGACTTCCGCTTTTACACTGAAAAGAGCTCCATCTTGATCCGTTGAAATGACACCATATGAGTTATGGTTTGGGGTAAAACCCAAGTTGTCATTTCTTAAATTTTGGTATGCTAAACATAAGTAAGTTGTTTACAACCGAAGTCGGATAAGCATGTCTTTGTAGGTTATTTCGAATAACAATTGGGTGTTCCGCCATAACACCAAGGACAAAAAGGTTTTATCGCTTGAAATGTGAAGTTTCTTGAAAAAGGAATTTTTCGCAAAAGTTAAGTGGGAGGACAATAGAACTTTGATAAGGTTAACGAACCTTAGCTAAATGTGCTGAGTTGCGCAGCGCCGGAAATCATTCTGAAGGCTGCCATAATTCTCATAGCTTATGTGCCTCAAAGGTTGTGGTCACGGAGATCTAAGTTCTTATTGAACCAAGTCGGTCGGTTAAACAATCAAATGCTAAGATTTGAGAGTAAATCATTATTATCTGACAATGATGAACCGACTACATGCAAAGAAGCGATGATGGGCCCTGACTCCGTCAAATGGCTTGAAGCCATAAAATCCGTGATAGTTCCATACACGAGAAATCAAGTTTTGAACTTGGAAGACCCTCCGGAAAGGTGTAAAAACCTATCGGTCGTATATGGATCTATAAAGAAATAGACATGGATGTTTCACATCTATGAAATAGTCGACATGTCGTAAAGTATTTTATGACAATGTTCAAGGAATTGACTATGACAAGATTTGATCTTTCATAGCGATATTTAGTCTGGACGGATTAAAGTAGCAACCACTACATATAATTTGGTATATGGTAGATGAATAAACAAAACAAAGTTCTTCTAATAGAATGGTTACCTAGGACGTGTACATGACACGGTCCAAAGGGTTTTGTTAAATTCAAAGGATGCTAAAAGGGCATGCAAACTTCAATAGTTGAAGTAAGCATCATGGAGTTGGAATCTTCACCATGATGAAAAAGGAGTTTTTCATCAGGAGACGATGAAGATGCTTGCATTTGCAAGAAATTAAGTGGGAGCGCTGAGACATATTTCTAATACATTATGTGGAGGACATCTTGTTGATTAGAAATGATGTATCTTTTATTGACAAAGGTTAAGAATTTCATTTCGATGAAAAACTTAGGCAAAACCCGAATATTTAGCGTGAATGTCTATAGTGGATAGACTGTGACACCAATATGGTTGTGCCAAACGTACATATATGAGATATTGAAGGAGTTCAATATAGAAACGACAAGAAACAGTTCTTGTTGCATGGAGAGGAATTGAATCAAGATTCAAGTGTATCGACACTTGATAAGTGAAACAAGATTCAAGTGCTTTGACACTTGATGAGTGAAATCACGAGAATGTTTTGATCAATCATACCATGATATGTACACATCCAGATATGTCCTATGCTCTAAGTGTTATGAGCATATACCAGAATGAATCATAAAATGATCATTGGACTATAGTAAGGATATTCTTATGATCTTTTGGAAGAACTAAGAATATATTTGTGTAGAGGTGACAAACAATTACAAATAGTTCATTGTAAAGCGTTACATTGATAGTAGGTTTGTCACAAGATACAAATTAATTTTATCTCAATTTAAACTATGAGTGGCATAATAAAATGGAAAGAAAGTTTCCATGATGGATTTGGAAGAGTTCCAAAGTTAAGACATTGTGACGAATACTACAACAAAAGGCTAAGTATATGACTGCTATAGTAGCAGCAAAGGAGGGAATTTGTGTCAAGTAGTTTGAAATCAAACTAAGGTGTGGTTCGCAACGGGCTAACACTAAAGATATATTGTGTGACAATAGTATCGACGTGTTTTAACCCCAAGGAACTAAAGGTCTCACCAAAAGACCAAATTTATACAATGCCATCTCATTGGAGAATGAGTGATGCGTGAAGACGCAAAGACATGCAAATACACACGGACCTGAAAGTGTCAGATCCGTAGATTATGTTAACCACTTGCAATTGCGTATTTGGAACACCAGAAAGCCATAGGTGTTCAATGCACAAAGTTTTCAAACTAGATCATTGTCTCTAGTGCAAGTGGGAGACTGAAGGGAATATGCCCGAGAGGCAATAATAAAGTGGTTATTATCGTATTCCTTGTTTATGATAAATGTTTATTTTGCATGCTATAATTGTATTAATACGGAAATGTTAATACATGTGTGTTTAATAAACAAAAAGGAAGTTCCTAGTTATGCCTCTCTTATAAACTAGCTCGTTGATTAACATGATGATCAAATTTTCCTGATCATGGACATTGGATGTTGTTAATAACGAGGTCACAACATTAGTGTAATGATGTGATGAACATTCATCCGAAGTATAGCATTATGATCAAAGTCATTGAGTTTATATTGCTATAACAACTTACGAAGTGATCCTAATCCTTAGACCATGAGATCATGTCAATCACTAACACCGGAAGAGTTTCTCGATGACATCAAACGTCACACCATAACTGGGTGATTATAAAGATGGCTTCAGAACTACTAAAGTGTTATGTTGATACCCATGGATCGAGAGTGGAATTTGTTCATCCCGATGACGGATAGATATACGCTGGGCCCTCTCGGTGATATCACATTGGTTAGCTTGCAAGCAAGTGATTTGATCACTAGAATGTTATATCACGGGAACGAGAAAAGAGTGCATGTCGGTAACGAGATCAAAATAGGTATGGAGATACCGATGATCGAATCTCGAACATGTAATATATCATGAAACAAAAGGATTAAGATACTAGCATAAAAGGTTCACACGATCACAGAAGTCATCGTTGAATGTGTGGGAGTCAGTATGGATCTCCAGGTCCCGCTACTGATTATTGATCGGAGAAGTGTCTCGATCATGTCTGCATTATTCGTGAACTGTAGGGTGACACACTTAAGGGATACCGAAACCATTCGGAGCAAATGATATGCCAGAGAAAGAAAAAGGAAAGCGCAGGAATTTATTTCACTAGACACCGAAATTGTTTCGGTTGAAATTGCTGAAACTGGTTCTGCATGTGAAATTGAAATGTTGTAAGGGGTTTTATGTTAATGTTTGTTAATTAAAGTAATTAACAAATTTCTGAATATAAATAAAAGAGTTTTATTTAAATGAGAGCTTGCATTAAATTTGGTGGAATTTTAATGCATGTGAGTGGATTTTTGAGTGGAGGCTTTTTAATGGGAGTGGAGGCTTTTCATTTTGAGTGGGAGCTCCACCCACATGAATGTGGAAGAGGTGGGGGCAGCCCCATGGCTGGGCGCCATGCCCCTTGGGTGCCCCCCTCTCCCCTATAAAAGGGCCCCCTCTCCTCCTCTCAAAACACACCTCCTCGCGAAGGATCTCTCTCCCCCTTTAGAATTTCCCCATGGTCTTGGATCAGCGAGATACATGTTCCCGGTGCCTTTTTCTGGAAGGATTTGTTGCTTCCGCTGCTTCGCTGGAGCGAGGGCGCAGAGGTTGTCGGGGTACCCGTACATGTGTGCGATCATGGATGCACCACTGCTTTGAGGTGCTGGACTTGATCGTGCTGGACCGGCTGGACCAGATGGACTTCATCACGATCTTGAGATCGGCAAGCGTTCGTCTACATCATCCACGAGTACAACCTCGTTAACGCTATTCGGTCTTTGAGGGTATGTATTCTATGGATGTATATCCACCCGTTGCTTGTATCTAATAGATAGATCTTGGTACTTAGATGTTCCCATCATAGGAAAAAATTTGTTTTCTATGCTGCGAACCCTACACCACCCACCCCTCCAACTAGACGTACTCCCTTGTAGGGAGGAACTCGGTAAAATATCATCATCCCCGCGTGCCTCGGTTATCTCTATACCCGAGCTCTTTACTAATGCACTTTACATTGTGATAGCCTTCATTCTTGAAGTAATCTATCTTGCTATGACTTTGTTGCTTGTGTTGCTTAGCATAAGTTGTTGGTGCACATAGGTGAACCTTAGTATATATAGGCTTTATGCTTAACAAAAGAAAATGACAATTTTATTCTGCCACTGTTAAGCCCATCTCATAAAAGTTTTTAACTGCCTATTCACCCTCCCTCTAGGCGGCATCTGTGATCTTTCACAAATGTCAGGAGCTTCAATTCCCTAATGCATGGTTTCATGTCCATAGAGCACCACAAATGGAAAATTGTTGAGAGTACATTGATGACTGGTATTGTACCAGTACTCCACTAGAGAAATCCACTTCTCTATTTCTTAGGGAAAGTATGTACGAAGCATCTGAAATACCTCTCCACACACTAGTTCAACTGCTTCGTTTGACCATCAAAGCTTGGTGATAAGTTGTGTCGAGTTTCAATTCAGTACCAATATATTTGAGCGAATACCTCCAAAAGATGCTAGTAAATACTAGATCACATCTGATATTATGGCTTTCGGGTAAAACTATGTAGTTTATACACATAATCCACAAACATAGAAGCAATTATGGCGGTTGTGTATGGATGTGCCAATGGGTAAACTGTCCATACCTGGAAAACCCGTCGGCAGTCACCAAAACGCGTTTATTTGGACCTGATTGAGGAAAACCGTCAATGAAATCCATGAAAATGTGTTTCCATGGTTGTTTGGGTACTCACAACAGTCCTAGAAGCCCATGGCACTTTAACACATTATGTTTCTTAAGCAATTGTGTCAAAGGTTTAGTGATGATACCGAAGTGGCTAACAAACTTCCTATAGTAACTAGTAAATCGGAAAAACCCTCAGAGCTCTTCCACATTTGTAGGTTGTTTCTATTGTATCATTTCTTGGATCTTATTTGGGTCTGTTGCAACACTAGCACTAGTGATATCCCCTATAAGCATCCAGGGTATATGTGGAAACAATCAGATATATTTCAACATGTCACAAGTCTTAAACCTCTCAGTCGTTTGAGCTTCTCACAAAAACTTGTCACGCGCCATGGGTCCTTCCCTACCTCTGCCATGATGGCATCGACATGATATTTTGAATAAGGTATCTTGATTGATGTATTATTATTCCAAAATAAACCAAGGCCAACACTGTGTTTGATAGTCCTTATAATAAAACACCTATCAAAACCAATCAATCATGATGAAGCTTCCACAAGTTCCCTACTTAATTGGGGTTCAAGTATAAAAATCACAATGGGGACGTATCTCTTCACTAGATCCCAAATCTCTCTGATTGTCTTTGAAAGGGCATGTATGCCCCATGTGTGGTTTTGGTAATTAATGACAATCTCTATGGACTAATGTGTAAAATGAGTTTCACTTGTAGGTTTTTCCATTGGCATCGCTTGCGCCATGTGTTGGTCTCAAAGTTGAAATATGAAAGAATGTCCAAGGGCTTTGTGCTCATTGGAATCATGAAGAAAGAAGGAGCATGAAGGTTGATCAAGACAAGTGCAAAGAGTTGCATCAAGATGGATCAACCTCAAGAAGGAATGAAGAAGGGCAAGCTCAAGCCCTCTCTTGAAGATCTCATGCTTGATTCTTTCCATCCTCGTGATCATGGAGTGATGAAGACAAGATCAATAACCGAAATAACTTATGTGATGTATCTCCCAAGGTGTGGAGCCGGAAAACTCGTAAGATCAATAACCAAAATAAGATATGCAAGGGAAATCCTTAAATGATGAACTAGAGCTTGTTATGATGATAACCACAAGCTCTAGATCCTCTCATGGACAAGAACCAACTAACAATCAAGAAAGATGATGCTATGTATGCAAAGGTTTGAGCTCTCCCCGAATGATGCGATCGAGACACCCGCTTGAGAGCCCCTCTTGATAGTACGGCTATCTATCCTAAACTCGGTTTTCCAAGTAACAATACGATATCGGCAAAATAAAATCCCTATCAAGATCATACCTTTGCCTTGAACAGTCCACTTGAGCTTGATGTATACCGTCTTGACCTTCTCAAGATGGAACACCTTTCTTGATTGCTCTTGCTTGATGGAGACTTGCAAATTTCTCCCCCATAATCCATGGGGAAACCTCTTGTTTGAGCTTGTCTTCATCACTCCATGATCACAAGGATGGCAAGCATCAAGCATGAGATCTTCAAGAGAGGGCTTGAGCTTGCCCTTCTTCATTCCTTCTTGAGGTTGATCCATCTTGATGTAACTCTTTGCACATGTCTTGATCAACCTCCATGCTCCTTCTTTCTTCATGATTCCAATGAGCACAAAGCCCTTGGAAATTCCTTTATCTTTCAACCTTGAGACCAACACATGGCCCAAACGATGCCAATGGACAAACCTACAAGTGAAACTCAATTTACACATTGGTCCATTGAGATTGTCATTAATTACCAAAACCACCCATGGGGGCATACATGCCCTTTCACGTGTGACTACGTCACGGGGATGTAATATCACAGTAACAAGTGAAATAGTACTTGTTGGTAACGAGATTGAACAAGGTATGAGATACCAAAGGATCGGATCTCGGACAACTCATATCAAAGAAACAAAGGGAATTGGACTCGATGTTTACGGTTCAAATGACATCGTCATCGTGGAATGTACATGGGTCAATATGGGCATTCATGTCGTGCTGTTGATCATTGATATAGATCTGTCCGTGCCATTCTCGAGCCATGGGGAGATACACTTAAGGGTATGATAAGCTAGAGACCATCTGTAAGTTGGAATCGTAGTAGAGAAAGAGAAAGCCGGAATTGTTCCGGGAAGAGATCCGAAGTTGCTCGGAGAAAGAAAGAAAGGAAAGGACCAAAAGGTGTTTCGGATAAATGGCAATTTATAATATATATTTATTATATGTTAATTGTGAATTAATGTATATTAAATAAATATTTAAATTAAAATTTATAAGGACAACTTCATCATTAGGTCAAAACCCCAGAGAGAATTGACCTAGAGGAAGTCACCCTGAAAAGGCAATAAGAAACAACAAAAGGCAACTGCGTGTGGGCCCTACAGCCCACACATGCTAGCTGGCGAGCGTGACTCGGCGCCACGCGGAGAGGCATGTAGCCTGCCGCCGCTAGCAGGCCTCAACCTTGCAACCCACACGCAGGGGGGGAGATGGAGTCGGGGCGCTAAGGTGGTTGTGCCACAGTTGGCCCACACGGCCGGGGAGGCGGTGTCGCCACCAGCCCG
The DNA here is from genome assembly GCA_030063025.1 of Avena longiglumis. NCBI lineage: Eukaryota > Viridiplantae > Streptophyta > Magnoliopsida > Poales > Poaceae > Avena > Avena longiglumis. The sequence continues at coordinate 185,002,484 of CP125974.1, read as the reverse complement.
AGCACCTCCTGCTGCTGGGTCGTGTGGTGGGCGCGCTGGCCCACCCGCGTTGCTGCCCGCTGTGGTTGTTGGATGCTCGCTAGGCTGGCTGGCTGGAGGCCCACCCGGGGCCACAGTGCACTACCGCGTGCTGGGCTGCAGTGGCACCGCTGGCCCACACGGTTTGCTATTTCGCTGCTGGGCTAGGGAAATCTGGCCCAACCGGCTGAGATGATTTTTTCTGTTATTTGCTTTTGACTATTAGTCCCACATGGCTAACCTAGTGGGAAGGGCACACCCTCCTTCCCCTATATAAAGGGGTGCCTATGGGTGGGATTAAACACAAACAAGAGAAGTCCTTTGGTTGACTTTCTCTCTCTCTACCTTGTGACCGTGGCCCCCATGTATGGGCTGTGTGAACAAGGTTTCCCCGCGTGCGCTGTTGTGCTGCGGGAATTCCAAGCCGGAGATCTACTTACGCACTCCCGACGGGATCAGGGAGCCGGATGACGAGGTTTAATCTCGTCAATGCCCATTGTTATGAGCTTGGATTTTGGAGAAGATGGGGGTGCTGGAGATCGTGGAACGGTTAACAGACAAGCAACTAGGGGACATGAGATTTACCCAGGTTCAGGCCCCCGGAGGGAAAACCCTACTCCTGCTTGCCTGCTCTTGATTACGGCGGAACCGAAGGTTACAGGGGTGCGCAGATGCAATCTGGCGTGGAGGTGTGTATGCGGTGAGGTGAGAGAGCCTCCTTGTCGTGCCCTCCTAGCCTTTATATAGAGATAGGCAGGTCCCGGGCATAGATCGAGTCGGTTACAAGTTTAGGGTTTACCCCTTTGAATATTCTATCTATTCTAGTCTTGCTCTCCAAGGATCCGAAGACGTCATGGGATTGGGCCACCCGAAAATCTTCATGGACCGCGCATATTCTCGTGGGCTTTCCTTGGGCTGGACCAGGTATGCTAATGTCGTGTACCCATAGGGTATAACCATTTCAGTAGCCCCCGAGTGTTCAGTCGAATCATAGATTCGGCTGAGGACTCTTCAATCTTTAGGGTGCCGCTGTTTCTGTTCAGGAAAGAATGATTTTATTGTGTAGGGATTGTTGATGCGTGTGCCTGACTCTCCTGACGGATCAAGGCCAGTTAACTGTCTTAGGACAAAACAACACGATCTTCTTAAGATTCGAGTCCCTATACTCGAACCCGGAACAGATGCTGGCATAATTCGACTCAGGCCGTTCAGGTCTTACAGGAGTTGGATCCCGGTAGTTTTTGAATGATGTACCCAACGCGTCCGTCAGGATTTTCATCGCTCTTGTTGGCACGGATTTTTACTAGCAGATCACAGTCGGGTGCGTTACCAGGCCATCAGATGATATCTGTAGGTCTTATCTTTGTGTCGCAGACACAACATCCGAAATTTTGTCACCATGGAGGTGTTTCGGGTGGCCAAGGAGGATGTTACTCACTTAGCCTTGGTTGGGGCAAAGTTGCCAAAAAAAATTTGCATTCTGATACGAAGGATCACAGTCGAAAATTTCATAGGGTGCGCGACAAGCGCTCCCTATGGGAGTATCCCCCGAGTGTATATTCGAGTCATAGACTCGAACAGAGACTTTAATTTAGCCTTGTTTGGCTTCAGGTCCGTAGGACACAATTTTTTCGGATGCTTGAATCAATCCTCCCTATGGGAGTAGCCCCCGAGTCTGTAGTGGAGTCGTAGACTCGACGTAGGACTCGAAGAATAGGTCATTGTTGTAGTACCTTATTCATGTCTCGGGTGCGTGGCCAGCGCTCCTGATAGGAGTAGCCCCCAAGTAGTTGCTCGAATCATACATTCGAGTGAGTACTTTTAGCTGTCAGCCAAAGATATGTTACCATTTCTAGTGTGGTTTTGGTGACGTCAGTGCTGACGATCGGTGACCTCAACCATCTACGGCACCAGAGATGACGTGACTGGACGGACGTGGGTCCCACTGTTTGACTTGGAGTTGACTGGTCATGTGCGACGTGGCAAAAGTTATGGTGTCTCCTTGGTTTCCGTTTGCAGTGGACGGCGTGCGACCGACGGTTCGCTGCTGTGTTGACACATGGACGGTTGGATCTGATTCTGGCGCTAGGGCTTCCAGATGAACGGTCTCTGTTCATCGTCTTCATCCTTATAACTGTGGGCAAAAACTGTGGTTTGTTTTTCACCGCGTCCATTTGCTTCCTACTGCTTCCATTTTCTTGAGCCTTTCCCGTCGCGCACTGGACATTCTCCGATCGTTCCCTTCCTCATTACTGCGCTCGGACCGCCACCGTCGTTGCACCGCGATGGGTAAATCGAAGAAGGCCTCCACCGGAGCGGGAACCAGTGTTGCTGCCAGCGGCAAGAAGGGCATCGCCACCACTCGTGTCACCGAAGGTGGGTGGCGGCGCACGGAGACGCGCGAGGGTGACCTGCGCAAGCTTCATGAAGCGGGCTTAATCCCTCCAGACAAGGAGGCCATCAAGATCCCCGGTGATGAGGTAATTCCCCGTCCACCTGCGGGGTTTTGGGTGATGTTCGTTGCTTTTGTTCTTCGCAGCCTTTCACTCCCAGTCCATGATTTTCTCCGTGGGCTGTTGTTATTCTATGGAATCCAACTCCACCATCTTTCGCCCAATTCTCTTCTCCACATCTCCTGCTTCATCACTTTCTGCGAGTGCTGGCTCGGTATCGAGCCGCACTTTGGCCTCTTTCGGAAGCTCTATTCCGTGAAGAGGCAGTCTGGCTCCAATGGAATTTATCCGATTGGTGGTTGCATCATTTCTCTTCGATCCACTTTTCTTTTCTTCTCTTTTTCTATGTCGGAGTCTGTCCAATACTGGTGGAGGAAGTGGTTTTATATCCGCGACTCCATAGTGGATGGGCAAAACTTCGGCCTTGCCCCTTTCGACTCCACCTAGGAGATCATGCCGAAGAGATCCTAGAAGAACCAAATCCTGGATGGCGAGGTGGAGGAGATAGAGGAGCTCTACCGTCGGGTGGAAGACCTCCAGGTGATTCCGTAGAAGGAGGTGAATCGTGTGGATATCATTCGCACCTTCCTCAAACGTCGGGTGCAGCCGCTCCAGGCTAGGGCGCATCCGATGTTCCTTTATTCTGGCTGCCACGACCCGACGAGAGTTGCGACTGATGAGCTCTCCAAGGGGGACCTCGATAGAGTTCTTCGGCCACTGCTGAAGTACAAGTCCGATGAGGACATTCCGGAGAAATCATGGACCCCCTTGTTCAGTGCTTCTCGGCCAGTTCCGCAGGTGTAGATCTGTGACGTGCGCCTAGCGCTTTTTTCGAGTGCTTTTCCTTATAATTATCTGTTCTAAAAGTTTGTCTTTTATTGTGCAGGAGTTCAAGGTACCTGGCATGGTGCCTCCACTACCCAAACGGTTTCCAGATGCGCCGGACAACGAGGTAGTTGTTGGGCCACGCAGAGATAAAACAAAACTTTTTCCTCTAACGTGGTGATCCCAAGAACTAGCCGAGGTAAAAGGCCACGAGGTTTACCACTAGACGCGTAGTTGTGGATTACTGATGAAGCGCGTCATTTGATGCCGTGCAGTCCTTCGCGATCCGATCGTCCTGGTGCTGATCGTACAGAACCTCTGCTGGTATCCACACGTATAAGGAGGAGCACCGGCGGCGAACTGCTAGGTTCGTAACAACGGTAGGACTGTTGTGGATCTAGGGTTTCCAACACATGGAATGACCTAACCGAACAACTATTAACCTTTCTGGGTTACGGTACTCCACTATATATAGTTATTCACATCACGCAGCTTGATTCTCAGTCGACCCAAACTCTGCCTTTATAACTGCCCAGTTACGGATCAGCGTTTGACAGAACCTAAGTCGGTGATCCTCAACTTGGACTATGCAATAACCTCGGGTCTAAGGATTACATTGATTGAGATATACAAATGACAACTTGTTCGTTGTACCTCAATATGGGTCAATCCGAATCGCTAAACTCTTTAGCTGAATCTGTGTAAGTTGGAATAGCATCTCCATGCCCATGACAAGTGGAACCGAGTCATCAAGCCAACTTTCATATTGGTCTAAGTTGTGTGTCCAGCACAACCTCAATGACCAAGGATATTTAGTACAAACAACATGAATGTATAGTTCCACAACCGAATCACATACTCAATGATACACATCAGATGTTTATACAAGGACTACTTAATATCTTAATGAATACAATGAGAAATCTCATCGTACATGATTGCCTCTAGGGCATATTCCCAATAGTAGTGGACTCTGAGTCCGAGCTTTCACTGGCACAGTCACCGACTGAGGAGGCTCCTGAGGCGAGCGAGGGACAGACCCGAAAGCGGGCACGGAGCTGGAGCGAATCCGCCGATGCCTAGGTACCCGTCGTGCCTTGTATGCCATAGTGGAGGTGATGGTGATTATTCCTCTCCCATCTTGGCCATTCCTGTGCGGGTTGTAGCGCCGCAACCGCCGGCCAAGAGGAAGAAGGAAGAGAAGAAAGGGAAGAGGGCGCTGCCCGTTTTTAACTTGAGTGACATGGACTCGTAAGTTCCTTCGGATGCCTTTTGCTACTTTTCTTTTGTTCTTGTCTTTTTGCCTTTCACTGGTGCTTTCCTATGCAGCCACTCCTCTGAGGGCTCTTTTAGCGATGCCACTCAAGAGGCAGTAGGGGAGTCGAAGATGACGCCTCCTCCTTCTCAGACGGTGGCCACCTCTGGGGGCGCTGCTCCGAACCCCTCTCCGCAGGAGGCTCGAGTGATCGTCTCCCAGAAGACTGCACCGGGACCTTCGGAGTCTCCGTTTGAACATGTAAGTGTTTTTCCTCTTGCTGTGGGGGGAGCCCCCGAGCCTTATTTTTCGTATGATCTGCTAATCTTTTCTTCCTTTTTTGCGTGTCTCGGGGGGAGCCCCCGAGCATTTTGCATGTGTTTGATGTCTTGCTCGTTTCTTGGGCGCATCCCCTGAGCCCTTTTTCTGATACTTTGTTTTTTCTCGCAGCCCTTTGTGCAAGGTGCAAACCTACTGGTGAAGCAGCATCTGGCGTTGGAGGCCAGCCTGCGGCAGCTTCAAGGTATATGCTTAACTAATCCTCTACTTTTTTCGTCTGCTTACTAGCTTTTTGAGCTCATGTACGTTTTTGTTGCTTTTGCAGATGAGAATAATACTGCCCTCCGCGAGCTTGATGCTCTCAAAAAGAGCCTTGGGCGAGCGGAGAAGAAAGCCGAAGATGCCATTGGGGCGAAGGAGCACCTCGAACGGGAGTTGGTTGATGCCACAGCGGTCAAGGAGCACTTGCAGCGAGAGGCTTCGGATCGCGAGGAGCAGCTCGCCACCGTTGCGGCTGGGCGCGAGAAGGAGGTGGCTGAAAAGCTGATGGCTGCTGCCAAGGTCGTCTCTGGTGAGTGCTTTGCCTTTCTTTGGTTTTTCTTTTCGGCTTCTGCGTCTCCATGTCCTTATTCGATTCTTGCTGTACTTTCTCCTTTTGCTTCAGATGTCGTGGGCATTGAGTTTGATTGCAGTGTCTTGGAGCATGGTAGTGATCTGGATGATCCCGCTGCGGCGGTCGAAGATCGCTGCAGCACTGCGGTTGGCTCCCTTGCCAAGTCCAAGGAGGTCCTCAGGTGCTTCTACAAGGATCTCGTTCCCAAGGGCGCTGCCCTTGAGGATGTCGATTCTTTGGCGGATGTGTTGTCCGCGGATGGACCTGCGGCCTACAAGCGCAAGCAGAAGGGCATCGGCGCTTCCATGGGTCTGGCCATGGACATGGCGTCTGGGGCGGAGCTGGATCTTCACCAGGTCACCTCCCAGATGCCAACAGCTCCCGATGGTTCCAAGGTAGCCTTCGCTCTCTTTGCTGCTCGCTATAAGCGCTATGGGCCGAAGCTTATTGACCTTCTGGTGGAGTATGCGGCGAAGTAGCAGGAGGAGGTCAAGAGCAGGCACTCTGTCTCCGAGGCCACTCAGGATGCGGCTTCTTAGGCTTTGTCGTTGTAGTTATAGGATAGTTGTCTTCTACTTCCGTTGTAATATCTTGATGAACAATTTCATGTGCCACGTAGTGGATTTTTTTTGTATATAATCAGCCTTCAAGTTGTTGCTTAGTCATGTGTTGTTTATATCCTTGTCTATTTTCCTTTAGGGACCTTCAGGTGAGGACCCCGTCGATACTTCGTCTGCTTCGCAACCGCGGCCATCCTTGGATGATGCGTCACAACTTGTTTTTCTCTGTGACCGTGTCCACAGTCTTGAGAAGGAGATACTTGGTATCCGAGGCCATGCGGATGTTTGGAATTCGAAGGCGGAGCGGGGTACCGCTAGAGAGGAATATCTGATGGGAGAGCTACGGCAGTTAGCAAAGCAACTGCAGTGTAAGTTTCTTCGAGCTGTTGCTCATTTTCGGATGCGCCTGGTTTGCGGGTCGTCTTACTTTGTAGTTGCTGCAGGTGCCAGCCTTGTTCCTAGTGAGGAGAAGGAGCGTGTTGCAGTTCAGATCAACTGCTTGACCCAGCAGGATATGGAAGTCGATGGTTTTTTATGGATGGATCGCGATCGTGCCATGGTCCTTGCGACTATGCAGGATCGTGCTCATCAGGTCTCGTGGGTGCTACAACGAGTGAAGACTTACCTGGCGTTGGTTCTGCACGTCATGTTTCCCCTTGATGAAGCGCCGTCAACTCTCTGGGGCTTGCTGGCGAAGTTTCGATACGTGCATCACGTCAGGGAGTTGGTGCAGCACCAGTTGGTTGCGAGGGTGAAGGTCACCCTTTCCCTCGTGCGGCTGCATCGTCCTGATGTTTATCTTGCGGTTGTGGAGGCTGGGCCGCCCCCTCGGCCAGCTGGTGGCCTATGGGACATGCGCCCGCACTATGCGGCTGATAGGCAGTATGCCGAAGTAGTTGTAGATCTCTTTGAGCATCGAGCACAGGTTATCCTTCGGAATAGGTTGCTCCGGTAAAAAAGATAGATGTAAAACTTGTGTGTATTTCGACTGGGCGTGTCGTGCCCTTTGTTGTAAAGGTTTATTGTATTAGCACGTGGTGCTTGGTTGTATGCATGCCCTTTTCGTTAGCCTGACGTGATCAACTACTCAGGTGTACATGCGTTATGCTCAGTCGACGAAGTCGTGAGGTGAGGGGGAGCCCCCCGAGTGTGTTGCAGCATAAAGAAACGCGAGGAAAAGGTAAATTTTCGGGCGAGACACTTAGCTTTATTCATATCGTAATGAGGAGGTACATTGTTCGGCTGAGTAGCCTTGGCTGAGTAGCCTTATTGAAAGTAAAGGGGGGATAGCTAGGGGTAGAAGCGTCGCAGTTGTGCGATGTTCCATGGGTTGGAGTATGAGACTCCAGACTCCACGTGCTTGAGGTGGTAGGCGCCACCTGGGATGACTTCGGTGACGATGTATGGTCCTTCCCATGGTGACTCAAAAATTTTCTGGCGCTCTTGCTTGAGTCGTAGGATGAGGTCTCCTTCGACGAAGGACATTGGGCGCAGCCGACGGCTATGATAGTTGCGGAGGCTCTGCTGGTAGACCGCTGAGCGAGCTGCGGCGATGTCGCGCGCCTCGTCGAGTGTGTCGACGGCGTCTTAGAGTGCGGCCGTCGATTCAGCTTCGCTGTAAGCGACGACCCATGGGGCCTTATGGCGTACTTCTGCAGGTAACACGGCTTCGGCTCCGTGCACCATGAAGAAGGGCGTGTAGCCAGTTGAGCTGTTTGATGTTGTGCGCAAGCTCCAGAAGACGGAGGGTAGCTCTTCTGCCCATTCTCCCGCAAGCCGCTCGAGTGGGCTTAGTAGGCGTTTCTTGATGCCACCGCCTACTAGGCCGTTGGCCTTTTCGACCTTCCCGTTGGTTTGCAGGTGCGCCACGGAGGTATATGATATGTTGATCCCAAGGCCTTCGCAGAAGTCCTGGAATTCTTTGGAGATGAAGTTTGACCCGTTGTCCGTGATGATGTTGTGCGGCACGCCGAACTTGTAGACTACAGATTCGAAGAACTTCACGGCCGTTTTACCCTTTTGGTTGGTAATGGGCATGGCTTCGATCCACTTGGTGAACTTGTCGACTTCGACCAGGAGGTAGACATGGCCTCCTTTCGAAGATTTGGGCAGTTTGTCGATCATGTCGAGGCCCCACTGGGCGAAGGGCCAGGCCAAGGGTATGGGCCTGAGCTCCGATCCTGGTGCATGCGGTTTGTCTACGAACCTCTGGCACCCGTTGCACCTTCGAACGATGTCCTTGGCATCGTTCATGGCCGTTGGCCAGTTGAACCCAGCTCGTAGAGCTTTGGCGACGAGGGTGCGGCTGCCCGCGTGATGGCCGCAGATGCCCTCGTGGATGTCTTGGAGGATGGTTTTGCCATCACTGATGGTGATGCACCTTTGGATTACACCTGAAATGTTGCGCTTGTACAACTCGCCATTGATGATGGTGAAGGCCTTGTACCGGCGAGATATGCGCTGGGCATCTGTCAGGTCGTCGGGCAATTCCTTGTTTATCAGGTACCGAAGGTACGGTTGCGTCCATGTTTCCTTGATTGCCATGACCTGCATCAGGTTGACCACTGCAACCTCTGTGTCGAGATTTTTGGGTCCTTCATGTCCTTCGGGTAGCGCAGCCCCGAGTGTTCTGCTTCTTTGGGTGATCCCTTGGGGAATTTCCTTTTGCTGGATGGCACACAGATTTGTTCGAGGAACACACCTGGTGGCACCCGCATGCAGGTGGAGCCGATATTGGCGAGTCTATAGGCTTCTTCGTTGCTTTCTCTTCCAATGTGTCAAAGCTCGCATCCGTCGAAGTCTCCTTCGAGTGCGTTGTAGAGTGCGCGGTACGCGATTATGTTGGCGGCGTGTGCGTCACACTCGTTCATCGTCTGTTGGACAACGAGGTTCGAGTCACCGTAGATGACTAGGCGCGTTGCGCCGCAGATTTTGGCCATCCTCATGCCGTGGATGAGGGCCTCGTATTCGGCTTCATTGTTGGAAGCTCGAAATTTCATCTGGAGGACGTACTTCATCTTGTTGCCCTGTGGGGATGTTAGTATGACCCCAACTCCTGCTCCATCCTCGCGCTTGGAGCCGTCGAAGTGCATCGTCCATGACTGTGTCATATCCGGGGTGTCCGACAGTTGTAGCTCCATCCAGTGTACGAGGAAGTCCGGTAGGACCTGAGACTTGATCGCATGGCGCTTCTCGTAGACTATGTCTAGAGGGGACAACTCGATTCCCCATAGGGCCACGCGTCCTGTGGCTTCCGGGTTGTTCAGGATGCTGTTCAGAGGTGCCTCATTGACGACCATCACCTGATGCTCCTGGAAGTAGTGGCTCAGCCGATGAGCCATCATGAACATGCCGTAGGCGAGTTTCTGGTAGTGAGGGTACCTCTGTTTTGTTGGCATCAATACCTCGTTGAGGTAGTAGATTGGGCGTTGAACCCCATGGGTCTTGCCATCTTCGGGTCGCTCGACCACGAGCACGGTGCTTACCACCTGATGCGTGGCTACTATGTATAGCAGGAGAGTCTCGCGTTCCTTTGGTGTGACCAGGACGGGCGAGGTGGAGAGCAGCCGCTTCATATCTTCGAATGTGTCATCCGCTTTAGGTGTCCACTCGAATTTGTCTGCTTTGCGTAGCAGCTGATAGAAATAAAGGGCCTTCTCACCCATGCGGCTGATGAATCTGCTCAGCTCCGCGATGCGCCCAGCGAGTTGCTGGATACCTTTGAGGTTCTTCGGTTTCTCCATGGCCAGTATGGCCCGGATTTTCTTTGGGTTCTCCTCAATTCCTCGCTTGGAGATGAAGTAGCCAAGCAGCTGGCCAGATGGGACGCCGAAGGCGCACTTTTCTGGGTTCATCTTGATCTTGTAGTGATCAAGGTTGTCGAACGTCTCGTGGAGATCGTCGATCAATGTCTTGGCCTCCCTTGTTTTGACTACTATGCCGTCGACATAGACTTGTATATTGCGGCCGATCTGGCTCTTTAGGCATGCCTGCATGCACCGCTGGTACATGGCACCTGTGTTCTTCAGTCCGAAAGGCATTGTGTTGTAGCAGAATACTCCGAACGGCGTGATGAACGCCGCTTTCTCCTGATCTTCGACCTTTAGTCGAATCTAATTGTAGCCTGAGTAGGCGTCAAGGAAGGAGAGTTTCTCGCATCCTGCAGTCGAATCGATAATCTGATCGATCTGAGGGAGAGGGAAGTGATCCTTTGGGCAGTGCTTGTTCAGCGATCTGAAGTCCACACACATCCGCAGGATGTCCGTGTCCTTTTTAGGGACCATCACGGTGTTGGCCAGCCTTTCGCTTTCCTTAATCTCCCTGATGAAATCAGCGTCGAGCAGTCTGTTGACTTTGACTCCAATGGATTCGGCCCATGGTTCGGATAATCGTCGGATGGACTGTTTGACGGGCTTGGCATCTGGGAACACATTGAGTGCATGCTCGGCGAATTCCCTGGGAACTCCTGGCATGTCCGCGGGACATCAGGCGAAGATTTCCCAGCACTCAAGGAGGAATTCTATGAGCGCGCTTTCCTATGAGGGGTTGATGTCATTGGCGATCAGCACCGTCTTGGAGGCGTCCTTCGGGTGGACATGCACCTTCTTCGTGTTGATTGTTGAGTCGAACGACATGTCAGGTGCGTTTTGCCTTGAGACTGGGGGTGCCCCATTGTCTGTCACCTCTCGGAGCCTTGTGAGCTCCTCCTGCATGCCGAATGATTGGGAGATTCTATTGTAGTCCCTGTCGCAGTGGTCCGATCGGGTGAAGCTCCCCTGGACTGTGATGATGCCCCTAGGTCCTGGCATCTTGAGTAGCAGGTACGCATAGTGCGGTACTGCCAGGAACCTTGCGAAGGCCACGCGCCCGAGGATGGCGTGGTATTGTGATGGCCAGTCCACAACCTCGAACTCGAGTCGCTCACACCGAAAGTTGTCGGGTTTGCCGAAGATGACGTCGAGCCATATCTTTCCCAGGGGAAATATGCCCTTCCCTGGGACGATGCCGTGGAACGTTGTGTCGGATTGTTCCAGGCTGCACATCGGAATCCGCATTGCTTCTAGGGTGCTTGCGAACATCAGGTTGATGCCGTTGCCGCCATGAAGACGCGACTCATCTCAAATCCTCCGATCTGCGCCTCGAGCACCAGGGCAGCATGACCTGGGCGAGGGATTTGGCGGGGGTGATCCGAACGACTGAATGTGATGCAGGACTCCTAACCGCTGAGGTACTCAGGGATGGCAGGTGGAGCGGTCACAACCAAGCTGGCCTGGCGGGTGATATTTTTTTGCACCCTGTTGGTTGGGCGCCCCTTCTGGATCATCAGGGCCCCTTTCGGCGGCAGGTAACCTCCTGTGTCGTTGTTCTTCGTGGGTGCGACCGGGTGATTCGAAGGTCCCACGGGTGGTGGTGGAGGGGCTCCGTGGGCGATGTCACCTGGCACAGGTGCGTGTCCGAACCCTGGGTTCGGGACCTGCTGCCTCATCTGGGACAGGCTCTCGCTGAGTTTCTGGAACTCGCGGCAATCCTTGAGCATATGGATGGCCTTCTTTTTTCCATCCTGCTTGTCAATGTAGAAGTGGATGGTGCATGGTCCGGACAACTTGTCGTATGCCGAGGGCTTGTCATCGTGTCCGCAGTGTTGCCACGTTTGTGTTGGACATCCTCCATCACGGAAGTTGTTTCCGTGGTATCCGTCACTGCTTTCGTTGCGGCGGTCGGTGTAGCCGGCCGTGACCATGTCGGGTCCATCGCGATCATCATAGACGCGTGGTCTTCGCTTGCTACGGCGCTTGCATCGATGGATGTAGTCATCCTCCTCATCCGAGTGTGCTCGGTGCATGCAGTCCTCTCCATCTTCCCACCTATTGGCGATGTTCATTAGGTGGTCGAGTTGTGGCATCCCGCAAAACCACTACTAGAAAATCGCGTTGAATTTGTGCATTGCATCGTCATCATCATGCATTGTTTGCCAAAATTGTTTTCGCAAAGCCCGTTTTGTTTTATAAAACGCCCCGTCTTTTATTCAAACGCCAAACCCCCGGAAGTTCCGGATATTTTGTTTGTCGAAAACTATTTATAAAAGTTATTTGAAAACAAATAAAAATTTAATTCATTTTAATAGGGGCAGTCGAACGGGCCGATTGACCCGATCGACCACCCCAGAAAATAATAATCGGTCCAAGCTGAACCAGCCCTCTCTAAATCCTTTTCCCACAAAAATCTATCCTACCCACCCCAGGCCACATCACCCCAACCTATCCTAGCACGACACCTCACCACACCCCTCACCCCCCCACCAACCGTGGGCTGCCACGTGGCAGCATCTCTCTCTCTCACCTCACTCCTCTCACCACCCCACAGCCACACGCCACAACCACCTCAGACCCACACAACGCACGCACGCACGCATGCCACCCTGGCTCCTCCCCACCGTCCCTGTCCCGCGGGACCCACACCGGGCCCCACCCTCGCGCCTCCTCCCTCCTGCTTTCTTCCTTCACCACCAACCTCAAGACCTCCTCCTCGCGGAACGCTCCCTCCCGCCCGCCTCCTGCCTCCACCTCCTCGCGCCTGCCGCCCGCCTCGGCCGCTGGGCGCTGCCTCCGCCTCCTGCCGCCTCTAGCTCCTCCAACCGCCGGGCGCCGCCTCGCCATCCTCCGTCCCCGGCTGGGCCTGCCCCACCTCCGGCCAAGGTGCTCCTCCTCCGCCATGTTCCCAAGGCTCGCAAGCGCTGGGCTGGGACCGGCTGGCTTCCGCCATTGCCGCCCAACCCCGCCTCCACCAGAGCTCTCTCGCCCGGCCGCCGCCTCACAACCGCCTGGCCCGACCCGACCCGTGCTCAACCTCCTCCGCCGCCTGAGGTCGCCCTCGGCCTCCTCCGGTGACCGCCCCCGCACCTCCAGCGCTTGGCCTCCTCCTGCTGCGCGAGGCCAACTCGCCGGACCCCGCCTCCGCGCCCGGCCGCCACGGCCTGCCTCCTTTCCGCGGCTCGACGCCTCTATCTCACATCTGAGCGCCGCCGGCGATCTTCGCCTGCAACCCGCCGCTCGCCGACCGAGCTCAAGGCTGGCCTTGGCCGCCGGCCGCTGCCGCCTCCACTGCCTCGCCTCCTCATCTCGTAGCTAAGTGAGCGCCGCCTAGTGCGTGTACCTCGCTGCTTGTTCCGCCACAAGACATGAGGCTATTTGAAGCGAGTCCGTGCCGCAATTCACCGTCGGACCCGGCGCTTCCTCTTCCTATGACCGAAGACACCGAGTTCTCCATCGGAACAACAAGACCGCCACACCGACGCCATGTTCTTCCTCCCAAACCCGATGACCGCCATGATCTTCGCCCCGGACGCCGAGACCCGGATATTGTACCCGGAGGCCCAAGCTCTTCCTCACGGATCACCGAGCACTTCGTCACGGAATCGAAGGCGCCGAGGACACCGAGACTCCGGTGCGACAAGCTCTTCTTCCCCAGACCCGGAGTTCGCCACACAGATGCCAAGATCGCCGAGAACGCCAAGATCTTCAACCGACACCGAGACCCCGACGCGACAAGTACTTCCTCCTGGAACGCCAAGGACCCATGAGAGACGATATGACCGTCGACATGACCCGAAGACCCGGACGCAACAAGATCTACCCCGATCCGAGACCCTAACCCCGGAGCCGAGAACGTTCCGCCGAACCCTGGACCCTGTCGAACCCCGAACCCCCGTATCCCCAAGATCGTCGAACCCCCTAATGTGTGAACTCTTTCCGAAACCCTATTTCATAACATAATAACAATTGTTGCATATTTAATTGTCATATTCACATGCATATCTGTGGTTTGGGGGCCTTATGCCGATTCACCTAATAATTAAATATGGGGCCCATATGCGGGCAAATCTAGTCTCATATTGGCCTCATCTAAACATGTGTAGAGAACCGGTTCCGCCTGTTGACTTGCTAAACAACATTTAATATGCGGGGGTTTAAACAACTTGAACCACCTAATTAATTGCCGGGACCCCGGTTCCGCTTAATATGACCTAATTGCATCGCACCTTTGCCATGTCATCCATCATACATGCATCATGCCGATCTTCTGCCGTTTTATTAAATATTGCATCCGGTGTTTATTCTAGTGTGTTGCTTCTTCGCGGATAAGGCCGTTGAGTTGATGTGAGTCACCGATCTTGGTTGAACCTTCGACAATGTTTTCAAAGTAGCATCTCCCTTTCTACCTATCTTACTTTATAGTATTTACTTCCTCCTGTTGATCTATTGCTATCGTGTTGCGATGCTTTAGTTATCGTGCCGTGAAATCCTTTGCAGCCCTATATTGCCTTGGACACACCCTATTACCGTTGTTTGGTAGATAGTTGGACTTGACTTGCGTCGTAGTTGCTTGCTCAAGTCTTGATGTGTGTCGCCATATGCCATGATTGCTTGATGTATTGCCGCATGTCGATGTTGGAGATGATTCTAGTTTTACTTAACGTCACTTTAATTTCTGTTTAACAACTAAAATTGAAATAAGCAGAGGCATCGTGGGTGATAGAAAATATTTGGTTTTAACGCCCACTTGTGTCCCGTAAGACCCCGAGTACTTGATACTGTTCCTTGATTTTATGCGCTATCCACATCCGGGAGGTATATGGGACCCCGAGCCGTAGATTGATTACATCTTATTTCTTGGGGCCACAACCTAGTTTGAGGTTTTATTTACGATCTGTACTTATGCCATGCTTTCTTGCTTTATTTACGATTGTGCGATAGCACACTGCATCGCTTAGGATCGGGACACGATTCCGGTGTCGACAAGCCCCGCTTGGGGTTCCCAATCGTTCATGACCATATTACCAACACCTTGAGGCGCCTCGAGCTTGCTTACCGCTATGGATTCTACTTAAGGTGGCCCTCAAATACTTCAATCCTGTGATTGTTCACCGTGAAAGCCTCGTTGGGTTTTGTTTTGGTTTTTCCGAGGTTGATCGAGCGTGTGTTGCTATTGGTGCACCCGGCCGGTAAAACTTTCAAAGCCGTGTCCGCGTTATGGACGACTTGGAGCACAAGATCTCGATCATAGACAAGCATAACTAAAGTTTACTGCTATAATTTGACTTATAATGACTAGTAATCAGCTTCACTATAATGTAATGGCTAATTAATACGCCCACAATTGCTTGTTTGGTTGTCGCCATACAATGTATCGACTAGTAAGTATTGCAACTACAACGAATTGGCTGAATAAAAGTACCAACAACCTTTGGGTTTAAGGGTTATCTCATGCTAATTGTATCGACTAGTAAGTGCTGCCACTATAACGGAATGGTTAACTAAAAGTGCCCATCGCCACTTTATCGTGACGATTATCTAAACTCGACTAGTAAAGTGCCACAA
The DNA here is from genome assembly GCA_030063025.1 of Avena longiglumis. Classification (NCBI taxonomy): domain Eukaryota; kingdom Viridiplantae; phylum Streptophyta; class Magnoliopsida; order Poales; family Poaceae; genus Avena; species Avena longiglumis. The sequence continues at coordinate 184,987,104 of CP125974.1, read as the reverse complement.
CTATAACGGAATAAATAAAGCCAACGTGTGAGTTCCTCGGTTGACTTCCTCGTTTGGTCTCGAGGGGAAACACCAGATGGGTTTGTGGTGTTAGCTTCGTTGGATCCGGTTAGGTCATCCTTATCCCTCTCTCGATATCCGCCATTGTATCGAGTCTCTATAGGTTGTTTAGTGCATGCCGCCGCCGCTCATCCACCATACCTATGTAGGCGAGGACCGGCCAATTCTAGCCTCGCTGTAATCGCCTCAAGACGCGGCTCCTTCTTTTTTCCTTTGCCCTTTGTCGGCACCCCTTTGTTTAAGGTTTTGAGATCGACGTCGTTAGTGGTTACCCTTCCGCTTTGGCAGGGTTATGGACGCCATTGGTTATTCTTCGTGGCTCTTAGCCCCATTTGCATCTTGTCCGTAGTGGACGCCTATCATTTTCGGTGATTTGGATCTTTGTATATTATACTGTATTCTTGACTCTTTGAGTCGCCGCTATATATATCTGCATGGGTCCCATCGAGGACTGTTGTGTGATGTTATTATTCGCTTTCCACCCGCACGAAAGTGCTGGTGGGCACCTTTGAATCGCTTCTATGCGGGTTTGGTGAATTTTGCCCAAATTTGCATAGGTCCGATTCGAGGGTGTTACTGAGTGGTATCGAGCTCAGCGGTTGCGATACCCACAAGTCCAAATCAGAGGATAACCTAGCTAACGGCCAAGTAGAGTGTCAAAACTATTTTCTAAAATCGGTTGGATAGTTCGAATAGGTCTGATTTACTCCTTACCTCCGCTGATCCCTCTTATCTCGGCGTTTTGAATCGCTCTCTTATCTTTTCTTGAGTCCGTGGATTTCTCGTGGTTGGGTTTCCGCTGCACCTTCGTGGTTTCGCTTCCTCTTCCGATAACGGTGTTACGCCATCCGGTGTTCAAGTTGCACGAGGAATCCTACGTGTTACCATTCTTTGTTCCTTGCCGGTGCCTCCGGTGTTTTCCGACGCTGACGACATCCATTGAGCTGACCCGGCGTAGTCTGATCCCTCCTTGTTTCGAACCTCGCTTGTCGAGATCTTGACCGATTCCGAGTTGGTTGCATAATCCGCCTATTCATGTGCAGAGTAATGGTTTGGGTGCGCGATGGACTGATCACCATCCGACTACTCTTATCATTCGCTCTTGTACATCGAATCAGTGGATCCAGCAGTTTTACTCCGTCCGCGGAAGCTAGAGGTGGCTTACTTGCTGATACCTTTACCTTCGACCTTTTGTTCCGGAATGTTCTCTTGAGGATCAGGAGCAACGACCCTTTGTTGGTGGTGTCGCCGTTTACCAGATGAAGAAGAAACCCTCGTTAGTGGTGTCGCGAGGATCTACACGAAGTGAGAAGACGAGGATCGCCGACCTTCCTTCCGGTACCATGAGGCGGATCTCGAGGGCGAGATCCATTGTTAGTGGTGTCGAATTGTGGCATCCCGCAAAACCACTACTAGAAAATCGCGTTGAATTTGTGCATTGCATCGTCATCATCATGCATTGTTTGCCAAAATTGTTTTCGCAAAGCCCGTTTTGTTTTATAAAACGCCGTCCTTTATTCAAACGCCAAACCCGGAAGTTCGGATATTTTGTTTGTCGAAAACTATTTATAAAAGTTATTTGAAAACAAATAAAATTTAATTCATTTTAATAGGCGGTCGAGCGGGCCGATTGACCCGATCGACCACCCTGTAAAATAATAATCGGTCCAAGCCGAACCAGCCCTCTCTAAATCCTTTTCCCACAAAAATCTATCCTACCCACCCAGCCACATCACCCCAACCTATCCTAGCACGACACCTCACCACACCCTCACCCCCACTAACTGTGGGCTGCCACGCAGCATCTCTCTCTCACCTCACTCTCTCACCACCCCACGCCCACACGCCACAACCACCTCAGACCCACACACGCACGACGCACGCATGCCACCTGGCTCCTCCCCACCGTCCCGTCCCATGGGACCCACACCGCCCCACCTCGCGCCTCCTCCCTCCTCCTGCTTCTCTTCTTCCTTCACCACCAACCTCACCTCTCCTCGCACGCACGCTCCCTGCGCCCGCCTGCCCACCTCCCCGCCCTGCCGCCCCGCCTCGCTGGCCTGGCGCCTCCGCCTCCTGCCGCCTCTAGCTCCCTCCAACCGCCGGGCTTCGCCATCCTCCGTCCCCGGCTGGGCTGCCCCACCTCCGGCCATGTGCTCACTCCTCCCGCCATGTTCCAGCGCCTCGCTGCGCCTCGCCGGACCGCCGGACCGCTGACCGCTGCGGCCTCCCAACCCGCCCACAGAGCTCTCGCCGCCGCTGCTCGCCATGAGCCGCCTCCAAGAACCGCTGGCCCGACCGACCCGTGCTCAACCTCCTCCGCCGCCGAGGTCGCCGCCCTCGCCTCCTCCGTGACCGCCTCACCTCGGGCCACGCCTCCTCCCGTCGCCGAGGCCCCAACTCGCTGGACCCCTTCGCCTCCGCCGCCCGCCGCGCCGCCTCCCTCCTTTCCGCGGCTGACGCCCCCATCTCCGCATGGCGAGCCGCGCGCGATCTTCGCCTGCAACCGCCTCTGCCTCGCCAACCGACCGAGCTGCTTGGCGTCGACCTTGGCCGCCGCGTCGTCGCCTCCACTGCCTCTCGCCTCCTCATCTCGTGGCCCCAAGTAGCGAGCGCCGCCTAGTGCGTGTACCCGCGCTTGTTCCTGCCACAAGACAGAGGCTATTTGAAGAGTCCGTGCCGCACCGTCGGACCGGCGCTTCCTCTTCCTATGACCGAAGACACCGAGTTCTCCATCGAACAACAAGACCGCCACACCGACGCCATGTTCTTCCTCCCAAACCCGATGACCGCCATGATCTTCGCCCCGGACGCCGAGACCCGGATATTGTACCCGGAGGCCCAAGCTCTTCCTCACGGATCACCGAGCACTTCGTCACGGAATCGAAGGCGCCGAGGACACCGAGACTCCGGTGCGACAAGCTCTTCTTCTCCAGACCCGGAGTTCGCCACACAGATGCCAAGATCGCCGAGAACGCCAAGATCTTCAACCGACACCGAGACCCCGACGCGACAAGTACTTCCTCCTGGAACGCCAAGGACCCCGCGAGAGACGATATGACCGTCGACATGACCCGAAGACCCGGACGCAACAAGATCTACCCCGATCCGAGACCCTAACCCCGGAGCCGAGAACGTTCCGCCGAACCCTGGACCCTGTCGAACCCCGAACCCCCGTATCCCCAAGATCGTCGAACCCCCTAATGTGTGAACTCTTTCCGAAACCCTATTTCATAACATAATAACAATTGTTGCATATTTAATTGTCATATTCACATGCATATCTGTGGTTTGGGGGCCTTATGCCGATTCACCTAATAATTAAATATGGGGCCCATATGCGGGCAAATCTAGTCTCATATTGGCCTCATCTAAACATGTGTAGAGAACCGTTCCGCTTTGTTGACTTGCTAAACAACATTTAATATGGGGTTTAAACAACTTGAACCACCTAATTAATTGCCGGACCTTCCGCTTAATATGACCTAATTGCATCGCACCTTTGCCATGTCATCCATCATACATGCATCATGCCGATCTTCGCCGCTTTATTAAATATTGCATCCGTGTTTATTCTAGTGTTTTGCTTCTTCATGGATAAGGCCGTTGAGTTGATGTGAGCTTCACCGATCTTGGTTGAACCTTCGACAATGTTTTCAAAGTAGCATCTCCCCTTTCTACCTATCTTACTTTATAGTATTTACTTCCCTCCTGTTGATCTATTGCTATCTGTGTTGCGATGCTTTAGTTATCTTACCCGTGAAATCCTTTGCATCCCTATCTTGCCTTGTACACCCTATTACCTGTTGTTTGGTAGATAGTTGGACTTGCGCGTCGTAGTTGCTTGCTCAAGTGCTGATGTGTGTCGCCATATGCCACAGTTGCTGATGTATTGCCGCATGTCGATGTTGGAGATGATTCTAGTTTTACTTAACGTCACTTTAATTTCTGTTTAACAACTAAAATTGAAATAAGCAGAGGCATCGGTGGGTGATAGAAAATATTTGGTTTCCGAACGCCCACTTGTGTCCCGTAAGACCCCGAGTACTTGATACCTGTTCCTTGATTTTGCGCGCTATCCACATCCGGGAGGTATATGGGACCCCCCTGAGCCAGAGCTTGATTCCGTCTTATTTCTTGGGGCCACAACCTAGTTTGAGGTTTTATTTACGATCCTGTACTTATGCCATGCTTTACTGCTTTATTTACGATTGTGCGACAGATAGCACTGCATCTTGCTTTAGGATCGGGACACGATTCCGCGGTGTCGACAAGCCCGCTTGGGGTTCGATCGTTCACATCCGTATTACCCAAGACCTTGAGGCCGCCTCGAGCTTGCTTACTCCGCTATGATTCTACTTAAGGGTGGCCCCTCAATACGAATTCAACTGTGATTGTTCACCGTGAAAGCCTCGTTGGGTTTTGTTTTGGTTTTTCCGAGGTTGATCGGCGTGTGCTATTGGTGCACCCGGCCGGTAAAACTTTCAAAGCCGTGTCCATGGTTATGGACGACTTGGAGCACGATCTCGATCATAGACAAGCATAACTAAAGTTTATCGCTATAATTTGACTTATAATGACTAGTAATCAGCTTCACTATAATGGAATGGCTAATTAATACGCCCACAATTGCTTGTTTGGTTGTCGCCATGCGACAAATGTATCGACTAGTAAGTATTGCAACTACAACGAATTGGCTGAATAAAAGTACCAACAACCTTTGGGTTTAAGGGTTATCTCATGCTAATTGTATCTGACTAGTAAGTGCTGCCACTATAACGGAATGGTTAACTAAAAGTGCCCACTGCTTACTTTATCAGGACGATTATCTAAACCTGACTAGTAAAGTGCCACAACTATAACGGAATAAATAAAACTGCCAACTGTGTGAGTTCCTTGGTTGACTTCCTCGTTTGGTCTCGAGGGGGAAACACCAGGATGGGTTTGTCTGGTGTTAGCTTCAGGTTGGATCCGGTTAGGTCATCCTTATCCCTCTCTGATATCCGCCAGTTGTATCGAGTCTCTATAGGTTGTTTAGTGCATGCTGCCACCGCTTGATCCACCATACCTATGTAGGCGAGGACCGAATTCTAGCCTCGCCGTGTCTTGGCCTCGATCGACGCCTCTTCTTTTTCCTTTGCCCTTTGTCGGCACCCCTTTTGTTTAAGCAGGTTTTGAGATCGACGTCGTTAGCAGGGTTACCCTTCCGGCTTGGCCTGGGCAGGGTTATGGACGCCATTGGTTATTCTTCAGGGCTCTTAGCCCCATTTGCATCTTGTCCGTAGCTGGACGCTCTATCATTTTCCAGGTGATTTGGATCTTTGTATATTATACCTGTATTCTTGACTCTTTGAGTCGCTGCTATATATATCTGTTCTGTGGGTCCCATCGAGGACTGTTGTGTGATGTTATTACTTCGTTTTCCACCCGCACGAAAGTGCCTGGTGGGCACCTTTGAATCGTTTCTGAGGGTGTTACAGAGTGTCTTGGGATTGACGCGCCCAAGCTCTTCCTTGAAGTACTGGTGTTTGACGCCATCCTTGAAGGCGTCGATTGTTCTCTCCTCGGAGATGTGTGCCGCGAAGTTCTTGATGTTTGACCAGCATAGTATGTACGAGCGAATGGATTCGCCCGTTTGTTGAGTGCAGGCCCGCAGTTCCTCGATCAAGGCTGGCCTCTTGATGGTACCCTTAAAGTTTCGGATGAAACTGTACGCCAGCTCTTCCCAGCTTCGAATGGATCCCGAGGACAGGCTGCTGAGCCAAATCTGGGTTGTGCCTGTCAGCTGCAGCTGGAGGCATTGTAGAGCGGTGTTTTTGTTTCCACCGTGCATCTTGACGGACGACAGGTGGTCGCTGAGCCACGCCTTGGGGTCATGCGTGTCGTCAAACTTCAGAGTGTCCGAAGGAAGCTTGAAGTTTCTCGGCATCCGTGTTCGCCGAACAGATCTGCTAAAGCATCGAGATCCGCAGAGTTCTCCCTCGTCGTCATCCTCTTCGGATTCGGATGAGCACACGCGCTTGGCGCGTGCCTTGTCGACTTTGCGCTGAGCAAGGTCGTTTCGAGCGTCATAGTCGCGGCTGCGACGTCGTGAGCTCTTGTGTTGTCGAGGTAGGTCGTGCTCGTCTTCTTCGGATGAGGGTGTGGGGCTGCGATTGAATTTTACCACAGCCTTCTTTTTCGGCTCCGTAGGAGCTTCCTCGTGGAGCGCAGCTCCAACGAGTCCGAGCTCGGCTAGTGCGGAATTGTGCATAGCTTTCTTCGGGTCCCCCACCGGAGGTGTATGGGACGCGAGATATGTGGTGGCTGCCATGATTGCAGCTTGTGGCGTCTTCGGGATGACGTTGACGTTGGCGTCCATCTCCATGAAGGACGTGTTGAGGGTTCGGGTCACCTCGCGACGTGCAGCGGGATCCATGTTGTCTGTGTGAGAGCGATGCTTGTTGGCTTGATTGCCGTGCAAGCTGGAGCCACCAATGGCGGAGAGCGCAGCTCGCCGCGTGCTAGACTCTGAGGCCGCTTGCTTGCGTTTGTCGAGTACCTCTTGCACCTTCACCTGATTTTTGTGTTCTTCAATGAGGAGCAGGTGGTATGCCATCAGTAGGTCCCGTGAGGCACCCACAGGCAGGATCTTGTTGCCCGCCACGGCTTCGCGTGCCTGGTTCCATCCTTCCTCGCTGAGGTGGATTACCCGACTAGCGTCGAGGTCATCCTCGTTGGGCGGGGGGGGGGGGGGGGTGCCTCCTGTTTTCGCCGTTTCTACCCTGTGGGTTGGGCGGCGGTACGTGAGAACCCAAACCTGGTGGTTGTTGCTCGTTTTCGCTTTGGATGACCACGGTGCATTGGTAGCGCCCGCGGACTGGATCGCTTCTGCCGCAACTTTCGGATCCGGAACCGTAGGTCCCTTCATCCGACGGGGGATCGCATAGATCTGAATTGTAGCAGCTGCTATCATATGACTCATCTGTCGATGTGGGCGTGCGTAGCACGCTGGGATGCGGTGCCCACGAGGTGGGCCTGATCGATGGCAGAGGCACCCACTCTGGGAGGCGGAGAGTGCCGGTCTATCCCACCTAGAAGCAGAAGCTTCCGAACAGGATCTCGAGCCCATCGCCTACGGGCTCGAAGTCCTTCAAGGTGGCTGGCGAGTGGGCGGTGAAGTCGAAAGTGCTGAAGAGGAGATGGCTCTCCGTCGCCGAGGAGTTGTAGATCGCTTTGGTCGGGACCGTCATGATCGCACAATCAGCGCCCCCGATTCCCACAGACGGCGCCAATTGACGAGGTTTAATCTCGTCAATGCCCATTGTTATGAGCTTTGGTTTTGGAGAAGATGGGGGTGCTGGAGATCGTGGAACGGTTAACAGACAAGCAACCAGGGGACACGAGATTTACCGAGGTTTAGGCCCCCGAAGGGAAAACCCTACTCCTGCTTGTCTGCTCTTGATTACGGCAGAACCGAAGGTTACAGGGGTGCGCAGATGCAATCTGGCGTGGAGGTGTGTATGCGATGAGGTGAGAGAGCCTCCTCGTCGTGCCCTCCTAGCCTTTATATAGAGATAGGCAGGTCCCGGACATAGATCGAGACGGTTACAATTTTAGGGTTTACCCCTTTGAATATTCTATCTGTTCTAGTCTTGCTCTCCAAGGATCTGAAGGCGTCATGGGCTTGTTCTTCATGGGCCGCTCATATTCTCGTGGGCCTTCCTTGGGCGGACCAGGTATGCTAATGTCGTGTACCCGTAGGGTATAACCATGTCACCGGAGGTTGTCATCATACATCAAATGTGTATGAAACCACAAGGGGCCACACTTGAGGCACCTTGGATGTAGTGCGCCGGACTACTACACGGTGATGGATCAAGGGGTGACCTGGGAGGAGCTTCGCGACCTTGAGGTCAGCTAAAATCACGAGTACTTCAACCATGTTCCCCTCAAAATGTTAACCGCTTTCGAACTACAAGGGTATGTATCCGAAACTCTTGGTTGTTACTGCATTACTAATAGATAGATCTTAGGCATTAGGGCGTTCTTGCATAGGAATTTTTTTGTTTTCTACACCAGAACCCCTATAGTACCCTTCCCACAGCAGTCCTTGCGACCATGTTTAGATCCTTCATCACCGATGATTCCTTATTGGACTTCCTTCATCACCGATGATTCCCTCCTCATTAACCAGCTTCAGGGACTTGACTTCGTGTCAAAGAGGTCATCCACAAATTCCAAACCCAATTCTGCCTCCTCGGAATTATGTTTGCGTTATGCAAAATTCTTGGTCCTTGGTACCCACCTACGGTGGCCAAGCTCAGCTCTCGATTAGCACCTCGGCCCATCCTGCATGCACCACAACCAGATGTCGCTGGTCCACGCTCCCTATATATTCACCTCACTATCACGAGCACCAACACATACTCCAGTGGTCCCTACCTTCAACTATATTTCCCCAGAAACCATCTAAGGGCCAAATTGGCGGTCAACCAGGTATGTATGGCCTAAGAAACCACACAACTCACAATACTTCGAGAGTTTCTCATATTTGACATGCAAAAGACGTCCTCTTCCTTCCTTCCAATGCAAGCAGGACAAAGGGCATAAGTGGTTGGGTTGATTCCAGCTTTACTCGCACACGATGAAACACCCAGTCCTCGCTTGGACAATGGCCACATCAACTACAATGATATCTCCTACCCTCAACACTAGCTAAGTAAGAACTTCTTTATTGCGGATGAGCGGAGGCAGTTTGTGAATTTGTACCCATGCTTGGACACGTTTGGAATTATAGATGGCACCGAAGTAGTTCCATCAAAAGGGTCAACAATCATGGCACAACTACGAAGATCCATGTTCCTTCTTCCATGATTCTTTTCCAATCCCCTAGGAAGAAGGCCTGGAGCACAATCAAATTCGGCTCCACCTCATGGAAGGTCAGATCTTGCGTAGGGTTGCAAGCCGCCATCATTGTGTTTTTCAGCGAGGTAACTTGAAAGATTTCCTCGCAAGAATTTTTGCCCCCGCAAGCCACTTCGCCACCGGCCAGCGCCTCACTTCCTCCTACCCCAGGCCAAGGCCAACGTTGCTGAGATCCTCCTTGCGTAACTTGAGGTTCCTTAACAGTTCATCAACATCCACTTCCTTCCTCACTTTATCCTCCCTCGCCCTAGAGCTCTCCTCCATCGTGATCGCGAGATTTGTCTGCAAGAACCTCAGAACCCTAAATCGCCAATCGATCTCCCAAGGTCGGGCAGCTAGCCAGACTAGCCCCTTGGCCAGCCCAAGTCGAAAGAGAAGACGGAGGAGAGGTGTGCGTGCACCGACGGTGGTCTCTTGTGATGACGAGAGACTTTAGGGCAACTCAACATACCCTCCCACTTTTTATACCATTGGTACGAAACAATTAATATTAGGTTTTGTTGTTTCAAGAGGTAGACCATGATATGTGAATGGGAGAGAACATCTTTTGCAATTCATAGTCCTTGTAAAATGTTCAACTCTTTCTTCTTCCATGTGAGGGACCATGACTAATCTATGAAAATTAACTTAAGCCATGTTAAATATGTGCATGTTGTAGCAAGGCTTTAAGACAAAAAAATTGTAGCTCATATGCCTGCCTGAATTGCCACTAGTGCATCATGAGTACAATGTACCATATGAAAATCATGATAACTTGGCGGTGATTATAGGAATTTTAAGAAGTCCTTGCGTCATGACACTATTAGGTGGAAGATCACCCTGCCTTACACCTATTTTTTCATTGTGATTATGATGTTAGGAGCATTAAGCACCATTATGCTTAGTCAAGAAAACATCAATCCATGCAGGTCGCAACATCTAAGCCTCTCACTTTTGGAAACTGCTAGGCGTCCCCGGACGATGGGATCTCTCCCATCGTCCTGCTTCCCGTCCTGACACGTGTCCATTTGCTGCAAAATATCCCGCGTTTGCTGCATATGTCTTCGCTTTTGCTTCCGAGACCTCGCCGGAGACCTCACCGGAGACCATGCAGCAAAAAAATTGTGCTAATGCAGCAAAACCGTCTTCGCTGGAGACATCGTCGGAAACAACTCGTTGATGACCCTCGCCGGAGACCATGCAGCAAAAAAAGTTTCCGGCGAAGTCGGTTTTGCTGCATTAGCACATTTTTTTGTTGCACGATCTCCGGCGAGACGTTCTATTTTTAAAACGAACCATTTTTTTGCTTCGAAAGCAAAAGCGGGGACATATATAGCAAAAGCGGGCCGTTTTGCAGAAAAATAAAAATTGGGACGATTTTAGGGGAGGAGGACGATGGGAACCCCCATCATCCGGGGGATCCATATCATTTTCCCTCACTTTTTTTAGCAACCACCCGAGCTCACATCGGTTTGCAGGATGGGCCGACCCATCTGGTGTGTTTTTTGGCTTTTCTTTTTTCGTTTTTACTACTTATGTTTATTTTTTTTATTTTTTCGGTTTCTTTTTTCTTTCCTTTTCTTATTTTCATTGACTTTAATTTTTGTGATTTAAAAATATTCAAAAAAATCAAAATCAAAATTTTGAGATTTTTGAAATTGTTCAAAATTTAAAAATGTTCCCTTTGATAAAAGTTCATATTTGAAAATTGTTCAGACTGGAAATGGTTCCTATTTAAGAAGTGTTCATATTTAAAAATCATGTTGTTGATTTTTTTTGTACAACCTCGAGGCCTTTTTTGAATCTGAATCATTTTTAAATATGAGTACTTTTTTAATCTAAATCTTTTCTACCGTGGAAATTTTAAAACTATTCATTTTGTTATTATTAAACTGGCACTGTAAAATTTATTACTCCCTCCGACCCATATTAGTTGACTTCAATTTGGATGTATCTAGCATAAAAAATTGTCTAGATACATCTAAATTAAATTCAACTAATATGGGTTAGATGGAGTAACTGATTCATGAAAAAAAAAGTTGGGAATTAGCGCTGAGTTCTGCGTCAGGAAATATGTTCCCACCAAGTTTTCTTTTACCAAACCATGCCCGCGCGAGTTAACAAGTTAGCGCAATTGTTGTTTTACGTGGGCCGCACTCTATATGGCCTTCCGTTTGGAATCAACTTGCAGTATCGATGCAGAGTGGAAACCTGCTCGGCCAAGAAAAAAAAAACATGCAAAAACAATATATAGAAAAAAGACATGATAGCGATAGTTAAGTAGGCCGGCCCAGAAACGAAGAGTTTGCCCGGACTGCCAAAGTAGCCCGTATTATTGGGCTCAGTCGCAGGCTACAGCCTATCCGTATGAAGACTAACGAGCTGAGCCCACACAACGCTAATTCCGGATCCTTGTAGCGTCACTATGTCGACATCGTTTCCCACAACCCCACGACTCTGTTCTTCAGCGCCAACACGCGACCAGGTTCATCCTCCTGCATCGACTGACCAAAGGGCCCGAAGCGTTGTGGCCCACATGGCAGTCTCTTGACTTCATCACGACCGGGCAGGCAAGCAGGAGCCCTTCCTTGTGTGGGACCCGAAGCATTTAAAACCCACGGTAATAGAGCATGATCTCAACCGTCCGCCGCTCAAATCGACGGTGAGCGCAACAGCGGTTGCTGGACCCCACCTACGAATGCATTTATCCGTCGCGCTTTTTCCCGACAAAGGACAGGTGGGCCGATAAGGAAGAACAATGGGGCCCACTTCTCAGCGAAACGTGACCTTCTGCCCCAGGTGAAATGAAATCGCCACCGTCCACATCGGCGGTGGCGTCGACGGATCGCGCCCGCTCTACCTATGCTCCCTCTGTTTGGCGGGGGATTTGCACATTTGCCACACTTTTCTTTGCACTTTGCATATTTGCCATTTTCTGTGTCACTGACATGTGGTGGTCATGTGGCAAATATGCAAATTTCAGATAAAAAGTGTGGCAAATGTGAAAAAATCCCCTGTTTGGCGCAGTGCCACCATGACGACATCCCCCTAACCTCTCTCTCTCTCCCCTACGACTTCGGCCGCCCTTCTCTCTCGCCAGTCGCCACTCTGCGCGCTCGTACGTGCGAACAAAGCAAGGCACCCACCGCAGCAAAAGAAAGGCGGAGCGGAGTGGTTGAAGAATCGATCCCTTCCGGCTTCCGACACCTTTCTCATCGAGGAATTCAGTTCCGTTCGGGATTCTCCCGCCATGGTGGTTCTTGGCGAACTCTTGAGTAAAAGCAAAGGTAAATTAGATTGCTTTTCGGTGTTTCGGTAGAGCATTACGTCCGTTTCCTTGCGGTGTTTGTCCTGATCGAGATTAAGAATGGTGGCCTGGCGCGCAGGGTTTATCGCGGGGTCGCTGTCGGCGGCGACCTGCGCGGACGAGACGGAGAAGGCCGAGGGGGCGGGGTGCCGGGACGACGCGGCGGCGCTGAGGCTCAAGTGGCTCGCCATGGCCGCGATACTGGTGGCCGGGGTGGTTGGGGTGGGCCTACCGCTCGCGGGGCGGAAGCGGCGCGCGGTGCGGACCGGCAGCGCTGTGTTCGTTGCCGCCAAGGCCTTCGCGGCCGGCGTAATCCTCGCCACGGGGTTCGTCCACATGCTGCACGACGCCGAGCGCGCGCTCTCCAACCCGTGCCTCCCCGCGTCGCCCTGGCGCAGGTTCCCGTTCCCCGGGTTCGTCGCCATGCTCGCCGCGCTCGCCACGCTCGTGCTCGACGTCTTGGTCACCAGGTTCTACGAGACCAAACACCGCGCCGAGGTTGCGAGGGTCAAGGCCGACGCCGCTGCTGCGCTCGCTGCGTCCGCCTCTGCCAGTGCCAGCGACGAGGACATCACCGTGGTCACCGTCGTACAGCCACAGGAGGATCATCACAGTGCCCCGCTGTTGCAACCCCACTCCCATTCGCACGGCCACTCCCATGGTCACGAGCCGGAAGGACGCGAAGGGGAGGTGTCAGAGCACGTGCGCTCCGTCGTGGTGTCACAGGTGGTTTATCTCTCTTCACTGGATTCACCACTGAAAGTGTTTGGGCAGTGCATTCCTATATATTGATTTTGGAACTTGTAGATACTGGAGATGGGGATCGTGTCACACTCTGTGATCATCGGGCTCTCGCTAGGGGTGTCACGGAGCCCCTGCACAATCAGGCCGCTAGTGGCGGCCCTCTCGTTCCACCAATTCTTCGAGGGTTTTGCTCTCGGTGGGTGCATTGCGCAGGTGAGGAATTCAACATGGATTGGTACGATAATTATGTTGCATCATTGTGTGACGATTACAATGAAAATGAAATTGTTTGGACGATCACAACTACTACTAATGTTTGCATTTTGCTGCATCTATTTTTGCAATACGTCAATGTGGACTTCCATTTTCATGTAGTGATTCAACCTTCTGCCTGTGAAACAATAACCACTATGATAAATTGCACTCGAATCTTAGCATTTACAGTTGTGAATATAGCATCACATGCAACAGAAAAGGATAGCAACTTACAAACTTCAAATTTAGGAATTAGAACTTCAGAAACATCAAGACTTTCATTGACAGAAGGAAATACCAAGAAGGTAGAACTTCAGAATTATCAGTTCATTACATAGAGCATCCATCCGGGTTGGGCTGCAGCTCCTCGTAGCATAAGCGTTGTATCCACCCATGGATGATGTTAGACCGAGTTAAATCCAGCAAGTTACTAGTCGAGTTTGCATGCAGTTCTATGTTTTTTTAGATGAGAGGCTCAAGTTGAGCCCGGTTTTAAATTAGTTCCAAGTTTTTTGTGTCAGGCATTGCACCCTTAGTAATTCGATGGAGGATCTGACCTTTCACAAATACAGGGTATACCTACTTCAAATTTGAGCTGTGATGTGCAGATGTTCTCTCAGTAGCTTATCACAGTTTTAGAAAACAAATTTAATATCAAAATATTGTCGAAGAAATTACCCTGTTTCGCGCAAATGCAAAAAGCTTTGCGTTTCGATTCATTGATAGAAAAAGGAGTTATTGTACATCATATACAAGCTCAGCCGAGCTAACACCCCACACAACTCAACCCACTAGACCTACAGGGCCGCGGGTAGCAAGGCACGTAGCCCGAGCGCACCTGCAGACGCCCAAGGTCGAGCCTCGGAGCGAATCATGTCAAGAATACTACCTATGTTGAGTGATGCATTTTCAAAGACAACCGCGTTGCGTTGCTTCCAAATCCACCAGGCCGTCAGCATGATGAGCGAGGATGTCCCCTTCCGCAAAGCTCGGGGGGTAGCTAAGGAAGCCTGCAACCACCCACGAAGAAATTACCCTTTGTCCAGTTGGTATGACGAGTTGAAATTGTCAACTATTTAGTTGCACGTCATCATACCAACATGCATACACTTGATAGTATGTAGATAAACTTCTGCATATAGTATATTACTTAATTTCAAATTAGTGATCTTCTTTTAATGTATGAGTTTGCTTCTTATACAGCAAGTTCCTTAGTGTCATTTTGCTTTCCTGCTATTTTCAGTATCTACCTCTGTTGTTTGATATAATTAGGTGGTACAACTAAATCACATTGGTATCAGTATGCTTTTCAAATTTTGAGTCAATGTGACATTAGCTGGCTGGCATTCTGTAATAGCAACTGTATGCTGCTCAACTCATTTGGCTTGATTTCTTATTTGTGGGAAAGTCCAATTTGTTCTCAATTTCTTAATATGATATTTGGCAAAGTGTGCCTATTTGCACTGTTTCACTGTTTTGTGTACTGATCATCCAAATAGTTTTCTTTTATACCAGTATATGCAACATCAGGAGCTCTCACTTTACATTCACCGTTCACATGTCCCTATGTCAGTCTTTGATGTTTCTAGAAGTGTTGTTTTGGTGTACTTGTTTACCTTTTAAATACCTGTTTTTGAACTTATCTAAAATGATACTGATATACATTTCAAGCGAACGGTTGACCTCTGTAATAAACTAATAGATGATAACGCCATGAGTTCCATATTGGTTTATGTTATATTGTTCTCCCATCAGATATGTTGACTGTGTGGGTAATGTGATGATTGTGTGGGTTGCTTATCATATGACAGTACTGTTCTCTTGATTATCAAATTTGACACATGACCAATTTATTGTCCAACAGGCACAGTTTAAGAACCTTTCAGCAGCTATGATGGCGTCCTTTTTTGCCATCACAACCCCGACGGGCATCGCTGCTGGGGCTGGTTTAGCCTCATTCTACAACGCCAATAGCCCCAGGGCTCTAGTGGTTGAAGGCGTCCTCGACGCTGTGTCAGCTGGCATACTCATATACATGGCGCTGGTGGATCTTATTGCTGCTGACTTCTTGGGTGGGAAAATGACAGGGACGCCGCGGCAGCAGTTGGTGGCATATGTCACCCTGTTCCTTGGCGCGCTCTCCATGTCGTCCCTTGCAATCTGGGCCTGAACTGATCAGGCGAAGATAATGGAAACTGATGTTCCAAGATACCGCCTATGTAAATGTACATCACTAATGTTTATAGCTGTGTACAGTGTTCTTCTGCATAACATGTCCTGGTTTTTGTGGGCATGAGAGGTGACTGCGCTGGTGAAAACCACAGTGCATTGTGTATCTGTTCTTTTTTGCTTGTAAATGCTACTGCCCCACTGATGTATCGCAACAACAGCAGTTGCTATGTGAGGATGACCGGTGTATTGATTGAGCCGAGCATAAATTCTAGCGACTTTATGAAACTTTGGTAAGCCCAATAGAAAAATATGCAAAAATTATATTGCTGAAATGCAAATAGATCAAGAAGTAATATTCTAGCCCCCCAAGGAAGCTTTTAGAGGCCATGTGCCCTCCTTGCCGTCCGATTGGGCTGCCAAAGTGATCAGGATCGTCCTTTTACAGCTTGCATCTTCATTCACCTACAGAATCCTGGCCTCTCTCACTGATTTGAGGGCCTGCGTTTTGGCGGGCCCGCCGGTCGGAGACGTCCTCTACGTATCGTTGTGTGTGACTGCAAAGAGAGGACGGCGGCGCGGTGGCATCCCGTGGTTATGCTGCCCACTAAGGGGCACAATGGTCTTTCCATGCCACTTACCCCTGGTCCCAAACCCTCTCTCCCTTTCCCCTCGTCTCCCTCGACTCTCCCGTGGCGGCGCGCGACCACGATGCCCTCTCCTCGTCTACCCCATTCGTCCTCCGACAGCGACAAGGGCAGCCAAGGGCGGCCATGGTGGCCTCCTCGTCTACCTCGTTCCCAAGCACGCCAGCAGCGGCCACGCTCGTCCTCATCGGCGGCAGCAGCTAGGGTAGCCCGCTGGAAGCGTCTAGGAGGGGTTCGCGGCGTAAAGGAGTGTGTGACTCGGGGGAGGCGGCAACCATGGCAACCTCCCGAGCTCGTTTTCCACTACTGCAGCTCGGAAGGTGCCCTCGTCCTCGACTCGCCCCGACGGCACCTGCAGGACAGGTTAGTCTCTCGCATCTCAATCTTTTCTTGGCTCACTATCTTTTCTAGGGGACCATGGCAGCATAGCAGTGGAGGATGAGGTGCAGCCGTGGCCATGAAAGGGGCATCACCAATCTCTCTCTCTCTCTCTCTCTCTCTCTCTCTCTCTCTCTCTCTCTCTCTCTCTCTCTCTC
Organism: Avena longiglumis; assembly: GCA_030063025.1. NCBI lineage: Eukaryota > Viridiplantae > Streptophyta > Magnoliopsida > Poales > Poaceae > Avena > Avena longiglumis. Next base: position 184,970,500 of record CP125974.1, on the reverse strand, counting down.
TCAGTAGAGCTTGTCCCTTCCTCCATCTGATTCTCTTCCTCTTACAGGTACAGGTCGCATCAGGTGTGAGGTGAGGAGCTGGTCGAGAGATCGTGAGGAGGGGGGGTTAGAGGGGCACGTGAACATACGTGGAGAATGACATCAAAATCAACCCCAAAATCTTCATCGTGGTCCCTCTGCAAAAATATGGTACCTATGCCCTCTCCTAGATCTCCCTCTTTTAAGTTGCAATATATTCCTTAGACCTTACTCAACCTGCTCAAGATTAGTCAGGGTTGCTTCCTCAGAGATGTTCGTATATTCACTGGATAAGAACTCATGTGTGTATTAATAGGCCGATGTTTGATTGAATCCTGCACCTCCGAAGTTCTATTTGATTTGACCATTAACAAGTTGTTCATGATGTGTATTTTGGTCCAGCTTTCATGATCCACACTCGATTTGTACATACTCAGTGTTGATCGCGCTTCAGTTTGTAGGATTTGTAGAGATGTGCATGCTCCATATGAATAATATCGAGGAATTCTGAATATTTGAGTATGTGTCGAGGATCCAGGTCTAGGACTGTTGTGGCTTCAGAAAACAAAATTTTGTTAGGTTGCAAGGGTGGTTAGGTAGGATTATGTGTTGTTTATGGGTTTCCATTGGTGAGATAGGCACTGGTCTTGCAGGTTTGTTGTGTTGCTAGGTGTGGTAGTTTTTTTTCTTTTCAAAATGGGCTAGGTGTGGTGGGTACCCTCCTGTTTGCAGTGCATCTATTCCGTCGACCACCATGCCAACTCAATTACCTAAATCCCCCCTCCCTTGATTTGGTACTAGTCCACTTCTGTCCGCATGCCTTCTCTATTTTTTTAGAGCACTACAGTAGGCAAATCATCTATGTGAGAGAAAAATAAACAAGAGCATGTCCATACGAAGGAATAGAACTTGTAATTATATCATAGATGTATATTCGCCTTTGTACTGAGCAATTTTTCATTTGTGCGTGTAGGTTAATTCCCAGTCTGCTTCTAGCTGATTTGAGCTCTATGTCTTCCATTGTCGAAGAGAAGATGGTTGTTCCTCCTGGCTCGGCGGTGGCAGGAACCAGGAAGATAGAATGATTAGGACATAGATCATCCACGCATCCTTGCCTTTTTATTCTTAATTCATATCACACATCCTTAATTCATTAGGTCTTTTGTAATGTGACTTTCAGGTAAGTCATTGGTCTATGCTTAATTACAATATTAGATTGTTAATTCATGAGAAGCATGCATTTGATTGGAGCAATTTGTGTGCTTACAGGAGCATTATTCACTCATTAGAAAGGAGATTGTAGTATTGTTGGTCGGTCGCTTAGACACACAAACACGGTAGCGAGGTATAGTTGATTACCTAATGATCCCCTGCTCTCTGCTTCAGTTCGTTTATTTATAGCTCATCTCCAACACCCATTTTTCTTCTTATAGATGTTTTCCATGCATAGAATTTGAGATGTTGCTCTCTTGTACAGTCTTCTGTTTCATGGCAGGAGCCTGGAGGAACCACTTGATCTAAGAAAATTACTATCAGGAAATTTGAGATATTGGGCTGGACCATAGAAATTATTGATGCATTATACATGTGCACACTTGTGCGCGGATGGCTCCCAGGAAGTCGCTTCTTCTCCGCCCAGTTGCCAAAAATCAACATCCTCCTCCACTTCTGTGTCGTCGGCTCCCTACTACTCCGTTCGACGCCGTCCACCACAAGGGAAGCAGCGTGAGATCGGCACCATCCTCCACTTCTATGCGGTTTACCATGGTATTGTGCAACATGATGCCATTCTGTTTTTATCGTGCTTGCAGAAGGAAGAATTGGAAGATTTTTAGGTTCCTTATACCGCATTTAGAAAAGTTAATGAACCCGAGGAATGTGTTAGAAGATGTATAGTGTCCAAAACAATATCATAGTTGCATCAGAGCAGTGGTCAGATTTAAAAATACGCTATTGATGGACAAGTAGCATGGATTGTCTTATGATTTCTAGGAGAATGGGCAGTAGATATAAAGATATGTAGGATTAGAAAAGCAGTTTCTTGCTCATTTATACATGTCGCCATGTAATTTAAATATTCCATTTTACTTTAGTTTAGCATTGTGCACAATCGTACTATCCATAGAGAAATAAGCCCTCTTTTATCACGGTGTCCATTTTCACTTCAGGATGTGCTATGGAACACCAAGTTACGTGATGTTTTTTCAGCCATGGTCAACTGGTCGCCGAAAAATATGTACAATTTAAGAATACTATGCTAACTGATTATCGCTCGCTTTCATATCTCTTTGTGAAGGAAATTATAGGCACGCTACCCATTTTGTTAAAAATTTCTTATGTTCACATTTCTCTAAAATGAAAAAAGGGCGATGCTAGAAGAAGACTATTGCAATTCTTGGCATGGATAGACTGAATTGACTAGGTCCTTATTGGTCCGTCATACCCTCCGTAATGTACCCAAGTTCTTTTCACGGATAGTCGAATTTTTTACTTTTAGGCATATGCAGGGTGTCAGCTGAGGAGGCTATGAGACTTCTGAATGTAAGCAAGCTGCGACATAAAAACATAAGGGTTAGCTGGGCCTGGGGTCGTCGGGTTGCTAATAAGCAGGTAGCTTTTTCCTCTCGTTTGTTAACTTCTGACTTTTGCTGGCCAAATTGTTCCGAGTTTTATTCATTGAGACACATACTCTTCAATCACAAATATGAGCAGGGTGAATGGAATAGTGAGTACCATGGAAAATATGAAGTCTCTGTTCTGAATTATGGTTGGTGTAATGAGGATCCAAACATGCATGGTTTCCATCATGTATATGCATATTACCAATAGCACCAACCATGGTAGACCACGGTACAGGCAGGTATCCGTTATCATGATGACCAGATACATCCATTTTTTCTTTCTCATTCTAGAATCAGTAACTCAATTCCATCGTGAGGACATAAGTAAATTCCATTGAGCCAACTAGCAGACATCTCATTACTAATTTCTTGTATGAATGGTAAAATAAATCGAGACAAATTTAGGTCGTGTGTACATTCATTAGAGTTTGTCAGATTTGTTTAACATGATGTGTTGAAGAAAATGAGCGGGTGTACGTTTTTTCAGATTGTATATTGATCGAAAGGATTAGTTCACGGATTAGTACATGGTCATTTCAAGCCTATCTAGCCTGGACATATCTCAAGAGTAGAACTTTGTATTCTGCAAAAAAGGGTTGTGTGTTCTTGATAGTAGTGTTTAGAAATACAGGTCTATAATGTTTACATTCTATCTCCTATAAATTATTATGTACAATATTCATAGCATGTTATTATTCCTGTGTTTCATTTTTTTTTTGGGCTTTAGTTTAGTACTTGAAAGTTAGCCATTGTGTAGGTTCTCCGGTTCAATGATGTATTCACTAGACTACTGATGAGAAAAAGCATGCTAATCTGAATTAAATCATCAGGACATCATGCCTGAAGCTCTGGCTAATCTGAATCTGCCGTGCACTTCTGCAATGTTTTGGTTAATGTCCTTGAATTTTTAGTTGCTTGAGTTTTCTCTCTAACCACAAAATTCCCCCCGCAGCCAAGGAACACAAAGTACGTGTCATTGGGAGATATCCAAAGTTTATTTGTGGAATGCCTGGATTCTGTGGTTATGCCGCGGGGAAGTTTATTCATGAGCATGTGTGGAGGGAAGTTTTCTTTAGCTATTGATGTTAGATTTGTGGTTAATTGTGTTAGTTATTCTGTGACATAGATAATTCTCATTAGCTAGAAATCTTGTGCACTTCTTAATATGTTTTCCCTTTTTAGGATAAGACTGATGTAGTTTTCTTGGTTTCTTGACGATTCTGTTGTTTCTTAGGTCATTGTTATACAAGGGATGCTTTTCATCATTGCCGGTTCAGCTATACCAGGTGCATTCTGATGCTTGTTCAGGGAATATTAATAATAGTATGATTTAATAATGCAATAATGTTGTGTTCCAAAAGACAATCTTAATGGGTAGGTTGTCTGTGACATACTTATATTTATCAATGGTTTGCATATCTTAGTTTGTTCAATGTGTTAGTTTTAGATGATATGATACTAGCGGATGTAACGTCGTTTCCTTTTTAACTGTGCTAGATTTTCTTTTTGCACATCCCCTCTGCTCACTAGATGATTGGATTGGAATTGTAAGGTATTAGCAGCGATACATTCTGGACCATTATAACTCTGCAAAATCTGGATTGGAATTGTAAGGTCTGTACACTCTGTTTTATTTATGTAAGGTCGTAGCAGCAATGAACAGAATAGTAAGTATGACCAAATATAACTACTCATCTATTTTGGACTCAATTGTTGCATATTCTTGCCCTACACAAAAATATGTTCGTGCCTTCACATATCAGCTAGCAGCAGCACACCCAGAGATGTGGAAAGGTGTGGACATAGATGACGCATGATGCAGGGGCTGGTCCTGCGGTGCTGAGGGGGAGGAAGCAAGTAGGATGGCATGGATGCGCCACCTAAGGTTCACCCTGAATCACTGGAGGTATTCGAACGTAAGCCCTTGTCCTTGGACATCAGCGCGCCTGTATACATCGCCGGTTCTGGTTGCGCCGTCTCGGTGGATCCACCACTCGAGGTCCAGGTCGAGGTCTGTGGAACGGCGTGACTGGTCTAGATCAAGGTCTAGGGTGTGGAGTCGCTGCTGGAGGTCCTGGTCAACAGTGGTGGTGCCACTAGCACAAGGGCGACGACGCAATATTATTAGCACAGGAAAGGTCGGAATGGGAGGAGGCGCCTCCTCCTACTTCATCGGCCGATGCTTTTTCTCTTATGAGCAGAGCGAACCAATTTCCCGGTGTCGTTCTTACCAATGTGGGCTTTGGTGGGTATTTTCTTGCCCAATTCATCACAGCTGACCAATTTTACCACCAGAAGAGCATCCCCTAGGGATATTTGGCCCAATGCGAAATGAGATAGAGAATCCAACAGCAGAAAACGTACCCAAAGCGCGATCCAATGGCCAAGAACACACAGGTCGTGAGATGCCTCCCTTTTGTCCCGGTTATAATATCCCTAATACATGACATACCTAATCAAAGTGATTTAAAAAAAATTGAATACCATTTTAAGGTGAACTAGATTATCTCATAAGGTTCTTTTTTTTACTGAAGTTTACCTGAATTCACCTAGCTGGGCATGGATAATATTTTCCATAATTTAAAATTGTGTTTTTGATCTCGGGTTGCATCCCAGAAATGTTGATCTTCTGGGTAATTATATAAGTTTTATGTTATGTTCTTTTTGGTTCGTGCACCTTATAGTGCACAACTATTTATGTTCTACCATCCTGAAGGTAGGGTTGCAGCAGCAAGAGCGAAAGGAAAATATGCATTATGCATTTTATTCAGAGTGACATGTTTATGTTCTTATACAAGGAAACATTTACTTCACATCAGACATTGTATGTATCATAATAGTATGCTAACTGTAAAATTGTTTTTATGTACATCCTTATTTGATGGTTAGAAATAGAAAAGATGTTTTCTCATCCCTACTGTCATGGTAGTCATGTTAAGATGCGATTAGGTCATTTATTTGTTTACATTACATTGTTTCTGTAAATATGATTGCTGACTTTGTATCGTCTGTGTTGTCACTTTCGGGTAGGTGAAATTAACATGGCATGGAATAGTCGGTGCCGGTTGGTGCAGTGATGGCCAATGTGGTTCCAACAAGGAAGGAGGAAATGTTGTGGAAGACGCGGCAGCAGGTACAGCTGGAGTCGCCGTCTAGGCAAGCCCCTCTTTCACAACGATCTCCAGCTTAAGGGTGTCCACATCGCAACTCCTCCTGGCCTCTAACGTGCATCCAAACTTAGAAAGGACTCTATTATATAACTTAAGACATATGCACTATCACTACCCCGTTCTTACTTCTGGTTAAGATATCCGGTTTCGCCTTTTTGATCTGCCTATGATCTTAGAGGCCGTTTATGTAGACCATGTATGGGCAGTTGGATTTACTGTGTCCGCTCTGTAATCACACCACCTTTCTTTTCTTCCTGTTGAACCATTAGACTTTATAATCTACCTTTGTTTTTAGATACGTGTTATCTAAAGCTTGTATAAACAATTGCTTTTATCATCTAATTATTTTTGGTTTGCAGCTGATAATCCTCTAAGATATGTATCCCGCTGTGGATTTGTATGCTACTCCTTTAAGTCTTTGACTATTTTAATATATTTTTATACTCTCGCTTCTTCTATGTGTTCTACGTTTTTAGGCGTTTCTTATTTGTTCGATTTTTAGATACCGATTGTAAAGCATGGGTCCTTTAAATTTTCCTATTTGATTGTAGGGTTGGCTCAGAAGCATCGTTATCTTCTACTTATCATACAAAATAACTCTGTCTAATAAGATTGCCTGTGTATATTATCCTTGCTTCATTGTCTTCCAAAACAGCTATTTATGCCGTGTTGCCAGCGAAGCGGGCAAGCGAGCGGCAAGCCGCGTTTCCTACCTAGTATTGTATATATGGCCGGTCCTTGACTGCACTGGATGTGTGTGTGTGTATAGAATTTCCTCTGAAAGTCTCAACTACAACCGTGAAATGGTACTAGCTGCTAATTCATTGACGATTCATGCCATGAGATCTTGAAATGTAGATCACATGTTTTATTTAAAATCTTTTTTCTGCAACAAACAGCCAGACTACAGCCACTCATCAGGTTATGGACATATTATAACTGCTTGGTAATTAGGTTATACTATCTTTGGTTGCCCCGTCACTCTTCGTTGACGTAAGACTTGCAGGGTAAAAAGTCCTTTTTAGCTCTCGAGTTCCAGGTATCTTGTTTTCCAATATAAAAGACTGCATTTTCATACTCCTTCCAAAACATATTAGTTGACTTGGATTTATCAAAATTTGAATGAACCTATATACTAAATAGTGTCTAGATTCATCCAAAATCTAGACTAATTTAAGTCAACTAATATGGATCGGAGGAAGTATATGAAAACATTTAAAATTATAATGTGTTACAAAATTTTCATTGAACTGCCCTTATCACCCGTGATCTACAAAAGAAGACAAATGTGGGGACAAAATGGAAGTTTTCCCCTTAAAAAAACAAAATGGAAGTTTTGTGAATTCTGTGTATCCTAAAATATAATGTACTCCACATTATGTAACAAAACTCTGCATATACATAGAACACATCTATATGTATCCACGCAAAAATATCCGATTATTGTGAAACTTACACATAGCATTTTTGTATTTTTTTTCAAAATTTTGGGCTCCCAATATCCCCACGATAATGCTTCAGTGTAGTCCTATAGTTGATTACCATATCATTTTTGTTGTTAACACTTGAATAGTTACTTTTTTTGTGAATTGAATAGTTACTCTCTAGCTTTACACAATATTGAATTGGTGTGAGATAAATAAATTATCACTAGGCCACCATACCCTACTATCGTGGTTACAGATCGATGCTAGCTTGGCAACAAGTGTAATATAACCTGACAATTGGTGGTGTCAAAAATTTATGTCAAACATAACATCATGAGATCTTTTTTTAACCCTTGTCGTGATAAAGTTAGTGGGTCGGTAATTACAATAACAAGTTATTATATAAATACTCTTTCCGACCAATATTAGTTGACTTGGATTTGTCAAAATTTAAATAAACCTATATTGTTGATTAACGTCACTTACCATGAAATTTTGCATTTAATCTAGGTTAGTCCATCAGACCCTTCAACACATTGATGTGTCGACCAACACTAGCACACCATGACCGCACAAGTCGCCAATGGGGTATTGTTGTATCACGGAATGTTATGATCCTCCTCAAATGAACGAAAAATTTCACATATGGAAAGTCACTCCACGCTCTTGGAAGGATGACATGTCCCAGGAACTAGTCAAGGCAGGAAACCTGGTGGACCCGCACGGTGTACATCCACCACAAAATTGTGGAAGCTGAGGTCGCTTGCAAGCTCGTCAGGGAGAGTAGCTTAATAGAAAGTAGTAGTAAGTGAAGGCATTTGAATCCGAATCCCAGACAACCCTCATAGATCCCTAAAAGATGTGGCCTAGATACTTAGGTGGAGAATGTACTTAATCCAAGATCGGGCATGTCGCATATTCATGGAATGCTTGTCCCATCCAATGTGGGTGTATCAACAACATCCCAAAATCAAACCCCGAATATCCCACAACGCCCCCAAAAGATGTGAGCCCACCTACATGTGTATGGTAGGCCCAAAACCGAAAGCAGGACTATCACATATGCATGGAGTGCTCGTCGCACTCAATGTACAAATATCTGTGGCATCTCAATCTGAGTTGAGGACAACTCGGAGTGGTCAACTGAAGATGCATGCACATCTGCATAGGCATGGCTTGTCCGAAGCCAGCAATCATGGTATGTCAGGAGAGTATGTACGGGTATAGTTAGAATCATGACGTGGGTAACAGAAGGGCTCGTTAATCGCAAAATAGGAAAGAGTATGAAGAAGAAATCCTCAGGGGACCGGTAGGTTATAAGTTAGTACTTCTCATATCAAATGCTAGAGGGAATAACGTATGAGATGCTCTAGGGATAATGATGACACACTCGAAATTTGTAGACGAAAACCTTTAGAAATTTCTAAGAAGGTGCCTTTAGAAATTTCCTAGGAGAGAGACATATGTCTATGGATATGTCCATGACATGTGTTGTAAATATTTCACATCCACTCACTATATATAAAGATCTCCACCCCCTCCTGATAAGGGATGGTGGCTTCATTCCAGCACTCTCTCCCTCTCTCCTAACTATAAGGAAGATAACAAAGAGAAGATCAAGATGAGAGATATGATATGAGTTCCTTCCCTAGTCGTGCAACCCCAACTCCTCAAGCAACCAAGTTGCCGTTGTCAAAATCTGGCTCGACGATCACCATACGAGCACGTCTCCTAATCGTAGAGCGACCCTAACTACTACTACATTTTCGGAGGTACCACATCATACACTCTAATAGATAATCATTGCGCTACCATCTGATCTAGTGCTCGTCACTACCATTAGATCTAGTTGCCATTAGTACCATACATGCCAATTTTCATCGTTATCAAGCACTGCTTCTGCTACAAGGCTCAAGTCAGGTAGGCAATCAAGGGCTCGTCATGGATACGGTACCGCAACATCAAACCATCATGTAACATGCGATTCGATTTTTTTACAAATATGACCCTCTGCAATTCGCTATCGCCAAAAATATCCCTCTCGCGCCGTAAAAGTCAAAAATACCCTGGCGGGTGGCTGAAAAGGCGACACGTGTCACCTCCCGCCACGGGAGGTGGCGGCATGTTCCTCCCGCCACAGGGGGTGGCGGGATGTTCCTTCCGCCTTTGGCGGTGGCGGAATGACGCCATGGGGCCCACCAGCGCGAGCGCGAAGTCAAACCTTCCGCCAGCGCCAAGTCGAACCTCCCTGCTGGCCCGGCCGTGGGGCCCACCTCATCCCGCCATTCCCCCTGGCGGAAGGAACATCCCGCAACCCCCTGTGGCGGGAGGAACATCCCGCCACTCCCGCCAGGGTATTTTTGGCTTCAGCGGCGCGAGGGGGTTATTTTTGGCGATGGCGAATTACAAAGGGTTATATTTATAAAAAAATCATGTGATTCCTATGAATTCTACTTTGATATATGTACTATAAAAACCTAACCAAGATTGACATCCTATAGCAAGAAAGCGATACTAGGTGTGGAACCTATCTTTGCTGGAATGGGGGAAAGTCTAGTCAACTGCAAGTGAAGAGAATGAGCATCCCGAACCCTATCGGGTAACACTTGGATCAACCCACCATCTAGAGTGGGGCACCACTAAATTAATGTTTTCGGGCATACCTGCCAACATCATCTACAACCTTTGTTGATCGTCTAATTTGACTATGACGACTTCGAAGATCGTCTAATTTGGCTACGATGACTTCTTCAATATCACTACAACAGCTAATTAAAACCAATTCTCTTATTGAACCCTACTATGCTAGGACCACTTCATTTCCTTCGGTGACAAGAATGAATCGGCTTACCCCTCGACCAATAAATCTTTGATGTTTGTATCATTGTTGGTATTTTGGTTATCTACATATGCAAAATATAATGGATACACTATTTTACTCCTTGGTAAAAAATTGTTTGTCTACTTATATGTGATTGGCCTTAGTAGTACAGTTATCATGGTATTAAACTTGATTAAAATTATTAGAAAATTAACTATTCCAAGTGAACCCCGCCTCTTTATGATCTAGGTCTATTCTGATTATCAAGAACAATCTCAAAGAAGACTTCATTTGGATTTTGTATTATTTCACACTTCCAGCATAAAAGTTGATTATGTGGTAAGTTTCTAGAAATTTACAGTTGCATACGCATTCCCATGTTTTTGAACGAAACAGACAGATTAATTTCAGTAAACTAATTTAAATCGCTAGATTACGTATATATAGGTAAAATGTACAACCAAATGACACATGTTTTTCTATCGTGAAAATGGAAACAAGTAATTTTTGTTTCATAAAAAAGCATACAACTTATAACAAATCGAAAGTGCATATATTTTTGTTTTGGTATTTTTTTAAGGCGAGCTAAACATTAACATAAAATTTATGCATTGATTCAAATAAACCGAGCTACAAGGACATAAGTAAGCTTTTGATTATATCTTAATTTCAAAGAAAATATTACAATTTAACCATCCATATATAAGTACCTTCTGTAGAACTTATATATAAATATAGAAAATAAGGATTGAATTTGCATACTAATATTATTTGATCTACTTTTGCTTGTGCATTGATTTTTTTTGTAAAACATATTGTGTTCATCTTCTTCTTGAAAATATAGACCACTCAAGTTTACACAAAGTCCGTGTTATAATTATCAGGTTGTCATATAATTTTTATGTATTCTAGGTTTTGACAATCAATAAATCATGCAATAAGAAAATAAATGGTTCTCATCACTAGACTCATCCATCTATTGGATCGATCGAGGATAATGTTTTGACGGGCTAGTAGATGCTAGAACCTACTCTTCCATTTTCTGTGTTGAAGCACTTCCCCTAATCCAGTGTCTTTGTCCAAAATCCTCATCCTCTATAGCTTGAAACAATGGTTCCCCATCATGGTGAGCATGGCAAGACGGTGGGCCGAGGGAGACATGTCAAGGGTAGCTTGATCCGGTTCCACGGTCGACGAGCGTGAATTGACAAAGAAAGTGCCCCATTGTTGGTTGTATGAAGTTACTATTTATGGTTTTTTTATGATACTATGTTGTTTCGACATACCTCAAGCATATATTGTTTGTTGAATACACATCAGCATTCCGCGACAATGGTTCTAATGATTATTACGAAGGTGTTTATGTTACAAACATTTTTTTCTTGTTGTCCACTTTATTTTGTATGTTTCTCGAAATAGGCTTTCGTCCCGTTTTATAAATAAAGCAACCAGATGAGACACCTGCTGGCCAGACAGCACAACGTCCAAAAGAAGATACTCAACATGATACAAGAAGCACGGTCAAACATGCTCAAAAAGAAAAAAAAAAAGAAACACAGATGGCAGTGAGTCGACTAAACAAGGACAATCCGAGACCGCTGCGCCCGACAATGTCCCACCACACTCCAAGCCCTCCGATGCGCCCCGTACCAAGCAACACCCCGCGGAGGGAGGCGTCGTCGCATGACGCAGCTACCCGGACCAATGAACTGGTCCTAGGGTTTCCCCCGGTACTGGGGGCACATAGGGAGAGGGATCTCCACGACACCCTCCAAGAAGAAAAGGCACCACTCGAAAGCGGCACCGCGGCGGTGTCGACTAAGCCGACAAGGATTTCTCCCGATCCCCTCCCCACCACGGCGCCCCGAGGCACACCGGAGCACCACCACGAACCTTGCCACCCACGAGCATGCGCCACCACGCTCTCGAAACCACCCTTGTCGTCTCATTGAGGACCTTGGAGTGCGACCTGCAAGACAGAGGACAACACCGTCGCGAGATGAGGGATCGCAGAACCGAAGCCGTGCAGGAGGGACCAACCTCCACCACCAAGAGGTAGTAGTCGACCGGACAGGGTATCCGGGGCACACCAGGCCTCGGTGGGCCCGGCCGGGCCCGGAATGGGCCCGTGAAGCCCTAGTCACCCGCCTGCAATAGGCAAGGCACGGTATCACAGTCCCAAGTCCTAGTGGTGTCGCTGCCCCCATCCCCAGGAGGTGAAGCGTTTGCCAGCAGGGCGGCCCACCCAGGCCTAGATGGGTCCCGAGGGGCCTAAATCTGGGTCAGAGAGCCCCAGCCCGCGCCGCCAGAGCGCTCCACCTCGCAGCAGCCTGCGTCGCCACCCCGCCGTCCTCCCGGCCTCGTGCCGGACCGCCGCCGGTGAAGGGCCACCGCCGCAGCAGCACCTAGGATCTGCAGGAGGAACTCCACCAGCCGTCCCCGCGGGCGCGGCCTCCGCGCGGCCTCCTGTCGCCGCATCGAGGAGCAGAGGGCCACCCCTAGCGCCGCACGCTGAGCCTCGCCACCCCCTGTCGAGATGCACCGCGCGCCAGAGCCAACCCTCGCCAAGAACTAGCGCCTTGGCCAAGGCTCGCCCGGCGCAGCGGTGGCGGGCGGGGAAGGAGGCTGGAAGCTAGGGTTCGGGCGCCACTTCGTTCGCTCGCGAGGGGAGCGACGCGAAGCGGTTTTTTTTTATCTCGGTTCATTTTGTATGTTTCATGCACTTGTCTTGGGTAATGTGTGTGTTTTGACCCATTTCAAACTTTTTTGTTAGAACCAACGAATTTGTTTCATTTTCAGAATTTTGGTTACATAGACATGTTGAAATGTTCCAACAATAATTTTGATGACTTTTCTTAGAGTTGCAAACACATGGAGAAACATTGCATGCGGATATTTGAACTGCATATGGCCAAGAATCAATGGCTTAAATTATCTCCCGCCAACCAAGCCAATAATAATAAAACGAAACCAGATCATATTTTCCAGGACGACTTAACTTATGTACACCAGCACTGTCGGAGCTACACCGCTAGAAACCAGAGAAAACCACTACGCCTTGCAGGCCTGCAAACTAGGACTAGTCCTGGCTACAGCCTACAGGTTCAGTCTAAAACAAAGGAAAAGCCTACTACTGTTCACTGCCTCAGCATTCAGTACTGCCCCTCCCCCGTGGGGCCATCTGTCAGCAGCGTTGCCACCCAATCATCGTCCACCATCTCCTCCTCCTCTTCCTGTTGCGGCCCCGGCGCCGGCTCCGGCGATGCCCATGCCACCACCGGAGGCACCGGCGCGACGAAGCGGAAGTCCACCGATGCCATGACCGTGGACGCGGAACCAGAGAACGACGGCCCGCAGCTCTCCACGTCCCCTTGCACGGTGACGTAGGCCGGCGCGGGCGCCGCCGGCACCAGGGGCGCGGAGGCGAGCTCGAGCGCGAGCCAGCCCATCATCTGGGCCATGGACTCCTCCGTGAAGCCCGTGTGCTCCTCCTCCTCCTCGCTCATGCACTCCGCCACCTTCTGGACCACCGTGGCGACGGGCGCAGCTGCAGCATTGGCCTGCTGCTGGGGCTCGCCGGCGGCGGCGCCGGCGACACGGCGGCGGCTGCGCTTCGCCGCGCCGGCATTTTCCCCCTTGGGCTTCCGCTTGCGCTTCCCCGCGCTGCTGGCCTTCTTCCGGTCCATGCCTCGCGGTCGCGGGTGTGGAAGCCTGTGGCGTCCGCGGTGGCTGTCCGAGTGAGGCGGTGTGGGTGGTGGTGGCTCGATCGACCTCGCGGCGGCCAGGAGAGTATTTATGCAGCAGCCCCGGTGAAGATCACGAGTGTGAGATCTGGACCGTTGGATCGCGCCTCGAAGGCTCGGATCCGTGGCCGAACAATCCGTGAGCGCGGAATGAAATCTCGGTTCTGCCCTCTGCACCGTAGGGCAAGTTCTTGGCAGGTTGTGCTCTTCGGGAACCTGCGCCCTATCGGGGAGGCCTGTGACAGAGTGAGCAACAGAGGCAGGGGTGTCAGGAACAGAGCATTAGCTTGACCTGACCGGGTAGGTGGCTGCCAGTTGGACCTGCACTGCAGCACCACCATCCCTGGTCGTTCGCTCGCCACAAATACTTTCCAAACCAACCCTCTGCTTGCTGCAGTCCTCTCGTCCTCCATAGGGCGGCCGGCATGCATGTGCCCTGCTGCAGCGTCATCGATTCACTCTAAAATGGCTACAGCTCTGTTTCACGCAAATGGCGTTGCATGGATGTCATCGAGTTGTCAATTCGATCTGAATGGCAAGCATCCTTCGGTGTGTTGATGGGTGTACTGGAAAACTATCCTTTTTTTTAGACGAGAGTACCTTTATTATTTGTTGTTTGGCGGTTGAGGACTGCATCCGGTTTTAAAGTTGTGCACTTGAAAGAAAACAATTTCTAAACTAGAACACTCGAAAGACTAAATAATGATTTTTAATTGTTTATATGTATTTGTAGGATTTAGGTCTACGATGGATTTGTTGATAGGATTTCCTTAGATCTCATGAATTCTATTATGACTCCCCAGAATAGTTTCGATGAGAGCTTGAACATATGGCTTTCTTCCTGTCTTGCATAAATCCAATCTGGTTTGAATTTCCCGCAAAGAAGTGTGAAGAATCTACAGAGCCCTGTAGAAAATGACACTAAGATAAAGTTACATAGAAGACAATGTCACAGATTGTTTTTAAAACATACAATACACATATTAACAATTTGGATTTGAATGCTAAAGTGACAAATTTAGGAATAGAGAACATTTTTGTGGTGCCCCCGGATTAGCTATCCGAGGATCCCTTATGCATTCAACCACGATCCCATGATCAGTGTCTCGTGGTGCATAATCGACAAGGTATCAAACAATGCATCCATTACATAACGAATAAATGTCTTACAACAATGTCATTACGGTTATACCTTACATAAGCCTCGACGAGCTAGCATCAGCATTAACAAGGGAACTTCACAAGCGCATCGGGTCAATGTCATGCCTTAGCCCTGCATGCAGCTGACTGAGAGAACGTCCTAGTTCGCATAGTTGTCGACACATCCTTCTTCTTCATTTTCCTCGAGTCTGAGGAAGTTAATAGCCTGGGACAACGATGCCAGTAAGTACGTTTGAATGTACTCGTAAACCAGTTTAAGAGGATGTAATATAAGGATATGCAATATGACCGAGGAAGAGGATGACTCTATCTATGGCTTGTTTTCTTTGAAAACAAAAGTTTCTCTTATAGATATAGCATCTTAATATCTTTCTCAAAAAGTTTTTGAAATATCCTTTTGATAGGTTCCTAACCTATAGTTTTGCTTTCCTAAAACACGTCTGCAAGGAGAGTATGATGCTAACCATCATGCATTCATTCTAAGGTGGTAGATTGGTTCCATAAGGATATGTACGCTACTGTACACTAACAACATAGCTTGGAGAATCCAAGCTACGAGATTAAAACAATGTACTTGCATAGATATATATGGACATGCAAAGTAAATTGGATACTACAAGTTTTATGATCAAGAAGTGGCTTGCCTTAGTCGTCACTTTTTCTGTTGACTTCTTCTTCAAAGTCCTCAAACACTTTTTCTCCCCTGAACTCACCAACGTTTGTATCTATCACTACAGATAAACACATGCATACAAACAAGTACATACAATCAAATAACAACTACAATACAACAAGCATACACTTCAAACAACAAGTCCAATTAATAAATTTTAGTTTTACAAAACCACAGAAAGTGTTTTCACTCCTTTTGCATTTTAAAAACAAAAGGTATGCAATTTTGAAGTTAAACATGCATTAGGATCCGTTTGTTTGCATTTTTACTTTATGTCCTGGAACAACATGTAATACTCATACCGATAGATAGATATAAATTTTTTGAGTTCAACAAAATTGGATTTGCATTTTTATCATTTTTATTTATTTTCTTAATACTTTTTTAGTGGAACAAGGTCACGTATTCTATTCCCTTTATTTCGTGATATTTTACTTGCCCAAGATTTGATCATCGGTATCACCATATCTAGTTCAATATCGTTCGTAGCAAGTTGTCTTTACTCATACAGTAATATAATATCCGTGTGACTAAACTCATTAGTTACGTGTGTGCAAGCTAATTAGGATGTTGTGTTACTTGAGTGGACCCACAGGTATCTCTCCATCACATGGAGTGACAAATCTCCGTATTGGTCCATGCACAGGATACCTGAAGAACACCTTTATGATCACGCGTTTACGAAGTGACGGTTGCCCATAAAGTATTCTTCCAGTATTAGAAAGTAACATGATCTCATGGTATAATGAACATGATACTCTTGGCATGAAAATGCTTTTGCAATTTAAAATTAGTGACATGACCAAATTGCTATGTTAAGGTTAGGTATGTCCATCACATTATTCTTCTAATGACATAACCTCGTTATTAGGTGACAACTCATGTCCATGGTTAGGAAACCTTAAATATCATTTAATCAATGATCTAGTCTAGTGGAGCCTTAGGTTCATGGTGTTGTTTATGTAACATACATGTATTAAGTTTCTGATGAATACAATTATAGCAAGGAGACTAAGCACTTACAATGAATATGAAATATGATCATAAAAAAATTAATTATCGCCTCTTGGGTATATTTCCAACATCTTTACCTTCAGAGTAGAATAGGGATTTAGGAAGTGGTTGGAGGAATAACCCTTGTGGCATTATGTAGGTATCAAGGAGAGAACGGTCAATTCCATTAGGGATTTTGGATAATATTTTTGGGAGATGGGGAGTTAGGGGTTGTTTGGTTCCTAGCCACATTTTGCCAAGCCAAAGTGTGGCTAACCATGAAAGTGTGACAGCCACATTTTGTTGGCTAACTTTTTTGAAACCAAACTTTGGCAAAAGTTGGCAAAATCAATGAGACTATGACAAGTGCGTCATAAGTGCAATAAAGTGTGGCTAAAACCAATCACATACCAACTAAATTGTGGCTAGCCACACTTTAGTTTGGCAAAATGTGGCTAGAAACCAAACATCCCCTTAATGCCATAAGTGACTTTATTGCTTGACAAGGGAGTGAAGAGAGAGCTAGATAGATGCTATATAGGGTATAGGGTAGGTAGGAAAGTAAAACACAAAGAGAAAGGGAAGATGTGATGGATGAGGGAGAATCTTAGACAAGACATTTATGGAGAAGATGTTGCAAGGATATGCATACCATGCATTTAAGTCTCTCCTAGCTTCTACCAAGAACTAGAAGACAAGAAGGGAGTAGTGAAGGATAGATGGAGATGAGGGAGAATCTTGGACAAGACATTTATGGAGAATATGTTGCAAGGATATGCATACCATGCATTTAAGTCTCTCATAGCTTCTTCCAAGAACTAGAATACAAGACGGGGGTAATGAAGGATAGATGGAGAGGAGGGTGAGGTCCAAGCAAGGTCTTGGTGATGATTCCAAGTGGTTTTTGATAGATATATATGAGGATAGATGAGTGTAGATGCAAGCATGATCATCTCCCATATATTTTGGGGTTATTACTTAATAAGAAAATAGTGTGAGATATTAATGGGATCACACTTCCCACGTTCTATTTGGCAAATGTTGATTTAATTTGTTTATAACCATAGAGAGGGTGTGTAGTGGTAAAATTTATATGTTTCCATCTAGGATTTTGAGTTAAATGGAACTAATTCCAATGGAATAATTTGATTGTACTCCCTCCGACCCATATTACTTGACTCAAATTTGTTTAGATTTGGATGAATCTAGACACTATTTAGTATATAGGTTCATCCAAAATTTGATAAATCCAAGTCAACTAATATGGGTCGAAGGGAGTATTAAATCTTATCCAAGATTTCCATAGAATTGTTTTGCGTTGAGCTGCACTAGTTACAAACTTGGCCTAAGTGGATATAAGCTCACAAGGTATCAAGGTACAAGCACAACACATGCATTCATAAAGTGTTTTGGAAAAGAGGTTTTAGTTAAGGATGTAAGTGTTTTGGTAGTCCTTGTATGAAAAGGCTTGAGGACAAAAGTCCTTTTCTCATAGTTTGGCAAAAGATGTTTGGAAATCCTTTATCGAATATTTTTAAAATCTTAGTATTTGAAAATAGTGTGGAGACATTATATTATAGATCTTCATAGTTTTATAGATAATTTGAAATAAATACTTTTTTGTAAGGTCATCTTGTCTCCTTTCTGTCGAAAAGTCAAAACAGGAAGAAAAGAGGTGAAGCCATGATAATGTGTTTTGGTAAATAGTTTTGGTATTTTAAGAGAATTATGATTTTCTTGATCACTTCAAGTAAACAAGCAAGGAAAACAAGTCAATCAAGCAGGGAAACTAACTCATCTCAATAAGTTTTTGTCGGTTCCAAATTTTCTATCCTATATCTTTCTTAACATCCACATTACAAAATTTGGGATATTACAATATGAGTAATAAAATTATAATTATAAAAATTAAACTAATAAAATCCCCGAGACATGCTTTGGACTTCATCTTTTGCAAAGTTGATATAAGTAAGAATTAAGCCGGGAAAGTATTGAAGCCACTTTTCCCTAGGGCAACTTGTGTCCTTATGGAGGATGCGGTCATCGAGGTCACAATTTTTGAGTGTCACACAAATCCTATTCAAATCATTCAAACAAGAAGTTCTTTGTATTCTTGTAAAATAAATGAAGAAATAGGGCATATATTAGTAATGCGTTTATAAATATCAAAAGTAGGCTAGTAAAATCCTGAAGACATGCTTAATATATGTAAGAATTAAGCCGAACAAGTGTTTGAGTCATTTTCCCCTAGGGCGACTTGTGTCTTATGGAGGATGCTTTCATCGAAATCATAGAAATCCTATGCAAATCATGCAAACGGATGACGAAGTTCTCTGTATTCTTGTAAAAATCAATGAAGAAAATAAGTAGTATGTGCATTGTGCGAAATAAATAAGGGTGTTGCTAGTTGAACTATTTTTATAGCAAGTCATCTACTAGTCATTTAGTTAAAAAAAAGGACGTACTCCATCTCCATTGAGGTATTACAGTCCATTGGATTTTACCTGAAGTTGTTGAGCCAATTTGTACATTTGGTTGAACCAAAAGCAGTTTAACCCGAATCAAAATGCTGTCAAGGGGAGTAGCTTTTCGTACGGACTCGCGAAGTTTCAATTTTCGACTAAAGATACACACACTGTGCAGAGTACGAGTAAATGGCAAAGTACGGACTATATCGCGCCCGGTCAGATAAAGGAGGAGCAGCAAAAGTAGGCACGCTTTTTTTTTTGACACATAGTGGAGTAATATTTTCTTTGGCGTAGTGCATTTATCCACTGAAACGAATCCGCCGCATTGAATTGCAAATCGAGATAGTAGGCGGACTGAACCGCCGAAAGCAGAAATCAAACCATTGCGTATCCGCGGGTGATGGATAGCGCGTGAAGCTGACATGGTGCATTAGAGCAAGTCCAGGAGAGCCCCGAAAGCTCCCCCGATAGCAGATGTAGGGGGGAGAGAAGGAAAAAAAGGCCTCCAGCAGCTCCCCTACCGACGCCCCTACACATCGGGGTCCCCAACCCAACCCCTCCCTCTCCCCTCAACATCGGGGTTGTGGAGGCCTCCCCGATCCACACCCCTACCCAACTGCTTGCTCGGGGAATCTTCCTCCCGCCACCACGCACGTCGACCAGGGGCCGCCCCCATCTTTTTTCTCTTTGATTCGGCTCAAAATCGAACTCGAATTCGACCTCCAGATCGAGCCATGGCAGGACCATGGATAGAAGAACGTCGGGAGGCGGCAGGGGATGCCTGGCGGCGCCGTTCGGGGTGGTGCGCGTGCGGCACGGCAGGGCCGTCTCCAGAAATTTGGGGCCCAGTGCGGTATGCAAACAGGGCCTTAGATTTTGAAAGAAATCAAATATTCATACTGAATATTAATGTCACAACTCAAGACGTTAAACCAGAGCAATGAACTGAACTCGTATTATACCGAGAAGTGTCTGGATTTTGATTTTCTAAATCAGTTTGAGATTCCTTGACAGGAATTATTTTTTTGCGAGGCATAGGAAATATTCGTGCATTCTTATGTTTTTTAGCACGGGAATCACACTTCCTATTTGTACAACACCTGATTCTTTCTAAATAGAAAAAGGAATATAGCAAATTCAAACAGCACATGAATTACCAGCCAAAAAAACACTGCATTTACTTCTGCAAGATTAGATAATAGAAGGATATGAAACCTTGCTCACCTGATCCGATCTGTGGCAGGGTAGATTGATTCGGAGTATAGAACTACTGCTCTGGAACGGCGTTGGCAAAACCAAGACCGGTTAGCCGTTTGTACACCAATAAAATAGGGGCAGCCGGGCAGGCCGCAGGCAGGGATAAACGCCTGGAGCTTTTTTCGATCTTGTTTTATCGTTGTGGAGGACAGGGGATAGGATTCAGTTTCTTGATCTATCTGGAGTCGGGCGGGACTGTATTCGGCCGACCGGGAAATCTATGGCGCGGGCCAGGCACGTGAATTGGAGACGAGTAGTTGTCGAGTCATGGGCTACATCTGGACCATCGCGAAGGAAGTCCAACAATTTGGCTGGTAAAGAATGTAGTGCAGGCCGGGCTGGGATTTGGGGCCCCAAAATTTTAGGGGCCTGTCGCGTCGCCAGCCCGCCTTTGGACGAACTGCGACGCAGGCGGGCGATTGTCGGCGCTGCGCGAGGCACGGGCAGGCGGACAACGGCGCCGTGCGGGATGGTGCGCGTGGGGGCACGGGTAGGCGTCCATCGAGCATGGGGAGAGCCGGTAGCGAGGGGCGGCGACCGGAATCGGTTGGCGGCCGCCGGAATCGACGAGCGGGGCAGCAACTGGGAGGCCTCGCATGCAGCAATGGCTGCGTACTACAGCCGGCTTGCGTCCGTGGACAAGCCCGACCTGGATGATGCTATTTTGCTGCTGCTTGCGTCGATGCAGATTGCTTTAATGAATTTTCTACCGCTTGCTTGTTATTTAAATTGTCGTTAAATTGATGTCCAATTTTTTTTCTAGTACATGAAATTGTCTGAACCAGTAGCATATTGGTGTAGATTTATTCAATAGATTGCTCAATCTGGGCTACTTTATTCAGCTGTGCTACTGCCTTCGGTTTTATATGTGAAGTTAGTTATGAAATATGAATAAAATATATATGAATGTGATTTAGGAAAGAATATATAGGGGAGCCGCTGGAAATAGACAAAATATAGGGAAGGTATCTTTTTAGAAGAGACCCCTATAGGAAGATATAGGGGAGAAATTTTGGAGGAGCTGCCGGACTTGCTCTTACTACATGGACACCTGTCCCATCGTTGTCCAGTGCGCCGCGCCGTCCGCCTGAACTGATCTGATCACGTCGATGGCGCCCTACGGTCAGGTCAGGTCAGGTCGGGTCGGGTCGGGCCGGTCAGGGTAGAGTCTTGTCCATCCACAGAAGCGCAGGTGTCATGATGATGATATCCACGGTCAGATTATCGCGTGCTATGCCAGGATGTGCCTGTCACGTAAATGTTGCTCCAGCTTCCACGGTACCACGTAAATGATGATGATATCTCCTGGTGTGACACGTGCCACGCGCGGTCCCACCAGCCGTAGTAAGTTGGTCATTTTCACATTATCCACATTTCCATACTTTTTTTTGGAGCAAGTCATGGGAACGCTAAAAAACCAGAATGATGAATGAACCGGCCAGCCCAGTGGTTCACTGGTTCAGCCAGATCGATGGCAACAAACAACCGTGTATTTTTCATCAAAATTTAAATTTTCTTTCTTGATGATAAGGGCTAAGTGCAGAAAATATTTACTATCTAGCGAGACATGACCCCGGGTATCCCAGAGTTGCACTACAAGGGCATCTCCACCGGTTGACCTAACCCGTCCGATCTCGTCTGGCTTGATCCATCTGTGCACAAAATCTGGGCAATGACTGTGTTGGCCCGGACGTGCGCAGACGGATGGCGGGTCCGGCCCGCGCGTACCACTGGCCCACCCCTCAACCACCTCTTAGCGCGATATTTATTCAGACATGGGCAGCGGCACAACCGCGGCAGCGATTCAGAGCCGCTGGGGAAAGGCTAACCGGCAGTAGCCTGCGCCATCAATGGCGACGAGACGACACGCTGATTGACTAGACGCCGCCTGCGTAAACCGCGCCGACATTGATGGCGAAGGTGCGAGAGCCTACGCGTTCGGGGGCGGAGGGGCTATTTAACCTTGCGCCCGTCGTGCCGCACTCATCACCTCTATCCATCGCAACACTAGCAATTATCGCGACCACCAAAGATGAAGACGCCGTCGTGGCTGAAGAAGGGGGGGAGCAAGAACGACCATGAGGCGTCCGTCTCTAGCAGCCAGCGCTCCCGCCTGCCGGCCTTTCTCCACGGCGCATCGTTGCCGGCTCCGCCACGGCCAGAAGAGTTCAGGGTCCGCTCCCTCGGGGACTACCCGCCACCGCGGGACCGCCGCAGCCGGCGGTACTTCCGCGTTGCGGAGTGCGAGCGCCGGTGGAGGGAGGGACGGGGCATCAGCCACACAGATGTCTCCCTCCCTACCGGCTGGGGTCGTGTCCCGGTGCCTCCCATGCCCAAGAAGGGCAATGGGCTAGAGGAGGAGATCCGCCACCGGATCAGCAACCCCCCACAGTCCCAACGGTGGGGGAAGGGATACCACAGCGAGGACTATTGGGTAAATTTCCTCGAGTGGGAGCACAAGGCGAGGCGCACGACCACCATCTGCTGCGACAAGGGAGCCTTCAACCACTCTGACGCCAACCTCGACAATGAGGACGGCGATGGCGGGGACGATGGTGAGGACAACATCGTCGTCAAGCAGGAGGCGGTGGGCGACGTCATCATGAACCTGCCACCGGAGTACCGCGAGGTCCTGGCGCGGGGCTACGATGAGGACGGCTTCACCGAGCAGGACATTACGACCAGTTCGCGGGACGAGAACGCCCTGTGGGGCGGCTATGAAGAAGCCGTCCAGCTCACCGGCCTAGTGGCGCAGGCAAACACCCAACTGCCTCCACCACCTCCGTTGCCGGGGTGGGTGTCGCACGTTGCTCCGGAGGTGGGGATGGAGCTGGCGCACCTCCAACACAGTTGGGCGGCGTGGCCTGGATAGGTGATCAATCCACCCACCCCGCGCCCTCTCTGGCCCTGCCACCGCCCAACCTCTGGACGCTACCGGAGTATATTGACCTCGACACGTAGATGGACGAGGCGGCGTCGACGCGCGAAGATCAGTAGCTATGGTTAGGGCTAGTTTAAATTTCGTTTTTTATATTTTAAATGTAAATTACATATGAAATGTACGAACTTTGCCAGTTTTTAGCGCGAACGATTTACGTTTGAATTTGGAAAAAAGTCCTTGCCCTGGCCGGACAAATGGGTCGCCCTGCTGGACGCGGCTGGCCGGACCCCGACCCAAAAGAAACCGCGGACCGACCTAAACAGACATAAAAGGACTGCTTGGGTCGGCCGGATGGGTCGGCCCGGCGGAGATTCCCTAAGTGACATAGCAGAAGATACACTAGAGTAGACATAAATTGAAGTACTAACGAAGAAATTAAATATAGAAAAGACACAAAAATTCAACCTAGGCCGACATAGCCCAAATCGGGCCTGGTCGAGTCCCTCCTAGGCCGAAATTACCGCTCCCTTCCTAGGGGCGGCATATGCATTACCTCGGTGTAACTACCTCGGTGAATTACGCTCCTAGTTACAAGCCTGGATGAGCGGAAATGGTTGAAATAGTACGGTGGGGCCCAAATGCCACTCACAGGTAGACCTTTCGGTCGTCCCAACCATTTCCAATCATCGGGACAAGAACGGGCGGCGTAATTGGCAGGCAAAGGGATCAACTATATACACAAATGAGTATGTATGCAAGCCACCATACAATACATCAGAGCCATTCCATCTAAAAAGAAAGGAAATATAGCAACGCCATACGACAAGATTCAAAGGTCCTAGATAGACATAATAGTTTAGGATATCTCCTCATACAACAAACATCAGAGTATCAGGCGGAAGCGGCAAACAATATCCGAGTACGGATAAGAAGCAAATCGGCATAAGATGCCCCTTAAATAAACACATCCCGCCCACAGATCTCACGGATCCCCGTTCCCGGAATCTCTACGCCGAATGATCGTTGCCCACATCGTCCGTCTCCTCCACCCAGTATCCATCTCGTGAGTGTACCTGTTCATCTGAATCAAATAATTTATCGTGTGAGACCCTAGGGGTACTCAGCAAGTCTTTATGCCTCTAAAGGGGACACAACCTGGGGTGACGCAATTGCAGCAAAAGATAAACCCTAACAATACTATAGATACCCGCTAACCATCCGCCTAACCAAAGGTAGACGGATGTCCGTGAAATAATGACAGCAGTTATAACAGTAATATCAACAGATCCATCCTCCTCCTCGCTTACCAACGAGGAAGCGGACGAACAACCCCCATCCGTTGGCAGTTTTATTATCCATTCCATGAGTGTTGCACTATTTACTAGTCAGTTACTTAGTCAAATTAAAAGCGGTACTTTAGTTATACTTGTCTATGATCGAGAAACTGTGCTCCAAGTCGTCCATAACCATGACACGGCTTTGAGAAGTTTTACCTGAGGTGCACAAATAGCAACACACACTCGATCAACCTCGGAAAACCAAATCAAAACCCAACGAGGCTTTCACGACGAGCAATCACAGGATTGAGAATATTTGAGGGGCCACCCATTAAGCTACCATAGCGAAGTTAGTGACTCAAAGCGGACTCAAGGTTTGCGCCAATGGTCAGAAACGATCGGGAACCGAAAATGGACTGGGCTTGTCGATACGAAAACACTCCGCTTACCTAAACAAGACAGTGCATTACATCGCACAATTTAAATAAAGCGATAAAGCATGGCATAAGTACAGGATAGTAAATAAAACCTCAAACTAGTTTGTGGCCCCAAGAAATAAGAATGAATCAAGCTCGCTCGGGGTCCCATAAGCCTCCGGATGTGGATAGCGAATATTCAAGGAACAGGAATCAAGTACTCAGGGTCCTACGGGACACAAGTGAGCAGGAAAAACCAAATAGCAGATATTGCTCACCGGTGCCACTTTTATTAGTTATCCCATTACTACTCAGGTTAAGTTGTTTAGGTACCTCGTTATCCATCAGACTCTCACATACCCTACACATGCTGTTCTACAACTCGCATGGCTCAAACAACTCCTGTAGTACTGGCTCATGGGATGGAGGAACAAGCTTCGGTGGGGTTTAAAAATAAAGGCTATGCATTACTTGGGATTCAATTTAATGCAATCGCGACTCGATGATGCAAGAATAAGATAGAGGCAATAGGTACTATATGTATGCAAGCATGTGTTAGTGCTTGCCTGGTAGCTCAGTTGAAGCGATAGAAGGATCTGGGTAGTGCTCCTGGGTCTCTTGATATATCCCCTGCTCAGCGTCTATTCGAAGAAGAACCAAGCAAACAAGGGCCAACATAAATACAGTGCACAAGCATATGAATAACATGCGACAATCAAACAATCATGCCATGATGAATGATGCACAAGTTGCATGGCAATAATGTAGCATGGCATGGGTGAGGTGTAGAATACAAGAAATAAGCATTTTATTGAGTTTTGGTCACATTTTATCCTCATATTAGTTGCTGTATACTTTATATTTATATGATACATGCTGCAATTCAGAACATGGAATGCATAAACAGAAAGGTCTCGTCGAGCTGATCATTTTAGACATATCATTTGTTAAATTTGGAGTTGTAAGTCAAAAGTTATTAATTAATTAAGAAAAGGGCATTTTATTGTAATTTAATTCAACTTGAAATTTTAAGTGCTCAAAATATATTTTGGATGGCATATTTGAATTCCTCATATTTTTCTGATTCAAAAACATATATTATTTGTATTATTTGAAATTATGAATTTAAATTTATTTTAAAGTCAAAATTAGTCAAATTAAGTCAAAGTCAAAGGTTTGACTATTTTAAATCAATTCTGAAAATATTTGATTAAAGATTTGAATTAACATTCAAAAACAAAACATTTTTCATATAAGGTTTGAATTCAAATTCCAAATATTTAAATAGTTATGAATTTATTTGATATTAATCATTTTGAAATTTTAATTGATTTAAGAAATATCTGAAGGTTTTTCTTACTCGGTCTAGAGCTACCCAAAGCCACTGATCAGTGGGGTCACAGTGCCTGGCCATCGTGAGTGAACGACGAGGCGTGCCACGTGGGCAACAGCGGGGGTGCGGGTTGGAAGCCAAAAAGGAGGAGGGGCTTTTTGCAAAAATCGCTTGGACCCACAAGAATCTCGACCCAAGTTTGGATCGCAAAAGAATTGGTAGCTCGTGCCGATGTTGCGACGAAGAGGGCGAGCGCTATGATTGGAATTTGGTGACGCCGTAAAAACGAGAATTGTAGAGGGCACGAAGGTCTTCGATATTCGTTCAGGAATCCTCGGCTAAAAAGGACCGGAGCGATCGGTAACTCGCCGGGAACAGAGATTTAAACTGCTTGCACTGGAAACGCCAGCGACTTCCGCAGCGGTGAGCTTCGTCGTTGCACCAAAAGGGGTGTGCAGTAGCTCGATGGAAAGAGGGGAGATCCTTCTACCGTCCAGTGCTCATGGATTTGACTGAGATGAACCTACCGCCAAGCGAGCCTCCGAAGAAAACCTATGCAGAGAGATACCGCTGCGGCTGCTGCTATCTGCGGATGCTGCGCATGCGGCGGTGGTTACCGACGACGGCGACGGCGATTCAAGGCGGCATGATGCAGAAAGGTGGAGAAAAAGAAGGGGGAAAGGAGGTGGCACTCACCTCGACCAATTCCCGCAAGAATTGGGGTCGGGGACGGAGGGATATGGACAGGGCGGTGGCGACGGGCGGCCTGCTTGGACATGACCGAAAAGAAGGCGAGGAGGAAGTCACCGGCAGCTCCGGCTCCTCCTCCTGCTGCGATTCCGAAGAGGCGGAAGTGGCGGTCCTGTCCCTGGGCTCAATCGCTCCCGCTGGCGGCCATGGCAGCTCCACCTCTATGCTCCCCTCACTGAAATTTTGGCACGAGGGAGGCGGGGTACGGAGGAGAGGAAGAGGGGGGATGGCGGCGCAGGGAAGGAAGAGGGCTAGGGTTTTGGAGGACGCTCGGGGATAGATAAGAAGGGGCAGGTGGTGACGCGGCTGACGGGAGACGACGGCCACCTGCTTCCTTCTGTTTACCTGCAGAGAGAAGGGGTCGAGGAAGGCGGTGAGCAGGGATTGACGGGGAGCGAAGGGTACCAGCCGTGGAGGAAGGTGGGCGAGGAGGAATTGCCTTTGGTAGGCTGCCGCTCTCTTGGCTGCTGCTGGGCCCAAGGTGGGCTGCTGCTGCTCCTCTTTCACTATTTTTCTTCTCCTTTTTATTTATTGGTTTTGTTTGTTTCAAATCCAACAAGCATTTTATTTCAAATCCTTTTGAACCTTGCAGATAGTTTTGAACAGAGAATTTTGGGAATGCCAAAGATAGAAAGGAGGGAAAAATAGAAGTGGAGATGAGTGATGCCCACATACATAATAGATGTATGTGCCATTTTGGCATTTTACAAGATTAGTGGCTTGAGGGTTTTAGAAAAGAATAAAATCATTTGTTAACTATGGAACCCTAGCAATGAATTCCCACATTGTAGGAAACAAAATATAGATAGGTAAAAGAGGTGGATATATTTGTGATAGCAACTACACAACCAAGACAAAACAAATGCAAGCTAGATATGATGCTTAAATGCAAGGTGGCATGATGACATGAGCATGATATAATTATGATGCAACAATTATATATTTGAAGTAGCCATTATATTACTAGACTAAGTAGCATCACAATTGTTAGACAAATGGGATGCTACTACTCTCCCCCACTAAACAGGAATCTCGCCCCGATATTCTAGGAAGAAGAAGAAGACACAAAGAGGGTAGGATAGTTGGCACGGAGTTCATCTTCACGCTCCCAAGTGGTTTCATCAACGGAATGGTGCGACCACTGCACCTTGCAGAACTTGATGGACTTGTTGCGAGTCCTTCTTTCTGCGATCTCAAGGATTTTTGTGGGGTGTTCTTGATAAGACAGGTCTTCTTGGAGATTGATTAGCTCATGATCCACGGTCCTGCCGGGATCCTTGAATCACTTCTTGAGTTGAGAGATGTGGAAAACATCATGGACCTTGAGTTTTTCCGGGAGCTCAAGAGCATAAGCAACTTCTCCTCTTCTTCCACGAATTTTGAAAGGACCGATGTATCTAGGAGCCAGCTTTCCTTTGATACCAAAGCGGTGTGTGCCTTTCATGGGAGTGACACGAAGGTAAACGAGATCACCAGGGACATACACCATGTCCGTGTGCTTCCTGTCATAATTGCTCTTCTGGCGACTTTGAGCAATCTTCAGATTCTCAAGAATGATATGCACCTTCTCCTCCGCTTGAGTTACAATGTCAGGGCCAAACCAAATTCTTTCTCCTGCACCCGACCAACCAATCGGAGTTCTGCACTTGCGGCCATAGAGAGCCTCAAATGGTGCCATCTTCGACTTTTCGAAGCTGTTATTGTAAGAGAATTCAGCATAAGGAAGACATTCCTCCCACTTCATGCCAAAGAGATGACGCAAGCACGAAGCATATCCTCCGTAATCGATTGATCCTTTCAACTTGTCCTTGCGATCGAGGGTGGTAAGTCAGGCTGAAGTTCAACTTTGTTCCCAAAGCATTTTGGAAACTTTCCCGAACTTGGAAGTGAAGATGCTTCCACGGTCCGAATCGATCTCAAGCGAACCCCATACAGAGATACAATTACTTGATATAGAGCTCAGCCAACTGAATTCCAGAAATTGTTTCCTTGACGGGGAAGAAGTGAGCCACTTTAGAAAGCCTGTCAATGACAACAAAGATTGCATTGTTGCCCTTCTGCGACCTTGGAAAACCAGTGATGAAGTCCATCTCTACTTTCTCCCATTTCCATTCCGGGGGTTTCAATGGCTGTAGAAGACCGAAAGGTTTCTGATGGACAGCTTTCACTCTACGGCAGACATCACACTCCGAGACATACTTGGCACAATATCGTTTCAAACCCGGCCACCAATATTGTGTTTTCAAGTCCATGTACATCTTTGTCTGCCGGTGGATAGAAAGAACAGAATCATGCGCCTCCTTGAGAACTTGCTCTCTCAAACCCGGGTAGTTCGGAACAAACATCCGGTTTTCAAAGAAAAGCGTGCCTTGATCATCGACGTGGAAGGACTCATACTTCGGAAGCTGAAGTTTGGAGATGATCTTTTTGGTGTGCGGATCACCAAGCTGACGAGAGCGAACCTTTTCTTCCAAGAGAGGAGTAGCCAGAAGGTTCAGGAGATGCCCTTGGTCCACAATTTCAAGGTTGAGCTGACGGAATTCCTCGCACAAGAGAGGCTGTTGTTCTTCCATCATGAGGTTGTTGACATAAGCTTTGCGGCTGAGAGCATAGGCCATGACATTAGCTTTGCCCGGAGTGTAGTTGATGGTCAAATCAAAATCATTGATTGCTTCAATCCATCTCCTCTGCCGAAGGTTGAGATCATGCTGAGTGAAGATATACTTCAGACTCTTGTGATCAGAAAAGATTTCACAACGGTTGCCAAGCAAGTAGTGCCTCCATATCTTCAAAGCAAAGACAACTGCTGCGAGCTCGAGGTCATGTGTAGGATAGTTGATCTCATGCGTCTTCAACTGTCGATAGGCATAAGCAACAACTTGTTTTTCTTGCATAAGGACCGCACCCAATCCTTGCAAAGAGGCGTCACAGAATATCTGGAAAGGCTTAGATGTATCTGGAGGAACCAAGACTGGTGTGGAAGTGAGCTTCTCTTTGAGTGTCTCAAATCTTGCTTGACATGCAGGAGTCCAAAGGTATTTCTTGCCTTTCTTGAGGAGGTCGGTAAGAGGCTTCGCTATCTTTGAAAAGTTCTGAACGAAGCGACGACAATAACTAGCCAAACCAAGGAAACTCCACACTTCTTTGACATTAATAGGAGGAAGCCATTCAACAATTGTCTTCACAGTTTCCGGGTTGACTGCAATGCCCTTGGCAGAGATGACGTGACCAAGATAGGTTACTTGAGGCAGCCAAAACTCACACTTTGAGAACTTTGCATACAAGCGGTTCTCACGAAGCTTGTTTAGGACACACCGAAGGTGTTCTTCATGTTCTTCCTTTGACTTAGAATAGACTAGGATGTCATCCAGATAGACCACAACGAACTTATCAAGATACTCCATGAAAACCGAGTTCATAAGCCTCGAGAAGGTAGCAGGTGCGTTGGTGAGACCGAAAGACATGATCGTGTACTCATACAGGCCATAGCGGGTGGTGAAAGCTGTTTTAGGAACATCTTCCTTGCGAATTTTGATTTGGTGATAACCACTTCTCAAGTCAGGCTTAGAGAACACCACAGCTC
The DNA here is from genome assembly GCA_030063025.1 of Avena longiglumis. Lineage (NCBI taxonomy): Eukaryota > Viridiplantae > Streptophyta > Magnoliopsida > Poales > Poaceae > Avena > Avena longiglumis. Next base: position 184,939,908 of record CP125974.1, on the reverse strand, counting down.
CAGCTAGCTGATCGAAGAGATCATTAATCCGCGGAAGGGGATATTTATTCTTGATGGTTTTAGCATTGAGAGCCCGATAGTCCACACAAAGTCTATCAGTCCTGTCTCGCTTCTTCACAAATATTGTTGGGCTACCCCAAGAAGAGGTACTGTGTTGAATGAAACCCAACTTCTCTTGTTCATCAAGTTGACGTTTGAGTTCAGCCAACTCATCAGGACCCATTTTATAAGGACGCTTGGAGATAGGAGCCGTTCCAGGTTCAAGCTCAATTACAAACTTAACCTCACGATCCGGAGGCATACCCGACAACTCTTCAGGAAAGACATCTGGGAACTCACAGACCACCGGAACACTATGAATAGCTTCCATAGCATCATTATTCAGAGCCCCCAAAGAGAAAAGCTGGATAGCAGGATTCAAACTTGGAGAATAGACTATATGGCCTTCAGGAATCTTCAGAGAAACCGAGCGTTCAGCACAATCAATCACAGCTGCATTTGCTGTCAACCAATCCATGCCCAAGATGACATCAATGTCAGAATTGCCTAGAACAATTAGGGACGCCGAGAACGAAGAGCCACCAATCTCAATTTGATTGCCATGGCTGATTTTTGAAGCTGCCATTGTTGCTCCAGGAGAAAGGACCATTAACCTCTTAAGGAGAGGATCCAACGCTAACCCATTCTCATTTGCAAACTTGTTAGAAACAAATGAATGCGATGCACCAGAATCAAACAAAACTCGTGCATGGACTGAGTTAACGGATAGCATACCCATCACAACTCCAGGTGCATGCTCAGCTTGAGCGGCGTTGGCACAGTTGGCACGAGCAACAGTAGACCCGGGCTTGGTGTTGATGTTGAGAGCCCGAGGTGGTGGTGCACGAACCAAAGGAGAGCTTGCCGCAGATCTTGGAGGGGGTGGAGGAAGAGCTTTGTTTTTCATCGGATGGCTCAAACAACTCCTGTAGTACTGGCTCATGGGATGGAGGAACAAGCTTCGGTGGGGTTTAAAAATAAAGGCTATGCATTACTTGGGATTCAATTTAATGCAATCGCGACTCGATGATGCAAGAATAAGATAGAGGCAATAGGTACTATATGTATGCAAGCATGTGGTAGTGCTTGCCTGGTAGCTCAGTTGAAGCGAGAGAAGGATCTGGGTAGTGCTCCTGGGTCTCTTGATATATCCCCTGCTCAGCGTCTATTCGAAGAAGAACTAAGCAAACAAGGGCCAACATAAATACAGTGCACAAGCATATTAATAACATGCGACAATCAAACAATCATGCCATGATGAATGATGCACAAGTTGCATGGCAATAATGTAGCATGGCATGGGTGAGGTGTAGAATACAAGAAATAAGCATTTTATTGAGTTTTGGTCACATTTTATCCTCATATTAGTTGCTGTATACTTTATATTTGTATGATGCATGCTGAAATTCAGAACATGGAATGCATAAACAGAAAGGTCTCGTCGAGCTGATCATTTTAGACATATCATTTGTTAAATTTGGAGTTGTAAGTCAAAAGTTATTAATTAATTAAGAAAAGGGCATTTTATTGTAATTTAATTCAACTTGAAATTTTAAGTGCTCAAAATATATTTTGGATGGCATATTTGAATTCCTCACATTTTTCTGATTCAAAAACATATATTATTTGTATTATTTGAAATTATGAATTTAAATTTATTTTAAAGTCAAAATTAGTCAAATTAAGTCAAAGTCAAAGGTTTGACTATTTTAAATCAATTCTGAAAATATTTGATTAAAGATTTGAATTAACATTCAAAAACAAAACATTTTTCATATAAGGTTTGAATTCAAATTCCAAATATTTAAATAGTTATGAATTTATTTGATATTAATCATTTACTGAAATTTTAATTGATTTAAGAAATATCTGAAGGTTTTTCTTACTCGGTCTAGAGCTACCCAAAGCCACTGATCAGTGGGGTCACAGTGCCTGGCCCATCACATGAGTGAACGCACGGGGGCGTGCCACGTGGGCAACAGCGGGGCTGCGGGTTGGAAGCCAAAAAGGAGGAGGGGCTTTTTGCAAAAATCGCTTGGACCCGTCAGTAACCTGACGAACTGAAGTTTGGATCGCAAAAGAATTGATAGCTCGTGCCGATGTTGCGATGAAGAGGGCGAGCGCTATGATTGGAATTTGGTGACGCCGTAAAAACGAGAATTGTAGAGGGCACGAAGGTCTTCGATATTCGTTCAGGAATCCTCGGCTAAAAAGGACCAGAGCGATCGGTAACTCGCCGGGAACAGAGACGAAACTGCTGCTTGCACAGCGAAAACGGCCAGCTTCCGGCAACGGTGGCGAGCTCGTCGGTGCACCAAAAGGGGTGTGCAGTAGCTCGATGGAAAGAGGGGAGATCCTTCTACCGTCCAGTGCTCGTGGATTTGACTGAGATGAACCTACCGCGAGCCTCAAGAAAACCTATGCGAGAGAGATACTGCGGTACGGCCGCTATCTGCGGATCTTGCGCATGCGGTGGTTACCGACGACGACGGCGATTCAAGCGGCATGATGCGAAGAAGGTGGAGAAAAAGAAGGGGGAAAGGAGGTGGCACTCACCTCGACCAATTCCCGCAAGAATTGGGGTCGGGGACGGAGGGATATGGACAGGGCGGTGGCGACGGGCGGCCTGCTTGGACATGACCGAAAAGAAGGCGAGGAGGAAGTCACCGGCAGCTCCGGCTCCTCCTCCTGCTGTGATTCCGAAGAGGCGGAAGTGGCGGTCCTGTCCCTAGGCTCAATCGCTCCCGCTGGCGGCCATGGCAGCTCCACCTCTATGCTCCCCTCACTGAAATTTTGGCACGAGGGAGGCGCGGTACGGAGGAGAGGAAGAGGGGGGATGGCGGCGCAGGGAAGGAAGAGGGCTAGGGTTTTGGAGGACGCTCGGGGATAGATAAGAAGGGGCAGGTGGTGACGCGGCTGACGGGAGGCACGCCACCTTCCTTCCGCTTACTGCAGAGAGAAGGGGTCGAGAGGAAGGCGGTGAAGACGGGCAGGCGTCGGGAAGCGAAGGGTACCAGCCGTGGAGGAAGGTGGGCGGAGGAGGAATTGCTTTGGTAGGTTCTTGCTCTCTTGGGCTGCTGGGCCCAAGGTGAAATTTCTGCTCCTCTCTCACTATTTTTCTTCTCCTTTTTATTTATTGGTTTTGTTTGTTTCAAATCCAACAAGCATTTTATTTCAAATCCTTTTGAACCTTGCAGATAGTTTTGAACAGAGAATTTTGGGAATGCCAAAGATAGAAAGGAGGGAAAAATAGAAGTGGGGATGAGTGATGCCCACATAGATAATAGATGTATGTGCCATTTTGGCATTTTACAAGATTAGTGGCTTGAGGGTTTTAGAAAAGAATAAAATCATTTGTTAACTATGGAACCCTAGCAATGAATTCCCACATTGTAGGAAACAAAATATAGATAGGTAAAAGAGGTGGAGATATTTGTGATAGCAACTACACAACCAAGACAAAACAAATGCAAGCTAGATATGATGCTCAAATGCAAGGTGGCATGATGACATGAGCATGATATAATTATGATGCAACAATTATATATTTGAAGTAGCCATTATATAACTAGACCAAGTAGCATTACAATTGTTAGACAAATGGGACGCTACACTCGGCTGGGCCAATATTCACCTTACACTGGCTAGGCCGGTGTGCGCCTTAGCCGGCTGGGTCGGCATTCTCCTCCTACATGGGCTAACATCCCCCGACCCTAGCTGGGCTAGCATTGCTCGACCCCCACCTCGGGCCGACGTCACCTTATACCGACTAGGCCGTTATCTTACTCGGACGGACCACCTTACTCCTTCCCGGATGGGTCGGTATCGATCTCCTGGGCCGGCACCGCTGCTACTTTGACCAGCCTCGTCATCGATCTCGTTCCCTCATCGCCCCAGGTTGCCACCTCTACGCTTCACTATACCTCAACAGGGCCTCCTCCAGCGATGCTACCTTTGCTACGCCTCCCCCAGTAGCCTCTTCACCGAGCCTTTACCCCGACGTATGCCATACTGTTGCTTCTCCTGTTCTACGTCGACAAGTTACCCCAACTCTTAGTTACATCACACTAACTCATCCACTTGCTGCAACATGGATCAATCCCTCGTCATCCTCTACCTCGACCACGACCAAGGCCCCTCCAAGTCCTTTGCCTTATGCTGGTCTTGGGACGCCCCTAGCTCAGCCGGCACACACTACATCGACAAGTACAAGCTGCTTCCTCATCCTTAGGAGAGGATAAGATCGGTGACTACGAGATATTAAAGACAAGCACTAGAGGACAAGGCAAAGGATAGACAAGACGTGGAAAGCCCATGCTTTGCCGGTTAAAAATACCCTAGTAGTCACATCGTGAATAGTTGATGAGACCCCAGTGTAGGTGTTCGTAGCATGGAAAACAAAAAAATCTATCGCATGAACACACACAAGCCAAGATCTAATCTACGGCTGGGCCAGTGTTCACCTTACACCGGCTAGGCCGGTGTGCGCCTTAGCCGGCTGGGTCGGCGTTCTCCTCCTACATGGGCTAACATCCCCCGACCCTAGCTGGGCTAGCATTGCTCGACCCCCACCTCGGGACGACGTCACCTTATACCGACTAGGCCGTTAGCTAACTCGGCCGGACCACCTTACTCCTTCCCGGATGGGCCGGTATCGATCTCCTAGGCCGTCATCGCTGCTACTTCGACCAGCCTCGTCATCGATCTCGTTCCCTCATCGCCCCAGGTTGCCACCTCTACGCTTCACTATACCTCAACAGGGCCTCCTCCAGCGATGCTACCTTTGCTACGCCTCCCCAGTAGCCTCTTCACCGAGCCTTTACCCCGACATATGCCATACTGTTGCTTCTCCTGTTCTACGTCGACAAGTTACCCTAGCTCTTAGTTACATCACACTAACTCATCCACTTGCTGCAACATGGATCAATCCCTCGTCATCCTCTACCTCGACCACGACCAAGGCCCCTCCAAGTCCTTTGCCTTATGCCGGTCTTGGGACGCCCCTAGCTCAGCCGGCACACACTACATCGACAAGTACAAGCTGCTTCCTCATCCTTAGGAGAGGATAAGATCGGTGACTACGAGATACTAAAGACAAGCACTAGAGGACAAGGCAAAGGACAGACAAGACGTGGAAAGCCCATGCTTTGCCGGTTAAAAATACCCTAGTAGTCACATCGTGAATAGTTGATGAGACCCCAGTGTAAGTGTTCGTAGCATGGAAAACAAAAAAATCTATCGCATGAACACACACAAGCCAAGATCTAATCTACGAGATCAGTGCAACGAGTTTGTAGAGTACTAACCCTCGTAGATCCAAAGCATTTAACGAGATCAGATTCTCGTGGTTGATGTAGTCGATCACTTGCCGATCTCAAGATCATGTAGATAATCCTTCTGGCGCCACGTTCCGGCAGCGCTTTCGCAGTCGGTCACACATTCGGTACTCGATGAAGACCTTCCTCTCCCTAGTTCCAGCAGGCAGTGGAGGATGTAGATCCTCCTCACAATTCCAGCTGCACGACGGTGTGGTGGTGGAAGTAGAGGAGTAGATCCCGCAGGGCTTCGCCTAACCTGGAGCGAGTATGGTGGATTAGAGAGAGTCTCGGTAACTAGGTTTTAGAAGCTGAAGGGTGGAGGTGGCTGATGACCCACAAGTATAGGGGATCGCAACAGTCTTCGAGGGTAGTATTACCCAATTTATTGATTCAACACAAGAGGAGCCAAAGAATACTTACAAGCCTTAAAAACTGAGTTGTCAATTCAGCTACACCTGGAAATAGTTCTTGCTCAAAGAATTTTATTAGTAGCAACAGTTTGGTAGTAGCAACAACAAAGCAACAACAACAGTAGAACAAGAGTAATAGTAACAGTAATAGCAAATAGTAGGATTCGAGTGTGGTAGGCATAGGGATGGATGGACGGGCGTTGCATGGACGAGTCTAAACATGTAACTTCAAGATCTAGGGAAATTGCAGATAAATAAGAATAAGCATCCAAGTACTAAACAATCCTAGGCATGTGCTCCATATATATTCATGTGTGCTCGCAATGAGAACTTGCACAACATCTTTTGTCCAGCCAGCTCGTTACAACATGGCCTCAAGGGAACTACTGGAAATTAAGGTGCTCCTTTTAATAAAGCACCGGAGCAAAGCATTAACACTCCGTGAACACATGTGATCCTCACATCACAGCCATCCCCTCTAGTTGTCCCAATTTCTGTCACTTTGGGGCCTTTGGATCCAGACAATGATATGTGTACAGAACTTGCAGATAAGATCACAAACAATACTATCATAATGATTCAATAATTAGTTTAGATCTGAGATCATGGCACTCGGGCCCTAGTGACAAGCATTAAGCACAACAAGTTGCAACAAAGTCAAATAGCACTAATAGAGATACTAGGCACTATGCCCTAACAATCTTATTCGATTACATGATAGAACTCATCCAATCCCTACCATCCCCATAGCCTACAGCGGGGAATTACTCACTCATGGATGAGGGAAACATGGATGGTTGATGGAGAGGCGTTGGTGATGACGATGGCGATGATCCTCCCCAAATTCCCCGTCCCGGCAGGGTACCAGAACGGAGTTTCTAGTTCCGAATCTTCGTTTCTGGTGGTGGCAGCGCAGCGGAACTCTTCTTGGAAAAACGCCAAACCCCCCTCGGTTTTTAGGTCAAGAGGCTTCTTATAGGCGAAGAGAGAGGCCGAGGGGGTGCCTGAGGTGGCTGCACCCCCCAGGCGTGGCCAGGCCTGGCCTGTTCCTGGCAGGGGTGTGGGCCCCCCAGGCCTCCACTCCGTCTCGTACTCTGGCTCCGTGGATCTTCTGGTGAAATAGGATTTTTGGCATATTTTCCGGGATTTTTCCTGATAGTTGATTTTCTGCACAAAAACTAGACACCAAGGTAATTCTGCTGAAAACAGCGTCAGTCCGTGTTAGTTGTATCCAAATCACACAAGTTTAGAGGAGAAACAATAGCAAAAGTGTTTGGAAAAGTAGATACGTTTTGGACGTATCAACTCCCCCCAAGCTTAGCTTATTGCTTGTCCTCAAGAAATTCAGTTGAAAACTGAGTGCGATAAAAGAACTTTCACAAACACATTTGCTTCATATGATGTATATATTCTCAACACAGGAGTAGATACTTAAACCATTCATAATAAAGAGTATGCAATTAAGTCTACTCAATAGTCATTGCAAGCTATGAAGAGATTCCAACTCAATAATAATAAGTAGCATGAAACATAAACATAAGCAACATTGCAATGCTCATAAGAAGGTATGATAGAGTGGTATCTCGCTTGCCTTTGTTTGTAGAGCACAATATAAACTCCAAGGCATCTCTGAAGTTCAAGTGAAGACTAGAAGTAAAGATATCATAGATACAAGCATCAAAGTCATGACATAATTAACCAAGTTTTGAGACAAACATAAGAATGACAACTATGCTCTCAAGAAGGTGCTCATAGAATAAGTGGTGACGCAACAAGGACGTGAAAAGGTTTTGAAAAGTTTGAAAGGCTTCCTAATACTGAAAGTAAGGTACTCATTAGCTTTGAGCTCTCATTGCCCCTTTCATAGGCATCTTTATATGGTTAAGGTGAAAGTGAGGTCCAATCTGAGTTATATGCTTGACAGACCATAAACTGGAAATCCCATGTCCCTTGAGTACGAGGGCCGCTCCGCATGCTACTCAAATTTAGTTACATGTAAGTTCTTGTCATTGTAAATACATGCGTATCATAGAGAACCGCCAACGGGGTACCCCTTGCACATGGTACAGGAGCTATCCCATAACCAAAATGACATGGCAAGCAGACAATGAGCATCTCATCGATCTTTTTATTTACTATTTGCATAGATTTTTATTGAGGAGCTATCACAGAATGCTCATTATGGTGCTGCTGCAAGTTTCCACCATGATTAGGCATGGCGTAGGCTAGCGGCCCAGGCGTTTCTCTAACACAATGTATATAACTCCATGGACTTACAAGCTCCCCTTTTATTTCACACCGACGACATCCGCAAACAAAATAGCAAGGTATCAACGGGATAAATATCCAAAAAGTGTTGAAAACGTTCCCCGTGACAGCACTGTTCTGCTAACTCCCAACATATAATTTGCAAGCATATAACTTTCATGGACAGGTTACAATGGTTCGAGTTTATTAAGTGCAAGAAATAAAATGTGCCATCAAGTTCATGAGAGCTTTACTAACTAACTTTCTCAAAGAAGTCAAACATTTTATTTGGAAGAAAACAAGGCATATAGAATATGCACTGAATAGCAAATGATGCTAATAGGTAGGTATGGTGGACACTGTTGGCAATATTGGTTTTTGGGAGTTGGATGCACAAATAGAGCTCATACTCAGTGCAAGTGAAGGCTAGCAATAGAGAGGAAGCGACAAACGAGAGAGCAATAACTATCATAATCATGCTTGCAACAAAACAAGACTAATTATGGCATGAAAGTGATACAAGAACTTTGAGGCAAAATAAACCATCGAGGCTTTCTGACTATTTTTTACTCATATGCATGCATGAGCATGTGCCAAGTCGATTCACATGAAACATTCAGAGGAGGATACCACAATATCATACCAAGTTATGAATAAAACAATGTAAGCAAACATTCATATGACATGCTACAAACTATTAGCAATCTGGAGCTAATCATAAGCAAGCAAGAACTAGTAAGCATTCATAATAACATACAATTTACATGAACAGACTAAGCATGCTCACAATGATGAGTATATGTACAAAAATGAAAACAAATAGAGTTTTTTACCAGCCTCTTACCACACCTCAAGTTGTCTTAATCTTCATTATTGCCCTTCACTTGTGTGACTTGAATAATAACATGAAACCAAAATCCACTGAGGACGGCTGAACCCTGCAAAGAACTCACAAAACCAAAGAAGAACAATAACTATTTTTGGTGTTTTCAATGTTTTAAAGCAAAGAAACAAAGCAAAAGCGGCAAACCAAAGCTAAAAAGCAAATAAACAAACCAAAATAAACAACAAAAATATTTTTGGTATTTTTGTGTTTTGAGATAGCAGAAACAAAAACCAAAAATAAAGCAAAACAATGGATATACAAATAACCGATGAAACATAATATATATATGAGTGTGATGTCGGTATACCTCCCCCCAAGCTTAGGCTTTTGGCCTAAGTGGGGCTCAACTCCATGGTGACCAAGTAGGTGCACCTCTGTAGTATGCCGAGGAGGCCCCTTCGTCCTGGTAAGAGCTCGAGGACTCCCATGTGTAGTGCACAGAAGGGTCATATGAGGGCGCGCCCCCTGATAGTGTCCATGGAAGCCAAGAATGCGCCGCTTCTCATCTATATCCTCCTTGGAGCGCGACAAAGGTCCCTGGGAAATACTGAACAAAGTGGTTTGGGGTAGAGGGATCTCTCTCTTCCCCATCAGTAAACAACATTCTATAAACCATCCTCTCAAGGGTAGATCCAGTAGTGACAAAGTGATGCGCTTTCATGGCAGCAAGATCAAGCCTCTAAGGAGTCAAAACTGTATCATTTGGATCAATAGCAAGGTCCAAGGCAACAACAACACATGCATCAATAATTCCCCCATAAATGGGTCCCTTAGCAGCGAAGCGATGAGCAATGAGAGAAACAAGATTGTACCTGATTTCATTGTTGAGCGCAGCAGCTATGAAGGCCAAATGATAGTTGGAAATATTACTAGTGTTCTCCCTACCAAGAAGACTAGTGGCAAGATAATAAGCAAAGTACCTAATAGCTGGAAGTTGAATATTTCTTATCTTTCCAAGTTGGGCTCTACAGTCATCATCATTAGTTATCCTGCGGTAGAGCTCCAACAAATCAACGGGTTGAGCTGGAATCTTCTTCACCGACCCAACTGTACCAAGGCCCAGGCTCTCACAAAATTTCTTCAATGTCATGGTGTAAGGCCTGCCATAAATTTTGAAAGACACGTCTGGTTTGAACATGCTGTTAGCAAAAGAGAAGCTCTCCACAAATGATTTAGTGAGCGTAGCATATTGCACGCTCTCATCCTGCATATAACTTGTTAGTCCAACCTGCGGCATCCCGCAAAACCACTACTAGAAAATCGCGTTGAATTTGTGCATTGCATCGTCATCATCATGCATTGGTTGCCAAAACTGTTTTCGCAAAGCCCGTTTTGTTTTATAAACGCCCCATCTTTAATCAAGTATCAAACCCGGGTCGCCGGAATATTTTGTTTGTTGCCATCGGTTTGCAAATGGTGTTATTTAAACAAATAAAAATTATATTTATTTTAGTAGGGGCAGTCGAACGGGCCAACCCAACCCGAACGACTACCCCTGTTTTTAAAACGGTCCAGCTGAACCCGACCTTCTAATCCTATTCCTACCAGTTAGTCTACCCAACCCTCCTCTCCACCTCACCCTGCCCAATGGCCTGCTGCCACCTCACCCCTCTTCCTTCCCCAACCACTCATAGTCTGCCACATCACCCTAACCTCTCCACCACTCAACCCACTCACCCATCCCACCTGCCCCACACGCACACAGCAACGCACGCACACCCGCCCGACACACCTGTGCCACACAAAGACACTCACCCACGCCTAACCCTCGCTGGCCCCTGGCGCCCACCCACCCCTGCCCCGCACACGACGCGCGGCGCCGACCATCTTCCTCCTCCCGCACGTCTCTCCCTCCCCCGCGTTTCTTCTCCCTCCTCTGGCTCCTTCCTCCGCCAACCATCCGCGCCGACGCCCACCTCTTCCGCCTCCGCGACGGCCGGCCCTCCTCGCCTCGCTCCCCTTCCTCCGCGCGGGCTCGCGCCGCCTCCGCCGGCGTGCGGCTCCGCCCGCCCGTCTCCTCGCCTCCCTCATGGCGGCCCTCCCTCGCGTCACTGCCGCTCGCCCGTTCGAGCTCCGCCTGGGCTAACGCCGCCGCCGTTCTTCCTCCGGTCATCACCGCTGCCCCGCCTCTCTCCGTCTCTCGCTGGCGACGCCCTCCGCGGACCTCATGAGCCCGACTAATCGGCGCCCCACGCGTCCCGCTCGAGCCCGTCGGCCTCCTCCCTCGGCCTCCCCGCCGCCGCCTCGCCGTTCTGCTTCGCGCCGCAGCGCCGAGCGCCTGCTCCTCAACCTCGCCGTCCCCGACCCCGCGCTTCCCGCCGCCGTCGCCAGGACCTGCGCCCTCCTCCCCAGGATCGAGCTCGCCTGCCACCGGTGCCCCGCTCCTCCCAGTCGTCCGCCCGCGTGGACGCCCGCCGCCCGCCCTGCCCGCAGCAAGCTCGCCCTCGCCCGCGTCCGCGCGCCCGCCCGATTCGGCCTGCCTCCCGCCCGGCAGCCTCCCCTTGCCGCCCGACAACGTCGCCCGTCGCTGCGGGCCTCCGCCTTCACCGCCATGGCTGCCCCGTGCATCGCGGCGTGCGCTGCGCCTCATCCACCCAGCGTCCTCAGGCGTCGAGTGTTTTGCCCAGGCCCGCTCCCTGCAACTCAGTACAAGGACGACAAGTTCTTCAGTGACCCAGTCGGGCGCCATGATGAATCGGTGTAAGATGTGTTGGAACTCTGCAGATATCGCGGTCAAAGTCCAAAACGAGCCTGTTTGAGACGCCATGATCTTCGAAAGGTGAACCGGTGCAAGTTGGGTGCGACAATGCCTCCTCGTTGACAAGTAACCACGACCACCGCCAAGATCTTCGGCCTACACCTTTCGCCAAGAACTCCATCTCGGAACTCCAGGCTCAACCTCATGGATCCGAAGCCCGGGGCCCGATCCCGGTGAATCAAGGCCACGCCAGGACCCGAACCTGAAAAACACCCGGATCCGCCGGTGCCGAACCCAAGACCGACATCGTCACCGAGAACTCCGCCCAGACACCAAGTTCTGCACCCCGACGCCAAGTCCGACCCGACCCGTGGAACCCGACAAGATCTGCACGATGACAAGAACGACAGCGACCCGGAGGACCCGATGCGCCCCGATCGGGAAATCCGCTGTCCCGACGCCGAACCAAGTCCGGCTTCCCGGATGCCGAGGTCACCGACACAGGACAACAAGATCTACCCCCCCCGCTATCCGAGACCGCTTCCGTCGAACCCTGGACCCCGAGACCGACCCCGAACCCCGAACCCCGGAACCCCAAGATCGTCGAGAACCCTAAAGTGTGACCCTTATCCGAGAACCCTATTTTATAACATAATACAACTTGTTGCATATTTAATTGTCATTCTCGCATGCATATCTGTGGTTTGGGGGCCTTATGCCGATTCACCTAATAACTAAATATGGGGCCCATATGCGGGCAAATCTAGCCTTATATTGGCCTCATTTAAACTTGTGTAGCGAACCAATACTATAATCTTGCCTTGTTAAAACAGCATTTAAATTGCGGGGTAGCTAAACAACTTGAACCATCTAATTATTGTCGGGACCCCGGTTCCGCTTAATATGACCTAATTGCATCGCACCTTTGCCGTGTCATCCATCATACATGCATCATGCCGATCTCCTGCCGTGTATTAAATAGTGCATCCGGTGTTCTTCTAGTGTTTTGCTTCTTCGCGGATAAGGCCGTTGAGTTGATGTGAGCTTCGCCCCGTTCTTCGGATGAACCTTCGTCAATGTTTTCAGGCGAGCATCTCCCTCTTTCTACCTATCTTACTTTTATAGCCTTTATTCCCTCCTGTTGATCTATTGCTATCTGTGTTGCGATGCTTTAGTTTCCGTACCTGTGATATACCGTGCAGCCCTATATTGCCTTGGACACACCCTATTACCTGTTGTTTGGTAGATAGTTGGACTTGCGCGTCGTAGTTGCTTGCTCAAGTGCTGATGTGTGTCGTCATATGCCACGATTCTTGATGTATTGCCGCATGTTGATGTTGGAGATGATTCTAGTTTTACTTATCGTCACTTTAATTTCTGTTTAACAACTAAAATTGAAATAAGCGAGGCATCGGTGGGTGATAGATAATATTTGGTTTCGAGCGCCCACTTGTGTCCCGTAAGACCCCGAGTACTTGATACTGTTCCTTGATTTATCGCGCTATCCACATCCGGAGGTATATGGGACCCCGAGCGAGCTTGATTCGTCTTATTTCTTGGGGCCACAAACTAGTTTGAGGTTTTATTTACGATCCTGTACTTATGCCATGCTACTTTCAGTATTTAAATTGTGCGAGATAGCACACTGTCTGTTTAGGAAGGCGGAGTGATTACGCTGTATCGACACCCGAGTTTTGGGTTCCCGATCGCCTGACCATTGGCGCTAACCTTGAGTCCGTCTCAAGCTAGCTTACTTGCGGGATCTACTCAAAGGTGGCCCCTGAAATATTTCTGAATCCTGTGATTGTTCAGTCGTGAAAGCCTCGTTGGGTTTTGTTTTGGTTTTTCCGAGGTTGATCGAGCGTGTGTTGCTATTGGTGCACCCCGGCCGGGTAAAACTTTCTGAAAGCCGTGTCCGCGGATATGGACGACTTGGAGCACAGTATCTCGATCATAGACAAGCATAAATAAAGTTTATTGCTCTAAATTTGACTTATAATGACTAGTAATCAGCTTCACTATAATGGAATGGCTAAATAATACTGCCCACAATTGCTTGTTTGAATTGTCGCTTGCGACCATTGTACCTGACTAGTAAGTATTGCAACTACAACGAATTGGCTGAATAAAAGTACCAACAACTGCCGGGTTTAAGGGTTATATCATGCTATTCATATCTGATTAGTAAGTGTTGCCACTATAACGGAATGGTTAACTAAAAGTGCCCACTGCTTATTTTATCAGGACGATTAACTAAACCTGACTAGTAAAGTGCCGCAACTATAACCGAATAAGTAAAACTGCCAACCGTGTGAGTTCCTCGGTTGACTTCCTCGTTTGGTCTCGAGGGGGAAACACCAGGATGGGTTTGTTTGGTGATAGCTTCAGGTTGGATCCGGTTAGGTCATTCTTATCCCTCTCTGATTGCCGCCAGTTGTATCGAGTCTCTATAGGTTGTTTAGTGCATCTTTGCCGCTTGATCCACCATACCTATGTAGGCGAGGACCGCCAATTCTAGCCTCGCCGTGTCTTGGCCTCGATCGACGCTCCTTCTTTTTCCTTTGCCCTTTGTCGGCACCCTTTTGTTTAAGCAGGTTTTGAGATCGGCGTCGTTAGCGGGGTTACCCTTCCGGCTTGGCACAGGCGGGTTATGGACGCCATTGGTTATTCTTCAGGGCTCTTAGCCCCATTTGCATCTTGTCCGTAGACGGACGCTATATCGTTTTCCAGGTGATTTGGATCTTTGTATATTATATCTTTATTCTTGACTCTCTGAGTCGCTGTTATATATGTCTGTTCTGTGGGTCCCATCGAGGACTGTTGTGTAATGTTATTGCTTCGTTTTCCACCCGCACGAAAGTGCCTGGTGGGCACCTTTGAATCGTTTCTATGCGGGTTTGGTGAATTTTGCCCAAACTTGCATAGGTCCGATTCTGAGGGTGTTACACAACCCTCCGAACCAAGGTTAGAAAATCCTCGAGAATCCCAGCAGCCTGCAAAAAGGTTGGGCCAGGAAAGGTGGAAGGATGCGCATCCCCCTCATCTCCCTCGTCGCCAAATCTCGGTGTAATGAGATCCTCATTGTATGAGGGCCTAGCTCGGGAGGATGATCTTGAAGGACTTGCCCTCCTAGGTGCATCACTCTCAAATATTTCACCAAATGTGTGTTTGTCCATGACCTCTTTTTTTCTGAAATTTTTAGACAAAACATCAAACCAAGTGATTTCCGAGTTGATAAATGATGATAAACTACTATAGGAACTTGCTAGAGGGCTACACATGCATCAAAATGAAATTTCTAAGCATAGCATGCAAGCTCACACACCTGACACCTATAGCAGCAAAATACTCAAGATACAATTTACCAATCACAAATCTAATTAGACAAGTGGAGGAGGCACATACCAAGGAGCAATCCCTCCAAAAATCAGTAGCAAAGATGGGCTGAGCAAGGAGATCGAAAATCGGGAGCAAGAACAGCAAGAACTCGAGCTTGAGAAAGTTTTCCAGTGTTTTTGGGAGAGAGAAAGAAGATGGCTGGGAGGAGACACCTTGGAGGGACCCAGGTGGGCCACACCCCAGCCAGGCGCACCTTGGGGGTTGGCCGCGCCACCCAGGGGTGTGCTGTCTTGGGGTGGCCCCTAGGTCACTCCAGGTGTCCCTTTGCCCCTTTTTTCGAGGAAAAATATATTTTGAATTTTCTCCGATTTTTCGGGAAACTTTATTTTTTGCTAATTTTTAGGGTATGAAAATTGATTTTCTAGCAGAAACAGACTTTTTATAAGAAGCAAAAGCAAAAAAAAAACCAAAGCTATAGAAGTTCTAAGACACTCTAGCAAGCAAACAACTAGCAAAACCAAAGCTAACTAGAGGAAAAACAGGGACTAGGAAGGAGAAAAGTAAAAGGGAGCAAGTATAACCACAGTGAAAACATCGTTTTGTTCATTAAAATACTTTTGTTAACAAGGTTGATCAAGTCTTGTTACCAAAACAATCTTATATGAAACAAAAATTTATATTCCACAAAGTGATTATGTTATCTCAATCTTGATAACAATGGTCCAAAATCATAATAGTTTCAAAACTTTCCTGTGGAATGGGACAATATATTTCTCCAACCTTGATGCTCTCAACATTTTCAATGGAATTCAGGCAATAGCTCTTAGCAACCTTCTTGGGGAAATAGATAGTATGCTCTTTGTCATTAATATTAAAAGTTACTTTTCCTTGATTACAATTGATGACAAGACCTGCAGTATTAAGAAAAGGCCTCCCAAGAATAATAGACATATTATCATCTTCAGGCATTTCAAGCACAACAAAATCAGTTAAAAACAAGCAATTATGAGCCACCTGAACAGGAACATCCTCACATATACCAACAGGAATAGTAGTTGACTTATCAGCCATTTGCAAAGATATATCAGTTGGTATCAACTTTTCTAGCTGGAGTCTCTTGTAGAGAGAAAAAGGCAAAACACTAACTCCAGCTCCCAAATCACATAAAGCAGTTCTAACATAATTATTCTTAATATAGCAAGGAATAGTTGGTATACCTGGATCACCAAGTTTGTTTGAAACCTTACCATTGAAGGAATAATTAGCAAGCAAAGTAGAAATCTCCTTCTTAGGAATCTTCCTTTTATTAGAGACAATATCCTTCATATACTTTGAATAAGGAGGCAAATTAATAGCATCAGTCAAAGGAATTTGCAAAAATGAAGGCTTCATCCACTCACAAAACTTGTTGTAGTGTTCTTCCTCCTTTGACTTGTGTTTCTTACCTGGAAAAGGCATAGGTTTCTCCACCCAAGGTTCTCTCCCTTTACCATGTTTATTAGCAATAAAATCTTCCTTAGTGTACCTAGTGTTCTTAGTGTGCTTCTCAGGTTCTTCCTCACCTTCCTCCTTATCAGGAGCATCATCATTATTACCACTTTCAGTTTCAGCATCAGAGACATATATACTATTAGGATGTACAGCAGGTTCAAGTGGTTCCTCAACTATTTTGTGTTTCTTTTTCTTTCTCTTACGAGGACTACCACTAGTTTCACCTTGTTGAGAATCCTGCTCAATTCTTTTAGGGTGTCCTTCAGGATATAAAGGATCTTGAGTAGCTATACCACTCCTAGTTCTAATTCTATAAGCATGTTTATCTCTTGAGGCATTAACTAGCATATCCTTTTGTACCTTAGCAAGTTGATCAATTTGAGTTTGAACCATTTGAAAGTGTTTACAAAGCATTTTAGTATCATTATAGGTTCTTTCCACAATATCTTTCAACTCTTTAATAACTCTAGAGTTTTCCAATAAATGATTCTGAACATGCTTAATAAAATTACCTTGTTTAACAATAAAAATGTCAAGTTCCTCTAAACATTGATCAGGAGGCTTACCATAAGGAATATCACCTTCATCAAAGTGTTGGAGAGAGTGTACATCAATAGTAGATGAGTGGGGAATTGGCTTACATAATTCTTCTATAGGAGGTAGATTATTCACATCTTCAGCTCTAATACCTTTCTCCTTAAGACATTTCTTAGATTCCCTCACCACTTCATCATTTAATGCAATAACTCCTCTCTTCTTTGGTGTTAGTATTGGAACTGGTTCAGGCACAACTGGTTCAGGAGTAATAGGCTCAGGTGTATTTAGCTTAGTTGAAGTCCAATCATCATAATTCTTGCTTATTTTAGACATTAATTCTTCAGCATCTGTAGGAGTTCTTTTCCTGAAAACACAATCAGCAAAACTATCTAGGTATGTTCTAGAATCATCAGTTAGTCCATTATAATAAATATCAAGAAGCTCATTTTTAGGAAATGGACATCCAGAATGTGCATGAATCAAGGCACAGAACCTTGACCATGACTCAGGCAATTTCTCTTCTTCTCCCTATTTAAAATCAAAAAAGTCTCTGCAAAGCAGCATGTCTAGCACTGGGAGGAAAAAATTTCTGGAAGAAAGAAGCAATCAAACAATAAGGGCTATCAATGGAACCAGGAGGTAATCTATTAAACCAAGCCCTAGCTTCTCCTTTGTGTGAAAAAGGGAAGATCTTAGTAACAAAGTATTTGCGCATCTTAAGATCATTAGAGAATAAAGCACTCATAGTGGAAAGCTCATTCATATGAGCCATAGCACTCTCATTTTCAGTCCCACAAAAAGGTTCTTTCTCAATAATGTCCAAATAGGATAAATCAAGAGATAAATCATAATCTTTATCTTTAATATCTATGGGAGAGGTGGCAAACTTAGGATCAGAGGACAGTTTAGGAATAATGGTACGTCTCGCAAGGAGACTCTTAATAGCACTAGGACCATGTGTGTTTTGGCACCCTTCAATAAATTCATCACTAAACTCAATGTAACCATCATTAATATCATATCTCTCTCTAGACTCAGGTGAGCTAACAGGTGTAATAGTGTCTTCACTAGGAGTTTCAGTATTTCCTAGACTAGCCATAGTAGCATCTAGGAAGGGACCTAATGAACCACTCGCATCAAGCACAGTAGAAGTAACATCATGAGTCTCAAAAGTAGTTTCAGATTCAGCAGTAGTAGCAGTGTGTGTAGCATGAGTATATGGTGGTGGTGTAACAAGCTTACTTATAACAGACGGTGAATCAAGAGCAACAAAGGTGTTTAGGACTGTACCTCTTCTTGTAGTGGATGGTAAATAGGAAACTTTCCATCACGAGACTTCCCCATGATGAAAGAAGTAGAAGTGAACAATAATATATCCAAGTGAACTTAAAAATAGCTATGCTCCCCGGCAACGGCGCCAGAAAATAGTCTTGATGACCCACAAGTATAGGGGGATCGCAACAGTCTTCGAGGTTAGTACTACCCAATTTATTGATTCGACACAAGGGGAGCCAAAGAATACTTGCAAGCCTTAACAACAGAGTTGCCAATTCAGCTGCACGTGGAAATATTTTTGGCTCACAGAAGTTTATTAGTAGCAACAGTTTGGTAGTAGCAACAGCAAATCAACCGCAACAGTAGAACAAGAGCAATAGTAACAGTAGTAGCAAACAGTAGGATTCGAGTGCGGTAGGCATAGGGATGGATGGACGGGCGTTGCATGGACGAGTCTAAACATGTAACTTCAAGATCTAGGGCAATTGCAGATAAATAAGAATAAGCATCCAAGTACTAAACAATCCTAGCATGTGCTCCATATATAGTCATGCGTGCTCGCAACGAGAACTTGCACAACATCTTTTGTCCAGCCAACCCGTTGCAGCGGGGCCTCAAGGGAACTACTAGCAATTAAGGTGCTCCTTTTAATAAAGCACTGGAGCAAAACATTAACACTCCGTGAACACATGTGATCCTCACATCACAGCCATCCCCTCCGGTTCTCCCAATTTTTGTCACTTTGGGGCCTTTGGATCCGGACAATGATATGTGTACACAACTTGCAGATAAGATCACAAACAATACTATCATAATGATTCAATAATTAGTTCATATCTGAGATCATGGCACTCGGGCCCCAATGACAAGCATTAAGCACAACAAGTTACAACAAAGTCAAATAGCACTAATAGAGATACTAGGCACTATGCCCAAACAATCTTATTCGATTACATGATAGAACGCATCCAATCCCTACCATCCCCATTGGCTACAGCGGGGAATTACTCACTCATGGATGAGGGAAACATAGATGGTTGATGGAGAGGCGTTGGTGATGACGATGGCGATGATCCTCCCCATATTCCCCGTCCCGACAGGGTGCCATAACGGAGTTTTTGGTTCTGAATCTTCGTTTCTGGTGGTGGCGGCGCAGTGGAACTCTTTCTCAAAAAACGTTGAACCCCCTCGGTTTTTAGGTCAAGAGGCTTCTTATAGGCGAAGAGAGAGGATGAGGGGGTGCCTGAGGTGGCCGCACCCCCAGGCGCGGCCAGGCCTATCCTACGCCTGGCAGGGGTGTGGGCCCGCCAGGCCTCCACTCCATCTCGTACTCTAGCTCCGATCTTCTGGTGAAATAGGATTTTTGGCATATTGTCCGGGATTTTTCCTGATAGTTGATTTTCTGCACAAAAACTAGACACCAAGGTAATTCTGCTGAAAACAACGTCAGTCCGTGTTAGTTGTATCCAAATCACACAAGTTTAGAGGAGAAACAATAACAAAAGTGTTCGAGAAAGTAGATATGTTTTGGACGTATCAGTGGCCGGTGTCTAGGGTTTATCTAGGCGGCGGTGGTTTAAAGGAGGCTCTAGGGCGGCGGCGGTTTAGAGGGGCAGCCGGCCTAGGGTTTGGGGTAAGGCCAAGGGGGTGCCCCACGCCCTCCTTTTATAGGTGGGAGGGGTGGCTAGGGAAGTAGGAGTCCTCCTCCAACTCCTCTTGTATGGCCAGCGGCAAGGGAGGGAGGGGAATCCTTCCTCCTCTAGATTTCCTCCTCTCCCTCCATTTCGTTTTGACTTTCATGTTGGGATTTGACTTTTTCAAACTGGAGTTTGACTATTCAAGCTATAGTTTAATTTCTCTCTTCCCATTGCCTAGCCAAGTGACCTATGGTATGATGCAACCATTCCACATTATCTTGGAACATTCCAAGTACCCCCCCGGGGTGGTGGACCTTCCAGAAGCTTCTAAAAGCTTCCGGTGAAATCACCAAAAACATTTCCGAACCCCAGAATTGGACTTCCATTCTGGATCTCCTCGTGATGTCCTGGATCCAATCCGAGACTACAAACAACATTTGATATCTAACTCATTTCCATATCTACTAAATAACATCAAATCCTTAAGTGTGTCTCCCTACGGTTCGTGAATTATGTAGACATGATCAAGACACTTCTCCGATCAATAACCAATAGAGGAATTTGGAAATTCATTTGGATCCCACATGTTTCTACGATGACTTCGTGATCGAATGAACCATTTACATACGATACCAATTTCCCTTTGCCTCGTGATACTTTACTTATCCGAGGCTTGATCGTCTGTATCTCTGCATACCCAGTTCCACCTCGTTACCGATAAGTACTCGTTACTTGTTCCATGATATGTGATACGTTGTGAGCCAGTCACATGCTTGCAAGCCAATTAGATGACATTCCATCGAGAGGGCCCAAAGTATATCTATTTGTCATATGGATGGGCAAATCCCACTCTTGATCCATGTGCCTCAACACATAATTTCAGAATACTCAATGCCACCTTTATAACCACCCAGTTACGAAGTGGTGTTTGACGTCATCAAAGTATCCATCCGGTGATGGTGATTAGCATGATCTCATGGTCAAAGGATTTAGGTTACTATGTATTTGAAATCTTATAGCAAACGAACTATTGAATGACTTGATCTTATTCTACGCTTAACTATAGGAGTGTGTCCATCACATCATTCTTCTAATGATATGACCTTGTTATTACTGACATCCAATGTCCATGATCAGGAAACCATGATCATCTATTAATCAACAAGCTAGTCTAACAAGAGGATTTACTAGGGACTCTTTTATGTTTAGAAAACACACAAGTATTAATGTTTCCTGTTAATACAATTATAGCATGGGATGTAAACATTTATCATAAACATAAAGATATGATAATAACCACTTTATTATTGCCTCTTGGGCATATCTCCAATAGTCTCCCACTTGCACTAGAGTCAATAATCTAGTTTTAAACCTTTGTGCATTCAACACCTATGGCTTTCCGGTGTTGTATATACATGATTGCTAGTGGTTAACTAATTTTCGGATCCGACACTTTCAGGTTCGTGTGTAATTCATGTCTTTGCGTCTCTATGCATCACTCATTCTCTAATGAGATGGCTTTGTATAAATCTGGTTCTTTGGTGAGACCTTTAGTTCCTTAGGATCAAACCATGTCGATACAATAAATATATCTTCATAGTACTAGCCCTCTATGAACCACACCAAGTTTGATAACAAACTACTTGACACAAATGCCCTCTTTTGCTACTACAATAACAATCATATACTTAGCCTTTTGTTGTAGTATCTATCACAATGTCTTAACTTTGGAACTCATCCAAGTCTGTTATGGAATATCCTTTCCATTACATTGTGCCACCCATAGTATAAATTGAGATAAACTTAATTTGTACTTTGTGACAAAACTAGTATCAATGTAATACTTTACAATGAAATATCTATCTATTTATCACCTCTACAAAAATAACATATTCTTAGTTCTTCCAATAGATCATAAGAATATCCTTACTATTGTCCAATGATCATCTTTATGAATCATTCTGGTATATGCTCATAACATTTAGAGTATAGGACATATCTGGATGTGTACATATCACAGTATGATTGAAAAAAAAATACTCTTTGTGATTTCATTCATCAAGTATAAAAAATACTTGAATCTTTGTTTCACTTACCAAGTGTTGATACACTTGAATTTCGATTTAATGCTTTCTGTGTGGCAAGAACCTTTCTTGTCATTTCCATATTGAACTCATTCAATATCTCATCTATGTACATTTGGCACAACCATATTAGCGTCTCAATCTATACATATAGATATTGATGCCAAACATTCAGATTTTTCCCTAAGTATTTCATCTTAACTTGTGTCAATAAAATAAACATCATTTCTAATAAAAAATATGCCTTTCACATAATGCATTATAAATATGTCTTAGCGCTCCCACTTAATTTCGTGCAAATGCAAGCATCTTCATCGCCTCCGATGAAATTAAACCTTTTAACAGTTTCATCACGGTGAAGATTCCAACTCCGCGATGCTTACTTCAACCATTGAAGTATGCATGCTCTTTTAGCATCCTTTGAATCAAAAGAACCCTTTGGATCGTGTCATGTACATGTCTTAGGTAATAGTTCTATTAGAAGAACTTTGTTTTGTTTGTTCAACTACCATATATCAAAATTATATGTAGCGGTTTCT
Organism: Avena longiglumis; assembly: GCA_030063025.1. Lineage (NCBI taxonomy): Eukaryota > Viridiplantae > Streptophyta > Magnoliopsida > Poales > Poaceae > Avena > Avena longiglumis. The sequence goes on along the minus strand of CP125974.1, from coordinate 184,917,408 downwards.
ACATTAATTCGTCTAGACTAAATATCGAACATTGTCGTAAACTCTTTTCCTGACATGTTGACTATTTCATAGATGTGAAACATCCATGCATATTTATAAATCCATATACAACCGGTAGGTTTTACACCTTTCCAGAGGGTCTTCCAAGTTTAAAGCTTGATTTCTCATGTATGGAACTATCACAGATTTTATGGCTTCAAGCCATTTTGACGGAGTCAGGGCCCATCATCGCTTCTTTGCATGTAGTCGGTTCATCATTGTAAAATAACGATTTAACTCTCAAATCTTAGTATTTGATTGTTTACCCGACCTACTTGGTTCAATAGGAACTTAGACCTCCGTGACCACTACCTTTGACGCGCGTGAGCCATGAGCATTGTTGCTGCCTCCGAAACACTTTCCGACGTTGCGCAACTCAACACATATTAGCTAAAGTTCAATAACTTTATCAAAGTTCTATTGTCCTCCCACTTAATTTTTCACGAATTTTTTTGTAAGGTTCCCAACCTTTAATAAGGTAGAGATCCCTGTGTTTACAATGCTAGTCCCTGGATCAATAGCTAGCATCCACAGTTAAGATGTAATATCAAGAAACAAAGGTCATAATACAACTATATAACCAGGAAATAAAATAATATATTACATCTTACATATCTCATTTGGCTATCTTATTACAATGCAGCAGAATATAGCAATAGCATGGGGTCCTTCATCCTCAAAGTGCCACAGGCATACATGTTGGTTGTAGACTTGTAATCCTAATCATTAAACCTCACTAATATAAAACAAACCTGCAACATAACAAGTTACAGCCACAAGGGTCAATACATTTGAATTGTATTGGCAAGTGATACTATGGTAGTATAGTGGAGTCTATCATCTATATGCATTTGGCTAAGTGGAGCTTAGGCTTGCTTTGCTCAAAATAGTTTTTCCTTATCATTTGAAAACACTAAGTTTTTGCTTTGACAAGATTACCCAAGGAACCACCAATAGAAATTGGTGAACCTTAAACCCTTGTTCAACCACAAGTTTTAACTTAGAAATTTGGATGAGGAGATTCTTGATAGCTTCCATGTCTTGATGCTCAAATTGTCCTTTGCCAGGGACATGGCTAAGTACTTAGATTTTACACTCTGCAGAGGTGGTGCACTTTCCCCACAAGACTTGGTTTCACCAAGACAAGATCTTTCAGAAGCCTTCCCTTAGACCAAAATGGACGCGCTCCAACCTATCAATCCCCTACCACCAACTGTCCATTTGGCTAAGTTATTGCAACCTATATGATCCAGGCAGATCCCATAATGCCAAGTGGCTGCACTTGAAGCTTCTCAACATTTGACATCTCAAATCTCTTTGTTCCTGGGTGGCCATCAACAAGTGAGACGCCAAGTTTTCCCCAGCATACTGGACTTGGTGATGCCCAAGTTTTCCCCAGCATACTGGACTTGCATGACCACTCAACACAAACCATTCCTTCCATTCCACCCAGGTGATTCATTCACTTAGTTGTTTTATTAAACAAAACACAAGTCCTCAATATGAATATATATTCCACCCTTGTTTTCTACTAGCTAAGCTAAGCATGATAGTAGTAGGAATCTTAACTTAGGAAAATTCTACTAAGGTTTCATCTACTAGGATTTCCCATAGCATGGTTTATACTTAGCAAAAATTTCATGCAAGTCTTACTTAGAAATATCACTAATGCATAGTGAAAATAATGGGACAAAAGTATGAAGCATTACTTGCCTTTTTGGTAGAGGGTATAAGTTCACTCCTTGATCTTTGTAATCTTCACACACCTCAAGTCACTACAATTCAATCAAGCAAACAATATTTCAATCTACCATTCAAGCAATTCATCACATAAAATGATAAAAACAAAGCAATGCATGCAAGCATGTCAAGGATTGTTTTATTTGCAAAAGTGGTTTCTAATGGTTCATAAACATTTGAAAACACCTAATGGTCATTTTATAGAGTGGCAAAATCATTTGTATAAGATTTTACTTCATAAATCATTTTTACATCAAGTCATTATTTTATGTGGTAAAGAAATGCTTTTAATAAGGCAAAAATCTATAGGTTTCACAAAATATGTTTTCAAACCATAAAACCTTGTGTTTAGGGTCAGAGAGTTTAATTCCAAAACATTTCTCAAAGGTTTCCTTCCAAAACCATTTTTAATAATCAAACCATATTTTTATTTAACTAGAATTGATTTAAATCAAAGATTCATTTTTTTGTTTCACCAAATACATTTTTGAAACCACAATTTGTTTCCTATGGTCAGTATGTTCAAAACACACCTTTTGCCAAAGATTTTATCCTCAAAATCATTTTGAAATAAATTTTATAACCTAAACATGCATACACAAGTTTCTGCAAAAACAAAGAATTTAACAGAAGCTTTTTACTAAACAAAGTGCATGGTTGGCTAGGGCTTGTTTTTCTGAATCCATTGATATAAAGTTTGCAAAATTTGGACGTGTATATTAAAAGTTATAGATTTTACAAAATCTAGCATCTAATAGATCAAATCTGTTTTAATTCAAACGAGCTGGGACACGTGGCTGGTTCTGATTCGCTGATACCGCTTTGCTCGGATCAGCAACGTGGACCGCAGGATTTAAAGCGAATCGTGTGGCGCAGAGGTGCTACTTACCCCTTCGCTCTCGTTCTATCGCATCCGTTCGATCAAGATCTAGCGGCTTGCATCCACTGGTCAAATACTGGCGGCGCTGGCGGTGGTGAACGACGGCGGCGCGCTCTGGCAGTGACCTTGCCGGTGATACAGGAAGCTAGGGAGAGAGGGGAAGGGCTCACCGAGTTCGCTGCGCTTCGCCGATGCTCAACGTGTTCTTGTCTGATGAAGGGGCGCTTGAGATCAACCGGAATTCCTCGCCGTAGTTGTCGTCAGCGTCTGATGCTTGCTGTCGTCGTCGAAGGCGAGCCTACGGGTCCTGCACGAGTGAATGGCGAGCACCTGATGTTCACAAGGCACAGGCGAACAAATTGGCATGAGACTCTAGTCGAGGCGCGCACAGGTTCAGGCGATGAGGCTCACCGGAGTTGTTTGCAGACGACGGTGCTGTCGGTTGACGTCGTTTCCGGCGCTGTGGGTCAGGTGCGGCAAGTCAAAGCCACTGGAAGATGCGTCTGGAAGAGGGGAGCAGGCTGGAGTGGTTGAGGGGACAAGGGGCGGCAGGGTTCGGCCGGAATCGCTCGCGGAGCTCGCCGGGGCAGAGGGCGTTGCAGAAGGAAATTGGGCAGCCTGGGGGCGCCCTAGGGTGAGGCGACTGGGGGGAAATGGAGAGGAGGTGTTGGTGCTTAAGAAGGCATGGTCGCAAGGGCGTTTAATGGTGTGGTTACTGCGTATTAACGCGAGGAAACGGCGACAGAACGGCCGGGGAGGAATGAGGGGCGTGGTCGTCGCGGGGAGGAAGAAGGTGACGTGGCTGTGGGGCTTGGCTGTCTGCGTGTGAGAGAGAGTGGGGGTGGGGTCGTTCTGTCAGCGGCTTTGCGGGTTTATAAGTGGGTGCGAATCGTTTTTCTTCGGGAGAGAGAGGGAAAGGCTGTTGGGCCTTGTTGGGCTGGCCGGCTGGGCTAAGTCCTTTAACATTTTTTTTGTTCTGTTTGTTTTTCTTTTTCTTTTCCTTTATTTTGTTTTGATTTTGTTTGGTCAATTCAAACATTCATTTGAATTCAAACCTTTGCCAAAATTTGTGTAGGTTTAAATACTGATTAATAAGACATTCTGATATCATTTTTTTAGAATAATTTATTTATTCTTTTTAAGTCTTTTATTCAAAAATAGGCTCTAGTTTTAATTAGATAAGATTTTTAAATCTCCATTTAAATTATTAAACTTTCCAAATCCTTTCAGTAGGTTTTTATTTGTTTATTTGGGTTGAATTATTTGGAAAGTATTTAATATGATTCATAAATCATTTGGATTGGGTTTTCATTTAATTCCAATGGAATTAGATATAGTTTTAATTCCTTAAATTTTATGATTTATTTTATTTAATGTTTATTTAACAACTTTTATTTCACTTGGGTAAATTCCAAATATTATTTTATCATGATTTAAATAATTTTTTTATTAGAGATTTGTCTTTATTTAAAATAGGGATAGAATGGTTAATGCCATTTTATTTTATTTTGGAAATTCTTTATCCTTTTATTTTATTTGGATTTGAAATATAATTCATTCCATTTGCTTATGGATTAGGCCAAGGTTTGATTTGGTCTTTAAATATTCTTTATTTAATATTTCTTTCTTCATCTTATAAAATCCATATCTTTTTATTTAGAGATCCAAACTTGGTGATTCCAATTTGTAAAATCTTATTTGATATTTAATTATCACTTTAAATATATTAGGATTATTTGTTCACCATTTGGTATGGATTCTAGATAAGGGCTTTAATAGCTTTGGGAATTCAATTCCTTTATCTTATTAAATTCATAAGATTTTATTTATGGTTCCAATTTAAGTGAAACCAATTTATATGGTTTTATAATATTTCTATTTGTCATTCTTTATCATTTGTAAATGTTTGTTGACAAATTTTATATGGATCAAATCCATAGGCTTGGAGATAACTTGGAAATAATTTTTATTCCATTAGGGATTTAGGATTTATTTTCCAAGTGTTTAAATTTCCAGATGTATTAATGAGGAATGCAGTTTGCTTGATTTGAATTTTGTTGAATTCAAACTTTACCAAAGTTTGTTCAAGGTGGGATTTTTTTTTAAGTTTCCATTTAGAAACAAAAGTTTCTTTTCACCCTGTTTTTCAACAATAATTTATTTTGTTTATTTATTTTTCACATTACAAGATTTGGAAAAATCTTGGGATGTGACATTTTTCTAAAGAAACTTGACGTTCTAAGCGACAAACACTTTTGTCTTCGGTGTTCTAGAGGAATACCCAATGGTTATTCGAAATAACCTACAAAGACATGCTCATCCGACTTTGGTTGTAAACATTTTACTTATGCATAGCATACCAATGTTTAAGAAAGAACAACTTGGGTTTTATCCCATACCATGACTTATATGGTGTCATTTCAACGGATCACTATGGAGCTCTAATGGCTCAGATGATGTAGATCTCGTTGGAATCCCAGAGGAAGGTATGATGAGCACAACAACAAGTTTCCCTCAGTTGTGAATCCAAGGCTATTGAACAAGTAGGAGAAAGGAAACAACTCCCAAGGTGTTGCTAGCAACATGGAACCTCCACAAAGCAACTACAATACTTTGCCCCAGCTTAAAGTGAGGTTGTCAATCTCACTAGTTTTGCTGAAAACAAAGGATTAAACGTATAGTGTGGAAGATAGTATTTGCTTGTGGTAATTGCAGAAAGTAAACAATAAAACAGTAAACAATAGATGGAATATCAATGGAAAGGAATGGACCGGGGTCCACAGTTCACTAGAGGTGTTCTTCATAAGATAAATAACATGTTGGGTGAACAAATTACAACAGGGCAATTGACAAATTGAGAATGCATAACAATGCATGTACTAGACATCTTGATCTCTACAAGATTTGTTTGGGCATTACAACATAATACATAGACCGTAATCCAACTGCATCTATGACTAATAATCCACCTTTAGGTTATTGTCCGAACCCCTTCTAGTATTAAGTTGCAAGCAACAGATAATTGCATTAAGCAAAGTGTGTAAAGTAAACAATACAATTGCCCTTGGACAAAGGATTGTTGTTTTCTCCCTAGTAGCAACAACACATCTACAACCTTAGAGATTTATGTCACTCCCCAGCAGAGAGCATGCAAGATCACAAATAACATAGACATGATAGAATCAATAATCAATCTGATATAGTACTCAATATTTATCGGATACCCGCAAACACAACATGTGGCATTACAAATAGATGATCTTGATCATGAACGGAGCTCACAAGATCTAAACATGATAGCACAAAATAGGAGAAACAGCCATCTAGCTACTGTATGGACCCGTAGTACAAGGGTGAACTACTCACGCATCACTTCGGAGGTTGGCATGGTGATGAAGAAGGCCTCCGAGACGATCTCTCCCCTCTGGAAGTGTGCCGGGAAGAGCTTCAGATCCCTCCCAATGTAGGGATGGAGATGGCGGCGGCTTAGGACTTTTTCGTGGATTTCTGATAGGGTACTTAGGGTTTCTGCCTCGAGGGGTTTATATAGGCAAAGGGGCAAGGTCGGTGGATGCCCGAGGGGCCCACACCATGTCTAGGCGCGACCAGGGTGGGCCCGTGCCTAGGGTAGGTGTGGCCGCCTCGTGGCTCCTCTTCGTCCCTCCTTCGGTCTCTGTGTCATGTCGGAAAAATAGGAACTTCGGCTTTTGTTTTGTCCAATTCCGAGAATATTTCTTTACTAGCTTTTCTAAAACCAAAAATAGAAAAAAATAGGCAACTGGCACTGGGGCATCTTGTTAATAGGCTAGTTCGATAAAATGTATAAACATGCCTCAAAGTGTAGACAAAACATAAGATAGTTGGTACAAAACAAGCATGGAGCATCAAAAATTATAGATACGTTTGAGACATATCAAGCATCCCCAAACTTAACTCCTGCTCATCCTCGAGTAGGTAAGTGATAAAAAGAATAATTTTTGAGGTGACATGCACCATCACAATCTTGATCAAGGTATTATAAAGCATTGATAAATGGGATCAAAGTACTCTAAACATGAACATGAAAGATAGATTTCTAACAATAAGACATAGCAACTATGTTGTAACATGAAAGGCAATACAAACAAAGGATCATGAATAATGCTTTGAAAGACGTTTGTTTGTTTCACATATAGAAAGCATAGCAAGAGTGGTATTCAGCTTGTCCTTCATGGAATAGCAAAACATAAATGCATAGGACACCTTCAAAGTTTATAAGGGTGACTAGATATAAATAATTTAAGAACAAGCAATACCATAATTATGGATCAATCAATAATAAGTTTTGGGACAATGCACATTGAACTAAGAATGACAACTATGCTCTCTTAATTGGTGCATAAAGATAGAAGATGGAGACTCAACATAAAGTAAAAAAAGAAAGGCCCTTCACAGAGGGAAGTAGGGATTTCAAGTTTCATAAAGAGCTTACAAAAATTATGGTACTTACTAGCTTTCAGCTCTCATTGCCCCTATCATAAGCATCTTGAAGTTATTAAGGTTAAAGTGAGGCAAGTATGAGTTATATGCTTGAAAGATCATAAGTTGAAAGTCTCATGCCCCTTGAGTACGAGTACCAGACCTCATGCTACTCAACTTTGTTCACCATCAAGTTCTTGTCATTGTAAATGTAAGTGTATCATAGAGAACCGCCAATGGGGTACCCATTTCACCATGACACAGGAGCTATCCCATATCAAAATGACAAGGCAACAGACAGTGAGCATCTCAGCGATCTTTTTATTTACTATTTACATAGTTTTTTATTAAGTATGCTTCCTCGAATGCCACTATGGTTATGCTGCAAGTTTCCACCATGATTAGGCATGGATTAGGATAGCTGCCTAGGCATTTCTCTAACACATATACATACTCCATGGACTTACAAGTTACCATCTTATTTCACACTGCCGACATCCATAAATAAAAGAACATGATATCAACTGAATAAATAAGTGCAATGTCGAAAGCGGACCCCATGAAAGCATGATTTTGCTAACTCCCAACTTATAATTTTCAAGCACACAAGCATCATAAGATTTTCACAATGGTTCAAGTTTATTAAGTGCAAGAAATAAAATGTGCCATCAAGTTTGTGAGAGCTTTAATCACTAATTTTCACATAACAAAAGTTTAATTTGGAAGATAGATAAACACATGAATATACTTGGAATAGTGTAACACACCATGTATAGGAGTTTATAGTGGAATCTTTGGAATAACTTGGTTTCTTGGGAGTTGGATGCACGAGTAGAGCTTATACTCAGTACAGGTGGAGGCCAGCAAAAGACTGATAGCGACCTACTAAGAGAGCAATAATGGCCATAATCATGCAGAGCGACAAAACATTATTAATTAAAGCATAAAGTGATATCACAAGTCAAAAACTAAATGATCATAGAGGCTAAGGTGACTGGTTCATAGTCTTAACATGGTGTAAGCATGTGCCAAGTCAACCCAAATAAAGCATCAAAGGAGAATACCACATTATTATGCTTTTGTATGCTAAAACAACGCATGATTCTTTCATTGCACATTAAGCAATCTCAATTGTTTGAAACAAGTCATGCTACAACAATAATTACTAAGTATATGGTCAAAGCAACATCTAACATGACATGATAAAGTCTAAGCCATAGTCAAAACAAGCTTCCTTTTGTTCCATCATAAGCATCAAACTTCCTACTCTCTTCCAACACCAATCGACTTATTTGAAACATCTCACAAAGATAATAATCAATAAAAACCAGTGAGCTTGTCTCACAAATCTACAAAGAAGAACTAAAAAGTTCTAAGCTGAAAGCATAAGAAAACTGAAGCTAAACATAGTGCTAGCAAAAGAGAACACTCATAGAACAATAAGAGTGAAAACTAAAGTGTTCTAGGCAATGAAGAACTAGGTGTGAATTCTCCAAAAGAAGTGTGTTGGGGTCCAACCATTTTATTGCAGAAAACCAAGCAAAATAAAACTAAAAACAAAAACAAAGACGCTCCAAGAACAACATATAGTGCATGAAGCAAAAATAAAGTGTTTTGAAAGAAGACCTGAGATTTTTATTGATGAAGAAGGGAATGCCTTGGGCATCCCCAAGCTTTGACGCTTGTAACTCTTGAATATTTCTTGGGGTGAAACAGGTGGCATCCCCAAGCTTGAGCTCTTGTCCATACTTCATCTCATCACATCATTCTCTCCCTACACTTGAAAACTTCCTTCATACAAAACTTCACACAATCTTCATTAGCAACATTAGTGTATTCGAGATAATAAGCCTTTAGGTTTAGTTTGAACTCAAGTAAACCATCAATTAAAACATAAGCTACTGTACCAACTCCTTTTAAAAGCTCAAGTAATCAAAGAGAACTAAAAAAGAAACCGATTAAGAGGCAAATGCAAATAATGGCAGAAATCTGTCAAAACATACCAACATATAAAGACCAATTTTTTCGAAAATCTTCCGTTGCTCAAATCAAAAAGTGAAAAACTAATGAAAGTTAGATAATAACCTGGGGCATAATCACAAAAAATATAAGCTCAATCCAACATAATGGGATTTTTCACGATTGTTTGTAGTGAAGCATAGAAATCTGTTTCAGGACAGCAACTTCCCCAAATCTTACTTCCCTCTCATTAGAGGTCATTCTTGGCACAAAAAACACACAAAAAGGATAAGGAGAGGTTTTTACAGAGGCAATAACTTCCAAGACTCAACAAAGGATAAACTTACTGGAAATAAAAATTGGGTTATCTCCCAAGAGTGCTTTTCTTTAACACCTTTCAGCTAGGCATAGAAAGCAAGAATCAAGTATTTTTTAATGAAGAAGCATCAACATCAAATTTTATTTTAATAAGAGATTCAAAAGATAGCTTCTCTCTTTTTTTAGGGAAGTTTTCTATACCTTTCTTGACTGGGAGTTGATATTTAATGGTGCATTCCTTCATATCAATAATGGCACCAACAATTTTAAGAAAAGGTCTTCCCAAAATAATAGGACAAGAAGCATTGCATTCAACATCCGAAACATAGAAATCAACAGGGACAAAGGTATTGTTAACCATAATAAGAACATTATTAATTTCCCCCATTAGTTTCTTTTTAGCATTATCATCAATATGGGCATCCAAATAACAATTTTCCAATGGTGGCAAATCAAGCATTTCATAAATTTTTCTAGGCATAATAGAGACACTAGCACCAAGATCACATAAAGCTTTGAGATCAAAATCATTCACTTTCATATTAATGATGGGTTCCCAACCATCTTGTAATTTCCTAGGAATAGAAGCTTTATGTTTCAATTTTTTTTCTTTAATTTTCATGAGAGCATCTGTAATGTGTTTTGTAAAAGCCATATTCATAGCACTAGCATTAGGACTTCTAGCAAGCTTTTGTAAGAACATAATTACTTCAGAAATATTTCAACCATCAAGATCAAAATCAAAATTATCATTCAAGTCAGTAGAGCTATTGTTTCCCATATTTCGAATTTTTTTAGCATTTTTATTGGAAAATGTTCCACTGGGTTTAGGCATTGTTTCAAAAGGAATGGGGTCTTTAGGTGGTTTGCTAGCATCAACATTGCTAGTGGTGGTAATAGTACAAATTTTAGTCATACTACTATTTCTAGCAATTTCATCTTCTCTTTCCCACCTAGCATGCAATTCAGCTAACATTCTAACATTTTCATCAATTCTAACTTGTATGGCATTAGTAGCAGCAAAGGGGTTTTCCATAGTTTCAGGTTTAGCAGCCATTTTATTAATCAAAGAAGATTGTGCTTCAGACAAAGATAAAATATTTTTTTAGCATTCGAAAGCTTTTCCTCAACAGTTTTATTGAAGGCAGTTTGTTTATTAATAAAATCCTTAAGCATGACTTCAAGTTCAAAGGGTGCACTTCTATTGTTGTTGTAGGAATTTCCATAAGAATTACCATTATTAGGAGGATATTTCCTATAATTATTAATACCAACATTATTCCAATATGCATTGATACGTCAGAAACGTATCTATAATTTTTGATGTTCCATGCTTGTTTAGTATCTACTTTGATTTGCTTTGTCTACACTTTGAGGTGTTTTTATATGTTTTCTGGAACTAACCTATTAACAAGTTGCCATAGTGCCAGTTTCCTGTTTTCTTCTGTTTTTGGTTCCAGAAAGGCAGAAAATCATTATTCTCGGAATTAGACGGGACAAAAGCCATAGTCAATATTTTACCGTGGGCAACACGAAGCCAGAATACGAGACGGAGGGGCGCTACAGGGTTGCCACACCCCCCTAGGCGCGACCAAGCCTGGCCCGCGCCTGGGCAGGGTGTGGCCCCCCTGGGCACCCCCCTGCCTTGCCTCTTCGCCTATAATAAGCCCCCGATGCAGAAACCCTAGGCACCCGGTCAAAATTCCACAAAACCGTCTGTAGCCGCCGCCACCATCGTCCCTAGATTGGGGGAATCTGAAGTTCTTCCCGACACCCTGCCGGAGGGGAGATCATCCCGGAGGCCTTCTTCTCCGGTATGAAGAGTGAGTAGTTCCACCTTGGACTACAGGTCCATGTAGTAGCTAGATGGTTGTATCTCCTCCTTGTGCTTTCATGTATAGATCTTGTGAGCTCCGTTCATGATCAAGATCTAATCTATTTGTAATCATGCATGTTGTGTTTGCGGGGATCCGATGGATATTGAGATTATTATGTTAGTTTGGTTAATGGTTTTGTCTATTTGATTCTATCATGTCTGTGTTGTTTGTGGTCTTGTATGCTCTCTGTTGGTAGTGGCTATCTTGGCCGAGTAGTTGCTATAGACTCCAAGAGGGGTATTTATGCTCGATAGTGGGTTCATGCCTCTAGTTTCCAAGGGAAGTGACAGAAATCTCTTCGGTTGTAGATGTGTTGTTGCCACTATGGAGAAAACAACGGTCTCTTGTTCATGGAACAAGTGGATTGTTTACCTTATACACTTTACTTAAAGAAGTTGTCTATTGCTTGCAACTTAATACTGGAGGGGGTTCAGATGATAACCTGAAGGTGGACTTCTAGTCATAGATGAAGTTGGATGGCGGTCTATGTATCTTGTTGTATTGCCCAATCGAATCTCATAGGATCTTTCTGAATAGTATTGCATTGTTATGCCTTGCTCAGTTCCTGTCAATTGCCCTGCTGTAATTTTTTTACCCTTCATGCCATGTTATTTATCTAAGGAGAGCACCTCTAGTGAACTATGGACCCCGGTCCAATCTTTACCATTGATACATCTTCCACTGTTACTGTTTACTTGCTGCAAATCACCATTACCTTCCACACCATACAGTTAATCCTTTGTTACAGCAAACCGATGACCTTGACAACCTCACTGTTCGTTGGGACAAAGTCTTGAGTTTGAGTTGTGCAGGTTTCCATGTTGCTTGCAACACCTTTGAGACGTTTCATTCCTCCTTCTAGTTCGATAACCTCGGTCTCTACTGAGGGAAAACTTGCTGTTGTGCTCATCACACCTTACTCTTGGGGTTTCCAACGAAGTGCACCACGCACAGCCAACATGCATTGTTGCTAAAATTATTATTTCTAATGAAATTCACATCAACTTGCTCTTCTTGAGCAACCAGAGAGTCTAAAGGAAAATTATTTGGATCAATATGAGCTTTTCCACTAACAAGCATAGACATAATAACATCAATTTTATCACTCAAGGAGGAAGTTTCTTCAACATAATTCACCTTCTTACCTTGTGGAGATCTGTTAGTGTGCCATTCAGAATAATTAACCATCATATCATCAAGGAGTTTTGTTGCAGCACCCAAATTGATGGTGAAAGGATCGTATGGGCACCTAGAGGGGGGGTGTGAATAGGTGCTACTTCAAATTTTCTTCTTTTTCAAATTAAGGTTCGACAATAAGGTAAATTCTCTAGATAATGCAACTATGGTGAATTTACCTATATGGCAATTATGCAAGGACTACCACAACACAAGGTAGTAGCAAGTAAGTAAGGTGCGGTAAAGGATAGAGGTGGCGGTGGTCTTGAGCCTTCGGTACATGTCTTCGTGATCTTCACCTTCTTTCATGTAGAAGCCTTCGGCTTCATTGCTTAGAGCATCATATCGGTTCCTCCTCATACTCTCATTTCCAATAAACAACACAGTGAGAGCATCCCGACCTTCCTTGGCAATGCTAAAGTGCTCAATGTGTGGATAATCCTTTGTCCCCAAACCTTGTTGAATCATATGCAAAGCAGTGGCATTGAGTTGACTATTAACAACCTCTCTTCTTTTCAAGTATTCCTCCATAAACACCGGAGACAAAAGTGTTTGTCACTTAGAACGTCAAGTTTCTTTGAGAAGGAATTTTTCGTAAAAATATAAGTGGGAGGAAAATAGAACTTTGATAAGGTTAAAAGAACCTTAGCTATATGTGCAAAGTTGCGCAGCACCGAAAAGTGTTCCGGAGGCAGCAACAATGCTCATGGCTCACATGCCTCAAAGGTTGTGGTTACGGAGGTCAAAGTTTCTATTGAACCAAGTAGGTCGAGTAAACAATCAAATACCAAGATTTGAGGGTTGAATCATTATTTGATAATAATGAACGTACTACATGCAAAGAAGCGATGATGGTCCCTGACTCCGTAAAATGGCTTGAAGCCATAAAATCCGTGATAGTTCCATACACGAGAAATCAAGTTTTGAACTTGAAGGACCCTCGAGAAAGGTGTAAGACCTTACAGTTGTGTTTTGATCTATAAAGAAATAGGCATGGATGTTTTGCATCTATGAAATAGTCGACATGTTGGGAAAGAGTTCACAACATTGTTCAAAGATTGACTATGACAAGATTTGATCTTTCATAGCGATATTTAGTCTAGACGGATTAATGTAGCAACCACTACATATAATTTTGTTATGTGGTAGTTGAATAAACAAAATAAGTTCATCTAATAGAATTGTTGCCTAGGACATGTGCATAACACGGTCCATAGGGTTTTGTTAATTCAAAGGATGCTAAAAGCATATGCAAACTTCAATGGTTGAAGTGAGCATCGCGGAGTTGGAATCTTCACTATGATGAAACTGTTAAAAGAGTTTAATTTCATCAGAGGCTATGAAGATGCTTGCATTTGCAAGAAATTAAGTGGGAGCACTAAGACATGTTTCTAATACATTATGTGGAAGACATTTTGTTGATTGGAAATGATGTATCTTTTATTGACACAAGATAAGAATTTCATCTCGATGAAAGGCTTAGGCAAAACCCAAATATTTGGCATCAATAGACGCTAATATGGTTGTGCCGAAAGTACATAGATGATATATTGAATGAGTTCAATATAGAAACTACAAGAAAGGTTCTTGTCGCACAGAAAGGATTAAATGAGTTCAATATTGATGATATATTCAAGTGTATTGACATTTGGTAAGTGAAACAAAGATTCAAGTATAGATTGATACTTGATGTATGAAATCACAAAGAGTATTTATATCAATCATACTGTGATATGTACAAATCCAGATATGTCCTATACTCTAAATGTTATGAGCATATACCAGAATGATTCATAAGTTGATCATTGGACAATAGTAAGGATATTCTTATGATCTTTTGGAAGAACTAAGAGTATATTATTTGTAGAAGTGACAAATAGATGGTTAGTTCATTGTAAAGTACTACATTGATACTAGTTTTGTCACAAAGTACAAATTAAGTTTATCTCAATATAAACTAAGGGTGGCACAATATAATGGAAAATAAGTTCCATAATGGATTTGGATGAGTTCCAAAGTTAAGACATTGTGACAGATACTACAACAAAAGGCTAAGTATATGACTGCTATAATAGCAGCTAAAGAGGGCATTTGTGTCAAGAAGTTTGTTATCAAACTAGGTGTAGTTCACAGCGGGATAATACTATGAAGATATATTGTGCGACAATATTATCAACATGTTTTAACCCCAAAGAACTAAAGGTCTCACCAAAGGACCAAAATTATACAAAGCCATCTCATTAGAGAATGAGTGATGCGTGGAGACGCAAAGACATGCAATTACACACGGACCTGGAAGTGCCAGATCCGGAGATCAGTTGACCACTAGCAATCGTGTACATACAACACCGGAAAGCCATAGGTGTTGAATACACAAAGGTTTGAAACTAGATTATTGACTCTAGTGCAAGTGGGAGACTGTTGGATATATGCCCAAGAGGCAATAATAAAGTGGTTATTATCATATCTTCATACTTATGATAAATGTTTACATACCATGCTATAATTGTATTAACAGGAAACATTAATACTTGTGTGATTTGTAAACATAAAAGAGTCCCTAGTAAAGCCTCTTGTTAAACTAGCTTGTTGGTTAATATATGATCATGGTTTCCTGATCATGAACATAGAGATGTTATTAACAACAGGGTCATATCATTAGGAGAATGATGTGATGGACATACTCCTATAGATAAGCGTAGCATAAATATCAAGTCATTTTAATAGTTCAATTGCTATATGCTTTCTGATACATAGTAACCTAATTCCTCCAACCATGAGATCATGCATATCACCTTTACCGGATGGATGCTTTGATGACATCAAACACCACACTGTAACTGGGTGGCTATAAAGGTGGCATTGAGTGTTCGGAAAGTATTGGTTGAGACACATGGATCAAGAGTGGGATTTGTCCATCCATATGACGGATAGATATACTCTGGGCCCTCTCGGTGGAATGTCATCCAATTAGCTTGCAAGCATGTGACTGGCTCACAAGGGATCACATATCACGGGAACGAGAAAAGAGTACTTATCGGTAACGAGGTTGAATTAGGTATGCAGAGATACCGACGATCATAACCTCGGATAAGTAAACTATCGTGAGACAAAGGGAAATTGGTATCGTATGTAAGTGGTTCATTCGATCGCAAAGTAATCGTAGAAATATGTGGGAGCCATATGAATTTCCAAATTCCTCTATTGGTTATTGATCGGAGAAGTGTCTCGATCATGTCCGCATAATTCACGAACCGTAGGGAGACACACTTAAGGATTCGATGTTGTTGAGTAGTTATGGAATGATGAGTAAGAGACCGAATGTTGTTCGGAGTCTCGGATGGGATCCAGGATATCACGAGGAGATCCGGAGAATAAGATTCATATAAGGAAAGTCCTGTTTCGGGGTTGGAGAATGGTTCCGGTGTTTTCATCGGGAATGTTCTAGAAGGTTCCGGAATGTCCAGCACTCCGGAGGGGAAGGGTACATGAATGTGTCATTGCAAGTTGGAATGATTGCATCATGTACTAGGTGTTATCGCTGTACAAAATAAAGGGTTTAATCAAATCCTAGTTTGAAAAGTCAAACGCCAATTTGAAAAGTCAAACGGCTAGTTTGGAAAGTGGCGAAGAAGTGGGAAACCGAGTTGGGGAGGAGTTCCTCCTCCACCGCCGGCCCATTAGGGATCCGAGTTGGGGAGGGACTCCCTCCCCTTGGCCGGCGCCTCCCTCCACCTATATAAGGAGGGGCAGGGCTCCCCTCCTAGATACACAAGTTGCCTCCCTCTAAACCTAAACCCTAGCCACAACCTAGGGATTTCTCTCAAGCCGCCGAGTTAGAGCTTCTAATTGCCCTAGCCGCTGGTTTAGCCCCTTCTAATTGGTGTGTCTAAACCCTAGATCACCAAGGCTCTCTCATAGTTCACCATACTCGCCCGCTTAAGGCTTTTGCAAGATCTCCCTCTACTTAGACCACGCGTCAGGTCTTCTGGGAATCACGAGGAGAGTGCTACAACCTCCATTTTCTTGGAACAAGGGAGAGGAAGGTCTTCATCGAGTACCGAACGTGTGACCGACTGCGGAAGCGCTGCCGGAACGCAGCGCCGGAAGGATCGTCTACGCGATCTTGAGATCGGCAAGAGTGCGACTACATCACCCACGAGAATCTGCTCTCGTTAACCGCTTTGGAATCTTCGAGGGTGAGTTCCTCTATCGACTCGTTTCTACAATCTAGTAGATAGATCTTGGCTTGTTTGTTTGCATGCGGTAGAAATTTTTTGTTTTCCATGCTACGAACCCCTACACATGAGTCAGGGTGCTCACCCTTCCCACCATCATTGTGTGTGGAGGAATTAACGTTGTCAAGTTTACCCCCCACCACCATACCCTCGGGGGATACCGGTGTATTCCCTTTAGGTAAAATGGATGGTTGATCCTCTTGAGGAGATGGAGGTGATGAGCTTTCTTTGTCTTTAAGAAGTTGCTCGAGCATCTTCTTGAATTCGTTGACCAAGGAAGAGCTCAATCTTGTTTCCAAGTTTTTGAGATCTTCCATGGTCACCGGTGTCGACTCACTACCACCATCCCCATCGTTGCTACCCATATTCTCTTAGGCGGTAAAGCCCGAATAAAGAGCCGAGGCTCTGATACCAATTGAAAGGATCGTATGGGAACCTAGAGGGGGGGGTGAATAGGTGCTACTTCAAATTTTCTTCTTTTTCAAATTAAGGTTCAACAATAAGGTAAATTCTCTAGATAATGCAACTACGGTGAATTTACCTATATGGCAATTATGCAAGGACTACTACAACACAAGGTAGTAGCAAGTAAGTAAGGTGCGGTAAAGGATAGAGGTAACCGAAGAGTGGACGCGGAGACACAAGGATTCGATTCCCGTAGTTCCTTCCTTTTGAGGGGAAGTACGTCTACGTTTGGAGAGGGGGTGGTTTCAAACCACCAACGCCACGAGAGGCCTCCCTTGTTCTCCGATGAATCTCACCCCAACGGGATCGATTCACCTTCCAATATATCGGGAACCTTCAAGGTGGAAGCTGGCACCGTTACAAGTTTGGGGAACACATCCACAACTTACTCGGAGGCTCCCAAATACAAGCAAGCTGTCAAAGCAATCAAAGACAAGCTTGTAAGAACCAAAACAAGAACTAGGGTTTCCAAGAAAACACTAGAGCAAAGGGGCCCTCAATGAAATGAGGGGGAAATGAAGATCTCTTTTGGTGAAGTAGTAGATCGGGGCCTCCTCCTTCGATTCCCCAAAGATCAAGGACTTTGGGTGGTTGAATGAGGAGATCTTCAAGAATGGGTGGCTCCAATGGACTCCAATGGTGGTCTTTGACTTAAATGAGCTGAGAACTTTGTCCCAAGGTAGGTGGAGGGGTATTTATACCCCTCCACGAAATATGGCCGTTGGAGTCATTAATGCACCGGTAGTACCGGTACTCAAGCGGTAGTACCGCTTGCAAGCGGTACTACCGGTCAAGTACCGGACCAGGTACCGGAGGTGCTTCAGTTCATCAGCTTTCTTCAGTTTTGGGCGGTATCGCCGTTGTGGTACTACCGCCAAGCGATAGTACCGGTCGTAGGACGCGGTACTACCGGTCTGGGCGGTAGTACCGGTCCCAAGTACAACTTGGTACTGACCAAAACGGAGAGGAGTGAGTGTTAGTCAGTATGCCCTGGTACTCCCGAGAGGTACGACCGTGTCAAGCGGTACTACCGGTTGGACCGGTAGTGCCGCTCCGTGGTACCGGGTGATACTGACTAGCACACACCCTTATCAGTTTTGGACAGTGCCAACCGGTACTAGAACCGGTAGTACCAGTGTCAAGAGGTAGTACCGGTCGTAGTTCCGGTACTACCGGTTGGCACAGTGGTTTTTCGCAAAGGGAATTGATATGCCAATATTTGTGACACCTCTTATCAAACTTGTGATACACTTAGCACACAGTTAAACCGATAAGTGTGTTGTTATCAAACATCAAAATCAGAGGGATAGGAAAATGCTCTTTCAATCTCCCCCTTTTTGGTGTTTGATGACAATACACTTTTGCAAGATGATTTTAATAGAAAATATATGGAATTTGTAAAATAGAGACGGGGCTCACCCTAGATGAGTAGAGACAACCTCCCCCTCTATTTTACAAACCCAACATGGGTGCACAAATATTGATACTAGCATGTGAATTAATACCTTTGCATAATAACATGTGATGATGAGAAATATATTGTAGGGATACCAACCTAATAAGGTAGAGTCCTCCTGTGTTTTACAATGCTAGTCCCTGGATCAATAGCTAACATCCACAGTTTAGATGTAATATAAAGAAACAAAGGTCATGATATAACTTTATAACCAGGAATAACATGATTTTATTACATCTTACATAGCTCATTTGGCTATTACATTACATTGCAGCGGAATAACTATAATCATGGGTCCATCATCTTCAAAGTGCCACAGTGTATGTTGTTGTAGACTTTTAATCCTAAACAATCAATCTTCACTAAAATCAGTCAAACCCGCAACATACAAGTTACACCACAAAGGGTCAATACATTTGAATTGTATTGGCAAGTGATACTATGGTAGTATAGTGGAATCTATCATCTATATGCATTTGGCTAAGTGGAGTTGAGGCTTGCATTGCTCAAAATAGATTTTTCTTATCATTTTGAAAATACTAAGTTTTTGCTTGACAAAATCATTTTTCTCAATCAAAGATTTCAAGATCCTTGTACCAAGCCATCTCTCCATCAATGATTGAAGAATTCAAACAACCCTTGTTCAAACCACAAGTTTTAATTTAGAAATTGGAATGATGAGATTCTTGATTGCTTCCATGTCTTGATGCTCAAATTGTCCTTTACCAGGGACATGGCTAAGTACTTAGATTCTACACTCTGCAGAGGTGGTGCACTTTACCCACAAGACTTGGTTTCCCAAGACAAAATCTTTCAGAAGCCTTCCCTTAGACCAAAATGGACGCGTTCCAACCTATCAAACACTACCACCCACTGTCCATATGGCTAAGTTCTTGCAACCTATATGATCATGGCAGAGCCCATATTGCCAAGTGGTTGCACTTGAAGCTTCTCAACATTTGACATCTCAAATCCCTTTGTTTCCTGGGTGGCATTCCACAAGTGAGATACACAACCCAAGTCCATGGCCTTGTGTAACCACTCAACATATCCCAATCCTTCCATTCCACCCAGGAGGTTCATTAACTTAGTTGTTTTATTAGACAAAATCACAAGTCCTCAGACTTAGAATATTTTCCATAGTGTGAATATATATTCCACCCATGTTTTCTATTAGCTAGGCTAAGCTTGGTAGTAGTAGGAATCTTAGCTTAGGAAAATCCTACTAAGGATTCATCTATTAGGTTTTCCTACAGCAGGGTCTATACATAGCAAAATCCATGCAAGTTTTACTTAGCAAAATCACTAATGCATAGAGAAAGTAATGGGACAAAAATTATGAAGCATCACTTGCCTTTTTGGTAGGAAAGGGTGGTTCACTCCTTGATCTTGCTAGTCTCACACTTCACTACAAGTCAAACAAGCAAACACTAATTCAATTTACATTCCAAACCAATAACCACTCAAACAATTTCACACACACAAGACAATGGAAACCAGTTCATGCATGGGAGTATGCACAAGATAGTTTTATTTTGCCAAGGGGTCTCTATGGGGTTTCTAAACTTTGTAGTATCCAAATTGGTCATTTACCAAAGTGGCAAAGTCATTAGTTAGAGGGTTTTGTCCAAAAACTATTTTTAAATCCATTTCATCATTTTATGTGGTGAAAATGTTTTTATTAAGGCAAAAACTCTTAAGTTGTTCACCAAATGAGTTGCTATTGCAAAGCTTGGTGTTTTAGGTCAGTAGGTTTGGTCCAAAACATTTCCTTAAAGTTTTCTTTCCATAATTATTTTTATAACAAAAACCATTCTTTTTATTTGGCAAAAAAAATGGCTAAGTCAAGTAATCTAACATAAATTTTACAAAAATCATTTCTAACACCAAGGGTTGGTTCCTAGGGTCAGTAAGGTCACAACAAATCAATTTGCAAAGGCTTTACTTCAAAATTTATTTTCAATAAATAAATTATATTTCTATTTGACTAGAAATGGTTTTTAACTTAAAGAATCATTTCTTAATTTCTCCAAATACATTTTTGTGTCCACAAAGTGTTTCCTAGAGTCAGTAGGTTCAAATCAATCCAATTTCCAAAGATTTTAACCCTAAATTCAATTTTAAACAATTTTTATACTCTAATTAAGCATACTTTTGATTCTGCAAAAACAAGCCAGTTAACAGTTACTATTTACTAAACCAAGGGCATGGTTGTCTAGGGCTTGCTCTCCTGAATCCATTGATATAAAATTTGTCAAATTTGGACGTGTGGTTTGAAAGTTACAATGGTTTGAAAATGGCTTTTAAATCTGGTTTCTAATTCTATTTTTAATCAGAACAGGGACACGCGGCGCACCGTGATTGGTCAGTACCGGTTCGGCCGGATCGGGCGATGCTGGCTGTTGGATCAAGTTAGATCGCATGGTCCAGATCACGTACCCCTTCGCGGTTAAGTGATCTATCGGGAGCGTCGGATCGTGATCCTACGGTGCTAGCGTGCTCGACCATTTGCGAGCGGCGCCGGCGGTGGCTAGCGGCGGCGACGGTCAGATAGTGGCGGCGCTGGCGAAACAGGAAACGAGGAAGGAGGTGAGGGTGCTTATAGTGATCGCGGTGATGCTCTGATGCTCAAGGTGCTCGTCGTTGGGCAGGGGGCGCACGGGGACGGCGGCGATTGCTCGTCGGAGACGTCGTCAGCGTCGGGCTTGCTCAGGCGTCGTTGAGGACGAGGCTACAGCGCGTACCAGGGAAAACGAAAGACAGGGTCAGATGCGCACAGTCCTGGCGAGGATGCGTGCGTGAACGAGAGGGAAAGGGGCGGACGGAAACTACCTGGGGTACTCGCCGGAGTGAGGCGTAGCGGCCAGATGTTGTCGAGGTCGGTGCTCTGGGCGCCCGCGGTTGATTGAATGGCACAGAAATATGCGCTAGGGTGCGGTGAGCATGCTCGTGTGTTCGGGGAGGCAGGAGGTGGTGAGAGGCTGCCGGAATCGGCGAGAATGGTCGCCGAGACAGACGTCGAGGAGAGATTGTGGCGGCTGGAGGCGTGCTCGGGGAGGAGCAGAGGGAAGGGAGGAGGGAGCGTGGGCGATTAAGACAGCATGCTCGCGGCGAGAGAGTACTGCTGTAATAAAGCGTATTGATGCCGTCTTTCAAAGCTTGCAACAGCGATGAGAGGTGGAAGAATCGATCCAAGGGGTGGGGAAGAAGAGCGAGGGTGTGGGGTCCATTGGCAAGGAAAGAAAGGAAGAAGGAGGGTCCACTTGCCGGTTCTTTGGGTGGGTGCGGTTGAGTGGAAAAGAAAGCAGTTCGAGGAGGGAGTTGGGCTAGATGGGCTGGAGCTGGGCCAGATGGTTGGGCTGCTCGTTTTGTTCTATTTTTTTCTATATGATTTCTTTTGATTTTTCCAAATCTATTTCCTGTTTTTGAATTTCAAACAACCAAACATCACAAAATAAATTCAAACAAACACCACACTTCACAATTTTTGAACTTGGTTCTGTTTAGTAACCTGAACCCAAAAATCCTAAATAAAATAATATTTTAAATCTTTTTAGGTTCCATTTATTAATTAAATAAAATGGTCCATGGTTTATTAATAAAACAAGGTTTGGTTTATTTAATAAAATCTTCATTTGAAATCCAAATGCTTTCAAAACCCAATCAGTAGGTTGTATTTGGAAATAAAGAATATTTGGAAAACTTGTTTAAAATAATATAATCCTTTTACTTTAGGGTCCATTAATAATTAAATAAAATGGACCTTAGTTATTAAATCAAATAGGGTTTGATTTTATTAATAAAATCTTTATTTGAACCTAAATATTTTCAAAATCAAATTAGTAGGTTTAATTTGGGAAGTATATAATATTTGGTAATTTGTTTTAAAACAAAATAACCTTTTATTTTAGTGTCCATTATTAATTAACATAATAGGCTTTCATTATTAAATCCAATAGGATTTGTTTTATTGAGACATTTATTTTGAAACCTAAAATAAAGCCAAAACATTTTAGTAGATTTTATTTTTGAATTTCAAATAATTGGGAAAACTTATTTTAAATAATTTAATAAGTTTTGATGTTTCAATTTAAATTGGTAAAACCTTTTATCTTCAAATAAGGTTGGATGTTAAATCCTTATTACTTTATTTAAAATAAACTTTTATTATTTTAATAAAAGAAAACTCTTTGGTTTCAAAATCTTGGCCAAGTTTAATTTAGCTTTATAAAATAATCCTTATTTATAAATCCATCTTTTGTTTTGAATACCAAATCCTTTTTTTTAAAGATCAAAAATAGTATTTCCAAAATACTTTATTTTCCTTTGTTAATTGTTTTATGTTTTTAAATCCTTTTGGGATTTAATTGTTCAAAATAGGTTTGAAGATTTCTATTGAAATTCAATAAGTTTCTTCTGGCCCTGAAAATCAAACAAAGTTTTATTTTAATCATTTATTTTTCACATTACAAGATTTGGAAAATCTTGGGATGTGACAGGCTACCACCCTTAAAATAAATCTCGTCCCGAGATTTGGGGAGGCTAGGGTTACAAGCAAGTTCAAAACAACTAGGGTACTACCACCCTTAAAAATTTTCAAACAAAAATTACACATTGTCCTTCTTGGGATCATGAGAAATACTTTCTCTAAGCAAACTTTGCATGTGTCCTTGGTTTCTATACTTGACTCATGGGCCAAGGTTGAGATCCTTCATAGACTTGTTTAACTTGTTCTCCATCCTTTCTGGACAATTGTTTGCATAGTGGCCTAGTTCCTTGCATTTGAAACATGTGACAAGGCTGATATCCCTCATAGGCTTGTTTATCTTATGCTTCATCTTTTCTGGACAGTAATTTGCATAATGTCCTAACTCTTTGCAGTATTTGCACATCACTTGGCTGATATCTTTCTTTTCCTTTGGTATCATTGCTTTTTGTTTGTTTCTTTGGTTCTTCTTCTTTTCTGGGCATTCATTGGCATAGTGTCCCATATCTTTGCAATTGTAACATTGCTCTTGAGTAATATCTTTCTTGTTAGGGTTGGGGCATTTCTTCTTCTTCTTGGGTTTCTCCAAAGCTAGGAGTTCTTCTAGTTCATGTTCTTCATTGGTGGGAGATCTTTCTCTCTTCTTGAGGCATTGATCTTCATGCTCCTTGGATGTATGGTCCTTGTCTCTAAAATTATAGCTAGCTTGGGTTCCTTCTAGAATAATATCCTTGTCATACTTGTTTGTCACTAGCTCCTTGGGAAAAGTTTTCTCTCATGTTGATCATTTGAGTAACTAATCCTTGCAACAATTGGGATTGAAGTTTCAAAATCCTTTGTATGGCTGGGTCTAATCCATTGTTGTTGGCTAAAAGCTGAGTTGTCTCTTGGCTCAACTGGTTTTGGGTTGCTATAAGTTCTTTCATGCTGTCAACTTGGTTGTTGTTGTCATCAACCTTGATGTTGGAGTTTCTTGGAGTAGTCATCTGTTTGGGTTTGAATTGGGATTAGAATAGGCAAGATATTTCTAAGGAAATATTTCTAATCACACACATCACAATTCACACAAGCAATGTGCATGCAATCACAAAACAAACTTTTCACTCATATAAGGTTCAAGCACATACTTAGGCAACAAAATATTTTTGGTTACACCACATAAGTTGGTGGTTTTGTCTTAGCTAAAATTTGGTGGTCCATCTATATGGTTCACTTGTGTTCTTTCCTTCCTTCTTGGTTGATCCTTCTTGCATGAGATCATGGTTTCCTTGAGAAAACTCTTGGTCACAATACTTCAAAGTTGTTGATGGCTCCTTCTTATTTTGCATTCCCTCAGTCTCCAAATCTTGAGTAAGATTTCCTTGTCTCACTTGTAGTCCTTAGTGGTATCCATGTTGGAAATCTTTGGAGAACATGCTGAAGATGTTGAAGTCATTAGAGTTGATGATGTTGAAGTCATTAGAGTTGAAGAAGATGAAGTAGTCCTTTGCATATGGTGAAGTCTTTGGCCATGGGGTAGGTTTTTCCATCAAGTTTGAAATAGAAGAGATGTAGAGTTGAAACCAAAATGGTTGAGGAAAGAGTTTACAAGATTGTTTTGTAAATAAGTTTTTGGAACAAATACAAATCCTATTTTTCTAAGGGTTTTTGTCCAGTCCTAGGGTTTACAAATCCTACAGGCAACACAATGCTCTGATACCATCTGTAGGGATCCCAACCTAATAAGGTAGAGTCCTCCTGTGTTTTACAATGCTAGTCCCTGGATCAATAGCTAGCATCCACAGTTTAGATGTAATATCAAGAAACAAAGGTCATGATATAACTTTATAACCAGGAATAACATGATTTTATTACATCTTACATAGCTCATTTGGCTATTACATTACATTGCAGCGGAATAACTATAATCATGGGTCCATCATCTTCAAAGTGCCACAGGCAGATGTTGGTTGTAGACTTTTTAATCCTAAACAATCAATCTTCACTAAAATCAGTCAAACCTGCAACATACAAGTTACAGCCACAAAGGGTCAATACATTTGAATTGTATTGGCAAGTGATACTATGGTAGTATAGTGGAATCTATCATCTATATGCATTTGGCTAAGTGGAGTTGAGGCTTGCATTGCTCAAAATAGATTTTTCTTATCATTTTGAAAATACTAAGTTTTTGCTTGACAAAATCATTTTTTCTCAATCAAAGATTTCAAGATCCTTGTACCAAGCCATCTCTCCATCAATGATTGAAGAATTCAAACAACCCTTGTTCAAACCACAAGTTTTAATTTAGAAATTGGAATGATGAGATTCTTGATTGCTTCCATGTCTTGATGCTCAAATTGTCCTTTACTGGGACATGGCTAAGTACTTAGATTTTACACTGCAGAGGTGGTGCACTTTACCCACAAGACTTGGTTTCCCAAGAAAAATCTTTGAAGCCTTCCCTTAGACCAAAATGGACGCTGTTCCAACCTATCAAACACTACCACCCACTGTCCATATGGCTAAGTTCTTGCAACCTATATGATCATGGCAGAGCCCATATTGCCAAGTGGTTGCACTTGAAGCTTCTCAACATTTGACATCTCAAATCCCTTTGTTTCCTGGGTGGCATTCCACAAGTGAGATACACAACCCATGTCCATGGCCTTGTGTAACCACTCAACATATCCCAATCCTTCCATTCCACCCAGGAGGTTCATTAACTTAGTTGTTTTATTAGACAAAATCACAAGTCCTCAGACTTAGAATATTTTCCATAGTGTGAATATATATTCCACCCATGTTTTCTATTAGCTAGGCTAAGCTTGGTAGTAGTAGGAATCTTAGCTTAGGAAAATCCTACTAAGGATTCATCTATTAGGTTTTCCTACAAAGAGGTCTATACATAGCAAAATCCATGCAAGTTTTACTTAGCAAAATCACTAATGCATAGAGAAAGTAATGGGACAAAAATTATGAAGCATCACTTGCCTTTTTGGTAGGAAAGGGTGGTTCACTCCTTGATCTTGCTAGTCTCACACTTCACTACAAGTCAAACAAGCAAACACTAATTCAATTTACATTCCAAACCAATAACCACTCAAACAATTTCACACACACAAGACAATGGAAACCAGTTCATGCATGGGAGTATGCACAAGATAGTTTTATTTTGCCAAGGGGTCTCTATGGGGTTTCTAAACTTTGTAGTATCCAAATTGGTCATTTACCAAAGTGGCAAAGTCATTAGTTAGAGGGTTTGGTCCAAAAACTATTTTTAAATCCATTCATCATTTTATGTGGTGAAAATGTTTTTATTAAGGCAAAAACTCTTAAGTTGTTCACCAAATGAGTTGCTATTTCAAAGCTTGGTGTTTTAGGTCAGTAGGTTTGGTCCAAAACATTTCCTTAAAGTTTTCTTTCCATAATTATTTTTATAACAAAAACCATTCTTTTTATTTGGCAAAAAAAATGGCTAAGTCAAGTAATCTAACATAAATTTTACAAAAATCATTTCTAACACCAAGGGTTGGTTCCTAGGGTCAGTAAGGTCACAACAAATCAATTTGCAAAGGCTTTACTTCAAAATTTATTTTCAATAAATAAATTATATTTCTATTTGACTAGAAATGATTTTTAACTTAAAGAATCATTTCTTAATTTCTCCAAATACATTTTTGTGTCCACAAAGTGTTTCCTAGGGTCAGTAGGTTCAAATCAATCCAATTGCCAAAGATTTTAACCCTAAATTCAATTTTAAACAATTTTTATACTCTAATTAAGCATACTTTTGATTCTGCAAAAACAAGCAAGTTAACAGTTACTATTTACTAAACCAAGGGAATTGTTGGCTAGGGCTTGCTCTCCTGAATCCATTGATATAAAATTTGTCAAATTTGGACGTGTGGTTTGAAAGTTACAATGGTTTGAAAATGGCTTTTAAATCTGGTTTCTAATTCTGTTTTTAATCAGAACAGGGACACGCGGAGCACCGTGATTGGTCAGTACCGGTTCGGCCGGATCGGGTGATGCTGGCTGTTGGATCAAGTTAGATCGCATGGTCCAGATCACGTACCCCTTCGCGGTTAAGTGATCTATCGGGAGCGTCGGATCGTGATCCTACGGTGCTAGCGTGCTCGACCATTTGCGAGGCCGGGCGTGGCTATGGCGCGACGGTCGATAGTAATGGCGGCGAAACAGGAAACGAGGAAGGAGGTGAGGGTGCTTATAGTGATCGCGGTGACGCTCTGATGCTCAAGGTGCTCGTCGTTGGGCAGGGGGCGCACGGGGACGGCGGCGATTGCTCGTCGGAGACATCGTCAGCGTCAGGCTTGCTCAGGCGTCGTCGAGGACGAGGCTACAGTGCGTACCAGGGCAAACGGAAGACAGGGTCAGATGCGCATAGTCCTGGCGAGGATGCGTGCGTGAACGAGAGGGAAAGGGGCGGACGGAAACTACCTGGGGTACTCGCCGGAGTGAGGCAGACGCAGCGGCGCAGCCAGATGTTGTCGAGGTCGGTGCTCTGGGCGCCCGCGGTTGATTGAATGGCACAGAAATATGCGCTAGGGTGCGGTGAGCATGCTCGTGTGTTCGGGGAGGCAGGAGGTGGTGAGAGGCTGCCGGAATCGGCAAGAATGGTCGCCGGAGACAGAGACAGTCGAGGAGAGATTGTGGCGGCCTGGAGGCGTGCTCAGGGGAGGAAACAGAGGGGAAGGGAGGAGGGAGCGTGGGCGATTAAGACAGCATGCTCGCGGCGAGAGAGTACTGCTGTAATAAAGCGTATTGATGCCGTCTTTCAAAGCTTGCAACAGCGATGAGAGGTGGAAGAATCGATCGGGGTGGGGAAGAAGAGCGAGGGTGTGGGGTCCTGGCGGTGAAAGAAAGGAAGAAGGGAGGGTCCACTTGTCGGTTCTTTGGGTGGAGTGCGTTACAGTGGAAAAGAAACAGTTCGGGAGGGGGAGTTGGGCTAGATGGGCTGGAGCTGGGCGGATGGTTGGGCTTTCGTTTTGTTCTATTTTTTTCTATATGATTTCTTTTGATTTTTCCAAATCTATTTCCTGTTTTTGAATTTCAAACAACCAAACATCACAAAATAAATTCAAACAAACACCACACTTCACAATTTTTGAACTTGGTTCTGTTTAGTAACCTGAACCCAAAAATCCTAAATAAAATAATATTTTAAATCTTTTTAGGTTCCATTTATTAATTAAATAAAATGGTCCATGGTTTATTAATAAAACAAGGTTTGGTTTATTTAATAAAATCTTCATTTGAAATCCAAATGCTTTCAAAACCCAATCGAGGGTTGTATTTGGAAATAAAGAATATTTGGAAAACTTGTTTAAAATAATATAATCGTTTTACTTTAGGGTCCATTAATAATTAAATAAAATGGACCTTAGTTATTAAATCAAATAGGGTTTGATTTTATTAATAAAATCTTTATTTGAACCTAAATATTTTCAAAATCAAATTAGTAGGTTTAATTTGGGAAGTATATAATATTTGGTAATTTGTTTTAAAACAAAATAACCTTTTATTTTAGTGTCCATTATTAATTAACATAATAGGCTTTCATTATTAAATCCAATAGGATTTTTTTTATTGAGACATTTATTTTGAAACCTAAAATAAAGCCAAAACATTTTTGTAGATTTTATTTTTGAATTTCAAATAATTGGGAAAACCTATTTTAAATAATTTAATAAGTTTTGATGTTTCAATTTAAATTGGTAAAACCTTTTATCTTCAAATAAGGTTGGATGTTAAATCCTTATTACTTTATTTAAAATAAACTTTTATTATTTTAATAAAAGAAAACTCTTTGGTTTCAAAATCTTGGCCAAGTTTAATTTAGCTTTATAAAATAATCCTTATTTATAAATCCATCTTTTCTTTTGAATACCAAATCCTTTTTTTTAAAAGATCAAAAATAGTATTTCCAAAATACTTTATTTTCCTTTGTTAATTGTTTTATGTTTTTAAATCCTTTTGGGATTTAATTGTTCAAAATAGGTTTGAAGATTTCTATTGAAATTCAATAAGTTTCTTCTGGCCCTGAAAATCAAACAAAGTTTTATTTTAATCATTTATTTTTCACATTACAAGATTTGGAAAATCTTGGGATGTGACATATATAGACAATAGATAACGCATATCATCACAAGATGGATCCAATGAAATAAACCACTTAGTCTCATAAGATGGATCCAAGACATAACCACATATTCTCACACATAAAACATAGTTTCATACATAACTAGAGGGAAATCGAAGTTAACAAGCAATAAAAGGATCAAGATAAGAATGAGCTTGTGACTTCCCATGCAACACCCGTGCCTAAAGTGCAACTTCTCCCCCTTTGGCATCAAGACGCCAAAAAGGGACAAGTGCAAAACTACCGTCCCAACGGTCAATCATCCTCCTCCTCCTCCTCATCCTCAAGGTCCTCCTCATCCTCGTAAGGGGGTGGGGCGCGGTGCGAGGAAGAGACATCATCGTCCCAACGCAGTGTCCGAGAGATCCACGATCTTACGGAGTGATGTTGTTCTCGGACCCCTGGAGACAGTCAAACCGAAAGCGACATCATTTCCTTCCGCCAGAACTTGGCTTTCTTGGCATACACATGCGCCTCATACATGCGCTGGTTGTCAACACAGAAGCGTAAGATCTTCTTGATCTTGACCTCCATCCTTTTGGCCCAAGAGGGCTTAGCACTCTTGCGACGAGAGACAACATAATCAGTGTCATGACCACTGTCAGCATCCTCAGAGTCATCCTCATCCTCCTTACCCGCCGCAACGCGAGGTTTAGCATGTGTATTGATCTTGAGTGCCTTTGGCCTGTGCACAATGAGAGAGCGAGTGGAGAGTGTCCTAGCAATGACGGGGAACTTTGACACAATGAGGGCCATAATATAAGGAGCAAATGGCGGAACCCTCCGAGAGTGTGCAGCAGCAACCATCTCATTCCATATGAAGTCTGACACATCAAGAGGAGTGCCTGAGTCTCGGTTGAGGAAGGTGTTGAACAGCAAGTCAACAGAGAACCCATGTATCTCATCCTTGTTGCTCACACGAGGAGCAACAGCCTCACGGAAAATGCGATGGAGAATGTCATATGTGGGGAGAAGATCCTTGATCTTGCCAGCGACCCCACGGCCCCGAATATACAAAGGTGTAAGGACATCCTTTTTGGAGGGATGATCCCGCATGTGCAGCGAAAACCACAAGGATCGTCCCGGCCACGATCTTCATACCCCAAGATTGCAGCAAACTCCGCTAGTGTAGCTTCCTTGACAGCACCTTGAGTCATCCAGGTAATCTTCCGAGTGCGTCCAGTGTGAAAATGTGCAGTGGCATAAAACTGGCAAATAAGGAGGGGATCATAGTCATACTGAAACTCCATAATGGGGAACAAGCCAAGGTGAGATCAGATTTCCTTAGCTTCAGCAAAGTAGTCAAGATTCTTGTCAATTTGCCCCATGTCAATCCACTGCTGAGGCACCACCATCTGGATATTGGTCAAAAGAACCTCATGATAAACACGCTATTGGAAATCATCATAGAAGAGACTGTCTTCCCTTTCCTCGCTCCGATTGCGGGAGTATGCATTTTCAATCCGGAGAGCCCTAAACTCTGACTCAGAGATGTCTGACAGTTTCCTTGGCCCAGATGGCCCAGAGCTGAGACTTTTGGTACGCCCAGTGGAAGGGGGCGAGAGGGAGGGGCGCTGCCACACCCAGCAGAGCGCTTGGTAACCCCTTCACGCCCCCCACGACCACCTCGAGTGGCAGGCAACTTGGAACGGTGTCTTGGCTGTGGCATAACCTCTTCCTCAGACTCCGTCTCTTCCTCAACAATATCACAGCTAGTCTTGGAACGCTTGCGTGCACCCCGAGAACCACCTGCATCTGTGAAAGCACGAGGGAGGATAGCAAGGGGGTAAGGGCACAAGAATCAAAAGGAGCAAACGAGAGAATCTAGTATTTAAGAAGAAAAATGCGGTCATTTTGGGCTGGTACTACCGGACCTGACGACCGGTAGTACCGCTTGCAAGCGGTAGTACCGGAAAAAGTTCTGGTACTACCGGTTGAGCGGCACAAGATCGTCAGATCTGATGGAAACGGACGAAATTGACGGCATTGAACTACAAATAGATGATTCTACTCGGTAACAAGGAAGCATATGGCAGTACAACCTTTCAAAAAGTCAATTTCTCCACAAATCTAAGCCAAAACCTAGATCTAATGGGGAAATCAAATGGGGAGAGAAAGGGCGGTTGTACCGGGATCCATGGCGGTGGAAAGAGGTGGGAGCCCGCCAAGAGGCCGAATCCATGAGGAATCCGGGGAGAGGAGTGTTGGAGATATGCCCTAGAGGCAATAATAAATATGGTTATTATGATATCTTTGTGTTTATGATAAATGTTTACATTCATGCTATAATAGTATTAACAAGGAAACATTAATACTTGTGTGATTTGTAAACTTAATTTGAAGTCCCTAGTAAAGCCTCTATATAATACCAGCTTGTTGGTTAATAGATGATTGTGGTTTCCCTATCATGAACATTGAGATGTTATTAACAACAAGATCATATCGTTAGGAGAATGATATGATGGACATACTCCTATAGATAAGCGTAGCATAAAGATCAAGTCATTTTAATAGTTCAAGTGTTACATGCTCTCTGATACATAGTAATCTAATTCCTTTGACCATGAGATCATGCATATCACCTTTACCGGATGGATGCTTTGATGACATCAAACACCACACCGTAACTGGGTGGCTATAAAGGTGGCATTGAGTGTTCGGAAAGTGTTGGTTGAAACACATGGATCAAGAGTGGGATTTGTCCATCCATATGACAGATAGATATACTCTGGGCCCTCTCGGTGAGATTTCATCCAATTAGCTTGCAAGCATGTGACTGGATCACAAGGGATCACATATCACGGGAACAAGAAAAGAGTACTTATTGGTAACGAGGTTGAACTAGGTATGCAGAGATACCGACGATCATAACCTCAGATAAGTAACATATCGTGAGACAAAGGGAAATTGATATCGTATGTAAGTGGTTCATTCGATCACAAAGTAATCGTAGAAATATGTGGGAGCCATATGAATATCCAGATTCCTCTATTGGTTATTGTTCGGAGAAGTGTCTCGATCATGTCCGCATAATTCACGAACCGTAGGGGGACACACTTAAGGATTCGACGTTGTTTTGAGTAGTTATGGAATGATGAGAAAGAGACTGAATGTTGTTCGGAGTCCCAGATGGGATCCGGGATATCACGAGGAGATCCAGAATGGTCCGGAGAATAAGATTCGTATAAGGAAAGTCCCGTTTCGGAGTTGGGGAATGTTTCCGGTGTTTTCATCGGGAATGTTCTAGAATGTTCCGGAATGTCCGGCACTCCGGAGGGGAAGGGTACATGGATGTGTTGTATCAAGTTGGTATGATTGCATCATGTACTAAGTGTCATTGCTGTTCCAAATAAAGGATTAATTCAAATCCTAGTTTGAAAAGTCAAATAGCTAAATTGAAAAGTCAAACGGCTAAATTTGGAAAGAGGAAAAGAGGAGGAAGGTGAACAGTTGGGAGGAGTCCTCCTCCCCAAGCCGGCGCACCACCCAAGCCGAGTTGGGGAGGGACTCCACTCCCTCCCCATGGCCGGCCGGCCCCTCCAACTATATAAGGAGAGGCAGGGCTCCCTCCTAGGACACAAAAGTACCTCTCCTCCAAACCCTAGCTTGGCGCCACCACCTCCTGCAGCTGCCGCCGCCTCCTAGGGTTGCCCTATCCGCCGACTTGGGGTGCCCCAAACCCTAGCCTCCGGCTCTAGCACCTCCTCCTTGGTGTGTCTAAAACCTAGATCGCCGAGGAGCTCTCTCATACTCCACCATACTCGCTCCTGCTTAAGGCGAAGCCTGAGATCTCCCTCTACTCGGTACCACGCCATTGTCTGTCTTTGGAATCGCGAGGAGAGTGCTACAACCTCCGCTGCTTGGAACAAGGGAGAGGAAGGTCTTCGTCGAAACCGAACGTGACCGATCATGAGCGCTTAGGAACGCAGCCTTGGAAGGATCATCTACGCGATCTTGAGATCGGGAAGAGTACGACTACATCACCCACGAGAATCCGCTCTCGTTAAACACATTGGAATCTTCGAGGGTGAGTGATTCCATCGACTCGTTGCTATAATCTAGTAGATAGATCTTGTCTTGTTTGTTTGTATGCGGTAGAAATTTTTTGTTTTCCATGCTACGAAACCCTACAGTAGTATCAGAGCCGTGTCTATATGTAGATCTGTTGCACGAGTAGAACACAATGGTCATTGTGGGCGTTGATGCTTTTATTGTCGATTGATTCTTGTGTACTTTGCATCTTGCGGTATGTTGGGATGAAGCGGCCCGGGCTAACCTTACATGACATCGTTCATGAGACTTGCTCCACGCTTGACATGCAACTTGTATTGCATAAGTGGCTTTATGGTGCTGTTTATCCTAGCATAGTTAAGATCCAATTTACAACGGGTGATTAACAATACTAGTATCAATGTTGTGATTCTTGTTCGTAAGTTAGAACGACACTTATTGAAAGCCCCAAACCACGTAAAACATGCAAAGAAAGTAGAGGCGTCTAACTTTGTTTTGCAGGGGTGTGCTGTGATGTGATATGGCCATGATTGTGATTATATTTGATGTATGCAATGTTCCTTATTGTAAGTTGGCAACCGGCAGGAGCCATATGGTTGTCTTTAATTTCTGTTAAGACCCGCGTGTCTATTCAAAGTAGTTGTAATAGTTGAAGCTGGTGGACGACAACCATGGAGAAGCGTCATTGACCTTGATGCAATGCCGATGATGATGGAGATCATGTTCGTGCTTGAAGATGGAGATCGGAAGCACAAAGAAGAAAGGCCATATCATATCACATATTATGAATTGCATGTGATGTTAATCCTTTATGCATATTGTATTGCTTAGTAGGCGATGGTAGCATTATAAGATGATCCCTCATGCACATGAATTTCAAGTCATAAAGTGTTCACCCTTAGTTAGCACCGTTGCTAAAGCTTGTTGTTTCGAAGCACCACGTGATGATCGGGTGTGTTAGATTCCGCAAGTGTATACAACGTGAGCAAGCCAGATTTGCTCATGCGGAAACTAAGGTTTGATCTTGACGAGCCTAGCATGTACATACATGGTCTTGGAACAGGGATCACCGAAAGGTAAAGCATGAATCATATAGTAGATATGATGAACATGTCGATTGTTCACCATTGAAACTATATCAACTCTCGTGGTGATCGGTGTTGATGTGGTGGATTTGGTTCATGTGATCACTAAAACAATGTGAGGGATATTGTTTTGAGTGGGAGTTCACCTAGATTAATTTTAATATTAATTTGAACTCAATTTGTCATAAACTTAGTCTAAACTATTGCAAATATGTTGTAGATCAATGGCAGCCCCTACCATCAATTTTAATGCGTTCCTAGAGAAAGAAAAGTTGAAAAACAATGGAAGCAACTTCGCGGATTGGTTCCGCAAATTGAGGATTGTCCTCACAGCTGGTAATTTGACCTATGTCTTTGGATGCACATTGGGTGACCCACCTACAGCTGATGCTTCCGATGAAGTAAAGAATGTTTACCTCACTCGGAAGACTCAGTACTCCACAGTTCAGTGTGCTATCTTGTATGGTTTAGAATCGGAGCTTCAGAAAAGGTTTGAGAATTCAGACCCATATGATATTGTCGAGGATGTCAAATTGATCTTTGAGACTCATGCGGCAATTGAAAGCTATGAGGCTTCTGAAAAATTCTTTAACTGCAAGATGGAAGAGGGCAGCTCCGTCAGTGAGCATGTGCTTAAGATGTCTGGGCACGCAAACAAACTTCAAAGCTTGGGTATAGTGATTCCTAATGCTTTGGGGATTTACCGTGTACTCCAATCACTATCACCAAGTTACAAGAACTTTGTGATGAACTACAACATGCATAACATGAACAAGACGTTGCCAGAACTCTTTGCCATGTTGAAGTCTGCAGAAGTGGAGATCAAGAAAGAGCACCAAGTGTTGTTGGTCAATAAGACCACCAAATTCAAGAAAGGCTAGTCTAAGCAGAAGGGACACTTCAAGAAGGGTGGTAAGAAAGTTACCACGCCAACGAAGAAGACCAAGGCTGGACCCAAGCCTGATACTGAGTGCTTTCTTGCAAGGAGAAGGTCCTTTGGGCGGAATTGCCCAAAGTACTTGGCGGATCTGAAGAACGGCAACATCAAGAAGAAAGGTATATCTGATATACATGTTATTGATGTGTATCTCACTAGTACTCATAGTAGTGCCTAGGTATTTGATACTGGTTTGGTTGCTCATATTTGTAACTCGAAACAGGTCTTTGCAGAATAAGCGGAAGCTAGCGAAGAGCGAGGTGACGATGCGGCGTGGGAAGCGGATCAAAGGTTGATGTGATCGCGGTCGACGCTACCCTTCATCTACCATCGGGTTTAGTTTTATACTTAAATAATTGTTATTTGGTGCTGCGTTGAGCATGAACATTACATCGGGATCTTGTTTATTGCGAGGCGGTTACTTGTTTAAGTCCGAGAATAATGGTTGTTCGATTTATATGAGTAATATGTTTTATGCACATGCACCTTTGATAGATGGTCTATTCTTATTGAATCTCGATAGTGGAAATACACATATCAATAACATTGAGGCTAAACGTTTGAAATCAAGCGATAATTCGACCTATATATGTGGCATGCGTCTTGGTCACATTGGAATGAAACGTATGAAGAAACTCCATTCGGTGGACTTACGGAATCACTTGATTTTGAATCACTTGAAAGATCTGAAGCATGTCGATGGGAAAAATGACTAAGACTCCATTTTACGGTATGATGGAGCGAGCTACGGACTTATTGGAAATCATACATACCGATGTGTGTGGGCCAATGAGTGTAGCATCGTGATGGTTATCGTTATGTTCTTACCTTCACGGATGACTTGAGTAGATATGGGTATATCTATTTCATGAAACATAAGTCCGAAACTTTCGAGAAGTTTAAGGAGTTTCAAAGTGAGGTAGAGAATCAACGTAACAAGAAGATTAAATTTCTACGTTACGATCGTGGAGGTGAATATCTAAGTTCTGAGTTTGGCGAGCATTTGAAGAAATGCGGAATACTTTCTGATTGACACCGCGGGAACACCACAGCGTAATGGTGTGTCCGAACGTCGTGTCGAACTCTCTTAGATATGGTTCGTTCTATGATGTCACTTACAGATTTACGCTATCATTTTGGGGTTATGCATTAGAAACAGCCGCATTCACTTTAAATAGGGCACCGTCTAAATCCGTTGAAACGACACCGTATGAATTATGGTTTGGGAAGAAACCTAGATTGTCGTTCCTTAAAGTTTGGGGTGCGAATCCTATGTAAAGAAGTTACACGGACAAGCTTGAACCCAAAGCGGAAAAATGCGTCTTCATAGGATACGAAGGAAACTGGGTATACCTTCTAGCATAGATCCGAAGGCAAAATCTTCGTTGCCAAGAATGGATCCTTTACGGAGAAGGAATTTCTCTCGAAAGAAGTGACTGGAAGGAAAGTAGAACTTCACGAGGTTGTCGAACCTTCTCTCGAAATTGCGAGTAGCGCGACCGAAGAAGTTCTGTGGTGCTGCACCAAATAGAGAGGAAGCTAATGATGGTGATCATGAAACTTGGTTGAAGTTGCTATAGAGCCTCGGAGGTCAACGAGAACTCGTACCACTCCATTGGTATGATCCGTTATGAGTGTCATGTTGGTGGACAACACCGATGATCCCGAGACATATGAGGCGATGATGAGCCCATTCCAATAAATGGCAAGAAGCCATGAAATCCGAGATTGGATCCATGTACGAAAACCAAGTATGGACTTTGGTGGACTTACGGATGGCGGAAGGCTGTCGAGAACAAATGGATTTTCAAGAAGAAAGCAGATCTTGATGGTAATGTTCTGTCTATGAAGCTCAACTTGTCATAAAGGGTTTCGACAAATTCAAGGAGTTGACTACGATGAGACTTTCTCACGGTAGAAGCTAAAGTCTGTGAGGATTATGTTAGCAATCGCTGCATATTATGATTATGAGATATGGCAGATGGATGTCAAAACAGCATTCCTCAATGGAGATATTGATGAAGATTTGTATATGATGCAACCCAAAGGTTTTGTCGATCCTAAAGATGCTAACAAGGTATGCAAACTTCAACGGTCCATCTATGGATTGAAGCAAGCATCCCGAAGTTGGAATCAACGTTTTGATAAGGTGATGTGGCATCCCGCAAAACCACTACTAGAAAATCGCGTTGAATTTGTGCATTGCATCGTCATCATCATGCATTGTTTGCCAAAAACTATTTTCGCAACGCCCGATTTGTTTGCCAAACGCCGTCTTTTATTCAAGCCAAACACGGGTCTCCGAATTATTTTTGTTTGTTGCTATCGGTTGCAAATAGTGTTATTAAAACAAATAAATTTTATATTATTTTTAGCGGGCGGTCAGGCGAGCGACCCGACGACCACCCAGGAAAACATAATCGGTCCACCTACCCCTGCCCCATCTAATCCTAAACCTACCCAGAATTCTACCCACCTAATCCCTCCACATCACCCCAACCTATCCTAGCATGCCACCTCCTCTCACCCGCCCCCCCTCACCAACCAACACCCCCCACGCCACCCTCACCCTCTTTCTCTTCTCTCTCTCTCCCTAACCCAACCCCACACCACTCACATCTCTCACCACGCCTTTGACACCCACCACACCCTGCCTCGTCCACCCACTCCCCTGCCGCGCGGGCCCCACCCAGCACCTCCGGCCCCACCTGTCAGCTCTCCTCTCTTCCCCTGTTCCTCTTCTTCCTCTATCCTCCCCACACCGACGCGCACACCCCCTCCTCTGCCTCCCCCACCACGCATCCGCCATGGCCCGCTCGCGCCCCTGCTACCTCCCACCTCCGCGCTCGCCTCCCTTTCGCCTCATGGGCTCCCCAGCTCCGAGCACCCCTGACCCCGGCCGAGCCGGCCCGGCTGACCCCTCTTCCAGCGACCCCACTGAGCTGCCTGCGAACTCCGCCTCTCTCGGCAAGCCGCCTCCGACCGCCCGCGCGGCGACCTTCTTCCCCAGAGAACCCTGCGCCCGCCTCGCCGTCTTTGCCTCAGCCCCGTCTGCGCCCGGCGCACCAGCTCCCTCGCTCTCCTCGCCCGCCTGCTCGAGCTTCGCCCGCCGCGTGGGCCTCCGTCGACGCCCTCCTCCGCCGAGCCCGACCGCCCCGCGTTCCCAAGCCCCTGTCCTCGCCTAGCCGCCCGTCGGCCGTCTGCATCCTGCGCGCGGATGCCCCGGCCGCGTCCTCGCTCGCCTTCCGCCGGCCACCCCGCAACGCCCTGCACGCCTCAGCCCGCGGAGGTCCGCGCCTCGGTCCCGAGCTCTACCGTCGTCTGGCGCTGCCTCGCAGCAAAGGCTGCTGTCGCCGTCGTCCTCGCCAACCGCGGCGCCTCCCTACCGTCTGCCCGTCCGTGATTTCCTAGCATCCGGTCTCTGCGGGTATTCGCTAGGCAGCAAGCGGCGATCGCGTGTAACCGCCTTCTGAAGCATCGAGTTGGACCGATCCGGGAGGAGCTGACCGATAGGTTCTGCCAGCTTAACCGGCGTGTTTCAAGATCGCCATCGACAACCGCCTTAGTGACAAGACTTTCGACGTACCCGGCGCCTCCCAAGAGTCCGAACCTCGCGGCGCGTCAAGTACTTCACCCCGGGCCCCGCGAACCCTGGCGCCGGTCCCAAGTTCGCCATCCGATGGACAAGATCGCCATGTGTTGACAAGCGAAGGCTAACGGTGACCGTTTCCTTTCAAGGACTCCATCGACATCGAAACCGAGATATCCCCAAGATCTACCACAGGGACGCCCCCGACGAGTTGCACAAGAACCTTGAACTCGACACCCTCGACACACCAAGATCTACCCGGACACGAAACCACGGCGACAAGTACTCCATCCGAGGCGATGCTCGAGGACACGAACGGCAAGAACACCGCTGCGAGCGTCAAGTGCTTCGACGCCACGCCAAGTTCGACTACCCGAACGCCAAGTTCTACCCGATCCGGGACCCTACCCTAAGTCCGAAACGACCCGTCGAACCACGGACCTGGACCTGTCGAACCCCGGACCCCGGACCCCAAGATCGTCGATCCCCCTCTAATGTGTGAACCCTTTCCTCGAACCCTACTTCATAACATAACACAACTTGTCGCATATTTAATTGTCATACTTGCATGCATTCTTGTGGTTTGGGGGCCTTATGCCGATTCACCTCTAATTAAATATGGGGCCCATATGCGGGCAAATCTAGTCTCATATCGGCCTCATTTAAACTTGTGTAGCGAACCAATACTATAAACTTGCCTTGTCAAAACAACATTAAATTGCGGGGGTTCTAAACAACATGAACCAACTAATTAAATGTCGGGACCCCGGTTCCACTTAATTTGACCTAATTGCATCGAACCTTTGCCATGCCATGCATCATACATGCATCATGCCGATCGTCTGCCGTTGTATTAAATATTGCATCCGGTGTTTCTTCTAGTGTTTTGCTTCTTCGCGGATAAGGCCGTTGAGTTGATGTGAGCTTCGCCCCGATCTTCGGGGAAGATCTTCGACAATGTTTTCAGGCGAGCATCTTCCCCCTTCTACCTATCTTACTTTTATAGTCTTTATTCCCTCCTGTTGATCTATTGCTATCTGTGTTGCGATGCTTTAGTTTCCGTACCCTTGATATACCGTGCAGCCCTATATTGCCTTGGACACACCCTATTACCTGTTGTTTGGTAGATAGTTGGACTTGCGCGTCATAGTTGCTTGCTCAAATGCTGATGTGTGTCGCCATATGCCACAGTTGCTGATGTATTGCCGCATGTTGATGTTGGAGATGATTCTAGTTTACTTATCGTCACTTTAATTTCTGTTTAACAACTAAAAATTGAATAAGCAGAGGCATCGGTGGGTGATAGATAATATTTGGTTTCGAGCACTTGTGTCCCGTAAGACCCAAGTACTTGATACTGTTCCTTGATTTTGCGCGCTATCCACATCCGGGAGGTATATGGGACCCCTGAGCGAGCTTGATTCATCTTATTTCTTGGGGCCACAAACTAGTTTGAGGTTTTATTTACGATCTGTACTTATGCCATGTTTTTGCTTTATTACGATTGTGCAGTCT
Organism: Avena longiglumis; assembly: GCA_030063025.1. Lineage (NCBI taxonomy): Eukaryota > Viridiplantae > Streptophyta > Magnoliopsida > Poales > Poaceae > Avena > Avena longiglumis. The sequence continues at coordinate 184,877,037 of CP125974.1, read as the reverse complement.
TGCACCTTTGCATTTTAGGAAGCGGAATGTTTACGCGGTGTCGACAAGCCCTGTTTGGGGTTCCCAGTCGCTCACAGCCATTGTCGCAGACCTTGAGGCCGTCTCGGAGCTTGCTTACTCCGTTGCGGGATCTACTTAAGGGGTGGCCCCCTGAAATATTTCTGAATCCTGTGATTGTTCAGTCGTGAAAGCCTCGTTGGGTTTTGATTTGGTTTTTCCGAGGTCGATCGAGTGTGTGTTGCTATTGGTGCACCCCGGCCGGGTAAAAACTTTCTGAAAGCCGTGTCCGCGGATATGGACGACTTGGAGCACAGTATCTCGATCATAGACAAGCATAACTAAAGTTTACTGCTATTAAATTTGACTTATAATGACTAGTAATCAGCTTCACTATAACGGAATGTCTAATTAATACTGCCCACCTTTGCTTGTTTGGTTGTCGCTTGCGACAAATGTATCTGACTAGTAAGTATTGCAACTACAACGAAATGGCTGAATAAAAGTACCAACAACTGCTGGGTTTCGGGTTTATCTCCTGCTATCTGTATCTGATTAGTAATTGTTGCAACTACAACAGAATGATTCAATAAAAGTGCCCACTGTTAACTTTATCAGGACGATTATCTAAACTTGACTAGTAAAGTGCCGCAACTATAACTGAATAAATAAAACTGCCAACTGTGTGAGTTCCTCGGTTGACTTCCTCGTTTGGTCTCGAGGGGGAAACACCAGGATGGGTTTGTTTGGTGATAGCTTCAGGTTGGATCCGGTTAGGTCATTCTTACCCCTCTCGATAACCGGGTTGTATCGAGTCTCTATAGGTTGTTTAGTGCATCTTTTGCCGCTTGATCCACCATACCTATGTGGCGAGGACCCGAATTCTAGCCTCGCTGTCTTGCCTCGATCTTGACGCTCCTTCTTTGTTTTTCTGCTTTGCCTTTGTCGGCACCTTTGTTAAGCAGGTTTTGAGATCGGCGCCGTTAGCGGGTTACCCTTCGGCTTGGCACAGGCAGGGGTTATGGGCCATATGGTTATTTCTTCAGGGCTCTTAGCCCCATTTGCATCTTGTCCGTAGCTGGACGCTCTATCGTTTTCAAGGTGATTTGGATCTTTGTATATTATATCTGTATTCTTGACTCTTTGAGTCATTGTTATATATCTGTTCTGTGGGTCCCATCGAGGACTGTTGTGTAATGTTATTACTTCGTTTTCCACCCGCACGAAAGTGCCTGGTGGGCACCTTTGAATCGTTTCTATGCGGGTTTGGTAAATTTTGTTCAAACTTGCATAGGTCCGATTCTGAGGGTGTTACAGAGTGGTATCAGAGCCCAGCAGTTGCGATACCCCACAAGTCCAGCCTGTAGGATAACCTAGCTAACGGCCGAAGTAGAGTGTCCAAAACTATTTTTCAAAATCGGTTGGATAGTTCTGGTTAGGTCTGATTTTACTCCTTACCCCTCTGCTGTTCTCCTCTTACCTCGACGTGTTTTAAATCCGCTCTCATCTCTTTCTTCGAGTCCAGGATTTCTCGTGGTTGGGTTTCCGTCGTACCTTCAGGGGCTTCGCTTTCTCCCTTTTGTAACGGAGGTGCTACGATCATCAATCTGCAACTTGTCTGTTGTACCCTTCGTCCGATCTTTTGTTCTTGAGCTCTTATCCATATGTGTTCCTTGCCGGATATCAGTGTCGTTGAAAAACATATGAGAAGGACGAGCTTTGGTGAAGTTGGGGTTAACCTTGAGCATGTGTTGTTCATGCCAATGGAACCATCGCGGAACCTAATCGTTGTGTCTTTCATACGATTTCTGCTGGCAACATTCCTTTGTTCCGGATACCATCTAAGAAGATCTTGATCGATTCGAGAGTTGGTTGCTTAATCCGCCTATTCGTGTGCAGAGTAATGGTTTGAGTGTGGGATGGAGTAGCTACCCTACCACTGCTCTTATCATTCGCTCTTGTACGTCGAGGCAGTGGATCCAGCAATTTACTCCGTCCACGGAAGTTAGGGGTGGCTTGATTTGTGATACCTCTACCTCCGACCTTTTGTTTCCGGAGTGCTCTCTCGACGATCAGGAACGACGACCTTTGTTGGTGGTGTCGCCGATACCCAGATGGAGAAGGAACCCTCGTTAGTGGTGTCGCGAGGATCTACATGAAGCGCGAAGGATCAGACCGCCGACCTTCCTTCCGGTACCATGAGGCGGATCTCGAGGGCGAGATCCATTGTTAGTGGTGTCGAATTGTGGCATCCCGCAAAACCACTACTAGAAAATCGCGTTGAATTTGTGCATTGCATCGTCATCATCATGCATTGTTTGCCAAAAACTATTTTCGCAACGCCCGATTTGTTTGCCAAACGCCGTCTTTTATTCAAACGCCAAACACCGGGTCTCCGGAATTATTTTTGTTTGTTGCTATCGGTCTGCAAATAGTGTTATTAAAACAAATAAATTTTATATTATTTTTAGCGGGGCAGTCGAACGGCGACCAACGACCACCCAGGAAAACATAATCGGTCCACCTACCCTGCCCCATCTAATCCTAAACCTACCTGAATTCTACCCACCTAATCCCTCCACATCACCCCAACCTATCCTAGCATGCCACCTCCTCTCACCTCCCCTAACCAATCAACACCCACGTCACCCTCACCCTCTTTCTCTTCTCTCTCTCTCCCACTTAACCCCACACCACCACATCTCTCACCACGGCCTTTTACACCCCAAGACACCTGCCTCGTCCACCACTCCCACATGGCCCCACCCCACCTCCGGCCCCACCTGTCAGCTCTCCTCTCTCCCCCTGTTCCTCTTCTTCCTCTATCCTCCCCACCGACGCGCACACCCCCTCCTCTGCCTCCCCCACCACGCATCCGCCATGGCCCGCTCGCGCCCCTGCTACCTCCCACCTCCGCGCTCGCCTCCATCGCCCTTCCTCGCCTTGGGCTCCCAGCTACCGAGCACCCGCGACCCCAAGCCAGCCGGCCCGGCGCGACCCCTCTTCCAGCAAGCGACCGCCTTGAGCTCGCTGCCTCTCTCCGCCTCCCAAGCCGCCTCAGCCGCGACATGACCTTCTTCCCCAGAGAACCCCTGCGGCGCCCTCCGTCTTTGCCTCATGCCAACCCGTCTGCCGGCCACCAGCTCCCCCTCGCTCCTCCGCCGCGCTCGGCTTCGCCCGGCGTGGGCCTCCGTCGGCGCCTCCTCCGGAGCCCGACCGTTCCCAAGCCCCTGTCCTCGCCTGCCGCCCGTCGCCGTCGCATCCTGCGCGGATGCCCGCGCGTCCTCGCTTCGCCTTCGGCCACCCATAGCGCCACCTGCGCCTCCGAGCCCCGCAGCGAGGTCGCGCCTCGGTCCGGCTCTACCGTCCGCAGGCGCCGCCTCGCAGCAAGGCTCTGTCGGCCGTCGTCCTCGCCAACCGCCAGCGCCTCTACGGGCCCCGTGCCGTCCGTGATTTCCTAGCATCCGGTCTCTGCGGTATCGCTAGCTGCAGCAGCGGCGATCGCGTGTAACCGCCTTCCTGAAGCATCGAGTTGGACCGATCCCGGGAGGAGCTGACCGATAGGTTGCTGCCAGCTTAACACCGACGTGTTTCAAGATCGCCATCGACAACCGACGCCTTAGTGACAAGACTTTCGACGCGTACCCCGAGCGCCTCCCCCCGAGTCCGAAGACCGAACCCTGGCGCGTCAAGTACTTCACCCCGGGCCCCGCGAACCCTGGCGCCGTTCCCAAGTTCGCCATCCGATGGACAAGATCGCCATGTGTTGACAAGCGAAGGCTAACGGTGACCGTTTCCTTTCAAGGACTCCATCAACATCGAAACCGAGATATCCCCAAGATCTACCACAGGGACGCCCCCGACGAGTTGCACAAGAACCTTGAACTCGACACCCTTGACACGCCAAGATCTACCCGGACACGAAAACGACGACAAGTACTCCATCCGGAGGCGATGCTCGAGGACACGAACGGCAGAACACACCGCCGCGAGCGTCAAGTGCTTCGCGACGCCACGCCAAGTTCGACTACCCGAACGCCAAGTTCTACCCCGATCCGGGACCCTACCCCTAAGTCCGAGAACGACCCCGTCGAACCCTGGACCCTGGACCCTGTCGAACCCCGGACCCCGGACCCCAAGATCGTCGATCCCCCTCTAATGTGTGAACCCTTTCCTCGAACCCTACTTCATAACATAACACAACTTGTCGCATATTTAATTGTCATACTTGCATGCATTCTTGTGGTTTGGGGGCCTTATGCCGATTCACCTCTAATTAAATATGGGGCCCATATGCGGGCAAATCTAGTCTCATATCGGCCTCATTTAAACTTGTGTAGCGAACCAATACTATAAACTTGCCTTGTCAAAACAACATTAAATTGCGGGGGTTCTAAACAACATGAACCAACTAATTAAATGTCGGGACCCCGGTTCCACTTAATTTGACCTAATTGCATCGAACCTTTGCCATGCCATGCATCATACATGCATCATGCCGATCGTCTGCCGTTGTATTAAATATTGCATCCGGTGTTTCTTCTAGTGTTTTGCTTCTTCGCGGATAAGGCCGTTGAGTTGATGTGAGCTTCGCCCCGATCTTCGGGGAAGATCTTCGACAATGTTTTCAGGCGAGCATCTTCCCCCTTCTACCTATCTTACTTTTATAGTCTTTATTCCCTCCTGTTGATCTATTGCTATCTGTGTTGCGATGCTTTAGTTTCCGTACCCTTGATATACCGTGCAGCCCTATATTGCCTTGGACACACCCTATTACATTGTTTGGTAGATAGTTGGACTTGCGTCATAGTTGCTTGCTCAAATGCTGATGTGTGTCGCCATATGCCACAGTTGCTGATGTATTGCCGCATGTTGATGTTGGAGATGATTCTAGTTTACTTATCGTCACTTTAATTTCTGTTTAACAACTAAAAATTGAATAAGCAGAGGCATCGGTGGGTGATAGATAATATTTGGTTTCGAGCCCACTTGTGTCCGTAAGACCCCGAGTACTTGATACTGTTCCTTGATTTTGCGCTATCCACATCCGGAGGTATATGGGACCCCCGAGCGAGCTTGATTGATCTTATTTCTTGGGGCCACAAACTAGTTTGAGGTTTTATTTACGATCCTGTACTTATGCCATGTTTTTTGCTTTATTACGATTGTGCGATGCGCACCTTTGTCTTTATTTAGGCGGAATGTTTACGCGGTGTCGACAAGCCCTGTTTGGGGTTCCCGATCGCTCTGACCATTGTCGGAACCTTGAGGCCGTCTCGAGCTTGCTTACTCCGTTCGGATCTACTTAGGGTGGCCCCAAATATTTCTGAATCTGTGATTGTTCGATCGTGAAAGACTCGTTGGGTTTTGATTTGGTTTTTCCGAGGTCGATCGAGTGTGTGTTGCTATTGGTGCACCCCGGCCGGGTAAAAACTTTCTGAAAGCCGTGTCCGCGGATATGGACGACTTGGAGCACAGTATCTCGATCATAGACAAGCATAACTAAAGTTTACTGCTATTAAATTTGACTTATAATGACTAGTAATCAGCTTCACTATAACGGAATGTCTAATTAATACTGCCCACCTTTGCTTGTTTGGTTGTCGCTTGCGACAAATGTATCTGACTAGTAAGTATTGCAACTACAACGAAATGGCTGAATAAAAGTACCAACAACTGCTGGGTTTCGGGTTTATCTCCTGCGCTATCGTGTTCGATTAGTAATTGTTGCAACTAGCAGAATGATTCAATAAAAGTGCCCTTTGTTAACTTTATCGGGCGATTATCTAAACTTGACTAGTAAAGTGCATAACTATAACTGAATAAATAAAGCGCCAGCTGTGAGTTCCTCGGTTGACTTCCTCGTTTGGTCTCGAGGGGAAACACCGGGATGGGTTTGTTTGGTGATAGCTTGAGTTGGATCCGGTTAGGTCATTCTTACCCCTCTCGATAACCTTGATTGTATCGAGTCTCTATAGGTTGTTTAGTGCATCTGCTTGCCGCTTGATCCACCATACCTATGTGGCGAGGACCGCCAATTCTAGCCTCGAGTGTCTTGGCCTCAAGATCTTGACGCTCCTTCTTTGTTTTTACGCTTTGCCTTTGTCGGCACCTTTTGTTAAGCAGGTTTTGAGATCGACGCCGTTAGCGGGGTTACCCTTCCGGCTTGGCACAGGGGGTTATGGGCCATTGGTTATTTCTTCAGGGCTCTTAGCCCCATTTGCATCTTGTCCGTAGCTGGACGCTCTATCGTTTTCAAGGTGATTTGGATCTTTGTATATTATATCTGTATTCTTGACTCTTTGAGTCGTTGTTATATATCTGTTCTGTGGGTCCCATCGAGGACTGTTGTGTAATGTTATTACTTCGTTTTCCACCCGCACGAAAGTGCCTGGTGGGCACCTTTGAATCGTTTCTATGCGGGTTTGGTAAATTTTGTTCAAACTTGCATAGGTCCGATTCTGAGGGTGTTACAGGTGATCAAAAGTTTTGGTTTTATACAAACTTATGGAGAAGCTTGTATTTACAAGAAAGTGAGTGGGAGCTCTGTAGCATTATTAATACTATATGTGGATGACATATTGTTGATTGGGAATGATGTAGACCTTCTTAATAGTGTCAAGGAATATTTGAATAATAGTTTTTCAATGAAGGATCTTGGCGAAGTAGCTTACATATTAGGCATAAAGATTTATAGAGATAGATCGAAACGCCAAATATCATTGTCACAGAGTACATATTTGGACAAAGTTCTAAAGGGATTTGGAATGGAAGAAAGCAAGAAAGGGTTCTTGCCCATGTTGCCCAATACGACCTTGAGTAAAACTCAAAGTCCGACATCGGCAGAAGATAGAGAAAGGATGAGTAAGACTCCCTATGCCTCAGCCATAGGATCTCTAATGTATGCCATGCTATGTACTAGACCCGACATTGCATATGCTGTTAGTTTAACTAGCAGATATCAAAGTGATCCAGGAGTGGATCATTGGACAATGATCAAAACATCCTTAAGTACTTGAGAAGAACTAAGGATATGGTTCTTTCTTATGGAGGTGATGAACAGCTCGTTGTTAATGGTTACACCGATGCTAGTTGGAACACCTATCCGGATGATTCTAAATAACAATCCGGATACGTATTTATTTTGAATGGTGCAGCAGTTAGCTGGAGGAGTGCAAAGCAAAGCGTTGTGGCGAGATCTTCAACTGAATCGGAATACATGGCTTCCGGAGGCTTCACAAGCGATATGGATGAAAGAGTTCATTACAGCTGGGTGTGGTTCCTAGTCTGTTGGACCCAATGTCTATCTCTTTGTGATAACATGGGCCATAGCATAGCCAATGCGCAAGAACCAAGGTCACACAAGAAGCTGAAGCACATCAAGCTGCGTTTTCACGCTATTCGAGAACATATCCAGGATGGGGATATAAAGATTTGCAAAGTACACACAGATCTGAATGTGGCGGACCCGTTGACTAAACCTCTCCCGAGGGCAAAACATGACCAACACCAAACTGCCATGGGTGTTCGGTATATTACCATGTAATCTAGATTAGATGACTCTAGTGCAAGTGGGAGACTGTTGGAGATATGCCCTAGAGGCAATAATAAATATAGTTATTATTATATCTTTGTGTTTATGATAAATGTTTACATTCATGCTATAATAGTATTAACAAGGAAACATTAATACTTGTGTGATTTGTAAACTTAATTTGAAGTCCCTAGTATAGCCTCTATACATCACTAGCTTGTTGGTTGATAAATGATTGTGGTTTCCCTATCATGAACATTGAGATGTTATCAACAACAAGATCATATCGTTAGGAGAATGATATGGTGGACATACTCCTATAGATAAGCGTAGCATAAAGATCAAGTCATTTCAATAGTTCAATTGCTATACGATACATAGTAACCTAATTCCTTCGACCATGAGATCATGCATATCACCTTTACCGGATGGATTCTTTGATGACATCAAACAACACACCGTAACTGGGTGGCTATAAAGGTGGTATTGAGTGTTCGGAAAGTATTGGTTGAGACACATGGATCAAGAGTGGGATTTGTCCATCCATATGACAGATAGATATACTCTGGGCCCTCTCGGTGAAATGTCATCCAATTGGCTTGCAAGCATGTGACTGGCTCACAAGGGATCACATATCACGGGAACAAGAAAAGAGTACTTATCGGTAACGAGGTTGAACTAGGTATGCAGAGATACCGACGATCATAACCTCGGATAAGTAAACTATCGTGAGACAAAGTGAAATTGGTATCGTATGTAAGTGGTTCATTCGATCGCAAAGTAATCATAGAAATATGTGGGAGCCATATGAATTTCCAGATTCCTCTATTGGTTATTGTTCGGAGAAGTGTCTCGATCATGTCCGCATAATTCACGAACCGTAGGGAGACACACTTAAGGATTCGACGTCGTTTGAGTAGTTATGGTATTATGAGAAAGAGACCGAATGTTGTTCGGAGTCTCGGATGGGATCTGGGATATCACGAGGTGATCCGGAATGGTCCGGAGAATAAGATTCATATAAGGAAAGTCCGTTTGAGTTCGGGAATGATTAGGTGTTTTCATCGGGAATGTTCTAGAAGGTTCCGGAATGTCCGGCACTCCGGAGGGGAAGGGGTACATGAATGTGTCATTGCATATTGGGATGATTGCATCATGTACTAAGTGTTCTCTCTGTTCCAAATAAAGGATTAAATTTAATCCTAAATTGAAAAGTCAAATAGCAAGTTGGAAAAGTCAAACGGCTAAAATTGGAAAGAGGGAAAGAGGAAGGAGAGGGAAACCGAGTTGGGAGGAATCCTCCTCCAAGCTGGACCCACCTCAAGCCGAGTTGGGGAGGGACTCCTCCTCCCCCTTGCCGGCCCTCCACCTATATAAGGAGGCGGGGCTCCTCCTCTAGACACACAAGTCCCTCACCTCAAACCCTAGAAAGCTGCAGCCCTCCATAGCCGCCGCCACCACCTAGGGTTTTGCCCTAGCCGCCGACTTGGGGGTCCCCGGAACCCTAGTTAACGGCTCTAGCCCCTGATCCTTGGTGTGTCTAAACCCTATATCGCCGAGGAGCTCTCTCATACTCCACCATACTCGCTCCGGCTTAAGGCGAAGCCCTGCGGGATCTCCCCTCTACTTACGGTACCACGCCGTTGTGCTGCCGGAATCACGAGGAGAGTGCTACAACCTCCATTTTCTTTGGAACAAGGAGAGGAAGGTCTTCGTCAGTACCGAACATGTGACCGATTGGAAGCGCTGAACGGAGCCTTGGCCGGAAGGATCGTTTACACGATCTTGAGATCGAGAAGAGTACGACTACATCACCCACGAGAATCCGCTCTCGTTAAACACTTTGGAATCTTCGAGGGTAAGTTATTCCATCGACTAGTTGGTACAATCTAGTAGATAGATCTTGGCTTGTTTGTTTGTATGCGATAGAAATTTTTTGTTTTCCATGCTACGAAACCCTACACATACTCATATAGATAAGCGTAGCATAAAGATCAAGTCATTTTAATAGTTCAAGTGCTACATGCTTTCTGATACATAGTAATCTAATTCCTTTGACCATGAGATCATGCATATCACCTTTACCGGATGGATGCTTTGATGACATCAAACACCACACCGTAACTGGGTGGCTATAAAGGTGGCATCGAGTGTTCGGAAAGTGTTGGTTGAAACACATGGATCAAGAGTGGGATTTGTCCATCCATATGATGGATAGATATACTCTGGGCCCTCTCGGTGAGATGTCATCCAATTAGCTTGCAAGCATGTGATTGGCTCACAAGGGATCACATATCACGGGAACGAGAAAAGAGTACTTATCGGTAACGAGGTTGAACTAGGTATGCAGAGATACCGACGATCATAACCTCGGATAAGTAACATATTGTGAGACAAAGGGAAATTGATATCGTATGTAAGTGGTTCATTCGATCGCAAAGTAATCGTAGAAATATGTGGGAGCCATATGAATTTCCAGATTCCTCTATTGGTTATTGTTCAAAGAAGTGTCTCGATCATGTCCGCATAATTCACGAACCGTAGGGAGACACACTTAAGGATTCGACGTTGTTTTGAGTAGTTATGGAATGATCAGAAAGAGACTGAATGTTGTTCGGAGTCCTGGATAGGATCCGGGATATCACGAGGAGATCCGGAATGGTCTAGAGAATAAGATTCATATAAGGAAAGTCCCGTTTCGGAGTTGGGGAATGTTTCCGGTGTTTTCATCGGGAATGTTCTAGAATGTTCCGGAATGTCCGGCACTCCGGAGGGGAAGGGTACATGGATGTGTTGTATCAAGTTGGTATGATTGCATCATGTACTAAGTGTCGTTGCTGTTCCAAATAAAGGATTAATTCAAATCCTAGTTTGAAAAGTCAAATAGCTAAATTGAAAAGTCAAACGGCTAAATTTGGAAAGAGGAAAAGAGGAGGAAGGTGAAACCGAGTTGGGGAGGGAGTCCCTCCTCCCCAAGCCGGCGCACCACCCAAGCCAAGTTGGGGAGGGACTCCACTACCTCCCCTTGGCCGGCCGGCCCCTCCAACTATATAAGGAGGGGCAGGGCTCCCTCCTAGGACACACAAGTACCTCTCCTCCAAACCCTAGCTTGGCGCCACCACCTCCTGCAGCTGCCGCCGCCTCCTAGGGTTTCCCTAGCCGCCGACTTGGGGTGCCCCAAACCCTAGCCGCCGGCTCTAGAACCTCCTCCTTGGTGTGTCTAAAACCTAGATCGCCGAGGATCTCTCTCATACTCCACCATACTCGCTCCGGCTTAAGGCGAAGCCCTGCGAGATCTCCCCTCTACATTACCACTTTGTTGTCTTCCGGAATCGCGAGGAGTGCTACAACCTCCGCTGCTTTGGAACAAGGGAGGAAGGTCTTCATCGAGTACGAACGTGTGACCCATTGCTGGGGCGCTAACGGAGCCTTGTGGGAAGGATCGTCTACGCGATCTTGAGATCGGGAAGAGTACGACTACATCACCCACGAGAATCCGCTCACGTTAAACACTTTGGAATCTTCGAGAGTGAGTTATTCCATCGACTCGTTGCTACAATCTAGTAGATAGATCTTGGCTTGTTTGTTTGTATGCGGTAGAAATTTTTTGTTTTCCATGCTACGAAACCCTATAAGGAGGGCGCGGCAGGGCTCCGGCGGCTTCAAGGTCTCCTGCGGCGGCGCGGGTATGAGTGGAGGGAGTGGGGATGAATGGGGTACTAAGGGGTGCCTCCCCACGCGCGTCCAATATATACCAGGAAAACGCCGACCGGTAGTACCGGTTGCTGAAGCGGTAGTACCGCTCGTAAGTGGTAGTACCGGTTCCCCAACCGGTAGTACCTGACATGTGGGCGGTAGTACCGTTCCTGGAGCAGTTCTTCCAGGAGACGACTTGGGAACTACCCAGGTCCGGTAGTACCGCTCTCACATCCGATAGTACCGGTCCCATCTGATTCCAAATGCCAGGAAACAAGGATGATTCATGCCAGGGTTTTCGTGAGGGAGTAAGGAGGCTTGGGTTAAGACAAGTGAGCTGGGAAGCACATGTACTCTAAAGACCAAGAAAAAGGAAGTTCCAAAACCAAACTAGAGTGCATGATACTAAGAGCGATGAAGGCAATTCACGATATGACAATCATGAGTACAAATCAAATCAAAAAATGACAAACACGAGTACGCACATCAACCTCTCGATTGAGAGGGGGCGGTGGCCTAGGCCACCATATTTGAGTATACTCGGCTTGGCACCACGAAGATATATCTTGGGTCCATTACCGAAACTCATCATTGAGCTCACATATCACAAAATGATATTAAGAGGAATGATTTTGTTTACTTTGTGCATAATGGGGGGAGGGATAATCCAATCAATTAGGACCGCACTCCCCCCTATGTCCATGCCTACACCTAAACCAAATATGGGTCGAGTATTAGGTGAGAGTGCAAGATAATCAAGTCAAGCTCCTTGAATCTACGATATTTAGTTCATTCCTCAAGTAGCAAAACCTTGCTTCATCAAGTGGCTTTGTGAAGATATCGACAAGTTGATCTTTGGTTGAAACATAGGATAGATCAATATCACCTCGAGCAACATGATCTCTAATGAAGTGATGACGAATCTCAATATGTTTTGTCCTTGTGTGATCCACCGGGTTGTATACAATTTTGATGGCACTTTAATTGTCACATAGAAGAGGCACTTTGTCACAATGGACACCGTATTCATTTAAAGTTTGCCTCATCCATAGAAATTGAGTGCAAGCACTAGCAGCAGCAACATACTCGGCTTCGGCGGTGGAGAGAGATATACAATTTTGCTTCTTAGAATACCAACATACCAAGGACCTACCAAGGAATTGGCACGCACCGGATGTTGATTTTCTATCATCCTTGTCCCCCGCCCAATCCGAATCCGTGTACCCACAGAGAGCAAATGTTGAATCTCGAGGATACCAAAGAACATAAAATGGGGTATGAACTAAATATCGAAAGATTCTCTTGACCGCCATTAAATGGCTTTCCTTAGGAGCCGCTTGATATCTTGCACACACACCTACACTTAACACAATATCGGGTCTAGATGCACAAAGTAAAGCAAAGAACCAATCATAGACCGGTATACCTTTTGATCCACATCTTTACCATTTGGATTTTGTTCTAGATGAGTCTTTGTAGCCATGGGAGTAGGAGCTCCATTCAAATCTTGCATTTTGAATCTCTTGATCATATCTTGAGTATACTTGGCTTGGTTGAAGAATGTTCCTCCTCTAACTTGCTTGATATCAAAGCCAAGAAATACTTTCAACTCCCCCATCAAGGACATCCGGAACCTACTAGTCATAAGCTTTGAGAATTCATCATTAAAAGCTTTGTTAGATGAGCCAAAGATAATATCATCAACATATATTTGGCATACAAAAATCTCCCCATTGACCCTCTTAGTAAAAAGAGTGGGATCGATTTTCCCAACTTCAAAGCCACGGTCAAACAATAACTCTCTAAGGTGCTCATACCACGTGCGTGGGGCTTGCTTGAGCCCATAGAGCGCCTTATCAAGTTTGTAGACATGGTTTGGGAAGTTGGGGTCCTCAAATCCCGGGGGTTGCTTAACATATACCAATTCATTTAAAGGACCATAAAGGAATGCACTTTCTACATCCATTTGTTACAACTTAAAGTTATTATGTGCCGCATAAGCAAGAAGGATACAGATGGACTCAAGGCGAGCCACGGGTGCATAAGTCTCTCCATAATCAATGCCTTCAATTTGAGAATACCCTTGTCCAACCAATCTAGCCTTGTTCCTTACTATAATTCCATGCTCATCTTGCTTGTTCTTGAATATCCACTTTGTTCCAATAACATTGCAGCAATCCTTTGGCTTCTCAACTAACTTCCACACTTTGTTTCTCTCAAAGTTGTTGAGCTCTTTGTGCATAGCTTCTAACCAATCCTAATCTTCTAGAGCTTCCCACACTTTCTTTGGTTCAATCATGGAGATGTGTGCTTGGTGTTCACTGAACCTCTTCAATTGTGCTCTTGTGGAAATTCCTTTCCTTAGATCTCCAACAACATTTTGGAGGGTGCGGTCTCTTATTTCCAACATTCTTTCCTTTCTAGCTTCGCGACGAGCGTGGATCTCCTCATTGTTTCTTGGAGGACCCTCTTCATCATTTTGATCCTCGTCTTGACCATCAACTTGACCTTGATCATCATTGGAGTCATACTCTACATTGGGAGGCAAGGATTGACCTTGGTCTTGATCAAGTTCTCTTCTAGCATCAATTTGAGCTTGTCTCAAAACAGTTTGGATGGATCTTCCTTGACAAATTGACTTGGCACCACTTGACAACCCATCGAATGGACCAAGCTCCCTTTGACTAGGGGTTCACACATTGATCACTATGTAGAGGGTCCACATCTTGTCTTTGGCTTGAGTCAATGTCCTCTTCGGTAGATGGAGCATGTTGAGGTTGTGAAGATAAGGGCTCCACTCGAGTGGAGCATAGTTCTTCTCGATCCGCCATAAGGGGTTCCTCAACGGGGCGGATATAACCCACACCCATTCTTCCTATGGCATCCTGAGGCATTTCATCATCTGCATCACAAGCATCAACACGCGCCCCTTTGGGACCATCATATTCTTCGAAGGTCACACTACAAGATTCTATGACGGCTCCGGAGTGCTTTTCATAGATTCTATAAGTGTGAGATTCGAGACCATAGCCAACAAAAATACCCTCTAATGCTTTAGACTTGAATTTAGACAAACGAACACCTTTGATGAGATAGAAACACTTACAACCGAACACCCAGAAATAAGATATGTTGGGCTTGTTACCGGTAAGTATCTCATATGGAGTCTTGTTGATTTTCTTGCGGAGGTAGAGTCGTTTTGAAGCATGGCAAGCGGTGGAGATGGCTTCGGCCCAAAAGTTGTATGGATATTTAAACTCCGCCAACATGGTCCTAGCCATCTCAATAAGAGTCAGGTTCTTCCTTTTCGCCACACCATTTTGTTGAGGGGTGTATGCAACGGAATATTGATGTTTAATCCCCTCATCACTAAGGAAATCATTCAAGGTGTAGTTCTTGAACTCGGTGCCGTTGTCACTTCTTATAATCAACACGGGAACATTGTGTTGCCGTTGAACCAAGTTGATGAAGTCGATAAAAGTCCTTTGAGTTTCACTCTTCAACTTGAAGAAATAAACCCAAGAGTATCTTGAAAAGTCGTCAACAATCACCAAACAATATTTCTTCCCTCCAAGACTTGCATGAGATGGAGGACCAAATAGGTCCACATGGAGAAGTTCCAAGATCTTGTTAGACTTGATTTGGTTCGTGGTCTTGTGAGGAGCGTCATGCATCTTCCCTAGAACACATGCCCTGCAAACATGATCTTTGGCAAAGGAAACATTTTCTTTTAGTCCAACTATATGGCCCTCTTTATGGAGACTTTGTGTGGCATCCCGCAAAACCACTACTAGAAAATCGCGTTGAATTTGTGCATTGCATCGTCATCATCATATGTTGTTTGTCTAAAACTATTTTCGCAAAGCCCGTTTTGTTTTCTAAAACGCCCCCATCGTTAATCAAATATCAAACCCCGGGTCTCCGGATTATTTTTGTGTGTCTGATATCGGTTTGCAAACGGTGTTTGTAAAACAAATAAAAATATTTATTATTTTAGCGGCAATCGAGCAGGCGTTTGACCGACGACCACCCGGAAAATAAATCGGCCCACCCCATTAATCCTCAGCCTACCAACTAACCTACCCAGCCCTCCCTCCACATCACCCCAACCAACCCCTCTCGCCACCTCACCCTCCCCAAATCCCCACCACTAGGGACCTGCCACCTAGACACACCACACAGCCCCACCAGAACCACCCCACACGCACGCTCACGCACGCACCTGGTCCACCCCCCGCCTCCAACCCACCAGCCCCTGTCCCTGGCCCCACCAACCCGTGGCCCACCACCTGCCCACACCGCCTCCCTCCCCGCAATCATCTCCCTCCTCTAGCCCCTCTGCCCCGCACGCGCACGCAACCCCCTCCTCCTCCCTTCTCTCCCTCGGCGCCGGCCAAGCTCCTCCCTCCTCCTCTCTCCTCAAGCGCTCTCTCTCCCAGCCAAGACCTCCCTCCCAGACGCCTCCTCCAAGCGCCCGCAGCCGCCCACCTCCTCCCTCGCGTCCGCTCTGCCCCTCCTCAACACCCGCCTCCCTCGGCTCCCGCATCTACTTTCGCCCTCCGCCCTCCGCCGCCCTTGACCTCCGGCCGCCCGGGCTGCGCCCTCAAGGCCTCCTCCGCCTCGGCCCGCCCGCCTCTCTGCCTCCCGCTGCGCCTCGAAACCTCCCTCCAGTCGCCTCATGAGCCTCTCCCTCACTCGTCCTCTCCCTCGCGGACCCGCCATCGCCGGTCTGGAGCTTCTCCTGGCCCCCGCGCGTCCCCGACCCGTCCTTCCGCGCCGCCGACCACCAACCCTCCCAAGCTCCTCCCGCCGCCCAGGAGCCGAGCTCCAGCTGCCTCCTCGCCGTCCCCGTCGTTTTGGCCGTCGCCGTCTGACCTTGCTCCTTCCCCGAGCCGCGGCCTCCAGTAGCATCCTCCACCTGGCAGTGTTTTGTTGACCTCCGGCTTGACCCAAGACGCGCGCCACCGACCCGGTCTCCTCGCCTGTAGTTTCATTCTTGGTTGTGATACTGTTGTGACATCGCCATGCAGTGTATCCGCTTGTGTTTTTCGACTTAAGGGCTGCCACCGGGCTTGTCACTGCGTCGGCATCACTCCAACACGGACCTGAGGACCCGACTCTCCTTCGACGACGAACCCCGGGGAACCTCAAGACCTGCACCACTCGAAGTGTTCCGCCAAGATCACCATCGGACGAGATCGTCTACTCGGAACGCCAAGATCTTCAGTGCCGAGACCGAGTCCGACACCGACAACCAAAACCGCGGAACCGACAAGTTCGCCTACCGGACCCCAAAGGCCGGACCCGGCCCGACAAGTTCTTCCTCTCGGATCCGAGGACACCGAGACGCGGGACCCTCAAGTTCTCCTTCACGGAGGCCAAGTACTATCCTCAGACGCCAAAACCCGAACTGAAGAATGCCAAGACCGACAAGATCTTCACCACGACAAGAACGACATCGGCCTGGAAGAATCCGACACGCCCCGACACCGAACCAAGTCCTGCTTCCCGGACGCGACAAGAACTACCCCGATATCCTGCGACCGGGCCGAGAACGCCCCGTCGAACCCTGGACCCTGAGACCGACCCCGAACCCCGGAACCCCAAGTCCGTCGAGACCCCTCAATGTGTGAACCTACCCTATTTTATAACATAATACAACTTGTCGCATAATAACTGTCTTGCATGCATACATTCATGTGGTTTGGGGGCCTTATGCCGAATCACCTAATAATTAAATATGGGGCCCATATGCGGGCAAATCTAGCCTTATATTGGCCTCATTTAAATTTGTGTAGCGAACCGGTGCCTTATTTTGCCATGTTAAAACAACATCTAAATTGCGGGGGTTCTAAATAACTTGAACCATTTAATTAATTGTCGGGACCCCGGTTCCGCTTAATATGACCTAGTTGCATCGCACCTGTGCCATGTCATACATCATGCATGCATCATGCCGATCTTCTGCCGTTGTATTAAATATCGCATCCGGTGCTTCTTCTAGTGTTATGGTTCTTCGCGGATAAGGCCGTTGAGTTGATGTGAGCTTCGCCCCGACCTTCGGTTGAACCTTCGGCAATGTTTTCAGCAGCATCTCCCCCTTTCTACCTATCTTACTTTTATAGTATTTATTCCCTCCTGTTGATCTATTGCTATCTGTGTTGCGATGCTCTAGTTTTCGTACCCGTGATATCCCCTGCAGCCTTATATTGCCTTGGACACATCCCATTACCTTTTGTTTGGTAGATAGTTGGACTTGCGCGTAGTAGTCGCTTGCTCAAGTGCTGTTGCGTGTTGTCAAGTGCCACAGTTGTTGCTGAATTGCCGCATGTTGATGTTGGAGATGATCATAGTTTTACTTATCGTTCACTTTAATTTCTGTTTAACAACTAAAATTGAAATAAGCAGAGGCATCGGTGGGTGATAGAAAATATTTGGTTTCCGAACGCCCACTTGTGTCCCGTAAGACCCCGAGTACTTGATACCTGTTCCTTGATTTATCGCGCTATCCACATCCGGGAGGTATATGGGACCCCCAGCGAGCTTGATTCAGTCTTATTTCTTGGGGCCACAAACTAGTTTGAGGTTTTTTACTATCCTACTTATGCCATGCTACTTATGTATTTACGATTGTCAGGAGCACACTTTGCATCGCTTAGGTAAGCGTAATGTTTTCGCGGTATCGACAAGCCCAGCCACACTTTCGGTTCCCAAATTCGTTCTGACCATTGTCGCAAACCTTGAGTCCGTCTCGAGCTTGCTTACCGTTGCAGTGTACTCAATGGGTGGCCCCTAAAATATTTCTGAATCCTGTGATTGTTCATCGTGAAAGCCTCGTTGGGTTTTGATTTGGTTTTTCCGAGGTCGATCGAGCGTGTGTTGCTATTGGTGCACCCGGCGGTAAAACTTTACGAAAAGCCGTGTCCGCGGATATGGACGACTTGGAGCACAGTATCTCGATCATAGACAAGCATAACTAAAGTTTATTGCTGTAAATTTGACTTTATAATGACTAGTAATCAGCTTCACTATAATGGAATGGCTAATTAATACTGCCCACAATTGCTTGTTTGGAGTGTCGCTTGCGACCATTGTACCTGACTAGTAAGTATTGCAACTACAACGGAATGGCTGAATAAAAGTACCAACAACTGCTGGGTTTTGGGTATATCTCATGCTATCTGTATCTGATTAGTAATTGTTGCAACTATAACGGAATGGTTAACTAAAAGTGCCCACTGCTTATGTTATCAGGATGATTATCTAAACCTGACTAGTAATTGCTGCAACGATAACTGAATAAATAAAAATGCCAACTGTGTGAGTTCCTTGGTTGACTTCCTCGTTTGGTCTCGAGGGGGAAACACCAGGATGGTTTTGTTTGGTGTTAGCTTCAGGTTGGATCCGGATAGGTCTATCTTACCCCTCTCTGATAGTCGTCGTTGTATCGAGTCTCTATAGGTTGTTTAGTGCATGCTGCCGCTGCCGCTCAGTCCACCATACCTATGTAGGCGAGGACCGCCGAATTCTAGCCTCGCCGTGTACTGGCCTCAAGATCGACGCCTCTTTTTCCTTTGCCCTTTGTCGGCACCCCTTTTGTTTAAGCAGGTTTTGAGATCGACGCCGTTAGCAGGGTTACCCTTCCGGCTTGGCCTGGGCAGGGTTATGGACGCCATTGGTTATTCTTCAGGGCTCTTAGCCCCATTTGCATCTTGTCCGTAGTTGGACGCTATATCGATCTCAAGGTGATTTGGATCTTTGTCGATATTCGTATTCTTGACTCTTTGAGTCATTGTTATATATATATCTGCTCGTGGGTCCCATCGAGGACTGTTGTGTAATGTTATTACTTCGTTTTCCACCCGCACGAAAGTGCCTGGTGGGCACCTTTGAATCGTTTCTTTGCGGGTTTGGCGGGTTTCGCTAAAACTTGCATAGTGTCGATTCTGAGGGTGCTACAGAGTGGTATCAGAGCTCAGCAGTTGCGATACCCCACAAGTCCAGCCTGTAGGATAACCTAGCTAACGGCCGAAGTAGAGTGTCAAAACTATTTTTGAAAATCGGTTGGATAGTTCTGGGTAGGTCTGATTTTACTCCTTACCCCTATGCTATTCTCCTCTTATCTCGACGTATTTTGAATCCGCTCTCTTCTCTCTCTTCGAGTCCAGGATTTCTCGTGGTTGGGTATCCGTCGTACCTTCAGGGTTTCGCTTCCTCCTTTGATAACGGTGTTTCTACATCTGGTCTTCATGCTAACCTAGGAATCCTTCGTCTGTGGTACCATTCTTTGTTCCTTGTTTGTGCCTTCCGGTGTTTTCCGACACGACGATATCCTCTACGCCAGATCCGATGCAGAGGCTGCATCACTCCTTTGTTTCCGAACCTCGCTTGTCGAAATCTTCAGTCTGATTCCGAGAGTTGATTGCATAATCCGCCTATTCGTTTGCAGAGTAATGGTTTGGGTGCGCGATGGACTGATCACCATCCGACTACTCTTATCATTCGCTCTTGTACATCGAATCAGTGGATCCAGCAGTTTTACTCCGTCCGCGGAAGTTAGGGGTGGCTTTATTTGTGATACCTCTACCTTCGACTTTTTGTTTCCGGAGTGTTCTCCCGACGATCACGGAGAACGACCCCTTGTTAGTGGTGTCGCGAGGATCTACACGAAGCGAGAAGACGCAGATCGCCGACCTTCCTTCCGGTACCATGAGGCGGATCTCGAGGGCGAGATCCATTGTTAGTGGTGTCGAATTGTGGCATCCCGCAAAACCACTACTAGAAAATCGCGTTGAATTTGTGCATTGCATCGTCATCATCATATGTTGTTTGTCTAAAACTATTTTCGCAAAGCCCGTTTTGTTTTCTAAAACGCCCCCATCGTTAATCAAATATCAAACCCCGGGTCTCCGGATTATTTTTGTGTGTCTGATATCGGTTTGCAAACGGTGTTTGTAAAACAAATAAAAATATTTATTATTTTTAGCGGGGCAGTCGAACGGGCCGTTTTGACCCGAACGACCACCCCAGAAAATAAATCGGCCCACCCCATTAATCCTACAGCTACCAACTAACCTACCCAGCCCTCCCCTCCACATCACCCCAACCAACCCCCTCTCGCCACCTCACCCCTCCCCAAATCCCCACCACTAGGGACCTGCCACCTAGACACACACCACACAACACACACCACACAGCCCCACCAGAACCACCCCACACGCACGCTCACGCACGCACCTGGTCCACTCCCCGCCTCCAACCCACCAGCCCCTGTCCCCTGGCCCCACCAACCCCGTGGCCCACCACCTGCCCCGCACCCACCTGCAACCGCGCCTCCCTCCCCGCAATCATCTCCCTCCTCTAGCCCCTCTGCCCCGCACGCGCACGCAACCCCCTCCTCCTCCCTTCTCTCCCCCGGCGCCGGCCAAGCTCCTCCCTCCTCTCAAGGCCTTCTCTCTCTCTCCCAGACCCTCCCCCTCCAAGACGCCTCCTCAAGCGCCCATGGCAGCCGCCCCACCTCCTCGCCCGGCTGCCCGCCTCCAACGCCACCCCTCCCTCGGCTCCGCATCTCGCATGCGCCCTCCTTCCTCCGCCCGCCAGGCGACCTCGGCCGCCCAGACGCTTCTGCCCCGCAAAACCTCCTCCGCCCGTCGGCCGCGCCCGCCTCTCCGCCTCCCGCTGTCGCCTCATGAGCCTCCCCTCCCGGCTCATGAGCCTCCCTCCAAGGCGTCCTCCCTTGCCGGACCCGCCATCGGTCGCGGAGCTTCTCCCGCCTGCGTCCCGACCTCCTTCCGCCGACCACCAACCCTCCCAAGCTCCTCCCGCCGCCCAGGAGCCGAGCTCCAGCTGCCTCCTCGCCGTCCCCGTCGTTTTGGCCGTCGCCGTCTGACCTTGCTCCTTCCCCGAGCCGCGGCCTCCAGTAGCATCCTCAACCTGGCAGTGTTTTGTTGACCTCCGGCTTGACCCAAGACGCGCGCCACCGACCCGGTCTCCTGCCCGTGTAGTTTCATTCTTGGTTGTGATACTGTTGTGTGACATCGCCATGCAGTGTATCCGCTTGTGTGTTTTCGGCACTTAAGGGCTGCCACCGAGCTTGTCACTGCGTCGGCATCACTCCAACACGGACCTGAGGACCCGACTCTCCTTCGACGACGAACCCCGGGGGAACCTCAAGACCTGCACCACTCGAAGTGTTCCGCCAAGATCACCATCGGACGAGATCGTCTACTCGGAACGCCAAGATCTTCAGTGTCGAGACCGAGTCCGACACCGACAACCAAAACCGCGGAACCGACAAGTTCGCCTACCGGACCCCGAAGGCCGGACCCGGCCCGACAAGTTCTTCCTCTCGGATCCGAGGACACCGAGACGCGGGACCCTCAAGTTCTCCTTCACGGAGGCCAAGTACTATCCTCGGACGCCAAAACCCGAACTGAAGAATGCCAAGACCGACAAGATCTTCACCACGACAAGAACGGCATCGGCCTGGAAGAATCCGACACGCCCCGACACCGAACCAAGTCCTGCTTCCCGGACGCGACAAGAACTACCCCGATATCCCAGAACGACCCCGGAGCCCGAGAACGCCCCGTCGAACCCTGGACCCTGAGACCGACCCCGAACCCCGGAACCCCAAGTCCGTCGAGACCCCTCAATGTGTGAACCTACCCTATTTTATAACATAATACAACTTGTCGCATAATAACTGTCTTGCATGCATACATTCATGTGGTTTGGGGGCCTTATGCCGAATCACCTAATAATTAAATATGGGGCCCATATGCGGGCAAATCTAGCCTTATATTGGCCTCATTTAAATTTGTGTAGCGAACCGGTGCCTTATTTTGCCATGTTAAAACAACATCTAAATTGCGGGGGTTCTAAATAACTTGAACCATTTAATTAATTGTCGGGACCCCGGTTCCGCTTAATATGACCTAGTTGCATCGCACCTGTGCCATGTCATACATCATGCATGCATCATGCCGATCTTCTGCCGTTGTATTAAATATCGCATCCGGTGCTTCTTCTAGTGTTATGGTTCTTCGCGGATAAGGCCGTTGAGTTGATGTGAGCTTCGCCCCGACCTTCGGTTGAACCTTCGGCAATGTTTTCAGGCGAGCATCTCCCCCTTTCTACCTATCTTACTTTTATAGTATTTATTCCCTCCTGTTGATCTATTGCTATCTGTGTTGCGATGCTCTAGTTTTCGTACCCGTGATATCCCCTGCAGCCTTATATTGCCTTGGACACATCCTATTACCTTTTGTTTGGTAGATAGTTGGACTTGCGCGTAGTAGTCGCTTGCTCAAGTGCTGTTGCGTGTTGTCAAGTGCCACAGTTGTTGCTGAATTGCCGCATGTTGATGTTGGAGATGATCATAGTTTTACTTATCGTTCACTTTAATTTCTGTTTAACAACTAAAATTGAAATAAGCAGAGGCATCGGTGGGTGATAGAAAATATTTGGTTTCCGAACGCCCACTTGTGTCCCGTAAGACCCCGAGTACTTGATACTGCTTGATTTATCGCTATCCACATCCGGAGGTATATGGGACCCCCTGAGCTTGATTCAGTCTTATTTCTTGGGGCCACAAACTAGTTTGAGGTTTTTTACTATCCCGCACTTATGCCATGCTACTTATGTATTTACGATTGCGAGGAGCACACTTGTCATTTAGGTAAGCGTAATGTTTTCGGTATCGACAAGCCCAGCCACACTTTCGGGTTCCCGATCGTTCGACCATTGTCGCAAACCTTGAGTCCGTCTCGAGCTTGCTTACTTGCTATGGTGTACTCCAAGGGGTGGCCCCCTGAAATATTTCTGAATCCTGTGATTGTTCAGTCGTGAAAGCCTCGTTGGGTTTTGTTTTGGTTTTTCCGAGGTCGATCGAGCGTGTGTTGCTATTGGTGCACCCCGGCCGGGTAAAACTTTCTGAAAGCCGTGTCCGCGGTTATGGACGACTTGGAGCACAGTATCTCGATCATAGACAAGCATAACTAAAGTTTATTGCTGTAAATTTGACTTTATAATGACTAGTAATCAGCTTCACTATAATGGAATGGCTAATTAATACTGCCCACAATTGCTTGTTTGGAGTGTCGCTTGAGACCATTCTACCTGACTAGTCAGTATCGCAACTATAACGAAATGGCCGAAGAAAATTACCAACAACTGCTGGGTTTTGGGTATATCTCATGCTATCTGTATCTGATTAGTAATTGTTGCAACTATAACGGAATGGTTAACTAAAAGTGCCCACTGCTTATGTTATCAGGATGATTATCTAAACCTGACTAGTAATTGCTGCAACGATAACTGAATAAATAAAAATGCCAACTGTGTGAGTTCCTTGGTTGACTTCCTCGTTTCGTCTCGAGGGGGAAACACTAGGATGGGTTTGTTTGGTGTTAGCTTCAGGTTGGATCCGGATAGGTCTATCTTACCCCTCTCTGATAGTCGTCGTTGTATCGAGTCTCTATAGGTTGTTTAGTGCATGCTGCCGCTGCCGCTCAGTCCACCATACCTATGTAGGCGAGGACCGCCGAATTCTAGCCTCGCTGTCTTGGCCTCGATCGACGCTCCTCTTTTTCCTTTGCCCTTTGTCGGCACCCCTTTGTTTAAGCAGGTTTTGAGATCGACGCCGTTAGCGTGGTTACCCTTCCGCTTGGCCGGGGGTTATGGACGCCATTGGTTATTCTTCAGGGCTCTTAGCCCCATTTGCATCTTGTCCGTAGCTGGACGCTATATCGTTCTCAAGGTGATTTGGATCTTTGTACTGTATATCTGTATTCTTGACTCTTTGAGTCGCTGTTCTGTGGGTCCCATCAAGGACTGTTGTGTAATGTTATTACTTCGTTTTCCACCCGCACGAAAGTTCCTGGTGGGCACCTTTGAATCGTTTCTATGCGGGTTTGGCGGGTTTCGCTAAAACTTGCATAGGGTCGATTCTGAGGGTGCTACACTTTGCAAAGTTCTCATATTGACATGGGCTAGTCGGCGGTGCCATAGCCAACCCACATCGGTCTTTCCGTATAAGCACATCGGACCTGTAGTGGCTTGCCCCGAAAAGTCCACCACATACAAGTCATTTTCGACGTACCCAACGAAAGCGACCTTTAGAGACTTGCTCCACATGAGGACCACAATATCATCATCAACAAAGACGACAAAGCACATCTTTCCAAGAGCACGGACTGAAAGTAAATTGTATCCAAGGGTTTCAACAAGCATGACGTTCACGAGTGTAATGTCGTAAGCCACCACTACCTTGCCGAAACCCAATACCTTAGACGGTGATTTGATCATCATTTGGAACCAAGTCCTTGACAATAGACGAGCTTCCGGTCATATGACTTGTGCAACCACTATCGATCACCCATTTTGACCCTCCGGACGCATAAGTCTACAAAAGATCAAGCTAGTTTTTAGGTACCCATTTTTCAATGGGTCCTATTTTGTTAGCAACAAGGGTCTTGGGAACCCAAATAGACCAAGCAATATAACCATCATAAGGACCAAAATATTGTGCATACACATCACCATAATAATTACGCATTAGAACATAGTGAGGGTTAGCACTTCCCGCAAAATCATCATGAGACATAGTTTTACCACTTGTGGTCTTACTTTCCATAATGGTCTTGTTGGTCTCTTGTGCGGGCTTGTCCTTCTTCTTCTTATTGTTCTTCTTCTTGGTTTTGGAAACAAAACCAATGCCCGCTTTATCACCACTACGCCTTTGCTTGATCAAAAGATCATCAATGGACTTGTTGCCTTGTGGAAATGTGGCCTTAGCAAGCTCCCCCTTCAACCTAGTATTCTCTTCAAGAATAGTTGTGCTACTAGATGGAATGAAGTTACTAGGTGAAGGAATATTGGCCAATTGAGTTTGAAGCGTTTCATGGGACTTTGTGAATGACAAGAGTTCACTCTCCAAGGCCTTGTGGGCCTTGTTAAGCAAGCTAAAGTCCTCGGCAAGTTTTTCATGAACCACACCAAACTCAACCTTCTCCTTTTTAGCTCTTTTATATTTAGCAATAGCATGATCACGCTCTTTGATGAGTTTGTTAACAATAATGTCATTGGCCTCATCAAGCCCTTCAAGTTTTAATTCAAGTGACAACCTAGTTTCTTGTTCTTCTTCTAGAGCATTGTTTAGGGCCTCTAGCTCAATCATATGTTCATTGCCAAGTTTACATCTTACATCTAGAAGCTCTTGAGTATGTGATAGTTGATCTAAGGCGTTTCCAAAATGTAGCTTAGCATCACCTTTTAGGTTAGTCATAAACTCATCAAAGGCAATTAATTCCTTTTTAACATCAAGAGACATCTCATCATCAATTTCATCATTATCTAAGTGAGTAGAGCGGGATGATGAAGATACCTCCGTTCCTCTTGCCATAAGGCAAGTGGCGTTCTTGGTGGAAGAGTTCTCATTTGGAGAATCGAAGAGTGAGAATGTCGGAGTAGTGGTGGTGGCAAGAGCAGCCACACCATGAGAAGTTTCCTCTTCGTCATCTTCATCATCTTCATTGTCGGAGGAGTACTCTTAATGAGTGATCAAGACAATTTCTCCCGGCTTCTTGTTGATGGGATTCTTTTTGATGAAAGGTTTCTTGTATGGTCCCTTGAGAGTCTTCTTCAACACAAGCTTTCCACCATGATCTTCTCTCTTCTCATAGAGGCAACTAGCCACAAAGTGGTAGAGGTCACCACAATTGAAGCAAGTTCTCAACCTTGTGGTATTCTCTCTTTTCCCATTTGGATTGCTTCTCCGTTCCATTTCCATCTTGGCCTTGGCGGGGTTCTTCCAAAATTTCTTTGCAAAGAAAGCCATATATTGACCATGAGCAATCTTGACTTCATCAGGATGGTCCATGGAAATCCCTTCATCACTATCATCTTCATCCCCATGGTCCACAACTTTGGCCTTCAAAGCAACATTGACAACATTGCTCATACCAAGGGCACGAGCATGGGCATCTTTGGCATTCTTGGCGGCAACCTTGAAAGTAGCCATCTCTTGCATAACTTCATTTGAGGTCATGAGATGGTAGTTGTGTCTTCCTTGTAGGCTCTTCAAGTCGGTGGGCTCAAAAGGCATGAGTGCACTCACATATTTCCTTTTTATCCTTGCATCATCTACATGTGAGGCACCCACATTCCTAAAAGCAGTGGCGGTGGTCTTGAGCCTTCGGTACATTTCTTCGTGATCTTCAACTTCTTTCATGTAGAAGCCTTCGGCTTCATTGCTTAGAGCATCATATCGGTTCCTCCTCATACTCTCATTTCCAATAAACAACACAGTGAGAGCATCCCAAGCTTCCTTGGCAATGCTAAAGTGCTCAATGTGTGGATAATCCTTTGTCCCCAAACCTTGTTGAATCATATGCAAAGCAGTGGCATTGATTTGACTATTAACAACCTCTATTCTTGTCAAGTTGTTTGGATCCCCAATAAAAAGTCCATGCTCGATGATGTTCCATAGTTCAATGCAAGAGCTGCGCATATGAGTCCTCATTAGTGATTGCCATTGAGTAAAAGTAGCAGATTCTTCAAGATTAGGTGGGTCACCTCTATTGTAAACATGAGGGTGAGGTATTGGAGGGTCGGGAGAGTACCATGAGTCACGGTGCTCACCCTTCCCACCATCATTGTGTGTGGAGGAATTAACGTTGTCAAGTTTACCCCCCTCCACCATACCCTCGGGGGATACCGGTGTATTCCCTTTAGGTAAAATGGATGGTTGATCCTCTTGAGGAGATGGAGGTGATGAGCTTTCTTTGTCTTTAAGAAGTTTCTCGAGCATCTTCTTGACTTCGTTGACCAAGGAAGAGCTCAATCTTGTTTCCAAGTTTTTGAGATCTTCCATGGTCACCGGTGTCGACTCACTACCACCATCCCCATCGTTGCTACCCATATTCTCTTAGGCGGTAAAGCCCGAATAAAGAGCCGAGGCTCTGATACCAATTGAAAGGATCGTATGGGCACCTAGAGGGGGGGGTGAATAGGTGCTACTTCAAATTTTCTTCTTTTTCAAATTAAGGTTCGACAATAAGGTAAATTCTCTAGATAATGCAACTACGGTGAATTTACCTATATGGCAATTATGCAAGGACCACTACAACACAAGGTAGTAGCAAGTAAGTAAGGTGCGGTAAAGGATAGAGGTAACCGAAGAGTGGACGCGGAGACACAAGGATTTGTTTCCCGTAGTTCCTTCCTTTTGAGGGGAAGTACGTCTACGTTTGGAGAGGGGGTGGTTTAAAACCACCAACGCCATGAGAGGCCTCCCTTGTTCTCCGATGAATCTCACCCCAACGGGATCGATTCACCATCCACTATATCGGCAACCTTCAAGGTGGAAGCCGGCACCGTTACAAGTTTGGGGCACACATCCACAACTTAATCGGAGGCTCCCAAATACAAGCAAGCTGTCAAAGCAATCAAAGACAAGCTTGTAAGAACCAAAACAAGAACTAGGGTTTCCAAGAAAACACTAGAGAAAAGGGGCCCTCAATGAAATGAGGGGGAATGAAGATCTCTTTTGGTGAAGTAGTAGATCGGGTCCTCCTCCTTCGATTCCCCAAAGATCAAGGACTTTGGGTGGTTGAATGAGGAGATCTTCAAGAATGGGTGGCTCCAATCGACTCCAATGGTGGTATTTGACTTAAATGAGTTGAGCACTTTGTCCCAAGGTAGGTGGAGGGGTATAATACCCCTCCACGAAATATGGTCGTTGGAGTCATTAATGCACCGGTAGTACCGGTACTCAAGCGGTAGTACCGGACCAGGTACCAGAGGTGCTTCAGTTCATCAGCTTTCTTCAGTTTTGGGCGGTATCGCCCTTGCGGTACTACCCCCAAGCGGTAGTACCGGTCGTGGGGACGGTACTACCGTGCAGGCGGTAGTACCGGTCCCAAGTACCGCTTGGTACTGAC
This sequence comes from Avena longiglumis, assembly GCA_030063025.1. Lineage (NCBI taxonomy): Eukaryota > Viridiplantae > Streptophyta > Magnoliopsida > Poales > Poaceae > Avena > Avena longiglumis. The sequence goes on along the minus strand of CP125974.1, from coordinate 184,848,867 downwards.
CAAAACGGAGAGGAGTGAGTGTTAGTCAGTATGCCCCGGTACTCCCGAGCGGTACGACCGTGTCAAGCGGTAGTACCGCTTGTATCAAGCGGTACTACCGGTTGGACCGGTAGTGCCGCTCCGTGGTACCGGGTGATACTAACTAGCACACACCCTTATCAGTTTTGGAAAGTGCCAACCGGTACTGGAACCGGTAGTACCGGTGTCAAGGGGTAGTACCGGTGTCAAGCGGTAGTACCGGTCGTAGTTCCGGTACTACTGGTTGGCACAGTTGTTTTTCGCAAAGGGAATTGATATGCCAATATTTGTGACACCTCTTATCAAACCTGTGATACACTTAGCACACAGTTAAACTGATAAGTGTGTTGTTACCAAACATCAAAATCAGAGGGATTGGAAAATGCTCTTTCAGATGGTCATAAAGGTACCTCCAGCAGCTAAATCCAATAGGTTTCTTGAAGAAAAATACAATCATGCATAAAGGTTTGGATAATCATCCAAGCAGTAAGTCCACGAGTGGGGCAATTCTTCACTAAAGATTTCATTCTTTCCCAAGCTTGAGCAACATGCTCATTATCAAATTGTTTAAATTTCAGTATTTCACTTCTCGTGGATATAATCTTAGAAGGAGGATAATATTTCCTAATGAAATCACCTTTGCATTTAATCCAAGAATCAATACTATTTTTAGGCAAAGATAGCAACCATTCTTTAGCTCTTCCTCTAAAAGAGAAAGGAAACAATTTAAGCTTAATAATATCTCCATCTACATCCTTATTTTTTTGCATCTCACAGAGTTCAACAAAATTATTAAGATGACCAGCAACATCATCAGTACTAGCACCAAAAAATTGCTCTTTCATAACAAGATTAAGCAAAGCAGGTTTAATTTCATAGAAAGTAATGTCAGGAACAAGTGGATCAATAGGTGTGCACATGAAATCATTGTTGTTTGTGCTAGTGAAGTCACACAACTTAGTGTTTTCAAGAGTAGTCATTTTTGCAAGATTAAAGCAAGCCAACAGAAATAGAAACTGAAGTAGGAACTAATTTTTTTGTGTTTTTGATAAAAAGAAACAAACCAAACAAAACTAAAGAAACAAAGCAAAACAAAAACAAAAACAAAGTAAAGAGATTGGTTGTGAGAGACTCCTCTTGCAAAAATCTTCTTTCTCTCCGGAAAGTGATTTGACGGGGAGGAAGAGATTGAAGCTATCCTTATCTCCCTGGCAACAGCGCCAGAAAAGTGCTTGATGGCTCAGATGATGTAGAGCTCGTTGGGTACCCCAAGAGGAAGGTATGATGAGCACATCAACAAGTTTCCCTCGGTTGTGAAACCAAGGTTATCGAACCAGTAGGAGAAAGGAAACAACTCCCAAGGTGTTGCTAGCAACGTGGAACCTGCACAACATAACCACAATACTTTGCCCCAACTTACAGTGAGGTTGTCAATCTCACTAGTTTTGCTGAAAACAAAGGATTAAATGTATAGTGTGGAAGATAGTAATTTCTTGTGGTAATTTCAGAAAGTAAATAGTAAAACAGTAAACAGTAGATGGAATATCAATGGAAAGGAATGGACGGGGGTCCACATGTCACTAGAGGTGTTCTCCATAAGATAAATAGCATGGTGGGTAAACAAATTACAGCGGGGCAATTGACAAATTGAGAATGCATAACAATGCATGTACTAGACATCTTGATCTCTACGAGATTTGTTTGGGCATTACAACATAATACATAGATCGTAATCCAACTGCATCTATGACTAATAATCCAACTTCAGGTTATTGTCCGAACCCCTTCTAGTATTAAGTTGTAAGCAATAGATAATTGCATTAATCAAAGTGTGTAAAGTAAACAATACAATTGCCCTTGGACAAAAGATTGTTGTTTTATCCCTAGTAGCAACAGCACATCTACAACCTTAGAGATTTCACTTCCCCAGATTACTAGAGGCATGAACCTACTATCAAGCATAAATACTCCCTCTTGGAGTCACAAGTATCTACTTGGCCAAAGCATCTACAATCAATGGAGAACATACAAGATCACAAATAACATAGACATGATAGAATCAATAATCAATCAGACATAGTACTCAATGTCTATCGGATCCCCGCAAACACAACATGTAGCATTACAAGTAGATGATCTTGATCATGAACGGAGCTCACAAGATCTAAACATGATAGCACAAAAGAGGAGAAACAACCATCTAGCTACTGTATGGACCCCTAGTCCAAGGGTGAACTACTCACGCATCACTCCGGAGGCTGGCAGTGATGAAGAAGGCCTCCGGGATGATCTCTCCCCTCTGGCAGCGTGCTGTGAAGAGCTTCGGATCCCTCCCAATCTAGGTATGGAGATGGCGGCGGCTATGGACTTCTTCGTGGATTTCTAATCGGGTACTTAGGGTTTTTGCCTCGGGGGGTTTATATAGGCGAAGGGGCAAGGTCGATGGCCTCTTGAGGGGCCCACACCATAGCCAGGTGCGTCCTAGGGTGGGCCCGCACCACCCTATGGTGTGTCTGCCTCGCGGCTCCCCTTCGTGTCTCCTTCGGTCTCCGTGTCGTGTCGGGAAAATAGGAACTTTGGCTTTTGTTTCGTCCAATTCCAATAATATTTTTTACTAGCTTTTCTGAAACCAAAAACAGTAGAAAATATGCAACTGGCACTGTGTCATCTTGTTAATAGGTTAGTTCCAGAAATTGTATAAAAATGCCTCAAAGTATAGAAAAAACATAAGATAGTTGGTACAAAACAAGCATGGAGCATAAAAAAATTATAGATACGTTTGAGACGTATCAAGCTCTTTTTAGTGTAAAAGTGATAGTCACTAAAGCTTTAATCTTTTAAAATATAATGGTAGTTTTATAAATGACACCTTTGATCCTACCATGTCAAATAAGGTTTCATTACATATCTCTAACACTCCATACTACTATGGTGTTTTCGGGGAACATAAATCTATGGAACGATTCCTCAAAATCTTTAGGTGTTTTGCTAAACTTGTAACTCAAATGTCTTCTTTATGATTCAATCATGGACTCTTTATTTTCTTGTTACAATGATTTCCACTTCATCTTGAAAGTCTTTGAACAATTTCAAATGTTTCATACTTCTTCGTCATTAAGTAAATATACACATATATTCAATCTAATTTTCGGAGAAATCACATGAAGTTGAAATCCATCGCTCATGACTACACATAATGGACTACATACATCAATATGTACAAATTCCAATAAGTTAGTCATCCATTCCCTTTGGCCTATATACGGAGTTTTAATTATCTATAGGAAAGTCTCACAAGCGTCATTTGATCAAAATCAAAAGACTCCAAAATTCCATCAACATGGAGTTTCTTCATGTTTTCTTTCCAATATAATTTAAATGGTGATGTCACTTCTTAAGTGATCTTTCAATCTTTTGTCTTTCGACATTTTTAGCATTAGTTTTATGGATGTGATTTCTCCAAAAAGACTTGTATATCATCCATCTATTATGGAATACATAAATTATTTGAACAACCTTTTGTTCTAATAATACCTGATTAAAACAAATCTTGAAGACAAACTTTGATGTCAATAAAAACATAATAACACTTCACTTGTTTTTGATGAACATCTTCACATATTCTCTTGCTAGTTACTTAGGCCATTGTAGTTCATGAATTGTGTTGTTTCGTATGACAATTCACACCAACAAATTTGGTATCCAATACCAAAGAACCATATTGTTTAACAAGCAAAGAATACAGCCATAACATGTATATCATTTATATACCTAAGTTGGACAATTTCCAATTTTCTTTTTTCTGCCAAATATTTTCTGAGATTCTCTTTCAGCATTTCCTTTTCCTTTAAAAGAATCTCAACATCAACAGTGGCACCATACACATGACACATAGTCCAACGCGTGTATAGTCAGATACTAATATCTTTGGACTTGCACTTTGAAGTAGATCACCATCATCAAGTGTTTGGCGTTCTTTCGAATTCCGTTCTTTAGTAATCTTTCAGTGTAGTAAAAAATTTACCTACATCTTATATTCATCCTTATCATGGCAATTTTCATGATCAAGCTACTTTAGCTTATAACGGTGAATCGCAAGTATAATGTTGCTCTCCAAAACCTTTTGGAGGATTAGGACGACTAGCGTCTCCAACCTTTTGTTAATTCTCATCAAATATGAGAACATAAATTTTTCCATATTATACTCTATCATGTTGTAACCAAAACATTGTTTCAGATATCGCAATATCTTCCGCACATCATGGTTTCTGAAACAGTTCTTTCATCTCCTAGATAACCTTGATATTAAAACAATCTTTTGAATATCAAGGATCATGGAGACAAACATGATACTTGTATACTAACATTGGAATGTTACTCTTGATTTAATACCAATTATCAAACTTCACAGAGTAATACGAAGTTTGCTGAAAGTTTGCAATAGGACTTTTAAAACTTTAGATTAACACTCAAAACAATATGATACCAGTTCGTAAAGTAACTATCCAGAATTTTATAGTTCTATTATCTCAATTATAACTAAGCTTAATGTGGTAAACGGATGCCAATGACTACACCAACTATGCAAATTCACTTTGATTTAATTTATGATAAATAGTGTTCAACTTTTAATCATATTACTGTTGAACTCCCACTCAAAACAACATCCCTCACATTGTTTTAGTGATCAAACGAACCAAATCCACTACACCAAGTCCGATCATCACGAGAGATGATGTAGCTTCAAAGGCGAACAATCAACATGTTCACCATATCAGCTATATAACTCATGCTTTAACTTTTGGTATTCCGTGTTCCGAGACCATGTCTGTACATGCTAGGCTCGTCAAGGTTAACATTAGTATCTGCATGTGCAAATCTGTCTTACACCTGTTGTATGCACACGTAGAATCTATCACACCTGATGATCATGTGATGCTTCGAAACGACGAGTTTTAGCAACGGTGCCTACTAAGTACGAACAATTTATTACTTGATATTTAGTGAGAGGGATCATCTTATAATGCTACCGTCGCGATCTAAGCAATACAAGATGCATAAAAAGGATTAACATCACATGCAATTCATAATATGTGATATGATATGGCCTTCCTTTTTGTGCCTTCGATCTCCATCTGCAAGCACGGACATGATCTCCATCATCACCGGTGTGGCGTCAAGGTTAATGATGCCGCTTCATGGTTTGTTCTCCACCTAAAGCAACTATTACAACTACATGATGAATAGACACGCAGGTCTTAAACAAAATTTAAAGACAACCATAAGGCTCCTGCCGGTTGCTAACTTACAATAATGATCATTGCATACATCATATATACTCACAAATCATGGCCATATCACATCACAACACAAGCCCTACAAAAACAAGCTAGACGCCTCTAATCTTATTTGCATGTTTTGCGTGGCTGGGGCTTTCGCATAAGAACCATTCTAACTTACGAACATGAACCATAAAGTTGATACAAGTATTGTCAAGTTCCCATTGTAAATTTAATCTTCACTATGGTGGGTGAGACAGACACCCACAAAGCCACTAATGTAATAGAAGTTGCATGTTGAGCGTGGAGCAAGTGTCATGAACGATGTTATGTAAGGTTAGCCCAGGCCGCTTCATCCCACCATCCCGCAAGATGCAAAGTTAACAAAAATCAATTGACAACAAAAGCATCAACGCCCACAATAACCATTGTGTTCTACTCGTGCAACAACTCTACGCATAGACATGGATCTGATACAACTATAGGGGTTCGTAGCATGGAAAACAAAAAATTTCTATCGCATGTACACACACAAGACAAGATCTAATATACAAGATCGGTGCAACAAGTTTGTAGAGTACTAACCCTCGTAGAACCAAAGCGTTTAACGAGATCAGATTCTCGTGGTTGATGTAGTCGATCACTTGCCGATCTCAAGATCGTGTAGACAATCCTTTCGGCACCATGTTCTGGCAGTGCTTCCACGACCGGTCACACGTTTGGTACTTGATGAAGACCTTCCTCTCCCTTGTTCCAGCAGGCAGCGAAGGTTGTAGATCCTCCTCGCGATTCCAGCAGCACGACAGGGTGGTGGTGGAAGTAGAGGAGTAGATCCTGTAGGGCTTCGCCTAAGCCGGAGCGAGTATGGTGGATTAGAGAGAGTCTCGGCAACTAGGGTTTAGAATCCGAGTGGTGGAAATGGCTTGTGGCTAGGTTTTAGCTAGGCGGCGATGGTTTAGAGGAGGCTCTAGGGCGGCGGCGGTTTAGAGGGGCAGCCGGCCTAGGGTTTGGGGTAAGGCCAAGGAGGCGCCACACCCCCTCCTTGTATAGGTGGGAGGGTGGATAGGGGAGGAGGAGTCCTCCCCCAACTCCCCTTGTATGGATGGCGGAAAGGGAGGGAGGGGAATCCTTCCTCCTCTAAGTTTCCTCCTCTTCCTCCACTTGGTTTTAACTTTCATGTTGGTATTTGACTTTTTCAAACTGGAGTTTCACTATTCAAATTAGAGTTTGATTTCTCTCTTCCCATTGCCCAGCCAAGTGACCTAGGGTATGATGCAACCATTCCACATTATCATGGCACATTCCAAGTACCCATCCCCCCAGGGTGGTGGACCGTCCAGAAGCTTCTAGGAGCTTCCCGTGAAATCACCGAAAACATTTCCGAACCCCGGAATTGGACTTTCCTTATATGAATCTTATTCTCCAGACCATTTTGGATCTCCTTGTGATGTCCCGAATCCAGTCCGAGACTACGAAAAACATACAGTCTCTAACTCAAAAACTATCAAACTATTAAGACTAGTATCTTAACTAATGGTCTGACATTGCTGCTCTTGCAATAGACTACAGAAATAGGTTCTATGGCTAGGGATTATATTCCTAACTAATCAATAACTTCGTATTCACTTGATTTGATGTATATGTTGACTTTCTTGACTTCGTTGAAGAACTGTAGATTCTGGTGATAATTCCTGGAGCATAACTTGATGTAGACATCGTCTGTACTGGCTTTAGAACCTAGCAAAGGTTAAGAAGATACATTGAGTATGAGTATGAGCGTACTCAGCAAATACACTAGAAAATGAGTGTTTGATGCACTATATCTATAGCCATAGACCATAGGTCATAGGCAATGCAGGTTTTCGTAAACATTTCTTCAAAGGTTGCTTTTATTCTGAGAAACTATGTTCGTCAGCCTTCACGGGTTTACCAGAACTTTCATGGTGTTCCTTTCCCGCCACGTTCGCAGCTCCTTCCCGGAACAGGGAGTAACAAGTTACGGTTCTTACACTCTGCAGAGGTGCGTCACTTTACCCATGAGAGATCTTAGGCTTTGTTGCACGGCTGGGAGTATGTCCCCGTTCAAAATTCCTTGGTTTGAGGCCCAACCTAAGATCCAAGCCAATCACTGTCCTTCTTCGCGACCCTGCATACACCGCAATTGTTGTATGCCCAAACTCAAGGTAGACTTTTCCTCGTATAAAACGGCTATACCTTAGTTGGATACACACAACAACAATTAACACTAGAAATCTGTCTGTTGTAAGCCTAGATCCACGGTAGACTTTCCCCCGTATAAAACGGCTATACCCACGATCTGTAACTTACAAATGCCCATAACAGTGTCCAATGCATGCGAAAGGGAGCCGATCTAGCTGACTTCTTTATCCCATTCCAAATCTCATGGTTAACGCGTAATATACGGCGCAAAAATCACTGGCGTCATTGGTTGTTAAGTCCTAGACGATATATTCCTATGCAGTGGTATCCCAACTGCCAGTCTTAATAGATTAGCTGATCACCCTGGATTAGCAACCAATAGTTCACATTATTATCAAAAATAGTATTTTCTGACCTTTTTGAAATGCAGGTGATGACACCACTGGATTTGCAAAATACTTTACATAAAATAATCAAAGGACATGAGCAAGTGTGAACTTGCTGTTTATGATTGCAAGATTATGCACTCACGGTCTTCGAGACAATATAAAAGATCCAATATCTAAAATCAGCATCATTGGTCGGGTAAGGACTAATGTTTAAAGAAGCAAGATGCTTTTATGCATAAGTAATGTAATGCAAGTTGATAAACTCGAATCCCGGGGATAACGTTGATCTAGGGTTTGGATACTGGAAATGGATTCTTTAGAATGTGTTGTCCTTTTAGATAAGTTTCATACTTGTGTTTCTTATTAAGGCTTGTGAGTGTGTGTGTGAATAACACGTATTTATAATATCATACAACAATAAGATACACACTTATGGAATGCTACTCAAGACACTTATAAAGAACTTAAGTGTTATCAATCCTAAGTTTACAAGTAAAATATAAAGTAATGTGATTACGATTAATTATCATCTGTTGACTGAAGTGGCAAAAAGAATGACATTTGAAGAAAGATTTCTTTATTAAGGTTTAAACAATCTTTGGGGTTTAATCAAATGTGATCGATGTTGTTTGTGCTTGAGTAGCTTGGACTTGAGATGCTTTACGACTTAACTATAACATACCAAAGTTAACTATAAAACGCATAACAAAGTCTTTAGCCTTATATTTAAAGTCTTGTAGACTAAAGTTAACTTTAAGGATGTAGATGTATTTAAGGTGTATTGCTTATGATATTTGTATGTTGTTCACTTTATAAGGTTTCTTAAAGTTACTTAAGAATAGTATTACTTCTATTTGAGTAGTGGTTTCTTAACCTTATACATGTATAAAAGGATTTATCTCCTTATAAGGGTATGGTTATGGCTTGTGAATAAGCAAATAATATTATTTACTACTTATGAATTATCTCTGGATTTAGTCGATTATAAAGTTGTGGGTGAAACAATGGTAAAAGATTTTATTTGGTTAAAATATCATTCATAAATATTTTATATTTGTTAAAGATCTTTTAGAAAATAAACTACACATATGGTTGAAGGATAATTCAATAAAATTGTATTCAAAATGTGTTGGACCAATTTCACTTTATATTATAAATATTTAAGACTAGTATTACTTAATTAGACCTAAATTGGCAATTTTAGAAATATTAACAAATTTTATTTACCCTTATATGAATTATCAATTAAGGAAATAAGTTTAAATTCAAGTTATTAAGTTGTTTAAATTTTTATTTACCTCAAAAGTGGAATATTATATTTTCAACATGTAGGTATTATTTTTTTGATCATTTTGGTATATTACATTTATTTTTGTGATTTATAAATAATAATATATGATTTTTATAAGATTTATTACTTTATAAATACTTAATAAATAATAAATATTTAATTAAGTGAAATAATAATGCATGGATATAGTTTTAAATTATAGTTCTTATTTTTCTAAGATTTTTGGTATTTTACTTACATTTTTCACATTTACCATTATTAAAATATGAATTATCAAAGTATTAAAACTTATAAATATTTATTAAATAACAATTATTTAAATTGTTGACATAATAATGTTTAATAATAGTTTAATGTTATAGATTTTATTTTTCTGAAAATTTTCATATATAAAACATATTTTTGTGAATTATGAAACAAAAGTTATTAAATTTCTAAGATTTAATCATTTTCAAAAATTGTTAAACATATTTACTGCGTCACTGCTGACATCATCTCCTCTCTTTAACTTTTTACACCGCACCCTAACCTAGCCCCCAGTCACTGACTGGTGGGGTACAGAACACGTTGGATGCCACCTAAGCATAGACTAGTCAACTGAATGGACCAGGTCAAGGCTCATGCAGGCATGATGTGATGAATATGGCAGAACGACTTCCACCACCGGGAAATGGTCACCGGTGGCGATCTATAGCGCCCCAACACCTGTTGTTGAGTGAGCTAGAAAGAGGGCGATGAGGTGTAAGATCCCTCCCTTATAAAGGTAAGGATCCCTGTGATTGCAATGCTAGTCCCTGGATCAAATGCTAGCATCCATAGTTTAAGATGAAGTACACAGAAACAAAGGTCATTATTACATCGTCATTCTAGAGACAACATAGTCTTTTACAACTCCATGGCCATAGGCCTATGTCACATCCCAATATTTTCCAAATCTTGTAATGTGAAAATAAATGAATAAAATAAAACTTTAGTTGATTTTCAGAACCAGAAGAAATTTTTTTAATTTAAATGGAACCTCAAACCAATTGGAATCAAATAAATCCTAAAGGGATTCTTAAAGATAAACTTTTATTAAAGGAAAATAAAAACAATTAAAATTACTATTTTGGATCTTTTAATAAAAGGTTTTGGTTTTCAAAGGGAAAAGAAATATATAAATAAAGATTATTTTATAGAGCCAAATTAAACCTTGTCCAAGTCTTTGATTAAAACAATTTGTTTTGATAAAAATAGTAAAGGTTTACTTAAATAAAATAATAAGTATTTAATATCCAATTTTCATTTAAGTAAAGGCTTTTCCCATTTTAAAATAAACACCAAAACTTATTTATTTTGTGTTAAATAAGTTTTCCAAATATTTTATAATCTCAAATAAAACCTACTGAAGTGTTTTTGGTTTTAATTTTAGTTTTCAAAATAAAGATATTAATAAAACAAATTCTATTTGATATAATAACTAAGGTCCATTTTATTTAAATTATTAAATGGATCCTAAAATAAAGATGTTATTTTGTTTATTTCCAAATAAAACCTACTGAATGGCTTTGGTACTATTTTAGTTTTAAAAGTAAATATTCTAATAAAACAAATCTTATTTGAAGTAAATGAATAAGGCCCATTTTTATTTAATTGTTAATGGACCTAAAATAAAATGTTATTTTGTTTTAAACAAGTTTCCAAGTATTCAATATTTTCAAATAAAACCTACTGATTTGGTTTTGAAAATATTTGGATATCAAATGAAGATTTTATTAAATAAATCAAACCATATTTGATTAAATAACTATGGTCTATTTTATTTAATTATTAAATAGATCCTAAAAATGAATAAAAATATTATTTTATTTTGAGATTTGGTTTATGTTGATAAACAGAATCAAAATCTCATTACAATTATTGAATTGTTTGAATTATTTGAATGCTTGAATAGTTGGGTGAAATTCAAATAAGAAAATAGAAAATAGAAAAAGATAAAACAAAGCAAACAGAAAAAATAAGAGTAAAATGACCAGCCCAGCTAAAAGCCCACCCCAGCCCAGTCCAGCCCATCTGCCTCTCCCCCGAAACGTTTTTCTACACCACAGAAGAAACCCGCACCCTCACTGACTGGTGGACCTCCTCCTCGCTCCTTTCCCACTGACTGACCGACCCCACTAGCCACTGTTCTTCCTCCCCACCCGCACGACCTCTTCTCCCCCTCGCCGACCGTTGTAGGCTTTGATTTCGCGGAATCAATTCTCCTTAACGCGGCCACCTTAACTCGCAGCGATCAAGCACCTTTAAACGCCAGCGCATCCTCTCTCATTCCCCTCTGTGTCCTCTCCCAAGCACACCCCCAGGCTGCCCCGATTTCTCCTCGAGCTCCTCTGTTCCGACCACCGTCTTCGGCCAATTCAGGCCAGTACACGCCACCCCGAGCCTCCCTGAGCACGCTGACAACTTCCACCCTCCCAGACGCATCTCCCAGCACCCTCCTCTCAACCGCGGGCTCCCCATAGCGTCGGCTACATCAAGCTTTCGAACGCCGCCGCGTCTGCCACCTCTCCGACGACCTCCCTGGTAAGCACTGACCGCCCCGCATCTTCCCGATCACGCAAGCATCTTTGCCATGGCCTTGCGCAGCTAACCCAGTCCTCCGTTTGTCTTCTCGTAGACCACAGCGTTGTCCTCGACCTCGACCGCGCGCGTCCGCCGCCAGAACCAACTCCGACGAGCAATCGCAGCTGCCCCCTAGCGCCCCTCGACGGACAAGTACTACGTTGAGCATCGCCGTGACCCCCTCAGCCTGGTGAGCATCTCCCCTTTCTCCCTCACCTCCTGTAGCATCGGCACCGTCGTCGACCGACAGCTCCGCCGCCGGTAGCCACCGCGCCATACCATCTGGTGGTGTGCCTAGCACCGTTAGATCGTAATCGGATGGCCACGATAGAACGTAACTGAAGCGGTAAGTAACCTCTGCGCGCCGCACGATTTAACTTAAATCCAACGGCTGTCGTCGCGTGATCCAACCGAAACGGTACCGACGAATAGGAAGTCGCCGCGTGTCCAGCTGATGATTTAAAAACAGATAGAAACCAGATTTGAATTGCAATTTGAAAACCCTATAACTTTTGATCCACACGTCCAATTTTTGCAAACTTTATATCGTTGGAATCAGTGGAACAAACCCTAGCCAACCATGCCCTTGGTTTAGCAAATAGTATTTGTTAGTTTGTTTGTTTTTGCACATTCTTTTGTGTGCTTGTTTAGAGTATAAAAAATGTTTAAAAATTGATTTTAGGGTTAAAACTTTTGCAAATGGTTTTATGTGACCTTAATGACCCTAGGAACCAACCCTTGGTGTTAAAAATGATTTTGGTAAAATTTAGGTTGGAATACTTGACTTAGTCATTTTCTAGCCAAATAAAAAGAATGGTTTTTGTTATGAAAATGTTATGGAAAGAAAACTTTGAGAAAATGGTTTGGACCAAACCTACTGATCCTAAAACACCAAGTTTTGCAATAGAAACTCATTTGGTGAAAAACTTAAAAGTTTTGTTTTGATAAAAACAGTTTTCACCACATAAAATGATGAATGGATTTTAAAATGGTTTTGAGATAAAACCCTTTTGCATTTGACTTTGCCATTTTGGTGAATGACCAATTTGGAACCTACAAAGTTTAGAAGCCTAGTGGAGACCATCCTTGCAATTATAACCATCTTTTGCATGCTTGCATGCATTACTTTGACTTTATGATTTTGTGTGTTGTTTTGTTTTATTATTTTATGTGATGTTTTGCTTGTTTGGTAGATTGAGTTTGTGCCTTGCTTGATTGATTTGTAGTGACTTGAAGAGTGTGATTTTTGCAAGGACAAGGAGTAAACCCATACTCTACCAAAAAGGCAAGTGATGCTTCATACTTTTTGTCCCATTACTTTCTCTATGCATTAGTGATTTTGCTAAGTAAAACTTGCATGGAAATTTTGCTAAGTGTAAACCTTACTATAGGAAATCCTAGTAGATGAATCCTTAGTAGGATTTTCCTAAGTTAAGATTCCTATTACTATCAAGCTTAGCCTAGCTAATAGAAAACATGGGTGGAATATATATTCACACTATGGAAAAATATTCTAAGTCTGAGGACTTAGGTTTTGTTTAATAAAACAACTAAGTTAATGAACTTCCTGGGTGGAATGGAAGGATTGGGATATGTTGAGTGGTTACACAAGGCCATGGACTTGGGTTGTGTATCTCACTTGTGGTATGCCACCCAGGCACAAAGAGATTTGAGATGTCAAATGTTGAGAAGCTTCAAGTGCAACCACTTGGCAATATGGGCTCTGCCAGGATCATATAGGTTGCAAGAACTTAGCCATATGGACAGTGGGTGGTAGTGTTTGATAGGTTGGAGCGCGTCCATTTTGGTCTAAGGGAAGGCTTCTGAAAGATTTTGTCTTGGGAAACCAAGTCTTGTGGGGAAAGTGCACCACCTCTGAAGAGTGTAAAACCTAAGTACTTAGCCATGTCCCTGGTAAAGGAAAAGTTGAGCATCAAGACATGGAAGCAATCAAGAATCTCATCATTCAAATTTCTAAATTAAAACTTGTGGATTGAACAAGGTTTGTTTGAAATCTTAAATCTTTGAATGGTAGATGCCTTGGAAAGGATCTTCCATCTTTGATTGAGAAAAATGATTTTGTCAAGCAAAAACTTAGTATTTTCAAAATGATAAGAAAAATCTATTTGAGCAATGCAAGCCTCAACTCCACTTAGCCAAATGCATATAGATGATAGATTCCACTATACTACCATAGTATCACTTGCCAATACAATTCAAATGTATTGACCCTTTGTGGCTGTAACTTGTATGTTGCAGGTTTGATTGTTTTTAGTGAAGATTGATTGATTAGGATTACAAAGTCTACAACCAACATCTGCCTGTGGCACTTTGAAGATGAAGGACCCCATGCTTATAGTTGTTCCGCTGCAATGTAATGTAATAGCCAATTTAGCTATGTATTGATGTAATAAAATTTTGTTATTCCTGGTTATAAAGTTATATTATGACCTTTGTTTCTTGATATTACATCTAAACTTTGGATGCTAGCTATTGATCCAGGGACTAGCATTGTAAAACACAGGAGGCTCTATATTATTAAAGATTGGGACCTCTACAGATGGTATCAGAGCATTGTGTTGCCTGTAGGATTTGTAAACCCTAGGATTGGACAAAAACCCTTAGAAAAATAGGAGTTGTATTTGTTCCAAAAACTTATTTACAAAAATACTTGTAAACTCTTTCCTCAACCATTTTGGTTTCAACTCTACATCTCTTCTACTTCAACTTGATGGAAAAGCCTACCCCATGACCAAAGACTACACCATGTGCAAAGGACTTCTTCAACTTCTTCAACCCTAATGACTTCAACATCTTCAGCATATTCCCTAAGGACTTCCAACTTGGAAACCACTAAGAACTACAAGTAAGACAAGGAAATCTTACTCAAGATTTAGAGACTGAGGGAATGCAAAAGTTAGAAAGAGCCCACATCACTTGAAGATTTTGAGACCAAGAAATTCTCCTAAGGAAACCATGATCTCATGTAAGAAGAAGCAACCAAGAAGGATGGAAAGATCACAAGTGAACCATGTAGATGGACCACCATATTTTAGTTAAGTCAAAACCACCAACTTATGTAGTGTGAACAAAAATATTTTGTTGCCTAAGTATGTGCTTGAACTTTGTTGTTTGAGTGAAATGTTTGACTTGTGATTGCATGCACATTGCTTGTGTGAATTGTGATGTGTGTGATTAGAACCCTTACATAGAAATCTTTTGCCTATTCTAATCTCCCTTCAACCCAAACATATGACTACCCCAAAAGACTCCAAGGTAGATGACATCAACAACAACCAAGAGGACAACATGAGAGAACTTATAGCAACCCAAACCCAGTTGAGCCAAGAGACAACTCAGCATTTAGCCAACAACAATGGATTAGACCCAGCCATACAAAGGATTTTGAAACTTCAATCCCAATTGTTGCAAGGATTGGTTAATCAAATGATCAGCATGGGAGAAAACTTTTCCCAAAGAGCTAATGAAAACAAGGATGACAAAGATGTTATTCTAGAAGGAACCCAAGCTAGCAATAATTTTAGATACAAGGATCATGCATCCAAGGAACATGAAGATCAATGCCCCAAGAAGAGAGAAAGATCTCCCACTCATGAAGAACATGAGCTAGAAGAACTCCTAGCTTTGGAGAGACCCAAAAAGAAGAAAAAGGACATAATCCAATTGCAGTGTTACAATTGCAAAGAGATGGGACACTATGCCAATGAATGCCCAGAAAAGAAGAAGAACCAAAGAAACAAACAAAAAGCAATGATACCAAAGGAAAAGAAAGATATCAGCCAAGTGATGTGCAAACACTGCAAAGAGTTAGGACATTATGCAAACTACTGTCCAGAAAAGATGAAGCATAAGATAAACCAGCCTATGAGGGATCTCAGCCTTGTCACATGTTTCAAATGCAAGGAACTAGGCCACTATGCAAACAATTGTCCAGAAAGGATGGAGAACAAGTTAAACAAGTCTATGAAGGATCTCAACCTTGGCCCATGAGTCAAGTGTGGAAACAAAGGACACTATGCAAAGGTTGCCCAAGAGAAGTTCCCCACGATTCCAAGCAAGCCAAGATGTAATTTAGTTTGAAAATTTTTAAGGGTGGTAGTACCCTAGTTGTTTTGAACCTGCTTGTAACCCTAGCCTCCCCAAATCTCGGGACAAGATTTATTTTAAGGGTGGTAGCCTGTCACATCCCAAGATTTTCCAAATCTTGTAATGTGAAAATAAATGAATAAAATAAAAATTTAGTTGATTTTCAGAACCAGAAGAAATTTTTTTAATTTAAATGGAACCTCAAACCAATTGGAATCAAATAAATCCTAAAAGGATTCTTAAAGATAAACTTTTATTAAAGGAAAATAAAAACAATTAAAATTACTATTTTGGATCTTTTAATAAAAGGTTTTGGTTTTCAAAGGGAAAAGAAATATATAAATAAAGATTATTTTATAGAGCCAAATTAAACCTTGTCCAAGTCTTTGATTAAAACAATTTGTTTTGATAAAAATAGTAAAGGTTTACTTAAATAAAATAATAAGGATTTAATATCCAATTTTTATTTAAGTAAAGGCTTTTCCCATTTTAAAATAAACACCAAAACTTATTTATTTTGTTTTAAATAAGTTTTCCAAATATTTTATAATCTCAAATAAAACCTACTGAAGTGTTTTTGGTTTTAATTTTAGTTTGCAAAATAAAGATATTAATAAAACAAATTCTATTTGATATAATAACTAAGGTCCATTTTATTTAAATTATTAAATGGATCCTAAAATAAAGATGTTATTTTGTTTATTTCCAAATAAAACCTACTGAATGGCTTTGGTACTATTTTAGTTTTAAAAGTAAATATTCTAATAAAACAAATCTTATTTGAAGTAAATGAATAAGGCCCATTTTTATTTAATTGTTAATGGACCTAAAATAAAATGTTATTTTGTTTTAAACAAGTTTCCAAGTATTCAATATTTTCAAATAAAACCTACTAATTTGGTTTTGAAAATATTTGGATATCAAATGAAGACTTTATTAAATAAATCAAACCATATTTGATTAAATAACTATGGTCTATTTTATTTAATTATTAAATATATCCTAAAAATGAATAAAAATATTATTTTATTTTGAGATTTGGTTTATGTTGATAAACAAAATCAAAATCTCATTACATTTATTGAATTGTTTGAATTATTTGAATGCTTGAATAGTTGGGTGAAATTCAAATCAGAAAATAGAAAATATAAATAGATAAAACAAAGCAAACAGAAAAAAATAAGAGTAAAACGACCAGACCAGCTAAAAGCCCACCCCAGCCCAGTCCAGCCCATCTGCCTCTCCCCCGAAACGTTTTTCTACACCACAGAAGAAACCCGCACCCTCACTGACTGGTGGACCTCCTCCTCGCTCCTTTCCCACTGACTGACCGACCCCACTAGCCACTGTTCTTCCTCCCCACCCGCACGACCTCTTCTCCCCCTCGCCGGCCGTTGCAGGCTTTGATTTCGCGGCATCAATTCTCCTTAACGCGGCCACCTTAACTCGCAGAGATCAAGCACCTTTAAACGCCAGCGCATCCTCTCTCATTCCCCTCTGTCTCCTCTCCCAAGCACACCCCCAGGCCGCCCCGATTTCTCCTCGAGCTCCTCTGTTCCGACCACCGTCTTCGGCCAATTCAGGCCAGTACACGCCACCCCGAGCCTCCCTGAGCACGCTGACAACTTTCCCACTCCCAGACGCATCTCCCAGCACCCTCCTCTCAACCGCGGGCGCCCCATAGCGTCGGCTACATCAAGCTTTTGAACGCCGCCGCGTCTGCCACCTCTCCGACGACCTCCCTGGTAAGCACTGACCGCCCCGCATCTTCCCGATCACGCAAGCATCTTTGCCATGGCCTTGCGCAGCTAACCCAGTCCTCCGTTTGTCTTCTCGTAGACCATAGCGTTGTCCTCGACCTCGACCGCGCGCGTCCGCCGCCAGAACCAACTCCGACGAGCAATCGCAGCTGCCCCCTAGCGCCCCTCGACGGACAAGTACTACGTTGAGCATCGCCGTGACCCCCTGAGCTCGGTGAGCATCTCCCCTTTCTCCCTCACCTCCTATAGCATCGGTACCGTCATCGACCGACAGCTCCGCCGCCGGTAGCCACCGCAGCGCCGCCCATCTGTGGCTGGTGTGCCTAGCACCGTTAGATCGTAATCGGATGGCCACGATAGAACGTAACTGAAGTGGTAAGTAACCTCTGCGCGCCGCACGATTTAACTTAAATCCAACGGCTGTCGTCGCGATCCAACGAAATGGTACCGACGATAGGAAGTTGCCGCGTCCAAATGATGATTTAAAAACAGATAGAAACCAGATTTGAATTGCAATTTGAAAACCCTATAACTTTTGATCCACACGTCCAATTTTTGCAAACTTTATATCGTTGGAATCAGTGGAACAAACCCTAGCCAACCATGCCCTTGGTTTAGCAAATAGTATTTGTTAGTTTGTTTGTTTTTGCAGATTCTTTTGTGTGCTTGTTTAGAGTATAAAAAATGTTTAAAAATTGATTTTAGGGTTAAAACTTTTGCAAATGGTTTTATGTGACCTTACTGACCCTAGGAACCAACCCTTGGTGTTAAAAATGATTTTGGTAAAATTTAGGTTGGATTACTTGACTTAGTCATTTTCTAGCCAAATAAAAAGAATGGTTTTTGTTATGAAAATGTTATGGAAAGAAAACTTTGAGAAAATGGTTTGGACCAAACCTACTGACCCTAAAACACCAAGTTTTGCAATAGCAACTCATTTGGTGAAAAACTTAAAAGTTTTGTTTTGATAAAAACATTTTTCACCACATAAAATGATGAATGGATTTTAAAATGGTTTTGAGATAAAACCCTTTGCATTTGACTTTGCCATTTTGGTGAATGACCAATTTGGAACCTACAAAGTTTAGAAGCCTAGTGGAGACCATCCTTGCAATTAGAACCATCTTTTGCATGCTTGCATGCATTACTTTGACTTTATGATTTTGTGTGTTGTTTTGTTTTATTATTTTATGTGATGTTTTGCTTGTTTGGTAGATTGAGTTTGTGCCTTGCTTGATTGATTTGTAGTGACTTGAAGAGTGTGATTGTTGCAAGGACAAGGAGTAAACCCATACTCTACCAAAAAGGCAAGTGATGCTTCATACTTTTTGTCCCATTACTTTCTCTATGCATTAGTGATTTTGCTAAGTAAAACTTGCATGGAAATTTTGCTAAGTGTAAACCTTACTATAGGAAATCCTAGTAGATGAATCCTTAGTAGGATTTTCCTAAGTTAATATTCCTATTACTATCAAGCTTAGCCTAGCTAATAGAAAACATGGGTGGAATATATATTCACACTATGGAAAAATATTCTAAGTCTGAGGACTTAGGTTTTGTTTAATAAAACAACTAAGTTAATGAACTTCCTGGGTGGAATGGAAGGATTGGGATATGTTGAGTGGTTACACAAGGCCATGGACTTGGGTTGTGTATCTCACTTGTGGTATGCCACCCAGGCACAAAGAGATTTGAGATGTCAAATGTTGAGAAGCTTCAAGTGCAACCACTTGGCAATATGGGCTCTGCCAGGATCATATAGGTTGCAAGAACTTAGCCATATGGACAGTGGGTGGTAGTGTTTGATAGGTTGGAGCGCGTCCATTTTGGTCTAAGGGAAGGCTTCTGAAAGATTTTGTCTTGGGAAACCAAGTCTTGTGGGGAAAGTGCACCACCTCTGAAGAGTGTAAAACCTAAGTACTTATCCATGTCCCTGGTAAAGGACAAGTTGAGCATCAAGACATGGAAGCAATCAAGAATCTCATCATTCAAATTTCTAAATTAAAACATGTGGATTGAACAAGGTTTGTTTGAAATCTTAAATCTTTGAATGGTAGATGCCTTGGAAAGGATCTTCCATCTTTGATTGAGAAAAATGATTTTGTCAAGCAAAAACTTAGTATTTTCAAAATGATAAGAAAAATCTATTTGAGCAATGCAAGCCTCAACTCAACTTAGCCAAATGCATATAGATGATAGATTCCACTATACTACCATAGTATCACTTGCCAATACAATTCAAATGTATTGACCCTTTGTGGCTGTAACTTGTATGTTGCAGGTTTGATTGTTTTTAGTGAAGATTGATTGATTAGGATTACAAAGTCTACAACCAACATCTGCCTGTGGCACTTTGAAGATGAAGGACCCCATGCTTATAGTTGTTCCGCTGCAATGTAATGTAATAGCCAATTGAGCTATGTATTGATGTAATAAAATTTTGTTATTCCTGGTTATAAAGTTATATTATGACCTTTGTTTCTTGATATTACATCTAAACTTTGGATGCTAGCTATTGATCCAGGGACTAGCATTGTAAAACACAGGAGGCTCTATCTTATTAAAGATTGGGACCTCTACAGCCTAATACAAGAGTTTAAACATAACAATATAAATAAAGTCTTCATCTTCATGTGCCACATGCAAGCATGTTGAGTGTAGACTCATAACCCCTAATCATCCTTAGAGTAACCTGCAACATCACAAGTTACAACCACAGTGGGTCAATACATTGGAATATTATTGGCAAGTGATACCTTAGTAGAATATTAACATCTAGTTACTACATGAATTTGACTAAGTGTAGATTAGGCTTGCTTTGCTCAAAATAGGTTTTACCTATTAGTTGAAATCACTAAGTTTTTCTTTGGTAAAACTTTCCCAAGGAACCACCAATAGAAATTGGTGAACCTTCACCCTTGTTCAACCACAAGTTTTAACTTAGAAAATTGGGATGAGGAGATTCTTGATAGCTTCCATGTCTTGATGCTCATTTTGTCCAATACCAGGGACATGGCTAAGTACTTGATTCTTCCATCTACAGAGGTTGTGCACTTTCCCCACAAGACTTGATTTTCACCAAGACAGGACCTTTCAGAAGCCTTCCCTTAGACCAAATGGATGCGTTCCAACCTATCACCCCACTACCACCAACTGTCCAAATGGCTAAGTTATTGCAACCTATATGATCCAGGCAGATCCCATAATGCCATGTGGCTGCACTAGAAGCTTCTTAAAATTTGGCATCTCAAATACCTTTGTTCCTGGTGGCTTTCCACAAGTGAGATGCACAAGGTAAACCATAGAAATGGGCCTTGTGTAACCACTCAACACAAACCATTCTTTCCATTCCACCCAGGTGTTTCATTCACTTAGTTGTTTTATTAAGCAAAACATAAGTCAAAGACTTAGAAATATTTCTCATAGCATGAATATATAATCCACCCTCGGTTGCTACTAGCTAGTCTAAGCATGGCAATAGCAAGTATCTTAACTTAGAGTAAATTCTAACATTACTACAACTACTAGGATTTCTGCAAGTCCTATACAAAATATTTCTAATGCATAGGTAAAAATAATATTGGGATAAAAACATGAAGCACCACTTGCCTTGGTAGTTTGGGGAGTAGCAACAATCTTCACAACAATAATCACTATTAGCACCAAAATCTACACATAAAATATTGGCACCAAAATCACATATCAAAATATACAAGCATAAATATATGAATGCATGCAAATGCTATGTGATGATTTTATAAATCAAACAAGACAAGTGAAACAGTACTGAATCATAAACAAGACAAATACACACTAAACAAACTTTATTTATTCTCTAAATCATTTTTCAAATAATTTCTATACTCAAAATAAGCCTATAAATGTCTCTGCAAAAATAATCAATTTTACAGAATAAAAACATTAAACACATCGCATAAATGGATAGAATTCTTTCTCCTGATTCCAATGATATATAATTTGCAAAATTTGAACGTGTGGATCAAAATTTATGAATTTTGCAAGTTTGAATCACTAATAGATCTAATTCAGATTTTTAAAATGAATAACAGGCCACGCGTCACGTCCTGATTCGTCCATACTGCTTCGCGCGGATCGGCCGATGCGGTGCGTTGGATCTAAAGTGGATCGCGCGGATCAGATCAAAAGATACCCCTTCGAGTTATGTTCTATCGTAGCCACTGGATCAAGATCCTACGGTCGTTGATCAAGCGACCAACAACTGGCGGCGCGCGGCGACGGTGAGCGGCGGCGCGCTCGGTCTACGGTGTTGCGGCGGCTACTAGAAGCGAGGAAGAGAATGGGGAGGCTCACCAGACTCGCAGAGACGTGCTGGAGCTCAACGTGGCAGTAGCTTGTCGAGGGGCGCACAGACACAGCCGCTATTGCTCGTCGGAGAACCTACAACCGTCGGTTATGGTTGATTGTCGTCGTTGGCGAAGATATAGGTCGCTCCTAGCAAAAGGATGGTGTCATTAGACGCGCACAAGTCTGGCGAACACGTGAGCATCAAAGAGAGAGAGAAGGGGGCAGTCGGGGCTTACGGGGAGAACTCGCCGGAGTGGACGCGGTCGTCGGTGGCGTTCTGGTGTTGACGCTGGCGAGGCTCTGGATGGTCCTAGCATGCACCATTGGGGTTAAACGATGCGCAAGGTTGTGGAGATAATTCTGGCAAGACAAAAAGGCAAGGGGCAAAGTGTGCTCACCGGAATTCACCGCCGGAGTTCGTCTGTACAGTGGCGGAGTGAGCTCAAATACGAGCAGCCTGGGGGCGACTGGGTGTGGGTGTTTGGGAGGAAAGGACCATGTTGAGGTGGTGATTAAATAGCCAGAGCAGGGGCGAAGATTACGCGCTGCTTCAATGCAATTGATCGCGGCAGTGAAGAGGAGGAAACGGCCGGCGACGACGTGTTCTCGCGCGGGATTTGGGGAAGATGACGATGACGTGGAGAGGGCCCATCGATCAGTGGCTACGGGGGTAGGTTCTGCGCGGGTGAGAGAAGGAGCAGAGGAAAATGGCCCGGGTGGGCTTAGTGGGCTAGGTTCTGTGCTGGGCCAAATTGGCAGCGCCAGCCTTTTCTGCTTTCTTTATTCTTTTTCTATTTTCTATTTTGATTTTCAGGAAACATTTTCAAATGATTTCAAATGTGTTTGATTTCAAATTCTTTCTGGATTTTATAAAGTGAAACCTGCACATATTTGGGTATAAAACCATGTTGTTTCACCAAACCTGCTTGGTCCTTTAGAGTTTTAAAAGAAAACAGTGCCTTTACCAATGTTTTAATAAAGATCTAAAAATGGTTTTAAAGTCATATTTTGTTTTTGAAATTTTTGTCCAAGCCTTGGAATACAACAATTAACCATAGGGTCAAATATATCTGGTTTTAAACAATCAATCACATATTAAAGAGTAGCATTGGGCCAATGCTTGCTCACATAAAATAATAGACTTTCAAATGCTTCTGTTTTTGTAATGATTTCGAAAATGATCCTAAAATGATTATGAATGCTTGGATGATATGCAAGCTTTGAAAACATGATTTTAGGGATGTTAAAAATCTAACCCCCTTAAGGTGAATCTCGCCCTCGAGTTTCGGATTGGCTAGCAAATAGGTGAGGGTGGTCTTTCCGAAGATCATCTTCTCTTTCCCATGTTGCTTCTTCTTCAGAATGATGGTTCCACTGTACTTTGCAGAATTTGATAGTCTTTGTCCGAGTAACTCTTTCTGCAGTCTCAAGAATCTTGATAGGTTTTTATTCATAAGTGAGATCACTTTCGAATTGGACCTCCTCCAAACGTATAGTATCCTTCAAAGAAGTTTCTTCCATCTCTGGATGGCATTTCTTTAGCTGACTCACATGAAACACATTGTGAACGGCTGGCAATGATTCTGGCAATTCAATCTCATAAGCTACTTCTCCTTTACGACTCAGAATCTTGAATGGTCCAACATATCTTGGGGCCAATTTTCCTTTGACTCCAAATCTCTTCACTCCACGAAGTGGTGACACTCTAAGATAAGCTCTATCACCCACTTCATAGGTGACTTCTCTACGCTTAGGATCTGCGTAGCTCTTTTGTTGGGACTGTGCTATCTTCAATCTGTCCTTTACTAGCTTGACTTTCTCTTCAGCCTCCTTGATTAGTTCTGGTCCGAACAATTTTCTTTCTCCCACACCATTCCATAGCAATGGGGTAGTACACTTTCTCCCATAGAGAAACTCAAACGGTGCCATCTCAATACTGGCTTGATAGCTGTTATTGTAAGAGAATTCTGCTTAAGGCAGACTTTCATCCCAACTAGCTCCATAGACTATTGCACATGCCCTCAACATATCTTCTAGAATCTGGTTGGTCCTTTCTGTCTGTCCATCAGTCTGAGGATAAAAAGCAGTGCTGAATTCCAATCTCATTCCCAATGACTCATGTATTTGCCTCCAAAAATGAGAAGTGAACCGAGTTCCCCTATCAGACACAATACTCTTGGGTACTCTATGTAGACACACAATCCTATTCATATAGATCTTGGCCAACTTAGCACTTGTGTAGGTTGTCTTTACGGGTATGAAATGAGCCACTTTAGTTAAACGATACACTACTACCCAAATAGAATCATATCCCGACCTGGTCCTTGGCAATCCCGTAATGAAATCCATGCCAATCTTGTCCCACTTCCAATCAAGAATAGGTAGTGGTTGTAGCAATCCTGCCGGTTTCTGATGTTCCGCTTTCACTCTACTACATACATCACAGAAAGCAATATGTTCGGCGATGTCTTTCTTGAGATTATTCCACCAAATTTTTTCCTTTATGTCCATGTACATTTTGGTGTTACCCGGATGAATGGAATATGGTGAGTTGTGTGCTTCCTGTAAAATCAGTTTCCGAAGCTCCGGATCTTGCGGAACGCAGATACGTTTTCCATACCATAAAGTATCTTGTTCGTCTTCATGGAATCCTTTGGCTTTTCCCTTGCCAATATTTTCCTTAATCTCTTCAATTTCCTTGTCCGTCTTTTGGGCTTATTTGATTTTGTCCAACAAAGTGGGTTGAACATCCAATGAAATGAGATGTCCTTCAGGCACAATCTCCAATCTAAGGTCTCTAAATTGGGCACACAGATCATCTGGCAACTCTCCCTTAGTAAGGCCATACACAAATACCTTACGGCTTAGAGCATCTGATACAACATTTGCTTTACCAGTGTGGTATTGCAAACTCAAGTCATAGTCCTTGATGAGTTCTAGCCATCTTCTTTGTCTCATGTTGATTTCTTTCTGAGTGAAGAAATACTTCAAACTTTTGTGACCTGTGAACACTTCACATCGTTTTCCCAAAAGATAATGTCTCCATGTTTTGAGTGCATGGACAACAGAGGCTAACTCCAAATCATGAGTAGGGTAATTTACCTCATGAGTTTTGAGTTGTCTCGAGGCATAAGCCACAACTTTCCCTTCTTGCATTAGAACTGCACCTAATCCATGATGAGATGCATCACAATACACTTGGAAATCTTTCTCCAAATCTGGTAGACATAGGACTGGTGTTGTCACTAGTCTCTTCTTCAATTCTTGGAAACTGAGTTCACATCCTTCAGACCAAGCAAACTTCTTGTCTTTCTTTAGTAGCTCCGTCATTGGCTTAGCTACCTTGGAGAAATTCTCAATGAATCTTCTGTAGTATCCTGCCAAGCCAAGGAAACTACGAACTTCCTTCACCGACTTAGGAGATTCCCATTCAGTTACAGCTAACACTTTTGCGGGATCAACTGCTACGCCCTCTTCGGACACAACGTGTCCAAGAAATCCAACTTCATTCAACCAGAATTCACACTTGCTGAATTTGGCATACAGCTTATGCTCTCTAAGCTTCTCAAGTATCAAACGCAAATGTCCTTCATGCTCTTCTTTGCTTTTGGAGTAGTTCAAAATGTCATCGATGAAAACGACAACAAACTTGTCAAGGCACTCCATGAACACCTTGTTCATCATATTCATGATGTAAGCTGGTGCATTGGTCAAACCAAATGGCATCACGGTGTACTCGTACAATCCATACCTAGTGGTGAAAGCTGTCTTAGGTATGTCTTGTTCTCTTATCTTAAGCTGAAAATAACCTGACCAGAGATCAATCTTTGAGAACACACAAGCTCCTTCTAGCTGATCAAACAAGTCATTAATTCTGGGCAAAGGATATTTGTTCTTAATAGTCACCTCATTGAGTGAACGATAATCTATGCATAACCTTTGACTTCTATCTTTCTTTTCCACAAACAAGACTAGTGCTCCCCAAGATGAAGAACTTGGTTGAATAAACCCTTTCTGCAACTGTTCTCCAAGTTGTTTCTTGAGTTCTTTCAACTCATCAACTGACATCTCGTAACGTCTGTTTGATATTGGTCCTGATCCTGGCAGAAAATCAATCAGGAATTCCACATCTCTATCTGGTGGCATTCCCGACAATTCTTCCGGAAACACATCCGGATATTCTATCACAATTGGCACACTATCTATCCTAGCCCCCTTAAGAGAATTTAGCTTACTCCCTTTTGATTCAAAGTTAGTCTTGAATCTAATCCTTTTATTATCTGGGGTGGTGAGTGTGAAAGTATGATTGGCACAATCTAGCACTCCCTTGTGCTTAGTCATCCAGTCCATTCCCAAAATAACATCCAATCCTTGGGAATTTAGGATTATCAGATTAACATGAAACCTATACTTTCCAAACTCTATGACTAGGTCATGACATCCTGAGTTCACTATCATTTCTCCACCAAGCTAACTTACTTTTATAGGACACCCAATAGTTTCAACTGGAAGTTCATTTCTTTCAACAAATTCTCTTGATATGAATGAATGTGATGCGCCAGTATCAAAAAGAATAAGTGCTGGAACATAATTGAGTTTGAACTTACCAGCCACAGCATCAGGTTCCTCATAGATCTCTTCCACATTGATGTGGTTCACCTGTCCCTTATGGAAAGGGTTGGGCTTGTTGGGTCCTTCAACTTTCTTTTCCGGGCACTCATTTGCATAATGCCCCATCTTCTTACACTTGAAGGATTCAACCTGACTGAGATCCTTCTTGACAGGCTGGCTTCCACTACCACTTCCACTTCCGTTGTGGTGACTCTTGTGTCCACCTTTGTGGTTCTTGTACTGGTCATTATCATGACTACGGTGATGCTTGTTGTCATGATGGCGGTTGTGGTTGTGGTGGCTGTTGTACTTCCCATGCTTGTGGGATCCAGAACTCCCACTATCATCATAATGGGAACGCTTGTGAGACGATCCCGAGCTGTGCTTGTCAGAGTTGTGCTTCCTCTTTCTGCTTTCAACCTATTTCATCTTATTCTCTAAGATGGTAGCCTTGTCACAAAGGGACTAGTAGGTGGGGACATAGGCAACAGATAGCTGCAAATTCAGTTCATCGTTCAGTCCTTCGAGGAACTTCTCTTTCCTCTTGGCATCAGTATCCACTTCATCCGGTGCATAACGCGCCAGATTGTTAAACTCCTCAATATATTCAGCCACGCTACGGTGGCGCTGCTTCAGGTTATGGAACTCCTTCTTCAAACTCATCACTCCGGATGAGATGTGAGCTGTACGGAAACCATCTTCAAAGATAGCCCATGTCACATCCTCAATGGGCGTGGTGATCTGGAAGTTATCCCACCAAGTAGTTGCTGGTCCTTCCAATGTGTGTCAAAACCTGACTTTCTCCTCGTCCGACAAATACCACCAAACTTTGTTCACCGAACGTAGCCAATCATTGGCTACCATGGGATCAGTGGTTCCTGAGAACTTTGCAGGCCTCAGTCTTAGGAATCTTGTGAGCATGTCAAATCCTGGTGGATTGTTCTGATTATTATTTTTATTGTTGTTGTTGTTATTCTGATTCTGCATGAAAGTGATCATCATCTGCATCAGCTGTGCCTGTGCTGTCATCAGCTGCTGCATCTCGGGGTTGACATTGTTGTTGTTCGGGTTGGGGTTGGCACGTCGATGAGGCATCTGTGGTTTTCAATAAGGATAAGAATGAGATACCCATAGATGCTTAACATGCACAATACATCACATAGACAATCACCAAAACAAGCATCAAAATAACATAAAGTTCAACGACAAAACAACAAGTTTGAAAAGCAAACACACCAATAGCAAGCCATCCACATGTTGGATGGTCATTGCGACTCAATAATCATAAGCATTGTAAATGATAGATAAATGAGTAGTCATCACAACTCCTCTGCATCAACCTCCTCATCAACAAGTGTAAGACCTGCATTCTCCATAGCGGTCTTGTATTCCTCGACATTGGTATTCAAGGCCTCTATCTTGGCTTTGAGAGCCATCTTCTATGAACGAAGTCTCTCAATCACACCCTGCTGATGCTCGAGCTCGAAGTCCTTGGCCTCTAGTTCTGCATTCATCTCTCGAATCCTCTTGTTCCTATCTTGGACTCTTTTCTCTTGGCTCTTGAATTTCCTATCCTGGCTCTCAAACTTAGCCTCCATTTCCTTGACTATCTCGTCTTGCTCCACGAAGAGCTTGTCCTTCTCACGAAGCTGCACCTGGAGCTCGTCATTTCTAAGCATGACGTTGGTCCTATCAGTATCTAGGTGCCTAAGTAGAACCTCTAGGTCCTGGAGGTACATACGAATCGGCTCTGCCGTCTCTCTAGCAGCATCCTCGAACTCAATAGCCTCACCATCCTCGTCTCGTCTTCCGAAGGCGTGAAAATGAGTACCTCTAAGCTCTCTGGAGTGCCTCCCTAACAGACGCCCAAGTAAATCCTGCATGACTACCTCTAGGCCTCTCTCCCTGTCGTCATGCATAAGCTTGAAGGTGATAACCTCCATAGCTGGCTCAATCTGGCGTCCTGGCTGAGTAAATTTGAAGCCCCAAAGGTCCTTGCTCTTAAACTTGGTGAGGGGAAGCATCATGATGCTAGTGAGCGGAATGTTGAGCACACTAGTGAGCTCAATAAGACGAGTGCCAAAACGAGTTCCCTTGAACTCTTCAGCCGTGCTGATAGTAACATTAGGCATCTATTTTATAAGATAGAGAAAAGTTAGAATCAACATCAATAGGAAATTCACAAGACAAAGTATCTCAAGAATATCATTTGGCATGCAAACACTCAAGTCATGGCATACATAATCCATTACAAGCATCCAAGGTTCAACATAACTTAGACATAAATTTTTGGAAATATAACGATAAGTGTGGTGGTCCAACTAACGAAGTACATTACAATCCCATCTCACTTGCCAAGTTGGCTAACAGGGCATCCCTAGAGGCAATCTGTCGATCCTGATCACATGACTCCATTGCTAAGTCTATGATGTCCTCTCTTAAACGTTGGTTGGTAGCCTCTAACTCTTGGGTATGCTTCTTTTCTTCCCTAAGGTCATTTTGGGTGTTAAGCATTCTGCACTTGAGTCTATCACCAAGCTCCTTGATGGCCTTCCAAGCTGCATCTCTTGCAGAGTCAAAGAATGTGGTGTGCATCACTGAGCTGGTGACCATGCAGAATCCTGATTCCTTGTGGTTGTCTTCCTTGTTTTTGTACAAGTGAAGTTGCACCCACCAGTACTCCACTCCTTCATCCATCACAGGAAAACCTTTGTACACAGCTACACCATGTATTCCCATGGCAACCATGAGGTCCTTGAGAGCCTTGGGGAATTTTGTCTCACACTCCAAGGCCATAGTCATGAGTGGTCCCTTCCTCACGGCTTTGTTGATGGAGTTCATCTACAAATAGAGATGAGAAAGAAGATTAGAAAAGTTTACGAGAAGAAAAAGACAAGTGTGGAAATTGTTGAAATTTTTTCCTTAGTGGTTCCTAATCCAATCCTAGGGTCATAATACTACAGGCAACACAGTGCTCTGATACCATCTGTAAGATCCCTCCCTTATAAAGGTAAGGATCCCTGTGATTGCAATGCTAGTCCCTGGATCAAATGCTAGCATCCACAGTTTAAGATGAAGTACACAGAAACAAAGGTCATTATTACATCGTCATTCTAGAGACAACATAGTCTTTTACAACTCCATGGCCATAGGCCTAATACAAGAGTTTAAACATAACAATATAAATAAAGTCTTCATCTTCATGTGCCACATGCAAGCATGTTGAGTGTAGACTCATAACACCTAATCATCCTTAGAGTAACCTGCAACATCACAAGTTACAGCCACAGTGGGTCAATACATTGGAATAGTATTGGCAAGTGATACCTTAGTAGAATATTAACATCTAGTTACTACATGAATTTGTCTAAGTGTAGATTAGGCTTGCTTTGCTCAAAATAGGTTTTACCTATTAGTTGACATCACTAAGTTTTTCTTTGGTAAAACTTTCCCAAGGAACCACCAATAGAAATTGGTGAACCTTCACCCTTGTTCAACCACAAGTTTTAACTTAGAAAATTGGGATGAGGAGATTCTTGATAGCTTCCATGTCTTGATGCTCATTTTGTCCAATACCAGGGACATGGCTAAGTACTTAGATTCTTCCATCTGTAGAGGTTGTGCACTTTCCCCACAAGACTTGATTTTCACCAAGACAGGACCTTTCATAAGCCTTCCCTTAGACCAAATGGACGCGTTCCAACCTATCACCCCACTACCACCAACAGTCCAAATGGCTAAGTTATTGCAACCTATATGATCCAGGCAGAGCCCATAATGCCATGTGGCTGCACTAGAAGCTTCTTAACATTTGGCATCTCAAATCCCTTTGTTCCTGGGTGTAACATCCCAAAAATACTAAACTTGGATCATCAAACTCTAATCATCAAAATTAGGGTTAACAAAAACTTTTCTAAATAAAAATATGAAAGCATGCATGTGTGTATGCATCCCATTTTGAATTATTTTAAATTTCCTTGTTTATGTGTTTCTTTGCTTGTAGAAGGATTCTTAGGTGAAATAAACATCATCCAAAATATTACCAAAATTTTCCCAAAGACAAATAAATCAAAACAAACAAAATGAGTGAATGGTCATTTTGACCAATTTAACTCCCATGCCTACTTTGGCTGTCTCAAACTTTCAGAACTTAACAGAAACTTGTTTGGATCTTTGCACCCTTGATAGTACTCTTAACAAAGTATTAAGGCCCACCTTGTGATCATGCAAAAACTTTCAAATGCATAGTTTAAATGACAATTCAAAATTGAATCTTTATCATATGGGAAGATCCTACTTTTCCAAAAACCACTCAAACAAGCTCAACTTTCAAAACCCAAGCATCTGCAGACTCACCAGCACGAACCTAGCACACCCACCAAAAATCTTTTCAAAATTAAAAACTTGAACTCATGCGGCCATTTCATCAAACACCTTGCTGATTCAAATCAAATAAAATCTAAACACTATTGTGAGCAGTGATTGGAGCCTAACTTGTTCCCTCTCTAGCTCACAGCAACCTCAGTAGATCATCTAGCCAACTAAACCAAGAACTAGACCCACTGTAAGCTTGGCAATGCCATCAATGGTGAACAGCCGAAGCTCACCATGTCACCCAAGTGTGGACAGCAAGCTAGGATAAGAAACAAGCCTAGCCAACATGTCTGGGAGCAAGCCAACACCCCACCGCCACTCCCTGTCCAGCGCTCGAAAGTTGCCAACCCCTGGA
The DNA here is from genome assembly GCA_030063025.1 of Avena longiglumis. NCBI lineage: Eukaryota > Viridiplantae > Streptophyta > Magnoliopsida > Poales > Poaceae > Avena > Avena longiglumis. The sequence continues at coordinate 184,817,596 of CP125974.1, read as the reverse complement.
CCACATGCACAGACCGTGCCCAGCTCGCCAGCAACCATGCCGAGCATGCGCCAGAGCGCCACCCTCGACCGAAGCCCACAGACCGCGTGCCGCCCTCGCCGTGTGCATACACGATCACCACCAACCCAGGAGACCGCCAGACATCCGCGTTCGCCGCCCCATGCCTCACAGCCACCGCTCATCGTCGAAGACGCCGCCTCGGCCGCGCAGAGCATCGCACGTTCCAGACCATTTTCCACCGCCCCTACATGCGCATTAAAGCCGTAGAGCATCGCCAGGAGACCAGCAAGCGATCGCCACCGCCGGCCATGCCTCTAGCAGCCCGTAGCCATGTCGCCACCGTCGCCTGCCCATCCCGTTCGGTCTCGTCGTCGCGACTATAAATAGAGGCCACCCCTAGCCGAATTGAGCACACCATCTCACTCCCCTCTCCTCACTGATTGTTCCACCCCGTTCCCGAAGCAAGGCGAGCAGCGCTTCGCCGGAATTTCACCAGAGCCCGCCGCTGCTGGAGAAGAAGGGAGCCAGCGATTGGAGCCGCCCCAGGAGAAGCTGCCGGTACCAGGAGGTTCGCCCACCTCGTCGACCATCGCCTGAGCCCCGGTGAGCCCCCGACGACCCCCACCTGCCGCATTAGGGTTCATTCTCACCGGCGTTGCCCGACGTGGATGACGACCCTCAGCCGTTGGATTAGAACTAGATCGAACGCACCATATTGCCCCATATCGCTTCGCACCCCCTCGTCTCACTAACGCGTGGGGACATCAACTTAACCAGCCCGTGTAAGCGTTTTGCTTAGCAGGCCGGCCCAGTATCGTTTCCCACGCAGCCCAGTTGTTTGAATTTGGATTTTTCCATTTTCACTCAAACACACTTATGTACCTAGTTTCAAAAATCAACCCAGCTCGATTCAGTGAACCAAATTGAATGAAACCAATTTTCTTAGAAAGGTATGGAAGTGCTGAATCCAAGCCCGTTGTATTTAAATTATTTGGATCTATAGATCACCCTTGGTAAAAATAACAAGGCAGAAGCTTTTCTGCATTCAAACATTTTTCAAATTTAAACCATAATAGATTTTGAGTTGATTCCAACTCTCAAAAATCACATTTAACCATACCTTTCACAATATATAAAAATATATAGGTTTACTTACAGAAATAATGACCAAGTAATAAAAGAATGCCACATAAGCATTTCTAGTCACTCTATTTAATTAAAAATAAAAGGTTAAACCTTATTAAATTGTGACACCACTTTAAATCACATTCCCATGGACTAAAATATGTGGTGATGACAAGTGTCAACATGATCCCATGTTTGGTTTGGAGAATATTAAATCTTAAGTAGTTTTTCAACGAGTAGAAATTACTTTTCTAAAAATAAAAGGAATTAAACCAAGCTTTAATCTTGTAATGTTAGTGATGATGCTAGATCATCTATAGGGCCCTTGTGTGTGATGATTGCAAGTAGTTAAGTATTGTTTGGTGATTGTGTACCTCGTATTTATTCATAGACGCTAGTACCGACCAAGGATACGAAGAAGAAGCCGAGGAGAACTTCAACCACTGCTCTGCACAAGGCAAGCTAACACTTGAAATTTAGCAAGCTTATACTGATATTGATGCAAGCCTAATATTACTAGTTGAATGTGCAAGCTAACACTTGCAAGATACTATACTTATGCAAGCCTTACCAATCAAGTTGACTATGCAAGCCAATACTTGCTTGTCATCATGCCAACTATATGCCTTAAGCATAGATGATCCTACCCACTTGATAAACCAATCCTAGTTTTTACTTACAAGCTTTATACTTTATTTCTTTATCAAAGCTATTATTTAGAGTTACTTGAGTAAATTGTAGATACTATAAGGATATTTTGAAGGTTGCATAAAGAGCATAAAATTTGGCCTAAGATAGATAATCTTGATGTCATCCTAAGGCATGAGATTGAACTTAGTTAAACTCCACTTGTTTACCACCCCTAATTAGTACCTACCCCCACTTGTAGATGCTAGTGCTAAGCATAAAACTTGATCAAATTTAGATGGGGATACTTGGTGAAAAAATGGTTATGAAAACCTTGGAATGATGGATCATTCTATTGAAATGTTTTGGACATGTGTCTCCGAACACCAGATGATTTATGGTGATGAAAATGTTGAGGCATGAGCCTTATCCCTTTATAAAACTGATGGTTGTCTGGATGCGATACCATTCCAATTTTACCGTACAACCACAATACCCGAGAATTGGGTAGGGCTTTACTAGAAACTTATATACCTTAGTATTAGTTCCCTCACGGCAAAGGTCTGAGCTGAGGCTACCTTGTGAAGATTGTCCACCTATGCAGTACCCAAGATGACAGTTGGTCATGGTTGGGAGGCCAAACTCACAGGAGAGGTGCTCATACTAGGGCGTGTAATTGAAAGTTTAGGATTGATTATCCGCATACTGAGTATGGTGAATTCAGGATTTGTTCCTGACCGATGTATCGAATGTTGTGGTGAAAGTGTACAATCTCTGCAGAGTGTCAAACTATTCGAATAGCCGCGTCCGCGGTTATGTACAGGTTGAGTGGCCATAATGTTTCCCCGTCAGATGTTTTCAAAATGAACTATGAAATGATTTAAGACTTTGACTTGACAACAACAGAGTTGTGGCATGAGATACAAGTTCCCACTTAGGTGTTATAAAACCTTAACTAGGATTCGTTGTTTCCAAACTTAGTAGAGGTAAATCTGGCTTTTTGCAAAACAACCCTAGAGCTTAGTGCCCTACTACAAAACCCCCTTTTTCCTGTTAGTATTAGTTTGCGAGTACTTAAAGAGTACTCATGGCTTTGTCCCTGGCTATTCCCATGGCTAGACTATGAAGAGGAGTACCTGGAAGATGGACCCCAGGAAGGTTACGACAACTAGGATCATCTCCAAAGTCAGCATTTCCTGTGAACCCCGAAGATGGAGCTTCGCCTACGCTACCATTATTATTATGTATTCCGCTGCTTGTGTTGTATGAAGACTGGATGATGAGATCAGTATTTGTGTAATACCTTATGTATGGGATGTACTGAGGTATCCAATTCTGTTATGTCTCGCAAAAATGGTAATCCTGGGATTGCGATGTATGGCATAACAGGCATCTGGGATTAAAAATCCGGGTGTTAACACTGGGTGGCTTTCCACAAGTGAGATGCACAAGGTAAACCATAGAAATGGGCCTTGTGTAACCACTCAACACAAACCATACTTTCCATTCAACCCAGGTGTTTCATTCACTTAGTTGTTTTATTAAGCAAAACATAAGTCAAAGACTTAGAAATATTTATCATAGCATGAATATATAATCCACCCTTGGTTGCTACTAGCTAGGCTAAGCATGGCAATAGCAAGTATCTTAACTTAGAGGAAATTCTAACATTACTACAACTACTACGATTTCTGCAAATCCTATACAAAATATTTCTAATGCATAGGTAAAAAATATTGGGATAAAAACATGAAGCACCACTTGCCTTGGTAGTTTGGGGAGTAGCAACAATCTTCACAACCACAATCACTATTAGCACCAAAATCTACACATAAAATATTGGCACCAAATTCACATATTAAAATATACAAGCATAAATATATGAATGCATGCAAATTCTATGTGATGATTTTCCAAATCAAACAAGACAAGTGAAACATTACTGAATCATAAACAAACTTTGTTTATTCTCTAAATCATTTTTCAAATAATTTCTATACTCAAAATAAGCCTATAAATGTCTCTGCAAAAACAATCAATTTTACAGAAGCAAAACATTTAAAACATTGCATAAATGGATAGAATTCTTTCTCCTGATTCCAATGATATATAATTTGCAAAATTTGAACGTGTGGATCAAAAGTTATGAATTTTGCAAGTTTGAATCACTAATAGATCTAATTCAGATTGTTAAAATGAATAACAGGCCACACGTCACGTCCTGATTCGTCCATACCGCTTCGCACGGATCGGCCGATGCGGTGCGTTGGATCTAAAGTGGATCACACGGATCAGATCAAAAGATACCCCTTCGGGTTATGTTCTATCGTAGCCACTGGATTAAGATCCTATGATTGTTGATCAAGCGACCAACAACTGGCGGCGCGCGGCGAGGGTGAGCGGTGGCGCGCTCGGTCTACGGCGTTGCGGCGGCTACTAGAAGCGAGGAAGAGAATGGGGAGGCTCACCAGACTCACAGAGACGTGCTGGAGCTCAACGTGGCAGTAGCTTGTCGAGGGGCGCACGGACACAGCCGCTATTGCTTGTCGGAGAACCTACAGCCGTCGGTTACGGTCGCTCGTTGTCGTTGGCGAAGATATAGGTCGCGCCTAGCAAAAGGATGGTGTCATTAGACGCGCACAAGTCTGGAGAACACGTGAGCATCAAAGAGAGAGAAGGGGGCGGTCGGGGCTTACGGGGAGAACTCGCCAGAGTGGACGCGGTCGTCGGTGGCGTTCTGGTGTTGACGTTGGCGAGGCTCTGGAAAGGACCACGATGAGGTGGTGATTAAATAGCCAGAGCAGGGGCGAAGATTATGCGCTGCTTCAATGCAATTGATCGCAGCAGTGAAGAGGAGGAAACGGCCAGCGACGACGTGTTCTCGCGCGGGAATTGGGGAAGATGACGATGACTCGGAGAGGGCCCATCGATCAGTGGCTGCGGGGGTAGGTTCTGCGCGGGTGAGAGAAGGAGCAGAGGAAAATGGCCCGGGTGGGCTTAGTGGGCTGGGTTCTGTGCTGGGCCAAATTGGCAGCGCCGGCCTTTTCTGCTTTCTTTATTCTTTTTCTATTTTCTATTTTGATTTTCAGGAAACATTTTTAAATGATTTCAAATGTGTTTGATTTCAAATTCTTTCTGGATTTTATAAAGTGAAACCTGCACATATTTGGGTATAAAACCATGTTGTTTCACCAAACCTGCTTGGTCCTTTAGAGTTTTAAAAGAAAACGGTGCCTTTACCAATGTTTTAATAACGATCTAAAAATGGTTTTAAAGTCATATTTTGTTTTTGAAATTTTTGTCCAAGCTTTGGAATACAACAATTAACCATAGGGTCAAATATATCTGGTTTTAAACAATCAATCTCATATTAAAGAGTAGCATTGGGCCAATGCTTGCTCACATAAAATAATAGACTTTCAAATGCTTCTGTTTTTGTAATGACTTCGAAAATGATCCTAAAATGATTATGAATGCATGGATGATATGCAAGCTTTGAAACATGATTTTAGGGATGTTAAAAATCTACCCCCCTTAAGGTGAACCTCGCCCTCGAGATTCGGATTGGCTAGCAAATAGGTGAGGTTGGTCTTTCCGAAGATCATCTTCTCTTTCCCATGTTGCTTCTTCTTCGGAATGATGGTTCCACTGTACTTTGCAGAATTTGAGAGTCTTTTTCCGAGTAACTCTTTCTGCAGTCTCAAGAATCTTGATAGGTTTTTCTTCATAAGTGAGATCACTTTCCAATTGGACCTCCTCCAAAGGTATAGTATCCTTCAAAGAAGTTTCTTCCATCTCTGGATGGCATTTGTTTAGCTGACTCACATGAAACACATTGTGAACGGCTGACAATGATTCTGGCAATTCAATCTCATAAGCTACTTCACCTTTACGACTTAGAATCTTGAATGGTTCAACATATCTTGGGGCCAATTTTCCTTTGACTCCAAATATCTTCACTCCACGAAGTGGTGACACTCTAAGATAAGCTCTATCACCCACTTCATAGGTGACTTCTCTACGCTTAGGATCTGCGTAGCTCTTTTGTTGGGACTGTGCTATCTTCAATCTGTCCTTTACTAGCTTGACTTTCTCTTCAGCCTCCTTGATTAGTTCTGGTCCGAACAAGTTTCTTTCTCCCACACCATTCCATAGCAATGGGGTAGTACACTTTCTCCCATAGAGAAACTCAAACGGTGCCATCTCAATACTGGCTTGATAGCTATTATTGTAAGAGAATTCTGCGTAAGGCAGACTTTCATCCCAACTAGCTCCATAGTCTAGGGCACATGCCCTCAACATATCTTCTAGAATCTAGTTGGTCCTTTCTGTCTGTTCATCAGTCTGAGGATGAAAAGCAGTGCTGAATTCCAATCTCGTTACCAATGACTCATGTAGTTGCCTCCAAAAATGAGAAGTGAATTGAGTTCCCCTATCAGACACAATGCTCTTGGGTACTCCATGCAGACACACAATCCTATTCATATAGATCTTGGCCAACTTAGCACTTGTGTAGGTTGTCTTTACGGGTATGAAATGAGCCACTTTAGTTAAACGATCCACTACTACCCAAATAGAATCATATCCTGACCTGGTCCTTGGAAATCCCGTAATGAAATCCATGCCAATCTTGTCCCACTTCCAATCAAGAATAGGTAGTGGTTGTAGCAATCCTGTCGGTTTCTGATGTTTCTCTTTCACTCTACTACATACATCACACAAAGCAATATGTTCGGCGATGTCTTTCTTGAGATTATTCCACCAACATCTTTCCTTTATGTCCATGTACATTTTGGTGTTACCCGGATGAATGGAATATGGTGAGTTGTGTGCTTCCTGTAAAATCAGTTTCCGAAGCTCCGGATCTTGCGGAACGCAGATACGTTTTCCATACCATAAAGTACCTTGTTCGTCTTCATGGAATCCTTTGGCTTTTCCCTTGCCAATCTTTTCCTTAATCTCTTCAATTTCCTTGTCCGACTTTTGGGCTTATTTGATTTTGTCCAACAAAGTGGGTTGAACATCCAATGAAATGAGATGTCCTTCAGGCACAATCTCCAATCTAAGGTCTCTAAATTGGGCACACAGATCATCTGGCAACTCTCCCTTAGTAAGGCCATACACAAATACCTTACGGCTTAGAGCATCTGATACAACATTTGCTTTACCGGGGTGGTATTGCAAACTCAAGTCATAGTCATTGATGAGTTCTAGCCATCTTCTTTGTCTCATGTTGATTTCTTTCTGAGTGAAGAAATACTTCAAACTTTTGTGATCTGTGAACACTTCACATCGTTTTCCCAAAAGATAATGTCTCCATGTTTTGAGTGCATGGACAACAGAGGCTAACTCCAAATCATGAGTAGGGTAATTTACCTCATGAGTTTTGAGTTGTCTCGAGGCATAAGCCACAACTTTCCCTTCTTGCATTAGAACTGCACCTAATCCATGATGAGATGCATCACAATACACTTGGAAATCTTTCTCCAAATCTGGTAGACATAGGACTGGTGTTGTCACTAGTCTCTTCTTCAATTCTTGGAAACTGAGTTCACATCCTTCAGACCAAGCAAACTTCTTGTCTTTCTTTAGTAGCTCCGTCATTGGCTTAGCTACCTTGGAGAAATTCTCAATGAATCTTCTGTAGTATCCTGCCAAGCCAAGGAAACTACGAACTTCCTTCACTGACTTAGGAGATTCCCATTCAGTTACAGCTGACACTTTTGCGGGATCAACTGTTATGCCCTCTCCGGACACAACGTGTCCAAGAAATCCAACTTCATTCAACCAGAATTCACACTTGCTGAATTTGGCATACATCTTATGCTCTCTAAGCTTCTCAAGTATCAAACGCAAATGTCCTTCATGCCCTTCTTTGCTTTTGGAGTAGATCAAAATGTCATCGATGAAAACGACAACAAACTTGTCAAGGAACTCCATGAACACCTTGTTCATCATATTCATGAAGTAAGCTGGTGCATTGGTCAAACCAAATGGCATCATGGTGTACTCGTACAATCCATACCTAGTGGTGAAAGTTGTCTTTGGTATGTCTTGTTCTCTTATCTTAAGCTGAAAATAACCTGACCGGAGATCAATCTTTGAGAACATACAAGCTCCTTCTAGCTGATCAAACAAGTCATTAATTCTGGGCAAAGGATATTTGTTCTTAATAGTCACCTCATTGAGTGAACGATAATCTATGCATTACCTTTGACTTCTATCTTTCTTTTCCACAAACAAGACTGGTGCTCCCCAAGATGAAGAACTTGGTTGAATAAACCCTTTCTGCAACTGTTCTCCAAGTTTTTTCTTGAGTTCTTTCAACTCATCAAATGATATCTTGTAAGGTCTCTTTGCTATTGGTCCTGATCCTGGCAGCAAATCAATCAGGAATTCCACATCTCTATCTGGTGGCATTCCCGACAATTCTTCCGGAAACACATCCGAATATTCTCTCACAATTGGCACACTGTCTATGCTAACCCCCGTAAGAGAATTTAGCTTACTCCCTTTTGATTCAAAGTTAGTCTTGAATCTAAAACTTTTATTATCTGGGGTGTTGAGTGTGACAGTATGATTAGCACAATCTAGCACTCGCTTGTGCTTATTCATCCAGTCCATTCCCAAAATAACATCCAATCCTTGGGAATTTAGGATTATCGATTAACGGGAAACCTATACTTTCCAAACTCTATGACTAGGTCATGACATCCTGAGTTCACTATCATTTCTCCACCAGGAGAACTTACTTTTATAGGACACCCAATAGTTTCAACTGGAAGTTCATTTCTTTCAACAAATTCTCTTGATATGAATGAATGCGATGCGCTAGTATCAAAAAGAACAAGTGCTAGAACAGAATTGAATTTGAACTTACCAGCCACGGCATCAGGTTCCTCATAGATCTTTTCCACATTGATGTGGTTCACCTGTCCCTTCTGGAAAGGTTTGGGCTTGTTGGGTCCTTCAACTTTCTTTTCTTGGCAATCATTTGCATAATGCCCCATCTTCTTACACTTGAAGCATTCAACCTGACTGAGATCCTTCTTGATAGGCTGGCTTCCACTACCACTTCCACTGTGGTGACTCTTGTGTCCACCTTTGTGGTTCTTGTACTTGTCATTATCATGACTACGGTGATGCTTGTTGTCATGATGGCGGTTGTGGTGGCTGTTGTACTTCCCATGCTTGTGGGATCCTGAACTCCCACTATCATCATAATGGGAACGCTTGTGAGACGATCCCGAGAGTTTGAGGGGGAATTGAGGAAAGAGGAAGGTAGCCGAGGCTCGGGTGATCCTCATCCCGCCTTTTATACAGTAAGGCGAGCTCGGACACGGCGTCACGGTGATGACGACGGCCGGGATGCGGCGAAGCGATGCTTGATTCGGGCACTAATCTTAACGTGACAAGTGGAGGCGGACTCCAAGTAAGTTGGGCGAGGCTAACGAGCAGTCCTCGTGTCCGAGATGGTCCACAATGACGGCGGCAATGTGGCTCACCGGCGGCGTGTCGATCAGGTAGAGGAAGACGAAGAGGACGTCGGTCCTCTCGTGTGGGTCCCGCTTGCCAGTGAGACAGCGAAGGGGTATGTGGGCTTAGTTTCTTTTGGGCTATTGTTGGTCTATGAGAAAAGAAGCGAAAGTGATGGCTGCTGCTCGTGGGCGAGGGATAGAGAGATGAGGTAGTGGGCCTCAGGCCATAACTGGGCTAATCTAATCCTGTTCTTTTTCTTTTACATTTTTTTATTCTGTTTTCCTTTTAAGCCTTTTTATTTAAGCAATTGTTTCAAATTTCTTTATGGCTTTTATCCTTTGGACAAGTAATTATATAAAATTATATTTAGGATTATTAAATAGTTTGTATTTATAAATCTCATAATTATATGAAAAGGTTTTGTATTAATTAGAACAAATAGACATTAGGGTTTTTAGATTTGTTTCTGATCTTATAAAATGATTCTTATTTCTTTTTAATGGTTGCAATGATAATGGTTTTAGATAGCTAAGGATATGCAAAGAATATATCCATATTACTATTATATAGTAATCATTATATAAGATGATTTAATTAATAAGGTTCTTAAAATGGTAGTTTCTATTATTGCAATTCCACTAATAGGTGAATAATGTTTTAATACCTTTTGATATGACATTAAATATATATTGATATTTACGATTGAGATAGGAGTTAGGTTTTGGAGTTATAAATATTTACCATGATTTTTTTAGAGGACTTAATATACTCATAATATTTTATAGACATGTATAAATTTTAATGGTTTAGTCATATTGGCTTCATGCTTGTGTTCATGAATGGTATCACTATCCAGGATAAAATAGTGGGGTTTTTATTTAGGCTAACTTATGAGAAACATTTAATATTTATGGTTTATAAGCACATAGGATTATGATATTTTGTAGTGGCAAGATATGATTGAATGATTTGCTATAGGAAAATATTCTTATAAGCCATTGTGAAAATAAGAGGATTAATCAAACATATGAGATAGATATTAAGTTTGATTATAAATTTATGGTTGAGTGTTTATCAAGAATTCCTATTTTCCATGCTTCACAATTCTGGACTTCTGACTAAGGAATTCCTTTCCTAGATATTCTACTTCTTCATGTAGAAGTCTCAACCTAATAAGGTAGATTCCTCCTGTGTTTACAATGCTAGTTCCTTATAAATTTATGGTTGAGTGTCCCATCTCTTTGCAATTGTAACATTGCAACTGGCTTATGTCTTTCTTCTTCTTTTTGGGTCTCTCCAAAGCTAGGAGTTCTTCTAGTTCATGTTCTTCATAGGTGGGGGATCTTTCTCTCTTCTTGGGGCATTGATCTTCATGCTCCTTGAATGCAAGATCTTTGTCTCCACAAGTATTGCTAGCTTGGGTTCCTTCTAGAATAGCATCTTGGTCATCCTTGTTGTCATTAGCTCTTTGGGAATAGTTTTCTCTCATGTTGATCATTTGAGTAACCAATCCTTGCAACATTTGGGATTAAAGTTTCAAAATCCTTTGTATGGCTGGGTCTAGTCCATTGTTGTTGGCTAAAAGTTGAGTTGTCTCTTGGCTCAACTGGTTTTGGGTTGCTATAAGTTCTTTTATGTTGTCCTCCTGGTTGTTGTTGTTGTCATCAACCTTGATGTTGGAGTCTCTTGGAGTAGTCATCTGTTTGGGTTGAATGGTAGATTAGAATAGGCAAAATATTTCTAAGGAGTCAATTCTAATCACACACATCACAATTCACACAAGCAATGTGCATGCAATCACAAACCAAACAATTCACTCAAACAACAAAGTTCAAGCACATACTTTGGTACCAAAATATTTTTGTTACACCACATAAGTTGGTGTGTTTGACTTAACTAAATTATGGTGGTCCATCTATATGGTTCACTTGTGATCCTTCCATCCTTCTTAGTTGCTTCTTCTTACTTGAGATCATTGTTCCCTTGAGAAAATCTCTTGGTTGCAATACTTCAAAGTTGTTTGATGGCTCCTTCTTATTTTGCATTCCCTCAGTCTCTAAATCTTGAGCAAGATTTCCTTGTTTCACCTGTAGTCCTTAGTGGTATCCAAGTTGGAAGTCCTTGGTGAATATGCTAAAGATGTTGAAGTCATTAGAGTTGAAGATGTTGAAGAAGTCCTTTGCACATGGTGTAGTCTTTGGCCATGGGTAGGTTTTTCCATCAAGTTGAAAACAGAAGAGAAGTAGAGTTGAAACCAAAATGGTTGAGGAAAAAGTTTACAAGTGTTTTTGTATATAAGTTTTGGATCAAAATATAACTCCTATTTTTCTAAGGGTTTTTTTTCCAATCCTAGGGTTTACAAATCCTACAGGCAACACAATGCTCTGATACCATCTGTAGAAGTCTCAACCTAATAAGGTAGATTCCTCATGTGTTTACAATGCTAGTCCCTGGATCAATAGCTAGCATCCATAGTTTAGATGTAATATCAAGAAACAAAGGTCATAATATAACTTTATAACCAGGAATAACATAATTTTATTACATCAATACATAACTCATTTGTCTATTACATTACATTGCAGCGGAATAACTATAAGCATGGGGTCCTTCATCTTCAAAGTGCCACAGGCAGATGTTGGTTGTAGACTTTGTAATCCTAATCAATCAATCTTCACTAAAACAATCAAACCTGCAACATACAAGTTACAGCCACAAAGGGTCAATACATTTGAATTGTATTGGCAAGTGATACTATGGTAGTATAGTGGAGTCTATCATCTATATGCATTTGGATAAGTGGAGTGGAAGCTTTTATTGCTCAAAATAGATTTTTTCCCTTAACATTTGAAAATACTAAGTTTTTGCTTTGATAAAATCATTTTTCTCAATCAAAGATTGAAGATCCTTTACAAGGCATCTCTCAATCAAAGATTGAAGATTTCAAACAACCCTTGTTCAAATCCACAAGTTTTAACTTAGAAATTTGAATGATGAGATTCTTGATTGCTTCCATGTCTTGATGCTCAAATTGTCCTTTACCAGGGACATGGCTAAGTACTTAGATTTTACACTCTGCAGAGGTGGTGCACTTTCGCCACAAGACTTGGTTTCCCAAGACAAGATCTTTCAGAAGCCTTCCCTTAGACCAAAATGGACGCGCTCTATCCTACCAAACACTACCACCCACTGTCCATATGGCTAAGTTCTTGCAACCTATATGATCATGGCAGAGCCCATATTGCCAAGTGGATGCACTTGAAGCTTCTCAACATTTGACATCTCAAATCTCTTTGTGCCTGGGTGGCATTCCCCAAGTGAGATACACAAGCCAAGTCCATGGCCTTGTGAACCACTCAACCAAAAACCACCAATCAAGCCCATTCCACCCAGGGGATTCATTAACTTAGTTGTTTTATTAAACAAAACATAAGTCCTCAGAGTTAGAGATTTTTCCATAGTATGAATATATTCTCCACCCATGTTTTCTATTAGCTAGGCTAAGCTTGATAGTAATAGGAATCTTAACTTAGGAAAATCCTACTAAGGATTCATCTACTAGGTTTTACTATAGCAAGGTCTATACTTAGCATAAATTCCATGCAAGTTTTACTTAGCAAAATCACTAATGCATAGCGAAAGTAATGGGACAAAAAGTATGAAGCATCACTTGACTTTTTGGTAGAGTATGGGTTCACCCCTTGTTCTTGCTAGTCTCACACTTCTCTAACTTCACTACAAGTCAATCAAGCAAACACAAGATCAACTAACATTCCAAAACAAAGTCAAACAAACAATTTCACACTCACTAAGCAATGGAATCTAAGTCATGCATAAGTATGCAAAGGATGGTTCTATTGCAAGGATGGTCTCCACTAGGTTTCTAAACTTTGTAAGGTCCAAATTGGTCATTTACCAAAATGGCAAAGTCATTACTTAGAGGGTTTTGCCCAAAAACTATTTTAAAATCCATTCAACATTTTATGTGGTGGAAAATGGTTTTATCAAATCTAAAACCTTTAATTATTCACCAAAAAGTTTCTAACTCTCAAGACTTGGTGTTTTGGGGTCAGTATCTTTGAATCAAAATATTTTCCCAAATTGTTTATTCCAAAATCCTTTTTCATAATAAAACCATTATCTTTACTTAGCTAGAAATAGACTTATTCAATTAATCCATTCTCAATTTTTCCAATTTCATTTTCAAAACCATGGGTTGGTTCCTAGGGTCAGTAAGGTCACAACAAACCATTTTGCAAAAGTTTTAACCCTAAAATCAATTTTAAACAATTTTTATACTCTAAACAAGCTCACAAAAGAATCTGCAAAATCAAGCAAACTAACAGATACTATTTTCTAAACTAAGGCCACGGTTGGTTAGGTCTTGCTCTCCTAAATCCAACGACATAAAATTTGTAATTTTTGGACGTGTGGTTTGAAAGTTACAAAGGTTTCAAGTTTGCAATTAAATCTGATTCAAAAATCTGTTTTAATCAAACACTGGCCACGCGTCGTGCCGTGATTGGCAAGATCGGTTAAATCGGATCGTGTGACACAGACCACAGGATTAAAAGGGGCATGTGCGGCTCAGATCAAACGTACCCCTTCGTTTTAATGAATCTATCCTAGCCAACGGATCTGCATCTAACGGTTGCTACGTGTTTGACCTAAAATGGGCGGCGCTAACGGCGGTCATGGCGCTCTGGCGGCGAGGTTGCCGGCGATGATGCGAGGGAGGGGAGCTCACCGAGTTCGCAGCACACTGCTGATGCTCCTCGTTGTCTTTGTTGGCCAAGGGGCACACGGGTTCCTGGGGAATTGCTCAGCGGAGTTGAGCCGCGTGCGGTCGGGCCGTCGATGAGGCGAGGTTGCCACGCCAGCGAGTGTTAGGCGAGCACCTGGAGATGCGGAAGACGCAGACTAATCAAATGGCATGATTTACTGATCAAGGCGCGCACGGAGTCGAGTGCTAGAGCTCACCGGAGTTGCGGGGACGTCGGTGGCGTACATGTGGAGACGTTGCCGACACTCTGGGGCGCTCGGGGGCGAGCTGGCGCTACGGGGATGATCGCCAGGAGGTGGGGATCACGAGAGCATGGTCGAGGAGGCAAGGGGCGGCGAGGGGCTACCGGAATCGGCCGGGGAAGTCGTCGGAGACAGAGCGGCTCGGGGAGAAATTGGAGCGGGCCTGGGCGTGAGGAGATAGAGGGGAAATGGAGAGGAGGCCAGGGCGTTTAAGCGTGTGTGGTCAGGGGGCGTTGATCACGCGGCATTGAAGCGAATCGAGGGCAAATCAATCGGCAAGAATGCCAGGGCGACGAGGTCGTGTTGAAGACGATGAATAGGAGGGGGTGGGGTCGGCTGGTCAGCGAGTGAGGGAGAGGGAGAAGAGGGGCCACCGGTCATTGGTTCTGCGGGTCAATTACCAGGTGAAAAACGATTCGCCGAGGGAGAGGAGAACTGGGATGTTTTGCTGGGCCTTGTGGGCTTGGCCAGTTTGGGCTAGCTCCGAATCCATTTTTTTTATTCTGTAACCTTTTCTTTTTCTAATTCTGATTTCTGTTTTGAAATTCCAAACAAGCAAATCACATTCAAATTAATTCAAACAATCAACAAACTTTGCAACTATGAATTTGGTTCTGTTTATCAACATAAACCAAATCCTAAAATAAAATAATATTTTTATTCTTTTTAGGATCCATTTGTAAATTAAATAAAATGGTTCGTTAGTTATTTAATATGGTTTGATTTATTTAACAAAATCTTCATATGAAATCCAAAAACTTTCAAAACCAAATCAGTAGGTTTTATTTGAAAATATAAGATACTTGGAATACTTGTTTAAAATAAAAATAACATTTTGTTTTAGGGTCCAATATCAATTAAATGAATAGACCTTATTCATTTAATTCAAATAGGATTTGTTTTATTTAAATACTCCTTTTGGAATTTAATTATTTTCAAAACCAAAATAGTAGGTTTTATTTAGGAATATAAAATATTTGGAAAACTTATTTAAAGTAAATAAATAAGTTTTAGTGTTTTATTTAAAATGGGATAAGCCTTTACTTTAATAAAATTTGGATATTAAATCCTTATTATTTTATTTAAATAAACCTTTGCTATTTTTATTCAAAACAAAATGTTTTAATTCCAAAGTTTGGCCAAGGTTTCATTTGGCTTTATAAAATAATCTTTTATCTATAAACTTTTATTTCTATTGAAAACCAAATCCTTTTATTTAAAAGATCCAAAAATAGTATTTCCAAAATATTTTGTTTTCCTTTATTCAAAATGTTTATATTTTTAAATCCCTTTAGGATTTTATTTAATTCAAATGGGTTTGAAGTTCCAATTGAATTCAAAAAGTTTATTCTGGCCCTGAAAATCAAACAAAGTTTTATTTTATTCATTTATTTTCACATTACAAGATTTGGAAAATCTTGGGATGTGACAGGCTACCACCCTTAAAATAAATCTTGTCCCGAGATTTGGGAAGGCTGGGTTACAAGCAGGTTCAAAACAACTAGGGTGCTACCACCCTTAAAAAATTTCAAACAAAAATTACACATTGTCCTTCTTGGGATCCTGGGAAAACATCTCTGAGCAATCATTTGCATTGAGTCCTTTGTTTCCATGCTTGACTCATGGGCCAAGGTTGAGATCCTTCATAGACTTGTTTAACTTGTCCTTCATCTTTTCTGGACAATTGTTTGCATAGTGGCCTAGTTCCTTGCATTTGAAACATGTTATAAGTTTGAGGTCTTGAGGTGGCTTCTCTGGACAGTATGATGCATAATGTCCTAACTCTTTGCAGTGTTTGCACATCACTTGGTTAATATCCTTCCTCATCTTGGGTTTCACTAGCCTTTGTTTGTCTTCTTGGCTCTTCTCCTTTTCTGGGCATTCATTGGCATAGTGTCCCATCTCTTTGCAATTGTAACATTGCAACTGGCTTATGTCTTTCTTCTTCTTTTTGGGTCTCTCCAAAGCTAGGAGTTCTTCTAGTTCATGTTCTTCATAGGTGGGGGATCTTTCTCTCTTCTTGGGGCATTGATCTTCATGCTCCTTGAATGCAAGATCTTTGTCTCCACAAGTATTGCTAGCTTGGGTTCCTTCTAGAATAGCATCTTGGTCATCCTTGTTGTCATTAGCTCTTTGGGAATAGTTTTCTCTCATGTTGATCATTTGAGTAACCAATCCTTGCAACATTTGGGATTAAAGTTTCAAAATCCTTTGTATGGCTGGGTCTAGTCCATTGTTGTTGGCTAAAAGCTGAGTTGTCTCTTGGCTCAACTGGTTTTGGGTTGCTATAAGTTCTTTTATGTTGTCCTCCTGGTTGTTGTTGTCATCAACCTTGATGTTGGAGTCTCTTGGAGTAGTCATCTGTTTGGGTTGAATGGTACATTAGAATAGGCAAAATATTTCTAAGGAGTCAATTCTAATCACCCACATCACAATTCACACAAGCAATGTGCATGCAATCACAAACCAAACAATTCACTCAAACAACAAAGTTCAAGCACATACTTTGGTAACCAAATATTTTTGTTACACCACATAAGTTGGTGTGTTTGACTTAACTAAATTATGGTGGTCCATCTATATGGTTCACTTGTGATCCTTCCATCCTTCTTAGTTGCTTCTTCTTACTTGAGATCATTGTTCCCTTGAGAAAATCTCTTGGTTGCAATACTTCAAAGTTGTTTGATGGCTCCTTCTTATTTTGCATTCCCTCAGTCTCTAAATCTTGAGCAAGATTTCCTTGTTTCACCTGTAGTCCTTAGTGGTATCCAAGTTGGAAGTCCTTGGTGAATATGCTGAAGATGTTGAAGTCATTAGAGTTGAAGATGTTGAAGAAGTCCTTTGCACATGGTGTAGTCTTTGGCCATGGGCAGGTTTTTCCATCAAGTTGAAAACATAAGAGAAGTAGAGTTGAAACCAAAATGGTTGAGGAAAAAGTTTACAAGTGTTTTTGTATATAAGTTTTGGATCAAAGTATAACTCCTATTTTTCTAAGGGTTTTTTTCCAATCCTAGGGTTTACAAATCCTACAGGCAACACAATGCTCTGATACCATCTGTAGAAGTCTCAACCTAATAAGGTAGATTCCTCCTGTGTTTACAATGCTAGTCCCTGGATCAATAGCTAGCATCCACAGTTTAGATGTAATATCAAGAAACAAAGGTCATAATATAACTTTATAACCAGGAATAACATAATTTTATTACATCAATACATAACTCATTTGGCTATTACATTACATTGCAGCGGAATAACTATAAGCATGGGGTCCTACATCTTCAAAGTGCCATAGGCAGATGTTGGTTGTAGACTTTGTAATCCTAATCAATCAATCTTCACTAAAACAATCAAACCTGCAACATACAAGTTACAGCCACAAAGGGTCAATACATTTGAATTGTATTGGCAAGTGATACTATGGTAGTATAGTGGAGTCTATCATCTATATGCATTTGGCTAAGTGGAGTGGAAGCTTGCATTGCTCAAAATAGATTTCTTCCCTTAACATTTGAAAATACTAAGTTTTTGCTTTGATAAAATCATTTTTCTCAATCAAAGATTGAAGATCCTTTACAAGGCATCTCTCAATCAAAGATTGAAGATTTCAAACAACCCTTGTTCAAATCCACAAGTTTTAACTTAGAAATTTGAATGATGAGATTCTTGATTGCTTCCATGTCTTGATGCTCAAATTGTCCTTTACCAGGGACATGGCTAAGTACTTAGATTTTACACTCTGCAGAGGTGGTGCACTTTCCCCACAAGACTTGGTTTCCCAAGACAAGATCTTTCAGAAGCCTTCCCTTAGACCAAAATGGACGCGCTCTATCCTACCAAACACTACCACCCACTGTCCATATGGCTAAGTTCTTGCAACCTATATGATCATGGCAGAGCCCATATTGCCAAGTGGCTGCACTTGAAGCTTCTCAACATTTGACATCTCAAATCTCTTTGTGCCTGGGTGGCATTCCCCAAGTGAGATACACAAGCCAAGTCCATGGCCTTGTGAACCACTCAACCAAAAACCACCAATCAAGCCCATTCCACCCAGGGGATTCATTAACTTAGTTGTTTTATTAAACAAAACATAAGTCCTCGGACTTAGAGATTTTTCCATAGTGTGAATATATTCTCCACCCATGTTTTCTATTAGCTAGGCTAAGCTTGATAGTAATAGGAATCTTAACTTAGGAAAATCCTACTAAGTATTCATCTACTAGGTTTTACTATAGCAAGGTCTATACTTAGCATAAATTCCATGCAAGTTTTACTTAGCAAAATCACTAATGCATAATGAAAGTAATGGGACAAAAAGTACGAAGCATCACTTGCCTTTTTGGTAGAGTATGGGTTCACCCCTTGTTCTTGCTAGTCTCACACTTCTCTAACTTCACTACAAGTCAATCAAGCAAACACAAGATCAACTAACATTCCAAAACAAAGTAAAACAAACAATTTCACACTCACTAAGCAATGGAATCTAAGTCATGCATAAGTATGCAAAGGATGGTTCTATTGCAAGGATGGTCTCCACTAGGTTTCTAAACTTTGTAAGGTCCAAATTGGTCATTTACCAAAATGGCAAAGTCATTAGTTAGAGAGTTTTGCCCAAAAACTATTTTAAAATCCATTCAACATTTTATGTGGTGGAAAATGGTTTTATCAAATCTAAAACCTTTAATTCTTCACCAAAAAGTTTCTAACTCTCAAGACTTGGTGTTTTGGGGTCAGTAGCTTTGAATCAAAATATTTTCCCAAATTTTTTATTCCAAAATCCTTTTTCATAATAAAACCATTATCTTTACTTAGCTAGAAATAGACTTATGCAATTAATCCATTCTCAATTTTTCCAGTTTCATTTTCAAAACCATGGGTTAGTTCCTAGGGTCAGTAAGGTCACAACAAACCATTTTGCAAAAGTTTTAACCCTAAAATCAATTTTAAACAATTTTTATACTCTAAACAAGCTCACAAAAGAATCTGCAAAATCAAGCAAACTAATAGATACTATTTTCTAAACTAAGGCCACGGTTGGTTAGGTCTTGCTCTCCTGAATCCAACGACATAAAATTTTTAATTTTTGGACGTGTGGTCTGATAGTTACAAAGGTTTCAAGTTTGCAATTAAATCTGATTCAAAAATCTGTTTTAATCAAACACTGGCCACGCGTCGTGCCGTGATTGGCCAGTACCAGTTCGACTGGATCCAGTGACACAGACCACAGGATTAAAAGGGGCATGTGCGGCTCAGATCAAACGTACCCCTTCGTTTTAATGAATCTATCCTAGCCAACGGATCTGCATCTAACGGTTGCTACGTGTTTGACCTAAAATGGGCGTCGCTGACGGCGGCTGTGCGGCGGCGGCGCTCTGGCGGCGAGGTTGCCGACGATGCAGGATGCGAGAAAGAGGGAGGGGGAGCTCACCGAGTTTGCAGACACCGCCGATGCTCTCGTGGTCTTTGTTGGCCAAGGCGACGGTTCTGGGAATTGCTCACCGGAGTTGAGCCGTGCCTCGGGTGCGGTCAGTCGTCGACAGGGGCGAGGTTGCAGGCCACGCGCGAGTGTTTGGCGAGCACCTGGAGATGCGGAAGACGCAGACTAATCAAATGGCATGATTTACTGATCAAGGCGTGCACGGAGTCGAGTGCTAGAGATCACCGGAGTTGCGGGGTCGTCGGTGGCGTACAGCTAGAGACATTGCCGACACTGGGCGCCGGGGCGAAGGCACTACGGGATGATCGCGGAGGTGGGGATCACGAGCATGGTCGAGGAGGAAAGGGCGAGGGCTGCCGAATCGCGGGAAGTCGCCGGAGACAGAGCGGCTCGGGGAGAAATTGGAGCGGCCTGGGGGCGTGCTGGGGGGAGGAGACAGAGGGGAAATGGAGAGGAGGCCAGGCGTTTAGCGCAGGTCAGGGGCGATCACGCGGCATTGAAGCGAATTGACGAGGCGCAATCAATCGGCAGTAAACAGCCAGGGCGACGAGGTCGTGTTGAAGACGATGAATAGGAGGGGGTGGGGTCAGCTGGTCAGCGAGTGAGGGAGAGGGAGAAGAAGGGCCACCGGTCATTGGTTTCATGGTCAATTACTGTGTGAAAACGATTCGCCGTGGGAGAGGAGAACTGGGCTGTTTTGCTGGGCCTTGTGGGCTTGGCCAGTTTGGGCTAGGTCCGAATCTATTTTTTTTATTCTGTAACCTTTTCTTTTTCTAATTCTGATTTCTGTTTTGAAATTCCAAACAAGAAAATCACATTCAAATTAATTCAAACAATCAACAAACTTTGCAACTATGAATTTGGTCATGTTTATCAACATAAACCAAATCCTAAAATAAAATAATATTTTTATTCTTTTTAGGATCCATTTGTAAATTAAATAAAATGGTTCATTAGTTATTTAATATGGTTTGATTTATTTAATAAAATCTTCATTTGAAATCCAAACACTTTCAAAACCAAATCAGTAGGTTTTATTTGAAAATATAAGATACTTGAAATACTTGTTTAAAATAAAATTAACATTTTATTTTAGGGTCCAATATCAATTAAATGAATAGACCTTATTCATTTAATTCAAATAGGATTTGTTTTATTTAAATACTCCTTTTGGAATTTAATTATTTTCAAAACCAAAATAGTAGGTTTTATTTAGGAATATAAAATATTTGGAAAACTTATTTAAAGTAAATAAATAAGTTTTAGTGTTTTATTTAAAATGGGATAAGCCTTTACTTTAATAAAATTTGGATATTAAATCCTTATTATTTTATTTAAATAAACCTTTGCTATTTTTATTCAAAACAAAATGTTTTAATTCCAAAGTTTGGCCAAGGTTTCATTTGGCTTTATAAAATAATCTTTTATCTATAAACTTTTATTTCTATTGAAAACCAAATCCTTTTATTTAAAAGATCCAAAAATAGTATTTCCAAAATATTTTATTTTCCTTTATTCAAAATGTTTATCTTTTTAAATCCCTTTAGGATTTTATTTAATTCAAATGGGTTTGAAGTTCCAATTGAATTCAAAAAGTTTCTTCTGGCCCTGAAAATCAAACAAAGTTTTATTTTATTCATTTATTTTCACATTACAAGATTTGGAAAATCTTGGGATGTGACACTTCATCTCCATCATCATGTGTTCACATGATGAGCTTTGCTTCACAAGAATAATATTATCAGCTACTCTACTACTGATAACCTCCAATCCAATAAGTAGTTACTTCTAACTCCATTCATACTCTTACTTAATCATCCACCACTAATATTACTCCAGTAAATGTATACATCAAAATTTACTTCACCTCAAGTGTTTAGTATTTCCCAAGAGTAAACTACTACTTCAATAATTCAATGTTGCTCTAGCATCATCTTAATCATACTATCTTGTCTCTACTTAACTCCAGTAACTAATACTCCAACCTCACATTATATTAATGTGACCTGGCATGGCTAACCTAGAATAACATATCTATACTAGGGTTCAATCATGTTTTATCCACCAATGTCACTTATACATGATATAAGCATTCAATCTTGGTGAGTAAGGCATGATCATTATAATCCTTTAATCCTTTATGGTTTAGGTTTCCAGTTGGCTAATCGAGGATTTCATCCATACAACATTACAGTTGTATTATAATTATCTTCTTAGTAGCTCTACCTAACTATGATATATTACTCATTGACTATACCTACTTGACCCAATAGGATTACTCCTGGTAACTATCTTCAGGATTCATCCTTGTAATCTTCTTTGTTACCATACAAATATATATTCCAGATAACTCTTCTATTCATTCAGGAGTGAGTTAACTCCATCAATTATCATATTGATCTTACTCTCTTCCAACACTCCCACCCTATAGATGATATTTAAATCTAGCATTACCACTTACCTTTTCTTACCTCCTTCTCTAAAGGATTTTAAGTGAATGCTATGATAAGAACAAGAGTTGATAGATCAAGAATTGATAGGTTAAGAATTGGTGAATCAATAGTGGATTACTCCACATTAATGAACAACAAATACTAGAATAGAATTCAATTGAGATGATAAGGATTGATATGGTAAGAAAGATATATGGTGAATGATCTTGACTTGGTTTATTTCCTACTCAACATCACTAAAGAGTTAAGGTTAGGTATTACCATGATACTCATGGTATAAGTAGATGAGATTAAGATAGATCAAGAATTAGTTGTTACATTCTTATTTCTTAAGTTATATTTATAACTTGGTATTCATGGGTTGTGTAATGAATACTAGGATATGATTACTTAAGGATTAAATATAAACCATTAAGTAATGTATTAGGGTTAACTTTTATTACATTTGATCTACCCTTAGATCAAATATCCTTTACCCAAAATAAGGTTTTAACAAAGGTAATATTGAAACTTACCGTAGTCAACTTGATGATCTACTTCAATTCCATCAAGTTAAGAGAAGCTTCAGTCACTTTAACAAGTTTTGTTCAAAAGCGCGAAAATTATTTAGATTTTCTATGCATGAATGCAATGCACACATCTGTGTTCATCTTATTTCTAAGCTCTAATGCTGGGATGTTACAGACTCTCCCCCTTAAAATAAACTTCATCCTCGAAGTTCGTATACTCTCACGTTTTGGAGTAAGGAATTGTCTTCCAATGATTACCATATGTCTCAACTCCATGGTAACCTTAATGGGAATAATTGTAGTATTCCATATCCAAATCTTTTTTCTTGAATTCTCACCATACTTGGCAATTTTCATCTAGTTGTCTCCAATACTCCCCCTTAGGGTTTACTAATGGTCTCTAAACTGCCTATAGAGTAACCATTGTCTTTATAACTAGAATGTAGGGATTTGTCTAGCTTATTCTTTACCTAGTTAGGGTCTCATGAAAGATTGTACGGTGTATCCACACAATTGTGGATCTCCGAAGTGAATCTTTCAGCATTGTTAGTCTTACTTACTATTTAGACATTTTTGCTTTGATAGGTCTGACTTCACGAAGAGTCTCGAAAGACGGTCGCTTTAATGTTTATACTCCTTCATGTCTTTCTTAACTTAGGCCATTTTTTATGCTCTTTATGCAACTTTGAAGAAAATCTGGTTAACTAAGTTAACCAAATACCAGCTGCAGACAAGATACCAGCTGCGAACCATCCTAGGGTGTATGTATTACCCTACGGTTTCCGACGTACCATTGGCATTCTCTCTGAATTGTCAAAGCTTGAATACCATTTTGGTTCGAAAGCTTCTTCTTTGTATTAATTCATGATGCTTTCATGAACTAAGTACTACTACTTCATTAATTCCTTAGCAATATCACCTACTTTGGTTGAACCTTAAGTTCATCACTTCTTGTTGCTCCTTATACTTCCTACATTAATCTTCCTTCTCATAGCTGGCTAAGAATGATCTGAGCTTGATCCATCGTCCAAATTGATTTGATACTCCTTACACTTTTCTTCATTCTTCATGTAAGTCTTCATCTTGGTCTTTGGAAATCGTCACTCGCTTTCACGAATTCCCTATCCTATCTAGGTCTATAACTATTGGAGATATGCCCTAGACGCAATAATAAAAGTGGTTATTATTATATCTTTGTGTTTATGATAAATGTTTACATTCATGCTATAATAGTATTAATAGGAAACATTAATACTTGTGTGATTTGTAAACTAAATTAGAGTCCCTAGTAAAGCCTCTTTATAATACTAGCTTGTTGGTTAATAGATAATTGTGGTTTCCCGATCATGAACATTGAGATGTTGTTAACAACAAGATCATATCATTAGGAGAATGATGTGATGGGCATACTCCTATAGATAAGCGTAGCATAAAGATCAAGTCATTTTAATAGTTCAATTGATATAAGCTTT
This sequence comes from Avena longiglumis, assembly GCA_030063025.1. Lineage (NCBI taxonomy): Eukaryota > Viridiplantae > Streptophyta > Magnoliopsida > Poales > Poaceae > Avena > Avena longiglumis. Next base: position 184,793,469 of record CP125974.1, on the reverse strand, counting down.
CTGATACATAGTAACCTAATTCCTTCGACCATGAGATCATGCTAATCACCATCACCGGAACGATGCTTTGATGACATCAAGCACCACACCGTAACTGGGTGGTTATAAAGGTGGCATTGAGTGTTTGGAAAGTATGGGTTGAGGCACATGGATCAAGAGTGGGATTTGTCCATCCATATGACGGATAGATATACTCTGGGCCCTCTCGGTGGAATATCATCCAATTAGCTTGCAATCATGTGACTGGCTCACAAGGGATCACATATCACGGGAACGAGAAAAGAGTACTTATCAGTAACGAGGTTGAACTAGGTATGTAGAGATACTGACGATCAAAACCTCGGATAAGTAAAACATCGTGAGAGAAAAGGAAATTGGTATCGTATGTAAGTGGTTCATTCGATCGCAAAGTAATCGTAGAAATATGTGGGAGCCATATGAATTTCTAGATTCCTCTATTGGTTATTGATCGGAGAAGTGTCTCGGTCATGTTCGCATAATTCACGAACCGTAGGGAGACACACTTAAGGATTCGATGTTGTTGAGTAGTTACAGAATGATGAGTAAGAGACCGAATGTTGTTCGGAGTTTCGGATGGGATCCGGGATATCACGAGGAGATCCGCAATGGTCCGGAGAATAATATTCATATAAGGAAAGTCCTGTTTCGGAGTTCAGGAATGATTCCGGTGTTTTCACCAGGAATGTTCTAGAAGGGTCTAGAAGGTCCGGCACTCCGGAGGGGAAGCGTACATGAATGTGTCATGACAATGTGGAATGTTTGCATCATGTACTAGGTCACTTGGCTGTGCAATATGGAGAAAGAAATCAAATCCAAGTTTGAAAGTCAAACGCCAATTTGAAAAAGTCAAATCCGAAGTTTGCTTGGTGGAGGGAGAGTAGGAAACCTACTTGGGGAGGAAGTCCCACTCCCTCCACCCGCCGGCCAAGGAGGAGGAGTTGGAGGAGGACTCCCTCCTCCTAACCGGCCCCCTCCCACCTATATAAAGAGGGGTAGGGCTGCCCCTACCCTCACACCCAAAACCCTAGCTCCAGGCGCCGACACCACCTCCAAGTGCTGCCGCCGCCTAGGGCTCCTCCCAAGTTGCCGACTTGGGGCTTCCCCAAACCCTAGCCGCCGGCCACACCACCCCTTGGTGCCTCTAAACCCTAGATTTCCAAGGCCTCTCTCATACTCAACCATACTCGCTCCGGCTTAAGGCGAAGCCCTGCGAGATCTCCCCTCTACTTCCGACACCATGCCGTCGTGCTGCCAGAATCGCGAGGAGAGTGCTACAACCTCTGCTGCCTGCTGGAACAAGGGAGAGGAAGGTCTTCATCGAGTACCGAACGTGTGACCGACTGCGGAAGCGCTGCCGGAATGCAGTGCCGGAAGGATCGTCTACGCGATCTTGAGATCGACAAGAGTACGACTACATCACCCACGAGAATCTGCTCTCGTTAACCGCTTTGGAATCTTCGAGGGTGAGTTCCTCTATCGACTCGTTGCTACAATCTAGTATATATATCTTGGCTTGTTTGTGTGCATGCGGTAGAAATTTTTTGTTTTCCATGCTACGAACCCCTACAGTGGTATCAGAGCCTTGTTTATATGTAGATCTGTTGCACGAGTAGAACACAATGGTCATTGTGGGCGGTGGTGCTTTTATTATCAATTTCTTTTTGTGTACTTTGCATCTTGCGGTATGATGGGATGAAGCGGCCCGGGCTAACCTTACATGACATCGTTCATGAGACTTGCTCCACGCTCAACATGCAACTGTATTGCATAAGTGACTTTGCGGGTGTCTGTATCTCCCATCATAGTATAGATTCAATTTACAACGGGCACTTGATAGTTCAAACATCAACGTTGTGGTTCTTGTTCGTAAGTTAGAACGACACCTATTGAAAGCCCTAAACCACGTAAAATATGCAAAGAAAATTAGAGGCGTCTAACTTTGTTTTGCAGGGGTGTGATGTGATGTGATATGGCCATGATTGTGATTATATTTGATGTATGCAATGTTCCTTATTGTAAGTTGGGAACCGGCAGGAGCCATATGATTGTCTTTAATTTTGTTAAGATCCGCGTGTCTATTCAAAGTAGTTGTAATAGTTGAAGCCGGTGGACGACAACCATGGAGAAGCGTCATTGACCTTGATGCAATGCCGGTGATGATGGAGATCATGTTCGTGCTTGAAGATGGAGATCGGAAGCACAAAGAAGAAAGGCCATATCATATCACATATTATGAATTGCATGTGATGTTAATCCTTTATGCATCTTGTATTGCTTAGTTTGCGATGGTAGCATTATAAGATGATCCCTCAAGCACACAAATTTCAAGTTTTAAAGTGCTCATCCTTTAGTAAGCACCATTGCTAAAGCTCGTTGTTTCGAACCACCACGTGATGATCGGGTGTGTTAGATTCTGCGAGTGTATACAAAGTGAGCAAGCCAGATTTGCTCATCGGAAGCTAAGGTTTGATTTTGACGAGCCTAGCATGTACAGACATGGTATCGGAACACGGATCACCGAAAGATAAAGCATGAGTCATATAGTAGATATGATGAACATATTGATTGTTCGCCATTGAAGCTACATCAACTCTCGTGATGATCGGTTTTGATGTGGTGGATTTGGTTCGTGTGATCACTAAAACAATTTAAGGGATATTGTTTTGAGTGGGAGTTCACCTAGATTAATTTAACTATTAATTAGAACTCAATTTTGTCATAAACTTAGTCTAAACTATTGCAAATATGTTGTAGATCAATGGCGGTCCCTGTCATCAATTTTAATGCGTTCCTAGATAAAGAAAAGTTGAAAAACAATGGAAGCAACTTCGCGGATTGGTTCCGCAATTTGAGGATTATCCTCAATGCTGATAATTTGACCTATGTGTTGGATGCACCGCTGGGTGACCCACCTGTAGCTACTGCTACCGATGAAGTAAAGAATGTTTACCTCACTCGGAAGAACCACAGTTCAGTGTGCTATCTTGTATGGTTTGGAATCGGAGCTTCAGAAAAGGTTTGAGAACCATGACCCACATGATATTGTCCGTGAACTCAAAATGATATTTGAGGCTCACGCGGCAGTTGATAGTTATGAGGCTTCTGAAAAGATTTTTAACTGCAAGATGGAAGAGGGCAGCTCCGTCAGTGAGCATGTGCTTAAGATGTCTGGGCATGCAAACAAACTCCAAAGTTTGGGTATAGTGATTCCTAATTCTTTGGGGATTCACCGTGTCCTCCAATCACTACCACCAAGTTACAAGAACTTTGTGATGAACTACAATATGCAAAACATGGACAAGACGTTTCCAGAACTCTTCTCCATGTTGAAATCTGCAGAAGTGGAGATCAAGAAAGAGCACCAAGTGTTGTTGGTCAATAGGACCACCAAATTCAAGAAAGGCAAGTCTAAGCAAAAGGGAAACTTCAAGAAGGGCGGTAAGAAATTTGCCGCTCTGACGAAGAAGACCAAGGCTGGGCCTAAGCCTGATACTGAGTGCTTTTACTGCAAGGGAGAGGGTCACTGGAAGCGGAATTGCCCAAAGTACTTCGCGGATTTGAAGAATGGCAACATCAAGAAGAAAGGTATATCCTATATACATGTTATTGATGTGTATCTCACTAGTACTCGTAGTAGTGCCTGGGTATTTGATACTGGTTCGGTTGCTCATATTTGTAACTCGAAACAGGTGCTGCAGAATAAACGGAAGCTAGCGAAGAACGAGGTGACGATGCGTGTTGGAAATGGATCAAAGGTTCATGTGATCACGGTCGGCACGCTACCTCTTCATCTACCATCGGGATTAGTTTTATACTTAAATAATTGTTATTTGGTGCCTGCGTTGAGCATGAAAATTATATCTGGATCATGTTTATTGCAAGACGGTTACTTGTTTAAGTCCGAGAATAATGGTTGTTCGATTTATATGAGTAATATGTTTTATGCACATGCACCTTTGATAGATGGACTATTCTTATTGAATCTCGATTGTGGTAATACACACATTAATAACATTGAAGCTAAACGTTTGAAATTGAGCGATAACTCGACCTACATGTGGCACTGTCGTCTTGGTCACATTGGAGTGAAGCGTATGAAGAAACTTCATTCCGATGGACTTCTTGAATCACTTGAAAGATGCGAAGCATGTCTGATGGGTAAAATGACTAAGACTCCATTTTCTGGTATGATGGAGCGAGCTACGGACTTATTGGAAATCATACATACCGATGTGTGTGGCCCAATGAGTGTAGCATCGCGCGGTGGTTATCGTTATGTTCTTACCTTCACGGATGACTTGAGTAGATATGGGTATATCTATTTCATGAAACATAAGTCCGAAACTTTCGAGAAGTTTAAGGAATTTGAAAGTGAGGTAGAGAATCAGCGTAACAAGAAGATTAAATTTCTACGATCTGATCGTGGAGGTGAATATCTAAGTTACGATTTTGGCGAGCATTTGAAGAAATGCGGAATAATTTCACAATTGACACCACCGGGAACACCACAGCGTAATGGTGTGTCTGAACGTCGTAATCGAACTCTCTTAGATATGGTTCGTTATATGATGTCACTTACAGATTTACCGCTATTGTTTTGGGGTTATGCATTAGAAACAGCCGCATTCACTTTAAATAGGGCACCATCTAAATCTGTTGAAACGACACCGTATGAATTATGGTTTGGGAAGAAACCTAAATTGTCGTTCCTTAAAGTTTGGGGATGCGAAGCCTATGTAAACAAGTTACAGCTAGACAAGCTTGAACCGAAAGCAGAAAAATGCGTCTTCATAGGATACCCGAAGGAAACTATTGGGTATACCTTCTATCATAGATCCGAGGGCAAAATCTTCGTTGCCAAGAATGGATCCTTTCTAGAGAAGGAGTTTCTCTTGAAAGAAGTGACTGGAAGGAAAGTAGAACTCGACGAGGTTTTTGAACCTTCTCTTGAACTTGCGAGTAGCGCAACACCGGAAGTAGTTCCTGTGTCGCCTGCACCAATAAGAGAGGAAGCTAATGATATTGACCATGAAACTTCGATTGAAGTTACTACGGAACCTCGCAGGTCAACAAGAACTCGTACCACTCCTGATTGGTATGATCCCGTTATGAGTGTCATGTTGGTGGATAACACCGATGACCCTGCAACATATGAGGAAGAGATGATGAGCCCAGATTCCAATAAATGGCAAGAATCCATGAAATCCGAGATTGGATCCATGTACAAAAACCAAGTATGGACTTTGGTGGACTTACCGGATAGCCAAAATGCTGTCGAGAACAAATGGATTTTCAAGAAGAAAATAGATGCTGATGGTAATGTTACTGTCTATAAAGCTCGACTTGTCGCAAAAGGGTTTCGAAAAAATCAAGGAGTTGACTACGATGAGACTTTCTACCAGTAGCGAAGCTAAAGTCTGTGAGGATTATGTTAGCAATCGCTGCATTTTATGATTATGAGATATGGCAGATGGATGTTAAAACAACATTCCTCAATGGAGACATTGATGAAGAGTTGTATATGATGCAACCCAAAGGTTTTGTCGATCCTAAAGATGCTAACAAGGTATGCAAGCTTCAAAGGTCCATATATGGATTGAAGCAAGCATCCCGAAGTTGGAATCAACGTTTTGATAAGGTAATCAAAAGTTTTGGTTTTATACAAACTTATGGAGAAGCTTGTATTTACAAGAAAGTGAGTGGGAGCTCTGTAGCATTCTTAATACTATATGTAGATGACATATTCTTGATTGGGAATGATGTAGACCTTCTTAATAGTGTCAAGGATTATTTGAATAATATTTTTTCAAAGAAATACCTTGGCGAAGCAGCTTACATATTAGGCATAAAGATTTATAGAGATAGATCAAGACGCCTAATATCATTGTCACAAAGTACATATTTGGACAAAGTTCTAAAGAGGTTTGGAATGGAAGATAGCAAGAATGGATTCTTGCCCATGTTGCCCAATACGACCTTGAGTAAAACTCGAAGTCCTGCGATGGCAGAAGATAGAGAAAGGATGAGTAAGACTCCCTACGCCTCAGCCATAGGATCTCTAATGTACGCCATGCTATGTACTAGACCTGACATTGCATATGATGTTAGTTTGACTAGCAGATATCAAAGTGATCCAGGAGTGGATCATTGGACAGCGGTCAAAAACATCCTTAAGTACTTGAGAAGAACTAAGGATATGGTTCTTTCTTATGGAGGTGATGAACAACTCGTTGTTAATGGTTACACCGATGCTAGTTGGAACACCGATCCGGATGATTCTAAATCTTAATCTGGATACGTATTTACTTTGAATGGTGCAACACTTAGCTGAAGGAGTGCAAATCAAAGCGTTGTGGCGAGATCTTCAACTGAATCGGAATACATAGCTGCTTTGGAGGCTTCACAAGAAGCGATATGGATGAAGGAGTTCATTACAGAGCTTGGTGTGGTTCCAAGTGTGTTGGACCCAATGTATATCTATTGTGATAACATGGGCGCCATAGCCAATGCGCAAGAACCAAGGTCACACAAGAAGCTGAAGCACATCAAGCTACGTTTTCACGCTATTCGAGAGCATGTCCAAGATGGTGACATAAAGATTTGCAAAGTACACACAGATCTGAATGTGGCGGATCCGTTGACTAAACCTCTCCCGAGGGCAAAACATGACCAACACCAAACTGCCATGGGTGTTCGGTATATTACCATGTAATCTAGATTAGTTGACTCTAGTGCAAGTGGGAGACTATTGGAGATATGCCCTAGAGGCAATAATAAAAGTGGTTATTATTATATCTTTGTGTTTATGATAAATGTTTACATTCATGCTATAATAGTATTAATAGGAAACATTAATACTTGTGTGATTTGTAAACTAAATTAGAGTCCCTAGTAAAGCCTCTTTATAATACTAGCTTGTTGGTTAATAGATGATTGTGGTTTCCCGATCATGAACATCGAGATGTTGTTAACTACAAGATCATATCATTAGGAGAATGGTGTGATGGACATACTCCTATAGATAAGCATAGCATAAAGATCAAGTCATTTTAATAGTTCAATTGCTATAAGCTTTCTGATACATAGTAACCTAATTCCTTCGACCATGAGATCATGCTAATCACCATCACCGGAAGGATTCTTTGATGACATCAAACACCACACCGTAACTGGGTGGTTATAAAGGTGGCATTGAGTTTTTGGAAAGTATGGGTTGAGGCACATGGATCAAGAGTGGGATTTGTCCATCCATATGACGGATAGATATACTCTGGGCCCTCTCGGTGGAATGTCATACAATTAGCTTGCAAGCATGTGACTGGCTCACAAGGGATCACATATCACGGGAACGAGAAAATAGTACTTATCAGTAACTAGGTTGAACTAGGTATGTAGAGATACCGACGATCAAAACCTCGGATAAGTAAAACATCGTGAGACAAAAGGAAATTAGTATCGTATGTAAGTGGTTCATTCGATCACAAAGTAATCGTAGAAATATGTGGGAGCCATATGAATTTCCAGATTCCTCTATTGGTTATTGATCGGAGAAGTGTCTCGGTCATGTCCGCATAATTCCCGAACCGTAGGGAGACACACTTAAGGATTCTATGTTGTTGAGTAGTTATGGAATGATGAGTAAGAGACCGAATGTTGTTCGAAGTTTCGTATGGGATCCGAGATATCACGAGGAGATCCGAAATGGTCCGGAGAATAATATTCATGTAAGGAAAGTCTTGTTTCAGAGTTCGGGAATGATTCCAGTGTTTTCACCAGGAATGTTCTAGAATGGTCTAGAAGGTTCGGCACTCTGGAGGGGAAGGGTACATGAATGTGTCATGACAATGTGGAATGGTTTCATCATGTACTAGGTCACTTGGCTGTGCAATATGGAGAAAGAAATCAAATCCAAGTTTGGAAGTCAAACGCCAATTTGAAAAAGTAAAATCCAAAGTATTGCTTGGTGGAGGGAGAGTAGGAAACCTACTTGGGGAGGAAGTCCCACTCCCTCCACCCGCCGACCAAGGAGGAGGAGTTGGAGGAGGACTCCCTCCTCCCAACCGGCCCCCTCCCACCTATATAAGGAGGGGTAGGGCTGCCCCCTACCCTCACACCCAAAACCCTAGCTCCAGGCGTCGACACCACCTCCAAGTGCTACCGCCGCCTAGGGCTCCTCCCAAGTCGCCGACTTGGGGCTTCCCCAAGCCCTAGCCGCCAGTAACACCACCCCTTGGTGCCTCTAAACCCTAGATCGCCAAGGTATCTCTCATACTCCACCATACTCGCTCCGGCTTAAGGCAAATCCCTGCGAGATCTCCCCTCTAATTCCGACACCACGCCGTCGTGCTGCCGGAATCGCGAGGAGAGTGCTACAACCTCCGCTGCCTGCTGGAACAAGGGAGAGGAAGGTCTTCATCGAGTACCAAACATGTGACCAACTGCGGAAGCGCTGCCGAAACGCAGCGCCGGAAGGATAGTCTACGCGATCTTGAGATCGACAAGAGTATGACACATCACCCACGAGAATCTGCTCTCGTTAACCGCTTTGGAATCTTTGAAGGTGAGTTCGTCTATCGACTCGTTGCTACAATCTAGTAGATAGATCTTGGCTTGTTTGTGTGCATGCGGTAGAAAATTTTTGTTTTCCATGCTACGAACCCCTACAATAACATCAAGTAATAACTGGGGGTTGCAACATGCATTTTCACACCAAGTCAAACTTCGTGTACAGATCTAGTCAATCAAGAAGATCCAAGAAAAACAAATAAATCCAAATGTGGTACATATAACACACAATTTTCTAAGCCCGTAATATAGTAGTTGAGTATAATATCTCTAGAATTCAGGCTTAGTTGTGTAGTATATATAGGTTTTCATTGTGATACTTAGAACATAGGGTCAAACTATTATTTATATCAATATTTACCCAAATTGCTCAAGTGCAACAGGATAATCTTAAGAAAGGTGGTCTTAATTTGGTTTTTGACTAACCTTTTGTCACACCTTTTGCAATGATTAACTATGACCAACCTTTCTTATTTAGTAACTAACCTCACATGATCACTCCAAATGACTAATCATATTTTATTTCCTAACTTAAACCAAAGATTATTAGAAATTTTTAGCACCCATGACTTCTATCATAGCTCTACCATGTTATTTTCATACTTCTACTTCAAGCTAATTCGCTAAGTACTTGTCATACTTACACTTACATCATGGTTTTGGAGCTAATATCACCATGATCTTATTATGTTTTGCCTCTTTATCATGATTTAAGAGCTAATCTAACCATGATAACTTTACTTCTCACTACACTATTATTAAGTCATAACATAATTTCACTTCATGACGTAGGATTCTCAAGTGAATCCCACATAATTACTACTCATTACATCCACATTCATCCTAATGATATTAATTAGGTTGTCTTTGGTTACCAACTAACATTAAGATTTTACTGTCTTACATAAATTATAGGGTTACGCTACACCATTAAGAGTACTTCAATTGATGTCTTACACTTGATCCTAATCTACTATGGTCGATTAACTTCTCTACAGTATCTTGGTGGGTTATATCTCCTTTGTAAGACACTAAATAGCACCTTACTAAGAAAATATGAATAACTACTCCCTATGATACCCTAAACTTAGTCATATTCTTCATGACAGTTTTAGCTTACTTAAAGACATATTAATAGTGTTATACCATCTTGGAACTAGTACGATACCCAGAAAATATGGATAATGACTTTTAAGAAAGATGACCAAAGCATCCAACTTAAGTGTGACAAGGTTATCCTCAAGTGGATACTCATCACAGATCATAGAATATTTGGTTTAGATAAGATGGCTCCTATAGTCACTATCCAACCTACAGATCTTCCTAAAAGGGTTTTAATCCTAAGTTCAAAGCATATGTTCTGATACCAGCTGCGGTGACCCAGCATACCACTGCAGCATGTAGTATACTATAGTCGTTGACATAACACCAATGAAACATCGTTCACTAGTATTACATCCCTCAGAGTGGTACAACAGAAACACAGCAGGTCCAAGACATGACTATAGGTTACAACTCAACTCTTTACACAAGATCCAGAGAACACTCTAGGTTAAAGAGATAGAAAGGAACTTCTTACAAAGAAGAATCAGAAATAAACAACTCAAAAACTATCATACTATTAAGACTAGTATCTTAACTAATGGTCTGGCATTGCTGCTATTGCAATACACTACAGAAATAGGTTCTATGGCTAGGGATTATATTCCTAGCTAATCAATAACTTCGTCTTCACTTGAGTTGATGTATATGTTGACTTTCTTGACTTCGTTGAAGAACTTTAGATTCTGGTGATAATTCCTGGAGCATAACTTGATGTAGACATCGTCTGTACTGGCTTTAAAACCTAGAAAGGGTTAAGAAGATACGTTGAGTACAAGCGTACTTAGCAAATTCACTAGAAAAGGAGTGTTTGATGCACTATATCTATAGCCACAAACCATAGGTCGTAGGCAATGCAGGTTTTCATAAACATTTCTTCAAAGGTTGCTTTTATTCTGAAAACCTATGTCCGTCGGCCTTCACGGATTTACCAGAACTTTCATGGAGTTCCTTTCCCGCCACGTTCGCCGCTCCTTCCCGGAACATGGAGTAACAAGTTACGGTTCTTACACTCTACAGAGGTGCGTCACTTTACCCATGAGAGATCTTAGGCTTTGTTGCACGGCCGGGAGTATGTCCCCGTTCAAACTTCCTTGGTTTGAGGCCCAACCTAAGATCCAAGCCAATCACTGTTTTTCTTCGCGACCCCGCATACTCTGCAATTGTTGTATGCCCAAACTCAAGGTAGACTTTTCCCCGTATAAAACGTCTATACCTTAGTTGGATACACACAACATCCATTAGCACTAGAAATCTGTCTTTTGTAAGCCCAGATCAACGGTAGACTTTCCCCCGTATAAAACGGCTATACGCACGATCTGCAAATTACAAATGCCAGGAACAGTGTCCAATGCATGCGAAAGGGGGCCAATCCAGCTGACTTCTCTGTCCCATTCCAAATCTCATGGTTAAGGCATAATATACGGCGCAAGAATCACTGGTGACATTGGTTGTTAAGTCCTAGATGATATATTTGTCACATCAGAAGATTTTCCAAATCTTGTAATGTGAAAAATAAATGAATAAAATAAAATTTTGTTGAATTTCAGGGTGAGAAGAAACTTTTTGATCCCAATTTGAAACTTTCAAACCTATTTTGAACAATAAAATCCTAAAGGGATTTTAAAAAATAATTAAACAATAAAGATAAAAATATTTAGAATTACTATTTTGAATCTTTTAATAAAAATATTGGGTTTTCAAATGAAAAGGAAGAAATTTAAATAAGGAATATTTTATAAGCCAAATTAAAACTTGGCCAAGTCTTTGAAATAAAATATTTCTATTTGATAAAAATAGTAAAGGTTTATTTAAAATAAATTAATAAGGATTTAATATCCAAGTTTATTAAAAATAAATGTTTTACTATTTTAATTAAACATCAAAACTTATTTATTTATTTTAAACAAATTTTCCAAGAAATCTTTATTTCCAAATAAAACCTACTGATTTGGTTTTGAAAATATTTAAATTTCAAATGGAGATTTTAAAATCAAAACCTATTTGATTTAATAAACAAGGTCTATTTATTTAATTAATAATGGACCCTAAAATAAAAAAAATATTATTTGTTTTTGGGACTTTGGTTTATGTTGTTAAATAGAACCAAAAACTCAATACAAAGTTTGGTGAAAGTTTGATTTGATTTGAATGTTTGATTGTTGTTTGAATTTCAAAACAGAAAATAGTTTTAGAAAAAGAAAAAGCATTCAGAAAGAAAAAAATATAGAAACGGACGCAGCCCAACTCGTCCGGCCCAACAAGCCCAGTACCAGCCCAGCTACTCCCCACGCGCGAATCATTTTCCACCTGAACCCGCACCCGCAGAGCGACTGACCAGTGGACCCTTCCCCTCACTCCCTTTCTCACTGACAGCAAGGTCCCACCTCTCCTGTTCATCGTCTTCAACCCGTGCTAATTCCTTCTCGCCGTTTCCTGTCCTTTACTCCGGCGATCAATTCGCGCTGTTAACGGCCATTACTCCACCCTGTGACCACGCACTTTTAATCGCCTGCGCCTTCTCCTCCTTTCCCCTCAAACACCGTTGCAAGAGAGCCACCAGGCTGCCCTGAATCAGATTTACACTTTGCTCCACGAACATCCCGGTAAATTCGGGAACCTCGCCCCTTGCCTTCCTAAGCACACCGCCGTGATCCCCACTCACAGGCTGTCACATCCCAAGATTTTCCAAATCTTGTTATGTGAAAAATAAATGAATAAAATAAAACTTTGTTGAATTTTAGGGTGAGAAGAAACTTTTGATTCCAATTGGAAACCTTCAAACCCTTTTGATCAAACAAATCCTAAAGGGATTTGAAAAGTTAAACAATTAATAAAGAAAATATTTGGAATAAGTGAAATTACTATTTTGGATCTTTTAAATAAAAGGTTTTGGCTTTCAAAAGAAAAAGTGGATTTATAAATAAAGATTATTTTATAAAGCCAAATTAAAACTTGGCCAAGCTTTTGAAATAAAATGTTTTGTTTTGATTAACAATAGTGAAGGTTTATTTAAATAAAATAATAAGGATTTAATATCCAATTTTATTTAAGTAAAGGTTTTTCCCATTTTAAATAAACACAAAAACTTATTTATTTTAAATAAGTTTTCCAAGTATTTTATATTCTCAAATAAAACCTGCTGAAGTGTTTTGGTGTTATTTAAGATTTCAAAATAAATAACTAAATAAAACAAATCCTATTTGATTTAATAACTAAGGCCCATTTTATTTAATTGTTAATGGACCATAAAATAAAAATGTTATTTTGTTTTAAACAAGATTTTCAAATATCTTTTATTTCCAAATAAAACCTACTGATTTGATTTTGAAAATATTTGGATTTCAAATGGAGATTTTATTAATTAAATCAAACCCTATTTGATTAAATAACTAAAGGTCCATTTTATTTAATTAATAAATGGATCCTAAAAAGAATAAAAATATTATTTTATTTTGGGATTTGGTTTATGTTGATAAACAGAACCAAAAACTCATTATAAAGTTTGGTGGAAGTAGTCTTGAATTGTTTGTTCGAATTGTTTGTTGAATTGATTGTTTGAATTTCAAAACAGAAAAAGATTTGGAAAAAGAAAAAGTTTGACGGAAAAAATAGAAAACAGGTCGACCCAACCCAGCAGCCCAGTCTAGGCCCAACTCCAGCCCACCTTTCTTTCCCTCAGCGAAACGTTTTGCACTCGATCACGCACCCATACAGACGATGACAAGTGGACCCTCCTTCCCTCTCACACACTCGTGACGACCACCCCTCCTATTCATCGTCTTCAAACACGACCTGCCGCCTGGCTGTTCTTGCCGATTGAATTCGCCTCGTCAATTCGCTTCAATGCCGCGTGATCAACGCCCCCTGACCACACACGCTTAAATGCCAGTGACTCCTCTCCATTTCCCCTCTGTCTCCTCCCCCAAGCACGCCCCTAGGCCGCCCCAATTTCTCCCCGAGCAGCTCTGTCTCCGACCACCGTCTCCGACCAATTCCGGTCGTGTCCTGCCACCCCGTGCCTCCTCGACCTAGCTCACACCTTCCTCACCTCCTGATGCATCTGTCCATGACCCTCGTTTGACTGCGGGCGTCCCTGAGCGTCGACTCCGACCGAGCTCTGAGCGCCGCCGTCTGTCTTCAACTGCGACGACAACTCCCAGGTAAACCAGACCGCCCCGCGCCTCCTCGTTCACGCTCCCTCACTTGTCTCTACCATGCGCGTCTAACCACGTCTTCGTCTTGTCTTGGGGTGAACCACAACACCGTCCCCGAGCACAACCAGAGCCGCCTGACGCCAGGAGCAACTCCGGCGAGGAATTACGACTGCCCCTGAGCGCCCCTTGTCAAGCCAGCAGTACCTTGAGCATCACCACAGCCCTGCGATTCTGATGAGCTACCCCTCTGCTTCCCTCTCCTCCTAAATCACCGGCGACCACACCGTCTGAGCGCGCCTCCGCCAACCGCCGCCGCCAGCGCCGCCGATCTTTGGCAAGCATGCTAACAACCGTAGGATCGTGATCTAACGAATGCGATAGAACGTAGGCGAAAGGATAAGTAGTGTCTCTGCACCGCACGATCTCACTTAGATCCAACGATCCAGAGAGATCAATCCGACCGAACCGGTACCAGCGAATAGCGACGCGCCGCGTGTCACCAGATGAATTAGAAATAGAATTTGAATCTGATTTAAGTTGCAATTTGAAAACCCTATAACTTTTGATCCACACGTCCAATTTTTGCAAATTTTATATCGTTGGAATCAGTAGAACAAACCCTATCCAACCATGCCTTTAGTTTAGCAAATAGTATCTGTTAGCTTGTTGGTTTTTGCAGAAACATTTGTATGCTTGTTAAGTATGTGAAAATTGTTTAAAAATGATTTTGGGATTAAAATCTTTGGAAAATGGTGTGATTTGAACCTACTAACATTAGGAAACACTTTGTGGACTCAAAAATGTATTTGGTGAAACAAAATAAAGATTCTTTGATTTAAAACCATTTCTAGTCAAATAGAAATGTGATTTATTTATTAAAAATGATTTTGAAGGAAAACTTTTGGGAAATGTTTTGTTTTAAACTCTCTGACCCTAAACAACAAGTTTTATGGTTTGAAAACATATTTGGTGAACCTTGGAGATTAATGCCATGGTAAAAATATTTCTACACCACATAAAATGATACTTTGTTTTGGAAATGGTTTTTGTAGTGAAACCTTTTGCAAATGACTTCGCCACTTTATAAAATGACCATTAGGTGTTTTCAAATGTTCATGACCCATTAGGAACCATTTTTTCAAACAAAACAAAGCTTGTCATGCTTGCATGCATTACTTTGACTTTGTTAATTTTATGTGTTGTTTTGCTTGATTGGTAGATTGAGTATGTGCCTTGCTTGGTTGATTTGTAGTGACTTGAAGAGTGTGATTGTTGCAAGGACAAGGAGTGAACCCATACTCTACCAAAAAGGCAAGTGATGCTTCATACTTTTTGTCCCATTACTTTCACTATGCATTAGTGATTTTGCTAAGTAAAACTTGCATGGATTTTGCTAAGTATAAACCTTGCTATAGGAAAACCTAGTATATGAATCCTTAGTAGGATTTTCCTAAGTTAAGATTCCTATTACTATCAAGCGTAGCCTAGCTAATAGAAAACATGGGTGGAATATATATTCACACTATGGAAAAATATTCTAAGTCTGAGGACTTATGTTTTGTTTAATAAAACAACTAAGTTAATGAATCACCTGGGTGGAATGGTAATTGCTTGGTGGTTTTTGGTTGAGTGGTTACACAAGGCCAGGGGACTGGTGAACCTTGTGTATCTTACTTGTGGATGGCCACCCAGGAACAAAGAGATTTGAGATGTCAAATGTTGAGAAGCTTCAAGGGCAACCACTTGGCAATATGGGCTCTGCCATGATCATATAGGTTGCAAGAACTTAGCCATATGGACAGTTGGTGGTAGTGTTTGATAGGTTGGAGCGCATCCATTTTGGTCTAAGGGAAAGCTTCTGAAAGATCTTGTCTTGGGAAACCAAGTCTTGTGGGGAAAGTGCACCACCTCTGCAGAGTGTAAAATCTAAGTACTTAGCCATGTCCATGGTAAAGGACAATTTGAGCATCAAGACATGGAAGCAATCAAGAATCTCATCATTCCAATTTCTAAGTTAAAATCTTATGGTTTGAACAAGGGTTGTTTGAAATCTTCAATCTTTGATTGAGAGAAGCTTTGGAAAAGATTTTGACAAAACAAAAACTTAGTATTTTCAAAATGATAAGGAAAATCTATTTTGAGCAATGCAAGCCACAACTCCACTTAGCCAAATGCATATAGATGATAGACTCCACTATACTACCATAGTATCACTTGCCAATACAATTCAAATGTATTGACCCTTTGTGGCTGTAACTTGTATGTTGCAGGCTTGATTGTTTTTAGTGAAGATTGATTGATTAGGATTACAAAGTCTACAACCAACATCTGCCTGTGGCACTTTGAAGATGAAGGACCCATACTTATAGTTATTCCGCTGCAATGTAATGTAATAGCCAAATGAGCTATGTTTGATGTAATAAACTAATGTTATTCCTGGTTATAAAGTTATATTATGACCTTTGTTTCTTGATATTACATCGTAACTATGGATGCTAGCTATTGATCCAGGGACTAGCATTGTAAACACAGGGGACACCACCTTATATTGTATTAAGGTTGGGCCACTCCCTCTACAGATGGTATCAGAGCATTGTGTTGCCTGTAGGATTTGTAAACCTAGGATTGGACAAAAACCCTTAGAAAAATAGGAGTTATATTTTGATCCAAAACTTATATACAAAAACACTTGTAAACTCTTTCCTCAACCATTTTGGTTTCAACTCTACATTCTCTTCTATTTCAACTGATGGAAAAACCTACCCATGGCCAAAGACTACACCATGTGCAAAGGACTTCTTCAACTTCTTCAACTCTAATGACTTCAACATCTTCAGCATGTTCTCCAAAGACTTCCAACTTGGATACCACTAAGGACTACAAGTGAGACAAGGAAATCTTACTCAAGATTTAGAGACTGAGGGAATGCAAAATAAGAAGGAGTCATCAACAACTTTGAAGTATTGTAACCAAGAGTATTTCCCAAGGAAACCATGATCTCATACAAGAAGAAACATAAAGGAAGGAAATATCACAAGTGAACCATATAGAAGGCCCACCATATTTTAGTTAAGACAAAACCACTAACTTATGTGGTGTAGCAAAAATATTTTGTTGCCTAAGTGTGTGCTTGAACTTTGTTTTAGTGAAATGTTTGGTTTGTGTTTGCATGCACATTGCTGGTGTGAATTGTGATGTGTGTGATTAGAAATATTTCCATAGAAATATTTTGCCTATTCTAATCCCAATTCAACCCAAACAGATGACTACTCCAAGAGACTCCAACATCAAGGTTGATGAAAACAACAACCAAGAGGACAACATGAGAGAACTTATAGCAACCCAAAACCAGTTGAGCCAAGAGACAACTCAGCTTTTAGCCAACAACAATGGACTAGACCCAGCCATACAAAGGATTTTGAAACTTCAATCCCAATTGTTGCAAGGATTGGTTACTCAAATGATCAACATGGGAGAAAACTTTTCCCAAAGAGCTAATGACAACAAGGATGACAAAGATGTTAATCTAGAAGGAACCCAAGTTAGCAATACTTGTGGAGACAAGGATCATGCATCCAAGGAGCATGAAGATCAATGCCCCAAGAAGAGAGAAAGATCTCCCACCTATGAAGAACATGAACTAGAATAACTCCTAGCTTTGGAGAGACCCAAAAAGAAGAAGAAGGACATAAGCCAGTTGCAGTGTTACAATTGCAAAGAGATGGGACACTATGCCAGTGAATGCCCAGAAAAGGAGAAGAGCCAAGAAGACAAACAAAGGCTAGTGAAACCCAAGATGAGGAAGGATATTAGCCAAGTGATGTGCAAACACTGCAAGGAGTTAGGACATTATGCATCATATTGTCCAGAGAAGCCACCTCAAGACCTCAAACTTATAACATGTTTCAAATGCAAGGAACTAGGCCACTATGCAAACAATTGTCCAGAAAAGATGAAGAACAAGTTAAACAAGTCTATGAAGGATCTCAACCTTGGCCCATGAGTCAAGTGTGGAAACAAAGGACACTATGCAGAAGGTTGCCCAGAGAAGTTTCCCCAGGATCCCAAGCAAGCCAAAATGTAAACTAGTTGGAAAAATTTTTAAGGGTGGTAGTACCCTAGTTGTTTTGAGCCTACTTGTAACCCTAGCCTCCCCAAATCTCGGGACGAGATTTATTTTAAGGGTGGTAGCCTGTCACATCCCAAGATTTTCCAAATCTTGTTATGTGAAAAATAAATGAATAAAATAAAACTTTGTTGAATTTTAGGGTGAGAAGAAACTTTTGATTCCAATTGGAAACCTTCAAACCCTTTTGATCAAACAAATCCTAAAGGGATTTGAAAAGTTAAACAATTAATAAAGAAAATATTTTGAATAAGTGAAATTACTATTTTGGATCTTTTAAATAAAAGGTTTTGGCTTTCAAAAGAAAAAGTGGATTTATAAATAAAGATTATTTTATAAAGCCAAATTAAAACTTGGCCAAGCTTTTGAAATAAAATGTTTTGTTTTGATTAAAAATAGTGAAGGTTTATTTAAATAAAATAATAAGGATTTAATATCCAATTTTATTTAAGTAAAGGTTTTTCCCATTTTAAATAAACACAAAAACTTATTTATTTTAAATAAGTTTTCCAAGTATTTTATATTCTCAAATAAAACCTGCTGAAGTGTTTTGGTGTTATTTAAGATTTCAAAATAAATAACTAAATAAAACAAATCCTATTTGATTTAATAACTAAGGCCCATTTTATTTAATTGTTAATGGACCATAAAATAAAAATGTTATTTTGTTTTAAACAAGATTTTCAAATATCTTTTATTTCCAAATAAAACCTACTGATTTGATTTTGAAAATATTTGGATTTCAAATGGAGATTTTATTAATTAAATCAAACCCTATTTGATTAAATAACTAAAGGTCCATTTTATTTAATTAATAAATGGATCCTAAAAAGAATAAAAATATTATTTTATTTTGGGATTTGGTTTATGTTGATAAACAGAACCAAAAACTCATTATAAAGTTTGGTGGAAGTAGTCTTGAATTGTTTGTTGAATTGTGCATTGAATTGATTGTTTGAATTTCAAACAGAAAAGATTTGGAAAAGAAAAGTTTGAACCGGAAAAAAATAGAAAAGCAGTCGACCCAACCCAGTCTAGGCCCAACTCCAGCCCACCTTTCTTTCCCTCAAACGTTTGCACTCGATCACGCACCCATACCGATGACAAGTGGACCCTCCTTCCTCTCACTCACTCGTGACCCGGCCACCCCCCTCCTATTCATCGTCTTCAAACACGACCTCGTCGCCCTGGCTGTTTACTGCCGATTGAATTCGCCTCGTCAATTCGCTTCAATGCCGCGTGATCAACGCCCCCTGACCACACATGCTTAAACGCCAGTGACTCCTCTCCATTTCCCCTCTGTCTCCTCCCCCAAGCACGCCCCCAGGCCGCCCCAATTTCTCCCCGAGCAGCTCTGTCTCCGACCACCGTCTCCGACCAATTCCGGCCGTGTCCTGCCACCCCGTGCCTCCTCGACCTAGCTCACACCTTCCTCACCTCCTGATGCATCTATCCATGCCCCTCGTTTGACCGCGGGCGTCCCTGAGCGTCGACTCCGACCGAGCTCTGAGCGCCGCTGTCTGTCTTCAACTGCGACGACAACTCCCAGGTAAACCAGACCGCCCCGCGCCTCCTCGTTCACGCTCCCTCACTTGTCTCGACCATGCGCGTCTAACCACGTCTTCGTCTTGTCTTGGGGTGAACCACAGCACCGTCCCCGAGCACAACCAGAGCCGCCTGACGCCAGGAGCAACTCCGGCGAGGAATTACGACTGCCCCTGAGCGCCCCTTGTCAAGCAAGAAGTACCTTGAGCATCACCATAGCCCTGCGATTCTGGTGAGCTACCCCTCTGCTTCCCTCTCCTCCTAAATCACCGGCGACCACACCGTCTGAGCGCGCCTCCGCCAACCGCCGCCGCCAGCGCCGCCGATCTTTGGCAAGATGGTAACAACCGTAGGATCGTGATCTAACGGATGCGATAGAACGTAGGCGAAAGGGTAAGTAGTGTCTCTGCACCGCACAATCTCACTTAGATCCAACGATCCAGAGAGATCAATCCGACCGAACCGGTACCAGCGAATAGCGACGCGCCGCGTGTCACCAGATGAATTAGAAATAGAATTTGAATCTGATTTAAGTTGCAATTTGAAAACCCTATAACTTTTGATCCACACGTCCAATTTTTGCAAATTTTATATCGTTGGAATCAGTAGAACAAACCCTATCCAACCATGCCTTTAGTTTAGCAAATATTATCTGTTAGCTTGTTGGTTTTTGCAGAAACATTTGTATGCTTGTTAAGTATGTGAAAATTGTTTAAAAATGATTTTGGGATTAAAATCTTTGGAAAATGGTGTGATTTGAACCTACTAACATTAGGAAACACTTTGTGGACTCAAAAATGTATTTGGTGAAACAAAATAAAGATTCTTTGATTTAAAACCATTTCTAGTCAAATAGAAATGTGATTTATTTATTAAAAATGATTTTGAAGGAAAACTTTTGGGAAATGTTTTGTTTTAAACTCTCTGACCCTAAACAACAAGTTTTATGGTTTGAAAACATATTTGGTGAACCTTGGAGATTAATGCCATGGTAAAAATATTTCTACACCACATAAAATGATACTTTGTTTTGGAAATGGTTTTTGTAGTGAAACCTTTTGCAAATGACTTCGCCACTTTATAAAATGACCATTAGGTGTTTTCAAATGTTCATGACCCATTAGGAACCATTTTTTCAAACAAAACAAAGCTTGTCATGCTTGCATGCATTACTTTGACTTTGTTAATTTTATGTGTTGTTTTGCTTGATTGGTAGATTGAGTATGTGCCTTGCTTGGTTGATTTGTAGTGACTTGAAGAGTGTGATTGTTGCAAGGACAAGGAGTGAACCCATACTCTACCAAAAAGGCAAGTGATGCTTCATACTTTTGTCCCATTACTTTCACTATGCATTAGTGATTTTGCTAAGTAAAACTTGCATGGATTTTGCTAAGTATAAACCTTGCTATAGGAAAACCTAGTATATGAATCCTTAGTAGGATTTTCCTAAGTTAAGATTCCTATTACTATCAAGCGTAGCCTAGCTAATAGAAAACATGGGTGGAATATATATTCACACTATGGAAAAATATTCTAAGTCTGAGGACTTATGTTTTGTTTAATAAAACAACTAAGTTAATGAATCACCTGGGTGGAATGGTAATTGCTTGGTGGTTTTTGGTTGAGTGGTTACACAAGGCCAGGGGACTGGTGAACCTTGTGTATCTTACTTGTGGATGGCCACCCAGGAACAAAGAGATTTGAGATGTCAAATGTTGAGAAGCTTCAAGGGCAACCACTTGGCAATATGGGCTCTGCCATGATCATATAGGTTGCAAGAACTTAGCCATATGGACAGTTGGTGGTAGTGTTTGATAGGTTGGAGCGCGTCCATTTTGGTCTAAGGGAAAGCTTCTGAAAGATCTTGTCTTGGGAAACCAAGTCTTGTGGGGAAAGTGCACCACCTCTGCAGAGTGTAAAATCTAAGTACTTAGCCATGTCCCTGGTAAAGGACAATTTGAGCATCAAGACATGGAAGCAATCAAGAATCTCATCATTCCAATTTCTAAGTTAAAATCTCGTGGTTTGAACAAGGGTTGTTTGAAATCTTCAATCTTTGATTGAGAGAAGCTTTGGAAAAGATTTTGACAAAACAAAAACTTAGTATTTTCAAAATGATAAGGAAAATCTATTTTGAGCAATGCAAGCCTCAACTCCACTTAGCCAAATGCATATAGATGATAGACTCCACTATACCACCATAGTATCACTTGCCAATACAATTCAAATGTATTGACCCTTTGTGGCTGTAACTTGTATGTTGCAGGTTTGATTGTTTTTAGTGAAGATTGATTGATTAGGATTACAAAGTCTACAACCAACATCTGCCTGTGGCACTTTGAAGATGAAGGACCCATACTTATAGTTATTCCGCTGCAATGTAATGTAATAGCCAAATGAGCTATGTTTGATGTAATAAACTTATGTTATTCCTGGTTATAAAGTTATATTATGACCTTTGTTTCTTGATATTACATCGTAACTGTGGATGCTAGCTATTGATCCAGGGACTAGCATTGTAAACACAGGGGACACCACCTTATATTGTATTAAGGTTGGTCCACTCCCTCTACACAGGCGCATCTGTCCATAACTCCCATTCACCTGCGGGCGCCCCAGAGCGTCGACTCCGAACACCTCTGAGCACCACCACGTCTGCTACTTCTCCGGCGACCTCCCCCTGGTAAGGCAGACCTCCCCACGCCCTCTCGTTCATGCTCCTGCACTCGCCACACTCGGCCGCATCTAACCGCGCCTTTGTTTTCCCTCGGGGCGAACCGCAGCACCGCCCTCGACAACGACCAGAGCCGCCCGACGCCGTTCCCCACTCCGGTGAGCGATTACTTTCACGCCAGTGCGCCCCACGCCTCCTCGCGACCGCGTTGAGCATCGCCACGATCCCCTGAGCACGGTGAGCATCTCCACTTCCTTCTTTGCTTCTTGTACCATTGGCAAGCTCGCCGCCAGAGCGTGCGCCGCCGTCTGCCGCCGCGCAGCGCCGCCAGTTAGTGGCAAGTTGATTGTAGCTGTTAGATCGATATCGTGTGGCTGTGATTAGAACGGAGCGAAGCGGTATGAGTCAACCCGCGCCGTGCGATCTGTTTAGATCCAGCAAACCGCAGAGCGCAATCCGCACGAACCGGTGCCGCCCAATAAAAACGCGACAAGTGGCCAGTCTTTGTTTTAAAACAGAAATTGAAGTCAGATTGATTTGCAAATTTGAAACCCTTGTAACTTTTGATCCACATGTCCAAAATTTGCAAACTTTATATCATTGGAATCAGTGGAACAAGCCCTAGCCAATCATGTAATTTTTTAGTAAAAATCTGCTGGTAAAATGTTTGTTTTTGCAGAAACATTTGTATGCTTGTTTAGGTTATAAAAATTATTCCAAAATGATTTTGGTGTTGAAATCTTTGCAAATTGGTTTGTGGTGAACCTAGTGACCCTAGGAACCAACCCATGGTTTTTAAAATGGATTTGGTGAAGATGAGGATTGAATAATTCAATTAGCCCATTTCTAGTCAAATAAAAATATTGACTTTGCTATGAAAATGATTTTTGAACAAAACCTTTGGAAAATGTTTTGATTCAAAGATACTGACCCTAAACACCAAGTTTTGTGGACTAACAACTTATTTAGTGAGCAATATAAAATTGTTGCTTTGCTAAAAACAATTTCAATCACATAAAATGATGATTTAGTTTAAAAATGGTTTATAGACAAAACCCTTTTGCAAATGACTTTGCCACTTTGGAAAATGACCACTTTGAACCATACATTGTATAGATCCTAGTGGAAACGACCTTTGCAAATAAAACTATCTTTTGCATGCTTGCATGCATGACTTAGTTCCTATGATTTTTATGTGTGATGTTTTGTTTGATTGGTTATTGGTTGGAATGCTAGTTGATATTGTGTTTGCTTGATTGATTTGTAGTGAAGTTAGAAAAGTGTGAAACTAGCAAGATCAAGAAGTGAACCAACATTCCCTACCAAAAAGGCAAGTTACACTATCATCTAAAGTCCTACTATTTTCATTATACTTAGTGGATTTTGAAACATGCATGAAAAGAATTTCTATACTTATGCTATGCTAAATCCTAATAGGATACCTTATATACTCCTTAGTGAAAACAATGTAGTTATGAAATGCTTAGCAATGCTAGATATTTTGAGAAAAGACTTAAGTTTTATATAATAAAACAAGTACTCAATGAACCACCTGGGTGGACAAGGATACTCAAGTTTTGGACAAGGTGGAAACAAAAGGAACCTTGTCGATGCCAATCTCTTTGTGTTGTGCACCAAAAGAAAACCACCCAGGGGCTTAGAGATTGAACATGTTTCTCCAATTGTGGCTTTCGTGTACAGCCACATGCTACATATGGCTCTGGCTTAGTCAACTACATTGGGAAGACCCATGCATTGTCTTCAGGTACTGAAAATGAGGGAACTCGAAACCCTACATGGGTGCCTGAAGACAAGCTAGCAATGGTGTATGGGAGGACCCCATGGAAAGACTTCGTCACATTCTCAATCTGTCAGTACTCCATCTTGGTGAGTACTTATCCAGCGGCCACTGGTGGCAACAAGATGAGAGTGTGTCATGTGGGTAAAGTGTACAACTTCTGCAGAAGATAAAAATTCTAAGTACTTAGCCGTGTCCCCGGTTATGGACAATACTGAGCAACTAAAGCTTGAAGCTATGGGAAATCTCGACATTCCAATTTCTAAAAGAGACACTTTATAGTGACGACAAAAGACTTGAAGCACTTGGAGGTACCAAGGAGCTCAAGAGATTTTTGATAAAACTTGAAGCACTTGGGGGTACCAAGGAGCTCAAGAGATTTTTGATAAAAACTTGAAGTACTTGGGGATTTACCAAGGAGCTCAAGAGGTTTGACAAAGACTTGAAACACTTGGGGTTTTACCAAGGAGTTCAGAAAGATTTGACAAAAGATCAAAACCATTTTGAAAAGATAGGATAAATTATTGCTTTCTGCAAATGAGCCTTAAACCCTACTTAGCAAAATATGCATGTAATGATAGGATCCACTTATATTCAACATAGTAGTGAAACTTGCCAATACAATTCAAATGCATTGACCCTTGTGGCTGTAACTTGTTATGTTGCAGGTTTGTTTGATATTAGTGAAGTTGATTGATTAGGATTACAAGTCTACAACCAACATGCTTTGCCTATGGCACTTTGAAGATGAAGGACCCCATGCTTATAGATTTTCTGCTGCAATGTAATGTAATAGCCAAAGATCTATGTAAGATGTAATAAAATTATGTTATTCCTGGTTATAAAGTTATATTATGAACTTTGTTTCTTGATATTACATCTTAATTGTGGATGCTAGCTATTGATCCAGGGACTAGCATTGTAAACACAGGGATATCTACCTTATTAAAGGTTGGGACCTCTAAAGATGGTATCAGAGCATTGTGTTGCCTGTAGGATTTGTAACCCTAGGATTGGACAAAAACCCTTAGCAATATAGGAGTTGTATTTGTTCCAAAACTTATTTATAAAACAATCTTGTAAACTCTTTCCTCAACCATTCTGGTTTTGATTCTACATCTCTTCTATTTTCAACTTGATGGAAAAACCTACCCCATGACCAAAGACTACACCATGTGCAAAGGACATCTTCAACTCTAATGACTTCAACTTCTTCAACTCTAATGACTTCAACTTCTTCAACTCTAATGACTTCAACATCTTCAGCATATTCACCAATGACTTCAATCTTGGATATCACTAAGGACAAGTGAGACAAAGAAATCTTGCTCAAGATTTGGAGACTTAGGAAACACAACATAGATGGATCCATCATCACCTTTGAAGTTTTTGTGACCAAGAATTTTCTTAAGGAAACCATGATCTCATGCAAGAAGAATCAACCAAGAAGGATGGAAAGATCACAAGTGAACCATATAGATGGACCACCATATTTTAGTTAAGTCAAACACACCAACTTATGTGGTGTAACAAAAATATTTTGTTGCCTAAAAATGTGCTTGAACCTTGTTGTTTGAGTGAAAAGTTGTTTGTGAATGCTTGCACATTGCTTGAGTGAATTGTGTGTGTGTGAATAGAACTATTTCCTTAGAAATATCTTGCCTATTCTAATCTCAATTCAACCCAAACAGATGACTACTCCAAGAGACTCCAACATCAAGGTTGATGACACCAACACCAACCAAGAGGACAACATGAGAGAACTCATAGGAACCCAAAACCAGTTGAACCAAATGACAGCTCAGTTCAGAGCCAACACCAGTGGGGAAGATACAACCCTGCAAAAGTTTTTGGAAGACCAAGCCCAAATGTTGCATAAGGTGATAGATAAAATGCTCAACATGGAAAGCAACTTCAAGGATGACAAGGATGTTATTATAAAAGGAGCCAAAGCTTGCAATATTTGTGGAGACAAGGACCACACTTCCAAGGAGCATGGAAATCAATGCCCCAATTGTGAAGAGAAACATCCAGTTGGCCAATGCCCCACATCTCAAGCTACTTGCTATCTATGTGAAGGAAATAACCATGTCCCTATCCAATGCCCCATCTATTCCATAGTTGAACAAAGGAAACAAGGTGGAGTGCAACAAATGATAGCAAACTATCAAGAAGGATCCAAGTCTACCAAGAAGAATGAGGACAAAGGAAAATCTCCACTTATACCTCCATGCAATACAACCTAGTTCAAAGGACCAAAGAAGAGGCATATGAATTTTTCAAAGAGCAATAGAAGGTCCAAGAAACATGTAGACATTCCTACCTACCAGATAACATATGAACAACATGAACTAGATGCACTCCTAGCTTTGGAGAAGCCCAAAAAGAAAAAGAAGGACAAAAGCCATGTGCAATGTCATTATTGTAAAGAAATGGGACACTATTCCAGTGAATGTCCAGATAAACAAAAGTATAAGGAGATTGGTCAAGTATGGTGCAACAACTGCAAAGGGCTAGGCCATTATGCAGCAACTTGTCCACAAGAGACACGTGAAGAACTCAAACTTATCATATGTTTCAATTGCAAAAACCCGGGACATTATGCAAGCAATTGTCCAGAAAAGATGAAGAACAAGATAAACAAGCCAATGAAGGATCTCAGCCTTGACACATGTGTCAAGTGTGGAAACAAAGGACACCATGCAGATGTTTGCCCAGAGAAGTTTCTCCAAGATCCCAAGCAAGCCAATATGTAATTTAGTTGGAAAATTTTTAAGGGTGGTAGTACCCTAGATGCTTTGAGCCTACTTGTAACCCTAGCCTTCCCAAATCTCGGGACGAGATTTATTTTAAGGGTGGTAGCCTGTCACATCCCAAGATTTTCCAAATCTTGTAATGTGAAAAATAAATGAATAAAATAAAACTTTGTTGAATTTCAGGGTGAGAAGAAACTTTTTGATCCCAATTTGAAACTTTCAAACCTATTTTGAACAATAAAATCCTAAAGGGATTTAAAAAAATAATTAAACAATAAAGATAAAAAATTTAGAATTACTATTTTGAATCTTTTAATAAAAAGATTGGGTTTTCAAATGAAAAGGAAGATATTTAAATAAGGAATATTTTATAAGCCAAATTAAAACTTGGCCAAGTCTTTGAAATAAAATATTTCTATTTGATAAAAATAGTAAAGGTTTATTTAAAATAAATTAATAAGGATTTAATATACAAGTTTATTAAAAAAAATGTTTTACTATTTTAATTAAACATCAAAACTTATTTATTTATTTTAAACAAATTTTCCAAGAAATCTTTATTTCCAAATAAAACCTACTGATTTGGTTTTGAAAATATTTAAATTTCAAATGGAGATTTTAAAATCAAAACCTATTTGATTTAATAAACAAGGTCTATTTATTTAATTAATAATGGACCCTAAAATTAAAAAAATATTATTTGTTTTTGGGACTTTGGTTTATGTTGTTAAACAGAACCAAAAACTCAATACAAAGTTTGGTGAAAGTTTGATTTGATTTGAATGTTTGATTGTTGTTTGAATTTCAAAACAGAAAATAGTTTTAGAAAAAGAAAAAGCATTCAGAAAGAAAAAATATAGAAACGGACGCAGCCCAACTCGTCCGGCCCAACAAGCCCAGTACCAGCCCAGCTACTCCCCACGCGCGAATCATTTTCCACCTGAACCCGCACCCGCAGAGCGACTGACCAGTGGACCCTTCCCCTCACTCCCTTTCTCACTGACAGCAAGGTCCCACCTCTCCTGTTCATCGTCTTCAACCCGCGCTAATTCCTCCTTGTCGTTTCCTGTCCTTTCCTCCGGCGATCAATTCGCGCTGTTAACGGCCATTACTCCACCCTGCGACCATGCACTTTTAATCGCCTGCGCCTTCTCCTCCTTTACCCTCAAACACCGTTGCAAGAGAGCCATCAGGCTGCCCTGAATCATATTTACACCGCCACTGCTCCGACGAACATCCCCAGTAAATTCCGGCCGAGCCTCACCGCCCCTTGCATTCCTAAGCACACCGCCGTGATCCCCACTCACAGGCGCATCTGTCCGTACCTCCCATTCACCTGCGGGCGCCGCAGAGCGTCGACTCCAACCACCTCTGAGCACCACCGCGTCTGCTACTTCTCCGTCGACCTCCCCCTGGTAAGACAGACCGCCCCACGCCATCTCGTTCATGCTCCTGCACTCGCCACACTCGGCCGCATCTAACCGCGCCTTTGTTTTCCCTCGGGGTGAACCGCAGCACCGCCCTCGACAACGACCAGAGCTGCCCGACGTCGTTCCCCACTCCGGTGAGCGATTACTTTCACGCCAGTGCGCCCCTCGCCTCCTCGCGACCGCGTTGAGCATCGCCACGATCCCCTGAGCATAGTGAGCATCTCCACTTCCTTCTTTGCTTCATGTACTGTCGGCAAGCTCGCCGCCAGAGCGTGCGCCGCGCAGCGCCGCCAGTTAGTGTCAAGTTGATTGTAGCTGTTAGATCGATATCGTGTGGCTGTGATTAGAATGGAGCGAAGCGGTATGAGTCAACCCGCGCCGTGCGATCTGTTTAGATCCAACGAACCGCAGAGCGCAATCCCCGCGAACCGGTACCGCCCAATAAAAACGCGACGCGTGGCCAGTTTTTGTTTTAAAACAGAAATTGAAATTAGATTGATTTGCAAATTTGAAACCCTTGTAACTTTTGATCCACACGTCCAAAATTTGCAAACTTTATATCATTGGAATCAGTGGAACAAGCCCTATCCAACCATGCAATTTTTTTAGTAAAAAGCTTCTGGTAAAATGTTTGTTTTTGAAGAAACATTTGTATGCTTGTTTAGGTTATAAAAATTATTCCAAAATGATTTTGGTGTTGAAATCTTTGCAAATTGGTTAGTGGTGAACCTAATGACCCTAGGAACCAACCCATGGTTTTAAAAATGGATTTGGTGAAGATTAGGATTGAATAAATGAATTAGCCCATTTCTATTCAAATAAAAATATTGACTTTGCTATGAAAATGATTTTTGAACAAAACCTTTGGAAAATGTTTTGATTCAAAGCTACTGACCCTAAACACCAAGTTTTGTGGACTAACAACTTATTTAGTGAGCAATATAAAATTGTTGCTTTGCTAAAAAAAATTCAATCACATAAAATGATGATTTAGTTTAAAAATGGTTTATAGACAAAACCCTTTTGCAAATGACTTTGCCACTTTGGAAAATGACCACTTTGAACCATACATTGTATAGAGCCTAGTGGAAACCACCTTTGCAAATAAAACTATCTTTTGCATGCTTGCATGCATGACTTAGTTCCTATGATTTTATGTGTGATGTTTTGTTTGATTGGTTATTGGTTGGAATGCTAGTTGATATTGTGTTTGCTTGATTGATTTGTAGTGAAGTTAGAAAAGTGTGAAACTAGCAAGATCAAGAAGTGAACCAACATTCCCTACCAAAAAGGCAAGTTACACTATCATCTAAAGTCCTACTATTTTCATTATACTTAGTGGATTTTGAAACATGCATGAAAAGAATTTCTATACTTATGCTATGCTAAATCCTAATAAGATACCTTATATATTCCTTAGTGAAAACAATGTAGTTATGAAATGCTTAGCCATGCTAGATATTTTGAGAAGAGATACATGTTGAGATTTTATGAAGTTTGAGAAAAGACTTATGTTTTATATAATAAAACAAGTACTCAATGAACCACCTGGGTGGACAAGGATACTCAAGTTTTGGACAAGGTGGCAACAAAAGGAACCATGTCGATGGCAATATCTTTGTGTTGTGCACCAAAAGAAAACCACCCAGGGACTTAGAGATTGAACATGTTTCTCCAATTGTGGCTTTCGTGTACAGCCACATGCTACATATGGCTCTGGCTTAGTCAACTACATTGGGAAGACCCATGCATTGTCTTCAGGTACTGAAAATGAGGGAACTCGAAACCCTACATGGGTGCCTGAAGACAAGCTAGCAATGGTGTATGGGAGGACCCTATGGAAAGACTTCGTCACATTCTCAATCTGCCAGTACTCCATCTTGGTGAGTACTTATCCAGCGGCCACTGGTGGCAACAAGATGAGAGTGTGTCATGTGGGTAAAGTGTACAACTTCTGCAGAAGATAAAAATTCTAAGTAATTAGCCGTGTCCCCGGTTATGGACAATACTAAGCAACTAAAGCTTGAAGCTATGGGAAATCTCGACATTCCAATTTCTAAAAGAGAAACTTTAAAGTGACAACAAAAGACTTTAAGCACTTGGGGGTACCAAGGATCTCAAGAGATTTTTGATAAAACTTGAAGCACTTGGGGGTACCAAGGAGCTCAAGAGATTTTTGATAAAAACTTGAAGTACTTGGGGATTTACCAAGGAGCTCAAGAGGTTTGACAAATACTTGAAACACTTGGGGTTTTACCAAGGAGTTCAGAAAGATTTGACAAAAGCTCAAAACCATTTTGAAAAGATAGGATAAATTATTGCTTTCTGCAAATGAGCCTTAAACCCTACTTAGCCAAATATGCATGTAATGATAGGATCCACTTATATTCAACATAGTAGTGAAACTTGCCAATACAATTCAAATGTATTGACCCTTGTGGCTGTAACTTGTTATGTTGCAGGTTTGTTTGATATTAGTGAAGTTGATTGATTAGCATTACAAGTCTACAACCAACATGCTTTGCCTGTGGCACTTTGAAGATGAAGGACCCCATGCTTATAGATTTTCTGCTGCAATGTAATGTAATAGCCAAAGAGCTATGTAATATGTAATAAAATTATATTATTCCTGGTTATAAAGTTATATTATGACCTTTGTTTCTTGATATTACATCTTAACTGTGGATGCTAGCTATTGATCCAGGGACTAGCATTGTAAACACAGGGATCTCTACCTTATTAAAGGTTGGGACCTCTACAATATTCCTATGCTATCCCAATTTCTAGTCTTAATAGATTAGCTGATCACCCTGGATCAGTAACCAATAGTTCACATTATTATCAAAAGTAGTATTTTCTGACCTTTTTGAAATGCAGGTGATGACACCACTGGATTTGCAAAATACTTTATAGAAAATAATCAAAGGACATAAGCAAGTGTGAACTTGCTGTTTGTGATTGCAAGATTATGCACTCACGGTCTTCGAGACAATATAAAAGATCCAATATCTGAAAACAGCATCATTGGTCCGGTAAGGACTAATGTTTAAAGAAGCAAGATGCTTTTATGCGTAAGTAATGTAATGCAAGTTGATAAACTCGAATCCCGGGGATAACGTTGATCTAGGGTTTGGATACTGGAAATGGATTCTTTAGAATGTGTTGTCCTTTTAGATAAGTTTCATACTTATGTTTCTTATTAAGGCTTGTGAGTGTGTGTGTGTGAATAACACGTATTTATAATATCATACAACAATAAGATACACACATATACTCAATATTGCTTACACTATAATTGTTTATCTTCAAATTTTACTTTATAAGTAATGTCACTTATAAAGAACTTAAGTGTTATCAATCCTAAGTTTACAAGTAAAGTATAAAGTAATGTGATTACGATTAATTGTCATCTGTTGACTGAAGTGGCAAAAGAATGACATTTGAAGAAAATATTTCTTTATTAAGGTTTAAACAATCTTTGGGGTTTAATCAAATGTGATCGATGTTGTTTGTGCTTGAGTAGTTTGGACTTGAGATGCTTTACGACTTAACTATAACAGACCAAAGTTAACTATAAAACACATAACAAAGTCTTTAGCCTTATATTTAAAGTCTTGTAGACTAAAGTTAACTTTAAGGATGTAGATGGATTTAAGGTGTATTGCTTATGATATTTGTATGTTGTTCACTTTATAAGGTTTCTTAAAGTTAATTAATAATAGTATTACTTCTATTTCAGTAGTGTTTTCTTAACCTTATACATGTCTAAAAGGATTTATCTCCTTATAAGGGTATGGTTATGGCTTGTGGATAAGCAAATAATATTATTTACTACTTATGAATTATCTCTGGATTTAGTCCATTATAAAGTTGTGGCTGAAACCATGGTAAAATATTTTATTTGGTTAAAATATCATTCATAAAGATTTTATATTTGTTAAAGATCTTTTTAGAAAATAAACTACACATATGGTTGAAGGATAAATCAATAAAATTGTATTTAAAATGTGTTGGACCAATTTGACTTTAGATTATAAATATTTAAGACTAGTATTACTTATTAGACCTAAATTGGCAATTTTAGAAATATTAACAAATTTTATTTACCCTTATATGAATTATCAATTAAGGAAATAAGTTTAAATTCAAGTTATTAAGTTGTTTAAATTTTTATTCACCTCAAAAGTGGAATATTATATTTTTAACATGTAGGTATTATTTTTGTGATCATTTTGGTATATTACATTTATTTTTGTGATTTATAAATAATAAGATATGATTTTTATAAGATTTATTACTTTATAAATACTTAATAAATATTTAATTAAGTGAAACAATAATGCATGGTTATAGTTTTAAATTATAGTTCCTCTTTTTCTAAGATTTTTGGTATTTTACTTACATTTTTAACATTTACCATTATTAAAATATGAATTATCAAAGTATTAAAACTTATAAAAGCTTTATTAAATAACAATTATTTAAATTGTTGAAATAATAATGTTTAATAATAGTTTGATGTTATAGATTTTATTTTTCTCAAAATTTTCATATATAAAACATATTTTTCTAAATTATGAAACAAAAGTTATTAAATTTCTAAGATTTAATCATTTTCAGAAATTGTTAAACATATTTACTGCATCACTACTGACATCATATCCTCTATTTAACTTTTTACACCGCACCCTAACCTAGCCCCCAGTCACTGACTGGTGGGGTACAGAACACGTTGGATGCCACCTAAGCATAGACTAGTCAACTGAATGGACCAGGTTAAGGCTCACACAGGCGTCATGTCATGATTATGGCAGAACGGCTTCCACCGCCAGGAAATGGTCACCGGCGGCGATCTACAACGCCCCAACACCTGTTGTTGAGTGAGCTGGAAAGAGGGCGACGAGGTGAATCGAACAAACTTGCTAGCGCTAACTATTGGTCACCGGAATAGTGTCTATGATGAGCATCTGCGGCAGCGCACTCTGGCGACACGACGAACTCGAGCTACAAGCGATGCTAGGAAGCGTAGTTAGGGTTGTTCGATGCAGAAACTCACCCCCGACATGATGAAGTGGTCGGCGATGTTGATGGTGACCGGAGGCGGGTACATGGTCGCCGATTCCGACCAGCAGCTGTGGAGAAAATTCATGAAATTAGCTCGTCACCGAACTCCACTTAATTCCATACTGCTCTTAGATAATCAACACGCGATGGCGCTTCTCCTTGACCCCTCCATGCACATCGAGGTATACCACAACAACGGCTAGCCGAAGCTCGTCGGCGGCGGTGTTGAGGATATTGGGGAAACAGAGAGAGTTTGAGGGGGAATTGAAGAGAGAGGAAGGTAGCCGAGGCTCGGGCGATCCTCATCCCGCCTTTTATACGGTAAGGCGAGCTCGGGCACGGTGGCACGGTGACGACGACGGCCTGGATGCGGCGGCGAAGCGATGCTTGATTCGGGCACTAATCTTAACATGACAAGTGGAGGCGGACTCCAAGTAAGTTGGGCGAGGCTAAGGAGCATTCCTCGCGTCTGAGACGGTCCACAATGATGGCGACAACATGGCTCACCGGCGGCGTGTCGATCAGGCAGAGGAATACGAAGACGACGTCGGTCCTCTCGTGTGGGTCCTGCTTGCCAGTGAGACAACGAAGGGGTATGTGGGCTTAGTTTCTTTTGGGCTATTGCTGGGTTGTGAGAAAATAAGCAGAAGTGCTGGCTGTTGCTCGTGGGTGAGGGATAGAGAGATGAGGTAGTGGGCCTCAGGCCAGAACTGGGCTAATCTGATCCTGTTCTTTTTCTTTTACATTTTTTTATTCTGTTTTCATTTTCAAGACTTTTTATTTAAGCAATTGTTTCAAATTTTCTTTATGGCTTTTATCCTTTGGACAAGTAATTATATAAAAATATATTTAGGATTATTAAATAGTTTGTATTTATAAATCTCATAATTATATGAAAAGGTTTTGTATTAATTAGAACAAATAGACATTAGGGTTTTAAGATTTGTTTCTGATATTATAAAATGATTCTTATTTATTTTTAATGGTTGCAATGATAATGGTTTTAGATAGCTAAGGATATGCAAAGAATATATCCATATTACTATTATATAGCAATCATTATATAAGATGATTTAATTAATAAGGTTCTTAAAATGGTAGTTTCTATTATTCCAATTCCACTAATAGGTGAATAATGTTTTAATACTTTTTGATATGACATTAAATATACATTAATATTTAGGATTGAGATAGGAGTTAGGTTTTGGAGTTATAAATATTTACCATGATTTTTTTAGAGGACTTAATATACTCATATTATAGGCATGTATAAAAATTAATGGTTAAGTCATATTGGCTTCATTCTTGTGTTCATGAATGGTATCACTATGCAGGATAAAATAGTGGGGTTTTTCTTTATGCTAACTTATGAGAAAGATTTAATATTTATGGTTTATAAGCACATAGGATTATGATATTTTGTAGTGGCAAGATATGCTTGAATGATTTGTTATAGGAAAATATTCTTATAAGCCATTATAAAAATAAGAGGATTGATCAAACAGATGAGATAGATATTAAGTTTGATTATAAATTTATGGTTGAGTGTTTATCAAGAATTCCTATTTTCCATGCTTCACAATTCTGGACTTCTGATTAAGGAATTCCTTTCCTAGATATTCTACTTCTTCATCTCCATCATCATGTGTTCACATGATGAGCTTTGCTTCACAAGAATAATATTATCAGCTACTCTACTACTAATAACCTCCAATCCAATAAGTAGTTACTTCTAACTCCATTCATACTCTTCCTTAATTATCCACCGCTAATATTATTCCAGTAACTGTATACATCAAACTTTACTTCACCTCAAGTGTTTAGTATTTCCCAAGAGGAAACTACTACTTCAATAATTCAATGTTGCTCTAGCATCATCTTAATCATACTATCTTGTCTCTACTTAACTCCAGTAACTAATACTCCAACGTCACATTGTATTAATGTGACCTGTCATGGCTAACCTAGAATAACATATCTATACTAGGGTTCAATCATGTTTTATCCACCCATGTCACTTATACATGATATAAGCATTCAATCTTGGTGAGTAAGGCACGATCATTATAATCCTTTGATCATTTATGGTTTAGGTTTCCAGTTGGCTAATCGAGGATTTCATCCATACAACATTACAGTTGTATTATAATTATGTTCTTTGTATCTCTACCTGCCTATGAGATATTACTCATTGCCTATATCTACTTGACCCAATAGGATTACTCCTGGTAATTCTTCAGGATTCATCCTTGTAATCTTCTTTGTTACCATACAAATATATATTCCAGATAACTCTTCTATTCATTCAGGAGTGAGTTAACTCCATCAATTATCATATT
Source organism: Avena longiglumis (assembly GCA_030063025.1). Lineage (NCBI taxonomy): Eukaryota > Viridiplantae > Streptophyta > Magnoliopsida > Poales > Poaceae > Avena > Avena longiglumis. The sequence continues at coordinate 184,757,893 of CP125974.1, read as the reverse complement.
GATCTTACTCTCTTCCAACACTCCCATCCTATAGATGATATTTAAATCTAGCATTACCACTTACCTTTTCTTACCTCCTTCTCTAAAGTATTTTAAGTGAATTCTATGATAAGAACAAGAGTTGATAGATCAAGAATTGATAGGTTAAGAATTGGTGAATCAATAGTGGATTACTCCACATTAATGAACAACAGATATTAGAATATAATTCAATTGAGATGATGACGATTGATATGGGAACAAAGATATATGGTGAATGATCTTGACTTGGTTTATTTCCTACTCAATATCACTAAAGAGTTAAGGTTAGGTATTACCATGATACTCATGGTATAAGTATATGAGATTAAGATAGATCAAGAATTAGTTGTTACATTCTTATTACTTAAGTTATATCTATAACTTGGTATTCATGGGTTGTGTAATTAATACTAGTATATGATTACTTAAGGATCAAATACAAACCATTAAGTAATGTATTAGGGTTTAACTTTTATTACATTTGATCTACCCTTAGATCAAATATCCTTTACCCAAAACAAGGTTTTAACAAAGGTCATATTGAAACTTACCGCAGTCAACTTGATGATCTACTTCAATTCCATCAAGTTAAGAGAAGCTTCAATCACTTTGACAAGTTTTGTTCAAAAGCGCGAAAATTATTCAGATTTTCTATGCATGAATGCAATGCACACATCTGTGTTCAGCTTATTTCTAAGATCTAAAGCTGGGATGTTACATCTGCATACCTAGTTCCACCTCGTTACCGATAAGTACTCTTTATACGTTCCATGATATTTGATCCCTTGTGATCCAGTCACATGCTTGCAAGCCAATTGGATGACATTCCACCGAGAGGTCCCAGAGTATATCTATCTATCATATGGATGGACAAATATGATGACCCACATGTATAGGGGGTGTATCATAGTATTTTCGATAAATAGGAGTGTCGATCCCAACGAGCAACAGAAGGTGTTAACTAGTGGTTCAAGAATTCTCTGTAAATACTTAACAAACAGATTTTTAGGGGGTTTTAATAATGCAAGGAAATAAAGTGCAAGTAAATAAAGATAACAAGAATAATTGCATCAAGTGGCCCAATCCTTTCTTAGCAAAGGAAAAGTCGGTGATATTACTTATGAGGACCAAACATTCTCGAGGACACATGGGAATACTGTCAAGAGCTTTCGTTTCATATAGTTGATTAATCTTCTCTGGTTGGATAAGTGTTGTGTGGGTGAACCTATGCTAATGTATCGACCTTACTTGGACTAATACATACTTGTGATTAAACCCCTTGCAATCATCCGCAACTACAAGAAAGTAATTAAGATAAAAACCTAACCACAACATTAAACTCTAAGATCCTACACTCCCTTGTGCAAAGGTTTCCTAATGGGGGTTCAGGTTTCTGTCACTCCGGAAACCCCACAATTAGTAGCCAAATACACAATGCATTTCCCTAGGCTCATTAATGGTGAAGTATCATGTAGTCGATGTTCACATGACACCACTAGAAGAATAGAACCACAACTTAAATATCAAACCATTGAATAATACCTCAACACAATTCCACTACTATCCCAAGTCCTCAAGAACTAAATGAACTACTCATGATACATCATATGGATCAAGATCAGAGATGATATGATGATGAATAACAATCTGAACATAAACAATAATTCAATGGTTCCACTCACAAGCATCAACTACAAAAGTAATCAACATCGGGAAAGTTTCCCCTAATAACTATGCAAGATTCAACACAATTGTTACAGCGGGATGGAGTGGTGATGATGGTGCTAATAGAGATGGTGGTGTGGATGATGATGATGATCCCTATGAATTCTAGCTTCATGACGGTGTTGATGGTGACATCTCCCCTCTCCGAGAAGGAATTTCCCTGGTAGAAATCTGTCTGCCGGAGAGCTATTTCTCTCTCGGTAGTTTCCGCCCTGCAGAGGCGGCGGAATCTTTCTGTGGTCGCTCCCCGAATTTAGGGTTTCGGGAGGAAGATATAGGAAAAGAGGTGAAGCAGGAGGTGGGCCAGGGTGGCCACACCCCCTGGTGGCGCGGCCCAGGGTGGCCCGTGCCTAGGGGTGTGGGCCCCTGTGGCCCAACTCCGCATCCCCTTCTGGCTTCCTTCGTCTTCTGGAAAAATAGAATTTTCTGTGAATTTTCTGGTATTTTCTAATCTTCGTGAAAATTGCATCAAAACACCCCTCTTTCCATCATAATTCTGACTCCGACAGTTCATCCTCCAGGAATCATCCAACATGCAAAAATAGATGAAATAACATAAGTATCACCTCTTAATATGAAATATATCAATGAATAGAAGTAAATTATGATATAAAATAGTGATGCAAAATGGACGTATCAACTCCCCCCAAGCTTAGACATCGCTTGTACCCAAGCAAAAGTTGAGCTCAGTAAACATGTCCACGGGTTTATGGAGTGAAGTGTCGATAAAAATAATATGGACAAGAAGCATCACACTTACCAATACTCAAGTCATAGTAGAAGGAAACTCACCATTATATAACTTAACTTGCAACGAGTATGGGAGTCACAATAAATATGCATAAATACAAATCATAATTGGTAATGGCAAACTTTGTTCTTGGTCAGAGAACAGTTGACAAATCGTACATAGTTTTCAAGCAAAGATTTTTTTGTAAAGAATTTTATAGCAGGAGTCCTTTTGCTCAAACATAAAAGGCTTTTCACAATGAAGGGTTTCAAAGTAATATTCACTCACATAAGAGTTTTGTGCAAAACAAAGGAGATAGGAAACATGATTGAATAAATCATCATATGAATGATTGAAACACAACAAATCAAATTCTTGCTGGAGATAAAAAAGGAATAGGTTTACCGACTCAACTAAGAAGTAAAACAAAGGCCCTTCGCACAGGGAAGCAGGGATTTCAAGTTCATAAAGAGCTTCCCAAAGATTATGGTACTTACAAGCTTTGAGCTCTCATTGCCCTATCACAAGCATCTTGAGGTGATTAAGGTTAAAGTGAACAAATATGGAGTATATGCTTGACGAAGTATAAGTTGGCAATCTCATGTCCCTTGAGTACGAGGGCCGCTCCTCATGCTACTTAACTTTAGTTACCGGTAAGTTCTTGTCATAGTAAGTACATGTGTATCATAGAGAACCGCCAACAGGGTACCCATTTCTCCTTGACACAAGAGCTATCCCATATCAAAATGACAAGGCAAGCAGACAATGAGCATCTCAGCAATCTTCTTATTTACCATGGGAAAATGGTGCTTTTTTCTCTGCTTTCCTCTTTTTCTCTTTTTCTATTTCTCGTATCTCTTTTTTATATAATAATATTGCTTCATAGATTGCTCACTATGGTTGTGCTGCAAGTTTCCACCATGATTAGGCATGGCTTTGGTTAGCGGCCCAGGCGTTTCTCTAACACATATACAAGTTCGTGGGAGCTTTACTAACTAGTTTTCACATCACAAAAGAATTTTTAATTTGAAAGGTAGATGAAGCTTGAGAATTTACTTGGAATAAAAATAATGCTAATAGGTAGATATGGTGGACACAGATGGCATAGGTTTTTGGTTTAAAGGATTGGATGCATGAGAAGTAATCCCTCTCAATATAGGTTTTTGGCTAGCAAGGCTGGGTAGCAAGCAAAAGAGTTGAAGGAAACAAGCAAACATACAAGTGATAAATGCAAACATGCAATCTTCCTTGAAAACACAAAAGATCTTAACTAAATAATACTAAGATTATGAGTCAATCAAGAAAGAAAGATAATTCAGTAAATTACTTGTAAGTGCTTTTCTCTTTTCCTTTCAAACCTCAAAAATTGTTGCTACTAACCAGAGCTCGGTTTGCCAAAACCAATTTAGATTTACTTGATGATCCCAAAGTGATACCAATACTAATCAACAAGATCAATCATATAACAGAGATTGCAAACTAAAATAAGAAGTGAAAAAAGTAAATGATGAAACTTCTCATTAATAATCCATAAAGGCACTCACACCAAGGGATACATAGATAATCAACTAAAGGGGAGATACTTCCACAATGCAAACCATCCTATATAAGGTAACTTCTCTAAACATGATATGACTCTACTAAAAAGGTAAAAAGATGAAAGATAATGATGTGATACCGCAGCACTCCCCCAATCTTGGAACAAGCCAAGGGGATGCCAAAACCTGATGACGAATTACTCCTTCGGTGGTGGTGTTCCCTTGATAAGCTTTTCAATCAGCTCCCTCAAATCCTAAATCTCAAAGGTTAGAGTACGAATCAACTCCAAATTATGCTCAATGTAGTTCATGATCATGTCGGACCGAGAATCCCAGTCCTTGTTATTATTTCCCCACTCTTACTCCTTAGAGTGTTTTTCCCTGCATGTAGAACAAGGCATCTCCCAACTAGAGGGCAACTTCTCTTTGGGCAACCTTTGGAATTGTTGCTCATGTATAAGAGTATGGAAGGGGTTCTTGGTGCGTGGAGGAAGTAACCATGGAGCAAGGTAATGACGCGGAGGTTTCCCTCCTGTAGACATCTGTGTTGTCCTCCTGAGCTTGTAGGGTTTATCACCACTCCAATGCTCGCAATGGTAGCGCGGATGTCCGGATGCTTGTCTTCCTTCACTTATTCTTCATCCTCAACCAAGGTTTTAATGTTTCCAATTAGAAGAAAAAAGTTTCTTTTCCCCCCTAAATTTCATTCTTTATTTATTTTGTTTGTTTATTTTTCACATTTCAAAATTTATAGAATTTTGGGATGTGACAGGCTACCACCCTTAAAAGGAATCTCGTCCTGAGATTCGAGAAGGCTAGAAAGAATAGGTTGAGTTTTAGAATAACTTTGGTGCTACCACCCTTAAAAGGAAATTTTGTAGGGTTCCATTGATGGTTCACCTGACTATGGGTTCAATAATTGACATCCAAACATGGGATCCTTATATAACTCAACTGAGTTAGCTAAATCTTACCATCCACATCATCTAATTCTTCAAGGGTTCCATACATGTTGATGTGGTTCACATGTACTTTTCGGGCCACATTGGAATCGCTTCCATTAGAGTTTCTAGCATCCTTATTATTTTTCTTCTCAGGACAGTCTGATGTATAGTGTCCAAGTTGCTTACAATTATAGCACTGCAACTGTCTAATGTTCTTCTTCATGGAATTGCCATGTTGGTTCTGACCAAGGTTATCTCCATTGTTAGTACCATTCCCATTATTATTACCACTTCCATTGGTGTTGTGGTGATTCTTGTGATGATGATGAGTGTGTCCATTTCCTTCATGCTGATGTGGTCCAGAATCTCCATTGCTCTGTTTGAATGAACGCATCTTTTGTGATGATACTGAGTGATACTTGTCAAAGCTATGCTTCCTCTTTCTGTTCTCAACTTGCTTCATCTTTCTCTCTAAAATTGTAGCTTTGTCACATAGTGATTGATAAGTTGGAACATAAGCAACTGATAACTACATGAACATTTCATCATTTAGTCCATCTAGGAACTTTTCCTTCCTCTTAGCATCTATGTCAATATCATCTGGAGCATAACATGGAATATTGTTGAATTCCTCAATGTATTCAGCGACACTGCGGTGACGCTATTTAAGTTTGTGAAACTCCTTCTTTAAACTCATCATGCCTGAATAGATATGGTTAGTGCATAAACCTTCTTCAAATATTTCCCAAGTCACTTCTTCAATGGGGTAAGTGACTTGAAAGTTGTCCCACCATATAGCTACAGGGCCTTCGAGCAAGTGTGCTGCAAATCTCACTTTCACGGCATCAGAGCATCCAACAATCACTAAATTTATATTCACTGAACATAACCAGTCATCGGCTACCATTGGATCAGAAGTACCAGAGAACTTTGCAGGTCTCAACCTTAGAAATCTAGTAAGCATATCTAGAGGTGGTGGATTGTTGTTGTTCTGGTTGTTATTGTTGTAGTTGTTCAAATTCTGATTCTGATTGTTGGCGTTTGCCATGAATTGTGTCATCATCTGCATTAGTTGTCCTGTGCATTCATCATATGTTGTATCTCATTTCCATTGTTGTTGTTTCCATTGTTGGCACGTCTCAGAGGCATCTGTTGGTTTAATAGGGATAAGTAATGATGGATAGATCTAAAGAAGTTCTAACACACAACCCAAAACAAACAAGTTCAATCAAACAATCAACAAGCAACCATCTTAACAACTTCTGAGTATAACTCATAAGTTGAAGAAAACAACAAGTTTTCTTGAAACAATCAACCTAGTATAGTCATACCACATAGGTCGGTACGATCCATACACTAACACGATACGAAAGTCTTAAATAGCTGGTAGGCAATCTAATGCCTCTTGGGTCACACTATGATAACATCAGTGGGAGCTCTCTTTTTGTTTGGGAAATCATCGGTGAAGTGTCTTGTCTTCCGGCAGCGATGGCAAAACACATTTGTCATGTATCGGGTCCTTTTCGTTGAAGTGTTGTTTTCCTTGTCTTGAAGTTCCTTCTCTAGACATTCATTAATATCGTGTCTTTCCTTCTTGCATTTGGAGCAAGTGATATGGATAATGTTTTCTTCTATCTTCCTTAGAGCATGATACATTCCATCCTTGATTTGTTCTTTCACTTGTTGCACTATGAAGTCAAGATAGCACTTGGCAGGAATGTCGTTGGTTCCTTCACATAGGAAACAAGTAACTTGAGATGTAGGGCATGCTTCAACTGGATGGTTGGAATCACAATAGGGACATTGATCTCGATGTTCCTTAGAGGTGTGTCCTACTTCTCCACATACTTTGCAAGCTCGAGGACTTGTCGCAACTTGTATCTTGAACTTCTTGTTGACATGATCCATCTTCAAGTTCCTTAGAGAAAGCAAAAGGCTGGTCTTCTACATGTTTGAAGGAGAAGAGATTCAGTAAATAATGATCAAGGTATACGAGAAAATTTACTAAGTTTAAAATTATAAGTTCTTTCCTAAAAAAGGGTCCTTGTCCAAATCCTAGGGTTACGAACCTACAGGCAACACAGTGCTATGATACCATCTGTAGCAGACCCGGACCCGACTTGGTTCGAAATCCCTCTGATTACAGTGCTAGTCCCTAGATCGAATAGCTAGCACCCATAGTTTAAGATGTAATATCAAGATACAAAGGTCATATTACATCGCATGATCCAGAATATAAATACTTATTACAATCTCATATCCATAGGCTATCTTATTACAGAGCAGCGGAATAAAAGTAAAGCATGGAGTCATTCATCTTCATGTGCCACAGGAAAACATGTTGGGTGCAGACTCGTAACCCCTACTCATCAAACATGACTATCATCAAGTAATCCTACAACATGATAAGTTACAACCACAAGAGTCAATACATTTGAATTGTATTGGCAAGTGTCAGTACTATGTGGAAATTAAGTTGGAACCTATCAATACATGCATATTTGGCTAAGTAGAGTTTAGGCTCATTTGCAGAAAGCAATATGGTTTTATCCTATATTTTTTAAATATTTTGATCTTTTAATAACTTTCTTAACTCCTTGACAAACTCCAAGTGCTTCTAATCCCTTGTTGACACCATCAAGTTTTACTTTCAGAAATTGGAATGTCGAGATCTTCCATAGCTTCAGGCCTTGGTTGCTCAGAGTTGTCCGTAACCGGGGACACGGCTAAGTACTTAGAATTTGATCTTTTGCAGAAGTTGTACACTTTACCCACATGACATAATCTCATCTTGATGCCACCAGTGGCCGCTGGATAAGTACACACCAAATGGAGTACCGACAGATCGACAATGTGACAAAGTCTTTCCATAGAAGTCCTCCCAATACATAATGCTAGCACATCTACCAGGCACCAATGTAAGGATATACTTCCAATACATAATTCTAGTTAACCTGAACAGGTACCAATGCAAGGGTCTTCCACTATGTAATTGACTAAGCCAGAGCCCATTTAGCATGTGGTTGTACACGGAAGCCACTGTACGAGAAACATGTTCAATCTCTAAGTCCATGGGTGGTATTCTCCTAGTGAACACACGAAGGAGATAGCCATATATATGGTTCCCTTCATTGCCACCTTATTCACAACTGAGTATCCACATTCCACCCAGGTGATTCATTGAGTACATGTTTTATTATATAAAACATATATTTTCCAACACTTCATATAATCATAACATGGTATTCCACCCCGAATCTATAGCAAGGCTAAGCATACTACAACTACGGTGTTTCCACTAAGGAAGATATAAAGGATATCCTAATAGGACATAGCATAGCATAGTAACATAGTAGCCCTATCATGCATACTACAAAATTTTCACTAAGTGTAATGAAAATAGTAGGACATGGATGATAGTGCCACTTTCCTTAGTAGTTGGTGGTGTTGGTACACTCTTTGCAATAACACACTTGACAATCAACACAATCTATCAAGCAAAACAACCAAGACAAAACAATCACAAGATCAATACAAATGACAACACAAAAATCATGCAAAGTATGTAAACATGCAAGATGACAATTCTAATTGTACAAATTGTTATAACAAGGTTCTGAACATGACTAAGTGATTTATGAACATTTTATATATTTCAAGATTACAAATGCAACCATTTGTGCAATTGTATCAATTAGCAATATTTTCTAACACTTGGAAAGGCCATTCTCACTAAATAATTGCCAAGCTATTATTTATACTAGAATAAAAATATATTTTGGTCTTACTGTACAGAGGGTTCAATCTACAATCCATTTGCAAAAGGATTCACTTAAAAATAATTTACACAACAATTTTTATACGCAAAATACTCCACAAATGGTTGTGTATAAAATGTGATTTTAACCGACTCAAAATACCAAATTAATTAATGTTTCAATTTCTAGTACAGAACATGTATTGTATTTTTGTAGATCCGGGTAGATGATTTCAATAGCTTTCGTTTGATACCCAAATCATAACTTTTGGACTAGTGGATCTAAAGTTATAATTTTTATGATGAAAATGAACAATTAAACCATTTAATTTATCAATCAAATTTTTATACCGAGAATAAGTAATATTATTGCAGAAATGGATTCTACAGAATCTCAGCTTTTTAGGTATACCAAATTTATAATTTTTGGACTTCTAAATCTTTTTCTATGAATTGTACAAGTTCGTACTAAAATATGAAAAAGTCAAACTCGGGAATTGACTGAAATTAACTTTGACCGAGCTGGCTGAGTTGACTGTTGACTACGCTGATGTCATGATGATGTCAGAATTAACTACAGAAAAAGTTGCTCGAACGGAAAACTTTCTATATGAAAGTTGTAGATAACAACTAGATCTATCTATTGTTCAAAGGAAATTGAATCTGGAGCAACGGGGTGGGCGTAAAATGGATTATACCTTCTAAGATATGAATCTTTGAGCGTGTTTTCTCTCTGCTTGATGAACGAAACAAGTTGAAACCATCGGGAATGGAACCGTCTTGACAAGGGGGACAACTTCTGTGTTGAAGGCGCCACGATCCGAGGTCGTCTTGAAGGCCTATTTGGGTGGAGAAGATTGGGGAGAATTTTGGACGAAAATGAGGCTATGATCTTTCTACGGAGTTGAAAACTTGTGAACTTTCCTGAAGTGGGTTTATATAGGAGGGGGTGGGGGCTGGATTAAAGAAGATTAAAGAGGGATAGGAATTAGAGGGCATTTAGTATAATTTAAAAGTGCAATTAAGGGTCATTTAAGACCAATAGATACAAATGAAATGAAGACCAACATGCTACCTGATTCCTGTGCGTGGTGGCTTCCTGGCCGATCGGCCTGGTTGGGCCGGCCCATTTTGGCCGGCCTGGTCGGTCACCTTTTTTTGTTTTATATTTTTTTTATTTCTTAATTCTTTCATAACTTTTGATTTAGAGCTTTGAATTTGTTGATTCAAATTTCTACGGGTTCGTAAATTTATGGAAAACATTTAGGACATAAATTTAATGTATTTATAAATATTTAATTTTCTCAATTATTAATTAGTTAATTATTGTATGATTGCATGTGTGCGATATTGGCCTAGTTGCAGGGCAATATATTTGAAATAACTTGGATTCTTTCCTTATTTGAATTTGATTCGATTTAGGTCCACTTTACATGGACAACCCATGAATTAAAATTTGAAAATATGAGAGGATAATTTTATAAAATCTTAAAATAGCTCACATAAGCTATGGTGCTTATTTTAAAACGAGACTCTTTGCTTTTATTTTTGGTTCAAAACAAAACAAAGGTTGTTTGAAAAATGTAAATGAAGTAGTTGAGATGTATAGATGGTTTTTGGTTGAGAACATTCCTCAAGATTAAAAATAGATTTTCAAATACAGGAAGTTTGTGAAAAAGATTTTGAAGGGGAACCTTGCAAATTATAATTTTGAAGTAGAGGAGATATATGGATAATCTTGATGCTTTGATCTTAGGGTTTTTGTTAAATACTATTTTTATTTTAAGGAGTACCTTTATTTGGGGGAAAACTTTTGTAATAGTTCAAAAGGTTTTAATGTTTCCAATTAGAAGCAAAAAGTTTCTTTTTCCCCTAAATTTCATTCTTTATTTATTCTGTTTGTTTATTTTTCACATTTCAAAATTTATAAAATTTTGGGATGTGACATGTATTTTCTCAATATAAGGTTCAGGCAAAACATGATCAACGGTACAAAATTCAATGTTGCTAGCAGGAACATGATTAACAACATCTTTATAAGGTGCATGGTACTTGTTCCACTTCTTTTTAGGGATATCTATATAAGAGGCAAAAGCTTTGAAACAATTGGCAATACTTTGAGAATCAATACCATACTCAGTACTAATGTCATGAAAGTCATCATTTCTCATAAAAGATTTAATGCATTCATAATCATAATTTATACCTGACTTTCTTCCTTTGTCATTCTCCCAAGCTTTAGTGTTTTCTTGAATACGGTCTAGAAGGTCCCATGTAGCTTCTTCCTTCATACGTGTGAATGATCCAGCACAAGAAGCATCTAATAAATCTTTATCATGGAGAGAAAGCCTTGCATAAAAGTTATTGATCATAATATTGTTAGGGAGTTCATGAATAGGACATTTAAGCATTAGTAACTTCATTATCCCCCAAGCTTGGGTTGTACTCTCTCCATCAAGAGGCAAAAAGTTATATATTTGATTCCTATCCTTATGAATCTCACTAGGAGGATATAATTTAGAATAAAAGAGAGGCACAATTTCCTCTCATTCCATAGATTTTCCATTCTTCAGCAGCTTATACCATTCTTCATCTCTTCCTTTTAATGATATGGAGAATAACTTCTTCTTAACTTGTTCCATTGTGATACCTACACACTTAAATAACCCGCATAATTCATGGATAAAAAGCAAGTGATCACCATGATGGACAGTTCCATCCCCAAAATAATAATTATCCATAACGCGATCAACAATTCTTGTAGGTATCTTAAAAGGATCTATCTCAACAAGTTGTGGCTCATCTACTACCCTAGCAGTGGTAGTAGCTTTCCCAAATGGGAAACCAAGTGGGTTATCCATATTGGAAACAAAGTAATAAACAGAAATAAAAAGCAATACTCACAGTAGAAGTTTCCTTTACCAGTTCCACTCTTCAATAGCGCTTCACTCCCCGGCAACGTCGCTAGAAAATAGTATTGATGACCCACAAGTATAGGGGGTGTATCGTAGTATTTTTGATAAATAGGAGTGTCGATCCCAACGAGGAGCAGAAGGTGTTGACTAGTGGTTTGGAGCAGGAATTCTCTATAAATACTTAGCAAATGGATTTTTAGGGGGTTTTCATAATGCAAGGAAATAAAGTGCAAGTAAATAAAGATAACAAAAATAATTGCAGAAAGTGGACCAATCCTTTCTTAGCAAAGGACAAGCCGGTGATATTACTTATGAGGACCAAATGTTCTCGAGGACACATGGGAATACTGTCAAGTGCTTTTGTTTCATATAGTTGATTAATCTTCTTTGGTTGGATAAGTGTTGTGTGGGTGAACCTATTCTAATGTACCGACCTTACTTGGACTAATACATACTTGTGATTAAACCCCTTTCAAGCATCCACAACTACAAGAAAGGAATTAAGATAAAAACCTAACCACAGCATTAAACTATGAGATCCTACACTCCCTTGTGCAAATGTTTCCTAATGGGGGTTCAGGTTTCTATCACTCCGACAACCCCACAATTAGTAGCCAAATACACAATGCATTCCCCTATGCCCATTAATGGTGAAGTATCATGTAGTATACGTTCACATGACACCACTAGAAGAATAGAACTACAACTTAAATATCAAACCATTGAATAATACCTCAACACAATTCCACTACTAACAACATGACTTCTCCCATGTCGTCAAGAACTAAACGAACTACTCACGAGACATCATATGGATCAAGATCAGAGATGATATGATGATGAATAACAATATGAACATAAACAATAATTCAATGGTTCCGCTCACAAGCATCAACTAAAAAATTAATCAACACCGGAAAAGTTTCCCCTAAGAACTATGCAAGATTCAACACAATTGTTACAATGGGATGGAGTGGTTATGATGGTGCTGATGGAGATGGTGATGTGGATGATGATGATCCCGATGAAGTCTAGCTTGATGACGGTGTTGATGGCGACGATCTCCCCTCTCTGGGAAGGAATTTCCCGGGCAGAAATATGTCTGCCGGAGAGCTCTTTCTATCTCTATAGTTTCCGCCCCGCAGAGGCGACGGAATCTTTCTGTGATTTCTCCACAAACTTTAGGGTTTCGGGAGGAAGATATAGGCGAAGAGGCGAGTAAGGAGGTGGGCCAGGGTGGCCACACCCCCTCGTGGCGAGGCCTAGGGTGGCCCGCGACTAGGGCTGTGGGCCCCCTGTGGCCCAACTCCGCCTCCCCTTCTGGCTTCCTTCGTCTTCTGGAAAAATAGAATTTTCCGTGAATTTTCTGGAATTTTCTGATCTTGGTGAAAATTGCATCAAAAGACTCCTCTTTCCATCAGAATCCTGACTCGGGCAGTTCATCCTCCAAGGATCATCCAACATGCAAAAATAGATGAAATAATATAAGTATCACCTCTTAATATGAAATATATCAATGAATAGAAGTAAATTATGATATAAAATAGTGATGCATAATAGATGTATCAAAATCCCACTCTTGATCCATGTGCCTCAACACATACTTTCAGAATACTCAATGCCACCTTTATAACCACCTAGTTACAAAGTGGTGTTTGATGTCATCAAAGTATCCATCCAGTGATGGTGATTAGCATGATCTCATGGTCGAAGGATTTAGGTCACTATGTATTTGAAAGCTTATATCAAACGAACTATTGAATGACTTGATCTTATGCTACGCTCAACTATAGGAGTGTGTCCATCACATCATTCTTCTAATGATATGACCTTGTTATTACTGACATCCAATGTCCATGATCATCTATTAATCAACAAGCTAGTCTAACAAGAGGCTTTACTAGGGACTCTTTTATGTTTACAAAACACACAAGTATTAATATTTTATGTTAATACAATTGTAGCATGGGATGTAAACATTTATCATAAACATAAATATATGATAATAACCACTTTATTATTGCCTCTTAGGCATATCTCGAACATCCAATAGTCAACTCAGGAACAATGCTAGTGGGTATTCCCTTGTCCCTTGAGCTCCCTTTATAAGGAGCACCAATGGGATCGTTCAAAGGGGCATCCCTTGGGGGCCCATTTCTCCACTACTCATGCATGAGCTCTCTTCTTCTTCCTCCTCCAGCCCTAGGCTCACAAGAAGACCTCTTAGAGGCATAATATAACGCAAGGAGCCCAATGTAATTACAGTAACTCTCCAAGATATATCATCTAGCATGCAGGAGTATGGGTGTTATCTCACTACGAGAGCCCGAACCTGGGTACACCATGTGTTCATCTGTGTGTTCTTTAGTGCATCATCCCTCCCCAGATCCTCTGGTGTCCATCGGCCCCAACATAAGCCTACCCTAGGTATATGTTGTTATCAAACCACGACACAAGCTTCACCAAGATGGCTAGTATGTGATTGCTGACTTAACCAAACCGGTACCCAGGACCAGTAAATTAAGGAGGCGGCGCTCAAACCTATTTAGGTTTTCATACTCCCGTCGATGATTCCACTGGTATGCTCCGTCTCCGATGGTCTCGGGGCCCGGGAGGTTGTGGCGGACCACGGTCCCTCGTCGGCGGGAGATTTCTCATTCTTTGTTTAGATATTGTTTTAGTGTCTTTCCAGAATGTTTAGGTGGTGGCTACATCTTGAAGTCAGAATATATTCCTCCCTGCCCTATCCTCACTCCGGTGGTGCATCTAGCGCTGCTGGAGGGCGCATGTAGTCGTGTGTCTAGCGGGTCTCCAAGGATCTGGTTGTGTTTTTGTTCGTTGATGTGATTCTAGGTGACTCTCTTCTGATTTTCGATTGTATCTTCAGCGATGGTTGCTGCTCTAATGCGCTGGTCTTTTGGGGCCCTAGCAAGACGACTTCCCGTCTATCTACGACAACAATCTCTAGTACGATAAGCTTTTCTCATATCTGGTGATGGAGGGCCGAGGATGGCGGCGCACATTCGGCTCGTGCTAGTGTTTGTAGTCGTTGCTAGGAGGTCCATGGACCTATTTGTAATTTTTATTACTTTTAGATTTTCTTAAACTGTTATTGATGATTATTAATAAATCGGCGGAATTTCGCAGAAAAAAGATGGCAAATATGAAGCAATTTACATAAGTGATAAGTGATAATGCCATGGAACTAAAAAATACTATGGAATATAAGAGCATCTCGAACAATGTCCTCAACATAGCCCCCAACAGCTGTTGGAAGTTATGGCCGAAAACTGCCCACACCGGCAGCCTCCAACCAATCCCAGCAACTCTGGCCACCCAATAATATGTTCGGCACTCCCGTGCTATCCCCGGCACACTGGGGCCAGGCAGGGTGCCCGCAATGCATGCCACGTTGGATTGCCCACGCGAGGACCCACGGAAGACACATAATGCGCGTCTCTGGCGGCTTGTCACCCGACTCTAGTGTTAATGACATCGTGTCGCCTCCACTACCAACAATCTCATCGTGCGACGGGATTCACGGCCTAGTTTCCCGATGGTTCCAGCCTTTCACGTTGATTCCAACGGTTTTATGCTCCTTGGCACCCTATTTCATCTGGCTACTATCGTTGGCTATAATGAAGGGCCTAGCTCAACTGGTAAACGCTGCACCAAAACACCATGCCTCATTGTCTTCCCACCACTTGGGCACAACTCTCAGTGCCACTACCCAGCACTGGAGGAGCCAAAGCCACGGCAGGATCCACATCCGAGGGCCGTGTAAGAAGAGATGGAGGTCGACGCCACTGTCGTTGTCAAGGAGAACAACTTGGACTTCATCGACTACTAGAATCATGCAGAGCCAATCAACCAGTGGTTGCTCCTTGACTCAATCCAATCGACACGTGGGTTGAAGCAGCATGCCTCCATCCGCTCGTCGGACAAGGTCGACAACGTGGTCGTCATGAAGCTCTCCTGCCAAACAGCTAGGAGGGAGGAGCTCAGCCGTGAGTACTTTCGTGGGGAGAGGAAGGTGCTAGCGAAGCTAGGGAGATTATGTAGAGGGCCATGGACATAGACGAGGCAGAGTCCTCAGCGCACATGTCAGAGGTTATGGAGAGGGCGGAAAGGAACCATCATAGTGCAATGCCAACCCGTGATAGAGAGAATATGTACATGGAAAGGTTGCAGCAGTGGCAGGCTGCGACGCAGCGACACCATGAGGCCATGGAGGTAAGGTTCCAACACCGTCAGGATGTGTCAAAGGATGAAGGCGACTAGGGCCTATGAGGCCATGAATTTTTATTTTATGTTGTAATTTTTCTCTGAAATTAAGTTTAGGATAGAAATGTTCCTCGTTGGGAGCGTTCGGTGTGGGAAACCTGCCCCAAACTACCATAGGTTTGGGTCGGTGCCCACAAACGGCTTGCCCGCACAGTTGTCGGTCAATCTTTTTTTCAAGGGGGGGGGGGGGATAATATCCACCATAGACTTTCAAAACATGTCTGGCTAATACTTGCCAGAGTGTCTTGGGGTGCGCCAGATTACATTATCCGCAATTTGGGCAGCCCGCCCACACCGGTAAACCCCCATATAGAAGTAGTTGCACAGATGGGATAGGTGGGAACTGAGAGGGAAGAGAGAGGAGGGGGTAGGTGGGGAGATGAAAGGTTGGACTGTGGGCATATTTGCCCCAATCCTACGTGAGTTATATTGTTGTTATTGTTGGTATTCTCGAAAGAGTCCCGTGTGGAGGGAGTGGAAGCGCGGGACAAAATTCTGGGAGCCAGATGATGTGGATTTGGCATAGGGGATACCGGTAGGAGTAGTTTTTCCCCTAAAATAGGTCAGACAACCTTTGCAGGCTATCAGTGGAAATTTTCTAAGGCTTGTTTAGATCCCATCATTTGGGGCCAAAAACATAGAATTCATTTAACAATTCCATGGTAGACTTGGTTGTTCCGGAATTGGATCCGTCATTTCAATTGAAAATTCTAGGAAGTGGTCACTTGGGATTTAATCGGAATTCCATATAAAATGTGTTCGGCTCTCGTGAAACTGAAACCGCGGCATCTAAGCATGATTCTAAGATTGGAATTTCAAACTGGGCAAATGAATTGATGACAACAATATCATTTCATTTCATTTCTACCAAATGAAATAAAATGATGGCTTCCAAACGAGCCCTAAGAGAAGGTGTATTTTTATGAGCTTTCTGCCACCTACAAACACAAAAAAAAAAAGAGCTGGTGAGAGGAAGATTTGACAGAGCTCTAGATTTTATACAGTTTATATAAGAGCAGACAGTCCTAGACCGTTGAGAGGAAGGGTGGGAATTGAGTGATCGGAAAATCACCAATTCCTATATTAGGCGTTCGCATGGGGAATTAAATTGGTCGGTGCAATCTTTATTAAGAGCGGAGTTCTTATATTGCTTGGAGTCACTAAGAGGAACTAGAGGGGATTGTGTTGGGGCACATTATATGACTGTTAAGATGAAAAGGCTAAATAGGCACAACTAATAAGGGTCTGCATGGATTCATACCTGCATGGCATGGCCTATGGGAGGTCAACATGGCTGGTATCATGGTATCATTTATATGTTGGTATCACTAGATATATTCTCTGTTGAAGGCAGCTTCGGAGATGTTGACGAAGTTGTTCTTGAGCGGTGGGGAAACCAGGGCAGCTATCCCAGACAATTGTTCAGGATTTGGCTTGGATTCTTCTTTCAAGTTGTACTGCAGAGTGAAGAGTCAATCACCGTTTTCCATAGGAAAATGGCCGTCAAGCGTCAACAGTAGTCTTTATATATATAACAGGTAAAGCTTCTACATATTTGATGGTTGATAGATTATTGGTGTTAGTCACAACTCTTTTAGTGTCAATTGCAACCACCGAGCGTGCTTTCTCGGCCGTGAAATTGATCAAGTCTTGTCTTCGAAATAGAATGGAGATGATTTCATCGGCACTATATGATTGTCTACATTGGAAAGAAAGTATCTGCAAAGATTAGTTCTGATGAGATTATCGACTTAGTGGTCGTAGATCACACTTTAAGCTAACAGACATGTGATTTTCTTTCGTAGCGTTAAACATATATTTGAATATTTATACGGATCTTCTATTAATTCTTGTTGAGATTTAACATATATTTCCCTGTCAACATTTCGCCCTTGCTATGTCCAAATCCTGGCTCCGCCCCTCCGAGAACCACCTCCGGCCACCAACTTGGACATGACTCTGATACCCAATGTTGTTGCCATACTCTGAAACACAGAACTTCTGTGACGATTAACACTGCAAAAGGTGACTTTTCGGTTCCTTTTATTCAGCTTATAAAGGAGATTACAAAGCAATGAACTTGAGCCACGATCCACACTTAGCCGGGCCATCCCACGACTACTCCCCGCAGCTATCCACTAACCGCACTAGCTGAAACTCTAGCTGAAAACTAGCTAACTGAACCTGAAGAAAAGGTCTAACTGAAGAACCGGTCTCAGCCTATTGCATGCGCCGAGCATTACTCAGAGCAGCTAAGCTAAATGTGCGATGAGTTTAAGCTAACATGAACTCCTTGATCGCTTTGTACAATAATTAAACAACAAAAAAAGGTAAGAAAATTCATTTCGTAATTACCTAGAAGGAAATAACCAAACAAAGATAAAAGGTGAAAAATTCATCTTACTGGCTTTTACATAACAAGAAAGATCAATATCGTGGACATAAACTGAAGCAGAAAGTCCAATTCTTAGCAGCTTTGAATCCTTAGGCAAATATCAGTGAGCATTTCATTTTCCTAGGGAAGCTAGCCCAATTAACACAAGTGCCACTGCACGCAGTTACAAACTCAGATTGTGCAAAGAAAAACAGCTCTATAAATATATCTCAAAGTATCTGTATAGTAAGTGCATTTCAACCAAACTGGGACTGCCAGCACTAGATATGAATATACAGAGCAATCAGGTCTGTCTCCTGTAGGTGAATTCTAGTGAGATTGAATTTTTTTTTATTAATTTTGTGGGGGGAGGTTGAATAAAGTCTGTCAACCAACCAAACGATGTGATCAAGGGCAACAAGGCAAATTTAGCATTAAAAAAAATCCCCTAAACTCACGATACATGCCTGAATCAAAATACCTTTTATAAAACGTATGTGCTTTTTCAAAAATAAATTATGGAAGATCTGGATTGCCCATCATGATTTATGATTCCATTAGAAGTTCAGAAAAGTGGATATCATGGCACCGATTTATGGAACTGCTAGTTTGATCAGGGTGGGAAATATTTAACCTAGTTTGATATCACTGCACCGATATAACTGTCGGTGCTGCTTGCAATATTTAACCTTCATCTATTTGATCACAACAGGAGCATGTTCAGTATGGAAGTTGGCGAATTTCTTCTTGTTGTTGGATCAAATTAGGAACATGTTTCTAACTGGTATTATCAAGGCCTCAGCTATATGTAGTTGTTGCCGTCAGCCATTGTCAAAAACTAGCAGCCCATGAATGATGAAACGCTGCAGGTCCAAGGAAAACCCACAAACAACTTCCAATGAATTTGGAAGCAGATCCACGGAGATTACGACAATTGACACATACCAGGAACTGGCGTACACAAGGAGCTAAATTGAACTGCTAGAAAGGATTATGTTATAGAACGGGGGTAGCAGAAGATTTCCTCTCAAGAAACAAAGGGGCTAGAAGACTCCCCTGAAAAAAAAGGAACCAGAAGACATATTACAAAACAAATCAAGCTAGAAGACATAGTGAAATAGAAGCAAGTAGTAATCAGAATGATAGAAACTTCTATAATATCATCACCTACGCTCTCTCTGTTTAACCATATTCATACTCTGTCAACAAACAGCTAATTTCGACAGGTACATTGTCAAGAACAAAATGGAAATTAGATTTGGTCAACTGGGAGCTTGGTCTTTGCAGCGTTAAAATGCAGATATCTGAATGGACGAAATCTAACAAATGGGCAACTTAACTGAATTATGTTGACAATGGTCACTTCGGTAACAACATCGCAGATGCTCTCTGTATGTTGTAATAGTTCGACAGACACATCTTCGAAAACAAGATGGAAATCTGACTATGCTACTGTTCAGGGGCTAGGACTTGGAGGATAAGACAACAGTAAAACTGGAAGAATATCATAACGGAATGAACTACTCCGTACTAACTTCCTAATATCCGAGTACACGGAAAACAAACTACAAGTGGTCAAGGGCCCTCGCTCCATGCTCACTCTAAAACATAACCTAACCTATCCAAGGCACTTAGGCAACTGAAGGTTCTAAGGTTCCAGAATATTTGGCAGTATTTTCGAAGGGTCCGGAAGGTTCCCAACCAGTGGGGCCCACCTTTCCTTAGGGGCCAAGTATTGGGATTCGTGCAAGCAAAACAGCGAATTCGATCTACACAATCACCCAAGATCATACTATGAGATGCTGACTAGATTGGATCTAAAAAAAACTCACCGACGTTGACGCAGAAGAAAGGTACATCGATGAAGAGTTGATTAAGATCTTGTCGATACCCACAACTCCACTTGATTCTAGGGTTAGACGAACGATCCCTCCGTAGATTGCAGGTATACGGCTCTTCGATCCCTCGGCGTCATGCCAACGGTGGTATTCTCGTAGCCTTTCATGGTACATTTATGGTGGCAAGAGAGAATTCTGACACATAGAGGACATCAATTGTGTGAATATAGGGAATCCCACATGGGTTTATATAGGAGGAGGGGGAGAGGGAGAATCTTGGAGGAGGAGAAATGGGAGGGGCAGCCGCCGGCCAAGGGGGGAAGTCTGCTCCCTACCCTAGGCCCTAGGCGTGCCAAACCTAGGGTTTGGCCGCAGGCCAAGGGGTGACCCCCTTGGGCCTGGCGCATAGACCTCCCGACCCATCCTTGGGAGGCCCCTCTCTCCCTGCAAAAATCCTCAGTGAATATTTATTTATATTGTACTTTCAAAAATGCAAAAACAACAACTTACTTAAAGCATATATATACGAAAAGTTTCCCCCTCTCTGATTTCTTCCAAATAAAGACCTCATATGTAATCAAACCTATATACTTCTTGGAACATATCCAATGCTATTTTACATTATAATCATCTCGGAATAACTTTGATGATTCTAGGGTTAGACAAACGATCCCTCCGTAGATTGCAGGTATACGGCTCTTCGATCCCTCGGCGTCATGCCAACGGTGGTATTCTCGTAGCCTTTCATGGTACATTTATGGTGGCAAGAGAGAATTCTGACACATAGAGGACATCAATTGTGTGAATATAGGGAATCCCACATGGGTTTATATAGGAGGAGGGGGAGAGGGAGAATCTTGGAGGAGGAGAAATGGAGGGGCAGCCGCCGGCCAAGGGGGGAAGTCTGCTCCCTACCCTAGGCCCTAGGCGTGCCAAACCTAGGGTTTGGCCGCAGGCCAAGGGGTGACCCCCTTGGGCCTGGCGCATAGACCTCCCGACCCATCCTTGGGAGGCCCCTCTCTCCCTGCAAAAATCCTCAGTGAATATTTATTTATATTGTACTTTCAAAAATGCAAAAACAACAACTTACTTAAAGCATATATATACGAAAAGTTTCCCCCTCTCTGATTTCTTCCAAATAAAGACCTCATATGTAATCAAACCTATATACTTCTTGGAACATATCCAATGCTATTTTACATTATAATCATCTCGGAATAACTTTGATGATTCTAGGGTTAGACGAACGATCCCTCCGTAGATTGCAGGTATACGGCTCTTCGATCCCTCGGCGTCATGCCAACGGTGGTATTCTCGTAGCCTTTCATGGTACATTTATGGTGGAGAGAGAGAGTTCTGACACATAGAGGACATCAATTGTGTGAATATAGGGAATCCCACATGGGTTTATATAGGAGGAGGGGGAGAGGGAGAAGCTTGGAGGAGGGGAAATGGGAGGGGCAGCTGTCGGCCAAGGGGGAAGTCTGCTCCCTACCCTAGGCCCTAGGCGTGCCAAACCTAGGGTTTGGCCGTAGGCCAAGGGGTGACCCCCTTGGGCCTGGCGCATGGACCTCCCGACCCATCCTTGGGAGGCCCCTCTCTCCCTCCAAAAATCCTCAGTGAATATTTATTTATATTGTACTTTCAAAAATGCAAAAAACAACAACTTACTTAAAGCATATATATACGAAAAGTTTCCCCCTCTCTGATTTCTTTCAAATAAAGACCTCATATGTAATCAAACCTATATACTTCTTGGAACATATCCAATGCTATTTTACATTCTAATCATCTCGGAATAACTTTGATGATCCTCGAAAACTATTTCGACCACTCCAGGACCACCTTCTGATTTCTTTCAAATAAATACTTATACATCATATGTAATCAAACCTATATACTTCTTGGAACATATCCAATGCTATTTTACATTCTAATCATCTCGGAATAACTTTGATGATCCTCGAAAACTATTTCGACCACTCCATGACCCTTCTGATATTAGGTTATGTCGCTAGATCTATTCCATCTACTCTCAACAACTATTTCAACAAATCCTGAAACTATTTTCGGTGTGTCCGGAACGTATTCCGGACAACTCTCTCAACTACCTACCATGAATATGACTAAGAAAAATTGATCGGTGAACCTTAAGAGTGTGACCCGATCGGGTTAAGTAGTAAGTAGACATGATTTCGAAGTCCTTCGGATCAATAACCAATAGCGGGATGAACGCCCACGATGGCTCCCACTCACTACAATAAGATTGCATCGGGTGAACCCGTTCATTATAAAAATGTTAGTCCTTTCGCTTCACGGTATATTTGTGACATACTAAGGCGAGATGTTGGCATTCTTTTGAATCTACTCTTTGATCACTATATCCTATGTTCTTATGATAACTTTTCTTCATAAACAATAGGGTGACATTGTCGTACCGAGTGAGTCCGGCATATATCTCTACATCGTTAGAAGGAGCTAGATTCCATTCTTGAACTATCCAACTTCCTAGAAATGCTTTCATAAGTACCTGAAGATCACCAGTATTACCATCTTGTACAAGTTGTTAGAGTATGTAATATTGCACGTGTACAGTGTACGGAGTAGTACTCCGGCAGTACAGGTACCTCCTTTGTATGGCCACGCAGGGGGATCTTTCTTGTCTATATAACACTCAACCGATGGCCCGAGAGGGCACGCATCGTATCACCAAAGTCAACATGGTATCAGAGCAGGACTCTTCCCTCTAGCTGCCAAAAAAACCTAAGCCGAAGTCGCCGCCGCCTCGTGCCACCACCGTCGCATCTGTCGTCGCCGCCCATAAACACAACCACGACACCGCCGCTGCCGTAGCTCATCCCTGCCACCGTCTATGACCCAAAACCAAGACAAAACAAAAACCCTAGCCGCCGCCACAGATCGTCCCTCCGCCACCGCCCATAACCATGTCAAGCCAAAAACAAATAGCCACCGCCGCTGCTCTGTGTCGCCACCGCTTTCAAAAACCTTATAAACCAAAACCCAAAAACCCACGACGTCGTCGATCCGATGACCTCCTCCACATCCATGTTGGCCACTGCCCTTGCCGTTGCCCTCGGCTCGCCCCCGTCGCAGCTCCTAACGCATGAAAATGCGCTAGTTTGGAAGGCCCTCGTGATCCCCGTGCTGCGTGAAGCCCGCGCCCTTGATCTCGTCGACGGCAAAGACCCCACGCCCGAGGAATTCCTCGACACCGAGGACATCAACAAAAAGAAGGTCACTGTCGCCAACCTAGAGTACGAGGTGTGGATCTCCCACGAACATCAGGTGCTACGGTGGCTCCTCAGCGCCCTCTCGTCGGATGTGATTCCCCACGTCGTCGACCTTGAGACGTCAGCCGCCGTCTGGGCGACGCTCAACACCCACGTCGCCGCCAAGTCCCAGACACGGGTCCAGCACCTCCGCTCGGCCCTCAATGATATGCGCAAGAACAACCTCACCGCTAACAAGTACTTCGCCAAGATGAAGTGCATCGCCTCCGAGCTTGCTGCTGTGGGGAAACCCCTTGATGATGGTGAACTCGTCTACTACGTCCTCCGCGGTCTCGGCAGCCACTACAACAACCTCTGCACCGCCTTCAACGCCAACCAGGTACAACACTTGATGATCTCCTTGGTCAGGTACAGACGTTCGACCCTCTCCACAAGACCGACGACCCCGACTTCACCTCCTCCACCAACGTGGCTCGCCGCGATTCGCGCCCCTATTAGGAGGACACACACCCCCACCAGGATGACCGTCGTCCACGTCAGTATGAGCGGCCCCGCTATGACGTTCGTCGCCCCCAAGACAACCGTGACTACTGTGGACGCCAGGATGATCGCGGACGCCATGACTATCGTGATGATCGTCCATGTCGCTATGATGATGATCGCTGCTACCAGGATGATGGTGGTCGGAACCACCTGCTAGATATGCTTTATCCATGGGCATCCAGCCTGTGGCTATTGGTGGCGCTACAACGATGATTGTGGCAATGGAGATCGTGACAACAAGGGTGCCAACTTTTCCGCTAACAGTGTTAATACCAACTGGTACTATGACATTGGCGCCACCGACCACGTCGCAGGGGAGCTGAACAAGCTCACCACACACGACACCTACAATGGTCAAGATCGTGTGCGCACAGCTGAAGGCACATGTATGCACATTAGTCATATTGGTCATTCAATTTTACGCACCCCTCATACTTTATTCAACCTCAACTCCATACTACATGTTCCTAGTGCTTCCAAAAATCGGTTATATGTTCATTGATTTACTCTTGATAATAATGTCTTTATTGAGTTTCATCCTTTCTTCTTTTTAATCAAGGACTGAGAAACACGACGAATCCTGTTTAGAGGCCCTTGCTATGGAGGCCTCTATCCCTGCTGCCCACATATTATGAGCCCTCCAAGCAAGCCTTCATTAAAATAAATATGTCTTCCTCCACGTAGCATCGTCGCCTAGGACATCCATCTTCGTTCGTCGTTCAGCAGGTTCTTAGAAGAAATAAAATAGCTTACACTCTAGAAACTACTCCCTATGTATGTGACTCTTGTCGGTTAGCTAAGAGCCACCAATTGCCATATCCCATCTCTACCAGTAGATCCACTGTTCCTTTGGAACACGTTTTCCTGATGTATGGGGGCCTGCGCCTCTTTCTGTTAGGAAACATGCATATTATGTAAGCTTTATCAATGACTTTAGAAAATTCACTTGGATTTATTTGCTCAAAAAGTGTTCTGATGTTTATCAAGCCTTTCTTAATTACCAGCAATATGTTGAGCATAAGTTTAATAGGAAAATTGTTACTATGCAAACTGATTGGAGGGTGAGTATGAGAAACTCAATTCCTTACTCCAAAATGCTGGTACTACACATCATGTTTCATGCCCACATGCTCACCAACAAAATGGATCCGCTAAAAGAAAACACCGTCATATAGTTGAAGTAGGTCTTGCCTTGCTTGCTAATGCCTCTATGCCTCTTAAATATTGGGATGAAGCTTTTCTCACTGCAACCTTTCTCATAAATTTGCTCCCTAGAAAGGTTATTAATCTTGAATCTCCAACTGAAAATCTTCTTCATGTTGCCCCCAACTATGATGCTCTTCGCACGTTTGGTTGTGCTTGTTTGGCCTAACCTTCGTCCTTATAACATAAGCAAGCTTGCCTTTTTTTCTACATGATGTGTCTTCATTGGATATAGCCCCATGCATAAAGGAGTTAAGTGTCTTGATGTCTCTACGGGACGTGTTTATATATCTCGTGATGTTTTCTTTGATGAGAATGTTTTCCCTTTCCAAGATTTACATCCTAACGCCGGTGTCCTCCTCAAACAACAAATCTTACTCCTTCCTACACATACTACTCATGAGGGTGCACATAATAATGATGACCATATGCCTAGTTTGGTGCCTGTTACTGTTCCTCTCTATGATGATCCACAAGAAAATACAGCTACTGGTGAAAATTTCACCCAAAACGGAGCTCCTCTGACGCCACAATCATCATCTGAAGATCATACAGAAGAAGACAGCAGCACAGACTTTGAGGAGGATTCTGGGGGACATTCCCCTGCCCCTGGCAGCGATCTCGAGGAGGAGGATGTCCCCTTTGCGTCCTCCATGCCGTCCGACAGCATGCGTGTCGCGTCACACGCCACATCGCAGCCCGCCAGCGTGCATGTACGCACACTTCTATGAAAGATGAGTATGATTCTCTTATGGCCAACAAGACTTGGACTCTTGTTCCCTCCAGCACAAACAAAAATTTGATTGACTATAAGTGGGTTTATCGCATCAAACGACGTGCTGATGGAACTATTGATCGGTACAAGGCACGGTTAGTTGCCAAAGGATTCAAATAGAGATATGACATTGAGTATGAAGATACTTTCAGCCTAGTTGTAAAAAATTGCTACTATCAGAATTGTTCTCTCTATTTCTGTCTCTCGTGGTTAGAGTCTTCGGCAGCTAGATGTCAAGAACGTGTTTCTTCACGGTGTTCTGGAAGAGGAAGTAAACATGAAATAACCACCTGGTTTTGAACATCCCGATGCTCCTCATCATGTTTACAGGATTGATAAATCCCTCTATGGATTAAAACAAACTCCACGTGCATGGTACTCTCGTTTGAGTACAAAACTTCAGGATCTTGGCTTTCTTCCATCCAAAGTTGATATCTCCTTATTTATCTATGATAAAGCTTGTGTTACTATTTTTATCTTCATCTATGTTGATGACATTATTGTAATCAGTTCTTTAGATGATGCTATCTCAGTGTTGCTCAAAGATCTTAATGTTCACTTTGTTATCAAAGACTTGGGAGATCTTCATTACTTTCTTGGTATTGAAGTGAAAAGGACATCAGGTGGTTTGCTCCTCACACAAGAAAAATATGCTTGTGATATTCTTGCCAAAGTCGGCATGCTTGATTGTAAGGCCGCCCCACACCGTTGTCACCATACGAGCCTCTCTCTTCATGAAGGTGACCCTTTCGTCCCTGAGGACAATTCTCAGTATAGAAGTATTGTTGGTGATATACAGTATCTCACACTTACTCGCCTAGACCTATATTTTTATGTTAATAAGGTCTGTCAATACCTTCATGCTCCTACTACTTCGCATTAGACATATGCTAAACGTATTCTTCGTTATGTTAAAAATACATCACAAATAGGTATAACCTTCAAATCATTATCATCTACACTCCTCAGCGCTTTTTCAGATGCAGATTGGGCCGGTTGTCTTGAAGATAAGCGTTCCACATGAGGTTTTGCTATTTTTATAGGTCCAAACTTGGTCCCTTGGACTGCTCGCAAACATGCCACTTTGTCTTGTTCCAGCATCAAGGTTGAGTACAAAGCCTTGGCCAATGCCACTACAGAACTCATATGGGTTGAAGAACTGCTTACAGAACTTGGCGTTCAGCTTTGTCAGAAGCCCTGCTTATGGTGTGATAATTTGGGTGCTACTTTTTTGTCAGCTAATCCAATTTTTTATGCTCGTACCAAGCACATTGAGATAGATTGTCATTTTTTTCATGAACGTGTTGCCAACAACCGTCTTGATATCAAGTTCATCTCCAACAAGTATCAGATTGCTAACTGGTTCACAAAGGCGCTAACTGGTTCACAAAGGCACTTCCTGTTAAAGGTTTACATGAGTTCGCTTTAGATTAAGGAGGTGTTAGAGTATGTAATACTGCACGTGTATGGTGTACGGAGTAGTACTCCGACTGTACACATACCTCCTTTGTATGGCCACGCAGGGGTCCTGCCTATATAACATGCAACCGATGGCCCGACATGACACGCATTGTTCCACCAAAGTCAACACAAGTTTGGATAACCTCAAAAGTAAATATTTTGGCATGAGGTTACTCGATATTATCATGGTCTAAGAATTTATGCACACGATAATGGTGTGATAATAACTATTAACATGAAAATTAGATCCCATTGTAAATCATTTGTTCGATCAGTTTAGTATGCTTTTTCATGCAACAATATACTCCTTGTTGTTGATACCTATGTTACTATAACAATATTACATATGATCATCTCAAAACACATGTGCTAGTCCTAGAGGCTTGACTAGGAACATGTTGGTTCTCATCTTTATACACCGGCATATGAGTTTTCATTCGATTGTCACAATCAAGACACATAGGAGTTTTAGCATAGGATGGTGAACCTTTCATCTTAAACATTGAATATATATAATAATCATTATTATTGTTGCCTCTAGGGAGCTAACTTCTTCACGAAGGCAACCCTCTTGGCCAACCGATGGGAGGAGTTCGAGTGTTGCAAAACTCCTCCTCTCCCAAAGTCGGCTTGGCATGGAGCCCTCCCTGGAGGACTCCTTCCCTAACCGCACCCCTATCCACCTATAAAAGGGAGGAGGAACAAGTGGAGGTGCATACCAAGAGCTTAGCTGCACCCCTGCCCCTAGCTACAAACCCAAAGCCCTCGCCACCGCCCCCCACGCCGGCATGCCACAACCCTAGGGTGTCTCCTCGCCCTAGGTGCTCCTCTCTCTCTCTCTCTCTCTCTCTCTCTTCCTCTTTAGGAAGTGTTGCCAGATCGTCTAACCTATTTAGATCTAATATATATGGCTATCATAGAGGCTCTGTATCCTCATGGACTTGCTTGCACATGATGTTGTTGTGCTTGATCGCACGGCAACATGGCCCCGAGCATGTGGCACCTCGGAGACGATGTCAAGTTCGACCCTCGATCATGTGAATCTTCATGAGGAATAAGTTCTTGTGACTTGGAGGTATATCCTAGCTGCCATAATCAACATCGAGTACATCTAGTACTCTGTTGCATGGGCATGGTCGTCAAGGTTATGACTCTCTTGATTGTGTTTCGAGAATGATCTTTGTTTAATGTGCGCGCTAATATTTTTTTAAAGGACAAGTTCCCCAACACTCCCTATAGATGGTACAACAAGAATAAATTTATAAACCGATAGGAAAGAAAATTACCTTTGCCGTGCCTTGACAGAAGTATTGGTAGAGTAGTCGGTATCCCAATATGGCTCACCTCTCTCTTTATATATAATGGTACAGGGTACAAATACAAGGGTAGTACAGGCCTAAGTACATACAATCTATACAATATAATGTTTATCACCCTCCCTCAATCTCAAATGTGCCATGAATACTGAGATTGCGCTTACAAGATGTAAACTGTGGTAATGGAAGGGGCTTGGTGAATATGTCAGCTAACTGATCCTTGGAGGAGATAAAGCGTATCTGAAGCAACTTCTGGGCCACTCGTTCTCTGACAAAGCGAAAATCAACCTCTATATGTTTAGTACGTGCATGAAATATTGGGTTGGCAGAAAGAAATGTTGCTCCAATATTGTCACACCAAAGTATGGGCGACTGTCGTTGAGTGACTCCAAGTTCACCAATCAAGGCATGTATCCAAATCAAACTCAGCAGTAGCATTAGCAAGAGCCTTGTACTCAGACTCTGTGCTGGAGCGAGAAACAATAGCCTGTTTTCTAGCACTCCAAGAAATAAGATTACCACCAAAGAATATGGAAAATCCCCCCATTGATCTTCTATCATTAGAGCTACTAGCCCAGTCAGCATCAGAGAAGGAAGACAGAAGATCAGGATCTATAGCAGACGGTCGGAGAAGCAAACCGTTAGACAAAGTAGCTTTGACATAACGGAGTATACGCTTCACGGAAGACCAATGAGAACTCCGGGAAGCATGTAGATACTGACACATCTTGTTGACTACAAAGGACAAGTTAGGTCATGTCATAGTGAGATACCGTAGCCCTCCAACAATGTTGCGATATGTAGTGGAATCCTCAGCAGACAGCAGAGTACCATCGGTAGATGAAATATTCTCAGAGGAGACCATCGGGGTAGCAACAGTGGCACACTTGGACAACCTAGTATGATGCAGTAGTTCAGCCGCATATTTGCGCTGGCTCGGCAAGAGACCATGTCCCAGAGGATGAACTTCAATACCAAGAAAATAACGGTGGGGACCAAGATCTTTGAGAGAAAAATATTACTGAGTTGTCGAACCAAGTGATCAGTAGCTGCTGACGACGAGCTCACCACAATGATGTCATCCACATAGACAAGAAGGTATATGATAATATGTGGTCGATGCAGTATGAATAAGGAAGTATCTGCAGTAGAGGGAGTAAAACCAAGATCACCAAGAACAGAACTCAGCCGGCCGTGCCAAACACGAGGTGCTTGCTTCAACCCATAGAGAGCCTTATCAAGGCGGCAAAGGTGACTGGAGCACTTAGGATCCTCAAATCCAGGTGGTTGGCGCATAAACACTTCCTCCTCAAGAACACCATGTAGAAAGGCATTCTGGATATCCAACTGACGAAGATGCCAGCCCTGAGTGAGAGCCACGGACAGTAACAAGCGAATAGTTGCAGGCTTAACAACGGGACTGAAAGTATCTTCATAGTCCAGACCATACCTTTGTTTGAACCCCTTAGCAACAAGTCGTGCTTTGTATTTCTAAATAGAACGATCATCCTTCTTTTTAATTTTGAACACCCACTTGCAGTCAATAATATTGACACCAGAACGAGGAGGAACAAGACGCCATGTGTTATTGTTCTGAAGAGCAGAGAACTCGGTCTCCATGGCGGTACGCCAATGAGGAGAAGAAAGAGTTGCTCGATAATCAACTTGTTCAGTGTGCAGATGAGTAGGATCACCATTGTGAGTAGTAGTGTATGCAATAGTTCCATCAGTACGCTGCTTATGCTGCCGAATACCTCGCTGCAATCGAGTAACTCGGCCGGACCGAGGAGTAGCAGGAGCAGCAGTATCCATCGCAGTCGGCGGTACAGACCCGACCGTCATCAACGGAGCAGTGGAGGAGGAGGTTGAATCAGCGGATGCCGAACACGGCTGTGGCACCCAGATTTTTGGTCCGGGATAACCCATTATGCAAACCACCACGATCCCATGATCAGTGACTCATAGAGCATAATCAACATAGTATCAAAGTACACACCCATTACAGTACCGAACAACAAGTCTTACATAGGTAGTCTTACAAAGGGGCCACTTGGGCACAAATAGCTAATAGCAGCGGAATCACAAAACGTAGAAGGCCCGAGTCATGCCATAGCCCATAGGGTGCCTGACTCGGAGTAACACCCTAGTTCGCGAAGTCGCCGTCGTAACCTTCGGTATTCCCATCTTCCTTCTCATTATCTGGCCAAGTAAATAGCCAGGGACAATGTCGGTGAGTACTTTGAATATACTCGCAAACCACCTTAAGATAATAATAGCGGACATGCAATTTATCGATGGTAGGATAGCTCCAAGAGGGTTTCGTTTATATAAACTAGTTTTCTCTTGTAGATATAGCATGCCTCTACATCTTTGTTGAAGAACTTCTGTAAAACATTTTGGAAACCCTTTTGGAAAGGTTTTAGGGAAATCACTAGGATTGGGTTACCCATTTGTTTTTCTTTCCTGTCATCTCATGACTAAACTCCTTCTTCCATTCTACCGACCATCCCATGGTCAAAACATTTCCGAGCCATTTCTTCTCCAAAGTACTTTTTAAAAACAAAACCATCACCCCTGTACAGCAGCCATCACAACCGTCCATGACCGAGGACTCGGCTATTCAAATAGGTTTACACTCTAGAGAGGTTGTACACTGTACCCACACCATCCGATTACCCGTCCCTGATCCACACCGATCGTGGGTCGAGTAACCGGTCAAGACCTTCCTAATGTCCTCTTCGATACGAGTGCCTACCCTATGAGGTTAATCCCCTCAAAACCGGGACGCCCTATATAGTCACAAGCCAACCGGAACGCGTTTTGCACCCCGTAGGGTGTGCGCTTTCAATGAGGGGCTCATAGTATCGTCTGGCCGCCACTTAGACGATATTTACCTTCCCCAGGCCGATGTTTCACATGGGCCTTTACGGGAAAGCCCAGCCTCCGGGAATTTGTTCTTCCCCGTAGTAGTTTGAGACACTTGTAACGGATTATACAAACTTCCAGCCCAGCCCCATCCCATTCCAAAGTAATGTGGTTGCATGGGTTAATTGCTCAAGCATTAGGAACTGTACAGCCGGGCGTGTTTTCGTAAACATTTTTCCTCCATCTTTTGTCCACCCTTTTTGTAAAACAAAACACTTCTCATTTTCCAAACCACTTGATAGGCCAAGCCTCACCAAGGTTTTCTCATAAAACATTTTTGTAGATCATTTTCCCGTGGTATTCCCATCCTACACTTTTGTTTAAGCTAAAAACGGGGTCTCCAAGAGGTTATTGTGTTAAACACCATCTACCATACTAAGGGAAGGCAGGTATTATACAAATGGGTTGTACCTAAGGGTACTAAGGGGTAATTATTTGGAGGAGCCAAACATTCCCCATAAAAAACATAGTATAGGAAAACAATGCAATTTGCATAAATGAGTAGATAAAACATGCATAGGTAAAATAATAGGACAGGGCATATGAGCAAGAAGGTGACTTGCCTTCATTGGCAACTTGTCCCTGATCTCCTTCTTCAAGATACTCCCAATCACCTTCCTTGTACCCTTCCTCGTTCGTATCTATCATCGTAAAGGAAAATAAACAAATCAAGCAATACACCATACATCAAACAAGGAGCAAACAAGTCAATCAGTATAGAACGAGTACTCAACTAGGACAGCCCAAACACATAATTGTAGCTACTGAAATGATCAAGCCAAAATCCTTGGAATCAACTAATTTGGACACTCCTAGAAATAATGGTGAATTTAAAAGTGAGCCCTAACCTAATAATAAAAATAGTGCTTCACCACTGTTCTGCAAGGGAACAAGGATCAAAAATAATATTGCTGGGTAGGTAATAGGAAAACTAAGCTAACCCAATTGGATTCATAATTTTAGCTTATAAGGTTGATTTATAGTAATTTTAATACTGCAGCAAAGGCTAGAATCACTCAATTAATTCTCAGCTTAGAAGTATTCACCCTAAAAATATAACCTTCGGGTATTAGTAGGTGTAGATGGTGCTCAACTCCTGGAGTTGGAATTACTCAAAAAGGATTTTCACAGAAGCTTCTAGAATTTCTGCAAGAAGCTTGTGTTCCAAACTTCCAAAAATTACTACAGATTCTAAACTACTCCAAAAGGGGTGACTCTAATTTTACTTGATAGGTTGTTTAAAAAGGAATCCCTGGGAGTTGGTTTCATATTTTTCTGACTTGCAGAAAAATTACCAAAATTAAAACAGTGAAAACTGCCTAGTCTAATGCCAAAAATTACTGGGGAAGATACAGTCATTATTTTGGCCAGCTACTGGTGTGAGGTGGTAGGGATTTACAGAGACTATCCTCCAGAGTTTGAATCAGGTAAAATCGAGGTCTTAGTGGTTTTTGGCGGATTTAAATCTACAACACAACTTTCTGGGATTTAAAAAAAAAGGAAAAGAGAAAAGGCTCGGTAGATATGGGGCCTGGCGAAGGCTCTTGAGGCAGGCAGGCCCATTTGTCTTGACGTCTTGGCGGAGATGGGGATTCAAATCCCGGCGGGGGTCCCGCGCGTCAGCCTCTGCGGCTAGCGAAGGGGTATCCAGTGCCGTGGGTCGTCAGATCTAAACAGATCCGATGGCCCCGGGCCTGTCTTCCTCGCGAGGTTGGCATCATCGGCAACACACCCTAGTGGCTACTGGGGATGCTCGGGGAGGCTCACCTATGGGCGTAGAAACGTCGGGGATGGCTTGGTTCAAAGCGGACGACGATGCTGGTTCTAACGAGGGCGACAGCAGCAGCCTGGGCTCCGAGGACGTCAGGGATGAGCTCGCGGCGTCACCGTCCTCGGCTCTTCTCTAGTGAAGCTCCCAGGGTTCCTGAAAGAGAGAGAGAACACGAGGTAAGAGGGTGCGGTTAGGCTTCTGCATGCATGCAGAGACTAATGGGAGAGAAGGGAGAGGTCGTGGCTTCAACAACCTTCACCTCCCACGGTCGATATCGCAGCGGTGCGATGGATGGAGAGGGAGGGAGAAGCCGAGCGAGCTCGGGTCCTCCCAGGGGTGGAGTGGGAGTGGTTTGGGGGGGAATGAAGTGGAGGGAGAGAGCGATAGGTGGCGCTAGGGTTTTATGCCGAAG
The DNA here is from genome assembly GCA_030063025.1 of Avena longiglumis. Lineage (NCBI taxonomy): Eukaryota > Viridiplantae > Streptophyta > Magnoliopsida > Poales > Poaceae > Avena > Avena longiglumis. The sequence goes on along the minus strand of CP125974.1, from coordinate 184,724,110 downwards.
AGGAACGGCTCACCGTGCACCGCGTGCAGGGGCTGTCTATGGCGAGTTTGGGGAGGGTGGGTGGACTAGGAGAGGAGGAGAGTGTGTCACTGGGGCAAGGGGAGGGCCGTGGAGGCGTGTGGACCGAAGCACGGCCTCGGGATGGTCTTGGTAGCTATGGCGCCCTTGCCGTCAGTGCTCGGCCTTGAGTCTTGTCTTGGTTGGGCTAGGAGTGGGCTAGAGGGTGCTAGGTTTAAATGTTGGGGTGGTGGAGGGTGCAGTGGACGGCGCCTTTGTGCTGATTTGTGTTCTGCATCGTGAAATTTGAACACGGGCGCTCGGCGTGTACAGTAACATGGCCGAGGCTGGGGTAGTGAGGCGTCTGGTGAGAGAGGGAGGAAGGGGTGGGCGGTGCCTAGGGAAGACGCGAGCCGATAGGGCCCGTGGACAATATGGCACAGTGGCAGCTGGGGCTGGAGGGTGTGTAACACCCTCAGAATCGGCCCTATGCAAGTTTTAGCGAAACCCGCCAAACCCGCATAGAAATGATTCGAAGGTGCCCACCAGGCACTTTCGTGCGGGTGGAAAACGAAGTAATAACATTACACAACAGTCCTCGATGGGACCCACAGAACAGATATATATATATATATACAACACGACTCCATGAGTCAAGAATACAGATATACAGAACCAAGATCCAAATCACCTTGCAAAGATACAGCGTCCGACTACGGACAAGATGCAAATGGGGCTAAGAGCCCTGAAGAATAACCAATGGCGTCCATAACCACCTTGAGCCAAGCCGGAAGGGTAACCACCTAACGACGTCGATCCCAAAACTGCTTAAACAAAAGGGGTGCCGACAAAGGGCAAAGGAAAAAGAGGGCGTCGATCTTGAGGCGATGCAGCGAGGCTAGAATTCGGCGGTCCTCGCCTACATAGGTATGGTGGACTGAAGCGGCAGCGGCAGCATGCGCTAAACAACCTATAGAGACTCGATACAACTGGCGGCTATCAGAGAGGGATAAGAAAGACCTATTCGGAACCAACCTGATTCTACCATCAAACAAACCCATCCTGGTGTTTCCCCCTCGAAACCAAACGAGGAAGTCAACCGAGGAACTCACACCGTTGGCAGTTTTATTTATTCAGTTATCGTTGCAGTAATTACTAGTCAGGTATAGATAATTATCCTGATAAAATAAGCAGTGGGCACTTTTAGTTAACCATTCCATTGTAGTTGCGACACTTACTAGTCAAATACAACTAGCATGAGATATCCCAAAAACCCAGCAGTTGTTGGTACTTTTATTTAGCCATTCCGTTGTAGTGAAGCTGATTACTAGTCATATCGGATACAAGTCAATTTATAACAGTAACTTTAGTTATAGTTGTCTATGATCAAGCACTGTGCTCCAAGTCGTCCATAACCGCGGACACGGCTTCTCGAAAAGATTTTAACCCTGCAGGGGTGCACCAAAGTATCCACAAGCACTTCGACCCTTTTTGCCAGATCAGTTAACATACACCCATCGTTATGTCGGCGGGGCCTAAGTCATGACGTTCCCAGACCCAAAGCAAGCATGGGGGCCACCCCTAAGTCTACCATAGCAAGTCGGCGGTCTCGAGACGGACTTAGGGTTTGCGTCGATGGTAAATGACAGCAAATCCCAAAGCGGGAATTTGTCGATACCGCGAAACACTCCGCTTCCTAAGCGATGCAGTGTGCTCCTCGCTGTCGTAAATAAAGCGATAAAGCATGGCATAAGTACAGGATAAATAAAACCTCAATCTAGTTTGTGGCCCCAGACAATACTTTGAAATCGGTAATAATCAATGGGGGCCCATATCTCCCCACCGTGGTTAGCGCTCGATCTCGGAGCAGTGTCAAGAACTCGGGGTCCCGGGACACAAGTGGTGATCGGAAACCAACATTATCTATCACCCACCGATGCCTCTGCATACTTACTTCAATTTTAGTTGTTAGACAGGAATTAAAGTGAACGATAAGTAAAGCCATGATCAACTCCAACATCAACTTGCGGCAATACACCAACAACTGTGGCACTTGACGACACGCAACAGCACTTGAGCAAGCGACTACGACGCGCAAGTCCAACTATCTACCAATCAACAGGTAATAGGATGTGTCCAAGGCAATATAAGGCTGCAAGGGATATCACGGTACGAAAACTAGAGCATCGCGACACAGATAGCAATAGATCAACAGGAGGGAATAAATACTATGAAAGTAAGATAGGTAGAAAGGGGGAGATGCTCGCCTGAAAACATTGTCGAAGGTTCAGCCGAAGATCGGGGCGAAGCTCACATCAACTCAACGGCCTTATCCGCGAAGAAGCAAAACACTAGAGGACACACCGGATGCAATATTTAATACAACGGCAGAAGATCGGGCATGATGCATGTATGATGTATGGCATGGCAAAGATGCGATGCAATTAGGTCAGATTAAACGGAACCGGGGTCCCGACAAATAATTAAATGGTTCATGTTAATTTAGAAACCCCGCAATTAAATGTTGTCTAACAAGGCAAGATATGACAACGGTTCGATGCACAAATTTAAATGAGGCCGATATGAGACTAGGTTTGCCCGCATATGGGCCCCATATTTAATTAGGTTAATCGGCCTAAGGCCCCCAAACCACACAATATGCATGCGAGTATGACAATTCAATATGCAACAAGTTGTTATTATATTATAAAATAGGGTTCTCGGATAAGAGGTCACACATTGGGGGGGCTCGACGATCTTGGGGTTCCGGGGTTCGGGGTTCGGTCTCAGGGTTCAGGGTTCGACGGGATCGAGGTTCGGACTCCGGGATCGGTCTTCGGATCTCAACATGGCCGGTCTTGGCGTTCGGGGCGAAGAACTTGGCGTTCGGCGTCGGCGTCCTTACCGTCCGTGTTCTCGAGCACCGCATCCGGGAAGGAGTACTTGTCGTTCAGGGTCTCGATGTCCGAGGCGAAGTACTTGTCGTTCCATGGTGATCTTGGCGGCTCGGAGGGGTTCGAGGAATCGGAACAGTCTTCAGATTCCGTGAGGGAGATCATGGCGTCGGTGATGTCGATCTTGTCGGTTCCACGGTTTCAGTTGTCGGTGTCGGACTTGGTCTCGGCACTGGGAGATCTTGGTGTTCCGAGGAGATCTTGTCGCATCCGAAAACTATTTGGAGTCCTTGACGGTTTTTTATTGAAAACCCTCGGGTACATCTCCAAAAAGATATTGTGGTACTTGGGCTAGCAACATGGGAACACAACCTCAGAAATGACACTGGTGTGATGCCCGTCTGTTCCTAGCTCAAGCACTTTCGCGTGGCCTTCAAACACCGAGGATGGGGCGAGCTGGTCGGGCACGCTCTGCGGGGAGAGGTGACGCCGACGAGGAGGCGGCGGTGGCGGGGGTCGGTCTGAGCAGGCGAGACGGAACTGCGGCGGCGGTGGGCGAGCCGGCGCTGCTCGGCGGCGGCGATCTCGGGTGGCGGCGTGAGCTCCACGAGGCGCGGGGAGGACGGGGACGTGGCTGCTGCTGCCGGGGTGGTGGCGACATAAGCGGGGCTCGCGGGAGGGGAAGGGTCAGGCGGAGGAGCAGCGGCGAAGGAGGCGGTCAGGCGGCGACGGGGCAGGAGATGCAGCGGTGGCGCTCGGGAGGCCGAGGGCGGATGCAGGGAGGCGAGGTCATGAGTCATGGCGAAGCTGAGCCGGGCCAGAACGAGGGAGCGAGGCGCTCGGCCGGAGGCGGAGGAAGGGTGACGGGTGGTGCCGAAGGCAGCTAAGTGGGTCCCAGGCGGCGGAGGGGCAGCTGGCTCGGGCAGGCGGAGGAGAGGGACAGGCGGAGGTGCAGCGGAGGACGATGGGTGGTGGGACCGGAGGGAGGAGGAGAGGAGAGCGGGGGTGGGTCGCGCGTGAGAGGGCGTCGGGGAGGCGAAATCTTGGGCTACTGCAGGTGGGGACGCTTGGGGTGGGCAGGGGTGGGGGTGATGTGTGTGTGTCTTTGTGTGGGTGAGATGAGTGGTGTTGAGTGTGTGGGGTTGGGGGGTGATGTGGCAGATTAGGAGTGGCTAGGAGTTTGGGTCAGGGTGACGTGTCGGGTGGGGATTGGCCGGGGTGAGGTGGAGGCAGGGTGGGTAGAAAAAGGTTTCTAGGTTGGACCGTTTTGGAACTTGGGGTGGCCGACTGGGTCGGTTCGGCCCGGTTTGGCTGCCCCCATTTAAAATAATTAAATATTAATTTGTTTAAAACAAGGCTTCTGCAAACCGATAGCAGACAAAATAAAATAATCCGGAGACCCGGGTTTTGCGTTTGAACAAAGACGGGGCGTCTTAGAAAACACAAAATAGGTTTTTCTGCAAATAGTTTTATGCAAGCAAATGCAAGATGATGACGATGCTCAAATGCAATGTGGCATGATGACATGAGAATGCGGTCATGATGATCCAATGCACAAAAACAACGCGATTTTCTAGTAGTGGTTTTGCGGGATGCCACAATTCGACACCTCTAACAATGGATCTCGCCCTCGAGATCCGCCTCATGGTACCGGAAAGAAGGCCGGCGGTCTGCGTCTTCTCGCTTCGTGTAGATCCTCGCGACACCACTAACAAGAGGTTGTTGTCCGTGATCGTCGAGGGAACACTCCGGAAACAAAAGGGCGAAGGTAGAGGTATCCACAAATAAAGCCACCTCTAGCTTCGATGGAAAGAGGGAACCGATGCATTCTCATCCACTGCAATGTACAAAAGCGAATAGAAGGGGTAGTCGGCATGGGGGCCAATCCATCACGCACCCAAACAATTACTCCGCACAATCAGTAGAAAAGCGTGCAACCATTCTCGGAATCAGACTGAAGATCTCGACAAGCGAGGTTCGGAACAAATGAGCGATGCAGACTCTGCATCGGATCTGGCGTAGATGATGTCGTCGCGTTGGAAAACACCGGGAGGCGCGAGAAGGAACAAAGAGAAGTCCACCAGACGAAGGGTTCCTCGGATAGCATGAAGACCAGATGTAGCAACACCGTTACCAAAGGAGGAAGCGAAAACCTAAAGGTACGACGAAAACCCAACCACGAGAATTCCTGGACTCGAAGAAAAATACGAGAGCGGATTCAAAACACGTAGAGGTAAGAGGAGAATAGCAGAGGGGTAAGGAGTAAAATCAGACCTAACCAGATCTAGCTAACCGATTTTCAAAAATCGTTTTGACACTCTACTTCGGCCGTTAGCTAAGGTTATCCTACAGGCTGGACTTGTGGGGTATCGTAACTGCTGAGCTCTGATACCACTCTATAACACCCTCAGAATCGGCCCTATGCAAGTTTTAGCGAAACCCGCCAAACCCGCATAGAAACGATTCGAAGGTGCCTACCAGGCACTTTCGTGCGGGTGGAAAACGAAGTAATAACATTACACAACAGTCCTCGATGGGACCCACAGAACAGATATATATACAACACGACTCCATGAGTCAAGAATACAGATATACATAACCAAGATCCAAATCACCTTGCAAAGATACAGCGTCCGACTACGGACAAGATGCAAATGGGGCTAAGAGCCCTGAAGAATAACCAATGGCGTCCATAACCCTGCCCAGGCCAAGCCGGAAGGGTAACCCTGCTAACGACGTCGATCCCAAAACCTGCTTAAACAAAAGGGGTGCCGACAAAGGGCAAAGAAAAAAGAGGCGTCGATCGAGGCCGATGCAGCGAGGCTAGAATTAGGCGGTCCTCGCCTACATAGGTATGGTGGACTGAAGCGGCAGCGGCAGCATGCGCTAAACAACCTATAGAGACTCGATACAACTGGAGGCTATTGGAGAGGGATAAGAAAGAGCTATTCGGAACCAACCTGATTCTACCATCAAACAAACCCATCCTGGTGTTTCCCCCTCGAAACCAAACGAGGAAGTCAACCGAGGAACTCAAACCGTTGGCAGTTTTATTTATTCAGTTATCGTTGCAGTAATTACTAGTCAGGTATAGATAATTATCCTGATAAAATAAGAAGTGGGCACTTTTAGTTAACCATTCCGTTGTAGTTGCGACACTTACTAGTCAAATACAACTAGCATGAGATATCCCAAAAACCCAGCAGTTGTTGGTACTGTTATTTATCCATTCCGTTGTAGTGAAGCTGATTACTAGTCATATCGGATACAAGTCAATTTATAACAGTAACTTTAGTTATAGTTGTCTATGATCAAGCACTATGCTCCAAGTCGTCCATAACCGCGGACACGGCTTCTCGAAAAGATTTAACCCTGCAGGGGTGCACCAAAGTATCCACAAGCACTTCGACCCTTTTGCGGATCGGTTAACATACACCCATCGGTATGTCGGGGCCTAAGTCATAGCGTTCCTGGACCCAAAGCAAGCACGGAGGCCACCCCACTAAGTCTACCCGCAACAAAGTCGACCCGGTCTCGAGACGGACTTAGGGTTTGCGTCGATGGTATGTGACGACAAATCCCAAAAGCTGGACTGTCGATACCGCGAAAACACTCCGCTTCCTAAACAGTACAGTGTGCTCCTCGCACAATCGTAAATAAAGCAGTAAAGCATGGCATAAGTACAGGATAGTAAATAAAACCTCAATCTAGTTTGTGGCCCCCAGTACAATACTTTGAAATCAGGTAATAATCAATGGGGGGCCCATATCTCCCCACCTGTGGTTAGCGCGCTCGATCTCGGAACAGGTGTCAAGAACTCGGGGTCCTACGGGACACAAGTGGGCGGTCGGAAACCAACATTATCTATCACCCACCGATGCCTCTGCTTACTTACTTCAATTTTAGTTGTTAGACAGGAATTAAAGTGAACGATAAGTAAAGCCATGATCAACTCCAACATCAACTTGCGGCAATACACCAACAACTGTGGCACTTGACGACACGCAACAGCACTTGAGCAAGCGACTACGACGCGCAAGTCCAACTATCTACCAATCAACAGGTAATAGGATGTGTCCAAGGCAATATAAGGCTGCAAGGGATATCACGGTACGAAAACTAGAGCATCGCGACACAGATAGCAATAGATCAACAGGAGGGAATAAATACTATGAAAGTAAGATAGGTAGAAAGGGGAGATGCTACTTTGAAAACATTGTCGAAGGTTCACCAAGATCGGTAAGCTCACATCAACTCAACGGCCTTATCCGCGAAGAAGCAAAACACTAGAGGACACACCGGATGCAATATTTAATACAACGGCAGAAGATCGGGCATGATGCATGTATGATGTATGGCATGGCAAATATGCGATACAATTAGGTCAGATTAAACGGAACCGGGGTCCCGACAAATAATTAAATGGTTCATGTTAATTTAGAACCCCCGCAATTAAATGTTGTCTAACAAGGCAAGATATGACAACGGTTCGATGCACAAATTTAAATGAGGCCGATATGAGACTAGGTTTGCCCGCATATGGGCCCCATATTTAATTAGATTAATCGGCCTAAGGCCCCCAAACCACACAATATGCATGCGAGTATGACAATTCAATATGCAACAAGTTGTTATTATATTATAAAATAGGGTTCTCGGATAAGAGGTCACACATTGGGGGGGGCTCGACGATCTTGGGGTTCCGGGGTTCGGGGTTAGTTCTCAGGGTTCAGGGTTCGACAGGATCGAGGTTCGGACTCCGGGATCGGTCTTCGGATCTCAACATGGCCGGTCTTGGCGTTCGGGGCGAAGAACTTGGCGTTCGGCGTCGGCGTCCTTACCGTCCGTGTTCTCGAGCACCGCATCCGGGAAGGAGTACTTGTCGTTCAGGGTCTCGATGTCTGAGGCGAAGTACTTGTCGTTCCATGGCGATCTTGGCGGCTCGGAGGGGTTCGAGGAATCGGAACGGTCTTCAGATTCCGTGAGGGAGATCATGGCGTCGGTGATGTCAATCTTGTCGGTTCCACGGTTTCAGTTGTCGGTGTCGGACTTGGTCTCGGCACTGGGAGATCTTGGTGTTCCGAGGAGATCTTGTCGCATCCGAAAACTATTTGGAGTCCTTGAAGGTTTTTTATTGAAAACCCTCGGGTACATCTCCAAAAAGATATTGTGGTACTTGGGCTAGCAACATGGGAACACAACCTCTGTAAAATGACACTGGTGTGATGCCCGTACGCGTTCCTAGCTCAAGCACTCGATGCGTGGCCTTCAAACACCAGGGATGGGGCGAGTTGGTCGGGCACGCTCTGCAGGAGAGGTGACGCGCGACGCCGACGAGGCGGTGGCGGAATCGGTCTGAGCAGGCGAGACGGAACTGCGGCCGGCGGTGGGCGAGGCAGCAGCTTACTCAGGAGGCGACCTGGCCGGCGATCTCGGGTGGCGGCCGAAGCTCCATGGAGCGAGGGCAGGGGACGGCTGCTTGCCGGGTGGTGGCGACATAGGCGGGCTCATGGCCGGGCGGGAAGTCGTTGCGGAGGAGCAGCAGCGTGCGGAAGGAGGTCAGGCAGACGGGGGCAGGAGATGCAGGTGGCGCTCGGGAGGCCGAGGCTGGGCAGTGGGCGAGGTCGTGGGTCGACGGAGGCGGCGGGCTGGCGAGCTGCCGGGCGGAAGGGAGGCGGCGGCCGTGGAGGGCGAGGAGGTGGTGGTGCCGAAGGCGGCGAGTGGGTCCCAGGCGTGGCGGCAAGCCTCGGGCAGCGAGGCAGGCGGAGGAGGAGAGGGACCAGGGCGACGGGGTGCGAGCGGAGGACGATGGGTGGTGGGACCGAAGAGAGGAGGACAGGAGAGCGGGGGGGGGTCGCGCGTGAGAGGGCGTCGGGGAGGCGTCTTGGGCGGCTACCAGGTGGACGCCTGGGGTGGGCAGTGGTGGGGGTGATGTGCGTGGTGTGCTGTGTGGGTGAGATGAGTGGTGTTGAGTGTGTGGGGTTGGGGTGATGTGGCAGATTAGGAGTGGCTAGGAGTTTGGGTCAGGGTGACGTGTCGGGTGATTGGCCGGGGTGAGGTGGAGGCAGGGTGGGTAGAAAAAGGTTTCTAGGTTGGACCGTTTTAGAACTGGGGGTGGCCGACTGGGTCGGTTCGGCCCGGTTTGGCTGCCCCCATTTAAAATAATTAAATATTAATTTGTTTAAAACAAGGCTTCTGCAAACCGATAGCAGACAAAATAAAATAATCCGGAGACCCGGGTTTTGCGTTTGAACAAAGACGGGGCGTCTTAGAAAACACAAAATAGGTTTTTCTGCAAATAGTTTTATGCAAGAAAATGCAAGATGATGACGATGCTCAAATGCAATGTGGCATGATGACATGAGCATGCGGTCATGATGATGCAATGCACAAAAACAACGCGATTTTCTAGTAGTGGTTTTGCGGGATGCCACAGGGTGCCAGGGCAAGATCCTGCCGATCTACCGCCCGGCCACTCTCTCTCTCTCTCTCTAGGGTGATTAAGGGAGGTCAGGGCGACGGGGAGAGGTGCATGGCAATGATGGGTACGTGATAGGGGCTGGCGTGCGTGACTACAAGGTTTGGAGAGTGGGGGAGGGGTAGAGTGATCTAGGGCGGCACACGTTCGGGGTCGAGTTTGGCCGATGCTCACGTCGAGAACGAACCACCAATGGAAGTGGTAGAGGCATGGGGGTGTTGAGGGAGGTGGAGTGAGTGAGTACATGCCCTGGTTGTCTCCTGGATCATCTCCAAGAGTTTGCAAGGATCATCTAAAGTGGGCATGAATTAAGGTGACCATTTGCTGAAGTGGCCACATGTGTTCATAGCATCAACATGATAATGGGACAAGGTTGGGGATTTAATCCATGTGCCTTGTATGCTGGTTTGGGGTCATGACAATTCAAGGGGGCATAGGGTTTTTAGGGCCTAAGGGTTTTGGAGTTTGATCATCAGGATGATCCCTCTCTGATTTTTCCTAATGCACTCCTTATAGGGGTGCTAGAGTTTAATCAGAACCAAAACTAAATGCAAGATCCACTAGGTCACCTTTAAGAAGGCAAGCATAAGATTTAGACTAGTCGATACTAAGGATCAAACAACTAAGTGAATAGCAGATGGTGGTTATGTTCACATAAAAAGTTTTATTTCCCCCTAAACATTGGAGTTCCTACTTAAGAAAATCAGGATAGAAAAGTTGGGATGTTACAACGGCCCACTAGACGAGGGCGACGCGCAGCTAGCTGCTGCACCAGGCGATGGCGGGTCACGCGCGCGAGCCTTGCGAGGAGCTGGCAGTGCAGGACAGAGTAGTTCGGCCGCCATCGGGGGCCCAAGTTTCATGGGGAGAAGCCGCGCCATGCACGAGCGGGACGTCGATCACGCCATGATCGACGTGAGTAGTAGACGGCACGGGCGAATCACAAGCACTTCAAGGCGAGCTCCGCGATGTCCTGCATCATGGTTAGGTAGTGGTACAGGGGAATATGCAGCATCAACAAACTTGCCAGAATTCAATGGAGTAATGGATGATGCTGGTGGAGTACATGGCGATGCAAGATGAGATAAAGGGAAAACCGTCTCATCAAAAACGACGTCTCGAGAGATATAAACTATTTTTGTAGGAATATGTAGGCATTTGTATCCTTTATGTAGGAAACTGTAACCAAGAAAGAGACACTATTTAGAATAGAACTCAAGTTTTCTATTATTATAGGGACGAAGGTATGGACAGCACGCACACCCAAAGACTTTTAGAAAGGTGTAGTCAGGTGTCTCGTCTAGAAGACGTTCAAGAGGAGTTTGCATATTTATAACATGTGTAGGTAGACGATTAATGAGAAAATATGCTATAGAGAAGGCGTCACTCCAAAACAGGTAAGGTACCGAAGCATGTGCTAACATAGTTAAACCAGTCTCTACAATATGATGATGTTTACGTTCAACAGTACCATTTTGTTGACTTGTATGTGGACATGAGACACAATGAGAGATACCAATGTTAGAAAAGAATGTGTTTAGTTTAAGGTATTCACCACCCCGGTCACTCTGGACATGTATAATCTTGCGATTTAATAAGCGTTTAACATGTTGTTGAAATTGAAGAAAAATTTGGAATACATCAGATTTATGCTTAAGAAGATAAAACCATGTAAAACGGTTGTAGGCATCAATAAAGCTAACATAAAACTGGTGTCCACTGACAGACGTCTGAGCAGAGCCCCAAACATCAGAATATATAATCTCAAGTGGTACAATAGCAACACGACTCGATATAGGAAAGGATAACCGATGACTCTTGCCTTGAGCTTTAATCCTCTCAATTATGTATTACCATGTTAGGCCCTCCGTTAAGCTTTAATCAATGGGCCTCCTTACTTTTTTAATGTTTCTAAATATTGCATAGTGTAGTGTTTTAAAGTATGAATTTATGTTTTCATACAATGAAGTTCTAAAATTTAACGAGTGGGCATTTGTTCCCGTTTTTAGAAAACTACAACGTTGGAGGAGTATGGCATCAGAAATAGGGATGAGTGCGGTTGTGTGGGATGAGGTGCAACGCCTTGGCGAGCGGCAAGGAGGAAGGAGGATGCGCACCGCCACATGATCAAGCAGAAGAACTACATTGAGGCACATTGCTCGTTATGTGGATGAAATTATGGAGTCCATGTGCGGTAGCGAGGTGGCTTGCAGCAGGATGAAGTCGTGTGTGGCTGTGTGTTAAAATATATAGCCTAGTCCTTAAAAAAATATAGCCTAGTCATTTTTATTAGTTCGGACTTTTAGAATAGTTGGCTAGTGCATCAATCCAATATGATAACAAAGCTAGGAGGTCTCAAGTTCAAACCCCGATTACTCGATTAGTTTGTAACTTTTGTGATATGAAATTATACCTACAAATAAGTATTTTTCAATACCAACGCATTGGTATCAATTTTATATAAAGCGTATTATAATAGAAAGTAATCATGGATCAAAGACTTGATCTAACAAAATCTAATTCAAAATGTTTGTACGTACTAGTATATTTTAGATCAGAGAAAATATATTTCAAGAAGTGGATTATCGAGGTGTCCAAGCGCGTTAGTTGTCCCGGTGCTTTCAATGAACTCCACCGACGTGGTTCCTACTACTCCCCAGCCGTTGTGCCCCTGTGCTGTGCCGGCGAAAGTGCACGCTCCACGGCCCCTCCACTATTTAATCATTGTGTGTGTTGTGTTGACCTTTAATGACATGTTTGGGTTCACAAATCACGGTGGTTAATTGCTCCAATCAATGGCACCACCACCTGATTAAATAATCCGATCTTTCCCGCTCAAGTACAAGGCCTACAGCTGTGAGCCCCTATCCTCACGTCACCTAGGTAGGCACACCAACAACAACAAAAACTAACTAAGCCGTGCTTCCATCCTCGCTGTCCTTCACATGCCTAAAAACATCTCTTGGTTCCTTTGCAGATGCAACGCAGAGAAGTCTCTCCATTTCACCCAAATAAACCGAAAATGGCCAGGCAAGCCCAAAGATTCTCCATGCCGACACAATCCTATTTGGTAAAAATTCCAGTAGAAAGTGGCGAATTTAAATACTCCAAGTTATATTTGAAGAATAATCTTACAAATCACCAAGTTACATCCACTAATAAACATGCAAAAGAAAATTCCAAACAGAAACAAAAAATAGAATAAATGTTTTGAGGGAATTTACACCGACGATATGCATGGTCTCTAAAAGTGAAAAATCTTTTGCATCCAGGTCCCTAAAGTTGGTACGTATTGCCCCTAGAAGGTCCACCTCCCGATCTTCACGCGGACTCTGACCGTGCACGGGTGCGCGACGGTGCTCACCGTCGCGGTCGTCGTCTCGGCGGTGTCCATTGCAGGCGCGGGCGCCGGGGCCAGGGCGGTGCCGTTCTTGCCCTTGACCTTCTTGGGCGCCGGCGGAGGCGGGCTGGGCGGGGTGACCTTGATGCCGTCGCAGCGCACCTGGATGGCCATCTTCTTGGTCTTGAGGCTGCCGACCTTGACTCCGGCCCTTGTGTCGGCGTCCAAGGAGACGGAGAAAGCGCCGGACTTCTTGAGGTCGGAGCCGGCGCCGCTGGGGTCGACGGTGACGGCGGCGGCGGCGATGGTGGCGGTGAAGACGGTGGTGTTGCCTGCCTGGTGCGCGAATCCGGGCACGGTGGCATCGCCGAGCGGGACGCCGTTGGCCGCGGTGGCGGCGGAGAAGGAGAAGTCGTCGTAGAAGTAGACGAGCTTCTTGTTGGGGTTCTTGGCGGTGACGGTGAGCTTGATGGTGTCGGTGAGGACGGGCGCGGTGGCGGAGGTGGAGAGGTTGAAGGAGGTCAGGCGGACGGAGGAGACGCTGAAGCTGGGGCGCTGCGGGCGGTAGAGCACGTAGAAGGCGCCGCCCGCCGCCGCGGCGACGAGCGCGAGGAGGACGATGAGCAGCAGCGCCCAGCAGAAGGTGCAGCAGAAGCTGCAGCGGCAGGACCGCCCTCGCCGGCTCTTGGCCGCGCCCTGCGGCCGGTAGATGGGGCGCTGGTACATCTGCGGCTTGGGGGGCAGGCCGTTGGCGTTGCCGTTGCCGTTGGCCATTGCTGGCGGCGGGTTGGGCTTCGCGGCGGGGTAGACGCGGTCGGCCATTGCAGCCGCCGTAGACGCGGTGGTGCTGGGCGAGTGGTTGTGTCAGGAGGGAGGGAGCTCTGGGGGGTGAGGAATTTGGTGGAGTCAGAGAGATCTACTAATAAGGGAAGCAGGGAGGAGGGAGAGAGACAGACAGAGTGTGCGAGTGTGGTGGAAATTGGAATGGTGAGGTGAGATGAAAAGAGACGCGTCACCTTACGCGCGATGGCTTTACCTCACCTAATGATTTGGTACTTTGCTAAATGCTAGTAGTACTGCTACTAATTGGCCCAGCTTTCCTATTTCTCTACTGCCATTAACAAAACGAAAGGGGCGGCTTAATATATTTGTTGGTGATGCTTACCTTTTGATCCGCTTCAACTACCATTGCTATGGTCATGGCACCCAACAAAAAATACTACTCCCTTATTCTAAAAAGGGGATGTCACAAATTTATTTAAACTTAATAAATCTATATACTTTTTCTGTTTAAGAATAGATGTCTTAGATTTGTCAAAAATTGAATAAACAAATCTGAGACATATATTTTAAGACGAAGGGAGTATGTCTAGATATATTCGAATTTAAACATGGGACGGAGAGAGTAGATCAGTTCGTACTATTGCTCATGCAGTCTCATGTTGTAGCCCTAGTTTTTTTACTTCCGGAATATTTGGTGGACTGAGCTGGTAGAGTTGCGCAGTAATATAAGTCAATGTCTACGTACCATCCAAATATCCGTGCAGGGTTCTCGCAGGAACTTGTTGCTTGTTTAAGCGCGCAATAATCAAACACGGTGCAAGCTGATGTGTAGCCACCCCATGGCCATGTGTTTCTCATTAGCTACTACTAGTAGAGTAGTAGTGATGATGGTAGTTACGGGCCTTTGACTTCAGTGCCTGGAGCCTGCCGCTTTCAGTAAGTAAGTTAACAAGGTGCACATCCTGCCTTGATGCTGAAGACCCCAAGAAAATGCCCATAGATGTTTACCGTTCTGATTATTAGGAATCTAGCAGTTGCTGAGCTGTAATTTGATTTTTAATCAGGTGGAGAGGAGGAGAAGAAGACCGCGCATGTTCAGTGCGACGAATTGGGGAGCCGAATTATTGGACGGCGCAAGTGCGTCGTGCTGGCGGTATCGTGCGCCCGCGGCCATCGCCTCCCCCTCCCCCGCCTGGAAACAGGACGGATCCAACCATGCCGATGGGACCCGCGGATCACAACAGCCGATGCTGAGATGTCCTCCTCTCGTTTTATTCAGCGCGATGGCAACGGGAGGAAGTCCAGCAAATTCACGGCATGTCAACGGATCAAACTGATCAGTCGAAATTGTGGGTATTTTTAGGCGACGTAAAATTGTAGTATAATTATTATTTTATGGAAAAACTGTACTATTTATTTACTACCGTGTTCCATTATATCATTATATTATCTAATCTAGAGTATGATGCAAAACCTAACCACAAGTTCATACAGTACTTCTAAGTACAAATACAGGCTTGTCTTAAACTTGATCCCAATTACCATTCGCAAGCCTAAAAGAAGAGTAATTTGGCTTCTGTCGCGGCCCTACCTCTTTGTCATCCCCCTGGCCATTTTCCTTTGAAATCTGGTACAGACGAGAAACATAGAGCAATATGACTATATGAGCTGTTCTTGTATATTAGTTTGGGGGAAACGAGTGTACGCCTTGAGTTAATATCCTCAACTTCCGGAGACTCACAAAGCCTCGTCGACAATGGTGCTTACTTGGATCCGGTAATGATGGAGGCTCGGCGTCTATTTCAACGCACGTTTAGACGGTGTTGGTGCTTAGCCGGCGGCCGCTGACTTCCGCAAGTGCAGAAAACATTAGGGATAGTTCTCTGCGTAGTTTTCAGGATATCTGTTTTTTCCTGGTCTGTTTGATAGTTTTCACGTTTGTTTACTCATGTAACTTGATTTTTTATTAATGAAATACATGGTTGCTCTAAAAAAAACTTCTGGGCGTCTGATACATTGAAAAACCGTCTACATTTTTCTATCACGTGTTGCTAAACTTGTGTTTTCTACCAAATTGTATATATTTAAGGAAGCAAACATGTCGATGTCTAATGCCTTTTGCATTTCTTTCCACATTTGCAAACATATTTTGCACCTAGGAGCAACTGATCCTAGGTAGGGATGGCACCTTCCGGGTTCGGGGCCGGGTCCGGTCCCCCCATACCCGCCCCATTTAAGTTGTCGGGTCTCATTTCTTACCATACTCGCGACCCGGCCAGGTTCGGGGCTCCGGCGGGTACCCACAAGCGCATGAGACGGGAGCGACGCTGACACATGCGGGAAGAAAACAATGGAATAGCAGGATGGGTTTGGTGGAAATGGACGCGTGCGTGCGTGTGCTGTCTTCAGGACTCCATATTCCAGCGTGTGCATGTGATGTGTGTTGTCTGCGTGCATGGCCCGCGTGGACGTATGGTTAGTCATATGATTATTACGGATAGGATTAAGGCTTAGAGCGGGTCTGCGGGTATGGGTTTGCCACCCCCATACCCGCCCCATTAAACTTAGCGGGTCTAACTTTTTACCAAACCCTCCCCATTTAAGACGGGTATCCATCGGGTTTGCAGGTTTCGGGGGCCCATTGCCATCCCTAATCCTAGGTGTGTGGCATCCCGCAAAACCACTACTAGAAAATCGCGTTGACTTTGTGCATTGCATCGACATCATCATGCATTGTTTGCCAAAACTATTTTCGAAAACCCCGATTTGTTTTCCAAACGCCCCATCTTATTCAAACTCCAAAACCCGGTTCGCCGGATTATTTTGTTTTGGCCGCGAGCGGGTTGCAAACGGTCCAATTAAACAAATAAAGTTTTATTTTATTTTTAGTTGGGGCGATCGAGCAGGCGAAACGACCCGACCGTACGAGAAACGAGCGGTCCAACTAGTGCCTAGTAATCCTAAACCTACCCATTTTCTCTACTCTCACCTCCACCTCACTCCCATTGAGCACGCCACCTCACAACCCTCACCTCTCGGCCTATCACCTAGCGCCACCTAGCCCCTCTCTCTCTCCTTTCCTTCTCTCTCTCAGCAACCTCACCCGCCAACCCACCCCAGTACCACACGACACACGCACAGAGCACACCAACCGCCACCTGCCGCTTCCCATGGGCCCACCCCGGACCAGCAGCCAGCTCCCTCCCGACCGCGGACCCCTGGCCCCACACGTCCTCTCTCCTCCTCGTCACACCCGCATCCGCCGCCTCCTCAAGCCCAGCTCCGGGCTTCCCAGCGCCGCCGCCACCGCCTCTCACTCCCTGGCGCTCGCAGCCGCCCCAGCCTCACCGCCCGTGCCTCGACCCTCTCCTCCTCAGGACCCGCCAGAACCCCGCCTCCTTCGTCAGCGCTCGCGCCAGGCTTCGCCCGGCCGCTGGCGCCTCGGCCAGCCGCGCCCGCGCGACCTGCGACCCGCCTCAGGCTCCCAAGCCGCGCTCCCCTTGAGCCTCACCGCCGCTGCTCCTTCCCGGCTCGCCTTCTGCCGGCCAGTCGCCCAGCCTCTGCGCCCGGTCCCGCCTCCATCGCGCTGCAAGCTCGCCCCCGTCGCTCGGCCGGCCGGACCATCCCGCCATGACCCGAGTCCCTCCGCCCTTTCGTGTCCTCCTCCGCCGCCTCGCCCGCCGGCCGCTCGCCCCGCCGGTCTTCTCCCCGCCGGCCGCGAGCCCATTGCGCGTCTGGCTTCGCGAGCTCCTGCCCCGACCGGCTCGACCCTAGCCTCTCCGGCAGCGTCCTCGCCATCCGTCTCGCGCCCGCCCGCGCTCGCCGCTCCGGCCAGACCACCTCCGGCCCGCCTGCTCCGCCCCGTGCGCGCAGCCCCGACCCGCCCCCTCGCGCGTCGCCGCCTCCCCAGTCAACCGCCTCACCCGTGTTTCCGTCGCCATCGCCCCGTGCAGTCCATCGCCAAGTTTCCCCGGGCCCGCGCCTTCGGCTCCCGTCGCCCTCTGTGCAGGCAGTAGGAGCAGCGATGTGTGTTGGTCGAGGGTGCGCAACATCACCGGAGATGCAAGACCGAAAACACGCGACACGCCAAGATCCACCCCAAGGACGCCCCGACAAGTTGCACAAGGCCTGGGACTCGACACCCTCGAAGCGTCAAGAGCTACTACACGGAGCATTGTCCGATAGTCGGAACCCCGGAGGAACCGACGAGAAACGTCCCTCCGCCGAGATCTTCCGAAGGCCGTTCCCGTACTCGGTGCCGCGTCAAGATCGCCTTCTCGGACCCCGTTGACGCTAAGTTCTTCGCCGTAGAGCAACAAGACCTTCGACCCGGATGCGACAAGTGCTCCCTCACAGACGCCATGACCCGACGCCCCCGGATGCCAAGACCGCCTCGATGGCGCGGACCCGACAAGAGCGTCATAGCGACAAGAACGACGACAACCAAGGCGGTACGATGCCCGACGCCAAGTACTCCTTCATGGAACGCCGAGACCCGAACCCGGACGATCCGTGCAGAAGGCCGTCAAGATCGCCACCAAACGCGAAGTCCTTCTCCCCGGAACTCAAGATCTGCCCCGTTACCGCGAGCGAGAGAACGATTCCGTCGAACCCTGGACCCTGTCGAACCCCGAACCCCGGACCCCCAAGATCGTCGAGAACTCTAATGTGTGACCCCTTTTCCTCGAACCCTATTTTCTAACATAATAACTTGTTGCATATTGAATTGACCATGCATGCATCCTCGTCTGTGGTCTGGGGGCCTTATGCCGATTCACCTAATAATTAAATATGGGGCCCATATGCGGGCAAATCTAGTCTCATATCGGCCTCATTTAAACTTGTGTAGCGAACCGGTATCTTCTCTTGCCTTGTTGAAACAACATTTAAATTGCGGGGTAGCTAAACAACTTGAACCATCTAATAATTGTCGGGACCCCGGTTCCGCTTAATCTTGACCTAATTGCATCGCACTTTGCCATGCCATCCATCATACATGCATCATGCCGATCTTCTGCCGTGTATTAAATATTGCATCCGGTGTTTCTTCTAGTGTTTTGGTTCTTCGCGGATAAGGCCGTTGAGTTGATGTGAGCTTCGCCCCGATCTTCGGTCGAACCCTTCGGCAATGTTTTCAGGCGAGCATCTCCCCCCCTTCTACCCATCTTACTTTTATAGTCTTTACTTCCCTCCTGTTGATCTATTGCTATCTGTGTTGCGATGCTTTAGTTTTCCGTGCGTGATATCCCTTGCAGCCATAAATCGCCTTGGACACATCCTATTACCTGTTGTTTGGTAGGTAGTTGGACCCGCGTGTCGTAGTCGCTTGCTCAAGAGTCTTGCTTGTCGTCAAGTACCACCTTGGTTGGAGAATTGCCGCATGTTGCCGATGGAGATGAGCATGGTTTAATTATTGTTTCACTTTAAATTCTGTTTAACAACTAAAATTGAATTAAGCAGAGGCATCGGTGGGTGATAGGTAAGATTTGGTTTCCGACCGCCCACTTGTGTCCCGTAGGACCCGAGTTCTTGACATCTGTTCCGAGATCGGTAGCGCTAACCACAATTGGGAGATATGGGCCCCCATTGATAATTACCTGATTTCAAAGTATTGTCTGGGGCCACAAACTAGTTTGGGGTTTTATTTACTATCCTGTACTTATGCCATGTTTTTTGCTTTATTCTGATTGTGCGAGTCTTGCACCTTTGTCTTGTTAGGACTTGTGACCCGTTTACGTGGTATCGAGGTCCCGTTTGGGGCATCTTGCCGTTTACCGCCCCACAAACCCTAAGTCCGTCTCGGAGACCGGCCGACTTCGTTGCGGGTGTACTTAGTGGGTGGCCCCGGTGCTTGCTTTGTGCAGGGCGTCGTGACCTAGGCCCCGCCGACATACCGATGGGTGTATGTTAGCGATCGGCAAAAGGGTCGAAGTGCCTGTGGATACTTTGGTGCACCCCTGCAGGGTTTAAATCTTTTCGAGAAGCCGTGTCCGCGGTTATGGACGACTTGGAGCACAGTGTCTGATCATAGACAACTATAACTAAAGTTTACTGTTTTAAATTGACTTGTTTCTGATATGAATAGTAATCAGCTCCACTACAACGGAATGGCTAAGTAAAAGTACCAACAACTGCTGGGTTTTTGGGGTTACCTCATGATAATTGTATCTGACTAGTAAGTGTTGCCACTATAACGGAATTACTAACTAAAAGTGGCCACTGCTTACTTTATCAGGATGATTGTCTAAACCTGACTAGTAAAGTGCCGCAACTATAACCGAATAAGTAAAATTGCCAACTGTGTGAGTTCCTCGGTTGACTTCCTCGTTTGGTCTCGAGGGGGAAACCCCAGGATGGGTTTGTTTGATGATAGACTCAGGTTGGATCCGAATAGGTTTTTCTCACCCCTCTCTGATAGCCGCCAGTTGTATCGGGTCTCTATAGGTTGTTTAGTGCTTGCTGCCGCTGCCGCTCAGTCCACCATACCTATGTAGGCGAGGACCGCCGAATTCTAGCCTCGTGTCTTGGCCTCGATCTTGGCGCTCCTTTTCTTTTCCTTTGCCCTTTGTCGGCACCCCTTTTTGTTTAAGCAGGTTTTGAGATCGGCCAGTTAGCGGGGTTACCCTTCCGGCTTGGCACGCGGGGTTATGGGCGCCATCGGTTATTCTTGGGGCTCTTAGCCCCATTTGCATCTTGTCCGTAGTCGGACGCCCATCGTTTTCAAGGTGATTTGGATCTTTGTACCGTATATACGTATTCTTGACTCTTTGAGTCATTGTTGTATGTATCTGCTCGTGGGTCCCATCGAGGACTGTTGTGTAATGTTATTACTTTGTTTTTCCACCCGCGAAAGTGCTGGTGGCACCGTCGAATCGTTTCTATGCGGGTTTGGCGAATTTTGCTAAAACTTGCATAGGGCCGATTGAGGGTGTTCTGAGTGGTATCGAGCTCGGCGATTGCGATACCCAAGTCGACTGTAGGATAACCTAGCTAACGGCCGAAGTAGAGTGTCAAAACTATTTTTAAAAATCGGTTGGATAGTTCTGAGTAGGTCTGATTTTACTCCTTACCCCTCTGCTATTCCCCTCTCATCTCGACGTGTTTTGAATCCGCTCTCATCTTTTTCTTCGAGTCCAGGAATTCTCGTGGTTGGTTTTCCGTCGTACCTTCAGGGTTTCGCTTCCTCTTCAGATAACGGTGTTGCTACATCCGGTCTTCATGCTGCCGAGGAATCCTTCGTCTGTGGTACCATTCTTTGTTCCTTGTTTGTGCCTTCCGGTGTTTTCCGGCCGACGACATCATCTACGCCGGATCCGATCTGAGTCGCATCACTCCTTTAATCCGAACCTCGCTTGTCGAGATCTTCAGTCTGAATCCGAGGGTTGGTTGCATCATCTATCTGTTCGTGTACAGGGTAATGTTTTGAGTGCGGGATGGAGTCGCGACCATACCACTACTCTTATCATTCGCTTGTGTACATTGAATGGTGGACCGATGCAATTTTACTCCTTCCATGGAAGCTAGAGGTGGCCTTACCTTTAACTTCATCCGTTGTCTATCCGGAGTGCTCTCTCGACGACCAGGGACAACGACCTCTTGTTAGTGGTGTCGCGAGGATCTACATGATGCGAGAAGACGGAGAACGCCGACCTTCCTTCCGGTACCATGAGGCGGATCTCGAGGCGAGATCCATTGTTAGTGGTGTCGAATTGTGGCATCCATAAAACCACTACTAGAAAATCGCGTTGATTTTGTGCATTGCATCGACATCATCATGCATTGTTTGCCAAAACTATTTTGAAAACCCGATTTGTTTTCCAAACGCCCCATCTTATTCAAACTCCAAAACCGGTTCGCGGATTATTTTGTTTTGGCATGGCGGGTTGCAAGCGGTCCAATTAAACAAATAAAGTTTTATTTTATTTTTAGTTGGGCGGTCGAGCGGGCGAGCGACGACGACCGCCCGTAAAACCGAGCGGTCCAACTAGTACGCCCTAGTAATCCTAAACCTACCCATTTTTCTACCCTCTCTCACCCTCCACCTCACTCCCACCATTCAGAGCACGCCACCTCACCAACCCTCACCCTCTCAGCCTATCACCTAGCGCCACCTAGCCCCTCTCTCTCTCCTTTCCTTCTCTCTCGGCAACCTCACTGACCACCCAGTACCACCACGACACGCCTGAGCACACCAACCGCCACTGCCCTGCTTCCCTGGCCCCACCCCGGACCAGCAGCCAGCCCTCCCGACCATGGACCCCTGGCCCCACACGTCCTCCTCTCTCCTCCTCCCTCGTCACCCACCCGCATCCGCCGCCTCCTCCAAGCCCCGCTCCCAGGCTTCCCCCGCGCGCCGCCGCCACCGCCCTCCTTACTCCCTGGCGCCGCTCGCAGCCGCCCCGCTGGCCTCTGCCGCCCGCGCCTCGACCCTCTCCTCCTCCCCAGGACCCGCCAGGAACCCCGCCTCCTTCCGCGTCAAGCGCTCAGGCAGGCTGCGGCCCGGCCCGCCTCGGCCTTGTGGCGCGCCCAGCGCCCGACCCGCCTCGAGCTCCCCAGCTGCGCTCCCTCGCCCAGGCCTCACCGCGCCTTGCTCCTTCCCGGCTCGCCTTCTGCCCGGTCGCCCGCCGAGCTCTGCGCCGGTCCCCGCCTCGCGCCAGCAGCTCGCCTCCCGTCGCTCGGCCACGGACCATCCCCGCAGCCAGCGAGTCCCTCCGCCCTTCGTGTCCTCCCTCCGCCGCCCGCCGCCCGCCTCCGCTCCGCCGGTCTTCTCCCCGCCAGTAGCGAGCCCCCATGCGCTGCATGCCGCCCGCGCCTGCCCGGCAGCTCGACCACAGCCTCTCCGGCGGCGCGTCCTCGCCATCCGTCTCGCGCCCGCCCGGCGCTCGCGCCCGCTCGGCAGACCACCTCCGGCCCTGCTCCGCCCGTCGCGCAGCCGACCCGCCCCTCGCGCGCCGCCTCCCGATCAACCGCCTCACCCGTGTTATCGCCGCCATCGCCCGTGCGATCCGCCAAGTTTCCCGGGCGCGCCCGGCTCCGTCGCCCTCTGCGGCGGTAGGAGCGGCGATGTGTGTTGGTCGGTGCGCAACATCACCGGAGATGCAAGACCGAAAACGCGACACGCCAAGATCCACCCAAGGGCGCCCGACAAGTTGCACAAGGCACGGGACTCGACACCTCGAGCGTCAAGAGCTACTACGGACGAGCATTGTCCGATGGTCGGAACCGGAGGAACCGACGAAGCGTCCCTCCGCCGAGATCTTAGAAGCCGTTCCGTACTCGGTGCCGTCAAGATCGCCTTCTCGGACCCCGTTGACGCTAAGTTCTTCGCCGTAGAGCAACAAGACCTTCGACCCGGATGCGACAAGTGCTCCCTCACAGACGCCATGACCCGACGCCCCCGGATGCCAAGACCGCCTCGATGGCGCGGACCCGACAAGAGCGTCGCAAGCGACAAACGACGACAACCAAGGCGGTACCGATGCCCGACGCTGTGCCAAGTACTCCTTCATGGAACGAGACCCCGAACCGGAGGCGATCCGTGCCGAAGGCGTCAAGATCGCCACCAAACGCGAAGTCCTTCTCCCCGGAACTCAAGATCTGCCCCGTTACCGCGAGCGAGAGAACGATTCCGTCGAACCCTGGACCCTGTCGAACCCCGAACCCCGGACCCCCAAGATCGTCGAGAACTCTAATGTGTGACCCCTTTTCCTCGAACCCTATTTTCTAACATAATAACTTGTTGCATATTGAATTGACCATGCATGCATCCTCGTGCGTAGTGCAGGGGCCTTATGCCGATTCACCTAATAATTAAATATGGGGCCCATATGCGGGCAAATCTAGTCTCATATCGGCCTCATTTAAACTTGTGTAGCGAACCGGTATCTTCTCTTGCCTTGTTGAAACAACATTTAAATTGCGGGGTAGCTAAACAACTTGAACCATCTAATAATTGTCGGGACCCCGGTTCCGCTTAATCTTGACCTAATTGCATCGCACTTTGCCATGCCATCCATCATACATGCATCATGCCGATCTTCTGCCGTGTATTAAATATTGCATCCGGTGTTTCTTCTAGTGTTTTGGTTCTTCGCGGATAAGGCCGTTGAGTTGATGTGAGCTTCGCCCCGATCTTCGGTCGAACCCTTCGGCAATGTTTTCAGGCGAGCATCTCCCCCCCTTCTACCCATCTTACTTTTATAGTCTTTACTTCCCTCCTGTTGATCTATTGCTATCTGTGTTGCGATGCTTTAGTTTTCCGTACCGTGATATCCCTTGCAGCCATAAATCGCCTTGGACACATCCTATTACCTGTTGTTTGGTAGGTAGTTGGACCCGCGTGTCGTAGTCGCTTGCTCAAGAGTCTTGCTTGTCGTCAAGTACCACCTTGGTTGGAGAATTGCCGCATGTTGCCGATGGAGATGAGCATGGTTTAATTATTGTTTCACTTTAAATTCTGTTTAACAACTAAAATTGAATTAAGCAGAGGCATCGGTGGGTGATAGGTAAGATTTGGTTTCCGAACGCCCACTTGTGTCCCGTAGGACCCGAGTTCTTGACACCTGTTCCGAGATCGAGCGCGCTAACCACAGGTGGGGAGATATGGGCCCCCATTGATAATTACCTGATTTCAAAGTATTGTCTGGGGCCACAAACTAGTTTGGGGTTTTATTTACTATCCTGTACTTATGCCATGTTTTCTTGCTTTATTTACGATTGTGCAGTCTTGCACCTTTGTCTTTGTTAGGACTTGTGACCCGTTTACGTGGTATCGATCCCGTTTGGGGCATCATCGTTTACCGCCCCTAAACCCTAAGTCCGTCTCGGAGACCGGCCGACTTCTATGGTGTACTTAGTGGGGTGGCCCCGATTGCTTGCTTTGGGTGCAGGAGCGTCGTGACCTAGGCCCCAGACATACCGATGGGTGTATGTTAACCGATCGGCAAAAGGGTCGAAGTGCTGTGGATACTTTGGTGCACCCTGCGGTTTAAATCTTTTGAGAAGCCGTGTCCGGTTATGGACGACTTGGACACGCATGTCGATCATAGACAACTATAACTAAAGTTTACTGTTTTAAATTGACTTGTTTCTGATATGAATAGTAATCAGCTCCACTACAACGGAATGGCTAAGTAAAAGTACCAACAACTGCTGGGTTTTTGGGGTTACCTCATGATAATTGTATCTGACTAGTAAGTGTTGCCACTATAACGGAATTACTAACTAAAAGTGGCCACTGCTTACTTTATCAGGATGATTATCTAAACCTGACTAGTAAAGTGCCGCAACTATAACCGAATAAGTAAAATTGCCAACTGTGTGAGTTCCTCGGTTGACTTCCTCGTTTGGTCTCGAGGGGGAAACCCCAGGA
This sequence comes from Avena longiglumis, assembly GCA_030063025.1. Lineage (NCBI taxonomy): Eukaryota > Viridiplantae > Streptophyta > Magnoliopsida > Poales > Poaceae > Avena > Avena longiglumis. Next base: position 184,699,247 of record CP125974.1, on the reverse strand, counting down.
TGGGTTTGTTTGATGATAGACTCAGGTTGGATCCGAATAGGTCTTTCTCACCCCTCTCTGATAGCCGTCAGTTGTATCGGGTCTCTATAGGTTGTTTAGTGCTTGCTCGCCGCTCGATCCACCATACCTATGTAGGCGAGGACCGAATTCTAGCCTCGCCGTGTCTTGGCCTCGATCTTGGCGCTCCTTTTCTTTTCCTTTGCCCTTTGTCGGCACCCCTTTTGTTTAAGCAGGTTTTGAGATCGACGCCGTTAGCAGGGTTACCCTTCCGGCTTGGCCTGGGCAGGGTTATGGACGCCATCGGTTATTCTTCAGGGCTCTTAGCCCCATTTGCATCTTGTCCGTAGTCGGACGCCCCATCGTTTTCAAGGTGATTTGGATCTTTGTACCGTATATCTGTATTCTTGACTCTTTGAGTCGCTGTTGTATGTATCTGTTCTGTGGGTCCCATCGAGGACTGTTGTGTAATGTTATTACTTTGTTTTTCCACCCGCACGAAAGTGCCTGGTGGGCACCGTCGAATCGTTTCTATGCGGGTTTGGCGAATTTTGCTAAAACTTGCATAGGGCCGATTCTGAGGGTGTTACAAGGTGCAATTCTGAATTACCAACACTTTTAGCCTAGAGTCCACTTAGATTAGATTAGCCCCGGTGCTTTTACACAAACGGCTGAGGTGACAGTGAAAGACCAAAAGTATCAATGATGTATCTTAGCCAACATGATGTTCTTGCTCGCGATCATACTTTGATACCTAAATCAATTAAATATATTTCACTTGCATACAACACCTAAGAGAGTTGTCTCTTTAAATCTACCACCATCTAAGGTAGCACATAATGCTTAAAAATATTTAAGTAATAAAAGGCCCTTTATAAAAATCTAAGGTAACACATTCATAGCCAATGCATTGGGAATGACCTTATGTAAATTGGTTTTACCTTTAAAGCTTGTTTACATCAATCGTGTATGAAGTTCAAAACACACATTTTTAGATTTAACCATAATTTTAAATTAGTAGCACATGCTTTATTTAAAATACTCCCTCCGAAATGTCACTGATTTAATATAATTTTATACTAATCATCGATACTTATTATGGATTGGAGGAAGTACCTTTTTACAATAATATATTTGTCCTTTGATGAGTCACATTCAGATTGGAATGCACCCAAGTTATCGATCTGCTAGGCAAGATCACCGGAACAATAATACAACAGAGCATCGATCGATTTGTCGAAAATGTTAATCTCCATATCGCTTAGGATAGAATGACACATGTACCACATGGGTCCACAGTTATAATGTCTACTAATCAACCTATCTACACATGAAATAAAGATGAGCCAGCCGCCGTACTCATTCCCAACTTTTTTTTTCGAAATTCCACCTATCTATCAAAACTTATCAATTGTTGTAAAAAAACCTAAAAGTAATAAAAAATACAAATAGGTCACTAGACTACCTAGCAACGACTACAACCACTAGCGCGAGCTGAAGCCGCGCCGCCGCCTCGCCCCTCCATCACCGGAGCCGGGCAAAACTTGTTGTAATAGACATATAAAAAGTCGTCGTGCTAAGGACACAAAGGACCAGCATACCAGAGCAGCAACCATCGTCAAAGATGATAACCGTAGATCAGAAGAGACTGACCTTGAATCACACCAGCGAACATAAAAATGGACCGGGTCCCAGGAGATCCGTCGGACAAACGACTCCATGCACTCTCTGTTGGCGCTAGATGCATCACGGGAGCGAGAATAGAGCGGAGAGAACCTTATTCTGACTTTAAGACGTAGTCGTTTTTTCAACATCCCGAAGAAGACACTAAAAAAAAGGCTAAACAAATAACGAAAAACATTCTATCGACAAGAGGCCATGGTCATCCACACCTAAAAAACCCTATAGTCATCAAAGGCAAAGCGAACCGACGATGTTGCCGGCGAGGGAGACGAAACCCTAGATGTGGCGGCTACTCGTACCGCTTCAACAGCACGCAACAGGACCACTTGACCATAGTGATCATATTCATCCCCAACCTAACACATGCATTTATACTATACTCCTACGACCTCAATACTAACTCGATTATTGTATTAGGAGTATCATGGCATGGAATACGCCATCATGCCACTATAGGTATTTAGTGTATGCAATAATGGCTAGTTGTCTCACGTTGCACGCTGTAATGCCACCATGCTGACGTTGGTATGGTCAGTGTAAAGGTATATATGGAAAAAACGTGTCTGTTCTGTCAAATTATCAATATTCTATACCCTGTATAGTACACCAACAAAACAATCAGAAAACGATGGGCTACCCGAACTGCAACGGTTTGAACCGACAAAATGGTAACGACGTATTTGGTTGCTCGCATATCCCTTTCTTGCATCCGGCAGGAAGAATTTTGTGTTGCCAATGTGATATATGCTGATTCCTTATAAGTATTGTTCAATTTAGAAGAGGAACATCATGACATGGTCACGTAGGCTGTCCACCTTCGTCCTCAACATGATGTGTCAGTAAGAGGGTCGCTGTGGTGACCCAATATATCACTGTATTTTATAGTATACTATAGTCGTGGACATAACGCTCACGGAGCATCATTCCACATGATACAATAGAAACTAAGTGGTTCCACAACATACATTATCATTATTACAACCAGAAATTACATGACGACTTCGAGATCCTTCTAGGTCCATAGAGGTATCTCGATGACTCAGGGCTAAACTATAATAACTCTAAGAACAAGATAAAGAAGCAAACTAAAATTTAAGGTTTATGCAAGATTTAATATTGATAAAGGATAGAGATCTATACTACTGGACTTGATCATTGTATGTGATACATCTATTCTTCAGATACTTCGGTCTCTATTTCATAGAGGTTTTCGTAATTGTTCTATTTGACGCTTCCAGATACTTCTGATTCTTTATAGCGGAATTCTTCTTGGTATTCAATTGGATATAGTATTTCCTCTTCCTGACCGTTAATATCTCTAGAATGTAGCAATGGTTAAAAAGATACGTTCAGTACAAGTGTACTCAGCAAGTTCATTAAAAAGGAGTGTTTGATGCACTATAACTACAGGCACATACCATAGGTCGTAGGCAATGCAAGTTTTCATAAATATTTCTTCAAAAGTTACTTTTATTCTAAAAACCTATGTCCGTCAGCCTTCACAGGTTTACCAGAAATTTCATGGAGTTCCTTTCATGCAGCATTCGCAGCTCCTTTCCGGAACAGGGAGTAACAAGTTACAATTCTTACACTCTGCACATGTGCGTTACTTTACCAATGAGAGATCAAATTCTTGTTGCACAACCGGGTGAATCTTTCACGTCCACACTTCCTATGGTGTGGGGCCCAGTAGATGATCCAAGCCAATCACTATCCTTCTCCGCGACCTCGCATACAACACAATTGTTGTATGCCCAGACTCAAGGTAGACCTTTTCCCTGTATAAAACGGCTATACCTTAGTCAGATACACACAACAACCATTAACACTAGAAATCTGTCTTTTGTAAGTCCAGATCCACGGTAGACCTTTCCTCGTATAAAACGGCTATACGCACGATTTGCAACTTAAAAAACGCCTAGAACAGTGTGCAATGCATGCGAAAGGGAGCCGATACAACTGACTTCTCTGTCCCACTCCAAATCTCATGGTTAACACGTAATATACGGCGCGAGAATCACTGGCGACATTGGTTGTTAAGTCCTAGATTATATATTCATGTGTAGTGGTATTCCAACTGCCAGATCAGTAACCAATAGTTCACATTAATTATGAAAATAGTGATTTCGACCTTTTTGAAATGCACGTGATGACACACTGGATTTGCAAAATACTTTACAGAAAATAATCAAAGGACGTGAGTAAGTGTGAACACTTGCCTTGATATAGCGAAGTATTGTAGTCGAATGTCTCGACTTGACCCTGGACCTCGGGTTCTATAAAAAATATTATCATTGCTCGGTAAGAACAATGTTTAAAGAAGCAATATGCTATTATGCATAAGTAATGAGATGCATATATAAAAATTTTAAGTTAGTATTTTTATAAGATAATAGCTTTCTTTTTATTCATAAAAGTGATTTGATTTTTTCTAAATTTATTAAATTTTATTTAGATATTTAGGGGTGTTAATATTGATTTGTGGTTTATAAAACTTAAATAATTATTATTATATTATTCTTAGGTTGATATTATTTTAATAAACATTTTTTTGTATTAAATATATTTTTTAGGATTTTTCCTACATTTTTCTAGAGCTTGAAATGCTCAGAGGATATTTTGGTAATCTTCCATTTTACCCCTCTTTATTTATTTACTCATTTTCTTTATAAATTTAAACTTGGGCCTACTAGTCAGTCCAACCTACTGGGTTGGGCTAGACCACTCGATTGACCCCGACCAGATCCTCTCTTCCTCTTTCTTCGTGGTCCTCTCCTGGCTCTCTCTCTAGTGACCCTGGCATCGCCGCTGCCGCCACCGCTTGCCTCGGCTAGCGTTGGTTACTCCGGCCGCCGTCGGCCTCTACCACCGCCACTTGTTGGATGGCTCCGCCACCACCTCCTCCACTCTAACCCCACTAGCGCCCGCTCTCACTGTCCCCAAACGCGACGCCCTGGCTAACCCTAGCCCGATTCAGCTCGGTCACTGGCGCTGAGGATGGGGTGACCCGGTTTCCCTCGGTCCTTGCCGCCACCGACGCGCGCCTCCAGATCGAGGCCTGCCTCCTGCTGCTCCCACACGGCGTGAAGGAAATATGCCCTAGAGGCAATCATAGAGATGATTATATTTCTTATGTATCTATGAGTTATTGTAATGTTCCTTGAATATCCATATCAGGCAACTTGTATTGATTGGCAATTATATGAATTGTTTGTGAAACTTTTTACTGGTATGGTTATTTAATAGTTGTCCCTAGTCGGAGTTCATGTAAGGACACACGTGAATATTAGACTAGCGCATCGATTGGTTGATAACTATGTTTCGCAAGTCATAGACGTGGAGATGTCAAACCAATGATGTGGACACATGTTATGAACATGGGGTTGGACTGACCCAACTTGAGACTGGCAATTAGACTTGCAGCTCCCTCTACACATCGTGTACGTTTTGTGCTTAGACCTGAGATTGTCACATGTACTTGAGATGTGGATCGACCTACTTTGGGGCTATCAGACGCTGCTCCGTAACTGGGTAGTTATAAAGGTAGCTTTCGGGTTTGTCATGAAGCATGCTGCAAGGCATGGTCAATCAAGATGGGATTTGCCCCTCTCTACTTGAGAGATATCTCTGGGCCACTCGAGTGATCGGATCCAGAAATGCATAGCCGTGCTACATAAGATTAAGTGTTAACCTAGTAAAGGGATTCCGAATCACAGTATCGAGAAAGGGAGGTCAGCTTGGAACTTGATACGTCAGAAACATATCTATAATTTTTGATGCTCCATGCTTGTTTAGTATCTAATTTGCTTTACTTGTCTACACTTTGAGGTGATTTTTACATGTTTTCTGGTACTAACCTATTAACAAGTTGCAATAGTTCCAGATGCCTGTTTTCTGTTTTTTTGGTTTCAGAAAAGTTAGTAAAGAAATATTCTCGGAATTGGACGGGACAAACGTCAAACTCAATTACTTTCCGTAGGGAACATGAATTCCATAGGGGAGCCGGAGAGGCGAGCCAGAGGGGCCACACCCCCCCAGGCGCGGCCACTGGTGGGCCCGCGCCTCGCTAGGGTGTGGGGCCCCTGGGCGCCGCCTCGGCCTCCCCCTTCGCCTATAAGAAGCCCCTGATGCCAAAACCCTAAGTACCCGAAATAATATCCACTAAACCGTTTGTAGCCGCCGCCACCATCGTCCCTAGATCGGGGGGATCTGAAGTTCTTCCCGGCACCCTGCCGGAGGGGAGATCATCCCGGAAGCCTTCTCTTTGGTATGATGCGTGAGTAGTTCCACCTTGGACTATGGGTCCATGTAGTAGCTAGATGGTTGTATCTCCTCCTTTGTGCTTTCATGTATAGATCTTATGAGCTCCGTTCATGATCAAGATCTAATCTATTTGTAATCATGCATGTTGTGTTTGCGGGGATCCGATGGATATTGAGATTATTATGTTAGTTTGATTAATGGTTTTGTCTTTATGATTCTATCATGTCTGTGTTGTTTGTGATCTTGCATGCTCTCCGTTGTTAGTAGCTATCTTGGCCAAGTAGTTGCTAGTGACTCCAAGAGGGGGTATTTATGCTCGATAGTGGGTTCATGCCTCTAGTTTCCAAGGGAAGTGACAATAATCTCTTCGGTTGTAGATGTGCTATTGCCACTAGGGAGAAAACAACGATCTCTTGTTCATGGAACATGTGGACTGTTTACCTTACACACTTTGCTTAAAGCAGTTGTTTGTTGCTTGCAACTTAATACTGGAGGGGGTTCGGATGATAACCTGAAGGTGGACTTCTAGTCATAGATGCAGTTGGATGGCGGTCTATGTATCTTGTTGTATTGCCCAATCGAATCTCATAGGATATTTCTGACTAGTAATTGCATTGTTATGCCTTGCTTAGTTCCTGTCAATTGCCCTGCTGCAATTTTTTTACCCTTCATGCCATGTTGTTTATCTAAAGAGAGCACCTCTAGTGAACTATGGACCCCGGTACAATCTTTACCATTGATACATCCTAAATTGTTACTTGTTTATTTGCTACAAACCATTACCTTCCACACAATACGTTTAATCCTTTGTTACAGAAAACCGGTGAGCTTGACAACCTCACTGATTCATTGGGGAAAAGTCTTGAGTTTGTGTTGTGCAGGTCTTCGTGTTGCTTGCAACACCTATGTGACGTTTCTTTCCTCCTTCTTGTTCGATAACCTCGGTCTCTACTGAGGGAAGACTTGCTCCTGTGCTCATCACACCTTGCTCTTGGGGTTTCCAACGAAGTGCTCCACGTCAAGCACCATCAGATCTAGACCAAATATCGTGAGGCAAAGCGAAAGACATGTACTAAACCTTTTGATGGTTCGTCCGATATGATCTTTGTATGCGTTTAGGAGTTGGCACGTCTTGCTAGAGGACGCTACCAACTATTGACAGAATAAGTGTATTCTTATCATGTCTATACGTATATGAACCTATAGGGTCACACACTTAAGGGGCTGGAAGCCTAATGAGGATTAGATCCGAATTAGACCAGGCTTAGGCTACTAATGGGCTGCTAATGTAGAATCCCACTAGGGACGCCTATATAAGAGAGGGTGGGGCGAGCTGACTAGGGTAAGATCATTCTCCCCAGCCGCCACTCCTCACGCATGTGTTGCAAGCGCGGACCTAGCAGTCCAGCATCTGACGCTTCCACCCTTTACGTGTGGATACCTCGGAGGCACTGCATCTGTAGCGCTTGGACGAGCCAGGAAACGGGAGCTTCTCGTGGGAAGAGTACGAGGAGGAGACATAGAACATCTACACTGCCTCGACGCGCTTAATCAAGTTCCACAACTGCGTGTCTAGTGGTAATCCCATGATCTATGACAACAGTAATCCTGGTTTACGTGGTAGAATTTTTTTATTTGCGCTAGTGTATCCTACCCGTATCCCTTCACGGTGACCTCAACCCTGACGCCGACAGGACGACAATAGGTTGCTGCAACCCCGGCGTCCTACGCCGCCGTCACACGACCCTGATGTGGTGGAGACGATGGGTGGTGATGCTCTGCTAGTGCTGCTACCGACGGGATGGTTGTGATGTCGTCAACACAACCTCGATGATGTGTTGCGCCCAGGATTCGTCACGCCTACGCTACAGGTGCGTCACACCCACGGTGAGCTTCGGTTTGTTATGACCAGCCTTCGTGATGATGGCTTTAATCCATGGGTCTGCTATAATTGTTTGTTGCTGATCTATTTCTAGCTAAAGTTTTTCAACTTGGATGAGCAAGTGCCCTAGTGGTACTGATTTGGGCTGGTGATTCTGCTGTTAACGGTGGTGAGTGTGTTTATAACTTCTATTGATCCATGTTGAACAAGTGTTGTGAGATTGGGGTTAAGCTATTAAGGATTTTTTTCTAGATTTGATGCTTCAATCAAGATGATTGAATTAGTGTAACATCCCAAAAATATTGATCAAGGTTATCAAATCCTAATCACCCAAATTTAGGGTTAACAAAAACTTTTGTTAATTAAATCCATTTGAATGCATGTGTGTATGTGATGATTGCATGAATGCTTGAATGGACTTGTTTTATTGTTATGAATGGCAAGGATTGGTTTAAAGATGAAAACAACATCATCTAAATCAATTCCAATAAGAATCAAATCAATATAAATTCAAAAACAAACAAAATAAGCAAATGGTCATTTTTGCCAATCTTGCTCACTAGACCACTTTGAGTGTTTCTAGTCCAAGATTTCAAACAGAAACAAATCCATTTATTTTCACCCCTTGCTAGACCAAGTGAAAGTGAACCCAATCACGCCTTTCAAACTCACAGAAACATTTGGTAACCCTATTCAAATGACATTTCAAAGTTGAATCTAGTTCATATGGGAAGATCACCATTTCTCAAAATCCAACCAAACCAGTGCACCTTGAAAAATCCAAGAAACCAGAGACTACCTAGTATGTGACCATTGCATCCACCAAGTTTCAACCCAAAATTCAAGTTTGAATTTCTTGCGGCTATTTCATCGAACACTTGGACACACAAAATCAAATGGGCCAAACTTTATTGTTTTGAGGAGTGATCTTTGCAACCATTGTTCACCATTGATCACAGTTGTCTCCCCCAGGGCCAACCAGTGCCTTGAACACACCTATCCCCTACCCAGTGCACCATGTCGTGCCAACTCGAGAGCACCCTTGCCAGCCGACCATGGCTAGCTAGCCAGAGCAAGCGCCGCGCCAAGCCACCATGTCTGGGACGCATGCCACCGTCCACCTCCACCCCCCTGTCCAGCCCTCGAGTCCTGCCAGCCACTGGACCACAGAGAACGCACACGCCCATTTCTCTGCGACCATGTCTAGAGTGCGCCAGAGCGCCGTGCTCGACACGCTTGCACAGACCATGCCCCGTATTTGTCGCCCGCGTACGTGATCACCACCGTCCCAGGAAACTCCCAGACAACCCTGTTGGTCACCGCGTGACCCGTAGCCGCTGTGCGCCATCAAAACTACCGTCGGTGCCGCTCAGAGCGTCTATGCGTTCCGATCAAACCGCAACGCACCGTGCCATGCCTCGTCATCAAGCCGTTGAGCTTCGCCAGGAGACCGCGCACCGTCCCCTACCTTCGGCCATGCCCATAGCTCGTTGTATTGCCGACCCTGACGAGCACAACCCGCACCCTTCGGTTCCCTCGTCGCACTATAAATATAGGCCTCCCCCGTTCGATTTCTCCACACCATCTCACTCCCCACCTCTCACTGATCGTGCCCACTTCTTCCCAGAGCAAGGCGAGCGCAGAATCACCGGAATTTCAGCGGAACCTGCCGCTGCTGGAGGATAATGGTGCCGCTGATTGGAGCCACCTCGGGAGGAGCCGCTGGTACCAGGAGAATCGCCGTCGTCGACTTCGTCGTACGCCCCCATTGCCGACCATCTCCTGAGCTCGGTGAGCCGCCATAGACCCCCACTGGCCGTGCTAGGGTTTGTGATCGTCGCGTTCTGTTCGATGAGGAAGACGACCCTCAGTCGTTGATGTTATATCTAATCCTACGGTCGTAGTTAGCCCGTACCCCTTCGCACCCCTCGGTCTCACTGACTAGTGGGGTCAACCACTTGACCAGCCCACGCGCGCTGTGCGCATTGGGCCGGCCCAATTAACTTTCCCGCGTGACCCAGTTCGTTTGAAATTAGGTTTATCTAGTTAATTTCAAACTTAGTTCTGGCAGTTGATTCAAAAATCATTTCAGAGAGATTAACTGAACCAAATTGCATGAATCCAATTTTGTTAGAAATGTATGGAAATTATTAATCCAAGCCCGTTGGATTCAAACCATTTGAAATTATAGATCACCTGTGGTAAAAATAACAAGGCGGAGACTTTTCGGCATTCAAACATTTTTCAAAATTCAACCATAAAAGCTTTTGAGTTGATTTCAACTCTCAAAAATTACATTTGATAAGCCTTTATGAATATATAAAAATATCTAGGTTTACTTGCAGTAATAATGGACAAGTAATAAAAGAATGCCCATAGGAATTTCTAGTCACTTTATTTAATTAAAATAAAAAGGATAAACCTTATTAAATTGTGACACCACTTTAAATCACATTCCCAAGTACTGAAATATGTGGTGATGACATGTGTCAACATTATCCCATGTTTTAATTGGAGAATATTAAATCTTAAGTAGTTTTTCAATGAGTATAAATTACTTTTTCTAAAATAAAAAGGAATAAAACTAGTGCCTTAATTCTTTGTGATGATGCTAGATCATCTAGTGAAAACCCTGGTGTGATAAATAGAATTAGTTAAGTATTGTTTGGTGATTGTGTACCTCGTATTTATTTATAGACGCTAGGTACCGACCAAGGATACGAAGAGGAAGGAGACTACTGCGAGGAAGAAGCAGAGGAGAACTTCAACCACTGCACTGCACAAGGCAACCATCACTATACAAGTTAACTTAGCCAGCTATTATCTTAGCAAGCTAAGCAAAACCATTCAAGTCATCCTTGCAAGTTTAAACCTACAGGATAACCTAAGCAATGCATTAGGCATGCCTTGGTTATATCACCTTATTACCCCAAATTCCAGTTTTACTTGCAAGCTTGATTATTTTATTTCTTTATCAAAGCTCCTTACTACTTTTACTTAGTGACTTGTGAAGTTTTGGAAGGGTTATTATAGGTAGCATAAAGGGCATAAAACTTGGCCTAAGTTAGGTAGATCTTGATGTCATCCTGACTCCTGAGGCATGAGATTGAACTTAAGGTAAGTCGCACTTGATTACCACCCTTCATTAGTATTCACCCCCAACTTTAGTGGCTAGTGCTAAGCATAAAACTTGATCACTTTAGATGGGAATACTTGGTGAAAATGATTATGAAAACCTTAGAATGATGAGTCATTCTAATGAAATGTTTTGACATGTGTTCTTGAACACCAAATGATTTTGATGATGAAAATGTTGAGGCATGAGCCTTAGCCCTTTATAAAACTGGTGGTTGTCTGGATGTGATACCATTCCAATTTTACCGTACAACCACAAAACCCGAATTTGGGTAGGGCTTGACTAGAAGTTTATATACCTTAGTATGGGTTATCTTGCGGCCAAGGTTTGAGATGAGGCTACCTTGTGAAGACTGTCCACCTGTGCAGTTCCCAAGATGATAGATGGTCATGGTTGGGAGGCCAAACTCCCAGGAGAGGTGCCTATACTAGGGCGTGTAATTGAAAGGTTAGGATTGATTATCCGCATACTGTGTATGGTGAATTCAGGATTGTTCCTGATGGATGTATAGAATATTGTGGTGAAAGTGTACCACCTCTGTAGAGTGTGAAACTATTCGAATAGCCGCATCCGTGGTTATGGATAGTTGGAGTGGCCATACTGTTCCATCGTCAGATGTTTTCAAAATGACTTGTGAAATGAATCATGACTTTGAATTGACCACAACAGGGTTGTGATATGAAACTCAAGTTCCCACTTAGGTGTTATAAAACTTTAAACTAGCTTTGTTTGCTTCTGAACTCAGTTAGAGATAAATCTGGCCTTTTGCAAAACAACCTAGAGCTTAGTATTCCTACTCAAAAACCACTTCACTTGTTAGTATTAGTTTGCGAGTACTTAAAGAGTACTCATGGCTTTGTCCTTGGCTATTCCCGTGGCCAGACTATGAAGAGGACTATCAAGAGGATGGACCGCAGGAAGGTTACGACAACTAGGATCATCTCCTATCGTCAGTATTGCCTGTGACCCTGAAGATGGAGCTTCGCCCATGCTACAGTTATTATATTATTCTGCTGCTTTGACTGTACTAGGACTGGATCATGAGATCCTTTATTTATTGTAAGACCTTATTATGGTTTGTAATGGATGATGTACTGTCATATCCAATCTGTTATGTCTCGCAAAAATGGTAATCCTAGGATTCCGATGTATGGCATAACAGGCATTTGGGATTAAAAATCCGGGTGTTGACAATTAGCCCTGGCCCTTGTCCTAAATTTGTATAATGAAATTGTGATGCTCTGAGCTCAGTCATACTGAACTTGATGATCTAGAACCTTTGTGGTAGTTTGGAAACTATATGATTTCTACTTGACTAACTAGAAAAGTGATTTTAAAGAGTTGCCCACTTCTTACAGACAAAGAAATGGTGTACTTGTTGTTGTGTTTCCCTTAATCTGGACTAATGCCTTAAGCTTGGCTGTAGTGGAGGGTATTCCATATCTTGGTTTATTGATCTTTCACTTTGATGAAATGATTTGATTAGTTTCTATCAATCTTGATAACAGAAAACTGGTAAGGTATGATTCCTGGATTATTTTCTAGGAAAATGATTTAAAAAACACTCTTTGATTATTTGCAGAAGAGTTTGTGAATACAACAATGGTTAGTGATCTTCTAGATATTTCTATTACTGCTCTCCATGTGTTCATATAGGATGAACTAGAGGTTTGAAAGCATAGCATTTTCCATGTACACTCAAGTAGAGATTTAGTTCATGGACACTTGATTACACAAGACTGATGACTTATACTAGATCAAGATAGTGGTGATTCACAGCTTAGTTACTCATGTATCACTAATTAGAATTAAGATAAACTCTGTGGTTCTTCTTTGGAGGATGCACAGATTTATACTTATCTAACTAGCTTGTGTGATGAAGTGGATTAGGCTATTTTAAGCTGCTAGATCTTTGTAAAGCTAAATGATGGTCACATGTTTTAAACAATTCTTGGTGGAAGCTTATGAGTATAAATGGTGTGCTTGATTTCTTGATTATCCGATGATGCATAGGCTGAGGCCTTATTGATAATAGAAGTATATATATAGCTGTGGCACTGTGCTTTACTCCTATGAAGATTTTATCCTCCACTTGAGTATAAATATAAGGAAATGATCAATTTACACTAAATCATGCTTGGAAACTGGTAGGAACAAATATTATGCATGAGTGATAATAGAGCAACCTTTTGTTGTTGCTGAATCTGTGCAATGACTTGTGGTTCTTGGTGGATCTTGTTCCTAGATGCTGCTTGATCCGCTTCTCCTTGTTCTGTTGGCTTGCTTCTTGTGCTGTTGGCCTAGTCCTTATGCTCTTGACCCCCTCTTGGTGCCCTTGGATGGCTTCCTCAAGCAACCAGGGTGCTAGTGATGTGGTGGTAGTGCACTATGGAGTTTTGGTGTTGAACTATGAACTCTAGAAATGTAGAGATGACATGGCTGGGTGATATGTGTTGGTGTACTCATTGTCCTTGCTGTGGTGAAGAAATTTGACCATAGAAATCTATCTATGCTACGGCTATGTACTTATCTCTCTCTCTCTCATAGCACCACCTGTGTTGACAACACATAGGCATGCATGTGTGTGTGAGATGTGTGTTTGCTTGCTGTGATATTGTGGATCAGATCAAGTTAAAATATCTTGATTCTACTTTCTTACTTCCACTCTCTATGGTGAAACTCGCCCCTTTTGTCCACCGATGAGGTTTTTCTGAGGCTATACTGATAAGAATAGATAATATTTTGGTGAAACTTGCCCCCATTTTGGATATGCTCAATGATGTAATGAACAGTGCGCCTCACTGTTATACTGAGAGCAAAATTACTAACACTAACCCTTTTTGTTTTTATCTTAAATTTATTTGTTTTGTAGGAATCAAAAGGTTATCCAGGAATATCAAGACTAGATATAGGAATTGTAGTTTAGATTTTAGTTACTGTAATTTTCATATTATTTTGCAATAACCATGTAATACTTATATGTTTGATTAAAGTATTTATTTTCTTTTCTTGTAATTATTAATCCGTGTAATGACTTCTAAATTACTTGTATTCTTTTAGTCTTTGTATTATTAAATAAATAATTCTACTTATTTGTATTTGTTTGAATTGCCTTAATGTATGTGATTTCTTTATTTCATTTTACTTAATTGTAATTTACTTTTATTGTTTTATTGTAAAAGAATAATGTAATAATTCATGTATTCTTTTTAATAAAGAATTATTTTATATCCTTATTGTAATCATTTCTTTTTACATAATTATAGTATTATTATTCTTGAATTTCTAAATTCAAATTTGAATTGAATTTGGGAAATTCAAAGTAGAGTTCAAATTCTACCCCTCCACAAACAAAAATAATACCTAAAGGTCATGTCAAAATCTATCGCACTCACTGAGATGGCTAATTTCTATTCCATCAAAGCAAGAGAGATTCTGATCACTCTAGGGTTTTAGTTTGCAAAAAATTTACCCGGATTTTCAAATGCATGCATGCAGATGCACAAAATCGTAAATCTACCCTTCATTTAGTCCTAAATGCTAGGATGTTATAGACTTCCCCCCTTAAATTATATTTCGTCCCGAAGTTTGTGGTTTCATTTTCATGAAGGTTTCTAATAGTCTCGTCCTGAATTTTCTTCTTTCCTCCTAGTTTCTTGTCTTCCCAAAGTGATGTTTTTAATAAACTCGGCACTCCTTGAGTTTACTTTCAACCTTGATTCGGTTATGGTTAATTCCTAATGCTAATTTATACTTCCTCCCGAAGCTTCATGAGATTGCCTTTGACTTTAAACAACATTGTTGACAAAGGACTACTGATGCTAAACATATCGTCGATGTGGTTCCATCCGAAGTTTCCACCCCTTGATGGTGATTTTACTCCTCGAGTAACCAACTTGTTGGGAGATTCATATCTCTTATGTCCGTCTAGACCACACCTATAACACACCTTTCCGGTCTTCCAACAATCCCTCCTTATATGACCTGATGCTCCACACTTCATATGATTTGTTTATTTCGTTTTGATGCATCATGCTTTGATGTACCACTTGTGGATATGAATCTAGGTATAAAAATTAAGTTTGAGGTTAAGTTAGTAAATTAGAACTACTTCGGTTCCCTTTTATCTCTTTTCTTGGCTAATTTCTTCCTCTCTTCCAATAGCATCTTGTAATAATGCTCGAAAGTAATTGCTATATCAGACAGCTCTTGGAAACGTTGTGTTGCAGTCCCTCGTATTTTCATCTTCATATAAGGGTTTAGTCCTTCCAAGAACCTTTTCTTGCGCTTCTCCTATGTATTTACCTCATCAACTTCATAGCGAGATAATTGACTAAACTTGCTAATATATTTCATCACGGTTTCATCATTTTGTCGTAAGTCCTTGAATTCTCTCCTCTTAAATTCCATAATGCTCTCTGGAACATGATATGCATGAAACTTCTACTTGAATTCTTCCCAAGTGAATATCTCTTATGGTGTGAGCATGGCTAATTGATTTTCCCACCGATTTGCAGCAGGTCCGGATAGAATAAATGTTGCATAACGTAAATTCTCCTCATCATTGCATCCAACTGTTTTAAGCTTCCTTTCTGTATCCGTTAGCCAATCCTCCGCATCCATAGGTTCTGGTGCAGATGCAAAAGGAATTGGTTTGGCATTCTGGAAATCAGAAAGACTTACTCTGATATCTTTGTTTTCCTCTCTGGGTCCAATTCGTTTGAGTATCTCCTGCATGAAATTATTCTGGTACTCTTGAATCATTTTCATGTATTGCATGGAATTCTCCTCTGTCAACGGACGAGTTGATGGCCGAGTTGCAATTACATCCACATTACTTTCCCTATGCTTTGCTTCTTGCTCCAAACGCTATCCTTCAAACCCAGCTTCTACTCACGTATCCATACACTCTCTAGTCCTGTTACATAAAGCGAATACTCATACTTAGATCATGCATATGTTTTATGAGCTCAACTCTATGCACAATTTTTTTTCCATACAATCCCCCAAAAAGAGGGATCGGGTTCCATTATCATCAGACAATGGAACAACAACCACAAACACACAAACGTAGTACTGACCCACCTAGGGGGTCAAAACGACTTAAGGAATCCATATTACAAACCAAACAAACTAAACAGACAAAAGGGAGAAGGCTGGAGACGCAAGAACACCGCCCTTAGGCTAGTGGGGAACAGTATTATCAAACACAACGAGGAGCTATTAGACCAAGCGAAGAAAGCCACGTGATACGCCAACACAATCTTCTCACAAACCAGCTTTTCAGGTTCTCCTTCTTTTCTCCCGCCCCCTTTCTAGTTCCGGAGCTTCATGAGTACGATCATCAGGGATTGCTGGCAGTCCCAGAAAAGGAACAAGAGCCACATCCATAGCCGCCGCATCACCAACAGATTACATTGAGTATCGCCCACTTGCAACACCGCCCGGTCTTCCTCCCCATGCAGCCCTGCCCAATAACGAATGAACACACATGCACATATAACCAAATCAACAGGCGAATTAATAAGCTTTTTTTTCAAAACAAGCCATATTCCTGAGCTTCCAAATAGCCCAACAAATTGCCGCCACCACCGTAATCTGCACATTCCTGCTGATGCCCAAAAACTGTGAAGCCCACCAAAAGTACCGAGAAAAGGACCCAGGCCTATTCGCAGCACCAATAGCTCTGGCAACCACCCCCCAAACATATCTGGCTGCCACACAAGAAAATAACAAATGCCCAATGTTTTCATCCTCACTACAAAATCTACAAGTAAAATCTCCTACCCAATTCTTCTTCCTCATGTTATCTTTGGTGAGAATAGCATTGTGCCAGATAAGCCACAACCAAATTTTAATCTTCAGGGGAATTTTAGCTTTCCACAGATGTTTGAAACTTCTATCAATCCCTATATTCGACAAATGTGTGTACATCGACTTAACAGAAAACTTGCCAGATTTATTCCACATCCACGGCTCGCTCTTTTTCCTGATTCAAACTCACCCCAGACAACAGATTTTTCAATTGTTCCTGATGATTCAACCCATCAACATCCAACCACCTTCTAAAAGATCATCTCCACCCTTTTCTTGCCATATCAGCCACAGTGATCGTTTGATTCTGGCAAATATCAAACAAGTCAGGGAACTTATCCTTCAAAGTCATATCCAGAAACCAAGCATCATGCCAGAAATCAGTCAACTCCCCATTACCAATTTTCATTTTCCTACCAGCCAAATAAAGATCCCTAATCTTAATCAAATCATTCCAACATGGAGAATCATTCTGCCTGTGTTTCACAGCACTGATCCCTCCTCTCTTCAAATACTTCTTTCTCACAAAAAACTTGCCATGGACCCTCCTCAGCTTCAAGGCACCACCACCACTTACAAAGCAAGCAAATGTTAAAAAGTCTAATGTTTTAAATCCCCAGTCCTCCTTTTTCCTGGGTCTACACACATATTTCCATTTAACCAGATGATATTTTCTTTTTCCCACCTCCCCATACAAAAAGAAGGCTCTAGTTTGTTTCTCAATTTCTTCCACATTTGTTTTGTGTAAAAGAAACATAGTCATGGGATAAACAACCACACTGGAAACACAAGCAGTGATTTTAACATGCCTCCCTCCCAGAGATAAAGCACCCCCCATCCATCCATCTAACTTTTTCTTCAACCTGTCTCCAATAAAACTCATCTCAGCCACTGTGCATCTCCTGCTACAAACCGGCAACCCCAAATATTTAATTGGCCAACTACCTTTCTGACAGTTGAACATTTAAGCATAATTGTAAAGTTTCTCCACATCATCCAACACCATCATCACCTCACTCTTCTCAAAATTAATCTTGAGACCAGACATGGATTCAAACAAATACAACAGCAACTTCAAGTTTCTAGCCCCCTCAGGATCATCTTTAATAAAAAGTATGGTATCATCAGCATATTGCAAAATAGCAATCCCTTTATCAAACAGATTATCAACCAACCCTGTAAACAACCCACCAGCCTGTGCATTAAGCACCATCTTAGCCAAACATTCCCCAGCCAAATTGAATAAGAATGGAGAAAAAGGATCTCCTTGTTTGACCCCTTTATAACTGCCAAAGTAAGGGCCAGTTTCCCCATTCACTTTAACACTGAGAGTACCCTGAGTCACAGCACTTTTTAACCAAATCATCCAATCCTCACTGAAACCTTTCTGCTTACAACAATAAAACAAAAAATCCCAATTGACTTTGTCATAAGCTTTCTCAAAGTCAATTTTCAACACCACACCCTATTGCTTCTGGCTTTTTGATTCTTTCAAGATCTCATGTAACAAAGTCACTCCATCTGCAATAAACCTCCCTTTAATAAAAGCAGTCTGACATGTGTCAATTAATTTCCCCATTACAGGCTCAGTTCTAACTGTCAGAGTCTTAGTAAAAATCTTAAACAAAACTTGGAGCAGACAAATAGGTCTATATTTCTGGATTCTATCAGCATCATCACCTTTGGGCAACAAAGTAATCACCCCATAGTTAATTCTCCTCAAATCAATCTTATGAGCAAAAAAATCTTCAAACACAGCCATAACATCTGTTTTTATAACCATCCAACAATGTTGATAGAATTCAATAGGAATCCCATCGTACAATGACTTTATTTTTCTCCATCGATCAATAACCTCCTTAACCTCTTTCTCAAGAATGGTACCCCCATCTTTTCCCTATCCTCATCATTAAGCTTCTCCCAATCTTGCCAATTGTCATCTGCAAGCCTAATAGAGAACCCACCAGCAGGACCAAACAAAGTTTTATAATAATTAGTGGCATGCTGCAGGAGATCATGAGTCCCCTGAATCTCATTCTCCCCATCTTTCATAGAAAAGATCATTTTCTTTCTTCTCACCCCATTAGCAATCCTATGAAAATACTCAGTGTTATTATCACCTTTTAGCAACCAATTATCCCTCGATCTCTGCTGCCAAAATATCTCCTCATTCTCATACACTTCTAGCATTTCTTTCTAAATAACTGCTTTTCATTTAAGTTGTTCAACAGTAAGCAAAATCAACTCCTCAAATCTTTCCAATTCCTGAAGCTCCTCCACCAATCTCTTCTTCTTTTTTTATCCTCATCCCTTATATGAGCACCCCATCCTTTCAGATCATTTCTGACATTCTTAAATTTCTTATGCAGCTTATCAAGACTGTTTTTACCATTCACACGTTTTTTCCAAAATTTCTCCACCCTGATCAAAAAATCATCACAGTGTAACCAGCTTTTTTCAAATTTGAATTCCCTGCCACCATTTTCCTGCCCTTCCATAGTATCCAGGATCAAAGGACTATGATCAGAAACTTCTCTAGACAACTTATGCACTGTAGTAAGAGGAAACAACTTCTCCCATTCCTTACAAACTAATATTCTATCCAACTTCTCCAAAGTAGGATTTTTCTGGTTGTTGGACCATGTAAACTGCCCTCCAGACATGAGAATCTCCCTTAAACCATATGCATTAATAATCAAATTAAACATGTGCCCCCACCTATTCAAAGAATGACCCTTATTTTTCTCAGAAACACACCTGATCACATTAAAATCACCACCCACCAACAAAGGAATAGATTCATCCTGACAAACATCAGCTAACTCTAATAAAAACTCCTCTTTATTCTCCTCTTGAGCAGCCCCACATACTACCACCAAATGCCACTGAATTTGTTTCAAAACATCAAACACCTTCATCTTAACATGGAATCTGCCCACAGACACATCAAGCTGAGTTAGTTTAGAGGAACGTAGGCCCCCCAAAATGCCCCCCAGATCTTCCCACAGAAGGCAGCCAACTCCAAGAGAATTGATTCATAGGATCAATTCTCCTAAAAAAATCATTAGAATAATCCTTCTTAATAGTTTCTTGCAAACCAATGAAGTCCACTCTCTCCTATCTCAACAAATTATTCAAATAAGCACTCACACCCTTCTTACCCACACCTCTAATATTCAAAATAACACCTATCATAATACAGATTTTCTCTCTCTTGTTCTAGTCACAACACCACTCATAGGGTGATAGTTGTGAACCTTCACAGCAGCAGCTTTTAACTTTCTATCCTTCATACCAGAACCAACTCTCAACTTTTTATTTTTTTTCCTAGAAACCACAGGAGTAAAATCCTCCTCATCATTACTATCACCCTTCCAGTCCAGAAACAAGACCTTATCATTCAAATCAACCTCAACCTCATTCTCTACCTGTCTCCTATCCTGCAAACTATGCCTAGCAATTTCTAATTCTTTCAGAGAATTAATATTATCCAAAGATATAGAAGAAGCATCTATCCCCATCTCCAAAGCTCTATGCATAATGATATCATCATCCAGTGCAGCAAAAGAATTATGTAAAGTTAAATTTGTACCTGATAAATCTCTAGGAGGTTGTTGAGACAAATGCCTTTCAGCCATGTTTCTAGCCCCACCTTGATCAGCCACCCTTGAACTCATCCTTATAACTTGTTCTTCTACACCAGCCACATGCTCAGACTGAGAACCCACACTTTCCTGAGTAGAAACATCAGGTTGAGACAGGTCAACAGCCACCACTTCCTGGTCTTGATTGACAACCTCCATATCTTGAGCTCCCTCCATCACAGACCCCCCATCAATCCCTTTTTTCCACTATCAGAAAAAGAGCCAAAGGATTCATCAGTAGACACATTGTCATCTTTTATCTGGGCACCCTCATCCTGTTCTTCTTCATCTTCCAACAAATGACCATATTTCTTCCTGAGCTCATAGTATTTATCACTGCTCCTATCCTTCAACAAACCCCTGATAAAGTCATCAAACCTCTGAGGACCAGCAACAACCTCAATACTGGGTTCTTTAACCAAGGTAGATGATAAATTCTGGATGACTTCCATGTGAACATCACCCAACCCACCACTATCTGACACAGCCTCCTGAGTACCAACTTGTAGTCCCACATCAGTTGTTCTGGTTTGAGTAACTGTCCCACCACCATTGTCACCTTCCACATTCTCTCTGATAACTATCCCTCTTGAACGACCATCACCTCCAGAGCTAGCCCAAATGTTAGCCATTTTGGTCCCAAAAGAAACCCCCCAGAATCCTCCTGCTCCACCACAACCTGTTTACCCTTGTCCAGCCCAGCTCCACTAGCATCACCACCACCATGTTGGCGACAACCAGCAACCCCACCACTACCTGCACCAGGTCCAGTCCTTTGCCCACTATTTCCATCAGGCCTCCTATGCTCAGCTTCCTCCTCAGTCCTCTTATCCAGCACATTATCACCATCCTGTACATCAATACCCATAGAAGAAGGCAAGGTGGGCACATCATCAGGAGCAAAAATCTCCCTAGTGTATTTGAATTCATAAATTCCTCCCTGCATCTCCCCCCTTCTGGTATTAGGAACCAGAGATACATCCAGACAAGCAATCTTCACCCTCACATAAGCCAAATTCCTCAAACTGTTCCTGTCCAGGGCCAATGGCTTGCCCACCAAAGAAGCAACATAGAAAACAGTTGATTTCTCCCTGTATTTCATAGGAATACCAACAATCCTAAACCAGGCCTCCTCCAACCATTCAACAGGTTCTAGGTCCCCATTCCACTTAGACAATTGGATAACAGCATCAGGAATTGTTTTCATAAACACCTTCCCAAAGTGGAAATCATCAATTGATATGGTAGAAGGAAATCTCATCAAAAACTCCACATCATTAATAGGCCTAGCATTAAATCTCCACCCAGACCCCAAAGCATCAGCCCACACTTGAAATTCCTTCTCCAAATCTTTCCCAGTAACATCACCTCTGACCACACTTATATGAGCATAATGAAGCTGCTCCATAGACTGAACATTAGATTCTACAACAGGAATAGAATGAAAGCCCTGTTCAAAATCAGTACTGCCAAAGAAAAGAGGAACATATTCCCAAGGTTTCCTCTCTTGACAGACCAAAATGCTATGATCCTTCCCACAGTTCTCACACACCACTTCCTCCTGAATCACATCCAACAACTGTAAATCTCCAGAAGCTCCAGCCACATTACCATCCCTCGGCACACTTACTACTGGTGGTGGTACATAGGACCCCACCAGAGTAGTGGCAACAACATCTGATTGATTAATTGACATGATCGGAGACAAATTCACAGGGCGATTCCCCCCAACAAGCACATTAACAGAAGTTGACGCAGAGGTGTTCAAGCCAAAAACAGAACGAGTCACAGGAACAGATGTGTTCATCACAACCCTAGGTATAGCAACCTGCTCCACCGTACGAGCAAAAACCGGCTCTCCTCTCCTAGGGTTCGTATCAGAATTACCTGATCTGCCTGGGAACGACGAAGCAGTAGCATCCGACCCTGATCCTTGCTGCATCTCCGGACGGTGACTCCAACGGCCCCGATTGCGAGCCTGCTCTGCTTCACGACGGCGAGCCTTAGACAGAACCCCTTCCCGCGCCATGGCTTCCCTGCGCTGATCCTCCAATCTGGCCTCATTTTCCGCCTGCCGCAACTCATCCCTGTGCCTCGCATCGCGACGCCGTTCCTGCTCCCGGATCCAACCACTTTCTCTATGATCCTCTTCCAGCCCCCTACGATCAATAGGGAAACGACCTTGTCCATACCCAGATCCAAATCTGCTCGCATAGGGACCAAATCGGACTGGAGGACGAGACGGGGAACCACGCCCACCACGAAACCGCCGATCCATGGCAGAATCCACAGCCACAACCTGAGCGAAAGATCTGTTATCTCCCGAAACAACCCCACTCCACCTCACCGGAGAAACAGCACGCGGCGACGAAGGATGGAGAATTGGAGGCTCCCGGACGAAAACCACTCTACACACACCACGAGATCTGGAATTTGCGAGAGACAGAGGAGAAACGGCTCTCGATCTAGGGTTAGAGAAAATGGAATGCGGAGAGGAAACTGACTGGATATCGTGCTCCGGCGTACTAGTACCCCTCACCTCACCTGGCAGGTGGCCCTCCTCCACCGACGCCCCACCGTCAGCGCCCGCACCTCTCCTGGAACCGCCGAGCGTATCAGACGGCACGACGCCAAGATAGGGCGACGCACCGGCGACACCGCGAGGAACTGCCCCCTGCACCACCAATGCTAGACCCACGAGAACGTGCCAACCCTCGTGTACCAAACGCGTCCCGTACGAAATATCCACCATCGAACACCAACTCGCCAGAATCCGCCCCAAAACATCCCGTAGCGACACCTATCCCGAATCTTCCCTCGAGATCGAGCCCTGTCGATAAGGACTGATCGCTGTACCAGCCACAACCTTGATTATGGCCCTCCAACTCCCGATCAATCCAAGGTGATCACCGGAGGAAACTGCCGTCGGGGATAGAGAGAGGAGAGGAGAGGAGCCATCCAAAAGATTAAAGTCGCCAACTCTATGCACAATGCTAGTCACACAAGGAAATCAAGAACCAAATCCAAATAACAATCAAACCTATACCATGTATTATACATGGTTTTATAAGCTATTACAAACAATCCTCACAACTATGGTTTGACTCTCACTTAGTACATTATTTGTATGTTACAAGTACTTACTTTCTCAAATAAGCATGCTCTCATTTCTTAGGTCATGTCTCTGAAACACTACGATGCACATTACTGGAGATGTACATTATTTAAGCTCATTACTTCTATGGATTGCCTCTTCTTACTTTTCTCTCTCTTTTTAGTGCTTCCTGGAATTCCGTCCATGATGACGTGAAGTCCGACGACTACCTTATGGAGTATATAGACATCCAGAGGGTGCGCACTCTTAATTATAAGTACTTAGATTGAGGTTAGCCATTGAGAAATGACTAGAAAATGCGTGATCTTCCATGGAATTCTCATGTCCACCTTCAAACGCACTTTCAAAGTAAGATATATTCTCTGCTTTTTCCTTGATTCAGTCATACATATAGATGTAATAACTATCAATGCCTTCTACCAGGTCAATAGGATTGGTACTACCCCCATATGGATCATAGGTTCCATGCTAATCTAGCTGATTTCCACTCCCTTACTAGGATTACAGGGTATGAGATTCTCCCTGGTTCCAGTGTAATATTCTACTCCGCATCCATCGTAATTCCCAACTGGAATACTTGGATTGGATGTTTCCTAAGTTTCTTGTTTTGTCTCCTATTTGACCCTTAGGTCTACATGTTTTTGAGGTTCATCCCTATAATAGGCATAGGTTTGGATTTGTGGATCATCAAACTTATTCTCTTCATACACCTCTCTCGAGAAGACTGTTCTAAGATGCCTAGCTTCTCTATCGAACTCCTTTTTGCATTCTATTGCTTTAGTAGGATCAACATAATCCTCAAGGTTGTATCCAACTCCTAGACTAGAACCTAATGTGTGTCATGGTAGGTATTGAGTAATGTCCTATTATGATCTATGTATTCAGCAACTAGGGTAGATCTAGTCGGCACAATTACAGCATGATCCACCTTAAGTTACGAATTTATGGAATCTTGAGGTATCATAGTAGGATTACTACCTACCAATTTCCTTGGATTCTTGTTTTCGAAGCCTGATTATTGATTCTAAAACTGCAATTTGATACGCCGCCTCCATATATCTCATCTTCCCAAATGGCATTTCTTCACTCATACCGAACTTTTTGGTAAGATAAGCACTACACGGTACTTGACTAACACTCTCCCGTAATGGCAAATGTAAACCTTGACGAAAATCGAGATTTGCAATTCCATATTCCATAAAAGTTGACTCAAAAGTTCTGTCCAAACACCTACATAGTCCTATACATCACTTGAACATTCTGTTTTGAGTACCGAGATGTGATTCCTTACGGTAGGTAAGAGATTATAATTAGTCCTACTAGGTTATAACTTAGTATTATTACCCAAATTGCATCATAATAAAGAATTATCGCACTAGAAACATGACAATGTAATTCTCAAGTAAATAATCATCATATTTCTAGAGAACTCTTTACTGTTGCTAACATACTTCCTACAAGTTCTACCCATTTAATATGTTTCCAACCTAAGGTCAAAGCTTTTTCTCTGATACCAGCTGTGGTGACCCGGCATACCAATGTATGTTGTAGTATACTATAGTCGTGGACATAACACTCACGGAGCACCATTCCGCAAATATTACATCCTCAGAGTGGTGAAAAGGATACAGATGCCGCCTAGAGGGGGGGTGAATAGGCGGTTTAAAACTTTTACGAGATGGGCTTAACAAAGGAAGAATAAAACTAGAGTTTACTTTGTCAAGCACAAAACCTATATAAACTATGGTTCACCTATGTGCACCAACAACTTATGCTAAGCAAAACAAGCAACTATGTGATAGCTAGATA
Organism: Avena longiglumis; assembly: GCA_030063025.1. Lineage (NCBI taxonomy): Eukaryota > Viridiplantae > Streptophyta > Magnoliopsida > Poales > Poaceae > Avena > Avena longiglumis. The sequence continues at coordinate 184,673,904 of CP125974.1, read as the reverse complement.
TAACAATTCAAGCACAAAGGCTATCACAAAGTAAAGTGCATAAGTAAATAGCTCGGGTATAGAGATAACCGAGGCACACGGAGACGATGATTTATTACCGAGTTCCTCCCATAAAGAGAGTACGTCTCGTTGGAGAGGGGGTGGTATCAAACCACCTACGCCACAAAAGGCCTCCCTTATTCTCCGGTGAATCTCATCCCAACGGGATCGATCCACACTTCCACTATCGGTGCACTTGTCGGTGGCAACCGGAACCTCTCACAAGGTTGGGGCACTTCTCCACAACTTAATCGGAGGCTCCCAACAAACGCTACCAAGGCTACAACCTGCAACACCAACAAACCGTCTAGGGTTCCAAGAACCCAAGAGTAAAAACCTTCTCAACTTTCACTCACCAAATGCTCCGAGGAGAACTCAAACCGATGCACCAAATGCAATGGAAAGAACACAGAAAGTGCTCAAGTCCTTCTCTCCCAAATTCCACAAAAGCTACAAAAGCTAGTGGGAGAATAAGAGAGGAAGAACACACGAGGAAATCCACAAAAGAAACCCCAAGATCTAGATCCCAATATGTTCCCCTCACATAGAGGAGAGATGGATTGGTGGAGTTGTAGATCTAGATATCCCCTTTCAAATCCCCCCAAAAGATTCAAGAAATATGGGAGGGATTGAGAGTATTTGCAAGCTCTTGAAGGTCAAAACAATGGAGGAGAGAGAGAATGCAAGCAACAAGCCTAAGGAGGAAGAAGGGGTCTATTTATACCACTCCCCAACGAAATATGACCGTTTGGGACCTTCCAGGCCGGATAATCCGCCCCTCCCCCGGATATTCCGGGTTCCCCGGGCCAAAAAAATGGCTAAGGACTTCGCGGCGCGACTCTCAGTATAGGGGCGGATATTTGGGGCGGATAATCCGCCCCCGAAGGACCAGAAAATCCGCCCCCATTATTGGGAGCCATGCCTCAAAGTCCTTAGCCGTTTTTCAAAAATTGGGCCGGATAATCCGCCCCCATGGCCGGATAATCCGCCCCCCTGAAAACTGGCAGGAACAGCAAAACTGAAACCATCATAACTTTTTCATTCAGACTCCGATTTTGATGATCTTGGGATCGTTTCGAAGATAGTAACGAGCTATAGAAGATCATGCAGGGAACCATAATAGTCCAGTAAGGGAGGATAGAACCAAATGATGAAAGGTTTAACCTATCTATAAAAGACAAACCGGTAAAACCTCCAATATCGAAAACACAATAGAGAATGCATGTGAAATCCGTTTTCGATGAATTTAAGCTTGTCATAGAGATTGACACAATATATAAATCCTCTCATGGATAAGAACCAAATAAGAACCAAGAAATATGATGCCAAGTATGCAAAGGTTTGAGCTCTCACCGAGGGATATGATCAAGTTACTCACTTGAGAGCCCCTCTTGATAGTACGGTTATCTATCCTATGAACCGGTCTCTCCAACTAACACGGCGAGACCAGTGAGAAAGAAACCCTATCAATATCAAACCTTTGCCTTGTATATTCCACACCTCAGGATGGAGCACCTTTCTTGATTGCACTAGCTTGGTGAAGATGCTCCCCCATACTCCACTATGGAAGAGTATCTCTTTTAGGCATATCTTCACATATCCATGATCACCATAAGGATGGAACGATACACTTGAGATCATCTTAAGAAACCTTGATCAACACTTGATCTTCTTCACTTTATTCCTATTCCAACCTTGAAGCCACCATATGGTTCAAGCATTGTCTATGGACAAATCCTACAAGTAAAACTCAATGCAAACATAAGTCCATAAATTTTTTTCATTAATTACCAAAACCACACATGGGGGCACGCGTGTTCTTTCAATCTCCCCCATTTTGGTAATTGATGACAATCCTTTGAGAGGGTTTATATAATCAACTTAACGAAAAAATGGTTGCGCCAACATCAAATACTACACAAGTATGTGATGTTGGTACGCCCATAATATATAGAGCAAGATCCCCCACAATATATGCGTGTGTGATGAACCATTACCGTTGGTGGAGTTTCCTCTATATATTCAACATGCAAATCAACAATAAATATGCAAGAGCATGAGAGGCAAATGCTTAAGAAAAAACTTCCCTTAAACCCTCCAAAACATCTCCCCCATTGGCATCGATTGCCAAAATGGGTGAATAGTTCTAGACGACCAATATAGTAATAATTCCTCCAAAGGTGTGTCTTCGCACATATACTATGATGAATACTTGGGAGGGAGTAGAACTATATCGAGGACGTGAAGATTGCCAAAGGAATAAAATAAAAGACGCAAGCAATCACAAGATCCGACAAACCAATTTGAAAACAACAAATGAGTCCAAATGGAAACTACAAGATATTATGATATGAGCAAAAGAGTGTTTTAAATAACAAATAGAGAAGCTCCCCAATATTTGTGCACAATTTTAAATTAAATGCATTGGAATACATAATGCACAAATATGGAATCCTTGTTCCCCCATAAGAATTTAAAACACAACACATGAAAGATCAAATAAATGCTTAAATAAAATAGAGAAGCTCCCCAAGATTTGTGCATACTTTAAAATCGGTGTGTTTAAATACAAAAATGCACAAATATGGAATCCTCACTCCCCCATAAACATTTAAGACACAATAAATGAGACAGAAGATAAATGAGCATTATTAAATGAATTAGATGAGCTCCCCAAAGATAATGCACCAATTATGATAATTGCATTTGGGAACAAGGTGCATAATCATGGAATCCTCACTCATCCAAGTTCATTGAACAATACAAGGCATGAAATAACAAATATGAGTGCCCAAAGATGCAAACAATAGGAACAAGCACCCATAGGCAATTAAATTTGGAAGCCACCAAAGAATCAAAAGGAATAGAAAGGTGGTCTCCAAGGATTAAAAATCAACTAACATTATCTTCACATATGTGTGTATGTTTCTAAATGGATAACATCACAAAAACATATGCCCATAACGAAACAAGCACACACAAGGAAGATATACAATAAATCACATAAAAGGACAAAACCAACTCCCAAAAAGAGTAAGGTTCCAACAAGTAAACCAAACTCTCCAAACTTTTCGTGATGGCACAAAATACCAAAACGAATATATTAAACTTCCAAGCACATAAAACCCGATATGGATCAAACAAGGAAGCATAAAAAGATTGTTCTAGATAATATAGGAGAGCTCACCCATAAGTAGTACATTATATAGAATTTTCTTTTGAATGCAAAATGCACACAAATGGGATCATCACTACTACCTACAATAAGTAAAACACAATAGGACATGAATAAAATAAGAAGATCCAAAAGAAGCAAGGAAGGCTTAGGAGACAACACAAAACATTTTCTTAGCCAAAGATAGGATAAAATTAAACAAAGGCCAAAGTGAATATGATCAATAAATTCTACCATAAATTGAGTACTCATTGTCCAAGGACAAGAAATATTGGGAATAATTTTCCCAAGGTAGCTTGCATGGATATCCAAGATCATAGTCACAACAAGAAGAATATAACAAAATATAAGAATTAAGCATGATACTTCGAACAAGATTCTTGGTAGCTTCCAATAGTCACACAATCACTAGTGATTAGATTAACTTGAAGCAAATGGTTTCCATGATGATATAGAGATCTAAATATGAGGAAACACATACCAAGAAACACTCTCATATACAAGATCCAAAATATGATTAATAAATGCATTCAAGAAAATTGGAACTTGTAAGAGCAAATGCGTCACATAGGCTCTAGATAATTATCCATATCAATTCTAAGTGACACAACCTCGAATATTCACATTTTTTAGGATTGTAATATGCACTAAGCATATGACTCCCCCATAATGTGATACTACCATAAAACCAACACGAGGCAATGGATCCAAATAGATATAATTAATGGACATTATATAAATTAAATTTCTCATGTACACACATTTTTAGGATTGTGGAATGCCCGAGCATAACACTCCCCCAAAATGGGATAGTCCATTAATCTCTCACAAGAGCCAAATAAGATACCAAATATAACCAAGAAAGGCTCAACCATAAGAAACACACATACATGGTGTGCCACCTAATCATACACAAAAATATGCTTGATTCCTCAAGATAATTAAGTGGAAATCACAACATGTACAAGAGCATGGAAGATACAAAACCAACACATGCACAAGGGGGCGAGTAACTTTCAATGTAATGAGTTAAGCATATGTTACCGCAAGGAGGAACATTGGATATATAGTAGAGGCAATATAATCCACATGACTTGACTTGACAATTACACTAGATGAAGATCCCTCAATTCTTCATAATGTAACCAAGTCTCCAATGCCCTCCAACCAACACCTATTGATCAAGTTTTAGCTAGATGGTCCCCAACCAAGTTGGGTCCTAAGAAGTTAGTAACAATAGGCTTGGCCACCCAAATGGTTCTTTTCTTGACACCACATTGGGCACCAACAAATTTGGCAAACACATTGCCAACCTCATCCTTACAAAGAGAATAAGCATCATCAATAATGATAGGATTGGATGAGGAGATACCAATAGTGCATGAGGAAGAAATGTGCCCCTTCTCACGGCATATGTAGCAAGTTCTTATCTTGCCATCTTTCTTCTTAGGTGAAGCCACAACTCGAGGAAGAGCTCGAGTAGTCCTCTTAGGAAGAGGCCCGTCAATGTCTTGAGGTGGGGTTTGAGGCCGCTTCCCTTGTTGCTTCACACTAAGAGGCTTTTTCTTCAATGGGCAAGATCTAACATGGTGCCCTTCTTCCTTGCACTTGAAGCAAACAATGTTGGCTGGATTCTTGACTTGAACTTGGCCATTTTTCTTGTTTCCCTTATGCTTCAACTTGATAGTGGACTTGTTCTTGACATTGGAGTTGAATCCAAGCCCACTCTTATCATTGGGGGATTTTTGCACACTCAAGATTTTGTCGAGTGCGGCCTTCCCTTGATGACCCTTTTTCAAGTCATTCTTCAAAGAAGTGACTTGATCCTTGAGCTCTTTGATTTCCTCTACATGGTTAGTTTCAAAAAAAGTACTAGAGGAAGTAGATGCTACATTGTTAGAGCAACAAGGCACATAATGTAATTCATCACGAGATATAGCATGGTTGTGAGAGGATGAATTACAAGGACTAGCACATGACAATATAACATTTGGAGTAGATATAGTGCTAATGTCCACATGAGGTCCAGTAGATGTTACCTTTGACACGATGGCCTCATGATCTAACTTTAGCCTACCATGGGAGACTAGAAGATCCTCATGCGAGCTCGAGAGCTTAACATGACTTTATTCTAATTTCCCATAGTTGCTAGTTAGCAACACAAGTTGATCCTTTAGCTCAACATTCTCTTTCAAAATAGATGCTTCACAAGAAATAGAGTTAGTAGCACAAGCATCATCACTATTAGCAAGATGTGAGGGCAACTTGGCAAGCTCTTTTGAGTATGAAGCTTTAAGTTGCTCATGCGACTCGGTGAGTTTGATGAGCTCCCTCTTAACGACCCGAGAGCCATTTTCGAGGTGCTTAAAATCCTCAACAAGTTTAGCATAAGCAACGTCAAGTTCATCATTTTTAATCTTGAAGGAGTTTGCCACCGCAAGTTCTCTATCATGGTATTCCTTTACTCTAGATAATTCTAGAGTAAAAGTCTCCTCAAGAGATTCTTTGGTGGTTTGTTCTTCTTCAAGGGAGTCCTTTAGTTGAGCAATTTCATTAGCATACTCACGCTCAAGCGCAAACTTTTCATCAATTATGTTTTCTTGCTCCTCAATTTGTGATTCTAACTTATCAATATGTTCCTTGCTCTTAATAGCAAAGTCCAAGATTTCAACAAAGTTAGAGCATGCAATATTGTTCTTAACAACGGCACGATAAAAAATCTCACCCTTTTCATATAAATCATCAATATCAAGCTCTTCTTCCACATTATCCACATCCTCCTCATCACAAGAGGTAATGGGTTCCAAAGTAGGAGTTACCTTTGAATCCCTAGCCATAAGGCATAGGTGGGTACCGGAAGAAGGTGAAGACGAGATTACATTTGTCGCTTCATTCAAAACCTTGTCTTGGCCCATAGAATCTTCGGTTTCCTCTACATGGTTAGCAACACGAGTACTAGAGGAAATAGAAGCATTTTTATCACGGCAACAAGAAAACACAATCATATCATCATGAGATTTATTCAAGTCATTTCTACATGATATTCAAGGACTATTAACACAAGCATGTAAGAAGTTTCTAGTGCTAGAAGTGTTAAAGTCCAAAGATAGATCATTGCAACTAGATAGAGATGATGGATTATAAATAGTAAGCACACTATCCAAATTGCAATTTCTATCACCACTCACCATATCATTACCTTGTGAAAAATCACATGTTGGTGAAGTGGTAGAAGATGAGAACTCATCTTGACCGGAAGTGGAAGCAACACAATCATCCTCAACAATATTGGACACAACATATTTATCTTGAAGTTTTGTCCATAACTCATGAGCGCTCCAAAAAGGAATGATTGAAGAGGTAACTACATAGCTCAAAGCATTAACAAGCACATTAGAAGCTTGAGCATCGAGATAAAAGTTTTTCTCATCCCCACAAGATAGATTTTTGAAATCCATAGGAGGAGAAAAACCTATATCTACAATACGCTCCAAATTTGGGTCCATGTCCCGAAAATGAATAAGCATACGAGTTTTCCATATATCATAATTTGTGCCATCGAATAAGAACATGTCATTGTGCACTAATTCCCTAGCCAACATATTTACTCTCAAGGCGGTGAAGCCTAAAATGAGAGACCGGGATCTGATACCAATTGAAAAGGATACAGATGCCGCCTAGAGGGGGCGAATAGGCGGTTTAAAACTTTTACGAGATGGGCTTAACAAAGGCGGAATAAAACTAGCGTTTACTTTGTCAAGAAAAAAATCTATATAAACTATGGTTCACCTATGTGCACCAACAACTTATGCTAAGCAAAACAAGCAACTATGTGATAGCTAGATATAATAATTCAAGAACGAAGGCTATCACAAAGTAAAGTGCATAAGTAAATAGCTCGGGTATAGAGATAACCGAGGCACACAGAGACGATGATTTATTACCGAGTTCCTCCCATAAAGAGAGTACGTCTCGTTGGAGAGGGTGGTATCAAACCACCTACGCCACAAAAGGCCTCCCTTATTCTCCGGTGAATCTCACCCTAACGGGATCGATCCACACTTCCACTATCGGTTCACTTGTCGGTGGCAACCGGAACCTCTCACAAGGTTGGGGCACTTCTCCCCAACTTAATCGGAGGCTCCCAACAAACGCCACCAAGGCCACAACCTGCAACACCAACAAACCGTCTAGGGTTCCAAGAACCCAAGAGTAAAAAGCTTCTCAACTTTCACTCACCAAATCCTCCGAGGAGAACTCAAACCGATGCACCAAATGCAATGGCAAGAACACAGAAAGTGCTCAAGTCCTTGTCTCCCAAATTCCACAAAAGCTACAAAAGCTAGTGGGAGAATAAGAGAGGAAGAACACACGAGGAAATCCACAAAAGAAACCCCAAGATCTAGATCCCAATATGTTCCCCTCACATAGAGGAGAGATGGATTGGTGGAGTTGTAGATCTAGATCTCCCCTTTCAAATCCCCCCAAAAGATTCAAGAAATATGGGAGGGATTGAGAGTATTTGCAAGCTCTTGAAGGTCAAAACAATGGAGGAGAGAGAGAATGCAAGCAACAAGCCTAAGGAGGAAGAAGGGGTCTATTTATACCACTCCCCAACGAAATATGACCGTTTGGGACCTTCCAGGCCGGATAATCCGCCCCTCCCCCGGATATTCCGGGTTCCCCGGGCCAAAAAATGGCTAAGGACTTCGCGGCGCGACTCTCAGTATAGGGGCGGATATTTGGGGCGGATAATCCGCCCCCGAAGGACCAGAAAATCCGCCCCCATTATTGGGAGCCATGCCTCAAAGTCCTTAGCCGTTTTTCAAAAATTGGGCCGGATAATCCGCCCCCATGGCCGGATAATCCGCCCCCCTGAAAACTGGCAGGAACAGCAAAACTGAAACCATCATAACTTTTTCATTCAGACTCCGATTTTGATGATCTTGGGCTCGTTTCGAAGATAGTAACGAGCTATAGAAGATCATGCAGGGAACCATAATATTCCAGTAAGGGAGGATAGAACCAAATGATGAAAGGTTTAACCTATCTATAAAAGACAAACCGGTAAAACCTCCAATATCGAAAACACAATAGAGAATGCATGTGAAATCCGTCTTCGATGAATTTAAGCTTGTCATAGAGATTGACACAATATCTAAATCCTCTCATGGATAAGAACCAAATAAGAACCGAGAAATATGATGCCAAGTATGCAAAGGTTTGAGCTCTCACCGAGCGATATGATCAAGTTACTCACTTGAGAGCCCCTCTTGATAGTACGGTTATCTATCCTATGAACCGGTCTCTCCAACTAACACCGCGAGACCAGTGAGAAAGAAACCCTATCAATATCAAACCTTTGCCTTGTATATTCCACACCTCAGGATGGAGCACCTTTCTTGATTGCACTATCTTGGTGAAGACGCTCCCCCATACTCCACTATGGAAGAGTATCTCTTTTAGGCATATATTCACATATCCATGATCACCATAAGGATGGAACGATACACTTGAGATCATCTTAAGAAACCTTGATCAACACTTGATCTTCTTCACTTTATTCTTATTCCAACCTTGAAGCCACCATATGGTTCAAGCATTGTCTATGGACAAATCCTACAAGTAAAACTCAATGCAAACATAAGTCCATAAAACATTGTCATTAATTACCAAAACCACACATGGGGGCACGCATGTTATTTCAAGTAGTACAACAGAAACAAAGCGGGTCCACAACATAAATTATCATTATTACAACCTGAAATTACATGAAGACTTCGAGATCCTCCTAGGTCCATAGAGGTATCCCGATGACTCAGGGCTAAAATATAATAACTCTAAGAACAAGATAAAGAAGCAAACTAAACTTTAAGGTTTATACGAGATTTAATATTGATAAAGGATTGAGATCTATGCTACTGGACTTGATCACTGTATGTGATACATCTATTCTTTAGATACTTCGCTCTCCATTTCATAGATGTTTTCTTAATTGTTCTATTTGACGCTTCCAGATACTTCTAATTCTTTATAGCGGAATTCTTCTTGGTATTCAATTGGATATAGTATTTCCTCTTCCTGACCGTTAATGTCTCTAGAATCTAGCAAGGGTTAAAAAGATACGTTGAGTACAAGCATACTCAGCAAGTTCACTAAAAAGGAGTGTTTGATGCACTATAACTACAGGCACAGACCATAGGTCGTAGGGAATGCAAGTTTTCATAAATATTTCTTCAAAGGTTGCTTTTATTCTGAAAAGCTATGTCCGTCAGCCTTCACAGGTTTACCAGAAATTTCATGGAGTTCCTTTCATGCAGCTCGCAGCTCCTTCCCGGAACAGGGAGTAACAAGTTACAGTTCTTATACTCTGCACAGGTGCGTTAATTTACTCATGAGAGATCAAATCTTTGTCGCACAACCAGGCGAATCTTTCCCGTCCACACTTCCTATGGTGTGGGGCCCAGTAGATGATCCAAGACAATCACTGTCCTTCTCCACGACCATGCATACATTGCAATTGTTGTATGCCCAAACTCAAGATAGACCTTTCCCCGTATAAAATGGCTATACCTTAGTCGAATACACACAACAACCATTAACACTAGAAATCTATCTTTTGTAAGTCCAGATCCACGGTAGACCTTTCCTCGTATAAAACGGCTATACACATGATCTCCAACTTACAAAATGCCTAGAATAGTGTCCAATTGATGTGAAAGGGAGCCGATCCAGCTGACTTCTCTGTCCCACTCCAAATCTCATGGTTAACGCGTAATATACAACGCGAGAATCACTAGCTACATTGGTTGTTAAGTTTTAGATGATATATTCATGTGCAGTGGTATTCCAACTGCCAGATTTAATAGATTAGCTGATCACCCTGGATCAGTAACCAATAGTTCACATTAATTATGAAAATAGTGTTTTCGACCTTTTTAAAATGCAGGTGATGACACACTGGATGGTGATGACACACTGGATTTGCAAAATACTTTACATAAAATAATCAAAGGACTTGAGCAAGTGTGAACTTGCCTTGATATAGCGAAGTATTGTAGTCGAATGTCTCGACTTGATCCTGGACCTCGGGTTCTACAAAAATATCATCATTTCCCGATAAGGACAATATTTAAAGAAGAAATATGTTGTTATGCATAAGTAATGAGATGCATGATGTAAAATCCCAAGTATTGCCCCAACATTACAAGTGGGTTATATTTAGATGATTTTTTAAGATTTTCTTTATTTTAAGTTTACTTCATAAAAAGGTATAGTTGCTAGGACTCTAAGATAAACACATAAAATATGAAAAGTAAAGTCCAATCATAATACTATTCTAAGGTTCAATGGTATTATGTAATTATTATAAAGTTCATGTTTTAAGTTGTTATGGCTTAAAAGAAATGGTATATTGTTTCTTTTGAAGTGGCAAAAAGAATAACATTTGAAGAAAATATTATTTATGTTAAGTTAATCAACTCTGAAGATTAGTAGGATAGAAGCTATGGTTTTGTAATAACGTTCAAATGATTTCGAGTCATTATATACCTAGCTTAGGGTGTATTAGACCAAAGTAAACTATAAAAATATAATTGGACTTGAAATATAACATTTGCAGCATTATTTACTATTAGGTTATTTCCTAAGCATAACCAAAGATGAAATCTTATAATTATGAGACTTTGTTTTAAAGATTTAAATTTAGCATGTTTAATATCTATATATTATACTATAATATTTTCTATATAAAGAAAAAGAGGTGAATTTATTTTACAATTTATTTAGTGAATACCAAGTTTGTTAAATATGATTATATATGAATTGAGATCACTTACTTCTAATGTAAGTTAATGTTTTGCAAAAAATAACTTTGTAAATCTTTCACGTATAGTTAGTTAAAGATTTTAAAGGAATGTTATAAAGTTGATTATTTACTCCAGGATTGTATACAAAATTATAATTCATGGTTTTAGATTAGTTAATTGATTGTATTTTGGATATGATTATTTCTTACTTAGGAAATAATTTTAAATAATTAACAAAACAACTATCTTATTTTTAACAATTTAGATAATTGAAGATATATGATCTAGGAACTTTAAAATGTTTTTGGAATAATATTCTTAGTATTTTCTTAGTAAATATACTTACTTAAAATCTAAAAATTGTTTTTTTAGATATTATCTTTATTTCTCAATTGTTGAATGTCTTTAAATATTTGTTATTTTTTATTTGTAATTTTTTAAGTTAGTATTTTTCTAAGATAATAGCTTTCTTTTTATTCATAAAAGTGATTTTTATTTATTTATAGGATTTTTTTATAAATTTATTAAATTTTATTTAGATATTTAAGGGTGTTAATATTGATTTGTAGTTTATGAAACTTAAATAAGTATTATTATATTCTTCTTAGGTAGATATTATTTTAATAAAAAAATTGTTGTATTAATTATATTTTTTAGGATTTTTCCTACATTTTTATAGAGCTTGAAATGTTCAGAGGATATTTTGGTAATCTTCCATTTTACCCCTCTTTATTTATTTACTCATTTTCTTTATAAATTTAAACTTGGGCCTACTAGTCAGTCCAACCTATTGGGTTGGGCTAGACCACTCGATCTGGTCCATTGGGTCCTCTCCTGGCTCTCTCTCTGGCGTGGCATCACCACTGCCACCGCTTGCTGGATGGCTCCGCCACCACCTCCTCTGCTATAACCCCACCAGCGCCTGCTCTCACTGTCCCTAAACGCGACGCCCTGGCTAACCCGAGCCCGATTCAGCTCGGTCACTGGCGCTGAGGACGGGTGACCTGGCTTCCCTTGGTCCTTGCCGCCACCGACGCACGCCTCCAGATCGAAGCCTTCCTCCTGCTGCTCCCACACGGTGACCTCAACCCTGACGCCGGCGGGATGGCAACAGGTTGCTGCAACCCCGGCATCCTACGCCGCCGTCTCGCGGCCCTGATGTGGTGGAGATAATGGTGTGGTGATGCTCTGCTAGTTCTTTTGCCAACGGGACGACAGTGATGTCGTCACCACAACCTCGTTGCTACAATGCGCCCAGGCTTCGTAATGCCTATTCTAAAGGTGCATGCTACCCACGGTGATCTTCGGTTTGTTATGACCAGCCTTCGTGCTGATGGCTTTAATCCATGGGTCTGCTATAATTGTTTGTTGTTGATCTATTGCTAGCTAAAGTTTTTCAACTTGGATGAGCAAGTGCGCTAGTGGTACTAATTTGGGTCGGTGATTCTGTTGTTAATGGTGGTGAGTGTGTTTATAACTTCTATTGATCCATGTTAAACAAGTGATGTGATATTGGGGTTAATCTATTAAGGATGTTTTTCTAGATTTGATGCTTCAATCAAGATGATTGAATTAGCCATGGCCCTTGTCCTAAATTTGTATAATGAAATTGTAATGCTCCGAGCTCAGTGATACTGAACTTGATGATCTAGAACCTTTGTGGTAGTTGGGAAACTATATGATTTCTAGTTGACTAACTAGAAACGTGATTTTAAAGAGTTGCCCACTTCTTACAGACAAAGAAATGGTGTGCTTGTTGTTTCCCTGAATCTGGACTAATGCCTTAAGCTTGGATGTAGTGGAGGGTATTACATATCTTGGTTTATTGATCTTTCACTTTGATGAAATGATTTGATTAGTTTCTATCAATCTTGATAACAAAAAACTGGTAAGGTATGATTCCTGGATTCTTTTCTAGGAAAATGATTTAAAAATCACTCTCTGATTATTTGCAGAAGAGTTTGTGAATACAACAATGGTTAGTGATCTTCTAGATATTTCTATTACTGCTCTCCATGAGTTCATATAGGATGAACTAGAGGTTTGAAAGCATATAATTTTCCATGTACACTCAAGTAGAGATTTAGTTCATGGACACTTGATTACACAAGACTGATGACTTACACTAGATCAAGATAGTGGTGATTCACATCTTAATAACTCATGTATCACTAATTAGAATTAAGATAAACTCTGTGGTTCTTCTTTGGAGGATGCACAAATTTATACTTATCTAACTAGCTTGTGTGCTAAAGTGGATTAGGCTGTTTTAGGCTGCTAGATCTTTGTAAAGCTAAATGATGGTCACCGGTTTTAAACAATTCTTGGTGGAAGCTTATGAGTATAAATGGTGTGCTTGATTTCTTGATTAGCCGATGATGCATAGGCTGAGGCCTTATTAATAATAGAAGTAAATATATAGTTGTGGCACTGTGCTTTACTCCTATGATGATTTTATACTCCACTTGAGTATAAATATAAGGAAATGATCAATTTACACTAAATCATGCTTGGAAACTGGTAGGAACAAATATTATGCATGAGTGATAATAGAGCAACCTTTTGTTGTTGCTGAATCTGTGTAGTGACTTGTGGTTCCTGGTGGATCTTGTTCCTGGATGCTGCTTGATCTTCTTCTCCTTGTTCCGTTGGCTTGCTTCTTGTGCTTTTGGCCTACTCCTTATGCTCCTGACCCCCTCTTGGTGCCCTTGGATGGCTTCCTCAAGCAACCAGGGTGCTAGTGATGTGGTGGTAGTGCACTATGGAGTTTTGGTGCTGAACTATGAACTTTGGAAATGTAGATATGGCATGGCTGGGTGATATGTGTTGGTGTACTTGTTGTCTGTCAACACCCGGATTTTTAATCCTAGATGCATGTTATGCCATACATCGCAATCCCAGGATTACCATTTTTGCGAGACATAACAGAATTGGATACCACAGTACATCATCCATTACAAACCATACATAAGGTCTTATACAAATAAGGATCTCATGATCGAGTTCTTAATACAACTCAAGCAGCGGAAATACGTAATGATAACGGTAGCGTAGGCGAAGATCCATCTTTGGGGTAACAGGCAATGCTGACGATGGGAGATGATCCTAGTTGTCGTAACCTTCCTGGGGTCCATCCTCCTGATACTCCTCTTCATAGTCTGGCCATGGGAATAGCCAGGGACAAAGCCATGAGTACTCTTTAAGTACTCACAAACTAATACTAACAAGTGAAGGGGGTTTATGTAGTAGGACACTAAGCTCTAGGGTTGTTTTGCAAAAAGCCAGATTTACCTCTACTAAGTTCAGAAGCAAGAAAAGCTAGTTGAAATTTTATAACACCTAATTGGGAACTTGTATTTCATATCACAACTCTGTTGTGGTCAAGTCAAAATTCTCAATTCATTTCACAAGTCATTTTGAAAACATCTGACGGGGGAACAGTATGGCCACTCCAACTGTCCATAACCATGGACGCGGCTATTCGAATAGTTTGACACTCTGCAGAGATTGTACACTTTCACCACAACATTCAATACATCCGTCAGGAACAAATCCTGAATTCACCATACTCAGTATGCAGATAATCAATCCTAACCTTTCAATTACACGCCCTAGTATAGGCACCTCTCCTATGAGTTTGGCCTCCCAACCATGACCAACTGTCATCTTGGGTACTGCACAGGTGGACAATCTACACAAGGTAGCCTCAGCTCAGACCTTGGCCGTGAGGGAACCAATACTAAGGTATATAAGTTTCCAGTCAAGCCCTACCCAATTCTCGGGTATTTTGGTTGTACGGTAAAATTTGGAATGGTATCGCATCCAGACAACCATCAGTTTTATAAAGGGCTAAGGCTCATGCCTTAACATTTTCATCATCAAAATCATCTAGTGTTCGGAAACACATGTCAAAACATCTCAATAGAATGATCCATCATTCCAAGGTTTTCATAAACATTTTTCCACCAAGTATTCCCATCTAAAGTTGATCAAGTTTTATGCTTAGCACTACCATCTACAAATGGGAGTGAATACTAATGAGGGGTGGTAAACTAGTGGAGTTTAACTAAGTTCAATCTCATGCCTTAGGATGACATCAAGATTATCTAGCTTAGGCCAAATTTTATGATCTTTATGCAACCTTCAATTATCCTCCTAGAATCTACAAATCACTTAAGTAAACTCTAAGTAATAGTTTTGATAAAGAAATAAAGTAGAAAGCTTGTAAGTAAAACTAGGAGGGGGTATCAGCAAATGGGTATGATCATATATGCTTAAGGCATATAGTTGGCATGGTAACAAGCAAGTATTTGCTTGCATAGGTATATTATCTTGAAAGTGTTAACTTGCACAATCAACTAGTAGTATTAGGATTGCATCAGTATCAGTATAAGCTTGCCTTGTGCAGAGCAGTGGTTGAAGTTCTCCTCGGCTTCTTCTTCATTGTACCCTCCTTCCTCCTTGTATCCTTGGTCGGTACTAGCGTCTATGAATAAATATGAGGTACACAATCACCAAACAATACTTAACTACTTTCAATCATCACACACAAGGGTTCTAGAGATGATCTAGCATCATCAGTAATATTACAAGATTATTTCTTTTATTTTTAGAAAAGTAATTTCTACTCATTGAAAAACTACTTAAGATTTAATATTCTCCAAACCAAACATGGGATCATGTTGACACATGTCATCACCACATATTTCGGTACATGGGAATGTGATTTAAAGTGGTGTCACAATTTAATAAGATTTAACCTTTTATTTTAACTAAAAATAAATGACTAGAAATGCCTATGTGGCATTCTTTTATTACTTGAACATTATTTCTGTAAGTAAACCCATATGTTTTTATATATTCTGAAAGGTATGATCAAATATGATTTTTGAGAGTTGGAATCAACTCAAAAGATATTATGGTTTAAATTTGAAAAATGTTTGAATGCAGAAAAGGTTCTGCCTTGTTATTTTTACCAAGGTTGAGCTATAGATTCAAATGATTTGACTCCAATGATCTTGGATTAATCATTTCAAAACCTTTCTAACAAAATTGGTTTCATTCAATTTGGTTCAGTGAATCGAGCTGAGTTGATTTTTAAAACTAGGTACAGAACTATGTTAGAACTTAAAAAGAAAAAGCTAAATTCAAACGAGTGGGCTGCGCGGGAAGGGTTATTGGGCCGGCACAGTGTCACTCCATGGCGTGGGCGCAGCGGCGGGTCTCTTGGTCACGACTCTTAACACTGGCGTGCACGGGAGATGTGGTGCGTTGGATTAGGAGTAAGATCAACGGCTGAGGGTCGTCGTCGATGATGAACTGGTCACCGGCGAGCTCAACCCTAGCGACTCAGTGGGGGTCGTGGGAGGCTCACTGGGGCTCCGGCAAGGGTCGGCGATGCGGGCGAACGACGAATTCGACGACGGCGAACCTCCTGGTACCGACAGCTCCTCCTGGGGTGGACGAAATCGATGGCGCCCTTCTTCTCCAGAGGCGGCCTGCTCCGGCGCAATTCCGGCGATGCACTGCTCGCCTTGCTCTAGGAATGGGGTGGGGTGGTTCTGGGTGAGAGGGGAGTGGAATGGTGTGAAGAATTCGAGCGGGGAGGCCTCTATTTATAGTGGCGAGAGGAGACCGACGGGCGCAAACTAAGCTCGTCGTGGTCAACGACACAGAGGTCTATCGGCGTGGGCGACGGTAGGGGGTGGTGCTGTGCTCCCTGGCGAAGCTCAACGACATGGTGGCGAGGCATGGGGCGGTGCTGATCGGTCAGAACGTTGCGGTGCTCTGCGTGTGCCCGACGGGAGTTTTAATGGCGCACAGCGCGCGTGGTCCGCGTGGCGGCGAACGGGCGTGTCTGCGGGGTTGCTGGGACGGTGGTGATCACGCGTGCACGCGGCAAGGGCGGCGCACGGTCTGTGGGCGTCTGTCGAGCGTGGCGCACAGGGCGCGCTCTCGGCATGGTTGCAGAGAAGGTTGACATGGTCTGTGCGTGTGGTCCAGGGGCTGGCATCGCTCGCGGCTAGGACAGGGAGTGGCGGTGGGGTGCTAGCTTGCTCCCACACAAGGTTGGCGAGGCTAGTGCTGCTTGTAGCTTGTTGTCGACCATGGGGTGGCATGGGTGCTCTCGGCCTGCTCACCATTGATGACAATGGCCAGCTTACAGTGGTGCTAGAGATTATTTAAGGTTGTTAGATGATCTACTAAGGCTAGTGGTGTCCAGAGAGGGAACAAGTTAGGCCAGAATCACTGCACACTATAGTGTTTTGATTTTGTTTGATTTGTATCTGCAAGGTGTTTGATGAAATGGCCGCATGAATTCAAGTTTTGAATTTTGAAAAGATTTTTGGTGGGTGTGCTAGGAATGTGCTGGTGAGTCTGTAGATGCTTGGGTTTTGAAAGTTGAGCTTGTTTGAGTGGTTTTTGAAAAAGTGGGATCTTCCCATATGATATAGATTCAATTTTAAACTATCATTTAAACTATGCATTTAAATGTTTTTGGATGATCACAAAGTGGGCCTTGGTACTTTGTTATGAGTACTATCAAGGGGTGCAAAGATCCAAACAAGTTTCTGTTAAGTTTTGAAAGTTAGAGATAGCCAAAGTAGGCATGGGAGTTAATTTGGCAAAAGTGACCATTCACTTAAGTTGATGGTTTTGATTTGTTTGTCTTTGGGAAAAGTTTGGGGATTGTTTAGATGATGTTTATTTCACCTAAGAATCATTTTACAAGCAAAGAAACATCTAATCATGGCAATTCAAAAGAATCCACATTTTAATACATACACATATGAATGCTTTCATATTTTAATTGGAAAAGTTTTTGTTAACCCTAAATTTGGTGATTAGAGTTTTATGATTCTAGTTTAATATTTTTGGGATGTTACAAACCTTCCCCCCTTAAACAAACTCTCATCCCGAGATTTGAAAAAGGACGAAAAAGATTACCTAGGATTTGAAGAGATCGGGAAACTCTGTCCTGATGTGATCTTCGCGCTCCCAGGTAGCTTCCTCTTCGGTAGGGGTGGGCAAAAAAATCGATAACCGAAAACCGAACCCGAAAAGATCGAGACCGAAATTGAATAGACCGAGACCGAAAGACCGATTAAAATATTGGGTAGCAAATTTTGTAGACCAAATTTAGTTCGGTTAATTCGGTCATTAGTTCTTGCTAACCGAATGGACCGAACTGACCGAAGTTTTGGTGAGAGTGGCCTAGTTTAAAAGCCCTAGTTTCTCATAACTATAGATTTATCTTCCTCGACTAAGACAAATTTAGTATTATTGAATTTTAGTTTCTGCCAATTAATATGACTATATGAAGTGCATTTTATATTCAAATTATAACTGAAATAGTACCAAATGGTTTACCAAATATTATCCAACTTTAGTATTTTAATGTCTACCACACAATTCGGTCATGACCGAACTCGAACCCGAATTATCGGGTAACCGAATTTGTCGGTTAGTAAAACTAACAAGTAAATTTCTGTCTTTATTTTTTAAAGACCGATTTCAAAATAGACCGATATGCAAAAACCGAATTTTCGGTCATGACCGAACGCCCACCCCTACTCTTCGGTGTGGTTGCTCCACTGAATCTTGAGAAACTTGATGCTTCGGGTTCTGGTAGTTCTGAAAGCTTCTTCCAAAATACGGATGGGTACTTCGGGATAGGTCAGGTCATCGTTGATCTCTATGGTCCGGTGATCAATATTCTCGAACACTTCAGTCTTCTCCGGAACTTCGAGGCACTTGCGAAGTAATGAGATATGGAACACATTGTGCACGGCTAACATCTCCTCGGGTAGTTCCAATTGATACGACACTTCTCCTCGATAGTTCAGAATCTTGAAGGGTCCGATATATCTGGGGGCTAACTTTCCTTTCAGCTGGAAACGCTGCATTCCATTCAATAGCGACACTTTCAGATACACAAAATCTCCTATGTTGAAGGCGAGGTCTTGACGTCTCTTGTCGGTGTAACTCTTCTATCTTGACTGGGCGGTCTTGAGGTGCTCACGAATCTTGTGAACCTTATCTTCTACTTCTTGTAGGATGTCGGGTCCGAAAATCTGACTCTCTCCTACTTCCGACCAATTCAAAGGGGTGCGACACTTCCTTCCATACACAAATTCAAATGGGGCCATTTGCAAACTAGCTTGATAACTATTGTTGTACGAAAATTCTGCAAATGGCAGACAGTCTTCCCACTTAGATCCATATTCTAATACACAGGCTCTCAGCATATCTTCGAGTATTTGATTTATTCGCTCTGTTTGTCCATCGGTCTGAGGGTGATAAGCGGTGCTGAAATCTAGGCGGGTTCCTAAACCTTCTTGAACCTTCTTCCAGAATCTCGAGGTAAACTGAGTTCCTCGATCCGATACGATGTTCTTGGGGACTCCATGCAAACTGACGATTCTAGCAATGTATAACTCCGCTAGATTCAAACTCGGATATGTGGTCTTGACGGGTAAGAAATGGGCGACTTTGGACAATCTGTCCACTATGACCCAGATAGAGTCATTTCCCCTACTAGAAGTAGGAAATCCAGTGATAAAGTCCATTCCAACGGAATCCCGTTTCCATTCCGGAATCTGCAATGGTTGCAACAATCCAGCGGGTCTTTGATGTCCTGCCTTGACTCGCTGACATATATCACACTTGGAGATATAGCTTCCGATTTCTCTCTTCATCTTATGCCACCAAAATTGCTCTTTCAAATCTTGATACATCTTTGTTCCTCCGGGGTGGATAGAATAAAGAGTATCATGAGCTTCCTTGAGAATAACTTCCTTCAACTCAGAATCTGCTAGTACACAAAGGCGTCCTTTGTACCACATAACTCCTTCTTCCTCTTCGGTGAGTCCGGGTACTTTGCTTGTATCGATACGACGCTTGATTCCGTCGATACTAGTATTTCCTTTTTGCGCCTCTTTGATCTGGCTGATCAAAGTGGGTTGAAGTTCTATGCTAGCCAAAAATCCTTCACTCACTAATTCCATTCGAAAATCTTCCATCTCTTTGTGCAAACTTGGTTGCTCCTTTAAAATCATGGAGTTCAAGCGGCACGGCAATCTGCTAAGGGCATCTGCTACCACATTGGCTTTACCAGGGTGATAGTGAATGTCCAGATCGTAATCCTTGATTAGCTCAATCCATCTTGTCTGCCTCATATTCAGCTCCTTCTGAGTGAATATATACTTCAGGCTCTTGTGATCCGAATAGATCTCACAACGGTTTCCCATCAGGTAGTGCCTCCATGTCTTCAGGGATAAAACTACGGCTGCGAGTTCGAGGTCATGGGTCGGGTTATTTTTCTCATGTTGTTTCAGTTGTCGGGATAGATAAGATATAACTTTGCCTTCTTGCATTAGCACACATCTGAGACCGATCTTGGATGCATCACAATACATGTCGAAGGGCTTTGTGATATCCAGCATGATTAAGATTGGGGCTGAAATCAATCTCCTCTTGAGTTCTTGAAAACTCGCTTCACATTTGTCGGTCCATTCAAATTTCTTGTCCGTCTTCAGCAATTGGGTCATGGGTCTGGTGATACTCGAGAATCCTTCTACGAACTTGCGGTAATATCCCGCCAATCCGTGACATGCACGAACTTGGGTTTGAGTGGTTGGGGCTTGCCAATCTTCGACATCTTTCACCTTTGCAGGGTCAATGGCAATTCCTCCGGCTGATACAATGTGGCCGAGGAATCCTACTTCTTGTAACCAGAATTCACATTTGCTAAACTTGGCATACAACTAATGCTCTCTAAGGGTTCCAAGAATGGTCCTAAGGTGTAGCTCATGTTCTTCTTCCGATTTGGAATAAATCAGTATGTCATCGATGAAAACAATGACAAACTTATCTAGGAAGTCCATAAAAATCTTATTCATGAGATTCATGAAATAAGCGGGGGCATTGGTTAATCCAAAAGACATGACGGTATACTCGTATAATCCATATCTGGTGGTAAAGGCAGTCTTTGGAATATCCTCTGTGTGAATCTTGAGTTGATGATAGCCTGTTCTAAGATCAATCTTAGAAAACACTTTGGCACCTGTCACCTGATCAAACAAATCTTCTATCTTGGGCAATGGGTATTTGTTCTTGATAGTGACATCATTCAACTTCCGATAATTCGTACACAAACGGTTACCTCCATCCTTCTTGTCCACAAATAATACAGGTGATCTCCATGGTGACGCACTTGGTTGAATCAATCCAATTTCCAACATGGAATCCAGTTGCTTCTTCAGTTCTTCTAGTTCTGACGGGTTCATACTATAGGGTCTCTGGGCTATGGGTCCTATTCCGGGGATTAGTTCAATGATAAACTCGATATCCCGATATGGGGGCATACCGGGCAAAACATCTGGAAATACATCGGGGTATTCACAGACTATCCGGACTTGGTCAATGGTAGGTTGGGATATACTCTTGTTGCACTTGAATTGATGAGGTAAGGTTTCAGATATATGCTCGACTGATATTCCGGCTGTACTGGTCATGGTTATAGCTTTCTTGGCACAGTCAATTAATCCTTTATGTTTGGACATCCAATCCATTCCTAGTACTACTTCCAAACCTTTCGTTCCGAGTACTATCAGATTAGCATAAAAATCGATGCCATGGATTCGGATGGGGACGGCTTTGCAAATTTGCCTAGCTTTGGTGGTTGAACCGAGGATTTGAACAATCATAACATGCTTCAGTTTGGTTGGTTGAATCTTACTAGTGCATGCAAATTCTTCGGTGACAAATGAGTGCGATGCACCAGAATCAAACAACACTCGAGCAAGTACCGAATTAACAGAAAACATACCCAACACGACGTCTGGCGCTTCCTGGGCTTCTTCAGCATGCATGAGAAAAAGACGACCGTTGTGGTTGAGCGAATTCCCTGGGGCAAACGGCCTTCCGGGCTGAACACGATGCTGCTGCTAAGCTGGGGCATTTGCATTGGGGGCTGTGGCATTCTTCTTGTTGGGGCACTCGTTGGAGTAGTGACTCTTATTTCCATAGTCATAACAAGTTACTTGCGACTTGTCCTTTGCTGCAACAGGCACAACATTGCTTCCAGTCCTCAGGACAGTGTTGGTGTTGGCGGTAGCATTATTGTTGTTGAACTTGGGTGGGGCACGGTTGAAATTGCCAGAGTTGCCGGGGTTGTTGTGATTTCCTCCGGGCCTCGAGTTTCCACGGTTGGGATAGGTCGAACGGTTCATCGGGGGTCTGTTGGTTCTCGGGGCAAATCCTGGAGATGGGTTAGGGCGATACTTTGGGGTCTGATGGGTTCCTGGTTGATGCATCATGCGACGCTTGCGGTTCTCATTGGTTAGGTTGATCTTTCCTTCCATCTGGATGGCAGAGTCGATAAGGGCTTCAATATCAGCAAATGGTATATTGACTAACACAGTCTACATCTCATCGTGTAGACCATTCACAAATCTCTCCTTCTTCTTGGCTTCAGTGTCGATCTCATCCGGGGCATACCTAGCTAATGACAAGAATTTGTCATGGTATTCCACTACGGTCATCCTTCCCTACTTCAGTTCTCTGAACTCATCTCTCATTCTCTTGATCAAACCTGGTGGCACATGGGTTCTGCTGAACTTGACTTTGAATTCCTCCCAGGTCATCATCTGTCCTCCGGTCATTGCACGAATGTTGTTCCACCATGCTCTGGCATCTCCGGCTAGATAGTGGGTGGCAAACAGAACTTTCTCGTTGGCTTCCACTCTGGCGACTTCTAGGTTATTTTCCATGGTTTGCAGCCAATCATCGGCGTCTAAGGGTTCTTCTAACTTAGTGAAAATAGGTGGGTTGGTGTTCTGGAAATTCTTGAGCTTAGATCCATGGTTGTCCTAATTTCCGTGGCCTTGATTGTTGTGGGCTAGCTGAGCTATCTGTTGCAGGGTGGCTAGGTTGGCTTGACGTTCGGCTCTTTCAGCTTCGCGGTCAGAAACCAACATTTGCAGGATCTGCAACATCGGGTCCGGGGATGAACCACTTCCTCCGCGTGGCATCTGAAGATTGAGATAGATCATGAGAAAAGAGGGAAATTTATAAGGTTACGGACTTTGAAAAGTTTTTAAAGTTTGACTTAGATTTTTCTAGCAACTTGCTTTTCTTTCATTCATTCATAGCACATGATACAAACACACACCACAACAAAGGTAAACAGATGGTTTTAAAAACCATTATGGAAACTATGATACAGTAGGACCGAATACAACTCACTACGCTAGTGATCAAGTGCTACTACTCCTTGGAGTCGGTGTAGTCGTCATCCTCATCATCATCGTCATCATTGATGAAGGCGAAGTCATCCTCATCGGTCAAGAAATCCATAGCGTGATCCTCCAGAAAATCATCATCATCGCTGAGATAGGAGTAGGGGTCTCCACCAAGATCCTCTCCGGCATTCTCCCTTTCCTCTATATGCATGTCTCTCTCGTGGATGGTCTCCTCCAACTCCGATATATGGTGGCGAAGACAGGCAATGATGCGCTCCTTCTTATCGAGCTGACAGCGGCGAGTCTTGCGATCCTTCGCTAGCATGTCGATGGTCTGATCCTTCGTCTTGATGATGGCAGACTTGTGGTTGGAGTAGTCATGGCAATTGTCCAATTCCTGCTAACGATCGTACATCATGAAGCTGAGGTGGTCCAATTGGGTCTTCAACTCGTGGTGGTATGGGGCTTCCAGTGGCTGTCCATTAGCATCACGCCTTGGGCAAAAATCAAAGAGGGTTCCCTTGATCCGGTTGATACTCTGTCCACACAGACGGGCAAGAGCTTCCTGCCTGGCCCTGGCAAGTCCATCGAGCCAGTTGTTCTCTCTTAAGGTAAACTGAATTCCCTCGGCAGTGGGAGGTTCAATCTTTACTCGGAGACTTGCAACAATTAGCCACTGCAGATCTTCTCCTCCTTGATCATTAAGCTGAGCTTCGAAGAACTCGGGGTGCGGACGCACCAGAAGTTCCTAAAGTTGGTCCAAATCCCGCTCAAAGATAAGGTCTCCTCCATTCCCCAACTGATAAAACTTGATGTACTTCACGTCCATCTAAAAGAATATAGGATGAGTAAGTTAGTAGAGTGATCAAGTGTGTCGAATTTTATGTATTTTGCAAGCGTTTTTGAGGAACATGAATTTTTATGAAAGAATAAAGGTGGGGAATAAGTTTTTTGTAAATATTTGCTTCCTTTGGTTTTGAAACTAAGTTTTTGATTCAAACGTCCAGTCTAACTAGGGTCTCGTATGGTCAGGATGGCTCTGATACCAACTTGTCAACACCCGGATTTTTAATCCTAGATGTCGGTTATGCCATACATCGCAATCCCGGGATTACCATTTTTGCGAGACATAACAGAATTGGATACCACAGTACATCATCTATTACAAACCATACATAAGGTCTTACACAAATAAGGATCCCATGATCCAGTTCTTAATACAACTCAAGCAGCGGAAATACGTAATAATAACGGTAGCATAGGTGAAGCTCCATCTTCGGGGTCACAGGCAATGCTGACGATGGGAGATGATCATAGTTGTCGTAAGCTTCCTGGGGTCCATCCTCCTGATACTCCTCTTCATAGTCTGGCCATGGGAATAGCCAGGGACAAAGCCATGAGTACTCTTTAAGTACTCGCAAACTAATACTAACAAGTGAAGGGGTTTTTTGTAGTAGGACACTAAGCTCTAGGGTTGTTTTGCAAAAAGCCAGATTTACCTCTACTAAGTTCAGAAGCAAGAAAATCTAGTTGAAATTTTATAACACCTAAGTGGGAACTTGTATTTCATATCACAACTCTGTTGTGGTCAAGTCAAAATTCTCAATTCATTTCACAAGTCATTTTGAAAACAACTGGCGGGGGAACAGTATGGCCACTCCAACTGTCCATAACCACGGACGCGGCTATTCGAATAGTTTGACACTCTGCAGAGATTGTACACTTTCACCACAACATTCGATACATCCATCAGGAACAAATCCTGAATTCACCATACTCGATGTCACGGATAATCAATCCTAACCTTTCAATTGCGCCCTAGTATAGGCACCTCTCCTGAGTTTCGCCTCCCAACCATGACCAAGCTGTCATCTTGAGTCTGCTGCAGTGGACAATCTTCACAAGGTAGCCTCAGCTTAGACCTTGTCCGTGAGGGAACCAATACTAAGGTATATAAGTTTCCAGTCAAGCCCTACCCAATTATCGGGTATTGTGGTTGTACTGTAAACTCTGGAATGGTATCGCATCCAGACAACCATCACTTTTATAAAGGGCTAAGGCTCATGCCTTAACATTTTCATCATCAAAATCATCTGGTGTTCGGAAACACATGTCAAAACATCTCAATAGAATGATCCATCATTCCAAGGTTTTCATAACCATTTTTCCACCAAGTATTCCCATCTAAAGTTGATCAAGTTATGCTTAGCACTACCATCTACAAATGGGAGTGAATACTAATGAGGGGTGGTAAACTAGTGCAGTTTAACTAAGTTCAATCTCATGCCTTAGGATGACATCAAGATTATCTAGCTTAGGCCAAATTTTATGATCTTTATGCAACCTTCAATTATCCTCCTAGAATCTACAAATCACTTAAGTAAACTCTAAGTAATAGTTTTGATAAAGAAATAAAGTAGAAAGCTTGTAAGTAAAACTAGGAGGGGGTATCAGCAAATGGGTATGATCATATATGCTTAAGGCATATAGTTGGCATGGTAACAAGCAAGTATTTGCTTGCATAGGTATAGTATCTTGAAAGTGTTAACTTGCACAATCAATTAGTAGTATTAGGATTGCATCAGTATCAGTATAAGCTTGCCTTGTGTAGAGCAGTGGTTGAAGTTCTCCTCGGCTTCTTCTTCATAGTATCCTCCTTCCTCCTTGTATCCTTGGTTGGTACTAGAGTCTATGAATAAATACGAGGTACACAATCACCAAACAATACTTAACTACTTTCAATCATCACACACAAGGGTTCTAGAGATGATCTAGCATCATCAGTAATATTACAAGATTATTTCTTTTATTTTTAGAAAAGTAATTTCTACTCATTGAAAAACTACTTAAGCTTTAATATTCTCCAAACCAAACATGGGATCATGTTGACACATGTCATCACCACATATTTCGGTACATGGGAATGTGATTTAAAGTGGTGTCACAATTTAATAAGATTTAACC
The DNA here is from genome assembly GCA_030063025.1 of Avena longiglumis. Lineage (NCBI taxonomy): Eukaryota > Viridiplantae > Streptophyta > Magnoliopsida > Poales > Poaceae > Avena > Avena longiglumis. The sequence continues at coordinate 184,647,673 of CP125974.1, read as the reverse complement.
TTTTATTTTAACTAAAAATAAATGACTAGAAATGCCTATGTGGCATTCTTTTATTACTTGAACATTATTTCTGTAAGTAAACCCATATGTTTTTATATATTCTGAAAGGTATGATCAAATATGATTTTTGAGAGTTGGAATCAACTCAAAAGCTATTATGGTTTAAATTTGAAAAATGTTTGAATGCAGAAAAGGTTCTGCCTTGTTATTTTTACCAAGGTTGATCTATAGATTCAAATGATTTGAATCCAACGATCTTGGATTAATCATTTCAAAACCTTTCTAACAAAATTGGTTTCATTCAATTTGGTTCAGTGAATCGAGCTGAGTTGATTTTTGAAACTAGGTACAGAACTATGTTTGAACTTAAAAAGAAAAAGCTAAATTCAAACGAGAGGGCTGCGCGGGAAGAGTTATTGGGCCGGCCCAGTGTCACTCCGCGGCGCGGGGCGCAACTGAAAGGGCGGGTCTACTGGTTAGCGACTCTTAACACGCGAAGCGGTATGGGGCGATGTGGTGCGTTGGATTAGAACTAAGATCAACGGCTGAGGGTCGTCGTCGACGATGAACTGGTCACCGGCGAGCTCGAACCCTAGCGGCTCAGTGGGGGTCGTGGGAGGCTTACCGGGGCTTGGGCGAGGGTCGGCGATGCGGGCGAACGACAAAGTCGACGACGGAGAACCTCCTGGTACCGGCAGCTCCTCCTAGGGTGGACGAAATCGACGACGCCCTTCTTCTCCAGAGGCGGCCTGCTCCGGCGCAATTTCGGCGATGCGCTGCTCGCCAGCGCTACGACGCTCGCCAGTGCTACGACGCCCTTCTTCTCCAGTGGTGCTAGAGATTAGTTAAGGTTGTTAGATGATCTACTAAGGCTAGTGGTGTCCAGAGAGGGAACAAGTCAGGCCAGAATCACTGCACACTATAGTGTTTTGATTTTGTTTGATTTGTATCTGCAAGGTGTTTGATGAAATGGCCGCATGAATTCAAGTTTTGTATTTTGAAAAGATTTTTGGTGGGTGTGCTAGGCATGTGCTGGTGAGTCTGTAGATACTTGGGTTTTGAAAGTTGAGCTTGTTTAAGTGGTTTTTGAAAAAGTGGGATCTTCCCATATGATATAGATTCAATTTTAAACTGTCATTTAAACTATGCATTTAAATGTTTTTGGATGATCACAAAGTGGGCCTTGGTACTTTGTTATGAGTACTATCAAGGGGTGCAAAGATCCAAACAAGTTTCTGTTAAGTTCTGAAAGTTAGAGATAGCCAAAGTAGGCATGGGAGTTAATTTGGCAAAAGTGACCATTCACTTAAGTTGATGGTTTTGATTTGTTTGTCTTTGGGAAAAGTTTGGGGATTGTTTAGATGATGTTTATTTCACCTAAGAATCATTTTACAAGCAAAGAAACATCTAATCATGGAAATTCAAAAGAATCCACATTTTAATACATACACATATGAATGCTTTCATATTTTAATTGGAAAAGTTTTTGTTAACCCTAAATTTGGTGATTGGAGTTTGATGATTCTAGTTTAATATTTTTGGGATGTTATATTGTCCTTGCTATGGTGAAGAAAGTTGAGCATATCAATCTATCTCTGCTACGGCTATGTACTTATCTCTCTCTCATAGCACCCCCTATGTTGACAGCACATCGGCATGCATGTGTGTGTGAGCTGTGTGTTTGCTTGATGTGATATTGTGGATCAAATCAAGTTAAAATATCTTGATTCTACTTTCTTACTTCCACTCTCTATGGTGAAACTTGCCCCTTTTGTCCACCGCCAATGAAGTTGTTCTGAGGCAAAGTATACTAATAAGAACAGATAATCTTTTGGTGAAACTTGCCCCCATTTTGGATATGCTCAATGATGTAATGAACAGTGCACCTCACTATTAGACTGAGAGCAAAATTACTAACACTAACCCATTTTGTTTTTATCTTCAATTTATTTGTTTTGCGAGAATCAAAAGGTTATCCAGGAATATCAAGATTAGATATAGGAATTGTAGTTTAGATTTGAATTACTGTAATTTTCTTATTCTTTTGTAATAACCATGTAATACTTATATGTTTGATTAAAGTATTTATTTTCTTTTCTTGTAATTGTTAATATGTGTAATGACTTCTAAATTACTTGTATTCTTTCAGTCTTTGTATTATTAAATAAAGAATTCTACTTATTTGTATTTGTTTGAATTGCATTAATGTATGTGATTTATTTATTTCATTTTACTTAATTGTAATTTACTCGCATTCTTTTATTGTAAAAGAATAATGTAATAATTCATGTATTCTTTATAATAAAGAATTCTTTTATATCCTTATTGTAATCATTTCTTTTTACATAATTATAGTATTATCATTCTTGAATTTCTAAATTCAAATTTGAATTGAATTTGGGAAATTCAAAGTAGATTTCAAATTCTACCCCTCCACAAACACAAATAATACATAAAGGTCATGTCAAAATCTATCGCACTCACTGAGATGGCTAATTTCTAATCCATCAAAAGCAAGATAGATTCTGATCTCTCTAGGGTTTTAGTTTGCGAAAAATTTACCCGGATTTTCAGATGCATGCATGAAGATACACAAAATCATAAATCTACCCTTCGTTTAGTCCTAAATGTTGGAATGTTATAGTCTCTATGGTTCGAGTCTTTAGACGGAAGGATCTTGAAGCTGTTACCGAGAATGTTTTCAGATTCTATGGTCATCGAGTTGTCCTGGATTAGATCTAAAACTATTTGAGTAATTGGAGAGTTAGATGGGTTCAAATATTGAAGATCAAATTGCTTAAGGAGGTGCGTTGGAAATAAGAGACATCAACTATTATGTTGGACGACTAACAGTATTATGTGCGCATCAAGGTTGGATAAATGTGTTTCTGTACTTTATTTTGTTCGTATGCTCACATTTAAACAAAAAATACTAACTAATTGTGTTCTCATGTAGGTCACTCGAATTATGCCCGAATGAAGCTCATCTACGGTGATCGTATTCCCACAATGCTCATCACTCTGACTATGTTACACCGTGCTCTCAGCCACCTCATGTAAAACAAGGGACATGCCAACAGGTATCTTGCTACGAGCTGGTTCATGGACTTCTTGAACAAGCACTGCTTGTGAGGAGTCAGCTCACATGTGGTGGTGTCGGCGCTGGTGCTGGTTGCGATGCTGATGATGTTGATTATGATGGTGACTATGATGCATATTTTGTAGTATCTAGGCTTAATGAAAACTGATGCCAGGTCTATATATTTTGCGAGGTGGTATTTATATATAATCCCTCAGTTGATAAACTTATGATGCATCACGAGCAGTTGTTTGTGAACTCGTGTAGAAGCACTAACATCGTGACTGTTTAGATTTTTTGGCATTACTTCATGTAACATCCCAGCATTAGAGCCTAGAAATAAGCTAAACCCAGATGTGTGCATTGCATTCAGGCATAGAAAATCCGAATAATTTTCGCGCTTTTGAACAACACTTGTCAAAGTGATTGAAGCTTCTCTTAACCTGATGGAATAAGAAGTAGATCATCAAGTTGACTACGATAAGTTTCAATATGACCTTTGCTAAAACCTTATTTTGGGTTAGGGAGATTTGATATAAGGGTAGATCAAATGAAATAAGAGTTAAACCTTAATACCTTATGATTTATATTTGATCTTTAGGTCATCATATCATAGTATTCATTATAATCACTCATGAGTATTAGGTTAAGGATATAACACCAATTATAAGAAAGTAACAACTATATCTTAATCTCATCTGCATATACCATGAGTATCATGGTAAAACCTAACCCTACTTCTTAAGTAAGATTGAGTAGGAAAGAATAGATGCTATTCATAATACATTGCTTAAATGATTAATATCTGATCCTTAAGGGATCATATCATACTACTCATCATAACAACTTATGAATAACCAGTTAAGATTACAACTAAAGTAATATAAATGTAATGACTAATCCTGACCTATCTTATTCTTATCTATTCTTACTATGAGTATCATAGTAATACCTAACTTTAACTATTTAATGAGTTTGAGTTGGAAAGAGACTAAGTTAAGATCACTCATCATATATCTTTCTTTCTATAGTAATCTTTATGGAACCTATCTCAAAATCTATTGTTCATCAATATTGAGTAATCAACCATTGATTCACAAATATTTAACTATCAATACTTGATCCACTATTTCTTGATCTTGTCATAACATCTACTTAAATCTTTTATAGAGGGCATAGTCCATGAATAACCTTAATCCAATATGAGATACTAAGGAGATAATTTCAATACAATTGAAAAGCAGTATTGATAAAGCCTTGCTTAGCTAACTAAGGACTTAAGCAATAAATGATTAAAGGATTATAATGGTGATGCTTTAGCCACTAGTATTGAATGATTATATTTAGTATAAGTGACATTGGTGGGTAGAACATGATTAAAACCCGGTCTAAATATATTATCCTAGTTTAGCCATGATTAGTCACATTAATGTAATGTGAGGTTGGAGGATGAGATACTGGAATTAAGTATAGAAAAGATAGTATGATTAAGATGATGCTAGAGCAACATGGGATCATAGAATTAGTAGTTTCCTCTTGGGAAATACCAAAACTTGAAGTAAAGTAGTTTGATCTAGACATCTATTGAAGAGATATTGATAATGGATGATTAAGGAAGATTATGAGTGGAGTCTGAAAGAACTACTTGTTGGATTGAAGATTTTCAATAGTAGAATAGTGGGTATAACCAAGCAAGGATATGAGAAAACTAGGAAATGCTTTAATATCAAACTCATTGGATCCATCCATGAGTCTAGAAGAGTAAAGGGTGAATAAGAACATTTGGTGAAGAAAGCTCATCATACTAACTAGGATGATGGATAGGAAGAAGTATTATATTTAGGAAAGGAATTCCTTAATTAAAGGTCAGGGATGGTGAAGAATGGTAAAATAGACATTCTTGTTAAACAACCAACTCTAAATCTTAAACCAAGTATAATATCCATTTCAGGGAATTGATTCATCATCTTATGTCTACATCACTCTATAGGAATATTTTCCTATAGCAAATCCAATAAACACATCTTTGTTAATTCCAATCATTATAATTATATGTGCTCAAGAGTATCTTTATCAATCCCTTTCTATAAAACATTCAAGATATAACTTTCTATTATAAAAGGTGATGTCATCAAATATCACAAACAGAAGTCAACATGTTTAGTTATTAAATCTGTCCTCACATCCATAAAGGAATCTAAGTAAATTAAGAACCCTAAACCCATGGGTAAACATTTATAATTCAAACTTTAAAACTTCTATGATTACCATAATAAAATATATATAATACCATATTCTCAATTAATGAAAGTAATATTAACCATATTAAATTCTTTTGTATTTTATGCATCTAATAATGATATAGGATCATCATATATATAAAAAATCTATTTAAAACCATGAGACAACTAGAGTTAAGTTTTATAACCAAGTCATAATATATCATTCAGTAAATCCATGGTTAAAAGAGGAAAGAAAAATAATAAGAAAATCTTCTAGAAAATATTAAAAAGGGGTTCATATAGAGAAAATAAAAGAAATATAAAAATATTATATAATAAAAGTTCACAAAAGATACTAAATATATTTTAGTATTACTACAATTATCCAGCCAATAAATTCTATAAAGAAAAGTTCAGATTGAAAGATTATATACAAATCTGAAAAGGAAAACAGAAAACAGAAAAATATAAAACAAAAAAAACATCACCTGGCTGTGGCCCAACACCTCTGTACTTATCTGACGCCCATGTGCAGCCCACAAGAGGGCCCAATAACCAGCCCATCTCTTTATCATCTGTGACTAACGAGTGGGGCTAGGGAAGGACTGCGGGTTGAGAGGAAAGAAACGCCAGGGGTTATCCGCAAAACAGCATGTCGTCATCATCCTCACGCACACAGACAGCTCGCTGGAGGAGCTCGCCGCCGGCCGATGCCGTCATCGTAATCCTTGCGCCAAGATCAATGCCGCTATCGCCAGGAGAGTTTAAGGAGGCCACCGCAACGTCCCTGCTCGTCCTCATCCTCAATTTCCCCCTCTGAAAACCTCTCTACCTCTTTTCCCCAACCATGCCGAGAACCCTAGCTCAGAGGTGAGCCGGAGCCGGCGATTCCGTGCTTGCCTCGGCCAGATAAGACCACGGGGAAGACCGCCATGATCTTCTCGTTCGATTGCCCCAACTTGTGACTACGGAGGAGACGTGAATCGACCTAATCGCACCCTCGGTTCCCGATGTTGTTCGTCGATCTCGCCGTCGTCTCCGACCGCGCCTCGCCAAACCAAGCACACCATCGCGTTCCTGGTGGGTCAATGAGTCTCCTAGCATGCGTTGATGATTTGTTTGCTTCCTAAATCCTCGCCACCGTAATCAACCGCAATCACTGCCGCATAATCTCGTCGCCGGTTGCCCTCCGATGAACAAAACCCAGCGGTGCCACCACTATATTACTCGCCTTGATCTCCTCTATCCAACGCACCTAGCCACAACCCCCCGCGCGCACCAGATCGATCGATCGATCCTCAACTAGTGAGGATCAACCCAGGTGACGTCATGCCTACATTAGATTCGAACCACGTCATCTAGTTTGACCAGTCTTTGCTAGCGTGGCGTGTAACGTGGCCCAGGGCCCATATGTCATTGTTTGGGGGTAAAGACGGGGTCGGTAGCAAATGCATTTTCTTTAACCAGTGTGCTGAGGTGGCTACTAGCCCACTAGTCAGTGACTGAGGCTAGCTTTAGGTGCGGTGTAAAAAGTATTTCATGTTTAAGAAATAATAAAATGTTAGAAACTCAATTATTAATATTCCAGAAATCAAATAAAATGATTAAATCTTGTTTAATTAATAACTTTTGATTTACAATTCAGGAAAATATGTATAATATATGAAAATTTGTAGAAAAATAAAATCTACAACTTAAACTTATTATCCAATATTATTATGATGATTATTTAAATAAATATTATTTAATAAAGGTTTAAAAGTAATAAAACTTTGATAATTCATATTCCAATAATCGTAAATATTAAAAATATGAATAAAATACCAATTTTTTTAGAAAAATAAAGACTATAATTTAAAACTATAATCATGCATTATTATTTCACTTACTTAAATATTTATTATTTATTAATTATTTTAAAAGTATTAAATGTTATAAAAATCGTATTATAAATCATAAAAATAAATATAATATACCAAAATGATCACAAAAATAATATCTACATGTTAAAAATATGATATTCCACTTTTGAGTTAATTAAAAAATTCAAATATTTTAATAAGTCAAATTTAAACTTATTTACTTAGTTTAAAAATTCATATAAGGATAAATATCAATTATTAATATTTCTAAATTATTCAATTTAGTTTAATAAATATTATTAGTCTTGAGTATTAATAATATAAGCCATAATGGTTTAAAATACTACAAATACCTTATTATTAAATTATCTTCAACCTTAAGTGAAGATTATATTCTAAAAAGATTCCTGTTCATAATAAAAACCTTAAAGCACAACTTGTGAATAAATCAAATCCTTTCTATCTACTTTACCCACCATATTACAAAAACTACCACAACATTATAGTAAGTCCATAAGTAGTGAAGTAATATTATATCTTGGTTTATAAACTATAACCCCTCATTTATAAAAGGTAAATGATACTACTCCATTAAAATCTAGAAACCACCACACCAAGTAAAAGTATAACCATTTTTAATTACCTTAAGGAAACATTACCAGGTACACAAGATACAAATATTATAAACATTATACTTTTAAACTATCTTTGTTTTAAAGTTAACTTTAGTCTATAAGAATCTAAATATAACACTATAAACATTGTTATACATTTTATAGTTAACTTTGGTCTGAAGTAGTTAAGTTGTAAAAACATCTCAAACTCAAACCATTCGAGCAAGCATAAATAACATCGACCAAACTCTATTAACCACAAAGCTTGTTTAGACCTTAAAAGATAAACCTTTTCTTCGAAGGTTATTCCTTTTGCCACTTCAAACAACAAGTCTTATATGAACCACCTTAAGTAGCATTTCACCTTTTGTGTGTTCCCCATTGCTTATGATATTATAATTATATGATTGTTCCACACATATTCACAAGTCTTAATAAGAAGCACAAGTATGAAATCTATCTAAAAGGGACAACACATTCCAAAGTAACCATTTCCGGAATCCAAACCCTAGAACAACATTATTCCCGGGATTCGCGTTTGCATAAAAGCATATTGCTTCCTTAAACATTAGTCCTTACCGGACCAATGATGCTGATTTTAGATTTTGGATCTTATACTGACTTGAAGACCGTGAGTGCATAATCTTGCAATCACAAAAGGCAAGTTTACACTTGCTCATGTCCTTTGATTATTTTATGTAAAGTATTTTGCAAATCTAGTGTTGTCATCACTTGCATTTGAAAAGGGTCAAAAAATACTATTTTCATAATAAAAGGATTATAGGTTATTACCATGAGGTAATAACTTACTATAAAATTTCCGGTGGTAAAGGAACATAATATCTAGGACTTAACAACCAATGTCGCCAGTGATTCTTGCGCTTTATATTACGCGTTAACCATGAGATTTGGAATGGGACGGAGAAGTCAGTTGTATCTTTTTCCTCTTGGATGGAGGCAAGATGACCTTAACGTGACATTGTGATTCCTTGCATGGATCCAACATATGGGTGGGCACCCTTACGCCCCACACTTTTTGTGTCTAGATTATCTATGAATGGTGTTTAGGGATATAGTCCATGTAAATGGTACTATTCCGGGCATCACTAGGTCATAGAGTCTTTGGGAACTCATCAGGGTTGGAGCCTGCCCAAAAGGGGGCTTAACGAAGATGAGCCATCCTGAAGGATCGTGCAGACATATGAGGTCGCGGAGACGGCAGTGATTGGCTTGGATCATCTACTGGGCCCCACAACATGGAATTATGGACGGGTAAGCTGCCCGGTTGTGCAACAAGGAGTTGATCTCTCATGGGAAAAGTAACGCACCTCTGCAGAGTGTAAGAACTGTAACTTGTTACTCCCTGTTCTAGGAAGGAGCTGCGAACGAGGCGGGAAAGGAAATCCATGAAAGTTCTGGTAAACCCGTGAAGGCTGACAGACATAGCTTTTTAGAATAAAAGCAACTTTGAAGAAATTTTTATGAAAACTTGCATTGGCCTACGACCTACGGTATGTGGCTGTAGTTATAGTGCATAAAACACTCCTTTTCTAGTGAATTTACTGAGTACGCTCGTACTCAAAGTATCTTCTTAACCCTTGCTAGATTCTGAAGCCAGGATGAACAACATCCACATCAAGTTATGCTCTAAGACTTATCATCCAAAGGCTAAAGCTCTTCAAGGAAGTCAACATATACATCAACTCAATTGAAGAAGAAGTTACTGATTAGATAAGAATATAATTCCTAGCCAAAGAACCTAATTCTGTAGTGCATTGCAATAGCAGCAATGCCAATCCCTTAGTTAAAATACTAGTTTTAATAGTATAATAGTTCCTACGTTGTTTATCTTTGATTCTTCTTCGTAAGAAGTTCTTTTTCTCTCTTTAACCTAGAGTGTTCTCTAGATCTTGTGTAAAGAGTGAGTTGTAACCTTTAGCCATGTATTGGACCCGCTGTGTTTCTGTTGTGCCATTCTGAGGGATGTAATACTAGTGAACGGTGTTTCATTGGTGTTATGTCAACGACTATAGTATACTACATCATGCAGTGGTATGCTGGGTCACCGCACTATATTATTCTCCTTACGCACTTCTCCAAAACATATTGTATGTTGTGTTCTTGCGATGGGTAAGGTCGCCATATAGGCCAGGAGGTAACACTATCAAGCAAAATGCATGTAACCAAAAGACTAACATTTAGCCAAAAAGCAAACTTTAGGAATCAAACACCAGGTGCTTGGCTTCTCCTATGATGCAAGGAACAAAATGTGAGTAACCTAATTAGTGTCACAACAGGGATTAGAGGTTGTATGCGCGTGTAACTTCGGCAGAGCCATGTTCCCTAGATGCCCAAATCGATGTGAGCAACCAATCACGCCCTCAAAGTCAACCCTTCCTTATCCGTTCTCAATCCGCACTCATTCTTTCTCTTCCTCTCTCAAAACCTCATCTCCAACGCTCCTTGAGAGTTGACCAGGGGCCTCCTGGTCTGATCCCTCTCGCATCCGGCATCCGCGCTAGTTGGTGTAGAGCTGGATTAAGATGTCAGTCTCCTCTATACAACAATAGCGGTAGGGTTAGGCTTAGGTCTAGTCTCAATCTAGGTTTAGCCCTTGTGCCAATTCGTGATGTTATCGCGGAGTTTATCGTTGGATTTTTCGGGCGACTTCTGGTGGTTGTGGCTACGGTCCTCCAATGGATAGAGTCGAAGGCGGTCGACGGCTACACCTCGACTTCCCCTCAAATAAAGATCAGGTGCAGCCCAAATCCGTTGGATTTGGTCTCCCTGCCTTCGATGTGCGACCATCATGGTGATGGTAGCATCAAAAATAAGGGATCTGGGCCAATGTTTGATCTGAGTTGCAGGGAGATTGTGCTACTAGAGATCCCTTAGTAGAGGTCTCGCGACAGTCAAAGCTGTCTTGCCTATGCTCTTGATGGCCGAAGCGTGGCCTTACTTTTAGTAGAACTCGTATAAGTTGGGCATCAATATATTTTATTTTTTATTGCACATGTGAAAATCATATTTATAAGTTCAGTTTAATATTTTATTATTGTTTTGGTCATCATACGATACCTATATGGTAGTATAAACCAATGATCAAACACTATGTTTTAGAGACTGTTAATATCCCCTCTCCCCCAAAAAAACATTCTCATAAAATTGGAGGAAGTACTAAGCTTTAGTCTTGTCGGGGGAATAACCCCTGGTAGGGTCATAAGGGGTAAAACATTGCCCAGCTTGTCTTGTGCCGAGTAAAGAATGAACCTGGCCGAGTAACAACAGCCGGGTAAGATGGTCATGTACGGCCGACATAGGAATTATGTCGGCCCGTATAAGACAAGTTTGTTAACCTTGCAGGAAGCAACAAGCCGAGTCTTGGGAGGGAAGGCCGAGTCAGGCAGGACGCGTGGCAACTTTTGGAGTGAGGTTTAGGAGGGACCATGGTAAAGAACGGTTAAAAGAGAAGGGCGACGCCAGGTGACACGAAAGGAGCCGGGTGACGCCTAAAGCAAGGGCTGACGTACAAAGTTACTGTAACATCCCAGGATTAGCACCTAGAAATAGAGAGGACACAGGTGTGTGCATTGCATTCATGCATAAGAAAATCCAAAGAATTTTCGAGCTATAGAGGGGTCGGGATATCTCTTGTACTGAAGGAAACTTCGGAGCAAGTGCGATAGATTTCGATATGACCTTTGTAGAATTCTTTGTTTCGAGAAAAAATTGTTCAAACAAGTATTTGAATTTCAAATATGAAATTTAAATGAATTTATAAAAATTCACAAATAGGAAATGGAAATATTAAATAACTTGAAACTAAATGATTACATAAATGATATAAAAAGGATTCTTTATTACATTGATCTTTTACAATAGATAAATAAAAGTAAAGTATCAGGAAACAAATAAGTAGAAAAAAGAATTACATAATTGAAATAAATAATATAATTCTTTATTACAACAAAATATATATGCCATTGTCTTTACAAATGAATTGAAAAATAAGAAGGAAATAAGAAAACTTTATTAAATTAAATACAACAATATAATGTTTTTACAATATTCAAATAGAAAAATAAATTACAATATTTATTACAGAGAAATTCCTAAGTTACTGTTCTCTTATGTCCTTGAACAGTTGATATTTTCTTTCTTCTCTTCATTTCCTGCAAACAAAACAAAAGTAAAATAAAAGAAGGATTAGTTGGTTAGTTTTGCTCTCAGAAGTGAACAGTGAAATGCATTGCTAAAATTCATCATTGAGCTAATATGTAAGGGGCAAGTTTCACCAAATTGAGCATCTGTTCTTATCTAGTGAGGGCCTCAGTACAACATCATAGGCTTGGAGAGGGGCAAGTTTCACCATGGCAGTAAAAATAATAAGATAAAGATTCCACAAATATCAAGTTTTCACTTGATCTCATCCACACCAGCAGGTCCCACTTGCAAGCATCTTGCACATCAACATGCAGGTATCTGCTGGCAACACAGGAGCACACCAAGGGAGGATAAGAAGGAACCAGCCGTGGCAGTCACTGCTGCTAGCTACTCCTTCCACCCCAGCTCATTTCTTAGCACTAGAACTCCCAAGAAAACACATGAACAACCACAATATAGAATCAGATGATCACTGATCTATCCAGCTTTATGAACTAGAAACCAAATCATTCCACCAAACCATCTCTAGCCTTGGTTGCTCCCAGGAGTCATCCAAGAGCTAGAATCAGGGGAAGACAGATCCAGGAGCACAAGCAAGATTATCAATATCCACATCAGGAGGAGCAGGCAACAACTACATCACAAGGACAAAGTAGGCTAACTGATCAAGTGCTAGTACCAGCATAGAAACCTCAAGTCTAGCATCAGGTTACTACTCAACACCAAGATCCTCATATAGTATCTGTTTATATCTGCATATGAAACTCCAAATTAAAACAGGAGATTGGTAAAAGTATTTCTCTCATATCCACATAGAAATGCTATGTTGAGTCATCATAGAGAATCAGGTAGCCACATTTTAGTATCTGTTCTTATATAGAATTTGGCTCAGTCTTAGCATCCTTGGCAACCAATTAAGAGTTCTCCATAAAGTAAATCTCAATAGACAACTACCAAAAATATAGCTATCACTGTGTACACTCTAGAGGTAGGCATCACAGTGGCATCTATGTTAGCAGCAGCCATAGAGACTGGATGAACTAGAGATCATCAAACCATAGGCAAGGGACCATTTTTGTGGAGTTGAGGTATAAGATTGATTCAAACAAAGATCATGTAGATGATCTTTGGTACTGTGCATCCTCCAAGGAGGTACCACAGCAGCAAGATCATCTATAAATACCACTCATAAACAACATATCAGAGAATAAGTCTCACAATATACTAATAAAATCATTTTTCTAGAGTATACCACTAGAAATCATTCCAAGACAAACTCACTGCCATGTGTCCAGTACACACTTGTCAAACTGTTCCATCTGCAACAACAATACCACATCCTGGTAATTATTAACTGGACAACATTCCAACCACTGTCAATCCACAAACAAGGATCAAGAAACAATAAAACCATATACATGCTTCTATTCATTTATTCATTTGTACATAAAGAAAACAATATGAATTCTTTAAATTAAAAGAATGAAAAATAGCACAACTATTCTTTCTAAGAATGCCTGACTGATAAACAAGAACAAGGTAAAAATAAGATCTTGACTGCAGTTTATTTCATTATCCATCAAGAAATCATTTATAAGTATTGCTTATATGTTCAACTTGTTAAGATGAATTGTACTCACAGTTGTGCCTCACATACACATTGATTTGATGAACCAACAATCCTATCAAATGCATACCATCTATAATAGCATCTTGGAAGTGTTTTAGACAGATTATTAAATAAAATAAAATATGTTATATTGTGTGACCACTTACAAATAAAACATGAGAAACTGTTCATGCCCAATCCTAGGAACATAGAAACCAATTAATCTATGTGCCAAATTACTCCAGAACTCACATACACATAACCCTATTATAAAACATTATGTTCATGTTCTAGTTATTTTGTCCATACAAATTTTATCTAGTTATCACTATAGCTATGCAAAATCATATAAGAAATCCATGGGAAATTAACCAAAACTTGTCCAATTAGCATAAATAATAACAACATATTTTATCTTTAGTATTGCCAGAAATCAAATGGTCAATGGATTGTTATCACTATAAAAATTTCGCCATTTAACTAGATTCAGATAGTACCATCATCTACATTGACATTCCTATTTCAACATAGAATTAATAGGAGATTAGTTAGACTAATTCTGACCAGATCATGCAAACAACCTTTACTGGCATCTGACCAATACCCCAACAACATAAAAAAATCTACTTTGTTTGTACAAATAAACCAGGGGTTCCATGAATTCAACCTTGACCAGTAAAACAAATTGAGTAAAACCATTTAGCAATCAACTCAACATCAACCAAAACCATCAGTACGAAGGCTGGTCACAGAGAAGAGAGGGGAAAGAAGGATTTTTGCATGTACCTGACGCCCATGGCACAACCACAATGGCATGGCGAGGCAGAGCCCACGCGACCGAGGTGGCACACCACAGGGAAGGCTTCACCGTATACCATCACCAAGACCATTTGCGACATAGCAGTACAGAGACCACCACCACCTAGCCCAGCATCAACCTCACCACCAAGGCGGCACAGGAAGCACCCATGAGGGGCACATCATCCTACACCTGCCTAGGATGTTGACTACAGCGAGCGGCGGCGCCAGGATCGACAGCGGTTCGGCCTAGGCAAAGATAGGGTTTCGGCCAGATGCGTGTGAGGCCACCACGGCAGTAACAGGCGGTGTCGGATTTGGCCGGCGTTGGCCAGCGAGGGCGACGGCGGCAGCGTGTGCGGGTGAGGCACAGAAACGACACAGGGATTGTGGGGATTATGTCGCGTGTGTGCGAGTGAGAGGAGAGGAAGAGAGGGGTGGGTCGTGGTCTAGATGACCCGGGCCAGCTCTAAATGGGCCAGGTTGGCCCATGTGCCCAACCAAATAGCCCAAGTTAATTAGGATAAGAAATGAAATAAAATTAAAACAAATAAATTACCAAAATAACCTCTAAACATTTTCAGCTATAGAAAATTATAGAAAAATCATAAAAATACATTTAATATGTTAAAATTATCATAAAAATAAGATCTATCTAATAAAAAATAACTTTATTTATTTAAAATAAATATAAAGCACATAAATATTAAATCATTAAATACTGAGTAAAATTTCATAAAATAAGAAAAACTCCTAAAAATAAATAAAAATCATTTTTGTGTATAAAAATAACTCTACTATTTTATAAAAATACTAACTTAGAGTTTTACAAGTAAAATATAAAGCAAATATTTAAATACACTTAATTCTTTGAAGAATTTTATAAAAATAAAGGTAATACATAAAAATAAATAAAATTCATTTTTAAGATCTTGAATAAATATATTTTACTAGAAAAATACTATATATATTATTCAAAAAGATTTAAATAACATTAGATAATAAAACTCATTTACTTATTTTACTAAAATAAAATAACCACTTTGTTAATTCTTTAAATTTATTTACTAAGAAAGAAATAATCACATTCCTTAATAAAACACTAAATCTTTTAAGTTTAATTACTAAGTCTAAATCCATAACCATAATAAAACTTAAATATAACTATTAACCTTTAAATATTTTTAAAACTTAAATTCAAATTAAATTCCTTGTAAATAAATATTATATATCACTCATGGATAAGATGGTGAATAATCTTCATCTCTTAAACACTCTTAAAATGACTCTAAACCCTAACAAATTTATAATATCATCTCATTATGCTCCCATTAATAAATTTCTTATTATTAAATTCATCTTGCACTTAAATTAAAAGGGATCATCCATAATCATATTTGTCAAAACCCTAAAACTAGATGATATTCTAAAACTCATTATATCTTAAAATTCACTTCTATTTTTATAGTTAACTTTGGTCTAAACAATCATAAACATCTCATTTGAAGTTTATTCATGTTAAAAGTTAACTTTGGTCACTTGTACCATCAATTAAAATATGATAACTTAACATCATTCATAACCATCACCAGCCCTAATGTAAAACTTAAAAACCCTCAAGACTGATTAACTTTAACTAAACACTAGTTTCTTCAAATGTCATTCTTTTTGCCACTTCACACAAACAAGTCTATAATAGTTCCTTCAGCTCTTAAGAACTCAACCCAAGGACTTTTTATCCTAGTCACCAGATAACAATTAATCATAATCACATTACTCTATCTGTACTTGTATATTTTGGATTGTTAACACTTAAGTTCCTTATAAATGACATTGCTTATGAAATAAACTTAAAGATAAACCCAATATTAAAGAAGATACCTAAGATCAACTTATTTAAAATGCTAAGGGTTTCACTTTGGGAATTATAAAATTGCATAGCATTATTCATGCATAATGGCATCTTGCTTCATTAAACATTTGTCCTTACCGGACCAATGATGATGATTTCAGATATTGGATCTTCTATTATCTTGAAGACCGTGAGTGCATAATCTTGCAATCACAAAAGGCAAGTTCACACTTGCTCATGTCCTTTGATTATTTTCTGTAAAGTATTTTGCAAATCCAGTGTTGTCATCACCTGCATTTGAAAAAGGCCAGAAAACACTATTTCCATAATAATATGATTATAGGTTATTTACCATGAGGAAAAAACTTTCTATGGAAGTTCCGATGGTAAAGGAACATATTATCTAGGACTTCACAACCAATGTCGCCAGTGATTCTTGCGTTGTATATTACGCGTTAACCATGAGATTTGGAATGGGATGGAGAAGTCAGCTGGATCGGCTCTCTCTCGCATGCCAACGGATGACCGGGCCGTTGTTGCAACTCCTCTTGTAGAGGGTTAGCAGGTTTTGGGTGGGATCCCTCAATGTCCCACGGCTTCTGGTATCTATGGGGGTTGTATACCTTAGGCTGATAATGGAAACAAGTTTTATCCTAGGCCTGATGTGCAATTTGTCGGGTATGCGGGGTCGCGGAGAAGGACAGTGATTGGCTTGGATCTTAGTCTGGGCCTCACACCAAGGAAGTGTGAACGAGCCTATAACTCGGATGTGCAACAAAGCTAAGATCTCTCATGGGTAAAGCAACGCACCTCTGCAGAGTGTAAGAACTGCAACTTGTTACTCCCTGTTTCGGGAAGGAGCTACGAACGCGGCATGAAAGGAACTCCATAAA
The DNA here is from genome assembly GCA_030063025.1 of Avena longiglumis. Classification (NCBI taxonomy): domain Eukaryota; kingdom Viridiplantae; phylum Streptophyta; class Magnoliopsida; order Poales; family Poaceae; genus Avena; species Avena longiglumis. The sequence goes on along the minus strand of CP125974.1, from coordinate 184,630,580 downwards.
AGTTCTGGTAAACCTATGAAGGATGACGGACATAGCTTTTCAGAATAAAAGCAACTTTTGAAGAAATGTTTTTGAAAACTTGCATTGCCTATGACCTATGGTCTGTTGCTATAGATAGTGCATCAAACACTTATCTTTAGTGAACTTGATGAGTATGTTCATACTCAACGTATCTTCTTAACCTTTGCTAGATCTCGGAGAAACCAATGGTGTTCCCAGGAAATAAGTTACTTTAAGATTTGAAGATATCTGATGGAGATCAACGGAGTCGAAGACCTTACCGGAAGCTATCAAAGACAAGCTGAAGCGTAGAATATAAACAAAACTCCTAGAATCTAAAACCTACGTCTATAGAACAGTACTATAGTATCACTTTCAAACCTTATATATATACTTATAAGTGGTACTCTTAAGGTAAACTCCGAATGGATCTTTCTGGTTCTTTCTATATAATATTCCTCGCTGTTCGAGGAAGTTCTCTGGATCTTTTGTAATGTGTTATATGTAATCTAAATTAATATCTTGGACCCGTTGTGTTTCTGTTGTACCACTCTGAAGGATGTAATACTAGTGAACGGTGTTTCATTGGTGTTATGTCAACGACTATAGTGTACTACATCATGCAGTGGTATGCTGGGTCACCGCAGTTACTGCGTGATGCCAAAAGAACTGAAAGCTACGTACGAGAGGACCTTTAGCTGTCTAGCTTTGTGGACTGGGTCAAGGGGCTCAGGGCTGTCCCATGACCCGGCCCGTATAATGAGGACCAATATCCAAACAGTAACACTAGGACCCAAAGGGGTGTAACCTAGCCAGCCATCGCCTATATAAGGAGGGTCATAGCTAGGGTTTGAGGAGGTTGGACCAAGTAGGAGACTAGTGCCCTGAGGCTTTGTTCAAACAGCTCAAGGAGCACATCTAAACTACTAGCATCAATAAAATTCCTAAGTGTGGAGAGTTCATCTTGTTCTTCGTGCGCGGCTAGACCGTGCACTCCCTCCTCGGTGACCACAAGCAACCATTCGGCCCCCAACTTAAGCCTACCCATGGCATCTACCGTGACACCACCACCACCACAGTTGGCGCCCACCGTGGGGCAGAAGCAGGTGCTTGATGGAGTTTTCATCTAGACGGGCAACATCATCGCCAATACCGGCGAGCGCATCTACTCTGTCCTCATCCAGAGGTTTGGAGCGCTCAACTTCGTCAGCGACAACGCGGGCTGCTTCGGGACCAAGCCGTTCCCTAGGGGAGGTCGCTTCATCAAGTTCGGTGAGCAACAGGTCTATGTCGCAGTGCGCGTGGAGCGCGTGTACCCGGAGCGCGTCATCCTGGCGCCGGATCCACCTGCGGTTCCTACCGCAGGAAAACTTCACCAACTCATCTCCATTGAGGTAATGATGACAGCTCCTAACCCTACAGCACCTCCAGTAGTCCCTGTGGTGAATGAGGATTTCGAGGGAGCAAATCAAGAGGAAACGCCAAGGGCAGCAAGAACGGCAAAGGCACTGCTAGAAAAGACAGAGAATATAGCTAGGAGTAAAAGAGTTAAGGAATTGCAGGAGGCAATAGAAAAACTAGCAGAGCTAGTAGCGCCAGCATCAGACCCGACGCGCGGGGCAGGCCGAGTTAGAGGAGGCCAGGATAAAGTTCCTGGAAACGGCAAAGGAGTTAGCTCAGTTACAGAAAGATGTGGATATCACTATTCAAGAGCTTAACTCGGCAAATAGAGTCAAGGGCGCTAAGACCCGGCTTGATGCAACAAGATTAAGAGGGAAAACCTCAATGAGGAATTGGCGGATGCAACGTCAAAGATAACACCAGAAAACAGCAATGAAACGGCCATGTGGCCGACATACAACACTGCAGCGAATCTGAGGGCTGCAGAGGCGGCAATGGCTGAGCTTCCCCATTTGATGGGTGAAGCAAAGAGAAAACAATAGGAACGAGTCAATAAATTAGTAAGAGCGGGAGGGATGCTGAATGAAGTGTACTACAGGGCTAATCCGGGTATAGCTGGGAGGTCACATCTGGTTCACTCGGTAACCCCCATCCCAGCGAGGTCAGTAGACCACGTAGCCTCCTCACCCGGAGTGGCACCGAGACAAAGAAAAGAAAAGATTGTGGATTCAGGAAGAAATAAGCAAATGGTCGCCTATGACCCGGCAATGGTTCAAGGAAATCCGACCCGTGCACAGGGAGCACGAAGGAATGTGGATCGGGGAAATGAGTACCAGGAAATTGTTGGCCGAGAAAGGCAAGCAGGACAAAGAAATGACAATGGGGGGAAAAACATCGCACCTCAACCTAGGCGCGGAACTCACTCGGCAGGAGGAGGAAACCCAGCGCCAAATCCTGCACCAGCCCAACCCGAAAAGAGGCAGCAAAGCGCGGGAAAAGCAGTGCAGTAACCTTCAGACCGGAACGCAAACAAATACAATGATGGTTACTTGGCAATGGTAAATGACGGGTATGAATTGCCGGATCTTGCATACCAAGCAATGGGAGCCAGACTCGAAGGCAGAAATCTTCAGCCGGATGATGCAAGGCTAAAGCTTGATTGAATAAAGATGGCAGAACTGATCGAGTCGCAAAGTCCACAGGGTCCACCATGTTTTGTCCCAAGGATCATGAAGGAGCCGCCAGTACGAAAATTTCAGCTGGCCAGAGGGACAAAGACCTACGATGGAAGCACAAAGCCAAAAGACTGGCTCATAGATTATGGAACTGCTGTAAAAATCGCGCATGGAAATTTGAGATGGGAAGTGCGATATGTGTCGTAGATGCTAGAGGGACCAGCAAGAGTATGGCTGAATAACTAACCAACTGAAAGCATCAACAGCTGGATCGATTTTTAGGATGCTTTTGTGAGAAATTTCACGAGCACCTACAAGAGGCCGAATCGCCCACAACAACTAGCTATGTGCAAGCAAAGGCCGAATGAAACAGACAGGGAATTCCTCACAAGGTGGTGCACGATGCGCAACTCTTGTGAAGGGGTAATTGAATATCAGGCAATTGCATGGTTTGCACAAGGATGCAGACATGGAAGTGTACTGTGGCAAAGGTTATATAGAGATATGTTGACGAGCTTGGCAGAAACGATAATAATTGCTGACTCGTATGCGTTAGGAGACATGACTCAGCTTCTGCTTATGTCGGTAGACGAGATGACTGAGACTCAAATCTATGATGCTGTCGGATCATAGAGGCACCAGGAAAGGGCTGAGTATACAAGCAAGAGAAGGGATGAAAGACCAGATTACAGATATGGTTCGACTCAAGTTGCGGCGGTGAGTCGGGATCATCCAGATGCTGGAAGTAGCCAACATCAAAGGACAAATGGGCAACAACAGTGTATACTAAAGAATGATGGCAAAAAGCCATATGAACAAAGAAAGCCATACTAGGACATGCAGAAATATACTTATGAAATGATGTTAGATCAGCCATGTAAGTTCCACATGCCTAGTCCGAGTAAGCCAGCAAATCACACAATAATACAATGCACTTGGTTTCAGAAGGGAGATAGAGTGGATTCACCGACTAAGCAATTGCCACCACCTCCCCCTCCACCGCTCACAGGAGGAAATGCTCAAGCTGTTGGGGTTGATCATAGATATGAGAACAGGTAGCCGAGATATCATAACCAAGATAGAAGGGAGGCTGTGCATAAGGTGCATAACCCAAGCGGTGATGACGCTCATGTCAGCCATGGAACCAGAAATGAGTACAAAGAGCATCACCAGAGCTATGTCGTATTTGTCACAGAGCCGAATGACAAAAAGACCAGCAGAGACGGATGATGGAAGTAAATGCCACAATGCTGGCAATTCCAAAGTACATGCATTGGTCTGAATAGGAGATAACGTGGAGCATACAGGATCACCCCAAGATCATGCCAACACTAGGAGGGTATGCTCTTGTATTGGATCCAACATTCATGGGGCCTGATATCAACGTGAAATTCTCCAAGGTACTGATTGATGATGGCAGTAGCATCAACATAAGGTACAAGGATACCATGCTCAAATTAGGCATCACTATGAACATGTTGGAGCCGACTAAGACAAATTTCCATGGCATTGTGTCAGGATTATCCTGTGAGCCAATTGGCAAGATCTGGTTTGATGTCTTATTCGGCAACAGAGAAAATTGTCGCACTGAAGCCATAGAGTTTGACGTGGTTGACCTGGTCAGCTCATACCGTGCCTTACTCGGCAGGCCAGCTATGGCAAACTTTATGGCTACTCCTCACATCGCTTACTTAAAGATGAAACTGCCAGGTCTATGTGGAGTTATCACAGTAGAAGGAGATTACAAGAGATCAATTGCTTGTGCCTCAGTCGGATCTTCGCTGGCCGAGTCACTGGTCATAGCACAAGAAAACATGGCAGTGTATCATTCCAAGGTAGCACAAATGTCCATGCCGACACTTACTAATCCGCATGGCAGTGTATCATTCCAAGCTACTAAGGAAACCAAGAAGGTACAGGTGGATGAGACTTTCCCAGAGCGCACAGTTACCATTGGTGCTGGGCTAACTGACAAATAGGAAAGCGAGCTCACCAGCTTCCTCCGTGAGAATTGGGATATCTTTGCATGGTCCACACATGATTTGCAAGGAGTTCTGAGGGATCTGGCTGAGCACTCTCTTCATGTAAGGCCATATGCCAGGCCGGTGAAGCAACCCCTCCGCTACTTCGCCGAGGATAGGAGGAAAGTGATAGCTGCCGAGATAGCCAGGCTCTTGGCTGCCGGGTTTATCATGGAAGTAATGCACCCAGATTGGTTGTCAAATCCAGTCTTGGTCGAGAAGAAAAAAGATGACCAGAACGTGGCAGTGGTGTGGCGCATGTGTATTGATTACACGAACCTCAATAGGGCGTGCCCAAAAGATCCATTTCCCCTGCCACAGATCGATCAAGACATAGACTCTACTGTCGGGTGTGAATTGTTGTCATTTGTGGATGCGTATTCTGGTTTCCACAAGATACCACTGAATCCGAATGATCAAATAAAGATAGCTTTTATCACCCAGTATGGGGCTTATTGCTATCGCACTATGCCGTTTGGCTTGAGAAATGCAGGTGCAACATATCAAAGATGCATGCAAAAATGCTTGCAAGATCAATTGGACAAAAATGTTCAAGTGTACGTCAATGACATGGTGATAAAAACAAACAAAGTCATACTCTAATTGAGGACTTGTGTCAAACATTCGCAAACTTAAGAAGGTTCCGAATGAAACTTAACCCGGAAAAATGCACATTTGGTGTCCCGGCTCAAAAGTTACTCGGATTCCTCGTATCCAGTCGAGGAATTGAGGCTAACCCGACAAAAATGAGGGCCGTCGAAAGAATGGAATTGCCAAAAACCCTCAACGATGTCCAGAAGTTCACAGGATACCTGGCCTCGTTGAGTAGATTTATCAGTCGGCTGGGCGAAAAAGCCTTGCCGCTATATCAACTGATGAAGAAATCAGACAAATTCACATGGACACAGCAAGCTGATAGTGCTTTCCATGAACTAAAAAATATGTTGGCAACAACACCACTATTAGCTTCACCATTATCCAAAGAGCCAATGCTTCTCTATGTCACCACAACCAACAGAGTTGTAAGTGCAGTGATAGTGGTAGAACGCGAAGAAGGGGGCAAATCAGTCCAAAGGCCAGTTTATTACTTGAGCGAAGTTCTCTCTATATCAAAGCAAAATTACCCCCATTACCAAAAAATGACATATGGGGTGTACATGGCAGCAAAGAAGTTGAAGCATTATTTCCAAGAACATCCAATCCGGGTAATATGCAAGGCACCTATCTCGGACATATTGGGCAGCAAAGATGTCAGTGGCCGAGTGGAAAAATGGGTCATAGAGCTAGCACCATACACTCCACAATATGACAGGCGAGATGCAATTAAATCTCAAGCTGTAGCTGATTTCTTCGTGGATTGGATGGAAATGCAATACAAGCCACCACTGCCATATTCGAATTACTGGAAGATTCACTTTGATGGATCCAAGACAAAAATGGGTCTGGGTGCCAGGATAGTGCTCACATCAACAAAGAGGGATCAGCTCAAGTATGTGTTGCAGATCCACTTCGCTCCATCCAATAATGTAGCCGAGTATGAAGCACTTGTCCACGGTATAAAAGTGGCCAAGGAAATTGGTATCAAGAGAATCATGTGTTTCGATGACTCGGATTTAGTTATCCAACAAGTATCTGGCAATTGGGATGCGTTGGATGCAAACATGGCACTATATCGTTTTCATGTGCAACAGATTTCGGGATATTTTGACGGGTGTGAATTTCATCACATACCTAGAGCGGAGAACGAAGCGGCAGATGTATTATCCAAGTTAGGCTCATCTCGGCAAGCAATTCCACCAGGAGTAGCATTGGAGCATCTCAGAAAACCATCAATCAAGCCGTCACCAGAATCCGAGTCAATCAGGCTCACCCCAGTGAATCATGAGTCAGACGTTGTGCCAACCGTCATTGACTCGAGGAAAATTTGAGTAACTCGGGGACTGTTCCGCTCACCTTAGGGGTTGCCGAATCACACTTGGGGACTCCTCAGGTTATGTCGGCAGAACATATGTCGGCTGAACCAATGGAAATTGATGAAGAAACAGATCCGACACGACTAATACCACAATGGTGCAACCAATATTCAACTACTTGAAAGATGGAACTTTGCCAGATGATGAGATATTGGCAAGGCAAACAGAAAGAAGAACAAAAGCATACACAATAATCAATAAGGAGTTGTACAAAAGAAGTGTGACAAGTGTACTGCAACGTTGCATAAGCCCAGAGAAAGGTCAAGAAATACTGTTGGACATTCACCAAGGAGAATGTGGGCACCAGGCATCGTCAAGAGAATTGGTAACCAAGGCATTCCGACATGGATTTTATTGGCCAAGTGCACTAGCAGAGGCATAGGAACTTGTGAGAAAATACAATGGTTGCCAGCGTTACGCGTCAAAGTCCCATTTACCAGTGTCCGTAGTTAAAAACTATACCAATCACTTAGCCATTCGCAGTATGGTGCCTGGATATGGTAGGACAGTTCAAACCAGTGAGAGGTGGCATGACTCACATACTCGTAATGGTCGAAAAGTTCACCAAATGGATAGAAGTGAAGCCCATCAAAAAACTGGATGAAAAAACAGTTGTCACATTCCTAAAAGATATAATCTTGAGATACGGTTACCCGCACAGTGTAATCACAGATAATGGCACAAACTTTGCCAAAGGAGCTTTCGCTCGTTTTTGTGGAAAAAATCGAATAAGACTTGATGTAGCGTCAGTCGCCCATCTAGAATCAAATGGACAAGTTTAACGAGCTAATGGCTTAGTTCTATCCGGCATAAAACCCCGCTTGATGGAACCACTCCAGAGATCACTTGGTTGTTGGATAGAGGAATTACCCTCGGTTCTATGGAGTTTAAGGACAACTCTGAATCGATCAACAGGCTATACGTCGTTCTTGCTTGTGTATGGGGTAGAAGCAGTTTTGCCTGCCGATATAGAGTATGACTCGCCTAGAGTAATACAATACTCAGAAGCCAAGGTAAAAGAGACCCGAGAAGATGGAGTTGACTTACTCGAAGAATAAAGGGAAATTGGCACTGTCCAGATCCTCCATATACCAACAGAGTCTCTGACGCTATCATGGCCGGAAAGTTCAACCTCGTGTTTTCTGAGAAGGGGACATGGTGTTCAGACTAGTGCAACACATAGCTAGAATGCATAAACTATCACCCCCATGGGAAGGACCATTCATTGTAAGTAAAGCATTGCACAATGACTCATATTATCTAATAGATACTCGTGAAGCACAAAAGAAAAAGGCGGACAGATCAGGTGATGAGACCAAAAGGCCATGGAATATGGCACTGCTACGTCCTATCTACACCTAGGAGAAGCAGTGTATGTATCTCTCAAACTCTCATATGTCGGACGCTTATGCCGGCTATGCGCTGATAATAAAATGGTATGACTCGAAAAATTGACACGGGGATTGCCCCTATGTTTATCCTTTGATTATTATATGTCGGCTGGCGTTGACACTTAAGACTTATCTAGAACAAGTAATGTTTACTCGGATAGAATCGACTCTTCGACTATGTTGTTGTCCAAAAACACGGCTTCATGGCAAGCAAGAGGAAAAAATCAATGTTGAGTAAACAGGAACACCGAATAAGTAAAGGGAAAAACACGAGTTGACCCTATGTATGTGTTTTAACTAACTCACTACAGGTTATGTTGCTTTCTATGTTGAATAATCCTAGGTCAAGTAATCTAGTTTCATATCCTCTAACTCAATCCTTAGAACTTTGAGACTCTAATGTCAAACACCAAAAAAGGTAGATAAGAGCCAAATTCAAGGGAAAGGGGAAACGGAAAAATGAAACTCGGGGACTTACCCCTGCATAATTCACATTCAAAGCTAAAATAAAAGTTTACGCCTTATGAAAAGGCAATCACACACCAAAATAAGTGCATTGTATCATACATCTGCACCCGGCATACCGGGGATCTCATGAAATTTAAGTGTTTTTTGTAACCAGCCTAAGAAGTAGTTGGGCTTGGAGGAGTAGTCTTGGAGCTAGGAGCATCATCTGGAGCGTTTGCCGAGTCAGGGGCGTCTGTGGCCGAGTCTGCTGGGCCATCTGACTCGGTGACCTCGCTATCAGCGCCTTCGTCGTTGACAGTCTCGGCAAGAGGCTCGCCAAGGTCGAGGAAGCTGGGCCCATCGCACCAAGCATGCACCAGAGCATATTCGACCATGGCATAAGCTCGCTCTTAGTGTTTCTTGACAAGATCAGGGTCATGGAGCCACTTGCCTTCATCCCTCATGCGTTTGAGAACATCAAGGTTGATGTCCTCGTACCATGAAAGCACAAAGGCAAGAGCCTTGTACGCTGCAGCTCGGCCGACCGACTCGCGCCACTGATCCAACCTGTCTTCAGTCTGAAGCAGCCTGGCAGCCAAAGGCTCGATGAGTGTGGGCGCATCTTCATCTGGCTAGAGCATTCTGAACGCATGTATCGCTTATTTGAGCAAGTCAATGCCGCATGACTTGAGGGTCTTCGCGCGTTCTAACAGCGCCGCAAGATGCTAGTCGATAGTGACCTCGCCATCAGCAGGAGCTCCATATTCGGCTCGCACTCGCTTCATGGCCCGTATAGCAAACACCTCAGCCTCAGGGAAATTATCTGCAAACGCAAAATAACATTAGCTAAACAATGAAAATGGGATAGAAGGCAAGAGTATGATTACAGTGAAAAAAGGTAAGGACTCACTACCGAGGAAAGAATTGACGGTGCCAAGCTTGCTCTGCCAAATCTTGGCCTTGGCTTGAAGAGCGTCTAGGTCCTGGTGCGCCGAATCAACCGCCAACTCGGCATATTTGAGCAATTGCTTGGTCTTCTCGGCACTGGCGGCATGTTGGCCATCCTTCTCGGTGAGCTCCTCCTGCAGCCCCTTCACCTCGGATTGGTGCTTCTGCTCCATGTCGGCCATCTTCTTCTTCAGCCGAGTCACCTCGTCTCGTTCCTTCTGGAGTTCGGCTCGGTGCTTCTCTGCTTATTCGGATCATATCACTCGTCAGCAACAATGAAGCTATCTCGATCCATCAGGATAAAAATGGGAAAGGAATAAGTATGAGTATAGAGCGACCAAAGAATTGCTAAGAACTTACTTTCAGCTTCGCTAATCTGTGAGTGCAAGGCATCAATGGTGGATTGGGCAGAAGCTGTGGAGGCACAATGAAGGAATTCAATGAAATGAAACAAAGAAAGGTGTGCCGAATAAAAACATGACGAGTAAGAAAATTACCTTGGTCCTGAGTCTCGGCTTGCAGATTTTGATGAGCGAGCTCGAGCTTGCGATATTCCCAGAGGAGCGCCTGATGCACCTTGGTGCACTCGTTGTGCGTACTCCACATAAAAAGAGAGGGTCAGAAGATCTGCAACCAAGCTTACAGTCGAATAAGAGTTGGGTTTTAACTTAGAGCTTACAGCCGAATAAGTTCCTTACTCGGCAGTAACCTCGGGGACTAGGGATCATGTAAGAATGTTACATACCTCGTTCACTTCGTCTGCTCGGGCCATCAAGGCGATGGCCTACTGGGTCATATCAGAAACGGCCTTGGGTCCCAGCTTCATCTTTTTCCAACACTAGAGCTGACCTCTTGCTCGCCAGCTACGTTCCAAGCCATAGCATAACGCTCTGCGAAACCGAGGCCATTCCCGCTGAGCGTCCGAGTGAGAACTTGCCCTTTTTTTAGGGTAGTTCCCACATTGGTGCGGGTAGCAGTGGCGCTGGTGTGCAAGGAAACAGCCTTGGAACTGCCGCCAGACCCGACGAATATGGACTCGCCCAACTGACTCGCCGAAGCGGATGCCTTTGTTGTTGGTGTGGGCCGAATCCGTGGAGTGGTGCCAGGGGTGTGGACCAAGGTCAGCTGCTTTGTCGATGAGGTTTTGCTGGTTGTGGGGCGAGCCTGGCTTTGGGCAGTAGTGAGGGTCTGATCTTTTGATAGAAGAGGTGAGTGAGCAGGTCTGGTTGGGGAGATGACAGGAGCCGAACGAATAGGCTCAGCAACGTCCTGGGAAACGGCAACAGGGTCAACTAGTAAACTGGGAGCAGGAGAGATAATGTCTGGGGTTTTCTCGGTGCCGATATTGCTGCCGCCAGGGTCAGGAGTTTGTTCCGAAAAAGCAGTAGGGGATCTGGGCCGAGTCTCCTCCGACGAGTGCACCGCCGGGTCGGCCTCACTCTAAGACGCATGAGTCTCTGTAGTGGGGGCAGTGACCCGGATGGGGCTTGGCATGGCAGTGTCGGCACGAGGAGGAGAGACGGGCCTCAAAGGCAAAGAGGCCATACTAGGGGCATACTGGCTGGCAGACAAAGGCGTAGCGCTAAAAATAACAAAAAATGCTTATAAGAAATCAATCACAAACACGAAAAGAAAAATGGAAAGTAGCAAGCAGCAGAACTTACTTGGAGACGGTCGGGTCGTGTGTGATGCGACGAGTGACCCGGCGCCCAGCAGCTTGGCGAGTCTGGGTTAGCGTGGCAGCAGGAGGAGCAGCAGGATCGACTCGGCGTTTCTTGGTGGGTTGAGTGCTGGATGAGGCCCCGCGCCTCTTAGTCGTCTTCGTGGCAGGGATCTTGCCGAATCCACCCACAACAAGAGGGGGAGCCTCATGTACCTGGCCACCTGCATAAGTAAATGACAGGCTCACTCGAATAAGTCAGAAGGCTAAGGTCAAAAAGCAGATACCTCCAGAATTTCACAATCATCATCGTCGTCAGACCAGTCTCGTAAGGGGTTTCGAGTATGGGTCTTACCCGAAGTCAAAGCAGCTGCAGCATGCGGGGTTGTCATGAAGCACTCCAGGTCGAACTCGACTTAGTCGGTGTCGGAGCGATCCTCATAATAGCCACCAGGCGGGACAGTACTATCATCAACCTGGTGAACAAGATTCTGCGAAAGGCAAACGGAATAAAAACAATGAGCGAACGGAATAGCAAGTGAACAAAAGAAGAGCTATGTCTCAGGATCTCACCTAGGGGACAGGCCTATCCCGGCCAAAAGGAGGGCAGCTCCAAGCCCAGTCCTCCGCCAAAGTCAGCTTGAAGATCAAGTTGACTCGGCGGGCCACGAAGTCGTGAGTGAGCTCCAGCGTGGAGTGCCAAGTAGAATCAAGCGGGCCGCTCATGAAGCACATCTTGTGGCTTCTGGCTTGGGTGGGGCTGACCCGGCGTGCGATAAACGCGCACATGAGATCTTCATCATTTAAGTGGAAATTCTCATCCGGCGACAGTAGCCTCTCCAGGATCCCATTGGCCTCGTTAACTGCAGCATTCTTGTCGCATGGTTCAAGCTTCCAGAATTCCTTGCTAGGAACCTCCTCCTTGAAGGGGGAAGTCAGATGTAGTGGGTGGACCCACTATTTTTGACATAGAAGAAAGTCCTATGCCATTTATTGCAAGAGTCTATGCCGGTGACCCGAGGAAAGATTGACTACTTCCTGGGCGTGATACTGGCGGCACCACACCGAGTGGGCCTTTTCTCAGCACGGGGAACGCCGGGATCAGGCACTACTTGAATCCTAAAGTTAAAATATTTGGCCTAGAGGAGAAAGGTGGGCCAAATGCCGAGATAGCCCTCGCAGGCAGAAATAAAACAAGACAAGGAACCAATTGCATTGGCAGGCAAATGGTGGGTTTTAAGATGGAAGGTGGAGAGAAAAGAAACGAATAAGTTGCTCACCGGCAAGGCAAAACCGCGCTCAAAATGCGAGAGCAAAACTACCCTGTCGTTGGCCTCAGGCTTAGGGGAGATCTCACCTAGCGGGAGGCGGAAATCCACCTCGAGCGGGATGTGCCTGGTGGAGCGCAGCCACACAACCTCCTCCACGGAAACTTCCGAACCCTCCCAGCCGCCGCGCTCGTCAGCGGCGACCTCCTGTTCCTCTGCTCCCTCGGCAGCGTCGCGAGCGTCCATGATCTCTCTGGCTTCAGGCTCTCCCGCCGGTGGAAGAGGCTTGCAGGAGCAAGGACCCGTAGTGGAATAGAAAGGGGAAAAGAGCAATCGCAATGAAGAAGCTGCGGAGAAGAAGAACCGCAAGGGAGAAGTTGGGATTTTTCAGGCGCAAAGAAGAAGAAGAAGAAGAAGAAGAAGAAGAAGAAGGCAATGGGGAAACTGAACGGGCGAGGGAAGTTAAGTTTCCCTCACCCCTACTTAAGGGGAATAAAGACCCCAAGCGTGGGATCCTCCTGTGCTGTGCGGCCAGCGTGTGGCCGTTGATACGCCCAATTGCATCACCATTCTATATCATAATTTACCTATATTCATTGATATTTGTCTTATTATGAGGTATTACTTATGGCTTTTCATCTGTTTATGCATGTTGAATGTTTCTTGGAGGATGAGCAGTCGGAGTCTGGATTCTGATGGAAAATAAGGCGTTTCGGTGCAATTTCGCGAAGATCAGAAAAATGCCAGAAAAATATGGAAACATATTATTTTACCGGAGGATGACTGGAACCATAAGGAGGAGCGAAGGGGGGGCGCAGGGGGCCCACACCCCCTAGGCGCGGGCCCACCTGAGGTCGCGCCTAGGGCAGGTGTGGCCCACCTGCCCTGCCTCCGACTCCCCCCTTCGCCTATAACTTCCCTTCGGAACCCTAATACACAGGGAGCGACCACAGATAGATTTCCGCCGCCTCTAGGGGCGGAAAACATGGAGAGAGAAAGATCTCTCCGGCAGACAGATTTCTGCCAGGGGAATTCCTTCCCGGAGAGGGGAGACCATCGTTGTCAACACCATCATCAAGCTAGGCTTCATCGAGATTAGCATCAACATCATCCACTGTAGGGGTTCGTAGCATGGAAAACAAAAAAATTCTATCGCATGCAAACAAACAAGCCAAGATCTATCTACTAGATTATAGCAACGAGTCGATAGAAGAACTCACCCTCGAAGATTCCAAAGCGATTAACAAGAGCAGATTCTCGTGGGTGATGTAGTCGTACTCTTGCCGATCTCAAGATCGCGTAGACGATCCTTCCGGCGCTGCGTTTCAACAGCGCTTCCGCAGTCGGTCACACGTTCGGTACTCGATGAAGACCTTCCTCTCCCTTGTTCCAGCAGGCAGCGGAGGTTTTAGCACTCTCCTCACGATTCCGGCAGCACGACGGCGTGGTACCGGAAGCATCCTTCCGGTGATGGTGATAAGCATGATCTCATGGTCGAAGGAATTAGGTTACTATGCATCAGAAAGCTTATAGCAATTGAACTATTAAAATGACTTGATCTTTATGCTACGCTTATCTATAGGAGTATGTCCACCATATCATTCTCCTAATGATATGATCTTGTTATTAACAACATCTCAAATGTTCATGATCAAGAAACCATGATCATCTATTAATCAACAAGCTAGTATTAAGAAGAGGCTTTACTAGGGACTCTAATTTAGTTTACAAATCACACAAGTATTAATGTTTTTGGTTAATACTGTTATAGCATGAATGTAAACATTTATCATAAACACAAAGATATAATAATAACTACATTTATTATTGCCTCTAGGGCATATCTCCAACATCCACACCATCATCTTCACCAGCACCATCATCACCACTCCATCTCGCTGTAACAATTGTGTTGGATATTGCTTAGTTCATTAGGGGAAACTTTCTCGGTGTTAAACTATTGTAGTTGATGCTTGTGAGTGGAACCATTGGATTATTGTTTATGTTCAGATTGTTATCCATTACCATATCATCTTTGATCTTGATCCATATGATGTCTTGTGAGTAGTTCGTTGTGTTCTTGAGGACATGGGAGAAGTCATGTTGTTAGTAGTGAATTTGTGTTGAGTTATTATTCAATGGTTTAGTATTTAAGTTGTGGTGCTATTCTTCTAGTGGTGTCATGTGAACGTCGACTACATGACACTTCACCATTTATGGGCCTAGGGGGATGCATTGTGTTGGCTACTAATCAAGGGGTTGCCGGAGTGACAGAAACCTGAACCCCCGTTAGGACACCTTTGCACAAGGGAGTGTAGGATCTCAGAGTTTAAGGTTGTGGTTAGATTTATATCTTAATTACTTTCCTATAGTTATGGATGTTTGTAGGGGGTTTAATCACAAGTATGTATTAGTCCTAGGAAGGGCGGTATGTTAGCATAGGTTCACCCACACAACACTTACAAACACCAGAGAAGAGTACTCGGCTATTTGTAGAGAAAGCACTTGATAGAATTCCCATGTGTCCTAGAGAACGTTTGGTCCTTATAAGTATTTCCACCATCTTATCCTTTTCTAAGAAAGGATTGGGCCACTTGCTCCGTTTGTTCGTTGTCTTTACTACTTGCTTCTTGTTTTGTTGCTTTGTCAAAAAACCACTAAAAATCCGTTTGCTAAGTATTCACAGGGATTTCCTGCTCCATACCACTGTTTAGCACCTTCTGCTCCTCATTGGGATCGACACTCCTATTTATCGAAAATACTACGATACACCCCCTACACTTGTGGGTCATCAAGACTATTTCTTGGCGTCGTTGCCGGGGAGTGAAGCACTATTGAAGAGTGGAACTGGTAAGGGAAACTTTTACTGTGATTATTGATTTTGTTACTGCTTGTTACTTTGTTTCCAATATGGATAACCCACTTGGTTTTCTGTTTGGGAAAACTACTACCATTGCGAGGGTAGTAGATGAACCACCTCCTATTGAGATAGATCCTTTTAAGATACCTACAAGTATTGTTGACCGTGTTATGGATAATTATTATTTTGGGGATGGAACTATCCATCCTGGTGATCACTTGCTTTTTATCCATGAATTATGCGGGTTGTTTAAGTGTGCAGGTATCACAACTGAATAGGTGAAGAAGAAGTTACTCTCCATATCCTTGAAAGGGAGAGCTGAAGAATGGTATAAGCTGCTGAAGAATGGACAATCCATGGAATGGGAGGAGATGGCATCTCTCTTTTGCTCTAAATTTTATCCTCCCAGTGAAATTCATAAGGATAGAAATCTTATATATAACTTTTGGCCTCTTGATGGAGAAAGTATAGCTCAAGCTTGGGGGAGATTGAAGTTACTAATGCTTAAATGTCCTATTCATGAACTCCCTAGCAATATTATTCTCAATAACTTTTATGCTAGACTTTCTCTTCATGATAAAGATTTGCTAGATGCTTCTTGTGCTGGATCATTCACACGTATGAAGGAAGAAGCTAAATGGGATCTCTTAGACCGTATTCAAGATAACACTGAAACTTGGGAGAATGATAAAGGAAGAAATTCGGGTATAAACTATGATTATGAATGCATTAAATCTTTTATGGGAACTGATGACTTCCGTGAAATTAGCAATGAATTTGGTCTTGGTCCCCAAGTTCTTGCGAAATATTTTAATGCTTTTGCTTCTTATATTAAGATTCCCAAGAAAGAGTAGGACAAGTACGATGCTCCATATAAAGATATTGTTACACATGTTCCTGCCAGTGAAGAGGTTTGTACTGTTGATCCTATTTTGCCTAAACCTTATGTTGAGAAGATACCTTTTCCCTCCAAAGGTAAAGGAACATTATATTTTAGCTAACGTGGTTAGTAAAGGTGCAAAGAGAATTGTAGGGTCTGGTGAGCTTATTGGTATTGAGCCTGTGGTAGCTATTGTGAAAGATCTTGTCATTAGAAATATAGAGGATGAGCATATTGTCTTCTGTGAAGATGCTACTAATATTGTTTCTCATCCTAGGAAAGTTAGAAAAGCTAGTGTCCCTGTTCTTTCTGTTAAAATTGGTAGTCATAGCTATTATGGTTTATGTGATATTGGTGCTAGTTCTAGTGTTATTCCTTATGAGCTTTACAGGGAAATTATGCATGAGATTGGTCCTTGTGAGCTTGAAGACATCGACGTGGTTATCCACCTTGCTAATAGAGAGCAAGTTTGCCCCATTGGCATTGTAAGAGATGTGGAGGTTCTTTGTGGTAAGATTAAATATCCTGCATATTTTCTAGTACTTGGTAAAGAAGCTAGTAAAACCTATCATATTATCTTTGGTAGACCCTTTCTGAATACTTGTGGGGCTATCATAGACTGTAGGAAGGAAAAAGTTTTGACTAAGTTTGCTGGAGAGTCTTATGAGTTTAATTTTTCCAAATTTGCCAAAACTCCTTATGAAAATGAACTGTCTGATGAGGATTTCAGGGTTGAACAACTTTCTGCTATTTCTCTTGCTCCTAAAAATACCGTGCAGCAGTTTATGGAAGATCATGAAAGTGATGTCTTCATGAAGGAAAGAAATGAGATTGACGAGGTTTTCCTTCGTCAGCCTGAGTTACTTAAACATAATATACCTGTGGAAGACTTGGGTACCACACTACCACCTAAAGGGGATCCTTTTTTCGAATTAAAACCCTTACCTGATGATCTTAAATATTCTTATCTTGATGATAAGAAAATATATCTTGTTATTATCAGTTCTAAATTTTAGGAAAGGAAGAAGAAAGGTTATTGGCGATATTGAAGAAACACCGAGGAGCTATGGGCTATACTCTTGATGATTTGAAGGGGATTTCTCCTACTATATGTCAGCATGCTATTAATATAGAACCTGGTGCAAAACCAGTTGTTGAGCACCAACGCCGTCTAAATCCTAAGATGAAGGATGTGGTAAGAAATGAGGTATTAAAACTCCTTGATGCTGGTATTACTTATCCTATTGCTGGTAGTAAATGGGTTAGCCCTGTTCAGTGTGTTCCCAAGAAAGGGGGAATAACTGTTGTGCCTAATGAGGATAATGATCTTATACCCCAAAGGGTAGTGGTTGGGTATAGAATGTGCATTGATTTTAGAAAGATTAATAAAGTTACTAAGAAAGATCATTATCCTTTGCCCTTTATTGATCAAATGCTTGAGAGGTTGTCCAAAAAGACTCACTTTTGCTTTCCTAATGGTTATTCTGGTTTTTCTCAAATTGTTGTGAAAGCACAGGA
Organism: Avena longiglumis; assembly: GCA_030063025.1. Taxonomy (NCBI): domain Eukaryota; kingdom Viridiplantae; phylum Streptophyta; class Magnoliopsida; order Poales; family Poaceae; genus Avena; species Avena longiglumis. Next base: position 184,613,038 of record CP125974.1, on the reverse strand, counting down.
TCAAGAGAAAACTACTTTCACTTGTCCTTATGGTACTTCTAATTATAGGCGTATGCCTTTTGGTTTATGTAACACTCATGCTACCTTTCAGAGATGTATGTCTGCTATCTTTCATGGTTTTTGTGAAGAAATTGTGGAGGTTTTCATGGACGATTTTTCCATCTATGGAACTTCTTTTGATAACTGTTTGCACAACCTTGATAAAGTTTTGCAGAGATGTGAAGAAACCAACCTTGTTCTTAATTGGGAGAAATGACATTTCATGGTTAATGAAGGGATTGTTGTTGGACACAAGATCTCTGAAAGAGGCATTGAAGTTGACAGAGCCAAAATTGAAGCAATTGAGAAGATGCCATGTCCTAGAGATGTCAAAGGTATTTGTAGTATCCTCGGTCATGTTGGTTTCCATAGGAGATTTATTAAGGATTTCTCCAAAATTTCAAATCCCCTTACTAATCTTCTTCAAAAAGATGTACATTTTGTTTTTGATGATGATTGTAAGGAAGCTTTTGAAACTTTGAAAAAAAGCTTTAACAACTACTCCTATAGTCCAACCACCTGATTGGAGTTTACCTTTTGAAATCATGTGTGATGCTAGTGACTTTGTTGTGGGTGCCGTCCTTGGACAACATTTTGACAAGAAGTTGAATGTTATTCATTATGCAAGTAAGACTCTGGATGCTGCTCAAAAGAATTATGCTACTACTGATAAAGAGTTCTTAGCTGTAATCTTTGCTTGTGATAAGTTTAGGCCTTATATTGTTGACTCTAAGGTTACTATTCATACTGATCACGCTGCTATTAAGTACCTTATGACAAAGAATGACGCTAAGCCTAGGCTTATTACGTGGTTTTTTCTTTTGAAAGAGTTTGATTTGCATATTGTGGATAGGAAAGGTGTTGATAATCCTATTGCTGATAATTTATCTCGTTTGGAGAACATTTATTTTGACCTATTGCATGTTAATGATAGTTTTCCAAATGAGCAGTTAGCTGCAATAAGGGTAAGTCCACATGAGAGTCCTTGGTATGCCGATTATGCTAACTTCATTATTTCCAAGTATTTGCCTCCAACCTTTACAGCTCAGCAAAGAAGGAAATTCTTTTATGATCTAAGGCATTACTTCTGGGATGACCCACACTTATATAAAGAAGGAGTAGATGGTATTATGCGAAGATGTGTTCCAGAATTTGAACAACAAGAGATATTGAGAAAATGTCATGGCAGTGCTTATGGAGGACATCATGCAGGGGATATGACTGCACAAAAGGTTTTACAGTCTGGATTTTATTGGCCTACCCTTTTTAAAGATGCAAGGAAGTTTATCTTATCATGTGATGAATGCAAACAAGTAGGTAACATCTCTAGACGCAATAAAATGCCTATGAATTATTCTCTTGTTATTGAACCTTTTGATTGTTGGGGATTTAACTTTATGGGGCCTTTTCCTCCTTTAAAGGGGTATACTCATATTCTTGTTGTTGTTTACTATGTTACAAAGTGGGTGGAAGCCATACCTACAAACAGTGCTGATGGTAAGACCTCTTTGAAAATGCTTAAAGATGTCATTTTTCCTAGGTTTCGTGTGCCTAGATATCTCATGACTGATGGAGGCTCTCACTTTATTCATGGGGGTTTTAGAAAAACCCTCGCTAAGTATGATGTAAACCACAGAATTGCTTCAGCTTATCACCCCCAAAGTAGTGGGCAAGTAGAACTTTCCAATATGGAAATTAAATCTATCTTGCAGAAGACTGTCAATAGATCTAGAAAAAACTGGGCTAAAAAGTTGCATGACGCTTTGTGGGCTTATAGAACTACTTACAAAAATCCTATGGGGATGTCTCCTTACAAAATGGTCTATGGGAAAGCTTGTCACTTGCCTTTAGAATTAGAACACAAAGCTTATTGGGCAGTGAAAGAGTTGAATAGATATTTTAGACTTGCTGGTGAGAAAAGACTTCTAGACTTAAGTAATCTAGATGAGTGGAGAGGTGAAGCTTATGAAAATGCTAGGCTCTTTAAGGAAAAAGTAAAAGATGGCATGATAGGATAATTCTAAAAAGGGAATTCCATGTTGGTGAGAAAGTTCTTTTGTATAGGTCTCGTCTCAGATTTTTTGCAGGAAAACTACTCTCCAAATGGGAAGGACCTTTTATTATCAAGGAAGTATACCGCTCAGGTGCCATAAAAATCTCTTCTCTGAAGGATGACACAACGCAGGTGGTTAATGGGCAAAGATTAAAACACTATATTTCTGGAGATTCTTATAATGAATAAGTGGATGTTATCTGAATGGCGACTCGAGAGGAATTTATTAGAAACCAAACACTAGGGCCTGCAGAGTTCGCCTTTGACTAGGTAAAAGTGGTGAAAACAGAAGGTTCGTGAAACTCCAATATTTTTATACTTTTGCTGTTTTTAATACATAAGGGAAGTTACGAGACGAAACTGAAGAGGACACGGAGCCCGGGATGGACAAACCCACCCCAGGCGCGGGCCCTAGCCTGGCCGCGTCTGAGGGGGGTGTCCCCTCCCCGAACTCCGTCTCTGCCTCGTTTCCATGTCAAAACCTTCCTTATGCATTGAAAATTCATAATATATAACCCACGGATCACCCGAGGTTCGTGCACCGTGTTCTCGCTGTGTTCTTGTTTAAATCTGTTTCTGTCAGGCAAATTTCTCAGTTTTGGAGCTTCAGTGTCTTCCTCTGGATCACCCATGGAGGATTCCTCTGCGGATGTCCTCAACCCATACATGTATGAGTTGAAGATCCATCCTAAGGAGCCGATTCTCAAAGATGGGAAGGTACACGTGAAAGAAGTTGAAGGCCCCAAGGGAAAAGGAAGTCTGGAAGACAAGATGGAAGCATTGGAGCATGAGCTTTTCAGGTACAAGAAGTGAAGGGAATATGCCCTGAGAGGCAATAATAAAGTGTTTATTATGTGTATTCCAAGTATATGATAGATGTTTATTTTGCATGCTATAATTGTATTAATACGGAAACGTTAATACATGTGTGTTTAATAAACAAACAGAAAGTTCCTAGTTATGCCTCTCTCATAAACTAGCTCGTTGATTAACAAGATGATCAAGGTTTCCTGATCATGGACATTGGATGTTGTTAATAACGGGATCACAACATTAGTGTAATGATGTGATGAACACTCATCCGAAGTATAGCATTACGATCAAAGTCATTGAGTTTATATTGCTATAACAACTTAAAGTGATCCTAATCCTTAGACCATGAGATCATGTCAATCACTAACACGGAAGAGTTTCTTGATAACATCAAACGTCACACCGTACAGGGTGATTATAAAGATGGATTCAGAACTAATAAAGTGTTATGTTGAGGCTCATGGATCAAGAGTGGAATTTGTTCATCCCGATGACGGATAGATATACTCGGGCCCTCTCGGTGATATCACATTGATTAGCTTGCAAGCAAGTGATTTGATCACTAGAATGTTATATCAGGAACGAAAACAGTGCATGTCGAACGATCAAACTAGGTATGGAGATACCAATGATCGATTCTCGGACATGTAATATATCGTGAAACAAAGGGATTAAGATACTAGCGAAAAGGTTCTAACGATCACAAGAAAGTCATCGTTGAATGTGTGGAGTCGATGGGTCTCGGATCCCGCTCGATTATTGATCCGAGAGGGTCTCGATCATGTCCACATTATTCGCGAACCGTAGGGTGACACACTTAAGAGACACCGACATCCAATTGGAGCAAAAGTTTCATGCCGAAAAGAAAAGGAAAGCGAGGAATTTATTTCACTAGACACAAAACTGTTTGGTTGAAATTCAAAACTGGTTCTGCATGTGAAATGGAATACTAGCAAGGGTTTTATGTGAATGTTTGTTAATTAAAGTAATTAACAAAATTCTGAATAAATAAATAAAAGAGTTTTATTTAAATGAGAGCTTGCATTAAATTTGGTGGAAATTTAATGCATGTGAGTGATTTTGAGTGGAGGCTTTTAATGGGAGTGGAGGCTTTTCATTTTGAGGGAGCTCCACCCACATGAATGTGTAAGAGGGGGCAGCCCATGGCTGGGCGCCATGCCCTTGGGTGCCCCCTCTTCCCTATAAAAGGCCCCCCTCTCCTCCTCTCACAACACACCTCCTCGTGAAGGATCTCTCTCCCCCTCTAGGATTTATCCCCCATGGTCTCGGACTAGCGAGATACATGTTCCCGGTGGCTATTCGGCAAGAAAGAGTTGTGCTTCCGCTGCATCGCTGGAGCGAGGAGGCGGAGGTTGCTCGGTGCCTCGAACGTGTGTGCGAGCACGGATGCGCTGCTAATTTGCGGCGCTAGGACTTCCTCTCGATCTTGAGGTCGGTAAGAGATCGTCTACATCAACCACGAGTTGAACTCGTTAAGCTTTGTCGGTCTTCAAGGGTATGTTCTCTATGGATATACATCCGCCCGTTGTTTGTATCTAGTATATATAGATCTTGGTATATAGTTCACATTGTAGGAAAATTTTTGTTTTCTATGCTGCGAACCCTACAGTGGTATCAGAGCCGGATCTATGCGTAGATACTTTACACGGGTTGTACACATATGAGTATGTGGGCGATGATGATCATGTTGTTGCTCCTTTGTTGTGATTTTGGATATTGGTGGCATAGTGGGATGAAGGCCGGACAAACTTTACATGTCCTCGCACATGAGACCTGTTCCACGCTTGACATGCAACTAGTTTGCATAAGTGGCTAAGGGTGTCTGCTCTCCTACTATAGTCAATATCTATTTTGCAAGCGAGTTGTCAACAATTTGATTATCCTCGTTGTGGTTCATGTTCAGGTAAGAACGGTTCTATCTCGAAAGCCCTAAGCCACGTAAAACTTGCAATGGATAAATTAGAGGCGTCTAGTTTAGATTGTTCTCGGGCTAGTGTTATGATATGGTAGTGTTGTAAGTAGAAGTATGAGATGATACTCTAACACACATAGCGTGTAAAATCCATAGACCTTGGATTTACACATATAGGTATGATAGTGATCATACCACGATGCACATGATAGAGATCATCTGCATGGAACCAGATAATTTCACTAATAAACATATGATGTTTGATTACATCTTATATTGCTTGTTTAGCGCCTTGTTAAGCATAATAAGATGATCCCTCATTTAAATATCAAGATAAGAATGTGTTCTTCCTTTAGTATGCACCGATTATGTTTTCGCTCCAAGACATCACGTGATGATCGGTGTTCTTGGATCCACGACCATATTTCGGGTGTAAAACAGTTACACGCAAATACTAAGGTTCTAACTTGGCGAGCCTAGCATGTATGAGACATGGCCTCGGAACACAGACGAAAGGTTAAGCATGAGTCATATAGTTGATATGATGCCCATTTGATGCTCGCCTTTGAAGCTATACCGACTCACGTGATGATCGGACTTGGTGTAGTGGATTTGGTTCATGTAATCACCAAAAGGACACGAGGGATGTCGCTTTGAGTGGGAGTTCATTCGTAATATAGATTAGTTGAACTCGATCTATCATACACTTAGTCTAAACTTTACAAATTTTGTTGTAGATGGCACCACCTGCTTTTAATTTCAATGCGTTCATGGAGAAAGAGAAACTAGCAACGAACGTAGCAACTTTTCCGAATGGGCCATGAATTTGAGGATTCTCCTCTCACGCACAAAAGCAATATGTGCTAGAAGCGCCGTTAGGCCCCCACCTTTGATGATGCCCCGACGAGAGAAGAATGTCTATCGACTCGTCGGGAGGACCACAACTTAGTTCATTGCGGCATATTGTATGGGCTAGAGCCGAACTTCAAAGCGTTTCAAAACGGCAATGCATTTGATACAATGGGTGAGTTGAAAATGATTTTCGACACACATGTCGCAGAGAGCTACAATGCTTCGTAAAAGTTCTTTAGTCAAGATGATGGAAGAGCACATTCGTTAGTGAGCATGTACTCAAGATGTCGGGTTACGCCGATAAGCTTGTGTCCTTGGGAATATCGATTCCCATTGACTTAGGCATCCATCGTGTTCGCAGTCGCCACCTAGCTATAAGAGCTTCGTGATGAACTATAATATGCAAGGCATGAAGAAGTCTCCCGAGCTTCACAATGCTTAAAACCGCAGAAGTGGAGATCAAAAGGAACATCAAGTGTTGATGATCAATAGGAACACTGGTTTCAAGAAAGACAAGAAGGAAAACGGAAGGGAAGTAAGGCGGCAAGCCTGCGCACTTTGAAAAGAAACCGAGTTGGACCTAAGTCCGATACGAAAGTGCTACTATTGTAAGGGATCGCCATCGAAGCGCAATCGCCCCAAGTATCTGGCGGACAAGAAGGCCGCAAGGCAAACAAAGGTATATATGATATACATGTTATTGATGTGTACTTGACTAGTGCTCGCAGAGCACCGGGTATTTGATACCGTCAGTTGCTAATATTTGTAACTCGAATCGGTCATGAACAAGCGACCGCTAGCAAGGGGTGAGGTCAAGATGCGTGTCGGCAATGGATCAAACGTTGATGTAATCGCCGCGAATGCTGCCTCTCCACTTACCGTCGGATTAGTCATAAACTTGAATAAATGTTATCTGGTGCCCGACGAGCATGAACATTGTATCGGATCATGTTTGATGCAAAGTGGTTATTCATTTAAATCGAGAACAATGGTTGTTCCATTTATATGAATGAAATCTTTTATGGTCATGCACCAATGATGAATGGTTTATTTCGTTAGATCTCAATGATAATGTTACACATATTCATAATGTTGATGCTAAAAGGATTAAACTTAATGATGATATATCCGCATATATGTGGCACTTGCGTCTCAGGTCATATTGGCATTAAACGCATGAAGAAGCTCCATTCGGATGGACTTTTGGAATCACTTGATTATGAATCATTTGATACATGTGAGCCATGCCTTATGGGCAAGATGACTAGAACGCTTTTCGGTTCAATGGAGCAGGCGATTTATTGGAAATCATACATTCCGATGTATGTGGTCCAATGAGTGTGTTTGCCGAGGTGGATATCGTTATTTTGTTACTTTCACGGATGATTTGAGTAGATACGGTTATATCTACTTGATGAAACACAAGTCTGAAACCTTTGAAAAGTTCAAGGAATTTCGAATGAAGTGGAAAATCATCGTAATAGAAAGATCAAATTTCTACGGTCCGACCGGAGGTGAGTATCTAAGTTACGAGTTTAGCACTCACATGAAAGAGTGTGGAATTGTTTCACAACTCACACCGCGGAACACCACAGAAAATGGTGTGTCGGAACGTAATCGTACTTTATTAGATATGGTTCGATCTATGATGTCTCCGATGACTTGCCGTTGTCATTTTGGGGTTATGCACTAGAAACCGCATTCACTTTAAATCGGGCACCATCTAAATCCGTTGAAAAGACACCAGATGAATTGTGGTTTGGAAACAAACCTAAGTCATTATTTAAAGTTTGGGGTTGCGATGTTTATGTGAAGAAACTTCAACCGGATAAACTCGAACCCAAAGCGGAAAAATGCGTCTTCATAGGATACCCTAAAGAAACTATTGGGTATTCCTTCTATCACGCATCCGAGGGCAAGGTTTTTGTTGCCAAGAATGGATCATTTCTAGAGAAAGAGTTTCGCGAAAGGTGTGAATAGTCGGAAGGTAGAACTCAAGAGGTTGTGGAACCTTCTCTTCAAAGTATGGCGAGTAGCGCTTGGAAGTTGTTCCGGAGTTGGCTCCACCTGTTGAAGAGGGAACTAATGATAATGATCATGAAACTCGAAAGAGAGTACTACCAACCTCGCAGTCAAAGCAGACGCGTGCAGCTCCGATTGACGGAAATCTGTCATAAATTTCATGGTTGATGAAAATAATGACCCCAACGTATGAAGAAGCGATGATGAGCCCGGATTCCAACAAATGGTTAGAAGCCATGAAATCCGAGATGGAATCCATGTATGAAAATCAAGTTTGGAACTTGGTAGACTACCTCACACCGAAAGGCCGTGGAGAACAAATGGATTTTCAAAAGGAAAAGCGATCTTGATGGTAATGTGACCATCTATAAAGCTCGACTTGTCGCAAAGGTTTCGACAAATTCAAGGAGTTGACTACGATGAGACTTTCTCTCCGTAGCGATGCTAAAGTCGATTAGGATTATGTTAGCAATTGCTGCATATTTCGATTATGAAATATGGCGATGGATGTCAAAACCGCGTTTCTCAATGGTAATATTGAAGAAGAGTTGTATATGATACAACCAAAGGGTTTTGTCGATCCTAAGGATGCTAACAAGGTGTGCAAGCTTCATGATCCATCTATGGATTGAAGCAAGCATCGGAAGTTGGAATCTCCGCTTTGATGAGGTGATCAAAGAGTTTGGATTTGTCCAAACTTATGGAGAAGCTTGTATTTACAAGAAAGTGAGTGGGAGCAATGTGGCATTTCTGAAATTATATGTGGATGACATATTATTGATCGGAATGATATAGAACTTTAAACAAAGGTTAAAAGTTATCTAAACAAAGAAATTTTCAATGAAGGACCTAGGTGAAGCGTCATACATATTAGGCATAAAGATCTATAGAGATAGATCTAGGCGCCTAATAGGGCTATCGCAAAGTACATACCTTGATAAGATTTTAAAGAAGTTTAAAATGGACGGAAGTAAGAAGGGGTTCTTACCTATGTTGCAAGGCAAGACATTGAGTAAGACTCAAAGTTCACCTATGGCAGAAGAAAGAGAGATAATGAACAAAGTCCCTTATGCTTCAGCCATAGGATCTATAACGTACGTCATGCTATGTACAAGACCGGATGTGGCACATGCTATTAGTTTGACTAGTAGGTACCAATCGGATCCAGGTTCGGAACACTGGATAGCGGTCAAGAATATCCTTAAGTACTTACGAAGAACTAAGGATATGTTTCTTGTATACGGAGGTGAAGAAGAGCTCGTCGCTAAGTGTTATGTCGATGCTAGATTTGACACCGATCCGGATGACTCTAAGTCTCAATCCGGATACGTATTTCTCATGAATGGCGGAGCGGTTAGTTGGAGGAGTTCCAAACAACCTGTGGTAGCGGGATCAACAACGGAGGCCGAATATGTTCTTTGCGTAAGCGTTCAGAAGCGATTTGGATGAAGGAGTTCATATCCGAACTAGGAGTTGTAGCAAACGCGTTGGACCCAATGGTGATCTATTGTGACAACAATGGTGCCATTGCCAATGCCAAAGAGCCAAGGTCTCACAAGCATTCCAAGCATATTAAGCGCGGTTTCACTCCATCCATGAGCATGTCAAGGATGGAGATATAAAGATTTGTAAAGTACATACGGATCTCAATGTAGCAGATCTGTTGACTAAAACTCTCCCTAGAGCAAAACATGATCAACACCAGAACTCTATGGGTGTTAGATTTATCACTATGTAACTAGATTATTGTCTCTAGTGCAAGTGGGAGACTGAAGGGAATATGCCCTGAGAGGCAATAATAAAGTGTTTATTATGTGTATTCCAAGTATATGATAGATGTTTATTTTGCATGCTATAATTGTATTAATACGGAAACGTTAATACATGTGTGTTTAATAAACAAGCGAAAGTTCCTAGTTATGCCTCTCTCATAAACTAGCTCGTTGATTAACAAGATGATCAAGGTTTCGATCATGGACATTGGATGTTGTTAATAACGGATCACAACATTAGTGTAATGATGTGATGAACACTCATCCAAGTATAGCATTACGATCAAATTCATTGAGTTTATATTGCTATAACAACTTACAGTGATCCTAATCCTTAGACCATGAGATCATGTCAATCACTAACACCTAAGAGTTTCTTGATAACATCAAACGTCACACCGTAATGGGTGATTATAAAGATGGATTCAGAACTAATAAAGTGTTATGTTGAGGCTCATGGATCAAGAGTGGAATTTGTTCATCCCGATGACGGATAGATATACTCTGGGCCCTCTCGGTGATATCACATTGATTAGCTTGCAAGCAAGTGATTTGATCACTAGAATGTTATATCACGGGAACGAGAAAACAGTGCATGTCGGTAACGAGATCAAACTAGGTATGGAGATACCAATGATCGTATCTCGGACATGTAATATATCGTGAAACAAAGGGATTAAGATACTAGCGAAAAAGGTTCTAACGATCACAAGAAAGTCATCGTTGAATGTGTGGGAGTCAGTATGGGTCTCCAGATCCCGCTTCTGATTATTGATCTGAGAGGGGTCTCGATCATGTCCACATTATTCGCGAACCGTAGGGTGACACACTTAAGAGACACCGACATCCAATTGGAGCAAAAGTTTCATGCCGAAAAGAAAAGGAAAGCGCAGGAATTTATTTCACTAGACACAAACTGCTTTCGGTTGAAATTCTCAAACTGGTTCTGCATGTGAAATGGAATACTAGCAAGGGTTTTATGTGAATGTTTGTTAATTAAAGTAATTAACAAAATTCTGAATAAATAAATAAAAGAGTTTTATTTAAATGAGAGCTTGCATTAAATTTGGTGGAAATTTAATGCATGTGAGTGATTTTGAGTGGAGGCTTTTTAATGGGAGTGGAGGCTTTTCATTTTGAGTGGGAGCTCCACCCACATGAATGTGAAAGAGGTGGGGGCTGCCCCATCGCTGGGCGCCATGCCCTTGGTGCCCCCTCTTCCCTATAAAGGCCCCTCCTCCTCCTCACAACACACCTCCTCGTGAAGGATCTCTCTCCTCTAGAATTTATCCCCATGGTCTCGGACTAGCGAGATACATGTTCCCGGTGGCTATTCGGCAAGAAAGAGTTGTGCTTCCGCTGCATCGCTGGAGCGAGGAGGCGGAGGTTGCTCGGTGCCTCGAACGTGTGTGCGAGCACGGATGCGCTGCTAATTTGCGGCGCTAGGACTTCCTCTCGATCTTGAGGTCGGCAAGAGATCGTCTACATCAACCACGAGTTGAACTCGTTAAGCTTTGTCGGTCTTCAAGGGTATGTTCTCTACGGATATACATCCGCCCGTTGTTTGTATCTAGTATATATAGATCTTGGTATATAGTTCACATCGTAGGAAAATTTTTGTTTTCTATGCTGCGAACCCTACAAGAAGATGGTAGAACACGAAGTGGATGTCATCCACAAGATAAGTTCAGAACTCATCACCAAGCACGAAGAAGAGGTGGCTGAGCTCCGAGAAGAGATCTTCCCACTCTGTCAGACCACCAACCAATTGCAAGCACAACTCTATGACATACAAAATCAAAACTGTGAGTATGAGGCTAAATTTGATCGCATAAGCTCTGCTGCTAGTTTCAGGATCACAGAGACAAGGACATCCTTTCTGGATCGGTAACCATTGCCTTCGAAGTTGTATGACGATACGAGGACACCACCACCACCAGGAGTAATTCTCCATCAGGTTTGGCTTCCGCTTGGCTTGTTCCAAGCTTGGGGGAGTGTCGCGGTATCACCACCACTATTAACTTTCATATTTTACCTTTTAGTGGATTCATATCTGTGGTAGAAAAGTTATCTTATAGTTTGGTTTGCATGTGGAAGTATCTCTCCTTTAGTTGATTATTTATGTATCCCTTGGTGTGAGTGCCTTTATTGAATATTAATGAGAAGTCTCATCTTTTATTTTTTGCACTTCTTATTTTAGTTTTCAATCTCTATTATATGATGGATCTTGTTGATCAGTATTGGCACCACTTTGGGAGCATCAAGTGGATCTAAATTGGTTTTGTCAAACCGAGTTCTGGTCAGTAGCAACAATTTTTGAGGTTTGAAAGAAAAAGAGAAAGAAAAGGCTTACAGGTATTTGGTATCATTTGTTTCCTTTATTGTTGGCTCATAAGTTTAGTATTCTTTATTTAAGATCTTTTGTGTCTTCAAGGAAGCTTGCATGTTTGGCTTTATTACTTGTATGTTTGCTTGTTTCTTTCAACTCTCTTGCTTTCTACCCAACCTTGCTAGCCAAAAACCTGTTTTGATAAGGCATACTTCCCATGTTTCCAAACTCCTTTGAACCAAACTTTTGCCACTTGTGTCCACCATATATACCTAGTAGCTATTGTATTCCAAGCAAATGTTCAAGCTTCATCTACCTTTCAAATTAAAAAGTATTTTGTTATGTGAAAACTAGTAAGTAAAGCTCTCACGAACTTGATGTCACACCTTATTTCCTGCCCCTAATAAACTTGAACCATTGTGGACATCGAAGTTGTATATGCTTGCATCTATACGTTGGGATTAGCAGAACCGTGCTGTCACGGGGAACGTTTTCAACACAGCACTTGTACTCTGTACATCGTTGATATCGTGCTCTTTTGTCTATGGATGTTACCAATGTGAAATGAAGTGGGAACTTGTAAGTCCATGGAGTTTGTATTCTGTGTTAGAGAAATGTCTGGGCCGCTAGCCTAAGCCATGCCTAATCATGGTGGAAACTTGCAGCATCACCATAGTGAGCTATCTATGAAGCATCCTCGATAAAAAGCTATGCATATGGTAAATAAAAAAGATTGCTGAGATGCTCATTGTCTGCTTGCCTTGTCATTTTGGTTATGGGAAAGCTCATGTACCATGTCCAAAGGGTACCCCATTGGCGGTTCGCAATGATATGCAAATACTTACAGTGACAAGAACTTGCCTGGGACCTAAGTTGAGTATCCATGAGGAGTGGCCCTCATATTCAAGGGACATGATATTGCCAACTTATACTTCGTCAAGCATATACTCCATCTTTATTCACTTTAACCTTAATCATATCAAGATGCTTATGATAGGGGCAATGACGGATCAAAGCTAGTAAGTACTGTAATCTTTTGGAAGCTCTTTATGACTTGTAATCCATGCTTCCCTATATGAAGGGACCTTTCTTCCACTTCCCAATTTCAGTCAGTAAACCTATTTCCTCTCTATCTCCAGCAAGCATTTGAGTTGTTGTGTTTCAAGCATTCATATGGTGATTTATTCAATCATGTTATTTATCTTCTTTGTTTGCATAAAACTCTTATCTATTGAGTATTACTTTGAAAGCCTTCACTTGTCAAAAACCTTTTTGAGCAAAGAGTGCTCCTGTTTTGAAACTTCTACAAAAAGCTTGTTGTGAAACTGTTTGCCAGGTGTTCTTTGACCAAGAACAAGTTTGCCAATTCCAATTTTGATTTATCTTTATGCATCTCTATTGTGACTGTTGTGCTTGGTTGCAAGCTAAGTTATATAATGGTGAGTTGCTTTCTTCTATGAGTTGTGCAATGGTAAGTGTGATGCTTCTTGTTCGTATTCTTTTATCGACACTTCACTCCATAAACCTATGGACATGTTTACTAAGCTCAGTATTCGCTTGGGGACAAGCGAATTCTAAGCTTGGGGGAGTTGATACGCCCAATTTGCATCACCATTCTATATCATTATTTACCTCTATTCATTGATATTTGTCTTATTATGAGGTATTACTTATGGCTTTTCACCTGTTTATGCATGTTGAATGATTCTTGGAGGATGAGCTGTCGGAGTCTGGATTTTGATGGAAAATAAGGCATTTCAGTGCAATTTTGCGAAGATCAGAAAAATACCAGAAAAATATGGAAACATATTATTTTACAGGAGGATGACTGGAGCCAGAAGGAGGAGCGAAGGGGGCCGCAGGGGGACCACACACCCCTTGGCGCGGCCCACCTGAGGCCGCGCCTAGGGCAGGTGTGGCTCACCTACCCGGCCTCCGACTCTCCCCCTTCGCCTATAACTTCCCTTCGGAACCCTAATACACAGGGAGCGACCACAGATAGATTTCCGCCGCATCTGGGGGGCGAAAAACACGGAGGGAGAAAGATATCTCCGGCAGACAGATTTCTGCCGGGGTAATTCCTTCCCGGAGAGGGGATAACATCGCCATCAACACCATCATCAAGCTAGGCTTCATAGGGATCAGCATCAACATCATCCACACCATCATCTCCACCAGCACCATCATCACCACTCCATCTCGCTGTAACAATTGTGTTGGATATTGCTTAGTTCATTAGGGAAAACTTTCTCAGTGTTAATTACTATTGTAGTTGATGCTTGTGAGTGGAACCATTGGATTATTGTTTATGTTCAGATTGTTATCTATTACCATATCATCTTTGATCTTGATCCATATGATGTCTTGTGAGTAGTTCGTTGTGTTCTTGAGGACATGGGAGAAGTCATGTTGTTAGTAGTGAATTTGTGTTGAATTATTATTCAATGGTTTATTATTTAAGTTGTGGTGCTATTCTTCTAGTGGTGTCATGTGAACGTCGACTACATGCCACTTCACCATTTATGGGCCTAGGGGGATGCATTGTGTTGGCTACTAATCGAGGGGTTGCCGGAGTGACAGAAACCTGAACCCCCATTAGGACAACTTTGCACGAGGGAGTGTAGGATCTCAGAGTTTAAGGTTGTGGTTAGATTTATATCTTAATTACTTTCCTATAGATACAGATGTTTGTAGGGGGTTTAATCACAAGTATGTATTAGTACTAGGAAGGGCGGTATGTTAGCATAGGTTCACCCACACAACACTTACAAACACCAGAGAAGAGTACTCAGCTATTTACAGCAAAAGCACTTGACAGAATTCCCATGTGTCCTTGAGAACGTTTGGTCCTTATAAGTATTTCCACCGGCTTATCCTTTGCTAAGGATTGGGCCACTTTCTCTGTTTGTTCGTTGTCTTTACTACTTGCTCCTTGTTTTGTTGCTTTGTCAGAAAACCACTAAAAATCCGTTTGTTAAGTATTCACAGGGATTTCCTGCTCCATACCACTGTTCAGCACCTTCGCTCCTCGTTGGGATCGACACTCCTACTTATCGAAAGTACTACGATACACCCCCTACACTTCTGGGTCATCAGCCGTGTATTCGGCCGAGTGAGCCGGTCAGCAAACGCCACGTGTAGGTGATACACGATAAATCCACTGCCACGTCACACTGCGCAAGACACGAGGCGCTGAGCGATGGGACCGTCACAGTGACGAGGAGTTATTGCGCCGTCGTCACCGTGCGGTCAGGATTTGGGACAAAATTTGAGACAAATCATCATGATTACAAGCTGTCAGTGACTAAGGCACGCCGAAAATGACTCGGAAGCGGTCAAAATGACTCGGCACGAGGCAAACATGAGCCAAAAAGTCAAAGACAAGACACGGAAAGAGCAAAATAGACTCGGCAAAGGTCGAGGTTACGCCAAACAGTGCGCCCTAAGCAGTAAATGCTGACAAAGAGAGAAGTTCCCAGCACATTAAAGGAACCTGAAGACATCTAACAGCTAGAACTGCTAGGCCTCACCAGCTTCGGGGACTAATGTTGGGGGAATAACCTCCGGTAGGGTCATAAGGGGTAAAACATTGCCCAGCTTGGCTTGTGCCAAGTAAAGAATGAACCTGGCCGAGTAACAACGACCAGGTAAGATGGTCATGTACGGCCGACATAGGAATTATGTCGGCCCGTATAAGACAATTTTGTTAACCTTGCAGGAAGCAACAAGCCGAGTCTCACGGGGGAAGGCCGAGTCAGGCAGGACGTGTGACAACTTTCCGAGTGACGTTCGGGAGGGACCATGGTAAAGAACAGTCAAAAGTGAAGGGCGACGTCGGGTGACACGAAAGAAGCCGGGTGACGCCTAAAGCAAGAGCTGACGTACAAAGTTACCGTGTGACGCCAAAAGAACTGAAGACTACGTACGAGAGGACCATTAGCTGTCTAGATTTGTGGACTGGATCAAGGGGCTCAGGGCTGGCTCATGACCCGGCCCGTATGAGGACCAAGATCGAAATAGTAACCCTAGTACCCAAAGGGGTGTAACCTAGCCAACCATCGCATATATAAGGAGGTGCATAGCTAGGATTTGAGGAGGTTGGACCAAGTAGGAGACTAGTGTCCCGAGGCTCCGTTCAAACAGCTCAAGGAGCACATGTAAACTACTAGCATTAATAAAATTCCAAGTATGGAGAGTTTATCTTGTTCTTCGTGTGCGGCTAGACCGTACACTTCCTCCCGATGACCACAAGCATCCATTCGATCCCCCAACTCATAGTATCTGTCGTGACACCACCACGACAAGTCTTCATATTTTTTGTTTAAAATGGCAATTACCAGTACGGCTAGGCTTATTGAGGATATGCACCTTTTTCATGGTCATAATCACGTATCTAGCTATAACTAAGCTTGATAAATGATTATTTAGAGTAAGGACAATAGTATAGCTAGTAAGTTGGCTATATGAGGTTGGCATGTCATCAAAAACTACTTTCTCTGTTTTAAAATATAAGATATTTTAGCTTTATAAATAAATATATCTATATTTTTTTCGTATGTAGATTCACTCAGTTGTGGAGTGAATATAGACACTAAAAAAATTTAAATACATTCTTTTTACAAATCTAAAACATCTTATATATTGAAACGGAGGGAGTAGCTTGTATAATAGTGTTGGTTATAAGGTTGACTATTAGATTAGTATTAGTAGTTGTTATCTTCTCTTTTTGTTTTTCCTCTCGTTGAATATTTTTGTCTAGAAGCAAGTGTTGGACGGGCTCTTGCATAAAAGTCAATAACTTGCTTTTTATTTTCTCTTTTTTCCACATAAACAAAAATGACTGGTCCACATGTTTATAACCCACTACTACCTCCGTCCCAAGGCTTAAGGCATATAACTTTTTTCAAAAGACAAACCAGTTTGACCAAGTTTTTAAAGAAAAATATTAATATTTACAACATGTAATCCATACCCTTTCATCATCACGAAACATATTTTCACATGGTATCTATATAATATAATAATTATTAATATTTTTTTAAAGTTTAGTTAAACTTTATATGGCTTGACTTTTTTAAAAAGTTATATATCTTAAGACTTGGGATGGAGGAAGTATTACGTAGTACTCCCTCCGTTTGGGATTATAAGTCCCGCGCGGATAACTAGGTTGGTATTTTGAACAACAAAATATAAATATTATAACATAAAAATTATACATTAAAAATTTTAGAGGTTATATTTTTTAATGGTATAACTTTTATAATATATAAGTTATATTTTATTGGTTAAATTAACGATTTAGGTATGCGCGTAGGACCTATAATCCCAAATAGAGGGGTACTAAAAATGCAAGTGGATCACTACGTAGTACAGACACTGTTGGATCATTATTTCCCCTGTTTGTTCTACTGTGGCACCGCGTGTAGCATAGTCGTACGTGTACAGCACATCGGGCATCGTGCGTGCGAGCTAGCGCACGGCAGACACGGGCGCACGCCACGAAAGACCCGTCTCCGGGTTTTGGTCGACGAAACCGTGCGGCGGTTGAGGCGATCGAGACAGTCAGCCGGCACGACAGTTGTCGCGCACCGACACCGACAGAGCCTCTGTCGTGCATCCCTCGGTTCGTTACGTCAACGCGTCTCAGCCTCTCAGGTGACGGTGTATGGTCGTGTGGAGCCCAGGTGCTCCGTGTACAACGTTTTCTCTTTGGTGCTTGTTTTTAGGGTGCATCAAGTCTACAAAAATAATCAGCCCACAAAAGAAGTCTATAAAAAATATACTCCTACAAACTTTTTTTTTTACGAAACTCCATCTAATAACTATTAAAAACCATCAAACGTCGGTAAAAAGTCCAAAAGTAATAAAATTATAAATACTATTGGAATAGATCGTTAGACTACCTAGCATGACTATAATCACTAGCGCAAGCCGAAAGGAGTGTCGTCGTTATCGTCCCTTAATCATTGGAGCCGGACACACCTTGTTGTAGAAGAACTTATTGTAATAGACAAATAAGAAGTCGTCGTGCTAAGTCTATAAAAAATCGGAACAACAACCATTGATAATGGTGGCAAATTGGCAATCGTAAGATCAAAAGAAACTGACATGAAATCCCATCAACAAACATGAAAATAGACCAGATCCTAGAAGATCGCCGGACTCAGGACTCCACTCGTCCTTCGTCAACACTAGCTACATCACCGGAGTGAGGACAGAGTGAAAGTACCTTATTCTAAGTTCAAGACGTAGTCATCGTCTCAACATCAAAAAAGAAACTGAAAAAGTAGCTAAACAAAGAACGAAAAACCTCCCACCAACGACCTCAAGATCACCGAAGACGGAGCGAACTGACGGCGTCACCGATGGTGTCGCCTCCCTGATCGCCTTCTTCTCTACTAACTTTTACTTTGTATTCGAAGCTTCACTTGTTTAGTATTCTCTCAATGTAAAAGATTTGCGTATTACTTTTAGATAAAATTAAATTCTATAATTTTTTGTATTGTTTGTTTCATCAGACTTTACGAACTTTGACTAATAAGTACTCCTACTAACTTTTATCAAATATTTAGAGAAAAATATCTCCATCTGCAATATTGGAAGGATATGTTGAAAAAATATACTTTGCGGTGAATTTATTGATATTGATTCAGTATGATAGATGTTTATCGGAAAACCAGTTCGGCTCACGGATGCAAATAAACCCATTGCTTAAAAATACATTTGAAAATGTAAAAGAATTAAGAAAAAGTTATTCACACGTATATCATGATATTGTATGTTTGCGCACAAGTTTTGGGGAAAAAGGACTATTTTGTGTCCCGTGTAAAACGATAAATTTCAATACTCCAACATGGTTATTCACGGACATTTTTTTGTCTTTTTACACAAACAACATGAAATATTTTTTTCTTGAAAACTTGTGTCGAACAAAGAATGTCTATACGGCCAAACAAAATTTTCTTTCATATTTTTTTACAATTTTGAAATTTGTTTTTGATGGATTTTTCATAATAGGTTCATATGCACCCATGACGCAAAAACACCATCTCCAGATGTTCATGTTTTCTTAAAACTTAGAGAATCATTGATTTTTTTTACTAATCTTAAACGTCTTGTAATTTAGGATAGAGGAAGTACTACTTCCGTCCAGAAATAACTGACTTATGTTTGACTAGATTCAAATACATCTATACGCTAATAAAATAGGTCTAAATAATTCTGTATAGAAATAACAAAGCCACAGCTGAAATCCACGAGCAGTTCAATACGCAATTGATAACGAAGCTGCGGCGCTCGGCGGGCGACACCGCCGCGTCGGTGCTGTGGAGTATCAGCGCACGCGTCGTGCCGTTGGCATGGGACACGGCTTTGGCCTGGTTTATCCCAACTCCTGAAGTCCAAAGACAAGCGCCTTCATCATTTCAGTTTCAGGGTGGGCGCACCTGCAACAGCACTCGATGTATTTTGGCTTCAGCCTCAACAAAAACAAAACGCGCAAACCACTGTCGTTAAAACGGAAAGTGCATTATGGCAAGAGTATAGGGCTGAACAGAAATAGATAAAAGACTTAAATCCATTGTTAATCATTGAAATTGTTTATAATCATTATATAACGAGAATACAAATTTATGGTCACCGAAGAGACTGTCTCACGACGTAGAGGTGTATTTAATGATATGGCGCTGAGTGGGACCTACTGCAGTGATGTGTCTCACGTCTTCGGTTACCATAAATTTGTATTCCTATGTATAATGATTGTATTGATTTTGCTAAGCAAGTTTAATGACTAACCATGGATTTAACTCTAGATAAAATAAAGATAGCTCCATCCTGTGCGCAAGCACTGCCATGTACTGTAAGAAACGAACATAACTGAAAATAGTCACAAAGTGGTCGCTACCGTGATACAATACAAACTGAATCAGATAGCTCCAACTATAATCACCCTAATTGTGCTGTCAGGTACCCAAACAATGGTACATAACAAAGGACAACAGTAGTGTATGTACATCAACTATAGAGGTAGCGGGTTCATGGTTGGCGTATACATCGACAGAACTGAACAAATCCTTCAACTATCATCTGACATTATATCAATATATCTGAACCTAAGAGGAACGTTGCTTACTTGCTTGCACTGATCCGTTGTGGGTATACACTTCGAATGCGGAATGCCACACTGTTCTTGTGGTGGCATCTTCAGCAGGTATCCTCCAGCAGCAAGAGGCTATAACAAGGCTTCCATCAACTGCAGGGGCTGATGAATCTAATTTCCCAACAAGAGAGAATCGCATCCACACAACAGCCCACTCATGGGCCAAAAATGTACGTGTCAGTTAACAATATTCTACTCTTCCTCCTCCACATCAGGTGGTAATGTTGGGCTTTTCGAGCACAAAGTTGTATTGTGCAGCCCCTGTATTTTCTCAATGGGGTTACAGGAACCTGTAAGAAATAAGGGTACTTTAAACATGTATTGGATTTCCATGCATGGACTCGAGCCACAAAAAAAGGCATGACATATGGTCAAGTCAAAGACTTTTTGTACTGCATAGTAAGAACTTGATTTATAGTGATAGGCTTGAGAAATAAAAAAAATATGCATAACAGCACTGTAACAGAATAGCTGATGCATGTAGATATGTATAGATACTGATGAGGTATAATGACTTAACAGACAATATGGTCATTCTTCTCCTTCAGATTTTTTATAATTAATATTTTGAGACAAGTATTTTACCGGCTACATACCTGAACATGGCTTGCTGTCCCATACAGCAATGGAGGTGGGAGTGCATGTGGAATCACACATTGCACGGTTGTCTTCATGATTTACATTCATGGCGAGCATCCATGAGCCAATGGTAACATCCTCGTGATCGAACATCCTTAAACTGGGAAATGCATAAAGATAGTGACTACATGAACATGCAAAACTTAAACATCATACCAAAGAGAACAGAAAAAATATGAAGGTCCCGTTTGGAAACTCAGTTAAATCTTCAGCCAGTGAAAAACAGCAGACGGTCATTGCTGTGCACGAAAGAAACCTCTGCATGTTGTCAGATTAGAATCAGGACATGTCAAGGTGTCTACTTTTACGGGCAGGAGTGAGGAAACGACTGGTTTGGAGTTTCAAAATGGCGATCCAAGCAGACAATTTCACCGGTTTTGGGCTCAGAAACAGCCATCCAAGTGGGGCCGGAGGATTAAACTAAGGCATGCCACGGGGAGGGTACCCTCCATGGAGGGTCCGCCCCTTCCCTGCATGACACGTGTCATGCAGAGGGCACCCCCTTGTCCCACCTCTGTTTTTTAAGTTTTTGTATATCGGGGGAGGGGGTTTTCTTTTTTCCCCAGTTTCAGTGATTTTGTGTGCACATTTTCAGGTCTTTACTCGAAGGCAACATTTGGCATGGCGCGTGCTACCCTTGCACCCAGTCATAGCATCTACGTAGTATAGGTACGGAAAGGGAGACACAGATCATCAGAACCAGCAATTGGCGTAGCAGCTGGTACCAGCTGCAGGCACCGACCCATGGTGCTTTCGGTGCACAATCATGGTGCGGAAAACAATTCCACTAAAAATGACATTAAAACCTCACAAAAAACTATGACAAGGTCTAATTTTGACAATCTCACAAGAAAGGCAACGATGAAATGGTTTGTGATTTGCATGCTTAGTTCAAAAGTTATTGTGCTTTGTATTTTCACTTTTGAACAGAAAAAGGAAACCGCAAGTACTCCACATGAACTACGTATCATGCGGGATGGGCTAGCATTCCTGTTCATGCTCTAATTCCCATGACTGTTTAGTTTTTCTAAGTTCATATCCAAGTAAAAGTGAAGGTGAGTAGGAGCAAACTTTCCATTTGAGGTGTGCATATTTTCAAAACTCAACAACTCTGTCCGCATGAAAATTTGTTCCATTGTTTGCAGGGGCGGAGCTGGAATGAGCCCAAGACCGGTGCTAAACAACCTTAATGATGCTAATTATCTTTTTTTTCATATTTTTAGCCTTGAAAATTAGCATTGTTCTTTACAGTGCAGCCGTCCGGCCGGTGCTACGGCACCGGTAGCACCATGCACGGATCCGCCCCTGATTGTTTGGAATTATAGTATGTTATCTTAATTCTGATAGTAGGATGTTTTGTTGGAGAATTGGAGTGTAGGGCCAGCGGTTCTTGCAACGACGGGAGTAGATTTGTTTACTTCTCGAGCATGGAGTTATATTCCAGCCTTATGCATATGCCTTTTTCTAGCAGCGCGCCAGCACCCGCCTGAGATGATGGCCCATTGAAAAAACGCCTGCTTCCAACTCTCCTCTCTCCTGATATATTGTTTTTTCACCTCCGTGCTTGACTTGTTTTCTCCCTACAAGATTCTGCAACTTAGATCTGTCTCTTATGTTCAATGATCATCCTCCCAGATTCGCAGCATCTCCACAACACAACTATGTTGCACAATAGGCTTTAAGCCTTGAATGCTTCATTGGAACTCAAAATCACAATTTAGTTGATTGTAAGCACTTAGCGGTACTTAATACTGTAATGTCACTAACTATTATTGCCATTAAAATTTTAGTAGAGGACCAACAAAGGTCAAGCTTATGCCTGGTGTAAACAAAGGTTATGTTTAAGTCCATCATACATAGGTAAGATTTAGACCTATACTACCGTAAGATTGGTTGGCTCTTATTGTACAAAGCTAGACCATAAATATAATAAGATTAATAAACTACTTACAATTGTGCCTTCATAATAATTAATAAATCAACAAAATCCCATTAGCATGTAAAAGGGCTACCATTGAAAGATAATTTTTTTCTGCTCATACTAGATCTAGTTGTTTTCTCATTGTGAAGTACTCCCTCTGTTTCAAAATATAAGATGTTTTAGTTTTGTGAAGCAAATGTATCTAGCCTTGTTTTAATATATAGGTTCACTCGGGTTTGGAGTGAATCTACACACTAAAAAAAGTCTAGATACATTTTCTTCACAAACCTAAAACATCTTATATTTTGAAATGGAGGGAGTACCAAGGTAGGGGGGCATATACTTTGTGCAATCTAATAACAGAAGTAGCAAAATTTCTACAAAGACTGTACATGTGGAGTGATGGATATGTGCATGTTCCAATTCTTTTATATGAAAAATCCATGGGGCCCATATCTTTACATAAAAATAATGCCTAAAGTACCTTTGAAAACTAATTAATAAAAAAATCAGAATTCTTATCCGAAAATTCTATCATTAGATTTTCATGAAATGGTTAAAAAATACAGTTTATTACTAATATATACTCCCTCCGTTCCAAAATATAAGATGTTTTAACTTTTTCCCGAAACACATGTATCTAGATGACGTTTAGTGTGTAGGTTCACTTATTTTGTTCCAAACCTACACACTAAAAGTTGTCCAGATACATGCGTTTCAGAAAAAAGGCTAAAACATCTTATAATTTGGAACGGAGGGAGTACATACAAAAAACAGCAACTAAAGCTGTATCCATATCTAAAGCGTCATGTATTTCGGAACGGAGGGACTAGATTGGTTGTGTTGACATGTTCTTCTACCTCCACTTTAGCAGTATGCGACTTGGTGATCTTGTGTGCAGAATAGGGTGATTTGAGCACATATGTAAGCATACTATTTATGATATCATTATCTACAGCTTGCTGATCAGGTACAAACTGGTACTCAATTTTAAAAATTACAAATAATTATCTGAACATAATGAATAAGCCGACAAAGCTATAACCAGTTGTTTTTGTGCATGATAGATTTCATAGGGTTGATTGAACATGTTTGATTGAGTCAAATTTTGAGTGCACATTGCAACGCATAGGCAACATAATCATGGGAAACTCACATTTTTTATAGTTTTATATTGTGGCGTTGTTTATTTTAGATCTCCTACAGCACCTTGGGATTCCGCTAGAAACATAAATAACTCACCAGTAAAGATATTAAACGATATGTAGCTTGCATCACTTCAAATATTAATGTAGATCACAAAGGATTTACATGATATTTCTTGTATTTATGCAGTATTTGCATTTATATCTATCTTTGTATCTTGGTTGACGACGAAAGGTCAACTAAGTTCTCCTACAGATTTCACTGTATAGGAAGAAAAAGGAGAGATAAACGACTAACCTATCATTCTTTGCAGTAGCTAGAGTTCCCACCACTTCCGAAGAAAGAGCATACAGTGCGCCAGATGCGTGCGTGAAGTACTCATTACCTAATAATCCACATGAACTTTCATACCTGTCATGAAATGATAACACCATCACTGAACAAGGTAGAGGTACAACTTGGACATGGAAAATCCAGTAACTTTTTCAAAAAAAATAGTGTGGCATATACATAAATATAAATTATGTTAGAACAAATTTATGTTTCAACTGACCATTTCATATTTGGATCACTGACAACTGGTCCCTTCTTCATGCAACCAACATAAGACCGGACATGAGGTCTGTCCTTTGCCAGGAGAGCAGCAAGTCTATCTGGCACAGAAATGTGACAAGAATAATATAAAACAGATCTAACTATCTAAGCAACAGTTTTGGTATATTGTAAACACAGATTTTACCTGGTCGCAGATAGATAGTGTCATCAGCTTTGACATAGAATTCTGCGTCGAACATCTCATAAGCTGCTTTAAAATATGCTAACCTACAGCATGGCCAACAAAAGGGGTACACAAGATTAATCAGATGCAAGTTCACAGGTAGAAATACAAGGGTACAGAGAACAACTTACATCTTCTGTGGGGGCTTCATACCCTCTTCAGCATCAATAAACAAAAAGTCATGATACAGGTCTACCTCTTTCTGAAGATCTGCCATTTTTTCTTTGTCTTTTGTCCTTCCAATGACAAACCTAAATGATAAACCAAATCGATGTTCCAAACTGGAGAATCGATGGGAGAGCCCGTGAGCATAAAATGAGATAATGTTTTCTTTATTACTGAAGCGCTAAAAATAGGGGGAAAGTATGCACTCTGCAACTGTTAAGGCGACTAAATTAGACATGACCCCTTTACAACTCTCAGTAATAGTTAGTATACTTAATGTAAAGTAGCTAATCATTTTATATAAGGAGATCATATCTGATAAGCTAGAAAAATAATTAGTAATAGTGATGTTATGAAAGAAGCATATTGAGCCCTAATCTCAACAGGTCGTAGTTTATATTCAGTTATATCACATGTCCAACTATACTTTACATCCCTTTCTAGTAATGCATGCCAATGAGACTACAGATCAATTAAAGTATAGTTCCATTAAATAGTCTCACATAATGTAAAGGGCTTTCTAAAATCTGGAAGTTTTTTTTTCGAAAAGGGGAAGCCCCAGCCACTGCATCAATCGATGCATATGGCCTTTTATGAAAAAGATTATTCAAAGTCTTACAAAAGTTTCAAAACCGCTACACCCAGAAATTATTACAAATTATGCATCGTAAAGCGTGGAAACATGGATAATAAGCCATCTAAAAAGCTGAAAGAACATGTCGTGCCTTGGCATCAACATGTTAATCTTCTATCAAACCACCAACCGAATCGGCTGTACATATCTCGTACTACAGTTGCAAAATGGTTGCACCCAATATCCATGTCTTGGCGCTCCTCTGGCGGTTGGATATAGGACCACGAATATATCCATAAGGCAGCCCAGAAAAAAGAATCATAGCAAAGAATATGAGCAGATCTTGAAAAAATAAATCCATTTAGCCTCTATCCCTGCTCATCAAGACGCCAACATATTCTTACATCTAAAGCAGCCAAAATAAAGTTTGTTAACTTGTGTACTCTACAAACTTTGTACCAAGTCACCTTGCTTTTTTACATTGCTTGGTCACAGAGCAATCAATTGCATTTGTGTTCACTTGGTAAGAGGAAAACAATTCATAAGAACCAGGTCCACTCTGCCCTCAGAATACTGGAACATGAGCATTTGTCCAATCCAGAGTAAATGGGCCAATTAGTGGAAAACTGGGCTGATGATGAATATTAATGCCATTTTATTTTCACTCAGAGCCCCTGATAAATAATCGGTGCACCTCTATTTCCTTCTTGGAGGGCGTATAATGAGTGGCATTGCGTGTCAGTGACTAGAATTTACTTTAATCATTGATTTTTTGGGTCTTGGTGTACAACCATTATGAATTTCAGGGAAGTTTTAGTATGCAGAAATTTGTAATCTGTGCATACATTTAAAAAAAAAAGATATGCTTAGATATGAGGCACAAATACAAAGTTTCAATTATAGCTTACAAACATACTCTGTTGCATAAACTAGAAGATGGAATCGCAAATTGGTATTGCATTGAGGTTCCACACCTCTTCGTTCAGTCGTTTGGTCACATACTCACATGTAATGTAGGTCAGGTTAGTGACCACTGACAGGAAAAAATCCCTATAAATATTACACTAATTTTAATATGGCTAATCTTACGAAGCTGCTAGTTCTTCAAATAATGCGAGAATGAACCCACACTTATTAGTATATGCTGAACTGCCATGCCAAAGCAGAACTGCAAAATAGAAAAATAAAAGTGTGGCAGCCCTGTTGTGTAAGAACCATCCCGACCTGACCTACTATTAATCCAGAAAATTTACAATTATACAAGAAACCAGTCATAAAATAACATCAAGTTAGTGGAATAGAGCCTAGAGTACTGAGTGCAGGCATCATTACTGATTCAAACAGATCTCGGTTACTCGAAGCTTCATTAGAGCAATGCAGGCAGGTAACACTTAACAGCAACTACAAACATCGTCTTAACAGATCCTCATGACGGTATAAGCTATACACACTGCTAGAAGCTTATATGTGAAGCATAACAAGAGTAGCAGCAAACTAGAGCAAGCAAGCAAGCATCCAACGAGATCCAAGTCGAATGAATGGAGAATCATACGGAACCTTACGATGCCTTCAGGGTTGGGCGGGAACCAGGTGGCACGTAACGCAGCGCGGAGGTCGGCGGATCCGAGCTCTGTGTGGACGCCGACGACGGCGAGCACCTTCTCCCTGTCGCCGGCGGAGTAGTTCCGGGAGGAGGCGAGGAAGGAGCGTAGGGAGTCCTCCACGCGGCCGCAGCGGAATGCTACGGAGGCCACGGGTGGCGGCTGGAGTGGAGCAGGGCGGCGGCTAACGGAGACGGCGAAGGACAGGGAGACCACGGCGAGGAGGAGGCAGACGACGGCGAAGAGGAGGAGAAGGCGGTGGGGGGAGGCGGCTGAGGCTGGGGAGGAGGGGAAGCTGGAGGGAGCGTACGGGCGGCGCGGCTTGGCCTCGTCGTCGGAGCGGTGGTAGGGGAGGACGTCTTCGTCGTGGTGGTGCCGGTGCTTGGGGTGGTGGAGCGGCATTGGAAGGTTCTAGAAGGGGCGAGAGACAGGTGAGACTTGGGGAGGAGAAGCAGACTTCTGGGAGGTTGAGTTGGTGTGATCTGATCTATCGTATTAAGATCAGAGTGCAGTGTTTGCTTAATACACACTTCATTTCAACCGCTACACACCGATTGTACTGCTAAGGGCAGGTACGATGATAAAGAAGACAGTCTTCTCTTAGACAACAAAAATATGTTTATAATGGATTATTTCTAACAATAAATACACGCATATCTCCTATACAAAACTTTTAATAGAAAATGTATAAGCAAATTTGCTTTTCTTTTATTAACTAATGATAAGACGTCATCTCTTAGCGAAGAGAAACAACCTTCACGCTCTTCTTTCCCTCCCTGCCAACATAGCAAATATTTCATATACCAACTCTAAGAGCATATTGACGTCACCTCACTGTACGCGCCCTAATAAAATTGAGATGTTTCACAGAAACAAAAGACAAAATTAAAACGTTGTAGAAAGTATAGCGAACTTTAGAAAAGCATAAACGGTTAAGAAAACATTAAATTTGCACCCCTTTCCATTCTAAATAATTAAAGTTCTAGGTTTGTCTTAAGTCAAAAAAAAAGTATTGACCAAGTTCATAGAAATATACTCCCTCCGTCTAGAAATAACTGTCTAGATTCAAATATATCTATACACTAAAATGTGTCCATATATATTCGAATCTAGACAAACTCAAGTTAATTATTTCTGAACGGAGGGAGTATATTAATATCTACAATACCATTTTAGTTATGTTAAATTCATTATACAGTATATCTTCGTATGTATGGATTGCGCATTGGGGTTATCGATGTATTTTCTTTGAATCCGGACCTATGACAAACCTACAACTTCAATTATTTTGAAATTGAGGGAGTTTTATAACATGCACATATTTCTAGAAACATGTATTAAAGGCAATCCTAAGTGTGTGTTTTACTGAGTTTCGAGTTTTGTATATTTTCTTGCTTTATTTTCTGTTTAAAAAACTTTGTTGAGTTTTCTCTTTTCGAAATCTCCTAAAGTATAGTTGTTTTTATTAATGATCAATCTACACATTTAGAAAGATAAATGTATGTCGGTTCGGTTTGAATAGGGTGATGACTCGAAGGGGAAAATCCCTTGTGGTTTGGTTGACCAGGAAGTTGTGTGACTGTATAGGTAATCAGTTTTCCTCCAAATTTAATGCAGTAGTTCCACTTGCCGACTTCTGGACTCCTTGGTTTGATGAATCTCGACGGTGACCCATGTTGTTCCTATTGTTGCCCCCGAGTGCAGGATTCTTGATGATGATATTGATAGTCTCCTTGCCATTGGGTTGTCGGCTTAGCATAATTTCTCTTTCCAAGATCTTGTCTTTCTCCACATTGTTTATGGGTTCACCAATAACAACATTATAATTTCTCTTTCCAAGATCTTGTCTTTCTCCACTTTGAAGCTATTGTCATGGACAATAACAGTGCACCCCCACCAGTCCTTCCAGTTGATACAATCCAGGCCATTGGTATCACAGCCGATTCCTCTGGGAGGTTTCACGCAAACTTGAACTATGACAGTTCTAATGATAGTGCATAATCAATATTTCACTATGTCCAAGAGCATGGACAGTAGATGCTCTGTTATCCTAGGATTTTATTCTAGTTTTTATCATGTAAGGTCACTATGTCAGACTCCTTTTGTTTATCATCTAAAGTCTCTGGTGTGTGCAGAGCAAAACAGTTATCTTATCTTATCTGGGTTGTACTATCCACTGTTTGAGATGGTTTTATCATATCTGGCTTGCAAGGATCACCAACTCAATATTTACTTTTGCCCTCTGCTTATGTGCATGAAAACCATGATATATGTCAGCTGGTTACACATATGCAAACAATGTACTGATCATCATAGATATAAAAACAAATTTCATTCGTCATGTATTAGCACCCATGATATACAGTGCCTGTATATCTGCTGCAGCAAACATTACTTTGTATCCAATCAGTAGACAAATCAAAATACTTGACTAGAATATTAGAGGTATTAACTCTTAGGAAAGATGGGATGACCTTGCTGACAAAATCAATCAGAGCAATTGCAATATCTTATGTTTACAAGAGACTAAGAGAGAAATATTTGACAATATATACATCAAAAAATTCTGTCCTAGAAGACTAGGACAGTTTCCTTCCATTGGCAATTTTGGTGGTTTGATTACCATTTGGAATGGTAATATGTATAATGGCACTGTGATCAGCCAATCATCTTTTCACCTTATTGTTAAGCTGCATTGCAATCTAACTAATGAGGAGTTTTACATCACCAACATATATGCCCCATGCACAAGTGATGGAAGGGCTGATTTTATTGATTGGTTCTTACACATTGATTCATCAATCTTCAAATTATGAATAATAATGGGAGATTTCAATATGATCCGAAGCTCTGAAGATAGAAACAGAGCAGGGGGCAATATTTCAAACATCCACTCTTTCAACTCCATCATTCAGGAACATGATCTAGAGGAAATACCACTTAAAGGTAGAGCTTTTACATGGTCAAATATGCAACAACAACCTCTTCTTGAGAAACTTGATTGGATATTTACATCCCATGAATGGACCACCACCTTCCCCAACACTATGGCCACACCATTGGCTAGATTGGGCTCAGACCACATTCCTATACTGATACAAATCAGTACTGACATACCAAAATCAAAATTATTTAGATTTGAAGATTATTGGTTAGAATTTGAAGGACTTTCAGATATTGTGCAAAGCAACTGGGTTAACAAAGGAAGGTTCAAGGATGATGCACATGATCTGTCTGCCAGATTCAAAAACTTGAGGTATGCTATCAAAAAATGGAGTAAATCCATCTCTAACCTCAACATTGTCATTGATAACTGCAACTTCGTTTTGTCTCTTTTGGATGGTCTTGAGGAACAAAGGGCATTGCCTGTACCTGAGATAAATTTCAGGCATATCATAAAATCTCATCTGGCCAAACTGCTGGAAGCTAAAAGAAAATATTGGAGGAAAAGGGCTAATATTAGATGGGCTAAACTTGGTAATGAAAACACCAAGTTTTTTCACTCCATTGCCACAAGAAACTACAGGAACAATTATATTGCTGCTCTGCTGGATGAGCAAGGCAATGAAATTACTGACCATGATCACAAAGTTGATCTATTATGGACTGCCTTCAGATATAGACTTGGAAAAACATCTGAAACTGAGATGAGGTTTGATCTGCAGAATCTGATTACCCCACATGACCTCACATTACTGGAAGATCCATTTACCCATTTGGAAATTGATGATATTGTCAAATTCATGCCAAATAATAAATCACCTGGACCTGATGGATTTAATGGTTACTTCATGAAAAAATATTGGAGTATCATTAAAGTCCAATTCTATAATCTATGCAACAGATTTCACAGTGGGGAGCTGTACATTGACAGTATCAATACTGCATACATTGCACTCATTCCAAAAATTTCAAACCCCATGAAACCTTATGATTTTAGGCCCATCTCACTTGTTAGCATGGCACTCAAGATTCTGACAAAACTAATTGCTAATAGAATACAGAACATTATTATTCCAATCATCAGCAAAAATCAATATGGGTTTATCAAATCTAGATCAATTCAGGACTGTCTGGCCTGGGCATTTGAGTACTTACATATTTGCCACAGATCCAAGAGAGAGATCATCATTTTAAAACTTGACTTTGAGAAAGCTTTTGACATGATAGAATATAATACTATCATCACCATGCTCAAGCACTTTGGATTTGGAGACAAGATCATTGGATGGATCAGCAAGATTCTTAATAGCGCTAACACTTCTGTGATCCTAAATGGAGTCCCTGGAAAAAATATTAGATGCAACAGAGGTGTAAGACAGGGTGACCCACTATCACCATTATTATTTGTTGCCACAGCTAAACTTCTGCAAATTATTGTTAACCATGCCTGGCAGATTAATGAGTTAGATCTCCCTATTGATAATGCATATGGGCAGAATTACCCAATTCTCCAGTATGCAGATGACACACTACTCATCTTGCCTGCTTTTCAGGAGCAGCTCATCTATCTGAAGAATCTGCTGATGGACTTCTCCAAATCAACTGGGCTGAAAATAAATTTTCATAAATCTTCTATGGTTCCTATCAATATGACAGCTGACAGATGCAGAACATTTGCTCATAGTTTTGGATGCAGACTTGAGTCTCTGCCATTCACATACCTGGATCTTCCAATGGGTACTACTAAACCTAGTGTCAGTGACCTTACACCCTTGGTCAGCAAGATTGACAAAAGGTTGGCTGGCATCTCCAATTTATTATCTCACTGTTCAAGAGTTATTGTCATCAAATCTGTAATATCTGCTATGCCTAACCATATTATGTGAGCCATGAAATTGCACTACACACATATTGACCATGTGAACAAATCTACAAGAACTTTTCTATGGCATGGGAATGACATTGAAAAAAAGGTAAATGTCTGGTATCCTGGGACAAGGTTTGCCTATCCAAAAAAGCAGGGGGACTAGGAATTTTGAACTTGAGACAACACAACAAGGAAATAATGATAAAAAATCTTTACAAATTCTTCAACTGTCTGGATATACCTTGGGTCAAAGTTATCTAGCAAGCATATTATCAGAATGGTTCCCTGCCAGATTACAATACACACAAGGGATCTTTCTGGTGGAGAAATTGCCTCTCATTTCTGGTAGACTTCAAGAATATGACCACTATTGTGCCTGGTCAGGGAAACAACACTATGTTTTGGCAGGACAAATGGCATGACACTGAGCTATGTAATAAGTTTCCTGAATTATTTTCATTTGCCAAAAAAACAAAAATCAAAACTCGGGAAGCCAAACAATATCAGCTTGCAGGGGAGTTATTGAGTATATTTCAATTGCCACTCTCACTTATTGCTGAAAACCAGATGAATAGTCTATGTATAATCCTCCAGAATTCAAATGATCTTGAGAAAGACAAATGGACATTCCCATGGGGAGGTGACAGATTCTCTACTAAAAAGGTATATGACCTTCTTATCAAAGCACCTGATGCACCAAAGCCCTTTGAATGGATCTGGAAATCATCATGTCTTCCCAAGCATAAGTTCTTCTTTTGGCTGCTACTAAATGATAGATTAAATACCAGAGAACTTCTTGTCAGAAAAAATTCAAAATTGAGGAGGACACTTGTGTCCTTTCTGAGGAAAGCACTATTGAATCTGTTGATCATCTCTTCTTCAGATGTGACTTTAGTCTAAATTTCTGGTGAAAACTTAGAATTGAGTGGAACACTGATTATCCACTAATTAGTATGATTCAAGAGGCACATGATAGAACATTGGATCAGTTCTTCAACATCATTATGATGACATGATGCTGGAGCTTATGGAATCACAGGAATAACATCATCTTCGAGCAACACACTAGGTGCATGGATAATTGTAATGGCATATTCAAATTGTCAGTGGCTGATATTAGACATAGAATCAAACCCAGTTTACTTGATGGCATGCAGGATTGGTTAGATACTTTGTAATTTTCTTTTTCAACTCTGTGACTCACACCATGTACAGTGTCCTATTTATAAAATGAAAAATGACATAGTGGGGGACTTCCCCACTGTCTTTGTGTCAAAAAAACATTATTATTTTATTAGCGAATGGCCGAATGAGAACCATCTCCACTTGCAAATGTAGCATGTTCATTGGGAACGACTTTTGATTAATTGTCATGCCATCAAAACTCAATCATCCTTCGTTGATGGACGGTTCAATCTGTCGACGGAAGACGCTACTTACATTAGTTGCATGAGAATAAGAATGGTGTTGTTTTCAATAAGTACATTGCCTTAACTATTCTGCCGAGAGATAGCATGGTTACTTGATAATTCTATCCTTCAACAAGATATTAAATATTTTATCAAATTTTCCTACGTCAAAGCTACACTTAAAGTAATTGTCCCGATTCTTGTGAATCGTCTTGCATGATACTAGTGTATGATACTATCTCCATAGTGCATGGTATCATATGGTAGTATCATACTAGTACTATATTTAATGATTCTTATCTCAATACAAAATTGTGTATAAGATTTATTTATACGAGGATTTGCTAGTTTTACGTGCTATGATACGGTATCTACCTATGATACTCTAATCATCTCTTTCTTTATTAATTGTTGTGTCACATCAGATTTTTGCCAACATGACATGCATGATACTAGGGGCGTGTTCGGTAACCCTCCCGCTTCCCAGAACTCCTTCGATCCAGCTTCTTGTGGCTGCTCCGGCGTCTTGGACGGAGCAGAGAACGTTCGGTGTAGCTTCTCGTTTCCAGAATGGGCTGCCAGCCCATTAACCAGGTTTGGCTGGGCTGAGTGCACGTGAGGTGCAGTTGACAGCCGGATAGAATAGAAGTTGTCGTCCAATTTTCCTAAAAAAAGGTTGTCTTCTTGGTCGCCGATCTGGGGCAGACGAGCGGCGGGCGAAGGGGATATGGTGGGAACCAGGAGCAGCCGTGAAGATATGATCCCAAGTGGCGACGTGGAGAATCCCGGAGGCGGTAAGGTGGATATCCGAGGCCGGAGTCGCTCCTGCGGTCACGGATGGAGGCGGGAGTGCTGCTGTTGCTCGAGGAGGAGTTCGGCAATGGGTGCTGCTGCTTCTTGAGGAGGGAACGGAGCTCAAGAACCGGTCGGAGGTGGATGGAGGCCGGTCGCGTGGTGCTCGGCGTGGTGGCACACGGGTGCTGCCGGCGGTGGCGCCGTGGTTGATGCACGTGTGGGTCTGGGTGTTGTGGGAATGGCTATGGCCGGAGAAGGGCGAGGTGGCGTAGAGGTGTTGGCTGGAGGTAAGAACGAAGGCAGTGGGGATGCCCAACACCTAGGTTTTGTGGCATCGGGTGGCTTGGTCGATTGGATGACGCCAACGAAGAAAGAACAAAGAAGAGACAAAGCAAAAAAGTTTTTCTTCACTCTGCGGTGGCATACATTTGTAATTCCAGACTGCTCCGTCGATCGCTGTTCCGAGAATTTGCAAAAGTGTCGCTCCGCGTTTTACATAGCAAACATGGCCAGCTTCCCGAATTTAGCTCCGCGGATCTCAACCGTTCGGCACTGCTCCGCACCGAATTTCCCAGAAGCTGGAAGCGGGGTCGTTTCCGAACACGCCCTAGGAGTACGATACTCCCACTAGGACCAGCCTTAGATCGTCGCATTAATGAGGTCTGTCCTTAGCCGGCCAAAAAAACTCTGCAGCGTACACACCAGCTTCCTTGTCTGAGTCGGAATTAATTTTGATTAGTTCAGCCGGCTTTGCTGATGTAATTCTTTGCTTTCATTAGCCCGACTTTCATGAGCGAGAGGTCGTGCAAGACTTGGCCGACAGTTAAAAATTCAAAGTGTTCAAGTTTTCTCTTTCAGATGAGACCCCAAACCGTCAAGTACCAAGTCATCCATGTATTTTATTACCAGACTATAGCATTAGTTTTTGTCTCTAAACCTTTTGACATATTGGTGACCGATTTATCATGTTTTTTGCTTAAGGTGCGATAACTTTTGTTCGTTCTCACCGGTATAAAAGTATTAGTGGGGCTTAACTTCTAGATGATTCCAAGTAAGAACCGAACTTTTTTTCCAATATCTCCTAAAATTGTTGCTTTGCTGAGTCAATAAATATTCAATTTTTTTACTTTCTCCGATCCATATTAATTATTACTGGATTGGATGTATCTAGCACTAAAATATGTCTAGATATATCTATTTTCGCGACAAGTAATATGGATTGGAGGGAGTATATTGTTAGGTTGATCTCCCGTGTCCGCCCATTAGAACACATTGGTCTCAGCATACGATCGGGGCGCCAACGCCGCAATCGTTGGTGTGCCCCGTCACAGCAAGATATAAAGAGGTGGGGACCGGGGGCGCGAACGCCAAGGTTCGTCGTGCCCACTCTCCCCACTGAAAACCCTAAACCCATAGCCATCGATTTGGCTTGCGTTGTAGCGATGGGAATCACCCCTCACCGCCGCCACCACTTCGACAGGCTCAATGGCGAGCTCATCGTCGACCCCAAAAGCCGATGGTAAGGCTATATCTCCTGTATACTCCCTAGATCGACCACTAGAGGTCCTAGCAGATCTATCATTGGTATCAGAGCCAACTAGGATGGTTGATCTAGTCGAGGCAGTAGAAATCCAAAGGAAACGAAGAAAAGATAGAGGGCTAGGGTTTCTAGAAGCGCCGCCATGAGGCCGCGCCGTTCCTCTCGATCCCGACGCATCATCAAGCCAAGGCCGGGAAGAAGAACCCCCCATTAGATCTGAAACCCTAACCCCAAGATCCAACCGAAACCTTTCGGGAAGAACCTACCCTTCGGGAAAGAATAGAGAAATGAAAGATCTCGTTTTCCCATCCCCAAATCCCACAGGAAAGATACCCCCATCAGATCTGCAACCCTAGCCCCAAAACCCACATAGAAAAAACCCTAGTTTCCCTTCCCGAAGCGAAAACAGAGTAGAAATCCGAAACAAAAAAAGGGGGTTCCACCGGCCGTGCCGGCCAAGTTCTTCCCACCGTGGCCACTTGACGGCGGAGCACCCACCCTCGGGTGGAGGCGCACGTCGCCAAGGAGCCGCCGTCCCTCTGCCTCGCCGAAGCTTGTTTGGGGTGAGGGGGAGAAAGACAGAGCAGAGTGGTGGAGGTGAACGAGGAGTGGCAGAGAGTATGGGAGAGGGAGGGGCTTGTCGCCGGCTGTGCCGACGCCGCCGCCTCGCCTCATGCCGAGCCGTTGCGAGCCAAGGGTAGGTTTCCCCAGTGCCGCCAGAGAGCGGAAGGAGGGCTCGCACGGGGTGGAGAGAATAGAATGGGGCTAGGGTTAGGTCACAGGTCGCCGACCACTGGTTTTGTACCTGCGAGAAGCGCGCGCATTCGTTCGATCGATCGGGACGACCAGGATCCAACGCGGTAGGGGGCTCGGGCCTTGGCTGGCAAGGCGAAAAGGCGTGGGCCGGCCCTACTGAGCTAAAGGAGGGCGCAGAGCGCCTTGTGATTGACAAGCTCGGTAACAAGAAAGGGTAGGGCAATGCTAGGCCGCTGGTGGGCTCTTTTCTGAGCGCGCGCGCGACGCAGACCCTAGGGCCGCTCACCGAAAAGGCCCAAAAGGACATTTCAAGCACAGTTTTTTTCTGTTTTTCCTTTTCACAACCTTTTTTTTTTACTGTTTTTTGATAGTTTTTCACCCATTTTTTTCTATAGAAAAATTATCCAACGAAATTTTGTGTAGAAAAATAGTAAATTAACAATAAAGTTTCTGTCAAGTGTAAAGTTGATGAATTTTATTCATGTTTTTCCGCTGCAAGAATTAATTGCTTAAATGCAATGGAGTGAGCATTGATTTTTTAAGAGTGATGATTTTATTTGATGACCAACGTTGTTAGTAAAATTTTCACTATGAATAGTCATTTTCATGACTATTAGTTCTATTTCTGCCCAACGGTGATGTAGGATTAATATTGAGAAGGTTTATGTTTTAATTTAACCAACTTTGAATTAACTCATTTTGATGATATTTTTCTTTCAGGAAATCCTATGAGTTTCATCTCGGCCATTGAGCCTCTCAATGGAGGAAACTACGGCTCATGGCGAGAGAAGATTGAGATGGGGTCTGCTCTGCTTGACCTCGACTTGGCACTGATTGAGACTTGTCCTAAAGAACCTGTCGACCCCGTGAGGAGCGAAAAAAAAAGTGAAGTGGACTTCAACAAAAGGGTCCATAACCATGCACCAATAAGAATGAAGTACGACCTTGAGCGTGCAATGTGGGACTCGTCCAATAGAAAGTGCTTGATGGTGATTAAGAGCTCCATTATGGAAGCTATAAGGGGAGAAATCCCAGAGTGTACCACCGCTAGTGAGTACCTGAAAAAGGTAGAGAGTCAGTTCACTGGGTCCTCAAAGGCCTATGCAAGCTCTCCCATTAAGAAACTTGTTACTACAAGATACACTGGTGGTGGAGTAAGGGATCACATATTGCGGATGAGCAACATGTCTTCCAAGCTTAAGCCCATGGGCATGGATCTTCCAGATGAGTTCATCATTCATCTGATTTTTGCCTCACTACCAAACCAATTTGAAGCTTTTGCTGTGAACTACAATGCACAGCCAGAAAAGTGGGGCATTGGGAAGATGATGGCCATGTGTGTACAAGAAGAACAAAGGCTCAAGGGGCAATCTAGTGATTTTGTGAACTACCTAAGCCCAACCAAGAAGAGGAATTTCCAGGGTTCCAAGCCACAAGGGAAACCTCAGGGGCATCTCTCTTCTTCTAGGCCGCATGGAAAGGCTCCTGATCACCAGGCACAGGAGGTGGACAAGGACACCTGCAAATGGTGCAAGCAGAAGGGCCACTACATGAGTGACTGTGTGGATTTTCTGAATTATCTATGTAAGAATGGTGAGGATTTTATTACTTTTGTTGATGAATCCTTATTTTTAAGTTATGCAAAATATACTTGGTGGATTGACTCAGGTGCGACTGTTCATGTTGCCAATTCATTATAGGGATTCCGTATGAGAAGGACCCTGCAAAGAGGAGAAAAAAGTACTAAAGTTGAAAATGGCGTTCAAGCTGAAGTCGAAGCCATTGGAGATCTTCCATTAGAGTTATCAAATGGCTTTGTACTTTTATTAGTAGATGTGCTTTATGTAGCCTCTTTGCATCGAAACTTAATAAGTGTATCGCGCTTAGATGATTGTGGTTTTGCTTGCCATTTTGGCGATGGACAATGTAAGATCAAGTTTAATAATCAGATTGTTGGTCTTGCCTTCAGACAAGACAAGCTTTATTTGTTATCACTTTGTGAGAGTGTGAATGCAATAAGCGTTGAGAATGAGAATGCCTCCTCATCCCTGAATGGAAAGAGTAAGAGGAAAATAATTGATGATGTCTCATCAAAATTATGGCACTGTCGTTTAGGCCATATTTCAAGGGGGAGAATAGAACGCTTAGTAAAAGAATCAATTCTACCGTCTCTAGAATTTTCAAATTTAGAGAAATGCATCGATTGCATTAAAAGAAAGTCTGTAAAGAACATTAAGAAAGGCGCGGTAACATCCCAAAAATATTGATCAAGGATTGTCAAATTCCAATCACCAAAATTAGGGTTAACAAAAATTTTGTTAATTAAAATCATTATGAATGCATGTGTGTATGTGATGAATGTATGAATGCATGAATGGACTTGTATGATTGTTGTGAATAGCAAGGAATGGTTTAATGATGAAAACAACATCATCTAAATCAATTCCAAGTAGAAACAAAACAAGAGAAATTCAAAAACAAACAAAACAAGAAAATGGTCATTTTTGCCAATCTTGCTCACTAGGCCACTTTGAGTGTTTTGTAGGGGTTCGTAGCATGGAAAACAAAAAATTTCTACCGCATGCACACAAACAAGCCAAGATCTATCTACTAGATTGTAGCAACGAGTCGATAGAAGAACTCACCCTCGAAGATTCCAAAGCGGTTAACGAGCGATTCTCGTGGGTGATGTAGTCGTACACTTGCCGATCTCAAGATCGCGTGAGCGATCCTTCCAAGCTGCGTTAGCGCTTCCATGATCGGTCACAAGTTCGATTTCGATGAAGACCTTCCTCTCCCTTGTTCCAAAGGTGACGGAGGTTTTAGCACTCTCCTCGCGATTCCGGCAGCATGACGGCGTGGTGTCGGAAGTAGAGGGGAGATCTCGCAGGGCTTCGCCTTAAGCCGGAGCGAGTATGGTGGAGTATGAGAGAGGCCTTGGCGATCTACGGTTTAGAGGCACCAAGGGGAGGGTGTGGCCTGGCCGGCGGCGACAACACTTGTGGTGGAGGCGCCAGGAGCTAGGGTTTAGGTGTGAGGGGTAGGGGCGCCCTACCCCTCCTTATATAGGTGGGGGCGGTTGGGAGGAGGGAGTCCTCCTCCAACTCCTCCTCCTTGGCCGGCGGGTGGAGGGAGTGGGACTTCCTCCCCAAGTAGGTTTCGTACTCTCCCTCCACCAAGAAAACTTCAAATTTGACTTTTCAAATTGGCGTTTGACTTTCAAACTTGGATTTGATTTCTCTCTCCATATTGCCCAGCCAAGTGAACTAGTACATGATGCAACCATTCCACATTGTCATGACACATCCATGTACCCTTCCCCTCCGGAGTGCTGGACCTTCCAGACCCTTCTAGAACATTCCTGGTGAAAACACCGGAATCATTTCCGAACTCCGAAACAGGACTTTCCTTATATGAATCTTATTCTCCGGACCATTCCGGATCTCCTCGTGATATCCCGGATCACATCCGAGACTCCGAACAACATTTGGTCTCTTACTCATCATTCCATAACTACACAACAACATCGAATCCTTAAGTGTGTCTCCCTACGGTTCGTGAATTATGCGGACATGACCGAGACACTTCTCCGATCAATAACCAATAGAGGAATCTGGAAATTCATATGGCTCCCACATATTTCTACGATTACTTTGTGATCGAATGAACCACTTACATACGATACCAATTTCCCTTTGTCTCACGATAGTTTACTTATCCGAGGTTTTTGATCGTCGGTATCTCTGCATACCTAGTTCAACCTCGTTATCGATAAGTACTCTTTTCTCATTCCCGTGATATGTGATCCCTTGTGAGCCAGTCACATGCTTGCAAGCTAATTGGATGACATTCCACCGAGAGGGCCCAGAGTATATCTATCCGTCATATGGATGGACAAATCCCACTCTTGATCCATGTGCCTCAACACATACTTTCCGAACACTCAATGCCACCTTTATAGCCACCCAGTTACGGTGTGGTGTTTGATGTCATCAAAGCATCCTTCCAGTGATGGTGATTAGCATGATCTCATGATCGAAGGAATTAGGTTACTATGTATCAGAAAGCTTATAGCAAATGAACTATATTAAATGACTTGATCTTTATGCTACACTTAACTATTGGAGTATGTCCATGATATCATTCTCCTAATGATATTACCCTGTTGTTAATAACATCTCTATGTTCATGATCAGGAAACCATGATCATATATTAACCAACAAGCTAGTTTAACAAGAGTCTTTACCAGGGACTCTTTTATGTTTACAAATCACACAAGTATTAATGTTTCCGGTTAATACAATTATAGCATGGTATGTAAACATTTATCATAAGCATGCAGATATGATAATAACCACTTTATTATTACCTCTTGGGGCATATCTCCAATAGTCTCCCACTTGCACTAGAGTCAATAATCTAGTTTCATACCTTTGTGCATTCAACACCTATGGCTTTCCGGTGTTGTATTTACACGATTGCTAGTGATCAACTGATCTCCGGATCCGACACTTTCAGGCTCGTGTGTAATTGCATGTCTTTGCGTCTCTACGCATCACTCGTTCTCTAATGAGATGGCTTTGTATAAATTTGGCCCTTTGGTGAGACCTTTTAGTTCCTTGGGGTTAAAACATGTTTATAATATTGTCGTACAATATATCTTCATAGTATTATCCTGCTGTGAACCACACCTAGTTTGATAACAAACTACTTGACACAAATGCCCTCTTTTGCTCCTATTATAGCAGTCATATACTTAGCCTTTTGTTGTAGTATCTGTCACAATGTCTTAACTTTGGAACTCATCCAAATACATTATGGAACTTACTTTCCATTATATTGTGCCACCCTTATTTTAGATTGAGATAAACTTAATTTGTACTTTGTGACAAAACTAGTATCAATGTAGTACTTTTACAATTAACTAACCATCTATTTGTCACTTCTACAAAATAATATATTCTTAGTTCTTCCAAAAGATCATAAGAATATCCTTACTATCGTCCAATGATTATCTTATGAATCATTCTGGTATATGCTCATAACATTTAGAGCATAGGACATATCTGGATTTGTACATATCACAGTATTGATATAAATACTCTTTGTGATTTCATACGTCAAGTATCAATCCATACTTGAATCTTTTGTTTCACTTACCAAGTGTCAATACACTTGAATATATCATCATTATTGAACTCATTCAATCCTTTATGTGAGACAAGAACATTTCTTGTAGTTTCTATATTGAACTCATTCAATATCTCATCTATGTACATTTGGCACAACCATATTAGCGTCTCAATATATCTATATAGATATTGATGCCAAATATTCGGGTTTTGCCTAAGTCTTTCATCGAGATGAAATTCTTAACATGTGTTAATAAAAATACATCATTTCTAATCAATAATATGTCTTTCACATAATATATTAGAAACATGTCTTAGCGCTCCCACTTAATTTCTTGCAAATGCAAGCATCTTCATCGTCTCCGACGAATTTAAACTCCTTTAACAGTTTCATCATAGTGAAGATTCCAACTCCGCGATACTTACTTCAACCATTGAAGTTTGCATATGCTTTTAGCATCCTTTGAATTAAAAAAACCCTATGGACCGTGTTATGCACATGTCCTAGGTAACAATTCTATTAGAAGAACTTGTTTTGTTTATTCAACTACCACATAACAAAATTATATGTAGTGGTTGCTACATTAATCCATTTAGACTAAATATCGCTATGAAAGATCAAATCTTGTCATAGTCAACCTTTGAACATTGTTGTGAACTCTTTCCCAACATGTCGACTATTTCATAAATGTGAAACATCCATGTCTATTTCTTTATAGATCCAAACACGACTGTAAGGTCTTACACCTTTATCGAGGGTCCTTCAAGTTCAAAGCTTGATTTCTCGTGTATGGAACTATCACGGATTTTATGGCTTCAAGCCGTTTTACGGAGTGAGGGCCCGTCATCGCTTCTTTGCATGTAGTCAGTTCATTATTGTCAAATAATTATTCAACCCTCAAATCTTGGTATTTGATTGTTTACCCGACCTAATAGGTTTAACAGAAACTTAGACCTCCATGACCACAACCTTTGAGGCACATGAGCCATGAACATTGTAGCTGCCTCCGGAACACTTTTCGGCGCCGTGCAACTTTGCACATATAGCTAAGGTTCTTTTAACCTTATCAAAGTTCTATTGTCCTCCCACTTATCTTTTCACGAAAAA
Organism: Avena longiglumis; assembly: GCA_030063025.1. NCBI lineage: Eukaryota > Viridiplantae > Streptophyta > Magnoliopsida > Poales > Poaceae > Avena > Avena longiglumis. The sequence goes on along the minus strand of CP125974.1, from coordinate 184,570,692 downwards.
TTCCTTCTCAAAGAAACTTGACGTTCTAAGCGACAAACACTTTTGTCTCCGGTGTTATGGAGGAAAACTTAACAGTTATTCGAAATAACATACAAAGACAGGTTCATCCGACTTTGGTTGCAAACATCTTTCTTATGCATAGCATACCAATGTTTAAGAAAGGACAACTTGGGTTTAATCCCAAACCATAACTTTATATGGTGTCATTTCAACGGTTTATGATGGAGCTCTTTTCAGTGGAAAAACGGTAGTCTCTAAAGCTTTTAATCTTTAAAATATAATGGCAGTTTTATGAATTACACCTTTGATCTTACCATGTCAAACAAGGTTTAATTACATATCTCGAACGCTCTATACTCGTATGGTGTTTCGAGAAATGGAAATCCATGGAACGATTCCTTAAATCTTTAGGTATTATGCTAAACTTGTAACTCAAATATATTCCTTTATGATCTTATCATAAACTATTTATATTCTTGTTACAATGATTTTGCACTTCATCTTGAAAGTCTTTGAATTTTTCAAATGTTTCATACTTCATCCTTATTAAGTAAATATTCATATATTCACTCAAATTTTCGGAGAAAGCATATGAAGTTGAAATCCATCGCTCTTGACTACACATAATGGACTTCATACAACAATATGTACAAGTTCCAATAAGCTAGTCATTCGTTCCCTTTTGGCCTATGAAGTTTTAATTATCTCTAGGAAAGTTTCATAAGCGTCATTTGATCAAAAATAAAAAAGACTCCAAAATTCCATCCACATGGAGTTTCTTCATGTTTTCTTTCCAATATAATTTAAAAGGAGATGTCACTTCCTAAGTGATCTTTCAATCAATTTGTCTTTCGACATTTTAGCACTAGTTTTATGGATGTGATTTCTACAACGAGATTTGTAAATCATCCATCTTTTATGTATTACGGCAATTATTTGAACAACCCTTTTGTTCTCATAATACCTGATAAAACAAATCTTGAAGGTAAGCTTTGATGTTTAATGAGCAGCACAATAACCCTTTATTTGTTCTCGATGAACATCATCACATATTCTTTTGCTAGTTACTTAGGCCATTGTAGTTCATGAATTCTGTTGTTTTGTATGACGATTCATACCAACAAATTCAGTATCCAATACTTAAGAACCACATTATTTAACAAGCAAAGAATACAACCATAACACGTATATCCTCTATATACCCAAGCTGAACAATTCTAGTCTTTTCTTTTTTGACATATATTTATGAGATTCTCTTTCAGTATTTCTTTTTCTGTTTAAAAGAATCTATCAACATCAATAGTGGAGCCATATACATGACACATAGTGTCACATCCCAAGATTTTCCAAATCTTGTAATGTGAAAATAAATGAATAAAATAAAACTTTATTTAAATTTCGGAGCCAGAAGAAACTTTTGAATTCAATTGGAACTTCAAACCCATTTGAATTAAATAAAACCTAAAGGGATCTAAAAAGATAAACATTTAATAAAAGGAAAAATAAAAACATTTGGAAATACTATTTTGAAAATCTTGAGTGAAAAGATTTATTTTCAAATGAAATAGAAGTTTATAAATGAAGAATGTTTTATAAAACCAAATTAAAACCTTGGCCAAGCTTTGGAATTAGTACATTTCGTTTTGAATAAAAATAAAAAAAGGATTATTTAAATAAATTAATAAGGACCTAATAACCAAATTTTATACAAATAAAAGGTTTTACCAATTTAATTGAAACATCAAAACTTATTAAAATATTTAAAATAAGTTTTCCAAATATTTGATATTCACCAATAGAACCTACAAAAGTGTTTTGGCTTTATATTAGATTTCAAAATAAATATCTCAATAAAATAAATCCTATTTGATTTAATAATGAAAGTCTATTATATTTAATTAATAATGGACTCTAAAATAAAATGTTATTTCTGTTTTAAACAAGTTTTCCAAATATTCTTTATTTCCAAATAAAACCCTTGATTTGTTTTTGAAAATATTTGGATTTCAAATGGAGACTCTATTAATTAAATCAAACCCTATTTTATTAAATACCTAATGAACCACTTTTATTTAATTAATGAATGGTCTTAAAAAGAATAAAAATTATTTTATTTTTGGAATTTGGTTTCTATTGATAAACAGAACCAAATTCATATTTGAAAAGCTTGATGATTGTTTGAATCATTTTGAATGTGTTTGGTTGATTGAATTTCAAAACAGGAAAATAGAAATAGAAAAGGAAAAAGAATCGAAGAAAAAATAGTGCAAAAGACCCAGCCCAACAATGCAGCTTGATCCAGCCCACTGTTCCCACGCCCAAGCGTTTTCTTTACATGAAGCAACCCCTACGATCCTTTGAACACTGGACCCCATTTCTCTCCTTTTCCCACTGACCAGAGGACCCCACAGCCACGTCTCTTCTTCCCCACCCCGCGAACTGTTCTTCCTCCTCACTTCGCCGTTGCAGACTTGATTCCTCAGACTTAATTCGCTTTAATGCCACGAGTAAAACCTGCAGTGATCACGCGTGTTAAATCGCCATCCTCCTCTCCGTTTCCCTCGCCTCCTTCCCGAAACACGCCTCCGCCGCAATTTGTCCTCGAACAGCTCCGTCTCGACGAGCTTCCACCGACGAATCTGACCAAGCCACACCACCTCCGCCTCCCGAACACACGAGCACGCTCACGCATCTGGCGCATCTTACCGTGCCAATCATTCATCATGGCGCCCGAGCATCGACTTCGACAACATCGGCCCGCGCCGCGCGTCGCCTCACTCCGGAAGTCCACAGTAAACACCGACCGCCCCGTGCTCTCGTTCATGCTCCTACACTCGCCACACTCGACTGCGTCTAATCGTGTACTCGTTTTCCCTCGGGGCGAACCACAGCTCCACCCACGACGAGCTCCAGAACCATCTGACGCCGACCAAGTCTCCGGCGAGCAATTGACAGCAACCCCGTGCGCCCCTTCGTCGACGGCGACCACGTTGAGCATCTACTCGCCACGGCGAACCCGCTGAGCCTCTTCCCCCTCTTCCTTGCTTCCTGTAGTCGCCGGAACGCCGCTGACAGAGCGTCGGCACCACGCGTTCGTCGCCAGCACCGCCAGTTCATGGTCGATGTGCTGCGAGCCGTTAGACCTGGATCGTAGAGTCAGGATAGAATCTTAATCGAAAAGGTATCGAGTGATCTGTGCCGTGCGATTCTAATTAGATCCTGCGGCCAGTTTAGTTCAATCCAAATGAAACGGTACTGACCAATAGGAAACAAACACGTGGCTAGACTGTAGTTTTAAACAGAAAAGAATCTATTAGATGATTGATTTTGTAAAATTCATAACTTTTGATCTGCTTGGTCAAAAATTACAAATTTTATATCAATAGATTCAGAAAAAATGTAAACTTTGCAACCATGGCCTTAGTTTAGTATTTTGCTTCTGAAAAATTAGGTGTTTTTGCAGAAACATTTCTAGGAATATTTTGTGTATAAAAATTGTTCTAAAAATAGGTTTTTGAGTAAAACCTTTTGCAAATGGTTTGTTCCGAACTCTTTGACCATAAACACTAACATTTGTGTTTACAAACATATTTTACTAACACTACAAAATATTACTTTGATTAAAATCTTTTCTAGCAAAACAAAAGTGATTTAAATGGCATATTTCCACTAACTTGTTTTCAAATGGTTTTGCCACTTTTATAAATAACCATTAGGTGTTTTTAAAATATTTATAACCTATTAAAACCACCTTTCCAAATAAAACAATCTTTTGCATGCTTGCATGCATTGTTTTATTTTATTATTTTATGTGATGAATTGTTTGAATGCTAGTTTGAATTTGTGCCTTGCTTGATTGTGCTGTAGTGAACTTCGAAGAGTGTGACCATTGCAAGATCAAGGAGTGAACTTATATTCTCTTCCAAAAACGCAAGTGATGCTTCATACTTTCTGTCCCATTATTTTCTCTATGCATTAGTGATTTTGCTAAGTAAAACTTGCATGGATTTTGCTAAGTATAGACCTTGCTATAGGAAAACCTAGAAGATGAATCCTTAGTAGGATTTTTCCTAAGTTAGAGATTCCTACTACTACCAAGCTTAGCCTAGATAATAGAAAACATGGGAGGAATATATATTCACACTATGGAAAAATCTCTAAGTCTGAGGACTTATGTTTTTGTTTAATAAAACCACTAAGTCAATGAAACCCCTGGGTGGAATGGAAGGATTGGTTTATGTTGAGTGGTTACACAAGGCCATGGACTTGGGTTGTGTATCTCACTTGTGGTATGCCACCCAGGAACAAAGAGATTTGAGATGTCAAATGTTGAGAAGCTTCAAGTGCAACCACTTGGCAATATGGGCTCTGCCATGATCATATAGGTTGCAAGAACTTAGCCATATGGACAGTGGGTGGTAGTGTTTGATAGGTTGGAGCGCGTCCATTTTGTTCTAAGGGAAAGCTTCTGAAAGATCTTGTCTTGGGAAACCAAGTCTTGTGGGGAAAGTGCACCACCTCTGCAGAGTGAAAAATCTAAGTACTTAGCCATGTCCCTGGTAAAGGACAATTTGAGCATCAAGACATGGAAGAAATCAAGAGTCTCATCATTCCAATTTCTAAATTAAAACTTGTGGATTGAACAAGGGTTGTTTGAAATCTTAAATATTTGATTGGTAGATGCCTTGGAAAGGATCTTCAATCTTTGATTGAGAAAAATGATTTTATCAAAGCAAAAACTTAGTATTTTCAAATGATAAGGAAAAATCTGTTTTGAGCAATGCAAGCCTCAACTCCACTTAGCCAAATGCATATATATGATAGACTCCACTATATTATCATAGTATCACTTGCCAATACAATTCAAATGTATTGACCCTTTGTGGCTGTAACTTATATGTTGCAGGTTTGATTGATTTTAGTGAAGATTGATTGAGTTAGGGTTACAAAGTCTACAACCAACATCTGCCTGTGGCATTTTGAAGATGAAGGACCCCATGACTATAGTTATTCCGCTGCAATGTAATGTAATAGCCAGATGAGCTATGTTTTGATGTAATAAACTTATGTTATTCCTGGTTATAAAGTTATATTATGACCTTTGTTTCTTGATATTACATCTTAACTGTGGATGCTAGCTATTGATCCAGGGACTAGCATTGTAAAACACAGGAGGCTCTATCTTATCTAAGATTGGGACCTCTACAGATGGTATCAGAGCATTGTGTTGCCTGTAGGATTTGTAACCCTAGGATTGGACAAAACCCCTTAGAAAAATAGGAGTTGTATTTTGTTCCAAAAACTTATTTACAAACAATCTTGTAAACTCTTTCCTCAACCATTTTTGTTTCAACTCTACATCTCTTCTATTTCAACTTGATGGAAAACCTACCCCATGGCCAAAGACTACACCATGTGCAAAGGACTACTTCAACTCTAATGACTTCAACATCTTCAACTCTAGTGACTTCAACATCTTCAGCATATTCCCCAAGGACATCCAACTTGGAAACTACTAAGGACTACAAGTGAAACAAGGAAATCCTACTCAAGATTTAGAGACTGAGGGAATGCAAAATAAAGAAGGAGCCATCATCAACTTTGAAGTAATATGACCAAGAGTTTTTCTCAAGGAAACCAAGATCTCATGCAAGAAGAATCAAGAAGGATGGAAAGATCATAAGTAAACCATATAGATGGACCACCATATTTTAGCTAAAACAAAACACACCAACTTATGTGGTGTAACAAAAATATTTTGTTGCCTAAGTATGTGCTTGAACTTTGTTGTTTGAGTGAAATGATTGTTTGTGATGGCATGCACATTGTTTGTGTGAATTGTGATGTGTGTGATTAGAAATATTTTCCTTAGAAATATCTTGCCTACTCTAACCTCCCTTCAACCCAAACATATGACTACTCCAAGAAACTCCAACATCAAGGTGGATGACAACAGCAACAACCAAAAGGACAACATGAGAGACATTATAGCAACCCAAAACCAGTTGAGCCAAGAGACAACTCAGCTTTTAGCCAACAACAATGGACTAGACCCAGCCATACAAAGGATTTTGAAACTTCAATCCCAAATGTTGCAAGGATTGGTTACTCAAATGATCAACATGGGAGAAAACTTTTCCCAAAGAGCTAATGACAACAAGGATGACAAAGATGTTATTCTAGAAGGAACCCAAGCTAGCAATGTTTTTAGATACAAGGATCATGCATCCAAGGAGCATGAAGATCAATGCCCCAAGAAGAGATAAAGATCTCCCACCTATGAAGAACATGAACTAGAAGAACTCCTAGCTTTGGAGAGACCCAAAAAGAAGAAGAAAGACATAAGCCAGTTGCAATGTTACAATTGCAAAGAGATGGGACACTATGCCAGTGAATGCCCAGAAAAGAAGAAGAACCAAGGAAACAAACAAAAGGCAATGAAACCAAAGGAAAAGAAAGATATCAGCCAAGTGATGTGTTCCAAATGCAAGGAACTAGGCCACTATGCAAACAATTGTCCAAGAAAGATGAAGAACAAGTTAAACAAGTCTATGGAGAAATTAAACCTTGGCCCATGAGTCAAGTATGGAAACCAAGGACTCAATGCAACTGTCTGCTTAGAGAAGTTTTCCCCAGGATCCCAAGAAGGATAATGTGTAATTTTTGTTTGAAAATTTTAAGGGTGGTAGTACCCTAGTTGTTTTGAACAAGCTTGTAACCCTAATCTTGTAGAGGTCCCATCCTGATAAGGTAGAGTCCTCCTGTGTTTTACAATGCTAGTCCCTAGATCAATAGCTAGCATCCACAGTTAAGATGTAATATCAAGATACAAGGGTCATATTATAACATTATAACCAGGAACAATATAGTTTTATTACATCATACATAGCTCATTTGGCTATTACATTACATTGCAGCGGAATAAACATAGTCATGGGTCCTTCATCTTCATAGTGCCACAGGCAGATGTTGGTTGTAGGCTTTGTAGTCCTAGTCAATCAAACAATCTTTACTTAAAAACAATCATCCTGCAACATTACAAGTTACAGCCACAAGGGTCAATACATTTGAATTGTATTGGCAAGTTTCACTTTTATATATAACAAGTGGATCCTATCATTACATGCAAATTTGGCTAAGTAGAGTTTAGGGTTCATTGGCACAAAGCAATATTTTATCCTATCTTTTCAAAATGGTTTTGATCTTTTGTCAAATCTCATTTCCAAGATCCTTGAACTCCTTGGTAGACACTCAAGTGTTCAAGAACTTGTCAAAAATCCTTGAGCACCTTGGTAACACCAAGTGCTACAAGTTTTATCAAAACTCATGAGTTCCTTGGTAACCCCAAGTACATCATGCTCTTGAGCACCTTGGTAACTCCCCAAGTGCAACAAGCTTAACAAATCTCTTTGAATTCCTTGGTTCCCCCAAGTGCATCAAGTTTTTATATTAGAAATTAGAATGTCGAGATCTCCCATAGTTCAAACTTTAGTTGCTCAGTATTGTCCATAACCGGGGACACGACTAAGTACTTAGATTTTATTAACTTCTGCAGAAGGAGTACACTTTACCCACATGACACAATCCCATCTTGTTGCCACCAGTGGCCTACTGGATTAGTGCTCACCAAGTTGGAGTACCGGCAAACTGAGAATGTGACGAAGTCTTTCCAAGAGGTCCTCCCATACATCATTGCTAGCTTGTCTTTAGCCCCCATGAAGCATTCCAAATCCCCATGTCCGGTAACTAAAGACAATGTATGGGTCTTCCTAATGTAGTTGACTAAGCCAGAGCCATAATAGCATGTGGTTGTACACGAAAGCCACAATTGGAGAAACATGTTCAATCTCTAAGTTTCCTAGGTGGTTTTCAGTTGGAGCACAACACAAAGTGATTGCCATAGACATGGTTCCCTTTTGTTGCCACCTTCTCCAAAACATAAAGTGTCCACCACCTAGGTGGTTCATTGAGTCCTTGTTTTATTATATAAAAACACAAGTCCTTTTCTCAACCTTTGTAAAATCTCAACATGTATCTCTTTTTCAAAACATAGCATGGCTAAGCATGTACAACTTCAATATTTTCACTAAGGAGTTTATAGGGAATCCTATTAGGATTAGCATAGCATAAGTATAAAACATTTTCATGCATGTTTACAAAATCCACTAAGTAATATGAAAATAGTAGGTCTTTTGTATGATAGTGTAACTTGCCTTTTTGTTTAGGGAATGATAGTCACTCCTTGATCTTGCTAGTCTCACACTTTGCTAATTTCACTACAATCAAACAAGCATAGTATCAAGTAGCATTCCATCATTCAAACAATAATTCACCTACACAAAGCAATGGTTCCTAAGTCTTGTAAAAAGAGGGTTCTAATGCAAAGTTGGTCTCTACTAGGTTTATAAACTTTGTAAGGTCCACATTGATCATTTACCAAAATGGCAAAGTCATTAGTTAGAGGGTTTATCCCAAAGTCTATGTTAAAATCCATTCAACATTTTATGTGGTGAAAATTATTCTTTTTAAAGTAAAACTTTATGTTTTTCACCAAGTGAGTTGCTCTTGGCAAGGCTTGGTGTTTTGGGTCAGTAAGTTTGGTCCATAACATTTTCCCAAGGTTTTCCTTGCAACAACTTTTCCATAATAAAATCAATGAGTTTTATTTGGCTAGAAAATGACTAAGTTAACTAATTCAACTTAAATTTCACAAAAATCATTTTTAACACTATGGGTTGGTTCCTAGGGTCACACAAATCCATTTTGCAAAAGATTTAATCCTAACATCAATTTTAAACAATTTTTATACTCTAAACAAGTACACAAATGTTTATGTAATTTCAAACAAGCTAACAGATACTATTTTCAAAACTAAGGCCATGGTTGTTTAGGGCTTGTTCTCCTGATTTCATTGGTATAAAATTTGTCAAATTTGGACGTGTGGATCAAAAGTTATAAGGGTTTGAAAATCCTATCTAAATCAGATTTCAAATCTGTTTTTAAATCGAACAGGTGACACGCGGCGTGTTCTTACTGGTCGATACCGGTTCGGCCGGATCGGCTACTGAGGTGCGTTGGATCTAACTGAAGATGTGCGGCGCAGATCGATGCATACCCCTTCGGTAAGTGAATCTATCGTGACGTTGCGATCTAAATCGGACGGTGCTAGCGTGCTCGACCATAGTCGGTAGGCGGCGATTCTTTGGCGGCGAGGTCGGTCGGCGGCGGTGAACTAGGACGCGAGGAAGAGGAAAGGATGCTCACCAGGTTCGCAATGCAACGCTGATGCTCAACGTGCTCTTGGTTGGTGGGCGCCGAGGCGGGCTTGATTGCTCGCCGGAGTTTGATGACAACGTCGGGCGCGTCAGGTGGTCGTCGTGGACGAGGCTACAACGTGTACTAGGGAAAAAGGAAGACAGGGTCAGATGCGCACAGTCTTGGCAAAGACGCGTGCGAGAACGAGAGGTAAAGGGGTGGACGAAATTAACCTGTGGGCGTCGTCGGAGTAGAGGCAGACGGCGGCGGTACTGGAGTTTGTTGTTGGCGAGGCTCAGAGGTTCTCGCGGTTGAGATGGGTGCACTATCAGATGCGCCTGAGAGTGGAGAAGCTGCTGGAGAGTTTAGGGATGCAAGGGGCGGTGGGGTTTCGTCGGAATCATCATTGGCACATCGTCGGAGCGGCAGCGGTACAGAGAAAATTGGAGGCAGCCTAGGGCGAAATGGAGGCGATGTCTGGGGAAAGAGAAGGAGGAGGAGGAGCAGGCGGTTAAATGGGCGTGACCACGACGAGGAATCAACGCGGCTTTAAGGTGAATTGAATGCGCGATATCAAGGCCTGCAATGGCAGCGAGGGGGAAAAGGCGTGGTTCGCGCGAGGAAGAAGAAGGAGGAGGCAGTGTGGGGTCCGCTGGCAGTGAAAGAAAAGAAGAAGGGGAGGGGTCCACTAGTCAGCTGCTTAGCGGGTCAGGCGGCGCGTAAGAAAACGATTGATTGGGGAGGGATGATGGGTTGAGTGGGATGGTGAGCTGTCATTGGTGCTTTGCTTCATTTTTTTTATACTGAATGCTTTTCCTTTTTCTATTTTATTTTCTGATTTGATTATTCAAACACATGATTCAAACAACCAATTAAATTCAAACCAACATCACACTTCACAACTTTAGAACTTGATTATGTTCAGTGAAAATTACCAAATTCTAAAATAAAATAAAATAATATTTTAATTCATTTTAGGATCCATTCATTTATTAAATAAAATGTACCTTTAGTTATTTATTTAAATAGGGTTTGATTTATTTGATAAAATCACCATTTTTAAATACAAATATTTTCAGAACAAATCAGTAGGTTTTATTTGGAAATAAAGTATATTTGGGAAACTTGTTTAAAACAAAATACCCTTTTATTTTAGGGTCCATTAATGATTTAAATAATATAGACTTTCTTTATTAATTCAAATAGGATTTATTTTATTGGGTTATTTATTTTAAAACCTATAAATAAGCCAAAACACTTTAGTAGGCTTTATTAGAGATTATAGAATACCTGGAAAGACCTGTTTAAAATAATTTAATAAGTTTTGATGTTTTAATTTAAAATGGTAAAACCTTTCATTTGTATAAAATTTGGTTATTAGGTCCTTATTAATTTATTTAAATAATCCTTTGTTTATTTTATTCAAAACAAAATGTGCTAAATCCAAAGCTTGGCCAAGGTTTTTAATTTGGCTTTATAAAATGAACTTCCACTTCATTTGAAAACAATCTTTTCATTTAATTGTTTCAAATTAGTATTTTAATTATTTTCATTTCCCTTTAATAAAAGTTTATCATCTTAAATACCTTTAGGTTTTATTTAATTCAAATGGGTTTGAAGTTCCAATTGAATTCAAAAGTTTCTTCTGGCTCTGAAATTTAAACAAAGTTTTATTTTATTCATTTATTTTCACATTACAAGATTTGGAAAATCTTGGGATGTGACAGGCTATCACCCTTAAAATAAATCTCGTCCCGAGATTTGGGAAGGCTAGGGTTACAAGCAAGTTCAAAGCAACTAGGGTACTACCACCCTTAAAAATTTTCAAACAAAAATTACATATTGGCCTTCTTGGGTCCTGGAATTTCTCTATGTTAAACCTTTGCTTTATTCCTATGCTTGACTCATGGACCAAGGTTGAGTTTTTCCATAGGTTTGTTCAACTTGTTCTTCATCCTTTACGGGCGATTGCTTGCATAGTGTCTGGATTCTTCTTGATTGAAGCAATGAATGTCATTGAGTTCTTTACGTGGCTCTTGTGGGCAAGTAGCTACAAAATGACCTGGTTCATTACAGTTGTTGCACCACACTTGGTCAATCCCTTTATTCTTCTTGTTCTCTGGGCATCCACTAGAGTAGTGTCCCATTTCCTTACATTTACGACATTGTACAAGGCTCATGTCTTGCTTGGGCTTCTTGATTTTCTTTGATCCTTTGAATTGGGTTGTCTTGCTTGGAGGTATAAGTGGTCCTTTTCCTTTGGTAGACTTGGATCCTTCTTGTTTCCTTTGTTCTACCATGGCATAGATGGGACATAGGCCAGGAGTATGATCACTTCCTTCACAAAGGTAGCAAGTAGCTTGGGAGGTAGGTCATTCTCCAACAGGATGATCTTCATCACAATTGGGGCATTGTCCTTCATGCTCCTTGGAAGTATGATCCTTGTCTCCACAAATAATGCAAGTTGGGGATCCATCTAGAACAACATTCTTGTCATCCTTGTTATCATACACACTTCTAGGATAGCTTTCTTCCATGCTAATCATTTGATTAGTCACCTTAAGCATCAATTGGGATTGTTCCTCCAAAAACTTTTGCAGTGCTGGATCTTTATCACTATTGTTGGCTAGGAACTGAGCTGTCAGTTGGTTCAACTGATGTTGGGTTGCTATGAGTTCCCTCATGCTGTTAGCTTGGTTGGTGTTGGTGTCATCAACCTTGATGTTGGAGTCCTTTGGAGTAGTCATCTGTTTGGGTTGAAGGAAGATTAGAATGGGCAAGATATTTCTAAGGAAATATTTTTATTCACACACATCACATTTCACACAAACAATTGTGCATGCAATCACAAAACAAACTTTTCACACAAACAAAGTTCAAGCACATACTTAGGCAACAAAATATTTTTGTTACACCACATAAGTTGGTGTGTTTTGTCTTTACTAAATTATGGTGGTCCATCTATATGGTTCACTTGTGATCTTTCCATCCTTCTTGGTAGCTTCTTACTACATGAGATCATGGCTTCCTTAGGAGAATTTCTTGGTCTCAAAACTTCAAGTGATGTAGGCTCTTTCTAACTTTTGCATTCCCTCAGTCTCCAACTCTTGAGCAAGATTTCCTTGTTTCACTTGTGGTCCTTAGTAGTTCCATGTTGGAAGTCCTTGGTGAAGAGGTTGAAGATGTTGAAGTCATTAGAGTTGAAGAAGTTGAAGAAGTCCTTTGCACATGATGTAGTCTTTGGCATGGTTAGGCTTTTCCATCAAGTTGAAGTAGAAGAGATGTAGAGTTGAAACCAAAATGGTTAAGGAAAGAGGTTACAAGTGTTTTTGGTAAATAAGTTTTGGAACAAAATACAACTCCTATTTTTCTAGGGGTTTTGTCCAATCCTAGGGTTTACAAATCCTACAGGCAACACAATGCTCTGATACCATCTGTAGAGGTCCCATCCTGATAAGGTAGAGTCCTCCTGTGTTTTACAATGCTAGTCCCTGGATCAATAGCTAGCATCCACAGTTAAGATGTAATATCAAGATACAAGGGTCATATTATAACATTATAACCAGGAACAATATAGTTTTATTACATCATACATAGCTCATTTGGCTATTACATTACATTGCAGCGGAATAAACATAGTCATGGGTCCTTCATCTTCATAGTGCCACAGGCAGATGTTGGTTGTAGGCTTTGTAGTCCTAGTCAATCAAACAATCTTTACTTAAAAACAATCATCCTGCAACATTACAAGTTACACCCACAAGGGTCAATACATTTGAATTGTATTGGCAAGTTTCACTTTTATATATAACAAGTGGATCCTATCATTACATGCAAATTTGGCTAAGTAGAGTTTAGGGTTCATTGGCACAAAGCAATATTTTATCCTATCTTTTCAAAATGGTTTTGATCTTTTGTCAAATCTCATTTCCAAGATCCTTGAACTCCTTGGTAGACACTCAAGTGTTCAAGCACTTGTCAAAAATCCTTGAGCACCTTGGTAACACCAAGTGCTACAAGTTTTATCAAAACTCATGAGTTCCTTGGTAACCCCAAGTACATCATGCTCTTGAGCACCTTGGTAACTCCCCAAGTGCAACAAGCTTAACAAATCTCTTTGAATTCCTTGGTTCCCCCAAGTGCATCAAGTTTTTATATTAGAAATTAGAATGTCGAGATCTCCCATAGTTCAAACTTTAGTTGCTCAGTATTGTCCATAACCGGGGACACGGCTAAGTACTTAGATTTTATTAACCTGGAAGGTACACTTTACCCACATGACACAATCCCATCTTGTTGCCACCGGTGGCCTCTTGGATTAGTGCTCACCAAGTTGGATCTTGTGCATCGAGAATGTGACGAAGTCTTTCAAGAGGTCCTCCCATACATCATTGCTAGCTTGTCTTGAGCCCCATGAAGCATTCCAGATCCCCATGTCCGGTAACTAAAGACAATGTATGGGTCTTCCTAATGTAGTTGACTAAGCCAGAGCCATAATAGCATGTGGTTGTACACGAAAGCCACAATTGGAGAAACATGTTCAATCTCTAAGTTTCCTAGGTGGTTTTCGTTTGGAGCACAACACAAAGTGATTGCCATAGACATGGTTCCCTTTTGTTGCCACCTTCTCCAAAACATAAAGTGTCCACCACCTAGGTGGTTCATTGAGTCCTTGTTTTATTATATAAAAACACAAGTCCTTTTCTCAACCTTTGTAAAATCTCAACATGTATCTCTTTTTCAAAACATAGCATGGCTAAGCATGTACAACTTCAATATTTTCACTAAGGAGTTTATAGGGAATCCTATTAGGATTAGCATAGCATAAGTATAAAACATTTTCATGCATGTTTACAAAATCCACTAAGTAATATGAAAATAGTAGGTCTTTTGTATGATAGTGTAACTTGCCTTTTTGTTTAGGGAATGATAGTCACTCCTTGATCTTGCTAGTCTCACACTTTGCTAATTTCACTACAATCAAACAAGCATAGTATCAAGTAGCATTCCATCATTCAAACAATAATTCACCTACACAAAGCAATGGTTCCTAAGTCTTGTAAAAAGAGGGTTCTAATGCAAAGTTGGTCTCTACTAGGTTTATAAACTTTGTAAGGTCCACATTGATCATTTACCAAAATGGCAAAGTCATTAGTTAGAGGGTTTATCCCAAAGTCTATGTTAAAATCCATTCAACATTTTATGTGGTGAAAATTATTCTTTTTAAAGTAAAACTTTATGTTTTTCCCCAAGTGAGTTGCTCTTGGCAAGGCTTGGTGTTTTGGGTCAGTAAGTTTGGTCCATAACATTTTCCCAAGGTTTTCCTTGCAACAACTTTTCCATAATAAAATCAATGAGTTTTATTTGGCTAGAAAATGACTAAGTTAACTAATTCAACTTAAATTTCACAAAAATCATTTTTAACACTATGGGTTGGTTCCTAGGGTCAGTAGGGTCACACAAATCCATTTTGCAAAAGATTTAATCCTAACATCAATTTTAAACAATTTTTATACTCTAAACAAGTACACAAATGTTTCTGTAATTTCAAACAAGCTAACAGATACTATTTTCAAAACTAAGGCCATGGTTGTTTAGGGCTTGTTCTCCTGATTTCATTGGTATAAAATTTGTCAAATTTGGACGTGTGGATCAAAAGTTATAAGGGTTTGAAAATCCTATCTAAATCAGATTTCAAATCTGTTTTTAAATCGAACAGGTGACACGCGGCGTGTTCTTACTGGTCGATACCGGTTCGGACGGATCGGCTACTGAGGTGCGTTGGATCTAACTGAAGATGTGCGGCGCAGATCGATGCATACCCCTTCGGTAAGTGAATCTATCGTGACGCTGCGATCTAAATCGGACGGTGCTAGCGTGCTCGACCATAGTCGGGCGGCGCTGTGACGGCTGCTGGCGGCGGTGCTGGTGAACTAGGACGCGGGGAAGAGGGAAAGGATGCTCACCAGGTTCGCAATGCAACGCTGATGCTCAACGTGCTACTGGTTGGTGGAGGGGCGCACGGGGACGGGCTTGATTGCTCGCCGGAGTTTGATGACAACGTCGGGCGCGTCAGGTGGTCGTCGTGGACGAGGCTACAACGTGTACTAGGGAAAAAGGAAGACAGGGTCAGATGCGCACAGTCTTGGCAAAGACGCGTGCGAGAACGAGAGGTAAAGGGGTGGACGCGAAATTAACTCAGGCGTCGTCGGAGTAGAGCGACGGCAATGTGATCGGAGTTTGTTGTTGGCGAGGCTCAGAGGTTCCCGCGATTGAGATGGGTGCACTATCAGATGCGCCTGAGAGTGGAGAAGCTGCTGGAGGGTTTAGGGATGCAAGGGGCAGTGGGGTTTCGTCGGAATCATCACTGGCACATCGTCGGAGCGGCGGCGGTACAGAGAAAATTGGAGGCAGCCTAGGGGCGGAATGGGCGATATGTCCGGGAAAGAGAAGGAGGAGGAGCGGTTAAATGGGCGTGACCACGACGAGGAATCAACGCGGCTTTAAGGTGAATTGAATCGCGGTATCAAGGCCTGTGAGGAAAAAGGCGTGGTTCGCGAGGAAGAAGAAGGAGGCGGTGTGGGGTCATTGGCGGTGAAAGAAAAGAAGAAGGAGGGTCCACTAGTCACCGCTTAGCGGGTCGGTAGCGTAAGAAAAGCGATTCTGCGGAGGGATGATGGGTTGCGAGTGGGCTGGTGGGCACATCATTGCTGCTTTGCTTCATTTTTTATCTTGAATGCTTTTCCTTTTCTATTTTATTTTCGATTTGATTATTCAAACACATGATTCAAACAACCAATTAAATTCAAACCAACATCACACTTCACAACTTTAGAACTTGATTATGTTCAGTGAAAATTACCAAATTCTAAAATAAAATAAAATAATATTTTAATTCATTTTAGGATCCATTCATTTATTAAATAAAATGTACCTTTAGTTATTTATTTAAATAGGGTTTGATTTATTTGATAAAATCACCATTTTTAAATACAAATATTTTCAGAACAAATCAGTAGGTTTTATTTGGAAATAAAGTATATTTGGGAAACTTGTTTAAAACAAAATACCCTTTTATTTTAGGGTCCATTAATGATTTAAATAATATAGACTTTCTTTATTAATTCAAATAGGATTTATTTTATTGGGTTATTTATTTTAAAACCTATAAATAAGCCAAAACACTTTAGTAGGCTTTATTAGAGATTATAGAATACCTGGAAAGACCTGTTTAAAATAATTTAATAAGTTTTGATGTTTTAATTTAAAATGGTAAAACCTTTCATTTGTATAAAATTTGGTTATTAGGTCCTTATTAATTTATTTAAATAATCCTTTGTTTATTTTATTCAAAACAAAATGTGCTAAATCCAAAGCTTGGCCAAGGTTTTTAATTTGGCTTTATAAAATGAACTTCCACTTCATTTGAAAACAATCTTTTCATTTAATTGTTTCAAATTAGTATTTTAATTATTTTCATTTTCCTTTAATAAAAGTTTATCATCTTAAATACCTTTAGGTTTTATTTAATTCAAATGGGTTTGAAGTTCCAATTGAATTCAAAAGTTTCTTCTGGCTCTGAAATTTAAACAAAGTTTTATTTTATTCATTTATTTTCACATTACAAGATTTGGAAAATCTTGGGATGTTACAAATCTTCCCAAATCTCGGGACGAGATTTATTTTAAGGGAGGTAGCCTGTCACATCCCAAGATTTTCCAAATCTTGTAATGTGAAAATAAATGAATAAAATAAAACTTTGTTTAAAGTTCAGAGCCAGAAGAAACTTTTGAATTCAATTGGAACTTCAAACCCATTTGAATTAAATAAAACCTAAAGCGATCTAAAAAGATAAACATTTAATAAAAGGAAAAATAAAAACATTTGGAAATACTATTTTGAAAATCTTGAGTGAAAAGATTTATTTTCAAATGAAATAGAAGTTTATAAATGAAGAATGTTTTATAAAACCAAATTAAAACCTTGGCCAAGCTTTGGAATTAGTATTTTGAATAAAAATAAACAAAGGATTATTTAAATAAATTAATAAGGACCTAACCAAATTTTATACAAATAAAAGGTTTTACCAATTTAATTGAAACATCAAAACTTATTAAAATATTTAAAATAAGTTTTCCAAATATTTGATATTCACCAATAGAACCTACAAAAGTGTTTTGGCTTTATATTAGATTTCAAAATAAATATCTCAATAAAATAAATCCTATTTGATTTAATAATGAAAGTCTATTATATTTAATTAATAATGGACTCTAAAATAAAATGTTATTTCTGTTTTAAACAAGTTTTCCAAATATTCTTTATTTCCAAATAAAACCCACTGATTTGTTTTTGAAAATATTTGGATTTCAAATGGAGACTCTATTAATTAAATCAAACCCTATTTTATTAAATACCTAATGAACCACTTTTATTTAATTAATGAATGGTCTTAAAAAGAATAAAAATTATTTTATTTTTGGAATTTGGTTTCTATTTATAAACATAACCAAATTCATATTTGAAAAGCTTGATGATTGTTTGAATCATTTTGAATGTGTTTGGTTGATTGAATTTCAAAATAGGAAAATAGAAATAGAAAAGGAAAAAGAATCAGACAGAAAAAAATAGTGCAAAAGACCCAGCCCAACAATCTGGCCCATTGATCCAGCCCACGATCCCAGCGTTTTCTTTACATGAAGCAACCCATACGATCCTGAACACTGGACCCCATTTCCTCTCCTTTTCCCACTGACCAGAGGACCCCACTGCCACGTCTCTTCTTTCCCACCCCGCGAAATGTTCTTCCTCCTCACTTCACCGTTGCAGACTTGATTCCTCAGACTTAATTCGCTTTAATGCCACGAGTAAAACCTGCAGTGATCACGCGTGTTAAATCGCCAGTCACTCCTCTCCCTTTCCCCTCTGCCTCCTTCCCCGAGCACGCCTCCAGGCCGTCGCAATTTGTCCTCGAACAGCTCCGTCTCCGACGAGCTTCCACCGACGAATACGGCCGAGCCACCACCTCCTGCCTCCCGAACACACGAGCACGCTCACGCATCTGGCGCATCTTACCGTGCCAATCATTCATCCGCGGGCCCCGTGAGCATCGACTTGAAACATCGACCGTCGCCCGCGTCGCCTCACTCCGACGAAGTCCCACAGTAAACACCGCCCGCCTGCTCTCGTTCATGCTCCTACACTGCCACACTCATTGCGTCTAATCGTGTACTCGTTTTCCCTCGGGGCGAACCACAGCTCCACCCACGACGAGCTCCAGAACCATCTGACGCCGACCAAGTCTCCGGCGAGCAATTGACAGCAACCCCGTGCGCCCCTTCGTCGACGGCGACCACGTTGAGCATCTACTCGCCACGGCGAACCCGCTGAGCCTCTTCCCCCTCTTCCTTGCTTCCTGTAGTCGCCGGAACGCCGCTGACAGAGCGTCGCCACCACGCGTTCATCGCCAGCGCCGCCAGTTCATGGTCGATGTGCTGCGAGCCGTTAGACCTAGATCGTAGAGTTAGGATAGAATCTTAATCGAAACGGTATCGAGTGATCTGTGCCGTGCGATTCTAATTAGATCCTGCGGCCAGTTTAGTTCAATCCAAATGAAACGGTACTGACCAATAGGAAACAGACACGTGGCTAGACTGTAGTTTTAAACAGAAAAGAATCTATTAGATGATTGATTTTGTAAAATTCATAACTTTTGATCTGCTTGGTCAAAAATTACAAATTTTATATCAATAGATTCGAAAAAATGTAAACTTTGCAACCATGGCCTTAGTTTAGTATTTTGCTTCGAAAAATTAGGTGTTTTTGCAGAAACATTTCTAGGAATATTTTGTGTATAAAATTGTTCTAAAAATAGGTTTTGAGTAAAACCTTTTGCAAATGGTTTGTTAGAACTCTTTGACCATAAACACTAACATTTGTGTTTACAAACATATTTTACTAACACTACAAAATATTACTTTGATTAAAATCTTTTCTAGCAAAACAAAAGTGATTTAAATGGCATATTTCCACTAACTTGTTTTCAAATGGTTTTGCCACTTTTATAAATAACCATTAGGTGTTTTTAAAATATTTATAACCTATTAAAAAACACCTTTCCAAATAAAACAATCTTTTGCATGCTTGCATGCATTGTTTTGTTTTTATTATTTTATGTGATGAATTGTTTGAATGCTAGTTTGAATTTGTGCCTTGCTTGATTTTGCTGTAGTGAACTTCGAAGAGTGTGACCATTGCAAGATCAAGGAGTGAACTTATATTCTCTTCCAAAAACGCAAGTGATGCTTCATACTTTCTGTCCCATTATTTTCTCTATGCATTAGTGATTTTGCTAAGTAAAACTTGCATGGATTTTGCTAAGTATAGACCTTGCTATAGGAAAACCTAGAAGATGAATCCTTAGTAGGATTTTTCCTAAGTTAGAGATTCCTACTACTACCAAGCTTAGCCTAGCTAATAGAAAACATGGGAGGAATATATATTCACACTATGGAAAAATATCTAAGTCTGAGGACTTATGTTTTTGTTTAATAAAACCACTAAGTCAATGAAACCCCTGGGTGGAATGGAAGGATTGGTTTATGTTGAGTGGTTACACAAGGCCATGGACTTGGGTTGTGTATCTCACTTGTGGTATGCCACCCAGAACAAAGAGATTTGAGATGTCAAATGTTGAGAAGCTTCAAGTGCAACCACTTGGCAATATGGGCTCTGCCATGATCATATAGGTTGCAAGAACTTAGCCATATGGACAGTGGGTGGTAGTGTTTGATAGGTTGGAGCGCGTCCATTTTGTTCTAAGGGAAAGCTTCTGAAAGATCTTGTCTTGGGAAACCAAGTCTTGTGGGGAAAGTGCACCACCTCTGCAGAGTGAAAAATCTAAGTACTTAGCCATGTCCCTGGTAAAGGACAATTTGAGCATCAAGACATGGAAGCAATCAAGAGTCTCATCATTCCAATTTCTAAATTAAAACTTGTGGATTGAACAAGGGTTGTTTGAAATCTTAAATCTTTGATTGGTAGATGCCTTGGAAAGGATCTTCAATCTTTGATTTAGAAAAATGATTTTGTCAAAGCAAAAACTTAGTATTTTCAAATGATAAGGAAAAATCTGTTTTGAGCAATGCAAGCCTCAACTCCACTTAGCCAAATGCATATATATGATAGACTCCACTATATTATCATAGTATCACTTGCCAATACAATTCAAATGTATTGACCCTTTGTGGCTGTAACTTATATGTTGCAGGTTTGATTGATTTTAGTGAAGATTGATTGATTAGGGTTACAAAGTCTACAACCAACATCTGCCTGTGGCATTTTGAAGATGAAGGACCCCATGACTATAGTTATTCCGCTGCAATGTAATGTAATAGCCAGATGAGATATGTTTTGATGTAACAAACTTATGTTATTCCTGGTTATAAAGTTATATTATGACCTTTGTTTCTTGATATTACATCTTAACTGTGGATGCTAGCTATTGATCCAGGGACTAGCATTGTAAAACACAGGAGGCTCTATCTTATCTAAGATTGGGACCTCTACACATAGTCCAAAGCATGTATAGTAAAATACCAATGTCTTTGGACTTGCACTTTGAAGTAGATCACCATCATCAAATGTTTGGTGTTCTTTCAAATTCCTTTCTTTAGTAATCTCTTGGTGTATTAAACATTTTACCTACATCAAATATTCACCCTTATCATGGAATTATCCATGATCAAGCTACTTTAAGCTTATAACGGTGAATCGCGAGTATAATGTTGCTCTCCAAAACCTTTTGGAGGATTAGGACAACTAGTGTCTCGAACCTTTTGCAAATTCTCATGAAATATGAGAACATAAACTTTTCCATATTATACTCTATCATGTTGTAAACAAAATATTGTTTTAGATATCGCAATATCTTCCATACATGATGGTTTCTGAAACAACTCTTTCAACTCCTAGATTACCTTGATATAGAAACTATCTTTCGAATATCAAGAATCATGGAGATAAACTTGATACTTATATACTAACACTGGAATTGTTACTCTTGATTTAATACCAACTATTAAACTTCACGGAGTAATCGAAGCTTACTGAAAGTTTGCAATGGGACTTTTAAACTTTAGATTAACACTTAAAAACAATACGATACCAGTTCATAAAGTAACTAACCAGAATTCCATAGTTCTATCATCTCAATTATAACTAAGCGCAAGGTGGTAAACGGATGCCAATGACTACAACAACTATGCAAATTCACTTTGATTTAATTTATGAAAAATAGTGTTCAACTTTTAATCATATTGTGTTGAACTCCCACTCAAAACAATATCCCTCACATTGTTTTAGTGATCACACGAACCAAATCCACCACATCAAAACCGATCATCACGAGAGATGATGTAGTTTCAAAGGCGAACAATCAACATGTTCATCATATCTACTATATGACTTATGCTTTACCTTTCGGTGATCCGTGTTCCGAAACCATGTCTGTACATGCTAGGCTCGTCAAGATCAAACCTTAGCTTCCGCATGAGCAAATCTGGCTTGCTCACGTTGTATACACTCGCAGAATATAACACACCCGATCATCACGTGATGCTTCGAAACAACGAGCTTTAGCAACGATGCTTACTAAGGATGAACACTTTAAAACTTGAAATTGTGTGCTTGAGGGATCATCTTATAATGCTACCGTTGTGAACTAAGCAATACAAGATGCATAAAAGGATTACCATCACATGCAATTCATAATATGTGATATGATATGGCCTTTATCCTTGTGCTTCCGATCTCCATCTTCAAGCACGAACATGATCTCCATCATCACCGGTATGGCGCCAAGGTCAATGGCGCCGCTTCATGGTTGTCATCCACCAGCATCAACTATTACAACTACTTTTAATAATAGATACGCGGGTCTTAACGGAATTTAAAAGACAACCATATGGCTCCTACCGGTTGCCAACTTACAATAAGGAACATTGCATACATCATATATAATGGCAATCATGTCCATATCACATCACAGAACACCCCTGCAAAACAAAGTTAGACGCCTCTAATTTTCTTTGCATGTTTTACGTGGTTTGGGGTTTTCAATAAGTGTCGTTCTAACTTAAGAACAATAACCACAACGTTGATGCTTGAACTATCAAGTGCCCGTTGTAAATTGAATCTTTACTATGATGGGAGAGACAGACACCCGCAAAGCCACTTATGCAATACAAGTTGCATGTTGAGCGTGGAGCAAGTCTGATGAACGATGTCATTTAAGGTTAGC
Source organism: Avena longiglumis (assembly GCA_030063025.1). Lineage (NCBI taxonomy): Eukaryota > Viridiplantae > Streptophyta > Magnoliopsida > Poales > Poaceae > Avena > Avena longiglumis. Next base: position 184,548,137 of record CP125974.1, on the reverse strand, counting down.
TCGGGCCGCTTCATCCCACCATACTGCTAGATGCAAAGTACACAAGAAGCAATTGATAATAAAAGCACCACCGTCCACAATGACCATTGTGTTCTACTCGTGCAACAGATCTACATATAGACACGGCTCTGATACCACTGTAGGGGTTCGTAGCATGGAAAACAAAAAAAATTTACCCCACGCACACAAACAAGCCAAGATCTATCTGCTAGATTAAAGTAACGAGTCGATAGAAGAACTTACCCTCGAAGATTCTAAAGCGGTTAACGAGAGCATATTCTCGTGGGTGATGTAGTCGTACACTTGCCGATCTCAAGATCGCGTAGACTATCCTTCCGCGCTGTGTTCCGACAGCGCTTCCGCATTCGGTCACATGTTCGGTACTCGATAAATACCTTCCTCTCCCTTGTTCCAGCAGGCAGTGGAGGTTGTAGCACTCTCCTCGCGATTCCGGCAGCACGACGGCGTGGTGTCGGAAGTAGAGGGGAGATCTCGCAAGGCTTCACCTTAAGCCGGAGCGAGTATGGTTGAGTATGAGAGAGGCCTTGGCGATCTACGGTTTAGAGGCACCAAGGAGAGGGTGTGGCCTGGCCGGCGGCTAGGGTTTGGGGAAACCCTAGTCGGCGACTTGGGAGATCCCTAGGCGGCGGCAACACTTGTGGTGGAGGCGCCAGGAGCTAGGGTTTAGGTGTGAGGGGTAGGGGGCGCCCTACCCCTCCTTATATAGGTGGTAGGGGCGGTTGGGAGGAGGGAGTCCTCCTCTAACTCATCCTCCTTGGCCGGCGGGTGGAGGGAGTGGGACTTCCTCCCCAAGTAGGTTTCCTACTCTCCCTCCACCAAGCAAACTTCAGATTTGACTTCTCAAATTGGCGTTTGACTTTCAAACTTGGATTTGATTTCTCTCTCCATATTGCCCAGCCAAGTGACCTAGTACATGATCCAACCATTACACATTGTCACGAAACATCCATGTACCCTTCCCCTCCGGAGTGCCGGACCTTCCAGACCCTTCTAGAACATTCCTGGTGAAAACACCGGAATCATTTTCGAACTCTGAAACATGACTTTCCTTATATGAATCGCCAGACCATTTCGGATCTCCTCGTGATATCCCGGATCACATCCAAGACTCCGAACAACATTCAGTATCTTACTCATCATTCCATAACTACACAACAACAACGAATCCTTAAGTGTGTCCCCCTACGGTTCGTGAATTATGCGGACATGACCGAGACACTTCTCCGATCAATAACCAATAGAGGAATCTGGAAATTCATATGGCTCCCACATATTTCTACGATTACTTTGCGATCGAATGAACCACTTACATACGATACCAATTTCCCTTTGTCTCACGATAGTTTACTTATCCGAGGTTTTTGATCGTCGGTATCTCCGCATACCTAGTTCAACCTCGTTACCGATAAGTACTCTTTTCTCGTTCCCGTGATATGTGATCCCTTGTGAGCTAGTCACATGCTTGCAAGCTAATTGGATGACATTCCACCGAGAGGGCCAGTATATATCTATCATATGGATGGACAAATCCCACTCTTGATCCATGTGCCTCAACACATACTTTCCGAACACTCAATGCCACCTTTATAGCCACCCAGTTACGGTGTGGTGTTTGATGTCATCAAAGCATCCTTCCAGTGATGGTGATTAGCATGATCTCATTGTCGAAGGAATTAGGTTACTATGTATCAGAAATCTTATAGCAAATGAACTATATTAAATGACTTGATCTTTATGCTACGCTTAACTATAGGAGTATGTCCATCATATCATTCTCCTAATGATATGACCCTGTTGTTAATAACATATCTATGTTCATGATCAGGAAACCATGATCATATATTAACCAACAAGCTAGTTTAACAAGAGACTTTACTAGGGACTCTTTTATGTTTACAAATCACATAAGTATTAATGTTTCCGGTTAATACAATTATAGCATGGTATGTAAACTTTATCATAAGCATGAAGATATGATAATAACCACTTTATTATTGCCTCTTGGGCATATCTCCAACATGTTTCTAGTCCAAGATTTCAAACAGAAACAATTCTAATTCTTTTCACCCCTTGCGAGACCAAGTAAAAGTGAACCCAAGCCCACTTTGCAAAATCACAGAAACATTTGGAAACTTGATTCAAATAACATTTCAAAATTGAATCTATATCATATGTGAAGATCACCAATTCTCAAAAACCAACCAAACCAGTGCACCTTGACAACAACAACTAACCAGAGACTACCTAGTATGTGACTAGTACACCCACCAATTTTCATCCAAAAATCCAAATTCAAATCTCTTTCGGCCATTTCATCAAACACCTTCTGAGCACAAATCAAAATAAACAAAAAACACTATTGTGAGCAGTGTATGTGCCTAACTTGTCTCCGCTCTAGCTCACAACACACTCTTAGTAGATCATCTAGTTCATTTAACAAGCTCTAGCTCACTGTAAGCTTGCCATTGTCATAAATGGTGAACATTGCCGAGACTAACTTGCCACCCCATTGTCGACAGCAAGCTAGGAGCCTAACCAAGCCTAGCCACCTTGTCTGGGACACAAGACACCGTCCACCGCCACCCTCTGTCCAATGCCAAAGCACTGCTAGCCCCTGGACCACCCTATAACTTCCACGCCCTATGCCTCTGTGCCATGCCGAGAGTGCGCCAGAGCGCCGCGCTCGACACACGAACACATACCGCACCCCGCCCCTGCCGCTTGCGTGCGTGATCACCACCGCCCCAGGAACCGCCCGGACATGCCCGTTCGTCGCCACGCGACCAGGACAACCCTGTGCCATTAATCTTCCCGTCGGACCCGTCTAGAGCATCACAACGTTCTGACCAAATTGCACCACCCCACGCCTCGCCACCATGTCGTTGAGCTTCGCCAGGAGACAGTGCACCATCCCCTACCCCCAGCCATGTCGTTAGCTCAATGTAACGACGACCACAACGAGCTCCACCCGCACCCTTCGGTCCCCTCTTGGCACTATAAATAGAGGCCTTCCCCGTTTGATTCCAGCACACCATCTCATTCCCCCACCTCTCACTGATCACACCCACTCATCCCCGGAGCAAGGCAATCACCAGGTGGACGGAATTTTGCTGGAGTCTGCCGCGGAGGAGGAGAAGAGGCGCCATCGATTGGAGCCGCCCTAGGAGGAGCCACCAGTACCAAGAGGATCTCCGTTGTCGACTTCATTGTTCGCCCCATCATTGAATCTCGCCTGAGCCATGGTGAGCCCCCACAGACCCCTACTGGCCACGCTAGGGTTCAGTCTCGCCGGCGCTGCCCAACGAAGACGACTGTAACACCCTCAGAATCGGACCTATGCACGTTTTAGCGAAACCCGCCAAACCCGCATAGAAACGATTCAAAGGTGCCCACCAGGCACTTTCGTGCGGGTGGAAAACGAAGTAATAACATTACACAACAGTCCTCGATGGGACCCACAGAACAGATATATATAACAGCGACTCAAAGAGTCAAGAATACAGATACAATATACAAAGATCCAAATCACCTTGAAAATAATAGAGCGTCCGACTACGGACAAGATGCAAATGGGGCTAAGAGCCCTGAAGAATAACCAATGGCGTCCATAACCCTGCCCAAGCAAAGCCGAAAGGGTAACCCTGCTAACGACGTCGATCTCAAAACCTGCTTAAACAAAAGGGGTGACGACAAAGGGCAAAGGAAAAAGAGGCGTCGATCGAGGCCAAGATGCAGCGAGACTAGAATTCGGCGGTCCTCGCCTACAAAGGTATGGTGGACTGAAGCGGCAGCGGCAGCATGCACTAGACAACCTATAGAGACTCGATGCAACTGGCGGTTATCAGAGAGGGGTAAGAAAGACCTATCCGGAAGCAGCCTGATACTAACACCAAACAAACCCATCCTGGCGTTTCCCCCTCGAGACCAAACGAGGAAGTCAACCGAGGAACTCACACAGTTGGCAGTTTTACTTATTCACTTATCGTTGCAGCAATTACTAGTCAGGTTTAGATCATCATCCTGATAAAGTAAGCAGTGGGCACTTTTAGTTAACCATTTCGTGATAGTTGCAACACTTACTAGTCAGATACAATAGCGTGAGATATCCCAAACCCAGCAGTTGTTGGTACTTTTATTTAGCCATTCCGTTGTAGTTGCATTACTTACTAGTCAGGTACAATGGTCGCAAGCGACACTCCAAACAAGCAATTGTGGGCAGTATTATTTAGCCATTCCATTAGAGTGAAGCTGATTACTAGTCATTATAAAGTCAAATTTATAGCAATAAACTTTAGCTATGCTTGTCTATGATCGAGATACTGTGCTCCAAGTCGTCCATAACCGCGGACACGGCTTTCAGAAAGTTTTACCCGGCCGGGGTGCACCAATAGCAACACACGCTCGATCAACCTTGGAAAAACCAAATCAAAACCCAACGAGGCCTTCACGACAAAGCAATCACAGGATTCAGAAATATTTCAGGGGGCCACCCCATTAAGCTACCCGCAACGAAGTAAGCAAGCTCCGAGACGGACTCAAGGTTTGGGTATACGGCTGTGAACGACTGGGAACCCAAAATTGGGCTTGTCGACACCGCGGAATCGTGTCCCGATCCTAAACAGTACAGGTGCTATCTGTCGCACAATTTAAATAAAGCAGTAAAGCATGGCATATGTACAGGATAGTAAATAAAACCTCAAACTAGTTTGTGGCCCCAAGAAATAAGACTGAATCAAGCTCTGGCTCAGGGGGGTCCCATATATCTCCCGGATGTGGATAGCGCGATAAATCAAGGAACAGGTATCAAGTACTCGGGGTCCTACGGGACACAAGTGGGCGTTCGGAAACCAAATGTTATCTATCACCCACCGATGCCTCTGCTTACTTCAATTTTAGTTGTTAAACAGGAATTAAAAGTGAACGATAAGTAAAGCCATGATCATCTCCAACATCAACATGCGGCAAGGCTCCAACAACTGTGGCAATTGTCGACACGCAACAACACTTGAGCAAGCGACTAAGACGCGCAGGTCCAACTATCTACCAAACAACATGTAATAGGGTGTGTCCAAGGCAATATAGGGCTGCAAGGGATATCATGGGTACGAAAACTAGAGCATCGCAACACAGATAGCAATAGATCAACATGAAGGAGTAAAACACTATAAAAGTAAGATAGGTAGAAAGGGGGAGATGCTCGCCTGAAAACATTGTCGAAGGTTCATCCGAAGATCGGGGCGAAGCTCACATCAACTCAACGGCCTTATCCGCGAAGAAGCAAAACACTAGAATAACACCGGATGCACTATTTAATACAACGACAGAAGATCGGCATGATGCATGTATGATGCATGGCATGGCAAGGATGCGATGCAATTAGGTCATATTAAGCGGAACCGGGGTCCCGACATTTAATTAGGTGGTTCATGTTGTTTAGGTACCCCGCAATTAAATGTTGTTTTAGCATGGCAAAAGATGGCACCGGTTCGCTACACAAATTTAAATGAGGCCAATATAAGGCTAGATTTGCCCGCATATGGGCCCCATATTTAATTATTAGGTGAATCGGCAGAAGGACCCCAAACCACATGATATGCATGCGAGATGAATGATTTAATATGCAACAATTGTATTATATTATAAAATAGGGTTCTCGGATAAGAGGTTCACACATTAGAGGGTCTCGACGAACTTGGGGTTCCGGGGTTCGGGGTCGGTCTCAGGGTTCGGATCTGGGGTTCGGTCTCGGCGGGAGCGTTCTCGGATAACTGAGGTAGATCTTGTCGTCTCCGGGAAGCAGGGCTTGGTTCGGTGTCGGGGCGCATCGGATCTTCCGGGTCGGTGCCGATCTTGTCGTTGCGCAGATCTCGTCGGGTCCTCAAGTCGGGTCGGTCTTGGCTTCGGGGTGAAGTGCTTGTCGTTCTCGTGGCGATATTTGCGTCCTCCCGGTTTGGGTCTTGGCGTCCGAGGGTAGATCTCGGCGTGTCGAGGGTCTGGTCTCCGGTACATCGGGATCGGTCTTCGGGGAACTTTTCGATCCATGCCGGAGATCTTGGAAGCAGGCATCGTCGCGTCGAGGGCCTCAGGGTTCGCCGTCGGTGGCCTTCGGGTTCGTTCTCAGGTCCATGTAGGAGATCACCGGGTTGCGATGAAGATCTTGGCGAGGGGTGAACTTGGGGTTTCGGGGTTTGATTGCCGGTGTCGATCTTATTGTCTCCACACCCAACAACTTAGCACCAACTTGGTACTACACAGGGAACCTGCACGGGTGGAGGCGGATGACATCGGCGACGACGGGTGGGCCTCATGGCAGGTGGGTCCAGCGGGGCCACTCTGCTACGCCGACAGGAAGGCGAGGCGAGGAGGCGCCCGAGGCGGGCCTTGGCGGCTTGAGGGCGGGACGCGGCAGCGGCGGCCCAGAGTCGGCGTCGGTCGAGGAGGCGGCTGGGCATCGCGGTGCTCGGGATTAGGCGGCGCGGTGAGGCGGGCTCAGCGAGGCGGACGGCGAGGCTTCACGCAGGCGGCTCCGGCGAGGCAGCGGAGGGCGGACAGGCTGGGAGGCTGGTGCTCGCGGAGAAGCGGGCCAGCGAGGCGAGGCTGCAGGGCAGCAGGCCGAGCTCGAGGCCTGGCGGACAGCGAGGAAGGGGCCGACGGAGCGAGGAGCCGAGGCTGGCGAGGGCCGCAGACGGGGAGCTGTGGTCAGGCGGCGAGGCGGCGAAGGCAGCAGAGCTGCGGCTCGAGGAAGAGGAGGTCACGGAGGAGGCGGAGGCGGGCCGGCGATGGGAAGCTGCGCTTGGCAAGTCGAGCGGAGCTCAGCGTCTTGAGCAGAGAGGGACGGGACGGGGCTTGACGAGGGGCGGGCAGCGAGGCTGTGAGGCGGAGGGAGGTCGAGGCGGTGGAGGCGAGGTGGAGGGAGGAGCGACGCTGGGCGGCGGAGAAGGTGGGGAGCGGCGGCGGGGATCGGGCTCTGCGGGAGGGAGAGAACGCGTGAGGGAGGAGGCCGGCTCAGGGAGGAACCACGCGGGCGAGGTGGGACCAGGGCAGACGCGGGGTGGGGTCGGGCTGGACGCGGTTGGTGGGGGAAGAGGTACAGGGGGCGGCAGGTGGGGCTTGGGGCTGCGCGCTGGCGTGCGTGTGTGTAGCGCGTGGGGTGTGGGTGTGTTTGTGTGTTGTGTGTGGCCCTGGGTGAGTGCTGTGTGGGTGGGGAGGGTGAGAGAGAGAGGGTCTAGGTGGAGGGCTAGGATTGGTTAGAGGAGAGAGGGTAGCTGAGGTGGCGAGAGGCTATTGGAGGGAGTGATGTGGCTGGGGGTGGGTAGAAATAGGATGGGTAGGAAAAGAAAACGGGGTGGACCGATCTGTTTGTACGGGGGTGGTCGTTCGGGTCGGGTCGGCCCGTTTGACTGCCCCTACTAAATTAATCTAATATTTTATTGATTTTAAACGGACCGTTTGCAACCCGTGTTTAGTCAAAACAAAATATTCCGGAGACCCGGTTTTGGTGTTTGAATAAAGACGGGGCGCTTAGAAAACAAAGCCAGGCTTTTCCAAAAATAGTTTTATGCGAACCGATGCAAGATGATGACGATGCTCAAATGCAATGCGGCATGATGACATAAGCATGCGGTCATGATGATGCAATGCACAAAATCAACGCGATTTTCTAGTAGTGGTTTTGCGGGATGCCACAATTCGACACCACTAACAATGGATCTCGCCCTCGAGATCCGCCTCATGGTACCGGAAAGAAGGTCGGCGATCTGATCCTTCGCGCTTCGTGTAGTTCCTCGCGACACCACTAACAAGAGGTCGTTGTCCGTGATCGTCGAGAGAACACTCCGGAAAAAGGTCGAAGGTAGAGGTATCAACAAATAAAGCCACCTCTAACTTCCGTGGACGGAGTAAAACTGCTGGATCCACTGATTCGATGTACAAGAGCGAATGATAAGAGTAGTCGGATGGTGATCAGTCCATCGCGCACCCAAACCATTACTCTGTACCCGAATAGACGGATTATGCAACCAACTCTCGGAATCAGACTGAAGATCTCGACAAGCGGGGTTCGGAAACAAAGGAGTGATGCAGACTCTGCATCGGATCTGGCGTAGATGATGTCGTCGCGTCGGAAAACACCGGAATGCACAAACAAGGAACAAGGAATGGTAACACCGCAGACGGATTCCTCAGGCAGCTTGAACACCGGATGGTAGGACACCGTTACCAAAGGAGGAAGCGAAACCCTAAAGATACGACGGAAAACCCACCCACGAGAAGTCCTGGACTTGAAGAAAGAGAAGAGAGCGGATTCAAAACGCGTAGAGATAAGAGGAGAATAGCAGAGGGGTAAGGAGTAAAAGCAGACCTAACCAGAACTATCCAACCGATTTTGCAAAAATAGTTTTGACACTCTACTTCGGCCGTTAGCTAGGTTATCCTACAGGCTGGACTTGTGGGGTATCAACTGCGAGCTCGATACCACTCAGTAACACCCTCAGAATCGGACCTATGCACGTTTTTAAACCCGCCAAACCCGCATAGAAACGATTCAAAGGTGCCACCAGCACTTTCGCGGGTGGAAAAGCAGTAATAACATTACACAACAGTCCTCGATGGGACCCACGCAGAGATATATATATAACGACTCAAAGAGTCAAGAATACAGATACAATATACAAAGATCCAAATCACCTTGAAAATAATAGGCGTCCGACTACGGACAAGATGCAAATGGGGCTAAGAGCCACGAAGAATAACCAATGGCGTCCATAACTGCCCAGGCCAAGCCGGAAGGGTAACCCCGCTAACGACGCCGATCTCAAAACCTGCTTAAACAAAAGGGGTGCCGACAAAGGGCAAAGGAAAAAGAGGCGTCGATCGAGGCCAGTACACGGCGAGACTAGAATTCGGCGGTCCTCGCCTACAAAGGTATGGTGGACTGAAGCGGCAGCGGCAGCATGCACTAGACAACCTATAGAGACTCGATGCAACTGGCGGTTATCAGAGAGGGGTAAGAAAGACCTATCCGGAAGCAGCCTGATACTAACACCAAACAAACCCATCCTGGCGTTTCCCCCTCGAGACCAAACGAGGAAGTCAACCGAGGAACTCACACAGTTGGCAGTTTTACTTATTCACTTATCGTTGCAGCAATTTTACTAGTCAGGTTTAGATCATCATCCTGATAAAGTAAGCAGTGGGCACTTTTAGTTAACCATTCCGTGATAGTTGCAACACTTACTAGTCAGATACAATAGCGTGAGATATCCCAACACCCAGCAGTTGTTGGTACTTTTATTTAGCCATTCCGTTGTAGTTGCATTACTTACTAGTCAGGTACAATGGTCGCAAGCGACACTCCAAACAAGCAATTGTGGGCAGTATTATTTAGCCATTCCATTAGAGTGAAGCTGATTACTAGTCATTATAAAGTCAAATTTATAGCAATAAACTTTAGTTATGCTTGTCTATGATCGAGATACTGTGCTCCAAGTCGTCCATAACCGCGGACACGGCTTTCAGAAAGTTTTACCCGGCCGGGGTGCACCAATAGCAACACACGCTCGATCAACCTCGGAAAAACCAAATCAAAACCCAACGAGGCCTTCACGACAAAGCAATCACAGGATTCAGAAATATTTCAGGGGGCCACCCCATTAAGCTACCCGCAACGAAGTAAGCAAGCTCCGAGACGGACTCAAGGTTTGGGTATACGGTCAGAACGACTGGGAACCCAAAACTGGGCTTGTCGACACCGCGGAATCGTGTCCCGATCCTAAACAGTACAGGTGCTATCTGTTGCACAATTTAAATAAAGCAGTAAAGCATGGCATAAGTACAGGATAGTAAATAAAACCTCAAACTAGTTTGTGGACCCAAGAAATAAGACTGAATCAAGCTCTGGCTCAGGGGGGTCCCATATACCTCCCGGATGTGGATAGCGCGATAAATCAAGGAACAGGTATCAAGTACTCGGGGTCCTACGGGACACAAGTGGGCGTTCGGAAACCAAATGTTATCTATCACCCACCGATGCCTCTGCTTACTTCAATTTTAGTTGTTAAACATGAATTTAAAGTGAACGATAAGTAAAGCCATGATCATCTCCAACATCAACATGCGGCAAGGCTCCAACAACTGTGGCAATTGTCGACACGCAACAGCACTTGAGCAAGCGACTAAGACGCGCAGGTCCAACTATCTACCAAACAACAGGTAATAGGGTGTGTCCAAGGCAATATAGGGCTGCAAGGGATATCACGGGTACGAAAACTAGAGCATCGCAACACAGATAGCAATAGATCAACATGAAGGAGTAAAACACTATAAAAGTAAGATAGGTAGAAAGGGGGAGATGCTCGCCTGAAAACATTGTCGAAGGTTCATCCGAAGATCGGGGCGAAGCTCACATCAACTCAACGGCCTTATCCGCGAAGAAGCAAAACACTAGAATAACACCGGATGCACTATTTAATACAACGACAGAAGATCGGCATGATGCATGTATGATGCATGGCATGGCAAGGATGCGATGCAATTAGGTCATATTAAGCGGAACCGGGGTCCCGACATTTAATTAGGTGGTTCATGTTGTTTAGGTACCCCGCAATTAAATGTTGTTTTAGCATGGCAAAAGATGGCACCGGTTCGCTACACAAATTTAAATGAGGCCAACATAAGGCTAGATTTGCCCGCATATGGGCCCCATATTTAATTATTAGGTGAATCGGCAGAAGGCCCCCAAACCACATGATATGCATGCGAGATGAATGATTTAATATGCAACAATTGTATTATATTATAAAATAGGGTTCTCGGATAAGAGGTTCACACATTAGGGGGTCTCGACGAACTTGGGGTTCCGGGGTTCGGGGTCGGTCTCAGGGTTCGGATCTGGGGTTCGGTCTCGGCGGGAGCGTTCTCGGATAACTGAGGTAGATCTTGTCGTCTCCGGGAAGCAGGGCTTGGTTCGGTGTCGGGGCGCATCGGATCTTCCGGGTCGGTGCCGATCTTGTCGTTGCGCAGATCTCGTCGGGTCCTCAAGTCGGGTCGGTCTTGGCTTCGGGGTGAAGTGCTTGTCGTTCTCGTGGCGATCTTTGCGTCCTCCCGGTTCGGGTCTTGGCGTCCGAGGGTAGATCTTGGCGTGTCGAGGGTCCGGTCTCCGGTACATCGGGATCGGTCTTCGGGGAACTTTTCGATCCATGCCGGAGATCTTGGAAGCAGGCATCGTCGCGTCGAGGTCCTCAGGGTTCGCCGTCCGTGGCCTTCGGGTTCGTTCTCAGGTCCATGTAGGAGATCACCGGGTTGCGATGAAGATCTTGGCGAGGGGTGAACTTGGGGTTTCGGGGTTTGATTGCCGGTGTCGATCTTGTTGTCTCCACACCCCAAAACTTAGCACCAACTTGGTACTACACAGGGAACCTGCACGGGTGGAGGCGGATGACATCGGCGACGACGGGGTGGGCCCAGGTGGAGTGGGTCAGGGGCCAGCTACTGTATGGACAGGAAGGCGAGGCGGACGGCGGGCGCGCGGCTATGGGACGGCCGGACGCGAGGCAGAGGCGGAGAGTGGTCAGCGGTCGAGGCGAGGCGGCAGCGGCGCTTCGGGGATTGCAGAGGCGGCGGTGAGAGGCTCAGCGAGGCGGAGGCGGCCGGCGAGGCTCGACGCAGGCAGCTCAGCGAGGAGGCGGGCAGGCTCGAGGGGCCTTGAGTGCTCATGAGGAAGCGGGCGCAGGCGAGCTGCAGGCGACGAGGGGACGGTGCGCTCGGGCCTGCGGACCCGGGAAGGGCATGACGGAGCGAGGAGCGAGGCTGGCGAGAGAGGGGCCGCAGACGGCGGGAGCGCGACGGGTCAGGCGAGGCGGTGCGAGCGAGGCGGCGGAGCTGGCAGAGCTGCTCGAGGAAGAGGGAGGTCGCCGGAGGAGGCGGAGGCGGGCAGCGATGGGGGCTGCGGGTGCGAGGCGGGCGGGTGAGCTTCGAGCGAGGCCCGGAGCAGGGGGGCGGGCCAGGCGGAGGCGGTCGAGGCGGAGGGAGGCGAGCGGTGGGGGCGGCGGGATCGGGCTCTGGGAGGGAGAGAACGTGAGGGAGGAGGCCAGCTCGGGGAGGTGGGACCAGGCAGCTGGGTGGGGTCGGGCTGGACGCGGTTGGTGGGGGAAGAGGTACAGGGGGCGGCAGGTGGGGCTTGGGGCTGCGCGCTGGCGTGCGTGTGTGTAGCGCGTGGGGTGTGGGTGTGTTTGTGTGTTGTGTGTGGCCCTGGGTGAGTGCTGTGTGGGTGGGGAGGGTGAGAGAGAGAGGGTCTAGGTGGAGGGCTAGGATTGGTTAGAGGAGAGAGGGTAGCTGAGGTGGCGAGAGGCTATTGGAGGGAGTGATGTGGCTGGGGGTGGGTAGAAATAGGATGGGTAGGAAAAGAAAACGGGGTGGACCGATCTGTTTGTACGGGGGTGGTCGTTCGGGTCGGGTCGGCCCGTTCGACTGCCCCTACTAAATTAATCTAATATTTTATTGATTTTAAACGGACCGTTTGCAACCCGTGTTTAGTCAAAACAAAATATTCCGGAGACCCGGTTTTGGTGTTTGAATAAAGACGGGGCGCTTAGAAAACAAAGCCAGGCTTTTCCAAAAATAGTTTTATGCGAACCGATGCAAGATGATGACGATGCTCAAATGCAATGCGGCATGATGACATAAGCATGCGGTCATGATGATGCAATGCACAAAATCAACGCGATTTTCTAGTAGTGGTTTTGCGGGATGCCACAACGACAAAACCTACCCGTTAGATTAGATGTTGATCGCACAGTTCAGATTTCCCCGTACCCCTTCGCACCCCCTGTCTTGCTGACTGGTGGGGACAACCACTTAAACCCACCCGCATGCGCTGTGCGCAGTGGGTCGGCCGAGTTAACTTCCCGCGTGACCCAGTAGTTTGAATTTAGGTTTTTCCATTCTGTTTCAAACATAGTTCTGTCTCTAGATTAAAAAATCAACCCAGATCGATTCACTAAACCACATTGCATGAAACTAATTTTGCTAGAAAGGTACTGGAATTATTAATCCAAGCCCGTTGGATTCAAATCATTTGGTTTTGTATATCACCTATAGTAAAATTAACAAGGCAAAGACTTTTCTACATTTAAACATTTTTCAAAATTCAACCATAAAAGCTTTTGAGTTGATTCCAACTCTCAAAAATCACATTTAACAAGAACTTTCTGTATATATAAAAATATCTAGGTTTACTTGTAGAAATAATGGACAAGTAATAAAAGAATGCCCCATAGGCATTTCTAGTCACTTTATTTAATTAAAATAAAAAAGGTTAAACCTTATTAAATTGTGACACCACTTTAAATCACATTCCCAAGTACTCAAATATGTGGTGATGACATGTGTCAACATGATCCCATGTTTTAGTTGGAGAATATTAAATATTAAGTAGTTTTTCAATGAGTAGAAATTACTTTTCTAAAATAAAATAAATAAAACTATAGCCTTAATCTTTTATGATAACAGTGATGATGCTAGATCATCTAGTGTGAACCTTTGTGTGCTAAATAGAGTAGCTAAGAATTGTTTGGTGATTGTGTACCTCGTATTTATTTATAGACGCTAGTATCGACCAAGGATACGAGGAGGAAGGAGAATACTACGAGGAAGAAGCCGAGGAGAACTTCAACCACTACACTGCACAAGGCAAGATATCTAATGCAAGCTACTATCTTAGCAAGCTAAGCTAAACCATGCAAGTCTTACTTGCAAGCTTACACCTACAAGATAATATATGCAATGCATTAGGCATGCCTTGATTATACAAATTGACGATACCGAATCCTAGTTTTACTTGCAAGATTTGTTATTTTATTTCTTTATCAAAGCTTTCCATTTGAGTTTACTTAGTGACTTGTAGATTTTAGAAAGATATTGAAAGGTAGCATAAAGAGCATAAAACTTGACCTAAGTTAGATAAATCTTGATGTCATCCCGAGGCATGATATTGAAGTTAGATAAGTCACACTTGATTAGCACCCCTCATTAGTTTTACCCCACTTGTAGTTGCTAGTTCTAAGCATAAAACTTGATCACTTTAGATGGGAATACTTGGTGAAAATGATTATGAAAACCTTAGAATGATGAGTCATTCTAATGAAATGTTTTGCCATGTGTTCTTGAACACTAGATGATTTTGATGATGAAAATGTTGAGGCATGAGCCTTAGCCCTTTATAAAACTGATGGTTGTCTGGATGCGATACCATTACAACTTTACCGTACAACCACAATACCCGAAATTTGGATAGGGCTTGACTGGAAGTTTATATACCTTAGTATTGGTTCCCTTGCGGCCAAGGTTTGAGCTGATGCTACCTTGTGAAGATTCTCCACATGTGTAGTTCCTAAGATGACAGTTGGTCATGGTTGGGAGGCCAAACTCATAGGAGAGGTGCCTATACTAGGGCGTGTAATTGAAAGGTTAGGTTGATTATCCGCATACTGAATATGGTGAATTTAGGATTGTTCCTGACGGATGTATCGAATATAGTGGTGAAAGTGTACCACCTCTGCAGAGTGTCAAACTATTCGAATAGCCGCGTCCACGGTTATGGACAGTTGGAGTGGCCATACTGTTCCGTCGTCAGATGTTTTCAAAATGACTTGTGAAATGAATCATGACTTTGACTTGACCACAACAGGGTTGTGATATGAAAACTCAAGTTCCACTTAGGTGTTTTAAAACTTTCAACTAGCTTTCTTTGCTTCTGAACTCAGTTAGAGATAAATATGGATTTTTGCAAAACAACCTAGAGCCTAGTACTTCCTACACAAAACCCCTTCACTTGTTAGTATTAGTTTGCGAGTACTTTAAGAGTACTCATGGCTTTGTCCCTGGCTATTCCCGTGGCCAGACAATGAAGAGGACTATCAGGAGGATAGACCGCAGGAAGTCTACGACAACTAGGATCATCTCCCATCGTCAGCATTGCCTGTGACCATGAAGATAGAGCTTCTCCCACGCTATCATTATTATATTATCCGCTGCATGATTTGTACTAAGACTGGATCATGAGATCCTTTATTTGTTGTAAGACCTTATGTATGGTTTGTATGGATGATGTACTGTGATATCCAATCTGTTATGTCTCGCAAAAATGGTAATCCTGGGATTGCGATGTATGGCATAACAGACATCTGGGATAAAAAATCTGGGTGGTGACAAGTTGGTATCAGATCCATCCTTACCATAGGAGACCCTAGTTTAGAATGGACGATTGAATCAAAAACTTAGTTTAAAAACCAAGGAAGTGAGTATTTATGAAAACTTATTCTCATTCTTACCACTTAGATTCTTTCATAAAAAATCATGTTCCTCAAAAATTCTTCCAGACTTACATAAAATTTGACACACTTGATCACTCTACTAACTTACTCATCCTACATTCTTATAGATGGACGTGAAGTATAGCAAGTTCTATCAGTTGGGGAATGGAGGAGACCTCATCTTTGAGCGTGACCTGGACCAGCTTTCGGAACTTCTGGAGCGCCCGCACCCCGAGTTCTTCGGAGCTCGGCTTAACGATCAGGAAGGAGAGGAACTGCAATGGCTGATTGTTGCAAGTCTCCGAGGAAAGATTAAAGCCCCCACCTCAGAGGGAATTCAGTTCACCTTGAGAGAGAACAACTGGCTCGATGGACTTTCCAGGGCCATGCAGTAAGCTCTTGCCCGTCTATGTGGGCAGAGTATCAATCAGATCAAGGGTACCCGCTTTGAGTTCTGCCCAATGCGTGATGCTATGGGACAACCATTGGAGGCATCATATCACCTTGAGCTGAAGAACCAAGTGGACCACCTCAGCTTCATGATGTATGACCGGTAGAAGGAGTTGGACAATGCCCGTTCCTACGCCAACCACAACTCTGCCATCGTTGTCCAGAAGGATCAGACCATCACCATGCTGGTGAAGGATCGCTAGTATCATCGCCGCCAGCTTGACAAGAAGGAGTATATCATTGCCCGTCTTCGTCATAGGATCCTAGAGTTGGAGGAGACCGTCCACGAGAGGGACATGCATCTCGAGGAGAGGGAGAATGCAGGGGAGGATATCCGTGGAGACCCCTATTCTTACCTTAGTGATGATGATGAATTTCTGGAGGATCAAGCCATGGACTTCTTCACCGATGAGGATGACTTCGCCTTCATTGATGATGAGGATGAGGATGACGAGGACACCAATTCCGAGGAGTAGTAGCACTTGAGCACTAGCGTTAGTGAGTTTTATCCGGTCCCACTGTATCGTACTTTCATAGAATGGTTCTTAAAAATATATGTTTTCCTTGTTCTGGTGTGTGTTTGTACTGTGTGCTATGAATGAATGAAAAGCAAGTTGCTAGAAAAATCTAAGTCAAACTGCAAAAACTTTTGAAAAACAAAACCCCGAACCTTAGAAATTTCCCTCTTTTCTCATGATCTATCTCAATCTTCAGATGCCTCGCGGAGGAAGAACTTCGTCCCCGGACCCAATGTTGCAAATCTTGCAAATGTTGGTTTCTGACCGTGAAGATGAAAGAGTCAAACGTCAAGCCAACTTAGCCACCCTTCAACACATAGCTCAGATGGCCAACAACAACCAAGGCCATGGAAACCAGGACAACCATGGATCAAAGCTCAAGAACTTTCAGAACACCAACCCACCCATCTTCACTAAGTCTGAAGAGCCCCTAGATGTTGATGATTGGCTGCAGACCATAGAGAACAACTTAGAAGTTGCAGGAGTGGAATCCAATGAGAAGGTACTGTTTGCCACCCACTATCTAGAAGGAGATGCAAGAGCTTGGTGGAACAGCGTTCGCGCCATGACTGGAGGACAAATGATGACTTGGGATGAATTCAAAATCAAGTTTAGCAGAAACCATGTGCCACCGAGTTTGATCAAGAGGATGCGAAATGAATTCAGAGAACTGAAGCAAGGGAAAATGACAGTAGTTGAGTACCATGACAAATTTTTGTCATTGGCTAGGTATGCACCGGATGAGATTGACACTGAAGCTAAGAAGAAGGAGAGATTCCTGAATGGTCTGCATGATGAGATGGAGACAGTGTTAGTCAACATTCCATTTGCTGACATTGAAGCCTTAGTGGATTCTTCCATTCAGATGGAAGGCAAGATCAACCAAGCCAATGAGAACCGCAAGCGTAGAATGATGCATCAACCAGGAACCCACCAGACCCCAAAGTACCGTCCCAACCCATCTCCAGGATTTGCCCCAAGAACCAATATACCCCCGATGAACCGCTCGACCTATCCCAACAGTGCAAACCCAAGGCCCAGAGGAAATCACAACAACCCTGGCAACCCCAACAATTTCAATCATGCACCACCCAAGTTCAACAACAACAACGTCGCCACCAACACCAATACTGCCCCAAGGACTGGAAGCAATGATGTGCCTGTTGCAGCAAAGGACAAGTCCAAGTGACTTGTTATGAATGTGGAACCAATGGTCACTATTCCAATGAGTGCCCCAAGAAGACTGCAACAACCCCCAATGTGAATGCCCCAGCTCAGCAGCAGCGTCATGTTCAACCTGGAAGAATATTTGCCCTAGGGAATTCGCTCAACCGCAACGGCCGTCTGATTTTCATGAATGCTGAAGAAGCCAAGAAGCGCCAGATGTCGTGTTGGGTATGTTCTCTATTAACTCAGTACTTGCAAGAGTGTTGTTTGATTCTGGAGCATTGCACTCGTTTGTTACCAAAGAATTTGCATGCACTAGTAAGATTCAACCAACAAAATTTAAGCATGTTATGATAGTTCAAATAGCTGGTTCAACCACCAAAGCTAGACAAATTTGCAAGGCCGTACCTATCGGAATCCATGGCATATATTTTTATGCTGATCTAATAGTACTCGGAACTAAAGGTTTGGAAGTAGTACTAGGAATGGATTGGATGTTGAAACATAAAGGATTAATCAACTGTGCCAAGAAAGCCATAACCATGACCAGTACAGCTGGAATATCAGTAGAGCATGTATCTCAAACCTTGCCCCGTCAATTCAAGTGCAACAAGAGTCTAGCCCAGCCAACCATTGACCAAGTCAGAGTAGTCTGTGAATACCCCGATGTATTGCCCGGTATGCCCCTAGATCGGGATATCGAGTTTATCATTGAACTAATCCCTGGAACCGGACCCGTAGCCCAGAGACCACATAGTATGAACCCGTCTGAATTAGTGGAGCTGAAGAAGCAACTGGATGCTATGCTGGAGATAGGATTGATCCAACCAAGTGCGTCGCCATGGAGATCACCTGTCTTGTTTGTGGATAAGAAGGATGGAGGTAACCGTTTGTGTATGGATTATCAAAAGTTGAATGATGTCACCATCAAGAACAAGTACCCCCTACAGAAGATAGAAGACCTATTTGACCAGTTGATCGGTGCCAAAGTGTTTTCTAAGATTGATCTTAGAACTGGTTATCATCAACTCGATATTCACGCAGAGGATATTCCAAAGACTGCCTTTACCACCAGATATGGATTGTATGAGTATATTGTCATGTCTTTTGGATTAACCAATGCCCCCTCTTATTTCATGAACCTCATGAATAAGATTTTTATGGACTTCCTGGATAAGTTTGTCATTGTTTTCATCGATGACATTCTGATCTATTCCAAATCAGAAGAAGAACATGAGCTACACCTGAGGACCATCCTTGGAACCCTTAGGGAGCATCAGTTGTATGCCAAGTTTAGCAAATGTGAATTCTGGTTACAGGAGGTAGGATTCCTCAGACATATTGTATCAGCCGGAGGAATTGCCGTTGACCCCGCAAAGGTGAAGGATGTTGAAGATTGGCAAGCCCCAACCACTCAAACCCAAGTTCCTGCATTTCTTAGATTAGCGAGATATTACCGCAAGTTCTTAGAAGGATTCTCGAGCATCGCAAGACCCATGACCCAATTGTTGAAGAAGGATAAGAAGTTTGAATGGATGGAAAAATGTGAAGCGAGTTTTCAAGAACACAAGAAAAGATTGATCTCAGCCACAATCTTGATCATGTCGGATATTACGAAGCCTTTTGATGTGTATTGTGACGCATCCAAGATCGGTCTCGGATGTGTGCTAATGCAAGAGTGCAAAGTCATATCATATCTATCCCGACAACTGAAGCAACATGAGAAAAATTATCCTACCCATGACCTTGAACTAGTAGTTGTAGTTCTAGCCCTGAAGACATGGAGGCATTACCTTATGGGAAACCATTGTGAGATTTATTCAGATCACAAGAGCCTAAAGTATATTTTCACCCAAAAGGAGCTGAATATGAGGCAGAGAAGATGTATAGAGTTAATCAAGGACTATGATTTGGACATCCACTATCACCCCGGTAAAGCCAATGTGGTAGCAGATGCCCTTAGCAGATTGCCGTGCCACTTGAACTCCATGATTCTAAAGGAGCAACCAAGTTTTCACAAGGAGTTGGAAGATTTTAGAATGTAATTAGTAAGTGAAGCATTTTTGGCTAGCATAGAACTTCAACCCACTTTGATCAGTCAGATCAAGGAGGCGCAAAAAGGAAATGCTAGTATCGACAGAATCAAACATCGCATCGGTACCGGCAAAGTACCTGGATTCACCGAAGATGAAGAAGGAGTTTTGTGGTACAAAGGACGTATCTATGTGCCAACAGACTCTAAATTGAAGCAATATATTTTTAAAGAGGCCCATGATACCCTTTATTCTATCCACCCCGGAGGAACGAAGATGTATCAAGATTTGAAGGAGCAATTTTGGTGGCATAAGATGAAGATAGAAATCAGAAGCTACATAGCCAAGTGTGATATCTGTCAGAGAGTCAAGGCGGGACATCAGAGACCCGCAGGACTAATGCAACCACTGTAGATTCCGGAATGGAAATGGGATTCCGTAGGAATGGATTTTATCACTGGTTTGCCTACATCTAGTAGGGGGGAAAACTCTATTTGGTTCATAGTTGATAGACTGTCCAAAGTCGCCCATTTATTACCTATCAAGACCACTTACCAGAGTTCGAAGCTAGCAGAGTTGTACATTGCTAGAATCGTCAGTTTGCACGGAGTCCCCAAGAACATTGTATCGGATCGAGGAACTCAGTTTACCTTGAGATTTTAGAAGAAAGTCCAAGAAGTATTAGGAACCCTACTAGATTTTAGCACAACTTATCACCCTCAGACTGATGGACAAACGGAGCCAGTAAATCAAATACTCGAAGATATCTTGAGAGCATGTATGCTAGAGTATGGATCAAAATGGGAAGATTATCTGCCATTCATAGAATTTTCATACAACAACATTTATCAAGCCAGTTTGCAAATGGCCCCATTTGAATTCATGTATGGAAGGAAGTGTCATACCCTTTGAATTGGTCGGAAGTAGGAGAGAGTCAGATTTTCGGACCCGACATCCTACGAGAAGCAGAAGATAAAGTTCACAAGATCCATAAGCACCTCAAGACCACCCAATCCAGACAAAAGAGTTATGCCGACAAGAGACGTCGAGACATATCTTTCAATATCGGAGATTTTGTGTATCTCAAAGTGTCACCTTTGAAAGGAATGCAACGTTTCCAGCTCAAGGGAAAGTTAGCCCCCAGATATATTGGGCCCTTCAAGATTCTGAATCATCAAGGACAAGTATCGTATCAACTGGAAATGTCAGAGGAGATGTCAGCCGTGCATAATGTGTTCCAGATATCGTTACTTTGCAAATGTTTAGAAGTCCCGGAGAAGACCAAAGTTTTCAAGAACATTGATCATCGAACCATAGAGATCAACGATGACCTGACGTATCCCTAAGTACCCATCCGTATTTTGGAGGAAGCTTTCAGAACCACCAGGACCTGAATCATCAAGTTTCTCAAATTTAGTGGAGTAGCCACACTTAAGAAGAAGCTGTTAGAGGTCTCAACCTAATAAGGTAGATTCCTCCTGTGTTTACAATGCTAGTCCCTGGATCAATAGCTAGCATCCACAGTTTAAGATGAAATATCAAGATACAATGGTCATAACATAACTATATAACCAGAAATAACATAATTTTATTACATCATACATAGCTCATTTGGCTATTACATTACATGGCAGCGGAATAATTATAATCATGGGGTCCTTCATCTTCAAAGTGCCACAGGCAGATGTTGGTTGTAGACTTTGTAATCCTAATCAAACAATCTTCATTAAAATCAATCAAACCTGCAACATTACAAGTTACAGCCACGAGGGTCAATACATTTGAATTGTATTGGCAAGTTTCACTGTTATGTATAATATAAGTGGATCCTATCATTACATGCAAATTTGGTTAAGTAGGGTTTTAGGCTCATTTGCATAAAGCAATATTTTATCCTATCTTTTAAAAAAATGGTTTTGGTCCTTTGTCAAATCTCTTTTCCAAGTTCCTTGAACTCCTTGGTAGAAACTCAAGTGTTCAAGTCCTTGTCAAAATTCCTTGAGCACCTTGGTAACCCCAAGTGCATCAAGTTTTATAATATCTCATGAGTTCCTTGGTAACCCCAAGTGTTCATGTTTTCATCAAAATCTCTTGAGCACCTTGGTAACCCCAAGTGCATCAAGTTTTACAAAATCTCTTTGAATTCCTTGGTAGACACACAAGGGCATCAAGTTTTTATTTTTAGAAGTTGGAATGTCGAGATCTCCCATAGTTCAAACTTTTGTTGCTCAGTATTGTCCATAACCGGGGACACGGCTAAGTACTTAGATTTTATTAACTTCTGCAGAAGGAGTACACTTTACCCACATGTCACAATCCCATCTTGTTGCCACGGTGGCCTCTGGATTAGTGCTCACCAAGATGGAGTACCGGCAGACTGAGAGTGTGACGAAGTCTTTCCAAAAGGTCCTCCCATACATCATTGCTAGCTTGTCTTCAGCCCCCATGAAGCATTCCAGATCCCCATGTCCGGTAACTAAAGACAATGTATGGGTCTTCCTAATGTAGTTGACTAAGCCAGAGCCATAATAGCATGTGGTTGCACACGAAAGCCACAATTGGAGAAACATGTTCAATCTCTAAGTTTCCTAGGTGGTTTTCTTTTGGAGCACAACACAAAGTGATTCCCATAGACATGGTTCCTTTTGTTGCCACCTTCTCCAAAACTTAACGTATCCACCACCTAGGTGGTTCATTGAGTCCTTGTTTTATTATGCAAAACATAAGTCCTTTTCTCAACCTTTGTAAAATCTCATCATGTATCTCTTTTCAAAATAAAGCATGGCTAAGCATGTACAACTACAATATTTTCACTAAGGAGTGTATAGGGAATCCTATTAGGATTTAGCATAGCATAAGTATAAAGATATCTTTTTCATGCATGTTTTCATAATCCACTAAGTATAATGAAAATAGTAGGGCATTTGTATGATAGTGTAACTTGCCTTTTTGGTAGGGAATGAGGGTTTACTCCTTGATCTTGCTAGTCTCACACTTTGCTAATTTTACTACAATCAATCAAACAAGCATAGTATCAAGTAGCATTCCAAACCAATATTCAAACAACATTTCACACATACACAAAGCAATGGATTCTAAGTCATGCATGGGAACATGCTTAAGATGGTTTTATTCACAAGGGAGGTCTCCACTAGGCTTATAACTTTGTAAGGTCCAAATTGGTCATTTACCAAAATGGCAAAGTCATTTGCAAATGTGTTTTATCCTTAAACCATTTTCAAAACCTTTCATTATTTTATGTGGTGAAAAATATTTTCTTATCAAAGCAAAACTTTATGTTTTTCACAAAATGAGTTGCCATTGCAAAACTTGGTGTTTTTGGATCAGTAGGTTTGGTCCAAACCATTTTCTCAAAGTTTTCCTTCCATAATCATTCCCATAATAAAATCAATAATTTTATTTGGCTAGAAATTGGCTAAGTCAAATACTCCAACCTGAATTTTATCAAAATCATTTTTAACACCAAGGGTTGGTTCCTAGGGTCAGTAAGGTCACAACAAACCATTTTGCAAAGGTTTTAATCCAAAAATCATTTTTAAACATTTTTTCTAATCTACACAAGTACACAAATGTTTCTGCAAATTCAAATAAGCTAACAGATACTATTTGCTAAACAATTACACAGTTGGCTAGGGCTTGCTCTCCTGAATCCAACGACATAAAATTTGTAAAATTTGGACGTGTGGTTTGAAAGTTACAAGGGTTTGAAATTCACAAACAAATCTGTTTTCAAATCTGATTTTAGATCTAATATAGGCCACGTCGGCGTCGTGATTGGTCGATACGGTTAAATGCGATCGCGTCTGCGGACCGCAGATCTAGTTTGATCGCAGCGGCGTATGCACTTTCGCTGTTAAGTGAGACTATCGTGAGTGTCAGATCTTGATCGACGGCTATGGGGTGCTTGACCATAGACCAGCGGCGCTGGCGATCTTTGGCGAGCGACCAGGTGCAGTGGCCGGTGAAATAGGAAGCGCGGTAGAATAAGGAGATGCTCACCAGAATCGCGGGATCGTGGTGAAGCTCAAGGTACTCGCGAGAAGGCAAGGGGCGCACGGGTGTCGTCGGAATTCCTCGCCGGAGATGCTCTGGTTCTCGGTTGCGGTCGACGCTGGGCGAGGCTACTGTGGTTCGCCAAGCAAGGCGAGGGTGTGTTAGACGCAGACGGCTGGAGATGATGTGAGCATCCATGGAAAAGCTAGGGGCGATCGAGGCTTAGGGAAGTTTGACGGAGACGAGATGACAGCGCTGCAGTCGTCCATCAAGTCGAGGTTACAGGGCACCCGCGGTTGAACGGAAGGCATGGGCAGAAGCTCCAGGGGCTGGGGAGTGTGTGTGCTTGGTCAATGAGGAAAGGGGAGGTCTGGTTTCGCCGGAATCGTCACCGGAACATCATCGGACAGAGGGCGGTGTCTGCCCAAATCGACTGGGGCAGAGAGAGGGAGTGGTCTGGGGGAAATGGAGGAGAAGGCGCTGGCGCTTAAAACAGCGTGGTTGCAGGAGGGATTAACTGCGGCGTTAACTCGAATTGATCCTCGCAAATTCATCGCAGAAACGTAAGAGAGGAACTGGTCTGCGAGGGAGGGGTGAAGGAGACGATGAACATGGAAAATGGGCCTACCAGTCAGTGGGAAAAGGAGAGAGGGGGAGGTCCACTAGTCAGTGGCTTTGCGGGTTAGAGAGTTGGTGCCAAACGTTTTCTTCGGGAAAAAGAAGTTGGGCTGGTTGGTGGGCTTCCTGGGCTGGGGCAGCTGGGCCAGTCTGTTTATACATTTTTTTTTTCTTCTCAGTTCTTTTTCCTTTTCTATTTCTATTTTTCTGTTTTGAAATTTCAAACAAATAAACAATGTTCAAATCAATTCAAACAACACCCAAACTTTGTAATATTGAAATTAGTTCTGTTCAGTAACATGAACCAAAATCCAAATTCAAATTAATAATTTAAATAATAGGGTCCATTAATAATTAACTAATTAGATGTATAAATTATTAAATCCGTAGGTTTTGATTTAATTCAAAGCTCCACTTGAGAACTAAATAAATTTTAAACCATTCAGTAGGTTGTATTTGAATTTAAGGAATATTTGGAAAGCTTGTTTTAAAATAAAATAACATTTTGTTATATAGGGTCCATTAATAATAAAATAAAATTGGACCTTGGTTATTAAATCAAAATAGGATTTGATTTATTTCAAAGCTTTTATTTAAATCCCAATCTTTTCTAAAACCAAATTAGTAAGTTTTATTTGAAAGTAAAGAATACTTGAAAAGCTTGTTTTAAAATAAAATAAAATAACCTTTTATTTTAGGATCCATTTAATGATTAAATTCAATAGATCTTCATTATTAAATCAATTAGGATTTATTTGAATTATTTATTTTGAAATCTAAAATAAATCCAAAACACTTCTGTGGGTTTTATTTGAGAAAATAAAATACTTAGAAAACTTATTTAAAATAATCTAATAAGTTTTGATGTTTTAATAAAAAGGGTAAAACTTTTTATTTGAATAAAATTTGGATATTAATTCCTTATTATTTTATTTAACCAATCCTTTATTATTTTTATCAAAACAAAACATTTTTATTTCAAAAGCTTGGCCAAGGTTTAATTTGGCTTTATAAAATAATCTTCATTTATAAATCCACCTTTTCTTTTGAAACCAAATCTTTTATTAAAGGATCCAAAATAGTAATTCCAAAACATTTTAATTTCCTTTATTAAATGTTCATCTTTATGAATCCCTTTAGGATTTTATTTAATTCAAATGGGTTTGAAGTTACAATTAAATTCAAAAAGTTTCTTCTGGCTCTGAAAATTAAACAAAGTTTTATTTTATTCATTTATTTTCACATGACAAGATTTGGAAAATCTTGGGATGTGACAGAAGCTACCTGGGAACGAGAAGATTACATCAAGATGGAGTTTCCCGATCTCTTTAAATCCTATTTTTCTTTTTCTTCTTTCTCAAATCTCAGGACGAGATTTTTTTAAGGAGGGAAGATTTGTAACATCCCAAAAATATTGATCAAGGATTATCAAATTCCAATCACCAAAATTAGGGTTAACAAAAAGTTTTGTTAATTAAAATCATTATGAATGCATGTGTGTATGTGATGAATGTATGAATGCATGAATGGACTTGTGTGATTGTTGTGAATAGCAAGGAATGGATTAAAGATGAAAACAACATCATCTAAATCAATTCCAAGCAGAAACAAAACAAGAGAAATTCAAAAACAAACAAAACAAGCAAATGGTCATTTTTGCCAATCTTGCTCACTAGGCCACTTTGAGTGTTTCTAGTCCAAGATTTCAAACAGAAACAATTCCAATTTTTTCACCCCTTGCTAGACCAAGTAAAAGTGAACCCAAGCCCACTTTGCAAACTCACAGAAACATTTGGCAACTTGATTCAAATGACATTTCAAAATTGAATCTATATCATATGTGAAGATCACCAATTCTCAAAAACCAGCTAAACCAGTGCACCTTGACAAAACCAATTAAGCAGAGACTACCTAGTATGTGACTAGTACACTCACCAATTTTTATCCAAAAATTCAAATTCAAATCTCTTTCGGCCATTTCATCAAACACCTTCTGAGCACAAATCAAAATAAACAACAAACACTATTGTGAGCAGTGTATGTGCCTAACTTGTCTCCCCTTTAGCTCATAGCACACTCTTAGTAGATCATCAAGTTCATTTAACAAGCTCTAGCTCACTGTAAGCTTGCCATTGTCATCAATGGTGACCATTGTCGAGCCTAACTTGCCACCCCATTGTCAACAGCAAGCTAGGAGCCTCACCAAGCCTAGCCACATTGTTTGGGACACAAGCCACCGTCCACTGCCACCCTCTGTCCAATGCCCAAGAACTGCCAGCCCCTGGACCACCCTAGAACCGCCACGCCATATACGTGCCAGCCAGATGCGCGGCGCCGGCCGCGCTCGAAAGCACAACCACGCCGCGCCGGGCGCCATGCGTGCGTGATCACCACCGCCCCAGGAACCGCCCAGACATTAACGTTCGTCGCCGCGCGACCATGACAGCCCGTGCGCCATTAATTTTCCCGTCAGACCCGTCGAGAGCATTGCAGCGTTCCGACCAAATTGCACCACCCCACGCCTTACCACCATGCCGTTGAGCTTCACTGGGAGACAGTGCACCGTCCCCTACCCCCAACAATGTCGTTAGCTCACTGTAACGACGACCAGGACGAGCTCCACCCGCACCCTTCGGTCCCCTCTTGGCACTATAAATAGAGGCCTTCCCCGTTTGATTCCAGCACACCATCTCACTCCCCACCTCTCACTGATCACACCCACTCATCCCCGGAGCAAGGCGAGCACCAGGTGGTCGGAATTTCGCCGGAGTCTGCCGTGGAGGAGGAGAAGAGGCGCCGTTGATTGGAGACGCCCCAGGAGGAGCCACCGGTACCAGGAGGATCGCCGTCTTTGACTTCGTCGTTCGCCCCCATCGCCGACTCTCGCCTGATCCACGGTGAGCCCCCACAGACCCCCACTGGCCGCGCTAGGGTTCAGTCTCGCCGGCGCTGCCCGACAGAGATGACAAGCCCCAACTTTAGATTAGATGTTGATCGCATGGTTCAGATTGCCCCGTACCCCTTCGCACCCCCTGTCTCGCTGACTGGTGGGGACAACCACTTAAACCCACCCCCGCGCGCGCTGTGTGCAGTGGGCCGGACCAGTTAACTCCCCGCGTGACCCAGTAGTTTGAATTTAGGTTTTTCCATTTAGTTTCAAACATAGTTCTGTCTCTAGACTCAAAAATCAACCCAGATCGATTCACTTAACCAAATTGCATGAAACTAATTTTGGTAGAAAGGTACTGGAATTATTAATTCAAATCATTTGGATTTGTAGATCACCTATAGTAAAAGTAACAAGGCAGAGACTCTTCTCCATTCAAACATTTTTCAAAATTCAACCATAAAAGCTTTTGAGTTGATTCCAACTCTCAAAAATCACATTTAACAATACCTTTCTAAATATATAAAAATATCTAGGTTTACTTGCAGAAATAATGGACAAGTAATAAAAGAATGCCCCATAGGCATTTCTAGTCACTCTATTTAATTAAAATAAAAAGGTTAAACCTTATTAAATTGTGACACCACTTTAAATCACATTCCCAATTACTGAAATATGTGGTGATGACATGTGTCAACATGATCCCATGTTTTAGTTGGAGAATATTAAATCTTAAGTAGTTTTTCAATGAGTAGAAATTACTTTTCTAAAATAAAATAAATAAAACTATTGCCTTAATCTTTGTGATAATAGTGATGATGCTAGATCATCTAGTGTGAACCTTTGTGTGCTAAATAGAGTAACTAAGAATTGTTTGGTGATTGTGTACCTCGTATTTATTTATAGATGGTAGTACCGACCAAGGATACGAGGAGGAAGAAGAATACTACGAGGAAGAAGCCGAGGAGAACTTCAACCATTGCACTGCACAAGGCAAGCTATCTAATACAAGATACTATCTTAGTAAGCTAAGCTAAACCATGCAAGTCTTACTTGCAAGCTTACACCTACAAGATAATCTATGCAATGCATTATGCATGCCTTGATTATACAAATTGACGATACCCAATCCTAGTTTGACTTGCAAGCTTAGTTATTTTATTTCTTTATCAAAGCTTTCTATTTGAGTTTACTTAGTGACTTGTAGATTTTGGAAAGATATTTAAAGGTAGCATAAAGAGCATAAAACTTGACCGAAGTTAGATAAATCTTGATGTCATCCCGAAGCATGAGATTGAACTTAGATAAGTCACACTTGATTATCACGCCTCATTAGTTTTACCCCACTTGTAGTTGCTAGTGCTAAGTATAAAACTTGATCACTTTAGATGGGAATACTTGGTGAAAATGATTATGAAAACCTTAGAATGATGAGTCATTCTAATGAAATGTTTTGCCATGTGTTCTTGAACACTAGATGATTTTGATGATGAAAATGTTGAGGCATGAGCCTTAGCCCTTTATAAAACTGATGGTTGTCTGGATGCGATACCATTTCAATTTTACCGTCCAACGACAATACCCGAAATTTGGGTAGGGCTTGACTGGAAGTTTATATACCTTAGTATGGGTTCCCTTGCGGCCAAGGTTTGAGCTGAGGCTACCTTGTGAAGATTATCCACCTGTGCAGTTCCCAAGATGACAGTTGGTCATGTTGGGAGGCCAAACTCATAGGAGAGGTGCCTATACTAGGGAGTGTAATTGAAAGGTTAGGATTGATTATCCGTATACTGAGTATGGTGAATTTAGGATTGTTCCTGACAGATGTATATAATATTGTGGTGAAAGTGTACCACCTCTGCAGAGTATCAAACTATTCGAATAGCCGCGTCCGCGATTATGGACAGTTGGAGTGGCCATACTGTTTCGTCGTCAGATGTTTTCAAAATGACTTGTGAAATGAATCATGACTTTGACTTGACCACAACAGGGTTGTGATATGAAAAGTCAAGTTCCACTTAGGTGTTATAAAAGTTTCAACTAGCTTTCTTTGCTTCTAAACTCAGTTAGAGATAAATCTGGCTTTTTGCAAAACAACCTAGAGCCTAGTACTTTCTACTCAAAACCCCTTCACTTGTTAGTATTAGTTTGCGAGTACTGAAAGAGTACTCATGGATTTGTCCCTGGCTATTCCCGTGGCCAGACAATGAAGAGGACTATCAGGAGGACGGACCGCAGGAAGGTTACGACAACTTGGATCATCTCCCATCGTCAGCATTGCCTGTGACCATGAAGATGGAGCTTCGCCCATGCTATCGTTATTATATTATTCCGCTGCTTGATTTGTACTAAGACTGGATCATGAGATCCTTTATTTGTTGTAAGACCTTATGTATAATTTGTAATGGATGATGTACTGTGATATCCAATCTATTATGTATAGCAAAAATGGTAATCCTGGGATTGCGATGTATGGCATAACAGGCATCTGGGATTAAAAATCCGGGTGTTGACAGGCGCCAAAAGAAGCACAGGAGAAATAATTCATATGGATATATGCGGTCCGTTTCCTATGACATCTGTGGATGGCTATGACTCTTTCATAACATTCATGGATGATTATTCGCGTTATGGTTATATTTATCCTATTAAAGAGCGTTCAAAATCATTGGAAAATTTAAGATATTTAAGGCTGAAGTTGAAAATAAACATAGTTTAAAGATTAAAGTAGTAAGGTCCGACCATGGAGGCGAATACTACGGCCGGCATACCCCATATGGCCAAGTTCCTGGACCCTTTGCAAGGTTTCTATAGGAACATGGTATAGTCGCCCAATATTCAACATCGGGCGAGCCTCGGAAGAATGGAGTAGCTGAAAGACAAAACCGTACCTTGATGGATATGGTGAGAAGCATGTTAAGTTACTCCACCTTACCGATTGTTTTGTGTATGGAGGCGTTAAAACCCGCCATACACATACTTAATCGTGTTCCCAGTAAATCGGTGTCTAAAACACCATATGAGTTATGGGCTAGTCGCGAACCTTCACTCAATTATTTGCGAGTGTGGGGTTGTCCAGCTGAGGCAAAACTCTTCAACCCAAGCCTTGGGAAGTTAGATCCCAATACAGTAAGTTGCCATTTCATTGGCTATCCAGACAAGTCAAAAGGTTATCGTTTCTATTGTCTAGACAGAATTACTAAGTTTGTAGAAACGAGACACGCTGTGTTTCTGGAGGATCAGATGATCAGGGGGAGCACGGTATCCCGAGAAATCAACCTTGAGGAGAAGCGGGTGCATGCACCCACTCCGATGATTCAGGGACCATTTTTATCGATACCTGCTGCTGCACCGACACAGGACAATGTCGATGTGACACCTGTTGTTAGTTCTCCCGTGGCAACAATGAATGAAAATGAAGACCCTGTTACCACACATGAGGGAGAGCCGCATACCCCACACGAGAATGTGCGGGCGAGACCCTTAGAAGGTCTCAAAGAACTAGAAAGCCAGCTATTCCTAACGATTTTGAGATCTATGTCAGTGAAGAAGTTCAAATGGAGGGTGATCCCACCACATTTGAAGAAGCCATTAAAAGTCCTCACTCATCGAAGTGGCTTGAAGCCATGGAAGATGAAATGAGATCCATGAGTAGCAACAGAGTCTAGGATTTAGAAGAAATTCCTGAAGGAGCCAAAACAGTAGGCTGTACATGGGTCTACAAAACAAAATGTGACTCTAGAGGGAATATTGAAAGATATAAATCACGACTTGTTGCTAAGGGCTTCACCCAAAGAGAAGGAATAGATTACAATGAGACATTTTCTCCAGTCTCAAGTAAGGATTCTTTCAGAATCATAATGGCTTTAGTGGCACACTATAATTTAGAATTGCATCAGATGGATGTAAAGACGGCATTCCTAAATGGAGACTTGGAAGAAACTATTTACATGGCACAACCCAAGGGTTTTGTCGTGAAAGGAAAAGAACGTTTGGGATGTCGCCTGAAGAAATCCATTTATGGATTAAAAAAGGTCTCCAGACAATGGTACTTAAAGTTCCATGAAACAATTAGGAAGTTTGGGTTCGATGAGAATGAGGAGGACAATTGCGTATATGCAAAGTTCAAGAATGGGAAATTCATTTTCCTTATCCTGTATGTGGATGACATTCTACTCGATAGTAGTGATGTTAGTCTACTATTGGATACGAAGAAGTTCTTGTCCTCGAACTTTGATATGAAAGATCTTGGTGAATCTTCATTCGTTCTAGGAATTGAAATTCATCGAGATAGAGAGAAGGGGTTTTTAGGGCTATCGCAGAAGGCATACTTAGAGAAGATTCTGAAGAAGTATAAAATGCATGCGAGTAATGCTACGCCTGCTCCTATAGTCAAGGGCGATAGATTTGGGAATTTTCAGTGTCCCAGGAACCAATATGAGATCGATCAAATGAAAGAAGTTCCATATGCTTCTGCTGTCGGAAGCTTGATGTATGCTCAAGTGTGTACACGCCCTGACTTAGCTTTTGTTACCGGGGTACTTGGCAGATTCCAAAGTAATCCAGGGATAGATCACTGGAAAATGGTAAAGAAGGCATTGTGTTATGCAAAAGGCACAAAAGACCTCATGCTAACATACAGAAGAACTGATTCCCTTGAGATAGAAGGGTATTCATATGCAGACTATGCGGGAGATGTAGATGAAAGAAAATCCACGTCAGGATATATATTTACTCTCGCGGGTGGAGCTATATCGTGGAAAAGCTTCAAGCAAACCATCACGGCATCATCCATGATGGTAGTTGAGTATGTAGCATGTTATGAGGCCACGGGGCAAGCAAACTGGTTAAAGAAGTTTATACCCGGGTTGAGAGTGGTGGACAGCATTCAAAGACCACTCAAAATGTACCGCGACAATGAGCCAGTAGTATTCTATGCTCACAACAATAAGTCAAGTGTTGCTGCCAAACACATTAACATTAAGTTTTATGTTGTGAAAGAAAGAATCCAGGATCATACTATAAGTTTAGAGCATATAAGTACAAAAGAAATGCTCGCGGATCCGCTCACAAAAGGCTTACCACCCAGTGTGTTTAGAGAACACTTAGCCGGCATGGGTTTAAGGGAAAGCCTATGATACCTGGATATTAAGGGCCTAGAACAAGAATCTGTTTCAAAATAGAGAGGTGTATAGTGCTTGTTGAATCTATGGTGCGTAACTAACCATTATGACGAGACATGCTCTATATGTTGATCTGTGATGAAATGGGTACCAAAGTATAGGTTTAAAGTATAAGTTGTATGAAAGATGAGATCAAGGGAGAGAATGTTAGGTTGATCTCCCGCGTTCGGCCCAACGGCCCGAACGCATTGGTCTCGCACCCTGATCGGGGGCGCCCAACGTCGCAATCGTTGGTGGGCCCCTGTCGCGCAACGCATATAAAGAGGTGGGGTCCGGGGGCACGAACGCCAAGGTTCGTCGTGCCCACTCTCCCCACCGAAAACCCTAAACCCATATCCACCGATCTAGCTTGCGCTGTAGCGGCGGGAATCACCCCTCACCGCCGCCACCATTCCGACGAGCTCAATGGCGAGCTCATCGTCGACCCCAAAAGCCTATGGTAAGGCTATATCTCTCGTATACTCCCTAGATCGACCACTAGAGGTCCTAGCAGATCTATCATACATGATTTTTCTACTGAATCCCAATGTACAATTCAACATCTTCTGCAATTAGTTGACTTGGAAAAATGACACCTTCATCATCAAGTGAATAAACCACTGGATCTGCTATCTAGGGAAGAGGATTTTGATCATCACAAAATGTGTTTATTCTACCAGAAGGTTTCTTTTTTCCCTTCCTAATAATGTCTAAAATGGACGGCTTTTCCTCACAACTGTCCAACATTTGCAGCGCCTTACCCATTGCATCTAGTAGCTCATATCCTGCCAGCCCATTTTCCTCTTCCTTCAAATGATACATGGAATCTTTGATTCCATAGCCCTTGGCCTCAATTAGAGCTAACAAGTTCAAATATGTGATATCAGACCGGACAATCTTCCTCTCTAAATTCTCATGGCCCTCAAAATGTAACATGATACTCCACAAATCATCGTCCAAACTACACAATTTGAATAATATATTAAATTTTACAGTTTTCAAAACCTAAATTAGCTCAAAATGTGCATCTCGGAGTGGGAGGGGGTGACAATAACTTACTCAACGCCACCCCAGAGGTGTTCCAGTGTTGGCTCTACAAGGGATTGGCCTCCTTCCTGACCGCCACGAAGGCTGCCGCCAGCAGCCAACCGGGTTCGAGCTCCCGTAGGTCTCCCCCAAATTAGCTAGGGGAAACCCACCTCCGCCTCCGCTAGCACCTCCGCTTCTCTCTCCGCCATCGTCGTCGTCTTCTCTAGCGACACTGCCACCACCACGAGTCACCATAGCCATGGAACGAGCTGAAGCACATGAAGCGTGCACGGCAATGGATTGAACCAGCCGCCTCTGACAACTAACCTCACGACAACGTCGTTAACGTCCATCCGCACTTGACCATTGCCCATCGCACGTCGGCCTGAGGGTGGCCACTCTTGTCAGAACGAGCGTCAAATGTCCTAAGATGATGGATTAGTGTTGTTTGGTAGTCTTTTGCAACAATTAGGAAGAGATTTGGTAGTTTTTTTTTCGAAAAAGATCTGAAAAGTGGTAGTTTTTTTTAAAACCTAGCCTGAAAAGTGGTAGCAAAATGCAATTTTCTCCATTTCAGGACATGATCATGGATGACGTAAAGAATCCTATAATCATTGACCAGAATTATTGCATGGCGGTCTATCCTTTGAAGCCTAATCGTGTAAAAAGCTAAGTTCGGCGGTGGAGTTCGGCAATGTTTGGTTCAAGAATATACTACTAGGAGGTATGAGTGCCACCGAAGATGCTGCCAAGTTAGATTGCAGTGACATATTGTTGCAAGAAAGATGCGAAGCTCGCTTTCAGTGAGCGTCACAAGGGTGCACAACGAGCATATGCAACAATACGGAACTAAAAGAATCCTGCACGTATGTCATTCCGAAGACCTGCTGAAACAACGAGGCATGGTTGTTTCTTCAATCTTTGTTTTACTTGTAATCAAAAAATACATTCTGGAGACAGAGTGGAGATTTATGTATTGTAGTTAGTACTTCCTCCGTCCTAAAATAAATGTCTCAAAATTATCAAAATTTGCATGAATTTAGACACTATTTAGTATATAAATTTATTCAATTTGAAAAACCTAAGACAACTATTCTGGGACAGAGGGAGTATGTTTTTTATATAGATCATGGATTGTACGTGACTTATCATTACTGGGACATGAATAGAAGCCGCCAGCATTTTCTTGGCTAATTAAGAACTCAATGACCAACACATTGCATTACAACCTGTTATTTGCATGCTTCGGTTAGCTGTGGTGACAACCGGGTTTATCACTTTCACAGGATAATTGGATTACATCTGTAAGCCTCTGGCACATCCTGTCAGCCTTTGAATTTCTAGTGGCAGATCTAACCGGTCAGAAGTGGATCTCTTGCGGGTAGAAGCCAAATTTCTCTCCGTAGCTTCCTAATACTTGAAAGCCTCAACAAAGGTTTGTTCACCTCCTTACTCCACAACTTCACGCCTGCAAGAAAATGACCTCGCTAAAACCTTAGAAGTCTCCAGATCGGCAACCTTGGATCGAGCCACATGCCTTTCCTTTCTCAGCTAAGATCCTATAACTGAAAGCTCTGTTCCCTAATATTCAGAAACCTAACTGAAAAGGTCAACATTCAAATGCTTTCTTTCCCCCAATGACTTGTCATTACCACTGATGAGGTGCACACTAAATCATCACTTTCACAAGCCTGTGGGTTGGACATCTGTAAGGGTTTAAACATTCATGCAAGGTTAGTGGTTCTGAAGAGTGCAGCACCGAAGAAAATGCATGTAATTTTCAGATGATTTGGCTTTACAGTGAGTGCTCCAGGTGTCCTTAAATTTTGTAGTAAGAATCTCGAAGGCCAAGCCGAGCTAGCTGGAAGCAATGGCCAAAACATTGTTTCAAGCACATTTATCTTGACTCACCCACCGATAGAATCTTCTACTGCTAGGCTCCAACTATCTATGCCAACTAAGATAATCAACCAGAAGCAACCTGAGCTGAGAACATGATCCAAGATCTCCAGCCCAACTTAGCACCTATAAATAATCCTCATGATGGAATGCATGATCCTCATCAATAGCCCAAGAGCACATGCTAGGAAGGCATCCTTGTTCTTGCACAAATGGCCTCTCATGTGCTCCTTTTCTCTGCACCCCTTCTAGTGCCATTGTTCTTGTGTTGTGTTCTTGCCAAGGGGGACATGACAGTGATCCCTTCGAAAAATGGGGCTGATCACAGAGGTAGGTCTCTACAGTCCAATAAGGTCTTCGATGTGCTGAGGTATGGGGCTCATGGGGATGGACGCCACGACGATACACTGGTATGTATAATGCAACACCACCTCAAAAAAAAAATGCAGACATGATTTGTTTTAGTACAAATGTAGTGGATATGAAACGCTTACCATGGTTTTTGCGCATCCCCTTCTTGTAGGCATTGTTGAAGGCGTGGGCTGCAGCTTGCTCCTCTCCTCATCCTGGCATTTTGCTCATTCCCAAGGGAAAAAAATGCCTAACGAAGCATGTAACCTTTTCTGGCCCATGCAAATCCAGTATCAAGTTAATGGTGAGATAGATGAACAATAAGAACATGCATGTTTTCTATTCTTTCAAAACAATTGCAAAGAAAAATCTCAAATTCCACCAAATTCCAGATAGAGGGTACTTTGGTGGCTCCTCCAAAGAGATCGTACTGGATCGAGGATACCATTAGGCACTGGATTTTGTTCAATACTGTGAGAGGTCTTACCGTCACTGGTGGTGGGACTATTGATGGAAATGGCAAGATTTGGTGGCAGAGTTCCTGCAAAACAAACCCAAAGCTCGTAAGTACATTGAACTTGTAAAATTTTCAGTAATGAAATGCATCTCCAAGCACTAGAAATATTTAATTTTTTTTCTCCTGAAAGCTTTCTAATAGTATGAATTATTCTTTTCTTTTTCCTTTTCAGCCTTGCAGGCAAGCTCCAACGGTACGTGTGTGCCCTTTCTGTTCGTCTTATCTTGCGCATTCCAGTGGAGTAGCATTGTTTTCTCCTTTACAACTTGATGACTATGTTTCCTTTCAACATCCAGGCTTTGACGTTCTACTCGTGCACAAATCTGAAAGTAGATAACTTGCAACTTCTGAACAGCCAACAAATCCACATGTCAGTAGAGCGCTGCACCGATGTAAGGTTGACCCGCCTAGCAATCACAGCACCCAGCACTAGCCCCAACACTGACGGCATCCATATCGCCCATAGTCAGCATGTGAAGGTCACCAACTGCGCAATCAAGACTGGCGACGACTGCATGTCGATCGAGGATGGAACTAACAATCTACACGTTAAGAACATTGTGTGTGGACCAGGGCATGGCATCAGCATCGGGAGCTTAGGCGATCGCTACTCTGAAGCTCGGGTTGAAAACATCACCATCGACGGGGTGCGACTGCGTGGCACCACAAATGGAGCCCGTATCAAGACGTGGCAGGGCGGGCGGGGTTATGCAAGGAACATTGTGTTCCAGAACATGATCATGGAGAATGTATGGAACCCAATCATTATTGACCAAAACTACTGCGACTCGGCTACACCATGTAATAAACAGGTACATAAACTCGATGACCAAGTGGGTATTATTATTTATCTGTTTAATTTATCATACATATAACCTGGTGTGGATTTCACAGAGATCGGCAGTGGAAGTGAGCCATGTCCTGTTTAAGAACATCAGGGGTACAAGTGCCTCAACAGAGGCTATCAAGCTGAGTTGCAGTAGAGATGTACCTTGCCATGCCATAGCCTTGCACAACGTCAATCTTACTCTAAAACGAGGCAGTGGGAATGCAAAGAGCACCTGTCAGAATGCAAAATGGAGGAAGTTGGGAACAGTTATGCCGCCACCGCCATGTAATCACAACAATTGATATGGATATTTTAATGGAAGCGCTAAGTGTATACATAAAAGATCTGTAGATCATACGAAGATGTATAGACAGTACAAAGGTGGACAGATAGGAACGCCTATTAGTATAGAGATGATCAGACAGGGATAATCTTTGTGATATCCTTTGTATTTTTCAAGTTAAGTCTACATGCTTTTAAGTTGTAACACTGAAGCCTACAGAAACAGGCGGAATAGCTGGGGCTTATGACGAATATTTCCAATTTGATTGTAAGATGGATTGCTCCAAGTTTTTTTGCATGCAATAGTTACAGTCATCCTCAATAGCACTAATATATTTTGCAAGGATGATTATTTTCAGTATTTGATAAGTACCTTTTATGGAAAATAGCACATACTAAAGAAAATTATAAACCATCAAATGGCTAACAGTGTCACCGGCAAGGAAGTCCTAGATTCCATTGTACTGATCAACGAGAGGTGTTTTTCATAAGATTCCATTGTACCAAATGGCTAAAAGTGCACAATTTTGCTAGATGTAAACAAGAATAAATCATGTTTGTGTTGTCATATTAGAGCAGAAATCAGGTGAAAGTGAAACCAGTACAGTTGTTGCACTTGGTTAAATTTGTGTTACTGGGTGGTGTTCTAAATTCCAATACACAGTCACATTAAGCCTACAGAGAAGAAAGGATGCAAAAAAATGCAGGCAGATGAATGGTACTCCACCATGAATAATAATAGCTTGCAGGAAAATAATTTTGGACAAAGAAAACAATCACTGGTCTCTTAGACATTTAAGTTCATAGTGAAATGCAGCTATGCAAGGTTATGGAGTTTTTGTTCCACCAACAACCAGTTCAACATTATGGAAGTTCAGCATAGCAAGAGGCCAAGAGCAAAAACTGATCTACTCCCTCCGATCCATAATAAGTGTCGTTGTACTAAATCAGTGATACTTATTATTGATCAGAGGGAGTAATAACAACGACATTAGGTAAGTCGCCAGCTCGCTGTGTGGGGGTGGCTTAGTTTGATAATTCTAGGTTGCTTGACATTTTGTATATCAATATTTATTAATGCTCAGTTTACAATGACTTTTTTATGCCATTTTTTTTATAATCTTCCGTATACCTTTTAAGTAATAAACGGAAAAAAGTTTATTCCGAACAATCAAGCAAAGAGTTGGACTTAGCAGTGATGCTGATCTGTTTGGACCCTCTGAAAGCAGAGGAGTGCTAGTGTTTGGCAACATTCAGCAACAACTCTCTGGTTTCCCTGGCTGAAAACATATTCGGGGAATTTGAGCAGTGGAAAGGAGTAAGGGCAGGAACAGCAGCAACTCGCTGGTTTCTCTATTCTCTGGCTGGAAACACTTCGTGGAGTTTCAGCAATGGAAAGAAGCGAGAGCAGGAGTGGTAGGAAATAGGGAGTCATTACCCATGAGTAGTTTGGTTCTGTGTGTACAGTTTCGGTTCGTTCTTTTGTACGAGATTGGAGTGAGCTTCTTGTAGTTTTCCAGCTACCTTCCATACAAATATGGTTCGCCGTCAGAGTACTCAAGTAAAAGAATAAAGTTGCTCAACCAATAGTAATAAACTAGACGAAAACTGGTTAGAATAAGTTCCACAACCAATAATAAACTAGACAAAAACTGATAGGCCAAATAAGATTACCATAAATTAACGCAGGAGATTATCACAATCCATGTCAAACGCTGCCATAAAATGACCATGTCTAAGGTTGTACTCTCAGAAGAGCACAATATTAAAATGACCCTGCAAATTTTGGTAAGCAATTTCGATAGTGTGGTTGAGATGATGATGACTGGAATGGCTGAAAGTAGTCAAATTCAGGCTTCCTCATGCCGTCGCGCCAGGCTAACCCAAAGCTTTGTGCAACGGCATAAAATTCACAAGACCGGGTGGTCGGGATTGGTTTTAGAAAGTAAGAACATTTCCATGTTGGTGTTCTACTGTCCACGACTTATCCCCCTAAATTGATATACTCCCTCCGACCATATTAGTTGACTTGAATTTGGCTACATTCGGACATCCGAATCCAAATCTAGCCAAATCCAAGTCAACTAATATGGGTCGAGTACAACACTAGTACTTCTTCCACCAAGCACAAGGAACAATTGACAAGCTACAATACACATTTTCCTTCCTTAAGTCACAACATCTCATGTGGAAGTGACCTCCTCCATCCAGGAAAAACTGAAGATTCTTCTGAGCTGATTACAATGGGTCAAAAAAAAAATGAGCGGACAGAAAAACACGGTTTCTACCAGGGGCTAGCTTGTACTAGCTTCTGCAGGTTTCTCCTGAGGGCTTGAGCTATCAAGCACATCCCCAACTCCGACAGGTGGACCGATGCTGCAACGGTCGGTGTTATGAACGGCAATGGCATCCTTCAGCTTCTGAAACTGTAAAGCAGAACCCGAACTTGATAAGAGCATATTGAAAGTGGACGGAACTTTACAAAAGAAATTTTAAATTCTTCAGTGCCTACCTACCCAAGGTCCCAAATGATTAAATTATGAACCCATGATTTTTACAATAAAACACGGCACTGAACAACAAAATGATAAACTGCCACATCTGCAAAAGAAGCCTCTCTAAAACAGGCTTATGCATCTGGAGACAGGAGTTCCCAACAATCTGATACATCATGGCTTATGATCAAATATTACCTACTCACAAGGTGAAGCCATAGTTAACCTACAAAAATGTGGTGGTGCATTCTTACCTTGGCTAAGGAACATGAGAACGCCTCCAGTTGCCCATCAGATCCACGATAAAAATGGAAGAAAGGGAGGACCTTCACATTCAGCCGTTTACACATAGGTTTGTTTTCGTCGAAATTTACTTTTAAGAACACAATGTTAGGATTATCCTTAGCTGTCCTGCAGAGCTGCATTGAAATTTGAGATGGCATTAGTTTTAGAACTGAAGTCCTCTCCTCTGAATGTAAGATGGTAGGGGATATTAAACGGCAATGATAAACCATGTTTAAGGAAAACAACTAGGACAAGGTTAAGTTAGCAGTTAAAAGCTCCTGTCACCACTAGTCACTAGCCTGAGCAAGGTGAGTCGTCTCCAAATTGCAAGCAAGCTGCATTTTTATTCAAGGGTGACCTCAAATCATGCTACTGAGCTATGCAGCCGAGTCACTCAAGCACCATGAACCAAGCAAGACCTGTCACGCTAGCACCATGATGATCTATGCCCAGAATATGCACATCTATTAATCATAATGGAGCTAAGGAAGGGGCCTAACTGTGAGACTGACAAAAGAGCCAAAATGGTAAGACACAACTGTTGAAGTGTATAAGTGGATTGCCTAGCCCTTACCATCAGTTCGGACTTTTGGTTGCGCTGGCCAGTGCATGAAGCTTGACATGGTAAGTTCAGTTCTAGTCCTGGCTTTCGCAATTTATTCTAAAAATTGTTGCTGCCCCCTCTATCCACGTACAAGGCCTCTTGAGCCTACCTCTGAGTCTCTATATGTGTTGACTTGTCTTCCCGGTCACACGTGAGGGGAGCTGTTGAAGTATATAAGTGGATTGCCTAGCCCTTTCCATCAGTTCGGACTTTTGGCTGCGTTGCCTAGTGCATGAAGCTTGACAACAATGAGCTAAAGATGTACAGTTTAGCAGGTAATAACTTATGCCCGTAAATTCTGTAGACTGCGGAATCCAGTCCTTCTAACAGCCTCCAAAGGGCCATAAGCTTCTATAAGAAATAACAGATAAGTTACTTGGGAAATGGGCATCTTCAGTGACATCAAAGTTGAGAGTTCTAAGCAGTGGTGCATGTACCTTAGGGCCAAAGAGGCCCTTGGTTTCTCATTTTCTTGTGATATGTTAACTGGTTTCCACCAGCTAGATGACAATCAAGCACTAACATTACATAAAATTAGCTCACTCCTGTAATGGTTGTCAAATGCTAAATGTGCTTACTAAATTGGCCTTCTCTACTGTGTCCAGAACGCAGAAACAGCGACATACCCCTCACTTGATTGTAATTTCATTGCAGCAGGTTTGGTATAAGAAGTTTCAGCACTTCTTTGGCGGTTCCATGAAATTTCTCAGAACAGATGTGTCCGTGAAACTTGCAGCCTAGCAGAACAGTGGGAAGAACTGAGAAGATCACTGCCCAAACAGCAAATGACTCCAATGGAGCTACTATTACACTTGGTGGAATCTCTGGGAGGATGGGACATGAGGATTTTCAGCAACACACTATCAGGAATAACCAGCAGTTCAGCAAAATAAAATTAGCCTAAAATCATCACTATAGGCCAATATCTAGGGGTGCAAGAAATGAGCCAGGCAAGCCTGCTTCATTTGTTAAACCGGCCAAAGTTAGTTCTTTCCTCTGTCTGATGCCACCAGTTGACCTGTACAATTTGCAATTTTTCCACAAAGCTTAGAGGTCTTGCGGTGTGTTATCATCCTTATCCCGTATCCTTTGAGCATATCTAATGCATCATGGTGTTCAACTATTCGGTGATCAATCGGTCACCCCTCTTACAATCAGAAAACAGTACCATCTGACAACTCATCAGAAACTATTAAGATCTCATCACCATGATAGATTGCTAAGTTTTAAAAAAACAAATTTTCTTCTTGACAATTAGTTGGGATAAAATAGTATCATTTGCACTTTGGAGAATTCCATCCTAATTTTAGTCTCAGGATACCATGGTACATCGTGCTCACACATACTCCCTTTTGTTTGGGCAAGCATGGTATTAGGGATTCTGTTAGGGTCATATGACAGAGGATATGCGAGTTAAGACCATGGTATCCCTAGTGCTGATTTCTTGAGAATGACAGAGATACCATTTAGTATGTGTATTTGGTGTTTACCACAACATTCATGAGAGAGGAAGACAAAATGGTAGCGAAAGAAAAACATTCCTGAATTCCAAATGTAGGTTTATATATTGGAACAAGATTGCAACAACTTAATCCTTACATTTGGAACTGAAGGGAGTTGCTTACATCCAGTATCGTAGCATTGTAAATATTGTCAATACAAAATACAAATCTACCCATTATGGATGTGAGAAATATATTTGCCAGAAAAGGTATTCATGGCATAAGAACATTAAATGGCATATAGTTATATAAACATCAGCAAGGATTAATGGTAATTACCCTTGGAAAGAGTGCCCGGCAAGAACCACACCAAGTTCCATAAAACTCCACAATAACAAGCTTGTCACCTGCATCCCTTAGTGCATCCAAGAACTCCTGTGTGGAGTGTATGTCAACCATATTTGCACCAGCATTCTTTTCCCACCATTTTGGTTGCTCACCAGTCTCGCGAATTGCCGCATGGGCCTGGCATGAGAACAATGAAAGGTCCATCACCATCAAAGAGTCTCAGCAAGCAGAAGACATATCCATGCCCCGAGCTTTTTTCTTTAAGTAAGAAGTCCAGCACATCCTCAACAATCTCAACCGAGGATGAAGTAATACAGTTTGAAGTTTGATGCATTAACAACTTCCAATATTGGCATATACAGTTCCAGAGGATAGAAGCTGGCGTGTTAATTTTACATGTAATTCCTATCACCCCAATCAAGAAATCGGGTATAGTGTGTAACTGAATGCTCGAACATCACGAAGTGACCAGGACACTCTTGTTTTCCTGAATCCAGAACGAACACCCAAATAAGAGGCCAGACTCCTTCGGCAACCGCACCATCCCAACCCCCCAAAACCCTACATTGAGCCTCTAACTCCCCCCGGCCCCCGCCGCAACAGCGCAAACTCCGTTAACGACGAAAAATCCTCTCAGCATAATCCACAGGAAGCAAGAGCGCGCACGCACCTTGAGCCGGCAAGGCTGCCCAAGCGGGGCCGCAACTGCCAAGCGCGTCCGCGGCAGGTCAGCACGCGAACCGGGCGAGAGGACCCAGTGGGATGACGGGGACGATGAGGCGGAGGTGGAGGCGCAGAAACGGCGGGGAAGGTGGTGGAGTACGACCTCGGCCATGTGACCTGCGTCGCCCCAGGACGGGGCCAACAACTCCGGCGAGCGCGGCTAGACCGCCGCCGCAACCACCGATGTATTCGGCGCCGGGGCCGAAAGCATGCGAGGCGGCGCTGCAGGTGGACGAGTACTGTGTGCGGCCCTCGTCGGCTCTCCACCGCCTCCTTCCTTGGTTGCGGTGTGGGAGGGGAGGGAGGGAGGGAGAGTCAGAGATTGTGGCCGTGTGGTGGAGACGGTGGCGGATGGCTCTTTCGCGTGGATGGGGAAGATTTGGGAAACCAGAGGAAAATGGGTCGATGCGAACTGTGACTGGTAAGTGGGGCCAGAGGCTTGGACCGTACTCTAGTAGCTTGTTCCACTCGAAATTTCGAATTTGGATCGGCCTGGACCCAATAAGAGTACTCCCTGTCCAAAATACTTGCCGGAGGGGTTTTGAATTTATTCAAGTTTAAATCCAAAATTATCTCAGTTTGATCAAGTCTATAACAAATATAACAACATCTATAGTATCCAATTGATCCCATTAAACTCAAACATCCAAACATCTTCAAAAAAAATAGTTCCATTGTACACATGTTTGACATAACTATAACAAACTTCACCTCGCCGAAAAAATGATGTCGTCATCTTGAAATTGTCGTGCATGAACCATCAAGTAGTTTTTGGACTTTGAACCTTTAATCACGAGCTCACCTTACATGCTTCCAGCTATAAATGTAGTCTTTTTTTTTCACACTCAATGTTTTCATGAAAAAGTAAGTTCTATCACGCAATTCGACATAACTATAACAAACTCTGCCTTAGCAAAAAA
The DNA here is from genome assembly GCA_030063025.1 of Avena longiglumis. Taxonomy (NCBI): domain Eukaryota; kingdom Viridiplantae; phylum Streptophyta; class Magnoliopsida; order Poales; family Poaceae; genus Avena; species Avena longiglumis. Next base: position 184,504,235 of record CP125974.1, on the reverse strand, counting down.
TTGATGTCGTCATCTTGAAGTTGTCGTGCATGAACCTCATGCAGTTTTTGGACTTCCAAACCTTTAATTGTGGGTTCACCTTGCATACCTCCATCTAAAAATATAGTATTTTTTTGGCCACACTTGATGCTTTCACGAAAAAGTAAGTTCTACCATGCAATTCGACATGACTATACTAAGAAATGATGTCATCATCTTAAAGTCGTCGTGCATGAACTGTCATATAGTTTTTTTGGGCTTTGAACCTTTAATCATGAGCTCACCTTACATGGCTCCATCTTAAAATGTAGTCTTTTTTCACCATGCTTTCATGAAAAAGTAAGTTCTACCATGCAATTTGACATAACTATAACAAACTTCACCTTGGCAAAAAATAGATGTTGTCATCTTGAAGTTGCCGTGCATCAACCGTCATGTAGTTTGGACATTAAACTTTTAATCGTGAGCTCACCTTACATGGCTCCATGTGAAAATGTAGTCTTTTTTCACCACACTTAATGCTTTCACGAAAAAGTACGTTCTACCATGCACTCTTGTTTTGTCTATAATTTTTTAGAGTATATCGTGTGCATTTCGTGTACATGTTTTCATTGAGTTAAGTACACAATCATGTAGAATCCCCACCTTAATTGTCGAAGTAATGCCATATATACCCTCTTGAAGGATATAAAATGTCGACTCAAGGGGGTGAATAGGCTACTACGAATTTTAATCAAATTAGTTGATTTCAAGGATAATTTGTTGATAAATTAAATTATCCTAAAATGTAACTAGATGAACAATCCTATAATGTAATATTAAACTAGCAACAAAGTAAACAATATAACAAGCTATAATAATACAAGAACATGTAAAGGCAAGGAACAAAATTATCAAAGGTGAAAGGAATAGATAGACTCGCTAATGTATGCCAAGTTCAAGTCCTTTTGATGACTCAACTCTATGTTGTAGAGGTTGTGGCAAACTAAACCCACAAATATCCCTCTTAGCATTCGTCTCCACTTGAGATCTCACAAAGTGAATGATCCTCTGCCATTGATAGATCTTGAGGTGATCTTCAAAACTTCGCAAACTCCTGAAGGCAATGCACAATCTTGGAGCTCGCAGGGAAATTCTAATTGTCTAGGATTTCCCACAAACCAAACAAAACCAAGAATGAAGCAAGCTTGGGAGTTTTTTTTGGCTTGGTGGATTTGTAGTTCTAGGTTTTTGTTTCTTTCCCCTCACTTGGATACAACTTTGAGTGAAGGGATTGAAAGTAATCAAGCTTTTTGAGGTAAAAAATGATGGCACACCTCATATCTAGAAGATAATATTCTTAAAGACGAAGACTCACTATATATGGTTACTTCATTTCTAACTATTGCCTATAAGTCACATGAAGGACTAAGGCTCTGAGATGCCTGTAATATTCTAGGATCTTTATGATAAATAACTAAATATACATGCTTTACGGGAGAGGCCCGAAAAAATGTCGGAGCCTCCTAGACTTGGGTCTTGGAAAGGGCCATAAATGGAAGATTTCCTTGGGTTTTTCAACTTGGTTCTTTTGGGAGTGCTCTTAGGAGGATCATAGGACAATAATCCTCACTCCTTGTAATATTTGATACCCTCTTAATAGTACTTCAATCTATGACTAAAGAAATGTAAAAAATCATAAACTTAAATATGTCATCTTGTTATGAACCTTTTGTACACACTAATTTATTTCATACACTTTTAGCACCATTAGTCCCTTAAAAATACTATTCAAAAAATCATCTGAATCAGCGAGTAATAGGCCGATTAATCGATACTCAGTAACTGACTATGTCGATTACCACTAATCTATTGTATTAATATTATATCCTGACTAATCACTCTGACAATCCGATTACTAGGTATGTTCCCGATTAATTACTACACTTTTGGTTAAAAAGGTTGCAAAATTGTCAATGCATATTGCCTGTCTAGACGCTACCCCGCCCAAATCAAGTAGGATTACGAAGCTCCCACTCGATTCCCGTCTCTAGGAGCTTTATTCTCGTTGTTGCCAATCAGTTCCTTGTCGTCATTGACCAATTTCTCATTGTTTCCAACCATACCTCGGATATAGGAGCTTGATCACCTTAAGGAGCCCGTTCGGGAGCTCCAGACCGCCTTCAATAGGGTAGGTGGTTAAGGTTCAAGAGGGGTCATACCCTGGGTAGATGGTGGGAGAAGAGAAACTCTAGAGGTTAGAGGATAAGGAGCATGGTGTCGGCTAGTGGATCCTGAGTTACTTGTGACCCTCAAGATTAGGTCAGGAAGGAGAAGCATATATGCTTTTGTGGACTTTTGGGCACTAGAGAAGTAGGGTCTGGAATATAGAGGTCCATATACTATTTCTTTCTTATATACACGTGTTTTAAGTGCTAATTTTTGTAGGTTGCACCGATTAAGAGCCGACCAATTAAATCAATTAATCGTCCAAATTCCAATTAATCGCTACTTCCAAGCCGACCGAGCAGTTAGCGATTACCGATTTTCTTAACATTGCTTAAAATCACCACATTACAACAAAAATGCACATATGGGTTGAATATGTCATTTCAATCTCTCCCATTTTGGTGGTTGATATGATACAACATGATTTGAGCTCACAACAATTTGATATAAATTTAGAAGTATGGATAACTAGATATAGGAAAGACTCTCCCTAAGTTTGTGCATCTTAAGATTTTACATTGGAATACAAAATGCACGTATGTAGGAAAAAGCTACCTTGTATCTAGCAACCCGTGGAATGATGTATAAGATAAACACTAATACCAACCTTTGCACAAGTTGTATGTGAGCATAGCAAGAACATAAGTAAAGTAGCATGTGACAAAAATATATCATTGATGTGAAGTGTAAATAGACGAATTAATAGAAAAAACATGTCCTAAGCATCCATGATCACTATCTATGCATACTACATGCCATGTACCAAGGATTGACTCTATCTTGCTTGAAAACCTAAAACAGATAAGGATGAAGACGGCAATGTCTTATTTATAGCTTTGAGTCAAATAGGAAACTTGTTTTGTGCTCAACTCAATCCAATTCAACATCTTTTACAACAAACACTTACATTTGGGAATCTATTTAGGCATCGGTCTACTTTTATAATTGAAACCCTAGCCTGAACGCATGTGGTTGAAGTAGAGGTCGCGACCTAGTAAAGATGTGTTCAGTATAGCACCTCATGTGGTGATAAGATGTTGCTTAGGAGTTAGAGATTCATGGTCATGATTATAGATCTAGATGTATCTTGCCTCCTTGCACATCATCATGTTGAAAGAACTATAATCATTCTGCTTTTGTAGCTCCAGACCCTAGCTTGAACACACGTGTTTGAAGGAGAGGTCGCGACCTAGTAAACTTGTGTTCAGTCTAGGATCTCACGTGCTGATAAGTTGTTGCCTAGGAGTTAGAGCTTCATGGTCATGATTATAAATCTAGATGTCTCTCGCCTTCTTGCACATCATCATGTTGAAAGAACTAGAATTAGTTTGCTTTTGTAGCTTAGGACCCTAGTGTGCCATCCCGGGAAAATTCCAATTAAAAAATTGCTTGCTATTTATTTTTATGCATCACAGTGCATCATCATGCCACCTTGCATGGATCATATCTTTAAATTGTTGCATTATAATTATTAAATTATTTTTGGTTCTCATTAAATTGTAATTGGTCCTTGATATAATGTATTTGATCATTGCCCTTTTGTTTCTCTATTTTATCATCTCTCTATTCTATCTCTAGTTGGTGCCATTTGTTATGGAACCATAATGTCCCAATTCTATTTATTTGACTCTTGATATTTATATCATGTCAAATTCCTAAATTGAGTTGGAGGCATCATCTTTTAAATCCATTCTATCCCTATCGTGTGGTCTCATGTTGTCCTTTTGATATTCTCTCTAATTCCACCATACATATGACACATGGGTTTTTATTTTTGCCATATGGATTTTGAATCGTGCCCATATGTTAATGTGTGGATCCATCCATTCAAATATTTCCATAATATAATTATACTACTTAAGCACTCACTCTAACCATCTTATGCATGTTCCATTATATCTCTCTCGCAAATGCATGTGCGATACCCACAAGTGTAGGGGATCGTTGAAATCTTCGATGAGTATTAGTATCGATTCCATGAGGAGTAAAAGGTATAAGTATTTATTATTTCAAATTAGATTGTGACTATTCTAATTATCTATGCACTAAAAAAACTAGGATGGTGCTTTGAAGTGGTTTAAAACTAAAAGTATCGGTTCAAAAAGGTAAAGTTGTAAGAAAGTAAAGGTACAAGAAAATAAAAGCTCTTTTCAGAGAAAGTCCAATCCTCTATGAAGAAAGAGGACAAGCTCAATTGTGTGCTTATATGTGGGACATACGTTCGCAAGGGCTACATAGACTTCATGGCATAAAGATTTCTAAAATAGCATGATAAGTATCTTGTCAAGTTTTATCCTTGTTAGACAGAGCCTAAAATAGGTGCAGCCATATACATGCGCAAGTACACCCCTAATGATTGGTCCTAAAGCCACTTATAAAGGATTCATTAAGACATAAAAGTTCAACCATTGATTAAAGTTCTATGGTCCCCGATCAAGAACCCCCTAATGCAACTCTAAGTCCCGAGACACGGTTTCAATCATTCCGTCTCTCCCTAATCTCTTTATTACACTAAGATGCATATTACCATAATAGAACCACATAAAAGATTAAAACTTGACCAAATACTCGCTACATACTTATATAGAAATCAATATCAATCCATCATATGCCCTCGGGAACATGGAAAACTACTCACGACAGAGAAACATTACAAAGATCAGAGGGTTGATGAAGTTGTTGATGGAGAGGTGCAACCACGAGGTTGGAGAAGAAGGCCACGATGCCCGTGGTAGCAGCCCCCTCCCCCGACGCTATGCAGCGCCAGTGATGGCTCTTGGAGGGGCATCATCCCTTGGCCCCCTTCTTCCTTGGAGATGGATATGGTGTATAGAGGCCTCTCCCTCTCTTGGGGGATTCCAAGGGAGAGGAAAATTCATGACAACGGATGGGGGTCCCCAAAGTAGGGTTTTCTCTCAATATATAGTTTTTCAGATGTAATCTAAGCCATGGAGTGGATGCACCTTTGATCCAAGTTCTCTTGTGCACCTATAGAACCTGTCTAGGAATCTCCATTGTCCTTTAAGATCCCATAAATTCATGGCTTGGCCGAATCCATCAAGTATGAAAATAGTTTGAGTCAATAAACATTCGGATTCTCAAAACTGCTTCTATACCCCGAAAAAATTGGGGTCTTGAGGCTGCGTACAGAGTTTGTTTGGGGCGAATTTTATGTCAATCAGCATTAGCAGAAAATTCCAACAACTTAGTTCCTAATCGTAGATTTACTATTTTTCAATCATACATTATTTTTATCATGGCCTGACCGATGAATCTAAACAATTGATTGATTCAACTGTAAGAAGATCTCTGAATGGACTCACTGTTAAACAACATAATGATCTTATTCGAATCAGATCTCTAAATGATGAACAATACAATCCTACAGAAGGTACTGAATGTAAGAAGGGCATTCACAATATTCCATCTGGGATCATGCATGAAGTTGTTAAATCAATGAAGGAGAAAGGAATAACTTCTGAACTTGTTAAAACAATAAATTCTAACTCTTTTGAAACCCTGAGAGAAGAATATGATTTGAACAAAGTCCTACAACAATGCATTAGCCAAAAACATGAATTTAGAAAGAAATTTAAAAGCCATATTGGTATGCATAGGAGAGATCTATTCCAACTCATTGAAAAATTTGATGAGCTAAGTCAGCATGCTGCAAGACACCTAGAATGGTTATGACTCAATGAGACCAAATTGCAGCAACACAACCCCTTATCCCGGAACAAAAGAATTTCAATGGATTTGTTTCCACTAATATTGTTAATAGATCTGTAACAACCACTAAAGGACCTGTTAGGCCACCTCATTATCAAGAAGAACAAGCCTAGAAGGAAAAAAGAAAGAGTATAAATGAGCCAAGAAGAATAAAATATTATTCATTCGCAAGATAATATTGATTATGAAGCTCGAAATATGGGGCAACAGCAAACCCAGAACAAAATAATGTAGAACTAACAAAAGAACAAAACAATACATATGATTCATATGCCGAGACTGTCGATCCTATAGAAGAAAATGAACTTAGTAAGGAACAAAATAAGAGGTAATAATAATTAAAGAAAAACAAACTAAAAAGAAAAGGCAGAAGAATAAAAAAGAAAAGGAACCAAAACCAACCCAAAGGTAGAATAGAAATATAAAGACCTTCCTTATCCATGTAGACAAAAGATTGAACCTAGACATTTAAATGATTATTTTGCAAAAGCCTTAGGGAGCTTACGAACTTCTGATAGTTTATACTATTCAAGTTACTACCTATAAAAAGTTCATGAGAGATATTTTAAATATGAAAAATAAGATATACAATATAGTCGTAGTAATAACAAATTATCAACCTCATGGAAATCTCCTAGCTAAACTTAATTAGAGATCCAGACATACCAACTATTTCACGTGCAATTGGTACTACCGGCATTCACAATGCTTTGTATGATCTATGTGCAAGTGTTAGTGTCATGCCATTCTGGCTTTATAAAAAGCTGAAATTAGGAGATTATTCTCCTACCTCTATAATCTTGTAGATGGCTGAAAAAACTACCAAGCAACCTATTGGAATGATTGAATATGTTCTTCTATGAATCGATAAGCATGTTATTCCAACTTATTTTATTATACTTTAAATGCCTAAGGATGAAAATCATCTATCATACATGGAAGATCTTTCCTTAGTACAGCATGAGCATATGTTGATTATATCTCAAGGGAAATTGTTTTCAATATCTATGATGATGAAATCACTTGGTATTTCTCTAAGAAACCAAAAGTTAGAGAAAGATATGTCCCACCTGATAAAAGGATCCAAGTGGTAAGTGCCCTCACTGGTGGGAAAAAAAGGTATGGATTCAAACTCAAAATTCTGGTTGGTTAAAATCAACCAACTTAATAAAAATTTTAATAGGAGTCAACCCATTTTAGATAGTATTTTAGTTTATTTTTATTCTATTTTGTATAAAAAGGTTTTTGTGAGATTTTTGCAAGAGAAATTCATCAACGGAAGAGGTCTTTGCAAGTTTGAAGAAAGAAGGGAAGAAAAAGATCAAAGTAAGAGGATGTTGGCATTTTCAACGAGTCGCTAGTACAATCAGTGATGCCCGTATGGCCCACCTGTACCGTATAAGAATGAACCTCGAAGAAAATCGATCCAGGCATAGACCCTTTAACGAGTTCTGGTACGGCGAGAAGCGACCATACGGCCCACTCATATGATATATCGTGAGGAGCTATAGAAACCGACTGGCACTTTAACGGATGATGGTACGACGAGAGCCGCCCGTACCACCCGCATGTACTAAAGAGACCGGGTTAGTTCTAAACCCTAAAACCTCAAAATGAACAGTAATGAGCGCCCGTACAGGCAGAACCCACCCATACCGCATGTCCGTACCATAAGCCGAGCACGGTAAATTGGCCGACGACTCGCTTGGAGCTCCAAATCATCCATTATTCTTCCTATTTCTCTCTCAAACTCAAACCCTAACCTCATAGAATCATCGATTATTTACCGATTTTGTTTGTTTGAGTAGGGAGATTCTTGATATCAGTATGTTTCTCATCCAATCCATGTCTTATTTTTGAAATATGTGGGTAAATCTCTTACATTGTCTATTTAGATGAGTTTATAATATTTGTCGACTCTCGTTGATTTCTCACGTTAGGATTCAACGTTTCTATGTGGAATCGTTCATTGGTATCATAGAAACCTTATGCCTAGTGTTTTATGTTGAAAATTTTCAATGTAGAGATGGCAAGCCGGCTACTCCGCACCGTTGGTATTGGGAGTTCCAAGAGCCGAAAGGAGGTGACCGACCTTCGGTGTGCCGCCAACACCGACTTCAAGAGGATCAACGCTCATAAGGTCCACCCTCCATAAGGTGGACTGATGAGTAGTGTCTCTCTCGAGAAGGGATTAAGGAGGACTTCCAGCTAATGGCCAACAACGCTGGGATGGTGGTTTTTGCCGCGCTGCAAATGGACACGTTCGAGTTTCTCACTTGGGAGTTACTCTCCACCTTCGAGGATGACCTCGTCACTCATCATAAAAATTGCACTATGAGATTCAGCATGAACCATGAACGCTACTCTCTTAGTTATCAGGAGTTTTGTGATTGTTTCAGTTTCTCCTGCGATGGAGAAATCTCTTTAAATGATGAAGTACTGGTGGAATGCCAAGCCTATTGGGAGCGCATATCTGTTCACAGGAACATGGACTATCTTCAGGAGAAGATCATCATCATCCAGAACCCAACCATCTATTACTTTGCCTACTTCCTAGCGAACACTTTGAACGGAAGGGGAGACCTTGGGGATATGTCGAGTCCTGACATGGCTATTCTCCACATGGCACTCCACCCAGGCATGTAGGTGAAGCCCAACCTCGGCGCCCTACTCATTGCGCACTTTCTCCACCAGAGGTCGAGGTCTTGAGGTGATATTTGTGTGGGTGGCTTGATCACCCAAATTCCTTTGACCCGCAGTATTCCTATCCCCAACCTGCATCCTGTTGCAGGTTCTAAAACTTTGGATAGGAATTTTCTTAGTAGTGCTAAATTTTTAGGAAAGGATCCTACTAAGCAAAATGCCCATGATTATTAGTTTACTTTTGAGCCTCATGGTCCCATAGAGCACAAGATTCTTGCTTTTGGTTTGCAAGGGAAGGACGGTTTGGGTTCTGACTTCCGAATAATTCCAACAAGCAAGGATCATAGCAGGAGGACATCATGAGGGAGAGCCGGTTTAAAATCCCAACTGGGAAGTAGGAGAAGGCTCATATACGCAGTAGGATTACAAGGGCCGGTGAGACTATAGATCACAGCACCATCACGTGCACCTGCAGCATCAACCACCATAGGGACACAACTATGTCCCCTACGAGGAGTTCCAGAACATCGTCAGTCATGTTGGGAACTTGGATACCATTTCCACCAGGTGAGAAGCAACATCCATGACCTCATGGAGAACTTCGGTCATTTCATGAATGACTTCTCCAACTACTACACTCAGCCGCAACCACCGCCACCCAACAGTGACAACTGACTCACTACACTAAAAGCCTAAGCTTGGAGGAGGTTTAAATTCTTTCTCCTCTATGCATTACATATTTTTATTTCTTCTTTTGATTTACTTTCTTTCTTGTTTTACTTGCATGTTTCTTTCCAGTTTTGCATTGATTAAAAAGAAATAACAAAAAATTAGAGTAGCCCTTGTTTTATCTTGTGTGAAAGACTATCATTTTCTTTTTAGATTTTTATAGATTATTCACTTCAAGTGACTTAGAGGCATGAATTTTGGTGTAGCGACAACTTGAGTACAATAATGAACAAGTGAGAAGAGGTACTGCATTCAGGGGCGGAGCCAGGATCCAGAAAAACCCCGGCCAAATTCAAATTTAGAGGCTCAAAAAAATTTAGTGTTGTAATTAGACTAAGTGCTAGGCTAAATTAACAATTTTGCACTACTATATAGGTGAAAAGTGTTCTGTACCCCGGGCCATGGCCCCTGTTGCCAGGGGTGTGGATCCATCACTGTATGCATTATTATCTTCACTCCTCTCACAAGTTAAAATTTGATCATATTATTATTTGTTCGGTTGCACTCAAGTCTTGCTCCTTACGTAGCTTGTCATCCTATAATTTTTATTCTAACGCTAGTGTCACTACTTTAGCTTCGAGTTATGAGCATCACTCTTTTGTTCAAAAATCCAACAAGTGGAGGAAACTCATGTGTTTTAAGAACTTGAACAAGCATCTATATGATGACTTTGGTGCCTCCTATTTATCCCAATAATTTAATCTTAGAAGTACTCAACCCCATAGATCTTAATGTGTTTGACTCAACAACGCTTGTTTTAAGGAATGAATATCTAGCGGTAGTCGAGATGCATGCCAAAAATCGAATTATTAATCAAAGTAAGATATTTCTTTACCTGTGTAACACTCTGATATATTGGAAACGTATCTATAATTTTTGATGCTCCATGCTTGTTTAGTATCTACTTTGCTTTACTTGTCCACACTTTGAGGTGCTTTTTACATTTTTCTAGTACTAACCTACTAACAAGTTGCAACAGTGTCAGATGCCTGTCTTCTGCTGTTTTTGGTTTCAGAAAAGTTAGTAAAGAAATATTTTCAGAATTGGATGGGACGAAGGACAAAGTCAATAACTTTCCGTGGGGAACAAGAAGTCTAGAGGAGAGCCGGGGAGGCGAGCCAGAGGGGCCAAACCCCCCAGGCGCGGCCATAGGTGGGCCCGCTCCTGGCTAGGGTTTGGTGTCCCTGGCCGGCCCCTCTGTCTCCCCCTTCGCCTATAAAAAGCCCCCGATGCAGAAACCCTGAGTACCCGGTCAGAAATCCACGAAGCCGTCTGTAGCCGCCGCCACCATCGTCCTTAGATCGGGGGGATCTGAAATTCTTCTCGGCACCCTGCCGGAGGGGAGATCATCCCGGAGGCCTTCTCTCCGGTATGATGCGTGAGTAGTTCCACCTTGGACTATGGGTCCATGTAGTAGCTAGATGGTTGTATCTCCTCCTTTGTGCTTTCATGTATTGATCTTGTGAGCTCCGTTCATGATCAAGATCTAATCTATTTGTAATCATGCATGTTGTGTTTGCGGGGATCCAATGTATATTGAGATTATTATGTTGTTTTGATTAATGGTTTTGTCTTTATGATTCTATCATGTCTGTGTTGTTTGTGATCTTGCAAGCTCTCCGTTGTTAGTAGCTATCTTGGCCAAGTAGTTGCTAGTGACTCCAAGAGGGGGTATTTATGCTAGATAGTGGGTTCATGCCTCTAGTTTTCAAGGGAAGTGACAATAATCTCTTCGGTTGTAGATGTGCTATTACTACTAGGGAGAAAGCAACAGTCTCTTGTTCATGGAACATGTGGAATGTTTACCTTACACACTTTGCTTAAAACAGTTGTCTATTTCTTGCAACTTAATACTGGAGGGGGTTCAGATGATAACCTGAAGGTGGACTTCTAGTCATAGATGCAGTTGGATGGTGGTCTATGTATCTTGATGTATTGCCCAATCAACCTCATAGGATCTTTCTGACTAGTAATTGCATTGTTATTCCTTGGTCGGTTCCTGTCAATTGCCCTGCTATAATTTGTTTACCCTTCATGCCATGTTGTTTATCTAAGGAGAGCACCTCTAGTGAACTATGGACCTCGGTCCAATCTTTACCATTGATACATCTTCCACTATTACTTGTTTACTTGTTGCAAACCATTACCTTCCACACAATACGTTTAATCCTTTGTTACAGCAAACCAGTGAGCTTGACAACCTCACTGTTCGTTGGGGCAAAGTTTAGAGTTTGTGTTGTGTAGGTATCCGCGTTGCTTGCAACACCTGTGTGACGTTTCCTTCCTCCTTCTGGTTCGATAACCTTGGTCTCAACTGAGGGAAAACTTGCTGCTTGCTGCTTCACACCTTGCTCTTGGGGTTACCAACAGGTTGTGCGTAGACAGTCGTCAAGCTTTTCTGGTGCCGTTGCCGGGGAGGTTAAGGACGTGTTCACAAGGGGAGTCCTCACAAGGGGAGTCCTTCACTTCCTTTCTCTTTACTTTGTTTTTAGTTTGCTTTGTTTCTTTTGCTTGGTTTTGTTTGCCTCTTTTCAAAAAACCCAAAAAAATTAGTTCCTACTCAAGTTGCTGGTCTGTTATTGCCTTGCTTGGTCATGCTTTCTATCAATGGATGGTTTCTTTGAAACTAGTTATTATTGGCAAGGTGGGTTTATGGAAGAACAAAAGTATTATTATAAGGAACACCGTTTGTCACAAAAAGGGAAACACTTATGGGAACAAATTGATAAGTTGAATACTATTGCTAGAGAGGTGTGCTCTACTTATAATGTTACTTATTGCTTTGATAAATCTTGTTGTTGTAGGAGGTATAAACACCTTCCTTTTTAGTGTGAGTATAATGATAATGTTACCATATCTTCTTATGCTAAGGGAAATCATGACCTTGATGATGTGGAACAAATTGAAGAATTTATTTCTTTCAAGGGTGCATTTGAACTTGCCAGTTTGTTTGAAAATATTGATGATGCACCTTATGAACATGAGGTTTATGAGATACTTAAATTCTGCTTTGATAATTACAAGGGATAAAGTAGCTATATTCTTGAACATTTTAAGGTGCTTGCCACAAATGAAAGAGACTAATGCCTTGCATGAGCCTATGGAAGAAGAAATTGCTGAAACTAGATGAAAAAGAGGAGGAGAGTGATGGTAAAAAGGAGGATGAATGTTATGTTCCTGTGGATCCTTTTGAAATATCTACTTTGGGTAAAACCTATGAAGGTTTTAATCACACTATTTTTGAGCTTGATAGAAATTATGTGTTAGTAGATCATGAAAAACATGCTTTATGTGATAGCTATATTATTGAGTTTTTTCATGATGCTACTGAAAATTATTATGAGAGAGGAAAATTTGGTTGTAGAAGTTTTGATGGTATTGAAACACCTCTCTTTGTGCTGAAAGTTTTGAAGTTACTCTTGTCTTATCTTCCTATGCATGTCACTTTGTTCTTCATGAATTTATTTGTGTACGAGATTCCTATGCATAGTAAGAGGGTTAGACTTAAATGTGTTTTGAATTTGCTTCTTGATGCTCTCTTCGACTTCAATTCATATTTCTTATGTGAGCATCTTTTCAACTATCAAGCCTAACTTAAAGGCGTTAAAGAAAAGTACTTGTTGGGAGATAACCCAAGAGTTTCCCTGAGTCTTGGAAGTTATTACTTCATTAATGACCTCTCCTTATCATTTTTGTTTGATTTTTGTGCCAAGAATGACCTCTAATGAAAGGGAAGTAAGATTTGGGGAGTTGTTGTCCCGAAACAGATTTATGTCCTCCACCAAAAGAATTCATTAGGAGGCTCTATAACTCGGATTGAGCTCAAAATTTACGAATAAATTCCCCAGTATGTTAGATAACTTTCATTAGTTCAAAACTTTTTGATTTGATCAACATAATATGTTAAAAAAAATTGGTTTCTACCTGCTGGTCTGTTTTGACAGGTTTCTGCCATTATTTGCATTTGCTTCTTATTAATTCCTTTCTGAGTTCTCTTCAGGTAAATTGAGCTTTTTGATGGACTTACTATATTATTTTGTGTTTTTAGTGAAAAGCCTTGCTGTTCCAAAGCTTTGCCAGTGGTCTAATATGTTTTGAATACACTAATGTTGCTAATGAAGATTGTGTGAAGTTTTGTATGAAGGAAAAATTTCAGGTGTAGAGATAGAATGATGCAATGAGATGAAGAATGGACAAAATATCAAGCTTGGGGATGCCACCATGGTGTTACCCCAATAAATATCCAAGAGGTACAAGCGTCAAAGCTTGGGGATGCCCAAGGCATCCCCTTCTTTATCAATAAAAAGCTCATGTCTGTCTAGACACTTCGTTTTTATTGTTTCATGCACAATTGTGTTGTTTTTGGAGCATCTTAATTTTCTTTTTCTTTGCTTAGTTTGTTTAGTTTTCTTAAGTAGTTTGGACCCCCGTTCTCGCTGTGTTGTTTTGCAAATAAGTTTGCTTGGTGTTGGAAAGGAGCAGTAAGTTCTTACTTGAAGTGTAAGAGGAGGTTGCATTGACTATGACTTAGACTTTAGCATGACATGCTAGGTATTGTTTCGGCATTATGCTTAGTGATTATTTCTGTATCATGTCTTGTTCCAAACAATTGGGATTGCTTAGTGTGCCTTGAAGAAATTATGTGTTGTTTTAGCATGCAAAAGCATAGTATTGTGGTATTCTCCTTTGATGTTTTGCTTGGGTTGACTTGGCACATGCTCACACCATGTTATGACTCTCACAAGTCACCATTATCCTCTATGATCATTTAGTCGTTGACTTGTAGTACCACTCTTTGCTTTGATAAGTATGCTTTGTTGCACTGCATGATTATGACCATTATTGCTCTCTTAGTTGGTTGCTCCCAGTCTTTTGCTAGCCTCCACTTGTATGAGTAAGTCCTACTCATGCCTCCAACTCCCAAGAAACCAAGTTATTCCAAAGTGTCCACTATAAACTCCTATGCATGGTGTGTTACACCATTCCAAGTATATTCTTGTTTTCAGCTATCTTCCAATTAAAAACTATTTTGTTATGTGAAAACTTAGTGATTAAAGCCCTGACGAACTTGATGGCACACTATATTCTTTGCCCCTAATAAACTTGAACCCTGGTGACAACTTTGTTGTATATGCTTGCACTTATAAGTTGGAATTAGCAGAACCGTGTTGTCACGGGGAACGTTTTCAACATTGCACCTGTACCTTGTTGTACTCAGTTGATATCATGTTCTTTTATCTATGGATGTCACCGGTGTGAAATAAAGAGGGAACTTGTATGTCCATGGAGTTTGTATTCTGTGTTAGAGAAACGCCTGGGCCTCTAGCCTAAGCCATGCATAATCATGGTGGAAACTTGCAGCATCACCATAATGAGCTATCTATGAAGCACCCTCAATAAAAAGCTATGCATATGGTAAATAAAAAGATTGCAGAGATGCTCATTGTCTGCTTGCCTTGTCATTTTGGTTATGGGAAAACTCATGTACCATGTGCAAGGGGTACACCGTTGGCGATTCTCAAGTATATGCAAATACTTATAGTGACAAGAACTTACCTGGACCCAAAGTTGAGTATGCATGAGGTGTGGCCCTCGTATTCAAGGGACTTGAGATTGCCAACTTATACTTCGTCAAGCATATACTCCAGCTTTTCCACTTTAGCCTTAACCACTTCAAGATGCTTATTGTAGAGGTCCCAACCTTTAATAAGGTAGAGATCCCCGTGTTTACAATGCTAGTACCTGGATCAATAGCTAGCATCCACAATTAAGATGTAATATAAAGAAACAAAGGTCATAATACAACTTTATAACGAGGAATATAAAATAATTCATTACATCTTACATAGCTCATTTGGCTATCTCATTACAATGCAGCAGAAATAACTATATAGCATGGAGTCCTTCATCTTCAAAGTGCCACAGGCAATCATGTTGGTTGTAAACTTATAATCCTAATCAACACACTTCACTAACATCAAACAAACCTGCAACATAATAAGTTACAGCCACAAGGGTCAATACATTTGAATTGTATTGGCAAGTGATACTATGGTAGAATAGTGGTATCTATTATCTATATGCATTTGGCTAAGTGGATCTTAGGCTTGCTTTGCCCAAAATAGATTTTCCTTATCATTTGAAAACACTAAGTTTTTGTTTGTCAAAATCACCCAAGGCATCTACCAATAGACATTGGTGATCCCTTAACCCTTGTTCAACCACAAGTTTTTAACTTAGAAATTGGGATGAGGAGATCCTTGATAACTTCCATGTCTTGATGCTCAAATTGTCCATTGTCGGGGACACGACTAAGTACTTAGATTTTACTCTCTCGAGAGGTGGTGCACTTTCCCCACAAGACTCGACATGCATCGAGACAAGATCTTTCAGAGCCTTCCCTTAGACCAAAATGGACGCATTCCCAAACCTATCATCCCCTATCACCAACTGTCCATTTGGATAAGTTATTGCAACCTATATGATCCATGCACAGCCCATAATGCCAAGTGGCTGAACTTGAAGCTTCTCAACATTTCACATCTCAAATCTCTTTGTTCCTGGGTCGAATTCCACAAGTGTGATACAGAAGGTTCACCAGTCCCCTGGCCTTGTGTAACCACTCAACAAAAATCCATCCAAGCAATACCATTCCACCCAGGTGTTTCATTCACATAGTTGTTTTATTAAACAAAACACAAGTCATTGACTTAGAAATATTTCCTAGCATGAATATAATCCACCCTTGTTTTCTACTAGCTAAGCTAAGCATGATAGTAGTAGGGATCTTAACTTAATGAAAATTCTACTAAGGCATCATCTACTAGGATTTCCCAAGGCATAGCTTATACTTTAGAAAATTCCATGCAAGTCCTACTCAAAATATCACTAATGCATAGTGAAAATAATGGGACAAAAGTATGAAGCATCACTTGCCTTTTTGGTAGAGAATATAAGTTCACTCCTTGATCTTGCAATAGTCACACTCTTCAAGTTCACTACAATTCAATCAAGGCACAAATTTAATCTAGCATTCAAACAATTCATCACATAAAATAATAAAAACAAAACAATCCATGCAAGCATGCAAAAGATTGTTTTATTTTGAAAAGTGGTTTCTAATAAGTTATAAACATTTTAACACACCTATTGGTCATTTATCAAAGTGGCAAAACCATTTGATAACAAGTTAGTGAAAATGGCCACTTTAAATCCCTTTTGTTTTGCTAGATTTGAGTTTATTCAAAGAGTAATGTCTAGTGTTTGGAAAATATGTTTTTAAACACAAATGTAGTGTTTTAAGGTAAAGTGTTTAATATTAAAACAATTTGCAAAAGGTTTTACCTATAAATCATTTTTAAATCAAAGCAATATTTTATTTTGTTGGAAATGCCTTTAAACAAAGTAATAATTTTATAGGGTTCACAAAATATATTTTTAAATCCTAAAACTTGGTGTTTAGGGTCAGAGAGTTTAATTCAAACCATTTTCAAAAGGTTTTACTCAAAAAGCATTTTTAAAATATAAACAATATTTTCATTTAACTAGAAATGCTTTTATTCAAAGATTTATTCTTCACAAAATACACTTTTAAATCCATAAGTTGGTTTATATGGTCAGTAAGTTCAAAACAATTCATTTACAAAAGATTTTACCCTAAAATTAATTTTAGAATGAATTCTATACACAAAATATGCCTACACATGTTTCTGCAAAAACAACTAATATTACAGAAGCAAATCATTAAAAAAGGCATGGTTGGATAGAATTCTTTTTGGTGATTCTATTTATATAAAGTTTGCAAAATTTGGACGTGTAGATTTAAAGTTATGGATTTTACAAATTCAAATATCTAATAGACATGTTTCTGTTTTTAAATCCAAACACGTGCCACGCGTCTGTTTCCTATTCGCCGGTACCATTTCATCTAGATCACACATTACAGACCGTAGGATTAAAATGAACATGTGCGGCTTAGATCTATTCATACCGGTCCACTTAAGTCATCTATCCTAGCCGCTGGATCGGGATCTAACGCTCCAGAACGAAATGACCATGGATGGGGGCGCGACGACGGTGGCTGGAGGCGAAGAGCTCAGGCGGTGATGATGCCGGCGATACATGAAGCGAGAGAAGTAGTGGTATGGCTCACCAGAATCGCATGATCTCGCTGATGCTCGACGTGCCCTTGGTTGGCGAAGGGGCGCACGGTGGTGTCAGGGATTGCTCGCCGGAGACGTCGACGGCGTCGGGTGTCTCTGTTCGTCGACGGCGGCGAAGCTGCAGGTCACGAGAAGACGAGTGGAGAGGGGCATTAGATGCGGGAGAGTGTGGCGAACACGTGTGTGTCATCGGGAGAGAGAGAGGGGAGGATGGGACTTACGGGGAGACGCAAGTCGGAATCGAAGCAGACGGCGGCATGTTCTGTCAATGATGTTGTCGAGCCTACGGTGCTCGCGCGGGCGAGTGGGTGGTACTGGGAGGTTCGCAAGACAATGGAGAGTAGGCTCGTGGGGTCTAGGAGGCAAGGGGAGGCAGGTACTGACCGGAATCGGTCGGGGAGCTCGTCAGAGCCGAGGATGTTCAAGCGTGAAATCGAGGAAGCCTGGAGGCGATCTGGTGCGAGCGAGAGAGGGAAAATGGAGAGGGGAGATAGGCGTTTAGTAGGGCATGATCACGGTGAGTAAGAGCCTCGAAACTGGCGAGGGGGGGAGGAAGTGGTCGCGGTGGGTGAGGACGACGACTGATAGGTGGGGTCCTTTGGTCAGTGAGAGAAAGAGTTATGTGGTGGGGTCCAGACGTCAGTGGCAGCGCGGGTGCGGGTCTGAGTAGAAAACGTTTCGAGGAGTAGGAGGAAGTGGGCTGCGTTGTTGGGCCAGATGGGCTAGCTTGGCTGGGCTGATTCGTTTCTTTTTTTTTATTTTCTGTTTATTTTTCTTTTTCCATTTTGATTTTCTGTTTTGAATTCATTCAAATGATTTCAATCCCTTTTTTCATTTCAAATCTTTTCAAACTTTTCAGTAAGTTTCTATTCTGTTTAAACATGTATTTTAAAGACCATTTTTTAAAATAATTTTCTTTTATTCTTCTATGATTTATTAATTATTCAAACTGGCCACTTATCTTTAACAAAATAAGGTTTGAATATAATTTAAATTCTTATTTTCTCCAAACCTTTTCAGTAGGCTTTATTCAGTGCAAAATAATTCACTTTGAATTATTTAAAATATTTTAACATGATTTATTAATCATTTAAATTGGGCAATTGTCTTTATTCCAATCATATATGGTTTTAATCCCATTTAAATTTTATTCAAATAATTCTTTTATTCCATTTAAGTTAATTAAATAACTTTTATTCCACTTGGATAAATTCCAATTATTATTTTCTTATGATTTAATTAATCATTTCTATCAGGGATTTTATCTTTATTCAAATAGAATAGAATTTGGTTAATGTCATATTATTTTATTTGAATATTCTTTATCCCTTTATTTCATTTGGATTTGGATTATCTTTGTTTGATTATGGATTTTTCCAAGATTTAATTTGGATTTAAATATTCCCTATTGATTATTTCTTTCTTTATCTTATAGAATCCATATATTTTTATTTATAGATCCAAAATTGGTGATTCCCATTTGTATATTTTTATTTAATATTTGTTTATCTTTTTAAATCCCTTTAGGATTATTTGCTCATAATTTTGGTATGGATTTTAGATAGAAGCTCTATTAGCTTTGAATTTTAATTTCCTTATCTTATTAAATTCATAAGATTTTATCCATGGCTCCAAATTGAATGAAACCAATTTCTATGGTTTTATAATATTTTTATTTATCATTCTTGATCATTTATAAATGCTTTTTGCTATATTTTTATATGGATCAAATCCATAGTCTTAGAGAGATCTTGGAAATGATTTTCTTCCATTAGGGTTTTAGAGTTTTGGTTTATTTTTTCAAGTGTTTAAATTTTAAGATTACATTTATTGATGAATGCATTTCACTTGATTGAAATTTGTTGGAATCTATTTTCTACAAAGTTTGTTCAAGTAGGGTTTTGGTGTTTCCAAGTTTAAACAAAAAGTTTCTTTTCACCCTAAATTTCAACAATTATTTATTTTGTTTATTTATTTTTCACATTTCAAGATTTGGAAAAATTTGGGATGTGACAGGCTACCACCCTTAAAAGAAATATCGTCCCGAGATTTGGGAAAGCTAGAGGTTACCAGTTGGCTTCAAAATAACTAGGGTACTACCACCCTTCAAAGGTCTTCAACTAAATTACATCTTGGCTTACTTGGGATCTTGATGAATTTTTTTTGGACAATTGCTTGCATAATGTCCGTTGTCCCCACACTTGTAACATGTGACAAGGTTGAGTTCTTCACGTATCTTCTCTGGACAAATTGATATATAATGTCCTAGCTCTTTGCAGTTGTTACACCACACTTGGCTAATTACCTTATTTTTCTTCTTCTTGGGTTTCTTGAAAGCTAGGACTTCTTCTAGTTCATGCTCTTCATATCTCACCTCAAAGGTGGGAAAGCTTCCTCGGTTCCTTGAACGATTCCTTGGATAATACCTATGTTTCCTCTTTTGTCCATCAAGGTGATTCCTAATGTATGGAGGTGCAATCTGAGATTTTCCTTTGTCTTCATCCTTCTTGATAGAAGTTGTTTCCTCATGGGGTTTTCCATACTTTTGATGCATACCACCTTGTTTCATTTGTTGAACTATAGGATAGATGGGGCATTGGATAGGGACATTATCATTTCCTTCACATAGGAAACAAGTCACTTGAGATGTGGGGCATTGTTCAGTTGGATGTTTCTCTTCACAATTAGGGCATTGATCCTCATGCTCTTTAGAAGTGTGATCCATGTCTCCACAAATATTGCAAGCTTGAGTTCCTTCTATAATATCATCATTGACATCATTGTTGTCAAAAACTCCTTGGGAAAGGTTGTCTTTCATGTTGATCATTTGAGTAGTCATCCCTTGCAACAATTGGGATTGGATTTCCAAAAACTTTTGCATGGTTGGGTCTAAATCATTGTTGTTGGCTAAAAACTGAGTTGTCATCTGATTCAACTGGGTTTGGTTTGTTAGTAGTTGTTCTCTCATGTGCATCTCTTGGTTGTTGTTGTTGTCACCATTCTTGATGTTGGAGTCTCTTGGGGAAGTCATCTGTTTGGGTTGGTTTGGGATTAGAATAGGCAAAAGATTTCTAGAGGAAGAAGTCTAATCACACATAATAATTCACTCAAACAATGTGCAAGCAACCACAAACAAACATTTCACTTAAACAACAAGATTCAAGAACATTTTTAGGCAACAATATATATATATATTTCTACATAAGTTGATGTGTTTGATCTAAACTAAACACTAGGATGGTGGTCCAACTATATGGTTTTATTGAGATCATTCCATTCTTCTTGGTTGTTTCTTCATGAATAAGATCATTGTATCCTTGGAAAAATTATTGTATCTTGGTCACAAATCTTCAAAGGTGATGATGATTTCTTCTAGTTTGTGTTTCCTTAGTCTTCAAGCCTTGTGTATTGTCCTTGTCTCATTTGTAGTTCTTGGTGATGTCCAAGTTGAAGTCCTTGGTGAAACTAAAGTTGAAGTCATTGGTGATGTTGAAGTTGAAGACATTTGAGTTTGGTGAAGTCCTTTTCTCTAGTTGATATCTTTGTTCTTGTTGAAGTCTTTGTTCATGGTGGGGGCTTTCTCCATCAAGTTTAAAAAGGGAGAGATGTAGAATCAAAATCAAAAATGGTTGAGGAAAGAGTTTACAAGATTGTTTGTAAATAAGTTTGAACAAATACAACTCCTATTTTTCTAAGGGGTTTTGTCCAATCCTAGGGTTACAATCCTACAGGCAACACAGCGCTCTGATACCATCTATAGAGGTCCCAACCATTAATAAGGTAGAGATCCATGTGTTTACAATGCAAGTCCCAGGATCAATAGCTAGCATCCACAGTTAAGATGTAATATCAAGAAACAAAGGTCATAATACAACTTTATAACCAGGAATAAAATAATTCATTACATCTTACATAACTCATTTGGCTATCTCATTACAATGTAGCAAAAATAACTATATAGCATGGAGTCCTTCATCTTCAAAGTGCCACAGACAATCATGTTGGTTGTAGACTTGTAATCCTAATCAACACACTTCACTAACATCAAACAAACCTACAACATAATAAGTTACAGCCACAAGGGTCAATACATTTGAATTGTATTGGCAAGTGATACTATGGTAGAATAGTGGTATCTATTATCTATATGCATTTGGATAAGTGGAGCTTAGGCTTTCTTTGCTCAAAATAGATTTTCCTTATCATTTGAAAACACTAAGTTTTTGTTTGTCAAAATCACCCAATGCATCTACCAATAGACATTCGTGATCCCTTAACCCTTGTTCAACCACAAGTTTTTAACTTAGAAATTGGGATGAGGAGATCCTTGATAGCTTCCATGTCTTGATGCTCAAATTAGCCATTGCCGGGGACACGTCTAAGTACTTAGATTTTACTCTCTCGAGAGGTGGTGCACTTTCCCCACAAGACTCGACATGCATCGAGACAAGATCTTTTAGAAGCCTTCCCTTAGACCAAAATGGACGCGTTCCCAAACCTATCAGCCCCTACCACCAACTGTCCATTATGCTAAGTTATTGCAACCTATGTGATCCAGGCAGAGCCCATAATGTCATGTGGATGCACTTTTGAAGCTTCTCAACATTTGACATCTCAAATCTCTTTGTTCCTGGGTGGCTTTCCACAAGTGTGATACACAAGGTTCACCAGTCCCCTGGACTTGTGTAACCACTCAACATAAGTCCATTCTCACCATTCCACCCAGGTGTTTCATTCACATAGTTGTTTTATTAAACAAAACACAAGTCATTGACTTAGAAATATTTCATAGCATGAATATAATCCACCCTTGTTTTCTACTAGCTAAGCTAAGCATGATAGTAGTAGGGATCTTAACATAATGAAAATTCTACTAAGGCATCATCTACTAGGATTTCCCAAGGCATAGCTTATACTTTAGAAAATTCCATGCAAGTCCTACTCAAAATATCACTAATGCATAGTGAAAATAATGGGACAAAAGTATGAAGCATCACTTGCCTTTTTGGTAGAGAATATAAGTTAACTCCTTGATCTTGCAATAGTCACACTCTTCAAAGTTCACTACAATTCAATCAAGGCACAAATTCAATCTATCATTCAAACAATTCATCACATAAAATAATAAAAACAAAACAATCCATGCAAGCATGCAAAAGATTGTTTTATTTTGAAAAGTGGTTTCTAATAAGTTATAAACATTTTAACACACCTATTGGTCATTTATCAAAGTGGCAAAACCATTTGATAACAAGTTAGTGAAAATGGCCACTTTAAATCCCTTTTGTTTTGCTAGATTTGAGTTTATTCAAAGAATAATTTCTAGTGTTTGACAAATATATTTTTAAACACAAATGTTAGTGTTTTAAGGTCAAGTGTTTAATATTAAAACCATTTGCAAAAGGTTTTACCTATAAATCATTTTTAAATCAAAGCAATATTTTATTTTTTTGGAAATGCCTTTAAACAAAGTAATAATTTTATAGGGTTTACAAAATATATTTTTAAATCCTAAAACTTGGTGTTTAGGGTCGGAGAGTTTAATTCAAACCATTTTCAAAAGGTTTTACTCAAAAAGCATTTTTAAAATATAAACAATATTTTCATTTAACTAGAAATGCTTTTATTCAAAGATTTATTCTTCACAAAATACACTTTTAAATCCATAAGTTGGTTTGTATGGTCAGTAGGTTCAAAACAATTCATTTACAAAATATTTGACCCTAAAATTAATTTTAGAATAAATTTTATACAAAAAATATGCCTACACATGTTTCTGCAAAAACAACCAATATTACAGAAGCAAATCATTAAAAAAAGGCATGGTTGGATAGAATTCTTTTTGCTTATTCCATTGATATAAAGTTTGCAAAATTTGGACGTGTAGATTTAAAGTTATGGAATTTACAAATTCAAACATCTAATAGACATGTTTCTGTTTTAAATCCAAACACGTGCCACGCGTCTGTTTCCTATTCGCCGGTACCGTTTCGTCTGGATCACACATTACAGACCGTAGGATTAAAATGAATCTGTGCGGCTCAGATCTATTCATACAGGGTTAACTTAAGTCATCTATCCTAGCCGCTGGATCGGGATCTAACGCTCCAGAACGAAATGACCACGGATGGGCGGTGCGGCGACGGTGTCTGGCAGCAGCGTGCTCGGTTGGTGATGCTGTCAGCGATACAGGAAGCGAGAGAAGGAGTGGTATGGCTCACCAGAATCATGTGATCTCGCTGATGCTCGACGTGCCCTTGGTTGGCGAAGGGGCGCACGGTGGTGACAGGGATTGCTCGCCGGAGACGACGACGGCGTCGGGCGTCTCTATTTGTCGATGGGGGAGAAGCTGCAGGTCACGATAAGACGAGTGGAGAGGGGCATTAGATGCGGGAGAGTGTGGCGAACACGTGTGTGTCATCGGGAGAGAGAGGGGAGGACGGGACTTACGGGGAGACGTCACCGGAAACGAAGTAGACGGCGGCGTGTTGTGTCAATGACGTTGTCGAGCCTACGGTGATCGCGCGGGAGAGTGGGTGGTACTGGGAGGTTCGCAAGACGATGGGGAGTAGGCTCGTGGGGTCTGGGAGGCAAGGGGAGGCAAGTACTGGCCAGAATCGGTCAGGGAGCTCGTCGGAGCCGAGGGTGTTCAAGCGTGAAATCGAGGCAGCCTGGAGGCGATCTGGTGCGAGCGAGAGAGGGAAAAGAGAGAGGGGATACAGGCGTTTAGTAGGGCGTGATCAAGGTGAGTAACAGCCTCGTCTTTAAGGCGAATTAAGCCTGTGAAAATCAAGCCAGAAATCGGCGAGGAGGGGAGGAATTGGTCGCGGTGGGTGAGGAGGACGACTGATAGGTGGGGTCCTTTGGTCAGTGAGAAAAAGAGTTATGTGGTGGGGTCCAGGCATTAGTGGCAGCGCGGGTGCGGGTCAGATTAGAAAACGTTTCGAGGAGGAGGAAGTGGGCTGCGTTGCTGGGCCAGATGGGCTAGCGGGGTTGGGCTGATTCGTTTCATTTTTTCTTTTCTTTTTCCATTTTGATTTTCTGTTTTGAATTAATTCAAATGATTTCAATCCATTTTTTCATTTCAAATCTTTTGAAACTTTTCAGTAAGTTCCTATTCTGTTTAAACATGTATTTTAAAGACCATTTTTTAAAATAATTTTATTTTATTCTTCTATGATTTATTAATTATTCAAACTAGCCACTTGTCTTTAACCAAATAAGGTTTGAATTTAATTTAAATTATTATTTTCTCCAAAGATTTCCAGTAGGCTTTATTTAGTGCAAAATAATTCACTTTGAATTATTTAAAATATTTTAACATGATTTATTAATCATTTAAATTGGGCAATTGTCTTTATTCCAATCATATATGGTTTTAATCCCATTTAAATTTATTCAAATAATTCTTTGGTTCCATTTAAGTTAATTAAATAACTTTTATTCCACTTGGATAAATTCCAATTTATTATTTTCTTATGATTTAATTAATCATTTCTATCAGGGATTTTGTATTTATTCAAATAGAATAGAATTTGGTTAATGTCATATTATTTTATTTGAATATTCTTTATCCCTTTATTTCATTTGGAATTGGATTATCTTTGTTTGATTATGTATTTGTCCAAGATTTAATTTGGCTTTTAAATATTCCCTATTTATTATTTCTTTATTTATCTTATAGAATCCATATCTTTTTATTTATAGATCCAAAATTGGTGATTCCCATTTGTATATTTTTATTTAATATTTGTTTATCTTTTTAAATCCCTTTAGGATTATTTTATCATAATTTTTGTATGG
Source organism: Avena longiglumis (assembly GCA_030063025.1). Classification (NCBI taxonomy): domain Eukaryota; kingdom Viridiplantae; phylum Streptophyta; class Magnoliopsida; order Poales; family Poaceae; genus Avena; species Avena longiglumis. The sequence goes on along the minus strand of CP125974.1, from coordinate 184,478,982 downwards.
ATTTTAGATAGAAGCTCTATTAGCTTTGAATTTTAATTTCCTTATCTTATTAAATTCATAAGATTTTATCCATGGATCCAAATTGAATGAAACCAATTTCTATGGTTTTATAATATTTTTATTTATCATTCTTGATCATTTATAAATGCTTGTTGCTAAATTTTTATATGGATCAAATCCATAGTCTTAGAGAGATCTTGGAAATGATTTTCTTCCATTAGGGTTTTAGAGTTTTGGTTTATTTTTCCAAGTGTTTAAATTTTAAGATTACATTTATTGATGAATGCATTTCACTTGATTGAAATTTGTTGGAATATATTTTCTTCAAAGTTTGTTCAAGTAGGGTTTTGGTGTTTCCAAGTTTAAACAAAAAGTTTCTTTTCACCCTAAATTTCAACAATTATTTATTTTGTCAAAATTTGGAAAATTTTGGGATGTGACAGTTATGATAGGGGTAATGAGGGCTAAAAGCTAACAAGTACCATAATTTTTGGAAGCTCTTTTTGAAACTTGTAATCCCTGCTTCCTTTATAAAAAGGCCTTTCTTCCACCACTATTGAGTCTCCACCTTGTACTTTTAGGCACCATTAAGAGATCATTGTTGTCATTCTATGTGCAGTGTTCCAAAACTTATTAATTGATGCATATTGTGTTATTACTTGCTCTTGTGCTATTTGTTTCTAGTCACCCTTGTGAACTTTGCAGGTGTCCTATGCATCTATTTGCTACTCTATGAGGGACAAGCTGATTGCCACTATGCTATGTTTTCTATATGTGAAACAAACAAACATTTTTCAATGCATATTATTCATGATCTTTGTTTGTACCATGTCATGTTGCATGCATAGTTACTATGTCCTACTGTTAGAACTCCATCTTTCATGCACATGTTTAGAGTTCTTTGATCCCAGCTTTCAATGCTTGCAAATGGTTGGATCTTTATTGTGAGGGTGCATGTCACCTAAAAAATTATTCTGTTTATCACTTACCTACTCGAGGACGGACAAGAGTTAAGCTTGGGGATGTTGATACGTTGGAAACGTATCTATAATTTTTGATGCTCCGTGCTTGTTTAGTATCTACTTTGCGTTACTTGTCCACACTTTGAGGTGCTTTTTACATGTTTTCTAGTACTAACCTACTAACAAGTCGCAATAGTGCCAGATTCCTGTTTTCTGCTGTTTTTGGTTTTAGAAAAGTTAGTAAAGAAATATTCTCGGAATTGGACTAGACAAAGGACAAAGTCAATAACTTTCTATGGGGAACAAGAAGTCCAGAGGAGAGCCGGGGAGGCGAGCCATAGGGGCCACCCCCCTCCCCCAGGAGCGGCCATAGGTGGGCTCGCGACTGGCTAGGGTTGGTGCCCCTGGCCGGCCCCTCTATCTCCCTCTTCGCCTATAAAAAGCCCCCAATGCAGAAACCCTGAGTACCCGATCAGAAATCCACGAAACCGTCTGTAGCCGCCGCCACCATCGTCCCTAGATCAGGGGAATCTGAAGTTCTTCCCGGCACCCTGTCGGAGGGGAGATCATCCCGGAGGCTTTCTCTCCGGTATGATGCGTGAGTAGTTCCACCTTGGACTATGGGTCCATGTAGTAGCTAGATGGTTGTATCTCCTCCTTTGTAATTTCATGTATAGATCTTGTGAGCTCCGTTCATGATCAAGATCTAATCTATTTGTAATCATGCATGTTTTGTTTGCGGGGATCTGATGGATATTGAGATTATTATGTTGGTTTGATTAATGGTTTTGTCTTTATGATTCTATCATGTTTGTGTTGTTTGTGGTCTTGCATGTTCTCCGTTGTTAGTAGCTATCTTGGCCAAGTAGTTACCAGTGACTCCAAGAGGGGGTATTTATGCTCGATAGTGGGTTCATGCCTCTAGTTTCCAAGGGAAGTGACAATAATCTCTTCGGTTGTAGATGTGTTGTTGCTAGTAGGGAGAAAACAACGATCTCTTGTTCATGGAACATGTGGATTGTTTATCTTACACACTTTGCTTAAAGCAGTTGTATATTGCTTGCAACTTAATACTGGAGGGGTCCGGATGATAACCTGAAGGTGGACTTCTAGTTATAGATGCAGTTGGATGGCGGTCTATGTATCTTGTTGTATTACCCAATCAACCTCATAGTATCTTTCTGAATAGTAATTGCATTGTTATGCCTTGCTCAGTTCCTATCACTGTAATTTGTTTACCCTTCATGCCATGTTGTTTATCTAAGGAGAGCACCTCTAGTGAACTATGGACCCCGGTCCAATCTTTACCATTGATACATCTTCCAATGTTACTTGTTTACTTGTTGCAAACCATTACCTTCCACACAATACATTTAATCCTTTATTACAACAAACCTGTGAGCTTGACAACCTCACTGTTCGTTGGGGCAAAGTCTTGAGTTTGTGTTGTGCAGGTCTCTGTGTTGCTTGCAACACCTGTGTGACGTTTCCTTCCTCCTTCTGGTTCGATAACCTCGGTCTCAACCGAGGAAAAACTTGCTGCTTGCCGCTTCACACCTTGCTCTTGGGGTTCTCAACAGGCTGTGCGTAGACAGTCGTCACACCCCGGACTTTCCTACTAGGATCTCTAGACTTACCCAATAGACCAATACTATTCTTTTCTACGCACCTTGTCCTCACTCATGCTTACCCGGTACCCACTTGACGATCGCACACCCATCCTCAAATTGCTCTAGACCAAGCATGCTTAACCCCAGAATTCTTTTTGGACGAGCTTCCGGAAAATAAGTTGCAACCTGCTGGTATGCGTATCCTATCAATCCTATTAAGTCATTCTCTAGGGTCTCACATACACCCTCCCTTAGAAGATCGACACCCTCATCGATCAACCACAAGCCAGGAGCGTCCCCTCTTGGCATACGTCCGTGCGTCCAGTGCCAGCACATGTGCCATGTCGTGTCCACTCTGGGCCACACGCTCCATGCTCCACATGTTCCCAACCTGCACACGGTCATGTAACCGCGAGGATCGGCTCTGATACCACTTGTAACACCTCGGACTTTCCTTAGTCGGGCTGTCACTCCTCGTAGATTACTAGGATCTATAGACTGACCCCACAGACTAACACTAGTCTTTTCTGCGCACTTTTGTCCTCGCTCGTGCGCATCCGGTACCCACTCGGTTGGTCACCCATCCTCAAATTGCTCTGGGCCAAGCACTCTTAAACTTAGAGTTATTTTGGACGAGCTTCCGAAAAAGAATTTCAACTTAATGGTATGAGTATGCTATCTATCCTATTAAGCCATGCTGCAGGGTCTCACAACGTGTGTAGCATAACATTGTCGCACTCATGCTATGCCACAACTCCGCTAGCCTACAGACGATCGGTATAGAGAAAACTCTTGAGTTTTTTCTATGAGTTAAATAAAGATTCGTTGCCATAAAACATGAGATGAGAGAAGTGAGGGCAAACCCATCCATGATGCACAACATGCTTATATGCAAGGGATTGGCACAAGACACTAATAATTTCTCAACCATTCCTCCTTCTTTGATGATGGTTTTGCAGGAATTCAAGGATATCTTTCCATGCGAGCTACCTCACATACTCCGTGCACTTCGAGAAATTGAGCACCACATCTACCTCATATCATGTGGTCCTCTACTAAACTGCACTTCCTATCGCACGAACCTGAAGGAGGCAAGAAATAAAAAAGAAAATTCAAGGACTTATCTCCAAATGTATGATTCAAGAAAGCCTAAGTCCATGCGCGGTTCCCATGATACCAGTCCCAAATATGGATGACACCTTGCGCTTTTTCACGTACTGTTGTCCCGTCAATGCTATTACTGTTTTCTACTGTCACCCAATTCCTAGACTCGATGACATGCTTAATGAGTTAAGTGGAGCCACTATATTTTCTAAGATAGTTATTCATAGTGGCTACCACCAAATACGTATGTACATGGGTGGTGAGTGGAATATCGCATTCAAGACCAAACTCGGTCTCTATGAATGGTTGTGCATGCCCTTTGGCTTGTCTAATGCCCCATCCACCATCATGCGATTGATATCATGTTTTGACATATCTTGCTGGAAAGTTTGTCGTTATTTATTTTGATGATATTTTTATGTGTAGCAAATCATTTCAGGATCGATCAACATGTGAAAGAAGTTTTGGAAAATATTCACAAAGACAGGCTTTATGCTAACCTCCCAAATTGTTCATTTGGCGACAAATTAGTTTTCCTTTGCTTTGTCATTTCTTCTAATGGCATTGAAGTGGATGAGTCCAAAGTTAAGGACATCCAAGTTGGCCAATTCCCAAAATGGTTGGTGAAGTTCGAAGTTTTCATGGTTTAACCGGTTTCTATCATATCTTTGTGAAATATTTTTTACCATCACTTGACCCCTCAATGAATTGACTAAGAAACATGTACCATTTGTTTGGGGCAAAGTGGAACAAATTTATTTTGATGAACTTAAAAAGAGGCTAAGCAAATCTCCTCTCCTTTCCGTGCCGGATTTCTCAAAAAATTTAGAAATTGAATGTGATGCAAGTGGTATTGGAATTGGAGGCGTTCTCATACAAAACCGACGCCCGGTTGGTTACCATAGCGAGAAGTTGGGCAGTGCACGACTCAACTATCCTATTTATGACAAAGAATTGTTTGCTTTGCTTCGTGTTTTACAAGTTTGGCAACACTATCTATGGACCAAAGAGTTCATAATTCATTTCGACCATGAGTCGCTGAAGCATTTGAAGGGTCAAGCCCTTGAGAAAAAAGCACGCTAAGTGGGTAGAATTTATGGAGTTCTTTCCCTAAAATGTGAAATATAATAAGGGCAAAGAGAATGTGGTTGTAGATGTTATTTCCTATAAAAACACATTCCTACTCACAAGACTTGAGATAAACATTTTGGTTCTTGATGATATCAAAGATGTGTATCCTTCCAATACCTTCTTTGGTCCAGTATTTGCAAAGTTTTACATTTACAAGGGACCCGATGACTTCTATTTTCACAAAGGGTTTCTTTTCAAGCAAAACAAACTTTCCATTTCGATGCTGTCTCTCCAAATTTTGCTACTCCAAGAAACTCACGGAGGAGACTTGATGGGTCACTTTGGACGCGATAAAATATATGACATGTTATCCACACACTACTTTTGGCCAAGCGCAATGTGGAGCTACACATCCAACTATGCACAACGTTCTTACAAGCTAAGTCTAAATCAAATCCTTTGGTCTCTACACTCCTTTATCCATTCCATATGCACCATGGTTCGACATAAGAATGGACTTCATATTGGGATACCCAGATCAAAGCATTGGCATGATTCAATATTTGACCACTTCTCTAAAATGGCTCATTTTATTACATGCCATAAGACCGAAGATGCTTCGCAGGTTGCTTATTTGTTTTTCAAGAAAATCGTCCGTCTTCATGGTGTGCCAAGGACAATCGTCTCCAACCGCGGTTCCAAGTTCATGAGCTACATGTGGAAGACAGTAGTGGCCAAACTAGGCATGAAGCTACTATTTTCGGCTGCCTCACATCCTCAAACCGGTGGCCATATTCTTCGTCGAGTGTTGATAAACAAGAATCTCAAGAATTGGGAAGATTGCGTCTTGTTGGAGATATGCCCTAGAGGCAATAATAAAAGTGGTTATTATTATATCTTTGTGTTTATGATAAATGTTTACATTCATGCTATAATAGTATTAACCGGTGTAGCACCCCGAGAAAATCACTACTAGAAAATCGCATGTTATTTTATTTATACATCATCATGACATCATCATACATATTATATTTTGCCTCAAATTATTTTACAAAGTCAATTTTTGTTTTCCTAAATACCTCGTCTTATTTCAACTCGAATCCCTAACCTTTAAGGATATTTTGTTTGCCTAAATATTTTTAAAACAATAAAACTATTTTACCGGGGGAGACCGCCACCAGCCAGGCCCAAAGGCCCAGCTGGCAGCAGACTACTACCCCATATACAAATCAAAACCCTAACCCTAATCCTAGTCCTGCCTATCCCCAAACCCTAGCCCCTCACCCCAGTCCCTCTCCCCGCCGCCACCTATCCCTTTTCCAACACAACACACACACTCAGCTAAACACACGCACACAACACACCCACAACCCAGCACTCACACCCCACCGCCGCCAGCCCGCCACCAAACACACCCTGCAGCGCGCACACACCCAACCCGCGGTCAAACCCCACCCCGATCGAACCAACGCACTCGCCTGTCCCCACCCGCAGGCACACAATACCCAACCCGCGACTTGGTCGCATGCTTCCTCTTGAGCCCGACCCCTGCTCGCCTTCCTCCCGACAACCGCCGCCACCTGCAATTCCTGTAACCCCGTCGCCAACGTCGCCCTCCACCCCACCTCGTCCTTCCCATCAGGAAACCGTCGCCTTCCTCGCTCGGCACCGCCGCCTGGGCCTCGCCCCGCGCACCCCGTGACTCCTTTCCTGCCCACGATTCCCCTCGCCCACCTCATCTCTCCATGCCGCCGCCCCTATCGCTCCCGTCGCTCGCCAGGCAAGCTCCGGCCGTCCTCCTCCGTCGCGCGCCTTCCTCTCCACCGCATCTGGCTGCCGCCTGCGCCCCCTCCTCTCCCTCCGGGGCCACGCCGACCACGTCCTCCGGCCACCCCGCAGGCCTCCTCTACCCACCGCGCCGTCGACCGCGTCCTCCTCCGCCATGGCGCCGCCAGGCGGGCCATCTCCCTGCCTCCTCGTCGGCATGCCCTCCTCTGCCTGTCTCCGCCGCCAGCAGACGCCCTCTGCCAAGCTCGTCCTCGAGCTCCCCTCACGCTTGTGTGGCTCCGTCGCCCTTCCCAAGTTTGCCGCCCCATGCTCTTCTGCCTCGGTGGCCACAGAGACGACGTCGGCCCGCCAGAGTTTTTTCCCGGCCGCCCTGTCTTCATCCGCCGCCAGCACCCTTGGAAGCCATGCCGACCTGCGCCTCCTCCACCTCGCCTCTGTCCGTGGCTGCGCCATGTTGGAAGCCACCTCCATCCTGCATGCCCAGATGGTGTTCGACCATATGACCGACAGGGAGATACCCCTTGCAGCGCATCGGCATGTCTCCACCTACAGGTCTAGGTGCTCCATCTGTGGTGTTTGGCGGACCAAGTCTCGAGGCTCTCCGTCTCCATGTGGCCATGACACCAACAAGTGCACGACACCGAGCCGTTCAAGTTCGCCACTCGATCACTCGTTGAAGCGTCCAAACGAAGACCAAGTCCGTAACGCCAAGTCCTTCCGAGAAGCCATGTACCATGTGCCGATGTCTAACCAAGCTCGTCATGATCAAGGTTGCCAAGGACTCGCAACCCTCGGTACATCAAGATCTTCCTCACGGGAACCGAAGACCCTCGTTCCTGGATTTGAAGCCCGTTCCCGGAACCGAAGCCGAGCCGAGACCTCGAAGACCGAACCCGTCGAACCTTCGGATCCAAGTTCGTCGAACCACCATGTGTGACCACAATCCGAGCCCCTATTTTATTAAATGCTATATATACTTGTTGCATATTAAAATTGTCATGCTTGCATACACATTTGTGTGGTTTGTGGGCATTATAGCGATTCACCTCATAATTAAATATGGAGGCCATATGCGGGCAAATCCAGTCTAATATAGGCTCCATTTAAATTTGTGTAGCGAATCAATTACATATTTTGCCTTGTTAAGACAACATTTAAATTGCGGGTATCTAAACAACATGAACCATCTAACTAATTGTCGGTACCCCGGTTCCGCTTAATATTGTCTAGTTGCATCACATCCTTGCCATGTCACGCATCATACATGCATCATGCCGATTTTCTGTCGTAGTATTAAATATTGCATCCGGTGTTTCTGCTAGTGCTTTGCTTCTTCACGGATTAGGCCGTTGAGTTGATGCGAGTGTCGACCTGATCTTCGAATGAACCTTCCGCAATGTTTTCAGGCGAGCATTCTCCCCCTTTCTACCTATCTTACTTTTATAGTTTTTATTTCCTCCTGTTGATCTATTGTTATCTATGTTGCGATGCTCTAGTTTTCGTACCCGGGATATTCCTTGCAGCCTTATATTGCCTTGGACACATCCTATTACCTGTTGTTTGGTAGATAGTTGGACTTGCGTGTCGTAGTCGCTTGCTCAAGTGCTGTTGCGTGTCGTCAAGTACCACAGCTGTTGGAAGGCTGCCATATGCTTTATGTTGGAGGTGATCATGGCTTTAATTATTGTTTAATAACTAAAATTGAAGTAGGTAAATAATGCAGAGGCACCGGTGGGTAATAGACAATATTTGGTTTTTAATCACCTTTGGTGTCCGTAGGGACCCCGAGTTCTTGACACTCCCCGAGATCGAGCGCGCTAACCACAGGTGGGGTGTGTGGGCACCCCCATCGATTAGTACCTGATTTCAAAGTACTGTACCGGGGGCCACAAAGTAGTTTGGGGCTTTATTACTATCCTGTACTTATGCCATGATTTACTGCTTTATTTACTATTGCGCGTGGAGCGCTTGTACTGTTTTGGAACCCCGTGCCACGTTTTCGCGGTATCGACAAGCCCAGTCACACTTTCGGGTTCCCAATCGTTTACAGCCGTCGTAACAAACCCTGGGTCCGTCTCGGAGACCGGCCGACTTTGTTACGGGTAGCTTAGTGGGGTGGCCCCCATGTGCTTGCTTTGGGTCAGGAAGCGTCGTCCAAAACCCGTCGACATACCATTGGGTGAATGTTTTGTGATCTTGTACATACCTGATCTGACAACAAGGGTGTAGGTGCGTGTGGAAACTTTGGTGCACCCCTGCAGGGTTAAATCTTTTCGAGAAGCCGTGTCCGCGGTTATGGATGACTTGGAGCACAGTTCTCGATCATAGACAACTATAACTAAAGTTTACTGTTATAATTTGACTTGTATCCGATATGACTAGTAATCAGCTTCACTACAACGGAATGGCTAAATAAAAGTACCAACAACTGCTGGGTTTGGGATATCTCATGCTAATTGTATCTGACTAGTAAGTGTCACAACTACAACGGAATGGTTAACTAAAAGTGCCCACTGCTTATTATATCAGGATGACTATTTATACCTGACTAGTAATTGCTGCAACGATAACTGAATAAATAAAACAGCCAATAGTGTGAGTTCCTCGGTTGACTTCCTCGTTTGGTCTCGAGGGGAAAATACCAGGATGGGTATGTTTGGTGGTAGTATCAGGTTGGTTCCGAATAGGTCTTTCTTATCCCTCTCTGTTAGCCGTCGGTTATATCGAGTCTCCATAGGTTGTTTAGTGCATGCTGCGCTGCCGCTTCAGTCCACCATACCTATGTAGGCGAGGACCGCCAAATTCTAGTCTCGCCGTGTACTGGCCTTAGTACTGACCGCTCTCTTTTACCTTTGCCCTTTGCCGACACCCCTTTTGTTTTTAGAAGGTTTGAGATCGGAGTCGTTAGCAGGGTTACCCTTCCGGCTTGGCCTAGGAAGGGTTATGGACGCCATTGGTTATTCTTCAAGGCTCTTAGCTCAATTTGCATCTTGTCCGTAGTCGGACGCTGTATTGTTTTCAAGGTGATCTGGATCTTTGTACTATATATCTTTATTCTTGACTCTTTGAGTCAATGTTGTATATATATGTTTTGTGGGTTCCATCGAGGACTATTGTGTAATGATATTACTTCGTTTTCCACCCGCACGCAAGTGCCTGGTGGGCACCTTTTAATCGTTTCTATGCGGGTTTGGCGGGAAGCGCTGAAACTTACATAGGGCCAATTCTGAGGGTGTTACAACCGGAAGCATTAATACTTGTGTTATTTGTAAACTAAATTAGAGTCCCTGGTAAAGACTCTTTATAATACTAGCTTGTTGATTAATAGATGATCGTGGTTTCTCGATCATGAACATTGAGATGTTATTAATAACAAGATCATATCATTAGGAGAATGGTATGATGGACATACTCCTATAGATAAGCGTAGCATTAAGATCAAGTCATTTCAATAGTTCGTTTGCTATAAGCTTTCTGATACATAGTAACCTAATTCCTTCGACCATGAGATCATGCTAATCACCATCACCGGAAGGATGCTTTGATGACATCAAACACCACACCGTAACTAGGTGGCTATAAAGGTGGCATTGAGTGTTCAGAAAGTATGGGTTGAAGCACATGGATCAAGAGTGGGATTTGTCCATCCATATGACAGATAGATATACTCTGGGCCCTCTCGGTGGAATGTCATCCAATTAGCTTGCAAGCATGTGACTGGCTCACAAGGGATCACATATCACGGTAACGAGAAAAGGGTACTTATCGGTAACGAGGTTGAACTAGGTATGCAGAGATATCGACGATCAAAACCTCAGATAAGTAAACTATCGTGAGACAAAAGGAAATTGGTATCGTATGTAAGTAGTTCATTCGATCGCAAAGTAATCGTAGAAATATGTGGGAGCCATATGAATTTCCAGATTCCTCTATTGGTTATTGATCAGAGAAGTGTCTCGGTCATGTCTGCTTAATTCACGAACCGTAGGGAGACACGCTTAAGGATTCGATGTTGTTTAGTAGATATGGAATGTTAATAGGGATACTGAATGTTGTTCGAGTCTTGGATGGGATCCGGGATATCACGAGGAGATCCGGAATGGTCCGGAGAATAAGATTCATATAAGGAAAGTCCGATTTCGGAGTTCGGGAAAGTTTCTGATGGTTTCATTGGAGAGGTTCTAGAAGAGTCTAGAAGGTTCACCGGACCGGAAGGGGAATGGTCCATGAATGTATCATGGATATATGGAATGATTGGATCATATCCTAGGTCACTTGGTGTTGGCATTTGTAAGAGAGAAATAAATCTCTAAATTGAAAGTCAAACGGGAAGTTTGAAAAGTCAAACTGGAACAATGGTTTCCTAGTGGAAGAAGAAACAAGTCCTTCTCTCAATCCAACTTGGGTTTGGGTTTGGATTCAAACCCACCCCTCCCAAGGCTGCCCCTCCCTCTCATAAATAGAGGGGGAGGGCTGCCCCAACACCACAAGAGCCAAGCCATCCCCACACCCGCGCCGCCGTCGCCCGCGTGCCGCCGACGCGCCGCCGCCCTAGCCGCCGCCAACACCTTCTCCTCCTCCCGATCATCTAAACCCTAGATCTACAGGAAACCCTAATCCACCATAACTCGCACCGGCTTAGGAGAAGCCCTGCGGGATCTTCCCTCTACTTTCGACACCACACCGTCGTGCTACCAGAATCACGAAGGGAGAACTACAACCTCCGCTGCCTGCTGGAACAAGGGAGAGGAAGGTCTTCATCGAGTACCGAACGTGTGACCGACTGCGGAAGCGCTGCCGGAACGCAGCGCCGGAAGGATCGTCTACACGATCTTGAGATCGGCAAGTGTACAACTACATCACCCACGAGAATCTGCTCTCGTTAACCGCTTTGGAATCTTCGAGGGTGAGTGCTTCTATCGACTCGTTGCTACAATCTAGTAGATAGATCTTGGCTTGTTTGTGTGCATGCGGGTAGAATTTTTTTGTTTTCCATGCTACGAACCCCTACAGTGGTATCAGAGCCGTGTCTATATGTAGATCTGTTGCACGAGTAGAACACAATGGTCATTGTGGGCGGTGGTGCTTTTATTATCAATTTATTTTTGTGTACTTTGCATCTTGCAGTATAATGGGATGAAGCAGCCCGGGCCAACCTTACATGACATCGTTCATGAGACTTGCTCCACGCTCAACATGCAACTTGTATTGCATAAGTGGATTTGCGGGTGTCTGTCTCTCCCATCATAGTATAGATTCAATTTACAATGGGCACTTGATAGTTCAAGCATCAACGTTGTGGTTCTTGTTCGTAAGTTAGAACGACACTTATTGAAAGCCCCAAACCATGTAAAATATGCAAAGAAAATTAGAGGCATATAACTGTTGGAATTATGCCCTAGAGGCAATAATAAAGATGTTATTATTATAATTCTTGTTCATGATAAAGTTTATATTCCATGCTAGAATTGTATTAAGCGGAAACATTAATACTTGTGTGGTTTGTGAACAACACCGTGTCCCTGGTACGCCTCTAAGGACTAGCTCATTGATCAATGATGGTTAAGGTTTCCTAACCATAGACATGAGTTGTCAATTGATAATGAGATCATATCATTGGGAGAATGATATGATGGACAGACCCAAACTAAGCGAAGCAATTAGATCGTTTCATCGTGTTCATCTTTGGGAAGCTTTTCCTATGTCAAATATTGTATTCCTTAGACCATGAGATAATGCAACTCCCTGGTACCGGAAGAAATCTTTGAGGTCATCAAACGTCATCCTATGAGAGGGTGATCATAAAGGTGTCTCTCAGGTGATCGGAAAGTATATGTTGGGTTGTATGTATCGAGATGGAATTTGTCCTCCCAAGTCGGAGAGATATACTGGGCCCACCTTTAATCGATATCAACACCGCTTGCAAGCATGTGGTTAAGGAGTTAATCACAAAGTGATATCGGATTACGGAACGAGTAAAGTACTTGCCGTGAACGAGATTGAACTAGGTATGGCGGCATTGCGACGATCGAATCTCGGGCAAGTAAAGTATCGCGAGACAGGGAATATATATATGGGATTGATTGAATCGGCATCGTGGTTCATCCGATATGATCATCGATGAATGTGTGGACTCAATATGGGTGCCTGCACCACCGCTTGATTATTGATAGAAGATCATGTGCGCATATTCTCGAACCCGCAGGTCACACACTTAACGTATCTCGACGCTAGGATAGATTGGATAATTGGTTTATGAATTTTGTTCGATTCTCGGATGGGATCCGGATATCCTGAGAGGTTCCGGAATGGTCCGAGAATAAGATTCATATAAGGCAAGCAGTTTTGGAGTTCGAATTGTTCCGGATTAATCGGTATTGCACGGAAGCTTCTAGAACCTTCCGGAAGGGGACCAACGTGGCCCCACCTTCCGGGAGGGGGCATGGGCCTATGAGGGAGTGTCCTGGCCGCATTGGGCCAGGGGCACAAGGCCCCATAGGGCCCAGCCGATCCTGGATAAGTTTAAACTCGTTTAAACTAGAGATAGGATTTCTAGATAAGGGAGAGTTTAAATCGTTTAAACTAGAGATAAGATTTCTAGATAAGGGAAAGTTTAAATTGTTTAAACTGGAGATAGGCTTGGAGGAGGGGCAAGGCTGGCCGCCCCCCCTCTATATATAGAGGGGTGGTGCGCCCCCTCCCTCCCTACAACACACCTCCCTCCAAGCCCTAGTAGCCCTGCTACCTTCCTCTCTCCCTCCCGACTGTTTGTAGGCGAAGCCCTGCAGCAGAAATTCTCCACCATATACACCACGCCGTCGTGTTGTAGATCCAATCTAGCTCTCCACCATACTCGCTGGTCCGAGGAAGGAGGAGACGTCGAGGTGCTGCACGTGTGCATCTCACGGAGGCACCGCCACTTGTGGTGCTAGATCGGATCGGATCGCGAGGAGGAGAAGCGAGTACGACTACATCACCCACGCCCGATTTAACGTTCCGCTGTGCGAATCTTCAAGGGTATGAAGATCTAATCCAATCTCTCGTTGTTTGCATCTCCTAGATTAGATCTTGGCTTTCCTCTGCTCGCTCGTAGAAAATTTTGATTTACTATGCCGCCAAAACCCTTCAAAGGGTATCGAGCTAGATCTATGCGTAGATGTGTTTCACGAGTAACGCAACATGGTTGTTGCGGGCGTTGATGTTTTCTGTTGCAAGCCTCTTGTTTGTGTTCTTCTTATGACGCGGATAGTGAGATTGAAGCGTCCGTGCCAACCTTACGCGACATCGTTCAGAGACCGGCTCGCACTTGACGTGTGGCTTGTACCACACATGCGGTGGTGGATGTCGTTTCTCTCACTATAGTTGTCATGGGATTAACACCGAGTTTGGCAACCATAATATCACCGTTGTGGCTTTCCGTAGGTAAGAATCGTTCTTAGCATCTACTCCCATAAGCCACGTAAAACATGCAACAACAAAGTAGAGGCGTCTAACTTGTTCTTGCAGGAGTGTTTTACGTGATATGGTATGGCCCAAGATGTGATGTGTATAATGTACGCGATGATCATGTTTTGTAATGTTTCACGACTTGCATGTCGATGAGTACACAACCGGCAGAGCCATATGGTTGTCTTTATAATTGTGTATGACCCATGAGTCAACTTCTATACGCCATGTAATAGCTTTACTTTATCGCTAAGTAGTTAGCAATAGTTGTAGTTGCTATTCGTGGTGGAGGCAATCATGGTGGAGTGATGGAGATCATGCGGAACGCACAAGATGGAGATCATTGCGCAAAGATTGGCTATACCATGTCACATAAAGTTATATGCATGTGATGTTTATCCCTTATGTATCTTATTATGCTTAGATCGCGACGGTAGCATTATAAGATGATTCCTCACTTAAAGATCAAGATAAAAACTGTGTTCTCCCCAAGTATGCACCGCTATAAAGTTCGTCGTGTCCAAGCATCACGTGATGATCGGGTGCTATAGACTCTACGCTCACATACAACGGGTGCAAGCCAGTTTTGCACACGCGGAAATACTTGGATCTAACTTGACGAGCCTAGCATGTACAGACATGGCCTCGGAACACAAGAACCGAAAGGTTAAGCATGAGTCATATGAATGATATGATCGACACTTCGTTGTCCACCATTGAAACCACATCTCTTCTCGTGATGATCGGATTAGGTGTGGTGAATTTGGATCGTGTTCACTAAACAACTTGAGGGATGTTAAATTTAGTGGGAGTTCACTAGTAATTTGATTAAGTTGAACTATTTATCATGAACATAGTCTAAATTGTACTTGCAAATACTGTAGATCCAATGGCCAAGTCCAACTTCAACTTCAACGTTTTTGCAGAGAAAGAAAAGCTTAGAAACAATGGGTCTAACTTCACCAACTGGTTCCGCAATCTAAGAATCATTACATGCGGACAAAAGGACTATGTCCTTGAGAAAGCGTTAGGTAACCCCACGTCACTGCGCGGTGATGAGAAAGCTGTCTATCGATCGGCGCAAAGATGATTATGGTGTGATTAAGAGCACCATGTTGTTTGCTATGGAACCGAGCTTCAAAATCGTTTTGAAACCTATCCGGGCCCTTTGAGATTCTCGAGGAGCTGAAAACCATGTTTCAGACTCAAGCCCGCTCGAGAGATATGAGATCTCCGAGAAGTTCTTTAAGCGCAAGATGGAGGAAGGAGTTAGTTAGTGAGCACGCCATAAAGATGTCGGGCTACACTCAACGCTTTGAGCAAGCTGGAATGCACGATTCGGAGGAGCTCAAGATTGACAGGTTATGCAATCACTCCTCCCAGCTACAAAAGTTTTGTAGTGACTCATAATCAGATTGGTTCCATCGATCACCGAGCTCTTCGCAAAGTCAAGGCTGCGAGTGGACATCAAGAAGGATAATCATGTGTTGATGGTCAACAAGCCCTCCTTTAAGAAAGTTAAGGAGCAAACAAGCCCTTCAAGAAGGGCGGCAAGCTTAATGCCCTCACGAGAAGAAGCTCGGTCTGGTCCTAAGCCGGACTCGAGTGCTTCTATTGCAAGGACAGGGGTCCTTTGGAAGCAATCGTCCAAGTACTTAGCGCACAAGAAGGTGGCACCATCAAAGGTATATTTGATATACATGTTATTGATGTTTTCCTTACTAGCCCTCGTTTTAGTGCAGGTATTTGATACGGTTCGGTTGCTAATATCGTAACTCAAGCAGAGCTACGGAATGACGGCGGCTTCTGCGAGGATGAGGTGACGATCGGCGTTGACAACGGATCAAGAGTTGATGTGATGGCCGTCGACGCTCTCCTTAGTTTTACCTTCGGATTAGTTTTAAACCTTAATAAATGTTATTATGTGCTGCGTTGAGCATGAACATTATTTCGGATCATGTTTATTGCAAGACGGTTATTCATTTAAATCGGAGAATAATGGTTATTCTATTTATATGAGTAACATCTTTTATGGTCATGCACCTCTTGTGAATGGTTTATTTCTTCTAAATCTCGAAGGGATGAAACACACATCCATAACATTGAGGCTAAGAGATGCAAAGTAGATAGTGATAATACTACTTATTTGTGGCCTTTGCGTCTAGGTCATATTGGTGTAAAGCGCATGAAGAAACTCCATTCTGATGGACTTTTGGAGTCTCTTGATTTTGAATCATTTGACACATGCGACCCATGCCTCATGGGCAAGATGATCAAAACCCCGTTCTCCGGTATGATGGAGCGAGCAACGGACTTGTTAGAAATCATACATACCGATGTATGCGGACCGATGAGTGTTTCGACGCGCGGTGGATATCGCTATTTCCTCAGTTTTACCGATGACTTAAGTAGATATGGGTATATCTATTTAATGAAACATAAATCTGAAACATTTGAAAAGTTCAAGGAATTTCAGAATGAAGTGGAGAACCATCGTAACAGAAAGATTAAGTTTCTACGATCCGATCGTGGGGGCGAATATTCGAGTTATGATTTTCTCACGCATCTTAAAGCAAGTGGAATCGTTTCGCAACTCACGCCACCCGGAACACCACAGCGCAATGGTGTGTCTGAACGCCGGAATCGAACCCTATTAGATATGGTCCGATCAATGATGTCTCTTACTGATTTGCCGTTATTATTTTGGGGTTATGCATTAAAAACCGTTGCATTCACTTTAAATAAGGCTCCATCTAAATTCGTTGAGACGACACCGTATGAACTGTGGTTTGGTGCTAAACCTAAGTTGTCGTTTCTTAAAGTTTGGGGATGCGAAGCTTACGTCAAGAAGTTGATGCCGGACAAGCTCGAACCCAAAGCGGAGAAATGCGTCTTCATAGGATACCCTAAGGAAACCATTGGGTATACCTTCTATCACAGAACCGAAGGCAAAGTGTTTGTCGCAAAGAACGGTTCCTTTCTTGAGAAGGAGTTTCTCTCGAAAGAAGTGAGTGGGAGGAAAGTAGAGCTAGACGAGGTTATTGAACCTTCTCTTGAATTGGAGAGTAGCACAGCACCTGAAATTGTTCCAGTGCACTTTGCCAACAATAGAGGAAGCTAATGACAAGGATCGTGAAGCTTGGACGATGTTGCATCTTGAACGTCGCAGTCGACAAGGTCGCGTGCCCTCCCGAGTGGTACGATAACCTGTCTTGTGTCTTGTTGGTAGAAGACGGTGAACCTCACGAACTATGAGGAAGCGATGATGAGCCCAGACTCGAGAAATGGCTAGAAGCCATGAAATCCAATTGGGATCCATGAGCGAAAACCAAGTATGGACTTTGGTGGACCCTCCTAGCGACCGAAAGGCCGTTGAGTGCAAATGGATCTTCAAGAAGAAAACGGACGCGGATGGTAATGTTACCGTCTATAAAGCACGCTTGTCGCAAAGGTTTTCGACAAGTTCAAGGTGTTGACTACGATGAGACTTTCTCTCCGTAGCGATGTTTAAGTCCATTCGGATTTTATTAGCAATTGCTGCGTTTCATGATTATGAAATATGGCAGATGGATGTCAAGACTGCTTTCCTCAATGGCAACATTGATGAAGAGTTGTATATGATGCAACCCGAAGGTTTTGTCGATCCTAAGGATGCTAGTAAAGTATGCAAACTTCAGCGTTCCATTTATGGACTGAAGCGAGCATCTCGGAGTTGGAACCTTCGTTTTGATCAAGTGATCAAGAGCTTTGGATTTGTTCCAAATTGCTACGAAGCTTGTATCTACAAGAAAGTGAGAGTGGGTGGCGTTTACGGTACTATATGTGGATGACATATTGATTATTGGAAATGACATCAACATGCTTAACGATGTGAAGAGTTATTTGAACAAGTGTTTTTCAATGAAAGACCTAGGTGAAGCTGCTTATATATTGGGCATCAAAATCTATAGAGATAGACAAAGACGCCTGATAGCTATAAGCCAGAGTACATACCTAGACAAAGTTCTGAAAAGGTTCAGAATGGATAAGGCAAAGAAAGGTTCAGTGCCTATGTTGTCAGGTAAGATATTGAGCAAGGCTCAGTGTCCAGCTACGGTAAATGATAGGGAAGCTATGAGCAAAGTGCCTTATGCCTCGGCCATAGGTTCCATCATGTATGCCATGTTGTGTACTAGACCGGATGTGTCCAATGCTCTTAGTTTGACGAAAGATATCAAAGTGATCCAGAGTGGAACCTTTGGACAGCGTGAAGAACATCCTAAAGTACCTAAATAGAACTAAATAAATGTTCTTAGTCTATGGGGTGATGAGCGACTTGTCGTAAAGGTTACGTCGACGCTAGTTTCGACACAAGGATGATTCTAAATCTCGACGGGATACGTGTATATTTTGAATGGAGGAGTGAGTGGAGAAGCTGCAAGCAAAGCGTGATCGCGGGATCTACATGAGAAGCGGAATACATGGCTGCTGAAGCGTCAAGTGAAGGAGTTTGGATCGAAACTTCATCATCGAGCTTGGCGTGGTTCCAAGTGCATTGGACCCACCGGAGATATTGTGTGACAACATCGGCGCCATAGCACTCGCTAAGGAATCAAGATATCATCCAAAGACCAAACATATCAACCGCAAGTTTCATATAATCCGAGATTATGTAGCAGATGGAGATCTGAAGATTAGCAAAGTACATACGGATCTGAATGTCGCAGATCCATTGACTAAACCTCTTCCACGTGGAAAACATGATCAACACCTCGATTGCCATGGGTGTGAGATTGTTGCCGGATGTAAACTAGATTATTGACTCTAGTGCAAGTGGGAGACTGTTGGAATTATGCCCTAGAGGCAATAATAAAGATGTTATTATTATAATTCTTGTTCCTGATAAAGTTTATATTCCATGCTAGAATTGTATTAAGCGGAAACATTAATACTTGTGTGGTTTGTGAACAACACCGTGTCCCTGCACGCCTCTAAGGACTAGCTCATTGATCAATGATGGTTAAGGTTTCCTAACCATAGACATGACTTGTCAATTGATAATGAGATCATATCATTGGGAGAATGATATGATGGATGACCAAACTAAGCGAAGCAATTAGATCGTTCATCGTGTTCATCTTTGCGAAGCTTTTCTTATGTCAAATATTGTATTCCTTAGACCATGAGATAATGCAACTCCCCGACCGGAAGAAAGCTTTGAGGTCATCAAACGTCATCCTATGAGAGGGTGATCATAAAGGTGTCTCTCGGTGATCGGAAAGTATCTGTTGGGTTGTATGTATCGAGATGGAATTTGTCCCTCCCAAGTCGAGAGATATACTTCAGGCCCACTCGTGTCGATATCAACACCGCTTGCAAGCATGTGGTTAAGGAGTTAATCACAAAGTGATATCGGATTACGGAACGAGTAAAGTACTTGCGTGTGAACAGATTGAACTAGGTATGATGGTACCGATCGAATCTCGGGCAAGTAAAGTATCGCGAGACGAAGGGAATATATATATGGGATTGATTGAATCACGGCATCGTGGTTCATCCGATATGATCATCGATGAATGTGTGGAGTCAATATGGGTGCCTGCACCCGCTGTTGATTATTGATAGAAGATCATGTCTGCATATTCTCGAACCCGTAGGGTCACACACTTAACGTATCTCGACGCTAGGATAGATTGGATAATTGGTTTATGAATTTTTGTTCGGAGTCTCGGATGGGATCCGGGATATCACGAGAGGTTCCTAAATGGTCCGGAGAATAAGATTCATATAAGTCAGTGCAGTTTTTGGAGTTCGGAATTGTTCAAGTTAATCGGTATTGTACGGAAGCTTCTAGAACCTTCCGGAAGGGGACCAACGTGGCCCTCCTTCCGGAGGAGGGCATGGGCCTATGAGGGAGTGTCCTGGCGCATTGGGCCAGGGGCACAAGCCCCATAGGGCCCAGCCGATCTGGATAAGTTTAAACTCGTTTAAACTAGAGATAGGATTTCTAGATAAGGAGAGTTTAAATCGTTTAAACTAGAGATAAGATTTCTAGATAAGGGAAAGTTTAAATTGTTTAAACTGGAGATAGGCTTGGAGGAGGGCAGGCTGGCGCCCCCTCTATATATAGAGGGTGGTGCGCCTCCCTACAACACACCTCCTCCAAGCCCTAGTAGCCCTGCTACCTTCCTCTCTCCTCCCGATTGTTTGTGGCGAAGCCTGCAGTGAAATTCTCCACCATATACACCACGCCGTCGTGTTGTAGATCCAATCTAGCTCTCCACCATACTCTGGTCCGAGGAAGGAGGAGACGCCGAGTCTGCTGCGTGTGCATCTCACGGAGGCACCGCCACTTGTGGTGCTAGATCGGATCGGATCGCGAGGAGGAGAAGCGACTACATCACCCACGTTCCGAGCGTTCCATGTTGGTAATCTTCAAGGGTATGAAGATCTAATCCAATCTCTCTCGTTGTTTGCATCTCCTAGATTAGATCTTGGCTTTCCCTCTGTTCGCTCCGTAGAAAATTTTGATTTACTATGCCGCGAAACCCTTCAATAACTTTGTTTTGCAGGGGTGTGTTGTGATGTGATATGGCCATGATTGTGATTATATATGATGTATACAATGTTCCTTATTGTAAGTTGGCAATCGGCAGGAGCCATATGGTTGTCTTTTAAATTCCGTTAAGACCTGCGTGTCTATTCAAAGTAGTTGTAATAGTTGAAGCTGGTGGACGACAACCATGAAACGACGCCATTGATCTTGAAGCCATACCGGTGATGATGGAGATCATGTTCGTGCTTGAAGATGGAGATCGGAAGCACAAGAAGAAAGGCCATATCATATCACATATTATGAATTGCATGTGATGTTAATCCTTTTATGCATCTTGTATTGCTTAGTTCACGACGGTAGCATTATAAGATGATCCCTCAAGCACACAATTTCAAGTTTTAAAGTGTTCATCCTTAGTAAGCACCGTTGCTAAAGATCGTTGTTTCGAAGCACCACGTGATGATCGGGTGTGTTAGATTCTGCGAGTGTATACAACATGAGCAAGCCAGATTTTCTCATGTGGAATCTAAGGTTTTATCTTGACGAACCTAGCATGTACAAACATGGTCTCGGAACACGGATCACCGAAAGGTAAAGCATGAGTCATATAGAAGATATGATGAACATGTTGATTGTTCGCCATTGAAGCCACATCAACTCTCGTGATGATCGATTTTGATGTGGTGGATTTGGTTCGTGTGATCACTAAAACAATTTGAGGGATATTGTTTTGAGTGGGAGTTCACCAAGATTAATTTACCTATTAATTAGAACTCAATTTGTCAAAAACTTAGTCTAAACTATTGAAAATATGTTGTAGATCAATGGCGGCCCTGACCATCAATTTTAATGCGTTCCTAGAGAAAGAAAAGTTGAAAAACAATGGAAGCAACTTCGCGGATTGGTTCCGCAATTGGATGATTGTCCTCAATGCTGGTAATTTTACCTATGTGCTGGATGCACCGCTAGGTAACCCACCTGCAGCTGATGCTACCAATGAGGTAAATAATGTTTTCCTCGCTCGGAAGAATCAGTACTCCACATTCAGTGTGCTATCTTGTATGGTTTGGAATCGGATCTTCAGAAAAGGTTTGAGAACCATGACCCACATGATATTGTCCGTGAACTCAAAATGATATTTGAGCTCACGCGGTAGTTGAGAGTTATGAGGCTTCTGAAAAGTTCTTTAACTGCAAGATGGAAGAGGGCAGCTCCGTCAGTGAGCATGTGCTTAAGATGTCTGGGCATGCAAGTAAACTCCAAAGCTTGGGTATAGTGATTCCTAATGATTTGGGGATTCACCGTGTCCTCCAATCACTACCAACAAGTTAGAAGAACTTTGTGATAAACTACAATATGCAAAACATGGACAAGTCGTTGCCAGAACTCTTCTCCATGTTAAAGTCTGCAGAAGTGGAGATCAAGAAAGAGCACCAAGTGTTGTTGGTCAATAAGACCACCAAATTCAAGAAGCAAGGCAAGTCTAAGAAAAAGGGAAACTTCAAGAAGGCGGTAAGAAAGTTACCGCGCCGGCGAAGAAGACCAAGGCTGGGCCTAAGCCTGATACTGAGCGCTTTTACTACAAGGGAGAGGGTCACTGGAAGCGGAATTGCCCAAAGTACTTGGCGGATTTGAAGAACGACAACATCAAGAAGAAAGGTATATCCGATATACATGTTATTGATGTGTATCTCACTAGTACTCGTAGTAGTGCCTGGGTATTTGATACTGGTTCGGTTGCTCATATTTGTAACTCGAAATAGGTACTGTAGAATAAACGGAAGCTAGCTAAGAACAAGGTGACGATGCGCGTTGGAAATGGATCAAAGGTTGATGTGATCGCGGTCGGCACTCTACCTCTTCATCTACCATCGGGATTATTTTTATACTTAAATAATTGTTATTTGGTGCCTGCGTTGAGCATGAACATTATATCTGGATCTTGTTTATTGCGAGACGGTTAATTGTTTAAGTCTGAGAATAATGGTTGTTCGATTTATATGAGTAATATGTTTTATGCACATGCACCTTTGATAGATGGTCTATTCTTATTAAATCTCGATTGTGGAAATACACACATTAATAACATTGAAGCTAAACGTTTGAAAATGAGCGATAACTCGACCTATATGTGGCACTGTCGTCTTGGTCATATTGGAGTGAATCATATGAAGAAACTCCATTCCGATGGACTTCTTGAATCACTTGATTTCGAATCACTTGAAAGATGCGAAGCATGTCTGATGGGTAAAATGACTAAGACTCCATTTTCTGGTATGATGGAGCGAGCTATGGACTGATTGGAAATCATACATACCGATGTGTGTGGCCCAATGAGTGTAGCGTCGCGCGGTGGTTATTGTTATGTTCTTACCTTCATGGATGACTTGAGTAGATATGGATATATCTATTTCATGAAACATAAGTCCAAAACTTTTGAGAAGTTTAAGGAATTTTAAAGTGAGGTAGAGAATCAACGTAACAAGAAGATTAAATTTCTACGATCTGATCATGGAGGTGGATATCTAAGTTACGAGTTTGGTGAGCATTTGAAGAAATGCGGAATACTTTCACAATTGACATCGCCGGGAACACCACAGCGTAATGGTGTGTCCGAATGTCGTAATCGAACTCTCTTAGATATGGTTCATTCTATGATGTCACTTATAGGTTTACCGCTATCGTTTTGGGGTTATGCATTAGAAACATCCGCATTCACTTTAAATAGGGCACCATCTAAATCCGTTGAAACGACACCGTATGAATTATGGTTTGGGAAGAAACCTAAATTGTCGTTCCTTAAAGTTTGGGGTTGCGAATCTTATGCAAAGAAGTTACAGCCGGACAAGCTTGAACCCAAAGCAGAAAAATGTGTCTTCATAGGATACCCAAGGAAACTATTGGGTATACCTTCTATCATAGATCCGAGTGCAAAATTTTCGTTGCCAAGAATGGATCCTTTCTAAAGAAGGAATTTCTCTCGAAAGAAATGACTGGAAGGAAAGTAGAACTCGACGAGGTTGTTGAACCTTCTCTCGAACTTGTGAGTAGCGCAACACCGGAAGTAGTTCCTGTGGCGCCTACACCAATAAGAGAGGAAGCTAATGATGTTGATCATGAAACTTCGGTTGAAGTTACTATGGAACCTCGCAGGTCAACGAGAACTCGTACCACTCCTAATTGGTATGATCCCATTATGAGTGTCATGTTGGTGGACAACACCGATGACCCTGCGACATATGAGGAAGCGATGATGAGCCCAGATTCCAATAAATGGCAAGAAGCCATGAAATCCGAGATTGGATCCATGTACAAAAACCAAGTATGGACTTTGGTGGACTTACCGGATGGCCGGAAGGCTGTCGAGAACAAATGGATTTTCAAGAAGAAAACAGATGCTGATGGTAATGTTACTGTCTATAAAGCTCGACTTGTCGCAAAAGGGTTTCGAAAAATTCAAGGAGTTGACTACGATGAGACTTTATCATCGGTAGCGAAGCTTAAGTCTATGAGGATTATGTTAGCAATCGCTGCATACTATGATTATGAGATATGACAGATGGATGTCAACACGGCGTTCCTCAATGGAGACATTGATGAAGAGTTGTATATGGTACAACCCAAAGGTTTTATTGATCCTAAAGATGCTAACAAGGTATGCAAACTTCAACGGTCCATATATGGATTGAAGCAAGTATCCCGAAGTTGGAATCAACGTTTTGATAAGGTAATCAAAAGCTTTGGTTTTATACAAACTTATGGAGAAGCTTGTATTTACAAGAAATTGAGTGGGAGCTTTGTAGCATTCTTAATACTATATGTAGATGACATATTGTTGATTGGGAATGATGTAGACCTTCTTAATAGTGTCAAGGATTATTTGAATAATAGTTTTTCAATGAAAGATCTTGGCGAAGAAGCTTACATATTAGGCATTAAGATTTATAGAGATAGATCGAGATGCCTAATATCATTGTCAGAGAGTACATATTTGGAAAAAGTTCTAAAGAGGTTTGGAACGGAAGATAGCAAGAAAGGGTTCTTGCCCATGTTGCCCAATACGACCTTGAGTAAAATTCAAAGTCCTGCAAAGGCAGAAGATAGAGAAAGGATGAGTAAGACTCCCTATGCCTCAGCCATAGGATCTCTTATGTATGCCATGCTATGTATTAGACCCTACATTGCATATGGTGTTAGTTTGACTAGCAGATATCAAAGTGATCCAGGAGTAGATCATTGGACAGCGATCAAAAACATCCTTAAGTACTTGAGAAGAACTAAGGATATGGTTCTTTCTTATGGAGGTGATGAACAACTCGTTGTTAATGGTAACACCGATGCTAGTTGGAACACCGAGCCGGATGATTCTAAATCACAATCTGGATACGTATTTACTTTGAATGGTGCAACGGTTAGCTGGAGGAGTGCAAAGTAAAGTGTTGTGGCTAGATCTTCAACTGAATCAGAATACATAGATGCTTCAGAGGCTTCACAAGAGGCGATATGGATGAAAGAGTTCATTACAGAGCTCGGTGTGGTTCCAAGTGCGCTGGACCCAATGTCTATCTATTGTGATAACATGGGCGCCATAGCCAATGCGCAATAACCAAGGTCACACAAGAAGCTGAAGCACATCAAGCTACGTTTTCACGCTATTCGAGAGCATGTCCAAGAAGGAGACATAAAGATTTGCAAAGTACACACAGATCTGATTGTGGCGGATCCGTTGACTAAACCTCTCCCGAGGGCAAAACATGACCAGCACCAAACCGCCATGGGTGTTCGGTATATTACCATGTAATCTAGATTAGTTGACTCTACTGCAAGTGGGAGACTGTTGGAGATATGCCCTAGAGGCAATAATAAAAGTGGTTATTATTATATCTTTGTGTTTATGATAAATGTTCATAACCGGAAACATTAATACTTGTGTGATCTGTAAACTAAATTAGAGTCCCTAGTAAAGACTCTTTATAATACTAGCTTGTTGATTAATAGATGATCGTGGTTTCTCGATCGTGAACATTGAGATGTTGTTAATAACAAGATCATATCATTAGGAGAATGGTATGATGGACATACTCCTATAGATAAGCGTAGCATTAAGATCAAGTCATTTCAATAGTTCGTTTGCTATAAGATTTCTGATACATAGTAATCTAATTCCTTCGACCATGAGATCATGCTAATCACCATCACCGGAAGGATGCTTTGAGACATCAAATGAAGGATTTCGTAGCATAGTAAATCAAAAAAATTCCTACGGATGCGAACAAGAAAGCCAAGATCTAATCTAGGAGATGTAATCAACAAGAGAGATTGATGAGATCTTCATACCCTTTAAGAAATTGCACAGCGGAAACGTTCAACAGAACGTAGTTGACGTAGTCGTACTCGCCGTCTCCTCCTCGCGATCCAATCCGATCCTACGCCGCAAGTGGCGGCGCCTCCGAGATATGCACACGTACGGTGCAGCGACGTCTCGTACTTTCCTTGGTCTAGAAAGTATGGTGGAGAGATAGATTGGATCTACAGCACGACGGCGTGGTGCTTATGGTGGAGAGTTTCTGCGGCAGGGCTTCGCCTACGCGTAGTCGGGAGAGAGAGATAGAGAGGTGGAGGGGCAGTAGTTGGACGGTGGCTAGGGTTGGAGTGGGGGGAGGCTGCGCCCCTGCCCTCCTTATATAGGGGGCTATCCGGCCCCTTGACCCCTCCTCCAAGCCCTAGAGCAGCGGCCCAAGGGGTGGAGTGTGGGGCAAGTCATCCCCCCTCTTCTGGAAGGTTCCCTTAGGGTTTCCCCTAAGGGCTGGCCGGCTGGGCCTTAGGGGCCTTGTGCCCCTAGACCAAAGTGGCAAGGGCACTTCCCCTTAGGCTCACACAGGCCTCCGACAAGTGGGCCCATGTTGGTCCCACTCTGGAACCTTCTAGAACCTTCCGGTACAATACCGATAAACTCCAAAACGATTCCGAAATCCAAAAACTGCTTTCCTTTATATGATTCTTATTCTCCAGACCATTCCGGAACCTCTCGTGATCTCCTGGGTCTCATCCGAGACTCCGAACAAAAAACTCATAAACCAATTATCCATTCTATCCTAGCGTCGATGCACGTTAAGTGTGTGACCCTACGGGTTCTAGAATATGCAGACATGATCTTCTATTAATAATCAACAGCGGGATCCGGAAACCTATATTGACTCCCACATATTCATCGATGATCATATCGGATGAACCACGATGCCAGGATTCAATTAATCCCATATATGTATTCCCTTCGTCATGCGATATTTTACTTGCCCGAGATTCGATCGTTGGTATCGGCATACCTAGTTCAATCTCGTTCACAACAAGTACTTTACTCGTTCCATAATCCGATATCACTTTGTGATTAACTCCTTAACCATGTGCTTGCAAGCGGTGTTGATATCGATTACCGAGTGGGCCCGAAGTATATCTCTCCGACTCGGGAGGGACAAATTCCATCTCGATACATACAACCCAACAAGTACTTTCCGATCACCTGAGAGACACCTTTATGATCACCCTCACATAGGATGACGTTTGATGACCTCAAAGCTTTCTTTCGATACTAGGGAGTTGGATTATCTCATGGTCTAAGGAATACAATACTTGACATAGGAAAAAGCTTCGCAAAGATGAACACGATGACACGATCTAATTTCTCTGCTTAATTTGGGTATGTCCATCATATCATTCTCCTAATGACATGATCTCATTATTAATTGACAACTCATGTCTATGGTTAGGAAACCTTAACCATCATTAATCAATGAGCTAGTCCATAGAGGCGTACTAGGGACACGGTGTTGTTCATAAACCACACAAGTATCAAAGTTTCCGCTTAATACAATTCTAGCATGGAATATAAACTTTATCATGAACAAGAATTAAAATAATAACATCTTTATTATTGCCTCTAGGGCATAATTCCAACAGTCTCCCACTTGCACTAGAGTTAAGAATCTAGTTTACATCTGGCAACAATTTAATACCCATGGCATTAAGGTGCTGATCATGTTTTGCTCGTGGAAGAGGTTTAGTCAACGGATCCGCGACATTCAGATCCGTATGTACTTTGCTAATCTTCAGATCTCCATCTGCTATATAATCTCGAATTATATGAAAACGGCGGTTGATGTGCTTCGTCTTTGGATGATATCTTGGTTCCTTAGCCAGTGCTATGGCGCTAGTGTTGTCGCACAATATCTCCAGTGGGTCCAAGGAACTTGGAACCACACCAAGCTCAGTGATGAAGTTCCTGATCCAAACTCCTTCACTTGACGCTTCTGAAGTAGCCATGTATTCCGCTTTTGTTGTAGATCACGCTTTGCTCACAACTTCTCCAACTCATAGCTCCACCATTCAAAATATAAAAGTATCCTGTCTGAGATTTAGAATCATCCGGGTCGGTGTAGAAACTAGCGTCGATGTAACCTTTTACGACAAGCTGCTCATCACCTCCATAGACCAAGAACATTTCTTTAGTCCTATTTAAATACTTTAGGATGTTCTTTACGGTTGTCCAGTGTTCCACTCCTGGATCACTTTGGTATCTGCTCGTCAAACTAAGAGCATTAGACACATCCGGTCTAGTACATAGCATGGCATACATGATAGAACCTATGGCCGAGGCATATGGCACTTTGCTCATAGTATCTCTATCTTTTACCGTAGCTGGACATTGAGTCTTGATCAATATCTTACCTGACAACATGGGCAATGAACCTTTCTTTGCTTTATCCATTCTGAACCTTTTCAGAACTTTGTCTAGATATGTACTTTGGCTTAAAGCTATTAGGCATCTTTGTCTATCTCTATAGATTTTGATGCCTAATATATAAGTAGCTTCTCCTAGGTCTTTCATTGAAAAAAATTTATTCAAATAACTCTTCACATCGTTAAGCATACCAATGTCATTTCCAATAATCAATATGTCATCCACATATAGTACTAAAAATGTCACCGAGCTCCCACTCACTTTCTTGTAGATACAAGCTTCGTAGCAATTTGGAACAAATCCAAAACTCTTGATCACTTGATCAAAACGAAGGTTCCAACTCCGAGATGCTTTCTTAAGTCCATAAATGGAATGCTGAAGTTTGCACACCTTATTAGCATCCTTAGGATCGACAAAACCTTCGGGTTGCATCATATACAACTCTTCATCAATGTTGCCATTGAGGAACGCAGTCTTGACATCCATCTGCCATATTTCATAATCATGAAATGCAGCAATTGCTAATAAAATCCGAATTGACTTAAACATCGCTACAGGAGAGTAAGTCTCATCGTAGTCAACACCTTGAACTTGCCAAAACCCTTTTGCGACAAGCCGAGCTTTATAGACAGTAACATTACCATCCGCGTCCGTTTTCTTCTTGAAAATCCATTTGCACTCAACGCCCTTACGGTCGCTAGGAGGGTCCACCAAAGTCCATACTTGGTTTTCGCTCATGGATCCCAATTCAGATTTCATGGCCTCTAGCCATTTCTCAGAGTCTGGGCTCATCATCGCTTCCTCATAGTTCGCAGGTTCACTGTTGTCTAACAACAAGACGGCTAAGACAGGGTTGCCGTACCATTCAGGAGTGGCACGTGACCTTGTCGACCTGCAAAGTTCAGTAGTAGCATCGTTCGAAGATTCATGATCCTCATCATTAGCTTCCTCTCTTGTTGGTGCAGACGACACTGGAACAATTTCAGGTGCTGCGCTACTCTCCAACTCGAGAGAAGGTTCAATAACCTCGTCTAGCTCTACCTTCGCCCCACTCACTTCTTTCGAGAGAAACTCCTTCTCAAGAAAGGATCCATTCTTTGCAACAAACACTTTGCCTTCGGATCTGTGGTAGAAGGTATACCCAATCGTTTCCTTAGGGTATCCTATGAAGACGCATTTCTCCGCTTTGGGTTCGAGCTTGTCCGGCATCAACTTCTTGACGTAAGCTTCACATCCCCAAACTTTAAGAAACGATAACTTAGGTTTAGCACCAAACCATATTTCATACGGTGTCGTCTCAACGGATTTAGATGGTGCCCTATTTAAAGTGAATGCATCGGTTTCTAATGCATAACCCCAAAATGATAACGGAAAATCTGTAAGAGACATCATTGATCGCACCATATCTAATAGAGTTTGATTCCGGTGTTCAGACACACCATTGCGCTGTGGTGTTCCGGGTGGCGTGAGTTGTGAAACGATTCCGCTTGCTTTAAGATGCGTGAGAAAATCATAACTCAAATATTCACCTCCACGATCGGATCGTAGAAATTTAATTTTCCTGTTACGATGGTTTTCCACTTCGTTCTGAAATTCTTTGAACTTTTCAAACGTTTCAGATTTATGTTTCATTAAATAGATATACCCATATCTACTTAAGTCATCAGTAAAAGTGAGAAAATAGCGATATCCACCGCGCGTCGAAACACTCATTGGTCCGCATACATCGGTATGTATGATTTCCAATAAGTTTGTTGCTCGCTCGATTATTCCGGAGAACGGGGTTTTGATCATCTTGCCCATGAGGCACGGCTCGCACGTGTCAAATGATTCAAAATCAAGAGACTCCAAAAGTCCATCAGAATGGAGTTTCTTCATGCGTTTTACACCAATATGACCTAGACGGCAGTGCCACAAATAAGTTGGATTATCACTATCTACTTTGCATCTCTTAGCCTCAATGTTATGGATGTGCGTTTCATTACTTTCGAGATTCAGAAGAAATAAACCATTCACAACAGGTGCATGACCATAAAAGATGTTATTCATATAAATAGAACAACCATTATTATCTGATTTAAATGAATAACCTTCTTGCAATAAACACGATCCAGATATAATGTTCATGCTCAACGTAGGCACATAATAACACTTATTAAGGTTTAAAACTAATCCCGAAGGTAAAACTGAGGAGAGCGTGCCGACGGCCATCACATCAACTTTTGATCCATTGCCAACGCGCATCGTCACCTCATCCCTTGCTAGCCGCCGTCTATTCCGTAGCTCCTGTTTCGAGTTACAAATGTTAGCAACTGAACCAGTATCATATACCCAGGCACTACAACGAGCGCTAGTAAGGTAAACATCAATAACATGTATATCAAATATACCTTTAATAGTGCCAGCCTTCTTGTCCGCCAAGTACTTCGGACAGTTGCGCTTCCAGTGACCCTTGTCCTTGCAATAGAAGCACTCAGTGTCCGACTTAGGTCCAGACTTGAGCTTCTTCTCAGCAGGGGCAACCCGCTTGCCGCTGCCTTTCTTGAAGGATTTCTTTGCACCCTTAGCTTTCTTAAAGCTAGTGGTCTTGTTGACCATCAACACATGATTATCTTTCTTGATATCCACCTCCATGACTTTCGACTTAGCGAAGAGCTCGATGATTGTACCAAAGGAACCAATTTGATTGTGAGTAACTACAAAACCTTTGTAGCTAGGAGGAGTGATTGCGAGAACTCATCAATCTTGAGATCTTCTGGAATCTTGCAGTCCAGTTGCTCAAGACGTTGAGTGTAGCCCGACATCTTAATGGCGTGCTCACTAACGGAACTCCCTTCCTCCATCTCGCAGTTAAAGAACTTCTCAGAGATCTCATATCTCTCAGAACGGGCCTGAGTCTGAAACATGGTTTTCAGTTCCTCAAGTATCTCAAAGGGCCCGTCGAACTCCTCAAAACGATTTTTAAGTTACGGTTCCATAGCAAACAACATGGTACTCTTAATCACTCCATAATCATCTTTGCGTGACTGATAAATAGCTTTTTCATCAGCCGGCGCATCAGTAGCAGGGGCGTCACCTAGCGCTTTCTCAAGTACATAGGCTTTTTGTCCGCCAGCGAGAATGATTCTCAGATTGCGAAACCAGTTGGTGAAGTTATACCCATTGTTCTTAAGCTTTTCTTTCTCAGCAAAAATGTTGAAGTTGAAGTTGGACTTAGCCATTTCATCTACAAAATTTGCAAATACAATTTAGACTATGTTCATGATAACTAGTTCAACTTAATCAAATTACTAGATGAACTCCCACTAAATTCAACATCCCTCAAGTTGTTTAGTGAACACGATCCAAATTCACCACACCTAATCCGATCTTCACGAGAAGAGATGTGGTTTCAATGGTGGACAACAAAGTTTCGATCATATCATTCATATGACTCATGTTTAACCTTTCGGTTCGTGTGTTCCGAGGCCATGTCTGTACATGCTAGGCTCGCCAAGTCAAACCCAAGTATTTCCGCGTGTGCAAAACTGGCTTGCACCCGTTGTATGTGAACATAGAGTTTATAGCACCCGATCATCCCGAGGTGCTTGAAAACGACGAACTTTCGCAACGGTGCATACATGGGTAGAACACAATTTTATCTTGATCTTTAAGTGAGGAATCATCTTATAATGCTATCGTCGCGATCTAAGCATAATAAGATACATAAAAGGATAAACATCACATGCATATAATTTTATGTGACATGGTATAGCCAATGTCCGCGCAATGATCTCCATCTTGTGCGTGCGAGCATGATCTCCATCACTCCACCAAGATTGCCTCCACCACGAATATCAACTACAACTATTGATAACTACTTAGCTATAAAGTAAAGCTATTACATGGCGTATAAGAAGTTGACACGCAGGTCATATACAATTATAAAGACAACCATACGGCTCCTGCGGTTGTGAACTCATCGACATGCAAGTCGTGAAATATTACAAAACATGATCATTGCATACATCTCAATTCATACACATCATGTCTTGGGCCATACCATATCACAAAACACTCCCTGCAAAAACAAGTTAGACGCCTCTACTTTGTTGTTGCATGTTTTACGTGGCTTATGGGAGTAACAAGCTAAGAATGATTCTTACCTACGGAAAGCCACAACGGTGATATTATGGTTGCTAATATCCGTTGTAAATCCCATGAATACTATAGTGAGAGAAACTGGCATCCACCAGCCGCATGTGTGGAACAAGCCACACGTCAAGTGCGGAGCCGGTCTCGCGAACGAGGTCGCGTAAAGTTGGCCTGGACCGCTTCGATCTCACTATGCCGCGCCATAAGAAATACACAACAAGAGGTTTGCAACAGAAAACATCAACGCCCGCAACAAGCATGTTGCGTTCTACTCGTGAAACACATCTACGCATAGATCTAGCTCTGATACCACTGAAGGATTTCATAGCATAGTAAATCAAAGATTTTCCTACGGATGCGAACAAGAAAGCCAAGATCTAATCTAGGAGATGTAATCAACGAGAGAGATTGATGATATCTTCATACCCTTGAAGAAATCGCACAGCGGAAACGTTCAACAGAACGTGGTTGACGTAGTCGTACTCGCTGTCTCCTCCTTGCGATCCGATCCGATCCGATCCTACGCCGCAAGTGGAGGCGCCTCCGAGAGATGCACACGTACGGTGCAGCGATGTCTCCTCCTTTCCTTGGTCCATCAAGTATGGTGGAGATATAGATTGGATCTGCAGCACGACGGCGTGGTGCTTATGGTGGAGAGTTTCTACGGCAGGGCTTCGCCTACGCGCAGTCGGGAGAGAGAAAGAGGTGGAGGGGCAGCAGTTGGACGGCGGCTAGGGTTGGAGTGGGGGGAGGTTGCGCCCCTTCCCTCCTTATATAGGGGGCTGGCCGGCCCCTTTACCCCTCCTCCAAGCCCTAGGGCGGTGGCCCAAGGGGTGGAGTGGGGGGGCAAGTCATCCCCCTCTTCTGGAAGGTTCCCTTAGGGTTTCCCCTAAGGGCTGGCCGGCTGGGCCTTAGGGGCCTTGTGCCCCTGGGCCAAGTGGCCAGGGCACTTTCCCTTAGGCCCACGCAGGCCTCCGACAAGTGGGCCCACATTGGTCCCACTCCGGAACCTTCTAGAACCTTCTGGTACAATACCGATAAACTCCAAAACGATTACGAAATCTAAAAACTGCTTTCCTTTATATGTATCTTATTCTCCAGACCATTCTGAAACCTCTCGTGATGTCCTAGGTCTCATCCGAGACTCCTAACAAAAAACTCATAAACCAATTATCCATTCTATCCTAGCGTCGATGCACGTTAAGTGTGTGACCCTACGGGTTCGAGAATATGCAGACATGATCTTCTATCAATAATCAACAACGGGATCTGGAAACCCATATTGACTCCCACATATTCATCTATGATCATATCGGATGAACCACGATGCCAGGATTCAATTAATCCCATATATGTATTCCCTTCGTCACGCGATATTTTACTTGCCCGAGATTCGATCGTTGGTATCGGCATACCTAGTTCAATCTCGTTCACAGCAAGTACTTTACTCGTTCTGTAATCCGATATCACTTTGTGATTAACTCCTTAACCACGTTCTTGCAAGCGGTGTTGATATCGATTACCGAGTGGGCCCGAAGTATATCTCTCCGACTCAGGAGGGACAAATTCCATCTCGATACATACAACCCAACAAGTACTTTCCGATCACCTGAGAGACACCTTTATGATCACCCTCACATAGGATGACGTTTGATGACCTCAAAGCTTTCTTCCGATACCAGGGAGTTGTATTATCTCATGGTCTAAGGAATACAATATTTGACATAGGAAAAAGCTTCGCAAAGACGAACACGATGACACGATCTAATTGCTTTGCTTAATTTGGGTCTGTCCATCATATCATTCTCCTAATGACATGATCTCATTATTAATCGACAACTCATGTCTATGGTTAGGAAACCTTAACCATCATTAATCAATGAGCTAGTCCATAGAAGCGTACTAGGGACACGATGTTGTTCATAAACCACACAAGTATCAAAGTTTCCTCTTAATACAATTCTAGCATGGAATATAAACTTTATCATGAACAAGAATTATAATAATAACATCTTTATTATTGCCTCTAGGGCATAATTCCAACATCAAACACCACACCGTAACTGGGTGGCTATAAAGGTGGCATTGAGTGTTCGGAAAGTATGGGTTGAAGCACGTGGATCAAGAGTGGGATTTGTCCATCCATATGACAGATAGATATACTCTGGGCCCTCTCGGTGGAATGTCATCCAATTAGCTTGCAAGCATGTTACTGGATCATAAGGGATCACATATCATGGGAACGAGAAAAGAGTACTTATCGGTAACAAGGTTGAACTAGGTATGCAGAGATACCGACGATCAAAACCTCGGATAAGTAAACTATCGTGAGACAAAAGGAAATTGGTATCGTATGTAAGTGGTTCATTCGCTCATAAAGTAATCGTAGAAATATGTGGGAGCCATATGAATTTCCAGATTCCTCTATTGGTTATTGATCGGAGAAGTGTCTCGGTCATGTCCGCATAATTCACGAACCGTAGGGAGACACGCTTAAGGATTCGATGTTGTTTAGTAGATATAGAATGTTAATAGGGATACCGAATGTTGTTCGGAGTCTCGTATGGGATCCAGGATATTACGAGGAGATCCAGAATGGTCCGGAGAATAAGATTCATATAAGAAAAGTCCGATTTCGGAGTTCGGGAAAGTTTCCGATGGTTTCATCGGAGAGGTTCTAGAAGGGTCTAGAAGGTTCACCAGACCGGAAGGGGAATGGTCCATGAATGTATCATGGATATGTGGAATGATTGGATCATATCCTAGGTCACTTGGTGTTGGCATTTGCAAGATAGAAATAAAGATGTAAATTGAAAGTCAAACGGGAAGTTTGAAAAGTCAATCTGGAACAATGGTTTCCTAGTGGAAGAAGAAACAAGTCCTTCTCTCAATCCAACTTGGGTTTGGGTTTGGATTCAAACCCACCCCTCCCAAGGATACCCCTCCCTCTCATAAATAGAGGGGGAGGGATGCCCCAACACCACAAGAGCCAAGCCCTCCCCACACCTGGCATGCATGGCCGCCACTCGCGCCTCCCACGCGCCTGCCGCGCCCTAGCCGCCGACACCTCCTCCTCCTCCTCCCGGTCATCTAAACCCTAGATCTCCGGGAAACCATAGTCCACCATAACTCGCACCGGCTTAGGCGAAGCCCTACGGGATCTTCCCTCTACTTGAGCACCATGCGTCGTCTTTGCCGAGAATCACGAA
This sequence comes from Avena longiglumis, assembly GCA_030063025.1. Classification (NCBI taxonomy): domain Eukaryota; kingdom Viridiplantae; phylum Streptophyta; class Magnoliopsida; order Poales; family Poaceae; genus Avena; species Avena longiglumis. The sequence continues at coordinate 184,443,385 of CP125974.1, read as the reverse complement.
GCGTAACTACAACCTTATTTTCTTTGGAACAAGGGAGAGGAAGGTCTTCATCGAGTACCGAACATGTGACCGACTGCGGAAGCGCTGCCGAAACGCAGCGCCGGAAGGATCGTCTACGCGATCTTAAGATCGAAAAGTGTACAACTACATCACCCACGAGAATCTGCTCTCGTTAACCACTTTGGAATCTTAGAGGGTGAGTGCTTCTATCGACTCGTTGCTACAATCTAGTAGATAGATCTTGGCTTGTTTGTGTGCATCCGGTAGAATTTTTTTCCATGCTACGAACCCCTACACGTCTCTCATGCGGAGTTTGCTTCACACCACGATAATGAAGATTTGATTCATGATTGTCTATGGTTTCGAGCCATTGACCTTGTTCGACATCCTAACACTTCCACTTCATGAGCGTGCCAATATGGACTTCGACAAGAGAGCTGAATAAATGAAGAAACTCCATGAAGAGACAAGAGCTACAATTGAATAACAAATTATTCGTCAAGCTACAAGGCTCAACAAACACAAGAAAGAGATGATATTTGAAGAATGATAACTCATGTGGATACATCTCCGCAACGACCGGTTCCCCCAAGAACGAGACTCCAAGATCAAGCCTCGAGGTGATGGTCCCTTCAAGGTCCTAAAGAGAATCAATAATAACGCCTACATCATCGACGTCCCCACGTACAAGTACCTCTTCAGTAACACCTTCAATGTGGCAAACCATACACCATTTCAGCATGGAGATGAGGAAGATCAAGAGTCGAGGACGAATCTTTACCAAGAGGGGAGATGATGCAGTTGTCCTACTGACCCCTCTACATCCACCCCCGCCAAGTCCCCCAAGTGTACCAATGACCCGTGCCCAAGCCATGCTCCTCAATGATAAGGTAAACTCGCTCCTCTCCATGTGCGACTTTGGTTCTAACTTGGATGAATTGCTATTCCATAACAATGCCATGTGTATCCTCAAGCATGAGCAACAAGAGCTACACCAAGATGGATTGTCACCACGCCGAGACGGAGATAAGGACCATGAACTGGGCAATCGGGTGCAAGAACCAGCACACCGGTTCCAATGCTAAAACAAACCAGATGAACCAGCGCCATTGTCGGTGCATAGACCGGCCCGCCAAAACGAACCGAACCGGCAGGATACTATTTCAAACTGTTGGATGTCGAAAGCCTTTACAATATACCGAACTGGCATACGCAATGCCAAACTGGTCTGCCGGGCTTCCCGCCAAAACAGAAGTCTAATCCGGCGACCAAACAAATGCCACAGAACCACTTTGACTAATCCGGTGCCAGAACCGACGCCATCAATTTTACCGCTGATTTCAATCTGCGTGCACATAGTTTTGGGTTTGATATCTTGAAATATTCCTTTTACCTACCCCTTTCCTCAGCTACTATAAATAGCCCTATGGCTCATCCCTTGTTGCTTAGACTTGATAATAGAATTAGAAAACTCTTGAGAGACATCCTTCTAGTTTTGGTCTCATCTTCCTTTTAAGGAAGCCATATTATCAAATCGCTCTTTTGGACTTTTCTCATAGTATCCAAATTGTACAAGGCCTTCTCCTTGAGTTGTTTGTAGGTAAAGTTGTCAAGATCCTCACAAAAGTACTTTCCCTCTCCGTTTGGGATTAAGAGAGTCATTGATATCGATCCCCACACATGGATTGTATTGAACAAGTAGCCACCGGAGTGAGCCAATGACTTGTATTTTGATGTGTTCTTAGTCACCTCGTGTCTTCTTTTTTCCCTCGTGAATCTCTCGCATTCCCTCGAGAAACCTAAAAGATCAGACTAATCCCGTGGTCCCACAACATACACTTATTTAGGGAGCCAGATCCTCTAACGTGGAGTAATAAAGTTAGAGAAGCTACGGTTGCATAACTTTGCTTCTTTTAAATTGTACTATTATTTAGTCTAAAATAATTTAAATTAATTTGTATAATATAAGTTTATGTTATGTATTTAGACTAACTACATATGGGCACAATTATAATGTAAAAAAATCCAGTTTACTTTTGAATCTACAGTAATTATCAACAGTAATAATAAAATAGTGTGATTAACCTATATTTCCCTAACTTTCCTTCTTTATTTTCTCTGACTTTGTTCCTTGACGTTAGAGGAGCCGGTTCCCTTATTTAGTAGGGTCTATAGGACGGCCACAGCAGGATGGGCGTGTACACCGTCCGTTCTCCTCGTCGATGCTTAGAAATAGACTAACTCGTACAGTACAAGCAAACGAATTGGGTTCCAATATAAAACTAAAATTCACCCGGATCTACAATCCTTGAAAATCTTATGTGTAGAGCAAAGGAAAAGCGCCTAGTTCTCGGTTTGCTTGAACCGAGAGAATCCATTGCTATTGCATGTTGGTACATTTGGTGGCAGAGGAGAGAATTCGTGAAGGAGAGAATTCGTGAAGGGAGTTAAAATAGCTGATCCAATTAGAACTGCGTTTCCTATAAACGTACTAAGAGCAAACTACATACCAGCGTCTTACCCAAATGCGGTGGAGCATGATACCAGATGGGGAGAAACCAGCCAGAGGCTATCTGAAGCTAAACATTGATGCGTGCTTTCATTCAAATGGAAGGGGTGCAGCTGGATGGTGCTTCGCAACGATCATGGAGAAGCTATTGCAGGGTACGCCTGTAGTCTCGACCGAGTGTTGAATGCTAATTATAGAACGATCATGGAGAAGCTATCTAGGATTGGAATTCCTAGATGGTTTGGGATTATAAAAGGTGACTATAGTATAGAATTGGACTCTTCGGAGTTAATTCAAGCATGCACTGCAATTACTGAAGCCTAGAGCCCTTATTCGGCAATTCTGGCTGAATATTTTATGATAGCAAATTCATTTGATTCTATCGAGTTCAAGGTGGCGCACCAACTGGCTAAATATTCTTGTCCTTCAAACTTAATAGTGAGTTGGGATAGAGAACCTACAGGATTTATACAAACTTTTGTATTCAATGATGTAACCATGATGGTTTTGAAATAAAATACGCCATATGGCTTTCCCCTAAAAAAATCGCCGGGATCTAAACGGTTTATGCGGATAAGCATATTTGTAGTTTTTTCATTGGTCAGAGCCTAATTATTAGCAATGCAATTGGTCCAAGTAGTTTATATGGGCACATCAACGTCCACGTCTCACTCGGGAACACCTGTTTGTTGCCGGCCATACCCTGGAGCACAAGGCACAGCTGTTTGGGTTTGAGTTTGACCATCCACTTCCTTGTTCTGAGCTAATAAGCAACCTTTATTATAGAAGTAGTACCATCTAACAAACTGGCTCCAAACTGATCACCCATTCCTCAATTCATCCGCAGGACACCCACATCATTGACCACATTATGCAATAACAATGTTTGATATCTCGATCAATTGCAGGAATGCAAACAAAACCACATCATTGGTCACAACAATTAATGTTTGATACTATCAATCAATTGTAAGATAAAAGCAGAACAAGAACACCACCAATTCCGTACATTATTGTGTTCTATTAACAGGTGCGCAAATAGGTGGTTAAGAACAGATGTAATTCACAAACCAGGAACCGACGAGTTTGAGGAGCAGCTCACAATTCAGAGACTAGTACGGCGGCGGTGGCGGGGCGGGCGTGTACCACCGTCCGGCCTCTTCGTCGATGTTGTCCGCGGGGCGGTGAAGCAAGGCGTGCAGCAGGACGAGCACGAGGCCTACGAGCAGCGAGGTGAGGATGTTGCCGGTGGCGCCGGTGAGCAGGAGCAGGATGAGCGTTAGCGCGGAGAGGACGGCGAGCACGACGCCGTCGCCGATGGTGTGGCCGAACAGGGCGAGCGGCACGTCGCGGAGGAAGTAGAGGAAGACCCAGGCGACCATGCAGGCGAGGAAGACGATGAGGGAGAAGGGGTGCCAGAGCAGGGAGAGGAAGACGACGCAGAGGACGACGATGGCGTAGTTCATGGAGAAGTGCGCGAGGTTGGCGCGCGCGCGGAGGTAGGCGTCCCCGAGCCCCCGTGGCACGGCGAGGGCCCCGGGGTCCGCGACCTCGCGCCATGGCCGGCGCGTCGCCAGCGCCGACGCGCCGCGGGCCTTGGCGCGGGAGATGAAGTCCAGCGGGGAGGAGTCCGGAGGATGCGGACCGTCGGAGGAGGTGGGGATGGTCCCGTACTTCGACATGGCTGGCTGGAGAGGGGGAGACCGACGGTGGCCTGTGCCGGCGAGAGAAGTTTTTTTTTTTGAGAATGGCGAGAGGAGGACCGCTGGGCTGGGGCGGGGTTGACGGGTGAACTTGATGTGGGGAAGTGGGTTCTTGATTCTGGCTGGCAGGTTCTGTACGTAATCAAATGGGGAAGCGTCGGTATGGTGGCTGGCAGACGGGGACAGGCGCCTACGTGGAGCTGTAGCGTGCGGCACGATCTTGATCGTGAACTTTGGCTTATCCGTTGTGATTGCCTCCCTGTCTCAGATCATCTCATGGAATCGGTAAGACGGATATTCCAAACTGGCTGTTGATAGCGACGTATTTTCTATTAGAAATAACGGGGCTAATCCATTTTGGCCCATAAGTATTTCAGATTTTCCCTAAATCTTAAAGCCCAAATTGTGGCGGTATATGTTTGGCCGTGTTTGTGGCATTTCACGTGGGAGTGGAGTGGGCTAAAGTTTAGTCGCGTGGAAAGTTGGAGGAGAGTTGCACCTTATAAGGTGGAGTGTTCGCACTTTGTAAGTGAGTGGGAATAAGAGAGAGATACACGCGTGCTCTCCTCCGACGCCACCGCCAAGACCTTCGCCTCGTCACGGCCGGGAATCTCGAGCCGAGCTTTATTTTCTTGCTCGGAAAAATTGTGACGTGTCAAGCGGTTAGCTTATTGAATCGCCCGGATGGTAGAGCTCAGAATCGACCCGAGCGTGCGTAACGTGGACTCGGCCCACGTTTGCCTCCGTTAGGGTTTCTGAGCCGCCTATATAAAGTCGATGCGGCTACCGCCACACCACCGAAAACCAATCTAGGTTTTGCCTTCCCTCTACTTGCTGCCGTCCGTAGTCTACTCCATCCCGCTTCTTGCGTGCACGTGGACGGGAGCGGTCTCGGAACCACTCGCCTTGTGATCCTGTATGGGAGAGGCGAATAAGGTTTTGGAAGCTACTGCTAGCACTTTGCTGACCTTTGTTGAGTCGAGAATGGTCTGCGAGCTCTTGATGGACTTGCTGTGGTTGAGAAACTGTAAGCAATCCTACGAATTGTGACAACCAAACTGTTATTGTCAAAGTGAACAATTCTAAGGATAACGAAGTCATCAAGACACGTGAAGAGACGTTTGAAATCATCAGAAATTGAAACTCGGAGTAATAAGCCACGTATATTCAAGCAGACAAAAACTGGCAGATCCCTTTACAAAGGGACTATCACGAAATGTGATAGAAAGTGCATCGAGGAGATGGGGTTGAGACCCATGGATGTCACACCTTAGTGGTAACCCAACCTATGTGATCGGAGATCCCGTGAATTAGGACACAGGAAGAACAAGCTAGTGGTTTGGTCGAGGAGTATTTTGTAACCCTCTATGTGAAGATGCATGACTCTCATAATCTGTAAGGCAGGTTGGCAACATGCCTTAATGTGTTTCTATTGGCTTTAATTAGCAAAGATGCCGTCCTACAGGGCATTCTTGAAAGAACACACCTATATGAGCTCGACTGTAAACGTCGCGGTCTATGAGATCTGGGTGATCTCTAGTAAACTCATGAAGAGACCAGGGAGTATGACGCATATGCTCCAACCCGCGAGGTAGGCTCTTGTGACCAAGTACTAGTTATGATTTTGAACGAAATCTATTGGCACCAAACTTGCAATTCAAGGTTCGTCCATTGTTCAAATTGTTGATAGACGTAGTTCAAGATTCTAGGCGGAAGTTCAACTTAACAGTCTCTGCTGAAACACTAGTATATAAACAAGTAGCAAGGATTGGCAAATCTTCAAATAGGCATTTGAGATCTGGTGGGGGATTGTTAGAAATAATGAGGCTAATCCATTTAGGCCCATGAGTATTTCAGATTTTCCCTAAATCTCAAAGCCCAAATTTGTGGCAGCCCATATGTGTTTGGGCCCATGTTTGTGGCAGCTCACATGGGAGTGGAGTGGGAGCTAAAGTTTAGTCCCACATGGAAAGTTGGAGGAGAGTTGCACCACCTTATAAGGTGGAGTGTTGCACCACTTTGTAAGTGAGTGGGAATAAGAGAGATACACACGCGCGCTCCTCCTCCGACGACGCCGCCTTTCACGCGCCTTCGCCTCGTCACGGCCTTGTTGCGGGTTGCGGGTTGCGGGAATCTCGCCGAGCTTTATTTTGCTGCTCAGGAAAATTGACAGACGTGTCAAACGGTTAGCTTATTCGGGTCGCTCCCGGATCGTGGGCTACTGTAACCGACCCGAACGTGCGTAACGTGGACTCGGCCCACGTTTGCCTCCGTTAGGGTTTCCTGAGCCGCTCTATATAAAGTCCCGTGCGGCTACCGCCACAACACCACCGAAAACCAATCTAGGGTTTTGCCTTCCTCTCTACTTGCGCCGTCACCGTAGTCTACTCCATCCCGCTTGCCGTGCCGGCGGACGGGAGCAGGTCTCGGAACCACTCGCCCTTGTGATCTTATGCGGAGAGGCGAATAAGGTTTTGGGAAGCGCTTCTGATCGCTCGAAGTTCTGCATCACGGTCGTTTCCATCCAAGTCGGCGGTACCGCCACCGTCTTCGCCATCATCTGCTGCGATCACTCTTTCCCAAAGTTTCTACGACAACCGAACGGTACGTGCTACGTGATCCTGTTTGGTTATTCATCATGTTCTGCGAGTACATGTTAGGCTGCTGTTTGTTTCCGATCATCATGTTGTTTAGTACATCTAGTATGTTCGAGTTACATGAGCTAGTAGCTGGTTTTGTCATGATTTATATTCTGGAATTAATCGTGGAAATTATGCCTAATAATCCAACATTTTCCACCTCTCCCTTACTCCTTTGCCTTGCCTTGAGAGTGTCCTGTGTATGACCCAGTCACTCCCAAGCCCTTCTCGCCAGATTAGCCGGCGGGAGGTGGCGGAGGAGCTACGCTGGAGTAGTCGTAGGTGAAACTCGTAGCCCAAGGTTTAGGTTTAGGCTTTACATCGTCGTTTGGCGTCTTGCTGGGAGAAAGTGCCACTTTCCGTCAACTAGAGTTGCATCGTCTATCTCCTTCTTTCTCTAATCGTGGTGCTCCTTTGGTCGAGCCGAAAGGGATGGCAAGCGAAGCGGGAAGTTTCTCCGTCAATAAAGCCATGGTCTCGATTTCCCCAGTCCTCTTCTTCACCAACTTCAGCAATGCTACCTCTCTCCGTCTGGTCGGTCGTGGAGGCAGAAGGAAAGAGGTGGGTAGCGTGTGGGCTGATGCAGTATGTAAATGGTTGGAGGATCCGACGGTATTCATCCTTCTCGAGATGTCGAGGAGCTGATCTGTTTCCCTCCCTCTGGCCGACCGTGGAGGCGAAGGGAGGAGGTGTAGCGGTCTATCTTCTTCAACATTTGCGCGGTGCTGGTTTGAGATGTTGCAATCTTTGAGTTGTTCCACGGTGGTCAGTTGTAGGCCATTGATCTATGATTCCTATGGACGTTAGTGGAGGCCCTTAATCGATGGTGCAACGACGACGTTCTTTGACTTCTTCTTCCCAAGTGGCCTAGTCCCTAGCAAGTGAAGAAGACGGTGGCCGATGGTTATCTCCATCTCTAGAGCTTGGGGGTGTGGTAGAGAGACTCGACTGCTTTTCAGTAATTTTTGTGAGGTACTTTGTGTTTGTTTCTAGGACCTAGTTGTAATTTCTTTCTTTGGTTTGGTCCTACACGTATTTTGTACCACCACTTGGAATTAATGCAGCAACTAGGTCCTTCTGGACCTTTCCCGTTAAAAATATGGTAAGAGGGTAACGCTTTTGCAACAAGTGGCTATTTTTTTTGGACATCCCAGTGAACTCGCTCGTGACAACTTCAAGGGAGGGGTCCTCGCCAGACTGGCTTAAAGACCAAGGAAAAGGATAGCACTCACCATGCTCTAGAGGTCCCAAGAGGAAATAGATCCTCGACCCCTTCACCTATCTTTCTCCTTCATTTCTCCTCATTATCACCTCATTTTTGTTCATTGTTGTTTTCTGATCTCTCTCCACCATAGACGTAGCTCGCTGCCATGGATGAGAATGAGGTGGAGATGTGAGTTCCCAACACGGTCGAACTTTGTGGAGATGGCACATCAGGGGTATGGACCCAAAGAGGTTCCATCTAGCGCCTACATGCTCCAGCGACCCGGATTCGTCGCTCGTGCGCCCGATCCGGTGAAGTCGGTGCTCCATCATAAGGTTAATTCATGATTGTTTATGTTACACCAGTGATTTTACAATGTTGTAAATGTGTGTGCGTTTTGTTGAAAACACATTGGCGAGGTGCTCCAACGATTCCGAACGTCTATAACAAATGTTACTTCAATGTTGCAAATGTTTCCATGGGCAACTGCACACGTTGTTGTCCCATGTTGTTTTCATGGATTTACTATGACAGTTAGGATTTGATGTTGTCATTTTGGATTGCTACATACTCATTTTTTACTATATAGGTGTTTCGAAATGTTGTCATGATTTTTGTACATTTTTTATCCCACAGAATAAAATGTTGTAGCGATGCTACAATAGCATAAAAGTTTTGCAAGAGGGTATGAAGGTATGTTGCAAATATCATATGGACGAGGTTTTACATTTTACTAACATCCAACGGTGGGGAGGTAGGGATGGAATTCCATATCATCAGGTGGACACTCAACATGCATTGTGCAAAGACTAAAATTACATTTGTCCACCATGAAAAAGAAATGAAAAATAAGTTCTCCAAGTACTCGGTATGTGGGTAACCGGGTTTATGTCATTCATCGCATCCTACTTTTTCGGCATTTGCCTTAGGGCTCCTTTGATTCATGGGATAAGAAAAGGATAGGAATAGGAAATTCAAAGGATCGAGAAGTCATGACTAGTTGAATCCTATGGGAAGAACGATTGTCTTTGATTGTGGTAAAGGAATTTTCCATGAGCTCTAACCTCATGTTTTTTTTCTATGGATTTTACACTACCAGATTTCTATGGGATTTTTTCCTACAGAATATGATCCTTTGAATCAAACAACCATTGTAGGAAAATTTCCATAGGATTCTATTCTTACAAAAATCCTTTCACAATCCTATAAATCAAAGGAGGCCTTATTCTTTGTTTTAAAAAATCAGCACTACACCGCCACTGCCACTGGTACAAAGGCTCTGAGCACCGACTTTTTTTGGGGATCTCTGAGCTCTAGACTTTTTTTCTTAGCAGAGTCTGATCCCTGGCTTTGTTCTCACGCTTATCCTTAGCTTCCTCTGAGGCTCGGAAGGGCACTGTTATACGTCGCTTGAAAATATGCGCGCGCCGGGCACGGTAACTCGGCCGGCCAGTAGACGAGATGCCATTTTTTATTTTTTTGTTTCTTTTTTCTGAATTTTGTTTAAACTGAAAATTCTCTATAATAATGATTTAAGAATTGTGCATAATTTTGTTTGTGAATATTTTTTAATATTGTAAATAATTTTTCAAAATTATGAAGAAAGAATTGAAAATCATAAACAAAACAAAAATCATGAACCATTTTTGAAAATCACGAACCTAGTTTAGAAAAACGATGAACCAAATTCAAAAACCATGAACCAAAAATTAAAAAACATGAACAAAATTCGAGAATCATGAAGCCGATTTGAAAAATCATGGACCAATTTTAAAAACCATGAACCAAAATTTTAAAAATTATTTATTTTCCAAAAACTAATGCACATATTTTTTAAAATAAAATTTGAAAACGTAAATATAAAAAATAATAAAAAAAGAAAAAGAAAATGAAAAGGCAACAGAAGAAAGAAAACAGAAACAGATAAAAAAGAAAAGTAGAAAACAACTTGATGCGTACTAGGGTGTGTCCTATGCGACGCTAGCGCGTGCAGCGTATAGAATTCCGGGGGCTTGAAATGTTCAGCAGTTCATCCATATTGGGTCTCTATGTCACTTCCGGCCTATCCAGCCTCTCCTACTTGATACGAGTCCTCAACCCCACTGGACGTGGAGAAGTGGGTTCTTGATTCTGGACGGCAGGTACTATATGCAATTTGCGTGAGCTATTGTAGTATTTTTTTTTTTGAATTTGAGCAGGAGAATTGCTAAATTAAATGATTAAATAGAAAACAAACTGCTTGGTTTATGTGGGGGGAACCAGGCGAAAAACCTAACAACGGAAGCCACACCTAGAACACCAAGAGCATGTTTGGTTGCTCGTGGTTTTTACTCGCATCTGGAGATCATGGCTTCACAGAAACTGCGCGCGGCAATGCAACCTCTCATGCCAAAAGGGCCATTCATTTGGTTCCTTGTATTCTCATTTTTCTAGGGATTGAGAAGTCAAACCCCAGTCGTTTGGTTCCATGCATTCTAGGATTTGAGCAAATTGATACTTGTTTGGCTAGCTGTATTGTTCCTGCTAGCCTTGCCTCCTGGCTAGTGAGGTGAGCTTACCCAACATCATCAAGCAGAGAACAAAGTTCAGAAAAGTGCAATTTAGAGAACTATTAGCTTATATTGACACATGTTCGACATAATAAGTCTGTGGCGTGTGTGCTGCAACACGAGTTCACGAGCAACTACCCGTGATGCAACATTAGTTTATCACATACGGGGGGTTATAAATGAATACCACCTCCCAAAATATACAGACCAAAGTTCAGGGGTCACCGCAACCATAGTTCATCAGCCTAGCTACTCCCAAAATACACATCACAGCCATCATCATCAACACCGCTACCAGCACCTCCTCGAACAGCTCAGTCCGCTACTCAGAGGTAATGCTTGTTCAGGAAGGCCGTGAACCAGCTCAACTTGCGCTCAGGGGTCATGACAAGATACCTGGTCGCCTTTTCGCTGTGCTCCATGAGGTGGGTAAGAGCACGGTGTATCATCGTCACAGAGATAGGCGCAACGGGTATGCGAGGACCGTAAATCATCTTCATCTGAGCATAGTTCTTAGTGGGCTTGTTGATCAACTTGGTGTCCGATGGCTGAGCCATGTGAATCACAGTTAGTTCATGGCATGTAGTTCATACGTGATCATTACAAAAACTGATGCAATTGAAAATATATCATACCTTGATGTGCTCATAGTAAGCTTCATCGTCCATCATGATAGCAGAGGTCTCCTCAACCCAACGCACGTTCTCAAGCATCTTGATCCTCAGCACCTGAATCCAACGCACTCTCCAGTGCCTCATGTGGTTGTATACCTGGTTTAGAGTGACTGTCCGGCCACCGAACTTGAAGACATCATCTGCAACCAAGCGCATGTCCGCCTATCTGAATCCCAGCACTACTGAACCCCCTTTATCGATCAACTAGACGACCCGATTCAGGACGAAGGTGGACAGGGATGCTGGACATGACATGTCCCGCATCAGGCATCGACACATAACGCAGAGGCAACACAGAGGTTGCGGATAAATCAGGGGACGCAACCTTCTCCTACGGTAGCAGGGATAATAATGTGTTTAGTTCTAGGGGAAGAACTATACTTATAACACTAAACATACCTATAACACATGGAAATCCTCATAGGACAACATGAAAAATGACTGCCAGAATGCTCAGGTCTAGATCTAGAACACTAGCTTACAGCTTAGAACTGTGAGCTAGAACATGGCAACAGATCTAAGCTGCGAGATCTAGGGTTAGGTGTTTCTTACCACGGTCTCAATCTCGCCTAACGAGGACGACCTGTCCGACATATCCGAGGAGGAAGACTTTCCGTAGATGAGATAGACCCACCGGAGTAGGAGGCGCCGCTTACCTGTTCGTTGGTGAGGAATAGGATTTGGAGAGAGATCTCGAAATTGGGGTAAGTGGTGGTGGGGATTTTGGAGCCGGCTGAGGGGCGGTATAAATAGCCGTGGTGAATCGGAGGGCAGTAACCCTAATTTCTCCTGCCAGATTTTTTGAGCTCCCGTCATCCCTCCCTTGCACGAGCACGTGCACCTTCTTTCCCTGTGAGTGCGAGAAGAACTTGGCTCCGTGGAAACATCCGATTTCGATGTTCCTCTAGGGGAAAGCTGAGGGGTGCTTTAAAACTCGTGCGATGCAAAGATTTCATCCGCCATGCGGAACCAAACGCCCTTATTTATTCCCGCCCCATGCGAGAAACGGGGAAACGAGCAACCAAACACGCCCCAAACACATACAAGACACCGAACATGAGAATTTGGGCCAACCTCGACGACGCCAGAAAGAAATGATAAGCCAAGAAGAGAACAAGTTTCTCTCTAAACCTGCGAGCAAAGTGCAAAGGGCTCATCTTACGCTCCTAGCATATGGATGGGGCTTTGGCTGCTGCCGCCACACAACCTCATGGGTCACTAGTTGTAGCACCCCTGGTAAAACCACTACTAGATTTTCTTGTTGTTTTATCTTCGTGCATCATCATGACATCATCATGCATTTTTTCGCCTAAAACTATTTTCCAAAAGCCCTATTTTCCTTTCTACATTACCCCCTCTTATTTCAAAGTATAAGATCCGGTCTGTCCAAATTTTTTATTTGTCTAAAAACTATTTGTAAAAGCTTTTATAAAATATAAAACTATTTTGGTATCAGGGAGGCAGTCTAGCCGGTCGGACCAGAGGTCCAACCGACTCGACCACCTACTAGCCGATTAGACCTAGACCTAAACCCTAGACCTAAACTAGCCAGGCCCAAAAGGCCCAGCCGGCTGAAACCCTAGCCCATCCAACCACCCCACAAACCCTAACCCTACCTCCCCCCACATTTCCTCCCTGCAGCCGCCGCCACCCCCACCCAAACTCACACGCGCGCGCAACGCATTCAATGCGACGCACGCTCCCCGCCTGGGTCCCACTCCCACCACGCGGCCCACCCCATGTTCTGATCCATCCCTGCATGTCCCGTACGCGGTCAACACCCGACCCTCCCTGACCGAGTCCCATCCCTCGATCCCGCGACCCCACCTAGACCCTACCTCCCTCGCACGCTCCTCTCTCCCTGCTCCCTGTTGCCTGACAGAGAGGACTTTGTTGGAAACCCCAAGAGCAAGGTGTCATGAGCACAGCAGCAAGTCTTCCCTTAGTAGAGACCGAGGTTATCAAACCAGAAGGAGGAAGGAAATGTCACACAGGTGTTGCTAGCAACACGGAGACCTGCACAGCACAAACTCAAGACTTTTCCCCAACGAATCAGTGAGGTTGTCAAGCTCACCGGTTTGCTGTAACAAAGGATTAAACGTATGGTGTGGAAGGTAATGGTTTGCAGCAAGTAAACAAGTAACAGTGGAAGATGTATCAATGGTAAAGATTGGACCGGGGTCCATAGTTTACTAGAGGTGCTCTCCTTAGATAAACAACATGGCATGAAGGGTAAACAAATTACAGCAGGGCAATTGATAGGAACTGAGCAAGGCATAATAATGCAATTACTAGTCAGAAAGATCCTATGAGATTTGTTAAAGTGACAAAGATGGAGTATATGCTTGACAAAGTATAAGTTGGCAATCTCAAGTCCCTTGAATACGAGGGCCACACCTCATGCTACTCAACTTCAGTCACATGTAAGTTCTTGTCATTGTAAATATTTGCATATCATAGAGAACCGCCAACGGGGTACCCCTTGCACATGGTACAGGAGCTTTCCGATAACCAAAATGACAAGGCAAGCAGACAATGAGCATCTCAGCGATCTTTTTATTTACTATAGGCATAGCTTTTTATTGAGGATGCTTCATAGATAGCTCACTATGGTGATGCTGCAAGTTTCAACCATGATTAGGCATGGCTTAGGCTAGCGGCCTAGGTGTTTTTCTAACACAGAATACTTACTCCATGGACTTACAAGTTTCCTCTTTATTTTACATCGGTGACATCTATGGACAAAAGAGCATGATATCAACTGAGTACAAAGTACAAGTGTAATGTTTAAAACGTTCCCCATGACAGCACGGTTCTACTAATTCCAACTTATAAGTGCAAGCATATACAACATAGATGACACAATGGTTCAAGTTTATTAGGGGCAAGGAATATAAAGTGTGCCATCAAGTTTGTGAGGGCTTTAATCACTAAGTTTTCACATAACAAAATAGTTTTAAATTGGAAGATTGTTGAAAACAAGAATATACTTGGAATGGTGTAACACACCATGTATAGGAGTTTATAGTGGACACTTTGGAATAACCAACTAAGTAGAGCTTACTCATACAAGTGGAGTTGGAATCATGAGTAGAGCTTACTCATACAAGTGGAGTCTAGCAAAATACTGGGAGCAACCAACTAAGAGAGTATAATGGCCATAATCATGCAGAGCAACAAAGCATTACTAATCAAAGCATAGAGTGGTACTGCAAGTCAAGGACTAAATGATCATAGAGGCTAATGGTGACTTGTCATAGTCATAACATGGTGTGAGCATGTGCCAAGTCAACCCAAACAAAGCATTAAAGGAGAATACCACAATACTATGCTTTTGCATGCTAAAACAACGCATAATTTCTTCAAGGCACACTAAGCAATCCCAGTTGTTTGGAACAAGACATGCTACAACAATAATCACTAAGCATAAGGTCAAAACAACACCTAGCATGTCATGCTAAAGTCTAAGTCACAGTCAATGCAAGCTCCTCTTGCACTTACAAGCAAAAACTTACTACTACTTTCCAACACCAAGCAACTTATTTGCAAAACAACACATCGAGAATGGGGGTCCAAACTACTTTATTCAAGCAAACTAAATAACCTAAGCAAAGCAAACAAAAACTAAGACGCTCCAAGAACAACACAACTGTGCATAAAACAATAAAAACGAAGTGTCTAGACAGACCTGAGCTTTTTATTGATGAAGAAGGGGATGCCTTGGGAATCCCCAAGCTTTGACGCTTGTACCACTTGGATATTTCTTGGGGTGACACCATGGTGGCATTCCCAAGATTGAGCTTTTGTCCATTCTTCATCTCATTGCATCATTCTCTCTCTACACCTGAAATTTTTCCTTCATACAAAACTTCACACAATCTTCATTAGCAACATTAGTTTATTCAAAAGATATTAGACCTTTGGCAAAGCTTTGGAACAGCACGTCTTTTCAATAAAAACACAAGCTACTATAATAACTCCTTCAAAAATCTCAATTCCTCAAAAGAGAACTCAAAAAGGAATCAATAAGAAGCAAATGCAAATAATGGCAGAAATCTGTCAAAACAGAACAACAGATAGAAACCGATTTTTTCGAACATCTTATGTTACTCAAATCAAAAAGTATTGAACTAACGAAAGTTAGCTAACATACTGGGGGATTTATTCGTAAGTTTTGAGCTCAATTTGAGTTACAGAGACTCCTCACGAATGTTTTTCGTGGAGGACAGAAATCTGTTTCGGGACAGCAACTCCCCAAATCTTACTTCCCTCTCATTAGAGGTCATTCTTGGCACAAAAAGCAAAAAAAAAAGGATAAGTAGAGGTAATTAATGAAGTAATAACTTCTAGGACTCAAGGAAACTCTTGGGTTATCTCCCAACAAGTGCTTTTCTTTAACGCCTTTAAGTTAGGCTTGATAGTTTGAGAAGATGCTCACATAAGAAATATGAATTGAAGTAAAAGAGAGCACCAAGAAGCAAATTTAAAACACATTTAAGTATAACCCTCTTCCTATGCATCAGAATCTTGTACACAAATAAATTCACAAATAACAAAGTGACAAGCATAGGAAGATAAAACAAGAGTAACTTCAAAACTTTCAGCATATAGAGAGGTGTTTCAGTACCATGAAAAAATCTACAACCATACTTTCCTCTCTCATAATAGTTTTCAGTAGCATCATGAATAAACTCAACAATATATATATCACAATAAGCATGCTTTTCATGATCTACAAACACATAATCTCTATCAAGCTCAAAAACAGTGGAATTAAAACCTTCACAGGTTTTACCCAAAGTAGATATTTCAAAAGGATCCACAGGAACATAACACTCATCCTCCTTTGGTAAGTATGGGGGACAATCAAATAATGTAATAGGTAAAGAGTTACTCTCATTATAAGGTAGACATGGGTAGATCCATTCTTCCTCCTCTTGACCAGCACTCTCCTCCTCCTTTTCATCTAATGAGCTTTCAGTTTCAGCAATTTCTTCTTCCATAGGCTCCTTCAAGGCATTAGTCTCTTCCATTTGTGGAAAGCACCTATTAAAATATTCAAAAATATAGCCATTTTCTTCCTTGTAATTAGCAAAGAAAAATTTAAGTATATCATAAACCTCATATTCATAAGGTGCATCATCAGTATTTTCAAGCAAACTGGCAAGTTCAAATCCACCCTTGAAAGCAATAAATTCTTCAATTTGTTCCACATCATAAAATTCATAATTTCCTTTAACATAAGAAGATATGGTAACATTATCATTATACTCACATTGAAAAGGCAGGTGTTTATACCTCCTACAACAACAAGATTTATCAAAGCAATAAGTAACATTATAAGTAGAGCACACGTCTCTAGCAATAGTATTCAACTTATCAATTTGTTACCATAAGTATTTCCCTTTTTGTGATAAACGGTGTTCCTTATAATAATACTTTTGTTCTTCCGTGAACTCCCCTTGCCTAAGAACTAGTTTCAAAGAAACCATCCATTGATAGAAAGCATGACCAAGCAAGGCAACAACAGACCAACAACTAGAGTAGGAACTATTTTTTTGTGTGTTTTTGAATAAAGCAAGCAAACCAAATTAGACTATTTTTTTTGGGTTTTTTGAAAAGAGGCAAACAAAACCAAGCAAAATAAACAAAGCAAACTAAAAACAAAATAAAGAGAAAGGAAGTGAAGGACTCCCCTAGTGAAGACGTCCTTAGCCTCCCCGGCAACGGCGCTAGAAAACATGTTGCCTGACAGAGAGGACTTCGTTGGAAACCCGAAGAGCAAGGTGTGATGAGCACATCAACAAGTCTTCCCTCAGTAGAGACCGAGGTTATCAAACCAGAAGGAGGAAGGAAATGTCACACAGGTGTTGCTAGCAACACGGAGACCTGCACAACACAAACTCAAGACTTTGCCCCAACGAATCAGTGAGGTTGTCAAGCTCACCGGTTTGCTATAACAAAGGATTAAACGTATGGTGTGGAAGGTAATGGTTTGCAACAAGTAAACAAGTAAAAGTGGAAGATGTATCAATGGTAAAGATTGGACCGGGGTCCATAGTTCACTAGAGGTTCTCTCCTTAGATAAACAACATGGCATGAAGGGTAAACAAATTACAACAGGGCAATTGACAGGAAATGAGCAAGGCATAACAATGCAATTACTAGTCAGAAAGATCCTATGAGATTCGATTGGGCAATACAACAAGATACATAGACCTCCATCCAACTGCATCTATGACTAGAAGTCCACCTTCGGGTTATCATCCGAACCCCCTCACGTATTAAGTTGCAAGCAACAGACAACTGCTTTAAGCAAAGTGTGTAAGGTAAACAGTCCACATGTTCCATGAACAAGAGACCGTTGTTTTCTCCCTAGTGGCAACAACACATCTACAACCGAAGAGATTTCTGTCACTTCCCTTGGAAACTAGAGGCATGAACCCACTATCGAGCATAAATACCCCCTCTTGGAGTCACTAGCAACTACTCGGCCAAGATAGCTACCAACAACGGAGAGCATGCAAGATCACAAACAACACAGACATGATAGAATCATAAATACAAAACCATTAATCAAACCAACATACTAATCTCAATATCCATCGGATCCACGCAAACACAACATGCAAGATTTCAAATAGATTAGATCTTGATCATGAACAGAGCTCACAAGATCTATACATGAAAGCACAAGGAGGAGATACAACCATGTAGCTACTACATGGACCCATAGTCTAAGGTGGAACTACTCACGCATCATACCGGAGAGAAGGCCTTCGGGATGATCTTCCCTTCGGCAGGGTGCCGGGAAGAACTTCTGACCCCCCGATCTAGGGACGGTGGCGGCGGCACCTACAGACGATTTCGTGGAGATTTGATCGGGTTCTTAGGGTTTCTGCATAGGGGGCTTCTTATAGGCGAAGGGGGAGGCCGAGGTGGTGGCCAGGGGCCCTACACCCTGCCTAGGTGCGGGGCAGGGCCCACCTGCGCCTAGGGGGTCTGGGCGCCCTGGCGCGCCTCTCCGTCTCCCCTCTGGACATCTTGTTTCCCATGGAAAGTTATTGACTTTGACGTTTGTCCCGTCCAATTCCGAGAATATTTCTTTACTAGCTTTTCTGGAACCAAAAACAGCAGAAAACAGGCAACTGGCACTGTGGCAAATTGTTAATAGGTTAGTACCAGAAATCATGTAAAAATGAACCTCAAAGTGTAGACAAAACAAAGCAAAGTAGATACTAAACAAGCATGGAACATCAAAAATTATAGATACATTTCCGACGTATCACTCCCCCGTCTCGGTTTCCCCTGCATCACGAGCCTGCCTCCCCTCGCGCGCCTCCTTCCCCACAGAATCACCGCCACTTCCTTGTTTCTCCTTCCCCTTCCACGGGCGCCCTGTGCTAGCCCGCCTCCGCCGCTGGTCACCCTCATCGCCGTCGTTCCACCACCTCTTCCTGCCGACCTCTCCCTCGCTGGTGCCGCCAATGAGTTCCTCCGGCTACCTCTGTCCTTCTGTGGCCAACGACACCGTAGCCTCTCTCTCTTGTCCACCACCGTCAGGCCGCACCTCTCCTTCCTCCTCCCAGTACCCTAGGACGCTACTTCCTCCTCCGGTGCAAGCTCTGTCACCCGAGACGAGCAGGGGCGCTACACCTCTGCCTCGAGTCACCGCTGCGAGTAGCAGTGCAACCGACGCGCATCCTGTGCAGGTCTCCAGCTCCTCGTGCTTCGGATCAGCACGTGGCCCGACTCGTCCTCGACCCCACGCCTGCGAGCCGTCCCTGCCCCAAGCTTGTCAAGTGGTGCAAAACACGCACTGCCTGCTGTCCTTCCCGCCCGCGTCCCTGTCCAGAACCAAGGCGCCAGACACACCTACTACAGCACACGCATGCACAACTCACATCGTGTGCGCCCTGGTTCGGCCGGTCGTTGTGCCTGTGATCTGTCTCATGTGTGTGGTGTACGGTGAAGCCTACCGGTGTTTTCTCCAAGGTTTCCAATTTGATGATGAATGTTGGGTGTGTGGCTGCTACTACAATGACAATCGGCGACCTCCCGGATGCTAAGTTCGACAAGGACATCGGTGTAAGCGACAATATCTTCCAAAGTACCACTCGGAGGCCATCAGCACCGAATTCCGAGACCCTCGACATGGAACCTGAACAAGGCAATGCCTACTCCCAAGACCTTCTTCACGGATCCGATGGCCAAGACCCTAAATACCGATCCCGCCAAGCCCGAACCATTCCGAGCCCCAAGACCTTCGCGACCTTCGCCCCTATGTGTGACCCCTTTCCCGAGACCAATAATTTTTATAATATGTAATATATATTTGTTGCATTTAAATTGTTCATGTCGCATACATATTGTGTGGTTTTGGGGCATTATGCTGATTCACCTAAATTAAATATGGAGGCCATATGTGGGCTTTTCTAGTCTTAAATTGGCCCCCATTTAAATTTGTGTAGCGAACCAATGTCATGTTTCGACTTGTTAAGATAACATTTAAATTGCGGGGTATCTATACAACATGAACCTATTAAATAATTGTCGGGTCCCCGGTTCCGCTTAATATTGCCTAATTGCATTACATCTTTGCCATGTCATACATCATACATGCATCATGCCCGATCTTTTGCCGTAGTATTAAATAGTATTTTCGGTGTTTCTTCTAGCGCTTTGTTTCTTCACGGATTAGGCTGATGAGTTGATGCGAGTGTCGATCTAATCTTCGGATGAACCTTCGACAATGTTTTCAGGCGAGCACTCTCCCCCTTTCTACCTATCTTACTTTTATAGTCTTTACTTCCTCCTATTGATCTATTTCTATCCGTGTCGTGATGCTTTAGATTCCATGCACCAGTTATATTCCTTCCGATTGTCTGTCGATTGATAGACAGTCGAACTTGCGAGTCGTAGTTGCTTGCTCAGGTGCTGCTTCGCGTCGTCAATGTTCCATCGTTGTTGGGTGGTTGGCACATGCTTAATGGTAGATATGATCATGAATTTAATTGTCATTTAATAACTAATATTGAAAGTAGGTAAATAATGCAGAGGCACCGGTAGGTAATATACAATATTTAATTTTTAACCTCCCACTTGTGTCCACCTAGGACCCGAGTTCTTGACACCTGTTCTGAGATCGAGTGCGCTAACCACAGGTGGGGTGTGTGGGCACCCCCATCAATTTAGTACCTGATTTCAAAGTACTGTAACGGGGGCCACAAACTAGTTTGGGGATTTATTACTATCATGTACTTATGCCATGATTTACAACTTTATTTACTATTGCGTGTGGAGCTCTTGTACTATTTAGGAACCTGGTGCCACGTTTTCGCTGTATCGACAAGCCCAGTCACACTTTCGGGTTCCCAGTCGTTTACAGCTGATACGTCAGAAATGTATCTATAATTTTTGATGTTCCATGCTTGTTTAGTATCAACTTGGTTATGTTTTGTCTACACTTTGAGGTATTTTTATACACTTTATGGAACTAACCTATTGAAAAGGTTCCACGGTGTCAGTTGCTTGTTTTCTTCCGTTTTTGGTTCTAGAAAAGACAGAAAATCAATATTCTCGGAATTGGACGGGACAAAAGTCAATCTACCTATTTTCCCGGAGCAACACGGAAACGCGAAGCAGAGACGGAGTAGGGCACCAGGGTGGCCGTACCCCTCCTAGGCGCGGGCCAGCCCTGGTGGCGCCTATAGGGGGTGTGGGACCCCTGGCCCTCCACCTACCTTGCCTCCTTCGCCTATAAGAAGCCTCCGACCCAAAAACCCTAAATAATCTAGAAGAAATCCACGAAAACCTACGTAGCGCCGCCGCCACCGAAGGGTACATTCGGGGGACAGAAAGTCTCTGTTCCGGCACCCTGCCGGGACGGGGAAGTGCCCCTGGAGCCATCTCCATCGATCTCCACCACCATCTTCATCACCTTTGTTGATTCCCATGATGAGGAGGGAGTAGTTCTTCCTCGAGGCTAAGGTCTCTACCGGTAGCTATGTGTTCATCTCTCTCCCTATGCATGATCTTGTTGTGGTCATGAGCTTTGTAATCAAGTAGATCTATCTTACTACTCAAGTGCTTTAATAGATCTCTGATCTCCCCATGCTTGCTTTAGTATTTACCTCACTCACACACGTTACCCCACGCCAACAACAAGTCAGAAGATATTTTCCGGCACCGTTACCACTTGTATTTCACTATCTCTTCGCCGAACTAGTGTACCTATACACCTGACAAGTGCATTGGGTGTGTTGGGGACACAAGAGACTTCTTGTATCTTGATTGCAGGGTTGCTTGAGAGGGATACCTTTGACCACTTCCTCCATGAGTTCGATAAACCTTGGGTGATCTACTTAAGGGAAACTTGCTGCTGTTCTATAAACCTCTGCACTTGGAGGCCCAACAACTGTCTACAAGAATAGAAGTGTGTAGACATCAAGTTATTTTCTAGCGCCGTTGCTGGGGAGGTAAGGTAAAAGGTACTCACATCCTCCGGTGTGAGTGCTCGAAGTTATTTCCTTTAGATTCTGCAATTTTGTCTTTTTGTTTCTTATTTTCACTAGTTATGCTTAATGGAAAGCAACAACAAAATTAGAGAGCTTTATAGTGTTTATCTTGAGTTAGGACATGAAGTGTTTGAAGAGAAAATTAAAAAACCTATGGAACTTTATTTGCATGCTAATAGCAATGTTGTTAGTATGAATTATTTGGACACCATTGTTGCTAATGCTATGGAAACGTCTAAGCTTGGGGAATCTAGTTTTTATGAAAATGATCTTTTTAGTCCCCCAGCTTTGGAAGATAGCTATTATATTGCTTATGATGATACTTTACATCCAATATATGATGATTACAATGATGAGTATGATATTTCCAGTCCACCTACTATTGAGGAGGGAGTTAATTGTGATTACAATATGCCTCCTATATTTGATGATTATGGTGATGAGAATAGTAATCATAGCTATTTTGTTGAATTTGCTCCCACTATGATTAATAAGGATGACTATGCTTATGTGGCGAGTAATAATCATTTTATGCATGTGGCTCATGATAAGAATGTTTTATGTGATAGTTATATTGTTAATTTATTCATGGTGCTACTGAAAGTTATTATGAGAGAGGGAAACATGGTCTTATGTATCTCAACAATATTAAGTTTCCCCTCTTTATGTTGAAATTTTTGAAGTTGCACTTGTTTTGTTTTCCTATGCTTGTTGCTTTGTGCTTTCATAACTTGTTTCTTTACAAGACTCCTGTGCATAGGAAGTAGGTTAGACTTAAATGTGTTTTGAATTTTCTTCTGATGCTCTCTTTTACTTCAATTCATATTTCTTATGTGAGCATCTTCTCAAACTATCAAGCCTAACTTAAAGGCGTTAAAGAAAAGTACTTCTTCAGAGATAACCCAAGAGTTTTATTGAGTCTTGGAAGTTATTACTTCTGTAATAACCTCTCTTTATCCTTTTTGTTTGCTTTTTGTGCCAAGAATGACCTCTAATGAGAGGGAAGTAATATTTCGGGAGTTGCTGTCCTGAAACAGATTTTTATGCTCCACCGTAAAAATTCGCGAGGAATCTCTATAAGTCGGATTGAGCTGTAACGTTATGAATAAATCCCCCAGTATGTTAGATAACTTTCGTTAGTTCAACACTTTTTAATTTGAGCAACATAAGGTCTTCGAAAAATCGGTTTCTACCTACTGGTTTGTTTTGACAGATTTCTGCCATTATTTGCATTTGCTTCTTATTGATTTATTTTTGGGTTCTTTTTAGGAAATTGAGATTTTTAAGGGGATTTCTACAGTAGATTGTGTTTTTAGTGAAAGTTTTGCTGTTATAAAGCTAAACCCAAAGGTCTATTATCTTTTGAATACACTAATGTTGCTAATGAAGATTGTGTGAAGTTTTGTATGAAGGAAAATTTTCAGGTGTAGAGAAAGAATGATGTAATGAGATTAAGAATGGAAAAAAGCTCAAGCTTATGGATGCCACCCCTTGTCACCCCAAGAAATATTCAAGAGGTACAAGCGTAAAAGCTTGGGGATGCCCAAGGCATCCCCTTCTTCATCAGTAAAAATCTCAGGTCTTTCTAGACACTTTGTTTTTATTGTTTCATGCACTATTATGTTGTTCTTGGAGCGTCTTAGTTTTTGTTTTCAGTTTTAGTTTCTCAGTTTGCTTGAGTAAGTTGGTTGGATTACATCACACTTCTTTTGGAGAGAGACACACTCTGTTTTCATTGGCTGGAACACTCCAGTTTTCATTCTTATTGTTCTGTGAGTGTTCTCCTTTGCTAGCACTGTGTTTAGCCTTAGTTTTCTTCCGCTTTGTGCTTAGAACTTTTTAGTTCTTTTTTGTGGATTTGTGAGACAAGCTCACTGATATTTATTGATTATTATCTTTGTGAGTTGTTTCACATAAGTCGATTGTTGTTGGAAAAGAGTAGAAAGTTTCTTGCTTAAGTGGTACAAAAGGGAGCTTGCTTTGACTGTGACTTAGACTTTATCATGTCAAGGTAGATGTTGCTTTGACCTTATGCTTAGTGATTATTGCTGTAGAATGACTTGTTCCAAACAATTGGGATTGCTTAGTGTGACTTGAAAGAATCATGCGTTGTTTTAGCATACAAAAGCATAGTATTATGGTATTCTCCTTTGATGCTTTGTTTGGGTTGACTTGGCACATGCTAACACCATGTTATGACTATACCAGTCACCATAGACTCTATGATCATTTAGTTTTTGACTTGTGATACCACTTTATGCTTTGATTAGTATGTTTTGTCGCTCTGCATGATTATGGCCATTATTGCTCTCTTAGTTGGTCGCTCCGAGTCTTTTGCTAGCCTCCACTTGTATTGAGTAAGCTCTACTGATGCATCCAACTCCCAAGAAACCAAGTTATTCAAAGTGTCCTCTATAAATTCCTATGCATGGTTTGTTACACCATTCCAAGTATATTCTTGTTTTCATCTATCTTCCAATTAAAAATTATTTTGTTATGTGAAAACTTAGTGATTAAAGCTCTCACAAACTTGATGGCACACTTTATATTTCTTGCCCCTAATAAACTTGAACCATTGTGTCATCTATGTTGTATATGCTTGCACTTATACGTTGGAATTAGCAGAACCATGCTTTCATGGGGAACGTTTTCAACATTGCACTTGTACTTTGTACACAGTTGATATCATGCTCTTTTGTCTATGGATGTCACCGATGTGAAATAAAGAGGGATCTTGTAAGTCCATGGAGTTATGTATTTTGTGTTACAGAAACGCCTGGGCCGCTAGCCTAAGCCATGCCTAATCATGGTGGAAACTTGCATCATCACCATAATGAGCTATATGTGAAGCATCCTCAATAAAAAGCTATGCACATAGTAAATAAAAAGATTGCTGAGATGCTCATTGTCTGCTTTCCTTGTCATTTTGGTTATGGGATAGCTCTTGTACCATGTGCAAGGGGTACCTCGTTGGCGGTTCTCTATGATACACATGTACTTACTATGACAAGAACTTACAGGTGACTGAAGTTGAGTAGCATGAGGTGTGGCCCTCGTATTCAAGGGACTTGAGATTGCCAACTTATACTTTTTCAAGCATATACTCCATCTTTGTTCACCTTAACCATAATCACTTCAAGATGCTTATGATAGGGCAATGAGGGCTGAAAGCTAACAAGTACCATAATTTTTGGAAGCTCTTTTTGAAACTTGAAATCCCTATTTCCCTTTATGAAGGGCCTTTCTTCTACTACTATATTGAGTCTCCACCTTCTACCTTTAGGCACCATTAAGAGAGCATAATTGCCATTCTTAGTTCTATGTGCATTGTCCCAAAACTTATTGATTGATGCATATTGTTGATATTACTTGTTCTTGTGCTATTTTTATCTAGTCACTCTTATGAACTTTGAAGGTGTCCTATGCATCTATTTGCTACTCCATGAGGGACAAGCTGAATGCCACTATGCTATGTTTTCTGTATGTGAAACAAACAAACGTTTTCCAATGCATGTTATTCATGATCTTTGTTTGTAGCCTTTCATGTTGCATGCATAGTTGATATGTCTTATTGTTAGAACTTCATCTTTCATGCTCATGTTTAGAGTACTTTGATCCTAGCCTTCATTGCTTGCAAATGGTTTGATATTGATTTTGATGGTGCATGTCACCTCAAAAATTATTATTTTTATCACTTACCTACTCGAGGACGAGCAAGAGTTAAGCTTGGGGATGCTTGATACGCCGGGAACGTATCTATAATTTTTTATGTTCCATGCTTGTTTAGTATCAACTTGGTTATGTTTTGTCTACACTTTGAGGTATTTTTATACACTTTCTGGAACTAACCTATTGACAAGATGCCACAGTGCCAGTTGCCTGTTTTCTTCTCTTTTTGGTTCCAGAAAAGGCAAAAAATCAATATTCTCGGAATTGGACGGGACAAAATCAATCTTCCTATTTTCTCGGAGCAACACGGAACCGCGAAGCAGAGACGGAGTAGGGTACCAAGGTGGCCGCACCCCCTAGGCGGGGGCCAGCCCTGGTGGCGCCTATAGGGGGTGTGGCCCCCCTCGACCTCCACCGACCTTGCCTCCTTCGCCTATAAGAAGCTTCCGACCCAAAAACCCTAAATAATCTAGAAGAAATCCACGAAAATATCCCTAGCACCGCCGCCACCGAAGGGGAGATTCGGTGGATAGAAAGTCTCTGTTCCGGCACCCTGCCGGGATGGGGAAGTGCCCCCGGAGCCATCTTCATCGATCTCCACCACCATCTTCATCACCATTTCTGATTCCCATGATGAGGAGGGAGTAGTTCTTCCTCGAGGCTAAGGGCTCTATCGGTAGCTATGTGTTCATCTCTCTCCCTATGCATGATCTTGTTATGGTCATGAGGTTTGTAATCAAGTAGATCTACCTTTCTACTCAAGTGCTTTAATAGATCTCTGCTCTCCCCATGTGTGTGAAAGTGATAGCGTGCACTCCATGGTGGCACTTAGGCTAGAGTCTACATAAATACTCATTGTGCTTTAATAGATCTATGCTTTTCCCTACGTGTGTGAAAGTGACAGCGTGCACGCCGTGTGTGGCACTTAAGCTAGATTATATATATTTGTTATGAGTTATATTTGGAGTTGGATGTCTCTATGAAATTGTGGTGTTTGTTGGAACCATCTAGCGCTCAAGGTGACAGTGTGGGGTTATCTATATTGGGAAAGGCGGACTTTGAGGAGTGTTGTTATAGCCCTACCATGGATTAGAGTGTCCAACCAGAGAGTAGTTAAGAGTAGTATCATAAAGAGAAGATATTTATATGAGAGAGTGTTCACTAGTTAAAGTATGATGCCTAGGCCTTGTTTCTAAACATTGAAACACCGTTCACATTTAGATCTGTTACATGTTTGATTGCTTTAGTCTTTACCTCACTCACACACGTTACCCCACGTCAACAACAAGTCAGAAGCTATTTTCTGGCACCGTTACCACTTATATTTCACTATCTCTTCACCTAAATAGTGCACCTATAGACCTGACAAGTGTATTGGGTGTGTTGGGGGACACAAGAGACTTCTTGTATCTTGATTGCAGGGTTGCTTGAGAGGGATACCTTTGACCACTTCCTCCCTAAGTTCGATAAACCTTGGGTGATCCACTTAAGGGAAACTTGCTGCTTTTCTACAAACCTCTGCACTTGGAGGCCCAACAACTGTCTACAAGAATAGAAGTGCGTATACATCAAAAGCCGTCGCCACACACCCTGGGTCCATCGCGGAGTTGGTCGAATTCGTTGCGGGTAGATTAGTGGGGTGGCCCCCATGTATTTTCTTTGGGTCTGGAAACGTCGTGTCTGAAACCCCGTCGACATACCGTTGGGTGTTTGTTTTATGATTTTGTACCTACCTGATCTGACAACAAGGGTGTAGGTGCGTGTGGAAACTTTGGTGCACCCCTGCAGGGTTAAATCTTTCTGAAAGCCGTGTCCACGGTTATGGACGACTTGGAGCAAAGTTATCAATCATAGACAACTATAACTAAAGTTTGCTGTTATAATTTGACTTGTATCTGATATGAATAGTAAGTTGGATAACCACCACAGAAAGATCGAATAAAACTGCCAACCGTTTGAGTTTCCTTGGCAGGACTTCCTCGTTTGGTCTCGAGGGGGAAATATCAGGATGGGTATGTTTGGTGGTAGTATCATGTTGGATCCGAATAGGTCTTTCTCATCTTTTTCTGATAGCCGACAATTGTATTGAGTCTCTATAGGTTGTTTAGTGCTTGCTGCGCTGCCGCTTAATTCCACCGTACCTATGTAGGCGAGGACCGCTGAATTCTAAGACTCGCCGTGTACTGGCCTCAGTACTGACCGGTCTCTTTTTCCTTTGCCCTTTGTTGGCACCCCTTTTGTTTAAGCAGGTTTTGAGATCGACATCATTAGCAGGGTTACCCTTCCGGCTTGGCCTGGGCAGGGTTATGGACGCCATTGGTTATTCTTCAGGGCTCTTAGACCCATTTGATTCTTGTCCGTTCTCGGATGTTGTACCATTTTCGAGGTGATTTGGATATTTATACTGTATATCTGTATTCTTGACTCATGGAGTCGTTGTTGTCTATATATGTTCTGTGGGTTCCATCATGGACTATTGTGTAATGATATTACTTCGTTTTCCACCTGCACGCAAGTGCCTGGTGGGAAACTTTGAATCGTTTCTATACGGGTTTGGCGGGAATCGCTAAAACTTGCATAGGACCGATCCGAGGGTGTTACACTAGTCCCTCTAATCGGATCCAACTCCAAAATAATGCCCCAATAGGGAACACGATGCCAAGTAACACTGCCATCGTCCCATCCGAAGACCGAATGTGGGGTTCCCCCAGAGCATGTAGGGGTAGGAAGGTGAGAGAAACTAAGTTGATGCCTTCAATAAGGAAGTGACACCTATAGGTGCTGCCATCGACCGCTTGAGCATGGCTTTTGCCGATAGCCTCACCTTCACCAACCCAACTAGGAACCAATCAGCCACCATGTGTGGATATCGGGATGGAACCCACAGGGTATGGGTACGGGTGGAGCCACCCCATACCATTACTCGTCTCCTCCAATCTTACCCGTCACTCATACCCATACCAGTCAACATGGATAAGATTTTCCCATATGAAAGGGAATTTCCCTATTTATGTGTTTTGGTGTTTGATTGATAACACATTTTTGGACTAACCGTGTCATAAGTGGTTTCAGATATTTTCATGTATTTGCACTAGTCAGTCTTGTTGCAATAGCAAAAGGAGAGTCATGACAAAGTTTCCTTGAAGTTGCAGCTGATTTCCCCTAGTGCTTGGTCGAAAACTACGACTTCTGGCTGGAGATTCTGCCTCCGCCAAGCCGAAGACTCTGGTGTGTTCTCTTAGGCCAGCCAGCTGCTAGCCCCTGGAAGGATCTCAGAGACTCTGTGCCAAGAATCGGAGACTCTAGCTAGTCTAGAGATTCCGGTGGTGCAATACTGGAATCTCCGTCCTGCTCGTGAGGATCAAGCTGCTGCGAGTCCCTGTCACCGCCTAGAGGACTCCGCCATTCCAAGCTGAGTTTCTAGCCCGCTCGGAGATTCCGACATGTGGGAACCGGAGACTCCAAGTTGAGTGGCCTGCAATGGCTCTATTTCGAGGGGGGCTATAAATACCCCCTTCTTTCCCAGGTGCAGGATGTGGCTTATACTCTCTCTCCTCCATTGTTGTTGAGCTTCAACCTCCTAGTTCTCTCTCCCTAGCCACTATAACTTAATTCCCCTTGGGGAATCAAGGGAGGAGACTAGACCTAGCTTTCCACCAAAGGGATTTGTGTTTCCCCACCATTTTTGTAAGTTTTTGTTGATCTAGGGTTTGAGGAAACCCTAACTTCAAGAAGTCGCCCTTCATAGCTCATCCTCGTGCGTAAGAGCTTCGAGGTCGTCTTGGGAGCCCCCAATTCAGTTGTGGAGAAGTTCCCCAAGGTTTTGTGCAAGTTTCGGTCGCCACCTTGAAGGCCACCGCTTAGTGGATCTTGTGCTTGCCGTGAGGCGAGTGCGCGGGAGAATAGGGTGAGGCTTTTCGTGGCACTAGTGGTCTTAGTACCGCCCACCCCTCCAACGGAGACGTATTTCCCGTTAAAAGGAAGGAACTTCGGGAAAACATCTCCGTGTCTACTCTCGATGACTTCTATCCTTTACTCCTTATTGTCTTGTTGCTTTGTTGCTTGCCATATAGGTTCTCTCACTTAGTTTCATATCTAGAGAAATTACTTTGTGTCAAGCCTTAATTAAAAAAGGAAAATAAAAATTGAGTAGTGTCTATTCACCCCCTATAGTCCCTTATACCAATTCAATTTGTATCAGAGCCCCGACTCTTACTTTGTCTTAACCACCAAAGAGAAGTATAAGCAGCGAGAATAAGGCGGATGAAACCCCTAATGAAAAATCACCCATCTCTAAGAAAGAGCTTACCGATTTTTTGAATTTGGTCAAGGAAGATATGAGAGCCATGCTTGAGGCGTACCTTGGTAAAAATGATGTTGTTGTTGATGTCCTTAATAGATAATCAATTGGTGTCAAACCGATGGATGAGTCCCACAAGGACTTTTTCGCCAGTGAGGGTACCAACAAGGAAAAAGACAAACCTCTTGGAAGTGTTCCTCCACCTCTTAGTTACAATACTGGTCCCCTTCCTACACCTCATATTAACCATCGTGGTCCTCCTCCTAAGCTTGATGGATCTAATTTCGCCAATTGGCAATATCTTATGCATTCTCACTTCAAAAGTTAAAGTGTTCATCTTTGGAAGGTTGTGGAGTATGGATTCAACCCGCACAATCCAAACATGACGCCCACAAAAGATATCAACTATCAACTCAATGCCACCGCTTTGGCCATTCTCCAAGATGCCTTGACCCATGAGCAAATGACTCACATTTTATCCTATCATACCGCCAAGGAAGCTTGTAATTCTCTTGAGCGTGTCTATCTTGGCAACAAGAGTATTCAGAGCTCCAAGTTCGAAAAAATGCACTATGAAGCTGATGCCTTTGTTGTAAATGAAGATGAGACTCTCGAAGAGCTCTATAGAAGGGTCACCGCTCTCTCTATCAGTATGATTGACCATGAAAGCAAGGATTTGGATGACAAGTGGATCAAGTTCAAGTTCATGCAAGCCATCTTGCCCTTCCGAAGATACTTCACCAAAAATATTCGCTCAAGAGAGAATTTCTATGCCATGTCCTCAAATTAAGTGCTAAGTGAGTTTGTGTCTCTTGGAATCATCAACAAGACCTCTGATGATTCTCTTGCTTGTTCTCGGAGGATGGATTCTCCTACCCTTGCATTGAAGGCCAAGGCCCAAGTCTATGAGGAAGAAGAAGATGGCTTGGAGGTGATAGGAGGTGATGTCGAAGAAAAAAGTGTGCCTTGCATGAGCATCTAGCTCTAGCCTCAAGGACCTTTTGGAGGAACCAAGGAAAGTGAAATGCCTTAAGATCCCACCCAAGCAACTCAAGACCCAAGTTGAGGACATGATACAATTGTCAAGAAACAAGCCACTTTGTTGCCGAATGCCCATATGAGAAGAGAGAAGACCATGGAGGAAGGCTTGTGTTGAAATGCAAGTACAAGCCCACTCCAAAGTAGAACTTCGTCAAGAAATTCCAAAACAAGAACTTCCCAAACAAGAAAGAACCACACAAATATGGGTTGATCGTTCATGAAGAATATGAAGAAACTCAAGAGGATGAGAGTGATGATGAAGATGATGAGATTGTGGGGGTGGCCGCCATTGCCACAATTGCTACCGCTTCTGCTACCCCAACCGCTTCCGCTTCTACTTCGACCACTTCACCAACATCTCTCTTTGACTCTCCCAATGAGAACAAGCTCATCACCAAGTCCACATGCCTCATGGATAAAGCCTCCGTGGTAACTCCTAAACCCTCAACTCCTTCTCTTGATGCATCTTCATGTGATGATGATATGAGTCTTAAGATTTAGAAGGAAGTGGTTGAGTCCACTAGCTTGTTAACTACCTTGGAAGGTGATGTTAAGATTTGTGTTGAGTCCCTCATGAGACGACTTGGTGAAGCGCGATATATCATCGATGAAAGAGATGACACCATCTCGGAGATGTTTGGGCATGCTTGTGAGGCCTAAGGAAGGACTTGGATTTGCACCCAAGACCAAGAATAAGAACAAGGGCAGGAAAAAGAAGAAGAATGTGCCTACTCCCCCTTCCAAAATTGTTACCTTTGTGAAGGAGGGGGAGAAGGCAAACGAGAAGGAAGCATGTGTCATTAAGGATGGTGATGAACCATCTCACAATGACTTTGTGGGAAAATATAATCCTTCCCGTGTCCTTATGAAATATTATGATGGTAAAGTCTATGCTAAATATGTAGGAACCTCTTATGGTGTTGATTACCATTGGTACATTTGGGTTCCTAATATTTGTGACTAAAAAAAGAGGACCCATCAAACAACGGGTACCTAAGACCAGGCATTTATTTTGTAGGACTATGCTTCCGAAGGAAGAAAATGGGTGGTCGATAGTGGTGCCACTAGTCATATGACCGGAAGCAAAGAGATGCTCGATGAGACAAAACCAAATTCTTCCATCATGTGTGTCACTTATGGAGACAGATCAACTTCCAAGGTATTGGGTTTGGGTAAGGTTGTGGTCACATTGTATATTTCCATTGTGGACATTATGCTTGTCAAAACCCTTTCATATAATTTATTTTATGTTCATCAACTTACACTCATGGGTTTTTTAGCCTACTTTGACTCCATGGTTGTTGTTCTCATGTGGAGCAAGAATCTCTCTATAGCCTTTGTTGGGCATGTCAAGAACGGTTTGTATGTGGTAGATTTCTATAAGAAACCCACACCTACCGCGGCTTGCCTAATGGCTAAAGGTGATGTGGGATGGCTTTGTCATTGCCGTCTCACCCACGTCAACATGAGGTATTTTCAAAGTCTCCATGCGGGAGGTCACATCCTTGGACCAAAAGATAACGTTCGTTTTGTCAAGGATCATGTGTGTAGGGCATGTATTGAAGGAAAGCTCCATGATTCGACTCACCCCTCCCCCCCACACAAAAACCATCTATTCCAATGGGATCTTAGAGGTGCTTCACATGGACCTCTTTGGTCCTCCATCCTTTGATAGTCTTAGGGGAAATAAGTACTACTTGGTTATTGTGGATGACTACTCAAGATACACTTGGTATATTTCTTCAATAAGAAGAGTGAGACTCAACAAACCGTCATCGACTTTGCCAATGAAGTTCAACGTCAACATATTAAAGAATATCTTGGCCATTAGAAGTGACAATGGTACCGAGTTCAAGAACTACACCTTGGATGAATTCCTTAGTGATGAGGGGATCAAGCATCAATATTCTGCTCAAAATACCCCTCAACAAAATGGTGTGGCGGACAGTAAGAACCAGACTCTTTTGGATATGGCAAGAACCATGATTGCGGAGTTCAAGTCTCCATATAACTTTTGGGCCGAAGGTATCTCAACCTCTTGTCATATTGCCAACCGTGTGCATCTCTGCAAGAATTTCTACATGACCCCTTA
The DNA here is from genome assembly GCA_030063025.1 of Avena longiglumis. Taxonomy (NCBI): domain Eukaryota; kingdom Viridiplantae; phylum Streptophyta; class Magnoliopsida; order Poales; family Poaceae; genus Avena; species Avena longiglumis. The sequence continues at coordinate 184,410,488 of CP125974.1, read as the reverse complement.
TGAGATCCTCACCGGCAAGAAACCAAGTATCCACTAACTTTGTGTGTTTGGGTGCAAATGCTATATTCTCAAGAAAGGTAACCGGTTATCTAAATTCGAGTCTCGTGCTATTGAAGGTATATTTGTTGGCTATGCCTCAGATTCTCATGCTTATAGAGTGTATAACAAGTACATCATACAAGTTATAGTCTCTGGTAACGTGAGATTCGATGAGCATAATGGCTCCCAAGTGGGGTAAATTGATCTTGGTGATGTAGGTGATGAAATTCCTCCTCAAGCCATAAGAAGAATGGGTGTGGGATTTTTCCGCCCCGTTGAGGAACCCCTTGTGGTGGAAGGAGAAGGACAATTCTCTACTCATGTGGAGCCCTCACCTACTCAAGATCATCATTAACCCCATAGCCTTAAAGATACTCCGATTGAAGAGATAGCTCATGATCAAGGTCAAGTACAAGTGAATGATGGGTGTGTATCACCCCCTATGGACCAAGGTCAAGATCATGGATATGGACAAGGACAAAATGTCAATGAAGATCATTTTTAAGGTAAAGGCGAGGACCAAAATAGTGGTGATGACCAAGTGGTTTGTCGTGGGAATGACCATGGTAGATGCTGCAATCGGCAGCAAGTAGTAGAACATGGGGCAAGGGCGTCCAGCCATCTGCGGTGAGAGATGAGGGCGGAGACACAAGGATTTACCCAGGTTCGCCCCCCCGGAGGGTAAAGACCAACTCCCGCTAGATTGTATTATGGTGGAAGTATAATGGGGCGAGCTCGGCGGCTAGGCAGCGAGTCGCTTGGGTGGATGATGGAACGTATCCTCTACACGCCCTCTAGGGAGGTTTATATAGACTCACCCCCCTAGGGTTTACATATCTCAACCGAATCAGTTAAGGTTTCAGCAATCGTTTAACCTAATCCGACTGGGCCTATCTACGCTTCTGGGCCTTCAGCTTCGAGTCGCTTGAGTCCACGCCAGGTCGTGATCCAGTCACCGTTACTGCAGGCCCACTCGCAGGTGCCTAGGCCAGTCGGAATCGTCCTGCTGGGTATACCCCGGTAGTCATATCCCCATCAGTAGTCCCCAAGGCCGTTGTTGAATGGTCGCAGGTGGTCGCTGGCAGTCGGTGTATACGGCTCCAATGCGGACGCCCAGTCGAATCGGCGGCGGACTCCTGAATAAAGGAAAAACCAGTTATTCTAGTCGCACTAACGGCGACCGATTTAGTCGCAGCTCGGTGAACGGGTCGGCGAATATTCAGTCACTGTTGTAGTGATCAGGTCGGTGGATAATCAAGTCGCGCGGAGCAACGAGTCGAGTGGATGAAGTTGGACCGTCAAGTGGGGTCAAACTAGCCGTTGGGGTAATCCAACGGTAACTTTCGGCGTAATCACCGCGTAGTAACGGCTCCCGAAATTGGCGGGTAACAACCGCTATATAAGGGGAATGACGGGCGAGCGGGGAAACACTCCTTCATCTTTCCTCCAACCTCGCCCATCTCCGTTTCCACTCCGCATCGCGATCCAACCGATCCAGAGAGCCCCGACCTCCACAAATCTTCCAACCAATGGCCCCCTCCACCGAACCATGGGGCCGATCCAAGTGCACCAGGGCGCTATTGGCGTCGTTCAAGGAGGCCGGGATCCCGCGCGTCGGCAGGTGGCGCATCCCCGCGGCCGGAGAGGTGACTCCGGACCCGCGCGAGGGGGAATTCGTTTGCTTCCCTAGCCACCTGGAGCGGGGGATGGGGTTTCCTACTTCTATTTTCTTCCGGCGCTTCTACGCCTTCTATGGGATCCAGTCGTCGGACCTGGGCCCGCATAGCATCGAGCAGCTCGCCATTTTTTTGGCGTTCTGCGAGTGCTATCTGGGCCGCAGGCCCTACTTCCCCCTATGGCAAGATCTATTCCATGGGAGGATTAGTCGCGAAGAATCAGGCGGCCCGATGCTTGCTGCGGGTGGCCTGACGTTTCAGCTGAAGTCGAAGGCGTCGTTCTTCGACCTGATGCTGCCGGCCAAGGCGGCAAACGAGTGGAAGAAATCCTGGTTCTACGTCACCGAGGCGACTCCAGATGGCGAGGTGGCGCTTCCAAGGTACTCCGCCAACCGACCCGAACCGCGTCGGCTCCAGGTCGGCAAGCTCCCGCTGGACCAGCGGATGGTTGTCGACGAAATGTTGCAAACCATCCGCGACCTGAAGAAGAAGGGCCTCCAAACCATCAATCTTTACAACTGCTGGCTCGGGCGGCGGCTCGTGCCTTTGGCCCGCCGCGACCATTATATGTACGAGTACGCGGGTAGGGATGACCCGACAAAATCCTGCCTCGTCGAGTGGAAGCTCGAGGACTACATCCTAGCTCTGAAGAAAATCACCCAGGCAGTGTACTTGGATGGGAAGGCCGGGGTCGCCCCCTACACCGCGAGGATCCCAGCTCAGATGGTAAGTCGCCACTTTCGTCACCATTCGTAGTCGCAGATGATGCAGTCGTGGTTATGCTGACGTTGTTTCATTTTTATTGTAGCTGTTCCAAGTGGTGGAAGAATGGCTCCCACCCGCAGACGAAGAAAACTCGAGCTCGTCTGTTCAGGACGGGAGCGAGTCGCTACCCGCCAAAGGCGACGTTGGGAGCGACGCGGGTGATGACGACGATGATGACGACGAGCCCGTGGAGGACGCCGCCCCGATGGTTCGCAAAACTCGCGGGCAACATCAGCGCAAGCTCGAGGCGAGTAGAAGCCTCGAACGTCATGATGACGACGATGACGAGCTCCCCGATCACACCTCGCGTCGTGAGGCTATGTCGTCGAAGAAGAAGAAGAAGAAGGAAGTGAAGGCTCCGCCAAGGATAAAGACGAAGCTGGCGAAGCAGGCGTCTCCGCCTCGCTCGGCGACTAGTTCCGACGCACCAGCTCGGCCAAGGGTGAAGCGACGCATACGACAGTAGCACCGGATGCCGCCACCCTCCTGGATGAGGTACCTCTGGCCTCGCTTCCACCCCCATTCGCCCCGGTCTCTGGGTTGGGGGCTACTCCAGCCACAGCCGCTTCGCCTCCCAGGAGAGCTCCTGCCGACGTCATCACGGAGGCTCCTTTCGTGGCCTCGTCTTCGAAGAGGCCCTCCGTGTCTTGGGCACATGATGTGTTCGAGATGGACCTCAGTCGGAAACTGGGCCCCGAGCTGGAGAAGCCGGCCATCATCCGCACGGGACTGCGGTTCATACCGGTCGCCAAGTAAGTCTTGTTCGTCTGCTTGCCTTCCGTTGTAATCGGACAATTTTGCTCATATCGTTGTTTTGCAGGACTGGAGTTAAAAAGATCGGCCACCCTTCCGTGGCCAAGGTTCCTCCAATCGTCGCCGAGGAGGACCCCTCGCGGAAGAGGAAAGCTGATGAAGTCGCCGCTCCCGCAGACAGCGCTAAGAGGGCGAAGGGCGACGACGTCGTCACAGTTTCTGACGACACGGCAGTTGCTCCGATCGATCCTCCGACTGCGGCGGAGGTACCTTCGAAGAACAAGGAGGCTGTTTCCTCGCCCAGGGTGTCCGAGCTGACTCCTGGTGGCGCTGGGGCATCCGCTGCTACCTTCCCCCATTTCATGGCCAAAGCAGCCACAGCGAGTGGCGCAATGCCAACGAGACAGACGCCTGGGGTCATCGAGACGGAGGTCGAGCAGCGTCACGGACACACTCCAGCTCTTCTTGCATCTGTGGACGCGTTACGGCTCCACGACATGCTGGGCGCAGCCATCTAGGTATGTCCAGTCCCCGAGGATCGGGCCACTGAATTTCAGTGGTCGGATTCTTTTAGTGTTTTTGTAGCCTCCAGTCCCCAAGTGCCTAGTCGCTGAATTTCAGCGGGTGGGTACTTAGGATTTTTGACCTCCAGTCCCCGAGTGCCTAGTCGCTGAATTTCAGCAGGTGGGCACTTAGGATTTTTTACCTCCAGTCCCCAAGTGCCTAGTCGCTAAATTTCAGCGGGTGGGCATTTAGGATTTTATTGTAGGGGTTCGTAGCATGGAAAACAAAAATTTTCTATCGCATACAAACAAACAAGCCAAGATCTATCTACTAGATTGTAGCAACGAGTTGATGGAATAACTTACCCTCGAAGATTCCAAAGTGTTTAACGAGAGCGGATTCTCGTGGGTGATGTAGTCGTACTCTTTCCGATCTCAAGATCGTGTGGACGATCCTTCCGGCGCTGCGTTTCGGCAGCGCTTCCGCAGTCGGTCACACGTTCGATTTCGAAGACCTTCCTGCCTTGTTCCAAAGAAAATGGAGGTTGTAGCACTCTCCTCGCGATTCCAAGACAACTGTGGCGTGGTACCTAAGTAGAGGGAAATCATGAGGCTTCGCCTTAAGCCGGAGCGAGTATGGTGGATTATGAGAGAGGGATATTAGTGGTATAGAGATTAGACACACCAATTAGAAGGCTCTAAACCGCAGGCTAAAGCAATTAGAAGCTCTAAACCAAACGGCTCTAAACCTGAGATTAGAGGTAGAAACTTGTGTGTCTGAAGGAGGAGCCCTGCCCCTCCTTTTATAGGTGGAGGGGCTAGGCGCGCCAGGGAGGGAGGGAGTCCCTCCCCAACTCGGCCTAGATCTGGGCTCCGACTTGGAGGAGAGGAACTCCTCCTCCAAGTTGGTTTCAAACTCCTCTTGCTTGTTTCCCACAGTTTCCTGTTTCCCATAGTTTCCTGTTTTAGCCGTTTGACTTTCAAACTGGCAATTTGACTTTCATGTTTTTGGAACAGCAAGAACACTTAGTACATGATGCAATCATTCAATGACACATTCATGTACCCTCCCCCCCGGAGTGCCGGACAATCCGGAACCTTCTAGAACATTCCCGATGAAAACACCGGAATCATTCCCAAACTCCGAAACGGGACTTTCCTTATATGAATCTTATTCTCCGGACCATTCCGGATCACCTCATGATATCCCGGATCCCATCCGAGACTCCGAACAACATTCGGTCTCTTTCTCATAATACCATAACTACTCAAAACAACGTCGAATCCTTAAGTGTGTCTCCCTACGGTTCGTGAATTATGCGGACATGATCGAGACACTTCTCCGAACAATAACCAATAGAGGAATCTGGAAATTCATATGGCTCCCACATATTTCTACGATTACTTTGCGATCGAATGAACCACTTACATACGATACCAATTTCCCTTTGTCTCACGATAGTTTACTTATCCGAGGTTATGATCGTCGGTATCTCTGCATACCTAGTTCAACCTCGTTACCGATAAGTACTCTTTTCTCGTTCCCGTGATATGTGATCCCTTGTGACCAAGTCACATGCTTGCAAGCTATTTGGATGACATTCCACCGAGAGGGCCCAGAGTATATCTATCCGTCATATGGATGGACAAATCCCACTCTTGATGCATGTGTTTCAACCAATACTTTCCGAACACTCAATGCCACCTTTATAGCCACCCAGTTACGGTGTGGTGTTTGATGTCATCAAAGCATCCATCCGGTAAAGGTGATATGTATGATCTCATGGTCGAAGGAATCAGGTTACTATGTCTCAGAAAGCATATAGCAATTGAACTATTGAAATGACTTGATCTTTATGCTACGCTTATCAATAGGAGTATGTCCACCATATCATTCTCCTAACGATATGATCTTGTTGTTGATAACATCTCAATGTTCATGATAGGGAAACCACAATCATCTAATCAACCAACAAGCTAGTGAAGTATAGAGGCTATACTAGGGACTTCAAATTAAGTTTACAAATCACACAAGTATTAATGTTTCCTTATTAATTATTATAGCATGAATGTAAACATTTATCATAAACACAAAGATATAATAATAACTACATTTATTATTGCCTCTAGGGCATATCTCCAATAGTCTCCCACTTGCACTAGAGTCATCTAATCTAGATTACATGGTAATATACCGAACACCCATGGCAGTTTGGTGTTGGTCATGTTTTCCCTCGGGAGAGGTTTAGTCAACGGATCCGCCACATTCAGATATGTGTGTACTTTGAAAATCTTTATATCCCCATCCTGGATATGTTCTCGAATAGCGTGAAAACGTAGCTTGATATGCTTCAACTTCTTGTGTGACCTTGGTTCTTGCGCATTGGCTATGGCGCCCATGTTATCACAGTAGATAGACATTGGGTCCAGCACACTAGGAACCACACCCAGCTCTGTAATGAACTCTTTCATCCATATCGCTTCTTGTGAAGCCTCCGAAGCAGCCATGTATTCCGATTCAGTTGAAGATCTCGCCACAACGCTTTTCTTTGCACTCCTCCACTAATCTGCACCATTCAAAATAAATACGTATCCAGTTGTGATTTAGAATCATCCGGATTGGTGTTCCAACTAGCATCGGTGTAACCATTAACAACGAAATGTTCATCACCTCCATAAGAAAGAACCATATCCTTAGTTCTTCTCAAGTACTTAAGGATGTTTTTGATCATTGTCAATGATCCACTCGATCACTTTGATATCTGCTAGTTAAACTAACGACATATGAAATGTCGGGTCTAGTACATAGCATGGCATACATTAGAGATCCTATGGTGAGGCATAGAGTCTTACTCATCCTTTCTCTATCTTCGCCGATGTCGGACTTTGAGTTTTACTCAAGGTCGATAAGGCAACATGGGCAAGAACCCTTTCTTGCTTTCTTCCATTCCAAACCTCTTTAGAACTTTGTCCAAATATGTACTCTGTGACAATGATATTTGGCATTTTGATCTATCTCTATAAATCTTTATGCCTAATATGTAAGCTGCTTCGCCAAGATCCTTCATTGAAAAACTATTATTCAAATATTCCTTGACACTATTAAGAAGGTCTACATCATTCCCAATCAACAATATGTCATCCACATATAGTATTAAGAATGCTACAGAGCTCCCACTCACTTTCTTTTAAATACAAGCTTCTCCATAAGTTTGTATAAAACCAAAACTTTTGATTACCTTATCAAAACGTTGATTCCAACTTCGGGATGCTTGCTTCAATCCATAGATGGACCGTTGAAGTTTGCATACCTTGTTAGCATCTTTAGGATCGACAAAACCTTTGGGTTGCATCATATACAATTCTTCATCAATATCTCCATTGAGGAATGTTGTTTTGACATCCATCTGCCATATCTCATAGTCATAATATGCAGCGATTGCTAACATAATCCTCACAGACTTTAGCTTCGCTACTGGTGAGAAAGTCTCATCGTAGTCAACTCCTTGAATTTGTTGAAACCCTTTTGCGACAAGTCGAGCTTTATAGACAGTAACATTACCATCAGCATCTGTTTTATTCTTGAAAATCCATTTGTTCTCGACAGCCTTCCGGCCATCCGGTAAGTCCACCAAAGTCCATACTTGGTTTTCGTACATGGATCCAATCTCGGATTTCATGGCATCTTGCCATTTATTGGAATCTGGGCTCATCATCGCTTCCTCATATGTCTCGGGGTCATCGGTGTTGTCCACCAACATGACACTCATAACGGGATCATACCAATCTGGGGTGGTACGAGTTCTCGTTGACCTCCGAGGCTCTGTAGCAACTTCAACCGAAGTTTCATGATCATCATCATTAGCTTCCTCTCTAATTAGTGCATGCACCACAGGAACTTCTTCCGGTGTTGCGCTACTCGCAATTTCGAGAGAAGGTTCGACAACCTCGTCGAGTTCTACTTTCCTTCCAGTCACTTCTTTCGAGAGAAATTCCTTCTCTAGAAAGGATCCATTCTTGGCAACGAAGATTTTGCCTTCGGATCTATGATAGAAGGTATACCCAATAGTTTCCTTCGGGTATCCTATGAAGACGCATTTTTCCGCTTTGGGTTCAAGCTTGTCCGGCTGTAACTTCTTTACATAGGCTTCGCATCCCCAAACTTTAAGGAACGACAATTTAGGTTTCTTGCCAAACCATAATTCATATGGTGTCGTTTCAACGGATTTAGACCGTGCCCTATTTAAAGTGAATGCGGCTGTTTCTAATGCATAACCCCAAAATGATAGCGGTAAATCTGTAAGTGACATCATAGAACGAACCATATCTAAGAGAGTTCGATTACGACGTTCGGACACACCATTACGCCGTGGTGTTCCCGGCGGTGTCAATTGTGAAAGTATTCCGCACTTCTTTAAATGCTCGCCAAACTCGTAACTTAGATATTCACCTCCACGATCAGAACGTAGAAATTTAATCTTCTTGTTACGTTGATTCTCTACCTCACTTTGAAACTCCTTAAACTTCTCGAAAGTTTTGGACTTATGTTTCATGAAATAGATATACCCATATCTACTCAAGTCATCTGTGAAGGTAAGAACATAACGATAACCACCGCACGATGCTACACTCATTGGACCACACACATCGGTATGTATGATTTCCAATAAGTCCGTAGCTCGCTCCATCATACCAGAAAATGGAGTCTTAGTCATTTTTCCCATCAGACATGCTTCGCATCTTTCAAGTGATTCAAAATCAAGTGATTCAAGAAGTCCATCGGAATGGAGTTTCTTCATACTTCACTCCAATGTGACCAAGGCAGCGATTGCCACATATAGATCAAATTATCGCTTGATTTCAAACGTTTAGCCTCAATGTTGTTGATATGTGTATTTCCACTATCGAGATTCAATAAGAATAGACCATCTATCAAAGGTGCATGTGCATAAAACATATTACTCATATAAATCGAACAACCATTATTCTCTGACTTAAACAAGTAAACGCGTCTACAATAAACAAGATCCCGATATAATGTTCATGCTCAACGCAGCACTAAATAACAATTATTTAAGTATAAAACTAATCCCGATGGTAGATGAAGGGGTAGCGTGCGACCAATCACATCAACCTTTGATCCGCTTCCCACGCGCATCGTCACCTCGTTCTTCGCTAGCTTCCGTTTATTCTGCGGCACTGTTTGAGTTACAAATATGAGCAACGAACCAAGATCAAATACCCAGCACTACTACGAGTACTAGTGAGATACACATCAATAACATGTATATCGGATATACCTTTCTTCTTGATGTTGCCGTTCTTCAGATCCGCCAAGTACTTTGGGCAATTCCGCTTCGATGACCTTCTCCCTTTGCGGTAAAAGCACTTTCGGTTTGGGTCCAGCCTTGGTCTTCTTCTTGGCGTGGTAACTTTCTTACCACCCTTCTTGAAGTGTCCCTTTGCTTAGACTAGCCTTTCTTGAGTTTGGTGGTCTTATTGACCATCAACACTTGGTGCTCTTTCTTGATCTCCACTTCGCAGACTTTAACATAGCAAACAGTTCGGCAACTCTTTGTTCATGTTACGCATGTTGTAGTTCATCACAAAGTTCCTGTAACTTGGTGGCGTGATTGGAGGACGCGGTAAATCCCCAAAGCATTAGGAATCACTATACCCAAGCTTTGAAGTTTGTTTGCGTGCCCGGACATCTTAAGCACATGCTCACTTGAGCTGCCCTCTTCCATCTTGGTTAAAGAACTTTTGAAGCCTCATAGCTTTCAATTGCGCATGAGTCTCAAAAATCAATTTGAGATCCTCGACAATATCATATGGGTCGACTCTTCAAACCTTTTCAAGCTCCGATTCTAAACCATACAAGATAGCACACTGAACTATGGAGTCTTGATTCTTCCGAAGCGAGGTAAACATTCTTTACTTTATCGGCAAAGATCAAGCAGTGGGTCACCCAGTGCATCCAAAGACATAGGTCAAATTACCGGTGTGAGGACAATCCTCAAATTGCGGAACCAATCCACGAAGTTGCTTCCATTGTTTTTCAACTTTTCTTTCTCTAGGAACGCATTAAAATTGATGGTAGGGGCTGCCATTGATCTACAACATATTTGCAATAGTTTAGACTAAGTTTATGACAAATTGAGTTCAAATTAATTAATGAAATTAAACTAGGTGAACTCCCACTCAAAACAACATCCCTCACATTGTTTTAGTGATCACACGAACCAAATCCACCACATCAACACCGATCATCACGAGAGTTGATATAGTTTCAATGGCGAACAATCGTCATGTTCATCATATCTACTATACGATTCATGCTTTACCTTTCGGTAATCCGTGTTCCGAGACCATGTATGTACATGCTAGGCTCGTCAAGATCAAACCTTAGTTTCTGCATGAGCAAATATGGCTTGCTCACGTTGTATACACTTGCAGAATCTAACACACCCGATCATCACGTGGTGCTTCGAAACAACAAGCTTTAGCAACGGTGCTAACTAAGGATGAACACTTTATGATTTGAAATTCAAGTGCATGAGGGATCATCTTATAATTCTACCGTCGTCTACTAAGCAATACAAGATGCATAAATGATTAACATCACATGCAATTCATAATATGTGATATGATATGGCCTTTCTTCTTTGTGCTTCTGATCTCCATCTTCAAGCACGAACATGATCTCCATCATCACCGGCATTGCATAAAGGTCAATGACGCTTCACCATGGTTGTCGTCCACCGGCTTCAACTATTACAACTACTTTGAATAGACACGCGGGTCTTAACATAAATTAAAGAAAACCATATGGCTCCTGCCGGTTGCCAACTTACAATAAGGAACATTGCATACATCAAATATAATCACAATCATGGCCATATCACATCATCGCACCACAAAACAAAGTTAGACGCCTCTACTTTCTTTGCATATTTTACGTGGTTTGGGGCTTTCGATAAGTGTTGTTCTAACTTACGAACAAGAACCACAACATTGATACTAGCATTGTTGATCACCCGTTGTAAATTGGATCTTAACTATGCTAGGAGAAACAGGCACCCATAAAGCCACTTATGCAATACAAGTTGCATGTTAGCGTGGATCAAGTCTCATGAACGATGTCATGTAAGGTTAGCCGGGCGCTTCATCCCAACATACCGCAAGATGCAAAGTACACAAAAGCAATCGACAATAAAAGCATCAACGCCCACAATGACCATTGTGTTCTACTCAGGCAACAGATCTACATATAGACACGGCTCGATACCCTTTGTAGGGTTCGTAGCATGGAAAACAAAAATTTTCTATCGCATACAAACAAACAAGCCAAGATCTATCTACTAGTTTGTAGTAACGAGTCGATGGAATAACTTACCCTCGAAGATTCCAAAGTGTTTAACGAGAGCGGATTCTCGTGGGTGATGTAGTCGTACTCTTTCCGATCTCAAGATCGTGTGGACGATCCTTCCGGCGCTGCGTTCCGGCAGCGCTTCCGCAGTCGGTCACATGTTTGGTACTCGACAAAGACCTTCCTCTCCCTTGTTCCAGCAGGCAGCGGAGGTTGTAGCACTCTCCTCGCGATTCCGGGAGCACAACGGCGTGGTACCGGAAGTAGAGGGGAAATCCCGCAGGGCTTCGCCTTAAGCCGGAGCGAGTATGGTGGATTATGAGAGAGGGCTATTAGTGGTCTAGAGATTAGACACACCAATTAGAAGGCTCTAAACCGCAGGCTAAAGCAATTAGAAGCTCTAAACCAAACGGCTCTAAACCTGAGATTAGAGGTAGAAACTTGTGTGTCTCAAGGAGGAGCCCTGGCCCTCCTTTTATAGGTGGAGGGGCTAGGCACGCCAGGGAGGGAGGGAGGGAGTCCCTCCCCAACTCGGCCTAGAGCTGGGCGCCGACTTGGAGGAGAGGAACTCCTCCTCCAAGTTGGTTTCAAACTCCTCTTGCTTGTTTCCCACAGTTTCCTGTTTCCCACAGTTTCCTGTTTTAGCCGTTTGACTTTCAAACTGGCAATTTGACTTTCATGTTTTTGGAACAGCAAGAACACTTAGTACATGATGCAATCATTCAATGACACATTCATGTATCCTCCCCGAGTCTTGGGACAATCCGAACCTTCTAGAACATTCCCGATGAAAACAGGAATCATTCCCAAACTCAAACGGGACTTTCCTTATATGAATCTTATTCTCCGGACCATTCCGGATCACCTCGTGATATCCGGATCCCATCCGAGACCAACAACATTCGGTCTCTTTCTCATAATACCATAACTACTCAAAACAACGTCGAATCCTTAAGTGTGTCTCCCTACGGTTCATGAATTATGCGGACATGATCGAGACACTTCTCCGAACAATAACCAATAGAGGAATCTGGAAATTCATATGGCTCCCACATATTTCTACGATTACTTTGAGATCGAATGAACCACTTTCATACGATACCAATTTCCCTTTGTCTCACGATAGTTTACTTATCCGAAGTTATGATCGTCGGTATCTCTGCATACCTAGTTCAACCTCGTTACCGATAAGTACTCTTTTCTCGTTCCCGTGATATGTGATCCCTTGTGACCAAGTCACATGCTTGCAAGCTATTTGGATGACATTACACCGAGAGGGCCTGAGTATATCCGTCATATGGATGGACAAATCCCTCTTGATGCATGTGTTTCAACCAATACTTTCCGAACACTCAATGCCACCTTTATAGCCACCCGATTCACGGTGTGGTTTTTGATGTCATCAAAGCATCCATCCGGTAAAGGTGATATGCATGATCTCATGGTCGAAGGAATCAGGTTACTATGTATCAGAAAGCATATAGCAATTGAACTATTGAAATGACTTGATCTTTATGCTACGCTTATCAATAGGAGTATGTCCACCATATCATTCTCCTAACGATATGATCTTGTTGTTGATAACATCTCAATGTTCATGATAGGGAAACCACAATCATCTAATCAACCAACAAGCTAGTGAAGTATAGAGGCTATACTAGGGACTTCAAATTAAGTTTACAAATCACACAAGTATTAATGTTTCCTTGTTAATAATATTATAGCATGAATGTAAACATTTATCATAAACACAAAGATATAATAATAACTACATTTATTATTGCCTCTAGGGCATATCTCCAACATTTATTGTTGTTGATAGTTTGATTTGTTTGCAGGGCTTGCAGCGTGAATCGGCCGATCGGCTTGTTGTGAAGTGTCGCGTGGAGAAGGAACTTGTTGCCTTCCAAGAAACGAACAAGGGACTCCAAGCAATCTATGCCAAGGCAGAGGAGGTTCGCCAGGGCCTTGTCCCGGCGGGTGAGCTGACGGCGGCTCAATCTTCTTTGAGTATAGCTGAGAAGCGGATCGCTGATCTGGAGTGCGAGCTCAAGGAAGCGAAGGCGGAGGCGAGCTCAGCGGATGGGCGAGCAAAAGCTGCTGTTGCGGCTGCCGCTGAAGAGCGAAAGGTCTCTGACGCCCTCGTTGTTGGGCTGCAGAACGACTTCTCCTCGCTTCAAAGCTTCATCACGGGCCTCTGCCGTCCTTTAATTGGTAAACTTTCTGCCTCTGCCTGTAGTAGCTGCATTATGAAATTGTTGTTGTAATCACTGTCGACCTCTGTCCACAGGTCGGATTATCGACAGCTCGGAGGAGGCACAGTCGTACGACGCGCGGCAGTGTGTGACCATTCTGGTCGACTCGGCCACGTTGTCCGTGGCTTGCATTCGAGCATATCTTCAGGAGATATCACCCACAGAAGTGATTCCCAGCGACCTCGTCGAAGTATGGCGGTATCTAGAGAAGGCACCTTCAGTCATCGAGTTCATGACACGGTCGGCATTTCGGCGCGGGGCGGCGATGGCTCTCAGCCTTGGGCTTGTCCACTTCCCGGAGGACTTCGATCTTGACGACGTGACGAGTGGCTACCCCTCGTCGACGGGCTCGGTGGAGATCACCGAGGTGCTGAAGCTGACGGACCGGGCCGCGATGTACTCCGATCGCGTCTGGGAGATGGGTGACCTCCTCCCCTATCAGGAGACGACTATCGCACCCAACGATCCTGAGCCACCACATCGGGACTTCAAGGTCGAGCAGCCATTCCGTGCGGCGATGGCGGGTGAGTTGACGACGTACCCGTCGAACCCGTACACGCCCTTCATTCGCAACCGCAGGGGTGGCGGCGAGTCGCCATCAAAACCTGCGGAATAGAAACATTGTGCCCTGGGGCGTTAGTAGCGATTGGCCATTGGACTCAACTTGTATTTTGGAACGAGTTTGTTCTGCTGTAATGAAACCTCGTGTTATTTTGTGAATTGTTTCGTTATTTTGATTGCTGATTGGACGAGTCCCCGAGCGCGTCCGCCCTTTTTATGGGGTTTATCTCGTTTGTTATGTGTTTGTGGTTTTGAATGTTTTGTCAGTTATTTTGTTATTGAGGTCGACTCGCCTGAGCTCGGAGAGCCAGTCGCAGGGCGGCTCCCGTGAGTGCTCTTTACTTGACTGTTTTCCCTTGCGCGAACGAGGTCGGGTGGCCGAGTCCCCGAGCGTGGTACTTGGTGGTTCTAGTCGCATCTCTAGGGTGGGTGAGGACTGAGCGCGTTAGAGTAAGCGCGTCACTCCTGCCTGACCCGTAAGGTCAGTCGCATGGCGAGTCCTGGGCACGCTCTCATACTTGGCGTTTTTCCCGAGTCGCTCGTGCTCGACTGGTCGTCAGTCCCCGAGCGTGGTACTTGGCCATTCGAGCCGCTGTGTCGAGGATGCGGAGGGCCTTGGTCGCTGTGAGGAACGAGGGTAGTTGTCTTGGCTCGTTAATCCAGTCGAGCTAGGCGACTCCAATGGTGCTCCGGGTTGGCGTTTTTCGTGGACGTTACGAGTCCTGGGGTAACCCAGTGCCCTCGGAACGCACTACTTGGCCGTGCCGGTCGCTGTACTAGAGGTTGACTTCTGCGGTTAGCTTGACGCTGTTATGACGAGTGCGAGTGGCACAAGGCACGGAGAGTAGACGCAATTTGCGGTAACCAATCTATTTTATTTCATAGCAGGTGGAGAGTACATGTATGGAATTCTAGGAGTAGAATTTCCATAGTAAGTTTACATTCCACGGTCGCTTGACATCGAGTTTCCCGTCTCCTTGGACGTCGATGAGGTAGTAGGCGTCGTTGCTGAGGACTCGCCCGATGGCGAATGGTCCCTCCCAAGGGGGGATAGCTTGTGCATGCCCTTCTTGTCCTGGATGAGGCGTAGCACCAGATCGCCTTCCTGGAACGTGCGAGTCCTTACTCGCCAGCTATGGTAGCGGCGGAGCCCTTGTTGGTAGATGGTGGTGCGGGAGCGGGCTAGGTCGCGTGCCTCATCGAGTTGGTCAACTCAATCCTGGCGTGTGAGTTCGTTTGCGGCCTCCGTGTAGTGGACAACCCTGTGCGAGTTGTGCTCTAGGTCGGTGGGCATGACTGCCTCGGCACCATACACCATGAAGAAGGGGTGAACCCTGTCGACCTGTTGACGGAGGTGCGGATGCCCCAGATGACGGAGGGTAGCTCCTCGACCCAGCACCCGGCGGTGCGCTCGAGTGGTACTTGGAGCCGTGGCTTCAGGCCATGGAGGATGCTCTGGTTGTCCCGTTCCTCCTGGCCGTTGGACTCCGGGTGAGCGACTGAGGCGAGGTCGAGTCGGATGTGATGTTCTTCGCAGAACTCGGCCATGGCTCCTTTGGCGAAGTTGGTGCCGTTGTCCGTGATGATGCTGTTTGGGAACCCGTAGCGATAGATGAGCTCGCGTAGGAACTTGGTGGCGGTCTTCCCGTCGCATTTCCGGACTGGCTTGGCCTCCACCCATTTTGTGAATTTGTCGACTGCGACCAAGAGGTGGGTGAAGCTGGAGGGGGCCTTTTTGAAAGGGCCTACCATGTCCATACCCCACACGGCGAACGACCTGGTGATGGGGATTGTCTTGAGCGCCGAGCTCGGTATGTGGGTCTGGTTGGCGTACTTCTGGCACCCGGCGCACCGCTGGACAATGTCGACAGCGTCTGCGTGTGCGGTAGGCCAGTAGAAACCGTGTCGCATAGCCTTTGCGACCAGAGAGCGGGTGCCGGCATGGTGGCCGCAGTCGCCGGAGTGGACATCGTGGAGGATTTTGCGTCCTTCAGCGGGTTGGACACAGCGTTGGAACACGCCGGTCACGCTGCACTTGTGGAGCTCGCCGTCGATGATGACGAAGGATTTGCAGCGGCGTGCTATCATCCGGGCGTCTGTTTCGTCTGCTGGCAAGGTGCCTCCCTCCAGGTAGGCGATGTACGGCGTAGTCCAGTCCTCTGGCTCGGCGATGAGTGCGACCAGGGCTGCCTCTGGTTGCAGCGGGACTCCGATGTCGATCTCCCTTGGGGGAGAGACGGAGGGCTTGGTGATGGTGTCGAGGAAGACGCCTGCCGGTGGTGCGAGTCGAGCCGAGCCGATACGAGAGAGTGCGTCGGCCTCCTCGTTCTTCCGCCTGTCGATCCACTCAACGGAATAGCCTGCGAAGTGTCCGCCCAGCTTGTCCACTGCTTGGCGGTATGCCGCCATGGTGGGGGAGATGGCGTCACAGGTTCCAGCGACTTGCCCAGCGACGAGGTCGGAGTCTCCGTAGCAGCGTAGGCGGTTGACATTCATCTCCTTGGCGGCTCGCATTCCGTGGAGTAGTGCCTCGTACTCGGCCATGTTGTTGGTGCAGGGGGTGAAGTCGAGGCAGAGGACGTAGCGTAGCTTGTCGCCCTTCGGAGAGGTTAGCACGATCCCTGCTCCTGCGCCGTTCGCATTATTTGAGCCGTCAAAGTGTAAACTCCAGTAGTGGAGGTATGGCAGCTTTTCTGGCTGCTGGGCCTCCTCCTAGTCGGCGACGAAGTCCGCGAGAGCCTGCGACTTGATCGCTTTGCGCGGCTCGTACTTGATGTTGTGGACGCCGATCTCGACGGCCCACTTGGCGACTCGCCTAGTTGCCTCACGGTTGCGAATGATGTCCTGCAACGGTGCTGAGGAGACGACCGTTATCGGGTGCTCCTGGAAGTAGTGTGGCAGTCGGCGCCGCGCTCTGAAGACCGCGTATACCAGTTTCTGGTATTGCGGGTAGTGCTGGCGTGACTCGATGAGGACCTCGCTGATATAGTACACTGGTCGCTGCACTGGACGCTCCTTTCCTTCCTCTGGTCGCTCGACGACCATGACGGCGCTGACGACGCGCTCGGAAGCCGCGACGTAGACCAGCATGGGTTCCTTGTCGACGGGGGCGGCGAGCAGCGGTGTTGTGAGTAGCACCTTCTTGAGGTCGCGGAGCGCATCGTCCGCCTCCTTGTCCCACTGGAAGGCAGGGTTCTTGCGCATCAGGCGGTATAGGGGCATCGCTTTTTCGCCCAATCGGGGGATGAAGCGACTGAGAGCCGCGACTCGCCCGGCCAGCTTCTAGACATCGTGCAGGCACTCAGGTTTGCCGATTCGAGCGATCATATCGATCTTGGTGGGATTCGCCTCGATCCCGCGCTTGGAGACGACGTATCCCAGTAGCTGCCCTGCTGGTACACCGAAGGTGCATTTGCCTGGGTTTAGCTTTATCTTGTATTTCTGCAGGTTGGCGAATGTTTCCGCCAGGTCGGCGAGTAGGTCGCCCTGGTGAGCGGACTTCACTACCACGTCATCGATGTAGACGTGGATATTGCGGCCAATTTGGCTCGCAAGGCACTCCTGCATACACCGCTGGTAGGTCGCCCCGGCGTTCTTGAGGCCGAAGGTCATGGCAGTGTAGCAGAAGGCTCCGAATGGCGTGATGAACGCCGTCTTCTCTTCGTCCTCAATGGCCATTTTTATTTGGTTGTACCTAGAGTAGGCGTCGAGGAAGCATAGCGACTCCGAGCCCGCGGTGGAGTCGATTATTTGGTCGATCCGCGGGAGGACGAATTGCTCCTTCGGGCATGCGCTGTTTAAGTTTGTGTAATCAATACACATCCTCCAGGTCCCATTTTTCTTCTCGGCCAGGACTAGGTTTGCCAGCCACTTGGAGTATTTGATTGGCCGGATGAAGCCTGTAGCGAGTAGACGCTGCACCTCCTCGGTGATTGCCTGGCGGCGCTCTTCATTGAAGGGCCGCAGCGACTGCTTGACAGGTCGCACTTTGGGGTCGGCGTTGAGTTTGTGCTCAGCGAGTTCCCTAGGGACACCAGGCATGTCAGAGGGCTTCCATGCGAAGATGTCCCTGTTCTTACGAAGGAACTCGACGAGCGCGCCTTCCTATGCTGGGCTCATGCCCGTCCCGATCGTCACGTCTGGCTGGAGTCGCCTAGGACCAGATCGACGGTGAGGGTAGGCGTCGTTGCTTCGAAGGCTGAGGTGTTGCCGCCCTCCGAATTGGGCTTCTTGAGTATAGTGGGGTCATCGTTGTTGACCCCGCTCGCGTATTTGGTGAGCTCGTCGGCGTGGTTGGCCTCGGCCGCGATGACGGCATCGGCGAGTTCGGCTCCTTTGGCCTCGCACTCAGTGGCCATGTCGGGGTCGCCGTGGATGGTGATGATGCCACGCGGTCCAGGGAGCTTCATCGCGTTTTACACGTAATGGGGCGCCGCCATGAACTTGGCGAACGCCTGGCGCCCCAAGACGCAGTGGTAGGGGCTGTCGAAGGGCACCAGCTCGAAGACGATCCGCTCGGTGCGGAAGTTTTCCGGTGTGCCGAAGGTGACTGGCAGCGTGACCTTGCCAATCGGATACGCCTTCCGACCGGGGACGATGCCGTGGAACGTGGTGTAGGTCGTCTCGACCATCGACTGCGGGAGCCGCAGTCGCCTGAAGGTGTCCAGGTACAGGATGTTGATGGAGCTGCCGCCGTCCATCAATGTCTTGGGGAGCCAGTAGTCTCCCACCTTGGGCTTGACCACCAGGGCGACTCGGCCTGGGTACTCGATGCGTGGCGAGTGGTCCTGGCGGCTACAAGTGATTGGTTGCTCCGACCAGTTGAGGAACTGGGGAACGTCCACCTGGGCCACCGCGTTGACGGCGACGGCGCGGGCGATGACCTTCTTCTTGCGCTTCGTGTTGAAGCCTGTGAAGGTGTGGAGCAAGCCAGCCACGCTGCCGAATTTTCCTCCGTTTGGCGGGTTGCTGTCGGGGTCTTCCCGCGCTCGTCGTGCCTTCTCGATCTCCTTGAGAGAGTGGCAGTCAGCGGTCGTGTGTGTGGCGGGCTTTCCTTCCCTTCTGTGAAATGCACAAGGTTGGTTAAGGAGGGACGTGGGGTCGAACCTTGGTTTCGCCTTGTAGTTGCCGCCGTCGCGGCGTTGCCCCCCGTCGCGGCGGAAGCTCTTGGGCTCGCGCTGCGCGTGCCCAGCGTTGGCGACAAAGTCGACTCGCCCGTCACTGCGGTGCTTGCCGGTGAGGCGAGTGTTGCTGTAGCGTAGATCGGATTGTCGTCCGTTGTCGTTGCCGATCATGCGGCGTTGTCCTCCCGACTCGTCGTCGGTTTCTTGGTTTGGGTCTTCCTCCGCGTATATTTTGGCGATCTCAAGAAGGTCCGGTATGTTGTCGAGTGTGCGGTATGCTCGTTTGAGCTTGGCGACCAGGGGCTCGTAACGGCACGAGGTCTTGAAGCAGTGGATTGCGGTGTCTGGGTGGACACCGACCGCGTTGTACCACAGTTCTTGCCACCGTTGGACCCAGCTGCGGGTCGACTCGCGAGGTCCCTGGACGCATCGTTCCAGGTCCTCGATGGTGGTGGCGCGGGTGTATGAACCCTCGAAGTGCCCGACGAAGGCGTCGCGCATCTCTTCCTAGGAGTCGATGCTATCCGCGGGGAGAGTGTTGATCCACTGCCTGCACGCCCCCTCTATCACCAGGGGGAGGTAGCGGGCGGCGAGTAGATCGGTGTGGCAGGCGATCCCCATTGCCATGAGGTAAGTATCCAGCCACACGGAGGGATCGTACGAGGGGTCGTACTTCTCTATTTACTTCGGCACTTTGAAGTTTGCCGGGTATCTTTCGCCTCGGATCATCGGTCCGAAGCACCGGGGCCCGAGTCGGCTTAGCGACCCCCTCGGCTCGCCGTCGCGGCGGTTGGTTAGGGTATGCCGCAGGTCATCGGGCTGGCGTGCGCGCCAGCTCTGGTTGTTGATGATGTGGGTGCGGGCGTCGACGGGCTGACCGTTGGCGGTGATGAAGTTGGTCGCCGGCCGAGGGTCGTTGGTGGAGAGTGCCGCGTTCGCA
This sequence comes from Avena longiglumis, assembly GCA_030063025.1. Lineage (NCBI taxonomy): Eukaryota > Viridiplantae > Streptophyta > Magnoliopsida > Poales > Poaceae > Avena > Avena longiglumis. The sequence continues at coordinate 184,390,504 of CP125974.1, read as the reverse complement.
GGTCGGTGTTGGAGCTGCAGTGGTTCGGGTGGCGGGAAGTTGAGGGTGTTTGCCGCCAAGTGACGACTGCTTGAGGCTGCTCTGCTGCCCGATGAACGCGAGTACATCCGACCCTGTGAGTCGACGCCTGCGTTTTGTTGCTCGACCGCCTTTTATGAGCAAGGCCTTGACGTACTGGATCTGTAGGGCGCCGTCACCGGTGGCCGTGATGTTGTCGGCTGCTGCTCGGCCCGCGACGAGGTTGTCTATCTAGGTGGAGAACAGTGGTAGGCCGTTCGCGTCTCGCTCCCGTGAGGAGACCACGATCCGCGGCTGGTCCCTGGGGGGTGCGCGGTTGGGTGGTGGTGGGGCGCCATTCGCCGTCGACCCTGGTGGGGGCCGGGCGCTTCCTCCTGGTGGCGCGTTTTCGTAGATCGCGCGCTCGGCCGTGCGGGCCGGGTCGCTCTCGTTGTTGAAATTCAGGGCGCGCCCCTGGACGGTGGGGTTCAGGCGAGACCTGATTCGTTGCTGGTGGTAGCGCGACAGCTCCTGTGCCGTCACCTACTCGAGGCGAAAATTTTCGCGCTCGGCTTGCTCCTTGCGGACTGCTTCCGCCAGCTTCTAGCGGAGTTCCTCGACCTCCGTTGCCGTTGCGTTGGGAGGGATCGGGGTGGAGAATGGATCCTCCGGCGGGTCGGCGCCAGTCGCCATGTAGGTTGCGGCGTGGCGACCGGTCCCGTCCCGGAGATCGGCGGAGTTCTCCGACCCGGAGTCGAAGTCGAAGATCCCAAGGATGGAGGGATCCTCGAAGTCTCCGACGTTGGAGACCTGGGTAATGGAGCCCGCGGGCGACGCGGCGACGATGGATCCGGCGAGTGACGCCGGGGTCGCAGAGTCGGCGTCGTCGTTGAGGGCCGCTTCTTCCGCGGCCGCGGTGGTTTCAGCCACGTCGCTGTGGGCTGAGTTTTACTCGGAGGCGAGGCGGTGGATCGTGCGGACCTGACTCTCGGAGAGCCGGTCACGTGGCGGCGACTCGCGGATGCGAGCCGAGTCCTCCGAGACGATGACATCGGTGAGGCCGACGAAGAGACTGATCGTGCCGACCGGCAGGATCATGCTATGCGTGACGGGTCGCGCCGCCGGGACGTAGCTGCTCGGCAAGATTTGGAGCATCTCGCCGATCGCTATCATGCAGCCGGTGGCGACCGACTCGTTGATGGGAAGATTGGATCTCGCCGCACAACAACGGCCAGACCGGCCAGGCCCCACGGTGGGCGCCACTGTCGTGGGAATGACCATGGCAGATGCTGCAATCAGCAGCGAGTAGTAGAACATGGGGCAAGGGCGGCCAGCCATCTGCGGTGCGAGATGAGGGCGGAGACACAAGGATTTACCCAGGTTCGGCCCCACGGAGGGTAAATACCTACTCCTGATAGATTGTATTATGGTGGAAGTATAATGGGGCGAGCTCGGCGGCTAGGCAGCGAGTCGCTTGGGTGGATGATGGAACGTATCCTCTACACGCCCTCTAGGGAGGTTTATATAGACTCACCCCCCTAGGGTTTACAGATCTCAACCGAATCAGTTAAGGTTTCAGCAATCGTTTAACCTAATCCGACTGGGCCTATCTACGCTTCTGGGCCTTCAGCTTCCAGTCGCTTGAGTCCACGCCAGGTCGTGATCCAGTCGCCGTTACTGCAGGCCCACTCGCAGGTGCCTGGGCCAGTCGGAATCGTCCTGCTGGGTATACCCCGGTAGGCATATCCCCATCATGGTTTCTCAAGAATCCATTAAGGAAGCCGACACTCGTCGTGAAGCAAGAAGGATCGCCAAGCTTGTTCGAGAAGGAATTACCCTTGATAATGTTGTTGGTGACCTTCAAAGGGCATTACTACTCATAACCAAGTGTCTAACTTTGTTAGCCACAATAGTTTCATTTCATGTGTAGATTCCCAAAAGGTGTATGAGGCGCTTGAAGACCCATATTGGCTTGAAGCCATGCATGAAGAGCTTCACAACTCTGATAAAAAAAGTGTGGTCATTAGTGGAGAGACCCAAGGAGTGCTATAATGTCATTGGGACAAAATGGATCTTCAAGAACAAGCACGATGCAAGTGGAATGGTCATCTGCAACAAGGCAAGATTGGTGGATCAAGGCTTCTACCAAGTCGAGTGTGTTGACTACGGTGAAACTTTTTCCCCATTGCCCGTCTTGAATCCATTCGTATCGTTCTTGCATATGCATATCATCATAACTTCAAGTTGCAACAAATGGATGTTAAGAGTGCATTTCTTAATGGTCCCTTAAATGAGTTGGTGTATGTCAAGCAAACTCAGGGTTTTGATCCAAACCACGTGTACAAACTTGATAAGGCTCTCTATGGGCTTAAACAATCCCCTCGTTCATGGTACAAGCACCTTAGAAAGTTTTTGGTAGACAGTGGTTTCGAAGTTGGGCTAATCGACCCCACTCTTTTTACTAAGAGAGTTGGAGGAAAATTGTTCATATGCCAAATTTATGTTGATGATGTTATCTTTGGTTCTCCTAACAAAGCTTTCAATGATGTATTTGCTAAGCTAATGATTGATGAGTTTGAAATGTCTATGATGGGAGAATTGCAATTCTTTCTTGGATTTGAAGTGAAGAAATTTATTAGAGGTATATTCATTAATCAAGCCAAATACATTCAAGATATGCTCAAGAGGTTCAAGTTGACAGATCTAAATGGAGCAAAGAGTCCCATTCCTCTCAAGTGTGATATCACTCTTGATACTAAGGGAAAAGATGTGGATCAAAAGGTATATCATTCTATGATTGGTTCTTTGATTTATCTTTATGCATCTAGACTGGATATCATGTTGAGTGTGGGTATTTGTGCATGGTTTAAATCTGCCCCAAAAGAAAGCCACCTTGTGGCGGTCAAGTGAATCTATCGATATTTAGTTGATACCCCAATCTTTGGCTTATGGTATCCCAAGGGCTCAAGCTTTGTTCTTCATGGTTTCACGGACTCGGATTGGGCAGGAGACAAAGTTGGAAGGAAATCAACCTCCAGGGCTTGCCAATTCCTTGGTAGGTCCTTGGTGTGTTGGTCATCTAAGAAACAAAATTATGTCTCCTTGTCATCCGCCAAGGACGAGTATATTACGGCCGCTAGTTGTTATGCACAATTGTTGTGGATGAGGCAAACTCTAAAGGATTAAGGTGTCACATGTGACAAAGTGCCTCCTCTTTGTGATAATGAAAGTGCAATCAAGATCGCCAACACACAAGAATGAAGCATATTGATATTCATCATCACTTCATCTGGGATCATGTGAATAATGAATATATTGACCTCTCATATGTTAGCATCGAGAAGAATCTTGCGGATTTATTCACCAAGCCCCTTGATGATAAGAGATTCCTGGAGTTAAGGCATGAGATAAATATCATAGATTCGAGCAATGTAGCTTGAGACCATGCACCCTTACCCATGCATTCATATGTTATTCTATATAGATGTAGTCATGGACATAGGGGAGCGTGGTCCTAATTAATTGGGCTATACCTCCCCCATTATGCCCAAAGTGAGAAAATCATCCTCTTAATATCATTTTGTGATATGTGAGCTTCAATGAAGAGTTCTGGTAATGGACCCAAGATATATCTTCGGGGTGCCAAGCCAAGTATACTCAAACATGGTGGCCTAGGCCACCGACCCTCACTTTGTTGAGGGTTTGGATCTTATTTGACCTATCCTTTTATCGCAGTGGTTTTTTATTTGTATCTTGTGAGTGTTTTTCTTGATTTTTGGGTTCTCACCAGTTTGCTGCTCTATCCCAAGCCTTTTCTTCACCCCTACGGCCATGCTCTTCTTGACACACACTTGTCCAGCTTGTTTCATGCATTTTTGGTCGAGGGGTCCGGAGACTTCAGTGTGCACACACCGGAAACTCCGGATGGGTCGGATACTCTAGTGTCATGCACCCGGAGACTCCGGATCTGGGTGATTTCTTATTTTGACTTAAAGGACTTGGGGTCTTTTATTACCCATTCAACTCGAGTCTACCCACTCCCACCCCGCCGCCTCCCTCATCCAACTGCGCCGCTTGGTGCATTGCTGCCCCCGGATTCCATCGTTGTCGCCGTCTCCCTGCACCTCTCCATCGTCGGGCCCTTCCCTATCGGCCGAGCACCTGCTTGGATGCCTCGGGTAACCTCCTCCTCCTCCTATCTCTCTCTCTCTCTCTCTCTCTCTCTCTCTCTCTCCTTTCTAGGGTTTTCCCTAGAAACATTTTTGATATGGGATTTTTCCGAGATTCCTGTCCATTGGGTCATCTCCTGCGTGCAATGTGTATCCCTAGAAACCTCCTCCATACACATCTGTTGATTGTCCATCACACCGAAGCTTCCCCCGTGCAACCAAGTTTTTGGCCGGAGCCTCCAGTCCCTCTGGACCAGAGACTCCAGTGGAGGCAGAAACTCCAGACCCTCTGGTCTGGACTTTCTGCTCCAACCGTAAACTCCAAGGCTGCTACGGCAGAAACTCTGGGACTCGGAACCTATGACAATTTGAATGGTCCTCGTCGTTAGTTCTTGTTCTCCTAGACATGTGTGCTTATCCCCTTGCTACCTCCCTTTCTCATTTTCACAGGTGACTCCCTTGGTCGCACCAAGGTTGCTATAAATATTGGTAGGAGTGGTCATCGACACAACCTTTCCTATGATGAGACTGGTGATAGGTTTGTGGAGGACCGTGTGACTAAGGACACCCGTTAGAACAACTGTGTTGCTGATAGAGAAGATATCCACAGGTTGAGGGCTAAACGTGCCAAGAAGCAACAATATGATGATATCACCACCGTCCAGGGCATGTCTCCAAGTGACTATGATGAGATGCGCAAGCGCAACTTCTATGAGATGCCTCGCACTTGTGACAATGCTCAATTTTGGAAGAAGGAACAAGATGTCATCTTCCGGCAATTCTATGGATCTCTCACCAAGTACAAGGTTTGCCCTCAATCTGTGTTGGACTTTGCATACATGAGGCAACACATGGACTATTTTGAGGACTTTCTCTAGATCACTAACAAGCTTGGACTGCACAAGATCATGCAAACTCAAGATCATTTTAACATTCATGTCATTCATTAGTTCTATGCCACTATGGTTGTTGACTCTAGTGAGGACATCAACATGACTTGGATGACTGGAGATACCCGCTGCACAGCCTCATTCCATGACTTTGCTCGTGTTTTGGAGCTCCCCTTCGAAGGTCGCTCCACTCCTTGTGGCATGCGGCTTCACAATGCAGCGGGCTCTTATGATGTAAGGAAATTGGCTCCTCTTTACAATTCTGATGGCATCTTCCGTGATACCAATAACATGCATCTTTTGACAAATCTGTTGCTTCGTGGCTTCTGTGAGAACCTTGCCACTCAAGATGGGAATTTGGATATGATTTGTGGCATCCATGTGAATCTCTTGGATCTTGCTTGGTCGGTCTATCTTGTGGGTCCTAATGCTCCTCCTCAGCACATTGATGTGATGGACTATATCTTTGAGGAAATGTGGAGTTGCATCATTCAAAATAAATCTCCAATCTTCGCTCCATTCATCATGAAGTTCCTCATTGCGCAGAAGACCAGGTTTTATGCTCTCTGGGCCTCTCTAGTGGAGCACAAACTCCATAAGCTCTAAAGGAAACAAGCCTCCGTCTGTAAGCCCGCCTCTCGTACTCGAGCTGAAGAGGAAGGATGTGAGGAAGTTGTGACTCATCGGGGGCCTCGCATGAAAAATGCCTCCAATGCATATATGCCTCCCACATCTCGCGAGATTGTCTCCACCCGTGTCAAGAAGGCCACCTGGTGGGAGAAGGTCAACTATTGCATGCAAGTTGATATCCACAAATGTCTATACCAAAAATACCAAGACACTAGGCATATCATGAACAATCAGCAAGCGATTTCTCAATGTTATCCATGAGAGGAATGGTGAGCCCCCGACGACTGAGGAGGAGTCTGAGGGCACACTCTCATTTGTCAAGTGGAGTGAAGGACTTGTCCGTTGGACTGACTTTGAGGATATTTCATCCGATGTGACGTCCTCCTCTCGCCCTCACGGCGAGGGTCCTGCTGCTCTCTATGATGTTCCACCGACCTTCACCTCCTCCTCCTCTAATGATGATGAATACGACTACGAGGAGTGATCCCCATGGGGCGAGTAGCATCGCTCTTTTCCCTTTTTGGCAACTTGATGCCAAAGGGGGAGAAGTAGCCTATGTAGGTTGCGGGATTTGCATGGGAAGAAGTCACAAGCTCGTTCTTTCTTTGATATTTAGTTGCTTGTGAACTTTATTTATCGCCTCATATTATGTGTGAATCTTATGTGCTATGTGTGAACTCGATTTGTGCTCTATGAATGTGGAAGACTATGTGGTTATGATTATGTGGATTTATCTTATGTGATGAAGCTCTATCTTTTTTTATGATCATTATACTCCTCATCACATATATTTTTGCACAAAGGTATGGGTATCAAGTCAAGCATTATGTTCTTTTGCACCTATTGTTGGTTTGTAAAATTGAGGGGGAGTGTTGATCCTAGTGTGTGTTTGTTACAAAGCAAGTTTGTGCTTGCACACGTCTAGGGGGAGCCTGTCTCTATTTTACAAATTGCCTTGTTTTATCATAATATTCTTTATGCAAATTAGTGTGTTGTCATCAAACACCAAAAAGGGGAGATTGAAAGGGCATTTCCCTATTTATGTGTTTTTGTGTTTGATTGACAACACATCGTTGGACTTACCGTGTGCTAAGTGATTTCAGATATTTTCATGTATTTGTGCTAGTTAATATTGTTGCAATAGTAAAAGGAGAGTCCCAACAAAGTTTCCTTGAAGTTGCAGCTGCTTGCCCCTGGTGCTTGGTCGGAAACTCCAGCTTCTGGCCAGAGATTCCGCCTCGCCCGGAGTTTCCGCCTTCGCCAAGCCGGAGACTTCAGCGTGTTCTCTCAGGCTAGCCAGTTGCTAGCCCCGGAAGGATCCTAGAGACTCTGCACCTGGAATTGGAGACTCCGGCCGTTCCAAAGATTCTCGTGGTGCAATACTGTAATCTCCGTCCTGCTCGCGAGGATCAAACTGCTGCGAGTCCCTGTCACCTCCCCGGAGACTCCGCCATTCCAAGCGGAGTTTTCGACCCGCCCGAAGATTCTGACATGTGGGAACTGGAGACTCCGGGTTAAGTGGACTACAACGTATCTATTTCGAGGGGAGCTATAAATACCCCCTTCTTCCCCAAGCGCGGGCTGCGGCTTCTACTCTCTCTCTCCTCCATTGCTGCTGAGCATCAACCTCCTAATTCTCCCTCCCTAGCCACTAGAACTTGATGCCCCTTGGGGAATCAAGGGATGAGACCTAACCTAGCTTTCCACTAAAGGGATTTGTGTTTCCCCACCATTTGTGTAAGTTGTTGTTTCTCTAGGGTTTAAGGAAACCCTAACTTGAAGAAGTCGCCCTCCATAGATCATCCTCGTGCGTAAGAGCTTCGAGGTCGTCCTAGGAGCCTCCAATTCAGTTGTGGAGAAGTGCCCCAAGGTATTGTATAAGGTTTCGGTCACCACCTTGAAGGCGACTGATGTCTACGAACTTCTATTATTGTAGACAATTGTTGGGCCTCCAAGTGCAGAGGTTTGTAGAACATCAGCAAGTTCCCTTAAGTGGATTACCGAAGGTTTATCGAACTCAGGGAGGAAGTGGTCAAAGGTATCCCTCTCAAGCAACCCTGCAATCAAGATACAAGAAGTCTCTTGTGTCCCCAACACACCCAATACACTTGTCAGGTGTATAGGTGCACTAGTTAGGTGAAGAGATAGTGAAATACAAGTGGTAACGGTGCCAGAAAAGAGCTTCTGACTTGACATGGGAGAGACTAAAGGCAAACTTAAAATAAAGATGGTAGAAAGCAAACATGCAATAGATCTAGATGCAAACGATGTTTCAATGTTTAGAAACAAGGCCTAGGGATCATACTTTCACTAGTGAACACTCTCTCATATAAATATCCTCTCTTCATGATACTACTCTTAACTACTCTCCGGTTGGACACTCTAATCCACGGTAGGGCTATAACAGCACTCCTCAAAGTCCGCCTTTCCCAATCTAAATAACCCCACACTGTCACCTTAAGCGCTAGATGGTTCCAACAAACACCACAATTTCATAGAGACATCCAACTCCAAATATAACTCATAACAAATATATATATAATCTAGCTTAAGTGCCACATATGGCGTGCACGCTGTCACTTTCACACACATGGGGAAAAGCATAGATCTATTAAAGCACGATGAGTATTTATGTAGAGTCTAGCCTAAGTGCCAGCATGTCGTGCACGCTGTCACTTTCACACACATGGGGAGAGCAGAGATCTATTAAATTAGTTGAGTAGCAAGGTAGATCTACTTGATTACAAAGCTCATGACCACAACAAGATCATGCATAGAGAGAGAGATGAACACGTAGCTACCGGTAGAGCCCTTAGCCTCGAGGAAGAACTACTCCCTCCTTATCATGGGAATCAACAACGGTGATGGAGATGGTGGTGGAGATTGATGGAGATGGCTCCGGGGCACTTCCCTGTCCCGGCAGGGTGCCGGAACAGAGACTTTCTGTCCCCTGAATCTCCCCTTCGGTGGCGGCGGTGCTGCGGAACTTTTCGTGGCTTTCTGGTCGATTCTCTAGGGTTTTCTCCCCGAGAGGCTTTTATAGGCGAAGGATGCAAGGTCGATGGAGGGCCAGGGGGCCCACACCCCTGTGGGCGCGGCCAGGGTGGGACTCGCGCCCACCTAGGTTGTGGCCACCCTGGTGTCCTCCTTCGTCCCGTCTTCAATTTTCCGTATCGTTCAGGAAAAAATATGAACTTTGTCTTTTGTCCCGTCCAATTCCGAAAATATTCATTTTTAGCTTTCTGAAACCAAAAACAGCATAAAACAGGCAACTGGCACTGTGGCATCTTGTCAATAGGTTAGTTCTAGAAAGTGTATAAAAATACCTCAAAGTGTAGACAAAACATAGCAAAGTTGATTGTAAACAAGCATGGAACATCAAAAATTATAGATACATTTACGACGTATCAATTATCCCCAGGCTTAACTCCTGCTCGTCCTCGAGTAGGTAAGTGATAAAAAAGAATAATTTTTGAGGTGACATACACCATCATAATCAAGATCAAACCATTTGCAAGCATTGAAAGCTAGGATCAAAGAACTCTAAAAATGAAAATGAAAGATGGTGTTCTAACAATAAGACAAAGTAACTATGCCGCAACATGAAAGGATACAACAAAGATTCATGAATAACATGCATTTAAAATGTTTGTTTGTTTCACATATAAAAACATAGCATAGTGGTATTCAGCTTATCCCTCATGGAATAGCAAATAGATGCATAAGACACCTTCAAAGTTCATAAGAGTGAATAGATACAAATAGAACAAGAACAAGCAATATCAACAATATGCATCAATCAATAAGTTTTGGGACAATGCACATAGAACTAAGAATGGCAACTATGCTCTCTTAACTGCTGCCTAAAGGTAGAAGGTGGAGACTCAATATAATGGTGGAAGAAAGGCCCTTCATAAAGGGAAGCAGGGATTTCAAGTATCAAAAAGAGCTTCCAAAAATCATGGTACTTGTTAGCTTTCAGCCCTCATTGCCCCTATCATAAGCATCTTGAAGTGATTAAGGTTAAAGTGAACAAACTATGGAGTATATGCTTGACAAAGTATAAGTTGGCAATCTCATGTCCCTTGGATACGAGGGCCGCTCCTCATCTTACTCAAGTTTAGTTACTTGCAAGTTCTTGTCATAGTAAGTACATGTGTATCATAGAGAACCGCCAACTGGGTACCCCTTGCACATGGTACAGGAGCTATCCCATAACCAAAATGACAAGGCAAGCAGACAATGAGCATCTCAGCATTCTTCTTATTTACCATGGGAATATGGTGCTTTTTTGTCTCTTTTTGCTTTTCTCATATGTCCCTTTTTCTCAATCTCTTTTTTATAAGAAGAATGCTTCATAGATGTCACTATGGTGATGTTGCAAGTTTCCACCATGATTAGGCATGGCTTAGGATAGAGGCCCAGGCGTTTCTCTAACACACATACATAACTCCATGGACTTACAAGCTCCCCTTTCATTTCACACCGACGACATCCATTGACAAAAGAGCATGATATCAACTGTGTACAACGTACAAGTGCAATGTTGAAAGTGTTCCCGTGACAACATGGTTCTGCTAATTGAAACGTATAAGTGCAAGCATATACAACATAGATGACCCAATGGTTCAAGTTTATTAGGGGAAAGAAATATTGTAGAGGTCCCAACCTTTAATAAGGTAGAGATCCCTGTGTTTACAATGCTAGTCCCTGGATCAATAGCTAACATCTACAGTTAAGATGTAATATCAAGAAACAAAGGTCATAATACAACTTTATAACTAGGAATAAAATAATTCATTACATCTTACATAGCTCATTTGTCTATCTCATTACAATGCAGCAGAAATAACTATGTAGCATGGAGTCCTTCATCTTCATAGTGCCACAGGCAATCATGTCGGTTGTAGACTTGTAATCCTAATCAACATACTTCACTAACATCAAACAAACCTGCAACATAATAAGTGACAACCACAAGGGTCAATACATTTGAATTGTATTGGCAAGTGATACTATGGTCGTATAGTGGAGTCTATCATCTATATGCATTTGGCTAAGTGGAGCTTATGCTTGCTTTGCTCAAAATAGATTTTCCTTATCATTTGAAAACACTAAGTTTTTATTTGTCAAAATCACCCAAGGCATCAACCAATAGACATTGGTGATCCTTTAACCCTTGTTCAACCACAAGTTTTAACTTAGAAATTGCGATGAGGAGATTCTTGATAGCTTCCATGTCTTGATGCTCAAATTGTCCATTGTCGGGACACGGCTAAGTACTTAGATTTTACTTTCAGAGAGATGGTGCACTTTCCCACAAGACTCGACATGCATCGAGACAAAATCTTCGAAGCCTTCCTTAGACCAAAATGGACGCGCTCCAAACCTATCAACCCCTACCACCAACTATCCATTTGGATAAGTTATTGCAACCTATATGATCCAGGCAGAGCCCATAATGCCAAGTGGCTGCACTTGAAGCTTCTCAACATTTGACATATCAAATCTCTTTGTTCCTGGGTGGCTTTCCACAAGTGTTATACACAAGGTTCACTTGTCCCCTGGCCTTGTGTAACCACTCAACATAAATCCATTCTCACCATTCCACCCAGGTGTTTCATTAACATAGTTGTTTTATTAAACAAAACACAAGTCATTGACTTAGAAATATTCCATAGCATGAATATAATCCACCCTTGTTTTCTACTATATAAGCTAAGCATGATAGTAGTAGGAATCTTAACTTAGGAAAATTCTACCAAGGTTTCATCTACTAGGATTTCCCAAGGCATAGCATACTTAGTAAAAATTCCATGCAAGTCCTATTTAGAAATACCACAAATGCATAGTGAAAATATTGGGACAAAAGTATGAAGCACCACTTGCCTTTTGGTAGAGAATATAAGTTCACTCCTTGATCTTGCAATAATCACACTCTTCAAATTCCACTACAATTCAATCAAGGCACAAAATTCAATCTAGCATTCAAGCAATTCATCACATAGAATAATAAAAACAAAGCAATGCATGAAATCATGCCCAAGATTGTTTTATTTTGAAAAGTGGTTTCTAATAGGTTATAAACATTCTAAAACATCAATTGGTCATTTATAAAAGTGGCAAAACCATTTGATATCAAGTTAGTGAAAATGGCCATTTAAATCATTCTTGTTTTGCTAGAAATGATTTAAATCAAAGTAATATTTTCTAGTGTTTGACAAATATATTTTTTAAACACAAATGTTAGTGTTTTATGATCAAGTGTTTATTATTAAAATCATTTGCAAAAGGTTTTACCTATAAACCATTTTTAAATCAAACAACATTTTTTCATTAGAAATGCCTTTAAGCAAATTAATAATTTTATAGGGTTCACCAAATATATTTTAAATCCTAAATCTTGGTGTTTAGGGTCAGAGAGATTAAATCAAATCATTTTCCAAAGTTTTTACTCAAAAAGCATTTTTAAAACATATTCAACAATTTTATTTAGCTAGAAATGCTTTAATTCAAAGGAATAATTCCTAAGTGTCATAAAATATATTTTTAAATCTAAAAGTTAGTTTCTATGGTCAGTAGGTTCAAAACAATCCATTTACCAAAGAATTTACCCTAAAAACAATCTTAGAATAAATTTTATACACAAAATATGCCTACACATGTTTCTGCAAAAACAACTAATTTTCCAGAAGAAATTCACTAAACAAAGGGCATGGTTGGATAGGATTATTTTTCCTGATTTCATTGATATAAAATTTGCAAAATTTGGACGTGTAGATTTAAAGTTATGAATTTTATAAAATCTATCATCTAATAGATCTAATTTCTGTTTTAAAATCTAAGTCTAGCTACGTGTCACAATTCTATTGGACGACACCGCTTCGTCTAGATTGAGCAACATGGACCGTCAGATCTAATTCACATCTCATGGCACAGATCAATCTATACCGCTTCGTTTAATGAATCTATCATGGCCGTGGGATCAAGATCTAATAGGCAGCTTTGCCCTGACCGAAGTCTGGCGGCGTTGGGTCAACGGCGAGCGGCGGCGCGCTCGGTCAGTGGTGGTCTGGCAGTTCTAGGAAGCAAGGAAGGGAACGGAGGGGCTTACCGTGCTCGAGGGGTCGTCGCGGTGCTCAAGGTGGTCGGAGGAGGGACATGGGCGCACAGAGACAACGCTGATTGCTCGCCGGAGATGCTGTCACCGTTGAGCACTTACTGTCGTCGATGGGGGCAAAGTTACGAGGCATGCGAAGACAAGAGGAAGATGGCATTAGATGCGCGAGACAAAGGCGAGTGCACGAGCGTCAACCAGAGAAAAGGGGAAGGCTAGGGTTTACCAGGAAGAGTCGCCGGAGTGGAGGCAGACGACGACGACGCTCAGACGTGGTCGTTGCCGAGCCTATGGGGCACGCACGGGCAAACAGAGGGTGTTGGCAGACGCGCATGGTGTTGGCGAGCAAGCTCCTGGGATCCAGGGGCAAGGGGGTGTCTGGGCTTGCCGGAATTTGAGCTGGAGCTCGCCGGAGACAGCGGTGGCGCGGGGTGAAATCGAGGCGGCCTGGTGGCTCCGATGGCATGGGGACTGAGGGAAAATGGAGAGATGAGCGAGGCGGTTAAGAGGGCACGGTCGCGGGGCGGATTCACTGCAGCGTTAACGCGATTCATTCAATGGCAGAAACGTTCGGGTAGAGAGGCGAGGTCAGCGCGCGGGGAAGAAGGTGATGACGATGATGCCAACGTGGTGTGGGTCCAGGGGGTCAGCGAGATTATGGGTCGAGGCCGTGGTGAGAAAAGTTTCTGCGAAGGAGAGAGGAGAGTGGCTCAGGTGGGCTGTGAGTTGGGCCTGCTGGGCTGACTGGGTTGGGTAGGCTAGTTGGGCTGATCTGTTTTCATTTTTTTCTATTTTCTTTTTTCCTTTTTCTGATTTCTTTTTCTGTTTTGATTTTATTTAATTGATTCAAACACTTGTTTGAATTCAAACTTTTCAGCAAGTTTCTGTACTATTTTAAACATGTATTTAAAGTCCATTTTTTTAGAATAATTATTTCATTTACACATGGTTTGTTATTTATTTAAATAGACAATTGTTTTTATTCAAACAAGATTTAATTATATTTTCAAACTCTTTATTTGAATTCTAATTTTTACTAAACCTTTTTCAGTAGGTTTTATTTATTCAATAGGATGTTTAAATACTTCACTTTGAATTATTTGAAATATTTTTAATATGATTTATTAATCATTTAAATTGGTAAAATGTCTTTATTTAAATCAAAACAAATATGACTTTAATTCCATATAAAATTTATTTAAATGATTCCTTTATTTCATTTAAGTTAATTAAATAACTTTTATATCCACCTTGGGAAATTCTATTTATTATTTACCCATGATTTAATTAACCATTTTCCTTAGGGATTTTATATTTATTCAAATAGAATAGAATTTGTTTAATGAATTATTATTTTATTTCAATATTCTTTATTCCTTTATTTTATTTGGATTATATTTATTTCATTTGTTTATGGATTTGGCCAAGATTTAATTTGGCTTTTAAACATTCCTTATTTATTTATTTATTTATTTCTTTATCTTATAAAATCCATATCTTTTTATTTCAAGATCCAAAATTGGTGATTCCAATTTGTATAATTTTATTTAATATTTGTTTATCTTTTTAAATCCTTTTAGGATTAATTGCTCACAATTTGGTATGGATTTTAGATAGGAGCTTTTATTAGCTTTGGAAATTTAATTTCCTTATCTTATTAAATTCATAAGATTTTATCTATGGCTCCAAATTGAATGAAACCAATTTCTATGGTTTTATAATATTTTTATTTATCATTTTTGATCATTTATAAATGTTTGTTGATAGATTTTTATATGGATCAAATCCATAGTCTTAGAGTAATCTTGGATTGATTTTCTTCCATTAGGGTTTTAGGGTTTTGATTTAACTTTTCCAAGTTTTAAATTTCAAGATACATTATTTGAGGAATGCCTTTCCCTTGGTTTGAATTCTATTGGATTCACTTTTCATTCAAAGTTTGTTCAAGATAGGTTTTAAGTTTCCATTTAGAAACAAAAAGTTTCTTTTCACCCTAAATTTCAACAATTATTTATTTTGTTTATTTATTTTTCACATTTCAAAATTTGGAAAATTTTGGGATGTGACAGGCTACCACCCTTAAAAGAAATCTCATCCCGAGATTTTGGAAGGCTAGAGGTTACAAGTTGCCTTCAAGGAAACTAGAGTACTACCACCCTTAAAAAGGTTTTCAACTAGATTACATCTTGTCTTACTTGGGATCTTGATGTAACTTCTCTGGACACTTGTTGGCATAATGTCCTTTGTCACCACACTTGAAACTTGTGACAAGGTTTATGTTTCTCATATATTGACTTGTCTTGTCTTTCTCCTTTTCAGGACAATGTGATGCATAATGGCCTAGCTCTTTGCATGTGTGGCACATCACTTGGCTAATTCCCTTATTCTTTTTCTTCTTCTTCTTCTTCTTCTTCTTCTTGGGTTTCTCCAAAGCTAGGAGTTATTCTAATTCATGCTCTTCATATCTCACCTCAAAGGTGGGAAAACTTCCTCGGTTCCTTGAACGATTCCTTGGATAATACCTATGTTTCCTTTTTGTCCATCAAGGTGATTCCTAATGTATGGAGGTGCAATCTGAGATTTGCCTTTGTCTTCATCCTTCTTGATAGAAGTTGTTTCCTCATGGGGTTTTCCATACATTTGATGCATTCCACCTTGTTTCATTTGTTGGACTATAGGATAGATGGGGCATTGTATAGGGACATGATCATTTCCTTCACATAGGAAACAAGTCACTTGAGATGTGGGGCATTGATTAGTTGGATGTTTCTCTTCACAATTAGGGCATTGATCTTCATGCTCTTTGGAAGTGTGATCCATGTCTCCACAAA
Organism: Avena longiglumis; assembly: GCA_030063025.1. Classification (NCBI taxonomy): domain Eukaryota; kingdom Viridiplantae; phylum Streptophyta; class Magnoliopsida; order Poales; family Poaceae; genus Avena; species Avena longiglumis. The sequence continues at coordinate 184,374,870 of CP125974.1, read as the reverse complement.
TATTGCAAGCTTGAGTTCCTTCTATAATATCATCCTTGACATCATTGTTGTCACGAACTCCTTGGGAAAGGTTTTCTTTCATGTTGATCATTTGAGTGGTCATCCCTTGCAACAATTGAGATTGAATTTCCAAAAAAAATTGTATGGTTGGGTCTAACTCATTGTTGTTGGCTAAAAACTGAGTTATCATCTGATTCAACTAGGTTTGGTTTTCTAGTAGTTGTTCTCTCATGTCCATGTCTTGGTTGTTGTTGTTGTCACCATTCTTGATGTTGGAGTCTCTTGGAGAAGTCATCAGTTTAGATTGTATTGGGATTAGAATAGGAAAAAGATTTCTAATCACACACAACAATTCACACAAGCAATGTGCAAGCAATCACAAACAAACATTCCACTCAAATAACAAAGTTCAAGCACATTTTTAGGCAAAAAAATATTTTTGCTACACCACATATGTTGGTGGGTTTAACTAAACACTAGTATGGTGGTCCAACTATATGGTTTTCTTGAGATCATTCCATTCTTCTTAGTTGTTTCTTCTTGGACAAGATCTTTGTATCCTTGGAAAGATTCTTGTATCTTTGTCACAAAACTTCAAAGGTGATGATGATTTCTTCTAAGTTGTGTTTCCTTAGTCTTCAAGTCTTGAGTAATATTTCTTGTCTCACTTGTAGTCCTTAGTGATGTCTAGGTTGAAGTCCTTGGTGAAAATCTGATGTTGAAGTCATTGGTAATGTTGAAGTTGAAGTCATTTGAGTTGGTGAAGTCCTTTCCTCCTGGTGAAGTCTTTGCTCATGGTGGAGGATTTATCCATCAAGTTGAGAGAAGAAGAGATGTAGAGTTAAAACCAAAAAGGTTAACGTAAGAGTTTACAATATTGTAAATAAGTTTTGAACAAATACAACTCCTATTTTTCTATGGGGTTTTGTCCAATCCTAGGGTTACAATCCTACAGGCAACACAGTGCTCTGATAGCGTCTGTAGAGGTCCCAACCTTTAATAAGGTAGAGATCCCTATGTTTACAATGCTAGTCCCTGGACCAATATCTAGCATCCACAATTAAGATCTAATATCAAGAAACAAAGGTCATAATACAACTTTATAACCAGGAATAAAATAATTCATTACATCTTACATAGCTCATTTGTCTATCTCATTACAATGCAGCAGAAATAACTATGTAGCATGGAGTCCTTCATCTTCATAGTGCCACATGCAATCATGTTGGTTGTAGACTTGTAATCCTAATCAACATACTTCACTAACATCAAACAAACCTGCAACATAATAAGTTATATCCACAAGGGTCAATACATTTGAATTGTATTGGCAAGTGATACTATGGTCGTATAGTGGAGTCTATCATCTATATGCATTTGGCTAAGTGGAGCTTATGCTTGCTTTGCTCAAAATAGATTTTCCTTATCATTTGAAAACACTAAGTTTTTATTTGTCAAAATCACCCAAGGCATCAACCAATAGACATTGGTGATCCTTTAACCCTTGTTCAACCACAAGTTTTAACTTAGAAATTGCGATGAGGAGATTCTTGATAGCTTCCATGTCTTGATGCTCAAATTGTCCATTGTCAGGGACACGGCTAAGTACTTAGATTTTACTTTCGAGAGAGATGGTGCACTTTCCCCACAAGACTCGACATGCATCGAGACAAAATCTTTCAGAAGCCTTCCCTTAGACCAAAATGGACGCGCTCCAAACCTATCAACCCCTACCACCAACTATCCATTTGGATAAGTTATTGCAACCTATATGATCCAGGCAGAGCCCATAATGCCAAGTGGCTGCACTTGAAGCTTCTCAACATTTGACATATCAAATCTCTTTGTTCCTGGGTGGCTTTCCACAAGTGTTATACACAAGGTTCACTTGTCCCCTGGCCTTGTGTAACCACTCAACATAAATCCATTCTCACCATTCCACCCAGGTGTTTCATTAACATAGTTGTTTTATTAAACAAAACACAAGTCATTGACTTAGAAATATTCCATAGCATGAATATAATCCACCCTTGTTTTCTACTAGCTAATCTAAGCATGATAGTAGTAGGAATCTTAACTTAGGAAAATTCTACTAAGGTTTCATCTACTAGGATTTCCCAAGGCATAGCATACTTAGTAAAAATTCCATGCAAGTCCTACTTTCAAATACCACTAATGCATAGTGAAAATATTGGGACAAAAGTATGAAGCACCACTTGCCTTTTGGTAGAGAATATTAGTTCACTCCTTGATCTTGCAACAGTCACACTCTTAAAATTCCACTACAATTAAATCAAGGCACAAAATTCAATCTACCATTCAAGCAATTCAGCACATAGAATAATAAAAACAAAGCAATGCATGAAATCATACCCAAGATTGTTTTATTTTGAAAAGTGGTTTCTAATAGGTTATAAACATTCTAAAACATCAATTGGTCATTTATAAAAGTGGCAAAACCATTTGATATCAAGTTAGTGAAAATGGCCATTTAAATCATTCTTATTTTGCTAGAAATGATTTAAATTAAAGTAATATTTTCTAGTGTTTGACAAATATATTTTTTAAACACAAATGTTAGTGTTTTATGATCAAGTGTTTATTATTAAAATCATTTGCAAAAGGTTTTACCTATAAACCATTTTTAAATCAAACAACATTTTTTTCATTAGAAATGCCTTTAAACAAAGTAATAATTTTCTAGGGTTCACCAAATATATTTTAAATCCTAAAACTTTGTGTTTAGGGTCAGAGAGTTTAAATCAAATCATTTTCCAAAGTTTTTACTCAAAAAGCATTTTTAAAACATATTCAACAATTTTATTTAGCTAGAAATGCTTTAATTCAAAAGAATAATTCCTAAGTGTCACAAAATATATTTTTAAATCCAAAAGTTGGTTTCTATGGTCAGTAGGTTCAAAAAAATCCATTTACCAAAGAATTCACCCTAAAAACAATTTTAGAATAAATTTTATACACAAAATATGCATACACATGTTTGTGCAAAAACAACTAATTTTCCAGAAGCAATTCACTAAACAAAGGGCATGGTTGGATAGGATTCTTTTTCCTGATTTAATTGATATAAAATTTGCAAAATTTGGACGTGTATATTTAAAGTTATGAATTTTATAAAATATATCATCTAATAGATCTAATTTCTGTTTTAAAATCTGAGTCTGGCTACGTGTCACTGTTGGGGAGGTGACCCCGGATAGGGTCAAGACAGGGGAAAGATGAAAGAAGTCTCCCTTGTCATGAGCCGAGTTACTGTTTATATCGGCCGAGTCATGTAAGAGTCGGTCGAGCTAAGCAAGGCCATGACGGCTACAGAAGGATAAACACCTTATCCGGCCGACATATGAGTTAAGTCGGCCGAGTAAGTCTGACTAATTTGAGTACAGGTGAAGTCCAGGCCGAGTTATGCGAGACAAGGCCGAGTAACACGAAGCTTGCAGGAGAAGGAGGTGCCTATAGTCAAACCCTAGTCTCTAGCTAGGGAGAATCTGAATAGAGGCAAGCACAAAGGACAAGGAGCAGAGCAGCAGAAGGTCAGAGGAAGGTCACGGAGGTGACAGTCATGGAGCCCGAGGCGCGTAGGTGAGGCTCTCTGGAACATTGCCGTCGTTAGAAGGGGGACACGGAAAGAGAGCCGCCGAGTTACCATATTGGGACAAGCATATTCCTCGAATATGCTTGCCACGTCAGCCCTAGGAGGAATCAAGGCACCCCTTTATAAGGGGAGAAGCGGGCTCCTGGGGAGGGATAGATTCATTCTACGCCATAAGTCTCGTGTTGTAGTCTTCTTCTTCCTGCAAACAGCTCAAGGAGCACTTGTAGTTCTTGTAAGGAGAAAGGAAGATCTTCATGTTAGTCATTTGAGTGTAGAAATCACTGCATCTTCCCTCCCCGAATCCCTCTAGCATCCATTGGCCGCATACTTTAGCCTACCCATGGCATCTGCCGTGCCACCACCACGACAGTTGGCGCCCACCATGGGGCCAGAAGCGGTGCTAGCTGGAGTCAAGATCCGGACGGGAAACTTCATTCACACCGGTGAGCGTGTTGTCTCTGGCTTAGTCCAGAGATTTGATCTCTGCGACTACGTCAGCGATAACGCAGGCAGCTTCAGGAGAAAAGATCCACTGCGCAACGGAGTCTTCATCAACCTGGGCATGCACCAGATCTACGTCGGCATCGACACCTCCCGCGTTTATCCTCACCGAGTTATTGATGTAGGAGAGCCTCCCCTCAGCGGCGCGAATGGTCCGCGTAGAGCACGCCCCGTCGGCAACGTTGAGGTGATGGTCGCAGCCGGGCATAGACGGCAGCAGCAGGCGCCGGATCAAGCAAGGAACCAGCGGATGGAGGACAGGTGACCACAAAGCAAGCAGCTCCACAACCCACCGAGGTAGATCCGTCCGCAGCCAAACAAGCCGAGGTATAGGAGACAACTCCAAAGGCAACAAGGGTAAGATGGCCACCTCTAGAAAGACCAGAGAATATTCTCCAGGCAACAATAGATAATCTGACCATGCCTGTAGCGTCGATACTTGATCCGGCTAATGCTCAGGCTGAGTTAGAAGAGACTAGGCAGAAAGTGCTAGTAGAAGCAAAAAAGGTGTTGGCTTTGCGGGAGTCCCTGAACAGGACCCTGCGAGAATATGCCAAGGCAAATAAAATAGATGTTGCGCCCGAGCGAGTAGACGAGTTAAGATTGAGAAGAAAAAACCTCAAGAATGATATCAACAAAGAGCATGAGACTCATAGGGCAGATTTAGTTAATCTAGGCTTGCCGAGGTATAGCACCCCGGCAAAGAACCTAAGGGCGGCAAATGCCGCTGCATTGGAGTTGGAAGGATTAACCGCTGAAGCCCGGGAGAAACATCAAGAAAGAGTGAATGAGCTGGTACGCATTGCGAACCAGCAGAATGAAGAAATGCTTAGGGCTGACCCGGCAAGACCGGGAGCCTCGCGTATGGTTCATTCAATTTGGGCGATTACCGCCCTATCGATGGCACCAAAGATCCTCACCCGGAAACAACACGCGAAAAGATAGAGCAGTAACTTCAGGAAAAAGAAATAAGCAAATTGTTCCGTATGATACGGCAGTAGCCGAAAAAGCCAATGAGAACAGAGGCAATGGGAGCCGAGGTAACAGTGGCAAAAGAAACCCCGACCATGCCAACAAAGGCAATGGAAGCCGAGGTAATGGAGACCTCGGAAGAGAAAATCATGAGAAAAATGACCCGGCGGAAGGGAGGAGAGACCCACCGCTCAATCCTCAGCCGAGGTATGAACCTCGGCAAGAGAGAGAAGTGAGACCGGCTCACCATAATCAGGCAAACGAGAGGTACAATGATGGTTACTCAGATATGGAGTATGCAGGGCATGGTGGAAATAACCATTATGGAATACAGGAAAGAATCATTTATAGAAACTTGCCGACAAATGATGCAAGATCAAAACTAGACAGGTTGTACCGGTCCGAGTTGTTAGAGGAGCAGGGTCCGCCTGGTCCGGCGTGTTTTGGACCTCGGATCATGGGCGAGCCACCAAAGGCTTAACTTTCACCGTGGCAAGGCACGAGAACATACAATGGAAGTACCAAACCGCAGGATTGGTTGATTGACTATGCTACTGCAGTAAAGATAGCTGGTGGAAACTTGCGATGGGCGGTAAGATATGTCCCGCAGATGCTGGAAGGACCAGCCAGAGTATGGCTAAACAATCTGCCAGCAGGCAGTATCAATTGCTGGCTAGATTTTGAAGAAATGTTTGTCAGCAACTTCACCCGTACTTACAAAAGACCAAACAGGCCACAACAGCTTGCTATGTGCAAGCAGAGGCCGAATGAGACAGATATAGAATTCTTGACTCTGTGGTGTAACCTTAGAAACTCATGTGAAGGAGTTATAGAATCTCAAGCGATAGCTTGGTTCGCTCAGGGCTGCCGATATGGCAGTGTTTTGTGGCAAAGGTTGCAAAGAGATATGCCGACCACCTTGGCAGAAACCATCAGAATAGCAGATTCGTATGCTTTGGGGGATCCGACACAACCAGAACTAATGTCGGCAGAACATAGAGAGCATCGGGACCAATATGCAAGAGATGTAGCCGGATCATCGAGGCGCAACGAGTTCAGAGGTAGAAGAAGAGAGGAGAGACCGAAGTACAGATATGCATCCAACCAGGTGGCAGCGGTAGTGCAAGATCAGCCGAGTCACGGAAACACTCAGCGACAGAAAAATGGTCCTCAGCAGTGGACGCCAAGGAAGAAAGGGAAGAGACAGTGGACACCAGAATAGAAGAAGCAATGGCAGGAAAGGCCGAAGTACACGTTTGAATCCATGTTGGATCAACCGTGTAAGTTTCATACACCAAATCCGGCCAAGCCGGCTAATCATACAACTCGGCAATGTGCCTGGATGAAAAATGCAATGGGGAACCCGACGAACATGCAAGCGCCTCCTCATCAAGCGCTTCAACAGCAGCAGCCACAGTTAACCGGAGCAAATGCGCAGCAGTTAATGTTACCCCCACCTCCTCCGAGGTATGATAACTCGGACCGGAGAGATGCAGTGCATCAAGTGATAAATCAAGGTCAGGATGGAAGGGCAAACCCTGGAAATAATGGACGACATGATTACAGAGAGCATCATGAATCATATTGTGTGTTCACAACAGAATAGCAAGACAGGCAAAGTGTACAACGCCGACATATGGAGGTAAATGTGGTTATGCCGGCGGTACCAAGATATGTGCCTTGGTCAGATCAGGAAATAACCTGGAGCATAAAGGATCACCCGAGAATAATGCCGAATCCAGGGTCATACGCACTCGTGCTAGATCCGACATTTGTTGGGCCCAACATTAACGTGAAATTTTCAAAAGTACTCATTGACAATGGGAGCAGCATCAATATCATGTACAAAGATACGATGCATAAACTCGGAATAGCGCAGAATATGCTCCAATCCACAAGGACCACATTCCACGGAATAGTGTCGGGTCTTTCATGCGAACCCATTGGGAAAGTCCGAGTGGATGTATTATTCGGCACAAGGGAGAATTGCAGAGCGGAAAACTTGGAATTTGAAGTGGTGTACCTAGAAAGTTGCTAGCATTGGCCAAATTCATGAGCAGCTGCCGCATTACTTACTTGAAAATGAAGTTACCCGGACCACAAGGGGTGATAACAGTAGCCGGAGATTACAGGAAGTCGATGGAATGTGCTTCGGCCGGATCAAACCTGGCCGAGTCTTTGGTGATTGCAAGAGAAAAAAGAAGGATTCGGGAGGTAGCGGCTCTCGCTCAGTCGTCACAGCTGAATATGCTGGCATTAGCCAACCCGCATGGAAGTGTTTCTTTCTAGCCGACTAAAGAGACAAAAAATATCCAGATAGACGAGTAGTTCCTAGAGCGCACCATCACGATTGGTGTCGGCCTAGATGCCAAATAGGAAGGCGAGCTCACCAACTTCCTCCGTGAGAATCGGGATATTTTTGCATGGTCAACTCAAGACCTGCAAGGTGTGCCGAGGGAGTTGGCTGAGCACTCTTTGCATGTAAGGCCAGGAGCAAGGCCGGTGAAGCAACCTCTCCGCCGCTTCGCCGAAGATAGGAGAAAAATAATAGGGGATGAGATAGCTCGGCTCCTTGCGGCCGGGTTCATCATGGAAGTGCTTCATCCGGACTGGTTATCAAATCCAGTTTTAGTAGAAAAGAAAAGGATGACCCAAATGTAGCCGTCGTATGGCGAATGTGTATCTATTACACGAACCTAAACAAGGCGTGTCCCAAAGATCCTTTTCCTTTACCTAGGATAGACCAAGTCATTGATTCGACCGCTGGTTGTGAGCTGTTATCATTTGTAGATGCGTATTCTGGTTTCCACCAGATACCATTAAATCCGGCCGATCAAATAAAGACTGCGTTTATTACCCCTGCACGGGCTTATTGCTATCGCATTATGCCATTCGGCCTGCGTAATGCAGGAGCAACATACCAGAGATGCATGCAAAAGTGTCTACATGACCAGATAGGGAAAAATGTGCAAGTATATGTGGACGATGTGGTTATAAAAACCAAAGAAAGTAAAACACTCCTGGATGATATTCGGCAAACATTCGCAAACCTGGGAAGGTTCCGAATGAAGCTTAACCTGGAAAAATGTACCTTCGGTGTCCCGGCTGGGAAATTACTCGGTTTTCTCGTATCCAGGCGAGGTATAGAGGCAAATCCAACTAAAATACGAGCTGTTGAAAGAATGGAATTGCCGAGGTGTCTAAATGACGTACAAAAATTCACGGGTTGCCTAGCCTCGCTTAGTCGATTTGTATGTCGGCTGGGGGAAAAGGCATTACCTCTATATCAACTGATGAAAAAGTCTGATAAGTTCATTTGGACACCGCAAGCAGATAACGCATTTCATGAATTAAAAAAGATGTTGGTCACGGCACCAATTCTGGCCTCTCCACTATCAAAGGAGCCTATGTTACTTTATGTAGCTGCCACTAACAGAGTGGTAAGTGCGGTGGTTGTCGTGGAACGGAATGAAGATGATAAGCTAGTACAAAGGCCGGTATATTACCTAAGCGAGGTACTATCAGCCTCAAAACAGAACTACCCGCACTACCAAAAGATGGCTTATGGAGTATACATGTCGGCAAAAAAACTTAAACATTACTTCGAGGAACAGCCGATAAAAGTGATTTGTAAAGCACCCATAGCCGAGATATTGAGCAATAAAGATGCCAGTGGCCGAATAGCAAAATGGCCAATCAAGTTATCACCTTATGCTCCGCAATTCGATAGGCGAGATGCAATCAAATCTTAGGCGGTGGCCGACTTCTTTGTGGATTGGGCCGAGGTACAATATGAGCCGCCATTACCAGATCCGAATTATTGGACAATGCATTTTGACGGTTCCAAGCTGAGGAATGGCTTGGGGGCAGGGATAGTGTTAACTTCGCCAAAAAGAGATCAGCTGAAATATGTGCTGCAAATACATTTCACCGCGTCAAACAATGTAGCCGAGCACGAAGCACTCGTCCATGGGCTAAAGGTGGCAAAAGAGATTGGCATACATCGGAGCTATGGGGATTCAGATCTAGTAGTACAGCAAGTATCAGGCAATTGGGACGCGCTAGATGCGAATATGGCCCTATATAGATTCCATGTGCAAAAGATCAGTGGATACTTCGATGGATGTGAGTTTCATCATATACCTCGGGCAGAAAATGACGCTGCAGACACGCTGTCAAAACTTGAATCAACTAGGCAATTAATTCCCCCGGGTATCGCCCTAGAGTACCTGAGAAAACCATCAATAGCACCATCATCAGAGTCCGAGTCCATTTATATCTCGGCAGAATCAAGAGAAGATAGTATGCCGATGGAAATTTACAAAGAATGTAACCCAGAATTTCCGAAAGTGAACCCGGCCATCGCACGAATGAATATGGAGAAATCCGAAGCTGTTATGTTGGCGGAAAATATGGAAATAGATAGTGAAATTGTCCCAGAGAAAATCAATCATAAACAATGAGCTGTATAAAAGAAGCGTCACAAGCGTGCTGCAAAGATGTGTTAGCTCGGCAGAAGGCCAGGAAATACTCCTAGATATACATCAGGGAGAATGTGGGCATCACGCCTCATCTAGAGCTTTAGTGGCCAACACTACTAGGAAAACAGCTATAGGTAATCAGCACATCCGTGGCTCACATGGTTGAAGTGCCCCACGGCTAAAACAAGCGTGGCTCACCTATGGGCAGTGCCCTACTAGTAACTAGAACAACCGTGGCGCACATGACCATAGTGCGCCACAGATATGTGTGGGCCAGGGCCCTGTTGGCCGCATGCCGCATACCCGTAGCGCACATAGGGGAGGTGCGCTACGGTTGTTGGGGATAACCGTAGCGCACATGTGGCAAGTGCGCTACGCCTATGTGAAGCCCCCTCTGCTCCTTAAATGGGCATAAACATCTGTGGCGCACTCTGGCATATGCGCCACGGATGTGATTTTTCCCTATGGCGCACTGGGCCCATGTGCGCCACGGATGTGTTGACCTGCACAAACATATGTGATCATGTGGTCATCTCCACCACCCCACACACTTCACTTTCCCCTTCTTCTTCCTCCTTAGATCTAGTCGGGATCCTTCTCCTTCCCACCTCAATTTCTCCACCCATTCACCATTTTTAGCATGTAGAACTTTCCTTGGATGTTACATAAGTAATAGAGGAAACTCTCCGGTCTCATCTCCTTCTCCGGTCTCGCGCGCACCTCTCATTTCCATCTTCTCGCGATTGGTCTCTCATCTCGGTAAGTTGTCCATGTAAGGATGTGTTCATGTGTATATGGATGATATGCTCATATGTATGTAGATGATCGATGCTCATGATGTGTGTATGGAGAGGATCGATATGGTCATATGTGTGTATATATGGAGAGTATCGATGATGCTCATGCATGTGTGTATGGAGAGGATAATGATATGTTCATGTGTGTATGGATCTCGGTCTCTCTCTCTTGTGTTTGTATGTGAACAAGTTGCCATTTGTTTTGCCAAAATGTTGATTCATTTCCATTTTGGCAAGACTTTGGCATTTCGCAAAGATCCTAATTTTAGGATAGGTCATGCCGAAATTTTCTATCGACCATTGCATGCATGCATTCATTATGTGGTTCTAATAGACTTCTAATTGTACCATGTACACCGTGCAGGCAAAAATGGTCCGCATAATGAGCGAAGGCATTGTGGCTATATTTTTGAAATGTGCGACGACCGACATGATACGAAATAACAAGACGGATATCAGATGTCCGTGCAGAAGATGCAAACTCAACTGGGTGATCGACCCAGATTCCGGGAATCTGCAGCGCACTCGCCATGGTTTCATGGATGGATACACTCGTTGGATAAGCGATGACGAAGACGATGGAGACGGTGAAGGTGGGCAACATGACGATGATCATCATCACGGCGAGAACGGGCGAGATGATGAAGAGTCTCCTGGAGATGGTGAAGGTGCGGAAGCAGATAGGGATGATGATGATCTAGATGCCGGAGGAGCAAACGACGATGGAACAACGTCAGGCTGGGTGCGGGACCCTTATGTGCAAGAGTTGCTTCTCAAGAAGACGAGTAATGCCAGGGCTGCCGCTAGAGAGAAAGCCAATCTTGCGCAACTTGAGAAAGACGCGGTTACTCCATTGTATGAAGGATGCAGGCCCGATGATACCCGGTTGAATGTAATGCTCAAGGCTATGGAGATGAAGGCAAAACACAAATTCAGTGACGCAAGCTTCGATGATATGAGGGCATTCTGGCACGATCGTCTCCCGGAGGGGAACACATGTCCAACTAGTATCGAGGACTCTAAGAAAATCGTCTGTCCTCTCGATCTACTGCACGTTAGATATCACGTATGCATCAACGATTGCATCATTTATCGGGGCGAGTATGCGGAGAAAACCACATGTCCGGTGTGCGGCATGAGTGGATACAAGAAAGGGAAGAAAGCACCTCGAAAAGTGGTATGGTACTTTCCTATCACTCCTCGTCTGCAGCGCTATTTCACGGACCCTAAGGAAGCGAAGCTCATGCGATGGCATGCGGAAAGGAAGAAGCCAGGAGACGATGATGACCCCAAAAAGGATGAGCTACTGACGCACCCTTCAGATGCTAGCCAGTGGAAAGCATTGGACCTCGAATTACCAGAATTCGGTGGAGATTCGAGGAACATCAGGCTTGGTGCGGGCACCGATGGACTCAATCCGTTCGGTAGCCAGAACAGCACGCACAACACTTGGCCCGTGTTTGTATGGATGTACAACCTCCCTCCATGGTTGTGCATGAAGAAGAAGTACATACAAATGAGTATGCTAATTCAAGGGCCAAAACAACCTGGTACCGACATCAATCTGTATCTCGGGCTGTTGAAAGAGGAGCTAGCCACGTTATAGGAATCTGGAGCCAATACTTACGACGCCATCGCACAAGATTATTTCAGTATGAGAGCCGTGTTGGTCACTATGGTGCAAGACTATCCAGGTTGCGGGTATATCTCGGGGCAGGTTATCCAAGGATTCTGCGCATGTGTTAGGTGCATGGATAACACAAGCTATCTCCAACTAGATAAAGATCCAGGGTCATCGAAAACCATGTCCATGGCGCACCGGAGGTGGATCAACAAGAATGATCCATGGAGAAAACGTGGATACCTGTTCGATGGCAAATCCGAGACCCGAGGAATCCCAGAGCGTAGGAGCAGCGAAGAAGTGGAAGAGTTGCTGAAAAACTGGAAAGATTGTCCTAAGCCTGGAAAGAAGCGAAATAGGCAGCAACAAGACAAGCCGCTGATGAAGGTATGGAAAACAAGGACTGTTTTCTGGGAGTTGCCATACTGGAAGTTTCTCTGCACGCCTCATAGCCTCGACATCATGCATATCACGAAAAACGTGTGCGAGAGTCTGGTCGCCACCATAATCAACATGCCAGATAGGACGAAAGATGGTCCGAAAGCAAGGCACGACCTGATATGCTTGGGTATCCGGAAGGAGCTTCACGGAGGACGCACTACTCCTGATGATCACGAAGATGACGATGATCATGAGTCGGAGACGACACAAGGTCGTCGGAAGGGTAAAAAGTTCAAGAAGAACGAATATTACTGCCCTCCTTCTTACTTCACTCTAAGCCAGGATGAGATCAAACAGTTTTTCAAGAGCCTTCTAGGAGTCAAATTTCCTTACGGCTACGCGGGCAAGATAAGCATATACCTAGAAGAGGCGAAGCAGAGGTTCAGTGGCATGAAGTCTCCACGACTGTGTCGTGCTAATGACGCAGGTACTTCCGGTCGCACTAAGAAGGATAATGGACGATCACGTCCACGAAACGTTATTTGGCCTCTGCAAGTTTTTCGACGTCATATCTAGGAAGTCGATTGGCGTGAATCAGCTCGGGAGGCTACAGGAGGAGATCGTGGTGATACTATGTGAGCTTGAGGTCTACTTCCCACCCGCATTCTTTGACATTATGGTGCATCTGCTGGTCCATGTCGTGGAGGACATCGTACAACTCAGTCCGATGTTCCTCCGCAGCATGATGGCGTTCGAAAGGATGAACGGACACATCAAAGGATACGTTCGCAACAGGTCCCGTCCAGATGGAAGCATAGCCAAGGGCTTTCTAGACGAAGAGTGCATCTCTTTCTGCATGAATTATCTAGACATCGAGAACCCTGTTGGTCTTACCGTCAACAGGCACCTTGGCAAGATCGACGGATCTGGTCACCGAGAGGGTCGTTGCATACTGCATGCAGACTTTGATTTTCGACGTGCAGACTTTGATCGAGCAAACCTCGTCGCGCTACAGCATTTAGAACTGGTCGATCATTGGGTACAGAAGCACAAAAGGTTAATCGAGAAGAAGTACAATGACCGGGGCATACAGAGGACGCAAGGAGAACTCATACCTCCGAATAAACAATTGACATTCTGAGAGGCGGCCCAGCAGCTAGAAGACGATGAAGAATACCATCCTTCGGAGAGCGAGGATGATGAGATGGAAGATGCAGAGGAAGAAGCCGAAGGAATGACAGACGATGAAACCACTGATGGAGGCGAGGGCACAGGGAGTGGTAGCAATCCTCCTAAGAAGAAGACAAAGAAGCCGAAGGAACGGCGCCCGAACACGGTCGGCATGGTCAGGGAGGAAATTACCGAAGTGAGCCCATCAGGGATTCCTTTGGAGCCCGACCTTGTCGTCAAAGGGTGCGGTGGGAAAGTGGCGGCGATCACCCGGACAACCATCTCGATCAACACTGAGAATCTCCGGCATAAAGATAATGGCCACTTGCGCACACTCCTCTTCGAGAAGCTGCACGCAAGATACAAGTTCCCCACTAAGTATCAGAACACAAATTATCATGGGAACGAAGTAAACAAATCCGCCCTCACAAAGATGAGCACCGCCCTAGCCAGCTGGAGAACCCAGATAAAGAAGAAGATCTATAAAGAAGGCAAAAGTCTCAAGGAGATCTAGAAGATTGACCCGCAGATCACCGAAGATCAGTTCCGGGAGTTCAAGGAGAGGTGTGAATCCAAAAGAGCTCTGGCCAATAGTAATCGGGGAAAGGTGCTGCAGGCGATGAATATAGGTCATCACCATCTCGGATCTGGTGGATCGTAACATGGAGGCCAAATGGAATAAGGAGGACGAAGAGTATAGATCCAAGGGATAGAAACCCTTTGCTAAATTCGAACCCGGCAGGTTCGAACTTCATCGAGGCCCGTTACCATGTGGACCCAAAATAAACAACTCACCGCGATCCTGCGGTGAAGGAATCGAGGAAATTGTGGTAAGTAATCTAATTACCGCGAATCAACTCGATTGCATTCGATCAATGATCTAAACGATTCATCATACTTCTTCCGCAGGAGGAGGAAATTGTTGCTAGTCATGGATCCTGTGGTTCCTCATCCTGTGGACGTGGCGCCACCCGTGGGATAACCTTTAATGTATGATGAACCGCCAACAAAATAGAGCGATTACGAAGAAGTTGTGCCGGCCGTCTGGCCGGCCTGGGGGGTAAGAATTGGGTGGATCATTTTGGTCCACCACCGAGGACGCATGTGGCGCCGTCGGGAAGGAGCGAGGAGGAAAACCGCAAGGTTCAAGAACTTAAGGAACAAGTGGTTTGGATCCCGCAGATCGTCTAAGACAACCTGGCAATCACCCTCACGTCCTTCCTGCCTACCTTGGTGGAGTCAATAGCGAACTGGAGTGCGGGTGGTCGAGTAGGGCCGTGCCACATTCCAAGCATGGTTAGCAGCCACTCGAACAACGCGGCGCCGACGAATCAGGCTAACTACGTGTTTGTGACTCCGCCCGCTAGCACCGCGGAGCCGCAAGTGTTGGTGACTCCCCCTGCCATCACCGCGGCGCCGGAGTACATGTTGGTGCCCCCTGCCATCGTCGCGGCGGCACCGGAGCTCCAAGCACCCGTCGGTAGGGAGAATACACCGGCGGCCAGCACCGCGCTATCAAGCAGCCCTTCCGTCTCTTGCATGCTCGTCGCCGTATGCGGTGCGTCGACATGAGCCGATCTCGACGCCATCACGGTAAACAAATTGCTTTACCACCTTTCTCACCATCTATTACTCTTATGGCATCTCTGATGACGCCGTACATGTTTTCCGCAGACGGATGTTCCTTGCACTCTCTTATGCTACATGAACAACGAGCTGAGGGATGTTGCCAAGGGTACCATCGTTCAACCCTTGCAGCGCACGTTCCACTCAAGGCCGATGACAGATAGCGTGCACAGGGTTAAAATTAGTCGGGTGCTAAGGGGCTGCGACAACCTGGAACCTCCCATTCAACCCCCAGGAGTGGATGAAGAAGACCCGGCTGTCCTCAGAACTTGCTTCGGCTTATTCTTGCAATGTCCAAAGAGCATGATCCATTTGAGGATGGCGGGGGCCATCACGCCACAGACAACAGCACCGCCTGTCGTGCCAGCGACAAGCGGTGGCAAGGCCCCCTTACCGCCCTCGCCATCACCTCCACGCGGTGGGTCGGATGATCATGTTGATGATATGCACATGGCGCAGGATCCGGCCAAGGACGACGAAGACTGGAATGATCACTTCTTCAACACTCAGTTTAGCAACGAAGACCTAGCTGGTGGCCCCATAGAGAAAGCCACTATCACCAAGCGTCTGTTTGGTTCTCAAGAGACGCCTCTAGCTTGCGCCTTTACAGAGCCAGCTGATACAACCAACCGGCCCTTTATTCTAAGCCCTGACACACTACATAGGGCGGCCGGTGCTCAGATTGCGGTGCCTGCCCGCTCTCCAAAAGGAAAAATGGGCAGGAAAATAAAATCTAGCAGCTCGAGCCAGCCGTTGGTGTCAACAACTGCGAATCCGATCAGGTTTCGGGATGGGCCACCAAGACCCGAGGGTATTATGTAGAGGATTCATGTGGCGGGTGAGCCCATCCTACCTAATAATTTATGGAAGCTTCGCCATTGAACTGCAGAGTGCATGACGTCTTGAAGATAGAGACGCTTCTATCGGAGAAAGATCCCTCGCACCGGTGTTCATGGTTAAGGTGCCACCAGCTTGGGCTTCTTCGATAATGCCTCGGATCTGTTCTTCTGCGTTCGACGACATCTTCAATATGTTCCACCTATACCGCTGCACTATACCATGGTCCGTCTGCTTTCTCACCTGGCCATGCAGATCATTAGAGAGAACACACCGGGCATCGCTATAGTGGACCCCTACTACATGCGTGACGGCTGCTTGGGTTCCCCCGCCAAACGACGTATCGTGGCCTCGTACCTAAAAATAATCCTCGTGGCGAACAAGACAATACATTCTCGTGCCTTACTTTCCCGAGTAAGTCGTTATTCACTCGCCACCGTCGATTAGCTTTATTAGATTATCATCATTCTTTTTCCAACACATTCCATTTAAATTTTTTGCACAGAGATGAACACTGCATGCTCATATCCTTATCGCCGAAGAATTCCCACGCCACGTATTTTGACTCGGGGAGTCTAGAAAAGAACAAAAACTACGACAAGATCAAGGAAGTTCTGGATGATGCTCTCACTGGCTTTGCCTCGACGGAAGGCACCACCTTCGTGCGTACGAAGGTCAAGTTCGGCAGGCACGTCTTCAACCACGTAACGGAGTTCCCCTGCGTGAAGCATCCTGAAAACAGTAAGAAGGAAGCCTACTACGCACTCCATCACATGAGGGCGTTCCTACTTGACAAGGCGTCCTCCCGTTCCCTAAGCCGAGCCAGAAGGCTTGATGTTGGCCTAGTTGTAGTTACAAACTATAGATGACCTTTGTGTGTGTGTGGACAAGTGTACATGCTACTATACTTATCTTATTAGGTTTATGAATCATCGCTTACTTCTTTTGCTTATTATTATTATATATAAATCAATGCTTGTTTTTTTTGCTTATTCTTTGGTCCTTTGCTCACTTTGGTCCTTCTTTTTTTCCTTACTCTTTTTTCGAGAATAATGCCGATGATTGAAATGTCATGGCACACTATATATGTGAATGTGCTACGATGGGATCGTGAGCCTTGTGATATGCACAAGTCCAGGTCTTGTGCAACCTACTTGGCTCACGGTTCCATCGTAGCATATTCCGGTGTCCAACAACCTATGTATATATGAGGCATTCTTTTTGAGTTATTTTTGTCTTTTTCGAGAATAATGCCGATGATTGAAATATTGTGGCAAAATATATATGTGAATGTGCTACGACGGGATAGTTAGCCTTGTGATATGCACAAGTCCAGGAATTGTGCATCCTACTTGGCTAACCGTTCCGTCGTAGCATATTCCTGTGTCGAATGACCTAGCTAGTTATATATGAGGCATTCTTTTTGATTTACTTTGGTCTTTTTCGAGAATAATGCCGATGATTGAAATGTCGTGGCACAATATATATGTGAATGTGCTACGACGGGATTGTGAGCCTTGTGATATGCACAAGTCCAGGTCTTGTGCATCCTACTTGGCTCACAGTTCTATCGTAGCATATTCTTGTGTCCAACGACCTATGTATATATATGAGGCATTCTTTTCGAGTTACTTTGGTCTTTTTCGAGAAAAATGTCGTTGATTGAAATGTCGTGGCACACTATATGTGAATGTGCTGCGATGGGATTGTCCGTCGTGTGCTATGCACAGGTCCAGGTGTTGTGCATCCTACTTGGCGAACAGTTCCATCATAGCATATTCCTGTGTCGAACAACCTAGTTATATATGAGGCATGCTTTTTGAGTTTGGTCTTTTTTATTTAGGAGTACTTTCTATAAGTGTATCTTCATATGCGACTTTAATTATATATGTTTTTTTCAATCATCGGTTAATTATTATTGTCAACTTATAGATGACGTGGTACGTCGTGTACAAGGGACGGGTTCCTGGAGTCTACGATGATTGGGAAGACTGCCGGAGACAGGTGCACCGTTTCAGCGGCAATAGCTACAAAGGGTACAACACTATGGCGGAGGCGGAAGCTAGATACACGCGCTATCTAGCGGGAGTTAGGATGAGGAACCGGATGAAGACCTACACCTTCGTCGCGGCGGTGATCATGCTTATCTTCTTTAGTTGTTTATCCCGCATTTGTGTCTAGCTAGTTTAGATGTGTAAGCGAGCTTCCGATCGAGCTCTAACTTGTTCGATCGACACATGTATTCGTATGTCACCAACTACTTTGTAACTTGATCGAAACAATGTATAACTTATGTATTAATGTATGAGACTTATCTATATGTATTTGTTTCAATCTTGTTTTGCGAATTGTGTATTTATATATAACTGTATATCTTATATCTGTGTGTATATCTGCCTATATAATCTGTATTGTATATCATCTGGCCCTGAAATTTAAAAAAAAAGACACCCGTGGTGCACATGGCACAGCTTCTGTGGCGCACTGCAACTAAAGTGCACCTGCGCAGATTAGTGGCGCACTGCAACGTGCGCCACAAAAGATACAAGGCGTAGCACACCTTCCAACATATCCGTTGCGCACTAGCAGATGCACTACGCCTATCTCCACATAACCATGGCGCACCAGGAAGTGCGCCACAGCTAGGATATAGCCGTAACGCAAGGCCCGTGGCGCACCACTAGTGCGCCATGGATGGTCCTTTTAGGTGCGCCACAGACGACCATTTTCCTAGTAGTGCAAAGCATTCAGGCATGGATTTTATTGGCCGACAGCGTTGAAAGAGGCGAAAGAATTGGTAGAAAAATGTAATGGTTGTCAGAGATACGCCAGCAAGATACATATGCCATCGTCCGAGTTAAAGACGATACCAATCACTTGGCCATTTTCTGTATGGTGCTTGGATATGGTGGTACCATTCAAGCCAGCCCGAGGCGGAATGACTCACATTTTAGTCATGGTGGATAAGTTCACAAAGTGGATCGAAGTAAAACCAATAAAAAAATGTGATGGACCAACAGCAGTAAAATTCCTCAAGGATATTATCTTAAGATATGGTTATCCACATAGTGTTATTACAGACAATGGCACAAACTTTGCTGAAGGGGCTTTTGCTAGATTCTGCCAAGAAAAACACATAAGACTAGATGTCGCCTCGGTGGATCACCCAGCATCAAATGGGCAAGTAGAAAGATCAAATGGACTAGTATTGTCCGGAATAAAACCCCGGCTTGTCGAACCTCTGCAAAGATCGGCAAGATGATGGATCGAGGAACTACCAGCAGTACTATGGAGTCTCAGAACTATCCCAAACAGGTCAACAGGGTATACCCCGTTTTTTCTGGTATATGGGGCAGAAGTCGTGCTTCCAGCCGACATAATACATGATTCGCCAAGAGTAACCCAGTATACAACCGCTGAGGTAAATGAGGTAGCTCGGCAAGACGATGTCGATTTTCTAGAAGAAGCCAAGGAATTAGCATTATCAAGATCAGCTATTTATCAACAAGATCTCTGGCGATATCACAACAAGAAAGCCAATCCAAGAGTTTTTAAAGAAGGAGATTTGGTCCTTCGGCTAGTGCAGCGCACAACCGGCATGCACAAACTATCACCCCCATGGGAAGGACCTTTCATCGTGAGTAAAGCGTTGCACAACGATGCATATTACCTAATCGATGCTCAGTCACCAGAAAAGAACAAGGCAAACAAAGCCGGCGATGAATCGAAAAGACCGTGGAACATAACCTTACTTCGCCCATTCTACACTTAGGAGCCATATATGGTACGTCGCAATGTGACGCTTCAAGGAAAAGTATCAAGTGTGTATTGAACCTCGGCACCTCGAACGACGACTCGAGGATTGCACAATGTTGTTTTTATTATTTAGACTATGTAGTTCCTCGGCACCTCGAGCAGTGACTCAGGGACTGCTCTATGTTATTTATTTTAAGTGATGTGTTAAACCTCGGCACCTCGAGCAGTGACTCGGGGACTGTACCGTGTTATTTTTTATTCCTGAAGTATGTGTTAAGTTTCAAGACCTCGAGCAGGGACTCGGGGACTACGCCATATTATCCCCTATCTCGGATCATGCATTAAAACCTCGATACCTTGAGCACTGCCTCGGGGACTACCTCGTGATTATCTCTTGTTCTAAACACGATTATTAAACTCCGGCAACCTGAACAATGACTCGGGGACTACCCCGTAGTGTTTTCTGCATTAACCCATGAAATATATTTCAGCAACTCGGTTTGTAACTTGGGGACGACCACATGGTCCAAGGTAAGTCTTGGAGCACACACAAAAACTCGATAACCCAAGTGATAACTTGGGGACTTGTCGGGATAATCGACTATTTGTCGCCAGACACATAAAAGTTCCATAGCTCAACAAATAAAGATCTCTAAGGATAATGCAAAGTAATAATGATTACGATCATCCATGCCTTAGCGGCAACAGGCAAAAAAGGTTCATATCACAAGCCAGACAACTGTTCCATAGACATCATACGCCCGGCATATCGGGGACTGGAAATAACTTAAGAGGTCTTTTAAACATAAACAGCGAAAAGGGCAAGAGCACCCTTAAGGGGCAACAACATGATTTGGGGCACCAGGAACGGTTATCTCGGATGATGGCGGTGTGACTTCGGTCTCCTGTGCAGGGGCACTTTCAGGAACTGGGCGCTTCGAGGTAGACGACGCCTCGGCCGAAGTTACCTCGCCCTCAACAGAAGCAACAGTAACCTCGGGGGAAATCCTGGGCTGCTGAGAAATATTAGTTTGAGCTTGAGAGTGCCCAGTCCCTTTGGAAGATGATCGTGCGTCGCCGTCCTCATCTGAGCTTGCATTGGAATCACGGGAGTTGTCCGAGTCATCCTATGCTTCATCCTGGTGGGCCGAATCATCATCAGAGGCGTCTTCAATCTCGACGTCATCCGCTGGGTTGGAAAGGAAACTCGGCCCTTCAATCCAATTATGCACATCAGCGTACTCAACAAGCTGGAAGGCACGAGCTTGGCGACGAGCGACGAATTCTGGATCCTCAACCCAACGAGAGCCAGTGCACAAGTTTATCAAAGTGTCGAGTGAAATGTCCTCGTACCAATATAGAACAGTTGTAAGTGCCATGTCAGCACCAGCCCTACCAGCATATTCCCTCCAGAGATTTAGCTGGTTCTGAGACGCCATTAATCTCTCCATGAGTATTTTGACTTCGTCAATATCAGGTGTCCCTGACGTGTTTGGCCAAAGAACATGATAGGCCCGAATGGACGCTTGTACCAGATCTTGGCCCATTATTTTCAACGTTCCAACTGCAGCGCCAACGACAATCAGGAAATCTTCCATTGAGTACTCTGGACTCGAGTCTGCGGGTACACCTCGTCGCTGGCGAGCAGAAATCACCGCCTTAGATCTCACTGGTCTAGCTTCCGGAAAATGATCTACACGAAAGGAAAACATATCGGTTAAAAATAAGAAAGAGAAAAGGATAACTCGGCCAGGGTCGGAAACTTACGATGAATATAACTCAACATTTTCTGGAGATCCTGGGCCCAGTCAGCCTTTGTCTTCTCAAAGCGAGTGATTTCCTCGCTCATCATCTGATTCTTCAGCTCGGCAGACTCGAGGAGTTCTTTATCTTTCTGTAGTTGCAGACTCAGCCGATTCTTCTCTTCAGAGAACTCCTGGTCAACTTTCTCTAACTCAGATTTCTGAGAAATCTTGAGAGACTCAACCTCGGCATGTAACTTAGTTATCTCGTCATCTTTCTCTTTCAGTTGCGCCGAATGAGTGGCGGCTTGCTCTAAAAAATGCAGCATCATATCAGGCATGGGTATGCATTCTTGATGCGACGCTGCAAGTGTTTGTAACTCGGCTATACAGAAGCCATAAGGTTATAAGAAACCCAGGATAAGTCTCGAACGAAAATCAATAGAGGAGAAGAATAACTAACCTTCCAGAGCTTTGACCTTCTTGTTAAGACGGATATTAAGATTATTGATATTGCCTGTTTCCCAGCAAAAAAATGGGTTAGTACCTCAAGTTGAAAATATTAAGGATGCATGGGACAATACAAAGATTTGTTAAATTACCAGTTTTCTTCACCATGGGGAGAACTTTCTCATACTTCTATTCCAATTTCTTGTGCGCAAAAATCAACCTTTGGAATTCGGCTGTTCGCCGGTCATGAGCAACCTAAGTGCCAAAATGAATTACACAGTGAGATATTCGAAGCTAAGACAGATCCGAGTCAAGTAAAAATTAACTCGGATCTAGGTGGCTGGATATTCGAAGCTAAGACAGATCCGAGTCAAGTAAAACTTAACTCGAATCTAGGTGGCTGGATATTCGAAGTTAAGACAGATCCAAGTCAAGTAAAACTTAACTCGGATCTAGGTGGCTGGATATTCAAAGTTAAGACAGATCCAAATCAAGTGAAACTTAACTCGGATCTAGGTGGCTGGATATTCAAAGTTAAGACAGATCCAAATCAAGTGAAACTTAACTCGGATCTAGGTGGCTGGATATTCGAAGCTAAGACAGATTCGAATCAAGCAAAACTTAACTCGGATCTAGGTGGCTGGATAACCAAAGCCGAAATAGATCCGGATTAAGCTATGCTTAATGCGAAATATGGATGAACAACGATTAATCCAAGGTATACAAGAAATAAACTTAGCAAAATAATGCATTTGAAGCCTAACAAAGCTTCCAAACGAACAACAAGTTATTCGATTGCAAGCTTCGGGGACTAGTGTATATATACTATCATTTGAATAACAGACAAAATATCAACATAAGAGCTTACCTCATTCATCTTATCACTCTCAAGAACAAACTTAGCAGCCATATGCAAACGATTGCTGATGTCGGAAAGCTGAAATGGCTGGTTACTCGGATTTACCTCAAGCTGATCGGCGACATTCCAATTGTTGGAATATTCCACCGAGGAGCCGAGGTTGTGCCCACTCTCAGTACGGGTCAGCACTTTACCTCGGACCCGTTGTGTAACCACCGCTGCCGCGGGACTGTTGTGGAGAATAAGCTGAGTATCAGCGGCCGGGGTGACAACGGGCTTAGGAGAGGAAACCCCCTTATGGAACGTATCAGCGATGTTGGGCTGAGAAGAGCTAGACGGCCCCTTATGAGATGATGAAGGTTTGTTAACAACAACCTTCCTAGCCTTAGAAGAGGCGTCGGCAGGGGCCGCAACCTCGGCACTAAGAGTGGAATCTTTGGAGGCAGGAGGAACTATGGTTTCCGAGGGGGCCGAGATGGTGATATCCTCAGCTGGAGTTGGAGTCGCAGTTGGAATTGGGGGAGTCAAAGGAATTTTGGGGGAAACTTTGGGGTTCGTAACGGAGGCAACAGGTTCGGTAGGAGGATCTACTGACGGAGTTATGTCGGTGTCAGCAATGGAGGATGTGGGAACATCTGGCCGAGGTGATGTCTGAGTCGGCGCGGGAGGAGAGTCAACGCGAGCGGGGTTAGGAGCTCGGGTATCTTCAAGGGGCGGAGGAGAAGGCAGCCGAGTTATATGACTCGTCATACTCGGACCGCTTGGCTTGGCAGAGAGAGGAGCGCTGCAAAAGCACAAAAAGTCGAATCAAAAGACAGAAAGAGAGAAGCAAGAAATACTAATGAAAATGAACTCACCAAGTAACTTCGGGCATGGTTTTACGCTTCGGAAGGTGCTGGGCTGATTTCTTGGTTCGCTTCTTGGGAGCAGCTTCGGAGGGACCTGTCGAAGCAGTGCGCTTCCTCGAGGTAGCAGGAGGTTGAGAGGCGAGAGGCTCGGCGTCGTGCACCTGACCGGCCTGATTAGCTGGGAAAGTAGAAGCCGGAAATGCATAAGAGATAGGAATTGCGGCGACTACCTCAAGAATTTGGACGTCGTCCGAGTCACCTTCCTCCCCGTGGGCCGAGGTCTTGCCTCGGGCGCGATTCGGAGCGATGTCCGACTTAGGAACGAAATCCTCCGAGTCAGGTTCCCTGTTGTCCGGGGTATTCCGATCTGCGGTCCGCGGAAGATCCAGAACCTCGGCATCCTCGATCTTTTGCTCCGCAAACCTCTGCAACAAAAGAAACAAAGTGGAGTTAGCAAAAGAAGTCACAAACGCAATTAGTAAGCAAATGCACATGCGTAAATTTACCTCGGGAGGGGGATTCCCGCGAGTGAATGGCTTTAGCCCCCATGTCCAGTCCTCCGACATATCAGTCTTGAAGATAGCTCGGACACGCTTGTAAATGAGATAGTTGTCGAGCTCAACCGTCGAAACTCGGTTGGGATCAAGAGGACCGCTCATGTAGTAGAGCTTGTGCGAGCGAAGCTGGAAAGGGCAAATCCGGCTGCTGACAAATGTGGTCATCAAATCCTCACCGCGGAGCCCGGCGCGGATCAATTCCTTCAGCCGAATCTCAAATGCCTCGGCCAAAGCATGGCTCTTCCTGGGATTGTAGTTCCAATTTGTCTTGGAAGGGGGGCCGATAGAAAAGGCAGGGAGCCGAATCTTGTCTTCCTTTCCAGTGTTTTTGACATACAAAGACGATCTATGCCATTTCTTGCAAGACTCGAGGCCAGCGACACGAGGGAACTCGGATTTTCTCCGAGGTGTGATGGACGCGGATCCACACTGGGTAAGCGATTTCTCAGAGGGATGAAGGGATTTGTCTGGAACGACGTTAGATCGGATCTGGAAAAATTTGGACCAAACGGGCACAGAAGGCCAAAGGCCGAAGTATCCCTCCGAGGCCGAGATATAAGCCGATAGGGAGGCGATGGCATTAGCCGGAAGATGATGCGGCTAAAGGCTAAAGTAATCAAGGAATTCCCTAGCAAAATCGCTAAGGTGAAGGCCAAACCCACGAGCAAAGTGGGACATGAAAACAACGCACTCGCCTTCATTGAGTACAGGAGACGATTCGCTCCCGGGTAAGCGACAGCTTACCTCGGCAGGAATTCAGCGAGTCTTAATTAGACACTCAATCTCACGACGAGTAACGCTAAGCTGCGTCGTCGTCTTTGACGAGCGCACCACTAACTGAACTAGACATAGGGTCGCCGGAGGAATCAACGGAATAAGAACTAGCGGCGGAGAGAGGCTTAGAGGCGCAGGGCCCCGTCGTGGTTCTAAGTGAGCACGACGGCAGAACAGAAATGAGCCGCCGCAGGAAATCTAGAAAACAGCAGATGCACCTAGGGAAGGAGCCTAGCGACGAGACTGAGGAAAAACTCACTGGCGGCAGCGCCGGAGCAAGCGCTCGGAGATGAGGCCGTCGGAGCGGGAGAACCGCAGCGTCGCCGTCAAGAAGATCGACGGTGGCAAGAGCACCGGAACGCGCAGAAGAGCGGCGGCGCGAGGAAGAAGATGAGGGAGAGCGGAAGGGGAAAAGTGAATTGCCCAAACCCCTCTCCCCTCTTTATAACCACGCCGCGGTAACCGTGGTGAGATCGTGGCTGCGCCATAGTAACCATGGTAAGATCGTGGCTGCGCCACAGTAACCGTGGTGAGATCGTGGCTACGCCACAATACCCACACAACTGCGTGTATCGCGAAACCATGAACAGCTAGTGGAGCCACACCCTAGGCCACACGGCACAGGAGAGGATCGGGCCTACTGACCAATGCGGTACTCGAGGCATCACTGCGCCGACGCGACGGGAGCAATAATCACTGTAGCTTGTCAGTGGACACTGTAGAGGAACAAAAAACTAGAAGAGCAATGATGAGTGGAACACGTAGGACGAGGCGTGCACAAGAAGCTGCGCAGATACCTAGAACGGGAAACAGTAACTCGGAAGTAAGGAGAAATGAAGGTTGGGAAACTGATGTGGCCCGGCCGAGGTTATAGGCAGGACCACACCAGCTTCGGGGAGTAATGTTGGGGAGGTGACCCCGGATAGGGTCAAGACAGGGGAAAGATGAAAGAAGTCTCCCTTGTCATGAGACGAGTTACTGTTTATATCGGCCGAGTCATGTAAGAGTCGGCCGAGCTAAGCAAGTCCATGACGGATACAGAAGGATAAACACCTTATCCGGCCGACATATGAGTTAAGTCGGCCGAGTAAGTCTGACTAACTTGAGTACAGGTGAAGTCCAGGCCGAGTTATGCGAGACAAGGCCGAGTAACACGAAGCTTGCAGGAGAAGGAGGTGCCTATAGTCAAACCCTAGTCGCTAGCTAGGGAGAATCTGAACAGAGCCAAGCACAAAGGACAAGGAGCAGAGCAGCAGAAGGTTAGAGGAAGGTCACGGAGGTGACAGTCATGGACCCCGAGGCGCGCATGTGGGGCTCTCTGGAACATTGTCATCGTTAGAAGGGGGACACGGAAAGAGAGCCGCCGAGTTACCATATTGGGACAAGCATATTCCTCGATTATGCTTGCCACGTCATCCCTAGGAGGAACCAAGGAACCCCTTTATAAGGGGAGAAGCGGGCTCCTGGGGAGGGATCGATTCATTCTACACCGTAAATCTCGTGTTGTAGTCTTCTTCTTCCTGCAAACAGCTCAAGGAGCACTTGTAGTTCTTGTAAGGAGAAAGGAAGATCTTCGTGTTAGTCATTTGAGTGTAGAAATCACTGCATCTTCCCTCCCCGAATCCCTCTAGCATCCATTGGCCCCATACTTTAGCCTACCCATGGCATCTGCCGTGCCACCACCACGACAGTCACAATTCTATTGGACGATTCCGCTTCGTATGGATTGAGAAATGTGGATCGTCAGATCTACTTAACATCGCGCAGCACATATCAATCTATACCGCTTCGTTTAATGAATCTATCGTGGTCGTGGGATCAAGATCTAACGGGCAGCTTTGCCCTGACCAAAGTTTGGCGGTGCTGGGTCAATAGCGAGCGGTGGCGCGCTTGGTCAGTGGTGGTCCGGCGGTTCTAGGAAGCAAGGAAGGGAACAGAGGGGCTTACCGTGCTCGAGGGGTCATCGCGGTGCTCAAGGTGGCCGGAGGAGGGACAGGGGCGCACGGAGACGATGCTGATTGCTCGCTGGAGATGTTGTCACCGTCGGGCACATACTATCGTCGATGGGGGCGAAGCTATGAGGCACGCGAAGACAAGAGGAAGACGACATTAGATGCGCGAGACGAAGGCGAGTGCACGAGCGTCAACCAGAGAGAAGGGGAAGGCTAGGGTTTACCAGGAAGAGTCGCCGGAGTGGAGCCAGACGACAGCGACGCTCAGACGTGGTCGTTGCCAAGCCTATGGGGCGCGCGGGGGCCAACGGAGGGTGCTGGAAGACGTGCACGGTGTTGGCGAGCAAGCTCGTGGGATCCAGGGGGCAAGGCGGTGTCTGGGCTTGCCGAAATTCGAGCTGGAGATCGACGGAGATAGCGGTGGCGCTGGGTGAAATCGAGGCGGCCTGGTGGCTCCGGTGGCATGGGGACTGAGGGAAAATGGAGAGAGGAGCGAGGCGGTTAAGAGGGCACGGTCGCGGGCGGATTCACTGCAGGTTTAACGCGAATTAACGCGATTCATTCAACGGCAGAAACGTTCAGGGAGAGGGGCGAGGTCAGCGCGCGGGGAAGAAGGTGATGACGATGATGCCAACGTGGCGTGGGTCCAGGGGGTCAGAGAGATTGTGGGTCGAGGACGTGGTGAAGAAAGTTTCTGCGATGGAGAGAGGAGAGTGGCTCGGGTGGGCTAGGAGTTGGGCCTGCTGGGCTGACTAGGTTGGGTAGGCTAGTTGGGCTGATCTGTTTTCATTTTTTTCTGTTTTCCTTTTTCTGATTTATGTTTTTGTTTTGATTTTAGTCAATTGATTCAAACACTTGTTTGAATTCAAACTTTTAGCAAGTTTCTGTACTGTTTTAAACATGTATTTAAAGTCCATTTTTTAGAATAATTATTTCATTTACACATGGTTTGTTATTTATTTAAATAGACAATTGTTTTTATTCAAACAAGATTTAATTATATTCTCAAACTCTTTATTTGAATTCTAATTTTCACTAAACCTTTTTCGGTAGGTTTTATTTATTTAATAGGATGTTTAAATACTTCACTTTGAAATATTTGAAATATTTTTAATATGATTTATTAATCATTTAATTTGGGCAAATGTCTTTATTTAAATCAAAACAAATATGACTTTAATTCCATATAAAATTTATTTAAATGATTCCTTTATTTCATTTAAGTTAATTAAATAACTTTTATATCCACCTTGGGAAATTCCATTTATTATTTACCCATGATTTAATTAACCATTTTCCTTAGGGATTTTATCTTTATTCAAATAGAATAGAATTTGGTTAATGTCATAGTATTTTATTTCAATATTCTTTATTACTTTATTTTATTTGGATTATCTTTATTTCATTTGTTTATGGATTTGGCCAAGATTTAATTTGGGTTTTAAACATTCCTTATTTATTTATTTATTTATTTATCTTATAAAATCCATATCTTTTTATTTCAAGATCCAAAATTGGTGATTCCAATTTGTATAATTTTATTTAATATTTGTTTATCTTTTTAAATCCTTTTAGGATTAATTGCTCACAATTTGGTATGGATTTTAGATAGGAGCTTTTATTAGCTTTGGAAATTTAATTTCCTTATCTTATTAAATTCATAAGATTTTATCTATGGCTCCAAATTGAATGAAACCAATTTCTATGGTTTTATAACATTTTTATTTATCATTTTTGATCATTTATAAATGTTTGTTGATAGATTTTTATATGGATCAAATCCATAGTCTTAGAGTAATCTTGGATTGATTTTCTTCCATTAGGGTTTTAGGGTTTTGATTTAACTTTTCCAAGTTTTAAATTTCAAGATACATTATTTGAGGAATGCCTTTCCCTTGGTTTGAATTTTGTTGGATTCACTTTTCATTCAAAGTTTGTTCAAGATAGGTTTTAAGTTTCCATTTGAAACAAAAAGTTTCTTTTCACCCTAAATTTCAACAATTATTTATTTTGTTTATTTATTTTTCACATTTCAAAATTTGGAAAATTTTGGGATGTGACAAATACAAAGTGTGCCATCAAGTTCGTGAGAGGTTTAATCACTAAGTTTTCACATAACAAAATACTTTTTAATTGGAAGAAAGATGAAAGCAAGAATATACTTGGAATGGTGTAACACACCATGCATAGGAATTTATAGTGGACACTTTGGAATAACTTGGTTTCTTGGGAGTTGGATGCATGAGTAGAGCTTACTTAATACAAGTGGATGCTAGCAAAAGACTGGGAGCGACCAACTAAGAGAGCAATAATGTCCATAATCATGCAGAGCGACAAAACATTACTAATCAAAGCATAAAGTGGTACTACAAGTCAAGGATTAAATGATCATAGAGGCTATGGTGACTTGTTCATAGTCATAACATGGTGTGAGCATGTGCCAAGTCAACCCAAACAAAGCATCAAAGGAGAATACCACTATACTATGCTTTTGTATGCTAAAACAACGCATGATTCCTCAAGGCACATTAAGCAATCCCAATTGTTTGGAACAAGTCACGATACAACACTAATCACTAAGCATAAGGTCAAAACAACATCTAGCATGACATGATAAAGTCTAAGCCACAGTCAAATCAAGCTCCCTTTTGTACCACTTAAGCATGAAGCTTCCTACTCTTTTCCAACACCAATCAACTTATTTGAAACAACTCACAAAGATAATAATTAATAAAGATCAGTGAGACTGTCCAAATCCACAAATAAGAACTAAAAAGTGCTAAGCTGAAAGCACAAGAAAACTAAGGCTAAACACAGTGCTAGCAAAATATAACACTCACAGACAATAAGAGTGAAAACTAGAGTGTTCTAGGCAATGAAAACAGAGCATGTCTCTCTCCAAAATAAGTGTGTTGTGATCCAACCAACTTAATCAAGAAAACCCAGCTAAACAAAACCAAAAACGAAAACTAATACGCTCCAAGAACAACACAACTGTGCATGAAACAATAAAAATGAAGTGTCTAGAAAGACCTGAGATTTTTTTATTGATGAAGAAGGGGATGCCTTGGGCATACCCAAGATTTGACATGGGTTATACGTCGGAAACGTATATATATTTTTTTATGTTCCATGCTTGTTAGTATCTACTTTGATTTTCTTTATCTACACTTTGAGGTGCTTTTTACATGTTTCCTGGTACTAACCTATTAACAAGTTGTCACAGTGCCAGATGCCTGTTTTCTGCTGTTTTTGGTTTCAAAAAAGTTAGTAAAGAAATATTCTCGAAATTGGACGGGACAAACGCCAAATTCAATTACTTTCCGTGGGGAACAAGAAGTCCAGAGGGCAGCTGGAGAGGCGGGCTAGGGCGCCCAGACCCCCCCCCCTAGGCGCGGGTGGGCCCTGCTTCGCATCTGGGAGGGATGTGGGGCCCCTGGCCGCCGCCTCGGCCTCCCCTTCTCCTATAAGAAGCCCCCGATACAGAAACCCTAAGGACCCGATCAAATCTCCACGAAGCCGTTTGTAGCCGCCGCCACCATCGTCCCTAGATCGGGGGGATCTGAAGTTCTTCCCTGCACCCTGACGGAGGGGAGATCATCCCGGAGGCCTTCTCTCTAGTATGATGAGTGAGTAGTTCCACCTTGGACTATGGGTCCATGTAGTAGCTAGATGGTTGTATCTCCTCCTTTGTGCTTTCATGTATAGATCTTGTGAGCTCCGTTCATGATCAAGATCTAATCTATTTGTAATCATGTATGTTGTGTTTGCGGGGATCTGATGGATATTGAGATTATTATGTTGGTTTGATTAATGGTTTTGTATTTATGATTCTATCATGTCTGTGTTGTTTGTGATCTTGCATGCTCTCCGTTGTTAGTAGCTATCTTGGCCAAGTAGTTGCTAGTGACTCCAAGAGGGGGTATTTATGCTTGATAGTGGGTTCATGCCTCTAGTTTCCAAGGGAAGTCATAGAAATCTCTTCGGTTATAGATGTGTTGTTGCCACTAGGGAGAAAACAACGGTCTCTTGTTCATGGAACATGAGGAATATTTACCTTACACACTTTGCTTAAAGCAGTTGTCTGTTGCTTGCAACTTAATACTGGAGGGGGTTCGGATGATAACCTGAAGGTGGACTTCTAGTCATAGATGCAGTTGGATGGCGGTCTATGTATCTTGTTGTATTGCCCAATCGAATCTCATAGGATCTTTCTGACTAGTAATTGCATTGTTATGCCTTGCTCAGTTCCTTTCGATTGCCCTGTTGTAATTTGTTTACCCTTCATTCCATGTTGTTTATATAAGGAGAGCACCTCTAGTGAACTATGGACCCCGGTCCAATCTTTACCATTGATACATCCTTCGCAGTTACTTGTTTACTTGCTGCAAACCATTACCTTCCACACCATACGTTTAATCCTTTGTTATAGCAAACCGGTGAGCTTTACAACCTCACTGAATCGTTGGGGCAAAGTCTTGAGTTTGTGTTGTGCAGGTCTCCACATTGCTAGCAACACCTGTGTGACGTTTCCTTCCTCCTACTGGTTCGATAACCTTGGTTTCTTACTGAGGGAAGACTTGCTTCTATGCTGCCTCACACCTTGCTCTTGGGGTTCCCAACAGACTCCACATCAAGCACCAAGTTCTTTGGCGCC
Organism: Avena longiglumis; assembly: GCA_030063025.1. Classification (NCBI taxonomy): domain Eukaryota; kingdom Viridiplantae; phylum Streptophyta; class Magnoliopsida; order Poales; family Poaceae; genus Avena; species Avena longiglumis. The sequence continues at coordinate 184,343,276 of CP125974.1, read as the reverse complement.
ATCAATGAGTCATCAACGGGGTAGCATCCCCAAGCTTGAGCTTTTGTCCATTCTTCATCTCGTTACATCATTCTCTCTCTACACCTGAAATTTTTTCCTTCATACAAAACTTCACACAATCTTCATTAGCACCATTAGTGTATTCAAAAAGATAATAGACCTTTGGGTTTAGCTTTAGAACAGAAAAACTTTCAGTAAAAACACAAGCTACTATAGCAATTCCCTCAAACAGCTCAATTTCTCAAAAATAACCCAAAAAGGAATCAATAAGAAGCAAATGCAAATAATGGCAGAAATCTGTCAAAACAGACCAGCAGGTAGAAACCAATTTTTTCGAAGAACTTCTGTTGCTAAAATCAAAAAGTATTGATCTAACTAAAGTTAGATAACATACTAGGGGATTTATTCACAAAATATCAGCTCAATTCGACTTACAGAGATTCCCCACGAATTTTTACGGTGGAGCACAAAAATTTGTTTCGGGGCAGAACTCCTCGGGTCTTACTTCCCTCTCATTAGAGGTTATTCTTGGCACAAATAGCAAACAAAAAGGATAAGGAGAGGTCATTACTAAAGTAATAACTTCCAAGACTCAAGAAAACTTTTAGGTTATCTCCCAATAAGTACTTTTCTTTAACGCCTTTAAGTTAGGCTTGATAGTTTGAGAATATGCTCACATAAGAAATATCAATTGAAGTAAAAGAGAGCATCAAGAATAGGAAAGTCATGAAAGCACAAAGCAACAAGAATAGGAAAGCAAAACAAGTGCAACTTCAAAATTTTCAACATAAAGAGGGGAACTTAATATTGTTGAGATGCATAACAACATGTTTCCCTCTCTCATAATAACTTTCAGTAGAATCATGAATAAAATTAACAATATAACTATCACATAAAACATTCTTATCATGAGCTACATGCATAAAATGATTATTACTCTCCACATAAGCATAGTCATTCTTATTAATTGTACTGGGAGCAAATTCAAAAAATAGCTATCACTATTATTCTCATCACCATAATCATCAAATATAGGAGGCATGTTGTAATACAATCAATTTTCTCCTCAATAGTAGGTGGATTGAAAATATCATAATCATCATAAACAATAGAATAGCTATCTTCCCAAGTGTGTTCATTTGTAAACATATCATCATTGGAAGGAACATGGATAGCACTAATAACACAACAATTATTAATATTATCATTTTTAGAATTGGTGCCAAAGAGATTTTCAATATCAAAAGTAGTGTGCTTTTCCCAATCATGATCACTAATATAGGTAACAGGCATAGGAAAATCATCTAGTTCAGACTCATCAGCAAAAACTATGATAGGAGCAACATGCTTAGGGGAAGATACCATTTCCTCTCTCCTTCTACTCCTCTTCTTCTTCCTCTCCTATTTAGGAGGGATAGGCTTGAAATGAAGCTTCTCCACATACCCTGGTTTATTGTTAGAGACAATAGAAGAAACTTTGGAGGATTCCTCCTTTTCATTAATAAGAAAAAAACTCATATTAGTCCTGTCATATTTTGGTAAAATATCATATTTTATAAGATTTTGTATGTAAGTATTTGTGTGGAAATTATCAACACAATAAAGATGACACCCATGCAAGACACAATTCATACCAAAAGCACTCATGTCTACTAAAGAAGTTTTTCTTGATAACTCTTCACACCCCAAAAATAATGTAAGTTCATCATGTTGATTATCAGTGATTGCGTTACCACAATCTCAGCTTGCAGTACTCATTGGATTAGAAAGGTTATTATTATGGCCTGAGCATTGAAAATTGAAATGACCCACTTCATAGCAGAGGTTACAAATAAAAGGGTAGAGGGCACAATTTTTTTAACAAGATCATTTAGAGCCTTATACCACGTTCTAGTTTTTTCATTCCAGTGGGTGATACAATATTCTTCTTCCATTTGATTCTTCTCACAAGGTCTATGCATATCACAAAAATTAACATGCTTATAATAAATAGTACTTTCAGAAGTTTTGAGCATGTTTATTGCAATCATTAATAACATTTTCATTTTCCATCAAGTGTCTTTAAAAGCTTCATGATACATGTCCCATTTTTCTTTAGGAGCATTAATATGGTAAGCAAAGGCTCTATAATATCTAACAAGAATTTGAGGATCAAGACCATATTTAGCACTAAGCTCTTGAAAATCAGCAGTTTCAGCGAAAGAGACTTAATGCAATCATACTCGTAGTTTATACCTGGTTCTTTACCTTTGTTGTTATCCCAATATTTGGTATTGCTTTGAATTGTTTCAAGAAGATCCCACTTAGCTTTTACCTTCTTACTTGTGAAGGATCCCTTTGAACAGGTATCTACATAGTCCTTGTAATGTCCCGAAAGCCTTGCATAAAAAATATTGATAATAATATTACTAGGGAGCTCATGAATGGGACATTTGAGTATTAGTGACTTCAATCTTACCCAAGCTTGGGCAATACTTTCTCCATCATGAGGGTGAAAATTATAAATATAATTCCTATCTTTATGAATTTCATGAGGAGGATAAAATTTAGAGTAAAAGAGAGATTCAAGTTCCTTCCACTCCAAATGATGAGGATCATCTAGTAGCTCATACCACTCCCTTGCTTTGTCCCTAAGTGAGAAAGGGAATAACTTCCTCTTAACTTGGTCCATTGAAATACCTGCACACTTGAACAACTCGCATAATTCATGTATAAAGAGTAAATGATCACTAGGATGGATAGTTCCATCTCCAAAATAGCAGTTATTCATAACACGTTCAACAATTTCAATAGGTATTTTAAAAGGGACACTTTCATTATGTGGATTTAAAATATCACAAGTATCATTAGAATTACCACATATGGGAGATACAGTATCATCAGAGCAAATTTTCTTCCCTAAAGCTCGGGGAACTAAAAAGATCTTTCTCATAAAACTAGCTTCCCCAAGCTTAGACGTTTCCATACCATTAGTAACAATGGTGTTCAAAAAATTCATACTAATAACATTGCTATTAGCATGCAAAGAAAGTTCCATAGGTTTTTTAATTTTCTTTTCAAACCACTCAAGTTCTAACTTAGGAAAAATACTAAAAAGCTCTCTATTTTTGTTGTTGTTTTCCATTAAGCCTAACTAGTGAAAACAAGAAACAAAAAGACAAAATTACAGAATCTAAAGGAAATAACTTCGAGCACTCACACCGGAGGATGTGAGTACCTTTTACCTTACCTCCCCGGCAACGGTGCCCGAAAATAACTTGACGGTGAGGTAAGGTAAAAGCCCAAAACCTCCCCGACAACGGCGCCCGAAAATTCTTATATTCTTATAGACAGTTGTTGGACCTCCAAGTGCAGAGGTTTGTAGAACAGCAGCAAGTTTTCCTTAAGTGGATTACCTAAGGTTTACCGAACTCAGGGAGGAAGTGGTCAAAGGTATCCCTCTCAAGCAACCCTGCAATCAAGATACAAGAAGTCTCTTGTGTCCCCAACACCCAATACATTTGTCAGGTGTATAGGTGCACTAGTTCGGCGAAGAGATAGTGAAATACAAGTGGTAACGATGCCAGAAAAGAGCTTCTGACTTGTTATCGTGGGAGAGACTAAAGGCAAACTGAAATAAAGATGGTAGCAAGCAAACATGCAATAGATCTAGATGCAAACGGTGTTTCAATGTTTATAAACAAGGCCTAGGGATCATACTTTCACTAGTGAACACTCTCTCATATAAATATCCTCTCTTTGTGATACTACTCTTAACTACTCTCCGGTTGGACACTCTAATCCACGGTAGGGCTATAATAGCACTCCTCAAAGTCCGCCTTTCCCAATTTAGATAACTCCACACTGTCACCTTGAGTGCTAGGTGGTTCCAACAAACACCACAATTTCATAGAGACATCCAACTCCAAATATAACTCATAACAAATATATATAATCAAGCTTAAGTGCCACACATGGCATGCATGCTGTCACTTTCACACACATGGGAAAAGCATAAATCTATTAAAGCACGATGAGTATTTATGTAGACTCTAGCCTAAGTGCCACCATGGTGTGCACGCTGTCACTTTCACACACATGGGGAGAGCAGAGATCTATTAAAGCACTTGAGTAGCAAGGTATATATACTTGATTACAAAGCGCATGACTACAAAAAGATCATGCATAGAGAGATATGAAATCATAGCTACCGGTAGAGCCCTTAGCCTCGAGGAAGAACTACTCCCTCCTCATCATGGGAATCAGCAACAGTGATGGAGATGATGGTGGAGATTGATGGAGATGGCTCCAGGGGCACTTCCCCATCCTAGCAGGTGCCGGAACAGAGACTTTCTGTCCCCTGAATCTCCCCTTCGGTGGCGGCGGCACTATGGAACTTTTTGTGGCTTTCTGGTCGATCCTCTAGGGTTTTCTCCTCGGGAGGCTTTTATAGGCGAAGGAGGCAAGGTCGATGGAGGGCCAGTGGCCCACACCCCCTATGCGCGCGACCAGGGTGGGACCCGCGCCCACCTAGGGTGTGGCCACCCTGGTGTCCTCCTCCGTATCATCTTTGATTTTCCGTATCGTTCAGGGGAAATATGTACTTTGGCTTTTGTCCCATCCAATTCTGAGAATATTCATTTTTTAGCTTTCTAAAACCAAAAACAGCAGAAAACAGGCAACTGGCACTATGGCATCTTGTCAATAGGTTAGTTCTAGGAAGTGTATAAAAATACATCAAAGTGTATACAAAACATAGCAACGTTGATAGTAAAAAAGCATGGAACATCAAAAATTATAGATACGTTTATGACGTATCAGCCACCTCTTAGTGGATCATGTGCTTGCCGTGAGGCGGGTGCGCGGGATAATAGGGTGAGGCCTTTCATGGAGCTGGTGGTCTTAGTACCTCCCATCCCTCCAAAGGAGACGTACTTCCCCTCAAAAGGAAGGAACTTTGGGAAAACATATCCATGTCTACTCTTGGTGACTTCTATCCTTTACTCATTATTGTCTTGATGCTTGCTTGCTTGCTTGTCATATAGGGTCTCTCACTTAGTTGCATATCTAGAGAACTTACTTTATGTCAATCCTTAAATAAAAATAAAAATTGAGTAGCGCCTATTCACCCCCTCTAATCGCTTATACCGATCTTTCACCATACTCGTCACCCGGCAGGTGTCAACACCCGGATTTTTAATCCCAGATGCCTGTTATGCCATACATCGCAATCCCAGGATTACCATTTTTGTGAGACATAGCAGATTGGATATCACAGTACATCATCCATTACAAACCATACATAAGGTCTTACACAAATACGGATCTCATGATCCAGTCTTAATACAATTCAAGCAGCGGAAATAACGTAATAATAACGATAGACTAGGCGAGGCTCCATCTTCATGGTCATAGGCAATGCTGACGATGGGAGATGATCCTAGTTGTCGTAACCTTCCTGATGTCCTTCTTCCTGATAGTCCTCCTCATAGTCTGGCCATGGGAATAGCCAGATACAAGCCATGAGTACTCTTTAAGTACTCGCAAACTAATACTAACAAGTGAAGTGGTTTTGAGTAGGAAGTACTAGGCTCTAGGTTGTTTTGCAAAAAGCCAGATTTATCTCAGAAGCAAAGAAAGCTAGTTGAAAGTTTTATATCACCTAAGTGGGAACTTGAGTTTCATATCACAACTCTGTTGTGGTCAAGTCAAAGTCATAAATCATTTCAAGTCATTTTGAAAACATCCGATGACAGAACAGTATGGCCACTCCAACTGTCCATAACCGTGGACGTGGCTATTCAAATAGTTTGACACTCTACAGAGGTGGTACAATTTCACCACAACATTCGATACATCCGTCAGGAACAATCCCGAATTCACCATACTCAGTATGCGGATCATCAATCCTAACCTTTTAATTACACGCCCTAGTATAGGCACCTCTCCTATGAGTTTGGCCTCCCAACCATGATCAACTGTCATCTTGGAAACTACATAGGTGGACAATCTTCACAAGGTAGCCTCAGCTCAAACCTTGGCCGCAAGGGAACCCATACTAAGGTATATAAATTTCCAGTCAAGCCCTACCCAAATTTTGAGTATTGTGGTTGTACGGTAAAATTGGAATGGTATCGCATCCAGACAACCATCAGTTTTATAAAGGGCTAAGGCTCATGCCTTAACATTTTCATCATCAAAATCAGCTGGTGTTCAAGAACAAATGGCAAAAAAATTTAGTAGAATGACTCATCATTCTAGGGTTTTCATAACCATTTCCACCAAGTATTCCCATCTAAAGTTGATCAAGTTTTATACTTAGCCCTAGCATCTACAAGTGGGGGTAAATACTAATGAGGGGTGGTAAACAAGTGTGAACTAGCTAAGTTCAATCTCATGCCTCAGGATGACATCAACATTATCTAACTTAGGCCAAGTTTTATGCTCTTTATGCTACCTTCAATTATCCTTCTAATATATACAAGTCACCAAGTAAACTCAAATAAAAGCTTTGATAAAGAAATAAAATACTAAGCTTGTAAGTAAAACTAGGATTGGGTATCATCAAATGTATCTAATCAAGCATGCTTAATGCATTGCATAGGTTACCTAACTTTCATAATTGCAAGTGTTAGCTTGCCTTGTGCAGAGTAGTGGTTGAAGTTCTCCTCGGCTTCTTCCTCTTAGTATCCGCATTCCTCCTCGTATCCTTGGTCGGTACTAGCGTCTATAAATAAATACGAGGTACACAATCACCAAACAATACTTAACTATTTCTATTTATCACACCAAGGTTTTCACTAGATGATATAGGATCATCACAAACATTACAACCATTAAGGCAATTAGTTTTAATTCCTTTATTTTAGAAAGGTAATTTCTACTCATTGAAAAACTACTTAAGATTTAATATTCTCCATCTAAAACATGGGATCATGTTGACACATGTCATCACCACATATTTCAGTACATGGGAATGTGATTTAAAGTGGTGTCACAATTTAATAAGGTTTAACCTTTTTATTTTAATTAAATAAAGTGACTAGAAATGCCTGTGAGGCATTCTTTTATTACTTGATCATTATTTCTGCAAGTAAACCTAGATATTTTTATATATTCAGAAAGGTATTGTTAAATGTGATTTTTGAGAGTTGGAATCAACTCAAAAGCTTTTGTGGTTGAATTTTGAAAAATGTTTGAATGCATAAAAGCTCCTGCCTTGTTATTTTTACAATAGGTGATCTACAAATACAATTGGTTTGAATCCAACGGGCTTGGATTAAGCATTCCAATACCTTTCTAACAAAATTGGTTTCATGCATTTTGGTTCAGTGAATCGAGCTGGGTTGATTTTTGAATCTAGATACAAAACTGAGTTTGAAACTAAAAGAATAAACCTAAATTTGAATTACTGGGTCGCGCGGGAGGTTAACTGGGCCGACCCACTACGCACAGTGCGCGCGGGATGATTAAGTGGCTGTCCCCACTCGTCAGTGAGACAGAGGGGTGCGAAGCAGTATGGGTGGATGTGGACCGCACGATCAAGCTCTAATCCTACGGCTGCGGTTCATCGTCCACGTCGGGCAACGCCGGCGAGAAAGAACCCTAGCGTGGCTAGTGGGGGTCGTGGGAGGCTCATCGGGGCTCAGGCGATGGTCGGCGATGGGGGCGAACGACAAAGTCGACAACAACGATCCTCCTGGTACCGGAAGATCCTCCTAGGGCGGCTCCAATCGATGGCGCCCTTCTCCTCCAGCAGCGGCATACTGCGGCCAAATTCCGGCGATGCGCTGCTTGCCTTGCTCCGGGAGTGAGGTGGGGTGCTTCTGAGAGAGGGGGGAGTGAGATGGTGTGAAGAATTCGTGCTGGGGTGGCTTCTATTTATAGTGCCTGAATGTAACATTCCAGCATTAGAGCTTAGAAATAAGCTGAACACAGATGTGTGCATTGCATTCATGTAAAGAAAATCCGAAGAATTTTCGCGCTTTTAAACAAAACTTGTCAAAGTGATTGAAGCTTCTCTCAACTTGATGGAATTGAGGTAGATCATCAAGTTGACTGTGATAAGTTTCAATATGACCTTTGCTAAAACCTTAGTTTGGTAAAACATGATATGATCTAAGGGTAGATCAAATATAATAAAATGTTACTTATAATGCATTGCTTAAATAATTAATATCTACTCCTTCAAGGATCATATCATAATATTTATCACAACAACTCATAAATGCCAAGTTAAGATTACCATTCAAGTAATAAGAATGTAATGACTAATTTTGACCTATCTAAGTCTTATCTATTCTTACTATGAGCATCATGGTAATACCTAATATTAACTCCTTAGTGAGTTTGATGGAGTTAACTCACTCCTGTAATGATAGAAGATTTAGTTGGAATATATATTTATATGGTGATAAAGAATATTACAAGGATGAATATTGAAGATAGTTACCAGGAGTAATCCTATTAGATTAAGTAGGCATAGTCCATGGATAACATGCCTTAATTAAATAGAGATACCAAGAAGTTAAATTCAATACAACTATAATGTTGTATTGATGAAAGATTTGGGTAGCCAACTGGAAACCCAAATTATAAAGGATCAAAGGATTATAATGATCATGCCTTATTCACCAATATTGAATGCTTATATCATGTATAAATGACATTGGTGGATAGAACATGATTAAACCCTAGTATAGATATGTTAGTCTAAGATAGCCATGATAAGTCACCATGATATGATGTGAATCTTGAATAAAAGATACTGGAGTAAATTAAATATAAGATAGTATGATTAAGATGATGTTAGGGCAACATTGGATTAAAGAAGTAGTATTTTCCTCTTTGGAAATACTAAGCACTTGAGGTGAAGTAGGATTTGATGTATACATCTATTGATGTGATATTAGAGAAGGATGATTAAGGAAGAGTATGAATGGATTTAAAAATAAATACTTGTTAGATTGGAGGTTATCAGTAGTAGAGTAGTTGATATAACCAAATATGGATATGATAAGATTATGAAAACTTTAGTGTCAAGCTCATTGGATTTATCAATGGGTTCAGAAGAATAAAAGGTGGATAAGAATATTCTTGTGAAGTAAAGCTCATCATGTTAACACATGATGATGGATATAGAGAAGTAATATATCTAGGAAAGGAATTCCTTAATTAGAAGTCTAGGATTGTGAATTATGGAAAATAAGAATTCTGGATAAAACACTAAACCCTAAATCTTTAACCAAACATAAAATCTATTTCATCTGATTGATCTATCATCTTGTTTCCACAATGGGTTATAGGAATATTTTCCTATAGCAAATCATTTAAGCACATCTCTGTCAATTCCAAATATCATAACCATATGTGCTTAGGACTTATCTTTATCAATTCATTTCCATAATACCTCTAGACAATAACTTTCTATTTTAAAAGGGGATATCATTAAAGATCACACACATGAATACAATTCATTTAGCCCTTAACCTTTATTCACATCAACAAAAGAATATAAGTATATTAAGAACCCTAAACCCTAGGGTAAGCAATTACAATTCACACCCTAACTCTTAGGCTAGTTATAACAAAATATAAACCTTGGTATTTATTAGATTCATGGGAATGATATTAACCATATTAAATCCTTAGGATATCATGCATCAAATAATGGTATAGGATCATTACATCAAATTTATATCCAAACTATAAATTCATTAAAAATAAAATTTGTAAATAGATAAGGAAATATTCCATAATAAAAATTCATGGTTTATTACTGAAACAAAATTTTAATAATAATGGCCCTCACAAAACACTAATTAAATATTGACTCCCATGAATGGAATAAAGAAAATAAATTATAAAGATTCACAAAATAAATTTCAATAAATATTATTTGTTGTTTCAAGTATTCAGCAAATAAACCCCATAAGGAAATTTAAATCAAATGATCTAATTCAAATCTAAAAATGAAAACTGAATATTGAAAATGTAAAAGAAAAGGAAAAGAAACAGATTAGCGTAGTTCTTGGCCGAGGCCCATTTCTCTCCCTACCTATCCACCGCCCAGTAGCATCCTCTACTCATTTCGACACGGTCCAACAGCAGCCTATTCTGGTCCAGTACCCCTTCGCTCTTTCTATTCGTCGTCGTCTCCGTCGACGGATGCGGGAAGCAGCTCGCTGTCGATCTCCGTCGCGTCGACGAGCGTCAAGATGCGTGCCGCCGCTCTAGGGGCTCTATAAGAAGGTCACAATGTCGCGTGGAGAAACCCTGCATGCCACTCTTTCCTCTATCCCTTTCTTCCTCTCAAGTTTCTTGCGGCAACCGAAACCCTAGCCACCGCCATCATCAGTAGAGTTCGTCCCGGAGTCCGTGGGGTGGTCGAGGAGAAGCGCCAGCATGCATAGATCATCTGTGAGGAACGCAGCATCAAGGGGAGGTCGGGGCGATCGAATTTTGTCGTTCCCTTTCATCGACCTTCGTCAGAATTCTCGTCGGAGAGTCCACATCCGACCACACCAGGCCTCAATGATCATCGTACGAGAATCAGGGTAATCTCCTGGTTCGAAAGAACCCTCTCCTGGCCCTCCTCGTCCTCTGTACCGACCTATCACAGAGCGCCGCCGTGCTTGTTCCGTTGTCGTCGTCGCCGGTGAGGTTATAGACCGCCCCAGAACTCCGTGCCGCCGTTTTTAGGTAGCCTAGGAATAGGAGCTTCCGAATTGTGCTGGAACTCATCGCCGGATGCATCGTAGCACCGCCACCGTAGGGTCACCGACGTCGGTTGACCACCACCATGTGAAAGCCAGTCAAACCCTGGCGGGCCCTGCCTCACTAAGGTGGCGTGTGATGTGGCCCGTAGCCCATGTGTCATCCCCTATGAGTAAGCATTAGTCTAGTAACAAATGTATTTGCTAGATCAAAGTTTAAGGCGTGGCCACTGGCCCACTGGTCAGTGACTTGGGTAGGTTTAGTCTAGGTGTAAAAAAAAATTATGTCTGTTTAGTAAATTGGTAAAATAATATTAATTCAAATATAAATATTTCTTGAAATGTAATAAAGGAATTAAAACTTGTTTAATTAATAACTTTTGATTTATAATTCAGAAAAATGTGAATAATATATGAAAATTTGTAGAAAAATAAAATATATAACTTAAAACTATTATCAAACATTATTATGTTAACAATTCAAATAATTATTATTTCATAAAGATTTTATAAGTTTTAATACTTTGATAAATCATATTTCAATATTAGTAAATGTTAAAAATATAAATAAAATACCAAAAATCTTAGAAAAATAAGAACTATAATTTAAAACTATAAGCATGCATTATTATTGCACTTAATTAAATATTTATATTTATTAAGTTTTTATAAAGTATTAAACATTGTAAAAATCATATCTTATTATTTATAAATCATAAAAATAAATGTAATATACCAAAATAATCACAAAAATAATACCTACATATTAAAAATATAATATCCTACTTTTTAGTTAAATAAAACACTTTAACAACTTGAATTTAAACCCATTTCCTTAATTGATTATTAAGATAAGGGTAAATAAAAATTACTAATACTTCTAAAATTAGCCAATTGAGCCTGATAAATAGTAATAGTCTTAAAAGATTGATAATATGAAGTTAAAATGGTTCAACACATTTTAAATACAATTTGATTGGATTATCCTTCAATAATAAGTGTAGATTATTTTATAAAAGGGGTTCTTATTTAATATAAAATCTCCAAGAATAATTTGTAGTGAAATAAAACCTAATCCTTTACTTTAACCACAAGTTTATCAATATACCAAAACCCTATAGTAAATTCATAATTAATTAAGTAATATTATTCCTTAGATACAAGCCATAACCATATCCTTATAAGGAGATAAATCCTTTTGTACATTTATAAGGTTAGGAAACCACTATTCAAATGGAAGTGTTACCACTCTTAAAGTATCCTTAGGGAAACTTTATGAAGTGAACAAGATATAAATAACATAATCAATATACCCTAAGTCCATTTATGTCTTTAAAGTTAACTTTAGTCTACAATACTTTAAATACTATGCTAAAGATTTTGTTATATGTTTCATAGTTAACTTTGGTCTATTTTAATTAAGACCTAAAACATCTCAAGTCTAGGCTATTAAAGCAAGCATCAACAACATCAATCACCTTTTTATCAATCATATTCTAAAAGCTATCAGGATGGTTTAAACCATAGTAAAGAAGTCTTTTCTTCAAATGTTATTATTTTTGCCACTTCAAACAACAAATGAAAATTAATAATAATCACATTACATTATGCTTTACTTGTATACTTAGAATTGATAACACTTAAGTTCTTTATAAATGTCATTACTTGTAAAGTAAGATTTAAAGATAAGGCAATTCTTATATAAGTAGCCTTTGAGTAGCATTCCACATTCGTGAATCTTATTGTTGTATACCATTATAATTACATGTTGTTTCACACACACTCACAAGCCTTAATAAGAAGCACAAGTATGAAACGTATCTAAAAGGACAACACATTCTAAAGTAACCATTTCCAGTATCCAAAACCTAGAACAACGTTATCCCCGGGATTCGAGTTTATCAACTTGCATTACATTACTTATGCATAAAAGCATTTTGCTTCTTTAAACATTAGTCCTTACCGGACCAATGATGCTGATTTCAGATATTGGATCTTATATTGTCTTAAAGACCGTGAGTGCATAATCTTGTAATCACACAAGGCAAGTTCACACTTGCTCATGTCCTTTGATTATTTTCAGTAAAGTATTTTTCAAATCCAGTGTTGTCATCACATGCATTTGAAAAAGGTTAGAAAACACTATTTTCATAATAATGTGATTATAGGTTATTTACCATGAGGTAATAACCTACTATGAAAGTTCCCGTGGTAAAGGAACATATTATCTAGGACTTAACAACCAATGTTGCCAGTGATTCTTGCGCCGTATATTACGCATTGACCATGAGATTTGGAATGGGACGAAGAAGTCAGCTGTATCTTTTCCCTCTCGCATGGAGCCGGATGTGCGGGTCATGGCTGTTATCACTCGTAGTGTGCATATTAATTGGTAATTCGTAGAGGATATGTAGCATATGGGTGGGAGCCCTCAACGTTCCACGATAGTTCTGGTATCTGAATGGTCTGTACTGCCAATAGCCGTAATTCAATAGGTGGGCTAGCTTACACCAAGGAGACATGCGGGGTCACGAAGAAGGCAATGATTGGCTTGGATCTTAGGTTGGGCCTCAAACCAAGGAAGTTTGAACGGGGACATACTCCCGGCCGTGCAACAAAACCTAAGGTCTCTCATGGGTAAAGTAACGCACCTCTGCAGAGTGTAAGAACTGTAACTTGTTACTCCCTGTTCCGGGAAGGAGCTGCGAACGCGGCGGGAAAGGAACTCCATGAAAGTTCTGGTAAACCCGTGAAGGCTGAAGGACATAGCTTTTCAGAATAAAAGCAACCTTTGAAGAAATGTTTACGAAAACTTGCATTGCCTACGACCTATGGTCCGTGGCTATAGATATAGTGCATCAAACACTCCTTTTCTAGTGAACTTGCTGAGTACGCTCCAAGAATCATCATCAAAAGCTAAAGCTCTTCAAGGAAGTCAATATATACATCAACTCAAGTGAAGACGAATTTACTGATTAGATAGTAATATAATCTCTAGCCATAGAACCTATTTCTGTAGGGTATTGCTATAGCAGCAATGCCAGACCATTAGTTAAAATACTAGTCTTAATAGTTTGATAGTGTTTGAGTTGTTTATTTCTGATTCTTCTTTGTAAGAAGTTTCTTTCTCTCTCTCTTTAACCTAGAGTGTTCTCTGGATCTTGTGTAAAGAGTTGAGTTGTAACCTATAGTCATGTCTTGGACCTGTTGTGTTTCTGTTGTACCACTCTGAGGGATGTAATACTAGTGAACGGTGTTTCATTAGTGTTATGTCAACGACTATAGTGTACTACATCATTCAGTGTTATGCTGGGCCACCGTAGTTGGTATTAGAGCATATGCTTTGACCTTAGGATTAAAACCCTTTTAGGAAGATCTGTAGGTTGGATAGTGACTATAGGATCCATCTTATCTAAACCAAATATTCTTATGACTTGTGATGAGTATCCACTTGAGGATAACCTTGTCACACCTAAGTCAGATGCTTAAGTCATTCTTTCTTAGGAGTAATTATTTTATATTTTCTCAGTATAGTGCTATTTAGTGTCTTCTGAAGGAGACATAACCCACCAAGATACCGTAGGAAAGCTAATTGGTCATAGTAGATCAGGATAAAGTGTAAGACATCAGAAGGAAGTAGTCTTAATGTTGATGTAATGAGTAGTAACCATGTGGGATTCACTTGAGAATTCTATGTGATGAAGTGAAATCATGCTAATAATCAATGGTAGTACAATGAGAAACAAAGTCATCATGGTGAGATTAACTCCTAAATCATGATGTATAGGTAAAACATAATAAGATCATGGTGAGATTAGCTCTGAAACCATGATGTAAGTTTAAGTATGACAAGTACTTAGTGAGTTATCTTGGAGTAGAAGTATGAAAATACCATTGTAGGGCTATGATAGAAGTTTTAGGTGTTGAAAATTTCTAATAATCTTTGGTTTAAGTTAGCAAATAGAATCTGAATAGTCATTTGGAGTGACCATGTGAGGTTAGCTACTAATAAATGATAGGTTGGTTATATTATCCATTCCAAGAGCGAGACTAAAGGTTAGTCAAAACCAAATTGAGACCACTTTGCTTAAGATTATCCCGTTGCACTTGAGAAATGTGGGTAAATATTGAGATAAAGAATAGTTTGACTCTTTGTGCTAAGTATCACAATGTAAACCTATATGAGGAGGTGTCATATACTACACAACTAAGCCTGAATTCTAGAGATATTATACTCAACTACTATATTCCGGGCTTAGAATATTGTGTGTTATATGTGCCACATTTGGATTTATTGATTTTTCTTGGATCTTCTTGTTTGACTAGATCTGTACATGAAGTTTGACTTGATGTGAAAATGCATGTTGCAACATCTAGTTATTACTTGATGTTATAGACCTAGATAGGATTGGGAATTCGTGTAAGGGAGTGACGATTTCCAAAGACCAAGATGAAGACTTACATGAAGAATGAAGCCAAGTGTAAGGAGTATCAACACAATTTGAAGGTTGAACCAAGTTTTGATCATTGCTAAATAACAATAAGAAGGAAGATTAGTGTAGAAGATATATGGATCAACAAGAAGTGATGAATTTAAATTCACCCAAAGTAGGTAATGTTTCTAAGAAGTTAATGGAGTAATTGTACTAGTTCATGGTAGTATCATGAATAAGTACAAATAAGAATCCTTGGAACTAAAATGGTATTCAAGCTCTGAAAATTCAGAGAGAATGCCATAAGGATGTTGGAAGCCGTAGGGTAATACCTACAACCTAGGATGATCCGTATCTGGTATTTGATCCACAGTTGGTATCTTGTCCGTAGCCGGTATTTGGTTGACATAGTTAACCAGATCATCTTAAAAGTTGCATAAAGAGCATAAAACTTGGCCTAAGCTAAGTAAGATCTAAAGGAGTATAAAATTTTAAAGCGACCGTCTTTCAAGACTCTTCGTGAAAATTGACCTATAAAAGAGAAAATGTCCAAATAGTAAGTAAGACAAATAGTGCTGAAACATTCACTTCAGAGATCCACAATTGTATGGATACACCGTACAATCTTTCATAAGACCCTAACTTGGTAGAGTATAAGATGGATAGAGACCAATATTCTAATTATAAAGCCAATGGTTACTATATAGATAGTTTGACAACTATTAGTAAACCCTAAGGGGGAGAGTAAACAATAGAAATTGAAGTATTGCTATCTGACTTTCCGAATAAAGGTTGGAGCAAAGGACTAACCTACAACAATAGCAAGCCTTATTTTCATAAGGTTAAAAGAAAGTCATTATTATAAAAGTACTTAAGATAATAACAAAAGTTTGTCTAAAAGCCTGATAGGGTAAAATCTTGAAGTAATAAAATAGAATAGTCCTAACAGACTAATTCTAAAAGAAACAAATCTTAAGTGACCCTTAAGAGGGAATAAAACATATCCAATTGGATATGTGTAGAGAAACAAGAAATTCCAATGGGTATGGACTAAATGAGTTCAAATCCAAACTCTGTAAGGATCACCAGTATGAACCATACAATAACAAATCAAAAGTTAGTCTTTTGACCATAGTTATTGTTTAATAAAATTTAAAACCCCGTTTTAGTGAAACTTCCTAGACCTTGCATAATACCGTAAGAAAATTCGATGATCAAGTGAAGGAGTTGGATTAGGATACTTAATTAGGATAAGGAACTAAAGAAGAGACCCCAAATTAAGGAGTTTATAATAAGGAAATATTCCTAAGGGAGTAAAGTAAAAGAACTTTAGAGTATTGGAGACACCAAGTTAAAGATTGTTGAGTATGATGAGGATTCAAGGAAAATATTTGGATATGGAATATTACAATCATTCCATTGAGGTTACCAGGGATTTGAGACATATCGTAATAAATGCAAGACAATTCCTTACTCCGAAACGTGAGAGTATGCGAACTTCGAGGATGAAGTTTATTTTAAGGGGGAGAGTTTGTAACATCCCAGCATTAGAGCTTAGAAATAAGTTGAAGACAGATTGAAAGAGCATTTTTCTATCCCTCGGATTTTGATGTTTGATAACAATACACTTATCGATTTAACCGTGTACTAAGTTTATCACAGGATTGATAAAAGAAGGCACAAGTCATGGCATAGCATTTTCCCCTTGCAGAAACTTATGTGTCAACCGGTAGTCTGGGACACAGAACAGACTACCGCTTGACACCGGTACTACCGGTTCTAGTACCGGTTGGCACTGATCAAAAGAGAGAAGTGTGAGTACTAGTCAAGACCATCGGTACCACGGATGAGCTAAGCGGTACTACCGCTTGAGGCGGTCGTCAGCTCATCGATCAGCTGCATCTTGACTCAGCACCTCCCTCTCGTTTTGGTCGATCAAGCTATTTTGGGACCGGTACTACCGCGCGGACCGGTAGTACCGCTTACTACGTCCGGTACTACCGCTTTGGGGTAGTACCGCAAGGGGGTACCGCCCAAGACTGAAGAATTCAGAAGAACAAGGTCACCACCGGTACTTTGTCCCAGATCGACCGTAGTACTGCTTGCAAGCTTGCAGTACCATCTGAGTACTACCGGTCATTTAATGCTCCAATGGCCATATATTTCGTGGAGGGGTATAAATACCCCTCCACCTACCTTGGGACAAATTGCTCAGCTCATTAAAGTCATTCCCCACCATTGGAGTCCATTGGAGCCACTCAAATTCTCAAGATCTCATCATCCAACCACCCAAAGTCCTTGATCTTTGGGGAATCGAAGGAGGAGTCCCCGATCTACTACTTCACCAAAAGAGATCTTCATTTCCCCCTCATTTCATTGAGGGCCCCTTTGCTCTAGTGTTTTGTTGGAAACCCTAGCTCTTGTTTTTGTTCTTACAATCTTGTCTTTGATTGCTTTGACAGCTTGCTTGTATTTGGGAGCCTCCGATTAAGTTGTGGATGTGTGCCCCAAACTTGTAACGGTGCCGGCTTCCACCTTGAAGGTTGCCGATATAGTGGAAGGTGAATCGATCCCATTGGGGTGAGATTCATCGGAGAACAAGGGAAGCCTCTCGTGGCGTTGGTGGTTTGAAACCACCCCCTCTCCAAACGTAGACGTACTTCCCCTCAAAAGGAAGGAACTACGGGAAACAAATCCTTGTGTCTCCGCGTCCACTTTTCGGTTACCTCTATCCTTTACCGCACCTTACTTACTTGTTACTACTTTATGTTGTGGTAGCCCTTGCATTTTGTCATATAGGTAAATTCACCGTAGTTGCATTATCTAGGGAATTTACCTTATTGTCAAACCTTAATTTGAAAAAGAAAAAAATTTGAAGTAGCACCTATTCACCCCCCCCCCCTCTAGGTGCCCATACGATCCTTTCAATTGGTATCAGAGCCTCGGCTCTTTATTCGGGCTTTACCGCCTAAGAGAATATGGGTAGCCAAGAAGGGGATGGTGGTAGTGAGTCAACTCCGGTGACCATGGAAGATCTCAGAAACTTGGAAACAAGATTGAGCTCTTCCTTGGTCAAAGAAGTCAAGAAGATGCTTGAGCAACTTCTTAAAGACAAAGATGGCTCATCAACCCCATCCCCTCAAGAGGAACTACCACCCGCACCTAAAGGGAATACTCCGGTATCCCCCGAAGGTATGGTGGTAGGGGATAAACTAGACAATGCTAATTCCTCCACACGACCTGATGGGGGGAAGGGCGAGCACCGTGATTCTTGGTACTCTCCTGATCCTGCCATCCCTCACCCTCATGTGTACAATAGAGGTGACCCACCTAAGCTTGAAGAGTCTGCTACTTTTGCTCAATGGCAATCACTAATGAGAACTCATATGCGCAGCTCTTGCATTGAACTATGGAACATCATCGAGCATGGACTCTTTATTGGGGATCCAAACAACTTGACAAGAAGAGAGGTTGTCAATAGTCAACTCAATGCCACTGCTTTGCATATGATTCAACAAGGATTGGGAACAAAGGATTATCCACACATTGAGCACTTTAGCATTGCCAAGGAAGCTTGGGATGCTCTCACTGTGTTGTTTGTTGGAAATGAGAGTATGAGGAGGAACAGATATGATGCTCTAAGCAATGAAGCCGAAGGTTTCTACATGAAAGAAGGTGAATATCACGAAGACATGTATTGAAGGCTCAAGACCACCGCCACCGCTTTTAGAAATGTGGGTGCCTCACATGTGGATGATGCATGGATAAAAAGGAAATATGTGAGTGCACTCATGCCTTTTGAGCCCACCGAATTGAAGAGCTTACAAGGAAGACACAACTACCATCTCATGACCTCAAACGAAGTTATGCAAGATATGGCCGCTTTCAAGGTCGCCGCCAAGAACGCCAAAGATGCCCGTGCTCGTGCCCTCGGTATGAGAAATGTGGTCAATGTTGCTTTAAATTCCAAAGCTGTGGACTTTGAAGATGAAGAAGATAGTGATGAAGGCCTCTCCTTGAACCATCCCGATGATGTCAAGATTGCTCATAGTCAATATATGGTGTTCTATGCAAAGAACTTTTGGAAGAATCCCGCCAAGGCCAAGATGGAAATGCAACGAAGAAGCAATCCAAATGGGAAAAGAGAGAATGCCACTAGGTTGAGAACTTGCTTCAATTGTGGTGACCGCTACCACTTTGTGGCAAGCTGCCCCTATGAGAAGAGAGAAGATTATGGTGGGAAGCTTGTGTTGAAGAAGACTCTCAAGGCACCCTACAAGAAACCTTTCATCAAAAAGAACCCCATCAACAAGAAATCGGGAGAAATTGTCTTGATCACTCATGAAGAATACTCCTCCGATAATAAAGATGATGAAGATGAGGAAGAAGAAGAAACCTCACATGGTATGGCGGCTCTAGCCACCACCTCTACTCCGACACTCTCACTCTTTGACTCTCCAAATGAGAACTCTTCCTCCAAGGACGCCACTTGCCTTATGGCAAGAGGAACGGAGGTATCCTCATCATCCCACTCTACTCAATTAGATAATGATGAAATTGATGATGAAATGTCTCTTGATGTTAAAAAGGAACTAATTGCCTTTGATGAGTTCATGACTAACCTAGAAGGTGATGCTAAACTACATTTTGGGAACATCTTAGACCAACTCTCCCACACTCAAGAACTTCTAGATGTTAGATGTAAACTTGGGCATGAACATATGATTGAACTAGAGGCTTTAAGCAATGCTCTACAAGAAGGACAAGAGACTAGGTTGTCCCTTGAGTCAAAACTTGAAGGGCTTGATGAGGCCAATGACATCATTGTTAACAAACTCATTAAAGAGCGTGATCATGCTATTGCTAAATACAAAAGAGCTAAAAAGGACAAGGTTGAGTTTGGTGTGGTTCATGAAAAACTTGCCGAGGACTTTAGCTTGCTTAACAAGGCCCAGAAAGCCTTGGAGAGTGAACTCTTGTCTCTCACAAAGTCCCATGAAACGCTTCAAACTCAATTGGCCAATATTCCTTCACCTAGTAACTTCACTCCATCGAGTAGCACGACTATCCTTGAAGAGAATTCTAGGTTGAAGGGGGTGCTTGCGAAGACCACATTTCCACAAGGTAACAAGTCTATTGATGATCTTTTGAGCAAGCAAAGGCGTAGTGGTGATAAAGGGGGCATTGGTTTTGTCTCCAAAACAAAGAAGAAGAACAACAAGAAGAAGAAGGACAAGCCCGCACAAGAGACCAACAAGACCATTATGGGAAGTAAGACCACAATTGGCAAAACTATGTCTCATGATGATTTTGTGGAAAGTGCTAACCCTCACTATGTTCTAATGCGTGATTACTATGGTGATGTGTATGCACAATATGTTGGTCCTTATGATGGTTATATTGCTTGGTCTATTTGGGTTCCCAAGAACCTTGTTGCTAACAAAAGAGGACCCATTGAAAACTGGGTACCTAAAAACTAGCTTGATCTTTTGTAGACCTATGCTTCTGGAGGTTCAAAATGGGTTCTTGATAGTGGTTGCACTTGTCATATGACCGGAAGCTCGTCTATTGTCAAGGACTTGGTGTCAAATGAAGATCAAATCACCGTCACATATGCCGACAAGTCAAAATCTACGGTAATGGGTTTCGGCAAGGTAGTGGTGGCTCACGACATTACACTCGTGAACGTCATGCTTGTTGAAACCCTTGGTTACAATTTACTTTCTGTCCGTGCTCTTGGAAAGATGGGCTTTGCTGTCTTTATTGATAATGATATTGTGATCCTCATGTGGAGCAAGTCTCTCAAGGTCGCTTTCGTTGGGTACGTCGAAAATGACTTGTATGTGGTGGACTTTTCGGGGCAAGCCACTGCAGGTCCGATGTGCTTATACGGAAAGGCCGATGTGGGTTGGCTATGGCACCGTCGACTAGCCCATGTCAATATGAGAACTTTGCAAAGTCTCCATAAAGAGGGCCATATTGTTGGACTAAAAGAAAATGTTTCCTTTGCCAAAGATCGTGTTTGCAGGGCATGTGTTCTAGGGAAGATGCATGACGCTCCTCATAAGCCCACGAACCAAATCAAGTCTAACAAGACCTTGGAACTCCTTCATGTGGACCTATTTGGTCCTCCATCTCATGCAAGTCTTGGTGGGAAGAAATATTGTTTGGTGATTGTTGACGACTTTTCAAGATACTCTTGGGTTTATTTCTTCAAGTTGAAGAGTGAAACTCAGAGGACCTTTATCGACTTCATCAACTTGGTTCAACGGCAACACAATGTTCCCGTGTTGATTATAAGAAGTGACAACGGCACCGAGTTCAAGAACTACACCTTGAATGACTTTCTTAGTGATGAGGGATTAAGCATCAATATTCCGCATACACCCTCAACAAAATGGTGTGGCGAAAGGAAGAACCGGACTCTCATTGAGATGGCTAGGACCATGTTGGCGGAGTTTAAATCTCCATACAACTTCGGGCCAAGCCTCCACCGCTGCCATGCTTCAAACCGCTCTACCTCAAGAAGAAAATCAACAAGACTCCATATGAGATACTTACCGGTAACAAGCCCAACATCTCTTATTTCCGGGTGTTCGGTTGTAAGTGTTTCTATCTCATCAAAGGTGTTCGTTTGTCTAAATTCGAATCTAAAGCATTAGAGGGTATTTTTGTTGGCTATGGTCTCGAAACTCACACTTATAGAATCTATGACAAGCTCTCCGTCATAGAATCTTGTAGTGTGACCTTCGAAGAATATGATGGTCCCCAAGGGGGGCGTGTTGATGCTTGTGATGCAGATGTTGAAATGCCTCAGGATTCCATAGGAAGAATGGGTGTGGGTTATATCCGCCCCATTGAGGAACCCCTTATGGCGGATCGAGAAGAACTATGCTCCACTCGAGTGGAGCCCTCATCTTCACAACCTCAACATGCTCCATCTACCGAGGAGGACGTTGACTCAAGCCAAAGACAAGATGTGGACCCTCAACATAGTGATCAATGTGTGAACTCTAGTCAAAGGGAGCTTGGTCCATTTGATGGGGTGTCAAGTGGAGTCAAGTCAATTTGCCAAGGAAGATCCATCCAAGCTGTTTTGAGGGGTGCTCAAGTTGAGGCTAGAAGAACACTTGATCAAGACCAAGGTCAATCCGTGCCTTCCAATATAGAGAATGAATCCAATAATGACCAAGGTCAAGTTGATGGTCAAGACGAGGATCAAAATGATGAAGAGGGTCCTGCAAGAAACAATGAGGAGATCCACGCCCGTCGCGAAGCTAGAAAGGAAAGAATGTTGGAAATAAGAGACCACACTCTCCAAAATGTTGTTGGAGATTTAAGGAAAGGAATTTCCACACGAGCACAATTGAAGAGGTTCAGTGAACATCAAGCTCACATTTCCATGATTGAACCAAAGAAAGTGTGGGAAGCCCTTGAAGATTCGGATTGGTTAGAAGCTATGCACAAAGAGCTCAACAACTTTGAGAGAAACAAAGTATGGAAGTTAGTTGAGAAGCCAAAGGATTGCCGCAATGTTATTGGAACAAAGTGGATATTCAAGAACAAGAAAGATGAGCATGGGATTATTGTAAGGAACAAGGCTAGATTGGTTGCACAAGGTTATTCCCAAATTGAAGGCATTGATTATGGAGAGACTTATGCACCCGTGGCTCGCCTTGAGTCCATCCGTATCCTTCTTGCTTATGCGGCACATCATAACTTTAAGTTGCAACAAATGGATGTAGAAAGTGCATTCCTTTATGGTCCTTTGAATGAATTGGTATATGTCAAGCAACCCCCGGGATTTGAGGACCCCAACTTCCCAAACCATGTCTACAAACTTGATAAGGCGCTTTATGGGCTCAAGCAAGCCCCACGCACGTGGTATGAGCACCTTAGAGAGTTATTGTTTGACTGTGGCTTTGAGGTTGGGAAAATCGATCCCACTCTTTTTACTAAGAGGGTTAATGGGGAGCTTTTTGTATGCCAAATCTATGTTGATGATATTATCTTTGGCTCATCTAACAAAGCTTTTAATGATGAATTCTCAAAGCTTATGACTAGTAGGTTCCAGATGTCCTTGATGGGGGAGTTGAAAGTATTCCTTGGCTTTGAGATCAAGCAAGTTAGAGGAGGAACATTCTTCAATAAAGCCAAGTATACTCAAGATATGCTCAAGAGATTCAAAATGCAAGATTTGAATGGAGCCCCTACTCCCATGGCAACAAAGACTCATCTAGAACAAAATCCAAATGGTAAAGATGTGGATCAAAAGGTATACCGGTCTATGATTGGTTATTTGCTTTACCTTTGTGCATCTAGACCCGATATTGTGTTGAGTGTAGGTGTGTGTGCAAGATATCAAGCGGCTCCTAAGGAAAGCCATTTAATGGCGGTCAAGAGAATCTTTCAATATTTAGTTCATACCCCATTTTATGGTCTTTGGTACCCTCAAGGCTCAACATTCGCTCTTTGTGTATACACGGACTCGGATTGGGCGGGAGACAAGCATGATAGAAAATCAACATCCGGGGCTTGCCAATTCCTTGGCAGTTCCTTGGTATGTTGGTCTTCTAAGAAGCAAAATTGTATATCACTCTCCATCGCCGAAGCCGAGTATGTTGCTGCTGCTAGTGCGTGCACCCAATTGCTATGGATGAGGCAAACTTTAAAGGAATACGGTGTCCATTGTGACAAAGTGCCTCTTCTATGTGACAATGAAAGTTCCATCAAGATTGCATACAACCCGGTGGATCACACAAGGACAAAGCATATTGAGATTCGACATCACTTTATTAGAGATCATGTTGCTAGAGGTGATATTGATCTATCCTATGTATCAACCAAAGATCAACTTGCCGATATCTTCACGAAGCCACTTAATGAAGCAAGGTTTTGCTACTTGAGGAATGAACTAAATATCGTAGATTCTAGGAGTTTGACTTGATTATCTTGCACTCTCACCTAATACTCGACCCATGTTTGGTTTAGGTGTAGGCATGGACATAGGGGGAGTGCGGTCCTAATTGATTGGACTATCCCTCCCCCCATTATGCGCAAATTAAACAAAAATCATTCCTCTTAATATCATTTTGTGATATGTGAGCTCAATGATGAGTTTCGGTAATGGACCCAAGATATATCTTCGTGCAGCGAGTATACTCAAATATGGTGGCCTAGGCCACCGCCCCCTCTCAATCGAGAGGTTTGTTGTGCTTACTCATGTTTGTCACTTAGTTGTTTTGGTCTTCACTCTTAATTGCCATCTATTTGATTTGTCTTCATCTTTCTTAGTCGCATGCACTCTTGTTTGGTATTTATTTGTTTCTTCCTTTGTTTCTAGAGTGCATGGGCTTCTCAGCTCACCTATCTTAACCCAAGCCTCCGTACTCCCTCATGAAAACCCTCTCTCTTCCCGCACAAGAATCATCCTTGATCCCTGGCTTTGGACTCATATGGGACCGGTACTACCGGATGTGAGAGCGGTACTACCGCACCTGGGAAGTTCCCAGGTCGTCTCCTGGCAAAACTGCTCCAGGAACGGTACTACCGCCCGCATGTCCGGTCCTACTGGTAACCGGTACTACCGGTCGTAGAACCGGTACTACCGCTTCCAAGTGGTAGTACCGCTCCAACAACCGGTACTACCGGTTGACGGTTCCAGGTATATAATGGACGCGTGGGAAGAGGCACCCCTCAGTGCCTCATTATTTCCCACGTCCCCCACTCTCACCTGCGCCGCCACCGGAGTTCTTGAAGGCCCCGGAGCCCTGCTGCGCCCTCCTCCCTCCGAATTCTCCTTGGATTCGGCCTCCGGGCAGACTCCCACTCCTTTCCACCGCCATGGATCCCGGTACAACCGCCCCTCCTCTTCTTGTTTGATTTCCCCATTAGATCTAGGTTTTGGGCTTAGATATGTGGAGAAATTGACTACTTGCAAGGTTGTACTGCCATATTATTCCTTGTTACCTCGTAGAATCGCCTATTTAGCAGTTCATCCCGTCAATTGGGCCTGTTCCCGTCAGATCTGACAACTGGTGTACCGCTCAACCGGTAGTACCGGAACTTTTTCCGGTACTACCGCTTGAAGCGGTACTACCGGTTGTCAGGTCCGGTAGTACCGCTCCACTCTGACCACCATGTTATGCCCAATTTTTTGATTCTCTTGGTTGTTTCCTTCTTGATTCTTGTGTCCTTATCTCCGTGCTATCCTCCCTCGTGCTTTCACAGATGCAGGTGGTTCTCGGGGTGCACGGAAGCGCTCCAAGTCTGACCGTGAGATTGTTGAGGAAGAGACTGAGTCTGAGGAAGAAGTTATGCCATAGCCAAGACGCTGCCCAAGATGCCTACCAATCGAGGTGGTCGGGGTGGGAAGGGCTACCAAGCGCCATTTGGGCGTGTCGAGCCCTCCTCTCGCCCCTTCCACTAGGCGTACAAGAGTCTCAGCTCTGGGCCATCTGGGCCAAAGACACTCTCGACATCTCGAGGCAGAATTTAGGGCTCTCCATCGACAATGCATACTCCCACAGCAGGAGCGCGTTAAGGGCAGACAGTCTTTTCTATGATGACTTCCAAGAGCGTGTGTATCATGAGGTTCTTATGACCAATACCCAGCTGGTGGTGCCTCAGCAGTGGATTGACATGGGACACATTGACAAGAACTCTGGCTACTTTGGTGAAGTTAAGGAAATCTGCTCAAACCTTGGTATGCTCCCCATTATGGAGTTTCAGCATGACTATGATCCCCTACTCATCTGCCAGTTTTATGCAACTGCACACTTCCACAATGGCCGCAATCGGAAGTTTACCTGGATGACTCAAGGTGTTGTCAAGGAAGCTACGCTTGCGGAGTTTGCTTCCATATTGGGGTATGAGGACCGCGGCCGTGACATTCCTTGTGGTTTCCGCTGTCACATGCGGGAGAATCCCTCCAAAAAGGATGTTCTCCGACCTTTGTATATTCGACGCCGTGGGATTGCTGGCAAAATCAAGGATCTCCTCCCCACATATGACATTCTCCATCGCATTTTCCGTGAGACTGTTGCTCCTCGTGCGGGCAACAAGGACGAGATACATGGGTTCTTCGTTGACTTGCTGTTCAACACCTTCCTCAACAGAGAAACCGACCAACCTCTTGATGTGACAGACTTCATTTGGAATGAGATGGTTGCCGCTGCACACACTCGGAGGGTTCCACCATTTGCTCCTTACATTATGGCCCTCATTGTGTCCAAGTGCCCCGTCGTTGCTAGGACACTCTCCACTCGCTCTCTTGTTGTGCACAAGCCAAAGGTGAAGGGAATATGCCCTGAGAGGCAATAATAAATTGTTTATTATGTGTATTCCAAGTATATGATAGATGTTTATTTTGCATGCTATAATTGTATTAATACGGAAACGTTAATACATGTGTGTTTAATAAACAAACAGAAAGTTCCTAGTTAAGCCTCTCTCATAAACTAGCTCGTTGATTAACAAGATGATCAAGGTTTCCTGATCATGGACATTGGATGTCGTTAATAACGGGATCACAACATTAGTGTAATGATGTGATGAACATTCATCCGAAGTATAGCATTACGATCAAAGTCATTGAGTTTATATTGCTATAACAACTTACGAAGTGATCCTAATCCTTAGACCATGAGATCATGTCAATCACTAACAGGAAGAGTTTCTTGATAACATCAAACGTCACACCGAATGTGGGTGATTATAAAGATGGGTTCGAACTAATAAAGTGTTATGTTGAGGCTCATGGATCGAGAGGAATTTGTTCATCCCGATGACGGATAGATATACTGGCTGGGGCCTCTCGGTGATATCACATTGATTAGCTTGCAAGCAAGTGATTTGATCACTAGAATGTTATATCACGAACTTGAGAAAGAGTGCATGTCGAATTGAGATCAAACTAGGTATGGAGATACCGATGATCGAATCTCGGACATGTAATATATCGTGAGACAAAGGGATTAAGATACTAGCGTAAAAGGTTCCGCGATCACAAGAAAGTCATCGTTGAATGTGGGGAGTCGGTATGGGTCTCAGATCCCGCTTCGATTATTGATCCGAGAGGGTCTCGATCATGTCCGCATTATTCACGAACCGTAGGGTGACACACTTAAGAGACACCGACATCCAATTGGAGCAAAAGTTTCATGCCGAAAGAATAAACAAAGCGAGGAATTTATTTCACTAGATACCCAAAGGTTTTGGTGAAATTGCATAAAGTGGTTATGCATGTGAAATAGAATTCTAGCAAGGTTATTTGTGAATGTTTGTCATTAAAGTAATTGACAAAATTCTGAATAAAATAAAAGAGTTTTATTTAATGAGAGATTGCATTAAATTTGGTGGAAATTTAATGGGATTTTTGAGTGGACTTTTGAGTGGAGGGAATTTGGAGGAGTTTTGTGAGTGGAGTGTCCACCCACATGAAGAGGGGAGGGCAAGGGCAGCCCCATGCAGCCACCCCTTGGGGTTCCCCTCCTCCTAAAAGGAGCCCTCCTCACTTCTCACTCACACCTCCTCGTGAAGGATCTCTCTCCCCCTCTAGAATTTATCCCCCATGGTCTCGGACTAGCGAGATACATGTTCCCGGTGGCTATTCGGCAAGAAAGAGTTGTGCTTCCGCTGCATCGCTGGAGCGAGGAGGCGGAGGTTGCTCGGTGCCTTGAACGTGTGTGCGAGCACGGATGCGCTGCTGATTTGCGGCGCTAGGACTTCCTCTCGATCTTGAGATCGGCAAGAGATCGTCTACATCAACCACAAGTTTGGACTCGTTAAACTTTGTCGGTCTTCAAGGGTATGTTCTCTACGGATATACATCCGCCCGTTGTTTGTATCTAGTATAAATAGATCTTGGTATATAGTTCACATCGTAGGAAAATTTTTGTTTTCTATGCTGCGAACCCTTGAGGTATCGAGCGGATCTATGCGTAGATACTTTACAGGTAGTACACATATGAGTATGTGGGCGATGATGATCATGTTGTTGCTCCTTTCTTGTGATTTTGGATATTGGTGGCATAGTGGGATGAAGCGGTCCGACAAACTTTACATGTCCTCGCATGAGACTGTTCCACGCTTGACATGCAACTAGTTTGCATAAGTGGCTAGCGGTGTCTGCTCTCCTACTATAGTCAATATCTATTTTGCAAGCGAGTTGTCAACAATTTGATTATCCTCGTTAGGTTCATGTTCGTAGGTAAGAACGGTTCTATCTCGAAAGCCCTAAGCCACGTAAAACTTGCAATGGATAAATTAGAGGCGTCTAGTTTAGATTGTTCTTGGGCTAGTGTTATGATATGGTAGTGTTGTAAGTAGAAGTATGAGATGATACTCTTACACACACATAGCGGTAAAATCCATAGACGTGGATTTACACATATAGGTATGATAGTGATCATACCACGATGCACATGATAGAGATCATCTCGGGAACCATATAATTTCACTAATAAACATATGATGTTTGATTACATCTTATATTGCTTGTTTAGCTTTGTTAAGCATAATAAGATGATCCCTCATTTAAATATCAAGATAAGAATGTGTTCTTCCTTTAGTATGCACCGATTATGTTTTCGCCGCTCCAAGACATCACGTGATGATCGGGTGTTCTTGGATCCTCGACCATACTTGGTGTAAAACAGTTACACACGCAAATACTAAGGTTCTAACTTGGCGAGCCTAGCATGTACGACATGGCCTCGAACACGCAAGAAAGGTTAAGCATGAGTCATATAGTTGATATGATGCCCATTTGATGCTCGCTTTGAAGCTATACCGACTCACGTGATGATCGGACTTGGTGTAGTGGATTTGGTTCATGTAATCACCAAAAGGACACGAGGGATGTCGCTTTTGAGTGGGAGTTCATTCGTAATATAGATTAGTTGAACTCAATCTATCATACACTTAGTCTAAACTTTACAAATTCTGTTGTAGATGGCACCACCGCTTTTAATTTCAATGCGTTCATGGAGAAAGAGAAACTAGCGACTTAACGGTAGCAACTTCTTGAATGGGCCATGAATTTGAGGATTCTCCTCTCCTTTGCACAAAAGCAATATGTGCTAGAAGCCATTAGGCCCCACCTTTTGATGATGCCTGACGAGGAGAAGAATGTCTATCGACTGTCAGAGGACCACAACTTAGTTCATTGCGGCATATTGTATGGGCTAGAGCGGAACTTCAAAAGCGTTCAAAACGGCAATGCTTTTGATACAATGGGTGAGTTGAAAATGATTTTCACACACATGTCTTTGAGAGAGCTACAATGCTTGAAAAGTTCTTTAGCTGCATGATGGAAGAGAACAGCTCCGTTAGTGAGCATGTACTCAAAATGTCGGGTTACGCCGATAAGCTTGTGTCCTTGGGAATAACGATTCCCATTGACTTAGGCATCCATCGTGTTTTGCAGTCTCTGCCACCTAGCTATAAGAGCTTCGTGATGAACTATAATATGCAAGGCATGAAGAAGTCTCCCCGAGCTCACAATGCTTAAAACTGCAGGTGGAGATCAAAAGGAACATCAAGTGTTGATGATCAATAGGAACACCGGTTTCAAGAAAGACAAGAAGGAAAACGGAAGGAAGTAAGGGCGGCAAGCTGCGCTACCGAAAAGAAACCCCGAGTTGGACCTAAGTCCGATACCGAAAGTGCTACTATTGTAAGGGGACCGCCATCGAAGCGCAATCGCCCCAAGTATCTGGCGCGCATAAGAAGGCCGGCAAGGCAAACAAAGGTATATATGATATACATGTTATTGATGTGTACTTGACTAGTGCTCGCAGTAGCACCGGGTATTTGATACGGTTCGGTTGCTAATATTTGTAACTCGAATCGGGGCTGGAACAAAGCGACGCTAGCAAGGGTGAGGTCAAGATGCGTGTCGCAATGGATCAAACGTTGATGTGATCGCCACGGAACGCTACCTCTCCACTTACCGTCGGATTAGTCATAAACTTAAATAAATGTTATCTGTGCCTCGAGCATGAACATTGTATCCGGATCATGTTTGATGCAAAGTGGTTATTCATTTAAGTCCGAGAACAATGGTTGTTCCATTTATATGAATGAAATCTTTTATGGTCATGCACCGATGATGAATGGTTTATTTCATTAGATCTCGATGATAATGTTACACATATTCATAATGTTGATGCTAAAAGGATTAAACTTAATGATGATATATCCGCATATATGGTAACCGCCGTAGGTCATATTGGCATTAAGCATGAAGAAGCTCCATTCGGATGGACTTTTGGAATCACTTGATTATGAATCATTTGATACATGTGAGCCATGCCTTATGGGCAAGATGACTAGAACGCCGTTTCCGGTTCAATGGAGCAGGCATGATTTATTGGAAATCATACATTCTGATGTATGTGGTCCAATGAGTGTGTCGGCGCGAGGTGGATATCGTTATTTTGATACTTTCACGGATGATTTGAGTAGATATGGTTATATCTACTTGATGAAACACAAGTCTGAAACCTTTGAAAAGTTCAAGGAATTTCAGAATGAAGTTGAAAATCATCATAATAGAAAGATCAAATTTCTACGGTCCGACCGTGGAGGTGAGTATCTAAGTTACGAGTTTAGCACTCACATGAAAGAGTGTGGAATTGTTTCACAACTCACACCTGCCGGAACACCACAGCAAAATGGTGTGTCGGAACGTCGTAATCGTACTTTATTAGATATGGTTCGATCTATGATGTCTCTGACGGACTTGCCGTTGTCATTTTGGGGTTATGCACTAGAAACTGCTGCATTCACTTTAAATCGGGCACCATCTAAATCCGTTGAAAAGACACAATATGAATTGTGGTTTGGAAACAAACCTAAGTCATCATTTCTTAAAGTTTGGGGATGCGATGTTTATGTGAAGAAACTTCAACCGGATAAACTCGAACCCAAAGCGGAAAATGCGTCTTCATAGGATACCCTAAAGAAACTATTGGGTATTCCTTCTATCACGATCCGAGGGCAAGGTTTTTGTTGCCAAGAATGGATCCTTTCTAGAGAAAGAGTTTCTCGCGAAGGTGTGAGTAGTCGGAAGGTAGAACTCGAAGAGGTTGTGGAACCTTCTCTTCAAAGTATGGCGAGTAGCGCAGCCGAAGTTGTTCGGAGTTGGCTCCACCTGTTGAAGAGGGAACTAATGATAATGATCATGAAACTCCGAAGAGAGTACTACCGAACCTCGCAGTCAACAGACGCGTGCAGCTCCCGAGTCACGGAAATCTGTCATAAATTTCATGGTTGATGAAAATAATGACCTGCGACGCGTATGAAGAAGCGATGATGAGCCCGGATTCCAACAAATGGTTAGAAGCCATGAACCGAGATGGAATCCATGTATGAAAATCAAGTTTGGAACTTGGTTGAATTACCTCACGACCGAAAGGCCGTGGAGAACAAATGGATTTTCAAAAGGAAAACTGATCTTGATGGTAATGTGACCATCTATAAAGCTCGACTTGTCGCAAAAGGGTTCGACAAATTCAAGGAGTTGACTACGATGAGACTTTCTCCGTAGCGATGCTAAAGTCGATTAGGATTATGTTAGCAATTCTTGCATATTTCGATTATGAAATATGGCGGATGGATGTCAAACCGCTTTCTCAATGGTAATATTGAAGAAGAGTTGTATATGATACAACCAAAGGGTTTTGTCGATCCTAAGGATGCTAACAAGGTGTGCAAGCTTCAGCGATCCATCTATGGATTGAAGCAAGCATCACGAAGTTGGAATCTCCGCTTTGATGAGGTGATCAAAGAGTTTGGATTTGTCCAAACTTATGGAGAAGCTTGTATTTACAAGAAAGTGAGTGGGAGCAATGTGGCATTTCGATATTATATGTAGATGACATATTATTGATCGAAATGATATAGAACTTTAAACAGTGTTAAAAGTTATCTAAAAAGAAATTTTCAATGAAGGACCTAGGTGAGCGTCATACATATTAGGCATAAAGATCTATAGAGATAGATCTAGGCGCCTAATAGGGCTATCATAAAGTACATACCTTGATAAGATTTTAAAGAAGTTTAAAATGGACGGAAGTAAGAAGGGTTCTTACCTATGTTGCAAGGCAAGACATTGAGTAAGACTCAAAGTCCGCTTGGCGGAAAGAGAGATAATGGACAAAGTCCCTATGCTTGACCATAGGCTCTATAATGTCACGCCATGCTATGTACAAGACCGGATGTGGCACGCTATTAGTTTGACTAGTAGGTACCAATCGGATCCAGTTGAACATCGGATAGCGGTCAAGAATATCCTTAAGTACTTACGAAGAACTAAGGATATGTTTCTTGTATACGGAGGTGAAGAAGAGCTCGTCGCTAAGTGTTATGTCGACGCTAGCTTTGACACCGATCCGGATGACTCTAAGTCTCAATCCGGATACGTATTTCTCATGAATGGCGGAGCAGTTAGTTGGAGGAGCTCCAAACAACCTGTGGTAGCGGGATCAACAACGGAGGCCGAATATGTTGCTGCTTCGGAAGCGGCTCAGGAAGCAGTTTGGATGAAGGAGTTCATATCCGAACTAGGAGTTGTGGCAAACGCGTTGGACCCAATGGTGATCTATTGTGACAACAATGGTGCCATTGCCAATGCCAAAGAGCCAAGGTCTCACAAGCATTCCAAGCATATTAAGCGCCGGTTTCACTCCATCCATGAGCATGTCAAGGATGGAGATATAAAGATTTAGAAAGTACATACGGATCTCAATGTAGCGATCCGTTGACTAAAACTCTCCCTAGAGCAAAACATGATCAACACCGTAACTCAATGGGTGTTAGATATATCACTATGTAACTAGATTATTGTCTCTAGTGCAAGTGGGAGATCAAGGAATATGCCCCGAGAGGCAATAATAAATTGTTTATTATGTGTATTCCAAGTATATGATAGATGTTTATTTTGCATGCTATAATTGTATTAATACGAAACGTTAATACATGTGTGTTTAATAAACAAGCAGAAAGTTCCTAGTTAAGCCTCTCTCATAAACTAGCTCGTTGATTAACAAGATGATCAAGGTTTCGATCATGGACATTGGATGTCGTTAATAACGGATCACAACATTAGTGTAATGATGTGATGAACATTCATCCAAGTATAGCATTACGATCAAAGTCATTGAGTTTATATTGCTATAACAACTTACAAGTGATCCTAATCCTTAGACCATGAGATCATGTCAATCACTAACAGGAAGAGTTTCTTGATAACATCAAACGTCACACCGTAATGGGGTGATTATAAAGATGGGTTCAGAACTAATAAAGTGTTATGTTGAGGCTCATGGATCGAGAGTGGAATTTGTTCATCCCGATGACGGATAGATATACTGGCCCTCTCGGTGATATCACATTGATTAGCTTGCAAGCAAGTGATTTGATCACTAGAATGTTATATCACGAACGAGAAAGAGTGCATGTCGAACGAGATCAAACTAGGTATGGAGATACCGATGATCGAATCTCGGACATGTAATATATCGTGAGACAAAGGGATTAAGATACTAGCGTAAAAGGTTCCGGCGATCACAAGAAAGTCATCGTTGAATGTGTGGGAGTCGATGGGTCTCAGATCCCGCTTCGATTATTGATCCGAGAGGGTCTCGATCATGTCCGCATTATTCACGAACCGTAGGGTGACACACTTAAGAGACACCGACATCCAATTGGAGCAAAAGTTTCATGCCGAAAGAATAAACAAGCGCAGGAATTTATTTCACTAGATCAAACAAAGTTTTCGGGTGAAATTGCATAAAGTGGTTATGCATGTGAAATAGAATTCTAGCAAGGGTTATTTGTGAATGTTTGTCATTAAAGTAATTGACAAAATTCTGAATAAAATAAAAGAGTTTTATTTAATGAGAGATTGCATTAAATTTGGTGGAAATTTAATGGGATTTTGAGTGGACTTTTGAGTGGAGGGAATTTGGAGGAGTTTTGTGAGTGGAGTGTCCACCCACATGAAGAGGGAGGGCAAGGGGCAGCCCCATGCGCCGGCCACCCCTTGGGGTTCCCTCCTCCTATAAAAGGAGCCCTCCTCTCACTTCTCACTCACACCTCCTCGTGAAGGATCTCTCTCCCCCTCTAGAATTTATTCCCCATGGTCTCGGACTAGCGAGATACATGTTCCCAGTGGCTATTTGGCAAGAAAGAGTTGTGCTTCCGCTGCATCGCTGGAGCGAGGAGGCGGAGGTTGCTCGGTGCCGCGAACGTGTGTGCGAGCACGGATGCGCTGCCGATTTGCGGCGCTAGGACTTCCTCTCGATCTTGAGATCGGCAAGAGATCGTCTACATCAACCACGAGTTGAACTCGTTAAGCTTTGTCGGTCTTCAAGGGTATATTCTCTACGGGTATACATCCGCCCGTTGTTTGTATCTAATAGATAGATCTTGGTACATAGTTCACATCATAGGAAATTTTTTGTTTTCTATGGTGCGAACCCTTAGGGTATCGAGCCGGATCTATGCGTAGATACTTTACACGGGTAGTACACATATGAGTATGTGGAGATGATGATCATGTTGTTGCTCCTTTCTTGTGATTTTGGATATTGGTGGCATAGTGGGATGAAGCGGTCGGACAAACTTTACATGTCCTCGCACATGAGACCTGTCCACGCTTGACATGCAACTAGTTTGCATAAGTGGCTAGCGGTGTCTGCTCTCCTACTATAGTCAATATCTATTTTGCAAGCGAGTTGTCAACAATTTGATTATCCTCGTGTGGTTCATGTTCGTAGGTAAGAACGGTTCTATCTCGAAAGCCCTAAGCCACGTAAAACTTGCAATGGATAAATTAGAGGCGTCTAGTTTAGATTGTTTGGGCTAGTGTTATGATATGGTAGTGTTGTAAGTAGAAGTATGAGATGATACTCTTAACACACATAGCGTAAAAAATCCATAGGCGTGGATTTACACATATAGGTATGATAGTGATCATACCACGATGCACATGATAGAGATCATCTGCGGGAACCATATAATTTCACTAATAAACATATGATGTTTGATTACATCTTATATTGCTTGTTTAGCGCTTTGTTAAGCATAATAAGATGATCCCTCATTTAAATATCAAGATAAGAATGTGTTCTTCCTTTAGTATGCACCGATTATGTTTCGCCGCCCAAGACATCACGTGATGATCGGGTGTTCTTGGATCCTCGACCATACTTGGTGTAAAAGCAGTTACACACGCAAATACTAAGGTTCTAACTTGGCGAGCCTAGCATATGAGACATGGCCTCGGAACACGACCGAAAGGTTAAGCATGAGTCATATAGTTGATATGATGCCCATTTGATGCTCGCCTTTGAAGCTATACCGACTCACGTGATGATCGGACTTGGTGTAGTGGATTTGGTTCATGTAATCACCAAAAGGACACGAGGGATGTCGCTTTTGAGTGGGAGTTCATTCGTAATATAGATTAGTTGAACTCAATCTATCATACACTTAGTCTAAACTTTACAAATTCTTGTAGATGGCACCACCGCTTTTAATTTCAATGCGTTCATGGAGAAAGAGAAACTAGCGACGACGGTAGCAACTTCTTGAATGGGCCATGAATTTGAGGATTCTCCTCTCACGCACAAAAAGCAATATGTGCTAGAAGCGCCATTAGGCCCCCACCTTTTGATGATGCCTGACGAGGAGAAGAATGTCTATCGACTCGTCAGAGGACCACAACTTAGTTCATTGCGGCATATTGTATGGGCTAGAGCCGAACTCAAAGCGTTTCAAAACGGCAATGCTTTTGATACAATGGGTGAGTTGAAAATGATTTTCGACACACATGCTGCAGAGAGCTACAATGCTTGAAAAGTTATTTAGTTGCATGATGGAAGAGAACAGCTAGTGAGCATGTACTCAAAATGTCGTTACGCCGATAAGCTTGTGTCCTTGGGAATAACGATTCCCATTGACTTAGGCATCCATCGTGTTTTGCGTCTACGCCACCTAGCTATAAGAGCTTCGTGATGAACTATAATATGCAAGGCATGAAGAAGTCTCTCCGAGCTTCACAATGCTTAAAACCGCAGAGGTGGAGATCAAAAGGAACATCAAGTGTTGATGATCAATAGGAACACTGGTTTCAAGAAAGACAAGAAGGGAAAACGGAAGGGAAGTAAGGGCAAGCTGTGCGCTTTGAAAAGAAACCCCGAGTTGGACCTAAGTCGATACCGAGTGCTACTATTGTAAGGGACCGCCATCGAAGCAATCGCCCCAAGTATCGGCGGACAAGAAGGCCAAGAAGGCAAACAAAGGTATATATGATATACATGTTATTGATGTGTACTTGACTAGTGCTCGCAGTAGCACCGGGTATTTGATACCGTTGGGTTGCTAATATTTGTAACTCAATCGTGGGCATGAACAAACGACCGCTAGCAAGGGGTGAGGTCAAGATACGTGTCGGCAATGGATCAAACGTTGATGTGATCGCCGTCGGAACGCTGCCTCTCCACTTACCGTCGGGATTAGTCATAAACTTAAATAAATGTTATCTGGTGCCAGACCTTGAGCATGAACATTGTATCGGGATCATGTTTGATGCAAAGTGGTTATTCATTTAAGTCTGAGAACAATGGTTGTTCCATTTATATGAATGAAATCTTTTATGGTCATGCACCGATGATGAATGGTTTATTTCTGTTAGATCTCGATGATAATGTTACACATATTCATAATGTTGATGCTAAAAGGATTAAACTTAATGATGATATATCCGCATATATGTAATCGCTGCTCAGGTCATATTGGCATTAAACGCATGAAGAAGCTCCATTCGGATGGACTTTTGGAATCACTTGATTATGAATCATTTGATACATGTGAGCCATGCCTTATGGGCAAGATGACTAGAACGCCGTTTTCCGGTTCAATGGAACGGGCGACAGATTTATTGGAAATCATACATTCTGATGTATGTGGTCCAATGAGTGTGTCGGCGCGAGGTGGATATCGTTATTTTGATACTTTCACGGATGATTTGAGTATATATGGTTATATCTACTTGATGAAACACAAGTCTGAAACCTTTGAAAAGTTCAAGGAATTTCAGAATGAAGTTGAAAATCATCATAATAGAAAGATCAAATTTCTACGGTCTGACCGTGGAGGTGAGTATCTAAGTTACGAGTTTAGCACTCACATGAAAGAGTGTGGAATTGTTTCACAACTCACACGCCGGAACACCACAATGAAATGGTGTGTCGGAACGTCGAATCGTACTTTATTAGATATGGTTCGATCTATGATGTCTCCGACGGACTTGCCGTTGTCATTTTGGGGTTATGCACTAGAAAGCTGCATTCACTTTAAATCGGGCACCATCTAAATCCGTTGAAAAGACACAGTATGAATTGTGGTTTGAAACAAACCTAAGCTGTCATTTCTTAAAGTTTGGGGATGCGATGTTTATGTGAAGAAACTTCAACCGGATAAACTCGAACCCAAAGCGGAAAAATGCGTCTTCATAGGATACCCTAAAGAAACTATTGGGTATTCCTTCTATCACGATCCGAGGGCAAGGTTTTTGTTGCCAAGAATGGATCCTTTCTAGAGAAAGAGTTTCTCATGAAAGGTGTGAGTAGTCGGAAGGTAGAACTCAAGAGGTTGTGGAACCTTCTCTTCAAAGTATGGCGAGTAGCGCAGCCGGAAGTTGTTCCGGAGTTGGCTCCATTGCTGAAGAGGGAACTAATGATAATGATCATGAAACTCCGAAGAGAGTACTACAACCTCGCAGTCAAACAGACGCTGCAGCCCCGAGTCAGTACGGAAATCCTCATAAATTTCATGGTTGATGAAAATAATGACCTGCGACGTATGAAGAAGCGATGATGAGCCCGGATTCCAACAAATGGTTAGAAGCCATGAAATCGAGATGGAATCCATGTATGAAAATCAAGTTTGGAACTTGGTTGAATTACCTCACCACCAAAGGCCGTGGAGAACAAATGGATTTTCAAAAGGAAGCTGATGTCGATGGTAATGTGACCATCTATAAAGCTCGACTTGTCGCAAAAAGGGTTTCGACAAATTCAAGGAGTTGACTACGATGAGACTTTCTCTCCGTAGCGATGCTAAAGTCGTTAGGATTATGTTAGCAATTGCTGCATATTTCGATTATGAAATATGGCGATGGATGTCAAAACCGCGTTTCAATGGTAATATTGAAGAAGAGTTGTATATGATACAACCAAAGGGTTTTGTCGATCCTAAGGATGCTAACAAGGTGTGCAAGCTTCAAATGATCCATCTATGGATTGAAGCAAGCATCACGAAGTTGGAATCTCCGCTTTGATGAGGTGATCAAAGAGTTTGGATTTGTCCAAACTTATGGAGAAGCTTGTATTTACAAGAAAGTGAGTGGGAGCAATGTGGCATTTCGATATTATATGTAGATGACATATTATTGATCGAATGATATAGAACTTTAAACAGTGTTAAAAGTTATCTAAACAACAAATTTTCAATGAAGGACCTAGGTGAGCGTCATACATATTAGGCATAAAGATCTATAGAGATAGATCTAGGCGCCTAATAGGGCTATCGCAAAGTACATACCTTGATAAGATTTTAAAGAAGTTTAAAATGGACGGAAGTAAGAAGGGTTCTTACCTATGTTGCAAGGCAAGACATTGAGTAAGACTCAAAGTCCGGCTTGCGGAAGAAAGAGAGATAATGGACAAAGTCCCTATGCTTCACCCATAGGCTCTATAATGTACGCCATGCTATGTACAAGACCGGATGTGGCACACGCTATTAGTTTGACTAGTAGGTACCAATCGGATCCGTGTTCGAACCTGGATAGCGGTCAAGAATATCCTTAAGTACTTGCGAAGAACTAAGGATATGTTTCTTATATACAGAGGTGAAGAAGAGCTTGTCGCTAAGTGGTATGTCGACGCTTGCTTTTGACACCGATCCGGATGACTCTAAGTCTCAATCCGGATACGTATTTCTCATGAATGGCGAGCGGTTAGTTTGAGGAGCTCCAAACAACCTGTGGTAGCGGGATCAACAACAGAGGCCGAATATGTTCTCGCTGAAGCGGCAGAAGCGCTTTGGATGAAGGAGTTCATATCCGAACTAGGAGTTGTGGCAAACGCGTTGGACCCAATGGTGATCTATTGTGACAACAATGGTGCCATTGCCAATGCCAAAGAGCCAAGGTCTCACAAGCATTCCAAGCATATTAAGCGCCGTTTCACTCCATCCATGAGCATGTCAAGGATGGAGATATAAAGATTTGTAAGTACATACGGATCTCAATGTAGCGATCCGTTGACTAAAACTCCCTAGAGCAAAACATGATCAACACCGAACTCAATGGGTGTTAGATATATCACTATGTAACTAGATTATTGTCTCTAGTGCAAGTGGAGATCAAGGGAATATGCCCGAGAGGCAATAATAAATTGTTTATTATGTGTATTCCAAGTATATGATAGATGTTTATTTTGCATGCTATAATTGTATTAATACGAAACGTTAATACATGTGTGTTTAATAAACAAAGAAAGTTCCTAGTTAAGCCTCTCTCATAAACTAGCTCGTTGATTAACAAGATGATCAAGGTTTCACGATCATGGACATTGGATGTCGTTAATAACGGATCACAACATTAGTGTAATGATGTGATGAACATTCATCCAAGTATAGCATTACGATCAAAGTCATTGAGTTTATATTGCTATAACAACTTACGAAGTGATCCTAATCCTTAGACCATGAGATCATGTCAATCACTAACACCGGAAGAGTTTCTTGATAACATCAAACGTCACACCGTAGTAGGTGATTATAAAGATGGGTTCGTAACTAATAAAGTGTTATGTTGAGGCTCATGGATCGAGAGTGGAATTTGTTCATCCCGATGACGGATAGATATACTGGGCCCTCTCGGTGATATCACATTGATTAGCTTGCAAGCAAGTGATTTGATCACTAGAATGTTATATCACGATGTGAGAAAAGAGTGCATGTCGGTAACGAGATCAAACTAGGTATGGAGATACCGATGATCGAATCTCGGACATGTAATATATCGTGAGACAAAGGGATTAAGATACTAGCGTAAAAGGTTCCGACGATCACAAGAAAGTCATCGTTGAATGTGTGGGAGTCGATGGGTCTCAGATCCCGCTTCGATTATTGATCCGAGAGGGTCTCGATCATGTCCGCATTATTCACGAACCGTAGGGTGACACACTTAAGAGACACCGACATCCAATTGGAGCAAAAGTTTCATGCCGAAAGAATAAACAAGCAGGAATTTATTTCACTAGATACCAAACAAAGTTTTGGTGAAATTGCATAAAGTGGTTATGCATGTGAAATAGAATTCTAGCAAGGTTGTTTGAATGTTTGTCATTAAAGTAATTGACAAAATTCTGAATAAAATAAAAGAGTTTTATTTAATGAGAGATTGCATTAAATTTGGTGGAAATTTAATGGGATTTTGAGTGGACTTTTGAGTGAGGGAATTT
Organism: Avena longiglumis; assembly: GCA_030063025.1. Taxonomy (NCBI): domain Eukaryota; kingdom Viridiplantae; phylum Streptophyta; class Magnoliopsida; order Poales; family Poaceae; genus Avena; species Avena longiglumis. Next base: position 184,302,611 of record CP125974.1, on the reverse strand, counting down.
GAGGAGTTTTGTGAGTGGAGTGTCCACCCACATGAAGAGGGGAGGGCAAGGGGCAGCCCCATGCGCCTGCCACCCCTTGGGGTTCCCCCTCCTCCTATAAAAGGAGCCCTCCTCTCACTTCTCACTCACACCTCCTCGTGAAGGATCTCTCCCCCTCTAGAATTTATCCCCATGGTCTCGGACTAGCGAGATACATGTTCCCGGTGGCTATTCGGCAAGAAAGAGTTGTGCTTCCGCTGCATCGCTGGAGCGAGGAGGCGGAGGTTGCTCGGTGCCTCGAACGTGTGTGCGAGCACGGATGCGCTGCTGATTTGCGGCGCTAGGACTTCCTCTCGATCTTGAGATCGGCAAGAGATCGTCTACATCAACCACGAGTTTGGACTCGTTAAACTTTGTCGGTCTTCAAGGGTATGTTCTCTGCGGATATACATCCGCCCGTTGTTTGTATCTAGTATAAATAGATCTTGGTATATAGTTCACATCGTAGGAAAATTTTTGTTTTCTATGTTGCGAACCCTTCAAAAGGCACTCAAGATCAAGGTACATGCTAAACCTCGCTCTGCGCCAGGTGAGGAGGATGAGGATGAGGATGACTCTGAGCATGCTGACAGTGGTCATGACACTGACTATGAGGTCTCTCGCCGCAAGAACGCCAAGCCCTCTTGGGCCAAAAGGATGGAGGTCAAGCTCAAGAAGATCTTCTACTTCCAGGTTGACAACCAGAAGCGTATGTATGAGGCGCACGTGTATGCAAAGAAAGCCTGTGCTCGTCAGAAGGAGCTCATGTCTGCTCAAGGGTTGACCATCTCCGAGGGATCCGAACAATATCACTCCAGAGGATCAGTGGATTTCTCAGCACAGCCGTTGGGACAATGATGTCTCTTCCTCGCACCGCGCCCAGCCTACGTATGAGGATGAGGAGGATCTTGAGGATGAGGAGGAGGAGGAGGAGTATGATGATTGACCTTTGGGGCGGTAGCTCTGCACTTGTCCCTTTTTGGCGTCTTGATGCCAAAGGGGGATAAGTTGCACTTTAGGCACGGGTGTTGCATGGGAAGTCACAAGCTCGCTCTTCTCTTTGATCCTTTTATTGCTTGTGAACTTCGATTTCTCTCTATTCTATGTGTGAGACTACTATGTGTTTATGTCGTGTGATACTATGTGGTTTATGTCGTGTGAAACTATGTGGTTGGATCCATCTTATGCGACTATGTGGTTTATTTCTGTGGATCCATCTTGTGATGTTATGCAATATCTATTGTCTATATATTCCTCATCACATGTTTTGTGCAAAGGTATGTCTTCAAATGCTAGTATCCATACTTGTGCACCCATGTTGGGTTTGTAAAATAGAGGGGGATATTTGTCTCTACACATCTAGCGGGAGTCTCTTCTCTATTTTACAAATCTCATTTGCCTATTGTTAAAATCATCCTGCAAAAGTGTATTGTCATCAAACACCAAAATGGGGGAGATTGAAAGAGCATTTTTCTATCCCTCGGATTTTGATGTTTGATAACAATACACTTATCGATTTAACTCTGTACTAAGTTTATCACAGGATTGATAAAAGAAGGCACAAGTCATGTCATAGCATTTTCCCCTTGCAGAAACTTCTGTGTCAACCGGTAGTACCAGACCTGCAACCGGTACTACCGCTTGACACCGGTACTACCGGTTCTAGTACCGGTTGGCACTGATCAAAAGAGCGAAGGGTGAGTACTAGTCAAGATCCACGGTACCTGGAGCGGCAAGACTACCGCCCAACCGTAGTACCATGCAGTACAAGCGGTACTACCACTTGAGGCGGTCGTCGCTCATCGCATACCGCTGCATCTTGACTAGCACCTCCCTCCGCTTTGGTCAAGACCAAGCAGATGGGACCGGTACACCGCATCAGGTAGTACCGCTTACTACGTCCGGTACTACCGCTTTGGGGTAGTACCGCAAGGGGGTACCGCCCAAGACTGAAGAATTCTGAAGAACAAGGTCACAACCGGTACTTGGTCCGATACTGGACCGGTAGTACCGCTTGCAAGCGGTACTACCGCTTGAGTACCGATACTACCGGTCATTTAATGCTCCAACCGACATATATTTCGTGGAGGGGTATAAATACCCCTCCACCTACCTTGGGACAAATTGCTCAGATCATTAAAGTCATTGCCCACCATTGGAGTCCATTGGAGCCACTCAAATTCTCAAGATCTCATCATCCAACCACCCAAAGTCCTTGATCTTTGGGGAATCGAAGGAGGAGTCCCCGATCTACTACTTCACCAAAAGAGATCTTCATTTCCCCCTCATTTCATTGAGGGCCCCTTTGCTCTAGTGTTTTGTTGGAAACCCTAGCTCTTGTTTTTGTTCTTACAAGCTTGTCTTTGATTGCTTTGACAACTTGCTTGTATTTGGGAGCCTCCGATTAAGTTGTGGATGTGTGCCCCAAACTTGTAATGGTGTCGGCTTCCACCTTGAAGGTTGTCGATATAGTGGAAGGTGAATCGATCCCATTGGGGTGAGATTCATCGGAGAACAAGGGTGGCCTCTCGTGGCGTTGGTGGTTTGAAACCACCCTCTCTCCAAACGTAGACGTACTTCCCCTCAAAAGGAAGGAACTACGGGAAACAAATCCTTGTGTCTCCGCGTCCACTTTTCGGTTACCTCTATCCTTTACCGCACCTTACTTACTTGTTACTACTTTGTGTTGTGGTAGCCCTTGCATTTTGTCATATAGGTAAATTCACCGTAGTTGCATTATCTAGATAATTTACCTTATTGTCAAACCTTAATTTGAAAAAGAAGAAAATTTGAAGTAGCACCTATTCACCCCCCCTCTAGGTGCCCATACGATCCTTTCACAGATGTGTGCATTGCATTCATGCATAGAAAATCCAAAGAATTTTCGTGCTTTTAAACAAAACTTGTCAAAGTGATTGAAGCTTCTCTCAACATGATGGAATTGAGGTAGATCATCAAGTTGACTATGATAAGTTTCAATATGACCTTTGCTAAAACCTTAGTTTGGTAAACATGATTTGATCTAAGGGTAGATCAAATATAATAAAATGTTACTTATAATGCATTGCTTAAATAATTAATATCTGCTCCTCAAAGGATCATATCATAGCACAACAACTCATAAATGCCAAGTTAAGATTACCATTCAAGTAATAAGAATGTAATGACTAATTCTGACCTATCTAAGTCTTATCTATTCTTACTATGAGCATCATGGTAATACCTAATCTTAACTCCTTAGTGAGATTGAGTAGGAAAGAAACCAAGTCAAGATCATTCACCATATATCTCTCTTTCCATATCAATCCTTATGGAACCCTATCTTAATATCTTTTGTTCATCAATGTGGAAGTAATCAACTATTGATTCACAAATTCTTAATCTATCAACTCTTGACCATAACATAGTTTACACTTAAGTGTCTACAAAGAAACAACTAAGAAGAGGTAAATAATGCTAGTTTTAGACAACATTTATAGGATGGGAGTGATTGAAGAGAATCAAATCAATATGATAATTGATGGAGTTAACTCACTCCTGTAATGATATAAGAGTCAATTGGAATATATATTTATATGGTTATAAAGAATATTACAAGGATGAATATTGAAGATAGTTACCAGGAGTAATCCTATTGGATTAAGTAGGCATAGTCCATGGATAACATCCCTTAATTCAATAGAGATACCAAGAAGTTAAATTCAATACAACTATAATGTTGTATTGATGAAATATTTGGGTAGCCAATTGGAAACCCAAATTATAAAGGATCAAAGGATTATAATGATCATGCCTTATTCTCCAAGATTGAATGCTTATATCATGTATAAGTGACATTGGTGGATAGAACATGATTAAACCCTAGTATAGATATGTTAGTCTAAGATAGCCATGATAAGTCACCATGATATGATGTGAAGCTTGAATAAAATATACTGGAGTAAAGTAAATATAAGATAGTATGATCAAGATGATGTTAGGGCAACATTGGATTAAAGAAGTAGTATTTTCCTCTTTGGAAATACTAAGCACTTGAGGTGAAGTAGGATTTGATGTATACATCTATTGAAGTGATATTAGTGAAGGATGATTAAGGAAGAGTATGAATGGAGTTAAAAATAACTACTTGTTAGATTGGAGGTTATCAGCAGTAGAGTAGTTGATATAACCAAATATGGATATGAGAAGATTATGAAAACTTTAGTGTCAAGCTCATTGGATTTATCAATGGGTTCAGAAGAATAAAAGGTGGATAAGAATATCCTTGTGAAGTAAAGCTCATCATGTTAACACATGATGATGGATATAGAGAAGTAATATATCTAGTAAAGGAATTCCTTAATTAGAAGTCTAGGATTGTGAATTATGGAAAATAAGACTTCTGGATAAAACACTAAACCCTAAATCTTTAACCAAACATAAAATCTATTTCATCTGATTGATCTATCATCTTGTTTCCACAATGGGTTATAAGAATATTTTCCTATAGCAAATCATTTAAGCACATCTCTGTCAATTCCAAATATCATAACCATATATGCTTAGGAGTTATCTTTATCAATTCTTTTCCATAATACCTCCAGACAATAACTTTCTATTTTAAAAGGGGATATCATTAAAGATCACACACATGAAGACAATTCATTTAGCCCTTAACATTTATTCACATCAACAAAAGAATATAAGTATATTAAGAACCCTAAACCCTAGGGTAAGCAATTACAATTCACACCTTAACTCTTAGGCTAGTTATAACAAAATATAAACCTTGGTATTTATTAGATTCATGGGAATGATATTAACCATATTAAATCCTTAGGATATCATGCATCAAATAATGGTATAGGATCATTACATCGAACTTATCTCCAAACTATAAATTCATTAAAAATAAAATTTGTAAATAGATAAGGAAATTTTCCATAATAAAAATTCATGGTTTATACTGAAAGAAAAATTTAATAATAAAATCCCTGACAAAACATTAATTAAATATTGACTCCCATGAATGGAATAGAAAAAATTATAAAGATTCACAAAATAAATTTCAATAAATATTATTTGCTGTTGCAAGTATTCAGCAAATAAACCCTATAAGGAAATTTAAATCAAATGATCTAATTCAAATCTAAAAATGAAAACAGAATATTGAAAATGTAAAAGAAAAGTAAAAGAAACAGATTAGCCCATTTCTTGGCCGAGGCCCATTTCTCTCCTTACCTATCCATCGCCCAGTAGCAGCACCCTTCTTCCTCTACTCATTTCACCACGGTCCAATAGCAGCCCATTCCGGCCCAGTACCCCTTCGCTCTTTCTATTCGTCGTTGTCTCCATCGACGGATGCGGGAAGCAGCTCGCTGTCGAGCTCCACCGCGCCGACGAGCGTCAAGATGCGCGCCGCCGCTCTAGGGGCTCTATAAGAAGGTCACAACGTCGCGTGGAGAAACCCTGCACGCCACTCATTCCTCTATCCCTTTCTTCCTCTCAAGTTTCTTGCGGCAACCGAAACCCTAGCCACCTCCATCGTCAGTAGAGTTCGTCCCGGACTCCGTGGGGTGGTCGAAGAGAAGCGCCATCATGCGTAGATCATCTGTGAGGAACACAACATCAAGGGGAGCTCGGGGGCGATCGAATTTTGCCGTTCCCTTTCATCGGCCTTCGTCGGAATTCTCGTCGAAGAGTCCACATCCAACCACACCAGGCCTCAATGATCATCGTACGAGAATCAGGGTAAGCTCCTGGTTCGAAAGAACCCTCTCCTGGCCCTCCTCGTCCTCTGTACCGACCTGTCACTGAGCGCCGCCGTGCTTGTTCCGTTGTCGTCGTCGCCGATGAGGTTATAAACCGCCCCAGAACTCCACGCCGTCGTTTTTAGGTAGCCTAGGAATAGGAGCTTCCGAATTGTGCAGGAACTCATCGCCGCATGCATCGTAGAGCCGCCACCGTAGGGTCACCGGCGTTGGTTGACCACCACCGTATGAAAGCCAGTCAAACCCTGGAGGGCCCTGCCTCACTGAGGTGGCGTGTGACTTCGCCCCTGGCCCATGTGTCATCCCCTGTGAGTAAGCATTAGTCTAGTAACAAATGTATTTGCTAGATCCAAGTTTATGACGTGGCCACTGGCCCACTGGTCAGTGACTTGGCTAGGTTTAGTCTAGGTGTAAAAAAATTATGTGTCTGTTTAGTAAATTGGTAAAACAATATTAATTCAAATATAAATATTTCCTGAAATGTAATAAAGGAATTAAAACTTGTTTAATTAATAACTGTTGATTTATAATTCAAAAAAATGTGTATAATATATGAATTTTTTTTGAAAAATAAAATATATAACTTAAAACTATTATCAAACATTATTATGTTAACAATTAAAATAATTATTATTTAATAAATATTTTATAAGTTTTAATACTTTGATAAATCATATTTTAATATTATTAAATGTTAAAAATATAAATAAAATACCAAAAAACTTAGAAAAATAAGAACTATAATCATGCATTATTATTGCACTTAATTAAATATTTAATATTTATTAAGTGTTTATAAAGTATTAAACATTGTAAAAATCATATCTTATTATTTATAAATCATAAAAATAAATGTAATATACCAAAATAATCACACAAATAATACCTACATATTAAAAATATAATATCCTACTTTTTAGTTAAATAAAAATTCAAACACTTTAACAACTTGAATTTAAACCCATTTCCTTAATTGATAATTAAGATAAGGGTAAATAAAAATTACTAATACTTATAAAATTAGCCAATTGAGCCTAATAAATAGTAATAGTCTTTAAATATTGATAATATGAAGTCAAAATGGTTCAACACATTTTAAATGCAATTTGATTGAATTATCCTTCAATCATAAGTGTAGATTATTTTATAAAAGGGGTTCTTATTTAATATAAAATCTCCAAGAATAATTTGTAGTGAAATAAAACCTAATCCTTTACTTTAACCACAAGTTTATCAATATACCAAAACCCTATAGTAAATTCATAAGTAATTAAGTAATATTATTCCTTAGATACAAGCCATAACCATATCCTTATAAGAAGATAAATCCTTTTATACATTTATAAGGTTAGGAAACCACTATTTAAATAGAAGTGTTACCACTCTTAAAGTATCCTTAGGGAAACCTTATGAAGTGAACAAGATACAAATAACATAATCAATATACCCTAAGTCCATTTATGTCTTTAAAGTTAACTTTAGTCTACAATACTTTAAATACTATGCTAAAGATTTTGTTATATGTTTTATAGTTAAATTTGGTCTATTTTAATTAAGACCTAAAACATCTCAAGTCTAGGCTATTAAAGCAAGCATAAACAACATCAATCACATTTTTATCAATCATATTCTAAAAGATATCAAGATGGTTTAAACCATAGTAAAGAAGTCTTTTCTTCAAATGTTATTCTTTTTGCCACTTCAAACAACAAATGACAATTAATAATAATCACATTACATTATGCTTTACTTGTATACTTAGAATTGATAACACTTAAGTTCTTTATAAATGTCATTACTTGCAAGGTAAGATTTAAAGGTAAGGCAATTATTATATAAGTAGCATTCCACATTCGTGTATCTTATTGTTGTATACCATTATAATTACATGTTGTTTCACACACACTCACAAGCCTTAATAAGAAGCACACGTATGAAACTTATCTAAAAGGACAACACATTCTAAAGTAACCATTTCCAGTATCCAAACCCTAGAACAACGTTATCCCCGGGATTCGAGTTTATCAACTTGCATTACATTACTTATGCATAAAAGCATCTTGCTTCTTTAAACATTAGTCCTTACCATACCAATGATGCTGATTTCAGATATTGGATCTTATATTGTCTTGAAGATCGTGAGTGCATAATCTTGCAATCACACAAGGCAAGTTCACACTTGCTCGTGTCCTTTGATTATTTTCAGTAAAGTATTTTTCAAATCCGGTGTTGTCATCACATGCATTTGAAAAAGGTTAGAAAACACTATTTTCATAATAATGTGATTATAGGTTATTTACCATGAGGTAATAACCTACTATGAAAGTTCCGGTGGTAAAGGAACATATTATCTAGGACTTAACAACCAAAGTTGCCAGTGATTCTTGCGTCGTATATTACGCGTTGACCATGAGATTTGGAATGGGACAGAGAAGTCAGCTGTATCTTTTTCCTCTCGCATGGAGCCGGATGTGCGGGTCGTGGCTGTTATCACTCGTAGCATGCATATTAATTGGTAATTCATAGAGGATATGCACCATATGGGTGGGAGCCTTCAACGTCCCACGATAGTTCCGGCATCTGAACGGTCTGTATTGCGAATAGCCGTAATTCAATAGGTGGGCTGGCGTACACCAAGGAGACATGCGGAGTCGCGGAGAAGGCAATGATTGTCTTGGATCTTAGGTTGGGCCTCAAACCAAGGAAGTTTGAACGGGGACATACTCCCGGCCGTGCAACAAAACCTAAGGTCTCTCATGGGTAAAGTAACGCACCTCTGCAGAGTGTAAGAACTGTAACTTGTTACTCCCTGTTCAGGGAAGGAGCTGCGGACGCGGCGGGAAAGGAACTCCATGAAAGTTCTGCTAAACCCGTGAAGGCTGACGGACATAGCTTTTCAGAATAAAACCAACCTTTGAAGAAATGTTTACGAAAACTTGCATTGCCTACGACCTATGGTCTGTGGCTGTAGATATAGTGCATCAAACACTCCTTTTCTAGTGAACTTGCTAAGTACACTCGTACTCAAAGTATCTTCTTAACCCTTGCTAGGTTCTAAAGCCAGTATAGATGATGTCTACATCAAATTATGCTCCAGGAATCATCATCAAAAGCTAAAGATCTTCAAGAAAGTCAACATATACATCAACTCAAGTGAAGACGAAGTTACTGATTAGATAGTAATATAATCTCTAGCCATAGAACCTATTTCTGTAGGGTATTGCAATAGCAGCAATGCGAGGCCATTAGTTAGAATACTAGTCTTAATAGTTTGATAGTGTTTGAGTTGTTTATTTCTGATTCTTCTTTGTAAGAAGTTTCTTTCTCTCTCTTTAACCTAGAGTGTTCTCTGGATCTTGTGTAAAGAGTTGAGTTGTAACCTATAGTCATGTCTTGGACCTGTTGTGTTTTTGTTGTACCACTCTGAGGGATGTAATACCAGTGAACGGTGTTTCATTGGTGTTATGTAAATGACTATAGTTTACTACATCATGAAGTGGTATGCTGGGTCACCGCACTGAAGGGGACCGACGGGCGCGGGCTGGGCTCGTCGTGGTCATCGGCACAGCGAGCTAAAGGCATGGGCGACGATAGGGGCGGTCCTGTGCTCCCTGGCGAAGCTCAATGGCATGGCTACGCGGCGTGGGACGGTGTGAAACGGTCGGAACATCGCAGCGCTCTGGGGGGAGGGGGGTCCGACGGCAGTTTTAATGGCGCACAACGTCTACGGTCCACGCGACGGCGAACGAGCATGTCCGCGGTGTTGTTGGGGTGGTGGCGATCCTGCTTGCATGCGGCGAGGGCGGCGTGCGGTCTGTGGGCGTGTGTCACGGTTGGCGCTCTGGCGCGCTCTCGACTCGCTCGCAGAGAGGCTTGGCATGCTCGGGTTGTGTAGTCCAGGGGTTGGCTGCGCTCGAGGCTTGGACAGGGGGTGGCGGTGGACGGTGGAGAATGTCCCAGACATGCTTGCTAGGCTTGGTGCTTCTCCTATCTTGCCGTCGACATGGGGTGGCAAGTTAGGCTCGGCATGGTCACCATTGATGGCTATGGCATGCTCACAGTGGTGCTAAAGCTTGTTAATTTAGCTAGATCATCTACTAAGAGTGTAGTGTGAGCTATAGAGGAAATAAGTTAGGCCAAATTTACTGCTCACAATAGTGTTTGTGGTTTGTTTGTTTGGTGCCAACAAGGTGTTTGATGAAATGGCCGCAAGAGATTCAAATTTGAATTTTGGATTCAAACTTGATGGATGTGTTGGTTACATACTAGGGAGTCTCTGTTTAGTTGGAAAGGTCAAGTGGAATTGGTTTGGTTGGTTTTTGAAAAAGGGGTGATCTTCACATATGAATTAGATTCAATTTTGAAATGTGATTTGAATCAGGCTGCCCAATGTTTCTGCAAGTTTGAAAAGTGGGCTTTGATTCACTTTTACTTGGTCTTGCAAGGGGTGGAAAGAAACGGAAAAGTTTTTGTTTGAAATCTTGGATTAGAAACACTCAAAGTGGCCTAGTGAGCAAGATTGGCAAAAATGACCATTTGCCTTATTTGTTTTGTTTTTGATTTTCTCTTGATTTGTTTCTGCTTGGAAATATTTTAGATGATGTTATTTTCATATTTAAACCATTCCTTGCTATTTAGATCAATCACACAAGTCCATTTAGACATTCACACAATCATCACATACACACATGCATTCATAATGATTTGAATTAACAAAAGTTTTTGTTAACCCTAATTTTGGTGATTGGAAAATGATAATCATTGTTCAACATTTTTGGGATGTTACAGCAGGGTAAATGGGTACTCGTGGGTAAAAATACTCGTATTTACAACACTTAAAATCGAAAAAAGAAAGATATTATAAACATCGACACATTATAAACAACAACCAAACCGGAAATAGAGGGACCAACAGCCCAGCAGCAACCATGGCTATTTACGAAGTTGCGATGATATGAGAAATACGATATTGATATTGATCGCATGAGAATCAGGATGTGATCACATAAAGAAGCTCGAGAATCAGGATATGATCATATAAAGAAGATATGGACCGCGATAGTCACTCGGCGGCACTAACCTATGAGCGATCATGAAACTGGAAAGCACGAGATGACCTAACTAGAGTCAATGCATGACTAAGAAAAATTAAGTATGTTATAATATTATAAAGCCCCCGCCTATCAAACTTTGGATGGGTAAATGGGTACACGGGTATGGGTTCTACGATCCCACACCTATATCCATTGTATCCGATGGGTATGCGGGTCATGGGTACCCATTGCCATCCCTACTGGATCCACACCATCCCGCTGCACCTGCCTCCGCAGCTGACCAGCTCTCCACGGTCCTCCTACCTACATTGGACGCCGCAGTTGCTCTCATCTGACCCCGCTAGTGCTGCCCTGCTAGGCGCGCTACCCCACTTGCAGCGTATTGCCTCTTCCCCGCACGTGGCGGGAGGATGCAACACCTCACCAGATGCCATTCATATCACGCTTTTGCAGGCCTGAGCAAGTAAGATGCATGCAGCGGCTACTGTCCTCTGGACCGAGATCAACCCGAATCGAGCCTCTTCCACCACAACAAGGGCATGCCAATGCACCGATGCCAAGGCAACCTCCTGCACCTCCATCCCTTCCACATCCAGCTCCCGCAACATCCAAAACCCAACAACACACCACAACAGCATGGGGTTGCTCATGTCGAAGCCGACACAACCCCGATGCATGCAACGGTCGTGACCCTGTGGGCCTGGATCGGGAGCGCGCTGCCGCCTCCATGCTTGGTCCTCAGGCCGAGCGGAGCACCGCCGTCGACGACTGTCCTGTGCCACCACCTTGCCCTCCTCCACTGCGCTCGCTGTCGAGCAAGCCCAGAACAGGCCCATAACTGGTCTCGTAGGGCCACCGATGTCTCCTCCTGAGCAGCCACGCCTGCTCCTCCGTCCCGCCAACCTCCACGCCGCCGTCCGCCTACAGACATCCGCCTTGCCGTGCACAAACCCCCGAGCAACCACCTCTCCACACGCAGGCTTGCTCTCCTCGCCCTTCGCCTTCGACGGCGGCGACCATGAGGGCCGGATCATGGGTTAGTTTTTTAGGATAGGGTTGGGGGCCTCCGAAGCCGTGACCCGAGAGGGAGAAGAATGTTGTATGGTAGTAACTATAATTATAGAAGGCGTAGTCAAAAAATCGCTTTAGAGCTCGTCCTCAATGGAGGACGATTTTGATTTTTTCAAAAAGCTTCAAACAATTTCGAAAACAATATATTTGTGTAGACAACAATCCGAAATACAAATCTGAAATTTTTGAAATTAAAATACTTTGTATTTCCGGCGCAGGACAAAAGATAAATATGCAAATTTTGGAAAAACGAAGGCCCATTCAAAATTACACTGTTCACGTCCAGATCTAAACTTTTTCTTTTTTCCTATGGACAAAATACAAAGTATTTTTACAAGATTTTATGCATACACGTATTATAATCATTATCTACATCTCTATATTTTTTTTTGGATTTTTTGAATCTTTAAATTTGAACTTAAAAAAAAAATTATAGCCACCATGGTAGACGGGAGCCAAATCGACTCACTCAAGGCGTAGTAGGCTTCTTCCCTCTTCCTATATCACGCTCCTTCCGGACGCCTCCATTTCAAAATTTGGCAGCCTCTCTCCCCCACCCCCCACCCCACCCAGTCGCCGCGGCCGCGCCGGAGCGCCTCCCGCCCCCAAACCCTTTCCGTCCCAGTCGCCGCCGCTCCCTCCGCAGGTACGAGTACTCCCATCTCCCCCGCCTCCCCTTCCGCGGGATCGTCGACCCGGGCCTATCGAGACTCGAGAGGAGTGTATGGCTCGTGGATGTGGTGATACACTTGGCCGGGGGCCCTCACCGTCCGGCGCTGCTCCAACGTGCGAACAGGACATCGGAACCGCTGATTTTATTGCCCTTGGGTTCCAAGCTCCTTTTTCTTATGCGTTTGTTTAGGCTTTGGAGTGGTCGTATGGTATGCAGTGTGATCGTACAATGTCCTGATGTTCCGTGAATCGGGGACGATACCGAGCCACGATTGTGATTCCAGATTTTCTGGAAGATCGATGTGATAGCTCGTTGTTTGTATAGGCATGTTGATTTTTGGAATACTAAGTGAAGAGATAGAATTACAATATTACATCGTTGATATGGACTCGGTAGGATGTGCCACTAACCTGAATTTTGGTAGAACTGTAGCTTGAATTTGGGGAAACTGTAATTTGAAATATTGCTGAAACCAATACAAATTTGCCGAGTTTTGACTTTGGATTTTCATTTAGAGAAGGACGGTCTGGTGCCAACTTTTATTTAAAACATGATTAATTTCTGAGTCTTGACATACATCATACAGTATTATCTAAATCAATTGATATGGAGTATGCATGTTTTGTCACAGTGCTTATCATGTGGGGCCTGGTTTACAGCTGCCGCAAGGGGTCAGTCCAGGAGGGCACACGCTGTGTTGGTGCACCGCATGACAGTGCTAGTTTGAACACAGGAAACATTCAGAATACCGAAGTTGGGGGCCTAGTTGACACCCGCCGCAAGCAGGCATGCCAGGAGGGCACTCATGGCGTTGGCACACCGCACGATAGTGCTAGTTTCAACAAAGGAAACATTCAGAATACTGAAGTTAGTGAGGATTCTGTAGCAGTTGCATGTGTGGTACCAGATGCTGGAGATACTGCATTTCAGATTCACTGCTTGGGGCGATCAGCATATGCTGCTGTGCTGAGAGCGTTCTCTGCTCAGTCTGACGTTTTCTCCCGGGTATGTTTCGTGGATACTTTCTCTTATTCCTACAAGTTCAAATGCAAAAGATCGACGGAAATATCATGCGCGATAAGGCTATTGATTCCTTTGCAACTTTTGTTACATAAAATTTGTAGTGCACCTTGAGTTTTGACCAAAGACATAATATATGTTGGTTTTGCACGTAAATTCTGGGGAAAGGGGATTTATGCCGCACTATTCAGGCTCTTAATTTTTTAATTCCTGTGCCTATAGCCTTATTTCCTTTGACATGCTTTTACACTGTCTCAGTTATTTATTGACCGAAACCTGCATCAAGTTCTTTTGGCGTAACACAGCATTGAGCGCAGCTTTAATTGCATATGTATTAGGGCAGGTACAACGCAGGCGCTTATTTACGGGCGCCAGGATTTTGCTCCCGGTCAATGGGAAGTTGTGACACACAATTTTGGCCAACAGGCACTAATTTGCAGGCGTCGATGCAATGTTTTGCGCCAGGCGCTTAGGTAGTTTTTGACTTGTGGCAGGAATATCGGACTGCATTAGGTAGAGAAGCAAGCGCCAGAGCCCGTTGGAACTCAGGACTTTTGCATGGACACCAGGATTAATTGCCAGACTCTTTCTCCGCTCAGGCACCTAAACAAGTGCCGGTCATTGCACATGCCCTTATGTATGTTTTCAATGATTTGTTACTTTTGTCTTATTACAGGTCAAGCAAGAATGTCTTGCTGAACTGAGAAAGGAACTTAAAATATCGGACAATGAGCACAGAGAATATGTTGTAAAGGCCAGTACAAATAAGCACATCAAGTCTTTGAAGTGAGTATGTTTTGTATGGTTTACCTAAAAAGTATGTGTAGCATAGCTTCGCACTGTTCGCAGAATGAAAAATGTATGCTGGCAGAAAGGCTTCAGATTCTATCTGTTCTAATTTTCAAATATCTATTAGTTCTCTATATTTGGTGTTCTAGTTAGTACCTAATACCAATCTCAATTTTCAATAGCAGTCTAATCAAATTTCCTGTTCCTGTCTCCTTACTGATGTAATTATCTTCGCAAATATTCACAATGATCATGGAATAAATTGATTGATATCGCGTTGCATGTCTTGTTCCAGTGCTTGGTTGTATAAGGGAAACAACGGTAATGCTGATGTTGTGAAGGAATCTTTAGATCTTAAGCGTGTGATACCAGATTCTGGAGATTCTGCATTTCAGATACACTGCTTGGAGAGATCAGCATATGCTTTTGTGTTAAGAGCTTTCTGTGCTAAGCCAAACCTTCTCTCATGGGTATGTATTTTAGCCGTAGTTCTTGTACCTACAAGATCATTTGTGAAATATCACTAAGAAAATGACACTACAATAGGAATTGCTGGATCGTATCTTTTAGATTTTGTTATATGGAATTTTGTTTTTTTCCGAAACAGCAGGAGCACTGCCAACTTTACAGAAGAATATAGTTGTACAAACACATAATTATGAGGATAAAAGCCATAGCTTAAATCACAACATACGAAGACAAAGTTGCAAAATGATATGATCAAACATCATACAGAACTTTGTCTTCAGTGCTTTGTTTGATCTTATCTTTTTGCAGCTCTGTCTTCCATGATTCGTTCTGAGCATTTTTTTCATTGGTAACTTTGAGGGAAGGCAGTTGTAGCCTCAATCTTACTTTTTCTTTTTACTTTTCTACAAAAGGAAAGCTTCTACATTTTTTTTATTCCTATGTCTTGCCACACCAGCTCTTTATTTCTGCATTCTTATGTTCTGCTGAATTTGTTCCAGATATCATAATTAGTATGGTTGCATCTGAATATTTTTTCACCACTCTTTACCTTTGGATCTTATATATACAGGCCAGGCTTCTTACTAAGCTAAGAAATGAACTTAGATTATCATACATTGAGCATCAAGAAGTTATTGCAAGGGTCAACTCAAATGATTACATCAAGTCTTTGAGGTGAGGATGTCTAAACTTGGTAACAAAATAAAACGAATGCTTACTCACTTTTTTGCACTGCAGTTTCGGATGTATAATCTTTCTTTGTTCTGAGCAGAAAGTTTCGTTTTGCAAATTATTCTGGTCTTACAAAGAAGACACCTGCTTCCGATCTAATTGCGGTGGTTCCTGATAAGATTAGCAAAACTGGAAAGTCCTTCACCTCATTGGCTCCAGAATCACCAATGCCAGCACACACGATGTCACCAGAAAGGTGATAATGTTCTGAAATCACGTAGTGTTGGATTTCTGTAATTTCAGTGACTAATATTTATGGTGCAGGAACATTGGCATATTAGGTACCTCTTATAGCACCAGAAAAGGTCTTTGTTCTGATCCTGACACTATTGCGCCTGTAAAGAAGTTGAAATCTGCAAGTGGGAGTGCATTAGCATACTTCAAAAGCCTCCCTTGCGTTGAACAGTTGCCAAAGCCAATTTTTTCTGTGCTGATGGTATGCAATTTTACTCCCCTTGTAACATTTGCACTCACCCTGGAATATGTATTTTGTACTTTTGCTCCTGTACCGGCAATTCTAAATTTCTGATCTCCATGTATGTTTTTATTTTAACTGTATAAGTGGATTGCCTAGCCATACTCCTGAACTCCAGGGAGAAGAACTCTTCCGTGTGTGACCCTCCCGTGTCGCCCCGCGTGTCGGCCGGGGGGCAGGGGACCCTAGATCCCACCGCCCCTCTCACCCCTCCCCCGTCCTCCTCCTCTGCCGCCACGGGGATTCTTCATCCTCTTGCGAGGTGGGGCGGACGTGGAGGCGCGCTTCCGTGCCAGGCCATGGCGGCAGCGCTCGGGCTCGGCCTATGGCGATGACGTGACAGACAGCGAGGTGGTGGTGTGCGCCTGGGTTGGTGGCGGCTCTGCTGGTCGGATTCTTCGTGCGGCGAGGGCTGTGGGCGGCGCGGGCTGCCGGCGATCATCTCTGGAGATGATGGCGCAGTGGAATAAAGGTGATCAGATCCTGCTGTTCTTTGAGCACCATGGCATCGATCTGCTTCATGTTGGCCTTCTCGATCTGGTCGCTGACGAGTTCCGGTCTTCATCTCAAAGATTTCCGCAGTTTAGCGCAGGACGTTACTGGATATCTTGAGCGAAATCGATGTGATCGTGCACATCCTTGTTATTTGGGTGAGGCGTGAAGTTTTGCCTTCTTGTCGGTGCCATGAGACATTTCTTGATATAGATTTCCATGAAACTGGCAGAGGTGGAGAAAGTCACGGTGTCTGCGATTGGAGGTTGGTGATGGCAGAGAGGTTACTGGTTGCGTGGAAGACAATGCGGCACAGGTTCTCCCTGTGTGCCGGGTGTTTAGTGACTTGCAGCAGCACCACTTTGGCAAGCGGGGGTGGAAGCATTGGTGGACTGCATTCTAGGTGGTGCTCCTCGAGTACCGAGCCATGATTTCTAGGGTGAAACCCCAAGATCTTTGATCAGGCGACGATAACGCTTGTGCATTTTTCCTTCTTGGAGGCATTGCTTTTGGAGAATCTTGTTTGTAGTCCAGGCGTTGTCTTTGGTGGTGGTTTGAGTGCTACTGTTGCGAGTGGTTCATCACCACTACGGGGTTTTTGTTTTCTTCTTCTCTCTTTTTTTCTTGGCTGTGTGTATTCCTGATATCTTTAGATATCTTGTTGGTACAGAGGCTGAGTGTAATTAGTATCTTCGCGTTATTAATATATTTCTTTTATCGGAAAAAATGAGATTGGTCTTTTGGAGTAGTTGGTTAGTGCATGAAGAGCCAAGGTCTCGAGTTCGAGTCTTGTGTGGCACAATTTTTCCTAAAAATTGTTGGTGCCCCCTCTGTCCACATATTGGCATCTTGAGTCATGCCTCTGAGTTTACACGTGTTGACTTATCTTTCCGTCAGACGCGAGGTGGGGTGTTGAAGTGTATAAGTGGATTGCCTAGCCGTTTTCATGAGATCCATCTTTTGAAATAGCTGGTTAGTGCATGAAGCTTGACATGGTATCAAAGCCTAAGGTCTTGAGTTTGAATCTTAGCTTTTGTAATTTATTAAAAAATGTTGGTAGCTCCCTTTTTGCCCACGAATAGGCCTCTTGAGTCAGAAGTGAGATTCGAGCTGTCGTTACAGTATATGTGGATTGCACTAGTCTTTTCCATCAGTTAGGACTTTTGGTTGTGTTGGCTAGTGCATGAAGCTTGAAATTTTTAACTGTAAGGTCATGAAAAACTATATCCAAACTATTTTGGAGGAAGCTATCATCGTTCATCGATAATATGCCCATCTGTTTTTGTTATGTGGATTATAAATGATGAAAGGTAACTTTATGGAATTTGGTGTAATTTAACAATAGCTTTTCCAGAGAATATGAATGTTTTTATCATCAAAATTAAATAAGCAAGTTAAATCTGTTTTTAGTAATAAGGGCTTCAAGCTGTTGAATCTTCACTTATAATATTCTGACCCTTTATGCTGGTTGTAATTGTGGACAGGAAAGTTCCAAACATGGTCCACTTGATAGTAAGACACCACCCTGTGCAATGAAGGCTATATGCACTGTATCTCCTATGTTCCAAGGAAAGCACAACCAATCAAATGCTGGTCTTGTTCCTTGGTGCGTTCATAAAGGTATAGAAGCATCAAGAGAAAAGGGGCCTGAAGCATCTCCGTTGAGAAGATCTAAAGGCCTGCGCGTCGCCATCACTTACAGTGCAGCAAATGTAGATCATGGTTCCGATATAATTAAGATTCCCCTAACTTCTAGCCTTGTAAACAAGGTATGTGTATTCCCCTTGAGGTCAAACACGAAAACTTAGCTAGCTTCTGGTGAATCCCCCCTGAGGCCTGATTCCTCCTAATCTTCCATCGGTTACTGACTATTGTGAACATTGTGTGGCAATGGTAGATTGATAGTACTGATATGTTTCAAAGACAGTGATTTCGTATTTCCATTATATACTACCTCTGATCCAAATTAGTTGTCACAGGTTCGCTGAACCTAGACAGATTTGAGGAAACATTTTGCCTAAATCTATGACAATTAATTTGGATTGGAGGGAGTACTAATTTTTTTAATGTGTTACTTCCCTATTTACATGTGGTCGACACAGTTTCTTTTGAGTTCTAGCACTCTTTAGTCAGGGTGTCAGTTTATTACATTCGTTGTTCAACTTTCCGTCTCTTTTGTCTACACCATTTGTCATAGAATTTGTTTATATGTTGTGTTCATATCACTAAATGTTATAGTACTATAATTAGCTTTAGCCTCACATGTTCTTATTTGCAGGTTGAAGAACTATTTAAGGCAATGCTAGATCCGTCTAATTTAGAGACAGTGAAGTCAACCCTTAAAGTGAGAATCCCTTGAACTTTTGTACAACTCAGTATGACAGTATTACATTTGCAATCAAACACACTTATATAAATTTGCTAACATTCCATATTTGTCTTGAACTAGGATCAAGAAAGATACCTTATGGATGCACTTGCTAAACTGTCTGAAGTATCATCTGCTTGTAAGTCGCCTTCAAGAAAACCTTTCAGTTTACTTGTAGCACAGTGTTAGTTTTTTTTTTGTGAAGTGATCTGAAGTTATCATTCTAACAGGGAGATGAAATAAATTGAACCAAATAATTACTGAAGCGCTTACAAATATTTCTTGCTATCAGGACAAATATAGGCAACGAATATTGGTTTATGATGTTTTAAATGCATTCTGAATATTCTACCTTAGCCTTTGTTTAACCAGAAAAAAAGTACTCTAGCATATTACATAACTAATCAGCTGTGGGATGTGCACACACCCACACAAAAACTATGGATATTTTCAAGGCATTACTGCTTGGTCCAAATTTTGCAGATTGGCATGGTGGAAGATGCTGTTGGAAAATGATTTTTTTCACACTCGATTTTTGCAATTTTCTGTGGCCTCGAGTACTAGCATTACATGTTTTACCATTTGAAAGACTTCCAATTCAAATTTCACCCAGAACAAGGCATCTGCAACTTTTGCTAATCCTCTGCAGGCACCGGTGAGCACGATGTGGTTGAGTGTGGCGAGGAGGCACGCCCACCGAAGTCGGTGAGCAGTTCGAGCTACGATGAGACGCCTACCTCATCGATCACACAGCTCTGGCGAGCAGAAGCAGAACGGGAGGTGGTGGAGACCAGGAGGGAGCTCGAGCCGGCGGCCAAGCGGGCCTGGCGCCCCAACGTGAGAGTCTTCGGGTCGGAATGGGTCGAGTGTCTCTCCAGGAAGAGGAAGAAAGGAACAGGTATAGGGAGCGACACAGTGCGTCCAGTGACAGTAGGTGCGTACTACTAGTGCGGTGTCTAGGTAAACGCGAAGTCACTAGCCGACTATTTCTTTTGTATTTTCCGTGTTCTGAACTTGTTGGTTAATATCGAGATCGAGATCATGTAATCTGTATTGTAGTAGTAACAGACTTGTCAGCTGCGAATCAATGAAATTGCAGCTATGTCATGCCCAAGCAAGTAGATTTGGGGATGAACTCAATATGCACAAGGAATTCGATCTCATATATTTGCCGATCTAGGGTTTATAATTATCTCATAGAGGGGTATTTGAGTATATTTGGTTCTGGTTTGAGACCATTACATCACTCAAGCATAAGCATCAAATGAGCAGAGCTGCTACTTATATTGCCAGCCAGCCACAAGGTAGTTTAACGTTAAAAGCAAAATATACATTTAAAATAACATTAAACGCTAGTCGCCGTTATATCTCTCCCCATCCACTCTGCCCGTCGGTTATTTCATTGTACCCTGGTCTCGGTAATGCAGTAGTACTATGAAAGAGCGAACTTGTTCTCAAGGCGCATCTTGATTCTGGAACCAAACTCGTACTATTGTATAGGCTGGGAAGAACCTTTCATGAAGTTTGAGTCCTCCCAGGTAGCGTCCTCTGGCGGAAGATTTGCCCACTGGATGTGCCATTATAAGACAACACCATTGTTGCATGGAATTTGCATAGTCCGGAACACATGGATAGAGTCAGTTTTGATATTACCATTTACATCCATCATTGGCAAGTCAGGGTTTGGAATGGCTAATGGCCCCAGATGCCATTTCAATTGGCTGACATGAAAGATAGGGTGTATGTTGACATTGTCAGGTAACTGTATCTTATAAGCCACCTTGCCAATCTTGATGATCACCCGGAAAGGGCCATAGAATTTGGGCTGGAGCTTGAGAGAGAAGGTCGTAGGCCAAATGCAAACGGCCGATATGGTTGTAGTTTGATATAAACCATATCATTTGGGACAAATTATCTTTCCACTCGATTGGAATCAGCAAACTTTTTAATACGATCTTGAGCCTTCTTAAGGTTTGCTTTTAGGTTATCCATCAGAACCTTTCTATCAGTCAAGAAGTTCTCTGTTTCTGGATCAAAATGGCCAGCTACTGGAAATCACTTATGATAGGAGGAGGGAATCCATATAATGCCAAGGGAGTAACTTGCAAAGAAGAGTGGAAGAAAGTCAATGACATGTGGGGTCATTTGTATTTTTCTGAGTTAGGATGAATTTGTTATGAATTTTCTAAGTTTAAAAGATTTTATGGAATAGTTCTTAATGGATAATTTATTTACACATGTGGACAAGGGTAGTCAATGACAGGTGGGTCTAGATGAGATGCCAAGTGGGAAAAGGGTTCATTTTGTACCGTGGCAATCCTAGCCCAAGTCAATGACACATGGGGTCAATGCTTCATCATCTGCCATGATGGATAAGTGGACATGGTCAACTGGCTGGGTCCACGGCCAGTCGTCAGAATGATGTCATGGTGACTTATGCTCGGTGCCACCGGTTTATGCCTTTTAAGGAAGGAAAATGATACGGTTCCCCCGGGGGATCGATCCCCCGGGTGGCTTCTTCATTATCTGACGTCGGGCGGACTTTGTTCACGTGTGACGGCGTCACTGCGGAACAGTTGGTACGCGACGACACGTACAAGCTGTGCGGAACTCATCTCGCTTTTGCTACTAATGCGGACGGTTGATGCGTGACACGTCGTACAAGCTGTCAAAGGGCTTGCTACATAGGCATGCCGACCTCGCTACGTAACGGCGGACGAAAGGTATAGGGGCGTCTTTTGCTACAAGCGGTGTGAGGCTCGCTACAAAGGCACGACAACCTTGCTACAAAGGCATGCCAACCTTGCTACAGAGGTATGGAATCGTCTTCTAAAGGCGACGGCGTTATCCTTGCTACAGTGCGACATCACCTTCTCGGTGATAGCGTTTTTGCTACAAATGGTGCAAAGCCCGCTACGACAACAACGGCCTTTCTATAGAGGTAGGGCGTCTTCTTTGGTGTCATCGTGTTCTCTGTCGATGGAGCTTTTTTGCTATAATTGTTTTTTTGCTACAACCGTTTTATGAATTTGCTACAAAAGCGTAAAGTTTTGCTACATACATTTTGTACTCTTGCTACAATAGCATAAAATATTTGCTACGGTCTCCGTGAGGTCTCCGTGAAAGTCTCGGTGAGATCTCCGGCAAAGTCGGGTTTGCTACATTAGCACAACTTTTTGCTACCACCGTTTTGCATTTTGCTACAATAGCGTAACGTTTTTGCTACACGGTCTCGGTGAGGTCTAGCGGCGAAGCCTCCGTGAGTCTCCGGTGGTCGGGTTTGCTACATTAGCATAACTTTTTTCTACGGTCATGGCGAGGTCTCGTGAAATCTCGACGAGGTCGATCTGTTTTTATTTTTGGGTGAACGTTTTTGCTACAATGTAGCAAAAGCGGGGCAAATGTAGCAAAAACGGGGCAAATGTAGCAAAAGCGGGATTTTGAATTCAAAAAACGGACACGTGGTTGGCTGGGGACCCGGGGGATCAGAAATTTTTATCCCCCGGGGGACGCGTAGTACTGCCCAAAAAACGTGAGTGGTCTATCTCAACGAAAAATAAAACAACGAGTCTAACAAACTATGCCACACGTCCTATGGTTATGGAGTCGGTGACGATGAGCACCTACTTCGGCGGCGCTCAACCTAAACTACGCTGCGGTCTACCCCGAGATGATCTAGTGGGACTAGGATATGTAAAATCTCACCATGAGTCTAATTAGATGATCAATTGCGTTGGGGATCGCTGGAGTCGAGCTCCGTAGATTTCGTTGACCGATGTCAGAGAAGAAGAGATTGATTCCCTTGATAAGAAGCGCCCGCACTTGTTTCCTTTTGCTTATATGTAGTGCTCCACAACCACTCCACAAAACAGGGCATGGTTAGTAGCAACGCGCTCGCCGGAATTGATGTGATGGCCAAGACTCGTAAGAGAGGAGATCGGAAAGCTCGAAAGCTGTTTAGAGCTTTCTAAGAGGGGAAAGTGATCACGTGTGGAGTTCTAGGGCTATTTATGGCCTTCGGCAAGGTCGGTTCCCGCCGTTACTGAATTTGGCGATGGCATAGATTCAATGGCTATGTCGGTTTAATTTTAAGGGTTTCGATGCTGACTTTGGAGTCAGTTCGCGTTGAGCCTTCTCTGCAACGACTCATTGTTGGTGGCATATACCTAATGCATGTTTTATACATGCGAGTAGGTCAGTAGCTTGCTGGCGAGATCAATTCCTCGTCGACGAAGACGATGCGATATAAGATGATATTGGTTCGGCTCTAGGGTGGCTCCACTCGTCAGCATCTCATCACTAAGTGAGGCAAATGTGGGCTGTTAGATGGTCTAGGTAAACAGGCTAGCTAAGCGAGTCATGGTCTAGGTAGGTTTCCTGTTATTTTTTCTTCTATTTCTGTTTTATATTTTCTATTTTAGTTTTATAGTTCGAATTCTAATTTGACTTCAAATTGGCTCTGAAGAGTTGTTGAAGAGACTATCATTTACACATTTTAGGATTGGTGGTTGAGTATTAAAATTTTATTTATCCATCCATGAATATTTTTTATGTAAAGAAAATACCACTTAATCATTTTAGTGAAACTTGTTCAAAATGTTTAATTTGAACTTCAGTAATTTTAATGGATTTTGGTATTTGATTCTGATTCTTTGTAAAGGATTTAAATTCCTTTACCGTGGATAACTTTTTAGGAAGTACTTATTAAGAAAGAATTTGATATAATAGAATATTCTTGAAACTATCAAATGAGATCTTTGATCAAACTGAATATTTTGATTTTTCAAGAAATTCCATAATCTCTTATATTTCCTTATATTTATATGTTGAACACGTGATAAGTTTCTATAATCATTTCTTGTCATGGTAATGTATATAATATCACTTGGGTCTCCATTTGAGACAAATCTCAAATGAGTTTCTTTATTTTTGGAGGTACTTTATAAGGTCTCGAGCAATTCAAAATTGAGTTAAGACGAGTCCCATATGAGATAAGGAATCCAATAAGAATCCGACGGGCAGAAGTTTGGCTTCGCAATCAAAACAAAAGTGTAAACCGACATAGACTTAGTGTTGTAAACATAATATGTAACCTATCTGTATAGGGTCACAGAACCCAGCCTCTCATATAAATACTGGGAGGAGCTGACGGAGAGAGCACCTTAGTTTTCCAGCAATCAGCAATCCACCGAGAGCTGGAACGCATCTAGCGAATTGGCGACTTATAATCGTGTTCTCCACCATAATCAGACTACACCGACTACCTTTTTTGCTGATCAGCCGACGAAATCACCAGCGCTCTCTTTTCCATGAAACCCTAAGTCCATAACCATGGGCATTGCCTAGGTTATTCCTCGTTAATTGGCGCCGTCTGTGGGAAATATGATCGCTAGAGTCATGAATTCGACGGCTCCCCCTAGAAGCAACTCGACAATCGAGGTCGGCGGGATCTGTTACGATATCATCGATCCATGCCCGCCCACCCCTTTATCGGCTTTTGTCGACTTCGACCAGGAGACCAATCTCATGATCGGGTGCTTCCACTTCCACGTGGGGAACCTGAAAGCCTCTACCTTTCGGCTCTGATCTACTCGGGCCTGTCGGTCGTATCTGCATCGCCTACAGCGACACCCGCGTCTTCCATCGGCTCAAATGGAAAAGCCACAACCAAGCAAAAAAATGTCGAAGAAAAATTCAAAAACTTCATGGATCTAGGGGATCTACCCGATCTATACGATGGTCTCTCCTTTGGATCAGATTCACAGTCAACGCCGTTGCGTGGCTCAAACTCATCAAACGTCGTTCCCGATGAATCTAAGGAAAGTATCGACTCCGGAATCAGGAAGGCTGAATCATATCCGGAGCAGGGCCCATGGGACTTCACTGGATTCCAAGACAATGTCTCCTACGGATATGACAGTGACGGCGGAAGCTCATACATGGCGCAACACCAGGTGTGCGTGATCATCGGAGGAGAAGGATCTACAACACCTAGAGGCTCCAACAGTAACCCGATACTTGATCCCAATGATATTTTATAGGATGAAGATGCAGGACACCATGAGAATAGGGGGAGCCCCTGGAAAATAATAGCATTGTGCAAGGAAGGAAAGGAGCACGCGGTGAATGACTGACACTTCGCCTGCCGCCAGAAACATGGCAGAAAGCAGGAGATACCATTTCGGGTGTTGTACCAATGACAGCAGATGCTACGAGTGAGGAATTGATGGCTTACCAGTATCTTCTTCACCATAAACGAAGGGATCTACTTAGGCTACAGAGGCAACTCGAGGAGAGGAAAAGTCTTTGGAATAATTGCTTGTTTATAAATATGCTCATTAAGGTTAAATCCATAGGGTGTTACTTGAGACTTAGTATTAAGTGTATATCTCATCCTTGTGGTTGTTAAGATTAGAAATTTTAGATAAAGAAGAATGGATAATTCAAAACTTAGATAGATCAAGATTTGGTTGATAGACTTAGTTGATGTACTTATTACTTGACTCTTGTCATCAATAAGTGTTGGTAGATGAGATAATGTTTAAGATAAGATATAATAAGGTAATATAATAATATATTTGATTCTTGTTGATTTGAGATCTGTTTGTTTATTAGTCCAATTTTGTTAACGAGTCTAACATCTACCCCTTCCTAACATAGAAGTTTACAAAAAAATATTTCAAAGTTTTTAACACTCGGCTTGATGAGCTAGTCCTAATCATCAGCTCAAGTAAAACTTCAATCACTTTGACATGTTTTATCACAAAGTTTTTAGTTTCCCTAGATTTTATATGCATAAATGAAATGCAGACAGCTATGTTCTACACTTTTAGAGTCTCTTTAACTAAGGGATGTTCTACACTTTTAGAGTCTCTTGAACTAAGGGATGTTACTACTAGCTCGCTGATGTGTTCACAAAGAAAGCAATGAGACAGATGTTATACCATTTTAAATCTGAACTTAGTAGGGACACGTTCTGATTGAGGGTTCATGTTAACAGAAATGTTCTAGGTTCATTAGCATGTAAATCGCTAATTGATTGTAATTACTTTGTATGGCTTTGGCCCCTTCTATATATACAAGATGAGGGCATACAGGCTGATTACGCCAATTTATTTTTTGATAACAAGAGAAACAAGAAATACAAGCACAATTTGGAAAAGGAAACTTATAAGGAGAGTGACGGCGCCACCTTTGGCTTAGGAGCCCTCTTGGCGGCCTTCTTCATGAAGGGTTCGCAGCATGGAAAACAAAAAATTTCTACCGCGGGAACACACAAAAGCCAAGAACTAATCTATGAGATCGGTGCAATGAGTTTGTAGAGAATTAATCCTTGTAGATCCAAAGCGGTTAACGAGATTGGATTCTCGTGGTTGATGTAGTCGATCACTTGCCGATCTCAAGGTTGTATAGACGATCCTTCCGACGCCACATTTCGGCAGCGCTTCCGCAGTCGGTCACATGTACGGTAGTCGATGAAGACCTTCCTCTCCCTTGCTCCAGCAGGCAGCGGAGGTAGTAGATCTCCTCGGAATCCCAACAACACAACGGTGTGGTGGTGGTGGTGGAGGAGGAGAGATTTCTGCAGGTCTTCACCTAAGCCGGAGCAGTGCGGTGAGGAGAAAGGGATAAGCGGCGGCTAGGGTTTAGGCGCCTAGGGTTTAGAGGGCAAGGAACTTGGGCGCCTTGGACAAGGAGTGCCTTGGGGTGCGCCCCCACCCCTCCTTATATAGGTGGGGGCGGACAAGGGTGTTCCTAAACCAAGTTGATTCCCTCCCTACCTTGGCCTCCAAAAGAAGAGGTTGAAACCTTTTCCATCAAGACTTCCCTCTTACCAAAATCTAGAGTTTGACTTTTCAAACTAGGATTTGACTATTCAAACTAGGGTTTGACCTTTTTACTAGTCTTGGACGAATTGACCCTTTAGGGTTTGGTGTGTCCAACCCCTAAGGCATGCCACATGCTAAGTGACCCCCTGGGTGGTGGACCTTCCAGAACATTCTAGAAGCTTCCGGTCAAAACACCAAAAACACTTCCAAACCCCGAAAAACACTTTCCTTATATGAATCTTATTCTCTGGACCATTCCGGATCTCCTCGTGATGTCCTGGATCCAATCCGAGACTCCGAACAACATTCAGTTTCCAACTTACATTCCATATCTACTTTAAACAATATCAAATCTTTAAGTGTATCTCCCTATAGTTCGTGAACTATGCAGACATGAACAATACACCTCTCCGATCAATAACCATTAGTGGGATCTGGAAATCCATAATGGCTCCCACATATTTCTACGATGACTTCGTTATGGAATAAACCATTTACATATGATACTGATTCCCTTTGTCGCGTAATACTTTACTTATCCGAGGTTTGATCGTCGGTATCTCTATACCTAGTTCAACCTTGTTATCGATAAGTACTCTTTACTCGTTCCGTGATATGACATCCCTTATGACCTAGTCACATGCTTGCAAGCTAATTGTATGACATTCCACCGAGAGGGCCCAGAGTATATCTATTTGTCATATGGATGGACAAATCCCACTCTTGATACATGTGCTTCAACACATACTTTCAGAATACTTAATGCCACCTTTATAACCGCCCAGTTACAGAAGTGGTGTTTGATGTCATCAAAGTATCCATCCGGTGATGGTGATTAACATGATCTCATGGTTGAAGGATAAGGTTACTATGTATTTGAAAGCTTATAGCAAACGAACTCTAAATGACTTGATCTTATGTTATGCTAACTATAGGAGTGTGTCCATCACATCATTCTCCTAATGATATGACCTTGTTATTAATAAAATCCAATGTCCATGATCAAGAAACCGTGATCAACAAGCTAGTTTAACAAGAGGCTTACTAGGCAGTCTTTTATGTTTACAAAACACACAAGTATTAATGTTTCCGGTTAATAAAATTATAGCATTTTATGCAAATATTTATCATAAACATAAAGATATAATAATAACCATTTTGTTATTGCCTCTTGAGCATATCTTCAACAGTCTCTCACTTGCGCTAGAGTCAATAATATAGTTTAGAAAAAACTTGTGCATTCAACACACATGGCTTTCTGGTGTTGTATATACACGATTGCTAGTGGTAAACATAATCTTTGGATCCAACACTTTCAGGTTCTTGTGTATTTGCATGAATTTGCGTCTCTACGCCATCACTCATTCTTTAATGAGATGATATTGTATAAATTTGGTCCTTTGGTGAGACCTTTAGTTCCTTGGGGTTAAAACATGTTGATACAATTGTTGTACAATATATATTCATAGCACTAGTACGCTATGAACCACACTTAGTTTGATAACAAACTACTTGACACAAATGCCCTCTTTTGCTGCTATACAATAACAATCATATACTTAGCCTTTTGTTGTAGTATCTGTCACAATGTCTTAACTTTGGAACTCATCCAAATCCGTTATAGAACTTTCTTTCCATTACATTGTGCCACCCATAGTTTCAAAATTGATATAAACTTAATCTGTATCTTGTGACAAAACTAGTATCAATGTGACACTTTAAAATGAACTATCTATGTATTTGTCACCTCTACATAAATAACATATTCTTAGTTCTTCCAAAGATCATAAGAATATACTTACTATCGTCTAATGATTATTTTACGAGTCATTCTGGCATATGCTCATAACATTTAGAGCATAGGACATATCTCGATGTGTATATTGTAAAAAATATTGAATCCCTAATATTTCAGTGTATTGATTTGACCCTCATGAGGAGTATATATATACGTACACACTTGGAAGACAAGAAGCCTATGACTTGGAATATAAGATTATCTCTAAAGTCCTAGTTTATCTCTAGTTGTGTACCTATACGTACTCTAACATCCCCCCTCAGTCAGAGCGGGAGTTAAACGGACGCTTGCGACTGGATTTGAAGTCTTGCGCTTCCGTCGTCTTCACCTCTTTGTCATTATCACCTGCGTGAACATGATCATGACTGACACCTAGGGGCAGTGACTGTGTCCCCTTCTAGTTCCTCTCTTCCCTCCCGCAGTCACAACGGGAGTGGCGTGGACGCAAGTGACGACACGGACACTGTTGACTGGAGTTCTTGAGTTGCTGTAGACGTTGTTCTTGATGTCGATGTCGAGATAGCCGATCGTAATGTAGCCGTGGTCGATGTAGGTGTGGTCGATGTCGTAGTCGTCATAGTGGTGTGGCCACCATTGCCGGAGGCGCAAAAAATTACACGTGTTTGTTGTTGTTGATGACGAAGCTGCAGTTGTGGAAGTTTTGCACCTTATAGATATACCGTCAGGGTGTCTCTTGGACGCGGTAATAAGTGAGACCACCAGTTTTTCCAGGACCGGAGGAACCCACCAAGCACATAAGGTTTTGCCAGAACCATATGCGCGGTCATAGGGGCGTCACAATTGTGATGCCGGTTTGTTGTTGCAGTCATCGGGGTCGTGACGCGGCGATGCTGTCGTCGTGGTCGTGGACGCGGCGATGCCGTCGTCATGCCTTGCAATACGTGTACTGTCATAGGACATCGTAGTCGTATGTCCATTATGTGGACGGGTATAGCGGCGACTGCGTTGTGTCGACGAAGATGTTGATGAAGACCACGTATATGTAGACCTTGGCGATGATGTATCGGCGATGAAAGAGTAGGCGTGTCGGCGATGATCGTCGCTTGCAGGCGTCCCTTGTGGCGGCGATGATGTCGAAACTTTGATGTCGGAGAAGTCGGCGAAGTCGTGTTTCACACTGGCCTGGCGTGTGGATGATGTCGATGTCGCTTGTCCGTGGATGTGCTCGACGAAGATCTTGGCTTATAGACTGGCGTAGTCGTATAGCTTGATGTAGATGTTCGGATCGATGTAGTCCGGCTTGATGCACTGCAGATCGGTATAACTTGATGTAGAGGAAGTGTCCAGGGTCGGCTTGGCGAAGATTGCGTGTGGGCACCTGTCCCGGAGTCGATGAAGACCCATGGCCCTCCCGGTGTCCTGTGCTGCGATCCTGCGACACGTTCGTTGATGGTGCATAGCTTGTGCTGACGAGAAGCCATGCCTCGGAAATCTGGTCTGCATGTGCCATATAAACAACTCAACTCGTGGTAGATTAGAAACCCAACGTGCAATACTTTGGCTGTATGAGCCTGCAGTAGTTCGTGGATCTACTGATTCTTTAGGAGGCGTGGGTCTTCTCGATCAGCAAACGCGCGTGCAGCCTAACGGCTCGCGGCGGCGGCAGCACTGGACCTAGATCGTTGATGTAGAGGCCGCGCGGCGTAGCGCTGGTGGTAGTAGTTCGATTGTACCGCCGTGGAGTGTTCCGTCGTAGGGATCTGAACTTGCGCATGTTACCAGAGATTTGAGGATTGTGGCTAGGGATTTATTTGTGGCTAACTGGATCTAATCTATGAGATTGGAAATTCGAAAATTAATCTAATCTATGAACTAGGAATTATTGGAATTGATCTAATCTAGTCTAAAGAACCGATCCAATCTTTGATCGAGACCGGGTGCCGCGCCCCCAGGAGTAATATCCCCGGCGGCGATGTATTGCGGAAGTGGTGGAAGAACCTAGGATCGGCGCCATGAGGCTAACCGCTCTGATACCATGTGAAAAATATTGAATCCCTAATATTTTAATGTATTGATTTGACCCTCATGAGGAGTACATATAAACTTAGAAGGCAAGAAGCCTATGACTTGGAATATAAGATGATCTCTAAAGTCCTAGTCTATCTCTAGTTGTGTACGTATACGTACTCTAACATATATATGATTGATAAAAAATATTCTTGTGATTTCACTCACCAAGTGTCAAAACACTTGAATCCCGTTTCACTTACCAAGTGTCAAAATATTTGAATCTTGATTCAATCCTTCCTGTGTGACAAGTACCTTTCTTGTCATTTCTATATTGAACTTATTCAATATCTCATCTATGTATATTTGGCACAACCATATTAGCGTCTCAATCTATCCATATAGACACTGATACCAAATATTCGGGTTTTGCCTAAGTCTTTCATCGAAATGAAATTCTTAACCTGTGTCAATAAAATATACATCATATCCAATCAACAATATGTCTTTCACATAATGTATTAAAAATATGTCTTAGCGCTTCCACTTAATTTTTTGCAAATGCAAGCATCTTCATCGTCTCTGGTGAAATTAAACCTTTTAACAGTTTCATCATGGCGATGATTCCAACTTCTCGATGCTTACTTCAACTATTGAAGTTTGCATACCCTGTTAGCATCCTTTGAATAAACAAAACCCTTTGGATCGTGTTATTTACACGTTCTAGGTAACCATTCCATTAGAAGAACTTGTTTTATTTGTTCAACTACCATATAACAAAATTATATGTAGTGATTGTTATATATTAATCCGTCCACACTAAATATCGCTATGAAAGATCAAATCTTGTCATAATCAACTGCTTAAACATCGTCGTGAACTCTTTCCCGACATGTCGACTATTTCATAGATGTGAAACATCCATGTCTATTTATTTATAGATCCAAATACGATTGTAAGGTCTTACACCTTTCGAGAGGGTCTTCCAAGTTCAAAATCTTGATTTCTCATGTATGGAACTATCACAAATTTTATGGCTTCAACACATTTGATAGAGTTAGAACCCATCATCGCTTATTTGCATGTAGTCGATTCATCATTGTCAAACAACAATGATTTACTCTCAAATCTTACTATTTGATTGGTTTACCCGACCTACTTGGTTCAATAGGAACTTAGACCTCCGTGATCACAACCTTTGAGGCACGTGAGCCATGAGCACTGTTGTTGCCTCCGGTACACTTTCCGGCACTACACAACTCAGCATATATAGCTAAAGTTTAATAACCTTATCAAAGTTCTATTGTCCTCCCACTTAACTTTTCACGGAAAATTTCTTATAAAGAAACTTGACGTACTAAGCGACAAACAGTTTTGTCTTTGGTGTTTATGGAGGAATACTAAACGATTATTCAAATAACATACAAAGACATGCTCATCCAATTTTGGTTGTAAACATTTTACTTATGCCTAGCATACCAAAATTTAAGAAAGGACAACTTGGGTTTTATCCCAAACTATAACTTATATGGTGTCATTTCAACGGATCATGATAGAGATCTTTTTAGTGTAAAAACGGTAGTCTCTAAAGCTTTTAATCTTTAAAATATAATGCCAGTTTTATGAATGACACCTTTGATTTCACCATGTCAAACAAGGTTTCATTACATATCTCAAACACTCCATACTCCTATGGTGTTTCGGAAAATGCAAATCCATGGAACGGTTCATCAAATCTTAGGTGTTATGCTTAACTTGTAACTCAAATATCTTCCTTTATGATACAATCATAAATTCTTTATTTTCTTGTTACTATGATTTTCCACTTTATCTTGAAAGTCTTTGAACATTTTCAAATGTTTCATACTTCATCCTTATTAAGTAAATATACACATGTATTCACTCAAGTTTACGGGGAAAGCATATGAAATTGAAATCCATCGCTTATGACTACACATAATGGACAACATACATCAATGTGTACAAATTCTAATGAGTTAGTAGTTCGTTCTTCTTTGGCCTTTGAACGGAGTTTTAATTATCTTTAGGAAAGTCTCACAAGTGTCATTTGATCAAAAATCAAAAGACTCCAAAATTCCATTAACATGGAGTTTCTTCATGTTTTCTTTCCAATATAATTTAAACGGCGATGTCACTTCTTAAGTGATCTTTCAATCATTTGTCTTTCAACATTTTTAGCATTTGTTTTATGGACATGATTTCTCCAACCAGACTTATAAATCATCCATCTTTTATGGAATACGATAATTATTTGAACAACCCTTTTGTTCTCATAATACCTGATCAAAATAACAATTATTGAAACAAATCTTGAAGGTAAGCTTTGATGTTAACGAGCAACACAACAACACTTTGTTTGTTTTCGATGAACATCATCACATATTCTCTTGCTGGTTACTTAGGCATTGCAATTAATGAATTGGGTTGTCATGTATGACACTTCACACCAACCAATTCGGTATCCAATACCCAAGAATCACATTGTTTAACAAGCAAATTACAACTATAACATGTATATCTTCTATATACTTAAGCTGGACATTTCCAACCTTTTATCTTTCCGCCAAATATTTCAAAGATTTTCTTTCAGTATTTCCTTTCCCTTTTAAAAGAATCTATCAACAACAACAGTGGCGCCATACATATGACACATAGTCCAAAGCGTGTATAGTCAAATACTAATGTCTTTGGACTTGCACTTTGAAGTAGATCACCATCATCAAATATTTGACGTTCTTTCAAAAACCCATTCTTTAGTAATCTTTTAGTGTAGTAGACATTTTACCTACATATTCTATTCATCCTTATCATGAAAACTTTCATGATCAAGCTACCATAGCTTACAAAGGAGAATCGCGAGTATAATGTTGCTTTTCAAAACCTTTTTGGAGGATTAGGACGACTAGCGTCTTCAACTTTTGCAAATTCTCATCAAATATGAGAACATAAATTTTGCTAAATCATACTCTATCATATTGCAACCAAAACATGTTTTCAGATATAGCAATATCTTCCACACATGATGGTTTCTGAAACAATTCTTTCAGCTCCTAGATAACCTTTGATACTAAATCAACCTTTTGAATATCAAGGATCATGAAGGCAAACATGATACTTAGATACTAACACTAGAATTATTACTCTTGATTTAATACTAATTATTAAACTTTATGGACTAAAGGGAGTTTGCTGAAAGTTTGCAATAGGACTTTTAAACTTTAGATTGACACTCAAAATAAAACGATACCAGTTCATAAAGTAACTATCCAGAAATCTATAGTTCTAATATCTCAATTATAACTAAGCGTAAAGTGGTGTACAGATGCCAATGACTACAACAAATTATGTAAATTCACTTTGATTTAATTTATGATAAATATTGTTTAACTTTAATCATATTACTATCTGAACTCCCACTCAAAACAACATTCCTCGAGTCATTTTGGTGATTACACGAACTAAATCCACTACACCAAGTTCGATCATCACGAGAGATGATGTAGCTTCAAAGGCGAACAATCAACATGTTTATCATATCATCCATATGAATCATGCTTTGCCTTTTGATATTTCGTGTTCTGAGACCATGTCTGTACATGCTAGGCTCGTCAAGGTTAACCTTAGTATCCGCATGTGCAAATCTGGCTTGCACCCGTTGTATGCACACATAGAATCTATCATACCCGATCATCACGTGATGCTTCGAAACGACGAGTCTTAGCAACAGTGCTTACTAAGGACGAACACTTTATTACTTGATATTTAGTGAGAGGGATCATTTTATAATGCTACCTTCGCGATCTAAGCAATACAAGATGCATAAAAAAGATTAATATCACATGCAATTCATAATATGTGATATGATATGGTCTTTCTTCTTGTGCCTTTGATCTCCATCTTTAAAGCATGAACATGATCTCCGTTATCACCAGCGTGGTGTCAAGGTCAATGGCGCCTCTTCATGGTTGTCCATCACCAACAATAACTATTACAACTACTTAGAATAAAGCGATTACATGATGAATAAACACGCAAGTCTTAACGAATTTAAATACAATCATAAGGATTCTGCTGGTTGCCAACTTACAATAAGGATTATTGCATACATCATATATAATCACAATCACATCATGGCCATATATCATATCACAACACAAGCCCTGCAAAAACACGTTAGACGCCACTAATTTTCTTTGCATATTTTAAGTGGCTGGAGCTTTCGAATAAGAACCTTTCTAACTTACGAATATGAACCACAACATTGATACAAGTATTATCAAGTGCTCGTTGACAGACACCCGCAAAACCACTTGTGCAATACAAGTTGCACGTTGAGCGTGGAGCAAGTCTCATATACGATCACATGTAAGGTTAGCCCGGGCCGCTTCATCCCACCATGCCGCAAGATGCAAAGTACATGAAAAGCAAACGACAACAAAAACATCAACGCCCATAAAACCATTGTATTCTACTCGTGCAACAGATCTACGCATAGACACGACTCTGATACCACTGAAGGGTTCGCAACATAGAAAACAAAAAATTTCTATCGCGAAAACACACAAAAGCCAAGATCGCGGGAACACACAAAAGCCTAGTAATATGGGGCTGATACTACACTTCCAAGGCCTCCACCAACAGCGTACGTCGTCCCTGGCCACCGGCGGCGGCAACCAGTGGTATTCTGGCTCCGGCGGCTAGGGCAGCGGCGATGGCGGCGTACGCAGGCTGCATACCAGGTTCGTCCGTCTTGCCGCTCCTAAGCAGCACCGCCGTCTAATTCAGCGACTATGTTGCCCGGATACGGCGATACGGATACGGATACGGATACCGCGATACGCCGATACGGCAATTTTATAAAAACACAGATATGGGGATACGTTTCTATATATATAATAATATTTATAATATTTAAAAATTACTGCTTTTTATCCAAATGAGAAATACTATATAATCCGTAGGAGTATAGAAGTATCTTGACATGGTTGTTTGCCACAAAAGCTTGACAACTCTAGTGGTACAGCTGTATCTCTCCCTTATCAGATTTTTTTTTAAATAATATAATATATAAGGAATAAGTATCCGTAGGTATCCGATATGTATCCGAGTATCCGACCGTATCTGATACGGATACGACACTTTTTTTGCCGTATCCGTGCAACGCAGTTCAGCGATTAAGAAGTACCGACTACGACCAGCTTATTAGATGGAATCCCCTTTCATTGCCTCCAGGCTGCCAGCTGCAAATTAAAGGAGGCCAAAGAGCACAAAAAATTTGTTTGGAGTTTTTTTTTTTTTTTTTTTTTTTTTTTTTGGCAATTTTTCTCGTAATTAGGACATATAAGATTTAAATTTCAGAGGTTATTGTACCTAGATCATACTACGTCTGTCTTCATCATCTCCCTCTAGGTCATCACCTCTAAACCTTGCTCTAGTATTATTTGTTGGAAATCTGAGACGTACGTCGGTCATACAAGGACAAGCAATCACAACATGACGCTCAGAGAGCTTTTTGGAGGCCGCAACTTCCCCTCCCCCTCTGAGAGCCTGCTACAGTACCCCCTTCCAGATCTCGCGAGACCGGGCCGATCCCGAGCCCCTCCGGCGGCCATGGTGGCCGGAGGCGGCGGAGGGGAGGCGCCGGAGTAGTTTTAGGGTTGTGGCCGTTGTGCCTGTAGTTGTGGAGTAGGGTGCTGAAGCTGGGGTCGAGCTTGGCACATCCGGTGGAGGAGATTGGGCGCGGTGTGCTCCGGTGGCTGGAGTTGGTGTGCCTCGTCTCTGGATCCGGGATCTCCGTAATAAGACCCGCCGCTCCGCTTCAAGCTTGTGGTGGCTCTGCTCTCCCGCTCCCGGCCGGCCGTGGTGGCGAGGGGGATTGGAAGAGTGTGTCCTCCTCAGTTTGATCTGGTGGTGGCAGGGGCTCCTCTTGGTGCGTTGGCGCGGCACCAAGGTTTCGCCTCAGTCGACCTTCACTTAGATCAATGGTGGATCCAAGCCGGAGGCCTACTGGTGGCAAGCCCTTTCATAAGGCGCCTAGGAGCTGGTGCTTGGCGTGTGATCTGTTGCCTCTTAGCTCTCCTTGGCCGGCCTTGGTGGCGAGGGAGGTGGGCGTGGAGGTGGCTACGTGGTTTTGCTTGATTCCCGGCCGGCCGTGGTGGCGAGGGGGGTCGAGCGGCTACGTCGCCCTTTTCTTTTCGTCCAGGCGCTGGTGCTGTCCATGTCGCGGTGGGCTTCTCTCCTGTCTGCTGCAGTGCCCAGGGTGGTCGCTTCGAGTGTGCAGTCGAGGAGTCTGCGGCGGCGGTTTCTTTGGAGCTCCTCTCCGGTGTATTATGGCGGCTTCTTCCCGTCTTTGCGCCGGACCGAATGGCGATAGGCTGCCGCCTCCGCTGCTCGCTCCGTCCGGTTTTCTTCTCGCTCCGTCTCCATGTGGCATTGGAGTCGCCATGACGCCGGAGCTTGGTTCTGGAGGAGGAAGAGGACCGGGGACTTGATTGCTTTTCAAGTTTTTCCCCAAGGTTCTTTGTGCTTATTTTTGGACCCCTGTGTAATTTTTCTGTTCTTTTGGGTTCACTTGTACTCCAGATATTTTTAATAGCAGCTTTCTATCGGGTGGTTTCCACCCGTTGACCGTTCAAAAAAAAAAAAAAAAAACATGACGCTCATTCCCGAAAAAAACTCGGTAGGTTGGCAAGTACTAGTATACTAGGTAATCTTGTGGGCCTCTGAGCATGATTGGTCGGTGGCCTGCAAGCACAAGGTGCCATACGATGTTCTCTCAAACTGCAAAATGAGCTACTGTTGATTTATGTGATGATCAATGTGCTCTTTCTGTACGATGCATCATGTAGGACCTTTGATCCAATAATAACATGGTAAAGGGATCGATAATTGGACCTGTGTTTTAGTTGGTTTATGTTCTTACACTGAAACTATTTGAAGTAACTTTGCATATTTGGAGTGTTGGTTTCTCATCATTAATACACATTACTTGTGTATAGACATGTTAACTGTTTCCCTGAAATCGGCAGTGCTTCATTGTACGGAATTGATCATCGAATAGTTCTTCTGGGCCACATCATTACCATGCTCGGTTTTCATATTCACTCCGATGTGAATATTGATGGTGTATGATGTATTTTCCCTCTCTTATTCAAGCAGGAATATTGAAACAAGAGAATCAGTGATGGATCAGATGTATTTCCAACTGTGGTTTCCAGCTTTTGACTCACAATAACCCATGTCGGTGTAATTGAAGATGATCTTTTGTATGAATTCTTGAATGCTAATAGTTGCACTGGTAGCAACACAAAAGGGCACCAATTTTCCGAATGAACTCAGGGTACTCAGTAAGTATTAAATTTATCGTCTCAAAAACTAAAGAAGGCAAAGTTATGCATATACCGCATGGAAATATAAAATGAAATTTGCCATAAATCAATATAGAATTAGTATTTGTATGAAGTGAGAGGAATGGTAAAATGTAGGGTGTGTTTGGTTTGTGCCCAAAATGTACCGGATGGTTGTGAGCTTTGATCGATGGGACCTTACGTGCTCTGATGGTTACCATTTTTTGGCATGTCCATGCACCTTTGCTACTGTAGTGTGTTGTCTTGTAAATATTAGCCGAACCATGGACAAACAAAATCTAAACAAATTCAGACTTGTGATCAGAGCAAACAAACCCAAAACACCTAGCCTGTGGAAATCGTGGCCCAAGTAGAGCCATTAGATTTAGAGCTTGGTTTGAGTTGCGCTACCATATAATGCTTGTCGGGTCTAAACACAACGCATTGGGTTAACCTTTTTGCAAATAAAATTGCAGGTGGGTTGCTATGCACGTAGGGGTCTTCTCCACTGTGGCTGGGCGCCTGGGAATTGGGCTAGTCTTAAGTATAGGGTGCTACATAAATTCTGTACTATCTGGTCTTTAACTTTTTGCATAATTTATCTGGGATAATTGCTTCCATGATTTGGTGAGACACAGGCAAGTTTCTCCCTCTTTGCATTTTGTGTTATTTTACAATCCAGTCAATTTTTATTTTGGTTGCTTGAGCTCTGAACCAGAAAGACAATATTTCCCTTATGTTGCTCAATGAAGATCACTAGACCGGAGGCTGACACCGCGGAGGTCATACACAAAACCTTATCCCCTCCCCTCGCCTGAACCTTATCCTCTCGCGACTTGAGAGTCAGCCGCCGCCGGCCGGCCCAATCCGGCGCCCTCTCCGCCGGAATAGCCGGCCGGAGTTGGGAACGGAGAGGCGCCGGAGCTAGGTCTAGGTCTAGTAGGTTTAGAGTATGGCCTGTTGCCGTAGTTTGGCGCGATGCCGGGAGTTGGTGTGGAGTTCTTCAGGCCGAGCTCCTCCCCTGCCTACTGGTGGTGCTCCTCCTGCTCCCGTGGAGCTGGTGGTGGAGGGCCATGGCTGCTCCATAAATAAGGACCTGGGCGTCCTCCTTCTTGTGGTGCCTCCTGCTTCTCCTCCTCTGCTGGGCCGTGGCGAGGGACGAGGGCGAGAGCAGGGCCGGAGCCGTGGGAAGGAGACCAGAAGTCATCCCTGCGGTCTTGTGGCGGCCGGGGAGGTGCCGAGCCTGCGTCGAGCCTCCATGGAAGAGGAAGACAAGGTGCGTCTCGGTTGCGGGCTTCCACCGGAATAAGCGCCAGATTTCTGTCTTGCTCCGGGGACATGGCGTGGTTCTCCTCCTCTCGGCCGTGGCGGCGAGGGAGGTGGAGGCCTTGTTGTTTCTTCTTGGCGGGGACGGTGGTGGATGGGGTCATCACTTGCGATTCCCATGAGTGTCATCTCGCGGCAAGAGGGCAGTGCTATCTCGCTCCCCGGGAGTAATGGCGAGCTCGGCCCGAAACAAAAAAGCAATGGAGTTGGGAAGCAATCTTCTTGAGCACCACCTCGGCGGTGTGATAGCCGTCCGACATCCAAGGCCGAAACGGCCTATCCGAAGCCGTGAAGGGTCCGGCATTTGTCAAACCTCCTCGGAGAGGCCCCTATCGAGGTCGACGATCGCGTTTCCCGTCTGCTCGGAAGCAAGTGGTTTTGTCCCCGCGTCCGAGTTTGATGGCGGTGTGTTCGGCTTCCAGCTCGGCGGTGGAGAAAGAGAAGGACTTGATTGCTATTTTTCATCTTTTAGCGAGGTCTTTTCTACTTTTACCAGGGACCTATGTTTTTTTCTTTATTTTATGGGGTCCTTTGTTATCAGTTGTACATCCACCGTTTGGATTTAATATATGCTTCCCGTCCCTTCGGGGACATCCTTGTTCAAAAAAAAAAAAAGACCGGAGGCTCCGCCGTGCCGAGCGATGCCCCTACAATTTGGATGGTGCTTTTTTCCTGTGAAGTTATGCATATCCTTTAGAATTTTTCTACGTACTACAGGGAAGAAACTGTACAGGTATAATAAGGCTGTTTGAGCATAACTGTTCCTCCACATTAAAAGACTATGGTTCATCGTTGTTGTTTAAGCTATTAGCATGAGTATGTCTATCATATATATACTCCTACAGTACAAGATACGATCAAGCGTCACTCAGGCCTGCCTCTGCGTTCGCACATGTTGTGGCTCTGCAGGAAGTACAGTTAAGTTGGGTAAGCTACACTTCCTTCTGCCCTAGATCCACCAATAAGCCCATTCTGACTCTGTTTTTTGTTTCAAACTTCGTGCTCACAGTTTAAGCGGTACTGCTATTCAAACCCAATAGTATCTCTGTCTCCCCGCGTGAACTGTAGGAATACACTTTTGATCAAGGCCTCTGTGAAAGGGACCTCACCCAACTGCCCTGTTCACATCTGACGGCTGCTACCCAAAATTGCTTGCCGGCCTCTGATCTTGACTCACAAGAGAAAACAACTAGGTTGATGTTAGCAGTTCAAGATCCACTTATATAGTAATAATCCAGATTAAGACATCAATCTGTACATTTTACAACTAAGCAGCCCCCTGCTACAGCAAAGCCACCTGTGCTGACTAACAAGATATTTTTTGTTTCCAAAAGATGTGCCTGCAGTGACTCTCCTAATGATTGCAGTGCCTGGTGCCTCGCAATAGATTAACCAAATCTCCTTTAGACCTAACCATGGGTGTTAGTTTGACCACTCTGGCTAATCATGTCAGTGATTCAAGGTTTCAACAGAGCCATGCAAGATGCAGGTCGGCAAGGACGCTAGCCTCAGCATCAGCCTGTTTGTACTGGTACCGAGTGCCCTCTAAACAAGTGGTTCGTGTGTGAATGTGTTATTACTTTAATGTCATTGGGCTTTTGGTTTTGTTGGTCCGTGGCTGCATCATTGCTTGGATCCAGCGGTGGGGATAAATTACTGTCAAGAGCACATTCTACTCCAAAGCAACGTAGGGTCAGGTCATCATGCCATCATGAAGCTGCATACTGATGTGCTTATCCGATTGGTGATGTGTCACGATGGGCAAACTATGCGTTGTTCTTGTTCATAGTTTGACATGTCTTTGCATACATAGTGTCTGTGACAAATGATGTATCGTGTTATATTCCTTGTGGTGTGCCCAGTGAGCGATGTTCCCACCTTTGTTGTATGCTTTTGTTGTTGTTAGTGCTGCTATTATCCCAATGGAAACGTCCCTTTCAAGATGTTTATTAGGAATGAGTTTGGGTGTCTGCAAGACTGGCCTTCAAAATTTTGGCCATGCTGTCTTGACTCTTTTTTTCCCCAATGCTGCCATGTGAGCATAAACGCCGTCTGTTTAGAGAAATGATCACTTGTGAATCGAAAAGGATGAATTCATGCATTCTTCTTTTGTACTTTCCGCACATGTTTTTATTGGATTTCCTGTTTTTTCCTATAATTTTTATGGCATCTTATTCTTATTTTTTAAAATGATACAACTGCCAAATCAGGTTGACGGGATGTCAACTTATTTGCAAGCATGTATTCAAGCATCGATCTCGTGGTTGTAGTGTTGGCCTTTGGGGGGTTTATTAATTTATATTGGGTGAAAGCATAGATGCGACATAGTTGAAACTGCACAAGGGAAGCGATGTATCCTAAATGCATAATACCTAAAGTTTTTCCTTGTATTTATTTGCAAGCATGTAGCCAAGAGACGTAGCTTCATGTAGACCAAGTTGGATCTTGACACGCAGTATTTGTGTAATTTCAGTTTGATGGTAGTGTTCTTTGGGGAGAATTGTTGACGACTTTCTTGCATCACGGGATTTAAAAATGCATGAATAAGAAAACACAAAATCTAACAATTTTTGTCGGTGCAAAATAGGGTATCGCAAAATTGTCCTTGTAATCATTTGGAGCACAGAAACAATAGCAGACATGTCTAGAATCCCATGTGATAGAGTCTCAAAACTAGGTTGGAGTGGATGTTCAAATTCTATTGAATCTAAGATGTTGGGGATGACCCTAGATAGGGTCAAGCTAAGGAAAAAGTGGAATGCCCTCGAGGATCTGAACCGGGTCAAAGAATGACCCGGCCGAGTCATATAGAGGCCGGTCGAGTAAGGCCCGACTTAACCCGAGTCAGGCAACTAAAATCTGACTCGGCCGGCATACGGGTTATGTCGGCGTACAGTTATTACTCTTTATATGTGCAGGTTAAGGCTTGGCCGAGTCATACAAGGCAAGGCCGAATCATGGGGAAACTTGCTTGAGAAGGAGAGGGCGAACCCCGAAGTCAATATTGTGCGCCGTCTCTCCCCCAGGAATCTGTACAGTGTCAAGCGCTATAGACAAGAGCCAGAGGGACAGAGAAGGAGAAGAGGGTAACGGAGGTGACAGTGCCCGAGCCCGAGGCTCACGTGTCGTGGGTTCTGAGCTATTGTCGCCGATAGAAGGGAGACACGAAAAGGCTCCCGCCGAGTTACTATTTTAGGACAAGCATATTCCACGAATATGCTGTCCACGTAAGGTCTAAATGTAACCTGACCTCCCCTTTATAAGGAGAGCCAGGACCTATCAGAGGGGGATCGATTTATTTTCTACTTAGCACTAGCTGTAGCTTCTTCTTCCTCTCACTCAAACAGCTCGAGGAGCAAGTGTAGCATCAGTGGTGTTGAATAAAGTGTTGAATAAAGATCTAGTTCTTGTGTTCTGTGTGTAGAAATCACATATCTTTTCTCCCCGGATCCCACTAGCACACATTGACCCCCAACTTAAGCCTACCCATGGCATCTGTCCTTCCATCACTATGACAGTTGGCGCCCACCATGGGGCCAGCAACGATGCTAGTTGGAGTCAAGATCCGAACGGGAAACTTCATCAACACCGGCGAGCGCATTGTCTCTGGCTTAGTCTAGAGATTCGACCTCTGGGACTACGTCAGCGACAATGCAGGCAGCTTTGGAGCATGGCCACCCCCACGCAACGACATCTTCGTCAACCTTGGCGCCCACAAGATCTACGTCGGCGTCGACACGTCCCGCGTCTACCCACGGCGAGTCATCCTCGCGGGAGAGCCACCCCTCAGTGCTGCTAGCGGTTCGCGTACCACTCGCATCGCAGGCAGCGTCG
This sequence comes from Avena longiglumis, assembly GCA_030063025.1. Classification (NCBI taxonomy): domain Eukaryota; kingdom Viridiplantae; phylum Streptophyta; class Magnoliopsida; order Poales; family Poaceae; genus Avena; species Avena longiglumis. Next base: position 184,259,579 of record CP125974.1, on the reverse strand, counting down.
AGGTGATGATGACCACGCTTGCACCAGCAGCAGGTATAGGAGGCGGACCAAGAAAGAACCCGACGACGACAGATCCGGCGACAGCGAGGCCGGCAGCAACGAAGTAGGCGGCAGCAGATCCGACAGCGGCAGACGCACCCGAAGTGCATGAGGTAACCCCCAAGGCAGCCCAAGTTAGGTGGCCTCCTTTGGAAAGGCCAGAGAATATTTTCCAGGAGGCTATAGATAACCTAACAACACCTATAGCTCCCACTGTAAACTCGGCAAATGCATAGGCCGAGTTAGAGGAGACTCGGTTGAAAATGTTAGAAGAGGCTAAGAAGGTATCTGCACTGCAGGAGTCCTTTAATCGCACCTTGCGTGAATATTCTAGGGAAAACAAGTTAGACACTATCCCAACTCGACTAGATGGTGTCAGAATGAAGGGAAAAAATCTCCTTAGTGATATTACTAAGGAGCATGAGTCTTAGCAAGGTGATTCGGCTAACCTGGGGCTGCCGAGGTATAGTACCCCGACAAAGAACCTCAGAGCGGCGAATGTCGTAGCTTCAGAGTTGGATGGTTTAACCGGCGAATCCCGGCAAAGGCAGCAGGCAAGAGTGATTGAGCTGGTACGCATAGCAAACCTACAAAATGAGGAAATATCGGGAATAATCTGGCAAAACCTAGGGGTTCACATTTGGTTCATTCGGCTGGAGCTGCCCCGGCACTATTAGCTGCCACGACATCTTCACCCAGAGGAAGGTCGAGAAAGGATAAAGCAGTAACTTCAGGAAAAAGGGATAAGAATATGGTCCCATATGATCCGGCAGTGGCTGGAAAATCAAATGAAAACCGAGGCAATGGTAGTCGAGGTAACAGTGGGGGAAGAAACCTCGATCGCGGCCACATAGGTCAGGGAAACCATGGGCGTGAAAAGCCCAAAGAAAATAACCCGGAGGGGGGAGGCATTACCCCCCGCAAGATCACCAGCCGAGGCATGAACCTCGACAAGGAAGGGATGCAGGACATGTTTCGCATAACCCGGTGCAAAACAAATACAATGATGGTTATTCGGAGATGGATAATGCCGGATTTGGTAGGCACAATCACCATGTGGTGGAAGTAAGAGCTGCATATAGAGACTTACAGCCGAATGATGTGAGGTTGAATCTTGACAGGTTGTACAGGTCCAAAATATTGGACGAATAAGGTCCTCCTGGTCCGACATGTTTTGGACCCCGAATCATGAGGGAACCACCTGTTCCAAACTTCCAATTGCCTAGAGGCACGAAAATATATAACGAAAGTACCAACCCACAAGACTGGTTGATCGACTATGCCACTGCAGTAAAAATTGCTGAGGGCAACTTAAGATGGGCTGTAAGATATGTTCCCCAGATGTTGGAAGGGACGGCCAGGGTATGGTTAAATAATCTACCAGCAGGTAGCATAAACTGCTGGTTGGACTTTGAGGAAATGTTTGTCATCAACTACAATAGAACATATAAGAGGCCGAATAGACCTCAATAGCTTGCTATCTGCAAGCAGAGAATGAATGAGACCGACAGAGAATTTCTGACCCGGTGGTGTAACCTCAGGAATTCCCGCGAAGGGGTGATAGAATCGCAGGCAATAGCCTGGTTTGCACAAGGTTGCAGATATGGGAGTGTGTTATGGCAAAGGCTGCAAAGAGACATGCCAACTACTTTGGCCGAGACAATCAGAATATCCGACTCATATGCTCTGGGTGATCCGACTCAGCTCGAGCTTATGTCGGTAGAACAACATGAACAGCATGATCATTATGCCCGTGACGGTGCCAGATCATCCAGGAGGAATGAGTTCTGGGGTAGAAGAAGAGAGGACATGTCAGATTACATGTACAATTCAAATCAGGTAGCAGTAGTGACTCAAGATCAACCGAGTGCAGGGAGTAACCAACGCCAGAAAAATAGCTCTCTACAATGGACACCGAGAAATGATGATAAAAAGCAGTGGACTCCGGAGCAAAAGAAGAAGTGGAAAGAAAGACCGAAGTATACGTTTGAGTCAATGCTGGATCAGCCGTGCAAGTTTCACACACCAAACCCGGCAAAACCGGCTAACCACACAACTCGTCAGTGTGCATGGATGAAGAATGTGAAGGGAAACTCGGGGGCACCTTAGGCGCCGCAGTAGCAGCCACATCAGCCACAACAGCCACAGCTTACAGGAGGAAATGCGCAGCAATTGATGTTGCCTCCACCGCCTCCGAGATATGATAACCATGATCGAAGGGATGCAGTTCACCATGTGGCTAATAAAGGTCAAGATAACAGAGCAAACCTCGGCAATAATGGCCGCAATGAGTATAGAGAGCACCATGAGTCATACTATGTGTTCACCACAGAGCAGCAAGATAAACAGAGTGTCCAGCGCCAACATATAGAAGTGAATGCGGTTATGCCGGGAGTTCCGAGATATATGGACTGGTCGGATCAAGAAATAACTTGGAGTATCAGGGATCATCCCAACATCATGCCAAACCTCGGGTTGTACGCCTTAGTTCTTGATCCGACGTTTTTCGGGCCAAGCATTAATGTAAAATTCTCAAAGGTGCTGATATATAATGGAAGCAACATCAACATCATGTACAAGGACACAATGCACAAGCTCGGCATTACTCAGAATATGCTTCAGTCGACCAGAACAAATTTTCATGGCATTGTGCCAGGGTTGTCCTGCGTGCCAATCGGGAAAGTCCGGGTAGATGTGTTATTTGGCACGAGGGAGAATTCCAGGGCAAAAAACTTATAGATTGAAGTAGTAGATCTGGAGAGTTGTTACCACGCATTACTCGGACAGCCAGCCTTGTCGAAGTTCATGACAAGTTGTCACATAAGCTACTTGAAGATGAAGATGCCTGGACCATAGGGTATAATCACTGTTGTAGGAGATTATAGGAGGTCAATGGAGCGTGCCTCAGCCGAATCAAATCTGACCGAATCTTTGGTAATTGCAAGAGAAAAATGGAGAATTCAGGAGGTTGCAGGTCTAGATCAGTCGGCACAGCTCAATATGCCGGCACTAGCCAACCCACATGAAAGTGTATCTTTCCAGCCAACTAAGGAGACAAAGAAAATCTAGATTGATGATTAGTTCCCAGAGCGTACCATCACCATTGGTGTCGGCCTGAATGATAAATAGGAAAACGAGATCACCAACTTCCTCCGTGAGAATCGAGATATCTTTGCATGGTCCACTCAAGATCTGCAAGGTGTACCGAGGGAGTTGGTTGAGCACTCTATGTATGTGAGACCAGGAGCAAGGCCGGTGAAGAAACCTCTCCGCCGCTTCGCCGAATACAGGAGAAAAAATAATTGGTGATGAAATAGCCCGGCTCCTTGCAGTCAGGTTTATTATGGAAGTGCTTCGTCTGGATTGGCTATCTAATCCGGTGTTGGTTGAGAAGAAGAAAGATGATCCGAATGTAGCTGTCATTTGGTGTATGTGCATCGACTACACGAACCTTAATAAGGCGTGTCCCAAAGATCATTTTCCTTTGCCTAGGATAGACCAGGTTATTGATTCAACCGCAGGCTATGAACTCTTATCATTTGTAGACACGTATTCTGGTTTCCACCAGATACCATTAAACCTGACTGGTCAAATAAAGACTGTGTTTATCACCCCGTATGGGGCTTATTGCTATCGTACCATGCCATTAGGCTTACGCAATGCAGGGGCAACATATCAAAGGTGTATGCAAAAAATGCATGTGATGTCTACACACTTCTATTCTTGTATACAGTTGTTGGTGATGGTGCGTGGAAGCTTCGTTGGGAGACCCCAACAAGAAGGTATGATGAGCACAGCAGCAAGTTTTCCCTCAGTAAGAAACCAAGGTTATCGAACCAGTAGGAGGAAGGAAACGACTCAAAGATGTTTCTAGCAACTTTGAAACCTGCACAACACAAACTCAAGACTTTGCCCCAATGAACAGTGAGGTTCTTAATCTCACTGGTTTGCTGAAAACAAAGGATTAACTGTATGGTGTGGAAGGTAATAGTGGTTTGCAGAAATTAAACAGTAACAGTGGAAGATATATCAATGGTAAAGATTGGACCGGGGTCCATAGTTCACTAGAGGTGTTCTCCTTAAGATAAACAAACATGGCATGCTGGGTAAACAAATTACAGCAGGGCAATTGACATGAGTGAGCAAGGCATAACAATGCAATACTAGACATTCATGATCCTATGAGATTTGATTGGGCAATACAACAAGATACATAGACCGCCATCCAACTACATCTATGAATAGTAATCCACCTTCAGGTATCATCCGAACCCCCTCCAGTATTAAGTTGCAAGCAATGGATAACTGCTTTAAGCAAAGTGTGTAAGGTAAAAAATCCACTTGTTCCATGAACAAGAGACCGTTGTTTTCTCTCTAGTGGCAACAACACATCTACAACCTTAGAGATTTCTGTCACTTACCTTAGATTAAATTGAGGCATGAACCCACTATCAAGCATAAATACCCCCTCTTGGAGTCACTAGCATCTACTTGGCTAAGATAGCTACTAGAAACGGAGAGCATGCAAGATCACAAACAACACAAACATGATAGAATCAATAAGAAAAAAACCATTAATTAATCTGACATAGTAATCTCAATATCCATAGGATCCCCGCAAACACAACATGCATGATTACAAATAGATGATCTTGCTCATGAACGGATCTCACAAGATCTAAACATAGTAGCACAAAGGAGGAGATACAACCATCTAGCTACTACATGGACCCGTAGTCCAAGGTGGAACTACTCACACTTCATACCGGAGGCTGGCATGATGAATAAGAAGGCCTCCAGGATGATCTCCCCTCTGGCAGGGTGCCAGGAAGAGCTTCAGATCCCCCCGATCTAGGGACGATGGAGGCGGCATCTATGGACTGTTTCGTGGAATATTGATCGAGTACTTAGGGTTTCCGCATCGGGGGGTCTTTATAGGCGAAGAGGCGAGGCAGGGGGCAGCCAAGGCGGTCGCACCCTCCTAGGCGCGGGTTGGGCCCAATCGCGCGGCCAGGGGTTGTGCCGCCCTGGTGGCTCTCCTTTGTCTCATACTCTGGCTACATGTTCCCCACCGTAAAATATTGACTTTGGCTTTTGTCCTGTCTAATTCCGATAATATTGATTTTCTGCCTTTCTGGAACCAAAAACAGAAGAAAACAGGCAACTGGCATTGTGGCATCTTGTTAATAGGTTGGTACCGGAAACATATAAAAACACCTTAAAGTGTAGACAAAGCAAAGCAAAGTAGATACTAAACAAGCATGGAACATAAAAAATTATAGATACGTTTCCGACGTATCAAATATCCCCAAGCTTAACTCCTGCTCGTCCTCGAGTAGGTAAGTGATAAAAAAGAATAATTTTTTAGGTGACATGCACCATCAAAATCAAAATCAAACCATTTGCAAGCATTGAAAGCTGGGATCAAAGAACTCTAAACATGAGCATGAAAGATGGAGTTATAACAGTAAGACAAAGTAACTATGCATGCAACATGAAAGGTTACAAACAAAGATCATGAATAACATGCATTGAAAATATTTTTTTGTTTCACATACATAAAACATAACATAGTGGCATTCAACTTGTCCCTCATGGAGTATCAAATAGATGCAGAGGACACCTTCAAAGTTCATAAGAGTGACTAGATACAAATAGCACAAGAATAAGTAATATCAACAATAGGCATCAATCAATAAGTTTTGGGACAATGCACATAGAACTAAGAATGGCAACTATGCTCTCTTAACTGGTGCCTAAGGATAGAAGGTGGAGGCTCAACATAATAGTGGAAGAAAGGACCTTCATAAAGAGAAGCAGGGATTTCAAGTTTCAAAAAGAGCTTCCAAAAATTATGGTACTTGTTAGCTTTCAGCCCTTATTGCCCCTATCATAAGCATCTTGAAGTGATTAAGGTTAAAGTGAACAAACTATGGAGTATATGCTTGACAAAGTATAAGTTGGCAATATCATGTCCCTTGAATACGAGGGCCGCTCCTCATGCTACTCAACTTTAGTCACCTGTAAGTTCTTGTCATAGTAAGTACATGTGTATCATAGAGAACCGCCAACGGGGTACCCCTGCACATGATACAGGAGCTATCCCATAATCAAAATGACAAGGCAAGCAGACAATGATCATATCAGCAATCTTCTTTTTTACCATGGGAAAATGGTGCTTTTTCTCTCTTTCCTCTTTTCAATATGTCTATTTTTTTATAATAATAAAGCTTCATAGATGTCATTATGGTGATGCTGCAAGTTTCCACCATGATTAGGCATGGCTTAGGCTGGCGTCCTAGGCGTTTGTCTAACACACATACATAACTCCATGGACTTACAAGATCCCCTTTTATTTCACACCGACGACATCCATAGACAAAAGAGCATGATATCAACTGTGTACAAAGTACAAGTGCAATGTTGAAAGTGTTCCCCCTGACAGAACGGTTCTGCTAATTCCAATGTATAAGTGCAAGCATATACAACATAGATGACACAATGGTTCAACTTTATTAGGGGCAAGAAAATAAAGTGTGCCATCAAGTTCGTGAGAGCTTTAATCACTAAGTTTTCACATAACAAAAAGACTTTTTAATTGGAAGATAGATGAAAACAAGAATATACTTGGAATGGTGTAACACACCATGCATAGGAATTTATAATGGACATTTTGGAATAACTTAGTTTCTTGGGAGTTGGATGCATGAGTAGAGCTTACTCATACAAGTGGAGGCTAGCAAAACACTGGGAGAGACCAACTAAGAGAGCACTAATGGCCATAATCATGCAGAGCGACAAAACATTACTAATCAAATTATAAAGTGGTACTACAAGTCAAGGACTAAATGATCATAGAGGCTATGGTGACCTTTTCATAGTCATAACATGGTGTGAGCATGTGCCAAGTCAACCCAAACAAAGCATCAAAGGAGATACCACAATACTATGCTTTTGTATGCTAAAACAACACATGATTCCTTCAACGCACATTGAGAAATCCCAATTGTTTGGAACAAGTCACGCTACAGCAATAATCACTAAGCATAAGGTCGAAACAACACCTAGCATGACATGCTAAAGTCTAACTCACAGTCAAAGCAAGCTCCTCTTGTACTATTTAAGCAAGAACTTTCTACTCCTCTCCAACACCAATCAACTTATTTGAAACAACACAACGAGAACGAGGGTACAAACTACATTATTCAAGCAAACTAAGCAAACCAAACGAAAACTAACATGCTCCAAGAACAACACAACAGTGCATGAAACAATAAAAACGAAGTGTCTAGAAAGACCTGAGATTTTATTGATGAAGAAGGGGATGCCTTGGGCATCCCCAAGCTTTGACGCTTGTAATTCTTGAATATTTATTGGGGTGACACGGGGTGGCATCCCCAAGCTTGATATTTTTTCCATTCTTCATCTCATTACATCATTCTTTCTCTACACCTGAAAATTTTCCTTCATAAAAAACTTCACACAATCTTCATTAGCAACTTTAGTGTACTCAAAAGATAATAGACCTTTGGGTTTAGATTTAGAACAGAAAAACTTTCACTAAAAACACAAGCTACTATAGCAATTCCCTCAAAAAGCTCAATTTCCTAAAAAGAATCCAAAAATGAATCAATAAGAAGCAAATGCAAATAATGGCAGAAATCTGTCAAAACAGACCAGCGGGTAGAAACCGATTTTTTCGAAGACCTTATGTTTCTCAAATCAAAAAGTGTTGAACTAACGAAAGTTATCTAACATACTGGGGGATTTATTCAGAAAATATCAGCTAAATCCTACTTACATATATTTTACACAAATTTGTACGGTGGAGCACAAATATCTGTTTCGGGACAGCAACTCCCCAAATCTTACTTCCCTATCATTAGAGGTTATTCTTGGCACAAAAAGAAAATAAAAAGGATAAGGAGAGGTCATTACTGAAGTAATAACTTCAAAGACTCAAGAAAACTTTTGGGTTATCTCCTAATAAGTACTTTTCTTTAATGCCTTTAAGTTAGGCACAAGAAGCAAGAATCAAGTATTTTCAAATGAAGAAGCATTAACACCAACTTTCTTGCTCCTAACTTTCTTACCTCTCTTCTTCTATTTAGGGAAAATATGATTGCTTATTGGAGGAGAAAAATGCATAATTCCTTTCCCCACGTCTATTATTGCTCCAAGGTGTTTCAGCAGGGATCTTCCAAGTGTAATTTGTCCTTTTCTTACACATTCAATAACAAGATAATCAGTAGACACCACTTTCCCTGAGATTTTTGTAAACACACCTTCAGCTATTCCAATGGTAAATAAAGTTGTATTATTGGTAAGAGATATTTCTTATCCTCCCTCAGAAAGTCCCCAAAGATTCAGTGACTCATAGATATCTTTAGGCATAAGGAAAAATTTAGACATGATATCACAACGAGCATCAAAAGTTTCACCATTTATAGCAACTTTTATTATAGGAAACCATTTTAAGGCTCGGAATTTATTGGAACATAATCATGGTGCTATCTAAGCATGTTATATCAATCTTTCAAAGCAACTGTATGGGTATTAAGAGTGTTCAACCTAGCATAGATGTTTATAAAGGAAGAATCAGATTTGCTAGGAATATTATAAATTATAATCAACTTCTTTATGGCATCCAAAGCTTCATCCTCAGTACGTCAAAAATATCTTTCCCAGCTACATCAGCCAAAGCATATCTATAACAAAGAGTAAGGCCACCGTAGAAACTATTAATAACCAAGCTAAGACTTATCTTAGGCTAAGTTTTTTTTGTAAATCAGAGATTCTAGACCAAGCTTCTTTGAAACTCTCTTCACTTTCTTGCTTGAAAGTAAATATCCTTTCCATAGGTGACACAGGGATTGGACCAAAACCAGACACAACTAGAGCAGGAACTAATTTTTTTGTGTTTTTGATAAGAGAAAGCAAACCAAACTAAACTAATTTTTTTGGAGTTTTTGATAAAAATAGGCAAACAAAACCAACCAAAATAAACTAAGCAAAACTAAAACAAAGTAAAGAGAAAGGTTGTGAAGGACTCCCCTTGTGAAGACGTCCTTAGCCTCCCCGACAATAGCGCCAGAAAAATATTGATGTTGCGTGGAAGCTTCGTTGGGAGATCCCAAGAGGAAGGTATTATGAGTACAACAGCAAGTTTTCCCTCAGTAAGAAACCAAGGTTATCGAAACATTAGGAGGAAGGAAATGACTCAAAGGTGTTGCTAGCAACTTGGAAACCTGCACAACACAAACTCAAGATTTTGCCCCCAACGAACAGTGATGTTGTCAATCTCACCGGTTTGCTGAAAACAAAGGATTAACTATATGGTGTGGAAGGTAATAGTGGTTTGCAGAAAGTAAACAATAACAGTGGAAGATGTATCAATGGTAAAGATTGGACCGGGGTCCATAGTTCACTAGAGGTGTTCTCCTTAAGATAAACAAACATGGCATGCTGGGTAAACAAATTACAGCAGGGCAATTGACAAGACTGAGCAAGGCATAATAATGCAATACTAGACATTCATGATCCTATGAGATTCGATTGGGCAATACAACAAGATACATATACCGCCATCCAACTGCATCTATGACTAGTAATCCACCTTCAGGTTATCATCTAAACCCCTTCTAGTATTAAGTTGCAAGCAACGGATAACTTCTTTAAGCAAAGTGTGTAAGTTAAACTATCCACTTGTTCCATGAACAAGAGATCGTTGTTTTCTCCCTAGTGGCAACAGCACATCTACAACCTTAGATATTTCTGTCACTTCCCTTAGATTAAATAGAGGCATGAACCCACTATCGAGCATAAATACCCCCTCTTGGAGTCACTAGCATCTACTTGGCCAAGATAGCTACTAGAAATGGAGAACATGCAAGATCACAAACAACACAGACATGATAGAATCAATAAGAAAAAACCATTAATCAATATGACATAGTAATCTCAATATCCATCGGATCCCCGCAAACACAACATGCATGATTACAAATAGATGATCTTGATTATGAACGGAGCTCACAAGATCTAAACATAGTAGCACAAAGGAGGAGATACAACCATCTAGCTACTACATGGACCCATAGTCCAAGATGGAACTACTCACACTTCATAGCGGAGGCTGGCATGATGAAGAAGAAGGCCTCCGAGATGATCTCCCCTCCGGCAGGGTGCAGGGAAGAGCTTCTGACCCCCCCGATATAGGGACGATGGTGGCGGCGGCTACGGACTTTTTCATGGAATATTGATCGGGTACTTAGGGTTTCTACATCGGGGGGGTCTTTATAGGCGAAGAGGCGAGGCAGGGGGCATCCAGGGCGGCCGCACCCCCTAGGCACGGGCTAGGCCCAGCCGTGTGTCCAGAGGGTATGGCCCCCTAGTGGCTCTCCTCCGTCTCGTACTCTAGCTTTGTGTTCCCCACGATAAAATATTGACTTTGGCTTTTGTCCAGTCCAATTCCGAGAATATTGATTTTCTACCTTTCTGAAACCAAAAACAGAAGAAAACAGGCAACTGGCACTGTGGCATCCTATTAATAGGTTAATACGAGAAAAGATATAAAAACACCTCAAAGTGTAGACAAAGCAAATCAAAGTAGATACTAAACAAGTATGGAACATCAAAAATTATAGATACGTTTCCAACGTATCAGTTGGGCCTCCAAGTGCAGAGGTTTGTAGAACAACAGCAAGTTTCCCTTAAGCGGATTACCCAAGGTTTATCAAACTCAGGAAGGAAGTGGTCAAATGTATCCCTCTCAAGCAACCCTGCAATCAAGATACAAGAAGTCTTCTTGTGTCCCAAACACACCCAATACACTTGTCAGGTGTATAGGTGCACTAGTTGGGTGAAGAGATAGTAAAATACAAGTAATTTGGATGATTATAAGACAACGGTGCCAGAAAATAGCTTGACGGGAGGAAGAGACTAAAGGCAATCTGAAATAAAGATGGAATCAAGCAGCCATGTAACAGGACTAGTTGTAAACGGTGTTTGAATGATTAGAAACAAGGCCTAGGTATCATAATTTCACTAGTGGACACTCTCATATAAATATCTTCTCTTCATGATACCACTCTGAAATACTCTCCGGTTGGACAACTCTAATCCACGGTAGGGCTATAACAGCACACCTCAAAGTTCGCTTTCCCCATCTAGATAACCCCACACTGTCACCTTGAGCACTAGATGGTTCCAACAAACACCACAATTTCATAAAGACATCCAACTCCAAATATAACTCATGACAAGTATTTATGTAATCTATAGCCTAAGTGCCACACAGTGTGCACGTTGTCACTTTCACACACGTGGGGATAGCTGGAGATTGATAAAAGCACCTGAGTAGCAGAGTAGATCTACTTTATTACAAAGCTCATGACTACAATAAGATCATGCATAGAGAGAGATGAACACATAGCTACCGGTAGAGCCCTTAGCCTCGAGGGAGATGGATCCGGGGGAAATTCCCCATCCCGGCAGGGTGTCGGAACAAAGACTTCTGTCCTCCAAATCTCCCCTTCGGTGGTGGCGGCGCTGCGGAACTTTTCGTGGATGTATGTCGATTCATCTAGGGTTTTCTCATCGGGGCTTTATATAGGCGGAAGGGCAAGGTCGGTGGAGGGCCAGGGGGCCCACACCCCCCGATGGCGCCACCAGGGTGGGCCCATGGCACCCTAGGGTGTGCCCACCCCGGTGCCCTACTCAGTCTCTGCTTCGCGTTTCCGTATTGCTCCAGGAAAAATAGTAACTTTGGTTTTTGTCCCATACAATTCCGAGAATATTCATTTTTGGCCCTTTTGAAACCAAAAACAGCAGATAATAGGCAACTGTCACTGCGGCATCTTGTCAAAAGATTAGTTCCAGAAAGGGTATACAAATACCTCAAAGTATAGACAAAACATAAGACAAATGATATAAAACAAGCATGGAGCATCAAAAATTATAGATACGTTTACGACGTATCAGCCTGCATGATCAAATTAGCAAAAATGTATAAGTATATGTAGATGATGTGGTGATAAAAACCAAAGAGAGCCATAGCTCCTGGAAGATATCCGACAAACATTCGCAAATCTGAGAAGATTCCGAATGAAGCTTAACCCGGAAAAGTGTACCTTTGATGTAGCAGCCAGAAAATTACTCGGTTTCCTCGTATCTAGCCGAGGTATAGAGGAGAATCCAACTAAGATTCGGGTAGTGGAAAGAATGGAGCTGCCGAAGTGCCTTAATGACATACAAAATTTTACCGGATGCTTGGCGTCCTTAAGTCGGTTCGTAAGTCGGTTGGGAGAAAAGGCATTTCCCTTATATCAATTAATGAAAAAGTCTGATAAATTTATATGGACACCTCAGGCTGATAGTGCCTTTCATGAATTTAAGAAAATGCTAGCCTCTGCACTAGTCTTAGCTTCACCACTCTTAAAAGAGCCGATGTTGCTCTACATAGCAGCGACTAACCGAGTCGTAAGTGCAGTGATAGTGGTTAAGCGCGACGAGGAAGGTATGTCAGTGAAGAGGTAGGTCTATTAGCTAAGTGAGGTGCTATCAGCATCCAAGCAAAATTATCCACACTACCAAAAAAATGGCATATGGTGTATACATGTCGGCTAAAAAGCTGAAACATTATTTTGAAGAACACCCTATCAAGATGATTTGCGAGGCACCAATTGGCGAGGGTTGATTTCGTCAATGCCCATTGTTATGGACTTGGGTTTTGAATAAGATGTGGATGCTGGAAGTCGTGGAACGGTTAACAGACAAGCAACACGGGACACGATATTTACCTAGGTTTAGGCCCCTAGAGGGAAAACCCTACTCCTACTTGTCTGCTCTTGATTACGGCGGAACCGAAAGTTACAGGGGTGCGCAGATGCAATCTGGCGTGAGGTTCGTATGCGATGGTGGAAGAGGATCCTTCTCGCCATACCCTCCTAGACTTTATATAGATAGGCAAGTCCCGGGCTTTAGGTCGAGTCGGTTAAAAATTAGGGTTGGTACCCTTTGAAATTCTATCTAATCTAAACTTGTCCTCCAAGTAGTCGAAAACATCATGGGCTTGGGCCACCCGAAATATTCATGGGCCACGTGTCTTGACGTGGGCCTTTCTTGGGCTGGACCAGGTATACCAATGTCGTGTACCCGTGGGGTATATCCATGTTAGTAGCCTAGAGTGTTCTGTTGAATCATAGATTCGGCTGGAGACTCTTCAATCTTTTGGGTGCTATGTAGTCGAACCTATTTTGCAAGGAGAAATGTTTAGTTCATAGGGATTGTCGATGCGTGTGCCTGGATCACCCGACGGATCAGGGCCAGTTAACTATCATAGGACAAAAACAACATGATCTTCATCAAACTCGAGTCCCTAGACTCAAATTCGGAACGATTGCTGGTGTGATTCAACTAAGGACGTTTATGGACTTACAGGAGTCGAATCCCAGTGATTTTTTAAGTGATGTACCCAACGCGTCGGTCAGGATTTTCATCATGCCTGTTGACACGGAAGTTCTTGGCGAGCCTTGATCGGTCGTTACCAGGCCATCAGATGATATCTGTAGGGCTTATATTTGCGTCGCAGACACAACATTCGAAATTTTATCACCGCGGAGGTGTTTCGGGTGGCCAAGGAGACTGCTTCTCACTTAGCATTGGTTTGGGCAAAGTTGCCAAAAAGATTTTTGTCGTATTTGATTCGAAGGATCGCAGTTGAAGAATTCATAGGGTGCACGGCCAGCGCTCCCTATGGGAGTATCCCCTGAGTGTCTGTTCGAGTCATAGACTCGGGCAGAGACTTTAGTTCAGTCGTTTTCAGCATAGGTCCGAAGGACACAATTTTTTCGGATGCTTCAACCGATCCTCCCTATGGGAGGAGCCCCCGAGTCCGTAGTGGAGTCGTAGACTCGACGTAGGACTCGAAGATAATCACGAGGTGTAGTTACCTTAGTCATTTATCAGGTGCGCGGCCAGTGCTCCTGATAGGAGTAGCCCCCGAGTAGTTTTTCGAATCATAGATTCGAGTAAGTACTTGATTAATCATCCGAAAATTTTGAGCCTTTGCTTGGCCTTGCCTTGATGACGTCAGTGCTGACGATTGGTGATCGCAACCATCTGCGGCAACAGAGATGATGCGACGAGATGATCATGGGTCCCACCGCCTGACTTGAATTTGACTAGTCACGCGTAGACGTGGAGAAAATTACGGCATCTCCTCGGTTTCGTGCGTAGTGGATGGCGTGCTGGCGACGGTTTGGTGTAGTGCTGACACGTGTATGGTTAGATTTGAGGTGCGCGCTAGGCTCATGTGCCGTCTTCTTCCTTTTATACCGTAGGTAAACAGTACTTTTCTTTTACCCTTCATCATTTGCTCATCTCTATTGCCTCCATTTTCACAAGCTTTCCCGCCCTTCGTTGTGTTCTGGATGTTCTTCGCACTTTTCCCTCTTCATTCTTGCACTCGCACCGCCACCGTCGCTGCTACAAGATGGGCAGGCCAAAGAAAACCGCTACCGGAGCTGGTTCGAGCGTCGCCGCCAGCGACAAGAAGGTCGCCGCTACCGCCCGCGCCACTGATGGTGGGTGGAAGCGCATGGACATGCGCGATGGGGATCTGTGCAAGCTATGCGATGATGGGTTGATCCCCGAGAACAAGGAGGACACCATCCTCCCCAGTGACGAGGTAATCCCGCGCCCACCCGAAGGATTTCGGGTGATGTTTTATGCCTTCGTCATCCGTGGTCTCTCTCTCTTCCTGTTCATGATTTTCTTCGTGGACTCCTCTTCTTTTACGGGATTCGGTTGCATCATCTGTCTCTGTAACATCCCAAAAATATTAAACTTGGATCATCAAACTCTAATCACCAAATTTAGGGTTAACAAAAACTTGTCCAATTAAAATATGAAAGCATTCATATGTGTGTGCATTAAAATTTGGATTACTTTGAATTGCCATGATTATGTGTTTCTTTGCTTGTAAAATGATTCTTAGGTGAAATAAACATCATCTAAACAATCCCCAAACTTTTCCCAAATACAAACAAGTCAAAACAAACAAATTAAGTGAATGGTCACTTTGGCTAATTTAACTCCCATGCCTACTTTGGCTATCCCTAACTTTCAGAACTTAACAGAAACATGTATGGATCTTTGCACCCCTTGATAGTAATCATAACAAGGTATCAAGGCCCACCTTGTGATCATCTAAAAAATTTGAATGCATAGTTTAAATGACTGTTTAAAATTGAATCTATTTCATATGGTAAGATCCCACTATTTCAAAAACCACTCAAACAAGCTCAATTTTCAAAACCCAAGCATCCGCAGAATCCTCAACACATGTCTAGCACACCCACTAAAAATCTTTTCAAAATTCAAACTCAAGTTCTTGCGGCCATTTCATCAAACACTTGGAGACAACAAATCAAACTGGCCAAACTTCACTATTTTGAGCAGTAATTTGGCTAAGCAATGTTCACCATTGATCACGCTTGTCTCCCCCAGTGCCAACCAGTGCCTTGACCACCCCTAGCCCCTACCCCTTGCACCATTCCATGCCAACCCGAAGGAACCCTTGCCAGCCGACCATGGATAGCTAGCCAGAGCAAGCACCAAGCCTAAACACCATGTCTAGGACACAGGGAACCGTCCACCGCCACCCCCTGTCCAGCGCTCGAACCCTGCCAGCCACTGGACCACACGCCCAAGCCATGCCAAGCTGCTCTGCAAGCATGCCGAGAGCCGCCAGAGCGCCACCCTCGACACACGCCCACAGACCGCGCGCCGCCCTCGCTGCGTGCACGCGTGATCACCACCGTCCCAGCAACCCCGCGGACACCCCCGTTCGCCTCCCCATGCCTCACAGCCACCGCTCACCATCGAAGATGCCGCCTCTGCCTTGCAGAGCACCGCACGTTCCCGACCGTTTGCCACCGCCCCTACACGCGAATTTAAACCATAGAGCATCGCCAGGAGACCGCCCGTCGATCGCCAGCCTCGGCCATGCCTCTAGCCGCCCGTAGCCGTGTCGCCACCGTCGTCTGCCCATCCCTCTCGGTCTCGCCGTCGAGCCTATAAAAGAAGGCGACCCCTGGCCGATTGAAGCACACCATTTCACTCCCCTCACCTCACTGATCGTTCCACCCCTTAGCCGGAGCAAGGCGAGCAGCGCATCACCGGAATTTGGCTGGAGCTCGCCGCTGCAGAGGAGAAGAGGAGCCGTCAATTTTGTCCACCCCCGGAAAAGATGCCGGTACCAGGAGGATCGCCTCCGTCGACTTTGTCGTTCGCCTGCATCGCCGACCCTCGCCGGAGCCCTGGTGAGCCTCCCACGACCCCCACCTGTCGCGTTAGGTTTCTGTCTCGCCGGCGCCGCCTGACGTGGACGATGAGTAGCAGCCGTTCGATTAGACTTAGATCGTGCGGATGAGATTGCCCCATACCGCTTCGCATTTAAAGAGCCACTGACTAGTAGACCCCCCCTCTGTCAGTTGCGCCCCGCGCTGCGGAGTGAAACTGGGCTGGCCCATTAACCTTTCCCGCGCAGCCCACTCGTTTGAATTTAGCTTTTTCCATTTTAATTCAAACATAGTTCTGTACCTAATTTCAAAAATCAACCCAGCTCGATTCAGTGAACCGAATTGAATGAAACCAATTATTTTAGAAAGGTACTGAAATTCTTAATCCAAGCCTGTTGGATTCAAATCATTTGGATCTATAGATCACCCTTGGTAAAAATAACAAGTCAGAAGCTTTTCTGCATTCAAACATTTTTCAAATTTCAACCATAATAGATTTTGAGTTGATTCCAACTCTCAAAAATCACATTTCATCATACCTTTCAGAATATATAAAAACATATGGGTTTACTTACAGAAATAATGTCCAAGTAATAAAACAATGCCACATAGGCATTTCTAGTCACTTTAATTATTTAAAATAAAAAGGTTAAACCTTATTAAATTGTGACACCACTTTAAATGACATTCCCATGTACTGAAATATGTGGTGATGACATGTGTCAACATGATCCCATGTTTGAGTTGGAGAATATTAAATCTTAAGTAGTTTTTCAATGAGTAGAAATTACTTTTCTAAAAATAAAATAAATAAGACAAAGGTTTTAATCTTGAATGTTAGTGACGATGCTAGATCATCTATAGAACCCTTTTGTGTGATGATTGAAAATAGTTAAGTATTGTTTGGTGATTGTGTACCTCGTATTTATTTATACACGCTAGTACCGACCAAGGATACGAGGAGGAAGGAGGATACTACGAAGAAGAAGCCGAGGAGAACTTCAACCACTGCTCTGCACAAGGCAAGCTAACACTTGCAAGATATTTTACCTATGCAAGCCAATACTTGCAAGCTATTAACTTAGCAAGCTTATACTGATACCTATGCAAGCAAATACTTGCTTGTTACCATGCCAACTATATGCCCTAAGCATATGTGATCATACCCACTTGATAACCCCAATCCTAGTTTTACTTGCAAGCTTTCTACTTTATTTAGTTATCAAAGCTTTCTCTTAGAGTTTACTTAAGTGACTTGTAGATTCTAGGAAGATAATTGAAGGTTGCATAAAGAGCATAAAATTTGGCCTAAGCTAGATAATCTTTATGTCATCCTTGTAGGGTTTCGTAGCATGGAAAACAAAAAAATTCTACCGCATACAAACAAACAAGCCAAGATCTATCTACTAGATTGTAGCAACGAGTCGATGGAATAACTCACCCTCGAAGATTCCAAAGTGTTTAACGAGAGCGGATTCTCGTGGGTGATGTAGTCATACTCTTGCCGATCTCAAGATCGCGTAGACGATCCTTTCTTGCATTCATTCAGCCGCAATGATCGGTCACACGTTCGGTACTCGACGAAGACCTTCCTCTCCCTTGTTCCATGAAAATGGAGGTTGTAGCACTCTCCTCACGATTCCGGCAGCACAACGGCGTGGTACCGGAAGTAGAGGGGAGATCTCGCAGGGCTTCGCCTTAAGCCAGAGCGAGTATGGTGGACTAGGAGAGAGAGCCTCGGCGATCTAGGGTTTAGACACACCAAGGAGGGGGCAAGGCCGGCGGCTAGGGTTTGCCCTAGGCGGCGGTGAGTTGCCCTAGGCGGCGGCGGCTATGGTGGGCGGCGGCGGCTAGGATCTAGGGTTTTGGGTGGAGGTGTTGTGTGTACTTGGAGGGGCAGCCCTGCCCCTCCTTATATAGGTGGAGGGGGCGCGCCGGGGGAGGGGAGTCCCTCCCCAACTCGGTTTCCCAAGTGGGACGGCCATGGAGGGAGGGAACTCCTCCCCAAGTAGGTTTCCTACTTCCCCTCCACCTCACAAAATAGCCGTTTGACTTCTCAAATTGGCGTTTGACTTTTCAAACTAGGATTTGATTAAACCCTTTATTTTGTTCAGCGATGACACCTAGTACATGATGCAATCATTCCAACTTGATATGACACATTCATGTACCCTTCCCCTCCGGAGTGCCGGACATTCCGGAACCTTCTAGAACATTCCTGATGAAAACACCGGAACCATTCTCCAACCCCGAAACAGGACTTTCCTTATATGAATCTTATTCTCCGGACCATTCCGGATCTCCTCGTGATATCCCGGATCCCATCCGAGACTCCTAACAACATTCGGTCTCTTACTCAAACAACGTCGAATCCTTAAGTGTGTCTCCCTACGGTTCGTGAATTATGCGGACATGATCGAGACACTTCTCCGAACAATAACCAATAGAGGAATCTGGAAATTCATATGGCTCCCACATATTTCTACGATTACTTTGCGATCGAATGAACCACTTACATACGATACCAATTTCCCTTTGTCTCACGATAGTTTACTTATCCGAGGTTATGATCGTCGGTATCTCTGCATACCTAGTTCAACCTCGCATCGATAAGTACTCTTTTCTCGTTCCGTGATATGTGATCCCTTGTGAGCCGCCACACATGCTTGCAAGCTAATTGGATGACATTCCACCGAGAGGGCCCAGAGTATATCTATCCATCATATGGATGGACAAATCCCACTCTTGATCCATGTGTCTCAACCAATACTTTCCGAACACTCAATGCCACCTTTATAGCCACCCAGTTACGGTGTGGTGTTTGATGTCATCAAAGCATCCTTCGGGTGAAGGTGATATGCATGATCTCATGGTCGAAGGAATTAGGTTACTATGTATCAGAAAGCATATAGCAATTGAACTATTAAAATGACTTGATCTTTATGCTACGCTTATCTACAGGAGTATGTCCACCATATCATCCTACTAACGATATTATCTTGTTGTTAATAACATCTCAATGTTCATGATA
Source organism: Avena longiglumis (assembly GCA_030063025.1). NCBI lineage: Eukaryota > Viridiplantae > Streptophyta > Magnoliopsida > Poales > Poaceae > Avena > Avena longiglumis. The sequence continues at coordinate 184,240,205 of CP125974.1, read as the reverse complement.
GGGAAACCACAATCATTTATTAACCAACAAGCTAGTATTATAAAGAGGCTTTACTAGGGACTCTATTTTAGTTTACAAATCACACAAGTATTAATGTTTCCTTGTTAATACTATTATAGCATGAATGTAAACATTTATCATAAACACAAAGATATAATATAACTATATCTATTATTGCCTCTAGGGCATATCTCCAACAGTCTCCCACTTGCACTAGAGTCATCTAATCTAGATTACATGGTAATATACCGAACACCCATGGCAGTTTGGTGTTGGTCATGTTTTGCCCTCGGGAGAGGTTTAGTCAACGGATCCGCCACATTCGGATATGTGTGTACTTTGCAAATCTTTATGTCCCCATCTTGGACATGTTCTCGAATAGCGTGAAAACGTATCTTGATATGCTTCAGCTTCTTGTGTGACCTTGGTTCTTGTGCATTGGCTATGGCGCCCATGTTATCACAGTAGATAGACATTGGGTCCAGCGCACTTGGAACCACACCCATCTCTGTAATGAACTCTTTCATCCATATCGCTTCTTGCGAAGCCTCCGAAGTAGCCATGTATTCCGATTCAGTTGAAGATCTCGCCACAATGCTTTGCTTTGCACTCATCCAGCTAACTGCTGCACCATTCAAAGTAAATACGTATCCAGATTGTGATTTAGAATCATCTGGATCGGTGTTCCAACTAGCATCGGTGTAACCATTAACAACGAGCTGTTCATCACCTCCATAAGAAAGAACCATATCTTTAGTTCTTCTCAAGTACTTAAGGATTTTTTTGACCGCTGTCCAATGATCCACTCCTGGATCACTTTGATATCTGCTAGTTAAACTAACAGCATATGCAATGTCGGGTCTAGTACATAGCATGGCATACATTAGAGATCCTATGGATGAGGCATAGGGAGTTTTACTCAGTCTTTCTCTATCTTCTGCCGTCGTCGGACTTTGAGTTTTACTCAAGGTCGTATTGGGCAACATGGGCAAGAACCCTTTCTTGCTATCTTCCATTCCAAACCTCTTTAGAACTTTGTCCAAATATGTACTTTGTGACAATGATATTAGGCGTCTCGATCTATCTCTATAAATCTTTATGCCCAATATATAAGCTGCTTCGCCAAGATCCTTCATTGAAAAACTATTATTCAAATATTCCTGACACTATTAAGAAGGTCTACATCATTCCCAATAAACAATATGTCATCTACATATAGTATTAAGAATGCTACAAAGCTCACACTCACTTTCTTGTAAATACAAGCTTCTCCATAAGTTTGTATAAAACCAAAGCTTTTGATTACCTTATCAAAACGTTGATTCCAACTTCGGGTTGCTTGCTTCAACCCATAGATGGACCGTTGAAGTTTGCATACCTTGTTAGAATCTTTAGGATCGACAAAACCTTTGGGTTGCATCATATATAACTCTTCATCAATGTCTCCCTTGAGGAATGCTGTTTTGACATCCATCTGCCATATCTCATAATCATAATATGCAGCGATTGCTAACATAATCCTCACAGACTTTAGCTTCGCTACCGGTGAGAAAGTCTCATCATAGTCAACTCCTTGAATTTGTCGAAACCCTTTTGCGACAAGTCGAGCTTTATAGACAGTAACATTACCATCAGCATCTGTTTTCTTCTTGAAAATCCATTTGTTCTCGTGACCTTAGGACATCCAGAAGTCCACCAAAGTCCATACTTGGTTTTCGTACATGGATCCAATCTCGGATTTCATGGCTTCTTGCCATTTATTGGAATCTGGGCTCATCATCGCTTCCTCATATGTCGCAGGGTCATCGGTGTTGTCCACCAACATGACACTCATAACGGGATCATACCAATCAGGAGTGGTACGAGTTCTCGTTGACCTGCGAGGCTCTGTAGCAACTACAACCGAAGTTTCATGATCATCATCATTAGCTTCCTCTCTTATTGGTGTAGGCGCCACAGGAACTACTTCCGGTGTTATGCTACTCGCAAATTCGAGATAAGGTTCGACAACCTTGTCGAGTTCTACTTTCCTTCCAGTCACTTCTTTCGAGAGAAATTCCTTCTCTAGAAAGGATCCATTCTTGGCAACAAAGATTTTGCCTTCGGATCTATGATAGAAGGTATACCCAATAGTTTCCTTCGGGTATCCTATGAAGACATATTTTTCCACTTTGGGTTCAAGCTTGTCCGGCTGTAACTTCTTTACATAGGCTTCATAACCCCAAATTTAAGGAACGACAATTTAGGTTTCTTCCCAAACCATAATTCATACGGTGTCGTTTCAACAGATTTAGATGGTGCCCTATTTAAAGTGAATGCGGCTGTTTCTAATGCATAACCCCAAAATGATAGCGGTAAATTTGTAAGTGACATCATAGAACGAACCATATCTAAGAGAGTTCGATTACAACGTTCGGACACACCATTCTGTTGTGGTGTTCCGCGGTGTCAATTGTGAAAGTATTCGCATTTCTTCAAATGCTCGCCAAACTCAGAACTTAGATATTCACCTCCACGATCAGAACGTAGAAATTTAATCTTCTTGTTACATTGATTCTCTACCTCACTTTGAAATTCCTTAAACTTCTCGAAAGTTTCGGACTTATGTTTCATGAAATAGATATACCCATATCTACTCAAGTCATCCGTGAAGGTAAGAACATAACGATAACCATCACATGATGCTACACTCATTGGACCACACACATCGGTATGTATGATTTCCAATAAGTCCATAGCTCGCTCCATCATACCAGAAAATGGAGTCTTAGTCATTTTACCCATCAGACATGCTTCGCATCTTTCAAGTGATTCGAAATCAAGTGATTCAAGAAGTCCATCGGAATGGAGTTTCTTCATGCGCTTTACTCCAATGTGACCAAGACGACAATGCCACATATAGGTCGAGTTATCGCTCGATTTCAAACGTTTAGCCTCAATGTTATTAATATGTGTATTTCCACTATCGAGATTCAACAAGAATAGACCATCTATCAAAGGTGCATGTGCATAAAACATATTACTCATATAAATCGAACAACCATTATTCTCGGACTTAAACAAGTAACCGTCTTGCAATAAACAAGATCCCGATATAATGTTCATGCTTAACGCAGGCACCAAATAACAATTATTTAAGTATAAAACTAATCCCGATGGTAGATGAAGAGGTAGCGTGCCGACCGAGATCACATCAACCTTTGATCCGTTTCCCACGCGCATCGTCACCTCGTTATTCGCTAGCTTCCGTTTATTCTGCAGCACCTGTTTCGAGTTACAAATATGAGCAACCGAACCAGTATCAAATACCCAGGCACTACTACGAGTACTAGTGAGATACACATCAATAACATGTATATCAGATACACCTTTCTTCTTGATGTTGCCGTTCTTCAAATCCGCCAAGTACTTTGGGCAATTCCGCTTCCAGTGACCTTCTCCCTTGCAGTTAAAGCACTCAGTATCAGGCTTAGGTCCAGCCTTGGTCTTCTTAGTCGGTGCGGTAACTTTCTTACCACCCTTATTGAAGTGTCCCTTTTGCTTAGACTTGCCTTTCTTGAATTTGGTGGTCTTATTGTATAACACCCTCAGAATCGACCCTATGCAAGTTTTAGCGAAACCCGCCAAACCCGCATAGAAAAAATTCAAAGGTGCCCACCAGGCACTTTCGTGCGGGTGGAAAACGAAGTAATAACATTACACAACAGTCCTCGATGGGACCCACAGAACAGATATATACAACAGCGACTCCACGAGTCAAGAATACAGATATAATGTACAAAGATCCAAATCACCTTGAAAATGATAGAGCGTCCGACTACGGACAAGATGCAAATGGGGCTAAGAGCCCTGAAGAATAACCAATGGCGTCCATAACCACTAGGCCAAGCGGAAGGGTAACCACCGCTAACGACGTCGGTCTCAAAACCTGCTTAAACAAAGGGTGCCGACAAAGGGCAAAGGAAAAAGAGAGCGGTCGATCGAGGCGATACACTGAGGCTAGAATTCAGCGGTCCTCGCCTACACAGGTATAGTGGACTGAATCGGCAGCGGCAGCATGCGCTAAACAATCTAAAGAGACTCGGTACAACTGGCGGCTATCAGAGAGGGGTAATAAAGACCTATTCGGAACCAACCTGATGCTACCATCAGACAAACCCATCCTGGTGTTTCCCCCTCGAGACCAAACGAGGAAGTCAACCGAGGAACTCACACAGTTGGCAGTTTTATTCCTTCGTTATAGTTGCGGCTATTACTAGTCAAATATAGATAGTCATCCTGAGAAAATAAGCAGTGGGCACTTTTATTTAACCGTTCCATTGTAGTTACAACACTTACTAGTCAGATACAATTAGCATGAGATATCCCAAAACCCCGCAGTTGTTGGTACTTTTATTTAGCCATTCCGTTGTAGTTGTAATACTTACTAGTCAGATACAATGGTCGCAAGCGACAGCCCAAACAAGCAATTGTTGGCAGTTTTATTTAGCCATTCCTTTATAGTGAAGCTGATTACTAGTCATCATAAAGTCAAATTTATAGCACTACTTTAGTTATAGTTGTCTATGATCGAGATACTGTGCTCCAAGTCGTCCATAACCGCGGACACGGCTTTCATAAAGTTTTACCTGCAGGTGCACAAATAGCAACACACTCGATCAACCTCGGAAAAACCAAATCAAAACCCAACGAGGCTTTCACGACAAAGCAATCACAGGATTCAGAAATATTTCAGGGGACCACCCTTTTAGTACACCTGCAACGAAGTTAGCTGACTCTGAGACGGACTCAAGGTTTGCGTCAATGGTCAACGATCGGGAACCCAAAACTGGGCTTGTCGATACCGCGAAAACACTCCGCTTACCTAAACAGTACAGGTGCTCCTCGCATAATCGTAATAAAGCAGTAAAGCATGGCATAAGTACAGGATAGTAAATAAAACCTCAAACTAGTTTGTGGCCCCAAGAAATAAGACTGAATCAAGCTCTGGCTCAGGGGGGTCCCATAATCCTCCCGGATGTGGATAGCGCGAATATTCAAGGAACAGGTATCAAGTACTCGGGTTCCTACGGGACACAAGTGGACGGTTAACAACCAAATAACATCTATTGCCCACCTGTGCCTCTGCTTACCTACTTCAATTTTAGTTGTTAAACAGGAATTAAAGTTATGATCAACTCCAACAATAAGCATGCGGCAATACTCCAACAACTGTGGTACTTGGCGACACGCAACAGCACTTGAGCAAGCGACTACGGCGCGCGGTCCAACTATCTACCAAACAACAGGTAATAGGATGTGTCCAAGGTAATATAAGGCTGCAAGGGATATCACGAATGCGAAACTGAAACAGCATAACACAGATAGCAATAGATCAACAGGAGGGAAGTAAATACTATAAAAGTAAGATAGGTAGAAAAGGGGAGAAGCTCGCCTGAAAATATTGTCGAAGGTTCATCCGAAGATCGGGTCGACACTCGCATCAACTCAACGGCCTTATCCGCGAAGAAGCAAAACACTAGAATAAACACCGAATGCACTATTTATTACTACGGTAGAAGATCGCGCATGATGCATGTATGATGTATGACATGGCAACATGCGATGCAATTAGGCAATATTAAGCGGAACCGGGGGTCCCGACAATTAATTAATAGGTTCATGTTGTTTATCTACCCCGCAATTAAAGGTTGTCTTAACAAGGCAAAAGATAACGCCGGTTCGCTACACAAATTTAAATGGAGCCCGGAATAAGACAAGGTATCCCGCATATAGACTCCATATTTAATTTATGAGGTGAATCGGCATAATGCCCCCGAACCACGCAATATGCATGCAAGATGAACAATTAATATGCAACATTTTAAATTACATTTATAAAATAGGGATCGAGAAAGGGGGTCACACATCGGGGTTCGGAAGATCTTGGTTTCCGGGGTTCGGGGTTCGGACTCAGGGTTCGACGGAATCGGTCTCGGCAAAAACATTCTCGAACAACGGAGTAGATCTTGTCGCATCCGGGTGCTCGGCGAGCTCGGCGTCCGGGAAGGAGTACTTGGTGTGGCGTCGGGGGCACATTGGGTTCGTCCTGGTCGGTGCCGATCTTGTCGTCGATGGCGAACTTGAGTGGATTGGGTTCCGGGGTCTTCGGATCCGGGAGGTAGATCTTGGCGTCCGAGGAGAAGATCATGTCGTTCCGTGACGGTGATCTTGGCGTCCGGTAGTCGATGTCGAACTCGGAAGGGTATCGGGGTTCACCGGATTTGTTCGGGTCGGTGCCGAACTTGTTGTCGCACTCCAGTGGTCTAAGTTGGGGTATTTCCAAAGATCTTGCCATGCGTCGCATAGTCGACATATTTCTCACCACAGCTGAACAACATCAGGAAGATCTGTCGGCAGGGTGGCTTGGGGACGATCTTACATAGAGCACCCGTAGCACATGCATCACATCGGCCAACACCGGAACAGAGAACGAGGTCCCACGAGGAATAACGCTGCCGTGGCCGTCGGAAGGCGTGGCTCGGCGACGATTGACCAGGGCGCTGAAGACGTGCAGGGCAACGGAAAACACGCATGGCTCACAGATGGAGGAGGTCGGCGAGCTCGGCGAGGTCCTGCGACCACGGCGCGGTATGGCCGGCGAGGCGGAGAGGCGACCGCAAAGGAGTAGGGCGCAGGGTGGCGGTCGGGATTCGACCGGTGGAGGACAGCTTGGTGGGGCCGAGGCTGTGGCTGGGCGGGACCCCGCGGCTCGGAGGCGGAGGGGATCCATGGCGGCCGGAGGCGAAACCGGAGGAAAGGAGAGGCTCGGTGATGGCGGGGTCGGACGAAGAGGGGTGCACGGGCGGAGGTTGGGGAGAATGGGTGCGGAACGCGAGGTGGGACCGGGGAACGGCTGAGGGACGGTGGCTGTCCGCGCGTGGAGAGGAGCGACGGGGAGGAGCGGCCGGGTCGTGCGGTCGTGCGAGGTCGCGGCACCATGGCGGTTCCGGGGAGACGAGGGGCGAGCAGGGGACGCGGTGGGGAAGAGGAAAGGAGAGGCGAGGCGGCGGTCGGTGGTTGCTGAGGCGGGGACGAGAGGAAGCCGACAGGAGGAAGAGAGAGAAAGGCGGGGAGGTGGCCGAGGGTGAGTGGGGAGGAAGAGAGAGGAAGGCGCCGGGCGCGGGGTGGGGTCCACGCGGACGCGCCGGGGTTGGTGGGGTTGACCGTGGGGAGAGCGCGGGTGTGAGATGGAGAGGTGGGTCCGGGGAGTGGGCCAGGGAGAGGAGCGGTGGGGTGGGAGCGTGCGTGGTGTGCGTGCTGTGTGTGTGCGTGAGTGGGTTTCAGGGGGTGAGAGGCGGCGGGTGTGGGGAGAGGTCAGGATGAGGTGTCATAGTTTGATAGGGTGGGGGGAATGGCCAGGGTGACGTGGCGGCATGGGGTTGGAGGGAGTGAGGTGGAGGGGGCTGGGTAGGTTAGGACTAGGTAGAAAAGGGTTTGGGGTGGACCATTTTTGTACTGGGGGTGGTCGACTGGGTCGGGTCGGCCCGTTCGACTGCCCCCTAAAAATAATATAGGTTTTTATTTAATTTAAAAATAACTTTTGTAATTAGTTTTAGACAAACAAAATATCCGGAAACATCCAAGGGTTTAATTTGAAATAGAAGGAGGGCTAGTTTTAGAAAACAATAGTCTTTCGCAACATAGTTTCAAGTAAAAATAATATGCATGATGATGTCATGATGATGCAATGCACAAAATCAACGCGATTTTCTAGTAGTGGTTTTGCGGGATGCCACATATTGACCATCAACACTTGGTGCTATTTCTTGATCTCCACTTCTGCAGATTTTAACATGGTGAAGAGTTCTGGCAACTGCTTGTTCATGTTTTGCATATTGTAGTTCATCACAAAGTTCTTGTAACTTGGTGGTAGTGATTGGAGGACACGATAAATCCCCAAAGCATTAGGAATCACTATACCCAAGCTTTGAAGTTTTCTTGCGTGCCCAGACATCTTAAGCACATGCTCACTGACGGTGCTGCCCTCTTCCATCTTGCAGTTAAAGAACTTTTCAGAAGCCTCATATCTCTCAATTGCCGCGTGAGTCTCAAAGATCAATTTGAGATCACGGACAATATCATGTGGGTCTGAATTCTCAAACCTTTTCTGAAGCTCCGATTCTAAACCATACAAAATAGAACACTGAAATATGGAGTACTGAGACTTCCGAGCGAGGTAAACATTCTTTACTTCATCGGTAGCAGTAGCTGCAGGTGGGTCACCCAGCGGTGCATCCAGCACATAGGTCAAATTACCAGCTGTGAGGACAATCCTCAAATTGCGGAACCAATCCACGAAGTTGCTTCCATTGTTTTTCAACTTTTCTTTCTCTAGGAACGCATTAAAATTGATGGTAGGGGCCGCCATTGATCTACAACATATTTGCAATAGTTTAGACTAAGTTTATGACAAATTGAGTTCTAATTAATAGTTAAATTAATCTAGGTGAACTCCCACTCAAAAAAATATCCCTCACATTGTTTTAGTGATCACACGAACCAAATCCACCACATCAACACCGATCATCACGAGAGTTGATGTAGCTTCAATGGTGAACAATCGACATGTTCATCATATCTACTATATGATTCATGCTTTACCTTTCGGTGATCCGTGTTCCAAGACCATGTCTGTACATGCTAGGCTCATCAAGATCAAACCTTAGCTTCCACATGAGCAAATCTGGCTTGCTCACGTTGAATACACTTGCGGAATCTAACACACCCGATCATCACTTGGTGCTTCGAAACAACAAGCTTTAGCAACGGTGCTTACTAAGGGTGAACACTTTAGAACTTGAAATTCATGTGCATGAGGGATCATCTTATAATGCTACCGTCGTTAACTAAGCAATACAATATGCATAAAGGATTAACATCACATGCAATTCATAATATGTGATATGATATGGCCTTTCTTGTTTGTGCTCCCGATCTCCATCTTCAAGCACGAACATGATCTCCATCATCACCGGCATTGCATCAAGGTCAATGACGCTACTCCATGGTTGTCGTCCACCAGCTTCAACTATTACAACTACTTTGAATAGACACGCGGGTCTTAACAGAAATTAAAGACAACCATATGGCTCCTGCCGGTTGCCAACTTACAATAAGTAACATTGCATACATCAAATATAATCACAATCATGGCCATATCACATCATAGCACACCCCTGCAAAACAAAGTTAGACGCCTCTACTTTCTTTGCATGTTTTACATGGTTTGGGGCTTTCAAAAAGTGTCATTCTAACTTACGAACAAGAACCACAACATTGATACTAGTATTGTCAATCACCCGTTGTAAATTGAATCTTAACTATGTTGGGAGAAACAGGCACCTGCAAATCCACTTATGCAATACAAGTTGCATGTCAAGCGTGGAGCAAGTCTCATGAACGATGTCATGTAAGGTTAGCCCGGGCCGCTTCATCCCACCATCCCGCAAGATGCAAAGTACACAAGAAACAATCGACAACAAAAGCATCAACGCCCACAATGACCATTGTGTTCTACTCGTGCAACAGATCTACATATAGACACGACTCTGATACCACTGTAGGGTTTCGTAGCATGGAAAACAAAAATTTTGTACCGCATACAAAAAAACAAGCCAAGATCTATCTACTAGATTGTAGCAACGATACGATGGAATAACTCACCCTCAAAGATTCCAAAGTGTTTAACGAGAGCGGATTCTCATGGGTGATGTAGTCGTACTCTTGCCGATCTCAAGATCGTGAGCGATCCTTCCGTATGCGTTAAAGGCGCTTCATGATCGGTCACACGTTAGGTACTCGACGAAGACCTTCCTCTCCCTTGTTCCAGTAGGCAGCGGAGGTTGTAGCACTCTCCTCGCGATTCCGGCAGCCCAACGGCGTGGTACCGGAAGTAGAGGGGAGATCTCACAGGGCTTCGCCTTAAGCCGAAGCGAGTATGGTGGACTAGGAGAGAGAGCCTCGGCGATCTAGGGTTTAGACACACCAAGGAGGGGGCAAGGCCGGCGGCTAGGGTTTGCCCTAGGCGGCGGCTATGGTGGGCGGCGGCGGCTAGGAGCTAGGGTTTTGGGTGGAGGTGTTGTGTGTACTTGGAGGGGCAGCCCTGCCCCTCCTTATATAGGTGGAGGGGGCGCACCAGGGGAGGGGAGTCCCTCCCCAACTCAGTTTCCCAAGTGGGCCGGCGGTGGAGGGAGGGAACTCCTCCCCAAGTAGGTTTCCTACTTCCCCTCCACCTCACAAAATAGCCGTTTGACTTTTCAAATTGGCGTTTGACTTTTCAAACTAGGATTTGATTAAACCCTTTATTTTGTTCAGCGATGACACCTAGTACATGATGCAATCATTCCAACTTGATATGAAACATTCATTTACCCTTCCCCTCCGGAGTGCCGGACATTCCGGAACCTTCTAGAACATTCCCGACGAAAACACCGGAACCATTCTCCAACCCCGAAACAGGACTTTCCTTATATGAATCTTATTCTCTGGACCATTCCGGATCTACTCGTGATATCCCGGATCCCATCCGAGACTCCGAACAACATTCGGTCTCTTACTCATCATTCCATAACTACTCAAACAACGTCAAATCCTTAAGTGTGTCTCCCTACGGTTCGTGAATTATGCGGACATGATTGAGACAGTTCTCCGAACAATAACCAATAGAGGAATCTGGAAATTCATATGGCTCCCACATATTTCTATGATTACTTTGCGATCGAATGAACCACTTACATATGATACCAATTTCCCTTTGTCTCACGATAGTTTACTTATCCGAGGTTATGATCGTCGGTATCTCTGCATACCTAGTTCAACCTCGTTACTGATAAGTACTCTTTTCTCGTTCCCGTGATATGTGATCCCTTGTGAGCCAGTCACATGCTTGCAAGCTAATTGGATGACATTCCACCGAGAGGGCCCAGAGTATATCTATCCGTCATATGGATGGACAAATCCCACTCTTGATCCATGTGTCTCAACCAATACTTTCCGAACACTCAATGCCACCTTTATAGCCACCCAATTACGGTGTGGTGTTTGATGTCATCAAAGCATCCTTCCGGTGAAGGTGATATGCATGATCTCATGGTCGAAGGAATTGGGTTACTATGTATCAGAAAGCATATAGCAATTGAATTATTAAAATTACTTGATCTTTATGCTACGCTTATCTACAAGAGTATGTCCACCATATCATTCTCCTAACGATATGATCTTGTTGTTAATAACATCTCAATGTTCATGATAGGGAAACCACAATCATTTATTAACCAACAAGCTAGTATTATAAAGAGGCTTTACCAGGGACTCTATTTTAGTTTACAAATCACACAAGTATTAATGTTTCCTTGTTAATACTATTATAGCATGAATATAAACATTTATCATACACACAAAGATATAATAATAACTATATTTATTATTGCCTCTAGGGAATATCTCCAACAATCCTAAGGTATAAGATTGAACTTAGTTAAACTCCACTTGTGTACCACCCCTCATTAGTACTCACCCCCACTTGTAGATGCTAGTGCTAAGCATAAAACTTGATCTACATTAGATGGGAATACTTGGTGAAAATGGTTATGAAAAGCTTGGAATGATGAGTCATTCTATTGAAATGTTTTGACATGTGTTTCCGAACATCAGATGAGTTTGGTGATGAAAATGTTGAGGCATGAGCCTTAGCCCTTTATAAAACTGATGGTTGTCTGGATGCGATACCATTCCAATTTTACCGTACAACCACAATACCCGAAAATTGGGTAGGGCTTGACTAGAAACTTATATACCTTAGTATTGGTTCCCTCACGGCCAAGGTCTGAGCTGATGCTACCTTGTGAAGATTGTCCACCTGTGTAGTACCCAAGATGACAGTTGGTCATGGTTGGGAGGCCAAACTCACAGGAGAGGTGCCTATACTAGGGCGTGTAATGGAAAGGTTAGGATTGATTATCCGCATACTGAGTATGGTGAATTCAGGATTTGTTCCTCATGGATGTATCGAATGTTGTGGTGAAAGTGTACAATCTCTGCAGAGTGTCAAACTATTCGAATAGCGTCATGATTATGGACGATTAGATGGCCATACTGTTCCCCCGTCAGATGTTTTCAAAATTAATTGTGAAATGAATTGAGACTTTGACTTGACCACAACAGAGTTGTGATATGAAATTCAAGTTCCCACTTAGGTGATACAAAACTTCAACTAGCTTTGCTTGTTTCTGAACTTAGTAGAGATAAATCTGGCTTTTTGCAAAATAACCCTAGAGCTTAGTGTCCTACTACAAAAACCCCCTTCACTTGTTAGTATTAGTTTGCGAGTACTTAAAGAGTACTCATGGCTTTGTCCCTGGCTATTCCCGTGGCCAGACTATGAAGAGGAGTACCAGGACGAAGGACCCCAGGAAGGTTACGACAACTAGGATCATCTCCCATCGTCAGCATTGCCTTTGACCCCCAAGATGGAGCTTCGCCTACGCTACCGTTATTATTACGTATTTCCGTTTCTTGAGTTGTATTAAGAACTGGATCATGAGATCCTTATTTGTGTAAGACCTTATTTATGGTTTGTAATGGATGATGTACTGTGGTATCCAAATCTGTTATGTCTCGCAAAAATGGTAATCCTGGGATTGCGATGTATGGCATAACAGGCATCTGGGATTAAAAACCCGGTTGTTGACAAGTTGGTATCAGAGCCATCCTGACCATAGGAGACCCTCGTTAGACTGGCCGTTTGAATCAAAAACTTAGTTTCAAAACCAAAGGAAGCAAATATTTACAAAAACTTATCCCCATTCTTATCACCTTGTTTCTTTCATAAAAATTCATGTTCCTCAAAAACTCTTGCAAAATACCTAAAATTTGACACACTTGATCACTCTACTAACTTACTCATCCTATATTCATATAGATGGACGTGAGGTACATCAAGTTTTACCAGTTGGGGAATGGAGGAGACCTTATCTTTGAGCAGGATTTGGACCAGCTTTCGGAACTCCTGGCGCGTCCGCACCCCAAGTTCTTTGGAGCTCATCTCAATGATCAAGGAGGAGAAGATCTGCAGTGGCTAATTGTTGCAAGTATCCAAGGAAAGATTGAACCTCCCACTGCTGAGGGAATTCAGTTCACCTTAAGAGAGAACAACTAGCTCGATGGACTTGCCAGGGCCATGCAGGAAGCTCTTGCCCGTCTGTATGGGCAGAGTATGAACCAGGTCAAGGGTACCCGCTTTGAGTTTTGTCCAAGGCGTGATGCTATGGGACAGCCACTGGAAGCCCCATACCACCCCGAGCTGAAGACTCAGTTGGAACACCTTAGCTTCATGATGTATGATTGTTAGCAGGAATTGGATAATTGCCGTGAATACTCCAACCATAAGTCCGACATCATCAAGACGAAGGATCAGACCATCGCCATGCTAGCGAAGGATCGCAAGTCTCGCCGCCGTCAGCTTGACAAGAAGGAGCGCATCATTGCCCGTCTTCGCCACCGTATCTCGGATTTGGAGGAGACTATCCACGAGAGAGACATGCAGTTGGAGGAAAGGGAGAATGCAGGAGAGGATCTTTGTGGAGACCCCTACTCCTATCTCAGGGATGATGATGATTTTCTAGAGGACCAGGCCATGGACTTCTTCACTGATGAGGATGATTTCGCCTTCATCGATGACGATGAGGATGATGAGGATGACGACTACACCGACTCCGAGGAGTAGTAGCACTTGAGCACTAGCGTAGTGAGTAGTATTCGGTCCCACTGTATCATAGTTTCCAGAATGGTTCTTAAAACCATATGTTTTCCTTTGTTGTGGTGTGTGTTGTATGGTGTGCTATGAATGAATGAATGAATGAAAATCATGTTGCTAGAAAATCTAAGCCAAGCTTTAAAAACTTTTCAAAGTCCCCGAACATTAGAAATTTCCCTCTTTTCTCATGATCTGTCTCAATCTTCAGATGCCACGCGGAGGAAGTGGTTCATCCCCGGACCCGATGTTGCAGATCCTGCAAATGTTGGTTTCTGACCGCGAAGCTGAAAGAGCGGAACGTCAAGCCAACTTAGACACCCTTCAGCACATAGCTCATATGGCCAACAACAACCAAGGCCACGGAAATCAGGACAACCATGGATCTAAGCTCAAGAATTTCCAGAAAACCAACCCACCTGTTTTCGCTAAGTCAGAAGAGCCCCTAGATGCCGATGATTGGCTGCAAACCATAGAAAACAACCTAGAAGTCGCCGGCGTGGAAGCTAACGAGAAAGTCCTGTTCGCCACCCACTATCTAGCCGGAGATGCAAGAGCATGGTGGAACAGCGTTCGTGCAATGACCGGAGGACAGATGATGACCTGGGAGGAATTCAAGGTCAAGTTCAGCAGAACCCATGTTCCACCGGGTTTGATCAAGAGGATGAGAGATGAGTTCAGAGAACTGAAGCAAGGAAGGATGACTATAGTGGAATACCATGACAAATTCTTGTCATTAGCTAGGTATGCCCCGGATGAGATCGACACTGAAGCCAAGAAGAAAGAAAGATTCTTGAATGGTCTGCACGATAAGATGCAAACTTTGTTAGTCAATATCCCCTTTGCTGATATTGAAGCCCTTGTCGACTCTGCTATCCAGATGGAAGGAAAGATCAACCAAGCCAACGAGAACCGCAAGCGTCGCATGATGCATCAGCCAGGAACCCATAAGACCCCAAAGTATCGCCCCAACCCATCTACAGGATTTGCCCCGAGAACCATCAGACCCCCGATGAACCGTCCGACCTATCCCAACCGTGGAAACCCAAGGCCCGAAGGAAATCACAACAACCCCGACAACTCTAACAATTTCAACCGTGCACCACCCAAGTTCAAAAACAACAATGCCGCCGCCAACACCAACATTGGACCGAGGACTGGAAGCAATGTTGTGCCTGTTGCAGCAAAGGACAAGTCGCAAGTGACTTGTTATGACTGTGGAAATAAGGGTCACTACTCCAATGAGTGCCCCAACAAGAAGAATGCCGCAACCCCCAATGCAAATGCCCTAGCTCAGCAGCAGCGTCGTGTTCATCCTGGAAGAAGGTTTGCCCCAGGGAACTCGCTCAACCGCAACGGCCGTCTTTTTCTCATGCATCTTTGAAGCGCCAGACGTCGTGCTGGGTATGTTTTCTGTTAATTCAGTACTTGCTAGAGTGTTGTTTGATTCTGGTGCATCGCATTGATTTTTCACTGAAGAATTTGCCTGCACTAGTAAGATTCAACCAACCAAACTGAAGCATGTTATGATTGTTCAAATCCCTGGTTCAACCACCAAAGCTAGGCAAATTTGCAAAGCCGTTCCTATCCGAAACCATGGCATAGATTTTTATTCTAATCTTATATTACTCGGAACTAAAGGTTTGGAAGTAGTACTAGGAATGGATTGGATGGCCTAACATAAAGGATTAATCAACTGTGCCAAGAAATCCATAACCATGACCAGTACAGCTGGAATATCAGTCGAGCATGTATCTGAAACCTTACCTCGTCAATTCAAGTGCAACAAGAGTATAGCCCAACCTACCATTGACCAAGTCTGGATAGTCTATGAATACACAGATGTATTTCCAGATGTTTTGCCCGGTATGCCCCCAGATCGGGATATCGAGTTTATCATTGAACTAATCCCCGGAACAGGACCCATAGCCTAGAGACCATATAGTATGAACCCGTCTGAACTAGCAGAACTGAAGAAGCAACTGGATGCCATGTTGGAAATTGGACTGATTCAACCAAGTGCGTCACCTTAGAGATCCCCTGTCTTGTTTGTGGACAAGAAGGATGGAGGTAACCGTTTGTGTACGGATTATCGGAAGTTGAATGATGTCACTATCAAGAACAAGTACCCATTGCCCAAGATAGAAGATTTGTTTGATCAGTTGACCGGTGCCAAAGTGTTTTCTAAGATTGATCTTAGAACAGGCTATCATCAACTCAAGATTCACGTAGAGGATATTCCCAAGACTGCCTTTACCACCAGATATGGATTATACGAGTATACTGTCATGTCTTTTGGATTAACCAATGCCCCCGCTTATTTCATGAATCTCATGAATAAGATTTTTATGGACTTCCTGGATAAGTTTGTCGTTGTTTTCATCAACGACATTCTAATTTATTCCAAATCAGAAGAAGAGCATGAGCTACACCTAAGGACCATTCTTGGAACCCTTAGAGAGCATCAGTTGTATGCCAAGTTTAGCAAATGTGAATTCTGGTTACAGGAGGTAGGATTCCTCGACCACATTGTCTCAGCCAGAGGAATTGCCGTTGACCCTGCCAAGGTGGAAGATGTCGAAGATTGGCAAGCCCCAACCACTCAAACCCAAGTTCGTGCATTTCTCGAATTGGCGGGATATTACCGCAAGTTCATAGAAGGATTCTCGAGTATCGCCAGACCCATGACTCAATTGTTGAAGAAGGACAAGAAGTTTGAATGGACGAACAAATGTGAAGCGAGTTTTCAAGAACTCAAGAGGAGATTGATTTCAGCCCCAATCTTAATCATGCCGGATATCACGAAGCCCTTTGACGTATATTGTGACGTATCCAAGATCGGTCTCGTATGTGTGCTAATGCAAGAAGGCAAAGTTATATCTTATCTATCCCGACAACTGAAACAGCATGAGCAAAATTACCCAACCCATGACCTCGAACTCGCAGCCATAGTTCTAGCCCTGAAGACATGGAGGCATTACCTGATGGGAAATCGATGTGAGATTTATTCGGATCACAAGAGCCTGAAGTATATTTTCACTTAGAAGGAGCTGAATATGAGACAGAGAAGATGGATTGAGCTAATCAAGGATTACGACCTGGACATTCACTATCACCCCGGTAAAGCCAACGTGGTAGCAGATGCCCTTAGCATATTGCCGTGCCGCTTGAACTCCATGATTTTGAAGGAGCAACCAAGCTTGCACAAAGAGATGGAAGATTTTCGAATGGAATTAGTGAGTGAAGGATTTTTGGCTAGCATAGAACTTCAACCCACTTTGATCAGCCAGATCAAAGAGGCGCAGAAAGGAAATGCTAGTATCGACGGAATCAAGCGTCGTATCGGTACAGGCAAAGTACCCGGATTCACCGAAGACGAAGAAGGAGTTCTGTGGTATGGACAATTGGAGTGGCCATACTGTTCCCCCGTCAGATGTTTTCAAAATGACTTGTGAAATGAATTGAGACTTTGACTTGACCACAACAGAGTTGTGATATGAAATTCAAGTTCCCACTTAGGTGTTACAAAAATTCAACTAGCTTTGCTTGTTTCTGAACTTAGTAGAGGTAAATCTGGCTTTTTGCAAAACAACCCTAGAGCTTAGTGTCCTACTACAAAAAAAACCCTTCACTTGTTAGTATTAGTTTGCGAGTACTTAAAGAGTACTCATGGCTTTGTCCCTGGCTATTCCCGTGGCCAGACTATGAAGAGGAGTACCAGGACGAAGGACCCCAGGAAGGTTACGACAACTAGGATCATCTCCATCACAAGCATTGCTGTGACCCGAAGATGGAGCTTCGCCACGCCACCGTTATTATTACGTATTTCCGCTGCTTGAGTTGTATTAAGAACTGGATCATGAGATCCTTATTTGTGTAAGACCTTATGTATGGTTTGTAATGGATGATGTACTGTGGTATCCAAATCTGTTATGTCTCGCAAAAATGGTAATCCTGGGATTGCGATGTATGGCATAACAGGCATCTGGGATTAAAAATCCGGGTGTTGACTGACGAGGTTTAATCTCGTCAATGCCCATTGTTATGGACTTGGGTTTTGGAGAAGACGGGGATGCTGGAGATCGTGGAACGGTTAACAGACAAGCAACCAGGGGACACAAGATTTACCCAGGTTCAGGCCCCCGGAGGGAAAACCCTACTCCTGCTTGTCTGCTCTTGATTACGGCGGAACCGAAGGTTACAGGGTGCGCAGATTCAATCTGGCGTGAGGTGCGTATGTGAGAGTATGAGTCGAGAGCTCTAGGACGTGCCCTCCTGGCCTTTATATAGACTTAGGCTGGTCCCGGGCATAGTCCTAGTCGGTTACAAGTTCTAGGGTTTTACCCCTTTGAATTTCCTATCTATGCTAGTCTTTCTCTCCAAGGATCCGAAGGCGTCATGGGCTTTGGCCACCCGAAAATCTTCATGGGCCAGCGTATATCTACTGTAGGCCTTCCTTGGGCTGGACCAGGTATGCTGAATTCACGTACCCGTAGGGTATAACCATGTCAGTAGCCCCCGAGTGATCAGTCGAATCATAGATTCGGCTGAGGACTCTTCCATCTTTCGGGTGCAACTATGTATTAATAGTATATGTGTGTAGGGATTGTTGACGCGTCTGCCTGACTCACCCGACGGATCAGGGTCAGTTAACTGTCTCAGGACGAAACAACATGATCTTCTTCAAGTTCGAGTCCCTCAACTCGGACCTGGAACATATGCTGGCGTAATTCGACTCAGGCCGCGGAGGACTTACAGGAGTGGAATTCCAGTGATTTTAATTAATGTACCCAACGCGTCCGTCGGGATTTTTCATCACGCCTGTTGACATGGATTTGTACTAGCAGAGCGCAGTCATGTACATTGCCAAGCCGTCAGATGATATCTGCAGGTCTTATCTTTGCGTCGCAGACGCAGCATCCGTACATTTGTCACCGCGTAGGTGTTTCGGGTGGCCAAGGATATTGTAGCTCACTCAGCGTTTGTTGGGGCAGAGATGCCGAAAAGTTTTTGCGTGCTGATCCGAAAGATCACAGTCGAAGAATTCATAGGGTGCGCGACCAGCGCTCCCTATGGGAGTAGCCCCCGAGTGTCTGTTCGAGTCGTAGACTCGAGTAGAGACTTTAGTTCAAGCATTGTTCAGTTGTTAAGTCCGTAGGACTCAAAAAATTTCGGATGCTTAAATCCATCCTCCCTATGGGAGTAGCCCCCGAGTCCGTAGTGGAGTCGTAGACTCGACGTAGGACTCGAAGAAATACTTTGTCGTTATTCATCTTCTGGGTGCGCGGCCAGCGCTCCTGATAGGAGTAGCCCCCGAGTATTTAGTCGAATCGAAGATTCGAGTGAGTACTCTTAGCTGTGGAGTCGAAGAATTGTAGTTGGTGCTAGTATAGCTTTTGATGACATCAGTGCTGACGATCAATGACCTCAAGCGTCTGCTACGCCAGAGATGACTTGATCGACGTGGGTCCCACTTGCGACTTTGAATTGACCGTCACGCGGCGTGAGATAATTACGGTCTCCTCGATTTCAGCGTAGTAGACGGGCGTAACGACGGTTCGTTGTGATGTTGACACGCACGGTCGATCTGCCGTTGGCGTTAGGTCTTCGGATGGACGGCTGCCGTTAAATGCGTCTTCGCTATTATAATCATTGGGGAAACCGCGGTTTGTTTTCACCGCACCAGTTCTTGTGTTCACCGCCTCCTTGTGCTCGGCGATTCTTGCTTCGCTGGGATTTCCTTCCACATTTCGTCGTTCTTTCGTTTTCACTGCCACCGCCAGTAGCGCAATGGGGAAACCAAAGAAATCTTCATCTGCGGTTGGGACCAGCCACGGAGGAAAGAAGGGAACCGCGCTACTCGCGTCACCGATGGTGGTGGCGGCGATCGAGACGGGAGAGCGATCTCCGCAAGCTTCGTGAGCGGGGCCTGATCCCGCAAGATAGGGAGGCCGTCAAACTCCCCGGCACTGAGGTAATCCCCCGTCCCCCATCTGGGTATCGGGTTATGTTTCTCGACTTCGTTTTGCGTGGGTTTTTTCCGGTCCACGACTTCCTCCGTGGATCGCTCTTCTATGGGATTCAGCTTCATCATCTGTCTCCCAATTCTCTTCTCCACATTGCGTGTTTTATCACTTTTGCAGTCTTGGCTTGGCATTGAGTCACTTTGGCCTCTTCGGAAGCTCTATTCCGTGAAGAGGCAATCTGGTTCGGATGGTGTGTATCCCATTGGGGTTTCATCATCTCCTTAGTCCCAATCTGCTCTTCTTTTACTTTTCCATGTCCGAATCATGTCGATCTTGTGAGGCGATGGTTTTATATCCGCGACTCCGTAGTGCCCGAGCAAGATTTTGGTCTTGTTCCTTTGACCCTCCCAAATGATTGAGCGAAAAGGTCTTGGAAAACCAAATCTCGGACGGTGAGGTGGCGGAGATAGAGGCCCTTTACCGTCGGGTGGAGGATCTCCGGTGATTCGAGAAGGAGGTGAAGGCGTGGACATCATCGGACTTTTGAGCTGGTGCAGCCTCTCCAAGCGAGGGCGCACCCGATGTTTCTTTATTCTAGGCGCCGTGATCCGACGAGGGTTTCGGCTGAGAAAATGTCCGAGGGGGATCTTGACAGGGCCCTTCGCGCGCTGCTGAAGTTCAAAGCCGGAGAAGAAATTCCGAGGAAGTCGCTAACTCCTCCATTTTCTTCGACTTTGGCTGTACCGCAGGTGTAGATTTGTGCACGTAGTGCTTTTTGTCGGCTGTGTTTTTATTTCCTTTATTTTCTAACAAAGTTCCTTGTGATTTTGCAGAGCTTCAAAGTGCCGGGCATGGTACCGCCGTTACCCGAAAGGTATCCGAATGCCCCGGATAATGAAGTGGTTGATTTCGTGTCCGAGCTACCGTCAGCGCGATCTCCGGCGGAGGATGCTGACGAGTGGAGTGAGGACCATACGCGAAAACGGTCACGGAGCTCCAGCGAGTCTTCGGATGCCTCGACTCCTCCGACTCCCAGAAACCCTCTGGTCCTTGAGCGTCATAGTGACGGTCATGGAGGTTCTTCTTCTCCCATTCCTGCCATTCCTGTGCGGGTTGTAGCGTCGCACCCGCCAGCGAAGCGGAAGAAAGAAGAGAAAAAGGAGGAGAAGAAGGAAGAAAAGAAGGAGGAGAAGAGAGCCCGAAGGACTCCTCCTGTCTTTGACCTGAGCTCACTGGGCTCGTAAGTTTCTTGCTGTACTATTGTCCTTTTTCCTTCATGATTGTTGTGCTTGTGCTGATTGGTTCGTATGCAGGCATTCATCCCACGATTCCTCCAGTGGTGGTGCGCGAGAGATGATGGGGGAGTCAAAAATTGCGTCTCCTCCTCCTCAGACGGTGGCGACTTCGGGTGGCGCGGCTCCGGATCCTCCGTTGCAGGAGGTGCAGGTGGTTGCGCCTCAGAATTTCGCAGGCGGTCCTTCGGAGTCACCATCAGAGCATGTAAGTTTTTCTGCTTCATGTCACGGGGAGAGCCCCCGAGTGTCTTCGTGTGCGAATTTTGTTTTTACTCCTTTGTGTTGGGCATAGCCCACAAGCCCTTTTCTTACTGCTATTTCTTTTTCTTTAGCCTTTTGTGCAGGAGGCCAAGCGGCTGGTGCAGGAGCGCCTGGCGCTGGAGGCGAACCTTCGGCAGCTTCAAGGTATCTATCTGCCTTTGAATGCCTCTCTTATTTATCCTGGTCCTTTTTTTACACTTGCTTTTCTTGAATGCAGAGGAGCATAACAATTCCCTCCGTGAGGTCGACGCTCTCAAAAAGAGCCTTGGTCAATCGGAGCAGAAGGCCGAAGCCGCCGTTGGCGCGAAAGAACGCCTCGAGCTAGAGCTGACTAAGGCAGCCGAAGCGAAGGAGCGTCTGCAGCAGGAGGCCGCAGATCGTGAGGAGCAGCTGGCCACCGTTGCGGCTGCTCGTGAAAGAGAGGTGGCGGCGAAGCTCATGGCTGCTGCCAAGGCTATTTCGGGTGAGTGCTAGTTTTGTACTTGTTTCTTTTTCTTCGGGTCTTCTTCTGTGCTGCTTTTCTTCATGCTTTCCTTCTTATTTTTTGTCTCATATGCCACAGGAATCGAGTTCGACCGCGGTGCTCTAGAGCACGGGAGTGCTCTAGATGATGCCACTGTGGCGTCAAGACCGCCGCAGACCGCTGCCGCCTCCTTGCCAAGGCAAAGAGGTCCTTGGTCGCTTCTACAAGGAGCTTGTCCCGAATGGCGCAGCCCTTGATGATGTGGATGCTCTAGCGGAGGCTCTATCACCGGAGCGCTGTATGCATAAGCGCAAGCAGAAGGGCATCGGCGCGTCCGTCGGGCTGGCGATGGCCTTGGCGGCTGGAGCGGAGCTGGATCTGCCCAGATTACCTCTCGGATGCCGACGACTGCGGATGGATCCGAGGTAGCCTTTGCTTCCTACTCTGCTCGCTGCAAGCGATATGGGCCCAAGCTCATTGATTTGCTGTCTGAGTATGCACTGCGGCAGCAGGGCGGGGCGAAAGCTGGGCAGTCTGGCTCCGAGGCGACTCAGGGTGCCGCATCTTAGGCGTTTGTAGACGTAGGGTAGTTTGTAGTCTACTTTTGTTGTAAATATCCTGAAGAACACCATCCTTGTGCCACGTAGTGGCCTTATATGTTTAATGAATTCTTCTGAGTTGTGCTCTATCATTGTCTGAAATGTGTTTGTCCCTTTCTTTTTCTGCTGCTCTAGGTTCCTTCGGGTGCTGACCCTGTTGACGCCCCATCCGCAATGCTGTTGTGACCATCCTTGGATGATTCCTCGCAGCTCACTTTCCTTCGGGATCGTGTGCGTAGTCTGGAGAGGGAATGCTCGGATTACGCGGTCATGCCGACATTTGGAAGTCCAAGGCGGATCGTGGTGCAGCCAGAGAGGAGTACTTGATGGCAGAGCTGGTTCAGCTGTCCGAGCAGCTGCAATGTAAGTTGTTCTTTGGTTCGAGCTGTAGCTCAGTTCTTCGGATGAGTCTGCTAGCCTTACTCTTGTTTTGTGCGATTGTCGCAGGTGCGAATCTTGCTCCGAGGGAAGAAAAGGAGTGTGTCACTGTTCGGGTCAATTGCTTGACTCAACAGGACATGGAGGCCGGCGGCTTCTTCTGGATGGATCGCGATCGCGCCATGGCTCTGGCGACGGTGCAGGATCGTGTTCATCAAGTTTCGCGGGTGCTCCGCCAAGTGCAGACATCGCTTTCCTCGGTGTTGCACGTCATGTTTCCTTTGGATGCCGTACCGACGACCCTTGCGGGTCTTCTGTCGAAGTTTCGGAACGTGAGCAATGTCAAGGAGTTGGTGCGGCAACAGCTCGTCGCAGGAGTGAAGGCTGCATTGTCTCTTGTGAGGCTGCACCGGCCTGACGTGGATTTGGCTGCTGTGGCCGCTGGGCCACCTCTTCGCCCTGATGGCGGTGAGTGGGACATGCGTCCGCATTACGCAGCTGTAAGGCAGTATGCCGAACAGGTCGTTGATTTGTTTAAGCAGCGTGTCCAGGTTATTCTTCAACATAGGTAGTACCTGTAAAAAGAGATAGATGTAAAATTTGTATATTTCGGCTGGGCGTGTTGTGCCCTTTGTTGTAAAGGTTTGTTTGTTGTGAGCACGCAGTGCTTTTGATTGAGTATGTATCCTTTTCGTTTGCCTGACGTTGTCAGCTACTCAGGTGTATACGTTTGATCCTCGGTCGATGAAATCGTGAGGTGGGGGGAGCCCCCGAGTGCGTTTGTAGCATGTAGTAAAGTTGCAAAAGTAGTGAACTGAAGATTTGGGGCGAGACACTTAGCTTTATTTATATCGTAATGGAGGAGGTACATTGTTCGGCTGAATAGCCTTGGCTGAAAGCCTTATTGAAAGTAAAGGGGTAGGTAGCTATGGATAGAATCGTCGCAGGTGCGTGATGTTCCATGGGTTGGAGTATGCGACTCCAGACTCCACGTGCTTGAGGCGATAGGCGCCACCTGGGATGACTTCGGTGATGACGTAGGGTCCTTCCCATGGTGACACGAATTTATTCGGTCGCTTTTGCTTGAGTCGCAAGACGAGGTCTCCTTCGACGAAGGACCTTGGGCGCAGCACCGTGGTAGTTGGAGACTCACCGGGTACACCGTGATCGAGCTGCTGCTATATCCCGTGCTTGCCGAGTGTGTCGACGCGTCTTCAAGTGCAATCGTGGATTCGTCATAAGCGGCGACCGTGGGCCTGGTGGCGATTGGCCGGGTAGCACAGCTTCGCCCGTACCATGAAGAACGGTGTGTAGCCGGTGGAGCTGTTTGGCGTAGTCCGTAAGCTCCACAGGACGGATGGTAGCTCTTTCGTCCAGTTTCTAGCTTTTTGTTCGAGTGAGCTCATGAGGCGCTTCTTGATGTCGGCGCCGATTAGGCCGTTGGCCTTTTCCACTTGCCCGTTCGTTTGCGGGTGTGCCACTGAGGCGTACGTGATGTTGATCCCAAGGCCTTCGTAGAAGTCCTGGAATTCTTCGGAGATGAAGTTTGATATGTTGTCGGTGATGATGTTGTGTGGTACGCCGAACCAGTAGAAAATGGACTCGAAGAACTTGACGGCAGTTTTGCCTTTCTGGTTGGTGACCGGCATGGCCTCGATCCACTTGGTGAATTTGTCGACTGCAACCAGGAGGAAGACGTGTCCCCCTTTCGAGGATTTTGGCAGTTTGTCGATCATGTCGAGGCCCCATTGAGCAAAAGGCCAGGCTATGGGTATGGGTCTGAGCTCGGACCCAGGTGCGTGCGGTTTGTCGGCGAACCGTTGGCATCTGTTGCATCTTCGGACGATATCCTTTGCGTCGCTCATGGCCGTTGGCCAGGAATCCTGCTCGTAGAGCTTTGGCGACAAGGGAGCGGCTGCCTGCGTGGTGGCCGCAGATGCCTTCATGGATGTCTTGGAGTATGGCCTTGCCATCGTCGATGGTGGCACACCGTTGTAGTACACCCATGATGCTGCGCTTGTACAGCTCGCCGTTGATGATGGTGAAGGCTTTTGACCGGCGAGATATGCGTCGGGCGTCTGTTGGGCTGTCAGGCAGTTATCCGTTTATCAAGAACTGGAGGTATGGTTGCGTCCAAGTTTCTTCGACTGCCATGACCTGCATTAGGTTGACCATGGCTACCTCTGTGTCCAGTTTTTCGGGTCCTTCGTTTCCTTCGGGTAGCGTAGCTCCCTAGTGTTCTGATTCTTTGGGTGATCCCTTGGGGAAATTCCGCTTGATGGATGGCACGCAGATTTGTTCGAGGAACACACCTAGTGGCACCTTTGCGCAAGTGGAGCCGATGTTGGCGAGTCTATCAGCTTCCTCGTTGCTCTCTCTTCCAACGTGCCGAAGTTCGCAGCCATCGAATTCTCCTTCGAGTGCGTTGTAGAGCGCGCGGTACGCGATCATGTTTTTGGCGTGTGCATCACACTCATTCATCGTCTGCTGGACGACGAGGTTGGAGTCACCGTAGATGACCAGGCGCGTTGCGTCGCATATCTTTGCCATCCTCATGCCATGGATGAGGGCTTCGTATTCGGCCTCGTTGTTGGAGGCTCTGAATTTCATCCGAAGAACATACTTCATCTTGTTGCCTTATGGGAGGTCAAGATGACCTCGCCTCCGCTTCACGCTTGAGCCATCAAGTGCATTGCCCATGACTGCGACATGTCTGGGGTGTCTGGCAGCTGCAGCTCCATCCAATGTACCAGGAAGTCCGGAAGGACTTGAGATTTGATTGCGTGTCGCTTCTCGTAGACGATGTCCAAGGGTGACAGTTCGATGCCCCACAGGGCCACCCGTCCTGTGGCCTCTGGATTATTCAGGATGCTGTTCAGGGGTGCCTCGTTGACGACCATCACTTGGTGCTCCTGGAAGTAATGGCTCACCCGAGCCGTCATGAACACGCCTGTAGGCTAGCTTCGTAGTGAGGGTACCGCTTTGTTGGTGCCGCATACCTGTTGAGGTAGTAAATTGGGCGCTGGACCCCGTGGGTCTTGCCTTCTTCGGGTCGTTCGACCACGAGTACGGTGCTGACCACCTGGTGTGTAGCTGCTATGTACAGCAACAGGGGCTCGCGCTCCTTTGGCGTGACCAAAACGGGCGAGGTGGAGAGGAGCCGCTTGAGGCTTTTGAATGCGTCGTTGGCTTCTGGTGTCCACTCGAACTTGTCTGCCTTGCGCAGTACCTGGTAGAATGGTAGGGCCTTCCCGCCCATGGGGCTGATGAACCTGCTTAGCGCCGCTACTCGTCCTGCGAGCTGCTGGACGCCCTTGAGGTTTTTCGGCTTCTCCATCGTCATGATGGCTCTGATTTTCTTCGGGTTCGCCTCGATCCCTCGTTGAGAGATGAAGTACCCGAGCAGCTGACCCGATGGGACGCCGAAGGCGCACTTTTCGGGATTGAGCTTGATCCTGTAGCGATCAAGGTTGTCGAATGTCTCGCGGAGATCGTCGATAAGTGTCCTTGCCTCCCTGGTTTTTATTACTATGTCGTCGACATAGACTTGGACGTTGCGACCGATCTGGTCCTTGAGGCAGGCCTGCATGCATCGCTGGTACGTGGCACCCGCATTCTTTAGCCCGAAGGGCATTGTGTTGTAACAGAATACTCCGAACGGTGTGATAAACGCCGTTTTCTCCTGATCTTCGACCTTGAGTCGAATCTGGTTATAGCCTGAGTAGGCGTCGAGGAAGGAGAGTTTCTCGCAGCCTGCAGTCGAATCGATGATCTGGTCAATCTGAGGGAGAGGGAAGTGGTCTTTTGGGCAGTGCTTGTTTAATGACGTGAAGTCCACGCACATCCGCAGGATGTCCGTGTCCTTCTTTGGGACCATCACTGTGTTTGCAAGCCACTCACTTTCCTTGATTTCCCTGATAAAGTCTGCAGCGAGTAGTCTATTGATTTCCTTGCCGATAGCTTCGGCTCGTGGCTCCGACAGTCTTCGGATGGACTGCTTGACTGGCTTGGTGTCTAGAAATACATTGAGTGCGTTCTCGGCGAATTCCCTGGGAACTCCTGGCATGTCCGCAGGACACCAGGCGAAGATTTCCCAGCGCTCATGGAGGAATTCGACGAGCGCGCTTTCCTATGCGGAGCTGAGGTCGTTGGCGATCAGGGCCGTCTTGGAGGCATCCGTCGGATGGACCTGTACTTTCTTGGTGTTGATGTTGGAGTCGAAGGACATGTCAGGTGCGTTCTGCCTTGTGACTGGGGGTACCCCATTGTCCGTCACCTCGTGGAGCCTTACAAGCTCGTCTTGCATGTCGAAAGACTGGGAGATTTTGTTGAAATCCCTGTCGCATTGGTCCGATCGGGTGAAGCTCCCGTGGACGGTGATGACGCCCCTTGGTCCTGGCATCTTGAGTAGTAGGTATGCATAGTGTGGGACGACTAGGAACCTTGCGAATGCTACACGCCCGAGGATGGCGTGGTATTGCGACGGCCAGTCCACCACTTCGAATTCGAGTCGCTCCTGCCGAAAGTTGTCCGGCTTCCCGAAGATGACGTCGAGCCCTATTTTGCCCAGGGGGAATATGCCCTTTCCTGGGACAATGCCGTGGAACGTTGTGTCTGATTGTTCCAGGCTGCATTATGGGATCCGTGATAGCTGCTAGAGTGCTTGCGAACATTAGGTTGATGCCGCCGTCCATGAAGACGCGACTCATCTCGAAGCCTCCGATCTGCGCCTACAGCACTGTGGCAGCATGACTGGGCGAGGGATCCGCAAGGGTGATCCGCGAGTGAATGTGATGCAGACTCCGATCCGCCGAGGTACTCGAGGATTGCAGCGAGTTGCCACGGCCAAGTTGATTTGTTGGGTGATTTTCTTCGCACCCTTTGTGGGCGCCCTTCTAGATCATATTTAGTGCTCCTTTTGGTGGGGGGTACCCGATCCCGGCGTTGTTCTGCGCTGGCGCGACTGGTTGGTTTGGGCCTCCAATAGGCGGCAGCGGAGGAGCTCCGTGTGGTACTTCTCCTGGCGCAGGCGCGTTTCCGTACGCAGGGATTGGGGCTTGTTGCCTCATCTGCACCATGCTTTCGCTGAGTTTCTGGAACTCGCGGCAGTCCTTGAGCATGTGGTTGGCTTTATTTTTGCCATCCTGCTTGTCGATGTAGAAGTGGATGGTGCATGGACCCGAAAGTTTGTCGAATGCTGAGGGTCCGTTGTCGCGGTCGCGGCGTTGCCACGACTGTGCTGGTCGTCCGTTGTCGCGGAAGTTTCCTCCGCTGTTGCGGCTGTTGTCGTTGCGACGGTCGGCGTAGCCGGCCGCGACCATGTCGGGTCCGTCGCGATCCTCGTAGACGCGTTATCTCCTCTTGCTGCGGCGTTCCCGTCTGCGGCCGTAGCCGTCCTCTTCATCCGATTGTGCTCGGTGAATGCAATCTTCGCCGTCAGCCCACCTGTTGGCGATGTCCATGAGGTGGTCGAGTGTCTTGGGCTTGACAAACCCAAGTTCCTCCTTGAAATCTTGGCGTTTGACGCCGTCTCTGAAGGCGTCGATGGCCCTCTCCTCGGAGATATGTGCAGCGGAGTTCTTGGTGGTAGACCAGCGTAGTATGTACGAGCGAATAGATTCGCCCGTTCTCGAGTGTGCTCGCAATTCTTGATTGAGGCGGGCCTCTTGCTAGTGCCCTTGAAATTTCGGATGAAGTTGTAAGCTAGCTCCTCCCAACTTCGGATGGATCTCGATGATAGGTCACGAGCTGCACCGCGGCTACCGTCATCTGCAATTGAAGGCATTGCATGGCGGTTTTGTTACCGCTGACGGATGAAAGATGGTGTTGAGCCAAGATTTTGGATCTTGCGTGCTGAACTGGAGTATCCGAAGGAAGCTTGAAATTGCGTGGCATCCGTTCGCCGAATAGATCTTTGAAGCATCGAGCTTCGCAGAGTTCTCCGTCATCTTCATCCATCTCAGACTCGGATGAGCATGCACGTTTGGCTCGCGCTTTGTCGATTTTGCGCTGTGTAAGCGCGTCTCTGGCGTCGTAGTCGCGTTTGTGGCGATGCGAGCTCTTCTTCCTTCGAGGAAGGTCATGCTCCTCCTCCTCTTCGGATGAAGGGGTGGGCCCGTCGCTACCGCCGAGCTTTCTTCTGGCCCGCTGAGCGTCTTCGGAGCGCAGCTCGACGAGTCCGAGTTCGTGAGTGCGGACTTATGCATGGCTCTTTCGGGTCCCTCCGAGGTTGGTGGGCCGCGAGATACGCAGTGGCTGCCATGATCACAGCTTGTGGTGTCTTCGGATGATGTTGCCGTCGGCATCCATATCCATGAACGATGTGGAGAGTTCGGGTCACATCACGGCTCCTTGGGATCCATGTTCTCCACCCGCGAGCGGTGCTTGTTTCCCTGGTTTCCGTGCTAGAGCCGGGTGCCATGGCGGAGAGCGCAGCTCGTCGCGCGCTGGACTCAGAGGCTGCTTGCTTGCGTTTGTCGAGCGTCTCTTGCATCTTGACTTGCTTCTTGTGCTCCTCAATGAGGAGGTAGTGGTATGCCATCAGTAGGTCACGTGGGGAGTCCACAGGCAGGACTATGTCGCCTGCGACGGCACGGCGTGCCTGGACCCATCCTTCTTTGCTAAGTTGGATGACGTGGTCGTTGTTTTCCCCGGGTGGAGGGCTTCTATGTTCCGTCGTTTCCGCCGTCATCCTGCGGGTTGGGGTTCGTGTTGGGCGGCGGGTTGGCGTTTGCTTCTCTGGATGACCGGCGCATTGGTAGCGCCGTAGATTGGTCATTCTGCCGCAGCTTTCGGATCCGGAAGTAGGTCCCTTCATCCGAAGGGGATCGCCTGAATCGGAGTTGCGTATTCTTGTCGTAGAACTCATCATCTATGGTGATGTCGCGACCGCGGGGTGTGGAGCCCACGAGGCGGGCCTGATTGATGACGGGCACCCGCCAGAAGGCGGAGGTGCCGGTTGTCCCACCAGGCGAAGCTCGAACAAAATTTCGAGTCAAATCGCCACGGGCTCGAAATCCTTCATGGTGGCCGTGAGTGGGCGGTGAAGTCAAAAGTGCGAAGAGGTGATTCTCCGTCGCCGAGTTGTAGATCGATCGGGTCGGGACCGTCACGATCGCACAATCAGCCCGATTCCCACAGACGGCGCCAATTGACGAGGTTTAATCTCGTCAATTCCCATTATTATGGACTTGGGTTTTGGAGAAGACAGGGATCTTTGGAGATCGTGGAGCAGTTAACGGACAAGCAACAGGGACACAAGATTTACCTGAGTTCAGGCCCCGGAGAAAACCCTACTCCCTACGCTCTTGATTACGGCGGAACCAAAGGTTATAGGGTGCGCAGATTTAATATGGCGTGAGGTGCGTATGCGAGAGTATGAGTCGAGAGCTCTAGGACGTGCCCTCCTGGCCTTTATATAGACTTAGGCAGGTCCCGGGCATAGTCCTAGTCGGTTACAAGTTCTAGGGTTTTACCCCTTTGAATTTCCTATCTATGCTAGTCTTGCTCTCCAAGGATCCGAAGGCGTCATGGGCTTTAGCCACCCGAAAATCTTCATGGGCCAGCGTATATCTGCTATAGGCCTTTCTTGGGCTGGACCAGGTATGCTGAAGTCACGTACCCATAGGGTATAACCATGTCATTGACAGTCTCCCAATTCTCTCCTCCATATTGCTTGCTTCATCACTCTTTGCGTGTGCTGGCTCGGCATTGAGCCACACTTCGGCCTCTTTCGAAAGCTCTATTCCGTGAAGAGGCAGTCCGGCACCGGCAGAGTCTATCCGCTCGACGGTTGCATTATCTCCATTCGATCTTCTATCCTTTTCTTCTCCTTTTCCATGTGTGAGTCTGTCCAGTATTGGTGGAATAAGTGTTTTTACATCCGCGACACCAAATTGGACGGACAAGAATATGGTCTCTCTCCTTTTGACTCTGCTCAGAAAATCGCCCTGAAGAGGTCGTGGAAGAACCATGTCTTGGAGGGTGAAATGGCGGAGGTGGAAGAGCTCTACCGTCACGTGGAGGCACTCCAGCTGGTGGTCGAGAAGGATGTCATTGATGTCGATATTATTCGCACCTTCCTCAAGCATCGGGTGCAGCCGCTCTAGGCGAGGACGCACCCGATGTTTCTTTATGATGGCCTCGACGACCCGACGGGAGTTTCACCTGATGAGTTGTCCAAGGGTGACCTTGATAGATCCCTTTGACCCATGTTGAAGTTTAAGGCCGATGAGGACCTCCCAGGGAAATCGTTGACCTCCCCCTTCAGTACCAAGAATGTCGTTTCGCAGGTGGAAACTTGCAGCTTGCGCATTGCACTTATTCGAGTACTTTGCTGTTTGTTATTTCCACTGACCCTTGTTTTCGTTTACTTGCAGAATCTCAAGGTAGCTGGGATGATGCCCCCTCTGCCTGAGAAATTTCCGTTTGTGCCGGATAACGAAGTTGTGGATTCTAAATCCAAGCTTCCTCCGGCGCAGTCTCCTACCCGGACGCCCTCGAGGCGAGTGAGGGGCCGACCCGAAAGTGTACCCGGAGCGAGTCTTCGGATGCGTCTACCCCGCCAACTCCAAGGGGTCTGCCGTTCCTCGAGCAGCACGGTGTGGAAGGTGCGTCGTCTGCGCCTTTCCCTGTCGTGCCCATTCGGGCGGTGGCTCCGCAACTGCCAGCCAAGAAGAAGAAGGAGAAGGCAACTCTTGTCTTCAATTTATCAGACATTGAGTCGTAAGTCATTGCACTTGAGTCTTGTTTTCCTTTTCATCTTTGCAATTTTATCTTGTTGCTAATTTGATTGGTTGCTTGCAGCAATCCTACGGAGGAGTCCCTCAACGGGGACACTCAAGAATTAATGGCGGAGTCAAATCCGACGGTTTCTGTCCCCCAGGTGGTGGCCGACTCTAAGGACGATGGTCCGAACTCTTCCAGGAGAGAAATTTGGGCAGTCGCACCTCAGAAGGTAGCATGCAGACCTTCGGAGTCCATGCCGAAACACGTAAGTGTTGTATT
The DNA here is from genome assembly GCA_030063025.1 of Avena longiglumis. Taxonomy (NCBI): domain Eukaryota; kingdom Viridiplantae; phylum Streptophyta; class Magnoliopsida; order Poales; family Poaceae; genus Avena; species Avena longiglumis. The sequence goes on along the minus strand of CP125974.1, from coordinate 184,208,445 downwards.
TTTTACTTCATGGGGGGATCCCCCGAGTCCTTTTTTGTGTGACCTGTTGATATTTTGCTTTTTGGGGGGAGCCCCCGAGCCCTTTGTTCATCAATTTGTGTTTATGTTTCTTCTATAGCCTTTTGTACACAGGGCCAACCTTCTCATCCAGCAGCAGCTAGCGCTGGAGGGACAGCTGCAGCAGCTCCAAGGTGTCGTCTCTTTGTTTGTTCGTCTAGTTTGCCTAGTGTGTTTTTTGTATTCTTCTGAAACTTCTTCATGTTGTAGATGATAATAATACTACCCTTCAAAGACTAGATACTCTCAAAAAGAGACTCAGTCGAGCGGACAAAAAGGCCGCGGATGGTGCGGAGGCCAAGGAGCGCCTGCAGAAGGAGGCTGAGGATCGTGAGCAGCAGCGCGCGGCCATTGCAGCCACATGGGAGAAGGAGATGGCCGACAAGCTCATGGCTGCTGCCAAGGCTATTTCCTGTAAGTTATGCATGTATCTTTTGGGTCTTCTGGTTTTATAGTGAGATCTATCCTTCCTCACTCGAGTGCTTTTTCTTCTTCTTTTTCAGATGCTTCTGGCATTACATTTGATCGTGGTGCGCTGGAGCATGGAGATGCTTTGGCTGATGCCGCTGCTGAGATCGAGGATCGCTGCGCCACTGCCGTTGGTTCCTTGGAGAAAGCCAAGAAGGTGGACGCGCGCTTCTACGAGGAGATCGTTCCTAAGGGCGTTGCCCTTGACGACGTCGACGCCCTTGCAGATGCCCTGTCAGAGGAGGCTTCAGCGGAGTACAAGCGCAAGCAGAAGGGCATCATGGGGTTGGCGATGGCGATGGCATATGGAGCCGAGCTGGACCTGCCTCAGGTTACGTCCAGGATGCCAACGGTGGTGTATGGCTCTGAGGTAGCTTTCGCACTCTTTTCTTCTCGTTGTAAGCGTTATGGGCCTAAGCTCATCGACCTCCTAGCTGAATATGTGGCGAAGCAGCAGCATGAGGCCAAGAGCAGGCCGTATGGCTCCAAGACTGCTCTAGATGCGGGTGCTTAGGTCTTTGTAATGTAGCTAGTGCAGCGTCTCCTTTTGTTGCTTTTGTAATGACTTGCGGATGAACAAGTTTCACTTTGCCATGAGGTGGCCTTAATTATGTATATAAGTCTATCTTTGGGCTACTGCCGAAAGTACTTGTGATGTTTCTATTTGTTTATTTTCTTCTAGGATCCTTCAGGTCAGGTTCCAGTGGTTGCTCCGACTGTGCCTGAGTCTCGACCATCCCTGGATGATGCCTCGCAATTGGCCTTTCTGCGCGATCATGTACACAGCCTTGAGAAGGAATCCTTAGCATTCGAGGCCATGCGGATGTATGGAAGTCAAAGGCTGAGCGAGCCACTACAAGGGAGGAGTTCTTGCTTGGGGAATTGCGGCAGATGGGTGAGCAACTTCAATGTGAGTCTTCGCAAACTGATGTTCTTTCGGGTGCAGCTTTGTATGTTGGATCATTCCGTGTGTTGTGCAGATGTAAATCTCATTCCGAGGGAAGAGAAGGAGTGCGTCGCCATTCGGATGAACTGTTTGACGCAGCAAGACCTGGAGGCTGGTGGCTTCTTCTGGATGGATCGTGATCGAGCCATCATCCTTGCGATGGTGCAATATCACGTGAACCAGGTTCTTCGGGTGCTGAGGCAGGCGAGATCATCATTGGCGTCCATCTGGTCCATCATGTTCCCTTTGGACGTCACACCTTCTACCTTCCTTGGTCTTCTTGGTAAATTTCGGAATGTGGGCCACGTCAAGGAGTTAGTGCGGCATCAGCTGAGTGCAGGGGTCAAGGCTGCCTTGTCTCTTGTTTGGTTGCATCACCGTGGTGTCAATCTTGCGAAGGTGGCGACTGGGCCGCCCCTTCGACCGGATGGCAGCTTATGGGACATGCGCCCTCACTATGTGGCTGTGGCGCAGCATGCGAAGGAAATTGTAGATTTGTTCGAGCAGCGGGCAAATATAATGCTCCGGAACAATTAGATCCTGTAAATAAAAACAGATGATGTAAAATTTGTGTGTATTCGAGTGGTCTTAGTGATGCCCTTTGTAAAGCTTATGTTTTTTTGGCACGTGGTGCTTTGTTATGTGCATGTCCTTTTCGTTTGCTTGACGTGGTCAGCTACTCAGGTTCCATGCATTGTTCTCAGTCGACGAGGTTGTGAGGTGAGGCATAGCCCCCGAGCGTATTTAGCGAAAAATAGTGCAAGGAGAAAAAGATATTTGGGCTAAGGAACTTAGATTTTATTCATAGCGAAATGAGGATGTACATTGTTTGGTTGAGTAGCCTTGGCTGAATAGCCTTATTGAAAGTAAAGGGTAACTAGGGGTAGAAGCATCACAGTTGTGCGATGTTCCAGGGGTTGGAGTACTCGACTCCTGATGCGACATCCATGAGGCGGTAGGCGCCACCTGGGATGACTTCGGTGACGATGTAGGGTCCTTCCCAGGGTGACTCGAGCTTCTTGGGCCGTTCTTGTTTGAGTCGCAGGACGAGGTCTCCTTTGACGAAGGACCTTGGGCGCAGCCGTCGGTTGTGGTAGTTGCGGAGGCTCTGCTGGTAGACCGCGGAGCGATCCGCGGCGATGTCGCGTGCCTCGTCGAGTGTGTCGACAGCGTCTTCGAGTGTTGCCGATGATTCGGCTTCGCTGTAAGCGACGACTCGTGGGGCCTTGTGTCGTACCTCGGCGGGTAGCACGGCTTCGGCTCTATGCACCATGAAGAAAGGCGTGTAGCCAGTTGAGCTGTTTGGCGTTGTGCACAGGCTCTAGAGGACGGAGGGTAGCTCGTTTGCCCAGGCTCCCACAAGTCTTTCTAGTAGGAAAAGCAGGCGCTTCTTGATGCCGTTGCCTATTAGGCCATTGGCCTTTTTGACCCGTCCATTGGTCTGCGGGTGCGCCACGGAGGCATATGATATGTTGATGCCAAGGTTACCGTAGAAGGCTCGAAATTCCTTTGAGATGAAGTTCGAGCCATTGTCCGTTATGATGCTATGAGGCACGCCGAACCTGTAGACAATAGACTCTAAAAACTTGATGGCAGTTTTGCCGCTTTGGTTGGTGACGGGCATAGCCTCGATCCACTTGGTGAACTTTTCGACTTCAACCAGGAGGAAGACGTGGCCTCCTGGCGAGGACTTTGGTAGTTTGCCGATCATGTCGAGGCCCCATTGGGCGAAGGGCCAAGCCAGCGGTATGGGCCTCAGCTTGGATACTGGTGTGTGTGGCTTGTCCGCGTACCTCTGACAGGCGTTGCACCTCTGGACGATGTCCTTGGCATCATTGATGGCGGTTGGCCAATAGAATCCAGCTCGTAGAGCTTTGGCTACTAGGGCGCGACTGCCTGCATGATGGCCGCAGATACCCTCATGGATGACTTGGAGGATGCTTCTGCCGTCACCTATGGTGACTCATCGTTGGAGCACACCCAAATGCTGCGCTTATACAACTCGCCATTGATTATGGTTAAGGCTTTTGACCGGCGTGATATGCGTCGGGCATCTGTCGGGTCGTCGGGCAGTTCATTGTTTATCAGGTATCAAAGGTACATCTGTGTCCATGTCTCTTCAACCACCATGACCTGCATCAGGCTGACCAGCTCGGCCTCAGTGTCGAGCTTTTTGGGTCCTTCTTGTCCTTCGGGTAGCGCAGCCCCCGAGTGCACTGCTTCTTCGGCTAAGCATTTTGGGAATTTTCTCTTGATAGAGGGCACGCAGATTTGTTCGAGGAACACACCTGGTGGCACCCGTGCATAGGTGGAGCCAATGTTGGCGAGCTTGTCAGCCTCTTTGTTGATTTCCCTTCCGACGTGCCGAAGCTCGCAGCCGTCAAAGTCTCCTTCGAGTGAGTTGTAAAGTGTGCGGTATGCGATCATGTTGGCGTTGTTAGCGTCGCACTCATTCATCGTCTGCTGGACGACGAGATTTGAGTCACCGTAGATGACGAGGCATGATGCGCCACAGATCTTGGCCATCCTCATGTCGTGGATGAGGGCCTCGTATTCGGCCTCGTTATTGGAGGCGCGAAATTTCACCCGAAGGACGTACTTCATCTTGTCGCCTTGAGGGGACGTCAGTATGACGCCAGCTCCTGCTCCAGCCTCACGCTTGGAGCCATCGAAGTGCATCGTCCAGGACCGCGACATATCCAGAGTATCTGGCAGCTGGAGTTCCATCCAGTGGACAAGGAAGTCAGGAAGGACCTGAGACTTGATGGCGGTGCGCTGCTCATAGATTATATGCAGAGGGTACAGTTCGATGCCCCCACAATGCTACGCGCCCCGTGGCTTTGGGGTTGTTCAGGATGTTCGATAACGGGCGTCGTTGACGACCATGATCTGATACTCCTGGAAGTAGTGGCTTAGCCAACGAGTCGTCATGAATACGTCGTAGGCGAGCTTCTGGTAGTGAGGGTACCTCTGCTTTAATGGGGTTAGTACCTCGCTGAGGTAGTAGATTGGGTGTTGGACCCTGTGGGTCTTGCCATCTTCGGTTCGTTCGACCACGAGTATGGTTCTTACCACCTGATATGTACCTGCAATGTATAGCAGCAGAGGCTCCCGTTTCTTTGGCATGACCAGGACATGCGATGTCGAGAGCAGCCGCTTGAGGTCCTCGAATGCGTCGTCTACTCTTTGTGTCCACTCGAACTTGTCTGCCTTGCGTAGCAGCTGGTAAAAGGGTAGGGCCTTTTTTCCCATTCGGCTGATGAATCTGCTTAGCGGCGCGATCCTCCCGACTAGCTGTTGGACGCCCTAGAGGTTCTTCAGCTTCTCCATGGCCAGTATGACCCTGATTTTCTTCGGATTCGCCTCGATCCCCTATTGCGAGATAAAGTAGCCAAGCAATTGGCCATATGGGACGTCGAAGGCGCACTTTTCTGGGTTTAGCTTGATCTTGTAATGATCAAGGTTATCAAACGTCTCGCAGAGATCGTCGATCAATGTTTTGGCCTTCCTGGTCTTGATTACTATGTCGTCGACATAGACTTGGATGTTATGACCGATCTGGCTTTTCAGGCACGCCTGTATGCACCTCAGGTACGTGGCACCTGCATTCTTCAGCCCGAAGGGCATGGTGTTGTAACAGAACACTCCGAACGGCGTGATGAACGCTGTTTTTTCCTGATCTTTGATCTTCATCCGAATCTGGTTGTAGCCTGAGTAGGCATCGAGGAAGGAGAATTTCTCGCATCCTGCAGTCGAATCAATGATTTGATCAATCTGTGTTAGGGGGAAGTGGTCATTGGGGCAGTACTTGTTGAGCGATGTGAAGTCCACGCACATCTGCGGGATGTCTTTGTCCTTTTTGGGGACCAGCACTGTGTTGGCCAGCCATTCGCTCTCCTTGATTTCCCTAATGAAGTTGGCATCGAGTAGTTTGTTGACTTCAATTCCAACGGCTTCAGCTCTTGGTTTGGATAGTCATCGGATAGACTGCTTGACTGGCTTCACATCCGGAAACACATTGAGTGCATGCTCGGCGAATTCCCTTGGAACTCTTGGCATGTCCAAAGGACACCAGGCAAAAATTTCCCAGTGCTCACGGAGGAATTCGACGAGCGCGCTTTCCTATGCAGGACTGAGGTCGTTGGCGATCAACGCCGTCTTGGAGGTGTCCGTCGGATGGACCTGCACCTTTTTCATGTTGACCGTGGAGTCGAACGACATATCGGGTGCGTTTTGTCTGGTGACTGGGGGTGCCCTATTGTCTGTCACCTCTCTAAGTCTCGTGAGCTCCTCCTGCATACCGAACGACTGGGAGATTCTGTTGAAGTCTCTGTCGCAATGATTGGATCGGGTGTAGCATCCCATTTGTCTAACAAATTGTAATGCTACTTGGTCTAGTAATATAATGGCGTCTTTGTGGCCTGTTGCTCCGCCCCTTTGTCATCTCTGGGCTAGATTAGTCAGTGCAAAAGTCCGAATCGCCCTGTGTCACCCACAAGACCACAGCCCATTTGTCGATGTGGTGGCTAGCTCCTCTGAGTAATAAAAGTTTTCACGAGATCATTTTAAATTCAAACCTTTCAAATTTAATTCAAATTCAAAATTTCAAATCTGTTTAAATATGATTTAATCCATAACTTTCAAATGGTTTAGAATTTGAATTCAAACTTAATATGAAAAATGTTTTATTTTGAATGTTAATTCAAATCTTTAATCAAATATTTTCAGAATTAATTTAAATAGTCAACCTTTGACTTTGACCCTATTTAATAATTTTGACTTTTAAATAAATTTAAATTCAGAATTCCAAATAATACAAATAATATATGTGTTCAAATCAGAAAAATGTGAGGATTTCAAATATGCCCTCAAAATATATTTTGAACACTTAAATTTTCAAGTTGACTAAAATTACAAGAAAATGCCCTTCACCTTAATTAATTAATAACTTTTGATTTATAACTCCAAATTTAACAAATGATATGTCTAAAATGATCATTTCGTGAGACCTTTCTGTTTATGCATTCCATGTTCTGTTTTGCAGCATGCATAATATAAATATAAAGTATACAGCAACTTAATTGAGTATAAAACATGATTAAAACTCAATAAAATGTTTATTTCTTGTATTCTACACCTCACCCATGCCATGCTACATTATTGCCATGCAACTTGTGCATCATTCATCATGGCATGATTTTTTTTGCATTTTACTCATATGATTGTACCTTGTATTTATATTGGCCCTTGTTTGTTTGGTTCTTCTTGAATAGGCGGCGGGGATATACCAAGAGACCGTGAGCACTACCTGATCCTTCTCTCGCTTCAATCGAGCTGCCAGGCAAGCACTACCACATGCTTGCATACATATAGTACCTATTGCCTCTATCTTATTCTTGCATCATTGAGTCGCGATTGCATTAAACTGAATCCCAAGTATTGCATAGCCTTTACTTTAAACCCCACCGAAGCTGGTTCCTCCATCCCATGAGCCATTACTACAGGAGTTGTTTGAGCCATGCGAGTCGTAGAACAGCATGTGTAGGGTTTGTGAGTGTCTGATGGATAACGAGGTACCTAAACAACTTAACCTGAGTAGTAATGGGATAACTAATGAAAGTGGCACCGGTGAGCAATATCTGTTATTTGGTTTTTCCTGCTCACTTGTGTCCCGTAGGACCCCGAGTACTTGATTCCTGTTCCTTGAATATTCGCGCTATCCACATCTGGGAGGCTTATGGGACCCCCTGAGCTAGAGCTTGATTCATTCTTATTTCTTGGGGCCACAAACTAGTTTGAGGTTTTATTTACTATCCTGTACTTATGCCATGCCTTACTGTTTTATTTACGATTGTGCGAGGAGCACCTGTACTGTTTAGGTAAGCGGAGTGTTTTCGCGGTATCGACAAGCCCAGTCACATTTTCGGGTTCCCAGTCGTTTCTGACCCAGAAACCTTGAGTCCGTCTCGAAGTCAGCTAACTTCGTTGCGGGTGTACTCAATGGGGTGGCCCCTTGAAATATTTCTGAATCCTGTGATTGCTTTGTCGTGAAAGCCTCGTTGGGTTTTGATTTGGTTTTTCCGAGGTTGATCGAGTGTGTGTTTCTATTTGTGCACCCCTGCAGGGTAAAACTTTCTGAAAGCCGTGTCCGTGGTTATGGACGACTTGGAGCACAGTTTCTCGATCATAGACAAGCATAACTAAAGTACCGCTTTAAATTTGACTAAGAAACTGACTAGTAACTAGTGCAACACTCATGGAATGGATAATAAAACTTCCAACGGATGGGGGGTTGTTCGTCCGCTTCCTCGTTGGTAAGCGAGGAGGAGGATGGATCTGTGGATATTACTGTTATAACTGTTGTCATTAATTCACGGACATCCATCTATCTTTGGTTAGGCGGATGGTTAGCGAGTATCTATAGAACTGTTAGGGTTTATCTTTTGCTGCAATTGCGTCACCCCAGGTTGTGTCCCCTTTAGAGGCATAAAGACTTCTAAAGTACCCTAGGGTCTCACACGATAAATTGTTTGATTCAGATGAACAGTACACTCACAAGATGGATCTTGGGTGGAGGAGGCGGACGATATGTGGAGCAGCGATCGTGTAGAGATTCCGGGAGAGGGATCCGTGAGATCCGTATCTTATGTGCTTATTTATGGGGCATCTTATGCGATTTGCTTCTTACTCCTTTCGGATCTTGTTTGCCGCTCGATACTCGATGTTTGATGTATGAGGAGATATCCTAAACTATTATATCTATCTAGGACATTTGAATCTTGCCGTATGCGTTATATTATTTTTCTTTTTAGATGGAATGGCTACGATGTCTTTGTTGTATGGTGGCTTGCATACATACTCATGTGTATGTAGTTGTATGTAGTTGATCCGATTACGCCGCCCGTTCTTGTCCCGATGATTGGAAATGGTTGGGACGGCCGAAAGGTCTACCTGTGAGTGGCATTTGGGCCCCACCGTACTATTTCAACCATTTCCGCTCGTCCAGGCTTGTAACTAGGAGCGTAATTCACCGAGGTAGTTACAATTGGTATCAGAGCCATCCCGCCCTTCAGGGTCTCAGCCAAATGGTCGTTGTCAGTCTAGCAAATATTTTTGGTAGCTATGTATACTAGGGAAAAACAAAACGCGAGAGTAGGACTGCTTCCACTTTTCTTCTTACCCACCCACCCACCCTTTTCTGGTAAGAAAGTGTAACGTTTTCAATCCTCTTCTTAAAAGTTCAAACTAGGATTCACGTGTTCTGGGTTTCCGTAGTACCATAGGTTGTGTGTTTGTGTGTGTGTAATTCCTTGTCTATCTGTTGCATCCAAGTTGTTATCACAGTCGTCCTTTTGGTTATCAACTGTTGGTACATTCCATACCAACAGGCTTTTGCAAACCGACGCGATCTATCTGATTCGTTGTATACCGCCGCGATCTGTCTTACTCTTGTTATCCGACGTTATCTTGTTTGGGGTGTTCGTTTCCGTAGTTACTAATCTTAGGTTCATCGTGAGAAGAAGGGGTTAGGATATGTGTTCCACTTATTCATGTGCGGAGTAATGATTTGAGTGCGGGATGGAGTCGCGACCATACCACTACTCCTATCATTCGCTTTTGTATATTGAATTGGTAGAGTCACTAATCTTGATTCGTTTAGTGATTTTGCGCATCTATTGGTATTTTAATGCCGAAATTTGCGGAAAATTTTTCTTTGATATATCTGTGTACCACACTCATTTTCAGTCGTGTGTGATATGCTTAATATCTTCTAGGTGCTTTGAACTTTGTTGATATTTTAATATCATCTTAGTAAATTGTATCCTTTAATCTTGGTTAATTCCATCTTGGTACTATTTTGGATTATTATTATTCTCCATTATAGTACTGACTTGTGTTTTATATCAATCACAGGATGGCTCCACCACGCCGTTCTGATGAGGACATACCACCTGAACTGGGGTCCGCGTTGTCAAACATCGCCAATGCCTTGGCAGCAATGCAGCAGAACCAGCAACATTTTGAGGAAAGTGTCAGGAGGAATGAGTTTGCTCCGCTACCTCCACCTCCCAAGCGAGGAGACATCAAAAGCTTCCTGAAGTTCAACCCATGCCAATTTGATGTTTCTGATCAACCACTTGATGCTGATGATTGGTTGCGTGAGATGTCAAGGCTCGGAGACCCATTGATGTTCCGAGAAAGAATGGGTAAAATGTGCTACTCACTTCGAAGGAGATGCAACTCTCGGTGGGAGAATTACACGAAGGCAAAATGCACTGGTTTTCAGCCTACTTGGGAGCAGTTCCTTTGGAGCATTCAAAGCGATGTCATCGAAATTGTCATGGAGAGGATGAAGGAAGTGTTTCTCAACCTCAAGCGTGGAAATGACAATGTCAATACCTACATCAGAACTTCATGAATCTTTCTCGTTATGGTGGCGATGAGATCTCCGATGACAAGAAGAAGCAAAAGAGGTTGCAAGGGCTCAATGCATCGATTAAATATGCAATCACACATGCAAGGCCGTCTTTTCGGAACTTCAGCATACTCTGCAGGGAAGAAGCAAGTAGGCAAGTGTTTGAGGAGTCAAAGAAACACAACCGTGATGCACCAAGCTCTTCAGCTATGTCAGCTCCCTCTAAGCGTCGTGTCTGGGTTCCTAACAACCCCACCGTCGCTCCCGGCTCCACCAAGACCTGCAAGCTACGCGGCAAGGCCACCAAACTTCCTCACTGCTCCTCCCGGGGCTACAACCACCACTACCAGGCGCTGGCGGAGTCCCAGCTACGTTGCTCCACGTCCACCTGGTGCTTGTTTCACGTGTGGAGACTCTGGGCATCAAAACTGGAACTGTCCGATGAAAAACAAATCTCTTCCTCCACCCCCTACAAGATCTGCGGCAAGCTCTCCTTTGGTTCGTGCACCACCACCTCGGGCTCTCAACATCAACACCAAGCCGGGTCTCGTTGCTCGTGCCAAGCGTGTCAATGCCGCTCAAGCGAGCATACACTGGTTGTGATGGGTATGCTTCCCGTAACTCAGTCCCTGCACGAGTTTTGTTTGATTCTGGTGCATCGCATTCTTTTGTTTCTATCAAGTTTGCAAATGAGAATGGGTTAGCGTTGGATCCTCTCCTTAAGCGGTTAATGGTCCTTTCTCCTGGAGCAAATATGGCAGCTTCTAAAATCAGCCATGGCAATCAAATTGAGATTGGTGGCTCTTCGTTCTCGGCATCCTTAATTGTTCTGGGCAATTCTGACATTGATGTCATCTTGGGCATGGATTGGTTGGACAAATGCATGTGATTGATTGTCTTGAACACTCGGTTTCTCTGAAGATTCACGAAGGCCATATAGTCTATTCTCCAAGTCGACTCCTGCTATCCAGCTTTTCTCTTTGGCGGCTGAATGATGATGCTATGGAAGCTATTGAGTGTTCCGTGGCTGTGAGTTCCCGGATGTCTTTCACGAAGAGTTGTCGGGTATGCCTCCGGATCGTGAGGTTGAGTTCATAATTGAGCTTGAACAGAACGGCTCCTATCTCCAAGCGGCCTTATAAAATGGGTCTGCGAGTTGGCGAACTCAAACGTCAGCTTGATGAACAAGAGAAGTTGGGTTTCATTCAACACAGTACTTCTTCTTGGGGTAGCCCAACAATATTTGTGAAGAAGCGAGACAGGACTAATAGACTTTGTGTTGACTATCGGGCTCTCAATGCTAAAACCATCAAGAATAAATATCCCCTTCCGCGGATTAATGATCTCTTCGATCAGCTAGCTGGAGTTGTGGTATTCTCTAAGCTGGACTTGAGAAGTGGTTATAACCAAATCAAGATTCGCAAGGAAGATATTCCCAAAACAGCTTTCACCACCCGCTATGGCCTGTATGAGTACACGGTCATGTCTTTCGGTCTCACCAACGCACCTGCTACCTTCTCGAGGCTTATGAACTCGGTTTTCATGGAGTATCTTGATAAGTTCGTTGTGGTCTATCTGGATGACATCCTAGTCTATTCAAAGTCAAAGGAAGAGCATGAAGAACACCTTCGGTGTGTCCTAAACAAGCTTCGTGAGAACCGCTTGTATGCAAAGTTCTCCAAGTGTGAGTTTTGGCTGCCTCAAGTAACCTATCTTGGTCACGTCATCTCTGCCAAGGGCATTGCAGTCAACCGAGCTGAAGACAATTGTTGAATGGCTTCCTCCTGTTAATGTCAAAGAAGTGCGGAGTTTCCTTGGTTTGGCTAGTTATTGCCGTCGCTTCGTTCAGAACTTTTCAAAGATAGCGAAGCCTCTTACCGATCTCCTCAAGAAAGGCAAGAAATACCTTTGGACTCCTACATGTCAAGCAAGCTTTGAGACACTCAAAGAGAAGCTCACTTCCACACCAGTCTTGGTTCCTCCGGATACATCTAAGCCTTTCCAGATATTCTGTGACGCCTCTTTGCAAGGATTGGGTGCGGTCCTTATGCAAGAAAAACAAGTTGTTGCTTATGCCTCTCGACAGTTGAAGACGCATGAGACCAACTATCCTACTCATGACCTCGAGCTCGCAGCAGTTGTCTTTGCTTTGAAGCTATGGAGGCACTACTTGCTTGGGAACCGTTGTGAAATCTTTTCCGATCACAAGAGTCTGAAGTATATCTTCACTCAGTCGGATCTCAACCTTCGGCAGAGGAGATGGATTGAAGCAATCAATGATTTTGATTTGACCATCAACTACACTCCGGGCAAAGCTAATGTCATGGCCGATGCTCTCAGACGCAAAGCTTATGTCAACAACCTCAAGATGGAAGAACAACAGCCTCTCTTGTGCGAGGAATTCCGTCAGCTCAACCTTGAAATTGTGGAACAAGGGTATCTCCTGAACCTTCTAGCAACCCCTCTCTTGGAAGAAAAGGTTCGCTCTCGTCAGCTTGGTGATCCGCACACCAAAAAGATCATCTCCAAACTTCAGCTTCCGAAGTATGAGTCCTTCCACGTCGATGATCAAGGCACGCTCTTCTTTGAACACCGGATGTTTGTTCTGAACTACCCGGGTTTGAGAGAGCAAGTTCTGAAGGAGGCGCACGATTCTGTTCTTTGTATCCACCCTGGCAGCACAAAGATGTACATGGACTTGAAAACACAATATTGGTGGCCGGGTTTGAAACGATATTGTGCCAAGTATGTCTCGGAGTGTGATGTATGCCGCAGAGTGAAAGCTGTCCATCAGAAACCTTTCGGTCTTCTACAGCCATTGAAACCCCCGGAATGGAAATGGGAGAAAGTAGAGATGGACTTCATCACTGGTTTTCCAAGGTCGCAGAAGGGCAACAATGCAATCTTTGTTGTCATCGACAGGCTTTCTAAAGTGGCTCACTTCTTCCCCGTCAAGGAAACAATTTCTGGAATTCAGTTGGCTGAGCTCTATATCAACAGAATTGTCTCTCTGTATGGGGTTCCGCTTGAGATCAGTTCAGACCGTGGAAGCATCTTCACTTCCAAGTTCTGGGAAAGTTTCCAAAATGCTTTGGGAACAAAGTTGAACTTCAGCACAGCTTACCACCCTCAGTCGCAAGGACAAGTTGAAAGGATCAATCAGATTCTGGAGGATATGCTTCGTGCTTGCGTCATCTCTTTCGGCATGAAGTGGGAGGAATGTCTTCCTTATGCTGAATTCTCTTACAACAACAGCTTCCAGAAAAGTCTGAAGATGGCACCATTTGTGGCTCTCTATGGCCGCAAATGCAGAACTCCGATTGGTTGGTCGGGTGCAGGAGAAATAATATGGTTTGGCCCTGACATTGTAACTCAAGCGGAGGAGAAGGTGCACATCATTCTTGAAAATCTAAAGATTGCTCAAAGTCGCCAGAAGAGCAATTATGACAGGAAGCACACGGACATGGTGTATGTCCCTGGTGATCTCGTTTACCTTCGTGTCACTCCAATGAAAGGCACACACCGTTTTGGTATCAAAGGAAAGCTGGCTCCTAGATACATCGGTCCTTTCAAAATTCGTGGAAGAAGAGGAGAAGTTGCTTATGCTCTTGAGCTCCCGGAAAAACTCAAGGTTCATGATGTTTTCCACATCTCTCAACTCAAGAAGTGCTTCAAGGATCCCGGCAGGACCGTGGATCATGAGCTAATCAATCTCCAAGAAGACCTGTCTTATCAAGAACACCCCACAAAAATCCTTGAGACCGCAGAAAGAAGGACTCGCAACAAGTCCATCAAGTTCTGCAAGGTGCAAGGTCGCACCATTCGCATTGATGAAGCCACTTGGGAGCGTGAAGATGAGCTCCGTGCCAACTATCCTACCCTCTTTGTGTCTTCTTCTTCTTCCTAGAATCTCGGGGCGAGATTCCTGTTTAGTGGGGGAGAGTTGTAGCATCCCATTTGTCTAACAAATTGTAATGCTACTTGGTCTAGTAATATAATGGCTACTTCCTACATATAATTGTTGCATCATCATTCTATCATGCTCATGTCATCATGCCACCTTGCATTTGAACATCATACAAAAACCCTTTTTGTTTTGGTTCTTATCTCATATGCATTATTAATTGTATTTGCCTCTTGATATTGTATTTGGTTCTTGATATATTGTTTAAATGCCCAAGTTGAGTTGGGGGCATATCTTTTATTCCACTCCACCACCTTTCTTTGTCACCACCTATAATTCTACCACCCTAATTACCCATGAGCTTTTATTTTAGTTTGGCAATTACTCTAGCTCATGTGGTTTGGGATGGATCTAAATCTAAATTCTTTTGCTTGGCCTTTTTCCACTTCTTGGGGATGCATAAGAATAATGCCATGCTATTATTTTTGTTTTCACAAGAATTTAACCAAGGCATTTATTAATTTGCATGGGCCATGCAAGAGTACCATCACCTTTAGCCATTTGTTTTTCTTTTGGTTTAAATGGGTTTTCTATTTATGGGGCCTTATCCATTCACCACCTCATCCACCTATTCTTGTTTGGTCTTTGCTTGACCTTGCTTGAGCTTGACAAAACCATATACCTCACCCTCTCATCTCTCTCTTTTCCTCATCTTCCCCTTCCTTTTCCACCTCCATATAAGCATGATCAAGTGTGATCATGATCTACCCCACCCCATCTAACCCTAACCCGAGCACCCCCTATAGCTAACCCTAGTTCACCTCTACCTTTATCTTGGCTTCCCTCCTTCTCCCTGCCAGCAGGCCCCACCTGACCCCCCTGGTTCCCCCTCTCTCTTCAAACCCTAACCTAACCCGAGCCACCTCCTCTCTTTAGCATAAAGGTGGCCACCACCTCCCATGTGCCTCTCCCCTCTCCCTTATCTCCCCAACCACCCCAGCTTTCCCCACCTCAGATCGAGATCTGGAGGCTCCCAGGTCCTCTCCATCCTCCCCTCTTCTTCCTCCCTCCCCACCATGATCACCACCCATGCTCAAAACCCTAGCCTCGGCCACCTCGCCCTCTAGGAGTTCCCGAGCACGCCAAGGCTATCCAGGAGCACCAGGACCTCCCTCTGCTTCCTCTGCTTCGCCCTGAACCGTTGGGAGCCACTGGACCTCGCCGGAGCATCGCCCGCCCGTGTCCGTGAGCACCAGGAGCACTCCGCCGCCAGGCCCTCGTCGGCGATCGTCGGCTCCTCTGCCCGAACCACCCCCACCGACGAGCTCCTGGTGAGCCCCTCTACCTCCTAGACATTGTTCCCTCCTCTCTAGTGCACCGCAGCGCCGCCGCCGTCCGTCGAACACCCGTGCGCGCCAGCCTCTGGCGACAGCAGCCATCGCAGCTTTTGCCTCTGTTCCTCGTCGAAGCCAGCTGCAGCCCTCCTCCGTACTAGCCACCTGAACGAAACTTGTAGCGGTGGCGCCCTCTTCAACTTTGGTTTTGCGGCTTGCAAGAATCGCCGTGGTTCGCTCGCCATCGCCGCCGGAAGGCCAGATCCGTCGCCGTGTCGCGTCTGTCGTAGCGTCAGTTGAACAACGGCTGCGTTTACCTGAAGGCCCTGCCCGTTTTCCGCCTAAACCGCGGTCCTGGATCCACCACGTGTCGCCGGATAATTTGTCTTGCGTCTTTGGCCTGTTGCTCCTCGCCCACTTTGTCATCTCTTTGGGCTAGATTAGGCTGATTAAAAAGTCTGAATCGCCATCATGTCACCCAACAAGACTCTGGCCCATTTGTCGATGGCGTGGCTAGATCCTCTGAGTAATAAAAGTTTTCGAGATCTGTTTTAATTCAAACCTTTCAAATTTAATTCAAATTCAAAATTTCAAATCTGTTTAAATATGATTTAATCCATAACTTTCAAATGGTTTAGAATTTGAATTCAAACTTAATATGAAAAATGTTTTATTTTTGAATGTTAATTCAAATCTTTAATCAAATATTTTCAGAATTAATTTAAATAGTCAACCTCTGACTTTGACCCTATTTAATAATTTTGACTTTTAAATAAATTTAAATTCACAATTCCAAATAATACAAATAATATATGTGTTCAAATCAGAAAAATGTGAGGATTTCAAATATGCCATCCAAAATATATTTTGAACACTTAAATTTTCAAGTTGACTAAAATTACAAGAAAATGCCCTTCACCTTAATTAATTAATAACTTTTGATTTATAACTCCAAATTTAACAAACGATATGTCTAAAATGATCAGCTCGACGAGACCTTTCTGTTTATGCATTCCATGTTCTGTTTTGCAGCATGCATCATATAAATATAAAGTATACAGCAACTTAATTAAGTATAAAACATGATTAAAACTCAATAAAATGTTTATTTCTTGTAATCTACACCTCACCCATGCCATGCTACATTATTGCCATGCAACTTGTGCATCATTAATCATGGCATGATTGTTTGCTTGTCGCATTTTACTCATATGCTTGTGCACTGTATTTATATTGGCCCTTGTTTGTTTGGTTCTTCTTCGAATAGACGCTGAGCAGGGGATATACCAAGAGACCCAGGAGCACTACCCAGATCCTTCTCTCGCTTCAACTGAGCTGAGCAAGCACTACCACATGCTTGCATACATATAGTACCTATTGCCTCTATCTTATTCTTGCATCATTGAGTCGCGATTGCATTAAACTGAATCCCAAGTATTGCATAGCCTTTACTTTAAACCCCACCGAAGCTGGTTCCTCCATCCCATGAGCCATTACTACAGGAGTTGTGTGAGCCATGCGAGTCGAGAAACATGTGTAGGGTTTGTGAGTGTCTGATGGATAACGAGGTACCTAAACAACTTAACTTGAGTAGTAATGGGATAACTAATGAAAGTGGCACCGGTGAGCAATATCTGTTATTTGGTTTTTCCTGCTCACTTGTGTCCCGTAGGACCCCGAGTACTTGATTCCTGTTCCTTGAATATTCACGCTATCCACATCCGGGAGGCTTATGGGACCCCCTGAGCCAGATCTTGATTCATTCTTATTTCTTGGGGCCACAAACTAGTTTGAGGTTTTATTTACTATCCTGTACTTATGCCATGCCTTACTGTTTTATTTACGATTGTGCGAGGAGCACCTGTACTGTTTAGGTAAGCGGAGTGTTTTCGCGGTATCGACAAGCCCAGTCACATTTTCGGGTTCCCAGTCGTTTACAGCCACTGGCGCAAACCTTGAGTCCGTCTCAAGTCGCTAACTTCGTTCGGGTGTACTCAATGGGTGGCCCCAAATATTTCTGAATCCTATGATTGCTTTGTCGTGAAAGCCTCGTTGGGTTTTGATTTGGTTTTCGAGGTTGATCGAGTGTGTGTTGCTATTTGTGCACCCCAGGTAAAACTTTTCAAAGCCGTGTCGCGGTTATGGACGACTTGGAGCACGTTTCTCGATCATAGACAAGCATAACTAAAGTACCTCTTTAAATTTGGTGAGCAACCGACTAGTAACTAGTGCAACACTCATGGAATGGATAATAAAACGCCAGCGGATGGGGGTTGTTTCCGCTTCCTCGTTGGTAAGCGAGGAGGAGGATGGATCTGGATATTCTTGTTATAACTGTTGTCATTAATTCACGGACATCCGTCTATCTTTGGTTAGGCGGATGGTTAGCGAGTATCTATAGAACTGTTAGGGTTTATCTTTTGCTGCAATTGCGTCACCCCAGGTTGTGTCCCCTTTAGAGGCATAAATACTTGCTGAGTACCCCTAGGGTCTCACACGATAAATTGTTTGATTCAGATGAAGAGGTACACTCACAAGATGGATACTGGGTGGAGGAGGCGGACGATGTGGGCAACGATCGTTCGGTGTAGAGATTCCGGGAACGGGGATCCGTGAGATCTGTGGGCGGGATGTGCTTATTTATGGGGCATCTTATGCCGATTTGCTTCTTATCCGTACTCGGATCTTGTTTGCCGCTTCCGCCTGATACTCTGATGTTTGATGTATGAGGAGATATTCTAAACTATTATATCTATCTAGGACATTTGAATCTTGCCGTATGGCGTTTCTATATTTCCTTTCTTTTTAGATGGAATGGCTCTGATGTACTGTTGTATGGTGGCTTGCATACATACTCATTTGTGTATGTAGTTGATCCCTTCGCCTGCCGATTACGCCGCCCGTTCTTGTCCCGATGATTGGAAATGGTTGGGACGGCCGAAAGGTCTACCCGTGAGTGGAATTTGGGCCCCACCGTACTATTTCAACCATTTCCGCTCGTCCAGGCTTGTAACTAGGAGCGTAATTCACCGAGGTAGTTACATCGGGTGAAGCTCCCTTGGACGGTGATGGCGCCCCTAGGTCCTGGCATCTTCAGTAGCAGGTACGCATAGTGAGGTACTGCCAAGATTCGTGCGAATGACACGCACCCGAGGATGGCGTGGTACTGTGATGGCCAGTCCACCACTTCGAACTCTAGCCGCTCGCGCCTGAAGTTTTCGGGCTGGCCGAAGATGACGTCGAGCCATATCTTTCCTAGGGGATATATGCCCTTCCCTGGGACTATGCCGTGGAACTTCGTGTCTAATTGCTCCAGGCTACACAGCGGGATCCGCATCGCTGCGAGTGTGCTAGCGAACATCAGATTGATGTCGCAACCACCGTCCCTGAAGACGCGGCTCATCTCGAATCCTCCGATCTGGGCCTCAAGCACTAGGGCAGCATGACCTGGGCGAGGTATCTAGCGTGGATGATTCGAACATGATGCAGGACTCCGAGCCGCTGAGGTACTCAGGTATGGCTGGTGGAGAGGTCACGACCAGGCTGACTTGGTGGGTGATCTTCTTCAGCACCATGTTAGTTGGGCGTCCCTTTTGGATCACCAGGGACCCTTTTGGTGGCGGATACCCTCCCGCACCGTTATTCGGTGCTGGTGCGATCGCTGGCTGCGACGGTCCGACGGGTGGTCGTGGAGGAGCTCCGTGGGCGATGCCACCTGGTACGGGTGCGGGCCCAAAACCAGGGTTCATGGTCTGGCACCATATTTGGGTGAGACCCTCGCTGAGCTTTTGGAACTCGCGGCAGTCCTTGAGCATATGGTTGGCCTTCTTCTTACCATCTTGTTTGTCGATGTAGAAGTGGATGGTTCAGGGACCATACAGCTTGTCATATGCCGAAGGCTCGTCATCACTACTGCGACGTTGCCACGTTTGCGTGAGTCGCCCACCGTTGCGGTAGTTTCCTCCGCGGTATCCGTTGATGCGGTTGTCGTCGTTGCGTTGATCCGCGTATCCAGCCGCGACCATGTTGACTCTGTCGCGGTCGTCGTAGACGCGCGCTTCTTTTGCTGCGGCGTTCGCGTCTGCAGCTGTAGTCGTCTTCGTCATCCGAATGTGCTCGGGTGACGGAATCCTCACCATCTGCCCACCGGTTGTCAATGTCCATGAGGTGGTCAAGCGTCTTGGGCTTGATGCACCCAAGCTCCTCCTTGAAATCTGGGCGCCTGGCACTGTCCTTGAAGGCGTCAATTTCCCGTTCTTCGGAGATGTGCGCAGCGGAGTTCTTGATGTGGGACCAGAAGAGTATGTACGAGTGGATGGACTTGTTGGAACATTGGGTGCAGGCCCGTAGCCCCTTAGATCAAAGTTGGCCTCTTAATGGTGCCCTTGAAGTTGCGGATGAAACTGTATGCTAGCTCTTCCCAACTTTGGATGGAGCCGGAGGAAACGCTGCTGAGCCAGACCCTGACCGTTCCTGTCAGCTACAGCTAAAGGCATTGTAAGGCGGTGTTCTTGTTTCCACCATGGAGCTTGACTGATGACAGGTGATCGTCGAGCCAGGCCTTTTGTTCCTGTGTGCCATCGAACTTCGGGTTGTCCGAGGGGAGCTTGAAATTTTTCGGCATCTAGCTCCGCATAGCTCTCCGTCGTCTTCCTCGTCGGACTCAGTTGAGCACGTGTGTTTGGCACGTGCCTTGTTGATCTTGCGCTGGGTGAGCTTGTTGCGAGCGTCGTAGTTGCTGCTGCGGTACCGTGGGCTCTTGCGGCGCAGGGGCAGGTCATGCTCGTCTTCCTCGAATGAGGGTGTATGGCTCCGGGTGAACTTGACCACAGCTTTCTTCTTCGGCTCCGTAGGAGCATCATCGTGGAGTGTAGCTCCGACGAGTCTGAGGCCTGCTAGCACGGACTTGTGCATGGCGCTCTTCAGGTCACCCACCGGAGGTGGATGGGACGCGAGATATGTAGTGGCCGCCATGATTGTGGCCTGCGGTGTTTTCGGCATGACGTTGCCGTGTGAGTCCATCATCATGAAGGACGTGTTGAGGGACCGGGTGACCTCGCATCGCGCGGAGGGGTCCATGTGTTCCGTGCGGGAGCGGTACTTGTTGGCGTTGTTGCCATGCAAACTGGAGCCGCCAGCGACGGAGAGCACAGCTTGCCGCGCGCTAGATTCCGCAGCTGCCTTCTTACGCTTGTCAAGCTCCTCCATCAGTTTCACCTGCCGGTTATGCTCGTCGATGAGGAGGAGGTGGTAGGCCATCAGTAGATCCCTGGAGCATTCACGGGTAGGATTATGTTGCCTGCTACGGCCTCGCATGCTTGACGCCAGCCTTCCTCGTTGAGGTTGATCTGGTTGTAGGTGTGAGCGTCGCCTTCATTGGGCCTGTTAGACGGATCTCCTCTGTTTCCTCCTTTCCCAGTTTGCGGGCTGGGAGGGGGATTGAGTGTTTGCTGTGCACTCGAACCCGGGGACGGGTCCGTTACGTTCTTGATGACGACGATGCAGAGGTAGCTCCCGCCGATTGGATCGCTGCTGCCGCAGCTTTCGGATCTGAAACCGTAGGTTCCTTCATCTAAGGGAGGGCCGCACAGATCGGAGTTGCAGCTACTGCTGTCATCCGAGTCGTCTGTCAGCGTCGACAAGTGTAACACGCCGATGGGTGGGGCCCATGAAGCGGACCTGATGGATGGTGGTGGCACCCGCTCTGGGAGGCGGAGGGTGCCGGTGTGCCCCACCTAGAAGCAGAAACTCCCGAACAACATCTCGAGCCCATCGCCGATGGACTCGAAATCCCTCAGGGTGTCCGGCGAGTGGGCGGTGAAGTCGAAGGTGCCGAAGAGGAGGTGACTCTCCGTTGCCGATGAGTCATAGATCGCTCTGGATGGAACCGTCACGACCACACGATCAGCGTCCCTAGTTCCCACAGACGGCGCCAATTGATGAGGGTTGATTTCGTCAATTCCCATTGTTATCGACTTGGCTTTTGGAGAAGATGGGGATGGTGGAAGTCACGGAACGGTTAACATACAAGAAATACGGGACACGATATTTACCCAGGTTCAGGCCCACGGAGGGAAAACCCTACTCCTCCTTGTCTGCTTTTGATTACGGCGGAACCGAAAGTTACAGGGGTGCGCAGATGCAATCTGGCATGGAGGTGCGTATGCAATGGTGGAAGAGGATCCTTCTCGCCATACCCTCCTGGCCTTTATATAGATAGGAAGGTCCCGGGCTTTAGGTCGATCTAATCTAAACTTGTCTACCAAGGAGTCGAAAATGTTATGGGCTTGGGCCACCCGAAATCTTCATGGGCTACGTGTCTTGACATGGGCCTTCCTTGGGATGGACCAGGTATACCAATGTCATGTACCCGTGGGGTATATCCATGTCACCAATAGCCAAGATAATGAGCAATAAATATGGAAGCGGCCGAATAGCAAAATGGGCAATTCAGTTATCCCCCTATGCACCACAGTTTGATAGACGGGATGCGATAATATCTCAGGCAGTGTCCGACTTTTTTGTCAATTGGGCAGAAATGTAATATGAACCCCCAATTGCCTGATCCAAATTATTGGACGATGCATTTTGATGGATCCAAACTAAGAAATGGGTTAGGAGCCGGGATAGTTCTAACCTCTCCCAAGGAAAATCAACTGAAGTACGTGCTGCAGATACACTTTGCCGCATCAAACAATCTGGCCGAATATGAAGCACTTGTTCATGGCCTAAAAATGGCAAAGGTAATTGGCATACGTCGGATTCTATGTTTTGGTGATTTGGACCTAGTAGTCCAACAGGTATTAGGCCACTGGGATGCGCTGGATGTGAACATGGCTTTATGTAGATTTCATGTGCAAAAAATTAGTGGTTATTTCGATGGATGTGAATTCCATCACATACCTTGGGCAGAAAATGATGCCGCAGATACCTTATCAAAACTTGGCTCGATCAGACAATCAATCCCACCTGGTATTTCTTTAGAGCACCTGAGAAAACCATCAATCATACCTTCCCCAGAATCCGAGTCAATCCATCTCTCGGTAGTTCAAGGATCCGAGATAGTCCCAATGGAGATAGATAAGAGTAACAAACCGAGTAACCCGAGGACTGACTCGGCAAACCCGGGGACTGATTCGCTGGACTCGGGGACTGATCGAGGTAATTCGGCAGAAATTATGTTGGGAGAAGCAATGGAAATTGATGAAACAGCTACCCCGGCGCACGAGGTACCAGAATGGGCACGGCCAATGTTTCTATTCCTCAAAGATGAGATCTTTCCGAGTGACGAAGTCCTCGCTAGGCAAACTGTGAGAAGGGCAAAGGCCTACACGATAATAAATAGTGAACTCTATAAGAGAAGTGTAACAAATATACTGCAAAGGTGCGTTACCCCGATAGAAGGACAAGAAATTCTTTTAGATATACATCAAGGAGAATGCGGACATCATGCTTCATCCAGAGCCTTAGTGGCCAAAGCATTCCGACATGAATTTTATTGCCAAGTGCACTAAAAGAAGCACACGAATTGCTATAGAAATGCAATGGCTGTCAGAGATAAGCTTGCAAAATTCATATGCCTTCATCTGAATTAAAAACAATACCAATCGCTTGGCCATTCTCTTTATGGTGCCTCGACATGGTCAGACCATTTAAGCCTGCCCGAGGTGGCATGACTCATATCTTGGTCATGGTGGACACATTCACAAAATGGATCGAGGTAAAGCCTATAATAAAGTGTGATGGTCCCACTGCTGTGAAATTCCTCAAGGATATCATCTTAAGATACGGATACCCACACAGTGTCATTACAGATAACAACACAAAATTTGCCGAAGGAGCCTTTTCTCGCTTCTGCCGAGATAAGAACATAATACTCGATGTGGCGTTGATCGCGCATCCCGCATCAAATGGGAAAGTGGAAAGATCCAATGGACTTGTATTGTACGGGATAAAACCCTGGCTCATAGAACCACTCCAAAGGCCGATGGGGTGTTGGATTGATGAACTCATGGTCGTGTTATGGAGCCTGAGGACAACTTTGAATAGATCAATAGGCTATACGCCATTCTTTCTTGTATATGGAGCAGAAGCTATATTACCAGCCGACATAGTGCATGATTTGCCCAGAGTTACCCAGTACACACCAAAGTTAATGAAATATCTTGCCAAGACGATGTTGATTTATTAGAAGAGGCAAGAGAATTGGCATTATACAGGTCGACCATATATCAACAAGACCTCAGACGTTATCATAACAAGAAAGTGAATCCCCGAGTCTTTCGGGAGGGAGATCTAGTGCTTCGGCTCGTGCAGTGCACAACCGGCATGCATAAGTTGTCACCTCCATGGGAGGTTCCATTCATTGTGAGCAAAGCACTGCATAATGATGCATATTATCTCATAGATGCTCAAGCACCTGAGAAGAATAAGGCGTATAAATCAGGAGATGAGTCGAAAATACCATGGAATGTAGCTTTACTTCGTCCCTTTTTTACTTAGAGGAAGTGTACTGTATCCCCTATTATCATATGTCAGATTTGTACGTCGTAAATGAGTTAATTAATGAAACTTTGGCACCTTGAGCTATAACTCAGGGACTGCCTCACGCTGTATGTCCATATCTTACATGTCTTTGATATGTCGGCTGGCTTATATGTCCAATCCCTAAGCCGAGTTAGTAATATGTTGACAGCAAAGGCTGAATCTCTGACTTATTGTTGTCCAGAAAAGGATTTCATGATAAGCAAGATAAGATCCGGCAGAAATCAAACACACGAAAACCAACTAAGTAGTGCATCGTACGCGAGCCGACTCATGTTTTACCATTTTTTTATAACCCATGTGATTGCCGTAGTGTATTGATCTATACACTCATCTTAAACTATCACTCATAATTTCTAAACATGAATAATTAGATCTATTCATTACAAACCCATAAGTTAAAAGCCGCAAATGGTAAACGCATGTCGAATAATTGAATTAGAATAATAAACAACATAAAATTAATCACAACGTCTGAAAAACTTCGAGTTATACAAACCACATAGTACCAAATGGACCAAATTGTCTTACATAACATACACTCGACATACTAGGGACTTAATGAATACAAATTTTTTAAGTTCAAGCACTGGTTACTGTCGGAACATTGGCAGATGGAGGAACAGTAACTGCAGGAGCAGGGGTCTCCGAAGTGGGTGCCTCGGTCACCACCAGAGGAACCTCGGCCTCGGTAGAAGCAATAACTTCAGGAGCAGGGGTCTTCGAGGCTACCTGGACCTTCGCAGAAGTTACCTCGGCCTCGACCGAAGTAGCCGCAGCATCTTGAACATTGGTCGCTTTGCAAGAAACCTCGCCTGAGCTTGAGAAGCCTCGATCCCCTTGGAGGAAGACCAGGCCTCAGCCTATTTCTCCGAGTCATCTCCTGGTCCATCTAAACTTCCGGACTCCTCATCAGTATCCTCTTCATCACCAGAATCTTCCTCGGATTCATCGTCTTCTGCTGCCTCAACATTCTATTCGGCCTCATATTGAAGGAAACTCAGCCCTTCATTCCATTGGTGCATGTTGGCATACTCGATAAACTGGTAAGCACGGTCTTGGCGGCGAGCGATATGGTCTGGGTCACTGATCCAAGGAGAGTCGGTACACAAGTTCATCAGGACATCGAGAGAGATATTCTCGTACCATGACAGAACAACTATGAGCGCCATATCAGCCCCGGCTCGCCCTGCAGATTCTCTCCAAAGACTCAATTGAGTTTGGTAATCCATTATTTTTTCCGCAAGAACTTCGACCTTGGTAATCTTTGGTTCATTCGGCCAGAGTACATGGAATACTCGGATAGCCGCATCCACCATATCTTTGCCAATGATCTTCATGGGCTTGATGACAGCAGCAACAGCAACTAAGAAATCCTCAATAGAATACTCTTGATCCGGCTCATTAGGGACACCTCGGCGAGCCCGGCCGTTAACCATAGCCTTTCTACTCACAGGTTCAGACTTCGAAAAATAATCTATAATACAAAGCATAACATAAGTCAATACAAGCAATTGTCAAGAATAATTCGGCTGCTGGCCACAGGATAAAAAGAGAGAACTTATGATGGATATATCACAGCATTTTTTGAAGATCGCCGGCCCAGCCGACTCTTTTCTTCTCAAACCGACTAATGTCATCAGTGAGGGATTTGTTCGTTGACTCGGTTGTGTCGAGGAGCTCCTTATTTTTCTGGAGCTGGAGAGTTAACCAATTCTTCTCCTCAGAGAATTCTTCGTTAATCCTCTCCAACTCAGATTTCTAGGCCGGTTTCAAGGAGTTAACCTCAGCACGGAGCCAAACTATCTCATCGTCCTTTTCCTTCAGCTGCACCGAATGAGCTCCTTCTTGTTCTAAAAAATGTAGCATCATATCAGGCATGGGTATGCACTCTTGATGCGATCCTGCAAGGCTTTGTAATTTGACTGAGCCAAGTGAATAATATTATAAGATACTCCGCAATAGTTTAGGAGAGGAAAGAAATGAGTAAAAAGAACGTTGCTAACTCACCTTCAAGATCGGCAACCTTCTTATTAAGCGCGGTATTTTGAGTGTCGACATTAGCTGGATAAAGACGAATCAGAAGTCCACTCGGAAACAAAAACCCAGACAAAAATTTCAAAATTCACGGCAACTAACTCACATGTTTTCTTCAGAATAGGCACCAATTTATCATACTTGACCTAGAGCTTCCTATGAGCGAAGAGCAGTTTCTGGAACTCGGTAGTGCGCCGATTATGAGCAACCTGAAATCAAAATCAAAGATCATTATACATATGAAAGTATTTGAAGCTGAAACCAAAAAGATCCAAGCCAAGTAAACTTGACTGGGATCTAGGTGGCTGGATATTTAAAGCTAAAAACTAAAAGATCTAAGCCGAGTAAACTTGACTCGGATCTAGGTGGATGTATATTTGAAGCTAAAACCTAAAAGATCCAAGCCAATTAAACTTGACTCGGATCTAGGTGGCTGGATATTTGAAGCTAAAACCTAAAATATCCAAGCCAAGTAAACTTGACTCGGATCTAGGCGGCTGGATATTTGAAGCTAAAAACTAAAAGATCCAAGCCAAGTAAACTTGACTCGGATCTAGGTGGCTGGATATTCGAAGCTAAAACCCAAAAGATCCAAGTCAAGTAAAATTGACTCAGATCTAGATGGCTGGATATTTGAAGTTAAAACCTAAAATATCCAAGCCAGGTAAACTTGAATCAGATCTAGGTAGCTGGATATTTGAAGCTAAAACCTAAAAGATCCAAGCCAAGTAAACTTGACTCAGACCTAGGTGCCTAGGTATTTGAAACTAAAACAGTAAGACTCGGACCTAGGTGGAAAGATACTCGAAGCTTGATAATAAACAATCCAAGTCAAGTAAACTTGTTTAAAATAATATCAGCTATTCATGCACAAACGGCTACATTTTATAAGCAATAGCTTCCAACCGATCATTTGGTCGAAAGCTCTATGACTAGTGTGCATACAGTATATTATGCGGAAAGACTAAATCATGAACCGAAGTATTTACCTCATTCATCTTATCGCTCTCAAGAACAACTTTGGCGGTCAAGTGCAAGCGGCTGCTGATGTCGGAGAGATGGAAATGTTGATTACTCGGATTACCCTCGACCTGATCGTCGGCATTCCAATTGTTGGTGTATTCCACCATGGACTCAAGGCTTCCACCGCTCTCTGTACGCATCAACACCTTGCCTTTGGCCTCTCGCGCTTGTTGGGCAGCTACCTCGGTCGCCGGGCTCTTATGAAGGAAAAGGATTGGCATCCTCCGGGGGATATCACGCAACTATCCCCCGGGCCGTGTCGCGTCATGTGCAACCGTACCTTTTTCTAGCGGGCCCCATGTTATCCTTATCTCATCTACCTTCTTCTCTTCCTAAAGCGCCCTGTCACTGTTGTTCGGTTCCTACAGCCGCCACTCGTCCTACCCGTGCCGCTTCAGGATCGCGCACTGGCTGGCTTTGACGCTACAGCTCGTCGTGCCGCCACAGCCTGGCCTTGCTGCACCACAGCAGCCTCTCCGCAGCCTGGCCTTGCCGCTACAGCTTGCCTCGACGCCGCAGGAGCGTCTACACCTCACGACGTCTGGCTGCTCCGCCCCTTCTATGGATGGCCAGCCTAGGGATGATGGTGCTACCCATGATGGCGATGCGAAGTTCTCAACGGCCGCAAGGACGGTCGTCGAGCGGCCATGGATTCTACAACTACGACGCCGGGTTCTGCGGTCATGGCCTCCATCGACAGCTATGCTACCTAAGGCATACGGGATTTCTACGACTGTCTCTAGTTTTAGCTATTATGTTGGCCGGTCTTTGCTACATATGTTATTTGTCGGTGCTACGAGTATTTGCTATCTTAGCATAATATTTATGCTACATATTTATTTTTGTTTTGCTACTTTTGCATAATTTTTTTGCTACGACCGACGTATGATTTTGCTATGAGGTATCCGGCGAGAGATCTCCGGTGAGGTCTCCGGCGAGATAAGATTTGCTACAATAGGATATTTTATTTGCTTCAACTGTTTTATAATTTTTATAACATGGCATAACAAATTTGCTCAACGGTCTCCGGCGAGGTCTACCGGCGAGGTCGGATTTGCTACATTAGCATAATTTTTTTCTACAAGATCGTCGGCGAGGTCTCCGGCGAACTCTCAGGCGAGATCTAGTCTGTCTATTCTATTTTCTTCGTCGAACAGTTTTCTGCTACATGTAGCAAAAGCGGGGCTATTTTGTAGCAAAACCGGACTGTTTTGTAGCAAAAGTGAGTTTTTAGGCATAATAGGGTGGACACATGGTCGGCTTGAGACCCGGGGGATAAAAACCATCGATTCCTCGGGGGACGCATAGTAGTGTCCCTTATGAAGCACAATTTGTGTCCCGGCGGCAGAGGCAGAACCAGACTTAGAGACGGTGGCACCCTTATGGAGCATATCAGCTACACTAGGTTGAGAAGAGCTCGGCTTAACATTCTGGGCCGGCTTGGGCTTGGCTACTCCATCCTTCTTGGCCTTGGTGGAAACCTTGGCGGCGGATTACCATTTAGCGGGCTGAGCTAAGCTTGGACAGCAGTTTGCGGAACCGAAGCAGCATCACCTTGAGCAGGAGCCGAGGAAATAGGAACCTCGGTAGGAGTTGTTTCGGTGGATGTGGCCTCGGTAGCATCAGTGGAAGTTACCGGATCATTTGATTGATCCGGCATTGCAATATCGTCACCACCACCAGTTGCAATCTTGACGTCCACCCTCCGAGGTGGACTGTTAGTTGGCTGATGGCGCCCAGTACTTGTCGTGGAACGCTTCGTTGGAAACCCCAAGAGCAAGGTATGAAGCAGCACAGCAGCAAGTTTCCCTCAATAAGAAACCGAGGTTATCGAACCAGTAGGAGGAAGGAAACGTCACACAGGTGTTGCAAGCAACGCGGAGACCTGCACAACACAAACTCAAGACTTTGCCCCAACGAATCAGTGAGGTTGTCAAGCTCACCGGTTTGCTGTAACAAAGGATTAAACGTATGGTGCGGAAGGTAATGGTTTGCAGCAAGTAAACAGGTAACATTGGAAGATGTACCAATGGTAAAGATTGGACCGGGGTCCATAGTTCACTAGATGTGCTCTCCTTAGATAAACAACATGGCATGAAGGGTAAACAAATTACAGCGGTGCAATTAACAGGAACTGAGCAAGGCATAACAATGCAATTACTATCCAGAAAGATCCTATGAGGTTGATTGGGAAATACAACAATATACATAGACCGCCATCCAACTGCATCTATGACTAGAAGTCCACCTTCAGGTTATCATTCGAACCCCCTCCAGTATTAAGTTGCAAGCAACAGACAAATGCTTTAAGCAAAGTGTGTAATGTAAACAGTCCACATGTTCCATGAACAAGAGACCGTTGTTTTCTTCCTGGTAGCAATAGCACATATACA
The DNA here is from genome assembly GCA_030063025.1 of Avena longiglumis. NCBI lineage: Eukaryota > Viridiplantae > Streptophyta > Magnoliopsida > Poales > Poaceae > Avena > Avena longiglumis. The sequence continues at coordinate 184,179,323 of CP125974.1, read as the reverse complement.
ACCGAAGAGGTTATTGTCACTTCCCTTGGAAACTAGAGGCATGAACCCACTATCGAGCATAAATACCCCCTCTTGGAGTCACTAGCAACTACTTGGCCAAGATAACCACTAGCAACAGAGAGCATGCAAGATCACAAACAACACAGACATGATAGAATCATAAAGATAAAACCATTAATCAAACCAACATAATAATCTCAATATCCATAGGATCCCCGCAAACACAACATGCATGATTACAAATAGATTAGATCTTGATCATGAACGGAGCTCACAATATCTATACTTGAAAGCACAAAGGAGGAGATACAACCATCTAGCTACTTCATGGACCCAAGTCCAAGGTGGAATTACTCACGCATCATACCGGAGAGAAGGCCTCCGGTATGATCTCCCCTCCGGCAGGGTGCTGAGAAGAACTTCAGATCCCCCCGATCTAGGGACGATGGTGGCGGCGGCTACAGACAGTTTTGTTGATTTCTGATTGGTTACTCAGGGTTTCTGCATTCGGGGCTTCTTATAGGCTAAGGGGCGAGACCGGGAGGTGGACAGGGCCACCAAACCCTATCCAGGCGTGGGCCCACCTGCCCTCGCGCCTGGGGTGGGTCTGGCCCCTCCGGCTCTCCTCTGGACTTCTTGTTCCCCACGGAAAGTAATTGACTTTGACGTTTGTCCTGTCCAATTCCGAGAATATTTTTTTACTAACTTTTCTGAAACCAAAAACAACAGAAAACAGGCATCTGGCACTGTTGCAACTTGTTAATAGGTTATTACCAGAAAACATGTAAAAAGCACCTCAAAGTGTGGACAAGTAAAGCAAAGTAGATACTAAACAAGCATGGAGCGTCAAAAATTATAGATACGTTTCCAATGTATCATCAACATGGGAGGAGGATCATCGCGAACAAGGCTAGAGACCAGAACATCACCTTGGGGTGGAGGCGAGACTTGCCGAGTAGCCTGAGAGGTCATACTCGGACCACTCGGATTAGCATAGAGTGGGGCACTGCCGAAGTAGAAAGAGAACAAAGTCAGGAACAGAAAGAGAGAAACAAGAAATACAAATCTAGTCTGAGTAGGCTAACTTACGCGAAAACCCTGGGCATGACTTTTCGCTTCGGAGGCCTTTGGGCAGATTTCTAAAGTCGTTTCTTGGCAGCTGCATCAGAAGGATCCTTCGAAGGAGCATGTTTCTTCCATGTAAGGGGCGCTTCGGTGGCAAGGGGATCCACCTCGTGCACCTGATCGGTCGGGTTAGCTGAGAAAATATGAGCCGGATATGCATAAGAGACGGGCACCACTGCCTCAAAAACTTGGATGTCGTCCGAGTCATCATCCTCAGTCAATACGGGAGCCTTACCCCGAGTCCAGACAGGAGCCAAGTCAGGTTTTGGAATGAACTCTTTCGAATCAGGATCGCCAACATTCGGGTTATTGCGATCCTCGCTCCAGGGAAGAGAGAGGACATCATCCTCCTCCATGGCCTGCTCGTCAAATTTCTGAATAGGAAAAATGCAAGGGGGAGTGGTAAAATCAATAACGAAACAAGATATGACGGGAGAAGAATTAAATAAGATTCGGCACCAAATTACCTTGGGAGGGGGATTGTCGCGAGTGAAGGGCTTCATGCCCTACTTCCAACCCTCGGCCATATTCGTCTGGAAAATGGCCAGGGCACGCTTCAGAATTTGTCCATCGTCAAGTTTGACGGTGAAAACTCTGTTCGGATCAAGGGGACCGCTCATGTAGCACAATTTATGAGAACGCTCCTAGAAAGGACAAATCTGGGAGTTGATAAAGGCGGCCATAAGATCATCGCCGCATCATCCGGCCCGAGTCAACTCCTTGAGTCGGAGCTTGAATGCCTCAGCAAGAGCGTTGCTTCTCTTCGAGTCGAAGTCCCAGTTTTTATTGGTGGGCACGCTGACTGAGAAGGTCGACAGCCGAATCCTGTCAACTTTTGTCGCTATTCTTCACGTAGAATAAGGACCTATGCCACTTCTTACATGACTCAAGACCCTTGACCCGGGGGAAGAGGGATTTCTTTCGGGGAGTAATGGAGGCGGCGCCGTACTGAGTCAACAATTTCTCAGACGGACGCAGGCTTTTTTCCGGCACAACATTAGCTCAGATCTGGAAGAATTTAGACCAAATGGATATGGAGGACCAGAGGCCGAGGTAACCCTCGGAAGCCAAGATAAAACCAGAAAGGGACGCAACGGTGTTAGCCGGGAGATGATGCGACTGAAGTCCGAAGAACTCTAAGAATTCCTTAGAGAAATCACTAAGGGGTAGACCGAACCCTCTAGAGAAATGGGACATAAATACGACATACTCGCCGGATTCTACGATGGGAACGGCTTCAGGGCCGGGTAAACAACAATTTACGTCGGCGGGGATGCGGCGAGTCTTGCGAAGCCACTCTATCTCCTGCCGAGTGATGGTGGACCCTTGCCAGGAGCCATGCTCCGGGGCAGAGACCGCGTCTTTTTCCTCGACGGCAGCGATGTTATGCGAGCTCGACATGGGCTCGCCGGAGGATTCGATGGAGGAAGAGGTGCTGGCGCCGGGGAAAGGCCTTCATGTCCACGACCCTGTCGCGGTGAGGAAGAGCGCGACAGCAACGGTGAGGAAGGACCGAAGCTAATGCACAGGGCGAGCGCACGACACGGCGGTGCAGAACGAAGAAAAGGCGACGCGGTCGCGTGGAGCGAGGCTCAGCAGCGGCGGCGCAAGGGGGAAAACGAAGGAGAGGTGAGTGGGAAAATTGAATAAGGGTTTCCCCGCTCCCCCCATTTATAGCCACGAACCTCTAGCGGTAGTGGGATCGTGGGTGCGCAGCAGTTGCTGTGTACACGCGTGTATTATGCGCTGGCAGCCGCGAAATGGAGCAACACGGAGGGTCACATGGCACAGGAGGTGATCCGGACGCCATAACCGTTGGCCGGCCGAAGAGACACTGCGCTGATATGACCGTCCGCAGTAATCACTGTACCCATGTCAGTGAACACTGTAGCGGTACAAAAAATGAGGCAAAAGTGCAATGATTGAGACACGTAGAATAAAACTTACAAGAGAAGCTAAAGGGATGACCCGGATGAATAAGACTGACTCAAAAGAACGAGTTATGCCTCGAAATGAGTCAAAATAAGTCGGAAAAACGACAAGACATAAAATAGGGTGCGCCTCATGGAAAGAGGCGAATGAAGTACACTTCGGCAAACGTATGCATAGGAACCAAATGTCTAGAACCTGTTGTAGCCTTGCCGACTAAGGTCGTCAAGACCGTACCAGCTTTGGGGACTAATGTTGGGGGATGACCTCAGGTAGGGTCAAGCTAAGGAAAAAGAAGAATGCCCTCGAGGATCTGAACCGGGTCAAAGAATGACCCGGCCGAGTCATATAGAGGTCGGTCGAGTAAGGCCCGGCTTAACCCGAGTCAGACAACTAAGACCTGACTCGTCCGGCATACGGGATATGTCGACGTACAGTTACTACTCTTTATATGTGCAGGTTAAGGCTTGGCCGAGTCATACAAGGCGAGGACGAATCATGGGGAAGCTTGCTTGAGAAGGAGAGGGCGAATCCTAAAGTCAACACCGCGCGTTGTCTCTCCTTCAGGAATCTGTACAGTGGCAAGCGCTAAATACAAGAGCTAGAGGGACAGAGAAGCAGAAGAGGGTCACGGAGGTGACAGTGCCCGAGCCCGAGGCTCACATGTCGTGCGTTCTGATCTATTGCCGCCGATAGAAGGGAGACACGAAAAGGCTCCCACCGAGTTACTATGTTAGGACAAGCATATTCCACGAATATGATGTCCACGTAAGCCCTAAATGTAACCTGGCCTCCTCTCCTGATAAGGGGATCGATTCATTTTCTACTTAGCACTAGCTGTAGCTTCTTCTTCTTCCTCTCGCTCAAACAGCTCGAGGAGCAAGTTAGCATCAGTGGCGTTGAATAAAGATCAAGTTCTTGTGTTCTGTGTGTAAAAATCATTACATCTTCCCTCTCTGGATCTCACTAGCCCACATTGGCCCCCAACTTAAGCCTACCCATGGCATCTGCCGTGCCACCACCACGACATAAGACAAAGGAATCCATCCATAGAAAATTGAACATCGACATTCTTTTTTTTTTGAGAAAACATCGACATTCTCTCGATCTAATAAAGTGAGCCATAAAAAATCCTATGAATTTCGTGCAATTTCAAAGAGGAACTGAATATATTCAAAAAATCTGAACTTAAATTGCCTAAACCCCTACTTTGCTCCCTCTAACTTGGTACTCCAAGCTCCACCATAATTGTAGAACTTGGTTTAGTACTATGGTTGTGACTAATTCTCATCTGACCACCAAATATCAGTTGCAAGTACTGCAAGAAACATCTCAGCAGCTCCCACGCTAGCGCGAGTCAAAACACAACCCAATGGCTCAAGAGTCGACCGAGCTCTAACCTAAATCTAGGTTAACTGATTCTCTATATATATTCTCAGATAACACGTGGTGCCGATGAGGTGAACCACTCCATCGAGATCACCTCTAGATGTAATCATATGAGGATCTTGCTTGTTGACTCTTGACTTGTAGCAACAACAGTGAAAAGCGGGGGCTGCAGTACAGGAAGAGTACATGGTCTTATCTTTCAGGGTGAAAATCCAAGGTCTGGCCTTAACTGGTTGTGCCTGGCAATGGTCTTGAAGGCATTGTTTTGAGAGAGATAGACTTGCTCCAGGGTGAAAATCCAAGGTCTGGCCTTAATTAGTTGTGCCTGACAATGTTCTTGTTAAAGACATTGTTTTGTGAGCACGACTCTGGGTGCTGTCTTGGTGGTGTTTGGTGTTGCAGTTACAATGTCTTGATCACCGTAGCAGGATCTTTTATTTTTCTGTTCTTCTAGTTCTTTTGTAATAGGGTTGTGTGCATCCGTAATGTTTTAGGACATTGCGTTATTGCAGAGGCCGGGTATAATTGGTATCTTTCGTGATACTAATATATGCTCCTTTCCAAAAAAAAAACTACGCCAAAGCCCATGGTATTTTGAAGATTTTTTCAGGGTTTTGAACCCACAGATTGTGTACCATGTTCAGCTACCTCTCCCTGTTCCCTTTGTGTCTTTGTAGATAGGTAGGAAAATGCCGAGCATGCCCTCCGCTGCAAACGTGCGAGTGCTTTCTCACGTGCAGTGCAGTGCAGTGCAGTGTAGCTGGAACAGACACATCTCCTTGACTCAGCCTCTCGCATGCGGAAATTTTGACACCAAAGTTTGACACTCGAGAATTTTTTTTGTTTCCGGCTAAAGGCCATGCAAATTTCGCTTTCAACTCAAGTGAGGCGAGGCCCCATGCATATTAATCTCTGCGTGGCCGGCGCTAATCAATAGGCCAGGCCATCACGCGTGCCTAACATAATTAGCCAGTTGAGATGCCGCCGTCTGTGCGCTGCGCTTTCCTCCTAGTGGTCTAATTTTGTAGAGTAGTAGTAACAAGTTTCAGAAAAGAATTTTAAAGTAATACGTACTATATTGAAATGCATAATTTCCCATGAACTTAGTAGAAACATTAATTGTACCCCTCCGTCCAAAGAAAAATGTCACGGTTAGATTCACTTAAGTTTCCATGTATAGATACATATAAATCTATAAAAAATCTACGATATACTTTTCCTAAAGGAGAGAGTATATCTAAAAAATGGATACTAGTTAATTATTCTATGTGAAATTTGTGTAAGATCCATCGCATGCAGACGAGGGATACGGCCGGTCCTGCGAGTTTTGGTAGCACGTGGATAATGGACAAATACATTGCTTTGCATGTCATGCACAATTCACCAAATCAGGAGCCATGGAAACCATGTGATGTTGTGACTTGTGAGTATAATTTCCTCTCAGCCTTCCGGACGCACTAGGCTAAGCAAGGACCCAAAACAACTGTAGTACTGGCTAACAACCCAATCATCACAGGATCAACGATCATTACGCGCGCGGGACTAAACTAGTTAATTAAGGGCTCTAGTTAGTACTAGCAATAAAAGAAGAAGAAATATCGAGATCAATCAACTTCTCAGCGCTAGCTAGAATATAAAAAAAAACAAGAAAAAACTAATTTAGTATGTATAGAACGTGGGGCCCACACGTCACTAACTCACCGCACACTACAATATCAGGGCAGCGCTGCTATAGCTAGATTACACGACACGCTCTCGCAGTCACAGTCTCGTCACGCGCCTCGGCCCGGTCCTCCTCCTCACACTGCAGCTGGTCGCTCGTCATCATCGTACGTACGTCTTCCTCTCTGTCCTGTGTGAGAGGTTCCAACCACTACTCCAGGGCGCGCGCGCGCCGATCGTGGCACGTACGTACGCGCGCCATGGAAGCTCTCTCCATGGGCGGCTCTGATTATTATTCTTGGCCGGCGTCCGTCGCCTCGGCGCTGCTCGTCGTCGCCGTCGTCTCTGGCGCCGTGCGGTGGGCGAGAAAAAGGCGGCGCGGCACGGCGAGAGGAGCGCGGCTCCCCGGCGGGTCGCTCGGCTGGCCGCTCGTCGGCGAGACGCTGGCGTTCATCTCCGCCGCCTACTCCCCCCGCCCCGAGTCCTTCGTCGAGAAGCGCCGCCTCCTGTGAGTACATAATCAGCGCGTGGCTCGTGCTGCTCGACGTGCTACAATTAACTCTCTTATATTAATTCCCGAGGCGAATGATAACTGTGCAGGTACGGGAAGGTGTTCAGGTCGCACCTGTGGGGTTCGCCGGCGGTGGTGAGCAGCGACGCGGAGGTGAGCCGCGCGGTGCTGCAGGCGGACGCGTCGTCGTTCGTGCCGTGGTACCCGCGGTCGCTGATGGAGCTGATGGGGGAGTCGTCCATCCTCGTGCTCGGCGGCGGCCTCCAGCGCCGGGTGCACGGCCTCTCCGGCGCCTTCTTCAAGTCGCCGCAGCTCAAGGAGCGGGTCACCGCCGGCATGCAGCGCCGCGTCGCCGAGGCCATGGACGAGTGGCGTCGCCGTTGCTGCCGCGAGGATGGCGCGGGCGCGGCCGTGGTGGTGCGCGTCCAGGACGAGGCCAAGTCGGTACGTATACCTACTTACGTCATGCACTCACGTCGCGTCAAGGAAATCGGCGTCCGAGGATAGTACAGTACACTGCGGCGTGTAGATCGATCGATCGCGTCTTTCGGCTAGAAAAGAAAGAGCAGTGCGCCAATGCGGTGCGCACGTGCGTCGCGTTTTGGGGCTTCGGAAATGTGATCGATCGAGGTCCCATCTGGGGCGGTCGATCGGTCGTTGGCCGTGGATGCGATGCTCCCGTCCTCTGCACACGTGTGGACCGTCAACACGAGTTCTTCCTGTGTGTCCAGTCGACCTTTAGCGTGTTTGCATACGACAAAAACCTTAAAATGCTTCCAATTCCTTGCTGAAATATTGTACGGGGTAGTATTACTTTTTGTTTTTCTCAAGTTTGAGTTGCTTAACTACGTATGACATGTGCCATCAGAAATATATTCCATGTCTTTTTTTAGGTGATGAATGTATATGGGGTAGTATGTATGTATTTCACACTTATTCACCGGAAGTCCAGAATCAAATGTTACTTCAGTATGGACGACTTTGGTTAGTCAATTACTCCATCATATATGTTATGTTCTACGGTCCTTTGAAATTCTTTAATTAGGCAGGTTTCTTATACTCCCTACTTCACGGTTTGCAGGGCGCCTAATCAAATTTGGGTTTTTTCAAAACTGCAACGTTTCTAGGCGCATAAGAATTAATTGTTGATTAATGTGGCAGCTTTCCTCTCAACTTCCTATGCATGCAACAGTTTCCTACCACTACATGCGCCTTAACCGCTCATTAACAGGCCTAAATTTCAGCCAATACGTTTACGCCTAGATCCGTGAGATTTTTGTAGAGCGCCCTGCAAACCGTGAAGGAGGGAGTATGTGTTTTGGAATTCTATCTTAATCAGGCTTTTATTGTGCTCCATGCTTCTCAGATTGTGTTTGAAATCCTAGTGAGGGCGCTCATAGGGTTAGAGCCAGATCAGGAGATGCATTACCTCAAGCAACAGTTCCATGAATTCATTGCCGGCTTGATATCCCTTCCCATTAAGCTCCCGGGGACTCAGCTCTACAGATCCATCAAGGTAATACACTCGCTCTCACTTTATACATGTAAATGTGCATCTCATGTTGTAGAGGCTAGCGTGAGATAGATCTTTCTTTATCTTGAAAAAAAATATGCAAATATATAGATGAATGAAGTGCTGCCCTTTCATTAAACTTTTTGTTCAAAAAGGATGGCAGTTAAATAATTGTTACAACCTGTCATGCGTAGGTGATTAAATAGGTAGTGGAAAAGAGAGGACTTTTTTTGTGATTAGTACTTAGTAGTGGGTAACTAAACAAAGAATCATATAAATAAGTGTAAAAATGATAAAAACAAGTAACCACGCATGCCAACAATTTCCAACAAGCTAGATTGCCAAGCAAATTTACCTTCTAAAGGAATGAAATATTAATTACTCAATTTCACCTATATATTTCACCTACAAAACCATCTTACATAGCTTCAACCCCTAGCGTCTTGATTAATCTATCATCGGCAATGAGTTGTTTTGGTGTAATGACATGTTTGTGATTTGTGCATATATGTGGAATATATATGTATACATATCCAGGCTAAGAAGAGGATGACAAAGTTAATCCAAAAGATCATCAAAGAGAAGAGGGCGAACATGACCAACGAGGCTCCCCGTGACATGATTGATGTCTTGATGAGTAATGCAAGTGATGAGCTCACCGATGAGCTGATCTCCGACAATATGATCGACTTTATGATACCTGCGGAGGACTCCGTGCCGGTTCTCATCACACTTGCTGTCAAGTACCTCAGTGAGTGCCCCTTGGCTCTTGAACAACTAGAGGTATGTGTTCCATATAAAAGCATATTTTGATGTTATGTGGAAACAAGTGAAATAGAAATAGTACACCCAAATTTCCATTCACCTACTAATCTATACTTTTTTGAGAGAGACTAATCTATACTTCTTATCCAGCAAAATCCCACTAACTGAAATTATAATAGCCTCTCTTCATGCAAGCTAGCCCATCATCAGCTTATTTGATCTTGTTTGCGGCTTAAATTAATTTGCATACAACATCAATAAATTCCTAAACCTTGTTAACCTTTAGTTTGCCAAATACACGATCATTCTATGCCAATTAAATTTAGCCTCTCGACTACCATGAACAATTGAATCGGGCGTATTCTTGTAATCTTGTTACACACTTTCATATTTCATTGTCTTGTACTCTTTTATTTACAAAATCAAGTACTCCCTCCAACCTATATTCGTTGATTTAGATTCATCTAGATATGAATATATCTAGTCAAGTTATAGTACTAGATACATTCGAATCTAGACAAATTTGAGTCAACTAATATGAGCCGGAGGGAGTACCTAAAGGGATTCCCACTGCAAAACACATGGGGTATCCTTTGAGTTATTGTAAACATGCATGTCAGTAGAACACATGTAGGTAATAGTTGATTCACCTAGATGTCGACGTGAAGAACATTATCAGAGACATGTCACTGTATTAATTTATGTTGCCAATTAGTATAGTGGATCGTGACTTCAACGGTTTGTATTATTTTGTTTGATAAACTGGAGGACAATATAAGCTGACAATTTATAATAGTATATATCCATGATGACGTCCTAAAACACGTAGGCTGTTTGTTGCCTTGTTTGTGCATGCCGGTCCATGGAGCCTAAAACACGTTGGTTGTTTGTTGCCTTGTTTGTGCATGCCAGCCAACAATAATGGTCATAATAACTAGGAAAAAGACCTATAGATCAATTGACGGAGACATCCACCTAATAATAATAGAGCAATAGTACACAACTAAATTGACCTAACATGGTTTAGTAAAGAAAATCTAGCGTGTAGGGTTTGAAGGAACGTAAGTCATCACTGATGGATCAATGCAGTTCGATCGAGCATCTCTGGTGCATGCTCGACCGTGAATAGCTTCGCATCACATTCGGTGAACCTAAAGATATATGTTATGCATCGGAAAGGGAAGCTGCTGCTCAGATTTGCCAACCAGCCAGCATATACCTATATGCATTTGAACTGTAAAGATGTATGCATGGTAACTTGACTTTATAGATGATCCTAATTGAATTGCAAAGATGTTTCTCTAAGTGCAGTTACTACGCATTTGAACTGAACTAACTACGAAACGAATAAACGATGTACTACTAAACTGCACCTCCTATCTATGCGCCATGCGTGCAGGAGGAGAACATGGAGCTCAAGAGGAGGAAATCAGACGTGGGCGAAACCCTCCAGTGGACAGACTACATGTCACTCACGTTCACGCAGCATGTAAGCAAGCACATCTCCCTGTGTTCCAACGACGGGACGGACCATATATGACAGCCTATGTCCTGCATACATATACGCAGGTGATCACGGAGACGCTGCGGATTGGCAACATCATAAACGGGATCATGCGCAAGGCGGTGAAGGACGTCGAGGTGAAGGGGCAGCTCCTCATTCCCAAAGGGTGGTGTGTCTTCCTCTACTTCCGCTCCGTCCATCTCGACGGCCACATCTACGACGACCCATACGCCTTCAATCCGTGGAGATGGAAGGTGATAATAATTCCCTTGCATGCAACACACAAATTGACCAGATAGGCCTGTGTGCATAGGTGTTAGATAACTAAGGTGGCAGTAGAGATCTAACATATGCATCGAGTGTCTGTGCAGGAGAGGGACATCATGGCCTGCAGCAGTGGCTTCACTCCCTTCGGTGGAGGGCAGAGGCTATGCCCAGGGATCGACCTGGCCAGGCTTGAAGCTTCCATCTTTCTGCATCACCTAGTAACCAGCTTCAGGTATGCAAATGTGCTTCCTAATATCCTACTACTATGAAGAGAAATCCTGGCTACGGTACTCACTTTGCACGGATGCAGGTGGGTGGCAGAGGTGGACACGGTCGTGAACTTCCCCACAGTGCGGCTCAAGCGAGGAATGCCCATCAAAGTCACGCCCAAGACATAGAAATGGCTTCAACCGCAGCAACTCGCTACAAACACCACCAACGGGATTTCAGAGAAAGAGCTTTCAGTCATGCGCTCATGTATATTTCAGTTACAGAAAGTATTCGATTAAAGGTGAGGTGAAACATCATGTAAAGGTAGCAAAGCCTCAAGAGCTTCAGCAAATGTATCAAAGAACAAAGGATCAACAGTTTGCATTCAGTCAGTCGTGTTTGCTCCTTGTTCGGTCAGTCTTTCCTTGGAGTCTCATTTGCTCCCTGTTTTGACCTTTGGGGTAGTACAACCGTGGTTCTACGGTGAAACCGAGCCCACATCAGAACACAGGAGCAAAATATTACAAAAGTTTAGCTGGTATGCACACACTGCACACGACATGTCAGATGAGCAAGATGAAGGAAAACAGGTCCAGATCTTCACATGTATAGAACTTTACAACGAGTGGTGAATACTAGGATCATAGTACTCGGTTATCTGCAGGGGCAGACCTAGAAGAAATCACAAGTGGGGGAAAACGAATCGACTAGGGGCTTTTCTTCCATAAATTTGTAAAATCTTAAGAAATTTCTTCCAAATATAAACAAATAGTAAAGGAATTTGAAATTTTGAGTCCGCCCCTGGTTATCTGCACACACAGACTCAAACGATCAACTAGGATTTACACTGGTTGCTGAAGTACATGAAGGCACAAGTGAAGAATGTAGAATGGCATACATCAGCATACACTCTCAAGAAAATCATAGTTGCCACTTGCCAGGTCCATCTAAGAATGGTCCAAGTCAAACACAGCTAAGGCCTATAAGACATCACATGAGATTACAGAAACTGCGATGCGATGGAGTCCAGGCACCAAAAAGGCCAGAGCAACACCCAGGCACAACTGGAAGTTTGTACAATTTTATAGCGAACCCCAAGGGTTACATAACTAATTTAAACTATATGCATGATTGGTAAGCAATGTTACAACTTACAACACACCAATTTTCGCATTCTATGGACAAAGAGAATAAGAATACAACACAGCAGCACAACATGCACTCTTATAACCTATAAAAACAGCAGGCTTTGCCATCTATGATCTATGAACTCTGTTAACTATAAATTAGGGATTAGGAATATCACTGCCCTTCAAAACTCCACCATCTAATCATAAACCAGGCAGTCGATAATGAACTCTACAAACAAGCAACACAGAACGGACCTTATGATACCGTTCTTCCATAACAAATGGAGGCTAAGTAGAGATTTTTTGCCCATTTCTCCTGCAAGAAAATTAATCAATAGTTGGCCAAAAACGGGTAACACACAGATGCCAGAAAAGGGGGGAGAGAATAAATCACCTTCACATGCTGGCTGGGGAAGGCGGATGTTCTTAGGGTTTCCTGTGTTTCATCAGCAGGTTTTTTTCTGGGGATGCTCAAGATAAGCGCTGTCTGGTCCCATGTAGCAGCAGTCGCAGTGATGCGATAACCATTATCCCAACGCCGATGGACTCCCTCACTTGGATACAAAAAGTCAAGCTCCACAACCTACGGCCGAAAATGTTAAAAACACAGGCACCAAACTTGGACCTTGTAATTTTCAGCACGTGCCCCATCCAACACTCAATTTTGTTGAAATTAAGCAATGCAATTAGATGTCACAGATTTGTCTAGATTTGTATCTGTCTAGACATGTTTTTGTGTATAGATACATGCGAATCTATAGAAATGTACGACATCTAATTCAGGACAGAGGGAGTAGAAGGAAGAGATAGACATACCTGATCTACGAAGCCCGCATTCCGAGACATGACTACTGCCCACCGACTTCCTGCAGTGGCCATAGCTGTGACATAAAAACCCTCCTTCCACTTCTTGTTTATCCACTTGAAGGGGAACGAGTCGCTTACTTTGTAGGACTGCTGGGCATATTGTGTTCCTGGAGGTGGAGGCTCAAAGTTAGTTGCAGACTTTGAACATATGCAAGCGCAACAACACAGATATTCAGAATAAGTATCATCTGCTAATGCTTAATCACACTAATGATGAATAGATTGATCCTATACTATCTGGGAGAAGCAGCAATATCTCTGAGAAATCATAGTACCAGGGAAAGCTATTAAAGCAGGACCAGTGGTCCAAGCAGTGAATCGGCAGCCAAACGAGTGAAAATCAAGACAACACAATGCAATACCAAAATAATTATACACATGTTCCCTATTAAGAAACTCCCGCTCTAGCATGGAATAACCACCACAATCCCCACTATATCCGACAATTAAGTGATCCCCGGCAAGTCTCTACTTGTAGTCACATAGAATAGCATGTTCAAGCAAGCCGCTAACCCCTGCTAATATGATGCCAAGCTTTCTAGCCCTACCAAGACTGCTCCAACAGAAGGCAGCATGACAACCATGGCACCTGTATCGAGATAACGATTTCACAAGAAATTAAGGCTCGGTGATTGCGAATAGCAACACATAACCGACTTGGGGGGGAAGATGCGAACAAAGCTAGAAGGGAAGAACATAGTGGGAATGAGGAGGCAGAGGGAGGGGTCAGGGGGAGCCCTAGGGCATCTTGACACACACACACACACAGCAGAGCAGGCCAATTAGACCAGGTAGGCCCAGGACAACGCCCTTCTTTCCACATGAAACAGAGGATATGTAGTTCATCTAAAACCACCCTCTTCACTGATTTTCAGTTTTCAACAAAAAGACACCATGTTCATCCGTTTCTTTACGTTTTAATTGCATGGATGATTCTTGAAGGAAACCAGACTGGTGATGTTTCTGGATTCGATTTACTGCCGGTCAACCGGTTTTGATAATTATGGGTGAAAGTAACGTTCTTGAGCAGGCATCACGATGCTATTACCTCTAGACATGACCACAAGAGAACTGCCATTGTTTGCACCTGCTAACGCAGTGATATAGAAGTTTTTCTCCCACTGCTCCATTATCCATTCCTAAAGGCAACATAGGGAAAAATAGAGAAATCAATTGCTTAATTGATATGCTCCAGTGCAAACAAAAGAGAATGGAAAATCTGCAATGCAACAATAGGCTAGGATGACTACTTACCTTGTGAAGAAAATATGGAGAAAGTTCATATACTTGATAATTAAAACCGGTGCCAGCATCCATTATTAGAGCCCACAGATTTGAACAAGAGGCAACTGAGCTTATAAACAAGCCATCCTCATTTCCCTTCGAAATATGTTGTGCTAACCTACCATCTGCAACATTATAGTGGTACCTGTACAAGAAGTGTGGTTATAATGGAAATATTTGTTTCCAACTAAACCTTTATTGCCTCTAGGATTCATACCTCTGCTTCATAGGCCGCCTTGCATTATATACACTAACCCATTGTGTTGCAGGCATTCCCATCCTGATCTTCTTCTTGGGTTGGTCATCTTCATCTTCCTCCATCATGAGGCGACCTCTCTTCTGACCAACCTGATATATAAGCTGGTAGAAATTCAACGAACTATTAGTATGCTAGCTTATGTTGCATGGCTGATGAATATGGAGTCCCATTCCCCCAATGAACATTAAGCAATGCCTCCCAAGCAGTTCCCGCAAAAACATTTGGCTAGGAACAATCTAATGTTAAACAGTTACATGGTTTCAGCATCTGGGCATGGTCGTATGGTTGTAAGTCATAACACCTTGTGAGTTAGTGAGAAGCAACAATGGCAAAGGAATATATTACCTTCTGAGCACCATCAGTGTTAATTGGTCTGATGTCTGGATTTGGGCCAACAATGCCATCAAAAAGAGAGATGCACTTTGCATAATTTGGTTCTTCATCAAACTTCAAGTTCACAACATACTCAAGAAGCTGTCGGAAAGGTTGCGGGCAAAAGCAACACAAAGATTCTGGAGATGTAGCCATCTTTTTCTTGCAAACAAGGAAACCTTTATTTTCTCCCTACAGTTATTACACAAAAGTCTCCAGTAAGGAAAACAACTGAGATGTAAAATGACAATTTCACACTCCAACTAAACTTCACCTGGTATCCTTGCCAAGGAAGGCGGCCACGCAGAAGAAAAACAAGTGTGTAGGCAAGAGATTCAAGGTCATCTCTCCTGCTTCCAGTTCTTCCCAAGTGAGCATGCACACTAGCATACCGGACGGTTCCTCTATTAGGGAAAACAAGTCAAGTATAACAAGAGAATGTCAGTGTACTAACTAACAAGAAAACTATGTGCTTTAGGGCTCAGTATTTCTCTTGCAAACCTGAAGACATCAGGCCGCTGATCAAATTCAACTAGCTCTCCTGTACCAGTGTCTTTCCATTTAGTGGCTGCGGAGAGAAAGTAATGTCAAGCAGAGAGAGACAACATATCAAATTCCCAGTAGATACTGGGATGTCCTTATCAAAAGAATAGTGAATAAAATTACCTAACCCAAGGTCAACAAGAAAAAGCTTCTTCTCTTGCAGTGTGCCTGGGGGTCCAAGCAGAAAATTCTCAGGTTTTACATCGCCATGGACATACCTATCATAAACAAGAGTTGTTACTCCATGTTTTCATATTCAAGCGCGAATAAAAAAACTAAGCTCCATTGCCAAGATAAGAATGTTAAATACCCTTTTGAGTGCATCTTCTCCAGTATGGAAATGGCTTCTATAGCAATACAAGCAACCATTTCAACAGACATCCTGTAACACAAAGACGTAACTTAAATTAACTGGGCAACCCAGAGATGTACATCAAGAATACATAGATAGGAAAATAAGTAGATACTTACGAGTGGGAATTATTATTCCATACATCCCACAGGCTTGGTCCTAACATGTCCATAATCTGCATTTATATTAGCTTGCATTAGAAACAAACATCCTACTTTTAGGTCATGGGTCCCAGTCTTTCAAGTTTGCAATGGAACAAAAAGCTAAAAGAAGTTGGAACATCTTAGGTCTGAAATCGACTAAAAGTTGTCTTCGGCAGAAAGAAATGTGGAGACATTCTTTCTGAACCAAAAAGTAAAGTTAAAACCATGGTGGAAAGTAAAGTTAAAACCAACAGTGAACAGCTATATGCAGAAAAAATAGTGTGCTTCAGAAACAATGAAAGGCAATTAATTTGCAAATTCATACTAACACAAAACTTAACGTGTTTTTACTCCCTCCATTCGAAATCAATTTAAGCTTAACGTGTTTTTACACCCTCCATTCGAAATCAATTTAAGTTCCAGCTTTTCCCTAAGTCAAACTTCTTTTAAGTTAGAGTAAGTCTATATCTATAGACAAATATATCAACATTTACAACACAAAATTAATTTCATTCATTTATACAAAAAATATATTGATAAAACCAACAGTGAACGCCTGAACGACTATATGCAGAAAATGCAAAGGCTTGTAACTCTGCGAATTGAGCTAGTTCCAATTTTGATTTGCCAGCTACTTGTTTCATGGCTTTAATTTGAGCCGCGGATCCTTCAGAAAAAATGAGAGGCCAAAAATTTACAAATCTATATGAACTGAAATCTTACCGTGTTTCTACTCCCTCCATTCAAAGTTAAGGGAAGTTCTAGCTTTGTCCTAAGTACTACTTTAAGTTTGATCAAGTCTATAGACAAATATATCAATATTTGCAACACCAAATTAGTTTCATTGATTTATCATAGAACATATTGTTAGAAGCAACAGTGAACGACTATATGCAGAAAAACAGAGTGCTTCGGAAAAAATGAAAGGCTAATAATTTGCAAATTTATATGAACTGAAATCTCAACGTGTTTCTAGTCCCTCCATTTCAAGTTAATTGAAGTGCTAGCTTTGTCCTAAGTCAAACTTAATTATAAAACCAAATTAGTTTCATTAGATTCATCATAAAGTATATTTGGATACTATATATTTGATGGCGTAGATATTTAGCACATTTTTCTGTAGACTTGGTCAAACTTAGAGAAGTTTGACTTTTGACAAAGGTAGAGTACCACTTAATTTGGAATGGAGAAAGCAGTATTTATTAATAATTTTAAACACATAGTCAAAAATGATTACCAAAAATTATGTTTTCATCAAAGTAATCTACATATTCAATAGGTATTTTATGCAGTTAAATGGAATAAACATGCATGGACCATCCCAACAACGATATGCAGTGACTACATGCAGCGTGAAGTGGTGTTAAGCAAGTGTGGTCATCAGCAACAAGACTATGAATGCAATTTTATTTATTATAAATTTTGTAAGTAATTAAATGACAAACGTTAAATACTTCTAATAAAAATTACTACCTCTTATTTTGGTAACAAAAATATTTTCGTGTGTTCTGTTCTCTGAGTCGTTTCCAGAACTTTACTTCCATAGACCCACCATCATACCAGAAAAAGGACAGCAAATTTCGCACTTTGTATGCCTACAGTACAGAGTATATACTCCATGGGAAGAACAACTTTCATCATTGGTCTCATCAGTCACAGGGCAGAAGCACCCATGAGAGATGACCAAGGATAGTCTATGTGTTTTACTGATGACGAAAAAAAGTTCCACTGCACCCATGATACAAATACCTGTTATACAGAGGCAGCACCTAGAACTGCATATTATTCGGCCGGCAGCACAAAGAAAAGGACAATTTCATACACGATTTTGTCATAAAGGTGGTGAGTGAAGAAGAAAAATAAGCAAGCTAGCGAATGTGCATGCTGCACGAGGGACTGACGGAGAGGGGGAGCACTATGCTGAAAACAGAAATAAACTACAAACTGTATATGCACTTATATTCACTTACAAAAGGGAGGCAAAGAGACATTCTTCATTACCATGATATAATACTCTGCTTGCTTCCCTTTGTAGTGTACTCTTGGCACACCATGAATCCCGCTAAGAGTGCTGCCAGGTGGATGTTTTGCAGAAACAAAGTTAATATCCATTGTACAAATGCCACTTGCAATGACAATTGTACAAAAAAGTGAAAAACAAGGCCATGAAGTTAATTGTACAATGTGAAACAAGTTGCAGAAGCAAGAAAAACTAGAACACTTACTTGTAAACTTGCCACTCATATGGGGCTCCATAATTGCAGCCTTTGCTTGTTCGGTGTTCAAATTTTATGGCAACCTGACAGAAACAAAAGCATGAATATAAACAAAACTATGATAGTCTCAACTATTAAAATACAAAAAAGGCATCCAAAAAGACAAATTGACCTCCAAAGCATTTGCACCAGGTGTTCTCTCACTAAGACTAGGAGTGGAAATACGGCGACCAACATATACTTGCCCAAATCCTCCCTTTCCAAGCTTTCTGTCAAGTTTGTAGGTAGGTGAATTGCCAATCTGGATCTGTTCCAACTCAATGAAAAAGCATATAAGTCATACGATCACCAAAAGAGCATATATGGCTCCCTGGCAGCCATTACTGCTAGGACTGAATATAACATTACAAACAGAACATAATATAGCATTCTCACGCGATCACCAACACACCATCTTGAAAACCAGATATTCCTACTACCATTACTGCTAGAACTGAATATAACACAACGTCAGGGATATATAGGGTGCACTAGCACCTTAAGGTTTACTGGTGCACTAGGTCGTCGAAAAGGAACATCTAAAGGTCATAAAATATTTTGAAAGAAAAAACAGGACATAGTCAATATGCACATCTACCATGTCTTAAAATTTCACATCTAAATGCCTTTCATATCTTAGGAAAGAAAAAAATGCAAATCAAACCATGAAGTGTAACAAATTCAAATGTAAAGTAAATAGTATCATACCAGTACTTTCCATAGTTGGTTTTGTCAAAAAAAAAAAAACTTCTTGAGCTGTGAGTCGGATTTAGATGTGAAATTTTCAGACATGGTGTAAGTATGTTGCGTCATGTTGTACAAGATTTTCAGATGTTTTATTGTTGCTAAATATGCAAATAAACAATCTAGTACATTAGTGCATCTTATGTTCTTAGTGCAATCTGCATGCCCCACACAATGTCAAATAGAGTGTAGGCCTTCATAAACATATATATGCAAAAAGCTCTAACATCTAAGACTAAAAGGAGTTAGGTTCAGGTTTTCAGATAACTCAGTGAGCTTGCACAGCAGACAAACAAAGGCTCATCCCATGCCAGGAGAAAAAACATCAATAACTTTTACCTGCACAAACTCTCAACCGTTGGTGCAGTTACCTAGTATAATACTCCCTTTGTCCCATAATAGAAGATGTTATTAAAACCAATCTAGGAGTATATTGGTTGTAATAACATCTATACCTAATGATAAAATCAGAAGCGTTTCTCTCTTCGTCCGTTTTTGTCCAACACTTCTTTAGACGGCTTTGTCCTCCCACTAAATGGCATATAACAGGTTCCTGCCACGTGTACCGGTTTGAAACAGAACAACAGACGGACGCTGTTTCTGTGCCGTATAGGATCTTGAGAAAATGGGACTCCAGCATGACCGGCTTGACTCTTTAGCATAGCATACACGATCGGCTGGCGGGCTCATACATTGCTGCCATTGTGCCATGGGCCAGTACAAATATGCGTCCAAGCCTGCTGAACCAACGACATATGAGGCCCTAGTTTGCTTATACCGTCACGTCGAATAAATAGCAGACATAAGTGCGTAAGATTCTGGTACCAGGCAGGTTTAGCCCCACCCTGCTCCCTTGACCACTGCCCAACCGGTTTTTATACGTTCCCAAATTGTCTGATATCAGCAAGCCAATTCGGGAAACATATATAGCAGATGGTTGCCTAAACAATCTCTGCATGTGCTGTCAGCTAATTAAACGGGAAGGATTGTGGGCTGCACGCTGAGCATGTATATGGTGCGCATGATCATAGAAGTCTATGTAGTTGGTGGGTAATTAAAGGGGACGGTGGGCTGCCTGACTTGCATGATGCATGATTGATTAAAACGGAAGGCATACACGGTCTACTGTATGGTGCATAATTAAAGGAAGAACTGCTACATATGCGTACAGCCTGACAGACAAGACAGCGGTGGCCGGTGGCGTTGTGGCCACAGACCCATCAGCGGAGCTCGGCACCACAACGATGATCAAAACTAGATCGAAAGGAAACATAGGGGCGGATGCTTGGATTTCTTCAGTTTTCTGTTTTTCCTTGCACTTTTCAGACAAAAAAAAAATCAATAACCGTGCAACTCACCCAAAACCATCTGGTTCATGAGAAAACCACTGGTTTTTTACGGTTCGATGGCGGGGACGGTCTGCTGTGCTTAACAGACCACTAGAGTCACGAGTAACGTTTTTCCCAGTTCAACCAATGATCGGGTCCAGCTTTTTAAACTATGGCATATGCAGTCTCTGAGCCCATTCTTTGGGCAACAACATGTGCGATGGTAATGATAGCATGCATCTTATGAAAACAAACCCAAAAATTTCTACCATCCTTTACACCCTTTTTTATTATATAAAAGGAGAGACCAAGTGAACCCAATTATCCACGCAATCTGGTCAATTAGATCAAATCCACACCCCAACTCCACCCAAACATACATCTGCTTTTCTTTACTTACTCTACTATCCTACCCTAATGAGGCGAAGGCCTTCACATTGTGGGGTGAGCTAGATAGCGGTGACAGCGCATGGCTCTGATGACGCGGATGCACGTGTAAGGGTGGCCTAGCTAAAGCAGCACACCCAACCGTGAAGCGGACCATGGTTGCGCTAAAGACACGCGGACACAAGTATTTTTCTCTCGCGCTGCAATGCACATGCATGTTTCCTAGTCTTATATTATGGGACAGAGGGAATAGTTTCACAAGGTGACAATTTCCAAAGGTATAGTGGCATATGTTTGCACCGTCATTAACCTATAAGTACATCAATCATCATTTTAGAAGTAGCGTCGAGTGGTTAAAACAGTTGCAGGCTAATATGCATATAGTTTTTTGAATTTTATTATATAATAACCTCGACAAGTCTTATCCCTTTCCATCCATGGAATTTAAACAAAATAGGTACAAATTACTACAGATAAAATATGAAGCGGGCAACATATTAAACTTTGGAGCAAGCAGGCAAATGTTCATTCTGGAGAATGTCACCAATGGGCGGTATGAAAAACATATATGGTCAATACCAATTGTCTATCAGAGTTGCTAATACTCGTATGAAATCAAAAAAAGGGTTATTGACATTTTGTACAACAAACGGCACGGACAGATTCAAATGTGCACATGGAATCAGCAATGAAGAAGGTTCATGTTACCAAGTCATAAGCAGAATGTGCAAGTCAGTTTACAACCCCAGAACGTTCTGAAAAAGAAAAGGTACACACTTGCACATCATACTTTGATCAGTCCCTCTTTGGGGGCACATTTCATATCATGGGGATCATTTTGGGAGTTTATATCATGTGATTGTTTTTCAATAAGGCACTGCCTGTCGCATTTAATCAGCTTCTATTTCTGGTACATTGAAGAAGCACATTTTTCTTCATGTCTGCTCCTAAAAAACATGAATATAAGTCGGGAATAAAGACACATGTACTCTGCACCGCGTCCATAACACCAACAGAACTTCTCAGAAAGCATGCTCATCAGCTCATGCCACATTTTCATGCCGGCAGATCCTACCATTGATTATATCACCCATGCCGTCCCAGACCGAAGAACAGCCCAAATTCATGTATGCTCGCGCTTCTAGCATACAACCTAGAGTCCTAAACTAGACATCTCCATCCCCAGCCCGTGGATACCCCGCCGCCGTGCGAGATTTCTGCATTCCTGGGCCCGAATCGCTCAATTCCGCACCACACCGCACCATAAAGGCTTACAATCACGCGAAAGAAGCCTAAACAGCGTATAATTTCAAAACAAAGACGCGGTGCTTGCATAATCGAGGAGATCCTCACCGTCTCGGGGAGCGGCGTGGAGCTCCCGTCGTCGCCCGGGGGAGCGTCGACCTTGTCTGCGCTCCGGGCGGCACTGTCGCCGTCGTCCATCCCGCCCACGCGTGAGCACCGCACGCAGCTCTGAATCTCCGGCGTCCGCTGCTGCTGCTACAGTGGTGGCAGCGCCGGGTGGCGATGGGCTTGCTTCCTCCTCGCGCCCACGGCGCGGACAGGGGTATGGCCTAGTGGGTTGCGCTGGTGGGGAGGTGGTGGAAGAGGAGGAGGCGGCGGTCTGGTCGGCGACGGGGAGCCGGGGAGGAATGGGAGAGAAGAGAACAAACGGGAAAGCGAGAGGAGAGGGGGGATGGAAACTTCTGGACTAGTATCTCGTGCGATCTCTCGACTCCCCGAGACTCTCTTGTGCTGCAGATGATTCCTCCGCCTTCATCGCCAACGGGGAGTTGGATTACAACCTTCTCCTCTGGGATACGTACTTTTGCTTTACGCTTGTCATCAGCGGAGATTCTTCTTCAGGCCTTGTGCCGCCATACTAAATTATAGTTTTCCAACATATTTAAAGAAGGTTTTTCAATGCCGAAAACCAATCCCTGATTGGATGTTTAGGAGTATGGTAGTGTCTGTAACCCACAAAGGGTTTAATGTTTTAATGTCTCATAAAAAGCGGAATATTCTTTAGTCCTGTCGATAGCGAGACGTTTTTAGTGACAATCTCAAGACCTGCCGGATCAGTCTCTCAAACTCAGTATTTCGAAGACGCTCGTGTGCCTGATGCATCCATATCCTTTTTGATCGGCAAATGACCTATCGTCAGCTACCCACTCGACCAAAGGACACCACTGAACATCCTATACGCCCAAAACCGAACCTGGTCAGCGATAGGGGAAGTGTTACTTACCAACCACATCACATCTATGTACTACTTGAAAACTACAAGAAGTTTTGATAGGCTAATACATCAAATGTCACTGAACTAAAGGACATTACTCGACGTGGTCACCATACAACTCTCCATCACTATACGCAATTCACAATCACCAAATATGCATCGGAGGTTCACATACAATCACTCGTCACGATAGAGGTCGTATTTGCCGACATGGTAAGTAGTAGACCCCATCTATTAAGCCTCTACCATCCATATATACTATTTCCCAATAATAATATGAATGGCAAACATGGGTCCATAGCTCAGTGGTAGAGCAATTGACTGCAGATCAATAGGTCACCGGTTCGAACCCGGTTGGGCCCTCTTATTTTGTTTTTTATAATAATTTTTTCACACCATAAGGACTTCCCCTACAATAGAGCGGTCAAAATAATAGGAAAAACTAAATTGCAAAGTTGAAGGGACAAGATTTCAATCCGCTTCACCGACTAGTGAAGGACCCGTCGTTAGCTACCCACTCTTCTATCTATTGTCGACCAAAGGACACCACCGAACACCCTATATGCCCAAAAGCAAACCTGGCCACCAATAGGGGGAAGAGTTGCTTGCAAACAACGTCACATCTATGTACTACATCCGTCGAAACTACAAGATGTTTTGATAGGATATTTTAGCGAGAAAAATACATCAAAGATCATTGAACTTGACATTGTCATCGTACATCATTGGACACAATTCACCCAAATACACATCGGAGGCTTATATAAGATCACTCGCGGTAGAGGGCGGTAGAGGTCGCATTTGTCAACGTGTTAAGTGGTGGACCCCATCTATGAGGCCTCTAACATTCATTCCATATAGGAGTAGACTATTTTCCAACAATAATAATACTGTAATAGGAATGGCTAAATCGTAAAGTTGAAGGGCCAAGATCCCAAATCCCCTCCACCGTGCGCATCGGAGAACTCCCACTGGTCGGCCGGCTTCCAATCCGTCCAGGACGGAGCCCGAGCAGAGCAGGCGAAGAGCAGCCCGCCCGTCGCATCGGAGAACTCCCAGTGCTAGATCCTCCGGTGATCCCCCTGTCGGTCCACTCGTCACCGCCGTCGAGAGCAGCGTCGACTGCCGCCCGTCTCGTCCTAGGCTCGCCGTTCTAGCCACGGCGCGGCACGTCTCCAAAGACAGAGGCAGGAGCCCCGTGAGGCCATTACAGGACACGTGGAGGACCTCCAAGAACCGGAGCGACCCGACGGTCTCCGGCAAGCCGCCTCCCAACGCGCTGCCCGAGACGTGAGGTACTGGCCTCCACAGGTGCCCCGCGTGCGCGTCTGCAGCAGTTCTTGCCGTTGTTGGAGGCGGCGTCTTGCCGCCGGGAGGAAAGCGGAACGCGCGCTGCCGGAGAGCCTCGTTGTGCGCCGGCCGTGGCAACCTCCGTCGGCCCCAGTTGGCCGCAGCGCCGTTGGATTGGCGACCTGTGCAGCTTCCAGCGCCACCGCGACGCCAGGTGGTCGCCTGTCAGTTCGGTATGTTTGATGTATGTTCATGTTAGTAGATGATTCCCTGATGTATGTTAAATGTATAATATGATATGATCCCTGATGTACATTAGATGTATTATAAACTAAAATTTGAAAACTGTAACATAAATCAAAGTGACAGACCTACCCTTACTCCTTTTTACATTGTCATCATGTCATGTATATATGCAGCTAGATGGCTCCATCTAAAAAGCTTGGTTTGCCTGTATATGTATATGGTGAGCAGCTAGATGTACATGTATGTACACACATATATCAACGATGACTATTGATCACACAAAGTATATGTTCCTGTTACTGTATTTTCTCCTAGTGCATTTCCTATTTCGTTAGGGTATGTTAGATGTATGTTCCAGAAAAAAAAGTTAGATGTAGTTCCAAACAGTGAGTATTTCGACATATTTGATACTGATGGATGTGTTCATGAGAGTGCTTCTCATCCCAGTGTTGTGCGCGTAGATGATGGTACAATGGGCACAGTACATGATGCTATTGTTGTGAGTGTCGTACTTTGATGATTAGTTGCTAGGGTTATATTTATTACTGTGTCTGATTTTAAACTTGTATAATACTTTGATGACCTTACTTTTATTTGACATGTTGTCAAGTACCAATGACCCCTTATTTTTATTGTAATATCTAGTCTTTATGATGTTCATAAACTATTTTGTTGCTCACATCAGTGACAAACACAGCAGAAAACTGCAAAGTATAAGTTAAACATCACACTTTCATAATCCAGGAGCATTATAGATTTTTCACCAGACAACTCAGAAAAATAAGCTGAGATGACAGAAGCGGGAAAGAACTGGACTGCAGTTTCTCAGGAGCTTTTTACCACCGAGTTTCTCTGGGGCAGCTAAGCTTAAGCCATTTCTGCATAAGCCCCAGAGGAAAAGAACTAGCCTATAACTTCACAAAACATTATTTGAATCCTAAAAGCTCCCAGTCTCTGCTGCTATGGCATCTGAAATAATTCAGCTTTTTTATCCCCATCCCAACATCGGCCTCTCTCTCATCTTGCAATCCAAACACCCCATTGGTCCAAATGAGACACTTTCGCCCAGGGCACAGAGCCTTCTAGCTCACCAGCATTGGGAACCACTTCTACCAGTACACCTGCATAACGGTCCAAGTAGCATGTTGGAAATATGTATCATAGCACATACTCCAAATTACCCTCATCACAGCAGAAGATACCATATTATTGACTGTACTCCTGCTGTTACTAACCTAGATCTTATATATTGTACATGCTCTTATTTGTGTTATCTTCTTTGGGAAAAAAGGCGATTTATGCATTCACAATTTGTTTTGCTGTTGAAAATACCATTTCTGAAAAGGATTGAGAAATAGAGCACCAAAACTGATAGAAGTAGCGCGGTAGAGATTAAATATTGAACCAAAGGACGACTCCAAGGGTTAAATCGATCAAAGATTTTTGGGAGAGTAAACCCAATGGGCAAAGTCATCGTTCACATGCTTATTAGAGAGTTAAGTTATTTTATCTTGGCAAAATCCCCTCTAGATAAATCATCTGCATGCACAATGAACTTAATCAAAGGCTGATCAGCTTAGGGGAAACTCAGAAAAGCTCATCAACTTTGGCTGAACAGATAAAACCTTCATTCAATAATACATTTGAGGTAATGATCATTAGCACGTGAACTATAAGATAAAAGTATAAGGACAGTTGTACGAAAGAAGAGGGTGTATGATCAATGGCACATTAGAACTTTCTGTTGCACAACTTTGTCGGTGAGCCTAGTCCCAGGGTGTGTAGCGGCATAGTCGAAGAAAGCGTAAATGAAGAACACATAGGTATTGTTAAATGTAGATGTAGATGACACAAGGGAGTATGGGGGATTTACTTACTGCATTCTCAAGCGTAAGTACAGTACAATGTTTGCTGCCTATTTATATACCAAGAGGACCTTCTGGGTTAAAGGGGTAAATGCCACCCTAGAAACCTTCTTTGACTATGCCGCTACACACCCTTGCAACTGGACTCACTGGCAAAGGTTGTGTAAGAAAAAGTTCTGATGTGCATTTGATCATTTACCCTTCTTCGTTACAATTGATCGTATACTTATAAATCAATTCTTAAAGAAAAAATGAACATTTCCCCCAAAGTTGATATGCCAATATTTGAGCCTTTACTGGATCTCCAAACCGGAACAAAGAATGGCGTCAAAGTTTTAGCACCAAGCTGTTAAGATTCAATTGGACAGAGTGACTGACTTACAAGCAGTAACTCCATTCAGTATTAATTCATTAAAATTATTCTGATGGAGCCATTCAGATTTTCAATATTAGGATGGATCAGGTCACACAAGCCACTGAAAACCTGAAGAAACAATACCCAAAAAAGATATACTGAATGTTGATTAATCCATTCCGAATTTCAGATATTAGGATGGATGAGGTCACACAAGCCGTTGAAAACCTGAATAAGGAATGGAGCCAAGTAATTACACAGCTTGAGGTGTGCGTTGCTGCAATCGAATCGTGTGGGGAAATGGGGAAGGGGGCAGAAGAAGAAAGTTCTCTTCCTAGGCTGAACGGTTCTGCGCAGGATTCACTGCAACTGCTCAACGCACTGCAGTGCAGGCTCGATCTTCTAGTAGAGCAGCTACCCACATTTGAAGAAGTGAAGTCTGGCCAGGCAACCTTAGGATCATGGAAGGAAAAGTATCAGAAGTAAGCCACTGTTATGTTCTCTTCCCTTTTCTTTGTTTATATCTGTAGTTTTCGTCCCAATTATTTTTTTGTTTTCAGGCTACGTGCGAGCCTGAGGAATGCTAACTTACAAGCAAAAGCAAATATTAGAAAAGCTGCTCAAACAGAGGTGCGTGTCTTTGCTTCACAAGTTCAGAGTATGCTGCATTAGTTTTGTTCTTTAACTTGAGCAATGCATGCTTGTCTGTAATGTAAGGCACTCTCACTTTCTAATTGTGCTTTCTGTAGAGGGAGCTTCTTCTGGGAGGTGGAGAAGAGTCTACCCTCCGGAGGCAAATTCTCCAGTAAGTTCCAGAACGTGGTAGTGTATCTTGGGAATATTTAAGAAGGTACTTCCACAATGTGTTTGATAATCAGTTCGATTTCATGCGAGTCCTTGCAAATGTAGCACTTGAAAAGACATACAATGAATCACTTATGAATTTCAGTTGTAAGGATGCGTTTGGTTTGCGTTACAATAACTAGTTTAGCTGACCTTAGCTCTGATTTTGTGGTGGTACAAATCTGGTTAGCCTAAATAAGCTTTGATTGGGTTTAATTTAACCCCTCTTAACCCAAGGGTGTTTGGCAGGTTGAGTTCATAACCCAGTCCTTCACTCTTTATCCCTGAACCAAATATGGCCAAACAGAATCAGTTATTCCCTGCCCCCAGTCTTGTAAAACCAGGTTAATGTTCACTCATTGATGGCTTTGTTGACATGGAGGTACTTAAGCACATTAGCCTCTTACATCCCAGTCAACAAGCAGCAATTAAACAAGAAAAAACCCGATTGCCTCTAGTTTGCTGGCTGAACCCCTTCGGAAGACTTGCTCATTCCAACTGCAGCGAACAATCCATATTGACATGATTTGAGATTTAGATAGGATTTTTATGCAGTTCCAAGCACACACCTTGTTTATGAGAGTGCCGATAAGCAAAATCAGTTTTGTTATGAATAATTCATACCAAGATATCATGTTTCTTTAGGATGGATGCATCAAACACTCTCATGTAACTGAATCCAATTGCACAAATTGAACGTGGCAAAGAAATTGAGCAATCCGAACATGAATTGGTAAAAGAAAATGCCAAAATAAGAAGAGAAATCTACGAATTTGACAACAACTACCATGCTTGAATGAGAAGACCCTATTTTTGCTTGGCCACTGGAGGGATCAACAAGCTTGGCTGCAAAATAGCTGCACCTACAAACACTGTGATTTGCTGCCACGACGAGTGCGGATCGAGTGATTCGGTCAGCACAAAAGTGGTTAGTTTCCATGCATGTAGGATCATGTCAGTGGCCAGCCAAGTTATTTGACCGAGTCATGTCTCCGTGGAGTGATTCCAGGAGTGGTGGCGTCAGGTGTGAGTTTAGATGAGGCTAACAGCTTATGCATGTAACAGGTTTGATATATAAGAGAAATAAAGAGAAGAGAAAAATGGGCAGTGAGGGCTGAAGCAAAAATGTAGTTGTTTGTGTCACCAAAGAGAGATGCACCAGCAAAGCTAGCTGCCTTTCTTCTTTGTTGTGTGTGCGCGCATGCATGTTCTTGAGAGAAACAATGAGAGACAAAGGATTGAGTGGTAGAAGAAGAGAGCTGTGAGATGCAGCTCCAACAACTTGTCTTGGCCGTGTGGCCACAGCAGCAGCACCCACCGTGACACATGGCATTTGGTGCTCCATCTCACCTCCTTCCCCCGCTGGCAGTTTGGCTCCAGCTGGGAATGATGGCATGTAATGTGGGCAGCGATAGAGCCATAGAGGAAATGCAGCCATGATGTTGCTAGGGTGACATGCACCGTGGTGTTCACCGGCAATATGGAAGCTTATATTATTTGGACATATGTCCCATCATGTAAATGACACACTAATGCAAGAACCGCCCCTTTGTATCCATTTTTTTATCACATCGTTTCTTATCTGTAGAGCGAACACTAACTTACTAAATGATGTAGGACAAAGGCTGGGATGACATCTGCTGCAGGAAGTATCACTGAGAGCCTTCGTCGCTCTCGGCAGTTGATGGTTCAGGTTAGCACTTCTGCTTGCTTAATTGATGTTGCGTATGTAATGATTTCTTGCTCCTAAGTTCAAAAATAAATTATTGCTGACAGGAAGTGGAAAGAAGTGCAAATACATTGTCAACTTTTGGTATGTTTTCCTGTGTATTTGGTATCCTTTCTTGATAGGTGAACTCCATGTTTTGCTACCATCCCTTGAACACAGTCCATTCATTTCATTTTGGCCATTCATTCCATGTGCCAGAATTGGCAACATAAAGGTTGTTCATATACTCCCGCCGTTCTCTTTTAATCTACATTCTAAACCAAATTTGTGTTCCATATTAATCTGCATTCTAGCTTTTAGTCAATGAGAACACAGAAAACGAGGCGGTCATGCTCTCTCTATTGGATGTCACTACTTTCAATGTTGCTTGGATTTGGCTGTCTACATTTCTAAGTAGTACTAATAAATGCAGTACTAGTTTGTCTGAATTTTGAGTTAGTTCTGTACATTTATGGTTGAGCTTTCCTCACGAATGTGCTGTTTTATATATTCTTGTTTATTAGTATTACGGAAGTATGGCACAGCCCTGTTCTTGTGGGTGTGCCTATATGAATTCCTGTCAGTGTAATGGTGTAGTGCAATTCCAGAACTAACAAATGCCAATTCGCTACCTAATTCTGAACTTATGTACGTAGATGAATCAACAAGCCTTCTCCGGAAGGCGGAAGGCGAATACCAAGGACACCGCTCTTTGCTAATGCGCACCCGTGGTTTGCTCTCCACAATGCAACGGCAAGATGTTCTTGATAGGTAGGTAGAACTTTTGCAAAGCTGAGAGCCAGCTTTATTGCCTATAGGTAGGTATATGCCACCACGGTCGTGTATCCGCCTGTTTGGTGCTGGCAGTTGCGAATACTAGTTCTGGTGGTATACCAACTGACCGTTGCGTTCTGCATTTGATTTCTTATATGGAAAGACCGATTCTGCCTAATAGGCAGTGACCGTATTGTCGACTGGGTTTGTGCCAATTGCTAACTAGAGAATCTGTTTCAGGATCATCCTGACTATGGGGTTCCTTATTTTCTCCCTGGTGGTTCTTTATGTCGTCTCGAGACGCGTCGGCCTGTTGGCACTGCAGCGAAGGCTGTCCGGTGCCATCAGATCAGGTTCAGTATCCGCCGAAGACGTTGCGGCTGAAGCGCGGCACGGACCTGCACCTGCCCCAGCGAATCCCCTGGGCGCCGCTCCTCCAGATTATGACGAGCTGTGATTATTAACTTGCATCTGGGTCGATTTTTTTTGTTTTTTGCTTTAGCTGAAGAAAAGAAAGCGATTGTCAACACCATCAGTTGAGTCAGGCATGTACTAGATGTAGGCGTGTGTGGCCTTCCACGGGGTCTAATCTGAACAATTCGGTGCACTTTTGTCCAGACGTACACTGTACCTTTGTTGTGAAAAGAGACGATTTCCTTAACCAAAAAAGCACTTTATTGGGGGATAAGTACTTTTCTGTGTCTGCCTTTCTTCAGTTTAGAGAAAATAAGTTGGCACGCACGCGTTCATCACAAAGTCAAAGAGAAGCTCTCTATGGCGTGCAGTGCAGTGAGCCATGGCTCATCAGTAATGGCGTGGCTTGCCTATTCATGTTTGCATTGCATGTACTTTCTCCGTTTAGAAATGTAAGATGTTTTAGGTTTGAGAAGTAAATGTATCTAGACAATTTTTAATGTGTAGGTTCAAATAAATAAAGATATCTAGATACATTAGCTTCACTAACCTAAAACATCTTATATTTTCGGGTCTGTTTGTTAGTACTTCCTCCGTTTTAAAATATAAGATGTTTTACTTTGTAAAGCAAATGTATCTGGACTAGTTTTAGTATATAGGTTTACTCATGTTTGGAGTGAATCTACACACTAAAACAAGTCTAGATACATTTTTTTCACAAACCTAAAACATCTTATATTTTGAAACGGAGGGAGTAGAAGAGAACCTCAATAATCCATGTCACGCTGGCTGAGCCAGATGCCAACTTGCAAACCCTAGGCTCCATCGAGTTTGAACTCCGTCGTACCAAAAGCGCGCGCGTCTGACGGGTTGATCTGGACCCGTCGTCGTCCAAGAGGGAGGCGGGAGAGGGCGCCTAACCAAAAGCCACACAGTCACACACCAAAGCCAAAAGCCGCGCAAAAGCGAAAAGACCACTGCCTTGCCTTTACATGCTTTGATACTGAACCCAACGAAACCAATCTACATTTCTTGACGTGTAAGTGTAGAAGGAAACCCCAATAAGCTAATAAGTACATTGACAACCGAGCCCTGACGAGGCGTGAAATATTGTCTTATGTAGAGTAATAATAATCAAATGACACTAATTGTATTTAGAAAATTAGATTCACAAAACATCAGTTTCGTCTAAAAGACGTCTAAATACATTAGTTTCACAAAAGCTAAAATATCCTGTATTTTAAAAGGGAGGAAGTAGAAAATAACATGCAGATATATGGATTACCCCAACATTTTAAACGGGTTTATCCAACTTCGACTCAAAAGACGAGGCCAATCTTGTAGAAAGTGGTTCAATTGTCAAGCATGTTTATCCTGAATTCTGTCGCCAGCACTGTGACTGTTCATCTACATATTCAATTTATATCATCTCGAGTGCTTTAGTCTAATAAGTCCTTATGTTTTCTTAACTAATTGACTGTTGCATCCTAAAAGGTTATGTCACTCTAAAGTTTTACTAGAATTATATCTTTTTACCTATGATAATATTTATCCGCCTTTTTCTGTTTCTAGTCTGGCTACATACCATTTCTGATTCGAATCCATGGTTTGATATATCCGCATTCGAATCAACAACTGGTCATTACCCAACTCCCCTCAGAATCCAAGGAAATAATGGTACAAACAAAAAATCGGTCCGATCTCACAGTTTACACCCCCTTATCATACATCATTGGTAAAATTGGGAATGTCCTTAATTTCCAAACACATGTAACAAAATCTGAAAAGTTTGGCCACACATGCTTTTTCTATATATATAGAAAATATCTCTTCCTCTAGCAAAGCATGCACTATATCTAGAAAATATCTTCCACTCAGAGTAATACTACTACAGATAAGCATGCACCACCGTAATTGGTAACCTATGGCAACATGACACATCGGCTATGCACGGCAAGCTGCCATGCAGACGAAGACACGCTAGATAGAAAAGGCGCTCGATCGGTTGGCATAATTGAGTGACCCCATGCAAAAACGTTGCTCCGAGCAAAAGGTCACGCACCCTCCTTTGCCTTTGCTTGGCAGCGGAGAGAGCCAATGGCCTACGAGATCCTTGTTCAGGGATCAAGACAAGAATCGTACGGCTGGCGTGAAGTGGCCTGACCAGATGTACTGTGCGTGTCGGTGGATACAACTCGATCGCGCGGTGGCAGATGTGCACATGCACATGGTCATTTTAATTTGTGCAAAGTTTTAGTCACTTACTCATTCTAGAGTTTCAACTAGTTTGTGTAATTTCAGCCAAACTTTATATGTGTATTTTTTTTATTATTTGCGTTTTGTATATGTTGCAAATATATATGCCTTTTATTTGTGCAATTGCACTTTCGTACATATGATTTTTTCCCTATTATTTGTATGTTATTATATATGTGTTTGTTGCGTGATTGCAGGTTTATTTCTGTATTTGTACTTAAGTTTTAGTATTGGATACCAAAATTGATTGTGATTTCAATGACGTGCACCCTAGACATTGTACAAAAACTCGACAAGGATTTACTCACCGAATACGAATGTCGAGGTTGCGTGACTCACTCTAGCGTGTGTTGCGTACTTGTGTTACTTTGTAAATAGTTGTAACCTGTTTTGGAAGGAGCTTTTTCAATACTGCTTTAATTAATAAAGTCGGTCGTGGTTGGGTGTATAGATTGAAGAATCTTGCATGGTGACCTCCTTTTCGAAAGGAAAAATGATTTGACTGACTTGTAAAGAATTTATTGCCGTTGGATCCCAAAATTCAAAACATGGCATGAATATGGCCATACAAGTATATATCCGATGCCCGTGCAGTAATTTTAGGAAAATAAAACTCATAAGTGAAATACTATGATCAATGCTTGCTTTATGAAATATACTGCAGTAGGCATGATGACATGAAACATAGCGTTTGTTCGTGCATGCCTCGCCGCGCGCGGCATGCATCTCGGCCCGGCCGTCGTCGGTGTCCACGCAACCATGCATGCATGGAACCTGTAGTCCGGCACCACACGATCTACGCAGCAGCTATGCACACGTAACGCAAGGCGCGGTTGCAAATGAAAGCAAAGCAAAGCTGAGCCGGCCACAACGCCGGCCGGCGAGACGAGCCGACGGCCGGATCAAGCTACACTACACGTACATACGGCGCGCAGCTATAGCTTAGCTAGCACTCCGGTGTGGCGACGGAGTGCTGCATCCGTAGCTGCTGGTAGAACCTCTGGATGAAGTCGTCGCATTCGGCGTCCACGCGCTCGTTGCAGCCGCCGCCTTCCGGCACGACCGGGAACGGCGAGTCGGTAACGCGCAGCGGGCGGACGCCGGCGGGGCTGCGGCCCAGGATCCACGCCACCATCGGCGACGGTGTGGCACCGGGCGCCACCGCTGGCGTGGCCCTTCCGGACTCCACGTCGGCGCTCATCATCTCGAACGCCCGCGCCACCGCGGCGGCGTCCAGGCCTCCGTAGTCGCCACGGCCTCCTCCGCGCCCGCCGCGGCCCTTGAAGGGAAAGAGGCCGTAGTAGTGCGGGTACGAGGGCGTGGTGGTGCAGCTGAACTCCACCTCCCGGGCACGGTGCCCGTAGAAGGACGCCCTGGTGGAGGTGGACGAGGAGGCGGCGATGTGGTGGTGGCCGGCGGTGGGGTGGGCGAGGAGGCCGCGGAGCGCGCGGCCGGCGAGCTTGCCGCGGCCGAGGAGGAGGTGCATGTCCATCGTGAGGCGCTTCCGGCCCAGGCCGCGGCGCAGCATGTGGCACACGGCGAGCACGACGTGCCACAGCCGCCGCGCTAGCCCCGGCTCCATGGGCCGCCGCGCCGGCGTCGTTGCGAGATCCATTATCAGTTTATCTTTGTGATTTGAATTCGAAGCCCTCACAACTCACAAGGTTGTTGTTGATCTAAACCAAGAAAAGATATATAAACCGAGACACCTGAGAGGTTAAGGAAGAGTGAGGGAGTGGTTAGCTTAAGGGATGAGCTTATCTAGGGGATGCTGATGGAATGAGGCAGGCAGGGGGAGGAGAAGAGGGAGGTTTATAGGGAAAGAAAAGCATCAAGGGACCCACTGAAAACACCAACTTAATATGGAAGCAAGGGTTTAGTACTTTGCTGTAACTTATATGCCGTTGTCACTTGTTTTTCAAGTTGGACTTTATGAGGACGCTGTTGCGATAGCTGCTGTTCATACTGGCATTGGTTCTAAACTTCTACTTGTTGATCTGGCCTAAAGTTTTGTTTGACAAGGTCTCTTGATCCTTTATTTTGTTGGTGTGTAAGAATGTGCCAAGTGACACAATTAAGAAATTAATGTAAGCCAATTGTGGGAGTAGTTAACTTCCAAAGCGTTCTTTGTGTTGTCAAGACTTAAAGAAATGACTTTTGGTGACTGCGAATGCACACTTGACTATGATGTTGGAGGAAATTTAGACCGAGGTGAGAACAGCGGCGGCTGGCAAAAAATGACATAGAACAGGCTGAATAGGTCAATGATGTGGGAAGAAAGAAGAAACACAACCACAATGTCCTCCCTTTCTCAGACAGGTCAATTCCAAATGTTTGGAAATTTACCTGTCAAATGGATTTACGTTTTAAATTTAACTTATTTATTTTTTCATGCTATCGATTCAATTGAGAACTGACCAGTTGATGGTTTACACTACCTGCTTTTATCTTCTAATGAAAGGCAAGAACATATATCTCGTGGAAATATCTTTATCACCAAACATGCCAATATATGTTCTTGTGAATTCAATCCTGGTCTTGGTCAAAAGACGAGGCACACAACGACGGTTTCGTGCTCCCGTGTTTAGCAAAAGCTGAGCTTAAATTCCTTAGGGAGCAAGTGAGGAATTTCTTCCCTTCCTTCTTTTTTCCTTTGCTTACTTGGATGCTGCTTGTATTCTTGATTTCTTCTTGGCTTTCGCTAAAGCACGGTCATCCATCAGCTCGGAGCTCAAGGCCATGACCATGGCTTTCCAAAGGCTGATGCCACTTTTGTTGTGTGGAATTACAGTTGTGGACGGCTGGCCGGTTACCTTGCCAGGACTTTGAAAGTTAAAACTGCTCCAAGTAATTAACAATGTTATTTGGAATGGAAGAACTTTTTGAGTTACCTGGACAAGGGGGTCCCAGATCACTGTCTTAAATCAAAAGTTAAGTTCAGCTTTAGTCGAGGGTAACAGTAAATGGGTGGCTTTAGAGGTAGCTTCTATGTCACGTCCCACATGTATACATGTCAGATTATTTGTGTGGGCCTAAAGTACAGCAAGAACACATATGCGTCTGTCTTGGCAACACACCAATTGATCGCCCTTGCATTGCATGGGCAATGCGTCTGATGCCAATGGACTTTTATCAGCAGACCTGGCCATCCATGCCATTCATTGACAACCTGTGTTTTGCAAGAACTGATGGGCTGAGGGAGTAGTGGATCTCACTTTTTACCCTTATTGTAAAATTAATGGTGTTAGAGAATACAACATTTTACTAAGTTCTCTGTTCTTACCGGTACGACTATTTATGTGTATTCGCGCTGTCCGGAAGACGGCCTACCAATGCGGAATGTTGTCGGGGTCCCATAGGGGAGGAGTGCTCCTCGTTCGTCCGGGCCTCCTGAATGTGGTTGTAGACCTCCGCCATCTATCCTGAGCTCAACGGGGTTGGCACCGACGATATGCCGATTCTTCCATCGCTCACCCTCTAGGTGGTGGGGATCCGCATGTACGGAGGCGCCAGGTACTCGGCGTAGTAGAGCGACCACACCTCGTCCACCGTGAGATTGTGCGGCCTCAAGCTGTTGCTCGCCGCTTCACCGGTGCGATTGTGGATTCTATTGTCGCCATGCGACATCTCTTCACTCGGCTTCGCTAGGGTTTGTGTGAGTGAGTGAGATAGAGGAGGCCAGTGGTGGGAATGTACGGGGGGACCGAGATCCCATTTAATGTCAAAGGCAGACGAGGAGGCCTGTGGTGTGCATTAACATTTCCGTGTATAAATCCTGCTTAGTCGCCACGCGGGGAAACCGCAACAATGACGAGATGCCTCACTATGCTCGCCTGGGGATCCACGACAGCTTTTAAAATCTAACATGTGGTTGTGACGACATTAATTTAGCTGACCAACCGTTGTGGCAATGACAAGCATGGCCTGGTATCCAACACAAGTACTAGAGTAAGTAGAAAATTCATTATTAGAGCAACAAGTCATGGAAGATAATTCATCACAAGAAGTAGCAATATTGTGAGTTAAAGAATTACTAGGACTTGCACATGGCAAAATAACATGAGAATTATTTGTGCTAATGTCCATGTGAGACTCACAAGATGAAACCTTTATCATAATAGTCTCATGAGCTAAATTCAGCCTAGCATGGGAGACTAGAACATCCTCAAGAGAGCTTGAGAGTTTTTTATGGCTTTCTTCTAATTTTCCATAATTGCTAGTTAGTAGTTCAAGTTGAGCCCTTAGCTCAACATTTTCCTTTAGAATAGATGCTTCACAAGAAATAGAGTTAGTAGCACAATCATCACTAGTAATAGTGGATATACTAGAATAAGAATTAGTAGAAGACATGGCAACTAATTTTGCATGAGTAGCTTTTAATTCCTCATGAGAAACCAAAATATTCTCTCTTTACTTCTTAAATCCTTCAACCAACTCAAGTAACTTGTCAGATCTTTCCTTATCTTTGAAAAGTTTGACCTCCAACTCTTTATTATTATTCTTCTCCTCGGTGAGATCTTCATTATTTGGACTTGTATCAGCAGACCTGGCCATCCATGCCATATCATTGACAACCTGTGTTGTAGGAACTGATGGGCCGAGGGAGTAGTAGATCTCACTTTTTACCCTTGTTGTAAAATTAATGGTGTCGGAGAATACAATATATTTTACAAAGTTCTCTATTCTTACCGGGTACGACTATCTATGTGTGTTCCCGCTGGCTAGAAGACGGCCTCCTAGCGCAGAATGTTCCCCAGGGCCTCCTGATGTGGTTGTACACCTCCACCGTCTCCATGAGCTCAACGGAGTTGGCACCGACGGTATATGCCGATTACGCCATCGCTCAACCTCCAAGCAGTGGGGAGAAACATGTGAGGGTAGCAACGGATACTCGGCGTGGCAGAGCAACCACACCTTGTCCACTGTGAGATTATGGTGCCCGAAGCTGTTGGCTGCCACTTCACCGGTGCGATGGTGGCTTATATTGCCGCCACACACACACACGCATGCACGCACGCACGCACCCACCCACACGCACACGCACACGCATGCACGCACGCACGCACACACGCACACACAAACACACACACACACACACATGTAAACAGGGTACGATTGATTCCGTATAGCTCGGATAGTTGGCGCCGAGACCCGTCATGGTATATTTATATGCGTCGTACAAATCTGATATACAGCGAGTCGGTTTGGTTAACCATGTCCTAATACAATTCTACTATCGCTAACACCCTCCCTTAATCACAACTTGCTTAAGTTGAGATTATGCTTAAACTCTAAAAAGTTTCGTATAGGAAGCGGCTTTGTGAATCCATCCGCCACTTGATCTTTGGAGGGAACAAATCGTATCTCCAATTCTTTGTTCAGAACTCTCTCTCTCTCTCTGACAAAGTGAAAGTCAATCTCAATATGTTTTGCTCTAGCATGAAACACTGGGTTAGCTGACAAATATGTTGCACCCAGATTGTCACACCATAAACAAGGTGGTTGTCTTGCTTTTACTCCAAGTTCTTCAAGCAATGACTGAACCCAAATTACTTCTGCTGTTGCATTGGCTAGTGATTTGTATTCTGCTTCTGTACTAGATCTTGAGACTGTGGCTTGCTTCTTTGCACTCCAAGAAATTAAATTTGGACCAAAGAACACAGCAAAACCACCAGTGGATCGACGATCATCCACACAACCTGCCCAGTCAGCATCAGAAAAAGCACTGACTAATATGGAATCAGATCTCAAGAATGTTATCCCTGTACCAATTGTTCCCTTGATATATCTCAAAATCCGCTTGGTTGTAGTCCAGTGTACAGTAGTAGGAGCATGTAGATACTGACACACTTTATTTACTGCATAGGAAATATCTGGCCTTGTGAGAGTGAGATACTGAAGAGCTCCTACCATACTTCTGTATTTTGTGATGTCTTCGGGACCCAATGGTTCACCTTCATTGGCCGAGATCTTTTCAGAGGATGACAGAGGAGTGGGCACCTCCTTGGCGGACAGCAAGCACGCACGCCCGAGCACATCTCGAGCATATTTTCCTTGACTTAATATCAAACCATTAGATACCTTCTTTACCTCAATTTCCAGAAAGTAATTTATATCTCCTAGATCTTTTAACGCAAACTCTTTTCTCAAATCCTTCAAGAGAGCATCAATTGCTGCTTGTGAAGAACTTGCAACAATGATGTCATCAACATATATGAGCATGAAGATGGTGATGTGAAGTTTATGATAAATAAAGAGAGATGTGTCAGATTTAGAGGCAACAAAACCATAGCTGATTAACTGAGCACTCAGTCGAGAATACCATGCCCGAGGTGCTTGTTTCAAACCATAAAGAGCTTTATCAAGTTTGCAAACATAGTTCGGTTTATGTTGATCCTCATACCCTGGTGGTTGTCTCATGTAGACCTCCTCTTCCAGAACACCATGCAAAAACGCGTTCTTGACATCGAGCTGACGAAGACTCCATCCCCTGGACACATAGATGGCTAGAACAAGTCTGACTGTTGCAATCTTAACAACGGGACTGAAAGTGTCTTCATAGTCTATGCCATAACGTTGCTTGAAGCCTTTTGCTACCAACCTGGCTTTGTACCTGTCAATGGTACCATCTGACTTTCTTTTAATTTTGTATATCCATCTGCACTCAATAATGTTTTTACCATGCATAGGAGGAACCAATTTCCAAGTACGGTTCTTCATAAGGGCATCATACTCCTCATCCATTGCACTGTGCCACTGCTGACTAGCAAGAGCATCTTTCAACTTTGATGGTTCTTCAGTAGTGGCTGTTAAGCACCAACGCACCGTGCCGTCAGTATAAGTTTTAGGCCGATGTATACCTTTAATAGCACGTGTAGTGGGTCGAAGTGCCACAACAGGTGGCGTAGTTTGGCTTGGTGCAGATGATCCACCAGAACTAGCGCTGGGAGAGACAAGATGTTCCTGCCCACCCCTTTCCGTGCCAGGAGAGCTGGAGGCCGCAGTGGATCCAGTGGCCTCTGGTGTGGCCGGCTGCGCGGTGCTGGAGGAGGGCACACCCGTCATTGGCGCAGAAGATCCTGGAGGCGCAGTCGGAGCAGGGGACCATGCGGGTGTCCCGTGCATTGTGGACGACGATTGGCGCGGTGGAGAGACTCCTGTGCTGGGTACGGGACCATGCTGATGTGCTGCGCCTGGTGATGCCTGACTACTGTCAGTCTCGTGATCCGAGGCTGACGCTTCTGACCCCGCATCGCTGTCTTCTTCTGTTAATATTTCATGTGAGCGCTGTGAGCTCGTTTGAGCTCCGTTTTGACCCAAATTTTCGCCATGTGCTTCAGAACGACGTGTAGAACCCTGCAAGACACCAAGAGGACTAACACCAGAGGAAACATTAGGAGCATTAGCCACGTTAGTATCATCCAATATTGCATGCCCATGTTCAGAATCATAAAGTGAGGGATCTAAGAGAAGAATTTCTTGACGAAGAAGGGCACCGGCATTGGGATGGAGGGCCTAGAACGGGAAGACAACCTCATCAAAGACAACGTCCCGCGATATGTAGACTCGGCCCGTGTAAATTTCTAAACACTTGACCCCCTTATGACGTGGACTGTAGCCTAGGAAGACACACTGCGTAGAGCGGAACGCAAGTTTGCGCTTGTTGTAAGGACGAAGATTGGGCCAACAGGCACAACCAAAGACACGCAAGGAAGAATAGTTTGGTGTGGTTCCAAGGAGACGATGGACAGGGGTATCATGATCAATGACCGGGCTAGGTAAAAGATTAATGAGATAGGTAGCAGTAAGGAACGCCTCGTCCCAAAATTTTAGAGGCATATGAGCATGAGCAAGCAAGGCTAGGCCTACTTCGACTATGTGGCGGTGTTTGCGTTCTGCAACACCATTCTGCTGATGCGCATGCGGGCATGAAACTAGATGAGATATGCCTTGATTTTGGAGATGAAATTTGAGATATTCTCCTCCACCATCGGACTGAACAACAATGATTTTATGATTTAATTTCCGTTCAACAAGGGCTTGAAAGAGCATCAGACTTTTTCTTAAGCAAGGTAATCCAAGTGAATTTGCTATAATCATCGATAAAGCTTATATAATAATCATGTCTACCAACAGAAGTAGGAGCAGGTCCCCAGACATCAGAAAACACTAATTGAAGGGGAGTTGTAGATACACTGGTGGAGATGGGGTAGGGAAGCTGATGACTCTTTGCTTTTTGACACGAATCACACACTGACTCTACTCTAGATTCCTTGATGCAAGGAAGTTTATTTTTGCTAATTATTTGACTAACAATGCTAAGAGAAGGATGACCTAGACGACTATGCCACTTTGCTTGAGATGGTTTGGAGGCGACGAAAGCATGCTTCTGGGATGAGGACACCAAGGATGAAATAAGAGGGTACAAGCCACCAACACATCGTCCTCTATGAATTATTCTCCCTGTGACCTGATCCTTGATCAAAAAATAGAAGGGGTGAAATTCTATGTAAACCCGATTGTCAAGTGTAAAACGATGAACGGAGAGCAAATTTTTAGAGGCATTGGGAACATGAAGGATATCATGGAGATAGAAATTCTGAACAGGGTTGCGAATAATGGAAGAACCAACATGGGAAATCTCCATACCTTGTCCACTGGCGGTGTTGACCCTGTCATTGCCACGGTATTGCTCACGCATGGTCAGGTTGTGGAGCTCTCCAGTTACGTGGTGAGTAGCCCCGGTGTCGGAATACCAGTTGGTATCCACACCGTAGGAGGCGCCATTGGCCTCCTTGTCGTCGTAGGATTCGTCGTCATCATCCGTGAACTGGTACCAGCAGTCTTTCGCCGGGTGACCCTCTCGGCCACAAATCTGACAGGTGACATCAACCCAAGGCGTCATGCGCTTACGAGCGCGTCCTCGTCCACGCCCCCCTCCCAGGGGCGCACGTCCACGGCCCCGCCCTTGGCGAGGAGGACGGTCATCCCGTTGATCACGGTTGTAATCGCGTCGGCCTTCTTGCCGATCGTCGCGGCGATCAGCCCGCCCGTCTCGTCGGTCGTCGCGGGGAGCGCCCCTTCCGTCGGAGTAGTATCCGCGGGGGCGCTGCTGACGGGAAGCAACGTTTGCAGACGTCTCAAAGCCTCCGGTCGTGGCAGATCCGTGTGTGAGGACCTGTCGCTCATTGTGCGCCTGAAGCTGGGCATATAGTTCTTCCAGCGTTGGTGGCACCTTCAAGATCCCATAGGCCTCCACCAGATTATCGTAGGCGGGGCCGAGTCCCGCCATGATGTAGGACACCTGTTCATCCTCCGGAACAGGTTTGCCGGCGGCAGCGAGGTCGTCGGCGATGGACTGCATCTTGGCAAGGTAGACGTCGACAGGGTCTTGAAGACGCTTGGTTGTAGCCATCGCGATCCGAAGATTCGTGATCTTCGAAGTGCTCAGCGAGGCAAACATAGTCTCCAGCGCTTTCCACACGCCTGCGGAGTGCTCGATCCGCATGACGTGCGCCATGACTCCCGGAGAGATTGATCCGAAGAGGTAGGAAAGCACCAACTGGTCACGAGCGAGCCAGGTGGCGTATGCTGGGTTCGGTATAGTTTTTGCCGTCTTGTCGGTGTCCTGCGCCGTCGCTTCGACGGTGATCGACGAAGCGCGACATCGGTCCCATCGAGTAGGCCGAGAAGTTGGGCGCCGCGGATGGCAGGAAGAACCTGGGCACGCCACATCGGGTGATTGGAGCGGGTAAGCTTGTCGGTGGGGGGATTGCCAAGGGATGGCAGGGGCGTGGACGATGAGGTCATGGCGGCGGCGGTGGTGGTGGTTCTGGATGTGGCGGCGAGTTGGGCGATCCGATTTTTGCTCGATACGTCGGGAAGAGTTTAGGCTCTTGATACCATGTAAACAGGGTACGATTGATTCCGTATAGCTCGGATAGTTGGGGCCGAGACCCGTCATGGTATATTTATATGCGTCGTACAAATCTGGTATACAACGAGTCGGTTTGGTTAACCGTGTCCTAATACAATTCTACTATCGCACGCACGCACGCACGCGCGCGCACACACACGCGCGCAAAAAAAAGAAGAGGAGGCCATGCGTCGCCGCTGCCAGCTGGCGGCGTCCTCCGGCAGCGGCGGGTGGTGAGAGGAGGAAGGGGAGGCTACGGTAGCTAGGGTTTGTCGCCTCCCGTGTGCCCCAAGGGACTTTGGCGAACTCATACTGACCTTGGAGTTTTGTATTTTTCTTGCTCTGTCGCTTTTGTACCAGTGATGCTAGCATGTTACACAAGCATAAAAGGATAAAAGTGATTTACAAAATCTTTACATTCTTGACATATATATCCAGTCTAAATCACCATGGATGCACCAAGAATCGATGACACAAGCAAATCGAACCGTCACGTCACATTTCGTCTGGATTTTGATTAATATATCTGATCCATCCTATCCAAAGCAAACCAATTCCAGATTTTCTATGGGACGCTCGAGGCTAATTAGACGTGCGTGCGGTGGTAGGTCTGGGTGCGGGCGAATGCAAGTTGCATCATGGTGCTCCCCAACATGGCGTTTCCTTTGGTGGTGGTCTAAATCAAAATTAAAGCAAATTATAACCAAAGCCACAACACAGACAAAAGCCAATCCATGGCCCCTTGTTTTATGCACTTTTGGCAAACCTGGCATATTTGCCTTTTCTCTTCTCATTGTAGTGGGTTGCGGTTAGCTATTTAGTTAGTACTATCTCCGATCCAAAATAAGTGTCGATGATTTAATATAAACTTGTACTAAAATTAGCGACACTAGTTAGGGATCGAAGACTTGGCCATCGGTGAATATTCCGTACCTCCACCCCAGGCACGTGTCCATGACTCCAAGCTTGCTGAATGGCCCTCCTATGACATGTCATGATAGACAGGGATACTGAAACGGCGATCTAACTGGGACGACAACAATGTCATTAATTGACATCAGTGTTTTGGGCACCAATGTTTAAGATAGTAAAGGTGATGGCTTTGCCACTATGTCTTAGGTTCCGGTAAAAGGGAAAAATAATAAAAGTCAATATAAAAAAATGAACTTCTCAGTGCAATGCATAATTTGAGCCTTACATATTTGTATTGTGTGTGACTTCTGTGGTTGCTTCTTCCATTGGTTACCCACTTGATCGAGTTCATACAGCAAGGTCCTTGTGACCTGGAACTTCTTGTCAACTAAGAACTTCAATTTTGGCGACCATGGTCTACTTTCTTGGTTTGGCCTTTACAAAAAGGAGGCATGCATGAAGAAGAGAGCAAAGGTACATAAAGCAACATGCACATTCCCGTTTCTTGATGCAACTATTTGATCTTCCCCGGATTTTCGATTGAGAAGTATAACCAGATTCCTAAGCAGATAATAGCATCTTCTTAACAAAAACTAACATCCATGAATGGCAATCATGCATGTTCTTTCATTTACCTGACTGTTCGTCATGAGGCGGTTTCAACTTTCATGGCACTAGCAGCATCAAGTGATACGATTAGTTGCTTAACTGTGAGCAAGGTAGTGCAGTTACACTCACCAAGTAAAGCTATGGGTTATTCTTGTGCGATGCATTAACAATCTTCCTCCAAGCACGTAGTTCTTGGCGTATACTCCTATCTACTCCCTCCGTTTCAAAATATAAGATGTTTTAGATTTGTGAAGAAAATAAATCTAGAAATTTTTTAGTGTATAGATTCATTTCAAAATTGAGTGAACCTACATACTAAAACAAGTCTAGATATATTTGCTTCATAAAGCCAAAACATCTTATATTTTGAATGGAGGGAGTATATATTAAGGGAAAGAAATAATTGTCGTACTGTTTAGCTAGTTGTTCGATTGAGCTTATCCATAGACTGCACTTGTTTTGGTAAGGACACATTTGGAAATATAATAGCAAGGCCAACCTTTACTCTTTATGCAAGTATATTCTGGTGCACACTGCTTTCTGTCTTGCTTTTCCCTATTTCTAACTAAATTACTACCACACTAGCTCCTTCCTGCGGTGGGTTTGGTTGGGCCTGCCTTTCCCTTATCTGCTAATAATTGTGGCGCCATTAGCCAGGCATTATTGGGATTTACTTGTACTATGTCATGTCAGAAAGCATGCGCTTATGAAAGTAACTACTCCCTCGGTCCCGAAAAGGATGTCTCAGATTTATCTTAAACCCTATTTAGCACCCAGTGTACCCTACATATTTTATGTTCTCACATTCAGAAATTTATGTTTTGTATACTAATAATTATGTTTATATTCATCAAAAATTCAAAAAAACGATATAAAAATACAATTTATGAGTTATTGTAGTGTAAAAAACATAAAAAAATACACATTTTATGTCGTATTTTTATATGGTATGTAAAAAAAAAA
Source organism: Avena longiglumis (assembly GCA_030063025.1). Taxonomy (NCBI): domain Eukaryota; kingdom Viridiplantae; phylum Streptophyta; class Magnoliopsida; order Poales; family Poaceae; genus Avena; species Avena longiglumis. The sequence goes on along the minus strand of CP125974.1, from coordinate 184,134,394 downwards.
ATTACGACATGTCTAAATTTTTTTATGTTCTTCTTGACTGTCGAGGTTACCATGCTGAGCATGCTGGTAACCATAAACCACTAGCGACGGAACTCCGTTAATTATACATCACATTCGTGACCATCGTGTGTGCAAAGGGAGTATATGCACCATAATCGGACGGTGTGTAGCCTATGCGCCGCAGCCACCATGGGCAGAAAATCCGCCTGGATTGTTACATATAGTTACATTGTTTCGGTAAGGCCACGGATGAACTCCTCAGGTTGTGGCTGTGGGGCACTCTTAATTGTTAACTGGCCTCACCATTAAAGTCTCAAAGTACTTTCACATATCGCAAAGATCTTATTGTGCTCTCTCCACTAGTAAAAAGAGGAAGGAAAAGGCTGCCGTCTTTAATTCATATTCACGGATATCCTTCTAGGTTCTTTAATTAGTTTCATTTTTCTATCTAGCTAGGCAAAAGATAGGGCCAAAAATAATGTTAACAAGATGACGCCTAGCTAGTTGCATATCTATAGGTTAGTAATTCCTCCTCAAACTACAAACGGAACTTCTGGTGTATGATACTTTCAGTCCGATCCTTGTCCAACCGAATTCCGTTTCACATATGCATGGTTGGATGTGCAGCATCCTATGTGAATCGGATAAAAACAATTGTAGGCATAGCTGCTCTCAACTGCAAACGCGAGTGGCTATCAAAACTCAAAAGTGTTGAAGTGTATAAGTAGATTGCACTAGCCATTTCCATCAGTTCGGACTTTTGGTTGCGTTGGCTAGTGCATGGAGCTTGACATGGTATCAGAGCCTAAGGTCTCGAGTTCGAGTCCTGGCTTTCGTAATTTATTCTAAAATTGTTGTTGATCTCTCTTTGTCCACGTATAAGCCTCTTGAGTCATACGTGAGTTTCGCGCGCCGTCGCTTTCTTCCGGTTACACGTACTGACTTCTCCCGTCACACATGAGAGGGGGTGTTGAAGTGTATAAGTGAATTGCACTAGCCCTTTTCATCAGTTCGGACTTTTGATTGCGTTGGCTAGTGCATGGAGCTTGACAAAAAGTAAGATCCCACCAAAACCACACTTATAGTTTATTTCGTGATTTTTAGTCTAAAATTGATCCAAGTTTAAACTGTAAATCATATAATGAACTATAAGTAGGAATTTGGTGGAATCCAACTTGAAAGACAAAAGGTTTTGGATGTTGTGCGCTTCGACACCTCTTGGGTCGGCCACGACAACATATATATGAGAGGTATCTTATCTGGTACGGTTACAATTGTACAAGGGTTACAATAGAAATACAAACATAACTACAAGTCTAACACCCTCCCTCAATCTTAACTGTGCTCTAAAGAATTCAGGAGATTAAGATTGCGGCGACAACCCTCAAACTGAGGTAGTGGTAACGGCTTCGTGAAGATGCCAGCAAGTTGATCTTTCGAAGAGATGAACTTGATCTGAAGCAACTTCTGTGAAACTCGTTCTCTGACAAAGTGATAGTTAACTTCGATGTGTTTTGTTCGGGCATGAAATACCGGATTCGAAGAAAGGTATGTAGCACCGATGTTGTCACACCAAAGAACATGTGGATGATACTGAGATACTCCCAACTCTCGACAAAGACTGAACCCAAATGAGCTCAGCGGTGGCATTGGTAACTGCTTTGTATTTAGCTTCAGTACTACTACGAGACACTATAGCTTGTTTATGAGTACTTCAGGCGATCAAATTAGGACCATAAAACACTGCATATCCCCCCGTGGATCGCTTGTCATCTGGACTACCAGCCCAATCTGCATCAGAAAACGCCGAGAGAACACCAGAAGGAGCAAGCCGAAGGTGCAGACCCAGAGCAGCAGTTAACCGAACATAACGTAGAATGCGTTTCATAGTTGTCCAGTGAGTATCTCGAGGATCATGAAGAAACTGGCACACACTGTTAACCGCATAGGATATATCAGGACAAGTAATTGTCAAATACTGCAAGCCACCAACAATACTGCGATACTCAGTAGCCTCATCCGAAGAGAGAAGAGTACCATCAAGTGCAGACAGTCTATTAGAAGCTGACATAGGAGTTGTAGTAGTCTTCACTGAAGCATACCCACACGATGAAGCAAATCCTGGGAGTACTTCTGCTGAGTGAAGTCAAACCGTCATTAGAATGAGATACCTCCAAACCAAGGCAATAATGAAGCCGGCCAAGATCTATAATGGAAAAATCTCCACTCAAAGCAGAAACAAGACGATCCGCAGCAGATACCGACGAGGTTTATATGTGTCATCTACATACACTAGCAGGTACATTGTGACAGTAGGACGTTGTAGCAAGAACAAAGACATATCAGCTTTTGAAGGAACAAATCCATGTGCATGAAGGGCATCACCAAGACGTGTGTGCCAGGCAAGAGGCGCTTGTTTAAGACCATAAAGAGCCTTCACCAAGCGACACAAATGCTGCGGACGAGTAGGATCAACGAAACCAGGAGGCTGACACATATAAACCTCTTCCTCAAGGACACCATGGAGAAAGGCATTCTGAACATCCAGCTGTAAGAGACCATCCATGAGTCACAGTAAGAGACAACAACAAACGAATAGTCGTAGGCTTGACCACAGGACTGAAAGTATCCTCATAATCAAGACCATGACGTTATTTGAACCCGCGAGCAACAAGCCGAGTCTTGTACCTTTCAATAGAGCCATCATCATGTCGCTTAAATTTGAATACCCACTTGGAATCAATAATATTGACACCAGTCTTCGGAGGAACAAGACGCCACGTATCATTTTTCAGCAAAACCTGATACTCTTGTTCCATCACAAACCGCAGGTGAGGGATATACACAGTGCAACCTAATAATGATGGGGTTCAGCAATAGGATCAGACTCAGAATGTGCCACACAAGCCGCGAGCCATGCAACCCTGCCATCGGTGCGTTCTCGCGGACGAACAATACCGCTCTTGTTGCGAGTGTGAGGGCGCAGAACAACAGGAGCAGCCAGCGAGGTCGAAGTCAAAGGAACTGTCGATGTGGATGGGGGCGTTGAACTCTGCTCAGAAGCATAGGAGGCTGGCGTAGTAGGCGTGTGCGACCCAGTATAGGGCGGCTAAGGCGACTGCATGGGCGATAGGGAGCCAGTGGGTGGCAGGAGCACCAGCGTGCCGCCAACATCTAGCTTCCATATAGGCGAGGGCGACGAAGGCGAGCTTCCAAGAGGCGGACCAGTAGATGGTGGCGACTACGGTCCGGGCGATGACTACGGGACGGGCGACGCGGGCTTGGCCGGTGTTGCCGGAGCCGGGCGCGAGGCAGAGGCAGGCGTAGCCTCTACATGCCCTATCCATGGAGTAGGAGTGACGTGATCGACGTGTTCCGTCAAAGCGGCCACAATATCAGCAGGAGGGTCATCCAAGAGAAGAAACAGAGCACATCTACCAGTTCATGCACCATGGTTAGACAACAAAGAAGGCGAATGTGCAACATCTACAAATTGGTCAGGCAATATAGGAGATGAATGCAAAGATGGTGTAGATATGGTGGCAGGAGTTGGAAGATTGGAAAAAAGGAAAAACATGCTCATCAAAGACAACATCACGCGAGATATACACACGATTTGTTGGGACAAGAAGACAATTATACCCTTTGTGCATCGAACTATACCCAAGGAAGACACATTTTTTAGAACGGAACTCAAGCTTGCGACTATTATAAGGACGGATATGCGGCCAACACGCACAGCCAAAGACTTTAAGAAAGGTATAATTGGGAGTCTCATGAAGCAAGAGTTCAAGCGGAGTTTTCATACCAAGGAGCCGTGAAGGAAGCCTATTGATAAGAAAACAGGTTGTAATAAAGGCATCACTCAAAAAAAGAAAAGGAATAGAAGCATGAGCTAACAAGGTTAAACCAGTCTCAACAATATGATGATGCTTTCGTTCGGCTGAACCATTCTGCTGATGTCTATGAGGACAAGACACACGATGCAAAATCCCAAGTTTCTCGCAGAAGGTACTTAGATTGCGGTACTCACCCCCCAATCCGACTGTACATGAATAATTTTGTGCTAAAGGAGACGCTCAACATGTGCTTGAAATTTAAGAAAGACATCGAACATATCAGAGTTGCGTTTAAGAACATAAATCCAAGTAAACCTACTATAAGCAACAATGAAACTAACATAGTCATCATGACCACTAACAGACATCTGGGTAGGACCCCAAACATAAGAAAACACAAGCTCAAGAGGAGTTTTGACTACATGACTAGAAACAGAAGAAAGGTAACTAGTGACTCTTTCCCTGCTGACAAGCATCACATACTGAAATATTTTTATTACTAGAGACGGACAGTAAATCATGACGATAAAGAACATGGCGGACAATGGGTGTGGCAGGATGGCCAAGACGAGAATGCCACTATGATGGGGACACTCGAACACCACTGAAGACTTGGTGGACAGCTAGGGAGACAGGTCACGGCACATCAAGCGCATATAGTCCATGGCGGAGTCGACCTCTAAGAAGTACGTCCCTCGTAGCCCGGTCCTTAATAAAAAGAACAAATGGGTGAAACTCACAAAACACGTTATTGTCATAAGTAAGCTTAGGAACAAAGACCAAATTACGTGCAATTTTGGGGACTCTAAGAACGTCTTTAAGATACAACTTCCGAGATGTATGTGTAAGAAGAGATGCCTGACCAATATGAGAGATGTGCATACCTACGTCGTTGGATGTCTGAGCCTTGTCGTGCCTGTGGTAGGCCTCATGCATAGCGAGCTTTTCCATCTCACTTGTTACGTGATTAGTAGCAACAATGTCCATGTACCAGGTGGGATCAACAGTATATGACGGAGTATGCCCCTGATGCTGCGTCATGTTGGCTTGACGCTCATTGCCCTTGCCGTTGTTGCCAAGACCAAGGAAATCAATCTTCAAGCGGTGATGGCAGCGAGATGCGATGTGACCAGCAAGACCGCACAACTGGCAGGGTGATACGCCCAATTTGCATCACCTTTCTATATCATAATTTACCTCTATTCATTGATATATGTCTTATTATAAGGTATTACTTATGGCTTTTCATCTGTTTATGCATGTTGGATGATTCTTGGAGGATGAACTGCCGGAGTCTGGATTTTGATGGAAAAGAAGGCGTTTCGGTGCAATTTCACGAAGATCATAAAAATACCAGAAAATATTATTTTTCTAGAACATTGAGAAAGCCAGAAGGAGGAGCGAAGAGGGGCCGCAGGGGGCCCACACCCCCTAGGCGTGGGTCACCCCGGGCACGCCTAGGGCAGGTGTGGCCCACCTGCCTGGCTCCCGACTCCGCCCCGTTCTCCTATATCTTCCCTACGGAACCCTAAGGCTAGGAGGGCGACCACAGATAGATTTCCGCCGCCTCTGGGGGTGGAAAACACCGAGAGAGAAAGATCTCTCCGGCAGACTGATTTCTGCCGAGGGAATTCCTTCCCGGAGAGGGGAGACCGTCGCCATAAACACCATCATCAAGCTAGGCTTCATAGGGATCATCATCATCATCATCCACACCGTCATCTCCACAAGCACCATCATCACCACTCCATCCCGCTGTAACAATTGTGTTGGATATTGCTTAGTTCATTAGGGGAAACCTTCCCGGTGTTAATTACTATTGTAGTTGATGCTTGTGAGTGGAACCATTGGATTATTGTTTATGTTCAGATTGTTATACATTACCATATCATGTTTGATCTTGATCCATATGATGTATTGTGAGTAGTTCGTCTAGTTCTTGAGGACATGGGAGAAGTCATATTGTTAGTAGTGGATTTGTATTGAGTTATTATTCAATGGTTTAGTATTTAAGTTGTGGTCCTATTCTTCTAGTGGTGTCATGTGAACGTCGACTACATGCTACTTCACCTTTTATGGGCCTAGGGGAATGCATTGTGTATTTGGCTACTAATTGTGGGGTTCTTGGGATGTAAACTCGAACCCCGTTAGGACACCTTTGCACAAGGGAGTGTAGGATCTCGGAGTTTAAGGTTGTGGTTAGATTTATATCTTAATTACTTTCCTGTAGTTACGGATGTTTGCAGGGGGTTTAATCACAAGTATGTATTAGTCCAAGTAAGGTCGGTATGTTAGCACAGGTTCACCCACACAACACTTACAACACCAGAGAAGAGTACTCAGTTATTTGAAGCGAAAGCACTTGACAGAATCCCCATGTGTCCTCGAGAACGTTTGGTCCTTATAAGTATTTCCACTGGCTTTTCCTTTGCTAAGAAAGGATTGGGCCACTTGCTCCGTTTGTTCGTTACCTTTGTTACTTGCTCTTTGTTTTGTTGCCTTATCAGAAAACCACCAAAAATCCGTTTGCTAAGTATTCATAGGGATTTCCTGCTCCACACCACTGTTCAGCACCTTTTGCTCCTCGTTGGGATCGACACTCCTATTTATCGAAAGTACTGCGATACACCCCCTATACTTGTGGGTCATCAAGACTATTTTCTGGTGCCGTTGCCGGGGAGTGAAGCGCTATTGAAGAGTGGAACTGGTAAAGGAAACTTCTACTGTGAGTATTGCTTTTGTTTCTGTTTGTTGCTTTGTTTCCAATATGGATAACCCTCTTGGTTTTCTGATTGGGAGAACTACTACCACTGAAAGGGTAGTAGAGGAACCACCACCTGTTGAGATAAATCCTTTTAAGATACCTACAAGTATTGTTGATCGTGTTATGGATAATTATTATTTAGGGGATGGAACTGTCCATCCTAGTGATCATTTGCTATTTATCCATGAATTATGTGGGTTGTTTAAGTGTACAGGTATCACAACTGAATAGGTGAAGACGAAGTTACTCTACATATCCCTGAAATGGAGAGCTGAAGAATGGTATAAGTTGCTGAAGAATGGACAATCCATGGAATGGGAGGAGATGGCATCTCTCTTTTACTCTAAATTTTATCCTCCTAGTGAAATTCATAAGGATAGAAATCTTATATATAACTTTTGGCCTCTTGATGGAGAGAGTACAACTCAAGATTGGGGGAGATTGAAGTTACTAATGCTTAAATGTCCTATTCATGAACTCCCTAACAATATTATTCTCAATAACTTTTATGCTAGGATTTCTCTTCATGATAGAGATTTATTAGATGCTTCTTGTGCTGGATCATTCACACACATGAAGGAAGAAGCTAAATGGGATTTACTAGACCGTATTCAAGAGAACACTAAAGCTTGGGAGAATGACAAAGGAAGAAAGTCAGGTATAAACTATGATTATGAATGTATTAAATCTTTTATGGGAACTGATGGCTTCCGTGATATTAGTAATGAGTTTGGTCTTGACCCTCAAGTTCTTGCAAAATGTTTTAATGCCTTTGCCTCTTACATTGAAATTCCCAAGAAAGAGTGGGAAAAGTACCATGCTCCTTATAAAGACACTGTTACCCATGTTCCTTCTAGCATGGGGGTTTGTACTGTTGATCCTATTTTTCCTGAACCTTATGTTGAGAAAATCCCTTTTCCTGCCAAGGTAAGGGAACATTTTATTATAGCTAATGTGGTTAGAAAATGTGCAAAGAAAACTGTGGAGCCCGATGAGCTTATTGATATTGAGCCTGTGGTAGCTATTGTGAAAGATCTTGTCACTAGAAATATAGAGTACGAGCACATTGTCTTCTGTGAAGACGCTACTAATATTGTTTCTCATCCTAAAAGAGCTAGGAAAGCTAGTGTCCCTGTGCTTTCCGTGAGAATTGGTAATCATAGTTATTATGGTTTATGTGATATTGGTGCTAGCTCTAGCGCTATTCCTTATGAGCTTTACATGGAAATTATGCATGAGATTGGTCCTTGTGAGCTTGAGGACATTGATGTGGTTATCCACCTTGCTAATAGGGAGCAAGTTTGCCCCATTGGCATTGTAAGAGATGTGGAGGTCCTTTGTGGTAAGATTAAATATCCTGTTGATTTTCTAGTACTTGGTAAAGAAGCTAGTAAAACCTATCCTATTATCTGTTGGAGATATGTCCAAGAGACAATAATAAAGTGGTTATTATCATATCTTCGTACTTATGATAAATGTTTACATACCATGCTATAATTGTATTAACCGGAAACATTAATACTTGTGTGGTTTATAAACATAAAAGAGTCCCTAGTAAAGCCTCTTGTTAAACTAGCTTGTTGGTTAATATATGATCATGGTTTCCTGATCATGAACATAGAGATGTTATTAACAACAGGGTCATATCATTAGGAGAATGATGTGATGGACATACTCCTATAGTTAAGCGTAGCATAAAGATCAAGTCATTTAATATAGTTCACTTGCTATAAGCTTTCTGATACATAGTAACCTAATTCCTTCGACCATGAGATCATGCTAATCACCATCACCGGAAGGATGATTTGATTACATCAAACACCACACCATAACTGGGTGGCTATAAAGGTGGCATTGAGTGTTCGGAAAGTATGTGTTGAGGCACATGGATCAAGATTGGGATTTGTCCATCCATATGACGGATAGATATACTCTAGGCCCTCTCGGTGGAATGTCATCCAATTAGCTTGCAACATGTGACTGGCTCACAAGGGATCGCATACCACGGGAACGAGAAAAGAGTACTTATTGGTAACGAGGTTGAACTAGGTATGCAGAGATACCGACAATCAAACCTCTGATAAGTAATGTATCATGAGACAAAGGGAAATTGGTATCGTATGTAAATGGTTCATTCGATCACGAAGTAATCGTAGAAATATGTGGGAGCCATATGAATTTCCAGATTCCTCTATTGGTTATTGATCGGAGAAGAGTCTCGATCATGTCTGCATAATTCACGAACCGCAGGGAGACACACTTAAGGATTCGATGTTGTTTAGTAGATATGGAATGTGAGTAAAGAGACCTAATGTTGTTGGGAGTCTCGTATGGGATCCGGGATATCACGAGGAGATCCGGAATGGTCCAGAGAATAAGATTCATATAAGGAAAGTCCAATTTCAGAGTTCGGGAATGATTCCGGTGTTTTCACCGGAATGTTCTAGAAGGGTCTATAAGGTTCACCGATCCGTAAGAGGAAGAGTACATGGATGTGTCATGACAAAGTGTAATGGTTGCATCATGTCCTAGGTCACTTGGCTGGACACTTGGAAGAGAGAAATCAAACTCCAATTTTAAAGTCAAAAAGGCAGTTTGAAAAAGTCAAACCCCAACATGGTTTCCGAGTTAGGGAGGGTTTCCACCTGGGTTGAGAACACCCTTGGACGCCCCCCACCTATATAAGGAGCGGTAGGGGCGTACCCCAAGGTATCCCCCTTGCCCTAGGCGCCCAAGAAACCCTAGGTTGGCCACCGCCCTCCTCTCTAGTTGCGACCAATCTAGATCTCCTCTAAACCGCTACCAACTAGCTAAACTCTAGTTGCTAGCTACCTCTAAACCTTGGCCCTCTAAACCCTAGATCGCTGGGGCTCCCTCTACTCCACCATACTCGCTCCGGCTTAGGCGAAGCCCTGTAGGATCTCCCCTCTACTTCTGACACCACGTCGTTGATGGGTTTCGCGGCATAGTAAATCAAATTTTTCTACGGATGCGAACAGAGGGAAAGCCAAGATCTAATCTATGAGATGCAAACAACGAGAGAGATTGGATTAGATCTTCATACCCTTGAAGATTCGCACAGTGGAACATTCGTCGGAACGTGGGTGATGTAGTCGTACTCGCTTCTCCTCCTCGCGATCCGATCCGATCTAGCACCACAAGTGGCGGTGCCTCCATGAGATGCACATGTGCAGCACCTTGACGTATCCTCCTTCCTTGGTCCAGCAAGTATGGTGGAGAGATGGGTTGGATCTACAACGCGACGGCGCGGTGCAATTGGTGGAGAATTTCTGCAGCAGGGCTTCGCCTGGCGATCGGGAGGAGGGCAGCAGGGAGGCTAGGGTTGGAGGGGAAGGTGTGGGGGGTTGGTGCGCCCCCATACCTCTATATATAGAGGGGTGGGCGCAGCCCTAGCCCCTCCCCCAAGCCAAGGCCGGCGGCCCCAAGGAGGAAGAGTGGGGGGCAAGGAAACCCCCCCTTCTAGAAGCTCTATCTAGAGTTTAAACCTCTCTTGGCCGGCTGGGCCCTATGGGGCCTTGTGCCCCTGGCCAAATGCAGCCAGGGCACTCCCTCATAGGCCCATGCCCCCTCCCGGAAGGTGTGTCCACGTTGGTCCCCTTCCGGAAGGTTCTAGAAGCTTCCGATACAATACCGATTAACTTGAACAATTCGAACTCCAAAACTGCCTTGCCTTATATGAATCTTATTCTCCGGACCACTCCGGAACCTCGTGATGTCCCGGATCCCATCCGAGACTCGAACAAAACTCATAAACCAATTATCCAATCTATCCTAGCGTCGAGACACGTTAAGTGTGTGACCTGCGGGTTCGAGAATATGCGGACATGATCTTCTATCAATAATCAACATCGGGTCTGAAACCCATATTGAATCCCACATTCATCGATGATCATATCGGATGAACCACGATGCCAGATTCAATCAATCCCATATATATATATTCCCTTCGTCTCGCGATATTTTACTTGCGAGATTCGATCGTCGGTGCCGTCATACCTAGTTCAATCTAATTAACGGCAAGTACTTTACTCGTTCGTAATCCGATATCACTTTGTGATTAACTCCTTAACCACATGCTTGCAAGCGGTGTTGATATCGATTACCGAGTGGGCCCGAAGTATATCTCTCCGACTTGGGAGGGACAAATCCCATCTCGATACATACAACCCAACAGATACTTTCCGATCACCTGAGAGACACCTTTATGATCACCCTCTCATAGGAAAACATTTGATGACCTCAAAGCTTTCTTCCGATACCAGGGAGTTGCATTAGACATAAGAAAAGCGTCGCAAAGACGAACACGATGACACGATCTAATTGCTTCGCTTAGTTTGGGTCTGTCCACCATATCATTCTCCCAATGATATGATCTCATTATCAATTGACAACTCATGTCTATGGTTAGGAAACCTTAACAATCATTGATCAATGAGCTAGTCCATAGAGGCGTACTAGGGACATGGTGTTGTTCACAAACCACACAAGTATTAAAGTTTCCGCTTAATACAATTCTAGCATGGAATATAAACATTATCATGAACAAGAATTATAATAATAACATCTTTATTATTGCCTCTAGGGCATAATTCCAACAGTCTCCCACTTGCACTAGAGTCAATAATCTAGTTTACATTTGGCAACAATCTCACACCCATGGCAATCGAGGTGCGATCATGTTTTGCACGGAAGAGGTTTAGTCAGCGGATCTGCGACATTCGGATCTGTATGTACTTTGCTAATCTTCAGATCTCCATCGCTATATAATCTCGGATTATATGAAACTTATGTTGATATGCTTGGTCTTTGGATGATATCTTGGTTCCTTAGCGAGTGCTATGGCGCCGGTGTTGTCACACAATATCTCCATGGGTCCAATGCACTTGGAACCACGCCAAGCTCGATGATGAAGTTCTGATCCAAACTCCTTCACTTGGCAACCTGCGGCAGACCATGTATTCCGCTTCTACTATAGATCCCGCGATCACGCTTTGCTTGCAGTTTCTCGACTCAGCTCCTCCATTCAAAATATACATGTATCACCGTTCGAGATTTAGAATCATCCTTGTCGATTATCGAAACTAGCGTTGGCGTAACCTTTTACGACGGTATTCATCACACCCATAGACTAAGAACATTTCTTTAGTTCTATTTAGGTACTTTAGGATGTTCTTCACGGCTGTCCAGTGTTCCACTCCTGGATCACTTTGATACCTGCTCGTCAAACTAAGAGCATTGGACACATCCGGTCTAGTACACAACATGGCATACATGATCGAACCTATGGCCGAGGCATAAGGCACTTTGCTCATAGCTTCCCTATCATTTACCGTAACTGGACACTGAGCCTTGCTCAATATCTTACCTGACAACATAGGCACTGAACCTTTCTTTGCCTTATCCATTCTGAACCTTTTCAGAACTTTGTCTAGGTATGTACTCTGGCTTAAAGCTATCAGGCGTCTTTGTCTATCTCTATAGATCTTGATGCCCAACATATAAGCAGCTTCACCTAGGTCTTTCATTGAAAAACACTTGTTCAAATAACTCTTCACATCGTTAAGCATGTTGATGCCATTTCCAATAATCAATATGTCATCCACATATAGTACCAAAAACGTCACCGAGCTCCCACTCACTTTCTTGTAGATGCAAGCTTCGTAGCAATTTGGAACAAATCCAAAGCTCTTGATCACTTGATCAAAACGAAGGTTCCAACTCCGAGATGCTTGCTTCAGTCCATAAATAGAACGCTGAAGTTTGCATACTTTATCAGCATCCTTAGGATCGACAAAACCTTCGGGTTGCATCATATACAACTCTTCATCAATGTTGCCATTGAGGAACGCAGTCTTGACATCCATCTGCCATATTTCATAATCATTAAATGCAGCAATTGCTAATAAAATCCGAATGGACTTAAACATCGCTACGGGAGAGAAAGTCTCATCGTAGTCAACACCTTGAACTTGTCGAAAACCTTTCACGACAAGCCGTGCTTTATATACGGTAACATTACCATCCGTCCGTTTTCTTCTTGAAGATCCATTTGCACTCAACGACCTTTCGATCGCTAGGAGGGTCCACCAAAGTCCATACTTGGTTTCGCTCATGGATGCCAATTCGGTTCATGGCTTCTAGCCATTTCTCAGTCTGGGCTCATCATCGCTTCCTCATAGTTCGTAGGTTCACGTCTTCTACTAACAAGACAGTCAAGACAGGGTTGTACCCACTCGGGAGGGCACTCGTCCTTGTCGACTGCGGCGTTCGATGCAACATCGTCGAAGCTTCATGATCCTTGTCATTAGCTTCCTCTATTGTTGGTGCGGTGACCTTTGGAACAATTTCGGTGCGCTACTCTCCAATTCAAGAGAAGGTTCAATAACCTCGTCTAGCTGTACTTTCCTCCCACTCACTTCTTTCGAGAGAAACTCCTTCTCAAGAAAGGAACCGTTCTTTGCGACAAACACTTTGCCTTCAGTTCTGTGATAGAAGGTATACCCAATAGTTTCCTTAGGGTATCCTATGAAGACGCATTTCTCCGCTTTGGGTTCGAGCTTGTCCGGCATCAACTTCTTGATGTAAGCTTCGCATCCCAAACTTTAAGAAACGACAACTTAGGTTTAGCACCAAACCAGTGTTCATACGGTGTCGTCTCAACTGATTTAGATGGAGCCCTATTTAAAGTGAATGCAGCGGTTTATAATGCATAACCCCAAAATGATAACGGCAAATCAGTAAGATACATCATTGATCGGACCATATCTAATAGGGTTCGATTTCGGCGTTCAGACACACCATTGCGCTGTGGTGTTCCGGGTGGCGTGAGTTGTGAAACGATTCCACTTGCTTTAAGATGCGTGGGAAAATCATAACTGAAATATTCACCTCCACGATCGGATCGTAGAAACTTAATCTTTCTGTTACGATGGTTCTCCACTTCATTCTGAAATTCTTTGAACTTTTCAAACGTTTCAGATTTATGTTTCATTAAATAGATATACCCATATCTACTTAAGTCATCGGTAAAAGTGAGAAAATAGCGATATCCACCGCGCGTCGAAACACTCATCGGTCCGCATACATCGGTATGTATGATTTCCAACAAGTCCGTTGCTCGCTCCATCATACCGAGAACGGTTTTGATCATCTTGCCCATGAGGCATGGTTCGCATGTGTCAAATGATTCAAAATCAAGAGACTCAAAGTCCATCGAATGGAGTTTCTTCATGCGCTTTACACCAATATGACCTAGACGACGGTGCCACAAATAAGTAGTATTATCACTATCTACTTTGCATCTCTTAGCCTCAATGTTATGGATGTGTGTTTCATCCCTTCGAGATCTAGAAGAAATAAACCATTCACAATAGGTGCATGACCATAAAAGATGTTACTCATATAAATAGAACAACCATTATTCTCCGATTTAAATGAATAACCGTCTTGCAATAAACAAGATCCGAAATAATGTTCATGCTCAACGCAGGCACATAATAACACTTATTAAGGTTTAAAACTAATCGAAGGTAAAACTAAGGAGAGCGTGCGGCGCCATCACATCAACTCTTGATCCGTTGCCAACGCCAGATCGTCACCTCATCCCTCGCAAGCCGCCGTCTATTCCGTAGCTCTGTTTGAGTTACAAATATTAGCAACCGAAGGTATCAAATACCCGGCACTAGCGAGGGCTAGTAAGGAAAACATCAATAACATGTATATCAAATATACCTTTGATGGTGCCGCCTTCTTGTCCGCTAAGTACTCGAGACGATTGCTTCCGATGACCCTTGTCCTTGCAATAGAAGCACTCAGTGTCCGGTTTAGGACCAGACTTGAGCTTCTTATCAGCAGGGGCAACACGCTTGCCGCCGCCTTTCTTGAAGGGCTTCCTTGCACCCTTACCTTTCTTTAAGGTGAGGGGCTTGTTGACCATCAACACATGATTATTATTTTTGATGTTCACCTCCGCTACTTTCATCTTAGCAAAGAGCTCAGTGATCATATCAGTGGAACCAATCTGATTGTGATCAACTACAAAACTTTTGTAGCTAGGAGTGTCAATCTTGAGCTCCTCCGGAATCTTGCGATCCGGTTGCTCAAGGCGTTGAGTGTAGCCCGTCATCTCAATGGCGTGCTCACTAACGGAACTCCTTCCTCCATCTTGTAGTTAAAGAATTTCTTAGAGATCTCATATCTCGAGCGGGCTTGAGTCGAAACATGTTTTTCAGCTCCTTGAGAATCTCAAAGGGCGTGAACTCCTCAAAACGATTTTGAAGATCCGATTCCATAGCATACAACATGGCGATCTTAATCAAATCATAATCATCCTTGTGGTGATAAACAGCTTTTCATCGGTAGCATCTATAGCAGGCGTCACCTAAGCTTTCTCAAGGACATAGTCCTTTTGTCCGCCAATGAGAATGATTCTCGAGCGGAACCATTTGGTGAAGTTAGACCCATTGTTTCTAAGCTTTTCTATCTCAGCAAAACGTTGAAGTTGAAGTTGGACTTGGCCATGTGATCTGATATTTGCAAGTACAATTTAGACTATGTTCATGATAAATAGTTCAACTTAATCAAATTACTAGATGAACTCCCACTAAATTCAACATCCCTCAAGTTGTTTAGTGAACACGATCCAAATTCACCACACCTAATCCGATCATCACGAGAAGAGATGTGGTTTCAATGGTGGACAACGAAGTGTCGATCATATCATTCATATGACTCATGCTTAACCTTTCGGTTCTTGTGTTACGAGGCCATGTGCGTACATGCTAGGCTCGTCAAGTTAGACCCAAGTATTTCCGCGTGTGCAAACTGGCTTGCACCCGTTGTATGGCGTAGAGTCTATAGCACCCGATCATCACGTGATGCTTGGACACGAACTTTCATAGCGGTGCATACTTGGGGAGAACACAGTTTTTATCTTGATCTTTAAGTGAGGAATCATCTTATAATGCTATCGTCGCGATCTAAGCATAATAAGATACATAAAAGGATAAACATCACATGCATATAACTTTAATGTGACATGGTATAGCCAATCTTCGCGCAATGATCTCCATCTTGTGCATTCCGGCATGATCTCCATCACTCCACCATGATTGCCTCCACCACGAATAGCAACTACAACTATTGCTAACTACTTAGCGATAAAGTGAAACTATTACATGGCGCATAAGAAGTTGACACACGGGTCATACACAATTATAAAGACAACCATATGGCTCCTGCCGGTTGTGTACTCATCGACATGCTAGTCGTGAAACATTACAAAACATGATCATCGCATACATTATACACATCACATCTTGGGCCATACCATATCACAGAAAACACTCCCTGCAAAAACAAGTTAGACGCCTCTACTTTGTTGTTGCATGTTTTACGTGGCTTATGGGAGTAGATGCTAAGAACGATTCTTACCTACGGAAAGCCACAACGGTGATATTATGGTTGCCAAACTCCGGTGTTAATCCCATGACAACTATAGTGAGACAAACTGACATCCACCAGCCGCATGTGTGGAACAAGCCACACGTCAAGTGCGGAGCCGGTCTCGCGAATGACGTTGCGTAAGGTTGGCCTGGACCGCTTCAATCTCACTATCCCGCGTCATAAGAAGAACACAAACAAGAGGCTTGCAACATAAAACATCAACGCCCGCAACAACCATGTTGCGTTCTACTCGTGAAACACATCTACGCATAGATCTAGCTCGATACCGCGATGGGTTTGGCGGCATAGTAAATCAAAATTTTCTACGGATGCGAGCAGAGGAAAGCCAAGATCTAATCTAGGAGATGCAAACAACGAGAGATTGGATTAGATCTTCATACCCTTGAAGATTCGCACAGCGGAATGTTAAATCCGGGCGTGGGTGATGTAGTCGTACTCGCTTCTCCTCCTCGCGATCCGATCTAGCACCACAAGTGGCGGTGCCTCCGTGAGATGCACACGTGCAGCACCTCGACGTATCCTCCTTCCTTGGTCCAGCAAGTATGGTGGAGAGATGGGTTGGATCTACAACGCGACGGCGCAGTGCAATTGGTGGAGAATTTCTGCAGCAGGGCTTCGCCTACAAGCAGTCGGGAGGAAGAGAGGAGGGCAGCAGGGCGGCTAGGGTTGGAGGGGAAGGTGTGGGGGGTTGCTGCACCCCCAGCCCTCTATATATAGAGGGGTGGGCGCAGCCCTAGCCCCTCCCCCAAGCCAAGGCCGGCGGCCCCAAGGAGGAAGAGTGGGGGGCAAGGAAACCCCCCCTTCTAGAAGCTCTATCTAGAGTTTAAACCTCTCTTGGCCGGCTGGGCCCTATGGGGCCTTGTGCCCCTGGACCAATGCAGCCAGGGCACTCCCTCATAGGCCCATGCCCCCTCCTGGAAGATGTGGCCACGTTGTTCCCCTTCCAGAAGGTTCTAGAAGCTTCCGGTACAATACCGATTAACCCGGAACAATTCCGAACTCCAAAAACTGCACTGCCTTATATGAATCTTATTCTCCGGACCACTCCGGAACCTCTCGTGATGTCCCGGATCCCATCCGAGACTCCGAACAAAAACTCATAAACCAATTATCCAATCTATCCTAGCGTCGAGACACGTTAAGTGTGTGACCTCTGAGTTCGAGAATATGCGAACATGATCTTCTATCAATAATCAACATCGGGTCGAAACCCATATTGACTCCACACATTCATCGATGATCATATCGGATGAACCACGATGCGAGATTCAATCAATCCCATATATATATTCCCTTCGTCTCGCGATATTTTACTTGCCCTAGATTCGATCGTCGATGTAGTCATACCTAGTTCAATCTCGTTCACAGCAAGTACTTTACTGTTCGTAATCCGATATCACTTTGTGATTAACTCCTTAACCACATGCTTGCAAGCGGTGTTGATATCAATTACCGAGTGGGCCCGAAGTATATCTCTCCGACTTGGGAGGGACAAATCCCATCTCGATACATACAACCCAACAGATACTTTCCGATCACCTGAGAGACACCTTTATGATCACCCTCTCATAGGATGATGTTTGATGACCTCAAAGATTTCTTCCGATACCAGGGAGTTGCATTATCTCATGGTCTAAGGAATACAATATTTGACATAAGAAAAGCTTCGCAAAGACGAACACGATGACATGATCTAATTGCTTCGCTTAGTTTGGGTCTGTCCACCATATCATTCTCCCAATGATATGATCTCATTATCAATTGACAACTCATGTCTATGGTTAGGAAACCTTAACCATCATTGATCAATGAGCTAGTCCATAGAGGTGTACTAGGGACACGGTGTTGTTCACAAACCACACAAGTATTAAAGTTTCCGCTTAATACAATTCTAGAATGGAATATAAACATTATCATGAACAAGAATTATAATAATAACATCTTTATTATTGCCTCTAGGGCATAATTCCAACAGTCGTCGTGCTGCCGGAATATCGAGGAGAGAGCTACAACCTCCGCTGCCTGCCGGAACAAGGGAGAGGAAGGTCTTCATCGAGTACCATACGTGTGACCGACTGCGGGAGCACTGCCAGAACGCGGCGCCGGAAGGATCGTCTACGCGACCTTGAGATCGGCAAGTGAGCGACTACATCACCCACGAGAATCTTCTCTCGTTAACCGCTTTGGATCTTCGAGGGTTAGTACTCTATCGAGTCGTTGCTACAATCTACTAGATAGATCTTGGCTTGTGTGTGTTCATGCGATAGAAATTTTTTGTTTTCCATGCTAGGAACCCCTATAGTGGTATCAGAGCCATGTCTATATGTAGATCTGTTGCACGAGTAGAACACAATGGTCATTGTGGGCGGTGGTGCTTTTATTATAAATTGCTTCTTGTGTACTTTGCATCTTGCGGTATGGTGGGATGAAGAGGCCCAGGCTAACCTTACATGACATCGTTCATGAGACTTTCTCCACGCTCGACATGCAACTTGTATTGCATAAGTGGATTTGCGGGTGTCTATCTCTCCCATCATTGTAAAGATTCAATTTACAACGGGAATTTGATAGTTCAAGCATCAACGTTGTGGTTCTTGTTCCTAAGTTAGAACGACACTTATTGAAAGCCCCAAACCACATAAAACATGCAAAGAAAATTAGAGGCGTCTAACTTTGTTTTGCAGGGGTGTGCGGTGATGTGATATGGCCATGATTGTGATTATATATGATGTATGCAATGTTCCTTATTGTAAGTCGGCAACCGGCAGGAGCCATATGGTTGTCTTTTAATTTCATTAAGACCTGTGTGTCTATTATTCAAAGTAGTTGTAATAGTTGATGCTAGTGGACGACAACCATGGAGCGGTGCCATTGACCTTGAGGCCACACCGATGATGATGGAGATCATGTTCGTGCTTGAAGATGGAGATCGAAAGCACAAGAAGAAAGGCCATATCATATCACATATTATGAATTGCATGTGATGTTAATCCTTTTATGCATCTTGTATTGCTTAGATCGCGACGGTAGCATTATAAGATGACCCCTCTCACAAAATATCAAGTTATAGAGTGTTCGTCCTTAGTAGGCACCGTTGCCAAAGCTCGTTGTTTTTAAGCACCACGTGATGGTCGGGTGTGTTAGATTCTGCGAGTGTATACAATGGGAGCAAGCCATATTTTCTCATGTGGAAGCTAAGGTTTGATCTTGACGAGCCTAGCATGTACAAACATGGTCTCGCAACACGGAATACCAAAAGGTAAAACATGAGTCATATAGATGATATGATGAACATGATGATTGTTCGCCTTTGAAACTATATCATGTCACGTGATGATCGGACTTGGTGTAGTCAATTTGGTTCGTGTGATCACTAAAACAATGTGAGGGATATTGTTTTGCGTGGGAGTTCAATAGCAATATGATTAAAAAGTTGAACACTATTTATCATAAATTAAATCAAAGTAAATTTGCGTAGTTGTTGTAGTCATTGGCATTCGTTACCACCTTGCGCTTAGTTATAATTGAGATAATAGAACTATAGAATTCTGGTTAGTTACTTTACGAACTGGTATCGTATTGTTTTGAAGTGTTAATCTAAAGTTTAAAAGTCCTATTGCAAACTTTCAGTAAGTTCCGGTTACTCCGTGAAGTTTAATAATTGGTATTAAATCAAGAGTGACAATTCCAGTGTTAGTATATAAGTATCATGTTTGTCTCTATGATTCTTGATATTCAAAATATTGTTTTAATATCAAGGTTATCTATGACCTGAAAGAGTTGTTTCAGAAACCATGATGTGTGGAAGATATTGTGATATCTGAAATGATGTTTTGGTTGCAACATGAGAGAGTATAATATGGCAAAGTTTATGTTCTCATATTTGATGAGAATATGAAAAAGGTTGGAGACGCTTGTCATCCTAATCCTCCAAAAGGTTTTGGAGAGCAACATTATACTCGCGATTCACCGTTATAAGATAAAAGTAGCTTGATCATGAATAGTTCCATGATAAGGGTGAATATTTGATAAAATGTTTACTACACTAAAAGATTACTAAAGAATGGAATTTGAAAGAACATCAAGTATTTGATGATGGTGATCTACTTCAAAGTGCAAGTCCAAAGACATTGGTATTTAACTACACATGCTTTGGACTATGTGTCATGTGTATGGCTCCACTATTGATGTTGATAGATTCTTTCGAACAGAAAAGGAAATACTGAAAGAGAATCTTAGAAATATATGGCAGAAAAGAAAAGACTAGAATTGTTCAGCTTAGGTATATAGAGGTTATACATGTTATGGCTATATTCTTTACTTATTAAACAATGTGGTTTTTAAGTATTGGATACTGAATTTGTTGGTGTGAATCGTCATACGAAACAACACAATTCATGAACTACAATGGCCTAAGTAACTAGCAAAAGAATATGTGATGATGTTCATCGAGAACAAATAAAGGGTTGTTGTGTTGCTCGTTAACATCAAAGCTCGCCTTCAAGATTTGTTTTATCAGGTATTATGAGAACAAAAGGGTTGTTCAAATAATTTCTGTAATCCATAAAAGATGGATGATTTACAAATCTCGTTGGAGAAATCAGATCCATAAAACTAGTGCTAAAAATGTCAAAAGACAATTGATTGAAAGATCACTTAAGAAGTGACATTGCCATTTAAATTATATTGGAAAGAAAACATGAAGAAACTCCATGTTGATGGAATTTTGGAGTCTTTTGATTTTTGATCAAATGACGCTTGTGAAACTTTCCTAGAGATAATTAAAACTCCATTCGTAGGCCAAAAGGGAACGAATGACTAGCTTATTGGAACTTGTACATATAGATGTATGTAGCCCATTATATGTAGTCAAGAGCGATGGATTTTCAACTTCATATGCTTTCTCTGAAAAATTTGAGTGAATATATGAATATTTACTTAATGAGGATGAAGTGTGAAACATTTGAAATGTTCAAAGACTTTCAAGATGAAGTGCAAAATCAATGTAACAAGAAAATAAAGAATTTATGATAGGATCATAAAGGAAGATTTTTGAGTTACATGTTTAGCATAACACCTAAGATTTGAGAAATCGTTCCGTGGATTTGCATTTCTCGAAACACCATATGAGTATGGAATAATCGAGATATGCAATGAAACCTTGTTTGACATGGTAAGATCAAAGGTGTAATTCATAAAACTTCCATTATATTTTAAAGATTAAAAGTTTTAGGGACTACTGCTTTTCCACTAAAAAGAGCTCCATCATGATCCGTTGAAATGACACCAGATAAAGTTATGGTTTGGGATAAAACCCAAGTTGTACTTTCTTAAACATTGGTATGCTATGCATAAGTGAGATGTTTACAACCAAAGTCACATGAACAATTCTTTGTATGTTATTTCGAATAACCATTGAGTATTCCTCCATAATACCAAAGACAAAAATTTTTGTCGCTTGGAACGTCAAGTTTCTTTGAGAAGGAATTTTCCGTGAAAAGTTAAGTGGGAGGACGATAGAACTTTGATAAGGTTAAAAGAACCTTAGATATATGTGCAAAGTTGCGCAGCGCCGAAAAGTATTCCGGAGGCAGTAACAATGCTCATGGCTCACGTGCCTCAAAGGTTGTGGTCATGGAGGTCTAAGTTCCTATTGAACCTAGTAATTCGGGTAAACAATCAAATACTAGAATTTGAAAGTAAATCATTATTGTTTGAAAATAATGAATGAACTACATGCAAATAAGCGATGATGGGCCATGAATCTGTCAAATGGCTTGAAGCCATAAAATCCGTGGTAGTTCCATACACGAGCAATCAAGCTTTGAACTTGAAAGACCCTCTGGAAAGGTGTAAGACCTTACAGTCGTGTTTGGATCTATAAAGAAATAGAAATGGATGTTTCACATCTATGAAATAGTCTACATGTTGGGAAAGAGTTCACAACAATGTTCAAAGGTTGACTATGACAAGATCTGATCTTTCATAACAATATTTAGTCTAGACGGATTAATGTAGCAACCACTACATATAATTTTGTTATGTGGTAGTTGAATAAACAAAACAAGTTCTTCTAATTGAATTGTTACCTAGGACGTGTTCATAACACGGTCCATAGGGTTTTGTTAATTCAAAGGATGCTAAAATGCGTATGCAAACTACAATGGTTGAAATAAGCGTCACGGAGTTGGAATATTCACTATGATGAAACTGTTAAAAGAGTTTAATTTCATCGGAGATGATGAAGATGCTTGCATTTGCAAGAAATTAAGTGGGAGCGCTAAGACATGTTTATAATACATTATGTGGAAGACATATTATTGATTGGAAATGATGTATCCTTTTATTGACACAGGTTAAGAATTTCATCTCGATGAAAGACTTAGGCAGAACCCGAATATTTGGCATCAATGTCTATATGGATAAATTGAGACGCTAATATGGTTGTGCCAAAAGTACATAGATGAGATATTGAATGAGTTCAATATAGAAACTACAAGAAAGGTTCTTGTTGCACAGGAAGGATTGAATAAATATTCAAATATTTTTGATACTTGATATATAAAATCACATAGAGTACTTTATCAATCATGTTGTGATGTGTACAAATCCAGATATGTCCTATGCTCTAAATGTTATGAGCGTATACCAGAATGATTCATAAGATGATTATTGGACGATAGTAAAGATATTCTTATGATCTTTTAGAAGAACTAAGAATATATTATTTTGTAGAAGTGACAAATAGATGGTTAGTTCATTGTAAAAGTATTACATTGATACTAGTTTTGTCACAAAGTACAAATTAAGTTTATCTCTATCTAAACTAAGGGTGGCACAATATGATGGAAAGTAAGTTCCATAATGGATTTGGATGAGTTCCAAAGTTAAGAAATTGTGACAGATACTACAACAAAAGGCTAAGTATATGACTGCTATAATAGCAGCAAAAGAGGGCATTTGTGTCAAGTAGTTTGTTATCAAACTAGGTGTGGTTCACAGCGGGATAGTACTATGAAGATATATTGTACGACAATATTATCAACATGTATTAACCCCAAGGAATTAAAGGTCTCACCAAAGGACCAAATTTATACAAAGCCATCTCATTAGAGAATGAGTGATGCGTAGAGACGCAAAGACATGCAATTCACACGGACCTGAAAGTGTCGGATCCGAAGATCGGTTGACCACTTACAATCATGTAAATACAACACCGGAAAGCCATAGGCGTTGAATACACAAAGTTTTGAAACTAGATTATTGTCTCTAGTGCAAGTGGGAGACTGTTGGAGATATGCCCAATAGGCAATAATAAAGTGGTTATTATCATATCTTCGCAGTTATGATAAATGTTTACATACCATGCTATAATTGTATTAACCGAAAACATTAATACTTGTGTGGTTTATAAACATAAAAGAGTCCCTAGTAAAGCCTCTTGTTAAACTAGCTTGTTGGTTAATATATGATCATGGTTTCCTGATCATGAACATAGAGATGTTATTAACTGTGGCATCCCGCAAAACCACTACTAGAAAATCGCGTTAATTTTGTGCATCGCATCGTCATCACCATGCAATGTTTGCCAAAACTATTTCGCAAAACCCGTTTTGTTTTCTAAAACGCCCTATCTTTAATTCAAATGCAAAACCCCGGGCCGCCGGAATGTTTTTGTTTGACAAATATCGGTTGCAAACAGTGTATTAAAAACAAATAAAAAATTATATTAATTTTAGTTGGGGCAGTCGAACGGGCCAGAACGACCCGAACGACCGCCCCAGAAAACCAGATCGGTCCAACTAGTCTGCCCCAAACTAACCCTAAAACTACCCAGTTTTCTACCCACCCCCCAGCCTCCACCTCACTCCCACCTATCGCAGTGCGCCACCTCAGCTAACCCCTAGCCCTCACCCAACCAAACCTTGCCACGTGGCCCAACCCTCTCCTCTCCCTCTCAGCCCACTCCCAGCTAACTCCCCCTCACGCACGCGCCCACCTGAGACTACCCCACCCTCACCTGCCCCTGGCCCCACCAGGCCCACCACCCACCACCGCGTGCGCCCTCCCTTCTCCTACCTTTCTCTGAGTCCCGCTCCACCCCGTCCCTGGCCGAGCGCTGCCCGCCGGCGGACCGCTCGCTGCCTCTCCCTCTCTCGCCTCCGCCGCCTGCGCGCATCGCCCCCTGACCCCCGCAGCTCCTCCTCCTCACCGCCACCCTTCCCACCTTCTTCTCCTCTGCCGTCGCTTCGCCTTGCCGTCGCATCCGCCGCCTGACGGCCCCTAACCCCGCCCGACCTTGCCCCGCCGGCCTCCTCCCGCGTCCCGCCAACCCAGCATGCCGCTCCCCTCGCTCAGACCTCCACCGCGCCGCCCCAACCTTGCTCCGCCCGCCGCCTCCGCGCTCCCGTTCGCCGTCGCCTCAGCGCGCCCGCGGCGACCTCCGCGCCGCCTCTCCGTCCGCGCCCGCTCCCGCCGCCGCGGAGTTCCCCTCGCCGCGCCTCGCGCCAGCCCGTGCAGCTTCATGGCGCCGAGCGACCCTGCAGCCTGCCCGCCACCTTCGGCTCGGCCCGACCCAGCGCGTCGCGCCTCGCCCAGCGGAGCCACCTCGCCTTGAGAGCCTCCCGTCGCCCTGCGTGGCCTCCCTGGACCTCCTCGCCCGCCCTCTCAAGCCCCTCAGTCGCCGTCACCCCTGCCTCACCTCCGCAGGCACCATCTCAGCGTCATGTTGCAGAGGATGGGTTCCGTGTTGCTAGCCCAAGTACCACAACATCCTTTTGGAGATGAACCCGAGAGTTTCAAGAAAAACCGACGATGACTCCACATAGTTTTCGGATGCAACAAGTGCTCCTCGAGGATGCCAAGCACTTCTTCCCTCGCCAAGATCGCCCCGGAGGCCGAACCCCGTGGACCGACATGCTCGTCTTCACGGATATGACAAGCGCCGCGGAACGTCAAGACCCTGTCCCCGGAACTCCATGTTCTTCCCCCGGAGCCGAAGGTCCGGAGCTCTGCTTCATAGAACGTCAAGTGCCCCGAAGACCGTTCCGCTGAAACCCCAAGATCATCCACGGCACCCGAGCTCGACACCGGCAGCTAAGATGGCCCCACAAGACCGTCGACAAGAAGCCGCGAACCGGAACCCTGAGTTCTCCATCCAGGACGCCAGGATCGTCGCCATGACCCGAAGACCCCGGATGCGCCAAGACCTACCCCCCTCGATGTCCGAGAACGATCCCGTCAAGTTCGTCGAACCCTGAACCCCGAGATCTGACCCGAACCACAGGCCACGACCCGAACCCGGAACCCCAAGATCGTTGAGCCCCCTCTGATGTGTGACCCCTTTTCCTCGAACCCTATTTTATAACAAATCAGTTTGTTGCACATTAAATTGTCTTTCCCGCATGCATAGCATTGGTTTGGGGGCATTATGCCGGTTCACCTAATAATTAAATATGGGGCCCATATGCGGGCAAATCTAGTCTCATATCGGCCTCATTTAAACTTGTGTAGCGAACCCGTATCTTATCTTGCCTTGTTAAAACAACATTTAATATGCGGGGATCTAAATAACTGAACCATTTAATTAATTGTCGGGACCCCGGTTCCGCTTAATATGACTTAATCGCATCGCACCTTCGCCATGCCATGCATCATACATGCATCATGCCGATCTTCTGCCGTGTATTGAATATTGCATCCGGTGTTTATCCTAGTGTTTTGCTTCTTCGCGGATAAGGCCGTTGAGTTGATGTGAGCTTCGCCCTGATCTTCGGATGATCCTTTCGGCAATGTTTTCAGGCGAGCATCTCCCCCTTTCTACCTATCTTACTTTCTAGTATTTACTTCCCTCCTGTTGATCTATTGCTATCTGTGTCGCGTTGCTCTAGTTTCGTACCCGTGATATCCCTTGCAGCCATATATAGCCTTGGACACATCCTATTATCTGTTGTTTGGTAGATAGTTGGACCCGCGTGTCGTAGTCGCTTGCTCAAGTGTTTTGCTTGTCATCAAGTACCACAGTTGTTGGAGAATTGCCGCATGTTGACGATGAAGATGATCATGGTTTAATTATTGTTTCACTTTAAATTCTGTTTAACAACTAAAATTGAATTAAGCAGAGGCATCGGTGGGTGATAGGTAAGATTTGGTTTCCGACCGCCCACTTGTGTCCCGTGGGACCGAGTTCTTGACACTGTTAGAGATCGGCGCTAACCACGGTGGGGAGATATGGGCCCCATTGATAATTACCTGATTTCAAAGTATTGTCTTGGGGCCACAAGTAGTTTGGGGCTTTATTACTATCCTGTACTTATGCCATGCTTCTTTGCTTTATTTACGATTGTGCAGTCTGCACCTTGTCTTTGTTAGGAAAGCGGGATGTTTTCATGGTATGGAGTCCCGTTTGGGGACCTGCTTCGTTCACAGCCATTGTCGCAAACCCGAGTCCGTCTGAGACCGGCCGACTTCGTTGGTGTACTTAGTGGGGTGGCCCCGATTGCTTTTGGAGTGCAGGAGCGTGACCTAGGCCCCGCCGACATCTGGATGGGTGTATGTTAGCGATCGGCAAAAGGGTGAAGTGCTGTGGATACTTTGGTGCACCCTGCAGGTTTAATCTTTTAGAAGCCGTGTCGCGGTTATGGACGACTTGGAGCACGATGTCGATCATAGAGAACTATAACTAAAGTTCTTGTTTTAAATTGACTTGTTTCCGATATGATTAGTAATCAGCTTCACTACAACGGAATGGCTAAGTAAAAGTACCAACACCTTTGGGTTTTGGGTTATCTCATGATCATTGTACGACTAGTAAGTGATGCCACTATAAGAATGACTAACTAAAAGTGCCTTTGTATTTTATCGGGCGATTATCTAAACGACTAGTAAAGTACCACAACTATAAGCGAATAATTGAGCGCCAACGTGTGTGAGTTCCTCGGTTGACTTCCTCGTTTGGTCTCGAGGGGAAAGCTTGAGGTGGTTTGTTTGGTGTTAGCTTCGGGTTGGATCCGAATAGGTCTTTCTCACCCCTCTCGATAGCCGCGGTTGTATCGAGTCTCTATAGGTTGTTTAGTGCATCTTTGCGCTCAGTCCACCATACCTATGTAGGCGAGGACCGCCGAATTCTAGCCTCGCCGTGTACTGGCCTCAGTACTGGCGCTCCTTCTTTTTCCTTTGCCCTTTGTCGGCACCCCTTTTGTTTAAGCAGGTTTTGAGATCGACGCCGTTAGCAGGGTTACCCTTCCGGCTTGGCCTGGGCAGGGTTATGGACGCCATTGGTTATTCTTCAGGTCTCTTAGCCCCATTTGCTTCTTGTCCGTAGTCGGACTCTACCGCTTTCGAGGTGATTTGGATCTTTGTATATAATATTTGTATTCTTGACTCTTTGAGTCATTGTTGTATATATATCTGTTACGTGGGTCCCATCGAGGACTGTTGTGTAATGTTATTACTTTGTTTTTCCACCATGCGAAAGTGCTGGTGGGCACCTTCGAATCGTTTCTATGCGGGTTTGGCGAATTTTGCTAAACTTGCATAGGGTCGATTCTGAGGGTGTTACAGAGTGGTATCAGAGCTCAGCAGTTGCGATACCCCACAAGTCCAGCCTGTAGGATAACCTAGCTAACGGCCGAAGTAGAGTGTCAAAACTATTTTGAAAAATCGGTTGGATAGTTCTGGCTAGGTCTGATTTTACTCCTTACCCCCTTCTGTTCTCCTCTTACCTCGACGTGTTTTAAATCTGGCCTCATCTCTTTCTTCGAGTCCAGGAATTCTCGTGGTTGGGTTTCCGTCGTACCTTCAGGGTTTCGCTTCCACCTCTGATAACGGTGCTCTACCATCCGGTGTTCTAGCTGCTTGAGGAATCCGTCTTCCGTGGAATCATTCTTTATTCCTTGTTTGTTCCTTCCGGTGTTTTCTGACGCGACGACATCATCTACGCCAGATCCGATGCAGAGACTGCATCACTCCTTTGATCCGAACCTCGCTTGTCGAGATCTTCAGTCTGAATCCTGTGAGTTGGTTGCATAATCTGTCTATTCGTGTACAGGGTAATGCTTTGAGTGCGGGATGGAGTCGCGACCATACCACTACTCTTATCATTTGCTCTGTATATTGAATGTTGGATCGATGCAATTACTCCTTCCATGGAAGTTAGAGGTGACCTTACCTTTAACTTCGCCCGTTGTTTATCCGGAGTGTTCTCTTGGCGAACAGGAGCAACGACCTCTTGTTAGTGGTGTCGCGAGGATCTACCCGAAGCGAGAAGACGCAGATTGCCGACCTTCCTTCCGGTACCATGAGGCGGATCTCGAGGGCGAGATCCATTGTTAGTGGTGTCGAATTGTGGCATCCCGCAAAACCACTACTAGAAAATCGCGTTAATTTTGTGCATCGCATCGTCATCACCATGCAATGTTTGCCAAAACTATTTCGCAAAACCCGTTTTGTTTTCTAAAACGCCCTATCTTTAATTCAAATGCAAAACCCCGGGCCGCCGGAATGTTTTTGTTTGACAAATATCGGTTGCAAACAGTGTATTAAAAACAAATAAAAAATTATATTAATTTTAGTTGGGGCAGTCGAACGGGCCAGAACGACCCGAACGACCGCCCCAGAAAACCAGATCGGTCCAACTAGTCTGCCCCAAACTAACCCTAAAACTACCCAGTTTTCTACCCACCCCCCAGCCTCCACCTCACTCCCACCTATCGCAGTGCGCCACCTCAGCTAACCCCTAGCCCTCACCCAACCAAACCTTGCCACGTGGCCCAACCCTCTCCTCTCCCTCTCAGCCCCACCCACTCCCAGCTAACTCCCCCCTCACGCACGCGCCCCACCCAGACCGACTACCCCACCCTCACCTGCCCCTGGCCCCACCAGGCCCACCACCCACCACCGCGTGCGCCCTCCCTTCTCCTACCTTTCTCTGAGTCCCGCTCCACCCGTCCACAGCCGAAGGCCCGGCCACGGACCGCGCCCTCTCCCTCTCTCGCCTCCACTTCTGCCAGACGCCCCTGACCCCGCAGCTCCTCCTCCTCACCGCCACCCTTCCCACCTTCTTCTCCTCTGCATTCGCCACCCGCCTCACCAGCCTCGAACATCCGCTTCGCCCGTAACCCCGCCGCCGCCTCGGCCGCCTTGCCCCGCTCACGCGCCCCACCCCCCGCATGCCTCCCCGCGCTCAGCCGGTCGCCTCCGCGCCGCCCCAACCTGCCGCCTCCGCGCCGCTCCACAGCGCCGCCTCCGCGCCCATGGCTTCCCCGCCGCCTCCCACTGCGCGCCCGTGCGGCTTTCCCGGCGCCATGCGGCGCTGCGGCAGCCTGTCACCACCTTCGGCTCCGGCCCGACCCCGCGCCGTCGCGCCTCGCCCCGAGCGGAGCCACCTCGCCGCCAGGGAGCCTCCCCGTCGCCCCTCCGCGTGGCCTCCCCTGGACCTCCTCGAGCCCCGCGCCCCTCTCAAGCCCCTCGAGTCGCCGTCCTGCCCTCACCTCCGCAGGCACCATACGAGCGTCATGTTGCAGAGGATGTGTTCCGTGTTGCTAGCCCAAGTACCACAACATCCTTTTGGAGATGAACCCGAGAGTTTCAAGAAAAACCGACGATGACTCCACATAGTTTTCGGATGCAACAAGTGCTCCTCGAGGATGCCAAGCACTTCTTCCCTCGCCAAGATCGCCCCGGAGGCCGAACCCCGTGGACCGACATGCTCGTCTTCACGGATATGACAAGCGCTTCGCCGCGGAACGTCAAGACCCTGTCCCCGGAACTCCATGTTCTTCCCCCCGGAGCCGAAGGTCCGGAGCTCTGCTTCATAGAACGTCAAGTGCCCCGAAGACCGTTCCGCTGAAACCCCAAGATCATCCTCGGCACCCGAGCTCGACACCGGCAGCTAAGATGGCCCCACAAGACCGTCGACAAGAAGCCGCGAACCGGAACCCTGAGTTCTCCATCCAGGACGCCAGGATCGTCGCCATGACCCGAAGACCCCGGATGCGCCAAGACCTACCCCCCTCGATGTCCGAGAACGATCCCGTCAAGTTCGTCGAACCCTGAACCCCGAGATCTGACCCCCGAACCCTGGGCCCTGACCCCGAACCCGGAACCCCAAGATCGTTGAGCCCCCTCTGATGTGTGACCCCTTTTCCTCGAACCCTATTTTATAACAAATCAGTTTGTTGCACATTAAATTGTCTTTCCCGCATGCATAGCATTGGTTTGGGGGCATTATGCCGATTCACCTAATAATTAAATATGGGGCCCATATGCGGGCAAATCTAGTCTCATATCGGCCTCATTTAAACTTGTGTAGCGAACCCGTATCTTATCTTGCCTTGTTAAAACAACATTTAATATGCGGGGATCTAAATAACTGAACCATTTAATTAATTGTCGGGACCCCGGTTCCGCTTAATATGACTTAATCGCATCGCACCTTCGCCATGCCATGCATCATACATGCATCATGCCGATCTTCTGCCGTGTATTGAATATTGCATCCGGTGTTTCTTCTAGTGTTTTGCTTCTTCGCGGATAAGGCCGTTGAGTTGATGTGAGCTTCGCCCTGATCTTCGGATGATCCTTTCGGCAATGTTTTCAGGCGAGCATCTCCCCCTTTCTACCTATCTTACTTTCTAGTATTTACTTCCCTCCTGTTGATCTATTGCTATCTGTGTCGCGTTGCTCTAGTTTCGTACCCGTGATATCCCTTGCAGCCATATATAGCCTTGGACACATCCTATTATCTGTTGTTTGGTAGATAGTTGGACCCGCGTGTCGTAGTCGCTTGCTCAAGTGTTTTGCTTGTCATCAAGTACCACAGTTGTTGGAGAATTGCCGCATGTTGACGATGAAGATGATCATGGTTTAATTATTGTTTCACTTTAAATTCTGTTTAACAACTAAAATTGAATTAAGCAGAGGCATCGGTGGGTGATAGGTAAGATTTGGTTTCCGACCGCCCACTTGTGTCCCGTAGGACCCGAGTTCTTGACACCTGTTCCGAGATCGAGCGCGCTAACCACAGGTGGGGAGATATGGGCCCCCCATTGATAATTACCTGATTTCAAAGTATTGTACTGGGGGCCACAAGTAGTTTGGGGCTTTATTACTATCCTGTACTTATGCCATGCTTTATCGCTTATTTATTCACGAGGTAACGCATAATCGCATCGCTTTAGGAAAGCGGGATGTTTCGTGGTATGGCGGTCCCGTTTGGGGACCCTTTGTCGTTCACAGACCATTGTCGAAACCACGAGTCCGTCTCGAGACCGCCGACCGTTCTTGGTGTACTTAGTGGGGTGGCCCCCTGCTTGCTTTGGAGTGCGGGAACGTCGTGACCTAGGCCCGCCGACATACCGATGGGTGTATGTTAACCGATCGCAAAAGGGTCAAGTGCTGGATACTTTGGTGCACCCTCAGGTTTAATCTTTTCGAGAAGCCGTGTCCGCGGTTATGGACGACTTGGAGCACAGTGTCTGATCATAGACAACTATAACTAAAGTTTACTGTTTTAAATTGACTTGTTTCCGATATGATTAGTAATCAGCTTCACTACAACGGAATGGCTAAGTAAAAGTACCAACACTGCTGGGTTTTGGGTTATCTCATGATCATTGTACCTGACTAGTAAGTGATGCCACTATAACAGAATGACTAACTAAAAGTGCCCACTGTTTATTTTATCAGGACGATTATCTAAACCTGACTAGTAAAGTACCACAACTTTAACTGAATAATTAAACTGCCAACTGTGTGAGTTCCTCGGTTGACTTCCTCGTTTGGTCTCGAGGGGGAAACGCCGTGGTGGGTTTGTTTGGTGTTAGCTTGTGTTGGATCCGAATAGGTCTTTCTCACCCTCTCTCGATAGCCGCCGGTTGTATCGAGTCTCTATAGGTTGTTTAGTGCATCTTTGCCGCTTGCTCGATCCACCATACCTATGTAGGCGAGGACCGCAATTCTAGCCTCGCCGTGCATCGCCTCGTCTCGACGCTCCTTCTTTTTCCTTTGCCCTTTGTCGGCACCTTTTGTTTAAGCAGGTTTTGAGATCGACGCCGTTAGCGTGGTTACCCTTCCGCTTGGCACAGGGGGTTATGGACGCCATTGGTTATTCTTCAGGGCTCTTAGCCCCATTTGATTCTTGTCCGTAGTCGGACGCTCTACCGTTTTCGAGGTTATTTGGATCTTTGTATATAATATTTGTATTCTTGACTCTTTGAGTCGCTGTTGTATATATATCTGTTCTGTGGGTCCCATCGAGGACTGTTGTGTAATGTTATTACTTTGTTTTTCCACCCGCACGAAAGTGCCTGGTGGGCACCTTCGAATCGTTTCTATGCGGGTTTGGCGAATTTTGCTAAACTTGCATAGGGTCGATTCTGAGGGTGTTACATTAACAACAGGGTCATATCATTAGGAGAATGATGTGATGGATATACTCCTATAGTTAAGCGTAGCATAAAGATCAAGTCATTTAATATAGTTCACTTGCTATAAGCTTTCTGATACATAGTAACCTAATTCCTTTGACCATGATATCATGCTAATCACCATCACCGGAAGGATGCTTTGATGGCATCAAACACCACACTGTAACTGGGTGGCTATAAAGGTGGCATTGAGTGTTCGGAAAGTATGTGTTGAGGCACATGGATCAAGATTGGGATTTGTCCATCCATATGACGGATAGATATACTCTAGGCCCTCTCGATGGAATGTCATCCAATTATCTTGCAAGCATGTGACTGACTCACAAGGGATCACATACCACGGGAACGAGAAAAGAGTACTTATTGGTAACGAGGTTGAACTAGGTATGCAGAGATACCGACGATCAAACCTTTGATAAGTAAAGTATCGTGAGACAAAGGGAAATTGGTATCGTATGTAAATGGTTCATTCGATCACGAAGTAATCGTAGAAATATGTGGGAGCCATATGAATTTCCAGATTCCTCTATTGGTTATTGATCGGAGAAGAGTCTCGATCATGTCTGCATAATTCACGAACCGTAGGGAGACACACTTAAGGATTCGATATTGTTTAGTAGATATGGAATGTGAGTAAAGAGACCGAATGTTGTTTGGAGTCTCGGATGGGATCTGGGATATAATGAGGAGATCTGGAATGGTCCGGAGAATAAGATTCATATAAGGAAAGTCCAATTTCGGAGTTCGGGAATGATTCCGGTGTTTTCACCGGAATGTTCTAGAAGGGTCTAGAAGGTTCAACGATACGGAAGGGGAAGGGTACATGGATGTGTCATGACAAAGTGTAATGGTTGCATCATGTCCTAGGCCACTTGGCTGGACACTTGGAAGAGAGAAATCAAACTCTAATTTGAAAGTCAAAAAGGCAGTTTGAAAAAGTCAAATCCCAACATGGTTTCCGAGTTAGGGAGGGTTTCTGAGTTAGGGAGGGTTTCCACCTGGGTTGGGAACACCCTTGGACGCCCCCACCTATATAAGGAGGGGTAGGGGCGCACCCCAAGGTATCCCCCTTGCCCTAGGCGCCCAAGAAACCCTAGGTTGGCCGCCGCCCCCCTCTCTAGTTGCGACCAATCTAGATCTCCTCTAAACCGCTACCGACTAGCTAAACTCTAGTTGCTAGCTACCTCTAAACCTCGGCCCTCTAAACCCTAGATCGTCGGGGCTCCCTCTACTCCACCATACTCGCTCCGGCTTAGGCGAAGCCCTACGGGATCTCCCCTCTACTTCCGACACCACGCCGCCGTGCTTCCGGAATCGCTAGGAGAGTGCTACAACCTCCGCTGCCTGCTGGAACAAGGGAGAGGAAGGTCTTCATAGAGTACCGTACGTGTGACCGACTGCAGGAGTGCTGCCAGAATGCGGCGCCAGAAGGATCGTCTACACGATCTTGATTTCGGCAAGTGAACGACTACATCACCCACGAGAATCTGCTCTCGTTAACCGCTTTGGATCTTCGAGGGTTAGTACTCTAGCGACTCGTTGCTACAATCTGGTAGATAGATATTGGCTTGTGTGTGTTGATGCGATAGAATTTTTTTGTTTTCCATGTTACGAACCCCTACATTATCTTTGGTAGACCCTTCCTGAATACTTGTGGGGATATCATAGATTGTAGGAAGGAAAAAGTTTTGACTAAGTTTGACGGAGAGTCTTATGAATTTAATTTCTCCAAATTTTCTAAAATCCTTATGAAAATGAACTGCCTGATGAGGATTTCAGGGTTGAACAACTTTCTGCTATTTCTCTTGCTCCTAACAATGCCTTGCAGCAGTTTATGGAAGATCATGAAAGTGATGTCTTCACGAAGGAAAGAAATGAGATTGACTAGGTTTTTCTTCGTCAGCCTGAGTTACTTAAGCATAACCTACCGGTGGAAGATTTGGGTACCACACTACCACCTAAAGGGGACCCTGTTTTTGAATTAAAACCTTTACCTAATGATCTTAAATATGCTTATATTGACAATAATAAAGTTTACCCTGTTATTATTAGTTCTAAACTTTCAGGAAAGGAAGAAGAAAGGTTATTGGAGATACTGAAGAAACACCGAGGAGCTGTCACATCCCAAGATTTTCCAAATCTTGTAATGTGAAAAATAATTGAATAAAATAAAAACTTTGTTGATTTTCAGGGTGAGAAGAAACTTTTTGAATCCAATTGGAAACCTTCAAACCAATGTGAATCAAATAAATCCTAAAGGGATTTAAAACATAAACATTTAATAAAAGGAAAAATAAAAATATTTGGGATTTACTATTTTGGATCTTTTAAATAAAAGGATTTGGTTTTCAAATGGAATAGATGTTTTACAAATAAGGATTATTTTGTAAGCCAAATTAAAACATGGCCAAGCCTTTGAAATAAAAACATTTCTATTTGATAAAAATAGTAAAAGTTCATTTAAATAAAATAAAGGGATTTATTATCCAATTTTGTTTAAGAAAAGGCTTTTCCATTTTAAATAAACACTAAAACTTATTTATTTATTTTAAACAAGCTTTCCAAGTGTTCTAGATTCTCAAATAAAACCTACTGATTTGGTCTTGTTATTGTTTGGGATTTCAAAATGGAGTTTTGAATAAATCAAAATCTATTTGATTTAATAACAATGGTCTATTTATTTAATTAATAATGGACCCTAAAATAAAAATATTATTTTATTTTAGGAATTGGTTTATGTTGCCGAACAGAACCAAATTCAAAGTTGTAAAGTGTGTTGATTATTTGAATTGATTTGAATGTTGATTTTTTGTTTGAATTTTCAAAAACAGAAAATAGAATCAGAAAAAGAAAAGCATTCAGAAGAAAAAAATAGAAGTGGACAACAGCCCAGTCGGCAAGCCCAATAAGGCCCAGTACCAGCCCAGCTTTCCTTTCCCCGAAAGAAAATGTTTCGCACTCATTTTTGAACCCACAGAGACGCTGACGAGTGGCCCCTTCCTTCTATCTCACTCCCTCGCTGACGACCGGACCCCACCCCTCCAGCTCATCTTCTTCCTCGCGTAGACGACGCCCGGCCGTTGCAGCAGGTAACGCCGGCGATCAATTCGCGTAAATGGCCGCATTAATCTACCCTGCGACCACGCGGTATTAAACGCCTGCGTCTTCTCCTCCTTTCCCCTCACGCGCCTCCCTCTCTGTGCCCCCAGGCTGCCCTGAATCGAGCTCACAACGCCACTGCTCCGACCACCATCCCCAGACAATTCCGGCCGAGCCTCGCCACCTCCTGCCTTCCCGAGCACACGAGCACACTCACCACTCCCCGGCGCATCTTCATGTACCCTCCATTCAACTGTGGGCGCCCCAGAACGTCGTCTTCAACAAGCTCTGAGCGCCGCTGCGTCGGTTTACTTCTCCGGCGAAGTCCCCTGGTAAGCACAGACCGCCCCACGCCGTCTCGTTCACGCTCCCACACTCGCCTCACTCTCCTGCACCTAACCATGCCCTCTGTTTGGATTCTCATGATCGACAGCGTCGCCTCCGACCACGACCAGAGCCACCTGACGCCGTCCTTGACTCCGGTGAGGAATTCCGACGGACCCTGAGCATCCCTTGCCAAGCCGACCGTACCTTGAGCATCACCACGTCCCTGCGATCTCGGTAAGCATGTTCCCATCCTCCCTTTCTTCCTGTAGCCGCCGTAGCACCACCGCCTGACCGTGCGCCGCCGCTAGCCACCGCCGGCGCCGCTCGCGTTTGGTCAAGCAAACCAGCACCGTTAGATTTCCATCTGACGGCCACGATAGGTTCATTTAATGAAAGGGTACGGGCTAGTCTGAGCCACGCGATCTATTTAGATCCAACGGCTGTAGTTGCGTGATCCGTGCGAACCGGTACCGGCCAGTCATATCATGCCGCGTGTCACCAGTTTGTTTAAAATAGAAATTTGAAAACAAAATTGTTTGCAGATTTGAAACCTTTGTAATTTTTGATCCACACGTTCAAAAATTACAAACTTTATATCGTTGGAATCAGTGGAACAAGCCCTAGTCAACCATACCATTTGTTTAGTAAATAGTATCTGTTAGATTGTTGGTTTTTGCAGAAACATTTGTATGCTTGTTTAGATTAGAAAAAATGTTCAAAAATGTTTTTGAGGTTGAAATCTTGGCAAATTAGTTTGTGGTGAACTTACTGACCCTAGGAACCAACCTATGGTTTTTAAAAATGAATTTGGTGAAGTTTAGGATGGACTAATTGATTTATCCCATGTCTAGCCAAATAAAAATATTGTTTTGTTATGAAAATGTTTTTGAAGTAAAAACCTTGGGAAAATGATTTGGATCAAACCTACTGACCCTAAACACCAAGTTTTGAGAAACAACAACTTATTTGGTGAACAACTTAAAGTTGTTGCTTTGATAAAAATATTTTCCACCACATAAAATGATGATTGGATTTAAAAATGGTTTATGGACAAAACCCTTTTGCAAATGACTTTGCCATTTTGGAAAAATGTCCACTTTGAGCCTTACAATGTGTAGAGCCTAGTAGAGACCACTTTGGCAAATAAAACTATCTCTTGAATGCTCACATGCATGACTTAGATCCCATTGTTTTGTGTGTGTGAATTGTTTGATTGATTATTGGTTTGGAATGCTAGTTGATATTGTGTTTGCTTGATTGATTGTAGTGAAGTTAGAAAGTGTGAGACTAGCAAGATCAAGGAGTAAACCAACATACCCTACCAAAAGAAAGGCAAGTTACACTATCATCTAAAGTCCTACTATTTTCATTATACTTAGTGGATTTTGAAACATGCATGAAAAGAATTTCTATACTTATGCTATGCTAAAACCTAATAGGATTCCCTATACATTCCTTAGTGAAAACAATGTAGTTGTTACATGCTTAGCCATGCTTTATTTTGAAAAGAGATATATGTTGAGATTTTATGAAGTTGAGAAAAGGACTTGTGTTTTTATATAATAAAACAAGGACTCAATGAACCACCTGGGTGGACAAGGATACTTTGAGTTTTGGAGAAGGTGGCAACAAAAGGAACCATGTCTATGGCAATCTCTTTGTGTTGTGCTCCAAAGGTAAACCACCCAGGAAACTTAGAGATTGAACATGTTTCTCCAATTGTGGCTTTCGTGTGCAACCACATGCTATTTATGGCTCTGGCTTAGTCAACTACATTGGGAAGACCCATGCATTGTCTTCAAGTTACTGGACATGAGGACCTGGAATCCTACATGGGTACTGAAGACAAGCTAGCAATGGTGTATGGGAGGACCCTCTGGAAAGACTTCGTCACATTCTCAATCTGCCGGTACTCCATCTTGGTGAGCACTAATCCAGTGGCCACTGGTGGCAACAAGATGGGATTGTGACATGTGGATAAAGTGTACTACTTCTGCAGAAGATAATAAAATATAAGTACTTAGCCGTGTCCCCGGTTATGGACAATACTGAGCAACTAAAGTTTGAAGCTATGGGAAATCTCGACATTCTAATTTCTAAAAGAAAACTTTTAAAGACTTGATGCACTTGGGGTTACCAAGGAGCTCAAGAGATTTTGATAAAACTTGATGCACTTGGGGTTACCAAGGAGCTCAAGAGATTTTGATAAAACTTGATGCACTTGGGGTTACCAAGGAGCTCAAGAGATTTTGATAAAACTTGATGCACTTGGGGTTACCAAGGAGCTCAAGGGATTTTTGACAAGGACTTGAACACTTGGGAATTTACCAAGGAGTTCAAGGGATTTTGAAAAGGAGATTTGTCAAAGGACCAAAACCATTTTGAAAATATAGGATAAATTTTGCTTCTGCAAATGAGCCTAAAACCCTACCTAGCCAAAATGCATGTAATGATAGAATCCACTTATATTCCACATAGTAGTGAAACTTGCCAATACAATTCAAATGTATTAACCCTTTGTGGCTGTAACTTGTAATGTTGCAGGTTTGATTGATTTTAGTGAAGATTGATTGATTAGGATTACAAAGACTACAACCAACATGTTTGCCTGTGGCACTTTGAAGATGAAGGACCCATGCTTATAGTTATTCCGCTGCAATATAATGTAATAGCCAAATGAGCTATGTAAGATGTGATAAAATTATGTTATTCCTGGTTATAAAGTTATATTATGACCTT
Organism: Avena longiglumis; assembly: GCA_030063025.1. Taxonomy (NCBI): domain Eukaryota; kingdom Viridiplantae; phylum Streptophyta; class Magnoliopsida; order Poales; family Poaceae; genus Avena; species Avena longiglumis. The sequence goes on along the minus strand of CP125974.1, from coordinate 184,095,713 downwards.
TGTTTCTTGATATTACATCTTAACTGTGGATGCTAGCTATTGATCCATGGACTAGAATTGTAAACACAGGGGACTCCACCTTATATTGTTTAAAGGTTGGGACACTCCCTCTACAGGAGCTATGGGTATACTCTTGATGATTTAAAAGGAATTTCTCCTACTATATGTCAGCATGCTATTAATATTGAACCTAATGCAAAGCCAGTTGTTGAGCACCAACGCCGTCTAAATCCTAAGATGAAGGATATGGTAAGAAATGAGGTATTAAAACTCCTTGATGCTGGTATTATTTACCCTATTGATGATAGTCAATGGGTTAGCCCTGTTCATTGTGTTCCCAAGAAAGGGGTAATAACTGTTGTGCCTAATGAAGATAATGAGCTTATGCCCCAAAGATTAGTGGTTGGGTATAGAATGTGCATTGATTTTAGAAATATTAATAAAGTTACTAAGAAAGATCATTATCCTTTGCCCTTTATTGATCAGATGCTTGAGAGGTTGTCCAAGAAGACTCACTTTTGTTTTCTTGATGGTTATTCTGGGTTTTCTCAAATTGTTGTGAAAGCACAAGACCAAGGGAAAACTACTTTCACTTGTCCTTATGGTACCTATGCTTATAGGCGTATGCCTTTTGGTTTATGTAATGTTCCTGCTACCTTTCAGAGATGCATGTCTACTATTTTTCATGGTTTTTTGTGAAGAAATTGTGGAGGTTTTCATGGACGATTTCTCCGTCTATGGAACTTCTTTTATTAACTGTTTGCACAATCTTGATAAAGTTTTGCAGAGATGTGAAGAAACCAACCTTTTTCTTAATTGGGAGAAATGCCATTTTATGGTTAATGAAGGGATTGTTCTTGGACACAAAATTTCTGAAAGAAGCATTGAATTTGACAGAGCCAAAATTGAAGCAATTGAAAAGATGCCTTGCCCAAGAGATATAAAAGGTATTCGTAGTATCCTTGGTCATGCTGGTTTCTATTGGAGGTTTATTAAAGATTTCTCCAAAATTTCAAATCCCCTTACTAATCTTCTTAAAAAATATGTACCTTTTGTTTTGATGATGATTGTTGACGAGGTTTGATCTCGTCAATGCCCATTGTTATGGACTTGGGTTTTGGAGAATATGGGGATGCTGGAGATCGTGGAACGGTTAACAGACAAGCAACCAGGGGACACGAGATTTACCCAGGTTTAGGCCCCGGAAAAACCCTACTCTGCTTGTTCCGCTCTTGATTACGGTGAACCGAAAGTTCTGAGGTCAGATTCGATCTGGCGTGGAGGTGTGTATGCACGATACAGTCGAGAGATCTAGGTCGTGCCCTCCTGGAATTTATATAGACTTAGGCAGGTCCCGGGCGTAGTCCTAGTCGGTTACAGGTTCTAGGGTTTTACCCCTTTGAATTTCCTATCTATTCTAGTCTTGCTCTCCAAGGATTCGAAGGCGTCATGGGCCTAGGCCACCCGAAAGTATTCATGGGCCGGCGTACATCCACCGTGGGCCTTCCTTGGGCTAGACTAGGTATCTTTGAGATCACGCATGCCGTGGGTATAACCATGTCGAGCCCCGGTGATCGGTCAGAATCGTAGATTCGGCTGAGGACTCTTCGGGTGCAACTATGTATTAACAGTATGTTTGTAGGGATTGTTGATGCGTGTGCCTGACTCACCCGACGGATCAGGGTCAGTTAACTGTCTTAGGATGAAACAACACGATCTTCCTCAGGTTCGAGTCCCTCAGCTCGAAACTGGAACATATGCTGGCGTAATTCGACTCAGGCCGCAGAGGACTTACAGGAGTGGAATTCCAGTGATTTTAATTGGTGTACCCAACGCGTCCGTCGGGATTTTTCATCGCGCCTGATGGCACGGATTTATACTAGTAGAGCGCAGTCGTGTGCGTTGCCAGGCCATCAGATGATATCTGTAGGTCTTATCTTTGCGTCGCAGATGCAGCATCCGAACATTTGTCACCGCGGAGGTGTTTCGGGTGGCCAAGGAGAAACATTGCTCAGTTAGCATTTTAATGGGGCAAAGTTGCCGAAAAAGTTTTGCGTGTTTGATCCGAAAGATCGCAGTCGAAGAATTCATAGGGTGCGCGATCAGCGCTCCCTATGGGAGTAGCCCTGAGTGTCATTCGAGTCGTGAACTCGGCGTAGACTTTAGTTCAAACATTGTTCAGTTGTTAAGTCCGTAGGACACAAAAAATTTCGGATGCTTAAATCCATCCTCCCTATGGGAGTAGCCCCCGAGTCCGTAGTGGAGTCGTAGACTCGACGTAGGACTCGAAGAAATATTTTGTCTTTATTCGTCTTTCGGGTGCACGGCCAGCGCTCCTGATAGGAGTAGCCCCCGAGTATTTAGTCGAATCGAAGATTCGAGTTAGTACTCTTAGCTGTGGAGCCGAAGAATTGTAGTTGGTGCTAGTATAGCTTTTGATGACATCAGTGCTGACGATCAATGACCTCAAGCGTCTGCTACGCCAGAGATGACTTGACTGGACGAACGTGGGTCCCACTTGCTGACTTTGAATTGACCGGTCACGCGCGGCATGGAGATAATTACGTCGTCGCCTCGATTTCTGCGCGTAGTGAACGGCGTGGTAACGACGGTTCGTTGTGATGCTGACACGTGTATGGCCAGATCTTCCATTGGCGTTAGGTCTTCTGGATGGACGGTTGTCGTGTGTCGTCTTCATTGTTATAATCATTGGGGAAAGCTGCAGTTTGTTTTCACCGCATCAGTTCTTGTTTTTACTGCCTCCTTGTGTTCTAGCGATTCTTGCTGCGCGCTGGGGTTTCCTTTCACATTTCCATCTTCCCTTCTGCTTTTTCACCGCCGACGCTGCCGTAGCGCGATAGGGAAACCGAAGAAATCATCCTCTGCCGTTGGTACCAGCGCCGCCGGAGGAAAGAAAAACGCCACCCCTACCCGTGTCACCGACGGTGGCTGGCGCCGATCAGAGACGCGGGAGAGTGATCTCCACAAACTTCACGAGCGGGGTTTGATCTCGCAAGATAGGGAGGCCGTCAGACTCCCCAGCAATGAGGTAATCCCCCGTCCCCCAGCTGGGTATCGGGTTATGTTTCTCGCCTTCTTTATGCGTGGGTTTTCCTTCCCAGTCCACGACTTCCTTCGTGGGCTGCTCTTTCTCTATGGCATCCAGCTGCATCATCTTTCGCCCAATTCTCTTCTTCACATTGCTTGTTTCATTACTTTCTGCGAGTGCTGGCTCGGCATTGAGCCGCATTTTGGCCTCTTCCGGAAGCTCTATTCTGTGAAGAGGCAATCCGGCTCGGATGGTGTGTATCCCATTGGGGGTTGCATCATCTCTCTTAAAGGCCAATATTCTTTTATTTTCTTTCTCTATGTCCGAATCTGTCCAGTACTGGCGGAGGCGATGGTTTTACATTCGCGACTCCACGGTGGCTAGGCAACAATTTGGGCTTGCCCCTTTCGACTCCTCCCAGATAATCGAGCCAAAGAGGTCCTGGAAAAATTATATCTTGGACGGCGAGTCAGCGGAGATAGAGGCCCTTTACCGTCGGGTGGAGGATCTCCAGTTGATTCCGAAGAAGGAAGTGAACGGCGTGGATATTATCCGCACGTTTCTCGAGCGTCGGATGCAGCCTCTCCAGGCGAGGGCGCACCCGGTGTTTCTTTACTCTGGCCGCCGTGATCCGACGAGGGTTTCGGCTGAGAAAATCTCAGAGGGAGATCTTGACAGGGCCCTTCGCTTGCTGCTGAAGTTCAAGGCCGGAGAAGAAATCTCGGGGAAGTCGCTGACTCCTCCGTTTTCTGCGATGCTGGCCGTTCCGCAGGTGTAGATTCATGCGCGTAGCGCTTTTTGTCAACTGCGTATTTGTTTTCCATTGTTTGCTAACAAGGTCCCTTTTGGTTTTGCAGAGCTTCAAGGTGCCGGGCATGGTACCGCCATTGCCTGAAAAGTATCCGAATACCCCGGATAATGACGTGGTGGATTCCGTGTCCGAGCTACCATCGGCGCGATCTCCGGCGGAAGATGCCGACGAGTCGAGTGAGGACCATACGCACAAACGATCATGGAGCTCCAGAGAATCTTCGGATGCCTCAACTCCTCCGACTCCCAGAAACCCTTTGTGCCTTGAGCGTCATAGTGACGGGCATGGAGGCTCTTCCTCTCCCTTTCCTGCCATTCCTGTGCGGGCTGTAGCGTCGCACCCGCCCGCGAAACGGAAGAAGGAAGAGAAGAAGGGGGAGAAGAGAGCCCGAAAGACTCCTCCTGTCTTTGACCTGAGCTCACTGGGCTCGTAAGTTTCTTGTTATAATGCTGTCCTCCCCTTTTTTTTTCTTGTTGACTTTGTACTTGTGCTGATTGTTTCATATGCAGGCATTCTTCCCACGGCGCCTCCAGCGATGGTGCTCGGGAGATGATGGGGGAGTCAAAAATTGCGTCTCCTCCTCCTCAGACGGTGGCAACGTCGGGGGCGCCGCTCCGAATCCTCCTCTACAGGAGGTGCAGGTGGTTGCGCCTCAGAATTTCGCCAGCGGGCCTTCAGAGTCGCCATCAGAGCATGTAAGTACCTCTGTTTCGTGGAACGGGGGGATCCCCCAGGTGTCTGGAAAATTTCTTGTCTTCTTCTTTTTTCGAATCTTCGGGGGGGGGGGGGGGAAGCCCCCGAGTGTCTTCGTGTTGCTTTTATTCCTTTGTGTTGGGAACAACCCCCAAGTCCTTTTTCTTACTGGTGTTTCTTTTTCTGCAGCCTTTTGTGCAGGAGGCGAACCTTCGGCTGCTTCAAGGTACCTATTTGCCTTTTGGTGCCTCTTTTATTTTGGTCTTTCTCTCTGAAGTTTGCTTGTTATGAATGCAGAGGAGCATAATACTTCTCTCCGTGAGGTCGACGCTCTCAAGAAGAGCCTTGGTCAATCGGAGAAGAAGGCCGAGGCCGCCGTTGGTGAGAAGGAGCGCCTCGAGCTAGAGCTGATCAAGGCAGCCGAAGGTAAGGAGCGTCTGCAACAGGAGGTCGTGGACCGTGAGGAGCAGCTGGCCACTGTTGCGGCTTCGCGCGAGAGAGAGTTGGCAGGCAAGCTCATGGCTGCTGCCAAGGCTGTTTCGGGTGAGTGTTGTGTTTGTGCTTCTTTCGTCTTGTTTTCTTGTCTTCTTCTGCGTTGCTTTTCGTCATGTCCCTTTCTTTTTGTCTCAGATGCCGCAGGCATCGAGTTTGACCAAGGCGCTCTGGAGCACGGTAGTGCTCTAGATGATGCTACTGCAGCGGTCGAAGATCGTTGCAGCACCGTCGTCAGCTCCCTTGCCAAGGCGAAGGAGGTCCTTGGCTGCTTCTACAAGGAGCTTGTCCCTAAGGGCGCGGCCCTTGATGATGTGGATGCTCTGGTGGAGGCTTTGTTAGTCGAAGCGCCTGCGGCGTACAAGCGCAAGCAGAAGGGCATCGGCGCGTCCGTCGGGCTGGCGATGGCTTTGGCGGCTGGAGCGGAGCTGGACCTGCCCCAGATCACCTCCCGGATGCCGATGACCGCAGACGGATCCGAGGTAGCCTTTGATGCCTACTCTGCTTGCTGCAAGAGATATGGGACCAAGCTTATTGATTTCTTTGTTCGAGTATGCGTGCAGGGGAGGCTAAGGCTAGGCAGTCCGGCTCCGAGGCGACGCAGGGTGCCGTGTCTTAGGCGTTGTAGATGTAGGATAGTTTGTAGTCTGCTTTTGTTGTAAATATTTTGAAGAAACACAGTCCCTGTGCCACGTAGTGGCCTTATATGCTTAATGAATTCTTCTGAGTTGTGCTCTATCATTGTCTGAATGTTTGCGTCCTTTTTCTTTTTCTGCTGCTCTAGGTTCCTTCGGGTGCTGACCCTGGTGACACCTCGCCCGCAGTGCAGCTGCGGCCATCTTTGGATGATCCTTCTCAACTCGCTTTTCTTCGGGACCGTGTTCGTAGTCTTGCTTGGGTTGCGTGGTCGCGCCGATGTTTGGAAGTCCAAGGCGGATCATGGTGCGGCCAGAGAGGAGTACTTGATGGCGGAACTGCTTCGGCTGTCTGAGCAGCTTCAATGTAAGTTGTTCTTTGTTTGAGCAGCTCTTCTCGAATGAGCCTGCTGGCCTTGCCTCCTATTTTATGCAATTGTCGCAGGTGCTAACCTTTCTCCGAGGGGAGAGAAAGAGCGTGTCGCTGTTCGGGTCAATTGCTTGACTCAACAGGACATGGAGGCTGGCGGCTTCTTCTGGATGGTTCGTGACCGTGCCATAGCTCTGGCGACGGTGCAGGATCGTGTGCACCAGGTTTCGCGAGTGCTTCGCCAAGTGCAGACGTCACTTGCCTCGGTGTTGCACGTCATGTTTCCTTTGGATGCCGTACCGACGAGACTTGCGGGTCTTCTGTCGAAGTTTCGGAGCGTGAGCAATGTCAAGGAGTTGGTGCGGCAACAGCTCGTCGCAGGAGTGAAGGCTGCTTTCTCTCTCGTGAGGCTGCACCGGTCTGATGTAGATTTGACTGTTGTGGCAGCTGGGCCACCTCCTCGGCCGGATGGTGATGAGTGGGACATGCGTCCACATTACGCAGCTGTAAGGCAGTATGCCGAACAGGTCGTAGATTTGTTTGAGCAGCGTGCTCAAATTATTCTTCAGAATAGGTAGTACCTGAAAAAAGAGATAGATGTAAAATTTGTATATTTCGACTGGACTGTTGTGCCCTTTGTTGTAAAGGTTTGTTTGTTGTAAGCACGTAGTGCTTTGTTTGAGTACGTGTCCTTTTCATTTGCCTGACATTGTCAGCTACTCAGGTGTACACGCGTGATCCTCAGTCGATGAAATCGTGAGGTGGGGGGAGCCCCCGAGTGCGTTTGTAGCATAAAGTAAAGTTGCAAAATAGCGAACTGAAGTTTGGGGCGAGACACTTAGCTTTATTTATATCGTAACGGAGGAAGTACATTGTTCGGCTGACTAGCCTTGGCTGAAAAGCCTTATTGAAAGTAAAGGGGTAGGTAGCTAGGGGTAGAATCGTCGCAAGTGCGCGATGTTCCATGGGTTGGAGTATGCGACTCCAGACTCCACGTGCTTGAGGCGATAGGCGCCACCTGGGATGACTTCGGTGATGACGTAGGGTCCTTCCCATGGTGACTCGAATTTCTTCGGTCGCTCTTGCTTGAGTTGCAAGACGAGGTCTCCTTCGACGAAGGATCTTGGGCGCAGCTGGCGGCTGTGATAGTTGCGGAGACTCTGCTGGTACACCGCTGATTGAGCTGCTGCTATGTCTCTTGCTTCGTCTAGTGTGTCGACGGCGTCTTCGAGTGCGGCCGTGGATTCGGCTTCGCTGTAAGCGACGACCCGGGGGGCCTGGTGGCGTACTTCGGCTGGTATCACGGCCTCAGCTCCGTGCACCATGAAGAACGGTGTGTACCCTGTGGAGCTGTTTGGCGTAGTCCGTAAGCTCCACATGACGGATGGTAGCTCTTTCGTCCAGGCTCCGGCTTTCCATTCAAGTGGACTCATGAGGCGCTTCTTGATGCCAGCGGTGATTAGGCCGTTGGCCTTTTCCACTTGTCCGTTCGTTTGCGGGTGTGCCACTGAGGCGTAGGTGATGTTGATCCCAAGGCCTTCGCAGAAGTCCTGGAACTCATTGGAGATAAAGTTCGATCCATTGTCGGTGATGATGCTGTGCGGTACGTTGAACCTGTAGACAATGGACTCGAAGAACTTGACGGTAGTTTTGCCTTCCTGGTTGGTAACCGGCATGGCCTCGATCCACTTGGTGAACTTGTCGACTGCGACCAGGGGGTAAACGTGTCCCCCTTTCGAGGACTTTGGCAGTTTGCCGATCATGTCGAGGCCCCATTGAGCAAAATGCCAGGCTATGGGTATGGGTCCGAGCTCGGACCCAGGTGCGTGCGGTTTGTCAGCGAACCATTGGCATCCGTTGCATCTTCGGACGATGTCCTTTGCGTCGATCATGGCCGTTGGCCAGTAAAATCCTGCTCGTTGAGCTTTGGCGACAAGGGAGCGGCTGCCTGCGTGATGGCCGCAGATGCCCTCGTGGATGTCTTGGAGGATGGCTTTCCCGTCATCGATGGTGACGCACCTTTGTAGTACACCCGTGATACTGCGCTTGTACAGCTCGCCATTGATGATGGTGAAGGCTTTTGACCCACGAGATATGCGTTGGGCATCTGTCGGGCTATCAGGAAGTTCTCCGTTTATCAAGAACTGGAGGTATGGTCGCGTCCAAGTTTCTTCGACTGCCATGACCTGCATTAGGTTGACCATGGCTACCTCTGTGTCCAGCTTCTCGGGTCCTTCATGTCCTTCGGGCAGCGTAGCCTCCGAGTGTTTTGCTTCTTCAGGTGATCCCTTGGGGAATTTTCGCTTGATGGATGGCACGCAGATCTGTTCGAGGAACACACCCGGTGGCACCTTTGCGCAGGTGGAGCCGATGTTGGCGAGTCTGTCGGCCTCTTCGTTGCTTTCTCTTCGCGTGCGAAGCTCGCGGCCGAATTCTCCTTCGAGTGCGTTGTAGAGTGCGTGGTACGCGATCATGTTTTCGGCGTGTGCGTCGCACTCATTCATCGTCTGCTGGACGACGAGGTTGGAGTCACCGTAGATGACCAGGCTCGGAATTTCATCCGAAGGACGTACTTCATCTTGTCGCCTTGCGGAGGTCGATATGACCCTGCTCGACTTCTCGCTTGGAGCCGTCGAAGTGCATCGTCCATGACTGCGACATATCTGGGGTGTCTGGCAGCTGCAGCTCCATCCAATGTACTAGGAAGTCCGGAAGGACTTGAGATTTGATGCGAGTCGCTTCGTGAGCGATGTCCAAGGGTGACAGTTCGATGCCCCCAGGCCACGCGTCTGTGGCCTCTGGATTATTCAGATCTTTGTTCAGGGGTACCTCGTTGACGACCATCACCTGGTGCTCCTGGAAGTAATGGCTCAGCCGTCGAGCTGTCATGAACACGCCGTAGGCGAGTTTCTGGTAGTGAGGGTACCTCTGTTTTGTTGGTGTGGGTACTTCACTGAGGTAGTAGATTGGGCGTTGGACCCGTGGGTCTTGCCCTCTTCGGTCGTTCGACCACTAGCACGGTCTTGACCACGGTGTGTGGCTGATATGTACCTGGCAGAGGCTCGCGCTCCCTTGGCGTGACCAAGATGGGCGAGGTGGAGAGAAGCCGCTTGAGGCTTTCGAATGCGTCGTTGGCTTCCGGCCTCCACTCGAATTTATCTGCTTTGCGTAGCAGCTGGTAGAATGACAGGGCCTTCTCGCCTATGCGGCTGATGAACCTGCTTAGCGCCGCTATTCGTCCTGCGAGCTGCTGGACGCCTTTGAGGTTTTTTGGCTTCTCCATCGTCATGATGGCTCTGATTTTCTTCAGGTTCACCTCAATCCCTCGTTGAGAGATGAAGTAACCAAGCATCTGACCCGATGGGACGCCGAAGGCGCACTTTTCGGGGTTGAGCTTGATCCTGTAGCGATCAAGGTTGTCGAACGTCTCGCGGAGATCGTCGATAAGTGTCCTTGCCTCCTTGGTTTTTATCACTATGTCGTCAACATAGACTTGGACGTTGCGACCGATCTGGTCCTTGAGGCAGGCCTGCATGCATCGTTGATACGTGGCACCTGCGTTCTTTAGCCCGAAGGGCATTGTGTTGTAGCAGAATACTCCGAACGGTGTGATAAACGTCGTTTTCTCCTGATCTTCGACCTTGAGTCGAATCTGGTTATAGCCTGAGTAGGCATCGAGGAAGGAGAGTTTCTCACAACCTGCAGTCGAATCGATGATCTGATCGATCCGAGGAAGAGGGAAGTGGTCCTTTGGGCAATGCTTATTTAGTGACGTGAAATCCACGCACATCCGCAGGATGTCCGTGTCCTTCTTTGGGACCATCACTGTATTTGCAAGGCACTCGCTTTCCTTGATTTCCTTGATGAAGTCTGCAGCGAGTAGTCTATTGATTTCCTTGCCGATAGCTTCGGCTCGTGGCTCGGACAGTCTCCGGATGGACTGCTTGACTAGCTTGGTGTCTGGGAAGACGTTGAGTGCGTGCTCGGCGAATTCCCTTGGAACTCCTGGCATGTCCGCAGGACACCAGGCGAAGATTTCCCAGCGCTCACGGCGGAATTCGACAAGCGCGCCTTCCTATGCGGGGCTGAGGTCATTGGCGATCAGGGTCGTCTTGGAGGCGTCCGTCGGATGGACCTGCACCTTCTTTGTGTCGATGGTGGAGTCGAAGGACATGTCAGGTGCGTTTTTCCTTGTGATTGGGGGTGCCCCATTGTCCGTCACCTCACGGAGCCTTACGAGTTCGTCTTGCATGCCGAAAGACTGGGAGATTTTGTTGAAATCCCTGTCGCATTGGTCCGATCGGGTGAAGCTCCCGTGGACTGTGATGACGCCCTTTGGCCCTGGCATCTTGAGTAGTAGGTATGCATAGTGTGGGACAGCCAGGAACCTTGCGAATGGTACACGCCCAAGGATGGCGTGGTACTGTGACGGCCAGTCCACCACTTCAAATGCAAGTCGCTCCAGCCGGAAGTTGTCCGGCTTCCCGAAGATGACGTCGAGCCCTATTTTGCCCAAGGGGAATATGCCCTTCCCTGGAACGATGTCGTGGAACGTTGTGTCTGACTGTTCCAGGCTGCATTGCGGGATCCGCATTGCTGCTAGAGTGCTTGCGAACATTAGGTTGATGCCGCTGCAGCCGTCCATGAAGATGCGACTCATCTCGAAACCTCCGATCTGCGCCTCCAGCACCAGGGCAGCATGACCTGGGCGGGGAATCTGGCAAGGGTGGTCCGCACGAGTGAATGTGATGCAGGACTCTGATCCGCTGAGGTACTCAGGGATGGCAGGTGGAGTTGCCACGGCCAGGTTGATTTGTCGGGTGATTTTCTTCTGCACCCTATTCGTGGGGCGTCCCTTCTGGATCATCATTAGTGCTCCTTTCGGTGGGGGGTACCCATTCCCAGCGTTATTCTGTGCTGGTGCGACTGGTTGGTCTGGGCCTCCTATCGGTGGCGGTGGAGGAGCTCCATACGCTACCTCACCTGGAGCGGGTGCGTTTCTGAACGCGGGGATTGGAGCTTGTTGCCTCATCTGCACCATGCTTTCACTGAGTTTCTGGAACTCGTGGCAGTCCTTGAGCATGTGGCTAGCTTTCTTTTTGCCATCCTGCTTGTCGATGTTGAAGTGGATGGTGCATGGACCCGAAAGTTTGTCGTATGCTGAGGGTCCGTTATCGCGGTCGCGGCGTTGCCACGACTGCGCTGGGCGTCCCCCATCGCTGAAGTTTCCTCCGCGGTATCCTCGGCTGTTGCGGTTGGTGTCGTTGCGGCGATGGGCGTAGCCAGCCACGACCATGTCGGGTCCGTCGCGATCGTCGTAGACGCGCGATCTCCTCTTGCTGCGGCGTTCCCGTCTTCGGCCGTAGTCGTCCTCTTCATCCGATTGTGCTCGGTGAATGCAATCTTCGCCGTCGGCCCACCTGTTGGCGATGTCCATGAGGTGGTTGAGTGTTTTGGGCTTGACACGCCTGAGTTCCTCCTTGAAGTCTGGGCGTTTGACGCCATCCCTGAAGGCGTCGATGGCCCTCTCTTCGAAGATGTGTGCTCCGGAGTTCTTGGTGTTAGACCAGCGTAGTATGTACGAGCGAATAGATTCGCCTGTTCTCTGAGTGCAGGCTCGTAACTCTTCGATTGAGGAGGGCCTCTTGCTGGTGCCCTTGAAATTTCGGATGAATCTGTAAGCTAGCTCCTCCCAGCTTCGGATGGACCCTGATGATAGGTGTGGCGCCCCGCAAAACCACTACTAGAAAATCGCGTTGTTTTTGTGCATTGCATCATCATGACTGCATGCTCATGTCATCATGCCACATTACATTTGAGCATCGTCATGTCATCTTGCATTTGTTTGCATAAAACTATCTTCGAAAAATCTATTTTTGTCTTCTGAACGCCCCGTCGTTATTCAAAGACAAAACCCGGGTCTCCGGAATATTTTGCTTTGTCTACCAACGGTTTTCAAAAGCCCCATTTTTAAATATTAAAATATTTATTTTATTTTTAGGGGCAGCCGTACCGGGCCGATCCGACCCAGTCGGCCACCCCAGTACAAAACCAGACTACCCAAAACCTTTTCCTACCCCACCCTATCCTACCCAGTTCCCTCCACCTCACCCCAACCTATCCTATCACGCCACATCACCCCTGGCCCAAACCCCACCAATCACCCGCCACTGCCCCATCCATCACAAGACGACGCACTCCTCCGCCAGACTTCGCCCCAAAACCACTGGCGCTCCCCACCGCCTGCCGTTTTCCATGCATGCCGCATGCCCCAACCGCCTGCTGGCCCCACCACCTGCCCCCTGTCCCGCTTAGCCCCACCCGCAGGCCCCATCTCCCGCAATCCCCTCGCCACCAACCCCACTCATCTCTCCTTCCTTTCTCTCTCTTCCAAACCGCCTCCTCACCAACCTCTCCGGCCGATGCGCCTCGCCGTCCTTCTCCCCCGTCCCCGCGTCCGCCACCGGCTACCCCTCCCCGGAAACCACCCCGACCCCGCGTCCCCTCACCCGCATCTCCCCCGCCTCTTCCTGGCTCTCCTCTCTGCGCATCGCCGCCGGCCCGACCTCGTCCTCGCCGGCCGCCCGAGGGCGCCCCTCTTCCCCCAACCCCCTCCTCGCTCCGCCACCGAGCTCCGCGATCCCCATCCCCGAGCGCCCCTCCTCCTCTGCGACCGCCCCTCCACTTCGGCTCTGCACCGCCACTGGGACCCTCGCCTCCACCTCGTCGGCTTGCTCTCCTCTGCAAGCTCCGCCGTCTCCCCGCCGTCGGGCCCTCCTCACTGCAAGTCGACACCGTCCGAGCACGCCGTCACCAGCACGTCATCGTCCGGCCCCGCACGAGCCCTGGCCTCCGTCCCCGAGCGCTCCTCCTCCCCTGCTCGAGCCGCCACCGCCAGCGGGACTCCCCACCTGTCGTCTCCCCCCTGCTGCGCCGCCCTCCCCGCTGCTTCGTCCTCCTCATGACCCCGCTCCGGCCTCCACCCCGCAGCGCAGCGTCGCCGCCGTCAGCAAGCCCGGTCGCGGCTGCCATGTCTCCTACCGGGGCTCCTCCTCAACGCCGACGCTTGACCCGACGCCATCCCGAGCTCCTCCTCGCTGCCCTCTTCTCCGAACGCGAACAGCTCGATCCCCGAGGCTCTGCCCCTGGCCGCCCCGCATCAACTCGCTACGGCCGCCGCCGTGCCTCTTCTTCGCTCCCCCGACGACCCCGGTCTCGAGGATCCGATGCCCGGACGTCAAGACCGCCACATGGAAAACCCAAAGAACCCGAAGACCGATCCTGCCGAACACCAAGATCTTCAATCGGATCCGAGGACACCGAGACCCCGGTGCGACAAGTACTCCTTCCCGGACGCCGAGCTCGCCGAGAACCCGGATGCCAAGGTCACCGACACGGAACGGCAAGACCTCCTTCCCGCACCGATGCCGACGACGTCGCACACCAAGTCCTTCTTCCCGGAACGCCAAGCTCTTCATCTTGTATCCGACCTTCGAAGACCGATCCCGTCGAACCCTGAACCCTGAGACCGAACCCCGAACCCCGGAACACCAAGATCTCCCGAACCCCATGTGTGACCCTCTTTTCCGTGACCTATATTTTATATATAATATTACTTGTTGCATATAAAATTGCCATACTTGCATACATATTGTCATGTGGTTTGGGGGCCTTATGCCGGTTCACCTAAATTAAATATGGGATCCATATGCGGACAAATCTAGTCTTATATTGGTCCCATTCAAATTGGTGTAGCGAACCGGTGCTATCTTTTGCCATGTTAAGACAACATTTAAAATGCAGGGTAGCTAAACAACATGAACCACCTAAATATTTGTCGGGACCCCGGTTCCGCTTAATCTTGCCTAATTGCACCGCACCTTTGCCATGTCATACATCATACATGCATCATGCCCGATCTTATATCGTAGTATTAAATAGTGCATCCGGTGTTTCTGCTAGTGCTTTGCTTCTTCACGGATTAGGCCAATGAGTTGATGCGAGTGACGCCCGTTCTTCGGATGAACCTTCGGCAATGTTTTCAGGCGAGCATCTCCTCCTTTCTACCTATCTTACTTTTGTAGTATTTATTCCCTCCTGTTGATCTATTGCTATCTGTGTTGCGATGCTCTAGTTTTCGTACCCGGGACATCCCTTGCAGCCTTATATTGCCTTGGACACATCCTATTACCTGTTGATTGGTAGATAGTTGGACTTTCGCGTCGTAGTCGCTTGCTCAAGTGCTGTTGCGTGTCGTTAAGTACCACAGTTGTTGGAGTATTGCCGCATGTTTAATGTTGGAGATGATCATGGCTTTAATTATTGTTTAATAACTAAAATTGAAGTAGGTAAATGAAGTGGCACCGGTGGGTAATAGACAATATTTGGATTTTAATCAGCCACCTTTGGTGTCCTGAGGACCCCGAGTTCTTGACACCTGTTCCGAGATTTAGCGCGCTAACCACAGGTGGGGTGTATGGGCACCCCCATCGATTTAGTACCTGATTCCAAGTATTGTACTGGGGGCCACAAAGTAGTTTGGGGCTTTATTACTATCCTGTACTTATGCCATGCTTTACTGCTTAATTTAAAATTGTGTGAGGAATGCACCTGTACTGTTTAGGGAAGTGGAGTGTTTTCGCGGTATCGACAAGCCCAGTCACATTTTCGGGTTCCGATGCATGTACCACCGACGCAAACCACAGGTCCGCTTGAGCCGCCAACTTCGCTATGGGTAGCTTAGTGGGGTGGCCTCGTGCTTGCTTTGGGTCGGGAAACGTCGTGTCCGAAACCCCGTCGACATACCGTTGGGTGTATGTTTTGTGATCTTGTACCTACCGATCCGACAACAAGGGTGTAGGTGCGTGGAAACTTTGGTGCACCTCAGGTTAAATCTTTTGAGAAGCCGTGTCCGCGTTATGGACGACTTGGAGCACAGTTCTTGATCATAGACAACCATAACTAAAGTTTATCGTTATAATTTGACCGGTATCCGATATGACTAGTAATCAGCTCCACTACAACGGAATGGCTGAATAAAAGTACCAACAACTGCTGGGTTTTGGGATATCTCATGCTAAATGTATCTGACTAGTAAGTGTGCAACTACAATGGAATGGTTAACTAAAAGTGCCCACTTCTTATTATATCAGGACGACTATCTATACCTGAGTAGTAATTGCTGCAACGATAACTGAATAAATAAAACTGCCAACTGTGAGTTCCTCGGTTGACTTCTCGTTTGGTCTCGAGGGGACATACCAGATGGGTATGCTTGGTGGTAGAATCGGATGGTTTCAATAGGTCTTTCTTATCTCTCTCGATAGCCGGCGGTTGTATCGAGTCTCTATAGGTTGTTTAGTGCATGCCGCCGCCGCTCACCAATTATACCTATGTAGGCGAGGACCGCCAATTCTAGTCTCGCCGTCCGGCCGTTCTCACCGCTCTCTTTTTCCTTTGCCCTTTGTCGGCACCCCTTTTTGTTTAAGCAGGTTTTGAGATCGACGTCGTTAGCAGGGTTACCCTTCCGGCTTGGCCTGGGCAGGGTTATGGACGCCATTGGTTATTCTTCAGGGCTCTTAGCTCAATTTGCATCTTGTCCGTACTCGGACGCTATATCGTTTTAAAGGTGATTTGGATCTTTGTATTGTATATCTGTATTCTTGACTCATTGAGTCGTCGTTGTATATATCTGTTCTGTGGGTTCCATCATGGACTATTGTGTAAAGATATTACTTCGTTTTCCACCCGCACGAAAGTGCCTGGTGGGCACCTTTGAATCGTTTCTATGCGGGTTTGGCGGGTTTCGCTAAAACTTGCATAGGGCCGATTCTGAGGGTGTTACAATAGGTCACGAGCTGCATTCCGCTACCGCGCTTACCGTAGCTGAAGGCATTGCATGGCGGTTTCTTTGTTACCGCCGTGCAGCTTGACGGATGACAGATGATCACTGAGCCATGCTTTTGGATCTTGCGTGCCGTCAAACTTCGGAGTATCCGAAGGAAGCTTGAAATTGCGTGGCATCCGCGTTCACCGAACGGATCTGCTGAAGCATCGGGCTCCACAGAGTTCTCCTTCATCTTCGTCCATCTCGGATTCAGACGAGCATGTGCGCTTGGCTCGTGCTTTGTCGATTTTGCGTTGTGTGAGCGCGTCTCTGGCGTCGTAGTCGCGTTTATGGTGACGCGAGCTCTTCTTCCTTCGGGTAAGGTCGTGTTCCTCTTCCTCTTCGGGTAAGATGTGATAAAATTATGTTATTCCTGGTTATAAAGTTATATTATGACCTTTGTTTCTTGATATTACATCTTAACTGTGGATGCTAGCTATTGATCCATGGACTAGAATTGTAAACACAGGGGACTCCACCTTATATTGTTTAAAGGTTGGGACACTCCCTCTACAGGAGCTATGGGTATACTCTTGATGATTTAAAAGGAATTTCTCCTACTATATGTCAGCATGCTATTAATATTGAACCTAATGCAAAGCCAGTTGTTGAGCACCAACGCCGTCTAAATCCTAAGATGAAGGATATGGTAAGAAATGAGGTATTAAAACTCCTTGATGCTGGTATTATTTACCCTATTGATGATAGTCAATGGGTTAGCCCTGTTCATTGTGTTCCCAAGAAAGGGGTAATAATGTTGTGCCTAATGAAGATAATGAGCTTATGCCCCAAAGATTAGTGGTTGGGTATAGAATGTGCATTGATTTTAGAAATATTAATAAAGTTACTAAGAAAGATCATTATCCTTTGCCCTTTATTGATCAGATGCTTGAGAGGTTGTCCAAGAAGACTCACTTTTGTTTTCTTGATGGTTATTCTGGGTTTTCTCAAATTGTTGTGAAAGCACAAGACCAAGGGAAAACTACTTTCACTTGTCCTTATGGTACCTATGCTTATAGGCGTATGCCTTTTGGTTTATGTAATGTTCCTGCTACCTTTCAGAGATGCATGTCTACTATTCTTCATGGTTTTTGTGAAGAAATTGTGGAGGTTTTCATGGACGATTTCTGCCTATGGAACTTCTTTTATTAACTGTTTGCACAATCTTGATAAAGTTTTGCAGAGATGTGAAGAAACCAACCTTTTTCTTAATTGGGAGAAATGCCATTTTATGGTTAATGAAGGGATTGTTCTTGGACACAAAATTTCTGAAAGAAGCATTGAATTTGACAGAGCCAAAATTGAAGCAATTGAAAAGATGCCTTGCCCAAGAGATATAAAAGGTATTCGTAGTATCCTTGGTCATGCTGGTTTCTATTGGAGGTTTATTAAAGATTTCTCCAAAATTTCAAATCCCCTTACTAATCTTCTTAAAAAATATGTACCTTTTGTTTTGATGATGATTGTTGACGAGGTTTGATCTCGTCAATGCCCATTGTTATGGACTTGGGTTTTGGAGAATATGGGGATGCTGGAGATCGTGGAACGGTTAACAGACAAGCAACCAGGGGACACGAGATTTACCCAGGTTTAGGCCCCCGGAGGGAAAACCCTACTCCTGCTTGTCTGCTCTTGATTACGGCGGAACCGAAAGTTACAGGGTGCGCAGATTCGATCTGGCGTGGAGGTGTGTATGCGAAAGTACGAGTCGAGAGATCTAGGTCGTGCCCTCCTGGAATTTATATAGACTTAGGCAGGTCCCGGGCGTAGTCCTAGTCGGTTACAGGTTCTAGGGTTTTACCCCTTTGAATTTCCTATCTATTCTAGTCTTGCTCTCCAAGGATTCGAAGGCGTCATGGGCCTAGGCCACCCGAAAGTATTCATGGGCCGGCGTACATCCACCGTGGGCCTTCCTTGGGCTAGACTAGGTATGCTGAGATCACGTACCCGTAGGGTATAACCATGTCAGTAGCCCCCGAGTGATCAGTCGAATCGTAGATTCGGCTGAGGACTCTTCAACCTTCGGGTGCAACTATGTATTAACAGTATGTTTGTAGGGATTGTTGATGCGTGTGCCTGACTCACCCGACGGATCAGGGTCAGTTAACTGTCTTAGGACGAAACAACACGATCTTCCTCAGGTTCGAGTCCCTCAGCTCGAAACTGGAACATATGCTGGCGTAATTCGACTCAGGCCGCAGAGGACTTACAGGAGTGGAATTCCAGTGATTTTAATTGGTGTACCCAACGCGTCCGTCGGGATTTTTCATCGCGCCTGATGGCACGGATTTATACTAGTAGAGCGCAGTCGTGTGCGTTGCCAGGCCATCAGATGATATCTGTAGGTCTTATCTTTGCGTCGCAGATGCAGCATCCGAACATTTGTCACCGCGGAGGTGTTTCGGGTGGCCAAGGAGAAACATTGCTCAGTTAGCATTTTAATGGGGCAAAGTTGCCGAAAAAGTTTTGCGTGTTTGATCCGAAAGATCGCAGTCGAAGAATTCATAGGGTGCGCGATCAGCGCTCCCTATGGGAGTAGCCCCCGAGTGTCTGTTCGAGTCGTAGACTCGAGCGTAGACTTTAGTTCAAACATTGTTCAGTTGTTAAGTCCGTAGGACACAAAAAATTTCGGATGCTTAAATCCATCCTCCCTATGGGAGTAGCCCCCGAGTCCGTAGTGGAGTCGTAGACTCGACGTAGGACTCGAAGAAATATTTTGTCTTTATTCGTCTTTCGGGTGCACGGCCAGCGCTCCTGATAGGAGTAGCCCCCGAGTATTTAGTCGAATCGAAGATTCGAGTTAGTACTCTTAGCTGTGGAGCCGAAGAATTGTAGTTGGTGCTAGTATAGCTTTTGATGACATCAGTGCTGACGATCAATGACCTCAAGCGTCTGCTACGCCAGAGATGACTTGACTGGACGAACGTGGGTCCCACTTGCTGACTTTGAATTGACCGGTCACGCGCGGCATGGAGATAATTACGTCGTCGCCTCGATTTCTGCGCGTAGTGAACGGCGTGGTAACGACGGTTCGTTGTGATGCTGACACGTGTATGGCCAGATCTTCCATTGGCGTTAGGTCTTCTGGATGGACGGTTGTCGTGTGTCGTCTTCATTGTTATAATCATTGGGGAAAGCTGCAGTTTGTTTTCACCGCATCAGTTCTTGTTTTTACTGCCTCCTTGTGTTCTAGCGATTCTTGCTGCGCGCTGGGGTTTCCTTTCACATTTCCATCTTCCCTTCTGCTTTTTCACCGGCGACGCTGCCGTAGCGCGATAGGGAAACCGAAGAAATCATCCTTCATTGCTGGTACCAGCGCCGCCGGAGGAAAGAAAAACGCCACCCCTACCCGTGTCACCGACGGTGGCTGGCGCCGATCAGAGACGCGGGAGAGTGATCTCCACAAACTTCACGAGCGGGGTTTGATCTCGCAAGATAGGGAGGCCGTCAGACTCCCCAGCAATGAGGTAATCCCCCGTCCCCCAGCTGGGTATCGGGTTATGTTTCTCGCCTTCTTTATGCGTGGGTTTTCCTTCCCAGTCCACGACTTCCTTCGTGGGCTGCTCTTTCTCTATGGCATCCAGCTGCATCATCTTTCGCCCAATTCTCTTCTTCACATTGCTTGTTTCATTACTTTTCATGAAAGGCTCGGCATTGAGCCAAGATTTGGCCTCTTCCTAAGCTCTATTCTGTGAAGAGGCAATCCATCGATGGTGTGTATCCCATTGGGGTTGCATCATCTCTTAAAGGCCAATATTCTTTTATTTTCTTTCTATGTCCGAATCTGTCTAAGATCTTGGAGGCGATGGTTTTACATTCGCGACTCCACGGTGGCTAGGCAACAATTTGGGCTTGCCTTTCGACTCCTCCCAGATAATCGAGCCAAAGAGGTCTGGAAAAATTATATCTTGACGGCGAGTCAGCGGAGATAGAGGCCCTTTACCGTCGGGTGGAGGATCTCCGCTTGATTCCAAGAAGGAAGTGAACGGCGTGATATTATCCGCGACGTTTCTCGGCCGGATGCAGCCTCCAGCGTAGGGCGCACCGGTGTTTCTTTACTCGCGCCGTGATCCGACGAGGGTTTCGCTGAGAAAATCTCGAGGAGATCTTGACAGGGCCCTTCGCTGCTGAAGTTCAAGGCCGGAGAAGAAATCTCGGGGAAGTCGCTGACTCCTCCGTTTTCTGCGATGCTGGCCGTTCCGCAGGTGTAGATTCATGCGCGTAGCGCTTTTTGTCAACTGCGTATTTGTTTTCCATTGTTTGCTAACAAGGTCCCTTTTGGTTTTGCAGAGCTTCAAGGTGCCGGGCATGGTACCGCCATTGCCTGAAAAGTATCCGAATACCCCGGATAATGACGTGGTGGATTCCGTGTCCGAGCTACCATCGGCGCGATCTCCGGCGGAAGATGCCGACGAGTCGAGTGAGGACCATACGCACAAACGATCATGGAGCTCCAGAGAATCTTCGGATGCCTCAACTCCTCCGACTCCCAGAAACCCTTTGTGCCTTGAGCGTCATAGTGACGGGCATGGAGGCTCTTCCTCTCCCTTTCCTGCCATTCCTGTGCGGGCTGTAGCGTCGCACCCGCCCGCGAAACGGAAGAAGGAAGAGAAGAAGGGGGAGAAGAGAGCCCGAAAGACTCCTCCTGTCTTTGACCTGAGCTCACTGGGCTCGTAAGTTTCTTGTTATAATGCTGTCCTCCCCTTTTTTTTTCTTGTTGACTTTGTACTTGTGCTGATTGTTTCATATGCAGGCATTCTTCCCACGGCGCCTCCAGCGATGGTGCTCGGGAGATGATGGGGGAGTCAAAAATTGCGTCTCCTCCTCCTCGTGACGGCAACGCTGGGGCGCCATTCGAATCCTCCTCACAGAGGTGCAGGTGGTTGCGCCTCAGAATTTCGCCAGCGGGCCTTCAGAGTCGCCATCAGAGCATGTAAGTACCTCTGTTTCGTGGAACGGGGGGATCCCCCAGGTGTCTGGAAAATTTCTTGTCTTCTTCTTTTTTCGAATCTTCGGGGGGGGGGGGGGGGGAGCCCCCGAGTGTCTTCGTGTTGCTTTTATTCCTTTGTGTTGGGAACAACCCCCAAGTCCTTTTTCTTACTGGTGTTTCTTTTTCTGCAGCCTTTTGTGCAGGAGGCGAACCTTCGGCTGCTTCAAGGTACCTATTTGCCTTTTGGTGCCTCTTTTATTTTGGTCTTTCTCTCTGAAGTTTGCTTGTTATGAATGCAGAGGAGCATAATACTTCTCTCCGTGAGGTCGACGCTCTCAAGAAGAGCCTTGGTCAATCGGAGAAGAAGGCCGAGGCCACAGGTGAAGGAGCCTCGAGCTAGAGCTGATCAAGGCAGCCAAGGTAAGGAGCGCCTGCAGGAGGTCGTGGACCGTGAGGAGCAGTGGCCATCTGTGCTTTCACATGAGAGAGAGTTGGCGAGCAAGCTCATGGTCACGCCAAGGTGTTTCGGTGAGTGTTGTGTTTGTGCTTCTTCGCCTTGTTTTCTTGTCTTCTTCGCGTTGCTTTTCGTCATGTCCCTTTCTTTTTGTCTCGATGCCGCATCGAGTTTGACCAAGCCCGGAGCACGGTAGTGCTCTAGATGATGCTATCGCAGCGTCGAAGATCGTTGCAAAGACCGTCCGCCTCCCTTGCCAAGGCGAAGGAGGTCCTTGGCTGCTTCTACAAGGAGCTTGTCCCTAAGGGCGCGGCCCTTGATGATGTGGATGCTCTGGTGGAGGCTTTGTTAGTCGAAGCGCCTGCGGCGTACAAGCGCAAGCAGAAGGGCATCGGCGCGTCCGTCGGGCTGGCGATGGCTTTGGCGGCTGGAGCGGAGCTGGACCTGCCCCAGATCACCTCCCGGATGCCGATGACCGCAGACGGATCCGAGGTAGCCTTTGATGCCTACTCTGCTTGCTGCAAGAGATATGGGACCAAGCTTATTGATTTGCTGTCTGAGTATGCGCTGCGGCAGCAGGGGGAGGCTAAGGCTAGGCAGTCCGGCTCCGAGGCGACGCAGGGTGCCGTGTCTTAGGCGTTGTAGATGTAGGATAGTTTGTAGTCTGCTTTTGTTGTAAATATTTTGAAGAAACACAGTCCCTGTGCCACGTAGTGGCCTTATATGCTTAATGAATTCTTCTGAGTTGTGCTCTATCATTGTCTGAATGTTTGCGTCCTTTTTCTTTTTCTGCTGCTCTAGGTTCCTTCGGGTGCTGACCCTGGTGACACCTCGCCCGCAGTGCAGCTGCGGCCATCTTTGGATGATCCTTCTCAACTCGCTTTTCTTCGGGACCGTGTTCGTAGTCTTGCTTGGGTTGCGTGGTCGCGCCGATGTTTGGAAGTCCAAGGCGGATCATGGTGCGGCCAGAGAGGAGTACTTGATGGCGGAACTGCTTCGGCTGTCTGAGCAGCTTCAATGTAAGTTGTTCTTTGTTTCGAGCTGCAGCTCAGTTCTCCGAATGAGCCTGCTGGCCTTGCCTCCTATTTTATGCAATTGTCGCAGGTGCTAACCTTTCTCCGAGGGGAGAGAAAGAGCGTGTCGCTGTTCGGGTCAATTGCTTGACTCAACAGGACATGGAGGCTGGCGGCTTCTTCTGGATGGTTCGTGACCGTGCCATAGCTCTGGCGACGGTGCAGGATCGTGTGCACCAGGTTTCGCGAGTGCTTCGCCAAGTGCAGACGTCACTTGCCTCGGTGTTGCACGTCATGTTTCCTTTGGATGCCGTACCGACGAGACTTGCGGGTCTTCTGTCGAAGTTTCGGAGCGTGAGCAATGTCAAGGAGTTGGTGCGGCAACAGCTCGTCGCAGGAGTGCAGGCTGCTTTCTCGTGAGGCACCGTCGATGTAGATTTGACTGTTGTGGCAGCTGGGCCACCTCCTCGGCCGGATGGTGATGAGTGGGACATGCATCCACATTACGCAGCTGTAAGGCAGTATGCCGAACAGGTCGTAGATTTGTTTGAGCAGCGTGCTCAAATTATTCTTCAGAATAGGTAGTACCTGAAAAAAGAGATAGATGTAAAATTTGTATATTTCGACTGGACTGTTGTGCCCTTTGTTGTAAAGGTTTGTTTGTTGTAAGCACGTAGTGCTTTGTTTGAGTACGTGTCCTTTTCATTTGCCTGACATTGTCAGCTACTCAGGTGTACACGCGTGATCCTCAGTCGATGAAATCGTGAGGTGGGGGAGCCCCGAGTGCGTTTGTAGCATAAAGTAAAGTTGCAAAATAGCGAACTGAAGTTTGGGGCGAGACACTTAGCTTTATTTATATCGTAACGGAGGAAGTACATTGTTCGGCTGACTAGCCTTGGCTGAAAAGCCTTATTGAAAGTAAAGGGGTAGGTAGCTAGGGGTAGAATCGTCGCAAGTGCGCGATGTTCGATGGGTTGGAGTATGCGACCTGCACTCCACGTGCTTGAGGCGATAGGCGCCACCGGGATGACTTCGTGATGACGAGGGTCCTTCCCATGGTGACTGAATTTCTTCGTCGCTCTTGCTTGAGTTGCAAGACGAGGTCTCCTTCGACGAAGGATCTTGGGCGCCTTGGCGGCTGTGATAGTTGCGGAGACTCTCCGGTACACCACGATTGAGCTGCGCTATGTCTCTTGCTTCGTCTAGTGTGTCGACGGGCGTCTTCGAAAGTGCGGATTCGTCATTGTAAGCGACGACCGGGGCCTGGTGGCGACGGCTGGTATCACGGCCTCAGCGTGCACCATGAAGAACGGTGTACCTGTGGAGCTGTTTGCGAGTCCGTAAGCTCCACATGACGGATGGTAGCTCTTCGTCCAGTGCTCGGCTTTCCATTCAAGTGGACTCATGAGGCGCTTCTTGATGCCGGGTGATTAGGCCGTTGGCCTTTCCACTTGTCCGCTCGCTTATGGTGTGCCATCGAGGCGAGGTGATGTTGATCCCAAGGCCTTCGCGAAGTCACGAACTCATTGGAGATAAAGTTCGATCCATTGTCGGTGATGATGCTGTGCGGTACGTTGAACCTGTAGACAATGGACTCGAAGAACTTGACGGTAGTTTTGCCTTCCTGGTTGGTAACCGGCATGGCCTCGATCCACTTGGTGAACTTGTCGACTGCGACCAGGGGGTAAATGTGTCCCCCTTTCGAGGACTTCGGCAGTTTGCCGATCATGTCGAGGCCCCATTGAGCAAAATGCCAGTTATGGGTATGGGTCGAGCTCGACCCAAGGTGCGCGGTTTGTCGAACCATTGGCATCCGTTGCATCTTCGGACGATGTCCTTTGCGTCGATCATGGCCGTTGGCCAGTAAAATCCTGCTCGTTGAGCTTTGGCGACAAGGGAGCGGCTGCCTGCGTGATGGCCGCAGATGCCCTCGTGGATGTCTTGGAGGATGGCTTTCCCGTCATCGATGGTGACGCACCTTTGTAGTACACCCGTGATACTGCGCTTGTACAGCTCGCCATTGATGATGGTGAAGGCTTTTGACCCACGAGATATGCGTTGGGCATCTGTCGGGCTATCAGGAAGTTCTCCGTTTATCAAGAACTGGAGGTATGGTCGCGTCCAAGTTTCTTCGACTGCCATGACCTGCATTAGGTTGACCATGGCTACCTCTGTGTCCAGCTTCTCGGGTCCTTCATGTCCTTCGGGCAGCGTAGCCTCCGAGTGTTTTGCTTCTTCAGGTGATCCCTTGGGGAATTTTCGCTTGATGGATGGCACGCAGATCTGTTCGAGGAACACACCCGGTGGCACCTTTGCGCAGGTGGAGCCGATGTTGGCGAGTCTGTCGGCCTCTTCGTTGCTTTCTTCCAACGTCAAGCTCGCAGCGGCCGAATTCTCCTTCGATGCGTTGTAGAGTGCGTGGTACGCGATCATGTTTTCGCGGTGCGTCAGACTCATTCATCGTCGCTTGGACGAGGTTGAGTCACCGTAGATGACCAGGCTCGAATTTCATCGAAGGGCGTACTTCATCTTGTCGCTTATGGGAGGTCAAGACCCGCCTCGCCCAGCTTTCGCTTGGAGCCGTCGGCGCATCGTCCATGACTGCGACATATCTGGGTGTCCGCAGCAGCTCCATCCAATGTACTAGGAAGTCCGGAAGGACTTGAGATTTGATTGCGAGTCGCTTCTCGTAGACGATGTCCAAGGGTGACAGTTCGATGCCCCACAGGGCCACGCGTCCTGTGGCCTCTGGATTATTCAGAATGCTGTTCAGGGGTGCCTCGTTGACGACCATCACCTGGTGCTCCTGGAAGTAATGGCTCAGCCGTCGAGCTGTCATGAACACGCCGTAGGCGAGTTTCTGGTAGTGAGGGTACCTCTGTTTTGTTGGTGTGGGTACTTCACTGAGGTAGTAGATTGGGCGTTGGACCCCGTGGGTCTTGCCCTCTTCGGGTCGTTCGACCACTAGCACGGTGCTGACCACCTGGTGTGTGGCTGATATGTACAACAGCAGAGGCTCGCGCTCCCTTGGCGTGACCAAGATGGGCGAGGTGGAGAGAAGCCGCTTGAGGCTTTCGAATGCGTCGTTGGCTTCCGGCCTCCACTCGAATTTATCTGCTTTGCGTAGCAGCTGGTAGAATGACAGGGCCTTCTCGCCTATGCGGCTGATGAACCTGCTTAGCGCCGCTATTCGTCCTGCGAGCTGCTGGACGCCTTTGAGGTTTTTTGGCTTCTCCATCGTCATGATGGCTCTGATTTTCTTCAGGTTCACCTCAATCCCTCGTTGAGAGATGAAGTAACCAAGCATCTGACCCGATGGGGCCTTGGCGCATTTTCGAGTTGAGCTTGATCCTGTAGCGATCAAGGTTGTCGAACGTCTCGCGGAGATCGTCGATAAGTGTCCTTGCCTCCTTGGTTTTTATCACTATGTCGTCAACATAGACTTGGACGTTGCGACCGATCTGGTCCTTGAGGCAGGCCTGCATGCATCGTTGATACGTGGCACCTGCGTTCTTTAGCCCGGAAGGGCATTGTGTTGTAGCGAATACTCGAACGGTGTGATAAACGTCGTTTTCTCACGATCTTCGACCTTGAGTCGAATCTGGTTATCTTTGAGTAGGCATCGAGGAAGGAGAGTTTCTCACAACTGCGGTCGAATCGATGATCTGATCGATCCGAGGAAGAGGGAAGTGGTCCTTTGGGCAATGCTTATTTAGTGACGTGAAATCCACGCACATCCGCAGGATGTCCGTGTCCTTCTTTGGGACCATCACTGTATTTGCAAGGCACTCGCTTTCCTTGATTTCCTTGATGAAGTCTGCAGCGAGTAGTCTATTGATTTCCTTGCCGATAGCTTCGGCTCGTGGCTCGGACAGTCTCCGGATGGACTGCTTGACTAGCTTGGTGTCTGGGAAGACGTTGAGTGCGTGCTCGGCGAATTCCCTTGGAACTCCTGGCATGTCCGCAGGACACCAGGCGAAGATTTCCCAGCGCTCACGGCGGAATTCGACAAGCGCGCCTTCCTATGCGGGGCTGAGGTCATTGGCGATCAGGGTCGTCTTGGAGGCGTCCGTCGGATGGACCTGCACCTTCTTTGTGTCGATGGTGGAGTCGAAGGACATGTCAGGTGCGTTTTTCCTTGTGATTGGGGGTGCCCCATTGTCCGTCACCTCACGGAGCCTTACGAGTTCGTCTTGCATGCCGAAAGACTGGGAGATTTTGTTGAAATCCCTGTCGCATTGGTCCGATCGGGTGAAGCTCCCGTGGACTGTGATGACGCCCTTTGGCCCTGGCATCTTGAGTAGTAGGTATGCATAGTGTGGGACAGCCAGGAACCTTGCGAATGGTACACGCCCAAGGATGGCGTGGTACTGTGACGCGATCCACCACTTCAAATGCAAGTCGCTCCGAGGAAGTTGTCCGGCTTCGAAAGATGACGTCGAGCCCTATTTTGCCCAAAGGGAATATGCCCTTCCACAGAGCGATGTCGTGGAGCGTTGTGTGACTGTTCGGGCTGCATTGCGGGATCCGCATTCTGCTAGAGTGCTTCGAACATTAGGTTGATGCTGCAGCCGTCCATGAAGATCGACTCATCTCGAAACCTCCGATCTGCGCCTCGGCACGAGGGCAGCATGACCTGGGCGGGAATCTGCAAGGGTGGTCCGCGAGTGAATGTGATGCGGGACTCGATCCATTGAGGTACTCGGGGATGGCGGTGGAGTTGCCACGGCGGGTTGATTTGTCGGGTGATTTTCTTACGCACCCTATTGTGGGCGTCCCACGGATCATCATTAGTGCTCCTTTCGATGGGGTACCCATTCCCAGCGTTATTCTGTCTTGATGCGGTTGGTTGATGCAGGCCTCCTATCGGTGGCGGTGGAGGAGCTCCATCGCTACCTCACCAGGCGGGTGCGTTTACGAGCAGCGAGGGATTGGGCTTGTTGCCTCATACGCACCATGCTTTCACCGAGTTTACGGAACTTCGTGGCGGTCCTTGAGCATGTGGCTAGCTTTCTTTTGCCATCACCTTGTCGATGTTGAAGTGGATGGTGCATGGACGAAAGTTTGTCGTATGCTGAGGTCCGTTATCATGATCGTGGCGTTACCCGCAGCTTCTTGGCGTCCCCATCGCTGAAGTTTCCTCCGCGGTATCCTCGGTATTGCGGTTGGTGTCGTTGCGGCGATGGGCGTAGCCACGACCATGTCGGTCCGTCGCGATCGTCGTGAGCAGCGATCTCCTCTTCTTCTTGCGGCGTTCCGTCTTGACCCGTAGTCGTCCTCTTCATCCGATTGTGCTCGGTGAATGCAATCTTCGCCGTCGGCCCACATTGGCGATGTCCATGAGGTGGTCTGTTTTGGGCTTGATGCGCCCAAGTTCCTCCTTGAAGTGGCGTTTGGCGCCATCCACAAGGCGTCGATGGCCCTCTCTTGAAGATGTGTGCTCGGAGTTCTTGGTGTTAGACCAGCGTGGTATGTGCGGCGAATAGATTCGCTGTTCTCTGAGTGCAGGCTCGTAACTCTTCGATTGAGGAGGGCCTCTTGCTGGTGCCCTTGAAATTTCGGATGAATCTGTAAGCTAGCTCCTCCCAACTTCGGATGGACCCTGATGATAGGTGTGGCGCCCCGCAAAACCACTACTAGAAAATCGCGTTGTTTTTGTGCATTGCATCATCATGACTGCATGCTCATGTCATCATGCCACATTACATTTGAGCATCGTCATGTCATCTTGCATTTGTTTGCATAAAACTATCTTCGAAAAATCTATTTTGTCTTACGACGCCCGTCGTTATTCAAAGACAAAACCGGGTCTCGGAATATTTTGCTTTGTCTACCAACGGTTTTCAAAAGCCCATTTTAAATATTAAAATATTTATTTTATTTTATTAGGCGGCAGGCCGATCCACCCGGCCACCCAGACAAAACCAGACTACCCAAAACCTTTTCCTACCCACCCTATCCTACAGTTCCTCCACCTCACCCCAACCTATCCTATCACGCCACATCACAGCCCAAACCCCACCAATCACCCACGCCTGCCCCATCCACCGCAAGCCGCACTCCTCGCCTTTTCGCCCCAAAACCACAGGCGCTCCCCGCCGCTTGCCGTTTTCCATGCCATGTGCCAGCTTGCCCCAACCGCTTGCTGGCCCCACCACCTGTCCGCTTAGCCCCACCCATGAGCCCCATCTCCCAATCCCTCGCCACCAACCCCTCATCTCTCCTTCCTTTCTCTCTCTTCCAAACCGCCTCCTCACCAACCTCTCCGGCCGATGCGCCTCGCCGTCCTTCTCCCCCGTCCCCGCGTCCGCCCCCGGCTACCCCCCCCCCGCAACCACCCCCCCCCCCCGTCCCCTCGCCCGCATCTCCCCGCCTCTTCCTGGCTCTCCTCTCTGCGCATCGCCGCCGGCCCGACCTCGTCCTCGCCGGCCGCCCGAGGGCGCCCCTCTTCCCCCCACCCCCTCCTCCGCCCAGGCTCCATGATCCCCATCCCAGCGCCCCTCCTCCTGCGGCCCCTCCACTGCTCTGCCACTTTGGGACCCTCGCCTCCACCTCGTCGGCTTGCTCTCCTCTGCAAGCTCCGCCGTCTCCCCGCCGTCGGGCCCTCCTCACTGCAAGTCGACACCGTCCGAACGCCGTCACCAAAGACGTCATCGTCTGCCCCTTGAGCCCTGGCCCCCGTCCCCGAGCGCTCCTCCTCCCCTGCTCGAGCCGCCACCGCCAGCGGGACTCCCCACCTGTCGTCGTCCCTCTCCCCCCCCCCGCGGCTGCGCGCCGCCCTCCCCGCTGCTTCGTCCTCCTCATGACCCCGCTCCGGCCTCCACCCCGCAGCGCAGCGTCGCCGCCGTCAGCAAGCCCGGTCGCGGCTGCCATGTCTCCTACCGGGGCTCCTCCTCACCGCCGACGCTTGACCCGACGCCATCCCGAGCTCCTCCTCGCTGCCCTCTTCTCGACGCGAGCAGCTCGATCCCGAGGCTCGCCTGGCCGCCCGCATCAACTCGCTTCTGCCGCCGTGCCTCTTCTTCGCTCCCGAGCGACCCGGTCTCGAGGATCCGATGCGGACGTCAAGACCGCCACATGGAAAACCAAAGAACCGAAGACCGATCTGCCGAACACCAAGATCTTCAATCGGATCCGAGGACACGAGACCCGGTGCGACAAGTACTCCTTCCCGGACGCCGAGCTCGAGAACCGGATGCCAAGGTCACCAAACGCGGGCAGCAGACCTCCTTCCCTGCCGATCTGCAAGCGGCGTACCAAGTCCTTCTTCCCGGAACGCCAAGCTCTTCATCTTGTATCCGACCTTCGAAGACCGATCCCGTCGAACCCTGAACCCTGAGACCGAACCCCGAACCCCGGAACACCAAGATCTCCCGAACCCCATGTGTGACCCTCTTTTCCGTGACCTATATTTTATATATAATATTACTTGTTGCATATAAAATTGCCATACTTGCATACATATTGTCATGTGGTTTGGGGGCCTTATGCCGGTTCACCTAAATTAAATATGGGATCCATATGCGGACAAATCTAGTCTTATATTGGTCCCATTCAAATTGGTGTAGCGAACCGGTGCTATCTTTTGCCATGTTAAGACAACATTTAAAATGCAGGGTAGCTAAACAACATGAACCACCTAAATATTTGTCGGGACCCCGGTTCCGCTTAATCTTGCCTAATTGCACCGCACCTTTGCCATGTCATACATCATACATGCATCATGCCCGATCTTATATCGTAGTATTAAATAGTGCATCCGGTGTTTCTGCTAGTGCTTTGCTTCTTCACGGATTAGGCCAATGAGTTGATGCGAGTGACGCCCGTTCTTCGGATGAACCTTCGGCAATGTTTTCAGGCGAGCATCTCCTCCTTTCTACCTATCTTACTTTTGTAGTATTTATTCCCTCCTGTTGATCTATTGCTATCTGTGTTGCGATGCTCTAGTTTTCGTACCCGGGACATCCCTTGCAGCCTTATATTGCCTTGGACACATCCTATTACCTGTTGATTGGTAGATAGTTGGACTTTCGCGTCGTAGTCGCTTGCTCAAATCTTTGCGTGTCGTTAAGTACCACAGATTGTTGGAGTATTGCCGCATGTTTAATGTTGGAGATGATCATGGCTTTAATTATTGTTTAATAACTAAAATTGAAGTAGGTAAATGAAGTGGCACGGTGGGTAATAGACAATATTTGATTTTAACAGCTCCTTTGGTGTCCGTAGGACCGAGTTCTTGACACTGTTAGAGATTTAGCGCGCTAACCACAGGTGGGGTGTATGGGCACCCATCGATTTAGTGCACGATTCCAAGTATTGTCTTTGGGGCCACAAAGTAGTTTGGGGCTTTATTACTATCTGTACTTATGCCATGCTTTCTTGCTTAATTTAAAATTGTGTGAGGAATGCACTGTCTTTGTTTAGGGAAGTGGAGTTCGCAGTGTATCGACAAGCCCAGTCACATTTTCGGGTTCCCAGTCGTTTGATACAGCGCAAACCACAGGTCCGTTGAGGCCAACCGTTCGGGTAGCTTAGTGGGGTGGCCCCTCGTGCTTGCTTTGGGTGCAGGAAGCGTCGTGTCAAAACCCGTCGACATACCGTTGGGTGTATGTTTGTGATCTTGTACCTACGATCCGACAACAAGGGTGTAGGTGCGTGTGGAAACTTTGGTGCACCCTCAGGTTAAATCTTTTCGAGAAGCCGTGTCCGCGGTTATGGGCGACTTGGAGCACAGTTCTTGATCATAGACAACCATAACTAAAGTTTACTGTTATAATTTGACTGGTATCCGATATGACTAGTAATCAGCTCCACTACGGAATGGCTAAATAAAAGTGCCAACAAGCTGGGTTTTGGGATATCTCATGCTAAATGTATCGACTAGTAAGTGTGCAACTACAATGGAATGGTTAACTAAAAGTGCCCACTTCTTATTATATCGGGCGACTATCTATACGAGTAGTAATTGCTGCAACGATAATTGAATAAATAAAGCGCCAATGTGTGAGTTCCTCGGTTGACTTCCTCGTTTGGTCTCGGGGGACATACCAGGATGGGTATGCTTGGTGGTAGAATCGGGATGGTTTTGAATAGGTCTTTCTTATCTCTCTCGATGGCCGCGGTTGTATCGAGTCTCTATAGGTTGTTTAGTGCATCTTGCTGCCGCTTGATCCACCATACCTATGTGGCGAGGACCCAATTCTAGTCTCGTAGTGTCTTGGCCTCAGTTCTCCGCTCTCTTTTCCTTTGCCTTTGTCGGCACCTTTTTTGTTTAAGCAGGTTTTGAGATCGGCGTCGTTAGCAGGGTTACCCTTCCGGCTTGGCTGGCAGGTTATGGGCGCCATTGGTTATTCTTGGGGCTCTTAGCTCAATTTGCATCTTGTCCGTACCGGACGCTATATCTCGTTTAAAGGTGATTTGGATCTTTGTATTGTATATCGTATTCTTGACTCATTGAGTCGTTGTATATATCTCATCTGTGGGTTCCATCGTGGACTATTGTGTAATGATATTACGCTTTCCACCATACGAAAGTGCTGGTGGGCACCTTTGAATCGTTCTATGCGGGTTTGGCGGGTTTCGCTAAAACTTGCATAGGGCCGATCGAGGTGTTACAATAGGCTCTTGAGCAGACCAGCGCCCTGTCAGCTGATTGAAGGCATTGCATGGCGGTTTCTTTTACCGCCGTGCGGCTTGCCGGATGAGGATGATCATCGAGCCATGCTTTTGGATCTTGCGTCGTCAAACGGAGTATCCGAAGGAAGCTTGAAATGCGTGGCATCCGCGTTCACGAGCGGATCTGAAAAGCATCGGGCTCCTGAGTTCTCCTTCATCTTCGTCCATCTCGGATTGAGCGAGCATATGCGCTGGCTCGTGCTTTGTCGATTTTTGCGTTGTGTGCGCGTCTCTGGCGTCGTAGTCGCGTTTATGGTGACGCGAGCTCTTCTTCCTTCGGGTAAGGTCGTGTTCCTCTTCCTCTTCGGGTAAGATGTGATAAAATTATGTTATTCCTGGTTATAAAGTTATATTATGACCTTTGTTTCTTGATATTACATCTTAACTGTGGATGCTAGCTATTGATCCATGGACTAGAATTGTAAACACAGGGGACTCCACCTTATATTGTTTAAAGGTTGGGACACTCCCTCTACAGGAGCTATGGGTATACTCTTGATGATTTAAAAGGAATTTCTCCTACTATATGTCAGCATGCTATTAATATTGAACCTAATGCAAAGCCAGTTGTTGAGCACCAACGCCGTCTAAATCCTAAGATGAAGGATATGGTAAGAAATGAGGTATTAAAACTCCTTGATCTTTGGTATTATTTACCCTATTGATGATAGTCAATGGGTTAGCCATTCATTGTGTTCCCAAGAAAGGGTAATAAGCTGTTGTGCCTAATGAAGATAATGAGCTTATGCCCCAAAGATTAGTGGTTGGGTATAGAATGTGCATTGATTTTAGAAATATTAATAAAGTTACTAAGAAAGATCATTATCCTTTGCCCTTTATTGATCAGATGCTTGAGAGGTTGTCCAAGAAGACTCACTTTTGTTTTCTTGATGGTTATTACAGGTTTTCTCAAATTGTTGTGAAAGCACAAGACCAAGGGAAAACTACTTTCACTTGTCCTTATGGTACCTATGCTTATAGGCGTATGCCTTTTGGTTTATGTAATGTTCCTGCTACCTTTCAGAGATGCATGTCTACTATTTTTCATGGTTTTTTGTGAAGAACTTGTGGGGGTTTTCATGTGCGATTTCTCCGTCGATGGAACTTCTTTTATTAACTGTTTGCACAATCTTGATAAAGTTTTGCAGAGATGTGAAGAAACCAACCTTTTTCTTAATTGGGAGAAATGCCATTTTATGGTTAATGAAGGGATTGTTCTTGGACACAAAATTTACGAAGAAGCATTGAATGTGACAGAGCCAAAATTGAAGCAATTGAAAAGATGCCTTGCCCAAGAGATATAAAAGGTATTCGTAGTATCCTTGGTCATGCTGGTTTCTATTGGAGGTTTATTAAAGATTTCTCCAAAATTTCAAATCCCCTTACTAATCTTCTTAAAAAATATGTACCTTTTGTTTTGATGATGATTGTTGACGAGGTTTGATCTCGTCAATGCCCATTATTATGGACTTGGGTTTTGGAGAATATGGGGATCTTGGAGATCGTGGAGCAGTTAGCAGACAAGCAACCGGGGACACGAGATTTACCTGTGTTTAGGCCCCGGAGAAAACCCTACTCCCTTGCGCTCTTGATTCTGGCGAACCGAAAGATTCAGGTCTTGTGATTCGATCTGGCGTGGAGGTGTGTATGCGAAAGTACGAGTCGAGAGATCTAGGTCGTGCCCTCCTGGAATTTATATAGACTTAGGCAGGTCCCGGGCGTAGTCCTAGTCGGTTACAGGTTCTAGGGTTTTACCCCTTTGAATTTCCTATCTATTCTAGTCTTGCTCTCCAAGGATTCGAAGGCGTCATGGGCCTAGGCCACCCGAAAGTATTCATGGGCCGGCGTACATCCACCGTGGGCCTTCCTTGGGCTAGACTAGGTATGCTGAGATCACGTACCCGTAGGGTATAACCATGTCAGTAGCCCCCGAGTGATCAGTCGAATCGTAGATTCGGCTGAGGACTCTTCAACCTTCGGGTGCAACTATGTATTAACAGTATGTTTGTAGGGATTGTTGATGCGTGTGCCTGACTCACCCGACGGATCGAGGGTCGATTAAGCTCTTAGGGAAACAACACGATCTTCCTCGGGTTGAGTCCCTCACTCGGCTGGAACATATCTTGGCGTAATTCGACTCGGGCCGAGGACTTACGAGTGGAATTCGGTGATTTTAATTGGTGTACCCAACGCGTCCGTCGGGATTTTCATCGCTGATGGCGCGGTTTATACTAGTAGGCGCTTGATCGTGCGTTGCGAGCCATCGGATGATATCGTAGGTCTTATCTTTGCGTCGCAGATGCATCCGAACATTTGTCACATGGAGGTGTTTGGTGTGGCCAAGGAGAAACATTGCTCGATTAGCATTTTAATGGGGCAAAGTTGCCGAAAAAGTTTTGCGTGTTTGATCCGAAAGATCGCAGTCGAAGAATTCATAGGGTGCGCGATCGGTATCCTATGGGAGTAACCCAGTGTCATTGAGTCGTGAACTCGGCGTAGACTTTAGTTCAAACATTGTTCAGTTGTTAAGTCCGTAGGACACAAAAAATTTCGGATGCTTAAATCCATCCTCCCTATGGGAGTAGCCCCCGAGTCCGTAGTGGAGTCTTAGACTCGACGTAGGACTCGAAGAAATATTTTGTCTTTATTCGTCTTTCGGGTGCGCGGTCAGCGCTCCTGATAGGAGTAGCTCCCGAGTATTTAGTCGAATCGAAGATTCGAGTGAGTACTCTTAGGCGTGGGCGAAGAATTGTAGTTGGTGCTAGTATAGCTTTTGATGACATCGTCTTGACGATCAATGACCTCAGCGTCACTACGCGGAGATGACTTATTTGACGAGCGTGGGTCCCACTTGCTGACTTTGAATTGACCGGTCACAGCGGCATGGAGATAATTACGTCGTCGCCTCGATTTCACGGCGTAGTGAGCGGCGTGGTAACAGTTCGTTGTGATCTTGACACGCGTGTATGGCCAGATCTTCCATTGGCGTTAGGTCTTACGGATGGGCGGTTGTCGTGTGTCGTCTTCATTGTTATAATCATTGGGAAAGCTGCGGTTTGTTTTCACCGCATCGGTTCTTGTTTTCGCCTCCTTGTGTTCTAGCGATTCTTCTTTGCTGGGGTTTCCTTCACATTTCCATCTTCCATACGCTTTCACCGCCGCTGCCGTAGCGCGATAGAAACAGAAGAAATCATCCTCTGCCGTTGGTACAGCGCCGCGGAGAAAAAACCCTACCGTGTCACCGGCGGTGTTGGCGCCCGATCGAGAGGCAGAGTGATCTCCACAAACTTCACGGCGGGTTTGATCTCGCAAGATAGGGAGGCCGTCAGACTCCCCAGCAATGAGGTAATCCCCCGTCCCCCAGCTGGGTATCGGGTTATGTTTCTCGCCTTCTTTATGCGTGGGTTTTCCTTCCCAGTCCACGACTTCCTTCGTGGGCTGCTCTTTCTCTATGGCATCCAGCTGCATCATCTTTCGCCCAATTCTCTTCTTCACATTGCTTGTTTCATTACTTTCTGCGAGTGCTGGCTCGGCATTGAGCCGCATTTTGGCCTCTTCCGGAAGCTCTATTCTGTGAAGAGGCAATCCATTTCGGATGGTGTGTATCCCATTGGGGTTGCATCATCTCTTAAAGGCCAATATTCTTTTATTTTCTTTCTCTATGTCGAATCATCCCGATCTTGGCGGGCGATGGTTTTACATTCGCGACTCCACGGTGGCTAGGCAACAATTTGGGCTTGCCCTTTCGACTCCTCCCGGATAATCGAGCCAAAGAGGTCTGGAAAAATTATATCTTGGGCGAGTCGGCGGAGATAGAGGCCCTTACCGTCGGGTGGAGGATCTCAGGTTGATTCGAAGAAGGAAGTGAGCAGCGTGGATATTATCCGTACGTTTCTCGGCGTCGGATCAGCCTCTCCGGCGGCGCACCGGTGTTTCTTTACTCGGCGCCGTGATCAAGCGAGGTTTGGTGAGAAAATCTCGAGGAGATCTTGGCGGGCCCTTCGCTTTGCTGAAGTTCAAGGCCGGAGAAGAAATCTCGGGGAAGTCGCTGACTCCTCCGTTTTCTGCGATGCTGGCCGTTCCGCAGGTGTAGATTCATGCGCGTAGCGCTTTTTGTCAACTGCGTATTTGTTTTCCATTGTTTGCTAACAAGGTCCCTTTTGGTTTTGAGCTTCAAGGTGCGGGCATGGCGCCATTGCTGAAAAGTATCCGAATACCGGATAATGGCGTGGTGGATTCCGTGTCGAGCTACCATCGCGATCTCCGGCGGAAGATGCCGGCAGTCGAGTGAGGACCATACGCACAAGCGATCATGGAGCTCAGAGAATCTTCGGATGCCTCAACTCCTCCGACTCCGAAACCCTTTGTGCCTTGGCGTCATAGTAGCGGGCATGGAGGCTCTTCCTCTCCCTTTCACGCCATTCACAATGCGGGTGTGGCGTCGCACCCGCCGAAGCGGAAGGAAGAAGAAGGGAGAAGAGAGCCGAAAGACTCCTCATCTTCTTTGAGCTCCTTTGGGCTCGTAAGTTTCTTGTTATAATCTGTCCTCCCTTTTTTTTCTTGTTGACTTTGTACTTGTCTTTGATTGTTTCATATGCAGGCATTCTTCCCAGGCGCCTCAGTGATGGTGCTCGGGAGATGATGGGGAGTCAAGTGCGTCTCCTCCTCCTCGACGGTGGCAGCGTGGGCGCCGCTCGAATCCTCCTCTACAGAGGTGCGGTGGTTGCCTCGAGAATTCGCCAGTGGCCTTGAGTCGCCATCGAGCATGTAAGTACCTCTGTTCCCGTGGAGCAGGGATCCCAGTGTCGGAAAATTTCTTGTCTTCTTCTTTTTGAATCTTGAAGCCCCAGTGTCTTCGTGTTGCTTTTATTCCTTTGTGTTGGGAACAACCCCCAAGTCCTTTTTCTTACTGGTGTTTCTTTTTCTGCAGCCTTTTGTGCAGGAGGCGAACCTTCGGCTGCTTCAAGGTACCTATTTGCCTTTTGGTGCCTCTTTTATTTTGGTCTTTCTCTCTGAAGTTTGCTTGTTATGAATGCAGAGGAGCATAATACTTCTCTCCGTGAGGTCGACGCTCTCAAGAAGAGCCTTGGTCAATCGGAGAAGAAGGCCGAGGCCGTTGGTGAGAAGGCGCCTCGAGCTAGAGTGATCAAGGCAGCCAAGGTAAGGCGTCTGCAAGGAGGTCGTGGACCGTGAGGAGCAAAGCCCTTTTGCGGCTTCGGCGATGAGAGAGAGTTAGCGAGCAAGCTCATGGCTTGCCAAGGCTATTCGGTGAGTGTTGTGTTTGTGCTTCTTCGTCTTGTTTTCTTGTCTTCTTCTGCGTTGCTTTTCGTCATGTCCCTTTCTTTTTGTCTCGGATGCGGGCATCGAGTTTGACAGCGCTGCTGGAGCGGTAGTGCTCTAGATGATGCTCTGCAGCGGTCGAAGATCGTTGCGGCAATCGTCGACTCCTTGCCAAGGCGAAGGAGGTCCTTGGTGCTTCTACAAGGAGCTTGTCCCTAAGGGCCCCCTTGATGATGTGGATGCTGGTGGAGGCTTTGTTAGTCGAGCGCTGCGGCCAAAGCATAGCGAGAAGGGCATCGGCGTCCGTCGGTGGCGATGGCTTTGGCGGCTGGAGCGGAGCTGGACCTGCCCAGATCACCTCCGGATGCGATGGCGCGACCGGATCCGGTAGCCTTTGATGCCTACTTCTTGCTGCAAGAGATATGGGACCAAGCTTATTGATTTCTGTGCGAGTATGCTGTGGCCGAGGAGGCTAAGGCTAAGCGATCCGGCTCGCGGCGGCAGGTGCCGTGTCTTAAGCGTTGTAGATGTAGGATAGTTTGTAGTCTGCTTTTGTTGTAAATATTTTGAAGAAACATATCCTGTGCCCACGTGGTAGCCTTATATATAATGAATTCTTGAGTTGTGCTCTATCATTGTCGAATGTTTGCGTCCTTTTCTTTTCTCGCTCTAGGTTCCTTGGTCTGGTGACACCGCTTCATGATGCAGACCATCTTTGGATGATCCTTCTCAACTCGCTTTTCTTGGGACCGTGTTCGTAGTCTTGCTTGGGTTGTGGTCGCGCCGATGTTTGGAAGTCCAAGGCGGATCATGGTGCGGCGAGAGGAGTACTTGATGGCGAAGCTGCTTGTCTGGCAGCTTCAATGTAAGTTGTTCTTTGTTTCGAGCTGCATTTCGGTTCTCGAATGAGCCTGGCCTTGCCTCCTATTTTATGCAATTGTCGCAGGTGCTAACCTTTCTCCGAGGGGAGAGAAAGAGCGTGTCGCTGTTCGGGTCAATTGCTTGACTCAACAGGACATGGAGGCTGGCGGCTTCTTCTGGATGGTTCGTGACCGTGCCATAGCTCTGGCGACGGTGCAGGATCGTGTGCACCAGGTTTCGCGAGTGCTTCGCCAAGTGCAGACGTCACTTGCCTCGGTGTTGCACGTCATGTTTCCTTTGGATGCCGTACCGACGAGACTTGCGGGTCTTACGTCAAGTTTGGGCGTGAGCAATGTCAAGGAGTTGGTGCGGCAACAGCTCGTCGCAGAGTGCAGGCTGCTTTCTCTCGTGAGGCTGCACGGTCGATGTAGATTTGACTGTTGTGGCAGCTGGGCCACCTCCTCGGCGGATGGTGATGAGTGGGACATGCGTCCACATTACGTAGGCGTAAGCGATGTCTGGAGATTAAATAATTTGTTTGAGCAGCGTGCTCAAATTATTCTTGAGAATAGGTAGTACCGAAAAAAGAGATAGATGTAAAATTTGTATATTTATTGAATTTGTGCCCTTTGTTGTAAAGGTTTGTTTGTTGTAAGCGTAGTGCTTTGTTTGAGCACGTGTCCTTTTCATTTGCGACATTGTCGACTACTCGTGTACAGCGTGATCCTCGGTCGATGAAATCGTGAGGTGGGGAGCCCGAGTGCGTTGTAGCATAAAGTAAAGTTGCAAAATAGCGAACTGAAGTTTGGGCGAGACACTTAGCTTTATTTATATAAACGGAGGAAGTACATTGTTGGTGACTAGCCTTGGCTGAAAAGCCTTATTGAAAGTAAAGGGTAGGTAGCTAGGGTAGAATCGCTTAAGTGCGCGATGTTCGATGGGTTGGAGTATCGACTCAGACTCCACGTGCTTGAGGCGATAGGCGCCACACAGGATGACCGGTGATGGCGAGGGTCCTTCCATGGTGACTCGAATTTCTGTCGCTCTTGCTTGAGTTGCAAGGCGAGGTCTCCTTGACGAAGGATCTTGGCGCATGGCGGCTGTGATAGTTCGCGGAGACTCTCTTTGGTACACCTGATTGAGCTGCTGCTATGTCTCTTGCCGTCTAGTGTGTCGGCGTCTTGAGTGCGGCCGTGGATTCGCTATAGCGGCGACCGGGGCCTGGTGGCGTGCCGGCTGGTATCACGGCCTCGCTCCGTGCACCATGAAGACGGTGTGTACCACTGTGGAGCTGTTTGGCGTGGTCCGTAAGCTCCACATGACGGATGGTAGCTCTTTTCCGGGCTCGGCTTTCCATTCAAGTGGACTCATGAGGCTTCTTGATGCGGCGGTGATTAGGCCGTTGGCCTTTTCCACTTGTCCGTTCGTTTCTTGGTGTGCCAGCGAGGCGTGGGTGATGTTGATCCCAAGGCCTTCGCAGTCACGGAACTCATTGGAGATAAAGTTCGATCCATTGCCGGTGATGATCTTTGTGCGATACGTTGAACTGTAGACAATGGACTCAAGAACTGACCAGTTTTGCCTTCTGGTTGGTAAGCATGGCCTCGATCCACTTGGTGAACTTGTCGACCGAGGGTAAACGTGTCCCCTTTCGAGGACTTTGGCGGTTTGCCGATCATGTCGAGGCCCCATTGAGCAAAATGCGGGCTATGGGTATGGGTCGAGCTCGACCCAGTGCGTCGGTTTGTCGTGAACCATTGGCATCCGTTGCATCTTGACGATGTCCTGCGTCGATCATGGCGTTGGCGATAAATCCTGCCGTTGAGCTTTGGCGACAAGGGGCGGTACTGCGTGATGGCCGCAGATGCCCTCGTGGATGTCTTGGAGGATGGCTTTCCCGTCATCGATGGTGACGCACCTTTGTAGTACACCCGTGATACTGCGCTTGTACAGCTCGCCATTGATGATGGTGAAGGCTTTTGACCCACGAGATATGCGTTGGGCATCTGTCGGGCTATCAGGAAGTTCTCCGTTTATCAAGAACTGGAGGTATGGTCGCGTCCAAGTTTCTTCGACTGCCATGACCTGCATTAGGTTGACCATGGCTA
The DNA here is from genome assembly GCA_030063025.1 of Avena longiglumis. Taxonomy (NCBI): domain Eukaryota; kingdom Viridiplantae; phylum Streptophyta; class Magnoliopsida; order Poales; family Poaceae; genus Avena; species Avena longiglumis. The sequence continues at coordinate 184,055,456 of CP125974.1, read as the reverse complement.
CCTCTGTGTCCAGCTTCTCGGGTCCTTCATGTCCTTCGGGCAGCGTAGCCTCCGAGTGTTTTGCTTCTTCAGGTGATCCCTTGGGGAATTTTCGCTTGATGGATGGCACGCAGATCTGTTCGAGGAACACACCCGGTGGCACCTTTGCGCAGGTGGAGCCGATGTTGGCGAGTCTGTCGGCCTCTTCGTTGCTTTCTCTTCCAACGTGCCGAAGCTCGCAGCCGTCGAATTCTCCTTCGAGTGCGTTGTAGAGTGCGTGGTACGCGATCATGTTTTCGGCGTGTGCGTCGCACTCATTCATCGTCTGCTGGACGACGAGGTTGGAGTCACCGTAGATGACCAGGCTCGGAATTTCATCCGAAGGACGTACTTCATCTTGTCGCCTTGCGGGGAGGTCAGTATGACCCCTGCCCCTGCTCCAGCTTCTCGCTTGGAGCCGTCGAAGTGCATCGTCCATGACTGCGACATATCTGGGGTGTCTGGCAGCTGCAGCTCCATCCAATGTACTAGGAAGTCCGGAAGGACTTGAGATTTGATTGCGAGTCGCTTCTCGTAGACGATGTCCAAGGGTGACAGTTCGATGCCCCACAGGGCCACGCGTCCTGTGGCCTCTGGATTATTCGAATCTTTGTTCGGGGTGCCTCGTTGGCGACCATCACACGGTGCTCTGGAAGTAATGGCTCGGCCGTCGAGCTGTCATGAACACGCCGTGGCGAGTTTCACAGTGAGGGTACCTGCATTTTGTTGGTGTGGGTACTTCGAGGTAGTAGATTGGGCGTTGGACCCGTGGGTCTTGCCCTCTTGGTCGTTCGACCACTAGCAGTCTTGACCACCTGGTGTGTGGCTGATATGTACAACAGCAGAGGCTCGCGCTCCCTTGGCGTGACCAAGATGGGCGAGGTGGAGAGAAGCCGCTTGAGGCTTTCGAATGCGTCGTTGGCTTCCGGCCTCCACTCGAATTTATCTGCTGGCGTGTTGGTAGAATATGAGGCCTTCTCGCCTATCGGTGATGAACACCTTAGCGCCGCTTAGTCCTGCGAGCTGCTGGGCGCCTTTGAGGTTTTGGCTTCTCCATCGTCATGATGGCTCGATTTTCTTGAGTTCACCTCAATCCCTCGTTGAGATGAAGTAACCAAGCATCGACCCGATGGGGCCTTGAAGCGCACCGGGGTTGAGCTTGATCTGTAGCGATCAAGGTTGTCGAGCGTCTCGCGGAGATCGTCGATAAGTGTCCTTGCCTCCTTGGTTTTATCACTATGTCGTCAACATAGACTTGGGCGTTCGACCGATCGGTCCTTGAGGCAGGCATGCATCGTTGATCGTGGCACTGCGTTCTTTAGCCGAAGGGCATTGTGTTATGTAGAATACTCGAGCGGTGTGATAAGCGTCGTTTTCTCCTGATCTTCGACCTTGAGTCGAATCGGTTATCTTTGAGTAGGCGCCGAGGAAGGAAAGTTTCTCGCAACCTGCAGTCGAATCGATGATCTGATCGATCCGAGGAAGAGGGAAGTGGTCCTTTGGGCAATGCTTGTTTAGTGACGTGAAATCCACGCACATCTGCAGGATGTCCGTGTCCTTCTTTGGGACCATCACTGTATTTGCAAGGCACTCGCTTTCCTTGATTTCCCTGATGAAGTCTGCGGTAGTAGTCTATTGATTTCCTTGCCGATAGCTTGCTCGTGGCTCGACGATCTCGGATGGGCTTGACTAGCTTGGTGTCTGGGAAGACGTTGAGTGCGTGCTCGGCGAATTCCCTTGGAACTCCTGGCATGTCCGCAGGACACCAGGCGAAGATTTCCCAGCGCTCACGGCGGAATTCGACAAGCGCGCCTTCCTATGCGGGGCTGAGGTCATTGGCGATCAGGGTCGTCTTGGAGGCGTCCGTCGGATGGACCTGCACCTTCTTTGTGTCGATGGTGGAGTCGAAGGACATGTCAGGTGCGTTTTTCCTTGTGATTGGGGGTGCCCCATTGTCCGTCACCTCACGGAGCCTTACGAGTTCGTCTTGCATGCCGAAAGACTGGGAGATTTTGTTGAAATCCCTGTCGCATTGGTCCGATCGGGTGAAGCTCCCGTGGACTGTGATGACGCCCTTTGGCCCTGGCATCTTGAGTAGTAGGTATGCATAGTGTGGGACAGCCAGGAACCTTGCGAATGGTACACGCCCAAGGATGGCGTGGTACTGTGACGGCCAGTCCACCACTTCAAATGCAAGTCGCTCCAGCCGGAAGTTGTCCGGCTTCCCGAAGATGACGTCGAGCCCTATTTTGCCCAAGGGGAATATGCCCTTCCCTGGAACGATGTCGTGGAACGTTGTGTCGGCATTCGGGCTGCATTGCGGGATCCGCATTGCTGCTAGAGTGCTTGCGAACATTTGGTTGATGCCGCTGCAGCCGTCCATGAAGATGCGACTCATCTCGAAACCTCCGATCTGCGCCTCCAGCACCAGGGCAGCATGACCTGGGCGGGGAATCTGCCAAGGGTGGTCCGCACGAGTGAATGTGATGCAGGGACTCGATCCGCGAGGTACTCGGGGATGGCGGTGGAGTTACCCACGGCCAGGTTGATTTGTCGGGTGATTTTCTTACGCACCCTATTCGTAGGCGTCCCTACGGATCATCATTAGTGCTCCTTTGATTGGGGGTACCCATTCGGCGTTGATACGTCTTTGGTGCGACCGTTGGTTGTGCAGCCTCCTATCGGTGGCGTGGAGGAGCTCCATCGCTACCTCACAGGCGGTGCGTTTCGAACGCGGATTGGAGCTTGTTGCCTCATCACCATGCTTTCCGAGTTTACGGAACTCGTGGCAGTCCTTGAGCATGTGGCTAGCTTTCTTTTTGCCATCCTGCTTGTCGATGTTGAAGTGGATGGTGCATGGACCCGAAAGTTTGTCGTATGCTGAGGGTCCGTTATCGCGGTCGCGGCGTTGCCACGACTGCGCTGGGCGTCCCCCATCGCTGAAGTTTCCTCCGCGGTATCCTCGGCTGTTGCGGTTGGTGTCGTTGCGGCGATGGGCGTAGCCAGCCACGACCATGTCGGGTCCGTCGCGATCGTCGTAGACGCGCGATCTCCTCTTGCTGCGGCGTTCCCGTCTTCGGCCGTAGTCGTCCTCTTCATCCGATTGTGCTCGGTGAATGCAATCTTCGCCGTCGGCCCACCTGTTGGCGATGTCCATGAGGTGGTCTAGTGTTTTGGGCTTGATGCGCCCAAGTTCCTCCTTGAAGTCTGGGCGTTTGACGCCATCCCTGAAGGCGTCGATGGCCCTCTCTTCGAAGATGTGTGCTCCGGAGTTCTTGGTGTTAGACCAGCGTAGTATGTACGAGCGAATAGATTCGCCTGTTCTCTGAGTGCAGGCTCGTAACTCTTCGATTGAGGAGGGCCTCTTGCTGGTGCCCTTGAAATTTCGGATGAATCTGTAAGCTAGCTCCTCCCAGCTTCGGATGGACCCTGATGATAGGTGTGGCGCCCCGCAAAACCACTACTAGAAAATCGCGTTGTTTTTGTGCATTGCATCATCATGACTGCATGCTCATGTCATCATGCCACATTACATTTGAGCATCGTCATGTCATCTTGCATTTGTTTGCATAAAACTATCTTCGAAAAATCTATTTTTGTCTTCTGAACGCCCCGTCGTTATTCAAAGACAAAACCCGGGTCTCCGGAATATTTTGCTTTGTCTACCAACGGTTTTCAAAAGCCCCATTTTTAAATATTAAAATATTTATTTTATTTTTAGGGGCAGCCGTACCGGGCCGATCCGACCCAGTCGGCCACCCCAGTACAAAACCAGACTACCCAAAACCTTTTCCTACCCCACCCTATCCTACCCAGTTCCCTCCACCTCACCCCAACCTATCCTATCACGCCACATCACCCCTGGCCCAAACCCCACCAATCACCCGCTGCCACCTGCCCCATCCACCACAAGACGCACGCCTCCTCGCCCTTTCCCCAAAACCACAGGCGCGCTCCCCACCCGCCTGCCACGCCCTTTTCCCATGCATGCCCGCGTACACTGCCCCACCACCTGCCCCCTGTCCCGCTTAGCCCCACCATGAGCCCATCTCCCGCAATCCCTCGCCACTCATCTCTCCTTCCTTTCTCTCTTCCAAACCGCCTCACTCACCTCTCCGGCGGCCCGACCTCGTCCTCGCCGGCCGCCCGAGGGCGCCCCTCTTCCCCAACCCCTCCTCGCTCCCCCAGGCTCACGCGATCCCCATCCCCGAGCGCCCCTCCTCCTCTGCGACCGCCCCTCCACTTCGGCTCTGCACCGCCACTGGGACCCTCGCCTCCACCTCGTCGGCTTGCTCTCCTCTGCAAGCTCCGCCGTCTCCCCGCCGTCGGGCCCTCCTCACTGCAAGTCGACACCGTCCGAGCACGCCGTCACCAGCACGTCATCGTCCGGCCCCGCACGAGCCCTGGCCTCCGTCCCCGAGCGCTCCTCCTCCCCTGCTCGAGCCGCCACCGCCAGCGGGACTCCCCACCTGTCGTCGTCCCTCTCCCAGCGGCTGCCTTGCCGCCTCCCGCTTCGTCCTCCTCGCGGCGCTCCGGCCTCCACCCCGCAGCGCAGCGTCGCCGCCGTCAGCAAGCCCGGTCGCGGCTGCCATGTCTCCTACGGGGCTCCTCCTCAACGCCGGCCTTGACCCGGCGCCATCCAGGCTCCTCCCGCTGCCCTCTTCTCGAACGCGAACAGCTCGATCCCCGAGGCTCCGCCCCTGGCCGCCCCGCATCAACTCGCTACGGCCGCCGTCGTGCCTCTTCTCCGCTCCCCCGACGACCCCGGTCTCGAGGATCCGATGCCCGGACGTCAAGACCGCCACATGGAAAACCCAAAGAACCCGAAGACCGATCCCGCCGAACACCAAGATCTTCAATCGGATCCGAGGACACCGAGACCGGTGCGACAAGTACTCCTTCCGGACGCCGAGCTCGCCGAGAACCGGATGCCAAGGTCACCAAACGGGCAGCAAGACCTCCTTCCGCCGATGCGACGGCGTCGCACACCAAGTCCTTCTTCCCGGGCGCCAAGCTCTTCATCTTGTATCCGACCTTGAAGACCGATCCCGAACCACGAACCACGAGACCGAACCCCGGAACACCAAGATCTCCCGAACCCCATGTGTGACCCTCTTTTCCGTGACCTATATTTTATATATAATATTACTTGTTGCATATAAAATTGCCATACTTGCATACATATTGTCATGTGGTTTGGGGGCCTTATGCCGGTTCACCTAAATTAAATATGGGATCCATATGCGGACAAATCTAGTCTTATATTGGTCCCATTCAAATTGGTGTAGCGAACCGGTGCTATCTTTTGCCATGTTAAGACAACATTTAAAATGCAGGGTAGCTAAACAACATGAACCACCTAAATATTTGTCGGGACCCCGGTTCCGCTTAATCTTGCCTAATTGCACCGCACCTTTGCCATGTCATACATCATACATGCATCATGCCCGATCTTATATCGTAGTATTAAATAGTGCATCCGGTGTTTCTGCTAGTGCTTTGCTTCTTCACGGATTAGGCCAATGAGTTGATGCGAGTGACGCCCGTTCTTCGGATGAACCTTCGGCAATGTTTTCAGGCGAGCATCTCCTCCTTTCTACCTATCTTACTTTTGTAGTATTTATTCCCTCCTGTTGATCTATTGCTATCTGTGTTGCGATGCTCTAGTTTTCGTACCCGGGACATCCCTTGCAGCCTTATATTGCCTTGGACACATCCTATTACCTGTTGATTGGTAGATAGTTGGACTTTCGCGTCGTAGTCGCTTGCTCAAAATCTATGCGTGTCGTTAAGTACCACAGTTGTTGGAGTATTGCCGCATGTTTAATGTTGGAGATGATCATGGCTTTAATTATTGTTTAATAACTAAAATTGAAGTAGGTAAATGAAGTGGCACCGGTGGGTAATAGACAATATTTGGATTTTAACCGCTCACTGGTGTCCCGTAGGACCCCGAGTTCTTGACACCTGTTCCGAGATTTAGCGCGCTAACCACAGGTGGGGTGTATGGGCACCCCCATCGATTTAGTACCTGATTCCAAGTATTGTACTGGGGGCCACAAAGTAGTTTGGGGCTTTATTACTATCCTGTACTTATGCCATGCTTTACTGCTTAATTTAAAATTGTGTGAGGAATGCACCTGTACTGTTTAGGGAAGTGGAGTGTTTTCGCGGTATCGACAAGCCCAGTCACATTTTCGGGTTCCCAGTCGTTTCTGACCACCGACGCAAACCACAGGTCCGTTTGAGCCGGCCAACTTCGTTATGGGTAGCTTAGTGGGTGGCCTCGTGCTTGCTTTGGGTGCAGGAAGCCGTCCGAAACCCCGTCGACATACCGTTGGGTGTATGTTTTGTGATCTTGTACCTACCTGATCCGACAACAAGGGTGTAGGTGCGTGTGGAAACTTTGGTGCACCCCTGCAGGGTTAAATCTTTTTGAGAAGCCGTGTCCGCGGTTATGGACGACTTGGAGCACAGTTCTTGATCATAGACAACCATAACTAAAGTTTACTGTTATAATTTGACTGGTATCCGATATGACTAGTAATCAGCTCCACTACAACGGAATGGCTAAATAAAAGTGCCAACAACTGCTGGGTTTTGGGATATCTCATGCTAAATGTATCTGACTAGTAAGTGTGCAACTACAATGGAATGGTTAACTAAAAGTGCCCACTTCTTATTATATCAGGACGACTATCTATACCTGAGTAGTAATTGCTGCAACGATAACTGAATAAATAAAACTGCCAACTGTGTGAGTTCCTCGGTTGACTTCCTCGTTTGGTCTCGAGGGGGACATACCAGGATGGGTATGCTTGGTGGTAGAATCAGGATGGTTTCGAATAGGTCTTTCTTATCTCTCTCGATACGATGGCAGGTTGTATCGAGTCTCTATAGGTTGTTTAGTGCATCTCGCCACGCTTGATCCACCATACCTATGTAGAGGACCGCCAATTCTAGTCTCGCCGTGTCTTGGCCTCGATTCTCACCGCTCTTTTTCCTTTGCCCTTTGTCGGCACCTTTTTGTTTAAGGGTTTTGAGATCGGCGTCGTTAGCGGTTACCCTTCCGGCTTGGCTCGGGGTTATGGACGCCATTGGTTATTCTTGAGGCTCTTAGCTCAATTTGCATCTTGTCCGCATCGGACGCTATATCGCTTTAAAGGTGATTTGGATCTTTGTATTGTATATCGTATTCTTGACTCATTGAGTCGTTGTATATATCTGTTACGTGGGTTCCATCGTGGACTATTGTGTAATGATATTACGCTTTCCACGAACGAAAGTGCTCGGTGGCACCTTTGAATCGTTTCTATGCGGGTTTGGCGTTTCGCTAAAACTTGCATAGGGCCGATCGAGGTGTTACAATAGGTCAGCCGAGCTGACCAGCATACCGTCGCCTGCAGTTGAAGGCATTGCATGGCGGTTTCTTTGTTACCGCCGTGCAGCTTGACGGATGACAGATGATCACTGAGCCATGCTTTTGGATCTTGCGTGCCGTCAAACTTCGGAGTATCCGAAGGAAGCTTGAAATTGCGTGGCATCCGCGTTCACCGAACGGATCTGCTGAAGCATCGGGCTCCACAGAGTTCTCCTTCATCTTCGTCCATCTCGGATTCAGACGAGCATGTGCGCTTGGCTCGTGCTTTGTCGATTTTGCGTTGTGTGAGCGCGTCTCTGGCGTCGTAGTCGCGTTTATGGTGACGCGAGCTCTTCTTCCTTCGGGTAAGGTCGTGTTCCTCTTCCTCTTCGGATGAAGGGGTGGGGCTTCGAGCGTGCCTAGCCGGAGCCTTCTTCTTCGGCTTCGCAGGAGCGTCTTGGTGGAGCGCAGCTCCGACAAGTCCGAGTCCGGTAAGTGCGGACTTATGCATGGCCCTCTTCGGGTCCCCCTCAGGAGGTGGGTGGGCTGCGAGGTACGCAGTGGCTGCCATGATCGCAGCTTGTGGCGTTTTCGGGATGACGTTGCCGTCGGCGTCCATCTCCATGAACGATGTGTGGAGAGTTCGCGTCAACTTGTGGCGCTGCTTGGGATCCATGTTTTCCATCCGAGAGCGGTGCTTGTTGCCTGGGTTGGCGATCGAGCTGGAGCTGATGCCCATGGCGGAGAGCGCGGCTCGTCGCGCGCTGGACTCTGAGGCTGCTTGCTTGCGTTTGTCAAGCACCTCCTGCATCTTGACCTGCTTCTTGTGCTCCTCGATTAGGAGCAGGTGGTAGGCCATCAGCATATCTCGCGAGGCGTCTGCGGGCAGTACTATGTTGCCTGCCACAGCTTAGCGGACCTGGGTCCATCCTTCTTTGCTAAGGCGGATGACGTGGCCGCCATTGTTTTCCCCTTCGGGTGGGGGAGATTGGCTTCTTCTGTTCCTACCGTTTCGTTCTGGCGGGTTAGGCTCTTGCTGATCCACGTCGCTTTGGATGACTGCGGCGCATTGGTAGTGCTTGTAGATTGGCTCGCTGCTACCGCAGCTTTCAGATCCGGAACCGTAGGTCCCTGCATCCGATGGCGGATCGCACAGATCGGAGTTGCAGCTGTTGCTGTCGTAGGAATCATCTGCTGATGATGTTGTGCGTAGCACGGGGTGTGGGGACCACGAAGCGGGCCTGATTGATGGTAGGGGCACCCGCTCAGGTAGGCGGAGGGTGCCAGTTTGCCCCACCTGGAAACATAAGCTCCTGAACAAGATTTCGAGTCCGTCGCCTACGGGCTCGAAGTCCTTCATGGTGGCCGACGAGTGGGCGGTGAAGTCGAAAGCGCCGAAGAGGAGATGACTCTCCGTTGCTACGGAGTTGTAGATCGATCGGGTTGGGACCGTCACGATCGCACAATCATCAGCCCAAGATTCCCACAGACGGCGCCAATTGACGAGGTTTGATCTCGTCAATGCCCATTGTTATGGACTTGGGTTTTGGAGAAGATGGGGATGCTGGAGATCGTGGAACGGTTAACAGACAAGCAACTAGGGGACACGAGATTTACCCAGGTTCAGGCCCCCGGAGGGAAAACCCTACTTCTGCTTGTCTGCTCTTGATTACGGCGGAACCGAAAGTTACAGCGTGCGCAGATTCGATCTGGCGTGGAGGTGTGTATGCGAAAGTATGAGTCGAGAGATCTAGGTCGTGCCCTCCTGGCCTTTATATAGACTTAGGCAGGTCTCGGGCGTAGTCCTAGTCGGTTACAGGTTCTAGGGTTTTACCCCTTTGAATTTCCTATCTACTCTAGTCTTGCTCTCCAAGGATTCGAAGGCGTCATGGGCCTGGGCCACCCGAAAGTCTTCATGGGCCGGCGTACATCCACCGTGGGCCTTCCTTGGACTAGACTAGGTATGCTGAGATCACGTACCCGTAGGGTATAACCATGTCAATTGTTGATTCAAAGGTTACTATTCATACTAACCATGCTGCTATCAAGTACCTTATGACAAATAAGGACGCTAAGCCTAGGCTTATTAGATGGGTGCTGCTTTTACAAGAATTTGATCTGCATATTGTAGATAGGAAAGGTAATGAAAATCCTGTTGCTGAAAATTTATCTCGTTTGGAAAATATTTCTTTTGACCCTTTGCCTGTTAATGATAGTTTTCCAAATGAGCAGTTGGCTGCAATAAAGGTAAGTCAGCATGAAAGTCCTTGGCATGCTGATTTTGCTAACTTTTATTATTTCCAAGTATTTTTCTCAAACCCTTACAAGTCAGCAAAGAAGAAAATTCTTTTATGATCTAAGGCATTACTTTTGGGATGACCCGCACTTATATAAATAAGGATTAGATGGTATCATGCGAAGATGTGTTCCAGAATTTGAACAACAAGAGATATTGAGAAAATGTCATGGCAGTGCTTATGGAGGACATCATGTTGGGGATAGAACTGCACAAAAGGTTTTACAATCTGGATTTTATTGGCCTACCCTTTTCAAGGATGCAAGGAACATGTGATGAATGTCAAAGAGTAGGTAACATTTCTAGACGCAATGAGATGCCTATGAATTATTCTCTTGTTATTAAACCCTTTGATTGTTGGGGATTTGACTTTATGGGTCCTTTTCCTCCTTCAAAAGGGTACACTCACATTCTTGTTGGAGTTGATTATGTTACAAAGTGGGTAGAAGCCATACCTACAAACAGCGTTGATGGTAAGACCTCGTTGAAAATGCCCAAGGATGTTATTTTCCCTAGGTTTGGTGTGCCTAGATATCTCATGACTGATGGAGGCTCTCATTTTATTCCTGGGGTTTTTAAAAAAACTCTCGCTAAGTATGATGTAAACCATAGAATTGTTTCAGCTTATCACCCCCAAACCAGTGGGCAAGTAGAACTTTCCAATAGGGAAATCAAATCTATCTTGCAGAAGACTATTAATAGATCTAGGAAAAATTGGGCTAAAAAGTTGAATGACACTTTGTGAGATTATAGAATTGCTTATAAAAATCCTATGGGGATGTCTCCTTACAAAATGGTCTATGGGAAAGCTTGTCACTTTCCCTTAGAATTAGAACACAAGGCTTATTGGGCAGTGAAAGATTTGAATAGAGATTTTAGACTTGCTGGTGAAAAAAGACTGCTCAACTTGAGTAATCTAGATAAATGGAGAAGTGAGGCTTATGAAATTTCTAGGCTCTTTAAAGAAAAAGTGAAAAGATGGCATGATAGGAGAATTCTCAAAAGGGAGTTCCATGTTGGTGAAAAAGTTCTTTTGTATAGATCTTGTCTCAGATTTTTTGCAGGGAAACTACTCTCAAAATGGGATGGACCTTTTGTTATTAAGGAAGTATATCGTTCAGGTGCTATCAAAATATCTTCTTTGAAGGATGACACAACACAAGTGGTGAATGGTCAAAGACTAAAACATTATATTTCTGGAGATTCTTATAATGAGATGTTGATGTTATTCAAATGGTGACTCCAGAAGAATTTATTAGAAACTAAACACCAGAAACTGCAGATTTCGTCATTGAATAGGTAAAAGTGGTGAAAACAGAAGGTTCATGAAACTCCAATCTTTTTATATTTTTGGTTTTTAATACATAAGGAAGACTACGATATGGAACAGAGGAAGAACCAGAGTCCGGGGTGTACAAACCCACCCCAGGCGCGGGCCCTGCCTGGCCGCGCCTAGAGGGGGTGTGCCACCCTCGAACTCCATCTCCGCCTCGTTTCCATGTCAGTACCTTCCTTATGCATTGAAACTTCGTAATATATAACCCCTGGATCCCCCGAGGTTCTTGCATCGAGTTATCATCGTGTTTTTGTTTCGATCTATTTCTGTCAGGCAAATTCTCAGTTTTTGGAGCTACAATGTCTTCCTCTGGATCACCCATGGGGGATTCCTCTGCGGATGTCCTAAACCCATACCTATATGAGTTGAGGATCCATCCCAAGGAGATGATTCTCAAATATGGGAAGGTACATATGAAATAAGTTCAAGGCCCCAAGGGAGAAGGAAGTCTGGAAGACAAGATGGAAGCATTGGAGCAGGAGGTTTTCAGGTACAAGAAGATGGCGGGACGCGAAGTGGACACAAGATAAGTTCAGAACTCATCGCCAAACACGAGGAGGAGGTAGCCGAGCTCCGAGAAGAGATCTTCTCACTCCGTCAGACCACCAACCAGTTACAAGCACAGCTCTACGACATACAAAATCAAAACTGTGAGTATGAGGCTAGATTTGATCGCATAAGCTCCGCAACTAGTTTTAGGATTGCGCAAACCAGGACGTCCTTTTTGGATGGGGAACCTTTGCCTTGGAAGTTTTATGATGACAAAAGAACACCGCCACCACCGAAGGAGTAATTCACCATCAGGTTTGGCATCCCCTTGGCTTGTTCCAAGCTTGGGGGAGTGACACGGTATCACCACCATTATCTTTCATCTTTTACCTTTTTAGTGGATTCATATCTTTGGTAGAGAAGTTATCTTGTAGTTTGGTTTGCATGTGGAAGTATCTCTCCTTCAGTTGATTATCTATATATCCCTTGGTGTGAGTGCCTTTTTTGAATATTAATGAGAAGTCACATCTTTTACTTTTTGCACTTCTTATTTTAGTTTGCAATTCTATTATATGATGGATCTTGTTGATCAGTATTGGCATCACTTTGGGAGCATCAAGTAGATCTAAATTGGTTTTGGCAAACCGAGCTCTGGTCAGTAGCAACACTTTTTAAGGTTTGAAAGAAAAAGAGAAAAAGCTTACAGGTATTTGGTATCATCTATTTTCTTTCTTGATTGGCTCATAAGCTTAGTATTCTTTATTTAAGATCTTTTGTGTCTTCAAGGAATATTGCATGTTTGGCTTTATTATTTGTATGTTTGCTTGTTTCTTTCAACTCTCTTGCTTGCTACCCAGCCTTGCTAGCAAAAAACCTGTTTTGAGAAGGCTTACTTCTCATGTTTCCAATCCCTTTGAACCAAACCTATGCCATTTGTGTCCACCATATCTACCTAGTAGCATTATTGCTATTCCAAGCAAATTCTCAAGCTTCATCTATCTTTCGAATTAAAAAGTATTTTGTTATGTGAAAACTAGTTAGTAAAGCTCTCACGAACTTAATGGCACACCTTATTTTCTTGCCCCTGATAGACTTGAACCATTGTGAACATCGAAGTTGTATATGCTTGCATCTATACGTTGAAATTAGCAGAACCGTGTTGTCATGGGGAACGTTTTCAACATTGCACTTGTACTCTGTACACAGTTGATATTGTGCTTTTTTTTCTGTGGATGTCACCGGTGTGAAATAAAAAGGGAGCTTGTAAGTCCATGGAGTTTGTATTTTGTGTTATAGAAACGCCTGGGCCGCTAGCCTAAGCCATGCCTAATCATGGTGGAAACTTGCAGCATCACCATAGTGAGCTATCTATGAAGCATCCTCAATAAAAAGATATGCATATAGTAAATAAAAAGATCGCTGAGATGCTCACTGTTTGCTTGCCTTGTCATTTTGGTTATGGGAAATCTCCTGTACCATGTGCAAGGGGTACCCCGTCGGCGGTTCTCAATGATATGCAAGTACTTACAATGACAAGAACTTACCGGTGACTGAAGTTGAGTATCATGAGGAGTGGCCCTCATATTCAAGGGACATGAGATTGCCAACTTATATTTCGTAAATCATATACTCCATCCTTGTTCACTTTAACCTTAATCATCTCAAAATGCCTATGATAGGGACAATGAGGGCTCAAAGCTAGTAAGTACCATAATCTTTTGAAAGCTCTTTATGACTTGTAATCCCTGCTTCCCTCTTGAAGGGACCTTTCTCCCACTTCCAAGTTGAGTCAGTAAACCTACTTCGTCTCTATCTCCAGCAAGCATTTGAGTTGTTGTGTTTCAAGCATTCATATGGTGATTTATTCAATCATGTTCTTTATTGTAAGGTTCCCAACCTTTAATAAGGTAGAGATCTGTGTGTTTACAATGCTAGTCACTGGATCAATAGCTAGCATCCACAGTTAAGATGTAATATCAAGAAACAAAGGTCATAATACAACTTTATAACGAGGAATAAAATAATTCATTACATCTTACATAGCTCATTTGGTTATCTCATTAAATTGCAGCAGAATTTTAGCAATAGCATGGGGTCCTTCATCTTCAAAGTGCCACAGGCAATCATGTTGGTTATAGACTTGTAATCCTATTCAACACACTTCACTAACATCAAACAAACCTGCAACATAATGAGTTGCAGCCACAAGGGTCAATACATTTGAATTGTATTGGCAAGTTTCACTACTATGTAGAATTTAAGTGGATCCTATCATTACATGCATATTTGGCTAAGTGGGGTTAGGCTCATTTGCAGAAAGCAATATAGTTTTATCCTATCTTTTCAAAATAGTTTTTGATCTTTTGTCAAATCTTTCTGAACTCCTTGGAAAACTCCAAGTGCTTCAAATCCCTTGTTGTCACCCTCAAGTTTTATCTTTTAGAAATTGGAATGTCGAGATCTTCCATAGCTTCAGGCCTTAGTTGTTCGGTGTTGTCCATAGCCGGGGACACGACTAAGTACTTAGAATTTGATCTTCTGCAGAAGTTGTACACTTTACCCACATGACACAATCTCGTCTTGATGCCACCAGTGGCCGCTGGATAAGTACTCACCAAAATGGAGTACTGGCAGATCGAGAATGTGACAAAGTCTTTCCATAGAAGTCCTCCCAATACACAATGCTAGCTTGTCAACCAGGCATAAATGTAGGGATAAATTTCCCTTACACAATTCTAGTTAACCTGAAGATGCCAATGCATGGGTCTTCCGCTATGTAGTTGACTAAGCCAGAGCCCATTTAGCATGTGGCTGTACACGGAAGCCACTGTACGAGAAACATGTTCAATCTCTAAGTCCCTGGGTGGTTTTATTCTAGTGCACATACAAAAAGATAGCCATATAAACATGGTTCCCTTTGTTGCCACCTTGTCCAAAACTTGAGTATCCTTGTCCACCCAGGTGGTTCATTGAGTACTTTTTTTATTATATAAAACATATATCTTTTCAACACTTCATATAGTCATATCATGTATCCCATCCCAAATATATAGCAGGGCTAAGCTCACTACATCTACAATGTTTTCACTAAGGGATATATAAGGGTATCCTATTAGGATTTAGCATAGCATAAAATATAGTAATCCTTATCATGCGTGTTACAAAATCCACTAAGTGTAATGAAAATAGTAGGACATGGATGATAGTGTCACTTGCCTTTTTAGTAGAGAATGTTGGTTCACTTCTTGATCTTGCAAATATCACACTCTTCTAACTTCACTACAATTCAATCAAGCAAACACAAATTCAACTAGCATTCAAACCATTTCTCACACATAAAATAACAAAAACAAGGTCATGCATGCAAGCATGCAAAAGATAGTTTTATCTAGAAAAGTGGTTTCTACTAGGCTCTAAACACTTTCAAGCTCACAATGGTCATTTACAAAAGTGGTAAAACCATTTGCAAAGGGTTTTATCTATAAACCATTTTTAAATCAAATCAATATTTTATGTGGTTAAAAATGCTTTTAGCAAAGCAATATTCTTTAAAGGGTTCACCAAATATATTTTAATTCTCAAAACTTGGTGTTTAGGGTCAAAAGGTTTGAATCAAATCATTTCCCAAAGGTTTTACTCAAAATTTATTTCTAAACCATAAACAATATTTTTATTTGACTAGAAATGTGCTAATTCAAATATTTATTCTTTTGCTTCACCAAATACATTTTTAAATCCATAAGTTGGTTCCTATGGTCAGTAGGTTCAAAACAAACCAATTAGCAAAGGTTC
This sequence comes from Avena longiglumis, assembly GCA_030063025.1. Classification (NCBI taxonomy): domain Eukaryota; kingdom Viridiplantae; phylum Streptophyta; class Magnoliopsida; order Poales; family Poaceae; genus Avena; species Avena longiglumis. Next base: position 184,040,165 of record CP125974.1, on the reverse strand, counting down.
CATCTTAAAATTATATCTAGAACAATTTTTATATTCAAAATAAGCCTACACATGTTTCTGCAAATTCAACCAATTTTCCAGAAGCAAAACATTAAAAAAAATGCATGGTTGCAAAGTAATTGTTCTTATTATTCCATTGATATAAAATTTGCCAAATTTGGACGTGTAGAACTAAAGTTATGAATTTTACAAAATCTAGCATCCAATAGAACATTTTCTATTTTTAAATCGAAGTCTGAGCCACGTGGCTGTTTGCTACTGGCTGATACCGATTCGTTCGGATTGAGCTCTGTGGGTCGTTGGATCTAAATGAGATCGTGTGGTACAGAGCACACGATACCCCTTCGATTAAATCTAATCTTAGTCGCAGGATTAGGATCCAACGGGTTCAATGCGTTTGACCACGAACTGGCCATCGATACAAGACGCAAGGGAGACAGGGGAGTAGCTCACTGTGTTCGCGTGGTCGTGGTGAAGCTCGAGGTGCGGTCTGTTTGTCGAGGGGCGCACCGGAGAGGCGACGATTGCTCGCCGGAGCTTGCAGCGGCGTCGGGTTCGTCTGGAGGTCGTCGGGGGCGAAGTTTGCGAGCGCGCTAAGGAAAACAGAGTACATGGTTAGATGCGTACTGTCCTGGGGGTCATGGGAGCATCAACAGGAAGGCTCGGGGCGGTCGGTGCTTACCAGGGGAGTTCGCCGGAGCAAAGGCAAACGTGGCGGTGCTCAGATGTTCGAGGTTGCCGACGTTATGGAACGAGCGCGGCCGAGTGGAGCACACAGGCAGGTGCGCACGGGACTGGGGAGTAAGCTCGCGTGCAGTGGGAGGCGAGGCGAGGTGGCGAATCGGGGGAAGCTCGTCGGAAGGATGGCGTTGCGCAGAATCGAGCACTGAGGCAGAGAGGAGCTGGCGTTTGAGGGGAAAGGTAGAGGAGACAGGGGCGATTAAGTACGGCGTAGTCGCAGGGGGAGTGATGGCTGCAATAACGTGAATTGATCGCCGCAATCAAGGGCAGCAACGGCGAGGGGGACGTGGTCGCGGGGTTAAAGACGATGTGCTGGCGGTAGGGTCATGCCGTCAGCGAGAGTGAGAGAGGGGATGTGGGGTCCACTTGTCTGTGACTGCGCGGGTGTGTTATTCAGTGAAAAATGGTTCACTGCGGGGTGAGTTAGTTGGGCTGGACTAGGCTTAGTTGGGCCAGTTGGCTGGGCTGATTTGTTTCACTTTTTTTTATACTAAACCTTTTCTTTTACTGTTTTGAATATTATGATTTGATTTCCATTCAAATAATTCAAACTCCAAATCAATTCAAACCACCACCAAACTTTGTGTTGATTCTAATTCTGTTTAACAACATATTCCAAAGTCCAAAATAAAATAATTCTTTTATTCTTTTAGGATCTATTAATAATTAAATAAATAGACCCTAGTCTTTATTTCAAATAGGATTTAATTTAATTTTAAAAATCTATTTGAAATCTAAACAATACCAAAACCTTTTCAGTAGGTTTTATTTGAAAATATAAAACACTTGGAATTTTTATTTAAAATTCTTTAACAAGTTTCAATGTTTATTTAAAAAGGAAAAAGCCTTTACTTTAATAAAATTGGATATTAATAAATCCTCATTATTTTATTTAAATAAACTTTTACTCTTTTTATCCAAATAGAAATATTTTATTTCAAAAGATTGGCCAAGATTTAATTTGGCTCTATAAAATAATCCTTTTTTATAATTCTACCTTTGCTTTTGAAAATCAAATCTTTTTATTAAAAGATCTAAAAATAGTGATTCAAACTATTATAACTTTATTTATTATTTATTTATCTTTTTAAATCCCTTTAGGATTCTATTGGATCAAAATAGGTTTTGACATTTCCAATTGGAATAAAAAAGTTTCTTCTCACCCTAAATTTCAACAAATTTTTATTTTGTTTATTTTTTTTTCACATTTCAAAATTTGGAAAATTTTGGGATGTGACATTTATCTTCCTTCTTTGTACAAAACTCTTATCTGTTGAGTATTACTTTGAAAGCCTTCACTTGTGAAAAACCCTTTTGAGCAAAGAGTGCTCCTGTTTTGAAACTTCTACAAAAAGCTTTTTGTGAAACTGTTTGCCAGGTGTTCTCTGACCAAGAACAAAGTTTTCCAATTCCAATTATGATTTATCTTTATGCATCTCTTTTGTGAATGTTGCGCTTGGTTGCAAGCTAAGTTATATAATGGTGAGTTGCTTTCTTCTATGAGTTGTGCAATGTTAAGTGTGATGCTTCTTGTTCATATTCTTTTATCGACACTTCACTCCATTAACCTGTGGACATGTTTACTTAGCTCAGTTTTCGCTTGAGGACAAGCGAAGGTCTAAGCTTGGGGGAGTTGATACGCGCAATTTGCATCACCTTTATATATCACAATTTACCTCTATTCATTTATATATATCTTATTATGAGGTATTACTTATGGCTTTTCATCTGTTTATGCATATTGGATGATTCTTGGAGGATGAATCACGATGCGGATTCGATGGAAAAGAAGGCGTTTCGGTGCAATTTCGCGAAGATCAGAAAAATACTAGAAAAATATGGGAAAATATTATTTTTCCAGAAGATTGAGGAAGCCAGAAGGAGGAGCGAAGAGGGGCCGCAGGGGGCCCATACCCCTAGGCGCGGGTCCCCCTGGGCCACGCCTAGGGCAGGTGTGGCCCACCTGCCCGGCTCTCGACTCCGCCCCTTCGCCTATATATTCCCTACAGAACCCTAAGGCTAGGAGGGCGACCACAGATAGATTTCCGCCGCCTCTTGGGGCGGAAAACACCAAGAGAGAAAGATCTCTCCGGCAGACAGATTTCTGCCGGGGAAATTCCTTCCCGGAGAGGGGAGACCATCGCCATCAACACCATCATCAAGCTAGCCTTCATCAGGTCATCATCATCATCATCCACACCATCATCTCCACCAGCACCATCATCACAACTCCATCCCACTGTAACAATTGTGTTGGATATTGCTTAGTTCATTAGGGGAAACCTTCCCGGTGTTAACTACTATTGTAGTTGATGCTTGTGAGTGGAACCATTGGATTATTGTTTATGTTCAGATTGTTACCCATTACCATATCATCTTTGATATTGATCCATATGATGTCTTGCGAGTAGTTCATCTAGTTCTTGAGGACATGGGAGAAGTCATGTTGTTAGTAGTGGATTTGTGTTGAGTTGTTATTCAATGGTTTAGTATTTTAGTTGTCGTGCTATTCTTCTAGTGGTGTCATGTGAACGTCGACTACATGATACTTCACCATTTATGGGCCTAGGGGAATGCATTGTGTATTTGTCTACTAATTGTAGGTTTGCCAGAGTGACAGAAACCTGAACCCACGTTAGGACAACTTTGCACAAGGGAGTGTAGGATCTCAGAGTTTAAGGCTGTGGTTAGATTTATATCTCAATTACTTTCCTGTAGTTACGGATGTTTGCAGGGGGTTTAATCACAAGTATGTATTAGTCCAAGTAAGGTCGGTATGTTAGCACAGGTTCACCCACACAACACTTACAACACTAGAGAAGAGTACTCAGTTATTTGAAGCAAAACCACTTGACAGAATCCCCATGTATCCTCGAGAATGTTTGGTCCTTATAAGTATTTCAACCGGCTTGTCCTTTGCTAAGAAAGGATTGGGCCACTTGCTCCATTTGTTCGTTACCTTTGTTACTTGCTCTTTGTTTTGTTGCCTTATCAAAAAACCACTAAAAATATGTTTGCTAAGTATTCATAGGGATTTCCTTCTCTACACCACTGTTCAACACCTTCCGCTCCTTGATGATACACTCAACAGGGAGGAAGAGTGCTTCGTTAGAAACCCCAAGAGCAAGGTATGAAGAGTAGAGCAGCAAGATTTCCCTCAGTAGAAACTAAGGTTATCGAACCAGAAGGAGGAAGGAAACGTCACATAGGTGTTGGAAGCAACATGGAGACCTGCACAACACAAACTCAAGACTCTGTCCCAACGAATTAGTGAGGTTGTCAAGCTCACCGGTTTGCTGTAACAAAGGATTAAACGTTTGGTGTGGAAGGTAATGGTTTGCAGCAAGTAAACAAGTAACAGTGGAATATGTATCAATGGTAAAGATTGGACCGGGGTCCATAGTTCACTAGAGGTTCTCTCCTTAGATAAATAACATGGCATGAAGGGTAAACAAATTACAGCGAGGCAATTAACAGGAACTGAGCAAGGCATAACAATGCAATTACTAGCCAAAAAGATCCTATGAGGTTGATTGGGCAATACAACAATATACATAGACCGTAATCCAACTTCATCTATGACTAGAAGTCCACCTTCAGGTTATCATCCGAACCCCCTCCAGTATTAAGTTGCAAGCAACAGACAACTGCTTTAAGCAAAGTGTGTAAGGTAAACAGTCCACATGTTCCATGAACAAGAGACCGTTGTTGTATCCCTAGTAGCAACAACACATCTACAACCGAAGAGATTATTGTCACTTCCCTTGGAAACTAGAGGTATGAACCCGAGCATAAATACTCCCTCTTGGAGTCACTAGCAACTACTTGGCCAAGATAAGCACTAGCAATGGAGAGCATGCAAGATCACAAACAACACAGACATGATAGAATCATAAAGATAGAACCATTAATCAAACTAACATAATAATCTCATTATCCATCGGATCCCCGCAAACACAACATGCATGATTACAAATAGATTAGATCTTGATCATGAACGGAGCTCACAAGATCTATACATGAAAGCACAAAGGAGGAGATACAACCATCTAGATACTACATGGACCCATAGTCCAAGGTGGAACTACTCACAAATCATACCGGAGAGAAGGCCTCCGGGATGATCTCCCCTCCGGCAGGGTGCTGGGAAGAGCTTCAGATCCCCCGGTCTAGGGACGATGGTGGCGGCGGCCACAGACGGTTTCGTGGAATATTGATCGGGTACTGAGAGTTTCTGCATCAGGGGCTTATTATAGGCAAAGGGGGAGACCGAGGCGGTATGGCCAAACCCTAGCCAGCGTGGGCTAGCCCACCACACTGGGGGTCTGCCCTAGCCGGCCCCTCGGGCTCTCCTCTGGACTTCTTGTTCCCCACGGAAAGTTATTGACTTTGTCCTTCGTCCCATACAATTCCGAAAATATTTCTTTACTAACTTTTCTGAAACCAAAAACAGCAGAAAATACGCATCTGGCACTGTTGCAACTTGTTAATAGGTTAGTACCAGAAAACATGTAAAAAGCACCTCAAAGTGTAGACAAGTAAAGCAAAGTAGATACTAAACAAGCATGGAGCATCAAAAATTATAGATATGTTTCCAACGTATCAGCATCCCCAAGCTTAACTCCTGATCGTCCTCGAGTAGGTAAGTGACAAAAAGAATAATTTTTGAGGTGACATGCACCCTCACAATAAATATCCAACCATTTGCAAGCTGGGATCAAACAACTCTAAACATGTGCATGAAAGAATGGAGTTCTAACAATAGGACATAGTAACTATGCATGCAACATGACAAGCTACAAACAAAGATCATGAATAACATGCATTGAAAAACATTTGTTTGTTTCACATACAGAAAACATAGCATAGTGGCAATCAGCTTGTCCCTCATAGAGTAGCAATGTAGATGCATATGACACCTTCAAAGTTCACAAGGGTGACTAGAAACAAGTAGCACAAAACATGTAATAACACAATATGCATCAATTAATAAGCTTTGGAACACTACACATAGAATGACAACTATGCTCTCTTAATGGTGCCTAAAGGTAGAAGGTGGAGACTCAATAATAATGGAAGAAAGGCCTTTTTGTAAAGGAAGCAGGGATTACAAGTTTCAAAAAGAGCTTCCAAAAATCATGGTACTTATTAGCTTTCAGCCCTCATTGCCCCTATCATAAGCATCTTGAAGTGGTTAAGGTTAAAGTGGCAAAGCTGGAGTATATGCTTGACAAAGTATAAGTTGGCAATCTCAAGTCCCTTGACTATGAGGGCTATACCTCATGGATACTCAACTTAGGGCCCAGGCAAGTTCTTGTCACTGTAAGTATTTGCATATCATTGAGAACCGCCAACGGGGTACTCCTTTCACATGGTACAAGAGCTTTCCCATAACCAAAATGACAAGGCAAGCAGACAATGAGCATCTCAGCAACCTTCTTATGTACCATGGGAATATGGTGCTTTTTTTGGAATTATGCCCTAGAGGCAATAATAAAGATGTTATTATTATAATTCTTGTTCATGATAAAGTTTATATTCCATGCTAGAATTGTATTAAGCGAAAACTTTAATACTTGTGTGGTTTGTGAACAACACCGTGTCCCTAGTACGCCTCTATGGACTAGCTCATTGATCAATGATGGTTAAGGTTTCCTAACCATAGACATGAGTTGTCAATTGATAATGAGATCATATCATTGGGAGAATGATATGGTGGATAGACCCAAACAAAGCAGAGCAATTAGATCGTGTCATCGTGTTCGTCTTTGCGAAGCTTTTCCTATGTCAAATATTGTATTCCTTAGACCATGAGATAATGCAACTCCCTGGTATCGGAAGAAAGCTTTGAGGTCATCAAACGTCATCCTATGAGAGGGTGATCATAAAGGTGTCTCTCAGGTGATCGGAAAGTATCTGTTGGGTTGTATGTATCGAGATGGAATTTGTCCCTCCCAAGTCGGAGAGATATACTTCGAGCCCACTCGGTAATCGATATCAACACCGCTTGCAAGCATGTGGTTAAGGAGTTAATCACAAAGTGATATCGGATTACGGAACGAGTAAAGTACTTGCTGTGAACGAGATTGAACTAGGTATGACGATACCGACGATCGAATCTCGAGCAAGTAAAATATCGCGAGACGAAGGGAATATATATATGGGATTGATTGAATCCTGGCATCGTGGTTCATCCGATATGATCATCGATGAATGTGTGGGAGTCAATATGGGTGCCCAGACCCCTCTGTTGATTATTGATAGAAGATCATGTCTGCATATTCTCGAACCCGCAGGGTCACACACTTAACGTGTCTTGACGCTAGGATAGATTGGATAATTGGTTTATGAATTTTTGTTCGGAGTCTCGGATGGGATCCAGGATATCACGAGAGGTTCCGGAATGGTCCGGAGAATAAGATTCATATAAGGCAAAGGCAGTTTTGGAGTTCGGAATTGTTCCGGGATAATCGGTATTGTACCGGAAGCTTCTAGAACCTTCCGGAAGGGGACCAACGTGGCCCCACCTTCCGGGAGGGGGCATGGGCCTATGAGGGAGTGTCCTGGCCGCATTGGGCCAGGGGCACAAGGCCCCATAGGGCCCAGCCGATCCAGGATAAGTTTAAACTCGTTTAAACTAGAGATAGGATTTCTAGATAAGGGAGAGTTTAAATCGTTTAAACTAGAGATAGGATTTCTAGATAAGGGAGAGTTTAAATTGTTTAAACTAGAGATAGGCTTGGAGGAGGGGTAAGGGCTGCCCCCCCCCCTCTATATATAGAGGGGTGGTGCGCCCCCTCCCCAAACACCTTCCTCCAAGCCCTAGATGCCTTGCTACCTTCCTCTCTCCCTCCCGACTGTTTGTAGGCGAAGCCCTGCAGCAGAAATTCTCCACCATATACACAACGCCGTCGTGTTGTAGATCCAATCTATCTCTCCACCATACTCGCTGGTCCGAGGAAGGAGGAGACGTCGAGGTGCTCACGTGTGCATCTCACGGAGGCACCGCCACTTGTGGTGCTAGATCGGATCGGATCGCGAGGAGGAGAAGCGAGTACGACTACATCACCCACGCCCGTTAACGTTCCGCTGGCGAATCTTCAAGGGTATGAAGATCTAATCCAATCTCTCGTTGATTGCATCTCCTAGATTATATCTTGGCTTTCCTCTGCTTTTGCATCCGTAGAAAATTTTGATTTACTATGCCGCCAAAAACCCATCGTGGTATCGAGCTAGATCTATGTGTAGATGTGTTTCACGAGTAGAACGCAACATGGTTGTTGCGGTGTTGATGTTTTCTGTTGCAAGACTCTTGTTTGTGTTCTTCTTATGACGCGGATAGTGAGATTGAAGCGGTCCAGCCAACCTTACGCGACGTCGTCATGAGACCGCTCCGACTTGACGTGTGGCTTGTTCCACACATGCGGTGGATGTCTTTCACTATAGTTGTCATGGGATTAACACCGGATTTTGGCAACCATAATATCACCGTTGTGGCTTTCCATAGGTAAGAATCGTTCTTAGCATCTACTCCCATAAGCCACGTAAAACATGCAACAACAAAGTAGAGGCGTCTAACTTGTTTTTGCAGGGAGTGTTTTTCGTGATATGGTATGGCCCAAGATGTGATGTGTATAATGTATGCGATGATCATGTTTTGTAATGTTCACGACTTGCATGTCGATGAGTACACAACCGGCAGGATCCATATGGTTGTCTTTATAATTGTGTATGACCTGAGTCAACTTCTTATACGCCATGTAATAGCTTTACTTTATCGCTAAGTAGTTAGCAATAGTTGTAGTTGCTATTCGTGGTGAAGGCAATCATGGTGGAGTGATGGAGATCATGCTTAACGCACAAGATGGAGATCATTGCGAAGATTGGCTATACCATGTCACATAAAGTTATATGCATGTGATGTTTATCCTTTATGTATCTTATTATGCTTAGATCGCGACGGTAGCATTATAAGATGATTCCTCACTTAAAGATCAAGATAAAACTGTGTTCTCCCCAAGTATGCACTGCTATGAAAGTTCGTGTCCAAGCATCACGTGATGATCGGGTGCTATAGACTCACGCTCACATACAACGGGTGCAAGCCAGTTTTGCACACGGAAATACTTGGGTCTAGCTTGACGAGCCTAGAATGTACGAGAGATGGCCTCGAACACAAGAACCGAAAGGTTAAGCATGAGTCATATGAATGATATGATCGACACTTTGTTGTCCACCATTGAAACCACATCTCTTCTCGTGATGATCGGATTAGGTGTGGTGAATTTGGATCGTGTTCACTAAACAACTTGAGGGATGTTGAATTTAGTGGGAGTTCATCTAGTAATTTGATTAAGTTGAACTATTTATCATGAACATAGTCTAAATTGTACTTGCAAATACCGTAGATCCAATGGCCAAGTCCAACTTCAACTTCAACGTTTTTGCTGAGAAAGAAAAGCTTAGAAACAATGGGTCTAACTTCACCAACTGGTTCCGCAATCTAAGAATCATTCTGTCTCGCGGACAAAAGGACTATGTCCTTGGTAAAGCGTTAGGTGACCCCCCTGCTGCAATCGCTACACCGATGAGAAAGCTGTCTATCGGCCAAGAAAGATGATTATGGTGTGATTAAGAGCACCATGTTGTTTGCTATGGAACCGAGCTTCAAAATCGTTTTGAAACCTATCCCGGGCCCTTTGAGATTCTCGAGGAGCTGAAAACCATGTTTCAGACTCAAGCCCGTTCTGAGAGATATGAGATCTCCGAGAAGTTCTTTAACTGCAAGATGGAGGAAGGGAGTTCGTTAGTGAGCACGCCATAAAGATGTCGGGCTACACTCAACGCTTGAGCAAGCTGGAATGCACGATTCGGAGGAGCTCAAGATTGACAGGTTCTGCAATCACTCCTCCCAGCTACAAAAGTTTTGTAGTGACTCATAATCGATTGGTTCCATCGATCGATCACCGAGCTCTTCGCAGTCAAGGCTGCGGAAGTGGACATCAAGAAGGATAATCATGTGTTGATGGTCAACAAGCCCTCCTTTAAGAAAGGTAAGGAGCAAAGAAGCCCTTCAAGAAGGGCGCAAGCACAATGCCCTCTTGAGAAGAAGCTCAGTGCGGTCCTAAGCCGGGACATCGAGTGCTTCTATTGCAAGGACAGGGGTCCTGGAAGAATCGTCAAGTACTTAGCGGACAAGAAGGCTGGCACCATCAAAGGTATATTTGATGTACATGTTATTGATGTTTTCCTTACTAGCCCTCGTTGTAGTGCCTGGGTATTTGATACCGGTTCAGTTGCTAATATTTGTAACTCGAAACAGGAGCTACGGAATAGACGACGACTTGCGAGGGATGAGGTGACGATGCGCGTTGGCAACGGATCAAGAGTTGATGTGATGGCCGTCGGCACGCTCTCCTTAGTTTTACCTTTGGGATTAGTTTTAAACCTTAATAAATGTTATTATGTGCCTGCGTTGAGCATGAACATTATTTCCGGATCATGTTTATTGCAAGACGGTTATTCATTTAAATCGGAGAATAATGGTTGTTCTATTTATATGAGTAACATCTTTTATGGTCATGCACCTCTTGTGAATGGTTTATTTCTTCTAAATCTCGAAAGGGATGAAACACACATCCATAACATTGAGGCTAAGAGATGCAAAGTAGATAGTGATAATACTACTTATTTGTGGCAATCGCTGCTCAGGTCATATTGGAGTAAAGCGCATGAAGAAACTCCATTCGATGGACTTTGGAGTCTCTTGATTTTGAATCATTTGACACATGTAACCATGCCTCATGGGCAAGATGATCAAAACCCGTTCTTCGGTATGATGGAGCGAGCAACGGACTTGTTGGAAATCATACATACCGATGTATGCGACCGATGAGTGTTTCGACGCGGTGGATATCGCTATTTTCTCACTTTTACCGATGACTTAAGTAGATATGGGTATATCTATTTAATGAAACATAAATCTGAAACATTTGAAAAGTTCAAGGAATTTCGAATGAAGTGGAGAACCATCGTAATGTAAAGATTAAGTTTCTACGATCCGATCGTGAGGCGAATATTTGAGTTATGATTTTCTCACGCATCTTAAAGCAAGTGGAATCGTTTCACAACTCACGCCACCCGAACACCACAGCGCAATGGTGTGTCTGAGCGAATCGAACCCTATTAGATATGGTCCGATCAATGATGTCTCTTCTTGATTTGCCGTTATCATTTTGGGGTTATGCATTAGAAACCGCATTCACTTTAAATAGGGCTCCATCTAAATCCGTTGAGACGACACCGTATGAACTGTGGTTTGGTGCTAAACCTAAGTTGTCGCTTAAAGTTTGGGGATGCGAAGCTTACGTCAAGAAGTTGATGCGGACAAGCTCGAACCCAAAGCGAGAAATACGTCTTCATAGGATACCCTAAGGAAACTATTGGGTATACCTTCTATCACGTAACCAAGGCAAAGTGTTTGTCATGAAGAACGGTTCCTTTCTTGAGAAGGAGTTTCTCTCGAAAGAAGTGAGTGGGAGGAAAGTAGAGCTTGAGCGAGGTTATTGAACCTTCTCTTGAATTGGAGAGTAGCGCAAGACTGAAATTGTTCCGGTCACGCACCAACAATAGAGGAAGCTAATGACAAGGATCATGAAGCTTGACGATGTCATCTTGAACGTCGCAGTCGACAAGGTCGCGTGCCCTCCCGAGTGGTACGCAACCTGTCGACTGTCTTCTTGTTAGTAGAAGACAGTGAACCCACGAACTATGAGGAAGCGATGATGAGCCCAGACTCTGAGAAATGGCTGGAAGCCATGAAATCCGAATTGGGATCCATGAGCGAAAACCAAGTATGGACTTTGGTGGATCCTCCTAGCGACCGAAAGGCCGTTGAGTGCAAATGGATATTCAAGAAGAAAACGGACGTGGATGGTAATGTTACCGTCTATAAAGCACGGCTTGTCGCAAAAGGTTTTTGACAAGTTCAAGGTGTTGACTACGATGAGACTTTCTCTCCCGTAGTGATGTTTAAGTCCATTCGGATTTTATTAGCAATTGCTGCGTTTCATGATTATGAAATATGGCAGATGGATGTCAAGACTGCTTTCCTCAATGGGAACATTGATGAAGAGTTGTATATGATGCAACCCGAAGGTTTTGTCGATCCTAAGGATGCTAGTAAAGTATGCAAACTTCAGCGTTCCATTTATGGACTGAAGCAAGCATCTCGGAGTTGGAACCTTCGTTTTGATCAAGTGATCAAGATCTTTGGATTTGTTTCAAATTGCTACGAATCTTGTATCTACAAGAAAGTGAGTGGGAGCTCGGTGACGTTTCTGGTACTATATGTGGATGACATATTGATTATTGGAAATGACATCAACATGCTTAACGATGTGAAGAGTTATTTGAACAAGTTTTTTTCAATGAAAGACCTAGGTGAAGCTGCTTATATATTGGGCATCAAGATCTATAGAGATAGACAAAGACGCCTGATAGCTTTAAGCCAGAGTACATACCTAGACAAAGTTCTGAAAAGGTTCAGAATGGATAAGGCAAAGAAAGGTTCAGTGCCTATGTTGTCAGGTAAGATATTGAGCAAGGCTCAGTGTCCAGCTACGGTAAATGATAGGGAAGCTATGAGCAAAGTGCCTTATGCCTGAGCCATTGGTTCTATCATGTATGCCATGTTGTCTACTAGACCGGATGTGTCCAATGCTCTTAGTTTGACGAGCAGATATCAAAGTGATCTAGGAGTGGAACACTGGACAGCCGTGAAGAACATCCTAAAGTACGTAAATAGGACTAAAGAAATGTTCTTAGTCTATGGGGGTGATGAACAGCTCGTCGTAAAAGGTTACGTCGATGCTAGTTTCAACACCGACAAGGATGATTCTAAATCTCAGACAGGATACGTTTATATTTTGAATGGAGGAGCTGGAGTGGAGAAGCTGCAAGCAAAGCGTGATCGCGGGATCTACATGAGAAGCGGAATACATGGCTGCAGGCGTCAAGTGAAGGAGTTTGGATCAAACTTCATCATCGAGCTTGGCGTGGTTCCAAGTGCATTGGACCCATCGGAGATATTGTGTGACAACACCGGGCGCCATAACACTCGCTAAGGAACCAAGATATCATCCAAAGACCAAGCATATCAATCGCAAGTTTCATATAATCCGAGATTATATAGCGAGATGGAGATCTGAAGATTAGCAAAGTACATACGGATCCGAATGTCGCAGATCCATTGACTAAACCTCTTCCACGTAAAACATGATCAACACCTCGTGCCATGGGTGTGAGATTGTTGCCAAATGTAAACTAGATTATTGACTCTAGTGCAAGTGGGAGACTGGAATTATGCCCTAGAGGCAATAATAAAGATGTTATTATTATAATTCTTGTTCATGATAAAGTTTATATTCCATGCTAGAATTGTATTAAGCGGAAACTTTAATACTTGTGTGGTTTGTGAACAACACCGTGTCCCTAATCGCCTCTATGGACTAGCTCATTGATCAATGATGGTTAAGGTTTCCTAACCATAGACATGAGTTGTCAATTGATAATGAGATCATATCATTGGGAGAATGATATGGTGGATAGACCCAAACAAAGCGAGCAATTAGATCGTGTCATCGTGTTCGTCTTTGCGAAGCTTTTCCTATGTCAAATATTGTATTCCTTAGACCATGAGATAATGCAACTCCACGGTATCGGAAGAAAGCTTTGAGGTCATCAAACGTCATCCTATGAGAGGGTGATCATAAAGGTGTCTCTCGGTGATCGGAAAGTATCATTGGGTTGTATGTATCGAGATGGAATTTGTCCTCCCAAGTCGGAGAGATATACTTGGCCCACTGGTAATCGATATCAACACCGCTTGCAAGCATGTGGTTAAGGAGTTAATCACAAAGTGATATCGGATTACGGAGCAGTAAAGTACTTGCCGTGAACGAGATTGAACTAGGTATGACGATACCGACGATCGAATCTCGAGCAAGTAAAATATCGCGAGACGAAGGGAATATATATATGGGATTGATTGAATCCTGGCATCGTGGTTCATCCGATATGATCATCGATGAATGTGGGAGTCAATATGGGTGCCTGCACCCGCTGTTGATTATTGATAGAAGATCATGTACGCATATTCTCGAACCCGCAGGTCACACACTTAACGTGTCTTGACGCTAGGATAGATTGGATAATTGGTTTATGAATTTTTGTTCGAGTCTCGGATGGGAACCGGATATCACGAGAGGTTCGGAATGGTCAGGAGAATAAGATTCATATAAGGCAATGCAGTTTTGGAGTTGAATTGTTCGGGATAATCGTATTGTCTTAAGCTTCTAGAACCTTCCGGAAGGGGACCAACGTGGCCCCACCTTCCGGGAGGGGCATGGGCCTATGAGGGAGTGTTCTGCCGCATTGGTCCAGGGGCACAAGGCCCCATAGGGCCCAGCCGATCTGGATAAGTTTAAACTGCTTAAACTAGAGATAGGATTTCTAGATAAGGGAGAGAGTTTAAATCGTTTAAACTAGAGATAGGATTTCTAGATAAGGAGAGTTTAAATTGTTTAAACTAGAGATAGGCTTGGAGGAGGGCAGGCTGGCCGCCCCTCTATATATAGAGGGTGGTGCGCCTCCCCAAACACCTTCCTCCAAGCCCTAGCTGCCTTGCTACCTTCCTCTCCCTCCCGATTGCTTGTAGGCGAAGCCCTGCAGCAGAAATTCTCCACCATATACACCACGCCGTCGTGTTGTAGATCCAATCTATCTCTCCACCATACTCGCTGGTCCGAGGAAGGAGGAGACGTCGAGGTGTTGCACGTGTGCATCTCACGGAGGCACCGCCACTTGTGGTGCTAGATCGGATCGGATCGTGAGGAGGAGAAGTGCGACTACATCACCCACGCCCGATTTAACGTTCACTGCAGCGAATCTTCAAGGGTATGAAGATCTAATCCAATCTCTCTCGTTGATTGCATCTCCTAGATTAGATCTTGGCTTTCCCTCTGTTCGCATCCGTAGAAAATTTTGATTTACTATGCCCCGAAACCCATCACTTTTTTCTCTCTTTCCTCTTTTCTCAATGTGTCTCTCTTTTTTTATAAGAAGAATGCTTCATAGATGTCACTATGGTGATGCTGCAAGTTTCCACCATGATTAGGCATGGCTTAGGCTAGCGGCCCAGGCGTTTCTCTAACACAGAATACAATCTCCATGGACTTACAATTTCCCACTTCATTTCACACCGGTAACATCCATAGACAAAAGAGCATGATATCAACGGAGTATAAAAAGTACAAGTGCAATGTTGAAAACGTTCCAAGTGACAACACGGTTCTGCTAATCCCAACTTATAAGTGCAAGCATATACAACAAAGTTGCCTCAATGGTTCAAGTTTATTAGGGGCAAAGAATAAAATGTTCCATCAAGTTCGTGAGGGCTTTAATCACTAAGTTTTCGCATAACAAAAAAGTTTTTAATTGGAAGATTGTTGAAAAGAAGAATATACTTGGAATGGTGTAACACACCATGCATAGGAGTTTATAGTGGAAACTTTGGAATAACTTGGTTTCTTGGGAGTTGGAAGCATGAGTAGAACTTACTCATACAAGTGGAGGCTAGCAAAAGACTGGGAGCAACCAACTAAGAGAGCAATAGTGGCCATAATTATGCAATGCAACAAAGCAAACTAATCAAATCAAAGAGTGGTACTACAAGTCAAGGACTAAATGATCATAGAGGCTAATGGTGACTTGTCATAGTCATAACATGGTGTAAGCATGTGCCAAGTCAACCCAAGCAAACCATCAAAGGAGAATACCACAATATTATGCTTTTGCATGCTAAAACAACGCGTAATTTCTTTAAGGCACACTAAGAAATCCCAATTTTTTGGAACAAGACATGCTACAACAATAATCACTAATCATAATGCTAAAACAACACCTAGCATGTCATGCTAAAGTCTAAGTCACAGTCAATGCAAGCTCCTCTTGCACTTCAAGCAAGAACTTACTACTCCTTTCCAAACAACAAGCAAACTTATTTGCAAAACAACATAGCAAGAACGGGGGTCCAAACTACTAAAGCAACCTAAAAAAACTAATAAAAGCAAATGAAAATTAAGACGCTCCAAGAACAACACAATTGTGCATGAAACAATAAAAATGAAGTGTCTAGAAAGACCTGAGCTTTTTATTGATGAAGAAGGGGATGCCTTGGGCATCCCCAAGCTTTGACGCTTGTACCTCTTGGATATTTCTTGGGGTGGCACCATGGTGTAATCCTCAAGCTTGATCTTTTGTCCATTCTTCATCTCATTGCATCATTCTCTCTCTACACCTAAATTTTTTCCTTCATACAAAACTTCACACAATCTTCATTAGCAACATTAGTGTATTCAAAAGATATTAGACCACTGGCAAAGCTTTGGAACAGCAAGGCTTTTCACTAAAAAAACAAGCTACTGTAGTAACTCCTTCAAAGAAATTCAATTTACCTGAAGAGAGCTCAAAAAAGAATCAATAAGAATCAAATGCAAATAATGGCAGAAATCTGTCAAAACAGAACAATAGGTAGAAACGAATTTTTTCGAACATCTTCTGTTGCTCAAATCAAAAAGTGTTGAACTAACTAAAGTTAGCCAACATACTGGGGGATTTATTAGTAAATTTTGATATCAATCCGAGTTACAGAGATTCCTCACGAATTTTTTTGGTGGAGGACAGAAATCTGTTTCGGGACAGCAACTCCCCAAATCTTACTTTCCTCTCATTAGAGGTCATTCTTGGTGCAAAAAAGCAAAAAAAGGATAAAAGAGGTCATTACTGAAGTAATAACTTGCAATACTCAAGGAAACTCTTGGGTTATCTCCCAACAAGTACTTTTCTTTAACGCCTTTAAGTTAGGCACAAGAAGCAAGAAGAATCAAGTATTTTCAAATGAAGAAGCATTAACATCAAATCTTGCTTTCAAAGGAGGAGCAAAAATAAACTTATCTCTTCTCATAGGGAAGTGTTCAATACCTTTCTTGAATGGAAATTGATATTTGATGGTGCCTTCTTTCATATCAATGATGGCACCAACTGTTATAAGAAATGGTCTTTCCAAAGTAATAGGACAAGAAGCATTGTATTCAACATCCAAAACATAGAAATCCACAGGGACATAAGCATTGTTAACCATAATGAGAACATCATTAATACTCCCCATGAGTTTCTTCTTAGCATTATCATTGAGTGGGACATTCAAATAACAATCTTCTAATGGTGGTAAATCAAGCATTTCATAAATCTTCCTAGGCATAATAGAGATACTAGAACCAAGATCACATGAAGCTTTGAGATCAAAGTCATTCACTTGCATATTAATAATGGGTTCACAACTATCTTCTACTTTCCTAGGAATAGAAGCTTTGTGTTTTAGCTTCTCTTCCTTAATCTTAACAAGAGCATCTGTATTGTATTTGGTAAAGGCAACATGCATATCACTAGCATCAGGACTTCTAGCAAGCTTTTGTAGGAACATAATCACTTCAGAAATATTGCAACCATCAATATCAAAATCAAACTTAGCATCACTAGTAGTAGGATCAATAGGCTTAGGCATAGTAGGAGGAGGAATAGGGGCTACTTGTGGTTTAGTGGTGATAGTGCACACACTATTGTTTCTATCAATTTTAGCTTCCCTTTCCCACCTAGCATGAAGTTGAGCTAACAGCCTAACATTTTCATCAATAGTAACTTGTATGGCATGAGCAGTAGCAAAGGTGTTTTCCATAGTTTCAGGTTTAGCAGCCATTTTATTAACCAAGGAAGTTTGAGCTTCACACAAAGAGGATATATTTTTCTCAATAGTTAAAAGCTTTTCCTCTATAGTCTTATTGAAAGTGGTTTGTTTACTAATAAAGTCCTTGAGCATGACTTCAAGTTCAGAGGGGGCACTTCTAGCATTATTATAAGAGCTTCCATAGGAATTGCCATTATTAGGAGGATAAGGCCTATAATTGTTGTTGCTACCAAAATTATTCATATAGGCATTGTTGTTGAAATTGTTGTTTCTAATGAAGTTCACATCAACTTGATCTTCTTGAGCAACCAAAGAGGCTAAGGGAACACTATTAGGATCTATAGGAGCTTTCCCATTAACAAGCATAGCCATAATAACATCAATCTTTTCACTCAAAGAGGAAGTTTCCTCAACAGAATTTACCTTCTTACCATGTGGAGCTCTCTCAACATGCCATTCAGAGTAGTTAACCATCATATTATCAAGGAGCCTTGTTGCAGCACCCAAGGTGAGTCCCATAAAAGTACCTCCAGCAGCAGAATCCAACAGGTTTCTTGAGGAGAAGTTCAAACCTGCATAAAAAGTTCGGATAATCATCCAAGCAGTGAGTCCATGAGTAGGGAAATTTTTAACCAAAAATTTCATTCTTTCCCAAGTAGGAGCAACATGTTCACTATCAAGCTGTTTAAATTCCATAATATCACTTCTCATAGCAATAATCTTAGCAGGAGGGTAGTATTTTCCAATAAAAGCATCTTTGCACTTAGTCCAAGAATCAATACTATTTTTAGGCAAAGATAGCAACCATTCTTTAGCTTTTCCCCTCAAGGAGAAAGGAAAAAGCCTGATCTTAATAATATCTCCATCTACATCCTTATACTTTTGCATCTCACAAAGTTCAACAAAGCTATTAAGATGGGCAGCAGGATCATCAGAACCAGCACCAGAAAATTGCTCTCTCATCACAAGATTCGACAAAGCAGGCTTAATTTCATAAAAAGTAGCATCAGGAGCAGGTGGAGAAATAGGTGTGCTTAGGAAATCATTTTTGCTGGTGCTAGTGAAGTCACACAACTTGGTGTTCTCAACAGAGTTCATTTTGGCAAAGGTGGGCAAGCCAAAAACAACACCAACAGCTAGAGCAGGAACTAATTTTTTTGTGTTTTTGAATAAAGAAATCAAACCAAGCTAGACTATTTTTTTTGGTTTTTTTGGAAAGAGGCAAACAAAACCAAGAAAAAGAAACAAAGCAAACTAAAAACAAAGTAAAGAGAAAGGAAGTGAAGGACTCCCCTTGTGAAGACGTCCTTAGCCTCCAAGAAGCGCAGTAAATTACTTGATGCTACACTCAACAGGGAGGAAGAGTGCTTCGTTGGAAACCCCAAGAGAAAGGTATGAAGAGTACAACAGCAAGATTTCCCTCAGTAGAAACCGAGGTTATCGAACCAGAAGGAGGAAGGAAACATCACACAGGTGTTGGAAGCAACGTGGAGACCTGCACAACACAAACTCAAGACTCTATCCCAACGAATCAGTGAGGTTGTCAAGCTCACCGGTTTGCTGTAACAAAGGATTAAACGTATGGTGTGAAAGGTAATGGTTTGCAGCAAGTGAACACGTAACAGTGGAAGATGTATCAATGGTAAAGATTGGACCGGGGTCCATAGTTCACTAGAGGTGCTCTCCTTAGATAAACAACATGGCATGAAGGGTAAACAAATTACAGCGAAGCAATTGGCGAGGCGAACAAGGCATAACGATGCAATTACTAGCCGAAGATCCTATGAGGTTGATTTGGCAATACAACAATATACATAGACCGTAATCCAACTTCATCTATGACTAGAAGTCCACCTTGAGTTATCATCCAACCCCTCTAGTATTAAGTTTCAAGCAATGACAACTGCTTTAAGCAAAGTGTGTAAGGTAAAATCCCACATGTTCCATGAACAAGAGACCGTTGTTTTCTCCCTAGTAGCAACAACACATCTACAACCGAAGAGATTATTGTCACTTCCCTTGGAAACTAGAGGCATGAACCCACTATCGAGCATAAATACTCCCTCTTGGAGTCACTAGCAACTACTTGGCCAAAATAACCACTAGCAACGGAGAGCATGCAAGATCGCAAACAACACAAACATGATAGAATCATAAAGATAGAACCATTAATCAAACTAACATAATAATCTCAATATTCATCGGATCCCCGCAAACACAACATGCATGATTACAAATAGATTAGATCTTGATCATGAACGGAGCTCACAAGATCTATACATGAAAGCACAAAGGAGAAGATACAACCATCTGGCTACTACATGGACACATAGTCCAAGGTGAAACTACTCATGAATCATACCGGAGAGAAGGCCTCCGGGATGATCTCCCCTCCAGCAGGGTGCCGGGAAGAGCTTCAGATCCCCTCGATCTAGGGACGATGGTGGCAGTGGCTACATACGGTTTCGTGGAATATTGATTGGGTACTGAGAGTTTCTGCATTGAGGACTTCTTATAGGCGAAGTGGGAGACCGAGGCGGCCGCCAGGGCGGCCAAACCCTAGCCAGGCGCGGGCTAGGGCCCACCCACGCCTGGGGGGGGTGTCTGGTGTGGCATCCCGCAAAACCACTACTAGAAAATCGCGTTGTTTTTGTGCATTGCATCATCATGACCGCATGCTCATGTCATCATGCCACATTGCATTTGAGCATCGTCATCATCTTGCATTTGCTTGCATAAAACTATTTGCGGACAAACCTATTTTTGCTTTCTAAACGCCCCTTCTTTAATTCAACTCAAACCCGGGTCTCCGGAATATTTGTTTTGTCTACCCGCGGCTTGCAAAAACCCTGTTGTAAATAAATAAAATATTTAATTATTTTTAGGGGGCAGCCAGACCGGGCCGATCCGACCCAGTCGGCCACCCCCAGTTCAAATCGGTCCACCTAAGACCTAAACCCTTTTTCTACCTAGTCCTAACCTACCCAAACCCCCTCCACCTCACCCCACCCAATAGCCAACTGACACCTCATCCTCTCCCTTCCCTCTACCCAATCCCATGCCGCCACCTGGCCCACCCCCTCTCTCTCTCTCTCTCTTCCACACAGCCACCCTCACCCACGCCCTCTCTCACCCCAACCGACCCAACACACCCCGGCCACACACACGCACGCACGCACCCCCGCGGGTCCCACCGGACCCCACCCGACAGCCTCTCTGTTGTTTTACACAAAGCCCCCCAGCTAACCATCCCCCTCAACCCGCGGTCCCGATGTTGCCCATGTGGCACGCCCCCGTGGCGTCCACTTGCATGAAGGCGCGCTGTGACCCCAATCGGTGGCTTTGGGTAACTCTAGCCCGAGTAAGAAAAGTCCTCAGCTATTTCTTAAATCAATTAAAATTTCAGTAAATGATTAATATCAAATAAATTCATAACTATTTAAATATTTCGAATTTGAATTCAAACCTTATATGAAAAATGTTTTGTTTTTGAATGTTAATTAAAATCTTTAATCAAATAATTTCAGAATTAATTTAATTAGTCAACCTTTGACTTTGACCCTATTTAATAATTTTGACTATAAAATAAATTTAAATTCATAATTCCAAATAATACAAATAATATATGTTTTTGAATCAGAAAAATGTGAGGAATTCAAATATGCCATCCAAAATATATTTTGAACACTTTAAATTTCAAGTTGATTGAAATTACATCAAAATGCCCCTGGACCTTAATTAATTAATAACTTTAGCTTTATAACTCCAAATTTAACAAATGATATGTCTAAAATGATTAGCTCGTCGAGACCTTTCTGTTTATGCATTCCATGATATGAATTGAAGCATGCATCATATAAATATAAAGTATACAACAACTAATATGAGGATAAAATGTGACCCAAACTCAATAAAATGATTTATTCTTGTATTCCACACCTCACCCATGCCATGCTACTTTATTGCCATGCAAATTGTGCATCATTCATCATGGCATGATTGTTTGCTTGTCGCATTTTATTCATATGCTTGTGCTCTTTATTTATGTTGGCCCTTGTTTGTTTGGTTCTTCTTTGAATAGACGCTGAGCAGGGGATATATCAAGAGACCCAGGAGCACTACCCAGATCCTTCTCTCGCTTCAACTGAGCTGCTGTGAAAGCACTACCACATGCTTGCATACATACAGTACCTATTGCCTCTATCTTATTCTTGCATCATTGAGTCGCGATTGCATTAAACTGAATCCCAAGTATTGCATAGCCTTTACTTTTAAACCCCACCAAGCTTGTTCCTCCATCCCATGAGCCATTACTACAGGAGTTGTTTGAGCCATGCGAGTCGTAGAACAACATGTGTAGGGTATGTGAGAGTCTGATGGATAACGAGGTACCTAAACAACTTAACCTGAGTAGTAATGGGATAACTAATGAAAGTGGCACCGGTGAGCAATATTTGCTATTTGGTTTTTCCTGCTCACTTGTGTCCCGCAGGACCCCGAGTACTTGAAACCTGTTCCTTGAATATTCGCGCTATCCACATCCGGGAGGCTTATGGGACCCCCTGAGCCAGAGCTTGATTCATTCTTATTTCTTGGGGCCACAAACTAGTTTGAGGTTTTATTTACTATCCTGTACTTATGCCATGCTTTACTGCTTTATTACGTTTGTGCGAGGAGCACCTGTACTGTTTAGGTAAGCGGAGTGTTTTCATGTATCGACAAGCCACCACATTTTGGGTTCCCGTCGTTTCTGACCATTGTCGCAAACCTTGAGTCTGTCTGAGTCGGCTAACTTCGCTATGGTCTACTCAATGGGGTGGCCCCGAAATATTTCGAATCGTGATTGCTTTGTCGTGAAGGCCTCGTTGGGTTTTGATTTGGTTTTTCCGAGGTTGATCGAGTGTGTTGTTATTTGTGCACCCTGCAGGTAAAACTTTCTCAAAGCCGTGTCCGCGTTATGGACGACTTGGAGCACGCTTTCGATCATAGACAAGCATAACTAAAGTACCGCTTTAATTTGACTTAGTAATGACTAGTAATTAGTGCAACACTCATGGAATGGTTAATAAAATTGCCAACGGATGGGGTTGTTCAGCTTCTCGTTGGTAGCGAGGAGGAGGATGGATCTGTGGATATTATCATATAATTGTTGTCATTATTTCACGCATCCGCTCATCTTTGGTTAGGCGGATGGTTAGCAGTATCTATAGAACTGTTAGGGTTTATCTTTTGCTGCAATTGCGTCACCCCAGTTGTGTCCCTTTAGAGGCATAAAGACTTGCCGAGTACCCTAGGGTCTCACACGATAAATTATTGGTTCGATGAACAGTACACTCGCAAGACGGATCTTGGGTGGAGGAGGCGATGATGGGCAACGATCGCTCGGTGTAGAGATTCGAACGGGATCCGTGAGATCCGTGGGTGATGTGCTTATTTCAGGGCATCTTATGCCGATTTGCTTCTTATATCCGTACTCGGAACTTGTTTGCCGCCTACCGATACTGATGATGTGTGATGTATGAGGAGATATCCTAAACTATTAAATCTATCTAGGACATTTGAATCTTGCCGTATGGCGTTGCTATATTTCCTTTCTTTTTAGATGGAATGGCTCTGATGTACTATTGTATGGTGGCTTGCATACATACTCATTTGTGTATGTAGTTGATCCCTTCGCCTGCCGATTACGCCGCCCGTACTTGTCCCGATGACTGGAAATGGTTGGGACGGCCGAAAGGTCTACCTGTGAGTGGCTTTTGAGCCCCACCGTACTATTTCAACCATTTCCGCTCATCCAGGCTTGTATCTAGGAGCGTAATTCACCGAGGTAGTTACATCTGGCCCCTCTGGCCGGCCCTCGGGCTCTCCTATGGACTTCTTGTTCCCCACGGAAAGTTATTGACTTTGTCCTTCGTCCCGTCCAATTACGAGAATATTTCTTTACTAACTTTTCTGAAACCAAAAACAGCAGAAAACAGGCATCTGGCACTGTTGCAACTTGTCAATAGGTTAGTACCAGAAAACATGTAGAAAGCACCTCAAAGTGTAGACAAGTAAATCAAAGTAGATACTAAACAAGCATGGAGCATCAAAAATTATAGATATGTTTCCAACGTATCACTCCTCGTTGGGATCGACACTCCTATTTATCGAAAGTACTGCGATACACCCCCTATACTTGTGGGTCATCACAGGGTGCAGCAACGCCGTAAGGGGCACAACAAGCATGTGGGCGCCCGTTCTCGATGACAATGGTGGGGCACGGCTGGGCGGGAGCACCAGGAGGCGGCGTGGCACCCTTGCCGTCTGCAGGAGGTGTTGGTGGTGGAGCAGCAGGGCGGGCGCCCCCCCTTCTCGCCACGGAAGGCGACATTGGCTGAGGGGGCCCCATACGGATGGCGACCGGCGAGGCGCTGCTCCATCGAGAGGAGGCGCTAAAAGATCTCCTGCGGCTTGATGGGCATTGTGCGTTCCTTGATCACCTCCACGTGTCATGAAGGGGCTCTCCAATAGAGGCAAGCCTATCAGCAATGTGCTTGATCTTATTGAAGAAAACAGTGACGGAGTGGTGCTCCTTGTGGGTCTCATTGAGCTGATTATGAAGAGCCATAGACTGAGACGATTGTGCGGAGAAACTAGACTCCAGCACACCCACACCTCATGAGATGTAGAAGCAAAGAGCACCATGTCGGCGACGCCCTTAGTGAGAGAGGATTGAATCGCCGAGAGGATCGCTTGATCTTGAGCAATCCATGGCCGGTACATGTGATGGGTCGGCGAGGGGCAGGGCAGAGTACCATCAACAAAACCCTCCAGGTAGTGACTACGAAGGAGGGGAAGGATCTGTGCGCGCCAGAACAGATGATTGTCCATCTTCAGTTTCACCGGGAGAAGGTTGCTGAAGTAGAACGGCGGAGTCATGATGACGTTGAGGGCGAAGTCGTATGGCGGCGCAGCAGCAACACCGGCAGGGGCCACGTCCGCCATGAACGAAGCCTGTGGCGTAGCCAGGGTAGCCGCCGGTAGTGGAGGCGGGGGCGCACCGTAGAGGGCATGGCCCGGGAAAACCGCGTAGCTAGAGCCGTATGGAGCACCGTAGGCAGCACCATGAGGAGCACCATAGGGGACGCCATGACCGGCGCCGTATGGGGCGCCGTAGGACACGCCGTAGGGGGCGCCATGGAAGTCCCCATAAGTGGCAGGGTCGTACGCCATCGCGCCGTAGTTGGGCCGCACCGTCGAGGGTCCGGGGGAACCCGAAGAGCTTGCCCCGGAGAACAAAGCCCCCGTCGATCTAGTCATCAAGGGGGTAGGTGCAGATCCTCCTTGAAGGAGGTTGGACAGGAACAACGGCACGTGGACCGTCGGAGCGACAAAGGGCGCACCCGATCCAATGGGATCTGTGGCATCCCACAAAACCACTACTAGAAAATCGCGTTGAATTTGTGCATTGCATCGTCATCATCATGCATTGTTTGCCAAAACTATTTTCGCAAAGCCCGTTTTGTTTTCTAAAACGCCCCATCTTTATTCAGACGCCAAACCCCGGGGCTCCGGAGTATTTTGTTTTGTTACTATCGGTTTGCAAATGGTCCAATTAAATTAAATAAAAAGTTAAATTATTTTAGCAGGGGTAGTCGAACGGGCCAACTCGACCCGAACGACCACCCCCAGGAATAATAATCGGTCCACCCTGCCAGCCCCACCTAAATCCTATCCCACCTAAAATTCTACCCATCCAATCCCTCCACATCACCCTGGCCAACCAGACGCTGACACCTCACCTTTTCCCTCCCCCCTAACCAATCAAACCCTGCCACATGGCCACTCCCTCTCTCCTCTTCCCTCTCTCTCTCTCTAAACCCACCCCACCAGCCGGCCCACACCCCCCAGTACCCACCCAGCCACGCTACACACACGCCAGCCTCACCCTCGCCTCTCCCCGCTCACTGCCCCACGACCCCAACCTGGCCCACCTGTCAAGAAGACACACGCCAAGACGCGGTGCCCAGCGCTTCCCACGCGCCGCCCACCCCACGCGACCCCACCTCTCCCTCACGCGTCCCAGCACCCACGCCACCTGCCCTCGTTACAAGACCTCAAGGGACCACCTGAGCCCCACCTCCCCACGCGACCAGCGTCAGACTGCCGACCGGCTCCCACCCGGTAGCCGTCTGCCGCCTCATGCCGCTGCCGCCTCGCCCTGGCTTCCACCTTCCTCAAGACGTCGCCCGCCGCCGACTGCAGCAACCGCCGCCACCCGCCTTCGCCTGCGAGCTGGCCGCTTCACCAGCTCCCCGCTGCCCCACCTCCGGCCGCCGACGCTGCTCCTTCCTCCGCCGCGGCCACGCCGCTGCCGCCCCGCTGCCAGTGCCTCGCCGCCACCGCCCCGCTGTTTCCCAAAGACGCCCCGACCGTGACCTCGCCCGATGCGCCCGCCGCTCGCCGTCGCTCTCCGCCCGCGCCTTCCGCCTCGCCGGAACCCTGCTGCGCCTCTCCCGAGCACGCACGCCTCCGTTCGCTTTAGACCATCGCTGCCTTTCCTCGCCCCCGCCGCCAGAACTTCCTCCGGGCCAGAGCCTGCTTACGCCCCACGCTGACGGTCGCC
Source organism: Avena longiglumis (assembly GCA_030063025.1). Classification (NCBI taxonomy): domain Eukaryota; kingdom Viridiplantae; phylum Streptophyta; class Magnoliopsida; order Poales; family Poaceae; genus Avena; species Avena longiglumis. The sequence goes on along the minus strand of CP125974.1, from coordinate 184,014,012 downwards.
GGTCGCGCGACCCTCTCCGCCGCTCGCGAGTCCTCGCTACCTCCGGACGAGCCCTACTGGCGTCGCCGCGACCTGCCTCGCCCTCGGCCTCATGCGACCTTGCCTCTCCGGCACCCTCACCGTCCGCTCGGTGTCCCGAGAACCACACGAAGGACATGTTGGATGGGAATCACGACAAGAGCTTCGTTAACAAGGCCACATCGATGCGGATCCAACTCACATGCTAGCATCCAAGATCGCCCTCATGACCGTCAAGCACTTCTACGGACCCGCAGACCTTTGGCTGGGACCTAAGTTCGACCGCCGACAGGGAACTAGAGGACAACACACCAAGATCGACTTTCCGGAACTCGAAGGCTGATTCTATAGGACCCCACAAGACCACGGGCGCGAGACGCCAAGACCGTACCCAGCCGAAGGTGTCCGAAGAAGCTCCGACAAGAACTCCATCACGGAACATCTAGCACTCCGACAGGGACCCTGGAGACCCCGGCGTCGAGCCCCAAGTTCGTCCCCGTTAATCAAGGTGGAACCCCAAGACCCCGAAACCCCGATCCGAAGGCCGATCCGAAGCGCCAAGGCCTCCGCCATGGAATCAACAAGATCATCACGAAACGCCGAGTACTTCTTTCAGGACGCCACGATCGTCGACATGACCCGAAGACCGCGAATGCGACAAGAACGGCACCGACGCAAAACGCCAAGTACTTCTTCCCGGAACGCAAGATCTGCCGCTTCGAGAGCGAGAACGATCCCGCCGAGCCCGAACCGTCGAACCCCGAGACCGGACCCCGAACCCCCAGAACCTCAAGATCGTCGAGACCTTCAATGTGTGAACCCCTTCCCGAAACCCTATTTTATAACATAATAACAACTTGTTGCATATTGAATTGTCATTCTCGCATGCATATCTGTGGTTTGGGGGCCTTATGCCGATTCACCTAATAATTAAATATGGGGCCCATATGCGGGCAAATCTAGCCTTATATTGGCCTCATTTAAACTTGTGTAGCGAACCGGTATCGTATCTTGCCTTGTTATAACAACATTTAAACTGCGGGGTAACTAAACAACTGGAACCATCTAACTAAATGTCGGGACCCCGGTTCCGCTTAATCTTGACCTAATTGCATCGCACCTTGCCATGCCATCCATCATGCATGCATCATGCCGATCTTTTGCCGTGTATTAAATATTGCATCCGGTGTTTCTTCTAGTGTTTTGCTTCTTCGCGGATAAGGCCGTTGAGTTGATGTGAGCTTCGCTCCGATCTTCGGTTGAACCCTTCGGCAATGTTTTCAGGCGAGCATCTCCCCCTTTCTACCTATCTTACTTTTATAGTATTTACTTCCCTCCTGTTGATCTATTGCTATCTGTGTTGCGTTGCTCTAGTTTTCGTACCCGTGATGTCCCTTGCAGCCATATATAGCCTTGGACACATCCTATTACCTGTTGTTTGGTAGATAGTGGGGCCCGCGTGTCGTAGTCGCTTGCTCAAGTGTTTTGCTTGTCGTCAAGTACCACCATTGTTGGAGGTTTGCCGCATGTTAACGTTGGAGATGATCATGTCTTTAATTATTGTTCACTTTAATTCCTGTTTAACAACTAAAAGTGAATTAAGCAGAGGCATCGGTGGGTGATAGGTAAGTTTTGGTTTCCGACCGCCCACTTGTGTCCCAGAGACCCGAGTTCTTGACACTGTTCCGAGATCGAGCGCTAACCACAGTGTGGAGATATGGGCCCCATTGATTATTACCGATTTCAAAGTATTGTCTGGGGCCACAACTAGTTTGAGGATTTATTTACTATCCTGTACTTATGCCATGTTTACCGCTTTATTTACGACAGAGGAGCACACTGCATCGCTTAGGAATTGTGACCTGCTTACGTGGTATCGACAGCCCCGCTTGGGGGCATACTGTCCATCACCGCCCCACAAACCCTAAGTCCGTCTGAGACCAGCCGACTTCGCTATGGTGTACTTAGTGGGGTGGCCCCGTGCTTGCTTTGGGTCAGGGAACGCCGTGACTTAGGCCCCCGACATACCGATGGGTGTATGTTAACCGATCGGCAAAAGGGTCAAGTGCTGTGGATACTTTGGTGCACCGCAGGTTAAATCTTTTCGAAGCCGTGTCCGCGTTATGGACGACTTGGAGCACGGTTTTGATCATAGACAACTATAACTAAAGTTTACTGTTTTAAAATGACTTGTATCTGATATGATTAGTAATCAGCTTCACTACAACGGAATGGCTAAGTAAAAGTACCAACAACTGCTGGGTTTTGGGGTTATCTCATGCTAATTGTACCTGACTAGTAAGTGCTGTCACTATAACGGAATGGTTAACTAAAAGTGCCCACTGTTTACTTTATCAGGACGATTATCTAAACCTGACTAGTAAAGTGCCGCAACTATAACTGAATAAGTAAAACTGCCAACTGTGTGAGTTCCTCGGTTGACTTCCTCGTTTGGTCTCGAGGGGGAAACACCAGGATGGGTTTGCTTGGTGTTAGCTTCAGGTTGGATCCGGATAGGTCATTCTCACCCCTCTCTGATATCCGCCAGTTGGATCGAGTCTCTATAGGTTGTTTAGCGCTTGCTGCCGCTGCCGCTTCAGTCCACCATACCTATGTAGGCGAGGACCGCCGAATTCTAGCCTCGCCGTGTACTGGCCTCGATCGACGCTCCTTCTTTTCCTTTGCCCTTTGTCGGCACCCCTTTTGTTTAAGCAGTGTTCGAGATCGATGCCGTTAGCGGGGTTGCCCTTCCGCTTGGCCTGGCAGGGTTATGGACGCCATTGGTTATTCCTCGGCTCTTAGCCCCATTTGCATCTTGTCCGTAGTCGGACGCCCATCGCTTTCAAGGTGATTTGGATCTTTGTACCGTATATTTGCATTCTTGACTCTTTGAGTCATTGTTGTATATATATCTGCTCGTGGGTCCCATCGAGGACTGTGTGTAATGTTATTACTTTGCTTTCCACCCGCATTTAAAAGTGCTCTGGGCACCTTCAATCGCTTTATGCGGGTTTGGCGAGTTTTGCTAAAACTTGCATAGGGCCGATTCGAGGGTGTTACAGAGTGGTATCGAGCTCCAGCTATTGCGATACTTACAAGTCCAAATCAGAGGATAACCTAGCTAACGGCCGAAGTAGAGTGTCAAAACTATTTTTGAAAATCGGTTGGATAGTTCTAATTAGGTCTGATTTTATTCCTTACCCCTCTGCTATTCTCCTCTTATCTCGACGTGTTTTAAATCCGCTCTCTTCTCTTTCTTCGAGTCCAGGATTTCTCGTGGTTGGTTTCGTCGTACCTTGTGGTTTAATTCTTCCTTTTGTAACGGAGATGCTACGATCATCAATCGCAACTTGTCATTGTACCCTTCCTCCAATCTTTTGTTCTTGAGCTCCTTATCCATATGAGTTCCTTTGTCGGATATCGTGTCTTTGAAAAACATATTAGAATGACGAGCTTTGGTGAAGTTGGGGTTAACCTTGAGCATGTGTTGTTCATGCCAATGGAACCATCGCGGAACCTAATCAGTGTGTCTTTCCTACGATTTCTGCTGACAACATTCCTTGTTCCGGATACCATCTAAGAAGATCTTGATCTAATTCGAGTTGGATGCTTAATCCGCTTATTCGTGTGCAGTAATGGTTTGAGTGGATGGAGTAGCTACCCTACCACGGCTCTTATCATTCGCTCTTATACGTCGAATCAGTGGATCCAGCAGTTTACTCCGTCCATGGAAGTTAGAGGTGGCCTTATCGTTTGATACCTCTACCTTCGTCCTTTGTTTCTCCGGAGTGTTCTCTCGACGATCAGGAACAACGACCCTTGTTGGTGGTGTCGCCGATTTCAAGATGGAGGATGAACCCTCGTTAGTGGTGTCGCGAAGATCTACACGAAGTGAGAAGACGCAGATCGCCGACCTTCCTTCCGGTACCATGAGGCGGATCTCGAGGGCGAGATCCCTTGTTAGTGGTGTCGAATTGTGGCATCCCGCAAAACCACTACTAGAAAATCGCGTTGAATTTGTGCATTGCATCGTCATCATCATGCATTATTTGCCAAAACTATTTTCGCAAAGCCTGTTTTGTTTTCTAAAACGCCCCATCTTTATTCAGACGCCAAACCCCGGGGCTCCGGAGTATTTTGTTTTGTTACTATCGGTTTGCAAATGGTCCAATTAAATTAAATAAAAAGTTAAATTATTTTAGCAGGGGCAGTCGAACGGGCCAACTCGACCCGAACGACCACCCCCGGGAATAATAATCGGTCCACCCTGCCAGCCCCACCTAAATCCTATCCCACCTAAAATTCTACCCATCCAATCCCTCCACATCACCCTGGCCAACCAGACGCTGACACCTCACCTTTTCCCTCCCCCTAACCAATCAAACCCTGCCACATGGCCACTCCCTCTCTCCTCTTCCCTCTCTCTCTCTCTAAACCCACCCCACCAGCCGGCCCACACCCCCCAGTACCCACCCAGCCACGCTACACACACACGCTGCAGCCTCACCTCGCCTCCCTCCCCCTGCTGGCCCCACGACCCCAACCTGCCCACTGCCGAAGACACACGCCAAGCGGTGCCAGCTTCCCACGCGCCCCACCCCACGCTGACCCCACCTCTCCTCACGCGTCCCAGACCCACGCCCACGCCCCTGTCAGCACGCAAGGGACCCACCCCGAGCCCCACCTCCCCACGCGACCTGCGTCTGCCATGGCCGACCCGGCTCCCCGAGAAGCGTGACGCCCACTGCCTCCGCCTCGTCGCATCCCGTCCGCTCCACCTTCCCAAGACGCCTCGCCACCGCCGGACCGCCCGACCTCAAGCAACCGCTCGCCTCTCACGACCGCTCGCCAGCTGCCCGCCAATCACCCAGCTGCGCCCGGCCCCAGCGCCACTGACGCTGCCCTCCTCCGTTCGGGCCGGTGACCGCCACGCCGGTCCGCGTCGCCAGTGCCCTCGCCGCCACCGGCCCGCCCCGCTCGCCTTCCAGACGTCCTCACCTGACCTCCTCGCCTCAAGGCTCGCCGCTGCCGCTCTCGCCTGGCGCCTCCTCGCTCGTCCTCGCCGGAACCCCCAATGCGCCTTCCCGGCCGAGCACGCGATCGCCTTCCGCCCTAGACCATCGCTGCTCGTCCCCGCCAGAACTTCCTCCGCCGCCAGAAATTACGCCAGCTGACGGTCGTCGGTCGCGCGACCCTCTCCGCCTGCATGAGTCCTCGCTACCTCGGACGAGCCCTACCAGCGCTGCCGCCGCGACCTGCCTGCCCCTCGACATCATGCGACCTTGCCCCTCCGGCACCCTCACCGGCCCCCGTTCTGGTGTCCCGGAGAACCACACGAAGGACATGTTGGATGGGAATCACGACAAGAGCTTCTCGTTAACAAGGCCACATCGATACGGATCCAACTCCGACATGCTAGCATCCAAGATCGCCTCATGGACCGTCAAGCACTTCTACCGGACCCGCAGACCTTTGGCTGGGACCTAAGTTCGACCCGACAGGAACTAGAGGACAACACACCAAGATCGACTTTCCGAACTCAAGGCTGATTCTATAGGACCCCACAAGACCACGGGCGAGACGCCAAGACCGCATCCACCGAAGGTGTCCAAGAAGCTCGACAAGAACTCCATCACGGAACATCTAGCACTCCGACGGGGACCACGAGACCCGGCGTCGAGCCCCAAGTTCGTCCCCGTTAATCAAGGTGGAACCCCAAGACCCCGAAACCCCGATCCGAAGCGCCAAGGCCTCCGCCATGGAATCAACAAGATCATCACGAAACGCCGAGTACTTCTTTCAGGACGCCACGATCGTCGACATGACCCGAAGACCGCGAATGCGACAAGAACGGCACCGACGCAAAACGCCAAGTACTTCTTCCCGGAACGCAAGATCTGCCCCGTTACCGAGAGCGAGAGAACGATCCCGCCGAGCCCGAACCGTCGAACCCCGAGACCGGACCCCGAACCCCCAGAACCTCAAGATCGTCGAGACCTTCAATGTGTGAACCCCTTCCCGAAACCCTATTTTATAACATAATAACAACTTGTTGCATATTGAATTGTCATTCTCGCATGCATATCTGTGGTTTGGGGGCCTTATGCCGATTCACCTAATAATTAAATATGGGGCCCATATGCGGGCAAATCTAGCCTTATATTGGCCTCATTTAAACTTGTGTAGCGAACCGGTATCGTATCTTGCCTTGTTATAACAACATTTAAACTGCGGGGTAACTAAACAACTGGAACCATCTAACTAAATGTCGGGACCCCGGTTCCGCTTAATCTTGACCTAATTGCATCGCACCTTGCCATGCCATCCATCATGCATGCATCATGCCGATCTTTTGCCGTATTAAATATTGCATCCGGTGTTTCTTCTAGTGTTTTGCTTCTTCGGATAAGGCCGTTGAGTTGATGTGAGCTTCGCCCGATCTTCGTTGAACCTTCGCAATGTTTTCAAAGAGCATCTCCCTTTCTACCTATCTTACTTTTATAGTATTTACTTCCTCCTGTTGATCTATTGCTATCCGTGGTTATGCTGTTTCATTTTTCGACCGTGATGTCCCTTGCAGCCATATATAGCCTTGGACACATCCTATTACCTGTTGTTTGGTAGATAGTGGGGCCCGCGTGTCGTAGTCGCTTGCTCAAGTGTTTTGCTTGTCGTCAAGTACCACCATTGTTGGAGGTTTGCCGCATGTTAACGTTGGAGATGATCATGTCTTTAATTATTGTTCACTTTAATTCCTGTTTAACAACTAAAAGTGAATTAAGCAGAGGCATCGGTGGGTGATAGGTAAGTTTTGGTTTCCGACCGCCCACTTGTGTCCCGTAGGACCCGAGTTCTTGACACCTGTTCCGAGATCGAGCGCGCTAACCACAGGTGTGGAGATATGGGCCCCCCATTGATTATTACCTGATTTCAAAGTATTGTACTGGGGGCCACAACTAGTTTGAGGATTTATTTACTATCCTGTACTTATGCCATGTTTACCGCTTTATTTACGACAGCGAGGAGCACACATCGCTTAGGAATTGTGACCCGTTACGTGGTATCGGCGCCCCGTTTGGGGGCATACTGCCGCCATCACGCCCACAAACCCTAAGTCCGTCTCGGAGACCAGCCGACTTCGCTATGGTGTACTTAGTGGGGTGGCCCCGCTTGCTTTTCCGGGAACGTCGTGACTTAGGCCCCCGACATCCGATGGGTGTATGTTAACCGATCCGCAAAAGGGTCAAGTGCTGTGGATACTTTGGTGCACCGCAGGTTAAATCTTTTCGAGAAGCCGTGTCCGCGTTATGGACGACTTGGAGCACGGTTTTGATCATAGACAACTATAACTAAAGTTTCTTGTTTTAAAATGACTTGTATCGATATGATTAGTAATCACTTCACTACAACGGAATGGCTAAGTAAAAGTACCAACAACCTTTGGGTTTTGGGGTTATCTCATGCTAATTGTACGACTAGTAAGTCTGTCACTATAACGGAATGGTTAACTAAAAGTGCCCATCGCTTACTTTATCGTGACGATTATCTAAACCGACTAGTAAAGTGCCGCAACTATAATCGAATAAGTAAAGCGCCAACTGTGTGAGTTCCTCGGTTGACTTCCTCGTTTGGTCTCGAGGGAAACACCGAGATGGGTTTGCTTGGTGTTAGCTTCGTGTTGGATCCGGATAGGTCATTCTCACCCTCTCGATATCCGCCAGTTGGATCGAGTCTCTATAGGTTGTTTAGCGCTTCTTGTTGCCGCTTGATCCACCATACCTATGTAGGCGAGGACCGCCATCTAGCCTCGCTGCATCGGCCTCGATCGACGCCTCCTTCTTTTTCCTTTGCCCTTTGTCGGCACCCTTTGTTTAAGGTGTTCGAGATCGACGCCGTTAGGGTGGTTGCCCTTCCGCTTGGCACGGCAGGTTATGGACGCCATTGGTTATTCCTCGTGGCTCTTAGCCCCATTTGCATCTTGTCCGTAGTCGGACGCCCATCGCTTTTCAAGGTGATTTGGATCTTTGTACCGTATATTTGCATTCTTGACTCTTTAAGTCATTGTTGTATATATCTGCTCATGGGTCCCATCGAGGACTGTTGTGTAATGTTATTACTTTGCTTTCCACCCGCACGAAAGTGCCTGGTGGGCACCTTCGAATCGTTTCTATGCGGGTTTGGCGAGTTTTGCTAAAACTTGCATAGGGCCGATTCTGAGGGTGTTACAGGATCGGAGTGCGAAGCAGGTGGAGCCTAGGCAACGACGGCCAATGACTCGCTGGCGACGGCGGACGCGGTGGCTGCGCTGGAGATGGCGGCCGTGGTGGTCACGCCGGAGAGGGCAGCGGGGCGGTGGCCGTGCCAGAGGGAGCGGTAGCGGCGGCCGCCGTGGTGTCAGCGGAAGTCGAGGAGGACATGGTGGCGACGGCTAGGTCTAGGTCAAGACCGAGTCGCGTCTGATACCATGAAAGACAAAAGGTTTTGGGTGTTGTGGGCTTCGACACCTCTTGGGTCGGCCACGGCAACATATATATGAGAGGTACTTCATCGGGTACTGTTACAATTGTAAACTGTACGGTTTGCAATAGGAATACAAAAATAATTACAAGTCTATATTTCAACACACACCCCATATAGGTAGACCGTAGCCGTACAAAGACCTTATACGCGTGATCAAAGAAAGACCGCGACGATTTAAGATTAATAGTGCGTTACCCAGATCTTGAACTTAAGATCTTAAGGCTTTGACACCATATTGAATTTGATATGACACCCAGTTTATCCAAAAGTTCAAACTGTTAGAGAAGGACTAGTGATAGTATATACTTCCCCCGTTTTAAAATATAAGATGTTTTAGGTTCGTGAAGAAAACAAATCTAGACTTCTTTTAGTGTCTAGATTCACTCTAAACATGAGTAAACTTACAGTCTAGATTCATTTTCTTCATAAACCTAAAATATTTTATATTTTCAAACGGAGGGAGTATATTTCAACATGCATCATAGTTTCAGGCTAGCTCTACCTACTCCTTCAGTTTCACGTTTTGCTACTTCTTCAGTTTTTGTATGTTTCCTTTGGTAGCATAGTTTGGTTGCTTTGTATTCTTAAGACGTCTTGGCACCTTCCTCTAATACACGCCCACACTCATTGCTCAAGAAAATATAATTTCACAAGGCATCATTTATTTTCTTGAGAAACACAAGGCATTATACATTTCATCATCCTTGTTTGAGTGAAAACTTTATAGGTAAAAGACAAGCACCCTACCATCCGGTTAAAATGAAGCAAAAAATTATGTACTCGAATGCACCAAATGAGGCGAAGAAAAAAGGCCTTTGCCAAAGTACTAGTACTACAAGGCCCGGTCTCCATATCCAAAGTTGGAGCGAGATTTGGCCCACGCCTTGTCTTCTTTTGCCAAATGGTCTGCAAACATGGGAAAAGGGATATTATGCATAAAGGGCAAAAGAAGGCACCAAATACGTGGAGAAGGATTGAATAGCCAGCTCATCTCTGATTTGATCGATCTAGGACTGCACTAATGATATCTTCTGGTGTTTACCTTGCATTTTTCAGTTAAGCACCGAAGCCATATGATTAATTAGGGAAAATCGAAATATCCAGAATTAAAACCAAAGCACGAGCGTACACGAAGATCTCATTCAAATTAAAGTTTAGAGAATCTCCTTTTCTCCGAAGGATGAGTGTATTGTGCACCTTTTATACACCTATGAGTTGGTTGGTTAGTGTATCCAGTGTAATATGGTACCAAACCTAGGTTTCATGGTCAAAGATTTTTTTTTCTATTTTTTAGGTTTAGTTTTTTTTCTCAAAAAGTGGGAATCATGCATGTTGAACATTTAACTTCCAATTGCAAACAAATTGGTCTTGATAACAGGCATGAATGATGATGGGTTAAATTTGATTGGTACCCAACACACATTTAAAAAAATATAATATAAAAAATTCAAGTAAACATGGACGGCGTTGTAGGAGCAAGAGAAGGAGCTTGGTGGAGAAGGAGCTTGTAGGAGCAAGAGAAGGAGCTTGGTGGGTGACGAATGTGGCACGATGTGGATGGAGCTTAAACTAGGCCCAGCATTCGTACATAAAACGTTTATGGATTGCTTGAGTGCCAGTTCAGAAATAGTTTAGGGGGAGTAAAACACTTTTACCTCCACCTGCAGCTCTACATGTTTTCCAGTTATTTTAGGGGGGGGGGGGGGGGGGGAAAACGATGATCATGTGAGCCAGGAAAGTTTCCCCCTTATTGGCTGTAGACGATCAGCACGTACGTGTGGCCGTGACCTTGCACGCATACAAAGAAGTAGCTGCACTGCACGTACCCGTGACAGAGCATTAGGCAAAAGGTACTAGACATAGTACGAAATGGTCCATGTTTCATCAGTATCAGCAAGCCAATTGGCCAAGCAATAGTGCCGATGACTAACGAAAAGGGAGCTTTGGTAGCTAGGTAGGCGGAGGACAGGGACCAGACGGTGGCGAGACGCCATGAACGAGCTCGCTCCTACTTCCTACGTTTTAAAATATAAGATGTTTTAGGTTTGTGAAGAAAATAAATCTAGACTTGTTTTAGTGTGTAAATTTGAGTGAATCTACACACTAAAACAAGTCTAGATTTATTTTTTTCACAAACCTAAAACATCTTATATTTTGAAACAGAGGGAGTAGTAGTTATGACTGATGGAGGAGAGGGAGGGGGCGTCTAATGATTTGGTTTGGTTTAGGGTGCTCCAGTGAAGAAAAGTGGGAAAGGTCGCGTGCAAGCGGGCCATGAGCTTTGCGAAAAGCGAGGTAAAGCTCTTGATGGATTCTTGGATAGATAGAGAGCGACCCCTGTGACGGGAAAGCGTGCTGTTGCTCTAGCTTGTTGCTGGTTTTGGTTCAGCAAGCTGTGTGGAGATCAGTTGGACTGTAATATACGCCCGGTGGCGGCATGATAAATGCATGGTAAAGGACCTTTTCTTCTGAGTCGCAGATGACATGTGTACAACTGCAACTGATAAATATTTGGACAAGCTGCCATTGAGCCGTCAGATCTGCGCTATGGTGTAGCGGCTAGTTGACAATGTCTCCACATGTATGTTGTCTGCCAAACAAAAGAAGGTCCACATGTTAAGCTCCATCCGCTGCAGCTATACTGATATGGGCAGAAGAGCAGAGCTGAGGATTAATAAATGTTACTTCGCACAAATCTTCATCCAGCCCATGGGTTATCTGAACTGCGCTAGGTAAAGCAAACCGGACCTTCATCCGGCCAAAAAGGTTAGAAACTCGAAAAAGTATTTTGACCAGAGTGGGATTTGAACCCACGCCCTTTCGGACCAGAACCTTAATCTGGCGCCTTAGACCAACTCGGCCATCTGATCGTGGTGTTGTTGTTCAGAATTTAGACTATATAAACAGTTACGTCAACTTTAGAAACCGTGTTAACCTTTTGCCTGACGGTACATATATGCAATTTTTTCTTTTGCGGGGAAGCACATATATGCAATTTACAATCTCTCATGGATGCACGTACATACCTTATAACTCTATACACCGTAGGGACGAGTTTACATTACACCACCGCAAAATCTATTTCTATAGAGTTGGTTGCATAGAAACATCTTCAGGAGGCATATATTCCTGTATAACTTTTGAAGCTGCATATTATGACACACTTATCAATCCCTTGGATATTACAACGTTCTAACAATGTTTTCTTCTAAAATATACTCCCTCCGTTTCAAAATATAAGATGTTTTAGATTTGTAAAGAAAATGAATCTAAACTTTTTTTAGTGTGTAGATTCATCCCTAACTTGAATGAATCTATATACTAAAACAAGTCTAGATACATTTGCTTCACAAACCTAAAACATCTTATATTTTAAAACGGAGGGAGTATATCTGATGGGCCTGACATGACCCTGTTCTCTGGCCATCTTTAAGATTGGACTACCTCGCATTACAAATCCGGCTAGCGAGCTACACTCCGTCCGAAGCATCAAGCTGTTGGGTTGGCCCATTGGCCATGATTTGGTTTTTATTCCTATTTTTTCCATTCTCATTTACTATTTTCTAATTTTTATTTAGATTATTTGCTAATTTCTTTTTTAGTCGCTTTATATTTCAATGTACCTATTCTTTTCTATCTATTTTACTTTTTATTTGGCGGTAAATACTTATTAGATGTACTCTCTCCGTCCAAGAATAGATGTCTTAGGTTTTTCAAATTTTGGATGAATCTATATACTAAATAGTGTCTAGATTCATTCAAATTTTAACAAATTTGAGACATCTATTTTGGAACGGAGGGAGTATGATTATTTCTTGAAAATTATGCATATGCAAGTTACTATCGCTCATATATGGACACTTGTATACTCTATGACTATACTCCTAGGACGGTTTTCCATTACACCAAAATCTATTCTTGTATTGTAGCATATATACAAATAATATTTACCTATGGAGTTGGTTGTATAGAAATGTCTTCAAGAAGCATATTTGGATATGTCTCCTTAAGTTGCATATTATGACACAATTATCGTTCCCTGGATATTGCAAAGTTCTAACATTGTTTTGTTTTAAAAATACTAGTAAGTCATACGTGCAAAGCACGTGAATATATATGTTTCTTTACATGACAATATCTTGAATTCCTCCCCCTTCTCTCCTCCCCCTTCCTCCTTCCTTGAGAGTCGCCTGGCTCCCTCTCCGCCTCCGGCCCGCCGGAGTGGTTGGAGGGAGAAGCCGACAGGCTGTATGTGGTGGTAGGTTTGTTGGCTTTATGCCAAGTCTGGGCTTCATGCCCGTGTTTGGAGTCTGGGCGTTGGATCTGAGCAGCCAGATCCCATGCCTTCTAGGGTTGTTCGTCGGGCTCCTCCTCGTCTATGGTGGGTGGGAGGCGGCGGCGGTGACTCCTGTACTCCTTAATAAAGCTTTGGACGCCGGTGCTTATCGCAGCCAGATCTGGGGCCTCTCGGCCGTGGCGGAGTTGGCCGGATCTGGTGCAGCTGCATGACGGCTCGAGCTACTCTCTAGTGCTGTTGAGCGGCGCCGGGAGGTCGTCGGGCTTCCTTTTCTCTGGAGCTGCAGCGGTTGCAGCTGTCGGTGGGAGGCGAAGCTTGGGCGGCTCGGCCATAAAGCTCAAGAACTTCTTCGTGGCGTCTACTGCGACTGGTGCTCCGTCCAGATCTCGGCCTGCCGTGGTGGCGAGGGAAGGATGGGAGGAGAATCGGAACCTATGGATGCTGGCAAAGGAAAGGGCTGGTGTGTCAGCGATGCGCGATTTCCCCGGCGATCTCCAAGCGGAAGCTTTACGCCACCCGCTACCTTTGGCCAAGACGATGGCCTCGCCGCGCTCGAGAGGCCTCTGTGCCTGTGCTTTCTAACCGCCTTCGGCGGCCTGTTCTTCTCCCTCCCCATGGCTTCCTTCGTCGTTGTCGGCCCAAGTGGTTCGTCCCCGGTGCCGACTCTGGCGGCCGTGGTTGGAGGCGAGCGTGTTGCGGTGTGCAGGGACTTGATTGCGTTTGACGCTTTCCTGCAGGGTGCTATGTGCAAAGTTGAGGGCCCCGTTGTAATTTTCTTTCTTTTTTGGTCCTGTTTGTTTGATGTACCCACCGCTTAATCAATTGAAGCATCTAGGTCCTTCGGGACCTATCTTGGTTAAAAAAAACAATATCTTGAATTATTAAGGCATAATAATAATATGCCCGTATAACTTAGAAGTTGAACAGAACACTCAGGTCGACTTAGAAATAATTAATTCTCAAATATTCAGAAGTAACAACGACTCTAGATAACTTTGGTTCGTTTAACCTCGCCTTTGTAATTGTATTTTTGTACTATCTAAATTTGTTGTCCATGGTGAAATTTGATCCGATCCTCTGTTCAAGTATGTCTAAGCTTTGTGGATCACTATCCTCCCAATAGTTACGTTAAAATAACCATCATTTACAGTCGTTAATGAAATATGATACGAAAAGAGTTGTGTCCAGTTTCTTCATATCTAAAGATGTTTCCATCACATGTTAATAGTTAACGCTTTTAACCCCTAGCCATATTTCAGAAGATAAAAAGGTGCGTTCACCAAAATCCAAAATAATGTCTTCATTGGCAAGAACGTGGTACTAAGATATCATTTCCACTGTTAGAGTATTATATGTATACGGTTGTTATGGTATCAGCCTAAACCGATCTAAAATCCTAGCCGCCGTCGACACGCTTCCACCGCGCCGCCCCCGGGGTCGATCTCCATGATCTTCGCTGGGGGCCGTGCAACCCGTACGCAGGGTTCGTCCGTCGATCCGTGATCGGCTGTCCTGCAAGTCTTTTTTCCGATCTCTTGATCAGTTTTCTTTTTTGGTTTACCGATCTTAGATCGGATTGCTGTCGCCCTCCACCGCCGTCGTCATCGCCGCGCCTCTACTCCGACCATCGGCACCGACGATCTACACCGCGCTTGTGCGCCTGCCCTCCCCGCTGCTGCGCCTGCCTCGGGCTGTTGCGGCCTCATGGCAGGCTGCCGCGCACCACGGACGGCTGCTACGCCTTTCTTGGAAGGCTGCCGTGGCTGTCCCCCTTGGATCGTCTTCGTCGTCATCGTCCGGGACTTCACCGACAACGCCACCATCGACTCCGATCTACGCGTCGTCCACGCTATGGCGCATACGGCGCACCGTCGGTCTGATCAATCGATCTCGCGCCTGTCTACGCCAAGCACGTCCACGAGCATGCGCCTACCACCGATCGAGCTACGGTCTGTCGCTGCGCCGCCCGAGATTTGGTCCATGCTACCGGCTTCCAATGCGCCTTCCTTGGCGTGTACGTCGTTGGTGGTCTCCAGCCGCTGCACCGACTTGCGCCCTACAGCTATGCCGCCCCCTCGGGTCATAGCATCGCTGCCGCTTCTATCTGCCGCCCGTCGGCATCGACGTCCTCGGCTTTTACCGCGCCTACTCCTACATGCATGGATCGCCGTCGTCTGCACGTGGTCTTCGTCACGTCGCCGGGTTCTTCTTCGCCTACTTTGAGTACCGCCGCCGCGCCTCTCTAGGCGTCCAGCATGACCACTTCAGGTCGCCGTTGGTTTCGCCGTCTTCTATGTCTTCTCCACATCGAAATCGTCAGCATTGTCATACGATACTGGCGCACATGTTCATGACGGCAACTGCCCCTGCACGCCTGGTACTCGCAACACCAGTGCGTGCCTTCGTCTCTGACGTGTTCACGAGTCTGGCAAACTCTCGCCAGACGCCTCGTCTTCGTGGACATGATAACTTCTTATTCGGCATCGACACCTTCCTCTTCGACTGCCTCGACCGCATCAGCGACGCATTCTTCTTGGCATACTAGGTTCTGGCAGAACCAAAGATGTGCCTTCGTCCCCGAATTGCGCCTAGTTCTGGCAAAACTTTGGCGCCGATCGTACCCGATGGCTCGGACTGCATCGACTCCGGCATTGATCGACACCTTCGACTTGCCTCGACGCGTCTCCGTCATCCTCTTCGCGCACTATGCGCTTGCGGCTTCATGTGCGGCTACATCGACACCTGCAACCCCGACCACGACATCGACCACGGCGACCCTTCGCATGGCTACATCGACCTCGGCACCGCTCTATGCTCTCCGCTCCCTCGACATCAGCACAAGGGCTTCCACCTCGCTTGAGAATCATCAGCCTCTTCTACAGTCCAAGCATCCGCGCTGCGACTGCGGGGGATGTCAGCCTACTGGTCTACTTCGGCACTCCAGTCTGACCGTTTGCGACGTTTCTGTTGTTCACGATGCTATCGCTACGACTGCGGGGGAGTGTTAGAGTATTGTACGTATACGGTTGTTATGGTAGTTTAGGATAGTTAGGACTCTAGCCTAACTTGACTTGTACTCCAAGATGATCCCTGTACGTCTATATATACTCGCCCGTGAGGCTCAATAATACATCCAACATATTTCGCCAGTCTCATACTCTTACATCCACCACAATAAAATTATACTCCCTCCGACCCATATTAGTTGACTTGGATTTGTCAAAATTAAGATGAATCTATATACTAAATAATATCTAAATTCATCCAAATCTAAACAAACTTGAGACAACTAATATGGGCCGGAGGGAGTACAGGTATTCCTAGAAAAACACATTATACAAGTATGTGATGTTTGATCGGTAGGGACGGTGTAATTAATACTGAAAATTGTCATGCCATGATCATGTTAATTTAATTTGCAATGGTTAGGTGAGAATTTTTATTCAAAATATGTAGTATATTCTTCAATAAATAGACTACCGATGTCTAGTCTCATGAGGCTTGTGATAAGACTTTTCTATATATGAAAACCTTGTCAGCTTGTCGTGTTGTCTTGAAAAATAATTATATTAAGTACCTTCCATAAAAGAACCAACAACTTTATATTGTCATATTTGTACATAAGTATTAAGTACCTTCCATAAGTTGCTAGACACCAAATCAATTTCAATATAGACCCATCGTAAATATATTTTTATAATATCTTTATTCAATATTTCAGATATTAACATTCTCATTTGTATGGTGGGATTTAGTAAGCTTTGGTTTGGTAAATTTGTATGATGTCTTACTTATTGGAACATATGTAGTACTTCCTCCGACCCAAATTAGTTGACTCATTTTTTTTAAAGATATGGATGAATCTAATACTAAATCATGTCTAGATAGAATCGAATTTAGACAAATCTAAGTCAACTAATTTGGATCGAAGGATGTACATGATTAACCTTGTAAGAATAGTGTAGGCAGTCATTTCTGGTTCTCTCTCCAAGAGAGTTTTCTAGGGGACGTGAGTGTGAACATATTTTTTTTAAAAGGATGATAGATAGATGTATGATTTAGTGTATGGACAAACTATCAAGTTTTCTTTGAACAAAGACTAAGTATCAAGTTAGTAAAATGCTCACATTTAATGGTAACAGTAGCTAGATTCCAGGTCCCCCGACCCTCTCTCCCCCTCACGTCGCCCCCTCCTGGCGACCGAGGGGGCCAAACCCTACCCCGCCGCCGCCACCTCCTCCCCCTCCATCCTTCTCCCTCCTCGTCGCCCCCGAAGGGCAGCTGGCCTAAGTGCGCGGTGCCGGTGATGGGGGCGGCGGGGATCTGGCCTCCCGGCCCCAGCGCGGCGGGGATCTGGCCTCCCGGCCCCAGCGCGGCGGTAGGAAGGAGAACACCAGCGCTGGATGGGGCCCCCTCGAGATCGATGTCTACGCGGCTCCGACCGGCGGTGGCTTCGTGGGAGCTCGGATCTGGAGGCGGCGGCCTCTACCGGAGTGGGGCGGGTGGCGATCTGGTGGAGGAGGTGCCGGCGATGGGATTCCGTTAGAAGACCTAGATCGGCTCTCTATCCCTAATTGCCTGCTCGATCCATTCTCCAGAAACCGGCCGACGGTGTGGGGATCGCTATGTCGGATCTAATAAAGGAGGTGGTCCTTTGGTTTCTTGTCGCACGAAGACGAAGATCTGCTTGATGTCTGCCCTCGTTGATCTGGTCTGGAGATGCGGGTCCCGGAAGGCTCCGCCGGTGAACTACCATGGGCGTATTATGCCTGTAGATTTGCTGGATCGGAAGGTATTCGGTCGTGTGCACCTTGTTTTTCGGTCCGATTGGTTTCAGCGGGAGCGTTGTGAAGCTCTGTTGTTTGTTCCCACCAAATGCCATTCTTAGAGCCATGGTGAAGTCAGATGCGGAACATGTCAGGAAAGCGGAAATATGAGGGTAGCGATGATGATTTTTGTTCTTGTGGCGACGGAGAACTGGCTACGTGATCTGGGACTTGTTGTAGCGACTGTTGGTGTGAGAAGACAACACAGGGGGAGTTCCCAGTCTTATCTTGCATGGTGAAAATCCAAGGTCTGGCCTTAACTGATTGTACCTGGCAATGACCTTGTTGAAGGCATTGTTTTGTGAGCAAGGACTTTCTGCAGGGTGAAAACCTATGATTTTTGATCGAGCAACGATGGTTCTTGGGCACTGTTTCCTTCTTGAAGGCGTTGTTATTGGAGTGGAGGACTATTGGTGTTGTTTGGATGGTGTCAGTGTCGTTGCTTTGAAGATTAGTTCTCTGTAGCAGGACTTTTCTTTTTTATATTTCTTCTTTCTTTTTTTCTGGGCGGTGTGTATCCGTAGGGCCGATAGGGCATACGTTGTTGCAAAGGCTGGGTGTAATTGGTATACCTGTGATATTAATATATACTCTTTTTAAAAAAAAACTAGATTCCAGATCCTGACGTGACAATGCAGATAAGTCTTTGAATGGACATATGCCACATGGGGCCTTTTTGCTGGAATGATGGACTTCTCGAAGTGTCTAGCAGCATCGGCAAGCGAGTCTGTCAGCGCATGACATGGGAATGGTGGCGAATCCAAACGTTCCCAGCCGTTAGATCTAGTAAGACTTGGCCTGATGAGCGGCTCATAGAAGCTTAAACCTGTAAATTGACAGCTAGGATTACTTCAAAGGTCCATTGGCGGGAAAACAGTGTAATTAGGTGGTAAATCCAAATTTAAAAACTCGTGTACTATATAGTGGTATATATATAGATATCTGATGGGCCTGACATGACTAGTTCGATAGTACTATGTCAGACCATTTTTACTAGTCTACCTCATATTTACAAGTTAGGCTTGAGAATGTTGTGAACTTTTGGTGGTGACCAAGTATTTGAATAAATGTTGTCAACTTTCTTAGTTCACAGCAATGCATTTTGATTGAATTACAATTTCTTGGTAACATTAATCTTTGGACATGTGTATTATTGCCATGACTATATTAATTGTTCATATATATGCATGATACGCAACACAAACGACGTTTCTTTTCGATGTGTTTGTGTTGTTGTGTTGGGACTTTGAGTCGTTTTTGATCGTTCCACATTTGTTTTCACATGGGCGTGTTCCCGTGGCAGAGCTATAATGTGATCAAACCCTATTGGGTTGAGGAAGAGATTATGAGCGCTACATGCTACCTTTCACTTTCACTTTGTTTTATTCCTTAATCTAAAATGTTTGGCTAGCACTATTGGATATCGTGGGCGTCTCATCCCTTGGAGGTTAGGGTATTGAAAACACATTGAATAGATATCCGAATCAAATACAAAAGAGCCGAAATGTCCTTTCGTTCTTCTCCACCTGATGATGAAGTGCCCGGTCTCAAATGTAAGTGCTTTCTGGCTAAGGCTTGATAGCCGCCTAAAAAGCACACCAGAAAATCAAAGAAATGGATAGTCGCGAGCCACTTTAGAGCTCTGGCACCACTCTGTTTGACCTATCAGCTCCCCAATTATTAACCGGACTAGACTGAAAATCACTACTAATATTCATCAAAGGAAACATCAAGGGATGGTTTTTTACTGATATTTCCTTTGGCAGAAACTAGTTAGAGAAAAATATGGGATTAGTTATGGTATTTGGAACGTGAAATAGAGACAAAATGTCTTTGCTGCTTCAAAAGACTTATTGAAATTGAAAGAAATTTACATGAGTGGGAGGATCATGGCGATTGGGAGTGGGAAAGAAACTGATTTTTTTGCATGATCAGTTGTGTGGAACTTTTTTCCTTTATGAAAAATTCCCATCACTATATGAGATATGTAATCAACAAAATTGCATTGTTCGAGAGATGTCAGATCTTGGGTGTTTTTTCACCTTTAGACATTGGCTTACTCTCAATTGTGAAATCAATTGTAGAGTATGAGGTGTTTGTTGGCTACTGTGACCTTGAAAAAAACCCTGATAAACCAAAATGGAAGAACACTAAATCTAGGATGTTTTCTGTGAAATCCTTGTATAATAGGCTGTACAATAGCCTTTCTAAAGTAGGGACTGATAGATCTTTTAAAGAACTCTAGAAAGACAAAATTTCTCTCAAGATTAAAATTTGGCTTTGGCTTATCTGGCATGATGCAATTGCAACTAAAGATAATATGAAAAAATGGGGGGGGGGGGGGGGTTATGTGTGTCATTCTATTAATCATTTGTTTTTTCCTCACCCTTCTGCTATCTGTATGTGGAGTATGATTTGCACTACTATTGGTGCTCATGATAAACCAACTAGCTTCTCTCAGTTTTTTTGGTGGATTGTGAAATTTCCTTCCTTTGGATCTAATTCTCACATTGTTTATTACATTGCTTATCTTTGCTAGTCATTTGTGGAAAACCAGCAATCGTGCCTCATGTGAAGGAAAATTAATTTCTTTCTCTGTGGGATTATATGTTATTTGTGTGCCTTTGTTTAATACTGGGCAGCTCAAGGAGGCGATGATTGAAGGATCAGACCGTCTCCCGCGCATGTCTACCAGGTGTACGAGATGGCAATGAGAGCATCAACGCTGAGAATTAGGAACGGGGAAGAAGATGAGGATGCAGATGTTACTCTGGACTGAAATTCTGGCTTCATCTCATCTGCGAGAAAATACCGGGGAGCAAACAAATGAGTTTAAAGCCGTCATGGTTAAGCTTTGCATAGCTGTTGGTCTTGTTTTGCTTTTGCAGAAAACCTAACTTGGTCTGTAATATGTCGTGCCTATCTCATCGTTGTGGGCGTGTTCCTCCTGAACTTCTTTCCTTCCAGACCATTTCGGTTTCATAATTTCTTTTGGTTCTTATTTTGTGGGTGTAAGTTATCTAATACATTTGTTCTATTATTTTTTGATAATGGAAGCCAGCTCCAGTGGGAGGCATATGGAAAAAAACAAACAAAACATCCCTGCACCTCCGGGCCAAGGCATGTTTTCTGTTACCCAGGTTGCTTGATTCCTTCCAACTGTTATAGTTACGATAAGGATATAACGAAGAACGAAAAGAAAATCACAGCAAGGGGGCACATATTTAACGTGGAAAAACCTCTCCAACAAAGAGAGAAAAAACTACGAACGCCAGCCAACGAAACTTTACTATATTGGGGAGTGTTTACAAACGCCAGGAATTTTACGGAAGCAACTCATCCCAAACCGACGGCTTACAATAGGTTTATATATCGGTGGAAAACAAGGTCTTCGACGATCCATATCGTACCGCGGGAGGCTGTCGCCCCACATCCCCCACATGCGTCCGTGTTGGGCACGAAGTAGGCCAACTTCAGGCTCGTTCCAATCAGCCCAAGCCTCCAACAACGAGTCTCGCTTAACTCGTCAGAAGTTGACTTATACTCCCTCCGTTTTAAAATATAAGATGTTTTAGGTTTGTGAAGAAAATGTATCTAGACTTGTTTTAGTGTATAGGTTCACTCATGTTTGGAACGAACCTATACACTAAAACAAGTCTAGATACATTTTCTTTACAAACCTAAAACATCTTATATTTTGAAACAGAGAAAGTATTTTATAGAATTTGGATCATATGACAGCAACCTTTCAAAACCTTTCGATCGCACCGTCGCACGGGGATGTCCATATCTCATCTGCACTGCTCTCGGCTGTTCGCTAATAACAGAATCACTGGACTGTACATTCGTTCTCTGAGACTGGGCGACATAGGGAGCTGCTTCTGTCTGATCCAGTCCAGTCATCGTGGGCTTGTCGCTCGAGAAGAGCCGATGGCCGATCGAGGGGCCACACGTACCGAACCGACACTGTATGGTAGTATGGGCTCGAGCTAGCAAGCCGTCAGAATTAAAGGTGACAGAGCCAGCGGCAGATGTCCGTCGAGCTCTAGCCAATACACAGCTGGTTAAGTTGGCCTGATCGCCCGGCATTATTGTGAGCAGCCAATCTTTGCTAATGACGTGATAGCCTGGGGGCCATCCTCGCAACCTAAAGCCTGCAACATCCAGCGTGCCTGCGTGCAGACCAGGCAGATCACGGTTCATTATTTTCACATCCTGATCCACACTACAGGTTACAGATGATATGCCGACAGACATTTATCGGACCATGATTTCTATGGCTGGAAAAAACCGTCGACATAGTAAAGCCGTCGATATATTTGGAGTTATGGCGACAGCCACCGTCGGCCTAGATAAACATTGGCATAGCTCCAAATATGCTGACGGTCACTATCGGCTTAACGAAGCCGTCGGCAAAGTTCGCGGCCATGTTGGAGGCATAAGTTAGCGGCTCTGACAAAGAGCTGTCAGTATAGCCCATATTTTCTATGCCGACTGGCCAGTTTATAATAGCTTCATCTTCATGCACATGGAAGCACATGTAAGTTTGAAGCGCAGCTATGGCATTTAATTATCCGACTAATGCAGTAGATAAAGGTGTACCCATTTTGTTTATATACTTGCACAAATAATTTGAGGCAACCCTTTTCAAAAAAAAAAATTTTTTTTGAGGCAACCAAACTGAGGTGACGCAACTTCGATAGGTCATCGATCACTTCCCTAGTGAAGTTACAACCATTGGTAAAACTACATTTGTCCTACTTTATTATGATGATGGATATGAGAGCTAGAGCGGTGTGAGCGATAGTGAGATTGTGACTTGTGTGACAATGCAAAATGAGCTACTCTAAAAACGAAATCTGGTCAAGTAGCCATCTTGGCCCCATACTACTCTCATCCTGAATTTGGCAGCTGCCATTGCATGTGTAATTAAAGGCCCACCGCCCGTACTTACACTGATTGCGAGATCACGCCCCCACTCTAGGATTTGTTTGGTCAGATTTAGCTTTTCTGGATAACTCTGCACTCAAGATTTGTAAAACATCTAAACTCTTGTTTCCCCGGCCGGTATGTGATGTACTTCCTCGTCTCAAAATAGATGTTTCAAATTTATCAAAATTTGGATAAATCTACACTATTTAGTATATAAATTCATCCAAATTTTAAAAACATTAAGACATCTATTTTAAGAAGGAGGAAATAATATAAATACCTTATGCATTGTTTGTCATCTAGGCTAGGTAGGACT
Organism: Avena longiglumis; assembly: GCA_030063025.1. Classification (NCBI taxonomy): domain Eukaryota; kingdom Viridiplantae; phylum Streptophyta; class Magnoliopsida; order Poales; family Poaceae; genus Avena; species Avena longiglumis. The sequence continues at coordinate 183,991,103 of CP125974.1, read as the reverse complement.
AGGAGGCTTTGACCAACAAATCACATGTGTGAAAAGGGTAAAATGTTGGCTACAGGAAGTTGAATCAGACAATGACATGTTGGTAACCAATATGTAGGTCCACTTTGTCAGTTTCGGGGTAAATTGTTAATTGGGGGTATTTTGTGTCAATTAGTTTCTTATATGCCACTAGTGGAAACGAGGGCTTTTGTTGATCCCGAAAATGGGCTTTAACACCGGTTCGTAGCCCCCCCTTTAACACCGGTTCGTGCCACGAACCGGTGTTAAAGGTCCCTCCACTGATGGACCACGACTTTAACACCGGTTCAAGCACGAACCGGTGTTAAAGGGGGGCTATATAAGACACCACCCCACACACCCCACTCTTCCATTCTTTCACATTTTGGAGCCTAGCAAGAGGGTGTGAAGAGTGCTAGTTTGTGTTTTTTTCATATGCACTAGAGGTGTTCGGTGAAATGCCCGAGAGCTCAAAATAAGCTTTCTTGTTGCTCTTTCCGTCTCGGTCAAGGTCGGCAACTATAGTTTCATGTGTCATTGATGTACTATATATATAAATGGTCATCTCCCTATTATTTTTTGATATATACTACATATTAATGCAGATGAATCGGCAATGGATGTACGGTGACCGCCGCACTTCCGAGTACATTACGGGCCTCCAAAATTTCATCGTTGTGGCTAATGCAAACCGTGGTCACAATGGTTTTATGTCTTTGTCCGTGTGTTCACCGTCGAACAAGAAAGACTACTCAAATACGAACCATTCACGCCCACCTTCGATCGGTTTCATGCCCGGCTATAATTGTTGGACCAAGCACGGAGAAAAAGGGGTTGTGATGGAAGACAACGAAGAAGAAGAGGATGATGAAAACTATCATAATATGTATCCACGAATATGATGATACCGCACGGGTAGATAATGAAGATCAAGAGGGAGCGGATGGGCCCGGATGACGATCTTGGTCGGGCCATTCTTGATGCAAAGGAAGAATGTGGCGAAAAGGAGAAGGAGAAGTCGGAGCAGATGTTAAAGGATCACAAAACATTGTTGTATCCAACTTGCGAAGATGGCCACAAAAGCTAGGTGCCACCTTGGATTCTTTGCAATGGAAGGCGAAGAATGGTGTGATTGACAGCATTTTCAAAGTTGTTGGTAAAATGAAGAATCTTCTTCCAAGAAATAATGAGTTGCTGACGGTACATACCAAGCAAAGAAGGTTGTCTCCCTCTAGGATTAGACGTGCAGAAGATACATGCCTGCATTAATGACTGCATCCTCTACCGCGGTGAGAAGTACGAGAATTTGGATGCATGCCCGGTATGCACTGCACTGCGGTATAAGATCAGACGAGACGATCCTGGCGATGTTGAGGGAGAGGCCCCTAGGAAGAAGGTTCCCGCCAAGGTTATGTGGTATGCTCCTATAATACCACGGTTAAAACGTCTCTTCAGAAATAAAGAGCATGCCAAGTTGTTGCGATGGCACATGGAAGACCGTAAGAAAGACGCGATGTTGAGACACCCCGCTGATGGGTCACAGTGGAGAAAAGTCGAGCGAGAGTACCCGGACTTTGCACGTGACGCAAGGAACTTAAGGTTTGGTCTAAGTACAGACGGCATGAATCCTTTTGGTGAGCAGAGCTGATCCAAACACGGCCCGTGACCCTATGTATCTATAACCTTCCTCCTTGGTTGTGTATGAAGAGGAAGTTCATTATGATGCCAGTGCTCATCCAAGGCCCGAGGCAACCCGGCAACGACATTGATGTGTACCTAAGGCCATTAGTTGAAGAACTTTTATAGCTGTGGGCCAAACCAGGTGTACGTATGTGGGATGAGCACAAAGGGGAGCCATTTGACCTACGAGCATTGCTTTTCGTAACCATCAATGATTGGCTGCTCTTAGTAACATTTCGAGGCGGACAAACAAGGGATACAATGCATGTACACACTGTTTAGATGATCTTGAAAGTGTATATTTGGATAAATGTAAGAAGGTTGTGTACCTAGGGTATCGCCGATTTCTTAGAACACGCATCCAAGAAGAAAGAAAGGCAAGCATTTCAAACGTCTGGCAACCCCGGAGGAAGCCTGTCCTCCGTGCCGGTGAGGAGGTATTTGGTATGGTCAAGGACCTAGAAGTAATCTTTGGAAAAGGTCTGGCGGTCTATCTGTTCGAATGACGATGCGGACACGCCCATGTGGAAGAAGCAATCTATATTTTGGGACCTACCCTATTGGAAAGTCTTAGAGGTCCGCTCTTCAATCGACGTGATGCACGTGACGAAGAATGTTTGCGTGAACCTGCTAGGCTTTCTAGGAGTGTATGGGAAGACAAAAGATACACCGGAAGCACGACAGACCAAGAACGTCTGAAGGCCCAAGAGCCTATGCATCCCGAGAACGAGAAGGGTAAACGATGCCACTTAACTCCTGCCGCCTACGCTCTTACCAAAGCGAGAAGGAAATCTTTTTGAATGTCCGAGCAGTATCAAGGTCCGTCGGCTTCTCGTCGAATATAAAGGGAATAATAAATATGGCGGAAAAATTCCAAAACCTGAAGTCTCATGACGCCACGTGATTATGGCACAATTGCTTCCGATTGCATTGAGGGGCTTCTACGAAAATGTTCGAGTACCCATTGTGAAGCTATGTGCATTCCTCAATGCAATATCTCGGAAGGTAATCGATCCGAAGCCTACCAGGTTACAAGCAGATGTGGCCCAATGTCTTGTCACTTTGAGTTGGTGTTCCCACCATCCTTCTTCAATATTATGACGCATCTCTGGTTCACCTAGTAGAAGAGATTGCCATTCTCGGTCTGTATTTCTACACAATATGTTCCCTTTGAGAGGTACATGGGAGTCTTAAAGAAATATGTTCATAACCGTGCTAGGCGAAGGAAGCATCTCCAAGGGCTATGTAATGAGGAGGTCATTGAGTTCGTGTTGATTTTATTCACGACCTTAAGGCGATTGGTGTTCCGAATCACGACATGAGGGGCTGCGTGGAAAAGGCACCCTAGGATGTAAAGCAATGATATGTAGGGACGGGCATTCTCTCAATCAAGCACACTACACGGTTTTACAAAGATCTATCTTGGTTGCCCGTATATCAATGAACACAAGAATTTAATCGCCTCAAACACCCGGGACGGTCGATGAATGGATTATAAGTGAACACATGGCGAGTTTTGGCGGTGGCAAAGACTTCTCACGAATAACACCAATTGGGGATCAATTGTACTTGTTGGCGTGACACCGTCTTCTGTATGTACTTTCCAAGGGCGAGATAAATGGGAATACATTTTACACGATAGGCCAAGATAAAAGAGCACCAACCAAAGCAGTGGTGTCCGCCGATGCAGCAGAAGACAATGGGCAAAAGACCACGTATTATGGGTTCATAGAGGAGATATGGGAACTTGACTATGGACCTAATTTTAAGGTCCCTTGTTTCGATGAAAATGGGTCAAGCTAACAGGAGGAGGGTTGAGGTAGACAAGAAGTACGGAATGACAACGGTGGATCTCAACAATCTTATGAAGAACTTAGACGAACCATTCGTCCTAGCCAATGATGTGGCTCAGGTTTTCTATGTGAAGGACATGTCCTCCAGACCAAAAAAAAAAATATGCAAACGAATACATCATATGATGAGCCAAAGCGTCACATAGTTCTTTCAGGGAAAAGAAACATCGTGGGAATCGAGGACAAGACAGACATGTCAGAAGATTATAATAAGTTTGATGAAATTCCGCCCTTCACAGTGAAAACTGACCCAAGCATTCCGTTAAGTAAAGAAGATGCTCCATGGTTACGACTGAAGCGATCATAAGGAAGGGCATATGCCAAGAAGTTCATGCTCATATTATGTAACTCTAGTTCATGTTTTTAATATTAATACATGTCTTGAGTGTTAGTCATGTTTTGTGGATGGACCGGGAGTATGAGAAGAAGTTGTCCCGATTCGTCGTACTTACCATTAAGATCTGATCTCCAAACGCGCGCGGTCACATATTAGGGAGTGCCTCTATGACCAGTTTCTTGGAGATGCCGGAGGACTAGGCTCCGTCGGCATCTCCCTGAAACTGGCCGTAGTGGTGTCCCTGCTCTCGAAAACCATCTTGCAGCTTTGTAACTTGTCTAACTAGATCAATACACCAGGGAGCTAACTAATTTCACATATTAGGGAGTGCCTCTATGACCAGTTTCTCGGAGATCTTGGGAGGACTGGCTCGTCGGCATCTCCTGGCCCGGCGTAGTGGTGTCCTGCCTCAAACCGGGCTGGAGGCTGGACTCACAAGGATGCCTATTTATAGTACAAGCAGCTCGACATAGTGTTGACACTTACAAAATAATGTCGACACTCACCCTATTATATTAGTCGGTTGGTGTCTCCAACCGACTAAAGGTTCATCTTTAGTCCCGGTTGGTGACACCATCGACAAGGTACACGCCGCGACATAATGTCGACATGCACTCACCTCTATTATTAGTCTTGACTCGTGTTTTGTCGGTTGGTGTCTCCAACCGGGACTAAAGTTCATCTTTAGTCGGTTGGTGACACCATCCGGACAAGGTACACGCCATACGACATAATGTCGACATGCACTCACCTCTATTATTAGTCTCGACTCGTGTTTTGTCGGTTGGTGTCTCCAACCGGGACTAAATTCATCTTTAGTCGGTTGGTGACACCATCCGGACAAGGTACACGCCGCGACATAATGTCGACATGCACTCACCTCTATTATTAGTGTCGACTCGTGTTTTGTCCCGGTTGGTGTCTCCAACCGGGACTAAGTTCATCTTTAGTCGGTTGGTGTCTCCAACCGGACTAAAGGTTCATCCCGCCATTTTTCCCGCCATTTTTCTTCCCGCCATTTTTCTTCCTTGATTCTTCCCGCCATTTTTCTTCCCGCCATTTTTCTTCCCTTGATTCTTCCCTCCGATTCTTCCCGCTAGTTCACTATATATATATGTAGGGGTTGGCCTCCATTGTCATTGCACATCTCTAGACTCATATCGCAACCTCATCACTCTTTCCCATGGCTTCCACCGTAGCACTAACCCCAGGGGAGGCGGGCGCTGCGCCTCGAACTACCCCCGCCGGACTCGTGTCCCCGTCGGCCGGATCTTTGGCGTCGAGGTGTGCAGTTCCTCTGTCCCTCTAGGTGTGGCGCCGGATGGCCATCACGAACCACTACTACTTGAGCTCACGCGGAGGCGGAGGAATCCCGGATGGCATCCCGACTATTTCTCTACTTGGGAAGCCTTCTTCGTGGATCGGCATGAGGCGCTCGCCAGCACGAGGAGGACGGCCCTCCTCCTAACTTCAACGAGGCCGGCCGTCGGCTATGGTGGCGCGGTCGACTCTCCAGAGCGTCATGGCCTATGACCTCGCCGCCGACTCTAACCCCGTCTGCGCTACCCTCAAGTCCAGCCACGCGCTACCCTCAAGTCCAGCCACGCGTACTCTCCAGAGGTTCAATTACGGTGACCCGGCGACGGCGGCGATAGCGGCGGCGACTACGATGGCGAGTATTACGGTGTGGCGGGAGCATGACTAAATCACTCCAACATTAAAACAAGTTCGCCGATTGTTACTTAATCGGCCATGTATCTTAATTTTCAGTTCTTTTATGTATCTTAATTTTCGGTTCGATTTAGATTGTTACTTAATCTGGCCATGTATCTTAATTTTCAGTTCTTTTATATATCTTAAAAAGCCCTTTAATGCATGAAATAAGTGTTTATTTATTTTAAAAATTTCATGTAAAGTAAATATAAAAATCATTTACATGAATGGATAGATATTATTTTTCGAAAATTATGATATATTATTCATATTTTTACGAGTTGAAATGAAATAGATATGAATTTTCTAAATTCATATCATATTTTTGAATTAAAAAGCCCTTTAATGCATGAAATAAGTGTTTATTTATTTTAAAAATTTTCATGTAAAGTAAATATAAAATGATTTACATGAATGGATAGATATTTTTCTGAAAATTATGATATATTATTCATATTTTTACGAGTTGAAATGAAAAGATATGAATTTTCTAAATTTCATATCATATTTTTGAATTAAAAAGCCCACGAAATAAATGCCCCTTTAACACCGGTTCAGACAGAACCGTGTTAAAGAGGGCATTATTCGTTTCTCATAAGATCTTTAACACCGGTTCCAGCCACGAACCGGTGTTAAAGGGGGGGGGTAATAAATGCGCGCGGGAAACACCCCCCCTTTAACACCGGTTCGTGGCTGGAACCGGTGTTAAAGGGGGGGTAATAAATGCGCGCGGGAAACCCCCCCCTTTAACACCGGTTCCAGCCACGAACCGGTGTTAAAGGGGGGGTATTTATTTCACCTTCCCCTTCCCCTTCCTTTCTTCCCCCACTGAGCCAGATCGATCTCCGTCTCGCCCGACCAGTCTGCCGCCCCGCCGCTTGAGCTCCCGACCGCCGTCTCGCCGCCGCCTCTTCGGAGCTCGAGGTCCGCCGCCCCCGACCCTCTCTTCCCCGCATCCTTCCCCTCCCTCTATGTCTCCACACGATCGACGGTGGCCAGGTGGCGCTGGGCCGAGCGGTGGGCGGTGTTGAGGGCGGTGGCGCTGGAGGGCGCTGGCGGTGGCGGTGGTGGAGCCGGGCGGTGGCGCTGGAGGGCGCTGGCGGTGGTGGAGCCGGGCGGTGGCGCTGGAGGGCCGTGGACTCAGCTTGGCGAGGCGCAAGGTTGGCGTGGCGAGGCCGTGGTCTCGGGCTTGGCGTCGAAGTGCGGGCGGCCGTCGGCCCGGTGGCGGCAGCGTCGCGAAGGAGGTGTGGGAGGCCCCGGAGGTTGGGGCGCGAGGACGAGCGGCGAGGCGAGCAAGCGGCGCTCGCCCGCGAGCTCATCGAGTGGCGACGGGAGAGGTAAAGCGAGGCGAGGCGGGCGGCGAGCGGAGGCAGCGGGCTCGCCGACACGGGCAACTATAGGGGCTGGCGGGGTGGGTCGGCGGCTGGCGGAGGTGGATGCAGGGAGTTCGATGGGAGGTGCGGTGACACTCGGAGGTGGGAACCGCGGCGAAGAGGGAGATGCGCAGCTTGTTGAGCGGAGGGACAAACCCAGAACATTGTCGTTGTATCTTGTGATTGCTATATTAATATAGCGGGCGCAAGCCTATTTCGAGGAGCCGACCATCTCGCTCTCTTCCCGTGCAGAGCGTCTCGCCGCCGCCGCTTGAGCTCAGAGGCCACGCCTCAACGCCGACGCCGCCGCCGCCCGACAAGCCCGCTAGCACCGCCGCCGACGAGACCGCCCGCATCCGTCCGACGAGCACCGCCGCCCGACGAGACCGCCCGCATCCGTCAAGCGACCGCACCGCCGACGAGACCAACGTCACCCCACGGTGGCGCCACGTGTACGCCACGTGTGTGATTCTTGACTCATCTGATTAAAACTTGTTTGCTCGATAAATTGTACTACATGCATAGATTAAAACTTGTATACAAATTGGACCTCGACTCATTTGTGTATTTATTTGTGTATTTTGGTATGAATAATATGTATATTTGTGTATGAATCCAAGTCCACTTGAATGTTTACACTCTTACTCTAGATAATATTATTGTTTTAGAAACTATGGATCCACTTAGTAGAAACCTTGAAGAAGAAGAAATAATGGAGAACATTATTGATGAGGACACCTCACAATATCTGAACTTGGAGGGACATGACGACAGCTCAAGTACTAGTCATGGAGAAGATGAAGACTCCGTGAACGCAATTTAATGGTTACAAAGTCCGGCGAGGTATATGCATTGATTAAGCCTCAGCTGACTTCCACCAACAATCTTCTTCTACATGTATTAATTAACGCTTCTTTCTTCTTTTAGCCCTCTGGATCGACCAGCCAGCAACCATCTTCTTCTACGAAAAAGAGCAAGCGAGGCGCGAGACAGCGGTTGAAAGATCGTGCAAAGTTCACGATCAAGCGATCGTGTTGATGGCAGGCCGATGGAGCCCAAGAAGGCCGCAGACAAATTTATCGTCAGTCGGAGTTCTTGTTAGGGACCAAATCCCAATCATAATTGAATATTGGAATAAGCCAAAGAAGGTACCTTTGTCGATGACAGATCCAAAGAAACGCTTTGGAATTCGTTGTTGGTAAATTTCACCCTTCTGCCAGAGGAGGATGAAAACAACCGGTTATAAAGAAAAGGTCAAAGAGTGGACTCTAAAGAAGATGGCTGAGGCTTTCAAGAATGGAAGACAAAATTGAACAAATTTGTCAAAGCTCGAGACTCAAATTTCAAGACGCATATTATGCGAAGATAAGACCTCAACGGCCCGAATTTGAGACATATAAAAAGTGCTATAGCTAAAAATAGGTCAAAAACCAATACGCTTAATTCCTGAAGAAGGAATATCACGGAGGCGGTCGGTGGCTACATATCTCGAGGCCTAAGTGGGAGGAAGGAGAGGCCTCATGAGAGAGGATCACACCCAGCAGATGGGTGGGACCTACGTGCAAAGACTTGGTTCTCTGGAATCGGGGCAAGGTTGGACCCGAAGTGATTGTGTATCTTCCCAACCATCCTTGCCAAACCCGTCCTGAACTCATCACGGCATACGAGGAAACATCCGCCAGGATCTTCCATCCGGCAGAGAATGACCAGCTCACAGCGCCATCGGTAAAAAGAACACCTGGACATGCACGAGGCACATGGGGTATGGCGTGGAAGGATGGGTTTGCCGATGGGCGACTCTTACAGATGGCGCGGCGAAAAGAAAAAAGCGTCAGATCGGATGACACAGATAGAACATGCACTTGCGCGGCGTTGCGGCAAGTGAATGCCTATGAAACCATCAAGCTACCGGCCCATCTCGGCGGCATGAAGAGCCTGCATTGGAAGCTGCCGCGACCAGACTCTGCGGAAAAGCGGTGTGGCTTCCACGGAGAACGTGCAGCCACGCTGAAATGACGGGTCCTCGATACCCGTTGATGAGATCACGGAGCGAACACGCTGAGCTGCATGTGAGATTAATGGGCTTATCCATTAAGGTGGTCATCGGCTATGCCTTACCTCCTGTAGCTGGTGGAACTTACCACGCCGACCGATTCAGATGGCTATGCTATTGTCGGGTGGATGAGGTTGTGAAGGAATATGAGGAAGCACACTTGACCATGCTACGGTGAAGGAAACTCAACTCAAATTTGCGTGAAAACAACCATTCTTTGGAAGAAGGAACACATTGTGCTTCCAAATTGGAGGTCACTGGCACCCCATTGCGTCGGCGATCTGAGCCGCTTCACCATCTCTGCTTGGCAGCCATCTCGGCCCGTCACCATCTCTGTGGCAGCCATCTCCCCCGTCGGCCATCTCTGCAAGGCAGCCATCTCCGCCCGTCGGCCATCTCCGGTGCTTCAGCCATCTCCTCGGTAAGCGGAAGAGCACCGCCACGAGGAGCATCAAGAGACCGCCACAAAGAAATCCAGGAAACCGTACGCCAAAGAGTTCAAAAACTACGTCCCAGCCTTCCGCCAAGCCATTGCGGTTTTACCGTGGAATCGCGGCGACGAGGAGACCAATAGGATCTCGGAGAACAGGTCAAGAAATTCTTTGCACCTAGACGGGCGAGCCAAAGGAGAAAATAGATCCGGCGGTGGTGGAGAAGTTTTACAAAATCTTTTGAAACACGAAACCCCACTTGTCTTGGGACTACTGCGCCAGATTTTGAAGGCGGATGCAAGGCGCCGTGAGACTGAAAGTAGCGATCGTGTGGCACCCCAGAAAACAGTTCCCATGCTCGGAGAGCAGGAAAACCAATCATGCGCCCCGCTCCAAATGTTTGACAAACGGGACGCTCCTCCCGTAGATGATTACGAGGCAGAGCTACAAAGAAAGGCCAATGAGATGGGGATGACTTACATTGCATACTTGAACGTCATGGGAGACAACTTGCCCAAATGCGATGTCAACCCCATACAGCCATGGAAGTATGGGAAGAATCTCGTCAAGAAAGAGGAGCTCAAGAATCTCGGCAATAACTTATGTGGGTACTATGTTTGCGAATTCATTCGCAACACGATATGTGCGACAGGCCAAGCCGCACTAGAACAACTTAGAGTAAGTAAACAAAGTCCACAACATTATTTTATTACCATCAATTGTGTTGAGTTTTATTCTTATATATATATTGACGGCCCATTCTTCATATATATTCAGATCGAACGGATGCGGGACCAACTCCTACCATTTGAACGCATACGAGCCATTCAAGAGGAATTGGCGGGGTTCATACTTGATGAGGTCGTCACGCCTGGCGGAGAACTCTATAGATATCCACCAAAATGAACGATGACGATGTATGTGCCGATGGCGATGTATGTGCCGATGACGATGTTTGTGTATAATAATAGTTGTAATTATTCATGTACTCGTATGTACCGATGACGATTTATAAGTATACCGCTCGATCGATTTCCCTCGCTCCCCCCTCCAGAAATCGCCCGAGCAGGCGGCGAAATCTGTGGCGAAGATTTAGGCGTTTTCTGCTGCGGCAGAACTCGCCAGCAGAAATCTCTCGCGTAAGAAGAACCTTTAACACGGTTCGAGATCTGAACCGGTGTTAAAGAGGCGAGGCCCATTACGTCGCCACCCTTTAATACCGGTTCGTATAGGAACCGGTGTTAAAGGGGCCCCCCCTCTAACACCGAACCCTCAACAGCGGTTGGGGAACCGCTGTTAGAGGGCCCTCCCAACCGGAGTTAAAGTTGGGGTATACGAAACAAAATCATTGAATTGGGTCTTGGTGGGTACAAAGTTGAATATATCCGAACATATCTTAATTGTTCATTTATTGTGTGTTTGAATTGTTACTAGAGGTGCGTTGGTACATCTGGTACATATAAAATGTTAAGCATGCATACATAAAAAGGGTGTATTCTCTAACAATCTTTATCTTTGTAGCATAAGAAACTAGTGTGCAAAGAGCTTTGATATATCAATAATTTATGCCATGGAGCAATGTTCTTAAACCTAACCCGCTAACTATGAAGGTTTGGCCTTCTCGCGAGAAGAAAATGGCAACGGCTAGGAGTCAGTCGGATAATGCATCTTCTCATGCAACTTTTGGACCCCATGATCATTGCTGCAAAAATATAGCCATTGTTGCAAAAAATTCCTGAGCGTAACATTATTTTTGTGTATGTGGCATTTCTAGAAATGTGGCATTGTTGTAACATTTTTCCATGAATCTGTAAAACTTTGAGACATGTAGCAAAAAGTATTGTAACATTTTGGACACACCAATGTAGCAGAAAGAAACAATTGATGCAAGATATTCCTATTTATTTGCATCAAAATAAAAAAGTGTGCAATTGCTTGTGACATTTTGAACACACTCATGTAGCAAAAGGCAAACAAAACCTCTCATTTAGTTCAAGAAAAATATTGGTAAATGTATGTCATCATCTATGAGAAAACACAAAAACACATTCAACATATGTGCCCAAGATAGACAACATCACAGTAGTACATTTGCAACGTTGGAAAATTCGTTTGTACCATGCAACCAGAACTCAATTTCAACATGACGACAATATGCATGTAGAAAACGTCATGTGTGCTTCCAGCATATCAAAACACTGTTATGCAATATACAAAAAACCCACCTTCGCTAACCTCTAGCGTCACTAATGGAGGATTAAAAAGTTTGATGATTCAACCTCACTACCAATGAATCCCACACACTAGAGCATCATTTGAGACAGATCGAGTGCTTTCCATACCAGCCCACGTCTATCTCATCTTTCCAAGGACTAGATCCGCGTGAGAGATCCAATTTTTTTGCCCACACTCGAAGGTTTCCCATGGCATCGACCATGAAAATATCCACCTTGACCCGGAGGAAGCTTGATGGAGACGCATGAGGGAGGGGTAGAGATCGCCTGAATTCACCGAGTGTGGTGAGGTAGGTGGTGACCAACCTAGGTAGAAACAGCAGCAGTGGCGTCACTACACGGAACATAAGCAACAACAGATTAGAGATACCAGCAGAGGCGGCAGTCGACCATCACGTGGGAGAGTTGTTGTAGCGGCCCCAGTGCACGGAGGATCGACATCCTGTGGGCCGATGTGTTAAGAGGATCAATAATGGTCATTGGGAATGCTCGCAAGCAGCACTAGTACAAACTCGTTACTTATAGACTGTGCCTAGAGTCGGTTTACCCTAAAATACAAACCACCGGCTGTGTTCATCACCCTCAGGAAGTCATAATTTTTTGATCGCCTCTAACTCTAACCTCAGACAGCTGGGAATCTGCACGGTCTCTAGTACGACTTTCCCCTCAACCGCTTGTTAAAACAAAACGCCTCTAAATGAAACCTGAGACGATGGAAATTATTGACCATCCATTTAGAAACTTTAACCGTAAGCGTCCATAAACAATAACCGCCTCCAAGAACCTCCCGAGGCTAGCCATTATAACGACCATCTTAAAAACTTGTAGCTAGGACGGTCATTAATTCTGACCGTCTCAAATATATCTGACTAGAGGAGGTTTCAATTATAAACTGTTTAAGGTATCATTTGTTGTTTTTTCTGTGGGATGGTCTCCTTTGTTGTAGATTATATATATGGATCAAGAAGGCTTTGCTAGTGAGATGCCTTCACTAAACCAAGTTTAATCATCTTCTGGTGAGTTTATATGGATCAAGGCTTCGTGCTGGGCTGAGTTTGCCAGTGTTATTTTGAAGGTGTGTTTTAATCACTTCCACTTTTATTTCCGTATAATCTATTTTTCTTGCAAACAACATATATCATGCAATCAATTCTCACATACAGATTTGTAACACATACAATCATGCTTAGAGTAACAACTACTTCACACATTAAAAAAACCCATACATGGCTATTATAACAACGACTATGATAACAATGGCACCAAAGGCATATTGTAGACACCTTTCCTTCCAAATTGCATAATATTTTATCTTATTCATCTTCAAACTAGTTTTTTTGCCTAATTTATTGCTTCTTGATGTTGTGTACGTTGATGATATCGGCCAACACCAACTCTATTTGCCCCTTCTCTTCCACAGTCCTTATGGTTTTCATTGCTTGCTCCATCATTCAGATTGTCTCATGAGCTAGCCTTAGCTTATCTTTCGTCTTCCTCAATTTTTTATCGGTCTTCCTCAATTCTTCATCTGTCTTCCTTTTCACCTCCCTTGTAGGACAATGATTTTTGCGTCTTGACAACGTTGGAACTAGACACATCCATCATGAATACCATAATCACAGGATGATTTCTAAAAAAATTTAAAAACAAATTTAATTCACCAAATCTCAGTAGATGCATCCAAATTTCAAACAAATAGAATTATAGAGACGAAAGCTAGAAGCTTAATACCTCATCCGACAAGGAGGATTAGTTCTCGAGGCTGGCGAGGATCTCGTTGTTTCCCATTGTCCTAACAATGGCGACACGTACGCGGGTGGTGTAGATCTGAGGCGCGGCGATGATTTGACATCTGCGACGCCTCATGGCGGCGAGATCCAGATGCTGGGATGCTCGATCTAAACCGTAGCCAACGGACGGCGACGGGTGGGGGAAACAATCGACGGTGGTTCGGGAGGGAGAAGAGAGAGGGCGCGTGGCGGAAAGGGGGCTTCAGAATAGTGAGGAGGAAAGCGAGAAATAAGGTGACATGGTTATACCCTACAGGTACGTGACTTCAGCATACCTGGTCCAGCCCAAGGAAGGCCCACAGTAGACATACGCTGGCCCATGAAGATTTTCGGGTGGCCAAGGCCCATGACGCCTTCGAATCCTTGGAGAGCAAAACTAGCGTAAATAGAAAATTCAAAGGGGTAAAACCCTAGAACTTGTAACCGACTAGGACTATGCCCGGGACCTGCCTAAGTCTATATAAAGGCTAGGAGGGCACGTCCTAGATCTCTCGACTCATACTCTCGCATACGCACCTCACGCCAGATCGAATCTGCGCACCCTGTAACCTTCGGTTCCGCTATAATCAAGAGCAGACAAGCAGGAGTAGGGTTTTCCCTCCGGGGGCCTGAACCTGGGTAAATCTCGTGTCCCCTGGTTGCTTGTCTGTTAACCGTTCCACGATCTCCAACATCCCCATCTTCTCCAAAACCCAAGTCCATAACAATGGGCATTGATGAGATTAAACCTCGTCAATTGGCGCCGTCTGTGGAAAGCGGGGCTGCTGATTGTGCGATCGTGATAGTCCCGACCCGATCGATCTACAACTCTGCGGCGATGGAGAATCACCTCCTCTTCGGCGCTTTCGACTTCACCGCCCACTCGCCGGCCACCATGAAGGATTTCGAGCCCGTAGGCGACGGACTCGAAATTTTGTTCGGGAGCTTCTGCTTCCAGGTGGGACAAACTGGCACCCTCCGCCTCCCTGAGCGGGTGCCCGTGCCATCAATCAGGCCCGCCTCATGGGCTCCACACCCCGTGCTGCGCACATCACCATCGACAGATGAGTCCTACGGCAACAACAGCTGCAACTCCGATTTGTGCGATCCACCTTCGGATGAGGGGACCTACGGTTCCGGATCTGAAAGCTGCGGCAGCAGCAGACCAATCTACGAGCGCTACCAATGCACCGCAGTCATCCAGGAGCAGCAAACGCCTAACCCGCCGCCCAACACGAACCCCAACCCGCAGGACAGAAACGGCGGAAACGGCGGGAACAGAAGAAGCCAGTCCCCCCCACCCGAAGGGGAAAACAACGGCCACGTCATCCAACTTAGCAAAGAAGGATGGGTCCAGGCACGCCCGTCTTGCAGCGACATAGTCACGCTGTGGACTCCCCACGTGATCTACTGATGGCATACCACTACCTCCTCATCGAGGAGCACAAGAAGCAAGTCAAGATGCAGGAGACGCTCGACAAACGCAAGCAGGCAGCCTCTGAGTCCAGCGCGCGACGAGCTGCGCTCTCCGCCATGGAACCCGGCTCTAGCACGAACGGAAACCAGGGAAACAAGCACCGCTCGCGGGTGGAGAACATGGATCCCAAGGAGCGCCGTGATGTGACCCAAACTCTCCACACATCGTTCATGGATATGGATGCTGACGACAACATCATCCCGAAGACACCGCAAGCTGCGATCATGGCAGCCACTGCATATCTCGTGGCCCACCCACCTCTGGAGGGGGACCCGAAAAGAGCCATGCATAAGTCCGCACTCACCGGACTCGGACTCGTCGGAGCTGCGCTCCACGAAGACGCTCCTGCGGAGCCAAAGAATAAAGCTCCGGCCAGGCGCGACCGGAGCCCCACCCCTTCATCCGAAGAGGAAGATGAACACGACCTTCCTCGAAGGAAGAAGAGCTCCCATCGCCATAAACGCGACTATGACGCCAGAGACGCGCTTACACAGCGCAAAATCGACAAAGCACGCGCCAAACGCGCATGCTCGTCCGAATCCGAGATGGATGAAGATGAAGGAGAACTCTGCGGAGCTCGATGCTTCAGCAGATCTGTTTGGCGAACACAGATGCCACGCAATTTCAAGCTTCCTTCGGATACTCCGAAGTTCAACGGCACGCAAGATCCAAAATCCTAGCTCAGTGACCATCTGTCATCCGTCAAGCTTCACGGCGGTAACAAAGAAACCGCCATGCAATGCCTTCAGCTGCAGCTGACAGGCGCAGCGCGGGTTTGGCTCAGCAGCTTATCATCAGGGTCCATCCGAAGTTGGGAGGAGCTAGCTTACAGCTTCATCCGAAATTTCAAGGGCACCAGCAAGAGGCCCGCCTCAATCGAAGAGTTGCGAGCCTGCACTCAGAGAACGGGTGAATCTATTCGCTCGTACATACTACGCTTGTCTACCACCAAGAACTCTGCAGTACACATCTCCGAAGAGAGGTCCCTCGACGCCTTCAGAGACGACGTTAAACGCCAAGATTTCAAGGAGGAACTCGGGCGCGTCAAGCCCAAAACACTCGACCACCTCATGGACATCGCCAACAGGTGGGCTGACGGCGAAGATTGCATTCACCGAGCACAATCGGATGAAGAGGATGACTATGGCCGAAGACGTGAACGCCGCAGCAAGCGGAGATCGCGCGTCTACGAGGACAGCGACGGACCCGACATGGTCGCGGCCGGCTACGCCGACCGCCGCAACGACAACAGCCGCAACAGCGGAGGATAACGCGGAGGAAACTTCCGCGACAATGACGACCAGCACGGTGGTAGCGCGACCGCGACAACGGACCCTCAGCATTCGACAAACTTTCGGGTCCATGCACCATCCACTTCTACATCGACAAACAGGATGAAAGCCAGCCACATGCTCAAGGACTGCCGCGAGTTCCAGAAACTCAACGAAAGCATGGTGCAGATGAGGCAACAAGCCCCAATCCCTGCGTTTGGAAACGCGCCTGCGCCAGGTGAAGTAGCACACGGAGCTTCTCCACCACCGCCTATTGGAGGCCCAAACCAACCAGTCGCACCAGCGCAGAACAACGCCGGGGTCGGGTACCCCCCGCCGAAAGGAGCACTAAATATGATCCAGAAGGGACGCCCCACAAATAGGGTGCAGAAGAAAATCACCCGACAAATCAACTTAGCCGTGGCAACTCCGCCTGCAATCCCTGAGTACCTCAGCGGATCGGAGTCCTGCATCACATTCACTCGCGCGGATCACCCTTGTCAGATCCCTCGCCCAGGCCATGCTACCCTGGTGCTGGAGGCGCAGATCGGAGGCTTCGAGATGAGTCGCATCTTCATGGACGGCGGCAGCGGCATCAACCTAATGTTCGCAAGCACTCTAGCAGCAATGCGGATCCCACAATGCAGCCTGGAACAGTCAGACACAACGTTCCACGACATCATCCCAGGGAAGGGCATATTCCCCCTGGGAAAAATAGGGCTCGACGTCATCTTCGGGAAGCCGGACAACTTTCGGCAGGAGCGACTCGAATTTGAAGTGGTGGACTGGCCGTCGCAATACCACGCCATCACGGGCGGGCGTGTCGCAAGGTTCCTGGCCGTCCCACACTGCGCATACCTACTACTCAAGATGCCAGGACCAAGGGGCGTCATCACAGTCCACGGGAGCTTCACCCGATCGGACCAATGCGATAGGGATTTCAACAAAATCTCCCAGTCTTTCGGCATGCAAGACGAGCTTGTAAGGCTCCGTGAGGTGACGGACAATGGGGCACCCCCAGTCACAAGGAAGAATGCACCTGACATGTCTTTCGAATCCACCGTCAACACCAAGAAAGTGCAGGTCCATCCGACGGATGCCTCCAAGACGGCCCTGATCGCCAACGACCTCAGCACCGCATAGGAAGGCGCGCTCGTCGAATTCCTCCGTGAGCGCTGGGAAATCTTCGCCTGGTGTCCTGCGGACATGCCAGGAGTTCTCGGGGAATTCGCCGAGCATGCACTCAATGTCTTTCCAGACACCAAGCCAGTCAAGCAGTCCATCCGGAGACTGTCGGAGCCACGAGCCGAAGCTATCAGCAAGTAAATCAACAGACTACTCGCTGCAGACTTCATCAGGGAAATGAAGGAAAGCGAGTGGCTTGCAAACACAGTGATGGTCCCAAAAAAGGACACGGACATCCTGCGGATGTGCGTGGACTTCACGTCACTAAACAAGCACTGCCCAAAGGACCACTTCCCTCTTCCTCGGATCGACCAGATCATCGATTAGACTGCAGGTTGCGAGAAACTCTCCTTCCTCGACGCCTACTCAGGCTATAACCAGATTCGACTCAAGGTCGAAGATCAGGAGAAAACGGCGTTTATCACACCGTTCGGAGTATTCTGTTACAACACAATGCCCTTCGGGCTAAAGAACGCGGGTGCCACGTACCAGCGATGCATGCAGGCCTGCCTCAAGGACCAGATCGGTCGCAACGTCCAAGTCTATGTCGACGACATAGTAATAAAAACCAAGGAGGCAAGGACACTTATCGACGATCTCCGCAAGACGTTCGACAACCTTGATCGCTACAGGATCAAGCTCAATCCCGAAAAGTACGCTTTCGGCGTCCCATCGGGTCAGCTGCTCGGGTACTTCATCTCTCAACGAGGGATCGAGGCGAACCCGAAGAAAATCAGAGCCATCATGACGATTGAGAAGCCAAAAAACCTCAAGGGCGTCCAGCAGCTCGCAGGACGAGTAGCGGCGCTAAGAAGGTTCATCAGCCGCATGGACGAGAAGGCCCTACCATTCTACCGGTACTCGCAAGCGAGCACAAGTTCAGTGGACACGAGAAGCCAACGACGTTGAAAGCCTCAGCGGCTCCTCTCCACCTCGCCTGTTTGGTCATGCCAAAGGCGCGAGCCCTGCTTCTACATAGCAGCCACACACCAGTGGTCAAGACCGTACTCGTGGTCGAACGACCGAAGAAGGCAAGACCCACGGGGTCCAGCCCAATTTACTACCTCAACAGGTAATCGACACCAACAAAGCAGAGGTACCCTCACTACTGAAGCTAGCCTACGGCGTGTTCATGACGGCTCGACGGTGAGCCATTACTTCCGGAGAACCAAGTGATGGTCGTCAATGAGGCACCCTAACAAAGATCTTGAATAATCCAGAGGCCACAGGATGGGTGGCCCTGGGGCATCGAGTCGCCCTTGGACATCGTCTCTGAAGCGACCAATCAAATCTCAAGTCCTTCCGGATTTCCTGGTACATTGGATGGAGCTGCAGCTGCCAGACACCCCAGATATGTCGCAGTCATGGACGATGCACTTTGACGGCTCCAAGCGTGAAGCCGGAGCAGGAGCAGGGGTCATACTGACCTCCCCGCAAGGCGACAAGATGAAATACGTCCTCTGGATGAAATTTCGAGCCTCCAACAACGAGGCCGAATACGAAGCCCTCATCCATGGCATGAGGATGGCAAAGATATGCGGCGCAACGCGCCTGGTCATCTACGGTGACTCCAACCTCGTCGTCCAGCAGACGATGAGTGAGTGCGACGCACACGCTGAAAACATGATCGCGTACCGCGCGCTCTACAACGCACTCGAAGGAGAATTCGACGGCTGCGAGCTTCGACACGTTGGAAGAGAAAGCAATGAGGAAGCCGACAGACTCACCAACATCGGCTCCACCTGCGCAAAGGTGCCACCAGGTGTGTTCCTCGAACAGATCTGCGTGCCATCCATCAAGCGGAAATTCCCTAAGGGATCACCCGAAGAAGCAGAACACTCGGGAGCTACGCTACCCTAAGGACATGAAGGACCCGAAAAACTGGACACATAGGTAGCCATGGTCAACCTAATGCAGGTCATGGCAGTCGAAGAAACTTGGATGCGACCATACCTCCAGTTCTTGTTAAATGGAGAACTGCCTGACAACCCGACAGACGCCCGGCACATATCTCGTCGGTCAAAAGCCTTCACCATCATAAACGGCGAGCTGGACAAGCGCAGTATTACCGGTGTACTACAAAGGTGCGTCACCATCGGCGACGGGAAAGCAATCCTCCAAGACATCCACGAGGGCATCTGCGGCCATCACGCAGGCAGCCGCTCCCTTGTCGCCAAAGCTCTACGAGCAGGATTCTCATCCAACGCCATGAGCGGCAAAGGACATCGTCCAGAAGATGCAACGGATGCCAGTTCGCCGACAAACCACGCACTTTGGGTCCGAGCTCAGACCCATACCCATAGCCTGGCCTTTTGCTCAATGGGGCCTCGACATGATCGGCAAACTGCCAAAATCCTCGAAAGGGGGACACGTATTCCTCCTGGTTGCAGTCGACAAATTCACCAAGTGGAGCGAGGCCATGCCGATCACCAACCAGAAAGGCAAAACTGCCGTCAAGTTCTTCGAGTCCATTGTCTACAGGTTCGGCGTACCGCACAACATCATCACCGACAACGTATCGAACTTCATCTCCAAAGAATTCCAGGACTTCTGCGAAGGCCTTGGGATCAACATCACGTACGCCTCAGTGGCACACCGGCAAACGAACAGGCAAGTGGAAAAGGCCAACGGCCTAATCGGCGCCGGCATCAAGAAGCGCCTCATGAGTTCACTCGAACAAAAAGCTGGAAACTAGACGAAAGAGCTACCATCCGTCCCGTGGAGCTTACGGACTACGCCAAACAGCTCCACCGGCTACACACCGTTCTTCATGGTACACGGAGCCGTGCTACCGCAATCGCACGCCACCGACCCACGGTCGTCGCCTGATGAAGCGAATCCACAGCCGTACCTGGAAGATGCCGTCGACACACTCGATAAAGCACGGGACATAGCAGCTGACTCGATCGGTGTACCGCCAGAGTCTCCGCAACTACCACAGCCGGCTGCGCAAAGGTCCTTCGTCGAAGGAGACCTCGTCTTGCGACTCAAGCAAAAGCGACCGAATAAATTCGAGTCACCATGGGAAGGACCCTACGTCATCACCGAAGTCATCCCAGGTGGCGCCTGTCGCCTCAAGCACGTGGAGTCTGGAGTCGCATACTCCAACCCATGGAACATCGCGCACCTGCGACGATTCTATCCATAGCAAACTACCCCTTTACTTTCAATAAGGCTTTCAGCCAAGGCTATTCAGCCGAACAATGTACCTCCTCCACTACGATATAAATAAAGCTAAGTGTCTCGCCCCAAATCTTCAGTTCACTATTTTTGCAACTTTACTACATGATACAAACGCACTCGGGGGCTCCCCCCACCTCACGATTTCATCGATTGAGGATCAAACGTGTACACCTGAGTAGCTGACAACGTCAGGCAAACGAAAAGGACACGTACTCAATCAAAAGCACTGCGTGCTCACAACAAACAAACCTTTACAACAAAGGGCACAACACGCCAAATTAAATATACAAATTTTACATCTATCTCTTTACTGGTACTACCTATGTTGAAGAATAACACGGGCACGCTGCTCAAACAAAACTACGACACAGGCATCTTGCGCCTGCGTAATGCGGACGCATGTCCCACTCACCACCATCAGGGCGAAGAGGTGGCCAGCGGCCACAGCAGCCAAATCCACGTCAGGCCGGTGCAGCCTCACAAGAGACAAAGCAGCCTTCACTCCTGCGACGAGCTGTTGCCACACCAACTCCTTGACATTGCTCACGTTCCGAAACTTCGACAGAAGACCTGCAAGGCTCGTCGGCACGGCATCCAAGGGAAACATGACGTGCAGCACCGAGGAAAGCGATGTCTGCACTTGGCGGAGCACCCGCGAAACTTGATGAACACGATCCTGCACCGTCGCTAGAGCCATGGCGCGGTCACGATCCAGCCAGAAGAAGCCGCCAGCCTCCATGTCTTGTTGAGTCAAGCAATTGACCCGAACAGCGACACGCTCCTTTTCTTCCCTCGGAGCAAGGTTGGCACCTGCGATAATCGCACAAAATAAGAGTAAGGCCAACAGGCCCATCCGAAGAACTGAGCTATAGCTCGAACCAAAGAACAACTTACATTGCAGCTGCTCGGACAGCCGAACCAGCTCCGCCATCAAGTACTCCTCTCTGGCTGCACCACGATCCGCCTTGCACTTCCAAACGTCGGCATGACCGCGTAACCTGAGCAACTCCCTCTCCAGACTACGCACACGATCCCGCAGAAAAGTGAGTTGCGAGGAATCATCCAAATATGGTCGCAGCGGCGTTGCGGATGGGGTAACAATAGGGTCAGCACCCGAAGGAACCTATAGCAGCAGAAAAAGCAAGGAACACAGACATTCAGACAAATGATAGAGACAACCCGAATAATTCATTAAAGGCCACTACGTGGCAAAAGGATGGTGTCCTTCAAGATATTTACAACAAAAGTAGACTATAAACTACCCTACGTCTACAACGCCTAAGATGCGGCACCCTGAGTCGCCTCGGAGCCAGATTGCCTAGCTTTGGCCCCGCCCTGCTGCCGCAGTGCATACTCAGACAACAAATCAATGAGCTTGGGCCCATATCGCTTGCAGCGAGCAGAGTAGGCAGCAAAGGCTACCTCGGATCCATCCGCAGTCGTCGGCATCTGAGAGGTGATTTGGGGCAGATCCAGCTCCGCTCCAGCCGCCAAGGCCATCGCCAGCCCGACGGACGCGCCGATGCCCTTCTGCTTGCTCTTGTACGCCGCAGGCGCTTCGGCTGACAGAGCCTCCGCCAGAGCATCCACATCATCGAGGGCTGCGCCCTTAGGGACAAGCTCCTTGTAGAAGCGACCAAGGACCTCTTTCGCCTTGGCAAGGGAGCTGACGACGGTGCTGCAGCGGTCTTCGACCGCCACAGTAGCATCATCTAGAGCACTCCCGTGCTCTAGAGCACCGCAGTCAAACTCGATGCCTGCGGCATCTGAGACAAAAGATAAGAAGGAAGACATGAAGAAAAGCAACACAGAAGAAGACAAGAGGCATGAAGAAACATACACAAATCTAGCACTCACCCGAAATAGCCTTGGCAGCAGCCATGAGCTTCGCCGCCACCTCTCTTTCACGAGCAGCCACAACGGTGGCCAGCTGCTCCTCACGATCCGCGGCCTCCTGCTGCAGACGCTCTTTCGCTTCGGCTGCCTTAGTCAGCTCTAGCTCAAGGCGTTCCTTCGTACCAACGGCGGCCTCAGCCTTCTGCTCCGATTGACCAAGGCTCTTCTTGAGAGCGTCGACCTCACGGAGAGAAATGTTATGCTCCTCTGCATTCAAGACAAGCAAGTGTTAGAGAACTGGACCAGAATAAATAAGAGAGGCACTAAAAGGCAGATAGTTACCTTGAAGCTGCCGAAGGTTCGCCTCCAGTGCCAAGCGCTCCTGCACCAGCCGCTTGGCCTCCTGCACAAAAGGCTGAAGAAAAAGAAATAGCTGTAAGAAAAGGACTTGGGGGCTACGCCCAACACAACGGAGTAAAAACAAAATTCGCACACGAAGACACTCGGGGGCTCCCCCTGTGATATGAAGCAGAAAAACTTACATGCTCTGATGGCGACTCCGAAGGACCGCCTGCGAAATTCTGAGGCCCAACCACCTGCACCTCCTGCAACGGAGGATCCGGAGCCACGCCACCCGAAGTCGCCACCGTCTGAGGCGGAGGAGACACAATTTTCGACTCCCCCATCATCTCCCGCGCACCATCACTGGAGGAATCGTGGGAGGAGTGCCTGCGTACGAACCAATCAGCACAAGTGCAAAAATCATAAAGGAACAAGGACAATAGTACAACAAGAAACTTACGAGCCCAATGAGCTCAGGTCGAAGACAGGAGGAGTCCTTTGGGCTCTCTTCTCCTCTTTCTTCTCTTCCTTCTTCTTCTCCTCCTTCTTTTCTTCCTTTCTTCCGCTTCGCTAGCGCGTGCGGCGCCACAGCCCGCATAGGAATGGAAGGAAGGGGAGAGGAAGAACCTCCATGACCGTCACTATGACGCTCAAGGCCCAGAGGGTTTCTGGGAGTCGGAGGAGTCGAGGCATCCGAAGACTCGCTGGAGCTCCGTGACCGTTTGGGCGTATGGTCCTCACTCGACTCGTCCGCATCCTCCGCCGGAGATCGCGCCGAATGCATCTCGGACACGGACTCAACCACTTCATTATCCGGGGCATTCAGATACTTTTTGGGCAATGGCGGTACCATGCCCGGCACTTTGAAGCTCTAAAAAATCAGAAGGAACTTTGTTAGCAAACAAAGGAAATAAATACACAGCCGACAAAAAAGCACTACGTGCCCAAATCTACACCTGCGGTACGGCCAACGTCGAAGAAAATGGAGGAGTTAGCGACTTCCCCGGGATTTTTTCTCCGGCCTTGAACTTCAGCAGCGCGCGAAGGGCCCTGTCAAGATCCCCCACGGAGATTTTCTCAGCCGAAACCCTCGTCGGATCACGGCGCCCAGAATAAAGAAACATCGGGTGCGCCCTCGCTTGGAGAGGCTGCACCCGACGCTCAAGAAAATTCCGGATGATGTCCACGCCGTTCACCTCCTTCTCCGGAATCAATTGGAGATCCTCCACCCGACGGTAAAGGGCCTCTACCTCCGCCACCTCACCATCCAAGATTTGTTTTTTCCAAGACCTTTTCTTCTCAATCATTTGGGAGGGTTCAAAGGGCACAAGACCAAAATCTTGCCCGGGCACTACGGAGTCGCGAATATAAAACCATCGCCTCCGCCAATACTGGACATATTTGGACATGGAAAAAGAAAAGAAGAGAAGATTGGGACTTAGGGAGATGATGCAACCCCCAATGGGATACACGCCATCCGAACCAGATTGCCTCTTCACGGAATAGAGCTTCCGGAAGAGGCCGAAGTGTGGCTCAATGCCAAGCCAGCACTCACAAAAAGTGATAAAACACGTAATATGGAGAAGAGAATTGGGAGACAGATGATGAAGCTGAATCCCATAGAAGAAGAGCAGTCCACGGAGGAAGTTGTGGACTGGGAAGGAAAACCCACGTATAACGAAGGCAAGAAACATAACCCGATACCCAGATGGGGGACGGGGGATTACCTCATTTCCGGGGAGTTTGACGACCTCCCTATCTTGCGGGATCAGGCCCCGCTCGCGAAGCTTGCGGAGATTGCTCTCCCGCGTCTCTGATCGCCGCCAGCCACCATCGGTGACGCAAGTAGTGGCGGCGCCCTTATTTCCTCTGGCGGCGCTGGTCCCAACCGCAGATGAAGATTTCTTTGGTTTCCCCATTGCGCTACGGCGGCGCCGGCGGTGAAAACGCAGAAACAACGACGGAAATGTGGAAGGAAATCCCAGTGCGCAACAAGAATCGCTAGAGCACAAGGAAGCAGTGAAAACAAGAACTGGTGCGGTGAAAACAAACCGCAGCTTTCCCCAATGATTATAACAGCAAAGACGACACACGACAGCCGTCCATCCAGAAGACCTAACGCCAACGGCAGATCTGACCGTACACGTGTCAACATCACAGCGAACCGTCGTTACCACGCCGTCCACTACGCGCGGAAATCGAGGAGACGCCGTAATTATCTCCACGCCACGCGTGACCGGTCAATTCAAAGTCAGCAAATGGGACCCACGTTCGTCCAGTCAAGTCATCTCTGGCGTAGCAGACGCTTGAGGTCATTGATCGTCAGCAATGATGTCATCAAAAGCTATACCAGCACCAACTACAATTCTTCGGCTCCACAGCTAAGAGTACTCACTCGAATCTTCGATTCGACTAAATACTCGGGGGCTACTCCTATCAGGAGCGCTGGCCGCGCACCCGGAAGATGAATACAGACAAAGTATTTCTTCGAGTCCTACGTCGAGTCTACGACTCCACTACGGACTCGGGGGCTACTCCCATAGGGAGGATGAATTTAAGCATCCGAAAATTTTCGTGTCCTACGGACTTAACGACTGAACAATGCTTGAACTAAAGTCTCTGCTCGAGTCTACGACTCGAACAGACACTCGGGGGCTACTCCCATAGAGAGCGCTGGTCGCACACCCTATGAAATCTTCGACTGCGATCTTTCGGATCAGCACGCAAAAACTTTTTGGCAACTCGCCCAACAAAACGCCGAGTGAGCGGCAGTCTCCTTGGCCACCCAAGCACCTCCGTGGTGACAAATGTGGATGCTGTCGCGACGCAAAGATAAGACCGCAGATATCATCGATGGCACGGCAACGACACGATCAAGGCTCTGCTAGTATAAATCCATGCCGACAGGCGTGATGAAAAATCCCGACGGACGCGTTGGGTACATCAATTAAAAACACTGGAATTCCGCTCTTGTAAGTCCTTCACGGCCTGAGTCGAATTACGCCAGCATATGTTCCGGGTTCAAGTTAAGGGACTCGAACCTGATGAAGATCATGTTGTTTCGTCCTAAGACAGTTAACTGACCCTGATCCATCAGGCAAGTCAGGCACATGTATCAACAATCCCTACACACATATATTGTTAACACCTAGTTGCACCCGAAGGATCGAAGAGTCCTCAGCCGAATCTACGATTCGACTGATCACTCGGGGGCTACTGACATGGTTATACCCTACGGGTACGTGACTTCAGCATACCTGGTCCAGCCCAAGGAAGGCCCACAGTAGACATACGCTGGCCCATGAAGATTTTCGGGTGGCCAAGGCCCATGACGCCTTCGAATCCTTGGAGAGCAAGACTAGCGTAAATAGGAAATTCAAAGGGGTAAAACCCTAGAACTTGTAACCGACTAGGACTATGCTCGGGACCTGCCTAAGTCTATATAAAGGCCAGGAGGGCACGTCCTAGATCTCTCGACTCATACTCGTGATACGCACCTCATGCCGATCGAATCACAGACCAGAACCTTCGGTTCCGCCATAATCAAGAGCGGACAAGCGGAGTAGGGTTTTCTCCGGGAACTTTGAACACAGGTAAATCTCGTGTCCCCTGGTTGCTTGTCTGTTAACCGTTCCACGATCTCTAGCATCCCCATCTTCTCCAAAACCCAATTCCATAACAATGGGCATTGACGAGATTAAACCTCGTCAGAAGGGTCTGGCCGGGTCATAAAGAGGAGAATTTGGACCCTTCGGATAATAATCATACGTCCCGGTAAAATACTTTTCTTGGATTACTTCAAGTTTCATATTTTTGCTTTAGGATAAATTTTGTATGCAATGCATGTGAATTCATATTTTATTACTTGTGCATATTAATTTGTTTTATTTTGTAGATGGACCGTGGGTGGATGTACGTGGGGAATCATGCGAACCGATGTGAACCTTGATCAAAAGGGGATTCGTGGAGGATGATGTACCTGGGGATGTACCTGGGGAATCGTGCATATTAAATTTAGACACATTTGATCAAAAGGGGATTCGTGGCGGGGTATAATTGTTGGATCAACCACAGAGAAGTACGACAAAGTACATATAAGGAGGGTGATGCTTATGAGGATGCCAACATGGATGATGTTGAGATTACCACCATATTTCCATCAACTGATGATGAGGTTGGTCGAAAAACGACATGTACAATATATTGTCACAAGATAACATGGAAGATGTTGAAGAAGACAATGTGAGTCAGATGTTGCAGGAGTTGAAAGAAAACTGTGAGGATCAGAAAATGTACGATAAATATGTTTGCATGATCGAAGACTTAGAGACACCAATATACTATGGATGTAAGCCGCACTACACAAAGTTAGCTACTTTGCTAGAACTAGTGCAAATGAAGCAAATGTACGAATGGTCAGATAAGAGTGTAACCAAGTTGTTAACATTATTACAATATTTTCTTCCCGAAGGAAACCACATGCCAAATAGTTTTTACAAAGCTAAGAAGATTGTGTGTTCGTTGGGAATAGAGGTTCAGAGAAACATGCATGTAAAAATGATTATATATTGTACCACGGTGATGCCTACATCAATTTGCGCGAATGTACGACATGCAAATTTCCAAGGTTCGAGCTTCCTAAGGTTGAGGCAACTAATATGGAAGATGATAATAGCAGTGAGGATGACCTGGACACTAATCAGGCGAGCAAGAAGAAGCATAAAAAACTAGGTAGAAAGGATATCTCGGTAAAAGTGTGTTGGTACCTTTATATTATTCCTTGTTGTATACGCTTATATGCAAAACTAGATACGGAAAAACTGATGCGTTGGCACGCATAGGAGAGCATTTAGGACGACATGCTCAGACACCCTGTTGACTCTCCATAGTGGAGGAACGTCAATAGGTTGAAGCCTTTGGGTCCAGATGGTGATTGTTTTGGAGATGATCCTAGAAATATGAGGTTTGTACTAAGCACCGATGGAATGAACCCGTTCGGCAACTATAGTACCATCCACAGCACCTGACCCATGAATCTTAGCATTTACATCCTTCCTCCATGGTTATGCATGAATCAAAACTATATCATGCTCGCAATACTAATCCAGGACCTCAAGCAACATGGTGACACCATTGATGTGTACCCTGCATATTTGGTGGAAGATTTGAATCTTATTTGGATTGAAGGAGTAAAAATATATGATGCACATGTGAAGGAAAACTTTACCCTGAGATGCATGTTATTCATAACCATCAATGATTATCCAGCATATGGGAGCTCTTCTGGTCAGGCTATAAAAGGGACCTATACGTGTGTCCAGTGCCTAGACAAGACAACAAGTTTGTATTTGCATGAGTTTAGTAAAATGGTGTGCTTGCGGACTCGAAGGTTTTTTCCAAAGGGTCATAGATATCGGACCCCGAAGAAAAAGTTTGATAACACTTGTGAAAAATATTTGGCTCCTTCAATTTTAATAGGCGGTTAGATCTATGATCAGCTTACACACTTGAAAGTTGTGTATGAAAAATGATGATTCAAACGCAGGGGCAGAGGCAAAGGCAAAGACAAAGGCAAAGTCAAAGGCAAAGATAAACAAAAATAAAAAGAAAAAGATATCGATGACTAGCCTCGCAAAATAAAACCGGTCTGGGAAGAGGAGATCGATACTATGGGACTTACCTTATTGGGAGCATCACGATGTTCGACATTCTATCGATGTGAAGCATGTTGAGAAGAATGTGTTAGAAAGCATAATAGGGACATTTCTCAACATAAAGGACAAAAAAACATAGTGCGAACGCATGACTTGAAGCTACAAAACACAGAGGGGAAAACCCACCTGAGGTTGATGCTCAAGGAAAGCCAACCCCTATGTGTTATGTCTACGACAAAGTAGAGGGAAAAAGTGTGTGTGATTCTCTATATGGCATGCATTTTCCAACGGTCTATGCCTCCAACATGCAAAGGATTGTTTCAAAGACAGAAAACAGAGTAACGGGTATCAAGTCTCACGATTGGCATGTTCTGATGACACAGATGCTCCCTCTCACGATAAGGAATGTCTTGACATCACATGTTCGAGACACTCTAACGCGTTTGTTTGAATTTTTCAACACAATTTTCTCATAAGGTGATTGATCCTAGTAAGTTGGATGAGCTACAAACGAATATGGTGGAGACTTTGTGCAATTTGGATATGATATTACCTTCGTCGTTCTTCGATATCATGGTACGCCACATTGTCCACCTTGTGCATGAGCTAAAGATATGTGGTCTCATATATATGTGAAGCATGTACCTGTTTGAGGGATACATCAGAATTCTTAAGCACTATGTCAGGAATTGAGCACGTCCAGAGGGAGGCATCGTCGAGAGCTATGTAACCGAAGTGGTCGTTGAGTTATGTCTTGATTACATGGCACGTCTTGACCTGGTAGGGGTGCCTAAGTCTGTCCATGAGGGGAAGCTTACTGGTGTCGGAACGAGTGGAAAGATCAAGTTCAGGCCGACTAACACTAAATATAATTAGGCACACTATGATGTGATGAAGCACATGGAAAAAATCACTTTGTGCAAGAAATAACAACGTGACAGTCTACGAGCAATGCATCCCCATCGATGTTTGATTGAGACACTCCACACAAAGGAGTCCAACACCTGGTTCGGTTGTCAACTACGTGATATTGAAGCAAAAGATCCTAAAATTGTTGCTCTAGTAAGAGGCCCTACGTGGGAGGTCAGACAATTTCAGGTGTACAAGATCGACGGGTACACATTTTCTATGAAGAAAAAATATAGAACACCAATGACGCAAAACAATGATGTAGTTTTAGAGGACATTGAAGAAAATGAAGAAATGACAAAGCTCTACTATGGATACATATAAGAGATTTGGGAGCTAGACTATCTGGATTTCAAGTTTCCATTATTCTGTTGTCGTTGGGCTCATAGGAATCAAGTGGATCCAAGTGACGATGGCCAAACTACCGTGAACCTCAATCGTACTACTTACAAGAACAAGACATTCTCACCAGCTAACCTGGTTCATCAAGTATTCTACATCGTCGACCCAAGGAATAAGAAGAGACATGTAGTTATGCCATCTAAAGTATCATCATCATGGATGGCGTGTTGTCCGAGGAAGATTACAACAATATCGATGATGTTCCTGTCCCTTCGTGCTCGGTCAAGCAAAGAGAGCAATACGAGGTTATTCTGGAAGAACCGCACATTTGTGATCAAGAATCCAGAGAATGAATTTGTAAGACTAATATGAATATTTGTATGAATTTGTAATAAATTTCTAAATAGTTATGAAGAATATTTGGAATAATCCAAACATCTTATGATATATTACCTATATTTACTATATCCAGGGCATTTATCAGGCCGGTAGTGGATTTCTGGAGTTGCTGGAGGATCCTAATATGGCACAACGCATAGGCGATCATGTTTAACAAACGTCTCAAATAAAATTTTAGAGACTGTTAAGAAAATATCCCATCTAATGTGGCAACTTCAGAGGCGATTATTAAAACAATCTGTCGGAGGTAGCAACTATTAGAGACAGTTATTAAAATAACCCGTCTGAAGTGGGACTAGGAGGCCATGGCGGAGCATGGCTGGCGGCGACCCAAAGAAATAGTGGTGTCTGCTCCTCCGTTGTTTTATTGCAATGCAACAAACAAGCATTACAAGCACACAAATTTCAAATAATATCATTAGACAAAAATATATAGCTGGATGATGATATATTAATAATATTATTCTGCAAACATTACGACCAAACAACATTGAGAAATACAAATATATACAACTACAAAGAAAGGTTAGCTAGCAAGCAGGGATAATATATTATATAGCCAACAGGTGCATCTACCGGCAATATTAGTCAAAAGCAAACATACTAGCGGAACCAATTGATTACTAGTTGTTGTCGTGCCCTAGCCATTGCATCCCTTCTCCCACCTGTTCTGCCCCCATCCATCGCCTCCCTACTCCCACCTGTTATATCCCTAGCCATCGCCTCCCTGCTTCCACCTCTTCTGTCCCCAGCCATCGCCTTCCTGATCCGACCGATTCTGTCCCCTGCCATCACCTTGCTGCTTCCACCTGTTCTGTCCGCCATTGTCTCCCTCATTTGACCGGTTCTTTCCCTAGCCATCGCCTCTCTTCTGGACTTTCTTCACATGTTTTTACCTCCTATAATCCTCACAGGGTCTTGGACAAAGATTATCATTCAAAACCGGCTTGCCCAGACGTATCCCTACCTTCATCTTCAAGATCTTTTTGCACATCTCGTAGCTCACATAGCCATCAATTGCAGCATACTTCATCTGATCCAAGATAAGCGCTCGATGAAATGTCTTGTGCATATCCTCTATACACTTACTTCTTTCAAACAATGCTATTTTGGGAGCTGCGATTATGACCTTCTTTGCGGTGCGGTTTTATGAGCTGCCTGCCATATCAATTGCATTTCTCTTCACAACAGTTCTTTTAGGATTTGTCCTCCTATTCACCTCAGTCTTCGCAACCACATGCCTATTTCCTTTCTTCTTCGCAACCTCTTGCATTTTCCCTTTCTTCTTCGCAACCTCATGCTCACTTGAACCTATCGTATAAGATAAAAATTATAGGAAATATGAACTCATCTGTTATCTATAATTTATTCAAGTGTGAGTTGGATAAATATATTAAGAAGTGATACTTCCAAAACGTATCTACTTTCTCGAACACTTTTGCTATTGCTTCTCCTCTAAACTTGTGTGATTTGGATACAACTAACACGGACTGACATTGTTTTCAGTAGAATTACCTTGATGTCTTGTTTTTGTGCAGAAAATCAACTATCAGGAAAAATCCCAAAAAATATGCCAAAAATTATATTTCACCAGAAGACCCACGGAGCCAGAAGACGAGATGGAGAAGGGCCCCCTGCCAGGCGCGGCCCCACCTCTGGCCGCACCTAGGGGGTGCAGCCACCCCAGGCACCCCCTCGGCCTCCCTCTACGCCTATAAGTTGCCTTTCGACCTAAAAACCAAGGGGGGGGTCTATAGTTTTCCAGAAAGAGTTCCGCTCCACCGCCACCACCAGAAACCAAGATTCGAATACAGAAATTCCGTTCTGGCACCCTGCCGGGACGGGGAACTTGGACAGGATCATCGCTATCGTCATCACCAACACATCTCCATCAACCACCGATGTTTCCCTCATCCATGAGTGAGTAATCCCTCGCTGTAGGCTTGGGGATGGTAGGGATTGGATGAGTTCTATCATGTAATCGAATAAGATCTGTTAGGGCATAGTGCCTAGTATCTCTATTAGTGCTATTTGACTTTGTTGCAACTTGTTGTGCTTAATGCTTGTCACTAGGGCCCGAGTGCCATGATCTCAGATCTAAAATTATTATTGAATCATTATGATAGTGTTGTTTGTGATCTTACCTGCAAGTTGTATACACATATCATTGTCCGGATCCAAAGGCCCCAAAGTGACAATAATTGGGACAACCAGAGGGGATGGCTGTGGTGTGAGGATCACATGTGTTCACGGAGTGTTAATGCTTTGCTCTGCTGCTCTATTAAAAGGAGCACCTTAATTGCCAGTAGTTCCCTAGAGGCCCCGCTGCCACGGGCTGGCCGATGAAGATGTTGTGCAAGTTCTCATTGCGAGCATGTATGACTATATTTGGAGCACATGCCTAGGATTGTTTAGTACTTGGATGCTTGTTATTATTTATCTGCAATGCCCTAGATTTTGAAGTTACATGTTTAGACTCGTCCATGCAACGCCCGTCCATCCATCCCTATGCCTACCGCACTCGAATCCCCGCTATCAAGTATCGTTACATTATTGCTCATGTTTCACTGTTGCTGTAGCTTTGCTATTGCTACTACCAAACTGTTGCTACTGATAAACTTCTGTGAGCAAGAACTATTTCCAGGTGCAGCTGAACTGACATCTCAGTTGTTAAGGTTTGCAAGTATTCTTTGGATCCCCCTTGTGTCGAATCAATAAATTGGGTAATACTACCCGCGAAGACTGTTACGATCCCCTACACTTGTGGGTCATCAAGACTATTTTCTGGCGCCGTTGCCGGGGAGCATAACTTTATTTGTAAGTTCACTTGGATCTATTATTGTTCACTGCTGCTCCATTCATCATGGGTAAGTCTCGTGATGGAAAGTTCCCTATTTTACCATCAACTACAAGAAGAGGTACAGTCCTAAACACCTCTGTTGCTCTTGATTCACCGTCTGTTATAAGTAATCTTGTCACACCACCACCACATACTCATGCTACACACACTGCTACTACTGCTGAATCTAAAACTGCTTTTGATGCTCATGATGTTACTTCTACTGTGTGTGATGCGAGTGGTCCATTAGGTCCTTTTCTAGATGCTATTGTGGCTAGTCTAGGAAATACTGAAACTCCTAGTGAAGACACAGTTACACATGTTAGCTCACCTGAGTCTTGTGAGATTTATGATATTAATGATGGTTACATTGAGTTCACTGATGAATTTATTGAAGATTGCCGAAACACACATACTACTAGTGTTATTAAGAGTCTCCTCGCTAGACGCACCATTATGCCTAAACTGTCCTCTGATCCTAAGTTTGCCACCTCTCCCATAGATATTAAAGATAAAGATTATGATTTCTCTCTTGATTTATCTTATTTAGATATTGTTGAGAAAGAACCTTTTTGTGGGACTAAAATGAGAGTGTTGTGGCTCATATGAATGAGCTTTCTACTATGAGTGCTTTATTCTCTGATGATTTTAAGATGCACAAGTATTTTGTTACTAAGATCTTACCTTTTTCACTAAAAGGAGATGCTAGGGCTTGGTTTAATAGATTATCTCCTGGTTCCATTGATAGCCCTGATTGCTTGATTGGTTCTTTCTTCTAGAAATATTTTCCTCCTAGTGCTAGACATGCTGCTTTGCAGAGACTTTTTTATTTAAACAGGGAGACGAAGAGAAATTGCCTGAGTCATGGACAAGGTTCTGTGCCTTGATTCATGCACATCCTGGATGTCCATTGCCTAAGAATGAGCTTCTTGATATTTATTATAATGGACTAACTGATGATTCTAGGAACTACCTAGATATCTTTGCTGATTGTGTTTTCAGGAAAATAACTCCTACAGATGCTGAAGAATTAATGGCTAAGATAAGCAAGAATTATGATGATTGGACTTCAACTGAGCTAAATACACCCGAGCCTATTACTCCTAAACCAATTGTGCCTGAACCAGTTCCAACACCAACACCAAAGAAGAGGGGAGTTATTGCATTAAATGATGAAGTGATGAAGGAATCTAAGAAATGTCTAAAGGAGAAAGGTATTAGAGCTGAAGATGTGAAGAATCTACCTCCTATAGAAGAATTATGTAAGCCAATTCCCCACTCATCTACTATTGAGGTACACTCTCTCCAACACTTTTATGAAGGTGATATTCCTTATGGTAAGCCTCCTGATCAATGCTTAGAGGAACTTGACATTTTTATTGTTAAACAAGGTAATTTTAATAAACAAGTTCAGAATCATTTATTGGAAAACTCTAGAGCTATCAATGATTTGAAAGATATTGTGGAAAGAACTTCTAATGATATTAAAATGCTTTGTAAACACATTCAAATGGTTCAAACCCAACTTGATCAACTTCCTAAGATACAAAAGTATATGCTAGTTAATGCCTCAGGAGATAAACATGCTTATGGAATTAGAACTAGGAGTGGTATAGCTACTCAAGATCCTTTATATCCTGAAGGACACCCTAAAAGAATTGAGCAGGATTCTCAACAAGGTGAAAGTAGTGGTAGTCCTCGTAAGAGAAAGAAAAAGAAACATAAGGTAGTTGAGGAACCACTTGAAAGTACAAAGGAAGTCTCCTAGAGGGGGGGGGGGGGGAATAGGCTTTTTTAAAAATATTACGGTTTAGGCTCAAGTAAATGCGGAATAAAAATAACGTTTAATTTATTGAGCACAAAACCTAGCCACTAAGTTCACCTAGGTGCACCAACAACCTATGCTAAGCAATACAAGCAACAAGGTGATAGAAAGGTATAAATACTTCAAGCACGATGGCTATCACAATGTAAAGTGCATAAGTAAAGGGTTCGGTTGAGAGATAACCGATGGACGCGGAGACGAAGATTTGTTTCCCGAAGTTCACTTCCAAAGAAGCTACGTCTCCGTTGGAGAGGTGCGATGCAATGCTCCGAACGCCACAAATGGCTCACCTCGAGGTGTGGTGGCTCGATGCTCACCCAACGCCACACAAGGCCTCACCCCGGATGCGGAAGCACGCAACTCACCGACGCCACAAAAGACTCACCCTATTCTCCCAAGTGCGCACCACAAAAGGCGGGCACTTGCTCCACTATGGGACGCTTGAGGGCGGTCACCGAACCCGTACAAGATTGGGGCTAACTCCACAACTCAATTGGAGGCTCCCAAGAACAAAGCCACAAAAGGCCAACAATGCCACAAAAAGGCCAACGACGCCACAAAAGGCTACAATACCACAAAAGGTCAACAAGACCACAAAAGGTCAACAATCCAACCACACAACCGTCTAGGGTTCCAAGGAACCCAAGAGAAACAAGCTCACAAGCTTGAACTCGTCGAATCTCCGAGGAGAACTCAAACCTATGCACCAAATGCAAGGGCAAGTCCTTCTCTCCCAAATTCCAACAAAAGCTACAAAAGCTATTGGGGGAATAAGGGAGGAAGAACACAAGAGGAGAACTCAAACCTATGCACCAAATGCAAGGGCAAGTCCTTCTCTCCCAAATTCCAACAAAGCTACAAAAGCTATTGGGGGAATAAGGGAGTAAGAACACAAGAGGAGAACTCAAACCTATGCACCAAATGCAAGGGCAAGTCCTTCTCTCCCAAATTCCAACAAAGCTACAAAAGCTATTGGGGGAATAAGGGAGGAAGAACACAAGAGGAGAACTCAAACCTATGCACCAAATGCAAGGGCGAGTCCTTCTCTCCCAAATTCCAACAAAGCTACAAAAGCTATTGGGGGAATAAGGGAGGAAGAACACAAGAGGAGAACTCAAACCTATGCACCAAATGCAAGGGCAAGTCCTTCTCTCCCAAATTCCAACAAAGCTACAAAAGCTATTGGGGGAATAAGGGAGGAAGAACACAAGACTCTCCAAGATCTAGATCCCAATGATTCCTTCACAAAGAAGGGATTTGACTTGGGGGGATTGTATATCTAGATCTCCTCTCTCAAATCCCTCAAAATATGCAAGAATCATAGGAGGGGGAAGGGAGAGGGAAAGCTTCTTCAAGGTTGACAATGGAGGAGAGAGAGAAAGCCAAGAACCAAGAAGAAAAGCTAGTACCCACGAAGGGGAAGAGGAGCCCCTTTTAAAGGGCTCCCAGATCTGCCCGTTATGGGCATTCGCGACACCTGGCCAGAACTTCCGGTGGGAGGCCGGAAGTTCCGGTGGCACCCAGCCATCGGTCGAAAACTGCGGAGCGAGAAACTGAAAAAAACGAATCATGGCCGGAACTTCCGGCTCTGGGCGGAAACGGTCATCAGACCGTTGACGCCCGCTCTAGAAGCGCAACCGGAAGTTCCGGTCAAAACAGACCGGAAGTTCCGGTGAACTTCCGATGCAAGTTCCGACAAAGTTCTGGCAAATAGAACGCTTCAAAACAGAATGTTACTGAGCGTGAGCGGAAGAAGACACGGAACTTCCACCGGAACTTTCGGCGGCAAAGATGCCCTAGCAGAACTTCCGGTGGGAAGCCGGAACTTCCGGTCAGGGAAATTCCAGAAACCAGAAAACCAGAAACGCAATAACTTTTGCATCCGAACTCCAAACGGGATGAAACCAATTTTGTTGGAAATATAATGATGAATAGAATCCAACAAAAAGTAGAAATATTGGGTATAACCTTGGGAGAAAATATCATGGATATATATGTGATCTATCCCCCAAGGTGTGGAGCCGGAAAACTCACAAGATCAAAAACCGCAATAAGATATGCAAGTGAAATCCTTATATGATGAGCTAGAGATTGTTATGATGGTGACCACAAGCTCTAGATCCTCTCATGGACAAGAACCAAATAACAACCAAGAAAGATGATGCTATGAATGCAAAGGTTTGAGCTCTCTCCGAACGATGCAGACGAGACACCCGCTTGAGAGCCCCTCTTGATAGCACGGCTATCTATCCTAAACCCAGTCTCCCAACTAACAATACGAGACCGGCAAAAGAAAAGCCCTATAAAGAACATACCTTTGCCTTGAGCATCCCACTTGAACTTGATGTAGACCGTCTTGTTCTTCTATAGTGGGAACACCTTTTCTTGGATGCTCTTGCTTGATGAAGATGAAGACTTGCAAATTGCTCCCCCATACTCCATGGGGAAACCTCTTCTTTGAACTTGTCTTCATCATTCCATGAGCACGAGGATGGCAAGCTTCAAGCATGAGATCTTCTAGAGATGGCGCATCTTGAGCTCGCCCTTCTTCGTCCCTACTTGAGGTTGATCCATCTTGATGCAAATCTTTGCACATGCCTTGATCGACCTTCAAGCTCCTTCTTTCTTCATGATTCCAATGGGCACAAAGCCCTTGGACATTTCTTCATCTTCCAACCTTGAGACCAACACATGGTCCAAGCGATGCCAATGGACAAACCTACAAGTGAAACTCAATTTACACATTAGTCCATAGAGATTGTCATTAATTACCAAAACCACACATGGGGGAATACATGCCCTTTCACCACTTGAACCTGCTGTAGATCCTAATAGTATATTTGTCTCTGATGCTGAAACTGAGAGTGGTAATAATAATGATGCTCCTGATAAGGAGGAAGTTGAGGAAGAACCTGAGAAGCACACTAAGAACACTAGGTACACTAAGGAAGATTTTATTGCTAATAAACATGGTAAAGAGAGAGAACTTGGGTGTAGAAACCTATGCCTTTTCCAGGTAAGAAACACAAGTCAAAGGAGGAACAACACTACAACAAGTTTTGTGAGTGGATGAAACCTTTATTTTTGCAAATTCCTTTGACTGATGCTATTAAATTGCCTCCTTATTCAAAGTATATGAAGGATATTGTCTCTAATAAAAGGAAGATTCCTAATGAGGAGATTTATACTTTGCTTGCTAATTACTCCTTCAATGGTAAGGTTCCAAAGAAACTTGGTGATCCAGGTATACCAACTATTCCTTGCTCTACTAATAATAATTATGTTAGAACTGCTTTATGTGATTTCGGAGCTGGAGTTAGTGTTATGCCTTTTTCTCTCTACAGGAGACTCCAGCTAGAAAAATTGATACCAACTGATATATCTTTCCAAATGGCTGATAAGTCAACTACTATTCCTATTGGTATATGTGAGGATGTTCCTATTCAAGTGACTCATAATTTCTTGGTTTTGAATGATTTTGTTGTGCTTGAGATGCCTGAAGATGGTCATATGTCTATTATTCTTGGGAAACCTTTTCTTAATACTGCAGGTGCTATCATTAATTGTAATTAAGGAAAAGTAACATTCAATATTGATGGCAAAGAGCACACTGTTTATTTCCCCAAGAAGGTTGTTAAGAGCTATTGCCTGAATTCCATTGAAAATGTTGAGAGCATAAAGGTTGGAGAAATATATTGTCCCATTCCACAAGAAAATTTTGAAACTATTATGATTGGGACCATTGCTATCAAGTACGAGGTAACATAATCACCATGTGGAATGCAAAGTTTTGTTTCATATAAGATTGGTTTGGTAATAGGACTTGATCAACCTTGTTAATAAAAGGATTTTTTATGAACAGAATAATGTTTTCACTATGGTTATACTTTCTTTCTTTTATTTTTCTCCTTTCCAATCTTTGCTCTTCGTCGTGCCTAACTTAAAGGTGTTAAAGAAAAGTACTTGTTGGGAGATAACCCAAGAGTTTCCTTGAGCCTTGGAAGTTATTACTTTAGTAAAGACCTCTCCTTATCCTTTTTGTTTGCTTTTTGTGCCAATAATGACCTCTAATGAGAGGGAAGTAAGATTTGGGGAGTTGCTGTCCCGAAATAGATTTCTTTCCTCCACCATAAAAATTCGTGATGAGTCTCTGTAAGTAGGATTGAGATGAAAACTTACTAATAAATCCCCCAGTATGTTAGCTAACTTTTGTTAGTTCAATAGTTTTTTATTTGAGCAAAATAAGATTTTTTCAAAAATCGGTTTCTACCTGCTGGTCTATTTTGACAGATTTCTGCCATTATTTGCATTTGCTTCTTATTGATTCCTTTTTGAGTTCTCTTTTGGAAAATTGATCTTTTTGAAGGATTTGATACAATAGCTTGTGTTTTTAGTGTAAAGTTTTGTTGTTCCAAAGCTAAACCCGAAGGTCTATTATCTTTTGAATACACTAATGTTGCTAATGAAGATTGGTGTGAAGTTTTGTATGAAGGAAAAATTTCAGGTGTAGAGAGAGAATGATGTAATGAGATGAATAATGGACAAAAGATCAAACTTGGGGGGGGGGGACACCCCGTGTCACCCCAAGAAATATTTAAGAGGTACAAGCGTCAAAGCTTGGGGGTTCCCAAGGTATCCCCTTCTTCATCAATAAAAATCTCAAGTCTTTCTAGACACTTTGTTTTTATTGTTTCATGCACAAGTTGTGTTGTTCTTGGAGCGTATTAGTTTTTGTTTTTGGTTTTCTTTTGCTTCATTTGTTTTTGCTTTGTGTGCTTGCTTTAAAAAAACCAGAAACACCAAAAATATTTGTTGTTCTTCTTTGGTTTTGTGAGTTCTTTGCAGGGTTCAGCCGTCCTCAGTGGATTTTGGTTTTCATGTTATTATTCAAGTCACACAAGTGAAGGGCAATAATAAAGATTAAGACAACTTGAGGAGTGGTAAGAGGCTGGTAACAAACTCTATTTGTTTCATTTTTGTACATATACTCATCATTGTGAGCATGCTTAGTCTAATCATGGTAAGGAGTGTGTTACTGATGGATGCTTAGTAGTTCTTGCTTGTCTATGATTAGCTCTAGCTTGCTATTAGTTTGTAGCATGTCATATGAATGTTTGCTTGCATTGTTTTATTCATATTTTGGTATGAAATTGTGGTATCCTCCTCTGGAAGTTTCATGTGAATCGACTTGGCACATGCTCACGCATGCATATGACTAATCAATAGTTAGTAAGCCTCGATGATTTATTTTTCCTCAGAGTTCTTGTATCACTTTCATGACATAATTAGTCCTGTTTTGTTGCAAGAATGATTATAACAGTTATTGCTCTATCGTTTGTCGCCCCCTCTCTATTGCTAGCCTTCACTTGAATTGAGCATGAGCTCTACCTGTGTTTCCAATTCCCCAAAACCAATATTGCCAACTGTGTCCACCAGACCTATATATTAGCATCGTTTGCTATTTCATTGCATATTCTATATGACTTGTTTTCTTCCAAATAAAATGTTTGTCTGTTTTGAGAAAGTTAGTTAGTAAAGCTCTCACGAACTTGATGGCACACTTTATTCCTTGCACTTAATAATCTTGAACCATTGTGACCTGTCCATGAAAGTTATATGCTTGCAAATTATATGCTGGGAGTCATCAGAACCGTGCTGTCATGGGAAACGCTTTCAAGACTTTTTGGATATCTTATCCAGTTGATACTTTGCTCTTTTTTTGCGGATGTCGACGGTGTGAAATAAAAGGGGAGCTTGTGAGTTCATGGAGTATATATATTGTGTTAGAGAAACGTCTAGGACGCTAGCCTTAGCCATTCCTAATCATGGTGGAAACTTGCAGCACCACCATAATGAGCATTCTTTGAAGCATCCTCAATAAAAAGCTATGCATATAGTAAATAAAAAGATCGCTGAGATGCTCATTGTCTTGTCATTTTGATCACGGGATAGCTCCTGTATCATGTGCAAGGGGTACCCCGTTGGCGGTTCTCTATGATATGCATGTATGTACAATGACAAGAACTTGCAGATGACCAAACTTGAGTAGCATGTGGAGCGGACCTCATACTCAAGGGACTTGGGATTTCCAGTTTATGATCTGTCAAGCATATAACTCAGATTGGACCTCACTTTCACCTTAACCACATGAAGATGCCTATGGTAGGGGCAATGAGAGCTCAAAGCTAATGAGTACCTTCCCTTCAGCATTAGGAAACCTTTCAAACTTTTCAAAACCGTTTTCACAACCTTGTTGAGTCACCACTTATTCTATGAGCACCTTCTTGAGAGCATAGTTGTCATTCTTGTGTTTGTTCCAAAACTTGGTTAATTATGTCATGAGTTTGATGCTTGTATCACTGATATCTTTACTTCTAGTCTTCACTTGAACTTCAGAGGTGCCTCGGCATTTATATTGCGTTCTACAAACAAAGGCAAGCAAGATACCACTCTATCATACCTTACTATGAGCATTGCAATGTTGCTTATGTTTATGTTCCATGCTACTTATTATTATTGAGTTGGTTTCTCTTCATAGCTTGCAATGATTATTGAATAGATTTGGTTGCATACTTCTTATTATGAATGGTTTAAGCATCTAGTCCTATGCTAAGAATATATACATCATATGAAGCAAATGTGTTCATGAAACTTCTTTTATCGCACTCAGTTTTCAACTGAATTGCTTGAGGACAAGCAATAAGATAAGCTTGGGGGGAGTTGATACGTCCAAAACGTATCTACTTTCTCGAACACATTTGCTATTCTTTCTCCTCTAAACTTGTGTGATTTGGATACAACTAACACGGACTGACGTTGTTTTCAGCAGAATTACCTTGGTGTCTTGTTTTTGTCCAGAAAATCAACTATCGGGAAAAATCCCGGAAAATATGCCAAAAATTATATTTCACTAGAAGACCCACGGAGCCAGAAGACGAGACGTAGAAGGGGCCTAGGGGGCCCACACCCCTGCCAGGCGCAGGCCCACCTCTAGCTGCGTCTAGGGGGATGCAGC
Source organism: Avena longiglumis (assembly GCA_030063025.1). Lineage (NCBI taxonomy): Eukaryota > Viridiplantae > Streptophyta > Magnoliopsida > Poales > Poaceae > Avena > Avena longiglumis. Next base: position 183,949,386 of record CP125974.1, on the reverse strand, counting down.
CACCCCAGGCACCCCCTCGGCCTCCCTCTGCACCTATAAGTTGCCTTTCGACCTAAAAACCTAGGGGGGTTCGATAGTTTTCCAGAAAGAGTTCCACTCCGCCGCCGCCACCAGAAACCAAGATTCGGATCCAGAAACTCTATTCTGGCACCCTGTCGGGATGGGGAATTTGGAGAGGATCATCGCCATCGTCATCACCAACACATCTCCATCAACCACCGATGTTTCCTTCATCCATGAGGGAGTAATCCTCCATTGTAGGCTTGGGGATGGTAGGGATTGGATGAGTTCTATCATGTAATCGAATAAGATCTATTAGGGCATATTGCCTAGTATCTCTATTAGTGCTATTTGACTTTGTTGCAACTTGTTGTGCTTAATGCTTGTCACTAGGGCCCGAGTGCCATGATCTCAGATGTGAACTTATTATTGAATCATTATGATAGTATTGTTTGTGATCTTATCTGCAAGTTGTGTACACATATCATTGTACGGATCCAAAGGCCCCAAAGTGACAATAATTGGGACAACCGGAGGGGATGGCTGTGGTGTGAGGATCGCATGTGTTCAGGGATTGTTAATGCTTTGCTCTGGTGCTCTATTAAAAGGAGCACCTTAATTGCCAGTAGTTCCCTAGAGGCCCCGCTGCCACGGGCTGTCTGGACAGAAGATGTTGTGCAAGTTCTCATAGCGAGCACGTATGAATATATTTGGGGAACGTGCCTAGGATTGTTTAGTACTTAGATGCTTATTATTATTTATCTGCAATGCCCTAGATCTTGAAGTTACATGTTTAGACTCGTCTATGCAACGCCCGTCCATCCATCCCTATGCCTACCGCACTCGAATCCCACTGTTACCGTTACTGTTACTATTGCTCCTGTTTCACTATTGCTGTTGCTACTACCAAACTGTTTCTACTGATAAAGTTCTGTGAGCAAGAACCATTTCTAGGTGCAGCTGAACTGACAACTCAGTTGTTAAGGCTTGCAAGTATTCTTTGGCTCCCCTTGTGTCGAATCAATAAATTGGGTAATACTACCCGCGAAGACTGTTGCGATCCCCTACACGTGTGGGTCATCAAGAATATACGGCCACTATCTTTGAAGATAAAGAGTCCCCCACAAAGAGCAATAACTAACTGTCCTAACTCTGACGAAACTGAATCATAAACAACTAACTCCTGAAACTGAATCCTGCGCTGAATTAGTACAGGATCTACTAGCACTATAAGGGATTTCATCATGAAATATATTGGTACTACGAGAGGGATTTCAATAAATCGATAAGCAAAGTTTGTACCTGATTCGTCCGACGACATCTCCATTCGATGGGATTGCGACCGCCCTTCGGACAAGGTAGCGACGACGAGGCATGGGCTGGCAAGGAGGGTGGTGGAGGCATGGGCTGGCAAGGAGAGGGGCTATGGTGGTGTCGCAGTCACACGAGAGGCGTAAAATACATTGGGATAGGGTTTGAGTGGCAGCGGCCGGTGGGCTAGGGTTTGAGTGCCGGTGGCCGACGAGATAGGGTTTGAGTGGCGACTGACAATGGGATAGGAAATATGAACATATTAGTTCCCTGAAGAACAAGTAGGCAGTGGGTGATGACCGTCCAAGGAAGATCCAATGAACGAGATAAATCCGGAGTTGGTTCCAATCCGGAGTGTGTGGATAAATTCGGAGGCCCAAATTTAGTTTTATCAATATTTTTTAATAAATATTTCTCTAGACTTGCGAATTTTAATCATATAACTTAACATACCACACAATATTGAAAATGTGATTTTTTTCAGAATATGAAAAAACATTTCCTATTTGTTCATAATATTTTACATTTGTTCATTTTTATTTTTAATAAAGTCTAAAATTACTTAGATAATTATGAAACTTGTTATTTGTTCATTTTATGGTATCTAGATTGTGTAGTAAAAATATTAGTCAATTCTAAAACACTCTCACCAATGTTACTTTGTAACGAGTACATCAACAACACAAGTATCATACCTACTAGTGTGAACTCCAAAGTTTGTACTACGTCGTGTACTTTTTTTAGAGTATCAACTTATTTCTTGGCATATGAATTCATTTCACGCTACTAATCACATATTCACCTTTTATTGCCTTTTAATTTTGAATAATTTGCAAGTTTTAGACATTTTCCTAACCCGAAGTGTCCGAATAAATCCGGGGTGTCCATACTTTGCTCTTTTATAGCAGGCCGAGGCATGCTGCCTTTTAGAGACGGTTAAATATTTTGACAGTCTGCGAGAATCTGGATCCAAATATTTTGAAGCGGTGACGACAAAATCAAAATTTTGGAAAAAATGGGGGGACATGGCATCTTTTTATCATTCGCCCGCCTGGCTGGCCTGACCCGCACTGTTCAAACCCTCGCCGCCGCCCTTTCCCTGCCGCTCCTCCCCGCTGCCTTCGTTCCGCTTGTGCTCCTCCCCGTCGCCATTTTTCCACTGTTGCTCTTCCATGTCACTGTCCTCCCCACTGCAGGCCACTCTCCCTCGCACGCAGATGTAGCGACTTCCACACCGACCATTCCACCCCCTTCTCCACCGCCGCCAACGGGGATTCTCAACGCAATCGCGCGCGTGCTGCTCCATCTCGCTTCCTTGATCCTCCCCGATGTCGGGCTCCCTTGTGCCCTCGTCGCTCGGGCGTTCTCACCGCTTAGTAGAAGACGTGGTTGACAATACCGAGGACATCCACGAAGAGCCAGAGTCACTGTCAAGCCAGACACGGTGAGAGTCTTTGCAAATTTTGTTTTTAGTTATCTTTAGGACCTTTTCCTTTAAAAATAGGATATATTGTAAGCATGTACACATTTTTAATTGTAAGTACATTGTCCTATTATAGTTCAGTAGCAGAAAATGGTTTAGTCCCAAGTATTAAGAGCTCCTAATATAATTCTTACACAATGAAGTACATTTTTTAGTTAATATACTATTATTTTGTGTGTTATCTCATATATATATATTGATTTTCTACATAAGCAGGAGTGACTCTGACCCACCACCATCGATATCTACATGAACCAGAAGGGGAAAAACTGAAAAGGTGACAGCCGTGGGAAATCAAGTAGATCGGAGTGTAAGTTCACCGTGACACACATCAATCTGAAAAATGGTGGTCCGTTAAAGACGGATAATGCAAGAAAAAAAGTTCTCGAGGCTTTGTAGGGTTGTGGCACGAGAACGAGTGCCCATCACCATTACGGATTGGAGGAAATTATCGAATATCGCTCGTGATTCAGTCAAGAAAGAGATTCTCTAGTATTTCACCACCCGAGAGAAGGACTTGCCACGTCTTGAGCGAGCGGCTTTAATTCTCGCATGCAAGGCCTCGAAGGAATGGAAGTCTAGGCTCGTGACGGAGTTCGTGGATACAAAGAATAGCCCCCTTCATATGTACCCACAGACCATCCAAGAGGCTTGGGATGAGTTTGTGGCGCAACAAAGGTCCACGAAGTTAAAAAAGAGTATAAAAGCGAGAGAGCACACCCTATTATTCAAGAACCACCATAGAATGGGGACTGCTAGGTATGCGGGCATCGCCCATAAATGGGAACAACAACATTTAAAGGCAGAGGCAGCCGGACTACCAAAACCATTTGGAGATATTAGAGATGAGAGGGCAAGAGACTGAACTAGAGTAAGGGCTAAATGTGATAAAATGACGGGCGGTGTGCTAGCTTTAGTTAGGACCAAGGACATCGAAGCATATGGAAAATTGGTTAGGCTTCACATGTTAGCTAGAATTGATGATTATTTCATCACCAAATTCACCTTTTGGTCTAAAGGATTCATTAATTTGTTTTATAGGAGAATAAGGATGTTGAGAAGGAAGAGGGCATCTTCAAGGGAGATGTCCTTATAACGGTGTTGGGACTAGAGCACCATGGTCACACGAGGGGTTAAGTTCCATTGCCCCATGGAAAACAAGACGCAATTGGAAGTTGGAGGACAAGCATGCTTGCAAAAAATCTAAAAGGAGCTTTATAAAAAAGAGATACGAGAAAAATATGAAAGATGAAATACTTGCAGAGGTAAGAATGGAATTGGAATTGATGGGTCATCCCGTTCCACCGCCTCTTGTCCTGCAGACTCCTCCATTTCCGAGCAATTTTGCTTCTTCCCAACTCGTCATCGGTTCTAGTACTGACACTAATACAAACGCTAACGTGATCAGCTATCCTTATGATCACATAGAGGTAATTAAACCCATTGATAATGAAAAGCATGTATTACATCAAATGAATTATGCATTGTCATATGTCATGCTAGTTGACCTAATACTTTTTTGTAGGTATCCATCGTCTACCAGCTAGTAGCGAGGAAAGTCGGCTCGGGTCAACCTGACTCGGCTGCTTGGGCGCTAGTGCATCAACCAACCAAAGGAAAGATGATACACAACTTTCCTCTCGGCGAAGGTTTTGCTAGGGTCATCATTGATGATTTCCAAGAGGGATGCAATGAGATCGCTTTCCCGATCCCTCCCAATGAAGAAATCACGACTCTGATTGAGGCGAAGGGCACCTTCATCCAGTGGCCAAAGAAAGATATCCTTCTTGAAAAGCCAGCTATCCTGACCTTGACATACCTCTCACCAATAACATTGACTCCCAACATCAAGGAAGCACCGGTTTTTCAAGATGATGATGATCATTTAGTTATCGAATGAATCAGTACCCCACAAAGACCTCAATCAGTGTTGATGTGCTAGCTCCAACAAATACGACGCACTACTCACAAGAAGTGCCACCCCCACAAAATAAGTTGCCCCCAAGACACTGTTGCTCGCCCCCCAGAATATGCCCCTGCCCCCAAATATGTCGCCCTGCTGGAATATGCTGCTCCCCCAGGATATTACATCACAGATAGTACGACCTACTCCTGATGTTAGAGATATGCCCAAGAGGCAATAATAAAAGTAATTATTACTACTCCCTCCATCCCAAGGCTTAAGGCCTATATTATTTTTGAAAAGTCAAACCAACTAAACTTTGACCAAACGTTTAGAAAAAACTACCAATAAACATGATATTTTGTACACATCATATGAAAATATATTTCATTATCTATATAATGATATTGATTATGTATTTTGCATATTAATAATTTTTGATAAAAACTTGGTCAAACTTGACATAGTTTGACTTTTCAAAAAAATATAGGCCTTAAGCCTTGGGATGGAGGCAGTATATCTTTGTGTTTATGATAAATGTTTACATTCATTATATAACTGCATTAACTAGAAACATTAATACTTGTGTGATTTGTAAACTTGTTAGAGTCCCTAGTAAAGCCTCTTTGTAATACTAGCTTGTTGGTTAATAGATGATCATGGTTTCCTGATCATGAACATTGAAATGTTATTAACAACAAGATCATATCATTAGTAGAATGGTACGATGGACATACTCCTATAGATAAGCGTAGCATAAAGATCAAGTCATTTCAATAGTTCGTTTGCTATAAGCTTTCAGATACATAGTAAGCTAATTCCTTCGACCAATGAGATCATGTTAATCACCATCACTGGATGGATGCTTTAATGACATCAAACACCACTTCGTAACTGGGTGGTTATAAAGGTGGCATTGAGTGTTCAGAAAGTATGTATTGAGGCACATGGATCAAGAGTGGGATTTGTCCATCCATATGACGGATAAATATACTCTAGCACCTCTTGGTGGAATGCCATCCAATTAGCTTGCAAGCATGTGACTGGCTCACAAGGGATCACATATCACAGGAACGAGTAAAGAGTACTTATCGCTAATAAGGTTGAACTAGGTATGCAGTGATACCGACAATGAGACCTCGGATAAGTAAAGTATCGCGAGACAAAGGGAAATTGGTATCGTATGTAAATGGTTCATTCGATCATGAAGTAATCATAGAAATATGTGGGAGCCATATGAATTTCTAGATTCTTCTATTGATCGTAGAAGAGTCTCGGTCATGTCTGCATAATTCACGAACCGCAGGGAGACGCACTTAAGGATTCGATGTTGTTTAGTAGATATGGAATGTGAGTAAAATACCGAAAGTTGTTTGGAGTCTCGAATGGGATCCAGGATATCATGAGGAGATCCAGAATGGTCCAGAGAATAAGATTCATATAAGGAAAGTCCAATTCCAGAGTTCGGAAATGGTTCCATTGTTTTCACCGGAATGTTCTAGAAGGGTCTAGAAGGTTCACCGATCCGGAAAGGTAAGGGTACATGGATGTGTCATGACAAAGTGGAATGATTGCATCGTGTCCTAGGTCACTTGGATGGACACTTGGAAGAGAGAAATCAAACACTAGTTTGAAAGTCAAAAATAAGGCAAGTTTGAAAAAGTCAAACTGGGACAATGGTTACATGGTGGAGGGAGGAGAGAAAACCTTCTCTCCCTCCACCGTCGGCCAAGGAGAGGGAGTTGGGGGAGGAATCGGCCTCGCCCTTCCCAAAACGACTCTCCCTCTCATAAAATGAGGGGAGGGGGCTGCCTCTCCACACAACCTAAAACCCTAGCCCCAAGCCACCGCCGCCCTAGAGCCGCCGCCGCATCAAGTCGCCGACGCCGCCCTAGCTGCCGCTGGACACCACCTCCTCCCCTCGGCCTCTAAATTTATTTTTCAACGATCCCCTCTTCTACTCCATCATACTCACTTTGGTTTAGGCGAAGCCCTATGAGATCTCCCCTCTAAACTCCGACACCACGCCGTCGTGCTGCCGGAATCGCGAGGATAGAGCTACAACCTCTGCTGTCTGTTGGAACAAGGGAGAGGAAGGTATTCATCGAGTACCAAACGTGTGACCGACAGCGGGAGTGCTGCCGGAACGCGGCGTCGGAAGGATCGTCTACGCGATCTTGAGATCGACAAGTGAATGACTACATCACCCACGAGAATCTGCTATCGTTAACCGCTTTGGAATCTTCGAGGGTGAGTACTCTATCGACTCGTTGCTACGATCTAGTAGATAGATCTTGGCTTGTGTGTGTTGATGCATTAGATTTTTTTGTTTTCCATGCTATGAACCCCTACAGTGGTATCAGAGCCGTGTCTATATATATATTTGTTGCACGAGTAGAACACAATGGTCATTGTGGACGGTGGTGCTTTTATTATCAATTTCTTCTTGTGTACTTTGCATCTTGTGGGATGGTGGGATGAAGCGGCCCGGGCTAACCTTACATGACATTGTTCATGAGACTTGCTCCACACTCGACATGCAACTTGTATTGCATAAGTGGATTTGCGGGTTTCTGTCTCTCCCATCATAGTGAAGATTCAATTTACAATGGGCACTTGATAGTTCAAGCATCAACATTATGGTTCTTGTTGGTAAGTTAAAATGGTACTTATTAAAAGCCCCAAACCACGTAAAATATGCAAAGAAAATTAGAGGCGTCTAACTTTGTTTTGTAGGGGTATGCTGTGATGTGATATGGCCATGATTGTGATTATATATGATGTATGAAATGATCCTTATTGTAAGTCAGCAACCGGCAGGAGCCTTATGGTTGTCTTTTAATTTCGTTAAGACCTGCGTGTCTATTATTCAAAGTAGTTGTAATAGTTGATGCTGGTGGACGACAACCATGGAGTGGTGCCATTGACCTTGACGCCACACTGGTGAGGATGGAGATCATGTTCGTGCTTGAAGATAGAGATCGGAAGCACAAGAAGAAAGGCCATATCATATCACATATTATGAATTGCATGTGATGTTAATCCTTTTATGCATCTTGTATTTCTTAGATCGCGACGGTAGCATTCTAAGATGATACCTCTCACAAAATATCAAGAAATAAAGTGCTCATCCTTAGTTAGCACTGTTACCAAGACTCGTTGTTTCGAAGCACCATGTGATTATCAGGTGTGCTAGAATCAACGTATGCATACAATGGGAGTAAGCCAGATTTGCTCATGCGGAAACTAAGGTTAATCTTGACGAGCCTAGAATATATAGACATGGTCTCGTTACACGGATCACCAAAAGGTAAAGCATGAGTCATATAGTAGATATGATGAACATGTTGATTGTTCGCCTTTGAAACTACATCATCTCTCGTGATGATCGGATTTGATGTAGTGGATTTGGTTCATGTGATCACTAAAACAATGTGAGGGATATTTTTTGAGTGGGAGTTCACCTATATTAATTTAAGTATTAGTTAGAACTCAATTTTTCATAAACTTAGTCTAAATTATTGCAGATATGTTGTAGATCAATGGCGCCCCCTGCCGTCAATTTTAATGCGTTCCTAGAGAAACAAAAGTTGAAAAACAATGGAAGCAACTTTGCGGATTGGTTCCGCAATTTGAGGATTGTCCTCAATGCCGGTCAGTTAACCTATGTGCTGGATGCACCGCTGGGTGACCACCTACAGATGACGCTACCGATGAGGTGAAAAATGTTTACCGCACTCGGAAAAATCAGTACTCCATAGTTCAGTGTGCTATCTTGTATGGTTTGGAATCAGAGCTTCAAAAGGGTTTTGAGAACTTTGACCCACATGATATTGTCCGTGGACTCAAAATGATATTTGAGGCTCATGCGGCAGTTGAGAGTTATGAAGCTTCTAAAAAGTTTTTTAACTTCAAGATGGATGATGGAAGCTCCCTTAGTGAGCATGTGCTTAAGATGTCGGGGCACACAAATAAGATCTATAGCTTGGGCATAATAATTCCTAATGCTTTGGCGATTCATCGTGTCCTCCAATCACTACCACCAAGTTACAAGAACTTTGTGATGAACTACAACATGCAGCGCATGGATAAGACGTTGTCCGAACTCTTCTCTATGTTGAAGTATGCAGAAGTGGAGATCAAGAAAGAGCACCAAGTGTTGATGGTTAATAAGACCACCAATTTCAAGAAGCATGGCAAGCCTAAGAAAAAGGGAAACTTAAAGAAGGGCAGTAAGAAAGCTACCGCGCCGACGAAGAAGACCAAGGTTGGGCCTAAGCCTGATACTGAGTGCTTTTACTGCAAGGGAGAAGGTCATTGGAAGCGGAATTGCGCCAAGTACTTGGCGGATCTGAAGAACGGCAACATCAAGAAGAAAGGTATATCCGATATACATGTTATTGACGTGTATCTTTCTAGTAATCGTAGTAGTGCCTAGGTATTTGATACTGGTTCGGTTGCTCATATTTGTAACTCGAAACAGGTGTCCTAGAATAAACGGAGACTAGCGAAGAACGAGGTGACAATGCGTGTTGGAAATGGATCAAAGGTTGATGTGATCGCGGTCGGAACGCTACCTATTCATCTACCATCGGGATTAGTTTTATACTTAAATAATTGTTATTTGGTGCCTGCGTTGAGCATGAACATTATATCCGGATCATGTTTATTGCTAGATGGTACTTGTTTAAGTCCGAGAATAATGGTTGTTTGATTTATATGAGTAATATCTTTTATGGCCATGCATGTGGCATCCCGCAAAACCACTACTAGAAAATCGCGTTGAATTTGTGCATTGCATCGTCATCATCATGCATTGTTTGCCAAAACTATGTTTGCAAAGCCCGTGTTGTTTTCTAAACGCCCCTCTTTATTCAAACCTCAAAACCGGGTCCCCGGAATATTTTGTTTTGCCCGAGATCGGTTTGCAAAAACTTTGTTTGAAATAAATAAAATATTTAATTTATTTTAATAGGGGCAGCCGAGCGGGCCGATTGACCCGATCGACCACCCCAGGAAATAATAAACGGTCCACCTGGACACCCCCAACAAAATCCTAAGTGCACCAACTAGTCTACCCATCCCAACCCTCCACCTCACCCTGGCCACTCCCCTTGCGCCACCTCACCCCCTCCTCTTCCCCCACCAATCACCATGCGCCACCTAGCCCCTCTCCCTATCCCTTTCTACCCTCTCTCTCTTCCCTGTGGCCCCATCTCTCCCTGGCCCATCCCAACCGCAGCCAACCCACACCTACCAACCCCCACTCCTGCAGCCCCCTGGTCACACGGCACATGCCTTGCACAGCGCCCCCCCACCTCCCTGTCACCCACACGCCCGCCCACCACCACGCACTCCCACGCACGCGTCCCGACCCGGCCTCGCGACCGCCCTCGTCCTTATCCCTTTCCTCTGCTACCTTCCGCCCTAAGCCTCGCCACTGCCGCCACCGCCCAGCGCCCAGCCCCATCCTCCGCGACCCGCCCCTCCTCCTCCTCCCGTGGCCGCCGCCCGCAGCGCCTCGCCACCGCCTCCTCGGCCGCCCCCTCTCCTCCGCGGTGCCAAGCCCCGCCGAGCCGCGCCCGGCCGAGCCGCCGCCGCCTGTAGCTCCCTCCTCGCCGCCTCCTCTCCCTCCCGCGTGTCCCTGCCCCGCCGGTCCCCCTCCCGAGCCACCGCCACCGTCCAGACCCTCCTCCCTTGGCGCCGTCTTGACCCGGCTCTGCCCCAGTTCCTCGACGCTGAAGCTCTCCTTGAGCCCGCCTCCGGTCTCTCTCCCTGCGCCGGCCCGCTCCTCGTCGAGTTCTCCGAGCCACCGCGGCCTCCCCTTCTCCAGCGCCTACGCCACCGCCTCGAAGCCAGCTCCGGCTCCCCGCCCCGACGTCCTCCTCCACCGCCGGCGTCCCTCTGCCTCGAGCCTCGCTGCTCCCTGCACCTCCCTCTGCGCCGTGTAGGTGCCCCGCTGCCAAGCCCGGCCCCTTCTGCTCTGTCCTTGGTGGGCCCTAGGCTGCGCGAGCCCGCCTTGTCCGCCACCTCCCCGCAGTCCCTCCTTTTTCATCGAGCATCGTCGCCATCCGTTCAAGACCTCCCCCGACAATGAAGTCGGAACCACCCAGGCCGCCGACATGGAACCCGAAGGCGATGACTCGGGATCGATAAGATCTTCTTAGACGCCGAGAACCCACGGTACCCGAAGGCCGAACCCGGCGCCGCTCCAAGATCCCCTTCCCGGAGTTGATGACCCGATGACGCCAAGATCTACATCACGGATCCGCCGGGCGAGACCTCGAAGGCCATCGACGCGTGAAGATGTAACCTCGAATTCGAGGAGATCGGCAGAACTTCTACGGACCCTCGGGATGACAAGTTCTTCACCCCAGGGCGACAAGGCCTCATCACGGATTTCAAGACCCCGACATCGAAACGACAAGATCGGCGTCATAACACCCGAAGACCACAGGTGTGACAAGTACCGCTTCCCGGACGCCAAGACCGACCCGATACGCCGGCCCGACAAGACCTTCGCAACGACAAGATCGACCCCGACCTGGGTGGAGTCGAAGACCGTCAAGTACTTCTTCCCGGGACGCAAGATCTACCCCGTTACCGAGAACGTTCCCGCGAGACCGCTACCGTCGAACCCTGGACCCCGAGACCGACCCCGAACCCCGGAACCCCAAGATCGTCGAGCCCCCTCTGATGTGTGACCCCTTTCCTCGAACCCTATTTTACAACATAATAACAACTTGTTGCATATTGAATTGTCATTCATCTCGCATGCATATCTGTGGTTTGGGGGCCTTATGCCGATTCACCTAATAAATAAATATGGGGCCCATATGCGGGCAAATCTAGCCTTATATTGGCCTCATTTAAACATGTGTAGCGAACCGGTGAAACTTTCTGCCTTGTTAAACAACATTTAATTGCGGGGGTTCTAAGCAACTTGAACCATATACTATTTGTCGGGACCCCGGTTTCGCTTAATAGGACCTAATTGCATCGCATCTTGGCCATGTCATTCATCATACATGCATCATGCCGATCTTCTGCCGTGTATTAAATATTGCATCCGGTGTTCCTTTTAGTGTTTTGCTTCTTCGCGGATAAGGCCGTTGAGTTGATGTGAGCTTCGCCCCGATCTTCGGATGAACCCTTCGACAATGTTTTCAGGCGAGCATCTCCCCCTTTCTACCTATCTTACTTTTATAGTAGTTTACTCCTTCCTATGATCTATTGCTATCTGTGTTGCGATGCTCTAGTTTTCGTACCCGTGAAATCTCTTGCAGCCCTATATTGCCTTGGACACATCCTATTACCTGTTGTTTGGTAGATAGTGGACTTGCGCGTCGTAGTTGCTTGCTCGAGTGTTGATGTGAGTCGTCATATGCCACAGTTGCTGATGTATTGCCGCATGTTGATGTTGGAGATGACTCTAGTTTTATTTATCGTCACTTTAATTTCTGTTTAACAACTAAAATTGAAATAAGCAGAGGCATCGGTGGGTGATAGAAAATATTTGGTTTCCGAACGCCCACTTGTGTCCCGTAAGACCCCGAGTACTTGATACCTGTTCCTTGTTTTATCGCGCTATCCACATTCGGGGAGTATGGGATCCCCCTAAGCCAGAGCTTGATTCAGTCTTATTTCTTGGGGCCACAAACTAGTTTGAGGTTTTATTTACGATCCTGTACTTATGCCATGCTACTTTCTGTATTTAAATTGTGCGAGGCACCCGTCTGTTAGGATCATGGCACGATTCATGATGTCGACAAGCCCAGCCACACTTTCGGGTTCCCGATCGTTCACACCGTCCCCCATAACCTTGAGCCCGTCTCGGGGTCATTTGGCTTCGTTAGGGATCTAAGGGGTGGCCCCGAAATATTTCTGAATCTTGTGATTGTTCGATCGTGAAAGCCTCGTTGGGTTTTGATTTGGTTTTTCCGAGGTTGATCGAGCGTGTGTTGCTATTGGTGCACCCCGGCCGGGTAAAACTTTCTGAAAGCCGTGTCCGCGGATATGGACGACTTGGAGCACAGTATCTCGATCATAGACAAGCATAACTAAAGTTTACTGCTATAAATTTGACTTATAATGACTAGTAATCAGCTTCACTATAATGGAATGGCTAATTAATACTGCCCACAATTGCTTGTTTGGTTATCGCGTGCGACAATTGTATCTGACTAGTAAATCTTGCAACTACAACGGAATGGCTGAATAAAAGTACCAACAACTGCTGGGTTTATGGGTTATCTCATGATAAATGTATCTGACTAGTAAGTGCTGCCACTATAACGGAATGGTCAACTAAAAGTGCCCACTGCTTATTTTATCAGGATGAATATCTATATCTGACTAGTAAAGTGCCGCAACTATAACCGGATAAGTAAAACTGCCAACCGTGTGAGTTCCTCGGTTGACTTCCTCGTTTGGTCTCGAGGGGGAAACACCAGGATGGGTTTGTTTGGTGTTAGTATCAGGTTGGATCCGGATAGGTCATTCTTACCCCTCTCTGATAACCGCCAGTTGTATCGAGTCTCTATAGGTTGTTTAGTGCATGCTGCCGCTGCCGCTTCAGTCCACCATACCTATGTAGGCGAGGACCGCCGAATTCTAGCCTCGCCGTGTCTTGGCCTCGATCGACGCTCCTTCTTTTCCTTTGCCCTTGTCGGCACCCCTTTTGTTTAAGCGGTTTTGAGATCGACGCGTTAGCGAGGTTACCCTTCCGGCTTGGCTCGAGGGTTATGGACGCCATTGGTTATTCTTCGAGGCTCTTAGCCCCATTTGCATCTTGTCCGTAGTTGGACGCTATATCGCTTTTCAAGGTGATTTGGATCTTGTATATTATATCTGTATTCTTGACTCTTTGAGTCATTATATATATATCTGTGGGTCCCATCGAGGACTGTTGTGTAATGTTATTACTTCGTTTTCCACCCGCACGAAAGTGCCTGGTGGGCACCTTTGAATCGTTTCTATGCGGGTTTGGTGAATTTTACCCAAATTTGCATAGGTCCGATTCTGAGGGTGTTACAATGCACCTTTTAATAGATGGTCTATTCTTGTTGAATCTCAGTTGTAGTGATACACATGTTCATAATATAGATGCTAAACGTTTGAAATTGAATGATAATTCTACATACATGTGGAACTGTCGTCTTGGTCACATTGGAGTGAAGCGTATGAAGAAATTCCATTCCAATAGACTTCTTGAATCACTTGATTTCGAATCACTTGAAAGATGTGAAGCATGTCTGATGGGTAAAATGACTAAGACTCCATTTTCTGGTATGATAGAGCGAGCTATGGACTTATTGGAAATCATACATACGATGTATGCGGCCCGATGAGTGTAGCATTGCGCGGTGGTTATCGTTATGTTCTTACTTTCATAGATGACTTGAGTAGGTATGTGTATATCTATTTCATGAAACATAAGTCTAAAAATTTCGAGAAGTTTAAGGAATTTCAAAGTGAAATAGAGAATTAACATACCAATAAGATTAAATTTCTACAATCTTATCATGGAGGTGAATATCTAAGTTACGAGTTTGGTGAGAAGTTGAAAAAATGTGGAATACTTCCACAATTGACACTACCGGGAAGACCACAACGTAATGGTGTGTCCGAACGTCATAATCGAACTCTCTTACATATGGTTTGTTCTATGATGTCACTTACAGATTTACCTTTGTATGCCTCAGCCATAGGATCTATCATGTATGACATGCTATGTACTAGACCCGACAATGCTTATGTTGTTAGTTTAACTAGAAGATATATAAGTGATCTAGGAGTTGATCATTGGGCAACATTCAAAAACATCCTTAAGTACTTGAGAAGAACTAAGGATATGGTTATTTCTTATGGAGGTGATGAACAACTCGTTATTAATGGTTACATTGATGCTAGTTGGAACACCGATCTGGATGATTCTAAATCTCAATCTGGATACGTATTTACATTGAATGGTGTAGCAGTGAGATGGAGGAGTGCAAAGCAAAGCGTTGTGGAGAGATCTTCAACTGAATCAGAATACATAGCTTCTTGGGAGGCTTCACAAGAGGAGATATGGATGAAGGAGTTCATTACGGAGCTTAGTGTGGTTCCCATTGCGCTGGACCCAATGTGTATCTACTGTGATGACATGGGCGCCATATCCAATGCGCATGAGCCAAGGTCACACAAGAAGCTGAAACATATCAAGATACATTTTCACGCTATTCGAGAGCAAGTCCAAGATGGTGACATAAAGATTTGCAAAGTACACATAGATCTGAATGTGGCAGATCCGTTGACTAAACCTCTCCCAAGGGCAAAACATGACTAGCACCAAACCTCCATGGGTGTTCGGTATATTACCATGTAATCTAGATTATTGACTCTAGTGCAAGTGGGAGACTGTTAGAGATATGCCCAAGAGGCAATAATAAAATTAGTTATTATTATATCTTTGTATTTATGATAAATGTTTACATTCATGCTATAACTATATTAACCATAAACATTAATACTTGTGTGATTTGTAAACTTATTAGAGTCCCTAGTAAAGCCTCTTTGTAATACTAGCTTGTTGGTTAATAGATGATCATGGTTTCCTAATCATGAACATTAAGATGTTATTAACAACAAGATCATATCATTAGTAGAATGGTATGATGGACATACTCCTATAGATAAGCGTAGCATAAAGATCAAGTCATTTCAATAGTTTGTTTGCTATAAGCTTTCAGATACATAGTACCCTAATTCCTTCGACCATGAGATCATGTCAATCACCATCACCAGATGGATGCTTTGATGACATCAAACACCACTTCATAACTAGGTGGTTATAAAGGTGGCATTGAGTGTTCGGAAAGTATGTGTTGAGGCACATGGATCAAGAGTGGGATTTTTCCATCCATATGACGGATAGATATACTCTAGGCCCTCTCGGTGGAATGTCATCCAATTAGCTTGCAAGCATGTGACTGGCTCACAAGGGATCACATATCACATAAACGAGTAAAAAGTACTTATCGGTAACAAGGTTGAACTAGGTATGCAGAGATACCGGCGATCAGACCTCGGATAAGTAAAGTATCACGAGACAAAGGGAAATTGGTATCGTATGTAAATGGTTC
The DNA here is from genome assembly GCA_030063025.1 of Avena longiglumis. Lineage (NCBI taxonomy): Eukaryota > Viridiplantae > Streptophyta > Magnoliopsida > Poales > Poaceae > Avena > Avena longiglumis. Next base: position 183,933,563 of record CP125974.1, on the reverse strand, counting down.
ATTCGATCACGAAGTAATCGTAGAAATATATGGTAGACATATGAATTTCCAGATTCCTCTATTGGTTATAGATTAGAGAAGAGTCTCGGTCATGACTGCATAATGCACGAACCATAGGGAGACACACTTAAGGATTCGATGTTGTTTAGTAGATATGGAATGTGAGTAAGAAGATCGAATGTTGTTAGGAGTCTCGGATGGGATCCAGGATATCACGAGGAGATCTGGAATGGTCCGGAGAATAAGATTCATATATGGAAAGTCCAATTCCAGAGTTCGGAAATGGTTCCGTTATTTTCACTGGAATGTTCTAGAAGGGTCTAGAAGGTTCACCGATTCGGAAAAGGAAGGGTACATGGATGTGTCATTACAAAGTGTAATGATTGCATTGTGTCCTAGGTCACTTGGATGGACACTTGGAAGAGAGAAATCAAACACTAGTTTGAAAGTCAAAAATAAGGCAAGTTTGAAAAAGTCAAACTAGGACAATGTTTACCTGGTGGATGGAGGAGATGAAACCTCCTCTCCCTCCACCATCGACCAAGGAGAGGGAGTTGGGGGAGGACTCGGCCTCCCCCTCCCCAAACCGCCTCAGGGAGGGGGCTGCCCCTCTCCACACAACCTAAAACTCTAGCCCCAAGCCGACCCCGCCCAAGTCGCCGCCGCTGCCGCCCTAGCGCCACCGCCGCCACCGCACCAAGTCTCCGACGCCGACCACCACCTCCTACCCTCGGCCTCTAAACCTAGTTGCCGAGGATCCCCTCTTTTACTCCATCATACTCGCTCTGGCTTAGGCGAAGCCCTGCGGGATCTCCTCTCTAAACTCTGACACCATGTCGTCGTGCTGCCAGAATCGCGAGGAGAGAGCTACAACCTTCGCTGCCTGCTGGAACAAGGGAGATGAAGGTATTCATCGAGTAACGAACGTGTGACCGACTGCGGGAGTTCTGCCGGAACGCAGCGCCAGAAGGATCGTCTACGCGATCTTGAGATCGACAAGTGAACGACTACATCACCCACAAGAATCTGCTCTCGTTAACCTCTTTGGAATCTTCGAGGGTGAGTACTCTATCAACTTGTTGCTACAATATAGTGATAGATCTTGGCTTGTGTGTGTTCATATGGTAGAATTTTTTTGTTTTCCATGCTACGAACCCTACACATGATACCCTCGCTAGTGTGCCCAAAGCTAAAGAAACTGAAGAGGCGGCCCCACCAGTATGGCCACCAAGACCAGGGTTGGCATGCCAATTACTCCAATGAATAAGGTGTTGCTGTCACAAGTGCCCCCTGCAGCCCCAAAGATAGCCGAGAAACTAGTGCTTGTAGATGCCGTAAAATACCCTTGTATTGTGCCCAATGCTAAAGACACCACACCTATTTTGGCCGCCAAGGGGGTGCCACCAGCTCCAGCTAGGCTCACGCGCTCAAATGCGTTTTCCAAGCCTACAGGGAACCCTCGAGCTCTTGTGAACACCAAAGCTACCACGGGCAAGGCCAAAAATAATGGCAGGACTATAAAATGCAAAGACCAAGCAGCATTCACTGGTTAATCTTGCTGATGCAGACCTTAGTCAAATGGACACGCAGCAGATGCAAGCATTCTTTGAGGGGTCTGTAAGGTGGGGAGACCCAGATACACGAGACGTTTCATAATCCTGGGGGAAAAGTAATAAAAGGTGATGTTAGTAATATTGAGGCTGAACTTGGCAGTGACATTGCATTGTTTGACAAAAACTTTGTGGATAATTCCAAGAAGACAGAGAGCAAGCGAGAAACTAGAATATACGCTCGCTTCCCTGCTAAAACCTTTCACCATCATGACAATAGTGATGCTGCCACTTTCCCCTTGAGTTGGAAGGACTTGTACCTGGCTATGAATATGGATACCTTCGACATCTACACAATGAGATGCATGCAATTGTGAGTATTTAAAAATCAATATATCAGTATATATCTATGCATGCATGATTCTAGCTACTAGCTATCTATACAATTTTAAATTTGTTCATATATATGTGTGTTTGTATGTAGGTTATTATTTATGAGAGGCAGGACCTATAAGCATAAAATATTGTTCATTGACCCTGTCATTTCTTCGAATGTGTGCATGGATAGTAACGAAAGGAATGTCGAGGATTACATCATCAACGTGTTGGAGAAGAGAAAAGATTAGGAACAAATTCTATGGCCTTCTCATAAAGAGTAAGCTAACTTAATTACTACCTCATCCTCGTTTACAAATTCGAGTGGTTTCATCCAACTAATAATTGGTTCAACTTTTAGTTTTCACTGGATTCTATTGCTATCTACTTCTGGATAGCCATATCCATTATCTCGATTATTATCATTATAAAAGGAATGAAAATTATGATGATGTGCGGAGGCTTATTGACAGGTGATTTAATACTTTCATCTGCATAATAAAATTGATATACATCCTGGTTTCATAATGATGTATTTTTTGTCTTCCTGCTTTTAGATCGTTAGAAGTATTTTGTTTGAAAGAAGGAAATGCAAGCAAGAACTATAAAGAGCTAACCCATCAGATGGGTCAATCGGTTAGTTTCTACCAGCATTTGTACACATATATAGATGCATGCATGTTAAATATATTGTCTTGTTAATATGGTCATTTCCACATATGCTCTATTTCAGTGCCACCACCAGCCTCCACCAATGCATCTTTGTGGCTACTATGTTTTCCAACATATGAGCATCATGATGGCCAACCTAGTTCTTTCTAGACCAGAACAATTGGAATGCAAAAATTATGTTATTTTTATTGAAATATTATTCTTATTGGTATCGGTTTTGATCATGATTTAATTTATGTAGTGTTCACAAATTGAAGAAACGGTACTACCAATGGCCAAGCTAAAAAGATCCACGCAAAGCTTGTTGAATTTCTTGCTCAACAAGTGGTGAAAGGCAACAGAGAGTTCCACGCTGAATCCATGTGAGAGCAAGTATGCCAAACATTGTTATACTAGTCGATTAATGTCCGGGTTGTTGAAACTGTAATACTTGCCATTCCTTGCTAGCTATGTCAATGATAGTGTAGTATACCTTGATTTGTGGTATGTAGTGTACCGTACATTGATTTGTGTGACACATTCCAAAATTAATTTGCGGTAGCTATGTGAGAGTTCTCGATACTTATCTTGACAATAAATATAATATTTGTATTCCAGTTGCATTCCGAATTATTCCGGACTATCCGGATATTATGTCCGCTGGGAAATAGTAACCGAAAGTTGTCTAATACATGTATAAATCACTAGAGTCGGTTGCTTAAAAACGTCGTCTCCGTGTGAAGTGAACTTAGAGACTGTCGGGAAAAAAGGCCATCTCCCACCGGGAAACTCTAAGAGATGGTTGTAGGTTAACTCCGCCTCAGATTGTAGAGGCGGCTGCTATAATAATCAGTCTCACAGAGGAAATTTATTAGAGACAGATGAAACATGAAGCCGTCTCAGGATTGAAACTTATGAAGGCGGCTCATGATAATAGTCGACTCAGGTCATCTGACCATTGGAGACGGTCCATACTAGAGGCCGTCTGAGGGTGAGGAGTTTTTGCAAGCGGTCCTGAATACTAGCCGTCTCTAGATCATCGGTCTTAGAGGTGTTTCTCTTTTTGCACCGTCTGAGATCGTGTATCTTAGAGACGCAAAGAAAAACCGGCTCAGGTAATGTTCTCTTAGAAACTACGCGTTTGAGCTGGAACAAGAAACCGGCTGAGGCCTATGGGAAATTGACGTCTCTAAGTAATGTGTTTATACTAGTGCAGGAAGCACACATATTTGTGAGAGACTGATGGCTCTGAAATTTGCCATATTTCTCCATGTTTAAACATTTTTTTAGTCAATCAATTGATAAAAAACTCTCAATCATTGCCACTAATAACTAATAATTGCTAAGATATGCAAAAATTTGCTTTAAATTATGTTGTGCAGGAAATCACGGGTTTTAATGCCTCAAGAGTCATAACGAAGGAATTTGAGGAAGTACACATGACCAAGTAATTGGGAAGCAAATTCCTAATGTCAGTGCGCGTAACGACCGGCGGTACGGGCAGGGCCCACCCGTATGGGGTGTCAATGGCTTCGTCTCGTCAAACCTTAGAACTTTTGTGAAGACGTCTATATATTTTGAGTCTTCAGCCGCTGCCTAGAGAGCCACCATTCTCAGATGTCATCACATATCACCAAAGGAGATCCACACCATTGTTCATCCATTCCACCATCCATCCCTCCACTAGCCATAGCCATTTCTTTGGACTTCAAAACTTCTTGTGATTTGGCGACCATTGTAAAAATATTTAATTTCAATCTAAGTATTTTGCATAATATTTTATATCCTTGATCTATTTGTTATGAGTGAATAGTCCTCACGGGCTACGGCTTGGGGAGAAACCTCGCAGCAACTATGTGCACCTAATCATGGGAGTATTGTATTTTGTGTGCAATTGAGATTTGTATCTTTTTTCTTTGTCTCGTGTCTCGATATGTGGACTTGTAGATACCCAAGATCCCATAGATTGATAAAGGCTTGAGGTGAGATACTTGGCTAGCGGCGATCTCATAGGAACCCGGATGACAGAAATGGTAGTACAGTCTTCGCTTAGCGCACCATTCAGGATCACAAAAATATCACCACTTAATGCTTTAATCTGTGTTCTTTACTTAATAATCGTTTGTAGACCGTGGCTTCGGTGTGCACTCGGTTGGATTAAGAGGCTATTGCTATGTCCACTGCATCACGGGGGCTTTAGTATATTAGGATGTGTGCCACAAGAGATTATCTTCATTCAAACATTACACATGACTATGCTTATTATCATCTTTTATCCCATATGATGTGCAGCTGCAGTTGGATCTTCAACTCTGGCTTATCTCCATCCATTAATTCAACCCACTATAAAAAGTAAACTAGATTGGTCCAGTAAACTAAGATAAAATAAAGAAACAAAGTCTTAGAGAGACGTGTCCTTTTTATTTCCTTTTAGCATTATTTTTAAGGTTCGATTAAATCTAGGTCTAGACCTAGAGAAAAAACTATTATACTACATCAGTGAATTCGGATCCAAGATATCAGAAACACACGGGAGGACAGACACACTAGTGGAAACGAGGGCTTTTGTTGATCCCGAAAATGGGCTTTAACACCGGTTCTTCTACGAACCGGTGTTAAAGGGGGGGGCCATACCACCGTGGCCTCTGCGGCATTAAAGGAGCCCCCCCTTTAACACCGGTTCGTGGCACGAACCGGTGTTAAAGGTCCTACCGATGGTCGCACCCCTTTAACACCGGTTCGTGGCATGAACCGGTGTTAAAGGGGGGCTATATAAGACACCACCCAGTCCACACACCCCACTCTTCCATTCTTTCACATTTTGGAGCCTAGCAAGAGGGTGTGAAGAGTGCTAGTTTGTGTTTTTCATATGCACTAGAGGTGTTCGGTGAAATGCCCGAGAGCTCAAAATAAGCTTTCTTGTTGCTCTTTCCGTCTCGGTCGAGGTCGGCAACTATAGTTTCATGTGTCATTGATGTACTATATATATAAATGGTCATCTCCCTATTATTTTTGATATATACTACATATTAATGCAGATGATGAATCGCAATGGATGTACGGTGACCGCACTTCCGAGTACATTACGGCCTCCAAAATTTCATTGTTGTGGCTAATGCAAACCGTGGTCACAATGGTTTTATGTGCTTTCCGTGTGTTCACCGTCGAACAAGAAAGACTACTCAAATACGAACCATTCACGCCCACCGCTTCGATCCGGTTTCATGCCCAGCTATAATTGTTGGACCAAGCACGGAGAAAAAGGGGTTGTGATGGAAGACAACGAAGAAGAAGAGGATGATGAAAACTATCATAATATGTATCCCGAATATGATGATAATGCAACAGAGGTAGATAATGAAGATCAAGAGGGAGCAGATGGGCCCGGTGATGACGATCTTGGTCGGGCCATTCTTGATGCAAAGGAAGAATGTGAACCGAAAAGGAGAAGGAGAAGCTGGAGCAGATGTTAAAGGATCACAAAACATTGTTGTATCCAACTTGCGAAGATGGCCACAAAAAGCTAGGTGCCACCTTGGATTTCTTTGCAATGGAAGGCGGAGAATGGTGTGGACGGCGCATTTTCAAAGTTGTTGGTAAAAATGAAGAAACTTCTTCCAAGAAATAATGAGTTGCTGACGGTACATACCAAGCAAAGAAGGTTGTGCGCCCTCTAGGATTAGACGTCGGAAGATACATGCTGCATTAATGATTGCATCCTCTACCGGTGAGAAGTACGATAATTTGGATGCATGCCCGTATGCACTTTGCCTGCAGATATAAGATCGACGAGACGATCCTGGCGATGTTGAGGCGAGGCCCCTAGGAAGAAGGTTCCGCCAAGGTTATGTGGTATGCTCCTATAATACCACGGTTAAAACGTCTCTTGTAAATAAAGAGCATGCCAAGTTGTTGCGATGGCACATGGAAGACCGTAAGAAAGACGCGATGTTGAGACACCCCACCGATGGGTCACGGTGGAGAAAAGTCGAGCGAGAGTACCGGACTTCGACGTGACGCAAGGAACTTAAGGTTTGGTCTAAGTACAAACGGCATGAATCCTTTTGGTGAGCAGAGCTGCAGTCAAAGACCTGGCACGTGACCCTATGTATCTATAACCTTCCTCCTTGGTTGTGTATGAAGAGGAAGTTCATTATGATGCCAGTGCTCATCCAAGGCCCGAGGCAACCCAAGAACAACGACATTGATGTGTACCTAAGGACATTAGTTGAAGAACTTTTACAGTGTGGGCCAAACCAGGTACGTATGTGGGATGAGCACAAAGGGAGCCATTTGACCTACGAGCATTGCTTTTTCGTAACCATCAATGATTGGCCTGCTCTTAGTAACATTTCAGGCATAAACAAGGGATACAATGCATGCACACACTGTTTAGATGATACTTGAAAGTGTATATTTGGATAAATGTAAGAAGGTTGTGTACCTAGGGTATCGCCGATTTCTTAGAACTGCATCCAAGAAGAAAGAAAGGCAAGCATTTCAAACGTCTGGCGAGAACCCGGAGGAAGCCTGTCCTCCGCTCGGTAAGGAGGTATTTGGTATGGTCAAGGACCTAGAAGTAATCTTTGGAAAAGGTCTGGCGATCTATCATTCGAATGACGATGCTGGGACACGCCCATGTGTAAGAAGCAATCTATATTTTGGGACCTACCCTATTGGAAAGTCTTAGAGGTCCGCTCTTCAATCGACGTGATGCACGTGGCGAAGAATGTTTGCGTGAACCGCTAGGCTTTCTAGGAGTGTATGGGAAGACAAAAGATACACGGAAGCACGACAGGACCAACGCGTCAAGGCCCCTGAAGAGCCTATGCATCCCGAGCGAGAAGGGTAAACGATGCCACTTAACTCACGCCGACTATGCTCTTACCAAAGCAGAAGGAAATTTTTTTGAATGTCGAGCGTTATCAAGGTCCGTCGGCTTCTCGTCGAATATAAAGGAATAATAAATATGGCAGAAAAATTCCAAAACACGAAGTCTCATGGCGCCACGTGATTATGACACAATTGCTTCCGATTGCATTGAGGGGCTTCTACGAAAATGTTTGAGTACCCATTGTGAAGCTATGTGCATTCCTCAATGCAATATCTCGGAAGGTAATCGATCCGTAAAGCCTACCAGGGTTACAAGCAGATGTGGCCCAATGTCTTGTCGACTTTGAGTTGGTGTTCCCACCATCCTTCTTCAATATTATGACGCATCTCTGGTTCACCTAGTAGAAGAGATTGCCATTCTCGGTCTGTATTTCTACACAATATGTTCCCCTTTGAGAGGTACATGGGAGTCTTAAAGAAATATGTTCATAACCGTGCTAGGCGAAGGAAGCATCTCCAAGGGCTATGTAATGAGGAGGTCATTGAGTTACGTGTTGATTTTATTCACGACCTTAAGGCGATTGGTGTTCGAATCACGACATGAGGGAAGCTGCGTGGAAAAAGGCACCCTAGGATGTAAAGCAATGGTATGTAGGACGGGCATTCTCTCAATCAAGCACACTACATGGTTTTACAAAGATCTATCTTGGTTGCCCGTATATCAATGAACACAAGAATTTAATACGCCTCAAACACCCGGGCGATCGATGAATGGATTATAAGTGAACACATGGCGAGTTTTGGCGGCCGGTGCAAAGACTTTTCACGAATAACACCACTGGGGATCAATTGTACTTGTTGGCGAGGACACCGTCTTCGATTGTATGTACTTTCCAAGGTGCAGAGATAAATGGGAATACATTTTACACGATAGGCCAATATAAAAAGAGCACCAACCAAAACAGTGGTGTCCGCTTCGATGCAGCAGAAGACAATGGGCAAAAGACCATGTATTATGGGTTCATAGAGGAGATATGGGAACTTGACTATGGACCTAATTTTAAGGTCCCCTTGTTTCGATGCAAATGGGTCAAGCTAACATGAGGAGGGGTTGAGGTAGACAAGAAGTACGGAATGACAACGGTGGATCTCAACAATCTTATGAAGAACTTAGACGAACCATTCGTCCTAGCCAATGATGTGGCTCAGGTTTTCTATGTGAAGGACATGTCCTCCAGACCCAAAAAAAAGAAAAAATATGCAAACGAATACATCATATGATGAGCCAAAGCGTCACATAGTTCTTTCAGGGAAAAGAAACATCGTGGGAATCGAGGACAAGACAGACATGTCAGAAGATTATAATAAGTTTGATGAAATTTCGCCCTTCACAGTGAAAACTGGCCCAAGCATTCCGTTAAGTAAAGAAGATGCTCCATGGTTACGTCTGAAGCGATCATAAGGAAGGGCATAAGCCAAGAAGTTCATGCTCATATTATGTAACACTAGTTCATGTTTTTAATATTAATACATGTCTTGAGTGTTAGTCATGTTTTGTGGATGGACCGGGACTATGAGAAGAAGTTGTCCCGATTCGTACTTACCATATTAGGGAGTGCCTCTATGACCAGTTTCTTGGAGATGCCGGAGGACTAGGCTCCGTCGGCATCTCCCCAAACGGCCGTAGTGGTGTCCTGCTCTCGAAAACCATCTTGCAGCTTTGTAACTTCTCTAACTAGATCAATACACTAGGAGCTAACTAATTTCACATATTAGGAGTGCCTCTATGACAGTTCTCGGAGATGCTTGGGAGGACTGGGCTCCGGCATCTCCCAAATCGGCCGTAGTGGTGTCCTGTCTCAAACTGGCCGGAGGACTGGACTCACAAGGATGCCTATTTATAGTACAAGCAGCTCGACATAGTGTTGACACTTACAAAATAATGTCGACACTCACCCTATTATTAGTCGGTTGGTGTCTCCAACCGGGACTAAGTTCATCTTTAGTCCCGGTTGGTGACACCATCCGGACAAGGTACACGCCGCATACGACATAATGTCGACATGCACTCACCCCTATTATTAGTGCTCACTGGTGTTTTGTCCCTTGGTGTCTCCAACCGGGACTAGAATTCATCTTTAGTCCCGGTTGGTGTCTCCAACCGACTAAAGGTTCATCCCGCCATTTTTCCCGCCATTTTCTTCCCGCCATTTTTCTTCCCGCCATTTCTTCCGCCATTTTTCTTCCCGCCATTCTTCCCTCAGTTCTTCCCGCTAGTTCACTATATATATATGTAGGGGTTGGCCTCCATTGTCATTGCACATCTCTAGACTCATATCCGCAACCTCATCACTCTTTCCCATGGCTTCCACCGTAGCACTAACCCCTGGGAGGCGGAGGCGCTTGCCTCGAACTACCCCTCGCCCGGGCCTCTGTGTCCCCGTCGGATGCCGATCTTGGCGTCGAGGCGTGCAGTTCCTCCTGCCTCTAGGTGTGGCGCGCGGATGGCCATCACGAACCACTACTACTTCGAGCTCACGCCGGAAGCGGAGGAATCCCAGATGGCATCCCGACTATTTCCCTACTTGGGAAGCCTTCGTGGATCGGCATGAGAGGCGCTCGCACGAGGAGGACGGCCCACCTCCTCCTAACTTCAACGAGTCCGGCCGTTGGCTATGGTGGTGCGGTCAGACTCTCCAGAGCGTCATGGCCTATGACACTGCCACCGACTCTAACCCCCATCTGCGCTACCCTCAAGTCTAGCCCACGCTACCTCAAGTCCAGCCCACGCGCATTTCCAGAGGTTCAATTACGACCCGACGACGGCAAATGATGACGGCGGCACGACGACTACAGTGGCGAGTATTACAGGTGTAGGCAGGAGCATGACTGAATCACTCCAACATTCCGAAACAAGTTCGGCCGATTGTTACTTAATCTGGCCATGTATCTTAATTTTCAGTTCTTTTATGTATCTTAATTTTCAGTTCCAGTTCGGCCGATTGTTACTTAATCTGGCCATGTATCTTAATTTTCAGTTCTTTTATGTATCTTAATTTTCAGTTCTTTTATGTATCTTAATTTTCAGTTCCAGTTCGGCTTTATGTAACTGTCTCAAAATGACCTATCTCATTCGGGTCAAATGACCAATGTTATGGCTAGAATCAAGGCATAGTTTGCAAGAGGAGTTTTCCTTTTTATCGCACCAAAAAGGCATTTTCCATTTTCTGAGCATAAAAAACGGACGGTTTTGTGAAGCAACCACCAAATGGCTAATTCAAAAAACCACCAACACATTGATCAAAAAACAATGCAAGTTGAGAGAGGCTTGGTGAGATTCAAGTGTATACAAAAGATGCGACATTTAAATATCCAATCAATTCAAAAATGTTAATACAAAAGATGCGGCATTAAAATATGATTTGATCTAATAAAATCATTTACATGAATGGATAGATATTATTTTTCTGAAAATTATGATATATTATTCATATTTTTACGAGTTGAAATGAAAAAGATATGAATTTTCTAAATTCATATTATATTTTTGAATTAAAAAGCCCTTTAATGCATGAAATAAGTGTTTTAATTATTTTAAAAATTTCATGTAAAGTAAATATAAAATGATTTACATGAATGGATAGATATTATTTTTCTGAAAATTATGATATATTATTCATATTTTTCTCGAGTTGAAATGAAAAATATGAATTTTCTAAATTCATATCATATTTTGAATTAAAAAGCCCTTTAATGCATGAAATAAATGCCCCCATTTAACACCGTTCTAGACAGAACCGTGTTAAAGGGGCATTTATTTCGTTTCACAAGATACCCTTTAACACCGGTTCGTGGCGAACGGTGTTAAAGGGGGTAAATACGCCAAGAACGATTCTCTCCCCTTTAACACCGGTTCCTGCCAAGCGGTGTTAAAGGGGGTATTAAATGCGCCACTCCTCCTTTCTTCCCCCAGAGCCACCCGCCAGAGTTCCCGAACCCTCGCCCTCGCCACCACCGAAGCCGACCGCCACCGCCTCGTCGCCTCGCGTGGCCGACGACCGCCACCGCCTTGCCCTCGTCCACCTCGCCGACGACCGCCATCTCGCCGCCGCCTCGTCTGCCGCCGGTACCGCTGCCGACGCCCGGTGAGCATGCTCCTCCCTTCTGCTTCGCCGCCGCCTTCTTCGCTTGCCGCCTTCTCCTCCAGCGCATGGTGGGGTTCGGCAAGGAGGTGGTCTTGAAGCAGCGGCGGATGGCGCAGAGGCGCCTTGGCGAGGAGGAGAAGGCCGCCATCCTCCTCATGGCGCTCCTCCTCGGCGTCATCTACGCCTCCCGAGCCCTCCTCCCATGCCTCCGAAACCAAGATCGGCGAAAACGGAAGATGGGCCTTTTTCCCTGGTCGTATGCTTAGTTTTCCGGCTAATTAGTTGGTTCGGTGATGATAATCGTGAGTTAATAATGGATGGCGATGCAGTAGCTGTTCTTGTTCAGCTTTGTTCTTGCCCAAGTAGTAGTAGTCGTAGTAGGACTAGTAGTATGTTAGTGTGAAGTAGTGACATTGCAATGTGTAAGAAGAGCTTTGTGATCAACAATCTCATCATCCCTCAGTTGCTCCAGATCTTGTGCAAGAAAAGAATCCAACTTTTCTCATCGTCCATGCTTTGTGATGATCTTGTCCATGCTTCTTTGCACTCGGGATCTGTGGTTGCTGCACAACTGCAGTGTTTATCCTTGAGGGAGTCCATCCCGAGCAGCGGCATGGCAGCCTGGCTGTTCTGCCCCACAGGCGGCTGGTGTGGGGAGTGCTGGAAATACTAGTCATGTCACCGTCCAGTGTTAGTAGCATTTCTTGAAAGGAAAAGTCGCACACACACACACTCTTGGCGCGCCTGACTCGCCGCTCGACTCCACTCCACTCCACAGGGGGATCTTGTAGCCCACCACTCACTCATGACTACCTTCTGAGCGATTCCAGGTGCCAAAGATGGGCGAGATGAACGTAGTGACATCGACCCGACGATCTAAACCTTGCACATGTGAATTAGAAGCATGTGGAGTAAAATAAAATAGCTTATAGCAAAGATATTATAATAGGCCACGCCTAAACCCTAACGACCACCTCGCCTCTTCCCGTGCAGGAGGCGTCTCGCCGCCGCTTGAGCTCATAGGCCACGCCAACGCCGACGCCACGCCCGACGAGCCCGCCTCTAGCACCGCCCGACGAGACCAACGTCACCCCACCGGTGAGCGCCACGTGTCCGCCACGTGTATGATTCTTGACTCATCTGATTAAAACTTGTTTGCTCGATAAATTGTACTACATGCATAGATTAAAACTTGTATACAAATTGGACCTCGACTCATTTGTGTATTTATTTGTGTATTTTGGTATGAATAATATGTATATTTGTGTATGAATCCAAGTCCACTTGAATGTTTACACTCTTACTCTAGATAATATTATTGTTTTAGAAACTATGGATCCACTTAGTAGAAACCTTGAAGAAGAAGAAATAATGGAGAACATTATTGATGAGGACACCTCACAATATCGAACTTGGAGGGACATGACGACGACTCAAGTACTAGTCATGGAGAAGATGAAGACTCCGGTGAACGCAATTTAATGGTTACAAAGTCCGGCGAGGTATATGCATTGATTAAGCCTTAGCTGACTTCCACCAACAATATTCTTCTACATGTATTAATTAACGCTTCTTTCTTCTTTTAGCCCTCTGGATCGACCAGCCAGCAACCATCTTCTTCTACGAAAAAGAGCAAGCGAGGCGCGAGCCAGCGGTTGAAAGATCGTGCAAAGTTCACGATCGAAGCAGTCCGTGTTGATGGCAGGCCGATGGAGCCCAAGAAGGCCGCAGGCAAATTTATACGTTAGGCTGGAGTTCTTGTTAGGGACCAAATCCCAATCATAATTGAATATTGGAATAAGCCAAAGAAGGGAGACGGTACCTTTGTCGATGACAGATCCAAAGAAAGGCTTTGGAATTCGTTGTTGGTAAATTTCACCCTTCCGCCAGAGGAGGATGAAAACAACCTGGTTATAAAGAAAAAGGTCAAAGAGTGGACTCTAAAGAAGATGGCTGAGGCTTTCCGCAACTGGAAGACAAAATTGAACAAATTTGTCAAAGCTCGCGAGACTCCAGATTTCAAAGATGCATATTATGCGAATATAAGACCTCACTGGCCCGAATTTGAGACATATAAAAAAAGTGCTATAGCTAAAAAGAGGTCAGAAACCAATACGCTTAATGCCCTGAAGAAGGAATATCACCAGAGGACGGGGTCAGGTGGCTACATATCTCAGAGGCCTAAGTGGGAGGAAGCCGAGAGGCCTGCATGAGAGAGGATCACACCCTGCAGATGGGTGGGACCTACGTGCAAAGACTTGGTTCTACGGAATCGGGGCAAGGTTGGACCCAGAAACAGGATTGTGTATCTTCCCAACCATCCTTGCCAAACCCGTCACTGAACTCATCACGACATACGAGGAAACATCCGCCAGGACCTTCCATCCCGACAGAGAGAATGACCAGCTCACACGCGCCATCGGTAAAAAAGAACACCCTGGACATGCACGAGGCACAGGGGGTATGACATGGAAGGATGGGTTTGCCGACTGGAGCGACTCTTACAGATGGCGCGACAGAAAAGAAAAAGAGCGTACAGAGCGGATGACACAGATAGAACATGCACTTGCGGCGCTGCAGGCGCAAGTGAATGCACAACAGAGCCATCAAGCTACCGGCCCATCTCAGTAGCACGAAGAGCCATTGATTGAAGCTGCCCGCGCCCGGACTCTGGCGGAAAAGCAGGTGGCTTCCACGGAGAACATGCAGCCCACGCTTGAAATGACGGGTCCTCGATACCCGTTGATGAGATCACGGAGAGCGAACACTGAGCTGCATGTGAGATTAATGGGCTTATCCATTAAGGTGGTCGTCTATGCCTTACCTCCGTAGCTGGTGGAACTTACCACCGACCGATTCGAGATGGCTATGCTATTGTCGGGGTGGATGAGGTTGTGAAGGAATATGAGGAAGCACAGCTTGACCATGCTACGGTGAAGGAAACTCAACTCAAATTTGCGTGAAAACAACCATTCTTTGGAAGAAGGAACACATTGTGCTTCCAAATTGAGGTCACTGCACCCCGCTGCCTCCGTAGCTGCCCGAGCCGCCAGCTATCTCTGCTGGCAGCCATCTCCGCCCGTCGGCCATCTCTGGCAGCCATCTCCGCCCGTCGGCCATCTCTGTGCGGCAGCCATCTCCGGCCCACGGCCATCTCCTGCTTCAGCCATCTCCTCAACAGAAGCGGAAGAGCACCGCCACGAGGAGCATCGAGCATCGCCACAAAGAAATCCGCAGGAAACCGTACGCCAAAGAGTTCAAAAAACTACGTCCCGCAGCCTTCCGCCAAGCCATTGCCGGTTTTACCGTGGAATCGCAGCGACGAGGAGACCAATAGGATCTCGGTAGAACAGGTCAAGAAATTCTTTGCACCTAGACGGGCCGAGCCAAAGGAGAAAATAGATCCGGCGGTGGTGGAGAAGTTTTACAAAAATCTTTTGAAACCTGAAACCCCACTTGTGCCGGACTACGAGCGCCAGATTTTGAAGGCGGATGCAAGGCGTCGTAGGGAGACTGAAAGTAGCAGTCGTGAGGCACCCCAGAAAACAGTTCCCATACTCGGAGAGCAGGAAAACCAATCATGCGCCCCGCTCCAAATGTTTGACAAACGGGACGCTCCTCCCATAGATGATTACGAGGCAGAGCTACAAAGAAAGGCCAATGAGATGGGGATGACTTACATTGCATACTTGAACGTCATGGGAGACAACTTGCCCAAATGCGATGTCAACCCTATACAGCCATGGAAGTATGGGAAGAATCTAGTCAAGAAAGAGGAGCTCAAGAATCTACCAACAAAGATGCGAAAATTGCACAAGTGGTACCTTCATTTCTGCAAGACGAGAAAAGAAGAATGGATCACGACGCATATAAGAGATCAGATTTTCTTGTGCGGAGACGCGATCGACTTCAACATTCAAGACTTGCATTTTCTATTCAATCAGAAGGAACTCGACAAATCTGCCATCAGCCTTTATTGTGTGTAAGTACTATTTCTGTAATTTTTATCTCATCTCATTCACTTCATTAATTGCATGTATATATATATGCTCACCATATATGTATATACTATTATGCAGGAAAAAGGTTATGGAATGCATGAAAGGAGACCCTTTTGACATTGGGTTCGTTGACCCAAAAAGAGTTCATGAAGAAGTGGTAAGAGACAAACCCGGGCAAACAGAAGATTACTTGCTAAAGTCTTTACTGAGACAACAAACCAAAAGGGAAATACTATTGCCTTACTACTTCTCGTGAGTACTGTTACCCTCTCTCTTGTACACATTCATTTGGCTTACTCGATGTTAAGTGTAACTGATGATGAGTTATGCGTAGGTTCCACTTTATTACGCTAGTCATTCAACCCGACTCGGAAAAGTCCTTGTCATGGACTCGATTTAAAAGAAAAAGAGCTATGGGCAGACTTTAGAGAGATGCTCCAGAGGTCATTTCAATCATATTATCGCACTAGATCGGCAACTTTCGTGACAATAAGTAATTAATTACTCCTTTATCCATTTTCTTTGTCGGACAGGTTTGAAAATGTTCACGGCAGGGCCGTGGGTGAATGGTCAAGAACTAAAATTTGTAGACCAAAATGTAAGTAATACTAGCTAGCTTCCAATTCCATTATATCATGCTTTATTGATTATTATTTTGATTGAACTCTCTATTCTCGTAAAGTGCGCATCGGGACACGGCAATAACTTATGTGGGTACTATGTTTGCGAATTCATTCGAACACGATATGTCTTGACCAAGCCGCACTAGAACAACTTAGAGTAAGTAAACAAAGTCCACAACATTATTTTATTACCATCAATTGTGTTGAGTTTTATTCTTATATATATATTGACGACCCATTCTTCATATATATTCAGATCGAACGGATGCGGGACCAACTCCTACCATTTGAACGCATACGAGCCATTCAAGAGGAATTGGCGGGGTTCATACTTGATGAGGTCGTCACGCCTGGCGGAGAATTCTTTAGATATCCACCAAAATGAACGATGACGATGTATGTGCCGATGACGATGTTTGTGTATAATAATAGTTGCTTAATTATTCATGTACTCGTATGTACCGATGATTTATAAGTATACCGCCCCGATCGATTCCCCGCCTCCCCGCAAATACGCCTAACGGGCAGAGGCGTGTCCGCCGCAGATTTAGGCTGCCTGCCAGCACGGCAGAAGAACCTTTAACACCGGTTCCAGATACGAACCGGTGTTAAAGAGAAGTTCATGCACATCGCGGCGCCATTTTTAACACCGGTTCGTATAAGAACCGGTGTTAAAGGGCCCCCCCTCTAACACCGAATCCTCAACAGCGGTTGGGGAACCGCTGTTAGAGGGCCCTCCCAACCGGAGTTAAAGGGGGGCTCTGCACTAGTGACATTAGGGTTTCGTTGGAACCCACTGATGCATCGACCTTTCAGCCCTAGACAAATAGAGATATCCAACGGAAATTCAGATCATATGGTTTTACGTATTGAGTATGGCAGGAACAACCGAAACGATTCGCGCAATAGCCACGTCAAGACTTAAAAGGTACACATGGTATTGGCTTCACTACTAGCCGGTGGATCATGAAGAGAACGAGTGAGATCAATGAATAGCCGAGTGTTGCGGCGTGTCTAGTTTTGCCGGAATATAGTTGTAAATTTTGTGACTCCACTATTTTTGTTGACAATCAATACGATGGTGTGTTCATAATAGCATACAGTACGTGGTAGAAATATATAGTTTGTCTTCAGCGATTATAAAATAAAATCTAAAAAAAACTAGTAAAACATCGAGTTCTTCAAACTCTTTTTTCTTTTAAGACATCATCTTGAACTTTTCTGAAGGAAGCCAAAAACCGTCGGATCAAACCACATCATGTACATACCAACGAGAGTTCTCCCATAATTTTAATTTGAGCCGCAGTGCCAAGCTACGTGTATATGCACAATTATTAGAGTAATCAATCAACATCGGCAAGAGTACCAACGCCAGTATTTCAGCCAAAAGTAACCAAACAGCCTGATAGACGTTGCTGGCGAACCAAGAGTACGAACCACCATTATCGAGGACATAGCAGTCGGGACAAATATTACAAAAATAATCCTCGCGACAATCATAAAAAAAACTTTAAAATCGACTTGGCGAAGTAAGATCTGAAAGACCATACCTATAGAATTATAATCTTACAACGCCACCATTAACGTCGGGAAGAAGATCTTTTCGTCGAACTAAAGGCCGAAGATCACTGATTATAGACGATGTCATCTTCATTGACCAGGGGCCAAAAAATTGACTATCAAAACTTTAATCTAATATCTCAAAACATTAATTTTACTAAAAACTCAACGCATAGAATTTTTGTCACTTCACTTGCATATACTCTCTCCGTTTAATAATATAAGATGTTTTAGATTATAAAACAAATGTATCTAGCATCTTTTAGTGTATATGTTTAAATATATCTACGTACTAAAAAATGTCTAGATGTATTAGTTTTACAAACCTAAAACATCTCATATTTTCAAACAGAGGAGTACTCCCTCCGTTTTAAAATATAAGATGTTTTAGGTTTGTGAATAAAATGAATCTAGACTTGTTTTAGTGTATAGATTCATCCTTAAGTTGAGTGAACCTATATATTAAAACAAGTCTAGATACATTTTCTTTACAAAGCTAAAACATCTTATATTTTGAAACGGAGGGAGTACTATATAGTGCATAGTTAATTCGTTGTGTCCCGTCAAACAGTAACCAACAACACTCCGTACTCTCCCTGAGGGCTGAGGCCCAGCCGGCAGCCGCCCGGGCCATCGTCCTCCTCATCGTGTCAGAGGACCACTCTTCCAATGAGCTCATTTTTGGGCCCGACCTGTCCCCGGCGCAAACCTTGGACCATCCAAATTTTAACCTCGCAACGCAAACGGTGACAGAAGTAAAGATAAACAGCCACAAAAGCCAAAACCCAACCCGCGTCACGCTCTATAAATCGCCTCGACGTCGCAGAAATGCTGCACATCACGGCGGCGCACGTACACCTCGCCTTGTGAAGATAGTCGGCGTACGCACATGGCGGAGGCAACCGAGTGGGAGTGGTCCGGGAGGGTGGCGTCGCCGGTGGCGGGAGTGACGGCGGACGAGGCGTGGGAGCTGCTGTCCGACTTCCTCGCGTTCCACCGCTGGAACCCGCGCGTCGCCAAGTGCCGGCGCGTCTCCGGCCCGCCGCGCGCGCCCGGGTGCGTGCGCTACTGCGAGGGCGAGCCCCGCCCCCGCGACGACGGCCTCCACGTCGACGCCGACTGGGCGCACGAGACGCTCCACGAGCACGACGCCGCCGCCCGCCGCTTCCGCTACGAGATGAACGACAACAACATGGGCTTCGGCAGGTTCTTCGCCACCTTCAGCGTCGTCGAAGTCGAACCGAGCTCCCCCGGCGATGCTCGGTGCGAGCTGCGATGGGAGTTCGAGTGCGACCCCGTAGCGGGGACGCCCAAGGAGGCGCTCACCGCGCGGCTCCAGGCCGGGCTCGACGGCATGGCTCGCCGGGTGGAGGAGGCCGTGTCCCTCGGGAAGGCCACGCCCGGCGCCGTGGCGCTCGACGCACCTGGTGGCGATCTCAAGCTGGGGACGTCCATTGCTGTTTGAGGATGTGCTAGCTGCTTGAAATAAGTCTATCGAATATCGGGTTTATATCAAATCGGGAATCTATCGTTTGATCTGTGTTTTATCTGCTTATTATGTGATCGTGCGAACGCTATACTATCGTGCTGAATTAGTATGACCGAGATGAAATGTTTCACTGTTTCAGATACATTCATGTAAGTTCCCCTGCTAATTAGTGAAATGCCAGCATACAAGCTCCTACGAAACGAGACATCTCTTCTCTTACATTCTAAGAACTCAAAATGTGTCACAATACAACTGATCTAAAATACTCCCTCCAATCCTAGAATAGACGGCTTAGATTTTTTAAATTTTAAATAAATCTATTTATTAAATAGTGTCTAGATTTATCTAACTTTTGACAAATTTAAGACATCTATTCTAGAACAGAGGGAATACATTTTTTTGGTAAGCTCAATTTTGAAACCATTGATTATGCACTTACAAAATATGACCCCTCTTCTCGTTAGGGCAGGTACATTATTGGTCGACAGGGAAGTATTTTCTTGGATGCATCATATATCATCAAAAGAAAATAAAGAGAACTTGGTTACAACTAACTCATAGTAAAAAATGTTATCTCAGGGGTCACTCATCCAGTATTTTTTGCCAAAACTGACCAAAGTGGACAACTTCAACCGCGTCTGCCCTCCGGGCGAAACTAATTCGGAATCTGACCCCTCACGTCGGCGCCACTTCAAACGGCGCCGACCTAACACAGGTCGGCGATGGCGCCGAACTTGCCACTGGGGCGGGCGCCTGGCTGACGTGGCCGCTATGTCGGCGCCGTTTCAACTGGCGCCGACCCTAGGGTTATACCTAATTAAGCAGTTTCCTTTCTCCCTGATCCACTCTTACCACCACCGCCGCCTCCAGCCGCCTCCACCCTCCCTCGCGACGCCGGCCGGCCGCACCACCTCCCGCCGCTCCTCCGCTCTCCACCTCCGCCCATCTCCGGCAGAGGAGCTCTGCACCTGCCCGCACGCTGCCGCCAAGGCGCACGCACGCAAGTCGCCGCCCGCACGCATACCGCACGCACGCAGGCCGCCGGCCGCTCCGGCGGGTGGGCTGCCTCCCTCCGGCGTGGAGGATCCCTCTCCGGCCATCTCCTCGTCCCGCACCTCTCCCCTCCGGCCGCAGGTATCTCTCCCCTTCCCTCTCCTCTCTCAAATCACCTCCCCCTATTCTAAAATGTTATGACAATGTTGTATGTAATTATATATGATTGTGTTAGTTAATTGTAATTGTTCAACTTAAATGAATCATACAATGTAATTATACAATGTTGTATGTAAACTAATGTTGTATGTACAAACTAATGTTGTATGTAAACTTAGTTAATTGTAATCATACAATGTAATTATGTTGTATGTGAAGCACATGTTCTAGTTCATTGTAATTATTCAAGTGTTGCTAATGTAGATATTTCAATTGGATGATATTGCTACAAGTTTGGCCAACATATGATGTAACATTATTGCTAATGTAGATAGTAATGTCGATATTTCACTTAGTAATTATACATATGATGTAATTATTCCACCTGTAGGAGTTTTTTTGTAGGAGTTGTTTGTAGGATACAGATACATGTGCGTAGATATTTCACTCGTATTTCCTTTTAATTTAGTTTCCATTTCAAAATGGTGCTCTTGTATCTTTGATTTAGAGGGGTCAATGGTTTCCATTCCCCGAGCACCAGCAGTAGCAACAAATAAATTGTACCGTCTAGCAATTTATCATCATTTCGTGCTATGCAATGTACTTATCATCTAAGTAGAAAACAATTTGAGTTCCAAATATTTCATCTCAAGTACTCATTACAAACATAATGAAAACGGTGCCAATTTAGTTCCACAACTTACAACCAAGCCTGATACATGATGATATCAGAATGTGCCAAATTAGTTCCACAACTTCCACTTTGTGTTTTCCTTATTCAACCAAGCCTTGCTATCTTCCCACTCTTTCCTTCTCTTCTCTTCCCTTTGTTCTTCTTTAATCCTTGCCTCTTCTTCTTTCTTCCTTTTAGCTTCTAACTGGTACTTCCTTGAGCGCTCATACGTGCTTTTCAATCTCTTGCAACTCCAAGTTTATTTCATCCTCATGCTTCTTTTTCTCCTCATCAAAAACCTTCCAAGACTCATCTAAAGTTTCGGGGCCGTAAAGGGGACACCACCGTGTCATATCTTGACAATGCTCACACCAAACAAGTGGAGGAGCCTTGGGTGTGGTCTCGTGTAATTTCCAATACTTAGGTGGAGATGGAGGAGGACGCATAATGCGTTTCCACCTCTCAGCTGATTTTGGGCCCAAAAGAATGCTAATATCCGATGAAAGAAGATAGTCATCATAACACTCGGGGCCATCGATCCACTGGAAGAAATAGCATGTGCAATGTTCCTGTCAAATAAAATTTACCATATCAACAAACAACGATCAATCAAGTATGATAGATACCATGTCAGAAGACACCAAAACTCACGCGTGTATCGGGGCAACGGTAGAATGCGCGGCCAGCAGTAGTGTGGTAGTTAGATTGTTGTATATGACAAGTTTTACCACAACAACAATTTGGTACCGGATATCTTGGTACCACCGGAGCATCTTTCCATGACATATTGGGATACTTGCCTTTGGTACTTTCCGCAAACTTCATCTGACGTGCAATATCCGTCCACATGTCCGGAGAATCTACAAACATTGGGATAATTAACATAGCAAACACTATCACTTATAATGTCCTAAGCTATATTATCATACAACCGGCTAATTTTCCATTGAAGTGCTTCCCAACTTAGTAAACACTATAGCAAATACTAAGACAAGCTCATATCCAATGCATACATACCCTAGCAAAATCTATGGAAATGAATCCCTACAAATATATTTCCACATGTGCATATTTTTGTTTTGTCATATGTAAACTAAATTAGCAAACACTAAGAAAAAGCTCCTATCAAATGCATGCATACACTAGCTACAATCTATTCAAACAAATATTACTTACAAAGATATCTAAATAACATATCTATGATCTTCTAGGGTTTCAACAAAAAAGAGATAAATGAGATCAAATTAGACATTCTAATAGGTGGAATCAAAGGGGATTTGAGAGAGATTACCTCTAAGAAGACTTGCCATGGTCCCAATCCAAGAAATCTTGGAGTTTCAACTAGATTTGAAGATAGGGGCGAAAAACAGGAGAGAGAGAGCTTGTGGCGGCTGGGAGGAGGAAATGGGAGGGCTAGGGAAGGGAAACTGCTCGATTGGGTATAACTCTAGGGTCGGCGCCAGTTGAAACGGCGCCGACATAGCGGCCACGTCGGCCAGGCTCCCGCCCCAGTGGCAAGTTCGGCGCCATCGCCGACCTGTGTTAGGTCGGCGCCGTTTGAAGTGGCGCCGACGTGAGGGGTTAGATTCCAAATTAGTTTCGCCCGGAGGGAAGACGCGGTTGAAGTTGGTCAAACTGGGCAGATTTGGCAAAAAATACACTCATCCATGAAGAATCTCGCTGCCACTTCCAAATAGCTACTGCAGTTATGTTAGAACGGCCCTCACACACACAAGTCTGGTCCTGGGATTTCGGAATTCGGAGCCCCGGGGGCGAAACTTCAACCTAAGAGCATCTTCACTTGTTGGGCGAACTCAGGCCGAAATTTGGATTTTTTTAATCGGACGGAACTTGATTTTGGCCTGGTTACTCCGAGTTTTCAACTCGCGTTCCCAGGTCGAGTTCCCGCGTTCGGCTAAATTTCATCCGAGTTTGGCAATTCAGGCAGATTTCGTTAAAGATGGGCGAATATAGGCGGATTACATCGAATTTAAACTAAAGTACTAGATAATAAACTAAAAACATTAAAAAGGACACCGGGAGATCCCCTAGCCGGCGTCGCCGAACCTCCACGGCTGGTAGGAGGGCCTGGACAATTCCAGGATGTCCGGCGAGGACGGCTCCACCGGCGGCTACGGCTCCGCCTCCCGGAGGGACTCCTCCATCGCCATCTTGATGGTGAATGCCTCCTCGGCGACCGGCATCGACCAGTCCTGCGGCTCCGGCTTGGGCGTGCGAAGGCGGAGATGGCCGGTGGTCGGTGTCGGAGCGCGCCCCTCGTTGATGACGATGTCGCGCGACCTGGTCCTCGGCGGAGAATGAACAGACGTCTCTGGCTCCCTCTTAACGGGCCGGAGGGGCGGCGAAGCCACCGGCGCTGAGCCGACCGAGTGGGAGGACGAAGAGGAGAGTGTAACATCCCAAAAATATCAAACTTAGATCATCAAAACACTAATCATCAAGATTAGGGTTAACAAAAACTTTTCTAAATGAATTCATGAATGCATGTATATGTGTATGCATGGATTTTGAATTTCTTTAAAAACCACCTTGTTTGTGTGAACCATTGCTTGTAAAATGTTTCTTAGGTGAAAAGAACATCATCTAAAACATTTCCCACACTTTTCCTAAAGACAAGTAAATCAAAACAAATATATTAAGTGAATGGTCATTTTGGCCAATTTAACTCCCATGCCTACTTTGGCTGTCTCAAACTTTCAAAACCTAACAGAAACTTTTCTGGATCCTTGCACCCCTTGAATGTACTCATAACAAAGTATCAAGGCCCACTTTGTGATCATCCAGAAACTTTCAAATGCATAGTTTAAATGACAATTCAAAATTGAATCTTCTTCATATGGGAAGATCCCACTTTTTCAAAACCCACTCAAACAAGCTCAACTTTCAAAACCCAAGCATCTGCAGACTCACCAGAACCAATCTAGCAAACTCACCAAAATTCATTTCAAAATTCAAAACTTGAGTTCATGCGGCCATTTCATCAAACAGGTTGCAGATACAAATCAAACAAAACCATAAACACTATAGTGTGCAGTGTTTTGAGCCTAACTTGTTCCCTAGTTAGCTCACACACAAACCACTAGAGCATCTAGAAAGATTAGCCCAACACTAGCACCCCTATGAGCTTGCCATTGCCATTAATGGTGAACAACCGAGCACACCCATGTCACCCCAATGTGGACAGCAAGCTAGGAGCAGCAGCAAGCCTAGCCAGCATGTCTGGGAGGCAGCCCACCATCCACCATCGCCTGTCCACCGCAAGCTTTGCCAAGCTCGACCACGCGACAAGCCGCGCCCAGACCATGCCGAGCGGCGCCAGCACCACCCGCGACCAGCGTCCCAGACCACGCCGCCCTCACCGCTGCACACACGATCACCACCAACCTGTGAGACCGCCAGACATCCCCATTAGCAGCCCGTGCCATACAACCACCGCCCGTCGAAGACGCCGCCTGCCACAGAGCGCCACCTGCCTGCACCAAACCACACCGCCCCATGCCTCGCGATCATGTCGTTGAGCATCGCCAGAGACACAAGACTGTCCCCTACCCTTGCCCATGCCTTTAGCCATCAGAACGCCGCCGACGAGCTCACCTTGCGCCCCGACGGTCCCCTCGCTCGACTATAAATAGAGGCCACTCCTGCACGATTTCTTCACACCATCTCACTCCCCTCTCCCCACTGACCGTGCCACACCATCCTCAGAGCAAGGCGAGCACCACTTCGCCGGAATTTCACCGGAGCCCGCCGCCTCTGGAGAAGAAGGGAGCCAGCGATTGGAGCCGCCCCAGGAGAAGCCACCGGTACCATGAGGATCGCCATCGTCGACTTCGTCGTTCGCACGCCTCGCCGACCCTCGCCCGTACCCCGGTGAGCCCCCAGCACCCCTCACTGGCCGCGCTAGGTTTCGTTCTCGCCGGAGTTGTCTCGCGTCGACGATGACCCTCAGCCGTTGGATTAGAACTAGATCAAACGACCCACGTTGCCCCATACCGCTTCGCCCAGCCCCGTGTCACTGACGAGTGGGGACACCCACTTACGCAGCCCGCGGGAGAATTGCGCTTAGTAGGCCGGCCCGTTAGAATTTCTCGCGCAGCCCAGCCATTCAAATTAAACCTTTTTCTTTTTAATTTCAAACACACTTCTGTACCCAACTTCAAAAATCAACCCAGGTTGATTCAGTGCACCAAATTGGATGAAACCAATTTTGTTGGAAAGGTCTGTGAATGCTTAATCCAAGCCCATTGGATTCAAGTCATTCGGATATGTAGATCTCCCATAGCAAAAATAACAAGGCAGAAGCTTTTCTGCATTCAAACATTTTTCAAATTTAAACCATAAAAGCTTTTGAGTTGATTCCAACTCTCAAAAATCACATTTAACCATACCTTTCAGAATATATAAAAATATATAGGTTTACTTGCAGAAATATTGTTCAAGGAATAAAAGAATGCTACATAAGCATTTCTAGCCACTTTAATCAATTAAAATAAAAGGGTAAAACCTTATTAAATTGTGACACCACTTTAAATCACATTCTCTTGGACTACAATATGTGGTGATGACATGTGTCAACATGATCCCATGTTTAGTTTGGAGAATATTAAATCTTAAGTAGTTTTTCAATGAGTAGAAATTACTTTTCTAAAATAAAAGGACTTAAACCAATCCTTAACCTTGTAATGTTAGAGATGATGCTAGATCATCTATAGGACCCTTGTGTGTGATGATTGCAAGTAGTTAAGTATTGATTGGTGATTGTGTACCTCGTATTTATTCCTAGACGCTAGTACCGACCAAGGATACTACAAGGAGGAAGGAGGATACTACGAAGAGGAAGCCGAGGAGAACTTCAACCACTGCTCTGCACAAGGCAAGCTTTACTAATCAAGTTAACCAATGCAAGCTAGTAACTATGCAAGCTTATATTGACATTGTGCAAGCAAACACTTGCAAGATACCCTATTGTTGCCACAAACCCATGCTTGTGATATGAATACTATATGCCTTAAGCGTATGTGATCATACCAACTTGCTAAACCAATCCTAGTTTTATGGCAAGCTTCTTACTTTTTTTTCTTTATCAAAGCTTACTTAGAGTCTACTTAAGAGTTTGGTATATATTAGGCAGCCGTGCTCAAGTTTGCCCTAAGAGCATAAAATTTGGCCTAAGCTAGAAACCTTGATCTCAGCCTAAGATATAAGGTTGGACTTAGTGAAACCCCACCAGTTACCACCCCTCATTATTACCTTTCCCAACTGTAGATGCTAGTGCTAAGCATAAAACTTGATCAACTTTAGATGGGATTACTTGGTGGAAAATGGTTATGAAAACCTTGGAATGATGGATCATTCTATTGAAATGTTTTGGACATGTGTTTCCAAACACTTGATGATTTTGGTGATGAAAATGTTGAGGCATGAGCCTTATCCCTTTATAAAACTGATGGTTGTCTGGATGCGATACCATTCCAAACTTATCGTACAACCACAATACCCGAATATTGGGTAGGGCTTGACTGGAAACTTATATACCTTAGTATTAGTTCCCTCACGGCCAAGGTCTGAGCTGAGGCTACCTTGTGAAGATTGTCCACTGCGGTACTCCAAGATGACGTGGTAATGGTTGGGAGGCCAAACTCACAGGAGAGGTGCTTATACTAGGGAGTGTAATGGAAAGGTTAAGATTGATTATCCGCATACTGAGTATGGTGAATTCAGGATTTGTTCCTGACGGATGTATCGAATGTTGTGGTGAAAGTGTACAATCTCTGCAGAGTGTCAAACTATTCGAATAGCCCGTCATGATTATGGACGATTAGTGGCCATACTGTTCCCCCGTCAGACCCTTTTCAAAATGACTTGTGAAATGAGTTGAGACTTTGACTTGACCACAATAGAGTTGTGACCTGAACTACAAGATCCCACTTATGAGTTATAAAATTGTGACTAGCTTTGGAGCTTAGTAGAGATAAACCTGGCTTTTTGCAAAACAACCCTAGAGCCTAGTGTCCTATATTCCAAAAACCCTTTACTTGTTAGTATTAGTTTGCAGTACTTAAAGAGTACTCATGGCTTTGTCCTGGCTATTCCCATGGCGAATATGAATAGGAGTACGGAGGATGGACCCGGAAGGTTACAACAACTAGGATCATCTCCCATCGTCGGCATTGCTCGTGACCCGAAGATGGAGCTTCACCTACGCTACCGTTATTATTACGTATTCCGCTGCTTGATGTTGTATTAAGAACTGGATCATGAGATCCCTATTTGTGTAAGAACTTATGTATCGTTGTAATGGATGAAGTACTATGGTATCCAATTCTGTTATGTCTCGCAAAAATGGTAATCCTGGGATTGCAATGTATGGCATAACATGCATCTAGGATTGAAAAATCCGGGTGTTGACAGAGAGGCTGGCCATCCTCCTCGGCAGCTGTAACATCCCAAAAATATTGAACAATGATTATACAATTCCAATCACCAAAATTAGGGTTAACAAAACATTTGTTACTCAAATCAATATGAATGCATGTGTGTATGTGATGATTCTATGAATGCATGAATGGACTTGTGTGATTGATCTAAATAGCAAGGAATGGTTGAAAGATGAAAACAACATCATCTAAATCATTTCCAAGCAAAAAAAATCAAGAGAAAAACAAAAACAAACCAAATAAAGCAAATGGTTATTTTTGCCAATCTTGCTCACTAGACCACTTTAAGTGTTTTTAGTCCAAGATTTCAAACAGAAACAATTTGTTTTTCACCCCTTGCTAGACCAAGTAAAAGTGAACCAAAGCCCACCTTTCAAACTCACAGAAACATTTGGCAACTTGATTCAAATGACATTTCAAAATTGAATCTAGTTCATATGGGAAGATCACCCATTTTTAAAAACCAACCAAACCAGTACCCCTTGACCTTTTCAACTAACCAGAGACTACTGAGTATGTAACTAGTACACCCATAAAGTTGAATCAAAAATTCAAATTTGAATCTCTTTCGGCCATTTTATCAAACACCTTGCAGACACAAAACAAACAAACAAACATCAAACACTATTGTGAGCAGTAAAATTGGCCTAACTTATTCCCTCTCTGGTTCACAACAAGCTATTAGTAGATCATCTAGCCCAATTAACAAGCTCTAGCACCACTGTGAGCTTGCCATTGCCATCAATGGTGAGCATGTCGAGCTCACCTTGCCACCCCTCACTCGACAGCAAGCTAGAAGCTTCTATAGCCTCGCCAACCTTGTATGGGACACTCACCTGAAGGGTTTCGCAGCATAGTAAATCAAAATTTTCTACGGATGCGAACAGAGGGAAGCCAAGATCTAATCTAGGAGATGCAAATAACGAGAGAGATTGTATTAGATCTTCATACCCTTGAAGATTCGCAAAGCGGAACGTTCGTAGGAACGTGGGTGATGTAGTCGTACTCGCTTCTCCTCCTCGCGATCCGATCCGATCTAGCACCACAAGTGGCGGTGCCTCCGTGAGATGCACACGTGCAGCACCTCGACATCTCCTCCTTCCTTGGTCCAGCAAGTATGGTGGAGAGATGGGTTGGATCTACAACGCGATGGCGCGGTGCAATTGGTGGAGAATTTCTGCAGCAGGGCTTCGCCTACACGCAGTTGGGAGGGAGAGAGAGAGGAGGGCAGCAGGGCGACTGGGCGTGAGGGGAAGGTGTGGGGGGGCTGCTGCGCCCCAGCCCTGTATATATAGAGGGGTGGGCGCCTGCCCTAACCCCTCCCCCAAGCCCTAGGCCGGCGGCCAAAGGAGGGAGGAGTGGGGGGCAAGGAAACCCCCCCCTTCTAGAAGGTCCAATTAGGGTTTATCCCTTCTTGGCCGGCTGGGCCCTATGGGGCCTTGTGCCCCTGGCCCAATGCAGCCAGGGCACTCCCTCATAGGCCCATGCCCTCTCCCGGAAGGTGGGGCCACGTTGGTCCCCTTCCGGAAGGTTCTAGAAGCTTCTGCATAATACATTAACCCTAACAATTCAACTCCAAAAACTGCACCCTTTATATGAATCTTATTCTCGGACCATTCGGAACCTCTCTTGATGTCTCGGATCCCATCCGAGACTCGAACAAAAACTCATAAACCAATTATCCAATCTATCCTAGTGTCGACACGTTAAGTGTGACCTTCGGTTCGAGAATATACGCACATGATCTTCTATCAATAATCAACTGGGTGCGAAACCCATATTGACTCCACACATTCATTGATGATCATATCGGATGAACCACGATGCCAGGATTCAATCAATCCCATATATATATTCCCTTCGTCTCGCGATATTTTACTTGCGAGATTTGATCGTGCATGCCGTCATACCTAGTTCAATCTCGTTCACAGCAAGTACTTTACTCGTTCCGTAATCCGATATCACTTTGTGATTAACTCCTTAACCACATGCTTGCAAGCGATGTTGATATCGATTACCGAGTGGGCCCGAAGTATATCTCTCCGACTTGGGAGGGACAAATCCCATCTCGATACATACAACCCAACAGATACTTTCCGATCACCTGAGAGACACCTTTATGATGACCCTCTCATAGGATGACGTTTGATGACCTCAAAGTTTTCTTCCGATACCAGGGAGTTGTATTATCTCATAGTCTAAGGAATACAATATTTGACATAAGAAAAGCTTCGCAAAGATGAACACGATGACACGATCTAATTGCTTCGCTTAGTTTAGGTCTGTCCATCATATCATTCTCCCAATGATATGATCTCATTATTAATCGACAACTCATGTCCATGGTTAGGAAACCTTAACCATCATTAATCAATGAGCTAGTCCATACAGGCGTACTAGGGACACGGTGTTGTTCACAAACCACACAAGTATTAAAGTTTCCGCTTAATACAATTCTAGCATGGAATATAAACTTTATCATGAACAAGAATTATAATAATAACATCTTTATTATTGCCTCTAGGGCATAATTCCAGATCTCCCACTTGCACTAGAGTCAATAATCTAGTTTACATTTGGCAACAATCTCACACCCATGGCACTGAGGTGCTGATCATGTTTTACACGTGGAAGAGGTTTAGTCAATGGATCTGCGACATTCAGATCTGTATGTACTTTTCTAATCTTCAGATCTCCATATGCTATATAATCTCGGATTATATGAAACTTGCGGTTGATATTCTTGGTCTTTGGATGATATCTTGGTTCCTTAGCAAGTGCTATGGCGCCAGTGTTGTCACACAGTATCTCCAGTGGGTCCAATGCACTTGGAACCACGCCAAGCTCAGTGATGAAGTTCCTGATCCAAACTCCTTCACTTGATGCTTCTGCAGCAGCCATGTATTCCGCTTCTACTGTAGATCCCACGATCACGCTTTGCTTGCGACTTCTCGACTCAGGCTCCTCCATTCAAAATATGCACGTATCACTGAGATTTAGAATCATCCTTGTCGCTGTCGAAACTAGCGTCGACGTAACCTTTTACGACGAGCTGTTCATCACCCCCATAGACTAAGAACATTTCTTTAGTCCTATTTAGGTACTTTAGGATGTTCTTCACGGCTGTCCAGTGTTCCACTCCTGGATCACTTTGATATCTGCTCGTCAAACTAAGAGCATTGGACACATCTGGTCTAGTACACAACATGGCATACATGATAGAACCTATGGCCGAGGCATAAGGCACTTTGCTCATAGCTTCCCTATCATTTACCGTAGCTGGACACTGAGCCTTGCTCAATATCTTACCTGGCAACATAGGCACTGAACCTTTCTTTGCCTTATCCATTCTGAACCTTTTCGGAACTTTGTCTAGGTATGTACTCTAGCTTAAAGCTATCAGGCGTCTTTGTCTATCTCTATAGATTTTGATGCCCAATATATAAGCAGCTTCACCTAGGTATTTCATTGAAAAACACTTGTTCAAATAACTCTTCACATCGTTAAGCATGTTAATGTCATTTCCAATAATTAATATGTCATCCACATATAGTACCAGAAATGTCACCGAGCTCCCACTCACTTTCTTGTAGATACAAGCTTCGTAGCAATTTGGAACAAACCCAAAGCTTTTGATCACTTGATCAAAACGAAGGTTCCAACTCCGAGATGCTTGCTTCAGTCCATAAATGGAACGCTGAAGTTTGCATACTTTATTAGCATCCTTAGGATCGACAAAACCTTCGGGTTGCATCATAAACATCTCTTCATCAATGTTGCCATTGAGGAACGCAGTCTTGACATCCATCTGCCATATTTCATAATCATGAAACGCAACAATTGCTAATAAAATCCGAATGGACTTAAACATCGCTACGGGAGAGAAAGTCTCATCGTAGTCAACACCTTGAACTTGTCGAAAACCTTTCGCGACAAGCCGTGCTTTATAGACAGTCACATTACCATCCGCGTTCGTTTTCTTCTTGAAGATCCATTTGCACTCAACGGCCTTTCGGTCGCTAGGAGGGTCCACCAAAGTCCATACTTGGTTTTCGCTCATGGATCCCAATTCGGATTTCATGGCTTCTAGCCATTTCTCAGAGTCTGGGCTCATCATCGCTTCCTCATAGTTCGTAGGTTCACTGTCTTCTACTAACAAGACAGTCAAGACAGGGTTGCCATACCACTCAGGAGGGGCACGCGACCTTGTCGACCTGCGACGTTCAGTAGCAACATCGTCCAAAGCTTCATGATCCTTGTCATTAGCTTCCTCTATTGTTGGTGCGGTGACCTTTGGAACAATTTCGGTCTGCGCTACTCTCCAATTCAAGAGAAGGTTCAATAACCTCGTCTAGCTCTACTTTCCTCCCACTCACTTCTTTCGAGAGAAACTCCTTCTCAAGAAAGGAATCGTTCTTTGCGACAAACACTTTGCCTTCGGTTCTGTGATAGAAGGTATACCCAATAGTTTCCTTAGGGTATCCTATGAAGACGCATTTCTCCGCTTTGGGTTCGAGCTTGTCCGGCATCAACTTCTTGACGTAAGCTTCGCATCCCCAAACTTTAAGAAACGACAACTTAGGTTTAGCACCAAACCACAGTTCATACGGTGTCGTCTCAACGGATTTAGATGGTGCCCTATTTAAAGTGAATGCAGCGGTTTCTAATGCATAACCCCAAAATGATAACGGCAAATTAGTAAGAGACATCATTGATCGGACCATATCTAATAAGGTTCGATTCCGGCGTTCAGACACACCATTGC
Organism: Avena longiglumis; assembly: GCA_030063025.1. Lineage (NCBI taxonomy): Eukaryota > Viridiplantae > Streptophyta > Magnoliopsida > Poales > Poaceae > Avena > Avena longiglumis. The sequence goes on along the minus strand of CP125974.1, from coordinate 183,901,288 downwards.
GCTATGGTGTTCCGGGTGGCGTGAGTTACGAAACGATTCTGCTTGCTTTAAGATGCGTGAGAAAATAATAATTAAATATTCACCTCCACGATCGTATCGTAGAATTTTAATCTTTCTGTTACGATTGTTCTCCACTTCATTCTGAAATTCCTTGAAATTTTCAAATGTTTCAGATTTATGTTTCGTTAAATAGATATACCCATATCTACTTAAGTCATCGGTAAAAGTGAGAAAATAGCGATATCCACCGCGCGTCGAAACACTCATCGGTCCGCATACATCGGTATGTATGATTTCCAACAAGTCCGTTGCACGCTTCATCATACCGGAGAACGGGGTTTTGATCATCTTGCCCATGAGGCATGGTTCGCATGTGTCAAATGATTCAAAATCAAGGGACTCCAAAAGTCCATCAGAATGGAGTTTCTTCATGCGCTTTACACCAATATGACCTAGACGACAGTGCCACAAATAAGTAGTATTATCACTATCTACTTTGCATCTCTTAGCCTCAATGTTATGGATGTGTGTTTCATCCCTTTCGAGATTTAGAAGAAATAAACCATTCACAATAGGTGCATGACCATAAAAGATGTTACTCATATAAATAGAACAACCATTATTCTCCGATTTAAATGAATAACCGTCTTGCAATAAACAAGATCCAGAAATAATGTTCATGCTCAACGCAGGCACATAATAACATTTATTGAGGTTTAAAACTAATCCCGAAGGTAAAACTAAGGAGAGCGTGACAACGGCCTTCACATCAACTCTTGATCCATTGCCAACGCGCATCGTCACCTCATCCCTCGCAAGCCGCCTTCTATTCCATAGCTCCTGTTTCGAGTTACAAATATTAGCAACTGAACCAATATCAAATACCCAGGCACTACAACGAGGGCTAGTAAGGAAAACATCAATAACATGTATATCAAATATACCTTTGATGGTGCCAGCCTTCTTGTTCGCTAAGTACTTCGGACAGTTGCGCTTCCAGTGACCCTTGTCCTTGCAATATAAGCACTCAGTGTCCGGCTTAGGACCAGACTTGAGCTTCTTCTCAGCAGGGGCAACGCGCTTGGCGCCGCCTTTCTTGAAGGGCTTCTTTGCACCCTTACCTTTCTTGAAGGTGGGGGCTTGTTGACCATCAACACATGATTATCCTTTTTGATGTCCACCTCCGCAGCCTTCAGCTTTGCAAAGAGCTCGGTGATTGTATCAGTGGAACCAATCTGATTGTGAGTCACTAAAAAACTTTTGTAGCTGGGAGGGAGTGATTGAAGAACCCTGTCAATCTTGAGCTCCTCTGGAATCTTGCAGTCCAGTTTCTCAAGGCGTTGAGTGTAGCCCGACATCTTAATGGCGTGCTCACTAACGGAACTCCCTTCCTCCATCTTGCAGTTAAAGAACTTCTCAGAGATCTCATATCTCTCAGAACGGGCCTGAGTCTGAAACATGGTTTTCAGCTCCTCGAGAATCTCAAAGGGCCCGGGATAGTCTTCAAACCTATTTTGAAGGTCCGATTCCATAACAAACAACATGGTGCTCTTAATCACACCATAATCATCTTTGCACGACTGATAGATAGCTTTCTCATCAGCCGGCGCAGTAGCAGCAGGGGCGTCACCTAACGCATTCTCAAGGACATAGTCCTTTTGACCGCCAGAGAGAATGATTCTCAGATTGCGGAACTAGTTGGTGAAGTTAGACCCATTGTTTTTAAGATTTTCCTTCTCAGCAAAAACATTGAAGTTGAAGTTGACTTAGCCATTTGATCTACAATATTTGCAAGTACAAATTAGACTATGTTCATGATAACTAGTTCAACTTTTAATCAAATTACTAGATGAACTCCCACTAAATTCAACATCCCTCAAGTTGTTTAGTGAACAAGATCCAAATTCACCACACCTAATCCGATCTTCATGAGAAGAGATGTGGTTTCAATGGTGGACAACAAAGTGTCGATCATATCATTCATATGACTCATGCTTAACCTTTCGGTTCATGTGTTCCGAGGCCAATGTCTGTACATGCTAGGCTCGTCAAGTTAGACCCAAGTATTTCTGCGTGTGCAAAACTGGCTTGCACCCGTTGTATGTGAGCGTAGAGTCTATAGCACCCGATCATCATGTGATGCTTGGACACGACGAACTTTCGCAACGGTGCATACTTGGGGAGAACACAGTTTTTATCTTGATCTTTAAGTGAGGACTCATCTTATAGTGCTACCGTCGCGATCTAAGCATAACATGATACATAAAAGGATAAACATCGCATGCATATAACTTTATGTGACATGGTATAGCCAATCTTCGCGCAATGATCTCCATCTTGTGCGTGCCGGCATGATCTCCATCACTCCACCATGATTGCCTCCACCACGAATAGCAACTAAAACTATTGCTAACTACTTAGCGATAAAGTGAAACTATTACATGGCGTATAAGAAGTTGACACACAGGTCATACACAATTATAAAGACAACCATATGGCTCCTGACGGTTGTGTACTCATCGACATGAAAGTCATGAAACATTACAAAACATGATCATCGCATACATTATACACATCACATCTTGGGCCATACCATATCACAGAAAACACTCCCTGCAAAAACAAGTTAGACGCCTCTACTTTGTTGTTGCATATTTTACGTGGCTTATGGGAGTAGATGCTAAGAACGATTCTTACCTACGAAAAGCCACAACGGTGATATTTTGGTTGCCAAACTCCGGTGTAAATCCCATGAAAACTATAGTGAGAGAAACTGGCATCCACCAGCCGCATGTGTGGAACAAGCCACACGTCAAGTGCGGAGCCGGTCTCGCGAACGACGTCGCGTAAGGTTGGCCTGGACCACTTCAATCTCACTATCCCGTGTCATAAGAAGAACACAAACAAGAGGCTTGCAACAGAAAACATCAACGCCCGCAACAACCATGTTGCGTTCTACTCGTGAAACACATCTACGCATAGATCTAGCTCTGATACCCTTGAAGGGTTTGGCGGCATAGTAAATCAAAATTTTCTCGTGTCACGAGCGAGAGGGAAGCCAAGATCTAATCTAGGAGATGCAAACAACGAGAGAGATTGTATTAGATCTTCATACCCTTGAAGATTCGCACGGCGGAACGTTCGTCGGAACATGGGTGATGTAGTCGTACTCGCTTCTCCTCCTCGCGATCCGATCCGATCTAGCACCACAAGTGGCGGTGCCTCCGTAGGATGCACACATGCAGCACCTCGACGTCTCCTCCTTCCTTGGTCCAGCAAGTATGGTGGATAGATGGGTTGTATCTACAACGCGACGGCGCGGTGCAATTGGTGGAGAATTTCTGCAGCAGGGCTTCGCCTACATGCAGTCGGGAGGGAGAGAGAGAGGAGGGCAGCAGGGCGGCTGGGCTTGAGGGGAAGGTGTGGGGGGGTGGTGCGCCCCAGCCCTCTATATATAGAGGGGTGGGCTCCTGCCCTAACCCCTCCCCCAAGCCCTAGGCCTACGGCCAAATGAGGGAGGAGTGGGGGGCAAGGAAACCCCCCCCTTCTAGAAGGTCCAATTAGGGTTTATCCCTTCTTGGCCGGCTAGGCCCTATGGGGCCTTGTGACCCTGGACCAATGCGGCCAGGGCACTCCCTCATAGGCCCATGCCCCCTCCCGAAAGGTGGGGCCACGTTGGTCCCCTTCCTGAAGGTTCTAGAAGCTTCCGGTACAATACCGATTAACCCGGAACAATTCCGAACTCCAAAAACTGCACTGCCTTATATGAATCTTATTCTCCGGACCATTCCGGAACCTCTCGTGATGTCTCGGATCCCATCCGAGACTCCGAACAAAAACTCATAAACCAATTATCCAATCTATCCTAGCGTTGAGACACGTTAAGTGTGTGACCCTTCGGGTTCAAGAATATGCAGACATGATCTTCTATCAATAATCAACATCGGGGTCTGGAAACCCATATTGACTCCCACACATTCATCGATGATCTTATCGGATGAACCACGATGCCAGGATTCAATCAATCCCATATATATATTCCCTTCGTCTCGCGATATTTTACTTGCCCGAGATTTGATCGCTTGCATGCGTCATACCTAGTTCAATCTCGTTCACAGCAAGTACTTTACTCGTTCCGTAATCCGATATCACTTTGTGATTAACTCCTTAACCACATGCTTTCAAGCGATGTTGATATCGATTACCGAGTGGGCCCGAAGTATATCTCTCCGACTTGGGAGGGACAAATCCCATCTCGATACATATAACCCAACAGATACTTTTCGATCACCTGAGAGACACCTTTATGATCACCTCTCATAGGATGACGTTTGATGACCTCAAAGTTTTCTTCCGATACCAGGGAGTTGTATTATCTCATGGTCTAAGGAATACAATATTTGACATAAGAAAAACTTCACAAAGATGAACACGATGACACGATCTAATTGCTTCGCTTAGTTTGGGTATGCCCATCATATCATTCTCCCAATGATATGATCTCATTATTAATCGACAACTCATGTCCATGGTTAGGAAACCTTAACCATCATTAATCAATGAGCTAGTCCATAGAGGCGTACTAGGGACACGGTGTTGTTCACAAACCACACAAGTATTAAAGTTTCCGCTTAATACAATTCTAGCATGGAATATAAACTTTATCATGAACAAGAATTATAATAATAACATCTTTATTATTGCCTCTAGGGCATAATTCCAACATCACCACCGTCCACTGCCATCCCCTGTCTGATGCCAAAGGCAGCGAGCCCCTGGACCACTCAGCCCGAGCATGCCCAGCCTCTCTGGCGTGTCGAGGCGCTTGGCCACGCGACACACGCCTGACGCGTGCCACCCTCGCCGCGTGCAGGCACGATCACCACCGCCCCAAGAACACCCCAGACATGCCCATTCGCCGTCGCGCGACCCGTAGCCACTGTATGCCATTAAAGCTTCCATCGGAGCCGCCCAGAGCATCGACATATTCTAACCGTCTCGCACCGCCCCACGCCGCGTAACCACGCCGTTGAGCTTCGCCAGGGAACACAGCACTTTCTCCTACCTTCGCCCATGTCAGTAGCTCGTTGTGCCGACGACCACGACGAGCTCCACCCGCGCCCTTTGGTCCCCTTCTGGCACTATAAATAGAGGCCACCCCTGCTCGATTTCTTCACACCAACACACTCCCCTCTCTCTCAGAACCACCCCCACTCATTCCCGGAGCAAGGCGAGCAGCACATCCCCGAAATTTGGCCGGAGTCTGCCATGGAGGAGGAAGAAAGGATCCAGCGATTGGAGCCTCCCCAGGAGAAGCTGTCGGTACCAGGAGGTTCGCCGTTGTCGACTTCATCGTTTGCCCCCATCGCCGACTATCGCCTGAGCTCCAGTGATCCCCCGTAGACCCCCACTGGCCGTGCTAGGGTTTTGTCTCGTCCGCGTTTCCTGACGGAGACGATAGGTCCCAGTCATTCGATTAAAATTTGATCGCACAGTCTAGATCACCCCGTACCGCTTCGCACCCCCAGTCTCGCTGACTAGTGTGGTCATCCACTTAAACTCACCCGCGCGTCCGCTGTGCACCATGGGCCGGCCCAGTTAACATCCCGCGCAACCCAGTTAGTTTAAATTTATATTTTATAATTTAATTTCAAACCTAGTTTTGTACCTAGATTCAAAAATTAACCCAGGTCGATTCACTAAACCAAATTGCATGAAACCAATTTTGTGAGAAAGGTACTGGAATTATTACTCCAAGCCCATTGGATTCAAACCATTTGGAATTATAGATCACCTATGGTAAAAATAAGAAGGCAGAAGCTTTTCTACATTCAAACATTTTTCAAAATTCAACCACAAGAGCTTTTGAGTTGATTCCAACTCTCAAAAATCACATTTAGCTAGACCTTTCTGAATATATAAAAATATCTAGGTTTACTTACAGAAATAATGGACAAGTAATAAAAGAATGCCTCATAGGTCATTCTAGTCACTTTATTTAATTCAAATAAAAAGGTTAAACCTTGTTAAATTGTGACACCACTTTAAATCACATTCCCAAGTACTGAAATATGTGGTGAGGACATGTGTCAACATGATCCCATGTTTTAGTTGGAGAATATTAAATCTTAAGTAGTTTTTCAATGAGTAGAAATTAATTTTCCAAAATAAAATCAATAAGACAAGTGCTTTGATGATTGTAATGTTTGTGATGATACAAGATCATCTAGTGAAAACCTTGGTGTGATAAATAAAAATATTTAAGTATTATTTGGTGATTGTGTACCTCGTATTTATTTATAGACGCTATTACCAACCAAGAATACGAGGATGAAGGAGAATACTACGAGGAAGAAGTCGAGGAAAACTTCAGCCACTGCTCTGCACAAGGCAAGCTTATACTAATAGCTTAGCAAGCTACTATCTTAGCAAGCTAAGCTAAACCATGCAAGTGTTACTTGCAAACTTACACCACCTAATATCCCATCCTAGTTTTACTTGCAAGCTTAGTATTTTATTTCTTTATCAAAGCTTTCTAGTTAAGCTTACTTGATAAATTGTAGAGTTTAGAAAGATGTTTTAAAGGTAGCATAAAGAGCATAAAACTTGACCTACGTTAGATAATCTTGATGTCATCCTGAGTCATGAGTTTGAACTTAGATAAGATACACTTGTTTACCACCCCTCATTAGTGTTTACCACCCCTTGTAAATGCTAGTGCTAAGCATAAAAACTTGATCACTTTAGATGGGAATACCTGGTGAAAGTGATTATGAAAACCTTGGAATTATGAGTCATTCTACTGAAATGTTTTTGACATGTGTTCTTGAACACCAGATGATTTTGATGATGAAAATGTTAAGGCATGATCCTTAGCCCTTTATAAAACTGATGGTCGTCTGGATGCGATACCATTCCAATTTTACCGTACAACCACAATACCCGAAATTTGGGTAGGGCTTGACTGGAAATTTATATACCTTAGTATGGGTTCCCTTGCGGCCAAGGTTTGAGCTGAGGCTACCTTGTGAAGATTGTCCACCTATGCAGTTCCCAAGATGACAGTGGGTCATGGTTGGGAGGCCAAACTCACAGGAGAGGTGCCTATACTAGGGCGTGTAATTGAAAGGTTAGGATTTATTATCCGCATACTGAGTATGGTGAATTCAGGATTTGTTCCTGACAGATGTATCGAATGTTGTGGTGAAAGTGTACCACCTCTGCAGAGTGTAAAACTATTCTAATAGCCGCGTCCGCGATTATGGACAGTTGGAGTGGCCATACAGTTCCGTCGTCAGATGTTTTCAAAATGACTTGTGAAATGATTCATGACTTGACTTGACCACAACAGGGTTGTGATAAGAAATTCAAATTCCCACTTAGGTGTTATAAAACTTTCAACTAGCTTTTCTTGCTTCTGAACTCAGTAGAGGTAAATCTAGCTTTTTGCAAAACAACCTAGAGCCTAGTACTTCCCACTCAAAACCAATTCACTTGTTAGTATTAGTTTGCGAGTACTTAAAGAGTAATCATGGCCTTGTCCCTGGCTATTCTCATGGCCAGACCATGAAGAGGACTATCAGGAGGATGGACAGCAGGAAGGTTATGACAACTAGGATCATCTCCCATCGTCAGCATTGCCTATGACTATGAAGATGGAGTCTCGCCTACGCTATCATTATTATTACGTTATTCCGCTGCTATGATTGTATTAAGACTGGATCATGAGATCCTTTATTTGTTGTAAGACCTTATGTATGGTTTGTAATGGATGATGTACTGTGATATCCAATCTGTTATGTCTCGCAAAAATGGTAATCCTAAGATTGCGATGTATGGCATAACAGGCATCTGGGATTAAAAATCCGGGTGTTGACAAGTTGGTATCAGAGCCATCCTGACCATAGGATACCCTAGTTTAGAATGGACGTTTGAATCAAAAACTTATTTTTAAAACCAAAGGAAGTGAGTATTTATGAAAACTTATTCTCATTCTTACCACTTACACTCTTTCATGAAAATTCATGTTTCTCAAAAATTCTTGCAAACTTACTTAAAATTTGACACACTTGATCACTCTACTAACTTACTCATCCTATATTCTTATAGATGGACGTGAAGTATAGAAAAAATTATCAGTAGGGGAATGGAGGAGACCTCATATTTGAGCGTGACTTGGACCAGCTATCAGAGATGCTGGAGCATCCACACCCCGAGTTCTTTGGAGCTCAGATCAACGATTAGGAAGGAGGAGAATTGCAATGGCTGGTTGTTGCAAGTCTTCGAGGAAAGATTGAAGCCCCCACCTCAAAGGGAATTCAGTTCACCTTAAGAGAAAACAACTAGCTCGATGGACTTGCAAGGGCAATGCAGGAAGCTCTTGCCCGTCTGTGTGGGCAAATCATCAATCAGATCAAGGGTATACGCTTTGAGTTCTATCCAAGGCGTGATGTTATGGGATAGCCACTAGAGGCCCCATATCACCATGAGCTGAAGACTCAATTGGACCGCCTCAGCTTCATGATGTATGACCGTCAGAAGGAGTTGTATAATGCCCGCTCCTACGCCAACCACAAGTATGCCATCGCCGCCAAGAAGGATCAGACTATTGCCATGCTAGTGAAGTATCGCCAGCCTCGTCGCCGTCAGCTCGACAAGAAGGAGCGCATCATTTCCCGTCTTCGTCACCGGATCACGGATTTGGAGGAGACCATCCACGAGAGAGACATGTAGCTGGAGGAGAGGGAGAATGCAGGGGAAGACCTTCATGGAGACCCCTAATCCTATCTCGGTGATGATGATGACTTTTTGGAGGATCAGGCCATGGACTTCTTCACCGATGAGGATGAATTCGCCTTCATTGATGATGAGGAGGAGGACGGTGAGGATGAAGCCAGCGATTCCGAGGAGTAGTATCACTTGAGAACTAGCGTTAGTGAATTGTATCTAGTCCCACTGTATCGTAGTTTCCAGAATGGTTCTTAAAACCATCTTTTTTCTTTGTTGTGGTGTGTGTTTGTATCGTGTGCTATGAATGAATGAATGAAAAGCAAGTTGCTAGAAAAATCTGAGTCAAACTTCCAAAAACTTTACAAAACCCGAACCTTAGAAATTTCCCTCTTTTGTCATGATCTATCTCAATCTTCAGATTCCTCGCGGAGGAACCAATTCATCTCTGGACCTGATGTTGCAAATCTTGCCAATCTTGGTTTCTGACCGCGAAGCTGAAAGAGCCGAACGTCAATCCAACTTATCCACCCTTTAGCACATCGCTCAGATGGCCAACAACAACAACCAAGGCCATGGAAATCAGGACAACCATGGATTCAAGCTCAAGAACTTCCAGAACACCAATCCACCAATTTTCACTAAGTCTGAAGAGACCCTAGATGTCGATGATTGGCTGCAAACCATGGAGAACAATTCTAGAAGTTGCCGGAGTGGAAGCCAACGAGAAGGTATTGTTTGCCACCCACTATCTGGACGAAGATGCCAGAGCATGGTGGAACAGCGTTCGTGCCATGAATGGAGGTCAAATGATGACTTGGGAAGAGTTCAAAATCAAGTTCAGCAGAACCCATGTGCCACCGGGTTTGATCAAGAGGATTAGAGATGAATTCATTGAAATAAAGCAAGGAAGGATGGTCGTAGTCGAGTACCATGATTTTTTTTGTCATTTTCCAGGTATGCACCGGATGAGATAGATACTGAAGCTAAGAAGAAGGAGAGATTCCTGAATGGTCTGCATGATGAGATGCAGACACTGGTGGTCAATATCCCATTTGCTGATATTGAAGCCTTAGTGGATTATGCCATCCAGATGGAAGGCAAGATCAACCAAGCCAATGAGAACCTCAAGAGTCGCATGATGAATTAACCAGGAACCCACCATACACCAAAGTATCGCCCCAACCCATCTCCAGGATTTTCCCCAAGGACCAACAGACCCCCGATGAACCGTCCGACCTATCCTAACCGTGGAAACCCAAGGCCCGGAGGAAATCACAACAACCCCGGCAACCCCAGCAATTTCAACCGTGCACCGCCCAAGTTCAACAACAACAATGTCGCCACCAACACTGCCCCAAGGACTAGAAGAAATGCGGTGCCTGTTGCAGCAAAGGACAAGTCTCAGGTGACTTGTTATGAATGTGGAACCAAGGGTCACTATTCCAATGAGTGTCCCAAGAAGATTGCCGCAGCCCCCAATGCAAATGCCCCGGCCCAGCAACAGCGTCGTGTTCATCCTAGAAGAAGGTTTGCCCCAGGGAATTCACTCAACCGCAATGGCCGTATCTTTCTCATGCATGCTGAAGAAGCCCAAGAAGTGCCAGATGTCGTGATGGGTATGTTTTCTGTTAACTCAGTACTTGCAAGAGTGTTGTTTGATTCTGTAGCATCGCACTCGTTTGTTACTGAAGAATTTACATGCACTAGTAAGATTCAACCCACCAAATTGAAGCATGTTATGATAGTTCAAATACCTGGTTCAACCTCCAAAGCTAGACAAATTTGCAAGGCCGTAACTATCCGAATCCATGGCATAGATTTTTATGCTAATATAATAGTACTCGGAACTAAAGGTTTGAAGTAGTACTAGGAATGGATTGGATGTCGAAACATAAAGGATTACTCGACTGTGCCAAGAAATCCATTACCATGACCAGTACAGCTGGAATATCAGTAGAGCATGTATCGGAAACCTTGCACCGTCAATTAAAGTGCAACAAGAGTCTATCCCAACCAACCATTGACCAAGTCAGAATAGTCTGTGAATACCCCGATGTATTTCCAGATGTTTTGCCCGGTATGCCCCCGGATCGGGATATCGAGTTTATCATTGAACTAATCCCTGGAACTGGACCCATAGCCCAGAGACCATATAGTATGAACCCGTCTGAATTAGTGGAGCTAAAGAAGCAACTGGATGTTATGCTAGAGATAGGATTGATCCAACTAAGTGCGTCGCCATGGAGATCACCGGTCCTGTTTGTGGACAAGAAAGATAGAGGTAACCATTTGTGTACGGATTATCGGAAGTTGAATGATGTCACCATCAAGAACAAGTACCCATTGCCAAAGATAGAAGACCTGTTTGATCAGTTGACTAGTGACAAAGTGTTTTCTAAGATTGACCTTAGAACTGGTTATCATCAACTCAAGATTCGCGCAGAGGATATTCCAAAGACTGCCTTAACCACCGTATATGGACTGTATGAGTATACTATCATGTCTTTTGAATTAACAAATGCCCCCACTTACTTCATGAACCTCATGAATAATATTTTTATGGACTTCATTGATAAGTTTGTCGTTGTTTTCATCGATGACATTCTGATCTATTCAAAATCAGAAGAAGAACATGAGCTACACCTAAGGACCATCCTTGGAACCCTTAGGGAGCATCAGTTGTATGACAAGTTTAGCAAATGTGAATTCTGGTTACAGGAGGTAGGATTCCTCGGACATATCGTATCAGACAGAGGAATTGCCGTTGACCCTGCAAAGGTGAAGGATGTTGAAGATTGGCAAGCCCCAACCACTCAAACCCAATTTCGTGCATTTCTCGGATTGGCGGGATATTACCGCAAGTTCGTAGAAGGATTCTCGAGCATCGCCAGACCAATGACCCAATTTTTGAAGAAGGACAAGAAGTTTGAATGGATGGACAAATGTGAAGCGAGTTTTCAGGAACTCAAGAGGAGATTGATTTCAGCCCCAATCTTGACCATGCCAGATATCACGAAGCCCTTTGATGTGTATTGTGACACATCCAAGATCGGTCTTGGATGTGTGCTAATGCAAGAAGGCAAAGTAATATCTTATCTATCCCGACAACTGAAGCAGCATGAACAGAATTATCCAACCCATGATCTTGAACTAGAAGCTGTAGTTCTAGCCCTGAAGGCATGGAGGCATTACCTGATGGGAAACCGTTGTGAGATTTATTCGGATCACAAGAGCCTGAAATACATTTTCACTCAGAAGGAGCTGAATATGAGGCAGAGAAGATGGATAGAGTTAATCAAGGACTATGACATGGACATTCACTGAAGGGTTTCGCGGCATAGTAAATCAAAATTTTCTACGGATGCGAACAGAGGGAAAGCCAAGATCTAATCTAGGAGATGCAATCAACGAGAGAGATTGGATTAGATCTTCATACGCTTGAAGATTTGCACAGCGGAACGTTCGTCGGAACGTGGGTGATGTAGTCGTACTCGCTTCTCCTCCTCGCGATCTGATCCGATCTAGCACCAAAAGTGGCGGTGCCTCCGTGAGATGCACACGTGCAGCACCTCGACGTCTCCTCCTTCCTCGGACCAGCAAGTATGGTGGAGAGATAGATGGGATCTACAACACGACGGCGTGGTGTATATGGTGGAGAATTTCTGCTGCAGGGCTTCGCCTACAAAAAGTCGGGAGGGAGAGAGGAAGGCAGCAAGGCAACTAGGGTTGGAGGCAAGGTGTAGGGGAGGCGCAGCCCTCTATTTATAGAGGGGGGGGCGGCCAGCCCTTGCCCCTCCTCCAAGCCTTGGGCCGGCGGCCAAGGGAGGGAGGAGTGGGGGGCAAGGACTCTCCCCTCTTCTGGAAACCCTATCTCTAGTTTAAACGATTTAAACCCTATAGGATCGGCTGGTCCCTATGGGGCCTTGTGCCCCTGGCCCAATGCAGCCAGGACACTCCCTCATAGGCCCATTCCCCCTCCCGGAAGGTGGGGCCACGTTGGTCCCCTTCCGGAAGGTTCTAGAAGCTTCCGGTACAATACCGATTAACCCGGAACAATTCCGAACTCCAAAAACTGCACTGCCTTATATGAATCTTATTCTCCGGACCTCTCCGGAACCTCTCGTGATGTCCCGGATCCCATCCGAGACTCCGAACAAAAATTCATAAACCAATTATCCAATCTATCCTAGCGTCGAGACACGTTAAGTGTGTGACCCTGCGGGTTCGAGAATATGCAGACATGATCTTCTATCAATAATCAGCGGGGTCTGCAGGCACCCATATTGACTCCCACACATTCATCGATGATCATATCGGATGAACCACGATGCCAGGATTCAATCAATACCATATATATATTCCCTTCGTCTCGCGATATTTTACTTGCCCGAGATTCGATCGTCGATACAGTCATACCTAGTTCAATCTCGTCCACGGCAAGTACTTTACTCGTTCCGTAATCCGATATCACTTTGTGATTAACTCCTTAACCACATGCTTGCAAGCGGTGTTGATATCGATTACCGAGTGGCCCGAAGTATATCTCTCCGACTTGGGAGGGACAAATCCCATCTCGATACATACAACCCAACAGATACTTTCCGATCACCTGAGAGACACCTTTATGATCACCCTCTCATAGGATGACGTTTGATGACCTCAAAGCTTTCTTCCGATACCAGGGAGTTGTATTATCTCATGGTCTAAGGAATACAATATTTGACATAGGAAAAGCTTCGCAAAGATGAACACGATGATACGATCTAATTGCTTCACTTAGTTTGGTCATCCATCATATCATTCTCCAATGATATGATCTCATCATCAATTGACAACTCATGTCTATGGTTAGGAAACCTTAACCATCATTGATCAATGAGCTAGTCCATAGAGGCGTACTAGGGACACGGTGTTGTTCACAAACCACACAAGTATTAAAGTTTCCGCTTAATACAATTCTAGCATGGAATATAAACTTTATCATGAACAAGAATTATAATAATAACATCTTTATTATTGCCTCTAGGACATAATTCCAACATTCACTATCACCCCGAAAAAGCCAATGTGGTAGAAGATGCCCTTAGTAGATTGCCTTGTCACTTAAATTCCATGATTCTAAAGGAGCAACCAAGTTTGCACAAAGAGATCGAAGATTTTAGAATGGAATTAGTAAGTGAAGTATTATTGGCTAGAATAGAACTTCAACCCACTTTGATCAGTCAGATCAAGGAGGCGCAGAAAGGAAATGCTAGTATCGACGGAATCAAACGTCGTATCGGTACATGCAAAGTCCCCGGATTCACCGAGGATGAAGAAGGAGTTATGTGGTACAAAGGACGTCTCTGTGTACCAGCAGACTCAGAATTGAAGCAGGATATTTTGAAGGAAGCCCATGATACTATTTATTCTATCCACCCTGGAGGGACGAAGATGTATCAGGATTTAAAGGAGCAATTTTGGTGGCATAAGATGAAGAGAGAAATCGGAAGCTACATCGCCAAGTGTGATATTTGTCAGAGAGTCAAGGCGGGACATCAAAGACCTGCAGGACTATTGCAACCACTTCAGATTCCAGAATGGAAGTGGGATTCAGTTGGAATGGACTTTATCACCGGATTGCCTACTTCTAGTAGGGGAAATGAATCTATTTGGGTCATAGTTGACAGACTATCCAAGGTAGCCCATTTCTTACCCGTCAAGACCACCTACCAGAGTTTGAAACTAGCGAAGTTATACATCGCTAGAATCGTTAGTTTGCATGGAGTCCCAAAGAACATTGTATCGGATCGAGGAACTCAGTTTACCTCGAGATTCTAGAAGAAAGTCCAACAAGGATTAGGAACCCGACTAGATTTTAGCACAACGTATCACCCTCAGACCGATGGACAAATAGAGCGAGTAAACCAAATACTCGAAGATATGTTGAGAGCATGTGTGCTAGAGTATGGATATAAATGGGAAGACTGTCTGTTGTTCGCAGAATTTTCGTGCAACAACAGTTATCAAGCCAGCTTGCAAATGGCCCCATTTGAATTCATGTATGGAAGGAAGTGTCATACCCCTTTGAATTGGTCGGAAGTAGGAGAGAGTCAGATTTTCGGACCCGACATCCTACGTGAAGCAGAAGAGAAAGTTCACAAGATCCGTGAGCACCTCAAGATCGCCCAATCTAGATAGAAGAGTTATGCCGACAAGACACATCGCGACCTCTCTTTCAATATCGGAGATTTTGTGTATCTCAAAGTGTTGCATTTGAAAGGAATGCAGCGTTTCCAGCTCAAAGGAAAGTTAGCCCCCAGATATATCGGACCCTTCAAGATTCTGAATCATCGAGGAGAAGTATCGTATAAACTGGAACTGCCAGAGGAGATGTCAGCAGTGCATAATGTGTTCCATATATCGTTGCTTCGCAAATGCCTAGAAGTCCCGGAGAAGACTGAAGTTTTCAAGAACATTGATCACCGCACCATAGAGATCAATGATGACCTGACGTATCCCGAAGTACCCATCCATATTTTGGAGGAAGCTTTCAGAACCACCAGGACTCGAAGGATCAAGTTTCTCAAGATTCAGTGGAGCAACCACATTGAGGAAGAAGCTACCTGGGAACGAGAAGACTACATCAAGACGGAGTTTCTCGATCTTTTTAAATCCTAGTTTTCTTCTTTCTTCTTTCTCAAATCTCGGGCCGAAATTTTGTTTAAGGAGGGAAGGTTTGTAACATCCCAAAAATATTGAATAATGATTATCCAATTCCAATCACCAAAAATAGGGTTAACAAAAACTTTTGTTACTCAAATCAATATGAATGCATGTGTGTATGTGATGATTGTATGAATGCATGAATGGACTTGTGTGATTGATCTAAATAGCAAGGAATGGTTGAAAGGTGAAAACAACATCATCTAAATAATTTCCAAGCAAAAACAAATCAAGAGAAAATAAAAAAACAAACCAAATAAAGCAAATGGTAATTTTTGCCAATCTTGCTCACTAGACCACTTTGAGTGTTTCTAGTCCAAGATTTCAAACAGAAAAAATTCTATTTCTTTTCACCCCTTGCTAGACCAAGTAAAAGTGAACCAAATCCCACCTTTCAAACTCACAAAAACATTTGGCAACTTGATTCAAATGACATTTCAAAATTGAATCTAGTTCATATGGGAAGATTGCCCATTTTCAAAAACCAACCAAACCAGTACCCCTTGACCTTTCCAACTAACCAGAGACTACTGAGTATGTAACTATTACACACATAAAGTTTGAATCAAAAATTCAAATTTTAATCTCTTTCGGCCATTTCATCAAACACCTTGCAGACACAAAACAAACAAACATCAAACACTATTGTGAGCAGTAAAATTGGCCTAACTTGTTCCCTCTCTGGTTGATACGTCAGAAACATATCTATAATTTTTGATGCTCCATGCTTGTTTTTTATCATTTGCCTTATGTTTTGTCTACACTTTGAGGGATTTTTATACACTTTCTAGAACTAACCTATTGAAAAGATGCCATAGTTCCAGTTGCATGTTTTCTTCTGTTTTTGGTTCCTGAAAGGCAGAAAATCAATATTCTCGGAATTGGACGGGACAAAAGCCAAAGTCATTATTTTTCCCGGAACAACGAAGCAGAGCCAAAGGAGGACCACAGGGTGGACGCACCCTCCTAGGCGCGGGCAAGCCCTGGAGGTGCATGGAGGGGGGTGTGGGCCCCCTGGACCCCTACTAACCTTGATTCCTACGCCTATAAGAAGCCTCCGACCCAAAACCCAGGGGGATCCAGAAGAAATCCACGAAAACCTCTGTAGCGCCGCCGCCACCGAAGGGGAGATTCGGGGGACAAAAAGTCTCTGTTCCGCCACCCTGCTGGGACGGGGAAGTGCCCTCGGAGCCATCTCCATCGATCTCCACCACAATCTCCATCATCGTTGCGGATTCCCATGATGAGGAGGGAGTAGTTCTTCCTCGAGGCTAAGGGCTCTACCGGTAGCTATGCGTTCATCTCTCTCTTTATGCATGATCTTGTGGTCATGAGCTTTGTAATCAAGTAGATCTACCTTGATACTCAAGTGCTTCATTAGATCTCTTCTCTCCCCATGTGTGTGAAAGTGACAGCGTGCACGCCATGGTGGCACTTAGGCTTTAGTCTACATAAATACTCTTTGTGCTTTAATAGATCTATGCTTTTCCCCACGTGTGTGAAAGTGACAGCGTGCATACCGTGTGTGGCACTTTGGCTAGATTGAATATTTGTTATGAGTTATATTTGGAGCTGGATGTCTCTATGAAATTGTGGTGTTTGTTGGAACCATCTAGCGCTCAAGGTGACAGTGTGGGGTTATCTAGATTGGGGAAGGCGGACTTTGAGGAGTGTTGTTATAGCCCTACCGATGATTAGAGTGTCCAACCGGAGAGTAGTTAAGAGTAGTATCATGAAGAGAGGATATTTATATGAGAGAGTGTTCACTAGTGAAAGTATGATACCTAGGTCTTGTTTCTAAACATTGAAACACCGTTCACTTCTAGATCTGTTGCATGTTTACTTGCTTCCATCTTTGTTCCGTTTGCCGGGGAGATTTTGGGCTTTTACCTTTCCTCCACGCCATCAGCTCTTTTCTAGCACCATTACCCCACGTCAACAACAAGTTAGAAGCTATTTTCTGGCACCGTTACCACTTGTATTTCACTATCTCTTCGCCGAACTAGTGCAGCTATACACCTGACAAGTGTATTGGGTGTGTTGGGGACACAAGAGACTTCTTGTATCTTGATTGCAGAATTGCTTGAGAGGGACCTTTGACCACTTCCTCCCTGAGTTCGATAAACCTTGGGTGATCCACTTAAGGGAAACTTGTTGCTGTTCTACAAACCTCTGCACTTGTAGGCCCAACAACTGTCTACAAGAATAGAAGTGCGTAGACATTAAGCTCTTTTAAAGGCGATTCTTGGAGTAAGGTAAAAGGTACTCACATCCTCCGGTGTGAGTGCTCGAAGTTATTTCCTTTAGATTCTGCAATTTTGTCTTTTTGTTTCTTGTTTTCACTAGTTAGGCTTAATGGAAAACAACAACAAAATTAGAGATCTTTATAGTGTTTATCTTGAGCTAGGACATGAAGTGTTTGAAGAGAAAATTAAAAAACCTATGGAGATTTATTTGCATGCTAATATCAGTGTTATTAGTATGAATTATTTGGACACCAGTATTGCTAGTGCTATGGAAAAGTATAAGCTTGGGGAAGCTAGTTTTTATGAAAATGATCTTTTTAGTCCCCAGCTTTGGAAGATAGCTATTGTATTGCTTATGATGACACCAAACCTCCAATCTATGATGAATATGATATTTTCAGTCCACCTACTATTGAGGAGGAAATTAATTGTGATTACAATATGCCTCCTATATTTGATGATTATGGTGATGAGAATAACAATGATAGCTATTTTGTTGAATTTGCTCCCACTACAATTAATAAGAATGACTATTCTTATGTGGAGAGTAATAATCATTTTATGCATGTGGATCATGATAAGAATGTTTTATGTGATAGTTATATTGTTAATTTTATTCATGTTGCTACAGAAAGTTATTATGAGAGAGGGAAACATGGTTTTATGCATCTCAATAATATTAAGTTTCCCCTCTTTATGTTGAAATTTTTGAAGTTGCACTTGTTTTGCTTTCCTATGCTTGTTGCTTTGTGCTTTCAAGAATTGTTTGTTTACAAGATTCCTATGCATAGGAAGTGGGTTAGACTTAAATGTGTTTTGAATTTGCTTCTTGATGCTCTCTTTTACTTCAGTTCATATTTCTTATGTGAGCATCTTCTCAAACTATCAAGCCTAACTTAAAGGCGTTAAAGAAAAGTACTTGTTGGGAGATAACCCAAGAGTTTTCTTGAGTCTTGGAAGTTATTACCTCTGTAATTACCTCTCCTTATCCTTTTTGTTTGTTTTTTGTGCCAAGAATGAACTCTAATGAGAGGGAAGTAATATTTGGGGAGTTGCTGTCTCGAAACAGATTTCTGTCCTCCACCATAAAAATTCGTGAGGAGTCTCTGTAAATCGGTTTGATCTGAACATTTACGAATAAATCCCCATTATGTTAGCTAACTTTAGTTAGTTCAACACTTTTTGATTTGAGCAACATAAAGTCTTCAAAAAAATCGGTTTCTACCTGCTGGTCTGTTTTGACAGATTTCTGCCATTATTTGCATTTGCTTCTTATTGATTCCTTTTTGGGTACTTTTTGGGAAATTGAGCTTTTTGAAGGAGTTGCTACAGTATCTTATGTTTTTAGTGAAAAGTCTTTCTGTTCTAAAGATTTTCCTAAGGGTCTAATATCTTTTGAATAAACTAATGTTGCTAATGAAGATTTTGTGAAGTTTTGTATGAAGGAAAACTTTAAGGTGTAGAGAGATAATGATGTAATGAGATGAAGAATGGAAAAAAAGCTCAAGCTTGGGGACGCCACCATGGTGTCACCCCAAGAAATATCCAAAAGGTACAAGCGTAAAAGCTTGGGGATGCCCAAGGCATCCCCTTCTTCATTAATAAAAAGCTCAGGTCTGTCTAGACACTTCGTTTTTATTATTTCATGCACAGTTGTGTTGTTCTTGGAGCGTCTTAGTTTTCGTTTTTGGTTTTCGTTTGCTTAGTTTGCTTGATTAAGTTGGTTGGTTACACCACACTTCTTTTGGAGAGAGACACACTCTGTTTTCGTTGCCTAGAATACTCTACTTTTCACTCTTATTGTTCTGTTAGTGTTCACTTTTGCTAGCACTGTGTTCAGCCTTAGTTTTCTTGTGCTTATCGCTTAGAACTTTTTAGTTCTTATTTGTGGATTTGTGAGACAAGCTCACTGGTTTTTATTGATTATTATCTTTGTGAGTTGTTTCTAATAAGTTGCTTGGTGTTGGAAAAGAGTAGAAAGCTTCATGCTTATAGTGGTACAAAAGGTAGCTTGCTTTGACTGTCGCTTAGACTTTATCATGTCATGCTAGATGTTGTTTTGACCTTATACTTAGTGATTATTGTTGTAACATGACTTGCTCCAAATCATTGAGAGTGTTTAGTGTGCCTTGAAAGAATCATGCGTTGTTTTAGCATACAAAAGCATAGTATTGTGGTATTCTCCTTTGATGCTTTGTTTGGGTTGACTTGGCACATTCTCACACCATGTTATGACTATGAATAAGTCACCATATCCTCTATGATAATTTAGTCCTTGACTTGTGGTACCACTCTATGCTTTGATTAGTAATGTTTTGTTGCTCTGCATGATTATGGCCATTATGCTCTCTTAGTTGGTTGCTCCCAGTCTTTTGCTAGCCTCCACTTGTATGAGTAAGTTCACTCATGCTTCCAACTCCCAAGAAACCAAGTTATTTCAAAGTGTTCACTATAAAATCCTATGCATGGTGTGTTACACCATTCCAAGTATGTTCTTGTTTTCAACTATCTTCCAATTAAAAAATATTTTGTTATGTGAAAACTTAGTGATTAAAGCCCTCACGAACTTGATGGCACACTTTATTCCTTGCCCCTAATAAACTTGAACCATTGTGACAACTTTGTTATATATGCTTGCACTTATAAGTTGGAATTAGCAGAACCGTGTTGTCATGGGGAACGTTTTCAACATTGCACTTTTACTTTGTACTCAGTTGATATCATGCTCTTTTGTCTATGGATGTCACCAGTGTGAAATAAAGAGGGAACTTGTAAGTCCATGGAGTTTGTATTCTGTGTTAGAGAAACGCCTGGGCCGCTAGCCTAAGCCATGCCTAATCATGGTGGAAACTTGCAGCATCACCACAGTGAGCTATCTATGAAGCATCCTCAATTAAAATCTATACATATGGTAAATAAAAAGATTGGTGAGATGTTCATTGTCTGCTTGCCTTGTCATTTTGGTTATGGGAAAGCTCATGTACCATGTGCAAGGGGTACCCCGTTGGCGGTTCTCAATGATATGCAAATACTTACAATGACAAGAACTTACATGTGCCCAAAGTTGAGTATGCATGAGGTGTGGCCCTCATATTCAAGGGACTTGAGATTACCAACTTATACTTTTTCAAGCATATACTCCATCTTTGCCACTTTAACCTTAACCACTTCAAGATGCTTATGATAGGGGCAATGAGGGCTGAAAGCTAACAAGTACCATAATTTTTGGAAGCTTTTTTTGAAACTTGTAATCCCTTCTTCCTTTATAAAAAAGGCCTTTCTTCCAGCATTATTGAGTCTCCACCTTCTATCTTTAGGAACCATTAAGAGAGCATAGTTGTCATTCTGTGTGCAGAGTTCCAAAGCTTATTGATTGATGCATATTGTGATATTACTTGTTCTTGTGCTATTTGTTTCTAGTCACCCTTGTGAACTTTGAAGGTGTCCTATACATCTATTTGCTACTCTATGAGGGACAAGCTGGTTGCCACTATGCTAGGTTTTCTGTATGTGAAACAAACAAACATTTTTCAATGCATGTTATTCATGATCTTTGTTTGTAGCCTTTCATGTTGCATGCATAGTTACTATGTACTATTGTTAGAACTCCATCTTTCATGCACATGTTTAGAGTTCTTTGATCCCAGCTTTCAATGCTTGCAAATGGTTTGATCTTGATTTTGATGGTGCATGTCACCTCAAAAATTATTCTTTTTATCACTTACCTATTCGAGGACGAGCAGGAGTTAAGTTTGGGGATGCTTGATACGTCGGGAACGTATCTATAATTTTTGATGCTCCATGCTTGTTTTGTATCATTTGTCTTATGTTTTGTCTACACTTTGAGGTATTTATATACACTTTCTAGAACTAACCTATTGACAAGATGCCACAGTGCCAGTTGTCTGTTTTCTTCTGTTTTTGGTTCCAAAAAGGCAGAAAATCAATATTCTCGGAATTGGACGGGACAAAAGCCAAAGTCATTATTTTTGCAGGAGCAACACGGAACCATGAAGCAGAGCCAGAGGAGGGCCACAGGGTGGCCGCACCCCCTAGGCGTGGGCAAGCCCTGGAGGCGCCTGGAGGGGGTGTGGGCCCCCTGGACCCCCACCGACCTTGATTCCTGCGCCTATAAGAAGCCTTTGTCCCAAAAATCCTAGGGGAGTCCAAAAGAAATCCACGAAAACCTCTGTAGCGCTGCCGCCACCGAAGGGGAGATTCGGGGGACAGAAAGTCTCTGTTCCGGCACCCTGCCGGGACGGGGAAGTGCCCTCGGAGCCATCTCCATCAATCTCCACCGCCATATCCATCATTGTTGCTGATTCCCATGATGAGGAGGGAGTAGTTCTTCCTCGAGGCTAAGGGCTCTACCGGTAGATATGTGTTCATCTCTCTCTCTCTCTATGCATGATCTTGTGGTCATGAGCTTTGTAATCAAGTAGATCTACCTTGATACTCAAGTGCTTCATTAGATCTCTTCTCTCCCCATGTGTGTGAAAGTGACAGCGTGCACGCCATGGTGGCACTTAGGCTTGAGTCTACATAAATACTCTTTGTGCTTTAATAGATCTATGTTTTTCCCCACGTGTGTGAAAGTGACACCGTGCATACCGTGTGTGGCACTTTGCTAGATTGAATATTTGTTATGAGTTATATTTGGAGTTGGATGTCTCTATGAAATTGTGGTGTTTGTTGGAACCATCTAGCGCTCAAGGTGACAGTGTGGTGTTATCTAGATTGGGGAAGGCGGACTTTGAGGAGTGTTGTTATAGCCCTCCCGATGATTAGAGTGTCCAACCGGAGAGTAGTTAAGAGTAGTATCATGAAGAGAGGATATTTATATGAGAGAGTGTTCACTAGTGAAAGTATGATCCCTAGGCCTTGTTTCTAAACATTGAAACACCCTTCACTTCTAGATCAGTTGCATGTTTGCTTGCTTCCATCTTTGTTCCGTTTGACGGGGAGGTTTTGGGCTTTTACCTTTCCTCCACGCCATCAGCTCTTTTCTGGCACCGCTAGCCCATGTCGACAACAAGTCAGAAGCTATTTTATGGCACCGTTACCACTTGTATTTCACTATCTCTTCGCCGAACTAGTGCACCTATACACCTGAAAAGTGTATTGGTTGTGTTGGGGACACAAAAGACTTCTTTTATCTTGATTGCAGGATTGCTTGAGAGGGAATACCTTTGACCACTTCCTCCCTGAGTTCGATAAACCTTGGGTGATCCACTTAAGGGAAACTTGTTACTATTCTACAAACCTCTGCACTCGGAGACCCAACAACTTTCTACAAGAATACAAGTGCGCAGACATCAATGGTTCACAACAAGCTATTAGTAGATCATCTAGCCCAATTAACAAGCTCTAGCACCACTTTGAGCTTGCCATTGCCATCAATGGTGAGCATGCCGAGCTCACCTTGCCACCCCTTAGTCGACAGCAAGCTAGAAGTTTCTCTAGCCTCGCCAACCTTGTCTGGGACACTCACCACCGTCCACCGCCACCCCTTGTCTGATGCCAAAGCGCAGCTAGCCCTTGGATCACTCAGCCTGAGCATGCCTAGCCTCTCTGTAAGCATGCCGAGAGCGCGCTAGCACGCCGCATGTGACACACGCCCACAGACCGTGCGCCGCCCTTGCCTCGTGCAGGCGTGATCACCACCGCCACAGGAACACCCCAGACATGCCCGTTCGCCGCCGCGCGATCCGTAGCCGTTGTTTGCCATTAAAACTTCCGTCAGAGACGCCGAGAGCGTTGACATGTTTCGACCGTCTCGCACCGCCCCACGCCGTGTAACCATGCCGTTGAGCTTCAGCAGGGAACACAACACCGTCCCCTACCTTCGCCCATGCCAATAGCTCGTTGTGCCGACGACCACGACGAGCTCCACCCGCGCCCTTCGGTCCCCTTCTGGCACTATAAATAGAGGCCACCCCTGCTCGATTTCTTCACAAAAACACACCCTCTCTCTCTCAGAACCACCCCCACTCATTCTCGGAGCAAGGCGGGCAGGACATCGCCGGAATTTGGCCAGAGTCTGCCGCGGAGGAGGAAGAAAGGAGCCAGTGATTGGAACCGCCCCAGGAGAAGCCGCCAGTACCAGGAGGTTCGCCGTCATAGACTTCGTCGTTCGCCCCATCATCGACCATCTCCTGAGCCCCGGTGAGCCCCCGTAGACCCCCACTGGTCGTGCTAGGGTTCTGTCTCGCCGGCGTTGCCCGACGAAGACTATAGGTCCCAGCCGTTCGATTAGAATTTGATCGCACGGTCTAGATCACCCCGTACCGCTTCGCACCCCCTGTCTCGCTGACTGGTGGGGTCATCCACTTAAACTCACCCGCGCGTGCGTTATGAACCATGGGCCAGCCCAGTTAACATCCCGCGCAACCCAGTTAGTTTAAATTTATATTTTCCAATTTAGTTTCAAACTTAGTTCTGTACCTAGATTCAAAAATCAACCTAGGTCGATTCACTAAACCAAATTGCATGAAACAAATTTTTGAGAAAGGTACTGGAATTATTAATTCAAGCCCGTTGGATTCAAACCATTTGGAATTCTAGATCATGAAGGGTTTCGCGGCATAGTAAATCAAAATTTTCTACGGATGCAAACAGAGGAAAGCCAAGATCTAATCTAGGAGATGCAAACAACGAGAGGGATTAGATGAGATCTTCATACCCTTGAATATTCGCACAGCGGAATGTTCGTCGGAATGTGGGTGATGTAGTCGTACTCGCTTCTCCTCCTCGCGATCCGATCCGATCTAGCACCGCAAGTGGCGATGCCTCTGTGAGATGCACACGTGCAGCGCCTCGACGTCTCCTCCTTCCTCGGTCCAACAAGTATGGTGGAGAGACGGATTGGATCTACAACGCGACGGCGCGGTGCAAGTGGTGGAGAGTTTCTGCAGCAGGGCTTCGCGCAGCTTGATCGGGAGAGAGAAGGGGCAGCAGGGCGACTAGGCTTGAGGGGAAGGTGTGGGGGGTGGTGCGCCCCAGCCCTCTATATATAGAGGGGTGGGCGCCAGCCCTAGCCCCTCCCCCAAGCCTAGGCCGGCGGCCAAAGGAGGGAGGAGTGGGGGGCAAGTAATCCCCCCCCCTTCTAGAAGCTCCAAACTAGGGTTTCCCCTTGTTTGGTCGGCTGGGCCCTATGGGGCCTTGTGCCCCTGTCCCAATGCGGCCAGGGCACTCCCTCATAGGCCCATGCCCCCTCCCGACAAGTGGGACCACGTTGGTCCCCTTCTGGAAGGTTCTAGAAGCTTCTGGTACAATACCAATTAAACCGGAACAATTCTGAACTCCAAAAATTGCACTGCCTTATATGAATCTTATTCTCCGGACCATTCCGGAACCTTTCGTGATGTCCCGGATCCCATCCGAGACTCCGAACAAAAACTCATAAACCAATTATCCAATCTATCCTAGCGTCGAGACACGTTAAGTGTGTGACCCTTCGGGTTCGAGAACATGCAGACATGATCTTATATCAATAATCAATAGTGGGGTCTGGAAACCCATATTGATTCCCACACATTCATCGATGATCATATCGGATGAACCACGATGCCAGAATTCAATCAATCCCATATATATTCCCTTCGTCTCGCGATATTTTACTTGCCCGAGATTTGATCGTCGGTACCGTCATACCTAGTTCAATCTCGTTCACAGCAAGTACTTTACTCGTTCCGTAATCCGATATCACTTTGTGATTAACTCCTTAACCACATTCTTGCAAGCGGTGTTGATATCGATTACCGAGTGGGCCCAAAGTATATCTCTCCGACTTGGGAGGGACAAATCCCATCTCGATACATACAACCCAACAGATACTTTCCGATCACCTGAGAGACACCTTTATGATCACCCTCTCATAGGATGACGTTTGATGACCTCAAAGCTTTCTTCCGATACCAGGGAGTTGTATTATCTCATGGTCTAAGGAATACAATATTTGACATAAGAAAAGCTTCGCAAAGACGAACACGATGACACGATCTAATTGCTTCGCTTAGTTTGGGACTTCCCACCATATCATTCTCCCAATGATATGATCTCATTATCAATTGACAACTCATGTCTATGGTTAGGAAACCTTAACCATCATTGATCAATGAGCTAGTCCATAGAGGCATACTAGGGACACGGTGTTGTTCACAAACCACACAAGTATTAAAGTTTCCGCTTAATACAATTCTAGCATGGAATATAAACATTATCATGAACAAGAATTATAATAATAACAGCTTTATTATTGCCTCTAGGGAATAATTCCAATCTCCACTTGCACTAGAGTCAATAATCTAGTTTACATCGGCAACAATCTCACACCCATGGCACGAGGTGCTGATCATGTTTTACACGTGGAAGAGGTTTAGTCAATGGATCTGCGACATTCGGATCTGTATGTACTTTGCTAATCTTGATCTCCATCGCTATATAATCTCGGATTATATGAAACTTATGTTGATATGCTTGGTCTTTGGATGATATCTTGGTTCCTTAGCGAGTGCTATGGCGCCAGTGTTGTCACACAATATCTCCAGTGGGTCCAATGCACTTGGAACCACGCCAAGCTCAGTGATGAAGTTCCTGATCCAAACTCCTTCACTTGACGCTTCTGCAGCAGCCATGTATTCCGCTTCTACTGTAGATCCCGCGATCACGCTGTTCTTGCAGCTTCTCCAGCTCACAGCTCCTCCATTCAAAATATAAACATATCCTGTCTGAGATTTAGAATCATCCTTGTCGGTGTCGAAACTAGCGTCGACGTAACCTTTTACGACGAGCTGTTCATCACCCCCATAGACTAAGAACATTTCTTTAGTCCTATTTAGGTACTTTAGGATGTTCTTAACGGCTGTCCAGTGTTCCACTCCTGGATCACTTTGATATCTGCTCGTCAAACTAAGAGCATTGGACACATCCGGTCTAGTACACAGCATGGCATACATGATAGAACCTATGGCCGAGGCATAAGGCACTTTGCTCATAGCTTCCCTATCATTTACCGTAGCTGGACACTGAGCCTTGCTCAATATCTTACCTGACAACATAAGCACTGAACCTTTCTTTGCCTTATCCATTCTGAAACTTTTTAGAACTTTGTCTAGGTATGTACTCTAGCTTAAAGCTATCAGGCGTCTTTGTCTATCTCTATAGATTTTGATGCCCAATATATAAGCAGCTTCACCTAGGTCTTTCATTGAAAAACACTTGTTCAAATAACTCTTCACATCGTTAAGCATGTTAATGTCATTTCCAATAATCAATATGTCATCCACATATAGTACCAGAAATTTCACCGATCTCCCGCTCACTTTCTTGTAGATACAAGCTTCGTAGCAATTTGGAACAAATCCAAAGCTCTTGATCACTTGATCAAAATGAAGGTTCCAACTCCGAGATGCTTGCTTCAGTCCATAAATGGAACGCTGAAGTTTGCACACTTTATCAGCATCCATAGGATCGACAAAACCTTCGGGTTGCATCATATACAACTCTTCATCAATGTTGCCATTGAGGAACGCAGTCTTGACATCCATCTGCCATATTTCATAATCATGAAACGCAGCAATTGCTAATAAAATCCGAATTGACTTAAACATCGCTACGGGAGAGAAATTCTCATCGTAGTCAACACCTTGAACTTGTCGAAAACCTTTCGCGACAAGCTATGGCATCCCGCAAAACCACTACTAGAAAATCGCGTTGAATTTGTGCATTGCATCGTCATCATCATGCATTGTTTGCCAAAACTATTTTCGCAAAGCCCGCTTTCGTTTTCTAAAACGCCCCGATTTTTATTCAAACGCCAAACCCCGGCTGTTCCGGATATTTTGTTTGTCTAAAACTAGTTACAAAAGATAATAGAAAATAATAAAATATTTAATTTATTTTAGTAGGGGCAGTCGAACGGGCCAACCCGACCCGAACGACCACCCCCGTATACAACAGTTCGGTCCAACCAGACCACCCTATTAATCCTAAAGCTACCCAGTTCCCTACCCACACACACCCTCCACCTCACCCCACCCAATCCCTGGACGCCACCTCATCTCACCCCTCTTCCCTAACCACTCCTAGGCCGCCACGTGGCCCAACTCTCTCCCCTCACCCACTACCTCTCTCCCTCAACCCCCCAGACCAACCCGCGCCAGCACACACGCACCACCCCGCTCAGTCCCTGCCCCCTGGGCCCCGCATGCACCCTGGCCCCACCCACGCCCGCGGTCCCTCTCCCCCTGTTCCTCTTCCCCCCCCCCCCCCCCGCAGCTCTCTAGCCTCCCCCAACCCGCGTGCCTCCCCGACCCCTGCAACCCGCCTCCCATAGCGGCCTCCGCCTGTGGCGCAGCCGGCCGCCTGCGCCACAGCGTCGCTTGCGCGCCCGCCCGGCAGCTCCCTCGCCGCTCCTCCCTCGCCCCTCCCTCAAGCTCGCTCCGCCTCATGCCCCGCTCTCCGCAGCCCCTCCGCCGGCCTGCGTGCGCCAGCCTCGCCCTAGCCGCCGCCTGAGCCAAGGCCGCCTTCCCGCCAGCACCCATGGCAGCCACCGCGCCGTCCCGGCCGCGACCCCGCCTCAGCTGGCGGCGGCAGCGCAGCCGCCGTCCGCCCGCGCATCCCTCGCCACCGCCCCTCGTCGCCCGGCAGCCGAGCCCGCCCAGCCAGAGCGCCTCCCAGGCCGCCCTGCTGCACGCTCCGCGCCCGCGCTCGCGAGCTCCGACCTAGCCTCGCCGCCAGCGTCCTCCTGCGCGTCGACGCCGGCCCGAGCCCGCCTCTCCTGCCACCCCGCGACGCCGAGCCTGGGGGCCTCTGCCTCCCGTGCGTTGTCTCTGTGCTCGTGTAAGGGAGCCAGGAGGTCTGCTTGTGTCCTCTGTGGGCCGTCCTGAGGCACCCCAAGCTCACCAACGACCTTCGGCGTCGGACCGATGACCGCCAAGCGCGCCGCATATAGACAAGCACTACACCGCGACAAGATCTTCCACACGGACGTCAAGAACCGTTCCTGGAGTCCGGTTGTCGAGCCGAACCCGTGGAACCCCGAGTCCTCCTTCACGGATGCGCCAAGATCCACCCCAAGGACGCCCCCGACGAGTTGCACAAGGCCCTTGGACTCGACACCCTCGAAGCGATCTTCTACACGGAGCATTGTCCGATGGTCGGAACCCCCGAAGACCGAACCCGGAGCTGGAACCGAAGGCCATATGTGCGACAAGTACTCCGTCATGGACCCGATTGAAGCAAACCCGAGGACACCGACGCAGAACGCCAAGCTCTTTTTCCCGAACGCCAAGAACGCCGATGCGGATACGACAAGTGCTTCACCCCGAACGCCATGACCGTCGACATGACCCGAAGACCGCGAACGCGACAAGAACGCCCCGACCGGAAGAATCCGACGCGCCCCGATGCTGACACAAGTTCTGCCCCGGACATCGACACCCCGATGCGACAAGATCTGCCCCGTGACCGAGAACGCTTCCGTCGAACCCTGGATCCCGAGACCGGACCCGAAACCCTGAGACCGACCCCCGAACCCCGGATCCCCAAGATCGTCGAGCCCCCTCTAATGTGTGACCCTTATCCGAACCCCTATTTTTATAAATGCCAAACATAAAACTTGTGCATATTTAATTGTCATCTCGCATGCATCTTGTCATGTGGTTTGGGGGCCTTATGCCGATTCACCTAATAATTAAATATGGGGCCCATATGCGGGCAAATCTAGTCTCATATTGGCCTCATTTAAATCTTGTGTAGAGAACCGGTGCTATCTTTTGCCATGTTAAAACAACATTTAAAATGCGGGGTATCTAAATAACATGAACCACCTAATTATTTGTCGGGACCCCGGTTCCGCTTAATACTGACCTACTTGCATCGCATCCTTGCCATGCCATGCATCATACATGAATCATGCCGATCTTCTGCCGTGTATTAAATATTGCATCCGGTGCTTCTTCTAGTGTTTTGGTTCTTCGCGGATAAGGCCGTTGAGTTGATGTGAGCTTCGCCCGATCTCCGGTTGAACCCTTCGTCAATGTTTTCAGGCGAGCATCTCCCCCTTTCTACCTATCTTACTTTGCTAGTATTTACTTCCCTCCTGTTGATCTTTGCTATCTGTGTTGCGATGCTCTAGATTTCGTACCCGTGATATCCCTTGCAGCCATATATAGCCTTGGCACATCCTATTACCTGTTGTTTGGTAGATAGTTGGACCCGCGTGTCGTAGTCGCTTGCTCAAGTGTTTTGCTGTCGTCAAGTACCACAATTGTTGGAGGATTGCCGCTTGTTGACGTTGGAGATGATCATGGTTTACTTATTGTTTCACTTTAATTCCTGTTTAACAACTAAAATTGAATTAAGCAGAGGCATCGGTGGGTGATAGGTAATATTTGGTTTCCGAACGCCCACTTGTGTCCCGTAGGACCCGAGTTCTTGACACCTGTTCCGAGATCGAGCGCGCTAACCACGGTGGGAGATATGGGCCCCATTGATAATTACCTGATTTCAAAGTATTGTCTTGGGGCCACAACTAGTTTGGGGTGTTTTTACTATTCTACTTATGCCATGCTACTTATGTATTTACGTTTGTGCGAGGAGCACCTTGTCTGTTAGGAAGCGGAGTGATTACGCGGTATCGCAGTCCCGATTGGGGATCTGCGTCGCTGACCATTGTCGCAAACCCTAAGTCCGTCTCGAGACCGGCCGACTTCGTTCTTGGTGTACTTAGTGGGGTGGCCCCGTGCTTGCTTTGTGCAGGAGCGTCGTGACTTAGGCCCCGCCGATACCGATGGGTGTATGTTAACGATCGCAAAAGGGTCGAAGTGCCTGTGGATACTTTGGTGCACCCCTGCAGGGTTAAATCTTTTCGAGAAGCCGTGTCCGCGGTTATGGATGACTTGGAGCACAGTGTCTGATCATAGACAACTATAACTAAAGTTTACTGTTTTAAATTGACTTGTTTCCGATATGATTAGTAATCAGCTTCACTACAACGGAAAGGCTAATAAAAGTACCAACAACTGCTGGGTTTTGGGGTTATCTCATGCCAATTGTATATGACTAGTAAGTGTTGCAACTATCATGGAATGGTTAACTAAAAGTGCCCACTGCTTACTTTACCAGGACGAATATCTAAACCTGACTAGTAAAGTGCCACAACTACAACTGATTAAGTAAAACTGCCAACTGTGTGAGTTCCTCGGTTGACTTCCTCGTTTGGTCTCGAGGGGGAAACGCCAGGAGGGGTTTGTTTGATGCTAGTATTAGGTTGGATCCGAATAGGTCATTCTTATCCCTCTCTGATATTCGCCAGTTGTATCGAGTCTCTATAGGTCGTTTAGTGCATCTTTGCTGCGCTCGATCCACCATACCTATGTGGCGAGGGCGAATTCTAGCCTCGCTGTCTTGGCCTCGATCTTGGCTCCTCTTTTCCTTTGCCCTTTGTCGGCACCCCTTTTGTTTAAGCAGGTTTTGAGATCGACGCTGTTAGCAGGGTTACCCTTCCGGCTTGGCCTGGGCAGGGTTATGGACGCCATTGGTTATTCTTCAGGGCTCTTAGCCCCATTTGCATCTTGTCCGTAGCTGGACGCGCTATCGTTTTCAAGGTGATTTGGATCTTTGTATATTATATTTGTATTCTTGACTCTTTGAGTCGCTGTTGGATATATATCTGTTCTGTGGGTCCCATCGAGGACTGTTGTGTAATGTTATTACTTTGTTCTCCACCCGCACGAAAGTGCCTGGTGGGCACCTTCGAATCGTTTCTATGCGGGTTTGGCGAGTTTCGCTAAAACTTGCATAGGGCCGATTCTGAGGGTGTTACACAAGCTGTGCTTTATAGACGGTAACATTACCATCCGCGTCCGTTTTCTTCTTGAAGATCCATTTGCACTCAACGGCCTTTCGGTCGCTAGGAGGGTCCACCAAAGTGTAGGGGTTCGTAGCATGGAAAACAAAAAATTTCTATCGCATACAAACAAACAAGCCAAGATCTATCTACTAGATTGTAGCAACGAGTCGATGGAATAACTTACCCTCGAAGATTCCAAAGTGTTTAATGAGAGCGGATTCTCGTGGGTGATGTAGTTGTACTCTTTCCGATCTCAAGATCGTGTGGACGATCCTTCCGCTTGCGTTAAATGGCGCTTCATGATCGGTCACACGTTCGATTCGACGAAGACCTTCCTCTCCCTTGTTCCAGCGTGGAGGTTGTAGCACTCTCCTCGCGATTCCGGCTGGCAGTGGTGCAGGAAGTAGAGGAGATCCTTGAGGCTTCGCCGGAGCGAGTATGGTGGATTATGAGAGAGGGCTATTAGTGGTCTAGAGATTTAGACACACCAATTAGAAGGCTCTAAACCGCAGGCTAAAGCAATTAGAAGCTCTAAACCAAACGGCTCTAAACCTGAGATTAGAGGTAGAAACTTGTGTGTCTCAAGGAGGAGCCCTGCCCCTCCTTTTATAGGTGGAGGGGCTAGGCGCGCCAGGGAGGGAGGGAGTCCCTCCCCAACTCGGCCTAGGGCTGGGAGCCGACTTGGAGGAGAGGAACTCCTCCTCCAAGTTGGTTTCAACCTCCTCTTGCTTGTTTCCCACAGTTTCCTGTTTCCCACAGTTTCCTGTTTTCCACAGTTTCCTGTTTTAGCCGTTTGACTTTCAAACTGGCAATTTGACTTTCATGTTTTTGGAACAGCAAGAACACTTAGTACATGATGCAATCATTCAATGACACATTCATGTACCCTCCCCCCCCGGAGTGCCGGACAATCCGGACCCTTCTAGAACATTCCCGATGAAAACACCGGAATCATTCCCGAACTCCGAAACGGGACTTTCCTTATATGAATCTTATTCTCCGGACCATTCCGGATCACCTCGTGATATCCGGATCCCATCCGAGACTCCGAACAACATTCGTTCTCTTTCTCATAATACCATAACTACTCAAAACAACGTCGAATCCTTAAGTGTGTCTCCCTACGGTTCGTGAATTATGCGGACATGATCGAGACACTTCTCCGAACAATAACCAATAGAGGAATCTGGAAATTCATATGGCTCCCACATATTTCTACGATTACTTTGCAATCGAATGAACCACTTACATACGATACCAATTTCCCTTTGTCTCACTATAGTTTACTTATCCGAGGTTATGATCGTCGGTATCTCTGCATACCTAGTTCAACCTCGTTACCGATAAGTACTCTTTTCTCGTTCCCGTGATATGTGATCCCTTGTGACCCAGTCACATGCTTGCAAGCTAATTGTATGACATTCCACCGAGAGGGCCCAGAGTATATCTATCCGTCATATGGATGGACAAATCCCATTCTTGATCCATGTGTTTCAACCAATAATTTCCGAACACTCAATGCCACCTTTATAGCCACCCAGTTACGGTGTGGTGTTTGATGTCATCAAAGCATCCATCTGGTAAAGGTGATATGCATGATCTCATGGTCGAAGGAATTAGGTTACTATGTATCAGAAAGCATATAGCAATTGAACTATTGAAATGACTTGATCTTTATGCTACGCTTATCAATAGGAGTATGGCCCAGTTCTTTTTGGGGCTTCTCCAAGAAGCCGCCCTCCCCCCAGCTTCCTGGGGAAGCCGGTCTAAAAATTTTGCGAGGCTTCCAAAATAGTTAAGACCAAACAAATTTGGAAGCCTCGCAATTTTTTTGAACCGGCTTCCCCAGGAAGCTGGGGGTAGGGCAGCTTCTGGGAGAAGCCACCAAAAGAACTGGGCCTATGTCCACCATATCATTCTCCTAACGATATGATCTTGTTGTTGATAACATCTCAATGTTCATGATAGGGAAACCACAATCATTTAATCAACCAACAAGCTAGTGAAGTATAGAGGCTATACTAGGGACTTCAAATTAAGTTTACAACTCACACAAGTATCAATGTTTCCTTGTTAATACTATTATAGCATGAATGTAAACATTTATCATAAACACAAAGATATAATAATAACTACATTTATTATTGCCTCTAGGGCATATCTCCAACAGTCTCCCACTTGCACTAGAGTCATCTAATCTAGATTACATGGTAATATACCGAACACCTATGGCAGTTTGGTTTTGGTCATGTTTTGCCCTCGGGAGAGGTTTAGTCAACGGATCCGCCACATTCAGATCTGTGTGTACTTTGCAAATCTTTATATCCCCATCCTGGATATGTTCTCGAATAGCGTGAAAACGCAGCTTGATATGCTTCAGCTTCTTGTGTGACCTTGGTTCTTGCGCATTGGCTATGGCCATGTTATCACAGATAGACATTGGGTCCAGTAGACTAGGAACCACACCCAGCTCTGTAATGAACTCTTTCATCCATATCGCTTCTTGTGAAGCCTCCGAAGCGACCATGTATTCCGATTGTTGAAGATCTCGCCACAACGCTTTGCTTTGCACTCCTCCAGCTTCTTCTGCACCATTCAAAATAAATACGTATCCAGTTGTGATTTAGAATCATCCGGATCGGTGTTCCAACTAGCATCGGTGTAACCATTAACGACGAGCTGTTCATCACCTCCATAAGAAAGAACCATATCCTTAGTTCTTCTCATGTACTTAAGGATGTTTTTGACAGCTGTCCAATGATCCACTCCTAGACCACTTTGATATCTCGCTAGTTAAACTAACGACATATGCAATGTCGGGTCTAGTACATAGCATGGCATACATTAGAGATCCTATGGCTGAGGCATAGGAGTCTTACTCATCCTTTCTCTATCTTACGCCGATGTCGGACTTTGAGTTTTACTCAAGGTCGTATTGGGCAACATGGTCAAGAACCCTTTCTTGCTTTCTTCCATTCCAAACCTCTTTAGAACTTTGTCCAAATATGTACTCTATGACAATGATATTTGGCGTTTCGATCTATCTCTGTAAATCTTTATGCCTAATATGTAAGCTGCTTCGCCAAGATCCTTCATTGAAAAACTATTATTCAAATATTCCTTGACACTATTAAGAAGGTCTACATCATTCCCAATCAACAATATGTCATCCACATATAGTATTAAGAATGCTATAGAGCTCCCACTCACTTTCTTGTAAATACAAGCTTCTCCATAAGTTTGTATAAAACCAAAACTTTGATTACCTTATCAAAGCGTTGATTCCAACCGGGATGCTTGCTTCAATCCATAGATGGACCGTTGAAGTTTGCATACCTTGTTAGCATCTTTAGGATCGACAAAACCTTTGGGTTGCATCATATACAACTCTTCATCAATATCTCCATTGAGGAATCTTGTTTTGACATCCATCTGTCATATCTCATAATCATAATATGCAGCGATTGCTAACATAATCCTCAGACTTTAGCTTCATCTTGGTGAGAAAGTCTCATCGTAGTCAACTCCTTGAATTTGTCGAAACCCTTTTGCGACAAGTCGAGCTTTATAGATAACATTACCATCAAGATCTGTTTTCTTCTTGAAAATCCATTTGTTCTCGTGACCTTCCGGCCATCCGTAAGTCCACCAAAGTCCATACTTGGTTTTCGTACATGGATCCAATCTCGGATTTCATGGCTTCTTGCCATTTATTGGAATCTGGGCTCATCATCGCTTCCTCATATGTCTCGGGGTCATCGGTGTTGTCCACCAACATGACACTCATAACGGAATCATACCAATCTGGAGTGGTACGAGTTCTCGTTGATCTCCGAGGCTCTGTAGCAACTGCAACTGAAGTTTCATGATCATCATCATTAGCTTCCTCTCTAATTGGTGCAGGCACCACAGGAACTTCTTCCGGCGCTGCGCTACTCGCAATTTCGAGAGAAGGTTCGACAACCTCGTCGAGTTCTACTTTCCTTCCAGTCACTTCTTTCGAGAGAAATTCCTTCTCTAGAAAGGATCCATTCTTGGCAACGAAGATTTTGCCTTCGGATCTATGATAGAAGGTATACCCAATAGTTTCCTTCGGGTATCCTATGCAGACGCATTTTTCCGCTTTGGGTTCAAGCTTGTCCGTCTATATCTTCTTTACATAGGCTTCGCATCCCCAAACTTTAAGGCACGACAATTTAGGTTTCTTCCCAAACCATAATTCATACGGTGTCGTTTCAGCGGTTTAGACGGTGCCCTATTTAAAGTGAATGCGCTGTTTCTAATGCATAACCCCAAAATGATAGCGGTAAATGTAAGTGACATCATAGACGAACCATATCTAAGAGAGTTCGATTACGACGTTCGGACACACCATTACTGTTGTGGTGTTCCCGGTGTCAATTGTGAAAGTATTCCGCACTTCTTTAAATGCTCGCCAAACTCGTAACTTAGATATTCACCTCCACGATCAGAACGTAGAAATTTAATCTTCTTGTTACGTTGATTCTCTACCTCACTTTGAAACTCCTTAAACTTCTCGAAAGTTTCGGACTTATGTTTCATGAAATAGATATACCCATATCTACTCAAGTCATCTGTGAAGGTAAGAACATAACGATAACCACCGCGCGATGCTACACTCATTGGACCACACACATCGGTATGTATGATTTCCAATAAGTCCGTAGCTCGCTCCATGATACCACAAAATGGAGTCTTAGTCATTTTTCCCATCAGACATGTGTTGCCTGTCAAAACCCACCGGCGAGCAGTGACGAGCAACACGAAGAGCCGGGAGGCTCCCAGAACTGCTGGTGGGCCCTGGTCCCTCGGGCAACGGCCCGCAAAACTCCGGCACACGTCCTGGCTTGGTTCGAGGGCGTGCCACCTGACCTATACCTGGTCAGGAAGGTGATGGATTGCTTCGATCAATTTCATGCATGGTAAACAAGTACACGTAAAATTCGAGCCGTGACCGGCTCCCAGGTTTCCCTGTGAATCGGCTCCTGGAGCCGATTGTCCCATGGTTCTGCATTAGATCTACGATAACATGGGGTTTTGCTTCATCAATACAAGTTGAATCGATCTACAACAGTTTAATGTTTTCACCACGTAATTGGAACGTCCTACACGTGATTGAGCCTGGTAGATACAAAAGATAATGGAAAACTAACCCTAGAGAAGGCCTAACAACCGACGTAAAGTCAATTCCCAGAACAACTCCTCTCGAATTGGCAAACCCTATCCTCACGTACTACTGGATCGTTCAACTCGTTTGCAAGGCCTGACTACGTGGATATCAAACTACACCTTGGACAACAAGGCATAACTATTACAGATCAAATCAACTGAATAAAGATCAAGCAAGATGCTACCCTTACACCCGGGAAAAGGTGCAAAGGTAGCGAGGTAACTAGAGGTAGCATAACTAAACAATCATAGTGAAAAGTACCGATGCTAACCTAAACAAATCTATGATAATAGTGTTACTCGCCATCAACAAGGCTTCAGTACGAGTAACACCAAATAACGCATAAGCATCGCCTAGATCGCAAGATGCGATCTAGGCAACATATTACTACCGAAAGAAACCCTAGAAACAAGGGGTGGTGATGCTGTAGAGATTGTGTTTGTTGTATGCGTGATTGTCCCCTTTCTCAATAACCTTAGGTACATATTTATAGTCCAGAGACTTTCTATCTTTGGAATAACTCTACAACTCTATCTCTTACCTAAACCGAAGCGGAACCTACTACAATATCTGAGATACGGGCAATTTAGCCCAAATCCGCCTGAGGCCGATTCAACAACACGTTGCATATATGTATCTTCCAAGCCCATCTTGATTACGGCCCATCTCCTCCTTTGGCCAAAATATGGCGATAACACATGCCCCCCTGGTTTTGGCAATAATAATTCCAAAACCACTCTGTTGATGTTTTTTCTTCCCACCTCTTTTTTTTACATCGGGTTATGCGGTGCAGAGAAGAATCGTCACGCCACCCCTTCATCATGATGCCCTGTCTTCTCAACTCCTTCGCAGTGCATGATTTGACAATTTTGGCACCACATTCTGGGAAACCGCTATGGCATTGAACCGCCTCCCACTATTCCCCTTATTTAAATTCATCTGAGAAGTTTGCAGTCCCCATCTTCCTCCAGTAGCCAAAAAACCCTCTTCCTCCGCCGAAAAAACCCTCTTCCTCCGCCATGGCCTCCTCTTCTTCCGCCCTTTCCTCCCAATCTTCCAACACGATTAGCGACCGGGAGCCGACGCCGGAGCACCCGCCAACGGCGTCAGAAGACTCTCGCCCCACAATGGTGGGACGAGAGGATTGAAACCGCCGCCTGGTCGGAGGCAGCGAGTCCTTGACCGAGGAGGCTGCAGTTCCTCGTCGGGAGGCGGAGGCAGAGCACCGGCAGCCTTTGGTCACAGGATGGCGTGGAATCCTCCGACGAGGAGGAGGTCGGAGGAGGACACCTCCTCCGGCAGTACCCACGGTGAAGCGCTTCCGCCGGGTCCAGCGAGGACACGAAGGCAGCGAGCGAGGAGGCCCCATGGCATCTTCCGGCAGCGGTGAAGACGGCAGCGGCAGCGGCGATGACAATGACGAACAAGACGACGGCGAAGACAGCGGCGACGACATCGGCCTCTAGATTAGGAACTAGTAGTAGTAGTAGTAGTAGATTTCCTTTTGTAAGCAATCAGCTCCATTGTAAACAATCGTCTTTTGAATGAACGAAGATTGCTTTTCCAACTCGCAGATTGCTTTTCCGGCTTAGTTTTGCCGATAGTCAAAATAGGTCGATGCTCCAGAAGCCGATAATACTGTATCAGCTTTCACCACACTGCGCTCATACAGTCAACCAAGTCAAAGCTCAAAGAGCCGATGGTAAAACATCAGCTTTTCCAAAAACGTTGACAAGGTCAAATTTGGTCGCGTACTTAGACAAATCTGAGCGGCCACTTTCCAGTTTCAAACGGTAGCCTGCTACCTTCTTCAAAAAAGGGCGACCCAGATCTCCAATTGCTCACCGATCAGATCGAGCCCACAGCGACAAGATCCCTCGATCCCCAACCGCATAGATTCATCTCCGCCGGCAAACT
Source organism: Avena longiglumis (assembly GCA_030063025.1). Classification (NCBI taxonomy): domain Eukaryota; kingdom Viridiplantae; phylum Streptophyta; class Magnoliopsida; order Poales; family Poaceae; genus Avena; species Avena longiglumis. Next base: position 183,862,644 of record CP125974.1, on the reverse strand, counting down.
AGATGGCGGAATCGTCCAACACCAACCCAGCGGTCTCAGTGCGAAGTACGCCTACTCCTCGCGATGAACACGATGCTAGAATTAATGGCAAACACCTGAATTAATGCTTTATTCCACCATTAAAATCTTTTAGGTTTCAGACATTCTGCTGCCGCATCCTTCTCTCCCAAATTCTCTCTGTCTTGGCCCCCGTACAGAATCTAGTCCTGCCCATCTGATCTCTTGCGAAGCAAACAGAATCCCCTTCGTAAGACAAGAACTAGATTTGAACTCTTGGGCCGATCGCTTTATGACCTGGCCTAATCCCCCTGAACATTGGGTCTCTTGGTTCAGCAGGGTAGCTAGAGCTTACCAATCCCAATGGGAAACCACGGGAATAGCCGATGCCTTGCATTTGTCATTATCTCCTCTTGAGAAACATGAAAATCTCCTAAAAACCATCGGCTACTTCTGGTCTGACGCTCTGAACTGCTTTATGTTCGGTCACGGCCCCATGACACCAACTCTGTTAGACGTGGTGATGATTACTGGTTTGGATGTTACATCACCCAGCCCCTCTGCTTTTAAGCTGACCAAGGTCCCCTACAAGTTGTCTTCCAAAACAGATCGCCTTTAATGGGATGCCTACCTCCAACGCCATATGAAAATTAAAGGCCCTGTCACAGAGAAAGAACACACAGCCTTTCTCAACTTCTGGCTGGAACATTTTATATTCTGTGGCCCTTCCCTTGCTCCAACCAAGAATTATCTCTCTTTGGCCTACGAGCTTGCCAAAGGCACTCAACTTGGCATCAGCAAACTGTTCCTTGGAGAGGTCTATCGATATCTCCAGTTGATGTCTGTTAAACTGTTCTCTGGCATAGCAGTCAAAACAGGAGGTCCTTGGTGGTTCATTCAGCTATGGGCTCAGCTGTATTTCCAAAACCACGTCCCAAACTTCCCCCTTTTGGCGAGTTGCACCTTTCCAGATGTCAAAGGGAAGCAGATCCGATGCACCAGCTACGACCAAGCTTTGTATAGACTGCCAGGTAGTAAACTGATCCCTCAGGAAGCATCCAAGTGGTTCAGCACTTTCTTTCAAGGCCTGGACAACCCTATCTTATTTTCTTACGTGGAAGAATCGGAACATTTTGAAAATCCAATCTCCTTCAGGCTAGACAACTTTGCCGATGACACCAGCACTCGGCAGCTCTTTTCCACTGTGATCCGTCCCTGTTTCCTCCCAGTTGGCATGAGTACATCCAACAGAATAATCAAGCCTGGGTATGAATTATACCAGCCGGTCATAGTGGCTCGGCAATTTGGCCTTGGACAAGTACCTCCCCATTTCTTTCTCCACCATCTTACAGAGAGCAGATCCGACCTGCCTGATCCTCTCACCAGTCAAAGGTGTTATTCCTTCTCCGATGCTCTGACTATCCCAATTCCTAACGACCTCACCTTCGCTTCATCAACCGATGGCTTTGAAAACTGGTGGTCGATGTGGAAGACTCATGCCTTCAGGAGAGCTCGGGACTGCTTCAAACAGCTCGATGCTGACTATGATATCCCCGTGGAACAGGTACCACTACTTGTACATTTTCTTGATGCAGCTCACAAATGATTCCTCTACTAACCCACTCTCTCTCTTTGCAGCAACAAGATGGTCCTGAACCTACGCACAGTGATGGCTCCCCCTTCGAGTTCTTTCCGCCAGCTCCTGTGGTTCTTTTCTGCAAAAACTCGCCACCTTTGAAAAAGGTCATGATGCAGAACCAGCCGATATCACCACAATCGGCTTCCAAGAACCAAGCAACTTCTAAGTCAGTTGCCCCTCGAGTTCCAACTAAAACAAGAACGATGGCGAGGAAGGTAGCTGCCAGAAAGACCTTGAGGCTCCGGAGCCCCTCTCCAGAAAGTTCGCATGTACGCTGATCCATGCCTTGGTTGATCTCTTTCATTCTTGCAGACATGCTCGTGCTTACTAGCTCTCCTTTCCTTGCAGGCTTCCGTCGAAGACACCTCCAGCGAGGACACTCAGACCAATCGAGGAGAATTGGGCCCAACAGACTCTGAGAGGACCATTACACCGAGCCAGCCAAATTTACCACCGTCGACTTCCAGGAAACGGTCGGTCCCTGAACCTACTGCCCCCCGAGCACCAGTCGAGGCGGGGCCAGCTGTGAGTCCCAAGAGGGCTCGCAAGGGACTGCAAACTCCTTCATCGAGCCAGGAGGTTTAGAAATTCATCACCCTTCATGCCCTTACCACTTATTTCTTTTTATCTGCCGATTCATCATTATTTACATCGGCTAAACACCTTCCATGCAGACGACTGACGTTTCTAGTGGGAAAGCCGGGGCAGTGCGGATGCCTTTAGCCAAGCCGGACCTAGCAATCCCCGAAGGTGCAGATGAAACGGCTAACACCTTGGCCAAGCCCCCAGCAACCACACACAAGCCGATTGTCTCGTTATCTGCTATCCCCTCGATCTTAGGAGAGGTACGTTAGCTTCTTTCGGCTCATCCTTACATGTTGGACGCATACTGACGCCTTTCTGGGCTGCCGGGGTTGTGATATTTCAGGCTTGCTGACGTTCGACCCTGAATCCATCGAACCAACTCCCTCTGTTGCCAACGATGAACCACGATCCAGGGCTGTTCTACCTCAATTCCAGCGTCTTAAAGCCTTGCTGTCTTCCCCGATCGAGGAGTTGATCGAGGGTTCTGAGGAGGTGAAGAGCGTTCTTGCTGAGATCAAGGATCAGCTCCCAGTAGCATTGCAGGTGAAGCTTTGGCCAGTTGTAACTCTGTCTTTCTACGGGTCAAGGGTGAAGTTAGCTCGTGAAAGGATCAATCTGCAGACAGATGTCAGCAGCTCAACGAGAAAAAGGCATCTCTGGATGCCAAAACTGACACCTCTGTCAGTACCGTCGAGCTCGCATCCTTAAAAAAGGAGTTGGAATATCTTGAAGAGAAGGTCCGGGCGACTCTAAGCATCCATCGCCCGCTCCAAAGACGAAGCAGAAGGCCTCAAAGCTCAACTGAAGACCGATCTGGCAGAAATACGTGCCCTGAACAAGCAGCTAGTGACGGGCAAGGACGAAGATGACGAAGCCGAGATCGCCGAGGTGGATCGTGTCCGTGCTGACGCCCTCCACGCCTTCGAGGCATTTCTTCAGTAGCTCGTTCATGTAAACTGGCACCTGCTTGTAACAGTTTGAACCTCTAGAGTCGATGACTGTGCATCGGCTATATATTTTTTTTTATTTGGCCGATTTCGTGTATCGGCCCCCACCTTTCACTGTCCATCATCCCACATGCTTGGGAAATATTTCTTGAGATGTTGACCGTTGACAGCCACTGGGAATTTCACGCCGTCCAGCTCCTCAAGCATGTACGCGTTCCCTCTTAAAACTTGATCGACCCTGTATGGCCCGTGCCAATTTGGAGACCATTTACCATATGCTGCATCCTTAGTCCCCAATGGCAATACAGCTTCCCATACCAGATCGCCAACGTGGAACTCCTTTGGTCTCACCTTCTTATTGTATGCACGAGCCACCTTGGCTTTGTTCTCTTTGATTTTCTCGAGCGACCACAGCCTAAGCTCAGTTAAATCCTCAACACTGTCACTCATTAAAGCCGCATATTCTTCAGTTGTTAGATCGTTCTGAAAAGTGACACGTCTCGATCCAGCTGTAATCTCCCAGGGCAATACGGCTTCTTGTCCATAGACTAGATGGTATGGCGAGGTTTTTATCGCCCCATGGCATGACATGCGATAAGCCCATAAAGCCTCTGACAAAACCTCGTGCCAACGCCTAGGGTGCTCATCGACTTTCCTCTTGATCAGCTTGATAAGGCTCTGGTTGGACGCTTCAGCTTGCCCATTTACTTGAGCATAGTATGGAGATGATCGAATCAGCTTAATCCCCGTGTCCTCACAGAACTTTCTAAACTCGTGAGAAATGAAGACCGAACCTCCATCGGTCGTGATAGTTTGGGGAATCCCGAATCTATGAATGACATGTTCTTTAACAAAACTGATGACATCCTTTGAGTTCACTGACTTCATAGGGACAGCTTCCACCCATTTAGTGAAATAATCAGTAATGGCCAAAATCCACATGTGGCCTTTGCTTGATGGAGGATTGATCTTGCCAATCATATCCATGCCCCAACCTTGGAATGGCCAAGGCTTGATGATGGGGTTCATTGCTGACGCGGGTACCATCTGAATTTTCCCAAATTTCTGACATGCTTGACACCCTTTGTAGTACTTGAAACAGTCCTCAAGCATGGTGGGCCAATAAAACCCTGATCGCCTGATCAACCATTTCATCTTGTGAGCCGATTGGTGAGTTCCACAGGCGCCTTCGTGTACCTCGTGTAGGAGCCGATTGGCCTCGGTTGGCCCCAGACATTTGAGCAGTAACCCTCGAGTCCTGTAAAACATGTCGTCCCCAATAAGCACATACTTCATGGCCTTGTACCTTATCCGTTTAGGTGCCCCCCGAGCCGAATCCTTCAAGTAATTGAAGATATCGGCTCTCCAGTCTTCTGCTTCCAGGAACTGTACCTGAACATCGGCTCCCTCTGCTACGTCCTTGTAGCCCGAAGCCATTTGTGCAAGATCATTTGCCTCGGTATTCTGCGATCGCGGGATCCAGGTGAAGTTTATGTACCGGAACTGTGCCATCAGCTCACGGCATTGCAGCCATAATGGGAAGAGCGACTCGCTCTCACACTTGTATTCCTCCGTGAGTTGGGAAATCACCAACTTGGAGTCTCCAAAAATTTCCACTGCTTCTGCTCCAGCTTCGATGAGCAACTCCATTCCCTTGCGTATCGCCTCATACTCAGCGACGTTGTTGGTGCGAGGGGTAGATAACCTGATGGAGAAGGAAAATGTTGCCCCCCGGGGCGACACGAGTAGCATGCCGATGCCGCAACCATCATCACAAACCGATCCATCGAAAAACATAGCCCACGCTTGTATAGACAGTGCTACTATATTAGTGTTGATCCTTTCAACGATAAGGTCGGCCAATGCCTGACCCTTAACCGCTTTCACGGGTTGATACCGGATGTCAAATTCCGATAATGCAAACATCCATTTGCCTAGTCGGCCTTTCAACATAGGAGCCGACAGCATGTGTTTTATGACATCTGACTTGCAGATAATGATAATCTCCGCTGAGAGCAAGATGTGGCGCAGCTTGGTGCAGGTGAAAAACAGGCAGAGGCACAACTTATCGATCTCAGGATACCTTGTCTCTGCATCCAGCATCCTTCTGCTTATGTAAAACACGACTCGCTCCAGCCCATCATAAACTTGCACTACCACCGAGGCGATGGACGTGTCAGCTACTGACAAGTAAATGTAGAACGGCCTATCCGGCTGGGGCGGAACCAACACTGGCGGCTTCGTCAGATATTCTTTGATCTCGTCGAAGGCTCGTTGTTGTTCTGCCCCCCAGCGAAATTCCTCGTCAGATTTAATTTTCACCAGTCCCATGAACGGCTCTATTCTTCCTGACAGATTAGAGATGAATCTTCTGACGAAGTTGATCTTGCCGATAAGGGACTGCAGTTCTTTCTTCGTGGTAGGTGGCTTCATTGTTCGCACTTCCTCCTGACTTTTCAGGCCGATCTCAATTCCGCGTTCATGGACCAAGAAACCCAAGAACTGACCGGCCGTCACCCCGAAGGCACACTTTTTTGGATTCATCCGTAGCCCGAATTTTCTTGTTCGGTCCAGGACGCGTTGCAGATCGTCCAAGTGTCCTTGTACTGAAGCAGACTTGACCACCACGTCATCGATGTAAATTTCTACCAGTTTGCCGATCAGATCATGGAAAATGTAATTCATGGCTCTTTGGTACGTGGCGCCGGCATTCTTCAATCCAAACGTCATGACTACATATTCAAACAACCCCACCGAACCTGGGACTCTGAATGCAGTCTTGTGTATGTCTTCTGGAGCCATAAAAATTTGGTTGTAACCGGCATTGCCATCCATGAAGCTCAAGATCTTGTGACCAGCCGCTGCGTTGATTAATGTCTTCACACGGCATCGGATCTTCATCCTTTGGGGTAGCTCTATTGAGATCCCGAAAATCTATGGCAACACGCCAGCGGCCATCCTTTTTCTCTACAGGTACGATACTAGAAATCCACTCAGCATACCTGCATGGCCTAATTAACTTGGCTGTCAACATTTTCTCGACCTCCTTCTTGACTTCTTCCAAAATTTCGGCCTTCATCCGCCGTGCTCGCTTTGGAATGGCGAAATCCTTTTTGAGTCGATGCTCAATGATGCTCTGTCTAACCGGGCATCTCTGTATAGTCGTGCAAAGCGATCGGATATTCTTTTAACAAAGCTATCATTGGACCCCAAATTGGATCTAACTTCTTGCGATAAATGTTGGTCGTGGCTTATCCCGGACCGATGTCGATCTCCTCTAGCTCATCGTGGATGTAAACCCATACCCTAGCTTTCCGTCACTGTTAAATCGATGCTAAACACAGGGCAAGCTTGGTGAGGATAACAACAATAATTTGGGCGATTGCAGAATCGCCCCTTGCCTGATTGCATTAGTCACGGACGGTTTACACCTTATTTGTGCTTTACAATGGCGGGAATCTCCCTACTACATCGCATGATCGCGCGTGAGTCTTACTTTTTATTTTTTGTGGCCGATCGCAGGGATCGGCCATACCACGCATGATCGTGGACTTTGCTACTCTGTCAGGACAGTGGATAAGACCAGCCTCACCCCGTTTTTTGTAGCTTCAATGCGCTCACAGCCGTCTAGACTGATTCCAGAGATCGATTCTTGGTCTTCTGCTTCCCAGATGTTCATGCCAGCTATGGAGATCTCGATCGAATCATCTGCATGGATGACCTCCACTTCATCTCCATCCCACTGTATTAGGCACTGGTGCATCGTGGATGGAATGCAGCAGTTGGCGTGAATCCAATCTCTCCCTAGCAAGACAGCGTAGGTGCTTTTGCTGTCCACGACGAAGAATGACGTAGGGATGGTTTTTCTGCCCACGGTCAGATCCACATTCAGTACGCCTTGCGTTTCTGAAGGTTGGCCGTTGAAATCGCTTAACGTGACGTTGGTTTTGATCAGATCTGCAGTGGAGCGTCCCAAACGCCGTAGCATGGAGTATGGCATTATATTGACCGCCGCGCTCGGTGTCAACCAACATCTTCGGCGAGCTGCCCATTGATGTAACCTCGCAAGTCTGGGGCTTTCGGATGTTTGTAGCCCTTCTCACGTGGCTTCTCAAAGATAACCTTGTGGGCGCGATCAGCCGTGCCCTTGGTAGCTCGTTGGTCCTTGGAGCGCAAAACTCTAACGGAAGTATGAACACCATGTTTGTGCCAGCCGATGTCTTCGCATCGGCTCTTACCGGTTTGGGGCGCTACTCTTTCCTCTTCGGGCGATCTTCCGTTTCCAAGGTCTGCCAGATATTAACGGCCAGATCGGGCCGTGCTTTCCTTAAAGCGTGGAGGTACTGCGCTTCGGCTTCCTCCAAGTTACGCAGCCGCTGAACTCTACGCTTTTGGGTGTGTCTGAGTCCATCGGGACACCACCTTGGACGGTGATATCTGTCTTCTTCTTTGTCATCCATTGGCTCCTCGAGATCTTTTGCTCGAGCGGACTCCACTGTCGGTTACGAGGTGGAGAGGCCCTAGATGCTTGAACACTGAAACTGGCCCCGTGTCCTCCTTCTGTTGTCCACATTCCGGGCAGTTATCGATTGTAGGCAATCGGCTCATTCCCGCATCCCAGCAATACTTGAAGAAAGGACAATCCCAATGTTTGTCTACGCCTTCCTTTTCTTTTGACGTTCCCCAATGAGGTGCTCATATCCTTCATCGTTTCTATCGCTCGGCGTGACGTCGGTCATCTTGACGCTCATACTTGTTAAGGAGATGCGTGGAGTGTGGCTTCGATATCGCACGCTTCACCTGCTCCTCGATTAAATACGCTTTGTCATCGTCGGGGCGGTCACGTGGACCGGCCTCCTCTCTTTCTTTGGCCCAAGAGCGACCGCCGTCCTTGTATGTGCCATGGTGGTACAGATCTGCCATATTAACATCGAGCGAAATCCGGTGGCGCCTCGTGGAGTGACTGTGTTCTACCATGTTGACGCCGGGAAATGGGTTTGTGTCTACTTTCATGGCTAACTGCCCAAGGATCAGACGGCCCTGTTCTATCGCCGTTTGGATCTGGCGACGTAGCTCTTTGCAATCGTTGGTGGTGTGGGTGAACGAGTGATGCCACTTGCAGTATGGTCTCCCATTCATCTCCTGAGCCGTAGGGATTTTGTGGCCTTCGGGTAACTTTAGCTGTTTTTCCTTCAACAGTAAATCGAATATCTGCTCAGCTTTGCTCACATCGAAGTCGAACCCTTTTGCAGGCCCTTCCTGCTTCACCCATTTGCAGGACACAGGATCTGCCCCCCGAGCCCATTCAGCCACGGCCACCTCCTGGTCTTGTGTAGGATCCTCTTCCTCTGTATCGACCAGGCCTATCGGACGTTTGAACTTGTCTTGGTACAACTCAGGGTGGCGCTGTTCATACATTGTCAGTTTCTGGGCCATGTGCGCCAATGAGTCGTACTCTACTTGGAAAGCCAGATCCTTGACAGGTGCTGAGAGACCCAACACCGCTTTCGACCGCTTCTTTCTCGATTAAGCGAAATGAGTAACATCGGTTCTTAGCAGTCTGAACGCTGGATGTACTCGGCTCTGATTTCTCCCGCTTTTGCGCTTTTGTGCAGTGCGCAATGCCAGCCTCGGTAACCGAATGATCTTGAATGTGGGCTGCTCTTCCGATTGCTTCAGTGTCGGATCGAATCGGTGGCGGTGTACCACCCAAAAGCTGGTCTGTCGAGATTGCGCAAAGAACCTCACGCAATCGATCCGATGCTGAAATCATGCCTAAGCTGCGCGGTATCGGCTCATGTGCTCGATCGAGCTCGACCCTTCGATCCGCTAAACCTTGAGAACTCGGGAGCCGATACTTGGGCGGCGGCGGAATCGAGATCAAACTTCGTTAAGTGCGGCTTGGAATAGCCGATTGTCCTTCTCTTGACACGAAGCACTGTCTCTCAAGATGGTGGATTTGCTCCTTGTTTGAGCTGCGGGGCTAAATTCTCATGACTCGTTCGGTGGCATACTTGGCTAGCCACGCTTTTTGTCGGCGTCCATCCTGACACCCTGCTCCGAAATACCGCTCCCAAGCCCTGCTCCGGGAACTCCTGCAGAAATCCATGCGGTTGCAATCTTGTTTGTGCGTCGGTTATTGCAGTCCGCACGTGGTGCACACATATCCATGCGGGATTTATTTAGGTGGCTCAAACAGAACGGCAATCGCCTGGTCGCCTCCGACCTTGTAGACGACGACGCCTGCCTCGGTGGCTCCGGGCTGCAAGTGTGAATGGCGGTGTGGCACGGTGCAGGCGGTCTTTCTCCTGGTGAGTCCCTAAAGTAGGCCCGGAGAGAATCGATGTTTCATGATCTCTGAACTACGAATCTGCGATCTGCTCAAAAGCGTTCACGGGCTCTCGGAATGCGGTGAAGAGAATGAGCCACCATGTAGTTGACTTCACAGCAGAGCTCTGGTGCGCTCCTCTGAAGGAACAGACAGATCCACCTCATCAAGAGCACCTTCGGGTGAGAAACCTTTACACCTGATGCCATGCTTATGATTCCTCTCAAAAGAGCCGATGAGATCGGCTTCGAAGAGAGCTTTGATGTCATCATACTTCGCCTTGTGCTCCTCAGGCAGCTCGTGACGTGGTGTCCCCCCGTCTCGGCGTCGGATCTTGATGCAGATCTTGTTGAAGGTCCCACCGGTGCGAGAATGTGTTGCCTATCAAAACCCACCGGCGAGCAGCGACGAGCAACACGAGCCGGAGGCTCCCGGAACTTCCGGTGGGCCCGGTCCTCGGGCAACGTTCGCAAAACTCCAGCACACGTCCTGGCTTGGTTCGAGGGCGTGCCACCTGACCTATACCTGGTCAGGAAGGTGATGGATTGCTTCGATCAATTTCCTGCATGGTAAACAAGTACACGTAAAATTCGAGCCGTGACCGGCTCCCAGGTTTCCCTGTGAATCGGCTCCTGGAGCCGATTGTCCCATGGTTCTGCATTAGATCTACGATAACATGGGGTTTTGCTTCATCAATACAAGTTGAATCGATCTACAACAGTTTAACGCTTTCACCACGTAATTGGAACGTCCTACACGTGATTGAGCCTGGTAGATACAAAATATAATGGAAAACTAACCCTAGAGAAGGCCTAACAACCGACGTAAAGTCAATTCCCGGAACAACTCCTCTCGAATTGGCAAACCCTATCCTCACGTACTACTGGATCGTTCAACCCGTTTGCAAGGCCTGACTACGTGGATATCAAACTACACCTTGGACAACAAGGCATAACTATTACAGATCAAATCAACTGAATAAAGATCAAGCAAGATGCTACCCTTACACCCGGGAAAAGGTGCAAAGGTAGCGAGGTAACTAGAGGTAGCATAACTAAACAATCATAGTGAAAAGTACCGATGCTAACCTAAACAAATCTATGATAATAGTTTTACTCTCCATCAACAAGGCTTCAGTACGAGTAACACCAAATAACGCATAAGCAGATACTGCCTAGATCGCAAGATGCGATCTAGGCAGCATGACACTTACCCGAAAGAAACCCTAGAAACAAGGGGTGGCGATGCGTCGAGATTGTGTTTGTTGTGAACATGATTGTCCCCCTTTCTCAATAACCTTAGGTACATATTTATAGTCCGGAGACTTTCTATCTTTGGAATAACTCTACAACTCTATCTCTTACCTAAACCGAAACGGAACCTACTACAATATACAGATACACGGGCAATTTAGCCCAAATCCACGCACAAGGCCGATTCAACAACACGTTGCATATATGTATCTTCCAAGCCCATATTGATTACGGCCCATCTCCTCCTTTGGCCAAAATATGGCGATAACAACATGCTTCGCATCTTTCAAGTGATTCAAAATCAAGTGATTCAAGAAGTCCATTGGAATGGAGTTTCTTCATACGCTTCACTCCAATGTGACCAAGACGACAGTGCCACATATAGGTCAAATTATCGCTTGATTTCAAACGTTTAGCCTCAATGTTGTTGATATGTGTATTTCCACTATCGAGATTCAATAAGAATAGACCATCTATCAAAGGTGCATGTGCATAAAACATATTACTCATATAAATCGAACAACCATTATTCTCTGACTTAAACAAGTAACCGTCTCGCAATAAACAAGATCCCGATATAATGTTCATGCTCAACGCAGCACTAAATAACAATTATTTAAGTATAAAACTAATCCCGATGGTAGATGAAGGGGTAGCGTGCGACCGCGATCACATCAACCTTTGATCCGTTTCCCAGCGCATTGTCACCTCGTTCTTCGCTAGCTTCGGTTTATTCGCAAAGACTGTTTGAGTTACAAATATGAGCAACCGAACCAAGATTCAAATACCGAGCACTACTACAGTACTAGTGAGATACACATCAATAACATGTATATCGGATATACCTTTCTTCTTGATGTTGCCGTTCTTGAGATCCGCCAAGTACTTTGGGCAATTCCGCTTCCAAGGACCTTCTCCCTTGCGGTAAAAGCACTCGGTTTCGCTTGGGTCCAGCCTTGGTTTTCTTCGGCGTGGTAACCTTTTACCACCCTTCTTGAAGTGCCCTTTGCTTAGACTTGCCTTCTTGAGTTTGGTGGTCTTATTGACCATCAACACTTGGTGCTCTTTCTTGATCTCCACTTCGCAGACTTTAACATAGCAAACAGTTCGCAACTCTTTGTTCATGTTCGCATGTTGTAGTTCATCACAAAGTTCCTTAACTTGGTGGCGGTGGTGGAGGACGCAGCAAATCCCCAAAGCATTAGGAATCACTATACCCAAGCTTTGAAGTTTGTTTGCGTGCCCGGACATCTTAGGCACATGCTCACCTTTGAGCTGCCCTCTTCCATCTTGCAGTTAAAGAACTTTTCGTAAGGCTCATAGCTTTCAATTGCCGCATGAGTCTCAAAAATCAATTTGAGATCCTCGACAATATCATATGGGTCGACTCTTCAAACCTTTTCAAGCTCGATTCTAAACCATACAAGATAGCACATCTTGAACTATGGAGTACCGATTCTTAGCGAGGTAAACATTCTTTACTTCATCGGAAGCATCACCGCAGTGGGTCACCCAGGTTCATCCAAAGACATAGGTCAAATTACCAGCTGTGAGGACAATCCTCAAATTGCGGAACCAATCCTGAAGTTGCTTCCATTGTTTTTCAACTTTTCTTTCTCTAGGAACGCATTAAAATTGATGGTAGGGGCTGCCATTGATCTACAACATATTTGCAATAGTTTAGACTAAGTTTATGACAAATTGAGTTCAAATTAATTAATGAAATTACACTAGGTGAACTGCCACTCAAAACAACATCCCTCACATTGTTTTAGTGATCACACGAACCAAATCCACTACATCAACACCGATCATCACGAGAGTTGATATAGTTTCAATGGCGAACAATCGTCATGTTCATCATATCTACTATATGATTCATGCTTTACCTTCGGTAATCCATGTTCGAGACCATGTCCGTACATGCTAGGCTCACAAGAGATCAAACCTTAGTTTCGCATGAGCAAATCTGGCTTGCTCACGTTGTATACACTTGCGAATCTAACACACCCGATCATCACGTGGTGCTTGAAACAACAAGCTTTAGCGGTGCTAACTAAGGGTGAACACTTTATGATTTGAAATTCATGTGCATGAGGGATCATCTTATAATGCTACCGTTGCTACTAAGCAATACAAGATGCATAAAGGATTAACATCACATGCAATTCATAATATGTGATATGATATGGCCTTTCGTCTTTGTGCTTCCGATCTCCATCTTCAAGCACGAACATGATCTCCATCATTACCGCATTGCATCAAGGTCAATGACGCTTCACCATGGTTGTCGCCCACGGCTTCAACTATTACAACTACTTTGAATAGACACGCTGGTCTTAACATAAATTAAAGACAACCATATGGCTCGCCGGTTGCCAACTTACAATAAGGAACATTGCATACATCAAATATAATCACAATCATGGCCATATCACATCATCGCACACCCTCGCAAAACAAAGTTAGACGCCTCTACTTTCTTTGCATATTTTACGTGGTTTGGGGCTTTCAATAAGTGTCGTTCTAACTTACGAACAAGAACCACAACATTGATACTAGCATTGTTGATTACCCGTTGTAAATTGGATCTTAACTATGCTAGGATAAACAGGCACCATAAAGCCACTTATGCAATACAAGTTGCATGTTAAGCGTGGAGCAAGTCTCATGAACGATGTCATGTAAGGTTAGCCCGGGCCGCTTCATCCCAACATACCGCAAGATGCAAAGTACACAAAAAGCAATCGACAATAAAAGCATCAACGCCCACAATGACCATTGTGTTCTACTCGTGCAGAAGATCTACATATAGACACGGCTCTGATACCACTGTAGGGGTTCGTAGCATGGAAAACAAAAATTTTCTATCGCATACAAACAAACAAGCCAAGATCTATCTACTAGATTGTAGCAACGAGTCGATGGAATAACTTACCCTCGAAGATTCCAAAGTGTTTAACGAGAGCGGATTCTCGTGGGTGATGTAGTCGTACTCTTTCCGATCTCAAGGTCGTGTGGACGATCCTTCCGGCGCTGCGTTCCGGCAGCGCTTCCGTAGTCGGTCACACGTTCGGTACTCGACCAAGACCTTCCTCTCCCTTGTTCCAGCAGGCAACGGAGGTTGTAGCACTCTCCTCGCGATTCCGGCAGCACAACGGCGTGGTACCGGAAGTAGAGGGGAGATCCCGCAGGGCTTCGCCTTAAGCCGGAGCGAGTATGGTGGATTATGAGAGAGGGCTATTAGTGGTCTAGAGATTTAGACACACCAATTAGAAGGCTCTAAACCGCAGGCTAAAGCAATTATAAGCTCTAAACCAAACGGCTCTAAACCTGAGATTAGAGGTAGAAACTTGTGTGTCTCAAGGAGGAGCCCTGCCCCTCCTTTTATAGGTGGAGGGGCTAGGCGCGCCAGGGAGGGAGGGAGTCCCTCCCCAACTTGGCCTAGGGCTGGGCGCCGACTTGGAGGAGAGGAACTCCTCCTCCAAGTTGGTTTCAACCTCCTCTTGCTTGTTTCCCACAGTTTCCTCTTTCCCACAGTTTCCTGTTTTAGCCGTTTGACTTTCAAACTGGCAATTTGACTTTCATATTTTTGGAACAGCAAGAACACTTAGTACATGATGCAATCATTCAATGACACATTCATGTACCCTCCCCGAGTGGGACAATCCGGACCCTTCTAGAACATTCCCGATGAAAACACCGGAATCATTCCCGAACTCCGAAACAGGACTTTCCTTATATGAATCTTATTCTCCGGACCATTCCGGATCACCTCGTGATATCCCGGATCCCATCCGAGACTCCGAACAACATTCGGTCTCTTTATCATAATGCCATAACTACTCAAAACAACGTCGAATCCTTAAGTGTGTCTCCCTACGGTTCGTGAATTATGCGGACATGATCGAGACACTTCTCCGAACAATAACCAATAGAGGAATCTGGAAATTCATATGGCTCCCACATATTTCTACGATTACTTTGCGATCGAATGAACCACTTACATACGATACCAATTTCCCTTTGTCTCACGATAGTTTACTTATCCGAGGTTATGATCGTCGGTATCTCTGCATACCTAGTTCAACCTCGTTACCGATAAGTACTCTTTTCTCGTTCCCGTGATATGTGATCCCTTGTGACCCAGTCACATGCTTGCAAGCTAATTGGATGACATTCCACCGAGAGGGCCCAGTGTATATCTATCCGTCATATGGATGGACAAATCCCATTCTTGATCCATGTGTTTCAACCAATACTTTCCGAACACTCAATGCCACCTTTATAGCCACCCGATTCACGGTGTGGTGTTTGATGTCATCAAAGCATCCATCCGTAAAGGTGATATGCATGATCTCATGGTCGAAGGAATTAGGTTACTATGTATCAGAAAGCATATAGCAATTGAACTATTGAAATGACTTGATCTTTATGCTACGCTTATCAATAGGAGTATGTCCACCATATCATTCTCCTAACGATATGATCTTGTTGTTGATAACATCTCAATGTTCATGATAGGGAAACCACAATCATTTAATCAACCAACAAGCTAGTGAAGTATAGAGGCTATACTAGGGACTTCAAATTAAGTTTACAACTCACACAAGTATCAATGTTTCCTTGTTAATACTATTATAGCATGAATGTAAACATTTATCATAAACACAAAGATATAATAATAACTACATTTATTATTGCCTCTAGGGCATATCTCCAACACAAAGTCCATACTTGGTTTTCGCTCATGGATCCCAATTCGGATTTCATGGCTTCTAGCCATTTCTAGTCTGGGCTCATCATCGCTTCCTCATAGTTCGTAGGTTCATTGTCTTCTACCAACAAGACAGTCAACACAGGGTTGCCGTACCACTCAGGAGGCGCACGCGACCTTGTTGACCTGCGACATTCAGTAGCAGCATCGTCCGAAGCTTCATGATCCTTGTCATTAGCTTCCTCTATTGTTGGTGCAGGCGGCACTGGAACAATTTCAGGTGCAGTGCTACTCTCCAACTCAAGAGAAGGTTCAATAACCTCGTCTAGCTCTACTTTCCTCCCACTCACTTCTTTCGAGAGAAACTCCTTCTCAAGAAAGGAACCGTTCTTTGCGACAACCACTTTGCCTTCGATTCTGTGATAGAAGGTATACCCAATAGTTTCCTTAGGATATCCTATGAAGACGAATTTCTCCGCTTTGGGTTCGAGCTTGTCCGACATCAACTTCTTGACGTAGGCTTCGCATCCCTAAACTTTAAGAAACGACAACTTAGGTTTAGCACCAAACCACAGTTCATACGGTGTCGTCTCAACAGATTTAGATGGTGCCCTATTTAAAATGAATGCAACGGTTTCTAATGCATAACCCCAAAATGATAATGGCAAATCAGTAAGAGACATCATTGATCGGACCATATCTTATAAGGTTCGATTCCGGCGTTCAGACACACCATTGCGCTGTGGTGTTCCGGGTGGCGTGAGTTGCGAAACGATTCCGCTTGCTTTAAGATGCGTGAGAAAATCATAACTCAAATATTCACCTCCACGATCGGATCGTAGAAACTTAATATTTCTGTTACGATGGTTCTCCACTTCATTCTGAAATTCCTTGAACTTTTCAAATGTTTCATATTTATGTTTCATTAAATAGATATACCCTTATCTACTTAAGTCATCGTTAAAAGTGAGAAAATAGCGATATCCACCGCGCGTCGAAACACTCATCGGTCCGCATACATCGGTATGTATGATTTCCAACAAGTCCGTTGCTCGCTCCATCATACCGGAGAACGGGGTTTTGATCATCTTGCCCATGAGGCATGGTTCGCATGTGTCAAATGATTCAAAATCAAGAGACTCCAAAAGTCCATCAGAATGGAGTTTCTTCATGCGCTTTACACCAATATGACCTAGGCAGCTGCCACAAATAAGTAGTATTATCACTATCTACTTTGCATCTCTTAGCCTCAATGTTATGGATGTGTGTTTCATCCCTTTCGAGATTTAGAAGAAATAAACCATTCACAACAGGTGCATGACCATAAAAGATGTTACTCATATAAATAGAACAACCATTATTCTCCGATTTAAATGAATAACCGTCTTGCAATAAACAAGATCCAGAAATAATGTTCATGCTCAACGCAGGCACATAATAACATTTATTGAGGTTTAAAACTAATCCCGAAGGTAAAACTAAGGAGAGCGTGCCGATGACAATCACATCAACTCTTGATCCATTGCCAACGCGCATCGTCACCTCATCCCTCGCAAGCCGCCGTCTATTCAGTAGCTCCTGTTTCGAGTTACAAATATTAGCAACTGAACCAGTATCAAATACCCAGGCACTACAACGAGGGCTAGTAAGGAAAACATCAATAACATGTATATCAAATATACCTTTGATGGTGCCAGCCTTCTTGTCCGCTAAGTACTTCGGACAGTTGCGCTTCCAGTGACCCTTGTCCTTGCAATAGAAGCACTCAGTGTCCGGCTTAGGACCAGACTTGAGCTTCTTCTCAGCAGGGGCAACGCGCTTGCCGCCGCCTTTCTTGAAGGGCTTCTTTGCACCCTTACCTTTCTTGAAGGTGGGGGGCTTGTTGACCATCAACACATGATTATCCTTTTTGATGTCCACCTCCGCAGCCTTCAGCTTTGCGAAGAGCTCGGTGATCGTATCAGTGGAACCAATCTGATTGTGAGTCACTACAAAACTTTTGTAGCTGGGAGGGAGTGATTGCAGAACCCTATCAATCTTGAGCTCCTCTGGAATCTTGCAGTCCAGTTGCTCAAGGCGTTGAGTGTAGCCCGACATCTTAATGGCGTGCTCACTAACGGAACTCCCTTCCTCCATCTTGCAGTTAAAGAACTTCTCAGAGATCTCATATCTCTCAGAACGGGCCTGAGTCTGAAACATGGTTAACCTTTCGGTCCATGTGTTCCGAGGCCATGTATGTACATGCTAGGCTCGTCAAGTTAAACCCAAGTATTTCCGCGTGTGCAAAACTGGCTTGCACCCGTTGTATGTGAACGTAGAGTCTATAGCACCCGATCATCACGTGATGCTTGGACACGATGAACTTTCGCAATGGTGCATACTTGGGGAGAACACAGTTTTATCTTGATCTTTAAGTGAGGAATCATCTTATAATGCTACCGTCGCGATCTAAGCATAATAAGATACATAAAAGGATAAACATCACATGCATATAACTTTATGTGACATGGTATATCCAATCTTCACGCAATGATCTCCATATTGTACGTGCCGGCATGATCTCCATCACTCCACCATGATTGCCTCCACCACGAATAGCAACTACAACTATTGCTAACTACTTAGCGATAAAGTGAAACGTATAAGAAGTTGACACACAGGTCATATACAATTATGAAGAAAACCATATGGCTCCTGCCGGTTGTGTACTCATCGACATGCAAGTTGTGAAACATTACAAAACATGATCATCGCATACAATATACACATCACATCTTGGGCCATACCATATCACAGAAAACACTCCCTGCAAAAACAAGTTAGACGCCTCTACTTTGTTGTTGCATGTTTTACGTGGCTTATGGGAGTAGAAGCTAGGAACGATTCTTACCTACGGAAAGCCACAACGGTGATATTATGGTTGCCAAACTCCGGTGTTAATCCCATGACAACTATAGTGAGAGAAACTGGCATCCACCAGCCGCATGTGTGGAACAAGCCACACGTCAAGTGCGGAGCCGGTCTCGCGAACGACGTCGCGTAAGGTTGGCCTGGACCGCTTCAATCTCACTATCCCGCGTCATAATAAGAACACAAACAAGAGGCTTGCAACAGAAAACATCAACGCCCACAACAACCATGTTGCGTTCTACTCGTGAAACACATCTACGCATAGATCTAGCTCTCATACCACTGAAGGGTTTCGCGGCATAGTAAATTAAAATTTTCTACGGATGCGAACAGAGGAAAGGCAAGATCTAATCTAGGAGATGCAAACAACGAGAGATATTAGATGAGATCTTCATACCCTTGAAGATTCGCACAGCGGAACGTTTGTCGGAATGTGGGTGATGTAGTCGTACTCGCTTCTCCTCCTCGCGATTCGATCCGATCTAGCACCGCAAGTGGCGATGCCTCCGTGAGATGCACATGTGCAGCACCTCGACGTCTCCTCCTTCCTCGGTCCAACAAGTATGGTGGAGAGACGGATTGGATCTACAACGCGACGGCGCGGTGCAAGTGGTGGAGAGTTTCTACAGCAGGGCTTCGCCTACACGCAGTCGGGAGGAAGAGAGAAGGGGCAGCAGGGCGGTTAGGCTTGAGGGGAAGGTGTGGCGGGGTGGTGCGCCCCAGCCCTATATATATAGAGGGGTGGGCGCCATCCCTAGCCCCTCCCCCAAGCCTAGGCCGGCGGCCAAAGGAGGGAGGAGTGGGCGGCAAGTAATCCCCCCCTTCTAGAAGCTCCAAACTAGGGTTTCCCCTTGTTTGGCCGGCTGGGCCGTATGGGGCCTTGTGCCCCTGGCCCAATCTTGACCAGGCACTCCCTCATAGGCCCATGCCCCTCCCGACAAGTGGGACCACGTTGGTTCCCTTCCGAAGGTTCTAGAAGCTTCGGTACAATACCGATTAACTTAACAATTCCAAACTCCAAAACTGCGCGCCTTATATGAATCTTATTCTCCGGACCATTCTGGAACCTCTCGTGATGTCCCGGATCCCATCCGAGACTCCGAACAAAAACTCATAAACCAATTATCCAATCTATCCTAGCGTCGAGACACGTTAAGTGTGTGACCCTTCGGGTTCGAGAACATGCAGACATGATCTTATATCAATAATCAATAGCGGGGTCTGGAAACCCATATTGACTCCCACACATTCATCGATGATCATATCTGATGAACCACGATGCCAGGATTCAATCAATCCCATACATATATTGTAGGGTTTCGTCGCATGGACAACAAAAAATTTCTATCGCATACAAACAAACAAGCCAAGATCTATCTACTAGATTGTAGCAACGAGTCGATGGAATAACTCACCCTCGAAGATTTCAAAGTGTTTAACGAGAGCGGATTCTCGTGGGTGATGTAGTCGTACTCTTCCCGATCTCAAGATTGCGTAGACGATCCTTCCGGCAGCGCTCCCGCAGTCGGTCACACGTTCGGTACTCGACGAAGACCTTCCTCTCCCTTGTTCCAAAGAGGCCGGAGGTTGTAGCACTCTCCTCGTGATTCCGCGGCTGGCGTGGTACCGAAGTAGAGGAGATCTTCTGAGCTTCGCCTTAAGCCGGAGCGAGTATGGTGGACTATGAGAGAGCCCTCGACGATCTAGGGTTTAGACACGCCGAGGAGGAGGCTTGGCCGGCGGATAGGGTTCCTAGGCGGCGGCGGCGGTTTGCCCTAGGGCGGCGGCGGCAGCAGGTGGCGGCACCGGCGGCTAGGGTTTAAAGGTGGAGGTGTTGGGTGTCTAGGAGGGGAGCCTTGCCCCTCCTTTTATAGGTGGAGGGGCCGGCCAAGGGGAGGGGAGTCCCTCCCCAACTCGGCTTCAAGGTGGGCCGGCGGTGGAGGGGAGGAACTCCTTCCCAACTCGGTTTCCACCTCCCTCTCCACTTCCCAAAAATAGCCGACTTTCAAATTGGCGTTTGAGTTTTCAAATAAGGATTTGACTAAAACCTCTATTTTGTTCAGCGATGACACTTAGTACATGATTCAATCATACCAACTTGATATAACACATTCATGTACCCTTCTCCTCCGGAGTGCCGGACATTCCAGAACTTTCTAGAACATTCCCGATGAAATCACCGGAACCATTCCCCAACTTCGAAATAGGACTTTCCTTATATGAACCTTATTCTCCGAATCTCCTCGTGATATCCCGAATCCCATCCGAGACTCCGAATAACATTCGGTCTCTTTCTCATCATTCCATAACTACTCAAACAACGTCGAATCGTTAAGTGTGTCTCCCTACGGTTCGCGAATTATGCGGACATGATCGAGACACTTCTCCGATCAATAACCAATAGAGGAATCTGGAAATTCTTATGGCTCCCACATATTTCTACGATTACTTTACGATCAAATGAACCACTTACATACGATACCAATTTCCCTTTGTCTCACGATAGTTTACTTATCCGAGGTTATGATCGTCGGTATCTCTGCATACCTAGTTCAACCTCGTTACCGATAAGTACTCTTTTCTCGTTCCTGTGATATGTGATCCCTTGTGATCCAGTCACATGCTTGCAAGCTAATTGGATGACATTTCAACGAGAGGGCCTAGAGTATATCTATCCATCATATGGATGGACAAATCCCACTCTTGATCCATGTGTCTCAACCAATACTTTCCGAACACTCAATGCCACCTTTATAACCACCCAGTTATGGTTTGGTGTTTGATGTCATCAAAGCATCTATCCGGTAAAGGTGATATGCATGATCTCATGGTCGAAGGAATCAGGTTACTATGTATCAGAAAGCATATAGCAATTGAACTATTAAAATGACTTGATCTTTATGCTACGCTTATCTATAGGAGTATGTCCACCATATCATTCTCCTAATGATATGATCTTGTTGTTAATAACATCTCAATGTTCATGATAGGGAAACCACAATCATTTATCAACCAACAAGCTAGTATTATAAAGAGGCTTTACTAGGGACTTCAATTTAAGTTTACAAATCACACAAGTATTAATGTTTCCTTGTTAATACTATTATAGCATGAATGTAAACATTTATCATAAACACAAAGATATAATAATAACTACATTTATTATTGCCTCTAGGGCATATCTCCAACAGTCTCCCACTTGCACTAGAGTCATCTAATCTAGATTACATGGTAATATACCGAACACCCATCGAAGTTTGGTGCTGGTCATGTTTTGCCCTCGGGAGAGGTTTAGTCAACGGATCCGCCACATCAGATCTATGTGTACTTTGCAAATCTTTATGTCCCCATCTTGGACATGATCTCGAATAGCGTGAAAATGTAGCTTGATGTGCGTCAGCTTCTTGTGTGACCTTGATTCTTGCGCATTGGCTATGGCGCCCATGTTATCACAGTAGATAGACATTGGGTCTAGCGCACTAGGAACCACACCCAGCTCTGTAATGAATGCTTTCATCCATATCGCTTCTTGTGAAGCCTCCGAAGAAGCCATGTATTCCGATTCAGTTGAAGATCTCGCCATAACGCTTTGCTTTGCACTCCTCCAGCTAACTGCTGCACCATTCAAAATAAATACGTATCCAGATTGTGATTTAGAATCATCCGGATCGGTGTTCCAACTAGCATCGGTGTAACCATTAACAACGAGTTGTTCATCACCTCCATAAGAAAAAACCATATCCTTAGTTCTTCTCAAGTACTTAAGGATGTTTTTGACCGCTGTCCAATGATCCACTCCTGGATCACTTTGATATCTGCTAGTTAAACTAACAGCATATGCAATGTCGGGTCTAGTACATAGCACGACATACATTAGAGATGCTATGGCTGAGGCATAGGGAGTCTTACTCATCCTTTCTCTATCTTCTGCCGATGTCGGACTTTGAGTTTTACTCAAGGTCGTATTGGGCAACATGGGCAAGAACCCTTTCTTGCTATCTTCCATTCCAAACCTCTTTAGAACTTTGTCCAAATATGTAATTTGTGACAATGATATTAGGCGTCTCGATCTATCTCTATAAATCTTTATGCCTAATATGTAAGCTGCTTCGCCAAGATCCTTCATTGAAAAACTATTATTCAAATATTCCTTGACACTATTAATAAGGTCTACATCATTCCCAATCAACAATATGTCATCTACATATATTATTAAGAATGATACAGAGCTCCCACTCACTTTCTTGTAAATACAAGCTTCTCCATAAGTTTGTATAAAACCAAAACTTTTGATCACCTTATCAAAATGTTGATTCCAACTTCGGGATGCTTGCTTCAATCCATAGATGGACCGTTGAAGTTTGCATACCTTGTTAGCATCTTTAGGATCGACAAAACCTTTGGGTTGCATCATATACAACTCTTCATCAATGTCTCCATTGAGGAATGCTGTTTTGACATCCATCTGCCATATCTCATAATCATAATATGCAGCGATTGCTAACATAATCCTCACAGACTTTAGCTTCGCTACTGGTGAGAAAGTCTCATCGTAGTCAACTCCTTGAATTTGTCGAAACCCTTTTGCGACAAGTCAAGCTTTATAGACAGTAACATTACCATCAGCATCTATTTTCTTCTTGAAAATCCATTTGTTCTCGACAGCCTTCCGGCCATCCGGTAAGTCCACCAAAGTCCATACTTGGTTTTCGTACATGGATCCAATCTCGGATTTCATGGCTTCTTGCCATTTATTGGAATCTGAGCTCATCATTGCTTCCTCATATGTCGCAGGGTCATCGGTGTTGTCCACCAACATGACACTCATAACGGGATCATACCAATCTGGAGTGGTACGAGTTCTCGTTGACCTGCGAGGCTCTATAGCAACTACAACCGAAGTTTTATGATCATCATCATTAGCTTCCTCTCTTATTGGTGCAGGCACCACAGGAACTTCTTCCGGTGCTGCGCTACTCGCAATTTCGAGAGAAGGTTCGACAACCTCGTCGAGTTCTACTTTCCTTCCAGTCACTTCTTTCGAGAGAAATTCCTTCTCTAGAAAGGATCCATTCTTGGAAACGAAGATTTTGCCTTCGGATCTATGATAGAAGGTATAGCCAATAGTTTCCTTCGGGTATCCTATGAAGACGCATTTTTCCTCTTTGGGTTCAAGCTTGTCCGGCTGTAACTTCTTTACATAGGCTTCGCAACCCCAAACTTTAAGGAACGACAATCTAGGTTTCTTCCCAAACCATAATTCATACGGTGTCATTTCAAGGGATTTAGATGGTGCCCTATTTAAAGTGAATGCGGCTGTTTCTAATGCATAACCCCAAAATGATAGCGGTAAATCTGTAAGTGACATCATAGAACGAACCATATCTAAGCGAGTTCGATTACGACGTTCGGACACACCATTACGCTGTGGTGTTCCCGGCGGTGTCAATTGTGAAAGTATTCCGCATTTCTTTGAATGCTCGCCAAACTCGTAACTTAGATATTCACCTCCACGATCAGAACGTAGAAATTTAATCTTCTTGTTATGTTGATTCTCTACCTCACTTTGAAATTCCTTAAACTTCTCGAAATTTTTGGACTTATGTTTCATGAAATAGATATACTCATATCTACTCAAGTCATCCGTGAAGGTAAGAACATAACGATAACCACCGCGCGATGCTACACTCATTGGACCACACACACCGGTATGTATGATTTCCAATAAGTCCGTAGCTCGCTCCATCATACCAGAAAATGGAGTTTTGTCATTTTACCCATCAGACATGCTTCGCATCTATCAAGTGATTCGAAATCAAGTGATTCAAGAAGTCCATCAGAATGGAGTTTCTTCATACGCTTCACTCCAATGTGACCAAGACGACAGTGCCACATATAGGTCGAGTTATCGCTCGATTTCAAAGCCTCAATGTTATTAATATGTGTATTTCCACTATCGAGATTCAATAAGAATAGACCATCTATCAAAGGTGCATGTGCATAAAACATATTACTCATATAAATCGAACAACCATTATTCTCGCACTTAAACAAGTAACCGTCTCGTAATAAACAAGATCCCGATATAATGTTCATGCTTAACGCAGGCACCAAATAACAATTATTTAAGTATAAAACTAATCCCGATGGTAGATGAAGGGGTAGCGTGCCGACCGCGGTCTCATCAACCTTTGATCCGTTTCCCACGCGCATCGTCACCTCGTTCTTCGCTAGCTTCCGTTTATTCTGCAGCACCTGTTTCGAGTTACAAATATGAGCAACCAAACCAGTATCAAATACCCAGGAACTACTACGAGTACTAGTGAGATACACATCAATAACATGTATATCGGATATACCTTTCTTCTTGATGTTGCTGTTCTTCAAATCCGCCAAGTACTTTGGGCAATTCCGCTTCCAGTGACCTTCTCCCTGCGGTAAAGCACTCGATGAGGCTTAGGTCCAGCCCTGGTCTTCTTCGTCTGCGCGGTAACTTTCTTACCACCCTTCTTGAAGTGTCCCTTTTGCTTAGACTTGCCTTTCTTGAATTTCGTGGTCTTATTGACCATCAACACTTGGTCCTCTTTCTTGATCTCCACTTCTGTAGATTTTAACATAGCAAACAGTTCTGGCAACTGCTTGTTCATGTTTTGCATATTGTAGTTCATCACAAAGTTCTTGTAACTTGGTGGTAGTGATTGGAGGACACGGTAAATCCCCAAAGCATTAGGAATCACTATACCCAAGCTTTGAAGTTTGTTTATGCGTGCTGGACATCTTAAGCACATGCTCACTGACGGAGCTGCCCTCTTCCATCTTGCAGTTAAAGAACTTTTCAGAAGCCTCATAGCTCTCAATCGCCGCGTGAGTCTCAAAGATCAACTTGAGGTCACGGACAATATCATGTGGGTCTAAATTCTCAAACCTTTTCTGAAGCTCCGATTCTAAACCATACAAGATAGCACACTGAACTGTGGAGTACTGAGTCTTCCGAGCGAGGTAAACATTCTTTACTTCGTCGGTAGCATCAGCTGCAGGCGGGTCACCCAGCGGTGCATCCAGCACATAGGTCAAATTACCAGCTGTGAGGACAATCCTCAAATTGCGGAACCAATCCGCGAAGTTGCTTCCATTGTTTTTCAACTTTTCTTTCTCTAGGAACGCATTAAAATTTATGGTAGGGGCCGCCATTGATCTACAACATATTTGCAATAGTTTAGACTAAGTTTATGACAAATTGAGTTCTAATTAATAGTTAAATTAATCTAGGTGAACTCCCACTCAAAACAATATCCCTCACATTGTTTTAGTGATCACACGAACCAAATCCACCACATCAACACCGATCATCACGAGAGTTGATATAGTTTCAATGGTGAACAATCGACATGTTCATCATATCTACTATATGATTCATGCTTTACCTTTCGGTGATCCGTGTTCTGAGACCATGTCTGTACATGCTAGGCTCGTCAAGATCAAACCTTAGCTTCCGCATGAGCAAATCTGGCTTGATCACGTTGTATACACTTGCGGAATCTAACACACCCGATCATCATGTGGTGCTTCGAAACAACAAGCTTTAGCAACGGTGCTAATCAAGGGTTTACACTTTATGACTTGAAATTCATGTGCATGAGGGATCATCTTATAATTCTACCGTCGTCTACTAAGCAATACAAGATGCATAAAGGATTAACATCACATGCAATTCATAATATGTGATATGATATGGCCTTTCTTCTTTGTGCTTCCGATCTCCATCTTCAAGCACGAACATGATCTCCATCATCACCGGCATTGCATCAAGGTCAATGACGCTTCTCCATGGTTGTCGTCCACCGGCTTCAACTATTACAACTACTTTGAATAGACACGCAGGTCTTAACATAAATTAAAGACAACCATATGGCTCCTGCCGGTTGCCAACTTACAATAAGGATCATTGCATACATCAAATATAATCACAATCATGGCCATATCACATCACAGCACACCCCTGCAAAACAAAGTTAGA
Source organism: Avena longiglumis (assembly GCA_030063025.1). NCBI lineage: Eukaryota > Viridiplantae > Streptophyta > Magnoliopsida > Poales > Poaceae > Avena > Avena longiglumis. Next base: position 183,836,251 of record CP125974.1, on the reverse strand, counting down.
CGCCTCTACTTTCTTTGCATGTTTTACGTGGTTTGGGGCTTTCAATAAGTGTCGTTCTGACTTACGAACATGAACCACAACATTGATACTAGTATTGTTAATCACCCGTTGTAAATTGGATCTTAACTATGCTAGGAGAAACAGGCACCCGCAAAGCCACTTATGCAATACAAGTTGCATGTCAAGCGTGGAGCAAGTCTCATGAACGATGTCATGTAAGGTTAGCCCGGGCCGCTTCATCCCAACATCCCACAAGATGCAAAGTACACAAGAAGCAATCGACAATAAAAGCATCAACGCCCACAATGACCATTGTGTTCTGCTCGTGCAACAGATCTACATATAGACACGGCTCTGATACCACTGTAGGGTTTCGTAGCATGGAAAACAAAAGATTTCTATCGCATACAAACAAGTAAGCCAAGATCTATCTACTAGATTGTAGCAATGAGTCGATGGAATAACTCACCCTTGAAGATTCCAAAGTGTTTAACGAGAGCGGATTCTCGTGGGTGATGTAGTCGTACTCTTCCCGATCTCAAGATCGCGTGAGCGATCCTTCCCGGCTGCGTTCGCAGCACTCCCTTGATCGGTCACACGTTCGTACTCGATGAAGACCTTCCTCTCCTTGTTCCAAAGAAAATGGAGGTTGTAGCACTCTCCTCGTGATTCGAAGACAACTGGCGTGGTACCGAAGTAGAGGGAGATCTCTGAGGCTTCGCCTTAAGCGGGCGAGTATGGTGGACTATGAGAGAGCCCTCGACGATCTAGGGTTTAGACACACCGAGGAGGAGGCTTGGCCGGCGGCTAGGGTTGCTAGGCGGCGGCGGCGGCAGGTGGCGGCGCCGGCGGCTAGGGTTTAGAGGTGGAGGTCTTGGGTGTCTGGGAGGGAGCCCCTCCTTTTATAGGTGGAGGGTCCGGCCAAGGGGAGGGGAGTCCCTCCCCAACTCGGCTTCAAGGTGGGCCGGCGGTGGAGGGGAGGAACTCCTCCCCAACTCGGTTTCCACCTCCCTCTCCACTTCCCAAAAATAGCCGTTTGACTTTCAAATTGGCGTTTGACTTTTCAAACAAGGATTTGACTAAACCCTCTATTTTGTTCAGAGATGACACTTAGTACATGATGCAATCATACCAACTTGATATAACACATTCATGTACCCTTCTCCTCCAGTGTGCCGGACATTCCAGAACTTTCTAGAACATTCCCGATGAAAACACCGGAACCATTCCCCAACTCCGAAACAGGACTTTCCTTATATGAATCTTATTCTCCGGACCATTCCGGATCTCCTCGTGATATCCCGAATCCCATCCGAGACTCCGAATAACATTTGGTCTCTTTCTCATCATTCCATAACTACTCAAACAACGTTGAATCCTTAAGTGTGTCTCCCTACGGTTCGCGAATTATGCGGACATGATCGAGACACTTCTCCGATCAATAACCAATAGAGGAATCTGGAAATTCATATGGCTCCCACATATTTCTACGATTACTTTACGATCGAATGAACCACTTAAATACGATACCAATTTCCCTTTGTCTCACGATAGTTTACTTATCCGAGGTTATGATCGTCGGTATCTCTGCATACCTAGTTCAACCTCGTTACCGATAAGTACTCTTTTCTCGTTCCTGTGATATGTGATCCCTTGTGATCCAGTCACATGCTTGCAAGCTAATTGGATGACATTTCACCGAGAGGGCCCAGAGTATATCTATCTGTCATATGGATGGACAAATCCCACTCTTGATCCATGTGTCTCAACCAATACTTTCCGAACACTCAATGCCACCTTTATAACCACCCAGTTACGGTGTGGTGTTTGATGTCATCAAAGCATCTATCCGGTAAAGGTGATATGCATGATCTCATGGTCGAAGGAATTAGGTTACTATGTATCAGAAAGCATATAGCAATTGAACTATTAAAATGACTTGATCTTTATGCTACGCTTATCTATAGGAGTATGTCCACCATATCATTCTCCTAATGATATGATCTTGTTGTTAATAACATCTCAATGTTCATGATAGGGAAACCACAATCATTTATCAACCAACAAGCTAGTATTATAAAGAGGCTTTACTAGGGACTTCAATTTAAGTTTACAAATCACACAAGTATTAATGTTTCCTTGTTAATACTATTATAGCATGAATGTAAACATTTATCATAAACACAAAGATATAATAATAACTACATTTATTATTGCCTCTAGGGCATATCTCCAACATATATTCCCTTTGTCTCGCGATATTTTACTTGCCCGAGATTTGATCGTCGGTACCGTCATACCTAGTTCAATCTCGTTCACAGCAAGTACTTTACTCGTTCCGTAATCCGATATCACTTTGTGATTAACTCCTTAACCACATGCTTGCAAGCGGTGTTGATATCGATTACCGAGTGGGCCCGAAGTATATCTCTCCGACTTGGGAGGGACAAATCCCATCTCGATACATACAACCCAACAGGTACTTTCCGATCACCTGAGAGACACCTTTATGATCACCCTCTCATAGGATGACGTTTGATGACCTCCAAGCTTTAACATAAGAAAAGCTTCGCAAAGATGAACACGATGACACGATCTAATTGCTCCGCTTAGTTTGGGTCTGTCCATCATATCATTCTCCCAATGATATGATCTCATTATTAATCGACAACTCATGTCTATGGTTAGGAAACCTTAACCATCATTAATCAATGAGCTAGTCCATAGAGGCATACTAGGGACACGGTGTTGTTCACAAACCACACAAGTATTAAAGTTTCCGCTTAATACAATTCTAGCATGGAATATAAACTTTATCATGAACAAGAATTATAATAATAACATCTTTATTATTGCCTCTAGGGCATAATTCCAACAGATCACCTATGGTAAAAATAACAAGGCAGAAGCTTTTCTGCATTCAAACATTTTTCAAAATTCAACCACAAGAGCTTTTGAGTTGATTCCAACTCTCAAAAATCACATTTAGCTAGACCTTTCTGAATATATAAAAATCTATAGGTTTACTTACAGAAATAATGGACAAGTAATAAACGAATGCCTCATAGGACATTCTAGTCACTTTATTTAATTCAAATAAAAAGGTTAAACCTTGTTAAATTGTGACACCACTTTAAATCACATTCCCAAGTACTAAAATATACGGTAATGACATGTGTCAACATGATCCCATGTTTTAGTTGGAGAATATTAAATCTTAAGTAGTTTTTCAATGAGTAGAAATTACTTTTCCAAAATAAAATTAATAAGACAAGTGCTTTCATGATTGTAATGTTTGTGATGATACTAGATCATCTAGTGAAAACCTTAGTGTGATAAATAAAAATAGTTAAGTATTGTTTGGTTATTGTGTACCTCGTATTTATAGACGCTAGTACCAACCAAGGATACGGGGAGGAAGGAGAATACTACGAGGAAGAAGCTGAGGAAAACTTCAACCATTGCTCTGCACAAGGCAAGCTTATACTAATATCTTAGCAAGCTAAGCTAAACCATGCAAGTGTTACTTGCAAACTTACACCACTTGATACACCATCCTAGTTTTACTTGCAAGCTTAGTATTTTATTTCTTTATCAAAGCTTTCTAGTTAAGCTTACTTGATAGATTGTAGAGTTTAGAAAGATGTTTTAAAGGTAGCATAAAGAGCATAAAACTTGACCTAAGTTAGATAATCTTGATGTCATCCCGAGGCATGAGATTGAACTTAGATAAGATACACTTGTTTACCACCCCTCATTAGTGTTTACCACCCATTGTGGATGCTAGTGCTAAGCATAAAAACTTGATCACTTTAGATGGGAATACCTGGTGAAAGTGATATGAAAACCCTGGAATGATGAGTCATTCTACTGAAATGTTTTTGACATGTGTTCTTGAACACTAGATGATTGAGATGATGAAAATGTTAAGGCATGAGCCTTAGCCCTTTATAAAACTGATGGTTGTCTGGATGCGATACCATTCCAATTTTACCATACAATCACAATACCCGAAATTTGGGTAGGGCTTGATTGGAAATTTATATACCTTAGTATGGGTTCCCTTGCGGCCAAGGTTTGAGCTGAGGCTACCTTGTGAAGATTGTCCACCTGTGCAGTTCCCAAGATGACAGTGGGTCATGGTTGGGAGGCCAAATTCACAGGAGAGGTGCTTATACTAGGGCGTGTAATTGAAAGGTTAGGATTGATTATCTGCATACTGAGTATGGTGAATTTAGGATTTGTTCCTGACGGATGTATCGAATGTTGTGGTGAAAGTGTACCACCTCTGCAGAGTGTCAAACTATTCGAATAGTCGCGTCTGCGGTTATGAACAGTTGGAGTGGCCATACTGTTCCATCGTCAGATGTTTTCAAAATGACTTGTGAAATGATTCATGACTTGTCTTGACCACAACAGGGTTGTGATATGAAATTCAAATTCCCAGTTAGGTGTTATAAAACTTTCAACTAGCTTTTCTTGCTTTTGAACTCAGTAGTGGTAAATCTGACTTTTTGCAAAACAACCTAGAGCCTAGTACTTCCCACTCAAAACCAATTCACTTGTTAGTATTAGTTTGCGAGTACTTAAAGAGTACTCATGTCTTTGTCCCTAGCTATTCCCGTGGCCAGACTATGAAGAGGACTATCAGGAGGATGGATAGCAGGAAGGTTACGACAACTAGGATCATCTCCCATCGTCAGTATTTCCTATGACTATGAAGATGGAGTCTCGCCTACTCTACCATTATTATTACATTATTCCGCTGCTATGATTGTATTAAGACTGGATCATGAGATTCTTTATTTGTTGTAAGACCTTATGTATGTTTTGTAATGGATGATGTACTGTGATATCCAATCTGTTATGTCTCGCAAAAATGATAATCCTGGGATTGCGATGTATGTCATAATAGGTATCTGGGATTAAAAATCCGGGTGTTGGCAGCAGCCAGTTGGCCGGAGGGCGCCGCCCCGACCCGGCCGTTGGTGTGGTGTTGCGGGGGAAGGCGAGGCTGGTTTCCGGCTTGGATGTGCTCCAGCACAGTTGCGAGTGTGTGCCCGGGAGCGCTCCAAAAGTGGCGGCGCCCAGCCGCGTTGTTTCTCTTCGGCGGCGAGCCCGGCGACCCCTCGTGGCGGGTGAGCGCCTGTTGCCGTCGTCGGCGAGATGGTGCTCCCAGAAGACGTGGTTGCCCGGGTCCTCAGCGAGGTTCGGGTCGTCCATGGCAGCGATGGCCTCCGCTATCTCGTCGTCGAGCTCTTCGGGATAGGGATCCCACCGGCGCTGAGCCTCCAGCCGTAAGGGAGGCGGATGTCCGACAGCGCCATGTAGCCCGCCTCGTACAGCATGCGCGCCTCCCACGGCTAGAGGATGACGACGACTCGGCTTCCGTTGTTGACTTTGCGGGTCCACACGCCGCTTCGTTTTTTTCGCCGAGTTTGCTGCGTCCGGCGCCCCCATGGCGTACCCGGGATCGTGGGAATGGCCTGGGTAGTCCGTACCGAAGTTGGCCCAAATCCGGACAAAAACAGGTTCCTGGGTACGTGACTAGGCCAATTTTCGGCGTCCGGATCGGCGTCCTGTGTAGCCGAGTGGATATGCCCTAAGGCCCTACAAGCATCATGTAATTGATAAACACTTACTCCCTCCGTTTTAGAATATAAGATATTTTAGCTTTGTGAAGCAAATGTATCTAGACTACTTTTAGTATATAGGTTCACTCATGTTTCGAATAAATCTACACACTAAAACACGTCTAGATACATTTTCTTTACAGACCTAAAACATTTTATATTTTGAAACGGAGGGAGTACATGCACAGAAGAGCAATATTTGATACTCCCTCCGCTTGGTATTAATGCCTCAACTTTATCTAAATTCATATGTATCTAGTTAAATATTTGAACTAGATGCGTATTACACTCTCCGATCCAAATTAATTGATTTGAATTTGTCTAGATTCGATCCAAATTAATTGATTTGGATTTGTCTAGATTCGAATGTACGAATCTAGATAAATCCAAGTCAATTAATTTGGATTGGAGGAAGTATCAAAATTCGTATGTGTCTGGTTAAGTACTTGGACTAGATACATTCGTATTTAGATAAAATTGAGGTCACTAGTATGGACCTATTATTATCTTAAAATTTGTTTCGACATTCCTTGATACGAAGTCATTGTTGATAGTATGCCGTATTAATCTTTCTGATCATCAAGTCGGCAAGCGTATGTGTTTCTTTTTTTTACGGACTTTGCTTGGCTTCTTATATTCTTAAATTCTGCACTTTACACATATTGATCCCCTTTCCTCTTTTGAATTTTCTTTTAGATATGGATCTCCTTTTTTTAGAATATTTGACGTGCATATTCATCTTTTGTTTGGCGTGCGCACGATGCCGAATGTGTTTTTTTTAGGGAAAGCCTCTGGCACTTTTTATTTCATTGATAATAGTGTTACATCATGTAGAATAGTACTAGGTAAAATAAAAACAGGGAGATCCCCATCCCAACTAAATGGCTGTTTTATCTCGGAAGAAAACTTTCTAACTGATGCGCCACTTGATTAGTCTTTCTTGGACAGTAAGAGAAGGAAACTGTCCCAATATTACTAGCTTTGAGAAAACATTCTACCAAAATCGCGGAGTATGTACTTCAAATCTCACTTGTGTTGTTGCAAGTCTGAATCATTTCCAACGAATCTGATTTAACAACTACGGAGTATATTGCTGCATAGAAATTCTAGCCCCTTAAAGAAGAGTTGTAGCCTTTGCTTAAAGAAGAGTTGTAGCCTTTGCTGGGCAATTGCTATTTATCGCCGGACGCGGCGCGCCTGAGCTCTTTTATGTCTGGGCTGGGCCCAATAGGCTCAGTGTTAACGGGTTTTCTCTTTTTTGTTTATTTTTTCATGTGGTTTTTCTTGGTTTGGTCTGATTTTTATCCGAATTTATTTTCTCTTTTTATTTTTATAAATATGTTCTTTATTCGAAAAAATTATCAAATATGAACATCTTAAAATTTTGAATAATTTTTGAATATGAACATTTTATAAATTTGAAGAAATTTTATATTTAAACATTTTTATATTTGAATAGTTTTTACATGTGAACAAATTTTTAATTTTTTAATTTGAAATTCTAATTTTTTTTATATTCAAACTTTTTCCAAAAACCCAATATTTTATTACTATAGAAATATAAAAATATTTGTTTTTTCTAAGAACAGTGCATGTTATTGGATCAGAATCTGAACTGGTCCATAAAGGGAAGGCTTCAATTATTGCACGCTCTGAGCGGAAAATAGCACCTCCCCCTCGGCTATGCCTGCAGATAAGAGGTTCTCCATATTGAATTGATGCATTAGCCATCTGAATCAAAAGTCTAAATTGATGAAAAGAACTTAGGCTATATGTTTTAACACTCCCCCTCACGGTCTAGGCTAGACAAACGGAAAGACACTAGACATGGGTAATCCAGAGCGCAACTATTTAGAGTAGATTAAATAGTGCGCTAGCCGAGGTTTGAACTTGAGACCTCCTGGTTCTGATACCATATTGGATTGATGCACTAGCCATCCAAACCAAAAGTCTGAGCTGTATAAAGGGCTTAGGCTATATATTTTAACACTCCAATGGGCAATAACATCCCGCAACTATATTGCTGAAGTGTTAATTACTAGGAACGACCCAGCCCACTTAATCCCTTTACCAAAATAGGCCCAAGCTAATCATTAAAATAGTGAGCCTGATATAACCGAAGCAAAAAGGCCCAAGCGAAATATTAAGCCTAATATAACCCAAGCCAAAAAAAAGTCCAACGTCCGGTCAATTAGGTGAGTGACATCACGCTTCGTTGTGTCTCCACCCGGAAATCCTAAAAAAAAAGTCCAACCTTCTCAAAGATGCATTCTGTGCATAGTTATTGTGTCAAGTGTCGTCTTCTCTTTTGTTAGTGAGGCTTTGTATGTTTGTCAAGTGTCGTAACGAGAATAAAAGTGAAATTAGAATAAGAAAGAGGGAGATACAATAGCGAGCTTACAAAATTTTCATTTTTTTTCCAAATCCGATGATTCAAAACGACATATTTTGAGAAGCACTTATCCAAATCACGAATTATTTTCACTTTCAAACTCCTCGTGCCGAGAGCTTTAAAACTAGATCACATATTGATAGGTTTTGAACAACTTTTTTTTATACTTTCAAGACCGTTGTGTTCGTTCTTTAGATTACATCAGTTCTGTATTTTTTTTACTTCGAGTTCTTAGTATACTTTATACTTGCATTACTGCACACTCGTACTTTCACGCAGTGAGTACACTTGTACTTTTCACTTTGATCTAAGTACGGTTATACTTCCGTGTACTTCGGTTGTAATTAAACTTGTATTTTTATATACTTTGGCTCTTAATACAGTTGTACTTTCGCACTTCGACTGTAAGTAAATTTGTATTTTTCGTGGAAGTAAACTTGTACTTTTATATACTTTTGTTGTGATTAAACTTGTACTTTCGTGTATTTGGGCTGTGAGTAAACTTGTACATTTTTATACTTTGGCTCTTAATACAGTTGTACTTTTGTATTTTGGCTATGAGTAAACTTGCACTTTTACATACTTTGGTTAGGAGCACATGTGTACTTTCATATACTTGTACTCGGCTGTTTATGTACTTCGATCTAAGATTATATATAAGAACAAACTTACTCCTACGCACGACACGTGGCGCTCCTTGCGAGGTGCACACTCCTCAAACGTACCTCTTTTTCTAGAGATACCCATCTTCACCTTAAGCGAGAAAAGCTCTCGTAGCTTGCTGGGATTTGGGAGCCACCTTGGACCACAGTTTCACTTTCTGGCTTATGACAACAATCACGTGCTTTTTAAAAATTTATACAACTTAACAAAATCTAGAAATAATCTAGAAAATACTTTAGTTTTCAAAATTTCACACAACTGTTAGAGATTTCCCACAACTTCCTAATTTCAGCAACTTCGGAAAATTTCTAAACTACCATTCATACTTTGTTACAATACATCTAAAATTTTCTAAAAACATCTACACAACTTTTGGCGAGTTGCATTGATTTCAAATGGTGACACCATTTCATGACTCGCCATCAAAAGGACATATCCGTCGTTCAGGACACGGTGCGACCCATGTTGGCGTGTGGCTTGAGAGAGAGCAGAGAGGCATGCAACATAGTGTGAAGATTTTTTTTGGGTAAAAGCTCGCCAACAATGATGATTCCTGCACAGGAGCGAAGCCACGATTTGAACATAGACGAAAGATGACTATGGTCCCAAGTGAAATGTCGTATATCAAGATATCAAGTCCAAATAAAATGTGATATCAAGGAATTTTTGCAAAAGTATTACACACCATCTTAAACATTAACATGGATAATCTCTACTACTTATGAAGGAGCGGACATGGATTTCTCCACACATACCCCATAAAACATAAAGAAACCTACTACAACCACACGATCAGGCCCACCTCACATAATCTAGTAGTTCCTATTAGCCTAATATTTTTCTTAGGTGCACTTAGAAATAACTTTCACGAACTGTGCATCCAGCCCGCATGGAAAACCCCTGCCCCACATTCGTAGCACCGTCGCTTACTAACGTCAGAAAAAATGCTTAACAAATGTCAGAGAGAAGGAAACTAAACGTGACTACTCCATCCATGACATCCATGATCCATAACCTCCCTCTATGATATGATTTCCTCCGCCGCCGCCTCTCCTGTACCGGTGCCTTCCTACCGCTTCCCCGGCCCGTCCCACCACCAAAGTCATGGATGTATTCATGTGATGCGAGTTGCCCTGATTGGACGCCACCGCGGACATGAAACAAAGCGCTACAAGCCTACAACTACCGGCAAAATATTAGGTCAGCTTTGCTTACTTTGTTGGAATTATGCCCTAGAGGCAATAATAAAGCTGTTATTATTATAATTCTTGTTCATGATAATGTTTATATTCCATGCTAGAATTGTATTAAGCGGAAACTTTAATACGTGTGTGGTTTGTGAACAACACCGTGTCCCTAGTACGCCTCTATGGACTAGCTCATTGATTAATGATGGTTAAGGTTTCCTAACCATGGACATGAGTTGTCGATTAATAATGAGATCATATCATTGGGAGAATGATATGGTGGACAGACCCAAACTAAGCGAAGCAATTAGATCGTGTCATCGTGTTCGTTTTTGCGAAGCTTTTCTTATGTCAAATATTGTATTTCTTAGACCATGAGATAATACAACTCCCTGGTATCGGAAGAAAGCTTTGAGGTCATCAAACGTCATCCTATGAGAGGGTGATCATAAAGGTGTCTCTCAGGTGATCGGAAAGTATCTATTGGGTTGTATGTATCGAGATGGAATTTGTCCCTCCCAAGTTGGAGAGATATACTTCGGGCCCACTCGATAATCGATATCAACACCGCTTGCAAGCATGTGGTTAACGAGTTAATCACAAAGTGATATCGGATTACGGAACGAGTAAAGTACTTGCTGTGAACGAGATTGAACTAGGTATGACGGTACCGACGATCGAATCTCGGGCAAGTAAAATATCGCGAGACGAAGGGAATATATATATGGGATTGATTGAATCCTGGCATCGTGGTTCATCCGATATGATCATCGATGAATGTGTGGGAGTCAATATGGGTTTCCAGACCCCGATGTTGATTATTGATAGAAGATCATGTCTGCATATTCTCGAACCCGCAGGGTCACACACTTAACGTGTCTCGACGCTAGGATAGATTGGATAATTGGTTTATGAGTTTTTGTTCGGAGTCTCGGATGGGATCCGGGACATCACGAGAGGTTCTGGAGTGGTCCGGAGAATAAGATTCATATAAGCGGTGAAGTTTTTGGAGTTGAATTGTTCGGGTTAATCGGTATTGTCGGAAGCTTCTAGAACCTTCGGAAGGGACCAACATGGCCCCACCTTCCGGGAGGGCATGGGCCTATGAGGGAGTTCCTGGCGCATTGGGCCAGGGCACAAGGCCCATAGGGCCCATCCGTCAAGGGGTTTTAAACTCGAGATAGACCTTCTAGAAGGGGTTTCCTTGCCCCACTCCTTATCCTTTGGGGCGCGGTTTGGGCTTGGGGGGGCTGGGCTGCGCCCCTCTATATAAAGAGGGTGGGGCGCACCCCTCACACCTTCCCTCCAACCCTAGCCGCCTGCGCCTTCCTCTCCCTCCCATTTGTTTGTGGCGAAGCCTGCTGCAGAAATTCTCCACCATATACACCACGTCGTGTTGTAGATCCAATTCGTCTCTCCACCATACTTGCTGGTCCGAGGAAGGAGGAGACGCGTCGGTGCTGCGTGTGCATCTCACGGAGGCACCGCCACTTGTGGTGCTAGATCGGATCGGATCGCGAGGAGAAGCGAGTACGACTACATCACCCACGTTCCGACGAACGTTTCGTTGTGCGAATCTTCAAGGGTATGAAGATCTAATCCAATCTCTCTCGTTGTTTGCATCTCCTAGATTAGATCTTGGCTTCCCTCTGTTCGCATCCGTAGAAAATTTTGATTTACTATGCCGAGAAACCCTTCAGTGGTATCAGAGCTAGATCTATGCGTAGATGTGTTTCACGAGTAGAACGCAACATGGTTGTTGAGCGTTGATGTTTTATGTTGCAAGCCTCTTGTTTGTGTTCTTCTTATGACGGGATAGTGAGATTGAAGCGGTCCAGGCCAACCTTACGCGTCATTCGCGAGACCGTCTCCGCACTTGACGTGTGGCTTGTTCCACACATGCGGTGGTGGATGTCGTCTCTCACTATAGTTGTCATGGGATTAACACGGAGTTTGGCAACCATAATATCACCGTTGTGGCTTTCCGTAGGTAAGAATTGTTCTTAGCATCTACTCCCATAAGCCACGTAAAACATGCAACAACAAAGTAGAGGCGTCTAACTTGTTTTTACAGGAGTGTTTTCGTGATATGGTATGGCCCAAGATGTGATGTGTATAATGTATGCGATGATCATGTTTTGTAATGTTTCACGACTTGCATGTCGATGAGTACACAACCGGCAGGAGCCATATGGTTGTCTTTATAATTGTGTATGACCTGTGTGTCAACTTCTTATACGCCATGTAATAGTTCCACTTTATCGCTAAGTAGTTAGAAATAGTTGTAGTTGCTATTCGTGGTGGAGGCAATCATGGTGGAGTGATGGAGATAATGCTGGCACGCACAAGATGGAGATCATTGCGCGAAGATTGGCTATACCATGTCACATAAAGTTATATGCATGTGATGTTTATCCTTTTATGTATCTTATTATGCTTAGATCGCGACGGTAGCATTATAAGATGATTCCTCACTTAAAGATCAAGATAAAAACTGTGTTCTCCCCAAGTATGCACCATTGCGAAAGTTCGTCGTGTCCAAGCATCACGTGATGATCGGGTGCTATAGACTCTACGCTCACATACAACGGGTGCAAGCCAGTTTTGCACACGCGGAAATACTTGGGTCTAACTTGACGAGCCTAGCATGTACAGACATGGCCTCGGAACACAAGAACCGAAAGGTTAAGCATGAGTCATATGAATGATATGATCGAAACTTCGTTGTCCACCATTGAAACCACATCTCTTCTCGTGAAGATCGGATTAGGTGTGGTGAATTTGGATCGTTTTCACTAAGAAACTTGAGGGATGTTGAATTTAGTGGGAGTTTATCTAGTAATTTGATTAAGTTGAACTATTTATCATGAACATAGTCTAAATTGTACTTGCAAATACTGTAGATCACATGGACAAGTCCAACTTCAATTTCAACGTTTTTGCTGAGAAGGAAAAGCTTAGAAACAATGGGTCTAACTTCACCAATTGGTTCCGCAATCTAAGAATCATTCTCTCTGGCGGTCAAAAGAACTATGTCTTTGGGAAAGCGTTAGGTGACCCCCCTGCTGCAACTGCGTCGGCTGATGAGAAAGCTGTCTATCAGTCGCGCAAAGATGATTATGGTGTGATTAAGAGCACCATGTTGTTTGCTATGGAACCGGAACTTCAAAATCGTTTTGAAGACTATCCCGGGCCCTTTGAGATTCTCGAAGAGCTGAAAACCATGTTTCAGACTCAGGCCCGTTCTGAGAGATATGAGATCTCTGAGAAGTTCTTTAACTGCAAGATGGAGGAAGGGAGTTCCGTTAGTGAGCACGCCATTAAGATGACGGGCTACACTCAACGCCTTGAGCAACTGGAATGCACGATTCCAGAGGAGCTCAAGATTGACAGGGTTCTGCAATCACTCCCTCCCAGCTACAAAAGTTTTGTAGTGACTCATAATCAGATTGGTTCCACTGATACGATCACCGAGCTCTTTGCAAAGCTGAAGGTTGCGGAGGTGGACATCAAGAAGGATAATCATGTGTTGATGGTCAACAAGCCCTCCTTTAAGAAAGGTAAGGGAGCAAAGAAGCCCTTCAATAAGGGCGGCGGCAAGCGCACTGCCCCTGCTGAGAAGAAGCTCAAGTATGGTCCTAAGCCGGACACTGAGTGCTTCTATTGCAAGGACAAGGGTCACTGGAAGCGCAACTGTCCGAAGTACTTAGCGGACAAGAAGGCTGGCACCATCAAAGGTATATTTGATATACATGTTATTGATGTTTTCCTTACTATCCCTTGTTGTAGTGCCTGGGTATTTGATACTGGTTCAGTTGCTAATATTTGTAACTCGAAACAGGAGCTACAGAATAGACGGAGGCTTGCGAGGGATGAGGTGACGATCTTGGCGTTGCAGCGGATCAAGAGTTGATGTGATGGCCGTCGGCACGCTCTCCTTCGTTTACCTTGGATTAGTTTTAAACCTTAATAAATGTTATTATGTACTGCGTTGAGCATGAACATTATTTACGGATCTTGTTTATTCCAAGACGGTTATTCATTTAAATCGGAGAATAATGGTTGTTCTATTTATATGAGTAACATCTTTTATGGTAATGCACCTATTGTGAATGGTTTATTTCTTCTAAATCTCGAAGGGATGAAACACACATCCATAACATTGAGGCTAAGAGATGCAAAGTAGATAGTGATAATACTACTTATTTGTGGCAATTGTCGTCTAGGTCATATTGGTGTAAAGCGCATGAAGAAACTCCATTCGATGGACTTTTGGAGTCTCTTGATTTTGAATCATTTGACACATGCGAACCATGCCTCATGGGCAAGATGATCAAAACCCGTTCTCGGTATGATGGAGCGAGCAACGGACTTGTTGGAAATCATACATACCAATGTATGCGGACCGATGAGTGTTTCGACGCGCGGTGGATATCGCTATTTTCTCACTTTTACCGATGACTTGAGTAGATATGGGTATATCTATTTAATGAAACATAAATCTGAAACGTTTGAAAAGTTCAAAGAATTTCAGAATGAAGTGGAGAACCATCATAACAGAAAGATTAAGTTTCTACGATCCGATCGTGGAGGTGAATATTTGAGTTGTGATTTTCTCACGCATCTTAAAGCAAGTGGAATCGTTTCACAACTCACGCCACCCGGAACACCACAACGCAATGGTGTGTCTGAACGCTAGAATCGAACCTTATTAGATATGGTCCGATCAATGATGTCTCTTACTGATTTGCTGTTATCATTTTGGGGTTATGCATTAGAAACTGCTGCATTCACTTTAAATAGGGCTCCATCTAAATCCGTTGAGACGACACCGTATGAACTGTGGTTTGGTGCTAAACCTAAGTTGTCGTTTCTTAAAGTTTGGGGATGCGAAGGTTACGTCAAGAAGTTGATGCCGGACAAGCTCAAACCCAAAGCGGAGAAATGCATCTTCATAGGATACCCTAAGGAAACTATTGGGTATACCTTCTATCACAGAACCGAAGGCAAAGTGTTTGTCGCAAAGAACGGTTCCTTTCTTGAGAAGGAGTTTCTCTCGAAAGAAGTGAGTGGGAGGAAAGTAGAGCTAGACGAGGTTATTGAACCTTCTCTTGAATTGGAGAATAGCACAACACCTGAAATTGTTCGGTCACTTTGCACCAACAATGGAGGAAGCTAATGACAAGGATCATGAAGCTTGGACGATGCTACTCTTGAGCGTCGCGGAGTTGACAAGGTCGCGTGCCCCTCCTGAGTGGTACGACAACCCTGTCTTGACTGTCTTGCTAGTAGAAGACAGTGAACCTACGAACTATGAGGAAGCGATGATGAGCCCAGACTCTGAGAAATGGCTGGAAGCCATGAAATCCGAATTGGGATCCATGAGCGAAAACCAAGTATGGACTTTGATGGACCCTCCTAGCGACCGAAAGGCCGTTGAGTGCAAATGGATTTTCAAGAAGAAAACGGACCCGGATGGTAATGTTACCGTCTATAAAGCACGGCTTGTCGCGAAAGGTTTTTGACAAGTTCAAGGTGTTGACTACGATGAGACTTTCTCTCCCGTAGCGATGTTTAAGTCCATTCGGATTTTATTAGCAATTGCTGCGTTTCATGATTATGAAATATGGCAGATGGATGTCAAGACTGCATTCCTCAATGGTAACATTGATGAAGAGTTGTATATGATGCAACCCGAAGGTTTTGTCGATCCTAAGGATGCTGATAAAGTATGCAAACTTCAGCGTTCCATTTATGGACTGAAGCAAGCATCTCGGAGTTGGAACCTTCATTTTGATCAAGTGATCAAGAGCTTTGGATTTGTTCCAAATTGCTATGAAGCTTGTATCTACAAGAAAGTGAGTGGGAGCTCGGTGACGTTTCTGGTACTATATGTGGATGACATATTGATTATCGGAAATGACATCAACATGCTTAACGATGTGAAGAGTTATTTGAACAAGTGTTTTTCAATGAAAGACCTAGGTGAAGCTGCTTATATATTGGGCATCAAGATCTATAGAGATAGACAAAAGGCGCTTTGATAGCATTAAGCGAGTACATACCTAGACAAAGTTCTGAAAAGGTTCAGAATGGATAAGGCAAAGAAAGGTTCAGTGCCTATGTTGTCAGGTAAGATGTTGAGCAAGGCTCAGGGTCTAGCTACGGTAAATGATAGGGAAGCTATGAGCAAAGTGCCTTATGCCTCGGACATAGGTTCCATCATGTATGCCATGCTGTGTACTAGACCGGATGTGTCCAATGCTCTTAGTTTGTGAGCGGATATCAAAGTGATCCAGGAGTGGAACACTGGACAGCCGTGAAGAACATCCTAAAGTACCTAAATAGGACTAAAGAAATGTTCTTAGTCTATGGGGGTGATGAACAACTCGTCGTAAAAGGTTACGTCGACGCTAGTTTTGACACCGACAAGGATGATTCTAAATCTCAGACAGGATACATGTATATTTTGAATGGAGGATCTGTGAGCTGGAGAAGTTGCAAGCAAAGCGTGATCGCGGGATCGTGGGATCTACAGTAGAAGCGGAATACATGGCTGTTGCAGAAGCGTCAAGTGAAGGAGTTTGGATCAGGAACTTCATCACTGAGCTTGACGTGGTTCCAAGTGCATTGGACCCACTGGAGATATTGTGTGACAACACTGGCGCCATAGCACTCGCTAAGGAACCAAGATATCATCCAAAGACCAAGAATATCAACCGCAAGTTTCATATAATCTGAGATTATATAGCAGATGGAGATCTGAAGATTAGCAAAGTACATAAAGATCTGAATGTCGCAGATCCATTGACTAAACCTCTTCCACGTGTAAAACATGATCAGCACCTCAGTGCCATGGGTGTGAGATTGTTGCCAGATGTAAACTAGATTATTGACTCTAGTGCAAGTGGGAGACTGTTGGAATTATGCCCTAGAGGAAGTAATAAAGCTATTATTATTATAATTCTTGTTCATGATAATGTTTATATTCCATGCTAGAATTGTATTAAGAGGAAACTTTAATACTTGTGTGGTTTGTGAACAACACCGTGTCCCTAGTACGCCTCTATGGACTAGCTCATTGATTAATGATGGTTAAGGTTTCCTAACCATGGACATGAGTTGTCGATTAATAATGAGATCATATCATTGGGAGAATGATATGGTGGACAGACCCAAACTAAGCGAAGCAATTATATCGTGTCATCGTGTTCGTTTTTGCGAAGCTTTTATTATGTCAAATATTGTATTCCTTAGACCATGAGATAATACAACTCCCTGGTATCGGAAGAAAGCTTTGAGGTCATCAAACGTCATCCTATGAGAGGGTGATCATAAAGGTGTCTCTCAGGTGATCGGAAAGTATCTGTTGGGTTGTATGTATCGAGATGGGATTTGTCCCTCCCAAGTTGGAGAGATATACTTCGGGCCCACTCGATAATCTATATCAACACCGCTTGCAAGCATGTGGTTAAGGAGTTAATCACAAAGTGATATCGGATTACGGAACGAGTAAAGTACTTGCTGTGAACGAGATTGAACTAGGTATGACGGCAAGACGATCGAATCTCGGGCAAGTAAAATATCGCGAGACGAAGGGAATATATATATGGGATTGATTGAATCCTGGCATCGTGGTTCATCCGATATGATCATCGATGAATGTGTGGGAGTCAATATGGGTTTCCAGACCCCGTTGTTGATTATTGATAGAAGATCATGTTTGCATATTCTCGAACCCGAGGTCACACATAACGTGTCTCGACGCTAGGATAGATTGGATAATTGGTTTATGAGTTTTGTTCGAGTCTCGGATGGGATCCGGGACATCACGAGAGGTTCGGAGTGGTCAGGAGAATAAGATTCATATAAGGCGGTGCAGTTTTGGAGTTGAATTGTTCGGTTAATCGGTATTGTCTGGAAGCTTCTAGAACCTTCGGAAGGGACCAACGTGGCCCCACCTTCCGGGAGGGGCATGGGCCTATGAGGGAGTGCCCTGGCCGCATTGGTCCAGGGGCACAAGGCCCCATAGGCGCCGACCAAGGGTTTTAAACTCGAGATAGACCTTCTAGAAGGGGTTTCCTTGCCACTCCTTATCCTTTGGGGCCGCGGTTTGGGCTTGGGAGGGCTGGGCTGCCCTCTATATAAATAGGGTGGGCGCGCAACCCTCACACCTTCCCTCCAACCCTAGCCGCCTGCTGCCTTCTCTCTTCCTCCCATTTTGTAGGCGAAGCCCTGCTGCAGAAATTCTCCACCATATACACCACGCCGTCGTGTTGTAGATCCAATCCGTCTCTCCACCATACTTGCTGGTCCGAGGAAGAAGGAGACGTCGAGGTGCTGCACGTGTGCATCTCACGGAGGCACCGCCACTTGTGGTGCTAGATCGGATCGGATCGCGAGGAGGAGAAGCGAGTACGACTACATCACCCACGTTCCAACGAACATTCCGCTGTGCGAATCTTCAAGGGTATGAAGATCTAATCCAATCTCTCTCGTTGTTTGCATCTCCTAGATTAGATCTTGGCTTCCCTCTGTTCGCATCCGTAGAAAATTTATATTTACTATGCCGCGAAACACTTCATACTTATGTCTCTCCTGTGAAGTCATATGAATTGGAGCCGTATGCTACATTACAGTTGACGAGGTTTAATCTCGTCAATGCCCATTGTTATGAGGTTGGGTTTTGGATAAGATGGGGGTGATGGAGATCACGGAATGGTTAACAGACAAGCAACCAGGGGACACGAGATTTACCCAGGTTCAGGCCCCCGGAGGGAAAACCCTACTCCTGCTTGTCTGCTCTTGATTACGGCGGAACCGAAAGTTACAAGGGTGCGCAGATGTAATCTGGCGTGGAGGTGTGTATGTGGTGGTATGAGGGATCCTCCTCGTCGTGCCCTCCTAGACTTTATATAGAATTAGGAAGGTCCTGGGCACAGACCGAGTCGGTTACAGGTTTAGGGTTTGCCCCTTTTGAATATTATATCTTGTTCTAGTCTTGCTCTCCAAGGATCCGAAGATGTCATGGGCTTGGGCCACCCGAAAATCTTCATGGGCCGCGTATATTCTCATGGGCCTTTCTTGGGCTGGACCAGGTATGCTGATGCCGTGTACCCATAGGGTATAACCATGTTAGTAGCCCCCGAGTGTTCAGTCGAATCGTAGATTCGGCTGAGGACTCTTCAATCTTTCGGGTGTAGTTGTTTCTGTTCATCAGAGAATGATGTTAGCATGTAGGGATTGTCGATGCGTGTGCCTGACTCTCCTGACGAATCAGGGTCAGTTAACTGTCTTAGGACAAAACAACACGATCTTCTTCAGATTTGAGTCCCTCGACTCGAACCTGGAATAGATGCTGGCGCAAATTCGAATCAGGCCGTTGAGGACTTACAGGAGTGGAATCCCAGTTTTTTCGAATGATACACCCAACGCGTCCGTTAGGATTTTCATCATGCCTGTTAGCACAGACTTTCACTAGCAGAGCGTAGTCGTGTGCGTTTCCAGGCCATCAGATGCTATCTGTAGGTCTTATCTTTGCATCGCAGACACAACATCCGAAGTTTTATCACCGCGGAGGTGTTTCGGGTGGCCAAGAAGGATGTTGCTCACTTAGCGTTGGTTGGGACAGAGTTGCCGAAAAGTTTTTGTATTCTGATCTGAAGGATCGCAGTCGAAGAATTCATAGGGTGTGCGACCAGCGCTCCCTATGGGAGTAGCCCCCGAGTGTCTGTTCGAGTCGTAGACTCAAGTAGAGACTTTAAATCAGCCATTATGGGCTTCAGGTCCGTAGGACACAAATTTTTTAGATGCTTGAATCAATCCTCCCTATGGGAGTAGCCCCCGAGTCCGTGGTGGAGTCGAAGACTCGACGTAGGACTCAAAGAAATAGGTCATTGTCGTAGTACGCTATTCATGCTTCGGGTGCGCGGTCAGCGCTCCTGATAGGAGTAGCCCCCGAGTAGTTGCTTGAATCGTAGATTTGAGTGAGTACTTTTAGCTGTTAGCCGAAAGTTTTTTTACCGTTGCCAGTATGGCTTTGATGATGTCAGTGCTGGCGATCGGTGACATCAAGCATCTGCGGTGCCAGAGGTGACGCGACTGGACGAACGTGGGTCCCACCTTCTGACTTAGAGTTGACTGGTCATGCGTGACGTGGCGATAATTATGGCGTCTCCTCGGTTTCCGTGCATAGTGGACGGCGTGCAAGCGACGGTTCGCTGCCGTGCTGACACGTGGATGGTTGGATTTGATGCTAGCGTAGGGGCTTCCTAATGGATGGTCCTAGTTCGTCGTCTTTGTCCTTATAGTTGTGGGGAGAAATTGGGGTTTGTTTTCACCGCAGCCACTTGCTTTTTACTACTTCCATTCTCTTGAGTGTTTGCTGCTGCGCACTGGAAGTACTCCGATCGTTTCCTTCCACTTTTATGCGCTCGCACCGCCGTTGTTGTCGCGCTGCAATGGTGAAATCGAAGAAGGCCTCCACTAGTGCTGCCGCCGCCGGCAAGAAAGGCACCACCGCCACTCTTGTCACCAATGGTGGGTGGTGGCGCACGGAGACGCGTGAGGGCGACCTGCGCAAGCTTTGTGAGCGGGGTTTAATCCCGCAGGACAAGGAGGCCGTCAAGATCCCCAGCGACGAGTTATTTCCCCGTCATCCTCCAGGGTTTCGGGTGATGTTCATCGCCTTTGTTATTCGCGGTCTTTCTCTCCCAGTCCATGACTTCCTTCGTGGGCTGTTGTTCTTCTATGGCATTCAACTCCACCATCTTTCCCCCAATTCTCTTCTTCACATCGCTTGCTTTGTCACTTTTTGCGAGTGCTCGCTCGGCATTGAGCCGCACTTTGGCCTCTTCCGGAAGCTCTATTCCGTGAAGAGGCAGTCCGGCTCCAACGGAGTTTATCCGATTGGCAGCTGTGTCATTTCTCTTCGATCTTCTGTTCTTTTCTTCTCTCTCTCTATGTCCGAGTCTGTCCAGAACTGGCGGAGGAAGTGGTTTTATATCCTCGACTCCACAGTGGACGGGCAAAACTTTGGCCTTGCCCCTTTCGACTCCACTCAGAAAATCGTCCCGAAGAGGTCCTGGAAGAACCACATCTTGGAGGGTGAGGTGGAGGAGATAGAGGAGCTCTATCGTCGGGTGGAGGATCTCTAGGTAATTCCAGAGAAGGAGGTGAACGGTGTGGATATTATCCGCACCTTCCTCAAACGTCGGGTGAAGCCACTCCAGGCTAGGGCGCACCCGATGTTCCTTTATTCTGGTCATCACGACCTTACAAGAGTTGCGGCTGAGGAGCTTTCCAAGGGGGACCTTGACAGAGTCCTTTGGCCGGTGCTGAAGTACAAAACAGACGAGGACCTTCCGGGGAAGTCATAGACTCCACCGTTTCGTGCTTCTCGACTCGTTCTGCAGGTGTAGATCTGGGACATGCACGTAGCGCTATTTTCGAGTGCGTTTTCTTTGTAGTTATATGTTCTGAAACTTTGTCTTCATTGTGCAGGAGTTCAAGGTTCCTCCACTACTCGAACGGTTTCCGGATGCGCCGGACAATGAAGTCGTGGACTCCATGTCTGAGCTTCCCTCGGTGCAGTCATCGACCGAGGAATCCCACGAGGCGACCGAGGAGCAGACCTAAAAACGGGCACGGAGCTTGAGGGAATCTTCGGATGCCTCGACTCCGCCAACTCCTAGGGACCCGCCGTGCCTTGTCCGCCACGGTGATTGTGACTCTTCCTCTCCCATCGCAGCCGTTCCTATATGCGGTCAGCAGCGCCGTGAAGAAGAAGGAAGAAAGGCCGATGCCCTACTGTTTTAACTTGAGCGACAAGGACTCATAAGTAACTTCGGTTGCCCTGTGCTATCTTTATTTGTCTTGTTGTTTTCTTGACTTTGACTATTGCTTTCCTTCGCAGCCACTCCTCCGAGGACTCGTTTAGCGATGCCACTCAGGAAATGGTAGGGGATTCGAAGATAACGCCTCCTCCCTCTCAGACGGTGGCCACCTCTGGGGGCGCTGCACCAAACCCTTCTCCGCAGGAGGTTCGGGTGGTCGTCTCCCAGAAGACTACAACCGGACCTTCGGAGTCTCCGTGTGAGCATGTAAGTATGTCCGTTCTTGCCGTGGGGGGAGATCCCGAGCATTTTTTCGTATGATCCGCCAATCTTTGCCGTGCGTGTCTCGGGGGGGACCCCGAGCATTTTTCGTGTGCTTGATTTCTTTTTGCTCGTTTCTTGGGCGCAGCCCCGAGCCTTTTTCCTGACGAGTTGCTTCTTCTTGCAGCCTTTTGTGCAAGGTGCCAACCAGCTGGTGAAGCAGCATCTGGCATTGGAAGCCAGCCTTCAGCGGCTTCAAGGTACGTTCTTAGCTAGATCTTCTACTTCTTCGTCTGCTTGCTTGCTTGTGAAGCTCATGCATGTTCTATGTTATTTTCTGCAATGAAAATAACACTGCCCTCCACGAGCTTGATGCTCTCAAAAAGAGCCTCGGGCGAGCGGAGAAAAAGGCCAAGGACGTAGTTGGTGTGAAGGAGCGCCTCGAGCGGGAGCTAGCCGACGCAGCTGCGGCCAAGGAGCGTCTACAGAAGGAAGCTACGGACCGCGAGCAGCAGCTCGCTACCTCCGCGGCTTCATGCGAGAAGGAGGTTGCCGAGAAGCTAATGGCTGCAGCCAGAGCTATTTTGGGTGAGTAGTTTCGTATGTATGCTCTGTTTCGGTTGCCTTGTATCTGTGCTTTTCTTCAAGTCTTACCGTGCTTTTTCCATTTCTCTAGATGTCGTGGGCATCGAGTTCAACCTCAGTGCTCTGGAGCACGGTAGTGCTTTGGATGATGCTACTGCGGCGGTCGAAGACTATTGCAGCACTGTGGTTGGCTCTCTTGCCAAAGCCAAGGAGGTCCTCGGGCGCTTCTACAAGGAGCTCGTTCCCAAGGGCGTTGCCCTTGAGGATGTCGACTTGTTGGCGGATGTGTTGACAGTGGACGTGCCTGCGGCCTATAAGCGTAAGAAGAAGGGCATTGGCGCATCCATGGGGCTGGCAATGTCCATGGTGTCCGGAGCGGCGTTGGATCTTCATCAGGTCACTTCCCAGATGCCGACGGCCCATGACGGTTCCGAGGTAGCCTTTGCTATCTATGCTGCCCGCTGTAAACGCTATGGGCCGAAACTGATTGACCTGCTGGCGGAGTACGCGGTGAGGCAGCAGGAAGAGGTCAAGAGCAGGCAATCTGGCTCCGAGGCCACTCAGGACGCAGCTACTTAGGCCTTGTAGTTGTAGGGTAGTTGTCGTCTACTTTTGTTGTAATGTCTTGATGAACACTCCGTGTGCCACGCAGTGGCTTTTGTTGTATATAATGAGCCTTCGAGCTGTTGCCCAGTCTTGTGATTTTATATATCGTTTTGTTTTCCTTAGGGACCTTCGGGTGATGACCCTATCAAAACGTCGTCTGCTTCGCATCCGCGACCATCCTTGGATGAGGCGTCGCAGATTGTTTTTCTTCGCGACCGCGTCCGCAATCTTGAGAAGGAGTTGCTTGGCATTCGAGGCCATGCAGACATTTGGAGGTTGAAGGCAGAGCGAGGTGCCGCCAGAGAGGAATATCTGATGGGGGAGCTGCGGCAGTTGCCCGAGCAGCTGCAGTGTAAGTTTCTTCGAGTTGTTGCTCATTTTCGGATGCGCCTGTTGACGAATCCTCTTACTTTGTAGTTGTTGCAGGTGCCAACCTTGTTCCGAAGGAGGAGAAGGAGCGTGTTGCAGTTCGAATCAATTTCCTGACCCAGCAAGATATGGAGGCTGGCGGCTTTTTCTGGATGGACCGCGACCGTGCCATGGTACTTGCGACTGTGCAGGATCGTGCCCACCAAGTGTCACGGGTGCTGCGACAGGTGAAGACATATTTGGCGTCAATTCTGCACGTCATGTTTCCTCTAGATGAAGCGCCATCGACTCTCTGGGACTTGCTGGTGAAGTTTCGTGATGTGCGTCATGTCAGTGAGCTGGTGCGGCACCAGTTGGTTGCGGGGGTAAAGGCCGCTTTTTCCCTTGTGCGACTGCATCGCCTTGACGTATATCTTGCGACTGTGGTGGCTGGGCCGCCCCTTCGACCAGATGGTGACCTATGAGATATGCGTCCGCATTACGCGGCTGTGAGGCAGTATGCCGAGGAGGTTGTAGATCTTTTTGAGCATCGTGCGCAGGTGATCCTTCAGAATAGGTAGGGCCTGTCAAAAGATTGATGTAAAATTTGTATATATTTTGACTGGGCGTGTTGTGCCCTTTTCTGTGAAGGTTGATTGTATTAGCACGTGGTGCTTATTCGTATGCATGTCATTTTCGTTAGCCTGACGTGATCAGCTACTCAGGTGCACATGTGTTATCCTCAGCCGACGGAGTCGCGAGGTGAGGGGGATCCCCCGAGTGTGCTTTAGCATAAATAAATGCGAGAAAAAGATAGATTTTGGGGCGAGACACTTAGCTTTATTCATATCGTAATGAGGAGGTACATTGTTCGGCTGAATAGCCTTATTGAAAGTAAAGGGAGGATAGCTAGGGGTAGAAGCGTCACAGTTGTGCGACGTTCCATGGGTTGGAGTATGCGACTCCAGACTCTACGTGTTTGAGGCGGTAGGCGCCACCTGGGATGACTTCGATGACAACGTAGGGTCCTTCCTAGGGTGACTCGAGCTTCTTCAGGCGCTCTTGCTTGAGTCGTAAGACGAGGTCTCCTTCGACGAAGGACCTTGGGCGCAGCTGACAGCTGTGATAGTTGTGGAGGCTCTGCTAGTAGACTGCTGATCGAGCCGTGGCGATGTCGCATGCCTCGTCGAGTGTGTCGATGGCGTCTTCGAGTGAGGACGTCGATTCGGCTTCGTTGTATGCGACGACCCGTGGGGCCTTATGGCGTACTTCTGCAGGCAACACGGCCTCGGCTCCGTGCACCATGAAGAAGGGCGTGTAGCCAGTTGACCTGTTTGGCGTTGTGCGCAGGCTCCAGAGGACGGAGGGCAGCTCTTCTGCCCATGCTCCCGCAAGACGTTCGAGTGGGCTCAGTAGACGCTTCTTGATGCCGCCACCGACGAGGCCGTTGGCCTTTTCGACCTGCCCGTTGGTTTGCGGGTGCGCCACAGAGGCGTATGATATGTTGATCCCGAGGCCCTCGCAGAAGTCCTGGAACTCTTTGGAGATGAAGTTCGAGCCGTTATCGGTGATGATGCTGTGCGGCACGCCAAACCTGTAGACTATGGATTGGAAGAACTTCACGGTCGTTTTACCCTTTTGGTTGGTAACGGGCATGGCCCCGGTCCACTTTGTGAAGTTGTCGACTGCGACCAGGAGGTAGACGTGGCCTCCTTTCGAGGACTTGGGCAGCTTGCCGGTCATGTCGAGGCCCCATTGGGCGAAGGGCCAGGCCAGGGGTATGGTCCTGAGCTCTGATCCTGGTGCGTGTGCTTTGTCTGCGAACCTCTGGCACCCGTTGCACCTTCGGACGATGTCCTTCGTGTTGTTCATGGCTGTTGGCCAGTAGAATCCAACTCGTAGAGCTTTGGCGACGAGTGCGCGGCTGCCTGCGTGATGGACACAGATGCCCTCGTGGATGTCTTGGAGGATAGTTTTACCGTCACCGATGGTGACGCACCTTTGGAGCACACCCGAAATGTTGCGCTTGTACAGCTCGCCATTGATGATGGTGAAGGCCTTGGATTGGCGAGATATGCGCCGGGCATCTGTCGGGTCATCAGGCAGTTCTCTGTTTATCAGGTACCGTAGGTACGGCTGAGTCCATGTTTCTTTGATTGCCATGACCTGCATCAGGTTGACCACTATGACCTCTGTGTCGAGCTTTTCGGGTCCTTCATGTCCTTCGGGTATCGTAGCCCCTGAGTGCTCTGCCTCTTCGGGTGATCCCTTGGGGAATTTCCTTTTGATTGATGGCACACATATCTGTTCGAGGAACACACCTGGTGGCACCTATGCGCAGGTGGAGCCGATATTGGCGAGTGTGTCGTCTTCTTCGTTGCTTTCTCTGCCAACATGCGGAAGCTCGCAGCCGTTAAAGTATCCTTCGAGTGAGTTGTAGAGCAGGCGGTACGCGATCATGTTGGCGGCATGCACGTCGCACTCGTTCATTGTCTGCTGGACGACGAGGTTCGAGTCGCCGTAGATGACCAGGCGTGTCGCGCCGCAGATCTTGGCCATCCTCATGACGTGGATGAGGGCCTCGTATTCGGCTTCGTTGTTGGGAGCTATAAATTTCATCCGGAGGACATACTTCATCTTGTCTCCATGCGGGGAGGTCAGTATGACCCCGGCTCCTGCTCTATCCTCGCGCTTGGAGCCATCGAAGTGCATCGTCCATGACCGAGTCATGTCCGGAATGTCCGGCAGCTGCATCTCCATCCAGTGGACTAGGAAATCCGGTAGGACCTGTGACTTGATCGCATGGAGTTTCTCGTAGACTATGTCTAGAGGGGACAGCTCGATGCCCCACAGGGCCACGCGTCCCGTGGCCTCCGGGTTGTTCAGAATGATGTTCAGGGGTTCCTTGTTGACGACCATCACCTGATGCTCCTGGAAGTAGTGGCTCAGCCGACGAGTCGTCATGAACATGCCTTAGGCGAGTTTCTGGTAGTGAGGGTACCTCTGTTTTGTTGGTGTCAATACCTCGCTAAGGTAGTAGATAGGGCGTTGGACCCCATGAGTTTTGCCATCTTCGGGTCGTTCGACCACGAGCACGGTGCTTACCACCTGATGCATGGCTGCTATGTATAGCAGTAGAGGCTCGCGTTCCTTTGGTGTTACCAAGACGTGCGAGGTGGAGAGCAGCCGCTTCAGATCTTCGAATGCGTCGTCCTCTTCAGGTGTCCACTTGAATTTGTCTGCTTTGCGTAGCAGCTGGTAGAAAGGCAGGGCCTTCTCACCCATGCGACTGATGAACCTGCTCAGCGCTGCGATGTGTCCAGCGAGCTGCTGGACCCCTTTGAGGTTCTTTGGCTTCTTCATGGCCATTATGGCCCAGATTTTCTTCGTGTTCGCCTCGATCCCTCGTTGGGAGATGAAGTAGCCAAGTAGCTAGCCATATGGGACGCCGAAGAGGCATTTTTCTGGGTTCAGCTTGATCTTGTAGCGATTAAGGTTGTCAAACGTCTCGTGGAGATCATCGATTAGTGTCTTGGCCTCCCTTGTTTTGATTACTATGTCGGCGACATAGACCTGTATATTGCGTCTGATCTGACTCTTCAGGCATGCCTGCATGCACCGCTGGTACGTGGCACCTGCGTTCTTCAGCCCGAAAGGCATTGTGTTGTAGCAGAACACTCCGAACGGCGTGATGAACGCCGTTTTCTCCTGGTCTTCAACCTTCAGTCGAATTTGGTTGTAGCCTGAATAGGCGTCGAGGAAGGAGAGTTTCTCGCAACCTGCAGTTGAGTCGATAATCTGATCGATCCGAGGGAGAGGGAAGTGATCCTTCGGGCAGTGCTTGTTCAGCGAGGTGAAGTCCACGCACATCTGCAGGATGTCCGTGTCCTTCTTAGTACCATCACGGTGTTGGCCAGCCACTCGCTTTCCTTTATCTCCCTGATGAAATCAGCGTCGAGCAGTCTGTTGACTTCGAATCCAATGGCTTCGGCCCGTGGCTCAGACAGTCGCCTGATTGACTGTTTGACGGGTTTTGTATCTGGGAACACATTGAGTGCGTGCTCGGCGAATTCCCTGGGAACTCCTGGCATGCCCGCAAGACACCAGGCGAAGATTTCCCAGCGCTCACAGAGGAATTCGGCGAGCGCGCTTTCCTATGTGGGGATGAGGTCGTTGGCGATCAGCGCCGTCTTGGAGGTGTCCGTCGGATGGATCTGCACCTTTTTCGTGTTGACTGTTGAGTCAAACGACATTTTGGGTGTGTTTTTGCCTTGAGACTGGGGGTGCCCCATTGTCTGTCACTTCTCGGAGCTTTGTGAGCTCCTCCTGCATGCCGAATGACTGGGAGATTCTGTTGAAGTCCCTATCGTAGTGATCCGATCGGGTGAAGCTCCCATGGACCGTGATGACACCCCTAGGTCCTGGCATCTTGAGTAGCAGGTACGCATAGTGCGGAACTGCCAGGAACCTTGCGAATACCATGCGCTCGAGGATGGCGTGGTATTGTGATGGCCAATCCACCACTTCAAACTCGAGTCGTTCGCAACGAAAGTTATCGGGCTTGCCGAAGATGACGTCGAGACATATCTTACCCAGGGGGAATATGCCCTTCCCTGGGACGATGTCATGGAACGTTGTGTCGGATTGTTCCAGGCTGCACAGCGGGATCCGCATTGCCGCTAAGGTGCTAGCGAACATCAGATTGATGCTGCTGCCGCCGTCCATGAAGACGCGGCTCATCTCGAACCCTCCGATCTGCGCTTCGAGCACCAGGGCGACATGACCTGGGCGAGGGATTTGGCATGGGTGATTTGAACGGGTGAATGTTATGCAGGACTTCGAACCGCTGAGGTACTCAGGGATGGCGGGTGGAGCAGTCACAGCTAAGTTGACTTGGCGGGTGATCTTCTTTTGCACCCTATTTGTTGGGCGCCCTTTTTGGATCATTAGTGATCCTTTCGGCACGGGGTACCCGTTTGCGCCGTTATTTTGTGTGGGTGTGATTTGGTGATTCGCAGGCCCCGCGGGTGGTGGTGGAGGAGCTCCGAGAGCGATGTCGCCTGGTGCGGGTGCCTGATGCCTCAGCTGGGCCATGCTCTCGCTGAGTTTCTGGAACTCGCGGCAGTCCTTGAGCATATGGTTGGCCTTCTTTTTGCCATCCTGCTTATCGATGTAGAAGTGGATGGTGCATGGGCCTGGCAATTTGTCGTATGTTGAGGGTTCGTCATCGCGGCCACGGCGTTGCCACGTTTGCGCTGGGC
This sequence comes from Avena longiglumis, assembly GCA_030063025.1. Lineage (NCBI taxonomy): Eukaryota > Viridiplantae > Streptophyta > Magnoliopsida > Poales > Poaceae > Avena > Avena longiglumis. The sequence continues at coordinate 183,807,481 of CP125974.1, read as the reverse complement.
GTCCCCCATCGCGAAAGTTGTTTCCACGGTATCCACCGTTGTTGCGGTTACTCTCATTGCGGTGGTCGACGTAGCCAGCCGCGACCATGTAGGGTCCTTCGCGATCGTCGTAGACGCGCGATCTTCGTTTGCTATGACGTTCACGTCTGTGGACGTATTCATCCTCATCGTCCTAATGTGCTCGGTGGAGGGAATCCTCGCCATCTGCCCACCTGTTGGCGATGTCCATGAGGTGGTCCAGCGTCTTGGGCTTGACACGCCCGAACTCTTCCTTGAAGTAAGGGCGTTTGACGCCGTCCTTGAAGGCATTGATTGTTCTCTCTTCCGAGATGTGTGTCGTGGAGTTTTTGATGTTGGTCCAGCGCAGTATGTATGAGCGGATGGACTCGCCCGTACGTTGGGTGCAGGTCCAGAGCTCCTCGATCGAGGCTGGCCTTTTGCTGGTGCCTTTGAAGTTTCGGATGAAGCTGTATGCCAGCTCCTCCCAGTTTCGGATCGAGCCTGAGGACAGGCTGCTGAGCCAGATTCGTGCTGCGCCTGTCATCTGCAGCTGAAGGCACTGTAGGGCAGTGTTCTTGTTGCCGCCGTGCAGCTTGATAGACGACAGGTGGTCGCTGAGCCACGCCTTAGGGTCCTGCGTGCCGTCGAATTTCGAAGTGTCTGAAGGGAGCTTGAAGTTCCTCGGCATCCATGTCCGTCGGACAGATCTGTTGAAGCATCGAGCTCCGCAGAGTTCTCTTTCGTCGTCATCCTCTTTGGATTCGGATGAGCACGCACGCTTGGCGCGTGCCTTGTCGATCTTGCGTTGAGCGAGTTCGCTTCGAGCATCGTAGTCACAGTTGCGGTGCCATGAACTCTTGCATCGTCGAGGTAGATCATGTACTTCCTCGTCGGATGAGGGTGTGCGGCTACGGTTGAATCTGATCGTAGCCTTCTTTTTTGGCTCCGCGGGAGTTTCCTCGTGGAGCGCAGCTCTGATGAGTCCGAGTCCAGCTAGCGCGGACTTGTGCATGGCCCTCTTCGGGTCCCCCACCGGAGGTGGATGGGATGCAAGATATTTAGTAGCCGCTATTATCGCGGCTTGCGGCGTCTTCGGGATGATGTTGTCGTTGGCGTCCATCTCCATGAAAGATGTGTTGAGGGTTCGGGTCACCTCGTGACGTGCAACGGGGTCCATGTTGTCCGTGCGAGAGCGATTCTTGTTGGCTTGATTGCCGTGTGAGATGGATCCACCCATGGCGGAGAGCACAGCTCGCCGCGCACTGGACTCCGAAGCCACTTGCTTGCGTTTGTCAAGTACATCTTGCATCTTCACCTGCTTTTTGTGATCTTCGATGAGGAGCAGATGGTATGCCATCAGTAGGTCCCTTGAGGCACCTACGGGCAGGATCTTGTTGCCCTCCACGGCTTCGCGTGCTTGGTACCAGCCTTCCTCGCTGAGGTGGATTGCCCGATTGGCATCGGTGTCGTCATTGTTGGGCAGGAGGGATGGTTGTCCTCCGTTTCTACCCTGCGGGTTGAGTGGCGGCGCATGTGCATCTGACTCCGGCGGTTGCTCCACGTCGCTTTGGATGACTGTGGCGCATTGGTAGCGTCTGTAGGTCAGATCGTTGCTGCCATAACTTTCGGATCCGGAACCGTAGGTCCCTTCATCCGATGGAGGATCGCACATATCTGAGTTGCAGCAGCTGCTGTCGTATGACTCATCTGCCGATGTCGTCGTGCGTAGCAAGGGATGTGGAGCCCACGAGGCGGGCCTGATCGATGGCAGTGGCACCTGCTCTGGGAGGCGGAGAGTGTCGGTCTATATCACATGGAAGCAGAAGCTCCCGAATAGGATCTCGAGTCCGTCGCCTACGGGTTCGAAGTCCTTCATGGTGGCAGGCGAGTGGGCGGTGAAGTCAAAAGCTCCAAAGAGGAGATGGCTCTCCGTCACCGAAGAGTTGTACATTGCTTTGGTCGGGACCATCACGATCGCACAATCAGCACCCCCGATGTTGGAGATATGCCCTAGAGGCAATAATAAATGTAGTTATTATTATATCTTTGTGTTTATGATAAATGTTTACATTCATGCTATAATAGTATTAACAAGGAAACATTAATACTTGTGTGATTTGTAAACTAAAATAGAGTCCCTAGTAAAGCCTCTTTATAATACTAGCTTGTTGGTTAATAAATGATTGTGGTTTCCCTATCATGAACATTGAGATGTTATTAACAACAGGATCATATCGTTAGGAGAATGATATGGTGGACATACTCCTATAGATAAGCGTAGCATAAAGATCAAGTCATTTTAATAGTTCAATTGCTATATGCTTTCTGATACATAGTAACATAATTCCTTCGACCATGAGATCATGCATATCACCTTCACCGGAAGGATGCTTTGATGACATCAAACACCACCGTGGCGGGTGGCTATAAAGGTGGCATTGAGTGTTGGAAAGTGTTGGTTGAGACACATGGATCAAGAGTGGGATTTGTCCATCCATATGACGGATAGATATACTCGGGCCCTCTCGGTGGAATGTCATCCAATTATCTTGCAAGCATGTGACCGGCTCACAAGGGATCACATATCACGGGAGCGAGAAAAGAGTACTTATCGATGTGAGGTTGAACTAGGTATGCAGAGATACCGACGATCATAACCTCGGATAAGTAAACTATCGTGAGACAAAGGGAAATTGGTATCGTATGTAAGTGGTTCATTCGATCGCAAAATAATTGTAAAAATATGTGGAGCCATATGAATTTCAGATTCCTCTATTGGTTATTGTTCGGAGAAGTGTCTCGATCATGTCCGCATAATTCACGGTTGTAGGGAGACACACTTAAGGATTGACGTTGTTTGAGTAGTTATGGAATGATGAGTAAGAGACCGAATGTTGTTGGTCTCGGATGGGATCTGGGATATCACGAGGAGATCCGGAATGGTCCGGGAATAAGATTGATATAAGGAAAGTCCTGTTTGAGGGGTTGGAGAATGGTTAGGTGTTTTCATCGGGAATGTTCTAGAAGGTTCGGAATGTCGGCACTCGGAGGAAGGGTACATGAATGTGTCATATCAAGTTGGAATGATTGCATCATGTACTAGGTGTCATCGCTGAACAAAATAAAGGGGTTTAATCAAATCCTAGTTTGAAAAGTCAAACGCCAATTTGAAAAGTCAAACGGCTATTTTGGAAGGTGGAGGGAAAGTAGGAAACCTACTTGAGGAGGAGTTCCTCCCCTCCACCGCCGGCCCACTTGGGAAACCGAGTTGGGGAGGGACTCCCCTCCCCTGGCGCGCCCCCTCCACCTATATAAGGAGGGGCAGGGTTGCCCCTCCAAGCACACAACACCTCCACCCGCAAACCCTAGCCCCGGCGTCGCCACCTCCTGCTGCCGCCGCCTGGGACAAGCCGACGCCGCCTAGCTAAACCCTAGCCGCCGGCCTTGCTTCTCCTTGGTGCGTCTAAACCCTAGATCGCTGAGGCTCTCTCTCATAGTCCACCATACTCGCTCCGGCTTAAGGCGAAGCCCTGCGAGATCTCCCCTCTACTTCCGGTACCACGCCGTTGTGCTGCCGGAATCACGAGGAGAGTGCTACAACCTCCGCTGCCTGCTAGAACAAGGGAGAGGAAGGTCTTCTTCGAGTACCGAACGTGTGACCGACTGAGCTGCAGGAATCTGGAAGGATCGTCTACGCGATCTTGAGATCGACAAGAGTACGACTACATCACCCACGAGAATCCGCTCTCGTTAAACACTTTGGAATCTTCGAGGGTGAGTTATTCCATCGACTCGTTGCTACAATCTAGTAGATAGATCTTGGCTTGTTTGTTTGTATGCGGTAGAAATTTTTTGTTTTCCATGCTACGAAACCCTACAGTAGATGTGTCTATATGTAGATCTGTTGCACGAGTAGAACATAATGGTCATTGTGGGTGTTGATTCTTTTGTTGTCGATTACTTCTTGTGTACTTTGTATCTTGCGGGATGGTGGGATGAAGCGGCCCGGGATAACCTTACATGACATCGTTCATGAGACTTGCTCCACGCTTGACATGCAACTTGTATTGCATAAGTGGCTTTGCGAGTGCCTGTTTCTCCCAACATAGTTAAGATTCAATTTACAACGGGTGATTGACAATACTAGTATAAATGTTGTGGTTCTTGTTCGTAAGTTAGAGCAACACTTATTGAAAGCCCCAAACCACGTAAAACATGCAAAGAAAATTAGAGGCGTCTAACTTTGTTTTGCAGGGGTGTGCAGTGATGTGATATGGACATGATTGTGATTATATATGATGTATGCAATGTTCCTTATTGTAAGTTGGCAACCGGCAGGAGCCATATGGTTGTCTTTAAATTCTGTTAAGACCCGCGTGTCTATTCAAAGTAGTTGTAATAGTTGAAGCCGGTGGACGACAACCATGGAGCAGCGTCATTGACCTTGATGCAATGCTGGTGATGATGGAGATCATGTTCGTGCTTGAAGATGGAGATCGGAAGCACAAAGAAGAAAGGCCATATCATATCACATATTATGAATTGCATGTGATGTTAATCCTTTATGCATCTTGTATTTCTTAGTTAGCGACGGTAGCATTATAAGATGATCCCTCATGCACATGAATTTCAAGTTCTAAAGTGTTCATCCTTAGTAAGCACTATTGCTAAAGCTTGTTGTTTCGAAGCACCATGTGATGATCGGGTGTGTTAGATTCCGCAAGTGTATACAACGTGAGCAAGCCAGATTTGCTCATGCGGAAGCTAAGGTTTGATCTTGACGAGCCTAGCATGAACAAACATGGTCTCGGAACACGGATCACCGAAAGGTAAAGCATGAATCATATAGTAGATATGATGAACATGTCGATTGTTCGCCATTGAAGCTACATCAACTCTCGTGATGATCGGTGTTGATGTGGTGGATTTGGTTTGTGTGATCACTAAAACAATGTGAGGGATATTGTTTTGAGTGGGAGTTCACCTAGATTAATTTAACTATTAATTAGAACTCAATTTGTCATAAACTTAGTCTAAACTATTGCAAATATGTTGTAGATCAATGGCGGCCCCTACCATCAATTTTAATGCGTTCCTAGAGAAAGAAAAGTTGAAAAACAATGGAAGCAACTTCGCGGATTGGTTCCGCAATTTGAGGATTGTCCTCACAGCTGGTAATTTGACCTATGTGCTGGATGCACCGTTGGGCGACCCACCTGCAGCTACTGCTACCGAAGTAAAGAATGTTTACCTCGCTCGGAAGACTCAGTACTCCACAGTTCAATGTGATATCTTGTATGGTTTAGAATCGGAGTTTCAGAAAAGGTTTGAGAATTCAGACCCACATGATATTGTCCGTGATCTCAAATTGATCTTTGAGACTCACGCGGCAATTGAGAGCTATGAGGCTTCTGAAAAGTTCTTTAACTACAAGATGGAAGAGGGCAGCTCCGTCAGTGAGCATGTGCTTAAGATGTCTGGGCACGCAAACAAACTTCTAAGCTTAGGTATAGTTATTCCTAATGCTTTGGGGATTTATCGTGTCCTCCGATCACTGCCACCAAGTTACAAGAACTTTGTGATGAACTACAATATGCAAAACATGAACAAGCAGTTGCCAGAACTCTTTGCCATGTTGAAATCTGCAGAAGTGGAGATCAAGAAAGAGCACCAAGTTTTGATGGTAAATAAGACCACCAAATTCAAGAAAGGCAAGTCTAATCAAAAGGGACACTTCAAGAAGGGTGGTAAGAAAGTTAACGCGTCGACGAAGAAGACCAAGGCTGGACCTAAGCCTGATACTGAGTGCTTTTACTGCAAGGGAGAAGGTCACTGGAAGCGGAATTTCCCAAAGTACTTGGCGGATTTGAAGAACGGCAACATCAAGAAGAAAGGTATATCCGATATACATGTTATTGATGTGTATCTCACTAGTACTCGTAGTAGTGCCTGGGTATTTGATACTAGTTCGGTTGCTCATATTTGTAACTCGAAACAGGTGCTGCAGAATAAACGAAAGCTAGCGAAGAACGAGGTGACGATGCGCGTTGGAAATGGATCAAAGGTTGATGTAATCGCGGTCGGCACGCTACCTCTTCATCTACCATAAGGATTAGTTTTATACTTAAATAATTGTTATTTGGTGTCTGCGTTGAGCATGAACATTATATCCGAATCATGTTTATTGTGAGACGGTTACTTATTTAAGTCCGAGAATAATGGTTGTTCGATTTATATGAGTAATATGTTTTATGCACATGCACCTTTGATAGATGGTCTATTCTTATTGAATCTCGATTGTGGTAATACACACATTAATAACATTGAAGCTAAACGTTTGAATTGAGTGATAACTCGACCTATATGTGGCACTGTTGTCTTGGTCATATTGGAGTGAAGCGTATGAAGAAACTCCATTCCGATGGACTTCTTGAATCACTTGATTTTGAATCACTTGAAAGATGCGAAGCATGTCTGATGGGTAAAATGACTAAGACTCCATTTTCTAGTATGATGGAGCGAGCTACGGACTTATTGGAAATCATACATACCGATGTGTGTGGTCCAATGAGTGTAGCATCGTGCGGTGGTTATCGTTATGTTCTTACCTTCACGGATGACTTGAGTAGATATGGGTATATCTATTTCATGAAACATAAGTTCGAAACTTTCGAGAAGTTTAAGGAATTTCAAAGTGAGGTTGAGAATCAATGTAACAAGAAGATTAAATTTCTGCGTTCTGATCGTGGAGGTGAATATCTAAGTTACGAGTTTGGCGAGCATTTGAAGAAATGCGGAATACTTTCACAATTGACACATGGGAACACCACAACAGTAATGGTGTGTCGAACGTCATAATCGAACTCTCTTAGATATGGTTCATTCTATGATGTCACTTACAGTTACCGCTATCATTTTGGGGTTATGCATTAGAAACAGCCGCATTCACTTTAAATAGGGCACCATCTAAATCCGTTGAAACGACATCGTATGAATTATGGTTTGGGAAGAAACCTAAATTTTGTTCCTTAAAGTTTGGGGTTCTGAAGCCTATGTAAAGAAGTTCTGACCCGACAAGCTTGAACTAAAGCGGAAAAATGCGTCTTCATAGGATATCCGAAGGAAACTATTGGGTATACCTTCTATCATAGATTCGAAGGAAAAATCTTCGTTGCCAGAATGGATCCTTTCTAGAAGGAATTTCTCTCGAAAGAAGTGACTGAAGGAAAGTGGAACTCGACGAGGTTGTCGAACCTTCTCTCGAACTTGCGATTAGCGGCACGAAGTAGTTCTGTGGCCTACACCAATAAGAGAGGAAGCTAATGATGATGATCATGAAACTTGTTGTAGTTGCTCTGAGCCTCGCAGTCAGAGAACTCGTACCACTCCTGATTGGTATGATCCCGTTATGAATGTCATGTTGGTGGACAACACCGATGACCCTGCGACATATGAGGAAGTGATGATGAGCCCAGATTCCAATAAATGGCAAGAAGCCATGAAATCCGAGATTGGATCCATGTACGAAAACCAAGTATGGACTTTGGTGGACTTACCAGATGGCCGGAAGGCTGTCGAGAACAAATGGATTTTCAAGAAGAAAACATATGCTGATGGTAATGTTACTGTCTATAAAGCTCGACTTGTCGCAAAAGGGTTTCGACAAATTCAAGGAGTTGACTACGATGAGACTTTATCACCAGTAGCTAAGCTAAAGTCTGTGAGGATTATGTTAGCAATCACTGCATATTATGATTATGAGATATGGCAGATGGATGTCAAAACAGCATTCCTCAATGGAGAAATTGATGAAGAGTTGTATATGATGCAACCCAAAGGTTTTGTCGATCCTAAAGATGCTAATAAGGTATGAAAACTTCAACGATCCATCTATGGATTGAAGCAAGCATCCCGGAGTTGGAATCAACGTTTTGATAAGGTAATCAAAAGCTTTGCCTTTATACAAACTTATGGAGAAGCTTGTATTTACAAGAAAGTGAGTGGGAGCTCTGTAGCATTCTTAATACTATATGTAGATGACATATTGTTGATTGGGAATGATGTAGACCTTCTTAATAGTGTCAAGGAATATTTGAATAATAGTTTTTCAATGAAGGATCTTGGTGAAGCATCTTACATATTAGGCATAAAGATTTATAGAGATAGATCGAGACGCCTAATATCATTGTCACAAAGTACATATTTGGACAAAGTTCTAAAGAGGTTTGGAATGGAAGATAACAATAAAGGGTTCTTGCCCATGTTGCCCAATACGACCTTGAGTAAAACTCAAAGTCCGACAACGGCAGAAGATAGAGAAAGGATGAGTAAGACTCCCTATGCCTCAGCCATAGGATCTCTAATGTATGCCATGCTATGCACTAGACCCGACATTGCATATGCTGTTAGTTTGACTAGCAGATATCAAAGTGATCCAGGAGTGGATCATTGGACAACGGTCAAAAACATCCTTAAGTACTTGAGAAGAACTAAGGATATGGTTCTTTCTTATGGAGGTGATGAACAGCTCGTTGTTAATGGTTACACCGATGCTAGTTGTAACACCGATCCGGATGATTCTAAATCACAATCTGGATACGTATTTACTTTGAATGGTGCAGCAGTTAGCTGGAGGAGTGCAAAGCAAAGCGTTGTGGCGAGATCTTCAACTGAATCGGAATACATGGCTGCTTCGGAGGCTTCACAAGAAGCGATATGGATGAAAGAGTTCATTACAGAGCTCGGTGTGGTTCCTAGTGCGCTAGACCCAATGTCTATCTACTGTGATAACATGGGCGCCATAGCCAATGCACAAGAACCAAGGTCACACAAGAAGCTGAAGCACATCAAGCTACGTTTTCACGCTATTCGAGAACATGTCCAAGATGGGGACACAAAGATTTGCAAAGTACACATAGATCTGAATGTGGCGGATCCGTTGACTAAACCTCTCCCGAGGGCAAAACATGACCAGCACCAAACTGCCATGGGTGTTCGGTATATTACCATGTAATCTAGATTAGATGACTCTAGTGCAAGTGGGAGTCTGTTGGAGATATGCCCTAGAGGCAATAATAAATGTAGTTATTATTATATCTTTGTGTTTATGATAAATTTTTACATTCATGCTATAATAGTATTAACAAGGAAACATTAATACTTGTGTGATTTGTAAACTAAAATAGAGTCCCTAGTAAAGCCTCTTTATAATACTAGCTTGTTGGTTAATAAATGATTGTGGTTTCCCTATCATGAACACTGAGATGTTATTAACAACAAGATCATATCGTTAGGAGAATGATATGGTGGACATACTCCTATAGATAAGCGTAGCACAAAGATCAAGTCATTTTAATAGTTCAATTTGTTGGAGATATGCCCTAGAGGCAATAATAAATGTAGTTATTATTATATCTTTGTGTTTATGATAAATGTTTACATTCATGCTATAATAGTATTAACAAGGAAACGTTGATACTTGTGTGATTTGTAAACTTAATTTGAAAGTCCCTAGTATAGCCTCTATACTTCACTAGCTTGTTGGTTGATTAATGATTGTGGTTTCCCTATCATGAACATTGAGATGTTATCAACAACAAGATCATATCGTTAGGAGAATGATATGGTGGACATACTCCTATAGATAAGCGTAGCATAAAGATCAAGTCATTTCAATAGTTCAATTGCTATATGCTTTCTGATACATAGTAACCTAATTCCTTCGACCATGAGATCATGCATATCACCTTTAACGGATGGATGCTTTGATGACATCAAACACCACACCGTAACTGGGTGGCTATAAAGGTGGCATTGAGTGTTCGGAAAGTATTGGTTGAGACACATGGATCAAGTGGGATTTGTCCATCCATATGACGGATAGATATACTCTGGGCCCTCTCGGTGGAATGTCATCCAATTAGCTTGCAAGCATGTGGTAGCTCACAAGGGATCACATATCACGACGAGAAAAGAGTACTTATCGAACGAGGTTGAACTAGGTATGCGGAGATACCGATCATAACCTCGGATAAGTAAACTATCGTGAGACAAAGGGAAATTGGTATCGTATGTAAGTGGTTCATTCGATCGCAAAGTAATCGTAGAAATTTGTGGGAGCCATATGAATTTCTAGATTCCTCTATTGGTTATTGTTCGGAGAAGTGTCTCGATCATGTCCGCATAATTCACGAACCGTAGGGAGACACACTTAAGGATTCGACGTTGTTTGAGTAGTTATGGTATTATGATAAAGAGACCGAATGTTGTTCGGAGTCTCGGATGGGATCCGGGATATCACGAGGTGATCCGGAATGGTCCGGAGAATAAGATTCCTTATATAAGGAAAGTCCCGTTTCAGAGTTCGGGAATGATTCCGGTGTTTTCATCGGGAATGTTCTAGAAGGTTCTGGAATGTCCGGCACTCCGGGGGGGAAGGGGTACATGAATGTGTCATTACATATTGGAATGATTGCATCATGTACTAAGTGTTCTCGCTGTTCCAAATAAAGGATTAAATTGAATCCTAAAACTGAAAAGTCAAATGGCCAGTTTGAAAGTCAAACGGCTAAAACAGGAAAGTGAGGGAAACAAGAAAGAGGAGGTTGAAACCGACTTGGAGAGGAGTCCATCCTCTCCAAGCCGGCGCGCCACCCAAGGCCGAGTTGGGGAGGACTCCTCCTCCCCTGGCCGGCCCTCTCCACCCATAAAAGGAGGGGCAGGGCCTCCTCCTCTAGACACACAAGTTCCTATCCTCTAATCTAAATCCTAGCCCTAGACTCCGGTTTAGAGCCGCTTTGGTTTAGAGCTTCTAATTGCCATAGCCTTCGGTTTAGAGCCTTCTAATTGGTGTGTCTAATCCCTAGACCACTAATAGCTCTCTCATACTCCACCATACTCGCTCCGGCTTAAGGCGAAGCCCTACGAGATCTCCCCTCTACTTCCGGTACCACGCCGTTGTGCTGCCGGAATCACGAGGAGAGTACTACAACCTCCGCTGCTTGCTGGAACAAGGGAGAGGAAGGTCTTTGTCGAGTACCGAACGTGTGACCGACTGTGGAAGCGCTGCCGGAACGCAGCGCCGGAAGGATCGTCTACACGATCTTGAGATCGGGAAGAGTACGACTACATCACCCACGAGAATCCGCTCTCGTTAAACACTTTGGAATCTTCGAGGGTAAGTTATTACATCGACTCGTTGCTACAATCTAGTAGATAGATCTTGGCTTGTTTGTTTGTATGCGATAGAAAATTTTTGTTTTCCATGCTACGAAACCCTACAGTGGTATCAGAGCCGTGTCTATATGTAGATCTGTTGCACGAGTAGAACACAATGGTCATTGTGGGCGTTGATGCTTTTATTGTCGATTGCTTCTTGTGTACTTTGCATCTTGCGGTATGTTGGGATGAAGCAGCCCGGGCTAACCTTACATGACATCGTTCATGAGACTTGCTCCACGCTTGACATGCAACTTGTATTGCATAAGTGGCTTTATGGTGCTGCTTTCTCCTAGCATAGTTAAGATCCAATTTACAACGGGTGATCAACAATGCTAGTATCAATGTTGTGGTTCTTGTTCGTAAGTTAGAACGACACTTATTGAAAGCTCCAAACCACGTAAAATATGCAAAGAAAGTAGAGGCGTCTAACTTTGTTTTGCAGGGGTGTGCAATGATGTGATATGGCCATGATTGTGATTATATCTGATGTATGCAATGTTCCTTATTGTAAGTTGGCAACCGGCAGGAGCCATATGGTTGTCTTTAATTTATGTTAAGACCCGCGTGTCTATTCAAAGTAGTTGTAATAGTTGAAGCCGGTGGACGAAAACCATGGAGACGCGTCATTGACCTTGATGCAATGCCGGTGATGATGGAGATCATGTTCGTGCTTAAAGATGGAGATCGGAAGCACAAAGAAGAAAGGCCATGTCATATCACATATTATTGAATTGCATGTGATGTTAATCCTTTATACATCTTGTATTGCTTAGTAGACGACGGTAGCATTATAAGATGATCCCTCATGCACATGAATTTCAAATCATAAAGTGTTCACCCTTAGTTAGCACCGTTGCTAAAGCTTGTTGTTTCGAAGCACCACGTGATGATCGGGTGTGTTAGATTCTGCAAGTGTATACAACGTGAGCAAGCCAGATTTGCTCATGCGGAAACTAAGGTTTGATCTTGACGAGCCTAGCATGTACAGACATGGTCTCGGAACACGGATCACCGAAAGGTAAAGCATGAATCATATAGTAGATATGATGAACATGACGATTGTTCACCATTGAAACTATATCAACTCTCGTGATGATCGGTGTTGATGTAGTGGATTTGGTTCGTGTGATCACTAAAACAATGTGAGGGATGTTGTTTTGGTGGGAGTTCACCTAGTTTAATTTCATCATTAATTTGAACTCAATTTGTCATAAACTTAGTCTAAACTATTGCAAATATGTTGTAGATCAATGGCAGCCCTACCATCAATTTTAATGCGTTCCTAGAGAAAGAAAAGTTGAAAAACAATGGAAGCAATTTCAGCGGATTGGTTCCAATTTGAGGATTGTCCTCACACTGGTAATTTGACCTATGTCTTTGGATGCATTGGGTGACCCACTGCGGTGATGCTCCGATGAAGTAAAGAATGTTTACCTCGCCGGAAGAATCGGTACTCCATAGTTCGATGTGCTATCTTGTACGGTTTGGAATCGGAGCTTCAGAAAAGGTTTGAAGAGTCAGACCCATATGATATTGTCGAGGATCTCAAATTGATTTTTGAGACTCATGCGGCAATTGAAAGCTATGAGGCTTCTGAAAAGTTCTTTAACTGCAAGATGGAAGAAGGCAGCTCCGTCAGTGAGCATGTGCTTAAGATGTCTGGGCACGCAAACAAACTTCAAAGCTTGGGTATAGTGATTCCTAATGCTTTGGGGATTTACCGTGTCCTCCAATCACTACCACCAAGTTACAAGAACTTTGTGATGAACTACAACATGCATAACATGAACAAGACGTTGCCAGAACTCTTTGCCATGTTGAAATCTGCAGAAGTGGAGATCAAGAAAGAGCACCAAGTGTTGTTGGTCAATAAGACCACCAAATTCAAGAAAGGCAAGTCTAAGAAGAAGGGACACTTCAAGAAGGGTGGTAAGAAAGTTATCACGCCGGCGAAGAAGACCAAGGCTGGACCCAAGCGACATCGAGTGCTTTCGCAAGGAGAAGGTCCTTTGGGCGGAATTGCCCAAAGTACTTGGCGGATCAGAACGGCAACATCAAGAAGAAAGGTATATCGATATACATGTTATTGATGTGTATCTCACTAGTACCGTAGTAGTGCACGGGTATTTGATCTTGGTTCGGTTGCTCATATTTGTAACTCGAAGCAGTCTTTGCGAATGAACGGAAGCTAGCGAAGAACGAGGTGACGATGCGCGTGGGAAACGGATCAAAGGTTGATGTGATCGCGGTCGGCACGCTACCCCTTCATCTACCATCGGGATTAGTTTTATACTTAAATAATTGTTATTTGGTGCCTGCGTTGAGCATGAACATTATATTGGGATCTTGTTTATTGCGAGACGGTTACTTGTTTAAGTCAGAGAATAATGGTTGTTCGATTTATATGAGTAATATGTTTTATGCACATGCACCTTTGATAGATGGTCTATTTTTATTGAATCTCGATAGTGGAAATACACATATCAACAACATTGAGGCTAAACGTTTGAAATCAAGCGAGAATACGACCTATATGTGGCACTGTCGTCTTGGTCACATTGGAGTGAAGCGTATGAAGAAACTCCATTCCGATGGACTTCTTGAATCACTTGATTTTGAATCACTTGAAAGATGCGAAGCATATCTGATGGGAAAAATGACTAAGACTCCATTTTCTGGTATGATGGAGCGAGCTACGGACTTATTGGAAATCATACATACTGATGTGTGTGGTCCAATGAGTGTAGCATCGCGCGGTGGTTATCGTTATGTTCTTACCTTCACGGATGACTTGAGTAGATATGGGTATATCTATTTCATGAAACATAAGTCCGAAACTTTCGAGAAGTTTAAGGAGTTTCAAAGTGAGGTAGAAAATCAACGTAACAGGAAGATTAAATTTCTACGTTCTGATCATGGAGGTGAATATCTAAGTTACGAGTTTGGCGAGCATTTGAAGAAATGCGGAATACTTTCACAGTTGACACCGCCGGGAACACCACAGCGTAATGGTGTGTCCGAACGTCGTAATCGAACTCTCTTAGATATGGTTCGTTCTATGATGTCACTTACAGATTTACCGCTATCATTTTGGGGTTATGCATTAGAAACAACCACATTCACTTTAAATAGGGCACCGTCTAAATCCGTTGAAACGACACCGTATGAATTATGGTTTGGGAAGAAACCTAGATTGTTGTTCCTTAAAGTTTGGGGATGCGAAGCCTACGCAAAGAAGTTACAGCCGGACAAGCTTGAACCCAAAGCGGAAAAATGCGTCTTCATAGGATACCCGAAGGAAACTATTGGGTATACCTTCTATCATAGATCCGAAGGCAAAATCTTTGTTGCCAAGAATGGATCCTTTCTAGAGAAGGAATTTCTCTCGAAAGAAGTGACTGGAAGGAAAGTAGAACTCGACGAGGTTGTCGAACCTTCTCTCGAAATTGCGAGTAGCGCAACACCGGAAGAAGTTCCTGTGGTGCCTGCACCAATTAGAGAGGAAGCTAATGATGATGATCATGAAACTTCGGTTGAAGTTGCTACAGAGCCTCGGAGGTCAACGAGAACTCGTGCCACTCCAGATTGGTATGATCCCGTTATGAGTGTCATGTTGGTGGACAACACCGATGACCCCGAGACATATGAGGAAGCGATGATGAGCCCAGATTCCAATAAATGGCAAGAAGCCATGAAATCGAGATTGGATCCATGTACGAAAACCAAGTATGGACTTTGGTGGACTTACCGGATGGCGAAGGTCATCGAGAACAAATGGATTTTCAAGAAGAAAGCAGATCTTGATGGTAATGTTATCATCTATAAAGCTCGACTTGTCGCAAAAGGGTTTCGACAAATTCAAGGAGTTGACTACGATGAGACTTTCTCACCAGTAGCGAAGCTAAAGTCTGTGAGGATTATGTTAGCAATCGCTGCATATTATGATTATGAGATATGGCAGATGGATGTCAAAACCGCATTCCTCAATGGAGAAATTGATGAAGAGTTGTATATGATGCAACCCAAAGGTTTTGTCAATCCTAAAGATGCTAACAAGGTATGCAAACTTCAACGGTCCATCTATGGATTGAAGCAAGCATCCCGAAGTTGGAATCAACGTTTTGATAAGGTGATCAAAAGCTTTGGCTTTATACAAACTTATGGAGAAGCTTGTATTTACAAGAAAGTGAGTGGGAGCTCTGTAGCATTCTTAATACTATATGTAGATGACATATTGCTGATTGGGAATGATGTAGACCTTCTTAATAGTGTCAAGGAATATTTGAATAATAGTTTTTCAATGAAGGATCTTGGCGAAGCAGCTTACATATTAGGCATAAAGATTTATAGAGATAGATCGAAACGCAAAATATCATTGTCACAGAGTACATATTTGGACAAAGTTCTAAAGAGGTTTGGAATGGAAGAAAGCAAGAAAGGGTTCTTGCCCATGTTGCCCAATACGACCTTGAGTAAAACTCAAAGTCCGACAATGGCAGAAGATAGAGAAAGGATGAGTAAGACTCCATAGGAGTATGTCCACCATATCATTCTCCTAACGATATGATCTTGTTGTTGATAACATCTCAATGTTCATGATAGGGAAACCACAATCATTAATCAACCAACAAGCTAGTGAAGTATAGAGGCTATACTAGGGACTTTCAAATTAAGTTTACAAATCACACAAGTATCAATGTTTCCTTGTTAATACTATTATAGCATGTCCACCATAAAGATTTGCAAAGTACACACAGATCTGAATGTGGCGGATCCGTTGACTAAACCTCTCCCGAGGGCAAAACATGACCAACACCAAACTGCCATGGGTGTTCGGTATATTACCATGTAATCTAGATTAGATGACTCTAGTGCAAGTGGGAGTCTGTTGGAGATATGCCCTAGAGGCAATAATAAATGTGGTTATTATTATATCTTTGTGTTTATGATAAATTTTTACATTCATGCTATAATAGTATTAACAAGGAAACATTAATACTTGTGTGATTTGTAAACTAAAATAGAGTCCCTAGTAAAGCCTCTTTATAATACTAGCTTGTTGGTTCATAAATGATTGTGGTTTCCCTATCATGAACACTGAGATGTTATTAACAACAAGATCATATCGTTAGGAGAATGATATGGTGGACATACTCCTATAGATAAGCGTAGCATAAAGATCAAGTCATTTTAATAGTTCAATTTGTTGGAGATATGCCCTAGAGGCAATAATAAATGTAGTTATTATTATATCTTTGTGTTTATGATAAATGTTTACATTCATGCTATAATAGTATTAACAAGGAAACATTGATACTTGTGTGATTTGTAAACTTAATTTGAAAGTCCCTAGTATAGCCTCTATACTTCACTAGCTTGTTGGTTGATTAATGATTGTGGTTTCCCTATCATGAACATTGAGATGTTATCAACAACAAGATCATATCGTTAGGAGAATGATATGGTGGACATACTCCTATAGATAAGCGTAGCATAAAGATCAAGTCATTTCAATAGTTCAATTGCTATATGCTTTCTGATACATAGTAACCTAATTCCTTCGACCATGAGATCATGCATATCACCTTTAACCGGATGGATGCTTTGATGACATCAAACACCACACCGTAACTAGGTGGCTATAAAGGTGGCATTGAGTGTTCGGAAAGTATTGGTTGAGACACATGGATCAAGAGTGGGATTTGTCCATCCATATGATGATAGATATACTGGGCCCTCTCGGTGGAATGTCATCCAATTAGCTTGCAAGCATGTGACGGCTCACAAGGGATCACATATCACGGAACGAGAAAAGAGTACTTATCAAGAACGAGGTTGAACTAGGTATGCGAGAGATACCGACGATCATAACCTCGGATAAGTAAACTATCGTGAGACAAAGGGAATTGGTATCGTATGTAAGTGGTTCATTCGATCGCAAAGTAATCGTAGAAATATGTGAGCCATATGAATTTCAGATTCCTCTATTGGTTATTGTTCGGAGAAGTGTCTCGATCATGTCCGCATAATTCACGAACCGTAGGAGACACACTTAAGGATTCGACGTTGTTTGAGTAGTTATGGTATTATGAGAAAGAGACCGAATGTTGTTCGAGTCTCGGATGGGATCCGGGATATCACGAGGTGATCCGGAATGGTCCGAGAATAAGATTCATATAAGGAAAGTCCCGTTTGAGTTGGGAATGATTAGGTGTTTTCACCGAATGTTCTAGAAGGTTCGGAATGTCCGGCACTGGGGAAGGGTACATGAATGTGTCATTACATATTGGAATGATTGCATCATGTACTAAGTGTTCTCGCTGTTCCAAATAAAGGATTAAATTGAATCCTAAAACTGAAAAGTCAAATGGCCGTTTGAAAGTCAAACGGCTAAAACAGAAAGTGAAACAAGAAAGAGGAGGTTGAAACCGACTTGGAGAGGAGTCCCTCCTCTCCAAGCCGGCGCGCCACCCAAGGCCGAGTTGGGGAGGGACTCCCCTCCCTCCCCTTGGCCGCCGGCCCTCTCCACCCATAAAAGGAGGGGCAGGGCCTCCTCCTCTAGACACACAAGTTCCTATCCTCTAATCTAAATCCTAGCCCTAGACTCCGGTTTAGAGCCGCTTTGGTTTAGAGCTTCTAATTGCCCTAGACTTCGGTTTAGAGCCTTCTAATTGGTGTGTCTAATCCCTAGACCACTAGTAGCTCTCTCATACTCCACCATACTCGCTCCGGCTTAAGGCGAAGCCCTGCGGGATCTCCCCTCTACTTCCGGTACCACGCCGTTGTGCTGCCGGAATCGCGAGAAGAGTGCTACAACCTCCATTTTCTGGAACAAGGAGAGGAAGGTCTTCGTCAGTACCAAACGTGTGACCGATTGCGGAGCTACAGGAACGCAGCCTTGGAAGGATCGTCTACACGATCTTAAGATCGGGAAGAGTACGACTACATCACCCACGAGAATCCGCTCTCGTTAAACACTTTGGAATCTTCGAGGGTAAGTTATTCCATCGACTCGTTGCTACAATCTAGTAGATAGATCTTGGCTTGTTTGTTTGTATGCGATAGAAATTTTTTGTTTTCCATGCTACGAAACCCTACACAATTGCTATATGCTTTCTGATGCATAGTAACCTAATTCCTTCGACCATGAGATCATGCATATCACCTTCACCGGAAGGATGCTTTGATGACATCAAACACCACACCGTAACTGGGTGGCTATAAAGGTGGCATTGAGTGTTCGGAAAGTGTTGGTTGAGACACATGGATCAAGAGTGGGATTTGTCCATCCATATGACGGATAGATATACTCTGGGCCCTCTCGGTGGAATGTCATCCAATTAGCTTGCAAGCATGTGACTAGCTCACAAGGGATCACATATCACGGGAACGAGAAAAGAGTACTTATCGATGTGAGGTTGAACTAGGTATGCAGAGATACCGACGATCATAACCTCGGATAAGTAAACTATCATGAGACAAAGGGAAATTGGTATCGTATGTAAGTGGTTCATTCGATCGCAAAAGTAATCGTAGAAATATGTGGGAGCCATATGAATTTCCAGATTCCTCTATTGGTTATTGTTCGGAGAAGTGTCTCGATCATGTCTGCATAATTCACGAGCCGTAGGGAGACACACTTAAGGATTCAACGTTGTTTGAGTAGTTATGGAATGATGAGTAAGAGACCGAATGTTGTTCGGAGTCTCGGATGGGATCCGGGATATCACGAGGAGATCCGGAATGGTCCGGAGAATAAGATTTATATAAGGAAAGTCCTGTTTCGGGGTTGGAGAATGGTTCCGGTGTTTTCATTGGGAATGTTCTAGAAGGTTCCGGAATGTCCGGCACTCTGGAGGGGAAGGGTACATGAATGTGTCATATAAAGTTGGAATGATTGCATCATGTACTAGGTGTCATCGCTGAACAAAATAAAGGGGTTTAATCAAATCCTAGTTTGAAAAGTCAAACGCCAATTTGAAAAGTCAAACGACTATTTTGGAAGGTGGAGAGGAAGTAGGAAACCTACTTGGGGAGGAGTTCCTCCCCTCCACCGCCGGCCCACTTGGGAAACCGAGTTGGGGAGGGACTCCCCTCCCCTGGCGCGCCCCCTCCACCTATATAAGGAGGGGCAAGGCTGCCCCTCCAAGCACACAACACCTCCACCCGCAAACCCTAGCCCCGGCGCCGCCACCTCCTACTGGCGCCGCCGCCGCCTAGCTAAACCCTAGCCACCGGCCTTGCTCCTCCTTGGTGCGTCTAAACCCTAGATCGCCGAGGCTCTCTCTCATAGTCCACCATACTCGCTCCGGCTTAAGGCGAAGCCCTGCGAGATCTCCCCTCTACTTCCGCTACCACGCCTGTCTTTGCCGGAATCGCGAGGAGAGTGCTACAACCTCCGCCTTTCTGGAACAAGGGAGAGGAAGGTATTCGAAAATCGAACGTGTGACCGATCATGAAGCTGCCGGAACGCAACGCCGGAAGGATCGTCTACGCGATCTTGAGATCGGCAAGAGTACGACTACATCACCCACGAGAATCCTCTCTCGTTAAACACTTTGGAATCTTCGAGGGTGAGTTATTCCATCGATCGTTGCTACAATCTAGTAGATAGATCTTGGCTTGTTTGTTTGTATGCGGTAGAATTTTTTTGTTTTCCATGCTACCAAACCCTACACCCGATTCCCACAGACGACGCCAATTGACGAGGTTTAATCTCGTCAATGCCCATTGTTATGAGCTTGGGTTTTGGAGAAGATGGGGGTGCTGGAGATCGCGGAACGCGGTTAACAAACAAGCAACCAGCGGACACAAGATTTACCCAGGTTCAGGCCCCCGGAGGGAAAACCCTACTCGTGTTTGTCTGCTCTTGATTACGGCGGAACCGAAAGTTACAAGGATGCGCAGATGTAATCTGGCGTGGAGGTGTGTATGCGGTGGTATGAGGGATCCTCCTCGTCGTTCCCTCCTAGCCTTTATATAGAAGTAGGCAGGTCCCGGGCACAGATCGAGTCGGTTACAGGTTTAGGGTCTGTCCCTTTTGAATATTATATCTTGTTCTAGTCTTGCTCTCCAAGGATCCGAAGATGTCATGGGCTTGGGCCACCCGAAAATCTTCATGGGCCGCGTATATTCTCGTGGGCATTCTTTGGGCTGGACCAGGTATGCTGATGTCGTGTACCCGTAGAGTATAACCATGTCAACAGTCTAATCTGAAGTCCAAACTCGATACATATCTTATGGTACTTCATCAATGTACCGTATTATTGTCCAGTAATACAGTAGATGATCTCTACTACTTATCAAGGAGAGAACATGCGTTTCTCTACACGTACCCCACAAAACATAAAGAAACATACTACAACCGCACTATCAGGCCTACCTCACACTATCTAATCGTTCCTATTAACCTAATATGTGTACTTAGCAAATAATTTGACGAACTTTGTCTAGCCCGCATGGAAACCCCCCGGTCCCGCATTCACAACACCATCATCGCATACAAACAAAAGAAAATAAATGCTTAACAAAAGCTAGAAAGAAGGAAAATGACGTGGCTGCTCCATCCACGCCATCCATGATCCATCGCCTCCCTCCGTGATGTGCTTTCTCCGTCGCTTCTCCAGAACAGGCGCCTCCCCGCCACATCCTCGGCCCGTCCCACCATCGAAGTCGTGGATGCGGGTCGCCCTAATTGGACGCCACCGCTGACATGAAACAAAGTGCTACAAGCCTAGAACTACAACGGATGGTTGTGATCCCAGTCTAATCTTCATAATTGATGGATTCGGGTACTATACAACTCTAAGAACTCTTGAACACAATGTCCCACGTTCTTGCAATAATCTCCATGATCTGTTGAGCTGCCAGCAGAATTACTCCCTCCGTCTCAAATTATATATAGGAGGGAGTACAAAACAACAACATATGGTGATGAATAACTGTTGTGCTACTCACGAGGTTGGCCGGATACACGGACTTCGTCGTATAGTCCGCTTTGTTACTGCAGGTTAGCCAAAACATCGTTGAGGTCTGTTAAGTCGTGTGGATGAAGCTATCTCTTCCATAAAAGTGGCACGCCTCGCGTCACTCTCTATGGGGTGGCTCGGGCGGAAACCCTAGCCACCGTCCCTGCCCCCAAAGCCTTCTCCCTCGCTGTCACCCGAGGACGTCGGCAGGCAAAGGCCATATGGTCGACGACGGTGGGATGTTTTCTTGTGCAGCGTTCATGTGTGGAGCCTTACGCGTGCGTCGGCGTGTGGCCTTGGATGATGCAGTGATGGCAACAGAGTTAGGGATCCAGGGTGGCGGCCCCGAGCACTGGTGGGGGTGCCTACTGCATGGGCTGAGCTGAGCAGGTGTTAGTGAACTGTTGCGGTGGCAAGTATCGGTGTGCTTCATGCACGACTCCTGCCATTCATGTGGCCCGAATAAAAGAGTTAGATGGTGATCCTAGTGGATTTCATACACTAATTCTTTCCTTCTATTGTCGATCATCAAGATCTCGCCGCCAATGAGTTCCGGTGGCACCGACGCCCCTAGGCATCATGTTCTCCTTAGAGGCGCCATGTTTAAGCCTCTCCTACACTTGAGCCATGAAGGTATGTACAGCTTAACAAGTCTGAAGATGGTGACTTTTCATGAGTGGGTTTCTTGGCGGTTCAGATCAACCTGGAGCTGTTTTGCGCCTAAACCATCTCCCTGGTCGGCTGCCGGTCCTTGGTGTTTGGAGGGGCAGCCTCTCTTTAGGTGAAAACTTGTGCCTATTGTCGAGATCAAGCATTATCCTTTGGCTTGTGCTTAGCCTTGTTTTTCTTGGCATGCTAGCTTTGTGTTCTTTAGTTGTTCACCTATGTGCTTGTAACTCTAGGTGGTATCCTCAATTCTTTTAAGTTTTTGGTTTGTCATGTAATCTTGGCCGGTTGTTGGCTTTATTAATTTAAAGTGCCTTCCATCTAAAGATTACCAAGTTGTTCTTGTCCCAACTCAAGCCCAAACCATACTAACTATTGGATCTGCTTAATACTACACCTCAGATGAATAGTCATGTACCATAAAATCTCTGTCGTAGATACACTGACCGAAGTGAGCTAACATATTAAATTCATTGCACTTTAGAGTTTTTTTTTCTGAGATGAAATGAACTTAAAAGTTCTTACAAAGTTGCACCGGTGAGGAAGCACACTTTCGCTTCAATCAACAATGTGTCATTTCGCAGCTGGCTCGATCGAATTGTTCAGATCAAAGTGACCTTACATGGATGCATTCATGCGCCAAATCGATCAATCTTTTGTTATCTGTTTCATCCGCGATTCATCCATCCCTTCAGCTTTTTGTCTTTAGTTGATTTGACGGAAGAGTTATATCCATAAAGAGGAGGTGTATGATCTATGGATGCATGTATATCCACATTGAAGTTAATCACCAGCCTATAAAATCTGCGTTATGTTTCCATCGCCAGCAACTAATCGATGCCAATGGTTTGATGGACGCGCCACCGGCTGGCCACATCAAAGTTCTTCCTGTACAATCCTGTCTTGTATCTAATTGTGGACTATGTGTCTATGAATGCATCTTGTCCATCTCTAACATGACTTTTTTTTTTGTTTGGAAAGAGTAAATATTAATATCATGAGATACAATTACACTCATCCTCTGCAACAACGTATATCCTAATAACCTTACGGTTGCACACATCCCAAACAAAAAGAAGAAAAATTACAAAAAAAGTCCTGCTATAGGGAATGATTTCTCAAAGAAACGACACTAACACCATCAGAACAACACTATTAGTTCAACCACTTCAATTGTGATGCCATTAAAAAGAAAACAGCGCACAAGCGTCGTCGTCTCCTGATCAAAGATCGTAGGTTTTCACCCTGGAGAAAGTCCCCACTCGCAAATTAATGTCTTTAACAAGGCTATTACTAGGCACAACCAATTAAGGCCAGACCTTGGATTTTCACCATGCAAGGTAAGACTGGAAACTCCTCCTGTGTTTCCGGTCCCACAAATAGTCGCTACTGCAAGTCATAGATCACGCAGCTAGTTCCTCATCGCCATAGAGACTCAAATCACCATCGCTTCCCTGATGTTCCAACTTTTCTGACATTCTCTGCATCTGAATTCAACATGAATCATTGAAGGCATGACACATGATGGTAACAGATATCAAAGCTTTACAACGCTCCAGCTGAAACTAAATGGCCAGAAAAAACATGGGTACACCCTACGAAATTTAATCCGATCCAGCGATCTCTAGGCATAGTCGCATATGGGAGTTCGTCGGCGGAACCTTCCGAAACTCGCCGCTCCGGACCAGATCATCGAGGACAGTCAACCAACAGATCTTCGTCTTTGTGCAGAAGGAACCCTAGGACCGTCACCATTATTCAGGACGATCCAACAGTCCCCACACCGCCGGCCGGCTCCTGGCGAACGAAACAAGCGGGTCAGCCTTCATCCCTTTCGAAGCCATGGATGAACCCATAGATCAGTTAGAAAGAGACCGAGATGCAGCGTCGCCGCTTAAGGCAACCACCATGCCGCTTCCAAGTCTGCACCATCGCCCCCATCTTCTCCTTTACGCCTCCCTTCCAAGCCACTGGCAAACGCCGCTCGGGCGAGCGCCGCCGCCCACCGCTTGGATTCACCGGCACCGTCCCTTGGTGTCTCCCCCATGGCGCGAAGAGGATCGAAGGGGTCGTGCAGATCGCCTGCCGCCTTCGACAGCCTAGGCGTGGCCGCCACCGCCATGAGTGACGGCGGCCGTGGCTGGCTTAGGTTCGGATGGGCGCCAGGTAGCCTCGCTCGGCGACACAGGGCGTCTGAACATGACTTAAATAATAAATAATAAATTCTATGTAATCTTGGATGTGCATGAATCATACATGATGCATGATAGGGCAGATGAAAGATCCAGACATGCATGGCCGGCTTAATTCATCTGTTCTAGTTGACTATTCTAGACAAGCCAGATTAGGTTTTTGGTTATATTATTTGGTGTTTTTGGTATCTTTCAACTTAATGTAAACACGTCTCCCCTTGTACATATTATAGTTTTTCTCTATCTAATTAAAAAGGCAGTGTTCTCGTCGATTGCTCAAAAGAATTGACTGTCGCGTGCACAGCCACAGTAGTGGATGTGAGCTGACCGAACAAATTAACCCGAGAAAATCTAGCATATTTTATTATTTTGATTATTGATGACCCGAGCTGACCTGCCAGTAGCTATGTAGCGATAAGAGTGCTGGCCTTTTCTGAACTGTTATGGAGAGTAAGTTTGATTTTTGTTGTTGGTTTGTGGATTTAAGAAATTTGTGTTTAGATATGCACGGGAATTTATTTGTTGGTGGCGTGAAGATCGGTCCAACTCGACGTATCTATTGGTCAAAGCCATGTTGATTGATCTGGATGATGACCCTCTAGATTTTCTTATTAATTGAGGTAGCTATTATTGTTGTATCTAATCATGATACTTTGCTTGTAGACTTGAGGCATAGCTTAGCCAGACACCTGGAGTGCCATTCTACCAAGTATGTATTGGATAATAATAATAACGCTAACCGGTATGCAAGATGTGTGTGAAGCTGTTTTTCAAACATACAAAAAAAATTGTGTTAAAAACACAAAAAATACATGTGTAGGTGTTTTTCCTCGTAAATATATGTAAACAACTAGGACTACCGATAACTTTTATATGATAACTTAGTTTACTTGCTCTTACTACCTCTATTCCGGTTTATAAGTCAAATACGTATTTTAAGAAAATAGTTTGACTGTAAATTTGGTCAACAATATTTGAATCAGTATGTCACAAAAATTATACCATTGAAAGCATATTTTAAATATAAATCTAATGATATAATTTTTGTTAAAGGTAGTACAATAAATTGACACCTTCGGTTGTATTGATTGGACCAAAATAAATCTAAAAGCTACATCACCTTCCAGAGAGCAACAAATGTAGACTAATAATTTTTTTTAATGTACTCTCTCCGATTCTAAAGGTTAAGGCGCACAAGCTTTTCTAAAATAATTCTTTGGTAAAAGTTTTGATTAACAATAATTCGATTATGTTATATAAAATTGGTGTCATTGGATTCGTATTAAAAACATTTTCTAACGACATCAACTTTTAATCAAATAATTCTCGTATACTTGAACTAATTCTCAGTGAAAGCAAAATCTAAAAATATGATGCGTGCCTTATTCATTGGAACGAAGGAGTGTATTAAACCATCATAAATAAAGAATCGTCAAAATTATGGAGGTGGTGTTTTGGTTCTCACATGCAAATAAACCTATTACGAGTACTTAAAAAAATAAAAATTATGTATGAAAATTTCATATGTTCATCCAGACATTCTATATCTGTAAACAAGTTTTCAAGAAAAACAAACATTTTACGTGGCTTGTGTAGAAAAAGACAAAAAAAATTACATCACCAAAATTTATCTTTTTTACATTGGACAAAAAATATCTTCTTCTCCTCCTGAAAACTCGTGTACCGACATATAACGTACGGATGTATAAGAAAATATTTTTTTTCAAAAACTTTTGACATTTTGAAATGTCTTTTTTTTATCAATGGGTTCATATGCCGAATTAGATTTCCGCAAAATTATGTAGTATTTAATAGATGGAAATAATCGTGAATTATTGCAGTGTATGAAGACGGTGCCTGATATCCGGGCACAATAATTCAGCCAGCGGCCGCAGAGTTTGATCGTTGGACACGTTGAGAGGACGAGACGTACTGCGTCTGGTCGATCCATGTGTCAGCATGCATGTCATGTAACGTGTTGAAGCTACACCTGTTCATCCAGTTTTGCAACTATATGCTGGACTATTCTGTCGCCCATATACTACTACATGAAAATAACACAAACCTAAGAACTCCAAGCAAAATGAAAGGTGTGGCCAAACCGGAAGCAAAGACAAGATAGGAGTATTGTACAAAATCATTTGGTTGCTTGCGATGCATAAATAGACAGGGCGAGGGCGACGCGTAGCTGCTCTGCTCTGGGAGGAACAAAACATTCCTGTCCCGTTTAATTGCTGCTCTGCTCTGTTCCTGTCTGCTAATCCCAGCTCCGTCCCACCACACCTTCCTTTTCTTCTTCTTCTTCCTCGGAGCCGGCGGCCGGCGGCGGCTCCCATTACCCTCCCCCTTTTGGTTTCGAGTTCTTCAGTCCGAGCAGCCAATGGCAGCTGCAAGCAAGTAAAGGAACCCGAGGTGATTCTTTTTTGGTTCACAGATCCCCCACTTCATTATTTTTTTCTCTGTTTCAGAGTGCTCTCTCTCTCTCTCTCTCTCTCTCTCTCTCTCTGCATGCAGTTCGATTCAATATTTTTTTAGATTCATTCGAAGATAGATAGATAGATAGATATGCAGGACTAGTCAACTGATTAGGATTCAGCGCAGTAGGAAAATTCCCTTTTCTGCTTGCAGTCTGAATGAATGAACGTTCCTCAAATGTGGTGTCAGAATAGAGTAACCCCTCAACCCCAAAGGCACTGCCGATTCTTCATTGCTGTCTGCAGCGCCGATAAATTTAATTTCCTCTAGTTTCTCTTCGAGCTGATATTTTAATTTATCCTCCAGTTTACACAGGCTAGGAAGGCAGGCAAGAAATTCAGAGATATAGCAAAGGACGTCTGAGATTTGTGTCAACAGCCCATGAATATGCTCGTCACTACCAATACCAGTACTAGCAGGTACGTATAGGTCATGTTCCTTCCTTCCTAATCCTGCCTATGTTGCTACTTGCTGCTAGTACGAAATTCCGTGTGCCAAGATATAAAATGGTTGGTGGCAAGGCACTTAGCGTATCTCCAGTTCTGGGG
Organism: Avena longiglumis; assembly: GCA_030063025.1. Taxonomy (NCBI): domain Eukaryota; kingdom Viridiplantae; phylum Streptophyta; class Magnoliopsida; order Poales; family Poaceae; genus Avena; species Avena longiglumis. The sequence goes on along the minus strand of CP125974.1, from coordinate 183,780,412 downwards.
TGATGTGTGCCTGTGTATCCGCAGGGTGGGCAGCGTCGACGGTGACCTGAAACGCCACACCGTGCACGGTGCCCATTACCTTATGCCGACGCACCAACCAACCGGCGATAGGCCGGTGGTCGACGGCCAGTTGGTAAACTGTGTAGATGACTCTCACGGTGCCGAGAAGATCAGTGGCACTGAATCCACCAAGCTTGAGGAGGGTGATGATGCCGTCTGGATACCGCCCGAGGCAGCGGACATCGAGGATGAGACTAAGCACACATATGATGATGAGGAATATCATGATGATGGTGTGAACTGGGAGCAGCAAGGTTCCAGTGACTCTGAAGTTGTCAGCCCCGGTCCTAGGGAGGAGCGGCAGACGACCATGCTCAAGGCCATGGACAGGCAGCTCAAGGTGCTCGTCAGCTGGTTTCTAGCATCCGCCGGCATCTCCTTGCCCCGAGAAGACGATGGCGGCGACAGCTGGCTCGACATCGTCACCTCCCTGTCCTGGGAAGCTGCCCTGCTTATCAAGCCTGACGGCAAGACCGGAAACGAGATGGACCCTGGGTCTTATGTCAAGGTCAAGCGCGTCGCCTCCGGTACCCGCCGACAGTGGTAAAAAACACTACTCTCCTAGACATAACTGCTCTCGGCCAATCAGTACCAGATTATCATAGTAGCAGCGATATTATTATGTTCTAATAATGGGGCGGTTTTGCGTATCTTGCTGCAGTGAGGTCATCAAGGGCTTAGTATTCAAGAAGTGTGCAGCACATAAGCACATGCCCACCAAGTGTCACAACCCCAAGCTGCTGCTACTCAGTGGCGCCCTCGGGGATTCCGATGTGGGTCTGTCATCATTTGATTCCGTGGAGCAGGTTGGAATTATATATGGATTCCTTTAATACAAAATTCAGATTTTATTTTACTATGTGTCCTCTTTTGTAAGAATTATACTAGGAAAATGTGCCCGTGCGTTGCAACGGGAGAAAAAATAATTAGATTGCAAACATAGACAAAGTAAATTCCTGTTTTTTCCTTATCAGTGACAAAGCAAATGTCTTAGTTCTATAATTATTTTCCGATGTGGGTCTGTCATCATTTGATTCCGTGGAGCAGGTTGGAACTATATATGAATTTCCTTTAATACAAAATTCAGATTTTATTTTACTATGTCTCTTCTTTTGTAAGAATTATATATGCTCTTTTTGTGAACACAACTTAAGATTTGTGCTGTTGGATCAAACACCAACACCATCTTTTCTCATGTTTTCTTTTTGCCAGGAAAAGGACCATTTGGAAAAGGCTATCAGCCAAGTGATGGAGACATGCGCTCCAAATGTTATTATGGTCGAGAAAACAGTTTCGCGCGACATACAGGAGCTTCTATTAAACCAAGGTGTCACTCTAGTGCTCGATATGAAGCTCCATCGGTTGCAGAGAATTGCCCGTTGTTCTGGCTCTCCCATAGTCCCAATCACAGAAATCCTGAGTCACCCAAAGTTGAATCAATGCGACTACTTCCATATCGAAAAAGTCATGGACGAGCATAACCATACCGGTGAAGGCGGAAAGAGGCCATGTAAAACACTAATGTTCTTGGAAGGCTTTCCCAAGCCGTTGGGATGCACGGTAAGGTTTAGTATGTTTTAGTTGTCTCCACTGTGCATTGATGTTTATATTGTGAGATTCTTGTGTTCAAACTATTTTATGAAACTCAAAACCAAATTTATACCTCTATATATGCAATTAACGAGGTGATTCTTTTTTACAACGCATGATTCCGTTGTATTTGAACAATGAAGGATAATCATCTGCAAAGCCATGATAATTTTTATTTCTGCAGATATTATTACGAGGAGCAAACAGCGAAGAACTGAAGAAAGTCAAACAAGTCATGCTCTACACAGTATTTGCAGCGTACCACCTGGTTCTTGAGGCATCCTTCTTTCAAGATCAGAGAGTATTCTTGAATGATAGAAATGCTCTAAATTCTGTTGGTATGAAAGAAGAGACATCAGTAGTCAGCACTGTGACTCCTGTTCGCACAAATGGATCTCTTCCCATCAGTATAGAGAATGATGTCACATATAAAAGATCATTGCAACATAACGCTGATACAGATGGCTGCTTGAGTGAGCTCACGGAGGTCTCAAGCATCCCATATGATTCAAACCATGCACTTCCCTCTGAAGAAATGCTATCATCAGTCTCAGGATCACTGAGCAAATTCATTGATATGTTCCGCCATCAGAATATTTATCTACCTGTCACTTCTCAGGACACGGCTGATCATCAGAAAGAAGGAAGGTCTGAACTTGATCAAGAAGAACCAAGTCGAGGTTTTCATGCCGGGTTAACAACGGATGAACCAGATGACTCTGGTGAGTACATGGACAGTTTAAAAGATTTCGAGAAACATGAATGTACCAAAACAAATCAGCAAATGATACTGGCTGAACATCCAACGGGTGGAAAACATGACAAATTGGAGCGACACAGCACCATTTGCAATGAAGAGAAGACCTCACACATCGAAATTGCTGATGACATAATAGATTCTCAGAGCATACTGATTTTGATGTCCAGCCAGTGCATCACAAAACAGGTCATTTGTGATCAGAGTCATCTGTCTCGGATAAACTATTATGGAAATTTTGATGTGTCCTTAGGACGATATTTGCAAGACATTTTGCAGAATCAGGTAACATCATTGTGAAAGTATCCCGGTGAATTTATTTTCACTCATAGTCTTCTTTTACTTTTGTGTTCTTTTTGTACAAAACATTTTTAATGAAAAGAATCAGTAGGATTGTTTTGTTTATTTACCATGAATAGGATCTGTTCTTACTGTTTGGTCAAAAATAAAATGATTTATTGTTTTATATAATGGGTTGTCCCTGTCAGCTGCATAACTTTGGTACTACATCCAATGCCCTTGTGTGATAGTCATAGAGAAGCTTGCCCGTCGTTTGATACGAAGGATATGCTCAACTGCTCATGCTTCCTGAAAAATTATTTGTGGCAGAATCTATGCTGTTTCTCATGTGGAGAACCTCCAGAGGCTCACATGTACTCTTATACCCACCGTGGCGGAAATCTGACAGTTCTTATGAAGAGTCTGCTGCCTCCACATTGTTTGCCTGGTGAGTCTAAGGGAAAAATTTGGATGTGGACTAGATGTCTACGATGTGAGCATGAAAACGGGATATCCAAACCATCTCGAAGAGTGCTGATGTCGACTGCGGCACGTAATCTCTCATTTGGGAAGTTCCTTGAACTCAGTTTTTCAAGCCATTCTGCTGCTAGAAGGCTATCAATATGCGGGCATTTGGTGAACAGGGACTGCTTACGCTTTTTTGGGTATGCACAAGAACATTTGAGCATTCTATTTCAAATGATTATAGCTATTTTCTGCTTGTGTATATTTTCTCTTGCAAAATATAGTATCGATATTTTTTCTTCCTTTTGGTCTGGACCTGATCTGTCAACTCTCAGGCTGGGTTCCAAAGTTGCAATGTTTCAGTATTCACCAGTCGAAGTATACAACGCCTGCAAGCCACAACAAACCCTTGAGTTCCATAATCCCACTACACATGAGTTGTTCGAGCAACAGGGGAGAAATGTATGTATTGTTTTATTTGATTTTATGTCATTTCATGTTATTTTATGAGCCTCCGCAATGCAGTCTAACACCTCCGCCGTGTTCATTTAGGTTCTTGCTAGAGGAGTTACCCTTTTCACTGAAGTTGAAAGCATACTACAGCACACGAAGAATCAGTTCCCTGAGGAGGCAACCAAATGTGGCGCCCTCCTCCCTGTTAAAGAGTTCTCTCAACTTGAAGAGCTGTTGACTAAAGAGAAGACCGATTTTGCGGTAAATTGCATGTCCATTTATCTGTTTCTTCAATGAATGTACTCTTGTTTTCTGGTAACTGTTATTTTACCGGTTGTCCATCGAAATCATCATGCAGGAATTTGTTGTGAAGGCTGTTGACCAGCATGGGATGTCTAGGTCCTCTGTGCATGAGATTCTAGATGTAAATTGGCTCTATCAGGACCTTTTGCTTGAACTATATGCGTGGGACCGTCGGTTGCATCAACTTCTACTGTGCAAATCTGCTGGAAAAGAAAGAATGAGTAATGGCATGAAGGTGACTGTTGAACTTACTCATGACCGAACAGCAACTGTCCCTGAGGCCGATGATCTTGCTGACTGCACGAGCAGCCAACTAAAAGGCGTGACACTAGCTGATGAAAACCCTCGGGATATACACTATGAAGAACAAGATAACACAAATATGTCAACGATGCAAGGGGTGCATTCGATATCCATCAAGCAAGAGCCATTTCATATTCCTCAATTCAAAATTTCTGAATGGGAAGACAAGGAAAGATGGGTTTGGAGTCCACTTTGTGAATCAAGATTGGTTTACAGGCAGGAACTTCAGGCTGGATGCTTCGAGAAATTTGAACTCGTTAACCGCTATTCTCCATCTCATCTGACCCCCTTGCACAAACAGTCTGCTAAAGAGGTGTGCTCTCCTCAGTTCACAGTTGGTCCAGGTGGTAATGTGTTGTCTGTATCAGAGGATGAAATATCCAGCATAATCTCCCGCGCTCTTGCCATATCCGAGGACCGTCGACATTTACTGGATTCTATCGTCGAGAGTCATGCATCGGACACTTGCAGTATGTCATCTGAAGGTTCTTCTCCATCCTCATCCTGGTCATCTATTGAATCTTCAGATTCTGAAGCAAGCTTTTCATCCGACGACCTCTACAACTACGACAACTCGCTCCCAGCATCCTCTCTCCATCCGGAGATATCTGTCAATGGGAAAGCAGCTCTCAAGAGGAAATATTCAGTCATTTGTGTACATGCTAATCAGTTCTACACTCTCAGAAAGAAATGTTGTCCATCTGAGCTTGCATACATCGCTTCCTTAAGCCGATGCAAGAAATGGGACGCTCAAGGAGGAAAAAGTAAGGCCTTGTTTTCCAAAACAATGGATGGCAGGTTCATCATCAAGCAAATAAATAAGACAGAGTTTGAGTCTTTCGTAGAATTCGCCCCCGATTACTTTAAGCATGTTTACCACTCTCTCGACACTGGAAGCCAAACTTGCCTTGCCAAAATTTTAGGAATATACCAGGTATTTTACATCAATATATGGAACATCATTTCCAGATTTTCTTCTGTCGTTTATGTGTTTTAAAGTGCGAACATCCTGTTTCAGGTTAAGCAAATAAGACATGGCAAGGAAGTGAAGATTGGCCTGATGGTGATGGAAAATCTTCTCTTCGGACACAATGTGTCACGTACATACGATCTAAAAGGTGCTGTTTTTTCTCGATACATCGCTGAATCGAGTGGCAGTGACACTGTATACTTGGATCAAAATTTTGTCGAGGATATGCGTGTTTCTCCGATCTATATTGGAGGAAGAACGAAACATCTCTTGCAGCGGGCGATCTGGAACGATACATCTTTTCTCACCGTATGTATTTACTTCACTTCAACTGCAAGTAAATTAGACATGTTTCTATCAGAATATGGACTAACTAAATTATTATTATGCTTGCAGTCGGTTAATGTTATGGACTACTCTCTACTTGTGGGAGTGGACAAAGAAAATCACGAGTTTGTATTCGGCATCATCGACTACCTGAGGCAGTACACATGGGACAAGCAACTGGAGACATGGGTGAAAACTTCTCTCGTGGTACCAAAGAACATTACGCCAACGGTGATTTCGCCCAGAGAGTACAAGAAAAGGTTTAGGAAGTTCATGTCCAAGTACTTCCTAACAGTCCCAGATGATTGGAGCACGGCAAAGAACCGTTCTGGGACCTGTAAATCTTGTGCTCACGGCAAGTGCAACTTGTCAAAAATCGACAGCCAGAAGCCTCGTCACCAAGCTGAAGCATGCTCTATTCAGTGAAGATTTTCTGTCGCCATTATCTGGTTCATCTTCCGGCTTATTTAGTTACTTTATTTACAGGTAGTGTACATAGAATGAGTGTCTGACTTCACTTGTAAGGTCATCCAACGTTTGCATATTTTAGGCAAATTTATGGAGGAAGTGAGGTTCAAAATACATGTACCCCTACAGTTTTTGGTTGTTGTAAAATTCACAATCAATATAGTGGAATCACATAAGTTTGTAGATCATTTGTTTAGTTCTTTTTTTAGAGTAACCGTGAGCCTTATTTATTAGGCAATAGAGTTTCTACAATCATCCACGATCATCGCCGACACACGGGTCGGAGCTAACAAGCGTAACACCCCACATTGCTTACTCTTGTCTACTTGCACATTGCTTACTCTTGTCTAATTGCACGAATTGAGATCTCTGGATGAACTCTAAGCAGCTCATGTATCTCTAGTTGTCAGCCAGCACAACAGATCAATGATGTGTTTCATGCCTTCCAGACATACAGGGGCTTCCGCTCTCTCAGCACTTGCACAATTTGGGATATACTGCCGAGAGAATTACAGCACCCGCTGAATCCCAAACAATAAGACCCCAACCTGCCTTCTTACTTGCCTATTCCCAGCCACTATCAACATTTGTTTTAGTCCATCCAGCCTCAGGAGGACGCCAGCTTGAACCACCAACGGTGTCAGGTACCAAAGGATCCATCCTAAAAATAGGCGCCTTCCCTTTCAAATCAGTTTCTGTTGAGGTCACAATTATTAATGTTTCCGCATAATTCTGAAGATACGGCACAGACGCTGATCTCTACTATTCCTTAAAGTCAAACAGGAAAATATGGTGGTACGTCGGCGACCCCCCGCCCCCTCCTTCTCCTTCCACGCGGAAAAAAATCGGTACACAAAAGGACTACGTACACAGGACAAAACGCTAGAAAAAAAATCGGCTAAAAAAAACCCACGTTGACCAGCTTCTGGACTCTCTACCTCTCCTCTCGCAACAGTCGCGATTCCTTCCCCTCCCGTCGCCGCCGCCGCTCCATCCCGGCTCCCGGCTCCCGCCCCCGCCCCTGCCTCTCTATCTCGTGTGCTGCGCTGCCGATGCCTCCCATCCCCGTTCCCCATGTCTCACTGCCGATCTTCAACCCTGCTGCCTCCCAATCTGACAACCCTAGATGGAAACCGCCGGTCAGCTCGTTCCATGGCAACCGCCGTTGCCGATCGTGGAGCTCGCCGATCGTGGAGGTCGTGCTGGTTACCTCATCTCCTAATAAAAAGGTACGAGCCCTCCTATTCTCGTACAACTGCACATCAGACGCCCGCCGACGCTCCTTGTCGTGCCTCCGACGCTCTGCCCGGTTCCTGATCCCGCCTCGCTGTTTCGAAGGTCCCGCGTGTCGCGCCGTGGACGTGGCCGTGCTCCACTACGGCGGCTACACTACGCCGTGGCCGTGGCCGTGGCCGTGTGCTCCACTACGGCGGCTGCAGGAGACGACCGACGGCGCACGTCCTCACCACTTCCAACACCTTCAGCGGCTCAGGTAAACGAGCTCTCTTGCTCTAATTCCTAAAAACTCCCCCAGTGGTTTTAGGGAATCATATCCATGTAGGTCATTTACTAATTTTTTAAAAGATTGTTTTCAGTAACTTAATGGTAATGCCTTGTGCCAGTGGTTTTCAGTTTGGTCTTTTATGTTGGGAGTCTGGAAATATTAACTGCTGAATATATTGACACAATTCAGAGGTATGCTATTGCTTCTGAGATTAATTAGCCTTTTCTGTGACATCCAGTACATATACATTTGGGTGAGGAATTAAGAAGTTCAGAACTGCGTGTGAGATCTCGGAAAAAATATAGACAGTAACCTGTTATGATACTGAAAATCGCTATTGTTCATTTCCAAAAATGCAGTAAACACATGCTTTGAAAGTTAGGACTGCTGTAGAATTTTTGCTTGTCTGATTAACTGCAGTTTCACATCCTGTAAGTGTTAACTGTAATCATAAGTTCAGTACCGGTGCATATTTAGTCGAGTCGGGACTGAACAAGATCACTTGCGCAGCTGAGGAATACTTCATTCCTTCTCTTGTTAGTATGGTCCTGATTTGGTGGCTTGTGTGAGTACCCTTGCTTGCTTGCAGATCTGAACTACAGGCCATCCATGATGTGCAGAAATTGCTAAAACTGAATCTTTTTAATTTGAAATCCATCAACAAGCAAACAAAGGCTTGTGGTATAACAATTGTCTTTAGCACACCACAATACACTGCACCCGACTATTGTTTTTAAAACAAACTATTTCTCAGATGCAATGACCTTGTTAAATTTAGCCTTTATTCAGTCTGAGAATTAGAGCATGTGTATTACTATTTCTCAGATGCAATGACCTTGTTAAACAAACTATTTCTCAGATGCAACACCCGACGTTTTCTGCAGAGTATGTGTTGAAAAAACTTCGTGCGAGTCATCTCTCCCCCCAAACTTGTATATCAATGAAAGGCTTGACCGATTTAGTATGTGCCCCCCTTGCGGTTGAGACGCATTTGTTCCTCTGTCTGATCACAGTGATCCTACTCACCAACTGATAGTACTTGGGACATAAATACGCAAATTGTATCATGTATCAGTGAATTTATAAAATACACTCCTTATTGATATAGTTGGATCATTACAAAACTTTTTTTAGAGAGTACACAATTACGTACCTTAGTTTTATAAAAGGTAGATTGACATCAGTGTTGAAACCAACATGTGTCAAAACACTCACACACCCACACCTACAACTCCGTGTACTACTCTTACAAAACTATTTCTGCCTCCTAATCATATGCCGAGCTCTACTGATCCCATTCGGCAAAGATATGGTCTATTAGCCCCTGAACTGAAAACTGACTTTTTGGTTTCTGAAACACTCGAGTGTTTCTCTGCTTCCTAGCTGACCTGAATTACTAGAGTGTCAAATCTTCTCTTTTCCTTGTTCATGTAGTCTGATCTGGACATGAGCCACCAGCCTTGCAATGTGTCCGCAGTAATTCCCAATCTCTGAAAGAAACCGAACCACACCTCACGGGAATACACACAGCCTACTAGAACATGGTTCACCAACAGACAGAGCATCTGGTAAGTTGATCTTGCTGAATATTGGCCGGTAGATGACCATGGCCAAAAAAATTGATCTGGCAAATTGACATCTCTGAAAATTGTGCAGACTGTCGATAGTAACAACAAGCACTATCCAACTCCTTCTAGCGACAGATTCCCTCGCACATCGCGTATCTATCTATGGTTCTACAGGGCATCTTGGACTGTTCTCCATCGCGTATCCATCATTAAGAAACCTATGTTGGCTAACTTAATCAACTTTCAGCATTATCTGGTAAGGGGCAGTGTGAGGATGCAACTGCACAAAGCGCGTTGTCTAATTGCATTTAGGGATTATAAGTAGAGATTATCTGGTGTATGGATAATAAGTAGCATTATATAATAAGTAGCATTTAATTCCCTTACATTATATAATAAGTAAAGTTTATAAGTATTTTGAAACAGTATAGGCCAAATCCATTCCATGCAAGCACACGTACAAGTGGTGAGGGGGTGAGTGCATGGTCAGGGGGGACAACAAATAGAAAAGTGATTATTTGCCAAATGGCTATCCTTCTTTTGGTGACATGTCCACCACTTCATGATTAAACAACGAAAGATGTCATGTTCACTCATATAGTTCATTTTAGCTAAGCGTTAATTGTGTCCTAGCAAATTGCACATTTAGAAAGGATAGATTCATGCAACGGAAGGATCAATATCTACCATAGATGGTACCACTTGATATTAACCCAGTACTCTATATGCGCATATGTATGAAGATAATATTTTCTCTTTGGCGGACAATAAGTTGCGGTAATGTTGGCTTAGAAGATAATATTTTCTTCCTCCGCTTTCATGCAGATTTTAATAGGATATCGTATCTCGCAATTCATAGCGGTGATCTTTCTTTTATTTATGTAGACACCGTAGGCTTAGTAGGCTACCAATTCCACAGGATTGGTGGATTTCAACCTGCAGATTTTAAGAAACCTGGGCTGATTATGTTTCCATGATCTATTTGTGCAGTTGCAACCTGCAACACTTTTGTTTACTTCGCGCATGAGATTTCCTATTGATCAGGTTTTAATATCAGGTATGTGGCAAGCAAGTTAATTAGCCCATGTCTTTTCTCAAAGCAATTAAACTAATCCTTTGATGAAAGTATACTTTTTACAATTCTAACTTCCTGAAGTTGCCTGCTGATACATAAGCCCACATGTCTCTGTCATAATCAGCCAAGACATAGTTGAATGGGACAAATATATTGAAGAGCTTGTAGATATAATTATGAGGTTTGATACGTGAAGAGCACAAATACGCATAAAAAACAACAGTAGACAAATGCAAATAGCAGTAGAAGTAATATGATGAAACTTTATGCTCTAAACACACAAAATGGCTTCAATTCTTGAGTTAACAATTTTGTAGTGTAAAAAAATGAATGTGGTCCTTTCTTTTGTGAAGATAATTGATTTTTTAAACTTATATGACCACATAATTCTTGCAGTAGCTTGGCAGCCTTTTGTTGGTCTCTCTTACAGCCATGATGTTAGCAACTTTTGTTTTCCAGTAATTTTTGTTTTGTAGTAACTTTTGTTTTGCAGCTATGTTCTATTCTATATTTAGATGCAGCCATTTTTAGATGCATATTGTTCTTTTATTAATCCATGATCTTTTAGTCTAATATTTATCAGCCTTCAGCGAAACAATAAGCCTTTTTTTCAGGAGATCTTTGAACTTTGGCAACATTTTTGGATCCTAACCGGGAAAATAAAGTTGGCCAAGCTTACTACCCATGCCATAGAGCTACAGGTCCGCACACTTGCTAACAATATGCTCTATACCAACAATTCTTGCATCCTCTTTTCCATATATAGTTTTGTGATTTTTTTCTGGTGATTCTTTAGTGGTAATCTTGCTCCTACATATGATATCTGTCTACCTTTATTGTAGAATTGTTTAATACGTCCTGAAAACACTTGTTTAATACGTCCTGATCAAGTTGAAACGTAAATATGCAGACATCCGTCAGAATTTAATTAGTGGAGCAATTGACACGAGGTTCTTGCAAAAGTTTCTAGAGAAGAGGTGGGCTTTTTTGGCGACTGCGTGGGCTAAGAAGGATGCTCGATTCATGAAGTAGAATAGGAGATATCCTGTGTCTATCCAACTTGGATCCTGTATCCGTTGTTTCCATTGTTGTAACTTTAAGTGATAAGGATGTTTCGTCTATTATCATGTATAAGATTGTGTTGGGATCAAGTTTGTCTATGTGTATGAATGTTTTGTTTTCAAGGATGCTTGTAAACAGTGTTTAAGGATATTTTAGGTGACACCTAATAAATATATTTATTCGTCAAATTTCTGTTTATATGTTGCTTATGTGTGGGAAAATGTGTGATGAGCTAAATTTCTTCGAGATAAATTTATTTGAGAATTTTTTCCATATCTGCTACAGTAATAGTAGCTTAGGCTATAGATGCAAATAAATTGTCTCAAATGGTACTTTTCACTATTTTTCCTATGTTTAAAGTTAAGCAGCATTGAACTATCTAGAAGTTCATTTATCTGAAACTCGGTAACTTCAATTTGAAACTTGGTTACTTTGATGTAACAGGAAAAATAAGACATAAGGTTATTGGGATCTGAAGTGAAAAGAGCAAGAATAAGGAGGCCAACATTGCCTTCAAGTCAATATATCGTTGCATTTAGATTATGTATAATAGGTGTTGTGAGGAGTAGATTACACAAGTGTTGCAAAGATGTCGCATCCGAACCAACCATCGCGGAAAGGAAAAGAAGGTTACAATATGCTATCCCTTTAATATTAAGTAGACAAAAAATTACCATCTTCATATCAGAGATACTAATTGACATTAATGTGGGCTGTGTTTTTGAATTATTGATTGACCAGTCGTTCATGAGCACCGGGCTTCCAAACAATCCCGCGCCAGCTATGTGCCCCGTCCTCCTACTGGGTTTTCCATACATGAGCCTTCAAGCACTCCAGTTATTTCATCATCCGATGAAGAAGAGGGAGATACTGAATTTTGTACTCCATACACAACTGAATTTCATAGCAACCACAACAACACCGTGATACTACGGGGCGAAGGTTCAAATGGTATACATTTTGACTGTAGCACAATATAATGTTGCCATCTGGTTTCATGCCTAATTATATTTGTAAATGTGGTAGGTAGTAAACATGTCAATGATGTCATGGGAAGTTCAGTTACGATGATGACCGACCAAAGGCAACATGTTGCAAACATTTTAGAAGAAAGAAATCGAGCAAGACGTGAACGAGATAGAGCTCGAAGAAATAGTTTGACAACCGAGCAAAAGGAGGAGATTAATGCACGTAGAAGAGCAGCCCGTCAAAACAAAGATTTAAAAAAAAGGAGGAGATTAATGCAAGTAGAAGAAGAACCCGACAAAATAAATCTCTGGATGAGAGGAATGCACGACAAAGGGAAAACTTGAAAAATATGTCCGCCAAAGAGAGACAAGAGATGAATGCCAACATAAGAGGACGCATGCAGAGCTTACCTTGCCATAAGAGGGAGGAGTTGCTAGCTAAGCGCAAGGCAAATGGCGTGGCTAGGCGGAACACCCCTTGCACTGACTCCATCGCAATGCCATGCCCAAATACAACTCCTTTGGCAACAGTGAACCTAGCCAAAAAGGGAGCTGCTTTACCTCCTGCCTCCCCTTCACAGAGCACGTTAGACTACACCATTGGAAGCAACGGTAATTCTTCCATATTTACTCTTCTTCTTATGGTAATATATAATCAGTGGACCATTACTTATGGGCTCGAAAAATGTTACAGATGACATGGAGGCCTTCCTTAGCAGACTCATGGATGATAATGCCATCCCCGACGACCTCATGGACGAGGAGTACTACCTATATGCTACTGAAGGTATGTCCACTCGGCTTTCCACATGCCCACTCTGCTATAGAGAAATAATGTGAACATTCGTTTTGACATGCTTATGCCTGTAGGTTCCGATGCTGATGACATGGAACTATATGAATCGTCAGACTTGTCCGGGACGAGCTCTGCTGATCCTTTTGACTTTGTGTATACGAATCTCCCAGAAAGCACGGACATTTTGGAGGAAGTCCCAAATTGCAAATTCTGCAATGCCAAGAGGTTCGAGCGTGAGCCCCCTGGTTTCTGTTGTCTCAAAGGGGATATCAAGTTGTCTGAACAAGAACCTATCCCGGAGCTGATGAGGTTATGGTCAGCTACGGTGCATCGGCATTTCGACAAGATCCGATTCTTCAACGGCCACTTCTCCTTCACAACACTTGGCGTAACCCTTGATATGATTGCACCAATATGAGGTCCGGGTTTACATTTCGAGCGAGTGGATCGGTGTACCATAATGTCCATTCGTTTGGGCGGGGCTCTCGTCCGATCATCTACATTTTGTACTTCGATGATGATCCTAGCCGATCCATCGCAAAGGAAGCCACCGAGCAACTCGACCGGGATGTTGTCCGAACTTTGGAACATCATGAGACAAAACCCCTACTCCCAGCAATTAAGGAGTTTGGGTGCCCATAGGGACAACCTCTAGGATTATCGGATAGAACTAAACACCGACCAGAAGCTAGACCAACGGACATACAATCTACCAATCTCGTCCGAGGTGGCTGCCATATGGGTCGAGGGGAGCGACCTGGCGAATAGGTTCAAACGTAGCATTACCCTCCACGGGAACAACAACGAGAGGTACAGCATACAAGCCACACAGGGGTGCTATGACCCTCTCTCGTACCCTCTCTTCTTCCCGAAGGGGGAGCTCGGTTGGCATCCGAATATTCCCAAAGATAAGGTGTCCTGGGACGTTGCGCAACTACCAAGAGCGGGTCATAATGACAATCAAGGTTCGCCTATTCCATATGCTTGTGCATTTATTTATAGAACATATCATTGTCTCATGTTATCTAACCTTCATTTTTTTCCATCCTTCTCACAGAGGGAGGTGGCCGTTTATGTGTCTCCGTTAGGGACTACTCTCATTACGAGCTACAAGCGTCTGGAATATTCAACCCCATACCGCTTGCATGGGCGCCTATTCCAACGAAAGAGGTGTCGACATGTACATCAAGATCGAGGCTGCAGATTAAAATGGGTCGAGGACCACCGGTAGAGATACGTGCACTTATATAAAGGCATTGTTGATAGCATCACGGCGGGAGACACGAGCTTTGTTGGCACTGTGGATCGCTTCTCCGCACATTTCGGGAGGCTTAGAGACATGAAGCGGAGGCATATGGACGCCATGGCACTGGTCCACACGTATGGCAAGCCCGACATATTCCTAACAATGACTGCAACCCAAAGCGCGGAGATACAAGATGAGTTGTTTCTGGCGGACCCCACAGGATCGGCCCGATCTTGTGGCCCGGTGTTAAAGCCAAGCTAGAGAAGATGAAAGATATCTTGACCAAGGAACATATCTTAGGTGTTGTGAAGGCATACGTCTCGTGGTAGAGTTCGGAAGAGGCTGCCGCATGCCCATTTCTGTGATCATGGATTCGAGTTATAAGCTTGTTGTCGACAGTATGACCGTGTAATATCTGCTGAGCTCCCGGACAAGCATAAGTACCCAGAGCTATACGCCATGGTCGTGAAGCATATGATGCATGGACCATGTGGCGTCCTGAAGCCCAACAATGTGTGCATGCAAGAGGGGTCATGCAAGTGCAGGTATCCCCGAGAGTTCAACGAGACCACCATACAGGGAAAGGACTCCTACCTGTTATCGGAGACGAAGGCGGTCGTTCGCGAAGGTCCGGTCGATCTTGGACAATAGATGGGTTGTGCCATATAACCCTTACCTCCTTCGTATGTTCAACTGCCACATCAACGTGGAGGTTTGCTCCAGCATAAAGGCCGTCAAGTACCTATACAAGTACATATACAAGGGCCACGATCAGACTTCTTTCAACATCGACCAACCTGACGCCAAAGGTAACATAGATGAGATCAAGAGATTCATTGATGCAAGGTGGGTTACTCCTCCAGAAGCGATGTGGAGGATATTTGGCTTCAACCTCTGTGAGAACTACCCTCCGGTCCTACAACTTCTGCTACATCTCCCGAACATGCATAGAGTCACATTCAAAGCGGGAGATAACCTGAACGAAGTTCTTGCAAGGGAGAACGCATCAAAGTCTATGCTAACGGAGTACTTTGTGGCTAATCAGGAGCACATATGGGCTCGAGATATTCTGTACAAGGACTTTCCAGGAAGTTTCACATGGCAAAGAACAGATTTCTGGCAGAAAAGGAAAAACCGATGCTTCCAAGTAGGCAGAATCGTGTCAGCCAATCCTGCTGAGGGGGAACGGTACTTCCTGAGGGTGCTTCTAAACCATGTAGCAGGAGCACGGTCCTTTGAAGACCTGAGAACTGTGGATGGTGTGCTATGTGGTAACTTTCGAGAGGCTGCCGAGAGGAGGGGTCTCATTGAGGCTGACAACACACTCGACGAGTGTCTTATGGAGTCAGCACAGTGGGCCATGCCAGCCTCACTTAGGAGGCTCTTTGCAACGATCTTGGTATTTTGCGAGCCTGGTGATGTGCGCGGTCTATGGGATAGGCACCTTGAAGAAATGTCAGATGACTTCAAGCGACGTCACACGTGCCCTATCGCGGTGGAGCAGAAGGTGTTGCTTGACATCAGGGGCATGCTGCAGTCCATGGGCAAAGACATAAAGTTGTTCCCTCTTCCGGACATCGACGAGACTTATGACAACACAGAAGGCGAGGCGAGGGAGATCATCGAGGAAACCACTATCAATGTTGATGACAACGAAAAGTCTCTATATGAATCACTAAACCTTAAGCAGAGGCTAGCATACGACGAGATACTGGCGGCACTCGACAACGACGATGGGGGTATATTCTTCGTCGATGGCCCGGGAGGCACTGGTAAGACCTTCTTATACAGGGCATTGCTCGCTACGGTTCGAGGTGAGAGAAAGATCGCGGTGGCCACGGCAACTTCCGGTGTCGCTGCTTCCATCATGCCCGGTGGTAGGACTGCCCACTCTAGATTCAAGATCCCACTAAACATTCAAGAAGGGTCATCGTGCAACTTCACCAAGCAAAGTGGGACAGCCAAGCTCTTGAGGATGGCTTCTCTCATCCTGTGGGACGAGGCCACCATGACAAAGCGGCAGGCGGTTGAGGCCGGACAACGACATGCGACATCATGGGCCGACGAGACCGACCTTTTGGAGGGAAGACTGTCGTGTTCGGTGGGGACTTTAGGCAGGTGCTTCCAGTAGTCAGGAAAGGGTCACGAGGTCAGATAGTCGATGCTACCCTGCGGAGTTCGTACCTCTGGCAGGGCATGCGCCAGCTAAAGCTTGTGGAGCACATGAGGGCGCATAATGACCCGGTGGTTTGGATTACCTTACGGGTAGGTAATGGCACCGAGGACACTGATGAGCAAGGCAACATCCAGCTCCCCGAAGATATCTGCATTCCATCTATAGACAAGGTCGCCGACATGGAGAAGCTAATCGACCATGTGTTTCCTGGCCTAGACCACAACATGACCGATCCGGGTTACATGACATCTCGAGCAATCCTCTCCACGAAGAACGACAATGTCGATGTAATAAACATGCGTATGATAGAGCGTTTTCAGGGAGAGGAGAAGGTCTACCATAGTTTTGACAGCGCAGAAGACGATCCACATGGCTACTATGCACCCGAGTTCCTGAATGATCTGACTCCTAATGGACTGCCCCCACACGCACTTAAGTTGAAGATAAACTGTCCCATTATACTGCTGAGGAACATCGACCCAGCTAACGGGCTGTGTAATGGCACAAGGCTTGTGGTCCGTGGGTTCCAGAGGAATGCTATCGACACGGAGATTGTGCTGGGACAACACGCCGGACGAAGGGTGTTTCTTCCTCGAATACCACTCTGCCCCTCTGATGATGAATTGTTCCCATTCAGATTCAAGAGGAAGCGATTCAGTCGACTTCAGTTTTGCCATGACAATCAACAAGGCCCAAGGCGAGACCATCCGGTTGTCGGCGTGTACCTACGAAGCGGTATTCTCCCATGGTCACTCTATGTGGCGTTGTCGAGCCACCAAGAGTAACATTAAGATCCTTGCCAGTCATAACAAGAGAAAGGACGATACCAAGAATTCCGAGAAGAGGAAAAGATCTGATTCCTTATTACCGATCACACAAAACATAGTATACAAGGAAGTCCTTAGCGCTTGACGTCATTGGGAAAATTTGAGCAGATTATATGACTATCATTATTATTGTCCTCTTAGTGGCGTCTTTATAAAAATGTAATGGTTGCAAACATATTTGATATATGTGCATTTGGAGTATGTCATTTATTTAGAGTTAATTTATTTTCGTGGTAAATGCTTGTATCAGTGGAGAATTGAGGTGATCGTTATTTCATGGTAATTGATGTAGCTTCTTGACAAAACCCGAATTTAGAGCCTGACAGAAACGAGCAAGATGGACACGCAATAAGACTCTCTCCATGATCGACAACAATGTCAGCATGAGTCATTCTGAAGTTAGGTGCATCTCGTTGCATTGCTTTTCTTTAGTCTTTACTGAATTATTATGAATTGTTTTGTTTCATGGATGTTGAATCTCTGAATTACGGAAACCTCAAGTTTATGATGATCGGACTGGTCTGGTGCACCCTCTATAACTAAGTCTCTTTGAATTGATCTGTGATTTGTTCGCGCTAGCTCCCGATTGCCCGTATGGTTCCTCTATGAATTCTGAACTTGTGCCTCTGTTGCTCCTAAGTTTGTGCAGGCGACGATCATGATCTATCTCCTCTCCAAGACGATGTACCTTGAGTACCGCACTATGTGTCTATAGCTATGGTATCCCAAAACTTTCGTTGCGCGAGCCACGTCCTGTTTTTGCTGAACTTTAGGTCTGTGATAGTTGAGCTAGCTGATCTTGCTTGTGAAATTCAGTTGTTGCACATATCCAGCTATTTATATTCTGAATTCTGAT
Source organism: Avena longiglumis (assembly GCA_030063025.1). Taxonomy (NCBI): domain Eukaryota; kingdom Viridiplantae; phylum Streptophyta; class Magnoliopsida; order Poales; family Poaceae; genus Avena; species Avena longiglumis. The sequence goes on along the minus strand of CP125974.1, from coordinate 183,762,359 downwards.
TTGTTGCTGCACCACGTCACAGTACTATCTCAGCTATTTTTTTATATATCACTAGCATGACCTCCAAAACATTTTTCTGGCCTCTACATTCTTTCTATGTAGGTTGTGTAATAATAAGCTACCTGATCTTGCTTATGAAAATTCAGTTGTTGCACATATATAGATTGTTCTTTTCTGAAATTGAGCAACGATGCTCCTCATCACAATTACAATCTCAGATTTTTTTCTTACATATTGTTTTGAACATTAGCGTGATCTCCAACACATTTGTCTAACCACTACATTTTTTATTCACCTTTTTAAAAATAGTAGAAGAGTAATATCATTGGTAGTCAAACCTTTTCCTTGAATGTTAGCTGGAATTTTTTAAAGTTGATTGTGTACATGAACACAGCTGGACAGAAGAGGTTCAGACGTCTGATTCAAGCTACATTAAAGACTCTTCTGTGGCGGTAATCGTTTTATGATGTAACTGGTAAATTATCTGTCATCCCAAAATTACATATGGTTGTGGCCAATGTCTCTTACTAATATTATAGCATGGTTACTGGAATGACTGCATTTGTTTCGAGACAGTTTTTTTAGCAAGAACTAGAGGGTAAACAACCCACAACATTTTATAATAAAAATAATCCAAACTCAGCCACCGGGTCTTAAAGGAAACAAAGACAAATATTTACAAAATAGAAAAAAAGACTAGCAATCTATGGTAAGCTGTCAATCCATCTTGACAAGTAAGTGAAGTGTTTGGCCTTGATCCTATGTGTATGTAGAGTCACTGCATGAATAAATATCCTCTTCCATCCTCTAAACCATGGTAAAACCCCTAACAGATGAAGTATAATCCAGTAAACATGACAATGTTCAGGGTTTACACTATAGCTCAGGGTATTGTGTTTCGGTGGATAAGCTTCAACCAAAAAAACTTTATCTTATGATATTAAGAAAATAACAAGCCTATATCATTATCATCATGCATCCACAAACTCATCCATCCTTGTGTGTAGACATGCAATCATTTCTGCATACATCTAAGTGGATCAATGAAGTAAACACAGAAAGAAGTGGCGTCGTGCTAATCATCCTTGTTGTGAATAAAATAGACCTCCTTGACCAGAGGTACGCATCTCTGAGCCATTTACTTTGAAGTCTGAACATCTGATAGCAATACCATCTATTCATTAAGGTGAGACAAAAATAATTACCACATCTGATGTACATGGAAAAAGCGAATGTCCTGCTGTAACTAGATATATGTTAAAAACATGGCATATATTTATTATTTCTGTATTGTAATGCCTTAAGATTTCAGAACACGATGTTGTCTAAAAATATAGTTATGTCTTACTGTTACATATAAACACTCTCAACACTTGTCAAATTGTAAGTTGAAAATCTAATGCTTAGTTCACACTTTTACGCCTAGGCATGTTGTCGTGATTCTTTTAGCTTTATTGTTCTATTATGCCGGAGCAGAAATTACAATGGATCTTATGTTGTCAGCTGATGTGGTGATGTTGTTTTTTTGTTCTTAGGGAAATTTGTGAAGATCCATGTGTGCTCATTCAGACTTATTAATCCCAACATATCCTTATATTGTTCATATTGCCAAAGATATGTCAGGATTGAACACAAGGATACATATGCATTATGCCTTTATGTTTGTAAAATAGTCTCACTTTCTGATATCATTTTTTTAATATTATGAACAAACTGACCAGTTTTGGGCCATCGATTCAGATTCAAGAGAACCTACTTGTGCATTTCCTATAGTTTGTTTGTTGGAAGATCCATTTTGCAGCTGAAGGAGCAACTCAGTTTTGACTATGTGTCCATGGATAATTGGCTAGATATTTTCGGAACTACGATGTTCCATGAGGATATGAGAGGAATGTAATGGAAACTGTGAAGATCAAGTCTTCACACCAGGCTTTCTACACTGGCTTCATATTTTACTTTTGGGTTGTGTTTTATCTTCACTCTATGCTTTCTACAATGCCTTCATACTTGACTTTTGGGTGGCCGATAGCTCTCCCTTATTATGTACTTTTGGTTTGGCCGATAGTACCAAACCAAATACTTACTCTGTCTCTTTACTGCAGACTTCCGTTGCATGCACAGCAAGGTCATCCAAGAGGCTAATTCAGATTGTTGTAGCTTTGATGGGTTTTTTAATCGCTATTGCAGTGTTGATTCAGTTCATTGAAGATCTTGCCATAAAGAGATTGAGTTAAATAATGAGTTAGCAGAAGAGTACTTTACATAATGTGAAGGCTCCACTCAGAAAGGGGAATACCACCTTATTTTCCAAGTCTTGGATTTGCTGAAGATGACATGTGTTTATTGGGCTAGCCTAGAAGAGCTTCAACATGAGATTCACAAGCACACTTGTTTTTTCTTCTTACATGTCGTTCAGTCAATATAGGGCTGAGGAACTTTGTACCTGCAAATATTTGCACGTTTCCTTGCATGCTTGACAGATCTCTAGCAAGTTGGACCTCCATATAAAAACCTGCTTCTGAATAGAACTATCTATCAATAAACAGTCTGTCCTTCTGTAAAATTTTCAGTAAAGTGTTGCTTCTGATGTAGCCTATTCAAAACCAGTTCAATATCTTATCTACTGTTAATTGCCTCAAAATGATGATCCAATGGAATTCTTGTCATTAATCTGTGATTCAATTACTCCCTCCGATCCATATTAATCCATATTAATTGACTTGGATTTGTCAAAACTTGGATGAACCTATATACTAAATAGTGTCTAGATTTATCCAAATCTAGACAAATATGAGTCAATTAATATAGGTCGGGGAAGTATGTTTTTTTTCTAGAATCATGGACAAATTTCAGTGGGAACACATATAACCTGATCTCTTTATTAGTACAAATTTCCTGTCAAAATTTGAGAGATTAGTAGTTTTGCTCTTGTGGGAACTGGACGTCACTAATTGACAATGATTCATTGTCTGTAGTAGCCCTCTAACAAAAACTGCTCTAGCGCTAAAAAAAAACTTAGATAAACCTGACACAAAACCTGCCTGCCGACTAAAACCTGAAGACTAAATCGCACTCACCCACGTCGCACCACGAGCGAGTCTCCTCCCTATCCCTCCTACGTCCTCGGCCAGAAAAAAAAATCCCCAGACCACGATCCCCTTCTCTCGGCCACCTCCTCCATCTCCTTCGGCGCAGGCGATCCCAACTCCTACCACGCTGGTTCCGGTAGTTGGCTTCGCCATCGCCCGTCGCGCTGCCTGCCCCATCTCGCTCCGTCCCCCTTCGACGGGCGTTGCCTCCCCATTCCCCAATCCCCCAGCCCCGCCTCTCGTTCCATGGCAACCGCTGCAGCTCCAAGGCTGAGCAACCGCCGGTCAACTCCGCGCGTGTGTAACCACAGTTTAGCTCCGTACGTGGGGACTGCCAGTCGTGGAGTACCTGGTAGTTTGGACCTCCCGCAGTACATAATGCCCCGATTCCCCAAAGTCCTTTCCCTACTCTCATCTTCTCGTCCCCTCTCTCGAATACGGCGACTGGATCAGTTGCCGCCTCTCCGACCACAGAATCGTTGCCGAAGCCGCCGCCACTGGGCACGACCCCTTCCGCCGTGGAGAAGTTAGTCTGCTCTGCTCCTCCTATGTTTTCCACGCTACTGCTTATGTTGATGATCGATTCTGCAGGTGGAGACAGGTGGTCCAGAGGCGCTTGCCAGGTAGAAAATAGAGTCCGGTGTCTGCAACCTTCTGCTCGGATCCGCTTTCTTCAGCAGGGTCATGAGGTAATGGATATTTGTGCGCATTGATCATGTAGAAACATCTACCGATGCAAAAATTGTAATCTCTTCAATTTAAATAGATAGCTTCAGTACCATGGAGTCGGTCTCTATGATTACATGATTGTGTCCCATTCTTGTTGGGCAAAAGTTGTGTTTTGTTGCTGTATTTTTAGTGGAAATGAAACTGCAGTGTTTTGTCTTTCCTCCTGAATTTTGATTTATCATTGATGCTGAACCATGCCGACCTTTTATTAACACGATGTTTTGTTTAAAGAAGGTCCTCTAATTCCCTGATGTGCTCACTTTTTTTCGAAATGGAGGTTTCGTCCCGGCCTCTGCATCAAAGTGATGCATACGGCTCCTTATTTTATTGCAAAATCTCATGGCGGTTGCTACGGTTTCTATTTTTATACCCGTGCGTTGTCCGTGTTAAACAAATCTTCCCTACTAGATTTTATTCATTTATTTGTTAGCAAAAAGTTCAATTTGCATACAGGCAGCATAGGACAAAAATAAAATACAAGAGGAAATAGACTGTGTGATTATCAGGAGGAAATAAGGATGATTTTGGGGGGCCAAGTATCAGGAGTTGGTGTAGTGAGATCATGCCAATCATAGATTTGACGAGTGTCAGTCTTCCTATCCTGTTCATGAGCCTCACTTTCCAGGTAGGTAGCCCAGCTGCCTCCCTCTCGATGAGAGGCTGCATCTATGCAGCTGTCGGCCGCCTTAGCATCAGAGGTATCCCTTGGTAGCCGATAGGAAGATCGACGATGGGGCAGCCCAGGCTCTACTTTACTAGATGATATTTATGGTCCTTTTAAATATTTTTTCTCATACTTCTGTATTGAATCGTCGTTTGCATAGCACTAGGTTGTGTTGTCCTGATATCGATCATTAGCCGGAAGATTTTTCTCTGTTTTACTATGTACAGTTTTTTTCCTATAGGTTTCGACATGACGAGGAGTAAGCAAAAATATTGAAAACAAGAAAAGATTGTTCTTAAACTAATTAGTCTGCACCTTTTTCCTGGCTTTAAAGTAACGTTGAAGTTTAGACAACGGTGTGTGCTACATTTTGCTAAGTATGTTCTCTCTCTCTCTCTCTCTCCTCTCTCTCCCTCTCTCTCTCTTCAATGTTATAAAAATCATGTGTGCTGCTATGTGGTTTTCCTTATGCCAAGCACGTTCTTAAAATTAGCCTCTAGCATAAATTTATGGAAATTGAATATTTGGGTTCCATGGTTATTCTCCAATTCAAATGCCATGATGCTCACATACGAAGAAAACACTAAGACGCACTCTATTGTAGTCTGATAATTTGATTTAGCTATCGATCCATATAACTGGTTGGCAAAATTTTGTTAGTCTGGTTTTGGGTGAGCTTATCTTGTTTCGTTGCAAGACATGGTTCTCATATTTATGCATCTGTAAATGCTTCTCAACTTAACACATGAATTAGCACGAAAAAAGATTACCATTAAGGGATGGGCTAGCAGTGGATGCCTTTCGACATGTGATATTTACTTTACCCATATGTATCGAATGCCTTAGTATGCTGTATTATGGGAGACCTGTTATAGTTACCCTTTATTTTTGACCATTTTCTTTGAGTAATAGCAAAGGTGGCACCTTCTGTCTATGAGTATATATGGATTGCCTTTTGTTTGCATTTTGCCGATCTGTTATTTTTTGGTAGAGAGAAAGACACGTTACTTGCTCCATTCTCCAAATGGTCATGAAACAGATATAATGCAATTTCCGCTATTCTTGCTTGCTAGCATGCTATTTTTTCTCAGTCAACTGCTATTTTATTTGTACCTGTTTTATCTGTTTTCAGCTATTTTTAACCACATACTGGAATTTTGAGGACAAATGAAGACAATCTTTGCCCCCACAAGAAGTACAGAACATAGATTAGTTGTTATTTGTCTATCGTAGAATTAGTAAATAATGCAACTGAAGAGGCAACGATAATATGTCTTTCTTGCTCAAATTTTCTGCGGTCATTCTAAATAGGTACTATTATCGTTGTATTTGTCTGAATTATGATGGAAGTGTGTCTATTGCATGCTTGCAGGGACATACAAGCTGTTTTAGTGTCATCTTTCTCCCAATTATAACAAATCAGGTGGCTCATAAGGATAAACTGAAGATGCAAACTCACTCTTTTTTGTTGGATTAAGGAGCAAAAGATTCACGTCATATCATCCCCTGAGAGTTTTTCTTTTCTTTACAACTTTGTAAGTCATCTGTTTTCTTTAGTTGTCTTTCATTTTTCTGATATAGTTCTACCTGAATATGACATACAACTTAACTGACATATGTATTTGCTTGCTCTTTGGGTTTTGGTTGATCCATCGATTGGTGGCGTGCAGGTGAAGGCAGTTCTGTGTCAGCGTACCATCCGAGGCACCTGCAAGGTACACGGAGAGTTCTGCCTCCGCAACTTGGTGCTTGGATCTGCTTCCTTGTTCTGGTTCAGGAGGTAACAGACATTTGTTGATGATTCGTTGTCAAAATGGCTGCAAGTTTGTGTGAAAGACTAGCTAGGTTTATAGTGTGATATGAACGGCGGTCGTGCATGTAAATTTGTTGGTTGGGTTGGAAATAGAAATGCACTAGATTATTATCACTGCAAGGGAGTAGGTATTTAAAGCATTTTCTCTGTGCCTGCTTTGGTTTCTTACAAATATATGAGATCAATTTTCTACTTGCTATTAACTGTGCACTTAATTTAAGATATTTTCTTACATGTCTAATATAAATATGTTTCTGGGTGCTTCTTATGCATGGGTATGTATACTACCTTTTATTCCCAGTTTTGGTTATCCATACTTTGTAGGGCGTGTTTGTAGTCTATAAGAAGGAAAAGGGGCATAAGTAGTAGCCAATCCAAATACCAGTTTCAACACCTTTTTTTCTCGTAACTTTTCATATTCAATATCTCACTCTTCTCTATTTCAAAATATAGATGGGAGACTTTGGAGAGTTCACTGTGATGTCAACCCCCGAGGAAGATGATGACAGTCTTTTCGGTGACCAGCTGGCGACCTTGACGTCTTTGCTTGGACTTCCACCACCAGAGTTCAGGGGCAAAGAACTCCCACCCACATCACCTGGAGATCATCGTTGGCTTATTGAGGGCAATGTGAGGGGACGACGTGTGAAGCCATATACACAAGACATAGTTTTCTACAAGGAGAGCCCCAACTGGGAGATTGGCGTAGAGATGGCCATGCAGGACGCATTGGCCCGCACTGTGCAGACTTATCGCCAGGAGATATCTCAAGATTCCGCTTTTTATGCCATAGGAAGGCGCTTTGAGGATGGGACAGCCAACAGGACTGCTGGAGATCGTGGAGGGATGGATTACGAGGTTATCCAGATGGAGGACTTGGAGTGCCACATAGTCAACTTAGAGAATAACCTTACTGCTGAGATGAGAAGGAATGAGAAATTGAGGGTTACCGTGGAAAAACTGAATCGTGTTAACACGAAGTTGACCATGGTGCTCCGTGATACGGATGACAAGGTTCTTGCAAGAGATATCGAGATTGCCCAACTGAATAAGGCATTGATGCCTAAGGAGACCTCAGCAGTCCCACAAGACCAGGAGATGCAGAATGAGGAAGAAGAACCAGAGGAGCTCATTGCTTTAATGCCAAATGGAGAGGAGTTATGGATCGTCCCTGACGAAGAGGATGCTCCCCCAAGTAATGCACGATCCCATCCACTTGGGACCATCAGCGCCAGAGCCTACCGTGCGCAATTATATAGTAGAGATTAGATAGATCACCATTTACCTATTCGTTAGATATCACCATCGTGTTAGTGTATTGCCATACCATTGTGTTAGTCTATTTCTTAGGCCCATTTTCGAAGTGACATTTCTTCTAGCTACTGTTGTTTTTCAGGCATACAAGTTTGTTTAATGTTAATTTATTTTCGTCATAAATGCTTATATTAGTGTAGCCTTAAGGTTTAATTTTTTTCCCATGGGAAGCTTCTATTGTTGTAGCATCGATGCTTTTATACTACTGAAAAAACAATCTTCTCCAATAGCCATAGAGCTGACACATGGACGTTGATGGTTGGGTGTCAACTAAAGAAAGAAGCCGATGTCTTTCTCTCTATTTTCGTTTGTAAACAAACATGGCAAGGCAAATACATATTGATTTGGACCTGCTACTACTTTGATGTTAGAGTGTATTTACATTAGATACATCATTTAAAAAGAAGTTGCAAAACCGAGTCGTAGCTCTGCAGTAGTTATCCTTGTGTTCAATCCTGTTGGCACGTTACCCATCGTTGGCCGCTGTGCATCCTCTCCTTCATGTAATTCTTAGCACTTCATTGATCAGAGCAGGGTGATAAGATGGCTGGGAGAAATCCTCGGTAGGTCTTCCATGATAACAGCCATCCTATCAGGTTTAGACTGTAATTGGTAAATCTTCTCATTGATGAAGAGCATTCACTAAGACATCCAAAGTGGAGATATCCACTGCATAAGTACCTATAAAATGATTTGAACTTAGAGGTCAACCTAGAGATATAAAAGTGATCGGAAGATATTAAGAAGATACCGAATATACATATGATTCGGAAAAAGGTCTCTAATAGACATCTACAGGAGTAGTCAAAATCTTTACTTAGAAAGGAATTTCTCCTTACGTGGAATCTTCCTAAACTTGTTTTCAATACCTGCAAATGCATACTATCAAATACACTTGCCCATGGTAAATGACCAAGTTGCATCTCTTTAGTATCCTCCTAACCCTCAAAAAAAAAAAAAAGCTCTTTAGTATCCTCCTATGTTCTATGAAATAATGATGATGTATGTTCCCAGAAAATATATGGCTCGTAGAACCATCGATATCTATTGCCTTCTTTTTTAAGGGAGTTCATACTGCTTTCACATCCAAAACTTGATGTACCTATACTACAACAAACTTACATCTTTTCCACAAATTCAATGAAGCCATTTAGCATGTCATTCAATCATATAAAAAGACATTTCTGAGACCCACACCATGTCGTGCCAGGCAACAACACAACCTCACCACTTATGTTTCACTTTTGCAGATTACAAGCGGAAACCTGATGGATTCTGTTGATGATCCACATAAATCAACAGATAAAGGCTCCAATGCCATGATGTTGGGACAAATAGACGATCCATCGAGTTCTACACAACCAATGAAGGTGGGCACGTGTAATTGGTTTCTTTTTGGTTACTAGGCATGTCGCACGTTACCATGTACTAATTTTAATGCAATTATATTATGTCTCACTGTTTTAGATCATGGAAACCCACATGGATTCTATCGATGTTCTGAATACCCCTACTGACTCTACACCACCAAATGAGGTTGCATACAAACATATGTTTTCTCTATGCATGTAGCATATACCCATATTTGAATTTTATTTCGATAAATACTGTTTCACTTTTGCAGATCGCTAGCAGGAAATTTAAGGATTCTATTGATGTTATGAAAGTACCCATGGACATATGCCCCGAGGAGATGTTGGAACAAACTGAAAATTTGTCCGATCTTACACCACTGAAGGAGAACCAGAGGTGGATGACCAATTCACAGCATAAGAAACCAAAAAAAGCAGACAAAATGGTTAACCCACAAGGTTCGTACTCCAGCTGGGGATATTACATTCTTGCTTGTGCTCCATTATTTTATTACCTAACTATTTTTTTGGTGCACTAACATGTTATGCCAGATTATGTCTGCACTTCCGAAGATATAGAATTTATCAAATTAATCATGTCCGCACCAAAAAATACGAAGTTTGTAGACATTGGTGATGCGTTCTTATCAAACGATGACTTACAGTGTCTGACACGTGGCGATGGTTTCTTGCCAGATGGTGTAAGTCAACAGCAGAGAGACCACTACTTACTAATTTAAAGTTTACAATTGTCTTAAACTTAAATGTATTTTTATGTGTCTAATTATAGGTTTTAAATGCTTATATTTACTGTATAAGTGCATGTGATCATCTGCGGGATAGAGCGGATGGAAAGGTGTATCTGGACACTACATTTTCCTCTGCTGTATTGAAACAATCAGAACGTCACCGCATCCTAAAACGGGTGCATCTTTATGTAAAGCATGACATGGTTAGAATTCACTCACTACCTATGGGTCTTATTCAATATGTTTTAAACATATGTATTTCTTAGTCTTATACAATATTTACTTCAGGTCTTATTTCCAATAAACATTAGCAAGACACATTGGTATTTAGCTGTCATCAATGCGAAAAAACGCGTGATTCAAGTATTGGACTCGCTTGGTGCTGGAATGGATCGGAGTGATCTTACTCTTATGGTAAGTAACTGTGTACTGAATTTGATTTCCTCTTAACATTGTGTTTGCCTCAATATCTAATACCTCTTTCTCGTATAAAAGTTACAGGGACTTGAGAAACATCTAAAAATTGCATCCCAGATGAAGGACTTTAACATAGGTGATAAATGGAAGGATCTCGATGTCACAAAATGGCCAATAGTAGAACATTTTCAAGAACCAACACAAACTGATGGGTATGTTGGACACTTCTTAAAGTCTCAAATTGTTATTTTTAAAACTTGTGTATTTATACACGTCCAACTGATTTATTTATGTTGATTTGTCTATACGAGAGACTAAATCAGTGTCCGGTAATCTTGTAGCGCATCATGTGGGTTATTCATGCTTAATTATATGGAATATTGGACAGGTGATATGTTGTCTGATCATGTCACTCAGGTAATTATTTTTGTTTAGGATAACATTAGTACTCGCTTACATCTTAAATAATTGTTTTAAAGAAATGTTTTTGAATACTATTTTGCAGGAAGATATGAAAGAATTTCGTCTAAAATTAGTCGTTATATTGGTAGAGTCGGAATTGAATAAGATAAAAGGAAAGCCAATATACTATCAACCTAGCAATGAAGAAAACGTGTCTAATTCTGATTGTATGATTATGGATGGTCCGGAGCTACGGGCCTTGACTAATGAAGATGAAGACAGACGCCCAATTTCGGTCCACATGATGCCCATGGATCCACGCAACTTAGTTGACGAGCTTTGCAAACATATCATGTCGATTCAAGACGCCAAATTATTAGAGTAAGAAACATGTTAAAAGGATTACTTATGATAATATGCATTGCTATAATTTTGCTATTCTTAACATTTGTATCACAGGCAGGAATGGGTGCGGAGCTCCAAACCATATCCTATAGGTCTGAGTCTTAAGAAAATTCAGGATATACTTAGAAATGAGAGGCCTATGGACAATGACTGTTTCAACTTGGGCATACGCATAGTGGCATGCGACGAGATCTTGCAGATGGTAGAGACTGATGTGCACTATATGGATCTACGTTTTTGTGTAAGTAATTGCAATCTCGTATTTTTATTGTTATAACTATATTTCTAAACAAAACAATTTTTCAGACGGCGATGGTCGATTCCACACGGGGTCCAAAGTGGCGAGTAAAGCCAAATAGTCACACACTGGCAGCGTTATTCAATAGTTGGCCTGGGATAGACTACAAAATCTCTTCACGCAAATTGGTAAAGATAATTCACTTGTCCAATATTGTCATGTTATATGTGTTTCTGATGGTTGTTACTTTAAAGGTGTTGCTCCCTTATGCTTCTGCGGGGGACTTTAACTTGTTTTCCATCGATAAACATGCCTTTTCTGTATCTATTCTGGATCCTCTTTCCGTGTTGCCATCGCCGGAGGGTAAACTGCTTCGATCTCACAACTTGCAATTGAAGTTACAAAGAATTGCATTCTACCTAAGCGATGCACTAGCATTAGCACAACCCGGCTGGGATGCCGATATATTTCTCTGGTCACGTAGATCACCAGTTGATATTCCAAAAAGTTCAGATAGGTGACTATCTCTAAACATAAACTCAAAGAGATTACTCATTTTCTTTACTATTCAACATATTGACATTCATACACAGGAATGCTTCTGGCTATTTTGTTTTTTACATTATGATCTCATGGAATGGCAAAGAATTGGTTCATCCAATATGTGCGGTGGGTATTTTACGTTGTACTTATTTATTGTTCACAAATGAAATATACATGCTACTAACAAATATTGTTGTGCAGAATGGTAACGAGTTGCGGAAGAAGTTTTTGGTACACTTGCTCAAGTATGGTGAGAATGAAGCCAAAGACAATATTCCTAGCATTGTATGGCAATATCCAAGGAACATCAAGAAGTAGACATTAGTTGATAAAAAATAGTCGAGTGTCTTATTTTATATTTAAACGATGTCAATTATATGGGTTGTTGAAATATACTTCAAACGAGGTAGGATCTTATGGGTTTATAGAATATCTGGCGGTTGTATTCAGTCCTATAAATTTTTATATGTATTCCATTAACATATTACAACAGAAAATAGAAACCGTTGCAACGCACGGGCATTCCACTAGTATGAGTTAATAGCATAGAACTACCAGTTTTAAAAAAATTTTTTTACGTTTTTTAAAAAAAAAAAAAATCACATTTGCGTGGCGTCTCGCAAAACTAAACTCGTCCTGATCGCGAATTGACACGAAAACTGACAAGACTGGCCCACCCGTTAGGCTGACGTGGCAGTGCGAGACTGTGTGCCGTCTTGCACGTAGGTCCTCAAATTTTGACAGAAAATTGAGCAGAAGTCCCTGACACTATTAAAACCTTCATAACTTTTGAATACGAATTCAAATGGAAAAAGTTTAAATACGAAAAGTGCTCAGAATTGTTTGAATCTTTTTTTAGAAACTTTATTTATTATTTTATATAATTAAAATATAAAATATATTTTATTAATTATACAAAAACTTTGGAAATTCATAACTTTAACTATATAATTCCAAATAATATAAATAATATGTCTAAATTTATTAGAAAAATCCAAGGAATCCATTTCTTATATTTATAATACATGAATCATATCCGTTCATCTCAGAAAAATGGGGAATCGAGAGGCCTACACATGATCCTGAGCGTTGGTGGCGTAGCTCGTGTCATAGGCCGGGACGTACCAAGCTAGAAGAGACCAGACCAGACCAGAATCGGACACGGCGTGGCGAACCTGACTTGACTCACGCCTCGGCGTCGATCTTGTGCATGCGTGTACAAACATATACTAGTATACCTCTTCTTTCTCCTTGTACACAATCTCATCTCAACAATAGAAACCACGACACAGAACCTGAATTATTAGTCTTGCGTTCATCTTTTTTCAGACACTACTATGCACAATATATATACGTTCATCTTCCGACCCGAATTAAGCCGATCGAACTAAGACAGCTGCTGCATCATCCTAGCTGTACACATCTCCAGCTGAGTCCGCATGCAGCGCGTTCACTCGAGGGCTAGCTAAACGCACGAGCATCAGTTTATACTGGACCACCCACGTAACTTGCGTAGCTAGGAAATTCAGACTAAAAAAGAAACGATATACTACGGCATTCAATCAATTTTTTTTTCTATTCTTGTATATTGTCGCAATTCAGTGAACAGAGAGGCGTCTGAGTTTCCGAGTCAACGCCTTCCTCATCACATGACAAACACGACAGGATCATCGTCCCGGCCGTCCGGTATGACACGAGCTACGCCACCAACGCTCAGGATCATGTGTAGGCCTCTCGATTCCCCATTTTTCTGAGATGAACGGATATGATTCATGCATTATAAATATAAGAAATGGATTCCTTGAATTTTTCTAATAAATTTAGACATATTATTTATATTATTTGGAGTTATATAGTTAAAGTTATGAATTTCCAAAGTTTTTGTATAATTAACAAAATATTTTTTATATTTAATTATATAAAATAATAAATAAAGTTTGTAAAAAAAGATTCAAACAATTCTGAGCACTTTTCGTATTTAAATTTTTTCCATTTGAATTCGTATTCAAAAGTTATGAAGGTTTTAATAGTGCCAGGGACTTCTGTACAATTTTCTGTCAAAACTTGAGGACCTACGTACAAACGGCAGACGGCACACGGTCTCCACTGCCACGTCAGTCTGACGGGTGGGCCAGCCTTGTCAGTTTCCATGTCAATTCGCGATCAGGACGAGCTTAGTGCGATTTGAGAAAACAGACGCCAAATGTGGTAGATTTTTGCTGCGAAAACGTAAACTGGTAGATTTTCGAAATTTTGCCTAAAAATTAGTAGTTCTGTGCTATTAACTCCGCTGATATGGAAGCCTTCCCGTCACCATGAACTATATTATTTCTATGGTGGCAGACCCTCCAAAATAGAAAACTGTGGGAAATGGCTTAACTTATATGTTCCTAGACCTTTTATTCAACCGGAGACAGTGTCTAACAGGATTTCCATGCCAAGATGATGCATATGGTAAATCGTAATGCCATTTATTTTCATACCAGCAAACCTAAGATGTAAACATGTGGCAGCAAACTAAGAAAACAGAAGCACCATCCTAAGCACCATCCTAATCACCATCCGGGAATCTTTTGGAACAATGATATTAATCTTGATATTCTGGGTTACTCCCGGTACCACATTGATGCATCTCTTGTTGGTATTGGTGATGATATGTGGAGGCTCACGTGTGTTTATGGAGAAGCACAACTGCAGGAGAGGTATCGAACATGGGATATACTTTGAAGGATATAAGAAGCCACAGTCAACTTCCGTGGCTTTGCATAGGAGATTTCAATGAGGTTCTGCGTTTTGATGAGCATGTTGGTGTGGGGCAAAGAACACATGCACAAGTCCAAGATTTTTGTGACGGTAGATGTGTGAGCTGATTGACCTAGGTTTCAAATGTCACTTTTGGACATGGGAGAAGAAAGTCTCGGGGGTTGTACACTAGGGTACGCCTCGACTAAATGTTGGGTTCTGCGCCGAATGGAGTGCACGGTTCCCTTTTGCATGTTTGAGCCACCCAGAGGCGGGCGGCCACCTCTAATCATTCGGCTTTGTTATTGCAGCTTAAGGAAGATGGGTTCAACAGCGAGGGGGATAGGACACAGTTTTGTCACAAGGCCATGTGGGAAATGACGATGGGCTAAAAGGCCCAGATTTTGTGATGGATGGGCCGGTCCTACGGATCCGTCGGTCAGTGGAGTAGGGAGCAAGTTGACTAAACTAGCTGAAGGTTTAGGGAAGTGGGGTGCTGACACCTTTGGCAGTGTTCGAAATGAGATTAGAAACCTGAAGAGGGAGCTTATATCATTTGGGTATCTACCTAACCGAACTAGTCCATATCAAGTGGAAATAAAAAAATCAACGACAAGATAGTTGAATTATATCATAGGGAAGAAATCATGTGGTGGCAACGATCAAGGGTGGAGTGGCTGTCGGCGGGTGACCAAAACACCAATTTTTTCTCCAGCGGGCTAGCATGAGCTGGAGGAAGAATCTGATCAAGGCCCTCGAATGCAAGGATGGGCAAATAACGGAGGATGTCAGGAAAATGCAAACTATGGCTGTTGGGTTTTATAAGGAGCTCTACACCTCCGAAGGCATACATGATACTAGATCGGTCTATCAGGCTTAGGCTTAGTCTTTCGAAGGTGCTCACAAAAATAGGATGTGCACACGTGTGTTTATAGGAGTTGTGTTTATAGGAGTGAGTGTGAGCATTTGTCCAGGCTTTCGAACAAAATAGAGCAATTGATCTGTACTATAAGATAAGCACGCTTCGCCGCATCGCCTTCCTAGCATTGTGGCAGTGCCTGGCATGTGCGATAACATATACTATAGATATGAGATTCCATATTTATGATAAGCTTGCATGATGTGAAAACACTATCAGAGAAAATGAGCTCATAAATACAACAATAGTATAAATTACAGAGCTTACAAAACAACGTTCTATTTATAGGCTGGTCAAAGAGCTGAGATAGTACATAATAATATTGTTCTTTCATTCATGATTTCTCCTCTTAGAAGATTGTACGGGCCATGTCAAGTCCAAAAAATGTTTAAAGTGTTACAACATTTTCAAAAAAAAGACTAAATCTTATGCTCTGTACCAAAAAGAAATAGGGTCAATCAAGCCGTATTACCAATTCTTAATTGGTCAATAAGTTACATAAAAAATATTGCAACTTCTGTAATCAGCATTAAGAATAATGCACTTATCTGTTCTCGCATAAAACATAGGATAAAAAGCAAGTTTGCATTTTTGGAAGGGGCATTAGTATTTTGCAATCAATCATTACTGACCATATATATATATATATACCAAAACAAAAACATAATAGGCCATGTCCCCCGGCTAGAACAACAGAGGCAATGTTTCTTGTCCATTCAGCTCATAGGATCTGAACTCCTATCAGGCAAAAATCAAGAAAGTACATGGATATCTCTGCCCATGAACATGGTAGATGAAGTCAAGGGGATCCTAAATCCAAGGGGACAAATTAATATGTGTGCTTCATATATAGGAGGAAGTCCTCCATACCAGACGACCACAACGATCTCGATAAGAACCAAGAGGCCTCTATTCTTGGTGTATGGAACTGGATCGGAATTACACATGCATAACTGAACTTTAGGAGATGGCGGGGAAAGTAGTAGGACTCAGGAGCACCTCTCCACCCTCTGAATAGACCTGTGGCGAGAGGAAAAAATCTTTAGAAGACTTGCTTTGGTTGAACACAACAGGAGAAAATCTTCTAGACAATCTCAGTTCTGAAATACAAATTTTTTGTTACTTCCATTTTATTTGGCGAGGAAAAATTGGGCATCAATTATACATGAATTTTGTGGTGATCTCGAATAACTGCCACAAGCATTAACATAAACAAATTAACCAAATTGATATGCACTACTTGGGTGTAGCCTAACTGAACCCAGAATGGTCTTGTGCATAGCTCATATATACTATTCTAAAAAACAAAGAATACTTCACATCTATTCTAAAACAACTAAGAACAATTCACATCCTATTCTGAAACAACTAAGAATACATCACCTTAGAATGAAAGTAGGCCTAATTTCTCAAAGAACTCTATTATGGAAAACAACTTAGAAGGATTATCTATTTTATACATATCAAGGACTGGATTCGTTACCCACAAACATTACAATGATCTTCTTAAACTGCTCTAAGCCCCAACACACAATAAATGTAATAAATAACCAAAAAATTTAGAAATATAGAAATTATCAACATACATGTATGGTCGTAAAGCCGAGACTGAGACTGATCCTGCCAGTGTCTTAAATTACAACTCCCTAGTGATATCATAATCTAAGTGTACAAGTTGTACCATATATTAAAATTGCAAAAATTTACTGATTTGAACTTTCTATGTAAAATAACAGAGAAAGGTGAAAAAATGTCATAACCACTTCATTAAAAACATGTTTTTTGATATTCAGTATCCTGGTCTGGACTATTTGTTAGAATTAATGAAACAGTGAAAGATTTTTTAAACATAACATTACTTATTCATCAGTATTAACATGCATAGTAAAAAAAATTATAGTTCCTGTGAAAATCTGGATGGACCAATGTTAAGAAGGCCTGAATTGGTATCTGTATGCAAATGTGTCGGTTATTGAGGCTAATATTTTAACATCATGCAAATACAACATCAACTAACTACCAGATCCATTAAGTACATTTGTATTTCTCAGCGATGAGTGCATTAGATGATGACTACAAAAAGCGATTAGTGTGTTAAAACTGAATATGTAAACGTGAAACTATAGCACTTCATGCTATTGTCGTTCCTACCAGTAGTATAGTTCTCTAGTCCATCAATTAGCATTTTCTTCAGTTAGATGAATAAGTGGTCGGTTCGGTAAGCCTGTTTCATTTGGGATCTATTTCTTGGTGTGCTTACAACACATAAAGACCACAACCTCTTTTAGGTTATCATCAACCTTCACCCAAAGAGGAGAAAAACAAACATGCTCTATAAGAGCTGATCAATTGCATAAACTTTGTTGACTCACTCCCTACACCAAACCTAACCAATGGCCTATTTATACATAGGCAGGTGTATTTTACTACCCTTGCAAAAGTGGCTATAGAACACTCTTTTATGCGTAAACACACTAACTCTGTCTGACTCACTCCCTCCACCAAACCTAACCAACGGCTCATATACAGGCAAGTGTATTTACTACCCTCGCAACAATGGTTATAGAAGAATCATTTTCTGCGTAAACACACTCAAATAAGTAGGCACTCATTATACCAGTATAAACCACATCAAATAAGAACATTTATTTATATTCTACAGCCACCCACAAAAAGAGGAGGCTAAACCACAAAAGAAAACCTAGGAAACCAGTGAAACAAACAGATAACAATGTAGCGTCAAAAAAGAAAACATGATAAGAAGAACCGAAGCACAAACGTTTCAGGTTACACAATATAATCTCTAGACATCTTAGCAGGACGACCATCCGCAAACCTGGAGGTCGAACACCTAAATAATAAAAAGCACAAGCTACAGTCAGCAAAACTACTGCGCACAATAAAACAATTATAGACTAATATAAAGAAAGGAACATATAGACACTTCACCAAAAAGGTGAGGCCTCCTTCGAAGATGGGGCCTCCTCTGGTTCTCACGCACGTTACAGCGGACAAATAAGGGAAATAGATGGCAAACAATAGAAAAAAATCCAAAGAAACGAACACTAAAACCTACAAACCAAAAAAATATCAAAAAACACCTGATGGGCGGACAGTGTGAAACAGGAGCTAGAGCAGGCAACTGCACAGATGGTGAAACCAAAGGAGTCGCTCGATAGAGTCTAACAGGTGGATGACCTCTTATAGGAACTGCAACAAGCAGCTGCAAACACACCGAAACCAAGTTGGGAGCCACACAACGGCGAAACCAAAGGAGCCATAAGACGGCACCCACCATCACCCCCTGCCATTTTTACTGTACAAAACTAAGCCATGTACCTTATGGCATCCAGATTCCAACACATCACATATCATAATTGCCTCTTGTGATGGATATATTAGATATTTTACTTTAAAAGAGAAAAATGTCTAACAGCTCTACTTGTGCCAACTTTATTTTGAAAGTCCAGGTATAACAAGTAAGAACAGAAATCAGAAATAGGCCATCTTTAAAGGGTTTTTTCTATCATTTTTTCTACCTCATAGACTTATAGGTTAGCCGGTCTAGCAAAAACATACTTGTATCACTAATAAACACTGCTATTTAAGTAATAGGTACTTAGATAGACAGTTGATGTTATAGAAATTACCAGAGTTGTGAAGAGGAGTGTCCTATTGTTGTACATAACACCACACAAATGAATAGAAGAACCTGAGTGCACATAAAATTGAAGAAGAGAAGCAGACGGTTAGAAATAACCATGGTGATGATAAGAATCAACTCAACCTTAGAAACAAAGTAAATGTTCAAAAATAAAAGGATATGACTGCAAGAAATACCTGCTTATTTAAAAACTTGAGTTTGGTCAAATCATCAACACTCAACCTTGTCTCAATAATAAAAATTTCCGTATCATATTATCATAAATTCCTGCAAGTTACAGATCCACATCAGCTGGATGTTCTATGTATCCACCAGAAAGTAGGAGTCAAGATTAATTATATGAAAATACACTGAGTAAATTGCATAAGAATGTGAAATGTATACCTTCCAGCTCTCATCAAAACTATCTTCTGCCTAGTAAAGTATGAAAGGTCGGCTTGGAGGTAGATCTTTCCTATCTTTCGAGATCCACCCTACAATATGGGGTTAAAAAGCCAAAAAAATAAGTGATTTTAGCCCTTATAAAAAGAAAACGGATTCTTGAACCTCTTTCACGCTCATGTCACGTCGAGGTACTGTAGAAAAAAGAACTGCAAAATCCGATCCAATTTTTCGTAATCGATTAGTTAACATGGTGGTTAACCATATTATGAAATCTAACAGCTCCAAGTAGAACAACAAAAGCAACTCCTGTGACCCCTTATAAATTATAGGAAGACCACAACAAAAGATATATAAAACAGAAAGGGAAAACATTTCTAATAATTATAGAATAGCAAAGTTCAGGGACCAAATTAACGTTGCATCATCGTTGAACATGCAAAATCAATTCGGATATCTTTGAAAAGTTTCAAATGTCCATTACATTTGGAGGTCTTCAAATTGATATTCAACCACTTTAGCAACATAGTATGGCTGTTTTAGAAGCCAAGTTTGAGCACATCATAATATATACCTGCACAATTTCTTCAGGCCACCGTGCATGAACAACTTCCATGAATTCACCTTCAACGACTAAGTATTGCTCTCCTACCAAGCAAGGTTGACATAATCCTAAATCCAAGAAAATACTCACTTAGTAGGCTACTCCATGATGCAGTAATTTTCTCCAGATAGAAAATCAGTTTCTGCCTGTTTCTTCTAAAGAATTATGTTAGACTCTCCAAGCTAGGTTGAGCAATCCTAGATCTAAGAAAACAACCACTTAATAAGCTATAGTATGGTGCAGTTTCTGCTTGTTTCTTCCAAACAAGTATGTTAGAATATCAAGATCCCTTTAGAATTAAATCAATCTATCAAAAAAAATTAGGAAAATATTCTCTAGGAAACCATTGAGTTTATCGAATCTCACAAGATACCTCAAACACAATCACCCATACAAAAATGAAGGGTTAGTAGGAAACCTGAAGAAGGAAGGCACCGTAAGGAAGCCATGGGTTTACTTCGAGATGTCATAGTCACCACTGCCGCCCGTGCAACTGGCCGTCGGATCTTCAATCCTCCGGATTCATGGGGGAGAGGGGTTTCCCAATTTTGTTCCTTTTCTTTCTCCTCTAAGAAAACCAAGCGGTGATGGCTCATGCCCTCTTCACGCGGCGGTCACCAGGGAGTTGTACGTGCGGCAGCGCGTCCTCCTCCCTTTCCCGGCGGGAGACGCATAAGATCTTGGCCTGGAGGAGCGTCCATGGTTCCCGGATGGAGGTGGCCTGCGAGCTCTACGAAGCACACGCCACGCCCCGCCGACCTAGCCTTGGAGCTCGACACCGCGTGCCGCCGCCGGTTCGTCATCTCAAGCCGTTCCCATGAAGTGCCATGGCAAACGAACTGCGCCGCCGCTAGTTCGTCGTCTCCGGCCATGCCCATCTGCTGCCCAATGGAGACAGGAGTTGAGAAGGATCGGCCGCTCGGCCTGAGGGCGTTCTTCTGGCTGCCTCTCGTCAAGCGGGTGAGAGCAACAACTTCAGCCCACCTTGACGGAGATGTGGTGTAGGGAAGGGTAGGAGACGGCGTGGGAGGAAGGGTGAACTGAAAAACGTGGGATGAAATCACATTAAGTTGGCGTTGGGCTGAACTTTCCTGTAACAGCAGCATGCACCACCAGTCCACCATGGGCCTGATCAAAGAACATGCCCTTCCGGGATCCAAAAAGGTCCTCCGAACTGGAGGTAAGGGGAAGGCGCAGGGAGATCAAACCCCATATGTAAATCGGCCACATCCCAGCGCAATAAATCATGAGGCAAACATTGCCAGGACATGAAGGAGACAACATCAAGAAACTGAGAAATAAAACATGTGGATGCCCCAAGCAGATCGGCAATTGAACATACAGGAAAGGCAAGGAATCAAATCGCCAGAATTTTTTGATCTGGAGAAGTAGAACCGGCGAGAAGGAAATCAAGAAACATGGATTTATTAGAAGAAAAAGACACGGGACAGTGGTCAACTCAAAACTGGTCACCTGAAGGTTATTTGGGGGAGGAGCTCGATGCCTAACGTTACCGCGACCGGCGACGGATACGGTGGCAACGAGAAGCCAGGAACCGAAGCTGATTTTCCCGTTCCTCCAAACGGAAAGATCCTCCAACTACCTCCGGCCGGACGAGCTGGCGTAGGAGGAAGAAAGAGGAGGCGTCGAGGTCGGGGCGGCAGTATAGAGGAGAGGCTGCAAGCGGCGAGAGGATAGGAATGGGGGAAAAGAGTCTCGATGTGATATGTGTTATCGCCCCGGCATGTCGCAACCCATCATCCACGGTAGCGAGAGGGAAGCAGCGACACAACAGCGCGTCCACAGGCCCACATCTAGCGGCAACACAAAGAGAGGGCCACAAGCAGAGGCCGAAGAATGTAGCGCGTACCGCAAGAGCCTCGACAATCCTTCCTGCTGCTCACGCTTAAGTCATTAAATAATGATATGGACCGTGTGCTAGCTCATGTGCCGAGGAAGGTATCCACTGACATGAACGCTATACTTACAGCAGAGTACAACTATGAGGAGATGAAAAAGTCCCTCTTTCAGATGTTTCCCACAAAAGCTGATGGTTTCCCGGCTCACTTTTTTTTCAGCTCTATCTCTGTAGAGAGATTATAGGAGATTGCACAGTTTCAATAGGGCCGGCTGTCACGTATATATATAGACAATTATAGGGTACAATCCAACGGCTATACGGAGGCCTAATGTAATACAATTACATCTCAACACCCCCCGCAGTCGAAGGGTCGGTACCGACATACAGACTGGATCGAAACTCTTCAAAGGTCGACGTCGGCAAACCCTTCGTCATGATATCCACAAACTGCTGAGAGGTCGGCACGTGAAGAACTCGAACATGACCGAGAGCAACCTGCTCGCGAATGAAGTGGATATCCAGCTCGATGTGCTTAGTACGGGGATGATGAACAGGGTTGGCAGAGAGGTAGACAACCGAAATGTTGTCGCAGAAGACAACAGTAGCCTTGTCAATATGACAAGAGAGCTCGGAGAGAAGCTGACGAAGCCAGGTGCACTCGGCGACGGCGTTAGCCACGACGTGATACTCTGCCTCTGCGCTAGAGCGCAAGACGGTGGGCTGTCTCTTGGACGACCAAGAGATGAGCGACGAGCCGAGGTAGATACAATATCCCGAGATAGAGTGCCGAGTGTCAGGGCAGCCCGCCAGTCCGCGTCAGAGTACGCCACGATGTCCAAGGACGGCGAGGCGATGATCGAGAGGTCGAGATCCATAGTGTCGCAGATGTAGCGAAGCACCCGCTTGACCGCAGTCCAGTGGGTGTCCCGTGGCGCATGCATATAAAGACACACCTGTTGCACGACATACTGCATCTTCGGTCGCGTAAGCGTCAAGTACTACAAGGCACCGACGATGGAGAGGTAGAGCGACGCATCAGGAGCCGGTGAGCCATCGGTGGCGGACAACTTGGCCCTCATGTCGACGGGAGTGGGTGCAGGATTGCAATTAAGCATCCCGGCGCGCTCGAGTAGATCATGAGCATACTTCCGCTGGTGAAGAAAGAACCCGTCTGCTCGATGGACCACCTCGAGGCCGAGGAAGTAATGGAGCGGGCCCAAGTCCTTGATGGAGAACTCTGCGTGAAGGCGATCGGTGAGCCATCGAAGGAGATCAGCGGTGCTGGCCGTCAAGATGATGTCGTCAACATAGAGCAGCAGGTAGGCAGTCTCGGTGCCATGTCGAAAGACAAACAACGAGGCGTCAGAGCGCGTAGACCGGAAGCCGAGATCGTGGAGGAATGCCGCAATGCGCTGGTACCAGGCGCGCGTCGCTTTATTTAGGCCATACAAGGAGCATGAGAGCAGGCACACATGCTCGGGGTGATCGGTGTTGATGAAGCCAGTGGGCTGCTGACAGTAAACCTGCTCGGAGAGGTGTCCATGAAGAAAGGAGTTGGAGACGTCCATCTGATGCACCGGCCAAGCTCAAGAGGCAGCGAGGTGCAGCACCGTGCGGATCGTTCCTGGTTTGACAACTGGGGCGAACGTATCCGTGAAGTCGATGCTAGCACGTTGGCGGAAACTGTGAACCACCCAACGCGCCTTGTAGCGCTCGAGAATCCCGTCAGGCCGCAACTTGTGCTTGAAGATCCACTTGCCGGTGATGACGTTGGCGCGAGGAGGTCGAGAAACGAGCTCCCAAGTCCGATTGCGCTGCAGCGCATCAAACTCTTCCTGCATGGCAGCGTGCCAGTGAGGGTCTCGAAGGGCAGCCCGAGCGAAGGTGGGCACCGGAGAGAGTGCCAACAAGGGTGCCGATGTAGAGGCCGTGCAGACGTACTCGATGGAGGGGTATCGAGTGGATGGGCAACGCACACCCACGCGAGCCCGAGTGACAACTCCCGCGCGAGCCCGAGTGACAACACCCGCGTGAGCAGGGGGCGGGGTGTCGGCGGCCGAGCTGGATGTAGAAGGCGAGGCGACGACCGATGCAGCCGGCGTCGAGGCGAAGGGCAACGCGGCTGGCGTCGAGGGCATTGAGGGCGCGGACGGTATCGACGCAGACGAGGTCGACACGCACGGTGTCGACGCGGACGGTGGCGGCACGTGCGGGCGCCGCGGAGCGGCAGGCGGGCACCAAGGCGGGCGCGGCGAGGGCAGCCCGACGTCATCTAGGGGAGGCCTCAAGCAAAGCCGCAGGTGTCACCGAAGGGGTCGCCAAAACTCCCTGCTAAAACGGAAAAACCAGCTCATCAAAGTAAACGTGCCTCGAGGTGATTACGCGATGAGAGACTTGATCGTAGCAGCGATAGCCCTTGGTGTTGGAAGGATAGCCGAGGAACACACAAGGCAAGGAGCGGGGGACGATCTTATGGGGCGCAGTGGTCGTGGTGCTAGGTTAGCAGAGGCATCCAAAGATGCGGAGATCGTCATAGGACGGAGGTGTACCAAAGAGGAGATGGTGCGGCGCGTATTGTCAGCGTGAACGACATGGGTGAATGTTAGAAGAGTAGCAGCGGCGAGGGCATCCGTCTAGAATCGTGGAGGCATATACGCGTGGAACAAAAGGGTGCAAACACAATCGTTTAGAGTGCGGAGGATGCGTTTGTAGGGGTTCGTAGCATGGAAAACAAAAAATTTCTACTGCATGCACACAAACAAGCGAAGATCTATCTACTAGATTGTAGCAACGAGTCGATAGAAGCACTCACCCTCGAAGGTTCCAAAGCGGTTAACAAGAGCAGATTCTCGTGGGTGATGTAGTCGTACACTTTTCGATCTCAATATCGCGTAGACGATCCATCCGGCGCTGCGTTTCGGCAGCGGTTCCGCAGTCAGTCACACGTTCGGTACTCGATGAAGACCTTCCTCTCCCTTGTTCTAGCAGGCAGCGAAGGTTGTAGTTCTCCCCTCGCGATCCCGGCAGCACGATGGCGTGGTGACGGAAGTAGAGGGAAGATCCCGCAGGGCTTTGCCTAAGTCGGTGCGAGTTATGGTGGATCTAGGGTTTCCCAGTGATCTAGGGTTTAGAAGACCGGGAGGAGGAGGTGTCGGTGGCGGCTAGGGAGGCGGCGACGAGGGCGGCGCACGGGTGTGGGGAGGGCTAGAGCTTGTGTGCTTGGGGCAGCCCTCCCCCTCTATTTATGAGAGGGGCAGCCTTGGGAGGGGTGGGTTTGAATCCAAACCCAAACCCAAGTTAGATTGAGAGAAGGACTCTTTCCTTCTTCCACTAGAAAACCATTGTTCCAGATTGAATTTTCAAACTTCCTTGCAAATGCCCAAACCAAGTGACCTAGGATATGATCCAATCATTCCACTTATCCATGACATATACATGGTCCATTCCCCTTCCGGATCGGTGAACCTTCTAGACCCTTCTAGAACCTCTCCGATGAAAACATCAGAATCTTTTCCGAACTCCGGAATCGGACTTTCCTTATATGAATATTATTCTCCGGACCATTCCGGATCTCCTCGTGATATCCCAGATCCCATCCGAGACTCCAAACAACATTCGGTTTCCCTACTAACATTCCATATCTACTAAACAACATCGAATCCTTAAGTGTGTCTCCCTAAGGTCCGTGAATTATGCGGACATGACCGAGACACTTCTCCGATCAATAACCAATAGAGGAATCTGGAAATTCATATGGCTTCCACATATTTCTACGATTACTTTGCGATCTAATGAACCACTTACATACGATACCAATTTCCCTTTGTCTCACGATAGTTTACTCATCCGAGGTTTTGATCGTCGGTATCTCTGCATACCTAGTTCAACCTCGTTACCGATAAGTACTCTTTTCTTGTTCCCGTGATATGTGATCCCTTGTGAGCCAGTCACATGCTTGCAAGCCAATTGGATGACATTCCATCGAGAGGGCCCAGAGTATATCTATATGTCATATGGATGGAAAAATCCCACTCTTGATCCATGTGCCTCAACACATACTTTCTGAACACTCAATGCCACCTTTATAGCCACCCAGTTACGGTGTGGTGTTTGATGTCATCAAAGCATCCTTCCGGTGATGGTGATTAGCATGATCTCATGGTCGAAGGAATTAGGTTACTATGTATCAGAAAGTTTATAGCAAATGAACTATTGAAATGACTTGATCTTAATGCTACGCTTATCTATAAGAGTATGTCCATCATACCATTCTCCTAATTATATGATCTTGTTGTCAACAACTTCTCAATGCTCATGATCAGGAAACCACGATCATCTATTAACCAACAAGCTAGTATTACAAAGAGGCTTTACTAGGGACTCTAATTTAGTTTACAAATCACGCAAGTATTAATGTTTCCAGTTAATACTGTTATAGCATGAATGTAAACATTTATCATAAACACAAAGATATAATAATAACCACTTTTATTATTTCCTCTAGGGCATATCTAAAATAGTCTCCCACTTGCACTAGAGTTAACTAATCTAGGTTACATGGTAATATACCGAACACCCATGGCGGTTTGGTGCTGGTCATGGTTTGCCCTCGGGAGAGGTTTAGTCAACGGATCCGCCACATTCAGATCTGTGTGTACTTTGCAAATATTTATGTCACCATCTTGGATATGCTCTCGAATAGCATGAAAACGTAGCTTGATGTGCTTCAGCTTCTTGTGTGACCTTGGTTCTTGCGCATTGGCTATGGCGCCCATGTTATCACAGTAGATAGACATTAGGTCCAACGCACTTGGAACCATACCGAGCTTTGTAATGAACTCCTTCATCCATATCGCCTCTTGTGAAGCCTCTGAAGTAGCTATGTATTCCGATTCAGTTGAAGATCTCGCCACAACGCTTTTCTTTGCACTCCTCCAGCTAACTGCTGCACCATTTAAAGTAAATACGTATCCAGATTGAGATTTAGAATCATCCGGATCGGTGTTCCAACTAGCATCGGTGTAACCATTAACAACGAGTTGTTCATCACCTCCATAAGAAAGAACCATATCCTTAGTTCTTCTTAAGTACTTAAGGATGTTTTTGACTGTTGTCCAATGATCCACTCCTGGATCACTTTGATATCTGCTAGTCAAACTAACAACATATGCAATATCGTGTCTAGTACATAGCATGGCATACATAAGAGATCCTATGGCTGAGGCATAGGGAGTCTTACTCATCCTTTCTCTATCTTCTGATGTTGCGGGACTTTGAGTTTTACTCAAGGTCGTATTGGGCAACATGGGCAAGAACTCTTTCTTGCTATCTTCCATTCCAAACCTCTTTAGAACTTTTTCCAAATATGTACTCTGTGACAATGATATTAGGCGTCTCGATCTATCTCTATAAATCTTTATGCCTAATATGTAAGATGCTTCGCCAAGATCTTTCATTGAAAAACTATTATTCAAATAATCCTTGACACTATTAAGAAGGTCTACATCATTCCCAATCAACAATATGTCATCTACATATAGTATTAAGAATGCTACAGAGCTCCCACTCACTTTCTTGTAAATACAAGCTTCTCCATAAGTTTGTATAAAACCAAAGCTTTTGATTACCTTATCAAAACGTTGATTCCAACTTCGGGATGATTGCTTCAATCCATATATGAACCGTTGAAGTTTGCATAACTTGTTAGCATCTTTAGGATCGACAAAACCTTTGGGTTGCATCATATACAAATCTTCATCAATGTCTCCATTGAGGAACGTCGTTTTGACATCCATCTGCCATATCTCATAATCATAATATGCAGCGATTGCTAACATAATCCTCACAGACTTTAGCTTCGCTACTGAAAGTCTCATCATAGTAAACTCCTTGAATTTTTCGAAACCCTTCTGCGACAAGTCGAGCTTTATAGACAGTAACATTACCATCAACATATGTTTTATTCTTGAAAATACATTTGTTCTCGACAGCCTTCCGGCCATCCGGTATGTCCACCAAAGTCCATACTTGGTTTTCGTACATGGATCCAATCTCGGATTTCATGGCTTCTTGCACTTTATTGGAATCTGGGCTCATCATCGCTTCCTCATATGTCGCAGGGTAATCGGTGTTGTCCACCAACATGACACTCATAACGGGATCATACCAATCAGGAGTGGTATGAGTTCTCGTTGACCTACGAGGTTCTGTAGTTACTTCAACTGAAGTTTCATGATCAACATCATTAGCTTCCTCTCTTATTGGTGTAGGTGCCACAGGAACTACTTCCGGTGCTACGCTACTCTCAAGTTTGAGATAAGGTTCAACAACCTCGTCGAGTTCTACTTTCCTTCCAGTCACTTCTTTCGAGAGAAACTCCTTCTCTAGAAAGGATCCATTCTTGGCAACGAAAATTTTGCCCTCTGATCTATGATAGAAGGTATACCCAATAGTTTCCTTTGGGTATCCTATGAAGACGCATTTTTCCGCTTTGGGTTCAAGTTTGTCGGGCTGTAACTTCTTTACATAAGCTTCGCAACCCCAAACTTTAAGGAACGATAATTTAGGTTTCTTCCCAAACCATAATTCAAACGATGTCGTTTCAACGGATTTAGATGGTGCCCTATTTAAAGTGAATGCGACTGTTTCTAATGCATAACCCCAAAATGATAGTGCTAAATCTGTAAGTGACATCATAGAACGAACCATATCTAAGAGAGTTCGATTACGACGTTCGAACACACCATTACGTTGTGGTGTTCCCGACGGTGTCAATTGTGAAAGTATTCCGCATTTCTTCAAATGCTCGCCAAACTCGTAACTTAGATATTCACCTCCACGATCAGATCATAAAAATTTAATCTTCTTGTTACGTTGATTCTCTACCTCACTTTGAAATTCCTTAAACTTCTTGAAAGTTTCGGACTTTCGATTACGACGTTCGGACACACCATTACGTTGTGGTGTTCCCGATGGTGTCAATTGTGAAAGTATTCCGCATTTCTTCAAATGCTCGCCAAACTCGTAACTTAGATATTCACCTCCACGATCAGATCATAAAAATTTAATCTTCTTGTTACGTTGATTCTCTACCTCACTTTGAAATTCCTTAAACTTCTCGAAAGTTTCGGACTTATGTTTCATGAAATAGATATACCCATATATACTCAAGTCATCCGTGAAGGTAAGAACATAGCGATAACCACCCGATGCTACACTCATTGGACCACACACATCAGTATGTATGATTTCTAATAAGTCTGTAGCTCGCTCCATCATACTAGAAAATGGAGTCTTAGTCATTTTACCCATCAGACATGCTTCGCATCTTTCAAGTGATTCAAAATCAAGTGATTCAAGAAGTCCATCGGAATGGAGTTTCTTCATACGCTTCACTCCAATATGACCAAGACAACAGTGCCACATATAGGTCGAGTTATCACTCAATTCAAACGTTTAGCTTCAATGTTATTAATGTGTGTATTACCACAATCGAGATTCAATAAGAATAGACCATCTATCAAAGGTGCATGTGCATAAAACATATTACTCATATAAATCGAACAACCATTATTCTCGGACTTAAACAAGTAACCGTCTCGCAATAAACATGATTCGGATATAATGTTCATGCTCAACGCAGACACCAAATAACAATTATTTAAGTATAAAACTAATCCCGATGGTAGATGAAGAGGTAGCGTGCCGACCGCGATCACATCAACCTTTGTTCCATTTCCAACGCGCATCATCACCTCGTTCTTCGCTAGCTTTCGCAAAGACACTGCTTCGAGTTACAAATATGAGCAACCGAACTAGTATCAAATACCCAGGCACTACTACAAGTACTAGTGAGATACACATCAATAAAATGTATATCGGATATACCTTTCTTCTTGATGTTGTCGTTCTTCAAAGCCGCCAAGTACATAGGGCAATTCCGCTTCCAGTGACCTTCTCCCTTGTAGTAAAAGCACTCAGTATCAGGCTTAGGCCTAGCCTTGGTCTTCTTCGCCGGCGCGGTAACTTTCTTACCGCCCTTCTTGAAGTTTCCCTTTTTCTTAGACTTGCCTTGCTTCTTGAATTTGGTGGTCTTATTGACCAACAACACTTGGTGCTCTTTCTTGATCTCCACTTCTATAGATTTTAACATGGACAAGAGTTCGGGCAACGACTTCTCCATGTTTTGCATATTGTAGTTCATCACAAAGTTCTTGTAACTTGGTGGTAGTGATTGGAGGACACATTGAATCCCCAAAGCATTAGGAATAACTATACCTAAGCTTTGAAGCTTGCTTGCGTGCCCAGACATCTTAAGCACGTGCTCACTGACGGAGTTGCCCTCTTCCATCTTGCAGTTAAAGAACTTTTCAGAAGCCTCATAACTCTCAATTGACATGTGAGCCTCAAATATCATTTTGAGTTCACGGACAATATCATGTGGGTCATGGTTCTCAAACCTTTTCTGAATCTCCGATTCCAAACCATACAAGATAGCACACTGAACTGTGGAGTGCTGATTCTTCCGAGCAAGGAAAACATTCTTTACCTCATCGAGCATCACCGCAGCGGTCACCCAAATGTGCATCCAAAGACATAGGTTAAATTACCAGCATTGAGGAGAATCCTCAAATTGTGGAACCAATCCGCGAAGTTGCTTCCATTGTTTTTCAACTCTTCTTTCTCTAGGAACGCATTAAAATTGATGGTAGGGGCCGCCATTGATCTTCGAACATATTTGCAATAGTTTAGACTAAGTTTATGACAAATTGAGTTCTAATTAATAGTTAAATTAATCTAGGTGAACTCCCACTCAAAACAATATCCCTCACATTGCTTTAGTGATCACACTAACCAAATCCACCACATCAAATCCGATAATCACGAGAGTTGATGTAGCTTCAATGGCGAACAATCAACATGTTCATCATATCTACTATATGACTCATGCTTTACCTTTCGGTGATCCGTGTTACGAGACCATATCTGTACATGCTAGGCTCGTCAAGATCAAACCTTAGCTTCCGCACGAGCAAATCTGGCGTGCTCACGTTGTATACACTCGCAGAATCTAACACACCCGATCATCACGTGGTGCTTCGAAACAACGAGCTTTAGCAATGGTGCTTACTAAGGATCAACACTTCATAACTTGAAATTTTTGTGCTTGACGGATCATCTTATAATGCTACCGTCGCAAACTAAGCAATACAAGATGCATAAAAGGATTAACATCACATGCAATTCATAATATGTGATATGATATGGCCTTTCTTCTTGTGCTTCCGAACTCCATCTTCAAGCATGAACATGATCTCCATCATCACCGGTATGGCGTCAAGGTCAATGGCGTCGTTTCATGGTTGTCGTCCACCAGCATCAACTATTACAACTACTTTGAATAGACATGCAGGTCTTAACGGAATTAAAAGACAACCATATGGCTCCTGACGGTTGCCGACTTACAATAAGGAACATTGCATACATCATATATAATCACAATCATGTCCATATCACATCACAACACACCCCTGCAAAACAAAGTTAGATGCCTCTAATTTTCTTTGCATATTTTACGTGGTTTGGGGATTTCAATAAGTGTTGTTCTAACTTACGAACAAGAACCACAGCGTTGATGTTTGAACTATCAAGTGCCCGTTGTAAATTGATTCTATACTATGATGGGAGATATAGAAACCCGCAAATCCACTTATGCAATACAAGTTGCATGTTAAGCGCGGAGCAAGTCTCATGAACGATGTCATGTGAGGTTAGCCCGGGCCACTTCATCCCATCATACCGCAAGATGCAAAGTACACAAAAAGCAATTGATAATAAAAGCACCACCGCCCACAATGACCATTGTGTTCTACTCGTGCAAGAGATCTACATATAGACATGGATCTGATACCACTGTAGGCGTTCGTAGCATGGAAAACAAAAAATTTCTACCGCATGCACACAAACAAGCTAAGATCTATCTACTAGATTGTAGCGACAAGTCGATAGAAGCACTCACCCTCGAAGATTCCAAAGCGGTTAACGAGAGCAGATTCTTGTGGGTGATGTAGTCGTACACTTGCCGATCTCAAGATCGCGTAGATGATCCTTCCGGCGCTGCGTTCCGGCAGCGCTTCCGCAGTCGGTCACACGTTCGGTACTCGATGAAGACGTTCCTCTCCCTTGTTCCAGCAGGCAGCGGAGGTTGTAGTTCTCCCCTCGCGATTCCGGCAGCACAACGGCATGGTGACAGAAGTAGAGGGAAGATCTTGCAGGGCTTCGCCTAAGCCGGTGCAAGTTATGGTGGATCTAGGGTTTCCCGATGATCTAGGGTTTAGAAGACCAGGAGGAGGAGGAGGTATCGGCGGTGGCTAGGGCGGCGACGAGGCGACGGCGTCGGCGCTAGGGCGGCTGCGGGTGGCGTGGCTGATGGCGCACGAGTGTGGGGAGGGCTAGGGCTTGTGTGTTTGGGGCAGCACTCCCCCTCTATTTATGAGAGGGGGGCAGCCTTGGGAGGGGTTGGTTTGAATCCAAACCCAAACCCAAGTTGGATTGAGAGGACTCTTTCCTTCTTCCACTAGGAAACAATTGTTCCAGTTTGAATTTTCAAACTTCCCGTTTGACTTCAATTTAGAGCTTTAATTCTCTCTTGCAAATGCCCAAACCAAGTGACCTAGGATATGATCCAATCATTCCACTTATCCAGGACACATTCATGGTCCATTCCCCTTCCGGACCGGTGAACCTTCTAGACCCTTCTAGAACCTCTCCGATGAAAACATCGGAATCTTTCCCGAACTCCAGAATCGGACTTTCCTTACATGAATCTTATTATTCGGACCATTCCGGATCTCCTCGTGATATCCCGGATCCCATCTGAGACTCCGAACAACATTCGGTTTTCCTACTAACATTCCATATCTACTAAACAACATCGAATCCTTAAGTGTGTCTCCCTACGGTTCGTGAATTATGCGGTCATGACCGAGACACTTCTCCGATCAATAACCAATAGAGGAATCTAGAAATTCATATGGCTTCCACATATTTCTAAGATTACTTTGCGATCGAATGAACCACTTACATACGATACCAATTTCCCTTTGTCTCACGATAGTTTTCTCATCCGAGGTTTTGATC
Source organism: Avena longiglumis (assembly GCA_030063025.1). Classification (NCBI taxonomy): domain Eukaryota; kingdom Viridiplantae; phylum Streptophyta; class Magnoliopsida; order Poales; family Poaceae; genus Avena; species Avena longiglumis. Next base: position 183,729,334 of record CP125974.1, on the reverse strand, counting down.
ATCGGTATCTCTGCATACCTAGTTCAACCTCGTTACCGATAAGTACTCTTTTCTCATTCCCGTGATATGTGATCCCTTGTGAGCCAGTCACATGCTTGCAAGCCAATTGGATGACATTCCACCGAGAGGGCCCAGAGTATATATATCTGTCATATGGATGGACAAATCCCACTCTTGATCCATGTGCCTCAACACATACTTTCCGAACACTCAATGCCACCTTTATATCCACCCAGTTACGGTGTGGTGTTTGATGTCATCAAAGAATCCTTCCGGTGATGGTGATTAGCATGATCTCATGGTCAAAGGAATTAGGTTACTATGTATTAGAAAGCTTATAGCAAATGAACTATTGAAATGACTTGATCTTAATGCTACGCTTATCTATAAGAGTATGTCCATCATACCATTCTCCTAATGACATGATCTTGTTGTCAACAACTTCTCAATGCTCATGATCAGGAAACCACGATCATCTATTAACCAAAAAGCTAGTATTACAAAGAGGCTTTACTAGGGACTCTAATTTAGTTTACAAATCACACAAGTATTAATGTTTCCGGTTAATACTGTTATAGCATGAATGTAAAAATTTATCATAAACACAAAGATATAATAATAACCACTTTTATTATTGCCTCTAGGGCATATCTCCAACAGCGTTCAGCACGGCCATTTTGTTGAGAGGTGTGGGGACACGTTAGACAGAAGACGATGCCATGAGAGGCGAGGAGGGTGCAGACAGTGATGTTGCCGAACTTTTTGCCATTGTCAGTTTGGAGAGCATGTATGGGGCGACCGAATTGGATGGAGAAAAAGGAGGCGAGGGTGGAGGAAACATCTGACTTACGGCGCAGGGGAAAAGTCCATACAAAGTGTGAATAATCGTCTAAAATCACAAGATAGTAATTAAAGCCAGAATTGCTCGGAATCAGAGAGGTTGAAACATCACTATGAATTAACTGAAAAGGAAAAAATGTACCGTGGAGGAGGAATTAAACGGAAGGCGAACATGTTTGCCGAGACGACATGCTTCACAAGAATGAGCATCCGTTTTATTACATGTAAAAGAAAATCCTCTAATTATTTGACGGAGAGTGGTGAAGCTAGGATGGCCGAGGCGCGCGTGCCAGAGGTCGACACTGGCGGAGAGGGCGAGGAGGCTGGTGGTGGGGGCAGTGGTGGTGGAATATCCGACAGGGTACAGATCGCCAGAGCTGTCACTGTGGTGGAGTAGCATCCGAGTATGACCATCCTTAACATAAAAACGAAAAGCATCAAATTCCACAGTCACATAATTTTCACGAGCGAGAGAACGAACTGAGACTAAATTCTGAATTAATTCAAGAGAGACGACGATATTATTTAAAGTGAGAGGAGTGGAGTTAGAAGGAAAGGCGGCGGAGCCGATGTGAGTAATAGTAAGAGCATGACCGTTGCCAACGATGATGCAAGACAAAGTAGAAGTGGGGAAAGAGGTGGAGAGGTTACCGGGGTGAAAGGACATGTGCGCGCGCCGGTGTCCATGAACCAGTCGCCGCCGCCACCATAGGGGCCATCGGTGGGGGCAGGCTGGAGGGCAGTCAGCAGCGCGGGATCCCACTCAATCGACGATGACTGAGGCGTGGGGTAGTAGGGGGCGAAGGCGCGGTGTAGGGCGCATACGTGGTTGGCCCCGCGAAGAACGCCTGGTGGTTGGCCGGGCGTGGCCCCATGATGCCTGGATAGGAGGCGCGCGGCCCGGGCATCGTGTAGGTGTGGATGACTCCCGTCCAAGGGTTGGTGGCCGTCATCCAGGGTGGGGTCGAGGCAGGGAGAAATTGCTGTTGTCCCTTTTGTCGTCGTTTCCCCTCCTCCCCGTTTTCATGCCAATGACGACGACCATCATTTCCCCCGTTGCCGCCGTTGGTGGGAGACGGATAGGCGGGCTGCTGAGGCGCGTAGAACGTGGGTGGGGTCGGGGCCGGTGCGCGAGGCGCGAGAGGTGTTGTGGGAAATGGAGTCATGGAGGTGCGGGAGAGGCCAGCGGCGAAGACGGTGTGAGCCACCCGGGCCCGCAGGTGCTTCAGCCGCCACTCCTCGAGGCGGAGGTACGCCACGGCTTGCTCGAAGGTCAGCGTGGTGAGCAGCATGAGGTTGGAGGCGGCGTTGCTGAGGTCTTCGCCGAGTCCTGCCAACAGCGTGGAGAGGAGGATCTTGTCATTGATCGGGAACTCCAGGTCGTGTAGCTCGTCAGAGAGGGACTTGAGGCGGGGGAGGTAGTCGTCGAGGGAGAGATCATTCTAGTGGTTGACAAAGAATTCCTGCTGGAGGAAGGTGACTTGCTGGAGCTTGTTGTCGGTGAAGAAGCCGGTGATCTTGGTCCAGACCGTGTGCACGGAGTCGCCGTCCTTGACGACGGTGTGGAAGATCTCGTTGGAGATGGTCTGGAAAAACCAGCGGATGATGGTGGCGTCTATTTCCAACCACTCGGTGTCATGGGGCATGGCGAGGAGGTCGATGGTGCCATCGACGTGGTCGAGGAGATCGTACTTGCGGAAGAGAATCTCGAAGTACGTCTTCCACGGGAATAAGTTAGCAGTGGTGTGGGAGAGCTTCACTGGCACGCGCTCGGCGATGGGAACGTCGCGGATGATGGCTACTGAGGGGCCGGCGAAGGGGTTGGTGCAGCCGGAGCGGGAGGATTTGAAGGGGTCGGATTTGTCGGAGGAGGAGGCGAAACCGTCCATGGTGAGGAGGCGGCGGAAGCAGATCCGGCGACGCTTGAGGGGGAGGCGGCGGCTGGGTGGAGAGCGAGGCGGCGACACCGAAGGGAGGCGGCAGCGACTAGGTTAGGGTTGGGGAGGATCGGTTAGGCTGATACCATGTAGAGAGATTATGGGAGATTGCACAGCTCCAATAAGACCGGCTATCATGTATACATTTACAGGGTACAATCCAACGGTTACACGGAGACCTACTGTGATACAATTACATCTCAACAATCGAGATGGTGGTTCTTCCCACCATAGAGATGAAGCGACGCGGGAGACTAACATACCCCGTTGAGGAGGTTTAATCTCGTCAATGACCATTGTTATGGACTTGGGTTTTGGAGAAGATGGGGATGCTGGAGATCGCGGAACGGTTAGCAAACAAGCAACACGGGGGCACGAGGTTTACCCAGGTTCAGGCCCCCGGAGGGAAAACCCTAATCCTGCTTGTTTGCTCTGATTATGGTGGAACCGAAGGTTACAGGGGTGCGCAGATGCAATCTGGCGTGGTGGTGTGTATGCGGTGGTATGCGAGCGATTGTAAGAGAGCCTCCTCGCCGTGCCCTCCTGGCCTTTATATAGAGGCAGGAAAGTCCCAGGCACAGATCGAGTCGGTTACAGATTTTAGGGTTTGACCCTTTGAATTTTCTATCTACCCTAGTCTTGCTCTCCAAGGATCCGAAGGCGTCATGGGCCCTGGCCACCCGAAAGTCTTCATGGGCCGACGTATATTTGTCATAGGCCTTCCTTGGGTTGGACCAGGTATGCTAAGGTCGTGTACCCGTAGGGTATAACCATGTTAGTAGCCCCGAGTGTTCAGTCGAATCGTAGATTCGGATGAGGACTCTTCATTCTTTCGGGTGCGGCTATCTCTGTTTGATAGAGAATGGTTTGAGTGTGTAGGGATTGTTGATGCGTGTGCCTGACTATCCCGATGTATCAGGGTCATTTAACTGTCTTAGGACAAAACAACACGATCTTCAGATTCGAATCCCTCGACTCGAATCCGGAACAGATGCTGGCGTAATTCGACTCAGGCCGCGGAGGACTTACCGGAGTGGAATTCCAGTAAATCTAAATGATGTACCCAACGCGTCCGTCGGGATTTTCATCGTGCCTGCTGGCACAGGTTTCCACTAGTAGAGCGCAGTCGTGTGAGTTGCCAGGCCATCAGATGATACCTGTAGGTCGTATCTTTGCGTCGTAGACACAACATCCGAATTTTATCGCCGCGAAGACGTTTCGGGTGGCCAAGGAGGATGCTTTTCACTTAGCGTTAATCAGGGCAAAGTTGCCGAAATTTTTTTGCATTCTGATCCGAAGGATTGCAGTCGAAGAATTCATAGGGTGCGCGACCAGCGCTCCCTATGGGAGTAGTCCCCGAGTGTCTATTCGAGTCGTAGACTCGAGCAGAGACTTTAACTTAGCCGTTGTTTGACTCCAGGTCTGTAGGACACAAATTTTTCGGATGCTTGAATCCATCCTTCCTATGGGAGTAGCCCCCGAGTCTGTAGTGGAGTCGTAGACTCGACGTAGAACTCGAAGAATAGCTTTGTAGTGTGATATCTTGATTATTCTTCGGGTGCACGGCCAGCGCTCCTGATAGGAGTAGCCCCCGAGTAATAAATCGAATCGTATATTCGAGTGAGTACTCTTAGCTGTGTAGCCGAGGAATTGTAACCGTTTCTAGTATAGCTTTTGATGACATCAGTGCTAACGATTAGTGACCATACGCGTCTGCGGCGCCAGAGGTGACTTGACTGGACGAACATGGGTCCCACCTTCTGACCTTGAGTTGACTGGTCACGCGCGACGTGGAGATAATTACGGCATCGCCTCGATTTCCACGCGTAGTGGACGGCGTGTGAGCGATGGTTCGCTGTTGTGCTTACACGTGGACGGCTAGATCTTGCTGTTGGCTCTAGGTCTTCCCGATGGACGGTCATCGTGCGTCGTCTTCGTCCTTATAATCATTGGGGAAAAGTTAATTTGTTTTCACCGCAGCCATTCTTGTTTCACTGCTCCAATCTGCTCTGAGCTTTCTTGCTGCGCTGGAATATCCTCGAGCATTTCCTTCGTTGAACCTACGTTCTCTCCGTCCGTGCCGCCGCACCACGATGGCGAAGCCTAAGAAGTCCTCTTCTGCAGTTGGCACCAGCGCTGCCGGTGGCAAGAAAGGTTCTACCGCTGCCCGTGTCACCGACGGTGGCTGGCGGCAATCGGAGACGCGGGAGAGTGATCTCCGCAAGCTCCGTGAGCGGGGCTTGATCCCGCAGGATAGGGAGGCCGTCAAACTCCCTAGCAACGAGGTAATTCCCCGTCCCTCCGCTGGGTTTCGGGTTATGTTCCTCGCTTTTGTTCTTCGGGGCTTTTCCTTCCTAGTCCACAATTTCCTTTGTGGACTACTTTTTCTTTACGACATCCAGCTGCATCATCTTTCCCCCAACTCTCTTTTTCATATTGCTTGTTTCGTCACTTTCTGCGAGTGCTGGATCAGTATCGAGCCGCACGTTGGCCTCTTCCGGAAACTCTATTCCGTGAAGAGGCAATCTGGTTCTAATGGTGTCTATCCCATTGGGGGTTGCATCATTTCCCTTCGATCCAATCTTCTTTTCTTCTCCTTTTCTATGTCTGAATCTGTCCAGTACTGGCGGAGGCGATGGTTTTACATCCGCGACTCCATGATGGCTGGGCAGGATTTTGGTCTTGCTCCTTTCGACCCCTCCCAAAAGATCGAGCCGAAGAGGTCCTGGAAGAACCAGATCTTGGATGGCGAGGTGGCGGAGATAGAGGGGCTCTATCGTCGTGTGGAGGATCTCCAGCTGATTCCGGATAAGGAGGTGAACGGTGTGGATATCATCCGCACTTTTCTTAAACGTCAGGTGTAGCCGCTCCAGGCTAGGGCGCACTCGATGTTTCTTTATTCGGGTCGCCGTGATCCGACAAGGGTTTTGGCTGAGGAATTCTCCGAGGGGGATCTCGATGGGGTCCTTCGTCCGCTGCTGAAATTCAAGGCTGGAGAGGATCTTCCGGGGAAGTCGCTGACTTCTCCATTCTCTGCTTCTCGTCCGGTTACGCAGGTGTAGAACTGTTATATGCGCGTAGCGCTATTTTCGACTGTGTTTGGTTTTCCACCTTTGTGCTGAAATTTTGGCTATCTTTTTGTGCAGGAATTCAAGGTGCCAGGCATGTCGCCTCCATTGCCCGAAGTATTCCCGGATGCTCTGTACAATGAGGTGGTGGACTCCATGTCCGAGCTGCCGTCGGCGCGATCTCCGGCTGAAGAGGCGAAGGAGTCGAGCGAGGATCACACTCGCAAGCGGACGAGGAGCTCTAGCAAATCATCGGATGCCTCGACTCCGCCGACTCCTAGGAACCCGCTGTGCCTTGAGTGTCACAGTGATGGGCATGGGGGCTCTTCTTCTCCGATTCCTGTCGTTCTCGTGCGGGCTGTGGCACCGCACCCGCCAGCGAAGCAAAAGAAGGAAGAGAAGAAGGAAGAAAAGAAGGAAGAGAAGAACGGCAAGAAGACCCCTCCTGTTTTCGACCTTAGCGACCTTGACTCGTAAGCTTCCTCGGTTCCTTTTTGTTGTCTCTTGATTTCGCTTGATTGTTCTTGGCTGACATTTTTTATTTTGCAGCCACTCCTCTGACAGCTCCTACAGTGATGGAGCTCGAGAGATGGTGGGGGAGTCGAAGATTCCTTCTCCTCCTCCTCAGACGGTGGCCACCTCTGAGGGCGCTGCTCCGAGGTCTTCTTCGCAGGAGGCTTTGGTGGTGTTCCCTCAGAAGACTGCAGGCGAACCTTCGGAGTCGCCATCTATCCATGTAAATAATTCTGTTTTCTGCCACAGGGGGAGCCCCCGAGCCTTTTCGGATGATCTGTTGATGATTCTTTCCTTCCCACCTCGGGGGGAGCCCCCGAGCATCTGTAGGGTATTTTGTTGTTCATTTTTCCTTTGAGTCTCGGAGGGATCCCCCGAGCGTTTTCTGCATGTGTACCTTGTTTTTGCGCGTTCTTTTGGGTGTAGCCCCCGAGCCGTTCTTTTGACCGGTAGTTCTTTTTGCAGCCTTTTGTGCAAGGCGCCAACCTACTGGTGCAGCATCACCTGGCATTGGAGGCTAGCTTCAAACAGCTTCAAGGTATGTTTACGACTTGGTCTTTTTTCTTCTTATTGTATTTTTGTCCTTCGATTTGATAGGTGTGTTGCTGACTACAGAGGACCACAATACCTCTCCCCGTGAGCTTGATGCTCTCAAAAGAGCCTTGGGCAAGCGGAGAAGAAAGCTGAGGTCGCTGTTAGTGCGAAGGAGCGCCTCGAGCTGGAGCTGGCCAACGCGGCCGAGGCCAAGGAGCGCCTGCAGCAGGAATCTATGGACCGCGAAGAGCAGCTCGCCACTGCCACGGCTTCGCGCGAGAGAGAGGTAGCCGACAGGCTGATGGCGGCTGCCAAGGCTGGTTCGGTGGGTTTCTCTGTCTTCTCTTTTCGGCTTCCTTGCCTTTCCTTGTAGTGTTTTTTTATGCTGCTTCCTTTGTTTTTTTAGATGTCGCGGGCATCGAGTTTGATCGCGGTTCTCTGGAGGACGGGAGTGCTCTGGATGATGCTGTTGCGGCGGTCGAAGACCGTTGCGGTACCGTAGTCGGCTCGCTTGCCAAGGCCAAGGAGGTTCTCGGGCGCTTCTACAAGGAGCTCGTCCCCAAGGGCGTCTCCCTTGAAGATGTCGATGCCTTTGCGGAGGCTGTAACATCCCAAAAATATTAAACTAATATCATCAAACTCTAATCATCAAAATTAGGGTTAACAAAAAACGTTTCGGAATAAAAATATGAAAGCATGCATGTGTGTATGCATCCCATTTTGAATTCTTTTGAATTACCTTGTTTATGTGTTTCTTTGCTTGTAAATGGATTCTTATGTGAATTAAACATCATCTAAACAATTCCCAAACTTTTCCCAAAGACAAATATATCAAAAACAAACAAAATAAGTGAATGGTCATTTTGACCAATTTAACTCCCATGCCTACTTTGGCTGTCCCAAACTTTCAGAACTTAATAGAAACTTGTTTGGATCTTTACACCCCTTGATTATACTCATAACAAAGTATCAAGGCCCACCTTGTGATCATCCAGAAACTTTCAAATGCATAGTTTAAATGACAATTCAAAATTGAATCTTTATCATATGGGAAGATCCCACTTTTTCAAAAACCACTCAAACAAGCTCAACTTTCAAAACCCAAGCATCTGCAGACTCACCAGCACCAACCTAGCACACCCACCAAAAATCTTTTCAAAATTCAAAACTTGAATTCTTGCGGCCATTTCATCAAACACCTTGCAGATACAAATCAAACAAAATCCAAACACTATTGTGAGCAGTGATTCTTGCCTAACTTGTTCCCTCTCTGGATACCACTAGCCTTAGTAGATCATCTAACAACCTAAACTAATCTCTAGCACTACTGTAAGCTAGCCATTGTCATCAATGGTGAGCAGGCCGAGTGCACCCTTGCCACCCACATGTCGACAGCGAGCTAGGAGAAGCACCAAGCCTAGCCAACATGTCTAGGAGCAAGCTAACACCCCACCGCCACTCCCTGTCCAGCGCTCGAACCTTGCCAGCCCCTGGACCACACGCACAAACCATGCCAAGCTCGCCAGCAACCATGCCGAGAGCGCGCCCCGTGCGCCACGCTCGACAGACGCCCACAGACCGTGCTCCGCCCTCGCTGCGTGCATACGTGATCACCACCGTCCCAGCAACCCCGCAGACACGCTCGTTCACCGCCGCGCGGACCACGCATGCCGTGCGCATTAAAAACCTCCATCGGGAACGCGCAGAGCACCGCCGCGTTCCGACCAAACCGCACCACCCCATGTATTGCCACCACGTCGTTGAGCATAGCCAGGGAGCACCGCACCGCCCCCTACAGTCGCCCACGCCAATAGCCCTCTGTGCCGTCGACCACGACGAGCTCACCTTGCGCCCCGTCGGTCCCCTCTCGCCACTATAAATAGACGCCACCCCCCAGCTGAATTGAGCACACCACCTCACTCCCCTCTCACCCAGAACCACCTCACCCCGTTCCCGAAGCAAGGCGAGCAGCGCTTCACAGGAATTTCACCGGAGCCCGCCGCCTCTAGAGAAGAAGGGAGCCAGCGATTGGAGATGCCCCAGGAGAAGCTGCCAGTACCAGGAGGTTCGCCGTCGTCGACTTCGTCGTTCGCCCACCTCGCCGACCCTCACCTGAGCCCCGGTGAGCCCCCAACGACCCTCACCCGCCGCGTTAGGTTTCAGTCTCGCCGGAGTTGCCCGACGTGGACGATGACCCTCAGCTGTTAGATTAGAACAAGATCCCACGGCTCACATCGCCCCATACCGCTTCACACCCCCTCGTCTCACTGACGCGTGGGGACAGCAACTTAACCAGCCCGCGTAAGCGCTGTGCTTAGCAGGCCGGCCCAGTATCGCTTCCCGCGCAGCCCAGTCATTTGAAATTAACCTTTTCCATTTTATTTCAAACACAGTTCTGTACCTAGTTTCAAAAATCAACCCAGCTCGATTCAGTGCACCAAATTGAATGAAACCAATTTTGTTAAAAAGGTCTGGAAGTTCTGAATCCAAGCCCGTTGGATTCAAATCATTTGGATCTGTAGATCATCCTTGGTAAAAATAACAAGGCAGAAGCTTTTCTGCATTCAAACATTTTTCAAAATTAAACCATAATAGATTTTGAGTTGATTCCAACTCTCAAAAATCACATTCAACCATACCTTTCAGAATATATAAAAATATATAGGTTTACTTACAGAAATAATGTTCAAGTAATAAAAGAATGCCACATAAGCATTTCTAGTCACTTTATTTAATTAAAAACAAAAGGTTAAACCTTATTAAATTGTGACACCACTTTAAATCACATTCCCATGGACTAGAATATGTGGTGATGACATGTGTCAACATGATCCCATGTTTGGTTTGGAGAATATTAAATCCTAAGTAGTTTTTCAATGAGTAGAAATTACTTTTCTAAAAATAAAAGGAATTAAACCAAGCTTTAATATTGTAATGTTAGTGATGATGCTAGATCATCTATAGGACCCCTTTTGTGTGATGATTGCAAGTAGTTAAGTATTGTTTGGTGATTGTGTACCTCGTATTTATTCATAGACGCTAGTACCGACCAAGGATACGAGGAGGAAGGAGGATACTACGAAGAAGAAGCCGAGGAGAACTTCAACCACTGCTCTGCACAAGGCAAGCCTTACTAATCAAGTTGACCTATGCAAGCCTAATACTACTAGTTGATATTGCAAGTTAAAACTTGCAAGATACTATACCTATGCAAGCAAATACTTGCTTGTTACCATGCCCACTATATGCCTTAAAGCATATATGGTCATAACCACTTGATAAACCAATCCTAGTTTTACTTGCAAGCTTTATACTTTATTTCTTTATGAAAGCTATTACTTAGAGTTTACTTAAGTGAATTGTAGATTCTAGAAGGATAAATGAAGGTTGCATAAAGAGCATAAAATTTGGCCTAAGCTAGACAATCTTGATGTCATCTTAAGGCATGAGATTGAACTTAGTTAAAACTCCACTTGTTTACCACCCCTCATTAGTACTTACCCCCACTTGTAGATGCTAGTGCTAAGCATAAAACTTGATCAACTTTAGATGCGAATACTTGGTGGAAAAATGGTTATGAAAACCTTGGAATGATGGATCATTCTATTGAAATGTTTTGGACATGTGTTTCCGAAAACACTAGATGATTTATGGTGATATCTATGTTGAGGCATGAGCCTTAGCCCTTTATAAAATTGATGGTTGTCTGGATGCGATACCATTCCAATTTTATCGTACAACCACAATACCCGAGAATTAGGTAGGGCTTGACTGGAAACTTATATACCTTAGTATTAGTTCCCTCATGGCCAAGGTCTGAGCTGAGGCTACCTTGTGAAGATTGTCCACCTGTGCAGTACCCAAGATGACAGTTGGTCATGGTTGGGAGGCCAAACTCACAGGAGAGGTGCTTATACTAGGGCGTGTAATTGAAAGGTTAGGATTGATTATCCGCATACTGAGTATGGTGAATTCAGGATTTGTTCCTGACGGATGTATCGAATGTTGTGGTGAAAGTGTACAATCTCTACAGAGTGTCAAACTATTCGAATAGCCGCATCTGCGGTTATGGACAGTTGGAGTAGCCATACTGTTCCCTGTGAGATGTTTTCAAAATGACTTGTGAAATGAATTGAGATCTTGACTTGACCACAACAGAGTTGTGATATGGAATACAAGTTCCTACTTAGGTGTTATAAAATTTCAACTAGCATTCTGGTTTCTGAACTTAGTAGAGATAAACCTGGCTTTTTGCAAAACAACCCTAGAGCCTAGTGTCCTATATTCCAAAAACCCCTTTACTTGTTAGTATTAGTTTGCGAGTACTTAAAGAGTACTCATGGCTTTGTCCCTGGCTATTCCCGTGGCCAGACTATGAAGAGGAGTACCTGGAGGATGGACCTCAGGAAGGTTACGACAACTAGGATCATCTCCCATCGTCAGCATTGCCTGTGACCCCGAAGATGGTGCTTCGCCTACGCTACCGTTATTATTACGTATTCCGCTGCTTGTGTTGTATTCAGACTGGATCATGAGATCCTTATTTGTGTAAAACCTTATGTGTGGTTTGTAATGGATGATGTACTGTGGTCTCCAATTCTGTTATGTCTCGCAAAAATGGTAATCCTGGGATTGCGATGTATGGCATAACAGGCATCTGGGATTAAAAATCCGGGTGTTGACAAGTTGGTATCAGAGCCAACCTGACCATAGGAGACCCTAGTTAGACTGGACGTTTGAATCAAAAACTTAGTTTCAAAACCAAAGGAAGCAAATATTTATAAAAACTTATTTCCATTCTTATCACTTTGATTCTTTCACAAAAATTCATGTTCCTTAAAAACTCTTGCAAACTACATAAAATTTGACACACTTGATCACTCTACTAACTTACTCATCTTATATTCTTTTAGATGGACGTGAAGTACAACAAGTTTTACCAATCGGGAAATGGCGGAGACCTTATCTTTGAGAGGGATTTGGACCAGCTTTCGGAACTTCTGGAGCGTCCTCACCCCGAGTTCTTCGGAGCTCAGCTCAATGATCAAGGAGGAGAAGATATGCAGTGGCTAATTGTTGCAAGTCTCCGAGGAAAGATTGAACCTCCCACTGCTGAGGGAATTCAAGTCACCTTAAGAGAGAACAACTGGCTCGATGGACTTGGTGGCCATGCAGAAGCTCTTGCACGTCTGTAAGAGTATCAACCAGATCAAGGGTACTCGCTTTGAGTTTTGCCCAAGGCGTGATGCTAATGGACAACCCCTGGAAGCCCCATACCACCACGAGTTGAAGACCCAATTGGACCACCTTAGTTTCATGATGTACGATCGTCAGCAGGAGTTGGATAATTGCCGTGAATACTCCAACCACAAGTCCGCCATCATCAATACAAAGGATCAAACCATCGCCATGCTAGCAAAGGATCGCAAGTCTCGCCGTCGTCAGCTCGACAATAAGGAGCGCATCATTGCCCGTCTTCGCCACCGTATCTCGTCTTTGGAGGAGACCATCCATGAGAGAGAGACGCAGCTGGAGGAAAGGGAGAATGCCGGAGAGGATCTTTGTGCAGACCCCTACTCCTATCTCAGTGATGATGATGATTTCCTGGAAGATCAGGCTATGGATTTCTTCACCGATGAGGATGATTACGCCTTCATAGATGACGACGAGGATGATGAGGATGACGACTACACCGACTCCGAGGAGTAGTAGCACTTGAGCACTAGCGTAGTGAGTAGTATTCGGTCCCACTGTATCATAGTTTCCAGAATGGTTCTTAAAACCATTTGTTTCTCTTTGTTGTGGTGTGTGTTGTACCGTGTGCTATGAATGAATGAATGAAAATAAAGTTGCTAGAAAAATCTGAGTCAAACTTTAAAAACTTCTCAAAGTACCAGAACCTTAGAAATTTCCATATTTTCTCATGATCTTTCTCAATCTTCAGATGCCACGTGGAGGAAGTGGTTCATCCCCGGACCCGATGTTGCAGATACTGCAAATGTTGACTTCTGACCATGAAGCTGAAAGAGCCGAACGTCAAGCCAACCTAGCCACCCTGCAACAGATAGCTCAGCTTGCCCACAACAACCAAGGCCACAGAAATCAGGACAACCATGGATCTAAGCTCAAGAATTTACAAAACACCAACCCACCTGTTTTCACTAAGTCGGAAGAGCCCCTAGAAGTCGCCGGAGTGGAAGCCAACGAGAAAGTTCTGTTCGCCACCCACTATCTAGCCGGAGATGATAGAGCATGGTGGAACACTGTTCGTGCAATGACCGGAGGCCAGATGATGACCTGGGAGGAATTCAAGGTCAAGTTTAGCAGAACCCATGTGCCACCGGGTTTGATCAAGAGGATGAGAGACGAGTTCAGAGAACTGAAGCAAGGAAGGATGACCGTAGTGGAATACCGTGACAAATTCTTGTCATTAGCTAGGTATTCCCCGGATGAGATCGACACCGAAGCCAAGAAGAAAGAGAGATTCTTGAATGGTCTGCATGATGAGATGCAAACTGTGTTAGTCAATATCCCCTTTGCTGATATTGAAGCCCTGGTCGACTCTGACATCCAAATGGAAGGAAAGATCAACCAAGCCAATGAGAACTGCAAGCATCGCATGATGCATCAGCCAGGAACCCATCAGACCTCAACGTATCGCCCTAACCCATCTCCCGGATTTGCCCCGAGAACCAACAGACCCCCGATGAACCGTCCGACCTATCCCAACCGTGGAAACCCTAGGCCCGGAGGAAATAACAACAACCCCAGCAACTCTAGCAATTTCAACCGTGCCCCACCCAAGTTCAACACCAACAATGCTACCAACCCCAACCTCGCCCGAGGATCGGAAGCAATGTTGTGCTCAGAGCAAAGAAAGGACAAGTCGCAGGTGACTTGTTATGACTGTGGAAATAAAGGCCACTGTTCCAACGAGTGCCCCAACAAGAAGAATGCCACAGCCTCCAATGCCCCAGCTCAGCAGCAACATCATGTTCAGCCAGGAAGGAGATTTGCCCTAGGGAATTCACTCAACCGCAATGGTCGTCTTTTTCTCATGCATGCTGAAGAAGCCCAGGAAGCGCCAGACGTCGTGCTGGGTATGTTTTTTGTTAATTCAGTACTTGCTCGAGTGTTCTTTGATTCTGGTGCATCGCACTCATTTGTCACCGAAGAATTTGCATGCACTAGTAAAATTCAACCAACCAAACTGAAGCATGTTATGATTGTCCAAATTCCCGGATCAACCACCAAGACTAGGCAAATTTGCAAGGTCGTCCCTATCCGATTCCATGGCATAGATTTTTATGCTAATCTGATAGTACTCGGAACTAAAGGTTTGGAAGTAGTACTAGGAATGGATTGGATGTCCAAACATAAAGGATTGATTGACTTTGCCAAGAAAGTCATAACCATGACCAGTACCGCCGGAATATCAGTCGAGCATATATCTGAAACCTTACCTCGCCAATTCAAGTGCAACAAGAGTATATCCCAACCTACCATTGACCAAGTCTGGATAGTCTGTGAATACCCCGATGTATTTCCAGATGTTTTGACCGGTATTCCCCCAGATCGAGATATCGAGTTTATCATCAAACTAATCCCCGGAACAGGACCTATATCCAGAGACCCTATAGATGAACCCATCGGAACTGGCCGAACTGAATAAGCAACTGGATTCCATGTTAGAAATTGGATTAATTCAACCAAGTGCGTCACCTTGGAGATCACCTGTTTTGTTCGTGGACAAGAAGGATGGAGGTAACCGTTTGTGTACGGATTATAGGAAGTTGAATGATGTGACCATCAAGAACAAGTATCCCTTGCCCAAGATAGAAGATTTGTTTGATCAGTTGACCGGTGCCAAAGTGTTTTCTAAGATTGATCTTAGAACTGGCTATCATCAACTCAAGATTCATGCAGAAGATATTCCCAAGACTGCCTTTACCACCCGATATGGATTATACGAGTATACCGTTATGTCCTTTGGATTAACCAATGCCTCCGCTTATTTCATGAACCTCATGAATAAGATTTTTATGGACTTCCTGGATAAGTTTGTCGTTGTTTTCATCGATGACATTCTGATTTATTCCAAATCGGAAGAAGAACATGAGCTACACCTAAGGACCATTCTTGGAACCTTTAGAGAGCATCAGCTGTATGCCAAGTTTAGCAAATGTGAATTCTGGTTACAGGAGGTAGGATTCCTCGCTCACATTGTATCAGCCGGAGGAATTGTCGTTGATCCCGCAAAGGTGAAAGATGTAGAACATTGGCAAGCCCCAACCACTCAAACCCAAGTTTGTGCATTTCTCGGATTGGCGGGATATTACCGCAAGTTCGTAGAAGGATTCTCGAGTATCGCCAGACCCATGACCCAATTTCTGAAGAAGAACAAGAAGTTTGAATGGACTGACAAATGTGAAGCGACTTTTCAAGAACTCAAGAGGATATTGATTTCAGCCCCAATCTTGATCATGCCGGATATCACTAAGCCCTTCGATGTGTATTGTGATGCATCCAAGATCGGTCTCGGATGTGTGATAATGCAAGAAGGCAAAGTTATATCTTATCTATCTCGACAACTGAAACAACATGAGAAAAATTACCCACCCATGACCTCGAACTCGCAGCCGTAGTTCTAGCCCTGAAGACATGGAGGCATTACCTGATGGGAAATTGTTGTGAGATTTATTCGGATCACAAGAGCCTGAAGTATATATTCACTCAGAAGGAGATGAATATGAGACAGAGAAGATGGATTGAGCTAATAAAGGATTACGATCTGGACATTCACTATCACCCTGGTAAAGCCAACGTGGTAGCCGATGCCCTTAGCAGATTGCCATGCCGCTTGAACTCCATGATTTTAAAGGAGCAACCAAGCTTGCACAAAGAGATGGAAGCTTTTCGAATGGAATTAGTAAGTGAAGGATTTTTGGCTAGCATAGAACTTCAACCCACTTTCATCAGTCAGATTAAAGAGGCGCGGAAGGGAAATACTAGTATCGACGGAATCAAGCGTCGCATTGGTACAGGCAAAGTACCCGGATTCACCGAAGACGAAGAAGGAGTTCTGTGGTACAAAGGACGCCTTTGTGTACCAGCAGATTCTGAGTTGAAAGAAGTTATTCTGAAGGAAGCTCATGATACTCTTTATTCTATCCATCCCGGAGGAACTAAGATGTATCAAGATTTGAAAGAACAATTTTGGTGGCATAAGATGAAGAGAGAAATCGGAAGCTATATCGCCAAGTGTGATATATGTCAGCGAGTCAAGGCAGGACATCAAAGACCCGCTGGACTGTTGCAACCATTGCAGATTTCGGAATGGAAATGGGATTCCGTTGGAATGGACTTTATCACCGGATTGCCTACTTCTAGTAGGGGAAATGACTCTATTTGGGTCATAGTGTACCGATTGTCCAAAGTCGCCCATTTCTTACCCATCAAGACCGCATATAGAAGTTTGAAGCTAGCGGAGTTATACATCGCTAGGATAGTTAGTTTGCATGGAGTCCCCAAGAACATCGTATCTGATCGAGGAACTCAATTTACCTCGAGATTCTGGAAGAAAGTCCAAGAAAGTTTAGGAACCCGACTAGATTTCAGTACCGCTTATCACCCTCATACCGATGGACAAACGGAGTGAGTAAATCAAATACTCGAAGATATGCTGAGAGCCTGTGTGTTAGAATATGGATCCAAGTGGGAAGACTGTCTGCCGTTTGCAGAATTTTCATACAACAACAGTTATCAAGCCAGTTTGCAAATGCCCCCATTTGAATTCATGTACGGAAGGAAGTGTCGCACCCCTTTGAACTGGTCGGAAGTAGGAGAGAGTCAGATTTTCGGACCCGACATCCTACGAGAAGCAGAAGAGAAGGTTCACAAGATTCGTGAGCACCTCAAGACAGCCCAATCCTGACAGAAGAGTTACGCCGACAAGAGACGTCGAGACCTCGCCTTCAACATAGGAGATTTTGTGTATCTGAAGGTGTCGCCATTGAAGGGAATGCAGCGTTTCCAACTCAAAGGAAAGTTAGCCCCCAGATATATCGGACCCTTCAAGATTCTGAACCGTCGAGGAGAAGTGTCGTATCAATTGGAACTACCTGAAGAGATGTCAGTGGTGCACAATGTGTTCCATATCACATTACTTCATAAGTGTCTCGAAGTCCCCGAGAAGACCGAAATGTTCAAGAATATCGATCATCGGACCATAGAGATCAACAATGACCTGACCTATCCCGAAGTACCCATACGCATTTTGGAAGAAGCCTTCAGAACCACTAGAACCCGAAGCATCAAGTTTCTCAAGATTCAGTGGAGCAACCACACGGAAGAGGAAGCTACCTCGGAGCGCGAAGATCACATCAGGACGGAATTTCCCGATATCTTCAAATCCTAGGTAATTTTTTTGTCCTTTTTCATATCTCGGGACAAGATTTTGTTTTAGGGGGGAAGGTTTGTAACATCCCAAAAATATTAAACTAAGATCATCAAACTCTAATCATCAAAATTAGGGTTAACAAAAACTTTTCTAAATAAAAATATGAAAGCATGCATGTGTGTATGCATCCCATTTTGAATTCTTTTGAATTGCCTTGTTTATGTGTTTCTTTGCTTGTAAATGGATTCTTAGGTGAATTAAACATCATCTAAACAATTCCCAAACTTTTCCCAAAGACAAATAAATCAAAAACAAACAAAATAAGTGAATGGTCATTTTGACCAATTTAACTCCCATGCCTACTTTGGATGTCCTAAACTTTCAGAACTTAACAGAAACTTGTTTGGATCTTTATACCCCTTGATTGTACTCATAACAAAGTATCAAGGCCCACCTTGTGATCATCTAGAAACTTTGAAATGCATAGTTTAAATGACAATTCAAAATTGAATCTTTATCATATGGGAAGATCCCACTTTTTCAAAAACCACTCAAACAAGCTCAACTTTCAAAACCCAAGCATCTGCAGACTCACCAGCACCAACCTAGCACACCCACCAAAACTCTTTTCAAAATTCAAAACTTGAATTCTTGCGGCCATTTCATCAAACACCTTGCAGATACAAATCAAACAAAATCCAAACACTATTATGAGCAGTGATTCTTGCCTAACTTGTTCCCTCTCTGGATACCACTAGCCTTAGTAGATCATCTAACAACCTAAACTAATCTCTAGCACTACTGTAAGCTATCCATTGTCATCAATGGTGAGCAGGCCGAGTGCACCCTTGCCACCCACATGTCAACAGCGAGCTAGGAGAAGCACCAAGCCAAGCCAACATGTCTGGGAGCAAGCTAACACCCCACCGCCACTCCCTGTCCAGCGCTCGAACCTTTCCAGCCCCTGGACCACACGCACAAACCATGCCAAGCTCGCCAGCAACCATGCCGAGAGTGCGCCCCGTGCGCCACGCTCGACAGACGCCCACAGACCGCGCGCCGCCCTCGCTGCGTGCATACGTGATCACCACCGTCCCAGCAACCCCACAGACATGCTCGTTCGCCGCCTTGACCACGCCTGCGTCGCATTAAAACCTCCGTCGGGCACGCGCAGAGCACCGCCGCGTTCCGACCAAACCGCACCGCCCCACGCCTCGCCACCACGTCGTTGAGCATCGCCAGGGAGCACCGCACCGCCCCCTACAGTCTCCCACGCTGATAGCCCTCTGTGCCGTTGACCACGACGAGCTCACCTTGCGCCCCGTCGGTCCCCTCTCGCCACTATAAATAGAGGCCACCCCCAGCCGAATTGAGCACACCACCTCACTCCCCTCTCACCTAGAACCACCTCACCCAGTTCCCGAAGCAAGAATTTCACTGGAGCCCGCCGCCTCTGGAGAAGAAGGGAGCCATCGATTGGAGCCGCCCCAGGAGAAGCTGCCAGTACCAGGAGGTTCGCCGTCGTCGACTTCGTCGTTCGCCCGCCTCGCCGACCCTCGCCTGAGCCCCCAACGACCCTCACCCGCCGCGTTAGGTTTCAGTCTCGCCGGAGTTGCCCGACGTGGACGATGACCCTCAGCCGTTAGATTAGAACAAGATCCCACGGATCACATCGCCCCATACCGCTTCGCACCCCCTCGTCTCACTGACGCGTGGGGAGAACGACTTAACCAGCCCGCGTAAGCGCTGTCCTTAGTAGGACGTCCCAGTATCGCTTCCCGCGCAACCCAGTCATTTGAAATTAACCTTTTCCATTTTATTTCAAACACAGTTCTGTACCTAGTTTTAAAAATCAACCCAGCTCGATTAAGTTCACCAAATTGAATGAAACCAATTTTGTTAGAAAGGTCTGGAAGTGCTGAATCCAAGCCCGTTGGATTCAAATCATTTGGATCTGTAGATCATCCTTGGTAAAAATAACAAGGCAGAAGCGTTTCTGCATTCAAACATTTTTCAAATTTAAACCATAATATCTTTTGAGTTGATTCCAACTCTCAAAAATCACATTCAACCATACCATTCAGAATATATAAAAATATATAGGTTTACTTACAGAAATAATGTTCAAGTAATAAAAGAATGCCACATAAGCATTTCTAGCACTTTATTTAATTAAAAATAAAAGGTTAAACCTTATTAAATTGTGACACCACTTTAAATCACATTCCCATGGACTATAATATGTGGTGATGACATGTGTCAACATGATCCCATGTTTGGTTTGGAGAATATTAAATCCTAAGTAGTTTTTCAATGAGTAGAAATTACTTTTCTAAAAATAAAAGGAATTAAACCAAGCTTTAATATTGTAATGTTAGTGATGATGCTAGATCATCTATAGGACCCCTTTTGTTTGATGATTGCAAGTAGTTAGTATTGTTTGGTGATTGTGTACCTCGTATTTATTCCTAGACGCTAGTACCGACCAAGGATACGAGGAGGAAGGAGCATACTACGAAGAAGAAGCCGGGGAGAACTTCAACCACTGCTCTGCACAAGGCAAGCCTTACTAATCAAGTTGACCTATGCAAGCCTAATACTACAAGTTGATTGTGCAAGTTAACACTTGCAAGATACTATACCTATGCAAGCAAATACTTGCTTGTTACCATGCCCACTATATGCCTTAAAGCATATATGGTCATAACCACTTGATAAACCAATCCTAGTTTTACTTGCAAGCTTTATACTTTATTTATTTATCAAAGCTATTACTTAGAGTTTACTTAAGTGAATTTTAGATTCTAGAAGGATAAATGAAGGTTGCATAAAGAGCATAAAATTTGGCCTAAGCTAGACAATCTTGATGTCATCCTAAGGCATGAGATTGAACTTAGTTAAAACTCCACTTGTTTACCACCCCTCATTAGTACTTAACCCCACTTGTAGATGCTAGTGCTAAGCATAAAACTTGATCAACTTTAGATGGGAATACTTGGTGGAAAAATGGTTATGAAAACCTTGTAATGATGGATCATTCTATTGAAATGTTTTGGACATGTGTTTCCGAAAACCCTAGATGATTTATGGTGATATCTATGTTGAGGCATGAGCCTTTGTCCTTTATAAAACTGATGGTTGTCTGGATGCGATACCATTCCAATTTTATCGTACAACCACAATACCCGAGAATTGGGTAGGGCTTGACTGGAAACTTATATACCTTAGTATTAGTTCTCTCACGGCCAAGGTCTGAGCTGAGGCTACCTTGTGAAGATTGTCCGCCTGTGCAGTACCCAAGATGACAGTTGGTCATGGTTGGGAGGCCAAACTGACAGGAGAGGTGCTTATACTAAGGCGTGTAATTGAAAGGTTAGGACTGATTATCCGTATACTGAGTATGGTGAATTCAAGATTTGTCCTGACGGATGTATCGAATGTTGTGGTGAAAGTGTACAATCTCTGCAGAGTGTCAAACTATTCGAATAGCCGCGTCCGCGGTTATGGACAATTGGAGTGGCCATACTGTTCCCCCGTCAGATGTTTTCAAAATGACTTGTGAAATGAATTGAGATCTTGACTTGACCACAACAGAGTTGTGATATGGAATACAAGTTCCCACTTGGGTGTTATAAAATTTCAACTAGCATTCTGGTTTCTGAACTTAGTAGAGGTAAATCTGGATTTTTGCAAAACAACCCTAGAGCCTAGTGTCCTATTACAATAACCCCTTCACTCGTTAATATTAGTTTGCTAGTACTTAAAGAGTACTCATGGCTTTGTCCCTGGCTATTCCCGTGGCCAGACTATGAAGAGGAGTACCTGGAGGATGGACCTCAGGAAGGTTACGATAACTAGGATCATCTCCCATCGTCAGCATTGCTTGTGACCCCGAAGATGGAGCTTCGCCTACGCTACCGTTATTATTACGTATTCCGCTGCTTGTGTTGTATTCAGACTGGACCATGAGATCCTTATTTGTGTAAAACCTTATGTATGGTTTATTATGGATGATGTACTGTGGTATCCAATTCTGTTATGTCTCGCAAAAATGGTAATCCTGGGATTGTGATGTATGGCATAACAGGCATCTGGGATTAAAAATCCGGGTGTTGACAGAGGCATTGTCAGCCGAAGCACCTGTGGCGTACAAGCGCAAGCAGAAAGGCATTGGTGCGTCCGTCGGGCTGGCGATGGCCCTGGCTTCTGGAGCGGAGCTGGATCTTCCTCAGGTCACCTCTCGGATGCCCACTGCTACGGACGGATCCGAGGTAGCCTTTGCCATCTATGCTGTGCGCTGTAAACATTATGGGCCGAAGTTGATTGACTTGCTGGCTGAGTACGCGTTGAAGCAGCAGGGAGAGGCCAAGGGGAGACAGTCCGGATCCGAGGCTACTCAGGATGCAGCCTCTTAGATCTTCTAGTCGTAGGATAGATTTTGTTTCCATCTTGTGTAACTATGTTTATGAACAATCCCTGCGCCACGTAGTGGCTTTTTGCTGTACATAATGAATTTCCGAGTTCTGAGTTCATTCGTCTGATTGTTCATATCCTTGTCTTCTTTTACTCTAGGATCCTTCGGGTGATGACCCCGCTGACACTTCATCTGCACCACAGCTGCGGCCATCCTTGGATGGTGCGTCGCAGCTTGTGTTTCTTCAAGACTGCATCCGTAGTCTTGAGGGGGAATTGGTTGGAGTGCGTGGCCATGCTGATGTTTGGAAGTCGAAGGCGAAGCGAGGCGCTGCCCGAGAGGAATTTTTGATGGGGGAGTTGCGTCGTCTGGCCGAATAGCTTGAATGTGAGTTTTTCGAGATGCTGCTCATTGTTTCGGATGCGCCTGTTGGCCTTGCATCTTACCTTTGCAAGTATTGCAGGTGCTAACCTTTCTCGGAAGGAGGAAAAGGAGCGTGTTGCTGTTCGGATTAACTGCTTGACCCAGCAGGACATGGAGGTCGGCGGGTTCTTCTGGATGGACCGTGATCGTGCCATGGTCCTCACGACAATGCAGGATCGTGTCTAGCAGGTATCGCGGGTGCTTCGTCAGGTGCAGTATTCGTTGGCATAAGTTTTGCATGTGATGTTTCCGCTGGATGGGGCGACGTCGACTCTCTCTGGCCTACTGATGAAGTTTCGAAACGTTCGCCATGTCAAGGAAATGGTGCGGCATCAGCTTGTTGCGGGGGTGAAGGCCACACTTTCCCTTGTGCGGTTGCATCGTCCCGATGTAGATCTTTCTGCTGTATCGGATGGGACGCCTCTTCGTCCGGATGGTGGTGAGTGGGATATGCGTCCACATTATGCGGCTGTAAGGCAGTATGCCGAACAGATTGTAGACCTGTTTGAGCAGCGTACGTAGGTTATTGTGCGGAATAGGTAGAACCTGTAAAAAGGTAGATATAAAATTTGTATATATGCAACTAGGCGTGTTGTGCCCTTTAGTACTGTAAAGGTTTATTGTTGTGTAGCACGTGGTTCTCTGTTTGTTTACGTGTCCTTTTCGTTAGCCTGACGTGGTCAGCTACTCAGGATGCACGTGCTATTCCCAGTCGACGAAGTCGTGAGGTAGGGGGAGCCCCCGAGTGTGTTTGTAATATGGAGTAAAATGTAAATGTTGAACAAAAATTTTTGGGGCGAGACACTTAGCTTTATTCATATCATAAGGAAGATGTATATAGTTCGGCTGAGTAGCCTTGGCTGAATAGCCTTATTGAAAGTAAAAGAGGGGGGTAGCTAGGGGTAGAATCGTCGCAGCTGCGCGACGTTCCATGGGTTGGAGTATGCGACTCCAGACTCCATGTGCTTGAGGCGATAGGCGCCACCTGGGATGACTTCAGTGATAATGTAGGGTCCTTCCCATGGTGACTCGAATTTCTTCGATCGCTCTTGCTTGAGTCGCAAGACTAGGTCTCCTTCGACGAAGGACCTTGGGCATAGCTGTTGGCTGTGGTAGTTGCGGAGACTCTGTTGGTACACCGCTGATCGAGCTGCTGCTATGTCACGTGCCTCGTCGAGTGTGTCGACGGCGTCTTCGAGTGCAGCCGTCGATTCGGCTTCGCTGTAAGCGATGACCCGTGGGGCCTTGTGGCGTACCTCTGCTGGCAGCACAGCTTCGGCTCCGTGCACCATGAAGAAAGGCGTGTAGCCGGTTGAACTGTTTGGCGTTGTGCGCAGGCTCCACAGGACCGAAGATAGCTCTTGTGTCCAGGCACCTGCAAGTCGCTTGAGTGGGCTCGTTAAGCGCTTCTTGATGCCAGCACCGACGAGGCCGTTGGCTTTCTCGACCTGCCCGTTCGTTTGCGGGTGCGCCACGGAGGCGTATGTGATGTTGATTCCGAGGTCTACACAGAAGTCCTGGAATTCTTTGGAGATGAAGTTCGACCCATTGTCCGTGATGATGCTATGCGGCATGCCGAACCTGTAGACAATGGACTCAAAGAACTTGACGACAGTTTTGCCCTTTTGGTTAGTTACAGGCATGGCCTCAATCCACTTGGTGAATTTGTCGACTACGACCAGGAGGTAAACGTGACCTCCTTTTGAGGATCTTGGCAGTTTGCCGATCATGTCAAGGCCCCATTGAGCGAAGGGCCAGGCCAAAGGTATGGACATGTGCTCTGATCCGGGTGCGTGCGGTTTATCAGCGAACCTTTGGCACCCATTGCATCTTCGGACGATGTCCTTGGCGTCGTTCATGGCCGTTGGTCAGTAGAATATGGCTCGTAGAGCTTTCGCGACAAGGGCGCGGCTGCCCGCGTGATGGCCGCAGATGTCCTCATGGATGTCTTAGAGGATGGTTTTGCCGTCACCGATGGTGACGCACCTTTGGAGTACACCCGAAATGCTGCGCTTGTACAGCTCGCCATTGATGAAGGTGAAGGCCTTTGACCGGCGAGATATGCGTCGGGCATCTATCGGGCTATCGGTGACTTCATGTCTATCGCCATTTGAGGTATGGTTGCGTCCAAGTTTCTTCGACTGCCATGACCTGCATCAGGTTGACCACAGCGACCTCTGTGTCGAGCTTTTTGGGTGATCCCTTTGGGAATTTCCGCTTGATGGATGGCACGCAGATCTGTTCGACGAACACGCCTGGTGGCACCCATGCACAGGTGGAGCCGATGTTGGCAAGTTTGTCGGCCTCCTCGTTGCTTTCTCTCCCAACGTGCCGAAGTTCGCAGCCACCGAATTCTCCCTCGAGTGAGTTGTAGAGTGCGCGGTACGCGATCATGTTTTCGGCGTGTGCGTCGCACTCATTCATCGTCTGCTGGACGACGAGGCTCGAGTCTCCGTAGATGACCAGGCGCGTTGCGCCCCAGATCTTTGCCATCCTCATGCCGTGGATGAGGACTTCGTATTCGGCCTCGTTGTTGGAAGCTCGGAATTTCATCCGTAGGACGTACTTCATCTTGTCGCCCTGCGGGGGAGGTTAGTATGACCCCGGATCCTGCTCCAGCCTCGCGTTTGGAGCTGTTGAAGTGCATCGTCCATGACTGTGTCATGTCCGGTGTGTCTGGCAGCTGCAGCTCCATCCAGTGGACGAGGAAGTCTAGCAGGACCTGAGACTTGATCGCGAGTCTCTTCTCGTAGACGATGTATAGAGGTGAAAGCTCAATGCCCCATAGGGCCACGCGTCCTGTGGCCTCCGGGTTGTTCAGCATGCTGTTTAATGGTGCCTCGTTGACGACCATCACCTGGTGCTCCTGGAAGTAGTGGCTCAGCCGATGAGCCGTCATGAACACGCGTAGGCGAGTTTCTGGTAGTGAGGGTACCTCTGCTTTGTCGGCGTCAATACCTCGCTGAGGTAGTAGATTGGGCGTTGGACCCCATGGGTCTTGCCCTCTTCGGGTCGCTCGACCACCAGTACGGTGCTCACCACCTGGTGTGTAGCTGCTATGTACAGCAGTAGAGGCTCGCGCTCCTTTGGCGTAACCAACACGGGCGAGGTAGAGAGCAGCTGCTTTAGATCTTCGAATGCATGATCCGCCTCAGGCGTCCACTCGAATTTGTCTGCCTTGCGCAGCAGCTGATAGAATGGCAGGGCTTTCTCGCCCATGCGGCTGATGAACTGCTCAATGCCGCGATTCGTCCTGCAAGCTGCTGGACACCCTTGAGGTTCTTCGGCTTCTCCATGGCCATTATGGCCCGGATTTTCTTTGGGTTCGCCTCGATCCCTCGCTGGGAGATGAAGTAACCAAGCAGCTGGCTAGATGGGACGCCGAAGGCGCACTTTTCAGGGTTAAGCTTGATCCTGTAGCGGTCGAGATTATCGAACGTCTCGCGGAGATCGTCGATGAGTGTTCTCGCCTCCCTGGTTTTGATGACTATGTCGTCGACATAGACTTGGATATTGCGATCGATCTGGTACTTCAGGCATGCCTGCATGCACCGTTGGTACGTGGCACATGTGTTCTTTAGCCCGAAGGACATTGTGTTGTAGCAGAACACTCCGAACAGCGTGATGAACGCTGTTTTTCCTGATCTTCGACCTTTAGTCGAATCTGGTTGTAGCCTGAGTAGGCGTCGAGGAAGGAGAGCTTCTCGCATCCTGCCGTTGAATCAATGATTTGGTCGATCCGAGGGAGAGGGAAATGATCCTTCGGGCAGTGCTTGTTTAGCGATGTGAAGTCCACTCACATCTGCAGGATGTTCGTGTCCTTTTTGGGGGCCATTACGGTGTTGGCGAGCCACTCGCTCTCCTTGATCTCCCTGATGAAGTTTGCGTCGAGTAGTCTGTTGACTTCGATTCCGATTGCTTCGGCCCGTGGTTCGGCCAGTCATCGGATGGACTGCTTGACGGGCTTGGCGTCTGGAAAGACGTTGAGTGCGTGCTCGGCGAATTCCCTGGGAACTCCTGGCATGTCCGCAGGACACCAGGCGAAGATTTCCCAGCGCTCACGGAGGAATTCGACGAGCGTGCTTTCCTATGCGGAGATGAGATCGTTGGCGATCAGCGCCGTCTTGGAGGCATCCGTCGGGTGGACCTGCACCTTCTTTGTGTTGACGGTGGAGTCGAAGGACATATCTGGTGCGTTCTGCCGTGCGACTGGGGGTGCCCCGTTGTCCGTCACCTCACGGAGCCTTACGAGCTCCTCTTGCATGCCAAATGACTGGGAGATTCTGTTGAAGTCCCTGTCGCAGTGGTCTGATCGGGTGAAGCTCCCGTGGACCGTGATGACGCCCCTGGGTCCTGGCATCTTGAGTAGCAGGTACGCGTAGTGCGGTACTGCCAGGAACCTTGTGAATGCTACACGCCCGAGGATGGTGTGGTATTGTGATGGCCATTCTACCACTTCGAACTCGAGACGCTCGCATCGGAAGTTATCCGGCTTGCCGAAGATGACGTCGAGCCATATCTTTCCCAGGGGAAATATTCCCTTTCCTGGGACGATGCCATGAAACGTTGTGTCTGACTGTTCCAGGCTGCATAGCGGGATCCGCATTGCTGCTAGGGTGCTAGCGAACATCAGGTTGATGCCGCTGCCGCCGTCCATGAAGACGCGTCTCATCTTGAACCCTCCGATCTGCGCCTCAAGCACCAGGGCAGCATGACCTGGGCGAGGGGCCTGGCAAGGGTGATCCGAACGGCTGAACGTGATGCAAGACTCTGATCCGCTGAGGTACTCAGGGATTGCGGGTGGAGCTGTCACAACCAGGTTGATCTGACGGGTGATTTTCTTCTGCACCCTATTCGTTGGGCGCCCTTTTTGGAACATCAGTGCTCCTTTCAGCGAGGGATACCCGTGCCCACCGTTATTCTGTGCGGGTGCGATTGGGTGGTTCGGGCCTCCTGCAGGTGGCGGTGGAGGAGCTCCATGCGCGATCTCGCCTGGTGCGGGTGCGTTCCCGAATCCAGGGTTTGGGGCTTGCTGCCTCATCTGAGCCATGCTTTCGCTGAGTTTCTGGAACTCGCGGCAGTCCTTGAGCATGTGGCTTGCTTTCTTCTTACCATCCTGCTTGTCGATGTAGAAGTGGATGGTGCATGGACCCGACAGATTTTCGACGCGAGGTGCTGCCGTCATTTGCCGCCACGATCGTGTTGGCGTCCTCCATCGCGGAAATTGCTTCCGCGGTATCCGCCGCTGTTGCGGTTGTCGTCGCTGCGGCGGTCGGCGTAGCCAGCCGCGACCATGTCGGGTCAATCGCGATCGTCGTAGACGCGCGATCTTCTCTTGCTACTGCGTTCATGTTGCCGGCCGTAGTCGTCTTCTTCCTCCGAGTGCGCTCGGTGGACGGAGTCCTCACCTTCGTCCCACCTGTTGGCGATGTCCATGAGGTGGTCGAGTGTCTTGGGCTTGACGCGCCCAAGTTCTTCTTTGAAGTCCTGGCGCTTGACGCCGTCCTTGAAGGCGTCGATAGCCCTCTCTTCGGAGATGTGCGCCACGGAGTTCTTGGTGTTGGACCAGCGCAGTATGTACGAGCGAATGGATTCACCCGTCCGTTGAGTGCAGGCCCGCAACTCCTCGATCGAGGCAGGCCTCTTGCTGGTGCCTTTGAAGTTTCGACGAAATCAGACGCCAGCTCCTCCGGCTTCGGATGGATCCGAGGATAGGCTGCTCGGAGATCCGCTGTGCTGTCATTGCGGTGAAGGCATTGCATGGCGGTTTCCCTGCTTCCGCCGTGCAGCTTAACAGACGACAAGTGGTCGCTGAGCCACGCCTTGGGGTCCTGTGTGCCATCAAACTTCGGAGTGTCCGAAGGAAGCTTGAAGTATCGCGGCATCCTTGTCCGTCGAACAGATCTGCTAAAGCATCGGGCTCCGCAGAGTTCTCCTTCGTCTTCATCCATCTCGGATTCAGATGAGCATGCGCGCTTGGCGCGCGCCTTGTCGATTTTGCGCTGGGTGAGCTCGCTTCGGGCGTCGTAATCGTGGCTGCGATGGCGCGAGCTCTTGTGCCTTCGAAGAAGGTCGTTCTCTTCATCTTCGGATGAAGGCGTGGGACTGCGGTTGAATCTGACCGCAGCCTTCTTCTTTGGCTCCACAGGAGCTTCTCCGTGGAGCGTAGCTCCAACGAGTCCGAGTCCGGTAAGCGCAGACTTGTGCATGGCCCTCTTCGGGTCCCCCTCCGGAGGTGGGTGGGACGCGAGGTACGCGGTGGATGCCATGATCGCAGCTTGCGGCGTCTTCGGGATAACGTTGCCATCGGCGTCCATCTCCATGAAGGACGCGTTGAGGGCTCGGGTCACCTCGCGACGCTGTTTGGGGTCCATGTTCTCCATCCGAGAACGGTGCTTGTTGCTGTTGTTTCCATGCGAGCTGGAGACAATGACCATGGCGGACAGCGCAGCTCGTCGCGCACTGGACTCCGAAGCTGCTTGCTTGCGCTTGTCAAGCACTTCCTGCATCTTGATCTGCTTCTTGTGCTCCTCGATGAGGATCATGTGGTATGCCATCAGCAGATCTCGTGAGGCATCAGCGGGCAGGATCTTGTTGCCTGCTACGGCCTCGCGTGCTTGAGACCATCCCTCCTCGTTGAGGTGGATGACCCGATCATTGTTGTCCCCGTTGGGTGGGTGGGATTGGCTTCTTCTGTTTCCACCATTTCTGCCCTGCGGGTTGGGTGGCAGGTTGTGTTCCTGATCCTGGATGACCACGGCGCACAGGTAGCGCTCGTATATCGGCCTGCTGCTGCCGCAGCTTTCGGATCCGGAACCGTAGGTCCCTTCGTCCGATGGGGGATCGCACAGATCGGAGTTGCAGCTGCTGCTGTCATAGGACTCGTCTGTCGATGGTGATGTGCGTAGCACAGGGTGTGGAGCCCACGAAGCGGGCCTGATCGATGGCAGGGGCACCCGCTCTGGAAGGCGGAGAGTGCCGGTCTGCCCCACCTGGAAGCAGAAGCTCCCGAACAGGATCTCGAGTCCATCGCCAACGGGCTCGAAGTCCTTCATGGTGGCCGGTGAGTGGGCGGTGAAGTCGAAGGCCCCGAAGAGGAGATGACGCTCCGTCGCCGCGGAGTTGTAGATCGTTTTGGTTGGGACTGTCACGATCGCACAATCAGCGCCCCCAGTTTCCACAGACGGCGGCAATTGACGAGGTTTAATCTCGTCAATGCCCATTGTTATGGACTTGGGTTTTGGAGAAGATGGGGATGCTGGAGATTGCGGAACGGTTAGCAAACAAGCAACACGGGGACACGAGGTTTACCCAGGTTCAGGCCCCCGAAGGTAAAACCCTACTCCTGCTTGTCTGCTCTGATTATGGTGGAACCGAAGGTTACAGGGGTGCGCAGATGCAATCTGGCGTGGTGGTATGTATGCGGTGGTATGCGAGCGATTGTAAGAGAGCCTCCTCGCCGTGCCCTCCTGGCCTTTATATAGAGGCAGGCAGGTCCCAGGCACAGATCGAGTCGGTTACAAATTTTAAGGTTTGACCCTTTGAATTTTCTATCTACCCTATCTTGCTCTCCAAGGATCCGAAGGCGTCATGGGTCCTGGCCACCCGAAAGTCTTCATGGGCCGGGTATATTTGTCATGGGCCTTCCTTGGGCTGGACCAGGTATGCTAAGGTCGTGTACCCGTAGGGTATAACCATGTCACCCGTAGGTATGCGTCTCTCCTACACAAGTGGGCGCGTACGAGGTACGACCTTACATCAGTATATTAGAACACAATCATCTATACGTAATAGAAATATATTGCGACGCCTTTCGACAAGATCCAAATATATATTATTTAATTTCATCACATAGGACACTTGTCCACATACACCAATCATCAACTGGAAGTGGAATAGTATAAATCCGAGTAGGGATCAAGATACAAATATGGCATAAGATGCCTAGAACAAAGCAAATTTCAATCCACAGTTTCGTCAACAAATTACCCTCCATAGGAATAAGCCTAACAGTCTGACAAATTCCAAATGTGCAACCCTAGTACTCAGCAAATCTTTATGCATCTAAAGATAATAAACAACTATAACCGTTTTATAGACACGCTATAGCAATCATCGAACCAGATATAGACGAGAGAGCACTTAACGGTAACCAACAGATATACATAACATAAGTAAAGCTTATCCAAACCACCTTGTCGCTTTCCAAATGAGATAACAGAAGAATATCCACCCGTTAGCAATTTTATTAATGATATTGTTATCATTGCATTAATTATTACTCCTTCCGTTTCAAAATATAAGATGTTTTAAATTTGTGAAAATAATATATCTAGACTTGTTTTAGTGTGTAGATTCACTCTAAACTTGAATGAACCTAAACAGTAAAAGAAGTCTAAATACATTTGTTTTATAAACCTAAAACATCTTATATTTTGAAACGGAGGGAGTAGTCAAGTTAGACAACTTTAAAGTGCTACTTTAGTTCGAGTTGTCTATGATCGAGAAACTGTGCTCCAAGTAGTCAATAACTATAGACACATCATCTAGAGAAGCCAATATATATAAATTGTACAATGAATTATCTTTTATTGTCATTTCTAACCGTTAATGATAATTAATTATTTTTAGTAAAAAAATTGCTAAGAGAAGACATATGATACAATAAAAAAACAACCTTCTTTTATTTATAAGAGATCATCCTTTAGCTAAGAAAAGAAGACTTTTCGTTTCTTATTTCTTTTTCTCTAAAAAAAATCTAACATAACAATCATAAGGGCCTACAATGGTAGAGAAGACGGGTCTTCTTTTAGGCCTCCACATAATCTAGAGAAGACAATAAAAATAAGTCGTATAATGGGTTATCTCCTATTATTACTTTTAAGAATTAATATGAATTGTGTTAATAAGCAAAGACACATGGTACAATGGGGAAATTATTTTTCTTTTTTTATTGGATCATTTCTTAGCTAAGTGAAAGCGATGTTTTTTTAATTCTCTCTCCTTTAACTAAACAAAAATTCTACGTGATGATGCTAAAAACAGACTGACGTCACTATTGTACATGTCCTAATAGAAAACTAACGTCAAATATGAGCAAAATAAGTCATGTGAGAGACGGAGAAAGAGTTTAACGGGTTTGCGCACTTACTGGCACGCACATGTGCACGCGAGGCAGGAGACATGGTTTGTCCTTACAACTAGGTACAATCGGTTACAGGGATACGTGTGCACAAGTACTCGCTCCAATCCAAATTTAATTAATTTGGATTTATCTAAATTCAAATGTATCTAGCACTAAAATATGTTTGATACATTTGAATCTAGAAAAATCAGAGTTAATTAATTTGGATAGGAGGAAGTACAATGTTATTGTTTTCCTCTAAAATAAAATACAATGTTGTCACTACCATGTACTTTTTCTATCTAGAAATAACTGACTTAAGTTTATCTAGATTTAAATATATCTAGACGTATCTATATAAATATATTCGAATTTGGACAAACTCAAATTAATTATTCCTAAACAAAGGGAGTACTAGAATAGATAGTCATAGTGATTGCCGGAGCAATGTGTGAGCTCTGGGATCGGCTGACCCGCACGCAGCTTCTCCAAAAGAGATTTTTTCTAGATAGGTATTTCCTCGCTTTATAAATAAAGCTACATTGCCAAAAAGAAACAAAATAATTGGAAAACCTCTTACAAAGCAGATAAAGGTAAACAATAAAAACGTGAAAGACCAACACTTGCCACTGAATACAACGAGCAAAGGTTGGGGTGGATCCGGGCTCCACGACGGAGCTCCCAAGAGGGTAACACGGACCGTGCCGTCGCTATAGATACTGATGATCAAGTGTTTTTACCCGGAGCGCTAACACGAAAAAGATAACCGCAGCGGCGCCCCCAGGGGGTACCGATACCCGTAGGCATCGCCAACGTTGGCGCCGAAGCACCGAGCTTTCGCCAAAAAAACCTCTGTGCCGTCCTCATCTTCCACTCGCTCCCGCTGTTTGCGGGCCTTATTTTGGATAAACTGTACGAAAGAGAATAGAAGTGAGCTCTCATGCAAAGAGCTAGCTGTACCATGTGCTCATAAAGACTCTGTAGAGCAGTGACGGACCCAGGAAAAAACTGGAGGGTGTGCACACTTCTAATTTTTTTCACACTAGTACGATATAAATATGTAAAATGAGTAATATATATAGCTAATTGATTCACATGTTTCTCGAATGCTTTGTGTCTTCTTCAATCTCTAAAACCACCTTTCACAAAGGCATCATTGTTTTGTCAGTTACTCTCCGTCTTAAAATAGATGTCTCGGGTTTTGCAAAATTTAAATTAATCTATATACTAAATAGTGTCGAGATTCATCTAAATATTAACAAATCTGCGACATTTATTTTAAGACGTAGGGAGTACATTTTTAATTATCTGGCTAGCACTAGTATTAGGCCAACATGGTAGTAGACAGTACTCCCTCAGTCCAAAATAACTGGCTTAAGTTTGTCTAGATTTGAATATATCTAGACACATTTAGTATATATGTACGTTCTAATCTAAACAGACCCAAATCAGTCAACAGTTGTACAAAGGGACCCAAAAGTAATAAAAATTACAACTAGGTCATTGGACCACCTAGCGACGACTACAAACACTAGTACGAGCCGAAGACGCGCCGCCGTCCTCGCCCCTCTATCAGCGAAGCCGGGCAAAACTTGTCGTAGTAGAGCTTGTTGTAGAAGACAGACGGGAAGTCGTCGTGCTAAGGCCACAAAGGACCAACACACCAGAGCAACAACCATCGCCAATGATGACAACCGTAGATCGGAAGAGAGTGTCCTGGGAACAAACCAATGAAAACAAAAAAGAAGAGGATCCCGAGAGATCCGCCGGACAAACAACTCCACGCGCTCTCCGTCGGGGCTAGATGCACCACCGGAGCGAGGATAGAGCAGGAAGGACCTTATTCTGACTTCAAGACGTAGCCATCGCCTCAACACCCCGAAGAAGACATTGGAAAGCAGGTTAAAAAGTATGAAAAATCTCTCGCCGGCGAGAGGCCGTGGTCCGCCCCACCTCCATGGCCCTAAGGACACCAAAGACGGAATGGACCGACGAAGTCGCCGGCGAGAGGGACGAAACCCTAGATGGGTTTTAGCTGAAGCTCCTGTCGCCTCTCCCGGCGGCTACCCGTACGTACCGGTTGGGATATCAGACCCAAATCAGTTATCCTAGACTTTAGGGTGTAGTAGGAAAAAACCTTCAAATTCTAGGTGTGCCACGGCACACCCGGCACATCCGCTGGGTCCGTCCATGCTGTAGAGTGTAAGGTAAACCATAAACTAATAAAATAGTACTTACTTATAGCTAACTATTCGTATATATTGGCTATAGATGATACGTCTTACAACCAGCAGCAGGTTTTATATTAAACTTGCTCTAATACAGCTCCGAAGTACACAGAGCACCTCCACTCCAAAGTTCTTTTTTATGAGATTGTGATCCAGTTCAAGCGTGGGGCGGCTAGCAGCCTTTGACCTCGTCTATTGTGCATATTGGCACCTAACTTTCTAAAAGAAAGAATTTTTATGGATGGGACCATCACGTGTACTAAGCAGTGATTGCCGGCAAAAAGAAAAGTAAAATTTCTGAGTCGGGTCATTACTTGCATTTAACACATATCTCTTCATCTTGGGTTCAATAATGTATAAGCGTTGGTTCATTTTGGGTGGTTGCTTGGTTTGGTTTCTATGTTTTGGTCGACCTTCATGATTATTTGAGACTTTTGCTTTGCGATTCACTTATTCCCGCCAGATGCGCTCGACGGCGAGCACAGGGTGAATGGCGGCAGCCCTTTGCCGCGAGCTCTGGACAGCGGAGGCGCTCGGTGTCGGCTCCTAGCCGCGAGTGGAGGCACTCGGCGTTGGCTCTTGGACAGCGGATGCAGCGCTCGGCCCCTAGCAGGCGGAGACGCTTGGCGTCGGCTCTAGGACAGCGAACGCAGCGCTCGGCCCCTAGCGGGCAAAGGCGCTCAACGGCGGCACTTGGTTCAGGGAGGGCGGATCCAGATGAGTACCACGTCAGAGACGACGGCCGCCTCGCTGGCAAGTGTCGACCAGAGCTGGGAACGATGGGGATGAGGCCCCCATTGTTTAATTCTTTATTCATTTTTTTTAATATAGGCACGATGGATAGTTGTGGTCAATTTCTTTTGTATTGTGTGTGCTAAATAATATATGTATACATACTAATATTTTTTTTACATGTACACAAATTTATATTTTTCAAATTGAACAAAACACCAAATTCCAGGGTTTCTACATCCAAACATGATTTGAAATTGGGTTCACCCTTCGATTTCGACATGAAATTATCGAGCACATCCAAACACCTGAATTATATTTCAGAGCCAATTCATTGCCACCTTAGATTTGGAAACTGAAAGTCCAATTCAATTCTATATATAGGATTCTATGCATCCAAACACAGAATAAGGGAATACTTGGTGTCGGCCGACTGGTTCGTCAGAAAAAATGGTCGTCCCGTGGAGACAGCGAGGAAACTTCTCACGCGCGGAGCTGCTACCTACGCTGCCTAGCAAGCTTTTTTATTGTCCTTTTATTCGCGGTCGGTCGCGAGCAAGTCGTGTTTGCCGAAAGCTAGGCCAAGTGATGCCCACCCGAGACTAGTTTGCTCGTCCCGACCGCTCGCCGGTTCTTCACGCATAGTCCGAGAATGTCGGTGACCGGCAAGTGTATAAGTAGATTGCACTAGTTTTTTTCATCAGTTTGGACTTTTTGTTACGTTGGCTAGTACTTCCTTTGTTTGAGATTATAAGTCCCGCGCGGATAACTAGGTTGCCAATTTGGACAACAAAACATAAATAGTATAGCATAAAAATTATACCATTAGAAACTTTAGAGGTTATATTTTCTAATAATATAATTTTTATGATATATAAGTTATGTTTTATTAGTCAAATTAACAACATATGTATGCGCGTAGGACCTATAATCCCGAACAGAGGGAGTATATGAAGCTTGACATGGTATCAGAGTCTAAGGTCTCAAGTTCGAGTCCTGACTTTCGCAATTTATCCTAAAATTGCTGTTGACCCCTCTGTGTCCACGTATAGGCTTCTTGAGTCATACGTGAGTTTCGCGCGCCGTCGCTCTCTTCTGGTTGCACGTACTGACTTCTCCCCGTCACACGTGAGAGGGGGTGTTGAAGTGTATAAGTGGATTGCACTAGTTATTTTCATCAGTTGGACTTTTGGTTGCGTTGGCTAGTGCATAAAGTTTGACACCTACCAACTTGGCACTTATCGAGAGTGAATTTTTGACACATTGATATTCCGAAACTCGGATGAACAGTAACAAAAAACAAATACTAAATAAGATTTAACAACATAAAATAAATGTTTGGATGTAGAGGACGGATGCAGGTATGTGCGTAGTAAGTTTCAAACTTAAACTCGAAAGTATATAACTTGGACAAAAGAAGAAAGTTGCTGACAAATATACAAGTTATAAGATTTTACTCTTCAAGTCTACCTCGCGAAAAAACACCTCTCGCGACCAGCCGTCCCCCGCGTGGGCCACCGGCCGCCCCGCCATGTCCTCTTCCTCGAGGCTCCCCCTTCTCCCTCTCCGTCGCCGTTGTCATTTAAATGAAAATACTATTATGAATATGGGGATTTAAATAAAAATCCGGATTTAAACACATGATGCTATGAATATCGGGAAGGTCAGAGGCAAAACGAATATATCTTTTTTGTTTTAAATGAAAATTTCATTGCTAGGAGTTGATTTTGCAAGAACCAAAGAAAAAATGCACTTTTTTGAACCTTGGATGGCGATCTAGCGAATCACTTTGCGCTCCAGAATAAATTTTGTAACATTTCTTTCGAATGGAAAATAATTCTATGAGAATTCTCCATGAATTCACTTGCATGGATCAATTACACGTGACACACGTGACAGTTTATATTTAAAAATAGACAACTAAATGCTTTGATTTTTTCTCTAAAAAATAGACAACCAATTGCTAAAGTTGCTCCACGGGGCGAATTTGTAAACCTGGTCTCATAAAATTATTTTCCCGTTCGAATGATCGAATGGGACGTTTTTTCCTGGATGATCAACTGGAACTATTCTTTTTTTTCGGAAATGCACAGCGTACTATAGTCTATAGCCTATACTAGGACGGTGCATGACACGAGTGCGCACATGCATGCGGGCTTTGGAATCACGCATTCCACACCGCCCGACCGGGCGAAAGTCGTTGGCCGTCATAAAAAAAACATGCATATGCATCCCTGCTGACACGTCCCACTTCCCGAGCCGAGAGAGGTTCCTGCTCCGTCCCACGCTCTCTCGCTCACTACATAGCACTCGCACCACACTCAGAGTCAAACACAAGTTCCACAGCCACCGATCGAAAAGCAATGGAGAAGACGTCGTCGTCGGCGCAGGCGCAGGCGCGGGAGTGGGAGGGCGCGGTGGAGGCTCTCCTCCGGTCGACCCCGGCCGCGGCGGCGTGGCCCCACCTGGCCAGCTTCTGCGCGCTGCACCGGTACCTCTCCGGCATCGACGTCTGCGAGCTCGTGGCCGGCGAGGACGGCCGCCCGGGCTGCGTCCGCTACGTCGCCTCGCACGGGGCGGCGCCTGCGACTGTGGCGGGGGAGGAGGACCAGGACCAGGAGCAGCAGCAGCCGGAGGCCAAGTGGGCGCACGAGGAGCTGCTGGAGCTGGACGACGCCGCGCGCAGGCTCAGCTACGCCGTCATCGGCGGCAACATGGGGTTCGGGCGCTACGTCGCCACCATGACGGTGGTCGCCGAGGAGACGGAGACGGAGACGGAGACGGAGACGGCGGGGTGCAGGGTCGTGTGGGAGTTCGAGTGCGAGCCCGTGGAGGGGTGGAGCAGGGACGGGCTCGTCGCCTACCTCCAGGACGCCCTCAACGGCATCGCCCAGCGGATCGAGGAGGCAGCTGCCACGGCCAAGGAATCATGACTCACGAGGCGTACGTCGCTCGCTCGTTGCCTTTGATTAGGCCTGCTTGTTAGTAAATTATGCTTAGATGGAAAGTGGATGTATCTACTGTAGTTAGTTACAATCCGTTGCTTTAAGCAAGTTTGTTTTCTTGTTCTTAACGTTGTACTATCTCCGTTCTAAAATCTTGTCTAAGCTTTTTTGTCAGTTCAATTAGAGTCTTACATTTTAGAAATCTGATGATCGAGTAAGTACGTGATGAACATGTTTAATTAAAAAATCCAACTCCGATAAACATCGGACGATCGAGTGATGTGGACTACGATCGACAACACCAACCACCCACAGTACTTGTTTTCTGGGCCTCGTTTGCTTCATATGTAAAGATTGTGGTCACTGCCTTACCGGACACTTGTGCTGGATCGATATTCTAGACTAGCAGAGCCAGCTGATGTTTGACTAGACACGGTGTGAAGCTAACGTGCGTCTTGGCCGTGCCTTCATGCACTTCTTGTGTAAAGACATGTTTCGACTCTAGCGAGGAGGAGTGCACGATTCTCTCCCCCCTCACTCCCTCCCTCGCGCTCGCTCGATCTCTCTGTGGCTTGCAGTCGCATTCTTGCACGCTAAAAGTTTTCGTGGATGGCGAGTGCAGACTTGGAAAGCGAACCAATCTATTCCCTTGTCACGTGACAGTTCTGCATATGTTCCAATGGGCCACTATCCGACATTTGTAAGAATCCGAAACCTTCGAATAGATTCATAGAGGGGAGAAGTTCAACAGCATTTGCTCCTCTACTTTACTTAGCGACCATAGAAAAACATGTGCTTTTGCTAGAGCATAGCTTTTGTTGCTTCCTTCCAATCGTAAGAAACAATATAGTGCTTTTTATGGGTATTATTTTGTTTGCCAATTATTTAGCATATATTGCTTCCATCTTCCCCGTTTACAAAAAAGGTTTCTGGCCGATCCCTTATAATTACACAAGAAGTGCATGAAGGCACGGCCATTTGCAATTTATACATAATAAATACACAATCCATCCATGTCTCTAGCCTAGGTCTCGATCGATTTCCTACTTTGAGACATTTAGGGCATGTTTGATTCAAAGGATTTGTATAGGAAATTTGTAGGATTAAATCCTATAGGAATTTTTCCTATGATGGTTGTTTGATTTGTATGATTGATTCCTATAGGAAACTTTCCTAGGAAATCATTTGCACTAGATTGCATAGGAAATTTAACATCCACCCAAAGCTCTTTCTTAGAATCCTTTGATGGAATCAAACAAACTTTGTTGCATGTGGGTTCCTATAGGATTGAAGTGGACATGACATTGCAATTCTATGGTTTTCCTATTCTTTTGTTTTTCCTATCCTATGAATCAAACAAGCCCTTAATGACTTTTCTTTTTATACGTGTGTGTCATAGACATCTCAACTCGATGCGTTGTAATCGTGGATATTTCTACCCGCGGGTAACTATTATCATGCCGGATGACATGTATGAGAAAAACTTACTTGCTAACGGTCTCTTGAGAGGCAGGTATGAATATGGACCCGTACCCATACCTTAGGAGTGCCATACCTAGACCAAATATCAGGGATGTTGGCAGGCCCGGCTCTAGGCCATGGCAAGGTAGTGCGACGGCCAAGGGCCCAGGCTTGGAGGGGGCCAAGATTTTTTATACGCAGATGCGCACAACCCCTAGAGGCCTAGACAAGTCGGCAAGTCACGTAGAACAGCAGCAAGTCGCTATCGTGAGGCCCTCGAGGAGATCGATCGACGATCGATCGTGAATTCCAGGCATTGCCCGCGGTCCGTCTCGCGCAGGCCAAGATGCTCACATGTCACGCGAGCGAGACGCGAACTGCCTCGAACCTCGCCCGTCTAGCGAGTCGCGAACTGCCTCGATGCTCGTCTCAACGCTCGCCAAGAGTCTAAGACGCAAACTCCCAGCCAGGTGGCAGTCTCTCGCAGTCTCGCCGGTTGTTGCCCGTCTTGAGGCTCTCCAGGCCATGCTCTGCTGCTCTCCATCAACAACCTTGGACAGGTCCTGCCCTCTGTAAGTTTATGCCTTAAATCCCATAATCCCTCTTCTAATTCTTCTAATTAATCTCTCGATTAGGGTTATAATTTTTAAATCACTTCTTAATCCCTCTAATTAATCTCTCAATTGAGAAGGATATATTGGACAACATTAATTCTGATAGTGTCCTCGATGATTTTGCATCTAGAAATGAACAAAGAAGCTTTTTCGAAGCACTAAAGCTTAATTATTGATGAACTTATTGAAGGCTGGTTTTTTGAGGTTTGAGGTATTCGCTAGCATGGAATACTTGTTATGTTTTCCTATCATTTTTATTTTTTCTATCTAAATATCACAATGCTTTAGTGCTTGACAATTATTTATAGACACCTCGACTATGAATGTGTGTTTATATGATTTTAAATATTTTGAAATAAAATTGGCACATATATCGTCTATATATCTAGTTATATATATATATGTATGTATGTATGTATGTATTATTATTATTATTATTATTATTAGAGGCACTTTTATCGACTTCGCCCAAGGGCCCCAAAAAAATATAGAGTCGGGGAAAGGGTTCCAAACGTTCTTGTTCTTTCATCCACCAATTATAGGACACATAAAACATGTGATGTAAAAAAATTATACATCACGAAAGAAGGGATTTTGCATCATATGTGTAGTTTATGCTTTTCCAGGTGACGTGTTTTAGGACACATGTGCTATACTAGGTGATTTATAATAGGTCACCTAACACCACCAAACCTTTCATCTTCGACAGTTTAAACTTTAAATTCAACTACTCAAACTTAAATTCCAACACTTATAATTCATTTCAACTATTTGACACACTCAAACTCGACTCTGACGATACATAGAACCTAACCTTTGACATTTTGACCCTAAACCTCAACACTTCAATAGAACCTAAAACTCATCATCGGCGAAGCTAAACTCGACCCTATCTAGAGATAAATCGTAGTCATCATCGTCGAAGCTGCTGAGGCCGATCCAGAAATCCGAGTCCAACTAGGAGGATCCCCGTAAAAAGACAATGCTGGAGGGGCCAGCCTTCGACGTTGTAGCCTAAACCTTTTTCTTTGTGGCTTCTTGCGCCACGAAGTACTCTCTCTCTCTCTCTCTCTCTCTCTCTCTCAAACTTAACGAGCTCCGGATGCACACTGCGAATCTTCTACATCGTTGCCTCGTCGGTGTCGTGCGCCCTAATATGCAAGAACATGCAAAGATTCTCCTTTTCCTTCTCGTGGGTGACCATCAGCACCAGTGGCGCGAGAAACTCGACCTCTTTCCACGCCCGACCGAACATCCACACGTCGTAGTTTTACGCGCCCAACAAGTTCCGCCATCTCGAACGTGCCCATCCTCCCGCGCACGCCATCGACGATGTTCTCCGCGCATAGCGGATGAACGGCTATGGCCACACTCCAAGGAAGCAGTCGACAATCTGGGGCGGTGGCATCTTGAAGCGATGCATGCGCAATTCGGCGATGATTTGCACGAGAACAACTATGCAGGGTTCGACAACGATAGATTCAGTGGTTTTGAGGCCGATCAGTTGCAGGAATAACGGGAATCAGTGATGGTACAACTACGGGAAAGCGTTCGACGGACGCGCAGATGACTCCAGCATGGCGGTTGGTCTCTCGTGCGCAACAGTTTAGGATATACATCCTTAGACGATATATTTACATTACCTGCCTAAAAATATACTCACCTCCTATAGATGTGTATAACAGGATATGATGCAGCCCAACACATGGCGTTCACCTTTGGTCCACATCATGCTACATCAACTAAACCCACAAAGGTTAATTCACTCCATATTTAGCCCTCCTTTGGTTATCATGTGAATGGGATCCTACTTGAGACAAGTGTTAATGCTATGACCAGACCCATGACCATGACACCAAGAGGAGACGACAAGAAGACCCTAGGAACCAAGACCCCCAAGCAAGAGGCATGGAAGAGAAGGCGGAAGAAGACTTCCGGCGCCAGGTCCAGCGCCACCGGAATCCCCGTCGGAACTACCGGCTCCCAGCCCGGCGAACCGGAATCTCCGCAAGAATTCCCGGTGACACAACCGGCAAACCGGCCTCCCCGTCGAAACAGCGTACTGTATGGCTAACCGGCAGCCGAGCGGAAATCTCGGCGCTCGCCAGAAATATCGACGACAGATCCAGCGTCACCGGACTTATCGCCGGAATACCCAGTCTGCGTGTTGTAAAGGGTTGGATGCCCAGAATATTCCCTCACACCTACCCTTTCGCCCCTAGTACTATAAATAGCCCCCTTGTGGCTCATATCTAGTTGGAGTTGATGATGAATGAAGGCTTGTGTCTAACCCTAGATGGGAACCCCTCTTTATAGTTAATCTATGAGTTGTACAAGGCCTTGGAGTTCGGTGTTCATCTCCAAGTCGTCAAGACCCTCCTCAAGTGTTTGGTATCGCCGGATCAAGGATTCTACTAGTGCTAGGTCTCTTCCCTTTGGGATTCTACTTGGTTGCTACTCTCTCCTTTGATTTGGATTATATCATTCGCTTGCCGATCTCTCCTTTGGTGATTCTACCTAACGGTCTCTCGCCGAGGATTCTATTGGATTGGTTGTTTGAACCAATGGGATAAAATCGAATAGGGTTGTGTTTGCGTGCGTTTGTATCTTTACTTTGTGTTTATGCTACATTCATCGTGTTCATCGAGTTACCCCTCACTCCCCGCCTAAAATCTGTGAAGATCGGGCCACCCTAGGGACAATCCCACAAGGGATCCCATATCAACTGGTATCAGTAGCTTTTATTTGCCACAAATTTGAATTCGTTCCCCACTTTCCACCATAAATTCAAAAAATACCAAAAAAAATGTTGGAATTATGCCCTAGAGGCAATAATAAAGATGTTATTGTTATAATTCTTGTTCATGATAAAGTTTATATTCCATGCTAGAATTGTATTAAGCGGAAACTTTGACACTTGTGTGGTTTATGAACAACACAGTGTCCCTAGTACGCCTCTATGGACTAGCTCATTGATTAATGATGGTTAAGGTTTCCTAACCATAGACATGAGTTGTCGATTAATAATGAGATCATGTCATTAGGAGAATGATATGGTGGACAGACCCAAATCATGTCATTAGATTGTGTCATCGTGTTCATCTTTGTGAAGCTTTTTCTTATGTCAAATATTGTATTCCTTGGACCATGAGATAATGCAACTCCCTAGTATCGGAAGAAAGCTTTGAGGTCATCAAACGTCATCCTATGTGAGGGTGATAATAAAGGTGTCTCTCAGGTGATCGTAAAGTACTTGTTGGGTTGTATGTATCGAGATGGAATTTGTCCCTCCCAAGTCGGAGAGATATACTTCGGGCCCACTCGGTAATCGATATCAACACCACTTGCAAGCACGTGGTTAAGGAGTTGATCACAAAGTGGTATCGGATTACAGAACGAGTAAAGTACTTGCCGTGAACGAGATTGAACTAGGTATGCCGATACCAACGATCGAATCTCGGGCAAGTAAAATATCGCGTGACGAAGGGAATATATATATGGGATTAATTGAATCCTGGAATCGTGGTTCATCCGATATGATCATCGATGAATATGTGGGAGTCAATATGGGTTTCCAGATCCCGCTGTTGATTATTGATAGAAGATCATGTCTGCATATTCTCGAACCCGTAGGGTCACACACTTAACGTGTCTCGACGCTAGGATAGAATGGATAAATGGTTTTTGAGTTTTTTGTTTGAAGTCTTGGATGAGATCCAGGACATCACGAGAGATTCCGGAATGGTCCGGATAATAAGATTCATATAAAGGAAAGCAGTTTTTGGATTTCGGAATCATTTCGGAATGTTCGATATTGTACCGTAAGGTTCTAGAAGCTTCGGAGTGGGACCAACGTGGCCCCACTTGTCGGAGGGGTGCGTGGGCCTACGAGGGAGTGCCCTGGCCGCATTGGGCCAGGGGCACAAGGCCCCATAGGCCCATCCTGTAGGGGTTCGTAGCATGGAAAACAAAAATTTTCTATCGCATACAAACAAACAAGCCAAGATCTATCTACTAGATTGTAGCAACGAGTCGATAGAGGAACTCACCCTCGAAGATTCCAAAGCGGTTAACGAGAGCAGATTCTCGTGGGTGATGTAGTCGTACACTTCCGATCTCAAGATCGTGTAGACGATCCTTCCAGCGCCACGCTCGCAGCTCCCCCGCAATGGTCACACGTTCGGTATTTGACGAAGACCTTCCTCTCCTTGTTCCAAGAAAATGGAGGTTGTAGCACTCTCCTGCGATTCCAAAGACAACGTGGTACCTAAGTAGAGGGAGATCCTGAGGCTTCGCTTAAGCCGTGCAGTATGGTGGAGCTTATGAGAGAGGCTATTAGTGGTCTAGTAATTAGACACACCAATTAGAAGGCTCTAAACCAATTAGAAGGCTCTAAACGCTGGCTAAAGCAATTAGAAGCTCTAAACCAAAACGGCTCTAAACCGGAGATCTAGAGTAGAAAGTTATGTGTCTATGGAGGAGCCCTGCCTCCTTATATGGGAGGGTTCCTTGGCCAGGGAGGAGGGAGTCCTCCCAACTCGGCCTAGGGCTTGGCCCGAGGAGTCCAACTCCTCCTCCAAAGTTGGTTCCAACTCCTCTTGCTTGTTTCCCACAGTTTCTTGTTTTGGCGCTTGACTTTCAAACGGACATTTGACTTTTCTGTTTAGGATTCAATTTAATCCTTTATTTGGGACAGCAAGAACACTTAGTATATGATGCAATCATTCAATGAGCAATGACACATTCATGTACCCTTCCCTCGAGTGCTTGGGACAATCCGAACCTTCTAGAACATTCCGATGAAAACACCTAATCATTCCCGAACTCAAACGGGACTTTCCTTATATGAATCTTATTCTCCGACCATTCCGGATCACCTCGTGATATCCGGATCCCATCCGAGACTCAACAACATTCGGTCTCTTTCTCATAATACCATAACTACTCAAAACAACGTCAATCCTTAAGTGTGTCTCCTACGGTTCGTGAATTATGCGGACATGATCGAGACACTTCTCAACAATAACCAATAGAGGAATCTGGAAATTCATATGGCTCCCACATATTTCTACGATTACTTTGCGATCGAATGAACCACTTACATACGATACCAATTTCCCTTTGTCTCACGATATGTTACTTATCCGAGGTTATGATCGCTTTGATCTCTGCATACCTAGTTCAACCTCGTCGATAAGTACTCTTTTCTCTCCGTGATATGTGATCCCTTGTGAGCCACCACATGCTTGCAAGCTAATTGGATGACATTCCACCGAGAGGGCCCAGAGTATATCTATCCGTCATGAGGATGGACAAATCCCACTCTTGATCCATGTGTTTCAACCAATACTTTCCGAACACTTAATGCCACCTTTATAGCCACCCGATTACGGTGTGGTGTTTGATGTCATCAAAGCATCCATCCGTAAAGGTGATATGCATGATCTCATGGTCAAGGAATTAGGTTACTATGTATCGAAAGCATATAGCAATTGAACTATTGAAATGACTTGATCTTTATGCTACGCTTATCTATAGGAGTATGTCCATCACATCATTCTCCTAATGATATGATCCTGTTGTTAATAAC
Organism: Avena longiglumis; assembly: GCA_030063025.1. Lineage (NCBI taxonomy): Eukaryota > Viridiplantae > Streptophyta > Magnoliopsida > Poales > Poaceae > Avena > Avena longiglumis. The sequence goes on along the minus strand of CP125974.1, from coordinate 183,684,512 downwards.
ATCTCTATGTTCATGATCGGAAACCATGATCATATATTAACCAACAAGCTAGTTTAACAAGAGGCTATACTAGGGACTCTTATTTTAGTTTACAAATCACACAAGTATTAATGTTTCCGTTAATACAATTATAGCATGGTATGTAAACATTTATCATAAGTGTGAAGATATGATAATAACCACTTTATTATTGCCTCTTGGGCATATCTCCAACAGTCTCCCACTTGCACCAGAGTCAATAATCTAGTTTCAAACCTTTGTGTATTCAACACCTATGGCTTTCCTGTTGTATGTACACGATTGCTAGTGGTCAATCGATCTCGGATCGACACTTCTGTGTCCGTGTGTAATTGCATGTGTTTATGCCTCACGCATCACTCATTCTCTAATGAGATGGCTTTGTATAAGTTTGGTCTTCGGTGTGACCTTTAGCTCTTTGGGGTTAAAACATGTTGATAATATTGTCGTACAATATATCTTCATAGTATTATCCCATTGTGAACTACACCTAGTTTGATAACAAACTACTTGACACAAATGCCCTCTTTAGCTGCTATTATAGCTCATATACTTAGCCTTTTGTTGTAGTATCACACAATGTCTTAACTTTGGAACTCATCCAAATCCATTATGAAACTTACTTTCCATTATATTGTGCCACCCTTAATTTAGATTGAGATAAACTTAATTTGCACTTTGTGACAAAACTAGTATCAATGTAGTACTTCTACAATGAACTAACCATCTATTTGTCACTTCTACAAACAATATATTCTTAGTTCTTCCAAAAGAACATAAGAATATCCTTACTATTGTCCAATGATCATCTTATGAATCATTCTGGTATATGCTCATAACATTTAGAGCATAGGACATATCTGATTTGTACACATCACGCATGATTGATATAAATACTCTTTGTGATCAAGTATCAATCTATACTTGAATTTTGTTTCACTTGCCAAATGTCAATACACTTGAATATATCATCAACATTGAACTTGTTCAATCCTTTACGTATTGACAAGAACCTCTCTTATAGTTTCTATATTGAACTCATTCAATATCTTGTCTATATACTTCCGCACAACCATATTAGCGTCTATTGATGCCAAATATTTGGTTTTGCCTAAGTCTTTCATCGGATGAAATTCTTAATATGTGTTAATAAAAGATACATTATTTCCAATTAACAATATGTCTTCCACATAATGTATTAGAAACATGTCTTAGCGCTCCCACTTAATTTCTTGCAAATGCAAGCATCTTCATTATCTCTAATGAACTTTTAAACTCCTTTAACAGTTTCATCATAGTGAAGATTCCAACTCCGCGATGCTCACTTTAACCATTGAAGTTTGCATATGCTTTTAGCATCCTTTGAATTAACAAAAACCCTATGGACCGTGTTATGCACATGTCCTAGGTAACGATTCTATTAGAAGAACTTGTTTTGTTTATTCAACTACCATATAACAAATTATATGTAGTGGTTGCTACATTAATCCGTCTAGACTAAATATCACTATGATGATCAAATCTTGTCATAGTCAAACCTTCAACATTGTTGTGAACTCTTTCCCAACATGTCGACTATTTCATAGATGTGAAACATCCATGTCTATTTCTTTATAGATCCAGACACAACTATAAGGTCTTACACCTTTCTCGAGGGTCCTTCAAGTTCAAAACTTGATTTTCTCGTGTATGGAACTATCACGGATTTTATGGCTTCAAGCCATTTTACGGAGTCAGGGCCCATCATCGCTTCTTTGCATGTAGTCGGTTCATTATTCTCAAAAAAAATGATTCAACCCTCAAATCTTGGTATTTGATTGTTTATCCGACCTACTTGTTTCAATAGGAACTTGGATCTCCGTGATCACAACCTTTGAGGCACGTGAGCCATGAGCATTGTTACGCCTCGGAACACTTTTCTTTGCGCAACTCGCACATATAGCTAAGGTTCTTTCAACCTTATCAAAGTTCTATTGTCCTCCCACTTAACTTTTCACGAAAAATTCCTTCTTAAAGAAACTTGACGTTCTAAGCGACAAACACTTTTGTCTCCGGTGTTTATGGAGAAATACTTAACAAAGACAGATTTATCCGACTTTGGTTGCAAACATCTTTCTTATGTATAACATACCAATGTTTAAGAAAGGACTACTTGGGTTTTATCCCAAACCATAACCTTATATGGTGTCATTTCAACGGATTATGATGAAGCTCTTTTCAGTGGAAAAACGGTAATCTCTAAAGCTTTTAATCTTTAAAATACAATGGCAATTTTATGAATTACACCTTTGATCTCACCATGTCAAACAAGGTTTAATTACATATCTCGAATGCTCCATACTCTTATGGTGTTTCGAAATGCAAATCCATGGAACGATTCCTTAAATCTTAGGTATTATGCTAAACTTTGTAACTCAAATATCTTCCTTTATGATCTTTATCATAAACTATTTATATTCTTGTTACAATGATTTTGTACTTCATCTTGAAAGTCTTTGAACTTTTCAAATGTTTCATACTTCATCCTTATTAAGTAAATATTCATATATTCACTCAAATTTTCGGAGAAAGCATATGAAGTTGAAATCCATCGCTCTTGACTACACATGATGGTCTTTGTACAACAATATGTACAATTTCCAATAAGCTAGTCATTCGTTCCCTTTTGGCCTATGAACGAAGTTTTAATTATCTCTAGGAAAGTTTTACAAGCGTCATTTGATCAAAATCAAAAGACTCCAAAATTCCATCCATATGGAGTTTCTTCATGTTTTCTTTCCAATATAATTTAAACGGCGATGTCACTTCCTAAGTGATCTTTCAATCAATTTGTCTTTCGACATTTTTAGCACTAGTTTTATGGATGTGATTCCTCCAACGAGATTTGCGAATCATCCATCTTTTATGGATTACGGCAATTATTTGAACAACCCTTTTGTTCTCATAATACCTAATAAAACAAATCTTTGAAGGCAAGCTTTGATGTTTAACGAGCAACACAATAACCCTTTATTTTGTTCTCGATGAACATCATCACATATTCTTCTGCTAGTTACTTAGGCCACTGTAGTTCATGAATTCTGTTGTTTTGTATGACGATTCATACCAACAAATTCAGTATCAAATACTTAAGAACCACATTGTTTAATAAGCAAAGAATATAGCCATAACATGTATATCATCTATATACTTAAATTGAACAATTCTAATATTTCCTTTTCTGCCATATATTTATGAGATTCTCTTTCAGTATTTCCTATTCTGTTTGAAAGAATCTATCAACATCAATAGTGGAGTCATACATATGACATATAGTCCAAAGCGTGTATAGTTAAATACCAATGTCTTTGGACTTGCACTTTGAAGTAGATCACCATCATCAAATGTTTGGTGTTCTTTCAAATTCCTTTATTTAGTAATCTTCTTGGTGTAGTAAACATTTTACCTACATCAAATATTCACCCTTATTATGGATTTATCCATGATCAAGCTACTTTTAGCTTGTAATGTTGAATCGCAAGTATAATGTTGCTCTCCAAAACCTCTTGGAGGATTAGGACAACTAGTGTCTCCAACCTTTTGCAAATTCTCATCAAATATGAGAACATGACTTTTGCCATATTATACTCTATCATGTTGTAACCAATACTTTGTTTCAGATATCACAATATCTTCCACATATCATGGTTTCGAAACAAATCTTCAGATCCTAGATAACCTTGATATTAAGAGAATCCTTTGAATATCAAGAATCATGGAGACAAACATGATACTTATATACTAACATTGGAATTGTTACTCTTGTTTTAATACCAATTATTAAACTTCATGGAGTAACCGGAACTCACTGAAAGTTTGCAATAGGACTTTGAAACTTTAGATTAACACTTCAAAAACAATACGATACCAGTTCAGAAAGTAACTAACCGAATTCTATAGTTCTATCATCTCAATTATAACTAAGCGCAAGGTGGTAAACAGATGCCAATGACTACAACAACTATGCAAATTCACTTTGATTTTGTTTATGATAAATTGAGTTCTAATTAATAATTAAATTAATCTAGGTGAACTCCCACTCAAAACAATATCCCTCACATTGTTTTAGTGATCACACGAACCAAATCCACCACATCAAAACCGATCATCACGAGAGTTGATATAGCTTCAATGGCGAACAATCAACATGTTCATCATATCTACTATATGACTCATGCTCTACCTTTCGGTAATCCGTGTTCCTGAGGCCATGTCTGTACATGCTAGGCTCACAAGATCAAACCTTAGTTTCGCATGAGCAAATCTGCTTGCTCACGTTGTATACACTTGAATCTAGCACACCCGATCATCACGGGGGGTTTCGAAACAACAAGCTTTAGCAACGGTGCTAACTAAGGGTGAACACTTTATGATTTGAAATTCATGTGCATGAGGGATCATCTTATAATGCTACCGCTGCCTACTAAGCAATACAAGATGCATAAAGGATTAACATCACATGCAATTCATAATATGTGATATGATATGGCCTTTTCTTCTTTGTGCTTCCGATCTCCATCTTCTAGCACGAACATGATCTCCATCATCACCGCATTGCATCAAGGTCAATGACGCTACTCCATGGTTGTCGCCCACCGGCTTCAACTATTACAACTACTTTGAATAGACACGGGTCTTAACATAAATTAAAGACAACCATATGGCTCACGCCGGTTGTCGACTTACAATAAGGAACATTGCATACATCAAATACAATCACAATCATGGCCATATCACATCATCGACACCTGCAAAACAAAGTTAGACGCTTCTACTTTCTTTGCATATTTTACGTGGTTTGGGGCTTTCAATAAGTGTCGTTCTAACTTACGAACAAGAACCACAACATTGATACTAGTATTGTTGATCACCCGTTGTAAATTGGATCTTAACTATGCTAGGAGAAACATGCACCATAAAGCCACTTATGCAATACAAGTTACATGTCAAGCGTGGAGCAAGTCTCATGAACGATGTCATGTAAGGTTAGCGGCCGCTTCATCCCAACATACCGCAAGATACAAAGGACACAAGAAGCAATCGACAATAAAAGCATCAACGCCCACAATGACCATTGTGTTCTACTCGTGCAACAGATCTACATATAGACACGGCTCTGATACCCTTTGTAGGGGTTCGTAGCATGGAAAACAAAAATTTTCTATCGCATACAAACAAACAAGCCAAGATCTATCTACTAGATTGTAGCAACGAGTCGATAGAGGAACTCACCCTCGAAGATTCCAAAGCGGTTAACGAGCAGATTCTCGTGGGTGATGTAGTGACACTTCCGATCTCAAGATCGTGTAGACGATCCTTCCAGCGCACGTTAAAGCAGCGCCCCTGATCGGTCACATCGTTCGGTACTCGACGAAGACCTTCCTCTCCCTTGTTCCAAAGAAATGGAGGTTGTAGCACTCTCTCGCGATTCGGCAAAGACAACCAAGGGTACCTAAGTAGAGGGAGATCATGCAGGCTTCGCTTAAGCCAAGTGCAGTATGGTGGAGCTTATGAGAGGCTATTAGTGGTCTAGTAATTAGACACACCAATTAGAAGGCTCTAAACCAATTAGAAGGCTCTAAACCGCTGGCTAAAGCAATTAGAAGCTCTAAACCAAAACGGCTCTAAACCGGAGATCTAGAGTAGAAAGTTATGTGTCTATGGGAGCCTGCCCTCCTTATATGGGAGGGGGTTCCTTGGCCAGGGGAGGAGGAGTCCCTCCCAACTCGCCTAGGGCTTGGCGCCGGCCCGAGGAGTCCAACTCCTCCTCCAAAGTTGGTTCCAACTCCTCTTGCTTGTTTCCACAGTTTCTTGTTTTGGCGGTTTGACTTTCAAACTGACATTTGACTTTTCGCTTTAGGATTCAATTTAATCCTTTATTTGGGACAGCAAGAACACTTAGTATATGATGCAATCATTCAATGAGCAATGACACATTCATGTACCCTTCCCCTGAGTGCTTGGGACAATCCGAACCTTCTAGAACATTCCCGATGAAAACACTAATCATTCCCGAACTCAAACGGACTTTCCTTATATGAATCTTATTCTCGGACCATTCCGATCACCTCGTGATATCCGGATCCCATCCGAGACTCAACAACATTCGGTCTCTTTCATAATACCATAACTACTCAAAACAACGTCGAATCCTTAAGTGTGTCTCCTACGGTCGTGAATTATGCGGACATGATCGAGACACTTCTCCGAACAATAACCAATAGAGGAATCTGGAAATTCATATGGCTCCCACATATTTCTACGATTACTTTGCGATCGAATGAACCACTTACATACGATACCAATTTCCCTTTGTCTCACGATATGTTACTTATCCGAGGTTATGATCGTCGGTATCTCTGCATACCTAGTTCAACCTCGTTACTGATAAGTACTCTTTTCTCGTTCCCGTGATATGTGATCCCTTGTGAGCCAGTCACATGCTTGCAAGCTAATTGGATGACATTCCACCGAGAGGGCCCAGAGTATATCTATCCGTCATGAGGATGGACAAATCCCACTCTTGATCCATGTGTTTCAACCAATACTTTCCGAACACTTAATGCCACCTTTATAGCCACCCGCCACGGTGTGGTGTTTGATGTCATCAAAGCATCCATCCGGTAAAGGTGATATGCATGATCTCATGGTCGAAGGAATTAGGTTACTATGTATCAGAAAGCATATAGCAATTGAACTATTGAAATGACTTGATCTTTATGCTACGCTTATCTATAGGAGTATGTCCATCACATCATTCTCCTAATGATATGATCCTGTTGTTAATAACATCTCTATGTTCATGATCAGGAAACCATGATCATATATTAACCAACAAGCTAGTTTAACAAGAGGCTATACTAGGGACTCTTATTTTAGTTTACAAATCACACAAGTATTAATGTTTCCGGTTAATACAATTATAGCATGGTATGTAAACATTTATCATAAGTGTGAAGATATGATAATAACCACTTTATTATTGCCTCTTGGGCATATCTCCAACACATCCGGCCAAAACCCTAGGGGAAACCCTAGGAAACCTTCTAGAAGGGGGGAAAACTTGCCCCCCACTCCACCCTTGGGGCCGCCGCCCTAGGGCTTGGAGGAGGGGGCAAGGGGGACGGCCAGCCCCCTATATAAGGTGGGCAGGGGGCGCACCCTCCCCTCACCCCAAACCCTAGCCTCCAGCTTCTTCCCTACCTCTCTCTCTCTCTCTCTCTCTCTCTCCCGACTGCGTGTAGGCGAAGCCCTGCTGCAGAAACTCTCCACCATAGAACCACGCCGTCGTGTTGTAGATCCAATCTATCTCTCCACCCCACTTGCTGGACCGAGGAAGGAGGAGACATCGTGGCACCGTACATTGCGGCGTTGGATCGGATCGGATCGCGAGAAGGAGAAGGCGAGTACGACTACACCAACCACGTTCTGTTGAACGTTTCCGCTGTGCGATTTCTTCAAGGGTATGAAGATCTCATCTATCCCTCTCGTTGATTGCATCTCCTAGATTAGATCTTGGCTTTCCTTTTCGCATCCATAGAATTTTTTTGATTTACTATGCTGTGAATCCCTTCAGTGGTATCAAAGCTAGATCTATGCGTAGATGTGTTTCACGAGTAGAACGCAACATGCTTGTTGCGGGCGTTGATGTTTTCTGTTGAAAGCCTCTTGTTGTGTACTTCTTATGACGCGGGATAGTGAGATCGAAGCGGTCCAGGCCAACTTTACGCGACCTTGTTCGCGAGACCGGCTCCGCACTTGACGTGTGGCTTGTTCCATACATGCGGCTGGTGGATGCCAGTTTCTCTCACTATAGTTGTCATGAGATTTACACCGGATGTTGGCAACAATAATATCACCGTTGTGGCTTTCCGTAGGTAAGAATCGTTCTTAGCTTGTTACTCCCATAAGCCACGTAAAACATGCAACAACAAAGTAGAGGCGTCTAACTTGTTTTTGCAGGGAGTGTTTTGTGATATGGTATGGCCCAAGATGTGATGTGTATGTTGTATGCAATGATCATGTTTTGTAATATTTCACGACTTGCATGTCGATGAGTACACAACCGGAAGGATCCATATGGTTGTCTTTATAATTGTGTATGACCTGTGTCTCAACTTCTTATACGCCATGTAATAGCTTCACATTATCGCTAAGTAGTTAGCAATAGTTGTAGTTGCTATTCGTGGTGGAGGCAATCATGGTGGAGTGATGGAGATCATGCGGCGTGCACAAGATGGAGATCATTGCGCGAAGATTGGCTATACCATGTCACATAAAATTATATGCATGTGATGTTTATCCTTATGTATCTTATTATGCTTAGATCGCGACGGTAGCATTATAAGATGAGTCCTCACTTAAAAGATCAAGATAAAATTGTGTTCTCCCCATGTATGCACCGTTGCGAAAGTTCGTCGTGTTCAAGCACCTCGTGATGATCGGGTGCTATAAACTCTACGTTTACATACAACGGGTGCAAGCCAGTTTTGCACACGCGGAAATACTTGGGTTTGACTTGACGAGCCTAGCATGTACAGACATGGCCTCGGAACACACGAACCGAAAGGTTAAGCATGAGTCAGATGAATGATATGATCGAAACTTTGTTGTCCACCATTGAAACCACATCTCTTCTCGTGAAGATCGGATTAGGTGTGGTGAATTTGGATCGTGTTCACTAAACAACTTGAGAGATGTTGAATTTAGTGGGAGTTCATCTAGTAATTTGATTAAGTTGAACTAGTTATCATGAACATAGTCTAAATTATACTTGCAAATTTTGTAGATCAAATGGCTAAGTCCAACTTCAACTTCAACATTTTTGCTGAGAAAGAAAAGCTTAAGAACAATGAGTCTAACTTCACCAACTGGTTCCGCAATCTAAGAATCATTCTCGCTGGCGGACAAAAGTACTATGTCCTTGAGAAAGCGCTAGGTGACGCCCCTGCTATAGATGCGCCGACTGATGAAAAAGCTGTTTATCATTATGGAGTGATTAAGAGTACCATGTTGTTTGCTATGGAATCGGACCTTCAAAATCGTTTTGAGGAGTTCGCCGGGCCCTTTGAGATACTTGAGGAACTGAAAACCATGTTTCAGACTCAGGCCGCTCGAGAGATATGAGATCTCTGAGAAGTTCTTTAACTGCAAGATGGAGGAAGGGAGTTCCGTTAGTGAGCACGCCATTAAGATGTCGGGCTACACTCAACGTCTTGAGCAACTGGACTGCAAGATTCCAGAAGAGCTCAAGATTTACAGAGTTCTGCAATCACTCCCTCCTAGCTACAAAGGTTTTGTAGTTACTCACAATCAGATTGGTTCTACTGATACGATCACTGAGCTCTTCGCTAAGCTGAAAGCTGCGGAGGTAGACATCAAGAAAGATAATCATGTGTTGATGGTCAACAAGACCCCTAGCTTCAAGAAAGTTAAGGGTGCAAAGAAGTCCTTCAAGAAAGGCAGCGTAAGCGTTGCCTATTTGAGAAGCTCAAGTCTGGACCTAAGCCAGACACTGAGTGCTTCTATTGCAAGGACAAGGGTCACTGGAAGCGCAACTGTCCAAAGTACTTAGCGGACAAGAAGGCTGGCACCATTAAAGGTATATTTGATATACATGTTATTGATGTTTACCTTACTAGCGCTCGTTGTAGTGCCTGGGTATTTGATATTGGTTCAGTTGCCAATATTTGTAACTCAAGGTGAGCTACGGAATGAGACGACTAGCAAGGGATGAGGTGACGATGCGCGTTGGCAACGGATCAAGAGTTGATGTGATGGCCGTTGGCACGCTCTCCTTAGTTTTACCTTCGGGATTAGTTTTAAACCTTAATAAGTGTTATTATGTGCCTGCGTTGAGCATGAACATTATATCTGGATCGTGTTTATTGCAATACGGTTATTCATTTAAATCGGAGAATAATGGTTGTTCTATTTATATGAGTAACACTTTTATGGTCATGCACCTGCTATGAATGGTTTATTTCTTCTGAATCTCGAAAGAAATGAAACACACATCCATAACATTGAGGCTAAGAGATGCAAAGTAGATAGTGATAATTCGACTTATTTGTGGCACTGCCGTCTAGGTCATATTGGTGTAAAATGCATGAAGAAACTCCATTCTGATGGACTTTTGGAGTCTCTTGATTTTGAATCATTTGACACGTGCGAGCCGTGCCTCATGGGCAAGATGATCAAAACCCCGTTCTCCAGAATAATGGAGCGAGCAATGGACTTGTTGGAAACCATACATACCGATGTATGCGGACCAATGAGTGTTTCGACGCGCGGCGGATATCGCTATTTCCTTACTTTTACTGATGACTTAAGTAGATATGGGTATATATATTTAATGAAACATAAATATGAAACATTTGAAAAGTTCAAAGAATTTCAGAACGAAGTGAAAAACCATCGTAACAGGAAAATTAAATTTCTACGATCCGATCGTGGAGGTGAATATTTGAGTTATGATTTCTCACGCATCTTAAAGCAAGCGGAATCGTTTCGCAACTCACGCCACCCGGAACACCACAACGCAATGGTGTGTCTGAACGCCGGAATCGAACTCTATTAGATATGGTGCGATCGATGATGTCTCTTACATATTTTCCGTTATCATTTTGGGGTTATGCATTAGAAACAACTGCATTCACTTTAAATATGGCACCATATAAATCCGTTGAGACGACACCGTATAAACTGTGGTTTGGTGCTAAACCTAAGTTGTCGTTTCTTAAAGTTTGGGGATGCGAAGCTTACGTCAAGAAGTTGATGCCGGACAGGCTCGAACCCAAAGCGGAGAAATGCGTCTTCATAGGATACCCTAAGGAAACGAATGGGTATACCTTCTACCATAGATCCGAAGGCAAAGTGTTTGTTGCAAAGAACGAATCCTTTCTTGAGAAGGAGTTTCTCTCAAAAGAAGTGAGTGGGAGGAAGGTAGAGCTAGACGAGTTTATTGAACCTTCTCTCGAGTTGGAGAGTAGCGCAACACCTGAAATTGTTCCAGTGTCGTCTGCACCAACAAGATAGGAAGCTAATGACGAGGATCATAAAACTTCGAACGATGCTACTGCTGAACGTCGCATGTCGACAAGGTCGCGTGCCACTCCTGAATGGTATGGAAACCCTGTATTAACTGTCTTGTTGGTAGACCACAGTGAACCTGCGAACTATGAGGAAGCAATGATGAGCCCAGACTCTGAGAAATGGCTAGAGGCCATGAAATCCAAATTGGGATCCATGAGCGAAAACCAAGTATGGACTTTGGTGGACCCTACTAGTGATCGTAAGGCCGTTGAGTGCAAATGCATTTTCAAGAAGAAAACGGACGCGGATGGTAATGTTACTGTCTATAAAGCACGACTTGTCGCAAAAAGGTTTCGTCAAGTTCAAGGTGTTGACTACGATGAGACTTTCTCTCCCGTAGCGATGTTTAAGTCCATTCGGATTTTATTAGCAATTGCTGCGTTTCATGATTATGAAATATGGCAGATGGATGTCAAGACTGCGTTCCTCAGTGGCAACATTGATGAAGAGTTGTATATGATGCAGCCCGAAGGTTTTGTCGATCCTAAGGATGTTGATAAGGTGTGCAAACTTCAGCATTCCATTTATGGACTAAAGCAAGCATCTCGGAGTTGGAACCTTCGTTTTGATCAAGTGATCAAGAGCTTTGGATTTGTTCCAAATTACTACGAAGCTTGTATCTACAAGAAAGTGAGTGGGAGCTCAAGTGACATTTTTAGTACTATATGTGGATGACATATTGATTATTGGAAATGACATTGGTATGCTTAACAAAGTGAAGAGTTATTTGAATAAATGTTTTTCAATGAAAGACCTAGGAGAAGCTGCTTATATATTAGGCATCAAAATCTATAGAGATAGACAAAGACGCCTAATAGCTTTAAGCCAAAGTGCATACCTAGAAAAAGTTCTGAAAAGGTTCAGAATGGATAAGGCAAAGAAAGGTTCAGTGCCCATGTTTTCAGGTAAGATATTGAGCAAGGCTCAGTGTCCAGCTACGGTAAACGATAGAGAAACTATGAGCAAAGTGACATATGCCTCGGCCATAGGTTCTATCATGTATGCCATGCTGTGTACTATACCGAATGTGTCCAATGCTCTTAGTTTGACGAGCAGATACCAAAGTGATCCAGGAGTGGAACACTGGACAACCGTAAAGAACATCCTAAAGTATTTAAATATGACTAAAGAAATGTTCTTGGTCTATGGAGGTGATGAGTACCTCGTCGTAAAAGGTTACGTTGACGCTAGTTTTGACACCGACCCGGTTGATTCTAAATCTCAGGCAGGATACGTTTATATTTTGAATGGAGGAGATATGATCTGGAGAAGCTGCAAGCAAAGCGTGATCGCGGGATCTATAGTAGAATCGGAATATATGGCTGCTGTAGAAGCATCAAGTGAAGGAGTTTGGATCAGGAACTTCATCACTGAGCTTGGTGTGGTTCCAAGTGCCTTGGACCCACTAGAGAGATATTGTGCAACAACACTGGCGCCATAGCATTGGCTAAGGAACCAAGATATCATCCAAAGACCAAAGACATCAACAGCCGATTTCATATAATTCAAGATTATATAACAGATGGAGATCTGAAGATTAGCAAAGTACATACGGATCTGAATGTCACAGATCCGTTGACTAAACCTCTTCCACGTGCAAAACATGATCAGCACCTTAATTCCATGGGTGTTAGATTGTTGCCAGATGTAAACTAGATTATTGACTCTAGTGCAAGTGGGAGACTATTGGAATTATGCCCTTGAGGCAATAATAAATATGTTATTGTTATAATTCTTGTTCATGATAAAGTTTCTATTCCATGCTAGAATTGTATTAAGCGGAAACTTTGATACTTGTGTGGTTTATGAACAACACCGTGTCCCTAGTACGCCTCTATGGACTAGCTCATTGATTAATGATGGTTAAGGTTTCCTAACCATAGACATGAGTTGTCGATTAATAATGAGATCATGTCATTAGGAGAATGATATGGTGGACATACCCAAATCAAGCAGAGCAATTAGATCGTGTCATCGTGTTCATCTTTGCGAAGCTTTTTCTTATGTCAAATATTGTATTCCTTGGACCATGAGATAATGCAACTCCCTAGTGTCGGAAGAAAGTTTTGAGGTCATCAAACGTCATCCTATGTGAGGGTGATCATAAAGGTGTCTCTCAGGTGATCGGAAAGTACTTGTTGGGTTGTATGTATCGAGATGGAATTTGTCCCTCCTGAGTCGGAGAGATATACTTTGGTCCCACTCGGTAATCGATATCAACACCTCTTGCAAGCACGTGGTTAACGAGTTGATCACAAAGTGATATCGGATTATGGAACGAGTAAAGTACTTGTCGTGAACGAGATTGAACTAGGTATGCCGATACCAACGATCGAATCTCGGGCAAGTAAAATATCGCGTGACGAAGGGAATATATATATGGGATTAATTGAATCCTGGCATCGTGGTTAATCCGATATGATCATCGATGAATATGTGGGAGTCAATATGGGTTTCAGATCCACCGTTGATTATTGATAGAAGATCATGTCTCGCATATTCTCGAACCCGAGGGTCACACACTTAACGTGTCTTGACGCTAGGATAGAATGGATAAATGGTTTATGAGTTTTTTTCGAGTCTCGATGAGATCCGTGACATCACGAGAGGTTCGGAATGGTCTCAAGAATAAGATTCATATAAAGGAAAGCAGTTTTGGATTTGAATCGTTTGAATGTTATTGTACCGGAAGGTTCTAGAAGCTCGGAGTGGCCAACGTGGCCCCAATTGCCGGAGGGGGCGTGGTCCCACGAGGGAGTGCCTCACAGTTGGGACAGGCACAAGGCCCCATAGGCCCATCCGGACAAAACCCTAGGAAACCTTCTAGAAGGGGGGAAGACTTGCCCCCCACTCCACCCTTGGGGCCGCCGCCCTAGGGCTTGGAGGAGGGGGCAAGGGGGCCGGCCAGCCCCCTATATAAGGTGGGTAGGGGGCGCACCCTCCCCTCACCCCAAACCCTAGCCGCCAGCTGCTGCCCTACCTCTCTCTCTCTCTCTCTCTCTCTCTCTCTCTCTCTCTCTCCCGACTTCGTGTAGGCGAAGCCCTGCTGCAGAAACTCTCCACCATAGCACCACGCCATCATGTTGTAGATCCAATCTATCTCTCCACCCCACTTGCTGGACCGAGGAAGGAGGAGACGTCGCGGCACCGTACGTGTCCATCTCTCGGAGGCGCCGCCACTTGCGGCGTTGGATCGGATCGGATCGCGAGGAGGAGAAGGCGAGTACGACAACACCAACCATGTTCTGTTGAACGTTTCCGCTGTGCGATTTCTTAAAGGGTATGAAGATCTCATATATCACTCTCATTGATTGCATCTCCTAGAATAGATCTTGGCTTTCCCGTTCGCATCCGTAGAATTTTTTTGATTTACTATGCTGTGAATCCCTTCAAAAAAATCCTTTTGGATCGATCTCTCGATTTGGTGAGTTTTTCGTGGTTTTGGTCCACAGATCTGTTGCTTTGGGTGTCGATCTACCTTCCTTGCCCTATACCCTAGCCCAATTTCCACGAATTTTCGACAAATTTCTCGATTTGACTTTTTGGATTTCGTCACGAACAAATTTTCGGCGAGCACCCCGGCGAACCGGTTCTGTCACCAAAAATTCCGGCGAGAATTCCGGTAACGCCGAACTCCCGACCGGAATTTCTGGCTCCAGCACTGGTCCCTGGCTGTTTGACCGAAAAAATTACCAGGTCCCAAATTTTGACCGTTTCCTTTTGTGTTTGTTCGTGTTTCACGTGCATGTCACCAAAACTAACTTCAAGCTTCCGCAACGTCTGTACATACCGCACTATTCGATACCGCGACACTCGAACATCTTACCCAACACCGGTCGCAAGTCGTCAACAATAACGAAGGTATAACTTGCACCACCCATGTATAGCCCTTCTTCCTTTGTGTGATACCTAACCTATCGAGAGTGGCTCATTTTGTGTTTGCCAAAGAATTGTGTGCTTGCTCTTGCGAAGTGATAGTACATAGGCA
The DNA here is from genome assembly GCA_030063025.1 of Avena longiglumis. Classification (NCBI taxonomy): domain Eukaryota; kingdom Viridiplantae; phylum Streptophyta; class Magnoliopsida; order Poales; family Poaceae; genus Avena; species Avena longiglumis. The sequence continues at coordinate 183,669,373 of CP125974.1, read as the reverse complement.
ATAGCAAAAGGTGACTCCATAGCATAGAAATAAAATAGATATCAAAAAAAGAGAAAAAGAAAGATACCAATACAAAAGAGAGTCAAAAGCTTCTAAGCAAGAGTGTTAGTTAGAGCAAGGAAAGTGTGCAAATTTTTTGCTTCTCAATCTTGTTGCAAACGAGCTATGGTCTTTCCTTGTGTTGGCACATCACCGAGCTTAGTCGTCATTAGGACATGTTGTGCTTATTTTCATAGTCGTGCTAACCCCATTTATCTCCACATGTGTGTTTTCCCCGTGTTTTTATATATCGTATCCTTTTTTCTTTTGATCTTTGGTCTGTTACCACTTTTGACAATAACCTTTTCGTTTGGTTGTTCCATTTGCTTTCCACCTTTCTAACCTACCACCATGGGCCTTTGTGTGTGTGTGTGTGTGTGTGTCTTGTGTACTCGCTATTCGCTTTGCTCTCGGTAAGAACAATCTTTCCAATTTTTGACTCCGGTGAGGCAAGGTAGCAATTACCATTCCACCAATCTCACCCTATCTTCCAAGCGTGTTTGTGCACCATGTCTAGGGAAAGTGGAGCTAGTGGAGATAGCAACTTCAACAACCAAGATGGTTTTGCCACGCGCCACAACTTATGGGCGCAACACCAAGAATTCAATACTCAATTTGAGTGACTTGAGCACCGTCTCGATGATACTTTTGGAGAATTTGAGTACCGTGAGCGGCAACGTCAAGAGGAGCACCATGCACAATTCCAAGCTCTTCATCAAGCTATTATGAACATTGGCAACCGACATGGTCATCCTTCAAGCTCATCAAGTTCTTCCTGCACGCACTCCTCAAGTCGACATGGCGAATATTCAAGGTCAAACTATCGTCGTGGAGAACCCCACCACCATAATGGAGACCAAAAAGCTCGTCATCCTCATGCTCAAGCGGTGGACCCAAATGCTCCTCAACCTCACCAACAACGCCAAGAGCATGGCCACCACCGCAACAAGCAATCATCGACGTGCAACGCCCTCGAGAACGCCATGATGAAATAAACCACAATGATAGGAGTCACCATCCTCCTCATGTCCTCCATGTGCATCTTCAACAAAATCAAGCACCGACATGTGATACAAGCGATGATGAAGTGGATGCACGCCAAGCTCTCCGTAACGAACGGCATGCACAACACCACCACCGACATCGACAAGCTATGAATGTCAATGATGCCGAGCAAAGGCAAAGACGGGACTTCGAGCATCATCAAGCTCATCCCCCACAACAACCTCAAGGCAATCAAGAGCCTCCTCCTCTGCCTCCACCCTCTCCAAGTGATGCAAGTATGCACCACGAACGTTGTAACAACTGTTGGGCCACGTAGAGATAAAACAAATCTTTTTCCTCTAACATGGTGATCCCAAGATCTAGCTGAGGTAGAAGGCCACGAGGTTTACCACTAGACGCGCAGTTGCGGATTACTGATGAAGCGCGTCAGTTGATGCAGTGCAGTCCTTTGCAATCCAATCATCCTGGTGCTGATCGTAGAACACCTCTGCTGGTATCCACACGTACAAGGAGGAGCACCGGCGGCGAACTGCTAGGTTCGAAACGACGGCAGGACTGCTATGGAGCTAGGGTTTCCAACACATGGAATGACCTAACCGAACAACGATTAACCCTTCTGGGTTGCGGTGCTCCACTATATATAGGGAGTGAACATGGGCTCCACTCTCGTGGCCCATTCACTAAAGCCCATATAACACTAGTCACCGTGAGTCCAATCACTAACTCAGTCCTAATCCGGCTTGGGTCCAACCCAACCAGATTTCCGGTTCAGATCCATTCCGAACTTGCTCCCGCTCTTAAGTGTGTGACCCCACGGGCTCATGGCTACTTGGACACGATTAGAGTCCGACTCTCAATCGATCAGTCGGTAGCGGATCCTAGCAGAACGTGCCGACTCCCAAGTACCAAAGAGTCATGACGACTTGCCTTTCCAATGTGACTTGAGTCCGAGTCTCTTTTGCCTCACGATATACCTTGTCAGACTATAGGCGAATAATTGTCATCCCTTAAATAGTCCGACTCTCTTCTCGATCTGAGATAAGTGATTCACCGACTAACTCTTAGTCGATCGCCTCGGTTAACACTTAACCGAGTCGTGCATGGCCATGCTTTCCGAATCATATCTCACGAGAGGGCCCAAAGAATATCTCTCCGAGTGGAGGGGCAAAATCCCATCTTGATTATTCACATCACGTAGCTTGATTCTCAGTCGACCCGAACTCTGCCTTTATAACTGCCCATTTACGGATCAGCGTTTGACAGAACCTAAGTCGGTGATACTCAACTCGGATTATGCAATAACCTCAGGTCTAAGGATTACATTGATTGAGATATACAAATGACAACTTGTTCGTTGTACCTCAATATGGGTCAATCTGACTCGCTAAACTCTTTAGCCGAATCTGTGTAAGTCAGAATAGCATCTCCATGCCCATGACAAGTGGAACTGAGTCATCAAGCCGACTTTCACATTGGTATAAGTTATGTGTCCAGCACAACCTTAATGACCAAGGATATTTAGTACAAACAACATGAATGTATAGTTCCACAACCGAATCACATATTCAATGATTCACATCAGATGTTTATACAAGGACAACTTAATAACTTTATGAATACAATGGGAAATGTCATCATACATGATTGCCTCTAGGTCATATTCCCAACAACAACCACCATGAGCGTGATGATGGCAAGTTTGGAAAGCTCTAGTTCGCTATGCCCAAGTTCAAAGGAGAAGAAAATGCCGATGAATATCTTGAATGGGAGCTCAAAGTTGACAAGATCTTCCGTGTCCACAACTTCTTTCAAGAGAAGAAAGTCGCAATGGCATCTCTTGAGTTTAAGGACTATGCCAATGTTTGGTGGGAAGACTACCAAAGCAATCGTGAGAAACTAGAGGAACCACCGGTCACCACTTGGACTGAGATGAAGAACGTGATGTATGCAAGGTTTGTCCCCGCGCACTATCGCCAAGACCTCTTCGACAAGCTACAAAACTTGAAGAAAGTCACAAAGACAATTGAAGAGTTCTACAAGGAAATGGAGATGACTATGATGAGAGCCGATGTGAAGGAGCTCGAGGAGCAAACGATAGCATGGTTCCTCAATGGTTTGAACCTCCCAATACGCAAAATAGTCGATTTCCAACTTTACAAGACTCTCGTGAACCTTCTTCACCAAGCAACCAAGGTCGAGCGCCACTTGCAAAAGGAACATGCTTATGAGAAGCAAAGGGCGTACTTCGCTTCAATCAACTCGAATACCCCCTCCAAAACAACAAATCAAGCACCAAGCTCCTCCAAGCAATCCAAGACACCTATGGCATCCTCCTCCAACACAACAACTGATAGTCAAGTAGTTTGCTACAAGTGTGGAGGAAAGGGCCACAAGTATTATGAGTGCATCAACACAAGAGTCATGCTAACATATGAGAACGGCGCAACCTACTCCGTGAGTGAAGAGGAATATGAAGCTTTGACTCAAGCCTCTATCACAAAGGATGCCGCAATGCAAGATGAGGACACGCTTATATGCGGACATGATCCAAGTCCCTCACTTGTCATCACCCAAGTCTTGCCGACCAACTCCATCCCTAGAGGGGACCAACACCTCAACATCTTCCAAACCCGAGCCGGAATTGATGGCAAGTCCATAAAAGTTATCATTGATGGAGGAAGTTGTCACAACCTTGCGAGCATCGATCTTTGTGATAAACTCAAGTTACCATACATGGAGCAGCCTCATTCGTATCATGTCAAGTGGCTTGATGACAATGGAACCATTCAAATCAAACACAAGGTCAACGTCTCCTACAAGATTGGTCCATATCAAGACACCGTCGAGTGTGATGCCGTGCCAATGACAGTGTGTCACATGCTCCTTGGAAGACCATGGCAATACGACAAGAACACCCTACATGACGGTACCTCCAACCAATACTCCTTTAAGTGGAATGACAAGACGTCTGTGCTCCAACCTATGACGCCAAGCCAAATTATCGCTTCCAACATGACGTCGTTGCCCAAAATAAAGCAATCGATTTATCCTTGTGAGATGAGTGGTGAGAGAGTGATACACCAACACGTGAGTGAGTGCCACAAGCCTCAAATGAGTGGAAAAATCATGACTTCCATGTCGCATACCACCAAACATGAGAATAGTGATTTGAGTGTGACCCATACTAACAATCCATCATACAACTCTCTCTCTTTGTTGTCGGTTTTGCAGGGTACACAAACTCATCCACCACCTCCGAGGAACACGCTACAAGATCTCCAACCACACCTTGATGACAAGCTCAACTTCAAGATATTCAACCAATTTGAACAAGGATACGACACCAAAGATCCATCCGCATAGAAGCTCAAGACCATGGGTACATGATGTCTACGCACTTCTATTCTTGTAGATAGTTATTGGGCCTCCAAGTGCAGAGGTTTGTAGAACAGCAGCAAGTTTCCCTTAAGTGGATCACCCAAGATTTATCGAACTCAGGGAGGAAGTGGTCAAAGGTATTCCCTCTCAAGCAACCCTGGAATCAAGATACAAGAAGTCTCTTATGTCCCCAACGCACCCAATACACTTGTCAGGTGTATAGGTGCACTAGTTCGGCGAAGAGATAGTGAAATACAAGTGGTAACAGTGCCAGAAAATAGCTTGATGGTAAGGTAAGGTAAAGGACCAAAACCTCCCTAGCAAACAGAATAAAGATGGAAGCAAGCAAACATGCAACAGATCTAGACATCTAGTAGCAAACGGTGTTTCAATGCTTAGAAACAAGGCCTAGGGATCATACTTTCACTAGTGAACACTCTCTCATATAAATATCCTCTCTTCATGATACTACTCTTAACTACTCTTTGGTTGGACACTCTAATCCATGGTAGGGCTATAACAACACAACTGAAAGTCCGCCTTCCCCAATCTAGATAACCCCACACTGTCATCTTGAGAGCTAGATGGATCCAACAAACACCACAATTTCATAGAGACATCCAACTCCAAATATAACTCATAACAAATATTCAATCTATCCAAAGTGCCACACACGTTGTCACTTTCACACACGTGGGGAAAATGATAGATCTATTAAAGCACAAAGAGTATTTATGTAGACTCAAGCCTAGGTGCCACCATGGCGTGCACGCTGTCACTTTCACACACATGGGAGAGCAGAGATCTAATGAAGCACTTGAGTAGCAAGGTAGATCTACTTGATTACAAAGCTCATGACCACAAGATCATGCATAGAGAGAGAGATGAACACATAGCTACCGGCAGAGCCCTTAGCCTCGAGGGAGAACTACTCCCTCCTCATCATGGGAATCAGCAATGGTGATGGAGATGATGGTGGATATCGATGGAGATGCCTCCGGGTCCCTGTCCCAAATAGGTGCTGCGAGCAGACTTCTCCCCGAATCTCCCTCAGGATGGCGCTATGGAGGTTTTCGTGGATTTCCGCCAGATCATTTAGGGTTTTTGGGTCGGAGGCTTCTTATAGGCGAAGGAGGCAAGGTCGGTGGGGGGGGGCATGGGCCCCACACCCTACCCAGGCGTGGTGCAGGGCCCACCCGTGCCTAGGGGGGTCTGGACGCCCTGGTTCACCTCTCCGTCTTGTCTTCTGGCTTCGTGTCCCCCACGGTGAAATATTGACTTTGCTTTTGTCCCGTCCAATTCCGAGAATATTGATTTTCTGCCTTTCTGGAACCAAAAACAGAAGAAAACAGGCAACTGGCATTGTGGCAAGTTGTTAATAGGTTAGTCCAGAAAAGATATAAAAACATCTCAAAGTATATACAAAGCAAAGCAAAGTAGATACTAAACAAGCATGGAGCATCAAAAATTATAGATACGTTTCCGACGTATCAAGCATCCCCAAGCTTAACTCATGCTCGTCCTCTAGTAGGTAAGTGATAAAAAGAATAATTTTTGAGGTGACATGCACCATCAAAACCAAGATCAAACCATTTGCAAGCATTGAAAGCTGGGAACAAGGAACTCTAAACATGTGCATGAAAGATGGAGTTCTAAAAATAAGACAAAGTAATTATGCATGCAACATGAAAGGCTACAAACAAAGATCATGAATAACATGCATTGAAAAACGTTTGTTTGTTTGTTTGTTTCACATACAGAAAACATGGCATAGTGGCAATCAGCTTGTCCCTCATAGAGTAGCAAATAGATGCATAGGACACCTTCAAAGCTCACAAGGGTGACTAGAAACAAATAGCACAAGAACAAGTAATATCAAAATATGCATCAATCAATAAGTTTTGGGACACTACACACAGAATGACAACTATGCTCTCTTAATGGTGCCTACAGGTAGAAGGTGGAGACTCAATAGTAGTGGAAGAAAGACCCTTTATAAGGGAAGCCGACATTTCAATTTTCAAAAAGAGCTTCCAAAAATTATGGTACTTGTTAGCTTTCAGCCCTCATTGCCCCTATCATAAGCATCTTGAAGTGGTTAAGGTTAAAGTGAACAAACTATGGAGTATATGTTTGACAAAATATAAGTTGGTAATCTCAAGTCCCTTGAATACGAGGGCCACACCTCATGCTACTCAACTTCAGTCACCTGTAAGTTCTTGTCATTGTAAGTACATGCGTATCATAGAGAACCGCCAACCGGGTACCCCTTGCACATGGTACACTAGCTATACCATAACCAAAATGACAAGACAAGCAAACAATGAGCATCTTAGGGATCTTTTTATTTACTATGTGCATAGCTTTTTATTGAGGATGCTTCACAGATAGCTCATTATGGTGATGCTGCAAGTTTCCAACATGATTAGGCATGGCTTAGGCTAGCGGCCTAGGCGTTTCTCTAACACAAAATACATACTCCATGGACTTACAAGTTCCCTCTTTATTTCACACCGAGGACATCCATAGACAAAAGAGCATGATATCAACTGAGTGCAAAGTACAAGTGCAATGTTGAAAACATTCCCCATGACAACATGGTTCTGCTAATTCCAACATATAAGTGCAAGCATATACAACATAGACGACACAATGGTTCAAGTTTATTAGGGGCAAAGAATATAAAGTGTGCCATCAAGTTCGTGAGGGCTTTAATCACTAATTTTTCACATAACAAAATGGTTTTAAATTGGAAGATATCTGAAAACAAGAATATACTTGGAATGGTGTAACACACCATGCATAGGAATTTATAGTGGACACTTTGGAATAACTTGGTTTCTTGGGAGTTGGAAGCATGAGTAGAACTTACTCATACAAGTGGAGGCTAGCAAAAGACTGGGAGCAACCAACTAAGAGAGCATACTGGCCATAATCATACAGAGCAACAAAGTATTACTAATCAAAGCATAGAGTGGTACTACAAGACAAGACTAAATGATCATAGAGGCTAATGGTGACTTGTTCATAGTCATAACATGGCGTGAGCATGTGCCAAGTCAACCCAAACAAAGCATCAAAGGAGAATACCACAATACTATGCTTTTGTATGCTAAAACAACGCATGATTCCTTCAAGGCACATTAAGCAATCCTAATTGTTTGGAACAAGTCATGCTAAAACAATAATCACTAAGAATAAGGTCAAAACAACACCTAGCATGTCATGCTAAATTCTAAGTCATAGTCAATGCAAGCTCCTCTTGCACTTTCAAGCAGGAACTTCCTACTCCTTTCCAACACCAAGCAACTTATTTGAAACAACTCACAAAATAATAAATACAAATCAGTGAGCATGTCTCATAAATCCACAAATAAGAACTAAAAAGTTCTAAGATGAAAGCATAAGAAAACTAAGGCTAAACACGGTGCTAGCAAAAGAGAACACTCACAAAACAATAAGAGTGAAATCTAGAGTGTTCTAGGCAATGGAAACAGAGTGTGTATCTCTCCAAAAGAAGTGTGGTGTAACCAACCAACTTACTCAAGCAAACTAATCAAACAAAAACCAAAAACAAAACCTAATACACTCCAAGAACAACACAACAATGCATGAAACAATAAAAACAAAGTGTCTAGAAAGACCTGAGATTTTTATTTTTGAAGAAGGGGATGCCCAAGGCATCCCCAAGCTTTGACGCTTGTACCTCTTGGATATTTCTTGGGGTGACACCGGGGTGGCATTCCCAAGCTTGAGATTTTGTCCATTCTTCATCTCATGACATCATTCTCTCTCTACGCCTGAAATTTTTCCTTCATACAAAACTTCACACAATCTTCATTAGCAACATTAGTGTATTCAAAAGATATTAGACCTTAGGCAAAGATTTGGAACAACAAGAATTTTCACTAAAAACACAAGCTACTGTAGGAACTCCTTCAAAAATCTCAATTTCCCAAAAGAGAACTCAAAAAGGAACCAATAAGAAGCAAATGCAAATAATGGCAGAAATCTGTCAAAACAGACCAGCAGGTAGAAACCGATTTTTTAGAAAATCTTATCTTTCTCGAATCAAAAAGTGTTGAACTAACGAAAGTTATCTAACATACTAGGGGATTTATTCGTAAATTGTCAGCTCAATCTGAGTTACAGAGACTCCTCACGATTATTTATGGTGGAGGACAGAAATCTGTTTCAGGACAGCAACTCCCCAAATCTTACTTCCCTCTCATTAGAGGTCATTCTTGTAACAAAAAGCAAACAAAAAGGATAAGGATATAACATTACATAAGTAATAACTTCCAAGACTCAAGAAAACTCTTGGGTTATCTCCCAACAAGTACTTTTCTTTAACACCTTTAAGTTAGGCTTGATAGTTTGAGAAGATGCTCACATAAGAAATATGAATTGAAATAAAAGAGAGCATCAAGAAGAGAATTCAAAACACATTTAAGTCTAACCCACTTCCTATGCATAGGAATCTTATAAAGAAACAAGTCATGAAAGCACAAAGCAACAAGCATAGGAAAGCAAAACAAGTGCAACTTCAAAAATTTCAACATAAAGAGGGGAAACTTAATATTTTTGAGATGCATAAGACCATGTTTCCCTCTCTCATAATAACTTTCAGTATCAACATGAATAAAATTAACAATATATATATCACATAAAACATTCTTATCATGAGCCACATGCATAAAATAATTATTACTCTCCACATAAGCATAGTCATTCTTATTAGTTGTAGTGGGAGCAAATTCAACAACATAGCTATCACTATTATTCTCGTCACCATAATCATCAAATATAGGAGGCATATTGTAATCACAATAAATTGTCTCCTCAATAGTAGGTGGACTGAAAATATCATACGCATCATTGTTATCATCATATATTGGAGGTTTGGTATCATCAAAGAAAACTTTCTCCTCTAAAGATGGGGGACTAAAAAGATCATTTTCATCAAAACTACCTTCCCCAAGCGTAGAATTTTCCATAGCATTAGCAATAATGGTGTCCAATGAATTCATACTAATAACATTGCTATTAGCATGCAAATAAAGATCCATAGGTTTTTTAATTTTCTCTTCAAACACCCCATGTCCTAACTCAAGATAAACACTATAGAGCTCTCTAATTTTTGTTGTTGTTTCCCATTAAGCCTAACTAGTGAAAACAAGAAACAAAAAGACAAAATTGCAGAATCTAAAGGAAATAGCTTCGAGCACTCACACCGGCGGATGTGAGTACCTTTTACCTTACCTCCCCGGCAACGGCGCCAGAAAAGAGCGTTCTGGCTTGTTGTTGCCGTGAAGTAACGTGTGTGAGTGCCTTTTACCTTTCCTACCCGGCAACGGTGCCAGAAAAGAGCTTGATGTCTACGCACTTCTATTCTTGTAGACAGTTGTTGGGCCTCCAAGTGTAGAGGTTTGTAGAACAGCAGCAAGTTTCCCTTAAGTGGATCACCCAAGGTTTATCGAACTCAGGGAGGAAGTGGTCAAAGGTATTCCTCTCAAGCAACCCTGCAATCAAGATACAAGAAGTCTCTTGTGTCCCCAACACACCCGATACACTTGTCAGGTGTATAGGTGCACTAGTTCGGCGAAGAGATAGTGAAATACAAGTGGTAACGGTGCCAGAAAATAGCTTGATGGTGAGGTAAGGTAAAGGACCAAAACCTCCACGGCAAACGGAATAAAGATGGAAGCAAGCAAACATGCAAAAGATCTAGTAGCAAACGGTGTTTCAATGCTTAGAAACAAGGCCTAGGGATCATACTTTCACTAGTGAACACTCTCTCATATAAATATCCTCTCTTCATGATACTACTCTTAACTACTCTTTGGTTGGACACTCTAATCCATGGTGGGGCTATAACAACACACCTCAAAGTCCGCCTTCCCCAATCTAGAGAACCCCACACTTTCATCTTGAGAGCTAGATGGATCCAACAAACACCACAATTTCATAGATACATCCAACTCCAAATATAACTCATAACAAATATTCAATCTAGCCAAAGTGCCACACACATTATGTGTTGGAGATATGCCCTATAGGCAATAATAAAAGTGGTTATTATTATATCTTTGTGTTTATGATAAATGTTTACATTCATGCTATAATAGTATTAACCAGAAACATTAATACTTGTGTGATTTGTAAACTAAATTAGAGTCCCTAGTAAAGCCTCTTTATAATACTAGCTTGTTGATTAATAGATGATCGTGGTTTCTCGATCATGAACATTGAGATGTTATTAATAACAAGATCATATCATTAGGAGAATGGTATGATGGACATACTCCTATAGATAAGCGTAGCATTAAGATCAAGGCATTTCAATAGTTCATTTGCTATAAGCTTTCTGATACATAGTAATTCCTTCGACCATGAGATCATGTTAATCACCATCACCGGATGGATGCTTTGATGACATCAAACACCACACCGTAACTGGGTGGCTATAAAGGTGGCATTGAGTGTTCGGAAAGTATGGGTTGAGGCACATGGATCAAGAGTGGGGTTTGTCCATCCATATGACGGATAGATATACTCTGGGCCCTCTCGGTGGAATGTCATCCAATTAGCTTGCAAGCATGTGACTGGCTCACAAGGGATCACATATCACGGGAACAAGAAAAGAGTACTTATCGGTAACGAGGTTGAACTAGGTATGCAGAGATACCGACGATCGAAACCTCGGATAAGTAAACTGACGTGAGACAAAGGGAAATTGGTATCGTACGTAAACGGTTCATTTGATCACAAAGTAATCATAGAAATATGTGGGAGCCATATGAATTTCCAGATTCCTCTGTTGGTTATTGATCGGAGAAGTGTCTCTGTCATGTCCGCATAATTCACGAACCGTAGGGAGACACACTTAAGGATTCGATGTTGTTGTGTAGTTATGGAATGATGAGTAAGAGACTGAATGTTGTTCGGAGTCTCGTATGGGATACGGGATATCACGAGGAGATCTGGAATGGTCCGGAGAATAATATTCATATAAGGAAAGTCCTGTTTCGGAGTTCGGAAATGATTTCAGTGTTTTCACCGGGAATGTTCTAGAAGGGTCTGGAAGGTCTGGCACTCTGAAAGGGGAAGGGTACATGGATGTGTCATGACAATGTGTAATGGTTGCATCATGTACTAGGTTACTTGGCTGGGCAATATGAAGAGAGAAATCAAATTCAAGTTTGAAAGTCAAACGCCAATTTGAAAAAGTCAAATCCGAACATTGCTTGGTGGAGGGAGAGTAGGAAACCTACCTAGGGTAGGAATCCCACTCCCTCGACCCGCCGGCCATTAAGAGGAGTTGGGGGAGGACTCCATCCTCCCTAAACCGCCTCTACCCACCTATATAAGGAGGGGTAGGGCGCACCCCTACCCCTCACACCCAAACCCTAGCTAAGGCGCCACCACCTCCAAGTGCTGCCGCCACCAGGGCCTCCTCCAAGTCGCCGACTTGGGATTCCCCAAGCCCTAGCCTCCGGCCACACCACCTCCCCTTGGTTCCTCTAATCCGTAGATCGCCAAGGCCCTCTCTTACTCCACCATACTCGCTCTGGCTTAGGCGAAGCCCTGCGGGATCTTCCCTCTACTTCCGACACCATGCCGTCGTGCTGCCGGAATCACGAGGAGAGTGGTACAACCTCCGCTGCCTGCTGGAATAAGGGAGAGGAAGGTCTTCATCGAGTACTGAATGTGTGACCGACTGCGGAAGCGCTGCCGGAATGCAGCACCGTAAGGATCGTCTACGTGATCTTGAGATCGGCAAGTGTACGACTACATCACCCACGAGAATCTGCTCCCGTTAACCGCTTTGGAATCTTCGAGGGTGAGTGCTTCTATCGACTCGTTGCTACAATCTAGTAGATAGATCTTGGCTTGTTTGTGTGCATGCGGTAGAAATTTTTTGTTTTCCATGCTACGAACCCCTATAGTGGTATCAGAGTCGTGTCTATATGTAGATCTGTTGCACGAGTAGAACACAATGGTCATTGTGGGCGGTGGTGCTTTTATTATCAATTGCTTTTTGTGTACTTTGCATCTTGCGGTATGATGGGATGAAGCGGCTCGGGCTAACCTTACATGACATCGTTCATGAGACTTGCTCCACGCTCAACATGCAACTTGTATTGCATAAGTGGCTTTGCGGGTGTCTGTCTCTCCCATTATAGTATAGATGCAACTTGTATCACATATTATGAATTGCATGTGATGTTAATCCTTTTATGCATCTTGTATTGCTTATTTTGCGATGGTAGCATTATAAGATGATCCCTCAAGCACACAATTTCAAGTTTTAAAGTGTTCATCCTTAGTAAGCACCATTGCTAAAGCTCGTTGTTTCGAAGCACCACGTGATGATCGAGTGTGTTAGATTCTGCGAGTGTATACAACGTGAGCAAGCCAGATTTGCTCATGTGGAAGCTAAGGTTTGATCTTGACGATCCTAGCATGTACAGACATGGTCTCGTAACACGGATCGCCGAAAGGTAAAGCATGAGTAATATAGTAGATATGATGAACATGTTGATTGTTCGCCATTGAAGCTACATCAACTCTCGTGATGATCGGTTTTGATGTGCTGGATTTGGTTCGTGTGATCACTAAAACAATTTGAGGGATATTGTTTTGAGTGGGAGTTCACCTAGATTAATTTAACTATTAATTAGAACTCAATTTGTCATAAACTTAGTCTAAAATATTGCAAATATGTTGTAGATCAATGGCGGCCCCTACCATCAATTTTAATGCGTTCCTAGAGAAAGAAAAGTTGAAAAACAATGGAAGCAACTTCGCGGATTTGTTCTGCAATTTGAGGATTGTCCTCAATGCTGGTAATTTGACCTATGTCTTTGGATGCACTTTGGGTGACCCGCTGCATCATCTGCTACCGATGAGGTAAAGAATGTTTTCCTCGCTCGGAAGAATCAGTACTCCACAGTTCAGTGTGCTATCTTGTATGGTTTGGAATCGGAGCTTCAGAAAAGGTTTGAAAACTATGACCCACATGATATTGTCCGTGAACTCAAAATGATATTTGAGGCTCACGCGGCAGTTGAGAGTTATGAGGCTTTTGAAAAGTTCTTTAACTGCAAGATGGAAGAGGGCAGCTCCGTCAGTGAGCACGTGCTTAAGATGTCTGGGCACGCAAGCAAGCTTCAAATCTTGGGAATAGTGATTCCTAATGCTTTAGGGATTCATCGTGTCCTCCAATCTACCACAAGTTACAAGAACTTTGTGATGAACTGCAATATGCAAAACATGGACAAGTCGTTGCCAGAACTCTTCTCCATGTTGAAGTCTGCAGAAGTGGAGATCAAGAAAGAGCACCAATGGTTGTAGGTCAATAAGACCACCAAATTCAAGAAGCAAGGCAAGCCTAAGAAAAAGTGAAACTTCAAGAAGGACGGTAAGAAAGTTACCGCGCCGGCGAAGAAGACCAAGGCTGGGCCTAAGCCTGATACTGAGTGCTTTTACTGCAAGGGAGAGGGTCACTGGAAGAGGAATTGCCCAAAGTACTTGGCGGATTTGAAGAACGGCAACACCAAGAAGAAAGGTATATTCGATATACATGTTATTGATGTGTATCTCATTAGTACTCGTAGTCGTGCCTGGGTATTTGATACTGGTTCGGTTGCTCATATTTGTAACTCAAAACAGGTACTGCAGAATAAACGGAAGCTAGCAAAGAACAAGGTGACGATGCGCGTTGGAAATGGATCAAAGGTTGATGTGATCACGGACGGCATGCTACCTCTTCATCTACCATCGGGATTAGTTTTATACTTAAATAATTGTTATTTGGTGCCTGCGCTGAGCATGAACGTTATATCTGGATCATGTTTATTGCGAGACGGTTACTTGTTTAAATCCGAGAATAATGGTTGTTCGATTTATATGAGTAATATGTATTATGCACATGCACCTTTGATAGATGGTCTATTCTTATTGAATCTCGATTGTGGAAATACACACATTAATAACATTGAAGCTAAACTTTTGAAATTGAGCGATAACTCGACCGATATGTGGCACTGTCGTCTTGGTCATATTGGAGTGGAGTGTATGAAGAAACTCCATTCTGATGGACTTCTTAAATCACTTGATTTCGAATCACTTGAAAGATGCGAAGCATGTCTGATGGGTAAAATGACTAAGACTCCATTTTCTAGTATGATGGAGCGAGCTATGGACTTATTGGAAATCATACATACCAATGTGTGTGGCCCAATGAGTGTAGAATCGCACGGTGGTTATCGTTATGTTCTTACCTTCAAGGATGACTTGAGTAGATATGGGTATATCTATTTCATGAAAACATAAGTCCGAAACTTTCGAGAAGTTTAATGAATTTCAAAGTGAGGTAGAGAATCAACGTAACAAAAAGATTAAATTTCTATGATCTGATCGTGGAGGTGAATATCTAAGTTACGATTTTGGCGAGCATTTGAAGAAATGCGAAATAATTTCAAAATTGACACCGCCGGGAACACCACAGCGTAATGGTGTCTCCGAACGTCATAATCGAACTCTCTTAGATATGGTTCATTCTATGATGTCACTCACAGATTTACCGCTATCATTTTGGGGTTATGCATTAGAAACAGCCGCATTCACCTTAAATAGGGAACCATCTAAATCCGTTGAAATAACACCATATGAATTATGGTTTGAAAAGAAACCTAAATTGTCGTTCCTTAAAGTTTGGGGTTGCGAAGCTTATGTAAAGAAGTTACAGCCGGACAATCTTGAACCCAAAGCGAAAAAATGCGTCTTCATAGGATACCCGAAGGAAACTATTGGGTATACCTTCTATCAAAGATCCGAGGGCAAGCTCTTCGTTGCCAAGAATGGATCCTTTCTAGAGAAGGAATTTCTCTCGAAAGAAGTGACTAGAAGGAAAGTAGAACTCGATGAGGTTTTTGAACCTTCTCTCGAACTTGTGAGTAGCACAGCATCGGAAGTAGTTCATGTGGCATCTGCACCAATAAGAGAGGAAGCTAATGATGTTGATCATGAAACTTCGGTTGAAGTTACTAAGGAACCTCGCAGGTCAACGAGAACTCGTACCACTCCTGATTAGTATGATCCCGTTATGAGTGTCATGTTGGTGGATAACACCGATGACCCTGCGACATATGAGGAAGCAATGATGAGCCCAAATTCCAATAAATGGCAAGAATCCATGAAATCCGAGATTGGATCCATGTACGAAAACCAAGTATGGACTTACCGGATGGCCGGAAGGCTGTCTAGAACAAATGGATTTTCAAGAAGAAAACAGATGCTGATGGTAATGTTACTGTCTATAAAGCTCGACTTGTCGCAAAACGGTTTCGACAAATTCAAGGAGTTGACTATGATGAGACTTTCTCACCAGTCGCGAAGCTAAAGTATGTGAGGATTATGTTAGCAATCGTTGCATATTATGATTATGAGATATGGCAGATGGATGTCAAAACGGTGTTCCTCAATGGAGACATTGATGAAGAGTTATATATGATGCAACCCAAAGGTTTTGTCGATCCTAATGATGCTAACAAGGTATGCAAACTTCAACGGTCCATATATGGATTGAAGCAAGCATCCCGAAGTTGGAATCAACATTTTGATAAGGTAATCAAAAGTTTTGGTTTTATACAAACTTATGGAGAAGCTTGTATTTACAAGAAAGTGAGTGGGAGATATGTAGCATTCTTAATACTATATGTAGATGACATATTGTTGATTGGGAATAATATAGACCTTCTTAATAGTGTCAAGGATTATTTGAATAATAGTTTTTCAATGAAAGATCTTGGCGAAGCAGCTTACATATTAGGCATAAAGATTTATAGAGATAGATCAAGACGCCTAATATCATTGTCATAGAGTACATATTTGGACAAATTTCTAAAGAGGTTTGGATTGGAAGAAAACAAGAAAGGGTTCTTGCCCATGTTGCCCAATACGACCTTGAGTAAAACTCAAAGTCCTGCAATGGCAGAAGATAGAGAAAGTATGAGTAAGACTCCCTATGCCTTAGCCATAGGATCTCTAATGTATGCCATTCTATGTACTAGACCCGACATTGAATATGCTGTTAGTCTGACTAGCAGATATCAAAGTGATCCAGGAGTGGATCATTGGACATCGGTCAAAAACATCCTTAAGTATTTGAGAAGAACTAAGGATATGTTTCTTTCTTATGGAGGTGATGAACAGCTCGTTGTTAATGGTTACACCGATGCTAGTTGGAACCCCGATCCGGATGATTCTAAATCTCAATCTGGATACGTATTTACTTTGAATGGTGCAGCAGTTATCTGGAGGAGTGCAAAGCAAAGTGTTGTGGCGAGATCTTCAACTGAATCGGAATACATAGCTACTTCGGAGGCTTCACAAGAGCAGATATGGATGAAGTAGTTCATTACAGAGCTCGGTGTGGTTCCAAGTGCGTTGGACCCAATGTCTATCTACTGTGATAACATGGGCGCCATAGCCAATGCGCAAGAACCAAGGTCACACAAGAAGCTGAAGCACATCAAGCTACGTTTTCACGCTATTCGAGAGCATGTCCAAGACGGTGACATAAAGATTTGCAAAGTACACACAGATCTGAATATGGCGGATTCGTTGACTAAACCTCTCCCGAGGGCAAAACATGACCAGCACCAAACTGCCATGGGTGTTCAGTATATTACCATGTAATCTAGATTAGTTGACTCTAGTGCAAGTGGGAGACTGTTGGAGATATGCCCTAGAGGCAATAATAAAATTGGTTATTATTATATCATTGTGTTTATGATAAATGTTTACATTCATGCTATAATAGTATTAACCGGAAACTAAATTAGAGTCCCTAGTAAAGCTTCTTTATAATACTAGCTTGTTGATTAATAGATGATTGTGGTTTCTCGATCATGAACATTGAGATGTTATTAATAACAATATCATATCATTAGGAGAATGGTATGATGGATATACTTCTATAGATAAGCGTAGCATTAAGATCAAGTCATTTCAATAGTTCGTTTGCTATAAGCTTTCTGATACATAGTAATTCCTTCGACCATGAGATCATGTTAATCACCATCACCGGAAGGATGCTTTGATGACATCAAACACCACACCGTAACTGAGTGGCTATAAAGGTGGCATTGAGTGTTCGGAAAGTATGGGTTGAGGCACATGGATCAAGAGTGGGATTTGTCCATCTATATGACGGATAGATATACTCTGGGCCCTCTCGGTGGAATGTCATCCAATTAGCTTGCAAGCATGGGACTGGCTCACAAGGGATCACATATCACGGGAACGAGAAAAGAGTACTTATCCGTAACGAGGTTGAACTAGGTATGCAGAGATACCGACGATCAAAACCTCGGATAAGTAAACTATCGTGAGACAAAGGGAAATTGGTATCATATGTAAATGGTTTATTCAATTGCAAAGTAATCGTAGAAATATGTGGGATCCATATGAATTTCCAGATTCCTCTGTTGGTTATTGATCGGAGAAGTGTCTCGGTCATGTCCGCATAACTCACGAACCGTAGGGAGACACACTTGAGGATTCGATGTTGTTGTGTAGTTATGGAATGATGAATAAGAGACCGAATGTTGTTCGGAGTCTCGGATGGAATCCGGGATATCATGAGGAGATCCGGAATGGTCCGGAGAATAATATTCATATAAGGAAAGTCCTGTTTCGGAGTTCGGAAATGATTTCGGTGTTTTCACCGGGAATGTTCTAGAAGGGTCTGGAAGGTCCGGCACTCCGGAAGGGGAAGGGTACATGGATGTGTCATGACAATGTGGAATGGTTGCATCATGTACTAGGTTACTTGGCTGGGCAATATGAAGAGATAAATCAAATTCAAGTTTGAAAGTCAAACGCCAATTTGAAAAAGTCAAATCCGAACATTGCTTAGTGGAGCGAGAGTAGGAAACCTACCTAGGGTAGGAATCCCACTCCCTCCACCCGCCGGCCATGAAGAGGAGTTGGGGGAGGAATCCCTCCTCCCCAAACCGACTCTCCCCACCTACATAAGGAGGGGTAGGGCATACCCCTACCCCTCACACCCAAACCCTAACTAAGGCGCCACCACCTCCAAGTGCTGCCGCCGCCAGGGCCTCCTCCAAGTCGCCGTCTTGGGATTCCCCAAGCCCTAGCCACCGGCGACACCACCTCCCCTTGGTGCCTCTAATCCGTAGATCGCCAAGGCCCTCTCTTACTCCACCATACTCTCTCCGGCTTAGGCGAAGCCCTGCGGGATCTTCCCTCTACTTCTGACACCACGCCATCATGCTGCCGGAATCACGAGGAGAGTGCTACAACCTCCGCTGCCTGCTGGAACAAGGGAGAGGAAGGTCTTCATCAGTACGAACGATGTGTGATTGCGGAAGCGCTGCCGGAATGCAGCACCAGAAGGACCGTCTACGCGATCTTGAGATCGGCAAGTGTACGACTACATCACCCACGAGAATCTGCTCTCGTTAACCGCTTTGGAATCTTTGAGGGTGAGTGCTTCTATCGACTCGTTGCTACAATCTAGTAGATAGATCTTGGCTTGTTTGTGTGCATGTGGTAGAAATTTATTGTTTTCCATGCTACGAACCCCTACATTATGCACGTTGTCACTTTCACACACGTGGGGAAAATCATAGATCTATTAAAGCACAAAGAGTATTTATGTAGACTCAAGCCTAAGTGCCACCATGGCGTGCACGCTGTCACTTTCACATACATGGGGAGAGGAGAGATCTAATGAAGCACTTGAGTAGCAAGGTAGATCTACTTGATTACAAAGCTCATGACCACAAGATCATGCATAGAGAGAGAGATGAACACATAGCTACCGGTAGAGCCCTTAGCCTCGAGGGAGAACTATTCCCTCCTCATCATGGGAATCAGCAACGGTGATGGAGATGGTGGTGGAGATCGATGGAGATGGCTCCAGGGGCACTTCCCGTCCCAGCAGGGTGCCAGAATAGAGACTTTCTGTCCCCCAAATCTCCCCTTCGGTGGCGGAGGTGCTGTGGAGGTTTTCGTGGATTTCCACCAGATGATTTAGGGTTTTTGGGTCGGAGGCTTCTTATAGGCGAAGGAAGCAAGTTCGGTGGGGGGCTAGGGGCCCCACACCCTACCTAGGCGCGGGGCAGGGCCCACCCACGCCTAGGGGGGGGGGGGGTTGGACGCCCTGGTTCGCCTCTCTGTCTCGTCTTCTGGCTTCGTGTCCCCACGGTAAAATATTGACTTTGGCTTTTGTCCTGTCCAATTCCGAGAATATTGATTTTCTGCCTTTGTGGACCAAAAACAGAAGAAAACAGGCAACTGGTACTGTGGCAAGTTGTTAATAGGTTAGTTCCAAAAAAGATATTAAAACACCTCAAAGTATAGACAAAGCAAAGCAAAGTAGATACTAAACAAGCATGGAGCATCAAAAATTATAGATACGTTTCCGACGTATCAGTACACCTCTCTCCTTAACATGACGATGGAACTTCATCGAGGACAACTCATTTTCAAGCGGGGGGAGATGATGCAGCCCAACACTTGGCGGTTACCTTTGGTCCACATCATGCTACATCAACTAAACCCAGAAAGGTGAATTCACTCCATATTCCGCGCTCCTTTGGTTATCACGTGAATGGGATCCTACTTGAGACAAGTGCCAATTCTATGACCAGGCCCATGACCATGACACCAAGAGGAGACGACAAGAAGACCCTAGGAACCAAGACCCCCAAGCAAGAGGCGTGGAAGATAAGGCGGAGGAAGACTTCTGGCGCCAAGTCCGGCGCCACCGGAATCCCCGCCGGAACTACCGGCGCCTAGCTCGGCGAACCGGAACCTCCATCGGAATTCTAGGCGACACAACTGGTGAACCGGCCTCCCCGTCGAAGCAGCATACTGTATGGCTAACCAGCAGCCGACCGGAAATCTTGGCGCTCGCCGGAAATATCGGCGACAGATCCGGTGTCGCCAGACTTACCGCCGGAATACCCAGTCTACGTGTTGTAAAGGGTTGGATGCCCAGAATATTCCCTCCCACCTACCCGTGCACCCCTTGTACTATAAATAGCCCCCTTGTGGCTCAGATCTAGTTGAAGTTCATGATGAATGAAGGCTTGTGCCTAAACCTAGATGGGAACCCCTCTCTACAGTTAATCTATGAGTTGTACAAGGCCTTGGAGTTCGGTGTTCGTTTCCAATTTGTCAAGACTATCCTCAAGTGTTTGGTCTCTCCTCATCAAGGATTCTAGTAGTGTTAGGTCTATCTGTTGAGGATATGCTAAATATGTATCACCATAGCATGTCTCTAATACGGATAACCTGGGTGGCCCACAGTTGGTAGCAAGGCCTATGGCCTGCTAGGCGGCCCTGTTAGATGGATCCAGAAGGGAGGCCCATGCCGGATAAAGGAAGGCTATGGAGGAGTCACCGACGTACTCGGAGCCTTGGAGTGCAAGACACGTTAGACTAGTTGTGTACCGTTTAGGACTCTGTAACCTGTCCGGCTAGGACTTTGCCTGTAACCCTAGGATCTGGCGACTATATAAGCCGGACCTATGGGATCCTGTAGGGCAGAACAACTCATATCACGCACAGCGAACCGATCCCTGTAACTCGACATATTGCCATTAGAGTGATTTATAGCAGGAGTAGGATCTCGCCACCATCGTGGGATCTGAACCTGGGTAAGCTGTGTTACCTTGTACCCGCCAACCTTCCGCCTTACCCCACATATCTAAACACACTCTGTGAGGACTCCCTCCATGGTGTACTTGTCGGCAATACCACGACAGTTGGAGCCCACCATGGGGCAAGAGGCGCTTCAGGCTCTACAGCGGGCGAGGTCCAACCTCTTCACGGGAATCGGCGAAGCCGTAGCCATCGGCCGTGTTCTCTTCTATGGAAATGTTCCGATCGTCCCTCCCGACGACGAACCCCACCCGCTGCTCGATCGTCCCAATCGGGGACATCCACCTCTTCATCGGTGAAACCGACTCGGGTACTAGTTCCCTGGAAGTCGGAGGATCATCAAGACCCGCACAGACCGCCTACGGGCAGGATACATTCACGGAAGGATCGAAGTCGGATCTCTCTTTGTAGTTTGCCGGCATAGATCGAAAAAATTCAAGGCCCACCCAAACCGCCCCATGTGTAGGATATAATGGTGGAAGATCGCTGCAAGTCCGCCGTCTTCGCCCGTGCGTCTGGACATCAGAGATCCAAGTTCGTCGGCATGGTAACTATCTTCGATCTGGCGCGTTGCGTTTAGAGAGAGGGTGAAAACCCCCGCGATTACCTAGCTAGGTGGATCCGTATACGGGCCGACCTGGAGCATGACCCCAATGATGATGCCATATATCACTTTGTGGAAGGACTGGACCGCGGCACACTTCTCCGGCATACGCTAAGACGGCAGCAGGCTGTGGGTCTCCTCACTTTCGAGGGCATGGTTCACACCGTCAACAACTACGCGGCAGCTGAGGCAGTAGCTCAGACAGCGCTCGTGCTCTTACCCGTCTCACCTCTGCCTTAGCCGCCGCCACCGCCGCCTCCGGTTATCATCGTTGCGGCCGCACCACCGCCTCCAGTCATCGTCGTTGCTGTTGCACCACCACCACCCATCATCGAGGAAGCCCCGGCACCCTCCAACTCCATTTTGGATGCGCTCTACACCGACATCAGCGCTGACTCGGAGGAGATAGACTTCAGCCCGGAGGAGCTTCACTCTTCTATGCATGAGATGGAGGAGGATATCGGACGCGACGAGCAGGCCGACAATGCCATCACATCCCGAGAGGTGTACGTCACTATTGGGACCATGATGGAGGAAGATCAACCCATACAAGCTCCGCCTAAAGCGCTGGACAAGGGGAAGGGACCACCTGTTGTTGCCGACAATGATCGTGCAAAGGCCATGCCCCCTCCGCCTAACCCAGTGCAGTAGCCACAGGAACTCAACGTCAGTCCGAGTAACAACAACAACGCAAAACCACCGCCTCCGGCATCCATGTTTGCAGCTGCCCAAATCACTCCAGCTGATAGAGTGATGTACGACAATTTGCTCGTCGAGTCCATGACGGTGGCTCATATACGGAACATCGTCCAACTTGACGAGAAGCGCCAGCAGCTGCTGGAGGAAGCACATACCATCATGGAGCAAGGCACAAAGCTGGATCAAGATCTGGCCAAGGCGCAGAAGTCAATAGAGAAAGCTAGAGCCATGGAGGCCGAGTACAAGACACTGCTCAAGCAGCAGAAGGCCAAGAAAGCTCCGGCTCGCATCATCAATGATCCTGGTGAACGATGAAACCTAGGATGGGATCCCCCAAAGCCGCCACAAGCCAAGCCATACATTGACAGTGAAGGCAGGCAGGTCATGCCCACTCCTATTCTCAACTTAGCCGTCGCCATGACCCTTCTGGAGCAGGATAGATCACCCGCAGTTGTGGAACAGGTCTATGACCTTGTGGCAAAGGCAGTGAAATAGCAGGAAAAGGCCACCTCTTAGAGGCTTGAGTCCGACCCAGCATATTGCCAGTCTAGCAATCCTAAGACCCCAAGGGACTGATCTCCTCAGGATGTCGGGTCTCAGACGGGTTCATCAGAATGAAGACGGAGGGATGCACGCAACAGGAAGGATGCTATCCCCATATCCTCCGACCATGGAGTCAAGGCTCATCCTCATCACCTGTCCCCACCGTACCGATCCCCCCGACATTGCGAAGACCCGAAGGCTCACCATCGTACAGACATGCCTCCGCCAAGGCAGAGCAGCATCGTTATCCGTGACAACACGGAGCAACCCTGTCATAATGGGGAGTGCAACCAAGGACACAAGAGCAAGTCGTGTCATGACCCTCCGCGTTTGACAAGCAACCGCGACAAGCGTGAGGCGTCGCAGGAGGGTAACATCAAGAAGGCTATCCCACTGCCACCTCCGCCTCCGTCGCCCCCTAGCATCCACCATGGTGGAGGAGGCCCGCGTCGTTCATGCAGCCCATACCCTGGCGACAAGAAGAGATGAACAAGCCCGGAGCCATACGACGCACGTTCACGCCTGGACAAGATTCACGAGGCCCGGGAAGGACAATACCTAGGACCATGACGGTGCTTGACGTGGAGCACTTCGTTGGAAACCCCAAGAGCAAGGTATGATGAGCACAACAACAAGTCTTCCCTCAGTAGAGACCAAGGTTATCGAACCAGAAGGAGGAAGGAAACATCACACATGTGTTGCAAGCAACGCGGAGACCTGCACAACACAAACTCAAGACTTTGCCCCAACGAATCAGTGAGGTTGTCAAGCTCACCAGTTTGCTGTAACAAAGGATTAAACGTATGGTATGGAAGGTAATGGTTTGCAGCAAGTAAACGAGTAACATTGGAAGATGTATCATTGGTAAAGATTGGACCGGGGTCCATAGTTCACTAGAGGTGCTCTCCTTAGATAAACAACATGGCATGAAGGGTAAACAAATTACAGCAGGGCAATTGACAGGAACTAAGCAAGGCATAACAATGCAATTACTAGTCAGAAAGATCCTATGAGATTCGATTGGGCAACACAACAATATACATAGACCGCCATCCAACTGCATCTATGACTAGAAGTCCACCTTCAAGTTATCATCCGAACCCCCTCCAGTATTAAGTTGCAAGCAACAGACAACTGCTTTAAGAAAAGTGTGTAAGGTAAACAATCCACATGTTCCATGAACAAGAGACGGTTGTTTTCTCCTAGTAGCAACAACACATCTACAACCGAAGAGATTATTGTCACGTCCCTTGGAAACTAGAGGCATGAACCCACTATCGAGCATAAATATTCCCTCTTGGAGTCACTAGCAACTACTTGGACAAGATAGCTACTAACAACGGAGAGCATGCAAGATCACAAACAACACATACATGATAGAATCATAAATACAAAACCATTAATAAAACCAACATAATAATCTCAATATCCATCGGATCCCCGCAAACACAACATGCATGATTACAAATAGATTAGATCTTGATCATGAAGGGAGATCACAAGATCTATACATGAAAGCACAAAGGAGGAGATACAACCATCTAGCTACTACATGGAACCATAGTCCAAGGTGGAACTACTCACACATCATAACGGAGAGAAGGCCTCCGGGATGATCTCCCCTCCGGCAGTGTGCCGGGAAGAACTTCAGATCCCCCCATCTAGGGACGATGGTGGCCGCGGCTATAGACGGTTTCGTGGATTTTTGATCGGGTGCTTAGGGTTTCTACATCGGGGGCTTCTTATAGGCGAAGGGGAAGGCCGAGGAGGAGACCAGGGGGGTCAAACCCTACCCAGGCGCAGGCCCACCCCTGGCCGTGCCTAGGGGGGTTTGGCCGCCCTGGCTTGCGTCTCCGTCTCCCCTATAGAATTCTTGTTCTCCACGGAAAGTAATTTACTTTGATGTTTGTCCCGTCCAATTCCGAGAATATTTCTTTACTAGATTTTCTGAAACCAAAAACAGCAGAAAATAGGCAACTGGCACTGTGGCAACTTGTTAATAGGTTAGTACCAGAAAACATGTAAAAAGCACCTCAAAGTGCAGACAAAGCAAAGCAAAGTAGATACTAACAAGCATGGAACATCAAAAATTATAGATACGTTTCCGACGTATCAGACCACGTTGCTTTGGGCCTGTAATACAGACCGCAACTTACCCCAAGGGTTTCCGGATTGACAAGACCATCAAGTCGTATGACGGCACCGCCAAACCAGCAGGCAAAAACCGATTGTTTCGAACATATTTTGTTGCTCAAATTAAAGAAGTGTTGAAATAAAGAAAGTTAGCTAACATACTAGGGGATTTATTCATAAATTTTGAGCTCAATCCGAGATACAAAGACTCCTCACGAATTTTTATGGTGGAGGACAGAAATCTGTTTCGGGACAGCAATCCCCAAATCTTACTTCCCTCTCATTAGAGGTCATTGTTGGCACAAAAAGCAAACAAAAATGATAAGGAGAGGTCATTACTGCAGTAATAACTTCCAAGACTCAAGGAAACTCTTGGGTTATCTCCCAACAAGTAATTTTCTTTAACGCCTTTAGGTTAGGCATGATAATTTGAGAAGATGCTCTCATAAGAAATATGAATTGAAGTCAAAGAGAGCATCAAGAAGCAAATTCAAAACACATTTAAGTCTAACCCACTTCCTATGCATAGGAATCTTGTAAAGAAACAAGTCATGAAAGCACAAAGCAACAATCATAGGAAAGCAAAACAAGTGCAACTTCAATATTTTCAACATAAAGAGGGGAAAGTTAATATTGTTGAGATACATAAGACCATGTTTCCCTCTCTCATAATAACTTTCAGTATCATCATGAATAAAATCAACAATATAAATATCACATAAAACATTCTTATCATGAGCCACATGCATAAAATTATTATTACTCTCCACATAAGTAGTGGGAGCAAATTCAACAAAATAGCTATCATTATTATTCTCATCACCATAATCATCAAATATAGGAGGAATATTGTAATCACAATCAATTTTCTCCTCAATAGTAGGTGGACTGGAAATATCAATATCATCATTGTAATCATCATAAATTGGAGGTAAAGCATCATCATAGGAAATAGATTTTTCAGAACTGGTACCAAAGAGGTTTTCAATATCAAAAGTAGTGTGATTTATCCAATCATGATCACTACTATAGGTAATAGGCATAGGAACATCATCACAAGTTTTACCCATAGTAGATATTTCAAAAGAATCCATCGGAACATAACATTCATCCTCCTTTGGTAAACATGGGGGACAATCAAATAATGTAAGAGGTAAAGAGTTACTCTCATTAGAAGGTAGACATGGGTAGATCCATTCTTCATCCTCTTGACCATCACTCTCCTCTTTTTCATCTAATGAGCTTTCAGTTTCAGCAATTTCTTCTTCCATAGTCTCTTGCAAGGCATTATTCTCTTCCATTTATGGAAAACACCTATTAAAATATTCAAGAATATAACCATTTTCTTCCTTGTAATTATCAAAGCAAAATTTAAGTATCTCATAAACCTCACATTCATAAGGTGCATCATCAGTATTTTTAAGCAAACTGGCAAGTTCAAATGCACCCTTGAAAGCAACAAATTCTTCAATTTGTTCCACATCATAAAAGTCATAGTTTCCTTTAACATAAGAAGATATGGTAACATTATCATTATACTCACATTGAAAAGGCAGGTGTTTATACCTCGTACAACAACAAGATTTATCAAAGCAATAAGTAAAATTATAAGTAGACCACACGTCTCTAGCAATAGTATTCAACTTATCAATTTGTTCCCATATGTGTTTCCCTTTTTGTGACAAACTGTAACATCCCAGCATTTAGGAACCTAACGACGGGTAGATTTAGGAATATGTATTGTTGCATGCATTTATTTGTGAAAATGTGGGTAAAATTTTCGCCAAATACAACCCTAAGTGATCAATGTTTCTTTCTTACTTTAAGGTTAGGTTTAGACTTAAAGGAGGATTGCTATAAACTTTGATGTGATTTTAAAGAAATTATGTGTGTTTTGAAATGGGTTTGAATTAAAAAAAACTTAAGTGTGTGAATAATAATTTAAATGATTTAGATATAAGATTTGAATCTTAAATTAATTAAGAGATAGGTATTATAACTTAAATCTCAAAACAATAGAAACTATGAAATTCATTTTCATATTATAAAGACCTAAACAAGTTACAACAAAATAAAGAATAAAAATATTCTTCATTAATAATAATATAATCTGTATTACAATTGAATAAAATAAAGATTACAAGAATTATAAAATAAAAATTACAAAAGAATAAGAAAATTACATCTACACTATCCTATATCTAAAATCTACACTAAATCTTCATCTTCATCTTCATCTTTGAACCTGCAAAACAAAGATTAAACAGAAACAAAAAAAAGATTAGTGTTAGTATATTTCTCTCAGATATGTCAGTGAGATGCACTTGACAAACTCATCATTGAGAAATGTTATAAAGGGGCAAGTTTCACCAATATGAAAGATTTCATCTTTCATAAATTCACATCTAGAATGCAAATGACAGCCAAAAGGGATCAATCCACCTGCCAGGTGAAAGTAAGCTAGTAATAGTAAGTTCAAATTTTCTGAACCTATCCACAAGTGCATAGCAGGCACACAAGCTGGACACACACCAGCATGCAAAGGGTGTGTTGTCGACTTCACAAGCACAGCCAGATCAAACAAAACCACAGCACAACCGTGGGGGGAAGCACTAGTGCATCACTCCACTACATATCACACTAGAATAGCTAGTGTAGAACAACAACCAAACCAAGAACAGCAGCCAATACAAATCATCCAGATCAACCCAAACAACACCTGGATGGTGACATAATGAGAGGGATGAATCTGGTGGGCAGCAAGGTCAAGCCCAGGAGCTAGGAGGAGCAGGCAAGCTCAAGAGCAAGCTCAGGAGCCCAGCAAAAAGCAGATCAAGATCAAGATCAAGATCATCATCAATCTACTACACCAACATCAAATTTTGTGGTGAGCCTCATAAAACCATCACATGATTTCATCATATTATCTAAACAAAAGCATGTGTTGCTTTATGAAGTGATCTCTCAATAATCACCCAGAGGAGGTGAATCTATCCTAGAGATTTTAAGTATAGGATAAGAAATCAATCTCAACCACAAGCGCTGAACTCTCAGACCAACATCACTGAGTTCAGTGTTACTTTTGCAACTTAGATCATTCATTTGATCTTATCAGATCCGGGCACATATCTCAAAGAGAATAGCACCTCTAATCCTATAAGTTTCAAACAAACTATTGCTCAACTAACTAGGAATTAAATCCTAGAGCCTCAGACCAACATCATAGGCAGGCAAGATAAGAAAGCTTTCATATCATCTTATCAGTTTAAATCACAAGCATGATCAAGCTAATCCAGAAATAAAAACCCAATCACTCGTGTGCCAGAATAGAATGGTATCACAAGGACAATTTCTTAATGAGCTAAAACCATCTTTTCTTAGTTCCCACAGGAAAAGGGACTGTCGTGGTGGTGGCACGGCAAATGCCATGGGTAGGCTAAAGTATGGGACCAATGGATGCTAGAGGGATCTGGGGAGGGAAGATGCAGTTGATTCTACACACAAAAGACTAAGGCAAAAATCTTTTTTTCTCCTCCCTTGGGATACAAGTGCTCCTTGAGCTGTATACAGGGAGAAAAGATGAACTTTACCAGCCTAACGGTACTAAAATGAGCCGATGCCCTCCTCAGGGTCCAAGCCTCCCCTTATAAAGGAGAGCCTTGGGTGCCTTTAGGGTTGACGGGGCAAGCATATTCGAGGAATATGCTTGTCCCAAAATAACAGTTCGGCGGCCTCCTTTCCCTGTCGCCCTTCTAATGACGGCAAGGCTCCAGAGGGCCCCTCCTGCGTGCCTCGGGCTTCAGGACTGTCACCTCTGTGACCTCCTTCTGCCCCTCTGTCACTCAACGCCTTTGTCCCTTATTCTTGGCTCCACTCAGATTCTCCCTAGCCTACGGCTAGAGTTTGACTTTAGGTTTCTCCTTCCCTTGCAAGCTTCGTATCATTCGGCCCTGACTCGCGTAACTCGGCTTGTCCTTCACCTGCATTAAGATTACTCGGGCTAACCCGGCCGACTTATTCAGTATCTCGGCCGGGTAACGCCTTGCCATTATTATGAGGGTCCTGCCCTTCCTTATCTCGGCCGAACTCTACAGGATTCGGCCGATTCATACTATAACTCAGAAACTAGATGGGCAACTTCCTTTCATCTTTCCCCGTCTTTACCCTACCCGAGGTCCTCTCCCCAACATTAGTCCCCGAAGCTGGTATGGCCCTGCCAATAACTTCGGCCGGGCCGCATCAGTTTCAAGAGATTTCTTTTGCCTTGTTTCCGAGTTAATTTTCTCGCGGTATCATCCTATCTTCTCGCGTACGCCTCGTCCTACGTGTCTTACTCATCATTGCGTTTCTAGTTTTTTGTTCCTCTACAGTACTTATTGTCAGTCTACAGCTACCGATGCGCCTGTCGCGTCGGCTCTGCGACGCCTCGCGTGCCGTTTCCATCGGGGATCGTGGCTTTCTTTTCCCACTGTGTGGCCGCTGGTGCGGTTCCCCTTATCATCGTGCGTTGGTGCTACATACACGATCTACGCGGTCAACTGCCTCACGCACGATCCCACTATCTCGCAGGTTAAAAGAGGCGTGGGCGGGGATTTACTTTCCCCTTTTTCTTTTCGCCGCTTCTTCCTCGCGCTCGCCTTCCGCCACGCTTCCGCCGTCGCGAGTTCTCCACTCCACGGCAGAGGTTCCGCCATACCGCTCCGTCGCCTTCACCCCTGCTTGCTCTTTCCGCCACCGTCGCCGGTGAGTTCTTCCGGTCCCGTTGCCTGGCCTTCCCTCTAGAGATCTCTGTTCTTCTTCTTTACCCGCGTGGCAGTTCTTTCTCTGCTCCGCCGCCGTTTTTGGGTGGAACCGTGATGGGGCCCTATAGCTCTAGGTTTTCATCCGCCACTCTCTCTTCCTCCGCAAGTTTTTCCGGCGATCTCATGTCTAGTTCCGTCAGTGGTGCGCTCGTCGAGGACGACGATGTTGGATCTGGGCCCGAGCGGGGCTCATGGCAGGGTTCCTCTGTCACTCGCCGCGAGATCGAGTGGCTTATTCGGACTCGTCGGATTCCCGTTGAGGTATCTTGTCGCTTACCCGGCAGCGAGTCCTCTCCAGACCTTAGGGAGGGAGAGTATGTAGTTTTCATGTCGCATTTCGCACGCGGCTTTAGTCTTCCTCTTAGCGACTTTGCTAGGGAGTTTCTTGATTACTTCGGCCTTCAGCCGCATCAGCTCCCTGCCAATGCCATTGCCTCTCTCTCGGCCTTCATCTCTGCCTCGGAGGGATACTTCGGCCTGTGGCCGTCCGTGCAAGTCTGGTCGAAGTTTTTCCAGATTCGTTCTAACGTTGTCCCAGACAAGTCTCTGCACCCTTCCGAGAAGTTGCTTACCCAATGTGGAGCAGCGTACATTACACCTCGGAGGAAGTCCGTATTTCCTCGTGTCACGGGGCTAGAGTCGTGCAAGAAGTGGCACAAGTCCTTCTTCTATGTCAAGAACACGGGAAAGGAGGATAAGATTCGGCTCCCTGCCTTCTCCATCGGCACACCTTCCAAGGAGAACTGGACTTATAATCCGAGGAAGAGTCACGCTTTGGCCGAGGCTTTTGAGATTCGTTATGAAGGCTGATCCGCGCCGGGTTACGCGGCGAGGATCTGATGGCTACCTTCGTCAGTAGCCGAATCTGCCCATTCCAGAAGCGCACGCATAAACTCTGCTACATGAGCGGTCCTCTTGACCCCAACCGAGTCTCGACCGTGGAGCTGGACAACTATCTCATCTTTAAGCGTGTCCGAGCTATCTTTAAGATGGAGATGCCTGAGGATTGGGCTTGGGGATTGAAGTCGTTCACCCGCGAGCATCCCCCTCCTGAAGTAAGCTTAATCACTAATGCTTTGCTTTCCCATTTCTTTCGTAACCGTCTTTGCTAATCTTCTTCTTTCTCGTCTTACAGAGGTTTGCAGAGCAGAAGGATGAGGACGCCAAGGTTTTATCACTCCTGTGGCCTGCGGACCGGAATACCCCGGACAGTGGGGAGCCGGACTCGGAAGAGTTCGTCCCTAAGTCGGACCCCGCTCCGGCTCGTGCTCGTGGCAAGACCTCGGCCCATGAGGAGGAAGGTGATTCGGACGAGGTCCAAGTTCTAGAGGTAGTTGCCGCAATGCCAATTTCTTATGCATTTCCGGCTTCTACTTTCCCAGCTAATCCGGCCGGTCAGGTTCACGATGCCGAGCCTATTGCTTCCCGGCCCCCTGCTACCTCGGGGAAACGTGGGGCTCCAGCTGGTGCCTCAGAGGCGGCCCCCAAGAAACGAATGAAGAAATCCGCTCCGAATCCTCCCAGGCGCAAGACCATGCCTGGAGTCACAGGGTGAGTTTCTTTTGCTCGCATTTCTTGTGTTTCTCTTTCTGCTTTTTAACTTGACCTTTTTCATTTCCGCAGTGCTCCACTTTCTGTTAAGCCTGGCGGTCCTAGCATGACGAGTCGTATGACTCGGCAGCCGTCTCCTCCGCCTACTGAAGATACCAGGATTCCCAGTCCTGCTCGCGCTGCATCTCCTCCAGTTCCGAATCAGATGCCACCTCGCCACGATGCACCCGAGATTCCTCCCGTTGAAGTTGATTCCACTCGGCCCACAGATATTTCTGCCGAGCCCGCTGCCTTCTCTGTGAACCCTGATGTATCTACCGAGCCTCTTTCTGCCGTCGCGGTTTCCACAGTGACTCCTTCCCTGGTCGAGGGCGTCCTTACCTCGGCGCCCTCTGCGACCGTGACTCCTCCGGCTCCTAAAGACGCTGTTCCTATTGCCGAGGTATCAGCTCCTACTGATGCCTCTTTTAAAACAAGAAAAGCCGTCGTCACTAAAGCCTCCTCCTCCCAGAAAGGTCTTGCCGGCTCTTCTCAGCCGAGTATAGCCGATGTGCTGCGCAAAGGAAGTGCCTCCGCCAAAGCCTCCATTACTCCGGCCGCCGGTACCCAGCTCGCTCTTCATAAAAGCCCAATGCGGTGGTTACTGACGCGTCCGGTAAAGTCCCAACTCGCACGGCGAGTGGGAACAGCCTCGGCTCGCTGGTTGAATACGCCAATAACTGGAATGCTGCCGATCAGTTCGAGAATAATCCAGCCAGTCAGCCGTTTCAGCTTTCCGACATCAGCAGCCGCCTGCATCAAGCCGCCAAGATCGTTCTTGATAGTAACAAGATGAATGAGGTAATTGCTTTTTACGGAGTTTTGATTAATTCTTCAGATGCTATTATATATATTCTAGTCCCCGAAGCTTGCAAACGAATAACTTGTTATTCGTTTGGAAGTTTTATGATGCTCTACTCAGTTGAATTTTATTTTAGAATTCGAACCTCCACGCAGCTAGATCTGCCTTAAATTTTGTTTGATTTGTGTTTATGTAAGCTTCGTTTATCCAGCCACCTAGGTCCGGGTTAAGTTTTGCTTGACTCGGATTTGTCATAGCTTTGAGTATCCAGCCACCTAGATCCGGGTTAAGTTTCGCTTGACTCGGATCTGTCGTAGCTTTGAATATACAACCACCTAGATTCGGGTTAAGTTTTACTTGACTCGGATCTGTCATAGCTTTGAATATCTAGCCACCTAGATCCGTGTTAAGTTTCGCTTGACTCGGATCTGTCGTAGCTTTGAATATCCAGCCACCTAGATCCGTGTTAAGTTTTGCTTGACTCAGATCTGTCGTAGCTTTGAATATCCAGCCACCTAGATCTGGGTTAAGTTTCGCTTGACTCGGATCTGTCGTAGCTTTGAATATCCAGCCACCTATATCCGTGTTAAGTTTCGCTTGACTCGGATCTGTCGTAGCTTTGAATATCCAGCCACCTAGATCCGTGTTAAGTTTTGCTTGACTCGGATGTATCGTAGCTTTGAATATCCAGCCACCTAGATCCGGGTTAAGTTTCGCTTGAGTCGGATCTGTCGTAGCCTTGAATATCCATTTACCATTTGCCTTATTGCTTAGGTTGCGCATGATCGGCGAACTGCCGAGTTCCAAAGGCTGCTTTTTGCGCATAGAAAATTGGAAGAAAAGTACGAGAAGGTTATTCCTGTGGTGAAGAAAGCTGGTAAGTCGACAAACTCTTGCGTTATCTCCGAAGCTCTCATTTTTGTATACGAGATGTTGGCTCACTTTGTTGGTAAACAGGGAACATCAATAATCTTAACATTCGTCTCGAGAAGAAAGTTAAGACCCTGGAAGGTTAGTTACTCTTTTGCTTTATATACTCCCCTTTGAACTGGCACTAAGTTTCTTTTAACTTTTTTGTCTTTGGTAAAGCCGAGTTACAAACCTTTTCAGCATCTCATCAAGATGGCACGCCCATGCCTGATGTGATGCTGCATTTTTAGAACAAAGTGCTACTCATTCGGCACAGCTAAAAGAAAAAGATGATGAGATAGCTCGCTTGCGTGCCGAGGTGGAGACCCTTAAGCTCTCTCAGAAGTCCGAATTAGAAAAGGTCGACCAGGAGTTCTCCGAGGAGAAAAATCGGCTAGCTCTGCAACTGCAGAAAAATAAAGAGCTCCTCGAGGCTGCCGAACTGAAGACTCGGGGAATGAGCGAGGAGATCGCTCGCTTTGAGAAGAGCAAGATTGAATGGGCTAAAGACCTTCAGATAATGCTGAGTTATATTCATCGTAAGCTTCTTAGCATGGCCGGATTATCTTTTTCGTTTTTCCTACTGCCGACTGACGCAGTCGTGTTTTGCGCAGATCATTTTCCAGAAGCTAAGTCCGTGAGCTCTAAAGCGGTTCTTAGTGCTCGTGTGCGCCGAGGTGTTCCCGTTGACGCGAACTCGGAGTACTCGATGGAAGATTTCCTGTTGCTGTCGGCGCTGCAGTTGGTCCGATGAAGATTATGGGAAGGGATTTGGTGCAGGCAACTATCCGAGCCTACCATGTTCTCTAGCCGAATACTTCTGGGACTCCTGATATCAATGAGGTCAAATTGCTGGTGGAAAGATTAATGGCATCCGAGAGGCAACTAAGTCTTTGGAGGGAATCATCCGGACGAGCTGGCGCTAATATGGCTCTTACTGTTATCATGTCATGGTATGAAGATATTTCTCTTGATATCTTGAGAAATTTGCGCACTGGTTCCCGTTGGGTTGAGGACCCAACCTTTGTCGCTCTTGAAGCTCGCGCCCGTTGAGTATGCCGACGTGCATACCTGGAATGAAGGTCCGAGTTTCCTTCCTAACCCGAAAGACGAGGTCGTAGTTGAGGATGCGTCGGATAACAACTCAGCTGAACAAGGAGAAGATGAGGATGACTCGGCTACTTCTGGTGATTCCAGTTCGAGCTCAGATGGCAATGGTGACGCGCGATCCTCATCCAAAGGTACTGGGCATTCTACTGCGCAAACTGATGCTCCTCAGCAGCCTCGGGCTTCCTCTGAAGTCGCTCCTGGGTCTGTGGAGGGCGAGGCAACCTCGGCCGAAGTTCCACCTACCTCGGAGTGCCCAGCCCCTGACCAAGTTATTGCCTCTCCAGCTAAAAACCTCTAAGTCATTTCTTATCCCTGGTATGCTGGGCGTATGATGTACGTGGAATATTTGTCTGTCTTCTATATGGTATGACTTTCTTTTGCCGTGTGCTGCTGAGACATATATGGTTGTAATTGTTATCACTTTGTTTAAGTGGTCTTGTTCGTCCGAATCCTTGCTTTGGCGGCCTGCAATTTCTTGATTTTGGGATATATACTTGCCTTTGTACTCCCGTGGTTTAGACTATTAATCTAGGTGTGGACTTCGAATATCATATGAGATTGAGCTGTTCTTACTTTGAGTGTCGAAGTTTGATACCTTCCTTGTATCCAAGGCTAACCACTATTTCGAAACAATATATGGCAGTCCCGAGTCACTGCCTATGGCGCCGAAGTCTAGTATGTAAACCAAATTTTAGAAATAATATAAGACGGTCGCCGAGTCGCTGCTCAAGGTGCTGAGGTTTAATATACCACCTAAATCTGGAAATAACATGTGACCGTCTCCGAGTCACTACTCGCGGTGCCGAGGTTTGGTATGTGAATTAAGATTAGAAATAAATCTGGGGCAGTCCCCGAGTCATTGCTCAGGGTGCCAGGTTTCAATACATAACCCAATCTTAAAATCAATTTAGTGCAATCCTCGGGCCATTGCTCGAGGTGCCGAGGTTTAATACATAACATAGAATTGAAATAACATACGGCAGCCCCCGAGTCACTGCTCTGGATGCCGAGGTTTAATACATAACATAAAATTAAAATAACATACGGCAGTCCCCGAGTCACTGCTCTGGATGCCGAGGTTTAATACATAACATAAAATTGAAATAACATATGGCAGTCCCCGAGTCACTGCTCTGGATGTCGAGGTTCGAAACATAATTGGTGCTTGATCTTGGGATACTACTTTACAATGTGTCACTGATGACTGCTACGAGTAAAATGGACGAAGTAAAGCTACATTCCACGGCCTTTTCGTTTCTTCGCCGGCTTTGTCTGCCCTGTTCTTTCTAGGGGATTGAGCATCGATCAGGTAATAAGCATCATTGTGCAATGCTTTGCTCACGGCGAATGGTCCTTCCCATGGAGGCGTCAGCTTGTGCATGCCGGCCGTGCGTTGCACCAGTCGGAGAACTAAATCTCCTTCTTTGAACACTCTTGGATTCACCTTCTTGCTGTGATATTGTCTCAAGTTCTTCTGATAAATAGCTGATCTTGATAGCGCCAGCTCTCTGGCTTCTTCTAGCAGATCAACAGTATCTTGCCGAGCTACTTCATTTACTTCTGAAGTTGTATATTGAGTAACTCTTGGCGAGTCATGTATTATGTCGGCTGGAAGCACGGCTTTTGCCCCGTATACCAGAAAGAATAGTGTATAACCTGGTGATCTGTTTGGAGTAGTCCTGAGGCTCCATAATACTGCTGGTAGTTCCTCAATCCGACATCCCGCTGACCTTTGCAGCGGTTCGACGAGTCGTGGTTTTATCCCGGACAATACTAGTCCATTAGACCTTTCCACTTGCCCATTGGATGTTGGGTGAGCCACAGAGGCAACATCTAATGTTATGTGCTTTTCTTGGCAAAATCTAGCGAAAGCTCCTTCTTCAAAGTTTGTGCCGTTATCTGTAATAACACTGTGCGGGTATCCATATCTTAAGATAATATCTTTGAGGAATTTCACTGTTGTGGGCCCATCGCATTTTTTTATTGGTTTCACTTCAATCCATTTTGTGAACTTGTCCACCATAACCAATATGTGGGTCATCCCACCTCGGGCCGGCTTAAATGGTCCCACCATATCTAAGCACCACACAGAAAACGGCCAAGTAATGGGTATCGTTTTTAACTCGGACGATGGCATGTGTATCTTGGTTGCATATCTCTGACAACCATTGCATTTTCCAACCAGCTCTTTGGCTTCTTTCAACGCCGTTGGCCAATAAAACCCATGCCTGAATTCTTTGGCCACTAAGGCACGAGATGAGGCATGATGTCCACATTCTCCTTGATGTATATCTAGGAGGATCTCCTGGCCTTCTGCCGAACTCACACATATTTGCAATACACTTGTGACGCTTCTTTTGTATAGCTCATTATTTATGATCGTATAAGCTTTAGCTCTCCTTGCTATCTGTCTTGCTAACACCTCATTATTCGGCAAAGTCGCATCTCTAAGGAAAGAGAATATGGGTTGCGCCCATACAGGTGTGATTTTCTCTGGTGTGGTCTCACTGTCTATTTCCATGTTTTCTGCCGACATAACTACCTCGGCTTTCTCCATAGTTATGCTTACCTCAGCTGTCTTTCTCTTGGGGAATTCCGGGTTATATTGCTGGTCAATTTCCATCGGCACACTATCTTCTGCTGAATTTGCCGGAATAAAGATGGATTCAGACTCTGGTGATGGTGTTATCGATGGTTTCCTTAGGTGCTCTAGGGCGATACCCGGGGGAATTGACTGCCTGGTGGATCCTAGCTTTGACAACGTGTCTGCGGCATCGTTTTCTGCCCGAGGTATATGGTGAAAGTCACATCCTTCAAAGTATCCACTGACCTTTTGCACATGAAATCTATACAAAGCCATATTATCATCCAATGCGTCCCAATTGCCTGAGACTTGCTGTACTACTAGATCTGAGTCCCCATAGCATAAGATTCGGCGTATGCCAATCTCTTTTTCCACCTTCAATCCATGGACTAGTGCTTCATATTCGGCTACGTTGTTTGACGCAGCAAAATGTATTTGCAGCACATATTTCAGCTGATCTCTTTTGGGCGAGGTTAACACTATTCCTGCCCCCAAACCATTTCTTAGTTTGGAACCGTCAAAGTGCATCGCCCAATAATTCAGGTCTGGTAATGGTGGCTCATATTGCACCTCGGCCCAATCTACGAAGAAGTCGGCCATAGCCTGAGATTTGATTGCATCTCTCCTATCGAATTGCGGAGCATAAGGTGATAATTCAATTGCCCAGTTTGCTATTCGGCCACTTGCATCTTGGTTACTCAATATGTCGGCTATGGGTGCTTCACAAATCACTTTGATGGGGTGCTCTTCGAAGTAATGTTTAAGTTTTCTTGCCGACATGTACACTCCATAAGCCATCTTCTGATAATGTGGGTAATTTTGCTTTGAAGCGGATAACACCTCGCTCAAATAATACACCGGCCTCTGTACTGACTTATCATTCTCAACTTGTTCTACGACGATTACAGCACTCACTACTCTGTTGGTAGCCGCTATGTAGAGTAGCATAGGCTCTTTTGATAATGGAGAAGCTAAAATGGGCGTTGTGACCAACATCCTTTTCAATTCATGAAATGCACTATCTGCTTGTGGAGTCCAAATGAACTTATCTGATTTCTTCATCAGTTGATAGAGTGGTAATGCCTTCTCCCCCAGCCGACATACAAACAGGCTAAGCGAGGCTAAACAACCCGTGAACTTTTGTACGTCATTTAGACACCTTGGCAACTCCATCCTATCTACTGCCTTTATCTTGATTGGGTTGGCCTCTATACCTCGGCTAGATACGAGAAAACCGAGTAATTTTCCTGCTGGCACGCCAAATGTGCATTTTTTCGGGTTAAGCTTCATTCGGAACCTTCTCAGGTTCGCGAAGGTCTGTCGTATATCACCTAGTAGTGTTTTGCTTTCTTTGGTTTTGATAACCACATCATCCACATATACTTGTACATTTTTTCCTATCTGGTCATGTAGACATTTTTGCATGCATCTTTGATACGTTGCTCCTGCGTTGCGCAGGCCGAATGGCATTGTGCGATAGCAATAAGCCCCGTACCGGGTAATAAACGCAGTCTTTATTTGATCGACCGGATTTAACGGTATCTGGTGAAAACCAGAATACGTGTTTACAAATGACAACAGTTCACAACCAGCGGTCGAATCAATGACTTGGTTTATTCTAGGTAAGGGAAAAGGATCTTTTGGACACGCCTTGTTCAGGTTCGTGTAATCGATACACATTCGCCATACAATGGCTACATTCGGATCATCCTTCTTCTTTTCTACTAGCACTGGGTTTGACAACCAATCTGGATACAGCACCTCCATGATGAACCCGGCCGCCAGGAGCCGAGCTATTTCATCCCCTATTATTTTTCTCCTGTCTTCGGCGAAGCGGCGAAGAGGTTGCTTCACCGGTCTTTCTCCTGGCCTTACATTCAGAGAGTGCTCAGCCAACTCCCTCAGAACACCTTGCAGATCCTGAGTTGACCATGCAAAGATATCCCGATTCTCACAGAGGAAGTTGGTGAGCTCGCTTTCCTATTTAGCATCTAGGCCTGCACCAATAGTAACAGTACGCTCTAGGAATTTCTCATCTATCTGAACCTTCTTTGTTTCTTTAGTCGGCTGAAAGTAGACACTTCCATGTGGATTGGCTAATGCCGGCATATTCAGCTGTGCCGACTGAGCGAGGGCTGCTACTTCCTGAATCCTTCTTTTTTCTCTTGCTATAACCAATGACTCGGCCAAATTTGACCCGGCTGAAGCACATTCCATTGACTTCCTGTAATCCCCTTCTACTGTTATCACTCCTTGTGGTCCGGGTAGCTTCATTTTTAGATAACTCACATGACAGCTGCCCATGAATTTGGCCAATGCTGGCCGTCCGAGTAAAGCATGATAACAACTCTCTAGATCCACCTCTTCAAACTCTAAGTTTTCTACTCTGCAGTTATCTCTTGTGCCGAATAACACATCCACTCGAACCTTACCAATGGGTTCGCACGAAAGCCCTGGTACTATCCCATGGAAAGTGGTCCTCGTGGATTGCAACATGTTCTGCGATATTCCGAGTTTATGCATGGTATCTTTGTACATGATGTTGATACTGCTCCCATTGTCAATGAGAACCTTTGAAAATTTCACATTAATACTTGGTCCAACAAATGTTGGATCCAATACGAGTGCATACGACCCCGGACTCGGCATTATCTTGGGGTGATCCTTTATGCTCCAAGTTACTTCTTGATCTGACCAAGGCACATATCTTGGTACTGCCGGCATAACTGCATTTACTTCCATATGTCGGCGCTGTACACTCTGCTTGTCTTGCTGTTCCGTCGTGAACACGCAATACGACTGATGATGTTCTCTGTAATCATTGCGTCCATTGTTTCCTGGATTTGTCCTTCCATCCTGGCCTTGGTTCATCACTTGATGCACCGCATCTCTCCGGTCTGAGTTATCATATCTCGGGGGAGGAGGTGGTAACATCAGTTGACGAGGTTTAATCTCGTCAATTCCCATTGTTATGGACTTGGGTTTCGGAGAAGATGGGGATGCTGGAGATCGTGGCACGGTTAACAGACAAGCAACCAGGGGACACGAGATTTACCCAGGTTCAGGCCCCCGGAGGGAAAACCCTACTCCTGCTTGTCTGCTCTTTGATTACGGCGGAACCGAAGGTTACAGGGTGCGCAGATTCGATCTGGCGTGGATGCGTGTGCGAAAGTATGAGTCGAGTTGCCCTAGGACGTGCCCTCCTGGCCTTTTTTATAGACTTAGGCAGGTCCCGGGCGTAGTCCTAGTCGGTTACAAGTTCTAGGGTTTTACCCCTTTGAATTTCCTATCTCCTCTAGTCTTGCTCTCCAAGGATCCGAAGACGTCATGGGCTTTGGCCACTCGAAAATCTTCATGGGCCAGCGTATGTCTGCCGTGGGCCTTCCTTGGCTGGACTAGGTATGCTGAGGTTACGTACCCGTAGGGTATAACCATGTCAGTAGCCCCCGAGTGATCAGTCAAATTGTAGATTCGGCTGAGGACTCTTCCACCCTTCGGGAGCAGCTATATGTTAATAGTATATGTGTGCAGGGATTGTTGATGCGTGTGCCTGACTCACCCGACGGATCAGGGTCAGTTAACTGTCTTAGGACGAAACAACACGATCTTCTTCAGGTTCGGGTCCCTTAACCCGGGCCTAGAACATATGCTGGCGTAATTCAACTCAGGCCACGGAGGACTTATAGGAGTGGAATTCCAGTGATTTTAATTGGTGTACCCAACGCGTCCGTCGGGATTTTTCATCGTACCTGCTGGTACGGATTCATACTAGCAGAGCGTAGTCAGGTGCGTTGCCAGGCCATCAGATGATATCTGTAGGTCTTATCTTTGCGTCGCAGACGCAGCATCCGAACATTTATCACCTCGGAGGTGCTTCGGGTGGCCAAGGAGATTGTCGCTCACTCAGCGTTTTGTTGGGGCAGAGTTGCCAAAAGTTTTTGCGTCTTGATCCGAAGATCGCGATCGAAGATTTCATAGGGTGCGCGACCGTATCCCTATGGGAGTAGCCCAAGTGTCTGTTCGAGTCGTGACTCAACGAGACTTTAGTTCAAGCATTGTTTCAATCATTAGGTCCGCAGGACTCAAAAATTTTCGGATGCTTAAATCCATCCTCCCTATGGGAGTAGCCCCCGAGTCCGTAGTGGAGTCGTAAACTCGACGTAGGACTCAGAGAAATAATTTTGTCCTCATTTGTGCTGCCGGGTGCGGCTCGATAGGAGTAGCCCCCAAGTATTTAGTCGAATCGTAGATTCGAGTGAGTACTTTTAGCTGTGGAGCCAAAGTGGTGCTAGTATAGCTTTTGATGACGTCAGTGCTTACGATCGATGACCTCAAGCGTCTGCTACGCCAGAGATGACTTGACTGGACGAAGCGTGGGTCCCACTTGCTGACTTTGAATTGACCGGTCACGCGCGGCGTGGAGATGATTACGGCGTCTCCTCGATTTCCGCATGTAGTGGACGGCGTGGTAACGACGGTTCGTTTTGGTGCTGACACGTGTACGGCCAGATCTACCGTTGGCGTTAGGTCTTCTCGATGGACGACCAGCGTGCGTCGTCGTCGCTGTTATAATTCCTGGTGAAATCGTGGTTTGTTTTTCACCGCAGCAGTTCATCTATTCACTGCCTCCTCGTTCTTGAGCTATTCTGGCTGCGCGCTGAGAGTTTCCTCCACATTTCCTTTGTCTTTATTCGTTGGCAACGCCACCACCGCCTTAGCTCCATGGGGAAAACAAAGAAATCCTCATCTGCGGTTGGGACCAGCGCCGCCGGAGGCAAGAAGGGCACCACCACTGCTCGCGTAACCGACGGTGGCTAGCGGCGATCAGAAACGCGGGAGAGCGATCTCCGCAAAAGCTGCGAAGTGAGCTCGATCCCGCAAGACACGACGACCGTGAGACTCCCGGCAATGAGGTAATCCCGTCCCCATCGGGTATCGGGTTATGTTTGTTGCCTTCATGATTCGGGTTTTCTTTTCCGGTCCATGACTTCCTTCGTGGACTGCTCTTTTCTATGGGTTCAACTCCATCATCATCTCCCAACTCCCTTCTCCACATTGCGTGTTTTATCACGCTTTGCAGTGTTGGCTTGGCATTGAGCCGCACTTTGGCCTCTTCCGAGCTTTATTCCGTGAAGAGGCGGCGTTCGGATGGTGTGTATCCCATTGGGGTTTCATCATCTCCCTCGGTCCCAATGTGCAATTCTTTTCCTTTTCCATGTCCGAATCTGTCCAAGATCTTGGCGGAGGAAATGGTTTTACATCCGTGACTCCATCTTTGCTCGGGCAAGATTTTGGTCTCGTTCCTTTTGACCCTCCCAATTGATTGAGAAGAAAAGATCCTGGAAAAACCAAATCTTAGGCGGTGAGGTGGCGGAGATAGAGGCCCTGTGCCGTCGGGTGGACGATCTCAAGCGATTCACGAAGGAGGTGAACGGTGTCGACATCATCCGGACGTTTCTTGAGCGTCGGTGCAGCCTCTCTCAGCGAGGCGCATCCGATGTTTCTTTACTCGGGCACCGTGATCCGACGAGGGTTTCGGTGAGAAAATCTCCGAGTGGAACTTGACAAGGCTCTTGGCGCTGTTGAAGTTCAAGGCCGACGAAGAAATCCCGGGGAAGTCGCTGACTTCTCCCTTTTCTTCGACGTTGGTCGTACCGAAGGTGTAGATTTGCGCACGTAGTGCTCCCCTTTTGTTTTTGTCAGTTGTGTACTTTTTCCTTTGTTTGCTAACAAAGTTCCTTTTTCCTTTTGCAGAGCTTCAAAGTTCCGGGCATGGCACCACCGTTGCCCGAAAGGTATCCGAATGCCCCGGATAATGAAGTGGTGGATTCCGTGTCCGAGCTACCGTGGTAGCGATCCCCAGGAGGATGCCGAATCGAGTGAGGACCATTCACGCAAGCGATCACGGAGCTCTAGCGAGTCGTCAGATGCCTCGACTCCTCCGACTCCCAGAAATCCTCTGGGCCTTGAGAGTCATGATGATGTTCATGGGGGTTCTTCCTCTTCCCTTCCTGCCATTCCTGTGCAGGTTGTTGCTCCGCACCCGCCAGCAAAGCGGAAGAAGGAAGAAAAGAAGGAGGAGAAGAAGGAAGAAAAGAAGGAGGATAAGAGGGCCCGAAGGGCTTCTCCTATCTTCGACCTGAGCGCGTTGGGCTCGTAAGTTTTCTTGTTGCCACTGTTGTCCTTTGTTCCCTTGTTATTTTTGCACCTGTGTTGATTGGTTCGTATGCAGGCAATCCTCCAACGGCTCTAGTGATGGTGCACGCGAGATGATGGGGGAGTCGAACATTGCGTCGCCTCGTCCTCAGACGGTGGCGACTTCTGGTGACGCTTGCCCGATTCCTCCCGTGCAGAGAGGCTGGTGGTTGCGCCAAGATTTCGCAGCGGGCTCGGGTTCGCCGAGCACGTAAGTTTTTCTTGATGTTACGGGATCCCGAGTGTCTTCGTATCTTGATGTTGTTTATGCTTCTTTGTGTTGGGCGAGCCTCCAAGTCCCGCTCTTACTACTATTGCTGTTGCTGCAGCCTTTTGTCCAAGAGGCCGGCTGGTGGAGGAACGCCTGACGCTGGAGGCGAAACTGCGGCAGCTTCAAGGTATTCGTCTGCCTTGTAGTACTTCTCTTGCTTATCCTGGTCCTGTTCTTTGACACTTGCTTGTTGTAAATGCAGAGGAGCATAACGACTCTCTCCGTGAGGTCGATGCTCTGAAGAAGAGCCTTGGCCAATCGGAGCAGAAGGCCGAAGCTGCCGCTGGTGCGAGAGAGCGCCTTGAGCTGGAGCTGACGAAGGCAGCCGAAGCGAAAGAGCGTCTGCAGCAGGAGGCCGCAGATCGTGAGGAGCAGCTGGCCACCGTTGCGGCTGCTCGTGAAAAAGGGGTGGCGGATAAGCTCATGGCTGCTGCCAAGGCTATTTCGGGTGAGTACAAGCTTTTGGACTTGTTTCTTTTTCTACGGATCTTCTTCTATGCTGACTTTCTTCATATTTTTCTTTGTTTTTGTCTCAGATGCCGCAGGCATCGAGTTCGACATGATGCTGGAGCACGGGAGTGCTCTAGATGATGCCACTGTGGCGGTCGAAGACCGCTGCAGCACCGTCGTCAACTCTCTTGCCAAGGCGAAAGAGGTCCTTGGTCGCTTCTACCAGGAGCTTTTCCCGAAGGGCGCATCCCTTGAAGATGTGGATGCCCTGGCAGAGGCTCTGTCGTGAGCGCTGCGGCTAAGCGCAAGCAGAAGGGCATCGGCGCGTCCGTCGGGCTGGCGATGGCCATGGCGGCTGGGGCAGAGCTGGACCTGCCCCAGATTACTTCTCGGATGTCGACGGCTGCAGATGGATCTGAGGTAGCCTTCGCCGCCTATTCCACTCGCTGCAGACGATATGGGCCCAAGCTCATTGACTTGCTGTCTGAGTACGCATTGCGGCAAAGCGATGCCAAAGCTAGCGATCTGGTTACGAGGCGACTCGGTGCCTCCGCCTTAGGCATAGTAGACGAGGGTAGTTTGTAGTCTATTTTGTTGTAAATATCTTTTGTAGTACCATCCTTGTGCCACGTGGTAACCTTTATATTTTAATGAATTCCTCAGTTGTGCTCTATCCTTGGCTGAATGTCTGTGCCTTCTTTTTCGCTGCTATAGGTTCCTTGGTCTTGACCTATGTTGACACTTCATCCGAAAGGCCCTTGCGAGCATCATTGGATGATTCCTCGCAGCT
This sequence comes from Avena longiglumis, assembly GCA_030063025.1. Taxonomy (NCBI): domain Eukaryota; kingdom Viridiplantae; phylum Streptophyta; class Magnoliopsida; order Poales; family Poaceae; genus Avena; species Avena longiglumis. The sequence continues at coordinate 183,624,768 of CP125974.1, read as the reverse complement.
CTTTTCTTCGAGATCGCGTCGCAGCTTGGAGAGATTTGCTTGGGTTCTGTGATCGACGTTTGGAAATCCAGCGGCACCGTGGTGCAGAGGAGTATTTGATGGCGGAGCTGGGTCGGCTGTCCGGCTGCAATGTAAGTTGATCCTTCTTCGGGTTGTAGCTCGGTTCTTGGGTGAGCTTGGCCTTACTCTTGTTTTGTGCGGTTGTCGCGGTGCCAATCTTGCTCGAGGGAAGAAAAGGAGCGTATTGTTCGAGTCAATTGCTTGACTCAACAGACATGGAGGCGGCGGCTTCTTACGGATGGATCGTGATCGCGCCATAGTTACGGCGACGGTGCAGGATCGTGTCTACCAGGTTTCGTGGGTGCTCCGCCGGTGCGACATCACTTTCCTCGGTCTTTGCCGCGTCATGTTTCCGTTGGATGCCGTGCCAACGACCCTTGCAGGTCTTCTGACGAAGTTCCGGAGTGCCAGCAATGTCAAGGAGCTGGTGCGGCGGCTTCGTCACGGTGAAGGCTGCCTTGTCTCTTGTGAGGTGCACATACAGCGTAGATTTGGCTGTGGCGACTGGGCCACCTCCTCGACCAGATGGTGGCGAGTGGAATATGCGTCCGCATTACGCGGCTGTAAGGCAGTATGCCGAACAGATTGTAGATTTGTTTGAGCAGCGTGCTCAGGTTATTCTTCAGAATAGGTAGGACCTGAAAATAAACAGATAGATGTAAAATTTGTATATTGCGGCTGGGCGTGTATGTGCCCTTTGTTGTAAAGGTTTGCTTGTTTGCGAGCATGCAGTGCTTTGATTTAGTACGTGCCCTTTTCGTTTGCCTGACGTGGTCAGCTACTCAGGTGTACACGTTTTGTCCTCAGTCGATGAAATCGTGAGGTGGGGGGAGCCCCCGAGTGCGTATGTAGCATGTAGTAAAGTTGCAGAAAATAGTCAACCGAGGGTTGGGGGCGAGGTACTTAGCTTTATTTATATCGTAATGGAGGAGGTACATGGTTCGGCTGAGTAGCCTTGGCTGAAAGCCTTATTGAAAGTAAAAAGGGGGGTAGGTTGCTACGGGTAGAATCGTCGCAGGTGCGAGACGTTCCACGGGTTGGAGTATGCGACTCCAGACTCCACGTGCTTGAGGCGATAGGCGCCACCTGGGATGACCTCGGTGATGGCGTAGGGTCCTTCCCATGGTGAATCGAGTTTGTTCGGTCGCTTTTGCTTGAGTCGCAAGACGAGGTCTCCTTCAACGAAGGACCTTGGGCGCAGCCGACGGCTGTGATAGTTGCGGAGACTGCTTTGGTACACACTGATCGATTGCCGCTATATCCGTGCTTCGTCGAGTGTGTCGACGGAGTCTTGAGTGCAGCCGTGGACTCGGCTGTAGCGGACGACTAGTGGAGCACGGTGGCGTGCCGGTAGTAGCGGCCTCGCTCCATGCACCATGAAGAGCGGTGTGTGGCCGGTGGAGCTGTTTGGCGTAGTCGTAAGCTCCACAGACGGTAGCTCTTTCGTCCGGTTCCAGCTTTGTGCTCGAGTGAGCTCATGAGGCGCTTCTTGATGCGGCGCCGATTAGGCCGTTGGCCTTTTCCACTTGCCCGTTTGTTTGCGGGTGTGCCACTGAGGCATACGTGATATTGATCCTGAGGCCTTCGCAGAAGTCCTGGAATTCTTCGGAGATGAAGTTTGATCCGTTGTCGGTGATGATGCTGTGCGGTACACCAAACCTGTAGACAATGGATTCAAGAACTTGGCGGTTTGCCCTTCTGGTTGGTGACTGGCATGGCCTCGATCCACTTGGTGAATTTGTCGACTGCGACCAGGAGGAAGACGTGTCCTCCTTTCGAAGATTTTGGCAGTTTGCCGATCATGTCGAGGCCCCATTAGGCAAAAGGCCAGGCTATGGGTATGGGTCGAAGTTCGGACCCAGGTGCGTGCAGTTTGTCGGCGAACCGTAGGCACCCGTTGCATCTTCGGACGATGTCCTTCGCGTCGCTCATGGCCGTTGGCCAGTAGAATCCTGTTCGCAGAGCTTTGGCAACGAGGGAGCGACTGCCTGCATGGTGGCCGCAGATGCCTTCATGGATATCTTGGAGTATGGCCTTGCCGTCGTTGATGGTGACGCACCGTTGCAATACACCCGTAATGATACGTTTGTACAGCTCGCCGTTGATGATGGTGAAGGATTTCGATCGACGAGATATGCGTCGGGCATCTGTCGGGCTGTCAGGCAATTCTCCGTTTGTCAGGAACTAGAGGTATGGACGTGTCCAAGTTTCTTCAACTGCCATGACCTGCATCAGGTTGACCATGGCAACTTCGGTATCCAACTTTTCGGGTCCTTCATGACCTTCGGGTAGCGTAGCCCCCGAGTGTTTTGCTTCTTCGGGTGATCCTTTGGGGAATTTTCGCTTGATGGATGGCACGCAGATCTGTTCGAGGAACACACCTGGTGGCACCTTTGCACAAGTGGAGCCAATGTTGGCGAGTCTATCAGCCTCCTCGTTGCTCTCTCTTCCAACGTGCCGAAGTTCGCAGCCGTCGAATTCTCCTTCGAGTGCGTTGTATAGCGCGCGGTACGCGATCATGTTTTCGGCGTGTGCGTCGCACTCATTCATCGTCTGTTGTACGACAAGGTTGGAGTCACCGTAGATGACCAGGCACGTTGCGCCACATATTTTTGCCATCTTCATGCCATGGATGAGGGCTTCGTATTCGGCCTCGTTGTTGGAGGCTCTGAATTTCATCCGAAGAATGTACTTCATTTTGTCACCTTGCGGGGAGGTTAGTATGACTCCTGCCCCTGCTCCTGCTTCGCGCTTGGAGCCTTCGAAATGCATTGTCCAGGACTGTGACATATCTGGGGTGTCAGGCAGCTGCAGCTCCATCCAGTGTACTAGGAAGTCTGGAAGGACTTGAGATTTAATTGCGTGTCGCTTCTCGTAGATGATGTCCAGGGGTGATAGTTCAATGCCCCACAGTGCCACGCGTCCTGTGGCCTCTGGGTTATTCAGGATGCTGTTTAGGGGTGTCTCGTTGATGACCATCACCTGATGCTCCTAGAAGTAGTGACTCAGTCGTCGAGCCGTCTTGAACACGCCGTAGGCCAGCTTCTGGTAGTGCGGGTACCGCTGTTTTGTTGGAGTGACAACCTCGCTGAGGTAGTAAATTGGGCATTGTACCCCGTGGGTCTTTCCTTCTTCGGGTCGTTCGACCACGAGTACTGTGCTGACCACCTGGTGTGTGGCTGTTATGTACAGCAACAGGGGCTCGCGCTCTTTTGGCATGACCAAAACGGGCGAGGTGGAGAGGAGCCGCTTGAGGCTTTCGAATGCGTCGTTGGCTTCTGGTGTCCACTTGAACTTGTCTGCCTTGCGCAGCAGCTGGTAAAATGGTAGGGCCTTCTCGCCCATGTGGCTGATGAACCTGCTTAGTGCCGCTACTCGCCCTGCGAGCCACTGAACGCCCTTGAGGTTTTTCGGCTTCTCCATTGTCATGATAGCTTTGATTTTCTTCGGGTTCGCTTCGATCCCTCGTTGAGAGATGAAGTACCCGAGCAGCTGACCCGAGGGGACTCCGAAGGCGCACTTTTCTGGATTGAGCTTGATCCTGTAGTGATCAAGGTTGTCGAACGTCTCGCGGAGATCGTCGATAAGTGTTCTTGCCTCCTTGGTTTTTATGACTATGTCGTCGACATAGACTTGGACGTTGCGACCGATCTGGTCCTTGAGGCAGGCCTGCATGCATCGCTGGTACGTGGTGTTGGAGATATGCCCTAGAGGCAATAATAAATGTAGTTATTATTATATCTTTGTGTTTATGAAAAATGTTTACATTCATGCTATAATATTATTAACAAGGAAACATTAATACTTGTGTGATTTGTAAACTTAAATTGAAGTCCCTAGTATAGCCTCTATACATCACTAGCTTGTTGGTTGATAAATGATTTTGGTTTCCCTATCATGAACATAGAGATGTTATTAACAACAAGATCATATCGTTAGGAGAATGATATGATGGACATACTCCTATAGATAAGCGTAGCATAAAGATCAAGTCATTTCAATAGTTCAATTGTTATATGCTTTCTGATACATAGTAACCTAATTCCTTCGACCATGAGATCATGCATATCACCTTTACCGGATGGATGCTTTGATGACATCAAACACCACACCGTGAATCGGGTGGCTATAAAGGTGGCATTGAGTGTTCGGAAAGTATTGGTTGAGACACATGGATCAAGAGTGGGATTTGTCTATCCATATGACGGATAGATATACTCTGGGCCCTCTCGGTGGAATGTCATCCAATTAGCTTGCAAGCATGTGGTAGCTCACAAGGGATCACATATCACGGGAACGAAAGAGTACTTATCATGCGAGGTTGAACTAGGTATGCAGAGATACCGACGATCATAACCTCGGATAAGTAAACTATCGTGAGACAAAGGGAAATTGGTATCGTATGTAAGTGGTTCATTCGATCGCAAAGTAATCGTAGAAATATGTGGGAGCCATATGAATTTCCAGATTCCTCTATTGGTTATTGTTCGGAGAAGTGTCTCGATCATGTCCGCATAATTCACGAACCGTAGGGAGACACACTTAAGGATTCGACGTTGTTTGAGTAGTTATGGTATTATGAGAGAGAGACCAAATGTTGTTCGGAGTCTCGGATGGTATCCGGGATATCACGAGGTGATCTGGAATGGTCCGGAGAATAAGATTCATATAAGGAAAGTTCCGTTTCGGAGTTCGGGAATGATTCCGGTGTTTTCATCGGGAATGTTCTAGAAGGTTCCGGAATGTCCGGCACTCCGGAGGGGAAGGGGTACATGAATGTGTCATTGCAAGTTGGAATGATTGCATCATGTACTAAGTGTCATCGCTGTTCCAAATGAAGGATTAAATTGAATCCTAGTTTGAAAAGTCAAATAGCTAAATTGAAAAGTCAAACGACTAAATTTGGAAAGAGGAAAAGAGGAGGAAGTGGGAAACCGAGTTGGGGAGGGAATCTGTGGCATCCCGCAAAACCACTACTAGAAAATCGCGTTGAATTTGTGCATTGCATCGTCGTCATCATGCATTGTTTGCCAAAACTATGTTTCGCAAAACCTGTTTTATTTTCTAAGACGCCCCATCCTAATTCAAACGCAAAACCCGGGTCGCCGGATTATTTTATTGTGGCCGCGAGCGGTTTGCAAACGGTCCAATTAAACAAATAAAAACTTATTTTATTTTTAGCGGGGGCAGTCGAACGGGCCGTCCCGACCCGAACGACCACCCCCAGAAAACAATCGGTCCGCCGGCCAGCCCTACCTAAATCCTAGAGCTACCCAGTTTTCTACCCACCCCCAGCCTCCACCTCACCCCAGCCACTCAGAGGCCGCCACCTCATCCCTCCTCTTCCCTCTAGCCTATCCCTATCTGACACATCACCCAACACTCTCTCTCCCTGGACCCTCTCACCCCTCACCAAACACCACACACACACCACGCACGCCATTCCCCCCCTCTCTTCTCTCTGCCCGCGGGCCCACTCCCCAGTCACCCACCGACAACCACCAGATCCCACCTCCTCAACCCCACAGCCCCTGACCCCACCACCTACCCGACGCGACACGCCCCCAGCCTGCTCATCTTCTCCCCTCGCGTTCCCAGCCCCTCAAGCCCCGCGCCCGCTCGCCCTCTCCCTCTGGCAGCCCGGCGCCATGACGCAGCAGCCCGTCGCCCGCACCTTCCCTCGTCCCAGTGCCAAGCCTGCCTCCAGCGCCCGTGCTCCTCCGGCCGCGCGCCTCCCCGCCGCCAGGAGCGAGCTCCTCCGTCGCCTCCTCTCTCCGGCAGCGTCCCCTCCGCCCGCAGCCCGCTCGGCCCTGCGCTGCCCGCGCGCTCACCAGCCCAGCGTGCCTCCCGCTCCTGCCGTGACCGCCGCCTCAACCGCCTCTCGCCGCCCGTCCCGTCACAGCCTCGCCTCGTCCTCTGCCAGCGCCCGGCCGCGCGCGCCCGTCGCCTCCGACCCTCTGGCCGAGCTCCTTCCCGGCGCGGCGTCCTCATGGCCAGCGCCCGGCCCGACCTGCTCATGCGGCCGAGTCTCCCGTCACTTGGCCAGGCGGCTCGAAGCCCGCCTCGCGGCCGCCGCGCGCGCCTCACGCCGCCTTTCGCCTCCGGCTCTTACGCAGCCGCCGCCGCGCGCCCAGCGGGCCCTCTCCGTCGGGCCCACCTCGCCAGACCACCCGTGCCGCTCTCCTCCGCCCCATCAGCTCGCCGGGCCCGTCCAGACGGCGCCTGACCGAGACCGATCCGCGCATGTCAAGACCGTCGTACTTTCGGTAGTTCGGCAAGACGGCTCGATGCCGCAGACGCGGAGGATGTACGCGTGTACATGGTGCCCCAAGGTCTTCGTCGCGGACCCCGAACACCGCCAAAACCCTCCCTCCCGAAGGCCGTCGGCGAGGAACCCCAAGATCTCCGGGAGGCGAGATCTTCTCCTCGAACGCCACGATCGTCTACACGGAACCGAGGACACCGTGACCCGAACGCCAAGCACTCCGCTCGGACACCAAGTTCTTCACCCCGAAGCCGACCCCGGCGCCCGGAGCCGAGAACCCCGACAAGGACCACGCCAGGGATACGCCGAGATCGCCGACGCGGAGATGCCGAGTACTTCATCCCGGACACCGAGAACCCCGTGGCGGCAAGTGCCTCGACCCGAACGCCATGATCGTCGACATGACCCGAAGACCGCGAATGCGACAAGAACGGCACCGACGCAGAGCGCCTAGTACTTCTTCCCGGAACGCAAGAACTGCCCCGTGACCGAGAACGCTTCCGTCGTACCCTGGATCCCGAGCCCGGACCCGAAACCCTGAGACCGACCCCGAACCCCGGAACCCAAGATCGTCGAGCCCCCTCTGATGTGTGACCCCTTTTCCCGAACCCTATTTTACAACATAATAACAACTTGATGCATATTAATTGCCATACTCGCATGCATATCTGTGGTTTGGGGGCCTTATGCCGATTCACCTAATAATTAAATATGGGGCCCATATGCGGGCAAACCTAGTCTCATATTGGCCTCATTTAAACTTGTGTAGCGAAGCGGTATCTTATCTTGCCTTGTTAAAACAACATTTAAATTGCGGGGTAGATAAATAACTGGAACCATCTAACTAATTGTCGGAACCCCGGTTCCGCTTAATATGACCTAATTGCATCGCACCTTTGCCATGCCATACATCATACATGCATCATGCCGATCTTCTGCCGTGTATTAAATATTGCATCCGGTGTTTCTTCTAGTGTTTTGGTTCTTCGCGGATAAGGCCGTTGAGTTGATGTGAGCTTCGCTCCGATCTTCGGATGAACCCTTCGACAATGTTTTCAGGCGAGCATCTCCCTCTTTCTACCCATCTTACTTTTATAGTATTTACTTCCCTCTTGTTGATCTTTGCTATCTGTGTTGCGATGCTCTAGATTTCGTACCCGTGATAGTCCTTGCAGCCATATATATAGCCTTGGACACATCCTATTACCTGTTGTTTGGTAGATAGTGGACCCGCGTGTCGTAGTCGCTTGCTCTAGTGTTTTGCTTGTCATCAAGTACCACCTTTGTTGGAGAAATTGCCGCATGTTGATTATGGAGATGATCATGGATTTACTTATTGTTCACTTTAATTTCTGTTTAACAACTAAAATTGAATTAAGCTGAGGCATCGGTGGGTGATAGGTAAGTTTTGGTTTCCGACCGCCCACTTGTGTCCCGTAGGACCCGAGTTCTTGACACCTGTTCCGAGATCGAGCGCGCTAACCACAGGTGGGGAGATATGGGCCCCCCATTGATAATTACCTGATTTCAAAGTATTGTACTGGGGGCCACAACTAGTTTGAGGTGTTTTTACTATCCTGTACTTATGCCATGCTACTTTCTGTATTTAAATTGTGTGAGGAGCACGCTGTCTCGCTTAGGAAGCGGAGTGATTACGCTGTCGACAGTCCCGATTGGGGATCTGCGTCGCTTCTGACCATTGTCGCAAACCCTAAGTCCGTCTCAAGACCGGCCGACTTTGTTGCGGGTGTACTTAGTGGGGTGGACCCCGGCTTGCTTTGGGTGCAGGGCGTCGTGACTTAGGCCCGCCGACATCTGGATGGGTGTATGTTGCGATCGGCAAAAGGGTCGAAGTGCTGTGGATACTTTGGTGCACCCTGCGGTTAAATCTTTTCGAGAAGCCGTGTCCGCGGTTATGGACGACTTGGAGCACAGTGTCTGATCATAGACAACTATAACTAAAGTTTACTGTTTTAAATTAACTTGTTTCCGATATGATTAGTAATCAGCTTCACCACAACGGAATGGCTAAGAAAAAGTACCAACAACTGCTGGGTTTTGGGGTTAACTCATGATAATTGTATCTGACTAGTAAGTGTTGCCACTATAACAGAATGATTAACTAAAAGTGCCCACTGCTTATTTTATCAGGATGATTATCTAAACCTGACTAGTAAAGTGCCGCAACTATAACTGAAAAAGTAAAACTGCCAACTGTGTGAGTTCCTCGGTTGACTTCCTCGTTTGGTCTCGAGGGGGAAACACCAGGATGGGTTTGTTTGGTGTTAGCTACAGGTTGGATCCGAATAGGTCATTCTTACCCCTCTCTGTTATCCGCCAGTTGTATCGAGTCTCTATAGGTTGTTTAGTGCATGCTGCCGCTGCCGCTCAGTCCACCATACCTATGTAGGCGAGGACCGCCGAATTCTAGCCTCGTGTCTTGGCCTCGATCGACGCTCCTTCTTTTTCCTTTGCCCTTTGTCGGCACCCCTTTGTTTAAGCAGGTTTTGAGATCGACGCCGTTAGCAGGGTTACCCTTCCGGCTTGGCCTGGGCAGGGTTATGGACGCCATTGGTTATTCTTCAGGGCTCTTAGCCCCATTTGCATCTTGTCCGTAGTCGGACGCCCCATCGTTTTCAAGGTGATTTGGATCTTTGTACCGTATATCTGTATTCTTGACTCTTTGAGTCGCTGTTGTATGTATCTATTCTGTGGGTCCCATCGAGGACTGTTGTGTAATGTTATTACTTTGTTTTTTCCACCCGCACGCAAGTGCCTGGTGGGCACCTTCGAATCGTTTCTATGCGGGTTTGGCGGGTTTCGCTAAAACTTGCATAGGGCCGATTCTGAGGGTGTTACAGAGTGGTATCAGAGCTCAGCAGTTGCGATACCCCACAAGTCCAGCCTGTAGGATAACCTAGCTAACGGACGAAGTAGAGTGTCAAAACTATCTTTGAAAATCGGTTGGATAGTTCTGATTAGGTCTGATTTTACTCCTTACCCCTTTGCTATTCCCCTCTTATCTCGACGTGTTTTGGATCTGCTCTCTTACCTTTCTTCGAGTCCAGGATTTCTCGTGGTTGGTTTCCATCGTACCTTTAGGGTTTCGCTTCCTCCTTTGTCAACGGTGTTCTATCATCCGGTCTTCCTGCTGCCTGAGTGATCCTTGTCTGTGATACCATTCTTTGTTCCTTGGTTGTGCCTTCCGGTGTTTTCCGACGCGACGGCATCCTCTACGCCAGAACCGATGCATAGTATGCATCACTCCTTTGTTTCCGAACCTCGCTTGTCGAGATCTTCAGTCTGAATCTTGAGAGTTGGTTGCATAATCTGTCTATTCGTGTACCGGGTAATGATTTGAGTGCGGGATGGAGTCGCGACCATACCACTACTCTTATCATTCGCTTATGTACATTGAATGGTGGATCGATGCAATTTTACTCCTTCCATGGAAGTTAGAGGTGGCCTTACCTTTAACTTCGTCCGTTGTTTATCCGGAGTGTTCTCTTGACGAACAGGAACAACGATCCCTTGTTAGTGGTGTCGCGAAGACCTACCCGAAACGAGAAGATGCAGATCGCCGACCTTCCTTCCGGTACCATGAGGCGGATCTCGAGGGCGAGATCCCTTGTTAGTGGTGTCGAATTGTGGCATCCCGCAAAACCACTACTAGAAAATCGCGTTGAATTTGTGCATTGCATCGTCGTCATCATGCATTGTTTGCCAAAACTATGTTTCGCAAAACCTGTTTTATTTTCTAAGACGCCCCATCCTAATTCAAACGCAAAACCCGGGTCGCCGGATTATTTTATTGTGGCCGCGAGCGGTTTGCAAACGGTCCAATTAAACAAATAAAAACTTATTTTATTTTTAGCGGGGGCAGTCGAACGGGCCGTCCCGACCCGAACGACCACCCTAAAAAAACAATCCGTCCGGCCAGCCTACCTAAATCCTAGAGCTACCCAGTTTTCTACCCACCCCCAGCCTCCACCTCACCCCAGCCACTCAGAGGCCGCCACCTCATCCCTCCTCTTCCCTCTAGCCTATCCCTATCTGACACATCACCCAACACTCTCTCTCCCTGGACCCTCTCACCCCTCACCAAACACCACACACACACCACGCACGCCATTCCCCCCCCCTCTCTTCTCTCGCTTGGGCCCACTCCCCAGTCACCCACCGACAACCACCAGATCCCACCTCCTCAACCCCCTGGGCCCCACCGACCCCACCACCTACCCCGCACGCGACACGCCCCAGCCCGCACTGCTCATCTTCTCCCCCTCGCTCGCGTTCCCCAGCCCCCTCCAAGCCCCGCGCCCCGCTCGGCCCCTCTCCCCTCTGGCAGCCGCCGGCGCCCCGCGGCCGCAGCAGCCGCCGCCCGCACCTTCCCTCGCCGTCGGCGCGGCCCGCCTCCAGGCGCCCGTGCTCCTCCGACCACGCACCTCCCGCGCCAGAGGCGAGCTCCGCCGTCGCCTCCTCTCTCGGCAGCGTCCCCTCGCTGCAGCCCGCTCGGCCGCCTCGCTCGCTGCGCTCCACCAGCCCCGCGTGCCTCCCCGCTCCTGCCCGTGACCGCCGCCTCCAACCGTCTCTCGCCGCCCGTCCCCGTCGCAGGCCTCGCCTCGTCCTCTGCCCGCGCCGGCCACCGCGCGCCCCGGCCGTGCGCCTCCGACCCTCTGAGCCGCGAGCTCCCAGCCTTCCGGCCGCGCGTCCTCGCCAGCCCAGCCGCCTTGACCCGGCCCGCTCCGCTCCGGCCGAGTCTCCCGTCACTTGGCGCCGTCGGCGCTCCTAAGCCCCGCCTCGCGAGCCGCCGCGCGCGCCTCACGCCGCCTGCTCGCCTCCGCTCTTCTGCAGCAGCCCGCAGGACGCCGCCGCGCCGGACCCCGCGCGGGCCCTCTCCGTCGGGGCCCACCTCGCCAGGACCACCCCGTGCCGCTCTCCCCTCCGGCCCCATCAGCTCGCCGGGCCCGTCCAGGACGCCCGAAACCGAGACCGATCCCGCCGCATGTCAAGACCGTCGTACTCGGTAGTTCACCGGCAAGACCGGCTCGATGCCGCAGGACGCGGAGGATGTACGTGTACATGGTGCCCCAAGGTCTTCGTCGCGGACCCGAACCCGAACACCGCCAAAACCCTCCCCCTCCCGAAGGCCGTCGGCGAGGAACCCCAAGATCTCCGGGAGAGACGAGATCTTCTCCTCGGAACGCCACGATCGTCTACACGGAACCGAGGACACCGTGACCCGAACGCCAAGCACTCCGCTCGGACACCAAGTTCTTCACCCCGAAGCCGACCCCGGCGCCCGGAGCCGAGAACCCCGACAAGGACCACGCCAGGGATACGCCGAGATCGCCGACGCGGAGACGCCGAGTACTTCATCCCGGACACCGAGAACCCCGTGGCGGCAAGTGCCTCGACCCGAACGCCATGATCGTCGACATGACCCGAAGACCGCGAATGCGACAAGAACGGCACCGACGCAGAGCGCCTAGTACTTCTTCCGGAACGCAAGATCTGCCCGTGACCAGAACGCTTCCGTCGTACCACGGATCGAGCCGGACCGAAACCCCGAGACCGACCGAACCCCGGAACCCAAGATCGTCGAGCCCCCTCTGATGTGTGACCCCTCTTCCCGAACCCTATTTTACAACATAATAACAACTTGATGCATATTAATTGCCATACTCGCATGCATATCTGTGGTTTGGGGGCCTTATGCCGATTCACCTAATAATTAAATATGGGGCCCATATGCGGGCAAACCTAGTCTCATATTGGCCTCATTTAAACTTGTGTAGCGAACCGGTATCTTATCTTGCCTTGTTAAAACAACATTTAAATTGCGGGGTAGATAAATAACTGGAACCATCTAACTAATTGTCGGAACCCCGGTTCCGCTTAATATGACCTAATTGCATCGCACCTTTGCCATGCCATACATCATACATGCATCATGCCGATCTTCTGCCGTGTATTAAATATTGCATCCGGTGCTTCTTCTAGTGTTTTGGTTCTTCGCGGATAAGGCCGTTGAGTTGATGTGAGCTTCGCTCCGATCTTCGGATGAACCCTTCGACAATGTTTTCAGGCGAGAATATCCCTCTTTCTACCCATCTTACTTTTATAGTATTTACTTCCCTCCTGTTGATCTTTGCTATCTGTGTTGCGATGCTCTAGATTTCGTACCCGTGATAGTCCTTGCAGCCATATATATAGCCTTGGACACATCCTATTACCTGTTGTTTGGTAGATAGTGGACCCGCGTGTCGTAGTCGCTTGCTCTAGTGTTTTGCTTGTCGTCAAGTACCACCTTTGTTGGAGAAATTGCCGCATGTTGATTATGGAGATGATCATGGATTTACTTATTGTTCACTTTAATTTCTGTTTAACAACTAAAATTGAATTAAGCAGAGGCATCGGTGGGTGATAGGTAAGATTTGGTTTCCGACCGCCCACTTGTGTCCCGTAGGACCCGAGTTCTTGACACCTGTTCCGAGATCGAGCGCGCTAACCACAGGTGGGGAGATATGGGCCCCCCATTGATAATTACCTGATTTCAAAGTATTGTACTGGGGGCCACAACTAGTTTGAGGTGTTTTTACTATCCTGTACTTATGCCATGCTACTACGTATTTAAATTGTGTGAGGAGCACGCTGTCTTGTTTAGGAAGCGGAGTGATTCTGTATCGGCGGTCCCGATTGGGGATCTGCTTCGCCATGACCATTGTCGCAAACCCTAAGTCCGTCTCAAGACCGGCCGACTTCGTTCTTGGTGTACTTAGTGGGGTGGCCCCTAGTGCTTTGGGTGCAGGAACGTCGTGACTTAGGCCCCGCCGACATACTGGGTGGTGTATGTTAACCGATCGGCAAAAGGGTCAAGTGCTGTGGATACTTTGGTGCACCCCTGCAGGGTTAAATCTTTTCGAGAAGCCGTGTCCGCGGTTATGGACGACTTGGAGCACAGTGTCTGATCATAGACAACTATAACTAAAGTTTACTGTTTTAAATTAACTTGTTTCCGATATGATTAGTAATCAGCTTCACCACAACGGAATGGCTAAGAAAAAGTACCAACAACTGCTGGGTTTTGGGGTTAACTCATGATAATTGTATCTGACTAGTAAGTGTTGCCACTATAACAGAATGATTAACTAAAAGTGCTTTGCTTATTTTATCGGATGATTATCTAAACGACTAGTAAAGTGCCGCAACTATAGCGAAAAAGTAAAGCGCCAACTGTGAGTTCCTCGGTTGACTTCCTCGTTTGGTCTCGAGGGGAAACACGGGATGGGTTTGTTTGGTGTTAGCTCTGAGTTGGATCCGAATAGGTCATTCTTACCCCTCTCGTTATCCGCCAGGTTGTATCGAGTCTCTATAGGTTGTTTAGTGCATCTTTGCCGCCGCCATCCACCATACCTATGTGGCGAGGACCGCCAATTCTAGCCTCGCTGCATCGGCCTCGATCGACGCTCCTTCTTTTCCTTTGCCCTTTGTCGGCACCCCTTTGTTTAAGCAGGTTTTGAGATCGACGCCGTTAGCGGGTTACCCTTCCGCTTGGCCCGGCAGGTTATGGACGCCATTGGTTATTCTTCAGGGCTCTTAGCCCCATTTGCATCTTGTCCGTAGTCGGACGCCCCATCGTTTTCAAGGTGATTTGGATCTTTGTACCGTATATCTGTATTCTTGACTCTTTGAGTCGCTGTTGTATGTATCTGTTCTGTGGGTCCCATCGAGGACTGTTGTGTAATGTTATTACTTTGTTTTTTCCACCCGCACGCAAGTTCCTGGTGGGCACCTTCGAATCGTTTCTATGCGGGTTTGGCGGGTTTCGCTAAAACTTGCATAGGGCCGATTCTGAGGGTGTTACAGAATCCCTCCTCCAACCGGCGGTGCCACCTCCAAGCCGAGTTGGGGAGGGACTCCCCTCCCTCCCCTTGGCCTCCGGCCCCTCCACCTATATAAGGAGGGGCAGGGCTCCCTCCTAGAGCACACAAGTCCCTCACCTCAAACCCTAGAAGCTGCAGCCCACCATAGTCGCCGCCGCCCCCTTAGGGTTTTGCCCTAGCCGCCGACTTGGGGGTACCCGGAACCCTAGCCGCCGGCTCTAGCATCCCCTCCTTGGTGTGTCTAAACCCTAGAACACCGAGGAGCTCTCTCATACTCCACCATACTCGCTTCGGCTTAAGGCGAAGCCCTGCGAGATCACCCCTCTACTTCCGGTACCACGCCGTTGTGCTGCCGGAATCGCGAGGAGAGTGCTACAACCTCCATCACTGGAACAAGGGAGAGGAAGGTCTTCATCGACATCGAACGTGTGACCGATTGCAAGGAGCGCTGCCGAACGCAGCCGGAAGGATCGCTCACGCGATCTTGAGATCGGAAGAGTACTACATCACCCATGAGAATCCGCCTCGTTAAACACTTTGGAATCTTCGAGGGTAAGTTATTCCATCGACTCGTTGCTACATTCTAGTAGATAGAGCTTGGCTTGTTTGTTTGTATGCGGTAGAAATTTTTGTTTTCCGTGCTACTAAACCCTACAAAGGGTATCAGTCGTGTCTATATGTAGATCTCATTGACGAGTAGAACACAATGGTCATTGTGGGCGTTGATGCTTTTATTGTCGATTCTTCTTGTGTACTTTGCATCTTGCGGTATGTTGGGATGAAGGCCTGGCTAACCTTACATGACATCGTTCATGAGACTTGCTCCACGCTTGACATGCAACTTGTATTGCATAAGTGGCTTTATGGGTGCCTGCTTTCTCCTAGCATAGTTAAGATCCAATTTACAACGGGTGATTAACAATACTAGTATCAATGTTGTGGTTCATGTTCGTAAGTTAGAACGACACTTATTGAAAGCCCCAAACCACGTAAAACATGCAAAGAAAGTAGAGGCGTCTAACTTTGTTTTGCAGGTGTGCTTGATGATGTGATATGGCCATGATTGTGATTATATTTGATGTATGCAATGTTCCTTATTGTAAGTTGGCAACCGGCATGAGCCATATGGTTGTTTTTAATTTATGTTAAGACCCGCGTGTCTATTCAAAGTAGTTGTAATAGTTGAAGCCGGTGGACGACAACCATGGAGAAGCGTCATTGACCTTGATGCAATGTCGGTGATGATGGAGATCATGTTTGTGCTTGAAGATGGAGATCGGAAGCACAAAGAAGAAAGACCATATCATAACACATATTTTGAATTGCATGTGATGTTAATCCTTTATGCATCTTGTATTGCTTAGTAGACGACGGTAGCATTATAATATGATCCCTCATGCACATGAATTTCAAGTCATAAAGTGTTCACCCTTAGTTAGCACCGTTGCTAAAGCTTGTTGTTTCGAAGCACCACGTGATGGTCGGGTGTGTTAGATTCTGCAAGTGTATACAACGTGAGCAAGCCAGTTTTGCTCATGCGGAAACTAAGGTTTGATCTTGACAAGCCTAGCATGTACAGACATGGTCTCGGAACACGGATCACCGAAAGGTAAAGCATGAATCATATAGTAGATATGATGAACATGACGATTGTTCGCCATTGAAACTATATCAACTCTCGTGATGATCGGTGTTGATGTAGTGGATTTGGTTCGTGTGATCACTAAAACAATGTGAGGGATGTTGTTTTGAGTGGGAGTTCACCTAGATTAACTTTACTATTAATTTGAACTCAATTTGTCATAAACTTAGTCTAAACTATTGCAAATATGTTGTAGATCAATGGCAGCCCCTACCATCAATTTTAATGCGTTCCTAGAGAAAGAAAAGTTGAAAAACAATGGAAGCAACTTCGCGGATTGGTTCCGCAATTTGAGGATTATCCTCACAGCTGGTAATTTGACCTATGTGCAGGATGCACCGCTGGGTGACCCACCTGCAGCTGATGCTTCCGATGAAGTAAAGAATGTTTACCTCGCTCAGAAGAATCAGTACTCCATAGTTCAGTGTGCTATCTTGTATGGTTTGGAATCGGAGATTCAGAAAAGGTTTGAGAATTCAGACCCATATGATATTGTCGAGGATCTCAAATTGATCTTTGAGACTCATGCGGCAATTGAAAGTTATGAGGCTTCTGAAAAGTTCTTTAACTGCAAGATGGAAGAAGGCAGCTCAAGGTGAGCATGTGCTTAAGATGTCCGCACGCAAACAAACTTCAAAGCTTGGGTATAGTGATTCCTAATGATTTGGGGATTTACTGTCCTCCAATCACTACCACCAAGTTACAAGAACTTTGTGATGAACTACAACATGCGAACATGAAAGAGCAGCTGTAACTGCTTTGCTATGTTGAAGTCTGCAGAAGTGAAGATCAAGAAAGAGAACCAAGTGTTGTTGGTCAATAAGACCACCAAATTCAAGAAAGGTAAGTCTAAGCAGAAGGGACACTTCAAGAAGGGTGGTAAGAAAGTTACCACGCCGGCGAAGAAAACCAAGGCTGGACCTAAGCCTGAAACTGAGTGTTTTTACTGCAAGGGAGAAGGTCACTGGAAGCGGAATTGCCCAAAGTACTTGGCGGATTTGAAGAACGGCAACATCAAGAAGAAAGGTATATCTGATATACATGTTATTGATGTGTATCTCACTAGTACTCGTAGTAGTGCTCGGTATTTGATAATCTTCGGTTGCTCATATTTGTAACTCAAAGCAGGTCTTTGCGAATAAACGGAAGCTAGCGAAGAACGAGGTGACGATGCTGGGAAACGGATCAAAGGTTGATGTGATCGCGGTGGCACTCTACCCTTCATCTACCATCGGATTAGTTTTATACTTAAATAATTGTTATTTGGTGCCTGCGTTGAGCATGAACATTATATGGATCTTGTTTATTAAGTAGACGATTACTTGTTTAAGTCCGAGAATAATGGTTGTTCGATTTATATGAGTAATATGTTTTATGCACATGCACCTTTGATAGATGGTCTATTCTTATTGAATCTCGATAGTGGAAATACACATATTAATAACATTGAGGCTAAACGGTTGAAATCAAGCGATAACTCGACCTATATGTGGCATTGTCGTCTTGGTCACATTGGAGTGAAGCGTATGAAGAAACTCCATTCCGATGGACTTCTTGAATCACTTGATTTAGAATCACTTGATAGATGCAAAGCATGTCTGATGGGTAAAATGACTAAGACTCCATTTTCTGGTATGATGGAGCGAGCTACGGACTTATTGGAAATCATACATACCGATGTGTGTGGTCCAATGAGTGTAGCATCGCGCGGTGGTTATTGTTATGTTCTTAACTTCACGGAAGACTTGAGTAGATATGGGTATATCTATTTCATGAAACATAAGTCCGAAACTTTTGAGAAGTTTAAGGAGTTTCAAAGTGAGGTAGAGAATCAACGTAACAAGAAGATTAAATTTCTACGTTCTGATCGTGGAGGTGAATATCTAAGTTACGAGTTTGGCAAGCATTTAAAGAAATGCGGAATACTTTCACAGTTGACATCGCCGGGAACACCACAGCGTAATGATGTGTCCGAACGTCGTAATCGAACTCTCTTAGATATGGTTCGTTCTATGATGTCACTTACAGATTTACCGCTATCATTTTGGGGTTATGCATTAGAAACAGCCGCATTCACTTTAAATAGGGCACCGTCTAAATCCGTTGAAACGACACCGTATGAATTATGGTTTGGGAAGAAACCTAGATTGCCGTTTCTTAAAGTTTGGGGTTGCGAAGCCTATGTAAAGAAGTTACAACCGGACAAGCTTGAACCCAATGCGGAAAAATGCGTCTTCATAGGATACCCGAAGGAAACTATTGGGTATACCTTCTATCATAGATCCGAAGGCAAAGTCTTCGTTGCCAAGAATGGATCCTTTCTAGAGAAGGAATTTCTCTCGAAAGAAGTGACTGGAAGGAAAGTAGAACTCGACGAGGTTGTCGAACCTTCTCTCGAAATTGCGAGTAGCGCAAAGACCGAAGAAGTTCGTGGTGCCTGCACCTATTAGAGAGGAAGCTAATGATGATGATCATGAAACTTCTGAAGTTGCTACAGCCCTGAGGTCAACGATAACTCGTACCACTCCAGATTGGTATGATCCCGTTATGAGTGTCATGTTGGTGGACAACACCGATGACCCCGAGAAATATGAAGAAGCGATGATGAGCCCAGATTCCAATAAATGGCAAGAAGCCATGAAATCCGAGATTGGATCCATGTATGAAAACCAAGTATGGACTTTGGTGGACTTACCGGATGGCCGGAAGGCTGTCGAGAACAAATGGATCTTCAAGAAGAAAACAGATGCTGATGGTAATGTTACTGTCTATAAAGCTCGACTTGTCGCAAAAGGGTTTCGACAAATTCAAGGAGTTGACTATGATGAGACTTTCTCACCGGTAGCGAAGCTAAAGTCTGTGAGGATTATGTTAGCAATCGCTGCATATTATGATTATGAGATATGGCAGATGGATGTCAAAACAGCATTCCTCAATGGAGATATTGATGAAGAGTTGTATATGATGCAACCCAAAGGTTTTGTCGATCCTAAGGATGCTAACAAGGTATGCAAACTTCAACGGTCCATTTATGGATTGAAGCAAGCATCCCGAAGTTGGAATCAACGTTTTGATAAGGTGATCAAAAGTTTTGGTTTTATACAAACTTATGGAGAAGCTTGTATTTACAAGAAAGTGAGTGGGAGCTCTGTAGCATTCTTAGTACTATATGTGGATGACATATTGTTGATTGGGAATGATGTAGACCTTCTTAATAGTGTCAAGGAATATTTGAATAATAGTTTTTCAATGAAGGATCTTGGCGAAGCAGCTTACATATTAGGCATAAAGATTTATAGAGATAGATCGAAACGCCAAATATCATTGTCACAGAGTACATATTTGGAAAAAGTTCTAAAGAGATTTGGAATGGAAGATAGCAAGAAAGGGTTCTTGCCCATGTTGCCCAATACGACCTTGAGTAAAACTCAAAGTCCGACATCGGCAGAAGATAGAGAAAGGATGAGTAAGACTCACTATGCCTCAGCCATAGGATCTCTAATGTATGCCATGCTATGTACTAGACCCGACATTGCATATGCTGTTAGTTTAACTAGCAGATATCAAAGTGATCCAGGAGTGGATCATTGGACAGCGGTCAAAAACATCCTTAAGTACTTGAGAAGAACTAAGGATATGGTTCTTTCTTATGGAGGTGATGAACAACTCGTTGTTAATGGTTACACCGATGCTAGTTGGAACACCGATCCGGATGATTCTAAATCACAATCTGGATACGTATTTATTTTGAATGGTGTAGCAGTTAGCTGGAGGAGTGCAAAGCAAAGATTTGTGGCGAGATCTTCAACTGAATCGGAATACATGGATGCTTCGGAGGCTTCACAAGAAGCGATATGGATGAAAGAGTTCATTACAGAGCTGGGTGTGGTTCCTAGTGCGCTGGACCCAATGTCTATCTGCTGTGATAACATGGGCGCCATAGCCAATGCGCAAGAACCAAGGTCACACAAGAAGCTGAAGCACATCAAGCTACGTTTTCACGCTATTCGAGAACATATCCAAGATGGGGATATAAAGATTTGCAAAGTACACACAGATCTGACTATGGCGGATCCGTTGACTAAACCTCTCCCGAGGGCAAAACATGACCAGCACCAAACTGCCATGGGTGTTCGGTATATTACCATGTAATCTAGATTAGATGACTCTAGTTAAAGTGGGAGACTGTTGGAGATATGCCCTAGAGGCAATAATAAATGTAGTTATTATTATATCTTTGTGTTTATGATAAATGTTTACATTCATGCTATAATAGTATTAACAAGGAAACATTAATACTTGTGTGATTTGTAAAATTAAATTGAAGTCCCTAGTATAGCCTCTATACATCACTAGATTGTTGGTTGATAAATGATTGTGGTTTCCCTATCATGAACATTGAGATGTTATTAACAACAAGATCATATCGTTAGGAGAATGATATGATGGACATACTCCTATAGATAAGGGTAGCATAAAGATCAAGTCATTTCAATAGTTTAATTGCTATATGCTTTCTGATACATAGTAACCTAATTCCTTCGACCATGAGATCATGAATATCACCTTTACCGGATGGATGCTTTGATGACATCAAACACCACACCGTAACTGGGTGGCTATAAAGGTGGCATTGAGTGTTCGGAAAGTATTGGTTGAGACACATGGATCAAGAGTGGGATTTGTCCATCCATATGACGGATAGATATACTCTGGGCCCTCTCGGTGGAATGTCATCCAATTAGCTTGCAAGCATGTGACTGGCTCACAAGGGATCACATATCACGGGAACGAGAAAAGAGTACTTATCGGTAACGAGGTTGAACTAGGTATGCAGAGATACCGACGATCATAACCTCGGATAAGTAAACTATCGTGAGACAAAGGGAAATTGGTATCGTATGTAAGTGGTTCATTCGATCACAAAGTAATCGTAGAAATATGTGGGAGCCATATGAATTTCCAGATTCCTCTATTGGTTATTGTTCGGAGAAGTGTCTCGATCATGTCCGCATAATTCACGAACCGTAGGGAGACACACTTAAGGATTCGACGTTGTTTGAGTAGTTATGGTATTATGAGAGAGAGAGAGACCGAATGTTGTTCGGAGTATCGGATGGGATCCGGGATATCACGAGGTGATCCGGAATGGTCCGGAGAATAAGATTCATATAAGGAAAGTTCCGTTTCGGAGTTCGGGAATGATTCCGGTGTTTTCATCGGGAATGTTCTAGAAGGTTCCGGAATGTCCCAAGACTGAGGGAAGGGTACATGAATGTGTCATTGCAAGTTGGAATGATTGCATCATGTACTAAGTGTCATCGCTGTTCCAAATGAAGGATTAAATTGAATCCTAGTTTGAAAAGTCAAATAGCTAAATTGAAAAGTCAAACGGCTAAATTTGGAAAGAGGAAAAGAGGAGGAAGTGGGAAACCGAGTTGGGGAGGGAATCCCTCCTCCAACCGGCGGCGCCCCCTCCAAGCCGAGTTGGGGAGGGACTCCCCTCCCTCCCCTTGGCCGCCGGCCCCTCCACCTATATAAGGAGGGGCAGGGCTCCCTCCTAGAGCACACAAGTCCCTCACCTCAAACCCTAGAAGCTGCAGCCCACTGTCACATCCCAAGATTTTCCAAATCTTGTAATGTGAAAATAAATTAATAAAATAAAACTTTGTTGATTTTCAGAGCCAGAAGAAACTTTTTGAATACAATTGGAACTTCAAACCCATTTGAATTAAAATAAACCTCAAGAGATTTAAAAAGATAAACATTTAATAAAAGGAAAATAAAAACATTTGGAAATACTATTTTGAAACAATTAAATGAAAAGATTTGTTTTCAACTGAAATAGAAGTTTTATAAATAAAGATTATTAAATAAAGGAAAATTAAACCTTGACCAAACTTTTGGAATTAAAACATTTTATTCTAAATAAATTTAGCAAAGGTTTATTTAAAATAAATTAATAAGGATCTAATATCCAATTTTATTTAAATAAGAAGTTTTACCAATTTAATTTAAACATCAAAGCTTGTTAAATTATTTTAAATAAGTTTTCTAAGTATTTAATTCTCTTAATTAAAACCTACTAAAATGTTTTGGATTTATTTTAGATTTTAAAAATAAATATTCTCAATAGAACAAACCCAAGTTGATTTAACAATGAAAGTCTATGTTATTTAATTAATAAAGGACTCTAAAATAAAAGGTTATTTTGTTTTAAACAAATTTTCCAAATATTCTTTATTTCCAAATAAAACCTACTGATTGGATTTTGAAAGCATTAGGATTTCAAATGAGGATTTTATTAAATGAACCAAACCCTATTTGATTAATAAACCATGGTCCATTTTATTTAAATTATAGATGGAACCATAAACAAAATCTTATGAAAAGATAAGTGAATTGAATTTCCAAAGCTATTAAAGCCTTACCAAAAACCCATACCAAGTGGAGTACAATAGATCCTAAAAGGAATCAAAAGTATAAACAAATAATAAATAAGTTTTCATAAATTGGAATCACCAAGTTTGGATCTCTAAATAAAAAGATATGGATTTCATAAGACAAAGATGAAAATATTAATAAAGAATATTTACAGACCAAATCAAATCTTGGCCTAATCCATGAAGTAAATGGAGTGATGATTAATCCCAATTCAAATAAAAATATGAAATAAAGAATATTCCAAATAAAATAAAATGGAAATAACCATTCTATCCCTATTTTAAATAAGGACAAATCTCTAAATAAAAATACATGAGAAAATGATATTTGGAATTAAAACAATTACCCAATCTTATATGATTAATAAATCACTTTGAATACTTTCCAAATAATTCAATATGAATTATTTGAACCAAATAAACAAATCCTAAATGGATTATTATCTAAGGACCATTTATTTAATTATAAATGGAACCTAAAATAAAAGGTTATTTTATTTTAAAACAAGATTTCCAAGCATCCTTATTTTCAAATAAAACCTACTGGTTTGATTATGAAAATAATTAGATTTCAAATGGAAGTTTTATTAATAAAAATCAAACCCTATTTTATTAAATAACTAGTGATCCATTTTATTTAACTATTAAATGGATCCTAAAATAAATAAGGATATTATTTTATTTTATTTTGAGATTTGGTTTATGTTGATAAACAAAATCAAATTCAAATTTACAAACTGAATGATTGTTTGGATTTGATTTGAGTGTGAATTGTTTGTTTGACAATTCAAAAGAAATTGAAATTAGAAAAGGAAAAGAAAAGACAGAAATAAAAATAAAGCGACCACTGCCCAACTACCCCAGCCCACTAAGCCAATCCAGCCCAGCTCCCCTCTCCCCTCCCCGAACCGTTTTCCTCACCGCTGAAACAACCCACGAAGCAACTGACTGGTGGACCTTTCCTCGATTCATTTCCCCACTGATCAGCGGACCCCACACCTCGCCTTCTTCCCAACCAAGACCCTTCTCGCCGCCGTTGCAGCTTGATTTCGCATCAACACGCCATAACGCGCCATTTTAACTCGCTGCATCCACTGTCTTAATCGCCCACGCCTCTCCTCCATTCCTCTCACATCACTCCTTCTCCGCCCGAGGTCGCCACACCGACCCAGCTCCCTCGCCTCCGACGACCCCTCGCCAATTCCGCCAGACACGCCTTCCGCCTCGAGCACACGAGCACACTCACCATACACCGCGCATCCTTCGTCAGGTCACTCGATCATGGGCGCTCCAGAGTGTCCAAGAACGACAACCTCAAAGACCGCCATGGCGTCGCTTTTCTCCGACGAGCTCCTCCGTAATCCCCGACCGCCCTCCTCTTATCTTGCATACACACGTCATTCCTCGACCATACGCTTCTAATCGTGCCTTTGTTTGCCTCCGCGTGATACGCAATGTCGTCTTCAACCACGACAGAGCCGACCGCCGTTGTCTTCAACTCGCGAGCAATCCTCGTTGTTCCAGACGCCCACGACCAAACGACCACGCCCGAGCATCACCTTGTCTGGCGATCACGGTGAGCATTCCCATCTCGGTCCTTGCTTCCTAGAACGACCGCAGCACCTCGCCTCGCCGAAAGGCCCGCCGTTGGCGCCGCTCACTTATGGTCGAGTGAATCAGTACCGTAGGATCCTAATCGCGTGGCCACGATAGTTTGACTGAACGAAAGGGTACGCGTTGATCTGAGCCGCACCTGCCCCTTTTGATCCTGTGGTCTGAGTTACTCGATCCAGCATTTAAACGGTACACCAATCACGGCTCGACGCGTGGCCAGCGTTTGAATTAAAACAGGTTTCTGAATCAGATTTATTTGAAAACTTCAAACCCCTATAACTTTTGATCCACACGTCCAAATTTGGCAAATTTTATATCAAAAGATTCAGGAGAACAAGACCTAACCAACCCTACCCTTAATTTAGCAAATAGTAACTGGTAGCTTGTTTGAATTTGCAGATTCTTTTGTATGCTTGCTAACATTAGAAAAATCATTTAAAAATGAATTTTGAGATCAAACCTTTGCCAATTGGTTTGTTGTGACCCTACTGACCCTAGGAACCAACCCATAGTATTAAAAATGATTTTTGTGAAATTTAAGTTGAATTATTTAACTTAGCCATTTTCTAGCCAAATAAACTCATTGATTTTGTTATGGAAATGTTTATGGGAAGAAAAACTTTGAGTAAATGGTTTGGACCAAACCTACTGACCAAAACACCAAGTTTTGCAATAGCAACTCATTTGGTGAATCCTATGGGCTAATGCCTTAGTAAAAATATTTCTACACCACATAAAAATAACACTTTGTTTTGAAAATGGTTTTAAAGTGAAACCTTTTGCAAATGACTTAGCCACTTTAGGAAATGACCATTAGATGTACCCAAATGACTATGACCCACTAGGGACCACCTTTTCAAACAAAACAAAGTTTGGCATGCTTGCATGCATTTCTTTGACTTTGTTATTTATGTGTGTTGTTTTGCTTGATTGGTAGATTGAGTTTGTGCCTTGCTTGATGGATTGTAGTGACTTGAAGAGTGTGATTGTTGCAAAGATCAAGAAGTGAACCTATACTCTACCAAAAAGGCAAGTGATGCTTCATACTTTCTATCCCATTACTTTTATTATGCATTAGTGATTTTGCTAAGTAAACTTGCATGGATTTTGCTAAGTATAGATCTTGCTATAGGAAAACCTTGTAGATGAATCCTTAGTAGGATTTTCCTAAGTTAGAGATTCCTACTACTATCAAGCTTAGCCTAGCTAATAGAAAACATGGGTGGAATATATATTCACACTATGGAAAAATATTCTAAGTCTAAGGACTTAGGTTTTGTTTAATAAAACAACTAAGTTAATGAACCTCCTGGGTGGAATGGAAGGATTGGGATATGTTGAGTGGTTACACAAGGCCATGGACTTGGGTTGTGTATCTCACTTGTGGATGGCCACCCAGGAAACAAAGGGATTTGAGATGTCAAATGTTGAGAAGCTTCAAGTGCAACCACTTGGCAATATGGGCTCTGCCAAGATCATATAGGTTGCAAGAACTTAGCCAAATGGACAGTGGGTGGTAGTGTTTGATAGGTGGGAACGCGTCCATTTTGGTCTAAGGGAAGGCTTCTGAAAGATTTTGTCTTGGGAAACCAAGTCTTGTGGGTAAAGTGCACCACCTCTGCAGAGTGTAAAATCTAAGTACTTAGCCATGTCCCTGGTAAAGGACAATTTGAGCATCAAGACATGGAAGCAATCAAGAATCTCATCATTCCAATTTCTAAATAAAAACTTGTGGGTGAACAAGGGATTGTGTGTATTCTTCAATCTTTGATGGAAAGATGGCTTGATATAAGGATCTTGAAATCTTGGATTGAGGAAAATGATTTTACCAAGCATTTCAGTCTTTGATTTGTAGATGCCTCGAGAAGGATCTTCAGTCTTTGATTGAGAGAAGCATTGGAAAAGTTTTTGACAAAACTATTTATTTTCAAAACGTTAAGGAAAAATCTATTTTGAGCAATGCAAGCCTCAACTCCACTTAGCCAAATGCATATAGATGATAGACTCCACCATACTACTAAGAGTATCACTTGCCAATACAATTCAAATGTATTGACCCTTTGTGGCTATAACTTGTATGTTGCAAGTTTGATTGATTGTAGTGAAGATTGTTTGATTAGGATTACAAAGTCTACAACCAACATCTGCCTGTGGCACTTTGAAGATGGAGGACCCATGACTATATTTATTCCGCTGCAATGTAATGTAATAGCCTAATGAGCTATGTTTGATGTAATAAAATTATGTTATTACTGGTTATAAAGTTATATTATGACCCTTGTTTCTTGATATTACATCTAAACTGTGGATGCTAGCTATTGATCCAGGGACTAGCATTGTAAAACACAGGAGGACTCTACCTTATTAGGTTGGGACCCCTACAGATGGTATCAGAGCATTGTGTTGCCTGTAGGATTTGTAAACCCTAGGATTGGACAAAAACCCTTAGAAAAATAGGAGTGTATTTGTTCCAAAAACTTATTTACAAAAACACTTGTAAACTCTTTCCTCAACCATTTTGGTTTCAACTCTACATTCTCTTCTATTTCAACTTGATGGAAAAACCTACCCCATGACCAAAGACTACACCATATGCAAAGGACTTCTTCAACTCCTTCATCTCTAATGACTTCAACATCTTCAGCATATTCACCAAGGACTTCCAACTTGGATATCACTAAGGACTACAAGTGAGACAAAGAAAACTTGCTTAAGAATTAGAGACTGAGGGAATGCAAAAGTTAGAAGGAGCCATCAACAACTTTGAAGTATTATAAACAAGAGTTTTCCTAAAGGAAACCAAGATATCATGTAGAAAGAAGAACCAACCAAGAAAGAAAGGAAAATCACAAGTGAACCATATAGATGGACCACCATATTATAGTTAAGTCAAACACACCAACTTATGTGGTGTAACAAAAATATTTTGTTGCCTAAGTATGTGCTTGAACCTTGTTTGAGTGAAATGTTTGGTTTGTGATTGCATGCACATTGTTTGTGTGAATTGTGATGTGTGTGATTAAGATTGACTCCTTAGAAATATCTTGCCTATTCTAATCTCCCTTCAACCCAAACAGATGACTACTCCAAGAAACTCCAACATCAAGGTTGATGACAACCAAGAAGATAACATGAGAGAACTTATAGTAACCCAAAACCTGTTGAGCCAAGAGACAACTCAGCTTTTAGCCAACAACAATGGATTAGACCCAGCCATACAAAGGATTTTGAAACTTCAATCTCAATTGTTGCAAGGATTAGTTACTCAAATGATCAACATGGGAGAAAACTCTTCCCAAAGAGCTAATGACAACAAGGATGACAAAGATGTTAATCCAGAAGGAACCCAAGCTAGCAATGTTTTTAGAGACAAGGATCATGCATCCAAGGAACATGAAGATCAATACCCCAAGAAGAGAGAAAGATCTCCCACTCATGAAGAACATGAACTAGAAGAACTCCTAGCTTTGGAGAGACCCAAGAAGAAAAGAAATTCCCCAACACTAGCAAGAAGGATATTACACAGTGCAATGTTTCAAATGCAAAGAGATGGGACACTATGCCAATGAGTGCCCAAAACAAGAAGAACCAAGGAAACAAACAAGAGACAGAATACCAAAGAAAAGAAAGATATTAGCCAAGTGATGTGCAAACATCAAGAAAGAGCTAGGACATTATGCAAACAACTGTCCAGAAAAGATGAAGCATAAGATAAACCAGCCTATGAGGGATATCAGCCTTGTCACATGTTTCAAATGCAAGGAACTAGGCCACTATGCAAACAACTGTCCAGAAAAGATGAAGCATAAGATAAACCAGCCTATGAGGGATATCAGCCTTGTCACATGTTTCAAATGCAAGGAACTAGGCCACTATGCAAACAATTGTCCAGAAAGAATGGAGAACAAGTTAAACAAGCCTATGGAGAAGCTCAACCTTGGTCCATGAGTCAAACATAGGAATAAAGCAAAAGTTTAACATAGAGAATTCCAGGACCCAAGAAGGCCAATATGTAATTTTGTTTGACAATATTTTAAGGGTGGTAGTACCCTAGCTGTTTTGAACTTGATTGTAACCCTAACCTTCCCAAATCTCGGGACGAGATTTATTTTAAGGGTGGTAGCCTGTCACATCCCAAGATTTTCCAAATCTTGTAATGTGAAAATAAATTAATAAAATAAAACTTTGTTGATTTTCAGAGCTAGAAGAAACTTTTTGAATACAATTGGAACTTCAAACCCATTTGAATTAAAATAAACCTCAAGAGATTTAAAAAGATAAACATTTAATAAAAGGAAAATAAAAACATTTGGAAATACTATTTTGAAACAATTAAATGAAAAGATTTGTTTTCAACTGAAATAGAAGTTTTATAAATAAAGATTATTAAATAAAGGAAAATTAAACCTTGACCAAACTGTTTGTATTAAAACATTTTATTCTAAATAAATTTAGCAAAGGTTTATTTAAAATAAATTAATAAGGATCTAATATCCAATTTTATTTAAATAAGAAGTTTTACCAATTTAATTTAAACATCAAAGCTTGTTAAATTATTTTAAATAAGTTTTCTAAGTATTTAATTCTCTTAATTAAAACCTACTAAAATGTTTTGGCTTTATTTTAGATTTTAAAAATAAATATTCTCAATAGAACAAACCCAAGTTGATTTAACAATGAAAGTCTATGTTATTTAATTAATAAAGGACTCTAAAATAAAAGGTTATTTTGTTTTAAACAAATTTTCCAAATATTCTTTATTTACAAATAAAACCTACTGATTGGATTTTGAAAGCATTAGGATTTCAAATGAGGATTTTATTAAATGAACCAAACCCTATTTGATTAATAAACCATGGTCCATTTTATTTAAATTATAGATGGAACCATAAACAAAATCTTATGAAAAGATAAGTGAATTGAATTTCCAAAGCTATTAAAGCCTTACCAAAAACCCATACCAAGTGGAGTACAATAGATCCTAAAAGGAATCAAAAGTATAAACAAATAATAAATAAGTTTTCATAAATTGGAATCACCAAGTTTGGATCTCTAAATAAAAAGATATGGATTTCATAAGACAAAGATGAAAATATTAATAAAGAATATTTACAGACCAAATCAAATCTTGGCCTAATCCATGAAGTAAATGGAGTGATGATTAATCCCAATTAAAATAAAAATATGAAATAAAGAATATTCCAAATAAAATAAAATGGAAATAACCATTCTATCCCTATTTTAAATAAGGACAAATCTCTAAATAAAAATACATGAGAAAATGATATTTGGAATTAAAACAATTACCCAATCTTATATGATTAATAAATCACTTTTGAATACTTTCCAAATAATTCAATATGAATTATTTGAACCAAATAAACAAATCCTAAATGGATTATTATCTAAGGACCATTTATTTAATTATAAATGGAACCTAAAATAAAAGGTTATTTTATTTTAAAACAAGATTTCCAAGCATCCTTATTTTCAAATAAAACCTACTGGTTTGATTATGAAAATAATTAGATTTCAAATGGAAGTTTTATTAATAAAAATCAAACCCTATTTTATTAAATAACTAGTGATCCATTTTATTTAACTATTAAATGGATCCTAAAATAAATAAGGATATTATTTTATTTTATTTTGAGATTTGGTTTATGTTGATAAACAAAATCAAATTCAAATTTACAAACTGAATGATTGTTTGGATTTGATTTGAGTGTGAATTGTTTGTTTGAAAATTCAAAACAGAAATTGAAATTAGAAAAGGAAAAAGAAAACAGACAGGAAATAAAAATAAAGCAGCCCAAATTTCAACTACCCCAGCCCACTAAGCCAATCCAGCCAGCTCCCTCTCCTCCTCGAACTGTTTTCTCACCGCTGAAACAACCCACGGCAACCGATGGTGGACCTTTCTCGATTCATTTCCCTCGATCAATGGACCCCACACCTCGCCCTTCTTCCCCAACCGACGACTTCTTCGCCGGGCCGTTCTGCTTGATTTCGCGCATCAACACGCCATAACGCGCCGCTTAACTCGCTGCCACGCTGTCTTAATCGCCACGCCCTCTCCTCCATTCCCTCTGTCATCACTCCTTCTCCGCCCGAGGCTGCCACACGACCAGAGCTCCTCGCCTCCGACCCCTCTCGCCAATTCCGGCCAAGACACGCCCTTCCGCCTCCCCGAGCACACGAGCACACTCACCATACACGCGCATCCTTCTGTCGGTCCTTTCGACTCGATCAGGCGCTCAGTGTCGAAACGACAACCTCCAAAGACCGCCGCCGTCTGCTTTTCCGACGAGCTCCTCCGGTAATCCCGACCGCCTCCTCTTATCTTGCATACACGTCATTCCCTCGACCATACGCTTCTAATCGTGCCTTTGTTTGCCTCCGTGATGCGCAATGTCGTCTTCAACCACGGACAGAGCCGACCGTCGTTGTCTTCAACTCCGGCGAGCAATCCCTGTTGTTCCAGGACGCCCCACGACCAAACGACCACGCCCCGAGCATCACCTTGTCCTGGCGATCACGGTGAGCATTCCCATCTCGGTCCTTGCTTCCTAGAACGACCGCAAGCACCTCGCCTGGCCGAGCGCCGCCGCTAAGCCGCCGTCGGCGCCGCTCACTTATGGTCGAGTGAATCAGTACCGTAGGATCCTAATCGCGTGGCCACGATAGATTGACTGAACGAAAGGGTACGCGTTGATCTGAGCCGCACCTGCCCCTTTTGATCCTGTGGTCTGAGTTACTCGATCCAGACGAAACGGTACCAGCCAATCACGGCTCGACGCGTGGCCAACGTTTGAATTAAAACAGGTTTCTGAATCAGATTTATTTGAAAACTTCAAACCCCTATAACTTTTGATCCACACGTCCAAATTTGGCAAATTTTATATCAAAAGATTCAGGAGAACAAGACCTAACCAACCCTACCCTTAATTTAGCAAATAGTAACTGGTAGCTTGTTTGAATTTGCAGATTCTTTTGTATGCTTGCTAACATTAGAAAAATCATTTAAAAATGAATTTTGAGATCAAACCTTTGCCAATTGGTTTGTTGTGACCCTACTGACCCTAGGAACCAACCCATAGTATTAAAAATGATTTTTGTGAAATTTAAGTTGAATTATTTAACTTAGCCATTTTCTAGCCAAATAAACTCATTGATTTTGTTATGGAAATGTTTATGGGAAGAAAAACTTTGAGTAAATGGTTTGGACCAAACCTACTGACCAAAACACCAAGTTTTGCAATAGCAACTCATTTGGTGAATCCTATGGGCTAATGCCTTAGTAAAAATATTTCTACACCACATAAAAATAACACTTTGTTTTGAAAATGGTTTTAAAGTGAAACCTTTTGCAAATGACTTAGCCACTTTAGGAAATGACCATTAGATGTACCCAAATGACTATGACCCACTAGGGACCACCTTTTCAAACAAAACAAAGTTTGGCATGCTTGCATGCATTTCTTTGACTTTGTTATTTATGTGTGTTGTTTTGCTTGATTGGTAGATTGAGTTTGTGCCTTGCTTGATGGATTGTAGTGACTTGAAGAGTGTGATTGTTGCAAATATCAAGAAGTGAACCTATACTCTACCAAAAAGGCAAGTGATGCTTCATACTTTCTATCCCATTACTTTTATTATGCATTAGTGATTTTGCTAAGTAAACTTGCATGGATTTTGCTAAGTATAGATCTTGCTATAGGAAAACCTTGTAGATGAATCCTTAGTAGGATTTTCCTAAGTTAGAGATTCCTACTACTATCAAGCTTAGCCTAGCTAATAGAAAACATGGGTGGAATATATATTCACACTATGGAAAAATATTCTAAGTCTAAGGACTTAGGTTTTGTTTAATAAAACAACTAAGTTAATGAACCTCCTGGGTGGAATGGAAGGATTGGGATATGTTGAGTGGTTACACAAGGCCATGGACTTGGGTTGTGTATCTCACTTGTGGATGGCCACCCAGGAAACAAAGGGATTTGAGATGTCAAATGTTGAGAAGCTTCAAGTGCAACCACTTGGCAATATGGGCTCTGCCAAGATCATATAGGTTGCAAGAACTTAGCCAAATGGACAGTGGGTGGTAGTGTTTGATAGGTGGAACAGCGTCCATTTTGGTCTAAGGGAAGGCTTCGAAAGATTTTGTCTTGGGAAACCAAGTCTTGTGGGTAAAGTGCACCACCTCTGCAGTGTAAAATCTAAGTACTTAGCCATGTCCTGTAAAGGACAATTTGAGCATCAAGACATGGAAGCAATCAAGAATCTCATCATTCCAATTTCTAAATAAAAACTTGTGGGTGAACAAGGGATTGTGTGTATTCTTCAATCTTTGATGGAAAGATGGCTTGATATAAGGATCTTGAAATCTTGGATTGAGGAAAATGATTTTACCAAGCATTTCAGTCTTTGATTTGTAGATGCCTCGAGAAGGATCTTCAGTCTTTGATTGAGAGAAGCATTGGAAAAGTTTTTGACAAAACTATTTATTTTCAAAACGTTAAGGAAAAATCTATTTTGAGCAATGCAAGCCTCAACTCCACTTAGCCAAATGCATATAGATGATAGACTCCACCATACTACTAAGAGTATCACTTGCCAATACAATTCAAATGTATTGACCCTTTGTGGCTGTAACTTGTATGTTGCAGGTTTGATTGATTGTAGTGAAGATTGTTTGATTAGGATTACAAAGTCTACAACCAACATCTGCCTGTGGCACTTTGAAGATGGAGGACCCATGACTATATTTATTCCGCTGCAATGTAATGTAATAGCCTAATGAGCTATGTTTGATGTAATAAAATTATGTTATTCCTGGTTATAAAGTTATATTATGACCCTTGTTTCTTGATATTACATCTAAACTGTGGATGCTAGCTATTGATCCAGGGACTAGCATTGTAAAACACAGGAGGACTCTACCTTATTAGGTTGGGACCCCTACACCCACCATAGCCGCCGCCGTCCCCTTAGGGTTTTTCCCTAGCCGCCGACTTGGGGGTCCCCGGAACCCTAGCCGCCGGCTCTAGCATCCCCTCCTTGGTGTGTCTAAACCCTAGAACACCGAGGAGCTCTCTCATACTCCACCATACTCGCTCCGGCTTAAGGCGAAGCCTCATGAGATCACCCTCTACTTCCAGGTACCACGCCAGGAATCGCGAGGAGAGTGCTACAACCTCCGGCTCTGCTGGAACAAGGAGAGGAAGGTCTTCGTCGAGTACCGAACGTGACCGATCAAGGGAGCGCTATCGGAACGCAGCGCCGGAAGGATCGTCTACGCGATCTTGAGATCGGGAAGAGTACGACTACATCACCCATGAGAATCCGCTCTCGTTAAACACTTTGGAATCTTCGAGGGTAAGTTATTCCATCGACTCGTTGCTACAATCTAGTAGATAGATCTTGGCTTGTTTGTTTGTATGCGATAGAAAAAAAAAATTCCATGCTACGAAACCCTACACGTGGCACCCGCGTTCTTTAGCCCGAAGGGCATTGTGTTGTAGCAGAATACTCCGAACGGTGTGATGAACGTTGTTTTCTCTTGATCTTCGACCTTGAGTCGAATCTGGTTATAGCCTGAGTAGGCGTCGAGGAAGGAGAGCTTCTCACAACCTGCAGTCGAATCGATGATCTGGTCGATCCGAGGTAGAGGGAAGTGGTCCTTTGGGCAGTGTTTATTTAGTGACGTGAAGTCCACGCACATCCGCAGGATGTCCGTGTCCTTCTTCGGGACCATCACCGTATTTGCCAGCCACTCGCTTTCCTTGATTTCCCGGATGAAGTCTGCTGAGTAATCTGTTGATCTCCTTGCCGATAGCTTCGTGGCTCCAACAGTCTTGGATATCGCTTGATCGCTTGGTGTCCGGGAAGACATTGAGTGCGTGCTCGCGACCACAGGAACTCTGCATGTCCGCAGGACACCGTGCGAATATTTCAGCGCTCACGGAGGAATTCGACGAGCGCCTTCCTATCTTGCCGAGGTCGTTGGCAATCAGCCGCCTTTGGAGGCGTCTGTCGGATGGACCTGCACTTTCTTGGTGTTGACGGTGGAGTCGAAGGACATGTCGGGTGTGTTCTGCCTTGTGACTGGGGGTAGCCCATTGTCCGTCACCTCGCGGAGCCTTACGAGCTCGTCTTGCATGCCGAAGGACTGGGAGATTTTGTTGAAATCCCTGTCGCATTGGTCCGATCGGGTGAAGCTCCCGTGGACTGTGATGACGCCCCTTGGTCCTGGCATCTTGAGTAGTAGGTATGCATAGTGTGGGACATCCAGGAACCTTGCGAATGCTACACGTCCCAGGATGGCGTGGTATTGCGACGGCCAGTCCACCTATTCGAATTCTAGGCGCTCCTGCCGAAAGTTGTCCAGCTTCCCGAAGATGACGTCGAGCCCTATTTTTCCCAGGGGGAAGATGCCCTTCCCTGGGACAATGCCGTGGAACGTTGTGTCTGATTGTTCCAGGCTGCATTGCGGGATCCGCATAGCTGCTAGAGTGCTTGCGAACATTAGGTTGATGCCGCTGCCGCCGTCCATGAAGACGCGACTCATCTCGAAGCCTCCGATCTACGCCTCCGCACTGTGGCAAGATGACTGGGCGAGGGATCCGCAAGGGTGATCCGCGCGAGTGAATGTGATGCAGACTCGATCCGCCGAGGTACTCGGATTGCGTACGGAGTTGCCACGCCAAGTTGATTTGTCGGGTGATTTTCTTCTCGCCTATTTGTGGGCGCCCTTCTATATCATATTGAGTGCTCCTTTTGGGGGTATGCGACCGGCGTTGTTTTGATGGTGCGATTGGTTGATTTGGGCCTCCAATAGGCGGTGGAGGAGCTCTGTGCTATTTCACCGGCGCAGTGTGTTTCAACGCAGGATTGGAGCTTGTTGCCTCATCTGCACCATGCCTTCGCTGAGTTTCTCGAACTCGCGGCAGTCCTTGAGCATGTGGCTAGCTTTCTTTTTGCCATCTTGTTTGTCGATGTAGAAGTGGATGGTGCATGGACCCGAAAGTTTGTCGAATGCTGAGGGTCCGTTCGCGTCGCATGGCGTTGCCACGACTGCGTTGGTCGTCCGTTGTCGTGGAAGTTTCCGCTGCGGTATCCTCCGCTGTTGCGGCTGTTGTCATTACGGCGGTCGGCGTAGCCGGCTGCGACCATGTCGGATCCGTCGTGGTCCGTGAGACGCGATCTCCTCTTCTTGCGGGCGTTCGCGTCTTCGGCCGTAGTCCCTCTTCATCTCGATTGCGCCTATGGATGCAATCTTCGCCCCGCCCAACCGTTGGCGATTTCCATGAGCTGGTCGAGTGTCTTGGGCTTTACACGCCCAAGTTTCTCCTTGAAGTCTGGCGTTGACGCCATCCTCAAGGCGTCGATGGCCCGCTTTCGGAGATGTGTGCTACGAGTTCTTGGTTGCGCATCAGCGTAGTATGTACGGCGAATAGATTCACCCGTTCTCGAGTGTGCTCGCAATTCTTCAATTGAGGCGGGCCTATTGCTGGTGCCTTTGAAGTTTCGGATGAAGTGGCGAGCTCCTCCCGGATGGCTCGATGATAGGTCGCTAAGCCGGACCCGCACTGTTAGGCTGCGGTGAAGGCATTGCATGGCGGTTTCTTTGTTGCCTCTGTGAAGCTTGACGGATGATGATGGTCAGAGCCAGGACTTTGGATCTTGCGTCGTTGAACTTGAGTATCCGGAAGCTTGAAGTTGCGTGGCATCTGTGTTCGCCGGACGGATCTGTTGAAGCATCGAGCCCCGCAGAGTTCTCCTTCGTCTTCATCCATCTCAGATTCAGACGAGCATGCGCGTTTAGCGCGTGCTTTATCGATCTTGCGTTGTGTAAGCTTGTCTCTGGCGTCGTAGTCGCTTTTATGGCGGTGTGAGCTCTTCTTCCTTCGAGCAAGATCGTGCTCCTCTTCCTCTTCAGATGAGGGGGTGGGACTCCGGTCGCGCCTGGCCGGAGCTTTCTTCTTCGGTTCCGCGGGAGCGTCTTCGTGGAGCGTAGCTCCAATTAGTCCTAGTCCGGTGAGTGCGGACCTATGCATGACCCTTTTTGGGTCCCCCTCCGGAGGTGGGTGAGCCGCGAGATATGCAATAGCTGCCATGATCGCAGCTTGTGGCGTCTTCGGGATGATGTTGCCGTCAGCGTCCATATCCATGAACGATGTATGGAGAGTTCGGGTCACGTCACGCCGCTCCTTCGGGTCCATGTTTTCCACCCGAGAGAGGTGCTTGTTTCCCTAATTTCCGTTTGTGCTAGAGCCGGGTCCCATGGCGGAGAGCTCGTCAGCAAGACCGGACTCAGAGGCTGCTTGCTGCGTTGTCGGCGCCTCCTGCATCTTGAATTGCTTCTTGTGCTCCTCGATGAGGAGGTAGTGGTATGCCCTCAGCAGATCACGTGGGGAGTCCATAGGTAGGACTATTTCTCCTGCGACGGCGCGGCGTGCTTCGACCCATCCTTCTTTGCTAAGTTGGATGAGGTGGCCACTGTTTTCCCCGTTTTCGCCGTTTCCACCGTTTTCGCCGTTTCTGTCATGTGGGTTGGGGTTGGGCGGCCGGTTAGGCGTTTCCTCGTCGGTTTGATGATCGCGCATGATATCGCCGCAGATTGGTTGCCGCTGCAGCTTCGGATCCGAACCGTAGGTCCCTTCATCCGAAGGTGGATCGCACAGATCGGAGTTGCAGCATTGCCGCTGTAGAACTCATCTGTTGATGGTGACGTCGTAGCACGGGTGTGGAGCCCACGGCGGGCTGATTGATTGCACGGGCACCCGCGTGGAGGCGGAGGTGCTAGTTTGTCCCACAGGCGAAGCTCCGAACAAGATTTCGAGTCCGCCCACGGGCTCGAAATCCTTCATGGTATCCGGCAGTGGGCGGTGAAATCGAAAGCGCCAAGAGGAGGTGATTCTCCGTCCCAGCGGAGTTGTAGATCGATCGGGTCGGAACCGGCCACGATCAAGACAATCAGCAGCCCCAATTCCCACAGACGGCGCCAATTGACGAGGTTTAATCTCGTCAATGCCCATTGTTATGGACTTGGGTTTTGGAGAAGATGGGGATGCTGGAGATCGTGGCACGGTTAACAGACAAGCAACCAGGGGACACGAGATTTACCCAGGTTCAGGCCCCCGGAGGGAAAAACCTACTCCTGCGTGTCTGCTCTTTGATTACGGCGGAACCGAAGGTTACAGGGTGCGCAGATTCGATCTGGCGTGGATGCGTGTGCGAAAGTATGAGTCGAGTTGCCCTAGGACGTGCCCTCCTGGCCTTTTTTATAGACTTAGGCAGGTCCCGAGCGTAGTCCTAGTCGGTTACAAGTTCTAGGGTTTTACCCCTTTGAATTTCCTATCTCCTCTAGTCTTGCTCTCCAAGGATCCGAAGAAGTCATGGGCCTTGGCCACCCGAAAATCTTCATGGGCCAGCGTATGTCTGCTGTGGGCCTTCCTTGGGCTGGACTAGGTATGCTGAGGTTACGTACCCGTAGGGTATAACCATGTCATCACTTGCTGTGCATTTGCTCCAGTCAACTGCGGCTGATGCTGCTGATGTACTTGGAGAGGTGCTGCCTGAATGCCTGCGGGGTTTCCCATTGCATTTTTCATCCATGCACATTGGCGGGTCGTATGGTTGGCCGGCCTGGCTCGGTTTGACGTGTGAAATTTACACGGCTGATCTAACATAGATTCGAACATGTACTTCGGCCTCTCCTGCCATTGCTTCTTTTGTTCTGGGGTCCACTGTCTTTTTCCTTCATTCCTTGGTGTCCACTGCCGAGGACCATTCTTTTGCCGTTGAGTCGTTCCGTGACTCGGCTGATCTTGCGCTACCGCTGCCACTTGGGCCGAATTATATCTATAATCTGGCCTTTCTTCTCTTCTTCTTCCTCTAAAGTCATTGAGCCTGGATGACCCGGCCAAATCTCTTGCATACTGGTCTTGTTGCTCCCGATGATCTGCCGACATCAATTCTGGTTGCGTCGGATCTCCCAATGCATATGAGTCTGCTATTCTGATGGTTTATGCCAATGTGGTTGGCATATCTCTTTGCAGTCGCTGCCATAACACACTGGCATAACGGCATCCTTGAGCGAACCAAGCTATTGCTTGCGACTCTGTAACTCCTTCACACGAGTTTCTCAGGTTACACCACCGAGTTAAAAACTCTCTGTCTGTTTCATTCGGCCTTTGCTTGCACATGGCTAACTGTTGCGGCCTGTTTGGCCTCTTGTATGTACTGGTAAAGTTGCTAACGAACATTTCTTCAAAATCTAACCAACAGTTGATACTGCCTGCTGGTAGATTATTCAGCCATACCCTAGCTGGTCCTTCCAACATTTGTGGGACATACCGTGCTGCCCATCGTAAGTTTCCGCTTGCTATTTTCACAGCAGTGGCATAATCAATCAACCAGTCTTGTGGTTTGGTGCTCCCATTATATGTCTTTGTGCCTCTTGCCAGCTGAAATTTCGGCACAGGTGGTTCGCCCATGATTCGTGGTCCAAAGCACGTCGGACCCGGTGGACCCTGTTCTTCCAGCAACTCGGATCGGTATAGCCGGTCTAGCTTTACTCTGGCATCATTTGATGGCAAATCTCTGTACAGAACTGTGTCTTGCATTCCATAGTGGTTATTTCCACCGTGGATCGCATATTCCATCTCGGAATAACCATCATTGTACCTTTCATTTACTTGATTGTGGCGAGCTGGTCTTGCTTCTCTTTCCTACCGAGGTTCATGTCTTGGCTGCGGGTTGAGCGGCGGTTCTCTCCTTACTTCAACCGGGATATTGTTCTCGTGATTGCCTCTTCCGAGTTCTCTTCTGCCGAGGTCTCCATTTCCTCGGCTTCCGCTGTCTTTCTCAGCACGACCGAGATTCCTCTCACCGATGTTACCTCGGCTTCCATTGCCTCTGTTCTCGTTTGCTTTCCCAGCTATCGCCGGATCATACGGAACGATTTGCTTGTTTCTCTTTCCTGAAGTTACAGCTCTGTCCCTTCATGCATTGTTTCCGGGTGAGGACGCTGCTGCCACGGACAAGGCAGGTGCCGCTCCAGCCGAGTGAACCATTCGTGAGGCCCCTGGCCTTGTTGGGTCTGCCCTGAGCATTTATTCGTTTTGCTGGTTCGCGATGCGCACCAGCTCATTCACTCTTTCTTGCTGTTTCTGCCAGGCTTCACCGGTCAATCCCTCTAACTCTAATGCTGCAAAGATTTGCGCTCGTGTTCTTTTGCAGTCTTGTATCTCGGCAAGCCCAAATCAACTGATTCTGCCTTATGAGCATCATGCTCCTTGTTGATATCATCTATGAGGTTCTTACCTCTTAATCTCAACTCGTCAACCCGTTCGGGAGTGACGTCAAGCTTATTAGCTTTGGCATATTCTCGCAGGGTCCTGTTTAAGGACTCCCGCAAGGCCGACACCTTTTTTGCTTCTACCAGCACCTTTTGCCTGGTTTCTTCTAACTCTGCCTGAGCATTAGTCGGATCAAGTATCGGTGCTACAGGTGTAGTCAAGTTTTCTACGGTTGCCTGAAGAATGTTTTCTAGTCTTTCCAGAGGTGGCCCTCTTACTCTTGGTGCCTTTGGAGTGGTGTCATGTACTTCGGCCTGGTTGGTCATTGGAGGGATTACCTCGGTGGGTGGTGGTGCCGTCTGCCTGGGCGCGACCTGCACGCCCGCGGCAGGGTCTCTGGTTGATCCAAGACCGCTATTCTCCCGCGGCCGGCTACAACCATCACCTCGGCGTTGCTATCGGATGCACTCATGACGGCAGACAGCGCTAAGGGGTGGCTGTCCTGCAACAACAACCTGGTGAGGATAAATGCCGGAGATGTGGACGCCGACGTAGACCCTGTGCCCGCCCAAGCTGATGAAGACACTGTTGCACGGGGGAGTTTTTCCCCTGAAGCTGCCTGCATTGTCGCTGACGTAGTCACAGAGATCGAATCTCCGGACCAAGCCAGAAACAACGTGCTCGCCAATGTTGATGAAGTTTCCCGTCCGTATCATGACTCCAGCTAGCACCGCTGCTGGCCCCACGCTGGGCGCCAACTGTCGTGGTGGTGGCACGGCAGATGCCATGGGTAGGCTAAAGTATGGGACCAATGGATGCTAGAGGGATCTGGGGAGGGAAGATGTAGTTGATTCTACACACAAAAGACTAAGGCAAAGATCTTTATTTCTCCTCCCTTGGGCTACAAGTGCTCCTTGAGCTGTATACAGGGAGAAAAGATGAACTTTACCAGCCTAACGGTACTAAAATGAGCTGATGCCCTTCTTAGGGTCCAAGCCTCCCCTTATAAAGGAGAGCCTTGGGTGCCTTTAGGGCTGACGGGGCAAGCATATTCGAGGAATATGCTTGTCCCAAAATAGCAGTTCGGCGGCCTCCTTTCCCTGTCGCCCTTCTAATGACGGCAAGGCTCCAGAGGGCCCCTCCTGCGTGCCTCGGGCTTCAGGACTGTCACCTCCGTGACCTCCTTCTGCCCCTCTGTCACTCAGCGCCTTTGTCCCTTATGCTTGGCTCTTCTCAGATTCTCCCTATCCAGCGGCTAGAGTTTGACTTTAGGCTTCTCCTTCCCTTGCAAGCTTCGTATCATTCGGCCCTGCCTCGCGTAACTCGGCTTGTCCTTCACCTGCATTAAGATTACTCGGGCTAACCCGGCCGACTTATTCAGTATCTCGGCCGGGTAACGCCTTGCCATTATTATGAGGGTCCTGCCCTTCCCTATCTCGGCCGAACTCTACAGGATTCGGCCGATTCATACTATAACTCGGAAACTAGACGGGCAACTTCCTTTCATCTTTCCCCGTCTTTACCCTACCCGAGGTCATCTCCCCAACAGGGACAAACCACTACATATCATTTTCCTGAAGCCAAGTGCCAGGAATCAATCTTAAATTCATACATCCACAAAAATCATTACATGTAATGATTTGATTCAGTGTGTATAATCTTATACAAGCCAACACTATAATTACAGTAAGCAACCACTGAAAGAAACTATTGTGAGTATGAGCATTCTGACAGTAGAGTAAACTCTCAGATCAACAACATAATCCTATCAAGGATTCCATTGAAACACTAGCATAGATCATAGTGGATTACCACTAGAATAAATCTGACAGGCAACTAGCATCATCAAAGCTACTACCAATTATTAACCACAGCAGACAATCACTTCCCATAATCAGATACGATCAACACTAGATCTAAAGCATCATAGATATGATCAACAGGGGGTAATGAACCCTAATCAGAGCAAGAACCCTAATCCAGAGATTAACCCAATCAGCACATAGTCACTCGGCATGAAAAGCCACTAGATACACACAGAGAGAATCAGGGCAGTAGCATGGACAAGGACCACAGAGACAACTTATCTGAGGTCCTCGCTGACGAATCGAAGAGGAAGCAGTGTGGCCGACGAACCGCTGGCGACAGGAGCACCTTAAGGCGCAACTGCACTCGCCACGGCCAAGCGTAGCAACACACGAGCCCGGTACACCACCGCAGGCGGGATCGCGGCGGCGGCGGCGGTACTTTTTCCCAACCCTGGGGTTCGGGAATGGGGTGAACCTGGCCACGGGGAAGCCCCAGAGTCAAATCCAAGTGGACAGAATGAACGAGCGTCATCCACAAACCCAACTCGCACCACGGCGGCGGCCAGAACGGCCGACGGCGGCGGGAATCGACAGTGGCGGCATCGCCGGCCACGGGGTCGAGTCAGAGGAGGAGAGGTTAGGGTCGAGGGAGAAAGGAGGCAGTGAGTGGGCTGGGTGGGCCAAAAACCCCTCGGGCGAATGTTTTGACTCTACCCTATTGGGCCACACTGGCCCAATAAGCCCAAGGGGCCAGCCCAAGTTATTTAATAAATCTTTTTGATAAATTGAAAAAGACCAAAATACCCCTGACCTCAGTAAAATTCTAGAAAATAGAATCAAAGTCCAAAAATTATAAATAAAATATTTTTGGATTCACAATAATACACTTGATCCAAATAAAATAGAATATAAAATTTTGGACATTTAAATTTTTATAAGAATTTTGTAATTTATATATTCTTTATGGAATTTTACAAAATTATTGAAAGGTGATAAAAATAAATAAAAATCACTTTCATTATTTATTAATATTATAGTATTTATAAAAAATACTAAATAAATATTTAATAATAAATTTAATGTATAATTAATAATTCCTAAAATAATTATTAAATCAATAAAAGTCAAATAAAAAGGGAAATGATTCAACAAATGCAATAAATATAAAAATAATATTTATAAATGCTTTATTATAAGGCACCTTATATAGGGAAAATGCATATACAATTAAATAATGCATTACATTACTTGCATAATCATTTTGCTTCTTTAAATATTGTCCTTACCGGGCAATAATGATGTTTTTGTAGAACTAGAAGCTCAAGGTCCAGTGCAAGCATCAGACTTCACTACCTTGCCATCACAAGGCAAGTTCATCACTTGCTCATGTCCTTTGAAGAGTCTTTATCAAAGTATTTGAAAATTGTGTGTTATAGTATATGTTATAAAAGAAAGAAAATATTATTTTCATAAATAAAGAAATCATAGATATCATCCTAAGTGGTGATATAATGGAGCAATAGAACTTAGGGTTCTACTTGCAACAATGATGATCAAGTAGGGACTTAATAACCCCTGACATCAGTGATTCTAGCGCCGTATATCACGTGTTAACCATGAGATTTGGAATGGGACAGAGAAGTCAGTTGTATCTTCTTCCTCTCGCATGAAGCCGGATGTGCAGGTCGTGGCTGTTATCCTCGTAGCGTGCATATTAATTGGTAATTCGTAGAGGATATGTAGCATATGGGTGGGAACCCTCATTGTCCCACGTTAGTTCTGGCATCTAACAGTTTGTACAAACCATTGCCGTAATTCATTATGTGGGCATGGTGTGCACCAAGGAGGCATGCAGGGTCGCGAAGGGGGCAGTGATTGGCTTGGACTAACTACTGGGCCCCACATCATGGAATTGTGGACGGGAAAGTACGCTTGGTTGTGCAACAAGGAGTTGATCTCTCATGAGTAAAGTAACGCACCTCTGCAGAGTGTAAGAACTGTAACTTGTTACTCCCTGTTCCGGGAAGGAGCTACGAACGCGGCAGGAAAGGAACTCCATGAAAGTTCTAGTCAACCTGTGAAGGCTGATTGTCATAGTTTTTCACAATAAAATCAATCTTTGAAGAAAGATTTACAAAAACTGCATAGTGCCAAGGATTTATAATCCGAGGTGGTAGTTAGAGCATCAAACTTCCCACCTTGCATATAATGAACTTGTTAGGTAACGCTGTTACTCATTCTTTCCTTTATCCCTTGATTAGACTCTGAGGATCCCGAAGATTGCCAATGTATCCAGCTGAATGCCAAGAAGATGTGTTCTATGAGGAACCTGATCTATCCGGAGGAGTTGAAGGAGTGGATTACGAGATCCGCTACGGTGTCGATGAGAACGAGACCAACTAAGTACCCTAGTTAGTAGTAACCATCGGAGCCGGGCAGCATGAACTCT
Source organism: Avena longiglumis (assembly GCA_030063025.1). Taxonomy (NCBI): domain Eukaryota; kingdom Viridiplantae; phylum Streptophyta; class Magnoliopsida; order Poales; family Poaceae; genus Avena; species Avena longiglumis. The sequence goes on along the minus strand of CP125974.1, from coordinate 183,581,296 downwards.
ATAGAATAATCTGTTGAGGCCCACTCCTAGTCGGAGTTGTTACTTTTAAATTTCCGCTGAACATTTTATATTTTGGTTTGTAAGTTGGATCTTAGGAATTCTTGAACTTCCGGTATTGTAATAATAATAATGTGTGTACTTTTGTAATATGGACCCGCAATGTTTCTGTTGTACCACTCTGAGGGATGTGATATTTACGGAACGGTGTTCTGTGGATGTCATGTCAACGACTATAGTGTACTACACATGCAGTGGTATGTTGGGTCACCGCACAAACGGTGTTCCTTATAATAATACTTTTGTTCTTCGGTGAACCCACCTTGCCAATAAGAACTAGTTTCAAAGAAACCATCCATTGATAGAAAGCACGACCAAGCAAGGCAATAACAGACCAGCAACCAGAGTAGGAACTAAATTTTTTTGTGTTTTTTTTAAACAGGAAAACAAAACCAAGCAAAAGAAACAAAGCAAACTAAAAACAAAGTAAAGAGAAAGGAAGTGAGGACTCCCCTTGCTTGTTAAAAATGTGGTTCTTAAGTATTCGCTATTGAATTTGTTGGTGTAAATTATCATACGAAACAATACAATTCATGAACTACAATGGCCTAAGTAACTAGCAAGAAAATATGTAATGATGTTCATCGAAAAAACAAAGTATTGTTGTGTTTCTCGTTGACATCAAAGCTTACCTCCAAGATTTGTTTCAATAATTGTCATTTCGACCAGGTATTGATGATGCTCGACGTGGCACTTCGTTGGTAACCCCAAGCGCAGGGTGTGAAGAACAAGCATCAAGTTTTCCCTCAGTTGAGACCGAGGTTATCGAACCAGAAGGAGGAAGGAAACGTCACACAGGTGTTGCAAGCAACGCGGAGACCTGCACAACACAGACTCAAGACTTTGCCCCAACGAATCAGTGAGGTTGTCAAGCTCACCAGTTTGCTGTAACAAAGGATTAAGCGTATGGTGTGGAAGGTAATGGTTTGCAGCAAGTAAACGAGTAACAGTGGAAGATGTATCAATGGTAAAGATTGGACCGGGGTCCATAGTTCACTAGAGGTGCTATCCTTAGATAAACAACATGGCATGAAGGGTAAACAAATTACAGCGGGGCAATTGAGAGGAACTGAGCAAGGCATCACAATGCAATTACTAGTCAGAAAGATCCTATGAGATTCGATTGGGCAATACAACAAGATACATAGACCGCCATCCAACTGCATCTATGACTAGAAGTCCACCTTCAGGTTATCATCCGACCCCCCTCCAGTATTAAGTTGCAAGCAACAGACAACTGCTTTAAGCAAAGTGTGTAAGGTAAACAGTCCACATGTTCCATGAACAAGATACCGTTGTTTTCTCCCTAATAGCAACAGCACATCTACAACCGAAGAGATTATTGTCACTTCCCTTGGAAACTAGAGGCATGAACCCACTATCAAGCATAAATACCCCCTCTTGGAGTCACTAGCAACTACTTTGCCAAGATAGCTACTAACAACGGAGAGCATGCAAGATCACAAACAACACAGACATGATAGAATCATAAAGACAAAACCATTAATCAAATCAACATAATAATTTCAATATCCATCGGATCCCCACAAAAACAACATGCATAATTACAAATAGATTAGATCTTGATAAACGAACGGAGCTCACAAGATCTATACATGAAAGCACAAAGGAGGATATACAACCATCTAGCTACTACATGGACCCATAGTCCAAGGTGGAACTACTCACGCATCATACCGGAGAAAAGGCCGCCGGAATGATCACCCCTCCGGCAGGGTGCCGAGAAGAACTTTAGACCCCCCTGATCTAGGGACGATGGTGGCGGTGGCTACAGACGGTTTCGTGGATTTTTGATCGGGTGCTTAAGGTTTCTACATCGGGGGATTCTTAAACCCTACCCAGGTGCGGGTCCATCCCTGGTCGTGCCTAGGGAGGTTTGGTTGCCCTAGCTTGCATCTCCGTCTCCCCTCTGGACTTCTTGTTCCCCACGAAAAGTAATTGACTTTGGCATGCGGGGTCGCGAAGGGGGCAGTGATTGGCTTGGACTAACTACTGGACCCCACATCATGGAATTGTGGACGGGAAAGTACGCCCGGTTGTGCAACAAGGAGTTGATCTCTCATGGGTAAAGTAACGCACCTCTGCAGAGTGTAAGAACTGTAACTTGTTACTCCCTATTCCGGGAAGGAGCTACGAACGCGGCAGGAAAGGAACTCCATGAAAGTTCTAGTCAACCTGTGAAGGCTGATTGTCATAGTTTTTCACAATAAAATCAATCTTTGAAGAAAGATTTACAAAAACTGCATAGTGCCAAGGATTTATAATCCGAGGTGGTAGTTAGAGCATCAAACTTCCCACCTTGCATATAATGAACTTGTTGGCTAACGCTGTTACTCATTCTTTCCTTTGATCCCTTGCTTAGACTCTGAGGATCCCGAAGACTGCCAATGTATCCAGCTGAATGCCAAGAAGATGTGTTCTACGAGGAACCTAATCTATCCGGAGGAGTTGAAGGAGTGGATTACGAGATCCGCTACGGTGTCGGTGAGAACGAGACCAACTAAGTACCCTAGTTAGTAGTGACCATCGGAGCCAAGCAGCATGAACTCTATAGAATAAGCTGTTGATCCCCACTCCTAGTCGGAGTTGTTACTTTTAAATTTCCGCTGAACATTTTATATTTTGGTTTGTAAGTTGGATCTTTGGAAGTTTTGAACTTCCGGTATTGTAATAATAATAATTTACTTTCGTAATATGGACCCGCAATGTTTCTGTTGTACCACTCTGAGGGATGTGATATTTACGGAACGGTGTTCTGTGGATGTCATGTCAATGACTATAGTGTACTACATATGTAGTGGTATGCTGGGTCACCGTAGTTGGCATCAGAGCAAATTTCTTTGACCTTAGGTTGGAAACCTAGTAAAGGTTATTACTTGTAGGAGAATTAGCAACGATAAAGAATTATCTAAAAGTAATATAATGGGTATTCAAATGAGAATATTCTGTTATATGTTTTAGTGCGATAATTCTTTGTTATGATGCAATATGTCATTGGATACTAATGAAAATTATTTTTCTGATATTCAGAAATATGGCACCAAAGTTTCCAAAACAGACTTTGGTAAGGAAAGAGGAGACTCTTGATGATTATCAAGGATCATTTATAGATCAACTTCGTCAACTTTTAAAGCTTTTTAATTGTCCAACTAGAATTCCAGTGAACACTATCATTTACCTTGATGGCCGGATGTTATCCAAGTATCGTGTGAGTATCCAACTTCCAGAGAAGCTTGGACTACACCATGATCTACCCATAGGATAAGGTAGGAGTCATTTATCAGCCTATCATGTTGCTGTTGTGGAGGCAATAGCTAATATCTGGGAGCAGAAAACCAAGGATATAGAAGGTAGCACATTTTCTGTGATACCTCATGATTCTATAGACTAGGAGCCTATACCGGGTCATCTTAATTTGGTTAAGAAGCATCCTAAGTTAGCTTCCAGGTTTATGGATAGATACCGGACACTCGTTGCATCTTTTTATAAGACTCATCAAGTGATTGTTGAAGACAAAAATGACATGTTAGAGGATCTAACTGATCCGGAAAGGAGGAAGCATTTAGCATCCCAGTTAGAGAAAGAAGCAAGTAGTAGTGCAACACTTATCTTTAAGGATATACCTATAGATCCGGAATCTTTTACACCATATCCTTACTCACCAAGACCTAAACCTAAACATGATCCTACTATAGATATGCGGTATGCAGTACCACAGGGCTCAGAGGATGCTTCTGACTCAGAACTTCCTATTGAGAACTCGGATGGATGGAGAATGGGATCGTATAATGGATCTCATGAAAACCAGATGTCCACAGATGGTTCTAACAGAAATGTTGGACAATCTAGTTGGATGGGTGCAAGGATGAACCCTAATAAAAGAAGTAGAAATACCATGTCAATAGATGATCAGGATGAAGAAGAAGATCCTGAGGAGAGGGTGTTTGAATCATCAACATCTTCTCAAAATCCAGGGAATATACACTACCCAGTGTTTAATTATCTTGTCCACGAGAGCACCTGGGAAGCAGCAGGATCTGCGTATTATGTTGACAACTCAAGGAATGAAGCTCAGGAGATGCAAGCTGGAGATAATGTTTCTGAAGACTTTTTAGCTGAGCTGGAGGGAGTCAATGCGCTCAGGTTGAGTAATGACTCAAGCCCTGATACTTCAGATACAGAGTATGTTCCTTCTGGAAGGCCATTTGTTCCACAAACTATGCGACGGTCAACACGTCATCACGGTTGGACCTTAGGCATGTATGATGAGCGTAGTTACTACTAGAAAGAGACAACTAGTCAGTAGTATCAAGTACTGTGTATTGTACTCTAGAAATAAGGTAGTTTTGTAATATACCAATATGGTATATGTTGTAATGACTTTGTATCATTATGATATTATGTAAATATGTAAAATGCATATTTGGATTTTCTTTGGATATTCATTGTGTGACTAGTTCTATGCATAAAGTCGAGCTTAGAACACATGTGCATGATGTAATTATGAGTATTCGCTTTATGATGCAGGACTAGGGGGTCATGGATACGGGTGTAGAAATGGAAACTGAGCAGCAGCGGATGGAGCGTGAGGCCAAGGAAAAGGCCGATGCCGATGCAGAAAATCAAGGAGCATTACCACCACCACCAATGAGGTCGTTAATGGAGCAGAACTTTATGCAATGTATGCAAATGATGCAAGAGACCCAGAACAAGTTCATGGAAGAGTTGCTGGGGAGAGCAAATCAGAGGGCACCTGAAGGTGGAGGAGTGAGTTTATCTGATTTCCAGAATGCATGATCGTTACCTTTTGCATCAGCTCCTGAACCAATGGATGCAGAAGACTAGCTAGCAGATACAGAGAGGAAGCTGAAAACTGTAGGTTGCAATGATGAGGAAAAATTGAGGTATGCAACTCATCTGCTGACTGGACCTGCAACATCATGGTGGGAAAATCAATTAGCCATGCAACCACCAGGAAGGGAGTTTACCTGGGAGGAGTTTAAGCAGAGATTCCATGAATATCATGTTCCGAAAAGCGTCATGGAGTTGAAGTGGAGAGAATTTGAGGAGCTTCAGCAAGGATATACTAGTGTCATGAAGTACATCCAGGAGTTTAGCCAACTATCTCGTTATGCTGAGGAGGATGTTAACACTGAAGAGAAGAGGAAGAAACGTTTCTTGCGTGGATTAAATCCGTTTGTGAAGATGCGGCTAAGGTTAGCCAATAAGCAAACTTATCAGCAGTTGTTGGACGCAGCCATTACTTTTGAAGATGATTACAAGAATGTCCAAGAGGACCGGAGGAAGAGAGCCAAGAAGGAAACCAAGAGAATTCAGGCAAGCAAACCTAAACCTAACCTAGAGTTCAAACCTCGGAATAGGAATTATGACAACAACAACAACAACAACAAAAATAATAACAAGGGCAGTAGTGGAAATCAATCTAATCCGAGAAGGAATATTATCTGTAACTATTGTGGAATTCTAGGGCATTTCCAGAGGGAGTGCAAAAAGCCTGTAGTGATCTGTTATGGTTGTGGATAGAAGGGGCATATTAAGCCAGATTGTCCGAGCAAACGCCTAGGAGGATGGCCTACCAAGGGAGGAGGACAAGCCAGTGGAGGAAATGGACAGACCAATAAAGGAGGAAACAATGGCAAGAACAACAATGGCAAGAGAAACCGACCTACCGGAAAACTGAACCGTGCAACTCTCGAGGAGGTGGATAATTTGGAGCATGCAGTGAAAGGTACGCTCAATATGCTTACCAATCCCGGCAAAGTTCTATTTGATACTGGTGCAACTACTTCATTTATTTCTAAAGAATTTTGTGATAAGTTCGGAATTAGAAGGGCAACGTTAGAAAGTCCTATGACCGTAGTTACGGCAGGAGGGAATGTGATTATATGCCACATAAAACAATATCAGGTCATCTCGATCTGTGGTTGTACATATTTCGCAGACCTTTATGTGATTCCTTTGAAGGGAATTTTAGTAGTGCTGGGGATGGATTGGATGATGGAACACGGAGCTTAGATTAATTGTGAGGAGAAAACTGTCTCAATCAAAACTCCAAGTGGAGCAAGGATAGTTTACCAAGCAGATAAACACAGTCATATCATGGTGGATCTGCAGTTGAATTCAATGAAGGAAGTTAAATTATAAGAGATTCCTATAGTTAATGAATTCCAAGATGTTTTTCCAACAGAGTTACCAGGAATGCCACCAGACCGGGAGATAGAGTTCACCATTGACCTAATACCTGGTACCGCACCAATAGCTCAAGCACCATACAAAAATAGGACCCAAAGAGTTGAAAGAACTCAAGGAGCAAATTGATGAGTTAGCAAGAAAAGGATTTATACAGGAAAGTGTATCCCCATGGGGAACACCAGCAATTTTTGTGGATAAGAGAGATGGTGGAAGACGGATGTGTGGTGATTATAGAAATCTGAACAATGTGACTATCAAGAATAAGTATCCTTTAACAAGAATTCAAGATTTGTTTAATCAAGTGAAAGGAGCCAGAGTATTTTCAAAGATCGATTTAAGATCTGGATACCATCAAATAAAAATCAAGCCGGAAGATGTTCCAAAAACAGCATTTGTCTCAAGATATGGACACCATGAGTATCTGGTAGTACCGTTTGGTTTGACCAATGCACCGGCGATATTCATGAATCTGATGAACAAGATCTTCATGCCATATTTGGACAAGTTTGTCATCGTATTTATTGATGATATTCTGATATATTCTAAGGATAAGGAAGAGCATGCTGACCATTTGAGAATAGCATTGCAAACTTTAAGAGAACATAAGCTTTATGCTAAGTTCAGTAAGTGTGAATTTTGGCTAGATGAGGTAGAATTCCTCAGTCATGTGATCAGTAAAGATGGGATTGCTGTGAATCCATCTAAAGTTCAGTCGGTACTAGAGTAGACTACACCGACCAATGTGAAGCAAATTCGAGGTTTCCTAGGAATGGCTGGTTATTATCGGAGATTCATTGAAGGTTTCTGCAAAATAGACGGACCAATGACCAAATTATTAAGGAAGAATACACCATTTAAGTGGGATGAGAAGTGTGAAGCAAGTTTCCAAGAGTTGAAAACTAGATTAACCATAACTCCAATCTTAGCAGTTCCTGAAACAAGGAAGGATTTCACCGTATACTGTGATGCATCTAAATAAGGTTTGGGTTGTGTATTAATGCAAGAACGGAAAGTAATTGCTTATGGTGCAAGACAATTGAAACCACATGAAGTCAACTATTCAACTCATGATTTAGAGTTAGCAGCAGTAGTTTTTGCACTGAAAGGATGGAGGAATTTTCTTTATGGAGCCAGATGTTAGTTATACACTGACCATAAAAGTCTCAAATATTTCTTCACTCAAAAGGAATTGAACATGAGACAGAAGCGTTGGTTGGAATTAATCAAGGATTATGATCTAACAATCAATTACACCCCAGGGAAAGCAAATGTTGTAGCAGATGCTTTAAGCAGAAAGAGTGCAGATATTCAGCCTAGCAACAGAGAGTTACGAAAAGAGTTACAGATGGACTTGGAAAGATTAGAACTTCAATTCATCAGAACAGAGGTTCTTGGAGGATTAGCTACTATGCAGGTAGTTGCAGAGCAGGACAGTGATCTTAAGCAAGAAATTTTTAGACATCAAGAAGAAGATCCTTTTATTGCTGAGGAAATTCGAAGGATATCTCAAGGGAAAAAATCAGTTTTTCACCTTGGGGATTATGGGTCTTTATGGTTCCAAGACCGTCTATGTGTTCCACATGTGACTGAGATCAGAAATGTCATACTCAAAGAAGCACATGATACACCATATTCTATACATCCAGGAAGTACTAAGATGTATATGGAATTGAAAGAATTATTCTGGTGGAATAACATGAAAAGAGATATTGCTAAATATGTATCTGAATGCCATACTTGTCAAAGGGTAAAAGCTGAACATCAAAATCCAGCAGGACCATTACAACCCTTGGAAATTCCTAAATGGAAGTGGGAGGAAATAGGTATGGACTTCATTACACGATTACCTATGACACCAAAAAAGAAGGATATGATATGGGTAATTGTGGACCGACTCACGAAGAGTGCACATTTTATTCCAGTGAATCAAAAGGATAATGCCGAGAAGTTAGTTGAAGTATATGTTAAAGAGATAGTAAGTAAGCATTGAGTACCCAAAAAGATCGTAACTGATAGGGGATCAGTATTTACTTTAGCATTTTGGAAGCAATTGCATGAAGCACTTGGTTCAAAGTTAGATTTCAGCACGGCATATCATCCTGAGACAGGAGGTCAAACTGAAAGAACAAACCAAATCCTAGAAGACATGTTGAGAGCTTGTGCACTAGATTTTGTAGGAACATGGGAAGATCACTTACCATTGTTAGAATTTTCCTATAACAATAGCTATCAGAGTAGTCTGAAGGCAGCTCCATATGAGATTCTGTATGGAAGAAAGTGTAGATCACCAATATGTTGGTATGAACCTGGAAGCAGCAAAGAATTTGCGCCAGATTTTATCAAGGAGAGACAAGACATGATTGATAAGATTAGGGATATACTGAAAATAGCTCAGAGCAGGCAGAAAAGTTATGCGGATCAAAGTCAAAGATCATGGCATCCAGAAGTGGGAGATATGGTCTACTTGAAAGTAAGTCCAATGAAAGAAGTGAAAATATTCGGAGTTAAAGGGAAATTGAGTCCAAGATATATCGTTCCATTCAAGATACTGAGTCAAAACAGAACTATAGCTTATGCTTTAGAGTTACCATCAAGACTGGCTCAAGTGCATAATGTTTTTCATGTGTCACGACTTCGCAAATGTTTAAAAGTTCCAGATGATGCAATAACACACCAAGAGATAGAACTACAATCAGACCTGACCTATATTGAAAATCCTTGTAAGATTCTGGAAGAAAACTGGAAAAGATTGAGGAACAGGGCAATCAAATATTGCAAGGTACAGTGGAAACATCACCCTGATAGGGAAGCCACATGGGAGAAGGAAGAGGATTTAAGAAAAGCTTATCCAGAACTATTCAGGTACATCTCCACAAACTTCGGGACGAAGTTTAATTTAAGGGGGAAGTCTGTAACATCCCAGCATTTAGGAACCTAACAAAGGGTAGATTTAGGAATATGTATTGTTGCATGCATCTTTTGTGAAAATGTGGGTAAAATTTTTGTCAAATACAACCTGAAGTGATCAATGTTTCTTTCTTACTTTAAGGTTAGGTTTAGACTTAAAGGAGGATTGCTATAAACTTTGATGTGATCTTAAAGGAATTATGTGTGTTTTGAAATGGGTTTGAATTTAAAAAAACTTAAGTGTTTGAATAATAATTTAAATGATTTAGATATAAGATTTGAATCTTAAATTAATTAAGAGATAGGTATTATAACTTAAATCTCAAAACAATAGAAACTATGAAATTCATTTTCATATTATAAAGACCTAAACAAGTTACAACAGAATAAAGAATAAGAATGTTCTTTATTAATAATAATATAATATTTATTACAATTGAATAAAATAAAGATTACAAGAATTATAAAAGAAAAATTACAAAAGAATAAGAAAATTACATCTACTAACTATCCTATATCTAAAATCTACACTAAATCTTCATCTTTGAACCTGCAAAACAAAGATTAAACAGAAACAAAAAAAAGATTAGTGTTAGTATATTTCTCTCAGATATGTCAGTGAGATGCACTTGACAAACTCATCATTGAGAAATTTTATAAAGGGGCAAGTTTCACCAATATGAAAGATTTCATCTTTCATAAATTCACAGCTAGAATGCAAATGACAGCCAAAACGGATCAATCCACCTGCCAGGTGAAAGTAAGCTAGTAATAGTAAGTTCAAATTTTCTGAACCTATCCACAAGTGCATAGCAGGCACACAAGCTGGACACACACCAGCATGCAAATGGTGTGCTGTCGACTTCACAAGCACAGCCAGATCAAAAAAAACCACAGCACAGCCTTGGGGGGAAGCACTAGTGCATCACTCCACTACACATCACACTAGAACAGCTAGTGTAGAACAGCAACCAAACCAAGAACAACAACCAAACCAAATCATCCAGATCAACCCAAACAACACCTGGATGGTGACATAAGGAGAGGGATGAATCTGGTGGACAACAAGGTCAAGCCCAGGAGCTAGGAGGAGCAGGCAAGCTCAAGAGCAAGCTCAGGAGCCCAGCAAAAAGCAGATCAAGATCAAGATCAAGATCATCATCAATCTACTACACCAACATCAAATTTTCTGGTGAGCCTCATAAAACCATCACATGATTTCATCATATTATCTAAACAAAAGCATGTTTTGCTTTATGAAGTGATCTCTGAATAATCAACCAGAGGAGGTGAATCTATCCTAGAGATTTTAAGTATAAGATAAGAAATCAATCTCAACCACAAGCGCTGAACTCTTAGACCAACATCACTGAGTTCAGTGTTACTTTTGCAACTTAGATCATTCATTTTATCTTACCAGATCCGGGCACATCTCTCAAAGAGAATAGCACCTCTAATCCTATAAGTTTCAAACAAACTATTGCTCAACTAACTAGGAATTAAATCCTAGAGCCTCAGACCAACATCATAGGCAGGCAAGATAAGAAAGCTTTCATATCATCTTATTAGTTTAAATCACAAGCATGATCAAGCTAAGCCAGAAATAAAAACCCAATCACTCGTGTGCCAGAATAGAATGGTATCACAAGGACAAGTTCTTAATGAGCTAAAACCATCTTTGCTTAGTTCCCACAGGAAAAGGGACAAACCACAACATATCATTTTTCTGAAGCCAAGTGCCAAGAATCAATCTTAAATTCATACATCCACAAAAATCATTACATGTAATGATTTGATTCAGTGTGTATAATCTTATACAAGCCAACACTATAATTATAGTAAGCAACCACTGAAAGAAACTATTGTCAGTATGAGCATTCTGACAGTAGAGTAAACTCTTAGATCAACAGCATAATCCAATCAAGGATTCCATTGAAACACTACCATGGATCATAGTGGTTTACCACTAGAATAAATCTGACAGGCAACTAGCATCATCAAAGCCACTACCAATTATTAACCACAGCAGACAATCACTTCCCATAATCAGATATGATCAACACTAGATCTAAAGCATCATAGATATGATCAACAGGGGGTAATGAACCCTAATCGGAGCAAGAACCCTAATCCAGAGATTAACCCAATCAGCACATAGTCACTCGGCATGAAAAGCCACTAGATACACACAGAGAGAATCAAGGCAGTAGCATGGACAAGGACCACAGAGACAACTTACCCGAGGTCCTCGCTGACGAATCGAAGAGGAAGCGGTGTGGCCGACGAACCACGGGGAGCACCTGGAAGGCGTTGCAACTGCCACTGCCACGCAGAGCACACGAGCCCGGTACACCACCGCAGGCGGGATCGCGGCGGCGGCGGTACTTTTTCCCAACCCTAGGGTTCGAATGGGTGGACTGGCCGCCACGGAAAGCCCTGCAGTCAAATCCAAGTGGATGAACGAACGAGCATCATCGACAACCCTAATCGCACCACGGGCGGCGGCAACGGCGGCCGTGGAATCAACGATGGCATCGCCGGCCACGGGGTCGAGTCAGAGGAGGAGACGTTAGGGTCGAGGGAGAGAGGAGGCAGTGAGTGGGCTGGGTGGGCCAAAAACCCCTCGGGCGAATATTTTGACTCTGCCCTATTGGGCCACACTGTCCCAATAAGCCCAAGGGGCCAGCCCAAGTTATTTAATAAATCTTTTTTATCAATTGGAAAAGACCAAAATACCCTTGACCTCAGTAAAATTCTAGAAAATAGAATCAAAGTCCAAAAATTATAAATAAAATATTTTGGATTCACAATAATACACTTGATCCAAATAAAATAGAATATAAAATTTTGGACATTTAAATTCTTATAAGAATTTTGTAATTTATATATTCTTTATGGAATTTTACAAAATTATTGAAAGGTGATAAAAATAAATAAAAATCACTTTCATTATTTATTAATATTATAGTATTTATAAAAAAATACTAAATAAATATTTAATAATAAATTTAATGTATAATTAATAATTCCTAAAATAATTATTAAATCAATAAAAGTCAAATAAAAAGGGAAATGATTCAACAAATGCAATAAATATAAAAATAATATTTATAAATGCTTTATTATAAGGCACGTTATATAGGTAAAATGCATATACAATTAAATAATGCATTACATTACTTGCATAATCATTTTGCTTCTTTAAATATTGTCCTTACCGGGCAATAATGATGTTTTGTAGAACTAGAAGCTCAAGGTCCAGTGCAAGCATCAGACTTCACTACCTTGCCATCACAAGGCAAGTTCATCACTTGCTCATGTCCTTTGAAGAGTCTTTATCAAAGTATTTGCAAATTGTGTGTTATAGTATATGTTATAAAAGAAAGAAAATATTATTTTCATAAATAAAGAAATCATAGATATCATCCTAAGTGGTGATATAATGGAGCAATAGAACTTAGGGTTCTACTTGCAACAATGATGATCAAGTAGGGACTTAATAACCCCTGACATCAGTGATTCTAGCGCCAGATATCACGTGTTAACCATGAGATTTGGAATGGGAGAGAAGTCATTGTATCTTCTTCCTCTCGCATGAATCCGGATGTGCGTGGGTCATATCCTCGTAGCGTTCATATTAATTGGTAATCAGAGAGGATATGTAACATATGGTGGGAACCCTCATCGTCCCACGATAGTTACGGCATCTAACGGTTTGTACAAACCATTGCCGTAATTCATTATGTGGGCATGGTGTGCACCAAGGAGGCATGCAGGTCAAGGGGCGTGATTGGCTTGGACTAACTACTGGGCCCCACATCATGGAATTGTGGACGGGAAAGTACGCCCGGTTGTGCAACAAGGAGTTGATCTCTCATGGGTAAAGTAACGCACCTCTGCAGAGTGTAAGAACTGTAACTTGTTACTCCCTGTTCCGGGAAGGATCTACGAACGCGGCAGGAAAGGAACTCCATGAAAGTTCTAGTCAACCTGTGAAGGCTGATTGTCATAGTTTTTCACAATAAAATCAATCTTTGAAGAAAGATTTACAAAAACTGCATAGTGCCAAGGATTTATAATCCGAGGTGGTAGTTAGAGCATCAAACTTCCCACCTTGCATATAATGAACTTGTTGGCTAACGCTGTTACTCATTCTTTCCTTTGATCCCTTGCTTAGACTCTGAGGATCCCGAAGACTGCCAATGTATCCAGCTGAATGCCAAGAAGATGTGTTCTACGAGGAACTTGATCTATCCGGAGGAGTTGAAGGAGTGGATTACGAGATCCGCTACGGTGTCGATGAGAACGAGACCAACTAAGTACCCTAGTTAGTAGTGACCATCGGAGCCGAGCAGCATGAACTCTATAGAATAAGTTGTTGATCCCCACTCCTAGTCGGAGTTGTTACTTTTAAATTTCCGTTGAACATTCTATATTTTGGTTTGTAATTTGGATCTTTGGAATTCTTGAACTTCCGGTATTGTAATAATAATAATGTGTGTACTTTTGTAATATGGACCCGCAATGTTTTTGTTGTACCACTCTGAGGGATGTGATATTTACGGAACGGTATTCTGTTGATGTCATGTCAACGACTATAGTGTACTACACATGAAGTGGTATGTTGGTTCACCGCACAAACGGTGTTCCTTATAATAATACTTTTGTTCTTCCGTGAACCCACCTTGCCAATAAGAACTAGTTTCAAAGAAACCATCCATTGATAGAAAGCACGACCAAGCAAGGCAATAACAGACCAGCAACCAGAGTAGGAACTAAATTTTTTTGTGTTTTTTTTTAAACAGGCAAACAAAACCAAGCAAAAGAAACAAAGCAAACTAAAAACAAAGTAAAGAGAAAGGAAGTGAGGACTCCCCTTGCTTGTTAAAAATGTGGTTCTTAAGTATTAGATATTGAATTTGTTGGTGTAAATTATCATACGAAACAATGCAATTCATGAACTACAATGGCCTAAGTAACTAGCAAGAAAATATGTAATGATGTTCATCAAAAAAACAAAGTATTGTTGTGTTTCTCGTTGACATAAAATCTTACCTTCAAGATTTGTTTCAATAATTGTCATTTCGACCAGGTATTGATGATGCTCGACGTGGCACTTCGTTGGTAACCCCAAGCGCAGGGTGTGAAGAGCAAGCATCAAGTTTTCCCTCAGTTGAGACCGAGGTTATCGAACCAGAAGGAGGAATGAAACGTCACACAGGTGTTGCAAGCAACGCGGAGACCTGCACAACACAGACTCAAGACTTTGCCCCAACGAATCAGTGAGGTTGTCAAGCTCACCGGTTTGCTGTAACAAAGGATTAAGCGTATGGTGTGGAAGGTAATGGTTTGCAGCAAGTAAACGAATAACAGTGGAAGATGTATCAATGGTAAAGATTGGACCGGGGTCCATAGTTCACTAAAGGTGCTATCCTTAGATAAACCACATGGCATGAAGGGTAAACAAATTACAGTAGGGCAATTGAGAGGAACTGAGCAAGACATAACAATGCAATTACTAGTCAGAAAGATCCTATGATATTCGATTGGGCAATACAACAAGATACATATACCACCATCCAACTGCATCTATGACTAGAAGTCCACCTTCAGGTTATCATCCGACCCCCCTCCAGTATTAAGTTGCAAGCAACAGACAACTGCTTTAAGCAAAGTGTGTAAGGTAAACAGTCCACATGTTCCATGAACAAGATACCATTGTTTTCTCCCTAATAGCAACAACACATCTACAACCGAAGAGATTATTGTCACTTCCCTTGGAAACTAGAGGCATGAACCCACTATCGAGCATAAATACCCCCTCTTGGAGTCACTAGCAACTACTTGGCCAAGATAGCTACTAACAAAGGAGAGCATGCAAGATCACAAACAACACAGACATGATAGAATCATAAAGACAAAACCATTAATCAAACCAACATAATAATCTCAATATCCATCGGATCCCCGCAAACACAACATGCATAATTACAAATAGATTAGATCTTGATAAATGAACGGAGCTCACAATATCTATACATGAAAGCACAAAGTAGGAGATACAACCATCTAGCTACTACATGGACCCATAGTCCAAGGTGGAACTACTCACGCATCATACCGGAGAGAAGGCCTTTGGGATGATCTCCCCTCCAGCAGGGTGCCGGGAAGAACTTTATATCCCCCTGATCTAGGGACGATGGTGGAGGCGGCTACAGACGGTTTCGTGGATTTTTATCGGGTGCTTAGGGTTTCTGCATCGGGGTCTTCTTAAACCCTACCCAGGTGCGGGCCCATCCCTGGCCGAGCCTAGGGAGGTTTGGTTGCCCTAGCTTGCATCTTCGTCTCCCCTCTGGACTTCTTGTTCCCCACGAAAAGTAATTGACTTTGACATTTGTCCCGTCCAATTCCGAGAATATTTCTTTACTAGCTTTTCTGAAACCAACAACAGCAGAAAACATGCAACTGGCATTGTGGCAACTTGTTAATAGGTTAGTACCAGGAAACATGTCAAAAGCACCTCAAAGTGTAGACAAAGCAAATAAAAGTAGATACTAATAAGCATGGAACATAAAAAATTATAGGTACGTTTCCGACGTATCAGACCACGTTGCTTTGGGCCTGTAATACGGACCACAACTTACCCCAAGGGTTTCCGGATTGACAAGACCATCAATCCCTATGACGGCACCACCAAACCAGCTATGTGGTTGTAGTATTATGACAACACGGTGGAGATCGCCGAGGGTAACCCCAACGTTTCCATCAAGTACCTCCCACTGATGTTGGCAGGCATGGCCCGCCAATTGATTGATGACTTGCCGGAGAAGTCCATCTGCAACTGGTTGGACATGCAAGAAGCGTTCATCAAGAACTTCGAGGGTACGTATAAGCGTTCCTGCACTGTTGGCGATTACAGCGTGCGTGCAAGAGAAAGACGAGTCATCTCGCGCCTACCTCTCTCGTTGGCTGGACATGAAGAATTCCTGCGCAGGAGTGTACGGTCAAACCGTCATGGCCGCCTTCATCGATGTGTTGGAGAAAGGTACATCTCCGACATAAGTTGAAGCGCCTGCAGGACAATCACAAGCTCGATCTCAACCATATGATCCAGCTGGTCAGTGAGTTCACGGCTGCCGACGACGATGCTCGCGTCTCCCTGCCGGCAACATCCATTCCAACTCAAGCTAAGAGGAACAACATCACCAAGCGTAAGAATCCTCCAGAAGAAAATAAAACCTCCACATGGTCGCCATGACGTTTGCAGGACGAGGTGATGGCAGACATCGTAGTCGAGGACGGGGGGCTGGTCGTGGGCAGCGGCGAGGTAGTGAAACTACCCCGGCAGCGCTCCGCGTTCCCCAAACATACAAGGAGTACCATGATATGTCGTGCCTTGTACACCTCGAAGCCAACGGCAAAGCCACCCACACCAATCGCCATTGCAAGTTTGTCAACGATCTGAAGGAGGACTGTCAACACCCGGATTTTTAATCCCAGATGCCTGTTATGCCATACATCGCAATCCCAGGATTACCATTTTTGCGAGACATGACAGATTTGGATACCACAGTACATCATCCATTATAAACCATATATAAGGTCTTACACAAATAGGGATCTCATGATCCAGTTCTTAATACAACTTCAAGCAGCGGAATACGTAATAATAACAGTAGCGTAGGCGAAGCTCCATCTTCGGGGTCACAGGCAATGCTGACGATGGGAGATGATCCTATTTGTCGTAACCTTCCTGGGGTCCATATTCCAGGTACTCCTCTTCATAGTCTGGCCATGGTAATAGCCAAGGACAAAGCCATGAGTACTCTTTAAGTACTCCCAAACTAATACTAACAAGAAACATGAGTTTTTGATAATAGGACACTATGCTCTAGGGTTGGTTTTCAAAAGCCAGATTTATCTCTACTAAGTTTAGAAGCAACGAATGCTAGTTGAAATTTTATAACACCTAAGTGGGAACTTGTATTTCATATCCCAACCATGTTGTGGTCAAGTCAAAGTCTCAGTTCATTTCACAAGTCTTTTGAAAACATCTGACGGGGAAACAGTATGGCCACTCCAATTGTCCATAACCGCGGACGCGGCTATTCGAATAGTTTGATACTCTACAGAGATTGTACAATTTCACCACAACATTCGATACATCCGTCAGGAACAAATCCTGAATTCACCATACTCAGTATGCGGATAATCAATCCTAACCTTTCCATTACACGCCCTAGTATAAGCACCTCTCCTGTGAGTTTGGCCTCCCAACCATGACCAACTGTCATCTTGGGTACTGCACAGGTGGATAATCTTCACAAGGTAGCCTCAGCTCAGACCTTGGTCGTGAGGGAACTAATACTAAGGTATATAAATTTCCAGTCAATCCCTACCCAATCTTCGGGTATTGTGGTTGTACGATAAAATTGGAATGGTATCGCATCCAGACAACCATCATTTTTTAAAAGGGCTAAGACTCATGCCTCAACATTTTCATCACCAAAATCATCAGGTGTTCGGAAACACATGTCCAAAACATTTCAGTAGAATGATCCATCATTCCAAGGTTTTCATAACCATTTTTCCACCAAGTATTCCCATCTAAAGTTGATCAAGTTTTATTCTTAGCACTAGCATCTACAAGTGGGGGTAAGCACTAATGAGGGGTGGTAACTAAGTGGAGTTTGAACTAAGTGCAATCTCATGCCTTAGGGTGACATGAAGATTATCTAGCTTAGGCCAAATTTTATGCTCTTTATGCAACCTTCAATTATCTTTCTAGTATCTAGAATTTACTCAAGTAAACTCTAAGTAATAGCTTTGATAAAGAAATAAAGTATAAAGCTTGTAAGTAAAACTATGATTGGTTTATCAAGGGAGTAGGATCATCTATGCTTATAATATATAGTTGGCATGGTGACAAACAAGTATTGGCTTGCATTAGTATCAGTCTAAGCTTGCTAAATTGCAAGTGTTAGCTTGCAAGGTTAATAGCTTGCCTTGTGCAGAGCAGTGGTTGAAGTTCTCCTCGGCTTCTTCTTCGTAGTATCCTCCTTCCTCCTCGTATCCTTGGTCGGTACAAGCGTCTATGAATAAATACGAGGTACACAATCACCAAACAATACTGAACTACTTGCATTCATCACACACAAGGGTCCTATAGATGATCTAGCATCATCACTAACATTACAAGATTAAAGCTTGGTTTAATTCCTTCTATTTTTAGAAAAGTAATTTCTACTCATTGAAAAACTACTTAAGATTTAATATTCTCCAAACCAAACATGGGATCATGTTGACACATGTCATCACCACATATTTCAGTACATGGGAATGTGATTTAAAGTGGTGTCACAATTTAATAAGGTTTTTCTCTTTTATTTTAATTAATTAAAGTGGCTAGAAATGCCTATGTGGCATTCTTTTATTACTTGAACATTATTTCTGTAAGTAAACCTATATATTTTTATATATTCTGAAAGGTATGGTTAAATGTGATTTTTGAGAGTTGGAATCAACTCAAAAGATATTATGGTTTAAATTTGAAAAATGTTTGAATGCAGAAAAGCTTCTGCCTTGTTATTTTTACCATGGATGATCTATAGATCCAAATGACTTGAATCCAACGGGCTTGGATTCAGCATTCCCAGACTTTCTTAACAAAATTGGTGTCATTCAATTTGGTTCACTGAATTGACCTGGGTTGATTTTTGAAACTGGGTACAGAAGTGTGTTTGAAATAAAATGGAAAAGGTTTAATTCAAATGACTGGGCTGCGCGGGAAGCGTTACTGGTCCGGCCTGCTAAGCACAGCGCTTACGCGGGCTGGTTAAGTTGTTGTCCCCACGCATCAGTGAGATAGGGGGTGCGAAGCGGTATGGGGCGATGTGGTACGTTCGATCTGGTTCTAATCCAATGGCTGAGGGTCATCGTCGACGTTGGGCAACGCCGGCGGTACAGAAACCTAGCGCGGCAGGTGAGGATCGTTGGGGGCTCACCGGGGTTCAGGCGAGGGTCGGCGAGGCGGGCGAACGACGAAGTCGACGACGGCGACCCTCCTGGTACCGGCAGCTTCTCCTGGGGCGGCTCCAATCGCTGGTTCCCTTCTTCTCCAGCAGCAGCTCGGTGAAATTCGGCGTCTTGCTCGCCTTGCTCTGAGAACGGGGTGGCACGATCAGTGAGGAGAGGGGAGTGAGATGGTGTGTTCAATTCGGCTGGGGGTGGCCTCTATTTATAGTCGCGATGACGAGACCAAACGGGATGGGCACACGACGGTGGCGACATGGCTACGGGCTGCTAGAGGCATGGCCAACGGTGGCGATTGCTTGGTGGTCTCCTGGAGATGATCTATGGATTTAATGCGTGCGTAGGGGCGGTGCGGTTTGGTCTGGAACGTGCGATGCTCTGCGCGGCAGAGGCGGCGTCTTTGACAGCGAGCGGTGGCTGTGCGGCATGGGGCGGCAAACGGGGATGTCTGGCGGTCTCCTAGGTTGGTGGCGATCATGTATGCACGCGGCGAGGGCGGCGCGTGGTCTATGGGCGTCTGTCGAGCGTGGCGCTCTAGCGCATGCTCGGCATGGTTGCTGGCGAGCTGGGCGCGGTCCGTGCGTGTGGCCCATGGTTTGGCAACGCTCGCGGCTGGGACAGGGAGTGGCGGTGGACGGTGGGCTGCCTCCCATACATGTTTGCTAGGCTTGTTTCTTCTCCTAGCTTGCTGTCTCCACTAGGGTGGCATGGTGAGCTTCGGCTGTTCACCATTGATGTCATTGCCCAGCTTACAGTGAGGCTAGTGCTTGGTTTAACTTGCTAGATGATCTACTGAGATGGTTGTGAGCTAGAGAGGGAACAAGATAGGCTTCAATCACTGCTCACAATAGTGTTTGGATTTTGTTTGATTTGTATCTGCAAAGTGTTTGATGAAATGGCCGCAAGAATTCAAGTTTTGAATTTTGAAAAGATTTTTGGTGGGTGTGTTAGGTTGGTGCTGGTGAGTCTGCAGATGCTTGGGTTTTGAAAGTTGAGCTTGTTTGGGTGGTTTTTGAAAAAGTGGGATCTTCCCATATGATAAAGATTCAATTTTGAACTGTCATTTAAACTATGCATTTGAATGTTTCTGGATGATCACAAATTGGGCCTTGATACCTTGTTATGAGTACAATCAAGGGGTGCAAAGATACAGAAAAGTTTCTGTTAAGTTCTGAAAGTTTGGGATAGCCAAAGTAGGCATGGGAGTTAAATTGGTCAAAATGACCATTCCCTTATTTTGTTTGTTTTGATTTATTTGTCTTTGGGAAAAGTTTGGGAATTGTTTAGATGATGTTTATTTCACCTTAGAATCCTTTTACAAGCAAAGAAACATATAAACTAGGCAATTCAAAAGAATTCAAAATGGGATGCATACACACATGCATGCTTTCATATTTTTATTTTAGAAAAGTTTTTGTTAACCCTAATTTTGATGATTAGAGTTTGGTGATGTAAGTTTAGTATTTTTGGGATGTTACAAGGACCCGGAGTCCGGCTACAAGCAAAGTCGGAAGAACAGACCACGCGGCAAGGGCAAGGGGAAGAAGAAGGAAGAGGAGTCCAAGGATTCAAGTGACATGGATGAGGATGTTGACCCCAAGCACGCCGACAAGAGCGATGTCAAGGGCAAGAACCCCTTTGAGAAAAAAGGCTGTCGTCTACCACACTTTACTTGGCACCCCTACCATCCAGCAACAAAAACCTCCATGAGGATACTGATGGCCACTCTACCCCCAGTTCCCCAGTACCTGCACTAGTCGGAGATTCCAATCACTTGGGACAGAAAGGATCACCCAGACCTCATCCCTATGGAGAACCAGTACGCCATGGTCATCAACCCCCTGATTGAAGACAACGAGTTCACCAAATGCATGGTGGACAGTGGAAGCAGCATCAACATCATGTACCTGGATACGCTCCACAAGATGAACTTGATGGAGTGTCGTGGTATTGCCGACGAGTACACCATGGAGGGGTCCTCACAGTGCGTGTTTAGAGACGTGGGGAAAGGCGGACGGTTGACGGGTACGAGGTAACACGGCTTACCCAGGTTCAGATCCCATGACGGTGGCGGAATCCTACTCCTGATATAAATCACTATAATGGAAATACGCCGAGTTACAGAGATAGGTTCGCTATGCGAGGTATGACTAGAGAGCCAAATCTACCGTCTGAAGTTGTGCCCTAAAGGCTCCCATAGGCCCGACTTATATAGTCGCCAGGTCCTAGGGTTACAGGGAAAAGTCCTAGCCGGACAGGTCACAGAGTCCTACACCATCTATTACTAGTCTTGCGTGTCTTGCACTCCAAGGCTCCGGGTACGCTGGTGAATCCACCGTAGCCTTCCTTTATCCGGCATGGGCCTCCCTTCTGGATCCATCTAACTGGGCCGCCCAGCAGGCCGTGGGCCATGCTACCAACTGTGGGCCACCCGGGTTACCCGGATAGGAGACATGCTATGAGTATACCCATATAGCATATCCCCAACAGTAGCCCCCGGAGAACTCCGAGATCTTGCGCCGTCTTGCCTCTTCACGTGGAATGCTCCGTCTAGATGGATGTCGGCAAATCGTCAAGCAATATCTTGTAGTCCTCCCAAAGAACCCTGCAAGGTTTTCTCCGTCTTCAATTTGTAAGTCGGAGAATTGCTGAATCTTCCATCGTACTCTTCCGTAGCCGGACTGGATCCGTTCATGCCGGAATCTTCTGATGTGATGGTCCATCTGCCTATGTCAGCTAGGGCGACGTAGATGTAGGTCAGCAATGCCTCGTAACTCACACATGCAGAGAACGCAATCATGTCCACTTTTCCCGCGCGAGCGATATGAACCGTTGGCGGCGACGGTTGAGACATGGCGAAATTTCCGCGCACATCCGCACACACGTTGTCTACGCGGAAACCGTCCGATCAAGCTGCACAAATCTCGATGCTGGAGATCATAAATAGTAACCGCGGTGAAAAATTTACTTTTCACCTCATTCTCTCCTCACATCATCTTCTTCCTCCAGCGAGCGCCCCCTCGAGCTCTCCGCGCAACCCGCGAAAAACCCTAACTCCCAATCTCGCCAGTCACCTCCAAACACACGCAATTGCCAGTGGCAGCTCTTCTCCCTCGATGGCGGCGTGAGGCGAAGCCGCAGCGAAGCCGGCGAGCTCCGTCGTCGTGCCTCCAGAGGGCCTGGTCATCCCTATCTCCATGGTGGTCGAGGCCACCGGCGGCGACCACAATCCAGCGGCGCTGGAGCTGCTGGAAGAGGAGCTCGACTCCCACAAAGGCGATTGGCGCAGTTCGGACATGACGGACCGCGGCATCAAGGAATTGATCATCGAAGGCTACCTCCTAGCGACGGAGGGGCTCGCCTGGCGGGCGCCGCCGGCCGGCAAGGTCAGACCTTCTCCCCAATCTGGAGAAAAGGTGTACCTCAAAGCACAGATGGTACGCGACGTCTCCCTGCCCATCTCTAACTTCTTCCTTGCCGTCTTGAACCATTACCGGCTCCAGCCCCAAAACCTTTCTCCCAATAGTATCCTAGCTCTTAGTAATTACGCCGCGCTTTGCGAGGGTTACTTAGGGATCAAGCCTAGGTTAGACCTATTTATCTATTTCTTCACCGTCAAGCACAAAGCCGGAGCTAGCAAGGATGAACTTAGAAATTGTGGCACTATTAGCTTCAAGATCTGACCTGGCCGGCGCTTCCCCGACATCGTCGGCCACGAGTCCTGCAAGAACTGGCAGCGTACTTACTTCTACGGCCCAGATATCCCACTGGCCAGCCAAGAAGTAACGTACCCGGACTTTGTCGATGGAGCCGCCGCCGAAACTTTGACATAGAGATCCCAGGCCTCCCTTCCCTCCGATATCGACGCTTCACGCGCCATAAGGCGGATATAGTGGTTCATAGAGACAGGTTTGACCAGCTTGGACCTAGCCATGTGTTGTGGTTCATCAGGCGAATCCAGTCTCTGTAGCACCACACGAAGCTGATGCACGAGTATACCAATGATAGAAGGGATAGCCTCTGCATCTCCGTGGACAACTTATCGAGCGACTCCGTCAATCTTCGCCTCAAGGACATTGTCAAGGTGAAGGACAAGAAGCGTGGCTTCACCATCACCTACGACATGTTCATAGAGAGCAAGTGACCAAAGGTAATTGTATATCTTACGCATATAACATATACTCCAGTTCTTCCGTCTAGCCATTACCATCTTGTCTAACACGGTAACTTTTCACTTAATAGCTTAGCGACATAGACGAGGACAGCATGGCTCCTCAAATATATGATCCAAAGATGAAGGAAGTCACGGTCGTGTCCGATGACGATGCTCCATTGGCGCGAAAGCGGAAGAGCTCCACCTCTAACGTTGCCGACAGAGGCAAGAAGAAGAAGATGGAGGGTGGAGCCTCCAAAAAGACTACCGCCGCCCTGGAGGAGGTGAAAAGAAAGGTTACTGGTATCCCTTTTGCCAAAGCACCCCCTCTTGTGTAACTTCTTTCTCTTCGACATTGTCTATTTATCTGTCTTATTCCAGTACTTATGCATTTTGCACGTTTCAGGAAGAAAGCCACGACCAGCCTGAAGAAGACCTCCAAACCATCGGGGGCTTCTAGAACCATTAAGGACATGCTGCATCGTGACGCATCTCCCGCCATCGCCCTGTCACTCCCAGCGTCAAGCCTTCCTCTGCTGCGACAAGCTCACAAGCTAAGGAAACATCTGGCCCTTCCGCCATGGAAGTGGAATCAGGTGCCTCTACTGAGCTCGCTGTTGTCGGCGAGCAGGAGACGCAGGAAAGTGCCGCACACCAAATGGCTGAAGCTCCGGCTAAGGATGCCATCAGTAGCGGTAAGGCGGTGGTGGAAGGTGGTACTTCTGTCGAAGGCGACTCCCCCGCACCCAAGAAAAACATATAGTATCGAAATATAGTCTATCCGGTACTTACACCGAGTAGCACTGCTTTGGTTCCTGGTGCGATGCCGACATCTCCGATGTGCGGTCTAGAGGAGCTTCTCCGGCAAGCAGAGATCTTGCAAGGAAACAGTGTATCCTTCGGCAAGCTGCTGGTGGAGAGTGCTACCAACCTCAAGATCATTGCACTTGTAAGTTTCATTTGCCTTTTGCATTTCATATGAGTATCCCACTGTAGCCCCCGAGGATTTAGATGGAAAACCATAGGTCTTTGCGTCTAGATTTTCTAAGAGTGACTAAGCTAGAAAACTTCTCACTGTAGCCCCCAAGCATATAGGTGGAATGAAATATTCCGACTAAATGCTTTTAGAGTAGCATACGCAGTGTTTATAAATTTCAATACGGTAGCCCCCAAGCCTCTAGTTGTAACTGAATTAGTTCCGACTAGATGCTTAAAGAAAATCTAAGCATACATCTGAGTTAAAAACTTTATACTGTAGCCCCAAAGCTTCTGATCGAAAACTGAATTAGTTCCGACTAGATGCTTAAAGAAAGAATAAGCATATTGCTAAGTTAAAAACTCTCGTTGTAGCCCCCGAGCATCTAGGTGGAAAGTTTCCGGCTAGATGCTCCAAGTAGACCAAACAACGTTTCATTCTTCTTTGTTCCACAGAATGAGAATGCTCGGAGGGGCATGGCCAACGACAAGTACCAAAAGATGTGCACGGACCTGGAAGCCGAAAAGGGTAAAACTGCCTTCTTGAAGGAATAGATCATCAAGAGCAAGCGTCTGTTTTTCCTTTCTTTTTTCGTATCCTAACTTGAACTTGTGTATTCTCCGAGTACTCACTGTGTACATTGCTTTCTCCGACTTGCAGAAACCATTGCCAAGGCCAAGGACATTGTCAAGCAATCCAAGCACATTCAAGAGCTGGATAGCGAGAACAAAATCCTTAAGCAGGAGAGGAAGGACATGCTGAAAATGCATGAGGAATCAATGAAAGCCTTGCAGGACTCCGCCACCGAGGAGATGAACCGCTTGAAGGAGGAGATATTGATCCTAAAAGATCATAAGAAATCTGTCGATGAGCAGAATCAACGCCATCATGAAGCGTACAAGCTCCTCCAACAAGAACGGGACTCCTTGGCGGATACCCTCTGGCAAGCTGAGGCTAGCATCTTCAGTAAGTGATTCTCCGTCTTGGATTTATATAAGCTGACTACTTTGAATTTTTTTAACTCATGTGCTCCTTGTCGGAATTTGCAGCTCCTATGGGTTTAACCCGATCACCTCCTCCGGCAAAGGAATGCATGGTTCTTGCCGGCAACTTCATCAACACCACCATCATGCAGGCCAAAGATATTTCCATGCCCCTCCAGATCAACATCAAGGCATCAGACTCTGTGGTGAAGTACTCGGAGATCCTGCACCGAGCCCCGAAGCGTATCACAAGTTGGAAAGCTTCATGTGCACGGGCTGGTGCGAGTATGGCGCTGTCCATGGTCAAGGCACACTACGAGAATGCCGACATTGACACGGTAACCTCTGGCATTCCCGACGTAGATGACAATGGCAAGGAGATAAACCATGAGTCCATCTTGTCGTCACTCATGGGTTATGACACCAGAGTTGTCGAGTTAGTCAATGTCAACGTCTTCGTGCCAATGAATACCATCGATAGCGGCGACCAAAGCTCCTACAAGTCTCTTCGCATTGTCGACTTCAAGGGTGACTCTCATGCTGTCGATGACACTACTTCCAAGTTGCCTGCGCCAAAGGAATGAAAAACAATTTGTAATATTTGTTTCCTTTGTGATGCGCATGCGGAAAAAACTATGTATTAACTTAAGGAGGAGAAACAATGATGTATGTCCTGCTACTTAAGATCTAGTTCCAGCATGTATATATTTTTAAGCAAGTTCTGGCTTATCCATTACTTTGGTTCTTATGCTTGACTTTTCGTGAGTCGGAAGACTCGTTGTAGGAACCATGTGCTCAGGTGATGATGTCCAATGGCACCGTCAATAACCTAGGCACAAAATCGCCGACACTAAGTGCCAAAAGTCACTACTCCAGAATCCACATAAAAATGACAAAGAACGTGTAGACCAGAAAACTTAAGCTAACGCCCGTAGGCGGAATTTTCACAAGTGCAATCGCAAAGCTTGTGCATAAAGGTTTTATATGATTCAAAAATGAAAACTAAAGGAGGTAAAAGACTCAGAAATATGAGTGAACCAGAGAGCTTTATTTCATTGATCATATAAGAGGTACACAATTTGATAAAAAATGCTAAGTGTAAAAAGGATGTAGCTGTACTATGTTCCATGGCCGATCAAGCTTCGGGTAGTCATCATCCGGGTCACGTTGCTTACGCTTATGATCCTCGATGGGTATATCCTTCAGTTCACGATTGTCAACGAGGTAGTAAGACCCATTGAGTAGCGTCTTGCTTATGATGAACGGTCCTTCCCATGGTGGGGATAATTTGTGTGACTTCTTCTGCTTAAGTCGGAGCACCAAATCTCTTTCTTTAAACGAGCGATGTCGAACGCGGCGACTATGGTAGCTACGTAGCTTCTGCTGGTAGATGGCGGATCTTTGCATGCCAAAACGTGCTCCTCCTCGAGAAGGTCCACATCTAGGCGTCTAGATTCTTCAGCGTCATCTTCGCCATAGGCGACAACTCTTGGTGCATCGTGAAGTATGTCGGAAGGTAGGATGGCTTCTGCTCCATATACCATGAAGTAAGGGGTGTAGCCGGTGGATTTGTTGGGTGTAGTTCGTAAAATCCACAGCACAGTTGGCAATTCTTCCGCCCAGGATCCAGCTGCTCTATGTAGCGGTGCCTCAAGACGTGGCTTGATTCCCTGCAGAATTAATCCATTGGCTCGCTCAACCTGACCATTGTATTGTGGATGTGCCACAGATGCAAGGTTAATCGGATGCCCTTCTCCCAACAATAAGCCTCCACTTCTCCGAGTGACAAGTTGCTGCTGTTATCGGTGATAATGCTATGTGGGAGACCAAATCTCACCACTAGATCCCGGACAAACCTGAGGGCAGTTGCCCCATCAAGCTTTCTAATGGGTTTAGCTTCTATCCATTTAGTGAATTTATCAATTGCTACTAGCAGATGTGTAAATCCACATGGTGTCGTTTGTAACGGTCCCACCATATCTAGCCCCCAGACTGCAAACGGCCAAGTTATTGGTATTGTTCGCAATTCTTCAACAGGAACATGTGGTTGTCGGGCATAATACTGGCATCCCATGCATGTCTCAACCAACTTGTCGGCGTCCGCCTTCGCGGTCAGCCAGTAGAATCCTTGTCGGAAGGATTTCGTGACCAACGATCGAGGAGCGGCGTGATGCCCGCAATCTCCGAGATGGATTTCACGTAGGATTTCCATACCTTCTAGCTGGGAAACACACTTAAGGTATACACCAGTAGTGCTCCTTTTGTACAGTTGTCCATTGATTATGGTATAACCCTTTGCTTGTCGTACTATTTGCCATCTTTCGACCTCGTCGTCGGGCAAAGTTTCGTGTTCGAGATATTCCATGAACGGTTTTGTCCAAGCCGGAGGGACCTTTGCCACAATGTGGACAAAAGAGTCAACTCTATCCGGGTTGTCGATGTCGGCTCCCTTCACGGATGGTGTTCGTATATGCTCTAGAAAAACTCCTGGCGTAATTCATTTGTGCCATGATCCAAGCTTAGATAGCAGATCAGCCGCCTCGTTTTGCTCCCTAGGTACATACTTGACTTCGTAGCCCAAGAAGCACTTGGCTATCTCGTCCACTTCGTCTCGATATGCCGCCATCATAGGGTTTCGCGCATTCCAGGTGCCAGCCACCTGCTGGGCAACCAAGTCGAAATCTCCATAGCAAACTATGCGCTTGATGTCAATATCCGTGGCTACACATAGTCCGTGAATGAGTGCTTCATACTTCGTTATGTTGTTCGTAGCCTCGAAGTGGAATGCAGAACGTAGTGTAACTTGTCGCCAGTTGGTGACTGTAGCAATACACCAGCCCCCGAGCCGTTGAGCAGCTTTGATCCGTCAAAGTGCATCACCCAGTACTCTGGTTCTGGAAACGGAGTAGTATCTGGCATCTCCATCCAATCCGCGATAAAATCCGCCAAGGCTTGTGACTTGATAGCGTCGCGTCTCTTGTAGGCGATATCGAAGGCGGCAAGTTCAATGCCCCACTTCGCGACCCTTCCTGTAGCATCGTTGTTGTTGATAATGTCGGACAGTGGAGTTTTGCTCACCACAGTGATTGGGTGCTCCTGAAAGTAATGCCTTAGCTTCCGAGAAGCAAGGAATACTCCATAAGCTATCTTATGGTAGTGCGGGTAACGCTGCTTGGACTCCGTCAAGACCTCACTCACATAGTAAACTGTTCATTGAACTTCGTGCTCATAGCCTGGTTCCTTTTGCTCTACCACGACGACGATGCTGATTACCCAGTTGGTTGCCGCCATGTAAATTAACAGGGGTTCTCCAGGCTCGGGTGCTGCAAGGATGGGCGCTGAGGAAATAATCTCCTTGAGCTGCTTCAATGCTGAATCTGCTTCGTCCGTCCATGTAAATTTGTTCGCCTTCTTCAAAGAATCTGTACATGGCGTGGCCTTCTCCAAGTCGGCTGACGAACCGACTAACTGCTGCGACACAGCCTGTTAGTCGTTGAATGTCTTTTAGACATGTCGGACGGTTTATGTTTAAGATGGCCTTGATTTTCTCCGGGTTGACCTCGATTCCACGCTGGGAAACGATGAAGCCCAACAACTTGCTGGCTGGAACCCCGAAGACGCACTTCTTAGGGTTAAGCATCATGTTGTATTTCCGGAGATTATCAAAGGTTTGTTTTAAGTCGAAGATTAAGTCATTTGAATTTTTAGACATCACCGCTATATCTTCCACATAGGCGTGAACGTTCTGACCAATTTGATCGTGCAGTCAACGTTGCATTGTCCGCTGGTACATAGCACCTGCGTTTTTCAGCCCAAAGGGCATCGTGACATAGCAAAACATGCCGTATAGGGTAGTGAACGAAGTGGCCAATTGGTCCGACTTCCTCCTCTTGATCTGGTGGTATCCTGAGTATGCATCGAGAAAACACAAAACTTTCAAGCCAGCCGTCGAGTCAATGACTTGGTCAATGCGAGGCAAAGCAAACGGATCTTTGGGGGCATGCTTTGTTCAAGCCGGTGTAATCAACGCACATTCTTAATTCTTTGGTTCCCTTTTTGGGGACAAGTACAGGATTGGCCACCCATCGGGTGTGAAGGACTTCTCGGATAAATCTAGCCTTAAGTAATCTAGCTACCTCTTTGCCAATGGCGTGTCTCTTCTCGTCTCCGAAGCATCGTAGATGTTGTTTTACTGGTTTACATTTTGGATCAATGTTTAAGCTGTGCTCGGCAAGTTCCCTAGGTACACCTTTCATGTCGTCAGGTTGCCAGGCAAAGATGTCCCTATTCTCACGGAGGAACTCGACGAGCACGCTTTCCTATTTGGGATCCAGGTTTGTCCCAATGGCGGTGGTCTTGGAGGCATCGCCTACCACAAGTTCCACCGGCTTGGTCTCGATGGCAGCCTTGAATGAAGGAGCGGAGTCGGAGATCTGCTTCTTCGACGCGGGCATCTCTGAGTCATCGACCTTGCTCTGGATCTCTTTGAATTCTTCGCTGTAGTGTACAGCTTCCGTGAAGGCTGCTTCATTAATCTCGTAGTCACTTGCCTTGGTAAAGCTTCCGGATACGGTGATGACACCGTTTGGTCCGGGTATCTTGAGTTTGTTGTAGACGAAGCATGGCTTGGCCATGAAGGTATGGAATATGTCGCGACCGAATATGACGTGGTACACGCTCTTGAAGGGGACCACCTCAAAGGTCATGCGCTCTTGGCGGTAATTATCAACGTCGCCAAAGGCAACCTGAAGTGTGATGCACCCAAGGGACCGAGCCTCCCGACTAGGAACTACGCCGTGGAAGATGGTGTTGGTCCGCCTTAGGTTTGCCTCCGTCAAGTTCATCTTCTGCAGTGTATCCACGTACATGATGTTGATGTTGCTTCCACTATCCACCATACACTTGGTGAACTCCGCGCCGTCAATCAGGGGGTTGATGACCATGGCGTATTGATTCTCCGTAGGGATGAGGTCTGGGTGATCATTCCTGTCCCAAGTAATTGGAACTTCCGACCAGCGCAGGTACTGGGGAACTGGGGGTAGAGTGGCCATCAGTATCCTCATAGAGGTCTTCTATTGTCGGAAGGTGGGGGTGCCAAGGAAAGTGTGATAGACTGGCGCCTTATTCACGAAGGGGTTCTTGCCTTTGTCGTCGCTCTTGGCGGCGTGCTTGGGGTCAACATCCTCGTCCATGTCACTTGAATCCTTGGACTCCTCCTCCTTCTTCTTCCCCTTGCCCTTGCCTCGCGGTCTGTTCTTCCGACTTTGCTTGTAGCCGGACTCCGGGTCCTCCTTGAGGTCGTTGATGAACTTGCAGTGTCAATTGGTATGGGTGGACTTGCCGGTGGCATCGAGGTGTACGAGGCAAGGCATATAGCGGTACTCTTCGTAGGTTTGGGGAACGCGGAGCGGTGCCGAGGTAGTTTCACTTCCTCGCTGCTGCCCACGACCAGCTCCCCGTCCTCGGCCACGTTGTCCGCCATCACCTCGTCTTGCAAAGGTCATGGCGACCATGTCGGGAGTTTGCTTTTATTCTGGAGCGGTTTTCCGCTTTGTGTTTCTGTTCCTCCGAGCTTGAGTTGGAACGGCCGTTGCCGGCAGAGAGCCGCGAGCATCGTCGTCGGCAGCTGCGAACTCACTAGCCAACTGAATCATCTGGTTCAAGTCAAGCTGGTGATTGTCCTGCAAGCTCTTTAGCTTATGTCGGGGCAACGTGCCCCTTTCCAACCCATCGATGAAGGCGGCCATGGCGGTCTGAGCATGCACTCGTGGGCAGGAATTCTTCATATCCAGCCAGCGGGAGAGGTAGGCGCGAGATGTCTCGTCTTTCTCTTGCACGCACCGCTGTAGATCGCCAATAGTATAGGGACATTTGTACGTACCCTCGAAGTTCTTGGTGAACGCTTCTTGCATGTCCAACCAATTGCAGATGGATTTCTCCGGCAAGTCATCAATCCATTGACGGGATGTGCCTGCCAATATCAATGGGAGGTACTTAACGGCAACATTGGGGTTACCCCCGGCGATCTCCACCGCGTTGCCATAATCCTGCAACCATGTAGCTGGCTTGGCGGTGCCGTCATAGGGCTTGATGGTATTGTCAATCCTGAAACCTTTGGGGTAAGTTGCGGACAGTATCACGGGTCCAAAGCAACGTGGCCCCAGGTATGGTCCTTCCCGAGCCTCGTGGATCTTATCAATCCGTGAATGAGCGTCGTATGGCTCCGGGTTTCTTTTCTTCTTGTCAACAGGGGATGGGTTGCGTGAACAACGCAGGCCTCCTCCGCCATGGTGTCTGCTAGGTGGAGACGGAGGCGGAGGTGGCGGTGGGTTAGCCTTCTTGCTATTACCCTCTTGCGACTCCTCGCGCTTGCCGCGATTGCTTGTCAGATGCGGAGGGTCATGGCGTGACCTGCTCTTGTGTCCTTGGTTGCGCTCTCCGTCATGACGGGCCTGCTCCGCGTTGTCGCGGATGACGATGCCGCTCTGCCTTGGCGGGGGCATATCCGTACATGGGGAGCCTTGGGTTTTTCACGATGTCGGGGGGATCGGGGCGGTGGCGATGGGCGACGAGGTCCGGCCTTTGCTCCGTGGTCAGAGGATATGGGGATAGCATCCTTCCTGTTGCACACATCCCTCCGTCTTCGTTCTGATGAACCTGTCTACGACCCGACATCAATAGGAGATATGTCCCTTGGCGGCTTATGCTGGATAGACTGGCAAAATGATTGGTCAGACTCAAGCCTCTGAGAGGTGGACTTTTCCTGCTGCTTCACCGCCTTGGCCACTAGGTCATAGACCTGGTACACCGCCTTGGGCGATCGATCCTGCTCTAAAAGGGTCTTGGCGACGGTGAGGTTGAGGAGAGGGGTGGGCATCACCTGTTTGCCTTCACTGTCAATGTATGGCTTGGCTTGTGCCGGCTTCGGGGGAGCCCATCCTAGGTTTCACCGTACACCAGGATCGTTGATGACGCGAGCCGGAGCTTTATTGGCCTTCTGTTGCTGCAGCAGAGTCTTGTACTCGGCCTCCATTGCTCTGGCTTTCTCTATGGATTTCTACGTGTTGACCAGATCTCGATCTAGCTTAGCGC
Source organism: Avena longiglumis (assembly GCA_030063025.1). NCBI lineage: Eukaryota > Viridiplantae > Streptophyta > Magnoliopsida > Poales > Poaceae > Avena > Avena longiglumis. The sequence continues at coordinate 183,548,862 of CP125974.1, read as the reverse complement.
CTTGCTCCGCGATGTCCTGCGCTTCCTCCAGCAGCTGCTAGCGCTTCTCGTCAAGCTGTGTCACGTTCCGGATATGAGCTACGGTCAGCGGCTCGATGAGGATATTGTCGTACATCACTCTATCAGCTGGAGTAACTTGGGCAGCAGCAGACATAGATGCCGGAGGCGGCAAGTTTGCGGTGTTGTTGTTGCTCGGTCCGGTGCCGAGTTCCTGCGGCTGTTGAACTGGATTAGGCGGAGGAGGCATGACCTTTGTGCGATCAATGTCGTCAGCAACGGGTGGTCCCTTCCCTTTGTACAGAGCTGTAGGCGGAGGTCGTCCGGGTTGATCTTCATCCATCGCCGTCCCAATGGTGACAAACACCTCTCGAGACGAGACGACATTGTTGGCCTGCTTGTCGCGCGTGTAATCCTCCTCCATCTCCTACATAGCATAGTCTAGTTCTTCTAGACTGAAATCTATCTCCTCTGAGTCTGCGCTGAAGTCGGCGTAGAGCGCGTCAATCACAGATTCGGAGGGTGCCGGGACTTCCTCGATGACGGGGGTGGAGGTGCAACAGGGGCGACGATGACTAGAGGTGGTGGCGCAGCTACGTGTAGGGTTTCGTAGCATGGAAAACAAAATTTTCTATCGCATACAAACAAACAAGCCAAGATCTTTCTACTAGATTGTAGCAACGAGTCGATGGAATAACTTACCCTCGAAGATTCCAAAGTGTTTAACGAGAGCGGATTCTCGTGGGTGATGTAGTCGTACTCTTCCCGATCTCAAGATCGCGTAGACGATCCTTCCGGCCCTGCGTTCCGGCAGCGCTCCCGCAGTCAGTCACACATTCGGTACTTGACGAAGACCTTCCTCTCCCTTGTTCCAGCAGGCAGCGGAGGTTGTAGCACTCTCCTCACGATTCCGGCAGCACAACGGCGTGGTACCGGAAGTAGAGGGGAGATCTCGTAGGGCTTCGCCTTAAGACAGAGCGAGTATGGTGGAGTATGAGAGAGCTCCTCGGTGTTCTAGGGTTTAGACACACCAAGGAGGGGATGCTAGAGCCGGCGGCTAGGGCTCCGGGGACCCCCAAGTCAGCGGCTAGGGCAAAACCCTAGGGGGTGGCGGCGGCTATGGTGGGCTGCAGCTTCTAGGGTTTGAGGTGAGGGACTTATGTGTGCTAGGAGGGAGCCCTGCCCCTCCTTATATAGGTGGAGGGGCCGGCGGCCAAGGGGAGGGAGTGGAGTCCCTCCCCAACTCGGCTTGGGTGGTGCTTGGCTTGGAGGAGGACTCCCAACCTGCTTTCACCTCCTCCTCCTCTTTTCCACTTTCCAAATTTAGCCGTTTGACTTTTCAATTTAGCTATTTGACTTTTCAAACTAGGATTCGATTAATCCTTTATTTGGAACAGCAATGACACTTAGTACATGATGCAATCATTCCAACTTGCAATGACACATTCATGTACCCCATCCCCTCCGGAGTGCCGGACATTCCGGAACCTTCTAGAACATTCCCGATGAAAACACCGGAATCATTCCCGAACTCTGAAATGGAACTTTCCTTATATGAATCTTATTCTCCGGACCATTCCGGATCACCTCGTGATATCCCGGATCCCATCCGAGACTCCGAACAACATTCAGTCTCTTACTCATCATCCATAACTACTCAAACAACGTCGAATCCTTAAGTGTGTCTCCCTACGGTTCGTGAATTATGCGGACATGATCGAGACACTTATCCGAACAATGACCAATAGAGGAATCTGGAAATTCATATGGCTCCCACATATTTCTACGATTACTTTGCGATCGAATGAACCACTTACATACGATACCAATTTCCCTTTGTCTCACGATAGTTTACTTATCCGAGGTTATGATCGTCGGTATCTCTGCATACCTAGTTCAACCTCGTTACCGATAAGTACTCTTTTCTCGTTCCCGTGATATGTGATCCCTTGTGAGCCAGTCACATGCTTGCAAGCTAATTGGATGACATTCCACCGAGAGGGCCCAGAGTATATCTATCCATCATATGGATGGACAAATCCCACTCTTGATCCATGTGTTTCAACCAATACTTTCCGAACACTCAATGCCACCTTTATAGCCACCCGCCACGGTGTGGTGTTTGATGTCATCAAAGCATCCATCTGGTAAAGGTGATATGCATGATCTCATGGTCGAAGGAATTAGGTTACTATGTATCAGAAAGCATATAGCAATTGAACTATTGAAATGACTTGATCTTTATGCTACGCTTGTCTATAGGAGTATGTCCACCATATCATTCTCCTAATGATATGATCTTGTTGTTGATAACATCTCAATGTTCATGATAGGGAAACCACAATCATTTATCAACCAACAAGCTAGTGATGTATAGAGGCTATACTAGGGACTTCAAATTAAGTTTACAAATTCACACAAGTATCAATGTTTCCTTGTTAATACCATTATAGCATGAATGTAAACATTTATCATAAACACAAAGATATAATAATAACTACATTTATTATTGCCTTTAGGGCATATCTCCAACAGTCTCCCACTTGCACTAGAGTCATCTAATCTAGATTACATGGTAATATACCGAACACCCATGGCAGTTTGGTGCTGGTCATGTTTTGCCCTCGGGAGAGGTTTAGTCAACGGATCCGCCACATTCAGATCTGTGTGTACTTTGCAAATCTTTATATCTCCATCTTGGATATGTTCTCGAATAGCATGAAAACGTAGCTTGATGTGCTTCAGCTTCTTGTGTGACCTTGGTTCTTGCGCATTGGCTATGGCGCCCATGTTATCACAGTAGATAGACATTGGGTCCAGCGCACTAGGAACCACACCCAGCTGTAATGAACTCTTTCATCCATATCGCTTCTTGTGAAGCCTCCGAAGCCATGTATTCCGATTCAGTTGAAGATCTCGCCACAACGCTTTGCTTTGCACCTCCTCCTAAGCTGCACCATTCAAAATAAATACGTATCCAGATTGTGATTTAGAATCATCCGGATCGGTGTTCCAACTAGCATCGGTGTAACCATTAACAACGAGTTGTTCATCACCTCCATAAGAAAGAACCATATCCTTAGTTCTTCTCAAGTACTTAAGGACATTTTTGACCGCTGTCCAATGATCCACTCCTGGATCACTTTGATATCTGCTAGTCAAACTAACAGCATATGCAATGTCGGGTCTAGTACATAGCATGGCATACATTAGAGATCCTATGGTTGAGGCATAGGGAGTCTTACTCATCCTTTCTCTATCTTCTGCCGACGTCGGACTTTGAGTTTTACTCAAGGTCGTATTGGGCAACATGGGCAAGAACCCTTTCTTGCTATCTTCCATTCCAAATCTCTTTAGAACTTTGTCCAAATATGTACTCTGTGACAATGATATTTGGCGTTTCAATCTATCTCTATAAATCTTTATGCCTAATATGTAAGTCGCCCAAGATCCTTCATTGAAAACTATTATTCAAATATTCCTTGACACTATTAAGAAGGTCTACATCATTCCCAATCAACAATATGTCATCCACATATAGTACTAAGAATGCTCTGAGCTCCCACTCACTTTCTTGTAAATACAAGCTTCTCCATAAGTTTGTATAAAACCAAAACTTTTGATCACCTTATCAAAATGTTGATTCCAACCGGATGCTTGCTTCAATCCATAAATGGACTGAAGTTTGCATACCTTGTTAGCATCCTTAGGATCGACAAAACCTTTGGGTTGCATCATATACAACTCTTCATCAATATCTCCATTGAGGAATGCTGTTTTGACATCCATCTGCCATATCTCATAATCATAATATGCAGCGATTGCTAACATAATCCTCCAGACTTTAACCGCTACCGGTGAGAAAGTCTCATCGTAGTCAACTCCTTGAATTTGTCGAAACCCTTTTGACAAGTCGAGCTTTATAGATGAACATTACCATCAGCATCTGTTTTCTTCTTGAAGATCCATTTGTTCTCGACAGCCTTCCGGCCATCCGGTAAGTCCACCAAAGTCCATACTTGGTTTTCATACATGGATCCAATCTCGGATTTCATGGCTTCTTGCCATTTATTGGAATCTGGGCTCATCATCGCTTCCTCATATTTCTCGGGGTCATCGGTATTGTCCACCAACATGACACTCATAACGGGATCATACCAATCTGGAGTGGTACGAGTTCTCGTTGACCTCTGAGGTTCTGTAGCAACTTCAACCGAAGTTTCATGATCATCATCATTAGCTTCCTCTCTAATAGGTGCAGGCACCACAGGAACTTCTTCCGGTGATGCGCTACTCGCTATTTCGAGAGAAGGTTCGACAACCTCATCGAGTTCTACTTTCCTTCCAGTCACTTCTTTCGAGAGAAAATCCTTCTCTAGAAAGGATCCATTCTTGGCAACGAAGACTTTGCCTTCGGATCTATGATAGAAGGTATACCCAATAGTTTCCTTCGGGTATCCTATGAAGACGCATTTTTCCGCTTTGGGTTCAAGCTTGTCCGGCTGTAACTTCTTTACATAGGCTTCGCAACCCCAAACTTTAAGGAACGACAATTTAGGTTTCTTCCCAAACCATAATTCATACGGTGTCGTTTCAACGGATTTAGACGGTGCCCTATTTAAAGTGAATGCGGCTGTTTCTAATGCATAACCCCAAAATGATAGCGTAAATGTAAGTGACATCATAGAGCGAACCATATCTAAGAGAGTTCGATTACGACGTTCGGACAAACCATTCTGTGTGGTGTTCCGTGTGTCAACTGTGAAAGTATTCCGCATTTCTTTAAATGCTCGCCAAACTCGTAACTTAGATATTCACCTCCATGATCAGAACGTAGAAATTTAATCTTCTTGTTATGTTGATTCTCTACCTCACTTTGAAACTACTTAAACTTCTCGAAAGTTTCGGACTTATGTTTCATGAAATAGATATACCCATATCTACTCAAGTCATCCGTGAAGGTAAGAACATAACGATAACCACCGCGCGATGCTACACTCATTGGACCACACACATCGGTATGTATGATTTCCAATAAGTCCGTAGCTCGCTCCATCATACCAGAAAATTGAGTCTTAGTCATTTTACCCATTAGACATGCTTCGCATCTATCAACTGATTCAAGAAGTCCATCGGAATGGAGTTTCTTCATACGCTTCACTACAATGTGACCAAGACGACAGTGCCACATATAGGTCGAGTTATCGCTTGATTTCAACCGTTTAGCCTCAATGTTATTAATATGTGTATTTCCACTATCGAGATTCAATAAGAATAGACCATCTATCAAAGGTGCATGTGCATAAAACATATTACTCATATAAATCGAACAACCATTATTCTCGGACTTAAACAAGTAACCGTCTCGCAATAAACAAGATCCCGATATAATGTTCATGCTCAATGCAGCCACCAAATAACAATTATTTAAGTATAAAACTAATCCCGATGGTAGATGAAGGGGTAGCGTGCCGACCACGATCATATCAACCTTTGAACCGTTTCCCACGCGCATCGTCACCTTGTTCTTCGCTAGCTTCCGTTTATTCTGCAGCACTTGTTTCGAGTTACAAATATGAGCAACTGAACCAGTATCAAATACCCAGGCACTACTACGAGTACTAGTGAGATACACATCAATAACATGTATATCAGATATACCTTTCTTCTTGATGTTGCCGTTCTTCAAATCCGCCAAGTACTTTGGGCAATTCCGCTTCCAGTGACCTTCTCCCTTGCAGTAAAAACACTCAGTTTCAGGCTTAGGTCCAGCCTTGGTTTTCTTCGCCGGCGTGGTAACTTTCTTACCACCCTTCTTGGAGTGTCCCTTCTTCTTAGACTTGCCTTTCTTGAATTTGGTGGTCTTATTGACCAACAACACTTGGTGCTCTTTCTTGATCTCCACTTCTGCAGACTTTAACATAGCAAACAGTTAAGCAACTACTTGTTCATGTTACGCATGTTGTAGTTCATCACAAAGTTCTTGTAACTTGGTGGTAGTGATTGGAGGACACGGTAAATCCCCAAAGCATTAGGAATCACTATACCCAAGCTTTGAAGTTTGTTTGCGTGCAGACATCTTAAGCACATGCTCACCGACGGACTGCCCTCTTCCATCTTGCGGTTAAAGAACTTTTGAAGCCTCATAACTTTCAATTGCCGCATGAGTCTCAAAGATCAATTTGAGATCCTCGACAATATCATATGGGTCTGAATTCTCAAACCTTTTCTCAAGCTCGATTCCAAACCATACAAGATAGCACCTTTGAACTATGGAGTCTTGATTCTTAGAGCGAGTTAAACATTCTTTACTTCATCACAAGCATCAATTTGGTGGGTCACCCAATGGTGCATCCAAAGACATTGGTCAAATTACCAGCTGTGAGGACAATCCTCAAATTGCGGAACCAATCTGCGAAGTTGCTTCCATTGTTTTTCAACTTTTCTTTCTCTAGGAACGCATTCAAATTGATGGTAGGGGCTGCCATTGATCTACAACATATTTGCAATAGTTTAGACTAAGTTTATGACAAATTGAGTTCAAATTAATAGTAAAGTTAATCTAGGTGAACTCCCACTCAAAACAACATCCCTCACATTGTTTTAGTGATCACATGAACCAAATCCACTACATCAACACCGATCAACACGAGAGTTGATATAGTTTCAATGGCGAACAATCGTCATGTTCATCATATCTACTATATGATTCATGCTTTACCTTTCGGTGATCCGTGTTCCGAGACCATGTCTGTACATGCTAGGCTCGTCAAGATCAAACCTTAGTTTCCGCATGAGCAAATGCTTGCTCACGTTGTATACACTTGCGTAATCTAACACACCCGATCATCACGTGGTGCTTGAAACAACAAGCTTTAGCAACGGTGCTAACTAAGGGTGAACACTTTATGACTTGAAATTCATGTGCATGAGGATCATCTTATAATGCTACCGTCGTCTACTAAGCAATACAAGATGCATAAAGGATTAACATCACATGCAATTCAAAATATGTGATATGATATGGCCTTTCTTCTTTGTGCTTCCGATCTCCATCTTCAAGCACGAACATGATCTCCATCATCACCGCATTGCATCCAGGTCAATGGCGCTTCTCCATGGTTGTCGCCCACCGCTTCAACTATTACAACTACTTTGAAAATACACGGGTCTTAACATAAATTAAAGACAACCATATGGCTCACGCGGTTGCCAACTTACAATAAGGAACATTGCATACATCAAATATAATCACAATCATGGCCATATCACATCCTTTGACACCCGCAAAACAAAGTTAGACGCCTCTACTTTCTTTGCATGTTTTACGTGGTTTGGGGCTTTCAATAAGTGTCGTTCTAACTTACGAACATGAACCACAACATTGATACTAGTATTGTTAATCACCGTTGTAAATTGGATCTTAACTATGCTAGGAGAAAGCAGGCACCCATAAAGCCACTTATGCAATACAAGTTGCATGTCAAGCGTGGAGCAAGTCTCATGAGCGATGTCATGTAAGGTTAGCCCGGCCGCTTCATCCCAACATACTGCAAGATGCAAAGTACACAAGAAGCAATCGACAATACAAGCATCAACGCCCACAATGACCATTGTGTTCTACTCGATGCAGATCTACATATAGACACATTACGATACCCTTTGTAGGGTTTCGTAGCATGGAAAACAAAATTTTCTATCGCATACAAACAAACAAGCCAAGATCTATCTACTAGATTGTAGCAGCAGTCGATGGAATAACTTACCCTCGAAGATTCCAAAGTGTTTAACGAGGCGGATTCTCGTGGGTGATGTAGTCGTACTCTTCCCGATCTCAAGATCGCGTGAGCGATCCTTCCGGCTGCGTTAAAGGCGTGCTCCTTGATCGGTCCTGCGTCACATTTTCGGCGAAGACCTTCCTCTCCCTTGTTCCAAGTGACGGAGGTTGTAGCACTCTCCTCGCAATTCCCGGCTGTGGCGTGTACAGGAAGTAGATGGGAGATCTCGCGAGGCTTCGCCTTAAGCGGAGGCAGTATGGTGGAGTATGAGAGCTCCTCGGTGTTCTAGGGTTTAGACACACCAAGGAGGGATGCTAGAGCCGGCTAGGGTTCGAGGACCCCAAGTCGGGCTAGGGCAAACCCTAGGGGTGGCGGCTATGGTGCTGCAGGCTTCTAGGGTTTGAGGTGAGGACTTGTGTGTGCTAGGAGGAGCCTGCCCTCCTTATATAGGTGGAAGGGCGGCCAAGGGAGGTGGAGTCCCTCAACTCGGCTTGGGTGGTCTTGGCCGGCTTGAGGAGGACTCCCTCCCCTCAGTTTCACCTCCTCCTCCTCTTTCCACTTTCCAAATTTAGCCGTTTGACTTTTCAATTTAGCTATTTGACTTTTCAAACTAGGATTCGATTAATCCTTTATTTGGAACAGCGATGACACTTAGTACATGATGCAATCATTCCAACTTGCAATGACACATTCATGTACCCTTCCCTCGGAGTCTGGGACATTCGGAACCTTCTAAACATTCCGGTGAAAACACGGAATCATTCCCGAACTCGAAGCGGAACTTTCCTTATATGAATCTTATTCTCCGGATCACCTCGTGATATCCGGATCCCATCCGAGACTCGAACAACATTCGGTCTCTTTCTCATAATACCATAACTACTCAAACAACGTCGAATCCTTAAGTGTGTCTCCCTACGGTTCGTGAATTATGCGGACATGATCGAGACACTTCTCGAACAATAACCAATAGAGGAATCGAAATTCATATGGCCACATATTTCTCGATTACTTTGCGATCGAATGAACCACTTACATACGATACCAATTTCCCTTTGTCTCACGATAGTTTACTTATCCGAGGTTATGATCGTCGGTATCTCGCATACCTAGTTCAACCTCGTTGGACCGATAAGTACTCTTTTCTCATTCCGTGATATGTGATCCCTTGAGCCAGTCACATGCTTGCAAGCTAATTGGATGACATTCCAAGGAGGGCCCAGAGTATATCTATCTGTCATATGGATGGACAAATCCCACTCTTGATCCATGTGTTTCAACCAATACTTTCCGAACACTCAATGCCACCTTTATAGCCACCCAGTTATGGTGTGGTGTTTGATGTCATCAAAGCATCCATCTGGTAAAGGTGATATGCATGATCTCATGGTCGAAGGAATTAGGTTACTATGTATCAGAAAGCATATAGCAATTGAACTATTGAAATGACTTGATCTTTATGCTACGCTTATCTATAGGAGTTTGTCCACCATATCATTCTCCTAACGATATGATCTTGTTGTTGATAACATCTCAATGTTCATGATAGGGAAACCACAATCATTTATCAACCAACAAGCTAGTGATGTATAGAGGCTATACTAGGGACTTCAAATTAAGTTTACAAATTCACACAAGTATCAATGTTTCCTTGTTAATACCATTATAGCATGAATGTAAACATTTATCATAAACACAAAGATATAATAATAACTACATTTATTATTGCCTCTAGGGCATATCTCCAACACTACGGCGATGGCGGCTGCTGAGGCGGCGGCGCTCCGCCAATGAGCGCGAGATTCGCCTGAGCTGCCCCTTCGGCCTCCACGTAACTGTTGACGATGTTCATCATGCTTTCGAAGGTGAGACGCCCTGAAGCCTGTTGCCGCCTTAGAGAATGCCGGAGAAGCGTTCCCTGGCCCAGTCCTTCCACAAAGTGATACATAGCATCATCATTGGGGTAGTGGGCCAGATCGGCTCGTATACGGAGCCACCTTGCCAGGTAATCGCGGGGGGTTTTCGCCCTCTCTCTGAACGCAACGCGCCAGATCGAAGATGGTAACCACGCCGACGAACTTGGATCTCTATTGTCTAGACGCGCGGACGAAGCCGGTGGACTTGCAGTGATCTTCCACCATTATATCCTGCACAGGGGCGGTTTGGGTGGGCCTTGAATTTTTCCGATTTTTGCCAGCAAACTCCGAAGAGAGATCCGACATCGATCCTTCCGCGAACGTATCCTGCCCGTAGGCGGTCCATGCGAGTCTTGATGCTCCTCCGACTCCCAGGGAACTAGTGCCCGAGTCGGTTTCGCCGATGAAGAGGTGGATGTCTCCGATAGGAATGATCGAACACCGCGTAGGGTTCGTCTTCGCCGGGATCCAGAACTCGTCTGGAGGGACGATCGGAATGTTGTCAGAGAAGAGAACGCGACCGATGGCTACGGTTTCGCCGATTCCTTGAAGATCTTGGTCCTCGCCTGAAGAACCTGAAGTGCCTCTTGCCCCATGGTGGCGCCAACTGTCGTGGTATTGCCGAAATCACGCCATGGAGGGTCCTCACGATGCGTGTTTAGAGGCGTGGGGAAGGACGGTTGGCGGGTATGAGGTAACACATCTTACCGAGTTGAGATCCACGATGGTGGCGGAATCCTACTCTGCTATAAATCACTATAATGGCAATACAGGAATTCTGAGAGATAGGTTATTTGCGGTATGACTAGAGAGCCAAAGCTACCATCTGAAGTTGTGCCCTAAAGGCTCCCATAGGCCCGACTTATATAGTCGCCAGGTCCTAGGGTTACAGGGAAAAGTCCTAGCTGGACAGGTCATAGAGTCCTACACCGTCTATTACTAGTATTGCGTGTCTTGCAGTCCAAGGCTCCGGGTACGCTGGTGACTCCATCGTAGCCTTCCTTTATCCGGCATGGGCCTCCCTTATGGATCCATCTAACTGGACCGCCCAGCAGGCCATGGGCCATGCTACCAACTGTGGGCCACCCGGGTTATCCGGATAGGAGACATGCTATGAGGATACCCATATAGCATATCCCCAACACGGAGGCCAACCTAAGGCGGACCAGCACCGTGTTCCATGGCGTAGTTCCTGTCCGGGAGGCTTGGTCCCTTGGGTGCATCACGCTTCAGGTCGCTTTTGGCGATGTCAACAATTACCGCCAAGAACGCATGACCTTAGAGGTGGTCCCCTTCAAGAGCGTGTACCGCGTCATATTTGGACGCAACATATTTCACGCCTTCATGGCCAAGCCATGATTTGTCTACAACAAACTCAAGATACCCAGACCAAACGGCATCGTCACCATATCCGGAAGCTTTACCAAGGCAAGGGACTGCGAGATTGGAGAAGCAGCCATTGCAAAAGCTGTCCTCTACAACGAAGAATTCAAGGAGATCCAGAGCAAGGTCGATGCCATAGAGATGCCGGCGTCGAAGAAACAGATATCTGACTCTGCCCCCACCTTCAAGGCCGCCATCGAGACCAAGCCGGTAGAACTTGTGGTAGGTGATGCCTCCAAGAACACCGCCATTGGGACGAACCTGGACCCTAAATAGGAAAGCATGCTCGTCGAGTTCCTCCGTGAGAATAGGGACATCTTTGCCTGACAACCTTCCGACATGAAAAGTGTACCTAGGGAACTTGCCGAGCACAGATTGAATATTGATCCAAAATGCAAACCGGTGAAACAACCTCTATGACGCTTCAGAGATGAGAAGAGACGCGCCATAGGCAAAGAGATAGCTAGGTTACTTAAGGCTAGTTTTATTCGAGAAGTCCTTCACACCCGATGGGTGGCCAATCCTGTACTTGTCCCCAAAAAGGGAACCAAAGAATTAAGAATGTGCGTTGATTACACCGGCTTGAACAAAGCATGTCCCAAAGATCTGTTTGCTTTGCCTCGCATTGACCAAGTCATTGACTCGACGGCTGGCTTGGAGCTTTTGTGTTTTCTCGATACATACTCAGGATTCCACCAGATAAAGATGAGGAAGTCGGACCAATTGGCCACTTCGTTCACCACACCTTACGACACGTTTTGCTGCGTCACGATGCCCTTTGGGATGAAAAACGCAGGTGCTATGTACCAGCAGACTATGCAGCATTGCCTACACAATAAAATTGGTCGGAACGTTCACGCTTATGTGGACGATATAGCGGTGATATCTAAAAAGTCAAATGACTTAATCTCCTACTTAAAAGAAACCTTCGATAATATCCGGAAATACAACATGATGCTTAACCCAAAGAAGTGCGTCTTCGGAGTTCCAGCTGGCAAATTGTTGGGCTTCATCGTTTCCCAGCGTGGAATCGAGGTCAACTCGGAGAAGACCAAGGCCATCCTAAACATAAACCGTCCGACATTCCTGAAGGACATACAATGGCATACAGGCTGCATAGCAACAGTAAGTTGGTTCGTCAACCGACTTGGAGAGAAGGCCATGCTGCTGTACAAGTTGCTAAAGAAGGCGGACAAACTTACATGGACGGACGAGGCAGATGTAGAACTAAAGAAGCTAAAGGAGATACTCTCCTCGGCACCTATACTTGCAGACCCAAGCCTATGGAGCCTACGTTAATCTACATGGAGGCCACGAACCGGGTAATCAGAATCATCGTCGTGGTAGAGCGGAAAGAACCAGGGCATGAGTACGGAGTTCAACGACCAGTTTACTATGTAAGCGAGGTCTTGACGGAGTCCAAGCGGCGTTACCCGCACTACTAGAAGCTAGCTTATGGAGTGTTCCTTTCTTCTCGGAAGCTAAGGCACTACTTCAAGGCGCACCCTATCACAGTTGTGAGCAAACCTCCACTATCCGACATCATCAACAACAGCGACGCTACATGAAGGGTTGCGAAGTGGGGCATTGAGCTTGCCGCCTTCGAGATCACCTAGAAGAGACACAACGCTATCAAATCATAGGCCTTGACGGATTTCATCGCAGATTGGACGGAGATGCCAGATGCTACCCCTATACTAGAGCCAGAATACTAGGTGATGCATTTTAACGGATCAAAGCTACTCAACGGCTCGGGGGCTGGCGTACTGATATAGTCGCCAACAGGGGAAAAGCTACACTACGTTCCGTAGATCCACTTTGAGGCTACAAACAACATGGCGGAATATGGACCACTCATTCACGGACTTCGCGTAGCCAAGGATATTGGCATCAAGCGCATAGTTTGTTGTGGAGATTCCGACTTGGTTGCCCAGCAGGTGGCTGGCACCTGGAATGCATGGAACCCTATGATGGCGGCATATAGAGACGAAGTAGACGAGATAGCCAAGAGCTTCTTGGGCTACGAAGTTAAGTATGTCCTGAGGGAGGAAAATGAGGCGGCTGATCTACTGTTAAAGCTTGGATTAGGTCGCAAACAAATTCGACCTGGCGTTTTTTGGAGCATCTACAGACACCATCCGTGAAGGGAGCGCACCCTGAGAACCCGGATAGAGTTGACTCTTTCGTTCACACGATGACAAAGGTCCCTCCGGCTTGGACAAAACCGTTCATGGAATATCTCGTACACGGAACTTTTACCGTCGACGAAGTCGAGCGTAGGCAAATAGTACGTCGAGCAAAGGTCTATACCATAATCAATGGACAACTCTATAAAAGAAGCACCATTGGTATATACCTCTGTGTTTCCTAGCAAGAAGGTATTGCAATCCTTCGTGAGATCCATCTCGAAGACTGCGGGCATCACACCGCTCCTCGATCATTGGTCTCCAAAGCCTTTTAGCAAGGATTCGACTGGTTGACCGCGAAGTCGAACGCCGACAAGCTGGTTGAGATGTGCATGGGATGCCAGTATTATGCCCGACAACCACATGTTCCAGCTGAAGAATTGCAAATAATACCAATAACTTGGCCGTTTGCAGTCTGGGGGCTAGACATGGTTAGTCCATTACAGGCGGCACCATGTGGGTTTACGCATCTGCTAGTAGCAGTTGATAAATTCACCAAAGGAATAGAAGCTAAACCCATTAGAAAGCTTGATGGGGAAACTGCCCTTAGGTTTGTCCGGGATCTAGTGGTGAGATTTGGTCACCCACATAGCATTATCACCGATAATGGCAGCAACTTATCACTCGGATAAGTGGAAGCTTATTGTTGGGAGAAGGGCATCCGACTTGATCTAGCATCTGTGGCACACCCACAGTCCAACGGTCAGGTTGAGCGAGCCAATGGATTAATTCTGCAGGGAATCAAGCCACGTCTTGAGGCACCACTACATAGAGCAGCTGGAGCCTGGGCAGAGGAATTACCATCTGTTCTGTGGAGTTTACAAACTACACCCAACAGATCTACCGGCTACACCCCTTATTTCATGGTATATGGAGCAGAAGCCATCCTGCCTTCCGACATCCTTCACGATTTACCAAGAGTTGCCGCTTACGACAAAGATGATGCTAAAGAATCTAGGCGCCTAGATGTGGACCTTCTCGAGGAAGAGCGCGTATTGGCATGCCAAAGATCCTCCATCTACCAGTAGAATCTACGCAGCTACCATAGTCGCCGCATTCGGCATCGCTCGTCTAAAGAGGGGGATCTGGTGCTCCGACTTAAGCAGAAGAAGTCACACAAATTATCCTCGCCATGGGAAGGACCGTTCATCATAAGCAAGGCGCTACTCAATGGGTATTACTACCTCGTTGACAATTGTGAACTTGAGGATAGACCCAGCGATGATCATAAGCATAAGCGACGTGACCCGGATGATGACTACCCGGAGCTTGATCAGCCATGGAACGTAGCACATCTACATCCTTTTTACACTTAGCATATATTTTATATACTGTGTATCTCTTATATGATCAATAAAATAAATCTCTCTGGTCCACTCATATTCTTGAGTCGTTTACCTCCTTTAGTGTTCATTTTTTGGATCGTATAAAACCATTATGCGTAAGCTTTGCATTTGCACTTGTGAAAATTCCGCCTACGGGCGTTAGCTTAAGTTTTCTGGTCTACACATTCTTTGTTGTCTTTATGTGGATTCCGGAGTAGTGACTTTCGACACTCGAAGTCAGCGATTTTGTGCTTAGGTTTTGACGGTGCCATTGGGCATCATCACTTGAGCGCATGGTTTCGACTACGAGTCTTCCGACTCACGAAAAGTCAAGCATAAAAACCAAAGTAATGGATAAGCCAGCACTTGCTTAAAAAATATTTACATGCTGGAACTAGCACTTGAGTAGCAGGAAACATACAGTTATTGTTTTTCCGCCTTAAGATTACACGCAATAGTTTTTTTCTACATACATAAATCCAGAGGAAACAAATATTACATAGTGTTTTTTCATTCCTCTGGCGCAGGAGACTTTGAGGTAGCATCGTCGACAGTAGGAGAGCCATCCTGTTCATCTTCAAAGTCGGTGGTCTTGAGGGACTCAGAGGAGCTGTGACGGTCGCCGTCAATGATCTCAAGAGGCACAAAGACATTGTGATCGACCAATTCGGCAACCCTGGTGTCAAAACCTGCGAGCGATGCCCAGATAGCTTTGTGATCAATCTTCTGGCCTTCATCGTCTACGTCGGTGTAACACCCTCAGAATCGGACCTATGCAAGTTTGGGCAAAATTCACCAAACCCGCATAGAAACGATTCAAAGGTGCCCACCAGGCACTTTCGTGCGGGTGGAAAACAAAGTAATAACATTACACAACAGTCCTCGATGGGACCCAGCGAGATATATATATGACTGACTCAAAGAGTCAAGAATACAGATATAATATACAAAGATCCAAATCACCTTGAAAGCGATAGGCGTCCGACTACGGACAAGATGCAAATGGGGCTAAGAGCCACGAAGAATAACCAATGGCATCCATAACCCTGTGCCAAGCGGAAGGGTAACCACGCTAACGACGTCGATCTCAAAACCTTCTTAAACAAAAGGGGTGCCGACAAAGGGCAAAGCAGAAAACAAAGAAGGAGGCGTCGATCTTGAGGCGATACAGCGAGGCTAGAATTGGCGGTCCTCGCCTACATAGGTATGGTGGTGGCGGCGGCATGCACTAAACAACCTATAGAGACTCGATACAATGGCGGTTTTCGAGAGAGGGTGAGAATGACCTAGCCGGATCCAACGAAGCTAACACCAAACAAACCCATCCCGGTGTTTCCCCTCGAGACCAAACGAGGAAGTCGAGGAACTCACACAGTTGGCGGTTTACTTATTGATTATCGTTGCAGCAATTACTAGTGATTTAGTTAATCGTCACGATAAAGTAAGCGATGGGCACTTTTAATTAACCATTCCGTTGTAGTTGCGTCAATTACTAATCGAATCTGGTAGCATGAGATAAACCCATAACCCGGCGTTGTTGGTACTTTTATTCAGACCATTTTGTTGTAGTTGCAATACTTACTAGTCAGTACAATGGTATGGCGACACACAAAACAAGCAATTGTGGGCAGTATTATTTAGTCATTCCATTATAGTGGAGCTGATTACTAGTCATTATAAGTCAAATTTATAGCAAATAAACTTTAGTTATGCTTGTCTATGATCGAGATACTGTGCTCCAAGTCGTCCATATCCGCGGACACGGCTTTCAGAAAGTTTTACCCGGCCGGGGTGCACCAATAGCAACACACGCTCGATCAACCTCGGAAAAACCAAATCAAAACCCAACGAGTCTTTCACGGTGAACAATCACGAGTTGAAATATTTCAGGCCACCCCATTGAGTAGATCCATAGCGGAGTAAGCAAGCTCGAGACGGCTCAAGGTTCGTCGATGGCGTAAACATTGGGAACCCGAAAGTGTGGCTGGGCTTGTCGATACCGCGAAAACACTCCGCTTACCTAAGCGATGCGATTGTGCTCCTCGCACAATTTAAATACAGAAAGTAGCATGGCATAAGTACAGGATAGTAAAAACACCTCAAACTAGTTTGTGGCCCCAAGAAATAAGAATGAATCAAGCTCTGGCTCAGGGGGGTCCCATATACCTCCCGGATGTGGATAGCGCGCAAAAATCAAGGAACAGGTATCAAGTACTCGGGGTCTTACGGGACACAAGTGGGCGTTCGGAAACCAAATGTTTTCTATCACCCACCGATGCCTCTGCTTATTTCAATTTTAGTTGTTAAACAGAATTTAAAGTGACGATAAGTAAAACTAGAATCATCTCCAACATCAACATGCGGCAATGCATCAGCAACTGAGGCATAAGGCGACACACATCAGCACTAGAGCAAGCAACTTCGACGCGCAAGTCCATCTATCTACCAAACAACAGGTCATAGGGTGTGTCCAAGGCAATATACGGCTGCAGGGAAATATCACGGGTACGGAAACTAAAGCATCGCAACACAGATAGCAATAGATCAACAGGAGGAAATAAAGCACTATAAAAGTAAGATAGGTAGAAAGGGGGAGATGCTCGCCTGAAAACATTGACGAAGGTTCATCCGAAGAACGGGGCGAAGCTCACATCAACTCAACGGCCTTATCCGCGAAGAACCAAAACACTAGAAGAAACACCGGATGCAATATTTAATACTCGGCAGAAGATCGGCATGATGCATGTATGATGTATGGCATGGCAAAGAGGCGATGCAATTAGGTCAAATTAAGCGGAACCGGGGTCCCGACAATTAATTAGGTGGTTCGAGTTATTTAGATACCCCGCAATTTAAATGTTGTTTAGCAATGTAACAGATGGAGCCGGTTCGCTACACAAGTTTAAATGAGGCCATTATAAGGCTAGATTTGCCCGCATATGGGCCCCATATTTAATTATTAGGTGAATCGGCATAAGGCCCCCAAACCACAGATATGCATGCGAGATGACAATTCAATAGGCAACAAGTTTTATGTTTGACATTTATAAAATAGGGGATTCGGATAAGGGTCACACATTAGAGGGGGCTCGACGATCTTGGGGTTCCGGGGTTCGGGGTCGGGGTCCAGGGTTCGACGGCCTCGGCGGGATCGTTCTCGGACTCCGGGGGTTAGGGTCTTGGCGTTCCGGGAAGCCGGACTTGGGGTTTCGGGGTCGCCTCGAATTCGTTCTGGTCGGTGCAGTTCTTGGCGAGCATCGGTCGGACTTCGCCCGGGAGCAGGGCTTGAGTCTCGACAACTACGATTCTCTGTGGGCGACCTTGGCACTCGATGTCCGTGAAGTAGTACTTGTCGCCCTACCGTCTTCGGGTTCGCTCCATTCGGGTCCCTGCCGGAGTACTTGTCGTCCCCTGAAGGAGAGCTTGCGTCTAGGGTCTCGGCGATCTTGGCGCATCGAGGGTGTCGAGGAATCGGTACGGTCTTCGGATTCCGCGAGGGAGATCATGGCGTCGGGGTTTCCGTGATGAAGATCTTGTCGAGGGTCCTTCTTGTGACGTCCGGGTTCGGGTTCGGCTTCTCACATCAAACACCGGGGGGTCCTATCGTCGGTTGATTCTCGAGCTGCTGCACAGGATGCGTGCCTGAGAGGGCCCAAAGGGACCTCACCGAGTCTTGCACGCTGTGGCGGATCGAGCTCTCCAATGAGCGGTTGGGTGCGCTGGTTGAGACAGCGAACTTCGGACCCGCGGAATTGTCCGCGATCGGCGAGGGCGGCGGAGGGGACTTCGGCGTCGGCGGAGGACAGATCTGGCGGGCGGCAGGGCACCGGAGGAGGCCACGGGCGCCGGGGTCGCGGAGGGGACGGCCGCTGGGCTCGAAGTCGGACGCGGCGGCAGCGAGCAGCCGGTTGAAGCCGGCGGCGAGGCGGCGCAGGTGGAAGCGGCGGCGGCAAGCTCGGCCTGTGCAGGAGGCGAGCTACTGGCAGCGGTGGCGAGCTGCAGGACGGCAGGCGCGGCTGCAGGCTGACGGCAGCGGCAGGGCGGCCAGGTCCGGGCCTGGCGGAGAGAAGTGCGCTCTGCGGAGGAGCCAGGCGGGCGGGCGCAGAGGCCAGTGGGGGCTCCGGCGGGCGTTGGCGGGAACTGGCTGGTGGGCGCCAGGGGTCGGGAAGAGGGGGCTGCAGGCGGGCTCGCCAGTGTGTAGGAGAGGGAGAAAAGTGGGAAGGGAGGCCGCGTGCGTGAGGTTGGGGACGGGGGGAACTGGCGCGTGGGAAGCGTGTCTGGGGTGGGGCCCAGGGGTGGGAGCGGGTTGGACCGGCGGGTGGGGGACGGGAGTGGGTCCCGCGCGGCAGGGAGAGGGGGGTTTTCCGCGTGGGTGCAGCGTGTGCGCTGCGTTGTGTGCGTGTGGGGACAGCTGGGGGGTTTGGTGGAAGCTGAGAGAGAGAGGTGAGGGGGAGAGAGAGGTGGCTGGCCACGTGGCGGTTTTAGATTGGTTAGGGGGGAAGGGTGAGAGGAGGTGGCACACACTGGTTGGATGGAGTGATGTGGAGGCTGGGGTGGGTAGGAAGCTGGGTAGACTTAGGATTTAGATGGGGCTGGATAGGTGAGGTGGCAGGTGGGTATAGTTTGGGTGAGAGGGTGAGGTGCCGGTCTGCCGTTGGTGGGTAGGAATAGATTGGGTGGGACTAGGATTTAGCAGGGCTGGTTTGGGGTGGACCGTTTTAAAAATCAGGGATGGGTTGATTCGGGTTGGCCCGTCCGACTGCCCCTACTAAAAATAATTATAAATTTTATTTGTGTTAATTGGACCATTTGCAAACCGATAGCGACAAAACAAAATACTCCGGAGCCCCGGGGTTTGGCGTTTGAATAAAGATGGGGCGTTTTAGAAAAATATAACGGGCTTTGCAAACATAGTTTTGGCAAACAATGCATGATGATGACGATGCAATGCACAAATTCAACGCGATTTTCTAGTAGTGGTTTTTGCGGGATGCCACAGTCGGGCAGGCCCGAGGTCACCGTGTCGATGTCGGCATTCTAGTAGTGGTCCTTGACCATTGCCAGCGACAATTTTTGCACCAGCTCGGGTACATGAAGCTTTCCATCTTACGATATGCTCGGGGGCTTGGCACAAAATCTCTTAGTACTTCATGACCGAATCCACCGCCTTGATGTTGATGTTCAGGGGCTTGGCAATCTCTTTGGCTTGCTTGACGGCGGTACTAATGAAGTTGCCGGCGAGAACCATGCATTCCTTTGGCGGAGGAGGCATATTGGTTAAACCAATAGGAGCTACATTTTCGACAAAGCAAAGGAGTATATGAGTTCAAATAACATAAAAAGTTCGAAGTATCTGGCTTACAGAAGTACAAGAAAGAGATCGCTTACCAAAGATGCTTGCCTCGGCTTGCTGGAGTGTCTCCGCCATGGAGTCCCGTTCTTGTCAGAGGACCTTGTAAGCATCAAGGTTGCGTTGATTCTGCTCATCGGCAGCTTTCTTTTGCTGCTTGAGCATCGCAATTTCCTCCTTCAAGTCGGTTGATATCCATGTTGGCAGACTCCTGCAAGGCTGGACTCTTTGTGCATCTTTAGAGTGTCAGCCCTCTCCTGCTTGAGGATCTTGTTTTCGCTATCCAGCAGCTCAATGTGCTTGGATTGCTCGACAATGTCCTTGGCCTTGGCGATAGCTTCTGCATGTCAGAGAAATAACAAAACATAATGAGTAGTCGAAAAGTGATGGCACAAGACCAAGTTTGAGTGCAAAATTGAAAGGAAAAAAGACTCTTGCTCTTGGTGATTTGTTCCTTCAAGAAGGCAGTTTTACCCTTTTCAGCTTCTAGTTCAGCGCACATCTTGTGGAACTTCTTGTTGGCGATGCCTCTCCGAGCATTCTCATTCTGTGGAAAGAAATTCAAAGTTACTTAGTCTACTTGGAGCATCTAGCCGGATAAATATCCGCCTAGAGGCTTGGGAGCTATAGTGAGAGTTTTTAACTCGGCAATATGCTTAGTCTTTCTTTAAGCATCTAGTCGGAACTAATTCTGTTTCAACTAGAGGCTTGGGGGCTACAGTATTGAAATTTACAAACACTTCGTATGCTACTCTAAAAGTATCTAGTCGGAATAATTCATTCAAACTAAATACTTGGGGGTTACAGTGAGAAGTTTTCTAGCTTAGTCACTCTTAGAGCATTCAGATGCAAAGACCTATGGTTTTCCGTCTAAATCATCGGGGGCTACAGTGGGATACTACTTATGAAATGCAAAAGGAAAACAGAACTTACAAGTGCGATGATCTTGAGGTTGGTGGCGCTCTCGGCAAATATCTTGCTAAAAGAAAGACTATTTCCGTGCAAGATATCCGCCTGCTTGAGCAGCTCCTCAAGACCACAGGTCGGAGAAGTTGGCGCTGCACCAGTAGCCAGAGCTGACCTACTCGGCGTAAGCGCCGGGTAGACAATCTTCGGGAGCTCTATTGACGTCCTGGGTGCAGTGGCGCTGCTTTCGACAGACATTCCGCCCTCCACCATCGCTTTACCACTACTAGTGGCATCCTTAGCCAGAGCTTCAGCCACTTTGGACGCGGTGATTTCTTGTCTCACCTGCTCGCCAACAATGTCAAGATCCGCGGTGACACCTGGGTCCACTTCCATGGCAGAAGGGCCAGATGCTACCTTAGCAGTTGAGCTTGTCGGTGCGGCAGTAGGATGGACGCTGGGAGTAGTAAGGTCAATGGCGGGAGACGCTTGGTGCAACATATCTTTTATGTTTTTAGAAGCCCCCGGTGTTTTGGAGGTCTTCTTCAAACTCAAACTAGCCTTCTTCTTGAAACGTGCAAAAGTATAAGTACAGGAATAAGACGACCAAGAGACAATATCAGATGATAAGAAGCTTACACAACGGTTGGTGCCTTGGTAAAAGGGATGCCGGTAATTCTTCTTTTCTCCGCCTCTAGGGAGGCGGTGTATTTCTTGGAGGCTCCACCCTCCATCTTCTTTTTCTTGCCTTCGTTGGCAGCATCAGAGGTGAAGCTCTTCCTCTTACGTGCCAACGTGACATCATCGTTGGACACGATAGTGACTTCCTTCATCTTGGGGTCATAGATTTGAACAGCCATGCTATCCTCCTCTAGACTTTTCAGCTATTAAGTGAAATCCTGAAGTGTTAGATGAGATGATAATGGATAGACGGAAGAACTGGAGTATATGTCATACACGGAAAATAAACATGTACCTCTGGGCACGTGCCGTCCCCGAACATATCGTTGGTGATGGTGAAGCCATGCTTCCTATCCTTCACTTTGGCGATATCTTTGAGGCGGAGCTTGTTGGAGTCACTCGAGAAGTTGTCCTCGGAGATGCAGAGGCTATTCTTCCTATCCTTGGTGTACTGGTGCATCAGCTTCGCGTGGTGTTGCAGAGGCTGGATCCGCCTGACGAACCAGCACATGGCTAGGTCCAATCCGGTCAAACCCGTCTCTATGAACCACTCGATCCGCCTTATAGCATGGGAGGCTTCGTTGTCGGATGGGAGGATGGCTTGGGATCTCCATGTCGGGGCTTCAGCGGCGGCCCCGTCGACAAAGTCCGGGTACGTGGCTTCTCGGCCGGCCAGAGGGATATCTAGGCTGTAGAAGTACGTCTGCTGCCAATTTTTGCAGGACTCGTGGCCTACAATGTCGGGGAACCGTCGGCCAGGCCGGATCTTAAAGCTAATGGTTCTATAGTTTCTGAGCTCGTCCTTGCTCGCTCCGGCTTCCCTCTTGACGGTGAAGAAGTATATGAACAAATCTAACCTAGGCATAATTCCTAGGTAGCCCTCACAAAGCGCCACATAGTTGTTAAGCACGAGGATGCTATTCGGAGACAGGTTATGAGGTTGAACCCGGTAATGGCTAAGGACTGCTAGGAAGAAGTCGGAGATTGGGAGGGATACGCAGCGTACCATTAGCGCTTTGAGGTACACCTTCTCTCTGACTTGGGGAGAAGGGGTGACCTCGTCGGCCGGCACCGCCCGCCAGACTAGCCCCTCCATCGCGGGGAGGTATCCCTCGGCAAGTAGCTCCTTGAGATCGCCGTTGGCGATATCGGAGCCGCGCCATTCTTCCTTGTGGGAGTCACTCTCCTCCTCCAGCGGTTCCAGCCCCGCTAGAATATGGTCGCCGCCGGTGGTTTTCGCCACGCGGAGCGCGACACAACCACGCCCTCTAGAGGCACGTGGACGGAGCCTACCAGCTTGGCCGTGGCTTCGTTCGTTTCCGCCATGGATGGGGTGGAGCTACTGCTTGCCATTGGAGTGGGAAGAGAGGTGACTGGGAGATTGGGGAAGAACTAGGGTTTTTCTCGTGCGCGCGAAGAGCTCGAGGAGATAATCGCTGGAGGAACAAGATGACACAGGGGAGAATGAGGTGAAAAGATAAAATCTACCACGGTTATAATTTATAACCCTCGCGTGTCAAGATTCGTGCAAATTGATCAAATGGTTGCTGCATGGACATCGTGTGCGTGAACGTGCGCGGAAATTTCGCCATGTTCCCACCGCCCCCGCCAACGGTTCGTATCATTCGCGCGGGAAAAACGGACATGATTGCGTTTTCTGCATGTGTGAGTTACGAGGCGTCGCTGACCTATGGTCTACGTTGCTCTAGCTGACACGGGCAGGTGAACCATCCCATCGGAAGATTCTGGCATGGACGGATCCAGTCCCGCTACGAGAAGAGTACGATGGAAGATTCAGTAGTTCTCTGACTTACAAGTTGAAGACGGAGAACATTTGCAGGGTTCTTGGGAGGACTACAAAATATTGCTTGACGATTTGCCGACATTCATCTAGACGGAGCATTCAATCTGAAGAGGCAAGACGACGCAAGATCTCGGAGTTCTCCGGGGGCTACTGTTGGGGATATGCTAAATAGGTATCACCATAGCATGTCTCTAATCCGGATCGGGTGGCCCACAGTTGGTAGTAAGGCCTATGGCCTAATGGGCGGCCTAGTTAGATAGATCCAGAAGGGAGGCCCATGCCGGATAAAAGAAGGCTACGGAGGAGTCACCGACGTACCCGGAGCCTTGGAGTACAAGACACGTTAGACTAGTTGTGTACCGTGTAGGACTATGTAACCTGTCCGGTTAGGACTTTGCCTGTAACCTTAGGATCTGGCGACTATATAAGCTGGACCTACAACGAACCAATCCCTGTAACTCGGCGTATTGCCATTATAGTGATTTATAAGAGGAGTAGGATCCCGCCACCGTCGTGGGATATGAACCTGGGTAACGTACCCGCCAACCTTCCTCCTTACCCCACGTCTCTAAACACGCTCTGTGAGGACCCCTCCATGGCGTACTCGTCGGCATACCACGACACTCTCTTCTTTGAGATTCTACTTGGTTGCTACTCTCTCCTTTGATTTGGATTTTATCATCCGCTTGCCGATCTCTCCTTTGGCGATTCTACCTAACGGTCTCTCGCCGAGGATTATATTGGATTGGTTATTTAAACCAACGGGAGCAAATCGAATCGGATTGTGTTTGCATACGTTTATATCTTTACTTTGTGTTTGTGTTGCGTTCATCATGTTCATCGGATTACCCCACACTCCTCGCCTCAAATCCGTGAAGATCAGACCACCCTTGGGACAATACCACAAGGGATCCCATATCAGGATATATCACCATCACTTGTTGGAGTGGCAGTTTTGGCCCCAATTGATTTTGAAAATATTTTTTACATCCCGTTAGAGATAGCTTTTAATTAACTGGATAAGACACTCGAAATGAACATGGGCTGATACAGCTAAAAAAAACAACATGGGCCAAGCTGTTCTGCTCCATAGAGGCCAGCTTCGAGGACTAAAAAGCCACTTCTTTTCTCCCAAGTCCCAACCCCACACGCCTCCTGCTTCTCCCCTCCCGGCGAGCCGGCGCCGCCAAGCTCCCACGCCCCAACTTCGGCGGCGCGTCAACCCATCCGCCTCCCACCACCATCTACCCAGCCCCGCTTAACCCCGTCGCTATTCCCGTGCAGCCCGCCCTCGCCGCGCCTCTCCTGAACGAGCGCAGGTTCCGCGGCGTCCTCCTCTATCCCATAACCGGGGCCTCTTCGCTGACCTACCTCCCCCCTCCCCCCACAGGTGGCACCACGCCGCCGAGGAGGATATGGCGCCACTCACCTCAAAGCGCCGCAAGGCAGCACCTTCCCCTTCCCCGCCGCCTTCCGAGACCTCTTCGGACTCCGGCAGCGACTCCAACCTCGACCTCCTCGACCCCGAGGACGACAGCTTCTTCTCTGCAATGAACGCCACTGGTGACGACTCTGACGCCGAGGAACAAGACTCCGACGACGACCAACAAGACTCCGACGACAACCAAAAAGACTCCGACAACGAGGAGGGGGAAGAGGATGATGGCGAGATGGGGGAGCTCGAGCAGGAGTACCGCACCCTCCAGGCCAATCAACAGTACGGAATCTCTCCCTTCCATCCTGCATTTTCTCACTTCACACTGTCAATTTACTTCAGAATCAGCTTGATGGTCTCACTTATGTCCTTCAATTGGAGTACTTCCTAAAATATGCATTTCTTTCACGTGCAGAAGCATTCTCCAGACCTTGAAGCAGCACCGAGACGACGACGTCGCTAGAGGCAAGGCGGTCAAAAACCAAAAGGTTCTTTCTTTATATCTGCTTGGTTGGCTAACATAACATCTCATCATGATCATGTGCAATTACTATCCTTTACATCGACTGTGTACAATTAAGCTTTCAAACTATTACCACTCATATAAATTTGAAAACTGAAGGCGCTATGGGACAAGACCCTGGAGATGAGATTCTTGCTGCAAAAGGCGTTTTCCACCTCGAACAAGCTCCCCAAGGTCTGTATATGTTCTACAGATGCAACAAGCATCCCAACATTTGTTGTTACTGTTGAAGAATGCAGCAGGATCATAGGCTGCATTCTCATGCATTCATTATTGTGCTCTCGCAGGATCCTACCAAGTCGAGGTTCTGCAGTCATGACCAGGAGATAGAGCAAGCATATGTTGATCTGCTGGATTCGTCGAAACAAACTCTCGGTTGCATGCTTGAGCTGCAGGAGGTCCGGTTACCTGCTCTCTTTTTTTTTTCTTCAATGCTATATTATAGTTGTTCATACTGTACCTTTCCAGTTTTTTTCTTACTTTGTGCAATATGTATGCTTTCCAAAACTACCTGTAGGCTTTACTGGAGAAGAACCAGGCCGCAAAGGGTTCAAATGGTACTGCTACTATTATCCTGTTTTTCTCATTCTTTTTTTTAGATTAAATTTTTTTCTCATTCTGAAAGATGCCCTTAAACATTTGTTAATCCTTACTTAATGACAGATACATTTCCTGACTCGAATGGCGAGGATGACGAGTGGCTGGAAGTGCAGAAGGTGCAGACGAGGTAACCTTTTGCAACAATAGAAACTGTGATGAACTACTGTGGGATCTGTTCTTTGGCTTACAGTGTCTTGCATAGCAGCAGATCTTTTGTTAATCAGCACTACGCAGCTCTACACTTGTATCCCTACCATATCCGTTCTATAGAATGTGTCTTGTGCTTCAATACTGATCATCTAAACTCTTCCCTAGTCCTTCAACTTGGTAATAGTTTCTTAAATGTCTTCGAGCTAGTGAATCATTTGTTTGGCTGTGTGAGTAATTCTTTTTGTTTTCATCTTTACGTGACCTCTGTTTTATGGATTGCTAATTTGCTACTTATTGCTGATTAATGTTGGTCAATTTGGTAACCTGTGTTGGGGCTAACAGCCTCCGAGAAAAAAAGTTCCACCATATTGGCGAATCCTCAAGTTAGTGCACAAGAAATAAAGGATGTAAGGACACCTAAAATAACATAAGGCACTGAGTGGATATTTTCTGTTAATAAAAGTGGAAATTCAAAACATAAACCTGGACACTTGGTATGTCAGCTTTAGAACTTGTCAGATTGTACTTGTAGGAATTTTGTCTGGGCTGTTTATTACTTCACTGTCTACACAGTTACAAAATAAACCAGTGGATGATATCAATTATTTTTGTACAGGATAACCCCGTTCAGGAATACTGAGATAGATAAATGGCAGAGGAAAACACAGGTCACAACTGGCGCTGCTGCACTGAAAGGAAAGTTGCACGCATTTAATCAGGTCGGCTGAATGCCTTCTCTTAGTTTGTTATCGTGGAACAGGCCTATAGATCTAAAAGGCTAAAACCTTTGCTTTGCCTTGTTGTATGAGAACAGAACATAAGTGACCAAGTTGCGGGTTACATGAGAGACCCAAGCAGGATGATTAACAGGATGTACTTGCTAAAATCCGATGTTGGTGTATTTGGAGAGGTATTTTAGATGCATCTGTTTATAAAGGGCTACAAGTCCTGTTTCTACTTCTAATTTATAATGATTAATTTGTGAGCATTTTCATTCATTTTACAGATTGCAGCAGAGCCTGCTCCTACTGTGGAGGTTTGACCAATTCTTCATTCTTTACTTGGAATTATTTCAAGCTTGCATGTCCCTCATTTGTTCTGTTCAAATTTTTTTTTTGGAGTCTATAGTTCAGTTTAGTTCATTTATTTCATTGAGCCAAAAATTCATGTATCTTTGGTTATCTATCTATTACCACTGATTAAATAAAACTAGTTTTGGGGTATTTCCACAGACATGACTACACACTATGTTTAGTGCACTTGTGGTCTCATATGTCTGTCCCTTGTTGTAACTCAGGGGAAGAATGTGGAAGGTGATGCTGAACTTATTGACGATTCTGAATTTTATCATCAACTTCTAAAGGAGTTTCTCGAGTCATGCGATGCAGGAGCATCTGGTTAGTGCATATCCAACTACTCCACAACTGCACTCGTTGTTTTTGCGCTGAATTTGCGTTGATGAACCGTGCTGCTCTAAACAATGCTTGCAGAGTCTGCATTTTATGCTCTAAGAAAGAAGCAGCAGAAGAAGAGAAAACTCGTGGATCGCCGCGCTTCAAAGTGCAGAAAGATACGGTACGCTAGTTACTTTGTGTGTAGAGTTGATTTTTTCGTCCCTGCATCTGGTATTGACATCTTTTTATGCGGTTCTCTTTCAGGTACAATGTCCACGAGAAGCTTGCTAATTTCATGGCCCCGGTTCCTATGACTGTCCCTCCAATGGCTTCGAAACTCTTTGAGAATCTGTTTGGGATGGGCAACCAGAAGTAGACCGCAGTCTGATTTGAGTTATGATCTGAAGTTTTGACAGCCATGAGAAGGTTCAGCTAGCCTTTTTTTTTTCCTTCTGTATCTTTAAAATTGCAATATGTAATGATGATACTCCTAGAAACAGTGAAGCAAAATTGTTGAATTGATTGTCCTGAAAAGTGCATTTCTGAGACGTTGTGGTACTTTGTGCCTGTGGCAGTTGATGTAATTTTGATTGCTGATGCGTCTGAGATGTTGATCATTAACTTTCTTGCTCTCTGTCAACTAAATCTACGAATTCGCTGTGGCTTGCATGTTCTGTGTCAAATGAAATTAGAACCAGCTGTTTGCTGTTATCCCACACAGACGGGACGGCGGAGTGTGGCGCGGACAAGGGGCATATGAGGGCGGCTGCCCCCTCGGCCTGCTGATTCTGGTTTGCTGGGATCCCAGTGTTGAAATGCATGGTCATTGGTCAAGCACCTCCACTCTCTCGGTGATCTGCACTCCACACTGTCAACCGGGTGACTCAACACATACTTGATGCTCGTGCAACTCTAGGGTTGAAAAGGGATGGAAACATGCGTTATCGTTTTTATTTCCTCCTGTGTCGTCGGTTTTTATTTCCTCCTATGTCGTCGGAATTGAAAAGAAAATGGAAAACTTCGAAAACAAACACGAAATTGGAAATCATCTACTCCCTCGGTCCTAAAAAGGATGTCTCAAGTTTGTTTGAATTTGGATGTATCTATATACTAAATAGTGTCTAGATACATTCAAGTTTAAACAAACTTATGATATCTTTTTTAGGACGGAGGGAGTAGATGAATATGGAGTAGATATGAGACGAATTTTGTCGGAACAAAATAGTGGCATAATATGATTATCTCTACACCAAAAGTAATATATAATAAACAAAGAATAGCTCACAACTTTGACAACCAACAATTAAACATAAAGTAACACACATAATTCAATACTTCGACAAGCACATAAGTTCACATAAACAGTTTCACATAAATATTAAGACACTCACTTGATTAGTTTATAGCAAGGGAAATCACTAACGCAAAGTACTACTTTCGTACATAGGCCTGCCTGGTTATATTTCTTAAATGTTTCCGTATTTGTTTATCTGAAATTTTATTACTATTTCCATTTTCGTCAGAAATGGCTCACTCGTTTTACTTTTCCATTTCCGTTTAAAATATTCCATCTCAAATTACTTTTCCGCAAAATGATGTCTTTATTTCTATATTTAGCCCTATGTTTCTTTTTTCTTTGGAAACACGAAAGTTTTCTTACCGTTTTCAACCCTAATCAACTCCCACGCACCATCGGTGAATCCTATTTGTTGCCCAAGGTGGGGTTTATCAGATTTTTCAAAATCTAAACATTTATCAAATTTGAACATTTTTAAAATTTAAACATTTTAAAAACTGAGCTTTTTTATTTCTGTAAAAATAGGAAAAACATAAATGAAATGAAAAAAGAAACCGTATCTGTTACCTGGCCGTATTGGGACTGCCCATCAAGGCGCTGCTTCAGTCGGCCCTGCACCATGGGCCATCCGTTGCCCAGTGATGCACACCAGTTTGGGCTAGAAAACCAGTCTAGCGGGCACTAAAGGTAAAGACTAAAATCCGATCTGGGCTTGGTACAGGATTTTCCCGGCGGGAACTCAGCCCACGTCCTTTCGGGCTAAAGTTTGGTTAGGCAAGGCCGCCGGTTTGTCCAACAGCCCGTGCGTGCCTACGCCGCCGCCTCCCTCGTCCAGCTCTCCGTCGCCGCCGATCTTGGCTCATCCTCCGGCGACTTATGTCGGCGGCTTTGATGCCGGTGACGGCGCCGGCTGAGCGCGACGACTCCTCCACCAGCGGGGAGGAGATCGCGTACGTTAGTTACGGCGGGGAGCAGCACCTCCCGCTGGTGATGTCACTGGTGGACGCGGAGCTCAGCGAGCCCTACTCCATCTTCACCTACCGCTACTTCGTCTACCTCTGGCCTCAGCTCACCTTCCTCGTACGCCTTTGCGCTCTCCTTCTCGTGCTGCTCAAAGTTTGTGGGTTTGGGGTATTCCTGATGGTTTCTTGTTTTTCCGGGGGGATTCGTCGGAAGGCGTTTGATGCCAAGGATGGTAAGTGCGTGGGGACAGTGGTCTGCAAGATGGGGGAGCACAGAGGCGCCTACAGGGGTTACATCGCCATGCTCGTCGTCCTCAAGCCCTACCGAGGCCGAGGAATCGGTGAGTCAACTTAGATTCCTAAATATGTTCTTTAATTTTCTTTCTAGTTCAGTGAATCTTGCTATGTGTGAATGTCTAAGGTGCTAGTATTGACTTAGTGAGGTTTATTGGAAAGGCAATCTTGCTTACGATGCTGTCCATAGATAATTTGCTAAGTCTTAGAGATCTTACTTCTGTATATTTTACTTAAAGGTTTCATCTTGTGTAGTGTATGTAACTGTTTTGACTCTGTTTACTCTTGTATAAGGGTGTGGCCTTTCGTTCTTCATGTTTTTGCACGGCTGCAATGTTCAATCCTATAGTTGGAAGACATGACTAATTGTTATGCTTCCCCAAAGAAACGAAAGGCTAACTTGTTAAATAAGCATTTGATTCATTGGAATGTGCAGTTTTGCTTGTTTCCTTTAGTATTTTAGATATACGCATTGTGCTTGATGTGAAAAGTCTCCAAAATTTTCAGCTTGAGTTGATTGATCTGGTTTGAATGGGAGCAACCTTTATGCTTGGATTTAGAGTTTATCTGCTTGGTCTGTCTCAAAAGGAAGCATTTTACTCTGCTTCCTGTTATGTGCAAAGTAACTAGTACAGTTTCTGAATGCGCCTTGTGCTCCGCAGAAGTCCATCAGAGAGATTTATTGCTTAAATCCCTCGTATTCCGAACATGTATATGTGCAACTATAATTAAATAACATACCGACTCGCAGACTGCGAAAAGTACAGTTTTTTTCCCAGTTCGGCCAACAAGTGATGGTGGAGAGGCAAGGTCTTTTATCTATGTAATAATCAACCACCTTCCAAGATTACCATATTTTGTTTCCGCACAATCAGTAGGACCTCTGCCTAGTCATTACATAGAAATATAATTGGCTAGTTAACAAGGGAAACCTGCCGAAAACCTTGGATTACCTTGTGTTGAAATGTTTATGTTTGTATGAGATCATATTTCTTTTTCTTGTTATGTTTGGACAAGTTTGCATCGTTAGTTGTTAGGACTAACAGGAGTTCCTCTTCCTAATCTAGCCTTTTTTTTTCTTGATCACTCTATATGCTTTCCCTGTATGTTGTAAGATTGCATTTGGTTTAACATTACCATATGAACATGGTTGGTTAGCATAGTTTTTTCTGATTTTATATCCAAACAATCTTTTTATTTGCAGTTAGTTTAATATGAAAAAAAACTAGACAAACAAGGCAGTAACACCTCGTGGCAGTGGCAGACGCAGCTGAAAAATACAGGATGGGCACGGTAGAGAAAAGCCAACTAAACAGAATTCTATATAGAAGATTAGAGATAATAGTAGAAATTTTGTAAATTCAGGGTGGGCCACGGCCCACCCCACCCACCTCCTGCGTACGCCACTGCCTCGTGGCACTGTTTAAAGAAGAACGAGCTTGACACCAGCCCCTCTGGGGAATAAGTTCTCACTTGTAGGATCGAACCCAGGTGGGCGGCTGGTGTTGGAATGATGTTGCTTGTGTCTTAGCACTTACCAATCTTAGTCCATTATATGAGTAGGTTTTGGAATGCATTTATGATTTTCTTTCAGAAAGAAGCAGCTATGTTATGTATTTCGTTGTGCTTGTTTGACTTTAGGTCTACTTCAATTGCAGAAAGAAAAGGCACATTTGCTTTTGTTTGATGCTGTTATTTCTTGACAATTGGCATGTATTCTCATGCTCTTTTCTCTTGAACGATCTAATCTTTTTTGTTAATTGCAATTCAAATGTGCATCATTGTTTACGTGAACTCAGCAAACTTTGTTGGCTTTCTGGTGTTCCGTAGTGAACTTATATCTGCACCAATTTTCGTATACTGAGTTCTTAAATAGATGGAATTATAAGCTAGTTTAGTTTCTGGAAAATCAGATACAATGTGTTGTTGCTTGGACAGACAATTGAGTGAAGCTTCTTAGAGCCGTAGTTCTTCTAATATTCTAATGTGTACCACATAGGAGTTATCTTTTTTGTCAACTTGTTACATCGGAATCCTCACAATTCCAACCTTACAGTTTAACTCATTATGTGTGTATTCAGCTGATCTTAATCAGCTAACCATATGTTTTTTCATGATGCAGCAACTGAGCTGGTTACTAGATCCATTCGGGTAATGATGGAATCTGGCTGTGAGGAGGTAATTATACTACATTTCGGCTAGTCCTTTCAACTTTTCCTTTGATTCTGAAATTTTGACATGTGAGAAAACATATCAGTTACGTATATATATAATTCAAATACTTTGACTTTTTACCGACCTAGTGATCTTACTTTCCTCGAGCCTATAAGCCACAACTATCTTACTTTTTTGTGTCGTTATCTAACTTGCTTGGTATATCGATGGTTCAAAACCTCTTTGAAAAAGAAAAGGGAAACAAGGATGACTAGATTATCCTACAGTTACCACAGTAATACATTTTGCCTAATCATGTAAACAACTAAATTATTTGACATGTGACTGGTGCTTGCAATGCAGGTGACGCTCGAAGCTGAAGTTACAAATAAGGGTGCCCTCGCTCTGTATGGTCGCCTTGGCTTTATCCGAGCAAAGAGGCTGTACAGATACTATCTAAATGGTGTGGATGCCTTCCGTCTCAAATTATTGTTTCCATGCCGGGATCTTGGTCTGCATCCGATGATGATGGGTGACGGAAGAGATGAACAACACATGGATTCCCCTTACTTGTGATAATACCTTGCTCAGAAAAGTGGAATTAGATGGAAACCGAATCCGTTTTTATTTTGTGATCTTTTTCTCGTTTCATGCTTTTATGGCCCTCATGACATGTAGCTCGAGTGCAGATTTACAGCATCAGAGCACAACTGCTGGTAATTTTTGGAATTCAGAAAATGCATCTAAAAGTGTTAAAAATTCTGAATAGATTTCCACGTGTATACGTGGGAACACTAATTTAACTCCAAATGTTGTAAAACAGTATTGTTCTTTGATGCCTACAGAAATTAAAAACCATGATATGCTAAAAAGCAATTATATGTGCATTCAAATACCTTTCCCCACGGCTAGCAAAATTTGTGGTTTTGCATGGTGGTACTGCATCATAAGCATCCAATACTCGTGGTGACCCGGATGAAAGTGTTGCCGTTTCACTCTTATTTACTTTTTCTATCTAATTTGTTTTCAAACCGTTCTATTTCTGTTGACAAAGGTCTATTGAACAAATAGAATTTGTAGATAAAAAAATAGATAGATAGGTCTCTTTAGTCCTCACTCTATATTTGATTTTTCTGGTCAGAGATTTGCTCCCTTCCAACCTCTGGGTCTTGTGCTTGGGTGAAAACCTAGATCTAGCTAGCCACTTCACTTATTGGGTACTGGCTTCTCTCTCCACCAATGGAGATCGTGTACTGCCTTGTGTCGTGTTCGCTAACCATACATTGTGTGGTCTTTGGTTCAGTTCTCTCTTGAACTTGGGTCAGGTTTCTTCTTCCTTAGAGCAGCAACAATGTACCGGCGCTTGTGTTCACATGACAACCCTAGCTAGTAGAAACAGCCGCCGCCTCCCTCTCTCTTATCAAAACCTAGCCGCCTCCACCCTCCTCCTCCATAGTCGGTTCCCCCTCCTCCGGCCGGCCTCGCCGGCGCCCGGCGCCGGGAGGAGCGGGGAACTTGATCTATGAGTTGAGTCTTTAATACAAGTAGTATTTTCAATAAATTAGATTAGGATTTTGCTGCTTCTTTTTGGTCTCCACATCGATGAAGATGGCATCGTCAACAATAAGTGTTCTCCAACCCTTCGTTCGACAACGGGAGTTTCTTCTCGACGTCAATGGTAGAGTTGGAAGATCAAATTTCTTTAGGTATGGGTTTTTCACATTTTACTTCGTTAGATCGATATTGGATTTTTTTATTGGTTGTCACGAGGAGGTTTGTCCTTGCAATATCTTTCCCGGTTGTCACATTCTCGACAATGATGATTCGTACTCTCGGCTCTCCAACGACATCAACAAGGCTGTTCGATTCGTCTTCCCTGAAATACTGATGTTGGTACTCTTGCCGATGTTGGATGATTACTCTAATAGCTACGTAGGCTTGTCACTGCGGCTCAATTAAAATTATGAAAGAACCCTCATTGTATTTTTACAGGTCTATGGTTTGGTACCTATTGTTAGATGTATATATTTGTATATTGTAGTTTCCCCATAAGTTAGGGGGCTTCCTGCATATTTGCACCTGTACCTGTACTATATATTGTGGACTTTGGCCCCCAGAGGAATACATGTTGCATATTCCTGACACCTATGTCTTTTTTTATGCGTCTGCCTTCAGAAAAATATAAGATTGTGTAGGGGTTCGTAGCATGGAAAACAAAAAATTTCTACCGCATGCACACAAACAAGCCAAGATCTATCTACTAGATTGTAGCAACGAGTCGATAGAATCACTCACCCTCGAAGATTCCAAAGCGGTTAACGAGAGCAGATTCTCGTGGGTGATGTAGTCATACACTTGTCGATCTCAAGATCGCGTAGACGATCCTTCCGGCGCTGCGTTCCGGCAGCGCTTCCGCAGTCGGTCACACGTTCGGTACTCGATGAAGACCTTCCTCTCCCTTATTCCAGCAGGCAGGGGAGGTTGTAGTTCTCCCCTCGTGAATCCGGCAGCACAACGACATGGTGTCGGAAATAGAGGGAAGATCCCACAGGGCTTCGCCTAAGCCGGTGCGAGTTATGGTGGATTAGGGTTTCCCGGTGATCTAGGGTTTAGAAGACCGGGAGGAGGAGGAGGTGTCTGTAGGGGTTCGTAGCATGGAAAACAAAAAAAATTCTACCGCATGCAAACAAACAAGCCAAGATCTATCTACTAGATTGTAGCAACGAGTCGATAGAGAAACTCACCCTCGAAGATTCCAAAGCGGTTAACGAGATCGGATTCTCGTGGGTGATGTAGTCGTACTCTTGCCGATCTCAAGATCGTGTAGACGATCCTTCCGGCGCTGCGTTCCGGCAGCGCTTCCGCAGTCGGTCACACGTTTGGTACTCGATGAAGACCTTCCTCTCCCTTGTTCCAGCAGGCAGCGGAGGTTGTAGTACTCTCCTCGCGATTCCGGCAGCACGACGGCGTGGTACCGGAAGTAGAGGGGAGATCTCGCAGGGCTTCGCCTTAAGCCGGAGCGAGTATGGTGGACTATGAGAGAGGCCTTGGCGATCTAGGGTTTAGAGACACCAAGGGAGGAGGCTAGGCCGGCGGCTAGGGCTTGGGGAGGTGTAACTACCTCGGTGAACTACGCTCCTAGATACAAGCCTGGATGAGTGATAGTGGTTGAAATAGTACGGTGGGGCCCCAAAAGCCACTCACTGGTAGTCCTTTCAGACGTCCCAACCACTACCCTCTCAACGGGACTGTCAGGCGGCGTGGTCGGCGAAGGATCAACTACGTACACAAGTGGGTATGTACGCAAGCCACCATACAAGAGTACATCGAGCCACACCATCTAGAAAGAAAGGAAATATACCAACGCCATACGGCAAGATTCAAATGACTGGATAAATCTATATTTTAGGATAACTCCTCATACAACACACATCGAGTATCATGCGAGCGGCAAACAAGATCCGAAATGCGGATAAGAAGCAAATCGGCATAAGATGCCGGAGAAAATAAGCACATCCCAACTACAGGTCTCATGGATCCCGTTCCGGAATCTCTACACCATACGATCGTTGCCCATCATCGGCTTCTTCCACCCGATATCCGATCACGAGAAGGTACATTCATCCGAATCAAGAATTTATCGTGTGAGACCCTAAGAATTTTCGGCAAGTCTTAATGCCTCTAAAGGGACACACAACTGGGGTGACGAATTGCGAAAAGATGAACCCTAGCAATTCTACTGAGATAACGCTAACCATCCGCCTAACCAATGATAGGCGGATGTCCGTGAATTTAAGAACAACGATTATAATGGTAATCTCATCCGATCCATCCTCCTCCTCGCTTACCAACAAGGAAGACGAACAACCCCATCCGTTGGAAGTTTTATTAACCATTCCATGAGCGTTGCACTATTTACTAGTCAAGTTACTTAGTCAGATTAAGGCGGTACTTTAGTTATGCTTGTCTATGATCGAAAGCGTCCAAGTCGTCCATATCCGCGGACACGGCTTTGAAAGTTTTACCGGGGGTGCACCAATAGCAACACACGCTCGATCAACCTCGGAAAAACCAAATCAAAACCCAACGAGGCTTTCACGGTGAACAATCACGATTCGAAATATTTGAGGCCACCCTTGAGTACACCATAGCAAGTAAGCAAGCTTGAGACGGACTCAAGGTTTGCGTCAATGGTCATGGCGAAGCAGATCCCCAATCGGGACCTGTCGATGCGTAATCACTCCGCATCCAAAAGCGATGCGGTGTGCTCCTCGCAAATTAAATCTGAAAGTAGCATGGCATAAGTGCAGGATAGTAAAACACCTCAAACTAGTTTGTGGCCCCAAGAAATAAGACGGAATCAAGCTCGCCTGGGGGGTCCCATATACCTCCGGATGTGGATAGCGCGATAAATCAAGGAACAGGAATCAAGTACTCGGGGTCTTACGGGACACAAGTGAGCAGGAAGAACCAAATAGCAGATGTTGCTCACGGTGCCACTTTCTTTAGTTATCCCGAACTACTCGAGTTAAGTTGTTTAGGTACCTCGTTATCCAACAGACACTCACATACCCTACACATCTTTGTTCTCACGACTTTGGCTCAAACAACTCCTACGAGTGGCTCATGGGATGGAGGAAACAAGCTTGGTGGGGTTTAAAAGTAAAGGCTATGCATACTTGGGATTCAATTTAATGCAATCGACTCTATGATGCAAGAATAAGATAGAGGCAATAGGTCTTGTATGTATGCAAGCATGTGGTAGTGCTTGCACAGTATCTCTGTTGAAGCAAAGGACGGTTCAGGTAGTGCTCACGGTTCTCTTGATACTGACCCTCGGTGTCTATCCGAGAAAAACCAAACAAACAAGGCCAACATGAATATAGAGCACAAGCATATGAATAAGATGCGTCAAGCAAACAATCATGCCATGATGAATGATGCACAATTTACATGGCAAGTAAGGTAGCATGGCATGGTGAGGTGTGGTGGACAAGAAAAATAACATTTAAGTGGGTTTTAGTCACATTTCGTTGCCATAACAGTTGTTGTGCAAATATATTTATATGATGCATGCTGCAATTGAAGTCATGGATAGCATAAACAGAAAGGTCTCGTCGAGCTGATCATTTTAGACATATCATTTGCTTAATTTGGAGTTTTAAATCAAAAGTTATGAATTATTGAAAATCCAGTGGCAATTGTGTAATTTAAACTAAACTTGGAATTTTACTTGTGCAAAAGTCAAAATAGATGGCATATTTGGAATCCTCTCATCTTGCTGATATTCAAACATATATCATTTGTCAAATTTGGATTTACCATTGCAAAGTTATTCAAATCTGAAATTTATTTGAATTTTAGATATTCAGAAAAGATTTAAATAAACTAAACAGACTCGGTCAAACTTTTTACACCGGGTCAAGGCTAGCTCAAGCCAGCGGTGGGGACAGGCACACCTGGACCCACATGCCGTGGATAGGAGAGGCGGACCTGGTTGAGCTCAGAAGCCAGGGCCTTTTCATAAAAGGCCAACGACTGACAGAGGCCAAGGGACTGGGTTGAGGCGTTGGCAGAGGGACTAAAGTAGAAAAGCGTCGGGGGTGGTCAGTGACGAAGGTCGAATCTGATAACGTGAGATTCAGAGACTTGCGTCGAGCTTGGCGAGCGATTCGTCGAGAATCAGGAGATGTCTCCAACATCGAAGTTGGAGAGGGAACATCTCTCTACAGGGTCCATGTTTAGGGTGTTGGCGGGGGAGGGCTGTGGCGGAAGGGGCAAGGGAAAGAACAGAAGCAAAAAGGTGGTCATGGCTGAATATCTGCACCCGAGGCGAGCTAGATCGATCGATCTTGCGAGGAAGAAGGCGAGAGCTCTACTGCGAGAACGGAGATGATGCAAAAACGAAAAACGTAGAGGGTTGATAGATCTCGAACTTTGCTTAAAGAAGTTTTGGCTAAGGAGGGCTGGGCTGTTCGGGATCTACGGCGAAACAGAGAGCACGCTGCAGGTTGATCTTTGTCGTTCGAGACACGGGTGCGCGGGCGGTAGTGCGCGCCGCAGCGTCGGCCTCCGGCGCGTGAGGCAGCTAGTGCGTGCACGGGAGAGCGAAGGCGTGCCAGGGGAGAAAGGGAAGGCGTGGCTCACAGCGGAACGTTGGCGGGGCTCGCGGTTGACGGCGACGAAGGGCGCGGCGACAGCGTTGTCCACGCCCGAACCTTGGCGTCCAGGCTCCTCGCGTCCTGGCGCTTGAGCAGCGGCGGAGAGCTCCAGCTAGCTGTCGTAGCCTTTCCCCCGTCCCCGCGTGGTCCTGACGTTCGTGGAGATCAGCGGCGAGGCGCGAAGGATGGCGACGCCATGGGGCGGTGGTGCGGCTGTGCCTTGGGGGAGAGATGGAAGGGAGAAGGGGAACTGTGCCTGGTTGGCTTGGTGGCGTGCTGGGGATAAGAAGAGGAGGGAAGGGTGATTGGCGGAAGCGGCCACTGCTCGCCGCTTGCTTTCCGTCGCCGCAGAGAGAGAGGAGGATCGAGGCTATGACGGAGGAGGAGAAGAAGAACAGGGCCTTGACGGTGGAGAAGTCTTGGGCGGAAAAACGAGTTGGGCGGGAGGCTGGGCGGACGGTCTGCACCTCACAGGCTGCTGCGGCTGCTTCTCTTTCCCCTTTTTTTATTCCTTTCTCTTTTCTTTTTGTTTGATTTGCTTGTGTTATTTCTATTTCAAATACAAACTAGCTACTGATTTCGAATTCTTTTGAATCTGGCACAGGAGATTTGAAAGAGAGGGAGGTCTGACTAAGAGGAGGGAAAAGAGGGGGCCACTTGGGTTGTGGTAGACTAGGTGGGGTTTAGGGTTTTAGCTAGGAAGGTTATGGGCATGGGGGTATGGGTCCATGTTAGATGGGTTTAGGGTTGACAGCTAGAGAGGAGAGGGAGAGGGGTAGATGGTAGCTAGGGTTTGGGAGCACCAATAAGAGGTGGCAAAAAGAAAAGGGAAGAGGGATGTTAGGGTTTGGTTTT
Organism: Avena longiglumis; assembly: GCA_030063025.1. Lineage (NCBI taxonomy): Eukaryota > Viridiplantae > Streptophyta > Magnoliopsida > Poales > Poaceae > Avena > Avena longiglumis. The sequence continues at coordinate 183,509,711 of CP125974.1, read as the reverse complement.
AGCCAAACAAGGTGGTAGTTTTTAAAATATGGTCCAAGAGATCCAAAACAAGGAGCACCTAGTTGTTATTTAAAACCAAGCTCCTACTAAGCATAACAGAACAAACCCAAAAGAAGAAGGCCAAGGGTTTTGGTTGCATGGCCCATGCATAACTAGTAATGCTAGGTTCTATTTTGTGAAAACAAAATAGGTGTGCATGGCATTTATTCATATGCATTCCAAAATGTGGACAAGGCCAAGCAAAGATTTATGGGTGATTCCAACCAACTAATCATGAGCCAGAGATAAACAACAAAATGCCAAGCTCAGAATAATTTTTTTTTTGACTATGAGACTGTGAGGCAAAAGCCCCACAGCAATTTATTAATAATAAAAACAGGAAACAAAGAAGTCAAAAAGAAATACTTACAAGTGTCAAGATTAAAGAAAAAGACAAAGACTACTACTAGAACTACTAATTACAAGCAGGATCAATAAGCATGTCTTGATCCCTAGTGTAAACCTTCTACCCAATCTATCAGAGAAGCTCTCCATTTCTTCTTAATCCTGTATTTAAGCAAGTTGATATCATGAATAAATCTTGATTTCCATTGTGCAAAAGATGGTCTCTGATGATTAAAAATTTTATCATTTCGAATTAACCAAATATTCCAGCAAGCAGTGATCAAGACTTCCATGAAAACTGATGTCCAAAAGATCTTTTAGCTTTGCAACAATCAACGCAAATCTCCAAGAGGTAACCAAACAATCTGTAAGTAATTCCAAATCCTAGCACTGAAATTGCACTCAAAGAAAAGATGAGATCTGTCCTCATATGCCTGGAAGGGCACAGTTCTAATGTGTATCATCGAACGGTCCAATGTCTCCTTTGCAACAAATCTCTGGTGTTTAATCTGTCCTTCAGAAGTAACCAAGCAAACACCTTAGTTTTCATGGTACAACAAGATTTCCATAACCAAACATAAACCTGAGGGGCCATTATATTTTCGAAAATGCACTTGTAGAATTTACTTGGGGCATAATTATCCCCCCACCTATAAGTCCAAACATCCTTCTGTGCAGAAAGTGGATTAGCAACCATCACATTCTGAATCTCTCTCAATTCCTCAAAAGCCTCAACAGATAGAGGCAGATAGAATAAATCATGGATATTCTCAGAAGAATAAACCTGAGCAGCAGATAAATTTTCATTGAGCACAAATGAGAAAAGTTTTGGGTATCTTTCTTTTAAAGGCCTGGTAGAACCATTTAGTTCCCAATTATCTGACCAAAACAGAAAAGAATCCCCACAACCCTGGTGCACTGCAGCCACCCCTCGAAAGTTATCCACTTGTTTCAAAACATCTTTCCACCAAAAGGAACCACATAAGTTTTCAGCATGAGGCACCTTATCAGTGTAATAAGCATGTTTCACTAATTTGACCCAAGGTATATCGTTGCTATTATAATATTTATCCGTAAATTTAATGAGCGAGAGATGCATTCTTCTTCCGAAAATCTATAACACCAAGTCCTCCTTTTTCCTTGGGCAACAGAGACAATGTCCCATCTCGCCAAGGCAGGCTTTGGCTCATCATGTTTCTTCCTCCAAAGACATTGCTTGAGTATGCGATCTAGTTGCTTGGTTAAGCCTTTAGCGAGTTGCAAGGAACTTAGAAAGTGTAACGGCATAGAAGACAAGGCGAGTTTATGAGTTGTAGTCTAGCCCCCTGAGATAAGAAACTAGAGCTAGAGGTGAGCTTCCTTTCAAGTCTGCAAACCAACGGTTGCATTTCAGCTATAGTGGGTCTAGTAGTACCCAAAGGCAGCCCCAGGTAGGTAAAAGGCATAGACCCCACAAGACAACCAAACTCATCAGCCAGCTCCTTCACCTGGTCATCAGGAACATTAATTGGAACCATCATAGATTTGCTATAATTAATTTTAAGGCCAGTGGAAAGTGCAAATTTATGCAATAAGACCTTGAGAGCCCTAAGTTGAATCATATCAGCAGGCATAATCATCAAAGTATCATCTGCATATTGTATTATTGGATAATCATTCTCATTGGTGACAATAGGCAAACTGATACCATTTGAGCATAAGAGCTCATTTACTGCAGATTGTAGCAAATCAGATCCCAATGTATATAAAATAGGGGACAAAGGGTCTCCCTGTCGAACACCTCTCTTGCATTTAAACTGTTTGCCAGGAATTCCATTAAGCAGGATAGAAGAGTTTCCAGATGACAGGATTGCTTTCATCCATCCAATCCAAACCGAGTTAAAACCTTTGTGCTTCATAATCTCCAAAATGGCCTCATGTTCAATGGTATCAAAAGCCTTGGCAAAATCCAATTTTAATATAATGATAGGTTTCTTAGAAATATGACAGAGAAACAAGTACTCAAAAGACCAAGCCAGACAGTCCTGAATTGACCTACTCCTTAGAAACCCATATTGATTCTTGTGAATACAAGATAGAATCTTATCCTCGATCTATTGGCAACAAGTTTAGTTAAGAACTTGAGGCATACATTGGTTAGAGAGATTGGCTGAAGTCATTAACCTCAATAGGGCATGCTTTTTAGGAATCAAAGTAATATATGATCCATTAATATTCTCAAGTTTCAGAGTGCCCGTGAAAATCCTTAGCAATTTGATAGAATTCAGATTGAATGATAGGCCAACATCTCTTAACAAAAGTCCATTAAATCCATCCGCCCAGAGCACGGTCAATGGGCATTGAGGTCACAACCTCATCCATCTCCTTCTTAGTAAAAGGAACAGTCAGATCATCCAACCCCTCCACTTTTGGTAAGAGATTACATAAATCAAATTGCATTGAAATCCCCTCAGAACATCCCATCTTATCTTTATAAGACTGCCAAAGTAACGACCATAGACTCATGATCGTAATGTTCCACCCCATTCTCATCTCTTAAGGCGAAATGGCATTCCTTCTAAATCTTTCAAGAGCCATAGCATGGAAGAATTTAGTGTTATCTTCACCTTGTTGTATCCATCATGACTGCACCTTTTACGCCAGTAATTACACTCTGCCAGTAATAACCTGTCTAGGTGCACCTTCACAATTTTCCTGAAGTTAAACTCAGTACGGAACAGTGGTCTAATCTCTTCAAGAGAGTCAAAATAAAAAATGACTTCATTGCCTTTTTTGATGAGCCATTTTAGTTTAGAGAGACTGGTGTGCCATTTCCTCAGATCATATCTCAGAGTTTTAAACTTATCCACTAGTACAGCTGAGCTATAATCTTTAAAAGACTTCTTACTCCATGAAGAAGCCACACAATCAAGGAACCCAGGTAGATCCACCCAAAAGTTGTCAAATCTAAAAATCTTTGCTTTAGGTATATTGGTGTCAATATTAATCACACAGGGAGTATGATCAGATCCATTTCTAGCCAAAGGTAGAACCATAGAATTAGGATAAACAGAGACCCAATTTGTGCTAGTGAAAAACCAGTCCAACTGTTCAAGCAAAGGTGTTCTTTGCATATTAGACCAAGTATAAGCCCTACCTTTCAAAGGCAATTCAAGCAGACCCAGATGCCCAATGATCTCATTAAAAAGGAACATGTCATTTAAATCTCCACCCGGTCTATTTCTGTTATCAGGTGCTCTAATAAAGTTAAAATCCCCAATAATCAACCAATTCTCATCTGAGGGAATATTTAAATTATATAGCCATGAAACAAACAAATCTCTTTCAACCCCAGTACAAGGTCCATAAACAGAAACAAGTGTCCAGGCATCATTATTATGAGATGATGTGAATTTGATGATCACACCAAAACGCTGGGTATCAACCAAAATGCCATTAAAAATTGCAGAATTCCATAAAATAATAATCCCCCCAGATGCACCAACAGAGGGTGCAAAAGAAAAATTATCAAACCTCTTGGGACAAAATTTTCTAATAAATCTCCAGTCAAAAGATTCACATTTGGTTTCTTGCAGACAAACTATATCACATTCACTTTCATTAATCTTGTTAAAAACTGCTCTTTGCCTCACTTCAGCATTAAGACCTCTCACATTCCAACATAAAACCCTCCATTTCCTTTTGGTGATATGATTCATGAAAAACAAGGGCTAAAATAAAACACCACTTGAGACATAGTTTCAAGTACCATAGAACCACAGACCACTGATACGGATAGAGAAATAACGATTATCTTGAATAGTCATATACAACACGGACCCACACTTGATAGGTAGCAGACTTGAGAAGCGAGACAAGGTTCACAGTAAAGACAAACAGACTGTAAAGTACCATTTATGGATAATGGTCTAACCCTCCAAAAGCAATTGCCTACACATAGCTAAACTTTGTCCACCTTGTCATCAGGATTGGCTTCAAGCTTCTCCTTCGTGAGATCCTGGATCAATGCCAAGTGAGACCCTCACTGCAAAATATGTAGAGGTGTAACCGGCAAAGGCACCTCATTAGACTGATCAGTGCCATCTTCCCCCCCAGTACTTGGATCAGATAAAAGTGGTACAATCAAAGCCGCACGACCACGTTTGCTGGGTCTTGGAGGTGTGTCAGAAACAGACTTTGGCCTCATCCCTTGTGAAGCAAGCAGACTTCTAGTGAATCTTCTCTCAGAAGACTGAACCACTAGCTTCTTTTTCTTCCCCACTTTTCCTTTAGGAGTAATCTCACCAGTAGCCAAGAAAACTGGTTCCCCTTGAATAGGCTGCATCTTCAAGGTGGACTGAATTTCAACAAGCTTTTGTTTGTAAACCCTTGTAACCTTGTCATTGGAGGGCCTATTATCACCAATTGGTGTTACCCAATCATGTTGAAACAGATCAGTCCATGGAAAGAAAGCTTCAGACCAAGATCTCTTAGCTTTTAGCATCTGAAAAGGAGATGTCTGCATTGCTAAAGGGAGCTTGGAGGACAGGTACAAAGGTAGCATTCCATCAAAAAACCTTCTCCATAACATATCAGGAGGCAGGTCCCACAGTATGAAGTACCTGACCCACATGCAGAAAATCATAGAAAGCTTGGTGGGGTCCAAGAGGTCCCATAGGGTTGTTATTTGCCATTTGCCCCAGAGCCAACTGAAGTTCCTGCCCAACAGGAGCCACCTCAGAAGAGTTTGCATCTATAGAGTCCTCAACAACAATAGACTCTGTGAATCCCGAGCTTCTGTGCCTCTTCCATATTGTTTTGATTCTGGATTTTGCCCATGAGCCTCATGATTCCCATTATTATCTTGCCAATGCGCATGGTCCCAATTTCAGGAATTGAGGTCCCACCCACATATTGTTGTTGATGACTAAATTTCGGGTAAGGGTGAGGGTTGCCATCGGGGCATCGATCCACATCGAGGCGGATTATCAGCAAAATGAGCCGAGAGAATGAAAGCAATGCGATCAAGATTCAATAACCCCTCCCACCGAGGCAAATTTCCCAAAGTACACATCACGAGGCACCAAAGGTGAAGGAAAAGAGGCATAAACAAGGACTCTATCCTTGATTGGGTCATTACTATTCGATAGTGAAACTTCCGAAGGTGGAGACGGCATTAGCAATGTGCACATCAGTTACATGCTGGGGCACCCCAAAAACATCAGCCAACCATGTCGAAAACCATGTTCCGCTCTATGAGTCTCAGTATCATCGGAGAAAACAAATCTGACAAAACTACCATTCAACTGATATTGCCCATGGTTAACAAGAGCATGCGCAGCATTGGGACCATTGAGTTGGAAAAGGCCAACACCAAAGACACTAGGCTGATCCTCAACAACATGGCGATTCAGCCCCAATCATAAATTGATGTACTGATTTCTCCAATGATCCACAGGCAGCGTGCCTTGGTTCCACAATGGCCACCACCCAAGATTGATGCAGGGGAGTTGGGTCTTGTTTAGCATAGTAGAAGGAACGGGGCAACCTGGTTACTCCACCGTCAATGATCTCATGGCCCCAAGGTAGCCAGACCAAAGGATCCACTTCCCAACTCGCCATAGGAGGGCAATCTGAAGGAAGAGGGGAGGGCAGGGGCGGCGGAGAGCTCTGCGAAGGACACGCCTCAGAAACGACAATATCTTGAGAAGTTGTAACGACCGGGGTCTTTAGCACGGACTCTCCGGTCGAGGTCGGAAAAGGTAACACGGATTTTTAGGAACCCATTTTGTAGACTAGAGGAAAACGATTGAGACGGTCCGTTTAACATGACCATAATTGAAACATTGTTTACATCTAACTTGACGCTTGCACACCTCAACTTTATGGCCCATACTCAAGCATTCTGCAGTCCCAAGCTCGAAAAACAATATCATCCACAACATCCTCAAAACCCGTGGGATCCGAGTAAGTATCTTCATCAGACTCATTTAAAACAACCGATTTATTAATTGTAGGAGGGTCATTAAGGAGTGGAACAAAATCCTTAGAGACAACATCATTTAAAGCAGTCGTAGAAACTGGATCACTGTGAATATCAGGAACAATAGGAGCATAACCATGACAGGCTGGATACGATAACTCCTCAGCAAAGACAAGGCGCTTAGCAATTGAAGCATTGGATTTAATAATAGATTTAGGCTTTCCTTAGAAAGAGCTTGAATACCAAGTTGCATCCTTCTTTTGAGGGACTAATGTCCATTCCATATCGACCTCCATTTGCCAATCTTTGAATTCTACGAACCAATTAGGTCCACCCGGCCCCAAAGATGAAAGAAACATTTAAACTTGGTGCAAACATATTTCCTCATTTTGAGTATGTGAAAACCCACGACTTTAGAGGCAACACGAAAGAAAAACTCATCACGAAGCAAAGATACCTTGAAAAGCTTTCCAACCCCACCAATAACAGATTCAAGAGCCAAACTGACAGAGAGCTCATCCGATTTGAAACAAGCTCTACCAAACGAGATCACAAGAATGAAATTCTGGCCTTGTCCAAAGGGTGCACTGAGAATGGAATTTAGAGCACATCTTTGGAGAAATTAATACCATGAGAGACATTTAATTCCAACGAAATAGGAACCTCATTAAGAGAGTCGTGATGTCGGTGAACTCTGTCTTGAATCACCTTTGATGCCAAACAATCCATATCCTTGGCGAAATCGATAAGATATGACCAATCACTTTGCGTGCTCGGAAAATAGAGCTTTTCACCAATGCCAAAATTGGATCTAGGAGGAGTAAAAGGTGTCCAATATGAGAGCCCTTTGCATTGAATAGAGAGATTTTACCACTATTTGAGCACAATTCAATAGATCCATCATAAGCCTTCATTCGCCACGATTCGGATCATGTAACGTAGAATAAGTGATAGACCAACCTTTGATCCCGCCAAGATCGACCTAGTAATGTACCTGGTACAAGAGAGAGTCAATGAATCCGCAGATCCCGATCGGCACCTACCTCGGGATCCACAACCATGCAAAAGTGGTCCCCATTCGAGAGATGGAACACGATCCAACAAAAGCAACATGCGTTTGAAAAAGAACCTCCGCCCAAAGAGATCAACTCACCGAGCGAAGAGGGCGCCCAATGATCCCAAAACCCTTGGAAGTTTGCAAAGTGATCCAATTAGACCAGATGCTGATCATACCTTTCGAAGGAGTAACCTCCAGATCTGGATCCACAATGGGCACAAACGTGGCCTCCCAGCACCACGTAGGAGAGGACATCATCGCACAGAGAACTGAGGTAGAGAAGGTAGGAAGGTGGGTATCCCGGCGAGAGATCACCGGCGGCAAGGAGAGAAGAACTTACGGTGGAACGGAGAGGAGAGCCATTGTTTTCCCCGTTCCCAGAATAATTGGATGGTGGAATATAAGGTGGTGAAATATAAGGTGGTGGAGTCAAAAAGAGAGATGCCCCCAACTCAACTTGGGCATTTAAAAATTTATTAAGACCCAAATACAATATCAAAAGGCAAATACAATTAATCATGCACATGAGATAAGAACCAAACAAGAAAGGGTTTTATATGATGCTCAATGCAAGGTGGTATGATGGTATGAGCATGATATGATGATGATGCAACAATTATATGTTGGAAGTGGCCCATTTTATTATTATGACATGTAGCATTACAGGGGTTAGACAACTGGGATGCTACAACTCTCCCCCACTAAACAGGAATCTCGCCCCGAGATTCTAGGAAGAAGAAGAAGACACAAAGAGAGAAGGATGGTTGGCACGGAGTTCATCTTCACGCTCCCATGTTGCTTCATCAACAGAATGGTGTGACCACTGCACCTTGCAAAACTTGATGGACTTGTTGCGCGTCCTTCGTTCTGCGGTCTCAAGAATTTTGGTGGGGTGTTCCTGATAAGACAGATCTTCTTGAAGGTCGATTAGCTCATGATCCACGGTCTTGCCGGGGTCTTTGAAGCACTTCTTGAGCTGATAGATATGGAAAACATCATGGACTTTGAGTTTTTCCGGAAGCTCTAGTGCATAAGCGACTTCTCCTCTTCTACCACGTATCTTGAAAGGACCGATGTATCTAGGAGCCAACTTTCCTTTGATACCGAAGCGGTGTGTTCCTCTCATGGGAGTGACACGAAGGTAGACGAGATCACCAGGGGCATATATCATATCTGTGTGCTTCCTGTCATAGTTGCTCTTCTGACGACTCTGAGCAATCTTGAGTTCTCGAATGATATGCACCTTCTCCTCTCTGAGTCACAATGTCGAGCCAAACCATTCTTTCTCCTGCACTGACCAACCAATCGGAGTTCGCACTTGACCATAGAGAGCCTCGAATGGTGCCATCTTCAGACTCTTCTGGAAGCTGTTGTTGTAGGAGAATTCAGCATATGGAAGGCATTCTTCCCACTTCATGCCAAAAGAGATGACGCAAGCTCTAAGCATATCCTCCAGAATCTGATTGATTCTCTCCACTTGTCCTTGCATTGAGGGTGGTAGCGATCTTGAAGTTCAACTTTGTTCCCAAAGCTTTTGGAAACTCTCCCGAACTTTGAGGTGAAGATGCTCCCACAGTGCGAACTGATTTCAAGTGGAACCCCATACAAAGAGACAATTCTGTTGATATAGAGCTCACCAACTGAAGTCCGAAATTGTTTCTTTCTTGGGAAGAAATGAGCCACTTTAGAAAGCACATCGATGACAACAAAAATTGCATTGTTGCCCTTCTGCGACCTTGGAAAGCCGGTGATGAAGTCCATCTCTACTTTCTCCCATTTCCATTAGGAGGTTTCAATGGCTGTAGAAGACCAAATGGTTTCGATGGACAGCCTTGACTCTGCAGCAGACATCACATTCGAGGCGTACTTGGCACAATACCTTTTAACCCAGGCCACCAAGATTGTGTTTTCAGGTCCATGTACATCTTTGTCTGCCGGGATGGATAGAAAGAACCGAATCATGTGCCTCCTTGAGAACTTGGTCTCTCGGACCGGGTAGTTTGGAACAAACATCCGTGTTCAAAGAAGAGCGTTCCTTGATCATCAACATGAAAGGATTCATACTTGGTGCCAAGCTTAGAGATGAGCTTCGGTGTGCGGATCACCAAGTCGACGAGCGAATCTGTTCTTCCAAGAGAGGAGTAGCCGAAGGTTCAGAGATGCCCTTGTTCCACAATTTCGAGTTCGGTGGAATTCCTCGCACAAGAGAGGTCGCTCTTCCACCATGAGGTTGTTGACATAAGCTTTACGACTAAGCGCATCTCGCCATGACATTTGCTTTGCACAGGTGTAGTTGATGGTCACATCGAAGTCATTGATTGCTTCAATCCATCTCCTTTGCGAAGGTTGAGATCCGGTTGAGTGAAGATATACTTCAAACTCTTGTGGTCCGAGAAGATCTCACAGCGGTTACCAAGCAAGTAGTGCCTCCATAGCTTCAAAGCAAAGACCACTGCTGCTAGCTCAAGGTCATGTGTGGGATAGTTGCCCTCATGCGTCTTCAAGCGGCGAGAGGCATAAGCAACCACTGTCTCTCTTGCATAAGGACCGCACCCAATCCTTGCAAAGAGGCATCGCAGAATATCTGGAAAGGCTTGGATGTATCCGGAGGAACCAAGACAGCGTGGAAGTGAGCTTCTCTTTGAGTGTCTCAAAACTTTCTTGACAAGCGAGTCCAGTACTTCTTGCCTTTCTTGAGGAGGTCGGTAAGAGGCTTTGCTATCTTTGAGAAGTTCGAACAAAGCAGCGCAATATCTAGCCAAGCAGAAAACTCCGCACTTCCTTGACATTAGGGAGGAAGCCATTCAACTATTGTCTTCACGGTTTCGGGTTGATTGCAATGCCCTTAGCGAGATGACATGTCCCAGATATGTTACTTGAGCAACAGAACTCACACTTGAGAACTTTGCATACAAGCGGTTCTCACGAAGCTTGTTCAGACACACCGCAGTGCTCTTCATGCTCCTCCTTGGACTTGGAATAAACCGAGAATGTCATCCGGATATACCACCACAAACTTGTCCGGTACTCCATGAAAGCGGAGTTCATCAGCCTCGAGAAGGTAGCAGTGCATTGGTGAGACCGAAAGACATGACCGTGTACTCATACAGGCCATAGCGGGTGGTGAAAGCTGTCTTGGGCACATCCTCTTTGCGAATTTTGATTTGGTGATAACCACTTCTCAAGTCCGCTTAGAGAACACCACGGCTCCTGCGGTGATCAAAGATCATTTATCCGAGGAGAGGATATTTGTTCTTGATGGTTTTAGCATTTAGAGCCCGGTAGTCAACACATAGCCTATCGGTTCTATCACGCTTCTTCACAAAGATTGTTGGGCTACCCCAAGAAGAAGTCTTTGTGTTGAATGAAACCCAATTTTCTTGTTCATCAAGTTGTCGTTTGAGTTGACCAACTCGGAAGGACCCATTTTATATGGCCTCTTGGAGATAGGAGCCGTTCGGGTTCAAGCTCAATCACGAATTCAACCTCGCGATCCGGAGGCATACAGCAACTCTTGGGAAAGACATCCGGAACTCACGGACCCTGGTACACCTGAATAGCTTCCATAGCATCATTATTCAGAGCAGCCAAGGAATAGAGTCATACAGGAGTCATACTTGGAGAAAAGACTACATGGCCTTGAGGAATCTTGAGACACCGACGGCTCAAAGACAATCGATCACAGCTGCATTTGCTGTCAACCAATCCATGCCCAAAATGACATCAATGTCAGAATCGCCCAGAACAATCAAAGAAGCCAAGAATGAAGAACCACCAATCTCAATTTGGTTGCCATGGCTGATTTTAGAAGCTGCCATTGTTGCTCCAGGAGAAAGAACCATTAACTTCTTTGGAAGAGGATCCATGACTAACTCATCTCATTTGCAAACTTGTGAGACACAAATGAATGCGATGCACCAGAATCAAAGAGAACTCGTGCATGAACTGAGTTAACTGAAAGCATACCCATGACAACTCCAGGTGCGAGCTCAGCTTGAGAGGCGTTGACGCAGTTGGCACGCACAACCGCATACCCGGGCTTAGTGTTGATGTTGATAGCCCGAGGCGGTGGTGCACGAACTGAAGGAGAGCTTGATGCAGATCTTGGCGGGGGTTGAGGGAGAGCTTTGTTCTTCATTGGGCAGTTCCATTGTTGATGTCCAGGATCTCCACACGTGAAGCGAGCACCGGTGGGCGTGGGCGAGTAGCAGGGGACTCGCCAGCGCTCGAGGTAAGGTTGTTGTAGCCCCAGGAGCCGCGGTGGTGAAGTTGATGGCCTTGGCGCGTAAGTTGTAGATCTTGGTGGAGCCGGAGGCGGCGGTGGGGTGTTAGGAACCCGGACACGCTTAGAAGGAGCTGCCATTCTTGCCGAGCTTGATGCATCCTGTTATGTTTCTTGGACTCCTCGAACATCGCCTACTTGCCTCCTCTTGCGGTGCCATATCTGCAGTTCGGAAGGTTGCGGTCTTGCATGCGTGATTGCATACTTGATCGACGCATTGAGCCCTTGCTGAATCTTTTACGCTTTTCTTGTCATCGAGATACCTCATCACCACCATAGCGAGACAGGTTCATAAAGTTCCGATATAGGTGTTGGCGTTATCATTTCCACCTTGAGTTGAGGAAAGCCTCCTTCATCCTTTCCATCACAATCTACGAGAAACTGTTCTTTGAAAGCTGCAGTGAACCTCTCCCAAGTTGGTGGAACCCGGCAGCTTGCCTTCAAGTAGTTTTCCCACCATAGAGCTGCATCTCCCTTGAGAAGGTGGGTAGCACACTTGACCCACTCCTGATGGAACATCGGTCTCGAGCAACCTTGAGATCTCATGCGCCCAATCATCCGCGTCAAGAGGTCGGTCGGACACATCAAACCGCCGAGGTTGAACTTGAGGAAGCTCTTGATGTCACCACGCTTGGGAGGTGGAGGAAGTGGAGCAAACTCGTTCCTTGACGCTCTCCTCAAAGCTGCTGGTTCTCTTGCATTGCCAAAGCATTAGCTATGCTTGACAGTGAGCCAGATTCAGGAGGATATCCTCTTCATCCGGTGTGGGAGCCATCCTGTCATTGATGTAAAACTCAAGTCAGTACTATAATGGAAGATGATAATAATCCAGAATAGTACCAAGATGGAATTAACCAAGATTAAAGGATACAATTTACTGAGATGATATTAAAATATCAACAAAGCTCATAGCACCTAAAAGATATTAAGCATATCGCACACGACTGAAAAGGAGTGTGGTACACAAATATATCAAAGAAAAAATTTTCCACAAATTTCGGCATTAAAATACCAATAGATGCGCAAAATTACTTAACGAATCAAGATTAGTGACTCTACCGATTCCATATACAAAAGCGAATGATACAAGTAGTGGTATGGTCGCGACTCCATCCCGCACTCAAATCATTACTCCGCACATGAACAAGTGGAACACATATCCTAACCCCTTCTTCTCACGACGAAACCTAAGATTGGAAGCTACGGAAACGAACACCCCAAACAAGATAGCGTCGGATACAAAAGGAAGATAGATTGCGTCGGTTTACAAAAGCCTGTCGGTATGGAATGTACCAACAGTTGATAACCAAAGGCAGATAAGATAACAACTTGGATGCAACAGATAGACAAGGAATTACACCTACACACACACACATCTATGGTACTACGGAAACCCAGAACACGTGAATCCTAGTTTGAACTTTGAGAAGAGGATTGAAAACGTTGCACTTCCTTACCAGAAAAGGGTGGGTGGGAGGGTAAGAAGAAAAATGGAAGCAGTCCTACTCTCGCGTTTGTTTTTCCCTAATATACATAACTACCAAAATATTTGCTAGACTGACAACGACCGTTTGGCTGAAACCCTGAAGGTCGGGATGGCTCTGATACCAATTGTAACTACCTCGGTGAACTACGCTCCTAGATACAAGCCTGGTTGAGTGATAGTGGTTGAAATAGTGGTGGGGCCCCAAAAGCCACTCCTTTGGTAGTCCTTTCAGACGTCCCAACCACTACCCTCTCAACGGGACTGTCTGCGGCGGCGTAGTCGGCAGGCGAAGGGATCAACTACGTACACAAGTGGGTATGTACGCAAGCCACCATACAAGAGTACATCAGAGCCACACCATCTAGAAAGAAAGGAAATATACCAACGCCATACGGCAAGATTCAAATGACCTGGATAAATCTATATTTTAGGATAACTCCTCATACAACACACATCAGAGTATCATGCGGAAGCGGCAAACAAGATCCGAGTACGGATAAGAAGAAAATCGGCATAAGATGCCAGAGAAAATAAGCACATCCCAACTACAGGTCTCATGGATCCCCGTTCCCAGAATCTCTACACCATACGATCGTTGCCCACATCATCGGCTTCTTCCACCCAGTATCCGTCCTGAGAAGGTACCTGTTCATCTGAATCAAGAATTTATCGTGTGAGACCCTAAGGGTACTCAGCAAGTCTTAATGCCTCTAAAGGGGACACAACCTGGGGTGACGAATTGCGCAAAAAAAGATGAACCCTAGCAATTCTACAGATAACGCTAACCATCCGCCTAACCAATGATAGGCGGATGTCCGTGAATTAAGAACAGCGATTATAATGGTAATCTCATCCGATCCATCCTCCTCCGCTTACCAACAAGGCGGACGAACAACCCCATCCGTTGGAAGTTTTATTAACCATTCCATGAGCGTTGCACTATTTACTAGTCAAGTTACTTAGTCGATTAAGGCGGTACTTTAGTTATGCTTGTCTATGATCGAAACTGCTCCAAGTCGTCCATATCCGGACACGGCTTTGAAAGTTTTACCGGCGGGTGCACCAATAGCAACACACGCTCGATCAACCTCGGAAAAACCAAATCAAAACCCAACGAGGCTTTCACTGAACAATCACAGGATTGAGAAATATTTGAGGCCACCCTTGAGTACACCATAGCGAAGTAAGCAAGCTTCGAGACGGACTCAAGGTTTGCGTCAATGGCTGTAAGCGACAGCAGATCCCCAATCGGGGACTGTCGATACCGCGTAATCACTCCGCATCCAAAACAGTACAGTGTGCTCCTCGCACAAATTAAATACAGAAAGTAGCATGGCATAAGTACAGGATAGTAAAAACACCTCAAACTAGTTTGTGGCCCCAAGAAATAAGACGGAATCAAGCTCTGGCCCAGGGGGGTCCCATATACCTCCCGGATGTGGATAGCGCGATAAATCAAGGAACATGAATCAAGTACTCGGGGTCTTACGGGACACAAGTGAGCAGGAAGAACCAAATAGTAGATGTTGCTCACCGGTGCCACTTTCTTTAGTTATCCCAGAACTACTCAGGTTAAGTTGTTTAGGTACCTCGTTATCCAACAGACACTCACATACCCTACACATGCTGTTCTACGACTCGCCTGGCTCAAACAACTCCTACAGTAGTGGCTCATGGGATGGAGGAAACAAGCTTGGTGGGGTTTAAAAGTAAAGGCTATGCATACTTGGGATTCAATTTAATGCAATCGCGACTCTATGATGCAAGAATAAGATAGAGGCAATAGGTACTGTATGTATGCAAGCATGTGGTAGTGCTTGCACAGTATCTCTGTTGAAGCAAAGGCGGTTACAGGTAGTGCTCTGGTTCTCTTGATATAACCCACCAGTGTCTATCAGAAAAACCAAACAAACAAGGCCAACATGAATATAGAGCACAAGCATATGAATAAGATCGTCAAGCAAACAATCATGCCATGATGAATGATGCACAATTTACATGGCAAGTAAGGTAGCATGGCATGGTGAGGTGTGGTGGACAAGAAAATAACATTTAAGTGGGTTTTAGTCACATTTCGTTGCCATATAACAGTTGTTGTGCAAATATATTTATATGATGCATGCTGCAATTGAAGTCATGGATAGCATAAACAGAAAGGTCTCGTCGAGCTGATCATTTTAGACATATCATTTGCTTAATTTGGAGTTTTAAATCAAAAGTTATGAATTATTGAAAATCCAGTGGCAATTGTGTAATTTAAAATAAACTTGGAATTTTACTTGTGCAAAAGTCAAAATAGATGGCATATTTGGAATCCTCTCATCTTGCTGATATTCAAACATATATCATTTGTCCAATTTGGATTTACCATTGCAAAGTTATTCAAATCGGAAATTTATTTGAATTTTAGATATTCAGAAAAGATTTAAATAAACTAAACAGACTCGGTCAAACTTTTTACACCGGGTCAAGGCTAGCTCGCCCGGCCAGGTGGGGACAGGCACACCTGGACCCACATGCCAGCGGATAGGAGGGGGGCAGGACCGCGGGTTGAGCTCCAGGAAGCCCAGGGGCCTTTTCATAAAAGGCCAACGGACGCTGGCAGAGGGCCAAGGGGACTGCGGGTTGAGGCGTTGGAAGCGGAGGGACTAAAGTAGAAAAGCGTCGGGGTGGTCGGTATCTGAAGGCCGAATCACGGTAATGCGAGATTCAGCAGACTTGCGTCGAGCTTGGCGAGCGATTCGTCGAGAATCAGGAGATGTCTCCAACATCGAAGTTGGAGAGGGAACATCGCTCTACAGGTTCCATGTTTAGGGTTTTGGCGGGGGAGGACTGTGGCGGAAGGGGCAAGGGAAAGAAGCAAAACGCAGTCATGAACTGAATATCTCGCACCAGGGAGCGAGCTAGATCGATCGATCTTGCGAGGAAGAAGGCGAGAGCTCTACTGCGAGAACGGAGATGATGCAAAAACGAAAAACGTAGAGGGTTGATAGATCTCGAACTTTGCTTAAAGAAGTTTTGGCTAAGGAGGGCTGGGCTGTTCGGGATCTCTGGCGAAAGCAGAGCACCTGCGGAGTTGATCTTGTCGTCGTTCGAGACACGGGTGCGCGGGCGGGCGTAGTGCGCCTGCGTCGGCCTCCGTGGCGTGAGGCTAGTGCGTGCAGGGAGAGCGGCGTGCCAGGGGAGAAAGGGAAGGCGTGGCTCACAGCGGAACGTTGGCGGGGCTCGCGGTTGACGGCGACGAAGGGCGCGGCGACAGCGTTGTCCACGCCCGAACCTTGGCGTCCAGGCTCCTCGCGTCCTGGCGCTTGAGCAGCGGAGAGCTCCGGCTAGTCGTAGCCTTTCCCCGTCCCCGCGTGGTCTGGCGTTCGTGGAGATCAGCGGCGCGAAGGATGGCGACGCCATGGGGCGATGCGGCATGCCTTGGGGAGAGATGGAAGGGAAGGGGCATGCTGGTTGGCTTGGTGGCGTCTGGGGATAAGAAGAGGAGGGAAGGGTGGCGATTGTGGCGGAAAGACGCCACTGCTCGCCGTTGCTTTCCGTCGACGCAGAGAGAGAGGAGGATCGAGACGGAGGAGAAGAAGAACAGGACGGCAATTTGGAGAAGTCTTGGGCGGAAAAACAGTTGGAGGGAAGCTGGGTGACGGTCTTGCACCTTTCTGGCTGCTTGCTTCTCTTTCCCTTTTCTTTTTATTCCTTTCTCTTTTCTTTTTGTTTGATTTGCTTGTGTTATTTCTATTTCAAATACAAACTAGCTACTGATTTCGAATTCTTTTGAATCTGGCACAGGAGATTTGAAAGAGATGGAGGTCTGACTAAGTGGAGGGAAAAGAGGGGCCACTTGGGTTGTGGTAGACTAGGTGGGGTTTAGGGTTTTAGCTAGGAAGGTTATGGGCATGGGGGTATGGGTCCATGTTAGATGGGTTTAGGGTTGACAGCTAGAGAGGAGAGGGAGAGGGGTAGATGGTAGCTAGGGTTTGGGAGCACCAATAAGAGGTGGCAAAAAGAAAAGGGAAGAGGGATGTTAGGGTTTGGTTTTAGCCAAACAAGGTGGTAGTTTTTAAAATATGGTCCAAGAGATCCAAAACAAGTAGCACCTAGTTGTTATTTAAAACCAAGCTCCTACTAAGCATAACAGAACAAACCCAAAAGAAGAAGGCCAAGGGTTTTGGTTGCATGGCCCATGCATAACTAATAATGCTAGGTTCTATTTTGTGAAAACAAAATAGGTGTGCATGGCATTTATTCATATGCATTCCAAAATGTGGACAAGGCCAAGCAAAGATTTATGGGTGATTCCAACCAACTAATCATGAGCCAGAGATAAACAACAAAATGCCAAGCTCAGAATAATTGGATGGTGGAATATAAGGTGGTGAAATATAAGGTGGTGGAGTCAAAAAGAGAGATGCCCCCAACTCAACTTGGGCATTTAACAATTTATTAAGACCCAAATACAATATCAAAAGGCAAATACAATTAATCATGCACATGAGATAAGAACCAAACAAGAAAGGGTTTTATATGATGCTCAATGCAAGGTGGTATGATGGTATGAGCATGATATGATGATGATGCAACAATTATATGTTGGAAGTGGCCCATTTTATTATTATGACATGTAGCATTACAGGGTTGAACAACTGGGATGCTACAGGAGGCCCCTAACTTCGGCTAGGGCAAACCCTAGAGTGACAATGACAGTGGCCGTGGCTAGGGTTAGGGTTTTGGTGAGAGAGGTCTAGGCTAGAGGGCACCGCCCTGCCCTTATTTTATAGGTGGAGGGGGTGGCCAAGGGAGGAGGTCCTCCCCCAAGTCTCCTTGGCGCGGGTGGAGGAGAGGAACTCCTCCCCAAGTAGGTTTCCTACTCTCCCTCCACCAAGCAAAACTGCCGTTTGACTTTTCAAATTGGCGTTTGACTTTTCAAACTAGGATTTGATTTATCCCTTTATTTTGCTCAGCCATGATACCTAGTACATGATGCCACCATTCCACATTGTCATGACACATTCATGTACCCTTCCCCTCCGGAGTGCCGGACCTTCCGGGCCCTTCTAGAACATTCCCGATGAAAACATCGGAATCATTCCCCAACTCCAAAACAAGACTTTCTTTATATGAATCTTATTCTCCGGACCATTCTGGATCTCCTCGTGATATCCCGGATCCAATCCGAGACTCCGAACAACATTTAGTCTCTTACTCATCATCCATAACTACTCAACAACGAACAATAACCAATAGTATTTCCGAATGAACCACTTACATACGATACCAATTTCCCTTTGTCTCAAGTTTACTCCGAGGTTTTGATCGTCGGTATCTCTGCATACCTAGTTCAACCTCGTTACCGATAAGTACTCTTTTCTCGTTCCCGTGATATGTGATCCCTTGTGAGCCAGTCACATGCTTGCAAGCCAATTGGATGACATTCCACCGAGAGGGCCTAGAGTATATCTATCCGTCATATGGATGGATAAATCCCACTCTTGATCCATGTGCCTCAACCCATACTTTACGAACACTCAATGCCACCTTTATAGCCACCCAGTTACGGTGTGGTGTTTGATGTCATCAAAGCATCCTTCCGGTGATGGTGATTAGCATGATCTCATGGTCGAAGGAATTAGGTTACTATGTATCAGAAAGCTTATAGCAATTGAACTATTAAAATGACTTGATCTTTATGCCACGCTTATCTATAGGAGTATGTACACTATACCATTCTCCTAATGATATGATCTTGTTGTTAACAACATCTCAATGTTCATGATATGGAAACCATAATCATTTATTAACCAACAAGCTAGTATTATGAAGAGGCTTTACTAGGGACTCTAATTTAGTTTACAAATCACACAAGTATTAATGTTTCTGGTTAATACTGTTATAGCATGAATGTAAACATTTATCATAAACACAAATATATAATAATAACTACATTTATTATTGCCTCTAGGGCATGTCTCCAACACTCTCCCACTTGCACTAGAGTCAACTAATCTAGATTACATGGTAATATACCGAACACCCATGGCAGTTTGGTGTTGGTAATGTTTTGCCCTCGGGAGAGGTTTAGTCAACGGATCCGCCACATTCAGATCTGTGTGTACTTTGCAAATCTTTATGTCACCATCTTGGACATGTTCTCGAATATCATGAAAACGTAGCTTGATGTGCTTCAGCTTCTTGTGTGACCTTGGTTCTTGCGCATTGGCTATGGCGCCCATGTTATCACAGTAGATAGACATTGGGTCCAGCGCACTTGGAACCACACCGAGCTCTGTAATGAACTCCTTCATCCATATCGCTTCTTGTGAAGCCTCCGAAGCAGCTATGTATTCTGATTCAGTTGAAGATCTCGCCACAACACTTTGCTTTGCACTCCTCTAGCTAACAACTGCACCATTCAAAGTAAATACGTATCCAGATTGAGATTTAGAATCATCCGGATCGGTGTTCCAACTAGCATCGGTGTAACCATTAACAACGAGCTATTCATCACCTCCATAAGAAAGAACCATATCCTTAGTTCTTCTTAAGTACTTAAGGATGTTTTTGACCGCTGTCCAATGATCCACTCCTGGATCACTTTGATATCTGCTAGTCAAACTAACAACATATGCAATGTCGGGTCTAATATATAGCATGACATACATTAGATATCCTATGGCTGAGGCATAGGGAGTCTTACTCATCCTTTCTCTATCTTCTGCCATTGCTGGACTTTGAGTTTTACTCAACGTCGTATTGGGCAACATGGGCAAGAACCCTTTCTTGCTATCTTCCTTCCAAACCTCTTTAGAACTTTGTCCAAATATGTACTTTGTGACAATGATATTTGGCGTCTCGATCTATCTCTATAAATCTTTATGCCTAATATGTAAGCTGCTTCGCCAAGATCTTTCATTGAAAAACTATTATTCAAATATTCCTTGACACTATTAAGAAGGTCTACATCATTCCCAATCAACAATATGTCTAGTATTAAGAATGCTACAGAGCTCCCACTCACTTTCTTGTAAATACAAGCTTCTCCATAAGTTTGTATAAAACCAAAACTTTTGATTACCTTATCAAAACGTTGATTCCAACTTTGGGATGCTTGCTTCAACCCATATATGGACCGTTGAAGTTTGCACACCTTGTTAGCATCTTTAGGATCGACAAAACCTTTGGGTTGCATCATATACAAGTCTTCATCAATGTCTCCATTGAGGAACGCTGTTTTGACATCCATCTGCCATATCTCATAATCATAATATGCAGCGATTTCTAACATAATCCTCACAGACTTTAGCTTCGCTACTGGTGAGAAAGTCTCATCGTAGTCAACTCCTTGAATTTGTCGAAACCCTTTTGCGACAAGTCGAGCTTTATAGACAATAACATTACCATCAACATCTGTTTTCTTCTTGAAAATCCATTTGTTCTCGACAGCCTTCCGGCCATCCGGTAAGTCCACCAAAGTCCATACTTGGTTTTCGTACATGGATCCAATTTCGGATTTCATGGCCTCTTGCCATTTATTGGAATCTGGGCTCATCATGGCTTCCTCATATGTCGCAGGGTCATCGGTGTTGTCCACCAACATGACACTCATAACGGGATCATACCAATCAGGAGTGGTACGAGTTCTCGTTGACCTGTGAGGTTCTGTAGCAACTTCAAACAAAGTTTCATGATCATCATCATTAGCTTCCTCTCTTATTGGTGTAGGCGCCACATGAACTTCTTCCGGTGTTGTGCTACTCGTAAGTTCGAGAGAAGGTTCAACAACCTCGTCGAGTTCTACTTTCCTTCCAGTCACTTCTTTCGAGAGAAATTCTTTCTCTAGAAAGGATCCATTCTTGGAAACGAAGATTTTGCCATCGGATCTATGATAGAAGGTATACCCAATAGTTTCCTTCGGGTATCCTATGAAGACGCATTTTCCGCTTTGGGTTCAAGCTTGTCCGGCTGTAACTTCTTTACATTGGCTTCGTAACCCCAAACTTTAAGGAACGACAATTTAGGTTTCTTCCCAAACCATAATTCATACGGTGTCGTTTCAACGGATTTAGATGGTGCCCTATTTAAAGTGAATGCGGCTGTTTCTAATGCATAATCCCAAAACGATAGTGGTAAATCTATAAGTGACATCATAGAACGAACCATATCTAAGAGAGTTCGATTACGACGTTCGGACACACCATTACGCTGTGGTATTCCCGGCGGTGAGAATTGTGAAAGTATTCCGCATTTCTTCAAATGATCGCCAAACTCGTAATTCACCTCCACGATCAGAACGTAGAAATTTAATCTTCTTGTTACGTTGATTCTCTACCTCACTTTGAAATTCCTTAAACTTCTCGAAAGTTTCGAACTTATGTTTCATAAAATAGATATACCCATATCTACTCAAGTCATCCGTGAAGGTAAGAACATAACGATAACCACCGCGCGATGCTACACTCATTGGACCACACACATCGGTATGTATGATTTCCAATAAGTCCGTAGCTCGCTCCATCATACCAGAAAATGGATTCTTAGTCATTTTACCCATCAGACATGCTTCGCATCTTTCAAGTGATTCGAAGTCAAGTGATTGAAGAAGTCCATCGGAATGGAGTTTCTTCATACGCTTCACTCCAATGTGACCAAGGCAGCGATTGCAGGATATAGGTCGAGTTATCGCTCAATTTCAAACGTTTAGCTTCAATGTTATTAATATGTGTATTTACACTATCGAGATTCAATAAGAATAGACCATCTACCAAAGGTGCATATGCATAAAACATATTACTCATATAAATCGAACAACCATTATTCTCGGACTTAAACAAGTAACCGTCTCGCAACAAACATGATCCAGATATAATGTTCATGCTCAACGCAGGCACCAAATAAAAATTATTTAAGTATAAAACTAATCCCGATGGTAGATGAAGAGGTAGCGTGCCGATCGCGATCACATCAACCTTTGATCCATTTCCTACGCGCATCGTCACCTCGTTCTTCGCTAGCTTCCGTTTATTCTGCAGTACCTGTTTCGAGTTACAAATATGAGCAACCGAACCAGTATCAAATACCCAGGAACTACTACGAGTACTAGTGAGATACACATTAATAACATGTATATCGGATATACCTTTATTCTTGATATTGCCGTTCTTCAAATCCGCCAAGTACTTTGGGCAATGCCGCTTCCAGTGACCTTCTCCCTTGCAGTAAAAGCATTCAGTATCAGGCTTAGGTCCAGCCTTGGTCTTCTTCGTCGGTGCGACAACTTTCTCACCGCCCTTCTTGAAGTTTCCCTTTTGCTTAGACTTGCCTTTCTTGAATTTGGTGGTCTTATTGACCATCAACACTTGGTGCTCTTTCTTGATCTCCACTTCTGCATATTTCAACATGGAGAAGAGTTCTGGCAACTGCTTGTTCATGCTTTGCATATTGTAGTTCATCACAAAGTTCTTGTAACTTGGTGGCAGTGATTGGAGGACACGGTAAATCCCTAAAGCATTAGGAATCACTATACCCAAGCTTTGGAGTTTGTTTGCGTGCCCAGACATCTTAAGCACATGCTCACTAATGGAGCTGCCCTCTTCCATCTTGTAGTTAAAGAACTTTTCAGAAGCCTCATAACTCTCAACTGCCGCGTGAGTCTCAAATATCAATTTGAGTTCACGGACAATATCATGTGGGGCATGGTTCTCAAACCTTTTCTGAAGCTCCGATTCCAAACCATACAAGATAGCACACTGAACTGTGGAGTACTGATTCTTCCGAGCGAGGTAAACATTCTTTACTTCATCGATAGCATCAGCTGCAGGCGGGTCACGCAGCGGTGCATCCAGCATATAGGTCAAATTACCAGCATTGAGGACAATCCTCAAATTGCGGAACCAATCCGCGATTTGCTTCCATTGTTTTTCAACTTTTCTTTCTCTAGGAACGCATTAAAATTGATGGTAGGGTCTGCCATTGATCTACAACATATTTACAATAGTTTAGACTAAGTTTATGACAAATTGAGTTCTAATTAATAGTTAAATTAATCTAGGTGAACTCCCACTCAAAACAATATCCCTCACATTGTTTTAGTGATCACATGAACCAAATCCACCACATCAAAACCGATCATCACGAGAGTTGATGTAGCTTCAATGGCGAACAATCGACATGTTCATAATATCTACTATATGATTCATGCTTTACCTTTCGGTGATCCGTGTTCCGAGACCATGTCTGTACATGCTAGGCTCGTCAAGATCAAACCTTAGCTTCCGCATGAGCAAATCTGGCTTGCTCACGTTGTATACACTTGCAGAATCTAACACACCCGATCATCACATGGTTCTTCGAAACAACAAGCTTTAGCAACGGTGCTTACTAAGGATGAACACTTTAAAACTTGAAATTAATGTGCATGAGGGATCATCTTATAATGCTACCTTCGTTAACTAAGCAATACAAGATGCATAAAGGATTAACATCACATGCAATTCATAATATGTGATATGATATGGCCTTTCTTGTTGTGCTTCCGATCTCCATCTTCAAGCACGTACATGATCTCCATCATCACCGGTATGGCGTCAAGGTCAATGACGCCGCTTCATGGTTGTCGTCCACCAGCTTAAACTATTACAACTACTTTGAATAGACATGCGGGTCTTAACAGAAATTAAAGACAACCATATGGCTCCTGCCGGTTGCCAACTTACAATAAGGATCATTGCATACATCAAATATAATCACAATCATAGCCATATCACATCACAACACACCCCTGCAAAACAAAGTTAGACGCCTCTAATTTCTTTGCATATTTTACGTGGTTTGGGGCTTTCAATAAGTGTCGATTTAACTTACGAACAAGAACCACAATTTTATGTTTGAACTATCAAGTGCCCGTTGTAAATTGGATCTATACTATAATGGGAGAGACAGACACCCGCAATGCCACTTATGCAATACAAGTTGCATGTTTAACGTGGAGCAAGTCCCATGAACGATGTCATGTAAGGTTAGCCCGGGCCGCTTCATCCCATCATACCGCAAGATGCAAAGTACACAAGAAGCAATTGATAATAAAAGCACCACCGCCCACAATGACCATTGTGTTCTACTCGTGCAACAGATCTACATATAGACACGGCTCTGATACCACTGTAGGGGTTCGTAGCATGGAAAACAAAAAAATTTCTACCGCATGCAAACAAACAAGCCAAGATCTATATACTAGATTGTAGCAACGAGTCGATAGAGAAACTCACCCTCGAAGATTCCAAAGCGGTTAACGAGATCGGATTATCGCGGGTGATGTAGTCGTACTCTTGCTGATCTCAAGATCGTGTAGACGATCCTTCCCGCGTTAACGTAGCTTCCTTGATCAGTCTGCGTCACATTTTCGATGAAGACCTTCCTCTCCCTTGTTCCAGCAGGAAGCAGAGGTTGTAGTACTCTCCTCGTGATTCCGGCAGCACGACGGCGTGGTACCGGAAGTAGAGGGGAGATCTCGCAGGGCTTCGCCTTAAGCCGGAGCGAGTATGGTGGACTATGAGAGAGGCCTTGGCGATCTAGGGTTTAGAGACACCAAGGGAGGAGGCTAGGCCGGCGGCTAGGGATTGGGGAGGGCCCCAACTCGGCGGCTAGGGCAAACCCTAGGGCGGCGGCAGTGACTTGGTGGCCGGCGGCTAGGGTTAGGGTTTTGGTGGAGAGAGGTGTAGGCTAGAGGGGGCACCCCTGCCCCTTCTTTTATAGGTGGGAGGGCACCGACCAAGGGGAGGGAGTCCTCCCCCAAGTCGGCCTCCTTAGCCGGCGGGTGGAGGGAGAGGAACTCCTCCCCAAGTAGGTTTCCTACTCTCCCTCCACCAAGCAAAACTGCCGTTTGACTTTTCAAATTGGCGTTTGACTTTTCAAACTAGGATTTGATTTATCCCTTTATTTTGCTCAGCCATGATACCTAGTACATGATGCTACCATTCCACATTGTCATGACACATTCATGTACCCTTCCCCTCCGGAGTGCCGGACCTTCCGGACCCTTCTAGAACATTCTCGATGAAAACACCGGAATCATTCCCCAACTCCGAAACAGGACTTTCCTTATATGAACCTTATTCTCCGGACAATTCCAGATCTCCTCGTGATATCCCGGATCCCATCCGAGACTCAGAACAACATTCAGTCTCTTACTCATCATTCCATAACTACTCAACAACATCGAATCCTTAAGTGTGTCTCCCTACGGTTCGTGAATTATGCGGACATGATCGAGACACTTCTCTGAACAATAACCAATAGAGGAATCTGGAAATTCATATGGCTCCCACATATTTCTACGATTACTTTGCGATCGAATGAACCACTTACATACGATACCAATTTCCCTTTGTCTCACGATAGTTTACTTATCCGAGGTTTTGATCATCGGTATCTCTGCATACCTAGTTCAACCTCGTTACCGATAAGTACTCTTTTCTCGTTCCCGTGATATGCGATCCCTTGTGAGCCAGTCACATGCTTGCAAGCCAATTGGATGACATTCCACCGAGAGGGCCCAGAGTATATCTATCCGTCATATGGATGGACAAATCCCACTCTTGATCCATGTGCCTCAACCCATACTTCCCGAACACTCAATGCCACCTTTATAGACACCCAGTTACGGTGTGGTGTTTGATGTCATCAAAGCATCCTTCCGGTGATGGTGATTAGCATGATCTCATGGTCGAAGGAATTAGGTTACTATGTATCAGAAAGCTTATAGCAATTGAACTATTAAAATGACTTGATCTTTATGCTACGCTTATCTATAGGAGTATGTACATCATACCATTCTCCTAATGATATGATCTTGTTGTTAACAACATCTCAATGTTCATGATATGGAAACCACAATCATTTATTAACCAACAAGCTAGTATTATGAAGAAGCTTTACTAGGGACTCTAATTTAGTTTACAAATCACACAAGTATTAATGTTTCTAGTTAATACTGTTATAGCATGAATGTAAACATTTATCATAAACACAAAGATATAATAATAACTACATTTATTATTGCCTCTAGGGCATATATCCAATAGTGTCGTCGGCGGCGGCTAGGGTGGCGACGAGGCGAGGCTGACGCTAGGCGGCGGTGGCGTCGGGCGGCCAGCCATGACGGCTTGGGCGCGAGTGTGGGGAGGGCTTGGCTCTTGTGTGCTTTGGGGCAGCCCTCCCCCTCTATTTATGAGAGGGGGGGGGCAACCTTGGGAGGGGTGGGTTTGAATCCAAACCCAAACCCAAGTTGGATTGAGAGAAGGACTTGTTTTTCTCCCAATAGGAAACCATTATTCCAGTTTGACTTTTCAAACTTCCCATTTGACTTTCAACGTAGAGCTTTAATTCTCTCTTGCAAATGCACACACCAAGTGACCTAGGATATGATCCAATCACTCCACTTACCCATGACACATTCATGGATCATTCTCCTTCCGGATCGGTGAACCTTCTAGAACCTCTCCGATGAAAACATCGGAATCTTTCCTGAACTCCGGAATCGGACTTTCCTTATATGAATCTTATTCTTCGGACCATTCCAGATCTCCTCATGATATCCCGGATCCTATCCGAGACTCCGAACAACATTCGGTATCCCTACTAACATTCCATATCTACTAAACAACATCGAATCCTTAAGTGTGTCTCCCTACGGTTCGTGAATTATGCGGACATGACCGAGACACTTCTCCGATCAATAACTAATAGATGAATCTGGAAATTCATATGGCTTCCACATATTTCTACGATTACTTTGCGATCGAATGAACCACTTACATATGATACCAATTTCCCTTTGTCTCAGGATAGTTTACTTATTCGAGGTTTTGATCGTCGGTATCTCTGCATACCTAGTTCAACCTCGTTACCGATAAGTACTCTTTTCTCGTTCCTGTGATATGTGATCCCTTGTGAGCCAGTCACATGCTTGCAAGCCAATTGGATGACATTCCACCGAGAGGGACCAGAGTATATCTATCCGTCATATGGATGGACAAATCCCACTCTTGATCCATGTGCCTCAACCCATACTTTCCGAACACTCAATGCCACCTTTATAGCCACCCAGTTACGGTGTGTTGTTTGATGTCATCAAAGCATCCTTCCGGTGATGGTGATTAGCATGATCTTATGGTCGAAGGAATTAGGTTACTATGTATCAGAAAGCTTATAGCAAACGAACTATTGAAATGACTTGATCTTAATGCTACACTTATCTATAGGAGTATGTCCATCATACCATTCTCCTAATGATATGATCTTTTTGTTAACAACATCTCAATGTTCATGATCAGGAAACCACGATTATCTATTAACCAACAAGCTAGTATTACATAGAGGCTTTACTAGGGACTCTAATTTAGTTTACAAATCACACAAGTATATAATGTTTCCGGTTAATACTGTTATAGCATGAATGTAAACATTTATCATAAACACAAAGATATAATAATAACCACTTTTATTATTGCCTCTAGGGCATATCTCCAATAGATTGCATCATGGAAGAAGAAAGAGTTTGAAGACCTCGATGATTGAATATTTTTTTAAGACTTTATTTTGTAATTGCTGGAGACAGCTCATGTATCTTTACCATGTACTATTTTCTACGATAAATATATATGGTATTAATTTTAAAAAGCAAAGAACCTGCGTTTAAATAATAAAAATAATCCTAATGGAATAAAACAGGTAGCTAAGCGCATACGGCGTACCCGTGCAATGCTAGGCTCTTCCACAAGACGCTAATCAAAAGACTCCTTCACGTCTACGATTTTCACGCACGAGAGGCCTCAAGTTTTGCATTGAGCCCCCGGGATGGAGCGGTCCAACTACCGATTCACCAGTATCAGAAATCCTGTCTTAGGCTGCTCTAAATCGACTAGCACTGATGTGCATTGGCTTTTAAGTGTAATTCCATCAAAGTCTTACCTCTAGTTCATTCGCTAAATTTTAGGTTTAATTTTTGCTAAATATTTAAACAAGAAATTGGCAAATAAACTAGAATGGCGAGATCCCACTTGACACCTTAAATGTGCAGAGGTAAGAAGAACAATGCAGTCACTTTTCTAAAGAAAACGAAGCAAAGTGGTTAATAACCTTACCTGCTGGACAAGTGTTATACTCCCTCCTTTTCATATTACTCCGCATATCGGAACTGTAAAAGTCAAACTTCATAACGGTCTGATTAGGGAATGTGCAACACGATCTAGTACGTTATGTGTTGTATTTATTAAAAATGTTAAATTAGCCAAATTAAGCCATTTAATACATTTAGTTAAAAGGTGTCCAAAGCGTCTGGTGATACATGGGTCAAAGTTAAGTACTCCCAAAATCCGAAAATGCCATCATTGTATTTTGTTTCCATGATTGAGTGAAGCGGTTGGTTGACGCACCCCCTCCCTCTCCCACTGCCACAGTCGGCACGACATTCGCCATCGACAACATGGGAGTTTGGGTGGGGCATAAGGGGCCTCGTGAGCAACACGACTGGTAGCGGTGCGGTGTGTAACATCCCAGCATTTAGGAACCAACGGAGGGTAGATTTAGGAATCTGTGTAATTGCATGTATTCATCTGTAAAAATGTGGGTAATTTTTTCGCCAAATAAAAACCTAAAGTGATCAAAGTTTCTTTCACTCTTTAAGATTAGGAATAACCTTGAAGCATGATTGTTATAAACTTTGATATGATCTTTGTGGATTAATGTGTTTTGGGAAATGAAATTTGAATTTAAACTTGAGTGTTGAATTTATAATTTAAAAGGATTTAGAATTATGTTTGAGTAATTTGATTTAGTCAAGAGTTGATAATTAGTAACTCAAACTTTAAATAAATAACATAATCAAGAAAAAGAGTATTCATTCCATATCTTTATTCAATAGATAAGTTATAAAAGGTAACTTAATCAAGAATCTTTACAATAGTAAATGAAATAAAAGAACATTTATATATATTGAGTAATATTACAATCTTTATTACAAAAGGATAAATAAAGATTACAAAAGAATAAAATAAATATTACAAGGGACTATTCTATAAAGAAAAATAAAACCTAATCTAAGTATTGAATCTTCAAGTCTGGTACCTGCAAAACAAAATACAAACTAAAAGATTAGGATGTGTTACTCTCAGTAGTGACAGTGAGTTACACTGTTCAACTTTACATCACTGAGTAATCTTTAGGGGCAAGTTTCACCAATATGAAAGAACTAAATCTTTCATAATTTTTGAAGCCATAAGTCAAATAATTTTAATCAGAGAGAGGGGCAAGTTTCACCAGACAGGTAAAAGTAATCAGATAAAAGGTAACTTCCATTCCCTGAGCATATCCACAAGGTGCAGCAGGCACACAAGAAGCACACACACCTAAATGCATGGTGTGTGCTGTCAGCATAGCAACAACAGCTCATACAAACAAAACTGCTCAGCACAGCCATGGGAAGCACCCCCAAAACATTTCCTTGTTCATACACATCAAGCACAACAGCCAAACCAAACCAGATCACACCAACCACACCCTTGATCATCTCACCAAGATGGTGACATAAGGAGGGGGTAGATCAGGTGGATAGCAAGAACAAGGTCAAGCCAACAGGACCAGGAGGTGGATAGCAAGCTCAAGGACAAGTCCAGGAGCTAGAAGTAGCAGGAGTAGCATCAGGAGAAGCACCAGATCAAGCTAGCCACACAACCAGCAAGATCAAGCCACAAGATCAACAAGTTGCAGCCCCAACAACTCCACTATTGTGGTGAGTAGTAAAATACCATCACGTGATTTATCTGTCTAAGCTAGACAAGCATTCATGAGTTGTCTCATACTCAACTTCTCAGAAAACACCCAAGTGGGGTGAGTCCATCATTGAAGTTTTTCAAACACCAAGCAATCAGAAAACTATATAGATCCAACTAGGATCTCAGAACAACCTCATTGATCCTAGCTATCAGGCTATATCTTAAATTTCAAGAATGAATATAGCTAAGATCTGAACTTCTAGGCACATCTTTTAAACAGGAGTAGCACCTTAAAATTTCTAAATCTTATGGATCTATATAACTTAATAAGATTACAAATCATTTTTCGCAACTTTAACTCAAGAATCAGTAGCTGGTATCACTACCAGAACAAATCCATGAGGAACAACAAGATAAGGACCTAGTCCCTAAACCTCAGACCAACATCATAGGCTTTAGGGATTCAAGGAAAGAAGTTTCCACTTATCTCTAACGCCAAGCTAATCTTAAGCTTAAACAAAATCAAGCCAAGTAATAGAACCTAGTCTTTTGTGCCATATTAGGATGGTGTCACAAGAATAGCTTCTAAACCAAGCAGGTGAAGCAACTAGATTTCACAGATAAACTCACAGACAACTACAAATCATTTTCCTGATACTAAACACAGGAATCATTTCCAGGAATATACATATACATTACATCATTGTAAGAGACCAATTAATCTCAAACTGTATATGAATCCATAAGCCAACAACTACAAATACAGTGATTTCATCACTAAAAAATCACTGTCAATAACTAAGTAATGACAGTGGTGAGCTCTCAAATCACTAGAAGCTCCAAGTAATGATTCTACAGTAACATTATCATCTGAACCATATCAAATTAACCAATGGAATCCATCTGGTAAGCCACTAGCATCACCAAAGCCAACCATAAGCAGTAATCCACATCAAACAACCACTCATCATGCTTAGGGATCATCAATACATGATCCAAATCATCATATATTTAATCAACAGGGGATATGAACCCTAATCAGAACAAAAAACCCTAATTAGGATATGAACCCTAATCAGGACATGACCACTAGCCAGGAGTAGCCACTACAAACCACTAGCACAAGGTGGAATAACACAGAGGACACGAGGGGAAAAAAGAATAACTTACCAAAGGTTGTTGCTGTGGAAGAGAAGAGGAAGCAGAGGGTCTCGACGAGCACATCGGCATGGGGAGCACCCCAAGGGGGCGCTGCGACCCGCACCACGCCGAGGCGGCGACCACAGCCACACCTGAAGGCGAGGAACACCACCACAACACACAGGAGCAGCGGAAGTGGCAGTACCAGCACCACCCCAAACCCTAATGTTCGGGACGGAGCCGGTCTGGCCACAGGGGCACTCCAGGTCCAAATCGAGATGGACAGTAAGGTAGAGCGGGGTCAATAACCACCCCGTGCATCACGACGGCGGCCGAGGAGGTCCACGGCGGCGTGAATCGCCGGCGGTGGTATCGTCGACCACGGGGTCGGGGGAGAAGAAGAGAGATGAGAACGAGAGAGTGATAGAGAGAGTGCAGGCTGGTTGGGCCAGGACCCTTCGGGGAGTCATTTTGGTTCTGCCCAATTGGGCCAAATAGCCCAATAAACCCAACACAGCTAGCCCAATCACTTAAGGCAAGTTTTAATAATTAAGAAAAGACCAAAATACCCCTGAATTTAAATAAATTCTAGAAAATCAAATAAAAATCCAAAAATTATAAATAAAATATTTTTGGATTCAAAATAATCCGAGCTATCTAAATCAATTAAGTAATACAATTTTAGGCATATAAGTTTTATCAAGAATTTTCTAATATATATTCCTTATGGAATTTTATAAAATTAAAGAAACTATATAAAAATAAATAAGAATCACTTTTATTATATACCAATATTGTAGTATTTTAGAAAAATACTAAACAAATAATTTATATATTTTGTTAATAATAATTCATAAAGGAATTATTAAATAAGTAAAAGATAAATAAAAGAAAAGAAAATAAAGAATACAATATTAAATAAATGTTAATAATTTATAGTTATAATTCTTTACTTATGAAAAGAGTTTTATAATTTAAAATAGTGGGGGAGAATACACACCAAACTAAATGGTGCATTACATTACTTTGCATAATCATTTTGCTTCTTTAAATATTATCCTTACCGGGCAATAATGACGTTTTGTAGACATAGAAGCTCAAGGTCTAGTGCAAGCATCCGAATTCACTACCTTGAAATCACAAGGCAAGTTCATCACTTGCTCATGTCCTTTGAAGAGTCTTTATCAAGTATTTGCAAATTGTGTGTTATCATCTATATTCTAGAAAAAAAAGATATTATTTTCTCAAAATAAATAAATCTTAGATATCGTCCTAAGTGATGATATGCTGGAGCAATAGAACTTAGGGTTCTATTTGCAATAATGATGAACAATTAGGGATTAATAACCCATGCCATCAGTGATTCTAGCGCCGGATATTACGCGTTAGCCATGAGATTTGGAATGGGATGGAGAAGTCAGCTATATCCTTTTCCTCTTGTATGGAGGCAAGACGACCTTAACGTGACATTGTGATTCCTTGTGCGGATCCAACCTATGGGTGGGTACCCTTACGCCCCACACTTTTGGTGTCTAGATTATCTATGAATGGTGTTTAGGGATATAGTCCATTTAAATGGTACTCGTCCGGGCATCACCAGGTCATAGAGTCTTCGGGAACTCATCAAGGTTTTAGCCTGCCTGAAAGGGGGCTTAACGGAGGTGAGCCGGCCCCGAAGGATCGCGCAGGCATATGAGGTCGCGGAGAGGGCAGTGATTGGCTTGGACCAACTACTGGGCCCCACATCAAGGAATTGTGGACGGGAAAGTACGCCCGGTTGTGCAACAAGGAGTTGATATCTCATGGGTAAAGTAACGCACCTCTGTAGAGTGTAAGAATTGTAACTTGTTACACCCTGTTCCGGGAAGGAGCTATGAACGCGGCAGGAAAGGAACTCCATGAAAGTTCTAGTCAACCTGTGAAGGCTGATGGTCATAGATTTTCATGATAAAATTAATCTTGGAAGAAAGATTTATAAAAACTGCATAGTGCCAAGGACTTATAGTCTGAGGTGGTAGTTAGAGCATCAAACTTCCCACCTTGCATATAATGAACTTGCTAGGTAACGCTATTACTCATCCTTTCCTTTGAATCCTTGCTTAGACTCTGAGAATTTCGAAGATACTCCAATGTATGCAACTAAGAGCCAGGAGGAGGTATTCTATGAAGAGCCCAACCTATATGGAGCCGTTGAAGGGGAGGACTACGATATCGTCTACGGAGGAGAGTTCCAAGAGTCCGAATAATTACTATAGTTCTAGGAGCCACTTGAGCCGAGAAACATGAACAATATATAGAAATAAGTTGTTGAGCTCAATTTGGAGTTTAAGTTTTCACTTTGAAACTTCCGCTGAAACACTTATATTTTGGTTTGTAAGTTGAATCTTTTGGAAGTCTTAAACTTCTGGTATTGTAATAATAATAATGTGTGTATGTGTGTAATATGGACCCGCAATGTTTCTGTTGTACCACTCTGAGGGATGTGATATTTACGAAACGGTGTTTTGTGGATGTCATGTCAAAGACTATAGTATACTACACATGTAGTGGTATGCGGGGTCACCGTAGTTGGTATCAGAGACAATAGCTTTAACCATAGGTTGGAAATCTAGTAAACGGTATTACCTGTAGGAGTGTGTAGCAACGATAAAGAATTCTCTAAAAGAAATATAATGGGTATTCAAATGAGAATATTCCGTTATATGTTTTAGTGCGATAATTCTTTATTATGATGCAATATATTATTGGTTACTAATAAAAATATTTTTATTATATACAGATCCATGACACCAAAGTTTCCAAAACAGACTCTGGTAAGGAAAGAGGAGACTCTTGATGATTATCAAGGATCATTCACAGACCAACTTCGTCAACTTTTAAAGATTTTTAGTTGTCCAACTAGAATTCCAGTGAATACCATAACCTATTATGATGGTCGTATGTTATCCAAGTATCGTGTGAGTATCCAACTCCTAGAGGAGCTTGGATTATATCACGATCTACCTATAGGTGAAGCTAGGAGTCACTTGGCAGCATATCATGTTGTTGTGGAGGCGATAGCTAATATCCGGGAGCATAAATCCAAGGAGTTGGAAGGTAGCACATTTTTTGTGATACCTCATGATTCTATAGACTCGGAGCCTGTATCGAATCATATTACTTTGGTTAAGAAGCATCCTAAGTTAGCTTCCAAGTTTATGGATAGATACCGGACACTCGTTGCATCTTTTTATAAGACACATCAAGTGATTGTTGAAGATAAAAATGACATGTTAGAGGATCTAACTGATCCGGAAAGGAGGAAGCAGTTAGAGTTCCAGTTGGAGAAGGAAGCAAGTAGTAGTGCAAAACCTATCTTTAAGGATATACCTATAGATCCTAAATATTTTACACCATATCCTTATTCACCAAGACCTGAACCTATATATGATCCTACTGTGGATATGAGGTATGCAGTAACACAGGGTTCAGAGGATGGTTTTGTGTAACATCCAAAAAATATAACACAACGATCATCAAACTCTAATCACTAAAATTAGGGTTAACAAAAACTTTGATTAATTTAAAATCATATGAATGCATGTGTGAATGAGATGATTTGATAAATGCATGAATAAACTTGTGTGATTAACCTAAATAGCAAGAAATGGTTTAAATATTAAAATAACATCATATAAAACATTTCCATGCAGAAAAAAACAAGAGAAAATAAAAAACAAATAAAATAAAGAAAATGGTCATTTTTGCCAATCTTGCTCACTAGGTCACTTTGAGTGTTTCTAGTTCAAGATTTCAAACAGAAACTTTTCCAACTCTTTTCACCCCTTGTTAGAACAAGTAAAATTAAATCAAATCCCACCTTTCAAACTTGCAGAAATATTTGGCAACCTCATTCAAATCACAATTCAAAATTGAATCTTTATCATATGTGAAGATCACCCATTTTCAAAACCCAACCAAACCAGTGCCCCTTGACTAATCCAACTAACCAGACACTCCCTAGTATGTGCCTAGCAAACTCACCAAGTTTGAATCCAAAATTCAAATTTAAAGTTCTTGCAGCCATTTCATGAAACACCTTGCAGATACAAATCAAACAAACCTCCAACACTATAGTGTGCAGTAAATTTGGCCTAACCTGTTCCCTATCTAGCTCACACTACACCCTCAGTAGATCATCTAACTAGTTTAACCCCTCTAGCTCACTGTAAGCAAGATCATGCCATTAATGGCAAGCAGGCCGAGCCTCACCTTGCCACCCCATTGTCGACAGCAAGCTAGGAGCAACACTAAGCCTAACGAGCATGTCTAGCAGGCACCCCACCATCCACCGCCACTCTCTGTCCCAGCCCCAAGAAATGCCAGCCCCTGGACCACACGACATGCCCATGCCAAACCTCTTTGCGCGCGAGCCGAGAGTGCGCCAGTGCGGCACCCTCGACCAGCACCCACAGACCACGTGCCGCCCTCGCCGCGTGCATGCGTGATCACCATCGTCCCAGCAACCCCGCAGACATGCCCGTTCGCTGCCGCGCGGACCATGCGCGCTGTGCGACATTAGAATCACCGTCGGACCCGCTCAGAGCACCGCGACGTTCCGATCGATCAGCACCGCCCCACGCCGCAAGACCACGCCGTTGAGCTTTGCCAAGGAGCACCGCACTGCCCCCTACCATCGCCCATGCCAGTAGCCCTATGTGCCGTCGACAATGACGAGCTCAGCCCGCGCCCGTCGGTCCCCTTCAGCCACTATAAATAGAGGCCTCCACCGCTCGTTTTCTTCACACCAGTTCACTCCCATCTCACCCCGAACCACCCCACCCCACTCCCGAAGCAAGGCGAGCAACGCGTCGCCAGAATTTGGCCAAAGCTTGCCGCTGCTAGAGAAGAAGGGAGCCGTCAATTGGAGCCGCCCCAGGAGAAGCTGCCGGTACAAGGAGAACCGTCGTTGTCGACTTCGTCGTTCGCCCCCATCGCCGACCCTCGCCTAAGCCCCGGTGAGCCTCCCACGACCCCCACCTGCCGCGTTAGGGTTTTGTCTCGCCGACGCTACCTGATGTGGACGATGAACCAGAGCCGTCCGATTAGAACCAGATCCCACGGTCCACGTTGCCCCGTACTGCTTCATCCCTCCCCATCTCACTGACGCGTGGGGACAACCACTTAACCAGCCCGCGTACGCGCTGTGTGTAGTGGGCCGGCCCAGTAAAACATCCTGCGCGACCCAACAATTCAAATTAAGCTTTATTCATTTAATTTCAAACATAGTTCTGTATCTAGATTCAAAAATCAACCCAGCTCGATCCACTGAACCAAAATGCATGAAACCAGTTTTGTTAGAAAGGTACTGAAATTATTAATCTGAGCCCGTTGGATTCAAACCATTTGGATTTGTAGATCAACCATGGTAAAAATAACAAGGCAGAAGCTTTTCTGCATTCAAACATTTTTCAAAATTCAACCATAAGAGCTTTTGAGTTGATTCCAACTCTCAAAAATCACATTTGATCATACCTTTCAGAATATATAAAAACATATGGGTTTACTTGCAGAAATAATGTTCAAGTAATAAAAGAATGCCACCTAGGCATTTCTAGTCACTTAATTTAATTAAAATAAAAAGGTTAAACCTTATTAAATTGTGACACCACTTTAAATCACATTCTCATGTACTGAAATATGTGGTGATGACATGTGTCAACATGATCCCATGCTTGAGTTGGAGAATATTAAATATTAAGTAGTTTTTCAATGAGTAGGAATTACTTTTCTTAAGTAAAAGAAATAAGACAATGCTTTAATCCTTGTGATAATAGTGACGATGTTAGATCATCTAGTGTGACCTTTTGTGTGATGATTAAAAATAGTTAAGTATTGTTTGGTGATTGTGTACCTCGTATTTATTTATAGACGCTAGTACCGACCAAGGATACGAGGAGGAAGGAGGATACTACGAGGAAGAAGCCGAGGAGAACTTCAACCACTGCTCTGCACAAGGCAAGCCAATACTTGAAACTTAGCAAGCTAACCCTTGCAACTATGAAAGTTAAAGCACCTATGCATTGTATTAAGCATGCTTGGTTAGATACATTTGATGATGCCCAATCCTAGTTTTACTTGCAAGCTTAAGTAATTTATTTTCTTTATCAAAGCTTTCTCTTAGAGTTTACATGGTGACTTGTAGATTCTAGAAAGACAACTAAAGGTAGCATAAAGAGCATAAAAATTTGGCCTAAGTTAGATAATCTTGATGTCATCCTAAGGCATGAGATTGAACTTAGCAAATCCCCACTTTTTTACCACCCCTCATTAGTATTTACCACCACGTGTAGATGCTAGTGCTAAGCATAAAACTTGATCAACTTTAGATGGGAATACTTGGTGAAAATGGTTATGAAAACCTTAGAATGATGAGTCATTCTAATTAAATGTTTTGACATGTGTTTCCGAACACCCGATGATTTTGATGATGAAAATGTTGAGGCATGAGACTTACCCCTTTATAAAACTGATGGTTGTCTGGATGCGATACCATTCCAATTTTACCATACAACCACAATACCCGAAATTTGGGTAGGGCTTGACTGGAAATTTATATACCTTAGTATGGGTTCCCTCGCGGCCAAGATCTGAGCTAAGGCTACCTTGTGAATATTGTCCACCCGTGTAGTACCCAAGATGACAGTTGGTCATGGTTGGGAGGCCAAACTCACATGAGATGTGCCTATACTAGGGCGTGTAATTGAAAGGTTAGGATTGATTATCCGCATACCGAGTATGGTGAATTCAGGATTGTTCCTGGCGGATGTATCGAATGTTGTGGTGAAAGTGTACAATCTCTGCAGAGTGTCAAACTATTCGAATAGCCGCGTCCGCGGTTATGGACAGTTGGAGTGGCCATACTGTTCCCCCGTCAGATGTTTTCAAAATGACCTGTGAAATGAATTGTGACTTTGACTTGACCACAACAGAGTTGTGACATGAATTTAAGTTCCCATTTAGGATTATAAAACTTTCAACTAGTTTTCTTTGCTTCTGAACTTAGTAGAGGTAAATCTGGATTTTTGCAAAACAACCTTAGAGCCTAGTATCCTACTACAAAAACCCCCTTAATTTGTTAGTATTAGTTTGCGAGTACTTAAAGAGTACTCATGGCTTTGTCCCTGGCTATTCCCGTGGCCAGACTATGAAGAGGAGCATCAGGATGACGGACCACAGGAAGGTTATGACAACTAGGATCATCTCCTATCGTCAGCATTGCCTATGACCCTGAAGATGGAGCTTCGCCTACGCTATCGTTACTATTACGTTATTCCGCTGCTTGAGTTGCATTAAGAACTGGATCATGAGATCCTTATTTGTGTAAGACCTTATGTATGGTTTGTAATGGATGATGTACTGTGATATCCAATCTGTTATGTCTCGCAAAAATGGTAATCCTGGGATTGCGATGTATGGCATAACAGGCATCTGGGATTAAAAATCCGGGTGTTGACAAGTTGGTATCAGAGCCATCCTGACCATAGGAGACCCTAGTTAGAATGGACGTTTGGATCAAAAACTTAGTTTCAAAACCAAAGGAAGTGAGTATTTACAAAAACTTATTCTCATTCTTATCACTTGGATTCTTTCATGAAAATTCATGTTCCTCAAAAATTCTGGCAAACTTACATACAATTTGACACACTTGATCACTCTACTAACTTACTCATCTTATATTCTTATAGATGGACGTGAAGTACAATAGGTTTTATTAGTTGGGGAATGGAGGAGACCTCATCTTTGAGCGTGATTTGGACCAGCTTTCAGAACTTCTGGAGCGTCT
Organism: Avena longiglumis; assembly: GCA_030063025.1. Classification (NCBI taxonomy): domain Eukaryota; kingdom Viridiplantae; phylum Streptophyta; class Magnoliopsida; order Poales; family Poaceae; genus Avena; species Avena longiglumis. Next base: position 183,470,809 of record CP125974.1, on the reverse strand, counting down.
GCACCTCGAGTTCTTCGGAGCTCAGCTCAATGATCAAGAAGGAGAAGATCTGCAGTGGTTTGTTGTTGCAAGTATCCGAGGAAAGATTGAACCTCCCACTGCAGAGGGAATTTAGTTCACCTTAAGAGAGAACAACTGGCTCGATGGACTGGCTAGGGCCATGCAGGAAGCTCTTGCTCGTCTATGTGGGCAGAGTATTAACCAGATCAAGGGTACCCGTTTTGAGTTCTACCCAAGGCATGATGTTATGGGACAGCCACTGGAGGCCCAATACCACCACGAGCTGAAGAGTCAATTGGATGTAGGGGTCCCAACCTAATAAGGTAGAGTCCTCCTGTGTTTTACAATGCTAGTCCCTGGATCAATAGCTAGCATCCACAGTTAAGATGTAATATCAAGAAACAAAGGTCATAATATAACTTTATAACCAGGAATAACATAATTTTTATTACATCTTACATAGCTCATTGGCTATTACGTTACATTGCAGCGGAATAATTATAATCATGGGGTCCTTCATCTTCAAAGTGCTACAGGCAGATGTTGGTTGTAGACTTTGTAATCCTAATCAAACAATCTTCACTAAAATCAATCAAACCTGCAACATACAAGTTACAGCCACAAAGGGTCAATACATTCGAATTGTATTGGCAAGTGATACTATATTGGTAAAGTGGAATCTATCATCTATATGCATTTGGCTAAGTGGAGTTGAGGCTTGCATTGCTCAAAATAGATTTTTCTTATCATTTTGAAAATACTAAGTTTTTGTTTTGACAAATCACTTTCCAAGGCATCTACCAATCAAAGACTGAAGATCCTTTCCAAGGCATCCACCAATCAAAGACTGAAGTGCTTGGCAAAACATTTTTCTCAATCAAAGATTTCAAGATCCTTGTACCAAGCCATCTCTCCATCAATGATTGAAGAATTCAAACAACCCTTGTTCAATCCACAAGTTTTAACTTTAGAAATTGGAATGATGATATTCTTGATTGCTTCCATGTCTTGATGCTCAAATTGTCCTTTACCAGGGACATGGCTAAGTACTTAGATTTTACACTCTGCAGAGGTGGTGCACTTTACCCACAAGACTTGGTTTCCCAAGACAAAATCTTTCAGAAGCCTTCCCTTAGACCAAAATGGACGCGCTCCAACCTATCAAACACTACCACCCACTGTCCATATGGCTAAGTTCTTGCAACCTATTTGATCATGGCAGAGCCCATATTGCCAAGTGGTTGCACTTGAAGCTTCTCAACATTTGACATCTCAAATCCCTTTGTTCCTGGGTGGCATACCACAAGTGAGATACACAATCCAAGTCCATGGCATTGTGAACCACTCAACCAATCTACACCAAGCAAGCCCATTCCACCCAGGGGATTCATTAACTTAGTTGTTTTATTAAACAAAATCACAAGTCCTCAGACTTAGAATATTTTTCCATAGTGTGAATATGTTTTCCACCCATGTTTTCTATTAGCTAGGCTAAGCTTAGTAGTAATAGGAAACTTAACTTAGGAAATCCTACTAAGGATTCATCTACTAGGTTTTCCTATAGCAAGATCTATACTTAGCAAAATCCATGCAAGTTTATTTAGCAAAATCACTAATGCATAGAAAAAGTAATGGGACAAAAAGTATGAAGCATCACTTGCCTTTTTGGTAGGGAATGGTGGTTCACTCCTTGATCTTGCTAGTCTCACACTTCACTACAAGTCAATCAAGCAAACACCAATTCAATTTACATTCCAAACCAATAATCACTCAAACAATTTCACACACACAAAACAATGGAAACTAATTCATGCATGTGAGCATGCACAAGATAGTTTTATTTGTAAAGGGGTCTCTATGGGGTTTCTAAACTTTGTAAGATCCAAATTGGTCATTTACCAAAGTGGCAAAGTCATTAGCAAGAGGGTTTTGTCCAAAAACTATTTTTAAATCCATTTATCATTTCATGTGGTGAAAAATGTTTTTATTAAGGCAAAACTCTTAAGTTGTTCACCAAATGAGTTGCTATTGCAAAACTTGGTGTTTTTGGGTCATTAGGTTTCGTCCAAACCATTTTCTCAAAGTTTTCTTTCCATAAAAATTTTTATAATAAAATCAACAATTTTATTTGGCTAGAAATGGACTAAACTAATTAATCCATTCAAAACTTTTCCAAATTTACTTTCCAAACCATGGATTGGTTCCTAGGGTCAGTAAGGTCACATCAAACCAATTTGCAAAGGTTTTAACCTTAAAAACATTTTTAAACAATTTTTCCAATCTAAGTAAGCATACAAATGAATCTGCAAATTCAAACAAGCTAACAGATACTATTTGGTAAACTAAGGGTATGGTTGGTTAGGGCTTGTTCTCCTGAATCCATTGATATCAAATTTGCCAAATTTGGACGTGTGGTTAGAAAGTTACAATGGTTTGAAAATTACAAACAAATCTGTTTTCAATTTCTGTTTTTAAACAGACAGGTGACACGCGGCAGTATCTTACTGGACGATACCGGTTCGGCTGGATCACGCGACGACAGCCGTTGGATTTCAGTTAAATCGTGCGGCACAGGATCACTACTTACCCCTTCGCTAACGATCTATCGTATCCGTCAGATTCAGATCCTGCGGTTACCGTCGCCAAAACGGGCGGCGCTCAGCGGCGGCGCTTGCTCGATGATGACGGTGCCGGCGATGCGGGAAGCTAGAGGAACAGAGGGGTGGTTTACCAGATTCACCGAAGCTCGCTGATGCTCAACGTGGTACTGGTGGGTGAAGGGGCGCTCGAGACTGTCCTTGATTGCTCGCCGGTGTGGAGTTGCGCCTCGGGCGGTTCAGGCAATCGTCGAGGGCGAGGATAGAAGGCGTCCTAGGGTAACGGAGGATGCGGTTAGGTTCGCATGAGCCTAGAGATCATCATCGTGTCCACGGGGAAAGGAGGGGAGGTCAGGTACTACCTGGGGACGTCGCCAGAGAAGAACTAGTCGCGGCGGCGTTCAGAAGCTTGTCATTGCCGAAGCTCCGGTGTGCCCGCGGTCGAGTGATTGACACAGAAGGATGCGCCAGGGTATGGTGAGCGTGCTCGTGTGCTCAGGGAGGCGGAAGGGGGCGTGTGCTGGCCAGAATTGGCGAGAAGGGTCGTCGGAGACAGTGTCTTGGCAGAATTGGCGAGTGGCGACTGATTTAATTACGGCAGCGAGGCGTGCTTGGGAAGGAGGCGAGGGGAAACGGAGAGGAGTGACTGGCGATTTAACACGCGTGATCACTGCAGGTTTTACTCGTGGCATTAAAGCGAATTAAGTCTGAGGAATCAAGTCTGCAACGGCGAAGTGAGAGGAAGAACAACTCGCGGGGTGGGGAAGAAGTGACGTGGCAGTGGGGTCCTCCGTCGGGGAAAAGGAGAGGAAATGGGGTCCAGTGTTCAATGATATGCGGGTTGCTTCATGGTAAAGAAAATGCTTGGGGAACAGTGGGCTGGATCATTGGGCGGATTGTTGGGCTGGTCTTTTGCACTATTTTTTTCTCGTCTGATTCTTTTCCTTTTCTATTTCCAATTCTTGATTTGAAATTCAAACAAATGATTCATTCAACCAAATCAACTCAAACAAACACCACACTTCACAATTTTGAACTTGGTTCTGTTTATCAGCATAAACCTAAATTCCAAAATAAAATAATATTTTTTATTCATTTTAAGATCCATTCATTAATTAAATAAAAATGGACCTTTATTTATTTAATATGGTTTGATTTATTTAATAAAATCTTCATTTGAAATCCAAATACTTTCAAAACCAAATCAGTAGGTTTTATTTGAAAGTAAAGAATACTTGGAAACTTGTTTTAAAACAAAATAACATTTTATTTTAGAGTCCATTATTAATTAAATATAATAGACTTTCATTATTAAATCAAATAGGTTTTATTTTATTGAGATATTTATTTTGAATCTAAAATAAAGCCAAAACATTTTAGTAGATTTTATTTGTGAATTTCAAATAATTGGGGAAACTTATTTTAAATAATTTAATAAGTTTTGATGTTTCAATTTAAATTGGTAAAACCTTTTATCTTCAAATAAGGTTGGATGTTAAATCCTTATTACTTTATTTAAAATAAACTTTTATTATTTTAATCAAAGAAAACTCTTTGGTTTCAAAATCTTGGCCAAGTTTAATTTGGCTTTATAAAATAATCCTTATTTGTAAAACTTCTATTTCATTTGAAAACAAATCTTTTCATTTAATTGTTTCAAAATAGTATTTCCCAATGTTTTTATTTTCCTTTTATTAAATGTTTATCTTTTTAAATCCCTTTAATTTTTATTAAATTCAAATGGGTTTGAAGTTCCAATTGCTTTCAAAAAGTTTCTTCTGGCTCTGAAAATCAAACAAAGTTTTATTTTAATCATTTATTTTTCACATTACAAGATTTGGAAAATCTTGGGATGTGACATTGGACCACCTCATCTTCATGATGTACGACCGTCAGAAAGAGTTGGACAATGCCCGTGCCTACGCCAACCACAAGTACGCCATCGCCAAGAAGAAGGATCAGACCATCACCATGCTAGTGAAGGATCGCAAGTATCGTCGCCATCAACTCGACAAGAAGGAGCACATCATTGCCCATCTTCGCCACTGGATCACGGATTTGGAGGAGACCATCCACGAGAGAGACATGCAGTTGGAGGAGAGGGAGAATGCCGGAGAAGACCTTCGTGGAGACCCCTACTCCAATCTCAGCGATGATGATGACTTTCTGGAGGAGGCTATGGACTTCTTCACCGACGAGGATGATTTCGCCTTCATCGATGATGATGATGATGAGTACACCGACTCCAAGGAGTAGTAGCACTTGAGCACTAGCGTTAGTGAGTTGTATTCGGTCCCACTGTATCGTAGCTTCACAGAATGGTTCTTAAAACCATCTGTTTTCCTTTGTTGTGGTGTGTGTTTGTATCGTGTGCTATGAATGAATGAATGAAAAGCAAGTTGCTAGCAAAATTTGAGTCAAACTTCAAAAACTTTTCAAAAACCCTGAACCTTAGAAATTTCCCTCTTTTCTCATGATCTATCTCAATCTCCAGATGCCTCGCGGAGGAAGTGGCTCAGCCCCGGACCCGATGTTGCAACTCTTGCAAATGTTGGTTTCGGACCACGAAGCCGAAAGAATCGAACATAAAGCCAACCTAGCCACCCTTAAACAGATAGCTCAGATGGCCAACAATAATCAAGGCCATGGAAATCAGGACAACCATGGATCTAAGCTCAAGAATTTCCAGAACACCAATCCACCTGTTTTGACAAAGTCAAAAGAACCCCTAGATGTAGATGATTGGCTGCAAACCATGGAGAACAATCTGGAAGTCGCAGGAGTGGAAGCTAACGAGAAAGTTCTGTTCGCCACCCACTATCTAGCCGGAGATGCAAGAGAATGGTGGAACAACGTTCGTGCAATGGTCGGAGGTCAGATGATGACTTGGGAGGAATTCTGCGGTGACCCAACATACCATTGCATGATGTAGTATACTATAGTCGTTGACATAACACCAATGAAACACCATTCACTAGTATTACATCCCTCAGAATGGCACAACAGAAACACAACAGGTCCAATACATGGCTAAAGGTTACAACTCACTCTTTACATAAGATCCAGAGAACCTCTAGGTTAAAGAGAGAGAAAGAACTTCTTACGAAGAAGAATCAAAGATAAATAACACAAGAAGGATTATACTATTAGGTCTAGTATTTTGGTTAAGAGGTTGGCATTGCTGCTTGTGCAACGCACTACAGAAATAGGTTCTTTGGCTAGAGATTATATTCCTATCTAATCTGTAACTTCATCTTCACTTGAGTTGATGAATATGTTGACTTCCTTGTTTTTATTGAAAAGCCTTAGCTTTTGATGATTCATGGAGCATAACTTGGTGTAGACATCGTCTTAATGGATTCAGAATCTAGCAAGGGTTAAGAAGATACTTTGAGTACAAGCGTACTCAGCAAATTCACTAGAAAAGGAGTGTTTGATGCACTATAACTACAGCCACAGACCGTAGGTCGTAGGCAATGCAAGTTTTCATAAACATTTCTTCAAAGGTTGCTATTATTCTGAAAAGCTATGTCCGTCAGCCTTCACGGGTTTACCAGAACTTTCATGGAGTTCCTTTCCCGCCGCGTTCGCAGCTCCTTCCTGGAACAGGGAGTAACAAGTTACAATTCTTACACTCTGCAGAGGTGCGTTACTTTACCCATGAGAGATCAACTCTTTGTTGCACAACCGGGCAGCTTATTCCCGTCCACAATTCCATGATGTGGGGCCCAGAAGATGATCCAAGCCATTCACTGCCCCCTTCGCGACCTCGCATGCCTCCTTGGTGTACACCATGCCCACATAAAGAATTACGGCAATGGTTTGTACAAACCGTTAGATGTCAGAACTATCGTGGGACGTTGAGGGTTCCCACCCATATGTTGCATATCCTCTATGAATTACCAATTAATATGCACGCTCCAAGGATAACAGCCACGACCTGCACATCCGGCTTCATGCGAGAGGAAGAAGATACAGCTGATTTCTCTGTCCCATTCCAAATCTCATGGTAACCGCGTAATATACGATGCAAGAATCACTAGCGACATTGGTTGTTAAGTCCTAGGTGATATAGTTCTAAACAGTGGTATTCCAACTGTCAGATTTAATAGATTAGCTGATCACCCTGGATCAGTAACCAATAGTCCACATTATTATCAAAAATAGTGTTTTAAGATATTTTTCAAATGCAGGTGATAGCAACACTGGATTTGTAAAATACTTTACAGAAAATAAAGAAAGGACATGAGCAAGTGTGAACTTGCCTTTTGTGATTGCAAAATTTTGCACTCACGGTCTTCGAGTCAGTATAAGATCCAAAATCTGAAATCAGCATCATTGGTCCGGTAAGGACTAATGTTTAAAGAAGCAATTTGCTTTTGTGCGTAAGCAATGTGATGCACGTTCTAAATGCAAATCCCGGGGATAACGTTGTCCTAGGGTTTGGATTCCGGAAATGGTTACTTTGGAATGTGTGGTCCTTTTAGATAAGTTTCACATTTGTGCTTTTATTAGAGCTTATGAGTGTGTGTGAACAACACATATTTAGCAATGAATTATATATTTATGAAATACTATTCAAAATTGTTTATATATAGTTCTTTTTTGAAGTGGAAAAAATCATAACCTTCGAAGAAAAGGTTTTTCTTCTAAGGTCTAAACAAGGTTTGTGGTTATTTAGTGGGGGTTTATGTTACTAGTTTGCTCAAATGGTTTGGCTTGAGTTGCTTTATAATTTAACTACTTCAGACCAAAGTTAACTATAAAACATATAATATTGTTTATGTAAGATCCCTCCTTTGTAAAGTAAAGGATCCCTGTGATTGCAATGCTAGTCCCTGGATCAATGCTAGCATCCACAGTTTAAGATGAAGTACACAGAAACAAAGGTCATTATTACATATCATTCCAGAGACAAATATAGTCTTTACAACTCCATGGCCACAGGCCTAATACAAGAGTTCAAGTATATAATAAGATAAATAAGTCTTCATCTTCATGTGCCACAGGCAAGCATGTTGAGTGTAGACTCATGACTCCTAATCATCATCAGAATAACCCGCAACATCACAAGTTACAACCACAGTGGGTCAATACATTGGAATAGTATTGGCAAGTGACATCTTAGTAGAATATTGGTGGACTAAATACTATATGCATTTTGGCTAAGTGTAACTTAGGCTTGCTTTGCTCAAAATAGTTTTTGCATATCAGTTGAAAACACTAAGTTTTTCTTTATCAAAATCTTTCGCAAGGAACCACCAATAGACTTTGGGGTCCTTCACCCTTGTTCAACCACAAGTTTTTACTTAGAAATTGGGATGAGGAGATTCTTGATCGCTTCCATGTATTGATGCTCAAGTTGTCCAATACCAGGGACATGGCTAAGTACTTAGATTCTTCCATTTGCAGAGGTTATGCACTTTTCCCACAAGACTTGATTTTCACCAAGACAGGACCTTTCAGAAGCCTTCCCTTAGACCAAATGGACGCGTTCCAACCTATCATCCCACTACCACCAACTGTCCAAATGGCTAAGTTATTGCAACCTATATGATCCAGGCAGAACCCATATTGCCAAGTGGCTGCACTAGAAGCTTCTTAACATTTGGCCTCTCAAATCCCTTTGTTCCTGGGTGGCTTTCCACAAGTGAGATACATAAGGTAGACCATAGAAACGGGCCTTGTGTAACCACTCAACATAACCCATTCTTTCCATTGCACCCAGGTGTTTCATTCACTTAGTTGTTTTATTAAGCAAAAATATAGTCCAAAGACTTAGAAATATTTATTCATAGCATGAATATAAAACCACCCTTGGTTGATAATAGCTAGGCTAAGCATGGCATTGATAAGACATAGAAATAATTCTAGCAATTCTACAACTACTAGGATTTCCCAAGCATAGCATATAGCTCAAAATAACCATGCAAGACTAGCAAAATATTTCTAATGCATAGTTTAAAAACATAGGAATAAATTCATGAAGCACCACTTGCCTTGGTATTTTGGAGAATAGCTACAATCCTCACAATCACAATCACTATTTGCACCAAAATCTACACATAAAATGATAGCCCAAATCACATACAAAACAAATACAAGCAAAAATATATGGATGCATGAAATATGATATGTGATGATTTTCTATACTCAACAAGACAAGTGCACAGTGCTGATTCATAAACAAGTTCAAAACTTGCCAAACAACCTTTATTTGAACATTAAAACATTTCTCAAATAATTAATATACACAAAATAGGCCTACACATGTTTCTATAAAAATAACCATTTTAATAGAAACAAAACATTAAACACATTGCATATATGGAAAGGGCTTTCTCTCCTGATTCCATTGATATAAAATTTTTCAAATTTGGACGTGGGAATCAAAAGTTATGAATTAAACAAGTTTAAACATCTAATAGATCCAAATTCAGATTTTAAATCAAACTCACAGACACGCGGCGTGTTCCTATTGGTTGATACCGATTCGTGTGGATTGATCAACGAGGGACGTTAGATTTAAGTGGAAGCGCACGGTCAGATCTGCGCGTAACGGTTCAAGTAAGTGATCTAATCCTGAGCCTCAGATCCAGATCCAACGGCTGCTAAGCTTGCGACCAGAGACTAGCGGCGCTAGCGGCGACGGCTCTGTCAGAGTCGTTGCCGAAGTTCTAGGTCGCGCGGGAGAGGGAGAAGGGGCTTACTGTGCTCGCCGTGTGCTGCTGATGCTCAAGGTGGGCTTCGATGGCGAAGGGGCGTGGGGAGGTGGTCGCTGGATCTCGTCGGAGTCGTGCACGGCGTCGGGTGGCTGCAGACGTCAATGTTGTTGAGGCTCTGTGCCGTCCTTGCACAAAATAAACGCATCAGGGGATGCACAAAGTTACTGTGAGCAAGATAGTTTCAATGAGGGAGCAAGGGGCGCTCGATTCGTACCGTGATTTCTCGTCGGAGTTGAGTGGCGGCTTTGGTGGTTGCGGGTGTGAACGAAAACGGCGACCTGGGTCACGATCAGGAAAATTAGGGACGTTAGCAGATGCACAAGGACATGGCGGTCACACTCGTTTGAACCAGAGGCAGAGGGGCGGTTAGAGCTTACCGGAATCGCTCGCCGGAGTGCGTCCGTACAGCGGCGGAGTGAGTTCGAATACGCGCAGCCTGGTGGCGGAGTGGTGGCGCTAGGTGAGGGGAAATGCTCGCGGTGCAGAGGGGGTTAAATAGCCAGGAGGGGGGCGGCGATTACGCGCTGTATCAATGGCAATAACGCAGGAAGTGACTGCGGCGAGGTAACGGCGGAGCGCCTCAGCCGCGCGCTGATTGGGGACGACACTGATGGGGCATGGTGGGGTCTGGTTGTCAGCGAGTGGGTGCATGCGGGCGCGGTGAGAAAAAGAGAAGAAGGGGAAACCCGGGTGGGCTGTTTTGCTTACTGGGCTAGAATGCTGGTGCCAGGCACAGTTAGGTTTTCTAGCTCTTTTTCTTTTTCTAGATTGATTTTCAGGAAACATTTCCAAATGATTTCAAAACCATTTGAATTCAAACCTTTTTCTGAATTTTTGCAGAGTGTAACACTCATAATTCTGGGCATAAAATCATGTGGTCTCTCTGTATTAGCTTGGTCCTATTGATCAAACAAAATAAACAGTGGCTTAGCACTTGATTTGAACAAGTTTTGAAAATGGTTTTTAAATCCATATTGGTTTTGTAAATTTTGGTTTAGGTACTAGAAATCAAGCAAAACAATCTGAGAGCAATAAGGTTTGGTTTTGAACAAATAATCTCCCATTGGAGAGTAGCATTTGATTTAATGTTGATCACATAAAATCATAGCTCTTAAGTTCTATTTTCTTTCAAATGAGTTTGAGTTTTGATCCCTAAATGATATGCATGCATGCATGATATGAAATCTTTGAAACATGATTTTAGGGATGTTACAGTTTATTGTATTATATTTAGATTCTTGGAGACTAAAGTTAACTTTAAAATATAGATAGTTTTGAAAGTATAGTACTTGTATATTTGTATCTTGTGTATCTGAAATGTTTTCTTTAAGTTACTTAGGATTAGTGATCCTTTTACTTAGTGTAGTGGTTTCTTGATTTAATAATGGAGTAGTATCATTTATCTTTTATAAAGGAGTGGTTGGGGTTTATAAACCAAAATATAATATTACTTAACTACTTTTGAACCTTTGTAGTGTTGTGGTAGTTTTTGTAATTTGGTGGTTAACATGGTTTAGAAAAGTTTTGGTGTATTCATAAGTTGTTCTTTAAGGTTTTTATTATGAATAGGAATCCTTTTAGAATATAATCTTCCCTCAAAGTTTAGGATAATTTGAATAAAAAGGTATATATAATGTTTTAAACTATTATGGACTTATATTGTTAATATTTAGGACTAATACTATTTATTAGACTTATTAGGCTCATTTTAGGAATATTAATAAATTTTATTTATCCTTATATGAATTATTAATGAAGTAAATAAGTTTAAATTTGAGTTATTAAAATATTTGAATTTTTATTTAACTCAAAAGTAGAATATAAGATTTTTAACATGTAAATATTATTTTTGTGATCATTTTGGTATATTACACTTATTTTTGTGTTTTATAACTAATAAGATATGATTTTTATAATTCTTATTATTTTATAATTACTTAATAAATAATTAAAATTTAATTAAGTGAAATAATAATACATGATTATGGTTTCAAATTATACCTTTTATTTTTCTTAGATTTTTGGTATTCTATATATATGTTTAATATTTACCAAAATTAAAATATGAATTATCAAAGTTTTATTATTTATAAAACTTTTATTAAATAATATTTATTTAAATTATCATCATAATAATATTTGATAATAGTTAAGTTGTAGATTTTATTTTTCTGAAAATTTTCATATATTATACACATTTTTCTGAATTATAAATCAAAAGTTATTAATTAAACAAGATTTAATCATTTATTAGATTTCTGGAATATTATTAATTGAATTATAACATTTTATTTATCTCTTAACAGAAATACTTTTTACACCATACCAAGACCTAGCCCCAGTCACTGACTAGTGGGCCATTGTCCACCTTAGCTCTCAGGTTAAAGGAATTGCATTTGTTACCGATTGGTTATCTACCCTAGTCAATGACATATGGGCCCTAGGCCATGTCACTTGCCACACGGGACAAAGACCAGGTCAAACACATCGACGTGGCTAAGGTGACGTGAGCATGTTGTCATGCTGACATCAACCTGGCCTCCACCACCAGAGGATGGTCGCCGGCGGCGAACCACAGTGCTCTGGTGGACGAGGTTGATGCTACTAGATAGAGGGAACCGAGGCGAACCTATTGGTGGTAACGCCGCTACCTAATGGTCACCGGAAATACACCGGCGACGAGCTTCTGCGGCGGCCAACGACGATGCTCAACGAAATGGGATCTACGATGTGAATCAGCAAACAAAACTAGGGTCCAGAGATGTGCAATCTTACCCTGATGATGATAGAGCGGTCGAGGAGGCTTGGGGCGACGTGACGACGGCAATCGACGGTAATGGCCACGGCGGCCGAGGAAAAGGAACGCTTGATTTCACATGATTCCCGGCGAGCGGGCCTCCGTGCTTGGTCCTAGATGGTTCAGTCCACGACGGCGAGTCTAATGGTGGCTACCACGAGGTGAGGGGTGGTCAGAGTTGGCCGGAATAATGAACTCCGACGAGCTAGGTTTTCGGGTGAAGGAAAGAAGTGAGTCTGGGGAGTGAGATTGAGGATGAGGACGAGCAGGGTTGTCGCGGTGGCCTTCTTATCCTTTCCTAGCAACGGCGGCGTTGATCTTGGCGCAACAACGACGATGACTGCATCGGGCGGCGGCGAGCTCCGCTAGAGAGCTGTCTGTGTGCGTGACGATGACGACGACGGCTGTTTTACGGATAACCCCCTGACGATCCTTTCTTCTCAACCCGCAGTCCTTCGCTGTCCCCACTTATCAGTCATAGAAGAAAGAGAACTGGGCTAGTTACTGGGCTGTTGTGGGCTGCACAGGGGCGTTAGGTAAGCAGATAGGATTGGGTTGCGGCCAGGTAATGTTTTTTTCTTATTAGTTTTACCCTTTTCTATTTTCTGTCTTTTTTCAGATTTGAATTTGACTTAGATTTTAAACTTTTCTTTGTAGGATTTCTTTGCTGGATAATTTCAATAATACTAAAATATAGTTAGTATCATTGGTGAATTTTTATAATATCTTCTTTTTGTATTTCTTTTATTTACTCCATATGAACCCCTTTTTAATAGTTTGTAGAAACTTTTCTTATTATTTTTCTCTCCTATTTTAGTTATGGATTTCTTGAATGATATATTTTTATTTGTTTATAAACTTTTATCAAGTTGGCTCATAGTTTGAATAGAAACTTTTATATGTATAATGATCCTATATCATTATTTGATGCATGGAATATAAAAGACATTAATATGGTTATACTACTCCCATTAATTTGGAAAATGGCAATGTATATATTCTATTGTGATAAATAAAGAGGTTTAGGATTTTAAATTATGATTATTTACCTTTGAGTTTAGGGCTTATAATATACTTGGATTCCTTTATAGATATGAGTAAAGAATTAATACTAAGCATATTGTCTTCTGTGTGTGATATTTGATGACATCACCTTTCATAAAAGAAATTTATAATTAGAATGTTTTATAGAAAGGATTGGTAAAGATATGCTTATAGGATTTGCTATAGGAAGATATTCCAATGAAATGATATGGACATAAGATGATAGATCAATAACATGAAATGGATATTCCACTTGATTTGGGATTTAGAATTGATTGCTTACCAAGATTAAATAGGAAAATGATTTATAACATATAATTATATTTCACAATCCTGGATTTCTAATTAAGGAATTCCTTTACTAGATATAATACTTCTTCCTATCCATCATCATGGTTAGTATGATGAGCTTACTCATTAAAATCTTCTTATTCATATATCATTCTTCTAAACTCATGGATGAATCTAATGAATGTGATATTAAAGCATTTTATAGTTTCCTTAGATCCTTGCTTGATTATACCTACTATACTACTATTGAAAATCTTCAATCCAACAAGTAGTTTTTTCAGACTCGACTCATAACCTTCCTTAATCCTCCATCACTAATGTTTCTCTAATAGCTGTATGCATCCAACTGCCTTTCTATAAAGTTGACTATCCTTTAAGATGAATAACACTACTTCTATAACTCTATGTTATACTAGCTGTAATTGAATAATATCATCTTAGATTCACTTTACTCCAATAACTCACACTCCAACCCTAAATCATATTTATGTGGTTTGTAATGACTACTCTAGGATAACTTACCTCTACTAGGGTTTCAATCATGTTTTATCCACCAATACCACTTATACACGACATAAGTACTCAATCTTGTGAATAAGGCTTGATCATTATAATATTTTGATCCATTATGTTTTAGGTTTCCAGTTGGCTAAACAAGGATCCATCAATACAACATTACAGTTGTATTATAATTCTTTTGTTTAGCTCTATTGGATTAAGAGATATAATTCATTAACTATACCTACTTGATCCAATAGGACTACTCCTGGTAACTATCCTTAGTATTCATCTTTGTAATCTTCTTTACCACCATAGAATTAGATAATATAAATAGTTGTTATATTTATCTAGGAGGAATTTAACTTCATCAATTAGCCTGTTGATTGGATTCTTTTCAAATTTTCCCATCCTATAGATGATTTCTAAAGCTAACATCACTATTTACCTCTTCTTAATTATTTCTATATAGACACTTTAAATGTAAACTATAATATGGTCAAGAGTTGATAGATTGAGATCTGGTCAATCAATAGTTGATTCCTCAATATTAATGAACAATAGATATTGAAATATAACTCAATAGGGATGATAAGGATTGATATGGAAAGAAAGGTATAGGTGAATGATCTAAACTTAGTTTCTTTCCTACCCAATCTTATTTCAGAAGTAGGGTTAAATATTACCATGATGCTCAGGGTACATGCAGATTGGATTAAGATATAGTTATTGAATTCATATTTGGTGTTATATCCTCTAACTTGGTATTCATGAGTCATTATAATGAATACTATAATATGATCACCTAATGATCAAGTATAATTCACATTGTATTTAGATTTAACTGATAGTAAATTTGATCTACCCTTATGTCACATCCCAAATTTTTCCAAATTTTGAAATGTGAAAAATAAATAAACAAGATAAATAATTGATGAAATTTAGGGTGAAAAGAAACTTTTTGATTCCAAATGGAAACATCAAAGACCCATCTTGAACAAACTTTGAATGGAAAGGGATTTTTTAAAAAAGATAAAAAAATAATAAATAAAATTATAAAAGTTGGAATCACCATTTTTGGATCTTTAATAAAAAGATATGGATTTTATGAGCAAAGGAAGAAATAAGTAAATAAGGACTATTTTAAAAATCCAAATTAAATCTTGGTCAGACAAATGAAATGAAAGATTTTTTTTAATAAAAAGAGTAAAGGATTATTTATATAAAATCATAAGGATTTATTAATATCCAATTGTATTCCCAATTTAAATGAACATTAAATCATATTAAAGTATTTTAATTAATAATTCAAAGCGAAATTCTTTTGAATAAATAAAAACTACTGAAAAAGATTTGGTAAAATTTAGAATTCAAATAGAGTTTGAAAACAAATTAAAATCTTATTTGAAATAAAGACAAATGTCTATTTTTAAATAAATAATAGACCCCAAAAAGAATAAAAGAAATATTCTAAATTGGACTTTAGAATATGTTAATAAATAGTATTAGAATATACTCAAAGTTTGGTAAAGTTTTGATTTCAAATGGTGTTTGAATTATTTGAACAAAAATCAAAACAGAATAATAGAAAATGAAAAAGATTCAGTACAAAAAAAGGGAAACAAACCCAGCCCAGCAGCAAGGCCCAGTCCAGCCCCAAACTCGCAGCCCATTCCATCCCGAAGCGTTTTATTTTCTCACGCACAAACAAACCCACGCAGACGCTAACCAGCAGACCCCACACGCCCTCTCTCTCTCTCTCTCTCTCTCTCTCTCTCTCTCTCTCTCTCTCTCTCTCTCTCTCTCTCTCTCTCTCTCTCTCTCGCAGACAACCAGGCCCCTGTGTCAGTCATCGTCTCCACCCTTGACCGTTCCCCTTGCACCTCGCCGTTTACTGCCGCGTTTAACTCCGATAAATTCGCATCAATGCAGAATTAAATATCTCCAGAGACGACGCATTCTTAAACGCCCACTCCTCCTCTCTCTTTCCCCCTAGGCGCCATCTCCTCTCGGCCACCAGGCTGCCGCAATCGCTAGCTCGAACCCACTGTTCCCGACGAGCTACTTCGGCCGATTCTGGCGACGCTGATCCTCCCCTTGCCTCCCAGTGCATACGAGATTGCTCGCCAGCATCTCCTGCATCTCCCAGCACTAACCCCACACACGCGCAAGCACTGTAGCCTCGGCAGCGACATCCACAGAATGCCATCGTCGTTTGCCACTTCTCCGGCGAAGCCCCCTGGTAAATAAGGGTTTCGCAGCATAATAAATCAAAAATTATCTACGGATGCGAACGGGAAAGCCAAGATCTAATATAGGAGATGCAAACAACGAGGGGGGGATTGATGAGATCTTCATACCCTTGAAGATTCGCACAACGGAACGTTCGACGGAACATGGGTGATGTAGTCGTACTCGCTTCTCCTCCTCGCGATCCGATCCGATCTAACACCGCAAGTGGCGATGCCTCCGAGAGATGCACACGTGCGGAACCTCGACATCTCCTCCTTCCTCGGTCCAGCAAGTATGGTGGAGAGACGGATTGGATCTACAACGCGACGGCGCGGTGCAAGTGGTGGAGAGTTTCTGCAGCAGGGCTTCGCCTACACGCAGTCGGGAGGAAGAGATAGATGAGGGCAGCAGGGCGGCTAGGGCTTGAGGAGGAGGTGTGGGAGGGGTGCGCCCCCATCCCTCTTTATATAGAGGGGTGGGCAGCCAGCCCTTGCCCCTCCCCCAAGCCCTAGGGCCGGCGGCCAAGGAGGGAGGAGTGGGGGGGGGGGGTTTCCCCCCTTCTAGAGGCTCCCCTAGGGTTTGCCCTAGGTTTGGCCGGCTGGGCCCTATGGGGCCTTGTGCCCCTGGCCCAATGTGGCCAGGGCACTCCCTCATAGGCCCATGCCCCCTCCCGGCAGGTGGGGCCACGTTGGTCCCCCTCCGGAAGGTTCTAGAAGCTTCTGGTACAATACCGATTAACCCAAAACAATTCCGAACTCCAAAAACTGCATTGCCTTATATGAATCTTATTCTCCGGACCATTCCGGAACCTCTCGTGATGTCCCGGATCCCATCCGAGACTCCGAACAAAAACTCATAAACCAATTATCCAATCTATCCTAGCGTCGAGACACGTTAAGTGTGTGACCCTTCGGGTTCGATAATATGTAGACATGATCTTATATCAATAATCAACAGCGGGGTCTGGAAACCCATATTGACTCCCACACATTCATCGATTATCATATCGGATGAACCACGATGATAGGATTCAATCAATCCCATATATATATTCCCTTCGTCTCGCGATATTTTACTTGCCCGAGATTTGATCGTCAGTACCGTCATACCTAGTTCAATCTCGTTCACAACAAGTACTTTACTCGTTCCGTAATCCGATATCACTTTGTGATTAACTCCTTAACCACATGCTTGCAAGCGGTGTTGATATCGATTACCGAGTGGTCCCAAAGTATATCTCTCCGTCTTGGGAGGGACAAATCCCATCTCGATACATACAACCCAATAGGTACTTTCCGATCACCTGAGAGACACCTTTATGATCACCCTCTCATAGGATGACGTTTGATGACCTCAAAGCTTTCTTTCGATACCAGGGAGTTGTATTATCTCATGGTCTAAGGAATACAATATTTGACATAAGAAAAGCTTCGCAAAGATGAACATGATGACACGATCTAATTGCTCCACTTAGTTTGGGTCTGTCCATCATATCATTCTCCCAATGATATGATCTCATTATTAATTGACAACTCATGTCTATGGTTAGGAAACCTTAACCATCATTAATCAATGAGCTAGTCCATAGAGGCATACTAGGGACAGGTGTTGTTCACAAACCACACAAGTATTAAAGTTTCCGCTTAATACAATTCTAGCATGGAATATAAACTTTATCATGAACAAGAATTATAATAATAACATCTTTGTTATTGCCTCTAGGGCATAATTCCAACAGTCTCCCACTTGTACTAGAGTCAATAATCTAGTTTACATCTGGCAACAATCTAACACGCATGGCACTAAGGTGTTGATCATGTTTTGCACGTGGAAGAGGTTTAGTCAATGGATCTGCGACATTCAGATCTGTATGTACTTTGCTAATCTTTAGATCTCCATCTGCTATATAATCTCGGATTATATGAAACTTGCGGTTGATATGCTTGGTCTTTGGATGATATCTTGGTTCCTTAGCGAGTGCTATGGCGCCAGTGTTGTCACACAATATCTCCAGTGGGTCCAAGGCACTTGGAACCACGCCAAGCTCAGTGATGAAGTTCCTGATCCAAACTCCTTCACTTGACGCTTCTGCAGCAACCATGTATTCCGCTTCTACTGTAGATCCCGCGATCACGCTTTGCTTACAGCTTCTCCATCTCATAGCTCCTCCATTCAAAATATAAACGTATCCTGTCTGAGATTTAGAATCATCCTTGTTGGTGTCGAAACTAGCGTCGACGTAACCTTTTACGACGAGCTGTTCATCACCTCCATAGACTAAGAACATTTCTTTAGTCCTATTTAGGTACTTTAGGATGTTCTTCACGGCTGTCCAGTGTTCCACTCCTGGATCACTTTGATATCTGCTCGTCAAACTAAGAGCATTGGACACATCCGGTCTAGTACACAGCATGGCATACATGATAGAACCTATGGCCGAGGCATAAGGCACTTTGCTCATAGCTTCTCTATCATTTACCGTAGCTGGACACTGAGCCTTGCTCAATATCTTATCTAACAACATAGGCACTGAACCTTTCTTTGCCTTATCCATTCTGAACCTTTTCAGAACTTTGTCTAGGTATGTACTCTGGCTTAAAGCTATCAGGCGTCTTTGTCTATCTCTATAGATTTTGATGCCTAATATATAAGCAACTTCACCTAGGTCTTTCATTGAAAAACATTTGTTCAAATAACTCTTCACTTTGTTAAGCATGTTAATGTCATTTCCAATAATCAATATGTCATCCACATATAGTACCAGAAATGTCACTGAGCTCCCACTCACTTTCTTGTAGATACAAGCTTCGTAGCAATTTGGAACAAATCCAAAGCTCTTGATCACTTGATCAAAATGAAGGTTCCAACTCCGAGATGCTTGCTTCAGTCCAGAAATGGAACGCTGAAGTTTGCACACTTTATCAGCATCCTTAGGATCGACAAAACCTTCGGGTTGCATCATATACAACTCTTCATCAATGTTGCCATTGAGGAACGCAGTCTTGACATCCATCTGCCATATTTCATAATCATGAAACACAGCAATTGCTAATAAAATCCGAATGGACTTAAACATCGCTACGGGAGAGAAATTCTCATCGTAGTCAACACCTTGAACTTGTCGAAAACCTTTCGCGACAAGCCGTGCTTTATAGACGGTAACATTACCATCCGCGTCCGTTTTCTTCTTGAAGATCCATTTGCACTCAATGGCCTTTTGGTCGCTAGGAGGGTCCACCAAAGTCCATACTTGGTTTTCGCTCATGGATCCCAATTCGGATTTCATGGCTTCTAGCCATTTCTCATAGTCTGGGATCATCATCTCTTCCTCATAGTTCGTAGGTTCATTGTCTTCTACCAACAAGACAGTCAACACAGGGTTGCCGTACCACTCAGGAGGGGCACGTGACCTTGTCGACCTGCGATATTCAGTAGCAGCATTGTCCGAAGCTTCATGATCCTTGTCATTAGCTTCCTCTATTGTTGGTGCAGGCGGCACTGGAACAATTTCAGGTGCTGCGCTACTCTCCAACTCAAGAGAAGGTTCAATAACCTCGTCTAGCTCTACTTTCCTCCCACTCACTTCTTTCGAGAGAAACTCCTTCTCAAGAAAGGAACCGTTCTTTGCGACAAACACTTTGCCTTCGGTTCTGTGATAGAAGGTATACCCAATAGTTTCCTTAGGATATCCTATGAAGACGAATTTCTCCGCTTTGGGTTCGAGCTTGTCCGGCATCAACTTCTTGACGTAGGCTTCGCATCCCTAAACTTTAAGAAACGACAACTTAGGTTTAGCACCAAACCATAGTTCATACGGTGTCGTCTCAACGGATTTTGATGGTGCCCTATTTAAAGTGAATGCAACGGTTTCTAATGCATAACCCCAAAATGATAACGGCAAATCAGTAAGAGACATCATTGATCGGACCATATCTTATAAGGTTCGATTCCGGCGTTCAGACACACCATTGCGCTGTGGTGTTCCGGGTGGCGTGAGTTGCGAAACGATTTCGCTTGCTTTAAGATGCGTGAGAAAATCATAACTCAAATATTCACCTCCACGATCAGATCGTAGAAACTTAATATTTCTGTTATGATGGTTCTCCACTTCATTCTGAAATTCCTTGAACTTTTCAAATGTTTCAGATTTATGTTTCATTAAATATATATACCCATATCTACTTAAGTCATCGGTAAAAGTGAGAAAATAGCGATATCCACCGCGCGTCGAAACACTCATCGGTCCGCATACATCGGTATGTATGATTTCCAACAAGTCCGTTGCTCTCTCCATCATACAGGAGAACGGGGTTTTGATCATCTTGCCCATGAGGCATGGTTCGCATGTGTCAAATGATTCAAAATCAAGAGACTCCAAAAGTCCATCAGAATGGAGTTTCTTCATGCGCTTTACACCAATATGACCTAGACGACAGTGTCACAAATAAGTAGTATTATCACTATCTACTTTGCATCTCTTAGCCTCAATGTTATGGATGTGTGTTTCATCCCTTTCGAGATTCAAAAGAAATAAACCATTCAAAGCAGGTGCATGACCATAAAAGATGTCACTCATATAAATGGAACAACCATTATTCTCAGATTTAAATGAATAACCATCTTGCAATAAACACGATCCAGATATGATGTTCATGCTCAACGCAGGCACATAATAAAATTTATTAAGGTTTAAAACTAATCCCGAAGGTAAAACTAAGGAGAGCGTGCCGACGGCCATCACATCAACTCTTGATCCGTTGCCAACGCGCATCGTCACCTCATCCCTCGCAAGCCGCCATCTATTCTGTAGCTCCTGTTTCGAGTTACAAATATTAGCAACTGAACCAGTATCAAATACCCAGGCACTACAACGAGGGCTAGTAAGGAAAACATCAATAACATGTATATCAAATATACCTTTGATGGTGCCAGCCTCCTTGTCCGCTAAGTACTTCGGACGATGCCCAAATGACCCTTGTCCTTGCAATAGAAGCACTCAGTGTCCGGCTTAGGTCCAGACTTGAGCTTCTTTTCAGCAGGGGCAACGCGCTTGCCGCCTCCTTTCTTGAAGGGCTTCTTTGCACCCTTAACTTTCTTAAAGCTAGGGGGATTGTTGACCATCAACACATGATTATCCTTTTTTATGTCCACCTCCGCAGCCTTCAGCTTAGCGAAGAGCTCGGTGATCGTATCAGTGGAACCAATCTGATTTTGAGTCACTACAAAACTTTTGTAGCTGGGAGGGAGTGATTGCAGAACCCTGTCAATCTTGAGCTCCTCTGGAATCTTGCAGTCCAGTTTCTCAAGGCGTTAAGTGTAGCCCGACATCTTTATGGAGTGCTCACTAACGGAACTCCCTTCATCCATCTTGCAGTTAAAGAATTTCTCAGAGATTTCATATCTCTCAGAACGGGCCTGAGTCTGAAACATAGTTTTCAGTTCCTCAAGAATCTCAAAGGGCCTGGGATAATCTTCAAAATGATTTTGAAGGTCCGATTCCATAGCAAACAACATGGTGCTCTTAATCACACCATAATCATCTTTGCACGACTGATAAACAGCTTTCTCATCAGCCGGCGCATCTACAGCAGGGGCGTCACCTAGCACATTCTCAAGGACATAGTCCTTTTGTCCGCCAGAGAGAATGATTCTCAGATTGCGGAACCAGTTGGTGAAGTTAGACCCATTGTTTCTAAGCTTTTCTTTCTCAGCAAAAACGTTTGAAGTTGAAGTTGGACTTAGCCATTTGATCTACAATATTTGCAAGTACAAATTAGACTATGTTCATGATAACTAGTTCAACTTAATCAAATTACTAGATGAACTCCCACTAAATTTAACATCCCTCAAGTTGTTTAGTGAACATGATCCAAATTCACCACACCTAATCCGATCTTCACGAGAAGAGATGTGGTTTCAATGGTAGACAACGAAGTGTCGATCATATCGTTCATATGACTCATGCTTAACCTTTCGGTTCATGTGTTCCGAGGCCATGTCTGTACATGATAGGCTCGTCAAGTCAAACCCAAGTATTTCCGCGTGTGCAAAAACTGCCTTGCACCCGTTGTATGTGAACGTAGAGTTTATAGCACCCGATCATCACGTGATGCTTGAACACGACGAACTTTCGCAATGGTGCATACATGGGGAGAACACAATTTTATCTTGATCTTTAAGTGAGGAATCATCTTATAATGCTACCGTCGCGATCTAAGCATAATAAGATACATAAAAGGATAAACATCACATGCATATAAATTTATGTGACATGGTATAGCCAATCTTCGCGCAATGATCTCCATCTTGTGCGTGCCGGCATGATCTCCATCACTCCACCATGATTGCCTCCACCACGAATAGCAACTACAACTATTGCTAACTACTTAGCGATAAAGTAAAGCTATTACATGGCGTATAAGAAGTTGACACACAGGTCATACACAATTATAAAAACAACCATATGGCTCCTGCCGGTTGTGTACTCATCGACATGCAAGTCGTGAAACATTACAAAACATGATCATTGCATACAGCATACACATAACATCTTGGGCCATACCATATCACAGAAAACACTCCCTGCAAAAACAAGTTAGACGCCTCTACTTTGTTGTTGCATGTTTTACGTGGCTTATGGGAGTAGCAAGCTAATAACGATTCTTACCTATGGAAAGCCACAACGGTGATATTATGGTTTCCAAACTCCGGTGTAAATCCCATGACAACTATAGTGAGAGAAACTGGCATCCACCAGCCGCATGTGTGGAACAAGCCACACGTCAAGTGCGGAGCCGGTCTCGCGAACGAGGTCGCGTAAGGTTGGCCTGGACCGCTTCGATCTCACTATCCCGCATCATAAGAAGTACACAAACAAGAGGCTTGCAACAGAAAACATCAAAGCCCGCAACAACAATGTTGCGTTCTACTCGTGAAACACACCTACGCATAGATCTAGCTCTGATACCACTAAAGGGTTTCGCAACAAAGTAAATCAAAATTTTTCTACGGATGCGAACGGGAAAGCCAAGATTTAATCTAGGAGATGCAAACAATGAGGGGGGATAGATGAGATCTTCATACCCTTGAAGATTCGCACAGCGGAATGTTCGACGGAATGTGGCTGATGTAGTCGTACTCGCTTCTCCTCCTCGCGATCCGATCCATCTAACACCGCAAGTGGCGATGCCTCCGAGAGATGCACACGTGCGGCACCTCGACGTCTCCTCCTTCCTCGGTCCAGCTAGTATGGTGTAGAGACGGATTGGATCTACAACGCGACGACGCGGTGCAAGTGGTGGAGAGTTTCTGCAGAAGGGCTTCGCCTACACGCAGTTGGGAGGGAGAGAGAGAGGAGGGCAGCAGGGCGGCTAGGGCTTGAGGAGGAGGTGTGGGAGGGGTGCGCCCCCAGCCCTCTTTATATAGAGGGGTGGGCGGCCAGCCCTTGCCCCTCCCCAAGCCCTAGGGACGGCGGCCAAGGAGGGAGGAGTGGGGGGCAAGTTCCCCCCTTCTAGAAGCTCCCCTAGGGTTTGCCCTAGGTTTGGCCGGCTGGGCCCTATGGGGCCTTGTGCCCCTGGCCCAATGCGTCCAGGGCACTGCCTCATAGGCCCATGCCCCCTCCCGGCAGGTGGGGCCACGTTGGTCCCCCTCCGGAAGGTTCTAGAAGCTTCCGGTATAATACCGATTAACCCGAAACAATTCCGAACTCCAAAAACTGCATTGCCTTATATGAATCTTATTATCCAGACCATTCCGTAACCTCTCGTGATGTCCCGGATACCATCCGAGACTCTGAACAAAAACTCATAAACCAATTATCCAATCTATCCTAGAGTCAAGACACGTTAAGTGTGTGACCCTTCGGGTTCGAGAATATGTAGACATGATCTTATATCAATAATCAACAACGGGGTCTGGAAACCCATATTGACTCCCACATATTCATCGATGATCATATCGGATGAACCACGATGCCAGGATTCAATCCATCCCATATATATATTCCCTTCGTCTCGCGATATTTTACTTGCCCGAGATTTGATCGTCGGTACCGTCATACCTAGTTCAATCTCGTTCACAGCAAGTACTTTACTCGTTCCGTAATCCGATATCACTTTGTGATTAACTCCTTAACCACATGCTTGCAAGCGGTGTTGATATCGATTACCGAGTGGGACCGAAGTATATCTCTCCGTCTTGGGAGGGACAAATCCCATCTCGATACATACAACCCAACAGGTACTTTCCGATCACCTGAGAGACACCTTTATGATCACCCTCTCATAGGATGACGTTTGATGACCTCAAAGCTTTCTTCAGATACCAGGGAGTTGTATTATCTCATGGTCTAAGGAATACAATATTTGACATAAGAAAAGCTTCGCAAAGATGAACACGATGACACGATCTAATTGCTCAACTTAGTTTGGGTCTGTCCATCATATCATTCTCCCAATGATATGATCTCATTATTAATTGACAACTCATGTCTATGGTTAGGAAACCTTAACCATCATTAATCAATGATCTAGTCCATAGAGGCATACTAGGGACACGGTGTTGTTCACAAACCACACAAGTATTTAAGTTTCCGCTTAATACAATTCTAGCATGGAATATAAACTTTATCATGAACAAGAATTATAATAATAACATCTTTATTATTGCCTCTAGGGCATAATTCCAACAAATATGACCACCCTAACCCCTCTAGCTCACACGCGTGTATTCGCCATGACCTTGCGCATCTAACGGCATCGTTTTCTTGTCTTGGTGTGACCCGTACCCTCGCCTCCGACGATGAACAGACAAGGCCGACGTCTTCGTGAACTCCGGCGAGGAATTATCATCGACCCTGTGCGCCCCTGCTCCTTCCAAGACCACGTTGAGTATCAGCGCACCACTACGAGTCTGGTCGGCGTCTTCCCCTCCCTATCGCTTCCAGTATCGCCGGTAGCATCACCTGGCTCATGGATTCGCCGTTGTACGCCCATCTGTGGTCGAGCTGCTGTGAGCCATTGGATCTAGATCCAAGTGACACGATAGATTGACTTAACGAACCGTTATAATGTTCTCTGTGCCGTAGATTTTAATCAGATCCAACACACCCCGTAGCTCGATCCGCATGAACCGTTTTCAGCCAATAAGAACATGACGCGTGGCACTGACTTCGATTTAAAAACAGAATTAGATCTATTAGATGTTCAAACTTACAAAATTCATAACTTTAAATCCACACGTCCAAATTTTGCAAACTTTATATCAATGGAATCATCAAGAGGATTACTTTGCAACCATGCACTTTGTTTAATGATTTTCTTCTGGAAAATTAGTTGTTTTTGCAGAAACTTGTGTAGGCATATTTTGTGTATAAAATTCATCCTAAAAATGTTTTTATGGTAAAATCTTTTGTAAATGGATTTTTTTGTACCTACTGACCATAGAAACCAACTTGTATATTTAAAAATATATTTGGTGACACTTAGGAATTAAATCTTTGAATAAAAGCATTTCTAGCTAAATAAAAATATTGATTATGGTTTAAAAATGCTTTTTTTGACTAAAACCTTTGGGAAATGAATTTATTTAAACTCTCTGACCCTAAACACCAAGTTTTGAGATTTGAAAACATATTTGATGAACCTTAGTAAATTATTACTTTGTTAAAGGCATTTCTAGCAAATAAAAATATTGTGTGATTTAAAAATGGGATTTAAATGGAACCTTTTGCAAATGGATTAATATTAAACCCATTAACCATAAACACTAACATTTGTGTTTAAAGAATATATTTGACTAAGACTACAAAATATTACTTTGATTTAAATCACTTCTAGCAAAATAAAATGATTTTAATGGTCATTTTCACCAACTTGAATTTAAATGGTTTTACCACTTCTGTAAATGACCAATAGGAGCTTTAAAATGTTTAGAGCCTACTAGAAACCACTTTTCCAAATAAAACAATCTTTTGCATGCTTGCATGTATTGCTTGATTTTATTATTTTATGTGGTGAATTGTTTGAATGTTAGTTTGAATATTGCTTGCTTGATTTAATTGTAGTGAAGTTTGAAGAGTGTGATATTTCCAAGATCAAGGAGTGAACCAATATTCTCTACTTAAAAGGCAAGTGACACAATCATCCATGTCCTACTATTTTCACTACACTTAGTGGTATTTTTGTAGTATACATGATAGGGCTACTATATTTCTATGCTATACTATGTCCTATTAGTAAATCAATCTTACTTAGTGAAAACATCATAGTTGTAGTATGCTTAGACCTGCTATATACTTGGGGTGGAATATCATATCATGATTATATGAAGTGTTGGAAAAATATATGTTTTATATAATAAAACAAGTACTCAATGAACCACCTGGGTGGAAAGAGGATATTCAAGTTTTGGACAAGGTGGCAACAAAGGGAACCATGTTTATATGGCTATATTTTTGTATGTGCACTAGAAGAAAACCACCCAGGGACTTAGATATTGAACATGTTTCTCGTACAGTGGCTTCCGTGTACAGCCACATGCTAAATGGGCTCTGGCTTAATCAACTACATAGTGGAAGACCCTTACATTGGCATCTTCAGGTTAACTAGAATTGTATATTAGATATATATCCTTACATTGGTGACTGGTAGACAAGCTAGCATTGTGTATTGGGAGGACTTCTATGGAAAGACTTTGTCACATTATCGATCTGCCGGTACTCCATTTGGTGAGTACTTATCCAGCGGCCACTGGTGGCGTCAAGACGAGATTGTGTCATGTGGGTAAAGTTTACAACTTCTGCAGAAGATCAAATTCTAAGTACTTAGCCGTGTCCCCGGTTATGGACAACTCTGAGCAACTAAGGCCTGAAGCTATGGAAGATCTCGACATTCCAATTTCTCAAAGTAAAACTTGATGGTGTCAACAAGGGATTAGAAGAACTAGGAGTTTTCCAAGGAGTTAAGAAAGATTGTCAAAAGATCAAACTATTTTGAAAAGATAGGATAAAACTATATTGCTTTCTACAAATGAGCCTAAACCCTACTTAGTCAAATATGCATTTATTGATAGGATCCACTTATTTCTACATAGTAGTGAAACTTGCCAATACAATTCAAATGTATTGAACCTTGTGGCTGCAACTTATTATGTTGCAGGTTTGTTTGATGTTAGTGAAGTGTGTTGAATAGGATTACAAGTCTACAACCAACATGATTGCCTGTGGCACTTTGAAGATGAAGGACTCCATGCTATAGTTATTTCTATTGCATTGTATTGAGATAGCCAAATGAGCTATGTAAGATGTAATAAATTATTTTACTCCTAGTTATAAAGTTGTATTATGACCTTTGTTTCTTGATATTGCATCTTAACTGTGGATGCTAGCTATTGATCCAGGGACTAGCATTGTAAACATAGGGATCTCTACCCTATTAAAGGTTGTGACCTCTACAGATGGTATTAGAGCACTATGTTGCCTGTAGGACTGGACAAAACCCCTTAGAAAAATAGGAGTTGTATTTGTTCCAAAACTTATTTACAAACAATCTTGTAAACTCTTTCCTCAACCTTTTTGGTTTTGATTCTACATCTCTTCCTTTTAAACTTGATGGACAAAGCCTTCACCATGACCAATGACTTCAACTTTAATTTCACTAATGACTTCAACTTAGACATCACTAAGGACTACAAGTGAAAAACCAAGATACATTAGATTGCCTACCAACTATCTAAGACAATGAAATCATGTTAGTGTATGTATCATATTGACCTATGAGGTATGACTATACTAGGTTGATTCTTTCAAGAAAAATTGTTGTTTCCTTTAACTCATGAGTAAGATCATAAGTTTTTAAGTGAATAGTTGCTTGTTGATTGTTTGATTGAACTTGATTGTTTTGGGTGGTGTGTTAGAACTTCTTTAGATCTATCTATCATTACTTATCCCTATCAAACCAACAGATACCTCCCCGTCGTGCTAACGCCAACCAAAACAACAACAACATCACTCCCGAGATGCAGCAGTTGATGACAGCTCAAGCTCAAATGATGCAGATGATGAGATAGTTTTTAAGCTACATACATAGAGGCAATTGGTTCTTAAGTTAAAATGCTGGTTTCTGTTCAGCTTATATTTTACCGATTTAGGGTCCGATGAAAGATTATACGGTGTATCCATATAGTTGTGGATCTCCAAAGCAAATCTTTCAGCACTAAATGCCGTACTTACTATTGGACATCTTTGATAGGATAAAACTAACTTTGCGAAGCCTCTCGAAAGACGGTCGACTTTAAATTTTTATATTTCCTTAGGTTTTACTTAACGTAGACCAAATTTAATGCTCTTTATGCAACTTTTAAGAGGATCTGGATAACTATGTTAACCAATATACCAGCTGCGGACAAAATACCAACTGCGGATCAGAATGCCGAAAAGGGATTAGGTACCAAAGGCGGATCATTCTGGTTGGTAGGTACTTCCTTACAATTTCCGACCTATAACTGGCATTCTTTTTGAATTGTCAGAGCTTGAATTTTTATATTTCCTTAGGTTTTACTTAACGCAGACCAAATTTAATACCCTATTGGTTCCAAGGCATCTTCTTGGTACTTTTTCATGATACTTCCATGAACTTGGTACAACTCTTTCATTAACTTCTTAGCATGTTGCCTACTTTGAATGAACTTTTAGTTTTATTATTTCCTGTTGCTCCCTACATCTTCTACACCAGACTTTCTTCCTAGGCTGGCCACAAATGACCTATGTTCTATCTATCCTCCAAATGGTGTTAATCCCCCTTATATCATGCTTACATCTTCAAGTCAATCTTCCTTATGATCTTCGAAACTCGTCACTCCCTTACACGAATTCCCGTTTCTATCTAGGTATATAACATCAAGTAATAACTGGGTATTACATCATGCATTTGCACACCTAATTAAACTTCATGTACAGATCTAGTCAATCAAGAAGATCCAATAAGATCCAAAAGTCGATAAACAACCAAATATATACCATGTATTACACATAGGTTTTAAATAATGTACAAATGTACTAGATGTTCCAACGGTTTTCTCCATACCTATTTACACAACTATCTTACAAGAACTTCTTGTTCTTATGGATATATCCTTACTTAGTTCGGCAAACTCCTCAACTACAATACACATTACCCTCTATATCCATTATTCAAGCCCTCATCCCTTGGGATGTCGTTCCTTTCTTACTTTCATCTTCCACTAGTGCTTCCTGGAGTTTCGTCCATGATGACGTGAAGTCCTACGACTGCCTTCTGGAGCATAAGAGCATCCAGGAGGTGCGTATTCTTGATTAGAAGTACCAAGACTGAGATTAGTCATTGAAAAATGAATAGAGTTGGTGTAATCTTCCACCGAATAGTCCGAGTTTTCTGGCAACGCTTCCTCATAGTAAGTTGGTTCCTTAGCTTTTTCCTGGATCCAGTCATATATATTGGTGTAGTAGCTATAGGAATACTCTTCTAAGTTGATTGGATTAGTATTACCCCCGTATGGTCCATAAGGATCTCTATGGTTATAATTGGTCTCTTCTTCAATACTTGTATCACAAGGTATAGGATTCCCTATGGTTTTACCTTGAGATTCTATTTCCCATCCATACTTGTTGGGCTCAGGGTTATTTGGGATAACTTTATTCCATTCCTGTTGTTCGGAGTTTTAGTTGGTCCATAGGTCTTCAGGTGGCTTGAAGTCATTCTGGTAATAGGCATAATTTTCTGAGTTTGGGTCATCAAACTCAGTTTCCTCAAACACTTCTCCTGGAGGTATGTATTTGGGATGCCTAGCTTCTTTATCTAACTTCTTCCTACGAGCCATTGCTTTATCAGGATCAGTAAAATCCTCAATGACCGTATCCAGCTCCTGAACTAAGACTTGGTGAGTTTTATGATAAGTGTTTAGCAAAGACCGATAACGATCCATATACTCTACAACTAGAGTAGGTTCATCTTGGATTAAGGTAGAGTGATCTAACTCATGCTCTGAGTTTGAGGTTTCATGTGGTATAATGGCGTGAGTACTACCTTCTAGAGCTTGGTATTTTTGCTCTCGGATCATGGTTATGGCTGCTGCTACGGCAATCTGGTATGCAGATGCCATGCACCTTGCCTCTCCTGATGGCATTTCTCCTTTAAGTCCTAACTTCTTGGGTAACATGATCATGACACAGTATTTAGCTAATACCTGCCCATCATAGTAACTGTAAATCTTGACCAAAAGTCTCGATTCACATTCCAAACTCCATAGAAGTTGTCAGAGATTGTCTGTCCAATTCCCTCCGTAGTCATCCAACGTCCTGTTCATCACTTGAACATTCCGGGGTGGATATCGAGGTGCCATGTGGAACTGTAGATAAGAAATTATCATCATTCACATAGAGTTAAAACTCTTGGGTAATGATCGGAATTGCAATCATATGAAAGAGTTATCGCACTAGTAACATAACATGATTATTCTCAAGTGAATATCCCTCATATCACTAGAAAACTCTTTATTATTGCTTGGGTGTGTCCTTTAGGTTCTACCCATTTACTAGGTTTCCAACCTAAGGTCAAAGCATATGCTCTAATTCCAACCGCGGTGACCCAGCATACCACTACATGATGTAGTATACTATAGTCGTTGACATAACACCAATGAAACACCGTTCACTAGTATTACATCCCTCAGAATGGCACAACAGAAACACAACGAGTCCAATACATGGCTAAAGGTTACAACTCACTCTTTACATAAGATCCAGAGAACCTTTAGGTTAAAGAGAGAGAAAGAACTTCTTACGAAGAAGAATCAAAGATAAATAACGCAAGAAGGATTATACTATTAGGTCTAGTATTTTGGTTAAGAGGTTGGCATTGCTGCTATTGCAACGCACGACATAAATAGGTTCTTTGGCTAGAGATTATATTCCTATCTAATCTGTAACTTCGTCTTCTCTTGAGTTGATGAATATGTTGACTTCCTTGTTTTTATTGAAAACCCTTAGCTTTTGATGATTCCTGGAGCATAACTTGGTGTAGACATCGTCTTAATGGCTTCAGAATCTAGCAAGGGTTAAGAAGATACTTTGAGTACGAGCGTACTCAGCAAATTCACTAGAAAATGAGTGTTTGATGCACTATAACTACAACCACAGACCGTAGGTCGTAGGCAATGCAAGTTTTCATAAACATTTCTTCAAAGGTTGCTTTTATTCTGAAAAGCTATGTCAAATCGACCTTCACGGGTTTACGAACTTTCATGGAGTTCCTTTCCGGCGTTCAACTCCTTCACAGAGCAGGGTAACAAGTTACAATTCTTACACTCTGCAGAGGTGCGTTACTTTACCCATGAGAGATCAACTCTTTGTTGCACAACCGGGCAGCTTATTCCCATCGACAATTCCACGATGTGGGGCCCAGAAGATGATCCAAGCCATTCACTGCCCCCTTCACGACCTCGCATTCCTCCTTGGTGTACACCATCCCCATATAAAGAATTACGGCAATGGTTTGTACAAACCGTTAGATGTCAGAACTATCGTGGGACGTTGAGGGTTCCCACCCATATGCTGCATATCCTCTACGAATTACCAATTGATATGCACGCTCCAAGGATAACATCCACGACCTGCACATTCGGCTTCATGCGAGAGGAAGAAGATACAGCTGACTTCTCCGTCCCATTCCAAATCTCATGGTGAACGCGTAATATACGGCGCAAGAATCACTAGCGACATTGGTTGTTAAGTCCTAGGTGATATAGTTCTGAACAATGGTATTCCAACTATCAGATTTAATAGATTAGCTGATCACCCTGGATCAGTAACCAATAGTCCACATTATTATCAAAAATAGTGTTTTAAGACCCTTTTCAAATGCAGGTGATAGCAACACTGGATTTGTAAAATACTTTACAGAAAATAAAAAAGGACATGAGCAAGTGTGAACTTGCCTTTTGTGATTGCAAAATTATGCACTCACGGTCTTCGAGTCAGTATAAGATCCAAAATCTGAAATCAGCATCATTGGTTCGGTAAGGACTAATGTTTAAAGAAGTAATATGCTTTTATGCGTAAGTAATGTGATGCACGTTCTAAATGCAAATCCCGGGGATAACGTTGTCCTAGGGTTTGGATTCCGGAAATAGTTACTTTGGAATGTGTGGTCCTTTTAGATAAGTTTCACACCCTAAAGCCCAAAATATGGCCCCATGTTGACCACCTCAATTTTATGAAAATTTAGAAACAGATTTCGTCAAGTTTTGACTTAGTATGCAAAAGTTACAAGTGAATTAGTAAAACAGAATTGGAAAAAGAAAAAGAATAAAAAAACTAACAACGTAACCTGCCGGGCCAGCGAACCAGGCCCAACTACCTGTCTACCGCCCATCGCAGCAAGCTGCTTCGGCCAGCCCGCACCGCTGCTGCCACCGGCAGGTGGGGCCGCGCTGTCATCCCCCACCTCTAGCCAGAATCCATGAAGAACACGGTTCTGAATTCAAAATCCGCGCGTCGATCCGTTCTGCGTTCGAATCCGTGCCCCCTACAACACGGAATCCTTCCTCTTATACCGCCGCATCGGCCCCCCTCATTGCCCTTGTTTTTCTCAAACCCTAGCCCCGATTTTCGCAAGCTTCCGATCTCGCCGGAGAGACCCGCTAACGGAGCTCGAGGTTGGCGACCCACCAGAGCACCTCGAGCCTTGTTCTAGCCCCCACGCTACTCGCCTCGACCTACTCTACCCTCCCACCTAACTCGTTCCTTCCGAATCGCAGGAGGTCACCGGCAATTGCTCGCCGGAGCCCGTCGGGTCCGAGAGGAGGAACGGCCAACCGCGGGAGAAGGAGGAGGAGAGGGACCGCGTTGAGGTCGTTGGGAGATTCGCCGTCGACGTACGCATCGGGGGCCATCTTCGTCGCCTCCACTAGGGCCGCCAGGACCTCCGACCACCGTCGACTCCGCCGCCGCCGCCGCCGTCGTCTCCATCGCCGCCACCACCACAGGTCAGTAGAGCCGCCTCGGCCATCCGATTGTAATCTTGTGGACCAGATTAGAAGAGAGGGCGAAGGGGTATCGGCCAACCACGTTGCTCCGCGTGGCAAACCGCGTGGCGAGCGCGTCGTCCCCACGCCGCGTCACCCGCCTGGCCAAGTGGACCAACCAGGTGTGCCACTTGGCGCGTTTCGAGTTAGGGTTAAGATAGTTTGGTTTGAATTTGGCAGATTTGATCTAAACATTGCGAAAATCATATAAAATTGAATATTTGACCAAATTTAGCTTATAATATACCGTTGGATTCATAATTTTATGTAGAATCCAGATCTGCAATAAAAATCTAAGTTTACCGAAAGGTTTTAGGTGTAGAATTTAATCATTAGATTAGAGTGTTTATCCTATAGAAAAATAATTAAAATTCTGTTTTAGTTGATTCTTGTTGCAATAACTTTGTTTCCACAATACCTACTGAACAAAATCATTAAACTTTGCTTAGGATCATTAGATCTATCTTGGGACTAACTAGTTGGTTGATCTCCTTATAATCCTAGGATTTGTTTGATGACACTATAGTAGATCTAAACCTTTGGAAAATAATCCTAGTGACACCCCTACACTATCACAAAACGAACTTGCTACCTCGACCAATTTAACCAACCTTGCATAAACTACCATGTTGCATGCATGCATGTTTTCCTTTGTGTATGCCTTGAGCAAGTTGTGATCAAATCTATGTTTATGATTTGTTAGATTGCTCGGAGTGCGCTAAGGAGTGCTATTGTGTAGAGTGCTGCTCGGATCAAGGCAAGTTACACCACTTGTTCATAATTTTGTCCCAGTTTTGATTCTATGTATGAGATCTTCAAAATTCTGTAGTATGCATGTGTAGGATGTTCTAGTAGAATTTTTCCTTAGTATTATTTTGCAAGTGCGATGATTTTGTAGTATGCCATGAGTAGCTTTATACTTAGGATTTCCCATCCTAATAGGTTACCCCTGTTTTTACTAAGTATTGCTTACTATGCTATATATACAAAGTACCGTTGGGGGGTTCGAAAGAAAAAGGATTTTTATAAGTATAAAGGCTCTCTAGAGCAAACTTTTCTTCTCAAATCCACTTCAAAATAAAACTAAGTTTTCTTTTGGGCGGAATGGTTGTCGGGACAACGAGTGAGATTTTGGTGGAGGACGGCCGCCCAGGAATCAAAGAAGTCTGCCATGTTTCGGAATTCAGAAGCTTCCAGTGCAACCACAATACATTATGGGCTCTGTCTTGGCCTAGTACTTAGTGGGAAACCTCACCTGGGTACCAACATTTGGAGGTTCTTGGCACAGTTGGATCCGGAAGGTAGAGGGGCTACTAAGGGAAAGCCTCGCCATGGTCTTGTCTGTAAAAGGACTTGATCGTGGATTGTGGGTAAAGTGCACAAACTCTCGAGAGTATTGCAATCTGATCGATCAGCCGTGTTCACGGAAATAGAACAACATTGAGCATCTGAAGGATGGAGCCTCTGAAGGATCTTCCTCTCTCTTTTCTAAAACAAAGTTTTGAAACCCCATGGCGTGCGTAATATCGCTAATGGGTGGGAATTTGGGAACTTGGTGTGTAATATCCAAGTGACGCTTGGTGCGTAATATCCAAGTGTTTGGTTGTTTGGACACTTGGTGCGTAATATCCTCGTGTACCATTCGACCTTATTCTATCTAAGCAAATGTTTACAAAGTAGGACAATCCTCTCTTCTCCTCTCTACTTAAGAAAACTTAGCTTTGAGCAAATGAACTCTACAGCCTATACCAACCTTGCATGTAGAGATAGTTTTTTCTCTCCTAGGTGTAATTTGCCAATACATTCAAAGTATTGACCCAACTTGTTGGCTGCACGTGATGTGTGCAGAATCCGAAGATTGAAAGGTGCGTAGGGATCGCGGGTCTACACTCGACAAGCCTGGGCGTTGTTGGACTCATGCTGCTTTTATGTTTCCGCTGTTATTTGAGCTAGCGTAATGCTAAGAAATTTTTGTAATAATTTCATACTCTGGATTCTTAGTGTAATAAAGACTTTGTGTTTTACATGATATTTCATCGACTGTGAGTGCTAGCTATTGATCCAGGGGCTAGCATGTTAATCACAGGGACTTAGGATCCTTACAGATCCGAGGTCACTACAGATGGTATCAGAGCACATCGTTTCCTGTAGGACGTGACCCTAGGATTGGAACCACCTCTAACTTTAGTTCCTTACATGTTTGTCTACTAAGTTATTTTCCGCACAACTAGTATCTGCTTCCCTCTACTTGTTTAAGTATCTAACCCTCATTCTTCTAACTCAAAGATGACGAGCTTCCTCTACGACACCGTCGCGGACATCGAGCCTCTTCGCTTTGGAGGATGCCTCATGGATCTACTCACACGTTTGGACCTTCCCCTCCCAACAATCCAGGGGAGCACAATGAAGAAACTCCACAAGGACGGCTGTTGGGGAGTCAAGGTCATCCAGCCAGGAAAAGAGCGAGGCAAGAACCCGGAGGAAGACATAGCAATCCACATTGTTAGCGATTCCAAGGAGAAGGCCCTTAGCAGTAGCTTGCAGCAACTCATTGGTAGCCTATGTGGACGTCATCATGAAGCTCTCCAAGGACACTGCGGCGGCCTCTTCGGAAGAAGAGATGAGGAAGGAATTCCCATGGAGTTAACCTTTGAGGAAAGAACTTCTACCAAACGCCGAAGAACACAATATCAAGACTTGGAGTGCCACATCCATGACCTTGAAAAGGGTACCTTCCTCGAGATGTTGAAGAACGACGAGCTATGCGCCCTCATCAAGGATAAGGAAGAAATGATCAAGCAGCAGGAAGAGGCAATGAAGATCCAAGAGATAAAATTTCAGGACCAAGAGAAGAAGTTCGCTAATCAAGAGAAGAGGGTGATAAATAAAAACAAGAGAATTAGGGAACTCAAACAGCAGATCGATGGAGATGAAGTGCAAACCGAAGGCCTTTGCAAGATAATCAATGATGTGCGTGCTTCCAAGAGGGACTTGGCAAAGCAACTTGAAGCCGCAATGAAGACACGTTTAGTAGAGGAGCTGCAAAGCGAGAAGGAGGGACTTCAGGAGCAGCTGGAAGCCACTACCAAGAAGCTACAAGATGAGATAAAGGACCTCCAAGAGAAGCTTGAAGCCACCACAAAGGAGATGGAGTTGTACAAGACAACTCTAGAGCAAGAAGGCTACTCGTTCGAGGACGAGGAAGAGGAAGGCGTGGAGGATGTGTAGTAGTTGGACCACCTTTAATTCTATAGTAGAACGTTATTCGCAAATGTAATAAAAACCAAGATAAGCTTGGTTTAGTTATACTTGGTTGTTCCCTGTGTTAAGATTTGTGTTGTTATGCCTTGTGTGCCTTGTGTGCCATGTGTGCTTGGTGTGTTTTCATAAGGGTAGGAGTTTACTACTTAGTCTTTCTGTCTATTTCTTAACTATTCTCCTAAACCCCACAGATGCCGCCAAGGCGATGAACCCGAAATCCCTTGAAATAGCAGAACTTTTGGCCACCCAGAACCAGCTGATCCAACTACTCACTCAGAACATGCAGAACAACAACAACAACCCGCCACCACCACCTCCGCCACCTCCTCAACAGGATCGCTTGACTCGGTTTTTGAGGCTGAACCCACCTACCTTCACTAGCAGCACTGAACCAATCATCGCTGATGACTGGCTGCGTACGATCAATCAGCAGTTAGAAACACTGCAAGCTGTCGGAGCCGACAGGGTGCGTTATGCCGCACACCAGCTTGAAGGACCTGCTGCAGAATGGTGGGATAACTACCAAGTCACCCACCCGGATATTGATGCTATCACTTGGGAACAGTTTGAGTTAGCTTTTCGCACTCATCATGTGGCTGATGGTGTCATGGCTCTAAAGAGGCGCGAGTTTCGCGACCTACACCAGCTGCACCGTTCTGTCACCGAGTATGGTGAGCTTTTCAATAAGCTAGCCTGTTATGCACTCGATGATGTTTCCACTGATGCCAAGAGATAGGAGGAGTTCTTAATAGGGCTCAATGATGAGATATCCATTTAGCTTGTGGCTCAGAAATTTGACAACTTTCAGGAACTCTTGGACAGAGCCATTGTGGTTGAATCAAAGAGGAAGAGCATAGAAAATCGCAAGAGGAAATCCAACCCTCACAAAAACTCTGTTCCGTACCAGAAGCAACGCAATTCCTCACCACCACCTTATAACAATAATGGCCACAACCATAACGGTCATAACCATGGTGGCCACAAACACAATGGGCACAAAACCCGCAATGGCAATGGCAGCAATGGAAAGGATCTCAGTGAGGTAACATGCTTTAAGTGCAACAAGACAGGGCACTATGCAACCTCTTGCCCCGAGAGGAAGAATGGCAATGGGAATAGTAATGGACACAATCATGGCAATGGGAACGAGAAGAAGCCAAATCCGTTTGTCAAAGCCACGGTGAATCATGTTTCTATGGAGGATGCTTGTGATGCGCCAGACTCTGTGATTGGTAAGTTCAAACTCAATTCTATTCCTGCAGTTGTTCTTTTTGATACCGGTGCATCACATTCATTCATATCAAGGGTATTTGTGGATAGAGGCAAGATACCAACGGAAACTATAAACTTTCCTCTAAGGGTAAGTTCTCCTGGGGGAGAAATAGTGGCAAACTCCGGTTGTCGGGATTTAGAACTAAGGATTGGGACACACATTTTTCCCACCAGTCTAGTAGTTCTAGAATCACAAGGATTAGACATAATCTTGGGCATGAATTGGATGACCGAATATGAAGGAGTCATAGATTGTGCCAAGAGGACTGTGATGCTCACAACACCGGAAGGGAAGAGGATTCGTATCAAGTCGAATTTCGCACTTAAAGAAGTCATGGTGAACTCTCTTAAGGTGGTTAGCTTGGAGGAGGTACCTATTGTAAAGGAATACCCAGATGTCTTCCCAGAAGAGCTACCCGGAATGCCACCCGACCGTGATATCGAGTTTCTCATTGACTTAATGCCAGGCACGGGGCCGATAGCTAAGAGACCATACAAGATGGATGTGGACGAGTTAAAGGAACTCAAGAAACAGCTTAGGGAACAATTGGACAAGGGGTTCATTCAACCCAGCGCGTCGTCTTGGGGAGCACCCGTCCTATTTGTGGAAAAGAAAGATAAGACCAAGAGGCTGGTTGTGGACTACCGCTCGTTGAACGAAGTGACGATTAAGAATAAGTATCCTCTACCCAACATCAACGACCTGTTTGACCAGCTAAAAGGAGCCAGTGTGTTCTCCAAGATCGATCTACGATCGGGCTATTTTCAGCTAAAGATTCGAGAACAGGATGTGCCCAAGACAGCATTCACCACAAGATACGGATTGTATGAGTACACCGTGATGTCTTTTGGTCTAACCAATGCCCCAGCATACTTCATGACCATGATGAACAAGGTGTTCATGGAATACTTGGACAAGTTTATCGTAGTATTCATAGATGATATACTCATATACTCAAAGGATGAGAAGGAACATGAGAAACATCTGCGCCTTATTATGGAGAAGCTAAGAGAACACAAGTTGTATGCCAAATTCAGCAAGTGCGAGTTCTGGTTAAAGGAAGTGGGGTTCCTTGGTCATGTTGTGTCAGCTAAAGGAGTTTCCGTAGATCCTAGCAAGGTAGCTTCCGTGACGGAATGGGAGTCACCCAAGAATGTGGGAGATATTAGAAGTTTCTTGGGCCTCGCAGGATATTACCGGAGGTTCATCGAAAACTTTTCCAAGATAGCAAAACCCATGACGGAACTACTAAAGAAGGAAAAGAAATTCCTATGGACCGAGGCATGTGAAGCAAGCTTTCAAGAGTTGAAGAAGCGCCTTGTAACAGCACCAGTTCTGTGTCTTCCAGATATCCAGAAGGATTTTCAAGTCTATTGTGACGCTTCACGACAAGGACTTGGAAGTGTATTAATGCAGGATGGGAAAGTGGTATCCTATGCCTCCCGACAACTTAAGAACCACGAACACAATTATCCCACACATGATTTGGAACTTGCATCCGTGGTTCATGCACTCAAGGTATGGAGACACTACCTCATGGGCAAACATTGTGATGTGTTCACATATCATAAGAGTTTGAAGTACATCTTCACCCAAAAGGAGTTGAATATGAGACAAAGAAGATGGCCTGAGTTAGTTAAGGATTATGACTTGGATTTACAATACCACCCCGGAAAGGCAAACGTGGTGGCTGATGCCTTAAGTCGTAAGGTGTATGTGAATGGACTGACCACAGGGGAACTTCCAGAGGATTTATGCAAACAATTCAGGGATCTCAGGTTGGAGATAGTCCCGAAAGGACACGTAGCGACTATGGAAATAGTGTCCACCTTCCAAGAAAGGATCCAAGAAGCACAAAAGGGGGATAAAGAGTTGGAAGAAATAAGAGTCAGGATAAGTGAAGGAAAGACTAAAGATTTTCGTCTGGACGAACAGGGAACCCTCTGGTATGGGAAGCATTTATGCGTTCCCAATGACCCCGATATCAGGAAGATGATTCTACAAGAATCTCATGATTCGCCATACTCAATTCATCCAGGCAACACAAAGATGTACATGGATGTGAAGGATAGATTCTGGTGGAATAACCTAAAGAGAGATATTGCAGAGTATATTTCTCTGTGTGATGTGTGCAACAGGGTAAAAGCCGAGCATCAGAAACCAGCAGGATTACTACAACCACTACCTATACCCGATTGGAAGTGGGACAAGGTAGGCATGGATTTCATCACGGGATTACCCCGGACTCGTTCTGGATTTGATTCTATCTGGGTAGTGGTGGACCACTTCACCAAGGTGGCTCACTTCATCCCCGTAAAGACCACATATACAAGTGCTAAACTTGCTAAGATATACATGTCAAGAATTGTAAGCCTGCATGGTGTTCCCAAGGGAATTGTGTCAGATAGAGGCAGCCAGTTTACTTCAAAGTTTTGGCGACAACTACATGGGTCTCTGGGAACCCGACTAGAATTCAGTACTGCTTTCCACCCTCAAACAGACGGCCAAACAGAAAGGGTGAATCAAATTTTGGAAGATATGTTGAGAGCTTGCGCACTAGACTATGGGTCTAGTTGGGACGATAACCTGCCATATGCGGAGTTCTCATACAACAACAGCTACCAGACAAGTATCAAGATGGCTCCGTTTGAAGTTCTATACGGCAGGAAGTGTAGGACTCCATTGCAATGGAATGGAGTTGGAGAGCATGATCTTTTGGACCGGACTTGATAAAGGATGCCGAAGAAAAGGTGCGACTGATTCAGGATAGGCTAAAGATAGCCCAATCCGGACAAAAGAGCTACGCTGATTCCAAACGCAGAGATGTGGCCTATGAAATAGGGGACCGTGCGTATCTCCGAGTTTCACCCCTACGTGGAGTTAAGAGGTTCAGAATCAAGGGCAAGTTAGCCCCACGATTCATAGGACCATATAAGGTTCTGGCCCGTAGAGGAGAAGTTGCTTATCGCTTGGAGCTCTAGGAAGGACTGACTGTTCATGATGTGTTTCATGTGTCACAACTAAAGAAGTGTCACCCGGAGATGGCTGAAACACCGCTAAGAGACACCGTTTCCCTAGACGAGGTTCAATTGGAGAATGACCTTACTTACAAGGAAAAACCCATCAAATCAAAAGCAATGAAAGGGTTACCCGCACTAAGACTATAAGATTCTGCAAGGTACAATGGAACCACCACTCCGAAGAAGAAGCTACATGGGAACGTGAAGACGACATGAGAACGGAGCACCCACACCTATTTGCTAGCCAACCCGAATCTCGAGGACGAGATTCTTCTTAAGGGGGGTAGGTTTGTAACATCCCAGATTCTGTGTTTGGATGTTATTAGTGTCATGCATCATCCATGCATCATTTGCATCCTACATTGAAAACATTGCAACTACAAAACTCCTAACACATAAACCCATTTAAAAACCCTATTTAATATTCTCATAAGTGAGCACCCTTGATGTATTAGTTTGACCCTTCCAAAAATCTTGTAAAACATTAAAACATGGCCCCATGTTGACCACCTCAATTTTATGAAAATTTAGAAACAGATTTCGTCAAGTTTTGACTTAGTATGCAAAATTTACAAGTGAATTAGTAAAACAGAATTGGAAAAAGAAAAAGAATAAAAAAAAACTAACAACCTAACTCCGGGCCAGCGAACCAGCCCAATCGCCTGCTGTCTACAGCAAGTTACTTCGCCAGCATCATGCTGCCACCGGCAGTGGGGCCATTGTCATCCCCACCTCTAGCGAATCCATGAAGAACACGGTTCGAATTCAAAATCCGCGTCGATCCATTCCGTTGAACTGCACCCCTACAACACTAAATCCTTCCTCTTATACCGCCGCATCGGCCCCCCTCGTTGCCCTCGTTTTTCTCAAGCCCTAGCCCCGATTTTCGCAAGCTTCCGATCTCGCCGGAGAGACCCGCTAACGGAGCTCGAGGTTGGTGACCCACCAGAGCACCTCGAGCCTTGTTCTACCCCCCACGCTACTCGCCTCGACCTACTCTACCCTCCCACGTAACTCGTTCCTTCCGAATCAC
Organism: Avena longiglumis; assembly: GCA_030063025.1. NCBI lineage: Eukaryota > Viridiplantae > Streptophyta > Magnoliopsida > Poales > Poaceae > Avena > Avena longiglumis. The sequence goes on along the minus strand of CP125974.1, from coordinate 183,428,980 downwards.
AGTAGGTCACCGGCAATTGCTCGCCGGAGCCCGTCGGGTCCGAGAGGAGGAACGGCCAACCGCGGGAGAAGGAGGAGGAGAGGGACCGCGTTGAGGTTGTTGGGAGATTCGCCGTCGACGTACGCATCGGGGGCCATCTTCGTCGCCTCCACTAGGGCCGCTAGGACCTCCGACCACCGTCGACTCCGCCGCCGCCTCCGTCGTCTCCATCGCCGCCACCACCACAGGTCAGTAGAGCCGCCTCGGCGCCATCCGATTGTAATCTTGTGGACCAGATTAGAAGAGAGGGCGAAGGGGTATCGGCCAACCACGTTGCGGCGCGTGGCAAACCGCGTGGCGAGCGTGATCCCACGCGTCACCGCTGGCCAAGTGGACCAACGTCTGCCACTTGGCGCGTTTGAGTTAGGGTTAAGATAGTTTGGTTTGAATTTGGCAGATTTGATCTAAACATTGCGAAAATCATATAAAATTGAATATTTGGCCAAATTTAGCTTATAATATACCGTTGGATTCATAATTTTATGTAGAATCCAGATCTGCAATAAAAATCTAAGTTTACCGAAAGGTTTTAGGTGTAGAATTTAATCATTAGATTAGAGTGTTTATCCTATAGAAAAATAATTAAAATTCTGTTTTAGTTGATTCTTGTTGCAATAACTTTGTTTCCACAATACCTACTGAACAAAATCATTAAACTTTGCTTAGGATCATTAGATCTATCTTGGGACTAAGTAGTTGGTTGATCTCCTTATAATCCTAGGATTTGTTTGATGACACTATAGTAGATCTAAACCTTTGGAAAATAATCCTAGTGACACCCCTACACTATCACAACACGAACTTGCTACCTCGACCAATTTAACCAACCTTGCATAAACTACCATGTTGCATGCATGTCTTCCTTTGTGTATGCCTTGAGCAAGTTGTGATCAAATCTATGTTTATGATTTGTTAGATTGCTCGGAGTGCGCTAAGGAGTGCTATTGTGTAGAGTGCTGCTCGGATCAAGGCAAGTTACACCACTTGTTCATAATTTTGTCCCAGTTTTGATTATATGTATGAGATCTTCAAAATTTTGTAGTATGCATGTGTAGGATGTTCTAGTAGAATTTTTCCTTAGTATTATTTTGCAAGTGCGATGATTTTGTAGTATGCCATGAGTAGCTTTATACTTAGGATTTCCCATCCTAATAGGTTACCCCTGTTTTTACTAAGTATTGCTTACTATGCTATATATACAAAGTACCGTTGGGGGGTTCGAAAGACAAAGGATTTTTCTAAGTATAAAGGCTCTCTAGAGCAAACTTTTCTTCTCAAATCCACTTCAAAATAAAACTAAGTTTTCTTCTGGGTGGAATGGTTGTCGGGACAACGAGTGAGATTTTGGTGGAGGACAGCCGCCCAGGAATCAAAGAAGTCTGCCATGTTTCGGAATTCAGAAGCTTCCAGTGCAACCACAATACATTATGGGCTCTGTCTTGGCCTAGTACTTAGTGGGAAACCTCACCTGGGTACCAACATTTGGAGGTTCTTGGCACGGTTGGATCCAGAAGGTAGAGGGGCTACTAAGGGAAAGCCTTGCCATGGTCTTGTCTGTAAAAAGGACTTGATCGTGGATTGTGGGTAAAGTGCACAAACTCTCGAGAGTATTGCAATCTGATCGATCAGCCGTGTTCACGGAAACAGAACAACATTGAGCATCTGAAGGATGGAGCCTCTGAAGGATCTTCCTCTCTCTTTTCTAAAACAAAGTTTTGAAACCCCATGGCATGCGTAATATCGCTAATGGGTGGGAATTTGGGAACTTGGTGTGTAATATCCAAGTGACGCTTGGTGCGTAATATCCAAGTGTTTGGTTGTTTGGACACTTGGTGCGTAATATCCTCGTGTGCCATTCGACCTTATTCTATCTAAGCAAATGTTTACAAATTAGGACAATCCTCTCTTCTCCTCTCTACTTAAGAAAAATTAGCTTTGAGCAAATGAACTCTACAGCCTATACCAACCTTGCATGTAGAGATAGTTTTTTCTCTCCTTGGTGTAATTTGCCAATACATTCAAAGTATTGACCCAACTTGTTGGTTGCACGTGTTGTGTGCAGAATCCGAAGATTGAAAGGTGCGTAGGGATCGCGGGTCTACACTCGACAAGCCTGGGCGTTGTTGGACTCATGCTGCTTTTATGTTTCCGCTGTTATTTGAGCTAGCGTAATGCTAAGCAATTTCTGTAATAATTTCATACTCTGGATTCTTCGTGTAATAAAGACTTTGTGTTTTACATGATATTTCATCGACTGTGAGTGCTAGCTATTGATCCAGGGACTAGCATGTTAATCACAGGGACTTAGGATCCTTACAGATCCGAGGTCACTACAGATGGTATCAGAGCACATCGTTGCCTGTAGGACGTGACCCTAGGATTGGAACCACCTCTAACTTTAGTTCCTTACATGTTTGTCTACTAAGTTATTTTCCGCACAACTAGTATCTGCTTCCCTCTACTTGTTTAAGTATCTAACCCTCATTCTTCTAACTCAAAGATGAGAGCTTCCTCTGACACCGTCATGACATCGAGCCTCTTCGCTTTGGAGGATGCCTCATGGATCTACTCTGCGTTTGGACCTTCCCTCCCAACAATCCAGGGAGCACAATGAAGAAACTCCACAAGGGCCTGTTGGGGAGTCAAGGTCATCCACCAGAAAAGAGCGAGGCAAGAACCGGAGGAAGACATAGCAATCCACATTGTTAGCGATTCCAAGGAGAAGGCCCTTAGAAGTAGCTTGCAAGAACTCATTGGTAGCCTATGTGGACGTCATCATGAAGCTCTCCAAGGACAACTGCGGCCTCTTGGAAGAAGAGATGAGGAAGGAATTCCCATGGAGTTAACCTTTGAGGAAAGAACTTCTACCAAACGCTGAAGAACACAATATCAAGACTTGGAGTGCCACATCCATGACCTTGAAAAGGGTACCTTCCTCGAGATGTTGAAGAACGACGAGCTATGCGCCCTCATCAAGGAGAAGGAAGAAATGATCAAGCAGCAGGAAGAGGCAATGAAGATCCAAGAGATAAAATTTCAGGACCAAGAGAAGAAGTTCGCTAATCAAGAGAAGAGGGTGATAAATAAAAACAAGAGAATTAGGGAACTCAAACAGAAGATCGATGGAGATGAAGTGCAAACCGAAGGCCTTTGCAAGATAATCAATGATGTGCGTGCTTCCAAGAGGGACTTGGCAAAGCAACTTGAAGCCGCAATGAAGACAAGTTTAGTAGAGGAGCTGCAAAGCGAGAAGGAGGGACTTCAGGAGCAGCTGGAAGCCACTACCAAGAAGCTATTGATCCAGGGACTAGCATGTTAATCACAGGGACTTAGGATCCCTACAGATCCGAGGTCACTACATATACTACTATTGAAAATCTTCAATCCAACAAGTAGTTCTTTCAGACTCCACTCATAACCTTCCTTAATCCTCCATCACTAATGTTTCTCTAATAGCTGTATGCATCCAACTGCCTTTCTCTAAAGTTGACTATCCTTTAAGATGAATAACACTACTTCTATAACTCTATGTTATACTAGCTGTAATTGAATAATATCATCTTAGATTCACTTTACTCCAATAACTCACACTCCAACCCTAAATCATATTTATGTGGTTTGTTGACTACTCTAGGATAACTTACCTCTACTAGGGTTTAAATCATGTTTTATCCACCAATACCACTTATACACGACATAAGTACTCAATCTTGTGAATAAGGCTTGATCATTATAATCTTTTGATCCATTATGGTTTAGGTTTCCAGTTGGCTAAACAAGGCTCCATCAATACAACATTACAGTTGTATTATAATTATCTTATGTTTAGCTCTATTGGATTAAGAGATATAATTCATTAACTATACCTACTTGATCCAATAGGACTACTCCTGGTAACTATCCTTAGTATTCATCTTTGTAATCTTATTTACCACCATAGAATTAGATAATATAAATAGTTCTTATATTTATATAGGAGGAATTTAACTTCATCAATTAGCCTGTTGATTGGATTATTTTCAATTTTTCCCATCCTATAGATGATTTCTAAAGCTAACATCACTATTTACCTCTCTTAATTATTTCTATATAGACACTTTAAATGTAAACTATAATATGGTCAAGAGTTGATAGATTGAGATCTGGTCAATCAATAGTTGATTCCTCAATATTAATGAACAACAGATATTGAAATATAACTCAATAGGGATGATAAGGATTGATATGGAAAGAAAGTTATAGGTGAATGATCTAAACTTAGTTTCTTTCCTACCCAATCTTATTTCAGAAGTAGAGTTAAATATTACCATGATGCTCAGGGTACATGCAGATTGCATTAAGAAATAGTTGTTGAATTCATATTTGGTGTTATATCCTCTAACTTGGTATTCATGAGTGATTATAATGAATACTATAATATGATCACCTAATGATCAAGTATAATTCACATTGTATTTAGATTTAACTGATAGTACATTTGATCTACCCTTATGTCACATCCCAAAATTTTCCAAATTTTGAAATGTGAAAAATAAATAAAAAAGATAAATAATTGATGAAATTTAGGGTGAAAAGAAACTTTTTGATTCCAAATGGAAACATCAAAGACCCATCTTGAACAAACTTTGAATGAAAAGGGATTTAAAAAAAGATAAACAAATAATAAATAAAATTATAAAAGTTGGAATCACCATTTTTGGATCTTTAAATAAAAAGATATGGATTTTATGAGCAAAGGAAGAAATAAATAAATAAGGACTATTTTAAAAATCCAAATTAAATCTTGGCCAGACAAATGAAATGAAAGATTTTTGTTTATAAAAATAGTAAAGGATTATTTAAATAAAATCATAAGGATTTATTAATATCCAATTGTATTCCCAATTTAAATGAACATTAAATCATATTAAAGTATTTTAATTAATAATTCAAAGTGAAATTCTTTTGAATAAATAAAACCTACTGAAAAAGATTTGGTAAAATTTAGAATTCAAATAGAGTTTGAAAACAACTTAAAATCTTATTTGAAATAAAGACAAATGTCTATTTTTAAATAAATAATAGACCCTAAAAAGAATAAAAGAAATATTCTAAATTGGACTTTAGAATATGTTAATAAACAATATTAGAATATACTCAAAGTTCGGTAAAGTTTTGATTTCAAATGGTGTTTGAATTATTTGAACAAAAATCAAAACAGAATAATAGAAAAGGAAAAATATTCAGTACAAAAAAAGGGAAACAATCCCAGCCCAGCAGCAAGGCCCAGTCCAGCCCAAACTCGTAGCCCATTCCATCCCGAAGCGTTTTCTTTTCTCACGCGCAAACACACCCGCGCAGACGCTAACCAGCAGACTCCACATGCCCTCTCTCTCTCTCTCTCACTCTCTCTCTCGCAGACAACCAGGCCCCACTATGTTAGTCATCGTCTCCACCCTCGACCGTTCCCCTCGCACCTCGTCGTTTACTGCCGCGTTTAACTCCGATAAATTCGCATCAATGTGGGATTAAATATCTCCTGAGACGACGCATTCTTAAACGCCCACTCCTCCTCTCTCTTTTCCCCCAGGCGCCATCTCCTCTCTCTCTCTCGCAGACAACCAGGCCCCACTATGTTAGTCATCGTCTCCACCCTCGACCGTTCCCCTCGCACCTCGTCGTTTACTGCCGCGTTTAACTCCGATAAATTCGCATCAATGTGGGATTAAATATCTCCTGAGACGGCGCATTCTTAAACGCCCACTCCTCCTCTCTCTTTTCCCCCAGGCGCCATCTCCTCTCGGCCACCAGGCTGCCGCAATCGCTAGCTCGAACCCACTGTTCCCGACGAGCTACTCCAGCCGATTCCGGCGATGATGATCCTCCCCTTGCCTCCCAGTGCATACGAGATTGCTCGCCAGCATCTTCTGCATCTCCCAGCACCAACCCCACACCCGCGTGAGCACCGTAGCCTCGGCAGCGACATCGACAGAACGCCGTCGTCGTCTGCCACTTCTCCGGCGAAGCCCCCTGGTAAATCTGACCACCCTAACCCCTCTAGCTCACACACGTGTATTCGCCACGACCTTGCGCATCTAACGGCATCGTTTTCTTGTCTTGGCGTGACCCGTACCCTCGCCTCCGACGACGAACAAACAAGCCCGACGTCTTCGTGAACTCCGGCGAGGAATTATCATCGACCCCGTGCGCCCCCGCTCCTTCCAAGACCACGTTAAGTATCAGCACACCACTGCAAGTCTGGTGAGCGTATCCCCCTCCCTCTCGCTTCCAGTATCGCCGGTAGAATCACCGCCTGAGCGCGCGCCGTCGTTCGCCGCCGCCAGCGCCGCCCATCTGTGGTCGAGCTGCTGTGAGCCATTGGATCTAGATCCAAGTGACACGATATATTGACTTAACGAACCATTATCATGTGCTCTGTGCCGTAGATTTTAATCTGATCCAACGCACCCTGTATCTCGATCCGCATGAACCGTTTTCAGCCAATAAGAACATGACGCGTGGCACTGACTTTGATTTAAATACAGAATTAGATCTATTAGATGCTCAAATTTGCAAAATTCATAACTTTAAATCCACACGTCCAAATTTTGCAAACTTTATATCAATGGAATCATCAAGAGGATTACTTTGCAACAATGCACTTTGTTTAATGATTTTATTCTGGAAAATTAGTTGTTTTTTCAGAAACTTGTGTAGGCATATTTTGTGTATAAAATTCATCCTAAATTTTTTTTATGGTAAAATCTTTTGTAAATGGATTTTTTTGAACCTACTGACCATAGAAACCAACTTGTAGATTTAAAAATATATGTGGTGACACTTAGGAATTAAATATTTGAATAAAAGCATTTCTAGCTAAATAAAAATATTGATTATGGTTTAAAAATGCTTTTTAACTAAAACCTTTGGGAAATGAATTGATTTAAACTCTCTGACCCTAAACACCAAGTTTTGAGATTTGAAAACATATTTGATGAACCTTAGTAAATTATTACTTTGTTAAAGGCATTTCTAGCAAATAAAAATATTGTGTGATTTAAAAATGGGATTTAAATGAAACCTTTTGCAAATGGATTAATATTAAACCCATTAACCATAAACACTAACATTTGTGTTTAGAGAATATATTTGACTAAGACTACAAAATATTAATTTTGATTTAAATCACTTCTAGCAAAACAAAATGATTTAAATGGCCATTTTCACCAACTTGAATTTAAATGGTTTTACCACTTCTGTAAAAGACCAATAGGAGATTTAAAATGTTTAGAGCCTACTAGAAACCACTTTTCCAAATAACACAATCTTTTGCATGCTTGCATGCATTGCTTGTATTTATTATTTTATGTGGTGAATTGTTTGAATGTTAGTTTGAATATTGCTTGCTTGATTTAATTGTAGTGAAGTTTGAAGAGTGTGATATTTGCAAGATCAAGGAGTGAACCAATATTCTCTACTTAAAAGGCAAGTGAAACTATCATCCATGTCCTACTATTTTCACTACACTTAGTGGTATTTTTGCAGTACGCATGATAGGGCTACTATATTTCTATGCTATGCTATGTCCTATTAGTAAATCCATCTTCCTTAGTGAAAACATCATAGTTGTAGTATGCTTAGTCCTGCTATAGACTTGGGGTGGAATATCATATCATGATTATCTGAAGTGTTGGAAAAATATATGTTTTATATAATAAAACAAGTACTCAATGAACCACGTGGGTGGAAAGAGGATACTCAAGTTTTGGACAAGGTGGCAACAAAGGGAACCATGTTTATATGGCTATCTTTTTGTATGTGCACTAGAATAAAACCACCCAGGGACTTAGAGATTGAACATGTTTCTCGTACAGTGGCTTCCGTGTACAACCACATGCTAAATGGGCTATGGCTTAGTCAACTGCATAGTGGAAGACCCTTGCATTGGCATCTTCAGGTTAACTAGAATTGTGTACTGGAAATATATCCTGACATTGGTGACTGGTAGACAAGCTAGCATTGTGTATTGGGAGGACTTCTATGGAAAGACTTTTTCACATTCTCGATCTGCCGATACTCCATTTGGTGAGTACTTATCCAGCAGCCACTGGTGGCGTCAAGACGAGATTGTGTCATGTGGGTAAAGTGTACAACTTCTATAGAAGATCAAATTCTAAGTACTTAGCCGTGTCCTCGGTTATGGACAACTCTGAGCAACTAAGGCCTGAAGCTATGTAAGATCTCGACATTCCAATTTCTCAAAGTAAAACTTGATGGTGTCAACAAGTGATTAGAAGAACTTGGAGTTTTCCAAGGAGTTAAGAAAGATCGTCAAAATATCAAACTATTTTGAAAAGATAGGATAAAACTATATTGCTTTCTGCAAATGAGCCTAAACCCTACTTAGCCAAATATGAATGTATTGATAGGATCCACTTATTTCTACATAGTAGTGAAACTTGCCAATACAATTCAAATGTATTGACCCTTGTGGCTGCAACTTATTATGTTGCAGGTTTGTTTGATGTTAGTGAAGTGTGTTGAATAGGATTACAAGTCTACAACCAACATGATTGCTTGTGGCACTTTGAAGATGAAGGACTCCATGCTATAGTTATTTCTGTTGCATTGTATTGAGATAGACAAATGAGCTATGTAAGATGTAATAAATTATATTATTCCTAGTTATAAAGTTGTATTATGACCTTTGTTTCTTGATATTACATCTTAACTGTGGATGCTAGCTATTGATCCATGGACTAGCATTGTGAACACAGGGATCTCTACCCTATTAAAGGTTGTGACCTCTACATATGGTATCAGAGCACTGTGTTGCCTGTAGGATTGGACAAAACCCCTTAGAAAATTAGGAGTTGTATTTGTTCCAAAACTTATTTACAAACAATCTTGTAAACTCTTTCCTCAACCTTTTTGGTTTTGATTCTACATCTCTTCCTTTTAAACTTGATGGACAAAGCCTTCACCATGACCAATGAATTCAACTTTAGTTTCACTAATGACTTCAACTTAGACATCACTAAGGACTACAAGTGAAAAACCAAGAGACATTAGATTGCCTACCAACTATCTTAGACATTGAAATCATGTTAGTGTATGGATCATATTGACCTATGAGGTATGACTATACTAGGTTGATTGCTTCAAGAAAACTTGTTGTTTCCTTCAACTCATGAGTAAGATCATAAGTTGTTAAGTGAATAGTTGCTTGTTGATTGTTTGATTGAACTTGATTGTTTTGGGTGGTGTGTTAGAACTTCTTTAGATCTATATATCATTACTTATCCCTATCAAACCAACAGATACCTCCCCGTCATGACAACCCCAACCAAAACAACAACATCACTCCCGAGATGCAGCAGTTGATGACAGCTCAAGCTCAAATGATGCAGATGATGACATAGTTTTTTAAGCTACATACATAGATACCATTGGTTCTTAAGTTAAAATGTTGGTTTCTGTTCAGCTTATATTTTACCGATTTAGGGTTCGATGAAAGAGTATACGGTGTATCCATATAGTTGTGGATCTCTGAAGCAAATCTTTCAGCACTAAATGTCGTACTTACTATTGGACATCTTTGCTAGGATAAAACTAACTTTGCGAAGCCTCTCGAAAGACGGTCGACTTTAAATTTTTATATTTCCTTAGGTTTTACTTAACGTAGACCAAATTTAATGCTCTTTATGCAACTTTTAAGAGGATCTGGATAACTATGTTAACCAATATACCAGCTGCGGACAAAATACCAACTGCGGATCAGAATGCCGAAAAGGGATTAGGTACCAAAGGCGGATCATTCTGGTTGGTAGGTACTTCCTTACAGTTTCCGACCTATAACTGGCATTCTTTTTGAATTGTCAGAGCTTGAATACCCTATTGGTTCCAAGGAATCTTCTTGGTACTTTTTCATGATACTTCCATGAACTTGGTACAACTCTTTCATTAACTTCTTAGCATCTTACCTACTTTGAATGAATTTTAGTTTTATTATTTCTTGTTGCTCCCTACATCTTCTACACAAGACTTTCTTCCTAGGCTGGCCACAAATGACCTATATTCTATCTATCCTCCAAATGGTGTTAATCCCCCTTATATCATGCTTCCATCTTCAAGTCAATCTTCCTTATGATCTTCGAAACTCGTCAGTCCCTTACACGAATTCCTGTTTCTATCTAGGTCTATAACATCAAGTAATAACTGGGTGTTACATCATGCATTTGCACACCTAATTAAACTTCATGTACAGATCTAGTCAATCAAGAAGATTCAATAAGATCCAAAAGTCGATAAACAACCAAACATATATCATGCATTACACATAGGTTTTAAATAATGTACAAATGTACTAGATGTTCCAACGGTTTTCTCCATACCTATTTACACAACTATCTTACAAGAACTTCTTGTTCTTGTGGATATATCCTCACTTATTTCGGCAAACTCCTCAACTACAATACGCATTACCCTCCATATACATTATTCAAGCCCTCATCCCTTGGGATGTCGTTCCTTTCTTACTTTCATCTTCCTCTAGTGCTTCCTGGAGTTCCGTCCATGATGACGTGAAGTCCTACGACTGTCTTATGGAGCATAAGAGCATCCAGGAGGTGCATATTCTTGATTAGAAGTACCAAGACTGAGATTAGTCATTGAAAAATGACTAGAGTTGGTGTAATCTTCCACCGAATAGTCCGGGTTTTCTGGAAACGCTTCCTCATAGTAAGTTGGTTCCTTAGATTTTTCCTGGATCCAGTCATATATATATATTGGTGTAGTAGATATCGGAATACTCTTCTAAGTTGATTGGATTAGTATTACCCCTGTATGGTCCATAAGGCTCTCTATGGTTATAACTGGTCTCTTCTTCAATACCTGTATCACAAGGTATAGGAATCCCTATGGTTTTACCCTGAGATTCTATTTCCCATCCATACTTGCTGGGCTCAGGGTTAGTTGGGATAAATTTATTCCATTCCTGTTGTTCGGAGTTGTACTTGGTCCATCGGTCTTCAGGTGGCTTGAAGTCATTCTGGTAATAGGCATAATTTTCTGAGTTTGGGTCATCAAACTCAGTTTCCTCAAACACTTCTCCTGGAGGTATGTATGTGGGATGCCTAGCTTCTTTATCTAACTTCTTTCTATGAGCCATTGCTTTATCAGGATCAGTAAAATCCTCAATGACCGTATCCAGCTCCTGAACTAAGACTTGGTGAGTGTTATGATAAGTGTTTAGCAAAGAACGATAACGATCCATATACTATACAGCTAGAGTAGGTTCAACTTGGATTAAGGTAGAGTGATCTAACTCATGCTCTGAGTTTGAGGTTTCATGTGGTATAATGGCGTGAGTACTACCTTCTAGAGCTTGGGATTTTTGCTCTCGGATCATGGTTATGGCTGCTGCTACGGCAATCTAGTATGCAGATGCCATGCACCTTGCCTCTCCTGATGGCATTTCTCCTTTAAGTCCTAACTTCTTGGGTAACATGATCATGACACGGTATTTAGCTAATACCTGCCCATCATAGTAACTGTAAATCTTGACCAAAAGTCTTGATTCACATTCCAAACTCCATAGAAGTTGTCGGAGATTGTCTGTCCAATCCCCTCCGTAGTCATCCAACGTTCTGTTCATCACTTGAACATTCCGGGGTGGATATCAAGGTGTCATGTAGAACTGTAGATAAGAAATTATAATCAGTCACATAGAGTTAAAACTCTTGGGAAATGATCGGAATTACAATCATATAAAAGAGTTATCACACTAGTAACATAACAGGATTATTTTCAAGTGAATATCCCTCATATCACTAGAAAACTTTTTATTATTGCTTGGGTGTGTTCTACAGGTTCTACCCATTTACTAGGTTTCCAACCTAAGGTCATAGCATATGCTCTGATACCAACTGCGGTGACCCAGCATACCACTACATGATGTAGTATACTATAGTCGTTGACATAACACCAATGAAACACCGTTCACTAGTATTACATCCCTCAGAATGACACAAAATAAACACAACGGGTCCAATACATGGCTAAAGGTTAACTCACTCTTTACATAAGATCCAGAGAACCTTTAGGTTAAAGAGAGAGAAAGAACTTCTTACGAAGAAGAATCAAAGATAAATAACGCAAGAAGGATTATACTATTAGGTCTAGTATTTTGGTTAAGAGGTTGGCATTGCTGCTATTGCAACGCACTACAGAAATAGGTTCTTTGGCTAGAGATTATATTCCTATCTAATCTGTAACTTCGTCTTCTCTTGAGTTGATGAATATGTTGACTTCCTTGTTTTTATTGAAAACCCTTAGATTTTGATGATTCCTGGAGCATAACTTGGTGTAGACATCGTCTTAATGGCTTCAGAATCTAGCAAGGGTTAAGATACTTTGAGTACGAGCGTACTCAGCAAATTCACTAGAAAAGGAGTGTTTGATGCACTATAACTACAGCCACAGACCGTAGGTCGTAGGCAATGCAAGTTTTCATAAACATTTCTTCAAAGGTTGCTTTTATTCTGAAAAGCTATGTCCGTCAGCCTTCACGGGTTTACCAGAACTTTCATGGAGTTACTTACCCATGAGAGATCAACTCTTTGTTGCACAACCGGGCAGCTTATTCCCGTCCACAATTCCATGATGTGGGGCCCAGAAGATGATCCAAGCCATTTACTGCCCCCTTCGCGACCTCGCATGCCTCCTTGGTGTACACCATCCCCACATAAAGAATTACGGCAATGGTTTGTACAAACCGTTAGATGTCAGAACTATCGTGGAACGTTGAGGGTTCCCACCCATATGCTGCATATCCTCTACGAATTACCAATTAATATGCACGCTCCAAGGATAACAACCACGACCTGCACATCCGGCTTCATGCGAGAGGAAGAAGATACAGCTGACTTCTCCGTCCCATTCCAAATATCATGGTCAACGCGTAATATACGACACAAGAATCACTGGAGACATTGGTTGTTAAGTCCTAGGTGATATAGTTCTGAACAGTGGTATTCGAACTGTCAGATTTAATAGATTAGCTGATCACCCTGGATCAGTAACCAATAGTACACATTATTATCAAAAATAGTGTTTTAAGACCTTTTTCAAATGCAGGTGATAGCAACACTCGATTTGTAAAATACTTTACAAAAAATAAACAAAGGACATGAGCAAGTGTGAACTTGCCTTTTGTGATTGCAAAATTATGCACTCACGATCTTCGAGTCAGTATAAGATCCAAAATCTGAAATCAGCATCATTGGTCCGGTAAGGACTAACGTTTAAAGAAGAAATATGCTTTTGTGCGTAAGTAATGTGATGCACGTTCTAAATGCAAATCCCGGGGATAACGTTGTCCTAGGGTTTGGATTCCGGAAATGGTTACTTTGGAATGTGTGGTCCTTTTAGATAAGTTTCACATTTGTGCTTTTTTTAGAGCTTATGAGTGTGTGTGAACAACACATATTTAGCACTGAATTATATATTTATGAAATACTATTCAAAATTGTTTATATAGGAGTTCTTTTTTGAAGTGGCAAAAAGAATAACCTTCGAAGAAAAGGTTTTTCTTCTAAGGTCTAAACACGCTTTGTGGTTAGTTAGTGGGGGTTGATGTTAATTGTTTTCTCAAATGGTTTGGCTTGAGTTGCTTTACAATTTAACTACTTCAGACCAAAGTTAACTATAAAACATATAGTATTGTTTATTGTATTATATTTAGATTCTTGGAGACTAAAGTTAACTTTAAATATAGATAGTTTTGAAAGTATAGTACTTGTACATTTGTATCTTGTGTATCTGAAATGTTTTCTTTAAGTTACTTAGGATTAGTGATCCTTTTACTTAGTGTAGTGGTTTCTTGATTTAATAATGGAGTAGTATCATTTATCTTTTATAAAGGAGTGGTTGGGGTTTATAAACCAAAATATAATATTACTTAACTACTTTTGAACCTTTGTAGTGTTGTGGTAGTTTTTGTAATTTGGTGGTTAACATGGTTTAGAAAAGTTTTGGTGTATTCATAAGTTGTTCTTTAAGGTTTTTATTATGAATAGGAATCCTTTTAGAATATAATCTTCCCTCAAAGTTTAGGATAATTTGAATAAAAAGGTATATATAATGTTTTAAACTATTATGGACTTATATTGTTAATATTTAGGACTAATACTATTTATTAGACTTATTAGACTCATTTTAGGAATATTAATAAATTTTATTTATCCTTATATGAATTATTAATGAAGTAAATAAGTTTAAATTTGAGTTATTAAAATATTTGAATTTTTATTTAACTCAAAAGTAGAATATAAGATTTTTAACATGTAAATATTATTTTTGTGATCATTTTGGTATATTACATTTATTTTTGTGTTTTATAACTAATAAGATATGATTTTTATAATTCTTATTATTTTATAATTACTTAATAAATAATGAAAATTTAATTAAGTGAAATAATAATACATGATTATGGTTTCAAATTATAACTTTTATTTTTCTTAGATTTTTGGTATTCTATATATATGTTTAATATTTACCAAAATTAAAATATGAATTATCAAAGTTTTATTATTTATAAAACTTTTATTAAATAATATTTTTTTAAATAATCATCATAATAATATTTGATAATAGTTTTAAGTTATAGATTTTATTTTTCTGAAAAATTTCATATATTATACACATTTTTCTGAATTATAAATCAAAAGTTATTAATTAAACAAGATTTAATCATTTATTAGATTTCTAGAATATTACTAATTGAATTATAACATTTTATTTATCTCTTAATAGAAATACTTTTTACACCATACCAAGACCTAGCCCCAGTCACTGACTAGTGGGCCATTGTCCACCTTAGCTCTCAGGTTAAAGGAATTGCATTTGATACCGATTGGTTATCTACCCCAGGCAATGACATATGGGCCCTAGGACATGTCACTTGCCACGCGGGACAAAGACCAGGTCAAACACGTCGACGTGGCTAAGGTGGCGCGAGCATGATGTCATGCTGACATCAACCTGGCCTCCACCACCAGAGGATGGTCGCCGACGGTGAACCACAGTGCTCCGGTGGACGAGGTTGATGCTATTGGATAGAGGGAACCGAGGCGAACCTATTGGTGGTAACGCCGCTACTTAATGGTCACCAGAAATGGGATCTACGGTGCGAATCAGCAAACGAAACTAGGGTCCAGAGATGTGTAATCTTACCCTGTTGACGATAGAGCAGTCGAGGAGGCTTGGGGCGGCGTGACGACGGCGAATCAACGGTAATGGCCACGGCGGCCGAGGAAAAGGAACACTCGATTTCACATGATTCCCGGCGAGCGGGCCTCCGTGCTTGGTCCTAGATGGTTCAGTCCATGACGGCGAGTCTAATGGTGGATACCACGAGGTGAGGGGTGGTCGGAGTTGGCCGGAATGATGAACTCCGATGAGCTAGGTTTTCGGGTGAAGGAAAGAAGTGAGTCTGGGGAGCGAGATTGAGGATGAGGACGAGCAGGGTTGTCGCGGTGGCCTTCTTATCCTCTCCTAGCAACGGCGGCGTTGATCTTGGCACAACGACGACGATGACTGCATCGGGCGGCGGCGAGCTCCGCCAGCGAGCTGTCTGTGTGCGTGACGATGATGACAAAGGCTGTTTTACGGATAACCCCCTGACGATCCTTTCTTCTCAACCCGCAGTCCTTCGCTGTCCCCACTTATCAGTCATAGAAAAAAGAGAACTGGGCTGGTTACTGGGATATCGTGGGCTGCACAGGGGCGATAGGTAAGCAGGTAGGGTTGGGCTGCGGCCAGGTAATGTTTTTTTTCTTATTAGTTTTACCCTTTTCTATTTTCTGTTTTTTTTTCAGATTTGAATTTGACTTAGATTTTAAACTTTTCTTTGTAGGATTTCTTTGCTGGATAATTTCAATAATACTAAAATATAGTTAGTATCATTGATGAATTTTTATAATATCTTCTTTTTGTATTTGTTTTATTTACTCAATATGAACCGCTTTTTAATAGTTTGTAGAAACTTTTCTTATTATTTTTCTCTCCTATTTTAGTTATGGATTTCTTGAATGATATATTTTTATTTCTTTATAAACTTATCGCAAGTTGTCTCATAGTTTGAATAGTAACTTTTATATGTATAATGATCCTATATCATTATTTCATGCATGGAATATAAAAGACATTGATATGGTTATTACTACTCCCATTAATTTGGAAAATGGCAATGTATATATTCTATTGTGATAAATAAAGAGGTTTAGGATTTTAAATTATGATTATTTACCTTTGAGTTTAGGGCTTATAATATACTTGGATTCGTTTATAGATATGAGTAAAGAATTAATACTAAGCATATTGCCTTCTGTGTGTGATATTTGATGACATCACCTTTCATAAAACAAAGTTATAATTAGAATTTTTTATAGAAAGGATTGGTAAAGATATGCTTATAGGATTTGCTATAGGAAGATATTCCTATGAAATGATATGGACATAAGATGATAGATCAATGACATGAAATGGATATTCCACTTGATTTGGGATTTAGAATTGATTGCTTACCAAGATTAAATAGGAAAATGATTTATAACATATAATTATATTTCACAATCCTGGATTTCTAATTAAGGAATTCCTTTCCTAGATATAATACTTCTTCTTATCCATCATCATGGTTAGTATGATGAGCTTACTCATTAAAATCTTCTTATTCATATATCATTCTTCTAAACTCATGGATGAATCTAATGAATGTGATATTAAAGCATTTTATAGTTTCCTTAGATCCTTGCTTGATTATACCTACTATACTACTATTCAAAATCTTCAATCCAACAAGTAGTTCTTTCAGACTCCACTCATAACCTTCCTTAATCCTCCATCACTAATGTTTCTCTAATAGATGTATGCATCCAACTACCTTTCTCTAAAGTTGACTATCTTTTAAGATGAATAACACTACTTCTATAACTCTATGTTATACTAGATGTAATTGAATAATATCATCTTAGATTCACTTTAATCCAATAACTCACACTCCAACCCTAAATCATATTTATGTGGTTTGTAATGACTACTCTAGGATAACTTACCTTGTGGCGCCCCGCAAAACCACTACTAGAAAATCGCGGTGTTTTGTGCATCATCATAACATCATGCATATATTTTGCATAAAAACTATTTCATAAAAGCCTAAATCGTTTTCTAATTAGCCCTCTCCTTTAATTTCTAAACTAAAACCTCGGTCTGTTCAGATCTTTTATTTGTCTAAAAAGTATTTACAAAATGTTTTAAAAATAAAAATTAATGATAAAAAGTTTTGTTCGGGGAGGCAGTCCGATCGGTCAGGCCAGAGGCCCAACCGGACCAGACTACCTACTACCCGGTCCAAAAGAAAACCCTAGTCAAATAGCTAATCCTAAAACTACCCAATCCTAGTCTACCCGGCCCCCCTCTACCTCACCCCAACCTATCCCTTTGCGCCACCTCAGCCTGGCCCTCTCTCCACCCAATCACCAACCTCCACCTCAATAACCCCACCCCTCTCCACATGACACACACTGCCCACCCCGGGCCAACTCTCCACCCCGCCTGCGCCTGGCCCCACCACTCCCCACCACCTGCCCCAATCCCCGCTCCCCTGGCCCCACCACGCGCCTCTCTCTTCCCCGTTCCTCTCGCCCTCTCGGCTCTCCCCACGACCCCTGTTTCGCTCCCCACCCGCCGCCTTGCGGTGCAGCCTTCCGCCTGCTCGCCTCCAGCCCCGCCTCTGGAGCTTCCCCACCAAACCGAGCAGAGCACCCCCGTCGTCGCCGTCCGCCGAGGCCCATCTCCTCCCGAGCCGCCTCATCTGCAGTACCGGCCGCCGCCTGTGCCCGTCTCCTCCTCGTCGTCTGACGGCCCCGTCCCCTCCCGCGTCGGCCCGGGTCTTCACCGCCTAGCTCCAGCGCCGCCATCGGCCCTCCTCGCGTCGTCCTCGCCGCATCGCCCTGTCTCGCACCCCTCGAGCACCATGACCTCCTGCTCGCCTCGGTGCCCGCGCCGATGCATCTCCGACCTCTCCCCGTTCCTCCTCCCGCCGGACATCTCCTTCCCCGGCCGCCGTCACCCCTCGTCGCGTCCCTGAGGCCACTCCCCGAGGTCGCCAAGCTCCACCTCGCCGCGGCTCCGCCCTGCGCTGACCCCCTCTGCACCTCCTGCCGAGCCCGACCGCTGTCTCCCCCAACCCGAGCCCCAGGCCGCCCTGCCTCACTCGGCTCGTCACCGTGGTTCCGCCAGGCACCCGTGCGGCCCCACGTCGACATCTCCTCGCCTGCCTTAGCCGCTGCGTGGACCCTGCCGTGACCTCGCTCCCTGCGGCCGCGCTCGCCACCACCTAGTCCGTCTCTGTCGAGCCACCCGCCCGCCTCTATTTCTGTGTTGTTTTATGCGGGCCACATCCCTTGCAGCAAGCAAGGACCTGGTCAGTTTGGTTGTCATCATGGCAAGTCCATCGGTTGATCTGTGCTCGAATACATCAACAAGCATACCTCCAGCTGCTGCGTGTCCCCAATCCAAGGCCTCGTGCAACATTTTTTTTGTCTTGATGACACGGCCAGTAACGCAAGTATGTTTCCTGATTCAACAAGATCGCCACCGGCAATGGAACCACGACACACCAAGATCTACCACACAAAAACCGGAGACCGATCCGAAGCGCCAAGGCCTTCGACAGGGAATCGACAAGATCATCGCGGAACTCCAAGGTCTACTTTGTAGGTTGTCGAACGCCAAGGACGCCGACACGGAACGCCAAGTACTTCACCCCGAAGTCCAAGACCAACCCGGAATGCGGACCCGACGAGATCTTCGCGACGACAAGATCGTCACCGACCAGGGCGACTCCGATGCGCCTCGACGCCAACCAAGTCCTCCTTCCCGGAATGCCAAGATCTACCTCCGTTATCCGAGAACGATCCCGCCGAGGCCGAGCCCCAGATCTGGACCCTGAGACTCAACCCCGAACCCCTCGGAGCCCAAGTTCGCCGAACCCTAATGTGTGACCCCGATCCGAGCCCCTATTTTATAAATGCCATCTATATAAATTGTTGCATATTAAATTGTCATACTCGCATGCATATTTGTGTGGGTTTGGGGGCTTTTGCCAATTCACCGTATAATTAATTATGGAGTCTATATGCGGGTTATATTTGTCTTATTCCGGACTCCATTTAAATTTGTGCATCGAACCGGTACTATATTTTGCCATGTTAAGACAACATTTAAATTGCGGGGGTTCTAAATAACTTGAACCGTTTAATTAAATGTCGGAACCCCGGTTCCGCTTAATATGGCCTAATTGCATCGCACCTTTGCCATGTCATACATCATACATGCATCATGCCCGATCTTCTGTCATAGTATTAAATATTGCATCCGGTGTTTATTCTAGTGTTTTGGTTCTTCGCGGATAAGGCCGTTGAGTTGATGCGAGTGTCGACCCGATCTTGGATGAACCTTCAGCAATGTTTTTAGGCGAGCACCTCCCCCATTCTACCTATCTTACTTTTATAGTATTTATTCCCTCCTGTTGATCTATTGCTATCTGTGTTGCGATGCTCTAGTTTCCGTACCCGAGATATCCCTTGCAGCCATATATTGCCTTGGACACATCCTATTACCTGTTGTTTGGTAGATAGTTGGACTTGCGCGTCATAGTAGCTTGCTCAAGTGCTGTTGTGTGTCGCCAAGTACCACAGTTGTTGGAGTATTGCCGCAGGTTTAATGTTGGAGATGATCATGACTTTAATTATCGTTTAATTCAATTATCGTTCAATAACTAAAATTGAAGTAGGTAAATACAGAGGCACCGGTGGGTGATAGATAATATTTGGTTTCCGACCGCTCACTGGTGTCCCGTAGGACCCCGAGTTCTTGACACCTGTTCCGAGATCGAGCGCGCTAACCACATGTGGGATGTATGGGAATCCCATCGATTTAGTACCTGATTTCAAAGTACTGTACTGGGGGCCACAACTAGTTTGAGGTTTTATTTACTATCCTGTACCTATGTCATGCTTTACTGCTTTATTTACGATTGTGCGAGGAGCACACTGTACTATTTAGGATCGGGACACTTTTTCGCTGTATCCACAAGCCCAGTCATCTTTTCGGGTTCCCAGTCGTTTACAGCCGTCCACCCAAACCCTGAGTCCGTCTCGGAGACCGGCCGACTTCGTTGCGGGTAGACTTAGTGGGGTGGCCCCCCGTGGTTGCTTTGGGTCTGGGAAACGTCATGACTCAGGCCCCGCCGACATACCGATGGGTGTATGTTAATTGATCTAGCAAAAGGGGTCGAAGTGCGTGTGGAAACTTTGGTGCACCCCTGCAGGGTTAAATCTTTTCGAGAAGTCGTGTCCGCGGTTATGGACGACTTGGAGCACAGGTCTCGATCATAGACAACTATAACTAAAGTTTACTGCTTTAATTTGACTTGTATCCGATATGACTTGTAATCAGCTTCACTGCAACGGAATGGCTAAATAAAAGTACCAACAACTGCTGGGTTTTGGGATATCTCATGCTAATCGTATATTTGACTAGTAAGTGTTGCAACTACAACGGAATGGTTAACTAAAACTGCCCACTGCTTATTATATCAGGATGACTCATGCTATCTATATTTGACTAGTAATTGCCGCCACTATAACGGAATGAATAAAACTGCCAACTGTGTGAGTTCCTCGGTCGACTTCCTCGTTTGGTCTCGAGGGGGAAACACCAGGATGGGTTTGTTTGATGGTAGCATCAGTTTGGTTCTGAATAGGTCTTTCTTACCCCTCTCTGATAGCCGCCAGTTATATCGGGTCTCTATAGGTTGTTTAGTGCATGCTGCGCTGCCGCTTCAGTCCACCATACCTATGTAGGCGAGGACCGCCGAATTCTAGCCTCGCGTGTCTTCGCCTCGAGATCGACGATCCTCTTTTTCCTTTGCCCTTTGTCGGCACCCCTTTTGTTTAAGCAGGTTTGAGAACGACGTCGTTAGCAGGGTTACCCTTTCGGCTTGGCCTGGGCAGGGTTATGGACGCCATTGGTTATTCTTCAGGGCTCTTAGCTCCATTTGCATCTTGTCCGTAGTCGGACGCTCTATCAACTTCAAGGTGATTTGGATCTTTGTATATGATATCTGTATTCTTGACTCATTGAGTCGCTGTTGTATATATATATCTGTTCTGTGGGTCCCATCGAGGACTGTTGTGTAATGTTATTACTTCGTTTTCCACCCGCACGAAAGTCCCTGGTGGGCACCTTTGAATCGTTTCTATGCGGGTTTGGCGGGTTTCGCTAAAACTTGCATAGGGCCGATTTTGAGGGTGTTACATACCTCTACTAGGGTTTCAATCATGTTTTATCCACCAATACCACTTATACACGACATAAGTACTCAATCTTGTGAATAAGGCTTGATCATTATAATCTTTTGATCCATTATAGTTTAGGTTTCCAGTTGGCTAAACAAGGCTCCATCAATACAACATTACAGTTGTATTATAATTATTTTATGTTTAGCTTTATTGGATTAAGAGATATAATTCATTAACCATACCTACTTGATCCAATAGGACTACTCCTGGTAACTATCCTTAGTATTCATCTTTGTAATCTTCTTTACCACCATAGAATTAGATAATATAAATAGTTCTTATATTTATCTAGGAGGAATTTAACTTCATCAATTAGCCTATTGATTGGATTCTTTTCAATTTTTCCCATCCTATAGATGATTTCTAAAGCTAACATCACTATTTACCTCTTCTTAATTATTTCTATATAGACACTTTAAATGTATACTATAATATGGTCAAGAGTTGATAGATCGAGATCTGGTGAATCAATAGTTGATTCCTCAATATTAATGAACAACAAATATTGAAATATAACTCAATAGGGATGATAAGGATTTATATGGAAAGAAAGGTATAGGTGAATGATCTAAACTTAGTTTCTTTCCTTCCCAATCTTATTTCAGAAGTAGGGTTAAATATTACCATGATGCTCAGGGTACATGCAGATTGGATTAAGATATAGTTGTTGAATTCATATTTGGTGTTATATCCTCTAACTTGGTATTCATGAGTGATTATAATGAATACTATAATATGATCACCTAATGATCAAGTATAATTCACATTGTATTTAGATTTAACTGATAGTACATTTGATCTACCCTTAGAACAAATCTCCGTTACCCAAAATAAGGTTTTAGCAAATGTCTTATTGAAACTTATCGCAGTCAACTTGATGATCTACTTCAATTCCATCAAGCTAAGAGAAGCTTTATTCAATTTAACAAGTTCTATTTTAAAAGCGCAAAAATTATTCAGATTTTTTATGCATGAATGCAATGCACACATCTGGGTTCAACTTATTTGTAAACTCTAATGCTGGGATGTTACAAATTCAAGGTCAAGTTCAGCAGAACCCATGTGCCACCGCGTTTGATCAAGAGGATGAGAGATGAATTCAGGGAATTGAAGCTAGGCGGAGAAACAAGCCTAGCCAGCATGTCTGGGAGGCAGCCCACCTTCCACCGCCACTCCATCCCGTCAACGCGTTGCCACCATCGACCACACGACGGACCGCGCTACCGCCAAAGAACCATGCCGACCATGCGCCAGAGCGCCACCCTCGACACACGCCCACAGACCGCGCGCCGCCCTTGCCGCGTGCATACACGATCGCCACCGACCCAGGAGACCGCCAGACATCCCCGTTTGCCACCCCATGCCGCACAGCCACCGCTCGCCGTCGAAGACGCCGCCTCTGCCACGCAGAGTGTCGCGTGTTCCAGACCAACCCGCACCGCCCCACGTCTCGCCACCGTATCGTTGAGCATCGCAAGGGACCACCGCACCGTCCCCTACCTTCGCCCATGCCAATAGCCATCTATACCATCGCCCCCGACGAGCTCACCGTACGCCCCGTCGGTCCCCTCGCTCGACTATAAATAGAGGCCACCCCCAGCCGAATTGATCACACCATTCTACTCCCCTCTCATCATTGATCGTGCCACACCGTTCCCGGAGCAAGTCGAGCAACACTTCGCCGGAATTTCACAGGAGCCCGCCGCCTCTGGAGAAGAAGGAAGCCAGCGATTGGAGCCGACCCAGGAGAAGCTGCCGGTACCAGGAGGTTCTCCGTCGTCGACATCGTCGTTCGCCGGCCTCGCTGACGCTCGCCTCCACCACGGTGATCCCCCAGCAACCCCCACTAGCCGCGCTAGGTTTCTGTCTCGCCGGCATTTCCCAACGTCGATGATGACTCCCAGCTATTGGATTAGAACCAGATCGAACGTCCCATGTTGCCCCGTACCGCTTCGCACCCCCTGTCTTACTGACGAGTGGGGACAGCCACTTAAACAGCCAGCGGAAGCACTGCGCTTAGCAGGCCGGCCCATTAACTTTTCCCGCATAGCCCAGTTATTTGAATCAAACCTTTTCCATTTTATTTCGAACACACTTCTGTACCCAGTTTCAAAAATCAACCTAGATCGATTCAGTGCACCAAATTGAATGAAACCAATTTTGTTGGAAAGGTTTGGTAATGCTGAATCCAAGCCCGTTGGATTCAAGTCATTTGGATCTATAGATCACCCATGGTAAAAATAACAAGGCAGAAGATTTTCTGCATTCAAACATTTTTCAAATTAAAACCATAATAGCTTTTGAGTTGATTCCAACTCTCAAAAATCACATTTAACCATAACTTTCAGAATATATAAAAATATATAGGTTTACTTGCAGAAATAATGTTCAAGTAATAAAATAATGCCCCATAGGCATTTCTAGTCACTTTATTTAATTAAAATAAAAGGGTAAAACCTTATTAAATTGTGACACCACTTTAAATCATATTCCCATGGACTAAAATATGTGGTGATGACATGTGTCAACATGATCCCATGTTTGGTTTGGAGAATATTAAATCTTAAGTAGTTTTTCAATGAGTAGAAATTACTTTTCTAAAAATAAAAGGAATTAAACCAAACTTCAATCTTGTAAGGTTAGTGATGATGCTAGATCATCTATAGGATCCTTTTGTGTGATGATTGCAAGTAGTTAAGTATTGTTTGGTGATTGTGTACATCGTATTTATTTATAGACGCTAGTACCGACCAAGGATACGAGGAGGAAGGAGGATACTACAAAGAAGAAGCCGAGGAGAACTTCAACCACCGCTCTGCACAAGGCAAGCCAATACCTGCAAGCTATTAACCTTGCAAGCTAACACTTGCAATTTAGCAAGCTTATACTGATATTATGCAAGCCAATACTTGCTTGTCACCCTGCCAACTATATGCCCTAAGCATATGTGATCATACCCTTTTGATAACCCCATTCCTAGTTTTACTTACAAGCTTTATACTTTATTTTCTTTATCAAATCTAGTACTTAGAGCTTACTTAAGTGAATTGTAGATTCTAGAGAGATAATTGAAGGTTGCATAAAGAGCATAAAACTTGGCCTAAGCTAGATAATCTTTATGTCATCCTAAGGAATGAGATTGAACTTAGTTAAACTCCACTAGTTTACCCCCCCCCTCATTTAGTGCTTAGACCCACTTGTAGATGCTAGTGATAAGCATAAAACTTGATCAACTTTAGATGGGAATACTTGGTGGAAAAATGGTTATGAAAACCTTAGAATGATGGATCATTCTATTGAAATGTTTTGGACATGTGTTTCCGACACCTAATGATTTTGGTGATGAAAATATTGAGGCATGAGCCTTAGCCCTTTATAAAACTGATCATTGTCTGGATGCGATACCATTCCAATTTTATCGTACAACCACAATACCCGAAGATCGGGTAGGGCTTAACTGGAAACTTATATACCTTAGTATTAGTTCCCTCACGACCAAGGTCTGAGCTGAGGCTACATTGTGAAGATTGTCCACCTGTGCAGTACCCAAGATGACAGTTGGTCATGGTTGGGAGGCCAAACTCACAGGAGAGGTGCTTATACTAGGGAGTGTAATTGAAAGGTTAGGATTGATTATCCGCATACTGAGTATGGTGAATTCAGGATTTGTTCCTGACGGATGTATCGAATGTTGTGGTGAAAGTGTACAATCTCTGCAGAGTGTCAAACTATTCAAATAGCCGCGTCCACGGTTATGGACAGTTGGAGTGGCCATACTGTTCCCCCGTCAGACTTTTCAAAATGACTTGTGAAATGAATTGAGACTTGACTTGACCCCAACAGGGTTGTGATATGAAATACAAGTTACCATTTAGGTGTTATAAAACTTCAACTAGCATTCGTTGCTCCTTAAATTAGTAGAGATAAATCTAGCTTTTGCAAAATAACCCTAGAGCCTAGTGTCCTATTATCAAAAACTCCTTTCACTTGTTAGTATTAGTTTGCGAGTACTTAAAGAGTACTCATGGCTTTGTCCCTGGCTATTCCCATGGCCAGACTATGAAGAGGAGTACCTGGAGGATGGACCCCAGGAAGGTTATGACAACTAGGATCATCTCTCATCGTCAGCATTGCCTGTGACCCCGAAGATGGAGCTTCGCCCACGCTACCGTTATTATTACGTATTCCGCTGCTTGATGTTGTATTAAGAACTGGATCATGAGATCCCTATTTTTGTAAGAACTTATGTACGGTTTGTAATGGATGATGTACTATGGTATCCAATTATGTTATGTCTCACAAAAATGGTAATCCTAGGATTGCGATGTATGGCATAACATGCATCTGGGATTAAAATTCCGGGTGTTGACAGATAGTCAAGGAGATGGAGGCTAAGTTTGAGAGTCAGGATAGAAAGTTCAAGAGTCAAGAGAAGCGAGTCCAAGATAGGAACAAGAGGATTCGAGACATGACTGCAGAACTAGAGGCCAAGGACTTCGAGGTCGAGCATCAGCAGACTGTGATTGAGAGACTTCGTTCACAGAAGAGGGCTGTCAAAGCCAAAGTAGAGACCTTGACCACCAATGTCGAGGAATATAAGACCGCAATGGAGAATGCAGGTCTTACATTTGTTGACGAGGAGGTTGATGCAGAGGAGTAGTGATGACTACTCATTTACCTTTATTTATCATGTCTTTTGATTATTAAGTCGCAATGACCATCCAACATGTCAATGGCTTGCTATTGGTGTGTTTACTTTTCAGAACTTGTTTTCTATGTTGTCGAACTTTTATTACTATGATGCATGATTGTGATTTGTTATGTGATGTATTGTGCATGTTAGCATCTATGGGTATCTCATTCTTATCCTTATTGAAAACCACATATGCCTCCCCGATGTGCCAATCCCAACCCCAACAACAACAACATCACCCCTGAGATGCAGCAGATGATGACAACTCAGACTCAGTTGATGCAAATGATGACTACTTTCATCCAGAATCAGAACAACAACAACAACAACAATAATAATAATAATAATAATAATAATAATAATAATAATAATAATAATAATAATAATAATAACAATAACAACAACAACAATCAGAACAACCCACCGGGTTTTGACATGCTTACCAGGTTCTTAAGACTGAGGCCAGCAAAGTTCTCAGGAACTACTGATCCTATGGTGGACAATGATTGGCTACGCTCTGTGAACAAGGACTTGGTAACTGTTGGCTGTAATGATGAAGAGAAAGTCAGATTTGCAGCACACTTGTTGGAAGGACCAGCAGCCACTTGGTGGGATAACTTCCAGATCACCACTCCCATTGAGGATGTGACATGGGCTATCTTTGAAGATGGTTTCCGTACTGCTCACGTCTCATCCAGAGTGATGAGTTTGAAGAAGAAAGAGTTTCATAACTTGAAGAAGCGCCACCGCAGCGTGGCTGAATATATTGAGGAGTTCAACAATCTGGCGTGTTATGCACCGGATGAAGTTGACACTGATGCTAAGAGGAAGGAAAAGTTCCTTGAAGGGTTGAATGATGAATTGAATCTGCAGTTAGTTGTGGCTTATGTTCCCACATACCAGTCTCTTTGTGACAAGTCTGCTATTTTGGAGAGCAAGATGAAACAAGTTGAAAGCAGGAAGAGAAAGCACTCTGACAAGCACAGCTCGGGATCATCTCACAAGAGTTCCCATTATGATGATAGTGGGAGTTCTGGATCCCACAAGCATGGGAAGTTCAACAAGCACCACAACCACAACCGTTATCATGACAACAAGCACCACCGTAGTCATGACAACGATAAGTACAAGAATAACAAAGGTGGATATAAGAGCCACCACAGTGGAAGTGGAAGTGGCAGTGGAAGCCAGCCTGTCAAGAAGGATTATAGTCAGGTTGAATGTTTCAAGTGCAAGAAGATGGGGCATTATGCAAATGAATGCCCAGACAAGAAAGATGAAGGACCCCATGCTATTGTTATATTCTGCTGCATTGTAATGAGATAGCCAAATGAGCTATGTAAGATGTAATAAATTATTTTATTCCTGGTTATAAAGTTGTATTATGACCCTTGTTTCTTGATATTACATCTTAACTGTGGATGCTAGCTATGGATTCAGGGACTAGCATTGTAAACACAGGGATCTCTTCCTTATTAAAGGTTGGGAACCTTACACCTAACCGCTTTGGGCCAGGGGCACAAGGCCCCAAAGTCCCAGCCGGCCAAACCCTAGGGGAAACCCTAAAGGGATCTTCTAGAAGGAGGGGGGAAACTTGCCCCCCACTCCAACCCTTGGGGCCGCCTCCCTAGGGCTTGGAGGAGGGGCCAAGGGGGCTGGCCAGCCCCCTAAATAATGTGGGCAGGGGCACACCCTCCCCCTCCCACTTCTCTAACCCTAGCCGCCAACTGCTGCCCTTCCTCTATCTCTCTCTCCCGACTACACGTAGGCGAAGCCCTGCCGCAGAAATTCTCCACCATAAGCACCACGCCGTCGTGCTGCAGATCCAATCTATCTCTCCACCATACTTTCTGGACCAAGGAAGGAGGAGATGTCGCGGCACCGTACGTGTGCATCTCTCAGAGGCGCCGCCACTTGCGGTGTAGGATCGGATCAGATCGCGAGGAGGAGACGGCTAGTACGACTACATCAACCACGTTCTGTTGAACGTTTCCGCTGTGCGATTTCTTCAAGGGTATAAATATCTCATCTATCTCTCTCGTTGATTGCATCTCCAAGATTAGATCTTGGATTTCTTGTTCGCATCCATAGATTTTTTTTGATTTACTATGCTGCGAAACCCTTCAGTGGTATTAGAGCTAGATCTATGCGTAGATGTGTTTCACGAGTAGAACACAACATGCTTGTTGCGGGCGTTGATGTTTTCCGTTGCAAACCTCTTGTTGTGTATTTCTTATGACATGGCATAGTGAGATAGAAGCGGTCCAGGCCAACTTTACGCGACCTCATTCGCGAGACCGGATCCGCACTTGACGTGTGGCTTGTTCCACACATGCGGCTGGTGGATGCCAGTTTCTCTCACTATAGTAGTCATGGGATTTACAACGGATGTTGGCAACCATAATATCACCGTTGTGGCTTTCCGTAGGTAAGAAACGTTCTTAGCTTGTTACTCCCATAAGCCATGTAAAACATGCAACAACAAAGTAGAGGCGTCTAACTTGTTTTTGCAGGGAGTGTTTTGTGATATGGTATGGCCCAAGACATGATGTGTATAGATGTATGCAATGATCATGTTTTGTAATGTTTCACGGCTTGCATGTCGATGAGTTCACAACCGGCAGGAGCCATATGGTTGTCTTTATAATTGTATATGACCTGTGTGTCAACTTCTTATACGCCATGTAATAGCTTTACTTTATCGCTAAGTAGTTAGCAATAGTTGTAGTTGCTATTCGTGGTGGAGGCAATCATTGTGGAGTGAAGGAGATCATGCTGGCACGCACATGATGGAGATCATTGCGCGGAGATTGGCTATACCATGTCACATAAAATTATATGCATGTGATGTTTATCCTTTTATGTATCTTATTATGCTTAGATCGCGACGGTAGCATTATAAGATGATTCCTCAC
Source organism: Avena longiglumis (assembly GCA_030063025.1). Classification (NCBI taxonomy): domain Eukaryota; kingdom Viridiplantae; phylum Streptophyta; class Magnoliopsida; order Poales; family Poaceae; genus Avena; species Avena longiglumis. The sequence goes on along the minus strand of CP125974.1, from coordinate 183,399,923 downwards.
TTAAAGATCAAGATAAAATTGTGTTCTCCCCATGTATGCACCGTTGCGAAAGTTCGTCGTGTTCAAGCACCTCGTGATGATCGGGTGCTATAAAATCTACGTTCACATACAATGGGTGCAAGCCAGTTTGCACACGCGGAAATACTTGGGTTTGACTTGATGAGCCTAGCATGTACAGAAATGGCCTCGGAACACACGAACCGAAAGGTTAAACATGAGTCATATGAATGATATGATCGACACTTTGTTGTCCACCATTGAAACCACATCTCTTCTCGTGAAGATCGGATTAGGTGTGGTGAATTTGGATTGTGTTCACTAAACAACTTGAGGGATGTTGAATTTAGTGGGAGTTCATCTAGTAATTTGATTAAGTTGAACTAGTTATCATGAACATAGTCTAAATTGTATTTGCAAATTTTGTAGATCAAATGGCTAAGTCCAACTTCAACTTCAACGTTTTTGCTGATAAAGAAAAGCTTAAGAACAATGGGTCTAACTTCACCAACTGGTTCCGCAATCTGAGAATCATTCTCGCTGGTGGACAAAAGGACTATGTACTAGAGAAAGCGCTAGGTGACGCCCCTGCTACTGATGCGCCGGCTGATGAAAAATTTGTTTATTAGTTGTGCAAAGATGATTATGGAGTGACTAAGAGTACCATGTTGTTTGCTATGGAACCGGACCTTCAAAATCGTTTTGAGGAGTTCGTCGGGCCCTTTGAGATACTTGAGGAACTAAAAACCATGTTTCAGACTCAGGCCCGTTCTGAGAGATATGAGATCTCTGAGAAGTTCTTTAACTGCAAGATGGAGGAAGGGAGTTTCGTTAGTGAGCACGCCATTAAGATGTCGGGGTACACTCAACGTCTTGAGCAACTGGAAGCAATGTTGTTCCTATTGCAGCAAAGGACAAGTTGCAAGTGTTTTGTTATGAATGTGGAGCCAAGGGTCATTATTCCAATGAGCGCCCCAAGAATATTGCCGCAACCCCCAATGCAAATGCCCCAGCTCAGCAGCAGCGTCGTATTCAGCCCGGAAGAAGGTTTGCCCCAGGGAATTCGCTCAACCGCAACGGTCGTCTCTTTCTCATGCATGCTGAAGAAGCCCAAGAAGCGCCAGATGTCGTGCTGGATATGTTTTCTGTTAACTCGGTACTTGCAGGAGTGTTGTTTGATTCTGGAGCATCGCACTCATTTTTCACTAAAGAATTTGCATGCACTAGTAAGATTCAACCAACCAAATTGAAGCATGTTATGATTGTTCAAATACCCGGTTCAACCACCAAAGCTAGGCAAATTTGCAAAGCCGTCCCCATCTGAATCCATGGCATAGATTTTTATGCTAATCTAATAGTACTCGGAACTAACGGTTTGGAAGTAGTTCTAGGAATGGATTGGGTGTATAAACATAAAGGATTAATTGACCGTGCCAAGAAAGCCATAACCATGACCAGTACAGCCGGAGTATCAGTCGAGCATATATCTGAAACCTTGCCTCGTCAGTTTAAGTGCAACAATAGTATAGCCCGGCCTACTATTGACCAAGTCCGGATAGTGTATGAATACCCCGATGTATTTCCAGATGTTTTGCCCGGTATGACCCTAGATCGGGATATCGGGTTTATCATTGAACTAATCCCTGGAACCGGACCCATATCCAGATACCATATAGTATGAACCCGTCTAAACTAGCAGAACTAAAGAAGCAACTGGACGCCATGCTGGAAATTGGACTGATTCAACCAAGTGCGTCACCATGGAGATCACCTGTCTTGTTTGTGGACAAGAAAGATGGAGGTAAACGTTTGTGTACGGATAATCGGAAGTTGAATGACGTTACTATCAAGAACAAGTACCCATTGCCAAAGATAGAAGGCCTGTTTGACCAGTTGACTGGTGCCAAAGTGTTTTCTAAGATTGATCTTATAACTGGCTATCATCAACTCAAGATTCGCGCAGAGGATATTCCAAAGATTGCCTTTACCACCAGATATGGATTATACGAATATACCGTCATGTCTTTTGGATTAACCAATGCCCCCGCTTATTTCATGAATCTCATGAATAAGATTTTTATGGACTTCCTGGATAAGTTTGTCGTTGTTTTCATCGATGACATTCTTATTTATTCCAAATCAGAAGAAGAATATGAGCTAAACCTAAGGACCATTCTTGGAACCCTTAGAGAGCATCAGTTGTATGCCAAGTTTAGCAAATGTGAATTCTGGTTACAGGAGGTAGGATTCCTCGGCCACATTGTATCAGCCAGAGGAATTGCCGTTGACCCTGCGAAGGTGAAAGATGTCAAATATTGGCAAGCCCCAACCACTCAAACCCAAGTTCATGCGTTTCTCGGATTAGCGGGATACTATCGCAAGTTCGTAGAAGGATTCTCGAGTATTGCCAAACCCATGACTCAATTGCTGAAGAAGGACAAGAAGTTTTAATGGACGAACAAATGTGAAGAAAGTTTTCAAGAACTCAAGAGAAGATTGATTTCAGCCTCAATTTTGATCATGACGGATATAACAAAGCCCTTTGATGTGTATTGTGACGCATCCAAGATCGGCCTCGGATGTGTGATAATGCAAGAAGGGAAAGTTATATCTTATCTATCCCGATAACTGAAGCAGCATGAATAGAACTACCCAACCCATGAGCTCGAACTCGCAGCCGTAGTTCTAGCCCTGAAGACATGGAGGCATTATCTCATGGGAAACCGTTGTGAGATTTATTCGGATCACAAGAGCCTGCAGTATATATTCACTCAGAAGGAGCTGAATATGAGACAGAGAAGATGGATTGAGCTAATCAAGGACTATGATCTGGACATTCACTATCACCCCGGTAAAGCCAATGTGGTAGCAGATGCCCTTAGCAGATTGCTGTGTCGCTTGAACTCCATGATTCTAAAGGAGCAACCAAGTTTGCACAAAGAGATGGAAGATTTCAGAATGTAATTGGTAAGTGAAGGATTTTTGGCTAGCATAGAACTTCAACCCACTCTGATCAGTCAGATCAAAGAGGCGCAGAAAGGAAATGCTAGTATCGACGGAATCAAGCGTCAGACGCAGCAAAGTACCCGGATTCACGGAAGATGAAGAAGGATTTCTGTGGTACAAAGGACGCCTTTGTGTACCAGCAGATTCAGAATTGAAAGAAGTGATTTTGAAAGAGGCCCATGATACTCTTTATTCTATCCACCCCGGAGGAACGAAGATGTATCAGGATTTGAAGGAACAATTTTGGTGGCATAAGATGAAGAGAGAAATCGGAAGCTATATCGCCAAGTGTGATATATGTCAAAGAGTCATGGCAGGACATCAAAGACCCACAGGACTGTTGCAACCGCTACAGATTCCAGAATGGAAATGGGATTCCGTTGGAATGGACTTTATCACCGGATTGCCTACTTCTAGTAGGGGAATGACTCTATCTGGGTCATAGTCTACATATTGTCCAAAGTAGCCCATTTATTACCCATCAAGACCACATAACAGAGTTCGAAGCTAGCAGAGTTATAAATCGCTAGAATCGTCAGTTTGCACGGAGTCCCCAAGAACATCGTATCAGATCAAGGAACTCAGTTTACCTCGAGATTCTGGAAGAAAGTCCAAGAAGGTTTAGGAACCCGACTAGATTTCAGCACAACTTATCACCCTCAGACCGATGGACAAACGGAACGAGTAAATCAAATACTCGAAGATATGTTGAGAGCATGTGTGCTAGAGTATGGATCTAAATGGGAAGACTGTCTGCCTTTCGCAGAATTTTCTTACTACAACAGTTATCAAGCTAGTCTACAAATGGCCCTATTTGAATTCATGTATGGAAGGAAGTGTCGCACCCCTTTGAATTGGTCGGAATTAGGAGAGATTCAGATTTTTGGACCCGACATCCTACAAGAAGCAGAAGAGAAAGTTCACAAGATTCATGAGCACCTCAAGACCGCCTAGTCAAGACAGAAGAGTTATGCCAACAAGAGACGTCGAGACCTCGCTTTTAATATCGGAGATTTTGTGTACCTTAAGGTGTCGTCGTTGAAGGGAATGCAGCGTTTCCAGCTAAAAGGAAAGTTAGCCCCCAGATATATCGGACCCTTCAAGATTCTGAATCGTCGGGGAGAAGTATCATATCAATTGGAACTGACAGAAGAAATGTCAGTAGTGCACAATGTGTTCCATATATCGTTACTTCGCAAATGCCTTGAAGTTCCGGAGAAGACTGAAGTTTTCAAGAACATTGATCACCAGACCATAGAGATGAAAGATGACCTGACCTATCCCAAAGTACACATCTGTATTTTGGAAGAAGCTTTCAGAACCACCAGGACCCGAAGCATCAAGTTTCTCAAGATTCAGTGGAGCAACCACATTGAAGAAGAAGCTACCTGGGAGCGCGAAGATCACATCGGGACGGAGTTTCCCGATCTCTTTAAATCCTAGGTAATCTTTTTTCTTCCTTTTTCAAATCTCGGGACGAGATTTTGTTTAAGGGGGAAGGTTTGTAACATCTTAAAAATATAACGCAAGGATCATCAAACTCTAATCACTAAAATTAGGGTTAACAAAAACTTTGATTAATTTAAAATCATATGAATGCATGTGTGAATGAGATGATTTGATAAATGCATGAATAAACTTGTGTGATTAACCTAAATAGCAAGAAATGGTTTAAAGATGAAAATAACATCATATAAAACATTTCCATGCAGAAACAAAACAAGAGAAAAGCAAAAACAAATAAAATAAAGCAAATGGTCATTTTTGCCAATCTTGCTCACTAGGTCACTTTGAGTGTTTCTAGTTCAAGATTTCAAACAGAAAGTTTTCCAACTCTTTTCACCCCTTGCTAGAACAAGTAAAATTAAATCAAAGCCCACCTTTCAAACTTGCAGAAACATTTGGCAACCTCGTTCAAATCACAATTCAAAATTGAATCTTTATCATATGTGAAGATCACCCATTTTCAAAACTCAACCAAACCAGTGCCCCTTGACTAATCCAACTAACCATACACTCCCTAGTATGTACCTAGAAAACCCACCAAGTTTGAATCCAAAATTCAAATTTAAAGTTCTTACGGCCATTTCATCAAACACCTTGCAGATACAAATCAAACAAACCTCAAACACTATAGTGTGCAGTAAATATGGCCTAACTTGTTCCCTATCTAGGTCACACTCCCTCAGTAGATCATCTAACTAGTTTAACCCCTCTAGATCACTGTAAGCAAGACCATGCCATTAATGACAAGCAGGACGAGCCTCACCTTGCCACCCCATTGTCGACACCAAGCTAGGAGCAACACTAAGCCTAACGAGCATGTCTAGCAGGCACCCCACCGTCCACCGCCACTCTCTGTCCCAGTCCTGAGCAATGCCAGCCCCTGGACCACACGACACGCCCATGCCAAACCTCTCTGCGCGAGCCGAGAGCGCCGGCGCCCACCTCGACAGCACCCACAGATCGCGCCGCCTTGTCGCTGCGTGCGTGATCACCACCGCCCCAAAGCAACCCATGGACATGACCGTTCATTCGCCGCGCGCGCTGTGCGGCATTAAAATTGCCATCGGACCCGCTCAGAGCACCGTGATGTTCCGACCGATCAGCACCACCCCACGCTGCAAGACCACGCCGTTGAGCTTCGCCAGGGAGCATCGCATCGCCCCCTACCGTCGCCCATGCCAGTAGCCCAATGTGTCGTCGACCACGACGAGCTTAGCCCGCGCCCGTTGGTCCCCTTCAGCCACTATAAATAGAGGCCTCCACCACTCGTTTTCTTCACACTAGTTCACTCCCCTCTCACCCAGAACCACCCCACCCCACTCCCGGAGCAAGGCGAGCAGCGCATTGCCGAAATTTGGCCGGAGCCCGCCGCTGCTGGAGAAGAATGGAGCCGTCGATTGGAGCCGCCCCAGGAGAAGCTGCCGGTACCAGGAGAATCGTCGTCGTCGACTTCGTCGTTCTCCCCCATCACCGACCCTCGCCTGAGTCCCGGTGAGCCTCCCAAGAGCCCCGCCTGCCGCGTTAGGGTTCTGTCTCGCCTGCACTTCCCAACATGGACGATGAACCAGAGCCGTCCGATTAGAACCAGATCCCACGGTCCATGTTGCCCCATACCACTTCTTCCCTCCACGTCTCACTGACGCGTGGGGACAACCTCTTAACCAGCCCGCGTACATGCTGTGTGTAGTGGGCCGGCCTAGTAAAACATCTTGCGCGACCCAACAATTCAAATTAAGCTTTATTCATTTAATTTCAAGCATAGTTCTATATCTAGATTCAAAAATCAACCCAGCTCGATCCACTGAACCAAAATGCATGAAACCAATTTTGTTAGAAAGGTACTGAGATGCTTAATCCAAGCCCGCTGGATTCAAACCATTTGGATTTGTAGATCAACCATGGTAAAAATAACAAGGCAGAAGCTTTTGTGCATTCAAACATTTTTCAAAATTCAACCATAAGAGCTTTTGAGTTGATTCCAACTCTCAAAAATCACATTTGATCATACCTTTCAGGATATATAAAAACATATGGGTTTACTTGCAGAAATAATGTTCAAGTAATAAAAGAATGCCACATAGGCATTTCTAGTCACTTTATTTAATTACAATAAAAAGTTTAAACCTTATTAAATTGTGACACCACTTTAAATCACATTCTCATGTACTGAAATATATGGTGATGACATGTGTCAACATGATCCCATGTTTGAGTTGGAGAATATTAAATGTTAAGTAGTTTTTCAATGAGTAGGAATTACTTTTCTTAAATAAAAGAAATAAGACAAGTGCTTTAATCCTTGTGATAATATTGATGATGTTAGATCATCTAGTGTGACTTTTTGTGTGATGATTAAAAATAGTTAAGTATTGTTTGGTGATTGTGTACCTCGTATTTATTTATAGACGCTAGGACCGACCAAGGATACGAGGAGGAAGGAGGATACTATGAGGAAGAAGCCGAGGAGAACTTTAACCACTGCTCTGCACAAGGCAAGCCAATACTTGAAAATTAGCAAACTAACCCTTGCAACTATGAAAGTTAGAGCACCTATGCATTGCATTAAGCATGCTTGGTTAGATACATTTGATGATGCCAAATCCTAGTTTTACTTGCAAGCTTAAGTACTTTATTTTCTTTATCAAAGCTCTCTCTTAGAGTTTACATGGTGACTTGTAGATTCTAGAAAGATAAGTAAAGGTAGCATAAAGAGCATAAAAATTTGGCCTAAGTTAGATAATCTTGATGTCATCCTAAGGCACGAGATTGAACTTAGTAAATCCCCACTTGTTTACCACCCCTCATTAGTATTTACCACCACGTGTAGATGCTAGTGCTAAGCATAAAACTTGATCAACTTTAGATGGGAATACTTGGTGAAAAAGGTTATGAAAACCTTAGAATGATGAGTCATTCTACTGAAATGTTTTGACATGTGTTTTCGAACACCAGATGATTTTGATGATGAAAATGTTGAGGCATGAGCCTTACCCCTTTATAAAACCGATGGTTGTCTGGTGTAAGATCCCTCCTTTGTAAAGGAGAAGGATCCCTGTGATTGCAATGCTAGTCCCTGGATCATTGCTAGCATCCACAGTTTAAGATGAAGTACACAGATACAAAGGTCATTTATTACATCCATTCCAGAGATAAAACATAGTCTTTTACAACTCAAGGCCACTGGCCTAATACAAGAGTTTGGTATAAGTAAATAAACATAAGTCTTCATCTTCATGTGCCACAGGCAAGCATGTTGAGTGTAGACTCATGACACCTAATCATCATCGGAGTAACCTGCAACATCACAAGTTACAGCCACAGTGGGTCAATACTTTGGAATAGTATTGGCAAGTGATACCTTAGTAAATTTTAAGTGGACTATTTTACTATATGCATTTTGGCTAAGTGTAGCTTGGCTTGCTATGCTCAAAATAGGTTTTTCATATTAGTTGAAATCACTAAGTTTTTCTTTGTTAAAACATTTCCCAAGAAACCATCAATAGACATTGAGGTCCTTCACCCTTGTTCACCCTCAAGTTTTACTTAGAAGTTGGAGTGGTGAGATTCTTGATAGCTTCCATGTCTTGATGCTCAAGTTGTCCATTGCCATGGACTTGGCTAAGCACTTAGATTTTCCATCTGCAGAGGTTGTGCACTTTCCCCACCAGACTTGGTTTCCCAAGACAGGACCTTTCAGAAGCCTTTCCTTAGACCAAATGGACGCGCTCCAACCTATCATTCCCACTACCACCAATTGTCCAAATGGCTAAGTTCCAGCAACTTATGTGATCCTGGCAGAGCCCATATTGCCAAGTGGCTGCACTATAAGCTTCTCAACACTTGGCCTCTAAAATCCCTTTGTTCCTGGGTGGCATACCACAAGTGAGATACACAAGGTAAACCATGTCCATGGGCCTTGTGTAACCACTCAACCAAAATCCACCATTCAAGTCCCATTCCACCCAGGTGATTCATTGACTTAGTTGTTTTATTAAGAAAACATAAGTCCAAAGACTTAGAAATATTTTCATCATAGCATGTATATACTTTTCCAACCCTTGTTTGCTACTAGCTAGGCTAAGCATGGCATGGTAACTTAACTTAGGAAATTTCCTAGCAATTCTACAACTACTTAGGATTTCCCATCATAGCATTTGGCAAAATAGTAACATGCAAGACTTAGCGAAATATTTCTAATGCTTGTACCAAATATAGGAATGGAAATATTCATGAAGTACCACTTGCCTTGGTAATGGGGAGAGTAGCACTCTTCACACTCACAGTCACTAGCACCAAAGTCTACACAAAAAATGGTAGCACAAATTTACACACAATTCATATACAAACATAAATATATGCATGCATGCAAAAATGCTAAGTGATGATTTTAAAACCCAACCAAGCAAGTGCAAGATACTGAATCATAACTAAGTCAAAAACTTGCTAAACCAAACTTATTTAGCACTAAAACAAATTACTAAACAAATTCTATACTCAAGATAGTCCTAAACAAGTTTCTGCATAAAAAGTCATTTTAACAGAAGCTTTTCACTAAACACATTGCATAAACAGAAAGAGCTTGTCTTACTGAATCCAACGGTATAAAATTTGCAAAAATCTAACGTGGGAATCAAAAGTTATAGCCATTTCAATTTTGGATCTAAATCTGACTTCAAATCTGTTTTTGAATCAAACCCTAGACACGCGTCATATTCTTACTGGCGCGTACCGCTTCGCTCCAGATCACGCTCGCGAGCCGTAGGATCTAACTAACGCGCACGGCTCAGATCTAAACATAACGATTCGATAAGTGGATTAATCCTACGCGCTGGATCTGGATCTGACGGCTACAATTCGTTTGACCAAAATCGAAGCGGCGGCGATGCGGCGTATCGACAGCGCGGCGCTGGCGTTCTAGGTCGCGCGGGAGTGGGGGAAGAGGCTTACCAGAACCGCAGGAAGCTGCTGATGCTCAAGGTAGCGATGGCTTGGGAAGGGGCGCACGGGGTCGTCGGAGATTCCTCGCCGGAGTTTGCAAACGCATCAGGTATGGTCATTTGTCGATGTTGGCGAGGTTCCGCGTCGAGCTAAGTCAAAAGAAAGGCACCGTTAGATGCGCAAGACGACGCGGGTTCTAGGCGTATCAGGCAGAGGGCAAGGAGCGGCTGGTACTTACAGGGAGAGGTCGCCGGAGTTCGTGCAGAGAACGGTGGCGCTCTGTTGAAGTCGTTGCCAAAGCTAGGGATCATGCGAGGACAAATGGGGAGTGTCAGTAGGTGCGCAAGGACTTGATGAGCTTGATAGTATGAGTCGTGACGAGGGAACACGAGCTCACCGAATTCGCCGCGCGGTCGGAACAGCGGGCTGACATCGAGCGAGTTGTGGGCAGCCTGGTGGCGTGAAGGAGGAATTGTTTGAGGGGAAATGGTCACGAGAGAGTGGGGATTATTTATCCAGAGGCTCGACAAGAAATGCTTACTGAATCAATGTAATTTACCTCGCGGAATCAAGGCAGCAACGGGCAATGGTGGAGTTCGTGCGCGGGATTTGGGGAAGACGACGCTGACGTGGAGAGGGCCCGCTTGTCAGCGAAACGCGTAGAGAGAAAGTGGGGTCCGGTGTCGATCACAGCGTAATGCGTCTTGGCGAGAGAGAGGGAGGCCGGGTGGGCTAACTGGGCCGGTTGTGCTGTTGGGCTAGTTTAGGAGCGCCTGGCCTTTTTCTTTTTTTTTTTCTCTTTTCCTTTTTCCAATTAGATTTTCAGGAATGGTCTTTGAATGAATTCAAACTCCATTTGAATTCAAATTTATTTGGGATTTTTGCAGTGTGCAATAGTCTCAAATCTAGGCATAAAACCATGGGGTCACTTTAAAAAGGCTTGGTCATTTTTGGAGAAACAAAATAACAGGGACTTTGCACTTGATTTGCAAATGTTTGAAAAATGGTTTTTGAAACCATTTCCATTTTTGTAAAGTTTGGTTCAAATTCCACACTCAAACCATTCAACAAGGGAGATAAACAATCTAGGTTTAAAACATTCAAACTCTCAAATGGGGATGGCCATTTGATATAAATTTGTTCACATAAAATGATAGCACTATGTGCTTCTGTTTTTATAAATGAGTTTTGAAATTGATCTCAATTCTATATGCATGCATGAATGATATGCAATCTTTGAAATCATGATTTTAGGGATGTTACAAATCTAACCCCCTTAAGGTGAATCTCGCCCTCGAGATTCGGATTGGCTAGCAAATAGGTGAGGGTGGTCCTTCCGAAGATCATCTTCTCTTTCCCATGTTGCTTCCTCTTCGGAATGATGATTCCACTGCACCTTGCAAAACTTGATAGTCTTTCTCCTTGTGACTCTTTCTGCGGTCTCAAGAATCTTGATAGGTTTTTCTTCATAAGTGAGATCACTTTCTAGTTGAACCTCCTCCAAAGGTATAGTATCTTTCAAAGAAGTTTCCTCCATTTCTGGGTGACATTTCTTAAGCTGACTCACATGAAACACATTATGGACAGCTGATAGAGATTCTGGCAATTCAATTTCATAGGCAACTTCCCCTTTGCGACTCAAAATCTTGAATGGCCCAACATATCTTGGTGCCAATTTTCCTTTGACCCCGAATCTTTTCACTCTACGAAGTGGTGACACTCTAAGATAGGCTCTATCACCCACTTCGTAGGTGACTTATCCACGCTTAGGATCCGTGTAGCTTTTCTGTCGGGACTGTGCTATCTTCAACCTGTCCTTAACCAATTTGACCTTCTCTTCGGCTTCTTTGATAAGATCTGGCCCGAATAAACTTCTTTCTCCCACACCATTCCATAATAATGGGGTGGTACACTTTCTTCTGTAGAGAAACTCAAATGGTGCCATCTCAATGCTGGCTTGATAGCTGTTATTATAAGAGAACTCTGCATAAGGCAGACTTTCATCCCAACTGGCTCCATAGTCTAGGGCAGATGCCCTCAACATGTCTTCAAGGATTTGATTTGTTCTTTCTGTTTGTCCATCGGTTTGAGGATGAAAAGCAGTGCTGAATTCCAACCTTGTTCCCAATGACTCATGTAGCTGTCTCCAAAAGTGGGAAGTGAATTGAGTTCCCCTATCAGACACAATACTCTTGGGCACACCATGTAGACATACAATTCTACTCATGTAGATTTTGGCTAACTTGGCACTTGTATAAGTTGTCTTCACGGGTATGAAATGAGCCACTTTAGTTAGGCGATCCACTACTACCCATATGGAATCATATCCTGAACTGGTCCTTGGTAGTCCGGTAATGAAATCCATACCAATCTTGTCCCACTTCCAATCAGGAATAGGTAGTGGTTGAAGCAAACCTGCTGGTTTCTGATGCTCCGCTTTTACTCTACTACACACATCACACAAAGCAATATGTTCGGCGATGTCCCTCTTGAGATTATTCCACCAAAATATTTCTTTCATATCCATGTACATTTTGGTGTTACCCGGGTGAATAGAATACAGAGAGTTGTGTGCTTCCTGCAAAATCAGTTTCCACAACTCCGGATCTTGTGGAACACAGATACGTTTCCCATGCCATAAAGTACCTTGTTTGTCTTCATGGAAACTTTTAGCTTTCCCTTGGCCAATCTTTTCCTTAATCTCTTCAATTTCCTTATCAGTCTTCTGAGCTTCTTTGATCTTGTCCAACAAAGTGGGTTGAACATCCAAAGACATGAGATGTCCTTCCGGCACAATCTCCAATCTGAGTTTTCTGAATTGAGTACACAAATCGTCTGGCAATTCTCCTTTGGTAAGGCCATTCACAAACACCTTACGACATAGAGAATCTGCTACAACATTTGCTTTACCGGGGTGGTATTGCAAACTTAAGTCATAGTCCTTGATAAGCTCTAGCCATCTTCTTAGTCTCATATTAATTTCCTTCTGGGTGAAGATATACTTCAAACTCTTGTGATCTGTGAACACTTCACAACGCTTTACCAAAAGGTAGTGCCTCCATGTTTTGAGTGCATCGACGATAGATGCCAACTCTAAATCATGAGTGGGATAGTTCACTTCATGAGTTTTGAGTTGTCTCGAGGCATAAGCTACAACTTTACCATCTTGCATAAGTACTGCACCCAAACCTTGATGAGATCATCACAATATACTTGGAAATCCTTTTCCAAGTCTGGCAGACACAAGACTGGTGCTGTCACAAGTATCTTCTTCAACTCCTGAAAGCTGAGTTCACAACCTTCAGACCAAGCAAACTTCTTGTCTTTCTTTAACAATTTAGTCATTGGCTTAGCAACCTTTGAGAAATTTTCAATGAACCTTCTGTAGTAACCTGCTAAGCCAAGGAAACTACGAACTTCTTTCACGGGCTTGGGAGATTCCCATTCCGTCACAACTGAAACCTTAGCAGGATCAACTGCTACACCATCCTTTGTCATAACATGACCAAGAAAACCAACTTCCTCTAACCAGAATTCACACTTGCTGAATTTGGCATAAAGTTTATGCTCTCTTAATTTCTCAAGTATCAAACGCAAGTGTCCTTCATGTTCTTCTTTGCTCTTGGAGTAGACTAAGATGTCATCGATGAAAACAACAACAAACTTGTCAAGAAATTCCATGAACACCTTGTTCATCATATTCATGAAGTATGCTGGAGCATTGGTTAAACCAAAAGGCATTACGGTATACTCATACAATCCATACCTTGTGGTGAATGTTGTTTTAGGTATGTCTTGTTCTCTTATCTTGAGTTGAAAATAGCCTGACCGGAGATCAATCTTTGAGAACACACATGCTCCTTCTAGCTGATCAAACAAGTCATTGATTCTAGGCAAAGGATATTTGTTCTTGATAGTTACCTCGTTGAGTGAACGGTAATCTATGCATAACCTTTGACTTCTATCTTTCTTTTCCACGAACAAAACTGGGGCTCCCCAAGATGAAGAACTTGGTTGAATAAATCCTTTCTGCAACTTTTCTCCTAGTTGTTTCTTGAGTTCTTTCAGTTCATCAACTGACATTTTATATGGTCTCTTTGCTATTGGTCCAGAACCTGGTACCAAATCTATCAGAAACTCCACATCTCTATCCGGTGGCATTCCCGGCAATTCTTTCGGAAACACATCCGGATACTCACTCACAATTGGCACACTATCCATGCTAACCCCCTTAAGGGAATTTAGCTTACTTCCTTTGGATTCAAAGTTGGACCTGAACTTAATTCTTTTTCTTTCCGGGGTTGTGAGTGCAACAGTACAATTAGCACAATCTAGCACTCCTTCATACTTAGCCATCCAATCCATTCCCAATATTACGTCCAGTCCTTGGGAATCTAGGATTATCAGACTTACTGGAAACTTATGTTTTCCAAATTCTATTACTAGATCCCGGCATCCAAGACTTACTATCATTTCTCCACCCGGAGAACTAACTTTTATTGGACACCCAATGTTTTCAGTTGGAAACCCGTTTCGATCAACAAATGCTTTTGATATGAATGAATGTGATGCTCCAGTATCAAAAAGAACAAATGCTGGAATAGAATTGAGTCCGAACTTACCAGCAAAAGTGTCAGGTTCCTCATAGACCTCCTCCACACTGATGTGGTTCACCTGTCCTTTCTGGAAAGGATTGGGCTTGACAGGTCCTTCAACTTTCTTTTCGGGGCACTCATTGGCATAGTGTCCCATCTTCTTGCATTTGAAGCATTCAACCTGACTGATGTCTCTCTTAGCAGGCTGACTTCCACTTCCACTTCCATTACCATTGTGGTGGCTCTTATGTCCACCCTTGTGGTTCTTGTACTTGTCATTGTCATGACTGCGGTGATGCTTGTTGTCATGATGGTTGTGGTTGTGGTGCTTGTTGAATTTCCCATGCTTGTGGGATCCTGAGCTTCCACTGTCATCATAGTGAGATCGTTTGTGAGACGACCCCGAGATGTGCTTGTCGGAGTGCTTTCTCTTTCTACTCTCGACTTGCTTCATTTTGTTCTCCAATATAGCAGCCTTGTCACAGATCGACTGATAAGTGGGAACATATACCACAGCCAGCTGCAGATTCAGCTCATCATTCAAGCCTTCCAGAAATTTTTCCTTTCTCTTGGCATCTGTGTCAACCTCATCTGGTGCATAACGCGCCAGATTGTTGAACTCTTCAATGTATTCAGCCACGCTGCGGTGGCGCTGCTTTAGATTGTGGAATTCTTTCTTTTTCAGGCTCATTATTCCTGATGAGATATGAGCAGTGCGAAAACCATCCTCAAAGATAGCCCAAGTCACCTCATCTATAGGAGTGGTGATTTGGAAGTTGTCCCACCAAGTGGCGGCTGGCCCTTCCAGCAGATGTGCTGCAAATCTGACTTTTTCAGCGTTCGTGCAGCCCACGGTCACTAAGTCCTTGTTTACAGAACGTAGCCAATCGTTGTCCACCATGGGATCAGTCGTCCCTGAGAACTTAGCTGGCCTCAATCTCAGAAATCTGGTAAGCATATCTAAGCCCGGAGGGTTGTTGTTGTTGTTGTTATTGTTGTTGTTATTGGGGTTGTTGTTGTTGTTATTATTCTGGTTCTGGATGAATGTTGTCATCATCTGCATTAGCTGTGTTTGAGAATTCATCATTTGCTGCATTTCTGGAGTGATGTTGTTGTTGTTGGGGTTGGGGTTTGCGCGACGGGGAGGCATCTGTGGTTTGTTCAAATAGAGATAAGAATGAGATACCCATAGATGCTTTCATGCACATTACATCACATAAGCAAACACAAGCATGCAACAGAAGATAAAAGTTCCACCACAAGATAACAAGTTCATGAAGTAAAACACACAAGTAGCAAGCCATCCACATGTCGGATGCTCCAATAACACGTTCACAAATAACAAGTACGATAATAAAAGGTAAACGAGTAGTCAAGTCTACTCATCAGCATCAATCTCCTCCTCGACAAAGGTAAGACCTGCGTTCTCCATCGCGGTCTTGTTCTCCTCAATGGTAGTGGTCAAGGACTCAATCTTGGCCTTGAGAGCCCTCTTCTGGGAACGAAGCCTCTCTATCACCGTCATTGCTCTAGCTCAAGTCCTTGACTGCAGTTCTTCACCATATCCGGATCTTCTTGTTCCTATCCCGGACACGCTTCTCCGACTCTTGAACTTCTGTCCCGGTCTCGAACTTCACCTCCATTTCCTTGACTATCTCGCCCTGCGTCACAAGAGCTTGTCCTTCTCATGGCTACACTGGAGCTTCGTCATTCCGAGCATGACATTGGTCTGTCCGTGTCCACGTGCCTAATGAGAGACTCTAAGTCCGGAGATACAGACGTATCGGCTCACGCCCCTCGAGTTGTCCTCAAGTCGATGGACTCTCCATCCTCATCACGCCTTCCAAGACGTGGAAGTGGGTGCCTCTATCCTGGGAGTGTCGCCCCAGCGTCCTATCAGGTCTGCATAACTACCTCCATGCCTCTCCCTCCATCGTGCATAAGCTTGAAGACGATGGCCTCCGTAGTAGGCTCTGTCTGGCGTCCGGCTGGTTCACCTTGAAGCCCCAGAGGTCCTTCCTCTCGAACTTGGTGAGTGGATGCACCATGATGGTGGGAAGCGGGAGATTGAGCAAGGTGGTAAGCTCAACGATACGAGGACCAAAACGGGTAACCTGGAACTCCTCAACAGTGCTGATGGTAATAGGCATCTATTTATAAGATAGAAAAGTTATAACAACACAATTTAAGATAAAACAAAGACAAACGTCACATACATATCCTTGGAACACAAAATCACACAAGTCATGCATACATGAATCCATTACATCAACCAAGGTCCAAACTTATTTAAGGTGTCATTTTGGAAAATAAGGTGATAGGTGGTGATCCAACTAACGAAGTACGTTTACAATCCTATCTCACTGGATCTGTTGGCTAACACAATGTTCCTAGAAGCAATCAGCCTATCTTGCTCACATGATTCCATCACTAGGTCTATAATATCTCCTCTTAAGGTTTGGTTGGTAGCTTCCAACTCTTGGGTATGTTCCTTCTCTTTCTCTAAGTCTTTTTGGAGGTTGAGCATTCTGCACTTGACTCTAGCACTAAGTTCTTTGATAGTCCTCCAAGCTGCTTCTCTTGCTGACTCAAAGAATGTGGTGTGCACCACAGTGTTGGTGTACATGCAGAATCCTTTTTCTTTGTGGTTGTCTTCCTTGTTTTTATACAAGTGAAGTTTCACCCACCAGTACTCAACTCCTTCATCCTTCATTGTAAAGCCTTTCTACACAGTTGCACCATGTATTTCCATTGCCACCATGAGGTCCTTGAGAATTTTGGGAAACTCAGTCTCACACTCCAAGGTCATGGTCATGAGTGGTCCTTTATTTACGGCTTCATTGATGGAGTTCATCTACAAATAGAGATGATAAAGAGAAGATTAGAAAAGTTTACGAGAAGAATAGACAAGTGTAGAAGTAGTTGAAAATTTTCCTTAGTGGTTTCCAATCCTAGGGTCATAATCCTACAGGCAACACAGTGCTCTGATACCATCTGTAAGATCCCTCCTTTGTAAAGGAGAAGGATCCCTATGATTGCAATGCTAGTCCCTGGATCATTGCTAGCATCCACAGTTTAAGATGAAGTACATAGATACAAAGGTCATTTATTACATCCATTTCAGAGATAAAACATAGTCTTTTACAACTCAAGGCCACAGGCCTAATACAAGAGTTTGGTATAAGTAAATAAACATAAGTCTTCATCTTCATGTGCCACAGGCAAGCATGTTGGGTGTAGACTCATGACACCTAATCATCATCGGAGTAACCTGCAACATCACAAGTTACAGCCACAGTGGGTCAATACTTTGGAATAGTATTGGCAAGTGATACCTTAGTAAATTTTAAGTGGACTATTTTACTATATGCATTTTGGCTAAGTGTAGCTTGGCTTGCTTTGCTCAAAATAGGTTTTTCCTATTAGTTGAAATCACTAAGTTTTTCTTTGTTAAAACATTTCCCAAGAAACCATCAATAGACATTGAGGTCCTTCACCCTTGTTCACCCTCAAGTTTTACTTAGAAGTTGGAGTGATGAGATTCTTGATAGCTTCCATGTCTTGATGCTCAAGTTGTCCATTGCCATGGACTTGGCTAAGTACTTAGATTTTCCATCTGCAGAGGTTGTGCACTTTCCCCATCAGACTTGGTTTCCCAAGACAGGACCTTTCAGAAGCCTTTCCTTAGACCAAATGGACGCGCTCCAACCTATCATTCCCACTACCACCAATTGTCCAAATGGCTAAGTTCCAGCAACTTATGTGATCCAGGCAGAGCCCATATTGCCAAGTGGCTGCACTATAAGCTTCTCAACACTTGGCCTCTAAAATCCCTTTGTTCCTGGGTGGCATACCACAAGTGAGATACACAAGGTAAACCATGTCCATGGGCCTTGTGTAACCACTCAACCAAAATCCACCATTCAAGTCCCATTCCACCCAGGTGATTCATTGACTTAGTTGTTTTATTAAGAAAACATAAGTCCAAAGACTTAGAAATATTTTCATCATAGCATGTATATACTTTTCCAACCCTTGTTTGCTACTAGCTAGGCTAAGCATGGCATGGTAACTTAACTTAGGAAATTTCCTAGCAATTCTACAACTACTTAGGATTTCCCATCATAGCATTTGGCAAAATAGTAACATGCAAGACTTAGCGAAATATTTCTAATGGTTGTACCAAATATAGGGATGGAAATATTCATGAAGTACCACTTGCCTTGGTAAAGGGGAGAGTAGCACTCTTCACACTCACAGTCACTAGCACCAAAGTCTACACAAAAAATGGTAGCACAAATTTACACACAATTCATATACAAACAAAAAATATATGCATGCATGGAAAAATGCTAAGTGATTATTTTAAAACCCAACCAAGCAAGTGCAAGATACTGAATCATAACTAAGTCAAAAACTTGCTAAACCAAACTTATTTAGCACTAAAACAAATTACTAAACAAATTCTATACTCAAGATAGTCCTAAACAAGTTTCTGCATAAAAAGTCATTTTAACAGAAGCTTTTCACTAAACACATTGCATAAACAGAAAGAGCTTGTCTTCCTGAATCCAACGGTATAAAATTTGCAAAAATCTAATGTGGGAATCAAAAGTTATAGCCATTTCAATTTTGGATCTAAATCTGACTTCAAATCTGTTTTTGAATCAAACCCTAGCCACGCGTCATATTCTTACTGGCGCGTACTGCTTCGCTCCGGATCACGCTCGCGAGCCGTAGGATCTAACTAACGCGCACGGCTCAGATCTAAACATAACGATTCGATAAGTGGACTAATCCTACGCTACCGGACTGATCCGACTACAATTCGTTTGACCAAAACTTAGCGGCGCTGGCGGCGGCGGCACGTCTGTCAGCGGCGGCGCTGGCGTTCTAGGTCGCGCGGGAGTGGGGGAAGAGGCTTACTAGAACCGCAGGAAGCTGCTGATGCTCAAGGTGGCGATGGCTTGGGAAGGGGCGC
This sequence comes from Avena longiglumis, assembly GCA_030063025.1. Taxonomy (NCBI): domain Eukaryota; kingdom Viridiplantae; phylum Streptophyta; class Magnoliopsida; order Poales; family Poaceae; genus Avena; species Avena longiglumis. The sequence goes on along the minus strand of CP125974.1, from coordinate 183,380,900 downwards.
ACGGGGTCGTCGGAGATTCCTCGCCGGAGTTCGCGAACGCGTCAGGTACGGTCAGTTGTCGACGTTGGCGAGGTTCCGCGTTGCGCTAAGTCAAAAGAAAGGCACCGTTAGATGTGCAAGACGACGAGGGTTCTAGGCGTATCAGGCAGAGGGCAAGGGGCGGCTGGTACTTACGGGGAGAGGTCGCCGGAGTTCGTGCAGAGAACGGTGGCGCTCTGTCGAAGTCGTTGTCGAAGCTAGGGATCATGCGAGGACAAATGGGAGTGTCGAGGGTGCGCGAGGACTTGCCGAGCTTGATAGTATGAGTCGGGATGAGGGAACACGGAGCTCACCGGAATTCGTCGGCGCGGTCGTCGGAACAGCGGCGGCGTCGAGCGAGTTGTGGGCAGCCTGGTGGCGTGAAGGAGGAATTGTTTGAGGGGAAATGGTCACGAGAGAGTGGGGATTATATAGCCAGAGGCTCGACAAGAAACGCTTACTGAATCAATGCAATTTACCTCGCGGAATCAAGGCAGCAACGGGCAGCGGCAGAGTTCGTGCGCGGGATTTGGGGAAGACGACGCTGACGTGGAGAGGGCCCGCTTGTCAGCGAAACGTGTAGAGAGAAAGTGGGGTCCGGGTGTCAGCAACCGCGTGGGTGCGTTTGCGCGTACGAGAGAGAGAGAGAGGGAGGCCGGGTGGGCTAACTGGGCCGGTTGTGCTGTTGGGCTAGTTTAGGAGCGCCTGGACTTTTTCTTTTTTTCTCTTTTCCTTTTTCCAATTAGATTTTTAGGAATGGTCTTAAAATGAATTCAAACTCCATTTGAATTCAAATTTATTTGGGATTTTTGCAGTGTGCAATAGTCTCTCTAGGCATAAAACCATGGGGTCACTTTAAAAAGGCTTAGTCATTTTTGGAGAAACAAAATAACAGGGACTTTGCACTTGATTTGCAAATGTTTGAAAAATGGTTTTTGAAACCATTTCCATTTTTGTAAAGTTTGGTTCAAATTCCACACTCAAACCATTCAACAAGGGAGATAAACAATCTAGGTTTAAAACATTCAAACTCTCAAATGGGGATGGCCATTTGATATAAGTTTGTTCACATAAAATGATAGCACTATGTGCTTCTGTTTTTATAAATGAGTTTTGAAATTGATCTCAATTCTATATGCATGCATGAATGATATGCAATCTTTGAAATCATGATTTTAGGGATGTTACATCTGGATGCGATACCATTCCAATTTTACCGTACAACCACAATACCCGAAATTTGGGTAGGGCTTGACTGGAAATTTATATACCTTAGTATGGGTTCCCTCACGGCCAAGGTCTGAGCTGAGGCTACCTTGTGAAGATTGTGAAGGGAATATGCCCTGAGAGGCAATAATAAATTGTTTATTATGTGTATTCCAAGTATATGATAGATGTTTATTTTGCATGCTATAATTGTATTAATACAGAAACGTTAATACATGTGTGTTTAATAAACAAACAGAAAGTTCCTAGTTAAGCCTCTCTCATAAACTAGCTCGTTGATTAACAAGATGATCAAGGTTTCCTGATCATGGACATTGGATGTTGTTAATAACGGGATCACAACATTAGTGTAATGATGTGATGAACATTCATCCGAAGTATAGCATTACGATCAAAGTCATTGAGTTTATATTGCTATAACAACTTACAGTGATCCTAATCCTTAGACCATGAGATCATGTCAATCACTAACACGGAAGAGTTTCTTGATAACATCAAACGTCACACCGTAATAGGGTGATTATAAAGATGGGTTCAGAACTAATAAAGTGTTATGTAGAGGCTCATGGATCGAGAGTGGAATTTGTTCATCCCGATGACGGATAGATATACTCTGGGCCCTCTCGGTGATATCACATTGATTAGCTTGCAAGCAAGTGATTTGATCACTAGAATGTTATATCACGGGAACGAGAAAAGAGTGCATGTCGGTAACGAGATTAAACTAGGTATGGAGATACCGATGATCGAATCTCGGGCATGTAATATATCGTGAAACAAAGGGATTAAGATACTAGCGTAAAAGGTTCCGACGATCACAAGAAAGTCATCGTTGAATGTGTGGGAGTCAGTATGGGTCTCCAGATCCCGCTTCTGATTATTGATCTGAGAGGGGTCTCGATCATGTCCGCATTATTCACGAACCGTAGGGTGACACACTTAAGAGACACCGACATCCAATTGGAGCAAAAGTTTCATGCCGAAAGAATAAACAAGCGCAGGAATTTATTTCACTAGATACCGAAACAGGTTTTCGGGTGAAATTGCGTAAAGTGGTTATGCATGTGAAATAGAATTCTAGCAAGGGGTTATTTGTGAATGTTTGTCATTAAAGTAATTGACAAAATTCTGAATAAAATAAAAGAGTTTTATTTAATGAGAGTTTGCATTAAATTTGGTGGAAATTTAATGGGATCTTTGAGTGGGATTTTGAGTGGAGGAATTTGGAGGAGTTTTGTGAGTGGAGTGTCCACCCACATGAAGAGGGAGGCAAGGGGCAGCCCATGCGTGCCACCCCTTGGGGTCCCCCTCCTCCTATAAAGGAGCCCTCCTCTCACTTCTCACTCACACCTCCTCGTGAAGGATCTCTCCCTCTAGAATTTATCCCCATGGTCTCGGACTAGCGAGATACATGTTCCAGTGGCTATTCGGCAAGAAAGAGTTGTGCTTCCTTTGCATCGCTGGAGCGAGGAGGCGGAGGTTGCTCGGTGCCTCGAGCGTGTAACGGATGCAGCTGCTGATTTGCGCTAGGACTTCCTCTCGATCTTGAGATCGGCAAGAGATCGTCTACATCAACCACGAGTGGGACTCGTTAAACTTTGTCGGTCTTCAAGGGTATGTTCTCTACGGATATACATCCTGTTGTTTGTATCTAGTATAAATAGATCTTGGTATATAGTTCACATCGTAGAAAATTTTTGTTTTCTATCTGCGAACCCTTCAAGGTATCGAGCCGGATCTATGCGTAGATACTTTACACGGTAGTACACATATGAGTATGTGGGCGATGATCATGTTGTTGCTTCTTTCTTGTGATTTTGGATATTGGTGGCATAGTGGGATGAAGCGGCCCGGACTAACTTTACATGTCCTCGCACATGAGACCTGTTCCACGCTTGACATGCAACTAGTTTGCATAAGTGGCTAGCGGGTGTCTGTCTCTCCTACTATAGTCAATATCTATTTTGCAAGCGAGTTGTCAACAATTTGATTATCCTCGTTGTGGTTCATGTTCGTAGGTAAGAACGGTTCTATCTCGAAAGCCCTCAGCCACGTAAAACTTGCAATGGATAAATTAGAGGCGTCTAGTTTAGATTGTTGCTGGGCTAGTGTTATGATATGGTAGTGTTGTAAGTAGAAGTATGAGATGATACTCTTACAACACACATATAGGTATGATAGTGATCATACCACGATGCACATGATAGAGATCATCTGCGGGAACCATATAATTTCACTAATAAACATATGATGTTTGTTTGCATCTTATATTGCTTATTTAGCGCTTTGTTAAGCATAATAAGATGATCCCTCATTTAAATATCAAGATAAGAATGTGTTCTTCCTTTAGTATGCACCGATTATGTTTTCGCTCCAAGACATCACGTGATGATCGGTGTACTTGGATCTCGACCATACTTGGTGTAAGACAGTTACACACGCAAAAATACTAAGGTTCTAACTTGGCGAGCCTAGCATGTACAGACATGGCCTCGGAACACGCAGAAAGGTTAAGCATGAGTCATATAGTTGATATGATGCCCATTTGATGCTCGCTTTGAAGCTATACCGACTCACGTGATGATCGGACTTGGTGTAGTGGATTTGGTTCATGTAATCACCAAAAGGACACGAGGGATGTCGCTTTGAGTGGGAGTTCATTAATATAGATTAGTTGAACTCAATCTATCATACACTTAGTCTAAACTTTACAAATTCTGTGTAGATGGCACCACCGCTTTTAATTTCAATGCTCATGGAGAAAGAGAAACTAGCAACGAACGGTAGCAACTTTCTTGAATGGGCCATGAATTTGAGGATTCTCCTCTCTGCACAAAAGCAATATGTGCTAGAAGCGCGTTAGGCCCCCCACCTTTGATGATGCCCTGACGAGGAGAAGAATGTCTATCGACTCGTCGGAGGACCACAACTTAGTTCATTGCGGCATATTGTATGGGCTAGAGGAACTTCAAAGCGTCAAAACGCAATGCTTTTGATACAATGGGTGAGTTGAAAATGATTTTCGACACACATGTCTGAGAGAGCTACAATGCTTGTAAAAGTTCTTTAGCTGCATGATGGAAGAGAACTCCGTTAGTGAGCATGTACTCAAGATGTCGGATTACGCCGATAAGCTTGTGTCCTTGGGAATAACGATTCCCATTGACTTAGGCATCCATCGTTCGTAGTCTCGCCACCTAGCTATAAGAGCTTCGTGATGAACTATAATATGCGTGGCATGAAGAAGTCTCCCCGAGCTCACAATGCTTAAACCGCAGAAGGAGATCAAAAGGAACATCAAGTGTTGATGATCAATAGGAACACTGGTTTCAAGAAAGAGAAGAAGGAAACGGAAGGGAAGTAAGGACGGCATCAATTGCGCTGAAAAGAAACCCCGAGTTGGACCTAAGTCGATACCGAAAAGTGCTACTATTGTAAGAGGATCGCCATCGAAGCGCATAATCGCCCAAGTATCTCGCGCATAAGAAGGCGGCAAGGCAAACAAAGGTATATATGATATACATGTTATTGATGTGTACTTGACTAGTGCTCGCAGAGCACCGGTATTTGATACGGTTCATTGCTAATATTTGTAACTCGAATCGAGGCTGCGGAACGGTGACCACTAGCAAGGGGTGAGGTCAAGATGCGTGTCGGCAATGGATCAAGTGTTGATGTGATCGCCGTCAACGCTACCTCTCCACTTACCGTCGGGATTAGTCATAAACTTAAATAATCGTTATTTGGTGCCTGACCGAGCATGAACATTGTATCCGGATCATGTTTGATGCAAAGTGGTTTTTCATTCAAATCGAGAACAATGGTTGTTCCATTTATATGAATGAAATCTTTATGGTCATGCACCAATGTTGAATGGTTTATTTCGTGGATCTCGATGATAATATTACACATATTCATAATGTTGATGCTAAAAGGATTAAACTTGATGATGATATATCCGCATATATGTGGCAATCGCCGTCTAGGTCATATTGGCATTAAACGATGAAGAAGCTCCATTCGGATGGACTTTTGGAATCACTTGATTATGAATCATTTGATACATGTGAGCCATGCCTTATGGGCAAGATGACTAGAACGCCGCTTTCCGGTTCAACGAACGGCGGCGATTTATTGGAAATCATACATTATGTATGTGGTCCAATGAGTGTGTTTGCCGAGGTGGATATCGTTATTTTGTTACTTTCACGGATGATTTGAGTAGATACGGTTATATCTACTTGATGAAACACAAGTCGAAACCTTTGAAAAGTTCAAGGAATTTCGAATGAAGTTGAAAATCATCGTAATAGAAAGATCAAATTTCTACATTCGACCGTGGAGGTGAGTATCTAAGTTACGAGTTTAGCACTCACATGAAAGAGTGTGGAATTGTTTCACAACTCACACCGCCGAACACCACAAATAAATGGTGTGTCGAACGTCGAATCGCATTTCTTTATTAGATATGGTTCGATCTATGATGTCTCGACGGACTTGCCGCTGTTGTCATTTTGGGGTTATGCACTAGAAACCTGCATTCACTTTAAATCGGGCACCATCTAAATGCTGAAACGACATCAGATGAATTGTGGTTTGAAACAAACCTAAGTCATTTCTTAAAGTTTGGGGTTGCGATGTTTATGTGAAGAAACTTCAACGGATAAACTCGAACCCAAAGCGGAAAATGCGTCTTCATAGGATACCCTAAAGAAACTATTGGGTATTCCTTCTATCACAGATCCGAGGGCAAGGTTTTTGTTGCGGGAATGGATCCTTTCTAGAGAAAGAGTTTCTCGCGAAAGGTGTGAGTAGTTGGAAGGTAGAACTCAAGAGGTTGGAACCTTCTCTTCAAAGTATGGCGAGTAGCCTTGCGGAAGTCGTTGAGTTGGCTTCACTGTTGAAGAGGAACTAATGATAATGATCATGAAACTCAAAGAGAGTACTACCGAACCTCGCAGTCAAACAGACGCGCAGCCCCGAGTCAGACGGAAATCCTGTCATAAATTTCATGGTTGATGAATATAATGACCTGCGACGTATGAAGAAGCGATGATGAGCCGGATTCCAACAAATGGTTAGAAGCCATGAAATCCGAGATGGAATCCATGTATGAAAATCAAGTTTGGAACTTGGTGGAATTACCTCAACCGAAAGGCCATAGAGAACAAATGGATTTTCAAAAGGAAAACTCTTGATGGTAATGTGACCATCTATAAAGCTCGACTTGTCGCAAAGGGGTTTCGACAAATTCAAGGAGTTGACTACGATGAGACTTTCTCTCCGTAGCGATGCTAAAGTCGTTAGGATTATGTTAGCAATTGCTGCATATTTCGATTATGAAATATGGCGATGGATGTCAAAACCGCTTTCAATGGTAATATTGAAGAAGAGTTGTATATGATACAACCAAAGGGTTTGTCGATCCTAAGGATGCTAACAAGGTGCAAGCTTCAACGATCCATCTATGGATTGAAGCAAGCATCACGAAGTTGGAATCTCCGTTTGATGAGGTGATCAAAGAGTTTGGATTTGTCCAAACTTATGGAGAAGCTTGTATTTACAAGAAAGTGAGTGGAGCAATGTGGCATTTACGATATTATATGTGGATGACATATTATTGATCGAATGATATAGAACTTTAAACAAAGGTTAAAAGTTATCTAAGCGACAAATTTTCAATGAAGGACCTAGGTGAAGCGTCATACATATTAGGCATAAAGATCTATAGAGATAGATCTAGGTGCCTAATAGGGCTATCGCAAAGTACATACCTTGATAAGATTTTAAAGAAGTTTAAAATGGACGAAAGTAAGAAGGGGTTCTTACCTATGTTGCAAGGCAAGACATTGAGTAAGACTCAAAGTCCGGCTTCGGCGGAAGAAAGAGAGATAATGGACAAAATCCCCTATGCTTCAGCCATAGGCTCTATTATGTACGCCATGCTATGTACAAGACCGGATGTGGCACACGCTATTAGTTTGACTAGTAGGTACCAATCGGATCCAGGTTCGGAACACTGGATAGCGGTCAAGAATATCCTTAAGTACTTACGAAGAACTAAGGATATGTTTCTTGTATACGGAGGTGAAGAAGAGCTCGTCGCTAAGTGTTATGTCGACGCTAGCTTTGACACCGATCCGGATGACTCTAAGTCTCAATCCGGATACGTATTTCTCATGAATGGCGGAGCAGTTAGTTGGAGGAGCTCCAAACAACCTGTGGTAGCGGGATCAACAACGGAGGTCAATATGTTGTCGCTGCCAGAAGCAGCTTTTGGATGAAGGAGTTCATGTCGAACTAGGGGTGTGGCAAGCGTTGGACCCAATGGTGATCTATTGTGACAACAATGGTGCCATTGCCAATGCCAAAGAGCCAAGGTCTCACAAGCATTCCAAGCATATTAAGCGCGGTTTCACTCCATCCATGAGCATGTCAAGGATGGAGATATAAAGATTTAGAAAGTACATACGGATCTCAATGTAGCAGATCCGTTGACTAAAACTCTCCCTAGAGCAAAACATGATCAACACCGAACTCAATGGGTGTTAGATATATCACTATGTAACTAGATTATTGTCTCTAGTGCAAGTGGAGATCAAGGGAATATGCCCCGAGAGGCAATAATAAATTGTTTATTATGTGTATTCCAAGTATATGATAGATGTTTATTTTGCATGCTATAATTGTATTAATCGGAAACGTTAATACATGTGTGTTTAATAAACAAATGAAAGTTCCTAGTTAAGCCTCTCTCATAAACTAGCTCGTTGATTAACAAGATGATCAAGGTTTCGATCATGGACATTGGATGTTGTTAATAACGGGATCACAACATTAGTGTAATGATGTGATGAACATTCATCCAGTATAGCATTACGATCAAATTCATTGAGTTTATATTGCTATAACAACTTAAGTGATCCTAATCCTTAGACCATGAGATCATGTCAATCACTAACACCTAAGAGTTTCTTGATAACATCAAACGTCACACCGAATGGGGTGATTATAAAGATGGGTTCAACTAATAAAGTGTTATGTAGAGGCTCATGGATCGAGAGTGGAATTTGTTCATCCCGATGACGGATAGATATACTGGGCCCTCTCGGTGATATCACATTGATTAGCTTGCAAGCAAGTGATTTGATCACTAGAATGTTATATCAGGAACGAAAAGAGTGCATGTCGGTAACGAGATTAAACTAGGTATGGAGATACCGATGATCGAATCTCGGCATGTAATATATCGTGAAACAAAGGGATTAAGATACTAGCGTAAAGGTTCCGACGATCACAAGAAAGTCATCGTTGAATGTGGGAGTCGATGGGTCTCGGATCCGCTCGATTATTGATCTGAGAGGGGTCTCGATCATGTCCGCATTATTCACGAACCGTAGGGTGACACACTTAAGAGACACCGACATCCAATTGGAGCAAAAGTTTCATGCCGAAAGAATAAACAATTGCAGGAATTTATTTCAATAGATACAAACAAAGTTTTCGTGAAATTGCGTAAAGTGGTTATGCATGTGAAATAGAATTCTAGCAAGGGGTTATTTGTGAATGTTTGTCATTAAAGTAATTGACAAAATTCTGAATAAAATAAAAGAGTTTTATTTAATGAGAGTTTGCATTAAATTTGGTGGAAATTTAATGGGATCTTTGAGTGGGATTTTGAGTGGAGGAATTTGGAGGAGTTTGTGGGAGTGTCCACCCACATGAAGAGGGAGGGCAAGGGGCCCATGCGCGGCCACCCTTGGGGTTCCCCCTCCTCCTATAAAAGGAGCCCTCCTCTCACTTCTCACCACACCTCCTCGTGAAGGATCTCTCCCCTCTAGAATTTATCCCCATGGTCTCGGACTAGCGAGATACATGTTCGGTGGCTATTCGGCAAGAAAGAGTTGTGCTTCATTTGCATTGCTGGAGCGGAGGCGGAGGTTGCTCGGTGCCTCGAACGTGTGAAAGCACGGATGCGCTGCTGATTTGCGGCGCTAGGACTTCCTCTCGATCTTGAGATCGGCAAGAGATCGTCTACATCAACCACGAGTGGGACTCGTTAAACTTTGTCGGTCTTCAAGGGTATGTTCTCTACGGATATACATCCGCCCGTTGTTTGTATCTAGTATAAATAGATCTTGGTATATAGTTCACATCGTAGGAAAATTTTTGTTTTCTATGCTGCGAACCCTTCAGATTGTCCACCTATGCAGTACCCAATATGACAGTTGGTCATGGTTGGGAGGCCAAACTCACAGGAGAGGTGCCTATACTAGGGCGTGTAATTATAAGGTTAGGATTGATTATCCGCATACTGGGTATGGTGAATTCAGGATTGTTCCTGACGGATGTATCAAATGTTGTGGTGAAAGTGTACAATCTCTGCAGAGTGTCAAATTATTAGAATAGCCGCGTCCGCGGTTATGGACAGTTGGAGTGGCTATACTGTTCCCCCGTCAGATGTTTTCAAAATGACTTGTGAAATGAATTGTGACTTTGACTTGACCACAACAGAGTTGTGACATGAATTTAAGTTCCCATTTAGGATTATAAAACTTTCAACTAGTTTTCTTTGCTTCTGAACTTAGTAGAGGTAAATCTGGCTTTTTGCAAAACAACCTTAGAGCCTAGTATCCTACTACAAAACCCCCCTTAATTTGTTAGTATTAGTTTGCGAGTACTTAAAGAGTACTCATGGCTTTGTCCCTGGCTATTCCCGTGGCCAGACTATGAAGAGGAGTATCAGGATGACGGACCGCAGGAAGGTTATGACAACTAGGATCATCCCCCATTGTCAGCATTGCCTGTGACCCTGAAGATGGAGCTTCGCCTAGGCTATCGTTACTATTACGTTATTTCGCTGCTTGAGTTGCATTAAGAACTGGATCATGAGATCCTTATTTGTGTAAGACCTCATGTATGGTTTGTAATGGATGATATACTATGATATCCAAATCTATTATGTCTCGCAAAAATGGTAATCCTGGGATTGCGATGTATGGCATAACAGACATCTGGGATTAAAAATCCGGGTGTTGATATTCTGATTCAGAACTTCCTATTGAGAATTCTGATGGTTGGAGACTGGGATCATATGAAGGATCTCATGAACACTAGATGTCCATAGATGGTTCTGATAGAAATGTTGGACAATCTAGCTGGATGGGTACAAGAATTAACCCTAGTAATAGTAGTAGAAATGCCATGTTCATAGATAATTAGGATGAAGAAGAAGATCCCGAGGAGGGAGTGTTTGAATCATCAACATCTTCTTAAAACCTAGGGAATATACATTCTCCTGTCTTTAACTATCTTGCCCAAAGGAGCACCCGAGGATCAGCAGGATCTGCGTATTCTATTGACAACTCAAGGAAGGAATCTCAGGATATGCAAGTGGGAGATAATGTTGAAAATGTTTCTGAAGACTTTTCAGCTGAGCTGGAGGGAGTCAATGCGCTCAGGTTGAGTAATGACTCAAGTCCTGACACTTCAGATACTGAGTATGTTCCTTCTGGAAGGCCATTTGTTCCACAAACTGTGCGACGAACATCATGTCATCACGGTTGGACATCAGACATGTATGATGAGCGTAGTTACTACTAGAAGCAGGCAACTATTTAGAAGTACTACGTACCGTGCATATTAATCCAAGAAAATAAGGTAGTTAGATAAATGAGGTAGTGTTGTAATTATACCTATATGGTATATGTTGTAATGACTTTGTATTATTAAGATATTGTAATGTATAATATGTGAAATGCATATTTGGATTTTATTTGGATTTTCATTGTGTGACTTGTTCTGTGCGTAAAGTCGAGCTCAGAACACATGTGCGTGATGTAATTATGAGTATTCGCTTTATGTGCATGACTAGGGGGTCATGGATACGGGTGTAGAGACCAAAGCTGAACAACAGCGGATGGAACGTGAGGCCAAGGAGAAGGCCGATCAGCAAATCGGGGAACGTTACCACCACCACCAATGAGGCCATTAATGGAGCAGAACTTTATGCAGTGTATGCAGATGATGCAAGAGACCCAAAACAAGTTCGTGGAGAAGTTGCTGGGACGAGCAAATTAGAGGGAACCTGAAGATGGAGGAGTGAGTCTTTTTGAATTCCAGAATGCAAGGCCATTACCTTTTTCCATCAGCCCCTGAACCAATGGATGCAGAAGATTGGCTAGCAGATACAGAAAGAAAGTTGAAGACTGTAGGTTGCAATGATGAGGAGAAATTGAGGTATGCAACTCATCTTCTGACTGGACCTGCAACGTCATGGTGGGAGAATCAGTTAGCCATGCAACATCCAGGAAGGGAGTACACTTGAGAAGAGTTTAAATAGAGATTCCGTGAATATCATGTTCCGGAGAGTGTTATGTAGTTGAAGCGGGGAGAATTTGAGGAGCTGCAGCAGGGATATACTAGTGTTATGAAGTATATTCGGGAGTTTAGTTAACTGTCTCGATATGCGGAGGAAGAAGTTAATACGGAGGAAAAAAGGAAGAAGCGTTTCCTGCGAGGATTAAATCCTATGCAGTTGAGGTTGGCTAATAAGCAAACTTATCAGCAGTTCCTGGATGCAGCTATTACTTTCGAAGATGACTACAAGAATGTCCAAGAGGATAGAAGGAAGAGAGCTAATAAGCAAACCAATAGGATACAAGCAAGTAAGCCCAAGCCCAATCTGGAATTCAAACCAAGGAATAGACCCTATAACGGCAACAATTCCAATCGGAGTGCAAATCCAAACGTAAAGAATATTATATGCCACAATTGCAAACTCTCAGGGAATATGAGCAGGGATTGCCCGAAACCAGAAATTGTGTGCCATGCTTGTGGTCAGAGAGGTCACATTAAGCCAAATTGTCAAAGCAAACCATAAGGAGGTTGGCCGGTTAGAGATGGAAGGCAAGCTAGTGGAGGCTATGGCCAGCCCAATAAAGGAGGGAATAATGTCAAGAATAACAATGGCAAGAGGAATAGACCTATCAGGAAGATGAATTGTGCAACCCTAGAAGAGGTGGATAACTCAGAGCATGCAGTGATAGGTACGCTCAATATCCTTACCAATCCCGGCAAAGTTCTATTTGATACTGGTGCAACTACTTCATTCATTTCTGAAGAATTCTATGATAAGTCCGGGATTAGAAGGGAAACGTTAGAAAACCCTATGACTGTAGTTACGGCAGGGGGAAATGTGATTATACGCCACATTAAACAAGATCAGGTTATCTCGATCTGTGGCTGTACATACTTTGTAGACCTTTACATGATTCCTTTGAAGGGAATTGCGGTAGTGCTGGGGATGGACTGGATGATGGAACATGGGGCTCAGATAAATTGTGAGGAGAAAACTGTCTCAATAAAAACTCCAAGTGGAGCAAGAATAGTGTATCAAGCAGATAAGCATAGCCATATCATGGTGGATCTGCAGTTGAACTCAATGAAAGAGGTCAAACTGGAAGATATTCCTATAGTAAATGAATTTCAAGATGTTTTTCCAGCAGAACTACCTGGGATGCCACCAGATCAGGAAATAGAGTTCACTATTAACCTAATTCTAGGTACAACACCAATAGCTCAAGCACCCTATAAGATGGGACCAAAAGAATTAAAAGAACTCAAAGAGAAAATTGATGAGTTAGCCAGAAAAGGATTTATTCAGGAAAGTGTATCCCCATGGGGAACACCAGTGATCTTTGTGGATAAAAGGGATGGTGGTAGAAGGATATGTGGAGACTACGGAAATCTGTACAATGTTACCATAAAGAATAAGTATCCTTTACCAAGGATCCAAGATTTGTTTGATCAAGTGAAAGGAGCTGGAGTATTTTCTAAGATCGATATAAGATCTGGATACCATCATATAAAAATTAAACCAGAGGATGTTCCAAAGATAGCATTTGTCTCAAGATATGGACACCATGAGTATCTGGTAGTACCATTTGGTTTGACCAATGCACCAACAATATTCATGAATCTGATGAACAATATCTTCATGCCATATTTGGATAAGTTCGTCATAGTCTTTATTGATGATATTCTGATATATTCCAAGGATAAGGAAGAGCATGCTGATCATTTGAGAATAGCATTGCAGACTCTAAGAGAACATAAACTCTATGCTAAGTTTAGTAAGTGTGAATTTTGGCTAGATGAGGTAGAATTCCTCGGCCATGTGATTCGTAAAGATGGAATAGCTGTAAATCCATCCAAAGTTCAATCGGTACTGGAGTGGACTGCACCAACCAATGTGAAACAAATTCGAGGTTTATTGGGGATGGCTGGTTATTATCGAAGATTCATTGAAGGTTTATCCAAAATAGCTGGACCAATGACCAAATTGTTAAGAAATAATACACCATTCAATTGGGATGAGAAGTGTGAAGCAAGTTTTCAGGAGTTGAAGACTAGGTTAACCACAACTCCAATCTTAGCAGTTCCAGAAACATGGGAAGACTTTACAGTATACTGTGATGCATCTAAAGAAGGTTTGGGTTGTGTGTTAATGCAAGATCGGAAAGTGATTGCTTATGGTTCAAGACAACTGAAACCACATGAAGTCAACTATCCAACTCATGATTTAGAGTTAGCAGCAGTAGTCTTTGCACTGAAAGGATGGAGGCACTTTCTTTATGGAGCCAGATGTGAGTTATACACTGACCATAAAAGTCTCAAATATTTCTTCATCCAAAAGGAATTGAATGTGAGACAGAAGCGTTGGTTGGAACTAATCATAGATTATGATTTAACAATCAACTATACTCCAGGAAAAGCAAATATTGTAGCAGATGCTTTAAGTCGTAAAAGTGCAGATATTCAGCCTATCAATCGAGAGCTACCAAAAGAGTTAAATATAGACTTGGAAATATTAGAGCTTCAATTCATTAGAACAGAGGTTCTTGGAGGATTAGCTACTATGCAGGTAGTTGCAGAGCAGGACAGTGATCTTAAGCACAAAATTTTTAGACATCAAGTAGAAGATCCTTTCATTGCTGAGGAAATTCGGAGGATATCTCAAAACATCAGTTTTTCGCCTTGGAGATTATGAGTCTTTGTGGTTTCAAGACCGTCTTTGTGTTCCAGATGTGACTGAGATTCGTGATGTCATACTCAGAGAAGCACATGAAACACCATATTATATACATCCAGGAAGTACTAAGATGTATATGGATTTGAAAGAATTATTCTGGTGGAATAACATGAAAAGGGACATTGCTAAATATGTATCTGAAAGCCATACTTGCCAAAGGGTGAAGGCTGAACATCAAAGTCCAGCAGGACCATTGCAACCTTTGGAAATTCCCGAATGGAAGTGGGAGGAAATAGGTATGGACTTCATCACAGGATTGCCCATGACACCTAAACGGAAGGATATGATATGGGTAATTGTGGATAGACTCACTAAAAGTGCACATTTTATTCCGGTAAATCAGAAGGATAATGCCGAGAAGTTAGTAGAAGTTTACATCAAAGAAATAGTAAGCAAGCACGGAGTGCACAAAAAGATCGTAACTGATAGGGGATCAGTGTTTACTTCAGCATTTTGGAAGCAATTACATGAAGCACTTGGTTCAAAGTTAGATTTTAGCACAGCTTATCATCCAGACACAGGGGGTCAAACATAAAGAACAAATCAGATACTACAAGATATGTTAAGGGCTTGTGCATTATATTTTGGAGGTACATAGGAAGATCATCTCCCATTGGCAGAATTTTCCTACAATAATAGCTATCTGAGTAGTCTGAAGGCAGCTCCATATCAGGTTCTGTACGGAAGGAAATGTAGATCACCAATATGTTGGTATGAGCCTGGAAGCAGCAAAGAATTTGCGCCAGACTATATCAAGGAAAAGCAAGATATCATTGATGAGATCAAGGATAGAGTCCTTGTTTATGCCTCTTTTCCTTCACCTGCTTTGGTGCCTCGTGATGTGTACTTTGGGAAATTTGCCTCAGTGGGAGGGGTTATTGAATCTTGGACTGCTGCTGTTTTCATTCTCTCGGCTCATTTTGCTGATAATCTGCCTCCTGATGTGGATCAGATGCCCCCTGATGGCAACCCTCACCCCTTACCTGGAAATTTAGCTGTCAACAACAATATGTGGGTGGGACCTCAATTCCCTGAAATTGGCTGGGACCATGCGCATTGGCAAGATAATAATGGGAATCATGAGGCTCATGAGCAAAATCCACAGAATCAAAACAATATGGAAGAGGCACAGGAAGCTCAGGATTCACAGGAGTCTATTGTTGTTGAGGACTCTATAGATGCAAACTCTTCTGAGGTGGCTCCTGTTGGGCAGGAACTTCAGTTGGCTCTGGGGCAAATGGCAAATAACAACCCTATGGGACCTCTTGGACCCCACCAAGCTTTCTATGATTTTCTGCATGTGGGTCAGGTACTTCATACTGTGGGACCTGTTCTGCCTCCTGATATGTTATGGAGAAGGTTTTTTGATGGAATGCTACCTTTGTACTGTCCTCCAAGCTCCTTTAGCAATGCAGACATCTCCTTTTCGATGCTAAAAGCTAAGAGATCTTGATGCAAGCTTTCTTTCCATGGACGATCTGTTTCAACATGATTGGGTAACACCAATTGGTGATAATAGGCCCTCCAATGACAAGGTTACAAGGGTTTACAAACAAAAGCTTGTTGAAATTCAGTCCACCTTGAAGATGCAGCCTATTCAAGGGGAACCAGTTTTCTTGGCTCTTGGTGAGATTACTCCTAAAGGAAAAGTGGGAAGAAAAGAAGCTAGTGGTTCAGTCTTCTGAGAGAAGATTCACTAGAAGTCTGCTTGCTTCACAAGGGATGAGGCCAAAGTCTGTTTCTGACACACCTCCAAGACCCAGCAAACGTGGTCGTGCGGCTTTGATTGTACCACTTTTATCTGATCCAAGTACTGGGGGGGAAGATGGCACTGATCAGTCTAATGAGGTGCCTTTGCCGGTTACACCTCTACATATTTTGCAGGCAGTAGGGTCTCAGCTTGGCATTGATCAGCAGGATCTCACGAAGGAGAAGCTTGAAGCCAATCCTGATGACAAGGTGGACAAAGTTTAGCTATGTGTAGGCACTGCTTTTGGAGGGTTAGACCATTATCCATAAATGGTACTTTACAGTCTGTTTGTCTTTACTGTGAACCTTGTCTGTCAGTTTCTCAAGTCTGTCAGTCTATCAAGTGTGGGTCTGGTGTTGTATATGACTATGTTCAGTATACTGTTATTTCTCTATCCGTATCAGTGGTCTGTGGTTCTATGGTACTTGAAACTATGTCTCAAGTGGTGTTTTATTTTAGCCCTTGTTTTTCATGAATCATATCACCAAAAGGAAATGGAGGGTTTTATGTTGGAATGTGAGAGGTCTTAATGCTGAAGTGAGGCAAAGAGCAGTTTTTAACAAGATTAATGAAAGTGAATGTGATATAGTTTGTCTGCAAGAAACCAAATGTGAATCTTTTGACTGGAGATTTATTAGAAAATTTTGTCCCAAGAGGTTTGATAATTTTTTTGCACCTCTGTTGGTGCATCTGGGGATTATTATTTTATGGAATTCTGCAATTTTAATGGCATTTTGGTTGATACCAGCGTTTTGGTGTGATCATCAAATTCACATCATCTCATAATAATGATGCTGGACACTTGTTTCGTTTATGGACCTTGTACTTGGGGTTGAAAGAGATTTGTTTGTTTCATGGCTATATAATTTAAATATTCCTCGATGAGAATTGGTTGATTATTGGGGATTTTAACTTTATTAGAGCACTGATAATGTAAATAGACCGGTGGAGATTTAAATGACATGTTCCTTTTAATGAGATCATTGGGCATCTGGGTCTGCTTGAATTGCCTTTGAAAGGTAGGGCTTATACTTGGTCTAATATGCAAAGAACACCTTTGCTTGAACAGTTGGACTGGTTTTTCACTAGCACAAATTGGGTCTCTGTTTATCCTAATTCTATGGTTCTACCTTTGGCTAGAAATGGATCCGATCATACTCCTGTGATTAATATTGACACCAATATACCTAAAGCAAAGATTTTTAGATTTGACAACTTTTGGGTGGATCTACCTGGGTTCCTTGATTGTGTGGCTTCTTCATGGAGTAAGAAGTCTTTTAAAGATTATAGCTCAGCTGTACTAGTGGATAAGTTTAAAACTCTGAGATATGATCTGAGGAAATGGCACACCAGTCTCTCTAAACTAAAATGGCTCATCAAAAAAGGCAATGAAGTCATTTTTTATTTTGACTCTCTTGAAGAGATTAGACCACATTCGTCTTGAGTTTAACTTCAGGGAAAATTGTGAAGGTGCACCTAGACAGGTTATCGGCAGAGTGTAATTCTTGAAAAAGGTGCACAGGCGATGGATACAACAAGGTGAAGATAACACTAAATTCTTCCATGCTATGGCTCTTGAAAGATTTAGAAGGAATGCCATTTCTGCCTTAAGAGATGAGAATGGGGTGGAACATTCTGATCATGAGTCTATGGCTGGGTTACTTTGGCAGTCTTATAAAGATAAGATGGGATGTTCTGAGGGGATTTCAATGCAATTTGATTTATGTAATCTCTTACCAAAAGTGGAGGGTTGGATGATCATTGTTCCTTTTACTAAGAAGGAGATGGATGAGGTTGTGACCTCAATGCCTGTTGACCGTGCTCCTGGGCCGGATGGATTTAATGGACTTTTTGTTAAGAGATGTTGGCCTATCATTCAATCTGAATTCTATCAAATTGCTAAGGATTTTCATACGGGCACTCTGAAACTTGAGAATATTAATGGATCATATATTACTTTGATTCCTAAAAAGCATGCCCCTATTGAGGTTAATGACTTCAGCCAATCTCTCTAACCAATGTATGCCTCAAGTTCTTAACTAAACTTGTTGCCAATAGACTCAGGATAAGATTCTATCTTGTATTCACAAGAATCAATATGGGTTTCTAAGGAATAGGTCAATTGGACTGTCGGCTTGGTCTTTTGAGTACTTGTTTCTCTGTCATATTTCTAAGAAACCTATCATTATATTAAAATTGGATTTTGCCAAAGCTTTTGATATCATTGAGCATGAGGCCATTTTGGAGATTATGAAGCACAAAGGTTTTAACTCGGTTTGGATTGGATGGATGAAAGCAATCCTGTCTTCCGAAACTCTTCTATCACCTTAATGGAATTCTGGCAAGCAGTTTAAATGCAAGAGAGGTGTTAAGGGAGACCCTTTGTCCCTATTTTATATACATTGGGATCGATTTACAATCTGCGGTAAATGAGCTCTTATGCTCAAATGGTATCGGTTGCCTATTGTCACCAATGAGAATGATTATCCAATAATACAATATGCGATGATACTTTGATGATTATGCCTGCTGATATGATTCAACTTAGGGCTCTCAAGGTCTTATTGCATAAATTTGCACTTTCCACTGGCCTTAAAATTAATTATAGCAAATCTATGATGGTTCCAATTAATGTTCCTGATGACCAGGTGAAGGAGCTGGCTGATGAGTTTGGTTGTCTTGTGGGGTCTATGCCTTTTACCTACCTGGGGCTACCTTTGGGTACTACTAGACCCACTATAGCTGAAATGCAACCGTTGGTTTGCAGACTTGAAAGGAAGCTCACCTCTAGCTCTAGTTTCTTATCTCAGGGGGCTAGACTACAACTCATAAACTCTGCCTTGTCTTCTATGCCGTTACACTTTCTAAGTTCCTTGCAACTCGCTAAAGGCTTAACCAAGCAACTAGATCGCATACTCAAGCAATGTCTTTGGAGGAAGAAACATGATGAGCCAAAGCCTGCCTTGGCAGCATGGGACATTGTCTGTTTGCCCAAGGAAAAAGGAGGACTTGGTGTTATAGATTTTCAGAAGAAGAATGCATCTCTGCTCATTAAATTTCTGGATAAATATTATAATAGCAACGATATACCTTGGGTCAAATTAGTGAAACATGCTTATTACACTGATAAGGTGCCTCATGCTGAAAACTTATGTGGTTCCTTTTGGTGGAAAGATGTTTTGAAACAAGTGGATAACTTTCGAGGGTGGCACCGGGTTGTGGGGATTCTTTTCTGTTTTGGTCAGATAATTGGGAACTAAATGGTTCTACCAGGCCTTTAAAAGAAAGATACCCAAAACTTTTCTCATTTGTGCTCAATGAAAATTTATCTGCTGCTCAGGTTTATTCTTCTGAGAATATCCATGATTTATTCTATCTGCCTCTATCTGTTGAGGCTTTTGAGGAATTGAGAGAGATTCAGAATGTGATGGTTGCTAATCCACTTTCTGCACAGAAGGATGTTTGGACTTATAGGTGGGGGGATAATTATGCCCCAAGTAAATTCTACAAGTGCATTTTCGAAAATATAATGGCCCCTCAGGTTTATGTTTGGTTATGGAAATCTTGTTGTACCATGAAAACTAAGGTGTTTGCTTGGTTACTTCAAGGCAGATTAAACACCGTAGATTTGTTGCAAAGGAGACATTGGACCGTTCGATGATACACATTAGAACTGCCCTTCCAGGCATATGAGGACAGATCTCATCTTTTCTTTGAGTGCAATTTCAGTGCTAGGATTTGGAATTACTTATGATTGTTTGGTTACCTCTTGGAGATTTGCAGTTGATTGTTGCAGCAGCTAAAAGATCTTTTGGACATCAGTTTTCATGGAAGTCTTGATCACCGCTTGCTGGAATATTTGGTTAATTGAAATGATAAAATTTTTAATCATCAGCGACCATCTTTTGCACAATGGAAATCAAGATTTATTCATGATATCAACTTGCTTAAATACAGGATTAAGAAGAAATGGAGAGCTTCTCTGATAGATTGGGTAGAGGGTTTACACTAGGGATCAAGACATGCTTATTGATCCTGCTTGTAATTAGTAGTTCTAGTAGTAGTCTTTGTCTTTTTCTTTAATCTTGACACTTGTAAGTATTTCTTTTTGACTTCTTTGTTTCCTGTTTTTATTATTAATAAATTGCTGTGGGGCTTTTGCCTCACAGTCTCATAGTCAAAAAAAAAAGGATAGACTGAAAATAGCTCAAAGTAGGCAGAAAAGTTATGCTGATCAAAGAAGAAGATCATGGCATCCAGAAGTGGGAGACATGGTATATTTGAAAGTAAGTCCAATGAAAGGGGTTAAAAGGTTCGGAGTTAAAGAAAAATTGAGTCCAAGATATATCGGGCCATTTAAGATACTAAGTCAGAACAGGACTAGAGCTTATGCTTTAGAGTTACCCGCAAGATTGGCTCAAGTTCATAATGTTTTCCATGTTTCACAACTAAGGAAATGTCTTAAAGTTCCGGATGATGCGATCACACACCGAGAGATAGAATTACAAGAAGACCTTACCTATATTAAAAACCCTGTAAAATTTTGGAAGAAAATTGGAAAAGGTTGAGAAACAGGGCAATCAAGTACTACAAGGTACAGTGGGAACATCATCCAGAAAGAGAAGCTACCTGGGAGAAATAAGATGATTTAAGGAAATCCTATCCAGAACAATGTCGGGGAAGAGTTCACGACAATGTTCAAAGAGTTGACTATGACAAGATCTGATCTTTCATTAAGCGATATTTAGTCTAGACGGATTAATGTAGCAACCACTACATATAATTTTGTTATGTGGTAGTTGAATAAACAAAACAAGTTCTTCTAATAGAATGGTTACCTAGTACGTGTGCATGACACGGTCCAAAGGGTTTTGTTAATTCAAAGGATGCTAAAAGCATATGCAAACTTCAATGGTTGAAGTAAGCATCGCGGAGTTGGAATATTCACTATGATGAAACTGTTAAAAGAGTTTAATTTCATCAAATACGATGAAGATTCTTGCATTTGCAAGAAATTAAGTGGGAGCGCTAAGACATGTTTCTAATACATTATGTGGAAGACATATTGTTGATTGGAAATGATGTATCTTTTTATAGACACAGGTTAAGAATTTCATCTCGATGAAAGGCTTAGGCAGAACCCGAATATTTGGCATCAATGTCTATATGGATAAATTGAGACGCTAATATGGTTGTGCCAGAAGTACATAGATGAGATATTGAATGAGTTCAATATAGAAACTACAAGAAAGGTTCTTATAGCATAGGAAGGATTGAATAAAGATTCAAGTATTTTTGATACTTGATATATAAAATCACAAAGAGTACTTTATCAATCATGTTGTGATGTGTACAAATCCAGATATATCCTATGCTCTAAATTTTATGAGCGTATACCAGAATGATTCATAAGATGATTATTGGACGATAGTAAAGATATTCTTATGATCTTTTAGAAGAACTAAGAATATATTATTTTGTAGAAGTGACAAATAGATGGTTAGTTCATTGTAAAAGTATTACATTGATACTAGTTTTGTCACAAAGTACAAATTAAGTTTATCTCTATCTAAACTAAGGGTGGCACAATATGATGGAAAATAAGTTCCATAATGGATTTGGATGAGTTCCAGAGTTAAGACATTATGACAGATACTACAACAAAAGCTAAGTATATGACTGCTATAATAGCAGCAAAAGAGGGCATTTGTGTCAAGTAGTTTGTTAACAAACTAGGTGTGGTTCACAGCGGGATAGTACTATCAGATATATTGTACGACGATATTATCAACATGTTTTAACCCCAAGGAACTAAAGGTCTCACCAAAGGACCAAATTTATACAAAGCCATCTTATTAGAGAATGAGTGATACGTAGAGACGCAAAAATATGCAATTACACATGGACCTGAAAGTGTCAGATCCGAAGATCAGTTGACCAATAGCAATCGTGTATATACAACACCAGAAAGCCATAGGTGTTGAATGCACAAAGGTTTGAAACTAGATTATTGACTCTAGTGCAAGTGGGAGACTATTGGAGATATGCCCAAGAGGCAATAATAAAGTGGTTATTATCATATCTTCATGCTTATGATAAATGTTTACATACCATTCTATAATTGTATTAACCGAAAACATTAATACGTGTGTGATTTGTAAACATAAAAGAGTCCTAGTAAAGCCTCTTGTTAAACTAGCTTGTTGGTTAATATATGATCATGGTTTCCTGATCATGAACATAGAGATGTTATTAACAATAGGGTCATATCATTAGGAGAATAATGTGATGGACATACTCCTATAGTTAAGCGTAGCATAAAGATCAAGTCATTTAATATAGTTCACTTGCTATAAGCTTTCTGATACATAGTAACCTAATTCCTTCGACCATGAGATCATGCTAATCACCATCACCGGAAGGATGCTTTGATGACATCAAACACCACACCGTAACTGGGTGGCTATAAAGGTGGCATTGAGTGTTCAGAAAGTATGTGTTGAGGCACATGGATCAAGATTGGGATTTGTCCATCCATATGACGGATAGATATACTCTGGGCCCTCTCGATGGAATGTCATCCAATTAGCTTGAAAGCATGTGACTGGCTCACAAGGGATCACATATCACGGGAACGAGAAAAGAGTACTTATTGGTAACGAGGTTGAACTAGGTATGCAGAGATACCGACGATCAAACCTCGGATAAGTAAAGTATCGTGAGACAAAGGGAAATTGGTATCGTATGTAAATGGTTCATTCAATCACGAAGTAATCGTAGAAATATGTGGGAGCCATATGAATTTCTAGATTCCTCTATTGGTTATTGATCTGAGAAGAGTCTCGATCATGTCTGCATAATTCACGAACCGTAGCGAGACACACTTAAGGATTCGATGTTGTTTAGTAGATATGAAATGTGAGTAAAGAGACCGAATGTTGTTCGGAGTCTCGGATGGGATCCGGGATATCACGAGGATATCTGGAACGGTCTAGAGAATAAGATTCATATAAGGAAAGTCCAATTTCGGAGTTCAGGAATGATTCCGGTGTTTTCACCGGAATGTTCTAGAAGGGTCTATAAGGTTCACCGATCTGGAAGGGGGAGGGTACATGGATGTGTCATGAAAAAGTGTAATGGTTGCATCATGTCCTAGGTCACTTGGCTGGACACTTGGAAGAGATAAATCAAACTATAATTTGAAAGTCAAAAAGGCAGTTTGAAAAAGTGAAATCCCAACATGGCCGAGTTAGGGAGGGTTTCCACCTGGGTTGGGAACACCCTTGGATGCCCCCACCTATATAAGGAGGGGTAGGAGCGCACCCCAAGGTATCCCCCTTTCCCTAGGCGCCCAAGAAACCCTAGGTTGGATGCCGCCCCCTCTCTAGTTGCGACCAATCTAGATCTCCTCTAAACCGCTACCGACTAGCTAAACTCTAGTTGCTAGCTACCTCTAAACCTCGGCCCTCTAAACCCTAGATCGCCAGGGATCCTTCTACTCCACCATACTCGCTACGGCTTAGGCGAAGCCCTACGGGATCTCCCCTCTACTTCCGATACCACGTCGTCGTGTTGCCGGAATCGCGAGGAGAGAGCTACAACCTCCACTGCCTGCTGGAACAAGGGAGAGGAAGGTCTTCATCGCATACCATACATGTGACCGACTGCGGGAGCGCTGCCGGAATGCGGCGCCGGAAGGATCGTCTACGCGATCTTGAGATCGGCAAGTGAACGACTACATCACCCACGCGAATCTGCTCTCGTTATTCGCTTTGGATCTTCGAGGGTTAGTACTCTATCAACTTATTGCACCGATCTAGTAGATAGATCTTGGCTTGATCATAGATTAGATCTTGATTGTGTGTTCATGCGGTAGAATTTTTTTGTTTTCCATGCTACGAACCCTTATAGTGGTATCAGAGCCGTGTCTATATATAGATATGTTGCACGAGTATAACACAATGGTCATTATGGGCGGTGGTGTTTTTATTATCAATTGCTTCTTGTGTACTTTGCATCTTGCGGTATGGTGGGATGAAGCGGCCCGGGCTAACCTTACATGACATCATTCATGAGACTTGCTCCATGCTCGACATGCAACTTGTACTGCATAAGTGGCTTTGCGGGCGTCTGTCTCTCCCATCGTAGTAAAGATTCAATTTACAACGGGCACTTGATAGTTCAAGCATCAATGTTGTGGTTCTTGTTCGTAAGTTAGAACGACACTTATTGAAAGCCCCAAACCACGTAAAACATGCAAAGAAAATTAGAGGCATCTAACTTTGTTTTGCAGGGGTGTGCTGTGATGTGATATGGCCATGATTGTGATTATATATGATGTATGCAATGTTCCTTATTGTAAGTCGGCAACGTGCAGGAGCCATATGGTTGTCTTTTAATTTCATCTAGACCTGCGTGTCTATTATTCAAAGTAGTTGTAATAGTTGATGCAGGTGGACAACAACCATGGAGCGGTGCCATTGACCTTGACGCCACGCCGGTGATGATGAAGATCATGTTCGTGCTTGAAGATGGAGATCGAAAGCACAAGAATAAAGGCCATATCATATCACATATTTTGAATTGCATGTGATGTTAATCCTTTTATGCATCTTGTATTGCTTAGTTCGCGACGGTAGCATTATAAGATGATCCCTCTCAAAAAATATCAAGTTATAGAGTGTTCGTCCTTAGTAGGCACCATTGCCAAATCTCGTTGTTTCGAAGCACCACGTGATGATCGGGTGTGTTAGATTGTAAGGTTCCCAACCTTTAATAAGGTAGAGATCCCTGTGTTTACAATGCTAGTCCCTGGATCAATAGCTAGCATCCACAGTTAAGATGTAATATCAAGAAACAAAGGTCATAATACAACTTTATAACCAGGAATAA
The DNA here is from genome assembly GCA_030063025.1 of Avena longiglumis. Taxonomy (NCBI): domain Eukaryota; kingdom Viridiplantae; phylum Streptophyta; class Magnoliopsida; order Poales; family Poaceae; genus Avena; species Avena longiglumis. The sequence continues at coordinate 183,355,920 of CP125974.1, read as the reverse complement.
TATAATTTATTATATCTTACATAGATCATTTGGCTATCTCATTACAATGCAGCAGAATATAACAATAGCATGGGGTCCTTCATCTTCAAAGTGCCACAGGCAGACATGTTGGTTGTAGACTTGTAATCCTAATCATTAAACTTCACTAATATCAAACATACCTGCAACATAACAAGTTACAGCCACAAGGGTCAATACATTTGAATTGTATTGTCAAGTGATACTATGGTAGTATAGTGGAGTCTATTATCTATATGCATTTGGCTAAGTGGAGCTTAGGCTTGCTTTGCTCAAAATAGATTTTCCTTATCATTTGAAAACTCTAAGTTTTTGTTTGACAAAACCTTTCCCAAGGCATCTCCCAATAGAAATTGGTGATCCTTCAACCCTTGTTCAACCACAAGTTTTTAACTTAGAAATTTGGATGAGGAGATTCTTGATAGCTTCCATGTCTTGATGCTCAAATTGTCCTTTACCAGGGACATGGCTAAGTACTTAGATTTTACACTCTGCAGAGGTGGTGCACTTCCCCACAAGACTTGGTTTCACCAAGACAAGATCTTTCAGAAGCCTTCCCTTAGACCAAAATGGACGCGTTCCAACCTATCAGTCCCCTACCACCAACTGTCCATTTGGCTAAGTTATTGCAACCTATATGATCCAGGCAGAGCCCATAATGACAAGTGGCTGCACTTGAAGCTTCTCAACATTTGACATCTCAAATCTCTTTGTTCCTGGGTGGCATTCCACAAGTGTGATACACAAGGTTCACCAGTCCCCTGGCCTTGTGTAACCACTCAAACCAAACCATTCCTTCCATTCCACCCAGGTGATTCATTCACTTAATTGTTTTATTAAACAAAACACAAGTCCTTAGACTTAGAAATTTTTCCATAGCATGAATATATATTCCACCCTTATTTTCTATTAGCTAAGCTAAGCATGATAGTAATAGGAATCATAACTTAGGAAATTTCTACTAAGGTTTCATCTACTAGGATTTCCCATGGCATAGTTTACACTTAGCAAAATTCCATGCAAGTCCTACATAGAAATATCACTAATGCATAGTGAAAATAATGGGACAAAAGTATGAAGAATCACTTGCCTTTTTGGTAGAGAATATAAGTTCACTCCTTGATCTTTCAATATTCACTCACTTCAAATCACTACAATTCAATCAAGCAAACAATATTTTAATCTACCATTCAAGCAATTCATCACATAAAATGATAGAAACAAAACAATGCATGCAAGCATGCTAAAGATTGTTTTATTTGTAAAAGTGGTTTCTAATAGGTTATAAACATTTTAAAACACCTAATGATCATTTTATAAAGTGGCAAAATCATTTGCAAAATATTTCACTTCATAAACCATTTTTAAACCAAGTCATTATTTTATGTGGTTGAAAATGTCTTTAGCAAAGTAATAGTTTTATAGGGTTCACCAAATAAATTTTCAAATCATAAAACTTGGTGTTTGGAGTTATAGAGTTTATTCCAAAACATTTTCCAAAGGTTTTCTCCCAAAAGCATTTTTAATAAATAAACATTATTTTTATTTGACTAGAAATGGTTTAAATCAAAGATTCATTCTTTTGCTTCACCAAATATATTTTTGAAACCACAAAGTGATTCCTATGGTCAGTAGGTTCAATACAAACCATTTTCCCAAGATTTTATGCCCAAAATCATTTTAGAACAATTTTTATATTCTAAACATTCTTACATAAGTTTCTGCAAAAACAATCAATTTAACAGAAACATTTTACTAAACAAAGTGCATGGTCAGAAAGTACTTGTTTTTATGAATACATTGATATAAAATTTGCAAAATTTGGACATGTGGTTTGATAGTTATGGATTTTACAAATTTGAACATCTAATAGGAAAGTTTCTGGTTTTTAAAACAGTCACATGCCACGTGGCTTGTTCCTATTCGCCGGTACAGCTTCGGCTGGATCGCGCTATCTGGGGTGTTGGATCTAAAGCAGATCGTGTGGCTCAGAATCAAACGTACCCCTTCGCCTAGATTCTATCGCGTCACTCCGATACTGATCGGACGGTTACTAGCACGCTTGCCAGAGATGGGCGGCGCTAGCGGTGGCAGGTGGCGGCGGAGCGGTCAGACGGTGGCGGCGCTGGCGATGCAGGAAGCGAGAGAAAGAAAGGAGATGCTCACCGGGTTCGCCCTGGCGTGAGGAAGCTCAAGGTGGTGATATCTCGTCGAGGGGCGCACGGTGGTGACGGCAATCGCTCGCCGGAGCTGCGCTGTGCCTCGGGCTCGTACGGTCATCAACGGGGGCGAGTTCCTGTGGCATAATAAGGCAGGGAAAGTAGTCAGGAAGGTGCGCACGTTTGCAGGGGTTGCGATGGTACCCACCAGAGAGCAAGGGGTATGCTGATTCGTCGCCTACTGCTCGCCGGAGTTACGGTGGTCGTCGGTGGCACTCAGACGAAGACGGAGGCGAGGTTGTGGGGCATGCGTGGGCGAACGAAGACCATGGGCAGGTGCGCGAGATGATGGGGATCAAGCTGGTGTGAGCTAGGAGGTAGGAGAGGGTCGGGGCTCGCCGGATTCGACGCCGGAACTCGTCGGAGCAGTGGAGCTTCGAAGAGGAATTAGGACGGCCTGGGGGCGTAGAGGTTCTGGCGAGCGAGGGGAATGAGAGAGGGGAGAGAGGCGAATAAGAATGCGTGGTCGCATGGCCGAATCAATGCGTGTTTGAAGAGGAATTCAAGCGAGCAATTAACGGCAGAAACCGCCGACGAGGTTAGCGCGCGGGTGAGGACGAAGGGAGCTGGCGGTGGGGTCCGTTGTCAGCGTGAGGGAGAGTGGGGGAGTGGGTCTGGGCATTCAGCGACTGAGTGGGTGAGTTCTGCGGTGATAAACGTTTCGCTCGGGGTGAGAGGGAAGATGGGCTGCTGGGCCTAGTGGGCTCGCTGGCTGGTTCCATTTTTTTATGCTGAAACCTTTTTCTTTTTCTATTTCTAATTTCTGTTTTGGTTTTGTTTAATTAATTCAAAAATCCATTTGAATTCAAACCTCAACCAAAATTTGTGTAGGTTTAAATACTGATTAGTAATATATTCTGAAGTCAATTTTGGAATAAAACTTTATTCTTTTGGGGTCTTTTTAATTATTCAAAAGGCCCTTGTTTTAAATCAAATAAGATTTAATAATATTTTCAAACACCATTTAAATTTCTAAATCCTTCCAAATCTTTTCAGTAGGTTTTTATTTGTTTAATAGGGTGTCAAATATTTCATCTTGAATTATTTGGAAAGTATTTAATTTGATTCATAAATCATTTGAATTGGGTATTTGTTTTAACTCCAATGGAATTAAATATAGTTTTAATTCTCTAAATTTTACTTGGAAGGTTTATTTTATTTAAATTAATTAAACAACTTTTATTCCACTTGGGTAAATTCCAAAATACTATTTTCTCATGAATTATATAATTATTCTTATTAGAGATTTGTCTTTATTAAAATAGGAATAGAATGGTTAATGCCATTTTATTTTACTTTGGAAATTCTTTATCCTTTTATTTTATTTGGATTTGGATTATATTCATTCCATTTTGCTTATGATCTTTGCCAAGATTTAATTTGGTCTTTAAGTATTTTTTATTTAATAATTCTTTTCTCATCTTATAAAATTCATATCTTTTTATTTAGGGATCCAAACTTGGTGATTTCAATTTGTAAAATCTTATTTAATATTTGTTTATCCTTTTAAATATATTTTGGATTATTTGCTCACCATTTGGTATGGATTTTAGATAAGTGCTTTATTAGCTTTGGAATTTACTTTTCCTTATCTCATTAAATTCATAAGATTTTATCTATGGCTCCAAATTAAGTGAAATCAATTTATAGGGTTTAATATATTTCTATTTATCATTCTTAATCATTTATAAATGTTTGATGATAGATTTTTATATGGATAAAATCCATAGGTTTGGAGATAACTTGGAAATGATTTTTATTCCAATTAGGGTTTAGGGTTTGGATTTATTTTCCAAGTGTTTAAATTTCCAGATGAATTTTAAGAGGAATGCATTTCTCTTGATTTGGATTTTGTTGAATTCAAACTTTAATTAAAGTTTGTTCAAGATGGGATTTTAAGTTTCCATTTAGAAACAAAGTTTCTTTTCACCCTGATTTTCAACAATAATTTATTTTGTTTATTTATTTTTCACATTACAAGATTTGGAAAATCTTGGGATGTGACAGGCTACCACCCTTAAAATAAATCTCGTCCCGAGATTTGGGGAGGCTAGGGTTACAAGTTGGCTCAAAGCATCTAGGGTACTACCACCCTTAAAAAATTTCCAACTAGATTACATCCTGGCTTGCTTGGGATCTTGTTGAAACCTCTTTGGACACTTGTCTGCATAATGTCCTAGCTCCTTGCATTTGAAACACATCACTTGTCTATTATCCTTCTTCTTCTTTGGTATCAATTCTTCTTGTTTATTTCCTTGGTTCTTCTTCTTTTCTGGGCAATCACTGGCATAGTGTCCCATTTCTTTGCAATTGTAACATTGCAACTGGCTTATGACCTTCTTCTTCTTTTTGGGTCTCTCCAAAGCTAGGAGTCCTTCTAGTTCATGCTCTTCAGACTTCACCACAAAGGTGGGAAATCTTTCTCTCTTCTTGGGGCATTTACTAGAGATATGACCTTCTTCTTCACAAGAGTAGCAACACTTTGTGATCACTTTGGATTTGGCCTTATGATGCATAGTTTTGACTTTGCCTTCATCCTTCTTGGTAGAAGTTGTTCCTTCATGAGGGTTTACAAACTGTTGTTGCACTCCACCTTGTTTCCTTTGTTGAACTATGGAATAGATGGGGCATTGGATAGGGACATGATTATTTCCTTCACATAGGAAACAAGCAGCTTGAGATGTGAGGCATTAATTATTTGGATGTTTCTCTTCACAATTGGGGCATTGATCTTCATGATCCTTGGAAGTGTGATCCTTGTCTGCACAAATATTTCAAGCTTGGGTTCCTTCTAGAATATCATCTTTGTCATCCTTGTTGTCACCAACTCCTTTGGAAGAGTTGTTTCCCATGTTGATCATTTGATCTGTCACCTTATGCAACAATTGGGTTTGGGTTTCCAAAAACCTTTGCATGGTTGGATCTACCTCACTGGTGTTGGCTATAAATTGAGCTGTCACTTGGTTCAACTGGGTTTGGGTTACTATGAGTTCCCTCATGTTGGTCTCTTGGTTGTTGTTGTCACCATCCTTGATGTTGGAGTTCATTTGAGTAGTCATCTGTTTGGGTTGGATTGGGATTAGAATAGGCAAAAGATTTCTAAGGGTAAAATTTCTAATCACACACATCACAATTCACACAAGCAAGTGCAAGCAATCACAAACAAACATTCCACTCAAACAAGTTTCAAGCATATTTTTAGGCAACCAAAAATATTTTTGTTACACCACATAAGTTGGTGTGTTTGACTTAAACTAAATATGGTGGTCCATCTATATGGTTCACTTGTGATCTTTCCATCCTTCTTGGTTGATTCTTCTTGAACAAGATGTTTATATCCTTAGAGAATTTCTTGCATCTTGGTCTCAAAACTTCAAGGTGATGATGGTTCCTTCTAAGTTGTGTTTCCTTAGTCCTCAAGTCTTGAGTAATATTTCTTCTCTCACTTGTAGTCCTTAATGATATCCAAGGTTGAAGTCCTTGTTGAGAATAAGGTTGAAATCACTTGGAGATGTTGAAGTCATTAGAGTTGATGAATTCCTTTGCTCATGGTGAAGTCTTTGGCCATGGGGTAGGATTTGTCCATCAAGTTTGAAAATAGAAGAGATGTAGAATCAAAACCAAAATGGTTGAGGAAAGAGTTTACAAGATTTTTTGTAAATAAGTTTTGGAACAAATACAACTTCTATTTTTCTAAGGGGTTTTGTCCAATACTAGGGTTACAAATCCTACAGGCAACACAATGCTCTGATACCATCTGTAAGGTTCCCAACCTTTAATAAGGTAGAGATCCCTGTGTTTACAATGCTAGTCCCTGGATCAATAGCTAGCATCCACAGTTAAGATGTAATATCAAGAAACAAAGGTCATAATACAACTTTATAACCAGGAATAATATAATTTATTACATCTTACATAGCTCATTTGACTATCTCATTACAATGCAGCAGAATATAACAATAGCATGGGGTCCTTCATCTTCAAAGTGCCACAGGCAGACATGTTGGTTGTAGACTTGTAATCCTAATCATTAAACTTCACTGATATCAAACAGACCTGCAACATAAAAAGTTACAGCCACAAGGGTCAATACATTTGAATTGTATTGGCAAGTGATACTATGGTAGTATAGTGGAGTCTATTATCTATATGCATTTGGCTAAGTGGAGCTTAGGCTTGCTTTGCTCAAAATAGATTTTCCTTATCATTTGAAAACTCTAAGTTTTTGTTTGACAAAACCTTTCCCAAGGCATCTCCCAATAGAAATTGGTGATCCTTCAACCCTTGTTCAACCAAAAGTTTTTAACTTAGAAATTTGGATGAGGATATTCTTGATAGCTTCCATGTCTTGATGCTCAAATTGTCCTTTACCAGGGACATGGCTAAGTACTTAGATTTTACACTCTGCAGAGGTGGTGCACTTTCCCCACAAGGCTTGGTTTCACCAAGACAAGATCTTTCAGAAGCCTTCCCTTAGACCAAAATGGGCGTGTTCCAACCTATCAATCCCCTACCACCAACTGTCCATTTGGCTAAGTTATTGCAACCTATATGATCCAGGTAGAGCCCATAATGCCAAGTGGCTGCACTTGAAGCTTCTCAACATTTGACTTGTCAAATCTCTGTCCACAAGTGTGATACACAAGGTTCACCAGTCCCCTGGCCTTGTGTAACCACTCAACACAAACCATTCCTTCCATTCCACCCAGGTGATTCATTCACTTAGTTGTTTTATTAAACAAAACACAAGTCCTTAGACTTAGAAATTTTTCCATAGCATGAATATATATTCCACCCTTGTTTTCTATTAGCTAAGCTAAGCATGATAGTAATAGGAATTATAACTTAGGAAATTTCTACTAAGGTTTCATCTACTAGGATTTCCCATGGCATAGTTTACACTTAGCAAAATTCCATGCAAGTCCTACTTAGAAATATCACTAATGCATAGTGAAAATAATGGGACAAAAGTATGAAGCATCACTTGACTTTTTGGTAGAGAATATAAGTTCACTCGTTGATCTTTCAATATTCACTCACTTCAAATCACTACAATTCAATCAAGCAAACAATATTTTAATCTACCATTCAAGCAATTCATCACATAAAATGATAGAAACAAAACAATGCATGCAAGCATGCTAAAGATTGTTTTTTTGTAAAAGTGGTTTATAATAGGTTATAAACATTTGAAAACACCTAATGATCATTTTATAAAGTGGCAAAATCATTTGCAAAATATTTCACTTCATAAACCATTTTTAAACCAAGTCATTATTTTATGTGGTTGAAAATGTATTTAGCAAAGTAATAGTTTTATAGGGTTCACCAAATAAATTTTCAAATCATAAAACTTGGTGTTTGGAGTCAGAGAGTTTATTCCAAAACATTTTCCAAAGGTTTTCTCCCAAAAGCATTTTTAATAAATAAACATTATTTTTATTTGACTAGAAATGGTTTAAATAAGATTCATTCTTTTGCTTCACCAAATATATTTTTGAAACCACAAAGTGATTCCTATGGTCAGTAGGTTCAATACAAACCATTTTCCCAAGATTTTATCCCCAAAACCATTTTAGAACAATTTTTATATTCTAAACATGCTTACAGAAGTTTCTGCAAAAACAATAAATTTAATAGAAACATTTTACTAAAAAAAGTACATGGTCAGAAAGTACTTGTTTTTATGAATCCATTGATATAAAATTTGCAAAATTTGGACATGTGGTTTGATAGTTATGGATTTTACAAATTTGAACATCTAATAGGAAAGTTTCTGGTTTTTAAAACAGTCACAGGCCACGTGGCTTGTTCCTATTCGCCGGTACAGCTTCGGCTGGATCGCGCTCTCTGGGGTGTTGGATCTAAATCAGATCGTGTGGCTCAGAATCAAACGTACCCCTTCGCCTAGATTCTATCGCGTCACTCCGATACTGATCGGACGGTTACCAGCACGCTTGCTAGAGATGGGCGGCGCTAGCGGTGGCAGGTGGCGGCGGAGCGGTCAGACGGTGGCGGCGCTGGAGATGCAGGAAGCGAGAGAAAGAAAGGTGATGCTCACCGGGTTCGTCGTGGCGTGAGGAAGCTCAAGGTGGTGATATCTCGTCGAGGGGCGCACGGTGGTGACGGCAATCGCTCGCCGGAGCTGCGCTGCGCCTTGGGCTCGTACGGTCATCAACGGGGGTGAGTTCCTGTGGCATAATAAGGTAGGGAAAGTAGTCAGGAAGGTGCGCACGTTTGCAGGGGTTGCGATGGTACCCACCAGAGAGCAAGGGGTATGCTGATTCGTCGCCTACTGCTCGCCGGAGTTACGGGGGTCGTCGGTGGCACTCAGACGAAGACGGAGGCGCGGTTGTGGGGCATGCGTGGGCGAACGAAGACCATGGGCAGGTGCGCGAGATGATGGGGATCAAACTAGTGTGATCTAGGAGGTAGGAGAGGGTCGGGGCTCGCCGGAATCGACGCCGGAACTCATCGCGGCAGTGGAGCTTCGAAGAGGAATTAGGACGGCCTGGGGGCGTAGAGGTTCTGGCGAGTGAGGGGAATGAGAGAGGGGAGAGAGGCGATTAAGAATGCGTGGTCGCATGGCCAAATCAATGCGTGATTGAAGAGGAATTCAAGCGAGCAATTAACAGCAGAAACCGCCGACGAGGTTAGCGCGCGGGTGAGGACGAAGGGAGCTGGCGGTGGGGTCCGTTGTCAGCGTGAGGGAGAGTGGGGGAGTGGGACCGGGCGTTCAGCGACTGAGTGGGTGAGTTCTGCGGTGAGAAACGTTTCGCTCGGGGTGAGAGGGAAGATGGGCTGCTGGGCCTAGTGGGCTCGTTGGCTGGTTCCATTTTTTTATACTGAAACCTTTTTCTTTTTCTATTTCTAATTTCTATTTTGGTTTTGTTTAATTAATTCAAACATCCATTTGAATTCAAACCTCAACCAAAATTTGTGTAGGTTTAAATACTGATTAGTAATATATTCTGAAGTCAATTTTGGAATAAAACTTTATTCTTTTGGGGTCTTTTTAATTATTCAAAAGTCCCTTGTTTTAAATCAAATAAGATTTAATAATATTTTCAAACACCATTTAAATTTCTAAATCCTTCCAAATATTTTCAGTAGGTTTTTATTTGTTTAATAGGGTGTCAAATATTTCATCTTGAATTATTTGGAAAGTATTTAATATGATTCATAAATCATTTGAATTGGGTATTTGTTTTAACTCCAATGGAATTAAATATAGTTTTAATTCTCTAAATTTTACTTGGAAGGTTTATTTTATTTAAGTTAATTAAACAACTTTTATTCCACTTGGGTAAATTCCAAAATACTATTTTCTCATGAATTATATAATTATTCTTATTAGAGATTTGTCTTTATTAAAATAGGAATAGAATGGTTAATGCCATTTTATTTTACTTTGGAAATTCTTTATCCTTTTATTTTATTTGGATTTGGATTATATTCATTCCATTTTGCTTATGATCTTTGCCAACATTTAATTTGGTCTTTAAATATTCTTTATTTAATAATTCTTTTCTCATCTTATAAAATTCATATCTTTTTATTTAGGGATCCAAATTTGGTGATTTCAATTTGTAAAATCTTATTTAATATTTTTTTATCCTTTTAAATATATTTAGGATTATTTGCTCACCATTTGGTATGGATTTTAGATAAGTGCTTTATTAGCTTTGGAATTTACTTTTCCTTATCTCATTAAATTCATAAGATTTTATCTATGGCTCCAAATTAAGTGAAATCAATTTATAGGGTTTAATATATTTCTATTTATCATTCTTGATAATTTTGAAGGGAATATGCCCTGAGAGGCAATAATAAAGTGTTTATTATGTGTATTCCAAGTATATGATAGATGTTTATTTTGCATGCTATAATTGTATTAATACGGAAACATTAATACATGTGTGTTTAATAAACAAACAGAAAGTTCCTAGTTATGCCTCTCTCATAAACTAGCTCATTGATTAACAAGATGATCAAGGTTTCCTGATCATGGACATTGGATGTTGTTAATAACGGGATCACAACATTAGTGTAATGGTGTGATGAACATTCATCCGAAGTATAGCATTACGATCAAAGTCATTGAGTTTATATTGCTATAACAACTTACGAAGTGATCCTAATCCTTAGACCATGAGATCATGTCAATCACTAACACCGGAAGAGTTTCTTGATAACATCAAACGTCACACCGTAGAAGGGTGATTATAAAGATGGATTCAGAACTAATAAAGTGTTATGTTGAGGCTCATGGATCGAGAGTGGAATTTTTTCATCCCGATGACGGATAGATATACTCTGGGCCCTCTCGGTGATATCACATTGATTAGCTTGCAAGCAAGTGATTTGATCACTAGAATGTTATATCACAGGAACGAGAAAGAGTGCATGTCGAACGAGATCAAACTAGGTATGGAGATACCGATGATCGAATCTCGGACATGTAATATATCGTGAAACAAAGGGATTAAGATACTAGCGTAAAAGGTTAAAGCGATCACAAGAAAGTCATCGTTGAATGTGTGGGAGTCAGTATGGGTCTCCAGATCCCGCTTCTGATTATTGATCCGAGAGGGGTCTCGATCATGTCTGCATTATTCATGAACCGTAGGGTGACACACTTAAGAGACACTGACATCCAATTGGAGCAAATGTTTCATGCCGAAAGAATGAACAAGCGCAGGAATTTATTTCACTAGATACCAAAACAGGTTTTCAGGTGAAATTGCATAAAGTGGTTATGCATGTGAAATAGAATTCTAGCAACGGGTTATTTGTGAATGTTTGTCATTAAAGTAATTGACAAAATTCTGAATAAAATAAAAGAGTTTTATTTAATGAGAGTTTGCATTAAATTTGGTGGAAATTTAATGGGAATTTGAGTGGACTTTTGAGTGGAGGGAATTTAAAGGAGATTTGTGAGTGGAGTGTCCACCCACATGAAGAGGGGAGGGCAAGGGGCATCCCCATGCGCCACCCCTTGGGGTTCCCCCCTCCTCCTATAAAAGGATCCCCCCTCCTCACTTGTCTCTCACACCTCCTCGTGAAGGATCTCTCTCCCCCTCTAGAATTTATCCCCCATGGTCTCGGACTAGCGAGATACATGTTTCCGTTGGCTATTCGGGAAGAAAGAGTTGTGCTTCCGCTGCATCGCTGGAGCGTGGAGGCGGAGGTTGCTCGGTGCCTCGAACGTGTGTGCGAGCACGGATGCGCTGCTGATTTGCGGCGCTAGGACTTCCTCTCGATCTTGAGATCGGCAAGAGATCATCTACATCAACCACGAGTTGAACTCGTTAAGCTTTGTCGGTCTTCAAGGGTATGTTCTCTACGAATATACATCCGCCCGTTGTTTGTATCTAGTAGATATATCTTGGTATATAGTTCACATCGTAGGAACTTTTTTGTTTTCTATGCTGCGAACCCTACAGTGGTATCAGAGACGGATCTATGCGTAGATACTTTACACGGGTAGTACACATATGAGTATGTGGGCGATGATGATCATGTTTTTGCTCCTTTGTTGTAATTTTTGATATTGGTGGCATAGTGGGATGAAGCGGCCTGGACAAACTTTACATGTCCTCGCACATGAGACCTGTTCCACGCTTGACATGCAACTAGTTTGCATAAGTGGCTAGCGGGTGTCTGTCTCTCCTACTATAGTCAATATCTATTTTGCAAGCGAGTTGTCAAAAATTTGATTATCCTTGTTATGGTTCATGTTTGTAGGTAAGAACGGTTATATCTCGAAAGCCCTAAGCCACGTAAAACTTGCAATGGATAAATTAGAGGCGTCTAGTTTAGATTGTTGCTGGGCTAGTGTTATGATATGGTAGTGTTGTAAGTAGAAGTATGAGATGATACTCTTACAACACACATAGCGTGTAAAATCCATAGACCTTGGATTTACACATATAGGTATGATAGTGATCATACCACGATGCACATGATAGAGATCATCTGCGGGAACCATATCATTTCACTAATAAACATATGATGTTTGATATCATCTTATATTGCTTGTTTAGCGCTTTGTTAGCATAATAATGATCCCTCATTTAAATATCAAGATAAGTATGTGTTCTTCCTTTAGTATGCACCGATTATGTTTCGTCGCTCCAAGACATCACGTGATGATCGGGTGTTCTTGGATCCACGACCATATTTCGGGTGTAAAACAGTTACACACGCGAATACTAAGGTTCTAACTTGGCGAGCCTAGCATGTACAGACATGGCCTCGGAACACGGACCGAAAGATTAAGCATGAGTCATATAGTTGATATGATGCCCATTTGATGCTCGCCTTTGAAGCTATACCGACTCACGTGATGATCGGACTTGGTGTAGTGGATTTGGTTCATGTAATCACCAAAAAGGCACGAGGGATGTCGTTGTTGAGTGGGAGTTCATTCGTAATATAGATTAGTTGAACTCAATCTATCATACACTTAGTCTAAACTTTACAAATTCTGTTGTAGATGGCACCACCTGCTTTTAATTTCAATGTGTTCATGGAGAAAGAGAAACTAGCAACGAACGGTAGCAACTTTACCGAATGGGCCATGAATTTGAGGATTCTCCTCTCACGCACAAAAGCAATATGTGCTAGAAGCGCCGTTAGGCCCCCCACCTTTAGATGATGCCCCTGACGAGGAGAAGAATGTCTATCAGACTCGTCAGGAGGACCACAACTTAGTTCATTGCGGCATATTGTATGGGCTAGAGCCGGAACTTCGAAAGCGTTTCGAAAACGGCAATGCATTTGATACAATGGGTGAGTTGAAAATGATTTTCGACACACATGTTGCTGTAGAGAGCTACAACGCTTCAGAAAAGTTCTTTAGCTGCATGATGGAAGAGCACAGCTCCGTTAGTGAGCATGTACTCAAGATGTCGGGTTACGCCGATAAGCTTGTGTCCTTGGGAATATCGATTCCCATTGACTTAGGCATCCATCGTGTTCTGCAGTCTCTGCCACCTAGCTATAAGAGCTTCGTGATGAACTATAATATGCAAGGCATGAAGAAGTCTCTCCCCGAGCTTCTGTCAATGCTTAAAACTGCAGAAGTTGAGATAAAAAAGGAACATCAAGTGTTGATGATCAATAGGAACACTGGTTTCAAGAAAGACAAGAAGGGAAAACGGAAGGGAAGTAAGGGCGCAAGCACTGCGCTACCTGAAAAGAAACCCCGAGTTGGACCTAAGTCCGATTCGAAAAGTGCTACTATTGTAAGGGACCATCGCTGAAGCCCCAAGTATCCGGCACAAGAAGGTCGGCAAGGCAAACAAAGGTATATATGATATACATGTTATTGATGTGTACTTGACTAGTGCTCGCAGAGAACCTAGGTATTTGATACGGTTCGGTTGCTAATATTTGTAACTCGAATCGTGGGCTGTGGAACAAGCGACCGCTAGCAAGGGTGAGGTCAAGATGCGTGTCGGCAATGGATCAAGCGTTGATGTGATCGCCGTTGAACGCTGCCTCTCCACTTGCCGTCGGATTAGTTATAAACTTGAATAAATGTTATCCGGTGCCTGACCGAGCATGAACATTGTATCTGGATCGTGTTTGATGCGAAGTGGTTATTCATTTAAATCCGAGAACAATGGTTGTTCCATTTATATGAATGAAATCTTTTATGGTCATGCACCGATGATGAATGGTTTATTTCTATTAGATCTCGATGATAATGTTATACATATTCATAATGTTGAGGCTAAAAGGATTAAACTTAATGATGATATATCCGCATATATGTGGCACTGCCGTCTCGGTCATATTGGCGTTAAACGCATGAAGAAGCTCCATTCGGATGGACTTTTGGAATCACTTGATTATGAATCATTTGATACATGTGAGCCATGCCTTATGGGCAACATGACTAGAACGCCGCTTTCGGTTCAATGGAACAGGCGATGATTTATTGGAAATCATACATTCGATGTATGTGGTCCAATGAGTGTGTCGGCGAGGTGGATATCGTTATTTTGTTACTTTCACGGATGATTTGAGTAGATACGTTATATCTACTTGATGAAACACAAGTCTGAAACCTTTGAAAAGTTCAAGGAATTTGAATGAAGTGGAAAATCATCGTAATAGAAAGATCAAATTTCTACTGTCCGACCGTGGAGGTGAGTATCTAAGTTACGAGTTTAGCACTCACATGAAAGAGTGTGGAATTGTTTCACAACTCACACCTTTGGAACACCACAAATGAAATGGTGTGTCGAACGTCATAATCGTACTTTATTAGATATGGTTCGATCTATGATGTCTCTGACGGACTTGCCGTTGTCATTTTGGGGTTATGCACTAGAAACTGCTGCATTCACTTTAAATCGGGCACCATCTAAATCCGTTGAAAAGACACCGTATGAATTGTGGTTTGGAAACAAACCTAAGCTGTCATTTCTTAAAGTTTGGGGATGCGATGTTTATGTGAAGAAACTTCAACCGGATAAACTCGAACCCAAAGCGGAAAAATGCGTCTTCATAGGATACCCTAAAGAAACTATTGGGTATTCCTTCTATCACAGATCCGAGGGCAAGGTTTTTGTTGCCAAGAATGGATCCTTTCTAGAGAAAGATTTTCTCGCGAAAGGTGTGAGTAGTCGGAAGGTAGAACTCGAAGAGGTTGTGGAACCTTCTCTTCAAAGTATGGCGAGTAGCGCAGCACCGGAAGTTGTTCCAGAGGTGGCTCCACCTGTTGAAGAGGGAACTAATGATAATGATCATGAAACTCCGAAAGAGAGTACTACCGAACCTCGCAGGTCAAACAGACGCTGCAGCCCCGAGCTGAGACGGAAATCCTGTCATGAATTTCATGGTTGATGAAAATGATGACCCTGCAACGTATGAAGAAGCGATGATGAGTCCGGATTCCAAGAAATGGTTAGAAGCCATGAAATCCGAGATGGAATCCATGTATGAAAATCAAGTTTGGAACTTGGTGGAATTACCGCACGACCGAAAGGCCGTGGAGAACAAATGGATTTTCAAATGGAAAATTGATGCTGATGGTAATGTGACCGTCTATAAAGCTCGACTTGTCGCAAAGGGGTTTCAACAAATTCAAGGAGTTGACTACGATGAGACTTTCTCTCCCGTAGCGATGCTAAAGTCAGTTAGGATTATGTTAGCAATTGCTGCATATTTCGATTATGAGATATGGCAGATGGATGTCAAAACCGCGTTTCTCAATGGTAATATTGAAGAAGAGTTGTATATGATACAACCAAAGGGTTTTGCAATCCTAAGGATGCTAACAAGGTGTGCAAGCTTCAGCGATCCATCTATGGATTGAAGCAAGCATCACGAAGTTGGAATCTCCGCTTTGATGAGGTGATCAAAGAGTTTGGATTTGTCCAAACTTATGGAGAAGCTTGTATTTACAAGAAAGTGAGTGGGAGCAATGTGGCATTTCTGATATTATATGTGGATGACATATTATTGATCGGAATGATATAGATCTTTAAACAGTGTTAAAAGTTATCTAAACAAAGAAATTTTCAATGAAGGACCTAGGTGAGCGTCATACATATTAGGCATAAAGATCTATAGTCATAGATCTAGGCGCCTAATAGGGCTATCGCAAAGTACATACCTTGATAAGATTTTAAAGAAGTTTAAAATGGACGGAAGTAAGAAGGGTTCTTACCTATGTTGCAAGGCAAGACATTGAGTAAGACTCAAAGTCCGCTTCGGAAGAAAGAGAGATAATGGACAAAGTCCCTATGCTTCAGCCATAGGCTCTATAATCTACGCCATGCTATGTACAAGACCGATGTGGCACATGCTATTAGTTTTACTAGTAGGTACCAATCGGATCCGTGTTCGTAATCGGATAGCGGTCAAGAATATCCTTAAGTACTTACGAAGAACTAAGGATATGTTTCTTGTATACGGAGGTGAAGAAGAGCTCGTCGCTAAGTGTTTTGTCGACGCTAGATTTGACACCGATCCGGATGACTCTAAGTCTCAATCCAGATACGTATTTCTCATGAATGGCGGAGCGGTTAGTTGGAGGAGCTCCAAACAACCTGTGGTAGAGGGATCAACAACGGAGGCCGAATATGTTGCTGCTTCAGAAGCGGCTCAGGAAGCAGTTTGGATGAAGGAGTTCATATCCGAACTAGGAGTGGTGGCAAACGCGTTGGACCCAATGGTGATCTATTGTGACAACAATGGTGCCATTGCCAATGCCAAAGAGCCAAGGTCTCACAAGCATTCCAAGCATATTAAGCGCCGGTTTCACTCCATCCGCGAGCATGTCAAGGATGGAGATATAAAGATTTAAAGTACATACGGATCTCAATGTAGCAGATCCGTTGACTAAAACTCTCCTAGAGCAAAACATGATCAACACCGTAACTCAATGGGTGTTAGATTTATCACTATGTAACTAGATTATTGTCTCTAGTGCAAGTGGAGATGAAGGAATATGCCCCGAGAGGCAATAAGAAAGTGTTTATTATGTGTATTCCAAGTATATGATAGATGTTTATTTTGCATGCTATAATTGTATTAATACGGAAACGTTAATACATGTGTGTTTAATAAACAAATGAAAAGTTCCTAGTTATGCCTCTCTCATAAACTAGCTCGTTGATTAACAAGATGATCAAGGTTTCTGATCATGGACATTGGATGTTGTTAATAACGGGATCACAACATTAGTGTAATGGTGCGATGAACATTCATCCAAGTATAGCATTACGATCAAAGTCATTGAGTTTATATTGCTATAACAACTTGAAGTGATCCTAATCCTTAGACCATGAGATCATGTCAATCACTAACACCGGAAGAGTTTCTTGATAACATCAAACGTCACACCGTAATGCAGGTGATTATAAAGATGGATTCAGAACTAATAAAGTGTTATGTTGAGGCTCATGGATCGAGAGTGGAATTTTTATCCCGATGACGGATAGATATACTCTGGGCCCTCTCGGTGATATCACATTGATTAGCTTGCAAGCAAGTGATTTGATCACTAGAATGTTATATCACAGAACGAGAAAAGAGTGCATGTCGATTGAGATCAAACTAGGTATGGAGATACCGATGATCGAATCTCAGACATGTAATATATCGTGAAACAAAGGGATTAAGATACTAGCGTAAAAGGTTCCGACGATCACAAGAAAGTCATCGTTGAATGTGTGGGAGTCAGTATGGGTCTCCAGATCCCGCTTCTGATTATTGATCTGAGAGGGGTCTCGATCATGTCCGCATTATTCACGAACCGTAGGGTGACACACTTAAGAGACACCGACATCCAATTGGAGCAAATGTTTCATGCCGAAAGAATGAACAAGCGCAGAAATTTATTTCACTAGATACCAAAACAGGTTTTCGGGTGAAATTGCATAAAGTGGTTATGCATGTGAAATGGAATTCTAGCAAGGGGTTATTTGTGAATGTTTATCATTAAAGTAATTGACAAAATTCTGAATAAAATAAAAGAGTTTTATTTAATGAGAGTTTGCATTAAATTTGGTGAAAATTTAAGAGAGAATTCCTTATTTGGCCCTACTTGAAAGTTCAATTCCTTATTTGGTCCTAAAAAAATTTGTCTTCCTTATTTGACATTGCATCTTGATTTTCTTCCTTATATGACCCTACTGTCCAATCTGTTAGTTCCTTCCGTTAGTTTCTTTTTTTCTGGACTGATTTAGCCCTGTCCTCAATCGATATTGCATCCAACACTAGAAAAAAAAGTAGAGGCAAAAAAATAAGGATCGTTTCTACTACTTGTTGTGTCACGACCATAAGTAGTAGATTGTATGGGAGGCCAAAGGCCCGTAGCAGCTTTTCTCCTCTGTCTAGGTCCTTGCGAAGATCTACAGAGGTTCTGCTCCGTCAACATAGCCGCTCCTATCCGTTCAGATTGTTGAAGCGTTCTTGAAGCTCCCCAGATCATAGTCGAGCTCTCAACAATACATCTGCCTTTCTGTCGTTTTCTTTTTCGTAGATATGCACATATGCGTGTATACAGATGTGTAATGTGTTCATCTGTAGCTTGTGTGTCTGTCTGTGTTTGGATCTGTTCTTTCTATTCAGTTTCTTTTAGAGATCGATGCATGGCTTAATTAAGATTTGAGGTGATGGCCAGTCATGATATTTTTTCCAAGTACCACTGCTGTAGAATTAGGGAAAGTTCTCTTCTACGTTAGATGTTATTGGACTTGTTTTTTTTAGATCTTATTGGATTTGTTGAAACAGGGTAATGTCAGCATTTGTTTAAAGAAAACGTGAAAAAATCAAGTCAAATATGCCGAAGCTCCAGATGACACCGAGGGCCTTGGTTTCAAACTGTGACTGTATTTGCTTAATAAAATTTAGCAAACTAACGTCCCTTAAAAGTAGTAAAATATAGCTCCAGCATACATAGTTAATAATGTAAGATAACTTGGGATACCAAGTCCAGTTGTATCACCAAGTGAAACCTCGTAGCAACCCCTATGTATATATGAACTGTGTGAGAGGTTCTGCAAAAAAAAAATTCAAGTTGTATTAAAATCAAAGACCATGTTTTTCAATCAAAGTCAGTCCCGTGATCAAATGTACATGACTTGTTTAGTCATTTATACATGCCCAAATATATCACATAACCGTCGTTTTTGCCTGGTACAAATTTTCGGTAACAAATGCACCAGGGGCAAAAGCGTCTTTTCTACTTGCTATTTAACACCGTTAGTGGTTAAAATGAACTAGAGGGCCATATAAGGCAAAAAAATTGGACGAAGTGCCAAATAGGGAAGAAAAAAAATCTCAAGGCCAAATAAGAAACTGAAACTTGAAATAGGGCCAAATAAGGAAATCTCTCGAAATTTAATGGGAATTTGAGTGGGCTTTTGAGTGGAGGGAATTTAAAGGAGATTTGTGAGTGGAGTGTCCACCCACATGAAGAGGGGAAGGCAAGGGGACAGCCCCCATGCGCCGGCCACCCCCTTGGGGTTCCCCCCTCCTCCTATAAAAGGAGCCCCCCTCCTCACTTGTCTCTCACACCTCCTCGTGAAGGATCTCTCTCCCCCTCTAGAATTTATCCCCCATGGTCTCGGACTAGCGAGATACATGTTCCTGGTGGCTATTCGGCAAGAAAGAGTTGTGCTTCCGCTGCATCGCTGGGCGAGGCGGAGGTTGCTCGTGCCTCGAGCGTGTGCGAGCACGGATGCGTTGCTAATTTGCGGCGCTAGGACTTCCTCTCGATCTTGAGATCGGCAAGAGATCGTCTACATCAACCACGAGTTGAACTCGTTAAGCTTTGTCGGTCTTCAAGGGTATGTTCTCTACGGATATACATCCGCCCGTTGTTTGTTTCTAGTAGATAGATCTTGGTATATAGTTCACACCGTAGGAAAATTTTTGTTTTCTATGCTGCGAACCCTACACATTTATAAATGTTTGATGATAGATTTTTATAAGGATCAAATCCATAGCATGAATATATATTCCACCCTTGTTTTCTATTAGCTAAGCTAAGCATGACAGTAATAGGAATCTTCACTTAGGAAATTTCTACTAAGGTTTCATCTACTAGGATTTCCCATGGCATAGTTTACACTTAGCAAAATTCCATGCAAGTCCTACTTAGAAATATCACTAATGCATAGTGAAAATAATGGGACAAAAGTATGAAGCATCACTTTCCTTTTTGGTATAGAATATAAGTTCACTCCTTGATCTTGCAATATTCACTCACTTCAAATCACTACAATTCAATCAAGCAAACAATATTTTAATCTACCATTCAATTAATTCATCACATAAAATGATAGAAACAAAACAATACATGCAATCATGCTAAAGATTTTTTTATTTGTAAAAGTGGTTTATAATAGGTTATAAACATTTGAAAACACCTAACGATCATTTTATAAAGTGGCAAAATCATTTGCAAAAGATTTCACTTCATAAACCATTTTTAAACCAAGTCATTATTTTATGTGGTTGAAAATGTCTTTAGCAAAGTAATATTTTTATAGGGTTCACCAAATACATTTTCAAATCATAAAACTTGGTGTTTGGGGTCAGAGAGTTTATTCCAAAACATTTTCCAATGGTTTTATCCCAAAAGCATTTTTAATAAATAAACATTATTTTTATTTGACTAGAAATGGTTTAAATCAAAGATTCATTCTTTTGCTTCACCAAATATATTTTTGAAACCACAAAGTGATTCCTATGGTCAGTAGGTTCAAAACAAACCATTTTCCCAAGATTTTATCCCCAAAATCATTTTAGAACAATTTTTATATTCTAAACATGCTTACATAAGTTTCTGCAAAAACAATAAATTTAACAGAAACATTTTACTAAAAAAAGTGCATGGTCAGAAAGTACTTGTTTTGATGAATCCATTGATATAAAATTTGCAAAATTTGGACGTGTGGTTTGATAGTTATGGATTTTACAAATTTGAACATCTAATAGGAAAGTTTCTGGTTTTTAAAACAGTCACATGCCACGTGGCTTGTTCCTATTCGCCGGTACCGCTTCGGCTGGATCTCGCTCTCTGGGGCGTTGGATCTAAAGCAGATTGTGTGGCTCAGAATCAAATGTACCCCTTCGCCTAGATTCTATCGCGTCACTCCGATCCAGATCGGACGGTTACCAGCACGCTTGCCAGAGATGGGCGGCGCTAGCGGTGGCAGGTGGCGGCGGAGTGGTCAGACGGTGGCGGCGCTGGCGATGCAGGAAGCGAGAGAAAGAAAGGAGATTCTCACCGGGTTCTTCGTGGCATGGGGAAGCTCAAGGTGGTGATATCTCGTCGAGGGGCGCACGGTGGTGACGGCAATCGCTCGTCGGATCTGTGCTGCGCCTCGGCTCGTACGGTCGTCGACAGGGGCGATTTACTGTGGCATAATAAGGTAGGGAAAGTAGTCAGGAAGGTGCACACGTTTGCAGGGGTTGCGATGGTACCCACCAGAGAGCAAGGTGTCTTGATTAAATCGCCATCGCTCGCAGGAGTTGAGGTCGTCGGTGGCGCTTTCGAGACGAGGCGAGGTTGTGGGGCATGCGTGGGCGAACGAAGACTATGGGCAGGTGCGCGAGATGATGGGGATCAAGCTGGTGTAATCTAGGAGGTAGGAGAGGGTCGGGGCTCACCGGAATCAACGCCGGAACTCGTCGGGGCAGTGGAGCTTCGAAGAGGAATTAGGACGGCCTGGGGCATAGAGGTTCTGGTGAGTGAGGGGAATGAGAGAGGGGAGAGAGGTGACTAAGAATGCATGGTCGCAGGGCCGAATCAATGCGTGTTTGAAGAGGAATTCAAGCGAGCAATTAACGGCAGAAACAGCCGGCGAGGTTAGCGCGCGGGTGAGGACGAAGGGAGCTGGCGGTGGGGTCCGTTGTCAGCATGAGGGAGAGAGGGGGAGTGGGTCCGGGCGTTCAGCGACTGAGTGGGTGAGTTCTGCGGTGAGAAACGTTTCGCTCGGGGTGAGGGGTAAGATGGGCTGTTGGGCCTAGTGGGCTCGCTGGCTGGTTCCATTTTTTTTATACTGAAACCTTTTTCTTTGTCTATTTCTAATTTCTGTTTTGGTTTTGTTTAATTAATTCAAACATCCATTTGAATTCAAACCTCAACCAAAATTTGTGTAGGTTTAAATACTGATTAGTAATATATTCTGAAGTCAATTTTGGAATAAAACTTTATTCTTTTGGGGTCTTTTTAATTATTCAAAAGGCCCTTGTTTTAAATCAAATAAGATTTAATAATATTTTCAAACACCATTTAAATTTCTAAATCCTTCCAAATCTTTTCAATAGGTTTTTATTTGTTTAATAGGGTGTCAAATATTTCATCTTAAATTATTTGGAAAGTATTTAATATGATTCATAAATCATTTGAATTAGGTATTTGTTTTAACTCCAATGGAATTAAATATAGTTTTAATTCTCTAAATTTTACTTGGAAGGTTTATTTTATTTAAGTTAATTAAACAACTTTTATTCCACTTGGGTAAATTCCAAAATACTATTTTCTCATGAATTATATAATTATTCTTATTAGAGATTTATCTTTATTAAAATAGGAATAGACTGGTTAATGCCATTTTATTTTACTTTGGAAATTCTTTATCCTTTTATTTTATTTGGATTTGGATTATATTCATTCCATTTTTCTTATGATCTTTGCCAAGATTTAATTTGGTCTTTAAGTATTCTTTATTTAATAATTCTTTTCTCATCTTATAAAATTCATATATTTTTATTTAGGGATCCAAACTTGGTGATTTCAATTTGTAAAATCTTATTTAATATTTGTTTATCCTTTTAAATATATTTAGGATTATTTTCTCACCATTTGGTATGGATTTTAGATAAGTTCTTTATTAGCTTTGGAATTTACTTTTCCTTATCTCATTAAATTCATAAGATTTTATCTATGGCTCCAAATTAAGTGAAATCAATTTATAGGGTTTAATATATTTCTATTTATCATTCTTGATCATTTATAAATGTTTGATGATAGATTTTTATATGGATCAAATCCATAGGTTTGGAGATAACTTGGAAATGATTTTTATTCCATTTAGGGTTTAGGGTTTGGATTTATTTTCCAAGTGTTTAAATTTCCAGATGCATTTTAAGAGGAATGCATTTCTCTTGATTTGGATTTTTTTGAATTCAAACTTTAATTAAAGTCTGTTCAAGATGGGATTTTAAGTTTCCATTTAGAAACAAAGTTTCTTTTCACCCTGATTTTCAACAATAATTTATTTTGTTTATTTATTTTTCACATTACAAGATTTGGAAAATCTTGGGATGTGACATAGATTCTGCGAGTGTATACAATGGGAGCAAGCCAGATTTGCTCATGCGGAAGCTAAGGTTTGATCTTGACGAGCGTAGCATGTATAGACATGGTCTCGGAACATGGAATACCGAAAGGAAAAGCATGAGTCATATAGATGATATGATAAACATGATGATTGTTCGCCATTGAAACTATATCATGTCACGTGATGATCGGACTTGGTGTAGTGAATTTGGTTTGTGTGATCACTAAAACAATGTGAGGGATATTGTTTTGAGTGGGAGTTTAATAGCAATATGATTAAAAGTTGAACACTATTTATCATAAATTAAATCAAAGTAAATTTGCATAGTTGTTGTAGTCATTAGCATCCGTTTACCACCTTGCGCTTAGTTATAATTGAGATAATAGAACTATTGAATTCTTGTTAGTTACTTTACGAACTGGTATCGTATTGTTTTGAAGTGTTAATCTAAAGTTTAAAAGTCCTATTGCAAACTTTTAGTAAGTTCCGGTTACTCCGTGAAGTTTAATAATTGGTATTAAATCAAGAGTGACAATTCCAGTGTTAGTATATAAGTATTATGTTTGTCTCCATGATTCTTGATATTCAAAAGATTGTTTTAATATCGAGGTTATCTAGGATCTGAAAGAGTTGTTTCAGAAACCATGATGTGTGGAAGATATTGCGATATCTGAAATGATGTTTTGGTTGCAACATGAGAGAGTAAAATATGGCAAAGTTTATGTTTTCATATTTGATGAGAATTTGAAAAGATTGGAGACGCTTGTCGTCCTAATCCTCCAAAAGGTCTTGGAGAGCAACATTATACTCGAGATTCACCGTTATAAGCTAAAAGTAGCTTGATCATGAATAGTTCCATGATAAGGGTGAATATTTGATCAAATGTTTACTACACTAAAAGATTACTAAAGAATGGAATTTGAAAGAACACCAAGTATTTGATGATGGTGATCTACTTCAAAGTGCAAGTCCAAAGACATTAGTATTTAACTATACATGCTTTGGACTATGTGTCATGTGGATGGCTCCACTATTGATGTTGATAGATTCTTTCGAACATAAAAGGAAATACTGAAAGAGAATCTCAGAAATATATGGCAGAAAAGAGAAGACTAGAATTGTTCAGCTTAGGTATATAGAGGATATACATGTTATGGCTATATTCTTTGCTTATTAAATAATGTGGTTCTTAAGTATTGGATACTGAATTTGTTGGTGTGAATCGTCATAGGAAATAACACAATTCATGAACTACAATGGCCTAAGTAACAAGCAAAAGAATATGTGATGATGTTCATCGAGAACAAATAAAGGGTTGTTGTGTTGCTCGTTAACATCAAATCTTGCCTTCAAGATTTGTTTTATCAGGTATTATGAGAATAAAAGGGTTGTTCAAATAATTTTCGTAATCCATAAAAGATGGATGATTTACAAATCTCGTTGGATATATCACATCCATAAAAAATATTGCTAAAAATGTCGAAAGACAATTGATAAGAAAGTTCACTTAGGAAGTGACATCGTCGTTTAAATTATATTGGAAAGAAAACATGAAGATACTCCATGTGGATGGAATTTTGGAGTCTTTTGATTTTTAATCAAATGACACTTGTGAAATTTTCCTAGAGATAATTAAAACTCCGCTCATAGGCCAAAGGGAACGGATGACTAGCTTATTGGAACTTGTACATATTGTTGCATGAAGTCCATTATGTGTAGTCAAGAGCGATAGATTTCAACTTCATATGCTTTCTCCGAAAATTTGAGTGAATATATAAATATTTACTTAATAAGGATGAAGTGTGAAACATTTGAAAAGTTTAAAGACTTTCAAGATGAAGTGCAAAATCAATGTAACAAGAAAATAAAGAATTTATGATATGATCATAAAGGAAGATATTTGAGTTATAAAATTTAGCATAACACCTAAGATTTGAGGAATCGTTCCATGGATTTGCGTTTCCCGAAACACCATATGAGTATGGAATAATCGAGATATGCAATGAAACCTTGTTTGGCATGGTAAGATCAAAGGTGTAATTGATAAAACTGTCATTATATTTTAAAGATTAAAGCTTTAGAGACTACTGTTTTTCCACTGAAAAGAGCTCCATCATAATCCGTTGAAATGACACCATATAAATTTATGGTTTGGGATAAAACCCAAGTTGTCCTTTCTTAAACATTGGTATGCTATGCATAAGAAAGATGTTTGCAACCAAAATCGGATGAACATATCTTTGTATGTTATTTGAATAATCGTCGAGTATTCCTCCATAAAACCAAATACAAAAATGTTTGTCGCTTATAATGTCAAGTTTCTTTGAGAAAGGAATTTTCCGTGAAAAGTTAAGTGGGAGGACAATAGAACTTTGATAAGGTTAAAAGAACCTTAGCTATATGTGCAAAGTTGCGCAGCGCTGAAAAGTGTTCCGGAGGCAACGACAATGCTCATGGCTCACGTGCCTTAAAGGTTGTGGTCACGGAGGTCTAAGTTCCTATTGAAACAAGTAGGTCGGGTAACCAATCAAATACCAAGATTTGAGAGTTAAATCATTATTTGACAATAATGATCCGACTACATAGAAAGAAGCGATGATGGGCCCCGACTCCGTCAAATGGTTTGAAGCCATAAAATCCGTGATAGTTCCATATACGAGAGATCAAGCTTGGAACTTGAAAGACCCTCTGAAAAGGTGCAAGACTTTATAGTCGTATTTGGATCTATAAATAAATAGACATGGATGTTTCACATTTATGAAATTATCAACATGTCGGGGAAGAGTTCATGACAATGTTCAAAGAGTTGACTATGACAAGATCTAATCTTTCATTAAGCGATATTTAATCCAGACGGATTAATGTAGCAACCACTACATATAATTTTGTTATGTGGTAGTTGAATAAACAAAACAAGTTCTTATAATAGAATGGTTACCTAGGACGTGTGCATGACACGGTCCAAAGGGTTTTGTTAATTCAAAGGATGCTAAAAGCATATGTAAACTTCAATGGTTGAAGTAAGCATCACGGAGTTGGAATCTTCACTATGATGAAACTGTTAAAAGAGTTTAATTTCATCGAAGATGATGAAGATGCTTGCATTTGCAAGAAATTAAGTGGGAGCGCTAAGACATGTTTCTAATACATTATGTGGAAGACATATTGTTGATTGGAAATGATGTATCTTTTTATTGACATGGGTTAAGAATTTCATCTCGATGAAAGGCTTAGGCAGAACCCGAATATTTGGCATCAATGTCTATATGGATAAATTGAGACGCTAATATGGTTGTGCCAGAAGTACATAGATGAGATATTGAATGAGTTCAATATAGAAACTACAAGAAAGGTTCTTGTAGTACAGGAAGGATTGAATAAAGATTCAAGTATTTTTGATACTTGATATATAAAATCACAAAGAATACTTTATCAATCATGCTGTGATGTGTACAAATCCAGATATATCCTATGCTCTAAATGTTATGAGCGTATACCAGAATGATTCATAAGATGATTATGAGACGATAGTAAAGATATTCTTATGATCTTTTAGAAGAACTAAGAATATATTATTTTGTAGAAGTGACAAATAGATGGTTAGTTCATTGTAAAAGTATTACATTGATACTAGTTTTGTCACAAAGTACAAATTAAGTTTATCTCTATCTAAACTAAGGGTGGCACAATATGATGGAAAATAAGTTCCATAATGTATTTGGATGAGTTCCAAAGTTAAGACATTATGACAGATACTACAACAAAATCTAAGTATATGACTGCTATAATAGCAGCAAAAGAGGGCATTTGTGTCAAAATAGTTTGTTATCAAACTAGGTGTGGTTCACAGTGGGATAGTACTATCAAGATATATTGTACGACAATATTATCAACATGTTTTAACCCCAAGGAACTAAAGGTCTCACCAAAGGACCAAATTTATACAAAGCCATCTTATTAGAGAACGAGTGATGCGTAGAGACGCAAACACATGCAATTACACACGGACCTGAAAGTGTCGGATCCGGAGATCAGTTGACCACTAGTAATCGTGTAAATACAACACCGGAAAGCCATAGGTGTTGAATGCACAAAGGTTTGAAACTAGATTATTGACTCTAGTACAAGTGGAAGACTGTTGGAGATATGCCCAAGAGGCAATAATAATGTGGTTATTATCATAGCTTCATGCTTATGATAAATGTTTACATACCATGCTATAATTGTATTAACCGGAAACATTAATACTTGTGTGATTTGTAAACATAAAAGAGTCCCTAGTAAAGCCTCTTGTTAAACTAGCTTGTTGGTTAATATATGATCATGGTTTCCTGATCATGAACATAGAGATGTTATTAACAATGGGGTCATATCATTAGGAGAATGATGTGATGGACATACTCCTATAGTTAAGCATAGCATAAAGATCAAGTCATTTAATATAGTTCACTTGCTATAAGCTTTCTGATACATAGTAACCTAATTCCTTCGACCATGAGATCATGCTAATCACCATCACCGGAAGGATGCTTTGATGAAATCAAACACCACATCGTAACTGGGTGGCTATAAAGGTGGCATTGAGTGTTCGGAAAGTATGTGTTGAGGCACATGGATCAAGATTGGGATTTGTCCATCCATATGATGGCTAGATATACTCTGGGCCCTCTCGGTGGAATGTCATCCAATTAGCTTGCAAGCATGTGACTGGCTCACAAGGGATCACATATCACGGGAACGAGAAAAGAGTACTTATTGGTAACGAGGTTGAACTAGGTATGTAGAGATACCGACGATCAAAACTCGGATCAGTAAAGTATTGTGAGACAAAGGGAAATTGGTAACGTATGTAAATGGTTCATTCGATTACGAAGTAATCGTAGAAATATGTGGGAGCCATATGAATTTCCAGATTCCTCTATTGGTTATTGATCGGAGAAGAGTTTCGATCATGTCTGCATAATTCACGAACAGTAGGGAGACACACTTAAGGATTCGATGTTGTTTCGTAGATATGAAATGTGAGTAAAGAGACCGAATTTTGTTTGGAGTCTCGGATGGGATCCGGGATATCACGAGGAGATCCGGAATGGTCTAGAGAATAAGATTCATATAAGGAAAGTCCAATTTCAAAGTTCGGGAATGATTCCGGTGTTTTCACCGGAATGTTCTAGAAGGGTCTATAAGGTTCACCGATCTGGAAGGGGAAGGGTACATGGATGTGTCATGACAAAGTGTAATGGTTGCATCATGTCCTAGGTCACTTGGCTGGACACTTGGAAGAGAGAAATCAAACTCTAATTTGAAAGTCAAAAAGGCAGTTTGAAAAAGTCAAATCCCAACATGGTAGCCACACAACCAGGAGGTAGCAGGAGTAGCATCAGGATAAGCACCAGATCAAGCTAGCCACACAACCAACAAGATCAAGCCACAATATCAACAAGTTGCAGCCCCAACAACTCCACTTATTGTGGTGAGTAGTAAAAGACCATCACATGATTTATATGTCTAAGCTAGACAAGCATTCATGAGTTGTCTCATACACAACTTCTCGGAAAAACACCCAAGTGGGGTGAGTCCATCATTGAAGTTTTTCAAACACCAAAAGCAATCAGAAAACTATATAGATCCAACTAGGATCTCAGAACAACCTCATTGATCCTAGCTATCAGGATATATCTTAAATTTCAAGAATGAATATAGCTAAGATCTGAACTTCTAGGAACATCTTTTAAACAGGAGTAGCACCTTAGAATTTCTAGATCTTATGGATCTATATAACTTAATAAGATTACAAATCATTTTTCCCAACTTTAACTCAAGAATCAGTAGCTGGTATCACTACCAGAACAAATACATGAGGAACAACAAGATAAGGACCTAGTCCCTAAACCTCATACCAACATCATAGGCTTTAGGGATTCAGGGAAAGAAGTTTCCACTTATCTCTAATGCCAAGCTAATCTTAAGCTTAAACAAAATCAAGCCAAGTAATAGAACCTAGTATTGTGTGTCATATTAGGATGGTGTCACAATAATAGCTTCTAAACCAAGCAAGTGAAGCAACTAGCTTTCATAGATAAACTCACAGATAACTACAAATCATTTTCCTGATACGAAACACAGGAATCATTTCCAGGAATATACATATACATGACATCATTGTAAGAGACCAATTAATCTCAAACTGTATATGAATCCATAAGCCAACAACTAAAGATACAGTGATTTCATCACTCAAAAATCACTGTCAATAACTAAGTAATGACAGTGGTGAGCTCTCAAATCACTAGAAGCTCCAAGTAATGATTCTACAGTAACATTATCATCTGAACCATATCAAATTAACCAATGGAATCCATATGGTAAGCCACTTGCATCACCAAAGCCAACCATAAGCAGTAGTCCACATAAAACAACCACTCATCATGCTTAGGGATCATCAATACATGATCCAAATCATCAGATATTTAATCAACGGGGGATATGAACCCTAATCAGAACAAAAAACCCTAATTAGGATATGAACCCTAATCAGGACATGACCACTAGCTAGGAGTAGCCACTACAAACCACTATCACAGGATGGCATAGCACAGAGGACACGAGGGGGAAAAGAATAACTTACCAAAGGTTGTTGCTGTGGACGAGAAGAGGACGCAGAGGGCGTCGACGAGCATGGCGGCACGGGGAGCACCCCAAGGGGGCGCTGCGACCCGCACCACGCCGAGGTAGTGACCAAAGCCACACCTGAAGGCGAGGAACACCACCACAGCACACAAGAGCAGCGGCGGCGGCAGTACCAGCACCACCCCAAACCCTAGGGTTCGGGACGGAGCCGATCTGGCCACAGGGGGTCTCCAGGTCGAAATCGAGTTAGACAGGAAGGTAGAGAAGGGTCAAAAACCACCCCATGCATCACGGCGGCGGCTAGGGAGGTCCACGACGGCGTGAATCGCCGGTGGTGGTATCGCCGACCACGGGGTCGGGGGAGAAGAAGAAGAGAGATGAGAACGAGAGAGTCACAGAGAGAGTGTGGGCTAGTTGGGCCAGGACCCTTCAGGGAGTCATTTTGGTTCTGCCCAATTGGGAAAAAACGGTCCAATAAACCCAACACAGCCAGCCCAATCACTTAAGGCAAGTTTTAATAATTAAGAAAAGACCAAAATGCCCCTGAATTTAAATAAATTCTAGAAAATCAAATAAAAATCCAAAAATTATAAATAAAATATTTTTGGATTCACAATAATCCAAGCTATCTAAATCAATTAAGAAATAAAATTTTAGGCATATAATTTTTATCAAGAATTTTATAATATATATTCCTTATGAAATTTTATAAAATTAAAGAAATAAGATAAAAATAAATAAAAATCACTTTTATTAAATACCAATATTGTAGTATTTTAGAAAAATAATAAACAAATAATTTATATATTTTGTTAATAATAATTCTTAAAGGAATTATTAAATAAGTAAAAGTTAAATAAAAGATAAGAAAATAAAGAATACAGTATTCAATAAATGTTAATAATTTATAGTTATAAATTCTTTACTTATGAAAAGAGTTTTATAATTTAAAATACTGGGGGAGAATACACACCAAACTAAATTATGCATAACATTACTTTGCATAATCATTTTGCTTCTTTAAATATTATCCTTACCGGGCAAGACATAGAAGCTCAAGGTCCAGTGCAAGCATCTGACTTCACTACCTTGCAATCACAAGGCAAGTTCGTCACTTGCTCATGTCCTTTGAAGAGTCTTTATCAAGTATTTGCAAATTGTGTGTTATCATCTATATTCCAGAAAAAAAAGAGATATTATTTTCTCAAAATAAATAAATCTTAGATATCGTCCTGAGTGATGATATGCTGGAGCAATATAACTTAGGGTTCTATTTGCAATAATGATGAACAATTAGGGATTAATAACCCATGACATTAGTGATTCTAGCGTTGTATATTATGCGTTAGCCATGAGATTTGGAATGGGACGGAGAAGTCAGCTGTATCCTTTTCCTCTCGTATGGAGGCAATACGACCTTAACGTGACATTGTGATTCCTTGTGCGGATCCAATGTATGGGTGGGCACCCTTAAGTCCCACACTTTTGGTGTCTAGATTATCTATGAATAGTGTTTAAGGATATAGTCCATTTAAATGGTACTCGTCTAGGCATCACCAGGTCATAGAGTCTTCGAGAACTCATCAGGGTTTTAGCCTACCCGAAAGGGGGCTTAACGGAGGTGAGCCGGACCCGAAGGATCACGCAGACATATGAGGTCACGGAGAGGGCAGTGATTGGCTTGGACCAACTACTGGGCCCCCCATCAAGGAATTGTGGACGGGAAAGTACGCCCGGTTGTGCAACAAGGAGTTGATATCTCATGGGTGAAGTAACGCACCTCTGCAGAGTGTAAGAATTGTAACTTGTTACTCCTTGTTCCGGGAAGGAGCTACGAACGCGGAAGGAAAGGAACTCCATGAAAGTTCGGGTCAACCTGTGAAGGCTGATGGTCATAGATTTTCATAATAAAATCAATCTTTGAAGAAAGATTTACAAAAGCTGCATAGTGCCAAGGACTTATAGTCTGAGGTGGTAGTTAGAGCATCAAACTTCCCACCTTGCATATAATGAACTTGCTAGGTAACGCTGTAACTCATCCTTTCCTTTGAATCCTTGCTTAGACTCTAAGAATTCCGAAGATACTCCAATGTATGCAACTCAGAGCCAGGAGGAGGTCTTCTATGAAGATCCCAACCTGTATGGAGTCGTAGAAGGGGAGGACTACGATATCGTCTACGGAGGAGAGTTCCAAGAGTCTGAATAATTACTATAGTTCTAGGAGCCACTTGAGCCGAGCAACATGAACAATATATAGCAATAAGTTGTTGAGCTCAATTTGGAGTTTAAGTTTTCACTTTGAAACTTCCGCTGAAACACTTATATTTTGGTTTGTAAGTTGAATCTTTTGGAAGTCTTGAACTTCTAGTATTGTAATAATAATAATGTGTGTATGTTTGTAATATGGACCCATAATGTTTCTGTTGTACCACTTTGAGGGATGTGATATTTACGGAATGGTGTTCTGTGGATGTCATGTCAAAGACTATAGTGTACTACACATGCAGTGTTATGCTGGGTCACCGCACGATGGTTCTCAGATCGACGACGGGAGGCTGGCACAACCAAGGGAGGGGTGAGGGGTGTTATCCAAGGTGGGCATGTCTCCATTGGTTTCGACGATGGCGTGCGCCTGAGAGCTTCTCCGCTGAACATAACATGCATGGGCGCTAGATTCGGGCCAGGCGAGCCTAGATCTGGCGATCTCTCGACAGACTTGTTGGGGGTTCTATGGGGTGTGACCTCCACATGACATAGAGGAACCATGTGTTGTCCCCTTCGTTGCATTCTAGCTACCTACGTGCGGATGGGATCTAGGCAAGGTGGGCCTAAATCTCGCGCAGGTATCACCCCATATGTGTCGATGGGCATGTAGTGTCTATGCACACCACACCGTGTGTGTGCAAGAACCTGGATACCGGGGCAGCAACCCTGGAAGGTGGACTTCATGCGTGACTCTTTGACGAGTGATGTGGCGGTGATGATGTTCTTTCTTTGGCTATGAGGATGGTGGGAAGGGAGTGGCGAGGGATCCTAGTGTTGGCGGCGCTTTGGCCAAGGCGGCCTCCGGATTGCATCCTAGCAATAATGCTACACTTATGGGCTGTTTTTTTTTTTGGAAAATCTGAGTTACGGGATGACGTGGGAATCACATATTGATTATGGTTTCCTTAAAGCATGGAAAGGAAAATATTTGCACCACTCGGCAACCTCTACCTGGTCTCGTACAACTTCTCCATAAGTAAAATTCCATTGATGTAGCATTATTGGCGTCCTAGAGGCCTGGCTTGGTGACAACGGGTGGTCCAAGGTACCGGGTTGTGGTGTGAAGGTTTTTCGAGATGAAATCTCACCTCTTTGGCGCCAGTGACGACGATGTCCGTGGGTGTTGTAACCCTCTTGGGGATGCCATTGTGGTTACCTTTCCCGCCGCTAGGGCTCCAGGTGAAAGCTCTTGACCGCCTTGGTCTCGAAGACGACGACGTATTGTCGTGGAGTTTCAGTGCCTTTAGTTCTCATTCCCATGTCATTGATGGGCAGGTTCGAGACCTGTCTTGAAGCACTTTTTGGCGCTGGCGTGAGACACTCTTAGTGGCCCCTGTCTTGTATATATATGACTATGTCTTCACCATTCTTCGTTCTAGTTGTCCGCTGGCCCAAAGGAAGAGGGTAGGTGGCCCTTTTAGCGGGTGTGGTGCGATTATGTCTAGTAGTTTCACAAGGAGACGTGATGGCATGTCCGGTTAGTAGTCTTGGGTGCTTCACCCGGGTGTGGCTACTCCCATACTTTTTCTTTTGTCTTTGATCTGCTTTGTAAGAGTTTTCCACATCACTTTGTATCGGTTCAGCCGCGTGACTTTATTTATAAACCGGAACGGAAGCTTGTTACACTCTGCAAGATGCCCATCGGGTAGTTACACTGCAAGCAACTTGAGGAGCCATAACTGTCTACACGTCCCTGAAGATCCCATTTTCAGAAAGCAGAGATTTCCCAGTTCCCTCACGCCAAGTCGTGCTCTCTCTCCCTCCCTGACAGCCTGACTGTTCGATCAATCGGCAAGCGACGCAGATGCTCCCAGATCTTTCTCACCCCGTGATAATTAAGTAGCACTCGATCAATACCAGTGCAGCGACCATTGGCATCTCCTGCCTGCACTGCAAGAACTTTCCACGAAAGCGGAGGAGGAAAGAACTTGCCTGTTTCGTGCACCTGCAGCTAGCAGCTAGCAGCATGCCGCGTTCGTCGCTCACCTCCCCTCCCCGCGTGCGTGAATGTTGCAAGGAATCGGATTAAAGCGCGCGCGGTGGCCACCCAATTGGCAGGAGGAAAGCGTAGCCTTTTGAAGGGCATCAAAAGCTGATGGGGAAAGGAAACAAACTTGCATGCCAACGGGCAGCAACCAGTACAGCTCTGGTAGCTAGCTCCCATCTCTGTCTCGATCGGCCGGCCACGGTACTGGACACTGACCGATCAACGTCATTTCCCTTTCGTTGTCGACTTCCGTGCCACCGTCGTTGATCATGAAGGGTGGGTGGGTGTGGGTAGTCGGAGGGACAACCGCGAGGGCGAGACCTTGCCGGCGGTTGTACAAGGGCCTTGGTCCGGCGGCTTTGGTTTGGAATCTCAGAGTCCAGGTTCAGATTGCATGGAACATTCATAACCGTTTTGACTGAATTAATCGCCGGCGGCATTGTGAAGTTATAAGCTTGGTCAGCTCAATTGTCCCATGTTTTGCCTCCTGTGGGTTCCAAATGTGTCCAAATCTGATGCAGGAGGTGGCCAAAGCATGTCAAGCCTTTCAGGACAAGCGGTCGACTAATTGATTTGGTCAACAGGAACTTCCTTGACCTGAACATGCCTTCTATCAGGGAAACTGAAAACCTTTCTTATTGATGTGAGCATCAAGTTTTGGGGTAGCTTACCACCTATACCATGTGGTTTCATCTGAACATCTGTATTGTGATTAACTATATATCGCAGGATATCAATGCCATTGAATTCGTTCATGCCGCTGCAACCTGCTATGACCAATTTCCAAATGAGTGAACTGGCGTCTCATTTGCTTTGGACACTGCCACATGGCTATCCCTTTCAACTACCTAGCGTCACTATTCACCACGCTTAAATTATCTTTTTCACCGTATGGGGAAAGATACATTTTAATCATTGTGGTAACCTCCTGCCTGTCTCTGGAAAACGACAGTTTCCTCTCCGCTGCTATATACTAGTACCATCTTCAGTAATTTGCTGGAATGCAGGGAGCATATATAGTCTTTTTTTTCGTGCATCTAGTGCACAATATATCTTGGTTAGTACACATCTTTGCTTATTTTGAGAAACGGATGGACTGACCGAAGTTTTTTTGTATGGTTTTCTAGCTCAACGAGGACCTTAAATGACCCTAGGATTCAATCTTGCAGCCCTTGCTCCGCGAAAACTTCAGTTATACCTGCCCGAAGCTAGTCAAGCGTATGATTTCGTATCATACAAATACCTGAAGCTAATTTGCCTGACAGGACGATGTCACGGGAATAAAAAAAATTAGAAGATGAAGGTCCCGTTAGTATAATTTTTGTGGTACATACGATGGGATTGCCAAAGGAATAAGTGGAATTGACAGGGTAATAACTGGCGTGCCTTTTGCCATCAGAATGAAACACTTAAGCACCTACGTTTTGAATTAAAAAAGAAAGAAATAGTTAAACACCTGGATTTTTTAATAAGCAGCTTTGTCCATTATTCAAGTTGCGTCAACCTTGTATCAACAAAACTCTGTTGCAAAAGTATTTGGCAAATTGACTACGGGAAATTCTACCACCATATGAAAAGCGGCAGCCATATGCTGGACATTATGCGTCTGCACAAATGATGTTTTTTTTTATAAAAAGGAGTATCCTTCTACTTTGCATTTTTTTTTTGCTCGTGCACATACCGGCTACGCGCTTGGAGCCAATTGCAGCGACCAGAGCATACGGAACACTTCATGTGGGCATGTTGTCAACTGGAGCGAGCAACCAAGGAGGTTTTCCGCCATGGATGGTGGCCTGATATATGTATTGGTATTCCATTGTCTTAGTCTGCTTTATTCTATGTGTCGCATGTTAAGAGTTTATGATAACAAGATTATTTATTATGTTATAGGTGTGTACATGTACTTCCTCCATTTCAAAATATAAGATGTTTTAGGTTTATTAAAAAAATGTATCTAGACTTCTTTTTTGTCTAGATTCACTACAAACCAGAGTGAACCTATATACTAAAAATAGTCTAGATACATTTTCTACACAAAACTAAAACATATTATATTTTAAAACGGAGGGAGTAGAGGCGAGTGTAACTCTGCTGGTTGTATTGTCTTGATGCGAACTATTCAGTTAATTAAAGTTCCATTCATAAAAAAAATATGGAAACCACAAACTTGGAATGTAATGAACGACTGAATGGTATAGGGCATGCAAACTAGAAAAATAATCATCAACCAAAGAGTGTTTGATACACTACCAGAACAAACCAAAACAAGAAGCTTAAGTGCATGTAAGTTTTCCTCATAAATATAGTGCATAGAAATAAATGATGTACATAGAAAAGGTTCTACGGATTCAAATCCTATAGAATCTAAACTTATTCTTTTAGGGAATATAGATATTAAACTTAGCCATGTCAAGCTTACACGGTGGCGTTGGGAGTCCTGCAGACAAGAGGGTTTCCTCGAAACACGGTTTTTACCCGCTTTATAAATAAAGCCACCATCCAAACAAAGTTTACAATCCAAGACCAAAAAACAAAGGTCCGCTACGGCCAACAACATAGACAAACCCAAAGAAAGAAAACAAAAAAGCTCTCGAAAGCGCGAGGCGCTCATCGATTGGAAGAGGTGGAGATCCAACACGCTGTCTGCAGTAGTTGTCAGAGCATGTCATCCAGCCTCTCCCTATCCTGCTGCCTATGTAGCGGGCAACCTTCAGGGGACAATCATAATCATGATCACAATCTTTGTAACATATATATTTTTGCCGTTATAGTGATTTATAGTAGACGTATGATCTGGACATTGCCGTCGGATCTGAACCTAGGTAACTCACATGCATCGCCGTCCCGAAGATCCACCCGCCTTACGCCTCCTTCTTCCCTCGCCAAGAAGTATCCCTCATAGCATACTTGTTGGAAAACCTACGAGACTCTTGCTAGAAATCCTGTGCAGCAAAGCAATCCATTTTTTTTGGAGGATTCATTTCCTTGAAGAAAATGAACTCTATAGAAAAATTAGTACAAATTTGAATTTTTAAAAAAAAATCAAGAATCCTTTGAACCAAAGAGGCCCTAACGGGTAAAACTATCTAAAAACTAGTAAAAAAAAATTTAAAGCCCCACTACACCGGACCAAATTTGTAGTGAGAACTGAATCGGATTATTTGTCATGGACGCATAAAGTGGTTAGGTTCATACAACAAATTTGTAGTTTGAACAAGATTTAACGTCTGGTGAGATCCTAGATGAAAGTTCTCTCTTGCTCCGCTAATCTCATAGTTCAAACATAAACTTACACATATGCTATCCGTAAACCCTAAATCCTAAATTTTACCCAGTTTTATTTTTTAAACTAGTTGAGGAAGAATTTGCAAAGTTAATAAAACCGGGTGAATGAATTTTCCATCTCTAGGCGAAAAGGCTATCATCTCCTTCTAGATAAATTCCTAATTCTTCTTTTGAAGCTTCCACTCTTGCACAAAGTTCTTACTTTGATAATTCAAAATTCGTGGAGTATCTTTACTGACGATACCCCACGTACACATGTTATCTGCAGATACACCACTGCTCCGTTTTCTGAATTTCAAACACATCATCTGCTGCTCCTTAGACCCTTACCGTAATTCCGTTCCAATTAAGATGCAAGTTCTGGACCATTAGTGATATTTGGGAAGAATAATAACTTGTATATTGTGTAGAGATTACAGAGGTATATATCGTTGGAATTTTGGCCCAAATATTCTAGCCCATTTTCTATTTCAATAATTCCTGAAAATCCTAGAGGCCCATGTGGCCCATTCATGCAAGACAAGAGGTGGGACAAATGTTTAGTCCCACATTGCTAGTTGAGTGGAAGTTGGACCAGCTTATAAGGTGAGCTCTTCTACCACTTGGTAAAAGGATGAGAAGGAGAAGGAGAGAGTTCCACACGCGCGCTCCTCCTCCTCCTCCTCGCTCGCCTCGCCACGCCACGCCACGCCACGCCACGCCACGCCACGCCACGCGGGTTGGTATATGAACAGATATACGAAGGTTATTTTGCCTGCCACGCATGAATGGTATATGAACAGATATACGAAGGTGTAACGGCGCCTGCTCGTTTCATCTTCCGCACCGTCTGCCTTCTCCTCTGCGCCTATAAGAGAGAGAGGTTGCGCCTCCTCTCAGTTGTGCTGTTACACATCCTTTGCCTCGAGTAGGCCTCCGAGACCCCGCTGCTTCGAGTCCTGTACGGGAGAAGGGCGATAAGGTTTTTGGGGAGCGCTATCAGCGCGACTACTGGCTTCGTCACGGACTCCCTCACAGATAGCGACGTCTTCCCGACGAGGACTTCTTCCCCGACATCAGCACCCTCTTCCTCGACGACATGGCCAATGACGGTTCCAACGCCGGCGGTTCTACTTCTGCTACTGCCGTGTACATCTTCTGTCTCAATCTTGTTTTGTTTTTATCCAGAGTTTTATGCCTTGCAGTTTGTTTGGCTATATGCCTTAGTTTGTATCCGTTATTTAGCATTATTAGTATATTACCTATTATTCTAGTCATGTTTTATCTAGCGTTTATTATGGATAATTCGCTTGGTAAATTGCTCTATTTCTCAACAATCCAAAAACCTTATTTCAGGCAATTTGCCCCAAGCGGCTTTGTTGCTTCTATGAAGCCACCTATGTTTGAAGGTGTGAATTACAAACGGTGGCGTGCGAGAGCGATGCTCAGTTTCGCACCATGAGCTGCTATAACGCCATCTATGGCGCACTTGAGGGAACTTAATCCCTTTCGAAGAGGCGTTCCAAAAACTTGATACTACTTTCAAGGCTGCCTTGATCAGCATCCTTGGCGACAATATTGTCGATTCATATCTGTCATTTAGCAATGGCAAAGATATGTGGGATGCGCTCGAGAGAAAATTTGGAGTCTCTGATGCTGGCAGTGAACTGTATGTCATGGAACAATTCTATGACTATAAGATGATTGATGACCGCTCCATTGTGGAGCAGGCTCATGAGATACAGTCACTTGCCAGGGAGCTTGAGCACTTCACTTGTGTGTTACCGGACAAGTTTGTTGCCGGAGGCATCATTGCCAAACTTCCCCAGTCATGGAGGAATTTTGCTACTTCTCTGAAGCACAAGAGACAAGAGTTCTCCGTGACGGATCTCATTGGGACTCTTGATGTGGAAGAGAAGGCAAGAGCAAAAGACACACGTGCTCGAGGTACCGAGGGAGGTTCTAATGCCAACCTGGTACAGAAAAGGAACTTCCAGCCTTACAAGTTCAAGAACAAAGGCAAGTTTGATGACAAAGGAAAGTTCGATGGAAAGAACAAGGCCTCACAGTCTACCAGCTTCAAGAAGAAGACTGATAAGAGGAAAGGTGCTTGTCATGTGTGCGGTGATCCTAATCATTGGGCTCCTGCTTGTCCCAACCGTTTGACAAGCGCCAAGATGGGAAGAGCAAAGGCGCTAATGTTGTCATGGGCGACGTTGAGATGAAAGATGTTGGGTATGGTATATTACCTCTTGTTCTTTCATTATGTCATTCTCTGATTGGTGGATTGACACGCGCTAATGTACATGTCTGCTTACGATATTTCCATGTTTTCTTCATATCAGTCGAGGGACTCAAACCGTGGATGGGGAGCTCGCATGCTTCATTCATGGTGTTGGTACGGTCGATCTGAAGTTCACTTCGGAAAGACTGCGCTCAAGAACGTGCATCATGTTCCCTCAATAAATAAAAATCTTGTTAGCGGATCTCTTCTGTGTCGAGATGGCTACAAGATTGTATTCGAGTCCAATAAATTTGTAATTTCGAAGTATGGAACTTTTATTGGTAAAGGCTATGAATGCGGAGGCTTGTTCCGCTTATCTCTGTCAGACATTTGCAATAAAGTTGTTAATCATATTTACAAAAATTTTGAATCAAATGTCTGGCATTCTCGTCTTTGTCATATTAATTTTGGTTGTATGACGCGGCTAGCCAAAATGAATTTAATCCTTGATTTCTCAACTGTTAAGGGATCTAAGTGCCAAGTCTGCGTGCAAGCTAAACAACCTCGCAAGTCACATACGACTGCAGAAGTGAGAAATTTAACACCACTAGAGCTCATACATTCTGATCTTTGTGAGATGAATGGTGTATTGACAAAAGGTGGAAAGAAATATTTCATGACTTTGATCGATGACTCTACGAGATATTGTCATGTGTATCTTCTGAAATCAAAAGATGAGGCTTTGAGTTTCTTCAAAATCTATAAAGCTGAGGCAGAAAATCAACTTGATCGAAAGATTAAGAGGCTTAGGTCTGATCGTGGTGGAGAGTATTTTTCCAACGAGTTTGATTCCTTTTATGCGAACATGGTATAATTCATGAGAGGGCCTCCTACTCACCCCAGTCAAATGGAGTAGCCGAAACAAAGAACCGTACTCTAACAGATTTGGTTAACGCCATGTTAGACACATCGGGTCTTTCTAAGGAATGGTGGGGGGAGGCATTATTGACCGCATGTCATGTTCTAAACCGAGTTCCCACAAAGAACAAAGAAATTACTCCATTCGAAGAATGGGAGAAGAAAAGATTAAAACTCTCTTACTTACGCATTGGGGGTTGTTTGGCAAAGGTTAATGTACCAATCCCAAGAAGCGCAAGCTTGGACCAAAACCATTGATTGTGTTTTTCCGGGCTATGCTTTTCATAGCATTGGTTATAGATTCTTGATAGTGAAATCAAGCACGACATTCATGTCAAGATAATCATGGAGTCGATCGACTTTCTTTGAGGATATCTTTCCAATGAAGGATAAACCTAACTCATCAAATCCGAGATACCTAGTTCATCTAATCAGAATTTGCTATATTCTCGAACCTACCATTCCGATTGAACACTTTGAAAGTCCTAAGGAGGATGATAATGAAATTCCTAAAAGGAGCAAGAGACAAAGGACTGCAAAGTCTTTTGGTGATGATTTCATTGTGTACCTTGTGGATGACACTCCCACTTCCATTTCAGAAGCTTATGCATCTCCTGATGCTGACTACTGGAAGGAAGCTGTTCATAGTGAGATGAATTCCATCTTAGCTAATGAAACATGGGAGATCACTGATCGTCCTTATGGGTGCAAACCTGTAGGATGCAAATGGGTGTTCAAGAAGAAACTAAGACCTGATGGTACTATTGAGAAGTACAAGGCAAGGCTTGTGGCCAAGGGTTATACCCAAAAAGAAGGTGAAGACTTCTTTGACACTTACTCACCTGTAGCAAGGTTGACCACCATTCGAGTACTACTTTCTCTGGCTGCCTCACACGGTCTTCTCGTTCATCAAATGGACGTTAAGACGGCTTTCCTAAATGGAGAGTTGGATGAGGAAATTTATATGGATCAACCAGATGGTTTTGTAGTAAATGGTCAAGAAAGAAAAGTGTGCAAGCTACTGAAGTTTTTGTATGGTCTTAAACAAGCACCTAAGCAGTGGCATGAAAAATTTGATAAAACCTTAACCGCTGCAGGCTTTGTTGTAAACGAAGCTGACAAGTGCGTATACTATCGCCATGGTGGGGGTGAGGGAGTCATCCTTTGTTTGTATGTTGATGACATACTGATTTTCGGAACCAACCTTAATGCAATTAAGGAGGTCAAAGATTTCTTATCTCGTTCCTTTGAGATGAAGGATCTGGGAGTAGGCTGATGTCATCTGAACATCAAGCTATTGAGAGATGATGATGGTGGGATTACATTGCTTGTCCACTATGTGGAAAAGATCTTGAGTCGTTTTGGGTATAGCGGCCAATTTTCTCCTACACCATATGATCCTAGTGTGTTGCTTGAAAGAATCGAGGAAATGCTAGAGACCAACTAAGATACTCTCAAATTATTGGCTCGCTTATGTATTTAGCTAGTGCCACGAGACCGACATCGCCTTTCTTGTAAGCAAACTCGGTCGATTTGTCTCAAATCCGGAGATGATCACGGCATGCTCTTGAGAGAGTTATGCGATATCTAAAAGGCATCATGAGCTATGGCATACACTATACCGGGTATCCAAGGGTACTAGAGGGTTATAGTGATTCAAATTGGATATCCGATCTTTGAGATAAAGGCCACGAGTGGATATGTTTTCACACTTGGTGGTGGCGCTTTCTTGGAAGTCTTGCAAGCGCACCATCTTAACGAGGTCAACTATGGAAGCAGAACTCACAACACTAGACACGGCCCTTTGTTGAAGCAGAGTGGCTTCGTGAACTCTTGATGGACTTACATGGCTGAAAAACCTATACCCGCAATTCCAATGAACTGTGATAATCAAACTGTGATTATTAAGGTGAACAGTTCTAAGGATAATATGAAGTCCTCAAGACATGTGAAGAGGAGATTGAAATCTGTCAGGAAAATGAGAAACTCCGGAGTTATTGCATTGGATTATATCCAAACATCTAAAAACTTGGCAGATCCCTTCACAAAGGGTCTATCACGCAACGTGATAGAAAATGCATCAAAGGAGATGGGTATGAGACCCACAATTTGAGCTTTCCATAGTGGTAAACCACTCTATGTGATCGGAGATCCCGTGAATTATAATTGGGAAACAAGCTGTTGGTTAGCTGAGAGTAAAGTATCCCTACTTTAATAAACACCACTCCATAAAGATGCAATACTTTCCTATTCTGCATGGCAGGTTGATTTATTATCTTAATGTGTTCTAAGTGGCTTATCCTAAGCAAAGATGTTGTCTGCGAACATCTTTTGAAGAACACACCTATATGAGTCTCGATCATAAAACGTCGCAGCCTATGAGAGTAGGGTGCTCTCTAATAAACTCATGAAAGGTCATGGAGTATGACGATAAGCTCCACCTGGGAAGTCCCACTATCCCAAAGATCGGTCAAGACTTCGTTTGAAGCTAGATTGCAGCAAACTTGCAGTTCAAGGCATAGTCCATCGTACAAGTTGCAACCTAGTGTAGCATAGAATTCTAGGTGGAAGTTCAACTTAGGTCTCCACTATAGTACCGGTATATAAAGTGTTTTGGAACCAAAGGCAGATTACATGTGCCTGCGGGATGCAGTGGGGATTGTTGGAATTTTGGCCAAAATATTCTAGCCCATTTTCTATTTCAATAATTCCTGAAAATCCTAGAGGCCCATGTGGCCCATTCATGCAAGACAAGAGGTGGGACAAATGTTTAGTCCCACATTGCTAGTTGAGTGGAAGTTGGACCAGCTTATAAGGTGAGCTCTTCTACCACTTGGTAAAAGGATGAGAAGGAGAAGGAGAGAGTTCCACACGCGCGCTCCTCCTCCTCCTCGCTCGCCTCGCCACGCCACGCCACGTCACAGCAGCGCCATGGTTATGGGAATCTCGCCGAGCCGAGCTTTATTTTGAACAGATATACGAAGGTGTAACGTTTGCTTTGAATGAACGTTTAATACGAAGGTGAAACGTCTGCTTTGAATGGACGTTTAATACGAGTTAAATGCGCCTGCTCGTTTCATCTTCTGCGCCTTCTCCTCTGCGCCTATAAGAGAGAGAGGTCGCGCCTCCTCTCAGTTGTGCTGTTACACATCCTTTGCCTCGAGTTCCAGAGCACTGCGCTACTTTCATCTTCCCCATATCGTCTTGCAGCGTGCGAGCCGGGACAAGATGAGCCTCGAGACCCCGCGCTTCGAGTCCCGTCGGGAGAAGGGCGATAAGGTTTTTGGGAGCGCTATCAGCGACCATCGCTTCACGGACTCCCTCACGAATAGCGTCTTCCCGACGAGGACTTCTTCCCGACATCGCACCCTCTTCCTCGGACATGGCCAATGACGGTTCCAACGCCCGGTTCTACTTACATCTGCCGTGTACATCTTCTGTCTCAATCTTGTTTTGTTTTTATCCAGAGTTTTATGCCTTGCAGTTTGTTTGGCTATATGCCTTAGTTTGTATCCGTTATTTAGCATTATTAGTATATTACCTATTATTCTAGTCATGTTTTATCTAGCGTTTATTATGGATAATTCGCTTGGTAAATTGCTCTATTTCTCAACATATATGTGGGCCAAAACCAGCTAGGGTTTAGAGCCAAACCGATCTAAGAGTCCAAACTGATTACAACAAGAATAAATCGCTAATACCCCCTCCAGTGGCAACGTCTGGCTCGACGACGTTGAGACTGGACCGAATATCGCAGAAGGGTGCAGTAGGTAGCCCCTTTGTGAAGATGTCGACAAGCGAGCCGGTCGGGATG
Source organism: Avena longiglumis (assembly GCA_030063025.1). Classification (NCBI taxonomy): domain Eukaryota; kingdom Viridiplantae; phylum Streptophyta; class Magnoliopsida; order Poales; family Poaceae; genus Avena; species Avena longiglumis. Next base: position 183,311,765 of record CP125974.1, on the reverse strand, counting down.
CGTGAAGAACGCGAACCTCGCCGAGAGCCACCTTCTCGCGGACAAAATGAATATCTATCTCAATGTGCTTGGTTCGACGATGTTGAACGGGGTTGCTGGCCATGTAGACGGCAGATATATTGTCACAGTAGACAATGGTGGCACGCTTAAGTGGTCGATGAAGCTCGGCAAGAAGTTCATGAATCCAGACGGCTTCGGCGACAGAGTGTGCAACAACTCTGTATTCGGCTTCAACAGAGGACCTGGAGACCGTGACCTGCCTTTTAGATGACCAAGAAACAAGATTATCCCCAAAATAAACACAAAAAACCGGATGTGGATCATCGAGTGTCGGGGCAACCAGCCCATTCTGCATCAGAATAAGCTGTCATTCTTGTTGGAGAGGAAGAATTGATGAGAAGACCATGGTCAAGAGTTCATTTGAGATAAAGAAGAATGCGTTTGAGATGAGAGAGATGAGGAACACGAGGATCATGTATGAAAAGACAGTCTTGTTGAACAGAGTACGATATTTCTGGACGTGTTAAAGTAGCATACTGGAGAGCACCAGTGAGACTGCGATAGAAAGTAGGATCAGAGACAGGTTCACCATCGGCAGAAAGTTTAGAACCAACATCAGCAAGTGTACGGGAAGGCTATCAATCAGTCATCCCGACGTGAGAGAGTAAATCAAGAATATACTGACGCTGAGAAAGAAAAAGAGAGGTGGGAGTACGAGAGGCGGTGACACCAAGAAAATGATGTAGAGGTCCGAGATCAGTCATAGAAAATTCAGTATGAAGAGACAAGATGATTTGTTGTAAGAAGGAGTCGGAGGAGGCAGTGAGAACAATGTCGTCAACGTAAAGGAGAATATAAGCCGTGTGTTCGTGGGAATGAAAGAGAAATAGAGAAGAGTCAGATTTTGAAGGAGTGAAGCCGATGGTTTGAATGAAAGAGGCAAAGCGATGAAACCAGGCGCGAGGAGCCTATTTTAGACCATACAGAGACTTGTGAAGGAGACAGACAAAATCAGGAGTGGAGGAGTTCTCAAAACCGGAGGGTTGTTGACAGTATATAGTTTCGTTGAGAGTGCCATTAAGAAAAGCATTTTTGACATCAAGCTGGTGAATGGGCCAGGAAGAAGAAACAACAAGACTAAGAACTATACGAATGGTGCTGGGTTTGACGACAGGAGAAAAGGTTTCATCGAAGTCAATCCCATGCTGCTGGGAGAAACCACGACATACCCAACGAGCTTTATAACGAGCGAGAGTGCCATCCGAGTGAAATTTATGACGGAAGACCCATTTACCAGAAACAACATTGGCGCCGGAGGGTTTGGGAACGAGAGACCATGTGTTGTTTTGGAGAAGAGCATCAAATTCCTCACGCATAGCAGAATGCCAGAGAGGGTTGAGAAGAGCACGTTTGTAGGTTGTTGGAATTGGGGAAATAGGTGTGGTAGTGGTGGTCGCAGGAAGATTTAGAAGGTGACGAGGAATGTGAAAACCTCGTTTGCCTCGAGTACACATAACGTGATCGTTCTCGGTAATGGTTGTGGGAACAACATTGGGAGGAATCGGAGGTGGTGTTGGCGGGGGGTAATATGGTGTGGAGGAGGTGAGAGAGCTGTCGAACGGTGGAGGGGAGAACTCTGTCGCGGCAGAGGAGACAGGGAGAGATGCTGCCGTGGTAGAGGAGGGTGTGAGCGCTGCCGCGGCAGAGGAGAGAGGGGGCGTGGCTGCCGCGGTAGAGGAAGAGGGCTGGTGCCGCAGGAAAAACAGAAGGGGTCTCTGCCATGGCAGAGCGCACGACAGCGATGATGACGGGAGGGTTGGTGTTATGGGCGGTGGTAGTTTGGGGGTGGTTTGGTGGGTGGCAGCATTGGCGATGGTGTAGGTAAAGGTGTGTTCGTCGAAGATAACATGACGGGAGGTGAGAAACCGACCAGAAGAGGGATCGAAACATCGGTATCCCTTGTGATCACTAGAGAGACCAAGGTAAATGCACGATAGAGAGCGAGGTGCAAGTTTATGGGGATAAGTAGAGGTGGTGTTGGGAAAGCATAAACAGCCAAAGACACATAACATGGAGTAGTCCGGAGAGGTGAGAAAAATAGATTGGTAAGGAGTGTATAGAGGGCATGTTTTGGTTGGACGAACGTTGATGAGAAAGGTGGCGACATTGAGAGATTCTACCCAAAAGGGTGGAGGAAGAGAGGCCTGAATTAGGAGCGTGCGGAGAATATCATTGATGGATCGAAGAGAGTGTTCAGCTTTGCCATTTTATTGGGAGGTGTAAGGACAGAAAAAACGAAGAAGAATGCCGTGAGAGAGAAAGAAGTTGCGATTTTTGGTGTTATCAAATTCACGTCCATTGTCACATTGGATGAAACAGATAGGAAGACTAAAGTGAGTATGAACATAATTTTGTAAATTTTTGAAAGACGGTGTGGACATCAGATTTTGCACGGAGAGGAAAGTCCATATGTAATGAGAATAATCATCAAGAATGATGAGATAATATTTAAAACCAGAAACACTAGGCACAGGAGATGTCCATAAATCACAGTGTAATAATTCGAAAGGAAAAGAGCTATGCGTGGATGAAGTGCTAAACGGTAATCGAACATGTTTGCCACACTGACAGGCATTACAATCAGAGGAATCATGAGGAGAACTAATACTAGGGATACAAAATTCCTGAAGTAACGAAGACAGCGTGGCTTTATTTGCATGCCCTAGTCGACGATGCCAAAGTCCAACAGAAGCAATCATGGCAATAGGTGTAGAGGTGGGCGCGCCATGGAGAGGATAGAGATCCCCGGAGCTATTGTACCGGGGGAGAAGCTTCCCCGTTTGAAGATCCTTCACAGATAAACCAAAGGGATCAAACTCAAGAGAGACACGATTATCAATGGTAAATTTGCGAACAAATATGAGATTTTTAATTAAAGAAGGTGCTAAAAGAATTTGACGAAGAAGAAATTGAACATGTGGATGCGATATATAGGAATCACCGGTGCCGGAGATGGGAATAGAATATCCTTCACCAATGGTAATGGAAGAAAAGGGCGAATAAGAACAAGCTGATAGAAAATCCAAATTCAAAGACATGTGGGAGGAAGCACCAGAATCAAAAAATCCAATCTGTACCTTCGATGTTATTGAGGGTAAAATTGTTCATGGCAGCTATGAAGGCGGCCTGGTCCCAGCTTGGTGTAGAAGGCGATGACGATGGCCCGGTCACGGTTGACGAAGATGCGTACATGTACGACGAAGCCGAAGGAGGGCCATATATGTAAGGTGGTGCCGCGTAGCTGGGGTACGAAGCCTGAGCGATGTACACCTGTGTAGGGGGTCGAGGGCTGAGAAGTCCAGGAGAGCCGGTGGGCGGACGGAGGACGGAGTTCCAAGTCGGTGGATCGCCGTATGATGCAGGAGCCGTCCACGGCATGGACCAGGCCTGGACCATACCGGTCCAGGGATCGTGCTGGTGGCGCCAAGTTGGTGCAGCAGGGGGCGCCGTCGGAGGGGGGAGCGGCGGCGGGGGCCGGTAGATGGGATTCTTTCCGCGGTAGTTGGGGCTAGGGCGCCCGGCGATGTGATTTTTCCCTGAATTTGCTTGCCGCATGGGAGGAGCTGCCACGGCAGGCGCGGACGCGGGCGGCCGTGGGGTGGCGACGAAGACGTGGTGGCGCGACTCCCGGTTCTGACGAGTGCGATCTGCACTTTGAAGGATCGACCGAACCTCGGCGAAAGTGGGGCGGGGCCGCATCAGAGGTATGAACGAGGCCTGCTTGTCGAAGTCCTCGCTAAGGCCAATGAGGAGGATGTTGATGAGTGGCCGATCTTCAATGGGATCACCGAGTTCGCGGAGTTCGTCAGCGATGGAGGAGAGACGCTGACAGTAGACGCCCACGGGAGAGGTGCCTTGGACGATGTTGCGAAGCTCGATGTTGAGGGCGTTGACGCGGGAGTCGATGTTATCCTGAAAGAGCTGACGAAGGGCCGCCCAAAGAGCGGCGGCGGACGAGGCGGTGCGGTAGACGAGATGGAAGATCTTGGTGGAGACGCGCGTGTAGATCCATTGGATGATCGCTAGATCATCCTTGACCCAACGAGGGTCATCGGGGCGAGGTACGCAATCTGTGGCGACGTGATGAAGAAGATTGCAGCGCCCCAGGTGAACTTCGAACAGATGGCGCCAATGATAGTAGTTGTGGGCTGAGAGATCAAGGGTAATGGTGATGAAGGGAGATATATCTGTGATCGTGTCGGTGAACGACATGGTGGCTAGGGTTTGGGTGGTGGTGACGCCGGCGGAGTAGAGGTCTGGCCGGTGTGAAGGGGGACTAGGGTTTGAGAGGAAGAAGAGGAGGAGGAGGAGGAGGGTGCGCGGCTGGAATTCCCTTGAGGGAGAAGAGCCAGTGGCATGGCGAAGGTAGGGTGGGCGGAGCCATGCCAGGTGCGGAAAAATCTAGGCGTCTGATACCACGATATTTGGGAAGAATAATAACTTGTATATTGTGTAGAGATTAAGGGGTATATATGAGGGCTAAAACCAGCTAGGATTTAGAGCCAAACCGATCTAACAGTCCAAACTGATTACGACAAGAATAAATAGCTAATAATTAGGCCTAGATTGTTTTCCTAGATTTTAGCCGGTAAATATTACGAACCTAGATTGGTCTCGCTAAAATTTCGGTATGCACTGTAATATTCGAACATGATCTGTAACCGAAACGATAATACAAGCAGGGCCTTAGGGTAACCTGTGACCCTATCTAGTTATCGGTATGCTAATGGTTGGGAACTTGCATCCAGATTTCCAATCGTCGACCCAAAAAAGATGCGGGTAGACATGGCATTGTTCCACCGCACAAGGCCACTAGTACCGTCCGCGTCGATCGATCTTACCGCTATTCCGTCCGTACGCACGTACGTCGTTGCGTCACGCTCCAGCCAGTGCGTACGAACGAAAGCAATCAACAAACTATGGATGTGACGCGCGCGCATCACCGACCGCAGGTTCTGACCAACGGCTAAGTAACTAACACGAGAAATCGCAACATCGTCTTAGATGCGAGGTTCGATTCGATGGGCAACTCTCGTCGGACGCTGGCACCTCGCTCAGTACTATTGACGATCGAGAGTAGTAGGAGTATATAGTTTCTACTAATGTATCAGTGAGAGAAGAAGATGAAATGTTGTTGATTTCTAATATGGGAGAGCACCTGAACGGTAACACCACCTTGTGTTCGGGCCTCGGACTAGGCAGCAGCTTGGCAGTCGTTGATGCATGGTTTGGCAAATCAGTTCAATAGTGGGCCCACTCTGTTTGTAATCTTTCCGGAGCAATTATATACTAGCTAACAAAAAAAAAGAGGCTAGTGGCATTTTTTTGGGCGAGAAAGATGCCAATCCAGATTTATTTGATGAGTTCACGTGAAGTATAAAACACCTCAAACATAATAAGAAAATACATCGATATCCTTACACCACATCCGGCGATCGCTGTTGTTGCCAAAGCGAGTCCTTGTCGACGCATCGCTATCGCCACTTCCTTACCGGAGCAAGACTGACATTATTGATGATAGCCGGATCATTACCATTGAACTCTTGAATTCATCCAAATCTCCTCACACAAAACACTTAACACATGTCGATTGAGCAAGATGCACCTCTCCATGTAAGCGACAGTTAGACCAATCCCCGCCCTCCTCAACGTCACTGGCAAAACCATCACCAACAAGATGGTTGACAAGATGGTTATATCTTGTTCTTGTCCCACACAACATCACCGTAGCAACCATGATATTGATACCGGTTGACGGCATATTTGAATAGAACAACCTCTCTCCCAATCTCGTAGAAGCCAATGTCCAACCACCTCGGAGAGCACCGTGGCCGGCCTGCACCACCACCGCGCCGCCGGTGACCAGCCTAGGGTCAAGGATTGAACTAATAACTGTCATTTTGGCCTCGGACGATTGATATGGGGCCGGGGTATCACATCGATCACAACTCAAAATCTGAAGATGCAATCTAAACCCTAAATAAATCTGTAGATACGGACAGAGAGTACATTTACTGTTCAGTTTGTAAGTTAGGTATACTATATCCTCTCTTGGATACGTGCGTACGTATACGTATAGCCACGTAGGTAGGAGTACTAGGTTGGACGGGAGTCCTTGCAGGGGTCAGTTATGCCTCACGTCAACCATCGATCCCATCGATCACACAGACACAGCCCTCACACTTGACTGGACGCCTAGGTTTCTTGTCACTTGTCACCACGGAACAATCAACTGGTTTAATCTGGGATGCGATTGCTAGAAATACCGATACCGATGGGTTCATGGGCAGGAGATACACAGTGTGCCCTTAATTTGCTGGATCCTTGGATGCAGCTAGCGAGACGAGGATGCAACGCTGGGATGATGCTGCAGTAATAATATACTGTATTTCCTCCGATCCATATTAGTTGATTTAACTATGTCTAAATATGCTATATCTAGACTAGATACTTAACTAGATACGTATGAATCTAAAAAAAGTTGAGTCAACTAATATGGGTCGAAGAGGGAGTAACAAAAATTCGTTTGGTGAGTAAGGGCACGTACAATGCGGTGATGTCGGTACCTTCCCATGGCGTTGGATTTTGGAGTTGGAAGAGAGAGAAATAAGAGAAGGTTGTCTTCCCCAAGGATGATCTCTTAGAAATAAGAAGCTTCATTTTCTGTTATCACTATATGTCTTCCCTTAATCAACCAATTTATTACTAAAATAGTTAATCCTTATTAATTCTAGAGATAGCGATAAGAGATGTTCGTTGCTACAGTTGTATATTACGCCTACAGATGATGTGGAGAACCAAGAAGGCGTCGCCCACTAAGATTGTACATGCCCTAATAACACCGTGTATCTGTGTGTTCATCTAACTAGCCAGCTTGCGGTTCCAGGGTTCCGGGCCAGATGGGTTGGTTGCGCCCACCAGTTTGTGGCCAGCCTCGACCTGACAAGGAAAGGAAATGCGCGTCCCGGGGACACGGCCGGGAAGCGCGCCCGTCGGTGGGAAACTCGACACCTCGCCGCTGGCTGGTTACGTAGCTCCGACGCACACCCGCCGAGATGTATCATCATCCCATCTTCTATCGATCGGTTTAATTTTCCGATCCATCGCGATGGCGACCCGGTTGGTGGCCATCGATCGATCGATTCATCATGTGTCTGTCTGGTTACAATCGATCGATCGATCGATCGATGTGCGGTGCGCATATATAGGCCGGTCGGGTCATCGACCGATCGATCAGCCCTCCTGGGCGCGCGCGTACGTCTTCAATTCCTCCCGTAGCTGTATGTACTGTGGCGGTGGCGGAGAAGCACGGAGGCGGTGAGGCCGGTTGGGCCCAAGGTGAGGGCAGCCGGTAGGAGAAGCGAGAAAGAAGGGCACGGAGCATCTTTCGGCATGTACGTACGTCCAGACCGCTTGCTTTGTGCCGTGCGTCTCCGGCGTGGCGTGGATGCGATGGGACAAGGGTTATCTGTGCTTGACTCACGTGGCCCGTACCGTACGTACGTTGGCCCCCGACATGACATGCCCGTGGGATCACACCGTTAAACTGAACCAGAATAGTGCTATGTGCGCCCCGGTGTCTCCTTTGTTACTCCATCTACCGTGGTTTTAGATCTTCAAAATGGTTCGGTTATTTACAATATAGCTAGTGTCTGCGTGCATGTTCAAATTTACAGTCACTGAAAAGATGGATGAACAAAGGAAAATGATGTGTTTCCCCCGGACGATCGCGTCGTCCCGTCGTCTTGCTCGTGTGCCATTGGATCGGAAGCGATCCAACCGTCCAATATGCGCCACGTGCACAAGTCCCGGACATCCCGGAACATTGCCGAAACCGTCGCCCCGCACGGCCGCACTTCATTCGGGCAGTTTTTTCACCTGCGGGTTCTGTGGAGGCGGAGACGGAGGCGACCGAGACGGAGATGGAGGCGAGCGCAAAGTGAGGCCCCTCGTCGACGGCGAGTGCTGGCCGGGGATGGCGCCGCCGGCGGTCAGATCTTCCGGTTCGAATCCCTCTCCTCTGTCTCGATTTCCCCTTCCGGCTTTCTCTCCCAGCACACGCCCTCGATTTCCCCTTCGGATCTCGAATCCTTAGGTAGCCACCATGTATTGCAGGGCAAAAATATCGGATGGTGCCGTTGAAGAAGAAGACCGGTCGGAAGGGGAAGCCAACTCGCGCGGCCTTAGCCATGGCGGTGAGTTCATCTTTGTTTCCGCTAGTTAGGGTTTCCCTCCATTTTTTGCTGTGTTCCCCTTCGGGATGTTTCCTGTGTTGTCATTTGCGGTAGGATTGATGTTCTAGTGTCTATAAGGAATTGCTGCTGCAACTTCTAGATTGTAATTTGATAGGTTTTGGTACTGCATCTACTAATTATGTAAGGAATTGCTCCTCCAGCTAGTGTCTGTAAGGAATTGCTAGGAATCTTTGGTTGTTTCAGTAGCTTTTCTAGGCAGCTTTTGTCCTTACCTTTTGTTTTTTGTTTTTGCTACTGTGTATCTATCTATTTTAGATTTGTTGCTTTAATGCAGCTGCTACATTGTCAACTAGTTTTGCTGCACTGAGTTTTGTTTTTCGTGCTTGATGTTGTGCAGGAGGATAGGGCGAAGTCATGGATGTCTAAAAACCGCCTATCTGCGAAGCGTTTGCTTACCCTGGCTAAAGGTCTTAATCCCGAAAAGCGTGCTGTTATTGCTTCGAAGAGTGCGTTCAGATCATATTTAGATGTGTCGCCATTCAGGATTCCTAGTGGGTTGATAGATTACATTGCATTGCACACCGATCCTAATTTGCGGGAGTATAAAACACGCAAAAACATTATGGTTTTCACAAGAGATATGGTGAGGAAGGTGTTCGGAATTCGCTGCGGCAACAAACCTGTAGAGCTCCTGAATAAAAATGACCCCTGCGAGCTTCGGGACATTTACAAACCTGGTAGCACCAGGGCTAAGATAGCTACTGTAGTAGCTTTGCTCGAATAATGCGCCAACACTAATGAGGCAACAATAATCCGGACATGGGACCTTCTTTACTTGGCTCTCGTGGTTGCTCCTAAGAGCTCCAACACCATTAGCATTGAATATCTTGCTTCTATGGTTGACCCCACCAAGACCGATGAGTATGCTTGGGATGAACACCTTTTGGATTTAGCTATGGAACAAGTGAATCATATTCGGAAGCAAAAGGCGATGCCACTTAAGCTCACTGAGGGAGAGAGCAAATATGAGTTCTGGATCACTGGCCCTTTTGCTTTCCTTGGTGTATGTTACTCCTCTTCATACTTTTCTAGTTTCCATTATGTTTTGTTCTACTTCGAAGTTCTGTACCTTACTAGTTTTTTGTTCCATTCTCTATAACAGATTCCATACATGGACCATTTGAGCTTCCCATGAAACCGCGGCCATGTTTTCAACAAGTCACTGCCAAGAGTATGCTTCGTGACAAACAGCGACTTTGATTTTGTTGTGGAACACGACCTTGAGCTTAAGATATTGAACAATACTATAGTTTTCGGTTGGCACCCGGTATGGCATTTCTGGCAGCATTTACTTGGTCATCTTGTTTGTGTTTTTTGTGTTTTTGTTTGTCATCTGACTATATCGTCATTTGTGTGCAGTTTCTCCCCCTGTCGGAAACTCCGTACAATACTGATCTTGGTAATGACAAGTAAACGAAGATGATTCTGCTGCATTAATGTTTCAGTATTGCTACATTGCCTTAGATAGGTTGCTTCATTATCTAATTTTTTTTGTTGCCTTGTATGCATCAGATTGCTTCATGATTCTATAACATTCTTGCAAAACTATAACATTCTTGCTACATTAGGTTTAATTGTTTGCTTCATTAGTTTTATGTAGTTGCTTCATTGGTGCACATATTTTGCTTCCAGATTGCATACAAGATTTTGTTTCCCTTGCAGAACTATAACATTCTTGCTACATTAGGTTTAATTATTTGCTACATTAGTTTCTGTAGCTGCTAACATGGTGTACATATTTTGCTGCCATGCTTATATTTAGTTTTTGATGTTTTTGTTTCTTTTGTTTCCTTTTTCTTACTATCAGGTACCTGCTCGCTTCAAGCACTTGGCTGAGAAGCATAAGGCCTTTTGGGCGTCTGATGTTGAAACTACAATGAAGAATCTTGCTGTTGGTTTGACACGGATGCATTCCCAACGCATGGCTGCGTTATTGGTCGACATTGATGCACAATTGAAGGACGGGGCTGGTCCTAGTGTCGTGTTTCCAGCTGATGCAGGACTGGACAATGAAGAAGAACGTGAAAATGTTTTCGAGGAGCAAGAACCATTTGACGGTTTGAACAAGTCTGATGATGTTGAAGCAAGTGTGTATGCAACAAAAGAGGATGTTGCTGAAGCAAGAAGGGATGAAGCAAAAGAGGACGATACGGAAGCAATAGAGGATGAAGCAAAAGAGAATGAGGCAGCAGCTATTAGAGGTGAGAAAAAGCAAGAGTCTGAGTTGCAAACACATGTGCACATACTGGACATGCCACAGTCTGCTGTAGTTTTGGATTCATCACCCATGGGAGGAATTGATGTGCCAGAGCAGCAACCTGTTGATAGCCCGGTCACATCACCGCGGTGCCGTGACCCGTCACCTTGCCCTGCACATATAGACCCTGAAGCATGGAATCGTGCTCCTGAAGCTCCAGGTTTTGAGCTATTTTCGCAAGATTCTGATGATGTTGAAGGAGACGCAGATAAAGTGGCTGCAGGTATACCAGCTGTGGAGGTCAAAAGGATAGGAGATGGAAGAGAGACTAAGATTTGGGATGATCCTTGGATCCCCACTAATCCTGGACGGACACCGCTAGTAAGGAAATTGGACTCGGATGTGACTATGGTTCATGAACTCTTGGACTCAGACACGGGTGAGTGGAATGAAGAGGTTTTAGTGGCGAAGCTGGAAATGGTGGACGTCAATGCAATCTTAAAAATCCCAACTGGTCATTTGGAATCTGATATATGGGCTTGGCATCTAGAGAAACATGGCATGTTCACAGTTCGGTCAGCATACAAGGCCCTACTGGAAATAAACGAGATAATTGAACCGATGGGCGGTTCTGGTGGATCGGAACAATCCTATTGGAAAAAACTCTGGAAGTTAAAAGTGCCACCAAAGGTTCGGAATTTCTGGTGGCGAGTCATTAAAGGATATATTCCCTGCAGATCGGTGCTTAAAGGGAGACATATAGAAAGGATCTCCTTCTGTTCGGCTTGTGCTAAGGATGAAACAATATGGCATGCCTTCTTCCAGTGTACTTGGGCGAAGCTTTTTTGGTCAGAGATTAAGAATATAATGGGGTTGCGAGTGCCCAAGCTTCATCCGGCGTCATGGGCTACTGATCTGGTTGATGGCACCAACGTCGATTAGAAAGAGGTAGCCATGATTCTATGTGGATGCTGGGCGGTCTGGTCTGAGAGAAATGCAAGGCATCATGGCGATCAGAACAGGACAGTGTCTCAATCTATTAAGTGGACGATTGACATTGCATCTGACCTCGTGATTACTGGCCAGAGGAGCCGGGAACCGAAGGAAAGAATCAAACCAAAGTGGAAAGCCCCAGGTGAAGGCGTGACTAAGATTAACGTCGACGCGAGTTTCAATATTTCATGTGGCAATGGCTCTACTGGTCTTGTCATGCGAAACAATCTGGGAGAACTGAAGAGAGGTCAAGCTATCTGGTATGGTGCTGCTGCTAATGCTATTACCATGGAGACTCTAGCAGTTCGGGATGGGGTTAAACTCGCGTGTGAATTGGGACTTTTGAAGGTTGAAGTGGAAACTGATGCATGTGTGGTTGTTAATCTATGGAAGAGGCGAGATGATGAAAGGTCGGAAGTGGCTTCGATCCTTAGGGAGATCCAGGATCTTGCCTACAATTTCGATATGTTTCAACTGAGGTATGTTGGAAGGGATTCTAATGTTGGAGCACACTTATGTGCGAAGCAAGCTTCTGCAAGTCGTCGTAGATGCTTGTGGATAAATTATGTTCCTTCCTTCTTAGAGCAATGTTTGCTGAATGATTGTAATCCTTGTGATTGATGAATGAAAGTTGTTGATTCGCAAAAAAAAAATACCTGGATTAATATAACCAAACACTTTTTATTTGGTCTCCCCTATTTTCAAACTTTGACAAACAAAAACTCGATATCGATTGTTTAGAGGACCGTACGAACCTATCCAAAGTCCGTATGGTCCTCTTAGACGTATACTCATGTGCCTACGGAAGGCGAAAATCAAAAGTTATATAATAGCAACAAAAAAAATTAGAATATGACATGTAAAGACGTAGATCGCGATAATGGGAGATGAGATCAGCCGACCGGAATATGGATTATACCAAGTTCGACCGAGTACACATATACAAAGATATACGTGGCCTCGATATGAGTTTTGATGGGTCAAAAAATAAAACAGCCCATGCAGCTTAAGTTTAGGGGGCGGGAGGGACCGAAGCACACCTCAGAACCGAATACTGAATACATCACGCTATAGCCGCATTTGTCTTGCAAACAGTTTTGGTTCCATTATGCACTGATTTGCCCTGCTTTATAAATAAAGCACACATGTGAGACCGTTGCTGTGCCAGATAGCACAACGCCCAAAGACACAACAAGATACAAGGTGCTGGGGCAGCAGCACACACACGCCCAAACAAAAACAAAGAAAAAACAAAAAGGACTGGAGACGAAGGCGGATCAACTAGACGTCGGTCACCCGCAGCCGCTGCGCCCACCGGAGAATGACCACCATGTTCCAAGCCCCAACTTGTCGAGCACCAAGCAACACCCTCAAGAGGGAAAGCAACCGCTATTGCCTAGACCAGAATGGTCCTAGGGTTTACCCTGGCACACAGAGGGGGATGGGAGAAGGGTAGCCACGACGCCCTTCAAGAAGGAGATATGCCACTGATGACCCACAAGTATGAGGGGTCGCAACAGTCTTTGAGGGTAGTATTACCCAATTTATTGATTCGATACAAGGGGAGCCAAAGAATATTTGCAAGCCTTAACAACTGAGTTGTCAATTCAGTTGCACCTGGAAATAGTTCTTACTCATAGAAGTTTATCAGTAGCAACAATTTGTAGTAGCAACAACAAAGCAACAGTAGCAGCAAAACAGGAGCAATAGTAACAGTAGTAGCAAACAATAGGATATGAGCGCGGTAGACATAGGGATGGATGGACGGGAGTTGCACGGACGAGTCTAAACATGTAACTTTAACATCTAGGGCAATTGCAGATAAATAAGAATAAGCATCCAAGTACTAAACAATCATAGGCATGTGCTTCATATATACTCATGCGTGCTCGCAATGAGAACTTGCACAACATCTTTTGTCCTGCCAGCCCGTTGCAGCGGGGCCTCAAGGGAACTACTGGCAATTAAGGTGCTCCTTTTAATAGAGCACCGGAGCAAATCATTAACACTCCATGAACACATGTGATCCTCACATCACGGCCATCCCCTCCGGTTGTCCCGATTTCTGTCACTTCGGGGCCTTTGGATCCGGACAATGATATGTGTACACAACTTGCAGATATGATCACAAACAATACTATCATAATGATTCAATAATAAGTTCAGATCTGAGATCATGACACTCGGGCCCTAGTGACAAGCATTAAGCACAAAAAGTTGCAACAAAGGCAAATAGCACTAATAAAGATACTAGGCAGCATGCCCTCACAATATTATTCGATTACATGATAGAACTCATCCAATCCCTACCATCCCCATAGCCTACAGCGGGGGATTACTCACTCATGAATGAGGGAAACATTGATGGTTGATGGACAGGCGTTGGTGATGACGATGGCGATGATCCTCCCCAAAATCCCCGTTCTAGCAGGGTGCCAGAACAGAGTTTCTAGTTCCGAATCGCGGCTTCTGGTGGTGGCGGCGCAGCGGAACTCTCTCTAGAAAAACGACGACCCCCCCTCGGTTTTTAGGTCAAGAGGCTTCTTATAGGCGAAGAGAGAGGCCGAGGGGGTGCTTGGCTAGCCACACCCCCTCTAGGCGTGGGTTGGGCCCACCCGCACGGCAGGGGGTGTGAGCCGCCTAGGGATCCCCTCCGTCTCGTACTCTGGCTCCGTGAGTCTTCTAGTGAAATAGGATTTTCTGCATATTTTCCGGGATTTTTCCTGATAGTTGATTTTCTGCACAAAAACTGTAACATCCCAGATTTTTAGAATGGGAAAGTTCATAGGTTCATGGCATTGCATCATGGTATTCATGAAAAAAATACTTTTCCAAAAAGCCTTTTTGTCAAAATTCATATTTGAAATCCTTTATGCATCTATTAGAGTTTCTAAATAAAACCTATATGTTTGAATAATTTGAATGGACAGGAATATGTTCCCTAGTAGTCCTGGAAAGTTATTTTGAATTTTAGAAAAATTTACAAATTAGTTTGAGCTCATTTGGAGCTTTGATGCAAAAGATATTAATTAAACAAGGAAATGAAAAAGAATAAACAAAAAAAATTAAACCTACTCTACCCAGCCGGCTGAGCCAGCCCAGCCCAACCCGGCGCCCCTTCCCCTCCTCTACCTGCCGCACAGCGCGCGCAAGCAGCAGGAGCGGCCCACCTAGCTGAGCCAGCGCAGCAGCAGCCGCACTCCCTTTCCCTTGCCTTTTTTTCTCCCAACCGCGGGCCCGCTTGTCAGCCTCGCGATAGCCACCGCCGCGTGGACCCCGCTTGTCATCACCTTGCCTCGTCGAGAAACAGGGACGAACATGAGTTCCTCCAACCGAACGAAATCCGGGAAAATCTCCCGTTTCCTCGTCGATTCCACTCACCCCCGCGCACGAAAAATCCCTATAAGCCCCCCTCCTTCACCTCGTTCCGATTTTTGGCTCTCTCGGAAACCCTAGCCGCCAAATCGCGAGCCCACCGATCTCACCGTCCTCCGCCGCCAAGGAAGCTCGGTACGAGCTCGATTCCGAGCCTCCCGCGCCTCCTTCTTCCTTCTAATCGACCTCTCTCGCTGCACCTCTTCTCCTCATGCCTCTCTTTTGGCCACAGGGTCACCGGAGCACCGAGGATCAGCCGCATCCAGCCGCGTTTTTCCGTCTCTAGAGGAATCCAGACACCGCTACGAGGACACCGGCAATCTCGCCATCTTCCCCCGCATCTCATTAACAAGCTCCCCGCCGTCGAAGACCACCAGAACGCCGTCATCCTCCGCCGTCTGAGCCTTCGCCGTCGCCCACATACCTCGCCGGTGAGTCTCGTCCGGGAAAACGTCAGCCGTCCGATCCTCCTCGAATCCAACGGCCCACGTTCTTTTCCGCAGCAAAGGGGTACTGGCCACTGACGTTCTGCCACTTGTCCTGCCGTGTCAGCACGCCCTGAGTCAGCGCCTGGTCAGCCGTGCATCCAATCACAGCGGGCCGCGTGGCAAGCCTGTCTGCTGACCGTGTAATAATATTTTAAAATAGTCAGAATATTTGCAGAACTTGTAAAATTCATAGAAAATTGATTATAGATCAGAAAATACAAATAAGATATCCATGGATTCAGAATAATGTGTAGAATATTATCATACAATAAAATTCGTAACTTGACCAATGCATATTTCCTGGATTGTTTAAATCTCTTTAATGGTAAATAATCCATAGAAAAATATCCACAACTCCAAAATTGGCAAATTTGCTATCTATGGATTCAGAAAATTGCAATGTACATCACTGTAGCATTAGTTGAATTTATTATAGTACAAAATAATTATCTATGATTAAATACATTAAATTGGTATTTTGGCTATAACTTTTAATCTATAAATCATTTTAAGGTGAAACCAGTGGAAAATAAAAGCTATGGACATTACCTATCCAGTAGAATGGTTCTCATAATTTTATGAAACCTTTTTGTACTAAAAGTATTCAGAATTCATTAATGCCTATTAAAAGCCTATTTGTTTAATAGAAAATGCCTATGGAAAGCTTTTGCACTTGTTTCTGTTTTCTAAAATGCATGCATACTGTTTTGTTGTGTTGCTCTACTGTATGATTGATTGTGTTTATTGTTTTGCGCGATAGATTGCCCGAAGTGCGATTATTGTGATTGCGACGACTATGTGAACGATTACTACAACTAAGGCAAGTGTCACTATCATGAATCTCCTATTGTTTTATTATGCATTTAGTTTTCAGTAGCTTGCATTGAAGAAAATGTTTTATATTATATATGCTATGCTATGGTGTGAGTACCCAATAGAATTGTCATAGACCCCAGTTGATTCCTTGATAACCATCGTATTGTAGATGCTTAGCCATGCTATTAGTTGTGTGGGTGGTTTTCATGATACATATGTGTATGAGAAGGATTATATTTTGCTTAAATGAATCACCTGGGTGGAATGGCATTGATTGGTTCATCGAGTGTGGATTTTGGTGGGGATTGCCACCCAGGCTTCAGAGGGATAATAGACGGTCTTGATTAGTAACTTCCATGTACAACCACATGTCATATGGGCTCTGACTTGACTGAGTAAGTTATGGGATCATGTCCTACCGTGACTAGCAGATGTAGGTGTTGATAGGATGGTACGGTCCGGAGCTAGGCTCATGATTCTGTTTCCCAAAGGTCTCGTCCTGGTCTTCTCTCAAAAGGGGTTGATCGGGTCTTGTGGGTAAAGTGTACTAGCCTCTGCAGATGATTTATGAACTAAGTACTTATCCGTGTCCCCGGTAATGGACAATTATGAGAAACGTCTCTTGACGCAGTTGAAAAGTCCCATTCATTCCAATTTCTCTAATAAAACTTGATGGGTGAACTTAATGGGATATAGGAGAACTTGAGTGACTCAATGTGTCCATAGATTTAGGAGCTCTCGAGTGACTCGAGTTGTTCTTAGTTATTTTGAAGAACTAAAACTTTATTTAAAATGTAGGATAAAATGCTGCTTTATGCAAATATCCTAAACTCCACTAGCCAAAGTGTGCATGTATATGACAGGTTGCCAATTGTGTCCACATAACAGTGACATCTTGCCAATACAATTTAAATGTATTGACCATTCGTGGCTGCAACTTTTCATGTTGCAGGTAAGTTCGACGACAAGTAAGGTTATCGTTTAGGTTGCGAATCTCCACTCAGCGAGTTGCCTGTGGCGTGATGGAGCCTTTATCTATTGTGTATTTGTTGAACTATGTTATTTGAGCTAGCTGTGAGCTAAGCAACTTGTAATATTTATTTTCTTGGATCCATCGTTGTAATAATGTGACGCATTGATACTCTTTTATTCGTCGAAACTGTGTGTGCTAGCTAATCGATCCAAGGGACTAGCACTGTAAACACAGGATCCAATTCTTAACGGGTTGGATCGCTTCAGATGGTATCAGAGCATTGTGTTGACTGTAGGTTCGTGACCTTAGAATTGGATTAGAAATAGGATACCTCTATTAGGAGAACTATCATATTTTCTACTTATTAGAGTTCTTATATTTCTTGTCTATCTTTTCTAGAACCTCTTCTTGTTCAAAAATTTGTAGTTGTACATTCGTTTGATACTTGTATGAGAGTTTTCATACAAGTAAAATAAGAAATAGAATGACATGAATGAGTGTCTCACTAAGTTTTGTTAATTTTGGTCCACCATATTTATCTCTTTAGGAGATCATCGCTATCGTGTTAGCATATTGATCTTACCAACTTATTTGGTATGATAATATAGGTTGCTTGCTTGTTTGTATTGGGTTATTTTGTGTGATGTCTTGTTAGGATCAGTTAGTTTTGAACTCCAAAGCTTCTGAAATTTTCGTGAGGTTTTTAGATTAGTTTGTTGGTGTGAATTGATTGAAATTCGTGATATTGTTGCTGCAGTTTTCTGCTGAACCTGTTGTACCGCGCGATTTTTCATATATTTTTGGCAACTGGGAAAAATCTGAAAAAATAGGGTTTGGTTCAAAACTTACTGTAATATACGCACAAAAATTGTCTAAAATTCCTGACGTATTTAAGTTGGTCAGAAAAATTCGTAAAAACTGTTGTACCGTTTTGACAGATTTTGTGTATTGCTTATATGTTGCTTTGTTTTGCTCTAGTACTTTCCCCAACCTATTCAAACTATTTTGTGGCTATATAATGCTAATATTTGACCCCTGTAATGTTTTTATGCAAGTATTTTCTTGTGTGTTGATTGCTTATGATTGTTTGCTTGTTTGTGTCACTGATTGCTTCATATAGTTATGGGTAGTACTACTTTATCTAGTCCCTTCTATCTATAACTCATCTATGCTGTCCCAACAGATGCCGCCTCGCCGCCAATCCACTGAGATGGAGCAGCTGATAGCATCCCAGACACAGCTAGCACAGGTGATGACTCAATTCATGGCTGCCCAGAACAACAACAACAATAACAACAACAACAACAATAACAACGACAACAACAATGGGAACAACCAGCCCCAGGAGGATGCTCTCACCAGGTTTCTGAAACTTAGGCCAGCTAAGTTCTCTACTGCACCTGAACCTATAATTTCTCTTGACTGGTTGTGCTCGGTGAACAAAGACTTAGTGACTGTTGGATGCACTAATGCTGAGAAGGTGAGATTTGCTACTCACCTACTAGAGGGACCAGCTGCTTCTTGGTGGGATACTTTCCAAATCACCCATCCGCTGGACACTGTTACTTGGGCCATGTTTGAAGATGGATTCAAGACCAACCATGTCTCTTCAGGGGTTCTGAGTCTGAAGAGGAAGGAGTTTCACAACTTGCGCCAAACCAACCGTACAGTGGCAGAATACATAGAGGAGTTTAATAATCTGTCACGCTATGCACCTGAAGACGTTGACACTGACTCTAAGAGGAGAGAGAGATTTTTGGATGGTCTCAGTGATGAGCTGAAGCACAAGCAAGTGGAACGCCGCAAGAGGAAGCACAATGACAATCACAACTCAGGATCATATCATAAACGTACCTTCCATGATGGTAATGGAAATTCTAATGACCACAACAATGGAGATAATGGCCACAACGGTAATGGCCACAACAAAGTGAGCAATGGCCATCAGCATAATGGAAATAAAGATCTCAGTAATGTGGAATGCTACAAGTGCAGGAAGTTGGGACACTATGCCTACAGTTGCCCAGAAGATGGAACCAAGTCAAAATCAACTGAGAAGGCAACTGTGAACCACATGAACATGAAGAGAGGACTCAATAAACCATGATTTGTGACTGGTAAGCTTCTAGCTAATTTATGCATCGCACTCGTATCTTTTTAATACCGGTGCATCGCATTCATTCATATCAGGCATTCATGGATGAGATTAGTCACATATGGAGTTACTTAGAGGATCTGTTAAAGTGAACTCGTTGGAGAAGAAATTGATAGCTAGTACAAGATGCCACAATTAAGTCTTAGATATTTGGAGATGCCGAGTTCAGTTCTCTTAAGGGGGTTAGCTTGATAAATGTACCCATATAAAGAGAAGCCACATGCATGCTAGAAATATAATCTTCGAGAACACCACTAGAACCTGTTTGCTAGCCATCTCGAATCTCGAGGACGAGATTCATCTTAAGGGGGTTAGTCTGTAACATCCCAGATTTTTAGAATGGGAAAGTTCATAGGTTCATGGCATTGCATCATGGCATTCATGAAAATTTTTTTTTTCCAAAAAGCCTTTTTGTCAAAATTCATATTTGAAATCCTTTATGCATCTATTAGAGTTTCTAAATAAAACCTATATGTTTGAATAATTTGAATGGACAGGAATATGTTCCCTAGTAGTCCTGGAAAGTTATTTTGAATTTTAGAAAAATTTACAAATTAGTTTGAGCTCATTTGGAGCTTTGATGCAAAAGATATTAATTAAACAAGGAAATGAAAAAGAATAAACAAAAAAAAATAAACCTACTCTACCCGGTATTTGAGCCCAGCCCAACCGCGCCTTCCCTCCTCTACACCTTACATAGCGCGCGCAAGCAGCAGGAGCGACCCACCTAGCTGAGCCAGTGAAGCAGCAGTCGTACTCCCTTTCCCTTGCCTTTTTTCTCCCAATCGCGGGCCCGCTTGTCAGCCTCGCGACAGCCACCACCGCATGGACCCCGCTTGTCATCACCTTGCCTCGTCGAGAAACAGGGACGAACACGAGTTCCTCCAACCGAACGAAATCTGGGAAAATCTCCCGTTTCCTCGTCGATTCCACTCACCCCCGCGCACGAAAAATCCCTATAAGCCCCCCTCCTTCAGCCTCGTTCCGATTTTTGGCTCTCTCGGAAACCCTAGACGCCAAATCGCGAGCCCACCGATCTCGCCGTCCTCCGCCGCCAAGGATGCTCGGTACGAGCTCGATTCCGAGCCTCCCGCGCCCCCTTCTTCCTTCTAATCGACCTCTCTCGCTGCACCTCTTCTCCTCATGCCTCTCTTTTGGCCACAGGGTCACCGGAGCACCGAGGATCAGCTGCCGGAGCCCCGCAGTCCCCAGCCGCATCCAGCCGCGTTTTTCCGTCTCTAGAGGAATCCAGACACCGCTACGAGGACATCGGGAATCTCGCCATCTTCCCCCGCATCTCGGTGACAAGCTCCCGTCGTCGAAGACCACCAGAACGCCGTCATCGTCCGCCGTCTGAGCCTCCGCCGTCGCCCACATACCTCGCCAGTGAGTCTCGTCCGGGACAACGTCAGCCGTCCGATCCTCCTCAAATCCAACGACCCACGTTCTTTTCCGCAGCGAACGGGTACTAGACACTGAGGTTCTGCCACTTGTCCTGCCGCGTCAGCACGCCCTGAGTCAGCGCCTGGTCAGCCGCGCATCCAATCACAATGGCCACGTGGCGAACTGTCACGACCGTGTAATAATATTTTAAAATAGTCAGAATATTTGCAGAACTTGTAAAATTCATAGAAAATTGATTATAGATCAGAAAAATACGAATAAGATATCCATGGATTTAGAATAATGTGTAGAATATTATCATACAATAAAATTCGTACCTTGACCAATGCATATTTCCTGGATTGTTTAAATCTCTTTAATGGTAAATACTCCATAGAAAAATATCCACAACTCCAAAATTGGCAAATTTGGTGTCTATGGATTCAGAAAATTGCAATGTACATCACTGTAGCATTAGTTGAATTTATTATAGTACAAAATAATTATCTATGATTAAATCCATTAAATTGGTATTTTGGCTATAACTTTTAATCTATAAATCATTTTAAGGTGAAACCAGTGGAAAATAAAAGCTATGGACATTACCTATCCAGTAGAATGGTTCTCATAATTTTATGAAACCTTTCTGTACTGAAAGTATTCATAATTCATTAATGCCTATTAAAAGCCTATTTGTTTAATAGAAAATTCCTATGGAAAGCTTTTGTACTTGTTTCTATTTTCTAAAATGCATGCATACTGTTTTATTGTGTTGCTCTACTATATGATTGATTGTGTTTATTGTTTTGCGCGATAGATTGCCCAAAGTGCGATTATTGTGATTGCGATGACTGTGTGAACGATTACTACAACTAAGGCAAGTGTCACTATCATGAATTTCCTATTGTTTTATTATGCATTTAGTTTTCAGTAGCTTGCATTGAAGAAAATGTTTTATATTATATATGCTATGCTATGGTGTGAGTACCCAATAGAATTGTCATAGACCCCAGTTGATTCCATGATAGCCATCGTATTGTAGATGCTTAGCCATGCTATTAGTTGTGTGGGTGGTTTTCATGATACATATGTGTATGAGAAGGATTATGTTTTGCTTAAATGAAAAGCACTTAATCAATGAATCACCTGGGTGGAATGGCATTGATTGGGTCATCGAGTGTGGATTTTGGTGGGGATTTCCACCCAGGCTTCAGAGGGATAATAGACGGTCTTGATTAGTAACTTCCATGTACAACCACATGTCATATGGACTCTGACTTGACTAAGTAAGTTATGGGATCATGTCCTACCGTGACTAGCAGATGTAGGTGTTGATAGGATGGTACGGTCTGGATCTAGGCTCATGATTCTGTTTCCCAAAGGTCTCGTCCTGGTCTTCTCTCAAAAGGGGTTGATCGGGTCTTGTGGGTAAAGTGTACTAGCCTCTGCAGATGGTTTATGAACTAAGTACTTAGCCGTGTCCCCGGTAATGGACAATTATGAGAAACTTCTCTTGACGCAGTTGAAAAGTCTCATTCATTCCAATTTCTCTAATAAAACTTGATGGGTGAACTTAATGGGATATAGGAGCACTTGAGTGACTCAATGTGTCCATAGATTTAGGAGCTCTCGAGTGACTCGAGTTGTTCTTAGTTATTTTGAAGAACTAAAACTTTATTTAAAATGTAGGACAAAACGTTTCTTTATGCAAATAGCCTAAACTCCACTAGCCAAAGTGTGCATGTATATGACAGGTTGCCAATTGTGTCCACATAACAGTGAGATCTTGCCAATACTATTCAAATGTATTGACCATTCGTGGCTGCAACTTTTCATGTTGCAGGTAATTTCGACGACAAGTAAGGTTATCGTTTAGGTTGCGAATCTCCACTCAGCGAGTTGCCTGTGGCATGATGGAGCCTTTATCTATTGTGTATTTGTTGAACTATGTTATTTGAGCTAGCTGTGAGCTAAGCAACTTGTAATACTTATTTTCTTGGATCCATCGTTGTAATAATGTGACGCATTGATACTCTTTTATTCATCGAAACTGTGTGTTCTAGCTAATCGATCCAAGGGACTAGCACTGTAAACACAGGATCCAATTCTTAACGGGTTGGATCGCTTCAAAAACTAGACACCAAGGTAATTCTGCTGAAAACAATGTCAGTCCGCGTTAGTTGTATTCAAATCACACAAGTTTAGAGGAGAAACAATAGCAAAAGTGTTCGGGAAAGTAGATGCGTTTGGGACGTATCAACGTCCCCCAAACTTAGCTTATTTCTTGTCCTCAAGCAATTCAGTTGAAAACTGAGTGTGATAAAAGAACTTTCACGAACACATTTGCTTCATGTGATGTAAATATTCTCAGCACAGGAGTAGATACTTAGACAATTCATAATAAGGAGTATGCAACTAAGTCTACTCAATAGTCATTGCAAGCTATGAAGAGAAACCAACTCAATAATAATAAGTAGCATGAAACATAAACGTAAGCAACATTGCAATGCTCATAAAAAGGTATGATATAGTGGTATCTTGCTTGCCTTTGTTTGTAGAGCATAATATAAATGCGAAGGCACCTCTAAAGTTTAAGTGAAGACTAGAAGTAAAGATATCAGAGATACAAGCATCAAAGTCATGACATAATTAACCAAGTTTTGAGACAAACACAAGAATGACAACTACGCTCTCAAGAAGGTGCTCATAGAATAAGTGGTGACTCAACAAGGAAGTGAAAAAGTTTTGCAAAGTTTGAAAGGCTTCCAAATGCTGAAAGTAAGGTACTCATTAGCTTTGAGCTCTCATTGCTCCTATCATAGGCATCTTCATATGGTTAAAGTGAAAGTGAGGTCCAATATGAGTTATATGCTTGACAGACCATAAACTGGAAATCCCATGTCCCTTGAGTACGAGGGCCGCTCCTCATGCTACTCAACTTTAGTTACGTGTAAGTTCTTGTCACTGTAAATACATGCATATCATAGAGAACCGCCAACGGGGTACGCCTTGCACATGATACAGGAGCTATCCCGTGATCAAAATGACAAGGCAAGCAGACAATGAACATCTCAGCGATCTTTTTATTTGCTATTTGCATAGGTTTTTTATTGAGGATGCTTCACCGATTCTCATTATGGTAATGTTGCAAGTTTCCACCATGATTAGGCATGGCTTAGGCTAGCAGCCCAGACGTTTCTCTAACACATATATATAACTCCATGAACTCACAAGCTCCCCTTTTATTTCACCTCGACGACATCCACAAACAAAAGCACATGGTATCAACTGGATATGTATCCATAAGTATTGAAAGCGTTCCCCGTGATAGCACGGTTCTACTAACTCCCAGCCTATAATTTGCAAGCATATAACTTTCATGGACAGTCACATGGGTTCAGGTTTATTAAGTGCAAGGAATAAAGTGTGCCATCAAGTTCGTGAGAGATTTACTAACTTTCTCAAAACATACAAACATTTTATTTGGAAGAAAATAAGGCATAATGAATATGCACTGAATTAGCAAATGATGCTAATAGGTAGGTATGGTGGACACTGTTGGCAATAATGGTCTTGGGGAGTTGGATGCACAAGTAGAGCTCATACACTCAGTGCAAGTGAAGGCTAGCAATAGAGAGGGAGCGACAAACAAGAGAGAAATAATTGTCATAATCATGCTTGCAACAAAACAGGACTAACTGGAAAGAAAGTGATACAAGAACTCTGAGGCAAAATAAATCATCGAGGCTTACTGTCTATTGTTTAGTGATATGCATGCGTGAGCATGTGCCAAGTCGATTCTCATGAAACATTCAGAGGAGGATACCACAATATCATTACCAAGTTATGAATAAAACAATGCAAGCAAACATTCATATGACATGCTACAAACTATTAGCAAGCTGGAGCTAATCACAAGAACACAAGAACTACTAAGCATCCATAAATAACATACACCTTACATGAACAGCCTAAGCATGCTCACCATGATGAGTATATGTACAAAAATGAAAACATAGAGTTCGTTACCACCCTCTTACCACACCTCAAGTTGTCTTAATCTTCATTATTTCCCTTCACTTGTGTGGCTTGAATAATAACATGAAACCAAACTCCACTGAGGACGGCTGAACCCTGCAAAGAACTCACAAAACCAAAGAAGAACAACAAATATTTTGGTGTTTTCAAATTTTTAAAGCAAGCAAACAAAGCAAAAATATTTTTGGATTTTTCTTTAAGGCAAACCAAAGCTAAAAAGCAAAGAAAGAAACCAAGCGAAACAACAATTTTTTTTGTAATTTTTGTGTTTTGAGAAAGCAGAAACAAAAACCAACAAGAAATCAAAACAATGGATATACAAAGATCCGACGAAACATGATATATAGATGAGTGTGATGTCGGTATAACTCCCCCCAAGGTTAGGCTTTTGGCCTAAGTGGGGCTAAACTCCATGGTGACCAAGAAGTTGCACCTTCGTAGTACGACGAGGAGGCCCCTTCGTCCTGGTAAGAGCTCGAGGACTCCCCTGTGTAGTGCATAGAGGGGTCGTATGAGGGCGCGTCCCCTGGTAGTGTCCATGGAAGCCAAGAATGTGCAGCTTCTCGTCCATATCCTCCTTGTAGCATGACCAAGGTCCCTGGGAAATACAGAACAAAGTGGTTTGGGAGAGAGGCATCTCTCTCTTCCCCTTCAGTAAACAACATTCTATAAGCCAGGCTCTCAAGGGTAGAGCCAGCAGTGACAAAGTGATGCGCTTTCATAGCAGCAAGATCAAGCCTCAGAGGATCCAAAACTGTATCATTTGTATTAACAAGGTCTAAGGCAGCATCAACACGTGCAACAATAATACCCCCATAAATGGTCCCCTTAGCTGCTAGGCGACGAGCAATGAGAGAACCAAGATTGTACCTAGTTTCATTGTTGAGAGCAGTAGCTAGGAAGGCCAAATGATAGTTGGAAATATTTCTAGTGTTCTCCCTACCAAGAACACTAGTGGCAAGATAGTAAGCAAAGTACCTAGTAGCTGGGAGTTGAATATTTCTTATATTTCCCCGCTGGGCTCTACGGTCATCATCATTGGTTATCCCGCGGTAGAGATCCAACAAATCAGTGGGTTAAGCTGGAATCTTCTTCACCGACCCAGCTGTACCAAGACCTAGGATCTCACAGAATTTCTTCAATGTCAAGGTGTAAGGCCTACCATAAATTTTGAAAGACACATATGCTATGAACATGCTGTTAGAGAAAGAGAAGCTCTCCACAAAGGTTTTACTGAGCGTATCATATTGCACGCTCTCATCCTGCATATAACTTGTTAGTCCAACCCTCCAAACCAAGGTTAGAAAATCATCGAGAATCCCAGCAGCCCGTGATGGCTAGCACAACTTATGTGGAGCCTGTTGGGAACCCCAAGAGCAAGGTGTGAAGCAGTACAACATCAAGTCTTCCCTCAGCAAGAAACCGAGGTTATCGAACCAGTAGGAGGAAGGAAACGTCACACAGGTGTTGCAAGCAACGTGGAGACATGCACAACACAAACTCAATACTTTGCCCGAACTAACAGTGAGGTTGTCAATCTCACCGGTTGTTGTAACAAAGGATTAAATGTATGGTGTGGAAGTTAATGGTTTGAATCGAGTAAACAAGTAACAGTGAAAGATGTATCAATGATAAAGATTGGACCGGGGTCCATAGTTCACTAGAGGTGCTCTCCTTAGATAAACAACATGGCATGAAGGGTAAACAAATTACAGCAGGGCAATTGACAGGAACTGAGCAAGGCATAACAATGCAATTACTAGTTAGAAAGATCCTATGAGTTTCGATTGGGCAATACAACAAGATACATAGACCGCCATCCAAATGCATCTATGACTAGAAGTCCACCTTCAAGTTATCATCCGAACCCCCTCCAGTATTATGTTGCAAGCAACAGACAACTGCTTTAAGCAAAGTGTGTAAGGTAAACAGTCCACATGTTCCATGAACAAGAGACCGTTGTTTTCTCCCTAGTGGCAACAACACATCTACAACCAAAGAGATTTCTGTCACTTCCCTTGGAAACTAGAGGCATGAACCCACTATCGAGCATAAATACCCCCTCTTGGAGTCACTAGCAACTACTTGTCCAAGATAGCTACTAACAATGGAGAGCATCCAAGATCACAAACAACACAGACATGATAGAATCATAAAGACAAAACCATTAATCAAACCAATATAATAATCTCAATATCCATCGGATCCCCGCAAACACAACATGCATGATTACAAATAGATTAGATCTTGATCATGAATGAAGCTCACAAGATCTATACAAGAAAGCACAAAGGAGGAGATACAACCATCTAGCTACTACATGGACCCATAGTACAAGGTGGAACTACTCACGCATCATAGCGGAGAGAAGGCCTCCGGGATGATCTCCCCTCCGGCAGGGTGCCAGGAAGAACTTCAGATCCCCCCGATCTAGGGACGATGGTGGCGGTGGCTATAGACGGTTTCGTGGAGATTTGATCGGGTGCTTAGGGTTTCTGCATAGGGGGCTTCTTATAGGCGAAGGGGGAGGCCGAGGAGGCGACCAGGGGGCCAAACCCTAGCCAGGCGTGGGCCCACCCCTGGCCGCGCCTGGGGGGGGGTCTGGCTGCCCTGGCCCGCTTCCTCGTCTCCCCTCTGGACTTCTTGTTCCCCACGGAAAGTAATTGACTTTGATGTTTGTCCCGTCCAATTCCGAGAATATTTCTTTACTAACTATTCTGGAACCAAAAACAGAAGAAAACAAGCATCTGACACTATTGCAACTTGTTAGTAGGTTAGTACCAGAAAAGATGTAAAAGCACCTCAAAGTGTAGACAAGTAAAGCAAAGTAGATACTAAACAAGCATGGATCATCAAAAAATATAGATACGTTTCCAACGTATCAACATCCCCAAGCTTAACTCCTACTCGTCCTCGAGCAGGTAAGTGATAAAAGAATAATTTTTGAGGTGACATGCACCCTCACAATAAAGATCCAACCATTTGCAAGCATTGAAATATGGGATCAAAGAACTCTAAACATGTTCATGAAAGATGGAGTTCTAACAATAGGATATAGTAACTATGCATGCAACATGAAAATCTACAAACAAAGATCATGAATAACATGCATTAAAAAATGTTTGTTTGTTTCACATACAGAAAACATAGCATAGTGGTAATCATCTTGTCCCTTATAAAGTAGAAATATAGATGCATAGGACACCTTCAAAGTTCACAAGGGTGGCTAGAAACAAATAGTACAAGAACAAGTAATATCACAATATGCATCAATTAATAAGCTTTGGAACACTGCACGCAGAATTACAACTATGCTCTCTTAATGGTGCCTAAAGGTAGAAGGTGGAGACTCAAATAATGGTGGAAGAAAGGCCTTTTTGTAAACGAAGTAGGGATTACAAGTTTCAAAAAGAGCTTCCAAAAATTATGGTACTTGTTAGCTTTCAGCCCTCATTGCCCCTATCATAAGCATCTTGAAGTGGTTAAGGTTAAAGTGGCAAAGATGGAGTATATGCTTGACGAAGTATAAGTTGGCAATCTCAAGTCCCTTGAATACGAGGGCCACACCTCATGCATACTCAACTTTGGGTCCAGGTAAGTTCTTGTCATTGTAAGTATTTGCATATCATTGAGAACCGCCAACGGGGTAGCCCTTGCACATGGTACAGGAGCTTTCCCAGAACCAAAATGACAAGGAAAGCAGACAATGAGCATCTCAGCAATCTTCTTATGTAGCATGGGAATATAGTGCTTTTTTGTCTCTTTCCTCTTTTCTCAATGTGTCTCTTTTTTATAAGAATAATGCTTCATAGATTTCACTATGGTGATGCTGCAAGTTCCACCATGATTAGGCATGGCTTAGGATAGTGGCCCAGGCGTTTCTCTAACACAGGATACAAACTCCATGGACTTAAAAGTTCCCTCTTTATTTCACACCGGTGACATCCATCGACAAAAGAACATGATATCAACTGAGTACAAAATACAAGTGCAACGTTGAAAACGTTCCCCGTGATAGCACAGTTCTACTAATTCCAACTTATAAGTGCAAGCATATACAACAAAGTTGTCACAATGGTTCAAGTTTATTAGGGGCAAAGAATATAAAGTGTGCCATCAAGTTCGTGAGGGCTTTAATCACTAAGTTTTCACATAACAAAATAGTTTTTAATTGGAAGATAGTTGAAAACAAGAATATACTTGGAATGGTGTAACACACCATGCATAGGAGTTTATAGTGTACACTTTGGAATAACTTGGTTTCTTGGGAGTTGGAAGCATGAGTAGAGCTTACTCATACAAGTGGAGGCTAGCAAGAGACTGGGAGCAACCAACTAAGAAAGCATAATGGCCATAATCATGTAGTGCAACAAAGCATACTAATCAAAGAAAAGAGTGGTACTAAAAGTCAAGGACTAAATGATCATAGAGGCTAATGGTGACTTGTCATATTCATAACATGATGTGAGCATGTGACAAGTCAACCCAAGCAAAGCATCAAAGGAGAATACCACAATACTATGCTTTTGCATGCTAAAACAACGCATAATTTCTTCAAGGCACACTAAGCAATCCCAATTGTTTAGAACAAGACATGCTACAACAATAATCACTAAGCATAAGGTCAAAACAACACCTAGCATGTCATGCTAAAGTCTAAGTCACAGACCATGCAAGCTCCTCTTGCACTTCAAGCAAGAACTTACTACTCCTTTCCAAACACCAAGCAAATTTATTTGCAAAAAAACACATCGAGAACGGGGGTCCAAACTACTTTATTCAAGAAAACTAGAAAAACTAAGAAAATCAAACGAAAACTAAGACGCTCCAAGAACAACACAACTGTGCATGAAATAATAAAAACGAAGTGTCTAGACAGAGCTGAGTTTTTTATTGATGAAGAAGGGGATGCCTTGGGCATCCCCAAGCTTTGACGCTTGTACCTCTTGGATATTTCTTGGGGTGACACCATGGTGGCATCCCCAAGATTGATCTTTTGTCCATTCTTCATCTCATTGCATCATTCTCTCTTTACACCTGAAATTTTTCCTTCATACAAAACTTCACACAATCTTCATTAGCAACATTAGTGTATTCAAAAGAAATTAAACCTCTCACAAAGCTTTGGAACAGCAAGGATTTTCATTAAAAACACAAGCTACTGTAGTAACTCCTTCAAAAAGATCAATTCACCTAAACAGAACTCAAAAAGGAATCAATAAGAAGCAAATGCAAATAATGGCAGAAATCTGTCAAAATAGACCAGCAGGTAGAAACTGATTTTTTCGAACATCTTATGTTGCTCAAATCAAAAAGTGTTGAACTAACGAAAGCTATCTAACATACTGGGGAATTTATTCGTAAATTGTGATCTCAATCCGAGTTACATAGACTCCTCACGATTTTTTTGGTGGAGGACAGAAATCTGTTTCGGGACAGCAACTCCCTAAATCTTACTTCCCTCTCATTAGAGGTCATTCTTGGCACAAAAAGCAAGCAAAAAGGATAAGGAGAGGTCATTACTAAAGTAATAACTTCCAAGACTCAAGCAAACTCTTGGGTTATCTCCCAACAAGTACTTTTCTTTAACGCCTTTAAGTTAGGCACAAGAAGCAAGAAGAATCGAGTATTTTCAAATAAAGAAGCATTAACATAAAATCTTGCTTTCAAAGGAGGAGCAAAAAGCAAATTCTCTCTCCTCACGGGGAAGTATTCAATACCTTTTTTTGATGGAAAATGATATTTAATGGTGCCTTCTTTCACATCAATGATAGACTGTTCCTCCATAGTTTTAGTGAAAATCTTATTTGCTCATATTGCATCTGCATAAAATTCTTAGTGGATATCTCTACTTCTAGAATCCTTTCTTCACTAGGCATTCCAGATCTACCATGATAAACGTTTCCACTAGGAGTATAAGACCTATAATTACCATAAGTATTTGTAACATCCCAAAAATACTAAACTTGGATCATCAAACTCTAATCATCAAAATTAGGGTTAACAAAAACTTTTCCAATTAAAAATATGAAAGAATGCATACGTGTATGCATTACAATTTGGATTCTTTTGAATTGCTTTGGTTTTGTGTTTCTTTGCTTGTAAAATGATTCTTAAGTGAAATAAACATCATCTAAACAATCCCCACACTTTTCCCAAAGACAAACAAATCAAAACAAACAAAATAAGTGAATGGTCATTTGGGCCAAATTAACTCCCATGCCTACTTTGGCTATCCCTCACTTTCAGAACTTAACAGAAACATGTTTGGATCTTTGCACCCCTTGATAGTAATCATAACAAAGTACCAATTCCCACCTTGTGATCATCCAAAAACATTTGAATGCATAGTTTAAATGACAGTTGAAAATTGAATCTATTTCATATGGGAAGATCCCACTTTTTCAAAAACCACTCAAACAAGCTCAATTTTCAAAACCCAAGCATCTACAGACTCACCAGCACATGCCTAGAACACCCACCAAAAATATTTTCAAAATTCAAAACTTGAGTTCATGCGGCCATTTCATCAAACAGGTTGCAGATGCAAATCAAACAAAATCAAAACACTATGTTGAGTAGTGTTTTGGGCCTAACTTGTTCCCTCTCTGGACACCACTAGCCTTAGTATATCATCTAACAACCTTAGCTAATCACTAGCACCACTGTAAGCTGGCCATTGTCATCAATGGTGAGCAGGCCAAGAGCACCATTGCCACCCCATAGTCGACAGCAAGCTACGAGCAACAGTAGCCTTGCCAACCTTGTCTGGGAGCAAGCTAGCACCCCACCGCCACTCCCTGTCCCAGCCGCGAGCAATGCCAGCCATTGGACCACACGCCCAGGCCATGCCAACCTTCTCTGCAACCATGCCGAGAGTGCGCCACGCTCGACCAGCGCCCACAGACCGCGCGCCGCCCTCGCCGCGTACACGCGTGATCACCATCGTCCCAGCAACCCCGCAAACACGCCCGTTCGCCCCCGCGCGGACCACGCGCGCTGTGCGCCATCAAAACTTCCGTCGGGCACGCGCAGAGCACCGCAGCGTTCCGACCGATCCACACCACCCACGCCTCGCCACCACACCGTTGAGCTTCGCAAGAGAGCACAACACCGCCCCCTACCGTCGCCCACGCTGATAGCCCTCTGTGCCGTCGACCACGACGAGCTCAGCTTGCGCCCGTCGGTCCCCTCTCGCCACTATAAATAGAGGCCTCCCCCACTCGAATTCTTCACACCATTCCACTCCCCTCTCACCCAGAACCACCCTACCTCATTCTCGGATCAAGGCGAGCAGCGCGTCGCTGGAATTTCACCGGAGCCCGCCGCCGCTGGAGAAGAAGGAAGCCATCGATTGGAGCCGCCCTAGGAGAATCTGCCGATGCCAGGAGAATCGCTGTTGTCGACTTTGTCGTTTTCCCGCCTCGCCGACCTTCGCCTGAGCCCCGGTGAGCCTCCCACAACCCCCACTGAGCCGCTAGGGTTCGAGCTCGCCGGTGACATGTTCATCGTCGACGACGACCCTCAGCCGTCGATCTTCATTCTAATCCAACGCACCACATCACCCTGTACCACTTCGCATTTAAAGAGTCACTGACCAGTAGACCCCCCTGTCAGTTGCGCCCCGTGCTGCGGAGTGACACTGGGCTGGCCCATTAACCCTTCCCGCGCAGCCCACTCGTTTGAATTTAGCTTTTTCTAATTTCATTCAAACTCAGTTTTGTACCTAGTTTCAAAAATCAACCGAGCTCGATTCAGTGAACCAAATTGCATGAAACCAATTTTGTTAGAAAGATATGGAAATTCTTAATCCAAGACCATTGGATTCAACTCATTTGGATCTATAGATCAACCTTGGTAAAAATAACAAGATAGAAGCTTTTCAGCATTCAAACATTTTTCAAATTTAAACCATAATAGATTTTGAATTGATTCCAACTCTCAAAAATCACAGTTGATCATACCTTTCAGAATATATATAAATATATGAGTTTACTTACAGAAACAATGTTCAAGTAACAAAAGAATGCCACATAGACATTTCTAGTCACTTTATTTATTTAAAATAAAAGGGTTAAACCTTATTAAATTGTGACACCACTTCAAATCACATTCCCATGGACTGAAATATGTGGTGATGACATGTGCCAACATGATACCATGTTTGAGTTGGAGAATATTAAATCTTAAGTAGTTTTTCAATTAGTAGAAATTACTTTTCTAAAAATAAAATCAATAATACAAATGCTTTAATCTTGTAATGTTAGTGATGATGCTAGATCATCTATAGAACCCTTTTGTGTGATGATTGAAAGTAGTTAAGTATTGTTTGGTGATTGTGTACCTCGTATTTATTTATAGACGCCAGTACCGACCAAGGATACGAGGAGGAAGGAGGATACTACGAAGAAGAAGACGGGGAGAACTTCAGCCACTTCTCTGCACAAGGCAAGCTAACACTTGCAAGATACTCTACTTTAGCAAGCCAATACTTGCAAGCTATTAAATTAGCAAGCTTATACTAATACTTATGCAAGCTAATACTTGCTTGTTACCATGCCAACCATATGCCTTAAGCATATGTGATCATACCCACTTGATACCCAACCCTAGTTTTACTTGCAAGCTTTCTACTTTATTTATTTATCATAGCTTTCTTTTAGAGTTTACTTAAGTGACTTGTAGATTCTAGAAGGATAACTGAAGGTTGCATAAAGAGCATTAAATTTGGCCTAAGCTAGATAATCTTGATGTCATCCCAAGGCACGAGATTGAACTTAGTTCAACTCCAATTGTTTACCACCCCCTCATTAGTACTCACCCCCACTTGTAGTTGCTAGTGCTAAGCATAAAACTTGATCAAATTTAGATGGGAATACTTGGTGGAAAATGGTTATGAAAGCCTTAGAATGATGAGTCATTCTACTGAGATGTTTTGACATGTGTTTCCAAACACCAAATGATTTTGGTGATGAAAATGTTAAGGCATGAGCCTTAGCCCTTTACAAAACTAATGGTTGTATGGATGCGATACCATTCCAATTTTACTGTACAACCACAATACCCAAAAATTGGGTAGGGCTTGACTGGAAACTTATATACCTTAGTATTGGTTCCCTCACGGCCAAGGTCTAAGCTGAGGCTACCTTGTGAAGATTGTCCACCTGTGCAGTACCCAAGATGACAGTTGGTCATGGTTGGGAGGCCAAACTCACAGGAGAGTTGCCTATACTAGGGAGTGTAATTGAAAGGTTAGGATTGATTATCCGCATACTGAGTATGGTGAATTCAGGATTTGTTCTTGACGGATGTATCGAATGTTGTGGTGAAAGTGTACAATCTCTGCAGAGTGTCAAATTATTCGAATAGCCGCGTCCGCGGTTATGGACAGTTGGAGTGGCCATACTGTTCCCCCGTCAGATGTTTTCAAAATGACTTGTGAAATGAATGGAGAATTTGACTTGACCACAAAAGATTTGTGATATGAAATGGAAGTTCCCACTTAGGTGTTATAAAATTTCAACTATCTTTTCTTGCTTCTGAATTTAGTAGAGGCAAATCTGGATTTTTGCAAAACAACCCTAGAGCTTAGTGTCCTACTACAAAACCCCTTCACTTGTTAGTATTAGTTTGCGAGTACTTAAAGAGTACTCATGGCTTTGTCCCTGGCTATTCCCGTGGCCAGACTATGAAGAGGAGTACCAGGATGATGGACCCCAGGAAGGTTACGACAAATAGGATCATCTCCCATTGTCAGCATTGCCTGTGACCCCGAAGATGGAGCTTTGCCTACGCTACCTTTATTATTACGTATTTCCGCTGCTTAAGTTGTATTAAGAACTGGATCATGAGATCCTTATTTGTGTAAGACCTTATGTATGGTTTGTAATGGATGATGTACTGTGGTATCCAATTCATTATGTCGCAAAATGGTAATCCTGGGATTGCGATGTATGGCATAACAGGCATCTGGGATTAAAAATCCGGGTGTTGACAAGTTGTTATCAGAGCCATCCTGACCATAGGAGACCCTAGTTAGACTGGGCATTTGAATCAAAAACTTAGTTTCAAAACCAAAGGAAGCAAGTAATTACCAAAAACTTATTCCCATTCTTATCACCTTGATTCTTTCATAGAAATTCATATTCCTCAAAAACTCTTGCAAAATACATAAAATTTGACACACTTGATCACTCTACTAACTTACTCATTATATATTCTTATAGATGGACGTGAAGTATAGCAAGTTTTATCAGTTGGGGAATGGAGGAGACCTTATCTTTAAGAGGGATTTGGACTAGCTTTCGGAACTTCTGGAGCGTCCGCACCCCGAGTTCTTCGGAGCTTAGCTCAATGTTCAAGGAGGAGAATATCTGCAGTGGCTAATTGTTGCAAGTCTCCGAGGAAAGATTGAACCTCCCACTGCTGAGGGAATTTAGTTCACCTTAAGAGAGAACAACTGGCTCGATGGACTTGTCAGGGCCATGCAGGAAGCTCTTGCCCGTCTGTGTGGGCAGAGTATCAACCAGATCAAGGGAACCCGCTTTGAGTTTTGTCCAAGGCGTGATGCTAATAGGCAGCCACTAGAAGCCCCATACCACCCTGAGCTGAAGACCCAATTATACCACCTTAGCTTCATGATGTACGATCGTCAGCAAGAATTGGACAATTGTCGTGACTACTCCAACCACAAGTCCGCCATCATCAAGACGAAGGATCCGACCATCGCCATGCTAGCAAAGGATCGCAAGTCTCGCCGCCGTCAGCTCGACAAGAAGGAGCGCATCATTGCCCGTCTTCGCCACCGTATCTTGGATTTGGAGGAGACCATCCATGAGCGAGACATGCAGTTGCAAGAAAGGGAGAATGCCGGAGAGGATCTTCGTGGAGACCCCTACTACTATCTTAGCGATGATGATGATTTTCTAGAGGATCAGGCCATGGACTTCTTCACCGATGAGGAGGATTTCTCTTTCATCGATGACGATGAGGACGATGAGGAGGACGACTACACCGACTCCGAGGAGTAGTAGCACTTGATGTAGCATCCCAGTTGTCTAACCACTGTAATGCTACTAAGTTTAATAATAAAATGGGCCACTTCCAACATATAATTGTTGCATCATCATCATATCATGCTCATGTCATCATGTTCCTTGCATTGAGCATCATATAAAACCTTTTTCTTGTTTGGTTCTTATCTCATGTGCATTATTAATTGTAGTTGCTTCTTGATATTGTATTTGGTTCTTACTAAATTGTTAAATGCCCAAGTTGAGTTGGGGGCATCTCTCTTTTGACTCCACCACTTTATCTTGCACCACCTTATAATTCCACCATCCAATAAAATGGGCTTGGCTTTTATTGAGTTATCCCTAGCCCATGTTGTTGGTTGGATCCACTCATAATCTTTTTGCTTGGCCTTTGCCACCTTTTGTGCATGCAAGGAGTAAAGCCACATGGAATCATATTGTTTTCACAATATATCAACTTGGCATTAATTGTCTTGCATGGGCCATGCAAGCACCATCTATCCTAGTTTTGGCTTTTGTTGGATTTCTAAATGGAGCCTACATCTTTGCTTGTTTGTTGGTTAGTATAAAATCCTAGCTACCCCCCCTTCTTTTGTTCTTGCTTGATTTATGTTGGATCATGCATGAACCCAAAAACCACATCACCAACCTTGGCCATCTCTCTCTTTTTCCCCTTTTTCCTTGCTTTCTTGTTAGTGTATGCTTGTAATTGGCTTGACCTAAATTAGTAACCTACATCTACTTGCCCTTTTAAGCAAAGACCCTAATTCTAATCTATTCTAAAAACCACACCTAAACCCTATTTTATATCTATCCTAAATCCAACCCTATTTTACTATTAACCTAAACTAAACCCTAGCTACCATCTCTCTCTCTCTCTCACCTAACCAAACCCTAAATAATTACATCCTAAATAACCCCTACATCTAATTCTAACTCTAATCAAACTCAAACTAAACCCTAAGTAACCCTCCCTCCTATCTACCTTGCTCATGTCCCTCTCCCCCTCTAGCCACCCTACCTGCGCCTACCCATCCCCCTGCAGGCCCCACTCGACCTGGACACCCCCCCTAGCTACCCCACACCCGACCATACCCCTCTCTCTAACCCTATACCCTAGCCCGAGTGGCCCTCCCTCTTTTTCCTCCTCTTTTCTCCTCTCCCTCAAGAGTGCCCATTAACCTAGCGCCCCATGCCCTACACCGCCACCCTAGCTCCCTCTCGCCACCTGGTGCCTGCCCCCCAAGCGATCACGTCTTGGGAGGTGACCAAAGCCACACCCAGCTACCCTTCCCCACGCAACCACCGTGCCCCCGGCGTTCTTATCTCGCCCACCTCTCTGCCTCACAGAACCCCGGATCCGTCCAGAACCCCCGCCTCTCCCCGTTTCTCCCCTTCGCCGCCGGCTCGCCTTGATATACCACGGCCGTCGATCCGGCCGAGGCGAGCTGCTGCGAGTGTCAGGGCGTTCGGAGCTTCGCCTGCGTCGCCCTGAACCGTGCCAGCGAGGAGGAGGCGCCAGGAACGCCAGGACCAGACGACGCCGCCGCCAAGCCCTAGATCGACGGAGCGCCAGCCTCGCCGTGGATCGCCTACGCCCCGTGCCGAACCGACCACGCCGTCACGATCGCGGTACGCCCCTGAACCCCCCAGACACGGTCCCGTCGACGTTCGCTTCCTGGTTGCACGAGTCTCGCCGTCGAACACCCTCCGTGCGGTGGTTGTCGTCGGCGCTTTGTTCGATCGCTACAACACCTTAGCTAGACGCCACCACCCTTCCTAGCACCTAGCCTAGCCAGTAGCGGCCTCGCGTCTGCGCCCGCAAAGCCCGGGTTCGATCCGCGCTGCGCCACAAGCGTCGAACGCAGCGGTTGAGAGAAAGAAGAAAGCGGTCGCCCGCGCACTTGCGTAAACCCCTCGTTTCGTTTTGCTCAACCCGAGACCTCGAGGCCCCACCGCAATGACCGATGCATTTTGCAAAAGGCTCCCCATAGAAGCGTGAACCAACCCGCGGTCCACCCCGCGTAATGCGCTTTGCGAAACCCCTGCCCGTTTGTTTTGTCAACCAGCGGTCCATCGGCCTCATGATCGATCTCTCGGAGATTTTACAAAAGGCTCACAGGAATCGGTTAATAAACCCGCGGTCCTGAGTGCTCTCAGGCACTGCCCAATCAGGCGAGAGGACCCCTGGCCCACCTGTCAGCGGCTCAGGCAGGGTCAGGCTATGTGTTAAAACGTTTTTGAGCTGGATTTCAAATTCAAATTTGTTTTAAATAATTTAAAATGCAAATTCAAATTCAGAATTTAATAACTTTTGCATGCTTTATCCAATTTAGGCAAATGATATATGTTTCTGATTCAGAAAAATGAGAGGAATTCAAATATGCCATCTGTTTAGTGTTTTGCACAAGTTAAATTCCAAGTTTGTGTTAATTACTTCAATTGCCACTAGGATTTCAAAATTAAATAACTTTTGT
The DNA here is from genome assembly GCA_030063025.1 of Avena longiglumis. Taxonomy (NCBI): domain Eukaryota; kingdom Viridiplantae; phylum Streptophyta; class Magnoliopsida; order Poales; family Poaceae; genus Avena; species Avena longiglumis. The sequence continues at coordinate 183,273,522 of CP125974.1, read as the reverse complement.
TTGGAAAATCCAAATTAAGCAAATGAGTAGTCTAAAATGATCAGCTCGACGAGACCTTTCTGTTTATGCTATCCTTGACTTCAATTGCAGCATGCATCATATAAATATATTGAGAACAACAAGTGTTATGACAACAAAACATGACTAAAAACCAAATTCAAATGTTATTTTCTTGTCCTTCACACCTCACCCATGCCATGCTACTATACTTGCCATGTAAATTGTGCATCATTCATCATGGCATGATTGTTTGTTTGACGCATCTTATTCATATGCTTGTGCTCTATATTTATGTTGGCCTTGTTTGTTTGGTTTTCTCGGATGAACCTTTGGCGGGGTTGTATCAAGAGAACCGGAGCACTACCGATCGTCCCTTGCTTCAACAGAGATACCAGGCAAGCACTACCACATGCTTGCATACATACGATTACCTATTGCCTCTATCTTATTCTTGCATCATTGAGTCGCGATTGCATTAAATTGAATCCCAAGTATGCATAACCTTTACTTTTAAACTCCACCAAGCTTGTATCCTCCATCCCATGAGCCACTACTATAGGAGTTGTTTGAGCCATGCAGTCGTAGAACGACATGTGTAGGGTTTGTGAGAGTCGATGGATAACGAGGTACTTAAACAACTTAACTTTGAGTAGTTGGGATAACTAAAGAAAGTGGCACGGTGGGCAATATCTGCTATTTGGTTTTCCTGCTCACTTGTGTCCCGTAAGACCCCGAGTACTTGATTCCTGTTCCTTGATTTATCGCTATCCACATCCGGAGGTATATGGGACCCCCGAGCGAGCTTGATTAGTCTTATTTCTTGGGGCCACAAACTAGTTTGAGGTTTTATTTACGATCTGTACTTATGCCATGTTTCTGCTTTATTTACGATTGTGCGGTACTTCTTTATCTTGTTAGGGCCTGTGACCCGTTACGTGGTATCGGCGGTCCCGTTTGGGCATCTTATCGTTCTCGCCACCCCCTAAACCTTGGGTCCGTCTCGAGCTTGCTTACGTTCTGGTGTACTACAAGGGTGGCCCCTGAAATATTTCGAATCTTGTGATTGTTCGATCGTGAAAGCCTCGTTGGGTTTTGATTTGGTTTTCTGAGGTTGATCGAGCGTGTGTTGCTATTGGTGCACCCCGGCCGGGTAAAACTTTCTGAAAGCCGTGTCCGCGGTTATGGACGACTTGGAGCACAGTTTCTTGATCATAGACAAGCATAACTAAAGTACCGCCTTAATTTGACTAAGTAACTTGACTAGTAAATAGAGCAATACTCATGGAATGGTTAATAAAATTGCCAACGGATGGGGGTTGTTCGTCCGCTTCCTTGTTGGTAAGCAGGGAGGAGGATGGATCGGATGAGATTACCATTATAACTGTTGTACTTAATTCACGGACATCCGTCTATCATTGGTTAGGCGGATGGTTAGCGCTTATTCTGTAGAATTGCTAGGGTTTATCTTTTGCTGCAATTGCGTCACCCCAGGTTGTGTCCCCTTTAGAGGCATTAAGTCTTGCTGAGTACCCTTAGGGTCTCACACGATAAATTCTTGATTCAGATGAGCGGTACCTTCTCGTGACGGATCTTTGGGTGGAAGAAGCCGATGATGTGGGCAACGATCGTATGGTGTAGAGATTCACGGGGAGGATCCGTGAGACCTGTAGTTGGGATGTGCTTATTTTCTCGGCATCTTATGCCTATTTGCTTCTTATCCGTACTCGGATCTTGTTTTGCTTCCGCATGATACTCGATGTGTCTTTGTGAGGAGTTATCCTAAATTATAGATGTATCTAGGTCATTTGAATCTTCTTGGTATGGCGTTGGTATATTCCTTTCTTTCTAGATGGTGTGGCTCGATGTACTCTTGTATGGTGGCTTGCGTACATACCCACTTGTGTCGTAGTTGATCCCTTCGCTGCCGACTCACGCCCGTCTGAGTCCCGTTGAGAGGTTAGCGGTTGGGACGTCTGAAAGGACTACCAGTGAGTGGCTTTTGGGGCCCCGCCGTACTATTTCAACCGCTATCTCTCCTCCAGGCTTGTATCTAGGAGCGTAGTTCACCGAGGTAGTTACAATTGGTATCAGAGCCATCCCGACCTTCAGGGTTTCAGCCAAACGGTCGTTGTCAGTCTAGCAAATATTTTAGTAGTTATGTATATAGGGAAAAACAAAAACGCGAGAGTAGGACTGCTTCCATTTTTCTTCTTACCCTCCCACCCACCCTTTTCTGGTAAGGAAGTGCAACGTTTTCAATCCTTTCCTCAAAGTTCAAACTAGGATTCACGTGTTCGGGGTTTCCGTAGTACCATAGGATGTGTGTGTGTGTATGTGTGTGTAGTTCCTTGTCTATCTGTTGCATCCAAGTTGTTATCTTATCTGCCTTTGGTTATCAACTGTTGGTACATTCCATACCGACAGGCTTTTGTAAACCGACGCAATCTACCTTCCTTTTGTAACCGACGCTATCTTGTTTGGGGTGTTCGTTTCCGTAGTTACCAATCTTTAGGTTTCGTCGTGAGAAGAAGGGATTAGGATATGTGTTCCACTTGTTCATGTGCGGAGTAATGATTTGAGTGCGGGATGGAGTCGCGACCATACCACTACTTGTATCATTCGCTTTTGTATATTGGATCGGTAGAGTCACTAATCTTGATTCGTTAAGTAATTTTGCGCATCTATTGGTATTTTAATGCCGAAATTTGTGGAAAATTTTTCTTTGATATGTTTGTGTACCACACTCCTTTTCAGTCGTGTGCGATATGCTTAATATCTTTGAGGTGCTATGAACTTTGTTGATATTTTCATATCATCTCAGTAAATTGTATCCTTTAATCTTGGTTAATTCCATCTTGGTACTATTTTGGATTATTATCATCTTCCATTATAGTACTGACTTGAGTTTTACATCAATGACAGGATGGCTCCCCCACGCCGGACTGAGGAGGACATTCCTCAGGCTGGGCTCGTGGCTGTCAAGCATAGCTCTGCTTGGCAGCCATGCAAGAAAACCAGCTGCGCTTTGAGGAGAGCGTCCAAGGAACGAGTTCACTCCACTTCCTCCACCTCCCAAGCGTGGTGACATCAAGAGCTTCCTCAAGTTCAGTCCTCGGCGGTTTGGCGTGTCGACCGACCTCTTGATCTTGATGATTGGCTGCATGAGATCTCAAGGCTGCTAGAGGCTGGCGATGTGCCGAAACAGGGAATGGGTAAAGTGTGCTACTCACTTGCTCAAGGGAGATGCGGCTCTATGGTGGGAAAACTATTTGAAGGCTAGACCTGGGCCCCACCTACTTGGGAGAGGTTTCTGGAGCTTTCAAGGCAGTTTCTCTCGAGATTGTGATGGAGCGGATGAAGGATGCTTTCCTCAACTTGAAGCGGCAATGATAACGTCAACACCTACATCGGGAACTTCATGAACTTGTCTCGCTATGGTGGTGATGAGGTATCGATGACAAGAAAAGCGAAGAGATTCGGCAAGGGCTCAATGCGTCGATCAAGTATGCACTCACGCATGCAAGACCGGCAACCTTCACGGAACTGCAGCATATGGCACTACAAGAGGAGGCTAGTAGGCGGATGTTCGAGAGTCCAAGAAACATAGCAGGATGCATCAAGCTCGGCTAATGACAACTCCTTCTAAGCGGCGTGCGGGTTCCTAACACCCCATCGCTCCGGCTCCACCAAGATCTGCAACTTACGCGCCAAGGCCATCAAACTTCACCTGCGGCTCCGGGGCTACAACAACCCTTACCTGGGCGCTGGCGGAGTCACAGCCACTCGCTCCACGTCCGATTGGTGCACGCTTCACATGTGGAGATCCGGACATCAAAACTGGGCGTCAATGAAGAACAAAGCTCTCCCTCCACCCGCCAAGATCTGCAGCAAGCTCTCCTCGGTTCGTGCACCACCGCCTCGGGCTCTCAACATCAACACTAAGCCCGGGTGCGGTTGTTCGAGCTAATCGTCAACGCCTCTCAAGCTGAGCTCACACACAGGTCGTAATGGGTATGCTCTCGATTAACTCGGTCCACTGCGAGTTCTCTTTGATTCTGGTGCATCGCATTCTTTTGTCTCATAAGTTTGCACAAGAGAATAACTGGATAGGGTTCCTTTATCACGTCGTTCGGTGGTGCTATCTCTGGGTCAAACATGAGGGCTGCTCATATCGGTCATGGCAATCGGATCGAGATTGGTGGTTCTTCATTCTTGGCTTCTTTGATTCTCGGGCAACTCGACATTGATGTCATCTGGGCATGGATTGGTTGACAAATGCACTGTGATTGATTGTCTTTGAGCCTCAGTATCTCTGAAGATCCCTGAAGGCCACATAGTCTTCTCTCCAAGTCTGACTCCGGATGTCCAGCTCTATTCCTTGGCTACTCTGAATGATGATGCCATGGAAGCTATTCAGAAGGTACCAGTGGTCTGTGAGTTTCCGGATGTTTTTCCTGAAGAGTTGCCAGGTATGCCTCCGGATCGCGAGGTTGAATTCGTGATCGAGCTTGAACCTGGAACGGCTCCTATCTCCAAGAGGCCATACAAAATGGGTCCTTCGAGTGGCTGAACTCAAGCGACAACTTGATGAACAAGAGAAGTTGGGTTTCATTCAGCATAGCACTTCTTCTTGGGGTAGTCCAACAATCTTCGTGAAGAAGCGTGGCAGAACCGATAGGCTCTGTGTTGACTACCGGCTCTAAATGCTAAAACCATCAAGAACAAATATCCTCTTCCTCGGATAAATGATCATTTGATCAGCTAGCGAGCTGTGGTCTTCTCTAAGCTTGATTTGAGAAGTGGTTATCACCAAATCAAAATTGCAAAGAGGATGTGCCCAAAACAGCTTTCACCACTCGCTATGGCTGTGAGTACACGGTCATGTCTTTCGGCCTCACCAGCACTTTGCTACCTTCTCGGGCTGATGAACTCCGTTTTCATGGAGTACTGGACAAGTTTGTGGTGGTATATCTGGATGATATTCTCGTCTATTCCAAGTCCAAGGAGGAGCATGAAGAGCACACGAGGTGTGTCTGAACAAGCTTCGTGAGAACCGCTTGTATGCCAAGTTCTCAAAGTGTGAGTTACGGTTGCTGAAGTAACCTATCTGGGGCATGTTATCTCGCCAAGGGCATTGCAGTCAACCGGAAACCGTGAAGACAATAGTTGAATGGCTTCCTCCTGCTAATGTCAAGGAAGTGCGGAGTTTTCTCGGCAGCTAGCTATTGTCGTCGTTTTGTGCAGAACTTCTCAAGATAGCAAAGCCTCTTACCGATCTCCTCAAGAAAGGCAAGAAGTACTGTGGACACTGCTTGCCAAGAGAGCTTTGAGACACTCAAAGCGAAGCTCACTTCCACACCGATCTTGGTTCCTCGGATACATCCAAGCCTTTCCAGATCTTCTGCGATGCCTCTTTGCACGGATTGGGTGCGGTCCTTATGCAAGAGAGACAGGTGGTTGCTTATGCCTCTCGTCAGTTGAAGACGCATGAGGTCAACTATCCCACACATGACCTGGAGCTAGCAGCAGTGGTCTTTGCCTTGAAGCTATGGAGGCACTACTTGCTGGGTAACCGTTGTGAGATCTTCTCGGACCACAAGAGTTTGAAGTATATCTTCACTCAACCGGATCTCAATCTTCGGCAAAGGAGATGGATTGAAGCCATCAATGACTACGATGTGACCATCAACTACACTCCAGGCAAAGCAAACGTCATGGCAGATGCGCTTAGTCGTAAAGCTTATGTCAACAACCTCATGGTAGAAGAGCAGCAGCCTCTCTTGTGCGAGGAATTCCGTCAGCTGAACCTTGAAATTGTGGAACAAGGGCATCTCCTGAACCTTCTGGCTACTCCTCTCTTGGAAGAACAGATTCGGTCTCGTCAGCGTGGTGATCCGCACACCAAGAAGCTCATCGCTAAGCTTGGCACTCCGAAGTATGAATCCTTCCATGTTGATGACCAGGGCACGCTCTTCTTTGATCACCGGATGTTTGTTCCAAACTACCCGGGTCTGAGAGATCAATTGCTCAAGGAGGCACATGATTCGGTCCTTTCTATCCATCCTGGCAGCACAAAGATGTATATGGACTTGAAAACACAATACTGGTGGCACAGGTTGAAAAGGTATTGTGCCAAGTCGTCTCGAGAATGTGATGTCGCCGCAGTCAAGGTGTTCATCGAAACCATTTGGTCTTCTACAGCCATTGCAACCTCAGAATGGAAATGGGAGAAAGTTGAGATGGACTTCATCACGGGCTTTCCTAGGTCATGAAGGCAACAATGCAATTTTTGTTGTCATCGACGGGCTTTCCAAAGTGGCACACTTCTTCGATCAAAGAAACAATTTACGGACTTGATTGGTGAGCTCTATATCAACAGATTGTCTCTTTGTATGGGGTTCCACTGAAATCAGTTCGGACCGTGGAGCATCTTCACCTCAAAGTTCGGGAGAGTTTCCAAAAGCTTTGGGAACAGTTGAACTTCAACCTTGCCACCACCCTCAGTCGCAAGGACAAGTGGAGAGGATCAATCAGATTCTCGAGGACATGCTTAGAGCTTGCGTCATCTCGTTTGGCATGAAGTGGGAAGAATGCCTTCCATATGCTGAATTCTCCTACAACAACAGCTTCCAGAAAAGTCTGAAGATGGCACCATTCGAGGCTCTCTATGGTCGCAAGTGCAGAACTCCCATTGGTTGGTCAGGTGCAGGAGAAAGAATCTGGTTTGGCCCTGACATTGTAACTCAGGCCGAGGAGAAGGTGCATATCATTCTGGAGAACACGAAGATTGCTCGAGTCGTCGGAAGAGCAACTATGACAGAAGCACACGGATATGGTATATGCCTGGTGATCTCGTCTACCTTCGTGTCACTCCCATGAGAGGAACACACCGCCCGGTATCAAAGGAAAGTTGGCTCCTAGATACATCGGTCCTTTCAAGATCGTGATAGAAGAGGAGAAGTTGCTTATGCACTTGAGCTTAGGAAAAACTCAAAGTCCATGATGTTTTCCACATCTCGCAGCTCAAGAAGTGCTTCAAAGACCCGGCAAGACCGTGGATCATGAGCTAATAGACCTCCAAGAAGATCTCTCTTATCAAGAGCACCCCCAAAATTCTCGAGACCATGAGCGAAGGACTGCAACAAGTCCATCAAATTACGCAAGGTGCGGTGGTCACACCATTACATTGATGAAGCAACTTGGGAGCGTGAAGATGAACTCCGTGCCAACCATCCTTCTCTCTTTGTGTCTTCTTCTTCTTCTTCCTAGAATCTCGGGGCGAGATTCCTGTTTAGTGGGGGAGAGTTGTAGCATCCCAGTTGTCTAACCACTGTAATGCTACTAAGTTTAATAATAAAATGGGCCACTTCCAACATATAATTGTTGCATCATCATCATATCATGCTCATGTCATCATGTTCCTTGCATTGAGCATCATATAAAACCTTTTTCTTGTTTGGTTCTTATCTCATGTGCATTATTAATTGTAGTTGCTTCTTGATATTGTATTTGGTTCTTACTAAATTGTTAAATGCCCAAGTTGAGTTGGGGGCATCTCTCTTTTGACTCCACCACTTTATCTTGCACCACCTTATAATTCCACCATCCAATAAAATGGGCTTGGCTTTTATTGAGTTATCCCTAGCCCATGTTGTTGGTTGGATCCACTCATAATCTTTTTGCTTGGCCTTTGCCACCTTTTGTGCATGCAAGGAGTAAAGCCACATGGAATCATATTGTTTTCACAATATATCAACTTGGCATTAATTGTCTTGCATGGGCCATGCAAGCACCATCTATCCTAGTTTTGGCTTTTGTTGGATTTCTAAATGGAGCCTACATCTTTGCTTGTTTGTTGGTTAGTATAAAATCCTAGCTACCCCCCCTTCTTTTGTTCTTGCTTGATTTATGTTGGATCATGCATGAACCCAAAAACCACATCACCAACCTTGGCCATCTCTCTCTTTTTCCCCTTTTTCCTTGCTTTCTTGTTAGTGTATGCTTGTAATTGGCTTGACCTAAATTAGTAACCTACATCTACTTGCCCTTTTAAGCAAAGACCCTAATTCTAATCTATTCTAAAAACCACACCTAAACCCTATTTTATATCTATCCTAAATCCAACCCTATTTTACTATTAACCTAAACTAAACCCTAGCTACCATCTCTCTCTCTCTCTCACCTAACCAAACCCTAAATAATTACATCCTAAATAACCCCTACATCTAATTCTAACTCTAATCAAACTCAAACTAAACCCTAAGTAACCCTCCCTCCTATCTACCTTGCTCATCCCCCTCTCCCTCTAGCCACCCTACTGGCCTACCCATCCCCCTGCAGGCCCCACTCGACCTGGACACCCCCCCTAGCTACCCCACACCCGACCATACCCCTCTCTCTAACCCTATACCCTAGCCCGAGTGGCCCTCCCTCTTTTTTTCCTCCCCCTCTTTTCCTCTCCCTCTCCCCAGCAGCTGCCAGCTAACCTAGCGCCCCATGCCCTACCCTTGACCACCCTAGCTCCCTCTCGCCACCTGCCGTGCCCTGGCCCCCAAGCGATCACGTCTGGAGGTGACCAAAGCCACACCCCAGCCTACCCTTCCCCACGCAACCACCGTGCCCCTGGCGTTCTTATCTCGCCCACCTCCTCTCTGCCTCCAGAACCCCCAGATCCGTCCAGAACCCCGCCTCTCCCGTTTCTCCCGCTTGGCTCGCCACCGCCAAGATATACCACGGCCCCGTCGATCCGGCCAGGCGAGCTGCTGAGGTGTCAGGGCGTTCTGGAGCTCGCTGCGTCAACTGAGCGTGCCGGCGAGGAGGCGCCAGAACGCCAGGGCAGACAGCGCGCCGCCAAGCCCTAGATCGACGGGCGCCAGCCTCGCCGTGGATCGCCTCGCCCGTGCGAACCGACCACGCCGTCACGATCGCAGCGCCTGAACCCCAGACACGGTCCGTCGGCGTTCGCGCTGGTTGCACGAGTCTCGCCGTCGAACACCCTCCGTGCGCGGTGGTTGTCGTCGACGTCGCCTGTTCCCAGTCGCTACAACACCTTAGCTAGACGCCGCCACCCTTCCTAGCACCTAGCCTAGCCCGGTAGCGCCTCCGCGTCACGCCGCGCCTAAAGCCGGGTTCGATCCCGCTGCGCCCGCGCGCGCATGGCGAGCAGACGGTTCGTAGAAGGAGAAGAAGCGGTCGCCCGCACTTTTGCGTAAACCCCCTCTCGTTTTCGTTTTGCTCAACCCGCAGACCTCGAGGCCCCACCTGCCAGCGACCGATGCATTTTTGCAAAAAGGCTCCCCATAGAAGCGTGAACCAACCCGCAGTCCACCCCCTGACCGCATGTGCGCTTTGCAGAAAACCCCTGGCCCGTTTGTTTTGTCAACCCGCGGTCCATCTGGCCTTGATCGGTCTCTCGGAGATTTTACAAAAGGCTCACTGAATCAAGTTAATAAACCAGCGGTCTGAGTGCTCTCAGCACTGCCACTGGGCTGAGAGGACCCTGCCCACCTGCCGGCTCGAGCAGGTCAGGCTATGTGTTAAAACGTTTCTGAGCTGGATTTCAAATTCAAATTTGTTCTAAATAATTTAAAATGCAAATTCAAATTCAGAATTTAATAACTTTTGCATGCTTTATCCAATTTAGGCAAATGATATATGTTTCTGATTCAGAAAAATGAGAGGAATTCAAATATGCCATCTGTTTAGTGTTTTGCACAAGTTAAATTCCAAGTTTGTGTTAATTACTTCAATTGCCACTAGGATTTCAAAATTAAATAACTTTTGTTTGGAAAATCCAAATTAAGCAAATGAGTAGTCTAAAATGATCAGCTCGACGAGACCTTTCTGTTTATGCTATCCTTGACTTCAATTGCAGCATGCATCATATAAATATATTGAGAACAACAAGTGTTATGACAACAAAACATGACTAAAAACCAAATTCAAATGTTATTTTCTTGTCCTTCACACCTCACCCATGCCATGCTACTATACTTGCCATGTAAATTGTGCATCATTCATCATGGCATGATTGTTTGTTTGACGCATCTTATTCATATGCTTGTGCTCTATATTTATGTTGGCCTTGTTTGTTTGGTTTTTCTCGGATAGACACTGAGCAGGGGTTGTATCAAGAGAACCAGGAGCACTACCCAGTACCGTCCCTTGCTTCAACAGAGATACCAGGCAAGCACTACCACATGCTTGCATACATACAGTACCTATTGCCTCTATCTTATTCTTGCATCATTGAGTCGCGATTGCATTAAATTGAATCCCAAGTATGCATAACCTTTACTTTTAAACTCCACCAAGCTTGTATCCTCCATCCCATGAGCCACTACTATAGGAGTTGTTTGAGCCATGCAGTCGAGAACAACATGTGTAGGGTTTGTGAGAGTCGATGGATAACGAGGTACTTAAACAACTTAACTGAGTAGTTGGATAACTAAAGAAAGTGGCACCGGTGGGCAATATCTGCTATTTGGTTTTTCCTGCTCACTTGTGTCCCGTAAGACCCCGAGTACTTGATTCCTGTTCCTTGATTTATCGCGCTATCCACATCCGGGAGGTATATGGGACCCCCCTGAGCCAGAGCTTGATTCCGTCTTATTTCTTGGGGCCACAAACTAGTTTGAGGTTTTATTTACGATCCTGTACTTATGCCATGTTCTTTGTTTATTTACGATTGTGCGAGTGCTTCTTTGTCTTGTTAGGGCCTGTGACCCGTTTACGTGGTATCGACAGTCCCCGTTTGGGGGCATACTGTCGTTTACCGCCGGCCCCACAAACCTTGGGTCCGTCTCGAAGCTTGCTTACTTCGTTGCGGGTGTACTACAAGGGGTGGCCCCCTGAAATATTTCTGAATCTTGTGATTGTTCAGTCGTGAAAGCCTCGTTGGGTTTTGATTTGGTTTTTCCGAGGTTGATCGAGCGTGTGTTGCTATTGGTGCACCCCGGCCGGGTAAAACTTTCTGAAAGCCGTGTCCGCGGTTATGGACGACTTGGAGCACAGTTTCTTGATCATAGACAAGCATAACTAAAGTACCGCCTTAATTTGACTAAGTAACTTGACTAGTAAATAGAGCAATACTCATGGAATGGTTAATAAAATTGCCAACGGATGGGGGTTGTTCGTCCGCTTCCTTGTTGGTAGCGAGGAGGAGGATGGATCGGATGAGATTACCATTATAAGCTGTTGTACTTAATTCACGGACATCCGTCTATCATTGGTTAGGCGGATGGTTAGCGCTATTCGTAGAATTGCTAGGGTTTATCTTTTTTTGCAATTCGTCACCCAGTTGTGTCCCCTTTAGAGGCATTAAGTCTTCTTGAGTACCCTTAGGGTCTCACACGATAAATTCTTGATTCGGATGAGCGGTACCTTCTCGGGACGGATCTTTGGGTGGAAGAAGCCGATGATGTGGGCAACGATCGTATGGTGTAGAGATTCGGCACGGGATCCGTGAGACCTGTAGTTGGGATGTGCTTATTTCTCTGGCATCTTATGCCTATTTGCTTCTTATCCGTACTCGGATCTTGTTTGCCGCTTCGCATGATACTACGATGTGTCTGTATGAGGAGTTATCCTAAATTATAGATGTATCTAGGTCATTTGAATCTTGCCGTATGGCGTTGGTATATTCCTTTCTTTCTAGATGGTGTGGCTCGATGTACTCTTGTATGGTGGCTTGCGTACATACCCACTTGTGTCGTAGTTGATCCCTTCGCCGACCACGCCTTGCCTGAGGTCCCGTTGAGAGGTTAGCGGTTGGGACGTCTGAAAGGACTACCAGTGAGTGGCTTTTGGGGCCCCGCCGTACTATTTCAACCGCTATCTCTCCTCCAGGCTTGTATCTAGGAGCGTAGTTCACCGAGGTAGTTACACTTGAGCACTAGCGTAGTGAGTTGTATTCGGTCCCACTGTATTGTAGTTTCCAGAATGGTTCTTAAAACCATCTGTTTACTTTGTTGTGGTGTGTGTTTGTATCATGTGCTATGATGGATGAATGAAAAGCAAGTTGCTAGAAAATCTGAGTCAAACTTTAAAAACTTTTCAAAAGTCCCTGAACCTTAGAAATTTCCCTCTTTTCTCATGATCTATCTCAATCTTCAGATGCCACACGGAGGAAGTGGTTCATCCCCGGACCCGATGTTGCAGATCCTGCAAATGTTGGTTTCTGACCGCGAAGCTGAAAGAGCCGAACGTCAAACCAACCTATCTACCCTTCAGCAGATAGCTCAGCTAGCCCACAACAATCAAGGCCAGGGAAATCAGGACAACCATGGATCTTAGCTCAAGAATTTCCAGAATACCAACCCACCTGTTTTTACTAAGTCGAAAGAGCCCCTAGATGCAGACGATTGGCTGCAAACCATGGAGAACAACCTGCAAGTCGCCAGAGTGGAAGCTAATGAGAAAGTTCTGATCGTCACCCACTATCTAGCCGGAGATGCCAGAGCATGGTGGAACAGTGTTCGTGCAATGACCGGAGGACAGATGATGACGTGGGAGGAATTCAAGGTCAAGTTCAGCAGAAACCATGTGCCACTGGGTTTGATCAAGAGAATGAGAGATGAGTTCAGAGAACTGAAGCAAGGAAGGATGACTGTAGTGGAATACCGTGACAAATTCTTGTCATTAGCTAGGTATGCCCCGGATGAGATCGACACTGAAGCCAAGAAAAAAGAGAGATTCCTGAATGGTCTGCACGTTGAGATGCAGACTGTGTTAGTCAATACCCCCTTTGCTGATATTGAAGCCCTTGTCGACTCTGCCATCCAGATGGAAGGAAAGATCAACCAAGCCAATGAGAACCGCAAGCGTCGCATGATGCATCAGCCAGGAAACCATCCGACCCCAAAGTAACGCCCTAACCCATCTCCAGGATTTTCCCCGAGAACCAACAGACCCCCGATGAACCGTCCTACCTATCCCAGCCATGGAAACCCGAGGCCCGGAGGAAATCACAACAACCCCGTCAACTCTAACAATTTCAACCGTGCACCACCCAAGTTCAGCAACAACAATGCTACCGCCAACACCAACACTGCCCCGAGGACTGGAAGTAATGTTGTTCCTGTTGCAGCAAAGGACAAGTCGCAAGTGACTTTCTATGACTGTGGAAATAAGGGTCACTACTCCAATGAGTGTCCCGAGAAGAATGCCGCAGCCCCCAATGCAAATGCCCCAGCTCAGCAGCAGCATCGTGTTCAACCTGGAAGAAGGTTTGCTCCAGGGAACTCACTCAACCGCAATGGCCGTATTTTTCTCATGGATGCTGAAGAAGCCCAGGAAGCGCCAGACGTCATGCTGGGTATGTTTTCTGTTAATTCAGTACTTGCTAGAGTGTTGTTTGATTCTGGTGCATCGCACTCATTTGTCATCGAAGAATTTGCATGCACTAGTAAGATTCAACCAACCAAACTGAAGCATGTTATGATTGTTCAAATCCCCGATTCCACCACCAAAGCTAGGCAAATTTGCAAAGACGTCCCTATCCGAATCCATGGCATAGATTTTTATCCTAATCTGATAGTACTCGGAACTAAAGGTTTGGAAGTAGTACTATGAATGGATTGGATGTCGAAACATAAAGGATTAATTGATTGTGCCAATAAAGCTATAACCATGACTAGTACAGCCGGAATATCAGTCGAGCATATATCTGAAACCTTACCGCGTCAATTCAAGTGCAACAAGAGTATAGACCAACCTACCATTGACCAAGTCCAGATAGTCTGTGAATACCCCGATATAATTCCAGATGTTTTGCCCAGTATGCCCCCAGATCGGGATATCGAGTTTATCATTGAACTAATCCCCGGAACAGGACCCATAGCCCAAAGACCATATAGTATGAACCCGTCTGAACTAGAAGAACTGAAGAAGCAACTGGATGCCATGCTGAAAATTGGATTGATTCAACCAAGTGCGTCACCATGGAGATCACCTGTCTTGTTCGTAGACAAGAAGGATGGAGGTAACCATTTGTGTACGGATTACCGGAAGTTGAATGATGTCACTATAAAGAACAAGTACCCATTTCCCAAGATAGAAGATTTGTTTGATCAGTTGACCGGTGCCAAGGTGTTTTCTAAGATTGATCTTAGAACTGGCTATCACCAACTCAAAATTTGCACAGAGGATATTCCAAAGACTGCCTTTACCACCAGATATGGATTATACGAGTATACTGTCATGTCTTTTGGATTGACCAATGCCCCCGCTTATTTCATGAATCTCAGGAATAAGATTTTTATGGACTTCCTGGATAAGTTTTTCGTTGTTTTCATCGACGACATTCTAATTTATTCCAAATCAGAAGAAGAACATGAGCTACACCTAAGGACCATTCTTGGAACCCTTAGAGAGCATCAGTTGTATGCCAAGTTTAGCAAGTGTGAATTCTGGTTACAGGAGGTAGGATTCCTCGGCCACATTGTATCAGCCGGAGGAATTGCCGTTGACCCTACAAAAGTGAAAGATGTCGAGGATTGGCAAGACCCAACCACTCAGACCCAAGTTCGTGCATTTCTCGGATTGGCGGGATACTACCGCAAGTTCGTAGAAGGATTCTCGAGTATTGCCCGACCCATGACGCAATTGCTGAAGAAGGACAAGAAGTTTGAATGGACAGACAAATGTGAAGCAAGTTTTCAAGAACTCAAGAGAAGATTGATTTTAGCCCCCATCTTAATCATGCCGGATATCATGAAGCCCTTCGACGTGTATTGTGATGCATCCAATATCGGTCTCGGATGTGTGCTAATGCAAGAAGGCAAAGTTATATCTTATCTGTCTCGACAACTGAAACAACATGAGCAGAATTACCCAACCCATGACCTCGAACCCGCAGTCGTAGTTCGAGCCCTAAAGACATAGAGGCATTACCTGATGGGAAATCGTTGTGAGATCTATTCAGATCACAAGATCCTGAAGTATATATTCACTCAGAAGGAGCTGAATATGAGGCAGAGAAGATGGATTGAGCTAATCAAGGATTACGACCTTTACATTCACTATCACCCCGGTAAATCCAATGTGGTAGCAGATGCCCTTAGCAGATTGCCGTGCCGCTTGAACTCCATGATTTTAAAGGAGCAACCAAGCTTGCACAAAGAGATGGAAGATTTTTGAATGGAATTGGTAAGTGAAGGATTTTTGGCTAGCATAGAACTTCAACCCACTTTGATCAGCCAGATCAAAGAGGCGCAGAAAGGAAATGCTAGTATCGATGGAATCAAGCGTCGTATCGGTACAGGCAAAGTACCCAGATTCACGGAAGACGAAGAAGGAGTTCTGTGGTACAAAGGACGCCTTTGTGTACCAGCAGATTCTGAGTTGAAAGAAGTTATTCTAAAGGAAGCTCATGATACTCTTTATTCTATCCACCCCGGAGGAACAAAGATGTATCAAGATTTGAAGGAACAATTTTGGTGTCATAAGATGAAGAGAGAAATCGGAAGCTATATCGCCAAGTGTGATATATGTCAGCGAGTCAAGGCAGGACATCAAAGACCCGCTGGATTGTTGCAACCATTGTAGGTTCCAGAATGGAAATGGGATTCCGTTGGAATGGACTTTATCACCGGATTGCCTACTTCTAGTAGGGGAAATGGCTCTATCTGGGTCATAGTGGACAGATTGTCCAAAGTCGCCCATTTCTTACCCGTCAAGACCACGTATCAGAGTTCGAAGATAGCGGAGTTATACATCGCTAGAATCGTCAATTTGAATGGAGTCCCCAAGAACATCATATCGGATCGAGGAACTCAGTTTACCTCGACATTCTGGAAGAAAGTCCAAGAAGGTTTAGGAACCCGCCTATATTTCAGCACCGCGTATCACCCTCAGACCGACGGACAAACAGAGCGAGTACATAAAATACTCGAAGACATGCTGAGAGCATGTGTGTTAGAATATGGATCTAAGTGGGAAGACTGTCTGCCGTTTGCAGAATTTTCATACAACAACAGTTATCAAGATAGTTTGCAAATGGCCCCATTTGAATTCATGTATGGAAGGAAGTGTCGCACCCCTTTGAACTGGTCGGAAGTAGGAGAGAGTCAGATTTTTGGACCCGACATCCTACGAGAAGCAGAAGAGAAGGTTCACAGGATTCGTGAGCACCTCAAGACAGCCTAGTCAAGACAGAAGAGTTACGCCGACAAGAGATGTCGAGACCTCGCCTTCAACATAGGAGATTTTGTGTATCTGAAAGTGTCCCCATTGAAAGGAATGCAGCATTTCCAAATGAAGGGAAAGTTAGCCCCCAGATATATTGGCCCCTTCAAGATTCTGAACCGTCGAGGAGAAGTGTCGTATCAATTGGAACTACCCGAAGAGATGTCAGCCGTGCACAATGTGTTCCATATCTCATTACTTCGCAAGTGCCTCGAAGTTCCGAAGAAAACTGAAGTTTTCAAGAATATCGATCACCAGACCATAGAGATCAACAATGACCTGACCTATCCTGAAGTGCCCCTCCGTATTTTTGAAGAAGCTTTTAGAACTACCAGAACCTGAAGCATCAAGTTTCTCAAGATTCAGTGGAGCAACCACACAGAAGAGGAAGCTACCTGGGAGCGTGAAGATCACATCAGGACAGAGTTTCCCGATCTCTTCAAATCCTAGGTAATCTTTTCGTCCTTTTTCAAATCTCGGTACGAGATTTTGTTTAAGGGGGGAAGGTTTGTAACATCCCAAAAATACTAAACTTGGATCATCGAACTCTAGTCATCAAAATTAGGGTTAACAAAAACTTTTCCAATTAAAATATATGAAAGCATGCATATGTGTATGCATTACAATTTGGATTCTTTTGAATTGCTTTGGTTTTCTGTTTCTTCGCTTGTAAAATGATTCTTAGGTGAAATAAACATCATCTAAAAAATCCCCACACTTTTCCCAAAGACAAACAAATCAAAACAAACAAAATAAGTGAATGGTCATTTTGGCCAAATTAACTCCCATGCCTACTTTGGCTATCCCTCATTTTCAGAACTTAACAGAAACATGTTTGGATCTTTGCACCCCTTGATAGTACTCATAACAAAGTACTAAGGCCCACCTTGTGATCATCCAAAAACATCTGAATGCATAGTTTAAATGACAGTTGAAAATTGAATCTATTTTCATATGGGAATATCCCACTTTTTCAAAAACCACTCAAACAAGCTCAATTTTCAAAACCCAAGCATCTACAGACTCACCAGCACATGCCTAGCACACCCACCAAAAATATTTTCAAAATTCAAAACTTGAGTTCATGCGGCCATTTCATCAAACAGGTTGCAGATGCAAATCAAACAAAAACAAAACACTATGTTGAGGAGTGTTTTGGGCCTAACTTGTTCCCTCTCTGGACACCACTAGCCTTAGTAGATCATCTAACAACCTTAGATAATCACTAGCACCACTGTAAGATGGCCATTGTCATCAATGGTGAGCAGGCCGAGAGCACCATTGCCACCCTATAGTCGACAGCAAGCTACGAGCAACAGTAGCCTCGCCAACCTTGTATAGGAGCAAGCTAGCACCCCACCACCAATCCCTGTCCCAGCCGCGAGCAATGCCAGCCACTGGACCACACGCCCAGGCCATGCCAACCTTCTCTGCAACCATGCCGAGAGCACGCCCCGTGCACCACGCTCGACCAGCGCCCACAGACCGCACGCCGCCCTCGCCGCGTGCACGCGTGATCACCACCGTCCCAGCAACCCCGTAGACACGCCCGTTCGCCGCCGTGCGGACCACGCGCGTTTTGCGCCATCAAAATTCCGTCGGGCACGCGCAGAGCACCGCAGTGTTCCGACCGATCCGCACCGCCCCACACCTCGCCACCACACCGTTGAGCTTCGCCAGGGAGCACAACACCGCCCCTACCATCGCCCACGCCGATAGCCCTCTGTGCCGTCAACCACGACGAGCTCAGCTTGCGCCGGTCGGTCCCCTCTCTCCACTATAAATAGAGGCCTCCCCCGCTCGAATTCTTCACACCATTCCAATCCCCTCTCACCCAGAACCACCCCACCTCATTGCCGGAGCAAGGCGAGCAGCGCTTCGCCGGAATTTTACCGGAGCCCGCCGCTGCTGGAGAAGAAGGAAGCCATCGATTGGAGCCGCCACAGGAGAAGCTGCCGGTGCCAGGAGATCGCCATCGTCGACTTCGTCGTTTGCCCGCCTCGCCGACCTTCGCCCGAGCCCCGGTGAGCCTCCCACGACCCCCACTGAGCCGCTAGGGTTCGATCTCACAGGTGACATGTTCATCGTCGACGACGACCCTCAGCCTTCGATCTTCATTCTAATCCAACGCACCACATCACCATGTACCGCTTCGCGTTTAAAGAGTCACTGACCAGTAGACCCCCCCTGTCAGTTGTGCCCCGCGCTACGGAGTGACACTGGGCCGGCCCATTAACCCTTCCTGCGCAACCCACTCGTTTGAATTTAGCTTTTTCTAATTTCATTCAAACTCACTTTTGTAGCTAGTTTCAAAAATCAACCCAGCTCGATTCAGTGAACCAAATTGCATGAAACCAATTTTGTTAGAAAGATATGGAAATGCTTAATCCAAGCCCGTTGGATTCAACTCATTTGGATCTATAGATCAACCTTGGTAAAAATAACAAGGCAGAAGCTTTTCTGCATTCAAACATTTTTCAAATTTAAACCATAATAGGTTTTGAGTTGATTCGAACTCTCAAAAATCAGATTTAATCATACCTTTCAGAATATGTAAAAATATATGGGTTTACTTACAGAAATAATGTTCAAGTATCAAAAGAATGCCACATAGGCATTTCTAGTCACTTTATTTATTTAAAATAAAAGGGTTAAACCTTATTAAATTGTGACACCACTTCAAATCACATTCCCATGGACTGAAATATGTAGTGATGACATGTGTCAACATGATCCCATGTTTGAGTTAGAGAATATTAAATCTTAAGTAGTTTTTCAATGAGTAGAAATTACTTTTCTAAAAATAAAATCAATAAGATAAATGCTTTAATCTTGTAATGTTAGTGATGATGCTAGATCATCTATAGAACCCTTTTGTGTGATGATTGAAAGTAGTTAAGTATTGTTTGGTGATTATGTACCTCGTATTTATTTATAGACGCTAGTACCGTCCAAGGATACGAGTAGGAAGGAGGATACTACGAAGAAGAAGCCGAGGAGAACTTTTCAACCACTGCTCTGCACAAGGCAAGCTAACACTTGCAAGATACTCTACTTTAGCAAGCCAATACTTGAAAGCTATTAACTTAGCAAGCTTATACTGATACTTATGCAAGCTAATACTTGCTTGTTACCATGCCAACCATATGCCTTAAGCATATGTGATCATACCCACTTGATACCCAATCCTAGTTTTACTTGCAAGATTTCTACTTTATTTCTTTATCAAAGCTTTCTTTTAGAGTTTACTTAAGTGACTTGTAGATTCTAGAAGGATAACTGAAGGTTGCATAAAGAGCATTAAATTTGGCCTAAGCTAGATAATCTTGATGTCATCCCAAGGCATGAGATTGAACTTAGTTAAACTCCAATTGTTTACCACGCCCTCATTAGTACTCACCCCACTTGTAGATGCTAGAGATAAGCATAAAACTTGATCAACTTTGGATGGGAATACTTGGTGGAAAATGGTTATGAAAACCTTAGAATGATGATTCATTCTACTGAGATGTTTTGACATGTGTTTCCGAACACCAAATGATTTTGGTGATGAAAATGTTAAGGCATGAGCCTTAGCCCTTTAAAAAACTGATGGTTGTCTCGATGCGATACCATTCCAATTTTACCGTACAACCACAATACCCGAAAATTGGGTAGGGCTTGATTGGAAACTTATATACCTTAGTATTGGTTCCCTCACGGCCAAGGTCTGAGCTAAGGCTACCTTGTGAAGATTGTCCACCTGTGCAGTACCCAAGATGACAGTTGGTCATGGTTGGGAGGCCAAACTCACAGGAGAGGTGCCTATACTAGGGAGTGTAATTGAAAAGTTAGGATTGATTATCCGCATACTGAGTATGGTGAATTCAAGATTTGTTCCTGACGGATGTATCGAATTTTGTGGTGAAAGTGTACAATCTCTGCAGAGTGTCAAACTATTCGAATAGCCGCGTCCGCGTTTATGGACAGTTGGAGTGGCCATACTGTTCCCCCGTCAGATGTTTTCAAAATGACTTGTGAAATGAATGGAGAATTTTACTTTACCACAACAGAGTTGTGGTATGAAATGCAAGTTCCCACTTAGGTGTTATAAAATTTCAACTATCTTTTCTTGCTTCTGAATTTAGTAGAGGTAAATCTGGCTTTTTGCAAAACAACCCTAGAGCTTAGTGTCCTACTACAAAACCCCCTTCACTTGTTAGTATTAGTTTGCGAGTACTTAAAGAGTAGTCATGGCTTTGTCCCTGGATATTCCCGTGGCCAGACTATGAAGAGGAGTACCAGGATGATGGACCCCAGGAAGGTTACGACAACTAGGATCATATCCCATCGTCAGCATTGCCTGTGACCCCGAAGATGGAGCTTCGCCTATGCTACCTTTATTATTACGTATTTCCGCTTAAGTTGTATTAAGAACTGGATCATGAGATCCTTATTTGTGTAAGACCTTATGTATGGTTTGTAATGGATGATGTACTGTGGTATCCAATTCTGTTATGTCTCACAAAAATGGTAATCCTAGGATTGCGATGTATGGCATAACAGCTATCTGGGATTAAAAATCCGGGTGTTGACAGTATTGTTGCCAAAATTGTTGTTTCTAATGAAGTTCACATCAACTTGCTTTTCTCGAGCAACCAAAGAGGCTATTGCAGCACCCAAAGTGAGGCCCATAAAGGTACCTCCAGCAGCTGAATCCAACAGATTTCTTGAGGAGAAGTTCAAACCTGCATAAAATGTCTAGATAATCATCCAAGAAGTGAGTCCATGAGTAGGGCAATTTTTAACCAAAGATTTCATTCTTTCCCAAGAAGGAGCGACATGTTCACTATCAAGCTGTTTAAATTTCATAATGTCCCTTCTCATAGCAATAATCTTAGCAGGAGGATAGTACTTTCCAATAAAAGCATCTTTGCACTTAGTCCAGGAATCAATACTATTTTTAGGCAAAGATAACAACCATTCTTTAGTGTTTCCCCTCAAGGAGAAAGGAAAAAGCCTGAGCTTAATAATATCTCCATCTACATCCTTATATTTTTGCACCTCACAAAGTTCAACAAAGCTATTAAGATGGGCGCGGGAGGATCATCGTAACCAGACGTAAAATTGCTCTCTCATCACAAGATTCAACAAGGCAGGCTTAATTTCATAAAAGATAGCATCAGGAGCAGGTGGAGCAATAGGTGTGCTTAGGAAATCATTGTTGTTGGTGCTAGTGAAGTCACACAACTTAGTGTTCTCAGCAGAGTTCATGTTGGCAAAGGTGGGCAAGCCAAAAAACAGCAGCATCAGCTAGAGCAGGAACTAATTTTTTTTGTGTTTTTGAATAAACAAGCAAACCAAACTAGACTAATTTTTTGGGGGTTTTTTGGAAAGAGGCAAACAAAACCAAGCAAAATAAACAAAGCAAACTAAAAACGAACTAAAGAGCAAGGTGTGAAGCAGTACAACAGCAAGTCTTGTGAATACTTCCTTAGCCTCCCCAGCAACGGCGCCAAAAAGCTTGATGGTTGGCACAACTTATGTGGAGCCTGTTGGGAACCCCAAGAGCAAGGTGTGAAGCAGTACAACAACAAGTCTTCCCTCAGTAAGAAACCAAGGTTATTGAATCAGTAGGAGGAAGGAAATGTCACAGAGGTGTTGCAAGCAACATAGAGAACTACACAACACAAACTCAATACTTTGCCCCAACTAAGAGTGATGTTGTCAATCTCACCGGTTGTTGTAACAAAGGATTAAACGTATGGTTTGGAAGGTAATGGTTTGCAGCAAGTAAACAAGTAACAGTGGAAGATGTATCAATGGTAAAGATTGGACCGGGATCCATAGTTCACTAGAGGTGCTCTCCTTAGATAAACAACATGGCATGAAGGGTAAACAAATTATAGCAGGGCAACTGACAGGAACTGAGCAAGGCATAACAATGCAATTACTAGTCAGAAAGATCCTATGAGATTCGATTGGGCAATACAATAGGATACATAGACCACCATCCAACTGCATCTATGACTAGAATTCCACCTTCAGGTTATCATCCGAACCCCCTGCAGTATTAAGTTGCAAGCAATAGACAACTGCTTTAAGGAAAGTGTATAAGGTAAACAGTCCACATGTTCCATGAACAAGAGACCGTTCTTTTCTCCCTAGTGGCAACAACATATCTACAACCGGACATATTTCTGTCACTTCGCTTGGAAACTAGAGGCATGAACCCACTATCGAGCATAAATACCCCCTCTTGGAGTCACTAGCAACTACTTGGCCAAGATAGCTACTAACAACGGAGAGCATGCAAGATCACTGCGGTGACCCAACATACCACTGCATGATGTAGTATACTATAGTCGTTGACATAACACCAATGAAACACCGTTCACTAGTATTACATCCCTCAGAATGGCACAACAGAAACACAGCGGGTCCAATACATGGCTTAAAGGTTACAACTCACTCTTTTACATAAGATCCAGAGAACACTCTAGGTTAAAGAGAGAGAAATAACTTCTTACGGAGAAGAATAAAAGATAAACAACAGAAGAACGATTATACTATTAAGTCTAATATTCAGACTAAGAGGTTGGCACTGTTGCTATTGCAACGCACTACAGAAATAGGTTCTTTGGCTAGAGATAATATTCCTATCTAATCAGTAACTTTCATCTTCACTTGGGTTGAGGTATATGTTGACTTCCTTGTCTTCATTGAAGAGCTTTAGCTGGTCTTGATAAGTCCTAGAGCATATCTTGGTGTAGACATTAATGGCTTCAGTATCTATCAAGGGTTAAGAAGATACTTTGAGTACGAGCATACTCAGCAAATTCACTAGAAAAGGAGTGTTTGATGCACTATATCTACAGCCACAGACTGTAGGTCGTAGTCAATGCAAGTTTTCATAAACATTTCTTCAAAGGTTGCTTTTATTCTGAAAATCTATGTCCATCAGCCTTCACGGGTTTACTAGAACCTTCAGGGGGTTCCTTTCCCGCCGCGTTCGCAGCTCCTTCCCGGAACATGGAATAACAAGTTACAGTTCTTACACTCTGCAGAGGTGCGTTACTTTACCCATGAGAGATCAACTCTTTATTGCACAACCGGGCAGCTTATTCCCGTCCACAATTCCATGATGTGGGGCCCAGAAGATGATCCAAGCCAATCACTGCCCCCTTCGCGACCTCGCATGCCTCCTTGGTGTACACCATGCCCACATAAAGAATTACGGCAATGGTTTGTACAAACCGTTAGATGCCAGAACTATCGTGGGACGATGAGGGTTCGCACCCATATGCTGCATTGTAGGGTTCGCAGCATAGAAAACAAAATTTTTCCTACGATGTGAACTATATACCAAGATCTATCTACTAGATACAAACAACGGGCGGATGTATATCTGTAGAGAACATACCCTTGAAGACCAACAAAGCTTAACGAGTTCAACTCGTGGTTGATGTAGACGATCTCTTGCCGATCTCAAGATCGAGAGGAAGTCCTAGCGCCGCAAATCAGCAGCGCATCCGTGCTCGCACACACGTTCGAGGCACCGAGCAACCTCTGCCTCCTTGCTCCAGCGATGCAGCGGAAGCACAACTCTTTCTTGCCGAATAGCCACCGGGAACATGTATCTCGCTAGTCCGAGACCATGGGGAATAAATTCTAGAGGGGGAGAGAGATCCTTCACGAGGAGGTGTGAGAGACAAGTGAGGAGGGGGACTCCTTTTATAGGAGGAGGGCGGGCACCCAAGGGGGTGATCGCCGGCCATGGGGCTACCCCCTCCCCTCCTTCATTCATGTGGGTGGACACTCCACTCACAAAATGCCCTTTAAAATCCCTCCACTCAAAAGTCCACTCAAATTCCCATTAAATTTCCACCAAATTTAATGCAAACTCTCATTAAATAAAAATCTTTTATTTTATTCAGAATTTTGTCAATTAGTCTAATGACAAACATTCACAAATAACCCCTTGCTAGAATTCTATTTCACATGCATAACCACTTTATGCAATTTCACCCGAAAACCTGTTTCGGTATCTAGTGAAATAAATTCCTGCGCTTGTTCATTCTTTCGGCATGAAACATTTGCTCCAATTGGATGTCGGTGTCTCTTAAGTGTGTCACCCTACGGTTCGTGAATAATGCGGACATGATCGAGACCCCTCTCGGATCAATAATCAGAAGCGGGATCTGGAGACCCATACTGACTCCCACACATTCAACGATGACTTTCTTGTGATCGTCGGAACCTTTTACGCTATTATCTTAATCCCTTTGTTTCACGATATATTACATGTCCGAGATTCGATCATCGGTATCTCCATGCCTAGTTTGATCTCGTTACCGACATGCACTCTTTTCTCGTTCCTGTGATATAACATTCTAGTGATCAAATCACTTGCTTGCAAGCTAATCAATGTGATATCACCGAGAGGGCCCATAGTTTATCTATCCGTCATCGGGATGAACAAATTCCACTCTCGATCCATGAGCCTCAACATAACACTTTATTAGTTCTGAATCCATCTTTATAATCACCCTGTTACGGTGTGACGTTTGATGTTATCAAGAAACTCTTCCGGTGTTAGTGATTGACATGATCTCATGGTCTAAGGATTAGGATCACTTCGTAAGTTGTTATAGCAATATAAACTCAATGAATTTGATCGTAATGCTATACTTTAGATGAATGTTCATCACACCATTACACTAATGTTGTGATCCCGTTATTAACAACATCCAATGTCCATGATCAGGAAACCTTGATCATCTTGTTAATCAACGAGCTAGTTTATGAGAGAGGCATAACTAGGAACTTTCTGTTTGTTTATTAAACACACATGTATTAACGTTTCCGTATTAATACAATTATAGCATGCAAAATAAACATCTATCATATACTTGGAATACACATAATAAACAATTTATTATTGCCTCTCGGGGCATATTCCTTGATCTCCCACTTGCACTAGAGACAATAATCTAGTTACATAGTGATAAATCTAACACCCATTGAGTTACGGTGTTGATCATGTTTTGCTCTAGGGAGAGTTTTAGTCAACGGATCTGCTACATTGAGATCCGTATGTACTTCTAAATCTTTATATCTCCATCCTTGACATGCTCGCGGATGGAGTGAAACCGACGCTTAATATGCTTGGAATGCTTGTGAGACCTTGGCTCTTTGGCATTGGCAATGGCACCATTGTTGTCACAATAGATCACCATTGGGTCCAACGCGTTTGCCACCACTCCTAGTTCGGATATGAACTCCTTCATCCAAACTGCTTCCTGAGCCGCTTCTGAAGCAGCAACATATTCGGCCTCCGTTGTTGATCCCGCTACCACAGGTTGTTTGTAGCTCCTCCAACTAACCGCTCCACCATTCATGAGAAATACGTATCCGGATTGAGACTTAGAGTCATCCGGATCGGTGTCAAATCTAGCGTCGACATAACACTTAGCGACGATCTCTTCTTCACCTCCGTATACAAGAAACATATCCTTAGTTCTTCGTAAGTACTTAAGGATATTCTTGACCGCTATCCAGTGTTCCGAACCTGGATCCGATTGGTACCTACTAGTCAAACTAATAGCATGTGCCACATCCGGTCTTGTACATAGCATGGCGTACATTATAGAGCCTATGGCTGAAGCATAGGGGACTTTGTCCATTATCTCTCTTTCTTCCGCCGAAGCCGGACTTTGAGTCTTACTCAATGTCTTGCCTTGCAACATAGGTAAGAACCCCTTCTTACTTAGTCCATTTTAAACTTCTTTAAAATATTATCAAGGTATGTACTTTGCGATAGCCCTATTAGGCGCCTAGATCTATCTCTATAGATCTTTATGCCTAATATGTATGACCTTCACCTAGGTCCTTCATTGAAAATTCTTTGTTTAGATAACTTTTAACACTTTGTTTAAAAGATCTATATCATTTTCGATCAATAATATGTAATCCACATATAATATCGAAATGCCACATTGCTCCCACTCACTTTCTTGTAAATACAAGCTTCTCCATAAGTTTGGACAAATCCAAACTCTTTGATCACCTCATCAAAGCGGAGATTCCAACCGTGATGCTTGCTTCAATCTATAGATGGATCGCTGAAGCTTGCACACCTTGTTAGCATCCTTAGGATCGACAAAACCCTTTGGTTGTATCATATACAACTCTTCTTCAATATTACCATTGAGAAGCGGTTTTGACATCCATCGCCATATCTCATAATCGAAATATGCAGCAATTGCTAACATAATCCTAAGCGACTTTAGCATCGCTACGGGAGAGAAAGTCTCATCGTAGTCAACTCCTTGAATTTGTCGAAACCCCTTTGCGACAAGTCGAGCTTTATAGATGGTCACATTACCATCAGCATCAGTTTTCCTTTTGACAATCCATTTGTTCTCCACGGCCTTTCGGTCGTGAGGTAATTCCACCAAGTTCCAAACTTGATTTTCATACATGGATTCCATCTCGGATTTCATGGCTTCTAACCATTTGTTGGAATCCGGGCTCATCATCGCTTCTTCATCGTCGCGGGTCATCATTTTCATCAACCATGAAATTTATGACAGATTTCCGTCTGTTCGGAGCTGCACGCGTCCTGTTTGACCTGCGAGGTTCGGTAGTACTCTCTTTCGGAGTTTCATGATCATTATCATTAGTTCCCTCTTCAACAGGTGGAGCCAACTCCGGAACAACTTCCGGCACTGCGCTACTCGCCATACTTTGAAGAGAAGGTTCCACAACCTCTTCGAGTTCTACTTTCCGACTACTCACACCTTTCGCGAGAAACTCTTTCTCTAGAAAGGATCCATTCTTAACACAAAAACCTTGCCTCGGATGCGTGATAGAAGGAATACCCAATAGTTTCTTTAGGGTATCCTATGAAGGCGCATTTTTCCGCTTTGGGTTCGAGTTTATCCGGTTGAAGTTTCTTCACATAAACATCGCATCCCCAAACTTTAAAATGATAGCTTAGGTTTGTTTCCAAACCACAATTCATCTGTGTCTTTTCAACGGATTTAGATGGTGCCCGATTTAAAGTGAATGCAGCGGTTTCTAGTGCATAACCCCAAAATGACAACGGCAAGTCCGTCGGAGACATCATAGATCGAACCATATCTAATAAAATACGATTCTGACGTTCGACACACCATTTATTTGTGGTGTTCCGCAGGTGTGAGTTGTGAAACAATTCCACACTCTTTCATGTGAGTGCTAAACTCGTAACTTAGATACTCACCTCCACGGTCGGACCGTAGAAATTTGATCTTTCTATTACGATGATTTTCCACTTCATTCGAAATTCCTTGAACTTTTCAAGGTTTCAGACTTGTGTTTCATCAAGTAGATATAACCGTATCTACTCAAATCATCCGTGAAAGTAACAAAATAACGATATCCACCTCGGTGACACTCATTGGACCACATACATCGAATGTATGATTTCCAATAAATCATCGCCCGTTCCATTGAACCGGAAAGCGGCGTTCTAGTCATCTTGCCCATAAGGCATGGTTCACATGTATCAAATGATTCATAATCAAGTGATTCCAAAAGTCCATCCGAATGGAGCTTCTTCATGCGTTTAACGCCAATATGACCTAGAGCGGCACATATATGCGGATATATCATCATTAAGTTTAATCCTTTTAGCATCAACATTATGAATATGTGTAACATTATCATCGAGATCTAATAGAAATAAACCATTCATCATCGGTACATGATCATAAAAGATTTCATTCATATAAATGGAACAACCATTGTTCTCGGTTTAAATGAATAACCACTTGCATCAAACACGATCCGGATACAATGTTCATGCTCGGTCGAGCACGGATAACATTTATTCAAGTTTATAACTAATCCCGGCGGCAAGTGGAGAGAGGCGTTAAGCGGCGATCACATCAACGCTTGATCCATTGCCGACCGCATCTTGACCTCACCCTTGCTAGCGGTCGCTTGTTCCATGACCCTGATTCTAGTTACAAATATTAGCTGAACCGGTATCAAATACCCGGTGCTCTGCGAGCACTAGTCAAGTACACATCAATAACATGTATATCATATATACCTTTGTTTGCCTTGCCGCCTTCTTATGCGCGGATACTTAGGTCCAACTCGGGGTTTCTTTTCGGTGACAGCAGGCTTGCCCTTACTTCCTTCCGTTTTCCTTCTTGTCTTTCTTGAAACCAGTGTTACTATTGATCATCAACACTTGATGTTCCTTTTGATCTCCACTTCAGTTTTAAGCATTGTGAAGCTCGGGGAGACTTCTTCATGCCTTGCATATTATAGTTCATCACGAAGCTCTTATAGCTAGGTGGCGAGGTATGAGAACACGATGGATGCCTAAGTCAATGGGAATCGATATTCCCAAGGACACAAGCTTATCGGCGTAACCCGACATATTGAGTACATGCTCACTAACGGAGCTGTGCTCTTCCATCATGCAGCTAAAGAATTTTTCTGAAGCGTTGTAGCTCTCTACAACAGCATGTGTGTCGAAAATCATTTTCAACTCACCCATTGTATCAAATGCATTGCCGTTTTCGAAACGCTTTCGAAGTTCCGGATCTAGCCCATACAATATGCCGCAATGAACTAAGTTGTGGTCCTCCTGACGAGTCTGATAGACATTCTTCTCCTCATCAGGGGCATCATCAAAAGGTGGGGGGCCTAACTGCGCTTCTAGCACATATTGCTTTTGTGCAGCAGAGAGGAGAATCCTCAAATTCATGGCCCATTCGGTAAAGTTGCTACCGTTCGTTGCTAGTTTATCTTTCTCCATGAACACATTGAAATTAAAAGCAGGTGGTGCCATCTACAATAGAATTTGTAAAGTTTAGACTAAGTGTATGATAGATTGAGTTCAACTAATCTATATTACGAATGAACTCCCACTCAAAAACGACATCCCTCGTGCCTTTTTGGTGATTACATGAACCAAATTCACTACACCAAGTCCGATCATCACGTGAGTCGGTATAGCTTCAAAAGCGAGCATCAAATGGGCATCATATCAACTATATGACTCATGCTTAACCTTTCGGTCCGTGTCCCGAGGCCATGTCTGTACATGCTAGGCTTGCCAAGTTAGAACCTTAGTATTCGCGTGTGTAACTGTTTTACACCCGAAATATGGTCGTGGATCCAAGAACACCCGATCATCACGTGATGTCTTGGAGCGACGAAAACATAATCTGTGCATACTAAAGGAAGAACACATTCTTATCTTGATATTTAAATGAGGGATCATCTTATTATGCTAACAAAGCGCTAAACAAGCAATATAAGATGCTATCAAACATCATATGTTTATTAGTGAAATGATATGGTTCCCGTAGATGATCTCTATCATGTGCATCGTGGTATGATCACTATCATACCTATATGTGTAAATCCAAGGTCTATGGATTTTACACGCTATGTGTGTTGTAAGTATCATCTCATACTTCTTACAACACTACCATATCATAACACTAGCCCAGCAACAATCTAAACTAGACGCCTCTAATTTATCCATTGCAAGTTTTACGTGGCTTAGGGCTTTCGAGATAGAACCGTTCTTACCTATGAACATGAACCACAACGAGGATAATCAAATTGTTGACAACTCGCTTGAAAAATAGATATTGACTATAGTAGGAGAGACAGACACCCGCTAGCCACTTATGCAAACTAGTTGCATGTCAAGCGTGGAACAGGTCTCATGTGCGAGGACATGTAAAGTTTGTCCGGGCCGCTTCATCCCACTGTGCCACCAATATCCAAAATTACAACAAAGGAGAAACAACATGATCATCATCGCCCACATACTCATATGTGTACTACCCGTGTAAAGTATCTACGCATAGATCCGCTCACGATACCCTTTAGGGTTCGCAACATAGAAAACAAAAATTTTCCTACGATGTGAACTATATACCAAGATCTATCTACTAGATACAAACAACGGGCGGATGTATATCCGTAGATAACATACCCTTGAAGACCGTCAAAGCTTAACGAGTTCAACTCGTGGTTGATGTAGACGATCTCTTGCCGATATCAAGATCGAGAGGAAGTCCTAGCGCCGCAAATCAGCAGCGCATCCGTGCTCGCACACACGTTCGAGGCACCGAGCAACCTCCGCCTCCTCGCTCCAGCGATGCAGCGGAAGCACAACTCTTTCTTGCCGAATAGACACCGGGAACATGTATCTCGGTAGTCCAAGACCATGGGGAATAAATTCTAGAGGGGGAGAGAGATCCTTCACGAGGAGGTGTGAGAGACAAGTGAGAAGGGGGGCTACTTTTATAGGAGGAGGGGGGCACCCAAGGGGGTGGCCGCCGGCCATGGGGCTGCCCCCTCCCCTCCTTCATTCATGTGGGTGGACACTCCACTCATAAAATGCCCTTTAAAATCCCTCCACTCAAAACTCCACTCAAATTCCCATTAAATTTCCACCAAATTTAATGCAAACTCTCATTAAATAAAACTCTTTTATTTTATTCAGAATTTTGTCAATTAGTCTAATGACAAACATTCACAAATAAACCCTTGCTAGAATTCTATTTCACATGCATAACCACTTTATGCAATTTCACCCGAAAACCTGTTTCGGTATCTAGTGAAATAAATTCCTGCGCTTGTTCATTCTTTCGGCATGAAACATTTGCTCCAATTGGATGTCGGTGTCTCTTAAGTGTGTCACCCTACGGTTCGTGAATAATGCGGACATGATCGAGACCCCTCTCGGACCCATAATCGAGCGGGATCTGAGACCCATCACTCCACACATTCAACGATGAATTTCTTGTGATCGTCGGAACCTTTTACGCTAGTATCTTAATCCCTTTGTTTCACGATATATTACATGTCCGAGATTCGATCATCGGTATCTCCATACCTAGTTTGATCTAGTTAGCGACATGCACTCTTTTCTTGTTCCCGTGATATAACATTCTAGTGATCAAATCACTTGCTTGCAAGCTAACCAATGTGATATCATCGAGAGGGCCCAGAGTATATCTATCCGTCATCGGGATGAACAAATTCGACTCTCGATCCATGAGCCTCAACATAACACTTTATTAGTTCTGAATCCATATTTATAATCACCCAGTTACGGTGTGACATTTGATGTCATCAAGAAACTCTTCCGGTGTTAGTGATTGCCATGATCTCATGGTCTAAGGATTAGGATCACTTCGTAAGTTGTTATAGCAATATAAACTCAATGACTTTGATCATAATGCTATACTTCGGATGAATTTTCATCACATCATTACACTAATGTTGTGACCTCATTATTAACAACATCCAATGTCCATGATCAGGAAACCTTGATCATCTTGTTAATCAACGAGCTAGTTTATGAGAGAGGCATAACTAGGAACTTTCTGTTTGTTTATTAAACACACATGTATTAACGTTTCCGTATTAATACAATTATAGCATGCAAAATAAACATCTATCATATACTTGGAATACACATAATAAACACTTTATTATTGCCTCTCAGGGCATATTCCCTTCATGCATATCCTCTACGAATTACCAATCAATATGCATGCTATGAGGATAATAGCCACGATCTGCACATCCGGCATCATGCGAGAGGAAGAAGATACAACTGACTTCTCCGTCCCATTCCAAATCTCATGGTCAACGTGTAATATACGGTGCAAGAATCACTCGCGACATGGGTTGTTAAGTCCTAGGTGATATAGTTCTGAACAGTGGTATTCCAACTGCCAGGTTTAATAGATTAGCTGATCACCCTGGATCAGTAATCAATAGTCCTCATTATTATTGAAAATAGTGTTTTCAGACCTTTTTCAAATGCAGGTAAAGACAACACTGGATTTGTAAAATACTTTACAGAAAATAATCAAAGAACATGAGCAAGTGTGAACTTGCCTTTTGTGATTGCAAGATTATGCACTCACTGTCTTCGAGTCAATGTATAAGATCCAAAATCGGAAATCAGCATCATTGGTCCGATAAGGACTATTGTTTAAAGAAGCAATATGCTTTTATGCATAAGTAATGTAATGCACATTCTAAGCGCAAATCCCGGAAATAACGTTGGCCTAGGGTTTGGATTCCGAAAATGGTTACTTTGGAATGTGTGGTCCTTTTAGATAAGTTTCATAGTTTTACTTTTATTAGAGTTCATGAGTGGTTATAAACAACACATATGTAGGAGTAAAGTATATATAATTATGACATACTAAATAGGATTACTTATACAAGGTTTCTTGTTTAAAGTGGCAAAAAGGATAACCTTCGAAGAGAAGGTTTCTCTTCTAAGGTCTAAACAAACTGTGTGAGTAGTTAGTGGTGGTTGATGTCATTTGTTTGCTCAAATGGTTTGGCTTGAGTTGCTTTATAGTTTAACTACTTTATACCAAAGTTAACTATAAAACATATAATAATGCTTACAGTGTTACATTAAGATTTTGTATACTAAAGTTAACTTTAAAGTATAACTTAGTTTTGAAAACATCGTACTTGTAGATTGGTATCTTGTTGTAGAGGTCCCAACCTTTACTAAGGTAGATCCCTCCTGTGTTTACAATGCTAGTCCCTGGATCAATAGCTAGCATCCACAGTTAAGATGTAATATCAAGAATACAAAGGTCATAATATAAATTTATAACTAGGAATAACATAGTTTTATTACATCATACATAGCTCATTTGGCTATTACATTTCATTGCAGCGGAATAACTATAATTATGGGTCTTTCATCTTCAAAGTGCCACAAGCAGATGTTGGTTGTAGACTTTGTAGTCCTAGTCAATCAAACAATCTTCACTTAAAATCAATCAACCTGCAACATTACAAGTTACAGCCACATGGGTCAATACATTTGAATTGTATTGGCAAGCTTCACTTCTATGTATAATAAGAGTGGATCCTATCATTATATGCATATTTGGCTAAGTAGAGTTTAAGGTTTATTTGCATAAAGCAATATTTTATCCTATCTTTTCAAAAAGGGTTTTAAGTCCTTTGTCAAATCTCTTTTCCAAGAATCCCTTGAACTCCTTGGTAGAAACACAAGTGTTCAAGTCCTTGTCAAAATCTCTTGAGCCACTTGGTAACCCCAAGTGCAACAAGTTTTATGAAATCTCATGAGTTCCTTGGTAACCCCAAGTACATCATGCCCTTGAGCACCTTGGTAACCCCAAGTGCAACAAGCTTAACATAATCTCTTTGAATTCCTTGGTACCCCCAAGTGCATCAAGTTTTTATATTAGAAGTTGGAATGTCGAGATCTCCCATAGTTCAAACTTTAGTTGCTCAGTATTGTCCATAACCGGGGACACGGATAAGTACTTAGATTTTGTTAACTTCTGCAGAAGGAGTACACTTTACCCACATGACACAATCCCATCTTGTTGCCACCAGTGGCCTACTGGATTAGTGTTCAAAAAGATGGAGTACCGGCAGACTGAGAGTGTGACGAAGTCTTTCCAAAAGGTCCTCCCATACATCATTGCTAGCTTGTCTTCAGCCCCCATGAAGCATTCCAGATCCCCATGTCCGGTAACTAAAGACAATGTATGGGTCTTCCTAATGTAGTTGACTAAGCCAGAGCCATAATAGCATGTGGTTGCACACGAAAGCCACAATTGGAGAAACATGTTCAATCTCTAAGTTTCCTAGGTGGTTTTCCTTTTGGAGCACAACACAAAGTGATTCCCATAGACATGGTTCCTTTTGTTGCCACCTTCTCCAAAACTTAAAGTATCCACCACCTAGGTGATTCATTGAGTCCTTGTTTTATTATGTAAAACACAAGTCCTTTTCTCAACCTTTGTAAAATTTCAACATGTATCTCTTTTCAAAACATAGCATGTCTAAGCATGTACAACTTCAATATTTTCACTAAGGAGTGTATAGGGAATCCTATTAGGATTTAGCATAGCATAAGTATAAAAATATCTTTTCATGCATGTTTTCAAAATCCACTAAGTATAATGAAAATAGTAGGACTTTAGATGATAGTGTAACTTGCCTTTTTGGTAGGGAATAAGGGTTTACTCCTTGGTCTTGCTAGTCTCACACTTTGCTAATTTCACTACAATCAATCAAACAAGCATAGTATCAAATAGCATTCCAAACCAATATTCAAACAACATTTCACACACACAAAGCAATGGACTCTAAGTTATGCATGGGGACATGCTTAAGATGGTTTTATTCACAAGGGAGGTCTCCACTAGGCTTATAACTTTTGTAAGGTCCAAATTGGTCATTTACAAAAATGGCAAAGTCATTTGCAAAAGGGTTTTGATCCATAAACCATTTTTAAATCTAATCATCATTTTATGTGGTGAAAATTTATTTCTGTCAAATTAAATCCTTATGTTTTTCACCCAATGAGTTGCTATTGCAAAACTTGGTGTTTTTGGGTCAATAGCTTTGAATTATAACATTTTCCCAATAGTCTTTATTCCAAAATTCTTTTTCAAAATAAAACCATTATCATTACTTAGCTAGAATTAGACTAATTCAATTAATCCATTCTAATTTTTTCCAATTTCATTTCCAAACCATGGGTTGTTTTCTAGGGTCAGTAAGGTCACAACAATTCATTTTGCAAAGGTTTTAACCTAAAACTCATTTTTAAACAATTTTTATACTCTAAACAATCACACAAAAGAATCTACAAAAACAAGCAACCTAACAGATACTATTTGCTAAACTAATTCCACAGTTGGCTAGGTCTTGCTCTCCTGAATCCAACGACATAAAATTTGCAATTTTTGGACGTGTGGTTTGAAAGTTATAAGGGTTTGAAATTCACAAAATATTTTGTTTTCAAATCTGTTTTTAAACAAATCAGTGACACGCGGCGTGATTTCATTGGTTGGTACCGCTTCGCGCGGATCGTGTGCTGCGGAGCGTTGGATTAAGTCAGATCGTGCGGTACTGAGCGCATACCCCTTCGCGGTTTAAGTAACGCTATCGTGCCCGCCCGATCTAGATCGAACGGTTCATAGTGCCCCGACCATAAGCTGGCGGTGCAATGTCAACGGCGAGCGGCGGAGCGGCCAGATGGCGGCGGCTGCGGCGAAGCAAGGAAGTGTAAGGAGATGCTCACCAGGCTCGGAGAACACGCGAAGCTCAAGGTACTCACGGTGGGTCAAGGCGCACTAGGTTGCAGGAATTCCTCGTCGGAGTTGCGAACGGCGTCAGGTGGTCCTGGTTGCGGTCGGGGGCGACGCTGTCGATCACGAGAAGCCAAACGGAGGGCACGATTAGGTGCGCAAGACCAAGGCGAAGATGCTAGTATGATCGAGAAGCAGAGGGGCGGTCGGATTCTACCTGGGGAGCTCGCCGGAGTGGAGGACGGCGTCGGGTGCTTGGTGGTCGTGGGCGGCGCTGTGGATCACCCAAAGCAAAACAATGATGCGGTTAGATGCGAAAGATGTGGCGAGTGTGGGAGTGTGAGCGAGGAGGCGCTGGGTGGTCGAAACTACAGGTGTTTGCGGAGTTGGAGCAGGCGTGGCTGTTCGAACTTGACAAAGCCGACGCCTGGGCGCCGCGATCGAGCAGGTGTCTTGAGAGATGCGTCTGGGAGTAGGGAGTCTGTGCGAGGTCGGTCGAAGCAAGGCGATGAGTGTTGGCGAAATTTGGGAAGGAAGCTCGTCAGCGTGATGGTGTAGAGCGAAATAATCGTGACTGAGGCAGAGAGAGGGAGGAGCTTGAGGGGAAATGAGGAGGGAGAGTGGGCGTTTAAGAGGGCGAGGTCGCTGCGCGGGATCACTGCGGCATTACTGCGAATTAACGCGCTGCATCAACGGCAGAAATGGCCGGCGTGGTCGTCGCGAGGAAGGAGAAGGAGAAGTGGGGTCCATTGGTCGGTGGGAAAAAGAGGGAGAGGTCCACGGTCGGTCTCTGTGGGTTTGTTACGATGCGATTCGTTTTGTTCGGGAAGGCAAGCTGGGTCGGTTCTGGGCCTTAGTGGGCTGATGGGTTGGGTCGACCTAAACTTTATATTTTTCCTGTTTCTAAACCCTTTTCTTTTTCTAATTTTATTTCCTGTTTTGAATTCCAAATAATCAAACAAGGTTCAAATCAATTCAAACAACACCCAAACTTTGTAATATTGAAATTAGTTTACATTCAAGTAACTTTGAACCAAAATCCAAATTCAAATTAATAATTTTAATAATAGGGTCCTTTAATAATTAATTTAAAATAGCCTTAGTTATTAAATTAAATAGAGTTTGATTTTATTAATAAAATCTTTATTTGAAACCTAAATATTTTAAAAACCAAATCTGTAGGTTTTATTTGGGAAATATAGAATACTTGGAACTTGTTTTAAAACAAAATAGTCATTTTTATTTTAGAGTCCATTATTAATTAAATAATATAGACTTTCATTATTAATTCAAATAGGATTTATTTTATTGAGATATTTATTTTGAAAACCTAAAATAAAGCCCAAAACACTTTAGTAGGTTTTGTTTGTGAATATCAAATATTTGGGAAAACTTATTTTAAATAATTTAATAAGCTTTGATGTTTCAATTTAAAATGGCAAAACCTTTTATTTAAATGAAGTTGGATATTAAATCCTTATTAATTTATTTAAATAAACCTTTGTTATTTTTATTCAAATCCAAAATGTTTTAATTCCAAAGCTTGGCCAAGGTTTAATTGGGTTTTAAAAAATAATCTTTATTTATGAATCCACCTTTCTTTTGAAAACCAAATCTTTTATAAAAAGATTCCAAAATAGTAATTCAAAATATTTTGTTTTCCTTTAAAATGTTTATCTTTTAAATCCTTTAGTATTTTATTTAATTTAAATAGGTTTGAAGTTCCAATTGATTTCAAAAGTTTCTTACGGCTCGAAAATTAAACAAAGTTTTACTTTATTCATTTATTTTCACATTACAAGATTTGGAAAATCTTGGGATGTGACAATTCTCACCCTTAAAATAAATCTCGTCCCGAGATTTGGGGAGGCTAGGGTTACAAGCAAGTTCAAAACAACTAGGGTACTACCACCCTTAAAAAATTTCAAACAAAAATTACATATTGTCCTTCTTGGGACCCTGGGGAAAATTTTCCCATGGCAAACATTTGCATGGTTTCTTTGGTTTCCATACTTGACTCATGGGCCAAGATTGAGCTTCTCCATAGGCTTGTTCAACTTGTTCTTCATCTTTTCTGGGAAGTTGCTTGCATAGTGTCCTGGATTCTTGCAGTTGAAACAATGA
Source organism: Avena longiglumis (assembly GCA_030063025.1). Lineage (NCBI taxonomy): Eukaryota > Viridiplantae > Streptophyta > Magnoliopsida > Poales > Poaceae > Avena > Avena longiglumis. The sequence continues at coordinate 183,236,101 of CP125974.1, read as the reverse complement.
ATGTCCTTGAGTTCTTTACGTGGCTCTTGTGGACAAGTTGCTACATAGTGGCCCAACTCTTTGCAGTTGTTGCACCACACTTGGTCAATCTCTTTATTCTTCTTGTTCTCTGGGCATCCACTGGAGTAGTGTCCCATTTCCTTACATTTACGACATTGTGCAAGGCTCATGTCTTGCTTTTGTTTCTTAGGTTTCTTTAGTCCTTTGAATTGGGTTGTCTTGTTTGGAGGTTTGAGTGGTCCTTTTCCTTTGGTAGACTTGGATCCTTCTTGTTTCCTTTGTTCCACCATGGCATAGATGGGACATTGGCCAGGAGTATGATCACTTCCCTCACAAAGGTAACAAGTAGCTTGAGAGGTGGGACATTGTCCAATAGGATGTTCTTCTTCACAATTAGGGCATTGACCTTCATGCTCCTTGGAAGTATGGTCCTTGTCTCCACAAATAATGCAAGCTGGTTCTCCATCTAGAACAATATTCTTGTCCTCCTTGTTGTCATAGACTCTTTTGGGATAGCTTTCTTCCATGCTAATCATTTGATTAGTCACCTTAAGCATCAGTTGGGATTGTTCCTCCAAAAACTTTTGCAGTGCTGGATCTTTATCACTATTGTTGGCTAGGAACTGAGCTGTCAGTTGGTTCAACTGATGTTGGGTTGCTATGAGCTCTTTCATGCTGTCAGCTTGGTTGGTGTTGGTGTCATCAACCTTGATGTTGGAGTCCTTTGGAGTAGTCATCTGTTTGGGTTAAAGGAAGATTAGAATAGGCAAGAAATTTCTAAGGACTTAATTCTAATCACACACATCACAATTCACACAAACAATGTGCATGCAATTACAAACCAAACCTTTCACTCAAACAAGGTTCAAGCACATACTTAGTTAACGAAATATTTTTGCTACACCACATAGGTTGGTGTGTTTTTGACTTATCTAAATAGGGTGGTCCATCTATATGGTTCACTTGTGATCTTTCCTTCCTTTATGATTCTTTGTATGAGATCATGGTTTCCTTGAGAAAAACTCTTGGTTGCAATACGTCAAATGATGTAGGCTCCTTCTAACTTTTGCATTCCCTCAGTCTCTAAATCTTGAGCAAGATTTCCTTGTTTCACTTGTAGTCCTTAGTGGTATCCAAGTTGGAAGTCCTTGGTGAAGATGCTGAAGATGTTGAAGTCATTAGAGTTGAAGAAGTTGAATTCATCCTTTGCACATGGTGTAGTCCTTGGCCATGGGTAGGTTTTTCTATCAACTTGAAGTAGAAGAGAAGTAGAGTTGAAACCAAAATGGTTGAGGAAAGAGTTTACAAGTGTTTGTAAATAAGTTTTGGATCTAATTGTAATTCCTATTATTCTAAGGGTTTTTGTCCAATCCTAGGGTTTACAAATCCTACAGGCAACACAATGCTCTGATACCATCTGTAGAGGTCCCAACCTTTACTAAGGTAGATCCCTCCTGTGTTTACAATGCTAGTCCCGGGATCAATAGCTAGCATCCACAGTTAAGATGTAATATCAAGAATACAAAGGTCATAATATAAATTTATAACTAGGAATAACATAGTTTTATTACATCATACATAGCTCATTTGGCTATTACATTTCATTGCAGCGGAATAACTATAAGTATGGGTCTTTCATCTTCAAAGTGCCACAGGCAGATGTTGGTTGTAGACTTTGTAGTACTAGTCAATCAAACAATCTTCACTTAAAATCAATCAACCTGCAACATTACAAGTTACAGCCACATGGGTCAATACATTTGAATTGTATTGGCAAGCTTCACTTATATGTATAATAAGAGTGGATCCTATCATTATATGCATATTTGGCTAAGTAGAGTTTAAGGTTTATTTGCATAAAGCAATATTTTATCCTATCTTTTCAAAAAGGGTTTTAAGTCCTTTGTCAAATCTCTTTTCCAAGAATCCCTTGAACTCCTTGGTAGAAACACAAGTGTTCAAGTCCTTGTCAAAATCTCTTGAGCCACTTGGTAACCCCAAGTGCAACAAGTTTTATGAAATCTCATGAGTTCCTTGGTAACCCCAAGTACATCATGCCCTTGAGCACCTTGGTAACCCCAAGTGCAACAAGCTTAACATAATCTCTTTGAATTCCTTGGTACCCCCAAGTGCATCAAGTTTTTATATTAGAAGTTGGAATGTCGAGATCTCCCATAGTTCAAACTTTAGTTGCTCAGTATTGTCCATAACCGGGGACACGGCTAAGTACTTAGATTTTATTAACTTTGCAGAAGGAGTACACTTTACCCACATGACACAATCCCATCTTGTTGCCACCAGTGGCCTACTGGATTAGTGCTCACCAAGATGGAGTACCGGCAGACTGAGAGTGTGACGAAGTCTTTCCAAAAGGTCCTCCCATACATCATTGCTAGCTTGTCTTCAGCCCCCATGAAGCATTCCAGATCCCCAAGTCCGGTAACTAAAGACAATGTATGGGTCTTCCTAATGTAGTTGACTAAGCCAGAGCCATAATAGCATGTGGTTGCACACGAAAGCCACAATTGGAGAAACATGTTCAATCTCTAAGTTTCCTAGGTGGTTTTCCTTTTGGAGCACAACACAAAGTGATTCCCATAGACATGGTTCCTTTTGTTGCCACCTTCTCCAAAACTTAAAGTATCCACCACCTAGGTGATTCATTGAGTCCTTGTTTTATTATGTAAAACACAAGTCCTTTTCTCAACCTTTGTAAGATTTCAACATGTATCTCTTTTCAAAACATAGCATGGCTAAGCATGTACAACTTCAATATTTTCACTAAGGAGTGTATAGGGAATCCTATTAGGATTTAGCATAGCATAAGTATAAAAATATCTTTTCATGCATGTTTTCAAAATCCACTAAGTATAATGAAAATAGTAGGACTTTAGATGATAGTGTAACTTGCCTTTTTGGTAGGGAATAAGGGTTTACTCCTTGGTCTTGCTAGTCTCACACTTTGCTAATTTCACTACAATCAATCAAACAAGCATAGTATCAAATAGCATTCCAAACCAATATTCAAACAACATTACACACACACAAAGCAATGGACTCTAAGTTATGCATGGGGACATGCTTAAGATGGTTTTATTCACAAGGGAGGTCTCCACTAGGCTTATAACTTTTGTAAGGTCCAAATTGGTCATTTACAAAAATGGCAAAGTCATTTGCAAAAGGGTTTTGATCCATAAACCATTTTTAAATCTAATCATCATTTTATGTGGTGAAAATTTATTTCTGTCAAATTAAATCCTTATGTTTTTCACCCAATGAGTTGCTATTGCAAAACTTGGTGTTTTTGGGTCAGTAGCTTTGAATTATAACATTTTCCCAATAGTTTTTATTCCAAAATTCTTTTTCAAAATAAAACCATTATCCTTACTTAGCTAGAATTAGACTAATTCAATTAATCCATTCTAATTTTTTCCAATTTCATTTCCAAACCATGGGTTGGTTCCTAGGGTCAGTAAGGTCAAAACAATTCATTTTGCAAAGGTTTTAACCTAAAAATCATTTTTAAACAATTTTTATACTCTAAACAATCACACAAAAGAATCTACAAAAACAAGCAACCTAACAGATACTATTTGCTAAACTAATTCCACAGTTGGCTAGGGCTTGCTCTCCTGAATCCAACGACATAAAATTTTCAATTTTTGGACGTGTGGTTTGAAAGTTATAAGGGTTTGAAATTCACAAAATATTTTGTTTTCAAATCTGTTTTTAAACAGATCAGTGACACGCGGCGTGATTTCATTGGTTGGTACCGCTTCGCGCGGATCGCGTGCTGCGGAGCGTTGGATTAAGTCAGATCGTGCGGTACTGAGCGCATACCCCTTCGCGGTTTAAGTGACGCTATCGTGCCCGCCCGATCTAGATCGAACGGTTCACAGTGCCCCGACCATAAGCTGGCGGTGCAATGTCAACGGCGAGCGGCGGAGCGGCCAGATGGCGGCGGCGCTGGCGAAGCAGGAAGCAAGGAAGTGTAAGGAGATGCTCACCAGGCTCAGGAGAACACGGCGAAGCTCAAGGTACTCGCGGTGGGTCAAGGGGCGCACTAGGGTTGCAGGAATTCCTCGTCGGAGTTGCGAACGGCGTCAGGTGGTCCTGGTTGCGGTCGGGGGCGACACTGTCGATCACGAGAAGCCAAATGGAGGGCACGATTAGGTGCGCAAGACCAAGGCGAGGATGCTAGTATGATCGAGAAGCAGAGGGGCGGTTGGATTCTACCTGGGGAGCTCGCCGGAGTGGAGGACGGCGTCGGGTGCTTCAGGTGGTCGTCGTGGATGGCGCTATGGATCACCCCAAAGCAAAACAACGATGCGGTTAGATGCAGAAAGATGTGGCGAGTGTGGGAGTGTGAACGAGGAGGCGCTGGGTGGTCAGAAACTACCTGGGTGTTTGCCAGAGTTGGAGCAGACGGCGGCGCTGTTCAGAACTTGACAAAGCCGACGCTCTGGAGCGCCCGCGGTCGAACGGGTGGTACTGAGAGATGCGTCTGGGAGTAGGGAGTCTGTGTGCGAGGTCGACGAAGCAAGGGGCGGTGAGTGTTGGCCGGAATTTGGGAAGGAAGCTCGTCGGAGCAGTGATGGTGTAGGGCGAAATAATCGCAGCCTGGGGGCAGAGAGAGGGAGGAGCTTGAGAGGAAATGAGGAGGGAGAGTGGGCGTTTAAGAGGGTGAGGTCGCTGTGCGGGATCACTGCGGCATTACTGCGAATTAACGCGCGGCATCAACGGCAGAAACGGCCGGCGTGGTCGTCGCGAGGAAGGAGAAGGGCTGGAGAAGTGGGGTCCGCTGGTCAGTGGGAAAAAGAGTGGGGAGAGGTCCACCAGTCAGTCTCTCTGTGGGTTTGTTACGGCGTGCGATTCGTTTTTGTTCGGGAAGGCAAGCTGGGTCGGTTCTGGGCCTTAGTGGGCTGATGGGTTGGGTCGACCTAAACTTTATATTTTTCCTGTTTCTAAACCCTTTTCTTTTTCTAATTTTATTTCCTGTTTTGAATTCCAAATAATCAAACAAGGTTCAAATCAATTCAAACAACACCCAAACTTTGTAATATTGAAATTAGTTTCTGTTCAAGAACTGAACCAAAATCCAAATTCAAATTAATAATTTTAATAATAGGGTCCTTTAATAATTAATTTAAAATGGCCTTAGTTATTAAATTAAATAGAGTTTGATTTTATTAATAAAATCTTTATTTGAAACCTAAATATTTTCAAAACCAAATCTGTAAGTTTTATTTGTGAAATATAGAATACTTGGAACTTGTTTTAAAACAAAATAGTCATTTTTATTTTAGAGTCCATTATTAATTAAATAATATAGACTTTCATTATTAATTCAAATAGGATTTATTTTATTGAGTATTTATTTTGAAAACCTAAAATAAAGCCCAAAACACTTTAGTAGGTTTTGTTTGTGAATATCAAATATTTGGGAAAACTTATTTTAAATAATTTAATAAGCTTTGATGTTTCAATTTAAAATGGCAAAACCTTTTATTTAAATGAAGTTGGATATTAAATCCTTATTAATTTATTTAAATAAACCTTTGTTATTTTTATTCAAATCCAAAATGTTTTAATTCCAAAGCTTGGCCAAGGTTTAATTGGGTTTTACAAAATAATCTTTATTTATGAATCCACCTTTCTTTTGAAAACCAAATCTTTTATAAAAAGATTCCAAAATAGTAATTCCAAAATATTTTGTTTTCCTTTAAAATGTTTATCTTTTTAAATCCCTTTAGTATTTTATTTAATTTAAATAGGTTTGAAGTTCCAATTGATTTCAAAAAGTTTCTTCTGGCTCTGAAAATTAAACAAAGTTTTACTTTATTCATTTATTTTCACATTATTAGATTTGGAAAATCTTGGGATGTGGCACTTGTATATCTAAAATGTTTTCTTTAGGTTAGTTAAGAATGTTATTCTGTTACTTGAGTTAATGGTGTCTGGATGTGAGTATGGAGTAATATCATTTATCTTTTATAGATGAGTGAGTATGGTATATGAACCCATCACAATGTTACTTAACTACTTATGGATTTATATACTGTTATAGTAGTTTTTGTAATTTGGTGATTACTATGGTTTAGAAAAGATTTTGATTGTTCACAAGTTGTTCTTGAAGGATTTATTAATAGTGGAATTCTTCTTAGGGCTAATCTTCATTTAAGGTTGTAGATTCTACTAAAATAAGAATATTTTGTTGGAATCATGCCCTAGAGGCAATAATAAAGATGTTATTATTATAGTTCTTGTTCATGATAAAGTTTATATTCCATGCTAGAATTGTATTAAGCAGAAACTTTGATACTTGTGTGGTTTATGAACAACACCGTGTCCCTAGGACTAGCTCATTGATTAATGATGGTTAAGGTTTCCTAACCATAGAAATGAGTTGTCGATTAATAATGAGATCATGTCATTGGGAGAATGATATGATGGACAAACCCAAATTAAGCAGAGCAATTAGATCATGTTCATCTTTGCGAAGCTTTTTCCTATGTCAAATATTGTATTCCTTAGACCATGAGATAATGCAACTCCCTGGTATCGGAAGAAAGCTTTGAGGTCATCAAACGTCATCCTATGAAAGGGTGATCATAAAGGTGTCTCTTAGGTGATTAGAAAGTACTTGTTGGGTTGTATGTATCGAGATGGGATTTGTCCCTCCCAAGTCGGAGAGATATACTTCGGGCCCACTCGGTAATCGATATCAACACCGCTTGCAAGCACGTGGTTAAGGAGTTAATCACAAAGTGACATCGGATTACGGAACGAGTAAAGTACTTGCTGTGAACGAGATTGAACTAGGTATACCGATACCAACGATCGAATCTCGGGCAAGTAAAATATCGCGTGACGAAGGGAATATGTATGGGATTAATTGAATCCTGGCATCGTGGTTCATCTGATATGATCTGAAGGGAATATGCCCTGAGAGGCAATAATAAATTGTTTATTATGTGTATTCCAAGTATATGATAGATGTTTATTTTGCATGCTATAATTGTATTAATACGGAAACGTTAATACATGTGTGTTTAATAAACAAACAGAAAGTTCCTAGTTAAGCCTCTCTCATAAACTAGCTCGTTGATTAACAAGATGATCAAGGTTTCCTGATCATGGACATTGGATGTTGTTAATAACGGGATCACAACATTAGTGTAATGATGTGATGAACATTCATCCGAAGTATAGCATTACGATCAAAGTCATTGAGTTTATATTGCTATAACAACTTACAAAGTGATCCTAATCCTTAGACCATGAGATCATGTCAATCACTAACACCGGAAGAGTTTCTTGATAACATCAAACGTCACACCGTAACAGGGTGATTATAAAGATGGATTCAGAACTAATAAAGTGTTATGTTGAGGCTCATGGATCGAGAGTGGAATTTGTTCATCCCGATGACGGATAGATATACTCTGGGCCCTCTCGGTGATATCACATTGATTAGCTTGCAAGCAAGTGATTTGATCACTAGAATGTTATATCACGGGAACAAGAAAAGAGTGCATGTCGGTAACGAGATCAAACTAGGTATGGAGATACCGATGATCGAATCTCGGACATGTAATATATCGTGAAACAAAGGGATTAAGATACTAGCGTAAAGGTTCCGATCACAAGAAAGTCATCGTTGAATGTGTGGGAGTCGGTATGGGTCTCCAGATCCCGCTCGATTATTGATCCGAGAGGGTCTCGATCATGTCCGCATTATTCACGAACCGTAGGGTGACACACTTAAGAGACAACGACATCCAATTGGAGCAAATGTTTCATGCGAGAAAGAATAAACAAGCGCGAGAATTTATTTCACTAGATCAAACAAAGGTTTTCGGGTGAAATTGCATAAAGTGGTTATGCATGTGAAATAGAATTCTAGCAAGGGGTTATTTGTGAATGTTTGTCATTAAAGTAATTGACAAAATTCTGAATAAAATAAAAGAGTTTTATTTAATGAGAGTTTGCATTAAATTTGGTGGAAATTTAATGGGATTTTTGAGTGGACTTTTGAGTGGAGGGAATTTGGAGGAGTTTTGTGAGTGGAGTGTCCACCCACATGAAGATTGGAGGGCAAGGGGCAGCCCCATGCCAAGCCACCCACTTGGGGTTCCCCCCTCCTCCTATAAAAGGAGCACATCCTCTCACTTCTCACTCACACCTCCTCGTGAAGGATCTCTCTCCCCCTCTAGAATTTATCCCCCATGGTCTCGGACTAGCGAGATACATGTTCCGGTGGCTATTCGGCAAGAAAGAGTTGTGCTTCCGCTGCATCGCTGGAGCGAGGAGGCGGAGGTTGCTCGGTGCCTCGAGCGTGTGTGCGATCACGGATGCGCTGCTGATTTGCGGCGCTAGGACTTCCTCTCGATCTTGAGATCGGCAAGAGATCGTCTACATCAACCACGAGTTGAACTCGTTAAGCTTTGTCGGTCTTCAAGGGTATGTTCTCTACGGATATACATCCGCCCGTTGTTTGTATCTAGTATAAATAGATCTTGGTATATAGTTCACATCGTAGGAAAATTTTTGTTTTCTATGCTGCGAACCCTACAGTGGTATCAGAGCCGGATCTATGCGTAGATACTTTACACGGGTAGTACACATATGAGTATGTGGGCGATGATGATCATGTTGTTGCTCCTTTCTTGTGATTTTGGATATTGGTGGCATAGTGGGATGAAGCGGCCCGGACAAACTTTACATGTCCTCGCACATGAGACCTGTTCCACGCTTGACATGCAACTAGTTTGCATAAGTGGCTAGCGGGTGTCTGTCTCTCCTACTATAGTCAATATCTATTTTGCAAGCGAGTTGTCAACAATTTGATTATCCTCGTTGTTCGTAGGTAAGAACGGTTCTATCTCGAAAGCCCTAAGCCACGTAAAACTTGCAATGGATAAATTAGAGGCGTCTAGTTTAGATTGTTGCTGGGCTAGTGTTATGATATGGTAGTGTTGTAAGTAGAAGTATGAGATGATACTCTTACAACACACATAGCGTGTAAAATCCATAGACTTTGGATTTACACATATAGGTATGATAGTGATCATACCACGATGCACATGATAGAGATCATCTGGGAACCATATAATTTCACTAATAAACATATGATGTTTGATTGCATCTTATATTGCTTGTTTAGCGCTTTGTTAAGCATAATAAGATGATCCCTCATTTAAATATCAAGATAAGAATGTGTTCTTCCTTTAGTATGCACCGATTATGTTTTCGTCGCTCCAAGACATCACGTGATGATCGGGTGTTCTTGGATCCACGACCATACTTCGGGTGTAAAACAGATTACACGCAAATACTAAGGTTCTAACTTGGCGAGCCTAGCATGTCAGACATGGCCTCGAACACGAATCAAAGGTTAAGCATGAGTCATATAGTTGATATGATTCCCATTTGATGCTCGCCTTTGAAGCTATACCGACTCACGTGATGATCGGACTTGGTGTAGTGGATTTGGTTCATGTAATCACCAAAAGGACACGAGGGATGTCGCTTTTGAGTGGGAGTTCATTCGTAATATAGATTAGTTGAACTCAATCTATCATACACTTAGTCTAAACTTTACAAATTCTGTTGTAGATGGCACCACCTGCTTTTAATTTCAATGCATTCATGGAGAAAGAGAAACTAGCAACGAACGGTAGCAACTTTACTGAATGGGCCATGAATTTGAGGATTCTCCTCTCACGCACAAAAGCAATATGTGCTAGAAGCGCCGTTAGGCCCCCCACCTTTTGATGATGCCCCTGACGAGGAGAAGAATGTCTATCAGACTCGTCAGGGGGACCACAACTTAGTTCATTGCGGCATATTGTATGGGCTAGAGCCGGAACTTCGAAAGCGTTTCGAAAATGGCAATGCATTTGATACAATGGGTGAGTTGAAAATGATTTTCGACACACATGCTGCTATAGAGAGCTACAATGCTTCAGAAAAGTTCTTTAGCTGCATGATGGAAGAGCACAGCTCCGTTAGTGAGCATGTACTCAAGATGTCGGGTTACGCCGATAAGCTTGTGTCCTTCGGAATAACGATTCCCATTGACTTAGGCATCCATCGTGTTCTACAGTCTCTGCCACCTAGCTATAAGAGCTTCGTGATGAACTATAATATGCAAGGCATGAAGAAGTCTCTCCGAGCTCATCAATGCTTAAAAGCTGAAGTGGAGATCAAAAGGAACATCAAGTGTTGATGATCAATAGGAACACTGGTTTCAAGAAAGACAAGAAGGAAAACGGAAGGAAGTAAGGCGGCAAGCACGTTGTCGCGCTGAAAAGAAACCCCGAGTTGGACCTAAGTCCGATACCGAGTGCTACTATTGTAAGGGATCGCCATCGAAGCGCAATCGCCCCAAGTATCTGGCGCATAAGAAGGCCGGCAAGGCAAACAAAGGTATATATGATATACATGTTATTGATGTGTACTTGACTAGTGCTCGCAGAGCACCTGGGTATTTGATACAGTTCGGTTGCTAATATTTGTAACTCGAATCGGTCATGGAACAAGCGACCGCTAGCAAGGGGTGAGGTCAAGATGCGTGTCGGCAATGGATCAAACGTTGATGTGATCGCCGAACGCTGCCTCTCCACTTACCGTCGGATTAGTCATAAACTTAAATAAATGTTATCCGGTGCTCGACCGAGCATGAACATTGTATCTGGATCATGTTTGATGCAAAGTGGTTATTCATTTAAATCTGAGAACAATGGTTGTTCCATTTATATGAATGAAATCTTTTATGGTCATGCACCGATGATGAATGGTTTATTTCTGTTAGATCTCAATGATAATGTTACACATATTCATAATGTTGATGCTAAAAGGATTAAACTTAATGATGATATATCCGCATATATGTGGCACTGCCGTCTAGGTCATATTGGCATTAAACGCATGAAGAAACTCCATTCAGATGGACTTTTGGAATCACTTGATTATGAATCATTTGATACATGTGAGCCATGCCTTATGGGCAAGATGACTAGAACGCCGTTTTCCGGTTCAATGGAACGGGCGACAGATTTATTGGAAATCATACATTCTGATGTATGTGGTCCAATGAGTGTGTCGCCGAGGTGGATATCGTTATTTTGTTACTTTCACGGATGATTTGAGTAGATATGGTTATATCTACTTGATGAAACAAGTCTGAAACCTTTGAAAAGTTCAAGGAATTTCGAATGAAGTGGAAAATCATCGTAATAGAAAGATCAAATTTCTACGGTCTGACCGTGGAGGTGAGTATCTAAGTTACGAGTTTAGCACTCACATGAAAGAGTGTGGAATTGTTTCACAACTCACACCTGCCGGAACACCACAGCGAAATGGTGTGTCGGAACGTCGTAATCGTACTTTATTAGATATGGTTCGATCTATGATGTCTCTGACGGATTTGCCGTTGTCATTTTGGGGTTATGCACTAGAAACTGCTGCATTCACTTTAAATCGGGCACCATCTAAATCCGTTGAAAAGATACCGTATGAATTGTGGTTTGGAAACAAACCTACGCTATCATTTCTTAAAGTTTGGGGTTGCGATGTTTATGTGAAGAAACTTCAACCGGATAAACTCGAACCCAAAGCGGAAAAATGCGTCTTCATAGGATACCCTAAAGAAACTATTGGGTATTCCTTCTATCATAGATCCGAGGGCAAGGTTTTTTGTTAAGAATGGATCCTTTCTAGAGAAAGAGTTTCTCGAAAGGTGTGAGTAGTCGGAAGGTAGAACTCAAGAGGTTGTGGAACCTTCTCTTCAAAGTATGGCGAGTAGCGCGGAAGTTGTTCGGAGTTGGCTCCACCTGAAGAGGGAACTAATGATAATGATCATGAAACTCCGAAGAGAGTACTACCAACCTCGCAGGTCAAACAGACGCGCAGCTCCTTTGTCAGACGGAAATCTGTCATAAATTTCATGGTTGATGAAAATAATGACCTGCGACGTATGAAGAAGCTATGATGAGCCCGGATTCCAACAAATGGTTAGAAGCCATGAAATCCGAGATGGAATCCATGTATGAAAATCAAGTTTGGAACTTGGTGGAATTACCTCCACCGGAAAGGCCGTGGAGAACAAATGGATTTTCAAAAGGAAAGCGATCTTGATGGTAATGTGACCATCTATAAAGCTCGACTTGTTGCAAAGGGTTTCGACAAATTCAAGGAGTTGACTACGATGAGACTTTCTCTCCGTAGCGATGCTAAAGTCGATTAGGATTATGTTAGCAATTGCTGCATATTTCGATTATGAAATATGGATGGATGTCAAACCGCGTTTCTCAATGGTAATATTGAAGAAGAGTTGTATATGATACAACCAAAGGGTTTTGTCGATCCTAAGGATGCTAACAAGGTGTGCAAGCTTCACGATCCATCTATGGATTGAAGCAAGCATCGCGGTTGGAATCTCCGCTTTGATGAGGTGATCAAAGAGTTTGGATTTGTCCAAACTTATGGAGAAGCTTGTATTTACAAGAAAGTGAGTGGGAGCAATGTGGCATTTCGATATTATATGTGGATGACATATTATTGATCGGAATGATATAGAACTTTAAACAGTGTTAAAAGTTATCTAAGCGACAAATTTTCAATGAAGGACCTAGGTGAGCGTCATACATATTAGGCATAAAGATCTATAGAGATAGATCTAGGCGCCTAATAGGGCTATCGCAAAGTACATACCTTGATAAGATTTTAAAGAAGTTTAAAATGGACGGAAGTAAGAAGGGTTCTTACCTATGTTGCAAGGCAAGACATTGAGTAAGACTCAAAGTCCGGCCATGGAAGAAAGAGAGATAATGGACAAAGTCCCTATGCCTCGACCATAGGCTCTATAATGTACGCCATGCTATGTACAAGACCGGATGTGGCACACGCTATTAGTTTGACTAGTAGGTACCAATCGGATCCGGTTCGAACATCGGATAGCGGTCAAGAATATCCTTAAGTACTTAAGAAGAACTAAGGATATGTTTCTTGTATACGGAGGTGAAGAAGAGCTCGTCGCTAAGTGTTATGTCGACGCTAGCTTTGACACCGATCCGGATGACTCTAAGTCTCAATCCGGATACGTATTTCTCATGAATGGCGGAGTGGTTAGTTGGAGGAGCTCCAAACAACCTGTGGTAGCGGATCAACAACGGAGGCGAATATGTTCTCGCTTGAAGCGGCTCAGGAAGCAGTTTGGATGAAGGAGTTCATATCCGAACTAGGAGTTGTGGCAAACGCGTTGGACCCAATGGTGATCTATTGTGACAACAATGGTGCCATTGCCAATGCCAAAGAGCCAAGGTCTCACAAGCATTCCAAGCATATTAGCGCGGTTTCACTCCATCCATGAGCATGTCAAGGATGGAGATATAAAGATTTAGAAGTACATACGGATCTCAATGTAGCGATCCGTTGACTAAAACTCTCCCTAGAGCAAAACATGATCAACACCGAACTCAATGGGTGTTAGATATATCACTATGTAACTAGATTATTGTCTCTAGTGCAAGTGGGAGGATCAAGGAATATGCCCCGAGAGGCAATAATAAATTGTTTATTATGTGTATTCCAAGTATATGATAGATGTTTATTTTGCATGCTATAATTGTATTAATACGGAAACGTTAATACATGTGTGTTTAATAAACAAGCAGAAAGTTCCTAGTTAAGCCTCTCATAAACTAGCTCGTTGATTAACAAGATGATCAAGGTTTCACGATCATGGACATTGGATGTTGTTAATAACGGGATCACAACATTAGTGTAATGATGTGATGAACATTCATCCGAAGTATAGCATTACGATCAAAGTCATTGAGTTTATATTGCTATAACAACTTACGAAGTGATCCTAATCCTTAGACCATGAGATCATGTCAATCACTAACACCGGAAGAGTTTCTTGATAACATCAAACGTCACACCGTAACAGGATGATTATAAAGATGGATTCAGAACTAATAAAGTGTTATGTTGAGGCTCATGGATCGAGAGTGGAATTTGTTCATCCCGATGACGGATAGATATACTCTGGGCCCTCTCGGTGATATCACATTGATTAGCTTGCAAGCAAGTGATTTGATCACTAGAATGTTATATCACGGGAACGAAAAGAGTGCATGTCAACGAGATCAAACTAGGTATGGAGATACCGATGATCGAATCTCGGACATGTAATATATCGTGAGACAAAGGGATTAAGATACTAGCGTAAAAGGTTCCGACGATCACAAGAAAGTCATCGTTGAATGTGTGGGAGTCGATGGGTCTCGGATCCCGCTTCGATTATTGATCCGAGAGGGGTCTCGATCATGTCCGCATTATTCACGAACCGTAGGGTGACACACTTAAGAGACAACGACATCCAATTGGAGCAAATGTTTCATGCCGAGAAAAGAATAAACAAGCGCAGAATTTATTTCACTAGATACCAAACAGTTTTCGGGAGAAATTGCATAAAGTGGTTATGCATGTGAAATAGAATTCTAGCAAGGGTTATTTGTGAATGTTTGTCATTAAAGTAATTGACAAAATTCTGAATAAAATAAAAGAGTTTTATTTAATGAGAGTTTGCATTAAATTTGGTGGAAATTTAATGGGATTTTTGAGTGGACTTTTGAGTGGAGGGAATTTGGAGGAGTTTTGTGAGTGGAGTGTCCACCCACATGAAGAGGGGAGGGCAAGGGGCAGCCCCCATGCGCCGGCCACCCCCTTGGGGTTCCCCCCTCCTCCTATAAAAGGAGCCCCTCCTCTCACTTCTCACTCACACCTCCTCGTGAAGGATCTCTCTCCCCCTCTAGAATTTATCCCCCATGGTCTCGGACTAGCGAGATACATGTTCCCGGTGGCTATTCGGCAAGAAAGAGTTGTGCTTCCATTGCATCGCTGGAGCGAGGAGGCGGAGGTTGCTCGGTGCCTCGAACGTGTGTGCGAGCACGGATGCGCTGCTGATTTGCGGCGCTAGGACTTCCTCTCGATCTTGAGATCGGCAAGAGATCGTCTACATCAACCACGAGTTGAACTCGTTAAGCTTTGTCGGTCTTCAAGGGTATGTTCTCTACGGATATACATCCGCCCGTTGTTTGTATCTAGTATAAATAGATCTTGGTATATAGTTCACATCGTAGGAAAATTTTTGTTTTCTATGTTGCGAACCCTTCATGATCATCGATGAATATGTGGGAGTCAATATGGGTTTCCAGACCCTGCTGTTCATTACTGATAGAAGATCATGTCTGCATATTCTCGAACCCGTAGGGTCACACACTTAACGTGTCTCGACGTTAGGATAGAATGGATAATTGGTTTATGAGTTTTTGTTCGGAGTCTCGGATGATATCCAGGACATCATAAGAGGTTCCGGAATGGTCCGGAGAATAAGATTCATATAAAGGAAAGCAGTTTTTGGATTTCGGAATTGTTTCGGAATCTTCGGTATTGTACCGGAAGGTTCTAGAAGCTTCCAGAGTGGGACCAACGTGGCCCCACTTGTTGGGAGGGGGCGTGGGCCTACGAGGGAGTGCCCTGGCCGCATTGGGCCAGGGGCACAAGGCCCCATAGGCCCAGCCGTCCAAACCCTAGGGGAAACCCTAGGGGATCTTTTAGAAGGGGGGGCGACTTATCCCCCAGTCCACCCATGTGACCGCCGGCCCTAGGGCTTGGAGGAGGGGCAAGGGCAGCCGGCCAGCCCTCTATATAAAGAGGGCAGGGGCACACCCTCCCCCCACACCTCCTCTAACCCTAGCCGCCTACTTGCTGCCCTCCTCTCTCTCTCTCTCTCTCTCTCTCTCTCTCTCTCTCTCTCTCTCTCTCTCTCTCTCTCTCATTGGCGTGGCGAAGCCTGCCATGAAACTCTCCACCTTTGCACCACGCCGTCGTGCTGTAGATCCAATCTATCTCTCCACCCCACTTGTTGGACCGAGGAAGGAGGAGACATCGCGGTGCCGTACGTGTGCATGTCTCGGAGGCGTTGCCACTTGCGGCGTTGGATCGGATCGGATCGCGAGGAGGAGAAGGCTAGTATGACTACATCAACCACGTTCTGTTGTACATTCCGCTGTGCGATTTCTTCAAGGGTATGAACATCTCATTTATCCCTCTTGTTGATTGCATATCCTAGATTAGATCTTGGCTTTCCCTTTCGCATCCGTAGAATTTTTTTGATTTACTATGCGGCGAAACCCTTAAGTGGTATCAGAGCTAGATCTATGCGTAGATGTGTTTCACGAGTAGAACACAACATGCTTGTTGCGGGCGTTGATGTTTTCTATTGCAAGCCTCTTGTTGTGTACTTCTTATGACACGGGATAGTGAGATCGAAGCGGTCCAGGCCAACTTTACGCGACCTCGTCATGAACGGCAGCACTTGACGTGTGGCTTGTTCCACACATGCGGCTGGTGGATGTCAGTTTCTCTCACTATAGTTGTCATGGGATTTACACCGGATGTTGGTAACCATAATATCACCGTTGTGGCTTTCCGTAGGTAAGAATCATTCTTAGCTTGTTACTCCCATAAGCCACGTAAAACATGCAACAACAAAGTAGAGGCATCTAACTTGTTTTTGTAGGGAGTGTTTCTGTGATATGGCATGGCCCAAGATATGATGTGTATGTTGTATGCAATGATCATGTTTTGTAATGTTTCACGACTTGCATGTCGATGAGTACACAACCGGCATGAGCCATCTGGTTGTCTTTATAATTGTGTATGACCTGTGTGTCAACTTCTTATATGCCATGTAATAGCTTTACTTTATCGCTGAGTAGTTAGCAATAGTTGTAGTTGCTATTCGTGGTGGAGGCAATCATGGTGGAGTGATGGAGATCATGCTGGCACGCACAAGATGGAGATCATTGTGCGGAGATTGGCTATACCATGTCACATAAAATTAATATGCATGTGATGTTTATCCTTTTATGTATCTTATTATGCTTAGATCGCGACGGTAGCATTATAAGATGATTCCTCACTTAAAGATCAAGATAAAACTGTGTTCTCCCCATGTATGCACCATTGTGAAAGTTCGTCGTGTTCAAGCACCACGTGATGATCGGGTGCTATAAACTCTACGTTCACATACAACGGGTGCAAGCCAGTTTTGCACACGCGGAAATACTTGGGTTTGACTTGACGAGCCAAGCATGTACAGACATGGCCTCAGAACACACGAACCGAAAGGTTAAGCATGAGTCATATGAATGATATGATCGACGCTTCATTTTCCACCATTGAAACCTCATCTCTTCTCGTGAAGATCGGATTAGGTGTGGTGAATTTGGATCATGTTCACTAAGCAACTTGAGGGATGTTGAATTTAGTGGGAGTTCATCTAGTAATATGATTAAGTTGAACTAGTTATCATGAACATAGTCTAAGTTGTACTTTCAAAATTTTGTAGATGAAATGGCTAAGTCCAACTTCAACTTCAACGTTTTTGCTGAGAAAGAAAAGCTTAAGAACAATGGGTCTAACTTCACCAACTGGTTCCACAATCTAAGAATCATTCTCGCTGGCGGACAAAAGGACTATGTCCTTGAGAAAGCGCTAGGTGACGCCCTGCTGTAGATGCGCCGACTGATGAAAAAGCTGTTTATCAGTCGCACAAAGATGATTATGGTGTGATTAAGAGCACCATGTTGTTTGATATGGAATCATACCTTCAAAATCGTTTTGAGGAGTTCGCCGGGCCCTTTGAGATTCTTGAGGAACTGAAAACCATGCTTCAGACTCAGGACCGTTCTGAGAGATATGAGATCTCTAAGAAATTCTTTAACTGCAAGATGGAGGAAGGGAGTTTCGTTAGTGAGCACACCATTAAGATGTCGGGCTACACTCAACGCCTTGAGCAACTGGACTTCAAGATTCCAGAGGAGCTCAAGATTGACAGAGTTCTACAATCACTCCCTCCTAGCTACAAAGGCTTTATAGTTACTCATAATCATATTGGTTCCACTGATACGATCACTGAGCTCTTCGCTAAGCTGAAAGCTGCGGAGGTGGACATCAAGAAAGATAATCATGTGTTGATGGTAAACAAGACCCCCAGCTTTAAAAAAAGGTAAGGGTGCAAAGAAGTCCTTCAAGAAAGGCAGCGGCAAGCGCGTTGCCCCTGCTGAGAAGAAGCTCAAGTCTGGACCTAAGCCGGACACTGAGTGCTTCTATTGCAAGGACAAGGGTCACTGGAAGCGCAACTGTCCGAAGTACTTGGCGGACAAGAAGGCTGACCCCATTAAAGGTATATTTGATATACATGTTATTGATGTTTACCTTACTAGCGCTCGTTGTAGTTGTCACATCCCAAGATTTTCCAAATCTTGTAATGTGAAAAATAAATAAACAAAATAAAAGATTGTTGAAATTTAGAGTGAAAAGAAACTTTTTAAATGGAAACTTAAAATCCCATCTTGAACAAACTTTATTAAAGTTTGAATTCAGCAAAATCTAAATCAAGAGAAATGCATTTCTCATAAAATGCATCTGGAAATTTAAACACTTGGAAAATAAATCCAAACCCTAAACCCTAAATGGAATAAAAATCATTTCCAAGTTATCCCCAAGCCTATGGATTTGATCCATATAAAAATTTGTAAACAAACATTTACAAATGATCAAGAAAGACAAATAGAAATATTATAAGACCATAGAAATTGGTTTCACTTAAATTGGAGCCATGAATAAAATCTTATAAATTTAATAAGATAAAGAAATTAAATTTCCAAAGCTAATAAAGCATCTATCAATAAATCCATACCAAATGGTGAGCAAATAATCCTAAAGATATTTAAAGGGATAAATAAATACCAAATAAGATTTTACAAATTGGAATCACCAAGTTTAGATCTATAAATAAAAAGATATGGATTTTATAAGATGAAGGAAGAAATATTAAATAAGGAATATTTAAGGACCAAATTAAATCCTGGCCTAATCCATTAAGCAAATGGAATGAATGGAATCCAAATCCAAATAAAATAAAAGGATAAAGAATTTCCAAAATAAAATAAAATGGAATAAATCAAATCCTATTGGAATAAAGACAAATCCAATTTTAAATGATTAATAACTCATATTAAAAACTTTTCCAAATAATTCAAGATGAATTATTTGACACCCTATTAAACAAATAAAAACCTACTGAAAAGATTTGGAAGGTTTAAGAATTTTAAATGGTGTTTGAAAATATTATTAAATCTTATATTGATTTAAAACAAGGGCCTTTTTGAATATTTAAAAGACCCTAAAAAAGGAATAAAATTTTATTCCAAAATTGACTTCAGAATATATTACTAATGAGTATTTAACCCTACACAAATTATGGCAAAGGTTTGAATTCAAATGGGTGTTTGAATTAATTAAACAAAACCAAAACAGAAAATAGAAATGGAAAAAGAGAAAATCATTCAGAACAAAAAAATATATAAAAGGACTCAGCCCTGCCCACTCGCAGCCCACCTGCACCCCCTCTGCCGAATCGTTTTTCCACTAAACCTTGCACCCGCAGAGACACCGACAGATGGACCCCACCCCCACTCTCTATCACTCGCTGACAACGGAGCCCATCGCCACGTCGTCATCGTCTTCACCCAGCCCGCTGACCACACCCTCCTCCCGGCCGTTTCCTGCCGTTAACTTCTCGGAGTAAATACGATGCAATGGCTCGACGAATTAATCCCGTGATCACGCCTGATAAATCCCCTCCCTCTCCTCTTCATTTCACCTCAAACCCCGCTGCCAGAGAGCCACCAGGTTGCCTCCATTTTGCTCTGCACTGCCGCTGTCTCCGGCGAGCTCCGCGAGCGATTCCGGCCAGCCGACGTTGCCCCTTGCCTCCTCGACCACGCTGACTTGTTCCCCACCAACCACCGCACCTCCCAGTGTCCTTATCGTGCTCGCGCTTGACCCACATCCTCAACAACGACCAAGACCATCATCGCCGCCGTCTGTTTCCTCTCCGGCGAAGCCTCTAGTAAGAATCTGACCGCCCCTCTCTTTCTCTTTCACGCACGCATCCTCGCCACATCCTTGCGCATCTAACCATGCTTTCCATTTTCTCTGGAATGCTCTGAAGCCTCGTCCTTAACCTCGCCTGAGCACGCCCGACGACTCCACGAACTCAGGCGAGCAATTGTCGTGAACCCCGTGCGCCCCTGCCCTACGACAACCACGTTGAGTACTAGTACATCGCTGCGAACCTGGTGAGCACCTCCTTACTCTCCCTTGCTTCCTCTATCGCCAGCCCTCGCCATTGCCGTAGCGCCACCGCCTGTTGTCGCCAAATACCATCTATGACCGAGCTATTGTGAGCCGTAGGATGTTGATCGTAGCGTTGCGATAGAACGTGAACGAAAGGGTAAATAGTGCCTCTGTGCCGTGCGATGCAATTAAATCTAACGGCCCAGAAGGATCGATCCGCACGAAGCGGTACAGGCAAATAAAAACTAGACACGTGTCCCTGTCCGTTTGATTTAAAACAGAATTGATCTATTAGATGTTCCAATTTGAAAAATTCATAACTTTCAAACCACACGTCCAAATTTTGCAAATTTTATATCAATGAAATCAGCAAGACAAGCCCTAGCAAACCATGCACTTTGTTAAGTAAAAAGCTTCTGCTAAATTGATTGTTTTTGCAGAAACTTGTGTATGCATATTGAGAATATAAAATTTGTTCTAAAATGAATTTTGAGATGAAACCTTTGAAAAATGGTTTGTTTTGAACCTACTGATCCTAAGAATCAATTGGTGGTTTCAAAAATGTATTTGGTGTAGCAAAAGGATGAGACTTTGATTTAAACCATTTTTAGTCAAATAAAAATATTGTTTATTTATCAAAAATGCTTTTGGAGGAAAACCTTTGGGAAATGTTTTGATTTAAACTCTCTGACCCAAAACATCAAGTTTTATGATTTGAAAATGTATTTGGTGAACCCTATAAAAATTATTACTTTGCTAAAGACATTTTCAATCACATAAAATAATGACTTGGTTTAGAAATAGTTTATGAAGTGAAATCTTTTGCAAATGATTTTGCCACTATATAAAATGACCATTAGGTGTTTTAAAATGTTTATGAACCATAATAAACCACTTTATCAAATAAAACAATATTTTGCATGCATTGCTTTGTTTTTATTATTTTATGTGATGTTTTGCTTGAATGGTAGATTGAAATTGTGCCTTGCTTGATTGAATTGTAGTGACTTGAAGAGTGTGATCATTGCAAGAAAAAGGAGTGAACTTATACTCTTTACCAAAAAGGCAAGTGATGCTTCATACTTTTGTCCCATTATTTTCACTATGCATTAGTGATATTTCTAAGTAGGACTTGCATGGAATTTTGCTAAGTGTAAACTATGCCATGGGAAATCCTAGTAGATGAAAACATAGTAGAAATTTCCTAAGTTAAGATTCCTACTACTATCATGCTTAGCTTAGCTAATAGAAAACAAGGGTGGAATATATATTCATACTATGGAATATTTCTAAGTCTGTGGACTTGTGTTTTGTTAATAAAACAACTAAGTGAATGAATCACCTAGGTGGAATAGAAGGAATGGTTTGTGTTGAGTGGTTCACAAGGCCCATTTATATGGTTTACCTTGTGTATCTCACTTGCGGATGGCCACCCAGGAACAAAGAGATTTGAGATGTCAAATGTTGAGAAGCTTCAAGTGCAGCCACTTGGCATTATGGGCTCTGCCTGGATCATATAGGTTGCAAGAACTTAGCCAAATGGATAGTTGGTGGTAGGTGTTTGATAGGTTGGAACGCGTCCATTCTGGTCTAAGGGAAGGCTTCTGAAAGATCTTGTCTTGGTGAAACCAAGTCTTGTGCGGAAAGTGCACAACCTCTGCAGAGTGAAAAATCTAAGTACTTAGCCATGTCCCTGGTAAAGGACAATTTGAGCATCAAGACATGGAAGCTATCAAGAATCTCCTCATCCCAATTTCTAAGTTAAAAACTTGTGGTTGAACAAGGGTTGAAGGATCACCAATTTCTATTGGGGGATGCCTTGGGAAAGATTTTGTCAAGCAAAAACTTAGTTTTTCAAATGATAAGGAAAAATCTATTTTGAGCAATGCAAGCCTAAGCTCCACTTATCCAAAAGCATATAGATGATAGACTCCACTATACTACCATAGTATCACTTGCCAATACAATTCAAATGTATTGACCCTTGTGGCTGTAACTTGTTATGTTGCAGGTTTTGTTTGATATTAGTGAAGTTTGTTGAATTAGGATTACAAGTCTACAACCAACATGTCTGCCTGTGGCACTTTGAAGATGAAGTACCCCATGCTATTGTTCTACTGCATTGTAATGAGATAGACAAATGAGCTATGTAAGATGTAATAAATTATTTTATTCCTGGTTATAAAGTTGTATTATGACCTTTGTTTCTTGATATTACATCTTAACTATGATGCTAGCTATTGATCCAGGGACTAGCATTGTAAACACAGGGATCTCTACCTTATTAAAGGTTGGGAACCTTATAGTAGTGCCTGGGTATTTGATACTGGTTCAGTTGCTAATATTTGTTACTCGAAACAGGAGCTACGGAATAGACGGAGGCTAGCAAGGGATGAGGTGACGATGCGCGTTGGCAACGGATCGAGAGTTGATGTGATGGCTGTCAGCACACTCTCCTTAGTTTTACCTTCGGGATTATTTTTAAACCTTAATAAATGTTATTATGTGCCTGCGTTGAGCATGAACATTATCTGGATCGTGTTTATTGCAAGACGGTTATTCATTTAAATCGGATAAGAATGGTTGTTCTATTTATATGAGTAACATCTTTTATGGTCATGCACCTGCTATGAATGGTTTATTTCTTCTGAATCTCAAAAGGAATGAAACACACATCCATAACATTGAGGCTAAGAGATGCAAAGTAGATAGTGATAATTCAACTTATTTGTGGCACTGCCGTCTAGTTCATATTGGTGTAAAACGCATGAAGAAACTCCATTCTGATGGACTTTTGGAGTCTCTTGATTTTGAATAATTTGACACATGCGAGGCGTGCCTCATGGGCAAGATGATCAAAACCCCGTTCTCCAGAATGATGGAGCGAGCAACGGACTTGTTTGAAATCATACATACCGATGTATGCGGACCAATGAGTGTTTCGACGCGCAGTGGATATCGCTATTTTCTCAGTTTTACTGATGACTTAAGTAGATATGGGTATATCTATTTAATGAAACATAAATCTGAAACGTTTGAAAAGTTGAAAGAATTTCAGAACGAAGTGGAAAACCATCGTAACAGGAAAATTAAATTTCTACGATCCGATCGTGGAGGTGAATATTTGAGTTATGATTTCTCACGCATCTTAAAGCAAGCAGAATCGTTTCGCAACTCACGCCACCCGGAACACCACAACGCAATGGTATGTCTGAATGCCGGAATCGAACTCTATTAGATATGGTGCAATCAATGATGTCTCTTATATATTTGCCGTTATCATTTTGGGGTTATGCATTAGAAACCGCTGCATTCACTTTAAATAGGGCACCATCTAAATCCGTTGAGATGACACTGTATGAACTATGGTTTGGTGCTAAACCTAAGTTGTCGTTTCTTAAAGTTTGGGGATACGAAGCTTACGTCAAGAAGTTGATGCCGGACAAGCTCGAACCCAAAGCGGAGAAATGCATCTTCATAGGATACCCTAAGGAAACGATTGGGTATACTTTCTATCACAGATCCGAAGGCAAAATGTTTGTCGCAAATAACGGATCATTTCTTGAGAAGAAGTTTCTCTCGA
This sequence comes from Avena longiglumis, assembly GCA_030063025.1. NCBI lineage: Eukaryota > Viridiplantae > Streptophyta > Magnoliopsida > Poales > Poaceae > Avena > Avena longiglumis. Next base: position 183,212,298 of record CP125974.1, on the reverse strand, counting down.
AAGAAGTGAGTGGGAGGAAGGTAGAGCTAGACGAGGTTATTAAACCTTATCTCGAGTTGGAGAGTAGCCCAGCACCTGAAATTGTTCCAGTGCCGCCTGCACCAACAAGAGAGGAAGCTAATGATGAGGATCATGAAACTTTGGACGATGCTACTACTAAACGTCGCAGGTCGACAAGGTCACGTGCCCCTCCTGAGTGGTACGACAACCCTGTCTTAACTATCTTGTTGGTAGACAACAGTGAAGCTGCGAACTATGAGGAAGCGATGATGAGCCCAGACTCTGAGAAATGGCTAGAGTCCATGAAATCCGAATTGGGATCCATGAGCGAAAACCAAGTATGGACTTTGGTGGACCCTCCTAGCGAATGAAAGGCTGTTGAGTGCAAATGGATTTTCAAGAAGAAAACGTACGCGGATGGTAATGTTACTGTCTATAAAGCATGGCTTGTCGCAAAAGGTTTTCGACAAGTTCAAGGTGTTGACTACGATGAGACTTTCTCTCCCGTAGCAAGTTTTAAGTCCATTCGGATTTTATTAGCAATTGCTGCATTTCATGATTATGAAATATGGAAGATGGATGTCAAGACTGCGTTCCTCAATGGCAACATTGATGAAGAGTTGTATATGATGCAACACGAAGGTTTTGTCGATCCTAAGGATGCTGATAAGGTGTGCAAACTTCAGCGTTCCATTTATGGACTAAAGCAAGCATCTCGGAGTTGGAACCTTCGTTTTGATAAAGTGATCAAGAGCTTTGGATTTGTTCCAAATAGCTATGAAGCTTGTATCTACAAGAAAGTGAGTAGGAGCTTAGTGACATTTTTAGTACTATATGTGGATGACATATTGATTATTGGAAATGACATTGATATGCTTAACGATGTGAAGAGTTATTTGAACAAATGTTTTTCAATGAAAGAGCTAGGAGAAGCTGCTTATATATTAGGCATCAAAATCTATAGAGATAGAGAAAGACGCCTAATATCTTTAACCCGAAGTACATACCTAGAAAAAGTTCTGAAAAGTTTCAGAATGGATAAGGCAAAGAAAGGTTCAGTGCCTATGTTGTCAGGTAAGACACTGAGCAAGGCTTAGTGTCCAGCTACGGTAAACGATAGAGAATCTATGAGCAAAGTGCCTTATGCCTCGGCCATAGGTTCTATCATGTATGCCATGTTGTGTACTAGACCGGATGTGTCCAATGATCTTAGTATGACAAGCAAATACCAAAGTGATCCAGGAGTGGAACACTGGACAGCCGTGAAGAACATCCTAAAGTATTTAAATAGTACTAAAGAAATGTTCTTGGTCTATGGAGGTGATGAGAAGCTCGTCGTAAAAGGTTAGATCAACGCTAGTTTCGACACCGACAAGGATGATTCTAAATCTCAGACAGGATACGTTTATATTTTGAATGGAGGAGCTGTGAGCTGGAGAAGCTGCAAGCAAAGCATGATCGCGGGATCTACAGTAGAAGCGGAATACATGGCTGCTGCAGAAGCATCAAGAAGGAGTTTGGATCAGGAACTTCATCACTGAGCTTGGTGTGGTTCCAAGTGCCTTGGACCCACTGGAGATATTGTGTGACAACACTGGTACCATAGCACTGGTTAAGGAACCAAGATATCATCCAAAGACCAAGAACATCAACCGCAAGTTTCATATAATTCGAGATTATATAACAGATGGAGATCTGAAGATTAGCAAAGTACATATGGATCTGAATGTCGCAGATCCTTTGACTAAACCTCTTCCACGAGCAAAACATGATCAGCACCTTAGTGCCATGGGTGTTAGATTGTTGCCAGATGTAAACTAGATTGTTGACTCTAGTACAAGTGGGAGACTGTTGGAATTATGCCCTAGAGGCAATAATAAAGATGTTATTATTATAGTTCTTGTTCATGATAAAGTTTATATTCCATGCTAGAATTGTATTAAGCGGAAACTTTGATACTTGTGTGGTTTATGAACAACATCGTGTCCCTAGTACGCCTCTATGGACTAGCTCATTGATTAATGATGGTTAAGGTTTCCTAACCATAGACATGAGTTGTCGATTAATAACGAGATCATGTCATTGGGAGAATGATATGATGGACAGACCCAAATTAAGCAGAGCAATTAGATCGTGTCATCGTGTTCATCTTTGCGAAGCTTTTTCCTATGTCAAATATTGTATTCCTTAGACCATGAGATAATGCAACTCCCTAGTATCGGAAGAAAGCTTTAAGGTCATCTAACGTCATCCTATGAAAGGGTGATCATAAAGGTGTCTCTCAGGTGATTGGAAAGTACTTGTTGGGTTGTATGTATCAAGATGGTATTTGTCCCTCCCAAGTCGGAGAGATATACTTCGGGCCCACTCGGTAATCGATATCAACACCGCTTGCAAGCACGTGGTTAAGGAGTTAATCGCAAAGTGATATCGGATTACGGAACGAGTAAAGTACTTGCTGTGAGCGAGATTGAACTAGGTATACCGATACCAACGATCGAATCTCGGGCAAGTAAAATATCTCGTGACAAAGGGAATATATAGGGGATTAATTGAATCCTGGCATCGTGGTTCATCCGATATGATCATCGATGAATATGTGGGAGTCAATATGGGTTTCCAGACCCCGCTGTTGATTATTGATAGAAGATCATGTCTGCATATTCTCGAACCCGTAGGGTCACACACTTAACGTATCTCGACGCTAGGATAGAATGGATAATTGGTTTATGAGTTTTTGTTCAGAGTCTCAGATGAGATCCAGGACATCACGAGAGGTTCCGGAATGGTCCGGAGAATAAGATTCATATAAAGGAAAGCAATTTTTGGATTTCGGAATGTTCGGTATTGTACCGGAAGGTTCTAGAAGCTTCCGGAGTGGGACCAGCGTGGCCCCACTTGTCGGGAGGGGGCGTGGGCCTACGAGGGAGTGCCCTGGCCCCATTGGGCCAGGGGCACAAGGACCCATAGGCCCAGTCGGCCAAACCCTAGGGGATCTTCTAGAAGGAGGGAGACTTGCCCCCCACCCCATCCATGTGGCCGCCGGCCCTAGCGCTTGGAGGAGGGGCAAGGTCAGCCGGCCAGCCCTATATATAAAGAGGGCAGGGGCACACCCTCCTCTAACCCTAGCCGCCTACTTGCTGGCCTCTCTCTCTCTCTCTCCCCCGGCTGCGCGTATGCAAAGCCCTGCCGTAGAAACTCTCCACCTTTGGACCACGCCTTCGTGCTGTAGATCCAATCGATCTCTCCACCCCACTTGCTAGACCGAGGAAGGAGGAGACGTCGCGGTGCCGTATGTCTGCATCTCTCGGAGGAGTCGCCACTTGCGGCGTTGGATCGGATCAGATCGCGAGGAGGAGAAGGCTAGTACGACTACATCAACCACGTTCTGTTGAACGTTCCGCCGTGCGATTTCTTCAAGGGTATGAAGATCTCATCTATCCCTCTCGTTTATTGCATCTCCTAGATTAGATCTTGGCTTTCCCTTTCACATCCGTAGAATTTTTTTGATTTACTATGCTGCGAAACCCTTCATATTTATAGTGTTTTAAACCATTATGGCATTAAATTATTAATATTTAAGACTAATAATATTTATTATACTTATCTAACTTATTTTAGGAATATTAATAAATTTTATTTATTTTTATATGAATTACTAATGAAGTAAATAAGTTTAAATTTGAGTTATTAAAATATTTAATTTTCTTCTTTACCTCAAAAGGAGATTATTAGATTTTTAACATGTAAATAATATTTTTGTGATTATTTTGGTATATCATATTTATTTTTGTGATTTATGAACCATAAGATATGATTTTTATAATTCTTATTATTTTTATAATTACTTAATAAATAATAAATATTTAATTAAGTGAAATAACAATACATGATTATAGTTTTAAATTAGAATTCTTATTTTCTTAAATTTTTGGTATTTTATTACTATTATTAATATTTGTTATTATAAAAAATATGAATTATCAAAGTTTTATTACTTATAAGACTTTTATTAAATAATATTTATTTAATAATCATCATAGTAATATTTGGTAATAGTTTTGAGTTGTGGATTTTATTTTTCTGAAAATTTTCATATATTATACATATTTTTCTGAATTATAAATTAAAACTTATTAAATAAACAAGATTTAATTGTTTATTATATTTCTGGAATATTATTAATTGGATTATAATATTTTATTCATTTCCTAACAGAAAAATACTTTTTACACCACGACCAGAACTAGCCCCAGTCACTGACCTGTGGGCCATTGTCCACCTCAGCTCTCAGATTAAAAGAAATGTTTTTGCTACTGACTCCCTCTCTACTCACTGTCGATGACATGCGGTCCCTGGGCCATGTCATCCACCACACGAGGCAAAGACTAGTCAAACGGCTGACGTGGCTCGATCATGAGGTGAGCATGACATCAACACCACCACCGCTGGTGAGTGGTCACTGGCGACGATCTATTGCACCCCAGGAAGCGAAATAGGTCTAGTTCAAATCAGCGCAAGCTACTGAACCTAGGAGTGGCAGCACCGCTCGGAAATGGTCACCGGAGCCTTAGCTTCGACGAGCTCCCACGGTGGCCGATGGTAGCTTACAGTGAAACGACGATTTACAATGAGATCAAATGATTCGAGGATGCTAGGAGATTTAGGAACTCAGCCTGATGATGATTGAGCGGTTGGCGAGGACAGGCGCGGCCGAAATCGAGCTTCCCGACGAGGATTCCGATAAACTGCCGTGAAGGTAACCGACCAAATTCACCCTCTCTAGTGCTCCCCTTGATGCACTCTTCTACCCCGAGGATCTACGGAGGCTGGCGCTTCTCCATGATGGCTCAGAATGATGTGGGGAGACGTGGTTCGATGGAGAGGAGTGGCTCCGGCGAGCTAGGGTTCGGTCTCGCTCGTATCTGAGAGGATAAGGAGGGATTGGGGATAGGTATGGAAGCAATGCGTCGCGATGGCCTTCTTATCCCCTCCTGGCATCGACGGCGAGTATCTTGGCGCAATGACGGCGATGACGGCATCGGGCGGCGGCGAGCTCCGCCAGCGAGTTGTCTGTGTGCGTGATGATGACGACGATGGTAGTTTTGTGGATAACCCCCTGGCGTTTTCTTTAGCTCAACACGCGGTCCTCACCTGACCCCACTTGTCAGTCTCAAAGGGAAAAGGACAGGGCTGGTTACTGGGCCGTTATGGGCTGCACCTAGGCGTCAGATAGATATAGTGGTATTGGGCTGCGACCAGGTTTATTTTTTTATTTGCTTTATTCTTTTCTATTTCCTGTTTTCCTTTTCAGATTTGAATTTGAATTATATTTTGAACCTTTCTTTGTATGATTTATTTGCTGGACATTTGCAGTAATCTTAAAATATATTTGGCAACCTTTGTGAACTTTTATTATTCCTTCTTTTTATATTTCTTTTATTTACTCAATAAGAACTCTCTTTTTTTATAATTGGAAGAAACTTCTTCTTATTATTTTTCTCTTCTAATTTTAATTAGGAATTTCTGAGATGATATCTTCTTATCTGTTTATAGATTTAACTCTGATTGGCTCATAGTTTGGATATAAATTTTTATATGTATCATGATCTTGGATCATTATTTCTTGTATGAGAACATGAAGGACAAGGATATGGTTATTACCATTCCCATTTATTAGAAATTGAACTGTATATATTCTATTGTGATAAACAAAGAGGTTTAGAGTTTTTAAATTATGAGTACTACCCTTGGCTTTAGGGTTTGTATAAGCTTTGATTCCTTTTAAGAGTTAAGAAATAATAATTCAGTATATTGCCTTGTGTACATAGTCTTTGAGGAAATCTTCCTTTTTAATAGGAAGTTTGAAATTAGAGTGTTTTATAGAAGTGGACTTATAAAGATATACTTAGGCACATATAGTGATGATGGTTGAAATGAATAGAGATATGCTTAGGTAATTTGTTATTAGGAAATATTTCTATAAAGTGTTATGAGCATCAGATGATGGTTTAACATTATGAGATGGATATTATGTTTTGATTTAAGATTTAGAGTTGATTGTTTACCAAGATTATATAGGAAAATGATCTATAACATATAATTTTATTTCACAATCTTGAATCTCTAATTAAGGAATTCCTTTCCTAGATATAATACCTCTTTCTTTCCATCATCATGGTTAGTTTGATGGACTTACTTATTAAGATCTTCTTATTCAATACATCATTTTTCTAAACTTATGGATGAATCAAATGAGTTTGATACAAAGGCATTTTATAATCTGTTCAGATCCTGGGTTGGTTGTATTTACTATTCTACAGTTGATTATTTTTCATCACTAATCTTTCTCTAAAGTTGATTATTCTTGAAGATGAATAACACCATTTTAATTACTTAACCCTCATGACTTACACTTCAATCCCTGAATTATATTTATGGGGTTTGCAAAGACTTCTCTAGGATCACCTATCTTTACTACGGTTCCAATCATGTTCTACCCACCAGTATTACCTATACTAAATATAAGCATTCCATGTTGGTGGCCAAAGCATTACCATTATAATACTTTAATCATTTATTACTAAAGTTAACAGGGCTTTATAAATCCTACCTTTTATTGCCTGGAAATTATCTTCTTAGTATCTTATATTAGATTAAGGTTATTGATGGACTATGCACTCATTAGCAGATTTGAGTAGATGTTATGATAAGATCAAATAATAGATCAAAGACTAATAGTTAAAGAAGTTGTGAATCAATGTGAAGTTATCCAACATTGATGAACAGCGGATATTGATATAAATTCAATAAATATTGTATAGAAAGAAAGATATATATATAGTGGATGAACTTAACTTAATCTCTTTCCAATTCCAACTCATCAAAAGAGTTTTTAGGATTTAGGTGTTATTATGATTCTCAGAATGTATGCAGATGATATTTAAGACATAGTGGTTACATTCTTATTATTTGTTTTATATCCTTAACTTTATTCTTATGAATGATTATAATGAATACTATAAGATGATCACCTAATTGATCAGATATAATTCACATTATATTAAGGTTTAACTTATGGTATATTTTGATATATCCTTAGATGAAATCTCTCTTACCCAAGATGAGGTTTTAACAAAGGTCTTATTGAAACTTATCGTAGTCAACTTGATGATCTACTTCAATTCCATCAAGCTAAGAGAAGCTTCAATCACTTTGACAAGTTTTGTTTAAAAGCGCAAAAATTATTCGAATTTTTATGCATGAATGCAATGCACACATCTGGGTTCAACTTATTTCTAGGCTCTAATGCTGGGATGTTATAGTCTCTCCCCCTTAAAATAAACTTCGTCCTCGAAGTTCGCAAACTCTCATGTTTCGGAGTAAGAAATTGTTTTGTAGTGGTTGCTACACTCTTCATTCCATGATGATCTTTAATGGAATTAATTGGAGTATTCCATAACCTGATCAGATATCCTCATTAAATTATTTTCTTAAATCATCAAACTTCATTACTATATTAAGTACAGTTTGGAGGTTCTCACTACCATGAGTTCTTAAGTTTCGGTATGCGCATTTTAATAGTCAATAGACTATCTTACTATTCCTGTCATTATACCATTGATATTGGTATTCCTTCCAAGATTGGATTTGAACTCAATTTGTCCCTACCCATGGGAATTTATCATTCTTCGCCCTTGTTTAATTAGGGTTTTATATTACTTCTTAAAGGTTACTTAAAAATTGTTTCTTTTTAAATTTGATTGTTAAATGTATCCTTTATCATCCTCAAGTTTATACCTCCTTAAGATTTTCTTTTAAATAAATTTTCTCTATTTCCTATAGTATTTTCTTCAACTTTCATTCCTAATGTTTACTCTCCCCCTTAAGTTTTACTAATAGTTTTGGAAACCCATACTTAGAAGCTATTGATTCTTGAACTAAAATGTTGGTTCCTGTTCGGTTTATATTTTACTGGTTTAAAGTCCAATGAAAGAGTATACGGTGCATCCACATAGATGTGGATCTCCGAAGCAAATCTTTCAGCACTAAATATTGTACTTACTATTGGGGCATTCTTGCTGAATAAACTGGACCTTGTTAGTACTAACTTTTCTGAAACCAAAAACAACATAAAACAGGCATCTGGCAGTGTTGCAACTTGTTAGTAGGTTAGTACCAGAATACATGTAAAAAGCACCTCAAAGTGTAGACAAGTATAGCAAAGTATATACTAAACAAGCATGGAGCACAAAAAATTATAGATACGTTTCCAACGTATCAGCCCAAAAAAGGTTGGGCAAGGAAAGGTGTAAGGGTGCACATCCCCCTCATCTCCCTCGTCGCCAAATCGCGGTGTAATGAGATCCTCATTGTATGAGGGCCTAGCTCAGGAGGATGATCTTGAAGGCCTTGTCCTTCTAGGTGCATCACTCTCAAATATTTTGTAACATCCCAGAAATCATGAATTATAAAGTTTGCATAGCATTCATGCATTCATAAGCATTTGACCTTTTCAAATGATTTCTCAAACATAAGAAACCAAATTATGCCTATTACTTTATTAAAGTAAGGCAAGGTTTATATTTTACTTTCTAATGTGATTAGGGTTTGTTCAATGATAATTTGAAAGTGAATACAAAGCCACACAAAATATTTCAAAAGCAAATCAATCATAAAACCATCTTATTGCCTATTACCATTATGTCATTAAAGGCATGGTTTTATATTTAATTTCAAACTCAAAATGTTTTTTGAATATAATTAGATGTTTTACACATCCTTGGACATAGGAAATACAGAACAAATTCTGGAAGAAATTCAAATTGAAACAGATTTGAAACACTCATTCAAATTCAAACCAGAAAATCAAAACAGAAAAATAAAAAGGGAAAAAGAAAAAAAAATAAACCTAACCAGCTAACTAACCCAACCCACCCGCGACCCAGCAAGCCAGCCCAGCTATCCCACCCGGGAAACCCCCACCCCTCTCTATTTTTCACTCACTCCCGCACCCCACTATCACTGACGACTTGGCCCCACACACCAAGTCATCTTCGTCCCCAAAATCACGCTGCGACCAGCACCGCCACGGCCGTTTCTCCCGATTGATTCCGCGCTTGATTGCGAGTTATTGCTGGCGTAATCCCCTCTCCCCCCGGATACTTAATCCACTCCTCTTTCCGCTCATTTACCCTCAAGCCACACCCATAGAGAGCCACCAGGCTGCCCACAATCGAACTCACTCCGTCGCGGTACCGAGCGTCTCCGACGGCGAATTCCGGTGAGAACTCCCCGCCCCTTGCCTCCTGGCCCTGCTAACGTGTTCGCCGCATCCTTGCGCATCTCCTAACACCTCTGGTACGTGCTAGGGCGATCCAGAACGTCGCCAATGTCAATGACTGCGCGTGCATTGACGAAGAACTCAACTCTGACGAGCACACACAGTAAGCCTAGCCCTCCCCTTCCTCTCTGGTTCATGATCGCACACTCGTAGCTTCAGTACGCGTCTAACGCTTCCCTCATTTTCCTCTCTCGTACCTTGTAGCGCCCCTAGAGACGACGACCGAGCCCCACCCGAAGCCGTCTGCAACTCCGATGAGGAATCCTCGCCATGTCCGTGCGCCCTGACCCCGTCCACCTGCACCTTGAGCTTCGTCGTGTCTCCATGACCTCGGTAAGAATCAACACCCTCGCCTTTGCCCTCTAGTCTCGCCGGAACTTCACCGGCAGACACACAGCCGCCACGGAGGCCATTTGCGCTGCCCGCGAATGGTCAGTGCGATGTGGTCCGCTGGATCTAGATCCAGCGGATGCGATTAGATCAACCCGCGAAGGGGTACGCGTAGATCTGGGCCCTAGATCTAGATCTAACGGTATAGATTAGTTTAGCTACGAAGGGGTATGATGTGATCTGGTGCATTAGATTAAGTTAGATATAACGGTGCGGACGCGTGATCCAGAGCGAACCGGTATGCACCAATCAGACGCTGCCGCGTGTCAGGGTTTTCGATTTAAAATTCAGATTTGATTTAATTAGATGATTAAACTTGTAAATTCAATAATTGATGTTTTGTTTATCCAAAAATACAAATAATATACCATTGGAATCAAAAAAAAATCCTACACATCTGTAGGCTTGGTTTTGTGATTTTCTTCTGTGAAAATAGAAATTTATGCAGAGACATTTGTAGGCTTATTTTGTGTATAAAAATTATTTGGAAAATGTTTTAAAAGCCAAATTAAGTTTAATTGGTGTATAAAAGTTTAGTTTATTATTCAGTACTGTTTTACTTGTCTTGTTTAGTTTAGAAAAATCATCACATGGCATTTGCATGCATTCATATATTTTTTCTTGATTATTTGAAATATGAATTTGGTGCTATCATTTTATGTGTAGATTTTGGTGCTAGTAGTGATTGTGACTGTGAGGATTGTTGTTACTCCCCCAACTACCAAGGCAAGTGGTGCTTCATATTTTTGTCCCAATATTTTGACTATGCATTAGTGATAATTTTGTTGGAATTATGCCCTAGAGGCAATAATAAAGATTTTATTATTATAATTCTTGTTCATGATAAAGTTTATATTCCATGCTAGAATTGTATTAAGCGGAAACTTTAATACTTGTGTGGTTTGTGAACAACACCGTGTCCCTAGTACGCCTCTATGGACTAGCTCATTTATCAATGATGGTTAAGGTTTCCTAACCATAGACATGAGTTGTCAATTGATAATGAGATCATATCATTGGGAGAATGATATGGTGGATAGACCCAAACAAAGCAGAGCAATTAGATCGTGTCATCGTGTTCGTCTTTGCGAATCTTTTCCTATGTCAAATATTGTATTCCTTAGACCATGAGATAATGCAACTCACGGTATCGAAGAAAGCTTTGAGGTCATCAAACGTCATCCTATGAGAGGGTGATCATAAAGGTGTCTCTCGTGTGATCGGAAAGTATCATTGGGTTGTATGTATCGAGATGGAATTTGTCCCTCCCAAGTCGGAGAGATATACTTCGGGCCCACTCGGTAATCGATATCAACACCGCTTGCAAGCATGTGGTTAAGGATTTAATCACAAAGTGATAGCGGATTACGGAACGAGTAAAGTACTTGCTGTGAACGAGATTGAACTAGGTATGACGATACACGATCGAATCTCGCAAGTAAAATATCGCGAGACGAAGGGAATATATATGGGATTGATTGAATCCTGGCATCGTGGTTCATCCGATATGATCATCGATGAATGTGGGAGTCAATATGGGTGCCTGCACTTGTTGATTATTGATAGAAGATCATGTCTGCATATTCTCGAACCCGCAGGGTCACACACTTAACGTATCTCGACGCTAGGATAGATTGGATAATTGGTTTATGAATTTTTGTTCGGAGTCTCGTATGGGATCCGGGATATCACGAGAGGTTCCGGAATGGTCCGAAGAATAAGATTCATATAAGGCAGTGCAGTTTTTGGAGTTCGGAATTGTTCCGGGTTAATCGGTATTGTACCGGAAGCTTCTAGAACCTTCCGGAAGGGGACCAACGTGGCCCCACCTTCCGGGAGGGGGCATGGGCCTATGAGGGAGTGTCCTGGCCGCATTGGGCCAGGGGCACAAGGCCCCATAGGGCCCAGCCGATCCTAGATAAGTTTAAACTCGTTTAAACTAGAGATAGGATTTCTAGATAAGGGAGAGTTTAAATCGTTTAAACTAGAGATAGGATTTCTAGATAAGGGAGAGTTTAAATTGTTTAAACTAGAGATAGGCTTGGAGGATGGGCAGGCTGGCCGCCTCTATATATAGAGGGTGCGCCTCCCCTACACACACCTTCCTCCAAGCCCTAGCAGCCTTGCTACCTTCCTCTCTCCTCCCGATCGCTTGTAGGCGGCTGCAGCAGAAATTCTCCACCATATACACCACGCCGTGTGTTGTAGATCCAATCTATCTCTCCACCATACTCGCTGGTCCGAGGAAGGAGGAGACGCCGAGGTGCTGCGTGTGCATCTCACGAAGGCACCGCCACTTGTGGTGCTAGATTGGATCGGATCGCGAGGAGGAGAAGCGAGTACGACTACATCACCCACGCCCGTTTAACGCTCGCTGTCTTGAATCTTCAAGGGTATGAAGATCTAATCCAATCTCTCTCGTTGTTTGCATCTCCTAGATTAGATCTTGGCTTTCCTCTGTTCGCTCGTAGAAAATTTTGATTTACTATGCCGCAAAAACCCTTTAGTGGTATCGAGCTAGATCTATGCGTAGATGTGTTTCACAGGTAGAACACAACATGGTTGTTGCGGCGTTGATGTTTTCTGTTGCAAGCCTCTTGTTTGTGTTCTTCTTATGACGCGGATAGTGAGATTGAAGCGGTCCAGGCCATCCTTACGCGACGCCGTCATGAGACCGCTCCGCACTTGACGTGTGGCTTGTTCCACACATGCGGCTGGTGGATGTCAGTTTCTCTCACTATAGTTTTCATGGGATTAATACCGGAGTTTGGCAACCATAATATCACCGTTGTGGCTTTCCGTAGGTAAGAATCGTTCTTAGCATCTACTCCATAAGCCACGTAAAACATGCAACAACAAAGTAGAGGCGTCTAACTTGTTTTTGCAGGGAGTGTTTTCTGTGATATGGTATGGCCCAAGATGTGATGTGTATATTGTATGCGATGATCATGTTTTGTAATTTTTCACGACTTGCATGTCGATGAGTACACAACCGACAGGAGCCATATGGTTGTCTTTATAATTGTGTATGACCTGCGAGTCAACTTCTTATACGCCATGTAATAGCTTTACTTTATCGCTAAGCAGTTAGCAATAGTTGTAGTTGCTATTCGTGGTGGAGGCAATCATGGTGGAGTGATGGAGATCATGCCGGAACGCACAAGATGGAGATCATTGCGCGAAGATTGGCTATACCATGTCACATAAAGTTATATGCATGTGATGTTTATCCTTTTATGTATCTTATCATGCTTAGATCGAGACGGTAGCATTATAAGATGATTCCTCACTTAAAGATCAAGATAAAAACTGTGTTCTCCCCAAGTATGCACCGTTGCGAAATTTTGTCGTTTCCAAGCATCACGTGATGATCGGGTGCTATAGACTCTACGTTCACATACAACGGGTGCAAGCCAGTTTTGCACATGCGGAAATACTTGGGTCTAACTTGACGAGCCTAGCATGTACAGACATGGTCTCGGAACACAAGAACCGAAAGGTTAAGCATGAGTCATATGAATGATATGATCGACACTTTGTTGTCCACCATTGAAACCACATCTCTTCTCGTGATGATCGGATTAGGTGTGGTGAATTTGGATCGTGTTCACTAAACAACTTGAGGGATGTTGAATTTAGTGGGAGTTCATCTAGTAATTTGATTAAGTTGAACTATTTATCATGAACATAGTCTAAATTGTACTTGCAAATACTGTAGATCCAATGGCCAAGTCCAACTTCAACTTCAACGTTTTTGCTGAGAAAGAAAAGCTTAGAAACAATGGGTCTAACTTCACCAACTGGTTCCGCAATCTAAGAATCATTCTCGGCGGACAAAAGGACTATGTCCTTGGTAAAGCGTTAGGTGACCCCTGCAATCGCTACGCTGATGAGAAAGATGTCTATCGATCAAGAAAGATGATTATGGTGTGATTAAGAGCACCATGTTGTTTGCTATGGAACCGAGCTTCAAAATCGCTTTTGAAACCTATCCGGGCCCTTTGAGATTCTCGAGGAGCTGAAAACCATGTTTCGACTCAAGCCCTCGAGAGATATGAGATCTCGAGAAGTTCTTTAACGCAAGATGGAGGAAGGAGTTACGTTAGTGAGCACGCCATAAAGATGTCGGGCTACACTCAACGCCTTGAGCAACTGGAATGCACGATTCCAGAGGAGCTCAAGATTGACAGGGTTCTGCAATCACTCCCTCCTAGCTACAAAAGTTTTGTAGTGACTCATAATCAGATTGGTTCCACTGATACGATCACCGAGCTCTTCGCAAAGCTTAAGGCTGCAAGTGGACATCAAGAAGGATAATCATGTGTTGATGGTCAACAAGCCCTCCTTTAAGAAAGGTAAGGAGCAAAGAAGCCCTTCAAGAAGGGCGGCAAGAAGCGCAATGCCCTGGCGAGAAGAAGCTCGGTCCTAAGCGGAATCGAGTGCTTCTATTGCAAGGACAGGGTCCTGGAAGTGCAACTGTCCAAGTACTTAGCGACAAGAAGGCTGGCACCATCAAAGGTATATTTGATATACATGTTATTGATGTTTTCCTTACTAGCCCTCGTTGTAGTGTCCGGGTATTTGATACCGGTTCGGTTGCTAATATTTGTAACTCAAACAGAGCTACGGAATAGACGGCGGCTGCGAGGGATGAGGTGACTTGGCGTTGGCAACGGATCAAGAGTTGATGTGATGGCCGTCAGACGCTCTCCTTAGTTTTACCTTCGGGATTAGTTTTAAACCTTAATAAATGTTATTATGTTCCTGCGTTGAGCATGAACATTATTTCCGGATCATGTTTATTGCAAGACGGTTATTCATTTAAATCGGAGAATAATGGTTGTTCTATTTATATGAGTAACATCTTTTATGGTCATGCACCTCTTGTGAATGGTTTATTTCTTCTAAATCTCGAAAGGGATGAAACACACATCCAAAACATTGAGGATAAGAGATGCAAAGTAGATAGTGATAATACTACTTATTTGTGGCACTGTCGTCTAGGTCATATTGGTGTAAAGCGCATGAAGAAACTCCATTCTGATGGACTTTTGGAATCTCTTGATTTTGAATCATTTGACACATGCGAACCATGCCTCATGGGCAAGATGATCAAAACCCCGTTCTCCGGTATGATGGAGCGAGCAACGGACTTGTTGGAAATCATACATACCGATGTATGCGGACCGATGAGTGTTTCGACGGGCGGTGGATATCGCTATTTTCTCACTTTTACCGATGACTTAAGTAGATATGGGTATATCTATTTAATGAAACATAAATCTAAAACATTTGAAAAGTTCAAGGAATTTCAGAATAAAGTGGAGAACCATCGTAACAGAAAGATTAAGTTTCTACGATCCGATCGTGGAGGTGAATATTTGAGTTATGATTTTCTCACGCATCTTAAAGCAATTGGAATCGTTTCACAACTCATACCACCCGGAACACCACAGCGCAATGGTGTGTACGAGCCGAATCGAACCCTATTAGATATGGTCCGATCAATGATGTCTCTTACTGATTTGCCGTTATCATTTTGGGGTTATGCATTAGAAACCGCTGCATTCACTTTAAATAGGGCTCCATCTAAATCCGTTGAGACGACACCGTATGAACTGTGGTTTGGTGCTAAACCTAGTTGTCGTTTCTTAAAGTTTGGGGATGCGAAGCTTACGTCAAGAAGTTGATGCCGGACAAGCTCGAACCCAAAGCGGAGAAATGCGTCTTCATAGGATACCCTAAGGAAACCATTGGGTATACCTTCTATCACAGAACCGGAGGCAAAGTGTTTGTCGCAAAGAACGGTTCCTTTCTTGAGAAGGAGTTTCTCTCGAAAGAAGTGAGTGGGAGGAAAGTAGAGCTAGACGAGGTTATTGAACCTTCTATTGAATTGGAGAGTAGCGCAACACCTGAAATTGTTCCAGTGCCGCCTGCACCAACAATAGAGGAAGCTAATGACAAGGATCATGAAGCTTCGGACGATGCTGCTACTGAACGTCGCAGGTCGACAAGGTCGCATGCCCCTCCTGAGTGGTACGGCAACCCTGTCTTCACTGTCTTGTTGGTAGAAGAGAGTGAACTTACGAACTATGAGGAAGCGATGATGAGCCCAGACTCTGAGAAATGGCTGGAAGCCATGAAATCCGAATTGGGATCCATGAGCGAAAACCAAGTATGGACTTTGGTGGATCCTCCTAGCGACCGAAAGGCCGTTGAGTGCAAATGGATATTCAAGAAGAAAACGGACGCGGATGGTAATGTTACCGTCTATAAAGCACGGCTCGTCGCAAAAGGTTTTCGACAAGTTCAAGGTGTTGACTACGATGAGACTTTCTCTCCCGTAGCGATGTTTAAGTCCATTCGGATTTTATTAGAAATTGCTGCGTTTCATGATTATGAAATATGGCAGATGGATGTCAAGACTGCTTTCCTCAATGGCAACATTGATGAAGAGTTGTATATGATGCAACCCGAAGGTTTTGTCGATCCTAAGGATGCTAGTAAAGTATGCAAACTTCAGTTCTCCATTTATGGATGAAGCAAGCATCTCGGAGTTGGAACCTTCGTTTTGATCAAGTGATCAAGAGCTTTGGATTTGTTCCAAATTGCTACAAGCTTGTATCTACAAGAAAGTGAGTGGGAGCTCGGTGGCGTTTACGGTACTATATGTGGATGACATATTGATTATTGGAAATGACATCAACATGCTTAACGATGTGAAGAGTTATTTGAACAAGTGTTTTCAATGAAAGTCCTAGGTGAAGCTGCTTATATATTGGGCATCAAAATCTATAGAGATAGACAAAGACTGATAGCTTTAAGCGAGTACATACCTAGACAAAGTTACGAAAAGGTTCGAATGGATAAGGCAAAGAAAGGTTCGGCCTATGTTGTCGGGTAAGATATTGAGCAAGGCTCGGTCCACCACGGTAAATCATAGGGAAGCTATGAGCAAAGTGCCTTATGCCTCGGCCATAGGTTCCATCATGTATGCCATGCTGTGTGCTAGACCGGATGTGTCCAATGCTCTTAGTTTGACGAGCAGATATCAAAGTGATCCAGGCGTGGAACACTGGACAGCCGTGAAGAACATCCTAAAGTACCTAAATAGAACTAAAGAAATGTTCTTAGTCTATGGGGGTGATGAACAACTTGTCGTAAAAGGTTACGTCGATGCTAGTTTCGACACCGACAAGGATGATTCTAAATCTCAGACAGGATACGTTTATATTTTGAATGGAGGAGCTGTGAGCTGGAGAAGCTGCAAGCAAAGCGTGATCGCGGGATCTACAGTAGAAGCGGAATACATGGCTGCTGCAGAAGCGTCAAGTGAAGGAGTTTGGATCAGAAACTTCATCACTGAGCTTGGCGTGGTTCCAAGTGCATTGGACCCACTGGAGATATTGTGTGACAACACTGGCGCCATAGCACTCGCTAAGGAACCAAGATATCATCCAAAGACCAAGCATATCAACCGCAAGTTTCATATAATCCGAGATTATATAGCAGATGGAGATCTGAAGATTAGCAAAGTACATACGGATCTGTATGTCGCAGATCCGTTGACTAAACCTCTTCCACGTGTAAAACATGATCAACACCTCAGTGCCATGGGTGTGAGATTGTTGCCAAATGTAAACTAGATTATTGACTCTAGTGCAAGTGGGAGACTGTTGGAATTATGCCCTAGAGGCAATAATAAAGATGTTATTATTATAATTCTTGTTCATGATAAAGTTTATATTCCATGCTAGAATTGTATTAAGCGGAAACTTTAATACTTGTGTGGTTTGTGAACAACACCGTGTCCCTAGTACGCCTCTATGGACTAGCTCATTGATCAATGATGGTTAAGGTTTCCTAACCATAGACATGAGTTGTCAATTGATAATGAGATCATATCATTGGGAGAATGATATGGTGGATAGACCCAAACAAAGCGAGCAATTAGATCGTGTCATCGTGTTCGTCTTTGCGAAGCTTTTCCTATGTCAAATATTGTATTCCTTAGACCATGAGATAATGCAACTCCTGGTATCGGAAGAAATCTTTGAGGTCATCAAACGTCATCCTATGAGAGGGTGATCATAAAGGTGTCTCTCGGTGATCGGAAAGTATCATTGGGTTGTATGTATCGAGATGGAATTTGTCCCTCCCAAGTCGGAGAGATATACTGGGCCCACTCGGTGTCGATATCAACACCGCTTGCAAGAATGTGGTTAAGGAGTTAATCACAAAGTGATATCGGATTACGGAGTAAAAAGTACTTGCTGTGAACGAGATTGAACTAGGTATGACGATACCGACGATCGAATCTCGCAAGTAAAATATCGCGAGACGAAGGGAATATATATATGGGATTGATTGAATCTGGCATCGTGGTTCATCCGATATGATCATCGATGAATGTGTGGGAGTCAATATGGGTGCCTGACCCGCTGTTGATTATTGATAGAAGATCATGTCGCATATTCTCGAACCCGCAGGTCACACACTTAACGATCTCGACGCTAGGATAGATTGGATAATTGGTTTATGAATTTTTGTTTGGAGTCTCGGATGGGATCCGGGATATCACGAGGTTCAGGAATGGTCCGGAGAATAAGATTCATATAAGGAAGTGCAATTTTGGAGTTGAATTGTTCCGGTTAATCGGTATTGTACGGAAGCTTCTAGAACCTTCGGAAGGGGACCAACGTGGCCCCACCTTCCGGGAGGGGCATGGGCCTATGAGGGAGTGTCCTGGCCGCATTGGGAGGGGCACAAGGCCCCATAGGGCCCAGCCGATCCTAGATAAGTTTAAACTCGTTTAAACTAGAGATAGGATTTCTAGATAAGGAGAGTTTAAATCGTTTAAACTAGAGATAGGATTTCTAGATAAGGGAGAGTTTAAATTGTTTAAACTAGAGATAGGCTTGGAGGAGGGCAGGGCTGGCCGCCTCTATATATAGAGGGTGGTGCCCTCCCCCCACACACACCTTCCTCCAAGCCCTAGCAGCCTTGCTACCTTCCTCTCTCCCTCCCGACTGTTTGTAGGCGAAGCCCTGCAGCAGAAATTCTCCACCATATACACCACGCCATCGTGTTGTAGATCCAATCTATCTCTCCGCCATACTTGCTGGTCCGAGGAAGGAGGAGACGTCGAGGTGCTGCACGTGTGCATCTCACGGAGGCACCGCCACTTGTGGTGCTAGATCGGATCGGATCGCGAGGAGGAGAAGCGAGTATGACTACATCACCCACGTTCCGACGAACGTTCCGCTACGCGAATCTTCAAGGGTATGAAGATCTAATCCAATCTCTCTCGTTGTTTGAATCTCCTAGATTATATCTTGGCTTTCCCTCTGTTCGCTCCGTAGAAAATTTTGATTTACTATGCCGCGAAACCCTTTAAATTTGTATAGGGCTTGCATGATAATTTTTGCTAAGTATCTATATGCTATGCTTGGGAAATCCTAGTAGTTGTAGAATTGTCAGAATTTTCTCTAAGTTAAGATACTTGCTATTTCCATGCGTAGCCTAGCTAGTAGCAACCAAGGGTGGATTATATACATGCTATGGAAAAATATTGCTAAGTCTTTGACTTGTGTTTTGCTTAATAAAACAACTAAGTGAATGAAACACCTGGGTGGAATGGTATGTTTGGGTTATGTTGAGTGGTTACACAAGTCCCATATCTATGGTCTACCTTGTGTATCACACTTATGGAAAGCCACACAAGAACAAAGGGATTTGAGATGTCATATGTTAAGAAGCTTCTAGTGCAGCCACATGGCATTATGGGCTCTTCCTAGATCATATAGGTTGCAAAAATTAGCCAAATGGACAGTTTGTGGTAGGGGTGATAGGTTTGGGAACACGTCCATTTTGGTCTAAGGGAAGGCTTCTGAAAGGTCCTGTCTCGATGCATGTCGAGTCTTGTGGGGAAAGTGCACCACCTCTCGAGAAGGAAGAATCTAAGTACTTAGCCGTGTCCCCGGAAAATGACAATTTGAGCATCAAGACATGGAAGCTATCAAGAATCTCCTCATCCCAATTTCTAAGTTAAAACTTGTTGTTGAACAAGGGTTAAGGTTCACCAATGTCTATTGGTGATTCATTGGGAGTTTTTGTCAAACAAAAACTTAGTGTTTTTCAACTAATCGGTAAAACCTATTTTGAGCAAAGCAAGCCTAAGCTACACTTAGCCAAATTCATGTAGAAGCTAGAAACTATTATTCTACTAAGGAATCACTTGCCAATACTATTCCAATGTATTGACCCACTATGGTTGTAACTTGTGATGTTGCAGGTTACTCTGATGAGGATTAGGGTTATGAGTCTACACTCAACATGCTTTCCTGTGGCACATGAAGATGAAGACTTTTATTTTTATTGTTAAGTTAAACTCTTGTACTAGCTTATGGCTATGGAGTTGTAAAAGGCTATGTTATCTCTGGAATAACGATGTAATAATGACCTTTGTTTCTGTGTACTTCATCTTAAACTGTGGATGCTAGCATTTGATCTAGGGACTAGCATTGCAATCGCAGGGACCTTTACCTTTATAAAGGTGGGGTCTTACAGATGGTATCAGAGCACTGTGTTGCCTATAGGATTATGACCCTAGGATTGGATTTGACTAAGAAACCACTAAGGAAATTTTCAACACTTTGAAAAATTTGAACACTTGTCTTTTTCTTCTCGTAAACTTCTCTAATCTTCTTTCTCATCTCTATTTGTAGATGAACTCCATCAACGAAGCCGTGAGGAAGGGACCACTTATGACCATGACTTTAGACTGTGAGACTGAATTTCCCAAGGCACTCAAGAACCTTATGGTTACCATGGGGATACATGGTGCAGCTATGTACAAGGGATTCCCTGTGATGGATGAAGGAGAAGAGTATTGGTGGGTGCAACTTCACTTGTACAAAAACAAGGAAGACAAACACAAGGAGTCAGGATTCTGCATGATCACCAACTCTGAAATGCACACAACATTCTTTGACTCTGCAATGAATGCAGCTTGCAATGCCATCAAGGAGCTTGGTGATAGACTCAAGTGCAGAATGCTCAACACCCAAAATGACCTTAGAGAAGAAAAGAAGCATACCCAAGAATTAGAGACTACCAACCAACAACTAAGAGGAGACATCATAGACTTAATATGTGAGTCTTTTGAACAAGATAGACAGATGGCCACTAAGGATGCCCTGATAGCTATTTTGTCTAGTGAGTGAAAGTAGTAACATACTTCGTTAGTTGGACCACCACACTTATCGTTTTTTACTTCCAAAAATTTGTCTAAGTTATGTTGAACCTTTCGTGTTTGTAATGGATTTGTGTATGCCATGACTTGTGTGTTTGTTGCTAAAAGATGTGCTTGTGATTTTTGTCTTGTGAATTTTCTCTACTTGTCTTGGTTCTAACTTTTCTCTATCTTATAAAAATATATGCCTAACATTGTTATCAGCACGGCCGAGGAGTTCAAGGGAACTCGTTTTGGTACTCGTCTCATTGAGCTCACTAGTGTGCTCAACCTTCCACTTCCTAGCATCACGACACTTCAGCTCACCAAGTTTGAGAGGAAGGACCTATGGGGCTTCAGACTCACACAGCCGGGATGCCAGGCAGAGCCACCCATGGAGGCTATCACTTTCAAGTTGATGCATGACGACAACGAGAGAGGCTTAGATGTAATCATGCAGGAGTTACTTGGACGCCTGGTAGGTAGACACTCTACGGAGCTTAGATGTCTTTACTTTCACCCCTTCGAGAGACGCGACGAGGAGGTGAGGCCATAGAGTACGATGATGCTACTAGAGAGACGATGGAGCCGATACGTCTATACCTTCAAGACCTAGAGGGTCTTATTAGACACCTTGATACTGATAGGACCAACGTCATGCTTAACAATGACGAGCTCCAGGTTCAGCTACGAGAGAAGGACAAGCTCTTCGCCGAGCAAGACGAGATCGTCAAGGAAATAGAGGCCAAATTTGAAAGCTAGGACAAGAAGTTCAAGAGCCAGGAGAAAAGAGTCCAAGACAGGAACAAGACCACCCAACATGTGGAGATTGATGCGGAAGAGTAGAGTAGACTACTCGATTATCTTTCATCTACCGTACTTTGATTAGTGAGTCGCAATGACCACCCAACATGTGGATGGCTTGCTTTGCTGTGTTTGCATTTTACAAACTTGTTGTTTACATCGTCCAAACTCTATGTTATTTTGATATTTGGTTATTGTGATTGTTCTATGTGATGTATTGTGCATGTTAAGCATATATGGGTATCTCATTCTCATCCTTATTAAAACCACAGATGCCTCCTCGACGTGCCAACCCCAACCAAAACAACAACAACAATGTCACTCCCGAGATGCAACAGTTGATGACAATGCAAGCTCAACTGATGCAGATGATGACAACATTCATGCAGAACCAGAACCAGAATAGCAACAACAATAACAACAACAACAACCAGAATAATCCGCCAGGATTTGACATGCTCACCAGATTTCTAATACTAAGGCCTGCAAAGTACTCGGGAACCCCTGATCCAATGGTAGCCAATGACTGGTTACGTTTAGTGAACAAGGACTTAGTGACTATTGGTTGCACCGATGAAGAAAAGGTCAGGTTCGCAACACATCTGCTTGAAGAGCCAGCAGCAACATGGTGGGATAACTTCCAGATCACCACCCCCATTGAGGATGTGACTTGGGCTATCTTTGAGGATGGATTCCGTACAGCTCACATCTCATCCGGAGTGATGAATTTGAAGAAGAAGAAGAAGGAGTTACACAATCTGAAGCAACGTCACTGCAGTGTAGCTGAGTATATTGAGGAATTCAACAATTTGGCGCGCTATGCACCGGATGAAGTTGATACTGATGCAAAGAGGAAGGATAAATTCCTCGAAGGACTGAATGATGAGTTGAACCTGCAACTATCTGTTGCCTATGTTCCAACCTACCAATAACTTTGTGACAAGGCTACCATCTTGGAAAACAAGATGAAACAGGTTGAGAGTAGAAAGAGGAAGCATAGCTTTGATAAGCACAGCTCAGGATCGTCTCACAAGCATTCCCATCATGATGATAGTGGGAGTTCTGGATCCCAAAAATATGGGAAGTACAACAACCACCATAACCATCACCGTCATCATGACAACAAGCATCACCGCAGTCATGATAATGACAAGTATAAGAACCACAAGAGTGGACACAAGAGCCATCATAGTGGAGGTGGAAGTGGAAGTGGAAGTCAGCCTGTAAAGAAAGATCTCAGTCAGGTTGAATGTTTCAAGTGTAAGAATATGGGGCACTATGCTAATGAGTGCATAGAAAAGAAAGTTGAAGGTGCCAACAAGCCCAATCCCTTCCAAAAGGGACAAGTGAACCACATCAATGTGGAAGAAATCTATGAAGAATCTGATGCTGTGGCTGGTAAGTTCAAACTCAATTCTATTCCAGCACTTGTTCTTTTTGATATTGGCGCATCGCATTCATTCATATCAAGAGCATTTGTTGATATAAATGGACTTCCAGTTGAAACTATTGGGTGTCCTATAAAAGTAAGTTCTCCCGGTGGAGAAATGATAGTAAACTATGGATGTCATGATCTAGTGATAGAATTTGGGAGGTATAAGTTTCCCGTTAGTTTGATAATCCTAGATTCCTAAGGATTGGATGTCATTTTGGGAATGGATTGGATGACTAAGTACGAGGGAGTACTAGATTGTGCCATTCGTACTGTCACACTCACAACCCCAGATCAGAAACGGATTAGATTCAAGTCTAACTTTGAATCAAAAGGGAGTAAGCTAAATTCTCTCAAGGGGGTTAGCATAGACAGTGTGCTAATTGTAAGAGAGTATCTGAATGTGTTTCCGGAGGAATTACCTGGAATGCCACCAGATAGAGATGTTGAGTTTCTGATTGACTTACTGCCAGGATCAGGTCCAATAGCAAAGAGACCTTACAAGATGTCAGTTGATGAGTTGAAGGAACTCAAGAAACAACTTGGAGAATAGTTGCAGAAGGGATTTATTCAACCAAGTTCTTCATCTAGGGGAGCACCAGTTTTGTTTGTTGAAAAGAAAGATAGAAGTCAAAGGTTATGCATAGATTACCGTTCACTCAATGAGGTGACTATCAAAAACAAGTATCCTCTGCCCAGAATCAACGATTTGTTTGATCAGTTAGAAGGAGCCCGTGTGTTCTCAAAGATTGATCTCTGGTCACGCTACTTTCAGCTAAAAATAAGGGAACAAGACATACCTAAGACTGCTTTCACCACTAGGTATGGATTGTATGAGTACACCGTGATGCCATTTGGTTTGACAAATGACCAGCCTACTTCATGAATATGATGAACAAGGTGTTCATGGAATTTCTTGACAAATTCGTTGTCGTTTTCATCAATGACATTTTGATCTATTCCAAGAGCAATGAAGAGCATGAAAAACATTTGCGATTGATACTTGAGAAGCTTAGAGAGCATAAGCTGTATGCCAAATTCAGCAAGTGTGAGTTCTGGTTGAATGAGGTTGGATTTCTTGGACTCATTGTATCAGGAGATGGTGTAGAAGTTTATCCCGCAAAAGTGTCAGCTGTAACTGAGTGGGAATCTCCTAAGTCAGAGAAAGAAGTTCGTAGTTTCCTTGGCTTGGCAGGATACTATAGAAGATTCATTGAGAATTTCTCAAAGGTAGCTAAGCCAATGACGAAATTACTTAAGAAAGACAAGAAATTTGATTGGACCGAGGGATGTGAACTCAGTTTCCAAGAGTTGAAGAAGAGATTAGTGACAACACTAGTCTTATGCCTGCCAGATTTGGAGAAGGATTTCCAAGTTTATTGTGATGCATCTCACCAAGGATTAGGTGCAGTTTTGATGCAAGAAGGGAAAGTTGTGGCTTATGCCTCGAGACAACTCAAAACTCATGAAGTGAATTATCCTACTCATGATTTGGAGTTAGTCTCTGTTGTCCATGCACTAAAAACATGGAGACATTATCTTTTGGGAAAGCGATGTGAAGTGTTCATAGATCACAAAAGTGTGAAGTATATCTTCACTCAGAAAGAAATCAACATGAGACAAAGAAGATGGATAGAACTATCAAGGACTATGACTTGAGTTTGCAATACCACCCCGGTAAAGAAAATGTTGTAGCGGATGCATTAAGCCATAAAAGTTTATGTGAATGGTCTTACTAAGGGAGAATTGCTAGATGATCTTTGTGCCCAATTCAAAGATCTCAGATTAGAGATAGTGCCAGAAGGACATCTCTTGTCATTGGATGTTCAACCCACATTGTTGGACAGGATAAAGGAAAAACAAAAGTTGGACAAAGAAATTGAAGAGATTAAGGAAAAAATTAGCAAGGGGAAAGCCAAAGGATTCCATGAAGACGAACAGGGTACTTTATGGTATGGAAAACATATCTGCATTCGCAAGATCCGAAGCTTCATAAACTGATTCTACAAGAAGCACACAACTCACCATATTCCATTCATCCAGGTAACACCATAATGTACATGGATGTGAAGGAAATATTTTGGCGGAATAATCTCAAGAAGGACATCGCCGAAGATATTGCTTTGTGTGATGTATGTAGTAGAGTGAAAGCGGAACATCAGAAACCAGCAGGATTGTTACAACCACTACCTATTCCTGATTGGAAGTGGGACAAGATTGGCATGGATTTTATCACTGGACTGCCAAGGACCAGATCCGAATATGATTCCATTTGGGTCGTAGTAGATCGCCTAACTAAAGTGGCTCATTTCATACCCGTGAAGACAACCTATATAAGTGCTAAGTTAGCGAAGATTTATATAAATAGGATTGTGTGTCTGCATGGAGTACCCAAGAGTATTGTGTCTCATAGGGGAACTCAATTCACTTCTCATTTTTGGAGGCAACTTCATGAGTCATTGGGAACGAGGTTGGAATTCAGCACTTCTTTTCATCCCCAAACTGATGGACAGACACAAAGAACCAACCAGATTCTAGAGGATATGTTGAGGGCATGTGCCCTAGATTATGGTGCTAGTTGGGATGGAAGTCTGCCTTATGCAGAATTCTATTACAACATAGCTATCAAGCCAGTATTGAGATGGCACCGTTTGAATTTCTTTATGGGAGGAAGTGTACCACACCATTGCTATGGAGTGGTGTTGGAGAAAGAAATTTGTTCAGACCAGAACTAATCAAGGAAGCTGAAGAGAAAGTCAAGTTAGTAAAGGACAGATTGAAGATAGCACAGTCCCGATAGAAAACCTACGCAGATCCAAAGAGTAGGGAAGTCACCTATGAGGCGGGTGATAGAGCTTATCTTAGAGTGTCACCACTTCATTTAGTGAAGAGATTTGGAGTCAAAGGAAAATTTGCGATATGTTGGACCATTCAAGATTC
The DNA here is from genome assembly GCA_030063025.1 of Avena longiglumis. Classification (NCBI taxonomy): domain Eukaryota; kingdom Viridiplantae; phylum Streptophyta; class Magnoliopsida; order Poales; family Poaceae; genus Avena; species Avena longiglumis. The sequence goes on along the minus strand of CP125974.1, from coordinate 183,186,156 downwards.
TGAGCCGTAAGGGAGAAGTAGCATATGCCATTGAATTGCCTGAATCATTGTCTGCTGTTCACAATGTATTTCATGTAAGTCAGCTAAAGAAATGCCATCTGGAGATGGAAGAGACTTCGTTGAAGGATACTATACCTTTGGAAGAGGTCCAATTGGAAAGTGATCTCACCTATGAGGAGAAACCTATTAAGATTCTTGAGACTGCAGAAAGAGTTAGTCGGACTAAGACTATCAAATTATGGAAAGTTCAGTGGAACCACCATTCCGAAGAGGAAGCAACTTGGAAAAGAGAAGATGATCTTCGGAAAGACCACCCTCACCTATTTGATAGCCAATCCGAATCTCAAGGGCGAGATTCACATTAAGGGGATTATATTTGTAACATCCCAAAAATCAGGAATTATAAAGTTTGCATAGCATTCATGCATTCATTAGCATTTGAACTTTTCAAATGATTTTTCAAACAGAAGAAACCAAATTATGCCTATTACTTTATTCAAGTAAGGCAATGTTTATATTTTACTTTATTATATGATTAGGGTTTGTTCAATGATAATTGGAAAGTGAATACAAATCCACACAAAATATTTCAAAAGAAAATCAATCATAAAACCATCTTATTGCCTATTACCATTATGTCATTAAAGGCATGGTTTTATATTTAATTTCAAACTCAAAATGTTTTTTGAATATAAGTAGATGTTTTACACATCCTTGGACACAAGAAATATTGCTATTTCCATGCTTTTATATTTAATGGTTACACATGGCCCAGATCTATGGTCTACCTTGTGTATCACACTTGTGGAAAGCCACCCAGGAACAAAGGGATTTGAGATGCCATATGTTAAGAAGCTTCTAGTGCAGCCACATGGCATTATGGGATCTGCCTGGATCATATAGTTTGCAAAAACTTAGCCAAATGGACAGTTGGTGGTACGGGTGATAGGTTTGGGAACGCGTCCATTTTGGTCTAAGGGAAGGCTTCTAAAAGGTCCTATCTCGACGCATGTTGAGTCTTGTGGGAAAAGTGCACCACCTCTCGAGAAGGAAGAATCTAAGTACTTAGCCGTGTCCCTAGGAAAGGAGGAAAGGACAATTTGAGCATCAAGACATGGAAGCTATCAAGAATCTCCTCATCCCAATTTCTAAGTTAAAACTTGTGGTTGAACAAGGTTAAGGTTCACCAATGTCTATTGGTGATTCCTTGGGAGTTTTTGTCAAACAAAAACTTAGTGTTTTTCAACTAATAGGTAAAACCTATTTTGAGCAAAGCAATCCTAAGCTACACTTATCCAAATTCATGTAGAAGCTAGAAACTATTATTCTACTAAGGTATCACTTGCCAATACTATTCCAATGTATTGACCCACTGTGACTGTAACTTGTGATGTTGCAGGTTACTCAGATGAGGATTAGGGTTATGAGTCTACACTCAACATGCTTGCCTGTGGCACATGAAGATGAAGACTTTTATTTTTATTGTTAAGTTAAACTCTTGTACTAGCCTATTGTTATGGAGTTGTAAAAGACTATGTTATCTCTGGAATGACGATGTAATAATGACCTTTGTTTCTGTGTACTTCATCTTAAACTGTGGATGCTAGCATTTGATCCAGGTACTGGAATTGCAATCACAGGGACCTTTACCTTTATAATGGTGGGGTCTTTCATATTTCACCAAAGGTGTGGTTGTCCATGACCTCTTTTTTTTAATTTTTGGGACAAACATCAAACCAAGTGATTTCCAAGTTGATAAATGATGAGAAACTACTATAGGAACTTGCTAGAGGGCTACACATGCATCAAAATGAAATCTCTAAGCATAGAACAAGCATGCAAGCTCACACAACCTGACACCTATAGCAGCATAATACTCAAGATACAATCTACCAATCACAAATCTAATTGGACAAGCGGAGGAGGCACATACCAAGGAGCAATCCCTCCAAAAATCAACAACAAAGATGGTCTGAGCAAGGAAATCAAAAATCGGGAGCAAGAACAGCAAGACTCGAGATTGAGAAATTTTTCTGATGTTTTTGGGAGAGAAAGAAGATGGCTAGGAGGAGGCACTTTGGAGGGCCATAGGTGAGCCACACCCTGGCCAGGCACCATCTGGGGGCAGGCCGCGCCTCCCAGGGGTGTGCTGGCCTGGGGGGGTCACTCCAGGTGTCCCTCTGCCCCTTTTTTCGAGGAAAAATTTATTTTGAATTTTCTGCGATTTTTCGGGAAACTTTATTTTTGGACAATTTTCGGGGTATGAAAATTGATTTTATCGCAGAAAAGATTTTTTTAGAAGAAGAAAAGGCAAACCAAAACCAAACTACAGAAGTTCTAAAACACTCTAACATGCAAACAACTAGCAAAACCAAGGCTAACAAGAGAAAAGGCAAAGACTAGGAAGGGGAAAAGTAAAAGTGAGCAAGAATAACCATAGTGAAAGAATTGTTTTGTTCATTAAAATACTTTTGTTAACAAGGTTGATCAGGTTTTGTTACCAAAACAATCTTATATGAAACAAAACTTTGCATTCCACAAAGTCATTATGTTACCTCAAACTTGATAACAATGGTCCCAATCATAATAGTTTCTATAACATCCCAAAAATCATGATTTGAAAGGTTTGCATATCATTCATGCATTCATAAGCAATGGGTCATTTCAAACAAAGATTTCAAATAAGAAACCATATAATTCATATTATTTTATGCAAGAAAGGCAATGACTTTATTTCTACTTTCAAAGTATGAGAATGCTTTGATTTAGTCAGAAATGTTTAAAGGTTGAATGCAAAGCTTGCATAAAGATTTTCAAAACAAAACCCAGAATAAAACCATTTATATGCCTATTAAATATATTTATACAAGGCATGGTTTTATTTTATTTTCAATGTGTCAAAGTGCTTTTGAGTAAACAGTAGGGTTTCATACCCAAATAAGTACAAGGAATCCACTACAAAAATCCATAGGTGATTTGAAATCAAATCCATTTGAATTTGAGTTGAAAAAGATTCCTGAAAATTCAAACGCAAAACAAAAAAAAAGAAAAAGAAAAAAATGCGCGCCACCTATCTAGCCCAGCCCCAGTTACGGCCCAGCAAGCCCACCGGGTGTTCCCTCCCCCTCTCTCTCTCTCACCCGCACCCGCTCTGCCCCGTTGTCGCTTCCACTGGGCCCAAGCCAGCTCAGCTTCTTCTTCCCCACCCCGCACGCGCAGACCCCGTCGCCACAGCCGTTTCCTCCAGAAACGTGAACGCTGGAAATGTATCTATAATTTTTGATGATTCATGCTTGTTTAGTATCTACTTTGCTTTACTTGTCTACACTTTGAGGTGCTTTTTACATGTTTTCTGGTACTAACCTATTAACAAGTTGCAATAGTGCGAGATGCCTGTTTTCTGCTGTTTTTGGTTTCAGAAAAGTTACTAAAGAAATATTCTCGGAATTGGACGGGACGAAGGACAAAGTCAATAAATTTCCGTGGGGAACAAGCAGTCCAGAGGAGAGCCCGAGGGGTCAGCCAGAGGGGACAGACCCCCACCCAGGCACGGAGGGGAGATCATACCGGAGGCCTTCTCTTCAGTATGATTCGTGAGTAGTTCCACCTTGGACTATGGGTCCATGTAGTAGTTAGATGGTTGTATCTCCTCCTTTGTGCTTTCATGTATAGATCTTGTGAGCTTCGTTCATGATCAAGATCTAATCTATTTGTAATAATGCATGTTGTGTTTGCGGGGATCCGATGGATATTGAGATTATTATGTTGGTTTGATTAATGGTTCTATCTTTATGATTCTATCATGTCTGTGTTGTTTGTGATCTTGCATGCTCTCTGTTTCTAGTAGTTATCTTGGCCAAGTAGTTGCTCGTGACTCCAAGAGGGTGTATTTATGCTCGATAGTGGGTTCATGCCTCTAGTTTCCAAGGGAAGTGACAAAAATCTCTTCGGTTGTAGATGTGTTGTTGCTACTAGGGAGAAAACAATAGTCTCTTGTTCATGGAACATGTGGACTGTTTACCTTACAAACTTTGCTTAAAGCAGTTGTCTGTTGCTTGCAACTTAATACTGGAGGGGGTTCGGATGATAACCTGAAGGTGGATTTCTAGTCATAGATGCAGTTGGATGGCGGTCTTTGTATATTGTTGTATTGCCCAATCAACCTCATAGGATCTTTCTAACTAGTAATTGCATTGTTATGCCTTGCTCAGTTCCTGTCAATTGCCCTGCTGTAATTTGTTTACCCTTCATGCCATGTTGTTTATCTAAGGAGAGCACCTCTAGTGAACTATGGACCCCTGTACAATCTTTACCATTGATACATCTTCCACCGTTACTTGTTTACTTGCTGCAAACCATTACCTTCCACACCATACGTTTAATCCTTTGTTACAGCAAACTGGTGAGCTTGACAACCTCACTGATTCATTGGGACAGAGTCTTGAGTTTGTGTTGTGCAGGTATCCACATTGTTTGCAACACCCTTGTGACGTTTCCTTCCTCCTTCTGATTCGATAACCTTGATCTCAACTAAGGGAAGACTTGCTACTTGCTGCTTCACACCTTGCTCTTGGGGTTTCCAACAAAGCGATTCCACATCAAACACTAGGAGCCATCAAGCTTTCTGGTGTCGTTCCTGGGGAATCTACTTCAACCTCTTCCACCTCGCCAAGCACTATCAACAAGTTTTCTAGCGCCGTTGCCGGGGAGGCTAAGGACGTCTTCACTAGGGGAGTCCTTCACTTCCTTTCTCTTTACTTTGTTTTTAGTTTGCTTTGTTTCTTTTGCTTGGTTTTGTTTGCCTCTTTTCAAAAAACACAAAAAAATTAGTTCCTGCTCTAGCTGCTGCTGCTGTTTTTGGCTTGCCCACCTTTGCCAAAATGAACTCTGCTGAGAACACTAAGTTGTGTGACTTCACTAGCACCAACAACAATGATTTCCTAAGCACACCTATTGCTCCACCTGCTCCTGATGCTATCTTTTATGAAATTAAGCCTACCTTGTTGAATCTTGTGACGAGAGAGCAATTTTCTGGTGCTGGTTCTAATGATCCTGCTGTCCATATTAATAGCTTTGTTGAACTTTGTGAGATGCAAAAGTATAAGGATGTAGATGGAGATATTATTAAGGTCAGGCTTTTTCCTTTCTCCTTGAGGGTAAACACTAAAGAATGGTTGTTATATTTGCCTAAAAATAGTATTGATTCCTGGACTAAGTGCAAAGATGCTTTTATTGGAAAGTACTATCCTCCTGCTAAGATTATTGCTATGAGAAGTGACATTATGAAATTTAAACAGCTTGATAGTGAACATGTTGCTCCTTCTTGGGAAAGAATGAAATCTTTGGTTAAAAATTGCCCTACTCATGGACTCACGGATTGGATGATTATCCAGACTTTTTATGCAGGTTTGGACTTCTCCTCAAGAAACTCGTTGGATTCTGCTGCTGGAGGTATTTTTATGGGACTCACCTTGGGTGCTGCAACAAGGCTCCTTGATAATATGATGGTTAACTACTCTGAATGGCATGTTGAGAGAGCTCCACATGGTAAGAAGGTAAATTCTGTTGAGGAAACTTCCTCTTTGAGTAAAAAGATTGATGTTATTATGGCTATGCTTGTTAATGGGAAAGCTCCTCTAGATCCTAATAGTGTTCCCTTAGCCTCTTTGGTTGCTCAAGAAGAGCAAGTTGATGCGAACTTCATTAGAAATAAGAATTTCAACAACAATGCCTATAGGAATAATTTTGGTAGCAACAATAATTATAGGCCTTATCCTCCTAATAATGGCAATTCCTATGGAAGCTCTTATAATAATGCTAGAAGTTCCCCCTCTGAACTTGAAGTAATGCTCAAGGACTTTATTAGTAAACAAACCACTTTCAATAAGACTATTGAGGAAAAGCTTTTAACCGTTGAGAAAAATATATCCTCTTTGTCTGAAGCTAAAACTTCCTTGGTTAATAAAATGGCTGCTAAACCAGAAACTATGGAAAACACCTTTGCTACTGCTCATGCCATACAAGTTACTATTGATGAAAATGTTAGGCTATTAGCTCAACTTCATGCTAGGTGGGAAAGGGAAGCTGAAATTGATAGAAACAATAGAGTGTGCACTATCACCAGTAAACCACAAGTAGCCTCTATTCCTCCTCCTACTATGCCTAAGCCTATGGATCCTACTACTAGTGATGCTAAGTTTGATTTTAGTATTGATGGTTGCAATATTTCTGAAGTGATTATGTTCCTACAAAAGCTTGCTTGAAGTCCTGATGCTAGTGATATGCATGTTGCCTTTACCAAACACATTACAGATGCTCTTGTTAAGATTAAGGAAGAGAAGCTAAAAAACAAAGATTCTATTCCTAGGAAAGTAGAAGATAGTTGGGAACCCATTATTAATATGCAAGTGAATGACTTTGATCTCAAAGCTTCATGTGATCTTGGTTCTAGTGTGTCTATTATGCCTAGGAAGATTTATGAAATGCTTGATTTGCCACCATTAGAAGATTGTTATTTGGATGTCCCACTCAATGATAATGCTAAGAAGGAAATCATGGGGAGTATTAATGATGTTCTCATTATGGTTAACAATGCTTATGTCCCTGTTGATTTCTATGTTTTTGTAGAGGTCCCAACCTTTAATAAGGTAGAGATCCCTGTGTTTACAATGCTAGTCCCTGGATCAATAGCTAGCATCCATAGTTAATATGTAATATCAATAAACAAAGGTCATAATATAACTTTATAACCAGGAATAACATAAATTTTATTACATCTTACATAGCTGTTTTAGCTATTACATTACATTGCAGCAGAATATCTATAAGTATGGATTCCTTCATCTTCAAAGTGCCACAGGCAAACATGTTGGTTGTAGACTTGTAATCCTAATCAATCAACTTCACTAATATCAAAAAAACCTGCATAATAACAAGTTACAGCCACAAGGGTCAATACATTTGAATTGTATTGGCAAGTTTCACTACTATGTAGAATACAAGTGGATCCTATCATTACATGCATATTTGGCTAGTAGGGTTTTAGGCTCATTTGCAGAAAGAAATTTTTTATCCTATCTTTTCAAAACAGTTTTGATATCTTGTCAAATCTTTCTGAACTCCTTGGTAAATCCCCAAGTGTTTCAAGTCTTTGTCAAAATCTCTTGAGCTCCTTGGTAAATCCCCAAGTGCTTCAAGTTTTTATGAAAATCTCTTGAGCTCCTTGGTACCCCCAAGTGCTTCAAGTCTTTTGTTGTCACCTTAAAGTTTTTCTTTTAGAAATTGGAATGTGGAGATTTCCCATAGATTCAAGCTTTAGTTGCTCAGTATTGTCCATAATCGGGGACACGACTAAGTACTTAGAATTTTTATCTTCTGCAGAAGTTGTACACTTTACCCACATGACACAATCTCATCTTGTTGCCACCAGTGGCCGCTGGATAAGTACTCACCAAGATGGAGTACTAGCAGATTGAGAATGTGACGAAGTCTTTCCAGAGGGTCCTCCCATACACCATTGCTAGCTTGTCTTCAGGCACCAATGTAGGGTTCCTAGTTCCCTCATTTCCAGTAAACCTGAAGACAATGCATGGGTCTTCCCAATGTAGTTGACTAAGCCAGAGCCATATTAGCATGTGGTTGTACACGAAAGCCACTATTGGAGAAACATGTTCAATCTCTAAGTCCCTGGGTGGTTTTCATCTAGTGCACAACACAAAGAGATTGCCATCGACATGGTTCATTTTGTTGCCACCTTGTCCAAAAACTTGGGTACCCTTGTCAACCCAGGTGGTTCATTGAGTACTTGTTTTGTTATATAAAACATAAGTCCTTTTCTCAACTTCATAAAATCTCAACATGTATCTCTTCTCAAAATATGTAGCATGGCTAAGCATTTTACAACTACATTGTTTCCACTAAGGAATGTATAAGGTATCCTATTAGGATTTATCATAGCATAAGGTATAGAAATTCTTTTCATGCATGTTTCAAAATCCACTAAGTATGATGAAAATAGTAGGACTTTAGATGATAGTGTCACTTGCCTTTTTGGTAGGGAATGATGGTTCACTTCTTGATCTTGCTAGTTTCACACTTTTCTATCATCTCTACAAATCAGTCAAGCAAACACAATATCAACTAGCATTCCAACCAATAACCAATCAAATAAATCATCACACATAAAATATTAGAAACTAAGTCATGCATGAAAGCATGGAAAAGATAGTTTTATTTGCAAAGGTGGTTTCTACTAGGCTCTAAACTTTGTAAGGTTCAAAAGTGGTCATTTCCTAAAGTGGCAAAGTCATTTGCAAAAAGGTTTTATCTAAAAACCATTTTTAAATCCAATCAATATTTTATGTGGTGAAAAATGTTTTTATCAAAGCAAAAACTTTATGTTGTTGACCAAATAAGTTGTTAATTCTCAAAACTTGGTGTTTAGGGTCAGTAGGTTTGATTCAAATCATTTTCCCAAAGTCTTTACTCCAAAATCATTTTCATAACAAAAACAATATTTTTTATTTGACTAGAAATGAGCTAATTCAAGTTTTTATTCCTAAACTTCACAAAATCCATTTTTAAATCCATGGGTTGGTTCCTAGGGTCAGTAAGTTCACAACAAACCAATTTTCAAAGAATTTAACCCTAAAAACATTTTGGAATAATTTTTATAACCTAAACAATCATACAAATGTTTCTGCAAAAACAAACAATTTAACAGAAACTTTTTACTAAACAAAATGCATGGTTGGCTAGGGCTTGTTCCACTGATTCCATTGATATAAAGTTTGCAATTTTTGGACTTCTGGATCAAAAGTTATAAGGTTTTCAAATCTGCATCTAAATCAGATTCTAATTCTGTTTTAAATCAAAAGCTGGCCACGCGGCGTGTTCTCATTGGGCGGTACCGGTTCGCACGGATTGCGCTCTGTGGTTCGTTGGATCTAAGCAGATCGCATGGCTCTGGTTGCATACCCCTTCAGCGTTTAAGTGATCTATCGCGTGCGTACGATTAAAATATGTCGGGGTTCGTAGCATGGAAAACAAAAAATTTCTATCGCATACAAACAAACAAGCCAAGATCTATCTACTATATTGTAGCAACGAGTCGATGGAATAACTTACCCTCGAAGATTCCAAAGTGTTTAACGAGAGCGGATTCTCGTGGGTGATGTAGTCGTACTCTTTTCGATCTCAAGATCGTGTAGACGATCCTTCGGCTGCGTTCGGCGCTTCCGACTCGGTCACGTCGTTAATCGGCGAAGACCTTCCTCTCCTTGTTCCAAAGAAATGGAGGTTGTAGCACTCTCCTCGCGATTCCGGCAGACAACTGGCGTGGTACGGAGTAGAGGGAGATCCCCAGGCTTCGCCTTAAGCCGGAGCGAGTATGGTGGAGTATGAGAGAGCTATTAGTGGTCTAGGATTAGACACACCAATTAGAAGGCTCTAAACCGAGCTAGAGCAATTAGAAGCTCTAAACCAAAACGGCTCTAAACCGGAGATTAGAGGATAGGAACTTGTGTGTCTAGAGGAGGCCCTGCCCCTCCTTTTATAGGTGGGAGGGCGGCCAAGGGAGGATTCCCTCCTAAGTCGGCCTTGGTTGGGCCGGCTTGAGGACTCCTCCCCAAGTCGGTTCCAACCACCTCTTGCTTGTTTCCCACAGTTTCCTGTTTCCCACAGTTTCCTGTTTTAGCCGTTTGACTTTCAAATTGGCAGTTTGACTTTTCAGTTTTGGAACAGCAAGAACACTTAGTACATGATGCAATCATTCAATATGTAATGACACATTCATGTACCCTCCCCCCCGGAGTGCCGGACAATCCGGAACCTTCTAGAACATTCCGATGAAAACACGGAATCATTCCGAACTCAAACAGGACTTTCCTTATATGAATCTTATTCTCCGGACCACTCCGGATCACCTCGTGATATCCCGGATCCCATCCGAGACTCCTAACAACATTCGGTCTCTTTCTCATAATACCATAACTACTCAAACAACGTCGAATCCTTAAGTGTGTCTCCCTACGGTTCGTGAATTATGCGGACATGATCGAGACACTTCTCCGAACAATAACCAATAGAGGAATCTAGAAATTCATATGGCTCCCACATATTTCTACGATTACTTTGCGATCGAATGAACCACTTACATACGATACCAATTTCCCTTTGTCTCACGATAGTTTACTTATCCGAGGTTATGATCGTCGGTATCTCTGCATACCTAGTTCAACCTCGTTACCGATAAGTACTCTTTTCTCGTTCCGTGATATGTGATCCCTTGTGAGCGTCACATGCTTGCAAGCTAATTGGATGACATTCCACCGAGAGGGCCCGAGTATATCTATCCGTCATATGGATGGAAAAATCCCTCTTGATCCATGTGTTTCAACCAATACTTTCCGAACACTCAATGCCAACTTTATAGCCACCCGATTCACGGTGTGGTGTTTGATGTCATCAAAGCATCCATCCGGTAAAGGTGATATGCATGATCTCATGGTCGAAGGAATTAGGTTACTATGTATCAGAAAGCATATAGCAATTGAACTATTGAAATGACTTGATCTTTATGCTATGCTTATCTATAGGAGTATGTCCACCATATCATTCTCCTAACGATATGATCTTGTTGTTGATAACATATCAATGTTCATGATAGGGAAATCACAATCATTAATCAACCAACAAGCTAGTGAAGTATAGAGGCTATACTAGGGACTTCAAATTAAGTTTACAAATCACACAAGTATTAATGTTTCCTTGTTAATACTATTATAGCATGAATGTAAACATTTATCATAAACACAAAGATATAATAATAACTATATTTATTATTGCCTCTAGGGCATATCTCCAACAAAATCCAACGACTCACAGCTACTGGACATAAACCGGCAGCGCTAGCGGTGGTGAACGACGGCGGCGCGGTCAGACGATGACACTGCAGCGGCTACAGGAAGCAAGACAGAGGGGAAAAGGGCTTACAGCGTTCGTGTGATCGAGGTGAAGCTCGAGGTGGCGTTGGCTCGGCGAGGGGCGCACAGGGACGGGAGTAATCGCTCGCCGGAGACGTCGTCGGCGTCAGACGGCTCTGGTCGTTGTCGGGGGCGACGATGTGGTTCACTCCGAAGCAAAATGAGGACACGGTTAGACGCGGGCAGTCCTGGGGTTCACGCGAGTATGATAGAGAGATCTCGGGGCGGTTGGTGCTTACCAGGAAACTTCACCGGAGTAAGAAGCAGACGCGGCGGCGCTCGGTTGTTGTCGAAGTCGACGTTCTGGGGCGCCCGCGAGTGAACGGTAAACACGGTGAGAAGTGCCAGGGGCTGGGGAGTGCGTGAGCTTTGTCGAGGAGGCGAGGGGCGGTATCTACTGGCCGGAATTTGCTGGAAAGGTTCGCCGGAGCAGCGGCGGTGCAACTTCGATTCAGGGCAGCCTGGTGGCTCTTGTGCTGCGGTGTTTGAGGGGAAAGGAGGAGGAGGCAGGGGCGAGTATAAGGGCGTAGACGTTGGAGAGATTAATGCCCCCATTGATGTGAATTGATCTCTGCGATTCAAGACAGAAACGACGAGGAGTAATCGGCGCGGTTTGAAGACGATGAACAGGAGGGGTGGGGTCGGTTGGTCAGCAAGAGAGAGAGGCAGAGGGAGTGGGACCGATCGTTCAGTGACTCTGCGGGTTGGCTTTTTGGTGAAAAACGTTTCGCAGAGAGGGGGAAAGAACTGGGCTGCGAGTTGGGTTGCTGGGCTTGTTGGGTTGGGTCAGTCCTTTAGCATTTTTTTTTGTACTGAATCTTTTTCCTTTTTCTAATTTGATTTTCTGTTTTGAATTTCAATCAAACAATTCAAACAACAAATCAAATCAAACTTCCACCAAACTTTTGTATTGAGTTTTGGTTCTGTTTAACAACATAAACCAAAGTCTCAAAAATAAAATAATACTTTTATTTTAGGGTCCATTTATAATTAAACAAAATGGACCTTAGTTATTAAATCAAATGGGTTTTAATTTATTTAAAATCTCTATTAAAATCTAAATATTTTCAAAACCAAATCAGTAGGTTTTATTTGAAAATAAAGAATACTTGGAAAACTTGTTAAAAATAAATAAATAAGTTTTTAATGTTTTAATTTAAATGGAAAAGCCTTTACTTAAATAAAATTGGATATTAAATCCTTATTATTTTATTTATATAAACCTTTACTATTTTTATCAAATAGAAATATTTTATTTCAAAGGCTTTGCCAAGTTTTAATTTGGCTCCTTAAAATAATCTTTATTTATATTTCTACCTTCTCATTTGAAAACCAAATCTTTTTATTAAAAGATTCAAAATAGTATTTCCAAATATTTAAATTTTTCTTTATTAATTGTTTATCTCTTTTAAATCCCTTTAGGATTTATTTGATCAAAATAGGTTTGAAAGTTTCCAATTGGAATCAAAAGTTTCTTCTCACCGTGAAAATCAACAAAGTTTTATTTTATTAATTTATTTTTCACATTACAAGATTTGGAAAATCTTGGGATGTGACAGTTTTGGATGTTGAATACAATGCTTCTTGTCCTATTACTTTGGGAAGACGTTTTCTTAGAACAGTTGGTGCCATCATTGATATGAAAGAAGGCACCATCAAATATCATTTTCCAATCAAGAAAGGTATTGAACACTTCCATAGGAGAAGAGAGAAGTTGCTTTTTGCTCCCCCTTTGAAAGCAAGAGTTGATGTTAATGCTTCCTCATTTGAAAATACTTGATTCTTCTTGCTTCTTGTGTCTAACTTAAAGGCGTTAAAGAAAAGTACGTGTTGGGAGATAACCCAAGAGTATCCTTGAGTCTTGGAAGTTATTAGTACTGTAATGACCTCTCCTTATCATTTTTGTTTGCTTTTTGTGCCAAGAATAACCTCTAATGAGAGGGAACTAAGATTTGACGAGTTGCTATCCCGAAACAGATTTCTGTCCTCCACCAAAACAATTCATGAGGAGGCTATGTAAGTCCGATTGAGCTACAAATTTACGAATAAATCCCCCAGTATGTTGGCTAACTTTCGTTAGTTAACACTTTTTTATTTGAGCAAAATAAGATGTTCGAAAAAATTTGTTTCTACCTGCTGGTATGTTTTGACAGATTTCTGTCATTATTTGCATTTGCTTCTTATTGATTCCTTTTTGAGCTCTCTTCAGGTAAATTGAGTTTCTTTGAAGGAGTTACTTCAGTAGCATGTTTCAAAGCTTTGCTAGTGGTCTAATATCTCTTGAATAAGCTAATGTTGCTAATGAAGATTGTGTGAAGTTTTGTATGAAGTAAAAATTCCAGGTGTAGAGAGAGAATGATGCAAAGAGATGAAGAATGGACAAAAGCTCAAGCTTGGGGATGATACCATGGTGTCACCCCAAGAAATATCCAAGAGGTACAAGCGTCAAAGCTTGGGGATGCCCAAGGCATCCCCTTCTTCATCAATAAAAAGCTCAGGTCTGTCTAGACACTTCACTTTTATTGTTTCATGCACAGTTGTGTTGTTCTTGGAGCGTCTTAGTTTTTGTTTGCTTTGTTTAGTTTGTTTAGTTTGATTTAGTAGTTTTGAACCCTATTCTTGCTATGTTGTTTTGCAAATAAGTTTGCTTGGTGTTTGGAAAGGAGTAGTAAGTTCTTGCTTGAAGTGCAAGAGGAGCTTCCATTGACTGTGACTAAGACTTTAGCATGACATGCTAGGTGTTGTTTTAGCATTATTATTAGTGATTATTTCTGAAGCATGTCTTGTTCCAAACAATTGGGATTGCTTAGTGTGCCTTGAAGAAATTATGCGTTGTTTTAGCATGCAAAAGCATAGTATCGTGGTATTCTCCTTTGATGTTTTGCTTGGGTTGACTTGGCACATGCTTACACCATGTTATGGATATGACAAGTCACCATTAGCCTCTATGATCATTTAGTCCTTGACTTTGTAGTACCACTCTTTGCTTTGATTAGTTTGCTTTGTTGCATTGCATAATTATGGCCATTATTGCTTTCTTAGTTGGTTGCTCCCAGTCTTTTGCTAGCCTCCACTTGTATGAGTAAGTTCTACTCATGCGTCCAACTCCCAAGAAACCAAGTTATTCCAAAGTATCCACTATAAACTCCTATGCATGGTGTGTTACACCATTCCAAGTATATTCTTGTTTTCAACTATCTTCCAATTAAAAACTATTTTGTTATGTGAAAACTTAGTGATTAAATCCCTCACGAACTTGATGGCACATTTTATTCTTTGCCCCTAATAAACTTGAACTATTGAGGCAACTTTGTTGTATATGCTTGCACTTATAAGTTGGGATTAGCAAAACCGTGCTATCACGGGGAACGTTTTCAACATTGCACTTATACTTTTTGTACTCTGTTGATATCATGCTCTTTTGTCTATGGATGTTACCGGTGTGAAATGAAGTAGGAACTTGTAAGTCCATGGAGTTTGTATTCTGTGTTAGAGAAACGCCTGGGCCGCTATCCTAAGCCATGCCTCATGGTGGAAACTTGCAGCATCACCATAGTGACATCTATGAAGCATTCTTCTTATAAAAAAATAGAGACACATTGAGAAAAGAGGAAAGAGATAAAAAAGCACCATATTCCCATGGTACATAAGAAGAATTGCTGAGATGCTCATTATCTGCTTGCCTTGTCATTTTGGTTATGGGAATGCTCCTGTGCCATGTGCAAGGGGTACCCCGTTGGCGGTTCTCAATGATATGCAAATACTTATAGTGACAAGAACTTGTCTGGGCCCTAAGTTGAGTATCGATGAGGTATAGCCCTCATAGTCAAGGGACTTGAGATTGCCAACTTATACTTTGTCAAGCATATACTCCAGCTTTGCCACTTTCACCTTAACCACTTAAAGATGCTTATGATAGGGGCAATGATGGCTGAAAGCTAATAAGTACCATAATTTTTGGAACCTCTTTTTGAAACTTGTAATCCCTACTTCCTTTATAAAAAGGCTTTTCTCCATCATTATTAAGTCTCCACCTTCTACCTTTAGGCACCATTAAGAAAGCATAGTTGCCATTTTGTGTGCAGTTTTCCAAAGCTTATTAATTGATGCATATTGTGTTATTACTTGTTCATGTGCTATCTGTTTCTAGTCACCCTTGTGAACTTTGCAGGTGTCCTATGCATTATATTGCTACTCTATGAGGGACAAGCTGATTACCACTATGCTATGTTTTCTGTATGTGAAACAAACAAACGCTTTTCAATGCATATTATTCATGATCTTTGTTTGTAGCTTGCCATGTTGCATGCATAATTACTATGTCCTATTGTTAGAACTCCATCTTTCATGCACATGTTTAGAGTTCTTTGATTCCAGCTTTCAATTCTTGCAAATGGTTGGATCTTTATTGTGAGGGTGCATGTCACCTCAAAAATTATTCTTTTATCACTTACCTACTCGAGGACGAGCAGGAGTTAAGCTTGGGGATGCGGATACGTTGGAAACGTATCTATAATTTTTGATGCTCCATGCTTGTTTAGTATCTACTTTGCTTTACTTGTCTACACTTTGAGGTGCTTTTTACATGTTTTCTGGTACTAACCTATTAACAAATTGCAACAGTGCCAGATGCCTGTTTTCTGTTGTTTTTTGTTTCAGAAAAGTTAGTAAAGAAATATTCTCGGAATTGGACGGGACGAAGGACAAAGTCAATAACTTTCCATGGGGAACAAGAAGTTCAGAGGAGAGCCCGAGGGGCCGGCCAGAGGGGCCAGACCCCCAGGGGCGGGTAGGCTCTACCCCGCGCCTGGCTAGGGTTTGGCCGCCCTAGCGGCCGCCTCGGTCTCCCCCTTCGCCTATAAGAAGACCCCGATGTAGAAACTCTGAGTACCCGATCAGAAATCCATGAAACCGTCTGTAGCCGCCGCCACCATCGTCTCTAGATCGGGGGATCTGAAGCTCTTCCCGGCACCCTGCCGGAGGGGAAATCATCCTGGAGGCCTTCTCTCCGGTATGATTCGTGAGTAGTTCCACCTTGGACTATGGGTCCATGTAGTAGCTAGATGGTTGTATCTCCTCCTTTGTGTTTTCATGTATAGATCTTGTAAGCTCCATTCATGATCAAGATCTAATCTATTTGTAATCATGCATGTTGTGTTTGCGGGGATCCGATGGATATTGAGATTATTATGTTGGTTTGATTAATGGTTCTATATTTATGATTCTACCATGTCTGTGTTGTTTGTGATCTTGCATGCTCTCTGTTGCTAGTGGTTATCTTGGCCAAGTAGTTACTAGTGACTCCAAGAGGGAGTATTTATGCTCGATAGTTGGTTCATGCCTCTAGTTTCCAAGGGAAGTGATAGAAATCTCTTCGGTTGTAGATGTGCTGTTGCTACTAGGGATAAAACAATGGTCTCTTGTTCATGGAACATGTGGACTGTTTACCTTACACACTTTGCTTCAATCAGTTGTCTGTTGCTTGCAACTTAATACTGGAGGGGGTTTGGATGATAACCTGAAGGTGGACTTCTAGTCATAGATGTAGTTGGATGGCGGTCTATGTATATTGTTGTATAGCCCGATCAACCTCATAGGATCTTTCTGACTAGTAATTGCATTGTTATGCCTTGCTCAGTTCCTGTCAATTACCTTGCTGTAATTTGTTTACCCTTCATGCCATGTTGTTTATCTAAGGAGAGCACCTCTAGTGAACTATGGACCTCGGTCCAATCTTTACCATTGATACATCTTCCAATGTTACTTGTTTACTTGCTTCAAACCATTACCTTCCACACCATACGTTTAATCCTTTGTTACAGGAAACTGGTGAGCTTGAAAACCTCACTGATTTGTTGGGATAGAGTCTTGAGTTTGTGTTGTGCAGGTCTCCATGTTGTTTGCAACACATGTGTGACGTTTCCTTCCTCCTTCTGGTTTGATAACCTCGGTCTCAACTGAGGGAAGACTTGCTGCTTGCTGCTTCACACCTTGCTCTTGGTGTTTCCAACAAAGCGCTTCCACATCAAACACTAGGCACCATCAAGCTTTCTGGTGCCGTTACTGGGGAATCTACTTCAACCTCTTCCACCTCGTCAAACGATATCAAAATGCCGCGTTGATTTTGGGCGTAAATGGCATTGATTCACTGCGTAATCCCCTCGCCCCTGCTGGTTACTTAACCCCCTCGCCACCGCGGTCATTTCCCCTCAATCACCAGCACCAGAGCGCCCCCAGGATGGCCGTATTTGTGCTTGCAACGCCGCTGCCCGAGCGTCTCCGGCGAGATATTACGGTGAGCTCCGTCCACCCCGCCACTTCTCATTCATACTATCATGATCTCCCTAGTCTTGCGCTCCTCCTCATGCCTCTAGTTTGTCCGCTCGTGGCCTAGCTCATCGTCTTCGTCGAGCTCCGCGAACGGCAGAAGCGCCGCTCAACTCTGGTGAAGAATCACGGTAAAATCAAGCCGCCCTTTGCTCCCTAAATCATACCACTAAGTCCGCCATGTCACTGTGCATCTCCTAATTCCACTGGTTCATCTTATCTCGCCGCAGAACGTCGCCTTCATCTCCAGCAGTAAGCATCAGACGCAAACGTGAACTCCGATGAGGTCCTCCGGCCACCATAGCACGCCCCTGCCCACGTCAAGCATACCTTGAGCTTCAGCATAACCTCGCGAGTCTGGTAAGCAACTTCGCAGCCCCTAGCCGCTTCGGGATTCGCCGGTACGTCGCCGTCAGAGCGTCGCCGCCAGCGCCGCCCAGTTTTGGTCGAGCGAGCCAGCGCCGTTAGATCCAGATCGTAGGGCATATATTGTATTTGATCGAAACATTTTCTTTGGATCTGATTAGATCCAACGGCGTGGATGCGTGATCCCGCGCGAAGCAGTACCGTCCAATCAGAGCACGCCACGTGTGGGTGCTGTTTAAATAAAAATCCAGAAAAGGTTTTTGAATGTTTAAACTTGAAAAATTCATAACTTTTATTCTGTTTATCCAAAAAATACAAATAATATATCAATGGATTCACAAAAATAAATCCTACACTACTGTGAGCTTGGTTTTGTATTTTGCTTCTGTTAAAATGGAATTTTATGCAGAGAAATTTGTAAGCTTATTTTGAGTATAAAAATTATTTAGAAAATGTTTTAAAGGCTATTTTGAGTCTATTTAGTCTATAAAAGTTTAGTTTAATGTTTAGTACTGTTTACTTGTCTTGTTTGGTTTAAGAAAAATCATCACATAGCATTTTCATGCATTCATATATTTTTTCTTGATTTCTTTGAATGTAAATTGGTGCTATCATTTTATGTGTAGATTTTGGTGCTAGTGGTGATTGCGATTGTGAGGATTGTTGCTACTCTCCCAACTACCAAGGAAAGTGGTGCTTCATATTTTTGTCCCAATATTTTGACTATACACTAGTGATTTTTATATAGGGCTTGCATGATATTTTTTTGCTAAGTATCTATATGCTATGGGAAATCCTAGTAGTTGTAGTCTTGATAGAATTTTCTCTAAGTTAAGATACTTGTTATATTTCCATTCTTAGCCTAGCTATTAACAGACAAGGGTGGAATATATACATGCTATGGAAAATATTGTTAAGCCTTTGATTTGTGTTTTACTTAATAAAACAACTAAGTGAATGAATCAGCTGGGTGGAATGGTATGTTTGGGTTATGTTGAGTGGTTACACAAAGCCCACATCTATGGTCTACCTTGTCTATCACACTTGTGGAAATCCACCTAGGAACAAAGGGATTTGAGATACTTAGTGTTTAGAAGCTTCTAGTGCAACCACATGGCATATAGGCTCTGCCTTGATCATATAGGTTGCAATAACTTAGCCATTTGGACAGTTGGTGGTAGGATGATAGGATGGAACGCGTCCATTTGGTCTAAGGGAAGACTTCTGAAAGGTCTCGTCTCGATGCATGTCAAGTCTTGTGGGGAAAGTGCACCACCTCTCGAGAATGAAAAATCTAAGTACTTAGCCATGTCCCCGGTAATGGACAACTGAGCATCAAGAAACTGAAGCTATCAAGGATCTCCTCATCCCAATTTCTAAGTTAAAAACTCCTGGTTGAATAAGGGTAAAGGTTCACCAATGTCTATTGGTGGTTCCTTGGGAGCTTTTTTCAAACAAACACTTAGTGTTTTCAACTGATAGACAAAACCTATTTGAGCAAAGCAAGCCTAAGCTACACTTAGCCAAATTCATATAGAAGCTAGAAACTATTATTCTACTAAGGTATCACTTGCCAATACTATTCCAATGTATTGACCCACTGTGGCTATAACTTGTGATGTGGCACATGAAGATGAAGACTTTATTTTATTTTTTGTTAAGTTGAACTCTTGTACTAGCCTATGGCTATGGAGTTGTAAAAGACTATGTTATCTCTAGAATGATGATGTAATAATGACCTTTGTTTCTGTGTACTTCATCTTAAACTGTGGATGCTAGCATTTGATCCAGGGACTAGCATTGTAATCATAGGGACCTTTAACTTTACAAAGGTGGGGTCTTACAGATGGTATCAGAGCACTGTGTTGCCTGTAGGATTATGACCCTAGGTTTGATTAGACTAAGAACCCAATAAGGAAAATTTCAACACTTTGAAAAATTCCGCACTTGTCTTTTCTTCTCGTAAACTTTTCTAATCTTCTTTCTCATCTCAATTTGTAGATGAAATCCATCAACGAAGCCGTCAGGAAGGGACCACTCAGGACCATGACTTTGGAGTGTGAGACGGAGTTTCCCTAAGCCCTCAAGAACCTTATGGTTACCATGGGGATACATGGTGCAGCTGTGTACAAGGGATTTCCCGTGATGGATGAAGGAGAAGAGTATTGGTGGGTGCAACTTCACTTTTACAAAAACAAGGAAGACAACCACAAAGAGTCAGGATTCTGCATGGTCACCAACTCTGAAATGCACACAACATTCTTTGACTCTGCAATAAATGCAGCTTGGAATGCCATCAAGGAACTTGGTGACAGAATCAAGTGTAGAATGCACAACACTCAAAATGACCTTAGAGAAGAAAATAAGCATACCCAAGATTTAGAGGCTGCCAATCAACGATTAAGGGAAGACATCATAGACTTAATATGGGAGTCCTGTGATCAAGATAGACAAATTGCCACTAAGGCTGCCCTGATATCTATTTTGTCTAGTGAGTGAGAGTTGTAATGTACTCCGTTAGTTGGACCGCTACACTTGTCGTTCTACTCACAAAAATTTGTCTAATTTAAGTTGAACCTTAGTGTTTGTAATGGATTTATGTATTCCATGACTTATATGTTTTGTTGTTGAAAGTGTGTTTGTGTTTTATTGTCTTGTGATTTGCTCTATTTGCTTTGATTTTAACCTTTCTCTATCTTGTTAAATAGATGCCTAACGTTGTTATCAGCACTGCCGAGGAGTTCAAGGGAACTCGTTTCGGTTCTCGTCTCGTAGAACTAGTGTTCTCAACCTCCCAGTTCCTAGTATCACGACACTTCACCTCACCAAGTTTGAGAGGAAGGACCTTTGGGGCTTCAGAGTCACACAGCTGGGACGCCAGGCAGAGCCACCCATGGAGGCTATCACCTTCAAGCTGATGCATGATGACAAGGAGAGAGGCTTAGATGTGGCCATGCAGGAGTTACTTGGACGCCTGGTTGGGAGGCACTCCACCGAGCTTAGAGGTCTCTACTTTCACCCGTTCGGGAGACGCAACGAGGAGGGTGAGGCTATAGAGTACGATGACCCTACTAGAGAGACGATTGAGCCAGTTCGTATGTACCTTCAGGACCTAGAGGGTCTTATTAGACACCTCTATATGGAGAGGACCAACGTCATGCTTAGCAACGACGAGCTCCAGGTTCATCTGAGGGAGAAGGACAAGCTCTTAGCGGAACAAGACGAGATTTTCAAAGAGATGGAGGCCAGATTTGAAAGCCAGGACAAGAAGTTCAAGAGTCAGGAGAAAAGAGTCCAAGACAGAAACAGGAAGATCAGAGAGATGAAGGATGAGTTAGAGGCCAAGGACTTTGAGCTTGAGCACCAGCAGGGAGTGATTGAGAGGCTTCGCTCACAGAAGAGGGCCCTCGAGACCAAGATTGAGGCCTTGACCACTAGTGTAGAGGAGTACAAGGCCGCCATGGAGAATGCAGGTCTTGATCTTGTTGACGTGGAGGTCGACATGGAGGACTAGTGTAGACTACTCGACTATCTTTCATCTATCGTACTTTGATTATTGAGTCACAATGACCATCCAACATGTGGATGGCTTGCTATGGTGTGTTTGCATTTTCAAAACCTGTTGTTATGTCATTCAAACTCTATGTTATTTTTGAGCTTGGTTATTGTGATTGTTTCTATGTGATGTATTGTACATGTTAAACATCTATGGGTATCTCAATTTTATCCTTATTGAAACCACATATGCCTCCCCGTCATGCCAACCCCAACCCAAACAACAACAATAACGTCACTCCCGAGATGCAATAGTTGATGACAGCACAAGCTCAACTGATGCAGATGATTACACTGTTCATGCAGAACCAGAATCAGAACAACAATAACAACAAGAACAATAACAACAACAACACCAATCAGAATAATCCTCCAGCATTTGACATGCTCACAAGATTTCTGAGACTAAGGCCTGCAAAATTCTCAGGAACCACTGATCCAATGGTATCCAATGACTGGTTACGTTCAGTGAACAAGGACTTAGTGACCGTTGGCTGCACCGACGAGGAAAAGGTCAGATTTGCAGCACATCTGCTCGATGGACCAGCAACAACCTGGTGGGACAACTTTCAGATCACCACTCCCCTTGAGGATGTGACTTGGGCTATTTTTGAGTATGGATTTTGTACAGCTCACATCTCATCCGGAGTGATGAACTTGAAGAAAAGGGAGTTCCACAATCTGAAACAGCATCACCGCAGTGTGGCTGAGTACATTGAGGAATTCAACAATCTGGCGCGCTATGCACCGAATGAAGTTGATACTGATGCTAAGAGGAAGGAGAAATTCCTCGAAGGACTTAATGATGATTTGAACCTGCAGTTTTCTGTTGCCTATGTCCCGACCTATCAATCACTTTGTGACAAGGCGACCATCTTGGAAAACAAGATGAAACAGGTTGAGGGCAGAAAGAGGAAGCACAGCTTTGATAAGCACATCTCGGGTTCGTCTCACAAGCGTTCCCATCGTGATGATAGTGGAAGTTTGGGATTCCACAAACATGGTAAGTACAACAACCACCACAACCAAAACCGTCATCATGACAACAAGCATTATCGCAGTCATGACAATGACAAGTATAAGAATCACAAGAGTGGGCACAAGAATCACCACAGTGGAAGTGGAAGCGGAAATCAGCCTGTAAAGAAAGATCTCAGTCAGGTTGAATGTTTCAAGTGTAAGAAGATGGGGCACTATGCTAATGAATGCCCAGAAAATAAATTTGAAGGTGCCAACAAGCCCAATCCCTTACAAAAGGGACAAGTGAACCACATTAATGTGGAAGAAATATATGAAGAGTTTGATGTTGTGGCTGGTAAGTTCAAGCTCAATTCCTTTCCAGCACTTGTTCTTTTTGATACTGGTGCATCGCATTCATTCATATCAAGAGCATTTATTGATAAAAATGGACTTCCAGTTGAAACTATTGGGTGTCCTATAAAATTAAGCTCTCCTGGCGGAGAAATGATAGTAAACTCTGGATGTCATGATCCAGTGATAGAATTTGGGAAGTATAAGTTTCGCGTTAGTTTGATAATCCTAGATTCCCAAGGATTGGATGTAATTTTGGGAATGGATTGGATGAGCAAGTATGAAGGAGTACTAGATTGTGCCAATCGTACTGCCACACTCACAACCCCGGATAATAAAAGGATAATATTAAAGTCTAACTTTGAATCAAAAGGGAGTAAGCTAAATTCTCTTTAGGGGGTTAGCATAGATAGTGTGCTAATTGTGAGAGAGTATCTGGATGTGTTTCCGGAGGAATTACCTGGAATGCCACCAGATAGAGATGTTGAGTTTCTGATTGACTTACTGCCAGGATCTGGAGCAATAGCAAAGAGACCTTACAATACGTCAGTTGATGAGTTGAAGGAACTCAAGAAACAAGTAAGAGAATAGTTGCAGAAAGGATTTATTCAACCGAGTTCTTCATCTTGGGGTGCACCAGTTTTGTTTGTTGAAAAGAAAGATAGAAATCAAAGGTTATGAATAGATTACCGTTCACTCAATGAAGTAACTATCAAGAACCAATATCCTTTGCCTAGGATCAATGATTTGTTTGATCAGTTAGAAGGAGCTTGTGTGTTCTCAAAGATTGATCTCCGATCAGGATATTTTCAACTTAAGATTAGAGAACAGGACATACCAAACACTGCTTTCACGACAAGGTATGGTTTGTATGAGTATACCGTGATGCCATTTGGTTTGACAAATGCACCAGCCTATTTCATGAATATGATGAACAAAGTGTTCATGGAATTTCTTGATAAGTTTGTTGTCGTATTCATCGATGACATTTTGATATACTCCAAAAGCAAAGAAGAGCATGAAGAACATTTACGATTGATACTTGAGAAGCTTAGGGAGCATAAGTTGTGTGCCAAATTTAGCAAGTGTGAATTATGGCTGAATGAAGTCGGATTTCTCGGACATATTGTGTCAGGAGATGGTTTAGCTGTTGATCCTGCAAAAGTATCAGCTGTAACAGAATGGGAATCTCCTAAATCAGTGAAAGAAGTACGAAGTTTCCTTTGTAGGGGTTCGTAGCATGGAAAACAAAAAAAATTCTACCGCATGAACACACAATCAAGATCTAATCTATGATCAAGCCAAGATCTATCTACTAGATCGGTGCAACAAGTTGATAGAGTACTAACCCTCGAAGATTCAAAGCGGTTAACGAGAGCAGATTCTCGTGGGTGATGTAGTCGTTCACTTGCCGATCTCAAGATCGCGTAGACGATCCTTCCGATGCCGCGTTCCGGTAGCGCTCCCGCAGTCGGTCACACGTACGGTACTCGATGAAGACCATCCTCTCCCTTGTTCCAGCAGGCAGCGGAGGTTGTAGTTCTCCCCTCGCGATTCCGGCAGCATGACGGCGTGGTGTCGGAAGTAGAGGGAAGATCCCGCAGGGCTTCGCCTAAGCTGGAGCGAGTATGGTGGAGTAGAGAGAGGACCTTGGCAATCTAGGGTTTAGAGGGACGAAGGGTTTAGAGTAACCGACAGCTAGGGTTTAGCTAGACGGCGGTTTAGAGGTGATCTAGGGCAGCCGCATCTAGAAGGGGGCGACGGCTGGCCTAGGGTTTAGAGGGGCGCCGGCTAAGGGGCAAGGTGTAGGGAGAGGGGGCTCCCCCTCCCTTTCTTTTATAGGTGGGAGGGGCGTCTAGGGCTAGACGAGTCCTCCCCCAACTCCCTTGCTGGCCGGTGGTTTGGAGGAGGGAAGGGAAACCTTCTCTCCCCAGCTTTCCTTCTCTTCCTCAACTTGGAAACTAATGTCCCGGTTTGACTTTTTCAAACTGGACTTTTTACTTTCAAACTAGAGTTTGATTTGTCTCTTCCAAGTGTCTAGCCAAGTGACCTAGGACATGATGCAACCATTCCACTTTGTCATGACACATCCATGTACCTTTCCCCTTCCGGATCGGTGAACCTTCTAGACCCTTCTAGAACATTCTGATGAAAACACCGGAACCATTCCCGAACTCCGGATTTGGACTTTCCTTATATGAATATTATTCTCTGGACCATTCCGGATCTCCTCGTGATATCCCGGATCCCATCCGAGACTCCGAACAACATTCGGTCTCTTTACTCACTCTCCATATCTACTAAACAACATCGAATCCTTAAGTGTGTCTCCCTACGGTTCGTGAATTACGCGGACATGACCGAGACACTTCTCCAATCAATAACCAATAGAGGAATCTGGAAATTCATATGGCTCCCACATATTTCTACGATTACTTTGTGATCGAATGAACCATTTACATACGATACCAATTTCCTTTTGTCTCGCGATACTTTACTTATCCGAGGTTTGATCGTCGGTATCACTGCATACCTAGTTCAACCTCGTTACCAATAAGTACTCTTTTCTCGTTTCCGTGATATGTGAGCCAGTCACATGCTTGCAAGACAATTGGATGACATTCCACCGAGAGGGCCTAGAGTATATCTATCCGTCATATGGATGGACAAATCCCACTCTTGATCCATGTGCCTCAACACATACTTTCCGAATACTCAATGCCACCTTTATAGCCACCCAGTTACGGTGTGGTGTTTGATGTCATCAAAGCATCCTTCCGGTCATGGTGATTAACATGATCTCATGGTTGAAGGAATTAGGTTACTATGTATCAGAAAGCTTATAGAAAATGAACTATGTTAAATGACTTGATCTTTATGCTACGCTTAACTATAGGAGTATGTCCATCACATCATTCTCCTAATGATATGACCTTGTTGTTAATAACATCTCTATGTTCATGATCAGGAAACCATGATCATATATTAACCAACAAGCTAGTTTAACAAGAGGCTTTACTAGGGACTCTTTTATGTTTACAAATCACACAAGTATTAATGTTTCCGGTTAATACAATTATAGCATGGTATGTAAACATTTATCATAAGTATGAAGATATGACAATAACCACTTTATTATTGCCTCTTGGGCATATCTCCAACAGTCTCCCACTTGCACTAGAGTCAATAATCTAGTTTCAAACCTTTGTGCATTTAACACCTATGGCTTTCCTGTGTTGTATTTACACGATTTCTAGTGGTCAACTGATCTCCGGGTCCGACACTTTCAGGTCCGTGTGTAATTGCATGTCTTTGCGTCTCTACGCATCACTCATTCTCTCATGAGATTGCTTTGTACAAATTTGGTCCTTTGGTGAGACCTTTAGTTCCTTGGGGTTAAAACATGTTGATAATATTGTCGTACAATATATCTTCATAGTACTATCCCGCTGTGAACTACACCTAGTTTGATAGCAAACTACTTGACACAAATGCCCTCTTTTGCTGCTATAACAGCAGTCATATACTTAGCCTTTTGTTGTAGTATCTGTCACAATGTCTTAACTTTGGAACTCATCCAAATTCATTATGGAACTTACTTTCCATCATATTGTGCCACCCTTAGTTTAGATTGAGATAAACTTAATTTGTACGTTGTGACAAAACTAGTATCCATGTAATACTTTTACAATGAACTAACCATCTATTTATCACTTCTTCAAAATAATATATTCTTAGTTCTTTTAAAAGATCATAAGAATATCTTTAATATCATCCAATAATCATCTGAATCATTCTGGTATACGCTCATAACATTTAGAGCATAGGACATATCTGGATTTGTACACATCACAACATGATTGATAAAATACTCTTTGTGATTTTATCTATTAAGTATCAAAAATACTTAAATATTCATTCAATCCTTCCTGTGCAACAAGAAACTTTCTTGTAGTTTCTATATTGAACTTATTCAATATCTCATCTATGTACTTCTGGCACAACCATATTGGCGTCACAATTTATCGATATAGACATTGATGCCAAATATGCGGGTTCTGCCTAAGCCTTTCATCGAGATGAAACTCTTATCTTGTGCTAATAAAAAGATACATCATTTCCAATCAACAATATGTCTTCCACATAATGTATTAGAAACATGTCTTAGCGCTCCCACTTAATTTCTTGCAAATGCAAGCATCTTCATCGTCTCCAATGAAATTAAACTCTTTTAACAGTTTCATCATAGTGAAGATTCCAACTCCGTGATGCTTACTTCAACCATTGAAGTTTGCATATGCTTTTAGCATCCTTTGAATTAACAAAACCCTTTGGACCGTGTCATGCACACGTCTTAGGTAACCATTCTATTAGAAGAACTTGTTTTGTTTATTCAACTACCACATAACAAAATTATATGTAGTGATTGATCCGTCTAGACTAAATATCGCTTAATGAAAGATCGGATCTTGTCATAGTCAACTATTGAATATTGTCATGAACTCTTTCCCGACATGTCGATAATTTCATAGATGTGAAACATCCATATCTATTTATTTATAGATCCAAATACGACTATAGGGTCTTGCACCTTTTCATAGGGTCTTTCAAGTTCAAAGCTTGATCTCTCGTATATGGAACTATCACGGATTTTATGGCTTCAAACCATTTGACGGAGTCAGGGCCCATCATCGCTTCTTTGCATGTAGTCGGTTCATTATTGTCAAATAATGATTCAAACCTCAAATCTTGGTATTTGATTGTTTATCCGACCTACTTTGTTCAATAGGAACTTAGATCTCCGTGTCCACAACCTTTGAGGCACGTGAGCCATGAGCGTTGTTGCTGCCTCTGGAACACTTTTCGGCGCTGCGCAACTTTGCACATATAGCTAAGGTTCGTTTAACCTTATCAAAGTTTTATTGTCCTCCCACTTAACTTTTCACAGAAAAATTCCTTCTCAAAGAAACTTGACGTTCTAAGCGACAAACACTTTTGTCTTCAGTGTTATGGAGGATTACTTAATGGCTTATTCAAAATAACATACAAAGAAATATTCATCTGACTTTGGTTGCAAACATCTTTCTTATGCATAGCATACCAATTTTTAAGAAAGGACAACTTGGGTTTTATCCCAAACCATAACTTTATATGGCGTCATTTCAACGGATTATGATGGAGCTCTTTCTAGTGGAAAAATGGTAGTCTCTAAAGCTTTTAATCTTTAAAATATAATGGCAGTTTTATAAATGACACCTTTGATCTCACCATGTCAAACAAGGTTTCATTACATATCTCAAACACTCCATACTCTTATGATGTTTCGGGAAATGCAAATCCATGGAACGATTCCTTAAATCTTAGGTGTTATGCTAAACTTGTAATTCAAATATCTTCCTTTATGATCTTATCATAAACTATTTATATTCTTGTTACAATGATTTTGTACTTCATATTGAAAGTCTTTGAACTTTTCAAATGTTTCACACTTCATCCTCATTTAGTAAATATTCATATATTCACTCAGATTTTTGGAGAAAGCATATGAAGTTGAAATCCATCGCTCTTGACTACACATAATGGGCTTTATACATCTATATGTACAATTTCCAATAAGTTAGTCATTCGTTCACTTTTGGCCTATGAACAGTGTTTTAATTATCTCTAGGAAAGTTTCACAAACGCTATTTGATCAAAAAATCAAAAGACTCCAAAATTCCATCCACATGGAGTTTCTTCATGTTTTTTCTTTCCAATATAATTTAAACGGCGATGTCACTTCCTAAGTGATCTTTCAATCAATTGTCTTTCGACATTTTTAGCACTTGTTTTATGGATGTGATTTGTCCAACGAGATTTGTAAATCATACATCTTTTATGGATTACGGCAATTAATTGAACAACCCTTTTGTTCTCATAATACCTGATAAAACAAATCTTGAAGGAAAGCTTTGATGTTAACGAGAAACACATCAACACTTTATTTGTTCTCGATGAACATCATCACATATTCTCTTGCTAGTTACTTAGGCCATTGTAGTTCATGAATTGTGTTGTTTCGTATGACAATTCACACCAACAAATTCAGTATCAAATACTTAAGAACCACATTGTTTAATAATAAAAGAATATATCCATAACATGTATATCCTCTATATACCTTAGCTAAACAATTCTAGTCTTTTCTTTTCTGCCATATATTTATGAGATTCTCTTTCAGTATTTCCTTTTCTGTTTGAAAGAATCTATCAACATCAATAGTGGAGTCACACACATGACACATAGTCCAAAGCGTGTATAATTAAATACCAATGTCTTTGGACTTGCACTTTGAAGCATATCACCATCATCAAATGTTTGGTGTTCTTTCAAATTCGATTCTTTAGTAATCTTTTAGTGCAGTAAACATTTTACTTACCTTAAATATTCATCCTTATCACGGGACTATTCATGATCAAGCTACTTTAGCTTATAACAGTGAATTACGAGTATAATTTTGCTCTCCAAAACCTTTTGGAGGATTAAGACGACCAGCGTCTCCAACCATTTGTAAATTCTCATCAATTATGAGAACACGACTTTTGCCATATTATAATCTATCATGTTGCAACCAAAACTTCATTTCAGATATCACAATATCTTCCACACATCATGGTTTCTGAAACAACTCTTTCAGATCCTAGAGAACCTTGATATTAAAACAATCTTTTGAATATCAAGAATCATGGAGACAAACATGATACTTATATACTAACACTGGAATTGTCACTCTTGATTTAATACCAATTATTAAACTTCATGGAGTAACCGGAACTTACTAAAAGTTTGCAATAGGACTTTTAAACTTTAGATTAACACTTCAAAACAATACGATACCAGTTCGTAAAGTAACTAACCGGAATTCTATAGTTCTATTATCTCAATTATAACTAAGCGCAAGGTGGTAAACGGATGCCAATGACTACAACAACTATGCAAATTCACTTTGATTTAAATTATGATAAATAGTGTTCAACTTTTAATCATATTGTTGTTGAAATCCCACTCAAAACAATATCCCTCACATTGTTTTAGTGATCACACAAACCAAATTCACTACACCAAGTCCGATCATCACGTGACATGATATAGTTTCAAAGGAGAACAATCATCATGTTCATCATATCATCTATATGACTCATGTTTTACCTTTCGGTATTCCGTGTTCCGAGACCATGTCTGTACATGCTAGGCTCGTCAAGATCAAACCTTAGCTTCCACATGAGCAAATCTGGCTTGCTCCTATTGTATACACCCGCAGAATCTAACACACCCGATCATCACGTGGTGCTTCGAAACAATGAGCTTTAGTAACACTGCTTACTAAGGATGAACACTTTATAACTTGAAATTATTGTGCTACAGGGATCATCTTATAATGCTACCATCGTGAACTAAGCAATACAAGATGCATAAAAGGATTAACATCACATGTAATTCAAAATATGTAATATGATATGGCCTTTCTTCTTGTGCTTCCGATCTCCATCTTCAAACATGAACATGATCTCCATGATCACCAGCATGGCGTCAAGGTCAATGGCGCCGCTTCATGGTTTTCGTCTACCAACATCAACTATTACAACTACCTTAAATAATAGACATGCGGGTCTTAACGGAATTTAAAAGACAACCATATGGCTCCTGCCGGTTGCCGACTTACAATAAGGAACATTGCATACATCATATATAATCACAATCATGGCCATATCATATGACATCACACCCCTGCAAAACAAAGTTAGACGCCTCTAATTTTCTGTGCATGTTTTACGTGGTTTGGGGCTTTCAATAAGTGTCGTTCTAACTTACGAACAAGAACCACAATGTTGATGCTTGAATTATCAAGTGCTCGTTGTAAATTGAATCTTTACTATGATGGGAGAGACAGACACCCGCAAAGCCACTTATGCAATACAAGTTGCATGTCTAGCGTGGAGCAAGTCTCATCAATTCCCGGGCCGCTTCATCCCACCATATCTCAAGATGCAAAGTACACAAGAAGCAATTGATAATAAAAGCACCACCGCCCACAATGACCATTGTGTTCTACTCGTGCAACAGATCTACATATAGACACGGCTCTGATACCACTGTAGGGGATCGTAGCATGGAAAACAAAAAAATTCTACCGCATGAACACACAATCAAGATCTAATCTATGATCAAGCCAAGATCTATCTACTAGATCGGTGCAACAAGTTGATAGAGTAATAACCCTCGAAGATTCAAAGCGGTTAACTTGATGAAACTTGTTTCTAAATTTTCATAAGATTAAGGTGGTCAACATAGGACCATAGTTTAATGTTTTACAAGGTTTTTAGAAGGGTCATTACTTGACCTCTACAATAATGCTTACATAAGGCAACCACTATTATGGTTTTCTAGGTTTAGGTGTTTAGGATTTTTATTTCAATTTTCAATTGTAGGATGCAATGATGCAAGGATGATGCATGACACTAATAACATCCTAATACAAAATCTGGGATGTTACAACTTCATCTTAAACTGTGGATGCTAGCATTTGATCCAGGGACTAGCATTGCAATCACAGGGACCTTTACCTTTACAAAGGTGGGGTCTTACAGTTTCAAAACTTTCTTGTGGAATGGGAAAATATATTTCTCCAACCTCGATGCTCTCAATATTTTCAATGGAATTTAGACAATAGGTCTTAGCAACCTTCTGGGGGAAATAAACAGTATGCTCTTTGTCATTAATATTAAATTTTACTTTTCCTTGATTACAATTTATGACAGCACCTGTAGTATTAAGAAAAGGTCTCCCAAGAATAATGGACATATTATCATCTTCAGGCATTTCAAGCACAACAAAATCAGTTATTACCAAGCAATTATGAGCCACATGAACAGGAACATCCTCACATATACCAACATGAATAGTAGTAGACTTATCAACCATTTGCAAAGATATATCAGTTGGTATCAACTTTTCTAGCTGGAGTCTCTTGTAGAGAGAAAAATGCATAACACTAACTCCAGCTCCCAAATCACATAAAGCAGTTCTAACATAATTATTCTTAATAGAGCAAGGAATAGTTGGTATACCTAGATCACCAAGTTTCTTTGGAACCTTACCATTGAAGGAATAATTAGCAAGCAAAGTAGAAATCTCCTAATTAGAAATCTTCCTTTTATTAGAGAAAATATCCTTCATATACTTTGAATAAGGGGGCAACTTAATAGTATCAGTCAAAGGAATTTGCAAAAAATAAAGGCTTCATCTACTCACAAAACTTGTTGTAGTGTTCTTCCTCCTTTGACTTGTGTTGCTTACCTGGAAAAGGCATAGGTTTCTGCACCCAAGGTTGTCTCTCTTTACCATGTTTTTTAGCAATAAAATCTTCCTTAGTGTACCTAGTGTTCTTAGTGTGCTCCTCAGGTTCTTCCTCAACTTCCTCCGTGTCAGGAGCATCATTTTTATCACCACTTTCAGTTTCAGCATCAGAGACAGATCTATAGCAGGTTCAAGTGGTTCCTCAACTATTTTATGTTTATTTTTCTTTCTCTTATGAGGACTACCACTACTTTCAACTTGTTGAGAATCCTACTCAATTCGTTTAGGATGTCCTTCAGGATATAAAGGATCTTGAGTAGTTATACCACTCCTAGTTCTAATTCCATAAGCATGTTTATCTCTTGAGGCATTAAGTAGCATATCTTTTTTGACCTTAGCAAGTTGATCAATTTGAGTTTGAACCATTTGAAAGTGTTTACAAAGCATTTTAATATCATTAGAAGTTCTTTCCACAATATCTTTCAACTCATTAATAGCTCTAGAGTTTTCCAATAAATGATTCTGAACTTGTTTATTAAAATTACCTTGTTTAACTATAAATGTGTCAACTTCCTCTAAGCATTGATCAGGGGGCTTACCATAAGGAATATCACCTTTATCAAAGTGGAGAGAGTGTACATCAATAGTGGATGAGTGGGGAATTGGCTTGCATAATTCTTCTATAGGAGGTAGATTCTTCCCATCTTCAGCTCTAATACCTTTCTCCTTTAGACATTTCTAAGCTTCTTTCATCACTTCATCATTTAATGCAATTACTCCCCTCTTTTTTGGTGTTGGTGTTGGAACTGGTTCAGGCACAACTGGTTCAGGAGTAATAGGCTCAGGTGTATTTAGCTCAGTTGAAGTCCTATCATCATAATTCTTGCTTATTTTAGCCATTAATTCTTCAGGATCTGTAGGAGTTCTTTTCGTGAAAACACAATCAGCAAAAGCTATCTTGGTATGTCCTAGAATCATCAGTTAGTCCATTATAATAAATATCAAGAAGCTCATTTTTAGGTAATGGACATCCAGGATGTGCATGAATCAAGGCACAGAACCTTGTCCATGACTCAAGAAATGTCTCTTCTTCTCCCTGTATAAAATCAAAAAGTCTCTTCAAAGCAGCATGTCTAGCACTAGGAGGAAAATATTTCTGGAAGAAAGAAGCAATCAAACTATCAAGGCTATCAATGGAACAAGGAGGTAATCTATTAAACCAAGCCTTAGCTTCTCTTTTAGTGAAAAGGGGAAGATCTTAGTAACAAAGTACTTGTGCATCTTAAAATCATCAGAGAATAAAGCACTCATAGTCTAAAGCTCATTCATATGAGCTACAACACTCTCATTTTCAGTCCCACAAAAAGGTTCTTCTCAACAATGTCAAAATAGTATAAATCAAGAGAGAAATCATAATCTTTATCTTTAATATCTATGGGAGAGGTGGCAAACTTAGGATCAGAGGACAGTTTAGGAATAATGGTACGTCTCTCAAGGAGACTCTTAATAGCACTAGCACCATGTATGTTTCGACACTCCTCAATAAATTCATCAACAAACTCAATGTAACCATCATTAATATCATATCTCTCTCTAGACTCAAGTGAGCTAACAGGTGTAACGGTGTCTTCACTAGGAGTTTCAGTGTTTCCTAGACCAGCCATAGTAGCATCTAGGAAAGGACCTAATGAACCACTCGCGTCAAGCATAGTAGAAGTAACATCATAAGTATCAGAAGCAGTTTCAGAATCAGCAGTAGTAGCAGTGTGTGTATCATGAGTATGTGGTGGTGGTGTAACAAGCTTACTTATAATAGACGGTGAATCAAGAGCAGAAGACGTGTTTAGGACTGTACCTATTCTTGTAGTGGACGGTAAAATAGGAAACTTTCTGATACGTCGGAAACGTATCTATAATTTTTGATGCTAAATGCTTGTTTAGTATCTACTTTGCTTTGCTTTGTCTACACTTTGAGGTGTTTTTATATCTTTTCTGGAACTAACCTATTAACAAATTGCCACCGTGCCAATTGCATGTTTTCTTTTGTTTTTCATTCCAGAAAGGCAGAAAATCAATATTCTCGGAATTGGACGGACAAAATCCAAAGTCAATATTTTACCGTGAGGGACACGAATCCAGAATACGAGACAGAGAAGCAAGCCAGGGCGGCCAAACCCCCCTAGGCGCGGCCAGGGGTGGGCCCGTGCCTGGGCAGGGTGTGGCCCCCCTAGTCGCCTCCCGGCATCGCCTCTTCGCCTATAAGAATCCCCCTATGCAGAAACCCTAAGGACCCGATCAAAAATCCACGAAACCGTTTGTAGCCGGTGCCACCATCGTCCCTAGATCGAGGGGGGTCTGAAGTTCTTCCCGGCACCCTGCCGGAGGGGAAATCATCCCGGAGGCCTTCTCTCTGGTATGAAGCGGGAGTAGTTCCACCTTGGACTATGGGTCCATGTAGTAGCTAGATGGTTGTATCTCCTCCTTGTGCTTTCATGTATAGATCTTGTGAGCTCCATTCATGATTAAGATCTAATCTATTTGTAATCATGCATGTTGTGTTTACAGGGATCCGATGGATATTGAGATTACTATGTAAGATTGATTAATGGTTTTGTCTATTTTATACTATCATGTATGTGTTGTTTGTGATCTTTCATGCTCTTCGTTGTTAGTAGCTATCTTGGCTGAGTAGTTGCTAGTGACTCCAAGATACGGTATCTATGCTCGATAGTGGGTTCATGCCTCTAGTTTCCAAGGGAAGTGACAGAAATCTCTTTGGTTATAGATGTGTTGTTTCTACTAGGGAGAAACAACGGTCTCTTGTTCATGGAACAAGTGGATTGTTTACCTTACACACTTTGCTTAAAGCAGTTGTCTTTTGCTTGCAACTTAATACTGGAGGGGGTTCGGATGATAACCTGAAGGTGGACTTCTAGTCATAGATGCAGTTGGATGGCGGTCTATGTATATTGTTGTATTTCCCAATCGAATATCATAGGATCTTTTTGCCTGGTATTGCATTGTTATGCCTTGCTCAGTTCCTGTAAATTGCCCTGCTGTAATTTGTTTACCCTACATGCCATGTTGTTTATCTAAGGAGAGCACCTCTAGTGAACTATGGACCCCGATCCAATCTTTACCATTGATACATCTTCTATTGTTACTTGTTTACTTGCTGCAAACCATTACCTTCCACACCATACGTTTAATACTTTGTTACTGTAAACCGATGAGCTTGACAACCTCACTGATTCGTTGGGGCAAAGTCTTGAGTTTGTGTTGTGCAGGTCTCCGCATTGCTTGCAACACCTGTGTGAAGTTTCCTTCCTCCTACTGGTTCGATAACCTCGGTTTCTTACTAAGGGAAAACTTGTTGCTATGATGCTTCACACCTTGCTCTTGGGGTTCCCAACGAAGCTCTCCTACATCAACTCAGTGTTGCATAAAGCTTTTTCTGGCGCCGTTGCCGGGGAGGCTAAGGACGTCTTCATAAGGGGAGTCCTTCACTTCCTTTCTCTTTACTTTGTTTTTAGTTTGCTTAGTTTCTTTTGCTTGGTTTTGTTTGCCTCTTTTCAAAAAAAACTCAAAAAAATTAGTCTAGTTTGGTTTCCTTACTTTATTCAAAAACACGAAAAAAATAGTTCCTACCCTAGTTGCTACCATGTCTGGTGTGGGGCCAATCTATATTACACATTTGGAAGAGATATTTACTTTTAAGCAAAAAAGTGAAGAGAGTTTTAAAGAAGCTTGGTCTAGAATCACTGGTTTACAAAGGGCAAATGAGCCTAAGATGAGTCTTAGCATGGTTATCAATAGTTTCTACCATGGTATTGCTCTTCGTTATATATCTGCTTTTGATGCTGTGGATGAGTACTGAGGATGAAGTTTTTGATGCCATAAAGAAGTTGATTACAATTTATAATACACCTGGAAAGTCTGATTCCTCTTTCACAAATATTTTTGCTAGGTTGAACACTCTTGAGATCAGTATTGCTGCTATGAATAGTTGCTATCACACGCTTAGGGATTACCATGATTATGTTCCCGTAAATTCCAAGCCTTCAAAGTGGTTTCCCACAATCAAAGTCTCTATAAATACTACACTTTTTGATACTCACTGTGATATCATGTCTGAATTTTGTCTCATGCTTATAGATATTTATGATTCTTTGAGTCTTTGGGGGATTTCTGAAGTAGGAGAGGAAATCTCTCTTACTAATAATGCCACCTTATTACCCATTGGAATAGATGAAGGTGTGTTTACAAAAATCTCAGGGAAAATGGTGTCTATTGATTATCTTGTTATTGAATGTGTAGGCAAAGGATAGATTACACTTGGAAGATCCCTACTGAAACACCTTGGAGCAATAATATATGTGGGAAAGGGCATTATGCACCTTTATCCTCCGTTAAGAAATCATATATTCCCTAAAGAGAAGAAGAAAGGTAAGAAAGGAAAGAACAAGAGGGGTAATGCTTCTTCATTTGAAAATACTTGATTCTTCTTGCTTCGTGTGCCTAACTTAAAGGCGTTAAATAAAAGTACTTGTTGGGAGATAACCCAAGTCCTTGAGTCTTGGAATTTATTACTTAAGTAATGACCTCTCCTTATCCTTTTTGTTTGCTTTTTGTGCCAAGAATGACCTCTAATGAGAGGAAAGTAAGATTTGGGGAGTTGTTGTCCCGAAACATATTTCTGTCCTCCACTAAAAACATTCGTGACGAGTCTCTATAACTCAGATTGAGATCAAAATTTATGAATAAATCCCCAGTATGTTAGACAACTTTCGTTAGTTCAACACTTTTTGATTTGAGCAATAGAAGATGTTCGAAAAAATCAATTTTTACCTGCTGGTCTGTTTTGACAAATTTCTGCCATTATTTGCATTTGCTTCTTATTAACTCCTTTTTGAGTTCTCTTTTGGGGAATTGAGATTTTTGAAGGAGCTGCTGCAGTAGCTTGTGATTTTAGTGAAAAATTTTGCTGTTCCACCTAAGGTCTAATATCTTTTGAATACACTAATGTTGCTAATGAAGATTGTGTGAAGTTTTGTATGAAGGAAAAATTTCAGGTGTAGAGAGAGAATGATGCAATGAGATGAAGAATGGACAAAATCTCAAGCTTGGGGATGCTACCCCGGTGTCACCCCAAGAAATATCCAAGAGGTACAAGCGTCAAAGCTTGGGGATGCCCAAGGCACCCCCTTCTTCATCAATAAAAAGCTCAGGTCTGTCTAGACACTTCATTTTTATTGTTTCATGCACTGTTGTGTTGTTCTTGGAGCGTCTTAGTTTTTGTTTGGTTTGCTTAGTTTGTTTAGTTTCCATGAATAAAGTATTTTGGACCCCCGTTCTCGCTGTGTTGTTTTGCAAATAAGTTGCTTGGTGTTGGAAAGGAGTAGTAAGTTCTTGCTTGTAAGTGCAAGAGGAGCTTGCATTGACTGTGACTTGGACTTTACCATGACTTTCTAGGTGTTGTTTTGACCTTATTCTTAGTGATTATTGATGTAGAATGTCTTGTTCCAAACAATTGGGATTGCTTAGTGTGCCTTGAAAGAATTATGCGTTGTTTTAGCATGCAAAAGCATAGTATTGTGGTATTTTCCTTTGATGCTTTGTTTGGGTTGATTTGGCACATGCTCACACCATGTTATGACTATGACAAGTCACCATAGCCTCTATGATCATTTAGTACTTGACTTGTAGTACCACTCTATGCTTTGGTTAGTAATGCTTTGTTGCTCTACATGATTTTGGCCATTATGCTCTCTTAGTTGGTTGCTCCCAGTTTTTTGCTAGCCTCCACTTGTATGAGTAAGATCTACTCATGCTTCCAACTCCCAAGAAACCAAGTTATTTCAAAGTGTCCACTATAAACTCCTATGCATGGTGTGTTACACCATTCCAAGTATATTCTTGTTTTCATCTATCTTCCAATTAAGAACTATTTTGTTATGTGAAAAATTAGTGATTAAAGCCCTGACAAACTTGATGGCACACTTTATATTTGTAAGATCCCACCTTTATAAAGGTAAAGATCCCTATGATTGCAATGCTAGTCCCTGGATCAATGCTAGCATCCATAGTTTAGGATGAAGTACACAGCAACAAAGGTCATTATTACATGTCATTCCAGAGACAAACATAGTCACTCCATGGCCACATGCCTAATACAAGAGTTCAAATATTAAATAAGATAAATAAGTCTCCATCTTCATGTGCCACAGGCAAGCATGTTGAGTGTAGACTCATAACCCCTAATCATCATCAGAATAACCTGCAACATCACAAGTTACAGCCACAGTGGGTCAATACATTGGAATAGTATTGGCAAGTGATACCTTAGTAGAATATTAGCATCTAGATACTACATGCATTTGGCTAAGTGTAGCTTAGGCTTGCTTTGCTCAAACTAGGTTTTACCTATCAGTTAAAAACACTAAGTTTTTCTTTGACAAAACTTTCCCAAGGAATCACCAATAGACATTGGTGAACCTTCACCCTTGTTCAACCACAAGTTTTAACTTAGAAATTGGGATGAGGAGATTCTTGATAGTTTCCATGTCTTGATGCTCAAGTTTTCCAATACGAGGGACATGGCTAAGTACTTAGATTCTTCCATCTGCAGAGGTTGTGCACTTTCCCCACAAGACTTGATTTTCACCAAGACAGGACCTTTCAGAAACCTTCCCTTAGACCAAATGGACGCGTTCCAAACCTATCATCCCTCTACCACCAACTGTCCAAATGGCTAAGTTATTGGAACCTATATGATCCAGGCAGAGCCCATAATGCCATGTGGCTGCACTAGAAGCTTCTTAAAATTTGGCATCTCAAATCCCTTTGTTCCTGGGTGGCTTTCCACAAGTGAGATACACAAGGTAAACCATATAAATGGGCCTTGTGTAACCACTCAACACAAACCATTCTTTCCATTCCACCCAGGTGTTTCATTCACTTAGTTGTTTTATTAAGCAAAAACACAAGTCAAGGACTTAGAAATATTTCACATAGCATGAATATATAACCACCCTTGGTTGCTACTAGCTAGGCTAAGCATGGCAATGGTAAGCATTTTAACTTAGAAAATTTCTAACAATTCTACAACTACTAGGATTTCCCAAGCATATCATATAGATACTTATCAAAATATTCATGCAAGTCCTATACAAAATATTCCTAGTGCATAGTTGAAAAATATAGGAATAAAATCATGAAGCACCACTTGCCTTGATAGTTTGGGGAGTAGCAACAATCTTCACAACCACAATCACTATTAGCACTAAAATCTACACATAAAATAATGGCACCAAAATCACATAACAAAATATACAAACAAAAATATATGAATGCATGCAAATGCCATGTGATGGTTTTTCTACACCAAAAAAGACAAGTGTACAGTACTGAAACACAAACAAGTCCAAGATACTCAAAATAAACTTTATTTGATCTTTAAAACATTTTTCAAACAATTTCTATACTCAAATTAAGCCTACAAAAGTTTCTGCAAAAATAACCATCTTTACAGAGGCAAAACATTAAACACATTGCATAAATGGATAGGATTTTCTCTCATGATTCCAATGATATAAAATTTGCAAAATTTGAACGTGGGGATCAAAAGTTATGAATTTTACAAGTTTGAAACACAAATAGATCTAATTCAGATTTTTAAAACAAAGAACTAGCCACGCGACAGCGTCTGATTGGCTGATACCGTTTCGCATCGGATCACACTCACGGACCGTTAGATCTAACTTGACACGCATGGCTCAGATCGTCACTTACCACTTCGCTTCAGATCTAATCTAGAGCGCTGGATCTAGATCCTACAGCTGCTAATCATGCGACCAAGGATGGGCGGCGCCAGCGGCGGCGGTGCGGCGGCACGGCTCTGTCAGAGAAGTTGCCAGCGATTTAGGTCGCGCGGGGAGGAGTGAGGACGCTTACTGGATTCGCGGGGTTCTTGCGGTGCTCGAGGTGGTCGAGGGAGGGACAGGGGCGCACGGACTCGACCGCTATTGCTCGCCTGAGAACCTCGCCGTGATTCTGATCGTTAAATCGTTGGCGAAGATATAGACCGCGCCTGGAAAAACGGATGGTGTCATTAGACGCGCACAAGCCTGGCGAACACGTGAGCATCAAAGAGAGGGAAGGGGGCGGTCGGAGCTTACGGGGAGAACTCACTGGAGTGGACGCGGTCGGTGGCGTTCTGGTGTTGACGTTGGCAAGGCTCTGGATGGCCCTAGCTTGCACCAATGGGGTTAAACGATGCGCACGGTTGCGAAGATCATTCTGGCAAGTTAAAAAGGCAAGGGGCAAAGTGTGCTCACCGGAATTCACCGCCGGAGTTCGTCTGTGCAGCGGCGGAGTAAGCTCGAATACGCGCAGCCTGGGGGCGACAGGGTGTGGGTGTTTGGGGGGAAAGGACCACGGCGAGGTGGTGATTATATAGCCAGAGCAGGGGCGAAGATTACGCGTTGTATCAATGCAATTGATCGAGGCAGTGAAGAGGAAGAAACAGTCGGCGACGACATGTTCATGCGCGGGATTTGGGGAAGATGACGATGACATGGAGGGGGCCCATCGACCAGTGGCTGGGGGGTAGGTTCTGCGCGGGTGGGGAAAGGCAGAGAGAGGAGTGGTCCGGGTGGGCTGCTTTGTTTGCTGGGCAGAATAAGTGACGCCAGGCCCCGTTTTGTTTTTTAATCATTTTTCTTTTTCTAAATAGATTTTCAGGAATCCTTTTCAAATAAATTCAAAAGCATTTGAATTCCAAATCTTTCTGGACTTTTATAAAGTGAAACCAGTATACTTTTGAGTATAAAACCATGTTGTCTCATTAGACTTGCTTGGTCCTTTTGAAAATTCAAAATAAACAGTGTCTTAGCACAAGATTTAATGAAGATATATAAATGGTTTAAAAACCATATTTTGTTTTTGGAAATTTTGTTCAAGCTTTGGAACTCATCAAACAATCCTATGAACACACAACAATGGTTTTAAAACAAATACTCCCTCACTAGAGAGTAGCATTGGATCAAAGCTTGTCCACATGAAATAATAGCACCCGAAGTTTCTGTTTTTTTGAAATGGCTTTGAAAAAGATCCCTAAATGATTATGCATGCATGGATGATATGCAACCTTTGAAGACATGATTTTAGGGATGTTACAAATCTAACCCCCTTAAGGTGAATCTCGCCCTCGAGATTCGGATTGGATAGAAAATAGGTGAGAGTGGTCTTTTCGAAGATCATCTTCTCTTTCCCATGTTGCTTCTTCTTCGGAATTGTCACATCCCAAGATTTTCCAAATCTTGTAATGTGAAAATAAATAAATAAAATAAAACTTTATTGATTTTCAGGGCCAGAAGAAGCTTTTGAATCTAATTGGGAATCTTCAAACCTATTTTGAACAAATAAATCCTAAAGGGATTTAAAAAGATAAACATTTTAAACAAAGGAAAACAAAATATTTTGGAAATAATATTTTGATCTTTAAATAAAAGGATTTGGTTTTCAAAGGAAAAGATAGATTTATAAATAAAGATTATTTTATAAAGTCAAATTAAACCTTGGCCAAAGTTTTGAAAACAATAAAGGTTTTGCTCTGAATAAAATAATAGAGGTTTATTTAAAACCATAAAGGATTTAATATCCAAGTTTTATTAATAAAGGTTCTATCATTTATAAACCATCAAAAACTTATTTGTTTAATTTAAATAAGTTTTTCCAAGTATTTTGTATTCTCAAATAAAACCTAATGAATGACTTTGGTACAATTTTAGATTCCAAAATAAAAGATTTAAATAAACAAATCCTATTTGAGTTTTACTAAAGCCCATTTTATTTAATTATTATTGGACCCTAAAGTAAAATAATATTTTGTTTTAAACAAGTATCCAAGTATTATTTACTTCCAAATGATACCTACTGAGTTGATTTTTAAAATATTTGGATTTCAAATGAAGATTTTATTCATAAACAACAAAAACTCTATTTAATTAATAAACCATGGCCTACTTATTTAAGTAAGGATGGAACCTAAAAAGATTAAAGTATTATTTATTTTATTTAGGATTTTGGTTCAGGTTACTAAACAGAACCAAATTCTTAGTTACAATGTTTGGTGAAGATCTGAATTGTTTTGAATGCTTGAGAATTGTTTGAAATAACAAATCAGAAAATAGAAATAGAAAAGGAAAAAGAATTCAGACAGAAAAAAAATAGAACAACCCACCAATCTGGCCCAACTAACCCAGCAGCAGCCCACCTGTTCCCCACGCCCCGAAACATTTTCTTTACCGCGAAAGAAACCCACACCCTCACTGACTGGTGGACCTATCCCCACTTCTTTCACCTCGCTGACAGAGGACCCCACCGCCACGTCCCTTCTTCCTCACCCGCCGCGGACCTGTTCCTCCCCTTTTCTCGCCTCGCCATTTCTGGCCAAATAAGTTCGGATGAATTCGTTTAAATGCGTGGTTAATTATTCCCCTGGACCCTGCTGTCTTAATCCCCCTGGTCTCCTCTTCCTTCTCCCGCAGACCACACCTCACCGGAGCCCCCAGGCTGCGCAAATTGCTTGCGACAACACCCCTGTCCCGACAACTTCCCCGATTCCGCCACGCCACCCCTTGCCTCGTCGACCTAGCACACATACTCCACGCGTCCAGACGCATCCGTCCATACCAACCATTCACCTGCGGGCGCTCCAGAACGTCGGCAACAACTCCACCTATACGCCGCCGTCGTCTGCTACTTTTCCCATGAGTCCTCCGTAATATCTGACCACCCCTTCCGTCTCGTTTATGCACACACGATCACCGACCCGACGCATCTAACGCAACTTATCTTGCTTTCCCGTGGCTTGTGTCATCGCCTCCGAAAAAAACAGCGGACGACACGAACTCCGGCGAGCGATTCAAGCCAGCATAGTGCGCCCCTTGACCAACCGCGAGTACCTTGAGCTTCGCCGTGTTCTCCTGAGCCTGGTGAGCATCTCCTTACACTTCCTTGCTTCCTGCTTCGCCACCGCCGCCGCCATCTGGCCGCACCGCCGCTCGCCGATGACCTCGCGCAGCCAGTTCATGGCTATTAGATAGGAGCCGTCCGATCTTGGTCCCACGGTTAGGAAAGAAAGTGAGCGAAGGGGTATCGAACGATCTGAGCCGCGCGATGTCAATTAAATCCAACGGCCAGCGTCGCCGGATCCGGCCGAACCGGTATCAACCAGTAAAATAATGCTGCGTGTCACCTAATCGGTTTAAAAACAAATATGAAAACAGAATTATTTGCAAACTTCAAACCTTTGTAACTTTCAAACCACACGTCCAAAAATTACAAATTTTATGTCGTTGGATTCAGGAGAGCAAGCCCTAGCCAACCATGCCCTTAGTTTAGCAAATAGTATCTGTTAGCTTGTTTGTTTTTGCAGATTCTTTTGTGAGCTTGTTTAGAGTATAAAAATTGTTTAAAAATGATTTTTAGATTAAAACCTTTGCAAAATGGTTTGTTGTGACCCTACTGGCCCTAGGAACCAACACTTGGTATTAAAAATGATTTTTGTAAGATTTAGGTTGGATTACTTGACTTAGTCATTTTCTAGCCAAATAAAAAGAATGGTTTTGTTATAAAAATGT
The DNA here is from genome assembly GCA_030063025.1 of Avena longiglumis. Classification (NCBI taxonomy): domain Eukaryota; kingdom Viridiplantae; phylum Streptophyta; class Magnoliopsida; order Poales; family Poaceae; genus Avena; species Avena longiglumis. Next base: position 183,142,634 of record CP125974.1, on the reverse strand, counting down.
TTATGGAAAGAAAAACTTTAAGGAAATGTTTTGGACCAAACCTACTGACCTAAAACACCAAGTTTTGCAAATTAGCAACTCATTTGGTGAACAACTTAAGAGTTTTGCCTTGATAAAAACATTTTTCACCACATGAAATGATGAATGGAATTAAAAGTGGTTTTGGATAAAACCCATTTTCTAATGACTTTGCCACTTTGGTAAATGACCAATTTGGATCTTACAAGGTTTAGAAACCCCATAGAGACCCTATTTGCAAAATAAAACTATCTTGTGCATGCTCCCATGCATGAATTGGTTTCCATTGTCTTGTGTGTGTGAATTTGTTTGAGTGATTATTGGTTTGGAATGTAAATTGAATTGGTGTTTGCTTGATTAACTTGTACTGAAGTGTGAGACTAGCAAGATCAAGGAGTGAACTACCATTCCCTACCAAAAAGGCAAGTGATGCTTCATACTTTCTATCCCAATACTTTCACTATGCATTAGTGATTTTGCTAAGTAAACTTGCATGGATTTTGCTAAGTATAGATCTTGCTATAGGAAAACCTAGTAGATGAATCCTTAGTAGGATTTCCTAAGTTAAGTTTCCTATTACTACCAAGCTTAGCCTAGCTAATGGAAAACATGGGTGGAAAATATCTTCACACTATGGAAAAATATTCTAAGTCTGAGGACTTAGGTTTTGTTTAATAAAACAACTAAGTTAATGAACCTCCTGGGTGGAATGGAAGGATTGGGATATGTTGAGTGGTTACACAAGGCCATGGACTTGGGTTATGTATCTCACTTGTGGATGGCCACCCAGGGAACAAAGGGATTTGAGATGTCAAATGTTGAGAAGCTTCAAGTGCAACCACTAGGCAATATGGGCTCTGCCATGATCATATAGGTTGCAAGAACTTAGCCAAATGGACAGTGGGTGGTAGTGTTTGATAGGTTGGAGCGCGTCCATTTTGGTCTAAGGGAAGGCTTCTGAAAGATTTTGTCTTGGGAAACCAAGTCTTGTGGGGAAAGTGCACCACCTCTGCAGAGTGTAAAACCTAAGTACTTATCCATGTCCCTGGTAAAGGACAATTTGAGCATCAAGACATGGAAGCAATCAAGAATCTCATCATTCAAATTTCTAAAGTTAAAACTTGTGGATTGAACAAGGGTTGTTTGAAATCTTCAATCTTTGGTTGATAGATGCCTTGGAAAGGATCTTCAATCTTTGATTGAGAAAAATGAGTTTGTCAAGCAAAAACTTAGTATTTTCAAAATGATAAGTAAAAATCTATTTTGAGCAATGCAAGCCTCAACTCCACTTAGCCAAATGCATATAGATGATAGATTCCACTTTACCAATATAGTATCACTTGCCAATACAATTCAAATGTATTGACCCTTGTGGCTGTAACTTGTAATGTTGCAGGTTTGATTGATTTTAGTGAAGATTGTTTGATTAGGATTACAAAGTCTACAACCAACATCTGCCTGTGGCACTTTGAAGATGAAGGACCCCATGCTTATAGTTATTCCGCTGCAATGTAATGTAATAGCCATATGAGCTATGTAAGATGTAATAAAACTATGTTATTCCTAGTTATAAAGTTATATTATGACCTTTGTTTCTTGATATTACATCTTAACTGTGGATGCTAGCTATTGATCCAGGGACTAGCATTGTAAACACAGGAGGCTCTATCTTATCTAAGATGGGACCTTGGTAGTCAAGGCCTCTACTTTGGCTTTGAGAGCCCTCTTCTGTAACATCCCTAAATTTATATTCCAAAACTCATTTATATCATCTAAGCATTCATCATCATTTAGGGTTCTTCTCAAAAACAGAAGCTTGTGCTATGATTTCATGTGAGTAAATTTCACTAATTAGGCCATCACCTTTTGAAACTTAAATGTTAAGGAACTTGTTTGCTTGCCCCACTATTGGAAAGATTAGGTGTAAAAGTTTAACCAAAATTTTCAAATTAGAAATAATTTCAAAACCTCTATTTTCAAACATTTGCAAATTAGTGCTAAGTCTCTGGTTGTTTGAAATCCAAGTCTAAACCAGCCTTTGCAAGGCAACCCCATGAGCTTTGACTCATTTCTGAGACCAAGTCACCCCTGCAAAACCTCAGAAAGTTTTGAATTCAAATTTATTTTGAAACTAATTGAAAACCTAATCAGAAAATCGAATGAGAAAAAGAAAAAGACTAAACAAAGGAAAAGGGCCGAGCGCCAGGAATCTGGCCCAGCAGAGGATCGAGCCCAACTAGCCCACCCGGGGATTTCTTTTTCTTCTCTCACGCAAGAAGCGCTGCTCAGCCGCCGACGGACCCGACCCTCATTTCGCACACGACGCTGACGAGCGGGCCCTGTCCATGCTGTCATCGTCTTCCCCAAACCACGCCCGCGACCACGTCGCCGCTGCATCTTGCCGTAATGGCGCTTAATTGGGGCATTAAAACACAGCGCTTCTGTCGAGGCACCGGCTATAAGATCCCCACTTCCCCACGATCATTTTCCCCCAGTCAATCCCACACTCACGCCACCAGGCTGCCCACGACTCGCTCGAGACCGCCGCAGACAGAGCCAACTCCGGCGATCGATTCAGGTGAGCCCCGTGCGCCCCTTCCCCTCTGGATTGTTCGAGACAATTAGTAATCCTCTTGCGCACCTCCTAACCACAACAGAGCATCCTATACTGCCCCAGGTCGCCGTGTTCGCTTGACGCCGAAAGCACCCGACGACCACCCCAACTCCGGTGATCAATCTCAGTAAGTCCTGAGCGCCCCTTGCTTTCTTATTCACCCGAGCGTGTTCGCAATTGTCCTGCGCATCTCCTAAATCCGTTGGTTCGTGTTAGGGCGACGCAGAACCTCGGCAACGACTCCGACAACATCCACCCGACGCCAGACGCAACTCCGACGAGATCCAGAGCCCATCTCCGAGCGCCCCTCCACAAACCAGTACCGCGACAAGCTTCAGCATGTCTGCGCGAATCTGGTAAGCATCGTCCTGCTTCCTGAGGCTATGTAGAACGCCGGCGCCGCCGTAGTCAGACGCGCCGCCAAATTGTGGTTTGGTAGTTAGGTCCGTTGGATCTGCATCGTAGGGCTAGGATAGATCCTGAGCGAAGAGGTACGCGCGTGTCTGAGCCGCCAGATTTCATTTAGATCGTGCGGTCCGCAGCGCTCGATCCGCACGAACCGGTACGCGCCAGTGAGGTTGTGACGCGTGGCGGGATTTAATTCAAAAACAGAATTTAAAACCTAATTTAGATTCAAACTTCAAACTGCTATAACTTTTGAATGCCATGTTAGAAATTTACAAACTTTATACCGTTGGATTCAGTGAAACAAGACCTTTCTGAATATCCAATTTGTTTAACAGATAGTAACCATTAAAATGACTTTATTTGTGGAATCATATTTAAAGCTATTTTGAGTATAGATTTGTTTTGGTAATTGGTTTTAAAGTTAAATAAGTTTGTTTTGGCAAATTTTGTGTCCTGTTATGTTTCAGTATCATGCACATGATTGGTAAAATTTCCAAAATCACCACTTAGTAAAATTCTTGCATGCATGCATTCATATTATTTTTGATTGAATATATTGTGTGAAATTGAATGCTATAATTTTTCTTGTAGATTTTGCTAGTGATTGTGATTGTGAAGAGTGCTACTCTCCCCACTACCAAGGCAAGTGATATTTTCATGAATATTTCTAACCTATGTTTTGTACTAGCATTAGATATTTTGCTTGCATGCTATTTTTGTCTAATGCTAAATTGGGAAATCCTATGTAGATTAGAATAGTAGAATTGCTAGGGAATTCTCCCTATGATAAGTTGCCATGCCTAGCTTAGCCTAGCTATATAGCAAACAAGGGTTGGTGAAAATCTACACTTACCATGATGGAAATATTTCTAAGTCATGAGACTTATATTTTTTTTAATAAAACCACTAAGTTAAATGAACCTCCTGGGTGGAATGGAAAAATGGGTTATGTTGAGTGGTTACACAAGGCCATGGACTTGGGTTGTGTATCTCACTTGTGGTAAGCCACCCAGGCACAAAGGGATTTGGAGGCCAAGTGTTGAGAAAGCTTACAGTGCAACCACTTGGCAATATGGGTTCTGCCTTGATCATATAGGTTGCTAGAACTTAGTCATTTGGACAGTTGGTGGTAGATGGGATGATAGGTTGGAACGCGTCCATTTGACTAAGGAAAGGCTTCTGAAAGGTCCTGTCTTTGGAAACCAAGTCTGGTGGGGAAAGTGCACAACCTCTGCAGATGGAAAACCTAAGTACTTAGCCTAGTCCAAGGCAATGGACACTTTTGAGCATCAAGACATGGAAGCTACAAGAATCTCATCACTCCAACTTCTAAGTAAAATTTATGGGTGAACAAGGGTGAAGGACCCCAATGTCTATTGGTGGTTCTTTGGGAATGTTTTTGACAAAGAAAACTTAGTGATTTCAACTAATAGGAAAACTTATTTTCAAGCAAAGCAAGCCAAGATACACTTAGCCAAAATGCATATAGTAATATAGCCCACTTAAAAATACTAAGGTATCACTTGCCAATACTATTCCAAAGTATTGACCCTCTGTGGATGTAACTTGTGACGTTGCAGGTTACTCCGATGATGAATAGGAGTCATGAGTCTACACTCAACATGCTTGCCTGTGGCACATGAAGATGAAGACTTGTGTTTATTTGCTTATTCCTTAAACTCTTGTATTAGGCCTATGGCCCTGAGTTGTAAAAGACTATGTTTTATCTCTGGAATGAATGTAATAAACGACCTTTGTATCTGTGTACTTCATCTTAAACTGTGGATGCTAGCATTGATCCAGGGACTAGCATTGCAATCACAGGGATCCTTTCCTTTATAAAGGAGGGGTCTAACAGATGGTATCAGAGCACTGTATTGCCTGTAGGACTATGACCCTAGGATTGAAAACTACTAAGGAAAAAATTTTCAACCACTTCTACACTTGTCTATTCCTCTCGTAAAACTTTTCTAATCTTTTCATTCTCAACTCCATTTGTAGATGAACTCCATCAATGAAGCCGTGAAGAAAGGACCACTCATGACCATGACCTTGGAGTGTGAAACTGAGTTTCCCAATATACTCAAGGACCTCATGGTAGCAATGGAAGCACATGGTGCAGCTGTGTACAAGGGCTTTCCAGTGATGGATGAAGGAGTGGAGTATTGGTGGGTGCAACTTCACTTGTACAAAAACAAGGAAGACAACCACAAAGAAAGGGGATTCTGCATGTACACCAACACTAAAATGCACACCACATTCTTTGAGTCAGCCAGAGATACAGCTTGGTGGACTATCAAAGAACTAAGTGCTAGAGTCAAGTGCAGAATGCTCAACCTCCAAAAATACTTAGAGAAAGAGAAGGAACTTACCCAAGAGTTGGAAGCCACCAACCAAGAGTTAAGGGGAGATATAATAGACTTAGTGATGGAATCATGTGAGCAAGATAGATGGATTGCCTCTAGGAACATTGTGATAGCCACCAGATCCAGTGAGATAGGCCTATGAGCACACCTTGTTAGAGACCACCATTTATCACCTTATTTTCCCAAAAATGATACTTTAAATAAGTATGGGTATTGATTGATGTAGTGGACCTATGTATGCATGACTTGTGTAAGGATTGAATTCCATGGATATGTATGAATGTTTGTCTTGATTTACCTTGAATTGTGTTGTTCTAACTTTTTCATCCTTATAAATAGATGCATATTGCCATCAGCACTGTTGAGGAGTTCCGGGTTACTCGTTTCGGACCTCGTATCATTGAGCTTACCACTTTGCTCGATCTCCCTCTTCCCACCATCACGGTGTATCCACTCACCAAGTTCGAGAGGAAGGACCTCTGGGGCTTCAAGGTGAACCAGCCAGGACGCCAGACTGAGCCTACTATAGAGGCCATCGTCTTCAAGCTGATGCACGACGACAGGGAGAGAGGCATGGAGGTAGTTATGCAGGACCTGATAGGATGTTTGTTAGGCCGTCACTCCCGACAGGTTAGGGGCACTCACTTTCACGTCTTCGGAAGGCGTGATGTTGATGGAGAGTCCATCGACTTTGAGGACGACTCGAGGGACACGGCAGAGCCGATACGTCTCTATCTCCAGGACTTAGAGACTCTCCTCAGGCACGTGGACACGGATAGGACGAACGTCATGCTTGGCAATGACGAGCTTCAGGTACAGCTACGCGAGAAGGACAAGCTTTTCGCACAGCAGGATGAGATGATCAAGGAAATGGAGACAAAGTTCGAGGCCCAGGACCGCAAGTTCAAGAGTCAGGAGAAACGCGTCCAGGATAGGAACAAGAAAATCCGGGACATGACCGAGGAACTGAAGTCCAAGGACTTCGAGCTTGAGCAGCAGCAGATGGTTATTGAGAGGCTTCGCTCCCAGAAGAGGGCTCTCAAGGCCAAGGTCGATTCCTTGACCACTACGATTGAGGAGAACAAGACCGCGATGGAGAACGCAGGTCTTACCTTCGTCGAGGAGGAGATTGATGCTGATGAGTAGACTTGATTACTAGTTTATCTTTCATATTCGTACTTGTTATGGTGAACTTATTATTGGACCATCCGACATGTGGATGGCTTGCCACTTGTGTGTTTTACTTCATGAGATTATTATGTGGTTGTTGAACTTTTATTCTTATGTTGCTTGCTATGTGTTTGATTATGATGTATTGTGCATAAAACATCTATGGGTATCTCATTCTTATCTATTTGAACAAACCACAGATGCCTCCCCGTCGCGCAAACCCCAACCCCAACAACATCACCCCGGAAATGCAACAAATGATGAATGCACAAACACAGCTTATGCAAATGATGACAACATTCATTCAAAACCAGAACAACAACAACAATAACAACAACAACCCCAACAACAACAACAACAACAACAACCCTCCGGGTTTTGATATGCTCACCAGATTTCTGCGTCTGAGGCCAGCAAAGTTTTCGGGAACCACTGATCCCATGGTAGCCAATGACTGGCTACGTTCTGTGAACAAGGACTTAGTGACCATGGGTTGCACGGATGCTGAAAAAGTCAGGTTCGCAGCACATTTGTTGGAAGGACCAGCCGCCACATGGTGGGACAACTTCCAAATCACCACTCCTATTGATGAGGTGACTTGGGCTATCTTTGAAGATGGATTTCGCACTGCTCATATCTCATCAGGAATGATGAGTCTGAAAAAGAAAGAGTTTCACAACCTGAAACAGCGCCACCGTAGCGTGGCTGAATACATAGAAGAGTTCAACAATCTGGCGCGCTATGCACCGGATGAGGTTGACACTGATGCAAAAAGAAAGGAAAAATTTCTGGAGGGTTTGAATGATGAGCTGAACCTACTGTTATGCAGCATATGTTCCAACTTATCAGTCTTTGTGTGACAAGGCTACTATTTTGGAAAGTAAATTGAAGCAAGTCGAGAGTAGGAAGAGGAAACACTCCGACAAGCACAGCTCGGGATCGTCTCACAAACGATCTCACTATGATGACAGTGGCAGCTCAGGATCCCATAAGCATGGGAAATTCAACAAGCACCACAACCACAACCGTCTTGACAACAAGCATCACCGCGGTCATGACAATGACAAGTATAAGAACCACAAGAGTGGACATAAGAGCCACCACAGTGGAAATGGTAGTGGAAGTGGAAGTCAGCATGTTAAAAAGGACATCAGTCAAGTGGAGTGCTTCAAATGCAAGAAGCTGGGGCACTATGCTAATGAGTGCCCTGAGAAGAAAGTGGAAGGACCTAACAAGCCAAATCCTTTCCAGAAAGGACAGGTTAACCACATCAATGTGGAGGAGGTCTATGAGGAGCCTGATGCCGTTGCTGGTAAGTTCAGACTCAATTCAATTTCAGCATTTGTACTCTTTGATACCGGTGCATCTCATTCATTCATATCAAAAGCATTCGTTGAAAGAAATGAACTACCGGTAGAAACCATTGGGTGTCCTATAAGAGTAAGTTCTCCGGGTGGAGAAATGATAGTAAACTCAGGATGTCATGACTTAGTCATAGAGTTTGGGAAACATAAGTTTCCAGTGAACCTAATAATTCTGAATTCCCAAGGATTGGATGTGATTTTGGGAATGGATTGGATGGCTAAGTATGAGGGAGTATTAGATTGTGCCAATCGTACAGTTTCACTCACCACCCCAGAAGGGAAAAGAATAAAATTCAAGTCAAACTTTGAACCCAGAGGAAGCAAGCTGAATTCTCTTAAGGGGGTTAGCATGGACAGTGTGCCAATTGTGTGTGAGTATCCGGATGTATTTTCGGAAGAATTACCAGGGATGCCACCAGATAGATATGTGGAGTTCCTGATAGATTTGGTACCAGGTTCTGGACCAATAGCTAAGAGACCGTACAAAATGTCAGTTGATGAACTGAAAGAACTCAAGAAGCAGCTAGGAGAACAGTTGCAGAAAGGGTTTATTCAACCAAGTTCTTCATCTTGGGGAGCCCCAGTATTGTTTGTGGAGAAGAAGGATAGAACACAAAGATTATGTATTGACTACCGTTCTCTCAACGAGGTGACCATCAAGAACAAATATCCCTTGCCAAGAATCAACGACTTGTTTGATCAGTTAGAAGGAGCATGTGTGTTCTCGAAGATTGATCTTCGGTCAGGCTATTTTCAACTCAAGATAAGAGAGCAAGACATACCTAAGACAGCATTCACCACAAGGTATGGATTGTATGAGTACACTGTGATGCCTTTCGGTTTAACCAACGCTCCAGCATACTTCATGAATATGATGAACAAGGTATTCATGGAATTCCTTGACAAGTTTGTGGTCGTTTTTATCGATGACATCTTAGTCTACTCCAAGAGTAAGGAAGAACATGAAAGACACTTACGCTTGATACTTGAAAAGTTAAGAGAGCATAAACTTTATGCCAAATTCAGCAAGTGTGAGTTTTGGTTAGAGGAAGTTGGTTTTCTTGGTCATGTTATGACAAAGGATGGTGTGGCAGTGGATCCTGCCAAAGTTTCAGCGGTGACCGAATGGGAATCTCCCAAGAATGTGAAAGAAGTTCGTAGTTTCCTCGGCTTAGCAGGTTACTACAGAAGGTTCATTGAAAATTTCTCGAAAGTTGCTAAGCCAATAACAGAATTGCTAAAGAAGGACAAGAAATTTGCTTGGTCTGAAGGTTGTGAAGTCAGCTTCCAAGAATTGAAGAAGAGACTTGTAATAGCACCAGTGTTATGTCTGCTAGATTTGGAAAAGGATTTCCAAGTATATTGTGATGCGTCTCATCAAGGTTTGGGTGTCATACTTATGCAAGATGGTAAAGTCGTAGCCTATGCTTCGAGACAACTCAAAACTCATGAAGTAAACTATCCTACTCATGATTTGGAGTTAGGCTCTGTCGTCCATGCACTCAAAACATGGAGACATTACCTTTTGGGTAAGCGGTGTGAAGTGTTCACCGATCATAAAAGCTTGAAGTATATCTTCACCCAGAAAGAAATCAACATGAGACAAAGGAGATGGCTAGAACTTATTAAGGATTACGACTTAAGTTTGCAATACCACCCCGGTAAAGCGAACGTAGTAGCCGATGCTCTAAGTCGTAAGACGTTTGTAAATGGCCTTACCAAAGGGGAATTGCCAGATGACTTGTGTAAGCAATTCAAAGAACTCAGATTGGAGATTGTGCCAGAAGGACATCTCATGTCCTTAGATGTTCAACCCACTTTATTGGACAAGATCCAAGAAGTTCAGAAGACTGATAAGGAAATTGAAAAGATTGAGGAAAATATAAGTCTAGGGAAAGCTAAGAGTTTCCATATAGACGAACAAGGTACCTTATGGCACGGGAAACGTATTTGTGTTCCACAAGATCCGGAGTTGCGAACGATTCTACAAGAGGCTCACAACTCTCCGTATTCTATTCACCGAAACACCAAGATGTACATGGACATGAAAGAAAGATTTTGGTGGAACAATCTCAAAGGACATCGCGAACATATTGCTTTGTGTGATGTGTGCAGAGTAAAAGCGAGCATCGAAACCAGCAGGTTTGCTTCAACCAACGCCTATTCACGAATGGAAGTGGGAAAATATTGGTATGGATTTCATTACCGGATTACCAAGGACCAGGTCGGGGTATGATTCCATATGGGTGGTAGTGGATCGCCTAACTAAAGTGGCTCATTTTATACCCGTGAAGACAACTTATACAAGTGCCAAGTTAGCAAAAATCTACATGAGCAGAATTGTATGCCTTCACGGTGTGCCTAAGAGTATTGTGTCAGATAGAGGAACACAGTTCACTTCTCACTTTTGGAGACAGCTTCATGAATCTTTGGGAACGAGGTTGGAATTCAGTACTGCCTTTCATCCTCAAACGGATGGACAAACAGAAAGGACTAACCAAATTCTTGAAGACATTTTGAGAGCCTGTGCTTTAGACTATGGAGCAAGTTGGGATGAAAGCTTGCCTTGCAGTTCTCTTACAACAATAGTCATCAAGCTAGTATTGGAATGGCACCATTTGAGTTACTCTACGGAAGGAAATGTACCACCCCATTGCTATGGAATGGTGTGGGCGAGAGAAGTTTATTTGGACCTGATCTCATCAAAGACGCCGAAGAGAAGGTCAAATTGGTTAGGGACAGGTTGAAGGTAGCACAGTCCCGACAGAAAAGCTACGCAGATTCTAAGCGTAGAGAAGTCACCTACGAAGTTGGAGATAGGGCTTATCTCAGGGTATCACCACTCCGTGGAGTGAAAAGATTTGGAGTCAAGGTAAAGTTGGCACCAAGATATGTTGGGCCATTCAAGATTCTAAGTTGCAAATGAGAAGTTGCATATGAAGTTGAATTGCCTGGATCCCTATCAGATGTCCATAATGTGTTTCATGTGAGTCAGCTTAAGAAATGTCACCCAGAAATGGAAGAAACTTCTCTGAAGGATACCATACCTTTGGAAGAAGTCCAACTAGAAAGTGATCTCACCTATGAGGAAAAGCCTGTCAAGATTCTTGAGACCGCAGAAAGAGTCACAAGGACAAAAACTATCAAGTTTTGCAAAGTACAATGGAACCATCATTCAGAAGAGGAAGCAACATGGGAAAGAGAAGATGATGTTCGGAAAGACCACCCTCACCTATTTGCTAGCCAATCTGAATCTCGAGGGCGAGATTCATCTTAAGGGGGTTAGATTTGTAACATCCCTAAATTTATATTCCAAAACTCATTCATATCATCTAAGCATTCATCATCATTTAGGGTTCTTCTCAAAAACAGAAGCTTGTGCTATGATTTCATGTGAGTAAATTTCACTCATTAGGCCATCACCTTTTGAAACTTAAATGTTAAGGAACTTGTTTGCTTGCCCCACTATTGGAAAGATTAGGTGTAAAAGTTTAACCAAAATTTTCAAATTAGAAATAATTTCAAAACCTCTATTTTCAAACATTTGCAAATTAGTGCTAAGTCTCTGGTTGTTTGAAATCCAAGTCTAAACCAGCCTTTGCAAGGCAACCCCATGAGCTTTGACTCATTTCTGAGACCAAGTCACCCCTGCAAAACCTCAGAAAGTTTTGAATTCAAATTTATTTTGAAACTAATTGAAAACCTAATCAGAAAATCGAATGAGAAAAAGAAAAAGACTAAACAAAGGAAAAGGGCCGAGCGCTAGGAAACTGGCCCAGCAGAGGATCGAGCACAACTAGCCCACCCGGGGATTTCTTTTTCTTCTCTCACGCGCAAAGACGCGTTGCTCACCAGACGGACCCCACCCTCATTTCGCACACGACGCTGACGAGCAGGCCCTGTCCATGCTGTCATCGTCTTCCCCAAACCACGCCCGCGACCACGTCACCGCTGCAGTCACTGCCGGTAATGGCGCGGCTTAATTGGGGCATTAAAACACAGGCGTTTCCTGTCGAGGCACCGGCTATAAGATCCCCACTTCCCCACGATCATTTTCCCCCAGTCAATCCCACACTCATGCCACCAGGCTGCCCACGACTCGCTCGAGACCGCCGCAGACAGAGCCAACTCCGGCGATCGATTCAGGTGAGCCCCGTGCGCCCCTTCCCCTCTGGATTGTTCGAGACACTTAGTAATCCTCTTGCGCACCTCCTAACCACAACTGAGCATCCTATACCGCCCCAGGTCGCCGTGTTCTCTTGACGCCGAAAGCACCCGACGACCACCCCAACTCCGGCGATCAATCTCAGTAAGTCCCGAGCGCCCCTTGCTTTCTTATTCACCCGAGCGTGTTCGCAATTGTCCTGCGCATCTCCTAAATCCGTTGGTTCGTGTTAGGGCGACGCAGAACCTCGGCAACGACTCCGACAACATCCACCCGACGCCAGACGCAACTCCGACGAGATCCAGAGCCCATCTCCGAGCGCCCCTCCGCAAACCAGTACCGCGACAAGCTTCAGCACGTCTGGGCGAATCTGGTAAGCACCGTCCTGCTTCCTGAGGCTATGTAGAACGCCGGCGCCGCCGTAGTCAGACGCGCCGCCGCCAGTTAGCGCCGCCAGCGCCGCCAGATTGTGGTTTGGTAGTTAGGTCCGTTGGATCTGCATCGTAGGGCTAGGATAGATCCTGAGCGAAGAGGTACGCGCGTGTCTGAGCCGCCAGATTTCATTTAGATCGTGCGGTCCGCAGCGCTCGATCCGCACGAACTGGTACGCGCCAGTGAGGTTGTGACGCGTGGCGGGATTTAATTCATAATTTAAAACCTGATTTAGATTCAAACTTCAAACTGCTATAACTTTTGAATGCCACGTTAGAAATTTACAAACTTTATACCGTTGGATTCAGTGAAACAAGACCTTTATGAATATCCAATTTTTTTAACAGATAGTAACCATTAAAATGACTTTATTTGTGGAATCATATTTAAAGCTATTTTGAGTATAGATTTGTTTTGGTAATTGGTTTTAAAGTTAAATAAGTTTGTTTTGGCAAATTTTGTGTCCTCTTATGTTTCAGTATCATGCACATGATTGGTAAAATTTCCAAAATCACCACTTAGTAAAATTCTTGCATGCATGCATTCATATTATTTTTGATTGAATATATTGTGTGAAATTGAATGCTATAATTTTTCTTGTAGATTTTGCTAGTGATTGTGATTGTGAAGAGTGCTACTCTCCCCACTACCAAGGCAAGTGATATTTTCATGAATATTTCTAACCTATGTTTTGTACTAGCATTAGATATTTTGCTTGCATGCTATTTTTGTCTAATGCTAAATTGGGAAATCCTATGTAGATTAGAATAGTAGAATTGCTAGGGAATTCTCCCTATGATAAGTTGCCATGCCTAGCTTAGCCTAGCTATATAGCAAACAAGGGTTGGTGAAAATCTACACTTACCATGATGGAAATATTTCTAAGTCATGAGGCTTATATTTTTTTTAATAAAACCACTAAGTTAAATGAACCTCCTGGGTGGAATGGAAGAATGGGTTATGTTGAGTGGTTACACAAGGCCATGGACTTGGGTTGTGTATCTCACTTGTGGTAAGCCACCCAGGCACAAAGGGATTTGGAGGCCAAGTGTTGAGAAATCTTACAGTGCAACCACTTGGCAATATGGGCTCTGCCTTGATCATATAGGTTGCTAGAACTTAGTCATTTGGACAGTTGGTGGTAGATGGGATGATAGGTTGGAACGCGTCCATTTGACTAAGGAAAGGCTTGAAAGGTCTGTCTTGGGAAACCAAGTCAGTGGGAAAGTGCACAACCTCTGCAGATGGAAAACCTAAGTACTTAGCCTAGTCCAAGGCAATGGACACTTTTGAGCATCAAGACATGGAAGCTACAAGAATCTCATCACTCCAACTTCTAAGTAAAATTTATGGGTGAACAAGGGTGAAGGACCCCAATGTCTATTGGTGATTCTTTGGGAATGTTTTTGACAAAGAAAACTTAGTGATTTCAACTAATAGGAAAACTTATTTTCAAGCAAAGCAAGCCAAGCTACACTTAGCCAAAATGCATATAGTAATATAGCCCACTTAAAAATACTAAGGTATCACTTGCCAATACTATTCCAAAGTATTGACCCTCTGTGGCTGTAACTTGTGATGTTGCAGGTTACTCCGATGATGAATAGGAGTCATGAGTCTACACTCAACATGCTTGCCTGTGGCACATGAAGATGAAGACTTGTGTTTATTTGCTTATTCCTTAAACTCTTGTATTAGGCCTATGGCCCTGAGTTGTAAAAGACTATGTTTTATCTGTGGAATGAATGTAATAAACGACCTTTGTATCTGTGTACTTCATCTTAAACTGTGGATGCTAGCATTGATCCAGGGACTAGCATTGCAATCACAGGGATCCTTTCCTTTATAAAGGAGGGGTCTAACATCTTCTGTGAACGAAGCCTCTCAATCACACCCTGCTGATGCTCGAGCTCGAAGTCCTTGGCCTCTAGTTCTGCAGTCCTCTCTCGAATCCTCTTGTTCCTATCTTGGACTCTTTTCTCTTGACTCTTGAACTTTCTATCCTGACTCTCAAACTTGGCCTCCATTTCCTTGACTATCTCATCTTGCTCCGCGAAGAGCTTGTCCTTCTCACGAAGCTGCACCTGAAGTTCGTCATTGCTAAGCATGACGTTGGTCCTATCAGTGTCTAGTTGCCTAAGAAGAACCTCTAGGTCCTAGAGGTACAGACGAATCGGCTCTGCCGTCTCTCTAGCAGTATCCTCGAACTCAATAGCCTCACCGTCCTCGTCACGTCTACCAAAGGCGTGGAAGTGAGTACATCTAATCTCCCGAGAGTGTCTCCCCTAGCAATCACCCAAGTAAATCCTGCATGACTACCTCTAGGCCTCTCTCCTTTTCATCATGCATAAGCTTGAAGGTGATAGCCTTCGTGGCTGGCTCAGTCTGGCGTCCTGGCTGAGTAACCTTGAAGCCCCAAAGGTCCTTCCTCTCAAACTTGGTGAGGGGAAGCATCATGATGCTAGGAAGCGGAAGATTGAGCATACTAGTGAGCTCAATAAGACGAGTGCCAAAACGAGTTCCCTTGAACTCTTCGGCCGTGCTGATAGTACCATTAGGCATCTATTTTATAAGATAGATAAAAGTTAGATTCAAAATCAACAGATAAACACAATACAAGGTAGCACAAGCATATCATTTGCAAACCAAACACACAAGTCATGGCATACACAAATCCATTACAAGCATCCAATGTTCAACATAACTTAGACAAAAAAAAATTGGAAATAAAATGATAAGTGTGGTGGTCCAACTAACGAAGTATGTTACAACTCTCACTCACTAGACAAAATGGCTATCAAAGCATCCTTAGTAGCCATCTGCCTATCTTGTTCACAAGATTCCCAAATCAAGTCTATGATGTCTTCCCTTAGTTGTTGGTTGGTAGTTTCTAACTCTTGGGTATTCTTCTTTTCTTCCCTAAGGTCATTTTGGGTGTTTAGCATTCTGCACTTGAGTCTTTCACCAAGCTCTTTGATGGCCTTCCAAGCTGCATCCCTTGCAGAATCAAAGAATGTGGTGTGCATCACTGAGTTGGTGACCATGCAGAATCCTGATTCTTTGTGGTTGTCTTCCTTGTTTTTGTACAAGTGCAGTTGCACCCACCAATATTCTTCTCCTTCATCCATCACAGGGAAACCTTTGTACACAGCTGCACCATGTATCCCCATGGTAACCATAAGGTTCTTGAGGGCCTTTGGAAATTCAGTCTCACACTCTAGGGTCATGGTCATGAGTGGTCCCTTCCTTATAGCTTCGTTGATGGAGTTCATCTACAAATAGAGATGAGAAAGAAGAATTAGAATAGTTTACGAGAAGAAAATACAAGTGTGAAAATTGTTGAAATTTTTTCCTTAGTGGTTTCTAATCCAATCCTAGGGTCATAATCCTACAGGCAACACAGTGCTCTGATACCATCTGTAAGATCCCACCTTTATAAAGGTAAAGATCCCTGTGATTGCAATGCTAGTCCCTGGATCAATGCTAGCATCCACAGTTTAAGATGAAGTACACAGAAACAAAGGTCATTATTACATGTCATTACAGAGACAAACATAGTCTTTTACAACTCCATGGCCACAGGCCTAATACAAGAGTTCAAATATTAAATAAGATAAATAAGTCTTCATCTTCATGTGCCACAGGCAAGCATGTTGAGTGTATACTCATAACCCCTAATCATCATCAGAATAACCTGCAACATCACAAGTTACATCCATAGTGGGTCAATACATTGGAATAGTATTGGCAAGTGATACCTTAGTAGAATATTAGCATCTAGATACTACATGCATTTGGCTAAGTGTAGCTTAGGCTTGCTTTGCTCAAAATAGTTTTTACCTATCAGTTGAAAACACTAAGTTTTTCTTTGACAAAACTTTCCCAAGGAATCACCAATAGACATTGGTGAACCTTCACCCTTGTTCAACCACAAGTTTTAACTTAGAAATTGGGATGAGGACATTCTTGATAGTTTCCATGTCTTGTTGCTCAAGTTGTCCAATACCAGGGACATGGCTAAGTACTTAGATTCTTCCATCTACAAAGGTTGTGCACTTTCCCCACAAGACTTGATTTTCACCAAGACATGACCTTTCAGAAGCCTTCCCTTAGACCAAATGGACGCGTTCCAAACCTATCATCCCTCTACCACCAACTGTCCAAATGGCTAAGTTATTGCAACCTATATGATCCAGGCAGAGCCCATAATGCCATGTGGCTGCACTAGAAGCTTCTTAACATTTGGCATCTCAAATCCCTTTGTTCCTGGGTGGCTTTCCACAAGTGAGATACACAAGGTAAACCATATAAATAGGCCTTGTGTAACCACTCAACACAAACCATTCTTTCCATTCCACCCAGGTGTCTCATTCAATTAGTTGTTTTATTAAGCAAAAACACAAGTCAAGGACTTAGAAATATTTCACATAGCATGAATATATAAGCACCCTTGGTTGCTACTATCTAGGCTAAGCATGGCAATGGTAAGCATCTTAACTTAGAGAAATTTCTAACAATTCTACAACTACTAGGATTTCCCAAGGATAGCATATATATACTTATCAAAATATTCATGCAAGTCCTATACAAAATATTCCTAGTGCATAGTTGAAAAATATAGGAATAAAATCATGAAGCACCACTTGCCTTGGTAGTTTGGGGAGTAGCAACAATCTTCGCAACCACAATCACTATTAGCACCAAAATCTACACATAAAATAATGGCACCAAAATCACATAACAAAATATACAAACAAAAATATATGAATGCATGCAAATGCCATGTGATGGTTTTTCTACACCAAACAAGACAAGTGTACAGTACTGAAACACAAACAAGTCCAAGATACTCAAAATAAACTTTATTTGATCTTTAAAACATTTTTCAAACAATTTCTATACTCAAATTAAGCCTACAGAAGTTTCTGCAAAAACAACCATTTTTACAGAGGCAAAACATTAAACACATTGCATAAACAGATAGGATTTTCTCTCATGATTCCAATGATATAAAATTTGCAAAATTTTAACGTGGGGATCAAAAGTTATGAATTTTACAAGTTTGAAACACAAATAGATCTAATTCAGATTTTTAAAACAAAGAACTAGCCACGCGGCAGCGTCTGATTGGCTGATACCATTTTGCATCGGATCACACTCATGGACCGTTAGATCTAACTTAACACGCATGGCTCAGATCGTCACTTACCACTTCGCTTCAGATCTAATCTAGAGCGCTGGATCTAGATCCTACGGCTGCTAATCTATCATGCGACCAAGGATGGGCGACGCTAGCGGCGGCGGTGCGGCGGCGCGGCTCTGTCAGAGAAGTTGCCGGCAATTTAGGTCGCGCGGGGAGGAGTGAGGATGCTTAGTGGGTTCGCGGGGTTGTTGTGGTGCTCGAGGTGGTCGAGGGTCGGACAGGGGCACACGGACTCGGCCGCTATTGCTCGCCGGAGAACCTACTGCCGTCGGTTATGGTCGTTCGTCGTCATTGGCGAAGATATAGACTGCGCCTGGCAAAATGGATGGTGTCATTAGACGCGAACAAGCCTGGCGAACACGTGAGCATCAAAGAGAGGGAAGGGGCGGTTGGAGCTTACAGGGAGAACTCGCCGGAGTGGACGGCAACGAGGTGGTGATTATATAGCCAGAGCAGGGGCGAAGATTACGCGATGTATCAATGCAATTGATCGAGGCAGTGAAGAGGAAGAAACGGTCGGAGGCGACGTGTTCTTGCGCGGGATTTGGGGAAGATGATAATGACGTGGAGGGGGCCCATCGATCAGTGGCTGGGGGGTAGGTTCTGCGCGGGTGGGGAAAGGCAGAGAGAGGAGTCGCCCGGGTGGGCTGCTTTGTCTACTGGGCCGAATAAGTGACGCTAGGCGCCGTTCTGTTTTCTAATCCTTTTTCTTTTTCTAAATCGATTTTCAGGAATCCTTTTCAAATAAATTCAAAAGCATTTGAATTCCAAATCTTTCTGGACTTTTATAAAGTGAAACCAGTATACTTTTGAGTATAAAACCATGTTGTCTCATTAGACTTGCTTGGTCCTTTTGAAAATTCAAAATAAACAGTGTCTTAGCACAAAATTTAATGAAGATATATAAATGGTTTAAAAACCATATTTTGTTTTTGGAAATTTTGTTCAAGCTTTGGAACTCATCAAACAATCCTATGAACACACAACAATGGTTTTAAAACAAATACTCTCTCACCACAGAGTAGCATTGGATCAAAGCTTGTCCACATGAAATAATAGCACCCAAAGTTTCTGTTTCTTTGAAATGACTTTGAAAAAGATCCCTAAATGATTATCCATGCATGGATGATATGCAATCTTTGAAGAAATGATTTTAGGGATGTTACAATATTCTTTGACCCTAATAAACTTGAACCATTGTGTCATCTATGTTGTATATGCTTGCACTTATACGTTGGAATTAGCAGAACCATGTTGTCACGAGGAACGTTTTCAACATTGCACTTGTACTTTGTACTCAGTTGATATCATGCTATTTTGTCTATGGATGTCACCGGTGTGAAATAAAGAGGGAACTTGTAAGTCCATGGAGTATGTATTTTGTATTAGAGAAACGCCTAGGACGCTAGCCTAAGCCATGCCTAATCATGGTGGAAACTTGCAGTATCACCATAGTGAGCTATCTATGAAGCATCCTCAATAAAAATCTATGCATATAGTAAATAAAAATATCACTGAGATGCTCATTGTCTGCTTGCCTTCTCATTTTGGTTATGGGATAGCTCCTATACCATGTGCAAGGGGTACCCCGTTGGCGGTTCTCTATGATATGCATGTACTTACAATGACAAGAACTTACAAGTAACTGAAGTTTAGTAGCATGAGGTGTGGCCCTCGTATTCAAGGGACTTGATATTGCTAACTTATACTTTGTCAATCATATACTCCATCTTTGTTCACTTTAACCTTAATCACTTCAAGATGCTTATGATAGGGGCAATGAGGGCTGAAAGCTAACAAGTACCATAATTTTTGGAAGATCTTTTTGAAACTTGAAGTCCCTTCTTCCCTTTGTGAAGGGCCTTTTTCCACCATTATTTGAGTATCCACCTTCTACCTTTAGGCACCATTAAGAGAGCATAGTTGTCATTCTGTGTGCAGTGTCCCAAAGCTTATTGATTGACGCATATTGTGATATTACTTGTTTTTGTGCTATTTGTTTCTAGTCACCCTTGTGAACTTTGAAGGTGTCCCATGCATATATTTGCTACTCTATGAGGGACAAGCTGATTGCCACTATGTTATGTTTTCTATATGTGAAACAAACAAACGTTTTTCAATGCATGTTATTCATGATCTTTGTTTGTAGACTTTCATGTTGCATTCATAGTTACTATGTCCTATTGTTAGAACTACATCTTTCATGCACATGTTTAGAGTTCTTTGATCCCAGCTTTCAATGTTTACAAATGGTTTGATCTTGGTTTTGATGGTGCATGTCACCTCAA
Source organism: Avena longiglumis (assembly GCA_030063025.1). Classification (NCBI taxonomy): domain Eukaryota; kingdom Viridiplantae; phylum Streptophyta; class Magnoliopsida; order Poales; family Poaceae; genus Avena; species Avena longiglumis. Next base: position 183,122,606 of record CP125974.1, on the reverse strand, counting down.
AAATTATTCTTTTTATCACTTATCTACTCAAGGACGAGCAGGAGTTAAGCTTGTTGATGCTTGATACGTCGGAAATGTATCTATAATTTTTTATGCTCCATGCTTGTTTAGTATCTACTTTGCTTTGCTTTGTCTACACTTTGTGGTGTTTTTATATCTTTTCTGGAACTAACCTATTAACAAGTTGCCACAGTGCCAGTTGCCTGTTTTCTTCTGTTTTTGGTTCAGAAAGGCAGAAAATCAATATTCTCGAAATTGGACGAGACAAAATACAAAGTAAATATTTTACCGTGAGGGACACGAGTCTAGAAAACGAGACGGAGTAGCAATCCAGGGCGGACAAACCCCCCTCGGGCGGCCAGGGGTGGGCCCGCGCTTGGGCAGGGTGTGGCCCTCCTGGTCGCCTCCCTGCCTCGCCTCTTCGCCTATAAGAATCCCCCTATGCAGAAACCCTAAGGACCCAATCAAAACTCCACGAAACCTTCAGTAGCCGCTGGCTCCGTCGTCCCTAGATCGGGGGATCTGAAGTTCTTCTCAGTACCCTTCCAGAGGGGAAATCATCCTGGATGTCGTGGTGGTATCACGGCATATGCCATGGGTAGGCTAAAGTTGGGGCCGATGGACGTGGAGGAATCCGGGGAGGGATGATGCAGTGAAGACCGCACTCGTATGAGCAAAGAGAAATACAATGTATATTGGATTGAAGCTATCAAGTGGGGATAACACCTCCTTCTATACATCTAATCTCTTATAATCTTGCCATACTTGTGGCTACAATCATGCTCCTGGAGCTGTATCTCCTATCCTTCTATCTAGATCTCTCTATGAGAGTGGAGGAAGAGGAAGAAAGGGAGCTCCTAGTGAGCAGAGAGGGGAGGAGCCCTTCGGGCCCTCCTTAGAACGATCCCCCTGGTGCTCCTTATAAAGGGGAGCCCAGGGGACAAAACTTGTTCTCCACGCTTAGCATCTATATAGCATATTCATGGCATCTTCTTAGATGCTCAGCATATGCCTTGGCATCTTTGGAGATGCCAAGGCATATGCCTTAGCATATTCTTAATGCCAAGGGCATATTCTCTGGCATCTTCTTGATGCCAAGGGCATATTCCATATGCCCATGTGCTAGTCTGAGCCATGAGCGTCCCAAGTCTAGCATAATACTTGTTAGTCTTGTTTTGATCCGATGGCGTGTTCTTGTGGTGACCGTGGAGGCACCTGGAGATAAATAACGGGGCGTCTAGGTCATTATAACTCGGCCCAAGTGCTTAGGGCGTAGAGGGAATTCGTCCTGGGAAGGAATTAATCCGGCATAGGGATAGAAAATGGCCCAGCCGAATTACAACTGGCCTGGCCGAAATCTGGTCGTGGCCCAACTGGGTTTCCCCTTATTCGGCCCGAGCTGGTGGCAGCCCAGCCGGGTTCCCCCTTATTCGTCCTGGGCTGGTTGCAGCCCATCCGGCCTATCTGCTCAGCCCAGCCGGGTCATAGAAGGCGGTCCAGCCGGCGAAGGCGGGCCGCCCGTGGCCGGCCGGGTCGAAGGAGATGCCGGCCCACCCGGGTGATTCTGCTACAGCGCGGAGACGAGCTCCCGCGGTGGGCCGAGTACTCTTTACTCCGGCCCACCCGGGCGAGACATGGCACATGTGGGCGTTGAACTTATCGGGCGAGGGAGTTCTGGCGACTTAGACGAGGCTGGCGGGAGTCGCTAGCGGTCCTGGTGACGCGGGCGGGAGCTCCTTGGGTTGATGGCGTTGACCCGAGGTGGGCCGAATCCTGCTCACCTTGGCCCACTTGGGAGATCGATCGGCGATGCAGAGCGGGACGCTGGCGACGTTTGGCGGGGTGGAGGTACTTCGGCGTGCTGGGAGGTAGCGGTGACGTGAGGATGTGGTGGGCCGGCTCAGGTAGCTCGGCCCAACCAGGTAAGCTGTTAACTCGGCCCAATGGGGGCACATATGGTCAGGTAACGTTAATATTAGGCCGAATTAGACATAATTCGGCCCAGTCATGTTTTTTCTTTTTCTCTATTATTTCCTTCTCTTTGTGCCTCATTTCTTTACTCTTATATGTCTATAAAAGTGTCCACTATTCTTAGGAGCTCTCTTTATATCTCAACTCTGGGGTACCGGGGGTCATATCCCCGACATTAGTCCCCGAGGCCATGTGGGATTCGTAGAATCGCTCATGGTCTTTATATTTAAATATCCCGAGTAGTTGTTTTCTGACATATAACTTCTTTGTCATTTATCTCTTTGAACCCCATTGGGTAAGTTATGAGTCTTGGCTCTCTTTGGCACTGCTCTTTTAACCTCATCGGGTAAGTTATGAGCTCTTGCCTTCTTGGGCTTTGCTCTTTTTAACCTCATTGGGTAAGTTATGAGCTCCTGCCTTCTTTGGCATTGCTCTTTGAACCCCATTGGGTAAGTTATGAGTCTTGGCTCTCTTTGGCACTGCTCTTTTAACCTCATCGGGTAAGTTATGAGCTCCTGCCTTCTTTGGCATTGCTCTTTGAACCCCATTGGGTAAGTTATGAGTCTTGGCTCTCTTTGGCACTGCTCTTTTAACCTCATCGGGTAAGTTATGAGCTTTTGCCTTCTTGGGCTTTGCTCTTTTTTAACCTCATTGGGTAAGTTATGAGCTCTTGTCTTCTAGGGCTTTGCTCTTTTAACCTCATTGGGTAAGTTATGAGCTCTTGCCTCCTAGGGCTTTGCTCTTTTAACCTCATTGGGTAAGTTATGAGTTCTGGCCATCTTGGGCACTGCTTCTTTTAACCCCATTGGGTAAGTTATGAGCTCTTGCCTTCTTGGGCTGTGCTCTTTTAACCTCATTGGGTAAGTTATGAGCTCTTGCCTTCTAGGGCTTTGCTCTTTTAACCTCATTGGGTAAGTTATGAGTTCTGGCCATCTTGGGCACTGCTCTTTTAACCTCATTGGGTAAGTTATGAGTTCTGGCCATCTTGGGCACTGCTCTTTTAACCTCGTTGGGTAAGTTTATGAGTCTTGGCCTTCTTTGGCACTGCTCTTTTAACCTCGTTGGGTAAGTTATTACCCGGGTCATCTGATCTGAGTTATCTGACTCAGATCCGAGTTACATGACTCAAATCCGAGTTAACTCATCCTAAATCCGAGTTGCTTTACTCAATTTTGGCTTGCATCCCGAATCTGAGTCTTCTGACTCAAATCCGAGTTAACTCAACTTAAATTCGAGTTCCTTTACTCAAAATTGACTTTATGTCTTAAATCTGAGTCATCTGACTCAAATCCGAGTTAACTCAACCAAAATCCGAGTTAACTCAACTTAAATTCGAGTTACTTTACTCAATTGACTTTATGTCTTAAATCTGAGTCATCTGACTCAAATCCGAGTTAACTCAACCAAAATCCGAGTTAACTCAACTCAAATCCGAGTTACTTTACTCAAAATTGACTTTATGTCTCAAATCTGAGTCATCTGACTCAAATCCGAGTTAACTCAACCAAAATCCGAGTTAACTCAACTCAAATCCGAGTTACTTTACTCAAAATTGACTTTATGTCTCAAATCTGAGTCATCTGACTCAAATCCGAGTTAACTCAACCAAAATCCGAGTTAACTCAACTTAAATTCGAGTTACTTTACTCAAAATTGACTTTATGTCTTAAATCTGAGTCATCTGACTCAAATCCGAGTTAACTCAACCCAAATCCGAGTTAACTCAACTCAAATCCGAGTTATTTCACTCGCCATGATATAGCTTGATTTGGAGTGATGACGATAATTTGTCTTTGATATGGATCCGAGATATAGATCCGAGATTAAGCTTTGGGATATGATAATGGGGCTAACCGCTGAGAGATCTGATTCGAGATGTGGATATGAGATATAGATTCGAGATATGATAAGCTGGCCAATAGTCACCCGAGATATGGGATAATCTGGCAAGATGGTGAGATATCACTCCGAGTCATAACATAACACGGCAACTGTGAACTAAATAAAGCTCCGGCCTGAATCAGCGATATGATTAGTACGCCGAGTCTGAATACCAATCCGAATTATAATATACCCTGGCAAGTTGAATCAAATGTTAGTATGAATCAGAGACAATCTACTGAGCTGAGTTAAAGGTCAATTCAAAGCATAAACAAATTGACTTCAAGTTATTTTTGAATCAATATTAAGCTGGCTGGTAAGCTGAGTTAGAGGACAAACCAAAGCATAAATAAACTAACTCAAAATCTACCGGAATCACAAATAAGATGATTCAACTTATGGCCGAGTTAACGGAAATGCTGGCTAGCGAGCTGAGTTAATGGGTAATCCAAAACATAAACTAAATGACTCAAAATCTATCTGAATCACAAATAAGATGATTCAACTTATGGCCGAGTTAACTGAAAATCTGGCTGGAGTATAGATCTAAATCAACATAATGCTCTCTTAATCTAAAGGTGCCTCTACGGTTAAGTCATAGTCCCCGGGTTGAGTTATTCTCTCCCAGGGATGAAGGGTTGAGTCTAGGTGACTGAGTTACCTGGTACTTACAGCATACCTGGAGAAGTGTTTAGGTGAGTCTTGCTAGGTCATACTTGCCCTGCTGAGTTAGCTAGTACTTACAGTAAGCTCGGAGTAGTGCTTGAGTTCTTGCTGAGTCTTTCCTGCTTTGATGAGTTAGACTTGGAGATTCTCTGTGCTTACTCTTTGTTCTCTGTTGACTTGGTGAAGCTGAATGAGCCCTGTGAGGAAGAAGTTGATGAAGATGCTCCCGTCCGGATGGAAACCCAACCAACGCCACTAGAAGGCCCCACGGTGGGCGCCAAATGTCGTGGTGGTATCACGGCATATGCCATGGGTAGGCTAAAGTTGGGGCCGATGGACGTGGAGGAATCCGGGGAGGGATGATGCAGTGAAGACCGCACTCGTATGAGCAAAGAGAAATACAATGTATATTGGATTGAAGCTATCAAGTGGGGATAACACCTCCTTCTATACATCTAATCTCTTATAATCTTGCCATACTTGTGGCTACAATCATGCTCCTGGAGCTGTATCTCCTATCCTTCTATCTAGATCTCTCTATGAGAGTGGAGGAAGAGGAAGAAAGGGAGCTCCTAGTGAGCAGAGAGGGGAGGAGCCCTTCGGGCCCTCCTTAGAACGATCCCCCTGGTGCTCCTTATAAAGGGGAGCCCAGGGGACAAAACTTGTTCTCCACGCTTAGCATCTATATAGCATATTCATGGCATCTTCTTAGATGCTCAGCATATGCCTTGGCATCTTTGGAGATGCCAAGGCATATGCCTTAGCATATTCTTAATGCCAAGGGCATATTCTCTGGCATCTTCTTGATGCCAAGGGCATATTCCATATGCCCATGTGCTAGTCTGAGCCATGAGCGTCCCAAGTCTAGCATAATACTTGTTAGTCTTGTTTTGATCCGATGGCGTGTTCTTGTGGTGACCGTGGAGGCACCTGGAGATAAATAACGGGGCGTCTAGGTCATTATAACTCGGCCCAAGTGCTTAGGGCGTAGAGGGAATTCGTCCTGGGAAGGAATTAATCCGGCATAGGGATAGAAAATGGCCCAGCCGAATTACAACTGGCCTGGCCGAAATCTGGTCGTGGCCCAACTGGGTTCTTATTCGCCCGAGCCGTGGTGGTTCCCCTTATTCGCCCCGGCTGGTTGCAGCCCATCCGGCCTATCTGCTCAGCCCAGCCGGGTCATAGAAGGCGGTCCAGCCGGCAGCAGTGCGCTGGCCCGTGGTGGGCCGGCCGGGTCGAAGGAGATGCCGGCCCACCCGGGTGATTCTGCTACAGCGCGGAGACGAGCTCCCGCGGTGGGCCGAGTACTCTTTACTCCGGCCCACCCGGGCGAGACATGGCACATGTGGGCGTTGAACTTATCGGGCGAGGGAGTTCTGGCGACTTAGTAGGTCAAGGGAGTCGCTAAGCGGTGACGCGGGCGGGAGCTCCTTGGGTTGATGGCGTTGACCCGAGGTGGGCCGAATCCTGCTCACCTTGGCCCACTTGGGAGATCGATCGGCGATGCAGAGCGGGACGCTGGCGACGTTTGGCGGGGTGGAGGTACTTCGGCGTGCTGGGAGGTAGCGGTGACGTGAGGATGTGGTGGGCCGGCTCAGGTAGCTCGGCCCAACCAGGTAAGCTGTTAACTCGGCCCAATGGGGGCACATATGGTCAGGTAACGTTAATATTAGGCCGAATTAGACATAATTCGGCCCAGTCATGTTTTTTCTTTTTCTCTATTATTTCCTTCTCTTTGTGCCTCATTTCTTTACTCTTATATGTCTATAAAAGTGTCCACTATTCTTAGGAGCTCTCTTTATATCTCAACTCTGGGGTACCGGGGGTCATATCCCCGACACTGGAGGCCTTCTCTCCGGTATGAAGAGTGAGTAGTTCCACATTGGACTATGGGTCCATGTAGTAGCTATATGGTTGTATCTCCTCCTTGTGCTTTCATGTATAGATCTTGTGAGCTCCGTTCATGATCAAGATCTAATCTATTTGTAATCATGCATGTTGTGTTTGCGGGGATCTGATGGATATTGCGATTACTATGTCAGATTGATTAATGGTTTTGTCTATTTGATACTATCATGTCTGTGTTGTTTGTGATCTTGCATACTCTCCGTTGTTAGTAGCTATCTTGGACGAGTAGTTGCTAGTGACTGCAAGAGGGGGTATTTATGCTCAATGGTGGGTTCATGCCTCTAGTTTCCAAGGGAAGTGACAGAAATCTCTTCGGTTGTATATGTGATTTTGCTACTAGGGAGAAAAAAACGGTCTCTTGTTCATGGAACAAGTGGATTGTTTACCTTACACACTTTGCTTAAAGCAGTTGTCTGTTGCTTGCAACTTAATACTGGAGGGGGTTCGGATGATAACCTGAAGGTGGACTTCTAGTCATAGATGCAGTTGGATGGCGGTCTATGTATATTGTTGTATTGCCCAAGCGAATCTCCTAGGATCTTTTGCCTGGTATTGCATTGTTATGCCTTGCTCAGTTCCGGTCAATTTCCCTGCGGTAATTTGTGTACCCTTCATGCCATGTTGTTTATCTAAGGAGAGCACCTCTAGTGAACTATGGACCCTGGTAAAATCTTTACCATTGATACATCTTTTAATGTTACTTGTTTACTTGCTGCAAACCATTACCTTCAGCACCATACGTTTAATCCTTTGTTACAACAAACCAGTGAGCTTGACAACCTCACTGATTCGTTGGGGAAAAGTCTTGAGTTTGTGTTGTCCAGGTCTCCGCGTTGCTTGCAACACCTGTGTGACGTTTCCTTCCTCCTACTAGTTTGATAACCTCGGTTTCTTACTGAGGGAAACTTGCTGTTGTGCTGCTTCACACCTTGCTCTTGGGGTTCCCAACGAAGCACTCCTACATCAACTCAACGCTGCATCACTTTCCATCACGAGACTTACCCATGATGAAAGGAGCAGCAGTGAACAATAATAGAGCCAAGTGAACTTACAAATAAAGCTATGCTCCCTGGCAACAGCGCCATAAAATAGTCTTGATGACCCACAAGTATAGGGGATCGTAACAGTCTTCGAGGGTAGTATTACCCAATTTATTGATTTGACACAAGGGGAGCCAAAGAATACTTTCAAGCCTTAACAACTAAGTTGTAAATTCAGCTGCACCTGGAAATAGTTCTTGCTCACAGAATTTTATCAGTAGCAACAGTTTGTAGTAGCAACAACAAAGCAACAGCAGCAGCAAAACAGGAGCAATAGTAACAGTAGTAGCAAACAGTAGGATATGAGCGCGGTAGGCATATGGATGGATGGACGGGCGTTGCATGGAGGAGTCTAAACATGTAACTTCAAGATCTAGGGCAATTGCAAATAAATAAGAATAAGCATCCAAGTATTAAACAATCATAGGCATGTGCTCCATATATAGTCATGCGTGCTCGCAATGAGAACTTGCACAACATCTTTTGTCCTGCCAGCACGTTGCAGCGGGGCCTCAAGGGAACTACTGGCAATTAAGGTGCTCCTTTTAATAGATCACCGGAGCAAAGCATTAACACTCCATGAACACATGTGATCCTCACATCACAGCCATACCCTCCGGTTGTCCCAATTTCTGTCACTTCGGGGCCTTTGGATCCGGACAGTGATATGTGTACACAACTTGCAGATAAGATCACAAACAATACTATCATAATGATTCAATAATAAGTTTAGATCTGAGATCATGGCACTTGGGCCCTAGTAACAAGCATTAAGAACACCAAGTTGCAACAAAGTCAAATAGTACTAATAGAGATACTAGGCACCATGCCCTAATAACCTTATTCGATTACATGATAGAACTCGTCCAATCCCTACCATCCCCATAGCCTATAGCGAGGGATTACTCACTCATGGATTGTAACATACCAGTATTAGAGCTTAGAAATAAGCTGAACACAGATGTGTGCATTGCATTCATGCATAGAAAATCCGAATATTTTTTGCTCTTTTGAAAAAAACTTGTCAAAGTGATTGAATCTTCTCTTAACTTGATGGAATTGAAGTAGATCATCAAGTTTACTATGATAAGTTTCAATATGACCTCTGTTAAAACCTTATTTTGGGTAAGGAAGATTTGATCTAAGGGTAGATCAAATGTAATGAAGTTAAACCCTAATACATTACTTAATGATTTATATTTGATCCTTAAGTAATCATATCTTAGTATTCATTACCATCCCTCATGAATACCAAGTTAAGAATATAACCCAAGTAACAAGAATTCAGTAACTAAGTCTTGATCTATCTTATTCTTATCCATTCCTACCATGAACATCATGGTATTTATTAATCACCAAATCCTTATCACTTGTTGAGTAGGAAGGAAATCAAGTCAAGATCATCTACCATATATCTTTCTATCCATATCAATCTTTACCATATCTACTAAACCATATTTTAATATCTGTTGTTCATCAATGTTCAGTAATCAACTATTGATTCACCAATTCTTAACCTATCTATTCTTGATCTATTAACTCTTGTCCTTATCATAGCATTCAAATAGTCCTTTAGAGAAGGAGGTAATAAGAGGTAAGTGGTAATGCTATATTTAAATATCATCTATAGGATGGGAGTGTTGGAAGAGAATTAAATAAATAGGATTGTTGATGGAGTTAACTCAATCCTAAAATGATAGGAGAGTTATTTGGAATATATAATTATATGGTGATAAATAAGATTACAAGGATGAATTCTGAAGAAAGTTACCAGGAGTAATCCTATTGGATCAAGTAGGTATAGTCAATGAATAATATCTCTTAGTTCAATAGAGATAAACAGAAGATAACTATAATACAACTGTAATGTTGTATTGATGAAGCCTTGGTTAGCCAACTGGAAACCTAAACCATAAAGGATCAAAGGATTATAATGATCATGCTTTAGCCACCAAGATTGAATGCTTATATCATGTATAAGTGACATTGATGGATATAACATGATCAAACCCTACTATAGATAAGTTATCCTAGAGTAGTCATTACAAGTCACATTAATATAATGTGAGGTTGGAGTATGAGTTACTGGCGTAAAGTAAATATAAGATAGTATGATTAAGCTAAAGCTAGTATAGTATGGAGTTATTGAAGTAGTGTTATTCCTCTTAAAAGATAGTAAGATTTTAAGGAGAGTAGTTTGATATATACATCTACTGGAGTAATATTAGTGGTGGATGATTAAGGAAGTGTATGAAGGGAGTTAGAAGTAACTACTTGTTGGATTGGAGCTTATCAGCAGTAGAGTAGTTGATATAACCAAGTATGGATATGAGAAGATTACGAAAGCTTCAGTGTCAAGATCATTGGATTTATAAATGGATTTAGAAGTATTAAAGGTGGATAAGATTATTCTTGTGAAGTAAATCTCATCATGTTAGCACATGATGATGAATATGAAGAAGTAGTATATCTAGGAAAGGAATTCCTTAATTAGAAGTCCAGGATTGTGAATTATGGAAGATAGGAATTCTTGGTAAACACTAAATCTTTAACCAAACATAGTATCCATTTCATCTGATTGATCTATCATCTTATTTACACAAAGCTTTATAGGAATATTTTCCTATAGCAAATCACATAAGCATATATTTATCATTTCCAATTGTCATAACCAGATGTGCTTAGGAGTTATCTTTATTAATTATTTCCCATAAGATATTCAGAAAATAACTTTCTATTTTAAAGGGTGATGTCATTAAAGTTCACAAACATAAAGACGATATGTTTACACATTAATCTTTATTCACATCAACAAAAGAATATAACTATATTAAGAACCCTAAACCCTAGGGTAAGCATTTACAATTAAAACCCTAACTCCTATGTTAGTTATAATAAAATATATACCTTGATATCACTTAAACTCATGGGAATAATATTAACCAAATTAATTCCCTAAAACTTTATGTATCATATAATAATGAAGGATCACCATATAAAAGTTCCCTAAAAACTATAAGTTAAAAAGCATCAAGTTTTATGAATAAGTAATATAAAATCCATGGGTTATTAGATAAATAAAATTAATAACAAAGGCCCTTACAAAATATTAAAAAGGAAGTATATATAAAGAAAATAAAAATATATAACATTATTTAGTAAAAGCTCTCAAAATGATACTAAAATACATTTTAGTATTACTACAATCATCCAGCAAATAAATTCTATGAAGAACATTCAAATCAATTGTGCAAATTCAAATCTAAAAACAAAATAGAATATAGAGAAAAGAAAAATAAGCAAAAACAGCTTCTGGTCGCAACCCATCTTTCCCTCTTCTTAACTGCCGCTCAGCGTAGCACTCTTCCTCTTTCCACTCACTTTGCGTCGGCCCAGTAGCAGCCCAACAACCGGTCCGATATGTCCTTCTCTCTGGCTGACTAGTGGGACCGAAGAAGGACTGCGGAGTGACTTCGAAAAACTGCCAGGGGTTTTCCACAAAACAACGTTATTGTCTTCCTCTTCGACTTGAAGCAGCTTGCTGGTGAGTGCTCCGTCGTACGCCGCCATTGATCCGCGATTTGTGCAGTCGCCAACGTCACTCTAGAGGATAAGAACGCCACCGCAAAGCTCCTTCTCATCCTCATCCTCTCCCACTCGCCCTCTCTTCCTCTATGTTTTCTCTCAGAGTCGAAACCCTAGCTCACTAAACCACGCATCATCGTCGGTGGAGGTCATCCCAGAGTCCGTGGCATGGTCGAGTAGAATCGTCGCGTCATCCTCATCATCCCAGGATACTCAATCGAGTCAGGGGAGTTCCAAATCAACGAAATCGAGCCATTTCCTTTCGCCGGTGATCGTCGTAATTCGTGAAGAATAGCTCATCCTGGGGCGCCACCGTCCTCTTCGACTACCACAACCACATCTGGGTGAGTGTACGCATCTCCCCATGCTCTCTAATCTCTCCCTCTCGTCGTGTATCGTCATAGCGCCATAGTCCACCGTCGGCCGTCGCAGTAGGTGGTCGCCGGAGTAGCTCCGGTGACCAAAAGTGGGCGATGCCACCACTGGTAAGTTCGCCTCAGCCTCCTTATTCTAACACAACCCTCCACAATCACGCGCACATGCTCAATCGATCGATCCCATGACGTCAGCATGACGTCATGCCGACGTCATCCCAGCCCAGTCAACACATTTGACCTAGTATGTGCCCATATGACATGTGACATAGCCCAGGGCCCATCTGTCAATGACTATGAGTAGAAGCAGGGCCGGTAACAAATGCATTCACTAACCTGAGGGATGATGTGGCCATTGGACCCACCAGTCAGTGGTTGTGTCTACGTTTAGCTTGGTATAAAAAGTATTTCCTGTTTAGAAAATAAATAAAACAATATACATTCAAACACAAATAAATTCCAGAAATAAAATAAAATGATTAAATCTTAGAAATTTAATAACTTTTGTTTTATAATTCAGAAAAATATGTGTAATATATGAAAATATTTAGAAAAATAAAATCTACAACTTAAAACTATTATCAAACATTATTATGTTAACAGTTTAAATAAATATTATTTAATAGAGATTTTATAAGTAATAAAACTTAGATTATTCATATTTTAATATTGGTAAATGTTAAAAATATAAATAAAATACCCAAAAATCTTAGAAAAATAAGAACTATAATTTAAAACTATAATCATGCATTATTATTTCTCCTAATTAAATATTTGTTATTTTTTAAGTTTTTATAAAATAATAAATCTTATAAAAATCATATCTTATTATTTATAAATCACAAAAATAAATCTAATATACCAAAATGATCACAAAAATAATACCTACATGATAAAAATATAATATTTCATTTTTTAGGTAAATAAAAATTTAAAACGCTTTAACAACTTGAATTTAAATCTATTTCCTTAGTTAATAATTCATATAAGGGTAAATAATAATTGCTAATATTTCTAAAATAAGTAAATTGAGTCCAATAAGTAGTATTAGCCTTAAATACTGATAATATGAAGTCAAAATGCTTCAAAACATTTTAAATACAATTTTATTGAATTATCATTCAACCATAAGTGTAGATTATTTTCTAAAAAGGATTCCGATGAAATTATAAAATCTTCAGGAATAATATTCTCAACTAAATAAAACATTTTCCCTTACTTCAACCACAAGTTTATAAACATACCAAAACACTATAGTGAATCCATAAGTAGTTAAGTAATATTATTTCCTCTCATCTATAAAAAGTTAAATGATTCTATTCCATTATAATGTTAGGAAACCACTACTCAGATAGAAGTAATGTCATTCTTAAATAACTTTAAGGAAATGTTATAAGATGAGAAAGTACAATATCATAAGCATTACACCTTAAATACATCCATGTTCTTAACTTTAGTCTACAAGACTTTAAGTGTAATGCTAAAGACCTTATTATGTGTTTTATAGTTAACTTTGGTCTATTATAATTAAGTCGTAAAGTATCTCAAGTCCAAACTATTCAAGCAAGCACAAACAACATTGACCACATTTGATTAACCACAAAGATTGTTGAGACCTTAGAAAATAAATCTTTTCTTCAAATGTTATTCTTTTTGCCACTTTAATCAACAGGTGACAATTAATCACAGTCACATTACTTTATACTTTACTTGTATATTAAGATTGTTAATACTTAAGTTCCTTATTATTGCCATTACTCTTAAAGTAAAATTTGAAGATAAACAATTCTTATATAAGTAGTCTTTGAGTAGCATACCTCAATAGTATATCTTATTTTTGTATACCATTAGGTTTACATGTTGTTTTACATACACTCACAAGCATTAATAATAAACACATGTGTGAAACTTATCTAAAAGCACAACACATTCTAAAGTAACCATTCCAGTTTTCAAACCCTAGATCAACGTTATCCCCGGGATTCGAGTTTATGAAATTGCACTACATTACTTATGCATAATAGTATCTTGCTTCTTTAAACATTAGTCCTTACTGGACCAATGATGTTGATTTCAGATATTGGATCTTATATTGTCTTGAAGACCGTGAGTGCATAATCTTGCAATCACAAAAGGCAAGTTCACACTTGCTCATGTCCTTTGATTATTTTCTGTAAAATATTTTGCAAATCAAGTGTTGTCATCACTTGCATTCCAAAAAGGTCAGAAAACACTATTTTTGATAATAATATGAACTATTGGTTACTGATCCAGGGTGATCAGCTAATCTATTAAATCTGACAGTTGGAATACCACTGCTCAGGAATATATCATCTAGGACTTAACAACCAATGTCGCTAGTGATTCTTGCGCCGTATATTACGCGTTGACCATGAGATTTGGAATGGGACGGAGAAGTCAGTTGTATCCTTTTCCTTCCGTATGGAGGCAAGACGACCTTAACGTGACGTTTTGATTCCTTGTGCGGATCCAACATATGGGTGGGCACCCTTACGCCCCACACTTTTGGTGTCTAGATTATCTATGAATGGTGTTTAGTGGTATAGTCCATTTAATATGGTACTTGCCAGGGCATCACCAGGTCATAGAGTCTTCGGGAACTCATCAGGGTTTTATCCTGCCCGAAAGGGGGCTTAATGGAGGTGAGCTGGCCCCAAAGGATCGTGCAGACATATGGGGTCGTGAAGAGGGCAGTGATTGGCTTGGATCTTAGGTTGGGCCTCAAACCATGGAAGTTTGAACGGGAACATACTCCCGGTCGTGCAACAAAGCTTAAGATCTCTCATGGGTAAAGTAACACACATCTGCAGAGTGTAAGAACTGTAACTTGTTACTCCCTGTTCCGGGAAGGAGCTGCGAACGCGGCGGGAAAGTAACTCCATGAAAGTTCTGATAAACCCGTGAAGGCTGACGGACATAGTTTTTCAGAATAAAAGCAACCTTTGAAGAAATTCTTACGAAAACTTGCATTGCCTACGACCTATGGTCTGTGGCTGTAGATATAGTGCATCAAATACTCCTTTTCTAGTGAACTTGCTGAGTACGCTCGTACTCAACGTATCTTCTCAACCCTTGCTAGATTCTGAAGCCATTAAGACGACATCTACATCGAGTTATGCTCCAGGAATCATCATCAAAAGCTAAAGCTCTTCAATGAAGTCAAGAAAGTCAACATATACATCAACTCAAATGAAGATGAAGTTACTGATTAGATAGGAATATAATATCTAGCCATAGAACCTATTTCTGTAGCGTATTGCAATAGCAGCAATGCCAGACCATTAGTTAAAATACTAGTCTTAATAGTATGATAGTTTTTAAGTTGTTTATTTCTGATTCTTCTTTGTAAGAAGTTTCTTTCTCTCTCTTTAACCTAGAGTGTTCTCTAGATCTTTTGTAAAGAGTCGAGCTGTAACCTATAGTCATGTCTTGGACCTGCTATGTTTCTGTTGTACCACTCTGAGGGATGTAATACTAGTGAACGGTGTTTCATTGGTGTTATGTCAACGACTATAGTGTACTACATCATGCAGTGGTATGCTGGGTCACCGCATGGATGAAGGAAACATTGATGGTTGATGGAGAGGCGTTGGTGATGATGATGGTGTTGATCCTCCCCAAAATCCCCGTCCCGGCATGGTGCCAGAACGGAGTTTCTGGTTCCGAATCGCGGCTTCTGGTGGTGGCGGCGCAGCGGAACTCTTTCTAGAAAAACGATGAACCCCCGTCAGTTTTTAGGGCAAGAGGCTTCTTATAGGCGAAGAGAGAGGCTGAGGGGGCGCCTAGGCTGGACACACCCCCTCCAGGCGCGGGGTGGGCCCACCCGCGCGGTAGGGGGTGTGGGCCACCCAGGGCTCCCGTCCATCTCGTTCTCTGGCTCTGTGAGTCTTCTGGTGAAGTAGGATTTTTAGCATATTTTCCACGATTTTTCCTGATAGTTGATTTTCTGCACAAAAACTAGACATCAAGGTAATTCTGCTGAAAATAGCGTCAGTCCGCGTTAGTTATATTCAAATCACACAAGTTTAGAGAAGAAACAATAGAAAAGTGTTCGGGAAAGTAGATACGTTTTGAACATATTAGCCACCCGCGGGCGGCACTACGTCGGTGTCGGGCAAGACGACAACGATTTCTCCCAAAAACCCTATCCACCACCCTCGGACGAGCTGTTGCACATGAGCCCCGCGAGGACGAGGCCTCGCCACCACCATAACTTGCTGTCCACGAGTATGCGCCACCACAGTCACGAGGCAACCATTGTCAGATCACCGAGACACCCGTCGCGAGGCCCGCAAAGCAGCGGCGAAAGGTAACTAGAATCGGGCCAGCAGAGCCACCTGCGCGTGGGAGGGAACTACCTCCACTGCCTGGGCGGTAGTCGATCGGATATGACCGCAAACACCCAGTCCCAGTTAGATCCGGCCGGGTCTAGCGGACCCGTGAAGCCCCCGCGGGGGCATACTACTTCCAAGTGGGTCTGGTCGGGCCCGCAAAGTCCGCCGCCACACTGCAACAAGCCCGAACATAGCGGCCGCTGGATCCCTGCACGAGCTACCCTACAACTGCCCGCAGATCAAGCAGAGGGTCAGGCCCGCTAGCCGGCCCTAGGCCCAGATGGAGCCCAAGGGGCCCATGTCTAGGCCAATTGGGGCTGGCCAGCGCAGCCACATCGTTGCCTGCCACCTGTAGCTACGCCGCCGCGACGCCAACTCCCGCCCTCGCCGGACCACGTGGCCCGATCCCAGCGCCAACCGCCGCCGTGGGGGCTCCAGAGAACCACCGCCACCACGACCCCGCAACCACGTCGCCACCACGCCGCCGTGCCCGACACACAACACCGCGCCCCTGCTGGCCGCCGACGCCCGCGCCTCCACGACCTATAGAGGGGGAGAAGGGCCCCGCCACCGCCGGAGCCGCACGGGCTTCGCCCCATGACCCCCTCTGGCGGCGGCGGGAGGGGGAAAGGGGAGGGGAGGGCGGGGTAGCTGCGCGCCGCCGGGAGGCGGCACCGCTCGCGGGAGCGACACCTTCGGTTCTCCAAATGTACCACAGTGTCGTGGGATGCAAAAGAATTTACACCTAGTGTCAGTTAGGGAATTAAAAAAATTCAATGTCAAATAAGAAATCTTATTTGGAAATAGTGTCAAATAAGAAATTCTCTCATGTATATATGGCTACTAAAGATTGATGTGCAGAATTGGAACTCAAATATCAAGCACTCAGTTTTATCTGAAAAATGATACTATGTGTACTGACAGTCGGAGTAGCTTTAGCTTCCTCCCTTGTTGAACTTCTCTGGATTCATCTTGTGGTGTCGGGCGCTAGTGTGATACACTCACGAGGGTCACCACCCCGCGCATATATCATCTGATATAGAGGAAGCATGGAACCGTTGATCCCGTCGTGTACCCGAAAATGTTTATTCAAGACACAAAGAACATGGGGTACACAAGGGGTGGAGGTTGGGGGTTCATCCGCTGTTGGACCATGCTTGAAGCCGTCTCCTCGAGAGCTTCTCAGGAGCATCCGATGTGGTAGGGCTGCACCAAAACTTTGAGCACCATCTTCTCGATCTTTTCCACCGGTTCAAACTCCAACTCAATATGGTACGAGTAGTGATCCTTTAGAAATTATTAGGATTTTTAGGAATGCCAGTCGAAACAAGTGATGCTCCGCCAAGATTGTCGAAGATAGGTCACACTCGATTAACACTTGATGGGAGATCATCAAGGTACCACTTAAAGTAAATTGAAATAAATATATCCAATAGACAATAATAAGATCGTTGTCTAGGAAGTCACTCGCCGAGCGGTACCCAAGGTTTTGAATTTCGGCCGAAATTACCGAAATTTCACCGAAATTCAGCCATTTCGGCCAGGACCGGTAAGAGAATTTACCGAATGAAAACTTTTTAATTTGGGGATTTTTTGTTGAATTATCTAAAATATTTTATATTTGGTAGAATTTTATTTGAAACTCTAAATTTTGGTATAATTTCTGCCAAATTTCGTTTCAAAGTTTAAATTTTAATTCTTGCATTTCATCCGAGATTTGACCGAAATTCACCGAAATAGCCAAATTTCGGCCATTTCGCTCAGGCCCGGTAAAAAACCAAGACCTTGGCGGTACCCTGCCCTCTTCTCCATTGCACTCGTCCTCAGGCGACCGGTGGCTATGGTCGTCTCCTCCAGCCTATCGCTGCAGCCCCGCTTGTTCGCTGCGGCCGTGGTGGACCTGCTTTCCGGCCAGGCCATGATCAGCGGCGTCTCTCTTCGGGAGGGGCAGGACTGGCGCTTAATTGACTCTCCAACTGTTGGAGTATTAGGCATAATTTTTACATTTAATTTTAAAATATAAATTATGACAGCAACAGCTACAATCACGTGAACCTCTATCATACTAGATATATTAATTAACATAAACAGTAGCAAAGTATACGCACTAATATCCATAGTAAAGCAACAGATCGGATAACGGTATACGTATTGATCGGTTGCCTATGAAGTCACTGGTCCAGCGTTTTCCGTCGCCTGTCGAAGAAGTCAGCTGAAAACGATGTGCATGAAGTATGTCTTAACGATCAGCTTGACGAACTTAAGCAGTCGCGCAGAGGGCTTTCGAAAAATCTTATTCTCCCTCTCCCGTACAGGATTACAAAGACGAGTGGTTTTTCTGGAGACCGGCTCTTCCGATCGCCGGTGCACGTTGGCAAGCGAGATGGAGTAGACTACGGTGACGGCGGAAGCAGAGAGGCTGGCAAAACCCTAAATTAGTTCGGTGTTATGTGTTGTGGAAGCCGCACAGGCGTTTATATAGAGTGGCTCGGAAAATCCCGTACAGGACACGATGTGGACTAACCCCATGCACGTCGAGCACGTTCGGGTCGGTTTCAGATAGCCCATGGTCCGGGAGCGATCGAAATCCATTAACTGTTGACACATCTGTTTAACCGCACATATTTTCCTAAGCAGCAAAATAAAACTCGGCTCAACGAGATTCCCGCAACACACGGCACGTGCGCATCGTGACGAGACGAGTGGGCGGACGGGCGGACGAGCGGCGGCATCGTCGGAGAAGGAGCGCGCGTGTAGCTCTCTTATTATCACTCACTTACAAAGTGGTGTAACCCTCCATCTTATAAGATGGTCCAACTCTCCTTCAACTTCCCATGTGAGACTAAACTTTAGCTCCCACTACTTTTGTCACATACATGTGTGCTGCCACCAATTTGGGCCAAATCACATATGGGCTTCCACACACATAGGCTTTGAGATTTAGGGAAAATCTGAAATCACACATGGGTCTAATGATTTAGCCCGTTATTTCTAACAATCCCCCACCAGATCTCAAATACCCATTTGAAGATTTGTCAAACCTTCTACTTGTTTATATACCAGCGTTTCAGTAGAGACAGTTAAGTTAAACTTCCGCCTAGAATTTTGAGCTACGTTTATCAACAACTTGAACAATGGACGAACCTTGAATTGCAAGTTTGGTGCCAATAGATTTTACTCAAAATCATAACTAGTATCTGGCTGCCAGTAGCCTATCCTGTGGGTTGAAGCATATGAGTCATACTCCCTGGTCTCTTCATGAGTTTATTAGAGATCATCCAAATCTCATAGACCGTGACGTTTACAGTCGAGCTCATATAGATGTGTTCTTTCAAGAATGCCCTTGTCACATCCCAAGATTTTCCAAATCTTGTAATGTGAAAAATAAATAAACAAAATAAATAATTGTTGAAATTTAGGGTGAAAAGAAATATTTGTTTCTAAATGGAAACTTAAAATCCCATATTTAACAAACTTGAGTAAAGTTTGAACCCAACTAAAATTCAAATCAAGTGAAATGCATTCTTCATAAATGCATCTGGAAATTTAAACACTTGGAAAATAAACCAAAACTCTAAAACCCTAATGGAAGGAAAACATTTCCAGTTATCTCTAAACCTATGGTTTTGACCCATATAAAAAAAATTCAACAAACATCAGTAAATGATCAAGAATGACAAATAGAAATATTATAAAACCATGGAAATTGGTTTCACTTAATTTGGATCCATAGATAAAATCTCATGAATTTAATAAGATAAGGAAATTGAATTTCCAAAGCTAATAAAGCACCTATCTAGAAATCCGTACCAAATGGTGAGCAAATAATCCTAAGGAGATTTAAAAGGATAAACAAATATCAAATAAGATTTTGCAAATTGGAGTCACCAAGTTTGGATCTATAAATAAAAAATATGGATTTTATAAGTTAAAGAAAGAAATATTAAATAAGGAATATTTAAAGACCAAATTAAATCTTGGCCTAGTCCATAAGCAAATGGAATAATTATAATCCAAATCCAATAATGGATAAAGAATCTTCAAATTATTTAAAAAGGGCATTAACCAAATTCTATCCCTATTTGAATAAAGACAAATATCCAATTTTAAAATGTTTAATAAATCATATTAAAAGTATTCCAAATAATTCAAAGTGAATTATTTGACACCCTAATAAATGATAAAAACTTACTGAAAAGGGTTTTGTGAAAAATTGAAATTAAATAAGGATGAAAAATATATTAGATATTAATTGAATTTAAAGCAAGGGCTTTGTTTTTAAATAATTAAAAGACCCTAAAAGGAATAAATATATTATTCCAAATTTGACTTCAGAATGTATTATTAATCAGTATTTGAATATACTCAAAGTTTGGTTGAAGTTTGAAATTCAAAAGTTGTTTGAATTGATTAATCAAAATCAAAACAGAATAAAAGAAATGGAAAAAGAAACAGATAAAAAAAGGGGAATAGAAAGCAGCCCAGCCAGCAAAGCCCATCCAGGCCTAGCAGCCCACTCCCTCTCCCCCCGAGTGAACCGGTTTCCACTCAGAAACCCACCCGCATCGCCACTGACCGCTTGTCCCCACTCTCCCGCACTCGCTGACGCCAGGCCCCACCGCCAGCTCTCCTTCGTTCTCACCCGCGCGCGAAGACCACGCCTCGCCGGCCGTTTCTGCCTCGCGTTAATTCGTTTCAATTCGCTTAATTGGCTCAGTTAATCACACCTGCGACCTTGCCCGTTAAACCACCTCCCTCTCCCCTCTCTTTCCCCTCAGAAACCACTACAAGGAGCCCCTAGGCTGTCTCCAATTCCACCTGCACTGCCGCGGCCTCCGACGAACTCCGACGACGATTCCGGCCATCCTCCACCGCGCCTTGCCCCATCGACCATGCTCACTTTCTCCCCATCTCCTAGCAAACCTTCTCGTAGTTCCAGCTCGCCCGCGCGTGCTCTGCATCGTCGACCACGTCTCCAACAGAATATCGCCGCCGTCTGCTCCTTCTCCGGCGAGTCTCCCTGGTGAGCATGGACCTTTCATTGACCTCCTTTTGTTGCTCGCTTGTCATTGACTCGCGTACGAAGCTAACCGCAACCTCTTTTCCCTCTCCCGTGCTCTGTAGCCCCATCCCCGACGACGCCTGAGCGCACCCGTCGCCAGGAGCAACTCCGGCGAGCGATTGTCGTCCACCCCGAGCGCCCCTTCGACAGAGAAGACCACGTTGAGCACCAGCCTTCCACGGCGAACCCAGTGAGCACATCCTTCCTCTCCCTCGCTTCCTGTAGCCGCCGCAGCACTGCTAGCAGAGCGCCACCGTCGTCGCGCCGCCAGATCTTGGCAATGCGTTAGTAGCCGTCCGATCTGGATCCGAGTGACGCGATAGAATCTAGGCGAAGAGGTAAGTTTGATCTAGATCCGCACGATCTCATTTTAATCCAACGTGCCACGTTGCTTGATCCGTGCGAACCGGTATGGGCGAATAGAAATCCTCCACGTGGCCAGCTTTTGATTAAATAGACAGAAACTTATCTATTGGTTGTTTGGTTTATGAAAATTCATAACTTTCAAACCACACGTCCAAATTTTGCAAATTTTATATCAATGGATTCAGCAAAACAAGTACTTTCTGACCATGCACTTTGTTTAGTAAATTGCTTCTATTAAAATGATTGTTTTTGCAGAAACTTGTGTAGGCATATTTTGTGTATAAAATTCTTTATAAAATTATTTTGGGGATAAAATCTTTGGCAAATGGTTTGTTTTGAACCTACTGACAATAGAAATAAATTTGTGGTTTCAAAAACATGTTTTGTGAAGCAAGAGAATAAAACTTTGAATTAAAGAATTTCTAGTCAAATAAAAATATTGTTTATGTGTTAAAATTACTTTTGGAAGAAAACCTTTGGGAAATGTTTTCATTTAAACTCTCTGACCCTAAACACCAAGTTTTATGATTTGAAAATGTATTTGGTGAACCCTATAAAGATTATTACTTTGCTAAAGGCATTTTCAACCACATAAAATATTGATTTGGTTTAAAAATGGTTTATAAAGTAAAATCTTTCTCAAATGATTTTGACACTTTTATAAAATGACCAATAAGTGTTTTAGAATGTTTATAACCTAATAGAAACCACTTTTCCAAATAAAACAATCTTTGGCATGCTTACATGCATTGTTTTGTTTCTATTATTTTATGTGATGTTTGCTTGAATGGTAGATTGAAATTGTACCTTGCTTGATTGAATTATAGTGATTTGAAGAGTGTGAATATTGCAAGGACAAGGAGTGAACTTATATTCTCTACCAAAAAGGCAAGTGATGCTCCATACTTTTGTCCCCTTATTTTCACTATGCATTAGTGATATTTCTAAGTAGGACTTGCATGGAATTTTGCTAAGTATAAACTATGCCATGGGAAATCCTAGTAGATGAAACCTTAGTAGAACATTCCCTAAGTTAAGATTCCTACTACCATAATGCTTAGCATAGCTAGTAGAAAACAAGGGTGGATTATATTCATGCTATGGAATATTTCTAAGTCAAGGACTTGTGCTTTTGTTTAATAAAACAACTAAGTGAATGAATCACCTGGGTGGAATGGAAGGAATGGTTTGTGTTGAGTGGTTACACAAGGCCCATTTCTATGGTTTACCTTGTGTATATCACTTGTGGATGGCCACCTAGGAACAAAGAGATTTGAGATGTCAAATGTTGAGAAGCTTCAAGTGTAGCCACTTGGCATTATGGGCTCTTCCTGGATCATATAGGTTGCAATAACTTAGCCAAATGGACAGTTGGTGGTAGGGGATGATAGGTTGGAACGCGTCCATTCTGGTCTAAGGGAAGGCTTCTGAAAGATCTTGTCTTGGTGAAACAAAGTCTTGTGGGGAAAGTGCACCACCTCTGTAGAGTGTAAAATCTAAGTACTTAGCCATGTCCGTGGTAAAGGACAATTTGAGCATCAAGACATGGAAGCTATCAAGAATCTCCTCATCCCAATTTTCTAAGTTAAAACTTGTGGTTGAACAAGGGTTTAAGGATCACCAATTTCTATTGGGAGATGCCTTGGGTGATTTTTGCCAAACAAAAACTTAGTGTTTTCAAATGATAAGGAAAATATATTTTGAGCAAAGCAAGCCTAAGCTCCACTTAGCCAAATGCATATAGATGATAGACTCCACTATACTACCATAATATCACTTGCCAATACAATTCAAATGTATTGACCCTTGTGGCTATAACTTGTTATGTTGCAGGTTTTTTTGATATTAGTGAAGTGTGTTCAAATAGGATTAAAAGTCTACAACCAACATGTTTGCCTGTGGCACTTTGAAGATGAAGGACCCCATGCTATTATTATATTCTGCTGCATTGTAATGAGATAGCCAAATGAGCTATGTAAGATGTAATGAATTATTTTATTCCTGGTTATAAAGTTGTATTATGACCTTTGTTTCTTGATATTACATCTTAACTGTGGATGCTAGCTATTGATCCAGGGACTAGCATTGTAAACACAGGGATCTCTACCTTATTAAAGGTTGGGACCTCTACAGCCCTGTAGGATGACATCTTTGCTGGTTATAGCCAACATAAACACATTAAGGCATGTTACTAACCTGCCTTACATATTATGAGAGTTAAGCATCTTCATGTAGAGAGGGTTACAAAATATTCTCCTCGGTCAAACCACTAGCTTGTTCTTCCTAGGTCCTAATTCATGGGATCTCCGATCACATAGGTTGGGTTACCACTAAGGTATGACATCCATGGGTCTCAACCACATCTCTCTCGATGCACTTTCTATCACATTTCGTGATAGTCCTTTTCTAAAGGGATCTACCAGGTTTTTGTCTGTTTGAATATATGTAACAGTTAGTACTCCGAAGTTTCTCAATTTCCTGACAGATTTAAAATGTCTCTTCACGTGTCTTGATGACTTCATGTTATCCTTAGAATTTTTCACTTTGATAATAACAGTTTGGTTGTCACAATTAAAAAGTATTGCCGACATAGGTTTTTCAACCACACGCAAGTCCATCAAGAGCTCATGCGGCCATTATGACTCAACAATGGCTATGTCTAAAGCAGTAAGCTCTGCTTTGATAGTTGACCTTGTCAATATGGTATGTCTACGAGATCTCCATGACACTGCTCCACCTCCAAGGGTAAACACATACCCACTCATGGCATAGAGTTCATCATCGTCAGAGATCCAGTTCGAATCACTATATCCTTCAAGCACAGCAGGGTGCCCTAAATAGTAAATCTCATAGCTCATTATACCACATAGATAGCGCATGACCCTTTCAAGTGCATGCCAATAATCAATACTCGGGTTAGACATGAACCTACTCAACTTACTCATAGCAAAAGAGATATCAGGTCTTGTAGCGCTTGCTAAGTACATGAGAGAACCAACAATTTGTAAATACTTCAACTGATCTGTTGGTTTCTTCTTATTCTTTCTTAATGTAAAACGGGTACATAAGGTGTCGGAGAAGTCTTGCCACCAATAAATCCAAATCGGCTCAAGACCTTCTCAACATAATGAGATTGCGTTAAAGTAATCCTATTCTCATTCTTAATAAGCTTGAGGTTAAGAATCACATCAGCCTCTCCCAGATCTTTCATATCAAAACTCTTTGATAGGAAACACTTGACTTCATTTATCACTTTCAAGTTTGTACCAAAGATCAGAATATCATCCACGTACAAACATAATATAACACTATCTCCCCCACCATGGCGATAGTAAACACACCTATCAGCCTCATTAATGACAAAGCCAGCAGAAAGTAGAGTTCTGTCAAACTTCTCATGTCATTGCATAGGTGCTTGTTTTAGGCCATATAAATATTTTAATAACTTGCACACCTTTGTCTCTTCATCTTTTACCACAAACCCATTCGGTGGATCCATATAGATCTCCTCTTCCAACTCTCCATTAAGGAAAGTTGTCTTCACGTCCATTTGATGAACGAGAAGACCATAGGCAGCCAGGGACCGTAGTACTCAAATGGTGGTCAGTCTAGCGACATGTGAATAAGTGTCAAAGTAATCTTCACCTTCTTTCTATGTGTAGCCCTTAGCTGCAAGTCGTGCCTTGTACTTTTCAATAGTACCATCAGGCCTTAACTTCTTCTTGAACACCCACTTATAGCCCACAGGTTTACAACCATATGGTTGGTCTGATAATTCCCAAGTTCCATTAGAAAAAATCGAGTCCATCTCATTTTGGACAGCTTCTTTCCAATCATCTGCATCAGGATATGCATATGACTCATCAATGGACCTAAGAGTATCATCCATAAGGTACACGTGTTGGAGATATTCCCAAGAGGCAATAATAAATAGTTATTATTATATCTTTGTGTTTATGATAAATGTTTACATCCCATGCGATAATTGTATTAATCGGAAACATTAATACTTGTGTGTTTTGTAAACATAAAAGAGTCCCTAGTAAGCCTCTTGTTAAACTAGCTTGTTGATTAATAGATGATCATGGTTTCCTGATCATGGACATTATATGTTATTAATAACAAGATCAGATCATTAGGAGAATGGTGTGATGGACACACTCCTATAGTTAGCGTAGCGTAAGATCAAGTCATTTAGAGTTTGTTTGCTACAAGCTTTTAAATACATAGTAACCTAATACTTCGACCATGAGATCATGTTAATCACCATCACAGGGTGGATGCTTTGATTACATCAAACACCACTTCATAATTGGATGGTTATAAAGGTGGCATTAGGTATTCTAAAAGTATGTGTTGAAGCACATGGATCAAGAGTGCGATTTGTCCATCCATACGACGGATAGATATACTCTAGGCCCTCTCGGTGGAATGTCATCCAATTGGCTTGCAAGCATGTGACTAGGTCACAAGGGATGTGATGTCTACGCACTTTTATTCTTGTAGATAGTTGTTGGGCCTCCAAGTGCAAAGGTTTGTAGAACAGCAGCAAGTTTCCCTTAAGTGGATTACCCAAGGTTTATCGAACTCAAGGAGGAAGTGGTCAAAGGTATCCCTCTCAAGCAACCCTGCAATCAAGATACAAGAAGTCTCTTGTGTCCCCAACACACCCAATACACTTGTCAGGTGTATAGGTGCACTAGTTCGGCGAAGAGATAGTGAAATACAAGTGATATGGATGATTATAAGTGGTAATTGTGCCAGAAATTGTGCCAGAAAAGAGCTTCTGACGGGGATAAAAATACTAAAGGCAAAAATATGGAAGCAATCAAACATGCAACAGATCTAGTTGTGAACGGTGTTTCAATGTTTAGAAACAAGGCCTAGGGATCATACTTTCACTAGTGAACACTCTCATATAAGTATATTCTCTTCATGATACTACCCTGAACTACTGTCCTGTTGGACACTCTAATCCATGGTAGGGCTATAACAGCACTCCTCAAAGTCCGCCTTTCCCCATCTAGATAACCCCACACTGTCACCTTGAGCGCTAGACGGTTCCAACAAACACCACAATTTCATAGAGACAACCAACTCAAAATATACCCATGATAAGATTTATGAACTCTAGCCTAAGTGCCACCACGGTGTGCACGCTGCCACTTTCACACACGTGGGGAGAGCAGAGATCTATTGAAGCACTTGAGTATTTATGTAAACTCTAGCCTAAGTGCCACCATGGTATGCACGCTTTCACTTTCACACACATGGGGAGAGCCAGAGATCTATTAAAGCACTTGAGTAGCAAAGTAGATCTACTTGATTACAAAGCTCATGACCACAACAAGATCATGCATGGAGAGAGAGATGAACACATAGCTATCGGTAGAGCCCTTAGCCTCGAGGAAGAACTACTCTCTCATCATCATGGGAATCAACAACGGTGATAAAGATGGCGATGGAGATCAATGGAGATCTGGGGGCACTTCCCCGTCCCGGCAGGGTGCCGGAACAGAGTCTTCTGTCCCCCGAATCTCCCCTTCGGTGGCGGCGGTGCTGCGGAACTTTTCATGTCTTTCTGGTTGATGATCTAGGGTTTCCGAGTCGGGGGCTTCTTATAGGCGAAGGAGGCAAGGTCGGTGGAGGGCCAGGGGACCCACACCCCCTGTGGGGGCCACCAGGGCTGGCCCGCGCCCACCTAGGGTGTGGCCACCCCGGTGTCCTCCTCTGTCTCGTCTTCAATTTTCCGTATCGTTCAGGAAAAAATATGAACTTTGGCTTTTTTCCGTCCAATTCCGAGAATATTCATTTTTTAGCTTTCTGGAACCAAAAACAGTAGAAAACAGGCAACTGACACTGTGGCATCTTATCAATAGGTTAGTTCCAGAAAGTGTATAAAAATACCTTAATGTGTAGAAAAACATAGCAAAGTGGATACTAAACAAGCATGGAACATCAAAAATTATAGATACATTTACGACATATCAAGCATCCGCAAGCTTAACTCCTGCTCGTCCTCGAGTAGGTAAGTGATAAAAAGAATAATTTTTGAGGTGACATGCACCATCAAAATCAAGATCAAACCATTTGCAAGCATTGAAAGCTGGGATCAAATAACTCTAAACATGAACATGAAAGATGGAGTTCTAAAAGTAAGACAAAGTAACTATGCATGCAACATGAAAGGTTACAAACAAAGATCATGAATAACATGCATTAAAAACGTTTGTTTGTTTCACATACAGAAAACATGGCATAGTGGCAATCAGCTTGTCCCTCATAGATTAGCAAATAGATGCATAGGACACCTTCAAAGTTCATAAGGGTGACTAGATAAAAATAGTTCAAGAACAAGCAATATCAACAATATGAATCAATCAATAAGTTTTGGGACAATGCACATAGAACTAAGAATGACAAATATGCTCTCCTAGTTGGTGCATAAAGATAGAAGGTGGAGACTCAATATAAAAGTGGAAGAAAGACCCTTCATAAAGGGAAGCATGGGATTTCAAGTTTCAAAAAGAGCTTCCAAAAATTATGGTACTTGTTAGCTTTCAGCTCTCATTGCCCCTATCATAATCATCTAGAAGTGATCAAGGTTAAAGTGAACGAACTATGGAGTATATGCTTGACAAAGTATAAGGTGGCAATCTCATGTCCCTTGAGTACGAGGGCCGCTCCTCATGCTACTCAACTTTAGTTACCGGTAAGTTCTTGTCATAGTAAGTATATGTGTATCATAGAGAACCTCCAACGGGGTACCCCTTGCACATGATACATGAGCTATCCCATAATCAAAATGACAAGGCAAGCAGACAATGAGCATCTCAGCATTCTTCTTATTTACCATGGGAATATGGTTATTTTTTCTCTCTTTCCTCTTTTCTCATTTTTTCTCTATCTCTTTTTTTTCATAAGAAGAATGCTTCATATATGTCATTATGGTGATGCTGAAGTTTCCACCATGATTAGGCATGGCTTAGGCTAGCGGCCTAGGAGTTTCTCTAACACACATACATAACTCCATGAACTTACAAGCTCCACTTTCATTTCACACCGACGACATCCATAGACAAAAGAGCATAATATCAACTGTGTACAATGTACAAGTGTAATGTTGAAAGCGTTCCCCATGATAGCATGGTTCTGCTAATCCCAACGTATAAGTGCAAGCATATACAGCATAGATGACACAATGGTTCAAGTTTATTAGGGGCAAGAAAAATAAATTGTCCCATCAAGTTCGTGAGAGCTTTAATCACTAAGTTTTCACATAACAAAATACTTTTTAATTGGAAGATAGATGAAAACAAGAATATACTTGGAATGGTGTAACACACCATGCATAGGAACTTATAGTGGACACTTTGGAATGACTTGGTTTCTTGGGAGTTGGATGCATGAGTAGAACTTACTCATACAAGTGGAGGCTAGCAAAAGACTGGGAGCGACCAACTAAGAGAGCAATAATGGCCATAATCATGCAGAGCGACAAAACATTACTAATCAAAGCATAAAGTGGTACTACAAGTCAAGGACTAAATGATCATAGAGGCTATGGTGACTAGTTCATAGTCATAACATGGTGTGATCATGTGCCAAGTCAACCCAAACAAAGCATCAAAGGAGAATACCACAATACTATGCTTTTGTATGCTAAAAGAACGCTTGATTCCTTCAAGGCACACTAAGAAATCATAATTGTTTGGAGCAAGTCATGCTACAACAATAATCACTAAGAATAATGTCAAAACAACACCTAGCATGACATTCTAAAGTCTAAGTCGCAGTCAAAGCAAGCTCCTCTTGTACTACTCAAGCAAGAACTTTCTATTCCTCTCCCACACCAATCAACTTATTTGAAACAACACGGCGAGAACGGGGGTCCAAACTAATTTATTCAAGCAAACTAAGAAAAGCAAACGAAAAATAAGACGCTCCAAGAACAACACAATTGTGCATTAAACAATAAAAACGAAGTGTCTAGAAAGACCTGAGCTTTTTATTGATGAAGAAGGGGATGCCTTGGGCATCCCCAAGCTTTGACACTTGTACCTCTTGAATACTTCTTGGGTTGACATGGGGTGACATCCCCAAGCTTGAGATTTTGTCCATTTTTCATCTCATTACATCATTCTCTCTCTACACCTGAAATTTTTTCCTTCATACAAAACTTCACACAATCTTCATTAGCAACATTAGTGTATTCAAAAGATAATAGACCTTTGGGTTTAGCTTTGTAACAACAAAACTTTCGCTAAAAACACAAGCTACTGTAGCAATTCCCTCAAAAAGCTCAATTTCCCAAAAAGAACCAAAAAAGGAATCAATAAAAAGCAAATGCAAATAATGGCAGAAATCTGTCGAAACAGAACAACAATTAGAAACCGATTTTTTCGAAGACCTTCTATTGCTAAAATCAAAAAGTTTTGAACTAACTAAAGTTAGATAACATACTAGGGGACTTATTCTCAAAATATCAGCTCAATCCGACTTATAGAGATTCCTCACGAATTTTTATGGTGGAGCACAAAAATCTGTTTCGGGACAGCAACTCCTCAAATCTTACTTCCCTCTCATTAGAGGTAATTCTTGGCACAAAAAGCAAACAAAAAGGATAAGGAGAGGTTATTACCAAAGTAATAACTTCCAAGACTCAATAAAGCTATTGGGTTATCTCCTAAGAAGTACTTTTCTTTAACGCCTTTAAATTAGGCTTGATAGTTTGAGAAGATGCTCAAATAAGAAATATGAATTAAAGTAAAAGAGAGCATAACGAATCAAATTCAAAACACATTTAAGTCTAACCCACTTCCTATGCATCAGAATATTGTAAATAAACAAGTCATGAAAGCACAAAGCAACAATCATAGGAAAGCAAAACAAGTGCAACTTCAAGATTTTTAGAATAAAGAGGGGAAACTAAATATTGTTGAGATACATAAGACCATGTTTCCCTCTCTCATAATAAATTTCAGTAGCAACATGAATAAAATTTACAATATAACTATCACATAAAACATTCTTATCATGAGCCACATGCAAAAAATGATTATTACTCTCCACATAAGCATAGTCATTCTTATTAATTGTAGTGGGACAAAATTCAAAAAAATAGCTATCACTATTACTCTCATCACCATAATCATCAAATATAGGAGGCATATTGTAATCACAATAAATTTTCTCCTCAATAGTAGGTGGACTGAAAAATATCATACTCATCATTGTAATCATCATATATTGGAGATTTGGTATCATCATAAGCAATAGAATAGCTATCTTCCAAAGCTGGGTAACTAAAAAGATCATTTTCATAAAAACTAGCTTCCCCAAGCTTAGATGTTTCCATAGCATTAGCAATAATGGTGTTCAAAGAATTCATACTAATAACATTGCTATTAGAATGCAAATAAAGTTCCATAGGTTTTTTGATTTTCTCTTCAAACACTTCATGTCCTAACTCAAGATAAACACTATAAAGCTCCCTAATTTTTTTGTTGTTTTCCATTAAGCCTAACTAGTGAAAACAAGAAAAAAAAATAGAAAATTATAGAATCTAAAGGAAATAACTTCGAGCACTCACACCGGAGGATGTGAGTACCTTTTACCTTACCTCCCTGGCAACGACACCAGAAAAGAGCTTGATGTCTACGCCCTTCTATTCTTGTAGACAGTTGTTGGTCCTCCAAGTCTAGAGGTTTGTAGAACAGCAGCAAGTTTCCCTTAAGTGGATTACCCAAGGTTTATGGAACTCAGGGAGGAAGTGGTCAAAGGTATCCCTCTAAAGCAACCCTGCAATCAAGATACAAGAAGTCTCTTGTGTCCCCAACACACCCAATACACTTGTCAAGTGTATAGGTGCACTAGTTCGGTGAAGAGATAGTGAAATACAAGTGATATGGATGATTATAAGTGGAAACTGTGCCAGAAAAGAGCTTATGATGGGGATAAAAAGACTAAAGGCAAAAGGATGGAAGCAAGCAAACATGCAACAGATGTAGTTGTGAACGATGTTTCAATGTTTAGAAACAAGGCCTAGGGATCATACTTTTACTAGTGAACACTCTCATATAAGTATATTCTTTTCATGATACTACCCTGAACTACTCTCTTGTTGGACACTGTAATCCATGGTAGGGATATAACAACACTCCTCAAAGTCCGCCTTCCCCATCTAGATAACCCCACACTGTCTCCTCGAGCGCTAGACGGTTCCAACAAACACCACAATTTCATAGATACAACCAACTCAAACTATACTCATGGTAAGATTTATGAACTCTAGCATAAGTGCCACCACGGTGTGCATGTTGTCACTTTCACACACATGGGGAGAGCAGATATCTATTGAAGAACTTGAGTATTTATGTAAACTCTAGCCTAAGTGTGACCACGGTATGCACGCTGTCACTTTCACACACATGGGGAGAGCCAGAGATCGATTAAAGCACTTGAGTACCAAGTAGATCTACTTGATTACATAGCTCATGACCACAACAAGATCATGCATGGAGAGAGAGATGAACACATAGCTACCGGTAGAGCCCTTAGCCTTGAGGAAGAACTACTCCCTCCTCATCATGGGAATCAACAACGGTGATGAAGATGGCGATGGAGATGGCTCCCGGGGCACTTCCCCGTCCCGGCAGGGTGCCAGAACAGATTCTTCTGTCCCTCGAGTCTCCCCTTCGGTGGTGGCGGTGCTGTGGAACTTTCCGTGGCTTTCTGGTCGATGATCTAGGGTTTCCGAGTCGGGGGCTTCTTATAGGAGAAGGAGGCAAGGTCGATGGAGGGACAGGTGTCGTGGTGGTGGCCTGGCGGATGCCATGGGTAGGCTTAAGTTGGGGGCCGAATGGGTTCTTGTGGTCACCAGGGAGGGAGTACATGGTCAAGCCATGCACGAAGAACAAGAAGAACTCTCCAGACTTGGCAATTCGATTGATTCCCCAAAGATTAAAAGTGCTCCTTGAGTTGTTTAGGCTAGAGTTCACAGCACTAGTTCCCTACTTGGTCCAACCTTCTTCTACTACTGCTATGCCCTCCCTTATATAGGCAGTGCTAGCTCGCTAATACTCCTTTGGGTTCTAGGGTTTACTGTTTGGATCTTGGTCCCTACAATGTGGGTCGGGTCATGAGCTTGCCCTAAGCCCAGAGGCCCGGTCCATAAAGCTTGACAGCTAACGGTCTTCTGGTACGCTGCTTCTTGTTCTTTTTGGCGTCATGCTATTACTTTGTACGTAAGCGCATGCTTTGGGCGTCACCCGACTCCTTTTGTGTCACCCGGCGTCGCCCTTCTCTTTTGACCATGCTTTACCATGGTCCCTCCTGAACCTTACTCAGAAAGGTGCCACGTGTCCTTCTTGACTCGGCCCTTCCTCGGTTGACTCGGCTCGTTGGTTCCTGCAATGGTTACAACTTTGTCCTATGTGTACCGACATAGTTTGTATGTCGGCTTTCATGCTTATCTTACCCGGCCTGGTTCTTTCTTTACTCGGAGCCAACCCAGTTGCGCTATGTTTACCCTCTTGTGACCCTACCGGGGGTTATCCCCCCGACATTAGTCCCCGAAGCTGGTGAGGTCTAGCAGTTCAAGTTGTTAGGCGTCTCCAGGTTCCTTTTGTGTGAGTGGAACTTAGTTTTGGTCTTTATCTGTCGCAATTTCGCACCTTGCCGGGTGAGTCTGACAATTTCGGGTAGACTCTTTGACTTCTTGGCTCATTTTTGCCTCGAGCCGAGTTACTTTGGCCAATTCCAAGTCATTTTCGGCGCGCTTCAGTCACTAACAGCTGGTAATCATGATTACTTGCCTCAATTTTTGTTCCAAACTCTGGCGGCATAGTGACGGCTGCGCAATTATTCCCCGTCACTGTGGCAGTCCCATCGTCCTGTGCCTCTTGTCCTTCTATTCATGACGTGGCACGGGATTTTTCGTGTATCCTTGGCTACGTGGAGCTTGTTGACTGGCTTTCCCGGCCTGGTACACGGCCACACGCTGGCCACACGGCATAGATAGATCCCACGACCGGGGTTTTTACTGCCCTTAAGTAGGGGTTGGGGGTTTCCACTTCCCCCATGCCCGTTCAGTTCTCCCTTTGCCTTTCTTCTTCCTCGCGCCCACAAAATCGAACTGTCCCCTTTGCGGTTCCTTCTTCCTCCTGCTCTTGCATTGCGATTGCCCCTGTCTTCTTTCCATTCCAGCACGGCTCCACGTTGTTCCAAGCCTCTTCCTACCGTGGAGGAGACAGACTCTGCTGATCTCATGGATGCTCGCGACGGTGCTGATGGTGCTGAGGAGCAGGAGATTCCCATCGGCGAGCGCGGCGGCTAGGAAGGCTCGGAGGTCTCCATCGAGGAGTTGGAGTGGCTCCGCTCCACCAGACGCATTCCACTGCAGGTGGATTGCCGTCTCCCTTCTGGTGAGATCTCTCCTAAGCCCCAAGCTGGCGAGCGGGTGGTTTTCCTTTCCCATTTTGAACGCGGTTTCGCTCTTCCTGTGAGCACCTTCTTATCCTCGTTTCTTTCTACCTTACATCTGCAGACCCACCGTCTTCCTGCCAATGCGATTGGCTCTCTTTCTTGTTTCATCTCCGCTTGCGAGGCCTACCCTGGAATTTGGCCTAAAGTTCCTTTGTGGGCCAAATATTTTGGCTTTAAGGTTCAGGTTGTTCCCCAGCCTGGTGCTTCTCGATCCGAGAAGAGGCCGACCCGGTGCGGTGCTGCTAGCATCATGCCCAGGAGAGATTCTATCTTTCCTCGGGTTACTGGTTTGACTCCTGCAAGAAGTGTCATAGAACCTTTTTCTATGTCAAAAACAGCGGGCCCACTGATAACATCCGGCTTCCCCCTTTCTCGGATGAGGTACCCAACAAGAAGCACTGGCAGCTTGACCCGCGCGACCAAGACGCTGTGGTAAACGAGGCTAACGCAATCTTGGAAAGGTTGCTGTCGCCCGATGAAAACTTTCATCTCGCCGACTCTGACCTCATGTGCACCTTCGTCTCACGCCGGGTTAGCCCCATCCAAGCGAGGAGCCACAAGATGTGCTTCATGAGTGGCTCTCACGATCCCACTCGGCACTCCACTATGGAGCTCACCCAAGACTCCATTGCTCGTCGAGTAAGTTCAATCTTTAAATTGAACTTGGCGGATGATTGGGCTTGGAGTTGCCCGCCGTTTAGCCGGGTCAGGCCAGTCCCCTGGGTAAGTTTTCTGAATCACTTTCTCGCCGAGTAGGCTTTAGCTCTTTTGCCCCTCTTAGTTTAGTTTTTTAGTTTCTCATTCTGTTTGTCCTTCGCAGAATCTCCTTCACCAGGTTGATGACAGTACTATCCCTCCTGCTGGTTATAACGGGGATCGCTCCGACTCGGATGAGGTCGAGTATGACCTGGAGTGCTTCATGCCCATCCCGCACAATGCGGCTGATTCAGCTTCGGGTAAGAGTCAATCTCGCAATCCCTTACAAGATTGGTCTGACGATGATGAGGATGATGATTGTACGCTTTTGGAGGTATATGCCTTGTGAACTTAATCTCCTTGCTTATCCGAGTAAGCCCGTTATTTACTTGTGCAGCTGGCCAGGTACATGACATTGCACCTCTCGCCGTGGGCAGAGTCGGCAAGATTCCTGTCGCTAAACCGAAGCGACGCAGAGCCTCCTCCAGCACTCAACCGGCCAAGAAGAACAAGCCCACTTCGGTAGCTCCTGCCGCCTCTGCTGCTGCCAGCCTGGCTAAGACTTGCCAAGCTGCTCGGCGCCGAGTCACACGCCGAGTCGTCCGTGACCCGGTTATCACCGGGTAAGCTATTTGTACTCTGCCTGCTCTGTTCTTTTCTTTTTCATCACTAATGTTCTCTTATATATGTCTTGTTGTTTTCAGTGTCGCACCTTTGAAGGAAAATCAGGCTGCTTCTAGCATTGCCTCGCCGCTTAGGCCTGCACCTCCTCCAGCTGACTCGGCGGCGCCGAGTCCCGTCCGGGTTGAGGCTCGCACTGTTGAGGCTCATGCTTCTCAGTGTCAGTCAGACCCGGTGGGTCATTTGGCTAGCGCCCCTGGCGCTGGCCAGGAAAAACTTCCTGATCTTGGTGCCCGTGAATCTGGCGCCGAGAAACCTTCTGCCACCAGTTCCTCTGGCATCAGCCCTGAAGCTGATGTGAATGAATAACTTCCTGATCTTGGAGCCAGCAAAACTGCTGAGCCCAGTCAGGCGGCTCCGCGTTCTTCTCCAAATCCTTCTGCTCGCTCTCTAATTCTGGCAAAGGGCCAGACCCAGCCCAAGGCTTCTAGCTCTACTCGCCCCTCATCTGGAAAATCCACCTCTTCCAAGCAAACTATGCTAGTCTGCACTCCGGGTTCTGCTCCTCAGATTCGGCCTCCGACGTCGGTGACAATGATCGCCTCAACGGGTAAGGGAGACGAATCTGCGGCTGCCGGGTCAGGTGATGGCTCTAGGGCTGTTACCCTCCATACTTCGGCTGCTGCGACCCGTGCCACTGTGGTAACCGCCCTGAAAACGGGTCGAGTTCTCACTCGGACGCTCAGTGGCAAGAGCCTAGGTTCGGCTGAGCCTTACGCCGTGGCATGGAATGCAGCAGGCGAGCAGGAGGTCAGCACTCGTGCCGGCAAGAAGCTGAAGCTGGGCCCCAAGGCCGTCTCCGACATGACCCAGCAGGCCATTACTCTGATGGCCCGCGCCGACGAAGTAAACGAGGTAAAGTAACTTCTTACTTTTTTGTACTGTTGAGTATTTCTTTTATACATATCACCTAGTCCCCGAGGTTACGATTGAGTAAGGCACTTAATCGGCCATAAGCTCTCACCAATCACTTTAATCTTTGAATCCCAAGCTTGCATGTTAGAGCTTCGATCCCTAGCCCTCGAGGTTACTATCGAGTAAGGAACTTACTCGGTTGTAAGCTCTTAAGCTCTTTGATTTATTTATGCCAAACTCATGTTAGATATTCAATCCCTAGCCCTCGAGGTTACTGTCGAGTAAGGAACTTACTCGGCTGTAAACTCTTAAGCTTTTTTATTCGGCAGGTTGCCTGACTTGACTCTTCCTTGTTATCTGTCTTCTTTGATTATCTCCCGCATAACGAGCGCACCAAGCTCTCGTACTGGCGCATCGCAAGCTCGAACTTGCGTATGAGAAGCTACATACTGACACCCACGGCCAAGGTAATATATTTGCACTTCCTTTTTTCTATTCGGTGTAATTTTCCTTGGTTCATCTTCTCATTTTTTCTCTCGCTCTTGTTCCATAGCCACTGCTCAGCCTACCATCAATGATCTTCACTCGCAAATCAGCGAGGTCGAGAGTAAATTTATTGCCTCCCTAAGTCAATAGCTGAAAGTTTTCTGTTGGTACTGACAAATATTTGTCCTGAATAAGCAGAGAAGCACCAAGCCGAACTCCAGAAGGAGCGCGATGATGTGACTCGGATGAAGAAACTAATGGCCGAGACGGAGTAGAAGCACGTGGCCGAGGTGAAAGGGCTGAAGGAAGAACTTGCTGAGAAGAATGAGCAGCAGGCCGCCAGCATCGAGAAGACCAAGAGGCTGCTCGACGAGGCCGAATCATTGGTCGAGTCGGGACTTGGCATAGAAAACTCGCCGCCATCAACTTCTTTCTCGGTAGTGAGTTCTTAATCTTTACGCACCGTATAAGTCCTTCTGGACTTATTCCATCTTCCCTTGTTATTTGCTAACATTCTCTTTTTGCTTGCAGAGAATTTTCCTGAGGCCAACATGTTTGCCATCCGAGCCATGAATAACGTGAGAGCCGAAACTGGTGCTCCTGCTGACAGCAAGGTGTCCATGGAGGAGCTCCTCGCAGCGGTGTCTGAACGGGTCAAGACCCTCAGGTCTTGCGGTGTGGACTTTCTCAAGTCGGATATCCACGCGTTTCGCATGCTCTGGCCGGATGAAGACCCACCCAAACTCATCGAGCCACTTGCCGACAGATTACTCCTTACTGAAGATCGGCTAGATCAATGGCGTGAGTCGGCCGGCCGAGCTGCCGCGGATAAGGCTCTCTCCTTTGTGCTTTCATGGTATGAGGACATCAACCTTGATGTTCTTGCTCGCATAAGGGGGGATGGAAAATGGATGAATGACCCGGAGCTGATCAAGAAGCGCCAGGAGCGTGCTTATGCCATGATCGAGTACACCATGGTGCACGCTTGGTGTGAAGGGCCTAGCTTCCTTGACCTTGGCGACCCGCTCGTCGAAGTTGCTGATGAAGAGGGTGACGACAACGAAGCAACCGAGTCAGATGATCTAGATGACCCGGCCACAGATGCCCCTCACCCGGCCGATTCTCCAAGCACCACTCCTGGCTCCGAGAATGCTCCTGTGAGTTCTTCCGCTCCCTAGGCTAACAAATACTCGAACTTTTATTAGATCCCCAGTATGCCGGGTACAGATGTAACATACATCGCACTTTAAGTTTGACTATGTGCTTTTTTGATAAGCTTCATATGCTTGCATTATGTTCTAAGTGTGAATCATTCAAGGGCAAGTCCCCGAGTTTCATTTTGTCGTGTCACCTTTCTTGCTTTTGGCCCTTGTCTACCTTTTTCGGTGTTCGACATTAGGATCTCAAAGTACGAAGGATATAGTTAGCGGGTATGAAACTTGGATAACTTGGCCGAGATTACTCGACACGTAGTATAACACAACCTGCAAAGGGTTAAGCAAAAAACTAAAACCAACTCGCGTTTCTACTTTGTACTTATCCGGCGTTCGTGTTTACCCTTCTTACATCTTTTTCTCTTGCTTGCCATGAAGCCGTGTTTTCGGACAACAACATAGTCGAAGAGTTGATTTCTTCCGAGTAAACACTACTTGTTCCGAGATAAATTTTGGGTATCACGCCAGCCGACGTAAGATAATTGAAATCGAAAACTTAAGGAGTAGTCCCCGAATCAGTTTTTCGAATCATACCATTTTATTATTAGCACATAGCCGGCAAAGATGTCCGACATATGAGAGTTCGAGTGATACATGCACTGCTTCTCCTAAGTATAGAAGGGACGAAGTAGTGCCACATTCCATGGCCTTCTGGTTTCATCTCCTGACCTGTCCGCCTTGTTATTTTGCACTTCACGAGCGTCTATGAGATAATAAGAATCATTGTGCAATGCTTTGCTTACAATGAACGGACCTTCCCATGGAGATGATAATTTATGCATTCCTGTTGTGCGCTGCACTAGCCTTAGCACCATATCTCCTTCTCGAAAAACGCGAGGTTGCACTTTCTGGCATTGGTAGCATCTGAGATTTTGTTGATATATAGCGGATCTGGAGAATGCCAGTTCCCTTGCTTCTGCGAGTAAGTCTAATCCATCTTCTCGGGCCTCTTTTACCTCGGCTTCCGAGTATTGCCTTATCCTTGGCGAGTCATATTCTATGTCAGCGGGCAAAACCGCTTCCGCCCCATATACGAGGAAAAATGGCGTATAACCAGTTGATCGACTCGGAGTTGTTCTTAGGCTCCACAGTACTGAGGGTAGTTCCTCTATCCAACAACCAGGTGATCTCTGGAGTGGTTCCATTAAGTGGGTTATCCCGGACAGAACTAAGCCATTAGCCCGTTCAACTTGTCCATTTGATTCTGGATGGGCGACTGATGCTACATCGAGTCTTATTCGGTGTTTCCCACAGAAGCGAGCAAAAGCTCCTTCAGAAAAGTTCGTGCCATTGGCAGTTATCACACTGTGTGGGTAACCGTATCTGAGGATTATATCCCTTAAGAATGTGACAGCTGTTTTACCGTCCAATTTCTTGATTGGTTTCACTTCCATCCACCTGGTGAACTTATCAATCATGACCAAGATATGAGTCATACCTCCTCTTGTTGGTTTGAATGGTCCTACCATATCTAGGCACCATACTGCAAAAGGCCAAGTAATTGGTATAGTCTTCAATTCAGACGTTGGTAAATGCGACTTGGACGCATAGTGTTGACAACCACTGCATCTTCCGACTAACTCTTGCACTTGTGCCAATGCGCTTGGCCAGTAGAATCCATGTCGGAATTCCTTGGCTACCAAAGCTCTTGATGACACATGGTGCCCGCACTCTCCTTGATGGATATCCAATAAGATCTCCTGGCCTTTCTCTTTGCTGATACAACGCTGCAGTACGCTTGTCACACTTCGCTTGTAGAGTTCCTTGTTGATTATGGTGTATGCTTTTTCCCTTCGTGTTGTTTGCCTTGCCAATGTTTCATCACTCGGCAAGGTCCCATCTTTCAAATAGCTAAATATTGGTTGTGCCCATGTTGGTATTAGTGGTTCCGGGTCTGCTTCAACATCAATGTCCATTGGTTCCGCTGAAATATGCTCTGCCGACATAACCTGAGGAGTCCCCGAGTGTGATTCGGCGATCCCTGAATTGAACGGATCACTTCCCGAGTGACTCGAACCTACCCCTAAGTCGATGTCCATTGGCACTGCCTCTAATTCCTGACTTGCCGGGATGACCCTGATTGATTCGAACTCCGGTGACGGCTTGATCGATGGCTTCCTGAGATGCTCCAATGCTACCCCTGGTGGTATTGCTTGCCTATATGATCCTAGTTTGGTTAATACATCTGCTGCATCATTTTATGCTCTAGGAATGTGATGAAATTCACAACCGTCAAAATATCCCGAAATTTGTTGTACGTGGAAACGATATAGTGCCATGTTTGCGTCCAGCGCATCCCAATGTCCAGACACTTGCTGAATCACCAAATCCGAATCGCCAAAACACATGATCCTTTTGATACCAATTTCCTTAGCTACTTTAATGCCATGGACAAGTGCTTCATACTCGGCAACATTGTTAGAAGCAGGAAAATGAATCTACAACACATACCTCAGTTGATCCCTCTTTGGAGATGTGAGCACTATCCCGGCGCCCAGACCCATTTTCGTCTTGGACCCGTCAAAATGCATTTTCCAGTAATTCGGATCTGGCAGTGGTGGTTCGTACTGCATTTCCATCCATTGTACAAAGAAATCTGCAACACCTTGAGATTTTATTGCATCTCGCCTATCATATTGTAGAGTGTATGGTGCCAGTTCGATGGCCCATTTGGCGACTCAGCCGCTGGCATCTTTGCTGCCCAATATATCCGAGATAGGTACCTTGCATATTACCCGGATTGGGTGTTCTTGAAAATAATGTTTTAGCTTCTTTGCTGCCATATATACCCCATATGTCATCTTCTGATAATGCGGGTAATTCTATTTCGAGACAGAGAGCACTTTGCTCAAGTAATACACCGGTCATTGGACTGATTTGCCCCCTTCTTCACGTTCAACCACTATTACTGCACTTACAACTTTGTTGGTTGCAGCGACATAGAGCAACATTGGCTCCTTGGATAATGGTGACGCTAATATTGGTGTAGTTGCCAACATTTTATTTAATTCATGGAAAGCGCTATCAGGTTGCTGTGTCCATGTGAATTTGTCTAATTTCTTCATCAGCTGATATAGTGGTAGGGCTTTTTCACCTAGCCTACTAACAAACCTGCTCAACGAGGCCAGGCATACAGTAAACTTCTGGACATCATTGAGGGTTTTTGGCAATTCCATTCTTTCGATGGCCCTGATCTTTGTCGGGTTAGCTTCGATTCCTCGGCTGGATACAAGGAATCCGAGTAACTTGCCAGCCGGGACACCAAATGTACATTTTTCCGGGTTAACCTTCATCCGGAATCTTCTCAAGTTTGCGAATTTTTGACTCAAGTCCTCAATTAGAGTATGACTTTGTTTGGTTTTTATTACCACGTCATCGACGTATACTTGAACATATTTGTCCAATTGATCTTGCAAGCATTTTTGCGTGCATCTTTCGTATGTTACGCCTGCATTTCTCAATCCGAATGGCATGGTGCGATAGCAATAAGCCCCGTACGGGGTGATAAAAGTTGTCTTTATTTGATCTTTTGGATTTAGTGGTATATGATGGAATCCTAAATATGAATCCACAAACGACAACAACTCACACCCAGCAGTAGAATCTATGACTTGATCGATCCGAGGCAGAGGAAATGGATCTTTTGGACACGTCTTATTGAGGTTCGTGTAATCAATACACATGCGCCATACTACTGCCACGTTCGGGTCGTCTTTTTTCTTTTCGACCAAGACTGGATTTGACAACCAGTCCGGGTGCAGTACTTCCATGATGAATCCAGCAGCTAAAAGTCTTGCAATCTCGCAGCTATTACTTTCCTTCTATCTTCGGCGAAGCGGCAGAGCGGTTGCTTCACCGGCTTTGCAATCTGGCCTTATATGAAGAGAGTGCTCAGCCAGCTCCCTCAAAACCCCTTGTAGATCTTGAGTCGACCATGCAAAGATGTCCCGATTCTCACGGAGGAAGCTGGTGAGCTCGCTTTCCTATTTGTCTGTAAGGCCAGCCCCAATGGTAACTGTGCTCTCTGGGAAAGTTTCATCCACCTGCACCTTCTTGGTTTCCTTGGTAGCTTGAAATGACACACTGCCATGCGGGTTGGTGAGTGCCGATATGGACATTTGTGCTGCTTTGGCCAATGTTGTCACTTCCAACATCTGACTTTTCTCTTGTGCTATGACGAGTGACTCGGCCAGTGAAGATCCGGCTGAGGCACAAGCAATAGATCTTTTGTAGTCCCCTTCAACTGTGATCACCCCACATGGGCCTGGCAGCTTCATCATCAAGTAAGCGATGTGAGGAGTATCCATGAAATTTTCCATAGCCGTCCTGCCGAGTAAGGCATGATATGAGCTGACCAAATCTACCTCCTCGAACTCTATAGCTTCAGTGCGACAATTTTCTCTGTTGCTGAATAAGACGTCGACCCAGATCTTGCCAATTGGCTCACAGGACAGTCCCGACACAATACCGTGGAAAGTTTTCTTAGTCGGCTCCAGCATGTTCATGGTAATTCCTAACTTGAGCATGGTATCCTTGTACATGATGTTGATGCTACTGCCATCATCGATCAATACCTTTGAAAATTTCACGTTGATATCTGGACCCATGAATGTTGGATCCAAAACCAGAGCGTATCCTCCAAGGGTTGGCATGATCTTGGGGTGATCTTTTATACTCCAAGTTATCTCTTGCTCAGACCAATGCATGTACTTGGGAATTGTCGGCATCGTGGCATTCACTTCCATCATTCGTCGCTTCTGGCTCTTCTTGTCATTTGGCTCTATGACAAATACAACATAGCTCTGGTGATGTTCTCTATACTCATTTCTAGTTCCGTG
The DNA here is from genome assembly GCA_030063025.1 of Avena longiglumis. Taxonomy (NCBI): domain Eukaryota; kingdom Viridiplantae; phylum Streptophyta; class Magnoliopsida; order Poales; family Poaceae; genus Avena; species Avena longiglumis. The sequence continues at coordinate 183,080,142 of CP125974.1, read as the reverse complement.
GCCGACATGAGCATCTTTACCTCTTGGATTGTGCACCTGGTGCACAGCTTCTCTTCTCTCTTTATTCTGATACCTCGGCTACCTGTTTTCATATCTGTTATCTGATCCTACTACTTGAGCATTTCCTCCAATAAGTGGTGGAGGGGGAGGTGGTGGAAGTTGCTTATTCAGCGAGTCCACTCTATCTCCCTTCTGAAACCAAGTGCATTGCCTCGTCGTGTGATTGGTTGGTTTACTCGGACTAGGCGTGTGAAACTTACATGGCTGATCCAGCATCATCTCATAGGTGTATTTTTCGGTCCTGATACTGCTTCCTCTGATCGTGTGGACTTTTGCCGTCATTCTTTGCAACCATTGTTGTTGACCATTTGTCCTTTGACGCTGACTGCTTCCAGCATCTGGATGATCCTGACTCACAGCCACAACCTGAGTCGAACCATATCTGTAATCTGGTCTTTCGTCTCTTCTCTTGCTTCTGTATTCGGATATTTCCTGGCGCCTTTGCGGCCCGGCAGCGTCATAGATCTGAGTCTCACTCATCCCGTCTGCCGACATGAGCAGCGGCTGAGTTGGATCTCCTAACGCATACGAGTCGGCGATTCTTATCGTCTCTGCAAGGCTTGCCAGCATATCTCTCTGTAACCTTTGCCACAACGAACTTCCATGTCTACATCCTTGTGCAAACCATGCGATTGCTTGTGACTCGATTACCCCTTCACAAGAGTTACGCATCGTACACCACCTTATGAGGAATTCCCTGTCTGTCTCATTCGGTCTTTGCTTGCACATTGCTAGTTGTTGTGGGCGATTTGGCCTCTTGTAAGTGCTCGTGAAATTTCTCACGAAAGCGTCGTGAAAATTGATCCAACTGTTGATGCTTTCTGGTGGCAAATTTTTCAACCATACCCGAGTTGGTCCTTCCAGCATCTGCGGCACGTAACGTACTGCCCATCTCAAGTTTCCCTGCACGATCTTCACAGCGGTTCCATAATCTATGAGCTAGTCCTCTGGCTTTGTGCTTCCATCATACGTTTTTGTCCCGCTGGCCTGCTGGAAATTTGGCACCGGTGGCTCCTTCATGATCCTTGGGCCAAAGCACGGTGAACCCTGCGGACCTTGCGATTCAATTATCTCTGCCTTTTTATGCAGTCAAGCTTCAGCCTTGCATCATCTGGCTGAAGTTTCCTGCCTCCAAATCTTGCTCCCATTGCTTGATATGCATGATCCGGCAGTTCATACCCGTCATTTACCATAGCCGAGTAACCATCATTATACTTATTCGCGTTCGGGTCAGCAGGTTGTTGAACTGCTTTTCCCACGCTTTGCTGTATTCTTTCCGGCTGAGCTGGTGCGTTATTCGGAGCTAGATTTCCTCCTCCTTCCGAGTGAGTTCCGCGCCTAGCATGAGGCGCAAAATTTTGCCCTCCGTTGTCATTTCTCTGCCCAATTTTTTCCCGGTTTTCATTTTCTCGGGGATTTTTCTTTTTGCCCCTTGCGCATGCGCCAGGTTTCCTTGGACCACTGCCAGATCATAGGCGACCATCTGCTTGTTTCTTCTAGAATCCACACTTTTTTCTTTTCTCGGCCTAGGCGCTGCTCCAGGTGAGGATGTTGTGTGCCCAACCGATCTTGCTGGGACAGGACTCGCCGAGTGAACCAGCTGTGACCTCCCTGCTATACCCGGATGTGCTCTGTAATACGCCTCATTCAGCATGCTGGCTGCTTTTACTAACTCATTGACTCGTTCTTGCTTCCTTTTCTTTGCTTCCCCCTCCAAGTGGGGTAATTCTGACATTGCTGCTTCTACTGCTCGCAGATTAGCTGCTGCTGTGTTGTACGTTGGACGCATGGCCGTCTCATTGCTGTTCTCCGGTGTTATCTTCGATGTCGCATCTGCCAGCTCTTTGTTGAGGTTCCTTCCTCTCAATCTCGTTGCATTAAGTTGGGTCTTTGCGCCCTTGACTCGATTTGCCGAGTTAAGCTCTCGGATGGTGATATCCAAGTCCTGCTGTAACTGTGCTAGCTCTTTGGCTTTCTCCAGGACTTTTATCCTGGCTTCCTCCAACTCGGCTTGCACACGCGCCGGGTCGGTTGCATGTGCCACTGGCTCTGCCAACTTTTCTATCGCTTCCTGCAGCTCCTTAGCCCTCTTGCTCCTAGCTATGTTCTCTGGTTTTTCCAGCGGCGCCTTTGCTGTTCTTGCAGCCTTTGGCGTTTCCTCATGATTTCCTCCCTCTGTGTTCTCATTCACCACTGGAACTACTGGAGGAGATGTGGGGTTTGGGGTTGTCATCATTACCTCCATGGAGACAAGTTGACGTGGTTTTCCCGCGACAGGATCCGTTGGAGGATCCGGCGCCAGGACGATGTGCTCAGGATATGCGCGCTCCACGCGCACCGCGACGTAGACCTGGTGCTTGCCGAACTTGATGAAGCGACCACCCCTAGGAAACGGCTTGGTCCCGAAGCAGCCCGCATTGTTGCTGACGAAGTTGAGCGCTCAAAACCTCTGGATGAGGCCGGAGTAGACGCGCTCGCCGGTCTTGGCGATGATGTTGCCCGTCCGGATGAAGACTCCATCAAGCACCTGCTTCTGCCCCACGGTGGGCGCCAACTGTCGTGGTGGTGGCACGGCAGATGCCATGGGTAGGCTTAAGTTGGGGGCCGAATGGGTGCTTGTGGTCACCGGGGAGGGAGTACATGGTCGAGCCATGCACGAAGAACAAGAAGAACTCTCTAGACTTGGCAATTCGATTGATTCCCCAAAGATTACAAGTGCTCCTTGAGCTGTTTAGGCTAGAGTTCACAGCACTAGTTCCCTACTTGGTCCAACCTTCTTCTACTACTGCTATGCCCTCCCTTATATAGGCAGTGCTAGCTCGCTAATACCCCTTTGGGTTCTAGGGTTTACTGTTTGGATCTTGGTCCCTATAATGTGGGCCGGGTCATGGGCTTGCCCTAAGCCCAGAGGCCCGGTGCATAAAGCTTGACAGCTAATGGTCTTCTGGTACGCTGCTTCTTGTTCTTTTTGGCGTCACGTTGTTACTTTGTACGTCAGCGCATGCTTTGGGCATCACCCGGCTCCTTTTGTGTCACCCGGCGTCGCCCTTCTCTTTTGACCATGCTTTACCATGGTCCCTCCTAAACCTTACTCGGAAAGGTGCCACGTGTCCTTCTTGACTCGGCCCTTCCTCGGTTGACTTGGCTCGTTGGTTCCTGCAAGGGTTACAACTTTGTCCTATGCGGGCCGACATAGTTTGTATGTCGGCTTTCATGCTTATCTTACCCGACCGTTCTTACCCGGCCTGGTTCTTTCTTTACTCGGAGCCAACCCAGCTGCGCTATGTTTCCCCTCTCGTGACCCTACCGGGGGTTATACCCTCGACAACAGTGGACCCACACCCCCTGTGGGCTCCACAAGGGCTGGCCCGCTCAACCCTAGGGTGTGGCCACCCCGGTGTCCTCCTCCGTCTCCTTTTCGATTTTCCATATCGTTCAGGAAAAAATATGAACTTTGGATTTTGTCCCGTCCAATTCGAAGAATATTTATTTTTCAGCTTTCTGAAACCAAAAATAGCAGAAAATAGGCAACTGGCACTGTGGCATCTTGTCAATAGGTTAGTTCCAGAAAGTGTATAAAAATACCTCAAAGTGTAGACAAAACATAGCAAAGTGGATACTAAACAAGCATGGAACATCAAAAATTATATATACGTTTATGATGTATCAGGATGTCATATCACAGAACGAGTAAACAGTATTTATCGGTAACGAGGTTGAACTAGGTATAGAGATACCGACGATCAAACCTCAGATAAGTAAAGTATCCATCGTGCGGTATAATGGAGAGGTATATATTCTGGTTAGAAACTTCCACCGGGCGGCCCATTACTACTCAAGTACTAATTATGCTTCTTCGATGTATGGACTCCACATTGTATGCACTGCCATAATGTAATGGCTAAATATGTATGGATTTCACCAACTATTAATAGAATGGTCCTCTTTTGACTGGCTGCTATAAGTTCTTGAGCTAACCTGTTTATCTGGCAGCTGAATCATGATTATGTGTCATGTCAGCTATGATCGAGTTTGAATTAGCATGCTACTATTTAAAATGGTCTACGCTGGAGATGGTCACTTTAAAAAGCATCTTCGAGGCACACTAGTTTTGGATACCTCCTTTGTTAGAATCCGACTTAGGTCGCCTTACTATTTGAGACGGTCCATAGTATAGGCCGTCTGAGGTTGAAGAGTTCTTGCAAGCGGTCAGAAATATTACCCGTCTCCAGTTTGTATATGTTAGAGGCGTTTTATTTTTTGCATCGCATGAGGCCGCATATCTTAGAGCCACAAAGAAAAACCGCCTCAGGTGGTGCACTCTTAGAAGCTATGCGCTTGATCCGGAATAAGAAACTGTCTGAGGCCTATGGGAAATTGACGTCTCTAAGTAGCGAGTTTGTACTGGTGCAATATTTATCCACGAGAAGCATCTGGAGTGCAAGAACATCACCTGGAGGGCTAGGAGTCCCAAAAGAGACCAGGTGGCATGCCCAACACAGGTGGGCACGCAACCTACCCTCTTTTCCTCCTCGGTCGTACGATCGCCTTAATTCTTTCGCCCACGGAGTTCTCTTGACCTAAAACCCCCTATATAAGGATCCCCTAGGGAGTCCTCGAGACAGAGGAGGAGGGGATAGAAAACACCAAGAACAAAGAGTCTGCTGGCCTCCTCTAGCGGAAGATTGGAGGGTGAACGACTGCTGGAATCGCCTACGGCTGCCTCTCCTCCTTCACCAATGCCTCCTCATCACTCTCCATGATGAGAGGGGAGTAGTACACCCCCTGGACTTTGGGTTTATGGTGGTAACTTGATCTAATCTATCCACGGATGACCATTGTTGAAGTCCATATGATGTGCTTTGCATGAGTATGGATCTATCTATGTAATTCCTATGGTGGATATTGTGTTATGAGATAGTACTTGTTATCCATTTACCATTGTGTTGGATATTGTATGGTTTTTCATACTTTAGAAATATTCTATGATGCATGTAATGGCTTAGATCTATACATAATGCCTTGTTTATGCATATCATGAGGTGATTTACACCACCAATTGGGGGTAGATGAGAGAGATGTGATAATACTCACAACATATGAATCATTGCACTACTGTTTAGAATGTTTTCCATTAAGAAGTTTGATGTATGTAGGTAATGGGTGGCCGAGTGATAACGGCATATGTATTGAGTGACAACAATGCATCCCAACATCCTTTATCTAGGGGTAAAAGGAGAGAATTATGATGTGTGGTGTGAGAAAAACCAAATGCTAGCCTTACTGCAAAAGTGACCTAGCAACACAAAGGAGTACTTCTTTCACCTATGTGTTTTACAACATGTATCCACCATAAAAGTACCATTAAAACATTGCAATTGTGTGTACTTTACTATCTATAACATGATTATCACCATAGATGGAGAAGAGAGGATTAAGTGAACCCATGAACCCATGTGCATTGGTCCGATAAAAGAAAACCCTTGTCTTGTCCTCTTGCATTAAATAGGATTGGGACACTTTTATAATCTTTTTTTGTTACATTAAACTTGCGACCATTAGAACAACCATCTTATTCATTAAAACTTGTTTAGTGTATAATCAACTAAAGCTTGTGACACTTTAGTTGTAGAGAATAGATAGTTTTTCCTTCTTGCTCCTGTGGATCGATACACAACTTCCACATTGAGAGGTACTACGGTGATCCCTACACTTGGGGGTTATCAGGGACCTGATGTGTCTCGGTTATTGTAGAGCCTGTTGGGAGACCCCAAGAGCAAGGTGTGATGAGCACAGGAGCAAGTTTTCCCTCAGTTATGAAACCAAGGTTATCAAACCAGTAGGAGTAAGGAAACAACTTTCAAGGTGTTGCTAACAACTTGGAACCTGCACAACACAACCACAGAACTTTGCCCCAACTTATAGTGAGGTTGTCAAGCTCATGGGTTTGCTGAAAACAAAGGATTAAATGTATAGTATGGAAGATCGCAATTGCTTAAAGTAAACAGTAAACAGTAGATGGAATATCAATGATAAAGGAATGGACCGGGGTCCACAGTTCACTAGAGGTGTTCTCCTTAAGATAGATAGCATGTTGGGTGAAAAAATTACAACGGGGCAATTGACATATTGAGAAAGCATAATAATGCATGTACTAGACATCTTGACTCCTACGATATTTTATTAGGCATTACAACATAATACATAGACCGTAATCCAACTACATCTATGACTAATAATCCACCTTCAGGTTATCATCCGAACGCCTTCTAATATAAAGTTGCAAGCAACAGATGATGGGGGAATACCAATCGGGGTATATACCCACGAAGCGGATTCGCCAGCTAGATCGAGCCTGATCGAACCTAGCCACGAGCGGTCGTCGACTGGCGATCGGTGCATGCTGCACCCAGGCGACTGGAGGCCCAAGACGGAGACTCGTATACAAAGCCCACCAACACACTTGTAAACCCTAACTGGCTGCATATATAAAGCCACCAGGGACACCCCCCACGGGGCATCTTCTGCCACATCTTATTAGATATAGTCTCCCTCCGCCTACGGCGGCTCCCTTGTAAACCAATCTATACTTATGTACTGGATTTATAGTAGTACGTAGCGATCCTCCATCGAGGGGACGTGAACCTGGGTACATCGTGTGTCAATCTCGCTCCCGGATTCTCCTACGTCGCCTTGCTCCCTCTACGTAAGCTACCCCCAGTAGCATATGCCGTGCAATACCACGACAGTTGGCGCCCACCGTGGAGCTAGCGATGCTTGGAGGGTGATAATTTGAATGAGATCCCTTGTGTTTTCGTCAATAAGGCCGAAGATTAGTCAGATCCAATCGTCCAGATGGTACAGCTTCCACGGCCGTTCCTCGATAAATATTCTGCGCACGATCGGCGTACCGTTGGTGGCGATTTGCTAGCATGCATATTGATTACTACGATTCCTTTCGAGCTACACGCTGAGGCAGATCGACTGCGACATGTCATCTGCAAGCTGCATGTGCATGCAAGCAAATTTATAGTTGCATGCATGGACCGACTGGTCACGTGGCTTTGATCAGGCATCCACAGATCTCTTTATCTTTGATGCTAGTTAAGTTAGACTATTTTATTCAGATCTAATCTATTGTATGATGATTTTTTTTTTCATGTATACATCGTTTGGAGATCCGTTCAATGAGGCAGAATCAGAGTTCATGTCCTGGAACGTGGAGAAATTCTCCGCTCATTCTCCGCGTCCATACCCGGCGAAGCAACCAGAGAAAAGAGTGCACATGGTCATGCATCGATGGGTTTATTTTATTTAATCTAAACCTTGTTCACTAATTATTCTAAATTATTTTAGTGAAACTAGTCTAATCTTTGTATGTGGTTTTTCACCTGCAGGATCGTTAATAATTGGTGGACAACCAATGCATCGTCGTGGACTCGCTATGCTCGGAGGCTCGTCCGTCGAGACGCTGACGACTCTTCTGTGGCGGACTCACCCAGCGCGAAATCGCCATGCTCGGGGACTCACATATCGCGGTAGTCCAACGCGGATTCTCCATGCTCGCGGACCCGCCGTCGCAGACTTGCCATATTAACAGCTAAGTTTCTTTACACTCGTACATGCTATGAGTCCAAAACTTATATGCATCTTCATTCATTCTTCAAAGCCGACCATGCAGTCGTATATGACCCTTTCAGGGACCAAAATCATACTTGGAATTGGTTTCAGTTTTGTCTGTTGTTTATTCGCGTCCGTCGAACTAGTGAGGCTGGGTACCAAAAGGCCGACCTTGTCTCCGGGTTCAACAGTCTAGCATCGCGTCCCTGTTACCCGGCAAGTGTTTGATGCCGGAGGTCTGCCTACTCATGAAAATACACGCATAAACCTTACATACTGGTCATCGATCCACATAGCAAAAGTGCATTTTCTTCAATATCTACGATTTGCATGTCTTACAAATGTTTAATATATTTCATAAATACACCTTATTGTAGTCGTACTTTTTCCTCCTCGGCAAAACGGTGTCTTTCTCGCCACTCGCCGGTCGCTCGACCTCGCCACTCGCCGCGCTCGGGGACTCGGCATTCGCCGGTCGCTCGGCCACGTCGCTTCGCCTCGGGACTCGGCGCTTCGCGGTCGCCACGCCCGCTCTCGCGCTCGGGGACTCGGCGCTTCGCGGTCGCTTCGGCCTCGGCACTTTCGCCGCGCTGGGAACTTCGGCGCTGTCGGTCGCTTCGGCCTTGCCGCCGTGCTTTCGGGGACTCAGCGGTCACAGTCGCCGACCTCGCCGCTCGCCCGCTCGGGTACTCGGCCTTAGCCGCTCGATCTCACTCTCCGCGCTCGGGACTCGGCTTCGTCGTCGCTTCGGCCTCGCCGCTCGCCCGCACTCAAGACTTCGGCGCCCGTCGTCGCTTCGGCCTCGCTTCGCCGCCACGAGACTTCAGCGCCCGTCGGTCGCTTCGCTCGCCTTCGCCGCGCTTCGAGACTCGACGCCAGCTACTCGGCCTCGCTGCTCACCGCTCGGGACTCGGCGCTTCGCGGTCGTTCGACCTCGCGCTTCGGGACTCGGCTCGCCGTTCGCTTCGGCCTCGCTGCTCGCGCTTCGAGACTCCGCTCGCCGTCGCTCGACCTCGTCACTCGCCGCGCTCGGGGACTTGGTGCTCGCCGATCGCTCGACCTCGCCACTCGCCGCGCTCGGGGGCTCGGGGCTCGGCGCTCAACCTCGCTACTCGCCGCGCTCGGGGGCTCGGCGCTCGCCGGTCGCTCGACCTCGCCACTCGCCATGCTCGGCAGCAACCACTACTATTTTCAGAATATGCATCTCTAAAGAGCCTCAAGTCGCCTCTCCAAGCCAACTCGAGCCTCGTGGACTACTCCTAGGCATGCTGCGTGTACGCGTGGTTCCGCGATCGTGGCTCGCCCTAGTTGACTTGCCACCTTGAACTCTCCACTCGCGTACTCTCCGCGCCCGGGGACTCGCCACCGCGGACTCGCCCTCGCGTACTCGACACGCTCGGGGACTCGCCACCGCGGACTCGCCCTCGCGTACTAAACACGCTCGGGGACTCGACGCGCTCCAGACAGTGGCACTCGCCGGTCGCTCGACCTCGGGGACTCGCCACCGCGGACTCGCCCTCGCGTACTCGACATGCTCGGGGACTCGCCACCGCGGACTCGCCCTCGCGTACTCGACAAACTCGGGGACTCGCCATCGCGGGGTCGCCCTCGCGTACTCCACACGCTCGCGGACTCGTCGGTCGCTCGACCTTGACACTCGCCGCGCTCGGGGACTCGGCACGCTCCACGTTCGGGGATTCGTCGCAACTGGCAGCTTCACCGACACCCTGCGTCTTTCGCCAACTGGCCATCACCGACTGGTTCACGCCGATCGCCTCCGGCTTCACGGTTCTTTTCTCTGTTCAGGAGCTCGTCGCCGATTCGCCATGACCCATCATCAAGACTCTCCGCGCCCTGCCTCAAGCCCGCGTCGAATCGACAATGCGCTCGGGGACTACTGATGGGGGAATACCAATCGGGGTATACCCACGAAGCGGATTCGCCAGCTAGATCGAGCCGACTGGAACCTAGCCCTGAGCGGGTCGACTCGCCCAATACGGCGACTGGCGCATGCTGCACCCAGGCGACTGGCGCCGACTGGAGGCCCAAGACGGTGACTCGTATACAAAGCCCACAAACACACTTGTAAAGCCTAACTGGCTGCATATATAAAGCCACCAGGGGCACCCCCCACGGGGCATCTTCTGCCACATCTCATAAGATCTAGTCTCCCTCCGCCTACGGCGGCTCCCTTGTAAACCAATCTATACTCATATACTGGATTGATAGCAGGACGTAGCGATCCTCCACCGAGGGAACGTGAACCTGGGTACATCGTGTGCCAATCTCGCTCCCGGATTCTCCTACGTCGCCTTGCTCCCTCTATGTAAGCTACCCCCAGTAGCATCTGCCGTGCAATACCACGACAACAGATGATTTCCTTAAGCAAAGTGTGTAAAGTAAACAATACAATTTCCCTTATACAAAGGATTGTTGTTTTCTCCCTAATAGCAACAGCACATCTACAACCTTAGAGATTTCTGTCACTTCCCCAGATTACTAGAGGCATGAACCTACTATCGAGCATAAATAATCCATCTTGGAGTTGCAAGCATCTACTTGTCCAAGATAGCTACTAACAACGGAGATCATGCAAGATAACAAATAACATAGACATGATAGAATCAATAATCAATCTGACATAGTATCTTAGTATCCATCGGATCCCCGCAAACACAACATGTATGATTACAAATAGATGATCTTGATCATGAACGGAGCTCACAAGATCTAAACATGATAGCACAAATGAGGAGAAACAACCATCTAGCTACTGTATGGACCCATAGTCCAAGGGTGAACTACTCATGCATCACTCCGGAGGCTGGCATGGTGATGAAGATGGCCTCCGGGATGATCTCTCCCCTCTGGCATGGTGCCGGGAAGAGCTTCGGATCCCCCCGATCTAGGGATGGAGATTACGGCGACTACGGACTGTTTCGTCGAGACCTGATCGGGTGCTTAGGGTTTCTGCATTGGGGTTCTTTTATAGGCGAATGGGCAAGGTCGGTGGGCGCCCAAGGGGGCCACACCTAGGGCTGGTGTGCCCCTAGGTCGCGCTGCCACCAGGTGTGGCCACCTCGTGGCCCCACTTCGGCTGCTCTTCGGACTCCGTGTTCCTTCTGGTAAAATATCAACTCTGGCTTTTGTCCCGTCCAATTCCGAGAATATTTCCTTACTAGCTTTTCTAAAACCAAAAACAGCAGAAAACAGGCAACTGACACTGCGGCATCTTGTCAATAGGTTAGTTCCAGAAAATGTATAAAAATACCTCAAATTGTAGAAAAAACATAAGAAAGTCGATACAAAACAAGCATGGAGCATAAAAAATTATAGATACGTTTACGACGTATCAAGCATCCCCAAGCTTAACTCCTGCTTGTCCTCGAGTTAGGTAAGTGATAAAAAGAATAATTTTTAGGTGACATGCACCATCACAATCTTGATCAAGGTGATTGTAAAGCATTGATATCTGAGATCAACATACTCTAAACATGAGCATAAAATATGTAGTTCTAACAATAAGACATAGAAACTATGTTGTAACATGAAAAGGTACAAACAAAAGATCATGAATAACAACACATTGAAAGACGTTTGTTTGTTTCACATATGGAAAACATAGCATATTGGTATTCAGCTTGTCCTTCGTGGAATAGTAAAACATAAATGCATAGGACACCTTCAAAGTTTATAAGGGTGACTAGATACAAATAATTTAAGAACAAGCAATATCAACATTATGAATCAATCAATAAGTTTTGGGATAATACACATTAAACTAAGAATGACAACTATGCTCTCCTAGTTGGTGCACAAATATAGAAGATGGAGACTCAACAAAAAAGTAAAAGAAAGGCCCTTCACAGAGGGAAGTAGGGATTTCAAGGTTCATAAAGAGCATCCAAAAATTATGGTACTTATTAGCTTTCATTTCTCATTGCCCCTATCATAAGCATCTTGAAGTTATTAAGGTTAAAGTGAAAAAAATATGAAGTATATGCTTGACAAATCATAAGTTGGCAATCTCATGTCCCTTGAGTACGAGGGCCGTTCCTCATGCTACTCAACTTTAGTCACAAGCAAGTTCTTGTCATTGTAAGTATATATATATATATATCATAGAGAACCGCCAACGGGGTATCCCTTGCCCCATGACACGGGATCTATCCCATATCAAAATGACAAGGCAACAGACAATGAGCATCTCAGCGGTCTTTTATTTACCATGAGCATGGCATCTCTTTTTTCTCTATTTTTTCTGAAGATGCTTCATAGATTGCTCACTATGGTGATGCTGCAAGTTTCCACCATGATTAGGCATGGCTTAGTCTAGTCGCCCAGGCGTTTCTCTAACACATATATAATACTCTTTGAACTTACAAGCTCCCCTTTTATTTCACACCGCCGACATCCATAAACAAAAGATCATGATATCAACTGGATAATATTTACAAGTGTTGAAAGCGTTCCCCATGACAACATGGTTTTGCTAATTCCCAACCTATAAGTGCAAGCATATGACAACATAGATGACATAATGGTTCAAGTTTATTAGGTGCAAGAAATAAAGTGTGCATCAAGTTCGTGAGAGCTTTAATCACTAATTTTCACATAACATGTTTAATTTGGAAGATAAATAAAAACATGAATATACTTGGAATGGTGTAACACACCATGCATAGGAATTTATAGTGGAATCTTTGGAATAACTTGGTTTCTTGGGAGTTGGATGCACGAGTAGAGCTTACTTAGTACAAGTGGAGGCTAGCAAAAGACTGGGAGCAACCAACTAAGAGAGCAATAATGGCCATAATCATGCGAAGCGACAAAACATTATTAATTAAAGAATAAAGTGGTATCACAAGTCAAAAACTAAATGATCATAGAGGCTAAGGTGACTGGTTCATAGTCTTAACATGGTGTAAGCATGTGCCAAGTCAACCCAAATAAAGCATCAAAGGAGAATACCACAAAATTATGCTTTTGTATGTTAAAACAACGCATGATTCTTTCAAGGCAAACTAAGAAATCTCAATTGTTTGGAACAAGTCATGCTACAACAATAATCACTAAGCATAAGGTCAAAGCAAAATCTAGCATGACATGATAAAGTCTAAGCCACAGTCAAAACAAGCTTCCTTTTGTACCACTATAAGATGAAACTTCCTACTCTTTTCCAACACCAATCGACTTATTTGAAACACATTATGAACGCGGGGGTCCAAATAATTTATTCAAGAAAACCAAACAAAACAAAACTAAAAACTAAAACAAAGGCGCTCCAAGAACAACACAAAAGTGCATGAATCAATAAAAATAAAGTGTCTAGAAAGAGACCTGAGATTTTTATTGATGAAGAAGGGGATGCCTTGGGCATCCCCAAACTTTGACGCTTGTACCTCTTGGATATTTCTTGGGGTGAAAAGGGTGGCATCCCCAAGATTGAGATTTTATCCATTCTTCATCTCATCACATCATTCTTTCCCTACACTTGAAAATTTCCTTCATACAAAACTTCAAACAATCTTCATTAGCAACATTAGTGTATTCAAGATAATAAGCCTTTGGGTTTAGTTTCAACACAAGTAAAACTTTCATTAGAACACAAGCTACTGTAGCAATTCCTTTTAAAATATAAAGTGATCAAAGACAACTCAAAAAGAAACCGATAAGAGGCAAATGCAAATAATGGCAGAAATCTGTCAAAACAGGCCATCAGGTAAAAACTGATTTTTTTCGAAGACCTTATTTTTCTCAAATCGAAAAGTGTTTAACTAACGAAAGTTAGATAATAACCTGGGTCATATTCTTAGAAAATTACAGGTCAATCCGACGTACTGAGATTTTTCATGAATTTTTACAATGAAGCACAGAAATCTGTTTCGGGACAGCAACTTCCCCAAATCTTACTTCTCTCTCATTAGAGGTTATTCTTGGCACAAAAACCACACAAAAAGGATAAGGAGAGGTTATTACAGAAGTAATAACTTCCAAGACTCAACAAAATAAAAACTTACTTAAATTTGGGTTATCTCCCTATAGTACTTTTCTTTAACGCCTTTAAGTTAGGCATATATAGGAAGCAAGAATCAAGTATTTTCGAATGAAGAAACATTAAAATTAATTTTTGTTTTAATTGGAGGAGCAAAGTATATCTTATCTCTCTTTTTAGAGAAGTGTTCTATACATTTCTTGAGTGGTAATTGATATTTAATGGTGCATTCCTTCATATCAATAATGGCACCAACAGTTCTAAGAAAAGGTCTTCCCAAAATAATAGGACAAGAAACATTGCATTTAACATCCAAAACATAGAAATCAACAGGGACAAAGGCATTGTTAACCATAATAAGAACATCATTAATACTCCCCATAAGTTTCTTTTTAGCATTATCATTAAGATGGACATCCAAACAACAATCTTCCAATGGTGGCAAATCAAGCATTTCATAAATTTTTCTAGGCATAATAGAGACACTAGAACCAAGGTCACATAAAGCTTTGAGATCAAAATCATTCACTTTCATATTGATGATGGGTTCCCGACCATCTTCTAATTTCCTAGGAATAGAAGCTTTATGTTTCAATTTTTCTTCTTTAATTTTAATGAGAGCATCTGTAATGTGTTTTGTAAAAGTCATATTCATAGCACTAGCAAGCTTTTGTAGTAACATAATTACTTTAGAAATATTGCAACCATCAAGATCAAAATCAAACTTAGCATCCAAGGGAGTAGAACTATCGTTTCCCATGTTTCAAAAAAATTCAGCATTCTTATTGGATTTAGGCATTGTTGCAAAAGGAGTGGGGACTTCATGTGGTTTCCTAGCATCAACATCAATGGTGGTAATAGTACAAATACTATTATTTCAAGCAATTTCACCTCCTCTTTCCCACTTAGCATGCAATTTAGCTAACAGTCTAATATTTTCATCAATTCTAACTTGTATGGCATTAGCAGCAGCAAAGGGATTTTCCATGGTTTTAGGTTTAGAAGCCATTTTATTAATCAAAGAGTATTGTGCTTCAGACAAAGCCGAAATATCTTTTTCGACATTGAAAAGTTTTTCCTCCACGGTTTTGTTGAAAGTAGTTTGTTTACTAATAAAATATTTAAGCATGACTTCAAGTTCAGAGGGAGCACTTCTATTGTTGTTCCAGGTATTTCCATAAGCATTACCATTATTAGGAGGGTATGTCCTATAATTATTATTACCAAAATTATTCCTATATGCATTGTTGCTAAAATTGTTATTTCTAATGAAGTTCACATCAACTTGCTCTTCTTGAGTAACCAAAGAGGCTAAAGGAACATTAATTTGGATCAATATGAGCTTTTCCATTAACAATTATAGACATAATAACATCAATTTTATCATTCAAGGAGGAGGTTTCTTCAACAGAATTTACCTTCTTACCTTGTGGAGCTCTCTTAGTGTTCCATTCAGAATAGTTAACCATCATATTATCAAGGAGCTTTGTTGCAGCACCCAAAGTAATGGTCATAAAGGTACCTCCAGCAGCAAAATCCAATAGATTTCTTGAAGAGAAATTCAATCTTGCATAAAAAGTTTGGATAATCATCCAAGCAGTCAGTCCATGAGTGGGACAATTCTTTACCAAAGATTTCATTCTTTCCCAAGCTTGAGCAACATGATCATTATCAAATTGTTTAAATTTCATTATTTCACTTCTCATAGATATAACTTAGCAGGAGGATAATATTTTCCAATAAAAGCATCTTTGCATTTAATCCAAGAAACAATACTATTCCTAGGAAACAATTTAAGCTTAATAATATCTCCATGTACATCCTTATATTTTTGCATCTCACAAAGTTCAACAAAATTATTAAGGTGAGCAGCAGCAGCATCAGAACTAGCACAAGAAAATTGCTCTTTCATAACAAGGTTCAACAAAGCAGGTTTAATTTCATAAAAGATAGCATCAGGAGCAGGTGGAGGAATAGGTGTGCAAAGGAAATCATTGTTGTTGGTGCTAGTGAAAAGTCACACAACTTGGTGTTTTCAGGAGTATTCATTTTACAAGAGTGAAGCAAGCCAACAGTAAATAAGGTAGGAACAAATTTTTGTGTGTTTTTGATAAGAAAAAGCAAACCAAACAAAACTATTTTTTTTGTATTTTTGATAAAAGGAAACAAGCAAAACAAATCAAAATAAACTAAGCAAAACAAAAACAAAGTAAAGTGATTGGTTGTGAGAGACTCCCCTTGCGAGAATCTTCTTTCTCCTAGAAAAGTAACTAACGGGGAGGAAGATATTGAAGCTGTCCTTAACTCCCCGGCAATGGCGCCAGAAAATCTTGATGCGGCTCGGTTACTGTAGAGCCTATTGAGAGACCCCAAGATCAAGGTGTGATGAGCATAGCAGCAAGTTTTCCCTCAGTTATGAAACCAAGGTTATCGAACCAGTAAGAGTAAGGAAACAACTTCCAAGGTGTTGCTAACAACTTGGAACCTGCACAACATAATTATAGAACTTTGCCCTAACTTACAATGAGGTTGTCAAGCTCACTGGTTTTCTAAAAACAAAGGATTAAACGTATAGTGTGGAAGATAGCAATTGCTTAAAGTAAACAGTAAACAATAGATGGAATATCAATGATAAAAGAATGGACCGGGGTCCACAGTTCACTAGAGGTGTTCTCCTTAAGATATATATCATGTTGGGTGAACAAATTACAGCGGGGCAATTGACATATTGAGAAAGCACAACAATGCATGTACTAGACATCTTGACTCCTACGAGATTTGATTAGGCATTATAATATAATACATAGACCGTAATCCAACTGCATCTATGACTAATAATCCACCTTCAGGTTATCATCCGAACCCCTTCTAGTATAAAGTTGCAAGCAACAAATAATTTCATTAAGCAAAGTGTGTAAAGTAAACAATACAATTGCCCTTAGACAAAGGATTGTTGTTTTCTCCCTAGAAGCAACAACACATCTACAACCTTAGAGATTTCTGTCACTTCCCCAGATTACTAGAGGCATGAACCTACTATCGATCATAAATACTCCCTCTTGGAGTTGCAAGCATCTACTTGGCCAAGATAGCTACTAACAATGGAGAGCATGCAAGATGACAAATAACATAGACATGATAGAATCAATAATGAATCTGACATAGTATCTCAATGTCCATCGGATCCCCGCAAACACAACATGTATGATTACAAATAGATGATCTTGATCATGAACGAAGCTCACAAGATCTAAACATGATAGCACAAACAAGGAGAAACAACCATCTAGCTAATATATTGTAAAGGTCCCAACCTGATAAGATAGAGATCCATGTGTTTACAATGCTAGTCCCTGGATCAATAGCTAGCATCCACAGTTTAAGATGTAATATCACGAAACAAAGGTCATATTACAACTTTGTAACCAGGAATAAAATAATTCATTACATCTTACATAGCTCATTTGGCTATCTCATTACAATGCAGCAATTATAACTAAGTTGCATGGAGTCCTTCATCTTCAAAGTGCCACAGGCAATCATGTTGGTTGTAGACTTGTAATCCTATTCAACACACTTCACTAACATCAAACAAACCTGCAACATAATAAGTTACAGCCACAAGGGTCAATACATTTGAATTGTATTTGCAAGTGATACTATGGTAGAATATTGGTATCTATCACCTATATGCATTTGGCTAAGTGGAGCTTAGGCTTGCTTTGCTCAAAATAAGGTTTTCCTTATAAGTTTAAAACACTAAGTTTTTGTTTGACAAAAACTCCCAAGGAACCACCAATAGACATTGGTGAACCTTTACCCTTATTCAATCACAAGTTTTTAATTTAGAAATTGGGATGAGGAGATCCTTGATAGCTTCCATGTCTTGATGCTCAAATTGTCCATTGCCGGGAACACGGCTAAGTACTTAGATTTTACTCTCTCGAGAGGTGGTGCACTTTCCCCACAAGACTCGACATGCATCGAGACAAGATCTTTCAAAAGCCTTCCCTTAGACCAAAATGGACGTGCTCCAAACCTATCACCCCCTACCACCAACTATCCATCTGGCTAAGTTATTGCAACCTATATAATCCAGGCAGAGCCCATAATGCCATGTGGCTGCACTTGAAGCTTCTCAACATTTCACATCTCAAACCTCTTTCTTCCTGTGTGTCTTTCCACAAGTGAGATACACTAGGGTAGGCCATAAATATGGGACCCTGTGTAACCACTCAACATAACCCATTCACACCATTCCACCCAGGTGATTCATTCACATAGTTGTTTTATTAAACAAAACACAATTCATAGACTTAGAAATATTTCATAACATGAATACAATCCACCCTTGTTTTCTACTAGCTAGGCTAAGCATGATAGTAGCAAGAATCTTAACTTAGGGAAAATTCTACTAAGGCATCATATACTAGGATTTCCCAAGGCATAGCTTATACTTAGAAAATTCCATGCAAGTCATACTCAAAAATATCACTAATGCATAGTGAAAATATTAGGACAAAATGTATGAAGAACCACTTGCCTTTTTAGTAGAGAATATAGTTTCACTCATTGATCTTGCAATTGTCACACTCTTCAAAGTTCACTACAATTCAATCAAGGCACAAATTCAATCTAGCATTCAAACAATTCACCACATAAAATAATAAAAACAAAGCAATGCATGCAAGCATGCAAAAGATTGTTTTATTTGGAAAGGTGGTTTATAATAGGCTATAAACATTTTTAAAACACCTATTGGTCATTTATAAAAGTGGCAAAACCATTTAAAATCAAGTTAGTGTAAATGGCCATTTAAATCATTTTTATTTTGCTAGAGATGATTTAAGTCAAAGTGATAATTTCTAGTGTTTGCCAAATATAATTTTAAACACCAAATGTTAGTGTTTTTGGTCAAAGTGTTTAAATCAAATCTATTTTCAAAAGGTTTCACTCAAAACCATTTTTAAATCAAAGCAACATTTTCATTTTGCCAGAAATGCCTTTAAACAAAGTAATAATTTTCTAGGGTTAATCAAATATATTTTTAAATCCCAAAGCTTGGTGTTTAGGGTCAGGGAATTTAAATCAAACCTTTTTCCAAAGGTTTTACTCAAAAAGCATTTTTAAACCATAATCAACCTTTTTATTTAACTAGAAATGCTTTTATTCAAAGATTTATTCCTTAGTATCACAAAATATACTTTTAAATCTACAAGTTGGTTTTTATGGTAAGTAGGTTCAAAACAAATCATTTGCAAAAGATTTTACCCAAAAATCATTTTTAGATTAAATTTTATACACAAAATAAGCCTAAACATGTTTCTTCAAAACCAGTCAATTTTCCAGAAGAAAAATACTAAACAAAGGGCATGGTTGCAAAGTATTCTTTTTCCTGATTCCAATGATATAAAATTTGCAAATTTTGGACGTGTGGATTTAAAGTTATAAATTTTTCAAATCTAACCATCTAATAGACAAGTTTCTGTTTTCAAATCAAAAGGTTGGCCACGTGGCTGTTTCCTATTCGCTAGTAAAGGTTTGTGTGCATCAAGCAGTGTGGTGCGTTGGATCTAAAGTAAACCGTGCGACACATAAGCAACATAACTGTTTGTTTAAGTTAATCTATCACGTACACACGATCGAAATCTAACGGCTCAGCGTGTGATGACCAAGTACTGGCGGCACTTGACGACGGCGCACGGTGGCGACGCTCGGCCAGAAGCGTTCCGGCGACTACAGGAAGTGAGGAAGGAAGTGGAATAGCTCACTGGGTTCGCAGTGACGAGAGGATGCTCGAGGTGGTCGTCATCGTCGAAGGGGCGCACGGCGTTGACCTGAATCGCTCGCCGAAGTCGTCTTTGTCGACGGGCTCGCTCTGGTGTCATCGATGACGAGGCTACAAGGCACGGGAGAGTGAGAGAAAGGGTCCGTTAGACGCGCGCGAGAGAGGAGATTGCAGGGGTATCGTCTAGAGAGGAAGGGGAGGTCAGGATTTACCGGAGAATCTCGCCGGAGTCGAAGCAGTGGATGGCGACGTTCAGAGGTAGACTGAGGCGAGCTCCTGGGGCACGCGCGAGCGAGAAGAAGGCACTGGCAGAAGCATGAGACGATGGGGAACACGCTCGTGGCGGCTAGGGGTAGTGGGGTGGTGAGGGATGGCCGAAATTGTGGCTGGAGTTCGTCGGGACAGTAGGGGTGCGAGCTCGCAATTGCAGCATCCTGGTGGCTCCGGTGGAATGGGGTCTGAGGGAAAATGAGGAGGAGGGTGAGGCGGTGAAATACGCGTGGTCATGGGGAGGAATTGTCACGGCATTGATTCGAATTGAAGCAGACATTGATCGGCAGAAACGGCAGCGAGGTAAGGGGGAATGGGTCACGTGAGGTTGATGACGATGACAGCGCAGCAGTAGGGTCCAACGGGTAGCAAGTTGAGGGTTTGCATGTGGGGTCTGGTCGTCAGTGGGTGACTGGGTCATTTCGCTGGTGAGAGAAAAATGGTTCGGGGAGAGAGGGGGATGGGCTCCTATTGGGCTAGTTGGGTTGGGCTGCTTCTTTTTATTTTTTTCTTCTTCTGTTTTCTTTTGTTTTTCCTGTTTCTATTTTATGTTTTAATTTTGTTTAAATAATTCAAACACCCATTTGAATTTAGAACTTTTCCAAACTATCAGTAATCTTTTAATATTGTTTATTAATAAATTCTAAAGTACATTTTAGAATAATTTATTTTATTCCCTTAGGGTTTATTTTAAATAGGATTTTAAATATGGTTCCAATCCACATTATTTTATTTAAATGATTTAAATATCTGTTTTAAATTCAAATGTTTATCAAACCTTTTTCATTAGGTCTTATTTATTCATTAGTGTGTTAAATAATTCATTTTGAATTATTTAAAATATTTTAATATGATTTAATATTCATTTAAATTGGGCATTTGTCCTTATTCAAATAAAATTGAATTTTAGTTAAAGTCCATATAATTTTAATTGAATAATATTTATCCTTTTATTTTGGATTATCTTTATTACATTTGCTTATGGATTTAATTCAAGATTTAAATTGTCTTCTAAATAATTCTATTGGGATTTATTATTTATTTAGTTTAGGCAATTTGTTTTTATTTAAATAAAATTGGATACTGTTTGATCCTTATGATTTTATTTAAATAATATTTTACTCCTTTTTATTATTTAATAATCTTTTATTTCATTTGTTTTGCCAAGATTTAATTTGGCTTTTTAAATATACCTTATTTCTTTCTTTCTTTGTCTTATAAAATCCATATCTTTTTATTTATAGATCCAAAATTGGTGATTCCTATTTGTATGATTTTATTTAATATTTGTTTACCTTTTTAAATCCTTTTAGGATTATTTGCTCATAATTTGGTATGGATTTTTAGATAGGAGCTTTATTAGCTTTGGAAATTATTTCCATTTATCTTATTATATTCATAAGTTTTTATTCATGGTTTCAAATTGAGTGAAACCAATTTCTATGGTTTTATAATATTTTTGTTTATCACTTTTGATCATTTTAAAATGATTGTTGCTGAATTTTTATATGGATCAAATCCATAGTCTTTGAGAGATCTTGGAAATGATTTTCTTCCATTTGGGTTTTAGGATTTTGGTTTATTTTCCCAAGTGTTTAAATTTCAAGATACATTCATTGTTGAATGCATTTCACTTATTGAAATTTTGTTGGATTCCATTTTCATTCAAATTTTGTTCAATAAGGGTTTTGATGTTTCCATTTAGAAACAAAAAGTTTCTTTTCACCCTAAATTTCAACAATTATTTCTTTTGTTTATTTATTTTTCACATTTCAAAATTTGGACAATTTTGGGATGTGACATGTATGGACCCATAGTCCAAGAGTGAACTACTCACGTATCACTCCGGAGGCTGGCATGGTGATGAAGAAGGCCTCCAGGATTATCTCTCCCCTCTGGCAGGGTGCCGAGAAGAGCTTCGGATCCCCCCGATCTAGGGATGGAGATGGCGGCGGCTACAGACTGTTTCATGGAGATCTGATCGGATGCTTAGGGTTTCTGCATCGGGATGCTTTTATAGGCGAAGGGGCAAGGTCGGTGGGTGCCCGAGGGGCCCACACCTAGGGCTAGCGCCCCCCTAGGCCAAGCCGCCACCAGGTGTGGCCACCTCGTGGCCCCACTTCGGCTGCCCTTCGGACTCTGTGTTCCTTCTGGTAAAATATCAACTTTGGCTTTTGTCTCGTCCAATTCCGTAAATATTTCCTTACTAGCTTTTCTGAAACCAAAAACAACAGAAAACAGGCAAGCACTACGGCATCTTGTCAATAGGTTAGTTCCGGAAAATATATAAAAATATCTTAAAGTATAAACAAAACATAAGAAAGTCGATACAAAACAAGCATGTAGCATAAAAAATTATAGATATGTTTACGATGTATCATGACCCAACAGTCTGATTAAATGATACATGCATTGAGCAACGCTATCAAGTTCGGAACAGGATAGCGCGAGCGAAGGAAAAAATTCCATCATACACATGATTCTTCTAATGAGAGGATGACATGGGGACCCAGCAGCCTGACTAAACGGAAGACACATCAAGCAACGCTATTGATTTCAAATTTGGGAGGTGCGATCAAAAATAATGGTCCGCTAGAGACACTTACGTCCGCGACCCTAACACCTCAAAAGACTTCGGCTAGTCAACATCGTGCGAGGAACCAAAAATCTTGTTTCTGCCACACGTCGGTCGAGCTCCGTCCATGTTTTTAGAGGTTTCATCATAGTAGAGGGTCGCGAAACAGGGAAAGAAAGTTTTCCATCGGCCACGGTCGAGCCAAAAAATTGGTCGCGGAAGACGCGCCTTCTACGGCGATCGACGGACCAAATCGTTGCGGATGGAAACATTTCTTATAGTGTGGAAAGATGTCGAGGAGAGACTGTAAAAATAGATTAAGTAGTTGGATTGCTATCCCTGGCTAGAAGATTTGTTCTCATCAATTCATTACTAGGTAATATGGTACTGTATATTATTTATTTTTTCTTGCCTCCTAAATGAGTCTTAAATATATTGGATTATTTACAATCAAGAATATTTTGACAAGGGAATAGTGAGAAAAAGAAGTATCAACTGTCTAAAAGGTGTATTATTTTCTGTCCAAAAGATCAAGGAGGTATAGCTATTCACGACCTTGAAGTTAAAAATGCTGCTCTACTTGTAAAATGGCTTTACAAGTTACTTGTCGAAGATGAGAGGTATGGAAAATCCTTCTAAAAATAAAATACACAGGCTCAAATTCTTTGCCCCAAGTTTATTGAAGCCAACATACTCGTATTTTTGGGCTGGTTTATGGCAACGAAGAAGCACTCCTTCCATTTTGGATCGGAGTTCCTAACTAAGGATTATTTAGAAATTAGATTTTGGAAGGACAAGTGGCTCGAAACGCTACGCTCCGGAAATAATAACCAGCCATATGCAACATTGTTCATCATAAGAATGACACCATCGCGATGCTCATGGAGTATTCTCCACCGAAGAGGACGTTCAAAAAATACTTAATTGGTCTCAGGTTTGCATCATGGAACACTTCTTACAACATTTGGAAATAGTGCAATTATCAAATGAGACCCATTTGTTTCTTTTGAAATCTACATGAGAGTGATAAATTGTCTGTGGATTTCATAATACAGCAATGGTCCAAGTGGGTTACTACGAGATTTAGAAGATGAAGATACCTTTAAAGATTAAAATCTTTACATGATATCTTTGTTGAGGAGTAATCCTCACCAAATACAATCTTGTAAAGCAGAATTGTCATGAAAGTACAAAGTATGTACTTTTTCACCATGATGACATAATTAAACATCGATTCTTCTAGTGCAAATTTTTCATTTCTATATCAACGGCCATCCAAATAGCTTTTAGCTTACATCTGCCTCATAGTATGGCCAATAATTTTGACAATCAGCTACATGATATTCATCATAGGTTTAAAATTATTATTAGGGTGCAAGCCCTTGCCGTTATTTGGTTGTTTTGGCTATTAAAAATAATAAGGTTTTTAATGATAAAAATTATTCTCTTATATAAGTTATCAACCAGTGCACGAGTATGCTTTGTTTATGGTCATGTGTACAACGTGTGAAGAATCACGACCTGTTACGAACATGTCTATACAGTTGGAGGACAGGGTGGGGGATAGTTTTATCTGTAACACCCTCAGAATCGACCCTATGCAAGTTTCAGCGATTCCCGCCAAACTCGCATAGAAACGATTCAAAGGTGCCCACCAGGCACTTTCGTGCGGGTGGAAAACGAAGTAATAACATTACACAACAGTCCTCGATGGGACCCACAGAACAGATATATATACAACAACGTCTCAGAGAGTCAAGAATACAGATTTACAGTACAAAGATCCAAATCACCTTTAAAACGATATAGCGTCCGAGTACGGACAAGATGCAAATTGAGCTAAGAGCCCTGAAGAATAACCAATGGCGTCCATAACCCTGCCCAGGCCAAGCCGGAAGGGTAACCCTGCTAACGACGTCGATCTCAAAACCTGCTTAAACAAAAGGGGTGCCGACAAAGGGCAGAGGAAAAGAAAGAGAGCGGTCAGTACTGAGGCCAGTACACGGCGAGGCTAGAATTCGGCGGTCCTCGCCTACATAGGTATGGTGGACTGAAGCGGCAGCGCAGCATGCACTAAACAACCTATAGAGACTCGATATAACTGTCGGCTATCAGAGAGGGATAAGAAAGACCTATTCGGATCCAACCTGAATCTAACACCAAACAAACCCATCCTGGTATTTCCCCCTCGAGACCAAACGAGGAAGTCAACCGAGGAACTCACACCGTTGGCAGTTTTACTTATTCAGTTATCGTTGCAGCAATTACTAGTCAGGTATAGATAATCATCCTGATAAAATAAGCAGTGGGCAATTTTAGTTAACCATTCCGTTGTGGTTGCGACACTTACTAGTCAAATATAATTAGCATGAGATATCCCAAAAACCCAGCAGTTGTTGGTACTTTTATTTAGCCATTCCGTTGTAGTTGCAATACTTACTAGTCAGATACGATGGTCGCAAGCGACAACCCAAACAAGCAATTGTTGGCAGTTTTATTTAGCCATTCCATTATAGTGAAGCTGATTACTAGTCATTATAAAGTCAAATTTATAGCACTACTTTAGTTATAGTTGTCTATGATCGAGATACTGTGCTCCAAGTCGTCCATAACCGCGGACACGGCTTTCAGAAAGTTTTACCTGCAGGGTGCACAAATAACACACACTCGATCAACCTCGGAAAAACCAAATCAAAACCCAACGAGGCCTTCAAGACAAAGCAATCAGGATTCAGAAATATTTCAGGGCCACCCCATTGAGTACACCATAGCGAAGCTAGCTGACTCGAGACGGACTCAAGGTTTGCGTCGGTGGTACATCATTGGGGGAACCCAAAACTGGGCTTGTCGATACCGCAAAAACACTCCGCTTACCTAAACAGTACAGGTGCTCCTCGCACAATCGTAATAAAGCAGTAAAGCATGGCATAAGTACAGGATAGTAAATAAAACCTCAAACTAGTTTGTGGCCCCAAGAAATAAGACTGAATCAAGCTTTGGCTCAGGGGGATCCCATAATCCTCCCGGATGTGGATAGCGCGAATATTCAAGGAACAGGTATCAAGTACTCAGGGTCCTACGGGACAAAAGTGGACGGTTAACAACCAAATAACATCTATTGCCCACCTGTGCCTCTGCATTTACCTACTTCAATTTTAGTTATTAAACAATAATTAAAGTTATGATCATCTCCAACATTAAACATGCGGCAAATACCCGAACAACTGTGGTACTTGGCGACACGCAACAGCAATAGCGCAAGCGACTACGACGCGCAAGTCCAACTATCTACCAAACAACAGGTAATAGGAGGTGTCCGAGGCAATATAAGGCTGCAAGGAATAACACGGGTATGAAAACTAGAGCATCGCAACACAGATAGCAATAGATCAACAGGAGGGAAATAAATACTATAAAAGTAAGATAGGTAGAAAGGGGGAGATGCTCGCCTGAAAACATTGCTGAAGGTTCATCCAAGATCGGGTCGACACTCGCATCAACTCAAGGGCCTTATCCGCGAAGAAGCAAAACACTAGAATAAACACCGGATGCAATATTTATTACTACGGCAAAAGATCGGGCATGATGCATGTATGATGCATGGCATGGCAAAGGTGTGATGCAATTAGACCATATTAAGCGGAATCGGGGTCCCGACATTTAAATATATGGTGCAAGTTGTTTAGATACCCCACAATTTAAATGTTGTCTTAACATGGCAAAAGATAGCACCGGTTCGCTACACAAATTTAAATGGGACCAATATATGACTAGATTTTCCCGCATATGGGCCCCATATTTAATTATATGGTGAATCGGCATAAGGCCCCCAAACCCACATGAATATGCATGCAAACATGAACAAGTTGATATGCAACAATTTGATATTACATTTATAAAATAGGGCTCGAGAAAAGGGGCACACATTAGGGTTCGACGATCTTGGGGTTCCGGAGGGTTCGGGGTCGGGTCTCAGGGTTCAGGGTTCGACGGGATCGGTCTCGGCGGGATCGTTCTCGGATAACGGAGTAGATCTTCGCGTTCCGTGAAGGAGGGCTTGGTTCGGCGTCGGGGGCGCATCAGATTCATCCGGGTCGGTGTCGATCTTGTCGTTGCGAAGATCATGTCGGTCCACGAGTTTCGATCTTCGGGGTTCGACGGGTGTCTTGGCGTCCCATGTAGGCATCCTCGGTGCTCCGTGTCGAAGTCATCGGGGTCTCCGGGTTTGGTGCGGTCTTCGGGTCTGTGGCGACGTCATCGGTGCTCCATGAACACCTTGTCGTACCGACATCACCGGATCCTCGGCTTGGCATGCATCACCCCTCGATCACATATCGGCGTACTCGGGGTTCCGGCTCGATGGCGAACTTGCGTTGGTTGCGGTCACTATGGAAGTTGATCTTGTTTGTCGTCCTTGTATCGAAGAGGTTGTCCCGCATCTTGTAGTAGCAGTACCACATCAGTACCACATCGACACAGCATCGACATCACCAGATCAGGCGTGGCCTGAACAGGGTTGCAGCCGGCTTGCAGGGCGACAGAGGGGAGGAGCGGGACACCGGCCGGGGCGGGGCTCACTAGAGGTGGTCGGTGCAGAGGGAAGGAAGCAGTGGCGGAGCTCGTATGGCGGCCGGGCTCGGCGGCGCGCCCGCGGGTGGAACGAGAGAGAGGCCGGCGTGGGCTGCCGACGATGGAGGCGCTTGAAGCGGAGCTCGGTGGAGCTCGGCGACGAGGCGCAGGAGGCGGCGGACGCCATGGCGAGCTCGAGTGAGAAGGGGTCCATGAGGCGGGCGGCTCTGGCGGCGATTCGCGGGCAGTGGCAGCTCTGGCGGTAAAAGGCAGGGCCTGGGCGGCAGACGGAGGTGCGGAGGCGGGCGGCGCAGCGGTGCGAGGCCCGGCAGGCGAGGCCGGAGGCGGAGGAGGAGATCTGGGAGGCGGGGGGAGGAGAGGGAGGCGGTGGTGGAGGGGACGCCGGAGGAGCTCGGCGGCGCGGGCGGCCGGAGAAGGAAGCCCAGAGGCACGGCAAGGCAAGGAGAGGGGTGGCGGCCGACGGGGAGGTCGAGGGAGGCGGGCGAGCCTGGCGTGGTGCGAGCGAGGGGAGCGGCGCCGAGGGAGAGGCGAGGTCGGGGAAGGAGAGGGGGAGCCTGGCGGCGGGGCGCAGGAGAGAGGCCGGCGCGAGGGCGGCAGGAGGCCGACGGGGAGGCGGCGGCTGCTCGGGGTGGGAGCCAGAGAAGAGGGAGAGGGGGAGGGAGAGGCGCGTGAGGGACGCGGGGCCGGGGGCACGTGAGGCAGGGGAGGGTCGGTCGCTGCGGGTGGGGCCTGGGGAGGGGATCGATGGGGAGTGGCGGGCGGCTGTGGGCCAGGTGGGACCTGGGGAAACGGGGTGGGGCGCGCCGCGTGAGAGGGTGGGCCAGGCGGCGGGTGAGGCTGGTGGTGGGTGAGGGAGGGGAGAGGCAGGTGGTGGGGCCTGAGAGGGTGTTATCGCCATATTTTGGCTAAAGAAGGAGATGGGCCGTGATCAAGATGGGCTTGGAAGATGCGTATATTCAACGTGTTGTTGGATCGGCCTAGTGCGTGGATTTGGGCTAAATTGCCCATGTATCTTGTATCATAGTAGGTTTCGTGTTAGTTTAGGTTCCGTTTCAGTTTAGGTAAAGATAGAGTTGTAGAGTTATTCCAAAAGTAGAGAGTCTCCGGACTATAAATATGTACCTAAGGTTATCGAGAAAAGGAGGACAATCACGTTCACAACAAACACAATCTCGGCGCATCGCCACCCCTTGTTCTAGGGTTTCTTTCGGGTAAGTGTCATGCTGCCTAGATCGCATCTCGCGATCTAGGCAGTACTTTTACTTATGCGTTATTTAGTGTTACTCGTACTGAAGCCTTGTTGATGGCGAGTAACACTACTATCATAGATTTGTTGAGGCTAGCATCGGTGCTTTTCGCTATAATCGTTTAAAGTTATGCCGCCTCTAGTTATCTCGCTACCTTTGCACCGTTCCCCAAGTGCGAGGGTAGCATCTTGCTTGATCTTTATTTAGCTGATTCGATCTGTTATGGTTATGCCTTGTTCGCCAAGGTTTAGTTTGATATCTACGTAGTCAGGCCTTACAAACGGGTTGAACGATCCAGTAGTACATAAAGACGTGGCTTACTCGTTCTAGAGAAGTTGTTCCGGTAATTAACTTTACGTTGGTTATTAGGCCTCCTCTAGGGTTAGTATTCTTCATCTTTTGTATATACCAGGCTCAATTACGTGTAGGACGTTCCAGTTACGTGGTGAAAACGTTAAACTGTCGTAGATCGATTTAACTTGTAATGATAAAGCAAAACCCCATGTTATCATAAAATCTAATGCAGAACCATGGGATAATCGGCTCTAGGAGGAGCCGGTCACGGCTCGAATTTTACGTATACTTGTTTACCATGCAGGAAATCAATCGGAGCAATCCTTCACCTTCCTGACCAGGTATAGGTCAGGTGGCACGCCCTCGAACCAAGCCAGGACGTGTGCCGGAGTTTTGCGGGCCGTTGCCCGAGGGACCAGGGCCCACCAGCAGTTCTGGGAGCCTCCCGGCTCTTCGTGTTGCTCGTCG
Organism: Avena longiglumis; assembly: GCA_030063025.1. Classification (NCBI taxonomy): domain Eukaryota; kingdom Viridiplantae; phylum Streptophyta; class Magnoliopsida; order Poales; family Poaceae; genus Avena; species Avena longiglumis. The sequence goes on along the minus strand of CP125974.1, from coordinate 183,051,235 downwards.
CTGCTCGCCGGTGAGTTTTGGCAGGCAACACATTCTGGCACGCCCGGTGGGACATTCAAAAACGTCTACGTCAACATCCGACGCTGCAATGGAGAACAGACCAGTCACGTACGACGAGCTGCCTGAGGAGCACAAGGCGAAGTATGACGAGATCAGAAATCTCTTCGAGGCCGATCTCATCGGCTCTTTTGAGAGGACCCGTAAGCATGGCATCAAGTGGAGGGGGTTCTCCCCCGAGGGTGCTCTTGATGAGGTGGATCTGTCTGTTCCTTCGGAGGAGCGCACCAGAGCTCTACGACAGGAAGTCAACTACATGGTGGCTCATTCTCTGCACCGCCATTCTGAGAGCCTGGTGAACGCTTTCGAGCGGGTCGCGGTTCGCGTAGTTCAAGAAATCATGAAACATCAGTACTCTCCGTCGGGGCCTACTTTAGGGACTCACCAGGGAGAAAGACCGCCTGCACTGCACCACAAATGCCATTCACGCTTGAGCCCAGAGCCACCAGAGCAGCGGCGACGTCGCCTATAAGGCTGGAGGCGACCCAGCGATTGCCAATTCTGTTTGAGCCACCTAAGGAAATCCCACGGATATATATGCACCTACGTGCCGGACTGCAACAACCTGCCACGCACCAACCAGATTGCAACCGCAGGAGTTTCTGTGGCAGGGGTTCCTGGGGCAGGAGCTCCAGGAGCAGGCGTTTCTGGAGCAGCGATGTCTGGGATGGACGCCGACAAACAGGCGTGGCTAGCCAAGTATGCCACTGGAACAAGTCATGAGAATCTAGCCCCTGCGGCTCAAACAGTGGAGAAAATCCGTACCATCTTGAGAGACCAGTTCGGCTTCGTGCCGATGAGAAGGACAATCGGCTATTCAAAGCCGTACCCCAACGAGTTTGATCTAATTCCTCTGCCACCCAAGTATCGGCTCCCTGAGTTCTCAAGGTTTAGCGGGTCAGAAGGGTCGAGCTCGATCGAGCACGTAAGCCGATACCTGGCACAGCTAGGCATAATTTCGGCATCGGATCAGATGCGCGTAAGGTTTTTTGCGCAATCCCTGACAGGACCAGCTTTTGGGTGGTACACCTCGCTGCCACCTGATTCGATTCAGACCTGGAAGCAACTGGAAGAGCAGTTCCACATCCAATATCATTCAGAGGCTACCGAGGCTGGCATTGCGCACTGCACAAGTGGCGAAGCGGGAGAAACAGATGGTCAGTACATCCAGCTTCAGACCGTCAAGAACCGATGTTACTCAGCTCGTTTAATCGAGAAGGAAGCAATGAGCTAGCGTGTTGGGTCTCTCGACCCATCAAGGATCCGCTTTCCAAGTAGAGTACAACTCATTGGCGACATGGCCCGTAAACCGGCGATGTATGAACAGCGCCACCACGAGTTATACCAAGACAAGTTCAAGCGTCCGATAGGCCTGGTCGTCTGAAGAAGATGATCCTACACAAGACCAGGAGGTGGCTGGCTGAATGGGCTCGGGCGATCTGTATCCGCAAATGGGTGAAACAAAGAAGGGCCTGCAAAAGGGTTCGACTTGACGTGAGCAAAGCTGAGCAGATCTTGATTCATCTGAAAGAGAAGCACCGAGGTTACCCGACGGCCATAAAATCCCCACGGCTCAGAAATGAACGGATCCATACGCAAGTGGCATCACTCGCTCACCCACACCACCAATGATTTGCAAAGAGCTACGCCGCCAAATCCAAATGGCGATAGAGCAAGGCCGTCGATCCTTGGGCGATTCGCCATGAAAGTGGACACAAACCCATTTCGGCGTCAACATGATAGAACTCAGTCCGCATGAGGCGTCCACTGGATTTTTCGCTCGGTGTTAATATGGCAGGTCCAGGTACCACCATGACACGCATAAGGAGGAAGGTGGTCGCTCGGGCAAAGAAAGAAAAGAGGCTGGTCCATGCGACCGCCCGGCCACAACGACAAAGCGGTACTTAAGAGGAATGTGAGGAGAGTGCGGTATCAGAAGCCACATTCCACGCATCTCCTTAACAAGTATGAGCGTCAGTATGACCAACGGCGCCAGCGCGATGGAGACGATGAAAGATATGAGCACCTTGCTAGGGGACCGTCAAAAGAAAAGGAAGGCGCAGACAAACATTGGGATTGTCCTTTCTTCAAGTATTGCTGGACGCTGGAATGAGCCGATTGCCTACGATCGACAACTGCCGGAGTGTGGACAGCGAAGGAGGACACGAGGCCGTTCGGTGTTCAAACGTTTAGGGCCTCTCCACCTCGAGCCGCCACAGGAGTCCGCCGAGCAAAGGACCTCGAGAAGCCAAGGGATGACGAGGAAGAAGACAGATACCACCGTCCAAGGTGGTGTCCCGACTCAGACATACCCAAAAGCGTAGAGTGCTGCGCAGAATTTGGAGGAAGTCAAGCGCAGATTCCACGCTTTAAAGAAAGCGCGCCCGATCTAGCCAAAAATCAGGCAGACCTTGGAAACGGAGACCGCCCGACAAGGAAAGAGTGGCGCCAAACCAATAAAAGCCGATGCAGACATCGGCCGGTACAAACATGGTGTTCATACTTCCGTAATTCTGCGCCAAGAACCAATGAGCTACCAGTGGCACAGTTCGACTGCGGCCCACGGCCGGTTATCTTTGAGAAGCCACGTGAGAAGGGTTACAAACATCTGAAAGCCCTGTACCTACGAGGTTACATCAATGGGAAACCTGTCAGTAAGATGTTGGTGGACACCGGAGCGACAGTCAATATCATGCCATACTCCATGCTACGACGTTTGGGACGCTCCACTGCAGATCTGATCAAAACCAACGTCACGTTAAGCGACTTCAACGGTCAGTCTTCGGAAACGCAAGGCGTACTGAACGTGGATCTGACAGTGGGCAGGAAAACCATACCCACGTCATTTTTCGTCGTGGACAGCAAAAGTACCTACGCTGTCTTGCTAGGTAGAGATTGGATTCACGCTAATTGCTGCATTCCATCCACGATGCACCAGTGCCTAATACAGTGGGACGGAGATGAAGTGGAGGTCATCCATGCAGATGATTCTATCGAGATTTCCATAGCTGGCATGAACGTCTGGGAAGCAGAAGACCAAGAGCCGATCTCTGGAATCAGTTTAGACGGCTGTGAGCGCATTGAAGCTACAAAAAACGGGGTGAGGCTAGTCTTATCCACTGGCCTGACAGAGTAGGAAATTCCACGATCATACGTGGTACGGCCGATCCTCGCGATCGGCCACAAAAAATAAAAAGCACCAATCATACGACAAGCAGATCACGTAGTCGTAGCAGGGAGATGCCCTTCCATTGTAAAACCATAAGGTGTAAACCATCCTTGACTAATGCAATCAAAAAGGGGGCCGATTCAGGCAATCGGCCCAAATTATTTTTGTTATCCTCACCTACTGCTTGCCCTGTGTTTAGCATCGATTTGACAGGTGACGGAAAGCTAGGGTATGGGTTTACATCCGCTGATGAACTAGAAGAGATCGACATTGGTCCTGGGGATAAGCCACGACCAACATTTATCGACAAAAGTTAGACCCGAGTGCGGGTCCGATGATAGCCCTATTGAAAAATATCCGATCGCCGCTGGGACTACGAAATGCCTGGGTTAGACAGGAGCATCATTGAGCATCGACTCCCGCTTAAAAAAGGATTTCGGCCATTTCAGCAGCGAGCACGACAAATGAAGGCCGAAATTCTGGAAGAAGTCAAGAAAGAGGTCGAGAAAATGTTGACGGCCAAGTTAATCAGGCCATGCAGGTATGCTGAGTGGATTTCTAGTATAGTACCTGTAGAGAAAAAGGATGGCCGGTGGCGTGTTGCCATAGATTTTCGGGATCTCAACAGAGCTACCCCAAAGGATGAGTATCCGATGCCGGTGGCAGAGACGTTAATCAACGCAGCGGCTGGTCATAAGATCTTGAGCTTCATGGATGGCAATGCCGGTTACAACCAAATTTTCATGGCTCCGAAGATATACACAAGATCGCATTCGAGTCCTGTGTTCGGTGGGGTTGTTTGAGTATGTAGTCATGACGTTTGATGAAGAATGCCCGCCACGTACCAAAGGGCCATGAATTATATTTTCCATGATCCGATCGGCAAGCTGGTGGAAATCTACATCGATGACGTGGTGGTGGTCAAGTCTTAGCGCTTCAACAAGGACACATGGACGATCTAACGCATCTGGACCGAACAAGAAAGTTCGCCTACGGATGAATCCAAAGAAGTGTGCCTTGAGTGACGGTCAGTTCTTGGGTTTTTGGTCCATGAACGCGAATTGAGATCGGCCTGAAAAGTCGAGGCGGCGAACAATGAAGCCACCTACCACAAAGAAAGAATTGCGATCTCATCGGCAAGATCAACTTCCGAAGATTCATCTCCAACTGTCGTGAGAATAGAGCCGTTCATGGGATTAGTGAAAATTAAACCGACGAGGAATTCCGGCAGAAGCGTAACAACAACGAGCCTTTGACGAGATCAAAGAATATCCGAAAGCCGCCGGTGTTGGTTCCACCCCAGACGCATCGTTCTACATTTACTTGTCGATCGACACGCCCATCGCCTCGGTGGTGGTGCAAGTTTATGACGGCTGGAGCGAGTCGTATTTACATAAGCGTAAGGATGCCGGACGCAGACAAGGTATCCTGACATCGATAAGTTGTGCCTCTGCCTGTTTTTCACCTGCACCAAGCTGCGTCACATTTTGCTATCAGCAGAGATCATCATCATATGCAAGTCAGACGTCATAAAGCACATGCTGTCGGCTCCTATGTTAAAAGGCCGACTGGGCAAATGGATGTTTGCATTATCAGAGTTTGACATCCGGTATCAACCCGCGAAAGCAGTTAAGGGACAGGCATTGGCCGACCTTATCGCTGAAAGGATCAACACTAACATAGCAGCACTGTCTATAAGAGCGTGGGCTATGTTTTTCGATGGATCGGTTTGCGACGATGGTTGCGGCATCGGCATTTAACTCGTGTCGCCTCGGGGGGCAACATTTTCCTTCTCCATCAGATTGTCTACCTCTCGCACCAACAATGTCGCTGAGTACGAGGTGATACGCAAGGGGATGGAGTTACTCCTCGCCGGAGAAAAAAGTGGAAATTTTGGAGACTCCAAGTTGGTGATTTCCCAACTCACGAGGAGTACAAGTGTGAGAGCGAGTCCTCTTCCCATTATGGTTGCAATGCCGTGAGTGATGACACAGTTCCAGACATAAACTTCACTGGATCCCGCGTCGCAGAACATAGAGGCAAATGATCTTGCACAATGGCTTGTGCTACAAGGATGTAGCAGAGGGAGCCGATGTTCGTGCATGCCTCGAAGTCGACGATCGGAGAGCCGATATCTTCAATTACTTGAAGGATTCGGCTCGGGGGGCACCTAAACGGATAAGGTACAAGGCCATGAAGTATGTGCTTATTGGGGATGACATGTTTTACAGGACTCTAGAAGGGTTATTGCTCAAATGTCTAGGGACAGCCGAGGCCAATCGGCTCCTGCACGAGGTACACGAAGGCGCCTGTGGAACTCACCAATCGGCTCACAAGATGAAATGGTTGATCAGGCGATCAGGGTTTTATTGGCCCACCATGCTTGAGGACTGTTTCAACTACTACAAAGGGTGTCAAGCATGTCAGAAATTTGGAAAAATTCAGATGGTACCACACAAGAATGAACCCCATCATCAAGCCTTGGCCATTCCGAGGTTGGGGCATGGATATGATCGAAAATCAATCCTCCATCAAGCAAAGGCCACATGTGGATTTTGGCCATCACCGATTATTTCACTAAATGGGTGGAAGCTGTCCCGATGAAATCGTAAACTCAAAGGATGTTATCAACTTTGTGAAAGAACATGTCATCCATAGATTCGGATTCCCCAAAACTATCACGACCGATGGAGGTTCGGTCTTTATTTCGTGGAGTTTAGAAAGTTCTGCGAGGACATGGGGATTAAGTCGATCGATCATCTCCATAATATGCTCAAGCTAATGGGCAAGTGAAGCATCCAACCGAGCCTCATCAAGCGATCAAGAGAAAAGTCGATGAGCACCCTAGGCGTTGGCACGAGGTTTTGTCAGAGGCATTGTGGGCTTATCGCATGTCATGCCATGGGGCGATTAAAACCTCGCCATACCACCTAGTATATGGACAAGAAGCCGTATTGCCCTGGGAAATTACGGCTGGATCGAGACGTGTCACTTTTCAGGACAATCTAACAATCAAGAATATGCAACCCTAATGAGTGATAGTGTTGAGGATTTAACTGAGCTCAGGCTGTGGTCGCTTGAGAAGATCAAAGAGAACAAGGCCAAGGTAGCTCGTGCATACAACAAGAAAGTGAGGCCAAAGGAGTTCCACGTTGGTGATCCGGTATGGGAAGTCGTTGCCATTAGGGACTAAGGATGCAACATATGGTAAATGGTCTCCAAATTGGCACGGGCCTGAGGTCGATCAAGTTTTAAGAGGAAACGCATACATGCTTGAGGAGCTGGACGCGTGAAATTCAGGTGGCGGTCAACGGTCAACATCTCAAGAAATATTTCCCAAGCATGTGGGATGATGGACAAGAACATGGGGCCGATACATGAAATCGGCTGTAAAAAAGCACGTGAGATGTTGACGGTAAAAAATGTGGGGGGCCGATCAAAATCGGCGAATAAAAATATATAGCCGATGCACGGTCATCGACTCTAGAGGTTCACACATGTCAAAAACAAAGGCCGGTTTACACACGAAGCCATGAAGAAATGCTTCAAGGCGTGGAGCGTCGACGGACACGATCCACCTCGGCGATCTCGGCCGTCATCTTCATCCTTGCCCGTCACCACCGCTTGTTCAGGCACGGATTTCGCCAGATCGGTCTTCGCTGGGCTTTGAGGCTTTCCGCCTGCCTTGGGAGCGGGCAATGGATTCTTCCTTGTCGCGGATGAGCTGTTTAGTCGCCGGACCTTCTCTTCAAGATCTTCCAACTCCGCTTCAAGGATGCGAGCTCGGCACCGACAGAGAGGTGTCGGTTTGGCATCGAGACGCCTTTTCTCGTTGAGTGCCGACATCTCCGGCGATATTGGCTTTCAGTGGGAGTTGGGCGCGGCGCAGGCTGATCCTCTCACGAGCTAACTTCACCCTTGGCCCGTAGAAAGACAGGGTCACAACTGGCCAAAGCTTCACCTGCAGAGCTACTGGGAGATGGTCTTTTATTTCAGCCAGAACGCTCTTCACCTCCTTAGAACCCTCGATCAACTCTTCGATTGGGGAGGACAGCAGGGCTTTAAGACGCTGGAATTGAGGAAGAACAACCTTGGCTCGTGGTTCATCAGCAGCAACGGAGGGAGTTGGTTCAATGGATTCAGGGTCGAATGTCAGCAAACCTGAAATATCACAACTCTGGCAGCCCGAAAAGGCGTCAGCATGCATCCAAACATGTAAGGATGAGGCGAAAGGAGCTAACGTACCTCTCCTAAGGTCGGGGGGAGAGCCGATGAGGAGGTGATCGGCTTGTGTGTGGTTGCTGGGAGCTGGGCCGGAGTGGTAGCCGTTTCATCTGCACCTTCGGGGATTGCTAGGTCCGGTTTGGCTAACGGCATCGGCACTGCCACAGCTTTCCCACTAGAAACATCAGTCGTCTGCGTGGAAGGTGTTTAGCCGATGGAAGTAAGGATTAATCGGCAGATCAAAAGAAACAAGTAGTAAGAGCGTAAAGGATGATGATTTTCGAAACCTCCTGGCTCGACGAAGAAGCTTGCGGTCCTTTACGAGCCCTCTTAGGACCCAAAGCTGGCCCCGCCTCGACTGGTGCTCGGGGGGCAGTAGGTTCAGGAAAGGACCTTTTCCTGGAAGCCGATGGTGATGAATCTGGCTGGCTCGGTGTGATGGTCCTCTCAGAATCTGTTGGGTCCAGTTCTCCTCGATTTGTCTGAGTGTTCTCGCTGGAGGTGTCTTCGACGGAAGCCTGTAAAGAAGGAGAACCAGTGAGCACAAGCAGGTCTGCAAGAAATGGAAGAATTAGAAGGATCGATCAAGACATAGATCACCCTACGTGCGAGCTTTCTGGAGAAGGGCTCCGGTGCTTCAAGGTCTTCCTGGCAGCTACCTTCCTCGTCGTCGTTCTTGTTTTAGTTGGAACTCGAGGGGCAGCTGGCTTAGAGGTTGCTGGGTTCTTGGAAGCCGATTGTGGTGATATCGGCTTTACGCATTATGACCTTTTTAGAGGTGGCGAGTTTTTGCGAAAAAGAACCACAGTGAGTCGGAAAGAACTCGAAGGGGAGCCATCATCGTGCGTAGGCTCAGGGCCGCCTTGTTGCCGCAAAGAGAAAGAATGGATTAATAAAAGGATCAATTGCAAGTCGCATCAAGAAAATTTGCAAGTAGTGGTACCTGCTCCACGGAATGTCGTAGTCGCCAAGCTGTTTCAAAGAACGGTCCCTGAGCTCTCCTGAAGGCGTGAGTCTTCCACATCGACCACCAGTCTTCAAAGCCATCGGTTGATGAGGCAAAGGTGAGGTCGTTGGGAATTGGGAGGGTCAGAGCATCAGAAAAGGAATAGCACCTTTGGCGGTAAGAGGATCGTGCAGTCGGCTCGCTCTGTAAGGTGATGGAGAAAGAAGTGGGAGCTACTTGTCCAAGGCCAAATTGGCGAGCCACTACGATGGCTGGTAGAATTCATATCCAGGTTTGATTATTCTGCTGACGTACTCATGCCAACCGGAAGGAAACAGGACGAATCACGGTGGAAAAGAGCTGAAAGTGCTAGTGTCATCGGCAAAATTGTCCAGCCTGAAGGAGAGTGGGTTTTCAAAGTGGTCAGATTCCTCCATGCTAGGGAAGAAGGTAGGGTTGTCCAGGCCTTGGAAGAAAGTGCTGAACCATTTGGATGCCTCCTGAGGGGTCAGGCCATCGCCTGGTCGATACAAAGCTTGGCCATAGCTGGTGCATCGGATCTTTCCCTTTTACATCTGGAAAGGTGCAGCTCACCAAAAGGGGGAAGTTTGTGATGTCATTGTGAAAATACGGCGGAGCCCATAGCTGAATAAACCACCAAAGACCACCTGTTTTGACTGCTACACCAGAGAACAGCTTGACAGACATCAACTGGAGGTATCGATAGACTTCTAAGGAACAGTTTGCGAGGCTGTTGAGTACCTTTGGCCAGTTCATGGGCCAAGGAAAGATAGTTTTTGGTGGGAGCTAGGGAAGGGCCACAAAATATGAAGTGCTCCAGCCAGAAGTTGAGAAAGGCGGTGTGTTCTTTTTCCGAGACAGGGCCCTTTGTTTTCATATGGCGTTGGAGGTAGGCACCCTAGTTCGTGCAGTATGTTTTAGAAGACAGTTTGTAGGGGACTTTGGTCAGTTTAAAGGCAGAAGGGCTGGGTGATGTAACATCCAGACCAGTAATCATCACCACATCCAACAGAGTTGGTGACATGGGGCCATGACCGAACATGAAGCAGTTCAGAGCGTCAGACCAGAAATAGCCGATGGTTTTGAGAAGATTCTCGTGTTTCTCAAGAGGAGACAATGATAGATGCAAGGCATCGGCTATTCCCGTAGTTTCCCATTGGGATTGGTAAGCTCTAGCTACCCTACTGAACCAAGAAACCCAATGTTCGGGGGGATTAGGCCAGGCTCGCAAGCAGTCGGCCCAAGAGTTCAGATCTAGGTCTTGGCTTACGAAGGGGATTCTATTTGCTTCGCAAGAAATCAGATGGGCAGGACTAGAATCTGTACGAGGGCCAAGACAGAGGGAATTTGGGAGAGAAGGATGCGGCAGCAGGATGTCTGAAACCTAGAAAGTAATGGTGGAATAAAAGCATTAATTCAGGTGTTCGCCATTAGGTTCTAACATCGCGTTCAGACTGCGAGGAGTGGGCGTACCTTCAGACCGGAGACCTCTGGGTTGGTGTTCGACGATTCCGCCATCTGGTTTGCCGGTGGAGATGGATCTGTGCAGTTGAGGATTGAGGGTTCTTGTTGCTGTGAGCTCGATCTGGTCGATGGGCAATTGGGGATCTAGGTCGCCCTTTTTGAAGAGGGTCGCAGGTTACCGTTTGAAACTAAGAAGTGGCCGTTTTTGGGAGAAGCCGATGCGTGGTCATCGGCTCTTTGCGATTTGACTTGTTTGACTGTATAAGTGCAGTATGATGAAAGCCGATACAGTGTCATCGGCTTCTGGAGCATCAACTTATTTTAAGTTATCGGCAAAATTAGGGGCGAACAAGGCAATCTTTGGGAAACAGATTTTCATTCATTCAAAAGATGATCGCTTACAAAAGGATGATTGATTACAAAAGGGAGCTTACTACTACTACTACTGGTTTCTAATCTAAAGAGCGAGATCGTCGCCGTTGTCGTCGCCGCCGTCTTGTTCATTGCCTTCGCCTGGCCGCGTCGTCTTTCTTTGCTTCTTGAAGAAGCCAGCGGGGCCTCCTCGTCCTCGTCATCTTCGTGTCTGTCCTCGCTGGACCCGGCGGAAGCGCTTCGTCGGCGGGTACTCCGGAGGAGGTGTCCTCCGATTCCTCCTCCTCGTCGGAGGACTCGACGCCGTCCCAAGACCAAAGGTTGCCGCTGCTTTCGCCTCCGGTTCCCGTCAACAAGGAATCAGGCTCTCGCCGTCGCCGAGGACGCATCGTCCTCCGACCAGAGAAATCGATCCCTTTCGTCCCACCATTGTGGGGCGAAAATCAGACGCCGTGCGCGGGTGCTCTGGCGTCGGCTCTCGGTCACTGATGCTATTGGAAGACTGGGAGGAACGGGCGGAAGAGGAAGAGGCCATGGTGGAGAAAGAGGGTTTTTTCGGCGGAGGGAGAGGGTTTCTGGCTACTGGAGGAAGATGGGGACTGCGAACTGCTCAGACGAATTTAAATAAGGGGAATAATGGAGTGACGGTTCAATGCCATAGCGGTTTCCCAGAATGTGCTGCCAAAATCGTCAAATCATGCACTGCGAAGGAGTTGAGAAGACAGGGCATCATGATGAAGGGGTGGTGTGACGATCCTGTTCTGCAACGCATTCTGTCAACACGCAACCCGATATAAAAAAAAAGGGGGGAGGGGGAAGAAAAAAAAATATCAGCAGAGTGGTTTTGGAATTATCATTGCCAAAACCAGGGGGGGCATGTGTTATCGCCATATTTTGGCTAAAGAAGGAGATGGGCCGTGATCAAGATGGGCTTGGAAGATGCGTATATTCAACGTGTTGTTGGATCGGCCTAGTGCGTGGATTTGGGCTAAATTGCCCGTGTATCTTGTATCATAGTAGGTTTCGTGTTAGTTTAGGTTCTGTTTCAGTTTAGGTAAAGATAGAGTTGTAGAGTTATTCCAAAAGTAGAGAGTCTCCGGACTATAAATATGTACCTAAGGTTATCGAGAAAAGGAGGACAATCACGTTCACAACAAACACAATCTCGGCGCATCGCCACCCCTTGTTCTAGGGTTTCTTTCGGGTAAATATGTCATGCCTAGATCGCATCTCGCGATCTAGGCAGTACTTTTACTTATGCGTTATTTAGTGTTACTCGTACTGAAGCCTTGTTGATGGCGAGTAACACTACTATCATAGATTTGTTGAGGCTAGCATCGGTGCTTTTCGCTATAATCGTTTAAAGTTATGCCGCCTCTAGTTATCTCGCTACCTTTGCACCGTTCCCCAAGTGCGAGGGTAGCATCTTGCTTGATCTTTATTTAGCTGATTCGATCTGTTATGGTTATGCCTTGTTCGCCAAGGTTTAGTTTGATATCTACGTAGTCAGGCCTTACAAACGGGTTGAACGATCCAGTAGTACATAAAGACGTGGCTTACTCTTTCTAGAGAAGTTGTTCCGGTAATTAACTTTACGTTGGTTATTAGGCCTCTAGGGTTAGTATTCTTCATCTTTTGTATATACCAGGCTCAATTACGTGTAGGACGTTCCAGTTACGTGGTGAAAACGTTAAACTGTCGTAGATCGATTTAACTTGTAATGATAAAGCAAAACCCCATGTTATCATAAAATCTAATGCGAACCATGGGATAATCGGCTCTAGGAGCCGATTCACGGAAACTGGGAGCCGTCACGGCTCGAATTTTACGTATACTTGTTTACCATGCAGAAATCAATCGAGCAATCCTTCACCTTCCGACCAGGTATAGGTCGTGGCACGCCGAACCAAGCCAGGACGTGTGCCGGAGTTTTGCGGGCCGTTGCCCGAGGGACCAGGGCCCACCAGCAGTTCTGGGAGCCTCCCGGCTCTTCGTGTTGCTCGTCGCTGCTCGCCGGTGAGTTTTGGCAGGCAACAGAGGGTGGGTCCAGGCTGTAAGGGAGAGGGGGTAGGTGGGGGCTAGGTGAGAGAGAGTGGTGTAGGTGGGACTGTGGATTGGTGAGGTGGCTGGGCTGAGGGTGAGGTGGAGGGACGGTGAGGTGGCGAGCTGGGGTTGGTGGTAGACTAGGATTGGGTAGATTAGGGATTAGGTTTAGTTTAGGTGGACTGTTTGGTTTTGTACTGGGGGTGGCCAACTGGGTCGGATCGGCCCGGTTCGGCTGCCCCCTAAAAATAATTAAACAATTTATTTATTCCAGACGGGGCTTTTGCAAATCGTTGGCCGACAAAACAAAATAATCCGGAGACCCGGGTTTTGTGTTTGACAAAGACAGGGCGTTTAGAAAACAAAAATAGGTTTTTCCGAAAATAGTTTTATACAAGCAAATGCAAGATGATGACGATGCTCAAATGCAATGTGGCATGATGACATGAGCATGCGGTCATGATGATGCAATGCACAAAAACAACGCGATTTTCTAGTAGTGGTTTTGCGGGATGCCACATTATCCAACATGGATGACAACATGATCTTCGGATTGGTACTCCATCTCATTAGGTGTTATGCAGTTTCTTCATGATTACTTGTATTTTGCCTTTTTTTTGTTACTTACATCGTTTTGGACTTGATGCGGCCATGTGCATCCCAATTATGTAGAGGCTGGGTGTAATGTTTAAAACTTTTAAGTAATAAAGCACCCTTTATTGTATAATACCTAAAAGTCATGTTTATGATTGGAGTATTTCATTTTCCCTCAAATTCTTCTTTATTCGAAAGAGAGGCTTACTTTTATGAAAACCTATTTTTCTGCTCTCAACGATGCACCCTCTCAATTTGTTCGACCCACCTTGCAGGAAAAAATTATGTATAAATTCATGGTTATATTTGTATTTTATAGGGTTAACAATGAAATTGTTATAACGAAAATATAACCATTTATATTGTGCAAAATTAACTAAAACTTTGGATTTAGACTGTTAGGAGGTTTATTTCTTACGGTGCAAAAAATTAGAAGTTTTGGTTAACACAACATAAACCACGTCTAAGAATTTATTCATATTTTTTGTAACTTCTAGCAGATCAAAATAAAAATGAGAGCATATGAATTTTTAGAGTATTTACTTTGTATGTGCTTTGATCCCTATGCTGCATTTAGTTGATACATCTGTTATTGTCAGACTCAAAATAAATAATCAGCCGGTCAATGTTGTGCGCAGAGCAACGATTTTGCATGATTCTTCTATCATCATAAAAAGAAAAACCAATTTGAAAATTTCTTTACTAGTAAGATAACAAGTTGAGCGTGGATTTATGTTTTATTTTAAAAAAGCGTATATTACTCATATCGGAGGGCCAGGTTCATAACTGCTTGTCCTAAAGACACAATGTTTACCTCATCCAAACAACTACTCCCTTGGTACTAAATCAGTGGTACTGTAATAAAGTCCCAACTGAATTGTTGGGATATAAGCAAGTATCTTGTGTTGGTTGTAAAGCTAAAACTGCAAGGAACAAATGAAGAAAGTCTGAAATGTGCACAACAGTTTTCATCTTTCTTACAACATGCTTATCGGAAAGCTTCCCAGGTTCCAAACCAGTTAGGGACGCACGTCACGGTAAACTATTTAACACAATTCTGACATCTCGCAGAGCAACACCACACACAAAAAAAAATGCGAGGAGATGCCTAGAGGGGAAAAGAAATGAAGAAGATTCCAGGAGGAAGAAACAGCAAGGGCCACAGCCATCGCGGCTCCGCACCCTCCTCCTACCTTTCTCCTTTAAACACACACTCCTCTCCCTCATTCCTCCTCCCCATCTCTCCTCTCCTTCTCCTCTCTAGCGCCCAGAAAAGCAAACATGCAGATATTCGAGGAGCAGCTGGTGGTGGCTACACCATCCACAGGCCTAATGGTAATTGCATCTTGCCCTGAAACAACTGGCTTCTTCTTTAAGTGTCGGTTTTCCAAAAGGTTGAGATTTGGATGCGTTTCTATCTGGTTGGTAGTAGAATAGAATCATGGCTACTGCTGGGTGGGGGGAATAGCTAGATTTGCAAGAAGAGGGGGGGATTCGGGGCTAGCTAGGGATGTTTACTCTCCAAGCAAGCAATCTCACACAGTAAGAGAGAGATGGCAGCCTCACACGCACCTTTTCAAAGAAGTGGCAGGTCGAGGGAACCAGCTGCTGGGATATTTAAAGACTGTCCATAGAAGCTCTCTCTGCCACACTCTTTCGATTTTTGTTTCTCTGTAGATCCATCGATCTTCCTTCCGATAGTATTATTATTGTTGGTATTGATCGGCATCTACATACCTTCTTGTGCTTGTTAATTCTTGATTGATCCATGTTTTTCGATCGTGTGTTCACTGATTTTTTTTTGTGTTGCTCCCAAGGTGAAGGAGTCCGTGTCGCCTGGCTCAGGCTCCGGGTCCGGGTCGGGCTCGGGCTCGGCGGGTGCCGCTGAGAAGATGGGGAGAGGGAGGATCGAGATCAAGCGCATCGAGAACACGACGAACCGGCAGGTGACCTTCTGCAAGCGCCGCAACGGGCTGCTGAAGAAGGCGTACGAGCTGTCGGTGCTGTGCGACGCGGAGGTGGCGCTCATCGTCTTCTCCAGCCGCGGGCGCCTCTACGAGTACTCCAACAACAGGTGCCATGCTTGCGTACATACATGCCTTATGCTCATGTGATCTTGCCCGAATTGGAGCTGGCCTTTTTCGTTTGGGGGAAAAGGGGAGTGGAGGAAAGGGGGAGCTGCATCTTTCTTGCTATACTCAGTTCAGTTAATTAACTGTCTTGTTCATTTCCGTGCTCGTGGCTGGCCGGCCGGAGAGGTCGTCGAAGCGAAATCGCCACAGCTTCCTCCTTTCTTTCTTTCTTTCTCTGTGTGTGCGTGTGGGTGTGGTAGCTATGCTTGCATCTGCTGCGTGTGTGTGGGTGTGCTGATGTTTCCTTTGCTGGTTTCGTTAGTGTTTGGGTGAGGTGAGCTAGATGTCTGGGTAGATTCAGCACAGTGTATGCCTTGTGAAGCATGTGTACATACATGCCTGCCTCTGAGAGCTTTTCTCGTGTGTGTAATGGGTGTCTTGGTTTGCTTGGGGCTTGGTGGTCCTCTTCTTTTCTTCCTCCATTTATGTTCTTTCCCTTTCTCTCTCTCTCTCTCTCTCTCTCTCTCTCTCTCTCTCTCTGTGGTGTGTATGGTATGGGAGAGAGAGAGGGGGGGATGGGAAGGTGAACCTTAGATCCCTCATACATCACGGTATATTTCTTCCAGGAAGCCACCAACACAAAATACAACAAGCCATCTCATCGATTTCTTCCATTTTCCAACTTGTATTGCTCAATTTTGTGTAGAGGGAGGCAGATCAGCTAGCACTTTTTCTCTCTTTCTTAGGGCTTGCTATATATCTTCAGTAACTTTGGTAACTTTATGCAAGATTCTGTGTGATGTGTGTGTGTGTAGAGAGAGAGAGGGGAAGGTAAGCCAGCATATCATCATCCTGCTTCTTTTGCATCATCTCCTTCTGTTCCCTGCCAATGGTGGGTTAGGGTTAGGGTTCCATCCCATGTGCCCCCATCTCTCTGTCTCTCTCCTCGCGCTGTAGATGACACTGTTGTCTGAGCGTGTGGTGGCAGCGGCACTTCTCTCCTCATTAGAGAGCCATGTGTCGTCGTGGTGTCCTTTTGTTAAACCAACGCTATCATCACGAGACCTAGCTAGCAGCTCTGGGCGGGCCCCCTGGCTGTCGTCTCGCAGCACCTAGCACTGTACTTCTTCTTCATGAGGCACCGAAACAGTGATGGCAGCAGTAAAGAAAAAAAGAACGCACTACTGGAGTAGAGCTAGTTCTCTTTTTTCCTCTACTTTTCGTGCGGCTTGGTATGATCCGATTTCTGATAAGGTTTGTGTTGCACTGGAGTCAAGGTTGTGAATGACAGCATCAAAAAACATGGCACATATGTTAAAACTTACTGTTTGTGCCTAAAAATGTTAGACGTGGTAAACTAACTTTTGTTCAACGGAACGAGTAATTATTTAGTACAAAGTTAATCATCAGAGAGAGGATTTATATGCTCGCATAAATTAATGCATCAGTATCTGTGTGATCAAACAGTAAAACTGTTCTTGGTTACCCCAGCCATGATGAGATTTTTCTCCAAACTTCAGTACACACACTTTATTGGGCATAAACGGTTCTACCACTTGGAGCATATATATCGATGTGCCCTACTAGTAAGGAAGTGACACGTATAGTAGGTAGTAATCCCTGAATCCACGCTACCCAGCTGTGACAAACCCCACTCCGGACTCCGGTGGCTATGTGCGTGTACAGTGATGTGAAGGCTGCCTACGTACGGAGCCAATGGCACGGCCGGTCAGAACCAAGCCAGTGTACCTTCTTGCATCGATCGGAGAGAGTAAAATAAAATACTAAACCCCGGTGGGTAAAAGAAGAGACCCTGGCTGCTGGCTCTGGTTCTCCTCTCCCCCCGATAAAAACATCGGGTAATAGGGGGCGTCCACCGGTGGCATGCTCGACGACGCTAAGGTAGAAAATCGGTGAACAGTGCTGCGTGTCCTTGTCAACAGTGGTATCCCATCCCTACCTTATTATACGCGATACATACATACATTGGCGATCGATGTGACATCGGTGCGGATGGTGGTCGCAATGATGGTCTTTGAAGCGTCCGGTTTAGTGTTGGGCCACGATCCAAGGGGGAAAATGGTGTGAGATGACGGTTTCTTGAGGTTGTTATTTTGTGTGCTGCGAGTGATTTCGTCTTGTGTTGGGGGAGATGGAGTAAGATTTGGGCAAACGATCTTCTCGATCTGTGCGAGATCACAGTAGAAATAAGCTGCTTCTATCAAGTTTGCCCGCGCGCAGCTCCTTTTGCCCATTATTGGCATGTCTTGTTTTTCTCCACCGATGGGGTGAGATCGTTGGCATTGTTGGTTTCATTGATTTTCAATTAAGGAAATGATTCAAAAAACATCTTGCCGAGTTATTCGTGGAGCGAGTCTCGAGTCTTCTCCGCTTATACTATATATAGCGTACCGATCAAACCTCTGCACCAAAACAAATTTCTTTGAAATTCCTTCGTTTACCTACAAGAATTCCCCGTCTCATATGTATTCATACGTTACAGTAACTCTAGCTAGCGAGTACTAATTCCACAATAACATCAAGGGCGTTTCCTATTTTGTTTTTGGAGTAAACGACCTAAAACACCTTTTTCAGATTCTTATTTCTAGAACACACACTACCTAATACATGAATTAACAGAACACCTTGTTTTATACTATAACTAATCTTTTCAGGAGCACTTCCGTAACTATTATTAATTATTATGTGATAACTGTTCACCTACAAGGATTCCCCGTCTCATATATATTCATACGTTAAAGTAACTCTAGCGAGCGAGTAGTACTAATTCCACAATGACATCAAGGGCGTTTCCTATTTTTGGAGTAAACGACCTAAACACCCTTTTCAGATTCTTATTTCTACTAGAACACACTACCTAATACATGAATTAACAAAACACACTTTATTTTCATATAACTAATCTTTTAGGAGCACTTCCGTAACTATTACATCCTCCGTTCGGAAATATAAGACACTTTAGCTTTGTGAATTGAATGTATCTAGACATCTTTTAGTGTATAGGTTCGTAGAGGCTTAGAGTGAATCTATACACTAAAAGGGGTCTAAATACAATCATTTCATAAAGCTAAAATATCTTATATTTCTGAACGGAAGGAGTATTACTTATGTGATAACTCTTCACAATTGCATGTATTTTGGAGGCTCAGGATAGAACCATTCTTGCATCCCTCTAGTGTTGTAGAGATGTCTCTCTAATATTCAGTCACATCAGTTAACCAGTACAAAATTTAGCTAACCCTACCAACTGCCACTAGTGCAGACTAGCTCCTGCTAAAGCCAAATGTTTTACATAATTTTCATGTGAATACTGAGACTACTATTTACTGTTGTACTGGTCTGGAGTAGATGAACCACTTAAATTCTTCTGTTTCTAGAATTAATATAGTTGTATTTCATTACACGAAGAAGCACATTTATTTGAAAGTGGAAGTTTGACACATTACACCACATTAACCCTAACTTGCCAAAGAAAATTGCTCCCATCAAAGTTAAACAGTTTTAAAATAAATATCATACTGAAAGCTGAATGTATTTAATATCTTGATAGCACACTACAGGGACAACAAACTAGCCTATGAATGCAGAGACAATGTCTTCTTGATTCTTTCTAGTATTCCAACAGTGTTTATTCTTTCTGGATTTCTTATGTCCAGAGTGAAGAGTCTTAAGATAGATATTAGGTTGACACACATAATTACATACCCCGGGATTCAATCCATGATTGATAAGAACATATTAGTTCTTATTGCACGATTTTGTCAACTAAATCATAACGCTGATCTGCAGTGTGTTATGTTTGGAAACTTTAGACCTGTAGATAGCATAGGATCAGTCACTAATGTCAGTACAGTGCCTAATGTTTTCTTTATGTTCATTTCTAAAATTATCACTAATACTAGATAAATTGGTAACGCTAACTAAGTCAAGCAGTTCACCGTGACATCTTTATTGTTATGGCGTTACACAATTTGCTTAAATTTGTAAAAGCCTTTCTCTGGACCAGGCGCGCGGTTCCTAAAACCATATTTTGAAAAATTCCTTAAATAGTGTCATGGGAGGATCTCTGACCAAATAAAAGATGAATATGAAATACCCTATCATTCTATAGCCATATTTTAACATGAAAGTGGTTGCTGGATTCAGCAACATAAAATACAAGGAAAACTGGTGTAAATCTAGAGTCACATGCAATATATAGATGGCTAGTTGCACACTGTACCCCCAAGTCCTGTTCCAATCCAAATGGAGTCCTCGGTAAAGACCAACGGCACTGTAGTAGCTAGCTAGTAGCTTATGGAGGCTCGTGATGGAACACATCTTTGGCCAGCGTGACATCTGATATTTGTGCTTCCTAGACCTGATGGATTTTACATTGTTCTTGTTCAACACACAGAGTAACTGTACATACATTGCCTGTAAAAGTATGACACACATGTCGTTGACTTGTTCTAGTTTTGGTATTTTGATCTTCCTTAGGTAACGGGATGGGTGATTATAAAATAAAGTCGTTTTTTATTAGTATATATCCTCCATTTAAGACTTGGTCTGTAAATGTTGCATATGATTTACTTTCATTTTCTCCAGAACTAGAGTTGGTACAATCAATTCCAGTTAATACATATATTATTTTAAATAGGAGATTCATATTTATACATGTACTAACCCATTGGGTGCACCCCTCTACCTAAAATGCAGTGTGAAGGCAACCATTGAGAGGTACAAGAAGGCAACAAGCGACACATCCAACACTGGTACAGTTGCAGAGATCAATGCCCAGGTAACATCATATGTCACTCAGCAAGTCAACATAAAGTATTTCTAGACCCAGCCCCCAAGATTGCATTTCAGTCCTAGCCATCTAACTGTGCTTCGTTGTCAAGTATTATATATTCCTCTGACCAAAATCTTGAGATTGGACATCCTGGTCACAAGGGAACTTATGGTCATTACACAACGGGAAATCCAGTGACAATAACTCTAAAGAGAACCTCTTTGGACCAGCGGATCATATATTGTTATAGTTGTCCGCTGGATAATTTTATGCATGGCATGCACATACTGGACCTGAAATAAAAAATTAAGCTAGCAAATAAGAAACGCCTACATATATCTCCCTAGTTAATGTGCTTGATCTGTTCCTCCGTACACTGCTTAACTAAAATTCTTGGCTCAGAGGTTGATCTAGTAGCTATATATAGCATGGGGCATATATAAGTTGGTATGTATCAACAACTTTTTTTTTTGATAAAATAGTATGCAGGCATGTATCAACTATATTTCTGTACAGTCTCAGAAAACTAATCTGGGACAAATGCTCTTGCAAGATCACCTGAATACCACGTTGTTGATGTTGGATAGGATTGTGGGTGCATGTTAGAAAAGAGAAATCAGACGTTTCAAGCATGAGTTATACTTCCATTTTTATGTATATGTTCATGTGATTATGTACTTTCCTATGATTTCTCCAACCATCAATCGCTAAATGTTGCAGTATCATTACGGTCATAGTACTACAGATTTTTAATTGTGTTCACATTACTTGTTATATGGGTTTCTATTGTATGTTCTCTTCTTGATTTGTTATCTCAAAATTTAGTCAACTATAGATACGGAGATTGCTATATTATCTTTCTAGGTTTGAATAAGACGAGAGGTGTGCGTCGTCATGTGTGATTTTTACAACTTGTTTGGTTAGCTTATCTGCAAAAAGTATGCATGGTTTTCAATGTTGTCTTGCATAAAATGAACTAAAATGGATTATGAGTTTGTACCGTTTGGCCTAAGAACTCCATATTCAAACAACGTGTTCTGACCAGAAATTCTGTCTAAAAACGTATGTAATAAAAGATGGATGAGTGGGTATTCATATTAAGAAAGTTACGTAACGAGAAATTGAATATTTATTAGTCATCCAGAATATCTGAAATGTTACTAAATGGACTTGAAAATTCTAATTTTGCAGCACTACCAGCAGGAGTCTGCCAAGCTGAGACAGCAGATAACCAACTTGCAGAACTCGAACAGGTTGATTATTTTCCAAACTTAGCACTTAGTCAATTCAGTTTATGAAGGAAGTTATACAGTATTTAATTTGTAAATTAACTTACATTGATGCTTTAGGACCCTAATAGGCGATGCTATGGCCACAATGAGCCATAGAGACCTGAAGCAGCTGGAGGGAAGGCTGGACAAAGGTCTAGGAAAGATCAGAGCAAGAAAGGTTTTATTTGCTGCAACCACATGCATTGTTGATTGTGTTGAGGAGAATATTTTGTTTGTCTAATTCCCGAGATTTTTTATTATCCGCAGAACGAATTGTTGTGTGCTGAAATTGAGTACATGCAGAGAAGGGTAATAAAGCAAACAGTAGCATCCTTTTCTTGCAATATTTTCCTTGGTCCCTTTCATATCAAAGCATTTAAATTACAAGATGGTCCCCTTTCAGGAAATGGAGCTACAGAATGACAACTTGTACTTGAGGAACAAAGTAAGTAGTATTACTGAAGAATAATGCATGCGACCTGTACATAACAGATCTAAACTGTATACTCAAACTCTAAGTCATTAACTAATCAATGCAGGTAGCTGAGAATGAAAGGGGGCAACAGCAGACATTGAACATGATGGGGGCGGCTTCCACGTCAACTGAGTACGAGCAAAATACCGTCCATTGTGATCTGAGAACCTTCCTGCAGTTTAACATCATGCAGCAGCCTCAGTACTACCAGCAGCAGGAGGACCGAAAAGCTTTCAACACGGGTAATTCTTCTTCTATACTGTATGTTTTTTTAAATGTTATATGCTGTATGTTTATATGTACACTAGTACGAAAAATAATATTACAGTCGTTTATACTCATTTAAATTCATCTTTGATGTTTTGAAATGAGTGTAAATAATTTATAAAACATAAAAATTCTAGAAAAGAGATAAAGTTGCCAAACCGGTAAATAGCTGACTCTTAGGACTGTAGGGACTATATATAGTAGAAACAGGTATAATAACAGAAGTCCAGTTACTAGTGTAGTACCAACAAGATCTGTGTTGCTCCTTGCTTTTCCAGTGGCCATTCTCAGAAAAAAATTCGTCTATTTTGCATATGCCTCTTTAATTACGAATAGAGTTCAGAACTCATTTTTTAAGTAGCATTAATTGTATATATAGGGTCATATTTAGTGCAAATTTTATGACAATTTTCATAACTCTTTGAAACAATTGCATACTAATTAATTCATACAAAGAGAAATGTTTAGGATGCTCCCTTAGAAACATAGTACATTTTAAATAACCGTCTGTGTATTTTGATGCTTTACTGCTCTTTTCTGCATTGCAGTTGAAAGGTGATCCGTGCATGGATTTGGACGCAACTATCTCTATCATGTGCCTTCAAGTAAGATTGAAGCTATATAGCTGTGAAATTATATATAATTACTAGAACTTCCATGAATGTGTGTATTTCTATACACACAAAACCAACTTTATCCCATAATTAAGGCTTGGCACCACTAAGCAATGTATCTGTGTATCTATTGTGAACCTGTGATGATACTACTTCATTCCGTGCAACCCAGATACTTCTTCGCATAAATGTATCTATGCTTCTAAATGCAAAGTTGGTGGTGTTTTCTTATACATTCTCTTCATGAATCATATATATGATTGCTTTTTTGCTGGAACTAAATTTGGATTGTTAAAAACAATACAATTATATATACAAGTCTTGAGCACATACCTAGTTAAATGGAGTATATTTCGACTATTTGAAAGCAAAGTTGGCCATGGAGGCCGAGTCGAAGTTTTGCTGCGTCGTGAGCATCCTCGGGTGCGGCAGTAGAGCGCTGGACACATCACCCCACCAGTCGTTGCCGTGTTTGATGTACCATTCTGCCGGGAATAGCATCCAAAAATAAAACAGTTCCCCAAATTTGGTGCGATACATGACGCTCACAATAGAAAATGCACCATCTTTTGGATGGATTGGTGGATGGGGAGGGGCCTCTCTGGGAACGATTCCTAAGATTTCAGCATTTTTACAAGCCCTTTTATTCCCATTGTTGATGCTAGAGTGAACCAGTCCTTGGGCCTTCTGTTTAGGAGAACGTTTGGACCTGAGGAAAGGGTGGAAGAATGGGCTAACTTATCAAGGGAGATCAAGTTAGGTCCTAGGAAAATTCCCGGATTGGGTATCATGCTATCTAGAAGCCTTGGATGGCGTCTCAACAAGTTCTATGTTTGTGATGCTTTGCCAGGGATCAACTCCTCGTCACTTCAAGGATGTTTGGGTAACTAAAATGCCCCTAAAAATCAATATTTTTCTATCAAAACTTATTAGAGGTTGTTTACCTATTGGAATTTGGTGAATATTGGACTGATGGCCATTACACAAATTCTGAAATTCTTTTTGGCCCACGTGTGCATGGCAGCATATGGATGTGCTAGTGGTGCTAAAGTTTAGTCTCACATTCACTAGTGGAAAAACGACATATAGTCCCGGTTTGTAAGGGTCTTTAGTCCCGGTTTTGTACCCGGGACTGCGAAATTGGGACTAAAGGCCCCTATCTCTAGTCCCGGTTTGTTACAACCCGGGACTAGAGAACCACCGCATGACCGTTTTTACAGCGGGGGGACGAAGGACCTTTAGTCCCGGGTCGTAATACGGCCCTGGACTATATATTCTTTTTCAAAAAAAATCGAAATTTTTCTTGAACTCTTGAATTGTTTGACTCGTAATCCTCTCACTTGAAACATTTTTAGCACTAAGTACATTTAATCTTAGGTCAAATTATACTTGTGGTCAAACTTCCCGGTCGGTCACCCATCCTAACACTACTCCACTTCCAGCACGCTTAACTTCTATGTTCCATCAGGATGTCCTTACACGAAGCCATTTGTACCTTGTTGTGAACACTACCATATCAATCCTATTAGCCCATATCAATATGACATACATTATTACAAACAACTATTTTAGTAAACAACAATAAATAAGTAATAATAATATTTTAATCCAATGAAAGTAAAAAACTAAATAAAATAATATTTTATTCATCTTTTGCCATTTATTCATTTAATATGGCATAAATAATATCTTTAAATCTGTAAATTGAAATTCGACAAATAATATATCCATAATTATCATAAAAATATGAGGAATCCAAATATGGAATAAATAAAATTGCAAAAAAAATTAAATAACTTTTTTCCTTTTCGAATTTTAAAAATCTAAAATAATCCAAAACGGCCTAAGGCAGTTGAAATCGAACTCACAATTTTTTCCGTACATTTTGATAGGTTGTATATTTTTTCCGACATCGTACGCAAAAGTTATAGCCATTTTAAGTTTCCTGCCACGGCTCGCACCCCTTTAGTCCTGGGCAGTATCACGACCCGGAACTAAAGGGTGTTGCCCGTGCCCGAACCCCTTTAGTCC
This sequence comes from Avena longiglumis, assembly GCA_030063025.1. NCBI lineage: Eukaryota > Viridiplantae > Streptophyta > Magnoliopsida > Poales > Poaceae > Avena > Avena longiglumis. Next base: position 183,026,820 of record CP125974.1, on the reverse strand, counting down.
CGGGCCATATCACGACCCGGGACTAGAGTTTCCTCGGGCTCATAGCCATCGAAAACGGTACGAACCAGGACTAGTGCTCATACTAGTCCCGGCCCGTAATAAATCGAGACTAGTGTTAGACCTGGACCGAACCGAAGACCCTTTTTCTACTAGTGATTGCTAGTGGAAGGAGAGTTGGACCACCTTATTGTAACACCCTCAGAATCGGCCCTATGCAAATTTTAGCGATTCCCGCCAAACCCGCATAGAAACGATTCAAAGGTGCCCACCAGGCACTTGCGTGCGGGTGGAAAACGAAGTAATAACATTACACAACAGTCCTCGATGGGACCCACAGAACAGATATATATACAACAGCGACTCAAAGAGTCAAAAATACAAACATAATATACAAGATCCAAATCACCTTGAAAACGATAGAGCGTCCAACTACGGACAAGATGCAAATGGGGCTAAGAGCCCTGAAGAATAACCAATGGCGTCCATAACCCTGCCCAGGCCAAGCCAGAAGGGTAACCCTGCTAACGACGTCGAAACCTGCTAAAACAAAAGGGGTGCCGACAAAGGGCAAAGGAAAAAGAGGAGCGTCAGTACTGAGGCCAATACACGGCGAGGCTAGAATTCGGCGGTCCTCGCCTACATAGGTATGGTGGACTGAGCGGCAGCGCAACATGCACTAAACAACCTATAGAGACTCGATACAACTGACGGCTATCAGAGAGGGATAAGAAAGACCTATTCGGAACCAACCTGATGCTACCATCAAACAAACTCATCCTGGTGTTTTCCCCTCGAGACCAAACGAGGAAGTCAACCGAGGAACTCACACAGTTGGCAGTTTTATTTATTCAGTTATCGTTGCAGCAATTACTAGTCAAGTATAGATAATCATCCTGATATAATAAGCAGTGGGCAATTTTAGTTAACAGTTCCGTTGTAGTTGCAACACTTACTAGTCAAATACAATTAGCATGAGATAACCCAAAACTCAGCAGTTGTTGGTACTTTTATTTAGCCATTCCATTATAGTTGCGATACTTACTAGTCAGATGCAATGGTCGCAAGCGACGACCCAAACAAGCAATTGTTGGCAGTTTTATTTAGCCATTCCATTATAGTGAAGCTGATTACTAGTCATTATAAAGTCAAATTTATAGCACTACTTTAGTTATAGTTGTCTATGATCGAGATACTGTGCTCCAAGTTGTCCATAACCGCGGACACGGCTTTCAGAAAGTTTTACCTGCGGGTGCACAAATAGCAACACACACTCGATCAACCTCGGAAAAACCAAATCAAAACCCAACGAGGCTTTCACGACAAAGCAATCACAGGATTCAGAAATATTTCAGGGGGCCACCCCATTGAGTACACCCGCAACGAAGTTAGCTGACTCCGAGACGGACTCAAGGTTTGGGTGGACGGCTGTAAACGACTGGGAACCCAAAACTGGGCTTGTCGATACCGCGAAAACGTGTCCCGATCCTAAACAGTACAGGTGCTCCTCGCACAATCGTAAATAAAGCAGTAAGCATGGCATAAGTACAGGATAGTAATAAAACCTCAAACTAGTTTGTGGCCCCAAGAAATAAGAATGAATCAAGCTCTGGCTCAGGGGGGTCCCATAATCCTCCCGGATGTGGATAGCGTGAATATTCAAGGAACAGGTATCAAGTACTCGGGGTCCTACGGGACACAAGTGGACGGTTAACAACCAAATAACATCTATTGCCCACATGTGCCTCTGCTTACCTACTTCAATTTTAGTTGTTAAACAGTAATTAAAGTTATGATCATCTCCAACAATAAACATGCGACAATACTCCAACAACTGTGGTACTTGACGACACGCAACGGCACTTGAGCAAGCGATTACGACGCGCGGTCCAACTAGCTACCAAACAACAGGTAATAGGAGGTGTCCAAGGCAATATAAGGCTGCAAGGGATAACACGGGTACGAAAACTAGAGCATCGCAACACAGATAGCAATAGATCAACAAGAGGGAATAAATACTATAAATGCAAAATAGGTAGAAAGGGGGAGAATGATCGCCTGAAAACATTGCCGAAGATTCGACCGACGATCGGGGCGAAGCTCACATCAACTCAACGGCCTTATCCGCGAAGAAGCAAAACACTAGAATAAACACCGGATGCACTATTTAATACTACGGTAGAAGATCGGGCATGATGCATGTATGATGTATGACATGGCAAAAGGTGCGGTGCAATTAGGCAATATTAAGCGGAACCGGAGCCCCGACAATTGATTAATAGGTTAATGTTGTTTAGGTACCCCGCAATTTTAATGTTGTTTTAACAAGGCAAAATATATCGCCGGTTCGCTACACCAATTTAAATGGGACCAATATACGACTAGATTTGCCCGCATATGGATCCCATATTTAATTATATGGTGAATCGGCATAAGGCCCCCAAACCACACACAAATCGGTCTCAGGGTTCAGGGTTCGACGGGATCGTTCTCGGACTCCGGGATTTAGGGTCTTCGGATCGGGGAAGTAGATCTTGTCGCACGAGCGTCAATGCTTCCGGGAAGGAGAACTTGTCGTCCAGGGTCTCGGTGTCCGGGGTGAAGTACTCGGCGTCCTCGAGGGAGTACTTGTCGTATCCGTGAAGGAGATCATGTCGGTCCACGGGGTCGGGCTTCGAAGCCAGGAAGGAGCACTCGCTGCCCGAGGAGAAGACCTTGGCGTCATATGTTGAGGTTGTCGGGTGTCGGACTCGGGTGTGGCGTCGATGGTCTTACGTGGCCCGATGGTTCCAAGTAGGAGATTCCCGGGTACCGCGGCGGAATTCTCGGGGTTTCGATGAAGATCTTGGCGGGGGGTTTTGTTGGTCTTCGGGTTGGTCTTGTCCGTGAGGAGATCTTGGCGACGGGATCGAGGAACTTGTTACGGTTCGGTCTTGAATTCCTTCTAGGAACGATGACAGATCTCCTGATAGGCTTAAGCAGTTTCAACACACACGGTAGGGACGAACAGCTCAACCGTGGCTCTCGAACAGAGCGCGACAACGGCAAGTACCAACTGCATGTCGGCTCCCTCCTTGCAGCAACCGAACTGAAATCCCCCGCAAAACCTGGCAGACGACAAGCACACGCGGGGACGTGCTCGAGACGGGGTAGACGACCGGAGGACAGGGACGGGCGCTGCAGGGGAAGCTCAGCGGCGGGGCCGGTGGAGAGGTTGCGACGCGGCGGCCGAGTACCCGACGGGGAGGTCGGCGCAGGGGCAGAGCCTCGCGGGGCCAGGCGGCTCTGACGGGCGCCGGGGACGCCAGAGGAGGTGGGGATGGGGCAGCGCCGAGGCGGCGAGGCCGGGGCTGCTCGGGAGCGGCGGCGCTCGGGGCCAGAGGTGTAGGGGCCGCGGACGGAGGAGACCCGTTGGCGGCGGCGACCGGAGAAGGCAAGGCCGACGCGGGGCGGCGCCGAGAGCGAACGGGGGGGGGAGGAGCTTGGGGAGCTTGCGAGGGGCACCGGCCGGAGGCGGGGATGAGGACAGCCCGGCGGCGGCGGGAAGCTCGAGAGGGGCGCCGCGGGAGGACGCGAAGAGGGCGAGGGGGAGCGCTGGCACGGCGGGAGGATGAGGAAGGCGGCGGAGCTCCGAGGTAGGGTGGCGGTGGCGCTCGGGAACGGCGGAGGGAGGCCAGAGAGGAGGCGGGCGAGCGGCGGACGCTGGCGGGACGGCTGACGACCTGGGGGAAGGGGGGAGGCCGGCCGGGCGAGGACGGGCCCGCGCGGCGGCGGCGGACGCTTGCGAGGAGGGAGGAGGAAGACGCGGGTGGAGGGGTGCCTGGCGGCGGGGATGCCCGGGACAGGGGAGATGGCGACACCGGGCGAGCGGAGGAGGAGGATGCGGAGGAGGCGCGGCCGAGGCGGGGCTCTGGCGGCAGGCGCTGGTCGCGCAGGCGGGAGGGCGAGAGGGGGACGCCGAGGCGGTGGCGGGCGCCGGAGAGGCGGGGCGAGGCCGGAGGGGAGGAAGAAGGGGTGGGGCGCGTCGGTGGGGAAGGTGCGGGTGTGCGGGGAGAGAGAGGGCAGTGGTGACGAGGTTGGTCCAGGAGTAGAGAGCGGGGTCGGGGCGGTGTGGAGTGGTGGGGCCCAGGCGGGGCCGGTCACCGCTGCAGGGTGCGTGCGTGTGTGGTGCGGCGAGGCGTGTGTGGGTGGTTGTGTGGGGTTGGGGTGGGGCCCAGGGAGAGAGGCAACAACTGCTGGGATTGGTGAGGTGGATGGGTGGAGTGATGAGGTGGAGGGAACGGTGAGGTGGCGGGCACTGGTTGGTGGGAGTGAGGTGGAGGGGGCTGGGTAGACTAGGTTTAGGTGGAAAAGGGTCTAGGTTTTAGGTTTATTATTTTGTAAGTGTTTGACACGAGAAAAACGTTCTGGAAAAGTCGAACGTAGGCTACTCAAGGGGAGAAGGATGGTAGCGTGTTTTTCTCATGCGCCGGGGTAAAGAAAAAGAAATGCGATGCAAAGGTACCGTAGTACACAAGAAAAAAAGTAGGGAAGATGCATTTCATTAATCTCTCATGGAGAAACAAAGTACATGTTCCCAATACAATGCGCATCGTGGCCTACTTGCGCAGCCAGCCTGACTAGGGCGATTGCGATCTCGTGGTTCCCGGGCCTCGAAAGGCACCCGGTTAATTACTCCCGCGGGTTACGCCGCGAGACACCTCCGATTAAGCCGTGTGGTCGTCTTCGTCGTCTTCGCTTCGCGTCCTTCATGCATGATGTGGTGGTGGTGTGTGTGTGGGCGGCGGCAGAGCCCGTGTCCTCGTCGGTACACGCGCCGCGAGTAGCGTGGCCTTTGCTTCGGCCATGCCGCCCCGCCATCGTGCCTCGTCTTGACGGCCGGCGATGTAGTTGGAGTTGGAGTAGCATGGTTCCGCTCATTTGGGACTTCTCGACGACCAGCCTCGCCGGGTGCGCAAGGGGTATGCCTCGCAGAGTAAGTGTTGTGGAGATCGGCGGTGCAAAACCGACGCCGCCATAAGTCGGTGCCTACGTGGTCGACACCTCGTCTCGGTCCGACGCCGAGTTCACGGCTGTCGCCCTAAACAGAACGCCGCCTCACGGGCTCGTGAAGATGAAGGTGGGGTAATGCCGCCGATTGCGAGTCGGCGTGCTTTCTCCCATGCCCGACGGCTTCACGGAAATGGAGTTAGCACCGGCTGTCCAATGGACACCTAACGCTATCGCCTATGGCTCGCGGAGATGGAGATGGCGCCGGCTTGCGATTAGCAGCCCGTCATCACTGCTCGCACGCCTCGCCGGAGTGAAGAAGGCACCGGGCTCGATGGGAGAAGAGATGGCGCCAGGCTGCGCGCCAGGCTTCCGTGCGCCCTCGGGCCTTCGTCTGTGGCGTTGGAGATAGCGCCGGGCTGTACGCCGGTAGCCGCATGCCCTCGGAGCCGTCGTCTTGTTGGCGTTCATAGGAGGTGAAGAAAGGTTGGGCTGCACGCCGGCAGCCCCGCCGCAGTCTTGGGCAGCATGGTTCGTCGAGATGGACGTGGCGCCGAATGCACGACGGCCGCCTTATCGTCGTCGTCTTCGGCACGCTTCTCCGGTGTGATGAGGTACCGGGCTCCACGCCTCCATCGTCGAGATGGCGCCGCTACGGCCCGCCGGCAGTCGCGAGGCTGCCGTCTTTGGCGCGCCACACCAGAGCGGAGATGGCGATGGCGCCGGGCTGCACGCCGGCAGCCTCACGTCCTCGAGGCCGCGCTCTTGGTGGCGGCGGAGATGGAGGTGGCGCCGGGCTGTACGCCGCAGCGGCTGCCCCGCCCGTCGCCTTGGTGGCGGCGGAGATGGAGGCGGCGCCGGGCTGCACGCCGGCAGCCGCGCGCGCCCTCGGGGCCATCGTCTTGGTGACGGCGAGATGGCGCCGGGCTGCACGCCGGCAGCCGCGTGCCCACGGGGTCATCGTCTTGGTGGCGGCGGAGATGGAGGCGGCGCTGGTTACGCCGGCAGCCGCTACCGGGCCATCGTCTTGGTGACGGCGGAGATGGCGCCGGCTGCACGCCGCAGCCGCGCACCACGGGCCATCGCCTTGGTGGCGGCGGAGATGGAGGCGGCCGGGCTGCACGCCGGCAGCGCGCGCCGGGCCATCGTCTCGGCACCGGTCGGGCTACCCGCCGCAGCCGCCGGTGCCGCCGTGCACGTATCCGCCTCAAGGCGGGCGCCAGCGCATGTGTACGTGTATGCTGTAGAGAGAAAAAAAAAGATTCACCCATGATTCTCACCATTAGAAAGCTCCATGGCGCCTCTGCTCCCGATCGGGTGTACGTGTGTGTATGGGTGCTGATCGATGGCGGATATTCGTAGATTTTGTAGAGAGTGTGTGTATGAGAATTGGAGATTGGCTAGCTGTACGTGTGTATGAGATTTCCTGGGTGTGCGGCGTCGTGAGTCTGGGTGCTAGCCTCCTTTCCTGGGGCCTCTCCTGGTGTGTGCCTCTTATAGACGGAAGGCCACGGGGTGAATGGATAGCGATGGGTGCGCCTCTTTCCGAGATTTGTGGTGGCGATGCTTATCTTCGCGCTAATTCTCCTTTGGAACCGCGGCCGTTCGAGCGTGCTTTCAGCTGCGATGCTTATCTCATAGCTTCGGTGCATGGATCGGTATCAGCTTGCAAAGAAAACTCGTTAGTTGCTTCCAGTATACAATACGCAGACACTGCCGGCCGGCCGGCCCGACACGGTACATAAGCCCCTTGTATTCTGTCACGTACGCGTACACATCGAAGAGAATTAAATTGATGAATATGACCAGCCCCAATACATTCATGTACACGGCTTGCTCATTGTTTATGCACCATATACTGGTACTGAATTAACCAGCTCGCACGTGCATGAGAAAAGATATAGTATATATGCACGTATCATGAACAGGTCGATCAAGGAACACTGAACATTTTCTTCTCATACCAAGCACTGAACTACTACCCTGGATTAGTACAAAATCGCGTCGAACAAATGCCCCCTCACCAAGTAGAATCCGAGAGTAGAGAGAATCGAAGTCGACTTGGTGAGAAAACCATTTCGGCGCAAATATTTTATTGCAGACCTGGTTCATCATGTAGAGGTGATGCGGGTAAATCCTCGCACGTTTGTATTCGTTTGAGAAAATTTGTTGGTCCATGTAGCAGCTATGGCGTCAACCAACAAAACATTCTCAATTTGCCTCCGTTGCGCAGCGAAGTACCATGCTACGTCTTGAAAGAAAATTTATCAACCTAGTCGTGACCGCGTCGCTGCAGCGGTGCCAGCCGACTAGATCGAAGGGTTTCACATATTCGTGCTAGCCGCACTGCACTGCTCCCGTATCTTGATGTGTTGGTGTAGATCAGACGCCAGAAAGACATCGGCGTCGACACCACCCCGGTATCGCCGGTGAGGTTGGTGGAGCCACTTGACGTGGAAGGCACTCGGAGTATTGCAAATGCCCAATTGCCATTCCGCTTGTAAAAGCATATGGCCGAGTATTTATTCGAGAAATAAAGCACACAAAAGCCAGAAAACACGCAATCAAGAGAAAAACATGGTTTTGGTTTTGGATTTTTAAAATGTTGGCTTTCCCGTTATACACTAGCTATATGTGTGATATTAGAAAAGGCCGCTGAAGGACTTGTCTTCGAGGATCGCCGCAAGACCATGACGATTACAACTTCGTCCTTCCGTGTACGTGTGTGGAGACGCCGTCTTCGGAGATGCTTCCAAGAGGCAGTAGAGAATCATACTCTAGCCCATCCTGGTACCGAGGAGCCCCACGGCTCAGCCATGCCCCCTGCACGATACCCCGCGAACCCAGAGACTTGGGCATGGTAAAACGAGGGAGTAAGGCTTTGGGACAACAGCTCTGAAACTTCCGCGCCTTATTGAGGGGTGGTGAACAGCTACCTTCCTCCTTCCATCGAATGGTTCCCTTATGCTTGGGACGGTTTAGACTTGCTTCTTGGAGTTTATGTATTTTTGCCCTCCTACAGGACTGCTTGCAAGGTCCACTTGGGTGACCATGGACTTCATGAGATTGCTTGCACTCTTGGAGATACTTTTTTTTTGTTTTTGGCTTGAACTTCTAAGATTCTCTTCTTCTTTCTTCGCTTGGGGAGCCATCTTGGGAACTTGGAAGGCACCGTTCACCTTGGTGGACTAAGGAACCCTCTGGCACTTTATCTGGAGCTTTTTTTTGTGGCACACCCCAGGGTTGTCACGCGGCTATGCACCGAGTCGGGCAGCCTTTTCATGATCTTTTCATATGGTCTTCCCCAGGGTGTGAGCCTCTACGAGCGTGAGGCACGCCGGGGAGCATGAGGGGCGTGGAGTCTCGGTATGCTGAAGTGCCCAAGTGATCTTCTCCACTGCCTCTGGAAGCATGCACTTGGTAATGCGTCGTGCTTTGTGGGTGTAGGTGCCGCTCCACTTGCAACTTGGCACCTCGTGCCGCCCTCCGACAAGTCCTAAGGCAGCCAGATCTTCAATCACCAGCACGATATGATTAGGGAAAGCCAGTTTTGTTTTGTTGTTGGGGGGAAACGGATGATCCACACTATGCAAAGGAGAATGCATCATGGACATGAGCCGACTGAAGGACTCCCCATAGAAAAAAACGAAAGAAAAAAAAAGGAAAAGGCAACGGAAGAAGCAAATATTTAGCAAAAATATTTTTTAAGAAACCTTCCATTGATTGGAGGCATGGGCCGGGCTCCTTGAGGATCGACCAGCTGGTATGCACCCCCGTCGTAGGCTTGCTCGATGGCGTAGGGTCCTTCCCACTTTGGATCGAACTTCCCCTTCGTCTTGTGCGTGACGACGATGGGGCGCCTGAGGACAAGCACTAGCTCGCCCTTCCGAAAGACGCGTTGCCTCACGAGCTTGCCGTAAGCTCTCACCATGTTTTGACGGTAAAGCTCCAAGTTCTGCAGGGCTTGGAGACGCTCCTCCTCCAGGGCGTCAAGCTCCTGGAATCGCAGTTGTACCTGTTCATCTTTGGTGAGTTCATCTTGGATGGCGACACGAAGGGAGGGTAGCTGGACCTCCAATGGAAGTACCGCCTCACTCCCATAGACAAGGGAATAGGGTGTAGACTGAGTTGGGGTACGGACTGTAACGCGGTACGCCCATAGAGACTCGAAGAGACGGTCGGGCCAGTCCCTTCTATGTCTTGTCACCGTCTTCTTGAGTATCTTGCCGAGCGTCTTGTTGAAGGCCTCGATTGCTCCATTGGCTTGAGGGTAGTAGCCGGTGGAGTAGTTCCACTTGATCTTGTACCGCCATGAACCCGTACATCTTGTTGGATTTGAATGCCTTGCCGTTGTCGGAGGTGATACGGTGTGGTATCCCAAAGTGATGTATGATATTTCGCTCTAGGAAGTTGATGACGTTGTCGCTTCACCTCCCCGCGGTAAACGGCCTCCGCCCACTTGGAGAAGTAGTCCGCTGCAAGGATGAAACGATGGCCCCGGAAGATGGCGGATCGATGGGTCCGATGACGCCAATCCCCTGCATCGAATGGCCATGAGGGAATGGTGGGGTGTAGTGGAACTGGCCGATGCTTGAAGTCGCCATGGATTTGGCAACCATGGCATGACCGGCTACCGGAGGCGCCTTCATGATGCCGGGCCAATAGTACCCAGCTAGGCGTATGGCATGGTACATCTTGGCCCCACCTTGGTGTCCACCGCAGACCCCGTGGTGCACCTCTTGCAATATCTTTTTGGCTTCATCTTGGTTGACGCACCGAAGTAGAATCTCTTGCCCGTGAGATCGTCTGTACAAGACGCTGGCCTTATACACATAGGAGGGAAGTCTCCATTGAAGTTGGCGCCTCTCGACGGGGTCGTCGGGGAGGCTGCCGTGCTTGAAGTAGTTGAGGAAGGGTTGTAGCCACTCGTCCTCCTCCACGACGTTCGTCGTGATGGTGTTGACTTCTTCTTCCTCCGGGATGAGTTCTAGGACAGCGGGAAGAAGCCACCTTTCTTCCACCGTCACTTGCGTGGATTTATCACCTGGGAGCACCAGTGCCGACGCCAGTTTTGCCAAGGCATCGGCAGGTGCATTCCTGCTTCGCGGGACATGGAGAACTTCAACATGTTGGAATTTCTCCATAAGCTTCCTGGCCGCACCATAGTATGGCACCAGTCCCGTCTTGCGTACCTCGTAGATGTCGTTGACTTGCCGAACGATGAGCTGGGAATCACCATAGGCCCGTAAAGAACGGACCTCCATGGAGAGTGCTAGGAGGAGGCCAAAGATGAGCGCCTCGTACTCCGCCTCGTTGTTGGAGCATTCTTCCTTGAGAAGGGAGAATGAGTGATACATCACCCCTCCTTGTGGAGTCTTGAACACCAATCCTGCTCCTGCTCTCCGCTTGGGTGTGCCATCAGGGTCGGCCTCCGTGCGCGAAGCACCATCAAGTAGAGCTCCCATGGAGCCTCGACCATGGTGAAAACCTCCTCGTCGGGAGGTTGGTGATGAGCGGAGAGTCGTCAGGACGGATGCGCCGCAAGGAACTCCGCCAAGGCTTGGCCCTTGATCGCTTTCTGAGACACAAAGGTGATGTCGAACTCCATCATGAGCAATGCCCATTTTCCGAGTCGCCCCATTAGTGCAGGCTGACTTAGCACGTACCTTATGGGATCCGCTCTAGCAACAAGCTGGATTTGGAGTGCTAGAATATAGTGCCTCAACTTCTTCAATGCGAATATAAGCGCCAAGCATAACTTCTCTATTGGAGAGTAGTTTCGCTCAGCGCCCACCATGGTGCAGCTCAGGTAGTAGCAAGCCACCTCCTTCCCTTCCTCATTGTGCTGAGCGAGAAGAGCACCTATTGAAGTAGGATGCGCTGCAATGTATAGAATAAGAGGGCGCTCTTTTACAGGAGCTGCCAAAACAGGTGGGCTAAGTAAGTACTTCTTGATGTCGTCGAATCCTCTTTGACACCCTTCATCCCATATGAACGGAGCTCCTTTCTTCATGAGACTTGAGAAGGGTTGGATGCGTCCCGAGAGGTTGGATATGAAGCGACGGATGTACGCCAACTTCCCTTGTAAACCTCTCAATTTCTTGAGATTACAAGGTGGTGGCATGTTGAGGATGGCCTTGATCTTCTTCGGTTCGATCTCTATGCCTCGATGATGGACAACGAAGCCTAGGAAGAGGCCCGATTGAACGGCGAAGGCACATTTCAACGGGTTCATCTTGAGCTGGTGTCGACGTAGGCGCTCAAAGATGACCCGGAGGTCCTCCTGATGATCCCGGCGGTCCTTGGTCTTCACCACCATGTCGTCTACGTAGCACTCCACCGAATGGTGGATCAGGTCGCCGAGGATGTATGTCATGGCCCGCTGGTACGTCGCACCAGCATTCTTCAAGCCGAATGGCATGACAGTGTAGTAGAAGTTGCCCTTCGGGGTCCTGAACGCGGTGTTGATGGCGTCGTCCGGATCCATCTTGATTTGGTTGTTGTAGCATCCCAGTTGTCTAACCCCTGTAATGCTACATGTCATAATAATAAAATGGGCCACTTCCAACATATAATTGTTGCATCATCATCATATCATGTTCATGTCATCATACCACCTTGCATTTGTGCATCATATAAAACCCTTTCTTGTTTGGTTCTTATCTCATGTGCATGATTAATTGTATTTGCCTCTTGATATTGTATTTGGCTCTTGATACATTGTTATATGCCCAAGTTGAGTTGGGGGCATCTCTCTTTTGACTCCACCACCTTATCTTTCACCACCTTATAATTCCACCATCCAATAATATGGGCTTGGCTTTTATTGAGTTATCTCTAGCCCAAGTTGTTGGTTGGATCCACCCATAATCTTTTGCTTGGCCTTTGCCCACTTTTTGGGAATGCAAGGATTAAAAGCCACATGAAATAATGTTGTTTTCACAATATAACCATTGGGCATTAATTATGTTGCATGGGCCATGCAAGTGCCACCTAATCTAGTTCTTGGTTTTGTTTGAATCCTAGTTGGAGTTTCTTCCTTGGTTTAAAACATGTGTTGGCTTGTAGTTGTTTTCTCCTCCTCTTCTCTTCCTCTTCATCCCTTAGTTAAAACCCTACCCCATGTCCCATGCACATTTGTGCTAATGCGGCATGCACCCCTCTAAATCCCCCCCCTCTTTGGATCTTGCTTGTTCTTGCTTGGATCATGCATGGACCAAAGGAGCATCCACCATCACTTGGCCATCTCTCTTCCTCTCCCTCTTTGCTTGCTTTGATCTTGCTAATCCTTTTTGGAGTTGCTTGATCAACTTTAGTACCACCATCCTTTGCCTACCCCCCCTTAGCAATCTCTAAAACCACCCCTTGCCTCTCTCTTTTCTACCCTAAAACCAAAACCCTATTTTTACATCTATCCTAAAACTAAACCCTACACTACACCCCCTCTAACAAAACCCAAAACCTACCCCCAAACCCTCTACCCTTTATCTCTAAACAACCCCTAATCTACCTCTCCCATAAACATAAACCCTAAGTACCCCTCTTCCCTTTATCTAGCTTGCTCAACCATGTCACCCTAGCTCGCCCTTCTCCCTGCCATGCAGACCCCACCCCCAGCGACCCTCTACCTGCCCCCACACGGCATGGCACCCCCCCTAGCGATCACCCCTAGCCCTAGCCCGACCATCCCCCTCTCCCCTCTTTTCCTCACCTGCCACGCCCCCAGGTCCACGAGCCACCACCTCGCTGTCCCCCTCTACCCCACCTGCCAGCCACCCCCTCCTCCTAGTGCCAGCCTTGCCTGGCCTGGCCATGACAAGCACGTGAGGGAGGGCAAAAAGGTGCCGAGCCGATCTGCCTCTCCCCCACGCAACCACCTGCGCCTCCCCCCTTCTTATCCTCTTCCTCCCCTCCGCCTCCCTGATCCCTTCCCCAGCCCGCTGCCCCTCCTCTCACCATCCTCTCCACCGCCAGCCTCGCCACCCCCGCCGCTCACCTCCTGCCTCGACGATCTAACCGGAGGCGTGCAGCGCGCTGCTGTCGAGGAGGTCCTGAGCTCGCTGCGACGATCCGGAGCCGTGACGCGAGAAGGAGGAGCCCCTGATCCGCCAGCACCTGTCGCGCCGCCCGGAAACCCTAGATCGTCGGAGCTCGCTTTGCCGACGCCACGCCGCACCTCGCCCGATCCGACCACACCGCACGCCGCTGTAAGCACACAGTCTCCCACATCTTCCCCTTTTTTCGGTTCACTGTCCCAGCTGGCCGAGCGCTCGGGCGTATGCGCTGCTGCCCTTCGCGCCGCCGCATCACCTCATCTAGCGCGCGCCCGTCTCCCTGTCACCTAGCCTAGCCCACCCCAGTGGCAACGGACCCCGCTAGCGCGTTAGAGAGCGTGGGTTCGAGCCCCACCGCGCGTGCAGCCGCAAGGCCACGACGACGCGAGGGAGAAGATCCACAAGACACCGGACTTTTGCTCAAACCCCCCGCTTCATTGCTCCAACCCGAGCCTCGAGGCCCCACCTGTCAGCGGCGGTGACCTTTTTCTAAAAAGGCTCCCGCAAGAACCAGGAATAAACCCGCAGTCCTCCCCTGGCCCGCGTGCTCGTTTTGCAGATGACCCCTGGCCCTTTTGTTGGCGTCAACCCGGGTCCTCGAAGCCCACTTGTCGTTGTTCAGATACTTTTTGCTTTTAGGCTCGTTGTTTGTTTTAATAAACCCGCGGTCCGCTTTATCCTGAACGCTGCAGGGGCGAGAAACCCCTGCCCACTGCCGCGACTCAGGCTGGGTCGATCTGAGTAGGAAACGTCAGAACTTTTTAAAATTCAAAATCTGTTTAAATAAATTCCAAATTCAATTCTATTCAGATTTTTAATAACTTTTACATACTAACTCCAAATTTGACAAATAATATATGTATGAATATCAGCAAGATGCCAGGAATTCAAATATGCCATTTATTTTGACTTTTGCTTAAGTAAAATCCCAAGTTTAGTTAATTACACCAAATGCCACTAGAATTTAATAATTTAATAACTATTGTTTTATAATTCCAAATTTAGCAAATGAGTAGTCCAAATTGATCAGCTCGACGAGACCTTTCTGTTTATGATATCCATGACTTCAATTGCAGCATGCATCATATAAATATATGTTGAACAACAAATGTTATGGCAACAAAATATGACTAAAACCCAATTCAAATGTTATTTTCTTGTCCTCCACACCTCACCCATGCCATGCTACTTATTGCCATGCAACTTGTGCATCATTCATCATGGCATGATTGTTTGCTTGACGCATCTTATTCATATGCTTGTGCTCTATATTCATGTTGGCCTTGTTTGTTTGGTTTTCTCGGATAGACACCGAGGTGGGTCATATCAAGAGAACCAGAGCACTACCGAACTCCTTTGCTTCAACAGACACTGCAAGCACTACCACATGCTTGCATACATACAGTACCTATTGCCTCTATCTTATTCTTGCATCATTGAGTCGCGATTGCATTAAAATGAATCCCAAGTATGCATAGCCTTTCTTGTTTCCTCCATCCCATGAGCCACTACTATAGGAGTTGTTTGAGCCATGCGAGTCGTAGAACAGCATGTGTAGGGTTTGTGAGAGTCTGATGAACAATGAGGTACCTAAACAACTTAACCTGAGTAGTTCTGGGATAACTAAAGAAAGTGGCACCGGTGAGCAATATCTGCTATTTGGTTTTTCCTGCTCACTTGTGTCCCGTAAGACCCCGAGTACTTGATTCCTGTTCCTTGATTTATCGCGCTATCCACATCCGGGAGGTATATGGGACCCCCGGCCGAGCTTGATTCCGTCTTATTTCTTGGGGCCACAAACTAGTTTGAGGTTTTATTTACGATCCTGCACTTATGCCATGTTTATCGCTTTATTTACGATTGTGCGAGGTGCACGCTGCATCGCTTTAGGTAAGCGGGATGTTTTCATGATCGGCCAGCCCCGATTGGGGACCCGCTATCGCTGACCATCGACGCACCTTGAGTCCGTCTCGAGCTTGCTTACTGCTATGGTAGCTTAATGGGGTGGCCCCAAATATTTCGAATCTTGTGATTGTTCACCGTGAAAGCCTCGTTGGGTTTTGATTTGGTTTTTCCGAGGTTGATCGAGCGTGTGTTGCTATTGGTGCACCCCGGCCGGGTAAAACTTTCTGAAAGCCGTGTCCGCGGATATGGACGACTTGGAGCACAATTTCTTGATCATAGACAAGCATAACTAAAGTACCGCTTTTAATCTGACTAAAGTAACTTGACTAGTAAATAGTGCAATACTCATGGAATGGTTAATAAAATTGCCAACGGATGGGGGGGTTGTTCGTCCGCTTCCTTGTTGGTAAGCAGGGAGGAGGATGGATCGGATGAGATTACCATTATAATCAACTTTACTTTAATTCACGGACATCCGCTCATCATTGGTTAGGCGGATGGTTAGCGCTTATCTGTAGAATTGCTAGGGTTTACCTTTTGCGCAATTGCGTCACCCTGTTGTGTCCCCTTTAGAGGCATTAAGTCTTCGAAACCCTTAGGGTCTCACACGATAAATTCTTGATTCAGATGAGCGGTACCTTCTCGTGACGGACATTGGGTGGAAGAAGCCGATGGCGTGGGCAACGATCGCTCGTGTAGAGATTCCGGAACGGGATCCGTGAGACTGTAGCTGGGATGTGCTTATTTTCTCGGCATCTTATGCCTATTTGCTTCTTATCCGTACTCGGATCTTGTTTGCCGCCCGCATGATACTACGATGTGTGTTGTATGAGGAGTTATCCTAAATTATAGATGTATCTAGGTCATTTGAATCTTGCCGTATGGCGTTGGTATATTTCCTTTCTTTCTAGATGGTGTGGCTCGATGTACTCTTGTATGGTGGCTTGCGACATACCCACTTGTGTACGTAGTTGATCCCTTCGCCGACCACGCCCAGACAGTCCCGTTGAGAGGGTAGTGGTTGGGACGTCTGAAAGGACTACCAAGGAGTGGCTTTTGGGGCCCCAGCACTATTTCAACCACTATCACTCATCCAGGCTTGTATCTAGGAGCGTAGTTCACCGAGGTAGTTACAATTGGTATCGAGCCATCCCGACCTTGTGGTTTCAGCCAAACGGTCGTTGTCAGTCTAGCAAATATTTTGAGTAGTTATGTATATTAGGGAAAAACAAAACGCGAGAGTAGGACTGCTTCCACTTTTCTTCTTACCCTCCCACCCACCCTTTTTCTGGTAAGGAAGTGCAACGTTTTCAATCCTCTTCTTAAAGTTCAAACTAGGATTCACGTGTTCTGGGTTTCCGTAGTACCATAGGTTGTGTGTGTGTGTGTGTGTAGTCCTTTGTCTATCTGTTGCATCCAAGTTGTTATCTTATCTGCCTTTGGTTATCAACTGTTGGTACATTCCATACCGACAGGCTTTTGTAAACCGACGCAATCTATCTTCCGCTTTGTATCCGACGCTATCTTGTTTGGGGTGTTCGTTTCCGTAGTACCAATCTTTAGGTTTCGTCGTGAGAAGAAGGGGTTAGGATATGTGTTCCACTTGTTCATGTGCGGAGTAATGATTTGAGTGCGGGATGGAGTCGTGACCATACCACTACTTGTATCATTCGCTTTTGTATATTGGATCGGTAGAGTCACTAATCTTGATTCGTTAAGTAATTTTGCGCATCTATTGGTATTTTAATGCCGAAATTTGTGGAAAATTTTTCTTTGATATGTTTGTGTACCACACTTTTTCATCGTGTGCGATATGCTTAATATCTTTGAGGTGCTATGAACTTTGTTGATATTTTCATATCATCTCAGTAAATTGTATCCTTTAATCTTGGTTAATTCCATCTTGGTACTATTTTGGATTATTATCATCTTCCATTATAGTACTGACTTGAGTTTTACATAAATGACAGGATGTCTCCCACGCCGGATCGAGGACATTCCTCCGAATCGGGCTGGCCATGTCAAGCATAGCTAATGCTTTGGCAGCCATGCAAGAGAACCAGCGCTTCGAGGAGAGCGTCGGAAGGAATGAGTTCGCCCACTTCCTCCACCTCCCAAGCGTGGTGACATCAAGAGCTTCCTCAAGTTCAACCTCGCCCGACGTTCCGACCGACCTCTTGACGCGGATGATTGGCGCGAGATCTCAAGGTTGCTCGAGACTGGCGATGTTCCGTATCAGGAGTGGGTCAAGTGCTACCCACCTTCTCAAGGGAGATGCGGCTCTATGGTGGGAAAACTACTTGAAGGCAAGCTGACCGGGTTCCAAATTACTTGGGAGAGGTTCACCGCTTTTCAAGGAGCAGTTTCTCTCGAGAGATTGTGATGGAAAGGATGAAGGATGCTTTCCTCAACCGAAGCAGGAAATGATAACGCCAACACCTATATCAGAACTTTATGAACCTGTCTCGCTATGGTGGTGATGAAGTATCGATGACAAGAAAAGCGTAAGAGATTTAGGCAAGGGCTCAATGCGTCGATCAAGTATGCAATCACGCATGCAAGACCGCAACCTTCTGAACTGCAAGATATGGCACTACAAGAGGAGGCTAGTAGGCGATGTTCGAGGAGTCCAAGAAACACGGGCAGGATGCATCAAGCTCGGCAGCAATGGCAACTCCTTCTAAGCGGCGTGTCGGGTTCCTAACACCCCACCGCTCCCGGCTCCACCAAGACCTGCGAGCTTCACGCCAAGGCCACCAAACTTCACCATCAAGCGCTCCTGTGGGCTACAACAACCCTTACCGAGCGCTGGCGGAGTCCCTGGCTACTGCCCACGCCTAGCGGTGCTCGCTTCACGTGTGGAGATCCTGACATCAACAATGGAACTGCCCAATGAAGAACAAAGCTCTCCTCAACCCCGCCAAGATCTGCATCAAGCTCTCCTTGGTTCGTGCACCACCGCCGGGCTCTCAACATCAACACTAAGCCCGGGTCTCATGCGTGCTAACCGGTCAACGCCTCTCAAGCTGAGCTCGCACCTGGAGTTGTCATGGGTATGCTTTCAGTTAACTCAGTTCCTGCACGAGTTCTCTTTGATTCTGGTGCATCGCATTCCTTTGTGTCTCACAAATTTGCAAATGAGAACGAGTTAGTCCTGGGTCCTCTCCAAAAGGAGTTAATGGTTCTTTCTCCTGGAGCCAATATGATGGCAACTAAGATCAGCCATGGCAACCAAGTTGAGATTGGTGGTTCTTCATTTCTGGCTTCTTTGATTGTTCTGGGCAACTCTGACATTGATGTCATCTTGGGCATGGATTGGTTGATGAATGCAAATGCCTGTGATTGATTGTCTTTGAACGCCGGTGTCTCGAAGATCCTCAAGGCCATCTAGTCTTTTCTCCAAGTCGACTCCTGCCCAGCTCTATTCCTTGGCTGCTCAATGATGATGCTATGGAAGCTATTCAAGGTACCAAAGGTCCGTGAGTTCCCGGATGTCTTTCCGAAGAGTTGCGGTATGCCCCGGATCGCGAGGTTGAATTCGTGATTGAGCTTGAACCTGGAACGGCTCCTATCTCCAAGAGGCCATATAAAATGGGTCCTTCTGAGTTGGCTGAACTCAAACGACAACTTGATGAACAAGAGAAGTTGGGCTTCATTCAACATAGCACTTCTTCTTGGGGTAGTCCAACAATCTTCGTGAAGAAGCGTGACAACCGATAGGCTATGTGTTGACTACCGGCTCTAAATGCTAAAACTATCAAGAACAAATATCCTCTCCCTGGATAAATGATCTGTTTGATCGCCTAGCAGGTGAGCTGTGGTGTTCTCTAAGCTGGACACGAGAAGTGGTTATCACCAAATCAGAATTCGCAAAGAGGATGTGCCCAAGACAGCTTTCACCACTCGCTATGGCTGTATGAGTACACGGTCATGTCTTTCGGCCTCACCAACGCACTGCTACCTTCTCGAGGCTGATGAACTCCGCTTTCATGGAGTACTGGACAAGTTTGTGGTGGTATATCCGGATGACATTCGGTCTATTCCAAGTCTAAGGAGGAGCATGAAGAGCACTGCGGTGCGTCTGAACAAGCTTCGTGAGAACCGCTTGTATGCAAAGTTCTCTAAGTGTGAGTTCGGTTGCAAGTAACATATCTGGGCCATGTCATCTCTCGCCAAAGGGCATTGCAATCAACCCGAAACCGTGAAGACAATAGTTGAATGGCTTCCTCCGCTAATGTCAAGGAAGTGCGGAGTTTTCTCGCTTGGCTAGCTATTGCCGCTGCTTTGTTCGTAACTTCTCAAAGATAGCAAAGCCTCTTACCGACCTCCTCAAGAAAGGCAAGAAGTACCTGTGGACTCCTGCTTGCCAAGAAAGTTTTGAGACCCTCAAAGAGAAGCTCACTTCCACACCAGTCTTGGTTCCTCCGGATACATCTAAGCCTTTCCAGATATTCTGCGATGCTTCTTTGCAAGGATTGGGTGCGGTCCTTATGCAAGAGAGACAGGTGGTTGCTTATGCTTCTCGTCAGTTGAAGACGCATGAGATCAACTATCCCACACATGACCTCGAGCTAGCAGCAGTTGTCTTTGCTTTGAAGCTATGGAGGCACTACTTGCTTGGTAACCGTTGTGAGATCTTCTCGGACCACAAGAGTTTGAAGTATATCTTCACTCAACCGGATCTCAACCTTTGGAAAAGGAGATGGATTGAAGCCATCAATGACTTCGATGTGACCATCAACTACACCCCAGGCAAAGCAAACGTCATGGCAGATGCGCTTAGCCGGAAAGCCTATGTCAACAACCTCATGGTAGAAGAGCAGCAGCCTCTCTTGTGCGAGGAATTCCGTCAGCTGAACCTGGAAATTGTGGAACAAGGGCATCTCCTGAACCTTCTGGCTACTCCTCTCTTGGAAGAACAGATTCGTTCTCGTCAGCGTGGTGATCCGCACACCAGAAAGCTCATCTCTAAGCTTGGCACTCCGAAGTATGAATCCTTCCATGTTGATGATCAAGGCTCGCTCTTCTTTGAACACCGGATGTTTGTTCCAAACTACCCGGGTCTGAGAGACCAAGTTCTCAAGGAGGCACATGATTCGGTCCTTTCTATCCATCCTGGCAGCACAAAGATGTATATGGACCTGAAAACACAGTACTGGTGGCCTGGGTTAAAAAGGTATTGTGCCAAGTACGTCTCAGAATGTGATGTCTGCCGCAGAGTCAAGGCTGTCCATCAGAAACCATTTGGTCTTCTACAGCCATTGAAACCTCCGAAATGGAAATGGGAGAAAGTTGAGATGGACTTCATCACTGGCTTTCCAAGGTCGCAGAAGGGCAACAATGCAATTTTTGTTGTCATCGACAGGCTTTCCAAAGTGGCACACTTCTTCCCAGTCAAAGAAACAATTTCTGGACTTGATATCGAGCTCTATATCAACAGGATTGTCTCTTTGTATGGGGTTCCACTTGAAATCAGTTCGACCGTGGAGCATCTTCACCTCAAAGTTCGGGAGAGTTTCCAAAAGCTTTGGGAACAAGTTGAACTTCAAGACCTTGCTACCACCCTCGCAAGGACAAGTGGAGAGGATCAATCAGATTCTCGAGGACATGCTTAGATCTTGCGTCATCTCGTTTGGCATGAAGTGGGAGGAATGCCTTCCATATGCTGAATTCTCCTACAACAACAGCTTCCAGAAGAGTCTGAAGATGGCACCATTCGAGGCTCTCTATGGTCGCAAGTGCAGAACTCCTATTGGTTGGTCAGGTGCAGGAGAAAGAATCTGGTTTGGCCCTGACATAGTGACTCAGGCAGAGGAGAAGGTGCATATCATTCTGGAGAACCTGAAGATTGCTCAAAGTCGTCAGAAGAGCAACTATGACAGGAAGCACACAGATATGGTATATGCCCCTGGTGATCTCGTCTACCTTCGTGTCACTCCCATGAGAGGAACACACCGCTTCGGTATCAAAGGAAAGTTGGCTCCTAGATACATCGGTCCTTTCAAGATACGTGATAGAAGAGGAGAAGTTGCTTATGCACTAGAGCTTCCGGAAAAACTCAAAGTTCATGATGTTTTCCACATCTCTCAGCTCAAGAAGTGCTTCAAAGACCCCGGCAAGACCGTGGACCATGAGCTAATCGACCTCCAAGAAGATCTCTCTTATCAAGAGCACCCCACCAAAATCCTCGAGACCGCAGAACGAAGGACTCGCAACAAGTCCATCAAGTTCTGCAAGGTGCGATGGTCACACCATTCTGTTGATGAAGCCACATGGGAGCGTGAAGATGAACTCCGTGCCAACCATCCTTCTCTCTTTGTGTCTTCTTCTTCTTCTTCCTAGAATCTCGGGGCGAGATTCCTGTTTAGTGGGGGAGAGTTGTAGCATCCCATTGTTCAACCCTGTAATGCTACATGTCATAATAATAAAATGGGCCACTTCCAACATATAATTGTTGCATCATCATCATATCATGTTCATGTCATCATACCACCTTGCATTTGTGCATCATATAAAACCCTTTCTTGTTTGGTTCTTATCTCATGTGCATGATTAATTGTATTTGCCTCTTGATATTGTATTTGGCTCTTGATACATTGTTATATGCCCAAGTTGAGTTGGGGGCATCTCTCTTTTGACTCCACCACCTTATCTTTCACCACCTTATAATTCCACCATCCAATAATATGGGCTTGGCTTTTATTGAGTTATCTCTAGCCCAAGTTGTTGGTTGGATCCACCCATAATCTTTTGCTTGGCCTTTGCCCACTTTTTGGGAATGCAAGGATTAAAAGCCACATGAAATAATGTTGTTTTCACAATATAACCATTGGGCATTAATTATGTTGCATGGGCCATGCAAGTGCCACCTAATCTAGTTCTTGGTTTTGTTTGAATCCTAGTTGGAGTTTCTTCCTTGGTTTAAAACATGTGTTGGCTTGTAGTTGTTTTCTCCTCCTCTTCTCTTCCTCTTCATCCCTTAGTTAAAACCCTACCCCATGTCCCATGCACATTTGTGCTAATGCGGCATGCACCCCTCTAAATCCCCCCCCTCTTTGGATCTTGCTTGTTCTTGCTTGGATCATGCATGGACCAAAGGAGCATCCACCATCACTTGGCCATCTCTCTTCCTCTCCCTCTTTGCTTGCTTTGATCTTGCTAATCCTTTTTGGAGTTGCTTGATCAACTTTAGTACCACCATCCTTTGCCTACCCCCCCTTAGCAATCTCTAAAACCACCCCTTGCCTCTCTCTTTTCTACCCTAAAACCAAAACCCTATTTTTACATCTATCCTAAAACTAAACCCTACACTACACCCCCTCTAACAAAACCCAAAACCTACCCCCAAACCCTCTACCCTTTATCTCTAAACAACCCCTAATCTACCTCTCCCATAAACATAAACCCTAAGTACCCCTCTTCCCTTTATCTAGCTTGCTCAACCATGTCACCCTAGCTCGCCCTTCTCCCATGCAGACCATGCACCCCCACCCCCTACCATCCCCTCTTTTCCTCACCTGCCACGCCCCAGTCCACGAGCCACCACCTGTCCCCTCTACCCCACCGGCCACCCCTCCTCCTAGTGCCCGGCCTTGCACGGCCTGGCCATGAAGCACGTGAGGGAGGGCAAAAGGTCGAGCCGATCTGCCACTCCCCCACGCAACCACCTGCGCCTCCCCCCTTCTTATCCTCTTCCTCCCCCCCTCTGGCCTCCCCCGATCCCTTCCCCGCACCCCCGCTTCGCCCCCCCCCCTCCCCCTCCCCTCCACCGCCCCACCTCCCCCCCGCCACCCTACCTCCCGCCCGACGATCTAACCGGGAGGCGTGTCGGCTGCGTTGTCGAGGAGGTCCACGAGCTCGCTGCGACGATCTGAGCAGACGCGAGAAGGAGGAGCCTGCCGCCAGAACCTGTCGCGCCGCCGGAAACCCTAGGTCGTCGGGCGTGCGCCTCGTCGGCCTTCTCGCCCGATCCGACCACACCGCGCTCGCGGTAAGCACGAGTCTCCGGACATCTTCCCCTTTTTCGTTTCTGTTGCGCGGTCCCAGCGTGGCGCTCTGCGGCGTTGCGTCTTGCGCGTCCTGCGCCCGCGTGCGTACCAGCTCATCTAGCGCGCGCCCGCCTCCCTGTCACCTAGCCTAGCCCACCCCGGCGGACCTGACTTCAGCGTCGAGAGCGTGGGTTCGAGCCCCACTGCGCCCGCCTGCGCGCGCGTCGACGCCTGTGAGGAGAAGATCCACAAGACACCTGTTTTGCTCAAACCCCGCCGTTTACATTGCTCCAACCCGCAGTCCTCGAGGCCCCACCTGTCAGCGGCGGTGACCTTTTTCTAAAAAGGCTCCCGCAAGAACCAGGAATAAACCCGCAGTCCTCCCCTGGCCCGCGTGCTCGTTTTGCAGATGACCCCTGGCCCTTTTGTTGGCGTCAACCCGCGGTCCCTGGAAGCCCACTTGTCAGTGTCTGTATACTTTTTGCTTTTAGGCTCCTGTTGTTTGTTTTAATAAACCCGCGGTCCAGTTTATCCCAGGCACTGCCGTGTGGGCCAGAGAAAACCCCCTGGCCCACCTGTCTGCGACTCAGGCTGGGTCAGTCTGAGTAGGAAACGTTCAGGAACTGTTTTAAAATTCAAAATCTGTTTAAATAAATTCCAAATTCAATTCTATTCAGATTTTTAATAACTTTTACATACTAACTCCAAATTTGACAAATAATATATGTATGAATATCAGCAAGATGCCAGGAATTCAAATATGCCATCTATTTTGACTTTTGCTTAAGTAAAATCCCAAGTTTAGTTAATTACACCAAATGCCACTAGAATTTAATAATTTAATAACTATTGTTTTATAATTCCAAATTTAGCAAATGAGTAGTCCAAATTGATCAGCTCGACGAGACCTTTCTGTTTATGATATCCATGACTTCAATTGCAGCATGCATCATATAAATATATGTTGAACAACAAATGTTATGGCAACAAAATATGACTAAAACCCAATTCAAATGTTATTTTCTTGTCCTCCACACCTCACCCATGCCATGCTACTTATTGCCATGCAACTTGTGCATCATTCATCATGGCATGATTGTTTGCTTGACGCATCTTATTCATATGCTTGTGCTCTATATTCATGTTGGCCTTGTTTGTTTGGTTTTTCTCGGATAGACACTGAGCAGGGGTCATATCAAGAGAACCAGGAGCACTACCCAGAACCGTCCTTTGCTTCAACAGAGACACCAGGCAAGCACTACCACATGCTTGCATACATACAGTACCTATTGCCTCTATCTTATTCTTGCATCATTGAGTCGCGATTGCATTAAAATGAATCCCAAGTATGCATAGCCTTTCTTGTTTCCTCCATCCCATGAGCCACTACTATAGGAGTTGTTTGAGCCATGCGAGTCGTAGAACAGCATGTGTAGGGTTTGTGAGTCGATGAACAATGAGGTACCTAAACAACTTAACTTTGAGTAGTTACGGGATAACTAAAGAAAGTGGCACCGGTGAGCAATATCGCTATTTGGTTTTCTGCTCACTTGTGTCCCGTAAGACCCCGAGTACTTGATTCCTGTTCCTTGATTTATCGCGCTATCCACATCCGGAGGTATATGGGACCCCCAGGCGAGCTTGATTAGTCTTATTTCTTGGGGCCACAAACTAGTTTGAGGTTTTATTTACGATCTGTACTTATGCCATGTTTATCGCTTTATTTACGATTGTGCGAGGTGCAATTTGTCTTTATTTAGGTAAGCGGGATGTTTTCGCGGTATCGACAGTCCCCGATTGGGGACCTGCTGTCGTTTACAGCCATCGACGCAGACCTTGAGTCCGTCTCGGAGCTTGCTTACTTCGTTGCGGGTAGCTTAATGGGGTGGCCCCCTGAAATATTTCTGAATCTTGTGATTGTTCAGTCGTGAAAGCCTCGTTGGGTTTTGATTTGGTTTTTCCGAGGTTGATCGAGCGTGTGTTGCTATTGGTGCACCCCGGCCGGGTAAAACTTTCTGAAAGCCGTGTCCGCGGATATGGACGACTTGGAGCACAATTTCTTGATCATAGACAAGCATAACTAAAGTACCGCTTTTAATCTGACTAAAGTAACTTGACTAGTAAATAGTGCAATACTCATGGAATGGTTAATAAAATTGCCAACGGATGGGGGGGTTGTTCGTCCGCTTCCTTGTTGGTAAGCAGGGAGGAGGATGGATCGGATGAGATTACCATTATAACTGTTGTACTTTAATTCACGGACATCCGTCTATCATTGGTTAGGCGGATGGTTAGCGTTTATCTGTAGAATTGCTAGGGTTTACCTTTTGCTGCAATTGCGTCACCCCAGGTTGTGTCCCCTTTAGAGGCATTAAGTCTTGCTGAGTACCCTTAGGGTCTCACACGATAAATTCTTGATTCAGATGAACAGGTACCTTCTCAGGACGGATACTGGGTGGAAGAAGCCGATGACGTGGGCAACGATCGTTCGGTGTAGAGATTCCGGGAACGGGGATCCGTGAGACCTGTAGCTGGGATGTGCTTATTTTCTCTGGCATCTTATGCCTATTTGCTTCTTATCCGTACTCGGATCTTGTTTGCCGCTTCCGCATGATACTCTGATGTGTGTTGTATGAGGAGTTATCCTAAATTATAGATGTATCTAGGTCATTTGAATCTTGCCGTATGGCGTTGGTATATTTCCTTTCTTTCTAGATGGTGTGGCTCTGATGTACTCTTGTATGGTGGCTTGCGTACATACCCACTTGTGTACGTAGTTGATCCCTTCGCCTGCCGACTACGCCGCCCGTACAGGTCCCGTTGAGAGGGTAGTGGTTGGGACGTCTGAAAGGACTACCAGTGAGTGGCTTTTGGGGCCCCACCGTACTATTTCAACCACTATCACTCATCCAGGCTTGTATCTAGGAGCGTAGTTCACCGAGGTAGTTACAGTTGTAGCCTGACGAACCATCCATGAAGGATAGCGCACCATGGCCCGTGGTTGAGTCGACGACCATTTCCGTGATTGGCAGGGGAAAGTCATCTTTGGGGCATGCTCGATTTAGGTCGCGGAAGTCTTGGCACACCCGTATCTGGCCATTCTTCTTCTCCACGGGGACGATGTTTGCGAGCCACTCGGTGTATTTCGCCTCTTTGATGAAATCTGCAATGATTAATTTATCGACCTCGGCGATGACTTGGTCTTGAAACTCCGGACGCAAGCGCCGTGGAGGCTGCTTGACGCGGTGTTGGTCAATCGCCAGCTTGTGTAGCGACACGGTCGAGCCCGGCATCTCTTTGTAGCTCCAAGCGAAGCAATCTCGATACTCCATCAAGAAGCGTCTATAGCTTTCCCGTTCCTCTTCCGTCGGCGTGGGCGGCGAAAGTGGACGTGGATCGCCCTCGGTTCGAGGTTGACTTGACAAGTTCATCGATGGTGGGCTGACCACCGTCTTCCATCTCTGTGGAGCCAGCGTGGGTTCGACCTCTTCTTCTTCCTTGACCGCGTCGTCGATGGAGTTTTGGCGGTGAAGGCCATGGCGTGGCAGTTCCATGTCGTCTCGTGTGAAGAGACGGACGTAGCATGGCACGTGACTTGTGCGCCGTTGAGTCCTCCTTCTTCTTCATCATCGTGGCCACCGGGTGGTGTACCCAAGCCGAACTTGGTCCGAGTCTTGCCCTTCTTGATGAGGTCCTCGGCTTGCCTCCACCATGCCTCAAACCGCGTGGTGGCGGTATTCTCTTTTTGCCAAAGCGTGAACCCGCCTTCTCCGACAAGCGAGCCATCTTGGGCTCGGCCTTCATTGTGGATAGCGCTTACGTATCCGCATGAGGTTGGGGAAGCTCAAATATGGAGTCGCAATGTTGTACTGTGGAACTTTATAGAAAATGGTTTGGGTTCTAGACCCAGATGAACTTGGGATAGCCCAAACCTCCAATGGAGAAGCCGTGGATATGTAGAGGGATGGGGGCTGCATGACACGAGCTCCCCGTGCAGCTTCCTCTATCTCCTTTATTCTCCTCCTAACCACCCCCGGATGAGTGGGTGCACCTTCCACTTTTGGAGTGTTGCGCACCAGCATGTGATCGAGGCGCATCACTGCCGATCAATGCCTTGGTCCTTCATGGGCACTGCAGAGCCGCCAAGTGTTAAACAACTAGGCTCTTGGTGCCAAGCGAAATCGATGAAGATGTAGGAGCCTCTTGTAGAGACGTCATTGCCGACCTCAACGTGATTGGCGTGGGCGGTACCTTGCCTTCAATAGCAGGCTACTGGGGGGCGTGAAGAGCTTGCCCCAAAGAAGATCGGGTAGAGCTCCCCATCCCGCCCCGGGGAAGGTCTTGTAGTCGTGTTGCATCGAGGAAGATCGTCTACGCCCGGGGTTCCTTGCTGCGAGAGGAGGAACCCGTGCGTCCGAGGAGCATGGTATGATGAGTTGTCGTGCTTGGATCGGCGCAACACCGGTTTGACTAAGACATCAACCTGGTGTTGTCACCCGACATGTTGGTCGCCGTCTTGACGGGAAGTAGTATGACCGCATGATGCGACTCTTACCTGATGTGTAGGGGTTGGTGTTGCCGATGATGCGTTGTTGTGTGCCATTGCCGTCGCGGAACTTTAGGCATTGGTGAAGGGTAGAAGGCACCACGCGATATTTGTGGATCCAAGGCCTCCCTAAGAGAGCCGAGTAGGAGGTGTTCGCTTCGATGACGAACCGCACCTTGAAGCTGAATGTAGACATCTGGATCTTCACCGTGATGGCCCCCAGTGTTGGCTTCCCTTGGTTGTCGAAGCCGCATATCATCACGTCGGTGGACTCCAGGTCGTCCACCGTGAAACCTGCCCGTTTCAAACTCCGGACGGGTAGTATGTTCACGGCAGACCCTGGGTCGATGAGGATCCGACGAAGATGCGCGGCCCCAATGTTTCCCTCCATGTAAAGTGGGCGGTTATGGGCACCATCTTCTATGAGATTGTCCTCTTCGTCGAACGTGATCTCATTCACGAACAAGGGATTGGCACAGAGACGATGCTTTGCCATGCACACTTCATAGATCTCCGGAGCCTGGAGCGCCTTGATGAGGGCTTCACGCAGGTTTGGCACCAGCATGAGCGCATCGTGCACACTCAAGAGCGCTGGGATTCGCTTGAGGTGGGCGATGATGTTGTAGTCGATGTCCTGTGGTTTCGCCTTCCCACCATCATGCGCTTCTGGTGCCTCTTCATGCGGTGTTGCCTCCTTCTGGGCCGCCTGCTTGTCCACTCTCGTTTGCTTGGCCTTCAGGGGGTCGGGTAAGACCTTTCCCCCACGCAGGTTCATGTTCACCTCTTCCACCTGCGGGTTCTTTGTGGCGCCTTCGGCGTGGAACGCCTCGTGCTCTTCAGGAGTGAACATGTCGTCCGACTCGGAGCTGGGCACGTCCTTGTAGTCGAGGATGACGTTGCAACTCGCCATGTTTCGTGCTTGAGAGGAGCGAGCCTCATCTTGTACTCCTTCGACACCCTCCGTTGGCCCTTGGTCCCAACCATGGGGTAGGAACTGCGCCAAAGTGCGTAGTCCCCGCCTCGGGAATGACTCATCTCCCTCGGACTTGGGGACGAACCTCGGTGGGGACGGCGTTGACTTGGATCAACTCGCCTTAGAATTGTTGGGGAGCGTGTTGATGATGTCGGACGAGGAGGTCGAGTTGGAAGGTCCCTGTATGGCTTCCGACGGACGTGCTCCAAGGCTTCTCCATGGACATGGTTGGTGTAGAATCCTGGTGAAGGGGAGGTGTTGATGCTGTCGCCAGGACGAGGTTGGATAGTTGGCCCTCAATTGTGAGAGGGGCGCCCATCCATCTTCATATTCATCGCCTTGCCTTGATGAAGAGGGCACCACTACGCTCACCATGTTCACAGCTTGGTAACTGGATTGATAGCTTCGGTCCAAGTTGATCCTCTTTTCATTGACGGCTCTGGAGCCATTCCTTGGCGACGCATCCTCGATGACATGTCCCACGTACCTATGATATGGGAAAACAAAGCATTATCTGTCATCCCTAGTTGATCGGGTCGAGCTTGGAAGGTTCAAAGCTCGATGTTCCATCACCGGTTGAACATGTCCTTCACCAGCCTCTGCAGAAGATGTATTGCTTCTTGAGGAGCTCTTGCATCGTGGGTCGCCTTACTCCCGCTTTTCGCCTCCCGCGCCCAACATTGGCACATTGCCTTGGGGAGTGGAGGAAGACCCTAGTGGCATTGCCTCCTTGGTGCCTTCATCTTGGCCCCATTATTGGTTGGCTTGGATGTTGATGCGGCGCTTGACGGTCGAATATAGTGGCGTTCTTGTAGAGCTCCATGATCTGTGGTGATTTCTCGAACTCTAGCTTCGTTGCCGCCACCGCCGTGCTAAGAGCACTGAAGGTCCTAGGCTCGCGCCGAGAGACCTCGAGTGACCAATGTTGTTGCATCCCGTGGACACACATCTCGATGGCGTCCTCAAGGTGCATCTCCCGGGCGAGCCACACATAGCTGTTGCGGAAGCGAATGACGTACTCGTCGATGGACTCATCTCGTCGTTGGCGAACTTGTGCAAGATTGACGACAGAGAAGTCCTTCTTCATGGCGACGAAGTGCTTCTTGAAGACCTCCTTCATGCCTAACCAACTTTCGATGGATCCAACCGCCAGGTGGCTGTACCAGTGGAAGGCAGGGCCGGTTAACGACCCTGAAAATTGTCAAAGGAGAAGTGACGCGTTGTTTGCAGTGTCCCCGCAAGCCGCCTCGAAGTACGCCAAGTGCTCCCTTGCATCACCCATCCCGTCGAATTGACAAAACTTTGGTGGGTGCCACCCTGCAGGGAATGACACCAGGTCGTGCCATGATTCATAGGGCTTCTCCAGCTCGCTCCCCATGGTGCGAGGAGCATTATCGACCTTCAATTGCTCGAATCTTTTGTCCACCATGTCTTTAAGCATGTCGTGGTAGCCTTTCAGCATGCTTTGTTGTGGCGTTGTGTCGGCTGGACGAGAGGGTCTAGCCCATTGGCGAGCATGTGTGCTTGTTTCTTCGTGTTGGCGCTCATGATGGGGTGGCGCACTTGTTAGAGCGCCTACCGCAACTCCTCCACTTGTGGGTCTACCACTCGGTGGTACGCTTTGTGGCGGGCCACCGTTGTTGTTGCTGTTGTTCATCATGAGCTCGATGAACCGGTCGAGTTTTGATGTCAATTGATCAATCTTCCGCTGCTCCTTCATCTCTTCTTCCAAGGCAGCTTCTCCCGATGCACTAGCTCGCGGATGCAGAGCCGTCGTTCTTTCCACCGCCTACCGCCATGTGGGCTGGTGCGGTATGGAGATCTTCAAGGCCATCTTCACACCGATAGGACCAAGGGCGAGCTCGTGGTATGGAGGGGAGTTTGTAAGTTTCTCCAACGAGGAGGTGGAAGAAGAGTCGGAGAAGCTCTCTTCATCGTCGGCGTAGTCGTCAATCCCTTCCTCTTTGGTTGATCTGTCCGTCACACTCCGAAGTGCGACATACCTTAGCCGTGTCTTGGCTCCAGGTCGACTTGCAACCTGCAACAACTCGTCGGGATCTCGTGGGAGTCTTGAGGTGATGTCGGTGTAGAGTCGTGGCGAAATGTTCGGGTGATATCCTGAGTCTCCATCAGAAAGTGAGCCTTTCCCTGCCATGATGGGAAGGCATGGGGCAGTGTATCTTGCTCCCTCTTACCTTGTAGAAGCGTTGGCCTTGGCCTCCGCTGCTGCCTTGAACCACTTAACGACATGGCCAAGGCGTGGCAAGAAAGCCTTCTTGAAGTCAGCTTTGGGGTTCGGCACGATCTCCTCATCCGAGGGATAGACAAACTCGTGGGTGACTTGAGGAGGTTGCCAACCGTCGTTTGGCTCAAGCCTTGGGCGCACTGCAACAGTGCCGCACAAAGCAAGGTTCTTCTTTGTTGCCTCCTTTTCCTTTCCATCCCCCTGCTGAAGGGTATCATCTCCGATCTTCTCGTCCCCTTTCGGAGAGGTAAGGAGGTTTTGTGGGAGGCATCTCGTCTTTTCCCGGGGCAATGGAGGTTGAAGCCCCAAGATCCGCCTTGGGGTTGGAGGCAGTTGCGGCTGGAGTCTCCTCGACGCCCTCCATTGGCGTGGCTGTCGGTGTTGGTGTCTTTTGCCTCCGAGGAGGCGAAGATGACGATGTGTCCATCGCCTGTTCATCGCCTTGTTGAGGATTTGTTGAAGGAAGCGGTGGTGGAACCGCTTCGCCCTTTTGTTCGACACCCCCTAAGGGCATCTTGCGTGGTTTTGGAGCGAGGCGGCTGAGCAGGTAATTGTACCGCTCGTGCCGCTTTAGGTTTGGAGAGATGCGGAAGCCGATCCTATCACTTTCTTGAATGACCCCACCATCGGGTCGTACCCGAACTTGGGTGTCTTCGAGTTCTTTGTAAAGAACTTGGCGATTCCTCCGGCGCCTCTCGCGCTTGCGTTGGTTCTCTGTGAGGACCTGCCGGGTTCTTGAGGGTGCTGGTGGAGTTGGTAGAAGAGGCGGTGCAGCTCGCGGCATTGGTGTGGTAGGCACGTCCCTTGCAGGGCGCACTTGGAGTCGCTCTCCACGCCTAGGCGGGGATGAAGGCCGTGGTGGAAGTGCATCTCGTGGAGGATCCCTAGGTCTCCAGTGTTGAGTGGGACGAGGGTCCCTCTCATCATCTTGATGTCGTGACCAACGGTTCCAACGTGGGGGCATGTTAGGATGCCCCCGGTGTGCATGTCTGATGGGTGAAGGTTGGCGTCGGGGCGCCAAGGTATGGCGCTCATGTTGAGGACGATGACTAGGGGCTTGGTGCCTAATCCTGCCCCCAGCTGGTGCTGATGAAGAACTTGGCGCTCCTTGCTCATGGAGCCGCCTCTGGATGCTATTCATTTGATCTTGCAAGCGGCGGAACTCGCCAGAGGTCTTCTCCGCGTGGTGCAGGTACCTCGTTCCGAAGAACGGCGAACCTGTTGTCGTTGGGGATGGGGCGACCATTGATCGCCGAAGTGTGGCAGCATGGTGCACACATGCTTCTTCGAGGATCTTCAAGGTTGATGGAGAGCGTTGGGCCTGGCAAGACGGACTCTTTTCGGGAGTACCGTTTCCAGAACTCCTTCATGATGGCTCTTCTCACCACCAACTTGACCTCTGATGGTTCAGTGCTAGTACATGTGAACACCTTGTCCGCGAGGTCCCTTGCGCCGAGGGACCAATCTTCCGCAAGAACCGTGCTCCTGGTGATGCGAGAGCTTAATAGCTGGTGAAGGCGTTGTACCTTACGGCACTTCCTCCTGTAGTTCCTTAGTGGATGCGGGCTTTCTGACAAACGGGCATTTGCCATGAGTCTCCGCAGGTCATCAGAGGCGGCTTCCAAGCCTCCAAGAAGCTCCACTCCGGTGCGCCTAGGTGTTGGCGTCGGCAGCTCCGGGTGCGAAGGCGGGTAGGCTGGCGACACCGCTCCCGCCCGCTTGTCGGCGACGTTGGAAGAGAGGCGTTGGGGCGCCCCCACGTCCCCTTTGACGTCATATCCCGTTGACTCCTTCAACAGGGCGCGCACCTCGAGCATCAACTCGCGGCACCATGGGCTTGGTGCATGAACATCTTGGTGCCGACCTCGACGACCACCATGGGCGGAAAGGATGATCCAAAGTGGATCACCCAGGGCTCCGCGTTGATGGCGTGGGGGATTCCTCCTGCATGAAGATGACCTTTGATCAGCGGAGGTCCTCGCCGTTGGCTTGTCATGCAGGATGCTGTGTGGGTTGAGTGAACGGGCGAAGACGATTCCGACGACCACAGCGGAGCAAAGATGGGAGGAGAACCAGGTCCCACCGGGCGTGCCAATTTGTTTGACACGAGAAAAACGTTCTGGAAAAGTCGAACGTAGGCTACTCAAGGGGAGAAGGATGGTAGCGTGTTTTTCTCATGCCGGGTAAAGAAAAAGAAATGCGGGCGCGATTGTACCGTAGTACACAAGAAAAATTAGGGAAGATGCATTTCATTAATCTCTCATGGAGAAACAAAGTACATGTTCCCAATACAATGCGCTGTGGCTACTTGCGGCCAGCCGACTAGGGCGATTGCGATCTCGTGGTTCCCGGCCTCGAAAGGCACCCGTTAATTACTCGCTGGTTACGCCCGCGAGACACCTCTGATTAAGCCGTGTGGTCGTCTTCGCCTCGCCGCTGGCCCTTCATGCATGATGTGGTGGTGGTGTGTGTGTGTGGGTGGCGGCAGCCGTGTCCTCGCCGGGTACACGCGCGTAGTAGCATGGCCTTTGCTCCGTCCATGCCCGCCATCGTGCCTCGTCGGTCTTGACGGCGTCGATGTAGTTGGAGTTGGAGTAGCATGGGTCCGCTCAGCTGGGACTTCTCGACGACCAGCAGCCTCGTCGGGGTGCGCAAGGGGTATGCCTCGCAGGAGTAAGTGTTGGTGGAGATCGGCGTCGGTGCAAAACCGACGCGCGCCTACAAGTCGGTGCAGCCTACGTGGTCGACACCTCGTCTCGGTCCGACGCCGAGTTCACGGCTGTCGTCCTAAACAGGAACGTCGTCTCACGGGCTCGTGAAGATGAAGGTGGGGTATGCCGCCGGATTGCGAGTCGGCAGTGCTTTCTCCCATGCCCGACGGCTTCACGGAAATGGAGCTAGCACCGGGCTGTCCAATGGACACCCTAACGCTATCGCCTATGGCTCGCGGAGATGGAGATGGCGCCGGCTTGCGTACTAGCAGCCCGTCATCACTCGTCTTCGGCACGCCTCGCCGGAGTGAAGAAGGCACCGGGCTCGATGGGAGAAGAGATGGCGCCAGGCTGCGCGCCAGGCTTCCGTGCGCCCTCGGGCCTTCGTCTGTGGCGTTGGAGATAGCGCCGGGCTGTACGCCGGTAGCCGCATGCCCTCGGAGCCGTCGTCTTGTTGGCGTTCATAGGAGGTGAAGAAAGGTTGGGCTGCACGCCGGCAGCCCCGCCGCAGTCTTGGGCAGCATGGTTCGTCGAGATGGACGTGGCGCCGAATGCACGACGGCCGCCTTATCGTCGTCGTCTTCGCACGCCCGGTGATGAGGCCGCTCCACGCCCATCGCCGAGATGGCGCCGCTGCCCGCCGGCAGTCGCGAGGTTGCCGTCTTTGGCGCGCCCACCGAGCGGAGATGGCGATGGCGCTGCCGCACGCCGCAGCCTCACGCCCTCGAGGCCGCGCTCTTGGTGGCGGCGAAGATGGAGGTGGCGCCGGCTGTACGCCGGCAGCCGCGCTTCGCCCGTCGTCTTGGTGGCGGCGGAGATGGAGGCGGCGCTGGCACGCCGCAGCAGCGTGCCACGGGCCATCGTCTTGGTGGCGGCGGAGATGGAGGCGGCCGCTGTTGCACGCCGGCAGCCGCCTCGGGGCCATCGTCTTGGTGACGGCGGAGATGGCGCGGGCACGCTGCAGCCACGTGCCACGGGCGATCGTCTTGGTGGCGGCGGAGATGGAGGCGGCGCTGGCTGCACGCCGGCAGCGCCGGGCCATCGCTCGCAAGACCGGGCTACCCGCCGGCAGCCGCCGGTGCCGCTGCTGTTGCACGTATCCGCCTCACTTGGCGCGCGTGCGCATGTACGTGTATGTAGAGAGAAAAAAAGATTCACCCATGATTCTCACCATTAGAAAGCTCCATGGCGCCTGCTCCCCCGATCGGGTGTACGTGTGTGTATGGGTGCTGATCGATGGCGGATATTCGTAGATTTTGTAGAGAGTGTGTGTATGAGAATTGGAGATTAGAGATTGGAGTTTGGCTAGCATGCGTGTGTATGAGATTTCACGGGTGTGCGTCGTGAGTCTGGGTGCTAGCCTCCTTTTCTGGGGCCTCTCCTGGTGTGTGCCTCTTATAGACGGAAGGCCACGGGTGAATGGATAGCGATGGGTGCGCCTCCTTAGAGATTTGTGGTGGCGATGCTTATCTTCGCTAATTCTCCTTTGGAACCGCGGCCGTTCGAGCGTGCTTTCAGCTGCGATGCTTATCTCATAGCTTCGGTGCATGGATCGGTATCAGCTTGCAAAGAAAACTCGTTAGTTGCTTCCAGTATACAATACGTGTACACACTGCCGGCCGGCCGGCCGGCCTGACACGGTACATAATCCCCTTGTATTCTGTCACGTACGCGTACACATCGAAGAGAATTAAATTGATGAATATGACCAGCCCCAATACATTCATGTACACGGCTTGCTCATTGTTTATGCACCATATACTGGTACTGAATTAACCAGCTCGCACGTGCATGAGAAAAGATATAGTATATATGCACGTATCATGAACAGGTCGATCAAGGAACACTGAACATTTTCTTCTCATACCAAGCACTGAACTACTACCCTGGATTAGTACAAAATCGCGTCGAACAGTAAGATACTTATTTGTTTTGTTTTGTTTTAAATCTTTTTAGCAAATAAATTTTAGTTAAATAGTTTAACAGATAATTATGAGACTTTGTTTCGAAATAAAAGAAGGGTAATTTTAGAAAACAAAAATAGGCTTATTGAAAATAGTTTCAGACAAACAAATGCATGATGATGACGATGCTCAAATGCAATGCACAAAAACAACGCGATTTTCTAGTAGCGGTTTTTGCGGGATGCCACAATTCGACACCACTAACAATGGATCTCGCCCTCGAGATCCGCCTCATGGTACCGGGAAAAAGGCCGGTGATCTGAATCTTCTCGCAGCGTGTAGATCCTCGCGACACCACTAACAAGAGGTCGTTGTCCGTGATCGCCGAGAGAACACTCCGGGAACAAAAGGTCGAAGGTAGAGGTATCGACAAACAAAGCCACCTCTAGCTTCGATGGAAAGAGGGAACCGAAGCATTCTCATCCACTTCAATGTACAAAAGCAAATAGAGTGAGTAGTCGGCATGGGGGCCAATCCATCACGCACCCAAACTATTACTCTGCACAATTAGTAGAAAAGTGTGCAACCATTCTCGGAATCAGACTGAAGATCTCGACAATCGAGGTTCAGAACAAAGGAGTGATGCAGACTCTGCATCGGATCTAGCGTAGGTGATGTCGTCGCGTCAGAAAACACCGGAAGGCACGAGAAGGAACAAAGAGAAGTTCACCAGACGAAGGATTCCTCGGATAGCATGAAGACCAGATGTAGCACACCATTACCAAAGGAAGAAGCGAAACCCTGAAGGTACGATGGAACCCAACCACGAGAAATCCTGGACTCGAAGAGAGAGAAGAGAGCGGATTCAAAACACGCAGAGGTGAGAGGAGAGCAGCAGAGGGGTAAGGAGTAAAATCAGACCTAATCAGAACTATCCAACCGATTTTGCAAAAATAGTTTCGACACTCTACTTCGGCCGTTAGCTAGGTTATCCTACAGGCTGGACTTGTGGGG
This sequence comes from Avena longiglumis, assembly GCA_030063025.1. Taxonomy (NCBI): domain Eukaryota; kingdom Viridiplantae; phylum Streptophyta; class Magnoliopsida; order Poales; family Poaceae; genus Avena; species Avena longiglumis. The sequence goes on along the minus strand of CP125974.1, from coordinate 182,990,494 downwards.
TATCGCAACTGCTAAGCTCTGATACCACTCTGTAACACCCTCAGAATCGGCCCTATGCAAGTTTTAGCGATTCCTGCCAAACCCGCATAGAAACGATTCAAAGGTGCCCACTAGGCACTTGCGTGCGGGTGGAAAACGAAGTAATAACATTACACAACAGTCCTCGATGGGACCCACAGAATAGATATATATACAACAGCGACTCAAAGAGTCAAGAATACAAACATAATATACAAGATCCAAATCACCTTGAAAACTATAGAGCGTCCAACTACGGACAAGATGCAAATGGGGCTAAGAGCCCTGAAGAATAACCAATGGCGTCCATAACCCTGCCCATGCCAATCCGGAAGGGTAACCCTGCTAACGACGTCGAAACCTGCTAAAACAAAAGGGGTGCCGACAAAGGGCAAAGGAAAAAGAGGAGCGTCAGTACTGAGGCCAGTACACGGCGAGGCTAGAATTCGGCGGTCCTCGCCTACATAGGTATGGTGGACTGAGCGGCAGCGCAGCATTCACTAAACAACCTATAGAGACTCGATACAACTGACGGCTATCAGAGAGGGGTAAGAAAGACCTATTCGGAACCAACCTGATGCTACCATCAAACAAACCCATCCTGGTGTTTCCCCCTCGAGACCAAACGAGGAAGTCAACCGAGGAACTCACACAGTTGGCAGTTTTATTTATTCAGTTATCGTTGCAGCAATTACTAGTCAAGTATAGATAATTATCCTGATATAATAAGCAGTGGGCAATTTTAGTTAACAGTTCCGTTGTAGTTGCAACACTTACTAGTCAAATACAATTAGCATGAGATAACCCAAAACCCAGCAGTTGTTGGTACTTTTATTTAGCCATTCCGTTATAGTTGCGATACTTACTAGTCAGATGCAATGGTCGCAAGCGACGACCCAAACAAGCAATTGTTGGCAGTTTTATTTAGCCATTCCATTATAGTGAAGCTGATTACTAGTCATTATAAAGTCAAATTTATAGCACTACTTTAGTTATAGTTGTCTATGATCGAGATACTGTGCTCCAAGTCGTCCATAACCGCGGACACGGCTTTCAGAAAGTTTTACCATAGGGTGCACAAATAGCAACACACACTCGATCAACCTGAAAACCAAATCAAAACCCAACGAGGCTTTCACGACAAAGCAATCACGTGATTCAGAAATATTTGAGGCCACCCATTGAGTACACCAAGAACGGTTAGCTGACTCGAGACGGACTCAAGGTTTGGGTGGACGGTTGTAAACGATCGGGAACCCAAACTGGGCTTGTCGATACAGCGAAAACGTGTCACGATCCTAAACAATACAGGTGCTCCTCGCACAATTGTAAATAAAGCAGTAAAGCATGGCATAAGTACATGATAGTAAATAAAACCTCAAACTAGTTTGTGGCCCCAAGAAATAAGAATGAATCAAGCTCGCTCGGGGGGTCCCATAATCCTCCCGGATGTGGATAGCGCGAATATTCAAGGAACAGGTATCAAGTACTCGGGGTCCTACGGGACACAAGTGGACGGTTAACAACCAAATAACATCTATTGCCCACCTGTGCCTCTGCTTACCTACTTCAATTTTAGTTGTTAAACAGTAATTAAAGTTATGATCGTCTCCAAAAATAAACATGCGGAAATACTCCAACAACTGTGGTACTTGACGACACACAACGGCACTTGAGAAAGCGACTACGACGCGTGGTCCAACTAGCTACCAAACAACAGGTAATAGGAGGTGTCCAAGGCAATATAAGGCTGCAAGGGATAACACGGGTACGAAAACTAGAGCATCGCAACACAGATAGCAATAGATCAACAGGAGGGAATAAATACTATAAATGCAAAATAGGTAGAAAGGGGGAGAATGCTCGCCTGAAAACATTGCCGAAGATTCGACCGACGATCGGGGCGAAGCTCACATCAACTCAACGGCCTTATCCGCGAAGAAGCAAAACACTAGAATAAACACCGGATGCACTATTTAATACTACGGTAGAAGATCGGGCATGATGCATGTATGATGTATGACATGGCAAAAGGTGCGGTGCAATTAGGCAATATTAAGCGGAACCGGAGCCCCGACAATTGATTAATAGGTTAATGTTGTTTAGGTACCCCGCAATTTTAATGTTGTTTTAACAAGGCAAAATATATCACCGGTTCGCTACACCAATTTAAATGGGACCAATATACGACTAGATTTGTGTGGCATCCCGCAAAAACCACTACTAGAAAATCGCGTTGTTTTTGTGCATTGCATCATCATGACCGCATGCTCATGTCATCATGCCACATTGCATTTTAGCATCGTCATCATCTTGCAATTGATTGCATAAAACTATTTTTGAAAAGCCTGGTTTTGTTTTCTAAACGCCCCGTCTTTTATTCAAACGCAAACCCGGATCGCCGGAATATTTTGTTTTGATTAAATATGTTTTGCAAATGGTCCGTTTAAATAAATAAATTATTGCATTATTTTTTTAGTGGGGCAGTCGAACGGGCCGAATGACCCGAACGACCACCCCAGAAATATAATCGGTCCACCCAAACCGGCCCCTCTAATTCCTAAGTTCACCCAACCTAATCTACCCACCCCTCTGGCCACCTCACCCGGACCAATCCGTGACCGCCACCTCACCCTCTCATCCCCTAATCCTATCACCCGCTGACACCTAACCCTCCACCTGGCCCACCCCACCCATACAGACACGCCACACAACACACCACGCACGCACACCACACTCACGCCCCACCTGCTGCCCACCCAGCCACGCAACACCACAGGCACGCACGCACCCGACGCACACCCGCACGCCACGCGCCTGGGACCCACCCCGATGCCCTCTTCCTCCTTTCTTCCTCCTCCCTCGCACGCAACCCCGCGCTCCGCTCTCCCTCTCTCGTCTGCCTCGCGTGCGCCCACCCCCCTCGCCGGCCTCCTCCCTCTGCCTCGTCGCCGGTCGCCGACCTCGCCTCCCGCCTCTTCCTCTCCAGCCGCGCACCATGGCCGCCTCCTTCTCTCCTCTCCGCCATCGACAGCACCCTCGCCCTGAGCCGCCTCCTCCGTCCCCGACGCTGCCGCTTCTCTCCGGCGGCCGCGGCCACCCCGCGTCCCGCCGTCTGCCGGCCTCCCTGCCTCGGGCCGAGCCCGCTCCCGCGCGGCGAAGCTCCCCGTCTCCACCGCACCTGCCCGTGCCATCCCGCCGACCCGCGTGCTCGTGCTCCTCGCCCGCCCAGCGCCTCGCCCGCCGCCTTGACCCCCCACCTCCGCCCGCCCGCCAGGCCGGCCTCCTCTCTGCCGCCCCGGCCGGCCGCGTGCTCCGCCTCACCGGCCTGTTACCTGAGCCGCCGCAGGCTAGGCGCCACCCCGGGCCTGCTCCTCGTCTGCGCTTGCCTCGTCGTGCCGCCTCCCCGTGACCCTGCTGTGGATCGCCATGGCCGCCCCGTCTCGCCGGGTGACGCCATGGCACTGCCGCCGCCGCCTCGCCTGTACACAGTAGCCTCGCCGTTGTACCTCCGTGTGTGTGCGCGTTTGACCAGCAGCGGACGTGTTATTCCCCTTCGGCAAGATCAGCCTCAGCATGCACCTTGTGCCAAGGACGGACGCGACGAGTTGATTCGCTCTCAAGATCTACCGACGCCAAGATCTCCTGATGCCGGTGCGCGGAACCAGACCCGAAGAACCACATCGTACTCGATGGTACCTGATGCTGTGAACCCGAGTTCTTCATCTCAGATGGCAACATCATCACGGAATCCGAAGCCCGATCCCGGCGCCCGAAGCCGAGAACCCCGGAAAGAACCACGACACGGATACACCAAGTTATCCATCGAGGACACCAAGACCGTCGACAGGGAACCGAAGGACGTCAAGCACTGCATCCCGGACGCCAAGACCGTCCCGTTACGAGGACCCGACAAGATCTTCGCGACGATAAGAACGACACCGACCCGGAAGAATGCGATGCGCCCCTGACACCGACCCAAGTCATGCTTCCCGGAGGCGACAAGAACTACCCCCGATATCCGAGAACGATCCCAGAGTCCGAGAACGTTTCCGTCGAACCCTGGACCCTGAGACCGACCCCGAACCCCGGAACCCCAAGACCGTCGAGACCCCTCAATGTGTGACCCTTACCCGAGAACCCTATTTTATAATTTGCCAACTATATAAATTGTTGCATATTAATTGTTCATGCATGCATCCTTGTCTGTGGTTTGGGGGCCTTATGCCGATTCACTGCATAATTAAATATGGGGCCCATATGCGGGCAAATCTAGCCTTATATTGGCCTCATCTAAATTTGTGTAGCGAACCGGTATCTTATCTTGCCTTGTTATAACAACATTTAATTGCGGGGTAGCTAAACAACATGCACCACCTATTTAATTGTCGGAACCCCGGTTCCGCTTAATATGACCTAATTGCATCGCATCTTTGCCATGTCATACATCATGCATGCATCATGCCGATCTTCTGCCGTTGTATTAAATAGTGCATCCGGTGTTTATTCTAGTGTTTTGGTTCTTCGCGGATAAGGCCGTTGAGTTGATGTGAGCTTCGCCCGATCTTCGGTTGAACCTTCGACAATGTTTTCAGGCGAGCATCTCCCCCTTTCTACCTATCTTACTTTTATAGTATTTATTCCCTCCTGTTGATCTATTGCTATCTGTGTCGCGATGCTTTAGTTTCCGTACCTGTGATATACCGTGCAGCCCTATATTGCCTTGGACACATCCTATTACCTGTTGTTTGATAGATAGTTGGACTTGCGCGTCGTAGTCGCTTGCTCAAGTGCTGTTGCGTGTCGTCAAGTGCCATAGTTGTTGATGTATTGCCGCATGTTGATGTTGGAGATGATCATAGCTTTACTTACCGTTCACTTTAATTCCTGTTTAACAACTAAAACTGAAGTAAGCAGAGGCATCGGTGGGTGATAGATAACATTTGGTTTCCGAACGCCCACTTGTGTCCCGTAGGACCCCGAGTACTTGATACCTGTTCCTTGATTTATCGCGCTATCCACATCCGGGAGGTATATGGGACCCCCCTGAGCCAGAGCTTGATTCATTCTTATTTCTTGGGGCCACAAACTAGTTTGAGGTTTTATTTACTATCCTGTACTTATGCCATGCTACTACTGTATTTACAATTGTGCGATAGCACCTGTCTGTTTAGGATCGGGACACGATTCCGCGGTGTCGACAAGCCCAGCTTTTGGGTTCCGTCGTTCACACCGTCTACCCAAACCTTGAGTCCGTCTCGAGCTTGCTTACTATGGTCTACTCAATGGGGTGGCCCCCTGAAATAATTCTGAATCCTGTGATTGCTCAGTCGTGAAAGCCTCGTTGGGTTTTGATTTGGTTTTTCCGAGGTTGATCGAGCGTGTGTTGCTATTGGTGCACCCCCGGTAAAACTTTCTGAAAGCCGTGTCCGCGGATATGGACGACTTGGAGCACAGTATCTCGATCATAGACAAGCATAACTAAAGTTTATTGCTATAAATTTGACTTTATAATGACTAGTAATCAGCTTCACTATAATGGAATGGCTAATTAATACTGCCCACAATTGCTTGTTTGAGTTATCGCTTGCGACCATAGCACCTAACTAGTAAATATTGCAACTACAACGGAATGGCTAAATAAAAGTACCAACAACTGCTGGGTTTCGGGTTTATATCATACTATCTGTATCTGATTAGTAATTGCTGCAACTATGACGGAATGAATAACTAAAAGGGCCCACTGCTTCTTTATCAGGACAATTATCTATACCTGACTAGTAATTGCTGCAACGATAACTGAATAAATAAAACTACCAACTGTGTGAGTCCCTCGGTTGACTTCCTCGTTTGGTATCGAGGGGGAAACACCAGGATGGGTTTGTTTGGTGTTAGTTTCAGGTTGGATCCGAATAGGTCATTCTTATTCCTCTCTGATAACCGCCAGTTGTATCGAGTCTCTATAGGTTGTTTAGTGCATGCTGCCGCTGCCTCTCAGTCCACCATACCTATGTAGGCTAGGACCCTCGAATTCTAGCCTCGCTGCATCGCCTCGATCGACGCCTCCTCTTTTCCTTTGCCCTTTGTCGGCACCCCTTTTGTTTAAGCAGGTTTGAGATCGACGTCGTTAGCAGGGTTACCCTTCCGGCTTGGCCTGGGCAGGGTTATGGACGCCATTGGTTATTCTTCAGGGCTCTTAGCCCCATTTGCATCTTGTCTGTAGCTGGACGCTCCCTCGTTTTCAAGGTGATTTGGATCTTCGTATTGTATATCTGTATTCTTGACTCATGGAGTCGTGTTGTATATATATCTGTTCTGTGGGTCCCATCGAGGACTGTTGTGTAATGTTATTACTTCATTTTCCACCCGCACGAAAGTGCCTGGTGGGCACCTTTGAATCGTTTCTATGCGGGTTTGGCGGATTTCGCTCAAACTTGCATAGGGTCGATTCTGAGGGTGTTACAATTTGCCCCCATATGGATCCCATATTTAATTATATGGTGAATCGGCATAAGGCCCCCAAACCACACACAAATATGCATGCGAGATGAACAATTAATATGCAACAAGTTTTATATAAGGCATTTATAAATAGGAGCTCGGGAAAAGGTTCACACATGGGTTCGGGAGATCTTGGGGTTCCGGGGTTCGGGGTTCGGTCTCAGGGTTCACGGTTCGACGGGATCGTTCTCGGACTCCGGGATTTAGGGTCTTCGGATCGGGGAAGTAGATCTTGTCGCACGAGCGTCAATGCTTCCGGGAAGGAGAACTTGTCGTCCAGGGTCTCGGTGTCCGGGGTGAAGTACTCGGCGTCCTCGAGGGAGTACTTGTCGTATCCGTGAAGGAGATCATGTCGGTCCACGGGGTCGGGCTTCGAAGCCAGGAAGGAGCACTCGTCGTTCCGAGGAGAAGACCTTGGCGTCATATGTTGAGGTTGTCGGGTGTCGGACTCGGGTGTGGCGTCGATGGTCTTACGTGGCCCGATGGTTCCAAGTAGGAGATTCCCGGGTACCACGGCGGAATTCTCGGGGTTTCGATGAAGATCTTGGCAGGGGGTTTTGTCGGTCTTCGGGTTGGTCTTGTCCGTGAGGAGATCTTGGCGACGGGATCGAGGAACTTGTTACGGTTCGGTCTTGAATTCCTTCTAGGAACGATGACAGATCTCCTGATAGGCTTAAGCAGTTTCAACACACACGGTAGGGACGAACAGCTCAACCGTGGCTCTCGAACAGAGCGCGACAACAGCAAGTACCAACTACATGTCGGCTCCCTCCTTGCAGCAACCGAACTGAAATCCCCTCAAACCCACAAAGAGACGTGGCGACAAGCACACGCGGGACGTGCTCGAGACGGGTAGACAACCGGAGGGCAGAGGTGCGGGCGCCGAGTACCCGACGGGAGGTTCGCCAGGCGAGGGCTGGGCCAGCGGCTCTGCTCGACGGGCGCTGCCGGGACGCGGCAGGAGGTGGGATGGGGCGAGGCGGCAGGCGGGCTGCTCGGGAGGCGCCCGGGGCTGAGAGGTGTAGGGGCCGCGGACGGAGGAGACCCGCTAGCGGCGGCGACCGGAGAAGGAAAGGCCGACGCGGGGCGGCGCCGAGAGCGAACGGGGGGGAGGAGCTTGGGGAGCTTGCGAGGGGCACCGGCAGGAGGCGGGGATGAGGACGGCCCGGCGGCGGCGGGAAGCTCGAGAGGGGCGCCGCGGGAGGACGCGAAGAGGGCGAGGGGGAGCGCTGGCACGGCGGGAGGATGAGGAAGGCGGCGGAGCTCCGAGGTAGGGCGGCGGTGGCGCTCGGGAACGACGGAGGGAGGCCAGAGAGGAGGCGGGCGAGCGGCGGACATTGGCGGGGCGGCCGACGACCTGGGAAGGGAGGCCGGCGAGGGACAAGGCCAGCGGCAGGTGACGCTATGAGGAGGAGGAGGAAGACGGGTGGAGGGTGCTGGCGGGGATGCCCGGGACAGGGGAGATGGCGGCGAGGAGGAGGAGGACGCGAGGAGGCGCGCGGAGGGGGACTCTGGCGGGCTGTCGCGCAGTGGAGGGCGAGAGGGGACGCCGAGGCGGGCGCCCGGAGAGGCGGGCGAGGCGGAGGGAGGAAGAAGGGGAAGGCGTCGGTGGGGAAGGTGCTGAAAAGGGAGAGAGAGGCGGTGGGGCCGAGGTGGGTCCAGGAGGAGAGCGGGTCAGGCGGTGTGGAGTGGTGGGGCCCAGGCCGGCAGTCACCGTGTGTGTGTGTGGTGCGAGGCGTGTGGGTGGTTGTGTGGGGTTGGGGTGGGGCCCAGGGAGAGAGGCAACAACTGCTGGGATTGGTGAGGTGGATGGGTGGAGTGATGAGGTGGAGGGAACGGTGAGGTGGCGGGCACTGGTTGGTGGGAGTGAGGTGGAGGGGGCTGGGTAGACTAGGTTTAGGTGGAAAAGGGTCTAGGTTTTAGGTTTATTATTTTGTAAGATACTTATTTGTTTTGTTTTGTTTTAAATCTTTTTAGCAAATAAATTTTAGTTAAATAGTTTAACAGATAATTATGAGACTTTGTTTCGAAATAAAAGAAGGGTAATTTTAGTAAACAAAAATAGGCTTATTGAAAATAGTTTCAGACAAACAAATGCATGATGATGACGATGCTCAAATGCAATGCACAAAAACAACGCGATTTTCTAGTAGCGGTTTTTGCGGGATGCCACACTTATATAGTAGAGTGTTGCACCACTCATTAAGGTGTGATAAGGAGAGAAGCCCTCGCGCACTCCTCCTCCGATGCCGCACGCCTCGCATCGCCACGACGCGCGCACTGCGAGATGCGGGATGCGGGAATCTCGCAGAGCCGAGCTTTATTTTGTTGTTTGGGAAATCGTTATGAGTCATTAACGGACGCATTAATCAATCAGTCTTTTCCAGTTTTTATGGATCGTTGGATGTTACCGACTCGGACGTGGGTTGTGCCCCATGATCTCCTGACCTGCACCGCAGATCGGGACAGTAGGCCTTCGGAACCCCGCCTCTTGTGAACCTGTATGGTGAGGGGCAATCAGGTTTTTGAGAAGCGCTCAAGCGCGACTACTGGCATCCATGATGTCGTCCAACGACGAGTTCCTGAACGAGTACTTCTTCCTAGACTTCAGCGACCTCTTCGGCAACCTCAACATGGATGACAACTCTACTGCGGCTACTGCCGCCACAACACTCTCTGATGCGGCTTTTGTCGCAACTGCTTCATATGTGATCTCAATCTCCCTCTTTCGGATTTTGCTGGAGTTTCTAGTTCTAGCGTTTGGCGTAGATGTGATAGGTTTATCTTATTTAGATGTAATATGTTCATCTACTTTGTTGATCTGCATGATTAGTTTTAGTATTGTTCACATGATCATGCTTTACTAGTTTATTATTCGGATTAAATTATATGGATTATTGCTTATATTTTCAATATTACCTTCGAGCGATAATGTGGCCAATAGGCAGGGAGCTACTTTAGTAAATATCTTGAAACTTACATTTAGAAGACAAACGGGTCTATACTACTGCATTCATACCGCATTTTATTTTTTTGGGCGGGAGAGTAATGACACCGAGTTTATATAGTTGCAAGTCCCATGTATGTAGTTGAACAAAAAGTGCCATTAAGTCCTCCTTGATAACCTCCCAAAAATTCTGATAAAACTCCCCCGAAATACTATATTTCGCTAATGGCATCGTACACTTCCTTCTCAACAAAAGATGCAGTGAGGATGATCTTCGCGAGTCCCTAGGTCTCGTTTCCCATGACAGCGAGCAAGTGTCGCACCACAAGCTATTGTACAGAGACATGGAGATCGTCCCAAATGGGCACTGTGCTGCCATGGATCCATGTGGGAAGGAATTTAGGGCCTCACAACCCTGTATTCCTCCTCCGGCATGAGGTATCCACTCCAATCCTGGTTCTGGTACTCTCGTGGCTGGTAGTTCTAGTGCAGCCCACAACTTGTTCGATAGTTTTCTTAACCGTGAGCGTCGTTCTTCCAATATGAATCACGGTCGCCCCCACCCCGTCCATGGATTTTCCCAAATTCACGGGTGATAATCCTAAGTTCTGGCAAGCACCTTGTGAGGATTATTTCGTCATGTTCGACACAGATCCTGAATTGTGGTGCGGTAGCTATTATGCAATTTGAAGGAGACGCTAAGCAATGGTTTTCATCTATGCAACACAAGTTAGTTAAGGCTAGTTGGCAAGAGTTTTGTGGTGTTGTTCTGTTGAGATTTGGTAAAAATCAACACCAATCGCTAGTGCGTCGTGAAGGGAATATGCCCGAGAGGTAATAATAAAGTTGTTATTATCGTATTCCAAGTATATGATAGATGTTTATTTTTTATGCTATAATTTTATTAAAAGGGAACGTTAATACATGTGTATTTAATAAACAAATAAAGTGTTTCTAGTTATGCCTCTCATATAAACTAGCTTGTTGATTAACAAGATGATCAAGGTTTCCTGATCATGGACATTGGATGTTGTTAATAACGAGGTCATATTGGTGGAATGATGTGATGAACATTCATCCGAAGTATCAAAGGCATTATGTTTAAATTGCTATAACATTATTACAAAGTAACTTTAGTCCTTAGACCATGAGATCATGTCAATCACTAGCAAAGGAAGAGTAGCTTGATAACATCAAAAGTCACACCGTAACAGGGTGACTATAAAAGTGGGTTCAGATACTCCGATACTGTTATGTAGAGGCTCATTGATAAAGAGTGGGATTTTTCCATCTAAATGACGGAGAGATATACTCTGGGCCCTCTTGGTGATTTCACATTGATATAGCTTGCAAGCAAGTGACGGGGATCACTAGAATGTTATATCACAGGAACGAGAAAAGAGTACATGTCGGTAACGAGATCAAACTAGGTATGGGGATACCGATGATCGAATATCAGACATGTAAAATATCGCGAGACAAAAGGATTTAGTTACAATATTAAGGTTCACATGATCACAAGAAGTCATCGTTGAATGTATAGGAGTCACTACAGATCTCTAGGTCCCGCTGCTGATTATTGATCGGAGAGGGTTCTCGATTATGTTTGTATTATTCACGAACCGTAGGGTAACACACTTAAGAAATACCGACACCATTTGTAGCAAATGAAATGCTAGAGAAAAAATATCAAAACACTGGAATTATTTCAATGGACACCGGAATTGTTTTGGGTGAAATTGCTAAAATTGGTTCTGCATGTGAAATTAAAATGTAGTAAGGGTTTTTATGTGATTGTTTATTAATTAATGTAATTAAAAAATTACAAATAAATATATAAAAGTAGTTTTATTAAATGAGAGATTGTATTAAATTTTGTGGAAATTTAATAGTTTTTGAGTGGGGGATTTTGAGTGGAGAAAATGGAGGGGCATTTGTGTGAGTGGGATCTCCACTCACATGAATGAGGGAAGAGGTGGGGGCACCACCTTGGCCGCCGGCCATGGGATGGGTTGTCCCCCTCCCCCTATAAAAGGCACCCCTCTTCTCACACCTCCTCATGAAGAATCTCTCTCCCCCTCTAGTACTATTCCTCATGGTATCGGCTTAGCGAGATACATGTTCCCAGTGGCTTTTTCTGGAGCAAAGATTTGTTGCTTCCGCTGCATTGCTGGAGCGAGGACGCAGAGGTTGTCGGGGTTCCGTACGTGTGTGCGATCACGGATGCTCTGCTAAGTTGCGGTGCTGCCAGACTTCCACTCGATCTTGAGATTGGTAAGAGAACGACTACATCATCCACGAGTCCAACCTCGTTAAGCTTTGTCGTTCTTCAAGGGTATGTATTCTATGGATGTATATCCACCCACTGATTGTATCTTGATAGATGGATCTTGGTGCTTATGTCAACACCCGAATTTTTAATCCTAGATGCCTGTTATGCCATACATCGCAATCTCAGGATTACCATTTTTGCAAGACATAACAGATTGGTACCATAGTCCATCATCCATTACAAACCATAATAAAGTTCTTACAAATAAAGGATCTCATGATCCAGTCTTAATACAATCAACGCAGCGGAATAATATAATAACGGTAGCATGGGCGAAGCTCCATCTTCAATATTACAGGCAATACTGACGATGGGATATGATCCTAGTTGTCATAGACTTTCTATTGTCCATCATCCTGGTAGTCCTCCTCATAGTCTAGCCACGGGAATAGCCAGGAACAAAGCCATGAGTACTCTTTAAGTACTCGCAAACTAATACTAGCAAGTAAAGAGGTTTCAAGTAGGAATCCTAAGCTCTAGGTTGTTTTGCAAAAAGCCAGATTTATCTCTAGCTGAGTTCAGAAGTAAAGAAAACTAGTTTAAGGTTTTATAACACCTAAGTGGAAACTTATGTTTTCATGTTCACAACCCTGCTGTGGTCAAGTTAAAGTCATGATTCATTTCACAAGTCATTTTGAAAACATCTGACGACGGAACAGTATGGCCACTCCAACTGTCCATAACCGCGGACGCGGCTATTCGAATAGTTTGACACTCTTCAGAGGTGGTACACTTTCACCACAATATTCGATATATCCATCAGGAACAATTATGAATCACCATACTCAGTATGCGGATAATCAATCCTAACCTTTCAATTACACACCCTAGTATAGGCATCTCCCCTATGAGTTTGTCCTCCCAACCATCACCATCTGTCATCTTGGGAACTACATAGGTGGACAATCATCACGAGGTAGCCTCAGCTCAAACCTCGGCCGCAAGGGAACCCACACTACTAGATAAAACCTTATGCGAGGCGCACCTAAAAGCATATGCCAGGCGCATATCGTATGCGCCTCTAACTTTGAGACTCGCCTATTTTTTATGCGAGGCGCATATGATATGCGCCTCCTATACTTCACATATGCGAGGCGCATATCGATATGCGCCTCCTATATTCTGCATATGCGAGGCGCATATTGATATGTGCCTCCTATACTTTGCATATGCACCTCCTATATTGTGCATATGCGAGGCACATATTGATTCGAATGCGCCTCGTATATTATTTTTGAATTTAAAAAAAGCGGCCAGATCTAGATCTAGATCTAGATCTAGATCTGGCTAGAATTTCGTCGGAGCTTGTGGGATACCATGCTCGTGTCCACAACCTACCACCGCAAGCATGTGCGGGAGGCCATGTCCATGGGGATCACCGGAGATGGTGGAGGAGGATGAGGCCACCGGAGGTGGAGGAGGAGATGGTTGGTGTGGTTGTGGAGACTATGGTCGGAGTGGTTGCCGGAGGAGGAGAAGGTCGCCGGAGGAAGAGGAGGAGGAGAGTGTAAAAGGAGGAGGAGAAGGGGATAAGAAGGAGAGATGGAGGAGAAGGAGAGATGGAGGAGGAGAAGGACAAGTAGAAGAGGGAGAGGTGGTAGGTGTTATATAGGTGTGGTAGGTGGCTGTTTCAAATTTGAATCTGGCTAGGTTATAGGAGTCTCATATGCGCCTCGCCTATGCGGCCACCTACCTCCACCCGGGCTTCCATGATGTAACACCCTCAGAATCGGACCTATGCAAGTTTTAGCAATTCCCGCCAAACCCGCATAGAAACGATTCAAAGGTGCCCACCAGGCACTTTCGTGCGGGTGGAAAACGAAGTAATAACATTACACAACAGTCCTCGATGGGACCCACAGAACAGATATATATATATATATACAGCAGTGACTCAATGAGTCAAGAATACAGATATACGGTACAAAGATCCAAATCACCTTGAAAAGATGGAGCGTCCGACTACGGACAAGATGCAAATGAGGCTAAGAGCCCTGAAGAATAACCGATGGCGTCCATAACCCTGCCCAGGCCAAGCCGGAAGGGTAACCCTGCTAATGACGTCGACCTCAAAACCTGCTTAACAAAAGGGGTGCCGACAAAGGGCAAAGGAAAAAGAGGAGCGTCAGTACTGAGGCCATTACACGGCGAGGATAGAATTCGGCGGTCCTCGCCTACATAGATATGGTGGACTGAAGCGGCAGAGGTAGCATGCACTAATCAACCTATAGAGACTCGATACAACTGGCGGCTATCAGAGAGAGGTAAGAAAGACCTATTCAGAACCAACCTGATACTACCAACAAACAAACCCATCCTGGTGTTTCCCCCTCGAGACCAACGAGGAAGTCAACCGAGGAACTCACACCGTTGGCATTTTTATTTATTCGGTTATCGTTGCAGCGATTACTAGTCAAGTATAGATAGTCATCCTGATAAAAATAAATAAGCAGTGGGCACTTTTAGTTAATCATTCCGTTGTAGTTGCAACAATTACTAATCAGATACAGATAGCATGAGATAAACCCAAAACCCAGCAGTTGTTGGTACTTTTATTCAGCCATTCCGTTGTAGTTGCAATACTTACTAGTCAGGTACAATTGTCGCAAGCGACAAACCAAACAAGCAATTGTGGGCAGTTTTAGTTAGCCATTCCATTATAGTGAAGCTGATTACTAGTCATTATAAAGTCAAATTTATAGCACTACTTTAGTTATGCTTGTCTATGGTCGAGATACTGTGCTCCAAGTCGTCCATAACCATGACACGGCTTTAGAAAGTTTTACCCGGCCGGTGCACCAATAGCAACACACACTCGATCAACCTCGAAAACCAAATCAAAACCCAACGAGGCCTTCACGACAAAGCAATCACAGGATTCAGAAATATTTCAGGGGCCACCCCATTGAGTAGACCCAAGAACGGTTAGCTGACTCGAGGCGGACTCAAGGTTTCGACAATGGTGAAACCACCGGGAACCCAAAGTGTGGCGGCTTGTCGACACCGAAAACACTCCGCTTACCTAAATAAGACAAAGCAGCTCCTCGCACAATCGAAATACGTAAGTAGCATGGCATAAGTATAGGATCATAAATAAAACCTCAAACTAGTTTGTGGCCCCAAGAAATAAGATGAATCAAGCTCGGCTCAGGGGGTCCCATAATCCTCCCGGATGTGGATAGCGATAAATCAAGGAACAGTATCAAGTACTGGGTCCCACGGACACAAGTGGGCTCGAAACCAAATATTATCTATCACCCACCGATGCCTCTGCTTACTTCAATTTTAGTTGTTAAACAGGAATTAAAGTGAACGATAAGTAAAACCATGATCATCTCCAACATCAACATGCGGCAATACACCAACAACTGTGGCACTTGACGACACGCAACAGCACTTGAGCAAGCGACTACGACGCGCAAGTCCAACTATCTACCAAAACAACAGGTAATAGGATGTGTCCGAGGCAATATAAGGCTGCAAGGGGTATCACGGGTACGAAAACTAGAGCATCGTAACACAGATAGCAATAGATCAACAGGAGGGAATAAATACTATAAAGTAAGATAGGTATAAAGGGGGAGATGCTCGCCTGGAAACATTATCGAAGGTTCAACCGAAGATCGGGGCGAAGCTCACATCAACTCAACGGCCTTATCCGCGAAGAAACAAAACACTAGAATAAACACCGGATGCAATATTTAATACTACGGCAAAAGATCGGCATGCTTATGATATGATGCATGGAATGGCAAAGGTGCGATGCAATTAGGTATATTAAGTGGAACCGGGGTCCCGACAATTAATTAAATGGTTCAAGTTGTTTAGAAACCCCGCATTTTAAATGTTGTATTAACATGGCAAGAGATAGCACCGGTTCGCTACATCAATTTAAATGAGGCCGATATGAGACTAGATTTGCCCGCATATGGGCCTCATATTTAATTATTAGGTGAATCGGCATAAGGCCCCCAAACCACATGGCAAGTATGCATGCATGAACATTTAATATGCGACAAGTTGTATATATTATAAAATAGGGTTTTCGGGAAGGGGTTCACACATTAGGGGGTCTCGACGAACTTGGGGTTCCGGGGTTCGGGGTTGGTCTCAGGGTTCAGGGTTCGACGGAAGCGTTCTCGGACTCCGGGGTCGTTCTCGGTAACGGGGTAGATCTTGGCGCATTCGCGATGGTCGGGCCATGCTGTCGGTCCTATCGTTCGGGCTGAAGCACTTGTCGCATCGGGGTCTCGGTGTCCGGGGTGAAGTACTTGACGTTCTCGAGGGAGTATTTGTCACACATGTGGTCTTCGGGTTCCCTGTCGATGATCTTGTCGTCGAGAAGAACTTGTCGGGTCCGCGTATCGGGTTGGTTCTGGCATCCGGGGTGAAGTTCTTGGCGTCCTACGGTTCCATGTCGACGACCTTGGTTTCCTCGATGGAGAACTCGGAACATCCGTGTCGTGGTTCTTGTCGGGGTTCTCGGCTTCGGCGCCGGGGTCGGTCTTCGGGATCGGATCGGGGAAGAGACCTTGGGGTATCACGGTTCCGTTGTCGGCGGTCTTGGCGTTCGGGGCATCTTCGGTCCTCGGATCCGAGAGGGGGTACTTGTCGTATCCGCGGTCTTCGAGGCCATGTTGTGGTACTTGTCATTCATGATGAAGGTCTTGTCTATGGTTCGTCAGTGCTTCCGGTCTTGGTCCTTTGCGAAGAACTTGTCGACGAGATAAGGGCCCGAGACGAACTTGGTGGTCCCGAGGGTGCGGTACGAGAAGGGAACTTGACATCCATCTAGACGACCTTGACGGTTCCTTGTCGAAGACCAAGGCGATGCGGACACCGGTTGCAGGACACAGGAGAGCGACGCCACGGCTGTTGATGAGCTCGAGGACGGGTCCCGCACGGCTGCAAGGGCAACAGGAGGCGGCCGAGAGGGGGCCACGCTGCAGCGCCCTAGGAGGCAGAGCACCACAGGCGCGCGCGGGGCCGCTCAGGGACGAGCCGCGGGAGGAGGCGGCAGGAGGGGTGCCAGGCGGCGGGCGAGCCGAGGGGGACGAGGGCGAGCCTGGGAGCGTCCGAGGAGGTGACGCTGGGAGGAGCTGGCGCGCATGTGAGAGGGGCAGGACCGGAGGTGGGAGGGCTCACGACGGGAGGCGGGCGACGGCCAGGAGGTGAGAGGAGGCGGGCGAAGCTCGGGCGGAGCCGGGAGGCGCGCCACCGGGAGGTTAGGCGGCGGGCGCCGAAAGGCGGGCGGAGAGGAGGGCGGCAGGCGAGGAGGTCGACGGGCGCGCGGCCTCGGGACGGCGCGACGCGGGAGGGGCGGAGGAGCGGCGGCGCAAGGGCGGGAGAGACTCCGGCGGCAGCTTGCGAGGTGGGGATAACCCGACGCTGAGGAGCTCGACGGAGCCGCCGGGAGGCGGAGGCGGCCGAGGTCGGCGGGCAAGGGCAGGAGGAGGAGGCCGGGAGAGGCGGCGAAGAGAGGCCAGAGGGGAAGGAGGAGCGGCGAAGAGAGGGCGGCGGGCGTGGCGGCACCGGAGAGAGGGAGGAGGGCCGGGCGAGGGCGGCCGTGGTCAGGGAGGAAGGCGAAGGCGTGCCATGAGGGGAGAAGGGAGAGGACACGGGGGAGAGAGAAGGGAGAGAGAGAGAGGGCCCGCAGGGCAGGTGGGTGGTGGGGCCAGGCAGGCGAAAGGTTGGTGGGGGGAGTGGGTGGATGGGATCGGTGCAGGGTGGGGCCACGCGGGGCAGGGCGGTTGACCAGGGCTGGTGGGTCGGTTTGGGAGTGCTGAGTGTGGGAGGTTGGGGGTGATGTGGCAGCGTGTGAGTGGGTGGGGGAAGGGAGAGGGTGAGGTGTCAGGTGGGGATTGGGTGGGGTGAGGTGGAGAGGGTGTGGGTAGAATAGGACTGGTAGCTTTAGGATTACGGGTGGGCCGATTGTTTGGACTGGGGGTGGTCGTTCGGGTCGAATCGGCCCGTTCGACTGCCCCCACTAAAATAATGAAATATTTTATTTAATTTAAACGGACCGTTTGCAAACCGATAGCAGACAAACAAAATATTCCGGCGACCCGGTTTTGCGTGTTGAACAAAGGCGGGGCGTTTAGAAAACAAAACTAGGTTTTTCCGAAATAGTTTTATGCAAGCGAATGCAAGATGATGACGATGCTCAAATGCAATGTGGCATGATGACATGAGCATGCGGTCATGATGATGCAATGCACAAAAACAACGCGATTTTCTAGTAGTGGTTTTGCGGGATGTCACACATGAGTTACTTGAGGAGCACTCTAGAAGAGCAAGAGACTTCACTTACATATGAGTGTCAACCAATGGAGGTTGAGCGAGCTACTATGGTGAATCAATGGGGGAAATGAGGTGGGGAGGAGGAGGGGGGCGACCAGATTTGTCTTGGTGGAGGCGGAAGAAGTGAGACAAGTGAGTGGGGTGGTAGTTGGCTCCATGTGCAAAAATCTGGAAAAAGGTGGTGCCAGATTATAGGAGGCGCATATTGCACAATATGTGCCTCCTATAATTCAAACTATAGGAGGCGCATATAGCAATATGCGCCTCGCCTATGCGGCCACCTACCTCCACCGGGCCCACAGGAGTTACTTGAGGCACATATGACCATATGCGCCTCGCATATTATCAAATATAGGAGGCACATATGACCATATGTGCCTCGCATATTCCAGAACCTACCAACACGCGGTCCCACACTGATTATGTGAGGCGCATTC
This sequence comes from Avena longiglumis, assembly GCA_030063025.1. Lineage (NCBI taxonomy): Eukaryota > Viridiplantae > Streptophyta > Magnoliopsida > Poales > Poaceae > Avena > Avena longiglumis. The sequence goes on along the minus strand of CP125974.1, from coordinate 182,971,959 downwards.
TGCCCATATGCGCTTCGCCTATCAGATATATAGGAGGGGCATATGCTAGAATGCGCCTCGCATAATCTGGGGATGCTTGATTTTGCTCGTATAGGGATTATAGGAGGCGCATTTTTATCATATGCGCCTCGCCATTTTTATACTAGAGGCGTATGGAGAAGGAGTGTGCCTCGCCTATTTTATAGGAGGCACATATGGTCTAAATGTGCCTCCTATAAACATGTCTCCTATAGCCTTTTCTCTAGTAGTGCCATACTAAGGTATATAAACTTCCAGTCAAGCCCTACCCAATTTTGGGTATTGTGGTTGTACGGTAAAATTGGAATGGTATCGCATCCGAACACAACCATCAGTTTTATAAAGGGCTAAGGCTCATGCCTCAACATTTTCATCATAAAATCATCTGGTGTTCAATAACACATGTCAAACATCTCATTAGAATGACTCATAATTCTAAGGTTTTCATAACCATTTTCACCAAGTATTCCCATCTAAAGTGATCAAGTTTTATGCTTAGCACTAGCCACTAAAGTTGGAGGTAAACACTAATGAGGGTGATAATCAGTGTGACTTATCTAAGTATCATCTCATGCCTCAGGATGACATCTAGTTCTATCTAACTTAGGCCAAGTTGTATGCTCTTTATGCTACCTCTAATATCTTTCCCAAAATTCACAAGTCACTAAGTAAACATAAATAAAGATTTTTGATAAAGAAAATAAAATAATAAAGCTTGCAATTAAAACTGGGATTTAGTATACTCAAGGTTGTATAATCAAAGCATGCCTAATGCATTGCATAGATTAATTGGTATTGTGGGGCTTAAAAGTATTAGCTTGCATGGTTTAGCTTAGCTTGCTAAGATAGTAGCTTGCCTTGTGCAGTGCAGTGGTTGAATTTCTCCTCTGCTTCTTATTTGTAGTAGTCTCCTTCCTCTTCGTATCCTTGGTTGGTACTAGCGTCTAAAAATAAATATGAAGTACACAATCACCAAACAATACTTAACTACTTCTATTTAGCACATAAAGGTTTACACTAGATGATCTAGCATCATCACAATCATCACATGAAATAAAGACTTAGTCTTATTTATTTTATTTTAGAAAAGTAATTTTTACTCATTGAAAAACTACTTAAGATTTAATATTCTCCAATTAAAATATGGGATCATGTTGACACATGCCATCACCACATATTTTAATACTTGGAAATGTGATTTAAAGTGGTGTCATAATTTAATAATGTTTAACCTTATTATTTTAATTAATTAAAGTGACTAGAAATGCCTATGGGGCATTCTTTTATTGCTTGTCCAATATTACTGCAAGTAAACCTATATATTTTTATATATTCAGAAAGGTCTTATCAAATGTGATTTTTGAGAGTTGGAATCAACTCAAAAGTATTTATGGTTGAATTTTGAAAAATATTTGAATGCAGAAAAATCTCTGCCTTGTTATTTTTACCATAGGTGATCTATAACTCGAAATGGTTTGAATCCAACGGGCTTGGATTAAGAATTTCCATATCTTCCTAACAAAACTAGTTTCATGCTATTTGGTTCAGTAAAACTCTCTGAATTGATTTTTGAATCAATAGACAGAACTAGGGTTTGAGTTTAAATAAAAAATCTAAATTTAAACTAACTGGGTCGCGCGGGAGAGTTATTGGGCCAGCCCACTGCGCACAGCGCGCGCGGGCTGCTGACAGATGGGTTCCACTAGTCAGTGAAACTAACTAAACGAAACAGTATCTATGAATCTAAGCCTTACGATCTATTTCTAATCCAACGGTTGGGAGTCATCGTCAAAGACGAGCTACTCCAGCGAGGAACAAACCCTAACGCGGCCAATGGGGGTCTGGGGTGTCTCACCGGGGCTCAGGCGATGGTCGGTGATGGGGGCGAATGAGGTTGTCGACGACGGCGGTTCTCCTGGTACTAGCGGCTTCTCCTGGGGTGGTCGCAATCAACGGCGCACTTCTCCTCCAGCAGCGACAGGATCCGGCCAAATTCCAGCGACCTGGTGTTCGCCTTGCTCCGGGGAAGAGGTGGGCTGGTTTTGAGAGAGAGGGGAGTGAGATGGTGTGGAGAATTCGAGATGGGGAGGCCTCCTTTTATAGGCGAGCGAGAGAGGCCGAGCAACGTGGGCAGAGATCGTCGGGGCCAGCGTTACAGCGAGCTACTGGCATGGTGCAGGTGCTAGGACGGTGCGCGGTTCCCTGGCGATGCTCAAAGGCTTGATGGCGCGGCAAGGGGCGGTGTGGATTGGTCGGGAAAGTGTGATGCTCTGCGCGGCACCGACGACGTTTTTGACGACGCACAGGTGCTCCTGGTCGAGCGGCGACGAACGGGCATGTTGATACGCCCAATTTTCATCACCATTCTATATCATAATTTACCTCTAGTCATTGATATTTGTCTTATTATGAGGTATTACTTATGGCTTTTCATCTGTTCATGCATGTTGAATGATTCCTAGAGGATGGACTGCCGGAGTCTGGATTCTGATGGAAAAGAAGGCGTTTCGGTGCAATTTCACGAAGATCAGAAAAATATGGAAACATATTATTTTACCAGAAGACGAAGGAATCCAGAAGGAGGGACGGAGATGGGCCTCAGGGGGCCTACACCCCCTAGGAGCGGGCCAACCTGACCCCGCGCCTAGGGCAGGTGTGGCCCACCTGCCCGGCCTTCGACTCCGCCCCTTCGCCTATATCTTCCCTACGGAACCCTAACACCAGGGGAGCGACCACAGGTAGATTTCCGCCGCCTCTGGGGCAGAAAACACCGAGAGAGAAAGATCTCTCTGGAAGACAGATTTCTGTCGGGGGAAGTCCTTCCCGGAGAGGGGATACCATCACCATCAACACCGTCATCAAGCTCGGCTTCATCGGGATCATCATCAGCATCCACACCATCATCTCCACCAACACCATCACCACCACTCCGTTCCGCTGTAAAAATTGTGTTGGGTCTTGCATTAGTTCATATGGGAAACTTTCCCGGTGTTAATTGCTATTGTAGTTGATGCTTGTGAGTGGAACCATTGGATTATTGTTTATTTTCAGATTGTTATCCATTATAATATCATCCTTGATCTTGATCCATATGATGTCTTGTGAGTAGTTCGTTTAGTTCTTGAGGACATGGGAGAAGTCATGTTGTTAGTAGTGAATCTGTGATGAGTTATTATTCAATGGTTTAGTATTTAAGTTGTGGTGCTATTCTTCTAGTGGTGTCATGTGAACGTCGACTACATGATACTTCACCATTTATGGGCCTAGGGGAATGCATTGTTTATTTTGCTACTAATCGCGGGGTTGCCGGAGTGACAGAGACCTGAACCCCCATTAGGACACCTTTGCACAAGGGAGCGTAGGATCTCAGAGTTTAAGGTTGTGGTTAGATTTATATCTTAATTGCTTTCCTGTAGTTATGGATGTTTGCAGGGGGTTTAATCACAAGTATGTATTACTCCTAGTAAGGGCGGTATGTTAGCACAGGTTCACCCACACAACACTTACGAACACCAGAGAAGAGTACTCAGCTATTTGAAGCGAAAGCACTTGACAGAATTCCCATGTGTCCTCAAGAACGTTTGGTCCTTACAAGTATTTCCACCGGCTTGTCCTTTGCTAAGAAAGGATTGGGCCACTTGCTCCGTTTGTTCATTACTTCTGTTACTTGCTCTTTGTTTTGTTGCCTTGTCAGAAAACCACTAAAAATCAGTTTGCTAAGTATTCACAAGGATCTCCTGCTCCACACCACTGTTCAGCACCTTATGCTCCTCGTTGGGATCGACACTCCTATTTATCGAAAGTACTAAGATACACCCCCTATACTTGTGGGTCATCAAGACTATTTTCTGGCGTCGTTGCCGGGGAGTGAAGCGCTATTGAAGAGTGGAACTGGTAAGGGAAACTTTCACTGTGAGTATTGCTCTTGTTACTGCTTGTTACTTTGTTTCCAATATGGATAACCCACTTGGTTTTCTGTTTGGGAAAACTACTACCACTGTTAGGGTAGTAGATGAACCACCTCCTGTTGAGATAGATCCTTTTAAGATACCTACAGGTATTGTTAATCGTGTTATGGATAATTATTATTTTGGGGATGGAACTGTCCATCCCGGTGATCACTTGCTTTTTATCCATGAATTATGCGGGTTGTTTAAGTGTGTATCACAACCGAACAGGTGAAGAAGTTACTCTCCATATCCTTGAAAGGGAGAGTGAAGAATGGTATAAGCTCTTGAAGAATGGACAATCCATGGAATGGGAGGAGATGTCATATCTCTTTACTCTAAATTTTATCCTCCCAAAGTGAGATTCATAAGGATAGAAATCTTATATATAACTTTTGTCCTCTTGATGGAGAGACAGCTCAAGCTTGGGGGAGATTGAAGTTACTAATGCTTAAATGTCCTAATCATGGACTCCCTAACAATATTATTCTCAATAACTTTTATGCTAGGCTTTCTCTTCATGATAAAGATTTACTAGATTCTTCTTGTGCTGGATCATTCACACGTATGAAGGAAGAAGCTAAATGGGATCTACTAGACCGTATTCAAGAGAACACTAAAGCTTAGGAGAATGACAAAGGAAGAAAGTCAGGTATAAACTATGATTACGAATGCATTAAATCTTTTATGGGAACTGACAACTTCCGTGATGTTAGTAATGAGTTTGGTCTTGATTCCCAAAGTATTGCCAACTGTTTTAAGGCCTTTGCCTCTTACATAGAAATTCCCAAGAAGAAGTGGAATAAGTACCATGCTCCTTATAAAGATGTTGTTAATCATGCTCCCGTTAGAAGTACTCAAGTTTGTACTACTAATCATATTGTGCCTGAACCTCATGTTGATAAAATGCCTTTCCTAGATAAGGTAAAGGAGTATTCTATGATTATTAGTGCAAATGACAAAGGTACAATGAAAACGGTGGAGCCTGGTAAGCATTTGAGTGATGAACATGTGGTAGCTATTGTGAAAGACACTGTCACTAGAAATATAGAGGATGAGCATATTGTCTTCGTGAAGACGCTTATGATATTATCTCTCATCCTAGTAAGGATAGAAAAGCTAGTGTTCATGTGCTTTCTATTAAAATTGGTGATCATTGCTACTATGGTTTATGTGATATTGGTGCTAGTTCTAGTGCTATTCCTTAAGAGCTTTACGGGGAAATTATGCATGAGGTTGGTCCTTGTGAGCTTGAGTACATTGATGTGGTTATTCACCTTGCTAACAAGGAAACCACTTGCCCCATTGGCATTGTAAGAGATGTTGAGGTTCTGTGGTAAGATTAAGTATCCTGCTGATTTTCTAGTGCTTAAGTCAGCTAGCAAAACTTGTCCTATCATTTTTGGTAGACCTTTCTTGAACACTTGTGGAGCTATTATTGATTGTAAGAAGGAAAAAGTTTTAACTAAGTTTGATGGAGAGTCTTATGTGTTTAACTTTTCCAAATTTGCTAAAGCTCCTTGTGAAAATAGCTTGCCTAATAAAGATTTCAGGATGGAACAACTTGCTTCTATTGATCCAGTTTATGACCTTGGACCTCTTTTTGGTGACTATAAGTATGCTTATTCTGATGATAAAGTTGTTTCTAGTGACAGTTATATTTTCAATTTTATTCAAAAGTGCTACTGCAAGTTATTATGAGAGAGGGAAACATTGTTTTATGCATCTCAATGATGTTAAGTTTCCCCGTTTTATGTTGAAACCTTTAAAGTTGCATATGTTTTGTATTCCTATGCTTGTGGCCTTTTGTTTCAACAATTCATTTTATCATGATACCCCCATGCATAGGAAGTGGGTTAAACTCAAGTGTTTTGGTTATTTGCTCCTTGATGCTCTCTTTCACTTTAGATATATATATATCCTATGTGAGCATCTTTGGAAGTTTCAAGACTAACTTAAAGGCATTAAAGAAAAGTACTTGTTGGGAGATAATCCAAGATTTTGGTCGAGTCTTGGAAGTTATTACCTCAGTAATAACCGCTCCTTACCCTTTTTTGTTTTGGTTTTTGTGTCAAGTTCAACTAATTTTGTGAGGTAAAGGAGTTGTGAAAAGTGGCTGTCCTGGGACAGATTTTTATGCTGTATTGTAAAAATTCGTGAGGAATCTCAGTACGTCGGATGGAGCTGCATTTTTCTGAGATTGTTCTCCAGGTTGTTACCCAACTTTCATCAGTTCTGCACTTTTTGATTTGAGCAACAAAAGGTCTTCAGAAAAAATCAACCTTTACCCGTTGCTCTGTTTTGACAGATTTCTACCATCATTTGCATTTGCCTCTGTGAAGCTTTTGTTTTGATGGGTTTTCAATTGAAGTGTGCACCAAAGGTTTATTGTTTTTGCTTACACTAATGTTGTCATTGAGTTTGTGCAAGAGTTTTGTAAGAAGGAAATTTTTCAAGAGAAAGAGGAAAGGAATCTGCAGAGTTCGTCTTTGAATAGGTAAAAGTGGTGAAAACAGAAGGTTCGTGAAACTCCAATCTTTTTATATTTTTGATGTTTTAATACATAATGGAAGTCACGAGACGAAACTGGAGAGGAAACGGAGCCCGGGGTGGACAAACCCACCCCAGGCGCAAGCCCTAGCCTGGCCGCACCTGAGGGGGTGTCCTCCCCCCGAACTCCGTCTCCGCCTCGTTTCTGTGTCAAAACCTTCCTTATACATTGAAACTTCGTAATATATAACCCCCCGGATCCCCCAAGGTTCGTGCATCGTATTCTCGTCGTGTTTTCGTTTCGATCTGTTTCTGTCAGGAAGCCTTCTCAAGTTTAGAGCACCATGGCCTCCGCCAACGGCAAAGGCGAGAAGCCCGAGGAAGAAGAACCTTAAGTCCCCAAGGAGGAGGAGATTTCAGTAGGGTATGAAGGTGACATGGAGGAGGACAAGAAACTGAACACTCACGCTATCGTCGCAAGTATTGGTTTGGTGGCACAACCTAGCAAGCTGTAACACCCTCAGAATCGGCCCTATGCAAGTTTTAGCGAAACTCGCCAAACCCGCATAGAAACGATTCGAAGGTGCCCACCAGGCACTTTCGTGCGGGTGGAAAAACAAAGTAATAACATTACACAACAGTCCTCGATGGGACCCATGTAATGAGATATATACAGCGACTCAAGAGTCAAGAATACAAAATACGGTACAAAGATCCAAATCACCAGAACGATACGTCCCGACTACGGACAAGATGCAAATGGGGCTAAGAGCTCAAGAATAACCAATGGCGCCCATAACCCCGCCTGTGCCAAGCGGAAGGGTAACCCCGCTAACGGCCGATCTCAAAACCTGCTTAAACAAAAGGGTGCCACAAAGGGCAAAGAAAAAAGAAGGAGCGTCAAGATCGAGGCCACACACGAGGCTATAATTCGCGGTCCTCGCCTACATAGGTATGGTGGATCAAGCGGCAGCGCAGCATGCACTAAACAACCTATAGAGACTCGATACAACCGGGCGGATATCGAGAGGGTGAGAATGACCTATCCGGATCCAACACAAGCTAACACCAAACAAACCCATCTGGCGTTTCCCTCGAGACCAAACGAGGAAGTCAACCGAGGAACTCACAGCTGGCGCTTTATTTATTCAGTTATAATTGCACTTTACTAGTCGGTTTAGATAATCGCCCGATAAAGTAAACAGGGCACTTTTAGTTAGTCATTCCGTATAGTGGCAACAATTACTAGTCGATACAATTAACATGAGACAACCCCAAAACCCAAATAGGTTGTTGGTACTTTTATTCAGCCATTCGCTAGAAGTTGCAATACTTACTAGTCGATACAATTGTCATGGCGACAACCAAGCAAGCAATTGGGCAGTATTAATTAGCCATTCCATTATAGTGAAGCTAATTACTAGTCATTATAAGTCAAATTTATAGCAGTAAACTTTAGTTATGCTTGTCTATGATCGAGATCTTGTGCTCCAAGTCGTCCATATCCACGGACACGGCTTTGAAAGTTTTACCCGCCGGTGCACCAATAGCAACACACGCCGATCAACCTCGGAAAAACCAAATCAAAACCCAACGAGGCTTTCACGATCGAACAATCACAGATTCAGAATATTTCAGGGGCCACCCTTTGAGTAGAATCCGCAACGGAGTAAGCAAGCTCGAGGCGGCCTCAAGGTTGCGACAATGGTCGTAAGCGTTCGGGAACCAAAGTGTGGCTGGGCTTGTCGATATGGCGTAAACATTCGATCCTAACAAGACAAAGGTGCAAGACGCACAATCGTAAATAAAGCAAAACATGGCATAAGTACAGATCGTAAATAAAACCTCAAACTAGTTTGTGGCCCCAAGAAATAAGACTGAATCAAGCTCGCCTGGGGTCCCATATACCTCCCGGATGTGGATAGCGCAAAAAATCAAGGAACAGTATCAAGTACTGGGTCTTACGGACACAAGTGGGCGTCAGGAAACCAAATATTTTCTATCACCCACCGATGCCTCTGCTTATTCAGTTTTAGTTGTTAAACAGAAATTAAAGTGGCGATAAGTAAAACTAGAATCATCTCCAACATCAGCATGCGGCAATACATCAGCAACTGTGGCATATGACGACACACATCAGCACTTGAGCAAGCAACTACGACGCGCAAGTCCAACTAGCTACCAAACAACAGGTAATAGGATGTGTCCAAGGCAATATGAGGCTGCAAGGGATATCACGGGGTACGAAAACTAGAGCATCGCAACACAGATAGCAATAGATCAACAGGAGGGGAATAAAGACTATAAATTAAGATAGGTAGAAAGAGGGAGATGCTCGCCTGAAAACATTGTCGAAGGGTTCAACCCGAAGGTCGGGGCGAAGCTCACACCAACTCAACGGCCTTATCCGCGAAGAAGCAAAACACTAGAAGAAACACCGGATGCAATATTTAATACACGGCAGAAGATCGGCATGATGCAAGTATGATGCATGGCATGGCAAAGGTGCGATGCAATTAGGTCAAGATTAAGCGGAACCGGGGTCCCGACAATTAGTTAGATGGTTCTAGTTGTTTATCTACCCCGCAATTTAAATGTCGTTTAACATGGCAGACGATAGTACCGGGTTCGCTACATCAATTTAAATGAGGCCAATATAAGGCTAGATTTGCCCGCATATGGGCCCCATATTTAATTATTAGGTGAATCGGCATAAGGCCCCCAAACCACATGATATGCATGCGAGATGACAAATAAATATGCAACAAGTTGTTATTATGTTATCAAATAGGGTATCGAGGAAAAGGGTCACACATTAGGGTTCGGCAGTTCTTGGGGTTCCGGGGTCCGGGTCTCGGGTCCGTGGTTCGACGGTTCGGTCTCGGAGCGCCCTCGATTCCGGGTAGTTCTCGTCGCGTCTGCGGGCCTTCGGTCATGTCGACGATCTCGGCTTGCGCCCTTACCGTCCGTGTTCTCGAGCATCGATCCGGAAGGAGTACTGCCGCCTGTGCCTCGATGTCCGGGGTGAAGTACTTGTTGTTCCATGGCGAGATCGTGGCGTTCCGGGAGGAAGTACTTGGTCGGGTGTCGGGGCATCGGACTCGCCCTGGTTGCTGTCGTTCTTGTCGTCGATGGCGAACTTGAGTGGATCGGGTACCGGGATACTCGAGTCCGCGAGGGCGATCTTGTCGATGGGGCTTTGAATGGCACTCCGATGGTGCTTCGGGTTCGGGCCTTGGCGTTCCACGAGATCGGGTTCCGTGACGGCATCCTCGGTGCTCCTTGTCGAAGGCGTCGGAATCCAGAGGCGGAGATCTTGTCGAGGGTTCGGTTTCCGGTTTCTTCGGACAACGACGTCGGACTCGGGTTCCTTGTGACCATCTACAAGCATAACATCACCTGCTGCAACACATGCTTGAGATGGGCAGGAACACACACAGGCACAAAACGCGGCACAGCGCAAAGCGTGCGACGGACGGTGGCCCCGGTGGTGCTGCGGCAGAGTCCGGGGAGAAGCTCGAGGAAGGTTCTGAGCGGGCCAGGCAGGGCGACGCTGCTTGGGGGGGGACGGCCGGCGCTCGAGGGGGTCGGTCCGGCGAGGTCGAAGCCGACGGGGACGGGCGGGCTTGCCGCGGTATGCGGTCCGGCGCGGGGTTGCAGGGCGAGCTCGACCTCGGGCGGCGAAGCGGGCAGAGCTTGAACGGGCGGGGCGGCGGTCCGCGGTGGCGGCGTAAGCTGGAGAGGGCGACGCGAGGTCAAGGCTGGCGCCGCGACGGGCGGAGGAGGACCAGAGGGGCGGGTGAGCAGGCGGGCGTTGAGGCCAGGCACGGGTGGCCGGGCGGGAGGAGGAGGCCCGCGAGCGGCGGCGGAGGGCGGGCGCCGGGCGCAGAGGGCCGGGCGCAGACGTGGGCGGAGGTGGGCAGTGGGCGACGGGCTCATGCTGCCACGGCGGGCGGGACTCATGAGCGAAAGGCGGGCTTGAGCAGGGCGGTTGGGGACGCGGCCGGAGGGTGCTGTGGCCGCGGAGGCGTGGCGGCGCACGCGGGAGAGCGGGGGGGCGGAGCAGGCCAGGCGGGGTGAGCGGAGCACCGCGGGGCCGGTGCGGGGGAAGCAGAGCGGCGAGAGGGAGAGGAAACGAGGGAGAAGGAAGGTGGAAGACGGGGCCAGCGCGGGGCTCAGAGAGAGGTGGGGAGGAAGAGGAACAGGGGAAGAGGGACCGCGGGGTGGGACCAGGGCGAGTGCGGGGTCCACGCGCCAGGGAGTGGGTGGCAGTGGGTGTGTGGCTTGGGTGTGTGCGTGTGTGTAACTGTTGGTGTGTGTAGTGCGTGTGTGTGTTGGGATGAGGGAGAGAGAGGAGAGGGGGTGGGGTGAGTTAGACTAGGTGGCGATTCTGGTGGTTAGGGGGGTGAGAGTGATGTGGCAGAGGCTATTGGACGGGTGATGTGGGCCGCAAGGGTGGGTAGGAATTCAGGTAGGTTTAGGTTTTAGGAAGGGCGTTGGTGGACCGATTTAAAATATCTGGGGTGGTCGTCGTCGGGTTGGCCCGTTCGACTTCCCCCACTAAAATTAATATAATTTTTATTTGATTTAAACGGGCCATTGGCAAACCGATAGCGGCCAAACAAAATATTCTGGGGACCCGGTTTTGCATTTGAATTAAGATGGGGCGTTTGTAAAACAAAACGGGGTTTCCGAAAATAGTTTTGGCAAACAATGCATGATGATGACGATGCAATGCACAAATTCAACGCGATTTTCTAGTAGTGGTTTTGCGGGATGCCACAATTCGACACCACTAACAATGGATCTCGCCCTCGAGATCCGCCTCATGGTACCGGAAGGAAGGTCGGCGTTCTCCGTCTTCGCGCTTTGTGTAGATCCTCGCGACACCACTAACGAGGGTTCCTCCTCCATCTTGAGATCGGCGACACCACCAACAAAGGGTCGTAGCTCCTGATCGTCGAGAGAACACTCCGGAGAAACAAAGGACGAAGGTAGAGGTATCAAGCGATAAGGCCACCTCTAACTTCCATGGACGGAGTAAAACTGCTGGATCCACTGATTCGATGTACAAGAGCGAATGATAAAAGCAGTGGTAGGGTAGCTACTCCATCCCACACTCATAACATTACTCTGCACACGAATAAGCGGATTAAGCATCCAACTCTCGGAATTAGACTGAAGATCTCGACAAGCGAGGCTCGGAAACAAGGGAGTGTTGCCAGCAGAAATCGTATGAAAGACACACTGATTAGGTTTCGCGGTGGTTCCATTGGCATGAACAACACATGCTCAAGGTTAACCCCAACTTCACCAAAGCTCGTCCTTCTCATATGATTTTCACGACACTGATATCCAGCAAGGAGCACATATGGATAAAGAGCTCAAGGACAGAAGATTGGGTGAAGGGTACAACAGACAAGTTGCAGATTGATGATCGTAGCGCCTCCGTGACAAAAAGGGAGAAAGCGAAACCCTGAAGGTACGACGGAAACCCAACCACGAGAAATCCTGGACTCGAAGAAAGAGAAGAGAGCGGATTCAAAACACGTAGAGGTAAGAGGAGAATAGCAGAGGGGTAAGGAGTAAAATCAGACCTAATCAGAACTGTCCAACCGATTTTTCAAAAATAGTTTTGACACTCTACTTCGGCCGTTAGCTAGGTTATCCTACAGGCTGGACTTGTGGGTATCGTGAATCGCTGGGCTCGATACCACTCAGTAACACCTCAGATCGGCCCTATGCAAGTTTTAGAGAAACTCGCCAAAACCGCATAGAAACGATTCGAAGGTTCCACCAGCACTTTCGCATGGGTGGAAAAAAAGTAATAACATTACACAACAGTCCCTCGATGGGACCCACGTAATATATATACAATGACTCAAGAGTCAAGAATACAAAAATACGGTACAAAGATCCAAATCACCAGAACGATATGTCCGACTACGGACAAGATGCAAATGGGGCTAAGAGCCCGAAGAATAACCAATGGCGCCCATAACCGCCTGTGCCAAGACGGAAGGGTAACCCGCTAACGCGCCGATCTCAAAACCTGCTTAAACAAAAGGGGTGCCGACAAAGGGCAAAGAAAAAAGAAGGAGCGCCAAGATCGAGGCCAAGACACGGCGAGGCTAGAATTCGCGGTCCTCGCCACATAGGTATGGTGGATCAAGCGAAAGATGCACTAAACAACCTATAGAGACTCGATACAACCGGCGGATATCGAGAGGGGTGAGAATGACCTATCCGGATCCAACCTGAAGCTAACACCAAACAAACCCATCTGGCGTTTCCCCTCGAGACCAAACGAGGAAGTCAACCGAGGAACTCACACGTTGGCGCTTTATTTATTCGATTATAATTGCGCACTTTACTAGTCGTTTAGATAATCGCCCGATAAAGTAAACAATGGGCACTTTTAGTTAGTCATTCCTATAGTGGCAACAATTACTAGTCGATACAATTAACATGAGACAACCCCAAAACCCAGCAGTTGTTGGTACTTTTATTCAGCCATTCGCTAGAAGGTAATACTTACTAGTCGATACAATTGTCGCAAGCGACAACCAAGCAAGCAATTGGGCAGTATTAATTAGCCATTCCATTATAGTGAAGCTAATTACTAGTCATTATAAGTCAAATTTATAGCAAGAAACTTTAGTTATGCTTGTCTATGATCGAGATATCTGCTCCAAGTCGTCCATATCCACGGACACGCTTCTTAGAAAGTTTTACCCGCCGGGTGCACCAATAGCAACACACGCCGATCAACCTCGAAAACCAAATCAAAACCCAACGAGGCTTTCACGATCGAACAATCACAGATTCAGAATATTTCAGGGGCCACCCTTTGAGTAGAATCCGCAACGGAGTAAGCAAGTTCGAGGCGGCCTCAAGGTTGCGACAATGGTCAAGCGATCGGGAACCGAAAGTGTGGCTGGGCTTGTCGACACCGTAAACATTCCGATCCTAAGCAAGACAAGGTGCGCACGCACAATCGTAAATAAAGCAGAAAACATGGCATAAGTACAGGATCGTAATAAAACCTCAAACTAGTTTGTGGCCCCAAGAAATAAGATGAATCAAGATCCGCCTCGGGGTCCCATATACCTCCCGGATGTGGATAGCGCGCAAAAATCAAGGAACAGGTATCAAGTACTCGGGGTCTTACGGGACACAAGTGGGCGTTCGGAAACCAAATATTTTCTATCACCCACCGATGCCTCTGCTTATTCAGTTTTAGTTGTTAAACAGAAATTAAAGTGGCGATAAGTAAAACTAGAATCATCTCCAACATCAGCATGCGGCAATACATCAGCAACTGTGGCATATGACGACACACATCAGCACTTGAGCAAGAAACTACGACGCGCAAGTCCAACTAGCTACCAAACAACAGGTAATAGGATGTGTCCAAGGCAATATGAGGCTGCAAGGGATATCACGGGGTACGAAAACTAGAGCATCGCAACACAGATAGCAATAGATCAACAGGAGGGGAATAAAGACTATAAATTAAGATAGGTAGAAAGAGGGAGATGCTCGCCTGAAAACATTGTCGAAGGGTTCAACCCGAAGGTCGGGGCGAAGCTCACACCAACTCAACGGCCTTATCCGCGAAGAAGCAAAACACTAGAAGAAACACCGGATGCAATATTTAATACACGGCAGAAGATCGGCATGATGCAAGTATGATGCATGGCATGGCAAAGGTGCGATGCAATTAGGTCAAGATTAAGCGGAACCGGGGTCCCGACAATTAGTTAGATGGTTCTAGTTGTTTATCTACCCCGCAATTTAAATGTCGTTTAACATGGCAGACGATAGTACCGGGTTCGCTACATCAATTTAAATGAGGCCAATATAAGGCTAGATTTGCCCGCATATGGGCCCCATATTTAATTATTAGGTGAATCGGCATAAGGCCCCCAAACCACATGATATGCATGCGAGATGACAAATAAATATGCAACAAGTTGTTATTATGTTATCAAATAGGGTATCGAGGAAAAGGGTCACACATTAGGGTTCGGCAGTTCTTGGGGTTCCGGGGTTCGGGGTCGGTCTCGGGGTCCAGGGTTCGACGGTTCGGTCTCGGCGGGAGCGTCCTCGGATTCCGGGGTAGTTCTCGTCGCGTCCGTGGCCTTCGGGTCATGTCGACGATCCTGGCTTTCGGCGTCCTTACCGTCCGTGTTCTCGAGCATCGCATCCGGGAAGGAGTACTCGTCGCCCAGGCCTCGATGTCCGGGGTGAAGTACTTGTTGTTCCATGGCGAGATCGTGGCGTTCCGGGAGGAAGTACTTGGTCGGGTGTCGGGGCATCGGACTCGCCCTGGTTGCTGTCGTTCTTGTCGTCGATGGCGAACTTGAGTGGATCGGGTACCGGGATACTCGAGTCCGCGAGGGCGATCTTGTCGATGGGGCTTTGAATGGCACTCCGATGGTGCTTCGGTTCGGGCCTTGTCGTTCCAGATCGGGTTCCGTGTGGCATCCTCGGTGCTCCTTGTCGAAGGCGTCGGAATCCAGAGGCGGAGATCTTGTCGAGCGTTCGGTTTCCGGTTTTCTTCGGACAACGACGTCGGACTCGGGTTCCTTGTGACCATCTACAAGCATAACATCACCTGCTGCAACACATGCTTGAGATGGGCAGGAACACACACAGTAAAAACGGCACAGCGCAGCGTCGACGACGGTGGCCCGGTGGTGCTGCGGCAGAGTCCGGGGAGAAGCTCGAGGAAGGTCTTGGCGGGCAGGCGAGGCGGCGCTGGAGGGGACGGCGGCGCCGAGGGGTCGGCCAGCGGTCGGCCGACGGGGCAGGCGGGCCTTGCCGGTATGCGGGCAGCTGGAGGCTGCGGCGAGCTCGACCGCCATGGGGCGGCGAGCTGGGCAGAGCTTGAAGGCGGGCGGGCGGTCCGTGGTGGCGTCTGAGCTGGAGAGGGCGGAGAGGCGTCGAGCCGGCGGCAGCGGAGGAGGACCAGAGGGGGGGTGAGCAGGGGGCGGTTGAGGCCAGGCGGCACGGGCTGGCGGGAGGAGGCCCATGAGCGGCGGCGAGCTCGCGGCGCGGGTGGCGCGACAGGCGGGCGGCGAGGCAGGCTGCAGTGGAGGTGGCGGCGGTGGGCCAGCGTGCAGGCTCAGGCCACGGCGGAGCGGGACTCATGAGCAAAGAGGCGGGCGGAGCAGGCGGTTGGGGACGCGGAGGGTGCTTGTGGCGCGGGCGTGGCGCCTGGAGAGGCGGGCGGAGCAGGCCAGGCGGGGTGAGCGGAGCACCGCGGGGCAGTCTTGAGGGAGAGGAAACGAGGGAGAAGGAAGGTGGAAGACGGGGCCAGCGCGGGGCTCAGAGAGAGGTGGGGAGGAAGAGGAACAGGGGAAGAGGGACCGCGGGGTGGGACCAGGGCGAGTGCGGGGTCCACGCGCCAGGGAGTGGGTGGCAGTGGGTGTGTGGCTTGGGTGTGTGCGTGTGTGTAACTGTTGGTGTGTGTAGTGCGTGAGTGGCTGTGTGTGTTAGGATGAGGGAGAGAGAGGAGAGAGAGGGGTGGGGTGAGTTAGACTAGGTGGCAGATTCTGGTTGGTTAGGGGGAGGGTGAGAGTGATGTGGCAGGAGGCTATTGGACCGGGTGATGTGGCTGCAAGGGGTGGGTAGGAATTCTGGGTAGGTTTAGGTTTTAGGAAGGGCGGTTGGTGGACCGATTTAAAATATCTGGGGGTGGTCGTTCGGGTCGGGTTGGCCCGTTCGACTTCCCCCACTAAAATTAATATAATTTTTATTTGATTTAAACGGGCCATTGGCAAACCGATAGCGGCCAAACAAAATATTCTGGGGACCCGGTTTTGCATTTGAATTAAGATGGGGCGTTTGTAAAACAAAACGGGGTTTCCGAAAATAGTTTTGGCAAACAATGCATGATGATGACGATGCAATGCACAAATTCAACGCGATTTTCTAGTAGTGGTTTTGCGGGATGCCACACAAGCTTAAGAGGACAGCACGGATGTCTACAGGAGGGAAACCTCCACGTCTTTTCTACAATCCACGGTCATCTCCTCCACGTAACAAGAGACCCTTCCATACACTTATACATGAATATCAATATCAACATGTGGCCAAAGGGAATTTTCCCTCGGTTTGGGATATGCCTCGTTCTCACAATGCAGAGAAGGATCATGCTAAGGATGAAGAGTGGGGAAAGAATAACAAGAACTAGGATTCTCGGACTGACATGATCATGAACCGTATAGAGCAAAACTCGGAGCTAATCCATACTCTTACTTTTGAGTTCGAGGAGTTGAGGAAACTTATTGAAGAGCTTATCAAGAGAACACCACCACCACCGAAGGAGTAATCCATCATCAGGTTTGGCATCCCCTTGGCTTGTTCCAAGCTTGGGGGAGTGTCGCGGTATCACCACCATTATCTTTTATCTTTTACCTTTTTAGTGGATTCATATCTATGGTAGAGAGGTTATCTTATAGTTTGGTTTGCATGTGGAAGTATCTCTCCTTTAGTTGATTATCTATGTATCCCTTGGTGTGAGTGCCTTTATTGAATTTTAATAAGAAGTCCCATCTTTTACTTTTTGCACTTCTTATTTTTAGTTCTCAATCTCTATTATATGATGGATCTTGTTAATCAGTATTGGCACCACTTTGGGATCATCAAGTGGATCTAAATTGATTTTGTCAAACCGAGTTCTCGTCAGTAGCATTACTATGAAAGAGAAAAAGAAAGAAAGAAAAAGCTTACAGGTATTTGGTATCATTTATTTTCTTTCTTCTTGGCTCATAAGCTTAGTACTCTCTATTTAAGATTCTTTTGTGTCTTTAAGTAAGATTGCATGTTTGGCTTTATTACTTGTATGTTTGCTTGTTTCTTTCAACTCTCTTGCTTGCTACCCAGCCTTTCTAGCCAAAAACCTGTTTTGAGAAGGCATACTTCTCATGTTTCCAAAATCCTTTGAACCCAAAACTTTTGGTACTTGTGTCCACCTTATCTACCTAGTAGCTTTTGGTATTCCTAGAAAATTCTCAAGCTTCATCTACCTTTCGAATTAAAAAGTATTTTGTTATGTGAAAACTAGTTAGTAAAGCTCTCACGAACTTGATGGCACACCTTATTTACTTGCCCCTAATAGACTTGAACCATTGTGAACCTTCCAAGTAGTATATGCTTGCATCTATACGTTGGAATTAGCAAAACCGTGTTGTCACGAGGAACGTTTTCAACATTGCACTTGTACTCTATACACAGTTGATATTGTGCTCTTTTGTCTATGGATGTCAACGGTGTGAAATAAAGAGGGAACTTGTAAGTCCATGGAGTTTGTATTTTGTGTTAGAGAAGTGCCTGGGCCACTAGCCTAAGCCACGCTTAATCATGGTGGAAACTTGCAGCATCACCATAGTGAGTCATCTATGAAGCATCCTCAATAAAAAGCTATGCACATAGTAAATAAAAAGATCGTTGAGATGCTCATTGTCTGCTTGCCTTGTCATTTTGGTTATGGTAAATCTCCTGTACCATGTGCAAGGGGTACCCCATTGGCAGTTCTCAATGATATGCAAATGCTTACAATGACAAGAACTTACCTGGGCCCAAAGTTGAGTATGCATGAGGAGTGGCCCTCATATTCAAGGGACACGAGATTGCCAACTTATATTTTCAAGCATATGCTCCAACTTTGTTCACTTTAACCTTAATCATCTCAAGATGCTTATGATAGGGGCAATGAGGGCTCAAAGCTAGTAAGTACCATAATATTTTGGAAGCTCTTTATGACTTGTAATCCTTGCTACCCTCTAAGAAGGGACCTTTCTCCCACTTCCAAGCTGAGTCAGTAAACCTACTTACTCTCTATCTCCAGCAATCTTTTGAGTTGTTGTGTTTCAAGCATTCATATGGTGATTTATTCAATCATGTTCTTCATCTTCCTTGTTTGCACAAAACTCTTATCTATTGAGTATTACTTTGAAAGACTTCACTTGTGAAAAACCTTTTTCAGCAAAGAGTGTTCCTGTTTTGAAACTTCTACAAAAAGATTTTGTGAAACTGTTTGCCATGTGTTCTCTAACCAAGAACAAGTTTGTCAATTCCAATTATGATTTATCTTTATGCATCTCTATTGTGACTGCTATACTTGGCTGCAAGCTAAGTTATATAATGGTAAGTTGCTTTCTTCTATGAGATGTGCAATGGTAAGTGTGATGCTTCTTGTTCGTATTCTTTTATCGACACTTCACTCCATAAACCTGTGGACATGTTTACTGAGCTCAGTATTCTCTTGGGTACAAGCGAAGTCTAAGCTTGGGGGAGTTGATACGCCCAATTTGCATCACCATTCTATATCATAATTTACCTCTATTCATTGATATTTGTCTTATTATGAGGTATTACTTATGGCTTTTCATCTGTTCATGCATGTTGAATGATTCCTGGAGGATGGATCACGAGTCCGGATTACGATGGAAAAGAAGGCGTTTGGTGCAATTTCGAAGATTAGAAAAATACTGAAAAATATGGAAAATATTATTTTACCGTAAATAAGGAAGCCAAAAGGAGGGACGGAGATGGGCCTCAGGGGCCCACACCCCCCTATGCGCGGGCCCACCTAACCCTGTGCCTAGGGAAGGTGTGGCCCACCTACCCGGCCTCCGACTCCGCCCCTTCGCCTATATCTTCCCTATGGAACCCTAACACCAAGGGAGCGACCATAGATAGATTTCTGCCGCCTCTGGGGGCATAAAACACCGAGAGAGAAAGATCTCTCCGGCAGATAGATTTCTGCCGAGGGAATTCCTTCCCGGAGAGGGGAGACCGTCGCCATCAACACCGTCATCAATCTAGGCTTCATCGGGATCATCATCATCCTCATCCACACCATCATCTCCACCAGCACCATCACCACCACTCTGTTCCATTGTAACAATTGTGTTGGATCTTGCATTAGTTCATAGGGGAAACTTTCCCGGTGTTAATTACTATTGTAGTTGATGCTTGTGAGTGGAACCATTGGATTATTGTTCATGTTCAGATTGTTATCCATTATCATATCATCCTTGATCTTGATCCATATGATGTCTTGTGAGTAGTTCGTTTAGTTCTTGAGGACATGGGAGAAGTCATGTTGTTAGTAGTGAATCTGTGATGAGTTATTATTCAATGGTTTAGTATTTAAGTTGTGGTGATATTCTTCTAGTGGTGTCATGTGAACGTCGACTACATGATACTTCACCATTTATGGGCCTAGGGGAATGCATTGTGTATTTGGCTACTAATCGTGGGGTTGCCGGAGTGACAGAAACCTGAACCCCCGTTAGGACACCTTTGCACAAGGGAGCGTAGGATCTTAGAATTTAAGGTTGTGGTTAGATTTATATCTTAATTGCTTTCATGTAGTTACGGATGTTTGCAGGGGGTTTAATCACAAGTATGTATTAGTCCAAGGAAGGCGGTATGTTAGCACAGGTTTACCCACACAACACTAACGAACACCAGAGAAGAGTAATCAGCTATTTGAAGCGAAAGCACTTGACAGAATTCCCATGTGTCCTCGAGAAAGTTTGGTCCTTATAAGTATTTCCACCGGCTTGTCCTTTGATAAGAAAGGATTGGGCCACTTGCTCCGTTTGTTCGTTACTTCTGTTACTTGCTATTTGTTTTGTTGCCTTATCAGAAAACCACTAAAAATAAGTTTGCTAAGTATTCACAGGGATGTCCTGCTCCACACCACTGTTCAGCACCTTTTGCTCCTCGTTGGGATCGACACTCCTATTTATCGAAAGTACTACGATACACCCCCTATACTTGTGGGTCATCAAGACTATTTTCTGGCGCCGTTGCCGGGGAGTGAAGCGCTATTGAAGAGTGGAACTGGTAAGGGAAACTTTCACTGTGAGTATTGCTCTTGTTACTGCTTGTTACTTTGTTTCCAATATGGATAACCCACTTGGTTTTCTGTTTGGGAAAACTACTACCACTGTTAGGGTAGTAGATGAACCACCTCCTGTTGAGATAGATCCTTTTAAGATACCTACAGGTATTGTTAATCGTGTTATGGATAATTATTATTTTGGGGATGGAACTGTCCATCCCGGTGATCACTTGCTTTTTATCCATGAATTATGCGGGTTGTTTAAGTGTGCAGGTATCACAACTGAACAGGTGAAGAAGAAGTTACTCTCCATATCCTTGAAAGGGAGAGCTGAAGAATGGTATAAGCTACTGAAGAATGGACAATCCATGGAATGGGAGGAGATGTCATATCTCTTTTACTCTAAATTTTATCCTCCCAGTGAGATTCATAAGGATAGAAATCTTATATATAACTTTTGTCCTCTTGATGGAGAGAGTACAGCTCAAGCTTGGGGGAGATTGAAGTTACTAATGCTTAAATGTCCTAATCATGGACTCCCTAACAATATTATTCTCAATAACTTTTATGCTAGGCTTTCTCTTCATGATAAAGATTTACTAGATTCTTCTTGTGCTGGATCATTCACACGTATGAAGGAAGAAGCTAAATGGGATCTACTAGACCGTATTCAAGAGAACACTAAAGCTTAGGAGAATGACAAAGGAAGAAAGTCAGGTATAAACTATGATTACGAATGCATTAAATCTTTTATGGGAACTGACAACTTCCGTGATGTTAGTAATGAGTTTGGTCTTGATTCCCAAAGTATTGCCAACTGTTTTAAGGCCTTTGCCTCTTACATAGAAATTCCCAAGAAGAAGTGGAATAAGTACCATGCTCCTTATAAAGATGTTGTTAATCATGCTCCCGTTAGAAGTACTCAAGTTTGTACTACTAATCATATTGTGCCTGAACCTCATGTTGATAAAATGCCTTTCCTAGATAAGGTAAAGGAGTATTCTATGATTATTAGTGCAAATGACAAAGGTACAATGAAAACGGTGGAGCCTGGTAAGCATTTGAGTGATGAACATGTGGTAGCTATTGTGAAAGACACTGTCACTAGAAATATAGAGGATGAGCATATTGTCTTCTGTGAAGACGCTTATGATATTATCTCTCATCCTAGTAAGGATAGAAAAGCTAGTGTTCATGTGCTTTCTATTAAAATTGGTGATCATTGCTACTATGGTTTATGTGATATTGGTGCTAGTTCTAGTGCTATTCCTTAAGAGCTTTACGGGGAAATTATGCATGAGGTTGGTCCTTGTGAGCTTGAGTACATTGATGTGGTTATTCACCTTGCTAACAAGGAAACCACTTGCCCCATTGGCATTGTAAGAGATGTTGAGGTTCCCTGTGGTAAGATTAAGTATCCTGCTGATTTTCTAGTGCTTAAGTCAGCAGCTAGCAAAACTTGTCCTATCATTTTTGGTAGACCTTTCTTGAACACTTGTGGAGCTATTATTGATTGTAAGAAGGAAAAAGTTTTAACTAAGTTTGATGGAGAGTCTTATGTGTTTAACTTTTCCAAATTTGCTAAAGCTCCTTGTGAAAATAGCTTGCCTAATATAGATTTCAGGATGGAACAACTTGCTTCTATTGATCCAGTTTATGACCTTGGACCTCTTTTTGGTGACTATAAGTATGCTTATTCTGATGATAAAGTTGTTTCTAGTGACAGTTATATTTTCAATTTTATTCAAAAGTGCTACTGCAAGTTATTATGAGAGAGGGAAACATTGTTTTATGCATCTCAATGATGTTAAGTTTCCCCGTTTTATGTTGAAACCTTTAAAGTTGCATATGTTTTGTATTCCTATGCTTGTGGCCTTTTGTTTCAACAATTCATTTTATCATGATACCCCCATGCATAGGAAGTGGGTTAAACTCAAGTGTTTTGGTTATTTGCTCCTTGATGCTCTCTTTCACTTTAGATATATATATATCCTATGTGAGCATCTTTGGAAGTTTCAAGCCTAACTTAAAGGCATTAAAGAAAAGTACTTGTTGGGAGATAATCCAAGAGTTTGGTCGAGTCTTGGAAGTTATTACCTCAGTAATAACCGCTCCTTACCCTTTTTTGTTTTGGTTTTTGTGTCAAGTTCAACTAATTTTGTGAGGTAAAGGAGTTGTGAAAAGTGGCTGTCCTGGGACAGATTTTTATGCTGTATTGTAAAAATTCGTGAGGAATCTCAGTACGTCGGATGGAGCTGCATTTTTCTGAGATTGTTCTCCAGGTTGTTACCCAACTTTCATCAGTTCTGCACTTTTTGATTTGAGCAACAAAAGGTCTTCAGAAAAAATCAACCTTTACCCGTTGCTCTGTTTTGACAGATTTCTACCATCATTTGCATTTGCCTCTTACAGAAGCTTTTGTTTTGATGGGTTTTCAATTGAAGTGTGCACCAAAGGTTTATTGTTTTTGCTTACACTAATGTTGTCATTGATTTTGTGCAAGAGTTTTGTAAGAAGGAAATTTTTCAAGAGAAGGAGAAGAGGAATCTGCAGAGTTCGTCTTTGAATAAGTAAAAGTGGTGAAAATAGAAGGTTCGTGAAACCCCAATCTTTTTATATTTTTGATGTTTTTAATACATAAGGGAAGTTACGAGATGAAACTTAAGAGGAAATGGAGCCCGGGGTGGACAAACCCACCCCAGGCGCAAGCCTAGCCTGGCCGTGCCTGAGGGGGGTGTCTCCCCCTCGAACTCCGTCTCCGACTCATTTCCGTGTCAAAACCTTCCTTATGCATTGAAATTTCGTAATATATAACCCCCCGGATCCCCCAAGGTTCGTGCATCGTATTCTCGTCGTGTTTTCGTTTCGATCTGTTTCTGTCAGGAAGCCTTCTCAAGTTTAGAGCACCATGGCCTCCGCCAACGACAAAGGCGAGAAGCCCGAGGAAGAAGAACCTTAAGTCCCCAAGGAGGAGGAGATTTCAGTAGGGTATGAAGGTGACATGGAGGAGGACAAGAAACTGAACACTCACGCTATCGTCGCAAGTATTTGTTTGGTGGCACAACCTAGCAAGCTTAAGAGGACAGCACGGATGTCTACAGGAGGGAAACCTCCACGTCTTTTCTACAATCCACGGTCATCTCCTCCACGTAACAAGAGACCCTTCCATACACTTATACATGAATATCAATATCAACATGTGGCCAAAGGGAATTTTCCCTCGGTTTGGGATATGCCTCGTTCTCACAATGAAGAGAAGGATCATGTTAAGGATGAAGAGTGGGGAAAGAATAACAAGAACTAGGATTCTCGGACTGACATGATCATGAACCGTATAGAGCAAAACTCGGAGCTAATCCATACTCTTACTTTTGAGTTCGAGGAGTTGAGGAAACTTATTGAAGAGCTTATCAAGAGAACACCACCACCACCGAAGGAGTAATCCATCATCAGGTTTGGCATCCCCTTGGCTTGTTCCAAGCTTGGGGGAGTGTCGCGGTATCACCACCATTATCTTTTATCTTTTACCTTTTTAGTGGATTCATATCTATGGTAGAGAGGTTATCTTATAGTTTGGTTTGCATGTGGAAGTATCTCTCCTTTAGTTGATTATCTATGTATCCCTTGGTGTGAGTGCCTTTATTGAATTTTAATAAGAAGTCCCATCTTTTACTTTTGCACTTCTTATTTTTAGTTCTCAATCTCTATTATATGATGGATCTTGTTAATCAGTATTGGCACCACTTTGGGATCATCAAGTGGATCTAAATTGATTTTGTCAAACCGAGTTCGCCAAGTAGCATTACTATGAAAGAAAAAGAAAGAAAAAAGCTTACAGTGTATTTGGTATCATTTATTTTCTTTCTTCTTGGCTCATAAGCTTAGTACTCTCTATTTAAGATTCTTTTGTGTCTTTAAGTAAGATTGCATGTTTGGCTTTATTACTTGTATGTTTGCTTGTTTCTTTCAACTCTCTTGCTTGCTACCCAGCCTTTCTAGCCAAAACCTGTTTTGAGAAGGCATACTTCTCATGTTTCCAAAATCCTTTGAACCCAAAACTTTTGGTACTTGTGTCCACCTTATCTACCTAGTAGCTTTTGGTATTCCTAGAAAATTCTCAAGCTTCATCTACCTTTCGAATTAAAAAGTATTTTGTTATGTGAAAACTAGTTAGTAAAGCTCTCACGAACTTGATGGCACACCTTATTTACTTGCCCCTAATAGACTTGAACCATTGTGAACCTTCCAAGTAGTATATGCTTGCATCTATACGTTGGAATTAGCAAAACAGTGTTGTCACGAGGAACGTTTTCAACATTGCACTTGTACTCTGTACACAGTTGATATCGTGCTCTTTTGTCTATGGATGTCAACGGTGTGAAATAAAGAGGGAACTTGTAAGTCCATGGAGTTTGTATTTTGTGTTAGAGAAGTGCCTGGTCCGCTAGCCTAAGCCACGCTTAATCATGGTGGAAACTTGCAGCATCACCATAGTGAGTCATCTATGAAGCATCCTCAATAAAAAGCTATGCACATAGTAAATAAAAAGATCGCTGAGATGCTCATTGTCTGCTTGCCTTGTCATTTTGGTTATGGTAAATCTCCTGTACCATGTGCAAGGGGTACCCCATTGGCAGTTCTCAATGATATGCAAATGCTTACAATGACAAGAACTTACCTGGGCCCAAAGTTGAGTATGCATGAGGAGTGGCCCTCATATTCAAGGGACACGAGATTGCCAACTTATATTTCGTCAAGCATATGCTCCAACTTTGTTCACTTTAACCTTAATCATCTCAAGATGCTTATGATAGGGGCAATGAGGGCTCAAAGCTAGTAAGTACCATAATATTTTGGAAGCTCTTTATGACTTGTAATCCTTGCTACCCTCTAAGAAGGGACCTTTCTCCCACTTCCAAGCTGAGTCAGTAAACCTACTTACTCTCTATCTCCAGCAATCTTTTGAGTTGTTGTGTTTCAAGCATTCATATGGTGATTTATTCAATCATGTTCTTCATCTTCCTTGTTTGCACAAAACTCTTATCTATTGAGTATTACTTTGAAAGACTTCACTTGTGAAAAACCTTTTTCAGCAAAGAGTGTTCCTGTTTTGAAACTTCTACAAAAAGATTTTGTGAAACTGTTTGCCATGTGTTCTCTAACCAAGAACAAGTTTGTCAATTCCAATTATGATTTATCTTTATGCATCTCTATTGTGACTGCTATACTTGGCTGCAAGCTAAGTTATATAATGGTAAGTTGCTTTCTTCTATGAGATGTGCAATGGTAAGTGTGATGCTTCTTGTTCGTATTCTTTTATCGACACTTCACTCCATAAACCTGTGGACATGTTTACTGAGCTCAGTATTCGCTTGGGTACAAGCGAAGTCTAAGCTTGGGGGAGTTGATACGCCCAATTTGCATCACCATTCTATATCATAATTTACCTCTATTCATTGATATTTGTCTTATTATGAGGTATTACTTATGGCTTTTCATCTGTTCATGCATGTTGAATGATTCCTGGAGGATGGACTGCCGGAGTCTGGATTCTGATGGAAAAGAAGGCGTTTCAGTGCAATTTCGCGAAGATTAGAAAAATACCAGAAAAATATGGAAAAATATTATTTTACCAGAAGACGAAGGAAGCCAAAAGGAGGGACGGAGATGGGCCTCAGGGGCCCACACCCCCCTATGCGCGGGCCCACCTAACCCTGTGCCTAGGGAAGGTGTGGCCCACCTACCCGGCCTCCGACTCCGCCCCTTCGCCTATATCTTCCCTATGGAACCCTAACACCAAGGGAGCGACCATAGATAGATTTCTGCCGCCTCTGGGGGCATAAAACACCGAGAGAGAAAGATCTCTCCGGCAGATAGATTTCTGCCGAGGGAATTCCTTCCCGGAGAGGGGAGACCGTCGCCATCAACACCGTCATCAATCTAGGCTTCATCGGGATCATCATCATCCTCATCCACACCATCATCTCCACCAGCACCATCACCACCACTCTGTTCCATTGTAACAATTGTGTTGGATCTTGCATTAGTTCATAGGGGAAACTTTCCCGGTGTTAATTACTATTGTAGTTGATGCTTGTGAGTGGAACCATTGGATTATTGTTCATGTTCAGATTGTTATCCATTATCATATCATCCTTGATCTTGATCCATATGATGTCTTGTGAGTAGTTCGTTTAGTTCTTGAGGACATGGGAGAAGTCATGTTGTTAGTAGTGAATCTGTGATGAGTTATTATTCAATGGTTTAGTATTTAAGTTGTGGTGATATTCTTCTAGTGGTGTCATGTGAACGTCGACTACATGATACTTCACCATTTATGGGCCTAGGGGAATGCATTGTGTATTTGGCTACTAATCGTGGGGTTGCCGGAGTGACAGAAACCTGAACCCCCGTTAGGACACCTTTGCACAAGGGAGCGTAGGATCTTAGAATTTAAGGTTGTGGTTAGATTTATATCTTAATTGCTTTCATGTAGTTACGGATGTTTGCAGGGGGTTTAATCACAAGTATGTATTAGTCCAAGGAAGGGCGGTATGTTAGCACAGGTTTACCCACACAACACTAACGAACACCAGAGAAGAGTAATCAGCTATTTGAAGCGAAAGCACTTGACAGAATTCCCATGTGTCCTCGAGAAAGTTTGGTCCTTATAAGTATTTCCACCGGCTTGTCCTTTGATAAGAAAGGATTGGGCCACTTGCTCCGTTTGTTCGTTACTTCTGTTACTTGCTATTTGTTTTGTTGCCTTATCAGAAAACCACTAAAAATAAGTTTGCTAAGTATTCACAGGGATGTCCTGCTCCACACCACTGTTCAGCACCTTTTTCTCCTCGTTGGGATCGACACTCCTATTTATCGAAAGTACTACGATACACCCCCTATACTTGTGGGTCATCACATGTCTGGTGGTCTCCTGGGACGGTGGTGATCGCAGGCACGGGCGGTGAAGGCGAGGCGTGGCGTGTGCGAGCGTTTCGGGCGCGACGCTCTGGCGTGCTCTCGGCATGGCAGGGACGAACTGGGCGCGGTGTGTTCTCTGTGGTCCACGGCTTGGCAGGGATCGAGGGCTGGACAGGGGGTGGCGGTGGACGGTGGCCTGCCTCCTGGACATGGTGGCTAGGCGCGGAGATGGCTCTGGCTAGCTTGCCATGGTCGGCTGGCAAGGGGTGGCTCGGGCATGCACGACATGGAGCAATGGGTAGGGTTCTAGCCTGTTTAATGCGATGGTTGTCACTGGGGGAGACAAGGATGGTCAAAGGGAGACAAGGTTTGGGGTGATCACTGCTCAAAACAGTAAAGTTTGGCCAAGTTTGATTTGTATCTCCAGGTGTTTGATGAAATGGCCGCAAGGGATTTATATTTGAATTTTTGGATGAAATTCGATGGGTGCATTGGTCACACACTGGGTAGTATCTGGTTGTTTGGATTTGTCAAGGTGAACTGGTTTGGTTGGGTTTTGAGAAATGGTGATCTTACCATATGAACTAGATTCAATTTTTAAATGTCATTTGAATAGGGTTGCCAAATGTTTCTATGGGTTTGCAAGGTGGGATTGGGTTAACTTTTACTTGGTCTAGCAAGGGGTGAAAATATTTGGATTTGTTTCTGTTAGAAATCTTGGACTAGAGACACTCAAAGTAGTCTAGTGAACAAGATTGGCAAAAGTGACCATTTGCTTATATATCATATTTTTGAATTTCTCTTTATTTGATTCTACTTGGAAATGATTTAGATGATGTTTTTTTCATCTTTAAACCAATCCTTGCTATTCACAACAATCAAACAAGTCCATCCAAGCATTCATGCATTGATCACACACACACACACATGCATTCATATTGATTTCAATTAACCAATTTTTTTGTTAACCCTAATCTTGGGTGATTAGAACTTGATAACCTTGATTAATATTTTTGGGATGTTACAAACCTTCCCTCCTTAAACAATATCTTGTCCCGAGATTTGCAAAAAAGAAAAGTAGGATTTAAAGAGATCTGGAAACTCCGTCCTAATGTAATCTTCTCGCTCCCAGTTAGCTTCTTCTTCAGTGTGGTTACTCCACTGGATCTTGAGAAACTTGATACTCCGGGTCCTAGTGGTTCTGAAGGCTTCTTCCAAAATAAGAATGGATACTTCAAGATATGTCAGGTCATCGTTGATCTCTATGGTTTAGTGATCAATATTCTTGAAAACTTCGGTCTTCTCCAAACTTCTAGGCATTTGCGAAGTAACGAGATATGAAACACATTATGCCCAACTGACATCTCCTCTGGCAGTTCTAGTTAATACGATACTTCTCCTCAACGATTCAAAATCTTGAAGGGTTCGATATATCTGGGGGCTAACTTTCCTTTGAGTTGGAAACGTTGCATTCCCTTCAAAGGTGATACTTTGAGATACACAAAATCTCCGATATTGAAGGCTAGGTCTCGACATCTCTTGTCGTCATAACACTTCTGTCTGGATTGGGCGGTCTTGAGGTGCTCACGGATCTTGTAAACTTTCTCTTCGGCTTCTCTTAGGATTTTAGGTCCGAAAATCTGACTCTCTCCTATTGCCGACCAATTCAAAGGGGTACGACACTTCCTTCCATACATGAATTCAAATGGGGCCAGTTGCAAACTAGCTTGGTAACTGTTGTTGTATGAAAATTCTACGAAAGGCAGACAGTCTTCCCATTTAGATCCATATTCTAACACACAAGCTCTCAACATATCTTCGAGTTTTTGGTTTACTCGCTCCATTTGTCCATCAGACGGAGGGTGATAAACTGTGCTGAAATCCAGTCTTGTTCCTAATCCTTCTTGGACTTTCTTCCAAAATCTCGAGGTAAACTAGGTTCCTCGATCCGACATAATGTTCTTGGGGACTCCATGCAAACTGACTATTCTAGCAATGTACAACTCTCCTAGCTTCGAACTCTGATAAGTGGTCTTGACTGGTAAGAAATGGGCTACTTTGGACAGTCTATCCACTATGACCCAAATAGAGTCATTTCCCCTACTAGATGTAGGAAAACCGGTGATAAAATCCATTCCTATAGAATCCCATTTCCATTTCAGAATCTGCAATGGTTGCAATAGTCCTGCGGGTCTCTAATGTCCCGCCTTGACTCTCTGACAAATATCACACTTGGCTATGTAGCTTCCGATTTCTCTCTTCATCTTATGCCACCTAAATTGCTCCTTCAAATCCTGATACATCTTCGTTCCCCCGGGGTGGATAGAATAAAGAGTATCATGGTCTTCTTTCAAAATAGCTTGTTTCAACTCTGAATCTTCTGGCACACAGATACGTCCTTTGTACCACAAAACTCCTTCTTCATCTTCGGTGAATCTGGGTACCTTCCATGTACAGATACGACATTTTATTCCATCGATACTAGCATTTTCTTTCTGCGCATCCTTGATCTGACTGATCAAAGTGGGTTGGAGTTCTTTGCTAGCCAAAAATCCTTCACTTACTAGCTTCATTCTAAAATTTTCCAACTCCTTGTGCAAACTTGGTTATTCCTTTAGAATCATGGAGTTTAATCGACACGGCAATCTGCTAAGGGCATCTGCTACCACATTGGCTTTACCGGGGTGATAGTGAATGTCTAAATCATAGTCCTTGATTAGCTCTATCCATCTCATTTGCCTCATATTCAGCTCCTTCTAGGTGAAAATATACTCCAGGCTCTTGTGATCCGAATAAATCTCACAACGGTTTCCCATGAGGTAATGTCGCCATGTCTTCAAAGCTAAAACTACGGCTGCTAGTTCAAGGTCATGGGTAGGATAATTCTGCTCATGTTGCTTCAGTTGTTGGGATAGATATGATATGACTTTGCCTTCTTGCATCAACACACATCCGAGACCGATCTTGGATGCGTCACAAAACACATCAAAAGGCTTCGTAATATCCGGCATGATCAAGATTGGGGCTGAGATCAATCTCTTCTTAAACTCTTGAAAACTTGCCTCACATTTGTCCATCCATTCAAACTTCTTATCTTTCTTCAACAACTGGGTCATGGGTCTTGCGATGCTCGAGAATCCTTCTATTAACTTGCGGTAATATCCCGCTAATCCGAGAAATGCACGAACTTGGGTTTGAGTGATTAGGGCTTGCCATTCTTCCACATCCTTAACCTTGGCAGGTTCGACAGCAATTCCTCCTGCCGACACGGTATGTCCGAGGAATCCTGTTGGAATTTGGTGTATATTGGGCTGTTGGCCCATTAGAAAAATTCTGAAATTCTCTTTGGCCCACTTGTATATGGCAGCATATGGCTGTGCTAGTGGTGCTAAAGTTTAGTCCCACATTGCTAGTTGAAGGGGAGTTGGACCACCTTATATAGTAGAGTGTTGCACCACTCACTAAGGTGTGACAAGGAGAGAATCCCTAGCGCACTCCTCCTTCGACGCCGCCTGCCTCGCCTCGTCACGACGCGCGCGCGTGTCGCGGGTTGCGGGAATCTCGCCGAGCCGAGCTTTATTTTGCTAGTTGGGAAAATTATTTATGAGTCATTAACGGACGCGTTAATTACAGCCGTTTCCAGTTTTTATGGACGTGATTGTTACCGACTCAGACGTGGGTTGAGCCCCACAATCTCCCTAACCTACACTATATAAGCGTCTGCACTAAACCTAATCGGTGAATCAATCCACAACACGCACCTACCTCCAGAACCTTGCGCCGCCGCTTTCGTATTCCCATCCCAGCTTGCGGCGTGCACCACAGATTGGGAAAGTAGGCCTCCGGAACCCCGCCTCTCGTGAACCTGTACGGGTGAGGGGCGATCAGGTTTTTGGGGAGCGCTCAAGCGCGACTACTGGCAACCACGACGTCGTCCGACGACGAGTTCCCGAACGATGAGTTCTTCCCAGACATCAGCGACCTCTTCGGCAACCTCAACATGGGCGACAACTCTGCTACTTCTACCGCCGCGGCTACTGCCACAACTGCATCATATGTGATCTCAATCTCTCTCTTTCGGATTATGCTAGAGTTTCTAGTTCTAGCATTTGGCGTAGATGTGATAGGTTTGTCTTGTATAGATGTAATCTGTTCATCTACTTTGTTAATCTGCATGATTGGTTTTACTACTGTTTGTATGATCATGCTTTATCAGTTTATTATTCGGATTAAATCATATGGATTATTGCTTATATTTCCAACAATCCAAAAAACCTGATTATAGGCAACTGAATTCCACTGGTGTAGCCGCGGCTACTAGGCCGCCTCCTTTTGATGGCATGCACTATAAGAGATGGCGCAAGAGAGCAGTTCTTCGGTTTGAAAACCTAAACTGCTATAGCGCCACTCTTGGCATGCCTAAAGGAGATCTTTCTGCTGAGCAGGAAGCGAACTTTAAGAAAGCCGATACCATCTTTATGGTGGCTTTGTTCAGTGTTCTTGGGGACAACATTGTTGACCCGTATATGTAATTTGATAATGGCAAGGACGCGTGGGAAGCGCTCGAGGCCAAGTTTGGGGTCTCGGATGCTAGCACCGAGTTGTATGTCATGGAGCAATTCTGACTACAAGATGGTTGATGAGCGCTCCGTCGTTGAGCAAGCTCATGTGATACAATCACTTGCCAAAGAACTTGAGCAGTTCAAGTGTTCCTTACCGGACAAATTTGTGGTCGGTGGCATTATTGCCAAACTTCCTCCCTCGTGGAGGAACTTTCCTACTTCTCTGAAACATAAGAGACAAGAGTTTTCCGTTATGGATCTCATTGGGTCTCTTCATGTGGAAGAGAAGGCGAGAGCAAAGGACAAAACTGCTCGAGGATTTGAGGGAAGTTCTACTACCAATTTAGTGCAGAGGAAAAATTCCAATCCCACAAGTTCAAGAATAAGAACAAAACTGAAGGAAAGGGGAAGTTTGATGGCAATAACAAGGCCACGCACTCAACCAACTTCAAGAAGGAAAATGATAAGAGGATAGGCTCTTGCCACGTCTGTGGTGATCCTGGTCATTGGGCTCCTAGCTGCCCTAATCGCTTTGACAAGCGTCAACATGGGAACAACAGAAATGTCGCTAATGTTGTTATTAGCGATACTGAGATGAAGGATGTTGGGTACGGTATTTTACCTACTATCCTTTCAGTATGTCATTCTCCTGATTGGTGGATAGACACGGGTGCTAATACACATGTATGTTCTGATATTTCCATGTTTTCCTCTTATCAGGTCTCTAGGACTTCTTCCGTGCTGATGGGAAATGGCTCACGTGCTTCTGTTCATGGTGTTGGTACGGTAAATCTGAAGTTTACTTTAGGGAAGACTATACAGCTGAAGAATGTACAGCACGTTCCCTCCATCAATAAGAATCTCGTCAGCGGATCGCTTTTATGTCGAGATGGCTTTAAGTTGGTTTTTGAGTCCAATAAAGTTGTAATTTATAAGTATGTACAATTTGTTGGAAAGGGTTATGAGTGTGGAGGTTTGTTCTGATTGTCTTTGTCAAACTCATGTACTAAAGTTATTAATCATGTTTGCAATGATAATTAGTCCAATGTTTGGCATTCACGACTCTATCATATTAACTTTGGTTGCATGAC
The DNA here is from genome assembly GCA_030063025.1 of Avena longiglumis. Classification (NCBI taxonomy): domain Eukaryota; kingdom Viridiplantae; phylum Streptophyta; class Magnoliopsida; order Poales; family Poaceae; genus Avena; species Avena longiglumis. The sequence continues at coordinate 182,939,066 of CP125974.1, read as the reverse complement.
GCGGCTAGCCAATATGAGTCTAATTCCGAAATTTACCACTGTCAAAGGTTCTAAGTGCCAAGTTTGTGTGCAAGCAAAGCAACCCCGCAAGTCTCATACGGCTGCGGAACCGAGAAACTTAGCACCGCTAGAACTTAAACATTCAGATCTTTGTGAGATGAATGGTGTGTTGACAAAAGGTGGAAAAGATACTTTATGACGTTGATTGATGACTCCACTAGATACTGCTATGCTTATCTTCTGAAATCTAAAGATGAAGCTTTGAACTACTTCAAAATCTATAAAGTTGTGGCAGAAAACCAACTTGATCTTAAAATCAAGCGGCTAAGGTCGGATCGTGGTGCAGAGTACTTTTCAAATGAATTTGATTTATTCTGTATGGAACATGGTATTATACATGAGAGGACGCCTCCTACTCACCTCAGTCAAATGGGGTGGCCGAAAGGAAGAACCGCACTCTAACTGATTTGGTTAACGCCATGTTAGATATATCGGGTCTTTCCAAGGAATGGTGGGGGAGGTGCTAATGACTGTGTGTCATGTCCTAAACCATATTCCTGTAAAGGATAAAACTATGACTACATTTGAGGAATGGGAAAAGAAAAGGCTTAAACTCTCTTACTTACAAACTTGGGGTTGTTTGGCGAAAGTCAATATTCCAATACCCAAGAAGCGAAAGCTTGGACCAAAAACCGTTGATTGTGTTTTTCTGGGATATGCTTTTCATAGCATTGGCTATAGATTTTTTATAGTAAAATCCGAGGTATCCGACATGCATGTTGGTACAATTATGGAGTCGAATGATGCGACTTTCTTTGAGGACATCTTTCCTATGAAAGGTATGTCTAGCTCACCAAATCAGGAGATGACTAGTTCATCTAGTCAGGAATTTTCTATAATTCCTGAACCCACTATGCCGATAGAACACTCTGATGATCCTGTGGAGGATGATAATGAAGCTCCCAAAAGGAGCAAGAGACAAAGGACTGCAAAGTCATTTGGTGATGATTTCATTGTGTATCTCGTGGATGATACTCCCACTTCTATTTCAGAAGCCTATGCATCTCAAGATGCTGACTACTAGAAGGAAGATGTCCGAAGCGAGATGGACTCCATATTAGCTAATGGTACTTGGGAAATCACTGATCGTCCTTATGGGTGCAAACCTGTAGGATGTAAGTGGGTGTTCAAGAAAAATCTTAGACCTAATGGTACTATTGAAAAGTACAAGGCACGTCTTGTGGCTAAGGGTTATACCCAAAAGTAAGGTGAAGAATTCTTTGATACCTACTCACCTGTAGCCAGATTGACCACTATTCGAGTACTACTTTCCTTGGTTGCCTCACATGGTCTTCTCGTTCATCAAATGGACGTTAAGACAGCTTTTCTAAATGGAGAGCTAGATGAGGAAATTTATATGGAGGAGCTTGACGGATTTGTGGTAGATGGACAAGAGGGTAAGGTGTGTAAGTTACTGAAATATTTGTATGGTCTTAAGCAAGCTCCTAAGCAGTGGTACGAGAAGTTTGAAAGAACTTTAACTGCTGAAGGCTTTGTTGTAAATGAAGCTGACAAATGTGTGTACTATCGCCATTGTGGGGGCGAGGGAGTTATTATGTGTCTCTACGTTGATGAAATATTGATATTCGGTAACAACCTCGCTATTATCGAGGAGGTCAAAGAGATCCTATCTCGCTGCTTTGAGATGAAGGACTTGGGAGTGGCTGATGTAATTTTAAACATCAAGATACTAAAGGATGACAATGGTGGTATTACATTGCTTCAGTCTCACTATGTGAAAAGATATTGAGTCGCTTCGGGTATAGTGACTGCAATTATTCTCCAATGCCTTATGATCCGAGTGTGCTACTTCGAAAGAATCGAAGGACTGCTAAAGATCAATTGAGATATTCTCAAATTATTGGTTCGCTCATATATTTAGCCAGCGCTACTAGACTTGACATCTCCTTTGCTGTAAGCAAACTGAGTCGATTTGTGTCAAATCCTGGAGATGATCATTGGCATGATCTTAAAAGAGTTTTGCGCTATTTGAAAGGCACTGCGAGTTATGGTATTCACTATACTGGGTATCCTCGGGTACTTGAGGGTTATAGTGATTCAAACTGGATATCTAATGCTGATGAGATTAAGGCCACAAGTGGTTATTTGTTTAGACTTGGTGGTGGCGCTGTTTCCTGGAAGTCTTGCAAGGAGACCATCTTAACGAGGTCAACAATGGAAGCAGAACTCACAGCATTAGACACAGCCACTATTGAAGCAGAGTGGCTTCGTGAGCTCTTGATGGACTTACCTATGGTTGAAAAACCAATACCCGCCATCCCGATGAACTATGATAATCAAACTGTGATCGTCAAAGTAAACAGTTCTAAGGATAATATGAAGTCATCAAGGCATGTGAAGAGGAGATTGAAATCTGTCAGGAAACTGAGAAACTCCGGAGTTATTACGTTGGATTATATCCAAACATCTAAGAATCTGGTAGATCCTTTCACGAAGGTTTTATCACGCAATGTGATAGATAATGCATCGAGGGAGATGGTTTTGAGACCCACGCTATGAGTTGATCCCAGTGGCAACCCACTCTATGTGATCGGAGATCCTGTGAAATAGAGCTGGGAGACAAGCTGTTGGTCAGCTGATAAAAGAGTATCCCCATATTATATTTACATCTCCATAAAGATGCAATACTCTCTTAATCTGCATGTCAGGTTGATATTTATCTTAATGTGTTCCAAGTGGCTTTTTAAAGCAGAGATGTTGTCCTGCAGAACATCTCTTGAGGAACACACCTATATGAGTCTGACTGTCAAACATCGCAGTCTGTGAGAGTTCGGTGCTCTCTAATAAACTCATGAAAGGCCCTGGAGTATGACGCATAAGCTCCAAACCGCGGGGAAGCCGACGGTATCCCTGTACCAGTCTAGATTTTGTGTGAAACTAGCACGCAGAAAACTTGTAGTTCAAGGCATAGTCCACTATTCAAGTTGCTAGCTAGTGTAGCATGAAGTTTAACATGGAAGTTCAACTTAACAATCTCCACTACACACCGGTATATAAAACAATGTTCTGGAAGAAAAGTGATGTGATGTGCCAATGAGACTTTGTGGGGGATTGTCGGAATTTGGTGTATATTGGGTTGTTGGCCCATTAGACAAATTATGAAATTCTCTTTGGCCAACTTGTATATGGAAGCATATGGCTGTGCTAGTGGTGCTAAAGTTTAGTCCCACATTGCTAGTTGAAGGGGAGTTGGACCACCTTATATAGTAGAGTGTTGCACCACTCACTAAGGTGTGACAAGGAGAGAAGCCCTCGCACACTCCTCCTCCGACGCCGCTCGCCTCACCTCGCCACGACGCGCGCGTGCTGCGGGTTACGGGAATCGAGCCGAGCTAAGCTTTATTTTGCTGGTTGGGAAAATTATTTATGAGTCATTAACGGGCGCGTTAGTTACAGCCGTTTCCAGTTTTTATGGACGTGGCTGTTACCGACTCGGACGTGGGCTGAGCCCCACAATCTCCCTAACCTGCACTATATAAGCGTCTGCACTAAACCTAATCGGTGAATCAATCCACAACACGCACCTACCTCCAGAACCTTGTGCCGCCGCTTTCGTCTTCCCCATCTCGGCTTGCGGCGTGCACCGCAGATCGGTACAGTAGGCCTCCGGAACCCTGCCTCTCGTGAACCTGTACGGGTGAGGGGCGGTCAGGTTTTTGGGGAGCGCTCAAGCGCGACTACTGGCAACCACGATGTCGTCCAACGACGAGTTCCCGAACGTCAGCGACCTCTTCGGCAACCTCAACATGGGTGACAGCTCTGCTACTGCTACCACCGCGGCTACTGCCGCAACTACATCATATGTGATCTCAATCTCTCTCTTTCGGATTATGCTAGAGTTTCTAGTTCTAGCGTTTGGCGTAGATGTGATAGGTTTGTCTTGTATAGATGTAATATGTTCATCTACTTTGTTGATTTGCATGATTGGTTTTACTACTATTTGTATGATCATGCTTTATTAGTTTATTATTCGGATTAAATCATATGGATTATTGCTTATATTTTCAACAAATCCTACTTCCTGTAACCAGAATTCACATTTGCTAAACTTGGCATACAACTGATTCTCCCTAAGGGTTACATGGATGGTCCTCGGGTGTAGCTCATGTTCTTCTTATGATTTGGAATATATCAGAATGTCATCGATGAAAACAACGACAAACTTATCCAGGAAGTCCATAAAAATCTTATTCATGAGATTCATGAAATAAGCGGGGGCATTGGTTAATCCAAAAGACATGACAATGTACTCATACAATGCATATCTAGTGGTAAAGTCGGTGTTTGGAATATCCTCTGCGTGAACCTTGATTGATGATAACCAGTTCTAAGATCAATCTTAGAAAATACTTTGGCACCGGTCAACTGGTCAAACAGATCTTCTATCGTTGGCAGTGGGTACTTGTTCTTAATGGTGACATCATTCAGCTTCCGATAATTCGTACACAAACGGTTACCTCCATCTTTCTTATCCACAAACAAGATAGGCGATCTCCATGGCGATGCACTTGGTTGAATCAATCCTATCTCCAGCATAGCATCCAGTTGCTTCTTCAGCTCCACTAATTCAGATGGGTTCATGCTATACGGTCTCTGAGCTATAGGTCCGGTTCCAGGGATGAGTTCAATGATAAACTCGATATCCCGGTCTGGGGGCATACCGGACAAAACATTTGGAAATACGGTGGGGTATTCACAGACTACTCTGACTTGGTCAATGGTTGGTTGGCCTAGACTCTTGTTGCACTTGAATTGACGGGGCAAGGTTTCAGATACATGCTCTACTGAGACTCCAATGGTACTGGTCATGGTTATGGCTTTCTTGGCACAGTAGATTAATCCTTTATGTTTCGACATCCAATCCATTCCTTGTACTACTTCCAAACCTTTGGTTCCAAGTACTATTAGATTAGCTAAAAATCTATGCCATGGATTCTGATAGGTACGGCCTTGCAAATTTGTCTAGCTTTGGTGGTTGAACTAGGTATTTGAACTATCATAACATGCTTCAATTTTGTTGGTTGAATCTTACTAGTGCATGCAAATTCTTCTGTAACAAACGAGTGCGATGCTCCAGAATCAAACAACACTCTTGCAAGTACTGAGTTAACGGAAAACATACCCAACACGACATCTGGCGCTTCTTGGGCTTCTTCAGCATTCATGTGAAACAGATGGTCGTTGCGGTTGAACGAATTCCCTAGGGCAAATCTTCTTCCAGGATGAACACGGCGCTGCTGCTGAGCTAGGGCATTCACATTGGGGGTTGCTGCAAGCTTCTTGGGTCACTCATTGGAGTAGTGACCCTTGGTTCCACATTCATAACAAGTCACCTGAGACTTGTCTTTTCCTGCAATAGGCACAACATTGCTTCTAGTCCTCGGGGCAGTATTGGTGTTGTTGGCGACATTGTTGTTGTTGAACTTGGGAGGTGCATGGTTGAAATTGCTGGGGTTGCCGGGGTTGTTGTCGTGGTTTCCTCCAGGCCTTGGGTTTCCTCCTCCACGGTTCGGATAGTTCGGAAGATTCATCGGGGGTCTATTGTTTCTTGGGGAAAATCCCTGGAGGAAATATGCCCTAGAGGTAATCATAGAGATGATTATATTTCATATGTATCCATGAGTTATTGTAATGTTCCTTGAATATCCATATCAGTCAACTTGTATTGATTGGAAATTATGTGAATTGTTTGTGAAACTCTTTAATTGTATGGTTATTTAATAGTTGTCCCTAGTCGGAGTTCATGTGAGGACACACGTGAATATTAGTCTAGCACATAGATTAGTTGATGACTATGTTTCGCAAGTCATAGACATGGAGATGTCAAACCAATGATGTGGACACATGTTATGAACATGGGGTTGGACTGACCCAACATGAGACTGGCAATTATACTTGCATCTCTCTCTACACATCGTGTACATTTTGTCCTTAGACCTGAGATTGTCGCATGTACTTGAGATGTGGATCGACCTACTTTGGGGATATCATACGCTACTCCATAACTGGGTAGTTATAAAGTTAGCTTTCGGGTTTGTCCTGAAACATGCTGCAAGGCATGGTCAATCAAGATGGGATTTGCCCCTCTCTACTTAAGAGAGATATCTCTGGGCCCCTCGAGTGATCGGATCCAGAAATGCATGGCCGTGCTACATAAGGTTAAGAGTTAACCTAGTAAAGGGATTCCGAGTTACGGTATCGAGAAAGAGAGGTCAGCTTCAAGCTAGACCAAATATCGTGAGGCAAAGGGAAAGACATGTACTAAACCTTGTGATGGTTCGTCTGATATGATCTTTTTATGCGTTTAGGAGTTGGCACGTCTTGCTAGAGGCCACTACCAACTATTGGCAGAATAAGTGTATTCGTGTCATGTCTATACGTATATGAACCTATAGGGTCACACACTTAAGGGGCTGGAAGCCTAATGAGGATTGGATCCGAATTAGACCAGGCTTAGGCTACTAATGGGCTGCTAATGTAGAATCCCACTAGGGATGCCTATATAAGAGAGGGTGGGGCGAGCTGACCAGGGTTAGACCATTCCACCCAGCCGCCACACCTCACGCCTGTGTTGCACGCGTGGACCTAGCAGTCCGGCGTCTGACGCTTCCACCCCGCACGTGTGGATACCTCGGAGGTGCTGCATCTATGGCACTTGGAAGAGACGTGCAAGGGGAGCTTCTCGTGGGACGAGGACAAGGAGAAGACGTGGAACATCTGCACTGCCTCGACGCACTTCATCAATTTCGCAACTGTGCGTCTAGTGGTAATCCCGTGATCTATGACAACAGTAATCCTGGTTTACGCGGTAGAATTTTTTTGATTTGCGCTAGTGTAGCCTACCCGTTTCCCTTCATTCCCGTAGACGGGTTGGGACGATACTTTGGGGTATGGTGGGTTCCTGGTTGATGCATCACTCAACGCTTGCGGTTCTCATTGGCTTGGTTGATCTTGCCTTCCATCTGAATGGAAGAATCCACTAAGGCTTCTATGTCAGCAAACGAAATATTGACTAACACTGTCCACATCTCATCATGCAGACCATTCAAGAGTCTCTCCTTCTTCTTAGCTTCAGTGTCAATCTCATCTGGGCATACCTAGATAATGACAGAAATTTGTCACGGTACTCAACTACTTTCATCCTCCCTTGATTCAATTTTCTGAATTCGTCTCTCATCCTCTTGATTAAACTTGGTGGCACATGGGTTCTGCTGAACTTGAGTTTGAATTCATCCCAAGTCATCATTTGTCCTCCATTCATGGCGTTAACGTTGTTCCACCAAGCTCTTGCATCTCCTGCCAGATAGTGGGTGGCAAACAGTACTTTATCATTGGCCTCCACTCTTGCGACTTCTAAGTTGTTCTCCATAGTCTGCAGCTAGTCATCAGCATCTAATGGCTCTTCAGACTCACTAAATATGGGTGGATTGGTGTTCTGAAAGTTCTTGAGCTTGGATCCATGGTGTCCTGGTTTCCATGGCCTTGATTGTTGTTGGCCATCTGAGCTATGTGTTGAAGAGTGGCTAAGTTGGCTTGACGTTCGGTTCTTTTAGCTTTGCGGTCAGAAACCAACATTTGCAAGATTTGCAACATTGGGTCTAGGGATGAACTGCTTCCTCCGCGAGGCATCTGAAGATTGAGATAGATCATGAGAAAAGAGGGAAATTTCTAAGGTTCAGGAGTTTGTTTTTGCAAAGTTTTTAAAGTTTGAGTTTGACTCAGGTTTTGCTAACTAGCAACTTGCTTTTCATTCATTCATTCATAGCACACAATACAAACACACACCACAACCAGGAAACAGATGGTTTTAAGAACCATTCTGTGAAACTACGATACAATGGGACCGGATACAACTTCACTAACGCTAGTGCTCAAGTGCTACTACTCCTCGGAATTGGTGGCTTCATCATCATCATCAATGAAGGCGGAGTCATCATCATAGGTGTGGAAGTCCATGGCTTGATCCTCCAGGAAGTCATCATCATCACTGAGGTAGGAGTAAGGGTTTCCACGGATGTCTTCCCCTGCATTCTCCTTCTCCTCAAGCTGCATGTCCCGCTCGTGGATGTTCTCCTCCAAGTCTGTCACCTTGTGACGAAGGCAGGCAATAATGTGATCCTTCTTGTCAAGCTGACGGCGACGTTACTGGCGATCCTTCACAAGCATGGCGATGGTCTGGTCCTTCTTGACCGCGATGGCATAGTTGTGGTTGGTGTAGGCATGGGTATTGTCCAACTCCTTCTGCCTGTCATACATCATGAAGATGAGATGGTCCACTTGATGCTTCAGCTCCGGGTGACGTGGTACCTCCAAGGGCTATCCCATAGCATCACGTCTTGGGTAATACTCAAAGCGTGTGCCCTTGATCTGATTGATGCTTTTCCCACATAGCCGGGCAAGAGCTTCCTGCATGGCCCTTGCGAGTCCATCTAGCCAGTTGTTCTCTCTTAAGGTGAACTAGATTCCCTCTGAGGTGGGGGCTTAAATCTTCCCTCTGATACTTGCAACAATCAGCCATTGCAATTCTCCTCCTTGATGATCGTTGATCTAGGATCCGAAGAACTCGGGGTGCGGGCGCTCTAGAAGTTCCGAGAGTTGGTCCAAATCACGCTCAAAGATGAGATCTCCTCCATTGTCCAACTGATAGAACTTGCTATACTTCACGTACATCTATAAGAATGTAGGATGAGTAAGTTAGTAGAGTGATCAAGTGTGTCAAATTTTATGTAAGTTTGCAAGAATTTTTTAGGAACATGAATTTTCATGAAAGAATTTAAGTGGTAAGAATGAGAATAGGTTTTCATAAATACTCACTTCTTTTGTTTTGAAACTAAGTTTTTGATTCAAGTGTACATTCTAACTAGGGTCTCCTATGGTCAGGATGGCTCTGATACCAATTTGTCAACACCCAGATTTTTAATCCCAGATGCCTCTTATGCCATACATCGCAATCCCAGGATTACCATTTTTGCAATACATAACAGATTGGTACCATAGTCCATCATCCATTACAAACCATAAAGGTCTTACAAATAAAGGATATCATGATCCAGTCTTAATACAATCAACGCAGTAGAATAATATAATAACGGTAGCATGGGCGAAGCTCCATCTTCAAGGTCACATGCAATGTTGACGATGGGAGATGATCCTAGTTTTCGTAGACTTCATGTTATCCATCATCCTGGTAGTCCTCCTCATAGTCTGGCCACGGGAATATCCAGGGACAAAGCCATGAGTACTCTTTAAGTACTCGCAAACTAAGACTAGCAAGTAAAGAGGTTTCAAGTAGGAATCCTAAGCTCTAGGTTGTTTTGCAAAAAGCCAGGTTTATCTCTAGCTGAGTTCAGAAGTAAAGAAAACTAGTTTAAGGTTTTATAACACCTAAGTGGGAACTTAAGTTTTCATGTTCACAGCCCTGTTGTGGTCAAGTTAAAGTCATGATTCATTTCACAAGTCATTTTGAAAACATCTGACAATGGAACAGTATGGCCACTCCAACTGTCCATAACCGTGGACGCGGCTATTCGAATAGTTTGACACTCTTCAGAGGTGGTACACTTTAACCACAATATTCGATACATCCGTCAGGAACAATCCTGAATCGCCATACTCAGTATGCGGATAATCAATCCTAACCTTTCAATTACACACCCTAGTATAGGCACCTCCCCTATGAGTTTGGCCTCCCAACCATCACCATCTGTCATCTCGGGAACTGCACAGGTGGACAATCATCACAAGGTAGCCTCAGCTCAAACCTCGGCCGCAAGGGAAGCCATACTAATGTATATAAACTTCTAGTCAAGACCTACCCAATTTCGGGTATTGTGGTTGTACGGTAAAATTGGAATGGTATCCCATCCGAACACCACCATCATTTTTATAAAGGGCTAAGGCTCATGCCTCAACATTTTCATCATCAAATCATCTGGTGTTCAATAACACATGCCAAAACATCTCATTAGAATGACTCATCATTATAAGGTTTTCATAACCATTTTCACCAAGTATTCCCATCTAAAGTGATCAAGTTTTATGCTTAGCACTAGCCACTAAAGTTGGGGGTAAACACTGATGAGGGTGATAATCAGTGTGACTTATCTAAGTCTAATCTCATGCCTCAGGATGACATCTAGTTCTATCTAACTTAGGCCAAGTTTTATGCTCTTTAGGCTACCTCTAATATCTTTCCCAAAATTCACAAGTCACTAAGTAAACATAAATAAAGAGTTTTTATAAAGAAAATAAAATAATAAAGCTTGCAATTAAAACTGGGATTTAGTATACTCAAGGTTGTCTAATCAAAGCATGCCTAATGCATTGCATAGGTTAATTGGTATTGTGAGGCTTGCAAGTATTAGCTTGCATGGTTTAGTTGAGCTTACTAAGATAGTAGCTTGCCTTGTGCAGTGCGGTGGTTGAAGTTCTCCTATGCTTCTTCGTAGTAGTAGTCTCCTTCCTCTTCGTATCCTTGGTCGGTACTAGCGTCTATAAATAAATACGAAGTACACAATCACCAAACAATACTTAACTACTTCTATTTAGCACATAAAGGTTTACACTAGATGATCTAGCATCATCACAATCATCACATGAAATAAAGACTTAGTCTTATTTATTTTATTTTAGAAAAGTAATTTCTACTCATTGAAAAACTACTTAAGATTTAATATTCTCTAATTAAAATATGGGATCATGTTGAAACATGCCATCACCACATATTTTCATACATGGGAATGTGCTTTAAAGTGGTGTCACAATTTAATAATGTTTAACCTTATTATTTTAATTAATTAAAGTGACTAGAAATTCATATGGGGCATTCTTTTATTGCTTGTCCAATATTACTACAAGTAAACCTATATATTTTTATAAATTCAAAAAGGTCATATCAAATGTGATGTTCGAGAGTTGGAAACAACTAAAAAGCATTTATGGTTGAATTTTGAAAAATGTTTGAATGCAAAAAAGTCTCTGCCTTGTTATTTTTACCATAGGTGATCTATAACTCCAAATGGTTTGAATCCAACGGGCTTGGATTAAGAATTTCCATATCTTCCTAACAAAATTGGTTCATGCTATTTGGTTCAGTAAAACTCTATGAATCAGACAGAACTAGAGTTTGAGTTGAAATGAAAAAACTAAATTTAAACTAATTGGGTCGCGCGGGAGAGTTAATGGGCCAGCCCAATGCACACAGCACGCGCACGGGCTGCTGACAGATGGGGTCCACTAGTCAGCGGAACTAACTAAACGAAACAATATCTATGAATCTGAGCCTTATGATCTATTTCTAATCCAACGGCTTGGAGTCGTCGTCAACGACGAGCTACTCTGGCAAGGACCTAACCCTAATGCGGCCAGTGGGGGTCTAGGGCGGCTAACCGGGGCTCAGACAATGGTCGGCGATGGGGGCGAATGAGGTTGTCGACAACAGCGGTTCTCCTGGTACTGGCGACTTCTCCTGGGGTGGTCGCAATCGACGGTGCCCTTCTCCTCCAGCAGCGATAGGCTCCGGCCAAATTCCGATGACCTGGTGCTCGCATTGCTCCGGGGAAGAGGTGGGGTGGTTCTGTGAAAGAGGGAAGTGAGATGGTGTGGATAATTTGAGCTGGGGAGGCCTCCTTTTATAGGCGAGCGAGAGAGGCCGAGCGGCATGGGCAAAGCTTGTCGGGTCGGTGTTACAGCGAGCTACTGGCATGGCACGGGTGCTAGGACGGTGCGTGGTTCCTTGCGATGCTCAATGGCTTGATGGCGTGGCAAGGGGCGGTGTGGTTTGGCCGGGAACGTGCGATGCTCTACGCGACATCGACGACGTTTTTGACGACGCACAAGTGCTCCTGGTCGCGCGGCGGTGAACGGGCATGTCTGGTGGTCTCCTAGGATGGTAGTGATCGCAGGCACGAGCAGCGAAGGCGAGGCGCGGCATGTGCGAGCGTGTCGGGCGCGGCGCTCTGGCGTGCTCTCGGCATGGCAGGGACGAACTAGGCGCGGCGCGTTCTCTGTGGTCCATGGCTTGGCAGGGCTCAAGGTCTAGACAGGGGGTGGCGGTGGACGGTGGCCTGCCTCCTGGACATGGCGGCTAGGCGCGGCGATGGCTCTGGCTAGCTTGCCATGTTCGGCTGGCAAGGGGTGGCTCAGGCATGCACAGCATGGAGCAATGTTAGGGTTCTAGCCTATTTAATGTGATGGTTGTCACTAGGGGAGACAAGGATGATCAAAGGGAGACAATGTTTGGGGTGATCACTGCTCAAAAAAGTGAAGTTTGACCAAGTTTGATTTGTGTCTCCAAGTGTTTGATGAAATGGCCGCAAGATATTTATGTTTGAATTTTTGGATGAAATTTGGTGGGTGCATTGGTCACACACTGGGTAGTATCTGGTTGTTTGGATTTTTCAAGTGAACTGGTTTGGTTGGGTTTTGAGAAATGGTGGTCTTACCATATGAACTAGATTCAATTATTAAATGTCATTTGAATAGGGTTGCCAAATGTTTCTATGGGTTTGCAAGGTGGGCTTGGGTTCACTTTTACTTGGTCTAGCAAGGGGTGAAAAGATTTGGATTTGTTTCTGTTAGAAATCTTGGACTAGAGACACTCAAAGTGGTCTAGTGAACAAGATTGGCAAAAGTGACCATTTGCTTATATATCTTATTTTTTAATTTTTCTTTATTTGATTCTGCTTGGAAATGATTTAGATGATGTTGTTTTCATCTTTAAACCAATCCTTGCTATTCACAACAATCAAACAAGTCCATCCAAGCATTCATGCATTCATCACACACACACATGCATTCATATTGATTTTAATTAACCAAAGTTTTTGTTAACCCTAATCTTGGGTGATTAGAGCTTGATAACCTTGATTAATATTTTTGGGATGTTATAGCTTATAGTTCTCATCATAGGAAAAAAATGTTTTTTATGTTGCGAACCCAACAGTGGTATCAGGGTCGGATCTATCCGTAGATGCTTGCACGGGTAGTACACATATGGTTATGTGGGCGCTGGTGGTCACGTTATTGATACTTATGTGTATTTTGGATATTGGTGGCATAGTGGGATGAAGCGGTCCGGACAAACTTTACATGTCCTCACACATGAGACCTGTTCCACGCTTGACATGCAACTAGTTTTGTATAAGTGGCTTACGGGTGTATGTCTCTCCTACTATAGTCAATATCTAATTTACAATGAGTTGCCAATAATTTTATTATCATTGTTGTGCTTCCATGTTCATAGGTATGAACAGTTCTATCTCCGAAAGCCCTTAGCCATGTAAAAACATGCAAAAGATAAATTAGAGGCGTCTAGTTTTTTGGTTTTGCCGGGCAAGTACTATGATATGGTAGTATTAGAATTTGTATTATGGATTGATACTATTGGAAATTATAATATGACAAAGTGTAAGTTCCATAGACCTTGTCCTTACACATATAGAAATGATAAAGATCATACCAAGATGCACAAGATAATGATCAAGTGCAAAAACCATATCATATCACTTTTAGCATATGATGTTTGTATGCATCTTATATTGCTTGTTTGGCGCTTTATTAGCATTATAAGATGATACCTCTTTTAAATATCAAGATAAAAATGTGTCCTTCCTTTAGTATGCACCATTAAGAAAGTTCGTCCTCTCGAGACACCACGTGATGATCGGGTGTGATAGACTTAACATTCGCGTATAACGGGTGTAAGACAGTTTTACACATGCGGGTACTAAGTGAAGGGAATATGCCCGAGAGGCAATAATAAAGTGGTTATTATCGTATTCCTTGTTTATGATAAATGTTTATTTTGCATGCTATAATTGTATTAATACGGAAACGTTAATACATGTGTGTTTAATAAACAAATAGAAAGTTCCTAGTTATGCCTCTCTTATAAACTAGCTCGTTGATTAACAAGATGATCAAGGTTTCCTGATCATGGACATTGGATGTTGTTAATAACGGGGTCACAACATTAGTGTAATGGTGTGATGAACATTCATCCGAAGTATAGCATTACGATCAAAGTCATTGAGTTTATATTGCTATAACAACTTACGTGATCCTAATCCTTAGACCATGAGATCATGTCAATCACTAAAACCGGAAGAGTTTCTTGATAACATCAAACGTCACACCGTAATGTGGTGATTATAAAGATGGATTCAGAACTAATAAAGTGTTATGTTGAGGCTCATGGATCAAGAGTGGAATTTGTTCATCCCGATGACGGATAGATATACTCTGGGCCCTCTCGGTGATATCACATTGATTAGCTTGCAAGCAAGTGATTTGATCACTAGAATGTTATATCACGGGAACGAGAAAAGAGTGCATGTCGGTAACGAGATCAAACTAGGTATGGAGATACCGATGATCGAATCTCGGACATGTAATATATCGTGAAACAAAAGGATTAAGATACTAGCGTAAAGGTTAGATGATCACAAGAAAGTCATCGTTGAATGTGGGAGTCGGTATGGGTCTCGGATCCCGCTTCTGATTATTGATCTGAGAGGGGTCTCGATCATGTCCGCATTATTCACGAACCGTAGGGTGACACACTTAAGAGACACCGACATCCATTTGGAGCAAAAGTTTCATGCCGAAAAGAAAAGGAAAGCGCAGGAATTTATTTCACTAGACACCGAAACTGTTTCGGTTGAAATTGCTGAAACTGGTTCTGCATGTGAAATAGAATACTAGCAAGGGGTTTTATGTGAATGTTTGTTAATTAAAGTAATTAACAAAATTCTGAATAAATAAATAAAAGAGTTTTATTTAAATGAGAGCTTGCATTAAATTTGGTGGAAATTTAATGCATGTGAGTGGATTTTTGAGTGGAGGCTTTTTAATGGGAGTGGAGGCTTTTCATTTTGAGTGGGAGCTCCACCCACATGAATGTGGAAGAGGTGGGGGCAGCCCCCATGGCTGGGCGCCATGCCCCTTGGGTGCCCCCCCTCTCCCTATAAAAGGCCCCTCTCCTCCTCTCACACCACACCTCCTCGTGAAGGATCTCTCACCCCCTCTAGAATTTATCCCCATGGTCTCGGACTAGCGAGATACATGTTCCCGGTGGCTATTCGGCAAGAAAGAGTTGTGCTTCCGCTGCATCGCTGGGCGAGGAGGCGGAGGTTGCTCGGTGCCTCGAGCGTGTGCGAGCACGGATGCGGCTGTTTATGGCGCTAGGACTTCCTCTCGATCTTGAGATCGGCAAGAGATCGTCTACATCAACCACGAGTTTGGACTCGTTAAGCTTTGTTGGTCTTCAAGGGTATGTTCTCTACGGATATACATCCGCCCGTTGTTTGTATCTAGTAGATAGATCTTGGTACATAGTTGTTCCCATCGTAGGAAAATTTTTGCTTTCTATGCTGCGAACCCTTCAGTGGTATCAGAGCCGGATCTATGCGTAGATACTTTGCACGGGTAGTACACATATGAGTATGTGGGCGATGATGATCATTTTATTTCTTCTTAGTTGTACTTTGGATATTGGTGGCATAGTGGGATGAAGCGGCCCGGACAAACTTTACATGTCCTCGCACATGAGACCTGTTCCACGCTTGACATGCAACTAGTTTTGCATAAGTGGCTAGCGGGTGTCTGTCTCTCCTACTATAGTCAATATCTAATTTGCAACGAGTTGTCAACAATTTGGTTATCCTCGTTGTGGTTCATGTTCGTAGGTAAGAACGGTTCTATCTCGAAAGCCCTAAGCCACGTAAAATTTGCAATGGATAAATTAGAGGCGTCTAGTTTAGATTGTTCTTTGGGCTAGTGTTATGATATGGTGATGTTGTAAGTAGAAGTATAAGATGATACTCTTACAACACACATAACGTGTAATCTCCATAGACCTTGGACTTACATAAAGGTATGATAGTGATCATACCACGATGCACATGATAGAGATCATATCACGAGAACCATATCATTCCACTAATAAACATGTGATGTTTGATAGCATCTTATATTGCTTGTTTGGCGTTTATTAGCATAATAAGATGATCCCTCATTTAGATATCAAGATAAAATGTGTTCTTCCTTAAGTATGCACCGACAATGTTTCGTCGCTTCAAGACATCACGTGATGATCGGGTGTACTTGAATCCACGAGCATATCTCGGGTGTAAGACATTACACACGAATACTAAGGTTCTTACTTGGCGAGCCTAGCATGTACAGACATGGCCTCGAACACGGACCGAAAGGTTAAGCATGAGTCATATGTTTTGATATGATGACCATATGGATGCTCGCTTTGAAGCTACCGACTCACGTGATGATCGGACTTGGTGTAGTGGATTTGGTTCATGTAATCACCAAAAAGACACGAGGGATGTCGTTTTTTAGTGGGAGTTCATTTCTAATTTGGATTAGTAGAACTCAATTTATCATAAATTAAATCAAAGTGAATTTTCATAATTTGTTGTAGTCATTGGCATTCGTTCACTACCTTATGCATAGTTGTAATTGAGATAATAGAACTATAGAATTCTGGATATATACTTTACTGTTGGTATCGTATTGTGTTGAGTGTCAATCTAAAGTTTAAAGTCCTATTGCAAACTTTCAGCAAAATTCTATTTACTCCGTGAAATTTAATAATTGGTATTAAATCGAGAGTAACAATTCCAGTGTTAGTATCTCAAGTATCATGTTTGCCTCCATGATTCTTGATTGTTTTAATATCAAGTTTATCTAGGAGCTGAAAGAATTGTTTCAGAAACCATCATGTGTGACATATATAACGATATCTGAAACAATGTTTTGGTTGCAAAATGATAGAGTATAATATATGTTCTCATATTGGATGAGAATTTACGAAGGTTGGAGATGCTAGACATCCTAATCATCCAAAAGGGTTTTGGAAAGTAATGTTATACTCATGATTCGCCTTTATAAGCTACAATGGCTTGATCATGAAAGTCGTCATGATAAGGATGAATAGAAGATGTATGTAAAGTGTTTACTACACTAAAAGATTACTAAAGAATGGATTTTGAAAGAATACCGATCATTTTGATGATGGTGATCTACTTCAAAGTGCAAGTCCAAAGGTATTATTGTTTGAATATACACGCTTTGGACTATGTGTCATGTAAATGGCGCCACTTTTGATGTTGATAGATTCTTTTAAAAGGAAAAGGAATGCTGAAAGAGAATCTATAAAATATATTTGGCAGAAAAGAAAAGACTGGAAATATCCAATTTAGGTATATATATGATATACATGTTATGGTTGTATTCTTTGCTTGTTAAACAATGTGGTTCTTGGGTATTGGATACCGAATTGGTTGGTATGAAATTTCATACGGAACGACGCAATTCATGAACCACAATGACCTAAGTAACTAGCAAGAGAATATGTGATGATGTTCATCGAAAACAAACAAACCGTTGTTTGTATTTCTCGTTGACATCAAAGCTTGACTTCAAGATTTGTTTTAATAATTGTTATTTGAATCAGGTATTATAAGAACAAAGGTTGTTCAAATAATTACCGTATTCCATATAAGATGGATGATTTACAAATCTAGTTGAAGAAATCACATCCATAAAACCTAATGCTAAAATGTTGCAAGACAAATGATTGAAAGATCACTTATGAAGTGACATCGCTGTTTAAATTATATTGGAAAGAAAACATGAAGAATCTCCATATTCATGGATTTTTGGAGTCTTTGATTTGATCAAGTGACGCTTGTGAGACTTTCCACGTGATAATTAAAACTTCGTTCAAAGGCCAAAGAAGAACGAACGACTAAAATATTGGAATTTATACATATCGATGTATGTAGTCCATTATGTATAGTCGTAAGCGATGGGTTTCAACTTCATATGCTTTCTCTGAAAATTTGAGTGAATGTTCACTTAATGAGAAAGAAGTATGAAATATTTGAAAAATGTTTCAAAGACTTTCAAGATGAAGTGAAAAATCATTGTAACAAGAAAAATAAATGGTTTATGATTTTATCATAAGGGATTTATTTGAGTTACAAGTGTAACAAGAAAATAAATGAATTATGATTTTATCATAAAGGGATTTATTTGAGTTGCAAGTTTAGCAAAACACCTAGATTTACATCTCCCAAAACACCATAGGAGTATGGAGTGTTTGAGATTTGTAATGAAACCTTGTTTGACATGGTTGGATCAAAGGTGTTATTTATAAAACTGCCATTATGTTTTAAAAGATTAAAGCTTTAGAGACTACGCTTTTACGAAAAGAGCTCCATCTTGATCCGTTGAAATGACACCATATGAGTTATGGTTTGGGGTAAAACCCAAGTTGTCCTTTCTTAAATTTTGGTATGCTAAACATAAGTAAGATGTTTACAACCAAAGTCGGATGAGCATGTCTTTGTAGGTTATTTCGAATAACAATTGGTTATTCCTCCTTAACACCGAGGACAAAAGGGTTTGTCGCTTGAAATGTGAAGTTTCTTGAAGAAGGAATTTTTCATAAAAGTTAAGTGGGAGGACAATAGAACTTTGATAAGGTTAACGAACCTTAGCTAAATGTCTTTGAGTTCTTGTAGGAAATCGCTCGAGGCTGCCATAATGCTCATAGCTTATGTGCCTCAAAGGTTGTGGTCACGGAGGTCTAAAGTTCCTATTGAACCAAGAAAGTCGGTTAAACAATCAAATGCTAAGATTTGAGAGTAAATCATTATTGTTTGACAATGATGAACCGAATACATACAAAGAAGCAATGATGGGCCCTGACTCCGTCAAATGGCTTGAAGCCATAAAATCCGTGATAGTTCCATATACGAGAAATCAAGTTTTGAACTTGGAAGACCCTCCGGAAAGGTGTAAAAACCTATCGGTCGTATTTGGATCTATAAAGAAACATACATGGATGTCTCACATCTATGAAATATTCGACATGTTGTAAAGTAGTTTATGACAATGTTCAAAGAGTTGACTATGACAAGATTTGATCTTTCATAGCGATATTTAGTCTGAACGGATTAAAGTAGCAACCACTACATATAATTTGGTATATGGTAGATGAATAAACAAAACAAAGTTCTTCTAATAGAATGGTTACCTAGGACGTGTACATGACACGGTCCAAAGGGTTTTGTTAAATTCAAAGGATGCTAAAAGGGCATGCAAACTTCAATGGTTGAAGTAAGCATCACGGAGTTGGAATCTTCACCATGATGAAAAGGAGTTTTCATCGAGAGGCGATGAAGATGCTTGCATTTGCAAGAAATTAAGTGGGAATGAAGACATATTTCTAATACATTATGTGAAGGACATCTTGTTGATTAGAAATGATGTATCTTTTATTGACAAAGGTTAAGAATTTCATTTCGATGAAAGACTTAGGCAAAACCGAATATTTAGCGTGAATGTCTATAGTGGATGGTATGACGCCAATATGGTTGTGCCAAACGTACATATATGAGATATTGAAGGAGTTCAATATAGAATCAACAAGAAACGGTTCTTGTCGCATGGAAAGGAATTGAATCAAGATTCAAGTGTGTCGACACTTGATAAGTGAAACAAGATTCAAGTGCTTTGACACTTGATGAGTGCAATCACGAGAATGTTTTGATCAATCATACCATGATATGTACACATCCAGATATGTCCTATGCTCTAAGTGTTATGAGAATATACCAGAATGAATCATAAAATGATCATTGGACGATAGTGAGGATATTCTTATGATCTTTTGGAAGAACTAAGAATATATTTGTGTAGAGGTGACAAACAATTACAAATAGTTCATTGTAAAGCGTTACATTGATACTAGTTTTGTCACAAGATACAAATTAAGTTTATCTCAATTTAAACTATGGGTGGCACAATGTAATGGAAAGGAGATTCCATGATGGATTTGGAAGAGTTCCAAAGTTAAGACATTGTGAATACTACAACAAAAGGCTAAGTATATGACCGCTATAGTATCGACAAAGGAGGAATTTGTGTCAAGTAGTTTGTTATCAAACTAAGGTGTGGTTATACGGCTAACACTAAAGATATATTGTATGACAATAGTATCGACGTGTTTTAACCCCAAGGAACTAAAGGTCTCACCGAAGACCAAATTTATACAATGCCATCTCATTGGAGAATGAGTGATGCGTGAAGACGCATAAAGACATGCAAATACACACGGACTGAAAGCGTCGGATCCGTAGATTATGTTAACCACTTGCAATTGCGTATATGGAACACCGAGAAAGCCATAGGTGTTCAATACGCAAGTTCTCAAACTAGATTATTGTCTCTAGTGCAAGTGGGATGAAGGGAATATGCGAGAGGCAATAATAAAGTGGTTATTATCGTATTCCTTGTTTATGATAAATGTTTATTTTGCATGCTATAATTGTATTAATCTGAAAGCGTTAATACATGTGTGTTTAATAAACAAATAGAAAGTTCCTAGTTATGCCTCTCTTATAAACTAGCTCGTTGATTAACAAGATGATCAAGGTTTCACGATCATGGACATTGGATGTTGTTAATAACGGGTCACAACATTAGTGTAATGGTGTGATGAACATTCATCCAAGTATAGCATTACGATCAAAGTCATTGAGTTTATATTGCTATAACAACTTACGAAGTGATCCTAATCCTTAGACCATGAGATCATGTCAATCACTAACAGGAAGAGTTTCTTGATAACATCAAGCGTCACCGTATGAGGTGATTATAAAGATGGATTGAACTAATAAAGTGTTATGTTGAGGCTCATGGATCAAGAGTGGAATTTGTTCATCCCGATGACGGATAGATATACTCTGGGCCCTCTCGGTGATATCACATTGATTAGCTTGCAAGCAAGTGATTTGATCACTAGAATGTTATATCAGGGAACGAGAAAAGAGTGCATGTCGATGCGAGATCAAACTAGGTATGGAGATACCGATGATCGAATCTCGGACATGTAATATATCATGAAACAAAAGGATTAAGATACTAGCGTAAAAGGTTAGATGATCACAAGAAAGTCATCGTTGAATGTGTGGGAGTCGGTATGGGTCTCGGATCCGCTTCGATTATTGATCGAGAGGGGTCTCGATCATGTCCGCATTATTCACGAACCGTAGGGTGACACACTTAAGAGACACCGACATCCATTTGGAGCAAAAGTTTCATGCCGAAAAGAAAAGGAAAGCGAGAATTTATTTCACTAGAACCAAAAGCTGTTGGTTGAAATTCTTGGAAACTGGTTACGCATGTGAAATAGAATACTAGCAAGGGTTTTATGTGAATGTTTGTTAATTAAAGTAATTAACAAAATTCTGAATAAATAAATAAAAGTTTTATTTAAATGAGAGCTTGCATTAAATTTGGTGGAAATTTAATGCATGTGAGTGGATTTTGAGTGGAGGCTTTTAATGGGAGTGGAGGCTTTTCATTTTGGTGGGAGCTCCACCCACATGAATGTGGAAGAGGTGGGGGCAGCCCCATGGCTGGGCCATGCCCCTGGGTGCCCCCTCTCCCTATAAAGGCCCCCTCTCCTCTCACACCACACCTCCTCGTGAAGGATCTCTCTCCTCTAGAATTTATCCCCATGGTCTCGGACTAGCGAGATACATGTTCCCGGTGGCTATTCGGCAAGAAAGAGTTGTGCTTCCGCTGCATCGCTGGGCGAGGCGGAGGTTGCTCGGTGCCTCGAGCGTGTGTGCGAGCACGGATCTTGCTGTTTTCTTGGCGCTAGGACTTCCTCTCGATCTTGAGATCGGCAAGAGATCGTCTACATCAACCACGAGTTTGGACTCGTTAAGCTTTGTTGGTCTTCAAGGGTATGTTCTCTCGGATATACATCCGCTGTTGTTGTATCTAGTAGATAGATCTTGGTACATAGTTGTTCCCATCGTAGGAAAATTTTTGCTTTCTATGCTGCGAACCCTTCAGTGGTATCAGAGCCGGATCTATGCGTAGATACTTTGCACGGGTAGTACACATATGAGTATGTGGGCGATGATGATCATTTTATTTCTTCTTAGTTGTACTTTGGATATTGGTGGCATAGTGGGATGAAGCGGCCCGGACAAACTTTACATGTCCTCGCACATGAGACTGTTCCACGCTTGACATGCAACTAGTTTTGCATAAGTGGCTAGCGGGTGTCTCTCCTACTATAGTCAATATCTAATTTGCAACGAGTTGTCAACAATTTGGTTATCCTCGTTGTGGTTCATGTTCGTAGGTAAGAACGGTTCTATCTTCGAAAGCCCTAAGCCACGTAAAATTTGCAATGGATAAATTAGAGGCGTCTAGTTTAGATTGTTCTTTGGGCTAGTGTTATGATATGGTGATGTTGTAAGTAGAAGTATAAGATGATACTCTTACAACACACATAACGTGTAATCTCCATAGACCTTGGACTTACATAAAGGTATGATAGTGATCATACCACGATGCACATGATAGAGATCATGCGAGAACCATATCATTCCACTAATAAACATGTGATGTTTGATAGCATCTTATATTGCTTGTTTGGCGTTTTATTAGCATAATAAGATGATCCCTCATTTAGATATCAAGATAAAAATGTGTTCTTCCTTAAGTATGCACCGACAATGTTTCGTCGCTTCAAGACATCACGTGATGATCGGGTGTACTTGAATCCACGAGCATATCTCGGGTGTAAAAGCGATTACACGCGAATACTAAGGTTCTTACTTGGCGAGCCTAGCATGTACAGACATGGCCTCGGAACACGGACCGAAAGGTTAAGCATGAGTCATATGTTTTGATATGATGACCATATGGATGCTCGCCTTTGAAGCTACGCCGACTCACGTGATGATCGGACTTGGTGTAGTGGATTTGGTTCATGTAATCACCAAAAAGACACGAGGATGTGTCGTTTTTTAGTGGGAGTTCATTTCTAATTTGGATTAGTAGAACTCAATTTATCATAAATTAAATCAAAGTGAATTTGCATAATTTGTTGTAGTCATTGGCATTCGTTCACTACCTTATGCATAGTTGTAATTGAGATAATAGAACTATAGAATTCTGGATATATACTTTACGAACTGGTATCGTATTGTGTTGAGTGTCAATCTAAAGTTTAAAGTCCTATTGCAAACTTTCAGCAAAATTCTATTTACTCCGTGAAATTTAATAATTGGTATTAAATCGAGAGTAACAATTCCAGTGTTAGTATCTCAAGTATCATGTTTGCCTCCATGATTCTTGATTGTTTTAATATCAAGTTTATCTAGGAGCTGAAAGAATTGTTTCAGAAACCATCATGTGTGACATATATAACGATATCTGAAACAATGTTTTGGTTGCAAAATGATAGAGTATAATATATGTTCTCATATTGGATGAGAATTTACGAAGGTTGGAGATGCTAGACATCCTAATCATCCAAAAGGGTTTTGGAAAGTAATGTTATACTCATGATTCGCCTTTATAAGCTACAATGGCTTGATCATGAAAGTCGTCATGATAAGGATGAATAGAAGATGTATGTAAAGTGTTTACTACACTAAAAGATTACTAAAGAATGGATTTTGAAAGAATACCGATCATTTTGATGATGGTGATCTACTTCAAAGTGCAAGTCCAAAGGTATTATTGTTTGAATATACACGCTTTGGACTATGTGTCATGTAAATGGCGCCACTTTTGATGTTGATAGATTCTTTTAAAAGGAAAAGGAATGCTGAAAGAGAATCTATAAAATATATTTGGCAGAAAAGAAAAGATTGGAAATATCCAATTTAGGTATATATATGATATACATGTTATGGTTGTATTCTTTGCTTGTTAAACAATGTGGTTCTTGGGTATTGGATACCGAATTGGTTGGTATGAAATTTCATACGGAACGACGCAATTCATGAACCACAATGACCTAAGTAACTAGCAAGAGAATATGTGATGATGTTCATCGAAAACAAACAAACCGTTGTTTGTATTTCTCGTTGACATCAAAGCTTGACTTCAAGATTTGTTTTAATAATTGTTATTTGAATCGGTATTATAAGAACAAAGGTTGTTCAAATAATTACCGTATTCCATATAAGATGGATGATTTACAAATCTAGTTGAAGAAATCACATCCATAAAACCTAATGCTAAAATGTTGCAAGACAAATGATTGAAAGATCACTTATGAAGTGACATATTTGTTTAAATTATATTGGAAAGAAAACATGAAGAATCTCCATATTCATGGATTTTTGGAGTCTTTGATTTGATCAAGTGACGCTTGTGAGACTTTCCACGTGATAATTAAAACTTCGTTCAAAGGCCAAAGAAGAACGAACGACTAAAATATTGGAATTTATACATATCGATGTATGTAGTCCATTATGTATAGTCATAAGCGATGGGTTTCAACTTCATATGCTTTCTCTGAAAATTTGAGTGAATGTTCACTTAATGAGAAAGAAGTGTGAAATATTTGAAAAATGTTTCAAAGACTTTCAAGATGAAGTGAAAAATCATTGTAACAAGAAAAATAAATGGTTTATGATTTTATCATAAGGGATTTATTTGAGTTACAAGTGTAACAAGAAAATAAATGAATTATGATTTTATCATAAAGGGAGTTATTTGAGTTGCAAGTTTAGCAAAACACCTAGATTTACATCTCCCAAAACACCATAGGAGTATGGAGTGTTTGAGATTTGTAATGAAACCTTGTTTGACATGGTTGGATCAAAGGTGTTATTTATAAAACTGCCATTATGTTTTAAAAGATTAAAGCTTTAGAGACTACTGCTTTTACACTGAAAAGAGCTCCATCTTGATCCGTTGAAATGACACCATATGAGTTATGGTTTGGGGTAAAACCCAAGTTGTCCTTTCTTAAATTTTGGTATGCTAAACATAAGTAAGATGTTTACAACCAAAGTCGGATGAGCATGTCTTTGTAGGTTATTTGAATAACAATTGGTTATTCCTCCTTAACACCGAGGACAAAAGGGTTTGTCGCTTGAAATGTGAAGTTTCTTGAAGAAGGAATTTTTCATAAAAGTTAAGTGGGAGGACAATAGAACTTTGATAAGGTTAACGAACCTTAGCTAAATGTCTTTGAGTTGTAGCAAGGAAATCGCTCGAGGCTGCCATAATGCTCATAGCTTATGTGACTAAAAGGTTGTGGTAACGGAGGTCTAAAGTTCCTATTGAACCAAGAAAGTCGGTTAAACAATCAAATGCTAAGATTTGAGAGTAAATCATTATTGTTTGACAATGATGAACCGAATACATACAAAGAAGCAATGATGGGCCTGACTCGTCAAATGGCTTGAAGCCATAAAATCCGTGATAGTTCCATATCGAGAAATCAAGTTTTGAACTTGGAAGACCCTCAGGAAAGGTGTAAAACCTATCTCGTATTTGGATCTATAAAGAAACATACATGGATGTCTCACATCTATGAAATATTCGACATGTCGTAAAGTATTTTATGACAATGTTCAAGGAGTTGACTATGACAAGATTTGATCTTTCATAGCGATATTTAGTCTGAACGGATTAAAGTAGCAACCACTACATATAATTTGGTATATGGTAGATGAATAAACAAAACAAAGTTCTTCTAATAGAATGGTTACCTAGGACGTGTACATGACACGGTTTTGTTAAATTCAAAGGATGCTAAAAGGGCATGCAAACTTCAATGGTTGAAGTAAGCATCGCGGAGTTGGAATCTTCACCATGATGAAAAGGAGTTTTCATCGGAGGCGATGAAGATGCTTGCATTTGCAAGAAATTAAGTGGGAATGAGACATATTTCTAATACATTATGTGAAGGACATCTTGTTGATTAGAAATGATGTATCTTTATTGACAAAGGTTAAGAATTTCATTTCGATGAAAGACTTAGGCAAAACCGAATATTTAGCGTGAATGTCTATAGTGGATGGTATGTAACGCCAATATGGTTGTGCCAAGCGTACATATATGAGATATTGAAGGAGTTCAATATAGAATCAACAAGAAAGCAGTTCTTGTCGCATGGAAAGGAATTGAATCAAGATTCAAGTGTGTCGACACTTGATAAGTGAAACAAGATTCAAGTGCTTTGACACTTGATGAGTGCAATCACGAGAATGTTTTGATCAATCATACCATGATATGTACACATCCGGATATGTCCTATGCTCTAAGTGTTATGAGAATATACCGAATGAATCATAAAATGATCATTGGACGATAGTGAGGATATTCTTATGATCTTTTGGAAGAACTAAGAATATATTTGTGTAGAGGTGACAAACAATTACAAATAGTTCATTGTAAAGCGTTACATTGATACTAGTTTTGTCACAAGATACAAATTAAGTTTATCTCAATTTAAACTATGGGTGGCACAATGTAATGGAAAGGAGATTCCATGATGGATTTGGAAGAGTTCCAAAGTTAAGACATTGTGTGAATACTACAACAAAAGGCTAAGTATATGACTGCTATAGTATCGACAAGGAGGAATTTGTGTCAAGTAGTTTGTTATCAAACTAAGGTGTGGTTATAGCAGGCTAACACTAAAGATATATTGTATGACAATAGTATCGACGTGTTTTAACCCCAAGGAACTAAAGGTCTCACCGAAAGACCAAATTTATGCAATGCCATCTCATTGGAGAATGAATGATGCGTGAAGACGCAAAGACATGCAAATACACGCGGACCTGAAAGCGTCAGATCCGTAGATTATGTTAACCACTTGCAGTTGCGTATATGGAACACGAAGCCATAGGTGTTCAATACATAAAGTTCTCAAACTAGATTATTGTCTCTAGTGCAAGTGGGAGGCTGAAGGAATATGCAGAGAGGCAATAATAAAGTGGTTATTATCGTATTCCTTGTTTATGATAAATGTTTATTTTGCATGCTATAATTGTATTAATACGGAAGCGTTAATACATGTGTGTTTAATAAACAAATAGAAAGTTCCTAGTTATGCCTCTCTTATAAACTAGCTCGTTGATTAACAAGATGATCAAGGTTTCGATCATGGACATTGGATGTTGTTAATAACGGTCACAACATTAGTGTAATGGTGTGATGAACATTCATCAAGTATAGCATTACGATCAAAGTCATTGAGTTTATATTGCTATAACAACTTACAGTGATCCTAATCCTTAGACCATGAGATCATGTCAATCACTAACACGGAAGAGTTTCTTGATAACATCAAGCGTCACAATGTAAGGGGTGATTATAAAGATGGATTCAGAACTAATAAAGTGGTATGTTGAGGCTCATGGATCAAGAGTGGAATTTGTTCATCCCGATGGCGGATAGATATACTCTGGGCCCTCTCGGTGATATCACATTGATTAGCTTGCAAGCAAGTGATTTGATCACTAGAATGTTATATCAGGGAGCGAGAAAGAGTGCATGTCGAACGAGATCAAACTAGGTATGGAGATACCGATCGAATCTCGGACATGTAATATATCGTGAAACAAAAGGATTAAGATACTAGCGTAAAAGGTTAGATGATCACAAGAAAGTCATCGTTGAATGTGTGGGAGTCGGTATGGGTCTCCGATCCCGCTTACGATTATTGATCGAGAGGGTCTCGATCATGTCCGCATTATTCACGAACCGTAGGGTGACACACTTAAGAGACACCGACATCCATTTGGAGCAAAAGTTTCATGCGAAAGAAAAGGAAAGCGCAGGAATTTATTTCACTAGACAAAAACTGCTGTTTGTTGAAATTGTTGAAACGGTTACGCATGTGAAATAGAATACTAGCAAGGGTTTTATGTGAATGTTTGTTAATTAAAGTAATTAACAAAATTCTGAATAAATAAATAAAAGAGTTTTATTTAAATGAGAGCTTGCATTAAATTTGGTGGAAATTTAATGCATGTGAGTGGATTTTTAGTGGAGGCTTTTAATGGGAGTGGAGGCTTTTCATTTTGAGTGGGAGCTCCACCCACATGAATGTGGAAGAGGTGGGGGCAGCCCCATGGCTGGGCGCCATGCCCCTTGGGTGCCCCCTCTCCCTATAAAAGGCCCCTCTCCTCCTCTCACACCACACCTCCTCGTGAAGGATCTCTCTCCCTCTAGAATTTATCCCCATGGTCTCGGACTAGCGAGATACATGTTCCAGTGGCTATTCGGCAAGAAAGAGTTGTGCTTCCGCTGCATCGCTGGAGCGAGGCGGAGGTTGCTCGGTGCCTCGAGCGTGTGCGAGCACGGATCTGCTCTGTTTTGCGGCTAGGACTTCCTCTCGATCTTGAGATCGGCAAGAGATCGTCTACATCAACCACGAGTTTGGACTCGTTAAGCTTTGTCGGTCTTCAAGGGTATGTTCTCTACGGATATACATCCGCCCGTTGTTTGTATCTAGTAGATAGATCTTGGTACATAGTTGTTCCCATCGTAGGAAAAATTTTGTTTTCTATGCTGCGAACCCTTCACTAAGGTTCTTACTTGGCGATCCTATCATGTACAGACATGGCCTCAGAACAAGAACTGAAAGGTAAAGCATGAGTCATATGGTTGATATGATGACCATCTAGATTCTGACCTTTGAAGCTACAACAATTCACGTGATGATCGGTCTTGTTGTAGTGGATCTGGTTCATGTAATCACCAAAAAGACACGAGGGGTGTTGTTTTTGAGTGGGAGTTCATTTGTAATTTGGATTAGTTGAACTCAAATCTATCATAAACTTAGTCTAACTAAACTTTGCAAATTCTGTTGTAGATGGCACCACCTTCTTTTAATTTCAATGTGTTCATGGAGAAAGAGAAACTTGCAACGAATGGTAGCAACTTTACCAACTGGGCCTTGAACTTGAGGATTCTCCTCACTACTACACAAAAGCAATATGTGCTAGAAGCGCTGCTAGGCCCCCCACCACTTGATGATGCTCCCGACAAAGTAAAGAATGTTTACTTGAGTCGTCAGGAGGATCACAACATGGTTCATTGCGGCATACTGTATGGGCTAGAGCCGGAACTCCAAAAGCATTTCGAGAATGGCAATGCCTTTGATACTATGGGTGAATTGAAAATGATTTCCGATACCCATGCTACAATGGAGAGTTATGATGCTTCAGAAAAGTTCTTTAGCAGCATGATGGAGGATAACAACTCCATTAGTGATCATGTACTCAAAATGTCTAGGTACACTGATAAGCTTGTTTCCTTGGGAATAACGATTCCCATTGACTTAGGCATACATCATGTTATCCAATCTCTGCCACCAAGCTACAAGAGCTTCATGATGAACTATAACACGCAGGGCATGAAGAAGACTCTCCCTGAGCTTCTGTCTATGCTCAAGACTGCTGAAGTGGAGATCAAGAAAGAACATCAAGTATTGATGATCAATAATACCACTGGTTTCAAGAAGTACAAGAAGGGTAAACAGAAGGGTTACTTCAAGAAGGGCAGCAAATATGTTGTTGTGCCAGAGTAGAAGACCCGGGTTGGCCCTAAGCCTGATACTGGGTGCTACTATTGTAAGGGAACTGGCCACTAGAAGCGCAACTGCCCCATGTATTTGGCTGACAATAAGGCCGGCAAGATGAACAAAGGTATATATGATATACATGTTATTGATGTGTACTTGACTATTACTCGTAGTAGCACCTATGTATTTGATACTGGATCGGTTGCTAATATATGTAACTAAAAAATCAGGGGTTGTGGAATAGGCGACCGCTAGCAAGGGATGAGGTCACGATGCATGTCAGCAATGGATCAAGAGTTGATGTGATCGACGTTGGAACGCTACCTCTACATCTACCATCGGGATTAGTTTTAAACCTAAATAATTGTTATTTGGTGCCTTTGTTGAGAATGAACATTGTATCCGAATCATGTTTATTGCAAGACGGTTATTCCTTTAAATCCGAAGACAATGGTTGTTCGATTTATATGAATAATATATTTTATGGTCATGCGCCTATGATGAATGATTTATTTCTTTTTAATCCCGATAATAGTAATACACATATTCATAATGTAGATGGCAAAAGGATTAAACTTGATGATGATATATCCGCATATATGTGGCACTGCCGTCATATTGGCGTAAAGCGCATGAAGAAACTCCATTCGGATGGACTTTTGGAATCACTTGATTTTGAATCACTTGATACATGTGAGCCATGCCTTATGGGCAAGATGACTAGAACACTGTTTTTTGGTACAATGGAGCGGGCGATAGATTTATTGGAAATCATACATATCGATGTATGTGGTCCGATGAGTGTGTCGGCACGAGGTGGATATCATTATTTTGTTACTTTCATGGATGATTTGAGTAGATATGAGTATATATATTTGATGAAACACAAGTCTAAAACCTTTGAAAAGTTCAAGGAATTTCAGAATAAAGTGGAAAATCATCATAATAGAAAGATTAAATTTCTGCGATCAGATAGTGGGGGTGAATATCTAAGTTACGAGTTTGGCACACACATGAGAGAGTGTGGAATAGTTTCACAACTCACGCCTAACGGAACACCACAGCGTAATGGTGTATCGGAGCGTCATAATCATACCTTATTAGATATGGTCCGATCTATGATGTCTCTATCTGACTTGCCACTTTCATTTTGGGGTTATGCACTGGAAACCGCTGCATTCACTTTAAATAGGGCACCATCTAAATTCGTTGAAACGACACCATATGAATTGTGGTTTGGAAACAAACCTAAGTTGTCATTTCTTAAAGTTTTGGGATGCGATGTTTATGTGAAGAAACTTCAGCCAGATAAACTTGAACCCAAAGCAAAAAAATGTGTCTTCATAGGATACCCTAAAGAAACAATGGGTATTCCCTCTATCACAGATCCTAGGGCAAGGTTTTTGTTGCCAAGAATGGATCCTTTATAGAGAAGGAGTTTCTCGCAAAAGGTTTGAGTAGTCATAAGGTAGAACTCGAAGAGGTTATTGAACCTTCTCTTCATGAAACGGCGAGTGACGCAACACCAGAAATTGTTCCGGAGTTGACTTCACCGAATGAAGAAGGAACTACTGATAAATATCTTGAAACTCCGAAAGAGGACACTACCGAACCTCCTAGGTCAAGCAGGACACGCGCAGCTCCTGAACTGTATGGAAATCCTGTCATGAATTTCATGGTTGATGGAAATGATGACCCTGCGACGTATGAAGAAGCGATGATGATTCCGGATTCCAACAAATGGCTAGAAGCCATGCAATCTGATATGGAATCCATGTACAAAACCAGGTTTGGAACTTGGTGGACTTACCTCACGACCGAAAGGTCATTGAGAATAAATGGATTTTCAAGAAGAAAACTGATGTTGATGGTAACTTGACCATCTATAAAGCTCGACTTGTCGCAAAGGGGTTTCGACAAATTGAAGGAGTTGAATACAATGAGACATTCTCTCCCATAGTGATGCTAAAGTCGATTAGGATTATGTTAGCAATTGCTGCATTTTTTGATTACGAAATTTGGCAGATGGATGTCAAAACCGCGTTCCTCAATGGTAATATTGAAGAAGAGTTGTATATGGTGCAACCAACGGGTTTTGTCAATCCTAATGATGCTAGGAAGGTATGCAAGCTTCAGTGATCCATCTATGGACTGAAGCAAGCATCCTGGAGTTAGAATCTCTGCTTTGATGAGGTGATCAAAGGGTTTGGATTTGTCCAAACTTATGGAGAAGCTTGTATTTACAATAAAGTGAGTGGGAGCTCTGTGGCATTTCTAATATTATATGTGGATGACATATTATTGATTGGAAATTATATAGATCTTTTAAATGAGGTTAAAAGTTATCTAAACAACAAATTTTCGATGAAGGACCTTGGTGAAGCATCATACATATTAGGCATCAAGATCTATAGAGATAGATCAATACGTCTAACTAGGCTATCACAAAGTACATACCTTGGTAAGATTTGAAAGAAGTTTAAAATGGATGGAAGTAATAAAGGGTTCTTACCTATGTTACAAGGCAAGACATTGAGTAAGACTCAAAGTCCGACTACAACGGAATAAAGAGAGATAATGGATAAGGTCCCCTATGCCCCAGCCATAGGTTCTATAATGTATGTCATGCTATGTACTAAAGGGTTTCGCGGCATAGTAAATCAAAATTTTCTACGGATGCGAACAGAGGGAAAGCCAAGATCTAATCTAGGAGATGCAATCAACGAGAGAGATTGGATTAGATCTTCATACCCTTGAAGATTCGCATAGCGGGCGTTAAATCGAGCGTGGGTGATGTAGTCGTCGCTTCTCCTCGCGCGATCCGATCCGATCTAGCACCACAAGTGGCGGTGCCTCGTGAGATGCACCGTGCAGCACCTCGGCGTCTCCTCCTTCCTCGGACCAGCAAGTAAGGTGGAGAGATTTGGATCTACAACACGGCGTGGTGTATATGGTGGAGAATTTACTCTGAGCCGCCTACAAGCGATCGGGAGGGAGAGGAAGGCGGCAATGCAACTAGGGTTGGAGGCAAGGTGTGTGGGGGAGGCGCACAGCCTCTATTTATAGAGGGGGCGGCCAGCCCTCCCTCCTCCAAGCCTTGGGCGGGCCAAGGGAGGGAGGAGTGGGGGCAAGGACTCTCTCTTCTAGAAACCCTATCTCTAGTTTAAGCGATTTAAACCCTATAATCGGCTGGGCCCTATGGGGCCTTGTGCCCCTGCCCCAATGCAGCCAGGACACCCCCTCATAGGCCCATGCCCCCTCCCGGAAGGTGGGGACACGTTGGTCCCCTTCCGGAAGGTTCTAGAAGCTTCCGGTACAATACTGATTAACCCGGCACAATTACGAACTCCCACCACTACCATGCCTTATATGAATCTTATTCTCCGGACCATTCCGGAACCTCTCGTGATGTCCTGGATCCCATCCGAGACTCCGAACAAAAACTCATAAACCAATTATCCAATCTATCCTAGCGTCGAGACACGTTAAGTGTGTGACCCTGCGGGTTCGAGAATATGCAGACATGATCTTCTATCAATAATCAACAGCGGGGTCTGGGCACCCATATTGACTCCCACACATTCATCGATGATCATATCGGATGAACCACGATGCGGATTCAATCAATCCCATAAATATATTCCCTTTTCTCGCGATATTTTACTTGCGAGATTTGATCGTCGATGCGTCATACCTAGTTCAATCTCATTCACGGCAAAGTACTTTACTCGTTCCGTAATCCGATATCACTTTGTGATTAACTCCTTAACCACATGCTTGCAAGCGGTGTTGATATCGACACGAGTGGGCCCAAGTATATCTCTCCGACTTGGGAGGGACAAATTCCATCTCGATACATACAACCCAATGATACTTTCCGATCACCGAGACACCTTTATGATCACCCTCTCATAGGATGACGTTTGATGACCTCAAAGCTTTCTTCCGATACCAGGAAGTTGTATTATCTCATGGTCTAAGGAATACAATATTTGACATAGGAAAAGCTTCAAAGATGAACACGATGATACGATCTAATTGCTTCGCTTAGTTTGGATTGCATCCATATCATTCTCCAATGATATGATCTCATTATCAATTGACAACTCATGTCTATGGTTAGGAAACCTTAACCATCATTGATCAATGAGCTAGTCCATAGAGGCGTACTAGGGACACGGTGTTGTTCACAAACCACACAAGTATTAAAGTTTCCGCTTAATACAATTCTAGCATGGAATATAAACTTTATCATGAACAAGAATTATAATAATAACATCTTTATTATTGCCTCTAGGGCATAATTCCAATAGTCTCCCACTTGCACTAGAGTCAATAATCTAGTTTACATTTGGCAACAATCTCACACCCATCGCGAGGTCTTGATCATGTTTTACACGTGGAAGAGGTTTAGTCAATGGATCTGCGACATTCAGATTTGTATGTACTTTGCTAATCTTCGATCTCCATCGCAATATAATCTCGGATTATATGAAACTTGCGTTGATATGCTTGGTCTTGGATGATATCTTGGTTCCTTAGCAAGTGCTATGGCACCGTGTTGTCACACAATATCTCCATGGGTCCAATGCACTTGGAACCACGCCAAGCTCGATGATGAAGTTTCGATCCAAACTCCTTCACTTGACGCCTGCAGGTAGCCATGTATTCCGCTTCCTTTAGATCCCGCGATCACGCTTTGCTTGCGACTTCTCTAGCTCACAGCTCCTCCATTCAAAATATAAATGTATCACGTGAGATTTGGAATCATCCTTGTCGATTGTCAAAACTAGCGTCGACGTAACCTTTACGACAAGTTGTTCATCACCCCATAGACTAAGAACATTTCTTTAGTCCTATTGGTACTTTAGGATGTTCTTCACGGCTGTCCAATGTTCCACTCTGGATCACTTTGATATCTGCTCGTCAAACTAAGAGCATTGGACACATCCGGTCTAGTACACATGGCATACATGATGGAACCTATGGCGAGGCATAAGGCACTTTGATAGCTTCCTATCAATTACAGTGGACACGAGCCTTGCTCAATATCTTACCCGACAACATAGGCCTGAACCTTTCTTTGCCTTATCCATTACGAACCTTTTCGAACTTTGTCTAGGTATGTACTCGGCTTAAATCTTTCAGCGTCTTTGTCTATCTCTATAGATTTTGATGCCCAATATATAAAGCTTCACCTAGGTCTTTCATTGAAAAACACTTGTTCAAATAACTCTTCACATCGTTAAGCATTTTGATGTCATTTCCAATAATCAATATGTCATCCACATACAATTACCGAAGCGTCACCGAGCTCCCACTCACTTTCTTGTAGATGCAAGCTTCAGAGCAATTTGGAACAAATACAAAGCTCTTGATCACTTGATCAAAACGAAGGTTCCAACTCCGAGATGCTTGCTTCAGTCCATAAATGGAACGCTGAAGTTTGCATACTTTATCAGCATCCTTAGGATCGACAAAACCTTCGGGTTGCATCATATACAACTCTTCATAAATGTTGCCATTGAGGAACGCAGTCTTGACATCCATCTGCCATATTTCATAATCATGAAACGCAGCAATTGCTAATAAAATCCGAATGGACTTAAACATCGCTACGGGAGAGAAAGTCTCATCGTAGTCAACACCTTGAACTTGTCGAAAACCTTTTGCAACAAGCCGTGCTTTATAGACGGTAACATTACCATCCGCGTCCGTTTTCTTCTTGAATATCCATTTGCACTCAATGGACTTTCGGTCGCTAGGAGGGTCCACCAAAGTCCATACTTGGTTTTCGCTCATGGATCCCAATTCGGATTTCATGGCTTCCAGCCATTTCTCAGAGTCTGGGCTCATCATCGCTTCCTCATAGTTCGTAGGTTCACTGTCTTCTACTAACAAGACAAAGACGAAGTTCCGTACCACTCGGGAGGGGCACGACCTTGTCGACTGCGACGCTCGATAGACATCGTCTGAAGCTTCATGATCCTTGTCATTAGCTTCCTCTATTGTTGGTGCGGTGCGGCCTTTGGAACAATTTCAGGTTGCGCTACTCTCCAATTCAAGAGAAGGTTCAATAACCTCGTCAGCTCTACTTTCCTCCCACTCACTTCTTTCGAGAGAAACTCCTTCTCAAGAAAGGAACCGTTCTTTGACAAACACTTTGCCTTCGGTTACGTGATAGAAGGTATACCCAATAGTTTCCTTAGGGTATCCTATGAAGACGCATTTCTCGCTTTGGGTTCGAGCTTGTCGGCATCAACTTCTTGACGTAAGCCGCATCCCCAAACTTTAAGAAACGACAACTTAGGTTTAGCACCAAACCACAGTTCATACGTATCGTCTCAACAGATTTAGATGGAGCCCTATTTAAAGTGAATGCAGGTTTCTAATGCATAAACCCAAAATGATAACGGCAAATCAGTAAGACATCATTAATCGGACCATATCTAATAGGGTTCGATTCCGGCTCAGACACACCATTGCTTTGTGGTGTTCGGGTGGCGTGAGTTGTGAAAGCGATTCCACTTGCTTTAAGATGCGTGAGAAAATCATAACTCAAATATTCACCTCCACGATCGGATCGTAGAAACTTAATCTTTACATTACGATGGTTCTCCACTTCATTGAAATTCCTTGAACTTTTCAAACGTTTTAGATTTATGTTTCATTAAATAGATATACCCATATCTACTTAAGTCATCGGTAAAAGTGAGGAAATAGCGATATCCACCGCGTCGAAATACTCATCGGTCGCATACATCGGTATGTATGATTTCCAACAAGTCCGTTGCTCGCTCCATCATTAGGAGAACGGGTTTTGATCATCTTGCCCATGAGGCATGGTTCGCATGTGTCAAATGATTCAAAATCAAGAGACTCAAAAGTCCATCGAATGGAGTTTCTTCATGCGCTTTACACCAATATGACCTAGACGCGATTACCACAAATAAGTAGTATTATCACTATCTACTTTGCATCTCTTAGCCTCAATGTTATGGATGTGTGTTTCATCCCTTCGAGATTTAGAATAAATAAACCATTCACAAGAGGTGCATGACCATAAAAGATGTTACTCATATAAATAGAACAACCATTATTCTCGATTTAAATGAATAACTGTCTTGCAATAAACACGATCCGAAATGATGTTCATGCTCAACGCAGGCACATAATAACATTTATTAAGGTTTAAAACTAATCCGAAGGTAAAACTAAGGAGAGCGTGCTGACGACGGCCATCACATCAACTCTTGATCCGTTGCCAACGCGCATCGTCACCTCATCCCTCGCAAGCCGTCTATTCCGTAGCTCTGTTTGAGTTACAAATATTAGCAACCGGTATCAAATACCCAGCACTAGCGAGGGCTAGTAAGGAAAACATCAATAACATGTATATCAAATATACCTTTGATGGTGCCAGCCTTCTTGTCCGCTAAGTACTTGGACGATTGCGCTTCGATGACCCTTGTCCTTGCAATAGAAGCACTCGATGTCCGGCTTAGGACCAGACTTGAGCTTCTTCTCAAGAGGAGCATTAAACTTGCCGCCCTTCTTGAAGGGCTTCTTAGCTCCTTAACTTTCTTAAAGGAGGGTTGTTGACCATCAACACATGATTATCCTTCTTGATGTCCACCTCCGCAGCCTTGACTTTGCGAAGAGCTCGGTGATCGTATCGATGGAGCCAATCTGATTATGAGTCACTACAAAACTTTTGTAGCTGGGAGGAGTGATTGCGAACCTGTCAATCTTGAGCTCCTCCGGAATCGTGCATTCCAGTTGCTCAAGGCGTTGAGTGTAGCCCGACATCTTTATGGAGTGCTCACTAGAACTCCTTCCTCCATCTTGCGGTTAAAGAACTTCTGGAGATCTCATATCTCTCAGAACGGGCTTGAGTCTGAAACATGGTTTTCAGCTCCTCGAGAATCTCAAAGGGCCCGGGATAGGTTTCAAAACGATTTTAAAGTTTCGGTTCCATAGCAAACAACATGGTGCTCTTATTCACACCATAATCATCTTTGCGCGACTGATAGACAGCTTTCTCATCGGTACGCCTTGATTCTTGAGGGTCACCTAATGCTTTCCCAAGGACATAGTCCTTTTGACCGCTAGACAGGATGATTCTTAGATTGCGGAACCAATTGGTGAAGTTAGACCCGTTGTTTCTAAGCTTTTCCTTCTCAGCAAAAACGTTGAAGTTGAAGTTGGACTTGGCCATGTGATCTACATTATTTGCAAGTACAATTTAGACTATGTTCATGATAAATAGTTCAACTTAATCAAATTACTAGATGAACTCCCACTAAATTCAACATCCCTCAAGTTGTTTAGTGAACACGATCCAAATTCACCACACCTAATCCGATCATCACGAGAAGAGATGTGATTTCAATGGTGGACAACAAAGTGTCCATCATATCATTCATATGACTCATGCTTAACCTTTCGGTTCTTGTGTTCCGAGGCCATGTCTGTACATGCTAGGCTCGTCAAGCTAGACCCAAGTATTTACGCGTGTTCAAAAACTGGCTTGCACCCGTTGTATGTGAGCGTAGAGTCTATAGCACCCGATCATCATGTGATGCTTGGACACGACGAACTTTCACAACGGTGCATACTTGGGGAGAACACAGTTTTTATCTTGATCTTTAAGTGAGGAATCATCTTATAATGCTACCGTCGCGATCTAAGCATAATAAGATACATAAAAGGATAAACATCACATGCATATAACTTTATGTGACATGGTATAGCCAATCTTCGCGCAATGATCTCCATCTTGTGCGTTCCGGCATGATCTCCATCACTCCACCATGATTGCCTCCACCACGAATAGCAACTACAACTATTGCTAACTACTTAGCGATAAAGTAAAGCTATTACATGGCGTATAAGAAGTTGACTCATGGTCATACACAATTATAAAGACAACCATATGGCTCGCCGGTTGTGTACTCATCGACATGCAAGTCGTGAAACATTACAAAACATGATCATCGTACAATATACACATCACATCTTGGGCCATACCATATCACAGAACACTCCTGCAAAAACAAGTTAGACGCCTCTACTTTGTTGTTGCATGTTTTACGTGGCTTATGGGAGTAGATGCTAAGAACGATTCTTACCTACGGAAAGCCACAACGGTGATATTATGGTTGCCAAACTCGGTGTTAATCCCATGACAACTATAGTGAGAGAACGACATCCACCGGCCGCATGTGGAACAAGCCACCGCGTCAAGTGCGGGCCGGTCTCATGACGGCGTCGCGTAAGGTTGGCTGGACCGCTTCAATCTCACTATCGCGTCATAAGAAGAACACAAACAAGAGGCTTGCAACAGAAAACATCAACGCCGCAACAACCATGTTGCGTTCTACTCGTGAAACACATCTACGCATAGATCTAGCTCGATACCCTTTGAAGGGTTTGGCGGCATACTAAATCAAAATTTTCTACGGATGCGAGCAGAGGAAAGCCAAGATCTAATCTAGGAGATGCAATCAACGAGAGATTGGATTAGATCTTCATACCCTTGAAGATTCGCCGCGTGAGCGTTAAATCGAGCGTGGGTGATGTAGTCGTATTCGCTTCTCCTCCTCCTCGCGATCCGATCTAGCACCACAAGTGGCGGTGCCTCCGTGAGATGCACACGTGCAGCACCTCGACGTCTCCTCCTTCCTCGGACCAGCAATTAAGGTGGAGAGATAGATTGGATCTACAACACAACAACGTGGTATATATGGTGGAGAATTTCTGCTGCAGGGCTTCGCCTACAAACAGTCGGGAGGAAGAGAGGAAGGCAGCAAGGCAACTAGGGTTGGAGGCAAGGTGTGTGGGGGAGGGGGCGCACCAGCCCTCTATTTATAGAGGGGGGGGCAGCCCTTTCCCCTCCTCCAAGCCTTGGGCCGGCGGCCAAGGGAGGGAGGAGTGGGGGGCAAGGACTCTCCCCTCTTCTAGAAACCCTATCTCTAGTTTAAACGATTTTAAACCCTATAGGATCGGCTGGGCCCTATGGGGCCTTGTGCCCCTGGCCCAATGCGGCCAGGACACTCCCTCATAGGCCCATTACCCCTCCCGGAAGGTGGGGACACGTTGGTCCCCTTCCGGAAGGTTCTAGAAGCTTCCGGTACAATAACTTGGAACAATTCCGAACTCCAAAAACTGCCTTTGCCTTATATGAATCTTATTCTCGGACCACTCGGAACCTCTCGAGATGTCCGGATACCATCCGAGACTCGAACAAAAACTCATAAACCAATTATCCAATCTATCCTAGCGTCGAGACACGTTAAGTGTGTGACCTGCGGGTTCGAGAATATGCGACATGATCTTCTATCAATAATCAACAGGGTGCAGGAACCCATATTGACTCCCACACATTCATCGATGATCATATCGGATGAACCACGATGCCAGGATTCAATCAATCCCATATATATATTCCCTTCGTCTCGCGATATTTTACTTGCCCGAGATTTGATCGTCGGTACCGTCATACCTAGTTCAATCTCGTTCACAGCAAGTACTTTACTCGTTCCATAATCCGATATCACTTTGTGATTAACTCCTTAACCACATGCTTGCAAGCGGTGTTGATATCGATTACCGAGTGGGCCCGAAGTATATCTCTCCGACTTGGGAGGGACAAATTCCATCTCGATACATACAACCCAACAGATACTTTCCGATCACCTGAGAGACACCTTTATGATCACCCTCTCATAGGATGACGTTTGATGACCTCAAAGCTTTCTTCCGATACCAGGAAGTTGTATTATCTCATGGTCTAAGGAATACAATATTTGACATAGGAAAAGCTTCGCAAAGATGAACACGATGATATGATCTAATTGCTTCGCTTAGTTTGGGTTTGTCCACCATATCATTCTCCAATGATATGATCTCATTATCAATTGACAACTCATGTCTATGGTTAGGAAACCTTAACCATCATTGATCAATGAGCTAGTCCATAGAGGCGTACTAGGGACACGGTGTTGTTCACAAACCACACAAGTATTAAAGTTTCCGCTTAATACAATTCTAGCATGGAATATAAACTTTATCATGAACAAGAATTATAATAATAACATCTTTATTATTGCCTCTAGGGCATAATTCCAACATGTACAAGATCGGATGTGACACATGTTATTAGTTTGACTAGCATATACCGATCTGATCCAGGTTCGGAACACTGGATAGCGGTCAAGAATATCCTTAAGTACTTAAGAAGGACAAAGGATATGTTTCTCGTGTACGGAGGTGAAGAAGAGTTTGCCGCTAAGTGTTATGTCGACGCTAGCTTTGACACCGATCCTGATGACTCTAAGTCTCAATACGGATACGTATTTCTCATGAATGGAGCAAAATTTAGTTGTAGGAGCTAAAAAAAAACCGTGGTGGCGGGATCAACAACGGAGGTGGAATATGTTGCTTCTTCAGAAGCAGCACCGAAAGCAGTTTGGATGAAGGAGTTCATAACGTAACTGGGTGTGGTTCCAAGTGCATTGGACCCAAAGGTGATCTATTGTGACAACAATGGAGCCATATTCAACTCCAAAGAACCAAGGTCTCACAAGAATTCCAAGCAGACTAAGCGCCGGTTTCACTCCATTCGCGAGCATGTCAAGGATGGAGATATAAATATTTGTAAAGTACACACAGATCTAAATCTGTGGAAGATCCATTGACTAAAACTCTCCCAGAGCAAAACATTAATATGCCGATTCATCTAGGGTTTTTGCCTCGGGGGATTCTTATAGGCGAAAGGGCAAGGCGAGGAGGCAGCCAGGGGGCCCACACCCTGTTGTGGCGCCACCAGGGGATACCCGCGCCACCATAGGGTGTGCCCACCCTGGTGCCCTAGTCTGTCTCTGCTTCTAATTTCCGTATTGCTCCGGAAAAAAATAGGCAGATTGGCTTTTCTCCCGTCCAATCCCGAGAATATTCTTTTTTTGCTTTTTTGAAACCAAAATCAGCAGAAAACAGGAAACTAGCACT
The DNA here is from genome assembly GCA_030063025.1 of Avena longiglumis. Lineage (NCBI taxonomy): Eukaryota > Viridiplantae > Streptophyta > Magnoliopsida > Poales > Poaceae > Avena > Avena longiglumis. The sequence goes on along the minus strand of CP125974.1, from coordinate 182,897,590 downwards.
ACGACATCTTGTCAATAGGTTAGTTACAGAAAGTGCATAAAAACACCTCAATGTGTAGACAAAACATAGCAAAGTTGATACTAAACAAGCATGGAGCATAAAAATTTATAGATACGTTTACGACGTATATGTGGTGACCCAGCATACCACTGCACGTTGTAGTATACTATAGTCATGGACATAACACTCACGGAGTACCATTCCGCAAATATTACATCCTCAGAGTGGTACAATAGAAACAAAGCGGGTCCGTGGCATACATTATCATTATTACAACCAGAAATTACATGACGACTTTGAGATCCTCCTAGGTCCATAGAGGTATCCCGCTGACTCAGGGCTAAACTATAATAACTCGGAGAATAGAATAAAGAAGCAACTAAGGTTTATGAGATTTAATATAGATAGAGGATAGAGATCTATGCTACTGGACTAGATCACTATATATGCTACATCTACACTTCAGATACGTCGGTCTCCATTCCATAGATGTTTTCGTAATTGTTCCCTTCGATGCTTTCAGATACTTCTGGTTCTTCATAGCGGAATTCTGCTTGGTCTTCAATTGGATATAGTATTTCCTCTTCCTGACCGTTTAATGTCTTGAGAATCTAGCAAGGGTTAAGAAGATACGTTGAGTACGAGCGTACTCAACAAGTTCACTAAAAAGGAGTGTTTGATGCACTATATCTATAGCCACAGACCATAGGTCGTAGGCAATGCAGGTTTTCGTAAACATTTCTTCAAAGGTTGCTTTTATTCTGAAAAGCTATGTCCGTTAGCCTTCACAGGTTTACCAGAACTTTCATGGAGTTCCTTTCCCGCCGCATTCGCAGATCCTTTCCGGAACAGGGAGTAACAAGTTATAGTTTTTACACTCTGCAGAGGTGTGTCACTTTACCCATGAGAGATCAAATCCTTGATGCACAATCGGGCGAATCTTTCACGTCCACACTTCCTATGGTGTGGGGCCTAGTAGATGATCCAAGCCAATCACTGTCCTTCTCCGCGACCCCGCATACACCGCAATTGTTGTATGTCCAAACTCAAGGTAGACCTTTCCCCGTATAAAACGGCTATACCTTAGTTGGATACATACAACAACCATTAACACTAGAAATTTGTCTTTTGTAAGTCCAGATCCACGGTAGACCTTTCCCCGTATAAAACGGCTATACCCACGATCTGCAACTCACAAATGCCCAGAACAGTGTCCAATGCATGCGAAAGGGAGCCGATCCAGCTGACTTCTCCATCCCATTCCAAATCTCATGCTTAACGCGTAATATACGGCGCAAGAATCACTGGCGACATTGGTTGTTAAGTCCTAGGTATTATGTTCCTTTACCACCGGAACTTTCATATTAGGTTATTACCTCATGGTAAATAACCTATAATCATATTATTATGAAAATAGTGTTTTCTGACCTTTTTGAAATGCAGGTGATGACAACACTGGATTTGCAAAATACTTTACAGAAAATAATCAAAGGACATGAGCAAGTGTGAACTTGCCTTGATATAGCGAAGTATTGTAGTCGAATGTCTCGACTTGACCCTGGACCTCGGGTTCTACAAAAATATCATCATTGTCTGGTAAGGACAGTGTTTAAAGAAACAATATGCTGTTATGCATAAGTAATGAGATGCACAATGCAAAGTCCTCAGTAATTGTTTAATTATTACAAGTGAGATATATTTATATGATTTGCTTAAGATTTGCTTTATTTTAAGTTTACTTCATAAAAAGGTATAGTTGCTAGGACTCTATGATAAACATATAAAATATGAAAAGTAAGGTACAAATACAATACCATTCTAAGGTTCAATGATATTATGTAATTATTACAAGGTTTATGTTTTAAGTTGTTATGGCTTTAAAGAAATGGTATATTGTTTCTTTTGAAGTGGCAAAAAGAATATCATTTGAAGAAAATATTCTTTATGTTAAGTTATCAACTCTGAAGATTAATAGGATTGAAGCTATGGTTTTGTAATAAGGTTTAATTGATCTTGAGTCATTATATATCTAGCTTAGGGTATATCAGACCAAAGTAAACTATAAAAAATGTAATTGGATTTGAGATATAACATTTGTAGCATTATCAACTATTAGGGTTTTTTTAAGCTTAAACAAAGATGAAATTTTATAATTATGGAACTTTGTTTTAAAGATTTAAATTTAGTATGTGTAATATTTATAGACTATACTATGAGATTTTTATTTATAAAGAAAAATAGGTGGATTATATTATAATTTATTTAGTGAATTTCAAGTTTGTTAAATATGATTAATGAATTGTTAATGATTTGCAAATAATAACTTTGTAAATCCTTAACTTATAGTTAGTTGAAGATTTTAAAAGAATATTATAAAGTTAATTGTTTACACTTGGATTATATCCCTAAATTATGATTATAGGTTTAAACTACTTAGATTCAAAAGATTATGTTTTGAGTAAGATCATTTCTTACTTAGGAAAGAATTTAACATAATTAACAAAACAACTATTTTATTTTAATAATTTATATAATTGAAGTTATATGATCTAGGAACTTTAAAATGTTTTTATAATAATATTCTTAGTATTATTCTAGTAAATATACTTTTTGAAATCCTAAAAATTATTTATTTTTAGGCATTATCTTTATTTTTTTAAAAAAATCTTAATTATTTAATATCTTTGAATATTTATTTTAAATTTTATTTGTAAAATTTTAAGTTAGTATTTTAATGAGGTAAGAGATTTCTTTTTTATTCATCAAAATGATTTTTATTTATTTTTAGGAATTTTTCTAAATTTATTTTTCATTTAGATGTTTAAGGGTGTTAATATTTGGTTGCACTTTGTTTCACTTAAATAAGTAGTATTATATTTTTCTTAAGTAGATATTATTTTAATAAACATTTTGAGGTATTAAATATATTTTTAGGATTTTTCTACCTTTTTTTGGAAATTGAAATGTATAGAGGGTATTTTGGTGATTTCCTTTACTCTTTTATTCTTATTTTTTAGCATTTCCTAAACAAACTAAATTTGGCACATTGGCCCATCTAATCCAACCCGGCCCAATTGGGCTTGGGGTCAAACCCCAGCCCCGGCCCCAACTCACACCCTCATCTCACAAAACGCACACGCACGCGACCCATCTCTGTCTCTCCCCTTCCTCTACCTCACACGCATGCGCCGTCGCCGCTACTCCGGCTGTCGCTGGTGGCAACCGACGTAGCCGCTCACCGGCGCTGCCTCGCCACCTCCTCCTATGCTCTATCCCCACCAGCGCCCCCTCTCTCTGTTCCCAACCGCGACGCCCTGGCTAACCCTAGGTCTCTGTCCTAGCTCCGCCGCTGCGGATATGCCTTGATGCTCCTTCTGTCGGCGTGGCTCCGCCCCTTTATCCTACTCTATTGAATCCTTCTATTACTCCTATCCCTATTCGGTGGGACGGCGGTGCTCAACCGCAACCCCGATGCCCCCTGGTTCACGGTGGCTTTGATATGATGTAGAGGATGGTGTCAGTTGTGTTGGTTTGCAGATTCCAGCGGTATGGCTTGGCGTAGTGCAGAGCAAGGCGATCTTTGTGCCGCCGTGCCGCAGGTGGATGGGGTGATGGTGTTTGTGCACGGTGAAGTCCTCCCCGTGTGTGCGTCGTTGTGGTCACGCGAGCCCTGCCTCACCACACTACGGTGGTTGTGCCTCGTGCACCAGGTACACGCCCAGATGTTTATATTCCTTCCCCTCTTCCTTTCTCTCAAACCTCTCTATCACATTATTTTGTGCCGGTGTATATACATGGTGATGGATGGATATCAAGTTTTCTAGTGGCTTAGTAGTGTTGTAGATCAATCTTGTTTTGTGGATCTTGCTGTGGAATTTGTGTTAAGTTTAAGTGGTGGTTTGCTGGACATATATCAGATTGTGATGTTGGTTAGATGGGCATTAAGGTGATGTTTGTTGTGGTTGATCATGTGCTAGTGGCTTGGTATTGAATTATGATTAGTAGATCTATTGGTGTTTGATCTGTGGAAATACATATTTGAATCTTGCAGAGATGCTCTAACCCGTTCCCTAACAGTGTGCAATTTCAGTTAACCTGTTAACTGAATATCTAGGCTAGCTGATAAGCTATGTTTTTGATAGATTCCCAACTTGTGTCTGTGCTTGGTAGAGAATATATTCAGCTAATGGCTTAGCTGAATCCTGGTTGTGTTGATTAGAAAAATGATTTGTTCTTTTATTTGATATGATTCCTAGTGACCAACACTAAGAAAATGATTTGGCTTACAGGTATAATTGCATGTGAAACAGTGGATGATTTAGTTAATGTGAATGGTGACTTTTTCCAATATGGTCCTGCTATTGTGATGCCTCCTTGGAGTGTACACAATAGCCTGATCATTCAGCATGATTAGTTGTCATTTGTACAATGAAGCAATTTATGGATCTGATTCCTAGAACTTTTACTAGGAAAATGATTATTGTTAATTGAGTTGCTATTGTTGCTAGAGAGAAAACTTATGTAATATGGCTATGCTGTTGTGGAACCTCCTTGAGAGTGAGCATAAAATCATAGATCATTTACATGTTCTGTTATACTTTTATTTATCAGAATGTTGGTCTATGTTCTTGCCAATGATACCAAGTCAGAGGCTTTACTTGTGTTGCACATGATCATATATCATTTTTGCCTTGCAACTGATTTGGCTAATGTCTAACTACTGTCATTAAGGCAGTATCTTATGATTCCTAGATGTATCTATCTAGGAAAATGATTATGTGGTGCTATCCTCTTGTGTTGTGTGGATTCACTAGTGAGATGCCACTGTGATGCCTCCATTAGGATGGAACACAGTGGTTTCACCTTATGGATCGTTTAAAATTTGTCAAGTAGAGTGTGGAAAAAAGGATACCATCTAGTTTGTATGATCTAGATGCACCACCCTACTATTTGATCTTGGTCCATGATGCACAAGGCTGAGGCTAAACTCTTAGAGAGATAAGAACAGATAATTTGTTGGATTTTAACAGCTCTAGGATGAACTAGTGTAGCACTTCTACACTATACTGAGAGCTTACCATTACCCAAAATCCATCTTGGGAAAAGGAAATAGGAGAACAATTGATATTAAATATTTTGGATGTCTTAGAGAGGAATAGCAACCTGATGTTGAGCAATATATACTGATGCTTGGTGTGTATTAAATTGATCTTGAGTAGCTCTTCCTGATGTTGTGGTTTTGATCTTGTTGACCTTCTCATCCCTTATCTGCTACTGGCCTCCTTCTTGATATTCTCCTCCTCCTGATATTATTTGATCCTGACCTACATCTGGATGGCTTATTGAAGCAACCAGATTGCTAGGAGTACAGAATTGAAACTAGGGTGGTTGATCTGTGTTGGTTGTATTGGTTGTTTCTTACTATGGTGAAGAATTGAATGTGTGTTCTTGAGAAGAACATGCAATGTGAATAAAACTGGATGGTTGTGGTTATGAAATGGTTTGGAAGGAAACTAGAGCAGTGTTTGCTCTGTTGCTACGGTTGTGTACTTATCCTTCTCACACATCATCCTCTATGTTGACAACACATAGGCATGCATGTGGTGTAAGCTGTGTGTGAGCTTGCCTCACCCAAATGGATCAGATCAATTAAAAGGCTTGATATTTTCTGATGATTTGACCTTTACTATTTACTTGCTTGGTGAAATTTGCCCCATTTATGTCAATGATGTTGTGCTGAGACAAGTGATACTGATAAGAACAGATATTGTTTTGGTGAAATTTGCCCCTGCTCAATAAGGCTCTATGATGTAATGAACAGTGCAACTCACTGTTAGACTGAGAGCACTAACCCCAATCCCAATCTTTTATTTCTTTTTGTCTTTCTTTACAGGTAACAAGAAGGAGTATAGGAACATCAATACTAGATAGGAATTTAGTTGTAGATGTTTTTCTTTTTATCCCTTGTTGTAATTTCCTTTTCTATCAAGAAATTATGTAAGGATATTATAATGCATTTGTTTATCTTATTATAATTGTATTCATCTCTTATTATTCCTTTATTGTATAATGTAATTTATGTATATATTCTTTTAATAAAGAATTCTTCTGTTTGTTTAATTATTGTAATTCATTTTCCATTTTCTTTATTCACTTATTTGTTTCATTGTAATATTCCTTTATTCTTTTATTGTAAAAGAACATTGTAATGTTGGATTTTAATAATCTTTATACTTTTATTTATAATACTTTCATTTGTATTATTGTGAATAATTATTTATAAGTCAAATTTGTCCCCTCATAACTCTAGAAAACAATAGAGGTCATGTCAAATTTCATCTCACTCCCCTTCTGATGACACTAAACCTAATTCATCAGAGTGAGAATTCTGATCACTCTAGTCTTTTAATTTGGCGGAAAATTTACCCAGATTTTCAGATGCATGCATACAGATGCACAAAATCCTAAATCTACCCTTTGTTTAGTCCTAAATGCTGGGATGGTACAATATCACTCCCCTACAACGTCATCCTCGGCTACCCTGCATTGGCCAAGTTTATGGTAGCCACTCACCACACCTACAACATCCTCAAGATGCCCGAAGGAAATGGCAGAATCATCACGGTCTGCTGCGATGAGATGGAGGCCTTGCGCTCCCTCGAGCATGTCTACAAGGCGGCAGCCACTGCCCACCCCGAGGACGTGGAGGCACTGGACTGCGTCGGGGGCTCGGTGAATGATGACCCACAAGTATAGGGGATCGCAACAGTCTTCACGGGTAGTATTACCCAATTTATTGATTCGACACAAGGGGATCCAAAGAATACTTGCAAGCCTTAACAACTGAGTTATCAGTTCAGCTGCACCTGGAAATAGTTCTTGCTAACAGAAGTTTATCAGTAGCAACAGTTTGTAGTAGCAACAGAAGCAGTAAAATAGGAGCAATAGTAACAATAACGGTAACAGTAGGATTCGAGTGCGGTAGGCATAGGGATGGATGGACGGGCGTTGCATGGACGAGTCTAAACATGTAACTTCAAGAACTAGGGCATTACAGGTAAATAATAATAAGCATCCAAGTACTAAACAATCCTAGGCATGTGCTCCAAATATAGTCATACGTGCTCGCAATGAGAACTTGCACAACATCTTCTGCCGAGCCAGCCCGTGGCAGCGGGGCCTCTAGGTAACTATTGGCAATTAAGGTGCTCCTTTTAATAGAGCACCGGAGAAAAGCATTAACACTCCATGAACACATGTGATCCTCACACCACAGCCATCCCCTCCGGTTGTCCCAATTATTGTCACTTTGGGGCCTTTGGATCCGGACAATGATATGTGTACACAACTTACAGATAAGATCACAAACAATACTATCATAATGATTCAATAATAAGTTCATATCTGATATCATGGCACTCGGGCCCTAGTGACAAGCATTAAGCACAACAAGTTGCAACAAAGTCAAATAGCACTAATAGAGATACTAGGCACTATGCCCTAACAGATCTTATTCGATTACATGATAGAACTCATCCAATACCCATCCCCAAGCCTACAGTGGGGGATTACTCACTCATGGATGAGGGAAACATCGGTGGTTGATGGAGATGCGTTGGTGATGACGATGGCGATGATCCTCTCCAAATTCCCTGTCCCGGCAGGGTGCCAGAACGGACTTTCTGGATCCGAATCTTGGTTTCTGGTGGCGGCGGCGGAGCGGAACTCTTTCTAGAAAACTATCAAACACCCCTCGGTTTTTAGGTCGAAAGGCAACTTATAGGCGCAGAGGGAGGCCGAGGAGGTGCATGGGGTGGCCGCACCCCCTCCAGGCGCGGGGTCAGGTGGGCCCGCGCCTGGGGTGGTTCTGGGCCCCCTAGGCCTCCCCTCCGTCTCGTCTTCTGGCTCTGTGGATCTTCTGGTGAAATATATTTTTTGGCATATTTTCCGGGATTTTTCCTGATAGTTCATTTTCTGCACAAAAACAAGACACCAAGGTAATTCTGCTGAAAACGGCGTCAGTCCATGTTAGTTGTATCCAAATCACACAAGTTTAGAGAAGAAACAATAGCAAAGTGTTCGAGAAAGTAGATACGTTTTGGACGTATCAACTCCCCCCAAGCTTAGCTTATTGCTTGTCCTCAAGCAATTCAGTTGAAAACTGAGTGCGATAAAAGAACTTTCATGAACACTTTGCTTCATATGATGTAAATATTCTCAGCACTGGAGTAGATGCTTAGACAATTCATAATAAGGAGTATGCAACTAAGTCTACTCAATAGTCATTGCAAGCTATGAAGAGAAACCAACTCAATAATAATAAGTAGCATGAAACATAAACATAAGCAACATTGCAATGCTCATAATAAGGTATAATAGAGTGGTATCTCGCTTGTCTTTGTTTGAAGAGCATAATATAAATGCCAAGGCACCTCTGAAGTTCACATGAAGACTAGAAGTAAAGATATCAGAGATACAAGCATCAAAGTCATGACATAATTAACCAAGTTTTGGAACAAACACAAAAATGACAACTATGCTCTCAAGAAGGTGCTCATAGAATAAGTGGTGACTCAACAAGGTTGTGAAAACGGTTTTGTGAGGTTTGAAAGGCTTCCCAATGCTGAAAGGAAGGTACTAATTAGCTTTGAGCTCTCATTGCCCCTATCATAGGCATCTTCAAGTGGTTAAGGTGAAAGTGAGGTCCACTCTGAATCATATGCTTGACAGACCATAGACTGGAAATCCCAAGCCCCTTGAGTACGAGGGTCGCTCCACATGCTACTCAACTTTGGTCACCTGAAAGTTCTTGTCATTTTAAATACATGCATATCATCGAGAACCGCCAATGGGGTACCCCTTGCACATGGTACAAGAGCTTTCCCATAACCAAAATGACAAGGTAAGCAGACAATGAGCATCTCAGCAATCTTTTTATTTACCCTATGCATAGCTTTTTATTTAGGACACTTCATAGATGCTCATTATAGTGATGATGCAAGTTTCCACCATGATTAGGCATGGCTTAGGCTAGCGGCCCAGGCGTTTCTCTAACACACTGTATAAACTCCATGAACTCACAACCTCCCCTTTTATTTCACATCGTCGACATCCGTAAACAAAAGATCAAGGAATCAACTGGATGAGGTATCCAAAAAGTGTTGAAAGCGTTCTCCGTGGTAGCACGGTTCTGCTGACTCCCATTATATAATTAGCAAGCATATAACTTTCATGGACTAGTCATAATGGTTCAGAATTATTAAGCGCAAGGAATAAAGTGTGCCATCAAGTTCGTGAGAGCTTTACTAACTAACTTTCTCAAAATAGACAAACATTTTATTTTGAAAGAAAACACGGCATATGGAATATGCACTAAAATAGCAAATGATGCTAATAGGTAGGTATGGTGGACACAGTTGGCAATATTGGTTTTGGGGAGTTGGAAGCACAGGTAGAGCACATACTCAGTGCAAGTGAAGGCTAGCAATAGAGAGGGAGCGACAAACGAGAGAACAATAGCTATCATAATCATGCTTGTAACAAAACAAGACTAACTATGGCATGAAAGTGATACAAGAACTCTGACGCAAAATAAATCACCGAGGCTTACTGACTATTGATTAGTCATATGCATGCGTGAGCATGTGCCAAGTCGACTCACATGAATAGTCAGAGGAGGATACCACAATGTCATACCAAAGTATGAATAAAACAATGCAAGCAAACATTTATATGACATGCTACAAACTATTAGCAAGATGGAGCTAATCATAGACAAGCAAGAACTACTAAGCATCCATAATGACATACACCTTACACAATCAGGCTAAGCATGCTCACAATGATGAGTATATGTACAAAAATGAAATAAATAGAGTTCGTTACCAGCCTCTTACCACACCTCGAGTTGTCTTAATCTTCATTATTGCCCTTCACTTGTGTGACTTGAATAATAACATGAAACCAAAACCCACTGAGGACGGCTGAACCCTGCAAAGAACTCACAAAACCAAATAAGAACAACAAATTTTTTGGTGTTTTCAATTTTTTTTAGAAGGCAAACAACACAAAACCAAACGAAGCAAAAGAAAACCAAAACAAAAACTAATACGCTCCTAGAACAACACTAAAGGAAATATGCCCTAGAGGCAATCATAGAGATGATTATATTTCTTATGTATCCATGAGTTATTGTAATGTTCCTTGAATATCCATATCAGGCAACTTGTATTGATTGGCAATTATGTGAATTGTTTATGAAACTCTTTACTTGTATGGTTATTTAATAGTTGTCCCTAGTCGGAGTTCATATGAGGACACATGTGAATATTAGACTAGCACATCGATTGGTTGATGACTATGTTTCGCAAGTCATAGACATGGAGATATCAAACCAATGATGTGGACACATGTTATGAATATGGGGTTGGACTGACCCAACTTGAGACTGGCAATTAGTTGCAGCTCTCTCTCTATACATCGTGTACGTTTTGTCCTTAGACCTGAGATTGTCGCATGTACTTGAGATGTGGATCGACATACTTTGGGGCTATCAGAAGCTACTCCGTAACTGGGTAGTTATAAAGGTAGTTTTCGGGTTTGTTCTGAAGCATGCTGCAAGGCATGGTCAATCAAGATGGGATTTGCCCCTCTCTACTTAAGAGAGATATCTCTAGGCCCCTCGAGTGATCAGATCCAGAAATGCATGGCCGTGCTACATATGGTTAAGAGTTAACCTAGTAAAGGGATTCCGAATCACAGTATCGAGAAAGGGAGGTCAGCTTGGAGCTAGACCAAATATCGTGAGGCAAAGGGAAAGACATGTACTAAACCTTGTGATGGTTCGTCCGATATGATCTTTGTATGCGTTTAGGAGTTGGCACATCTTGCTAGAGGTCGCTACCAACTATCGACATAATAAGTGTATTTGTGTCATGTCTATACGTATATGAACTTATAGGGTCACACACTTAAGGGGCTGGAATCCTAATGAGGATTGGATCTGAATTAGACCAGGCTTAGGCTACTAATGGGCTGCTAATGTAGAAGCCCACTAGGGACGCCTATATAAGAGAGGGTGGGGCGTGTTGACCAGGGTTAGACCATTCCAATCAGCCGCCACTCCTCACGCATGTGTTGCACGCGCGGACCTAGCAGTCCGGCGTCTAACGCTTCCACCCTGTACGTGTGGATACCTCGGAGGTGATGCATCTTTAGAGCTTGGACGAGCCGCGCAAGGGAAGCTGCTCGTGGGACGAGAATGAGGAGGAGACGTAGATCGTCTGCACTGTCTCGACGCGCTTCATCAAGTTCCGCAATTGCGCGTCTAGTGGTAATCCCGTGATCTATGACAACAGTAATCCTGGTTTACGTGGTAGAAAATTTTGATTTGCGCTAGTGTAGGCTACCCGTTTCCCTTCAATATATTAGTACCACTGAAGGGAAACGGGTAGGCTATACAACTGTGCATGAAACAATAAAAACGAAGTGTCTAGAAAGACCTGAGATTTTTATTGATGAAGAAGGGGATGCCTTGGGCACCCCCAAGCTTTGAAGCTTGTACCTCTCAAATATTTCTTGAGGGGACAAGGGGTGCCCCCCCAAGCTTGAGGTTTTGTCCATTCTTCATCTCATTACATTATTCTCTCTCTACACCTGAAATTTCTCCTTCATCCAAAACTTCACACAATCTTTATTAGCAACATTAGTGTATTCAAAAGATATTATACCTCTGGCAAAGCTTTTGAACATCAATAATTTTCACTAAAAACACAAGATACTGTATAAAATCCTTCAAAAAGGTCAATTCCCCAAAAGAGAACTCAAAGAGGAATCAATAAGAAGCAAATGCAAATAATAGCAGAAATTTGTCAAAACAGACCAACAGGTAGAAACCGATTTTTTAGAACATCTTCTGTTGCTCAAATCAAAAAGTGTTGAACTAACTAAAGTTATATAATATACTAGGGGATTTATTCGTAAATTTTGATCTCAATCCGAGTTACACAGACTCCTCACGAAATTTTATGGTGGAGGACAGAAATCTATTTCGGGACAGCAACTCCCCAAATCTTACTTCCCTCTCATTAGAGGTCATTCTTGGCACAAAAAGCAAACAAAAAGGATAAGGAGAGGTCATTACTAAAGTAATAACTTTCAAGAATCAAGGAAACTCTTGGGTTATATCCCAACAAGTACTTTTCTTTAACGCCTTTAAGTTAGGCACGACGAAGAGCAAAGATTGGAAAGGAGAAAAATAAAAGTGAGCAAGTATAACCACTGTGAAAACATTATTCTGTTCATTAAAATCCTTTTGTTAACAAGGTTGATCAAGTCTTGTTACCAAAACAATCTTATATGAAACAAAACTTTGCAGTCCACAAGGTGATTATGTTACCTCATACTTGATAGCAATGGTCCCAATCATAATAGTTTCAAAATTTTCTTGTGGAATGGGACAATATATTTCTCCAACCTTGATGCTCTCAATATTTTTAATGGAATTCATGCAATAGCTTTTAGCAACCTTCTTGGGGAAATAGACAGTATGCTCTTTGTCATTAATATTGAATGTTACTTTTCCTTGATTGCAATTGATTACAGCACCTGCAGTATTAAGAAAAGGTCTCCCAAGAATAATAGACATATTATCATCTTCAGGCATTTCAAGCACAACAAAATCAGTTAAAACCATGCAATTATGAGCAACTTGAACAGAAACATCCTCACATATACCAATAGGAATATTAGTTGACTTATCAGCCATTTGCAAAGAAATATCAGTTGGTATCAACTTTTCTAGCTAGAGTCTCTTATAGAGAGAAAAAGGCATAACACTAACTCCAGCTCCCAAATCACATAAAGCAGTTCTAACATAATTATTCTTAATGGAGCAAGGAATAGTTGGTATACCTGGATCACCAAGTTTCTTTGGACCTTACCATTGAAGGAATAATTAGCAAGTAGAGTAGAAATCTTCTCATTAGGAATCTTCCTTTTATTAGAGAAAATATCCTTCATATACTTTGAATAAGGAGGCAACTTAATGGCATCAGTCAAAGGAATTTGCAAGAATAAAGGTTTCATCCACTCACAAAACTTGTTGTAGTGTTCTTCCTCCTTTGACTTGTGTTTCTTACCTGGAAAAGGCATAGGTTTCTGCATCCAAGGTTCTCTCTTTACCATGTTTATTAGCAATAAAATCTTCCTTTGTGTACCTAGTGTTCTTAGTGTGCTTATCAAGTTCTTTCTCAACTTCCTCCTTATCAGGAGCACCAATTTTATCATTACCACTCTCAGTTTCGGCATCAGAGACAGATATACTATTAGGATCTACAGCAAGTTCAAGTGGTTCCTCAACTCTCTTATGTTTCTTTTTCTTCCTCTTACGAGGACTACCACTATCTTCACCTTGTTGGGAATCCTGCTCTATTCTTTTAGGGTGTCCTTCAGGATATAAAGGATCTTGAGTAGCTATACCACTCCTAGTTCTAATTCCATAAGCATGTTTATCTCCTGAAGCATTAACTAGCATATCCTTTTGCACCTTAGCAAGTTGATCAAGTTGAGTTTGAACCATTTGAAAGTGTTTACAAAGCATTTTAATATCATTAGAAGTTATTTCCACAATATCTTTCAACTCATGGATAGCTCTAGAGTTTTCCAATAAATGATTCTGAACTTGTTTATTAAAATACCCTTGCTTAACAATAAAAGTGTCAAGTTCCTCTAAACATTGATCAGGAGGCTTACCATAAGGAATATCACCTTCATCAAAGTGTTGGAGAGAGTGTACCTCAATATTAGATGAGTGGGGAATTTGCTTACATAATTCTTCTATAGGAGGTAGATTCTTCACATCTTCAGCTCTAATACCTTTCTCCTTTAGACACTTATTAGCTTCCTTCATTACTTCATCATTTAATGCAATAACTCCCCTCTTCTTTGTTGTTGGTGTTGGAACTGGTTCAGCGACAACTGGTTCAGGAGTAATAGGCTCAGGTGCATTCAGCTCAGTTGAAGTCCAATCATCATAATTCCTGCTTATCTTGGTCATTAATTCTTCAGCATCTGTAGGAGTCCTTTTCCTGAAAACACAATCAGCAAAACTATCTAGGTAGGTCCTATAATCATCAGTTAGTCCATTATAATAAATATCGAGAAGCTCATTCTTAGGTAATGGACATCCAGGATGTGCATGAATCAAGGCATGGAATCTTTTCCATGACTCAGACAATTTCTCTTCTTCTCCCTATTTAAAATCAAAAAGTCTCTGCAAAGCAGCATGTCTAGCACTGAGAGGAAAATATTTCTGGAAGAAAGAAGCAATCAAGCAATCAGGGCTATCAATGGAACCATAAGGTAATATATTAAACCAAGCCCTAGCTTCTCCTTTTAGTGAAAAAGGGAAGATCTTAGCAATAAAGTACTTGCGCATCTTAAAATCATCAGCGAACAAAGCACTCATAGTAGAAAGCTCATTCATATGAGCCACAACACTCTCATTTTCAGTCCCACAAAAAGGTTCTTTCTCAACAATATCTAAATAAGATAAATCAAGAGAGAAATCATAATATTTATCTTTAATATCTATGGGGGAGGTGGCAAACTTAGGATAAGAGGACAACTTAGGCATAATAGTACGTCTAGCAAGGAGACTCTTAATAGCACTGGTACCATGTGTGTTTCGGCACTCTTCAACAAAATCATCAGTGAACTCAATGTAATCATCATTAATATCATAACTCTCACTAGACTCAGGTGAGCTAACAGGTGTAACAGTGTATTCACTAGGAGTTTTGGTATTTCCTAGACTAGCCATAGTAGCATCTAGAAAAGGACCTAATGAACCACTCGCATCAAGCACAGTAGAAGTAACATCATGAGAATCAAAAGCAGTTTCAGACTCAGCAGTAGTAGAGTGTGTGTAGCATGTGTATGTGGTGGTGGTGTGACAAGCTTACTTATAACAGACGGTGAATCAAGAGCAGCAGAGGTGTTTAGGACTGTACCTCTTCTTGTAGTGGATGGTAAAATAGGGAACTTTCCATCACGAGACTTCCCCATGATAAAAGGAGTAGTAGTGAACAATAATAGATTCAAATGAACATACAAATAAAGCTATGCTCTCCGGCAACAGCGCTAGAAAATAGTCTTGATGACCCACAAGTATAGGGAATCGCAACAGTCTTCGCGGGTAGTATTACCCAATTTATTGATTCGACACAAGGGGAGCCAAAGAATACTTGCAAGCCTTAACAACTGAGTTGTCAGTTCACTACACCTGGAAATAGTTCTTGCTCACAGAAGTTTATCAGTAGCAACAGTTTGGAGTAGCAACAGCAAAGCAACAGCAGCAATAGTAATATTAACGGTAACAGTAGGATTCGAGTGCGGTACGCATAGGGATGGATGGATGGGCGTTGCATGGACGAGTCTAAACATGTAACTTCAAGAACTAGGGCATTGCAGGTAAATAATAATAAGCATCCAAGTACTAAACAATCCTAGGCATGTGCTCCAAATATAGTCATACGTGCTCGCAATGAGAACTTGCACAACATCTTCTGTCCAGCCAGCTCGTGGCAGCGGGGCCTCTAGGGAACTACTGGCAATTAAGGTGCTCCTTTTAATAGAGCACCGGAGCAAAGCATTAACACTCCGTGAACACATGTGATCCTCACACCACAACCATCCCATCCGGTTGTCCCAATTATTGTCACTTTGGGGCCTTTGGATCTGGATAATGATATGTGTACACAACTTGCAGATAAGATCACAAACAATACTATCATAATGATTCAATAATATGTTTAGATCTAAGATCATGACACTCGGGCCCTAGTAACAAGTATTAAGCACAAAAAGTTGCAACAAAGTCAAAAAGCACTAATAGAGATACTAGGCACTATGCCCTAACAGATCTTATTTGATTACATGATAGAACTCATCCAATCCCTACCATTCCCAAGCCTACAGCGGGGGATTACTCACTCATGGATGAGGGAAACATCGGTGGTTGATGGAGATGCGTTGGTGATGACGATGGCGATGATTCTCTCCAAATTCCTCGTCCCGGCAGGGTGCCAGAACAGAGTTTTTGGATTCGAATCTTGGTTTCTGGTGGCGGCGGCGGAGCGGAACTCTTTCTGGAAAACTATCGAACCCCCATCGGTTTTTAGGTCGAAAGGCAATTTATAGGCGCAGAGTGAGGCCGAGGAGGTTCCTGGGGTGGCCGCACCCCCTCCAGGCGCGGGGTCAGGTGGGTTCGCGCCTGGGGTGGGTCTGGGTCCCCCAGGCCTCCCCTCCGTCTCTTCTTCTGGCTCCGTGGATCTTCTGGTGAAATATAATTTTTTTGCATATTTTCAGAATTTTCCTGATATTTTATTTTCTGCACAAAAACAAGACACCAAGGTAATTCTGTTGAAAACAGCGTCAGTCTGTGTTAGTTGTATCGAAATCACACAAGTTTAGAGAAGAAACAATAGCAACGTGTTCGAGAAAGTAGATACGTTTTGGACGTATCAGTGAAGCGGAAGCCACTTCATGCGGAGCGGGCTGCTTCCGCTGTCCTCCCCCATGCAAGAAGAACCGGGCCACTGCCGCCCGCCCTCGCGAGCACTGAAGAGGCTCCCAAGAGATGCTTTGACCCGGGGGCTCCTGAATTCTCGGTGGGCTGCACTCAGCGCGCGTACAACACCAGTTGCCTCCTAGAGGGCAGCTAAGCTACCGGTTGAGTAGGAGTTCGAGGCTACGGGGAAGTGGACAAACCTCTCCAAACGGTCTGCCTGACTCCATGGATTTTTGAAGGTGATCCTCGAGAAACTCTCATCCCTTGCAGCCTTATTTCTTGTGAGACCCCGTGCGAGCCACTATGGTGTTGTAATAAGTTTGAACTCCCTATGGTTTCTTGGATCTTGTGCTTCACGCATCTGCTCGACAGAAGCCCGCCACCCACCAGAACCTCCATCGCCTCGCCTTCCTCTACGATCATCCGCACCATGAATCTGATCTTGTAACTTGATGCTCTGATACCACTTGTTAGCAATATACGCGATTAAACCATTGAAGAGAGTAGACGGAGAAGACGACGTTTGGTAACGCAGTTCGGCAAAGCCTATATTTGCAGGGCATGCTTTACGGGCGCTCCTCCCCTGGTACTATAATCAGAGTACTGTCAACGACAAGCCGTCACGGTGTATAGCCACATCAGATCTACAAAACGCCACGCCAGTCCGGAGCCCCACTCACGAGCACCGGACCGTCCCCGAAACTCGATCTTATGTCTAACCTGTCTTGCGTCTCGTCTATTTTGGCTACTCCTGGTGCCTTTATATAATAGGCCAGGCTACAAGTGTTCGACTCAAACACCTAACCCTACCGTGTAGTCCAAGTCTAACTGTAGCATATACATATTCGACACTATTACAACAAAATTGGTGTACTCGGATGTAATTTGCTGCTATACATTCGTATTAGACTGAAAGCATGCTGCCATGCTGGATATATTCGGGCTTGATATGTCTAGACTGAAAACTTTTCTGTCAAGTGGTGTTTCCACCTAGGAGACACCCCGCATGCATGTATGCATTAATGCTTTATACACTACGAATGTGGTTATATAGAAATGTGGATCCTTCGTTCTAGAACTGTATGTTTCGTGCGACACTTGCAGTTCATGTGATGACTGATGTCCATGCATATATTGTTCTTTCTCAATTTAATTTAGCTAGCATCTCATCGGAAATGCACATTTGATCCTATGTGCATATGCTCTCTTTATTAAAAATACTAGATAATACCCCGCGCGTTGCTGCGTGACAACCAACAATTTTTTTAGAGAAATGTAAGAACAAAAAATGTCTTGTTGTACATTTTAATTTAAGCAGGTCATTTCAGCACATGACCAAAAGTATGTAACATGCATATTTTTATGTTCAAACCGAACTGTAGTAAACCAAGTCCCAACCGGCTGCTTTGTAGCATATTAGGTGTGGCTTACACAATTATACAGGGTAGAAAGCTGTTTTGGTGCCATGAAAAACACACCATCCAGTTGTTCACATGTGAATTGTATTTAAAATTGACAAAACACGTTCACAGATACATAAGAGAAGAATACCCAAACCACCTATATCATCCAAAGTATCGAAGGAGCATCTTGCAACTATTCAAAGATGGTCGTTTCAGAAATAGTACGTGTCAGTGCATATGCATATCATTATTCATAGCTTTATTTTAGCAATTGAGATATGGTAACATGAAGAAATCAGTTGTAGGGAGGTTAATGAGGAAGTCTATAATGCTTAGAAATCTCAGCCTCATTGCGTCAATGCAATCCATCATTTAAATTCCCAAGATCCATTTGCCAAACTACAAATGATTGGAGTTCTATTATTTCCGTATAAATCATTTCTTGTTTCCTCATGTAAACAACTGGCAAAATGACTAACCGGCATATTTCAATAGCAAATATGCAGCCAGTCTAAATTTATGCACTAAAATTTATTGGCTTGTTGTCATGCCCACTTACCAGTCAAGAATAGAACTTAAATAATCGGTGTGCAAAAGAATGAATATCAAGTCAATAATAGTAGGCATAACTGTAAATATATATTTAAAACAACATAATTGTTACGTAAGGAAATTACATTAAGTTCCTACAGTAAGCATAGAGATATATACATGGACGAGTACCCTTGTGCCAAATAAGCTGTGTCAATTACAATAATCAAAAGTTGGTTTATGCGCTCAAACATATTGTATCTGTTGTCCAGATCTCATCAAAAACATCTATAGCCCTTGTGTAAATATTAAACACTACATGGTATATCATTCAGCTATTAAGCATCAAAAACAAAATCCGTCAAGTAAAATTGAACTGACATCTGTATTAGCGATTTATTCTTGTTGTATTCGGTTTGGACTCTTAGGTCGGTTCGGCTCTAAACCCTAGCTGGTTTTGGCCCTCATATATACCCCTGTAATCTTTACACAATATACAAGTTGTTTTTCTCTCCAAATATCATGGTATCAGACGCCTAGGTTTTTCCGCACCTGGCATGGCTCCACCCACCCCACCTCCGTCGCCGTCGCCGGGCTCTCTCTTCTCCCTGGCAGAATTCCGCGCCGCCGCCGCTCCCTCCTTCTCTTCTTCTTCCTCTCAACCCCTAGTCCCTCTTCACACCGCCGGTGCACCTTCTCCTCCTACTGCCGGCGTCAACACCACCCAAACCCTAGCCACCCTGTCGTTGACCGACACGATCACAGATATATCTCCCTTCATCACCATTACCCTTGATCTCTCAGCCCACAACTACTATCATTGGCGACATCTGTTCGATGTTCACCTGGGGCGCTGCAATATTCTTCATCATGTCGCCACGGATTGCGTCCCTTGCCCCGACGACCCTCGCTGGGTCAAGGATGATCTAGCGATGACCCAATGGATCTACACGTGCATCTCCACCGAGATCTTCAATCTCGTCTACCGCACCGCCTCGTCCGCCGCTGCTCTCTGGGCGGCCCTTCGCCAGCTCTTTCAGGATAACATCGACTCCCGCATCAACGCCCTCAACATTGAGCTTCGCAACGTCGTCCAAGGCACCTCTCCGTATGGGCGTCATCGTCTCTCCTCCATCGCGATTTAACTCCGAACTCGGTGATCCCATTGAAGATCGGCCACTCATCAACATCCTCCTCATTGGCATTAGCGAGGACTTCGACAAGCAGGCCTCGTTCATACCTCTGATGCGGCCCCGCCCCACTTTCGCCGAGGTTCGGTCGATCCTTCAAAGTGTAGATCGCACTCGTCAGAACCGGGAGTCGCGCCACCACGTCTTCGTCGCCACCCCACGGATGCCGGCGCCCGCGCCTGCCGCAGCAGCTCCTCCCATGCAGCCTCCTGCCACGACAGCAAATTCAGGGCAAAACCCTGCCGCTGTAGCACCTGTCGGCTGGCGCCCTAGCCCCAACTACCGCGGCAAGAATCCCATCTAACGTCCCCCGCCGTCGCCACTCCCCGCTCCAACAGCGCCCCCTGCACCAGCACCGATGGCGCCCCCTGCTGCACCAACTTGGCGCCACCAGCACGATCCCTAGACCATGTCGTGGACGGCTCCTGCATCATACGGCTCTCCACCGACTTGGAACTCCGGCCTCCGTCCGCCCACCGGCTCCCCTGTACTTCTCGGTCCTCAACCTCCTGCATAGGTGTACAGCGCTCAGGCTTCGTACCCCGGCTACGCGGCACCACCTTACATGTATGGCCCTCCATCGGCTTCGCCGTACATGTACGCATCTTCGTCAACCGCACCCGGGCCATTGTCATCGCCTTCTACACCAAGCTGGGACCAGGCCGCCTTCATAGCTGCCATGAAAAATTTTACCCTCAATAACACCGAAGGTACGGATTGGATTTTTGATTTTGGTGCTTCCTCGCACATGTCTTCGAATTTGGATTTTCTGTAAGCTTGTTCTTCTTCTCCTTTTTCTTCCATTACCATTGGTGAAGGATCTTCTATTCCCATCTCTAGCACCGGTGATTCCTATATATCGCATCCACATATTCAATTTCTTCTTCGTCAGATTCTTTTAGCATCTTCTTTAATTAAAAATCTCATATATGTTTGCAAATTTACCATTGATAATCGTGTCTCTCTTGAATTTGATCCCTTTGGTTTATCTGTGAAGGATATTCAAACGGGGAAGCTTCTCGCCCGGTACAATAGCTCCGGGGATCTCTATCCTCTCCATGGCGCGCCTACCTCTACCCCTCATGCCATGATCGCTTCCGTTGGACTTTGGCATCATCGACTAGGGCATCCAAATAAAGCCACGTTGTCTTCGTTACTTTAGGAATTTTGTATCCCTAGTATTAGTTCTCCTCATGATTCCTCTGTTTGTAATGCCTGTCAGTGTGGCAAAAATGTTCGATTACCGTTTAGCACTTCATCCACTCATAGCTTGTTTCCTTCCGAATTATTACACTGTGATTTATGGACATCTCCCGTGCCTAGTGTTTCTGGTTTTAAATATTATCTCGTTATTCTTGATGATGATTCTCATTACATCTGGACTTTTCCTCTCCGTGCCAAATCTGACGTCCACACGGTCTTTCAAAATTTTTCCAAAATTATGTCAATACTCACTTTAGTCTTCCTATCCGTTTCATCCGATGTGACAATGGACGTGAATTTGATAACACCAAAAATCACAACTTCTTTCTCTCTCACGGCATTCTTCTTTGTTTTTCCTGTCCATACACCTCCCAACAAAATGGCAAAGCTGAACGCTCTCTTCGATCCATCAATGATATTCTCCGCACGCTCCTAATTCAGGCCTCTCTTCCTCCACCCTTTTGGGTAGAAGCTCTCAATGTCACCACCTTTATCATCAACGTTCGTCCAACCAAAACATGCCCTCTATACACTCCTTACTAATATATTAGCGATTTATTCTTGTTGTATTCGGTTTTGACTCTTAGGTCGGTTCGGCTCTAAACCCTAGCTGGTTTTGGCCCTCATATATACCCCTGTAATCTCTACACAATATACAAGTTATTATTCTCTCCAAATATCATGGTATCAGACGCCTAGGTTTTTCCGCACCTCGCATGGCTCCACCCACCCCACCTCCGCCGCCGCCGGGCTCTGTCTTCTCCCTGGCGGAATTCTGCGCCACCGGTGCTCCCTCCTCCTCTTCTTCTTCCTCTCAAACCCTAGTCCCACTTCACACCGCCGGCGTACCCTCTCCTCCTGCTGTCGGCGTCACCACCACCCAAACCCTAGCCACCCTGTCGTTCATCGACACGATCACAGATATATCTCCCTTCATCACCATTACCCTTGATCTCTCAGCCCAGAACTACTACCATTGGCTCCATCTGTTCAAAGTTCACCTAGGGCGCTGCAATCTTCTTCATCACGTCGCCATGGATTGCGTCCCTCGCCCCGACGACCCTCGCAGGGTCAAGGATTATCTAGCGATCATCCAATGGATCTACACACGCGTCTCCACCGAGATCTTCAATCTCGTCTACCGCACTGCCTCGTCCGCCGCCGCTCTCTGGGCGGCCCTTCGTCAGCTCTTTCAGGATAACATCGACTCCCGCGTCAACGCCCTCAACATCGAGCTTCGCAACATCGTCCAAGGCACCTCTCCCGTGGGCGTCTACTATCAGTGTCTCTCCTCCATCGCTGACGAACTCCGCAAACTCGATGATCCCATTGATGATCGGCCACTCATCAACATCCTCCTCATTGGCCTTAGCGAGGACTTCGACAAGCAGGCCTCGTTCATACCTCTGATGCGGCCCCGCCCCACTTTCGCCGAGGTTCGGTCTATCCTTCAAAGTGCAGATCACACTCATTAGAACCGGGAGTCGCGCCACCACGTCTTTGTCGCCACCCCACGGCCGCCGGCGCCCGCGCCTGCCGTGGCAGCTCCTCCCATGCAGCCTCCTGCCGCGGCAGCAAATTCAGGGCAAAACCCTGCCGCGGCAGCACCTGCCGGCTGGCGCCCTAGCCCCAACTACCGCGGCAAGAATCCCATCTACCGGCCCCCGCCGCCTCCGTGCCCCGCTCCAACAACGCCCCCTGCACCAGCACCGACGGCGCCCCCTGCTGCACCAACTTGGCGCCACCAGCACGATCCCTAGACCGGTATGGTCTAGGCCTGGTCCATGCCGTGGACGGCTCCTGCATCATACGATGCTCCACCGACTTGGAACTCCGGCCTCCGTCCGCCCACCGGCTCCCCTGGACTTCTCGGTCCTCGACCTCCTACACAGGTGTACAGTGCTCAGGCTTCGTACCCCGGCTACGCGGCACCACCTTACATGTACGAGGCTCCGCCTGTTGGAGATATGCCCTAGAGGCAATGATAAATGTAGTTATTATTATATCTTTGTGTTTATGATAAATGTTTACATTCATGCTATAATAGTATTAACAAGGAAACCATTAATACTTGTGTGATTTGTAAACTTAATTTGAAGTCCCTAGTATAGCCTCTATACTTCACTAGCTTGTTGGTTGATTAATGATTGTGGTTTCCATATCATGAACATTGAGATGTTATCAACAACAAGATCATATCGTTAGGAGAATGATATGGTGGACATACTCCTATAGATAAGCGTAGCATAAAGATCAAGTCATTTCAATAGTTCAATTGCTATATGCTTTCTGATACATAGTAACCTAATTCCTTCGACCATGAGATCATGCATATCACCTTTACGGATGGATGCTTTGATGACATCAAACACCACACCGTGAATCGGGTGGCTATAAAGGTGGCATTAAGTGTTCGAAAGTATTGGTTGAAACACATGGATCAAGAGGGATTTGTCCATCCACATGACGGATAGATATACTGGGCCCTCTCGGTGAATGTCATCCAATTAGCTTGCAAGCATGTGACTTGGTCACAAGGGATCACATATCACGAACGAGAAAAGAGTACTTATCGAACGAGGTTGAACTAGGTATGGAGATACCGACGATCATAACCTCGGATAAGTAACATATCGTGAGACAAAGGGAAATTGGTATCGTATGTAAGTGGTTCATTCGATCGCAAAGTAATCGAGAAATATGTGGCCATATGAATTTCCGATTCCTCTATTGGTTATTGTTGGAGAAGTGTCTCGATCATGTCCGCATAATTCACGAACCGTAGGGAGACACACTTAAGGATTCGACGTTGTTTGAGTAGTTATGGTATTATGAGAAAGAGACCGAATGTTGTTCGAGTCTCGGATGGGATCCGGATATCACGAGGTGATCCGGAGTGGTCCGAGAATAAGATTCATATAAGGAAAGTCCGTTTAGGAGATCGGGAATGATTCCGTGTTTTCATCGGGAATGTTCTAGAAGGTTCGATTGTCCAAGACCGGGAGGGTACATGAATGTGTCATTGCTCATTGAATGATTGCATCATGTACTAAGTGTTATTGCTGTCCCAAATAAAGGATTAAATTGAATCCTAAAACAGAAAAGTCAAACTGCCAAAACAAGAAACTGTGGGAAACAAGCAAGAGGAGTTGGAACCAACCTGGAGGAGGAGTAGGACTCCTCCAGGCCGGCGCCCAGCCCAAGGCCGAGTTGGGGAGGGACTCCTCCCTCCCCTGGCGCGCCAAGGAACCCCCTCCCATAAAAGGAGGGGCAGGGCTCCTCCCATAGACACATAACTTTCTACTCTAGATCTCCGGTTTAGAGCTGTTTTGGTTTAGAGCTTCTAATTGCTTTAGCCAACAGTTTAGAGCCTTCTAATTGGTTTAGAGCCCTCTAATTGGTGTGTCTAATTACTAGGCCACTAATCCTCTCTCTCATAAAGCTCCACCATACTCGCACCGGCTTAAGGCGAAGCCTCATGATCTCCCTCTACTTAGGTACCTGCACGTTGTCTTTGCAGGAATCGCGAGGAGAGTGCTACAACCTCCGCTGCCTTTGGAACAAGGGAGAGGAAGGTCTTCGCCGAAACCGAACGTGTGACCGATTGCGAGCGCCTGCGAACGTATACTGGAAGGATCGTCTACACGATCTTGAGATCGGAAGAGTACGACTACATCACCCACGAGAATCCGCCTCGTTAAACGCTTTGGAATCTTCGAGGGTAAGTTATACCATCGACCTGCTACAATCTAGTAGATAGATCTTGGCTTGTTTGTTTGTATGCGATAGAAAATTTTTGTTTTCCATGCTACGAACCCCTCAAAGGGTATCGAGCCGTGTCTATATGTAGATCTGCAGACGAGTAGAACACAATGGTCATTGTGGGCGTTGATGCTTTTATTGTAGATTGCTTTTTGTGTACTTTGCATCTTGCGGTATGTTGGGATGAAGCGCCGGGCTAACCTTACATGACATCGTTCATGAGACTTGCTCCACGCTTGACATGTAACTTGTATTGCATAAGTGGCTTTATGGTGCATGTTTCTCCTAGCATAGTTAAGATCCAATTTACAACGGGTGATCAACAATGCTAGTATCAATGTTGTGGTTCTTGTTCGTAAGTTAGAACGACACTTATTGAAAGCCCCAAACCACGTAAAATATGCAAAGAAAGTAGAAGCGTCTAACTTTGTTTTGCAGGTGTGCGATGATGTGATATGGCCATGATTGTGATTATATTCGATGTATGCAATGTTCCTTATTGTAAGTCGACAACCGCAGAGCCATATGGTTGTCTTTAATTTATGTTAAGACCCGCGTGTCTATTCAAAGTAGTTGTAATAGTTGAAGCCGTTGACGACAACCATGGAGAAGCGTCATTGACCTTGATGCAATGCGGTGATGATGGAGATCATGTTCGTGCTTGAAGATGGAGATCGGAGGCACGAAGAAGAAAGGCCATATCATATCACATATATATTGAATTGCATGTGATGTTAATCCTTTATGCATCTTGTATTGCTTAGTAGGCAGCGGTAGCATTATAAGATGATCCCTCATGCACATCAATTTCAAATCATAAAGTGTTCACCCTTAGTTAGCACCGTTGCTAAGGCTTGTTGTTTCAAGCACCACGTGATGATCGGGTGTTCTAGATTACGCAAGTGTATACAACGTGAGCAAGCCAGATTTGCTCATGTAAACTAAGGTTTGATCTTGACGAGCCTAGCATGTATACATGGTCTCGAACACGGATTACCGAAGAAAGGTAAAGCATGAATCGTATAGTAGATATGATGAACATGATGATTGTTCGCCATTGAAACTATATCAACTCTCGTGATGATCGGAGTTGATGTAGTGGATTTGGTTCGTGTGATCACTAAAACAATGTGAGGGATGTTGTTTTGAGTGGGAGTTCACCTAGT
The DNA here is from genome assembly GCA_030063025.1 of Avena longiglumis. Lineage (NCBI taxonomy): Eukaryota > Viridiplantae > Streptophyta > Magnoliopsida > Poales > Poaceae > Avena > Avena longiglumis. The sequence goes on along the minus strand of CP125974.1, from coordinate 182,871,765 downwards.
TTAATTTCATTAATTAATTTGAACTCAATTTGTCATAAACTTAGTCTAAACTATTGCAAATATGTTGTAGATCAATGGCAGCCTACCATCAATTTTAATGCGTTCCTAGAGAAAGAAAAGTTGAAAAACAATGGAAGCAACTTCATGGATTGGTTCCGCAATTTGAGGATTGTCCTCACACCGGTAATTTGACCTATGTGCTGGATGCACTGGTGACCCACTGCCGGTGATGCTCTGATGAAGTAAAGAATGTTTACCTCGCTCGGAAGAATCAAGACTCCATAGTTCAGTGTGCTATCTTGTATGGTTTAGAATCGGAGCTTCGTAAAAGGTTTGAAGAGTCGACCCATATGATATTGTCGAGGATCTCAAATTGATTTTTGAGACTCATGCGGCAATTGAAAGCTATGAGGCTTCGAAAAGTTCTTTAACGCAAGATGGAAGAGGGCAGCTCCGCTGCTGAGCATGTGCTTAAGATGTCCGGGCATGCAAACAAACTTCAAAGCTTGGGTATTGTGATTCCTAATGCTTTGGGATTTACCGTGTCCTCCAATCACTACCACCAAGTTACAAGAACTTTGTGATGAACTACAACATGCGTAACATGAACAAGACGTTGCGAACTCTTTGCCATGTTGAAATCTGCAGTGGAGATCAAGAAAGAGCACCAAGTGTTGTTGGTCAATAAGACCACCAAATTCAAGAAAGGCAAGTCTAAGCAAAAGGGACACTTCAAGAAGGGTGGTAAGAAAGCTACCACGCCGAAGAAGACCAAGGCTGGACCTAAGCCTGAAACCGAGTGCTTTACGCAAGGGAGAAGGTCATCGAAGCGGAATTGCCCAAAGTACTTGGCGAATCAAGAACGGCAACATCAAGAAGAAAGGTATATCCGATATACATGTTATTGATGTGTATCTCACTAGTACCGTAGTAGTGCACGGGTATTTGATAATCGGTTCGGTTGCTCATATTTGTAACTCAAACAAGGTTTGCAGAATAAACGGAAGCTAGCGAAGAACGAGGTGACGATGCGCTGGGAAACGGATCAAAGGTTGATGTGATCGCGGTAAGACGCTACCCCTTCATCTACCATCGGATTAGTTTTATACTTAAATAATTGTTATTTGGTGCTGCGTTGAGCATGAACATTATATCGGATCTTGTTTATTGCGAGACGGTTACTTGTTTAAATCGAGAATAATGGTTGTTCTATTTATATGAGTAATATGTTTTATGCACATGCACCTTTGATAGATGGTCTATTCTTATTGAATCTCGATAGTGGAAATACACATATCAACAACATTGAGGCTAAACGTTTGAAATCAGCGATAATCGACCTATATGTGGCAATCGCGTCTTGGTCACATCGAGTGAAACGTATGAAGAAACTCCATTCGATGGACTTCTTGAATCACTTGATTTTGAATCACTTGAAAGATGCGAAGCATGTCCGATGGGAAAAATGACTAAGACTCCATTTTACGGTATGATGGAGCGAGCTACGGACTTATTGGAAATCATACATACCGATGTGTGTGGTCCAATGAGTGTAGCATCGCTGGTGGTTATCGTTATGTTCTTACCTTCACGGATGACTTGAGTAGATATGGATATATCTATTTCATGAAACATAAGTCCGAAACTTTCGAGAAGTTTAAGGAGTTTCAAAGTGAGGTAGAGAATCAACGTAACAAGAAGATTAAATTTCTACGCTCGATCGTGGAGGTGAATATCTAAGTTACGAGTTTGGCGAGCATTTAAAGAAGTGCGGAATACTTTCACAATTGACACCGCCGGAACACCACAACGTAATGGTGTGTCCGAACGTCGAATCGAACTCTCTTAGATATGGTTCGTTCTATGATGTCACTTACAGATTTACCGCTATCATTTTGGGGTTATGCATTAGAAACAGCATTCACTTTAAATAGGGCACCGTCTAAATCCGCTGAAACGACACCGTATGAATTATGGTTTGGGAAGAAACCTAAATTGTCGTTCCTTAAAGTTTGGGGATGCAAGCCTATGTAAAGAAGTTACAGTAGGACAAGCTTGAACCCAAAGCGAAAAATGCGTCTTCATAGGATACCAAGGAAACTATTGGGTATACCTTCTATCATAGATCCAAGGCAAAACATTCGTTGTTAAGAATGGATCCTTTCTAGAGAAGGAATTTCTCTCGAAAGAAGTGACTGGAAGGAAAGTAGAACTGACGAGGTTGTTGAACCTTCTCTCGAATTGCAAGTAGCGCAGACCGGAAGAAGTTCTGTGGTGCTGCACCAATAAGGAGGAAGCTAATGATGATGATCATGAAACTTCTTGAAGTTGCTACAGAGCCTGAGGTCAACGAGAACTCGTACCACTCCATTGGTATGATTCCGTTATGAATATCATGGTGGTGGACAACACCAATGACCCCGAGACATATGAGGAAGCGATGAGCCCAGATTCCAATAAATGGCAAGAAGCCATGAACCGAGATTGGATCCATGTACGAAAACCAAGTATGGACTTTGGTGGACTTACCGGATGGCCGGAAGGTCATCGAGAACAAATGGATTTTCAAGAAGAAAACAGATCTTGATGGTAATGTTATCGTTTATAAAGCTCGACTTGTCGCAAAAGGGTTTCGACAAATTCAAGGAGTTGACTACGATGAGACTTTCTCACCAAGAGCGAAGCTAAAGTCTGGAGGATTATGTTAGCAATCGCTGCATATTATGATTATGAGATATGGCGATGGATGTCAAACAAAGATTCCTCAATGGAGACATTGATGAAGAGTTGTATATGATGCAACCCAAAGGTTTTGTCGATCCTATAGATGCTAACAAGGTATGCAAACTTCAACGGTCCATCTATGGATTGAAGCAAGCATCCAAGTTGGAATCAACGCTTTGATAAGGTAATCAAAGTTTTGGTTTTATACAAACTTATGGAGAAGCTTGTATTTACAAGAAAGTGAGTGGGAGCTCAGAGCATTCTTAATATTGTATGTGGATGACATATTGTTGATTGGGAATGATGTAGACCTTCTTAATAGTGTCAAGGAATATTTGAATAATAGTTTTTCAAATGAAGGATCTTGGCGAAGCGACTTACATATTAGGCATAAAGATTTATAGAGATAGATCGAAACGCCAAATATCATTGTCACAAAGTACATATTTGGACAAAGTTCTAAAGAGATTTGGAATGGAAGAAAGCAAGAAAGGGTTCTTGCCCATGTTGCCCAATACGACCTTGAGTAAAACTCAAAGTCCGACATCGGCAGAAGATAGAGAAAGGATGAGTAAGACTCTATGCCTCACCATAGGATCTCTAATGTATGCCATGCTATGTACTAGACCCGACATTGCATATCCGTTAGTTTAACTAGCAGATATCAAAGTGATCCAGGAGTGGATCATTGGACAGCGGTCAAAAACATCCTTAAGTACTTGAGAAGGACTAAGGATATGGTTCTTTCTTATGGAGGTGATGAACAGCTCGTTGTTAATGGTTACACCGATGCTAGTTGGAACACCGATCCAGATGATTCTAAATCACAATCCGGATACGTATTTATTTTGAATGGTGCGGCAGTTAGCTGGAGGAGTGCAAAGCAAAGCGTTGTGGCGAGATCTTCAACTGAATCGGAATACATGGCTGCTTCCGCCTTGAGGCTTCACAAGAAGCGATATGGATGAAGGAGTTCATTACAGGCTGGGTGTGGTTCCAAGTGCTGGACCCAATGTCTATCTATCTTGTGATAACATGGGCGCCATAGCCAATGCGCAAGAACCAAGGTCACACAAGAAGTCAAGCATATCAAGCTGCGTTTTCACGCTATTCGAGAACATATCCGTGACGGGATATAAAGATTTGCAAAGTACACAGATCCGAATGTGGCGGATCCGTTGACTAAACCTCTCCCGAGGGCAAAACATGACCAACACCAAACCGCCATGGGTGTTCGGTATATTACCATGTAATCTAGATTAGATGACTCTAGTGCAAGTGGGAGACTGGAGATATGCCCTAGAGGCAATGATAAATGTAGTTATTATTATATCTTTGTGTTTATGATAAATGTTTACATTCATGCTATAATAGTATTAACAAGGAAACCATTAATACTTGTGTGATTTGTAAACTTAATTTGAAGTCCCTAGTATAGCCTCTATACTTCACTAGCTTGTTGGTTGATTAATGATTGTGGTTTCCATATCATGAACATTGAGATGTTATCAACAACAAGATCATATCGTTAGGAGAATGATATGGTGGACATACTCCTATAGATAAGCGTAGCATAAAGATCAAGTCATTTCAATAGTTCAATTGCTATATGCTTTCCGATACATAGTAACCTAATTCCTTCGACCATGAGATCATGCATATCACCTTTACCGGATGGATGCTTTGATGACATCAAACACCACACCGAATCGGGTGGCTATAAAGGTGGCATTAAGTGTTCGGAAAGTATTGGTTGAAACACATGGATCAAGAGTGGGATTTGTCCATCCACATGACGGATAGATATACTCTGGGCCCTCTCGGTGGAATGTCATCCAATTAGCTTGCAAGCATGTGACTTGGTCACAAGGGATCACATATCACGGGAACGAGAAAAGAGTACTTATCAGTAACGAGGTTGAACTAGGTATGCAGAGATACCGACGATCATAACCTCGGATAAGTAACATATCGTGAGACAAAGGGAAATTGGTATCGTATGTAAGTGGTTCATTCGATCGCAAAGTAATCGTAGAAATATGTGGGAGCCATATGAATTTCCATATTCCTCTATTGGTTATTGTTCTTAGAAGTGTCTCGATCATGTCCGCATAATTCACGAACCGTAGGGACACACTTAAGGATTCGACGTTGTTTGAGTAGTTATGGTATTATGAGAAAGAGACCGAATGTTGTTCGAGTCTCGATGGGATCCGGATATCACGAGGTGATCCGGAGTGGTCCGGAGAATAAGATTCATATAAGGAAAGTCCGTTTGGAGATCGGGAATGATTCCGTGTTTTCATCGGGAATGTTCTAGAAGGTTCGGATTGTCCCAAGACTCGGGAGGGTACATGAATGTGTCATTGCTCATTGAATGATTGCATCATGTACTAAGTGTTATTGCTGTCCCAAATAAAGGATTAAATTGAATCCTAAAAGAAAAGTCAAACCGCCAAAACAAGAAACTGGGGAAACAAGCAAGAGGAGTTGGAACCAACTTTGGAGGAGGAGTAGGACTCCTCCGTGCCGGGCCAGCCCAAGGCCGAGTTGGGGAGGGACTCCTCCTCCCCTGGCCAAGGAACCCTCCCATAAAAGGAGGGCAGGGCTCCTCCATAGACACATAACTTTCTACTCTAGATCTCCGGTTTAGAGCTGTTTTGGTTTAGAGCTTCTAATTGCTTTAGCCAATGCTTAGAGCCTTCTAATTGGTTTAGAGCCCTCTAATTGGTGTGTCTAATTACTAGGCCACTAATCCTCTCTCTCATAAAGCTCCACCATACTGCACCGGCTTAAGGCGAAGCCTCATGGATCTCCCTCTACTTAGGTACCACGCCAGTTGTCTTTAGGAATCGCGAGGAGAGTGCTACAACCTCCGCTTCTTTGGAACAAGGGAGAGGAAGGTCTTCGAAATACCGAACGTGTGACCGATTGCGAGCGCCAGGAACGTGGCGCTGGAAGGATCGTCTACACGATCTTGAGATCGGGAAGAGTACGACTACATCACCCACGAGAATCCGCTCTCGTTAAACGCTTTGGAATCTTCGAGGGTAAGTTATACCATCGACTCGTTGCTACAATCTAGTAGATAGATCTTGGCTTGTTTGTTTGTATGCGATAGAAAATTTTTGTTTTCCATGCTACGAACCCCTACACCGCCGTACATGTATGCATCTTCGTTAACCGTGCTCGGGCCATCTTCATCGCCTTCTACACCAAGCTGGGACCAGGCCGCTTTCATAGCTGCCATGAACAATTTTACCCTCAATAACACTGAAGGTACGGATTGAATTTTTTATTCTGGTGCTTCCTCGCACATGTCTTCGAATTTGGATTTTCTGTCAGCTTGTTCTTCTTCTCCTTTTCCTTCTATTACCATTGGTGACGGATCTTCTATTCCCATCTCTGGCACCGGTGATTCCTATATATCGCATCCACATGTTCAATTTCTTCTTCGTCAGCTTCTTTTAGCACCTTCTTTAATTAAAAATCTCATATATGTTCGCAAATTTACCATTGATAATTGTGTCTCTCTTGAATTTGATCCCTTTGGTTTATCTGTGAAGGATCTTCAAACGGGGAAGCTTCTCGCCCGGTACAATAGCTCTGGGGATCTCTATCCTCTCCATGGCGCGCCTACCTCTACCCCTCATGCCATGATCACTTACATTGGACTTTGGCATCATCGACTAGGGCATCCAAATAAAGCCACGCTGTCTTCGTTACTTCAGGAATTTTGTATCCCTAGTATTAGTTCTCCTCATGATTCCTCTATTTGTAATGCCTATCAGTGTGGCAAACATGATCGATTACTGTTTAGCACTTCATCCACTCTTAGCTCGTTTCCTTTCGAATTATTACACTGTGATTTATGGACATCTCCCGTGCCTAGTGTTTCTGGTTTTAAATATTATCTCGTTATTCTTGATGATTATTCTCATTACATCCGGACTTTTTCTCTCCGTGCCAAATCTGACGTCCACGCCGTCTTTCAAAATTTCCAAAATTATGTCCATACTCACTTTAGTCTTCCTATCCGTTTCATCCAATGTGACAATGGACGTGAATTTGATAACATCAAAAATCGCAACTTCTTTCTCTCTCACGACATTCTTCTTCGTTTTTCCTGTCCATACACCTCCCAACAAAATGGCAAAGCTGAATGCACTCTTCGATCCATCAATGATATTCTCCGCACGCTCCTAATTCAGGCCTCTCTTCCTCCATCCTTTTGGGTAGAAGGTCTGAATGTCGCCACCTTTCTCATCAACGTTCGTCCAACCAAAACATGCCCTCTATACACTCCTTACCAATCTCTTTTTCTCACCTCTCCGGACTACTCCATGTTACGTGTCTTTGGTTGTTTATGCTTTCCCAACACCACTTCAACTTCTCCCCATAAACTCGCACCTCGCTCTCTACCGTGCATTCACATTGGTCTCTCTAGTGATCACAAGGGATACCGATGTTTTGATCCCGCCTCTGGTCGGGTTCTCACCTCCCGTCATGTCATCTTCGACGAACACACCTTCCCCTACACCATCGCCAATGCTGCCACCCACCCAACCACCCCCAAACTACCCCCGCACATACCACCAATCCTCCTGTCATCATCGTTGCCTTGCGCTTGGGCAGACCCTTCTGTTTTCACGCCAGCTCCCTGCCTGCTCCTCCGCTGCAGCGCGCGCCTCTTCCTTCCGGCTGCACTCGCCCTCTTCCTCTGCCGCGGCAGCCATGCCACCTCTCTCTCTTCTGCTACGGCAGCATATCTCTCTGTCTCCTCTGCCGTGACAGAGTTCTCCCCTCCACCGTCCGACAACTCTCTCACCTCCTCCACACCATCTTCTCCCTCGCCTACACCACCTCCGATTCCTCTCAATGCTGTTCCCACAACCATTACTGAGAACGATCGCATTATGTGTACTCGAGGCAAACGAGGTTTTCACATTCCTCGTCGCCTTCTAAATCTTTCTGCGACCACCACTACCACACCTATCTCCCCAATCCCAACAACCTACAAACGTGCTCTTCTCGACCCTCTCTGGAATTCCGCTATGCGTGAGGAATTTGATGCTCTCCTCCAAAACAACACATGGTCTCTCGTTCCCAAACCATCCGGCGCCAATGTCATTTCTGGTAAATGGGTCTTCCGTCATAAATTTCACTCGGATGGCACTCTCGCTCGTTATAAAGCTCGTTGGGTATGTCGTGGTTTCTCCCAGTAGTATGGGATTGACTTCGATGAAACTTTTTTGTTGGAATTATGCCCTAGAGGCAATAATAAAGATGTTATTATTATAATTCGTGTTCATGATAAAGTTTATATTCCATGCTAGAATTGTATTAAGCGGAAACTTTAATACTTGTGTGGTTTGTGAACAACATCGTGTCCCTAGTACGCCTCTATGGACTAGTTCATTGATTAATGATGGTTAAGGTTTTCTAACCATAGGCATGAGTTGTCGATTAATAATGAGATCATATCATTGGGAGAATGATATGATGGACAGACCCAAACTAAGCGGAGCAATTAGATCGTGTCATCGTGTTCATATTTGCGAAGCTTTTCTTATGTCAAATATTGTATTCCTTAGACCATGAGATAATACAACTCCCTGGTATCAGAAGAAAGCTTTGAGGTCATCAAACGTCATCCTATAAGAGGGTGATCATAAAGGTGTCCCTCAGGTGATCAGAAAGTACCTGTTGGGTTGTATGTATCGAGATGGGATTTGTTCCTCCCAAGTCGGAGAGATATACTTCGGGCCCACTCGGTAATCGATATCAACACCGCTTGCAAGCATGTGGTTAAGGAGTTAATCACAAAGTGATATCGGATTACGGAACGAGTAAAGTACTTGCTGTGAACGAGATTGAACTAGGTATGACGGTACCGACGAACAAATCTCGGGCAAGTAAAATATCGCGAGACGAAGGGAATATATATATGGGATTGATTGAATCCTGGCACCGTGGTTCATCCGATATGATCATCGATGAATGTGTGGGAGTCAATATGGGTTTCAGCACCCATTGTTGATTATTGATAGAAGATCATGTCTGCATATTCTCGAACCCGAAGGGTCACACACTTAACGTGTCTCGACGCTAGGATAGATTGGATAATTGGTTTATGAGTTTTGTTAGGAGTCTCAGATGAGATCCAGGACGTCACGAGAGGTTCCGGAATGGTTCGGAGAATAAGATTCATATAAGGCAATGCAGTTTTGGGAGTTTGGAATTGTTTCGGGTTATTCGGTATTGTACCGGAAGCTTCTAGAACCTTCCGGAGTGGGACCAACGTGGCCCCACTTGTCGGGAGGGGGCATGGGCCTATGAGGGAGTGCCCTGGCCGCATTGGGCCAGGGGCACAAGGCCCCATAGGGCCCAACCGGCCAAACCCTAGGGAAACCCTAGAGGAGCTTCTAGAAGGGGGGGGAACTTGCCCCCCACTCCTCCCTCCTTGGCCACCGGCCTAGGGCTTGGGGAAGGGGAAAGGGCCAGCCTCCCACCCCTCTATATAAAGAGGGCTGGGGGTGCACTGTAGGGGTTCGTAGCATGGAAAACAAAAATTTTCTATCGCATACAAACAAACAAGCCAAGATCTATCTACTAGATTGTAGCAACGAGTCGATGGTATAACTTACCCTCGAAGATTCCAAAGCGTTTAACGAGAGCGGATTCTCGTGGGTGATGTAGTCGTACTCTTCCCGATCTCAAGATCGTGTAGACGATCCTTCCAGTACCACGCGTCCAAGCAGCGCCCCGCAATCGGTCACACGTTCGGTACTGACGAAGACCTTCCTCTCCCTTGTTCCAAAGAAAATGGAGGTTGTAGCACTCTCCTCGCGATTCCAAAAGACAACGGCGTGGTACCTAAGTAGAGGGAGATCCCGAGGCTTCGCCTTAAGCGGTGCGAGTATGGTGGAGCTTTATGAGAGAGGATTAGTGGCCTAGTAATTAGACACACCAATTAGAGGGCTCTAAACCAATTAGAAGGCTCTAAACTGTTGGCTAAAAGCAATTAGAAGCTCTAAACCAAAACAGCTCTAAACCGAGATCTAGAGTAGAAAGTTATGTGTCTATGGAGGAGCCCTGCCCTCCTTTTATGGGAGGGGGTTCCTTGGCCAGGGAGGGAGGAGTCCTCCCCAACTCGGCCTTGCTGGGCGGCCGCCCGAGGAGTCCTACCTCCTCCAAAGTTGGTTCCAACTCCTCTTGCTTGTTTCCCACAGTTTCTTGTTTTGGCGCTTTGACTTTTCTGCTTTTAGGATTCAATTTAATCCTTTATTTGGGACAGCATAACACTTAGTACATGATGCAATCATTCAATGAGCAATGACACATTCATGTACCCTCCCCGGAGTCTTGGACAATCCGAACCTTCTAGAACATTCCCGATGAAAACACGGAATCATTCCCGATCTCAAACGGGACTTTCCTTATATGAATCTTATTCTCCGGACCACTCCGGATCACCTCGTGATATCCGGATCCCATCCGAGACTCGAACAACATTCGGTCTCTTTCTCATAATACCATAACTACTCAAACAACGTCAATCCTTAAGTGTGTCTCCCTACGGTTCGTGAATTATGCGACATGATCGAGACACTTCTCGAACAATAACCAATAGAGGAATCTGGAAATTCATATGGCTCCCACATATTTCTACGATTACTTGCGATCGAATGAACCACTTACATACGATACCAATTTCCCTTTGTCTCACGATATGTTACTTATCCGAGGTTATGATCGTCGGTATCTCTCGCATACCTAGTTCAACCTCGCATCTTGATAAGTACTCTTTTCTCGTTCCTGATATGTGATCCCTTGTTACCATTTCACATGCTTGCAATCTAATTGGATGACATTCCACCGAGAGGGCCCAGAGTATATCTATCCGTCATGTAGATGGACAAATCCCACTCTTGATCCATGTGTTTCAACCAATACTTTCCAACACTTAATGCCACCTTTATAGCCACCCGATTACGGTGTGGTGTTTGATGTCATCAAAGCATCCATCCGGTAAAGGTGATATGCATGATCTCATGGTCAAGGAATTAGGTTACTATGTATCGTAAAGCATATAGCAATTGAACTATTGAAATGACTTGATCTTTATGCTACGCTTATCTATAGGAGTATGTCCACCATATCATTCTCCTAACGATATGATCTTGTTGTTGATAACATCTCAATGTTCATGATATGGAAACCACAATCATTAATCAACCAACAAGCTAGTGAAGTATAGAGGCTATACTAGGGACTTCAAATTAAGTTTACAAATCACACAAGTATTAATGGTTTCCTTGTTAATACTATTATAGCATGAATGTAAACATTTATCATAAACACAAAGATATAATAATAACTACATTTATCATTGCCTCTAGGGCATATCTCCAACAGTCTCCCACTTGCACTAGAGTCATCTAATCTAGATTACATGGTAATATACCGAACACCCATGGCAGTTTGGTGTTGGTCATGTTTTGCCCTCGGGAGAGGTTTAGTCAACGGATCCGCCACATTCAGATCTGTGTACTTTGCAAATCTTTATATCCCGTCCCGGATATGTTCTCGAATAGCGTGAAAACGCAGCTTGATATGCTTGACTTCTTGTGACCTTGGTTCTTGCGCATTGGCTATGGCGCCATGTTATCACAAAGAGATAGACATTGGGTCCAGCGACTTGGAACCACACCCACTCAGTAATGAACTCCTTCATCCATATCGCTTCTTGTGAAGCCTCCGAAGGCGACCATGTATTCCGATTCAGTTGAAGATCTCGCCACAACGCTTTGCTTTGCACTCCTCCACTAATCGCTGCACCATTCAAAATAAATACGATCCGGATTGTGATTTAGAATCATCCGGATCGGTGTTCCAACTAGCATCGGTGTAACCATTAACAACGAGCGTTCATCACCTCCATAAGAAAGAACCATATCCTTAGTCCTTCTCAAGTACTTAAGGATGTTTTTGATCACGTCCAATGATCCACTCTGGATCACTTTGATATCTGCTAGTTAAACTAACAAAGATATGCAATGTCGGGTCTAGTACATAGCATGGCATACATTAGAGATCCTATGGCTGAGGCATAGGGAGTCTTACTCATCCTTTCTCTATCTTACGCCGATGTCGGACTTTGAGTTTTACTCAAGGTCGATTAGCAACATGGGCAAGAACCCTTTCTTGCTTTCTTCCATTCCAAATCTCTTTAGAACTTTGTCCAAATATGTACTTTGTGACAATGATATTTGGCTTCGATCTATCTCTATAAATCTTTATGCCTAATATGTAAGCTGCTTCGCCAAGATCCTTCATTGAAAAACTATTATTCAAATATTCCTTGACACTATTAAGAAGGTCTACATCATTCCCAATCAACAATATGTCATCCACATACGTATTAAGAATGCTACAGAGCTCCCACTCACTTTCTTGTAAATACAAGCTTCTCCATAAGTTTGTATAAAACCAAAACTTTGATTACCTTATCAAACGTTGATTCCAACTTCGGATGCTTGCTTCAATCCATAGATGGACCGTTGAAGTTTGCATACCTTGTTAGCATCTATAGGATCGACAAAACCTTTGGGTTGCATCATATACAACTCTTCATCAATGTCTCCATTGAGGAATGCTGTTTTGACATCCATCTGCCATATCTCATAATCATAATATGTGATTGCTAACATAATCCTCACAGACTTTTAGCTTCGCCATTGGTGAGAAAGTCTCATCGTAGTCAACTCCTTGAATTTGTCGAAACCCTTTTGCGACAAGTCGAGCTTTATAGATGATAACATTACCATCAAGATCTGCTTTCTTCTTGAAAATCCATTTGTTCTCGAACCTTCCCGCCATCCTAAGTCCACCAAAGTCCATACTTGGTTTTCGTACATGGATCCAATCTCGGATTTCATGGCTTCTTGCCATTTATTGGAATCTGGGCTCATCATCGCTTCCTCATATGTCTCGGTCATCGGTGTTGTCCACCACCATGATATTCATAACGGAATCATACCAACTGGAGTGGTACGAGTTCTCGTTGACCTCCGAGGCTCAGAGCAACTTCAACCAAGTTTCATGATCATCATCATTAGCTTCCTCCCTTATTGGTGCACCACAGGAACTTCTTCCGTGCTGCGCTACTTGCAATTTCGAGAGAAGGTTCAACAACCTCGTCGAGTTCTACTTTCCTTCCAAATACTTCTTTCGAGAGAAATTCCTTCTCTAGAAAGGATCCATTCTTAGCAACGAATGTTTTGCCTTCGGATCTATGATAGAAGGTATACCCAATAGTTTCCTTCGGTATCCTATGAAGACGATTTTTCCGCTTTGGGTTCAAGCTTGTCCTACGTAACTTCTTTACATAGGCTTCAGATCCCCAAACTTTAAGGAACGACAATTTAGGTTTCTTCCCAAACCATAATTCATACTGTCGTTTCAACGGATTTAGACGGTGCCCTATTTAAAGTGAATGCGGCTGTTTCTAATGCATAACCCCAAAATGATAGCGTAAATCTGTAAGTGACATCATAGAACGAACCATATCTAAGAGAGTTCGATTACGACGTCGGACACACCATTACTGTGGTGTTCCCCGGTGTCAATTGTGAAAGTATTCCGCACTTCTTTAAATGCTCGCCAAACTCGTAACTTAGATATTCACCTCCACGATCGTAACGTAGAAATTTAATCTTCTTGTTACGTTGATTCTCTACCTCACTTTGAAACTCCTTAAACTTCTCGAAAGTTTCGGACTTATGTTTCATGAAATAGATATATCCATATCTACTCAAGTCATCCGTGAAGGTAAGAACATAACGATAACCATCATGATGCTACACTCATTGGACCACACACATCGGTATGTATGATTTCCAATAAGTCCGTAGCTCGCTCCATCATACCGTAAAATGGAGTCTTAGTCATTTTTCCCATCGACATGCTTCGCATCTTTCAAGTGATTCAAAATCAAGTGATTCAAGAAGTCCATCGGAATGGAGTTTCTTCATACGCTTCACTCGATGTGACCAAGACGATTGCCACATATAGGTCGAATTATCGCTTGATTTCAAACGTTTAGCCTCAATGTTGTTGATATGTGTATTTCCACTATCGAGATTCAATAAGAATAGACCATCTATCAAAGGTGCATGTGCATAAAACATATTACTCATATAAATAGAACAACCATTATTCTCAGATTTAAACAAGTAACCGTCTCGCAATAAACAAGATCCCGAGCAGGCACCAAATAACAATTATTTAAGTATAAAACTAATCCCGATGGTAGATGAAGGGGTAGCGTGCCGACCGCGATCACATCAACCTTTGATCCGTTTCCCACGCGCATCGTCACCTCGTTCTTCGCTAGCTTCCGTTTATTCTGCAAAGACTGTTTCGAGTTACAAATATGAGCAACCGAACCAAGATCAAATACCTGTGCACTACTACGAGTACTAGTGAGATACACATCAATAACATGTATATCGATATACCTTTCTTCTTGATGTTGCCGTTCTTGATTCGCCAAGTACTTTGGGCAATTCCGCCCAAAGGACCTTCTCCCTTGCAAGAAAGCACTCGGCCAGGCTTAGGTCCAGCCTTGGTCTTCTTCGTCGTGGTAGCTTTCTTACCACCCTTCTTGAAGTGTCCTTTGCTTAGACTTGCCTTTCTTGAATTTGGTGGTCTTATTGACCAACAACACTTGGTGCTCTTTCTTGATCTCCACTTCGCAGATTTCAACATGGCAAAGAGTTCGCAACGTCTTGTTCATGTTACGCATGTTGTAGTTCATCACAAAGTTCTTGTAACTTGGTGGTAGTGATTGAGGACACGGTAAATCCCCAAAGCATTAGGAATCACAATACCCAAGCTTTGAAGTTTGTTTGCATGCCCGACATCTTAAGCACATGCTCACCGACGAGCCCTCTTCCATCTTGCGCTTAAAGAACTTTTCGAAGCCTCATAGCTTTCAATTGCCGCATGAGTCTCAAAAATCAATTTGAGATCCTCGACAATATCATATGGGTCCGACTCTTCAAACCTTTTCTCAAGCTCCGATTCTAAACCATACAAGATAGCACATCGAACTATGGAGTACCGATTCTTCCGAGCGAGGTAAACATTCTTTACTTCATCGAGCATCACCGCAGTGGGTCACCCAATGTGCATCCAAAGACATAGGTCAAATTACCACCGTGAGGACAATCCTCAAATTGCGGAACCAATCCGAAGTTGCTTCCATTGTTTTTCAACTTTTCTTTCTCTAGGAACGCATTAAAATTGATGGTAGGGCTGCCATTGATCTACAACATATTTGCAATAGTTTAGACTAAGTTTATGACAAATTGAGTTCAAATTAATTAATGAAATTAAACTAGGTGAACTCCCACCAAAACAACATCCCTCACATTGTTTTAGTGATCACACGAACCAAATCCACTACATCAACTCCGATCATCACGAGAGTTGATATAGTTTCAATGGCTAACAATCATCATGTTCATCATATCTACTATAAGATTCATGCTTTAAATTTCGGTAATCCGTGTTCCGAGACCATGTTTGTACATGCTAGGCTCACAAGATCAAACCTTAGTTTCGCATGAGCAAATCTGGCTTGCTCACGTTGTATACACTTGCGTAATCTAGAACACCCGATCATCACGTGGTGCTTGAAACAACAAGCCTTAGCAACGGTGCTAACTAAGGGTGAACACTTTATGATTTGAAATTGATGTGCATGAGGGATCATCTTATAATGCTACCGTCGCTCACTAAGCAATACAAGATGCATAAAGGATTAACATCACATGCAATTCAATATATATGTGATATGATATGGTTTTCTTCTTCGTGCTCCGATCTCCATCTTCAAGCACGAACATGATCTCCATCATCACCGCATTGCATCAAGGTCAATGACGCTTCTCCATGGTTGTCGCCCACCGCTTCAACTATTACAACTACTTTGAATAGACACGCGGGTCTTAACATAAATTAAAGACAACCATATGGCTCCTGCCGTTGTCGACTTACAATAAGGAACATTGCATACATCGAATATAATCACAATCATGGCCATATCACATCATCGCACACCCTCGCAAAACAAAGTTAGACGCTTCTACTTTCTTTGCATATTTTACGTGGTTTGGGGCTTTCAATAAGTGTCGTTCTAACTTACGAACAAGAACCACAACATTGATACTAGCATTGTTGATCACCGTTGTAAATTGGATCTTAACTATGCTAGGAGAAACATGCACCCATAAAGCCACTTATGCAATACAAGTTACATGTCAAGCGTGGAGCAAGTCTCATGAACGATGTCATGTAAGGTTAGCCCGGCCGCTTCATCCCAACATACCGCAAGATGCAAAGTACACAAAAGCAATCTACAATAAAAGCATCAACGCCCACAATGACCATTGTGTTCTACTCGTGCAACAGATCTACATATAGACACGGCTCGATACCCTTTGTAGGGGTTCGTAGCATGGAAAACAAAAATTTTCTATCGCATACAAACAAACAAGCCAAGATCTATCTACTAGATTGTAGCAACGAGTCGATGGTATAACTTACCCTCGAAGATTCCAAAGCGTTTAACGAGGCGGATTCTCGTGGGTGATGTAGTCGTACTCTTCCCGATCTCAAGATCGTGTAGCGATCCTTCCAGCGCCACGTTCCAAGCGCTCCATGATCGGTCACTGCGTTCGGATTTCGCGAAGACCTTCCTCTCCCTTGTTCCAAAGAGCGGAGGTTGTAGCACTCTCCTCGCGATTCCGGCTGTGGCGTGGTCAGGAAGTAGAGGGAGATCCATGAGGCTTCGCCTTAAGCCGGTGCAGTATGGTGGAGCTTTATGAGAGAGAGGATTAGTGGCCTAGTAATTAGACACACCAATTAGAGGGCTCTAAACCAATTAGAAGGCTCTAAACTGTTGGCTAAAGCAATTAGAAGCTCTAAACCAAAACAGCTCTAAAGGAGATCTAGAGTAGAAAGTTATGTGTCTATGGGAGGAGCCTGCCCTCCTTTTATGGGAGGGGGTTCCTTGGCGCGCCAGGGAGGAGTCCCTCCCAACTCGGCCTTGGGCTGGGCGGCCCTGGAGGAGTCCTACCTCCTCCGGTTGGTTCCAACTCCTCTTGCTTGTTTCCCACAGTTTCTTGTTTTGGGGTTTGACTTTTACATTTTAGGATTCAATTTAATCCTTTATTTGGGACAGCAATAACACTTAGTACATGATGCAATCATTCAATGAGCAATGACACATTCATGTACCCTCCCCGGAGTCTTGGGACAATCCGGAACCTTCTAGAACATTCCCGATGAAAACAGGAATCATTCCCGATCTCGAAACGGGACTTTCCTTATATGAATCTTATTCTCCGGACCACTCCGGATCACCTCGTGATATCCGGATCCCATCCGAGACTCAACAACATTGGTCTCTTTCTCATAATACCATAACTACTCAAACAACGTGAATCCTTAAGTGTGTCTCCCTACGGTTCGTGAATTATGCGGACATGATCGAGACACTTCTCGAACAATAACCAATAGAGGAATCTGAAATTCATATGTTCTACATATTTCTACGATTACTTTGCGATCGAATGAACCACTTACATACGATACCAATTTCCCTTTGTCTCACGATATGTTACTTATCCGAGGTTATGATCGTCGGTATCTCTGCATACCTAGTTCAACCTCGTATCCTGATAAGTACTCTTTTCTTGTTCCGTGATATGTGATCCCTTGTGACCAAGTCACATGCCAGCAAGCTGATTGGATGACATTCCCCCGAGCGGGCCCAGAGTATATCTATCCGTCATATGGATGGACAAATCCCACTCTTGATCCATGTGTTTCAACCCATACTTTCTGAACACTCAATGCCACCTTTATAGCCACCCGCCACGGTGTGGTGTTTGATGTCATCAAAGCATCCATCCGTAAAGGTGATATGCATGATCTCATGGTCGAAGGAATTAGGTTACTATGTATCGTAAAGCATATAGCAATTGAACTATTGAAATGACTTGATCTTTATGCTACGCTTATCTATAGGAGTATGTCCACCATATCATTCTCCTAACGATATGATCTTGTTGTTGATAACATCTCAATGTTCATGATATGGAAACCACAATCATTAATCAACCAACAAGCTAGTGAAGTATAGAGGCTATACTAGGGACTTCAAATTAAGTTTACAAATCACACAAGTATTAATGGTTTCCTTGTTAATACTATTATAGCATGAATGTAAACATTTATCATAAACACAAAGATATAATAATAACTACATTTATCATTGCCTCTAGGGCATATCTCCAACATGCACCCCTCCTACACCTCCTCCACAACCCTAGCCGCCCTGCTGCCCCTCCTCTCTCTCTCCCTCCCGACTGCGCGTAGGCGAAGCCCCGCTGCAGAAACTCTCCAACGCTTGCACCGCGCCATCGCGTTGTAGATCAAATCCATCTCTCCACCCCACTTGCTGGACCGAGGAAGGAGGAGACGTCGAGGTGCCGCACGTGTGCATATCTCGGAGGCATCGCCACTTGCGGTGTTAGATCGGATCGGATCGCGAGGAGGAGAAGCGAGTACGACTACATCACCCACGTTCCGTCGAACGTTCCACTGTGCGAATCTTCAAGGGTATGAAGATCTCATCTTTTCCCCCTCGTTGTTTGCATCTCCTAGATTAGATCTTGGCTTTCCCGTTCGCATCCGTAGAATTTTTTTGATTTACTATGCTGCGAAACCCTTCAGTGGTATCAGAGCTAGATCTATGCGTAGATGTGTTTCACGAGTAGAACGCAACATGGTTGTTGCGGGCATTGATGTTTTCTGTTGCAAGCCTCTTGTTTGTGTACTTCGTATGATGCGGGATAGTGAGATCGAAGCGGTTCAGGCCAACCTTACGCGACCTCGTTCGCGAGACCGGCTCCGCACTTGACGTGTGGCTTGTTCCACACATGCGGCTGGTGGATGCCAGTTTATCTCACTATAGTTGTCATGGGATTTACACCGGAGTTTGGCAACCATAATATCACCGTTGTGGCTTTTCGTAGGTAAGAATCGTTCTTAGCTTGTTACTCCCATAAGCCACGTAAAACATGCAACAACAAAGTAGAGGCGTCTAACTTGTTTTGCAGGGAGTGTTTTCTGTGATATGGTATGGCCCAAGATGTGATGTGTATGTTGTATGCAATGATCATGTTTTGTAATGTTTCACGACTTGCATGTCGATGAGTACACAACCATGTGAGCCATATGGTTGTCTTTATAATTGTGTATGACCTGTGTGTCAACTTCTTATACGCCATGTAATAGCTTTACTTTATCGCTAAGTAGTTAGCAATAGCTGTAGTTGCTATTCGTGGTGAAGGCAATCATGGTGGAGTGATGGAGATCATGCCGGCACGCACAAGATGGAGATCATTGCGCGAGGATTGGCTATACCATGTCACATAAAGTTATATGCATGTGATGTTTATCCTTTTATGTATCTTATTATGCTTAGATCGCGACGGTAGCATTATAAGATGATTCCTCACTTAAGGATCAAGATAAAACTGTGTTCTCCCCATGTATGCACCGTTGCGAAAGTTCGTCGTGTTCAAGCATCACATGATGATCGGGTGCTATAAACTCTACGTTCACATATAACGGGTGCAAGCCAGTTTTGCACACGCGGAAATACTTGGGTTTGACTTGAAGAGCCTAGCATGTACAGACATGGCCTCGGATTTGATCACTCCCTCCTAGCTACAAATTTTTTGTAGTGACTCATAATCAGATTGGTTCCACTGATATGATCACCGAGCTCTTCGCTAAGCTGAAAGATGCGGAGGTGGACATCAAAAAGGATAATCATGTGTTGATGGTCAATAAGCTCCCCAGCTTTAAGAAATGTAAGGGTGCAAAGAAGCCCTTCAAGAAAGGCAGCAAGAAGTTGCTGTTGCGAGAAGAAGCTCAAGTGCGGACCTAAGCCGAGTGCTTCTATTGCAAGGACAAGGGTCACTTGGAAGCAATCGTCCAAGTACTTAGCGACAAGAAGGTTGGCACCATCAAAGGTATATTTGATATACATGTTATTGATGTTTTCCTTACTATCCTCGTTGTAGTGCCGGTTATTTGATCTTTGGTTGCTAATATTTGTAACTTGAAGCAGAGCTACGGAATAGACGGCTGCGAGGGATGACGTGACTTGGCGTTGGCAACGGATCAAGAGTTGATGTGATGGCCGTCGGCACGCTCTCCTTAGTTTTACCTTCGGGATTAGTTTTAAACCTTAATAAATGTTATTATGTGCCTGCGTTGAGCATGAACATCATATCTGGATCGTGTTTATTGCAAGACGGTTATTCATTTAAATCTGAGAATAATGGTTTTTCTATTTATATGAGTAACATCTTTTATGGTCATGCACCTGCTGTGCATGATTTATTTCTTCTGAATCTCGAAAGGGATGAAACACACATCCATAACATTGAGGCTAAGAGATGCAAGGTAGATAGTGATAATACTACTTATTTGTGGCACTATCATCTAGGTCATATTGGTGTAAAATGCATGAAGAAACTCCATTCTGATGGACTTTTGGAGTCTCTTGATTTTGAATCATTTGACACATGCGAACCATGCCTCATGGGCAAGATGATCAAAACCCCGTTCTCTGGAATGATGGAGCGAGCAACGGACTTGTTGGAAATCATACATACCGATGTATACGGACCGATGAGTGTTTCGACGCGCGGTGGATATCGCTATTTTCTCACTTTTATCGATGACTTAAGTAGATATGGATATATCTATTTAATGAAACATAAATCTGAAACATTTGAAAAGTTCAAAGAATTTCAGAATGAAGTGGAAAACCATCATAACAGAAAGATTAAGTTTCTACGATCCGATCGTGGAGGTGAATATTTGAGTTATGATTTTCTCACGCATTTTAAAGCAAGCAGAATCGTTTCTCAACTCACGCCACCCGGAACACCACAGCGCAATGGTGTGTCTGAACGTCGGAATCGAACTCTATTAGATATGGTCCGATCAATGATGTCTCTTACTGATTTGCCGTTATCATTTTGGGGTTATGCATTAGAAACCGCTGCATTCACTTTAAATAGGGCACCATCTAAATCCGTTGAGACGACACCGTATGAACTGTGGTTTGGTGCTAAACCTAAGTTGTCGTTTCTTAAAGTTTGGGGATGCGAAGCTTACGTCAAGAAGTTGATGCCGGACAAGCTCGAACCCAAAGCGGAGAAATGCGTCTTCATAGGATACCCTAAGGAAACTATTGGGTATACCTTCTATCACAGAACCGAAGGCAAAGTGTTTGTCGCAAAGAACGGATCCTTTCTTGAGAAGGAGTTTCTCTCGAAAGAAGTGAGTGGGAGGAAAGAAGAGCTAGACGAGGTTTTTGAACCTTCTCTTGAATTGGAGAGTAGCGCATCACCTAAAATTGTTCTAGTGCCGCCTGCACCAACAATAGAGGAAGCGAATGACAAGGATCATGAAGCTTCGTACGATGCTACTACTGAACGTCGCAGGTCGACAAGGTCGCGTGCCCCTCCTGAGTGGTAATTAAGAACTTGCCTTGTTAGTAGATGACTTAACTGCGAACTATGAGGAAGCGATGATGAGCCTGCACGAGAAATGGCTAGAGGCCATGAAATCCGAATTGGGATCCATGAGCGAAAACCAAGTATGGACTTTGGTGGACCCGCCTAGCGACTGAAAGGCCGTTGAGTGCAAATGGATCTTCAAGAAGAAAACGGACGCGGATGGTAATGTTACCGTCTATAAAGCACGACTTGTCGTGAAAGGTTTTCGACAAGTTCAAGGTGTTAACTACGATGAGACTTTCTCTCCCGTAGCGATGTTTAAGTCCATTCAGATTTTATTAGCAATTGCTGTGTTTCATGATTATGAAATATGGCAGATGGATGTCAAGATTGCGTTCCTCAATGGCAACATTGATGAAGAGTTGTATATGATGCAACCCGAAGGTTTTGTCGATCCTAAGGATGCTGATAAAGTATGCAAACTTCAGCGTTCCATTTATGGACTGAAGCAAGCATCTCGGAGTTGGAACCTTCGTTTTGATCAAGTGATCAAGAGCTTTGGATTTGTTCCAAATTGCTACGAAGCTTGTATCTACAAGAAAGTGAGTGGGAGCTCAGTGACATTTCTGGTACTATATGTGGATGACATATTGATTTTTGGAAATGAAATTGACATGCTTAACGATGTGAAGAGTTATTTGAACAAATGTTTTTCAATGAAAGACCTAGGGGAAGCTGCTTATATATTGGGCATCAAAATCTATAGAGATATACAAAGACGCCTAATGGCTTTAAGCCAGAGTATATACCTAGACAAAGTTCTGAAAAGGTTCAGAATGGACAAGGCAAAGAAAGGTTCAGTGCCTATGTTGTTAGATAAGATATTGAGCAAGGCTCAGTGTCCAGCTACGGTAAATGATAGAGAAGCTATGAGCAAAGTGCCTTATGCCTCGGCCATAGGTTCTATCATGTATGCCATGCTGTGTACTAGACCGGATGTGTCCAATGCTCTTAGTTTGACGAGCAGATACCAAAGTGATCCAGGAGTGGAACACTGGACAGCCGTGAAGAACATCCTAAAGTACTTGAATAGGACTAAAGAAATGTTCTTAGTCTATGGAGGTGATGAACAGCTCGTCGTAAAGGGTTACGTCGACGCTAGTTTCGACACCGACAAGGATGATTCTAAATCTCAGACAGGATACGTTTATATTTTGAATGGAGGAGCTGTGAGCTGGAGAAGCTGCAAGCAAAGCGTGATCGCAGGATCTACATTAGAAGAAGAATACATGGCTGCTGCAGAAGCGTCAAGTGAAGGAGTTTGGATCAGAAACTTCATCACTGAGCTTGGCGTGGTTCCAAGTGCCTTGTACCCACTGGAGATATTGTGTGACAACACTGGCGCCATAGCACTAGCTAAGGAACCAAGATATCATCCAAAGACCAAGCATATCAACCGCAAGTTTCATATAATCCGAGATTATATAGCAGATGGAGATATGAAGATTAGCAAAGTACATACAGATCTGAATGTCGCAGATCCATTGACTAAACCTCTTCCACGTGCAAAACATGATCAGCACCTTAGTGCCATGGGTGTTATATTGTTGCCAGATGTAAACTAGATTATTGAGTCTAGTGCAAGTGGGAGACTGTTGGAATTATGCCCTAGAGGCAATAATAAAGATGTTATTATTATAATTCTTGTTCATGATAAAGTTTATATTCCATGCTAGAATTGTATTAAGCGGAAACTTTAATACGTGTGTGGTTTGTGAACAACACCGTGTCCCTAGTACGCCTCTATGGACTAGTTCATCGATTAATGATGGTTAAGGTTTCCTAACCATAGACATGAGTTGTCGATTAATAATGAGATCATATCATTGGGAGAATGATATGATGGACATACCCAAACTAAGCGGAGCAATTAGATCGTGTCATCGTGTTCATCTTTGGGAAGCTTTTCTTATGTCAAATATTGTATTCCTTAGACCATGAGATAATACAACTCCCTGGTATCGGAAGAAAGCTTTGAGGTCATCAAACGTCATCCTATGAGAGGGTGATCATAAAGGTGTCTCTCAGGTGGTCGGAAAGTACCTGTTGGGTTGTATGTATCGAGATGGGATTTGTCCCTCCCAAGTCGGAGAGATATACTTCGGGCCCACTCGGTAATCGATATCAACACCGCTTGCAAGCATGTGGTTAAGGAGTTAATCACAAAGTGATATCGGATTACGGAACGAGTAAAGTACTTGTGAACAAGATTGAACTAGGTATGACGGCATCGACGATCAAATCTCGCAAGTAAAATATCGCGAGACGAAGGGAATATATATATGGATTGATTGAATCTCGGCATCGTGGTTCATCCAATATGATCATCGATGAATGTGTGGGAGTCAATATGGGTTTCGCACCCATTGTTGATTATTGATAGAAGATCATACGCATATTCTCGAACCCAAGGGTCACACTTAACGTGTCTCGATGCTAGGATAGATTGGATAATTGTTTTATGAGTTTTTGTTCAAGTCTCGGATGAGATCCAGGACATCACGAGAGGTTCGGAATGGTCAGGAGAATAAGATTCATATAAGGCAATGCAGTTTTGGAGTTGAATTGTTTGGTTATTCAAGATTGTACTGGAAGCTTCTAGAACCTTCCGGAGTGGGACCAACGTGGCCCCACTTGTTAGGAGGGGCATGGGCCTATGAGGGAGTGCCTGGCGCATTGGGCAGGGCACAAGGCCCCATAGGGCCCAACCGCCAAACCCTAGGGAAACCCTAGGAGCTTCTAGGGAACTTGCCCCCACCTCCCTCCTTGGCCGGCCTAGGGCTTGGGAAGGGCAGGCCATCCGCCCACCCTCTATATAAAGTGGTGGGCGCACCCTCCTACACCTCCTCCACAACCCTAGCCGCCTGCTCTCTCTCTCCTCCCGATCACAGGCGAAGCCCTGCCGCAGAAACTCTCCACCGCTTGCACCGCGCCGTTGCGTTGTAGATCCAATCCATCTCTCCACCCCACTTGCTGGAACGAGGAAGGAGGAGACGTCGAGGTGCCGCACGTGTGCATCTCTCGGAGGCATCGCCACTTGCGGTGTTAGATCGGATCGGATCGCGAGGAGGAAAAGAGAGTACGACTACATCACCCACGTTCCGTCGAACGTTCCGCTGTGCGAATCTTCAATGGTATGAAGATCTCATCTATTCCCCCTCGTTGTTTGCATATCCTAGATTAGATCTTGGCTTTCGCGTTCGCATCCGTAGATTTTTTTTGATTTACTATGCTGCGAAACCCTTCATTTTTCTCCTGTCGTCAAACCCAACACCATTCATATAGTTCATAGTCTCACTATTTCTTCTTCCTGGCCCATTCACCAGCTTTATGTCAAAAATGTTTTTCTTAATGGCACTCTCAACGAAACTATCTACTGTCAACAACCCTTCGGTTTTGAGAACTCCTCCACTCCTGATTTTGTCTGTCTCCTTCACAAGTCTCTTTATGGTCTAAAACAGACTCCTCGCGCCTGGTTTCATCGCTTTGCCTCTTTCATTCAAACCATCGGCTTCACTCCTTCAAAATCCGACTCTTCTCTATTTCTTTTTCATTCCCACGAACACACGGCTTATCTTCTCCTTTACGTTGATGACATTGTTCTCACTGCCTCCTCCGACTCCTTCTTACAACAAATCATCTTGTCTCTTCATACTGAATTTTCTATGACTGATCTCGGACCTCTACATCATTTTCTTGGTGTCACCGCCTCTCGCACTCCCACCTATATTTTTCTTCCTCAGCGTCAGTATATTCTTGATTTACTCTCTCGCGCTGGGATGACTGATTGACCTTCCGTACACTGCCGATGTTGGTTCTAAACTTTCACGACGGTGAACCTGTTTCTGATCCTACTTTCTATCGCAGTCTCACTGGTGCTCTCCAGTATGCTACTTTAACACGTCCAGAAATATCATACTCTGTTCAACAAGCCTGTCTTTTCATGCATGATCCTCGTGTTCCTCATCTCTCTCATGTCAAACGCATTCTTCGTTATCTCAAAGGAACCCTTGACCATGGTCTTATCATAAATTCTTCCTCTCCAACAAGCTTGACAGTTTATTCTGATGCAGACTGGGCTGGTTGCCCAGACACTCGATGATCCACATCCGGTTTTGTGTTTATTTGGAGGATAATCTTGTTTCTTGGTCATCTAAAAGGCAGGTCACGGTCTCCAGGTCCTCTGCTGAAGCCGAATACAGAGCTGTTGCACACTCTATCGCCGAAGCCGTCTAGATTCGTCAACTTCTTGCCGAGCTTCATCGACCACTTGAGCGCGCCACCATTGTCTACTGTGACAATATCTCTGCCGTCTACATGGCCAGCAACCCCGTTCAGTATCGTCGAACCAAACACATTGAGATAGATATTCATTTTGATCGCGAGAAGGTGGTTCTCGGCGAGGTTCGCGTGCCCTCATATATACCCCTGCCCTCATATATACCCCTGTAATCTCTACACAATATACACGTTGTTATTCTCTCTAAATATTAATCTGTTTCAGCAAAAAAAAAGGATTGTGCCTGCAAGATGAACAATAGAGGAGTAATTGGGTTTTCTCTCCAAAGAATATCATGAGCGCAGATTCCAAACAACACTGTTTGTACATATCTGCAATAAAATAAGGAAATCACATTAACTACATTTTCACTCCTCACCGGATCTAAAGAGAAAACAAACAATCAATACCTACAACCACAAAACCATCTGCAGATTTCTTGTGCATGGTTGGCCATTGTTATGGATGCATGCAGTGGTCCCGATCCAAACCGAGGGGTAGGTGATATGAATGGCAGGTGGCCAACTGATACAATTAGGTTGCTCCGGTTGCTGGTGAGGATAGAAGAGGTTCACAGTGAGATGTTGGTGTTCTGGATTTAGACTTGAGAGGAGGCATAGCATTTATCCCGCCGGAAGAGAAAGACTACAACCGTACATGGAGTCAGGGATGTAGAGTAAGTAGCGATGGAGAGGAGTGGATTAGAAGAACATGGTTTTATCGACCAGGGAGCTACCAATCAGACGGTCTATTTGCTCTGTATTTATTTGTTATGGAGATCGTGGGGAGAGGCGAAGAGGATTTGTCACCATAAAGAATCCAACAGGCCTTCTGATTTGTTGCGTGCATTGAATGGAAATGGAGGAGCTCAAGAGAAAAAAATATTTTTTCTAGGTGTTGCAGGGCATAGAGACTGTCATAATTGTGAGTAGTGTGCGCGTTTATGTGGAGCTAATTAGAAGGGAAACGACTGGGTCTGAAAACCAGAAAATCAACATGCACGGGTGGGATGAACGTGGAATCAAATTAGCTGATATGGTGGGCCCTGCTGAAGTGGATGGCTAAATGATGTGGATCTATTAGATAACTGCTGAAGTGTACAGCCTGCATGTGTAGAAATAAGGTAGTGAAGGACTCCTATTTAGATATAGAAGATATTTTAAAAAAAATTCAAAAAAAACTTGCGTGTGTATTTGCACATTCTACATGCTCACGTGCGGTTTTAGAAAAAATCAGTTATATTTTATGGGCTGTGTAAAAAAGATAAAACATGTCTCGTGGAAAGCCTTATTTTAGCATCAAATTTTATCTTTTTTATATAAGGCATACAAAATGTTTATTTTTTGTGAATCGATTTTATATGCACCTAATATATGAAGATGTAATATTTGTTTTGAAATATTTTAAGGGATATAAAGAGAGCATATGTACCTGGAGCAAAGAGAGCATATGTAGGCGGGAACAAGTGGGCAAACGGCCGGCCGCTAAACTGGAGCGCATTGTACGCACAATTAGCGGTGTCCCAATTAATTTAGAAGGGCACGGGCGGTCACTTGGTGGGCTGCCGTGGGCATACCCACTTACAGCCTGCTGTAAACGCCCGCGTTGTACGTGCGACTGGGAGCGAACTCACGACTGCTCGACCTCGCGACCTCGCCCGCGAATCGGACCCCGACGGCGGCGCACAGGTAAGACCCTCCCCGCACATCCCTTCCCTGGCCGACCTCCCCCTGACCTCCCTCTTCCATGGCCGCTCCTACCTCGCCCGTTCCTGGCCTGTCTATGGCCCTCTTCCCCTGGCCGCCCCCCTCCCTGCCTGGTCTGAACCCCAGTTCATGGGCAGGACCAGAACGGCGGCGGGATGGTGAACTGCGGTGGCGGGAGGGTGAACGGCGGCGGAGGACGACTGGGCGGCGAGTTCTGGGTCTATCCCTTCTTGGCCATGTTTGTCGCGCCTCGGTTCCGTTCTGCATCTGTATCTCTCTCCTGTTGTCCCAGGCAACAGCTCAACTGCTCCCAGGACTCAGCGAGCCCGTCCGGATCCGCCACATCGCTCTCCAGCGATGGCTGACGACGTGCGCGAGCTCCTCCTCTCGACAACCGCTGACGCCGACCCCTCCACCCCGCTATCCGCGCCCGACCTCCGCCTCCTCATCGACCGCCTCCGCCTCCGCTCCGACCGCCTTCACGCCTCCGCCCTCTCCTTCGCCTCCTCCAACCGCGAGCCGCTCGCCTCCGCGCTCCTCCGGGCCGCCGGCTCCGCGGCATCATCGGCGTCCCTCCAGTCCTCGCTCGAGTCTGCGCTCTCCCCGCTCTCCTCCTCCCCAGACCTGTCCGACCTCAGGTCCCTCTCTGATCGCCTCCTCGCGGCGCGACGAGAGCTCCGGGAGCGCCAGGAGCACCTCGCTGCCGCATCCTCTGTAGCTTCAGTCTCCGCGCGCCTTTGTGCCGCTCGAGCCTCGGCCAACCCCCTTGATGCCACCACCGCCGCAGCCGAGCTCAAGCCTCTACTGGTGGACCCTGAGGGATCTGGATCCGGTGGGGACGAGCCAGTCGTGTTTGGACTTCTTCGGGGCGAATGGGAGAAGCTCGTCGACGAGGTGAGCAGTCTACTGGTTCGAGGTGCCTTGGCTGATGTTAGGATTTGTGTTTGCGCTAACTGTTGTGCTGGTTGGTTCCGGCGATGGTGCAGCTGCAAGTGGGACTTGCAAAGATCGTCGAGGAGTGCGTGGAGTTTGCACCAGAGGGAGGGAAGGTGATGGTGAGTGCTGGACCCAGAGGTAGTTCAAATGGGACGTGTGGTGTTGAGCTTCGTGTGGCACTGCAGGCCTTGGAGGTGAGGTTCCCTGACTAGGCAGAATTTATTTATCGACAGAGTATAACTGCCTTACATATTCTATGCCTTGAACTCTTGTGGTTAGTTTGGATAGACATCTATAACACCACACGCTAACATCATTCAACCTTATTTATTGTTAAATAATGAACAAATCTATTGTTAAGGCAGAATTTTTTGTATTTCTGATGTGGTCTTCTTAAGAACCCAAGCAACATTTTGATTGACCATTTGTTACATAGCAACTAGACCAAACCAGTTTAGTACATGGTGGGTATTTCTCTCTATATACTCAGTAAGGCCCATCAAATCCTGTGTTAGTATGTTATTATATTCTACTGATAACTATTCTGTGAGCTTGGTCAAATGCCTTAGTAGGAAACACTTAGGTATATGAAACACTTTGTCATACCTTTGTATTGTTTGATACGCAGATAATTGATTCCCTAGACTATGGAATGGCAAAAGTCGCAGACTTGATGATAAAGCATGTACTAATTCCAGCAATCAGTAACATATCTGTCACAGTTTCAGTAAACGTACTTGAGAAAATTGGCTCCACATCCTCAGTATCAGTCTTGGTTATTGCCCCTTCAGAGGAACTGCAGGTAAGCATTCCATAGTGTTTCCTGGTTCACTGGAGCTGATTGTTCCAAACTATCTTTATATAAATTGGTTATTTTTGGTTTTCGGAGGCCTCTTTTTGATTCAAAGGAGGATTGTAGTCCTTAAATTTTATCTGGGTTGTTTAGTTTGTTGAATCCAAATCCATAGGATTTTTTCCTAGGGATTCCTGTCACAACCGAGGTTACGAAGGGGATGGTCGTGAGATTTAGGGGGGTGGATAGATCGTACTGGAGGTGAAACCTCCCCTTTTCTGTTTATCCTCTTGGATACCTGATCATAGGAAACTACCATGCTTTATAGCACAGCTGGCGACTAGAAAGGAAAGATCCCAAACTGAATCCAAACTAACCAAAATAACAAGACTTGAAAACCAAGAAAGCACTACCGAGGACTTATCTCCTAGGGATGGTTTGGCTGGGCTCTAACTTTGTGGTAGCGGCTGTAATGCCTGCCCCACATGACAATTCCTCCGCACTACATTTCATAGCAAAATTCCATGGACTCCAATCTCTTGGAAAGATCCCTATGTTTTTCCTATGGTGTAACCAAACACCCTTTGGTGAAAATTCCTGTAGTGTCAATCATACAGGATTCGAAAATGCATGACATTGCACTCATATTTTTTCCTATTCCTGTGATTTTTATAATCCTAGTGAATCAAGCAGGCTCCTATCTGCTTTATTCCCAGCTGTGTACTTACTATTCTTCTAAGCTATTACCACAACGTGTATGTGGAATACGAGCTGAATCGAAGATGCCATTTCTAATGTTCTAATGACGAAATAATTTTTGGCTGTTACATAGGTGAATTAGGTCTTTGCATATCTAGAATTCCGAGCCCTCAGGCAATCAAATGCAGTTTCTTGGAAAATGACTGTCATGTAAACTTTATTATTATTTGGGTTGTTTTGGACAATCATGTAACTGGCTGTTATTGTTCAAGGGCTACACAGATGGTTCAGAACTTTACTCAAGAATAATTGATGTCATCAAGTTTGTGCACAAGTTCATTTGCGTGGAAAATATCACTTGGATGCAGTCCTTTGCAAAGTTAACCTGGTCAAGAATTTCTAATCTCCTTATCACACATTTTCTCTCCAAGGTATGCTTATTTATTTAACAAACAAATACTTGACTATTCATTTTGATGTGTTTCTTCTTGTGAACAACCCTTAGCTGATGTGCATGCTTGTCTCTGTTAATGACCCTATTTGTTCAATGTCCATTGAATTGTCAATATTTCTTCTGTTGCATAAATTGTAATTCTATTTATCGACTTGTGAGTTACGACTGCGCTGTTTGCAAAACACATTTACTTATCCACATTGACCACTTCTCTTCCATGCCACGGTAAAGCTGGCCACCAAAGTGAGCATCTGGCTTGTAGATTGATTTTTTGGTCTCATTTGAAGATAATAGATTTTTATCACAAAAGTGGAAATGATCAGACTGGCCTGATCTAACTCTCAGTACAGCTTATATGCAACCTTGGGTTCTATCAACTTCTTTGTTTCAGTTGTCTTGTTTGCGGGCATGTGCTTGGTAATCTCTGTCTGTGGAAAGAAAAGGATGCGCCAGATTTACTCTATAACGATTCCCACAAAATAGTGTTTTATATATGTTATAATAACCAGAATGATCATTAAATTATGTTTTTCAGGCTGTTCCTAACGAGGCATCCAAGCTAATTGAGTTCCAAGATGTTGTAAGAAGTACAACTGAATTTGAGAACACCCTTAGGAGTATGATGTTTATTTCGCCTGACAGGAAGGATGGCAAGTTGACCCAATATGTTAACGATGTTGAAGTTCATTTTGCTGTAAGGAAGAGAAATGAGATATTAGTGAAAGCAAGAGACATTCTTGTACAATATGAGTACGACAATCCGCTTGTGAGTACCAAAATTTATGTTTGTCATCAGAAAATGACTTAGTTTGATATGTGGGTTTCGTTGTAGCAAACATATCAAGGAACAACGATGCTTGCTATTGCAGGGATCAGATGAAAGAGGAGATTCTGTTATTGATTTACTTTTCCAGCGAGAGAATTGTTTTATATCTAAGTCAGCACTTCAGTTAATGAAATTGGTTCATGGAGCCCTCAAGGTACGCATGCCTCCACATTTTCTCATTGCTTTGCTACATCTATTGGCGCGATTGCTTGTACTAATGTAACATGTCATTATTGTTCCTAATTACAACCACATTTCTGTTTGCAAATACTGTCTCCCGCTTTTCAGTACTTTCTTGCTGTAGAATGTCACAAACATTTGATGTACATCCGTTTCTGTTGTTGAATAATCTGTGCAGGATGCTTGTTTGTCATCCACAAGAGTCGCAAAGGAGTTCTGCTATGCTGCTAGGGATGCTTTGCTCTTGTATAAGGCTATTGTGCCAGTTCAGGTTTGTGCATGTACTAAAGTTGCATGATAGTTGTGTATTGTGTCATGAGTGACATCTTAGAACGCGTTTGGTTCAGTTCTGCAAATGCAAACGGTAACGGAATCGACTCACGGGCGGTAATGGTAATGGAATGAGAAATATCCAAATCTGTTTGGTAACATACTGGTAACGGAATGAGAAAAGGATAGGAAAACTTTTTTTCTCTGCCATATCTTTAGATCGTGAACACCATGAAATTTCAAGAAATAATTCCAATCAAAGCAAAGATCCGGAGGGAAGGCTCGAAGATAGCTGGAAAGAGGAGAAGATAGGGTCCAGAACAGAGCAATTCCTCAAGCTTGAAGGCATCCATGGCCACGGGGATCCCGGGCGCCAGTAGCTCCTCCCGTACGGCCGGGATCCATGGCCGCAGGGATCCAGGGCACCAACAGCTCCTCCCGTACGGCCGCCGCTCCTTGTGTGCCCTCACGTGGTGCCGCTGGGGTGAAGTAGATGTCGAGGGAGGGGTTGCGCCCCTGGCTCTGGCCGGCGGCTGGACTCGATGGAGAAGGGCGAGAGGAGACGGGATCCAGACGGGAGAGACACGGATAACGGATCTGTTACCGGAGGGATGTGACCGGTAACGGTTTCCTGAAGGGGTGGGATTTGATTACAGGGGACTTGTTTACGTCTAAACTGAACCAAACAGATTTTAGTGGTATCTATTAACACAGTAATCAGGTTACGTTACAGAATTCCGAACCAAACACGTTGTAAATCTCCAGTTGTGACGATGTATGTCATGTAAGCATGTGTCTCACAGACACATCTAGGATATTCTGACATACTATTTACTCATGTGCCTTTTATTTGGACATGTTAACTAATAGCTAAATGTCATTTTTTTTAATTATGATAACTCAACAATTGTGTTATTCTTCAGATTTCAGATAAATATGTGATGATTCCCTTTTTCATCTGCTG
The DNA here is from genome assembly GCA_030063025.1 of Avena longiglumis. Taxonomy (NCBI): domain Eukaryota; kingdom Viridiplantae; phylum Streptophyta; class Magnoliopsida; order Poales; family Poaceae; genus Avena; species Avena longiglumis. Next base: position 182,839,260 of record CP125974.1, on the reverse strand, counting down.
GTATAAAAGTATTGTGATACCAAGGCTCAAGGGTCTGTTTTATGCTGTAATCAGTTTATAGTGACATGGCAAAGAATTCTCGCCTTAGCAGATATCATTTGATGATTTCTCCTAGTATGTTCTGTTCACTGAACTATAAATTACACCTTTAATACATGGGATTGCAGAATAACTAATTCTTATTTTGACTACAATGTTGTATCAGTAAAAGCCTTCCTGATGTACCTAGTCTATGTAAATTGATTCACGCATCATGCACTTATTGTGCCCTTAGGTGATAGCATTTACAAGATCTTAGCTTTCATATACTTAATGTGTTCTTATGGTTTCAAATGTTCTAGATAAACTGACTCCAGTGATTCTGTTGTTGGTTCACATTATTGATGCTGTCCTATTATGAAATCACACGATATTCTACTCTTCAGTTCTTTGTTCTAGTTACTGTTATTTTACCTTAACGCCATAGCGATTAAATTTAGCTTTGTTTCCTTTTAATTAAGCTAGCGAAGCAACTCAATAGTGTCAGTCAGGTGGCTGCCATCATTCACAACGACTTCTACCATTTGTCCCAAGAAATTCTTGGTCTTGCATTTGAGGTCTGTATATCCTTCTATTTGCTTCTTTTTATGATTTATCTTGGGTGTTGATGTACGCGAATGTTATTTTCCGGAATCTTTCCTACATATACACATATTTGCCACATGTTGATTTATGTGGGTGTTTGTCTGGTTGCCACACTACTTATTTATATGACCCATGGCCCCGTGCGTCGTAGATTCAACTTTTTCCACAAGTTGCCAGAACTATGGTGATCATTTTTTTTGTTTAAACTTTACCTAACCTTGTTTGGTGCTAAGTTAGCCTCAGGCCAAGCAGCCCCTTAGTTTTGTTGTCTACTTCCCTGTTTTTCATTAGAAATTACTTTCTGTAGTCACCTTTCTTTTATAAACTCAAATATGTGTGTTTTTGTATGTAGATTAATGTTCCGTAATGATTCATCCTCAAGTAAAGGAAAAAAAGACTCAGACACATACTGCTGTACATTTTGTCAGTCTTTTTTAGACATCTGACTGAATTTCCCACTTTAAGCTGCCTACACATCTGTAAGATGGAGATGCGTTTTCCTAACCTATTTTAATGCTTTTGTCCAGTACCGTGCAGATTTTCCTAGTGGTCTGCAGAAACTAGTTGTTTTTGTGGATTTAGCTCCAATCTTCTCCCAGATGGCAGATGGTATACTGAAAGGCCAAATACAACTTGCTACAGCTAACTTAAGCGAGGTATTCCATTACATCTTCTGGTTGTAACACCAAGCAGATTTTAAGTTTGCACATCGAAACTGTGTGGTAAAAAATGGCAGGCAGTTTTTTCCTCATCCGGCTTTTGACTCCTTGCATCTATCTAATTCTTAATACCATGTCCACTCTCTTTTGACATCTCCACATGCACAATAATATTTCTTCCTTTTCTGTCTGTGCTACATTTTTGTAAGTTCCTAGTTTGCCACTTTATTTTCCAGGCTATAGATGGTGCTGATGGTTTTCAGAACACCCACCAATCTCAGCATTATGAATCCGCAAAATTTAGCATTGAGCAGGTATGTCTCATAGCCAAAGAATATGAGGTACTTGGAACTAGAAGAAATATGGCAAATAAAAAGTCTCCAATAAATTCTCTTGATATATTATCCGTGACCTGCAATTTGTTTATATTATTTTTATATTCGCCAAATCTACAACATTAATTAATTATGAATAGTCAACTAATGATATATATTGACCTCCTTTCAGGTTGTGTTCATCTTAGAAAAGATACACATTATGTGGGAATCGATACTGCCCAGGTCAATTTACAGGAAAAGTATGTTTCATGTCCTTGGACCTGTCTTTTCTAGCATAACAGAGGATATGCTTCTGATAGATGACATGGCAGCAGAGGAGACCTTACAGGTGATAATATTCTCCTTGACAGGTTTGAGCTGATAACTCTTGATGTGTATTAATTATTAATATATGTGATACACTTCCAGCTGCAAGGCCTTATACATTTGGCTCTTAAAAACCTCTCCTCACTGTTTCTGTCCCTGGTTGAGCGCGATGATGATGGCAAGTTCTTGGATCATGATACCTGGGTCCAGCTGGATGAGAATGTACCATCTTTAAAGAAGTTCCGAAAGCTAGCAGGTATATTTTGTCTCAAAATGTGGAAATATTTTAGCGTGTTCATATACTTTTATGTTCGCTCCACTAATACTGAAAAACATCGATGTTACTCAGAGTTGCTTGATATGTCATTGAAGTCCATTACAGCTGCTTGGGAAAGTGGAGAGCTAGTTAACTGCGGTTTCACATCATCTGAGGTGAGCAAGTTCATTTTACTTTTCTTTTCACATATATAATTGGAGTTCAGCAAATTATGATCCTTAATAATGCTCTGTCATCTGTTGTTGGTACTACATGTGTACTGTTATGCCTGCCTTGGTATTATTGTGTATGTTGTCATTTTAGAGTGTATATAATTTAATGTTACTGTAGCATGGCTACTTGTAAATAATAACACAATAATGAGGTGAAATAAAGCTTGTTGGAGAAGTGGTTGATGGAATGAGATGGAAGGTAGTGGTTATTGTTTGCCTGCTTTTGCCCCCAGCCAGCTTTATTACCTCACAAGTTGAAGTGACTTATCATTTCTAGGTTTTGGAACATTTCGTTTCTAGTTCTGTTTCAGGACATGAATTGGCCTTATTGTAATGTTAGCCTTATTCGTTCAGAATCGGTTGAAACCGGAAGTTGAACTCATCTCTTCCCTTATGTGCAGGTGCGAAATTTCATCAAAGCGATTTTTGCAGATTCACCTCTTCGGAAGGAGTGCTTGGGATGGATCGTTATGAATCCAGCTTAGGATGCAGAAACATATACACTCTTGTTGATTGATTAGTTCAGTGCCTTCATCATTGCCATTCACCCCGTCTGATTCTGTAACATTATCTGACTATATGTCAAATTGTCAGTTGACCTGGCGTTCAGTTCGCACTGAAGTAGGGTTTGTTACCTCTTATTTCACAGTTTAATGTTAGCTCCTCGATATATATATTCTGAACACATAGAAAGAGCTAGGCCTACCATGTCCGACGTAGCCAACTCTGAATTTGGGCCCATCTTTAGATGAAGATAAAAAGCAGCACATTGAGTAAGATTAAGGATCTACTGTGGATTCTGAAAAATCCGCAGTGAACTGTGGAAAAGCTGCTGTGAGCAGAGAACTATGGGGAATCGGAAGTTGTTTGGTTAGAGCAGTATTGGTAGATTTTATATCTGTAATACCCTGGGGTGGGAGACTGTTTTGTCCTTAAAACACCCATTTGTACACCGAATGGCGAAGGAAATATTGTTTTTGTTTATTATAGATATAAATAATATTAAAAAAATAATGTATTACACAAATTGAGTGAAAGACATTTGTATTTTCGTGCCATGTATATTATCAATCGAACTACCCCTTCTTCTGATGGATGATCCTTGTTCCCTGAACTGAACCTGGGTGCAGGCTAAAGGCCATGATGGTTTCTGACGAGGAATTATAGCCCGTCACACGTTAAAAAACAGCTATGCTTTCACTGTTACCAAACATGTGGTTAACAATTAGCTGCGATACTACATGGAGTACAAGCATGCTTCATTGAAAAATTCACAATTCCTGTCACACGCGCGGCAGGCTCGGCGACGACGGGGAAAACTTGGCTTTTCTACGCGTCGTGGAGAAAATGTGCTTGGGCGACGAAACGAGTAGAAAGGGAGATTGCGAGCGCCTTCCGGCGGAGCTGGAGATCCTGGTGGCGTTGTCCGGGCAGGGCGGGGCGGGGAAGAGTGTTGGGAGCCGGCCGGCGCCACACGTGTCCATTTATATCTATCCGCAGCTGCTGAGTGGCAACATCCGCATATATCCATTCCGACACCCCGTCGAAAGGGCGGTGCTGCGTCGGCGAGATACTACAACTCCGGGGGACGGACGCCACGGCCAAAGCCCGAAGCCGGTGAGTCCAACATTTCGTCAGCGCCGCCCAACTCGGAGCCTTCTCTTCTCTCGCGGGTACGCCACCTCTCCAGGCTCGTCCTCCTCTCCACCAGGAATTCCCCCCTCAAATCCCCCATATATACCCTCTCATCCTCTCCCACCGATGCGGCGGCCGACGGCAACCTGACTAGCGGCGGAATTGGCTTCGCCAGGTCCCTCCCTAGTCCCTCCCTCGTCATCTTCATCCCCTCCCTTGTTAGTCTTCTAGCGATTGCAGTTTCAGATGGTATGGTTGGGTTTACAAAAACTCAGAGTGAGAGTGGGATGATATCTTGACAAGACATTCATATCTAATTAGCCAACTCTGTAAATTTTTGATAGCTCATTGGCTGGTTACAACCGGTACTTTCTCAATTCAACAGAGAAACATGCATACTAGTCTGATGCATCTTTTTTCTTCTTCTGAAATTCACTGTCTCACATTTTTTGGTTGGTTGATTTATCATTCATGTAGCCACCAAAACCTTAATGAAATTATGCTTGAACCTTAGTACTAATTGTATTGAAATGCTGCCTCTCGATTACGCCTCTAGTGCACAGACTGACTTTGTATTCTATTTATGCAGTTACAGGTCTACTCGGAAATCTGACCGTATTCACTATTTTTGTTCTATTGCTTACCGGCTACCCAGTAGATTGTGAGTCACTGCGATTCACGAGAGGTGCACCGGCCGCAATATGGCTCTACCGCTTCTCCGAGGAATCACAACGCCAACCTTATTTAGAGCAAATGGCATGTTCTGTACCACTCAACGTCCTATACTAGCCCACTTTTCAGCTAATAAGCCGGAGAGTAGTGTGCGGACTGCTGCGCCAAAATCAACTCAACAGGCTACCAGGGAGGGACAGGTGGTGGCGGAGCAAAACACACAAGGTTTTGAAGCTGTTATCGGCATTGAGACCCATGTCCAGCTCTCCACCATCACAAAGGCATTTTGCTCCTGCCCATATAACTACGGCTCCCAGCCAAACACCACCATTTGTCCCACCTGCATGGGCCACCCTGGGGCATTGCCCGTTCTGAACGCCGAGGTCGTTGAATGTGCGGTCAAGCTGGGCCTCGCGCTCAACTGCAATATCTCCATGACATCTAAGTTTGATCGGAAGCAGTACTTCTACCCAGACCTTCCCAAGGGGTACCAGATTTCGCAGTTTGACATTCCCATCGCCGAGAAGGGTTACGTTGATTTGGATATTCCTCTTGAGTTTGGTGGTGGGCACAGACGATTCGGGATCACAAGGGTTCATATGGAAGAAGATGCTGGCAAGCTGCTTCACTCTGAATCCGGGAGCTACTCTCAGGTTTTCCTTCTAAATACCTGTTTTCCATTTAAGCTTTTTTTTGCTCTTGTCAACTTCTCATGCCATTATATACATAATATGCCTTTTGGAATCATGGGAAAAATTGACATTCACCACCGTGCGACGGTACATTTTCTAAACCGATGCATTCATAAATTCCAAAGATGAGGAGTCATGAAACTTAATTAAGGCGAATTCTATGTAACATCTTGCTATAAACTCACAAGACTAAGTAATACAGGGGATTGGGTGTCTTGTACATTTGTTGCTAGAGGGGGCATATACGTACAAGTTATAACACCTAACTATAGGTAGAGGTATGTGCTCACTTGTTCAGCCCTTCCTTTCATACAGAATGTAAGTACCAGCCTTATATCCAACTGAAATTCAAAAGTGATGCACCTTCACGAGGCAAGAGCAGCTGAACTGCACTTAATGTCAGATCAGCGTCTTTATCTATTTGTTAAGAAACTTCTCAAATCTGATACGAGATGAGGCTGGGGCAATCTGCAATAAGGTATCAATGCATGTGTGGGTATGTGGAAGTACTTCTAAACCATGTGGTTGTGTACTTACACCTCCAATATTGACAGAAAATCAAGGATGGAGACAAGAAATAAAATAGAGCTAATTCAGCATCAAACAATCATGCATTGCTCATCGCACTACAAACTACTCCCTCTGTTTCAAAATATAAGATGTTTTAGGTTTGTGAAGCAAATGTATCTAGACTACTTTTAATATGTAGGTTCACTAAGATTTGGAGTGAATCTAGACACTAAAAGAAGTCTAGATACATTTTCTTCACAAACCTAAAACATCTTATATTTTGAAACGGAGGGAGTACAAATTTAAACTGGTTAATCAGTGATTGCTATTCTGGGTGGTTAGGTTGACTTAAATAGAGCCGGTGTTCCTTTGCTCGAGATAGTCTCAGAGCCAGACATGAGAACAGGAATAGAGGCTGCTGAGTATGGTGCTGAGATACAAAGGGTTGTTAGGTACCTGGGAGTGGGCAATGGCAACATGCAGGAAGGTTCCCTTCGATGTGATGTGAATGTATCTGTTCGGCCAATTGGACAATCAGAATTTGGTACAAAGGTAATGACAAAAACTTTTTGCCCAACTAATAGTTATTCTGTATTCCATGTCGAGAACATATGCATCAGTGTTATGATCTGTTGATTCATCAATACAAATGTGTCAGGAGCAGAATGTTAGGCCATTGGGGCCTAGATTAGTTCCTACAAGTTTATCGTTTAACTGGTGAAATCCCTTTACCTTTAGAAATGCGATTCATTTTCTTGGACCTTTTCAGTACTGCATATAACATAAGGAAGTTATTTGGTTAGTCATTCAGTGAGTGCATTCAATATTCTCAAACTTTTAGAGGTTTGCTTCTCTTTGTAGAGGTTTGGACGAAAGTCCTTATGTATGCTTGTTAGTTGTGCTTGTGAAATTGTAGATATATCTGTGTTATTTTATTTTCCTTCAAAATATCATGTCTTGAGAAAACTTACCAGACTCATGGACTCCAATAGATTATGGTGTTAGACCATTTGCACTGACCATGGAATCTTAGGAACCATGAACGTTACAACAGAACCATTTCCGGAGAGCAAGCAGTTCCTTCCATCATTAGTTGTTGGTGTCTCAACATATATGATAGCAATAAATTACTCATTTGTTTGTTCAATGTTACTGTGGATGGCAATGTGGCATCAAATGCTTCCTTTCTTTCACTTCTCATTTCTGACAGGTTGAAATAAAGAATATGAACTCATTTTCTGCGATAAGTAGGGCAATAGATTATGAGATCTCCCGACAGATTCTTCTTCACAAAGAAAGCCAAGCTGATCAAATTGTACAGGAAACGCGTCTTTGGGATGAGTCTTCTCAGGTTGTTGTTTCACCTTGTTGGTTAGCTTGTGTTTTACCTATAGGCCTTTTGCCCTTTTCCTATAGTTTCTAAATTCTTTTCTTTATCTACGTCCTCAGAAAACTTTTACAATGCGAAAAAAGGAGGGACTTGCTGACTATAGATATTTTCCAGAGCCTGATCTTCCTGAGGTTATTCTCACTACTGAGTACATCGATGAAATTCGCAGTTCAATGCCAGAGCTTCCAGAGGCAAAGCGTAGGCGTTATGAGAACATGGGACTCAGCATGCAAGATGTTATTTTCCTTGCTAATGACGATAATGTAATCATCTTCAGTATTGCTTTCATTTTCCCTTGTCTTGGATGTCTATGTTTTATCGAAGTATATTTGGAAGGTCCTCTTTACTAAAGGAAGAGAGTCTCATCTTGAAGTGGCCTTTTTCGGATAAACCCAATTTCTCTGCTGTTTACAACAACTTTGGTGATCTCATTTGTGTGTGCTCCTCCTAGGTTGCTCATTTCTTTGATTCTACACTTGAGCATGACGCTGACGCAAAGATGGCTGCCAACTGGATCATGGGTGACATCGCTGCTTATCTGAAGGATGAAAAGCTCTCTATTGATGATATCAAATTAACACCTCTGGAGCTTTCTGAAATGATCGCATCCATAAAGAACGGAATTATCAGTGGGAAAATTGCCAAGGAGGTAATATTGCTAACTAAATTGCTTTTTAGTTGTTATGCCTTTTGGACCTTCATTATATTTAAGGCCTCTTGTATACAAGATTTCTGTGTTATATGCAGTCTATTTTAATTTTGCTACTGCTTCTGCACTACTCTGCTGGCCAAAACTTGAATTTTGGCAGTTTCTTTTGTACTCCATCCGCTTGTTTCTTAGGGCATATTTTGATTGACTAAGATCCTTGACCAACAATTATTCTGCTAATATGCTGTTTATGTGATACGAAATCATAATAGTAAGTTCCGAATACAAATCCAATGAAATCAACCTTATGTTATGTAAATTACATACTAATGGAGTATTTGTTGGTCAAAGCCTTGTTTTAACCAATTAAAACATGCCCTAAAAAAAGAGGGAAAGAGAGCAATTGCTCATTTCTCCCCTGCCTGCCTACTACTGAAAGTTTTTACAGATTGCACAAGAATGAACTTTAGTACTTCAGTTATTCTGAAACATTTTGCATGTTATGTTATGAACTTGCATTCTTTTCAGGCTTTACCATTAGTCTTAGTGTTCTAAACTTATAATACTTTTGACCTGATTCTGCCTCTTGCAGATTTTGGTTGAGCTCATTTCCAAAGGTGGAACTGTCAAGTCTGTGATAGAGGAGAAAGATTTGGTTCAGGTAAATGTGGTCACATCGGTTACTATTAGGAACCACGTAGGTAGTCTGAATGTTTGAAAAGTATAATTTAATCGTGCGGCACTGCCACCGGTGTCAAGTGTGCTGCCAGCTTTTGCACTGTTCCTTTGGTTGAGGAACAGCCAAACAACCAGTATCATGTTAATGAAACTGAAAGCCGAAAATCGAGCAAAGCGATGATGTGACCTTTTGATTTCATCAGTTTTTGTATTTTTCCTGATATATTTGTGATGAGATAGTTAATAACTGTCCATGAGCTACTGTAGCCGATGCTGTTTCAGCGCTTTTAGTCTCTGCTTGGGTTTTCTAACTAATATTTACCACTGGGAAATGGCAGATAGCAGATCCAGCAGCAATCGAGGCCATGGTTGATCAAGTACTCACCGACAACCCGAAGCAACTTGAGCAGTATCGGGCTGGGAAAACCAAGTTGCAGGGATTTTTTGCCGGCCAAGTTAGTTGATTTTGAATGTGTAGCTGTGTTACTCTTGCCAGCTTTTGTTTGCCCATGCAGTTGCGAGAGCTGATTGTATTTTCAATATTGGTTCCAGGTGATGAAGGCATCGAAGGGTAAAGCAAGTCCTGTTTTACTGAATAAAATTCTTGGAGAGAAGTTAAAGGGAGACTGTTGATCCTTCTTTTGATATCCATTCGGGTCGGTGAATTGTGATCGAGAAAAAGAAGGGCAACTGCTGTTGATGAGTTTCCGCATATCAAGTGGTCCTTGATGAGTGGAGCATTAGACAAAAGTGAAACCCTGTAGGGGGAGCTTAATTCTTTGGTTGAAAATATCTCCATTTCTGGTTTAGTCATTTTAGTTCTCACGTTGAATCTAGGATGTCTAGAGCACGAATTTTGTAAAATCAGTCCTGTTCACGGAATACAAAGATAAGCATGACTGCTATCGGTTAAAAATGTACATTTTGCTGGGACGGTTCACAAAATGGATTAAATTACCAGCATCTATGACGAGTGCAATTACAAAGTTCTCATGGCATGAATAGATCCACTACCATTAGATACTCCTTATTAGAAAATTGCCCATGTTTCTACTACTCACAAGATTTGAAACGAAATTAATCTACATTGGTAAGCTTGTCAGCTTCCATTTTCACTTCTTCACGATGCTAGCAGCAGTCTGAAGGCTGCTCCAGTCGATCCCGCCCGCGATCTTCAGCATCCTCTCCTGCCAATCTTCTGCCTTCTTCAATCTTCTTACCAGAACAGCAAAAGACGCTGGTCACTTATCGCGGCACTCTGTCTGTCTGATTTAAAGCAAAATAAAACAGACAGTGAGTGATGAACATAAGTATATAGCTTACCTCTCTTTGGCCAAATTTTCCATATCCTGACAGGTTAGTCTTGGGCCTTCGTCCAAGCCCTCACACACTAATTCACCCTTCTCATCGGTGTAACAGAGGATGCCCATGGTTTTGTCTTCATAAACCTGGACAAAAAAAATACCCATGTCTCAGATAACTGAAGAGGTAGTGGTGCTACATATCCGGCGTAGCTTTTGGCAAGAACAGGTGGCCGGTACCTTGTTCGCCTTGCAGTTGAAGCTGGCAGAACTGGAAGCTTGCTTGGATTTGGATCTTGAGCAGCTATCCATGGGAGATCTTGTCAGAATCCTTGAGCAAATCTTCCTTGGAACTACGATTGCAGAAGATGGGTAGAACCTCAAGGCAGCCATGGCTGGGTATGGAGACGTGGAACCATTGAACTACTACTAATCATGGAGTAGATGTCATGTGAATGGCCATATTAGTGGGGAAGTGGTGGATACAGTTCTAAATAGGGATGTTAGGTCAATGAAGCTGTGGCAAAGCAGATCATTGGCTGTGGTATTAAAGATTAAGCTCAGCTCTTCGCCTATTAAATTGGCAAATAATTGGTGCCAAATTCCTTGTCTAACTCTTGTAGCATTATTGGGTAAAAATATTCAGGCCGTGACTCATATGACAGTGACTTCCAAATTGCTTCCCACCAAGTTCCCCCACCTCAGGTTTTACAGCACACCAATTAGGATAGAGTGATAAATTATAGGTAAATTATAAGTTTAGGACAACATAGAGTTTCAGACAAATGCAAATGTGCTCACTTCCAAACTCTAGGACAACGTATGAGCACATTTGCATTTGTCTCATAGGACATGGTTCCTGTAGGTTTCAGATGAACTTTGGAACCAACCCTCCCGGGTTGTCCGCGCGAGGGCGACTCCGGAGGCGCCGCCGCCCTAACTAAAAGCCCTCCTCCGGCGGTCCTCTCCAGCCACTGCCACCGCGACGCCGTCGATGGCGGCCACGCCTTGCCTCCGAAGGCAGCGGGCGGTCCCCTTTCGTGTGCCTGATGAGATCCCTTCGCACGGGGAGGTCATGACCAGGGCGACGTTGGCAGTGGCTGGCCTGCGGGGCGGCGACGTCCACCAGTGCGGGGGGCTCACTGACCCGCGGCTGGGAGGCGTGGAGGAGATAGTTTCAGACGCGGGTGCAGGATGGTGGCGGCGGCAATGTTCCTCATGGTGCCGTGGCGCGGCTGTAGGCCGGTGGCAGGGGCGCGGTGCCCTAGTGGCGGCGTGGCTACAGACCGGTGGCGGCGGCGCGGTTGCCCTAGGTGGCAGCGCTGCTCCTCTTGGTGCCGAGGTTTCGAGCCTAGTCTGCTTGTTCCTTTCGCCGGGAGTCGGCCAATGGTGTGGGGACTGCTGGATCGGCATGAATAAAAGGTGGCGGTCCTAAGGTTCCTCCAGCGCAATGATGAAGATCTGCTTGCTGCTTGCCCTCGTTGAGGCGAGTTCTGAAAGGCTCCGCCGACAAACTCCCATGGACGTATCATACCTGGAGATTGCTAGATCGGAAGGAATTAAGTCGTGCGCAACTGGCCCTTTGGTTTTAGAGGAAGCATTGCGAAACTCTGCTATCTGTTACCATCATGTGTCATGTCTTTGACGATCCATGGTGAAGTCGGATACGGAGAATGTCATGAAATCAGGAACATGAGGGCTACTGATTGTGATTTGAGTCTTTGTGGTGATGACGAACTTTCTTCGTGAGGGCGAAAATACAAGAGGAGTTTATAGTCTTACCTTGCAGGGTGAAAATCTAAGATCTGACCTTAATTGGTTCTACCTGACAATGGCCTTGTTGAAGCATTGTTTTGTAAGCGAGGACTTTCTCCAGAGTGAAAACCAATCTTTGATCAGGCGGCGACGGTGCTTGTGCACTGTTTCCTTAAAGGCGTCCCCATTGGAGTGGTTGGGCTACTAGTGTTGTTCTGGTGATGTTAGTGTTGTTGCTACAAAAAATCGATGACTGTAACAGGACTTTTTTTTTGGTAACTATTCTTCCTTTTGTCTGGGTTGTGTGCATCCATAAGGACGCTAGGATATGCGTTGTTACAGAGGCTAGGTGTAATTAATATCTCCACGATATTAATATATGCTCTTTGTAAAAAAATGTACAACAACAACCAAGCCTTTAGTCCCGATTAAGCTGGGTAGGCTAGATATGAACCCTAAACAGGTAACTAGAGAAAAATGCAAGTCAAGCAGAAAGCAGTAAAAAGTGCAATTCAAACAAAAACTAGTGAAAAACGGCAAGTAAAAAAAAAGAACAAGAACAAAGAATAAAGAACAAACGAAGTAAATCAAGTTTCAGGCACATGGATTGCTGATTTTCATGCATCCCTATCAAAAACCAACTCTCTAGGGACATTCCACTCCTTCATATCCCTTTTGACCGCCTCCTCCCATGTTAGCTTTGGTCGTCCTCTACCCCTCTTTGCATTATCAAAACCCCTTAGAATCCCACTATTGACGGTGCTCGGTGGCCTCCGTTGGACATGCCCAAACCACCTTAACTGTTGGACAAGCTTCTCTTCGATTGGCGCCACCCCTACCCTCTCGCATATCACTTCATTCTGATCCGATCTTTTCTTGTGGCCACACATCCACCTTAGCATACGATCTCGCGACACTCATTTGTTGGATGTGTTGCTTTTAGGCTCAGTTTGGCGGCTTCTCAGAAAGCTGCCTACTTACTTCTGAGGAAGCCGGTTCCAAATTTTGTGAGGCTTCCAAGTTAGTTTAGCCTTAACCACTTTGGAAGCCTTCTAAATTTTTGAACCGCTTCCCTGAAGAAGGGGTAGCTTCTGAGAAGCCGCCAAAATAATCGGCCTTAGTGGGCCAACATTCGCTCCATAAAGCATGGCAGTCCGATTGTCGTCCTATAAAACTTACCTTTTAGCTTTTGTGGGACCTTCTTGTCACATAGGATTTCGGATGCTTGCCGCCACTTCATCCACCCTGCCATGATCCTATGGCTAACATCCTCATCGATACCACCATTGCTTTGAAGCATTGATCCCAAGTGTCCCTCTTGGGCACCACTTGCCCTCCTAGACTAACCCCTTCGTCCTTGCATCTATCGCCGCTAAAGTCGCACCACATATACTCAGTCTTCGTCCTACTAAGTCTAAAACCCTTGGATTCTAAGGTTTGCCTCCACAGCTCCAGTTTCCTATTGACACCCTCCCTACTATCACCCACCAGTACCACATCATCAGCAAAAAGCATACACCAAGGAATATCTCCTTGTATGTCCTTAGTGACCCCATCCATCACCAAGTCAAAAATGTATGGGCTCAAAGCTGAACCTTGATGTAGTCCTATAGTAATTGGGAAGGTGTCGGTCTCACTATCTCCAACCCGAACACTTGTCACAACATTAGTGGACATATCTTTGATGAGGGATATGTACTTTGTTGGGACCTTGTGTTTCTCTAGCGCCCACCACATGACTATCCTTGGTATCTTGTCATATGCCTTCTCCAAGTCAATGAAAACAATATGTAGGTCCTTCTTCTGCTCCCTATATCTCTCCATAAGCTGGCGAAGCAAGAAAATAGCCTCTGTAGTTGATCTCCCAGGCATAAATCCAAATTGATTTTTAGTGACATTCATCACTCTCCTCAAGCGATGCTCAATCACTCTCTCCCAAAGCTTCATAGTATGGCTCATAAGCTTAATTCCCCTGTAATTAGTACACTTTTGGATATCTCCCTTATTCTTGAAGATGGGTACTAATTTACTTTTCCTCCACTCATCGGGCATCTTGTTTGACCGAAAAATGTGGTTGAAAAGTTTAGTTAGCCAAATTATCGCCATGTCTCCAAGACATTCCACACTTCAATGGGAACATCATCGGGACCCATGGCCTTCCCTCCTTTCATCCTTTTCAGGGCTTCCTTAACCTCAGTCTCTTGGATCCTCCGGACGAACCGCCTGTTGGTGTCGTCAAAGGAATCATCTAGCTCGGGCGTAATGCTCTCACTCCCATCATTGAACAGCGCGTCAAAGTAGTCTCTCCAACGCTTCTTGATCACCTCGTCTTTCACTAGAACTCGATCAACCCCGTCCTTGATGCACTTCACTTGGTTGAGATCCCTTGTTTTCCTCTCGCGGATTTTCGCCATCTTGTAGACGCCCATTTCGCCTTCCTTTGTTCCTAGTTTCTCATATAGCTCATCATAGCCCTTCCCTCTAGCTCCACTCACCGCTCACTTTGCGTTCTTCTTGGCTTCTTTGTACTTCTCCATATTGCTTGTGCTTCTATCTTGATACCAAGTCTTGTAGCACTCCTCCTTGATAGCCTTTTGGACCTCCTCGTTCCACCACCACATGTCCTTAGGCTCCTTTTTCTTGCCTTTCGCCACCCCAAGCACCTCCCCAGCCTCCAGTTTGGTAAAAAAATTTGTGTTTGTCTGAAATGTATGCAGTCTAAACTACAACAAGTTTGGTAATAATAGAGAGGTGGAGAAGGAAAAAACTCAAGAGTTCTAGATATAAATCATGTCGTTGACAATTACAGATATCATTTTTTTTTCAGTAGAGACTTCTAAGTTCTGCTACAGATACAACAAGATGGATTTCTAATCACGAAATTCCTCCATAAAAGCTTCATGGAATGACTTAAAGCGATAGATTATCAGTTGTAATTTCTCCTCCGATTGCAGGATTGTGCATCTGAAATGCCATGTGCCAGGTACCTTCAGAGTATAATAAACATAGAAAGAAACATAACATTAGAATACCAACAGGCAGAAAAGGAAATCCCTCTGCAAGGACATGCACCCGACTTCCTACTTTACTCTGTAATAAAATATAAGTTCCTATGTTTGTTTCTTGTTTATTCAAGACTACTATAGACTGTTCCAGAGTCAAGTACAGAAAAAAGTAAGTGCATCACACTCACTTGTCCAAACACAGAACCAGGCAAGACAGCAATCCCAGTGCTTTCAAGAAGGCGGAGAGCGTAGAACACATCTGGCTTGGTATTCATTGCCTCAGCAGCTCCAATTGCCTTTTTAGGCAGTCGAACAGATGGGAATACAAACATTGCTCCTTCAGCCTTGCTGCAAGTCACACCTTCCAAGCTGTTGAATGTCTGCACCATGGCCTAAAACCGTCCAACAATGCGATATTCAGAGTTAACGATATTGCACTTTTTCTAGAAAACGTATATTCACGTTTATCATTGTGCTATAATATAATCAGCAAAGAAGTCATGGAAGTGAATGTTATAAAAGGGAACCTCTGCACACTGAGATAATGATAACATGATGTCATCTCTTTCTTCACGGTAAGAGGTGTATGCCTCATCTCCAACCTGAAAAAAGGCAGGCTTATTACGATGTACACATAAATGAAAGACACGATGAGATGCATTTTACTGACCTTTGGTGGGTTCATGACTAGGCTCATGAGGATCTGGCCAGAGATGTTGGAGCATGCACTTAGGGATGCCACTTTATAAACTTGTTTCCGAACTTCAGAATTGAAGCCAGTGACCTCCATGTAACCCCCCCTTCTACCACATTCTCCATAGTACCCTGATGGCAGAAGATGAGACTTCTAAGAAATATCCATCCATCGATAAAATTTGTGGTGCACGAGACTTCATCCCTCAATAGTTCAGATTACTTGGAAGTTGGAACAAACGATACAAGAGACTTGGTTTGATATACAAGAGAAGAGAGTACGCCAGATGCTTCTTATTAACTATGAACCAAAGGGGGGAAGTGCCTGTAAATTAGAATAGAAGGCCAATAGAAGTATTCTGTTCACATTCAAGTAAACTAATGGGTTCAATTTAGAATATACAAGTCATTGCATTGATAATGTTCGAGAAAAAGTTCATTACATTAGATTAATATGATTGTGTAATTACATAACCAATATGCACATATCATCTTTAGCAAGCACTCCTTACATTAGTTTGACTCGATGAGTTAAAAGTCCAATTTAAAAGAATCCTTTCTCATGAGTGCACCTAGCAAGTTCTTCCTTTCATTTCGGAAGTGACAAGAGAGTATAACTTGAAAGAGCATATGGATAAAAGGAAGAAAAAAATGGCACATACCATTAGAAACCGAATGGAACGATATTAGAGATATATCTCCTTCGCCGTAACCCATGGACCGTGCTATCTTCTTGAAAGAGTTAAATTTCTTTTCATCTGTGTAAACATTTTCTTGGTAAACCTACCAGTAAGTTCAAGAAAGGATACAGCAGGTTATATATACAAAATTCATGAAGATTATACAGATTCTTGTTACTTAAGATACAATAACCTCACTTCGTCTGCTAGAAGAACAAGGTTTTCACTCCTGCAGAATTCCACTATTTCACACTGGTTTTCCCTCACAAGAACCTATGCACAATTTAACCACATTAAGAGCTGTAGAAATTTATAAAAATGGCACAAGTCAATGAGCAGTAAACGCACTTGTCCAGTAGGGTTTCCTGGATTTACAACCACAAGTCCCCTGACAGTGATGCCCTCAGATCGGGCACCATCCAGATGCTTCTTCAGGTCTGAAATGCTCACGCTCCAACCTCCAGATTCGTCAAGATAATATGGTACCTGACAAAGCAGACATCTGTTCACTGCAGGTTGGCACACACAGCGAAGTCGTAGTTGACATGGAGTCAGTTTGATCAAGTAAATGCAATACATACAAGAGTTGCACCACACAGAACCATGGAACTTGTGTACAGAAAGTGTGATGGAACTGGGCAAAGGATGCCATCTTTTTCACCTCGTATCAATAGGTGCATTACCATATGAACCTGTTGGAAATCAAACAAACAGCTCCAATATCATGAATCGCATCAGAAATAAAAGGCAAGGCAGATAACAATAATTTTCAGCATGAACGTTTACTGAGATGCTCCTGTTATCATGGTATATTGGGTGCTTTAAGTCATTCATATATTAGAGCTATGGAAGACGTTTGCAAAAATATATTACTAGTGCTAAGGACTATAGTGGAACAGGAACTTCCACAAAGTAGTTTGACAGCATATGAGATGTAGCATTCCCAGGATGACAAGCAGTAGCAGAGGAGTACGATGTCTCAAATTATTATAGTGTTATGCATGAGATGGGTGGATGAGGGAATTGCTCCACATATGATGAATCAAATAGTACCGGCGGGGCTGCTCCATCTGTTAGGAAAATGTCCTCTGCATAACACGGGAAACCATCACGAGAGGCTATCCCAACAGCAATTGTATTGCGCAGCCCTTCAGTACCCTAGAGGTGAAAGCGGTTAGTGTTTAACTAATGCTCATTTCTGCATTTTTCAAAAGAGGTTCTAGAATCAATGTATTACCTGACAGTGACTGTATCCTCCTGTTGCTCTACCAGGAATGAGATCTAGAATCTCCCTTGCCCTTGCTATTGCATCAGAACTGCAATATTAACAATCAGTTATCGGTGACGAACTGAATGCATCTTGTTCAAATGTTGCTTGGTTTTTACCTGAATATGGAATTCGTTACACTCCGGTGTAGAAGATGCGGGTAATCACACAGGGCAAGAACCTGGAAGACAAGAAAACATCAGGGAATAAAGACACGAGATGGTTAATAAAATCATATGGAGCAATCACCCACCTCACGGAAGAACTTATTTGGCTGTTGTCCGAGGGAATGTGGATTGCTAAGGTTGCAATAGATTATCTACTGGAAGAAATGGTAGAATTAACCACATTGAGAAACACTAACAAAAGTAGATGTGGTAAACCTGTAAACTTGAAGAAAGTTAAGTGGGAATATTTACTTTTGGTTCAGTAATGTGACGAGATTCACTAGAACATACCTCATTGAAAGGGTGTGAACCTGGATCTTTTTCTAGCTCTTCTTGGATGCGCTGCACATGACACCAGTAAAGAGAAGGGAAGATGACTTAATTTGCATCATGCAGCAAGCCAAGTTACAAAGAATTTCTAACTCTGAGAAGAAGCTTGCAAAATAGTGGAGTGCGAAAAGTAAAAGGAAATTATCATGGAATCAGAATTTAATTCATTCAATCCATGGCTGTTGTGATAAAGCAAATCAGCAGAGTAGAAGGAAGAGACGTAGGACTGTAGCTCATGTAGAGGCTTGCTACCCTCTCCTAAATACCACAATATATATGTGAAGCTTCTCCTTTTCCACAAAGGATTTAATCGCCAAAATTGGGCGATGCTGTTTCTCATGTCCCATTAAGGGCCTCTTTGGAACAGACGATTCAGAGAGAAATTCCATCCAAGGGGAAGAAAAAAAAAATCCTTTGAGAGATGCTCGGATTGTAGTATTTGAAGAACATTTGCAAGGTATGGAAATTTTCTCCACATCTGGGGTCTAACCTCAAGGTACAAACAGGCAGACTCCTCTGAAATTTCGAGTGCATATTCTCTCGTTTCTATCTCTAATCAAGTACTACATCTTACACTAAAAAACAAATCATGTCGAGACACCTGGTTTGAGCGAGACAGCTAAACATGGTTATGTTTCATGTGCGCCCGCTCACACGTATAAACCCTACACCATCTTCCAGATTTCTTGGGCATTTCAATGGCTAATTGGCAGAACAGGTTGACGGCAAACTAAAAAGGTACGGTACTACCTGCGCGCGGTGGGCAATGGCTCCCCCGAAGTGATCCGCGAGCGCCAGCACCTGCAAAAGCGGGAGCGGGGGACGCAAGACATCAGCATTGGCTTAAGAGGAAACCATCCGCATTGGGGCGGACGGCGCCCACCTTCGGGTTCAGAGTGTCCACGGTGAGAGCGCGGGGAGACATCGCTTCTTCCTTTTAGTTGCCGGCTTGCCGCCGCCGATGACGAGGGGGGGGGGAGAGGAAGCTTAGGGAGCGGCGGCGGCTTCAGAAGAGGACAGGGAGAGTGAATGCCAGTGGACACGGGAAGGCTTTCTTTGTCTGTCTCCCTTCTAGCCCCCACAGACCACAGTTCGGCATAGCTGTTGGAGATTTTATCACTTAACACTGTTGGGGCATTTTTATCACAGAAACTCAACTTTTATATTTTGTTTCACAAAACATAGCCGTTGTGGTAAGCTTTTGCACAGAACATAGAATACATTATTAGATCATTTGGTAGCTGATTAGTGCGCTGGGCCTACCTGCTAGAACGCCACCGTGTTGGCGTGGGTAGCAACGCCGCCGCAGCCTGTCGAGATTGACAAGGCATAAACTGTCTAGATCAGTTCTTTAATCTATATACTAGCACACAAAAGAATATTAAACAATTTTTAACCAGAAGATTAACCACATATCTGAAATTTCTTAACCAAACAATATATGTTCCAAAAGATGAACCAGATTATTGTTGACAAACATGTTTACATTTAGCGTCTCACAACACATACAAAATAAAAGTGATATGCGATTCCTTGTAGGATTGACACTAGGGTGGCCCGATTTTTACGGATTTGAAGAGGGGAGTGAGAGAAAACACGATGAACACGATAAACGCAACACAAATGCAATGCAAAGATACAAACACACGCAAACACACCTATTCGATTTTCTTCCGTTGGTTCGAACAACCAATCCAATAGAATCCTCAGCGAGAGGCCGTGAGGTAGAATCACCGTAGGAGAGATCCGCAAGCGAATGATAGAATCCTAATCAAAAGGAGAAGTAGCAACCAAATAGAATCCTAAAGGAAGAGACCTAGCACTACTAAAATCCTTGATAGAGAGAGACCAAACACTTGAGGAGGGTCTTGACAACTTAGAGACGAACACCGAACTCAAAGGCCTTATATAACTCATAGATTAACTATAAAGAGGGATTCCCATCTAGGATTAGGCACAAGCCTTCATTCATTTTCAACTCTAGTCAGATCTGAGCCAGGGCTATTTATTAAGGATGACAATGGGCAGGGTATGGACAGGGTAGAGCAATATCATACCCATACCCGTGTAGCCAATGGGTACAAAAGCTTACCCATACCCGTATCCGCGGGTATAAAACTTTACCCATACCCATACCCAGCGGGTACCGGTACCATTGGTATCCGACGGGTATATCCAATTGTATACAAGTTATTTAAAATTTTACTTTCATCAATAGAATATTTGAAAAAGATAATAATATCTACTTACTAATAGTAGATGAGTATATAAAAGTATCAAATTAAAGTTTAGAAGTGGCAATATCATACTTGTCCCTAGGCTTCTCGGCCGCATAGGTTCAAACTCTAAGTTTGACATGTCAGTTTAAACGGGCAGGGTATGGGTATACCCATGGGTAAAAGTCTATACCCGTGACTTAGCGGGTAGGGTATGTGTATTACCCATGGGTATAAAAGTGTGCTCATACCTACCCATGCGGGTACGGTACCTACGGGTAGTACCCATGGATAAAATTGTTGTCCTTACTATTTATAGTGCTAGGGGCGAAAGGGTAGGTAGGAGGAATATTCCTGGACATCAAACCCAAAATAGTGCGTATACTAGCATTTCGGCAGTCAGTCCGGCGGCGCCGGCCTGTGCGCCGGTTCGTCCGGCGGCTAAGTCGGTGAACTGGATCTAGCGCCGATTGCTTCGGCGTGGCGCCGGTTCGTCCGTTGGATGACGGAGGGGTGTGATAGAGAGCCTTTTGGTGGGGCGCCGGTTTGGCCGACGGGCACCAGTTTGGTTTGGCGGTGGGGACGGTGACGTCGGAGCTGGCGTCAGACTGCTTCTTCTTTCTCCTTTTCCATGCTTCATGCTTGAGCGCCTCGTATTTTGGGGCATCCTTGTCTTCTCCTCTTGGCGTCTTGGTCACAAGCCTGGTCATAGAATTGGGACTTGTCTCAAGTAGGATCATATTCTCAAGATAACCAAAGGAGGGCAAGATATGAAATGGATTCACCTTTGTAAGAATGGTTGGCGTGACATGATATGGACCAATGGTGTTTGCCATATGTTGGAGTGCATAAAAAGTCTAAGATTTTTGCAATCATTCCATGACTCTTCTCATTTTATACAAAGTTAGAGGCCACTCTGGTGTTTTGACAGGTAGGCCCAGTGCAGTAATCAGTTATCAAACTATTTAATAACGTATTCTATGCTAAAGTTGTGGTTTTATGATAAAGCAGTCCTAACATGTAGTGTTAAGTGATAAAATCTCTAGATGTTGCTAATTGCCCCTCTAGGCTGGTTAGCATAGTATTTGTCAATGTATAACTAACAAATTGGCACATGAATGCCGCCATTAGTCGATCGATCCAAACGCCAGCTCTAGCCTCTAGTCCTCGGGATTGGGGTTGCTATATCGACGCAGACCTCCGCTGCCGGTCGCCACCAATTTCTGCTCTAATGGGTTGCCGACCAACCTCCTAGCCCGAGTAGCATGGTCCGGGTCGCCCTGCGTGGATCTCCCGGTTGTCCGCTGCTCCCGAGCAAACAAGGCCAGGGGTAAGACCAACTTCAACGTCCCCGCATTTTGGACAGGCCTTCTGACCGATTCGGTCTGTTTGCGGGGCGAGGTGGACATGCCCCGGGACGACGTCCGACCTGGAGTGGCATGTGCACCCAACGGTGGCACCTCCCTATTTATCCGACCCTTTCTTCACAGGTACCAACTGAACAAAATTCAAAAAGAGGGCTAGTAGAGTACGAAACTGAAGCAAATTTGAAGGACCGGCGGAGTACAAAATCAGGACACATTGTTCATACATGCACGCAACACATAGGTAGAGGATGAATCTATGCATCTTGCTCATAGATCATATTTCTCTTCTTCTCGAACCAACTTCGTTGAATCGGGTCCATCTCAGAGAGATCCACAGTCATGATGCAGTTTTCTTCGGCAAGTCGCTGGAGCTCTACCTTCTCCTTTCTTGCACGGGCGTTGATCTCTTCTATCACAAGATGCTTCGATTGGATTTTGTAGTAGCTCTTTGCTCCATCTTCTCTCTCCTTGTGTTTCCTCTCTTCCCTCTTGTCGATGGACACCTCCATTGTAGGGTTCGCAGCATAGAAAACAAAAATTTTCCTACGATGTGAACTATATACCAAGATCTATCTACTAGATACAAACAACGGGCGGATGTATATCCGTAGAGAACATACCCTTGAAGACCGACAAAGCTTAACGAGTTCAACTCGTGGTTGATGTAGACGATCTCTTGCCGATCTCAAGATCGAGAGGAAGTCCTAGCGCCGCAAATCAGCAAGCATCCGTGCTCGCACACACGCTCGAGGCACCGAGCAACCTCCGCCTCCTCGCCCAAAGAATGCAGCGAAGCACAACTCTTTCTTGCCGAATAGCCACCGGGAACATGTATCTCGCTAGTCCGAGACCATGGGGGATAAATTCTAGAGGGGGAGAGAGATCCTTCACGAGGAGGTGTGAGAGACAAGTGAGGAGGGGGGCTCCTTTTATAGGAGGAGGGGGAGGCACCCAAGGGGGTGGCCGCCGGCCATGGGGGCTGCCCCCTCCCCTCCTTCATTCATGTGGGTGGACACTCCACTCACAAAATGCCCTTTAAAATCTCTCCACTCAAAAGTCCACTCAAATTCCCATTAAATTTCCACCAAATTTAATGCAAACTCTCATTAAATAAAACTCTTTTATTTTATTCAGAATTTTGTCAATTACTTTAATGACAAACATTCACAAATAACCCCTTGCTAGAATTCTATTTCACATGCATAACCACTTTATGCAATTTTACCCGAAAACCTGTTTCGGTATCTAGTGAAATAAATTCCTGCGCTTGTTCATTCTTTCGGCATGAAACATTTGCTCCAATTGGATGTAGGTGTCTCTTAAGTGTGTCACCCTACGGTTCGTGAATAATGCGGACATGGTCGAGACCCCTCTCGGATCAATAATCATAAGCGGTATCTGGAGACCCATACTGACTCCCACACATTCAACGATGACTTTCTTGTGATCGTCGGAACCTTTTACGCTAGTATCTTAATCCCTTTGTTTCACGATATATTACATGTCTGAGATTCGACCATCGGTATCTCCATACCTAGTTTGATCTCGTTACCAACATGCACTCTTTTCTCGTTCCTATGATATAACATTCTAGTGATCAAATCACTTGCTTGCAAGCTAATCAATGTGATATCACCGAGAGGGCCCAGAGTATATCTATCCGTCATCGGGATGAACAAATTCCACTCTCGATCCATGAGCCTCAACATAACACTTTATTAGTTCTGAATCCATCTTTATAATCACCCTGTTACGGTGTGACGTTTGATGTTATCAAGAAACTCTTCCGGTGTTAGTGATTGACATGATCTCATGGTCTAAGGATTAGGATCACTTCGTAAGTTGTTATAGCAATATAAACTCAATGACTTTGATCGTAATGCTATACTTCGGATGAATGTTCATCACACCATTACACTAATGTTGTGATCCCGTTATTAACAACATCCAATGTCCATGATCGAAATCTTGATCATCTTGTTAATCAACGAGCTAGTTTATGAGAGAGGCATAACTAGGAACTTTCTGCTTGTTTATTAAACACACATGTATTAACGCTTCCAGATTAATACAATTATAGCATGCAAAATAAACATCTATCATATACTTGGAATACACATAATAAACACTTTATTATTGCCTCTCGGGGCATATTCCTTGATCTCCCACTTGCACTAGAGACAATAATCTAGTTACATAGTGATAAATCTAACACCCATTGAGTTCTGGTGTTGATCATGTTTTGCTCTAGGGAGAGTTTTAGTCAATGGATCTGCTACATTGAGATCCGTATGTACTTTACAAATCTTTATATCTCCATCCTTGACATGCTCGCGGATGGAGTGAAACCGGCGCTTAATATACTTGGAATGCTTGTGAGACCTTGGATCTTTGGCATTGGCAATGGCACCATTGTTGTCACAATAGATCACCATTGGGTCCAACGCGTTTGCCACCACTCCTAGTTCGGATATGAACTCCTTCATCCAAACTGCTTCCTGAGCCGCTTCTGAAGCATCAACATATTCGGCCTCCGTTGTTGATCCCGCTACCACAGGTTTTTTGGAGCTCCTCCAATTAACCGCTCCGCCATTCATGAGAAATACGTATCCGGATTGAGACTTAGAGTCATCCGGATCGGTGTCAAAGCTAGCGTCGATATAACACTTAGCGACGAGCTCTTCTTCACCTCCGTATACAAGAAACATATCCTTAGTTCTTCGTAAGTACTTAAGGATATTCTTGACCGCTATCCATGTTCAACACGGATCCGATTGGTACCTACTAGTCAAACTAATAGCATGTGCCACATCCGTCTTGTACATAGCATGGCGACATTATAGAGCCTATGGCTGAAGCATAGGGACTTTGTCCATTATCTCTTTCTTCATTGAAGCCGGACTTTGAGTCTTACTCAATGTCTTGCCTTGCAACATAGGTAAGAACCCTTCTTACTTCCGTCCATTTTAAACTTCTTTAAAATCTTATCAAGGTATGTACTGCGATAGCCCTATTAGGCGCCTAAATATATCTCTATAGATCTTTATACCTAATATGTATGACGCTTCACCTAGGTCCTTCATTGAAAATTTGTTGTTTAGATAACTTTTAACACTTTTTAAAAGATCTATATCATTTCCGATCAATAATATGTCATCCACATATAATATCAGAAATGCCACATTGCTCCCACTCACTTTCTTGTAAATACAAGCTTCTCCATAAGTTTGGACAAATCCAAACTCTTTGATCACCTCATCAAAGCGGAGATTCCAACTTCGTGATGCTTGCTTCAATCCATAGATGGATCGCTGAAGCTTGCACACCTTGTTAGCATCCTTAGGATCGACAAAACCCTTTGGTTGTATCATATACAACTCTTCTTCAATATTACCATTGAGAAACACGGTTTTGACATCCATCTGCCATATCTCATAATCGAAATATGGAGCAATTGCTAACATAATCCTAATCGACTTTAGCATCGCTACGGAGAGAAAGTCTCATCGTAGTCAACTCCTTGAATTTGTCAAACCCCTTTGCGACAAGTCGAGCTTTATAGACGGTCACATTACCATCAAGACGCTTTCCTTTTGAAAATCCATTTGTTCTCCACGGCCTTTGGCCGTGAGGTAATTCCACCAAGTTCCAAACTTGATTTTCATACATGGATTCCATCTCGGATTTCATGGCTTCTAACCATTTGTTGGAATCCGGCTCATCATCGCTTCTTCATACGTCGCAGGTCATCATTTTCATCAACCATGAAATTCATGACAGATTTCCGACAGCTCGAGCCGCACGCGTCTGCTTGACCTGCGAGGGTCGTGAGTACTCTCTTTCGGAGTTTCATGATCATTATCATTAGTTCCCTCTTCAACAGGTGGATCCAACTCCGGAACAACTTCCGGCGCTGCGCTACTCGCCATACTTTGAAGAGAAGGTTCCACAACCTCTTCGAGTTCTACCTTCCGACTACTCACACCTTTCGCGAGAAACTCTTTCTCTAGAAAGGATCCATTCTTGGCAACAAAAACCTTGCCCTCGGATCTGTGATAGAAGGAATACCCAATAGTTTCTTTAGGGTATCCTATGAAGACGCATTTTTCCGCTTTGGGTTCGAGTTTATCCGGTTGAAGTTTCTTCACATAAACATCGCATCCCCAAACTTTAAGAAATGACAACTTAGGTTTGTTTCCAAACCACAATTCATACGGTGTCTTTTCAACGGATTTAGATGGTGCCCGATTTAAAGTGAATGCAGCAGTTTCTAGTGCATAACCCCAAAATGACAACGGCAAGTCCGTCAGAGACATCATAGATCGAACCATATCTAATAAAGTACGATTGACGTTCACACACACCATTTATTTGTGGTGTTCACAGTGTGAGTTGTGAAACAATTCCACACTCTTTCATGTGAGTGCTAAACTCGTAACTTAGATACTCACCTCCACGGTCGGACCGTAGAAATTTGATATTTCTATTACGATGATTTTCCACTTCATTCTGAAATTCCTTGAACTTTTCAAAGGTTTCAGACTTGTGTTTCATCAAGTATATATAACCGTATCTACTCAAATCATAAGTGAAAGTAACAAAATAACGATATCCACCTCGCGCCGACACACTCATTGGACCACATACATCAGAATGTATGATTTCCAATAAATCGCCTGCTCCATTGAACCGAAAACGACGTTCTAGTCATCTTGCCCATAAGGCATGGCTCACATGTATCAAATGATTCATAATCAAGTGATTCCAAAAGTCCATCCGAATGGAGCTTCTTCATGCTTAACGCCAATATGACCTAGACGGCAATTGCCACATATATGCGATATATCATCATTAAGTTTAATCCTTTTAGCATCAACATTATGAATATGTGTAATATTATCATCGAGATCTAATAGAAATAAACCATTCATCATCGGTGCATGACCATAAAAGATTTCATTCATATAAATGGAACAACCATTGTTCTCGGATTTAAATGAATAACCACTTCGCATCAAACACGATCCAGATACAATGTTCATGCTCAGTGCAGGCACCATATAACATTTATTCAAGTTTATAACTAATCCCGATGGCAAGTGGAGAGGCAGCGTTCCGACGGCGATCACATCAATGCTTGATCCATTGCCGACACGCATCTTGACCTCACCCCTTGCTACCGGTCGCTTGTTCCGCAGCCCCTGATTCGAGTTACAAATATTAGCAACGAACTGGTATAAAATACCCAGGTGCTACTGCGAGCACTAGTCAAGTACACATCAATAACATGTATATCATATATACCTTTGTTTGCCTTGCTGGCCTTCTTGTCTGCCAAATACTTGGGGCGCTTGCGCCCAAAGGGCTACCCCTTACAATAGTAGCACTCGGAATCGACTTAGGTCCAACTCGGGTTTTTTGAGGCGCTGCAACAGCTTGCCGCCTTACTTCCTTTCGCTTTCCTTCTTGTCTTTCTTGAAACCAGTGTTCCTATTGATCATCAACACTTGATGTTCCTTTTGATCTCCACTGCAGTTTTAAGCATTGATGTAAGCTCGGGAGAGACTTCTTCATGCCTTGCATATTATAGTTCATCACGAAGCTCTTATAGCTAGGTGGCGAGAGACGAGAACACGATGGATGCCTAAGTCAATGGGAATCGATATTCCCAAGGACACAAGCTTATCGGCGTAACCCGACATCTTGAGTACATGCTCACTAACGGAGCTGTGCTCTTCCATCATGCAGCTAAGGAACTTTTATGAAGCGTTGTAGCTCTCTACAGCAACATGTGTGTCGAAAATCATTTTCAACTCACCCATTGTATCAAATGCATTGCCGTTTTTGAAACGCTTTCGAAGTTCCGGCTCTAGCCCGTACAATATGCCGCAATGAAATAAGTTGTGGTCCTCCTGACGAGTCGGATAGACATTCTTCTCCTCGTCAGGGGCATCATCTAAAGGTGGGGGGCCTAACGGCGCTTCTTGCACATATTGATTTTGTGCAGCAGAGAGGAGAATCCTCAAATTCATGGCCCATTCGGTAAAGTTGCTACCGTTCGTTGCTAGTTTCTCTTTCTCCATGAACACATTGAAATTAAAAGCAGGTGGTGCCATCTACAACAGAATTTGTAAAGTTTAGACTAAGTGTATGATAGATTGAGTTCAACTAATCTATATTACGAATGAACTCCCACTCAAAAACGACATCCCTCGTGCCTTTTTGGTGATTACATGAACCAAATCCACTACACCAAGTCCGATCATCACGTGAGTCGGTATAGCTTCAAAGGCGAGCATCAAATGGGCATCATATCAACTATATGACTCATGCTTAACCTTTCGGTCCGTGTTCCGAGGCCATGTCTGTACATGCTAGGATCGCCAAGTTAGAACCTTAGTATTCGCGTGTGTAACTGTTTTACACCCGAAATATGGTCGTGGATCCAAGAACACCCGATCATCACGTGATGTCTTGGAGCGACGAAAACATAATCGGTGCATACTAAAGGAATAACACATTCTTATCTTGATATTTAAATGAGGGATCATCTTATTATGGTAACAAAACGCTAAACAAGCAATATAAGATGCTATCAAACATCATATGTTTATTAGTGAAATGATATGGTTCCCGCAGATGATCTCTATCATGTGCATCGTGGTATGATAACTATCATACCTATATGTGTAAATCCAAGGTCTATGGATTTTACACGCTATGTGTGTTGTAAGAGTATCATCTCATACTTCTACTTACAATACTACCATATCATAACACTAGCCCAGCAATAATCTAAACTAGACGCCTCTAATTTATCCATTGCAAGTTTTACGTGGCTTAGGGCTTTCGAGATAGAACCGTTCTTACCTACGAACATGAACCACAACGAGGATAATCAAATTGTTGACAACTCACTTGCAAAATAGATATTGACTATAGTAGGAGAGATGACACCGCTAGCCACTTATGCAAACTAGTTGCATGTCAAGCGTGGAACAGGTCTCATGTGCGAGGACATGTAAAGTTTGTCCGGCCTTCATCCCACTATGCCACCAATATCCAAAATTACAACAAAGGAGCAACAACATGATCATCATCGCCCACATACTCATATGTGTACTACCCGTGTAAAGTATCTACGCATAGATCCGGCTCTGATACCACTGTAGGGTTCGCAGCATAGAAAACAAAAATTTTCCTACAATGTGAACTATATAACAAGATCTATCTACTAGATACAAACAATGGGCGGATGTATATCCGTAGAGAACATACCCTTGAAGACTGAAAAAGCTTAACGAGTTCAACTCGTGGTTGATGTAGACGATCTCTTGCCGATCTCAAGATCAAGACGAAGTCCTAGCGCCGCAAATCAGCAGCGCATCCGTGCTCGCACACACGTTCGAGGCACCGAGCAACCTCCGCCTCCTCGCTCCAGCGATGCAGCGGAAGCACAACTCTTTCTTGCCGAATAGCCACCGGGAACATGTATATCGCTAGTCCGAGACCATGGGGGATAAATTCTAGAGGGGGAGAGAGATCCTTCACGAGGAGGTGTGAGAGACAAGTGAGGAGGGGGCTCCTTTTATAGGAGGAGGGGGGCACCCAAGCGGGTGGCCGCCGGCCATGGGGCTGCCCCCTCCCCTCCTTCATTCATGTGGGTGGACACTCCACTCACTAAATGCCCTTTAAAATCCCTCCACTCAAAAGTCCACTCAAATTCCCATTAAATTTCCACCAAATTTAATGCAAACTCTCATTAAATAAAACTCTTTTATTTTATTCAGAATTTTTTCAATTACTTTAATGACAAACATTCACAAATAACCCTTGCTAGAATTCTATTTCACATGCATAACCACTTTATGCAATTTCACCAAAACCTGCTTTCGGTATCTAGTGAAATAAATTCCTGCGTGTTCATTCTTCGGCATGAAACATTTGCTCCAATTGGATGTCGGTCTCTTATGTGTCACCCTACGGTTCGTGAATAATGCGGACATGATCGAGACCCTCTCGGATCAATAATCAAAAGCGGATCTCGAGACCCATCTCGACTCCCACATTCAACGATGACTTTCTTGTGATCGCCGGAACCTTTACGCCAGTATCTTAATCCCTTTGTTTCACGATATATTACATGTCCGAGATTCGATCATCGGTATCTCCATACCTAGTTTGATCTCGTTACCGACATGCACTCTTTTCTCATTCCTGTGATATAACATTCTAGTGATCAAATCACTTGCTTGCAAGCTAATCAATGTGATATCACCGAGAGGGCCCAAAGTATATCTATCCGTCATCGGGATGAACAAATTCCACTCTCGATCCATGAGCCTCAACATAACACTTTATTAGTTCTGAATCCATATTTATAATCACCCTGTTACGGTGTGACGTTTGATGTTATCAAGAAACTCTTCCGATGTTAGTGATTGACATGATCTCATGGTCTAAGGATTAGGATCACTTCGTAAGTTGTTATAGCAATATAAACTCAATGAATTTGATCGTAATGCTATACTTCGGATGAATGTTCATCACACCATTACACTAATGTTGTGATCCCGTTATTAACAACATCCAATGTCCATGATCAGGAAATCTTGATCATCTTGTTAATCAACGAGCTAGTTTATGAGAGAGGCATAACTAGGAACTTTCTGTTTGTTTATTAAACACACATGTATTAACGTTTCCGTATTAATACAATTATAGCATGCAAAATAAACATCTATCATATACTTGGAATACACATAATAAACACTTTATTATTGCCTCTCAGGGCATATTCCCTTCATCCTTATCGGTGATCAACTCTTTCAACATCTTCCGGATGGAAACTGACAAAGCTTCACGCCTGAGCTCTAGCTTGGAGCTATTCCTCCCTCTCGGCCTCTTCGTTGCCAGCCCTTCCTCGTCGATGATGATTCCGGCGTCTCCTCCCTTTGCACTTCCCGCGTAGAGCTCTTTCCACTTCTCGCAATCTTTGAGATTCATCCAACAATGGCCCAACGTGAAAGCTTTCTTCTCGTGTCAAGTCTTAAAATGCTCCAATGCATGCCACACCTAAACCAACAAGTTTAAGTTCATGTTTGAATGCAAAACTCGTATGAATAAGAACATATAGATATGATATGTATAGGAACATACCATGTCTCCAACTCCAATGCCGCTCACGGGCCTTGACTTAACATGGCCATAGGAGGCACAAAACTTCGTGCATTATTCCGAGATGAATTCCCACCTCTTCGTAAGTGAGTTCTGGTTGCGATCGCTCACAAACGGTTTCTCACCAAAATGTTTTTGCTTGTGAAAGTATCTCCATACTCAGTTCCAAATTCCCCTCCCATTTGTTCTGCACTAGTTATTGGATCCTGGCTAATTTCCATCCATGCCTCGCAAATCATCTCGTCCTAGAGGGTTGACTACGATCTGCTCCTTCGGCTACCGCCTTGTGTTTGAGTTTGCTAGACTAGTTCGTCCACAAAAAAAGGCTCATGGTCGATAGAGATACCATCTTCTTGGGTACCAAGGCCAGGATCCTGCAAAGGCCTATGGTTAGATCATGTACATCGTGAGAGCCAGAACAAGGGACAGGTTACCTGCGTCGGAGTTGGGGTCAGAGCTAGGGCCGACGTTTCATCAAACAACTTGCGGGGAGCAGGCATGCTGCCGACGGTGACGCTCCTCCCGGTCTTGCTGTTGCATGAAGAGCCTCCGCCAATAGGTGTCGCGTTCAGGTCAAGGGCAAGTGCTGGCAACGAGTCGTCGATGATCTCCCCCCCTCCCCGTGGCCGCCGCTTCGACAACAGCTGGTTTGTTCGTGGACGAGGATCTCCGTGCCCGTAAGGGCAGCTAGATGTTGCTCCTTTATCAGGAGCAAGGTGGCAGCCTACGCAGCGATGGACTCAGCAGTGAACTTGGCCAGTTGGCCTGGACGGCTGCGGCGTGCTCAAGGGCGGTGACCCTATTGCGAGCGTCTTGGGCATCGGCAAGGCGCTTCTGGGCCTTCTCTTTATGTTCAGCCCTCTTCCTCGATTCCTTCTTACTCTGGTCGTTCATCAATTCCTTCTTCACCACCTTGACTCCGACAGCGGATTTGGTAGCTGATTTTGACGGACCAGCGATGGCCGCCAATGGCAGATCAACGGCCAGTGGCGACAAATCAACAGTCGGAGTAGAGGCGATGGGAGCAGCTCCTGGAGGCACGAACGAGCCACGACCAGGGAGGGCAGGTGCTGGTGCATGTGCTGGGGAGGGCGCCCGTTGTGTGTCCATGGCAATATGTGCTAGGGATTGCTGGTGTGAGTGGTGGAGACTGGTGCTATGGTCCCTAGCTGGTGGGGCCGGGCGGGACAAGACTCGGACGAGGACGGCGTCCGAGCCCCCACAAACCAGCCGCAGGCTTTGGCCCGGTTTGCGCCGAATCAGACCCTGCCGCGCCGTCCGATCCATTTGCGGGGGAGGGGGGCGTTGGGCTTTGGGATCGGTTCGGGAGGACGCGATCAGACGCTTGGAGTCCGTTGCGGGGGGCGTTGGGGATGGCCTAAGCACATGCGCGCCCCAACTCCACTATCACGCCTCCTTTGTTTTCCCTTGCTCGCCTGCTTAGTTTGTTCCTCACTCGCGACTTGAAGAAAAGAGATTAAAGCCTCTTCACTAGTCGTGATATTCCGGTGCTGTAAAAGTTGGATGAAACGCACAGAGGTAACGCGTTCTTCATAAGAGACGGCAAATGACACGACAAAATAGAGTGCCGAAACATTCTCACAGGTTGTGTACACACATTTGCAAACCAAATAAAATCTAGAAATAGCAGATAAAACATTTTGAACTAACACATATTACATCGGACAGACACGTGCGACTAAAACAGAAATTAAACCTAATCTACTATTCATCCTCCGAGGTGGTGGTGTGGTCGGATTCCGTCCAAAGTTCGTCCCACCTTGGGTCCTCATCCGAGATGGTGGTTGGACCCGGCGAGCTGCGCATTGATGAATGTCTTGCGGCAGCGGCGGTCTTCCTGGTATGCCCTTCTCTCGGCCCTCTTGGCAGCATAGAACTCGTGCTCGGGTGCGGAAAGAAGCGCCTCCACTCGGCCATGGCCACCTTTTCGCACTCGGCGATGAGGAGGCGCCGTTGCGTCTGTCGGTGGTGATGACTTTGCTCCTCGATGATGAGGACTGGCGCGGGCGCGAGAAACTCGGCCTCTTCCAGCGACTCGATCTCAGGGAGGTTCATGTCATGCCACGGGCGGCCGAGGCTCCACGCCTCCGCTTCGAACGCGCGTGCGGCCTCCTCCGGCATGTTGTACATACTAAGAACAAGCCGGAAGCCAGTGGCACGGATCTCGGCGTAGAACATCCCATTGGGGCGTGGGCGCATGCCCTGGAAACCTGACGCGCTACGACGGCGTGGTGGCATGACGGTGCCGGAAGGGGAGGGGAACAAGCGTCGCGCGCGAGGGAATGTGAGTGAAAGTGTCGATGGGGAGGGGAAACTTCCAGACGCTGGCACGTGGCTGTTGGTGGCACGCGCCACTCCACATATAATGCACGCTTCAGATAGCGCAAACGTCCGTGCGTGGCAAAATATTCTGCGCCTGCGCTATTTTCTCACGCCCGCTAGAGGAGCGCGCGCACGCGCTGGACGGTATATTAGTGGTTTATTTAGCGTCGCGCTATAATAGTGCCACTGGTGAAGATACTCTTAGACCATCTCCAGAAGGCCGCGACAAATCGTCTGCCCAGTAAAAAACCGTTATTCTAGCGGGCCGGAGCTCGTGCTCGCCGCTTCATCAGAGACGTTAAAATAGCACGCGGGATATTTCGTACGCCGGCTACGACACGCTTTAAACCAAGCATACATACTCCATAAACTGCCGCTAAACACTCACTCACGCTAACCCGTTGCGCCTCTACACTCTCCCGCCAAGCATTCCAGTGCCCCGCATTGTCGTCGCGTAGTACAACGTACCGCCGTCGAGATTCCACCGCGCCGCCAACTTCCATGACGTGTGGACGCGAGAGAAGGCAGAGATGCTCGTGGCGTCTCCACGCCTTGTCATCGAAGAGGAGAAGCGGCACCAAAAAGACGAATCTGGCGCCTCTATGACGCTGGGGGGGGGGGGGACGAGCGCGTGAGGGCGGAGTTGGTCGCCCACTTCTCGGAATGTCAAAGTCGAACGCGCCTTCTACACGCGAAGAAAGGAGGAGCGGCGGCACGCCGCGCGAAGAGGGCCTCCAAGGCACACCGCGACACATTCATCGAGGAGCAGATTGTGAGCCCGTAGTCGATCGACGAGGACGATGACCATTGTCTAGACCAGTTCTCGTTGACACCGGTGAAATCGTCGACAAATGAGGAAGACGATTCCAATTTATAGTTTGCAACGTGGAAGAAGCTGGTCGGTGGTAATAATGAAGTTAGGTAGTCTAGCTTCGTTGCTACCACCGATCAGCATCGATGTTACGAACTAGTGTATGTGCACCGTTTGTGGCAATTGATATCTAATATATTTTAAGTCTATTTTTAAATTTTGTTATCTTTGCTTGTATAGAAATGTATCACTGATATGTCGGAAATGTATCTATAATTTTTGATGTTCCATACTTATTTAATATCTACTTTGCTTTGCTTTGTCCACACTTTGAGGTATTTTTATATGATTTCTGGGAATAACCTATTAACAAGATTCCACAGTGCCAGTTGCCTGTTTTCTTCTGTTTTTGGTTCCAGAAAAGGCAGAAAATCAATATTCTCGGAATTGGACGGGACAAAAGCCAAATTCAATATTTTACCGTGGGGAACACGAAGCCAGTATACGAGACGGAGGAGAGCCACCAGGGGGCCACACTCCCTGGCCGGGCGGCCTGGCATGGCCCGCGCCTGGGGGTGCAGCCACCCTGGATGCCCCTGCCTCGCCTCTTCGCCTATAAGAAGCCCCCGATACCTAAACCCTAAGTACCCGATCAATCTTCCACGAAACAGTATGTAGCCGCCGCCACCATCATCCCTAGATCGGGGGGATCTGAAGTTCTTCCCGGCACCCTGCCGAAGGGGAGATCATCCCAAAGGCCTTTTTCATCATCATGTCAGCTCCTGTATGAAGCGTGAGTAGTTCCACCTTGGACTACGGGTCCATGTAGTAGCTAGATGGTTGTTTCTCCTCCTTTGTGCTACCATGTTTAGATCTTGTGAGCTCCGTTCATGATCAAGATCATCTATTTGTAATCATGCATGTTGTGTTTGTGGGGATCCGATGGATATTGAGATTACTATGTCAGATTGATTAATGGTTCTATCTTATTGATTTTATTATGTCTGTGTTGTTTGTGATCTTGCATGCTCTCCGTTTCTAGTAGCTATTTTGGCCAAGTAGATGCTAGTGACTCCAAGAGGGAGTATTTATGCTCGATAGTGGGTTCATGCCTCTATTTAATCAAGGGAAGTGATAGAAATCTCTAAGGTTGTAGATGTGCTGTTGCTACTAGGGAGAAAACAACGGTCTCTTGTTTATGAAACAAGTGGATTGTTTACCTTACACACTTTGCTTAAAGTAGTTATCCATTGCTTGCAACTTAATACTGGGGGGTTTGGATGATAACCTGAAGGTGGATTACTAGTCATAGATGCAGTTGGATAGCGGTCTATGTATCTTGTTGTATTGCCCAATCAAACCTCATAGAATCATGAATGTCTAGTATTGCATTGTTATGCCTTGCTATGTCTTGTCAATTGCCCCGCTGTAATTTGTTTACCCAGCATGCCATGTTGTTTATCTTAAGGAGAACATCTCTAGTGAACTATGGACCCTGGTCCAATCTTTTCCATTCATACATCTTCCACTGTTACTGTTTACTTTTTGCAAACCACTATCACGTTCCACACCATACAGTTAATCCTTTGTTTTCAGCAAACCGGTGAGATTAACAACCTCACTGTTCGTTGGGGCAAAGTCTTGAGTTTGTGTTTTGCAGGTTTCCAGTTGCTAGCAACACCTTTGAGTCGTTTCATTCCTCCTAATGGTTCGATAACCTTGGTTTCTTACTAAGGAAAAACTTGCTGATGTACTCATCATACCTTCCTCTCGGGGTCTCCCAACGAAGCTCTAGAGTGATCTGAGCCGCATCAATCACTAGTAGAAAACGGTCCTTTCGTCCGGGCCGTTAGTCCTGGCTGTGGCTGGAGCCGAGACTAATGGTCTGGACCCAATGGCCCGAAGACGCCCCTGACAATGACACCCTTAGTCCCGGTCCAATTGGGACCATTGGTGCCGGTTTGAGATAGAAACCGATACTAATGGGTCTGGGGCCTAATGCGCCATTAGTCCCGGTTTGTATCTCAAACCTGTACAAATGGTCTGGCCCTATATATATGGCATGAACCCTCCCATCACTCCTGTTTTTTCCTGGTGGGAGGTGGTATAGGTTTGTGCTAGTTTTTTTTCTTCATATGCACTAGAGGTGTTCGGTGAAATGCCCATTAGAGCGATGCGACTTGAGTTCACACAAGACAAACATGATATGAGGTGCCTGAGACACACTTAAGTTTTCTCATATTTGTTTCCAAGTGTCCTAAAAGGTTAGCACCTATTTTCTCGTTTAGACCGCGCGATACTAATTTTAGCATCGTGATTGCGTTTGATATATAGTTGTATGATGTATATGAGTCATCCATGGATATACGGTGACCGACGCTCTAGTGCTTACACAGAAGGTGTGCGTTCTTTTCGCCTTGTGGTCGAGGCAAACAAGCGGCAAGATGGTTTTATGTGTTGTCCATGTGTTGAATGTCGGAATGAGAAGGCTCACACTTCCTCAATAGTCAGCTTCGGTCCGGTTTCATGTCCGGCTATAATGTTTGGACCAAGCACTGAGAAAGAGGGGTTATGATGGAAGACGACGATGAACAAGAGAACAATGATGATAACTACCGATCTATGTTCCCTTAATACGCTGATACCGCAATGGAAGACAATGAAGAAGAAGGAGGTGAAGAACGGGCACCAGATGAGCCCGCTGATGATCTTGGTCAGGTCATTTCTGATGCAAAGTGGGACTACGACACAGAAAAGGAGAAGTTGCGGTTCAAGCAGATGTTATAGGACCACAACAAATTGTTGTACCCAACTTGTGAAGATGGCCAAAAGAAGCTGGGTAGCACACTGGAATTACTGAAGTGGAAGGTAGAGATCAGTGTGACTGACTCGGGATTTGAAAAGTTGCTGGTAATAATGAAGAAGATGCTTCCAAGAAATAACGAATTGCCCGCCAGTACGTACGAAGCAACGAAGCTTGCTGCCCTCTAGGATTAGACCTGCAGAAGATACATGCATGGCCTAATGACTGCATCCTCTACCGTGGTGAGAAGTACGAGAATATGGATAAATGACCGGTATGCACTGCATTGCGGTATAATATCAGAAAATATTACCTTGGTGATGTTGAGGGCGAGACACCCAGGAAGATGGTTCCTGCCAAGGTGATGTGGTATGCTCCTATAATACCACGGTTGAAACGTTTGTTCAGAAACAAAGAGCATGCCAATTTGTTGCGAGGGCACATGGAAGACCGTAAGAAAGACAGGATATTGAGGCACCCCGCTAATGGTCAGCAGTGGAGAAAATCGAAAGAGACTTCCCGGACTTTGCTGGTTACGCAAGGAACTTATGGTTTAGTCTAAGTACAGATGGCATGAATCCTTTTGGGGAGAAGAGCTGCAGTCACAACACCTGGCATGTGACTCTATGTATCTACAACCTTCCTCCTTGGTTGTGTATGAAGCAGAAGTTCATTATGATGCCAGTGCTCATCCAAAGCCTGAAGTAACCCGACAATGACATTGATGTGTACCTAAGGCCATTATTTGATGAACTTTTACAATTGTGGTCTAAACCAGGTGTATGTGTGTGGGATGAGAACAAATAGGAGCCATTTAACCTACAAGAGTTGTTGTTCATAACCATCAATGATTGGCCTACTCTTAGTAACATTTCATGACAAACGAACAAGGGATACAATGCATACACACACTGTGTAGATCAGACTAAAAGTATATGTCTCGATAAATATAGGAAGAATGTGTACCGTACAATTGTAGAGGTCCCAACCTTTAATAAGGTAGAGATCCCTGTGTTTACAATGCTAGTCCCTGGATCAATAGCTAGCATCCACAGTTAAGATGTAATATCAAGAAACAAAGGTCATAATACAACTTTATAACCAGGAATAACATAATTTTATTACATCTTACATAGCTCATTTGGCTATTACATTACATTGCAGCAGAATATCTATAAGCATGGGGTCCTTCATCTTCAAAGTGCCACAGGCAAACATGTTGGTTGTAGACTTGTAATCCTAATCAATAAACTTCACTAACACCAAACCAACCTGCAACATTACAAGTTACATCCACAAGGGTCAATACATTTGAAATTGTATTGGCAAGTTTCACTACTAAGTAGAAATAAGTGGATCCTAACATTACATGCATATTTGGCTAGGTAGGGTTTTAGCTTCATTTGCAGAAAGCAATATAGTTTTATACTATCTTTTCAAAATAGTTTTGATCTTTTGAAAAATCTTTCTGAACTCCTTGGAAACCTCCAAGTGCTTCAAGTCTCTTGTTGTCACTTTCAAGTTTTACTTTTAGAAATTGGAATGTCGAGATCTCCCATAGCTTCAGGCCTTAGTTGCTCAGTATTGTCCATAACCGGCGACACGGCTAAGTACTTAGAATCTAATCTTCAGCAGAAGTTGTACACTTTACCCACATGACACATTCGCATCTTGATGCCACCAATGGCCGCTGGATAATTACTCACCAAGATGGAGTATTGGCAGATTGAGAATGTGACGAAGTCTTTCCATACGGTCCTCCCATACACAATGCTAGTTTGTCTTCCAGGCACCAATGTAGGGTTTAAAGCTCCCTCATTCTAGTAACCTGAAGAGGCCAATGCATGGGTCTTCCACTATGTAGTTGACTAAGCCAGTGCCCATTTAGCATGTGGCTGTACACGGAAGCCACTGTACGAGAAACATTTTCAATCTCTAAGTCCCTGGGTGGTTTTCTTCTAGTGCACAACAAAAAGAGATTGCCATATAAACATGGTTCCTCTTGTTGCCACCTTGTCAAAAACTTGAGTATCCTTGTCCACCCAGGTGGTTCATTGAGTACTTGTTTTATTATATAAAACATAAGTCTTTTCCCAACTTCATATAATCTCAACATGTATATCATCTTAATGTATATAGCAGGGCTAAGCTTATTACAACTACATTGTTTTCACTAAGAAATGTATAAGGGTATCCTATTAGGATTTAGCATAGCAAAATATAGTAGTCCTTATCATGCATGTTTCAAAATCCACTAAGTGTAATAAAAATAGTAGGACTTGGATGATAGTGTCACTTGCCTTTTTGGTAGAGTATGTTGGTTCACTTCTTTGATCTTGCTAATATCACACTCTTCTAACTTCACTACAAATCAATCAAGCAAACATAGATTCAACATTCCAACCAATATTCAAACAATTCATCACACATAAAATAATAAAAACAAAGTCATGCATGCAAGCATGCAAAAGATAGTTTTATTTGCAAAGGTGGTTTCTACTAGGCTCTAAACATTGTAAGGCTCAAAGTGGTCATTTTCTAAAGTGGCAAAACCATTTGCAAAAGGGTTTTATCTATAAACCATTTTTAAATCAAATCATTATTTCATGTGGTGAAAATGCTTTTGGTAAGGCAATAATTTTATATTGTTCACCAAATAAGTTGTTAATTCTCAAAACTTGGTGTTTAGGGTTAGTATTTGAATCAAAACATTTTCCAAAGGTTTTACTCAAAAATCATTTCCATATCAAAACCAATGTTTTTATTTGACTAGAAATGAGCTAATTCAAGTATTTACTCCTAAACTTCACAAAATACATTTTTAAATCCATAAGTTGTTTCCTAGGGTCAGTAGGTTCACAACAAACCATTTTTCAAAGATTTCAACTCCAAAACATAATTAGAACAATTTTTATATTCATAACAAGCCTACACAAGTTTCTGAAAAAACAAACATTTTACCAGAAGCTCTTTACTAAAAAAAAGTGCATGGTTGGCTAGGGCTTGTTTTTCTGAATCCATTGATATAAAATTTGCAAATTTTGGACGTGTGGATCAAAAGTTATGGATTTTACAAGTTTGCAAATCTAATAGATCAAATTTCTGTTTTTAAAACAGTCTCTGGACACGTGTCTTATTCCTACTGGCGCGTACCAGTTCGTGCGGATTGTGCTCTGTGGTTCGTTGGATCTAAATAACATCATGCGGCTCTGAGCATACGATACCCCTTCGATTAGTCAATCTATCGCAATGCTTGGATCTAAATCCTACGGTCCATAGCAGCTCGACCGAAGCTGGCGGTGGCGGTGGCGGTATGGTCGACGGTGTGCTAGCGGCGGTTACAGGAAGCAAGGAAGACAGAGGAGGGTCTCACTGTGTTCGCGAGGTCGAGGTAAAGCTCAAGGTGGTCGCGAGGAGGCAAGGGGTGCTTAGGGACGGCGACAATTGCTCGCTGGAGTGAGTGGTGGCGTCAGGCGGCTCTGGAGGTCGTCGAGGGCGATGCTGCGGTTCACTCCGAGGCAAAACAA
This sequence comes from Avena longiglumis, assembly GCA_030063025.1. Classification (NCBI taxonomy): domain Eukaryota; kingdom Viridiplantae; phylum Streptophyta; class Magnoliopsida; order Poales; family Poaceae; genus Avena; species Avena longiglumis. The sequence continues at coordinate 182,799,176 of CP125974.1, read as the reverse complement.
GGACACAGTTAGATGCGGGCGAGTGTGGCGAGTGCAGGAGTATCATCGGGAAGGAGAGGGGAGGGTGTTGCTTACGGGAATACTTCGCCGGAGCGTCAGCAAACGGCGGTGGCGTTGAGACGATGTCGAAGCCGAGGCTACAGGGCACTTTCGAGGCGAGTTCGAGGCAGATCGCTGGGGCTGGGATCACTCGCGTGAAGCAAAGCTTGCGGGGTGAGGTGCTGGCCGGAATCGGGAGGCAGGTTCGTCGGGCAGTGAGGACGCGGCTCGAATTGGGCAGCCTAGAGGCGAGGGAGGCGCTTGGGGGAAAAGAGAGCGGAGAGGGGCGCTTAAGGGGGCGTGATCACGGCAGGGAGTTCTGTGACCATTCTGTATTGTGGCGATAACTTCGGCGGCAGCAGGATGTGGTTTGGGGGTTGAAGACGACGGTGAGGTGGCGGTGGGACCTGTCTGTCAGCGTGAGGAAGAGAGGGGAAGTGGGGCCTGCCTTGTCTGGGATTGCACGGGTGCGTGTGTGTGTGGAAAATGCTTCGCGCGTGGGGTCTGCCGGGTGGGCTGTGTTATTGGGCTGTTGGGCCAGTTTAGTGGGTCGAGTTTGATTTCTATTTTTTTTATTCTGATTGTTTTTATTTTTCTAATTTGATTTTCTGTTTTGAAATTCAATCAATCAATTAAACACTCAAATGATTTCAAATCTTTGCCAAACTTTGCATTGATTTTAGTTCTGTTTATCAACACAAATCAAAGTCCAAAATAGAATAATATTTTTATTCTTTTTAGGATCTATTTAATAATTAAATAAAATAGTCCTTAGTTATTAATTCAAATAGGTTTTGATTTATTAAAATCTCCATTTGAAATCTAAATATTATCAAAACCAAATCAGTAGGTTTTATTTGAAAATATAAAATACTTGGAAAACTTGTTTAAAATAATTTAACAAGTTTTAATGTTTAATTAAAATGGCAAAGCCTTTACTTTAATAAGATTGGGTATTATTAAACCCTCATTATTTTATTTAAATAGACCTTTACACTTTTAATCAAAACAAAATATTTTATTTCAAAAACTTGGCCAAGGTTTAATTTGGCTCTATAAAAATAGTCCTTATTTATATTTCTACCTTTTCATTTGAAAACCAAATCTTTTTATTAAAAGATCCAAAAATAGTAATTTCAGTTATTTAAAATTTTCTTTATTAATTGTTTATCTTTTCAAATCCCTTTAGGATTTGTTTGATCAAAAATAGGTTTGAAGGTTGCCAATTGGAATCAAGAGTTTCTTCTCACCCTGAAAATCAACAAAGTTTTATTTTATTCATTTATTTTTCACATAACAAGATTTGGAAAATCTTGGGATGTGACAGGCTACCACCCTTAAAATAAATCTCGTCCCGAGATTTGGGAAGGCTAGGGTTACAAGTTGGTCCAAAGCATCTAGGGTACTACCACCCTTAAAATTTTTCCAACTAAATTACATCTTGGCTTGCTTGGGATCTTGGGGAAACTTCTCTGGGCAAACATCTGCATAGTGTCCTTTGTTTCCACACTTGAAACATGTGACAAGGCTGAGATCCTTCATAGGCTTGTTTATCTTGTGCTTCATCTTTTCTGGACAGTTGCTTGGATAATGTCCTTGGTTACCACAATTGTAACATGTGATAAGTTTGAGTTCTTCACGTATCTCTTGTGGACAGGTTGCCACATAATGGCCTAGCTCTTTGCAGTTGTTGAACCATACTTGGCCAATCTCCTTATACTTATTCTTCTCTGGACATTCACTGGCATAGTGTCCCATTTCTTTACAATGATTACATTGCACATGGCTTTTGTCCTTCTTTTTCTTGGGTTTCTCCAAAGCTAGGAGTGCCTCTAGTTCATGTTCTTCATATGTTATCTCATAGGTAGGAATGTCTACTGGTTTCTTTGACCTTCTATTGCTCCTTGGATAATTCATATGCTTCTTCTTTGGTCCTTTAAATTGGGTCGTATTGCATGGAGGTACAAGTGGAGATTTTCCTTTGTCCTCATCCTTCTTGGTAGACTTGGCTCCCTCTTGATAGTCTGCAATCAGTTGTTGCACTCCACCTTGTTTCCTTTGTTCAACTATAGAATAGATGGGGCATTGAATAGGGACATGATTATTTCCTTCACATAGGTAACAAGTAGCTTGAGAGGTGGGACATTGGCCAACTGGATGTTTCTCTTCACAGTTGGGGCATTGATCTCCATGCTCCTTGGAAGTGTGATCCTTGTCTCCACAAATATTGCAAGATTTGGTTCCTTCTAGAATAACATCTTTGTCATCTTTGTTGTCACAAACTCCTTTGGAAGAGTTGCTTTCCATGTTGATCATTTGATCTGTCACCTTGTGCAACAATTGGGCTTGGGTTTCAAAAAACCTTTGCGTGGTTGGATCTTCCCCACTGGTGTTGGCTATGAATTGAGCTGTCACTTGGTTCAACTGGTTTTGGGTTGCTATGAGTTCTCTCATGTTGTCCTCTTGGTTGTTGTTGTTGTCATCAACCTTGATGTTGGAGTCTCTTGGAGTAGTCATCTGTTTGGGTTGAATTGAGATTAGAATAGGCAAAATATCTCTAAGGATTCTAATCACACACTTCTCAATTCACACAAACAATGTGCAAGCAATCACGAACAAACACCCCTTTCAAACACAAGTTTCAAGCATATTTTTAGGCAACCAAAAATATTTTTGTTACACCACATAAGTTGGTGGGTTTGACTTGAACAAAATATGGTGGTCCATCTATATGGTTTACTTGTGGTCTTTCCATCCTTCTTGGTTGATTCCTTCTTGTATGAGATCATGATTTCCTTGGGAAAACTCTTGGTCACAAATCTTCGAAGGTGATGATGGCTCTTTATAAGTTGTGTTTCCTTAGTCTCCAAATCTTAAGCAAGATTTCTTGTTTCACTTGTCCTTAGTGACATCCAAGATTGAAGTCCTTGGTGAGAATGCTGAAGATGTTGAAGTCATTAGAGTAGAAGATGTTGAAGTCATTAGAGTTGAAGAAGTCCTTAGCTCATGGTGAAGTCTTTGGCCATGGAGTAGGTTTTATCCATCAAGTTGAAATAGAAGAGATGTAGAATCAAAACCAAAATGGTTGAGGAAAGAGTTTACAAGATTGTTTGTAAATAAGTTTGGAACAAATACAACTCCTATTTTTCTAAGGGGTTTTGTCCATTCCTAGGGTTACAAATCCTACAGGCAACACAATGCTCTGATACCATCTATAGAGGTCCCAACCTTTAATAAGGTAGAGATCCCTGTGTTTACAATGCTAGTCCCTGGATCAATAGCTAGCATCCACAGTTAAGATGTAATATCAAGAAACAAAGGTCATAATACAACTTTATAACCAGGAATAACATAATTTTATTACATCTTACATAGCTCATTTGGCTATTACATTACATTGCAGCAGAATATCTATAAGCATGGGGTCCTTCATCTTCAAAGTGCCACAGGCAAACATGTTGGTTGTAGACTTGTAATCCTAATCAATAAACTTCACTAACACCAAACCAACCTGCAACATTACAAGTTACATCCACAAGGTTCAATACATTTGAAATTGTATTGGCAAGTTTCACTACTAAGTAGAAATAAGTGGATCCTAACATTACATGCATATTTGGCTAGGTAGGGTTTTAGGCTCATTTGCAGAAAGCAATATAGTTTTATCCTATCTTTTCAAAATAGTTTTGATCTTTTGAAAAATCTTTCTGAACTCCTTGGAAACCTCCAAGTGCTTCAAGTCTCTTGTTGTCACTTTCAAGTTTTACTTTTAGAAATTGGAATGTCGAGATCTCCCATAGCTTCAGGCCTTAGTTGCTCAGTATTGTCCATAACCAGGGACACAGCTAAGTACTTAGAATCTGATCTTCTGCAGAAGTTGTACACTTTACCCACATGACACATTCTCATCTTGATGCCACCACTGGCCGCTGGATAAGTACTCACCAAGATGGAGTACTGGCAGATTGAGAATGTGACGAAGTCTTTCCATAGGGTCCTCCCATACACAATGCTAGCTTGTCTTCCAGGCACCAATGTAGGGTTTAAAGTTCCCTCATTCTAGTAACCTGAAGAGGCCAATGCATGGGTCTTACACTAAGTAGTTGACTAAGCCAGCGCCCATTTAGCATGTGGCTGTACACGGAAGCCACTGTACGAGAAACATGTTCAATCTCTAAGTCCCTGGGTGGTTTTCTTCTAGTGAACAACAAAAAGAGATTGCCATATAAACATGGTTCCTCTTGTTGCCACCTTGTCAAAAACTTGAGTATCCTTGTCCACCCAGGTGGTTCATTGAGTACTTGTTTTACTATATAAAACATAAGTCTTTTCCCAACTTCATATAATCTCAACATGTATCTCATCTTAATATATATAGCAGGGCTAATCTTATTACAAATACATTGTTTTCACTAAGGAATGTATAAGGGTATCCTATTAGGATTTAGCATAGCAAAATATAGTAGTCCTTATCATGCATGTTTCAAAATCCACTAAGTGTAATAAAAATAGTAGGACTTGGATGACAGTGTCACTTGCCTTTTTGGTAGAGTATGTTGGTTCACTTCTTTGATCTTGCTAATATCACACTCTTCTAACTTCACTACAAATCAATCAAGCAAACATAGATTCAACATTCCAACCAATATTCAAACAATTCATCACACATAAAATAATAAAAACAAAGTCATGCATGCAAGCATGCAAAAGATACTTTTATTTGCAAAGGTGGTTTCTACTAGGCTCTAAACATTGTAAGGCTCAAAGTGGTCATTTTCTAAAGTGGCAAAACCATTTGCAAAAGGGTTTTATCTATAAACCATTTTTAAATCAAATCATTATTTCATGTGGTGAAAATGCTTTTGGTAAGGCAATAATTTTATATTGTTCACCAAATAAGTTGTTAATTCTCAAAACTTGGTGTTTAGGGTCAGTAGGTTTGAATCAAAACATTTTCCAAAGGTTTTACTCAAAAATCATTTCCATATCAAAACCAATGTTTTTATTTGACTAGAAATGAGCTAATTCAAGTATTTACTCCTAAACTTCACAAAATACATTTTTAAATCCATAAGTTGTTTCCTAGGGTCATTAGGTTCATAACAAACCATTTTGCAAATATTTCAACTCTAAAACATAATTAGAACAATTTTTATATTCATAACAAGCCTACACAAGTTTCTGAAAAACAAACATTTTACCAGAAGCTTTTTACTAAACAAAGTACATGGTTGGCTAGGGCTTGTTTTTCTGAATCCATTGATATAAAATTTGCATATTTTGGACGTGTGGATCAAAAGTTATGGATTTTACAAGTTTGCAAATCTAATAGATCAAATTTCTGTTTTTAAAACAGTCTCTGGACACGTGTCTTATTCCTACTGGCGCGTATCGGTTCGTGCGGATTGCGCGCTGTGGTTCATTGGATCTAAATAACATCGTGCGGTCATACGGTGTACTAGCAGCGTTACTGGAAGCAAGGAAGACAGAGGAGGGTCTCACCGTGTTCGCGAGGTCGAGGTAAAGCTCAAGGTGGTCGCGAGGAGGCAAGGGGTGCTCAGGGACGGCGACAATTGCTCGCCGGAGTGAGTGGTGGCGTCAGGCGGCTCTGGAGGTCGTCGAGGCGGCAGCTGCAGTTCACTCGAGGCAAAACAAGGACCTGATTAGGCGGGCGAGTGTGGCGAGTGCAGGAGTATCATCGGGAAGGAGAGGGGAGGGCGTTGCTTACGGGAATACTTCGCCGGAGCGTCAGCAAACGGCGGTGGCGTTCAGACGATGTCGAAGCCGAGGCTCTAGGGCACTCACGGGCAAGTTCGAGGCACTGGCAGATGCGCTTGGGGCTGGGGATCACTCTCGCATGAAGCAGAGCTTGCGGGGTGAGGTCTTGGCGGAATCGGGCGAGTTTCGTCGGGCGGTGGAGGGCTCGGGTGGGGCATCCTAGAGGCGAGGAGGAGCCGCAGGGAAAGAGAGAGCAGAGGGCTTAGGGGCGTGATCACTGCAGGGAGTTACGCGCCATTTACGTATTGATCTTGGCGATAACTTCGGCGGCAGGGCGTGGTTTGGGGGTTGAAGACGACGGTGAGGTGGCGGTGGGACCTGTCTGTCAGCGTGAGGAAGAGAGGGGAAGTGGGCCTGCCTGTCTAGGATTGCGCGGGTGCGTGTGTGTGTGGAAAATGCTTCGCGCGTGGGGTCTGAGGGTGGGGCATGTTATTGGGCATTGGGCGGTTTAGTGGGTCGAGTTTGATTTCTATTTTTTTTATTCTGATTGTTTTTATTTTTCTAATTTGATTTTCTGTTTTGAAATTAAATCAATCAATTAAACACTCAAATGATTTCAAATCTTTGCCAAACTTTGCATTGATTTTAGTTCTGTTTATCAACACAAATCAAAGTCCAAAATAGAATAATATTTTTATTCTTTTTAGGATCTATTTAATAATTAAATAAAATAGTCCTTAGTTATTAATTCAAATTGGTTTTGATTTATTAAAATCTCCATTTGAAATCTAAATATTATCAAAACCAAATCAGTAGGTTTTATTTGAAAATATAAAATACTTGGAAAACTTTTTTAAAATAATTTAACAAGTTTTAATGTTTAATTAAAATGGCAAAGCCTTTACTTTAATAAGATTGGGTATTATTAAACCCTCATTATTTTATTTAAATAGACCTTTACACTTTTAATCAAAAAAAAAAATATTTTATTTCAAAAACTTGGCCAAGGTTTAATTTGGCTCTATAAAAATAGTCCTTATTTATATTTCTACCTTTTCATTTGAAAACCAAATCTTTTTATTAAAAGATCCAAAAATAGTAATTTCACTTATTTAAAATTTTCTTTATTAATTGTTTATCTTTTCAAATCCCTTTAGGATTTGTTTGATCAAAAATAGGTTTGAAGGTTTCCAATTGGAATCAAGAGTTTCTTCTCACCCTGAAAATCAACAAAGTTTTATTTTATTCATTTATTTTTCACATAACAAGATTTGGAAAATCTTGGGATGTGACAACAATCGTCGTTTTCTTTCGTCTAGACATCCTCTAAGGAAAAAAGGCAAGCATTTCAATGGCAAGGCATAAACCCGGACGAAGCTTGTCCCCCGTACTGGTGCTGATGTATTTGGTATGGTCAAGGATTTAAATGTAATCTTTGAAAAGGGTCCTAGAGGACAACCTGTTCTAAAAGACGCCGATGGACACACACCCATGTGGAGGAAGAAATCTATATTTTGGGAGCTATCCTATTGGGAAGTCCATGAGGTCCGCTCTTCAATCAACGTGATGTACCCGACGAATAATCTTTCGTTAATATTCTAGGCTTCCTGGGCTTGTATGGGAAGTCAAAAGATACACCTGATACGTCCAAAACGTATCTACTTTCCTGAACACTTTTGCTATTGTTTCTCCTCTAAACTTGTGTGATTTGGATACAACTAACACGGACTGACGCTGTTTTCAGCAGAATTACCTTGGTGTCAAGTTTTTGTGTAGAAAATCAACTGTCAGGAAAAATACCGGAAAATATTCCAAAAATCCTATTTCACGAGAAGACTCACGGATCCAGAATATGAGACAGAGGGGAGGCGTAAGGGGCCCACACCCCCTGCCGCGCGGGTGGGCCTAGGTCACGCCTGGAGGGGGTGTGGCTGCCCCAGGCACCCCCTCGGCCTCTCTCTTCGCCTATAAGATGCCTCTTGACCTAAAAACCGAGGGGGTTCGATGTTTTCCCAGAAAGAGTTTCGCTGCGCCGCCACCACCAGAAACCGCGATTTGAAACTAGAAACTCCATTCTGGCACCCTGTCGGGACGGGGAATTTGGAGAGGATCTTCGCCATCATCATCAACAACGCCTATCCATCAACCATCCATGTTTCCCTCATCTATGAGTGAGTAATCCACCGCTGTAGGCTATGGGGATGGTAGGCATTGGATGAGTTCTATCATGTAATCGAATAAGATTGTTAAGGCATGGTGCCTAGTATCTCTATTAGTGCTATTTGACTTTGTTGCAACTTGTTGTGCTTAATGCTTGTCACTAGGGCCCGAGTGCCATGATCTCAGATCTGAACTTATTATTGAATCATTATGATAGTATTGTTTGTGATCTTATCTGCAAGTTGTGTACACATATCATTGTTCGAATCCAAAGGCCCCGAAGTGACAGAAATTGGGACAAGCTGAGGGGATGGCTGTGATGTGAGGATCATATGTGTTCAAGGAATGTTAATGCTTTGCTCCGGTGCTCTATTAAAAGGAGCACCTTAATTGCCAGTAGTTCCCTTGAGGCCTCGCTGCAACGGGCTGGCAGGACAAATGATGTTGTGCAAGTTCTCATTGCGAGCACACATGACTATATATGGAGCACATGCCTATGATTGTTTAGTACTTGGATGCTTTATCTCATTTATCTGCAATTTCCCTAGATCTTGAAGCTACATGTTTAGACTCGTCCATGCAGTGCCCGTCCATCCATCCCTATGCCTACCGCGCTCATATCCTACTGTTTGCTACTACTGTTACTATTGCTCTTATTTTACTGCTGTGTTACTTTGCTATTGCTACTACAAAACTGTTGCTACTGATAAACTTCTGTGAGCAAGAACTATTTCCAGGTGCAGCTGAATTGACAACTCATTTGTTAAGGCTTGCAAGTATTCTTTGGCTCCCTTTGTGTCGAATCAATAAATTGGGTAATACTACCCTCGAAGACTGTTACGATTCCCCCTATACTTGTGGGTCATCAAGACTATTTTCTGGTGCCGTTGTCGGGGAGCATATGTTTATTTGTAAGTTCACTTGGATCTATTATTGTTCACTGTTACTCCTTTCATCATGGGTAAGTCTCGTGATGGAAAGTTTCCTATTTTACCATCAACTACAAGAAGAGGTACCGTCCTAAACACCTCTACTGCTCTTGATTCACCGTCTGTTATAAGTAAGCTTGTTACACCACCTCCAGATACTCATGCTACACACACTGCTACTACGGCTGAATCTGAAACTGCTTCTGATACTCATGATGTTACTTCTACTATTCTTGATGCGAGTGGTTCATTAGGTCCTTTCCTAGATGCTACTATGGCTAGTCTAGGAAATACTGAAACTCCTAGTGAAGACACTATTACACCTATTAGCTCACCTGCGTCTAGAGAGAGATATGATATTAATGATGGCTACATTGAAATGACTGGTGAATTTATTGAAGAGTGCCAAAACACACATGGTGCTAGTGCTATTAAGAGTCTCCTTGAGAGACGTACCATTATTCCTAAACTGTCCTCTGATCCTAGGTTTGCCACTTCTCCCATAGATATTAAAGATGAAGATTATGATTTCTCTCTTGATTTATCCTATTTAGACATTGTTGAGAAAGAACCTTTTTGTGGGACTAAGAGTGAGAATACATATGAATGAGCTTTCTACTATGAGTGCTTTATTCCCTGATGATTTTAAGATGCGGAAGTAATTTTTTACTAAGATCTTCCCCTTTTCACTAAAAGGAGAAGCTAAGGCTTGGTTTAATAGATTACCTCCTGGATCCATTGATAGCCCTGGTTGCTTCTTTCTTCCAGAAATATTTTCCTCCCAGTGCTAGACATGCTGCTTTGCAGAGACTTTTTGATTTTAAACAAGGAGAAGAAGAGAAATTGCCTGAGTCATGAACAAGGTTCTGTGCCTTGATTCATGCACATCCAGTATGTCTATTGCCTAAAAATGAGCTTCTTGATATTTATTATAAAGGACTAACTGATGATTCTAGGACATACCTAGATAGTTTTGCTGATTGTCTTTTTAGGAAAAGAACTCCTACAGATGCTGAAGAATTAATGGCTAAAATAAGCAAGAATTATGATGATTGGACTTCAACTGAGCTAAATACACCTGAGCCTATTACTCCTAAACCAGTTGTGCCTGAACCAGTTCCAATACCAACACCAAAGAAAAGGGGAGTTATTGCATTAAATGATGAAGTGATGAAGGAAGCTAAGAAATGTCTTAAGGAGAAAGGTATTAGAGCTGAAGATGTGAAGAATCTACCTCCTATTGAAGAATTATGTAAGCCAATTCCCCACTCATCTACTATTGAGGTACACTCTCTCCACTTTGATGAAGGTGATATTCCCTATGGTAAGCCTCCTGATCAATGTTTAGAGGAACTTGACACTTCTATTGTTAAATAAGGTAATTTTAATAAACAAGTTCAGAATCATTTATTGGAAAACTCTAGAGCTATTAATGAGTTGAACGATATTGTGGAAAGAACTACTAATGATATTAAAATGCTTTGTAAACATTTTCAAATGGTTCAAACCCAAATTGATCAACTTACTAAGGTACAAAAAGATATGCTAGTTAATGCCTCAGGAGGTAAACATGCTTATGGAATTAGAACTAGGAGTGGTATAGCTACTCAAGATCCTTTATATCCTGAAGGACACCCTAAAAGAATTGAGCAGGACTCTCAATAAGGTGAAAGTAGTGGTAGTCCTCGTAAGAGAAGGAAAAAAAACATAAAATAGTTGAGGAACCACTTGAACCTGCTGTAGATACTAATAGTATATCTATCTCTGATGCTGAAACTGAGAGTGGTAATGATAAAAATTATGCTCCTGATAAGGAGGAAGTTGAGGAAGAACCTGAGAAGCACACTAAGAACACTAGGTACACTAAGGAAGATTTTATTGCTAAAAAACATGGTAGTGAGAGAGAACCTTGGGTGCAGAAACCTATGCCTTTTCCAAATAAGAAACATAAGTCAAAGGAGGAAGAACACTACAACAAGTTTTGTGAGTGGATGAAACCTTTATTTTTGCAAATTCCTTTGACTGATGCTATTAAGTTGCCTCCTTATTGAAAGTATCTGAAGGATATTGTCTCTAATAAAAGGAAGATTCCTAATGAGGAAATTTCTACTTTGCTTGCTAATTATTCCTTCAATGGTAAGGTTCCAAAGAAACTTGGTGATCTAGGTATACCAAATATTCCTTGATCTATTAAGAATAATTATGTTAGAACTACTTTATGTGATTTGGGAGGTGGAGTTAGTGTTATGCCTTTTTCTCTCTACAAGAGACTCCAGCTAGAAAAGTTGATATCAACTGATATATCTTTGAAAATGGCTGATAAGTCAACTACTATTCTTGTTGGGATATGTGAGGATGTTCCTGTTCAAGTGGCTCATAATTGCTTGGTTTTAACTGATTTTGTTGTGCTTGAAATGCCTGAAGATGATAATATGTCTATTATTCTTGGGAAACCTTTCCTTAATACTGTAGGTGCTGTCATCAATTGTAATCAAGGACAAGTAACTTTTAATATTAATGACAAAGAGCATATTGTCTATTTTCCCAAGAAGGTTGCTAAGAGCTATTGCCTGAATTCCATTGAAAATGTTGAGAGCATCAAAGTTGGAGAAATATATTGTCCCATACCACAGGAAAGTTTTGAAACTATTATGATTGGGACCATTGCTATCAAGTTTGAGGTAACATAATAACTTTGTGGAATGCAAAGTTTTGTTTCATATAAGATTTTTTTGGTAACAAGACTTGATCAACCTTGTTAACAAAAAGATTTTAATGAACAAAACAATGATTTCACAGTGGTTATACTTGCTCACTTTTACTTTTCTCCTTCCTAGTCTTTGCTCTTTCTCTTGTTAAATTTAGTTTTGCTAGTTGTTTGCTTGTTAGAGTGTCTTAGAACTTCTGTAGTTTTGGTTTTTGTTTGCTTTTGCTTCTTCTAAAAAAATCTTTTCTGCGAGAAAATCAATTTTCATACCCTAAACTTGGCCAAAAATAGAGTTTCCCGAAAAATTCCAGAAAATTCATATTAAATTTTTCCTCGAAAAAAGGGGCAGAGGGACACCTGGAGTGGCCCAGGGGGACTCCCTAGGCCAGCACACCCCCTGGTGGCGCGGCCAGCCCTAGGGGCACGCATGGCATGGGTGGGACCCACCTGAGCCCCTCCAAGTTGTCTCCTCCCAGCCACTTCTTTCTCTCTCCCGAAAAACACCGGAAAAATTTCTCAAGCTCGAGTTCTTGCTGTTCTTGCTCCCAATTTTTGATCTCCTTGCTCAGCTCATCTTTGGTACTGATTTTTGGAGGGATTTCTCCTTGGTATGTGCCTCCTCCGCTTGTCCAAATAGATTTGTGATTGGTAGATTATATCTTGAGTATTTTGCTGCTATAGGTGTCAGGTTGTGTGAGCTTGCATGCTTGTTCTATGCTTAGAGATTTCATTTTTATGAATGTTTAGCCCTCTAGCAAGTTCCTATAGTAGTTTCTCATCATTTATCAACTTGGAAATCACTTGGTTTGATGTTTGTATAATTTTTTTTAGAAAAAAAGGGGGTCATGGACAACCACACCTATGGTGAAATATTTGAGAGTGATGCACCTAGGAAGACAAGGCCTTCAAGATCATCCACCCGAGCTAGGCCCTCATACAATGAGGATCTCATTACACCGCAATTTGGCAACGAGGGAGATGAGGGGGATGCGCACCCTTCCACCTTTCCGTGTCCTACCTTTTTGCGGGCTGCAGGGATTCTCAATGATTTCCTAACCTTGGTTCGGAGGGTTGGATTAACGAGATATATGCGGGATGAGAGTGTGCAGTATGCTACGCTCACTAAAACCTTTGTGGAGAGTTTCTCTTTTTCTAACAGCCCCTTCAAGCCAGATGTGTCTTTCAAAATCTATAACAGGCCTTTCTCCATGACATTGAAGAAATTTTGTGAAATCTTGGGTATTGGCACAAATGGGACGGTGAAGAAGATTCCATCTCAACCCGCTAATTTTTTGGAGCTCTACTGCGGGATAACTAATGATGATGACCGTAGAGCCCAGCGAGGAAAGATAAGAAATATTCAACTCCCAGCTATCAGGTATTTTTCTTATTATCTTGCCACTTGTGTTCTTGGTAGGGAGAAAACTAGCAATATTTCCAACTATCATTTGGCCTTCCTAGATGCTGCACTCAACAATGAAACCAGGTACAATATTGGTTCTCTCATTGCTCGTCGCTTAAGTGCTAAGGGACCCATTTATGGGGGAATTATTGTTGCACGTGTTGTTGTTGCCTTAGACCTTTCCGTTGATCCAAATGATACAGTTTTGGCTCCTTAGAGTCTTGATCTTGCTGCCATGGAAGTGCATCACTTTGTCACTGTTGGCTCTACCCTTGAGAGTCTGGTTCATAGAATGTTGTTTACCGACGAGGAAGAAAGAGAGATTCCTCTGCCCCAAACCACTTTGTTCAGTATTTCCCAGGGACCTTTGTCACGCTCAAGGAGGAGATGCACGAGAAGCTGCGCATTCTTGGCTTCCATGGACACTATCAGGGGGACGCGCCCTCATATGACCCCTCTGTGCACTACACAGGGGGAGTCCTCGAGCTCGTACGAGGACGAAGGGGCCTCCTCGTCGTATTACGGAGGTGCACCTTCTTGGTCACCATGGATTTGAGCCCCACTTAGGCCAAAAGCCTAAGCTTGGGGGGAGGTACACCGACATCACACTCATCTATATATCATGTTTTGTCGGTCCTTTGTATATCCATTGTTTCGCTTTCTTTTTGGTTTTTGTTTCTGCTTTCTAAAAACACAAAATACCAAAAATATTTTTGTTGTTTATCTTGGTTTGTTTCTTTGGTTTTTAGCTTTGGTTTTCCTTAAAGAAAAATCCAAAAAGATTTTGCTTTGTTTGCTTTTGCTTTGTTGTGCTTGCTTTAAAAAATCGAAAACACCAAAAATATTTGTTGTTCTTCTTTGGTCTTGTGAAGTTCTTTGCATGGTTCAGTAGTCCTCAGTGGAGTTTATTATTATTCAAGTCACACAAGTGAAGGGCAATAATGAAGATTAAGACAACTTGAGGTGTGGTAAGAGGCTGGTAACAAACTCTATTTGTTTTAATTTTTGTACATATACTCATCATTGTGAGCATGCTTAGTTTGTTCATGTAAGGTGTATGTTATTTATGGATGCTTAGTAGTTCTTGCTCTCTTATGATCAGCCCCAACTTGCTAGTAGTTTGTAGCATGTCATATGAATGTTTGCTTGCATTGTTCTATTCATAAATTGGTATGATATTGTGATATCCTCCTCTGAATGTTTCATGTGAATCATCTTGGCACATGCTCACGCATGCATATGACTAAACAATAGTCAGTAAGACTCGATGATTTATTTTGCCTCCGAGTTCTTGTATCATTTTCATGCCATAAATTAGTCCTGTTTTGTTGCAAGCATGATTATGACAGTTATTGCTCTCTCGTTTGTCACTCCCCCTCTAATGCTATCCTTCACTTGCACTCAGTATGAGCTCTACTTGTGCATCCAACTCCCCAAAACCAATATTGCCAATAGTGTCCACCATACCTACCTATTAGCATCATTTGCTATTTAGTGCATATTCATTATGCCTTGTTTTCTTCCAAATATTTTTTTGACTGTTTTGAGAAAGTTAGTTAGTAAATCTCTCACGAACTTGATGGCACACTTTATTTCTTGCACTTAATAAACGTGAACCATTGTGACTGTTCATGAAATTTATATGCTTGCAAATTATAGGCTGGAGTTAGCAGAACTATGCTGTCACGGGGAATGCTTTCAACACTTATGGATACATATCCAGTTGATCTCATGCTCTTTTGTTTGCAGATGTCGTCAGTGTGAAATAAAATGGGAGCTTGTGAGTTCATGGAGTAATATATATGTGTTACAGAAACGCCTGGGCCGGTAGCCTAAGCCATGCCTAATCATGGTGGAAACTTGCATCATAACCATAATGAGCAATCTGTGAAGCATCCTCAATAAAAACCTATGCAAATAGCAAATAAAAAGATCGCTGAGATGCTCATTATCTGCTTGCCTTGTCATTTTGATCACAGGATAGCTCCTGTATCATGTGCAAGGGGTACCCCGTTGGCGGTTCTCTATGATACATATGTATTTACGATGACAAGAACTTACAGGTGACTAAAGTTGAGTAGCATGAGGAGTGGCCCTTGTACTCAAGGGACATGAGATTTCAAGTTTATGGTCTGTCAAGCATATAACTCATATTGGACCTCACTTTTACCTTAACCATATAAAGATGCCTATGATAGGGGCAATGAGAGATCAAAGTAATGAGTACCTTACTTTCAGCATTTGGAAGCCTTTCAAAAGTTTCAAAACCTTTTCACTTACTTGTTGAGTCACCACTTATTCTATGAGCACCTTCTTGAGAGCATAGTTGTCATTCTTAGTGTAATGTGCTTGTCTCAAAACTTGGTTAATTATGTCATGACTTTGATGCTTGTATCTCCGATATCTTTACTTCTAGTCTTCACTTGAACTTCATAGGTACCTTGGCATTTATATTGTGCTCTACAAACAAAGGCAAGTGAGATACCACTCTATCATACCTTATTATGAGCATTGCAATGTTGCTTATGTTTATGTTTGATGCTACTTATTATTATTGAGTTGGAATCTCTTCATAGCTTGCAATTACTATTGAGTAGACTTAGTTGCATACTCCTTATTATGAATTGTCTAAGTGTCTACTCCTGTGCTGAGAATATATACATCATATGAAGCAAATGTGTTCGTGAAAGTTCTTTTATCGCACTCATTTTTCAACTGAATTTCTTGAGGACAAGCAATGAGCTAAGCTTGGGGGGAGTTGATACGTACAAAACGTACCTACTTTCCCGAACACTTTTGCTATTGTTTCTCCTCTAAACTTGTGTGATTTGGATACATCTAACAGAGACTGACGCTGTTTTCAGCAGAATTACCTTGGTGTCTAGTTTTTGTGCAGAAAATCAACTATCAGGAAAAATCCCGGAAAATATGCCAAAAATCCTATTTCACCAGAAGACTCACGGAGCCAGAATATGAGACGGAGGGGAGGCCTAAGGGGCCCACACCCCCTGCCGCACGGGTGGGCCTAGGCCGCTCCTGGAGGGGGTGTGGATGCCCTAGGCATCCCCTCGGCCTCCCTCTTTGCTTATAAGATGCCTCTTGACCAAAAAACCGAGGGAGGTTCGACGTTTTTCTAGAAAGAGTTCCGCTGTGCCGCCACCACCAGAAACCGCGATTCGGAACCAGAAACTCCGTTCTGGCACCCTGCCGGATGGGGAATTTGGAGAGGATCATCTCCATCATCATCAACAATGCCTCTCCATCAACCATCCATGTTTCCCTCATCTATTAGTGAGTAATCCCCCGCTGTAGGCTATGGGGATGGTAGGAATTGGATGAGTTCTATCATGTAATCGAATAAGATTGTTAGGGCATGGTGCCTAGTATCTCTGTTAGTGCTATTTGACTTTGTTGCAACTTGTTGTGCTTAATGCTTGTCACTAGGGCCCGAGCGCCATGATCTCAGATCTGAACTTATTATTGAATCATTATGATAGTATTGTTTGTGATCTTATATGCAAGTTGTGTACACATATCATTGTCCGGATCCAAAGGCCCCGAAGTGACAGAAATTGGGACAACCTGAGAGGATGGCTGTGATGTGAGGATCACATGTGATCATGGAGTGTTAATGCTTTGCTCCGGTGCTCTATTAAAAGGAGCACCTTAATTGCCAGTAGTTCTCTTGAGGCCCTGCTGCAACAGGCTGGCAGGACAAAAGATGTTGTGCCAGTTCTCATTGCGAGCATGCATGACTATATATGGAGCACATGCCTATGATTGTTTAGTACTTGGATGCTTTATCTCATTTATATGCAATTGCCCTAGATCTTGAAGTTACATGTTTAGACTCGTCCATGCAACCCCCATCCATCCATCCCCATGCCTACCGCGCTCATATCCTACTATTTGCTACTACTGTTACTATTGCTCTTGTTTTACTGCTGCTGTTACTTTGCTATTGCTACTACAAAACTGTTGCTGCTGATAAACTTCTGTGAGCAAGAACTATTTCCAGGTGCAACTGAATTGACAACTCAGTTGTTAAGGCTTGCAAGTATTCTTTGGCTCCCCTTGTGTCGAATCAATAAATTGGGTAATACTACCCTCGAATACTGTTGCGATCCCCTATACTTGTGGGTCATCAACACCAGAAGCACGGGAGGACCATGAATGTCATAAAGGACGAGATGACATGCATCTAGGGCAGTTTCAAGGGCCTGCCAGCTATGCTCTTACCAAGGAAGAGAAGGAAATCTTTTTTTAAGTCCTTTTCAGTATCAAGATCCCGTCTGGCTTCTCGTCGAATATAAAGGGAATAGTAAATATGAAAGAGAAAAAATTCGAAAACCTAAAGTCTCATGAATGCCACGTTCTTATGACATAATTGCTTCCGGTTGCATTGAGGGGAATTCTATCGTAAATTTTTCGATTGGCCATTGTGAAGGTATGTGCATTCCTCAATGCAATTTCTCAAAAGGTAATCGATCTATAAAGTCTATCAGGGTTACAGATTGATGTGGTCTAATGTCTGATTAGCTTCGAGTTGTTGTTTCCTCCATCCTTCTTCAATATTATGACGCACCTCCTAGTTCACATAGTCGAAGAGATTAGAATTTTCGGCCCTGTGTTTCTACACAATATGTTCCCCTTCGAGAGGTTCATGGTAGTCTTAAAGAAATATGTTCATAACCATGCTAGTCCAAAAGGAAGCATCTCCAAGGGCTATGGAACAAAGGAGGTCATTGAGTTTTATGTTGACTTTCTTCCTGACCTTAAGCCGATTGGTGTTCCTGAATCTCGATATGAGGGGAGGCTGAATGGAAAAGGCACACTAGGAAGGAAAGCAACAATATGTAGGGACAGGCATTTTTTCGGTAAATCACACTACACAGTTCGATACAATTCCACTATGGTGGCTCCGTATATCGAGAAACACAAGAATATTCTATGCTCCGAAAACCCAGGGAAGCCTGACTCCTGGATTAAAGTAGAACACAAGGCTACTTTCGGCAGTTGGTTGTAGACACATATCATGAATAACACCAGTATTGGGGATCAGCTGTACTTGTTGGCCAGGTTACCATCTTCGACTATATGTACTTTTCCAAGGGTACGAGATAAATGGGAATACATTTTACACGATCACCTAAGATAAAAAAGTGCACCAACCAAAATAGTGGTGTCCGCTTTGATGCAATAGATGACAATGGGCAGAAGGACACATATTATTGGCACATAGAGGAGATATGAGAACTTGACTATGGACCTACTTTTAAGGTCCCTTTGTTTCGGTGAAAATGGGTCAAGCTGACAGGAGGCGGGTACATGTAGACGAAAAGTATGGCATGACAACAGTGGATCTCAACAATCTTGCGTACATGGACGAACCATTCGTCCTAGCCAACGACGTGGCTCAGGTTTTCTATGTGAAGGACATGTCTACCAAACCGAGAAAAAGAAATCAGCAAAAGAATACATCGTCTGATGAGCCAAAGCGCCACATAGTTCTTTTAGGGAAAAGAAACATCGTGGGAGTGGATGATAAGACATACATGTCAGAAGATTATAATAAGTTTCATGAAATCTCGCCCTTTAAAGTGAAAACTGACCAAGCATCCTATTAAATGATGAAGCTTCTCCATGGCTACGATGAAGAAGAAAACCACAACACTAGATAGGGATGTTGGTGATGTGTAATAATGTATTAAACCTTTTATGTAATATTGTTCGCCATCCCAAGATGCACATGCATGCACAATATGGGCTTAGTATCACAAAAAATGTCGCGATTCTACGTATAACATTGGTCATTTGGACCAAAATCCATGAAACCTCGAACATCATAGGTCATTTTGTGATAGGATTTACATTGTTCGGACTGTTTTTGAATTTATATGTCCGTTTCAAATATTTAGTCCCGACTGAGAAACCAACCGGGACTTAAGGGGTTGCGGCAGGCTGGGGCTGACACGAGCATGTTTAGTCCCGGATGGTGTCTCCAACCGGTACTAAAGGTTCATATTTAGTCCCGGTTGGAGACACCCGGGACTAAACATGGGTGGCGACACTATTTTGGTGGGTGGCGGCATTATGCCAGTGAGTGGAGACACTATGCCACTGAGTGACGACACTATTTCAGCGGGTGGCAGCACTATGACAGGGGTGAGTGTCGACACTATGGCGTGCTTCTTAATCTATAAATAGGCATTCTTGTGAAGTTATCAATAGCAAAAAAATAGGTGTTTGAGAGTAGGGACAACACTACGGCCAGTTCTGTGGAGATGCCTAAGGATCTAGTCCTCAGGCATCACCACATTACTGGTCATAGAGGCACTCCCTAATATGTGAAATTAGTTAGTTCCCAGGCTTATTGATCTAGTTAGAGAATTTATAAACTGCAAGATGGTGCGCAAGAGCAGGGACAACACTATGGCCAACTCTATGGAGATGCCTAAGAATCTAGTCCTCAGGCATCTCCACATTACTGGTCATAGAGGCACTCCCTAATATGTGAAATTAGTTAGTTCCCAGGCGTATTGATCGAGTTAGAGAAGTTATAAACTGTAAGATGGTGTGCGAGAGTAGGGACAACACTACGGCCAGCTCTGTGGAGATGCCTAAGGATCCAGTCCTCAGGAATCTCCACATTGCTGGTCATAGAGACACTCCCTAATATGTGAAATTAGTTAGCTCCCCGGCACAAGAATAGAACATCTTCATAGTTCGGGAAAGTCGTAGTAGGAAATGGTCCATTAGTCTTGGTTTCCTAATTAGGACTACGACATCGGGACTAAAGGCCCCCCTTTAGTCCCACTCCAGCCACAAACCGGGACTAACCCTCAATACATTTATTAATATTAAAAAACCGGTACTACGGAATCAGGACTAAAGGCCCCCCTTTAGTCATTCTCATATCTATCCCTATAGTACACAGCTTCAAGGTTGTCTTCGTCTTTGTCATCGTCGTCGTTCCTAGGTGCACGCGACTGAATCCTCAGCTCAGCCATAGCATATGCCGGGGCACCTGCCACTCCGGCATCGGATTCACGACGCGTGGGGGAGGAGGCTCTCGGATGATGAAGCATCTATGCCCGCGACCTTCACCATCGCCACCCTTCTTGTGGCTCTATGGAGGGTCAAAGTGCGGGCACTGCAGGCGAGGATGATCTCCCCTAGCGATGTAGAGAATCACGTTGACGATAGTACGATTCGCCCACCACAGACAATGACCGGCTTTGTTGTGGTTCACCAGGAGCGGACCATCACCCTCATACCTGGCGAGCTTCCTTTCCCACCGGGTAGCGCAGAAGGCATTCCGGGTGTCGTAGTTGTAGGGATCCCAATGTGGATCCATCCCCTGCTCTGACATGAGCTCGAGGTAGAAGTGATTCGTGATGGCCGCCTAGCGGGTGGAACCTTGAGGCACAGGAGGGATAGCAACGCCTCCAGCTCTCAACATCCAGTCGGCAGGCAGCCGGTAGCCCAGGGGCATGGCTAGCTGGAGGCGTATAGCGCCTCGGTTCCCTCGAGAGTCAAAATGGCCCAGTATGCGGTGTCTATTGTTGTGAGAGAGGAAGGTGTGGATGTGTGGATAGCCATGGAGCGGTCGGCCTAGATATAGAGAGAAAGTGCGGGAAAACATGGAGGCAGCAGTGGGAAATGGCGGGAAATATCTTTAGTCCCGGTTAGTGGCTCCAACCGGGGCTTTTAGGGAAATGGTGGGAAAACATGGCGGGAAGCAGTGGTAAATGGCGGGAAATATCTTTAGTCCCAGTTAGTGGCTCTAACCGGGACTAAAAGCCCCAGTTAGAGGGAAAGACGGGAAAACAAACAGTTAATAGTTTGACAAGGTAGAATAATTATTTTATAAAACAGAAAATGGATGTGTATTACTTATTCAAATTCAAGCACTTTCTATGTTGAAAGTTTAGTGACATTCAAAAATATGCAAAATATAATAGTTAATGCATTTTTAATTGAAAATGTAAAAATGGTTAATAGTTTGACAAGTTAGAATAATTATTTTATAAAACAGAAAATGGATGTGTATTACTTATTCAAATTCAAGCACTTTTTATGTTGAGAGTTTAGTGAGATTAAAAAATATGCAAAATATAATAGTTAATGCATTTTTAGTTGAAAATGGAAAATGGTTAATAGTTTGACTAGTTAAAATAATTATTTTATAAAATAGAAAATGGATTTGGATTACTTATTCAAATTCAAGCACTTTTTATGTTGAAAGTTTAGTGACATTTAAAATTATGCAAAATATAATAGTTAACGCATTTTTAAATTGAAAACGGCAAAATGGTTAATAGTTTGACTAGTTAAAATAATTATTTTATATAAAAAATGGATTTGGATTACTTATTCAAATTCAAGCACTTTTCATGTTGAAAGTTTTCTCAAATTCATAAGTATGCAAAAACTGTATAATTCAAATGTTTAAAAATTATGAATTCAAATGTTTGAAAAAACAACACATCGCGCCCTAGTTTTGGCACAGCACGCGCAATTTTAGGCCTTTTGTCCCGGCCCAACTCACCAGCCGGGACTAAAGGCTGTGCAGCGCGCTGGTGCCCGAAAAGCCACCCCCTTTAGTCCCGGTGCGTTGCACCAGCCGAGACTAATGACCCTCCTTTAGTCCCGGCTGGTGCCACGCACCGGGACTAAAGGGGGGTATTTAATACGCGGCCTCTGATGAGTGCATATTTGCATCATGTTTTAGATTATTATTTTGCTAGGATCTTGGTAGTTTACGCCGTTCGCACACTCTTTTTATGTTTATTTTCACCAGGATCAGGACATATGATGGATCCGATGTACACAACTCTTGGACTAGTTATATTGAAGTGAAAAGGAGCCAAAAATATGTAAATCACTTATTTGGGAAATATTAATAATACTAGAAGAAACCCCGAAGTGATTGGAGGATACAGAAGAGTTAACGACCAACTATACGGCGGGAAAAGTTTTTCGGCCGTATAGTTCCTGCCGAATAGTTGGTGCCGACACCCCCGCCTCAAATAGTTTCACCCCGTGCAACTGGATCGGAGAGACGACATACAGAACACCCAAAAATCATCGAAAACCTCACCTCCCGAAGGGATCTGGAGGGGGAACTTGCCCTAGGGATCCATCTTCGCCCTAAGCAGATATGGGAGGCCAAGGCATCGATCTCCATCTTCATCGAACGCTGCATCTTAATCACCATCATCATCTCCATTCATCCCATCTAGATCTTGTTGTAATTCGTGCACTAGTTGTGGATTTATACAAGTACTATTCATCGATAATTATTTGCATTACCATTGCCATGATGTTGTTTGCCTCCATGTCTGAGTAGATCATCAGTTCTTGGGTAGAAGGAGAAACCCTAGTATATAATTGAGATGAAATAGAGATTATTATTGTTGGAGATATGCCCAAGAGGCAATAATAAAGTGGTTATTATCATATCTTCATACTTATGATAAATGTTTACATACCATGCTATAATTGTATTAAAAGGAAACATTAATACTTGTGTGATTTGTAAACATAAAAGAGTCCCTAGTAAAGCCTCTTGTTAAACTAGCTTGTTGGTTAATATATGATCATGGTTTCCTGATCATGAACATAGAGATGTTATTGACAACAGGGTCATATCATTAGGAGAATGATGTGATGGACATACTCCTATAGATAAGCGTAGCATAAAGATCAAGTCATTTTAATAGTTCAATTGCTATATGCTTTCTGATACATAGTAACCTAATTCCTTCGACCATGAGATCATGCATATCACCTTCACCGGAAGGATGCTTTGATGACATCAAACACCACACCGTAACTGGGTGGCTATAAAGGTGGCATTGAGTGTTCGGAAAGTGTCGGTTGAGACACATGGATCAAGAGTGGGATTTGTCCATCCATATGACGGATAGATATACTCTGGGCCCTCTCGGTGGAATGTCATCCAATTAGCTTGCAAGCATGTGACTGGCTCACAAGGGATCACATACCACGGGAACGAGAAAAGAGTACTTATCAGTAACAAGGTTGAACTAGGTATGCAGAGATACCGACGATCATAACCTCGGATAAGTAAACTATCGTGAGACAAAGGGAAATTGGTATCGTATGTAAGTGGTTCATTCGATCGCAAAGTAATCGTAGAAATATGTGGGAGCCATATGAATTTCCAGATTCCTCTATTGGTTATTGTTCAGAGAAGTGTCTCGATCATGTCCGCATAATTCACGAACCGTAGGGAGACACACTTAAGGATTCGATGTTGTTGAGTAGTTATGGAATGATGAGTAAGAGACCGAATGTTGTTCGGAGTCTCGAATGGGATCCGGGACATCAAGAGGAGATCCGGAATGGTCCGGAGAATAAGATTCATATAAGGAAAGTCCTGTTTCGGAGTTGGGGAATGATTCCGGTGTTTTCATCGGGAATGTTCTAGAAGGTTCCAGAATGTCCGGCACTCCGGAGGGAAAGGGTACATGAATGTGTTATATCAAGTTGGTATGATTGCATTATGTACTTGGTGTCATCGCTGTACCAAATAGAGGGTTTATTCAAATCCTAGTTTGAAAAGTCAAACGGCTAGTTTGAAAGTCAAACGGCTAGTTTTGGGAAAGAGGAGAAGGAGGTTTGAAACCGACTTGGGGGAGGAGTTCCTCCTCCCACCGCCGGCCCACCTTGGGTCCGAGTTGGGGAGGGACTCCCCTCCCCAGGCGCGCCTCCCTCCACCTATAAGAGGAGGGGCAGGGCTCCCCTCCTAGACACACAAATTGCCTCCCTCTAAACCTAAACCCTAGCCACAGCCTAGGGATTTCTCCCAAGCCGCCGAGTTAGAGCTTCTAATTGCCCTAGCCGCTGGTTTAGACCCTTCTAATTGGTGTGTATAAACCCTAGATCACCAAGGCTCTCTCATAGTCCACCATACTCGCTCCGGCTTAAGGCGAAGCCATGCGAGATCTCCCCTCTACTTCCGGTACCATGCCGTTGTGCTGCCGGAATCGCGAGGAGAGTGCTACAACCTCCGCTGCCTGCTGGAACAAGGGAGAGGAAGGTCTTCGTCGAGTACCGAACGTGTGACCGAGCTGGGAGCAGCTTGTGCCGGAAGGATCGTCTACGCGATCTTGAGATCGGCAAGAGTACGACTACATCACCCACGAGAATCTGCTCTCGTTAACCGCTTTGGAATCTTCGAGGGTGAGTTCCTCTATCGACTCGTTGCTACTATCTAGTAGATAGATCTTGGCTTGTTTGTTTGCATGCGGTAGAAATTTTTTGTTTTCCATGCTACGAACCCCTACAGTGGTATCAGAGCCGTGTCTATATGTAGATCTGTTGCACGAGTAGAACACAATGGTCATTGTGGGCGTTGATGCTTTTGTTGTCGATTGCTTCTTGTGTACTTTGCATCTTGCGGGATGGTGGGATGAAGCGGCCCGGGCTTACCTTACATGACATCGTTCATGAGACTTGCTCCACGCTTGACATGCAACTTGTATTGCATAAGTGGCTTTGCGGGTGCCTGTTTCTCCCAACATAGTTAAGATTCAATTTACAACGGGTGATTGACAATACTAGTATCAATGTTGTGGTTCTTGTTCGTAAGTTAGAACGACACTTATTGAAAGCCCCAAACCACGTAAAACATGCAAAGAAAATTAGAGGCGTCTAACTTTGTTTTGCAGGGGTGTGCTGTGATGTGATATGGCCATGATTGTGATTATATATGATGTATGCAATGTTCCTTATTGTAAGTTGGCAACCGGCAGGAGCCATATGGTTGTCTTTAAATCCTGTTAAGACCCGCTTGTCTGTTCAAAGTAGTTGTAATAGTTGAAGCTGGTGGACGACAACCATGGAGCGGCGTCATTGACCTTGATGCAATGCCGGTGATGATGGAGATCATGTTCGTGCTTAAAGATGGAGATCGGAAGCACAAGAAGAAAGGCCATATCATATCACATATTATGAATTGCATGTGATGTTAATCCTTTTATGCATCTTGTATTGCTTAGTTTGCGATGGTAGCATTATAAGATGATCCCTCAAACACACAATTTCAAGTTTTAAAGTGTTCATCCTTAGTAAGCACCGTTGCTAAAGCTCGTTGTTTCGAAGCACCACGTGATGATCGGGTGTGTTAGATTCTGCGAGTGTATACAACGTGAGCAAGCCAGATTTGCTCATGCGGAAGCTAAGGTTAATCTTGACGAGCCTAGCATGTACAGACATGGTCTCGGAACACGGATCACCGAAAGGTAAAGCATGAGTCATATAGTAGATATGATGAACATGTTGATTGTTCGCCATTGAAGCTACATCAACTCTCGTGATGATCGGTTTTGATGTGGTGGATTTGGTTCATGTGATCACTAAAACAATGTGAGGGATATTGTTTTGAGTGGGAGTTCAACGGCAATATGATTAAAAGTTGAACACTATTTATCATAAATTAAATCAAAGTGAATTTGCATAATTGTTGTAGTCATTGGCATCCGTTTACCACCTTGCGCTTAGTTTTAATTGAGATGATAGAACTATAGATTTCTGGTTAGTTACTTTCTTAACTGGTATCGTATTGTTTTGAAGTGTTAATCTAAAGTTTAAAAGTCCTATTGCAAACTTTCATAAGTTCGATTCTTGCATGAAGTTTAATAATTGGTATTAAAACAAGAGTGACAATTCCAAGAGTTAGTGTATGAGTATCATGTTTGTCTCCATGATTCTTGATATTCAAAGGATTGTCTTAATATCAAGGTTATCTAGGATCTGAAAGAGTTGTTTCAGAAACCATGATGTGTGGAAGATATTGTGATATCTGAAACGAAGTTTTGGTTACAACATGATAGAGTATAATATGGCAAAAGTCATGTTCTCATATTTGATGAGAATTTGCAAAAGGTTGGAGACACTAGTTGTCTTAATTCTCCAAAAGGTTTTGGAGAGCAACATTATACTCGCGATTCACTGCAATAAGCTAAAGTAGATTGATCATGAATAATTCCATGGTAAGGGTGAATATTTGATGTAGGTAAAATGTTTACTACACCAAGAGATTACTAAAGAAAGGAATTTGAAAGAACACCAAACATTTGATAATGGTGATCTACTTCAAAGTGCAAGTCCAAAGACATTGGTATTTAACTATACACGCTTTGGACTATGTGTCATGTGTATGGCTCCACTATTGATGTTGATAGATTCTTTCAAACAGAAAAGGAAATACTGAAAGAGAATCTCATAAATATATGGCAGAATAAAAAAGACTAGAATTGTTTAGTTTAAGTATATAGATGATATACATGTTATGGCTATATTCTTTGCTTATTAAACAATGTGGTTCTTAAGTATTTGATACTGAATTTGTTGGTGTGAATCGTCATACGAAACAACACAATTCATGAACTACAATGGCCTAAGTAACTAGCAAAAGAATATGTGATGATGTTCATTGAGAACAAATAAAAGGTTATTGTGTTGCTCGTTAAACATCAAAGCTTGCCTTCAAGATTTGTTTTATCACGTATTATGAGAACAAAAGGGTTGTTCAAATAATTGCCGTAATCTATAAAAGATGGATGATTCACAAAACTCGTTGGAGAAATCACATCCATAAAACTAGTGCTAAAAAAATGTCGAAAGACAAATTGATTGAAAGATCACTTAGGAAGTGACATCGCCGTTTAAATTATATTGGAAAGAAAACATGAAGAAACTCCATGTGGATGGAATTTTGGAGTCTTTTGATTTTTGATCACATGACGCTTGTGAAACTTTCCTAGAGATAATTAAAACTTCATTCATAGGCCAAAAAGGAACGAATGACTAGCTTATTGGAACTTGTACATATTGTTGTACGGAGTCCATTATGTGTAGTCAAGAGCGATGGATTTCAACTTCATATGCTTTCTCCGAAAATTTGAGTGAATATATGAATATTTACTTAATAAGGATGAAGTATGAAACATTTGAAAAGTTCAAAGACTTTCAAGATGAAGTGCAAAATCATTGTAACAAGAATATAAATAGTTTATGATAAGATCATAAAGGAAGATATTTGAGTTACAAGTTTAGCATAATACCTAAGATTTAAGGAATCATTCCGTGGATTTGCATTTCCCGAAACACCATAAGAGTATGGAGCGTTCGAGATATGTAATTAAACCTTGTTTGACATGGTAAGATCGAAGGTGTAATTCATAAAACTGCCATTATATTTTAAAGATTAAAAGCTTTAGAAACTACCGTTTTTCCACTGAAAAGAGCTCCATCATAATCCGTTGAAATGACACCATATAAAGTTATGGTTTGGGATAAAACCCAAGTTGTCCTTTCTTAAACATTGGCATGCTATGCATAAAAAGGATGTTTGCAACCAAAGTCGGATGAACCTGTCTTTGTATGTTATTTGAATAAGCATTAAGTATTCCTCCATAAACACCGGAGACAAAAGTGTTTGTCGCTTAGAACGTCAAGTTTCTTTGAGAAGGAATTTTTCGTGAAAAGTTAAGTGGGAGGACAATAGAACTTTGATAAGGTTAAAGAACCTTAGCTATATGTGCGAGTTGCTTGTAGAAAAGTGTTCGAGGAGGCAACAATGCTCATGGCTCACGTGCCTCAAAGGTTGTGGTTACGAAGGTCAAAGTTTCTATTGAAACAAGTAGGTCGGGTAAACAATCAAATACCAAGATTTGAGAGTTAAATCATTATTTGGCAATAATGATCTGACTACATGCAAAGAAGCGATGATGGACCCTGACTCCGTAAAATGGCATGAAGCCATAAAATCCGTGATAGTTCCATACACGAGAAATCAAGTTTTGAACTTGAAGGACCCTCTAGAAAGGTGTAAGACCTTACAGTTGTGTTTGGATCTATAAAGAAATAGATATGGATGTTTCGCATCTATGAAATGGTCGACATGTTGGGAAAGAGTTCACAACAATGTTCAAGGGTTGACTATGACAAGATTTGATCTTTCATAGCGATATTTAGTCTAGGCGGATTAATATAGCAACCATGACATATAATTTTGTTATGTGTTGGATAAACAAAACAAATTCTTCTAATAGAAGGGTTACCTAGGACGTGTGCGTGACACTGTCCAAAGGGTTTTGTTAATTCAAAGGATGCTAAATGCATATGCAAACTTCAAATGGTTGAAGTAAGCATAGCGGAGTTGGAATCTTCACAATGATGAAATTGTTAAAAGAGTTTAAATTCATCAGAGACAATGAAGATGCTTGCGTTTGCAAGAAATTAAGTGGGAGCGCTAAGACATGTTTCTAATACATTATGTGTAAGACATATTGTTGATTGGAAATGATGTATCTTTTATTAACACATATTAAGAATTTCATCTCGATGAGAGGCTTAGGCAAAACCCAAATATTTGGCATCAATAGACGCTAATATGGTTACGCCAAAAGTACATAGATGATATATTTAATGCGTTCAATATAGAAACTACAAGAAAGGTTCTTGTCACACAGAAAGGATTGAATGAGTTCAATATTGATGATATATTCAAGTGTATTGACACTTGGTAAGTGAAACAAAGATTTAAGTATAGATTGATACTTGCTGTATGAAATCACAAAGAATATTTATATCAATCATACTGTGACATGTACAAATCCAGATATGTCCTATGCTCTAAATGTTATGAGCATATACCAGAATGATTCATAAGATGATCATTGGACAATAGTAAGGATATTCTTAAGATCTTTTGGAAGAACTAAGAGTATATTATTTGTAGAAGTGACAAATAGATGGTTAGTTCATTGTAAAAGTACTACATTGATACTAGTTTTGTCACAAAGTACAAATTAAGTTTATCTCAATCTAAACTAAGGGTGGCACAATATAATGGAAAGTAAGTTCCATAATGTATTTGGATGAGTTCCAAAATTAAGACATTGTGACGGATACTACAACAAAAGGCTAAAGTATATGACTGCTATAATAGCAGGTAAAGAGGGCATTTGTGTCAAGTAGTTTGTTATCAAACTAGGTGTAGTTCACAGCGGGATAATACTATGAAGATATATTGTACGGCAATATTATCAACATGTTTTAACCCCAAAGAACTAAAGGTCTCACCAAAGGACCAAAATTATACAAAGCCATCTCATTAGAGAATGAGTGATGCGTGGAGACGCAAAGACATGCAATTACACACGGACCTGGAAGTGTCAGATCCGGGGATCAGTTGACCACTAGCAATCGTGTACATACAACACCGGTAAGCCATAGGTGTTGAATACACAAAGGTTTGAAACTAGATTATTGACTCTAGTGCAAGTGGGAGACTGATGGAGATATGCCCAAGAGGCAATAATAAAGTGGTTATTATCATATCTTCATACTTATGATAAATGTTTACATACCATGCTATAATTGTATTAAAAGGAAACATTAATACTTGTGTGATTTGTAAACATAAAAGAGTCTCTAGTAAAGCCTCTTATTAAACTAGCTTGTTGGTTAATATATGATCATGGTTTCCTGATCATGAACATAGAGATGTTACTGACAACAGGGTCATATCATTAGGAGAATGATGTGATGGACATACTCCTATAGATAAGCGTAGCATAAAGATCAAGTCATTTTAATAGTTCAATTGCTATATGCTTTCTGATACATAGTAACCTAATTCCTTCGACCATGAGATCATGCATATCACCTTCACCGGAAGGATGCTTTGATGACATCAAACACCACACCGTGAATCGGGTGGCTATAAAGGTGGCATTGAGTGTTCGGAAAGTGTCGGTTGAGACACATGGATCAAGAGTGGGATTTGTCCATCCATATGACGGATAGATATACTCTGGGCCCTCTCGGTGGAATGTCATCCAATTAGCTTGCAAGCATGTGACTCACAAGGGATCACATACCACGGGAACGAGAAAAGAGTACTTATCGGTAACAAGGTTGAACTAGGTATGCAGAGATACCGACGATCATAACCTCGGATAAGTAAACTATCGTGAGACAAAGGGAAATTGGTATCGTATGTAAGTGGTTCATTCGATCGCAAAGTAATCGTAGAAATATGTGGGAGCCATATGAATTTCCAGATTCCTCTATTGGTTATTGTTCGGAGAAGTGTCTCGATCATGTCCGCATAATTCACGAACCGTAGGGAGACACACTTAAGGATTCGATGTTGTTGAGTAGTTATGGAATGATGAGTAAGAGACCGAATGTTGTTCGGAGTCTCGGATGGGATCCGGGATATCACGAGGAGATCCGGAATGGTCCGGAGAATAAGATTCATATAAGGAAAGTCCTGTTTCGGAGTTGGGGAATGATTCCGGTGTTTTCATCGGGAATGTTCTAGAAGGTTCCGGAATGTCCGGCACTCCGGAGGGGAAGGGTACATGAATGTGTTATATCAAGTTGGTATGATTGCATTATGTACTTGGTGTCATCGCTGTACCAAATAGAGGGTTTATTCAAATCCTAGTTTGAAAAGTCAAACGGCTAGTTTGAAAGTCAAACGACTAGTTTTGGGAAAGAGGAGAAGGAGGTTTGAAACCGACTTGGGGGAGGAGTTCCTCCTCCCACCGCCGGCTCACCTTGGGTCCGAGTTGGGGAGGGACTCCCCTCCCCAGGCGCGCCTCCCTCCACCTATAAGAGGAGGGGCAGGGCTCCCCTCCTAGACACACAAGTTGCCTCCCTCTAAACCTAAACCCTAGCCACAACCTAGGGATTTCTCCCAGAGTTAGAGCTTCTAATTGCCCTAGCCGCTGGTTTAGCCCCTTCTAATTGGTGTGTCTAAACCCTAGATCACCAAGGCTCTCTCATAGTCCACCATACTCGCTCCGGCTTAAGGCGAAGCCATGCGAGATCTCCCCTCTACTTCCGGTACCATGCCGTTGTGCTGCCGGAATCGCGAGGAGAGTGCTACAACCTCCGCTGCCTTTGGAACAAGGAGAGGAAGGTCTTCGAAATCAGTACCGAATGTGTGACCGATTGCGGGGCTTCTTGGGAACTGGCACGGAAGGATCGTCTACGCGATCTTGAGATCGACAAGAGTACGACTATATCACCCACGAGAATCTGCTCTCGTTAACCGCTTTGGAATCTTCGAGGGTGATTTCCTCTATCGACTCGTTGCTACTATCTAGTAGATAGATCTTGGCTTATTTGTTTGCATGCGGTAGAATTTTTTTGTTTTCCATGCTACGAACCCCTACAATTATATTATACATCATTATGTGTATGTGTTAATTGTCTTCATCTTGATGTTGGGAGTCGTGCACCTCCTTAATATTTTCCTCTCGCGGGGATTGATGAAGGGGATTACTTGTTGGTAGACGGAGGGATGGTAGAACTTACTGTGACTATAAAGTCGTTGTCATCCTTTACGTACTAACTTGGGGAATCAAGGAGAACTCATCAAGCCATGTCCATGCCACGGGAAAAATCCCTTAATAGCACAATATCATGATGGTTGTCGGTTATTGACTATTGTGGTTATGACGGATGATGTGATTAGTGGTTGCTGCCTATTCGTCCATATATGGAGCTCCTCCCACATACATGCACATCATGAGAATATTTGTTATAATAATATTGATCACTTAGTCTAAATTGCTAGCGTTGTATCCATCACTCCTCGAGAGAGCCTTTCTCCCTATTGCAGTTTCAATCTTTCTTACACACGCGATTACTATTTTCTGCTTTATGTTTTACTTCATTTTACTTTACTCTTTCATTCAACCAAAAACCCAAAAACAATTATACTTTTCTTGCATCTTAGAATTATTCCTTAAGTACTTCATTTAGTTTTAGTTAAAAGCATTTTAGTCTTTCGTCTACTGCTCCCTGTGGGATCGAATATCTTTATTTTGAAACTAGCTACAAACGATCTGTGCACTTGCAGTCATCAAGCTATTTTCCGGCACCGTTGCCGGGGAACTTGGTGCTATAAGTCACTTTACTTTCAGTTATTTACTTTCGTTGTACTAATTTTTGATTTGAGTTGCAGGACCATAACAATGGACAACACTCAGCATTTAATGCAGCTTGAGGCAGTAAGGAATATGGGTTCTCCCATGGACGCTTTTATAACTGTCAATAGAAGCATAAACCCCGATGGTATTTAGATCCATCATTTATTATTTGAGTTACTTAACTCTAAAAAGTTTGCATGGACCAACGAAGAAATTCCATATGAACACTTACAATTCTTTGAAGATGTTTTTGGTTCCTTTATATTTGATGATTGTGACCTTGGTAAGGTTAAAATCCAGTTGTTGAGATAAACTCTCTCTAATAATGTTTGCAACTAGTATAGATCCTTTTGTACAGAAGCACAAAGGACGTGGATGGATTTGACAACCAATTTCCTGTCAAAATATTACTCAGAAAGCAAAGCTCACGGGATGAGAGGTATTATTATTAGTTTTAAAAATAATCCTGATGAGAGTTTATATGAAGGCTATCTAAGGTATAAAAGCTATCTAGACAATTGCCCCATCACCGTTTGCCTAATTGGTTAATTACTCATACTTTCTATGGGGGGCTTAATAATAAAAATAGAACAAGCCTAGATACCACTTCTAATGGTAGTTTCCTATCTTATACTTATGATGAAGCTTGGAAATTAATAATGAAAATGAGGGAGACAACAGAGAGTCATGAAAATAGGGAGAGCAATAATATTTCTTCTGAATATGCTTGCGTTAACGACTTTCTTGCAGATGAAAAGATTTGTGCGATGATTAAAACCCTTGGTATTGATTCTTATTCAGTAAAGAAAATTATTGAGAATTATGCAGGGCATCTATAGGTACCTACAGGATGGGAACCTTATAAACCCCTCGAAGAAAAGAAGAGACCAAGAGAGGACGCATCTATCACATCCCAAAATTTTCCAAATTTTGAAATGTAAAAAATAAATAAACAAAATAAAATTTTGTTGAAATTTAGGGTGAGAAGAAACTTTTTGATTCCAATTGGAAACATCAAAACCTATTTTGGTCAAATAAAATCCTAAAGGGATTTAAAAAGATAAACAATTAATAAATAAAGTTATAATAGTTGGAATCACTATTTTTGGATCTTTAAATAAAAAGAGATATGGTTTTTATAAAGCAAAGGTAGAAATATAAATAAGGATTATTTTATAGAGCCAAATTAATTCTTGACCAAGCTTTTGAAATAAAATATTTCTATTTGATAAAAAGAGTAAAGGTTTATTTGAATAAAATAATGAGGATTTATTAGTATCCAATTTTATTAAAGTAAAGGCTTTTCCATTTTTAATAAACACTAAAACTTGTTAATTTATTTTAAATAAGATTTCCAAGTGTTTTTGTTTTTCAAATGAAACCTACTGAAAATGTTTTGGTTTTGTTTGGATTTGAAATAGAGTTTTAAAAATAAATTAAATCCTATTTGAATTAAAGTCTAAGGTCTATTTATTTAATTATTAATAGATCCTAAAAGAATAAAAGAATTATTTTATTTTGGACTTTGGATTATGTTGTTAAACAGAACTAAAATCAATACAAAGTTTGGTGGTGGTTTGATTTGAATTGGAGTTTGAATTATTTGTTTGAAAATCAAAACAGAAATTCAAATTGGAAAAAGAAAAAGCTTTCAGTATAAAAAAAATGAATCTAACCCAACCCATATGGCCAGCCCACTAAGCCCAATACTAGCCCACTCCTTCTCCCCCATAGTGAACCGTTTTTCACTGAAAAACACACCCGCGCAGTCACAGACAAGTGGACCCCGCGCCACCCTCTCTCTCTTACTGTCAGCATGGCCCCACCGCCAGCACGTCGTCTTCAACCCCGCGACCACGTCCCCTCGCCGTTTCTGCCATTAACTCCGGCGATAAATTCGAGTTATTGCCTGCATTATTCTCGCCCCCGACCACGCATA
Organism: Avena longiglumis; assembly: GCA_030063025.1. Classification (NCBI taxonomy): domain Eukaryota; kingdom Viridiplantae; phylum Streptophyta; class Magnoliopsida; order Poales; family Poaceae; genus Avena; species Avena longiglumis. The sequence continues at coordinate 182,765,299 of CP125974.1, read as the reverse complement.
CTTAAGCGCCTGCCTCTCCTCTCTCATTCCCCTCGCTCACCCCACCATCTCTGCCCCCAGACTACCTGAATTTCCGCTGGCAACACCACTGCTTCGACGAGATTCTCCAGCGAATTCCGGCCACACCTAGCTGCGCCTCACCTCCCACTGCATGCAGCCTTGCTCGCCAGCACCAGGCGCATCCACCAGAACCTCCAACTCAGCCGCGCCCGCTCCAGAACGTCGGCAACCTCAACGCCACTCGCCACCGCCGTCTGCCACTGCTCCGGTGAACTCCCCTGGTAAGAGCAAACCGCCCCGAGCCTTTCCATTGATGCTCCTATCATATACGCACTCGACCGCGTATAACCATGAGCCATGTTTGTCTTAGCTCGCTCCCAAGCATTGCCCCCGTCGACAAATGAGCAAGCCCGACGCCGCCACCGAATCCGGCGAGAAATCCCCTCCATTCCTGAGCGCCCCTCGCCAAGCCGACCACACCTCGAGCTTCTCCACACTCCCACGAGCACGGTGAGCCACTTCCCCCTCTCCCTCACTTCCTGCATCGTCGACAAGCTCACCGCCCGAGCGTGCGCCGCCGCCAGCCGCCGCCAGTGGATGGTCAAACACCTATGAGCCGTTAGATCGTTATCTAGTGGCTGTATTTATATCTTAACCGAAGGGATATGTGTGCGTCTGCGCCGTGCGATTTAAGTGTAATCCTACAGTCCAGAGAGGCTGATCCGCACGAAGCGGTATCGACCAGTAGGGAAGCGCCACGTGGACATGGTTTGGTTTAAAAACAGAAAATAGAATCTATTAGATATGCAAACTTGTAAAATTCATAACTTTAGTTCTACATGTCCAAATTTTGCAAATTTTATATAAATGGAATCAGAAAGACACATCCTACCCAACCATGCACTTTGGTTAATGTTTTGCTTCTGGAAAATTGGTTGAATTTGCAGAAACTTGTGTAGGCTTATTTTGAATATAAAAATTGTTCTAGATATATTTTTGAGATGAAATCTTTGCAAAATGGTTTGTTTTGGACCTACTGACCATAGGAACCAACTTATGGATTTAAAAATGTATTTAGTGAAGATAAGGAATAAATATTTGAATTAGCTCATTTCTAGTCAAATAAAAATATTGATTATGATTTAGAAATGATTTTTGAGTGAAACCTTTGGGAAATGATTTGATTCAAACCTTCTAACCCTAAACACCAAGTTTTGTGAATTAAAAACTTATTTGATGAACCATATAAAATCATTACTTTGGTAAAAGATATTTTCAACTACATAAAATATCACTTTATCATAATATTTGGTTTATGAGATGAAACCTTTTGCAAATGGTTTTACCACTTTAGTAAATGACCACTTTGAACTTCATAATGTTTAGAGCCTAGTGGAAACCACTTTTGCAAATAAAACTATCTTTTGCATGCTTGCATGCATGACCTTGTTTTTTTATTTTATGTGTGAGAAATGGTTTGAATGCTAGTTGAAATTGTGTTTGTTTGATTTAATTGTAGTGAAGTTAGAAGAGTGTGATATTTGCAAGATCAAGAAGTGAACCAACATTCTCTACTAAAAAGGCAAGTGACACTATCATCCAAGTCCTACTATTTTCATTACACTTAGTGGATTTTGTAACATGCATGGAAAGGACTACTATATTTTAGGTTATGCTAAATCCTAATAGGATACCCTTATATCTTCCTTAGTGAAAACATTTTAGTTGTAGTATGCTTAGCCCTGCTATATATATTGGAATGGGATACATGATATGATTATATGAAGTGTTGGAAAGAAATATGTTTTATATAATAAAACAAGTACTCAATGAACCACCTGGGTGGACAAGGAGACTCAAGTTTTGGACAAGGTGGAAACAAAGGGAACCATGTTTATATGGCTATCTTTTTGTAGGTGCACTAGAAGAAAACCACCCAGGGACTTAGAGATTGAACATGATTCTCGTACAGTGGCTTCCGTGTACAACCACATGCTAAATGGGCTCTGGCTTAGTCAACTACATAGTGGAAGACCCATGCATTGGCATCTTCAGGTTAACTAGAATTGTGTATGGAAATATATCCCTACATTGGTGCCTGGTAGACAAGCTAGCATTGTGTATTTGGAGGACTTCTATGGAAAGACTTTGTCACATTCTCGATCTGCCGGTACTCCATTTGGTGAGTACTTATCCAGCGGCCACTGGTGGCATCAAGACGAGATTGTGTCATGTGGGTAAAGTGTACGACTTCTGCAGAAGATCAAATTCTAAGTACTTAGCCGTGTCCCCGGTTATGGACAACTACTGAGCAACTAAGGCCTGAAGCTATGAAAGATCTCGACATTCCAATTTCTCAAAGTAAAACTTGATGGTGACAACAAGGGATTTTGAAGCACTTGGATTTTTCCAAGAAGTTCAGAAAGATTTGACAAAAGATTAAAACTATTTTGAAAAGATAGGATAAAACTATATTGCTTTCTGCAAAAGTTCCTAAACCCTACTTAGCGAAATATGCATGTAATGATAGGATCCAGTTATTTCTACATAGTAGTGAAACTTGCCAATACAATTAAAATGTATTGACCCTTGTGGCTGCAACTTATTATGTTGCAAGTTTGTTTGATGTTAGTGAAGTTTGTTGAATAGGATTACAAGTCTACAACCAACATGATTGCCTGTGGCATTTTGAAGATGAAGGACTCCATGCTTTATAGATATTCTGCTGCATTGTAATGAGATAACCAAATGAGCTATGTAAGATGTAATAAATTATTTTATTCCTGGTTATAAAGTTGTATTATGACATCTGTTTCTTGATATTACATCTTAACTATGGATGCTAGCTATTGATCCAGGGACTAGCATTGTAAACACAGGGATCTCTACCTTATTAAAGGTTGGGAACTTTACAGATGGTATCAGAGCACTGTGTTGTCTGTAGATTGTAACCCTAGGATTGGACAAAACCCCTTAGAAAAATAGGAGTTGTATTTGTTCCAAAAACTTATTTACAAACAATCTTGTAAACTCTTTCCTCAACCTTTTGGTTTTGATTCTACATCTCTTCCTTTTCAACTTGATGGACAAAGCCTTCACCATGACCAATGACTCCAACTTTAATTTCACCAAGGACTCCAACTTAGACATCACTAAGGACTACAATTGAAAACCAAGAGACATTAGACTGCCTACCAAAGACATTGATATCAAGTTAGAGTATGGATCATATTGACCTATGAGGTATGACTATACTAAGTTGATTATTTGAAGAAAAACTTGTTGTTTCCTTCAACTCATGAGTTAAGATCATAAGTTGTTAAATGGATAGTTGCTTGTTGATTGATTGATTGTTTGATTGAACTTGGTTGTTTTGAGTTGTGTGTTAGAACTTCTTAAAACCTATCCATCATTACTCATCCCTATCAAACCAACAGATGCCTCCCCGTCGTGCCAACCCCAACCAAAACAACAATAACAACATCACTCCCGAGATGCAACAGTTGATGACAGGCCAAACTCAACTGATGTAGATGATGACCACACTCATACAGAATCAGAACAACAACAACAATCAGAATAATCCTCCAGCTCATGACATGCTCACCAGGTTTCTGAAACTTAGGCCTGCAAGGTTCTCTGGAACAACTGATCCAATGGAAGCCAATGATTGGTTACGTTCGGTGAATAAAGACTTAGTGACTGTTGTTGACCGAAGAAAAGTTAGGTTTGCAGCATTTACGCTTGAAGGACCAAGAACAACATGGTGGGACAACTTTGATCACCACTCCCTTGAGGATGTTACTTGGGCTATTTTTGAGGATGGTTTCCGTCACTCACATCTCACAGGTGATGCACTTGAAGAAAAAGGAATTCCACAATCTGAAACAACGTCACCTTAGTGTGGCTGAGTATATTGAAGAATTCAACAATCTGGCATGCTATGCACCGGATGAAGTTGATACAGATGCTAAGAGGAAGGAGAAATCCCTCGAAGGACTTAATGATGAGTTGAACCTGCAGCGAGCTGTTGCCTATGTCCCAACTTATCAATCACTCTGTGACAAAGCCACTATATTGGAAAACAAGATGAATCAAGTTGAGAACAGGAAGAGGAAGCATAAACTCAAGTATCACTCAGGATCATCAAAAAAGAAGCATTCATTCAAAAAGAGCAATGAAGATTCTGAACCACATCAGTATAAACACAACAACAATGGAAGTGATAATAATGGAAATGATACTGACAATGGAGATGACCTTGGTCAGAACCAACATGAAACTTTCAGGAAGAAAGACATTAGCCAGTTGCAGTGCTATAATTGTAAGGAGCTTGGACACTATGCATCAGACTATCTTGAGAAGAAAAAGAAAAAGGATGCTAGAAGAGCCAATGGAAGTGACTCCAATGTGACCCAGAAAGGACATGTGAACCACCTTGACATGGATGGAAACTTTGAAAAGATAGAAGAAGTGGATATCAGGAACTAGTTAACTCAGTTGAGTCAAATAAGGATTCCTTGTCTGGATATTAAGTGTTGAACCCATAGTCAAGTGAACCATCAATGTAACCCTATGAGACTTTATTTTAAGGGTCGTAGTACCCTAGTTGCCTTGAAGACAACTTGTAACCCTAGCCTTCCCAAATCTCGGGACGAGATTTCTTTTAAGGATGGTAGCCTGTCACATCCCAAAATTTTCCAAATTTTGAAATGTGAAAAATAAATAAACAAAATAAAATTTTGTTGAAATTTAGGGTGAGAAGAAACTTTTTGATTCCAATTGGAAACATCAAAACCTATTTTGGTCAAATAAAACCCTAAAGGGATTTAAAAACATAAACAATTAATAAATAAAGTTATAATAGTTGGAATCACTATTTTTGGATCTTTAAATAAAAAGAGATATGGTTTTTATAAAGCAAAGGTAGAAATATAAATAAGGATTATTTTATAGAGCCAAATTAAATCTTGACCAAGCTTTTGAAATAAAATATTTCTATTTTATAAAAAGAGTAAAGGTTTATTTGAATAAAATAATGAGGATTTATTAATATCCAATTTTATTAAAGTAAAGGCTTTTCCATTTTTAATAAACACTAAAACTTGTTAATTTATTTTAAATAAGATTTCCAAGTGTTTTTGTTTTTCAAATGAAACCTACTCAAAAGGTTTTGGTTTTGTTTGGATTTCAAATAGAGTTTTAAAAATAAATGAAATCCTATTTGAATTAAAGTCTAAGGTCTATTTATTTAATTATTAATAGATCCTAAAAGAATAAAAGAATTATTTTATTTTGGACTTTGGATTATGTTATTAAACATAACTAAATCAATACAAAGTTTGGTGGTGGTTTGATTTGAATTGGAGTTTGAATTATTTGTTTGAAAATCAAAACAGAAATTTAAATTGGAAAAAGAAAAGACTTTCAGTAAAAAAAATGAATCTAACCCAACCCATCTGGCCAGCCCACTAAGCCCAACACCAGCCCACTCCTTCTCCCCCGCAGTGAACTGTTTTTCACTGAAAAACACACCCGCACAGTCACAGACAAGTGGACCCCGCGCTCCCTCTCTCTCTCTCTCACTGTCAGCACGGCCCCACCGCCAACACGTCGTCTACAACCCCGCGACCATGTCCCCTCGCCGTTTCTGCCATTACCTCCGGCGATAAATTCAAGTTATTGCCTGCGTTATTCTCGCCCCCGACCACGCATACTTAAGCGCCTGCCTCTCCTCTCTCATTCCCCTCGCTCACCCCACCATCTCTTCCCCCAGGCTGCCTGAATTTTCCGCCAGCAACGCCACTGCTCCGACGAGCTTCTCCAGCAAATTCCGGCCACACCTCGCCGCGCCTCGCCTACCACTGCATGCAGCCTTGCTCGCCAGCACCAGGCGCATCCACCAGAACCTCCAACTCAGCCGCGCCCGCTCCAGAACGTCGGCAACCTCAACGCCACTCGCCACCACCGTCTGCCATTGCTCCGGTGAACTCCCCTGGTAAGAGCAGACCGCCCTGAGCCTTTCCGTTGATGCTCCTATCATCTACGCACTCGCCCGCGTCTAACCATGAGCCCCGTTTGTCTTAGCTCTCTCCCAAGCATCGCCCCCGTCGACAACTGAGCAAGCCTGACGCCGCCACCGACTCCGGCGAGAAATCCCCTCCGTTCATGAGCGCCCCTCGCCAAGCCGACCACACCTCGAGATTCTCCACACTCCCACGAGCACGGTGAGCCACTTCCCCCTCTCCCTCGCTTCCTGCATCGTCGGCAAGCTCACCGCCCGAGCGTGCGCCGCCGCCAGCCGCCGCCAGCGCCGCCAGTGGCTGGTCAAACACCTATGAGCCGCTAGATCGTTATCCAGTGGCTGTGTTTAGATCTTAACCGAAGGGGTATGTGTGCGTCTGCGCCGCGCGATTTAAGTGTAATCCTGCAGTCCAGAGAGGCTGATCCGCGCGAAGCGGTATCGACCAGTAGGGAAGCGCCATGTGGACATGGTTTGGTTTAAAAACAGAAAAATAGAATCTATTAGGTATGCAAACTTGTAAAATTCATAACTTTAGTTCTACACGTCCAAATTTTGCAAATTTTATATCAATGGAATCAAAAAGAAAAATCCTACCCAACCATGCACTTTGTTTAATGTTTTGCTTCTGGAAAATTGGTTGAATTTGCAGAAACTTGTGTAGGCTTATTTTGAATATAAAAATTGTTCTAGATATATTTTTGAGATGAAATCTTTGCAAAATGGTTTGTTTTGGACCTACTGACCATAGGAACCAACTTATGGATTTAAAAATGTATTTCTTGAAGATAAGGAATAAATATTTGAATTAGCTCATTTCTAGTCAAATAAAAATATTGATTATGATTTAGAAATGATTTTTGAGTGAAACCTTTGGGAAATGATTTGATTCAAACCTTATAACCCTAAACACCAAGTTTTGTGAATTAACAACTTATTTGACGAACCATATAAAATCAGTACTTTGCTAAAAGATATTTTCAACTACATAAAATATCACTTTATCATAATATTTGGTTTATGAGATGAAACCTTTTGCAAATGGTTTTACCACTTTAGTAAATGACCACTTTGAACTTTATAATGTTTAGAGCCTAGTGGAAACCACTTTTGTAAATCAAACTATCTTTTGCATGCTTGCATGCATGACCTTGTTTTTGTTATTTTATGTGTGAGAAATGGTTTGAATGCTAGTTGAAATTGTGTTTGTTTGATTGACTTGTAGTGAAGTTAGAAGAGTGTGATATTTGCAAGATCAAGAAGTGAACCAACATTATCTACTAAAAAGGCAAGTGACACTATCATCCAAGTCCTACTATTTTCATTACACTTAGTGGATTTTGTAACATGCATGGAAAGGACTACTATATTTTATGCTATGCTAAATCCTAATAGGATACCCTTATATGTTCCTTAGTGAAAACATTGTAGTTGTAGTATTGTTAGCCCTGCTATATATATTGGGATGGGATACATGATATGATTATATGAAGTGTTGGAAAGAAATATGTTTTATATAATAAAACAAGTACTCAATGAACCACCTGGGTGGACAAGGAGACTAAAGTTTTGGACAAGGTGGCAACAAAGGGAACCATGTTTATATGGCTATCTTTTTGTAGGTGCACTAGAAGAAAACCACCCAGGGACTTAGAGATTGAACATGTTTCTCAAATGCGGTGGCTTGGTATGCGACCACATGCTAAATGGGCTCTAGCTTAGTCAACTACATAGTGGAAGACCCATGCATTGGCATCTTCAGGTTAACTAGAATTGTGTATGGAAATATATCCCTACATTGGTGCCTAGTAGACAAGCTAGCATTGTGTATTGGGAGGACTTCTATGGAAAGACTTTGTCACATTCTCGATCTGCCGGTACTCCATTTGGTGAGTACTTATCCAGCGGCCACTGGTGGCATCAAGACAAGATTGTGTCATGTGGGTAAAGTGTACAACTTCTGCAGAAGATCAAATTATAAGTACTTAGCCGTGTCCCAGGTTATGGACAACTACTGAGCAACTAAGGCCTGAAGCTATGAAAGATCTCGACATTCAATTTCTCAAAGTAAAACTTGATGGTGACAACAAGGGATTTTGAAGCACTTGGAGTTTTCCAAGAAGTTCAGAAAGATTTGACAAAAGATTAAAACTATTTTGAAAATATAGGATAAAACTATATTGCTTTCTGCAAAAGTGCCTAAACCCTACTTAGCCAAATATGCATGTAATGATAGGATCCACTTATTTCTACATAGTAGTGAAACTTGACAATACAATTCAAATGTATTGACCCTTGTGGCTGCAACTTATTATGTTCAGGTTTGTTTGATGTTAGTGAAGTTTGTTGAATAGGATTACAAGTATACAACCAACATGATTGCCTGTGGCATTTTGAAGATCAAGGACTCCATGCTTTATAGATATTCTACTGCATTGTAATGAGATAGCCAAATGAGCTATGTAAGATGTAATAAATTATTTTATTCCTGGTTATAAAGTTGTATTATGACATCTGTTTCTTGATATTACATCTTAACTATGGATGCTAGCTATTGATCCAGGGACTAGCATTGTAAACACAGGGATCTCTACCTTATTAAAGGTTGGGAACCTTACATCATCGTTGGTAGAATTTTCCTCTGAACCTATTTAGGAGAATATTAAGAAAAAGTGTAGGGAGGAAGAACGTATAAGGAGAAGATCAAAGAAAACGGAAAAGAACCCCGATGCCAACAATGCAAATATTTTCGTGGGAATGGCCACGGCAGATGCTGCAATTGGCAGCGAGTAGTAGAACATGGGGCAAGGGCGGCCAGCCATCTGCGGTGCGAGATGAGGGCAGAGACACAAGGGTTTACCCAGGTTCGGCCCCCCGGAGGATAAAGACCTACTCCTGCTAGATTGTATTATGGAGAGAGTACAAGGGCGAGCTCGACGACTAGGTGGCAAGTCGCTGGGGTGTATGATGGAACGTGTCCTCTATGCGTACCCTAGGGAGGTTTATATAGGCTCACCTCACTAGGGTTTACAGATCTACAACCGAATTGGTTAAGGATTCGGAGGGTCTTTGACCTAGTCCGACTGGGCCTAGCTACGCTTCTGGGCCTCCTGCTTCCAGTCGCCTGAGTCCTCGCCAAGTCTCGATCCAGTCGCCGTCCTGTAGGCCCACTCGTTGGCAGCTTGGGACAATAGGAAACGTCCTGCTGGGCATACCCCGGTAGGCATATCCCCATCAGTAGTCCCCGAGGCCGTCGTTGATTCGTTGTAGGTGTTCGATGGCATTCGGAGTATGCGGGTCCAATTCGGACGCCCAGTCGAATCGGCGGTGGACTCCTGAACAAAGGAAAGAACTAGTCATTTTAGTCTCAATAACAGCGACCAATCAGATCGCAGCTTGGCGAACGGGTCGGCGAATAGTCAAGTCACTGTTATAGTGATCGGGTCGGCGAATCGTCAAGTCACTGAAGATAGCAAGTCGAGTGGACGAAGTTGGACCGTCGGCTTGGTCAAACTAGCCGTTGGGTAATCCAACGGTAATATCGGCATAATTACCGCGTGGTAACGGCTCCCCGAAAATGGCGGGTAACAACCACTATATAAGGAGAGTGACGAGTTAGGGGAAAATGCTTCCCTCACTTCCTCCGAACTCGCGCATTCTCGTTCCTCCATTCCGCGCAGCGACCAGAGTGACCGAGAGCGATTCGCAAACCCCGATCCCCCAGCCGATGGCCCCTCCTGCAGAACCATGGGGTAGATCCAGGTGCACGAAGGCGCTGCTAAGATCATTCGAGGAGGCATGGATCCTACGCGTCGGGAGATGGCGCATCCCTGCGACCGGAGAAGTGATTCTAGATCCGCGCGAGGGGGAATTCGTTTGCTTCACCAGCCACCTGGAACGGGGGCTCGGATTCCCCACTTCCCTCTTCTTCCGCCGCTTCTGCGCCTACAACAACATCCAGCCATCGGACCTGGGACCGCACAACATCGAGTAGCTCGCCATCTTCGTGGCGTTCTGCGAGTGCTACCTGGGCTATCGGCCATACTTTCCCCTATGGCAAGATCTGTTCCATGGGAGGATCATCCGCGAAGAGGCGGGCATCACAATGTTAGTCGCGGGCGGCCTGACCTTCCAGCTGAAGTCGAAGGCATCTTTCTTCGATCTGATGCTGCCCGCCAAGGCAGCGAATGAGTGGAAGAAGAGCTGGTTCTACGTGACCGAGTGGATGCCGGGCGACGAGGTGGCGCTTCCAAGGTAATCCGCTGACCGGCCCGAGCCGCGTCGGCTCCAAGTCACCAAGCTTCCGCTGGACCAGCGGATGGTCGTCGACGAGATGCTGTAGACCATCCGCAACTTGAAGAAGAAAGGCCTCCAAACCATTAACCTCTACAATTGCTGGCTCGGGCAACGGCTCGTGGCTCTGGCCAGCCGTGCCCACTATATGTACGAGTACACGGGCAAGGACGACCCGACGAAGTCCTGTTACGACGAGTGGAGACTCAACGACTAAAACCAGGCCCTGAAGAAGATCACCCAGGCGGTGTATCTTGACGCAATGGCCGGGGTCGCACCTTATACCGCGAAGCGCCCAGCTCCAACGGTGAGTTTTTATTTCCCTTGCACTCGCAGTCGCAGTTTGTGCATTCGCGGTTGTGCTTAATGTTGTTTCATTGTTACAGTTATTCCAAGTGGTGGAAGGTTGGCTTCCACCCGCAGATGACGAGAATTTGAACTCGTCTGCCGAGGACGAGAGCGAGTCATTGCCTAACAAGGGCGATGTCAGGAGTGACGGGGGTGGCGATGGTGATGACGACGACGGCGACGAAGCCGTGGAGGTTGCTACCCCCACGGTTCGCAAGACTCGCGGGCAGGACCAGCGTGAACTCGAGGCCAGCAAAAGCCTCGAGGCCCATGACGACGACGACGAGCTCCCCGAGCATACCTCACGGCGTGAGGCCACGCCATCAAATAAGAAGAAGCCGCTGCCACCCAAGAAGAAGACGAAGCCGGCCAAGCCGGCATCTCTGCCTCGGTCCGCGAGTAGCTCCGATGCTACCAGCGCAGCCGAAGAAACAGCGGCGCACGTGGCTACAGTGACTGGTGCGACCGTCGTGGAAGACGAGGCACCGCTGGCATCACTGCCGCCGCCGTTCGCCCCAGTCACCTGGTTGGTGGCCGCTCCAGCCGCAGTGGCCTCGCCGCCGAGAGGAGCTCCCACGGCAATTGCCACTAAGCATCCTACCGCAGCCTCATCCTCGAAGAAACCGTCGGTGTCTTGGGCACAGAGCGTGTTCGAGACAGGCCTCGATCGGAAGTGGGGCGAAGCTGGAAAAGCGGCCAGACCGCACTGGCCTACGATTTATCCCAGTCGCCAAGTGAGTATTCCTCAGCCTTTCATCTGTCTGTTTGATTCGTGTTTCGATTGGCGAGTGTTTTAACGGATTGGTCTCGCAGGACTGGAGTAAAGAAGATAGGTCACCCTTCGGTGGCCAAGGTTCCATCGGTCGCCGCGGAGGTGTCGGCTGATCCCTCGAAGAAGAGGAAGGGCGACGAGACTGAGGCTCCTGTCGAAGGCACCAAGAGAACCAAAGGCGATGAAGTCATCACGATCTCGGACGAGCCAGCGGCTGCCCCTAGCGAAGCCCCGATTGTAGTGGACGTAGATCTGAAGGCGTCGGAGGACACGGGGTTGCAGCAAGCAAGCCCCATGGTTTCTATTGAGGCCGTCGACCGCCTTCGGGTGGCGCGGGGGCCGTGGTCGCGATGTTCCCTCGCTTTGTAGCGAGGGCCGCCACGGCGAGTGCCTCGGTTGCATCGAGCCAATTCCCTGGGGCCGCCGGTATGGAGGTCGAACAGCGTCACGGGCACACTCCGCTCATGCTTTTGTCAGTGGACGCGATGGAGCTTCAGGGCATGCTAGGTGCCGCCATCCAGGTATGTCCAGTCCCCGAGGATCTGGCCACTGAATTTTAGTGGTCGGATTCTCACTGTTTTCTCGCCATCCAGTCCCCGAGTGCCTAGTCGCTGAATTTCAGCGGTTGGGCACTTAGGAATTTTGTCATCCAGTCCCCGAGTGCCTAGTCGCTGAATTTTAGCGGCTGGGCACACAGGAATTTTTGGTTGCTAACGTTGTGATTGTTGCACAGGGCTTGCAGCGCGAGTCGGCCAAAAGGCTTGCTGCCAAGTGTCGCGTGGAGAAGGAGCTTCTCGCTGTTCAGGATATGAACGAGGAGCTTCGAGCGACTGCGGGTGAGTGTTTGTCTTGTTTGACGCTTGTCACGAACTTGTTGCGTTTGTGACCGTTTTGTTTTGGAAGCAGAGAATAGTGTGGCCGCGGTAAAGGAGGCTCGCCAGGGCCTTATTCTGGCGGGTGAGTTGACGGCGGCTCAGTCTTCCTTGAGCGTCGCGGAGAAGCGAATAGCCGAACTGGAGCGTGAGTTCAAGGAGGCGAAGGCGGAAGTGAGCTCGGCGGAAGGACGAGCCAACGCAGCCTTCACTTCTGCTGCTGAGGAGCGGAAGGTGTCGGACGCACTCGTCGCCGGGTTGTAGAATGACCTCTCGGCTCTTCAGAATTTCATCACGGACCTCTGCCTCCCGCTGATTGGTGAGTTTTCCTTCAGCCACTTTCTGAGCGTGCGTACCACATTGTGATTTTGGTGCTTTGCTCACTGTTTGCTTGTGTGTTGCAGGCCTGATCACTGATAACGCCGAAGAGGCGCAGTCGTACGACACGCGACAATGCGTGACCACCCTGGTCGATTCAGCCGCGCTGTTAGCGACCTGCCTCCGGGCGTATCTTCAGGAGATCTCGCCCACGGAGGTGATTCCCAGAGACCTCGTCGAGGTATGGCGCTATCTGGAGAAGGAGTTCATGACGCGGTCGGACTTCCGTCATGGAGCGGCGACTGCGCTGAGCCTTGGGCTGGCACATTTTCCCGACGATTTCGACCTCGATGACGTCACGAGCGGGTACCCCTCGTCGACGGGCTCGGTCGAGATTGCCGAGGTATTGAGGCTGACGGAGCGAGCCGCGGTGTACTCCGACCACGTTTGGGCGATGGGCGACCTTATTCCCTATCAGGAAACGGTTGTCGCCCCCAATGACCCCGAACCGGCGCACCGTGACTTCAAGGTGGAGCAACCATTTCGTGCGGCGATGGCGGGTGAGCTCACGACGTACCCGCCGAATCCCTGGGTTCCCTTTATCCGCAACCGCAAGGACGGTGGCGCCTCCTCTTCGAAGCCTGCGGAATAGAGTGTTTTGCCATTCGACGTTAGCGTAAGATAAACATGTAATTCTCCTTGTATGCGAACAAATTTTGCTGCTATGAAGGAATGCATGAGTTATGTTGTCATTGCTTTTGTGGTTCGAGTGTTGGTTGTACGAGTCCCCGAGCGCGTCCGCCCTTTTTATGGGGTTAACCTCGTTTTTATATGTTGTGTGAACCGTTAATGAGTTAGGGTCGACTCTCCATGGCTTGGGAAGCCAGTCGCATGGCGACTCCCAGGGGTGCTCTTTACTTGGCCGTTTTCCCGAGCGCGAACGGGGTCGGGTCGCCGAGTCCCCGAGCGTGGTACTTGGCCGTTCTAGTCGCATGCCCGAGGTAGGTGAGGACTAGGCGCGTTGTGTTAGGCGCGTCACTCCGCCTGATCCATAAGACCAGTCGCATGGCGAGTCCTGGGCGCGCTCTCTTACTTGGCGTTTTTCCCTAGCCGCTTTACTTTGGGCTGGTGTCAGTCCTCGAACGTGGTACTTTGCCATTCGAGTCGCTGCGCTGAGGATGTGGAGGACTGGGTCGCTGTGGGAAGCGAATGCAGTCGTCTTGGCTCGGGGAGCCAGTCGAGCTAGGTGACTCCGATGGGGCTTCGGGTTAGCTTTTTTCTTGGACGGTACGAGGCCTGAATTTTTCCAGTGCCCTCGTACCGCACTACTTGGCCGTACCGATCGCATTACCAAAGGTTGACTTCTGCGAATAGCGTCAAGCTGTTATTACGAGTGCGAGTGGCACAAGGCATGGAGAGTAGACGCAATTTGCGCAAATCGATCTGCTTTATTTCATAGCGGGTAGGGGTACATGTCTGGAGTTCTAAGAATAGAACTTCCGTAGGAGGTTTACATTCCATGGCCGCTTGATGTCGAGTTTTCCGTTGCCTCGGACGTCGATGAGGTAGTAGGCGTCGTTGCCCAGGACTCGCCCGATGGCGAATGGTCCCTCCCAAGGGGGGAGAGCTTGTGCATTCCTTTCTTGTCCTGGATTAGACGTAGTACCAAGTCGCCTTCCTAGAAAGCGCGAGTCCGTACTCGCCGGCTGTGGTAGCGGCGAAGCCCTTGCTGGTAGATGGCGGTGCGGGATCAAGCTAGGTCGCGTGCTTCGTCGAGCTGGTCGACTCCGTCTTGGCGTGCAAGCTCGTTGTCAGCCTTCGTGTAGTTGACCACCCGAGGTGAGTCGTGCTCGAGGTTGGTTGGCATGACTGCCTCGGCACCATACACCATGAAGAAGGGGGTGAACCCCTTCGACCTGTTGACGGAGGTGTGGATGCCCTAGATGACAGAGGGAATTTCTTCGACCCAGCACCCAACGGTGCGCTCGAGTAGGACTTGTAGCCGTGGCTTCAGGCCGTGGAGGATGCTCTGGTTGGCGCATTCCGCCTGGCCATTGGACTCCGGGTGGGCGACTGAGGTGAGGTCGAGTCGGATGTTGTGCTCCTCGCAGAACTTGGCCATGGCTCCCTTGGCGAAGTTGGTGCCGTTGTCCGTGATGATGCTGTTTGGGAACCCGTAGCGATAGATGAGCTCGCGTAGGAATTTTGTAGCGGTCTTCCTGTCGCACTTGCGGACTGGCTTGGCCTCCACCCATTTTGTGAATTTATCGACTGAGACTAGGAGGTGGGTGAAGCCGGAGGGGGCCTTCTTGAAGGGTCCTACCATATCCATGCCCCATACGGCGAACAGCCAGGTGATGAGAATTGTCTTGAGCGCCAAGCTCGGTACGTGAGTTTGGTTGGCGTACTTCTGGCACTCGATGCATCGCTGGACAATGTCGACCGCGTCGACATGTGCAGTGAGCCAGTAGAAGCCATGTCGCATGGCCTTGGCGACTAGGGAGCGGGCGCCGGCGTGGTGGCCGCAGTCGTCGGAGTGGATGTCCTAGAGGATCTTGCGTCCTTTAGCGAGTTGGACGCAGCGTTGGAACACGCCGGTCACGCTGCGCTTGTGGAGCTCGCCGTTGATGATAACGAAGAATTTGCAGCATCCGGACCTCCATCTCGTCTACGTGTAGGGTGCCTCCCTCCAGGTAAGCAACGTATGGCGTGGTCCAGTCACTTGGCTCGGTGATTAGTGCGACCAGGGCTGCGTCTGGTTGCAGCGGAATTCCGATGTCGATCTCCCTTGGGGGAGAGACGGAGGGCTTGGTGATGGTGTCGAGGAAGACGACGGCGGGTGGTGCGAGTCGAGCCGAGCCGATGCGGGAGAGTGCGTCAGCCTCCTCGTTCTTCTGCCTATCAATCCACTCGACGGAGTAGCCTGCGAAGTGGCCTCCCAGCTGGTCCACTTCATGGCGGTATGCCACCATGGTGGGGGAGACGACATCGCAGGTGCCGGCAACTTGCCCAGCGACGAGGTCGGAGTCTCCATAGCAGCGTAGGCGATCGATGTTCATCTCCTTGGCTGCCCGCATGCCGTGGAGTAGCGCCTCGTACTCGACTATGTTGTTGGTGTAGGGGGTGAAGTCGAGGTAGAGAACGTAGCGTAGCTTGTCGCCCTTCAGAGATGTTAGTACGATCCCCGCTCCTGCGCCATCTGCGTTCTTGGAGCCATCAAAGTGTAGGCTCTAGTAATAGAGGTATGGCAGCTTGTCTGGCTGCTGGGCCTCTTCCCAGTCGGCGAGGAAGTCTGTGAGACCCTGCGATTTGATCACTTTGCACGGCTCGTACCTGATGTTGTGGATGTGGATCTCGACGGCCCACTTAGCGACTGCAACGGTGCTGAGGAGACGACCATTATTGGGTGCTCCTGGAAATAGTGCGACAGTCGCCGCTACGCTCTGAAGACCGCATATACCAATTTTTTGTACTACAGGTAGCGCTGGCGCGACTCGGTGAGGACTTCGCTGATGTAGTATACGGGTCGCTGCACCGAGCGCTCCTTGCGTTCCTCTGGTCGTTCGACGACCATGACTATGCTGACGACGCGCTCGGAAGCCACGACATAGACGAGCATGGACTCCTTGTCGATGGGGGCGACGACTAGAGGTGCTGCGAGTAGCACCTCCTTGAGAGCGTGGAGCGTGTCGTCTGCCTCCTTATTCCACTGGAAGGTGGGGTTCTTGCGCATTAGGTGGTAGAGGGGCATCGCCTTCTCGCCTAGCTGGGGGATGAAGCGACTGAGAGCCGCGACTCGCCCGGCCAACTTCTGGACGTCGCGCAGCCACTCGGGTCTGCCGAGCCGGGCGATCGTGTTGATCTTGGCGGGGTTTGCCTCGATCCCGCGCTTGGAGACGACGTATCCCAGCAGCTGTCCAGTAGGTACACCGAAGGTGCACTTTCCTGGGTTTAGCTTTATCTTGTACCTCCGCAGGTTGGCGAAGGTTTCCGCCAGGTCGGCGAGTAGATCGCCCTGGCGAGTGGATTTTACCACCACGTCGTCGATGTAGACGTGGATGTTGCGGCCAATTTGGCTCGCAAGGCACTCCTGCATGCACCTCTGGTAGATCGCCCCGGCGTTCTTGAGGCCGAAGGTCATGGCGGTGTAGCAGAAGGCACCGAGTGGCGTGATGAACGTCGTCTTCTCTTCATCGTCGACTGCCATTTTGATCTGGTTGTAACTAGAGTAGGCATCGAGGAAGCATAGCAACTCCGAACCCGCGGTCGAGTCGATGATTTGGTCGATCCGTGGGAGGACGAATTGCTCCTTCGGGCAGGAGCTATTGAGGTTTGTGTAGTCAATACACATTCTCCAGGTCCCGTTTTTCTTCTCGACCAGGACTGGGTTTGCCAGCCATTTGGAGTATTTGATTGGCCGGATGAAGCCTGTAGCGAGTAGAAGCTGCACCTCCTCGGCGATTGCTTGGCGGCGCTCTTCATTGAAGGGCCGCAGCGAATTCTTGACAGGTCGCACTTTGGGGTCGGTGTTGAGTTTGTGCTCAGCGAGTTCCCTCGGGACACCAGGCATGTCGGATGTCTTCCATGCAAATATGTCGCGATTCTCACGTAGGAACTCGATGAGCGCGCCTTACTATGCTAGGCTCATGCCCATCCCGATCGTCACCGTCTGGCTGGAGTCGCCTGGGACCAGCTCGACGATGCGAGAGTGCGTCATTGCCTCGAAGGCGATGGGGCTGCCACCCTCCAAATTGGGCTTCTTGAGTATGGTGGGGTCATCATTGTTGACCCCGCTCGCGTACTTGGCGAGCTCCTCAGCGTGGTTGGCCTCTGCCGCGATGACGACATCAGCGAGTTTGGCGCCTTTGGCCTCGCATTCTACGACCATGTCGGGATCGCCATGGACAGTGATGATGCCACACGGCAGGGGGAGCTTCCTCGCGTTGTATGGTAGTGGGTCACTTCCATGAATTTGGCGAACTCCTGGCGCCCCAGGACACAGTGGTAGGGGCTGTTGAACGGCACCAGCTCGAAGACAATCCGCTCGGTGCGGAAGTTTGCTGGTGTGCCAAAGCTGACTGGCAGCGTCACCTTGCCGATTGGGTACGCCTTCCGACCAGGGACGATGTCGTGGAAGGTGGTGTAGGTTGTCTCGATCATCGACTCCGGGAGCCGCAGTCGCCTGAATGGGTCCAGGTATAGGATGTTGATGGAGCTGCCGCCGTCCATCGGCATCTTGGGGAGCCAATAGTCCCCCAGCTTGGGCTTGACCACCAAGGCAACTCGGCCCGGATATTTGATCCGTGGCGACTGGTCCTCGCGGCTCCTGGTGATTGGGTGCTCGGACCAGTTAAGGAACCGGGGGATGTCTATCTGGGACACCGCGTTGACGGCGATGGCGCGGGCGATGACCTTCTTATCGCGCTTCGTGTTGAATCCTGTGTAGGTGTGGAGCCAGCCGGCGATGTTGCCGAATTTTTTGCCATTTGGCGGATTGTTGTCGGGGTCTTTCCGTGTGCGTCGTGCCTTCTCAATCTCCTTGAGGGAGTGGCAGTCGATGGTCGTGTGTGTAGCGGGCTTACCTTCCCTGCTGTGAAATACAAAGGGTTGATTGAGGAGAGCCGTGGGGTCGAACCTCGGCTTCGCCTTGTAGTTGCCGCCATCACGACGCTGGCCTCCGTCGCGGCGGAAGATCTTGGGTTCGCGCGGTGCGTATCTGGCGTTGGCGACGTAGTCGACTCGCCCGTCACCATGGCTCTTGCTAGTGAGGCGAGTGTTGCTGTAGTGTAGCTCGGGTCGCCTCCCGTTGTCGTGGCCGCTCGTGCGGCGATTCCCTCCCGACTCGTCGTCGGTTTCTTGGTTTGGGTCCTCTTTCGCGTACCGCTTGGTGATCTCCAGGAGGTCCAGTATGTTGTCGAGTGTTCTGTACACTCGCTTGAGCTTGGAGACCAGGAGCTCATAGCGGCACGAGGTCTTGAAACAGTGGATCGCGGTGTCCGGGTGGATGCCGGCCACGTTATACCACAAGTCTTGCCACTGTTAGACCCAGCTGCGGGCCGATTCGCGGGGTCCCTGGACGCATCGCTCCAGGTCCTCAAAGGTGGTGGCGCGGGTGTAGGAACCCTCGAAGTGCCTGACGAAGGCGTCGTGCATTTCCTCCCAGGAGTCGATGTTGTCCGCGGGGAGGGTGTTGATCCATTGCGTACATGCTCCCTCCATCATCAGGGGGAGGTAGTGGGCGGCGAGCAGGTCGGTGTGGTAGGTATCCAGCCACACGGACGGGTCATACGAGGGGTCGTACTTCTCGATCTCCTTCGGCGCCTTGAACTTCGCCGGGTATTTTTTGCCTCGGATCATTGGTCCGAAGCACTGGGGTCTGACTCGACTCAGCGATCCCCTTGGTTCGCCGTCGTGGCAGTTGGTGAGGGTATGCCTCAGGTCATCGGGCTGGCGTGTGCGCCAGCTTTGGTTGTTGATGATGTGGGTGCGCGCGTCGATTGGCTGCCCGTTGGCGGCGACGAAGTTGTTCGCCGGCCGCGGGTCGTTGGTGGAGAGTGCCGCGTGTGCGGTCGATGTTGGAGCTGCAGGGGCTCAGGTGGTGAGCAGTTGAGGGTGTTCTCCACCATTGGGCAGCCACTCGAGGCCGCCTTGCTGCCTGACGAACGCGAGTACATGCGACCCTGTGAGTCGGCACCCGCATTTTGTTGCTCGACTGCCTTGGCATAATGTATCTGCATGGCGCCTTCCCCGGTTACGTTTATGTTGTCGACCGCTGCTCGGCTCGCGACGACATTGTCCATCGTAGTGGAGAACAGCGGGAGGCCGTTTGCGTCTCGCTCCCGCGAGGAGACCATGATTCTTGGTTGGTTCCTGGGGGGCGCACGGTTGGGTGGTGGTGGTGCGCCGTTGGCCGTCGCGCCTGGTGGGGGCCGGGAGCTCCCTCCTGGCGGCGTGTTCTCGCAGATCGCGCGCTCGGCTGCATGAGCCAGGTCATTCTCGTCGTCGAAGTTCAGGTCACGTCCCTGAATGGTGGGGTTCAGGCGCGACCTGATTTGGAGTTGGTGGCAACGCGAGAGTTCCTGCGCTGTCACCTGCTCGAGGCGAAATTTTTCGCGCTCGGCTTGTTCTTTACGGACCGCCTCCTCCAGCCCCAGGCGGAGTTCCTCGACCTCTGTTGTTGTTGCGTTCGGCGGGATCGACGTGGAGAAGGGGTCTGGCAGGGGGTCGGCGCCATTCGCCATGTAGGCCGCGACGTGGCGACTAGACCTGTCGTGGAGGTCGGCGGAGTTCTCCGACCCGGATTCGAAGTCGAAGATCCCAAGGATGGAGGGGTACTCGAAGTCTCCCACGTTGGAGATCCGTGTGATGGAGCCCGTGGGCAATGCGGCGATGATGGATCCGGCAGTCGACGCCGGGGTCGCGGAGTCGGCGTCGTCATTGAGGTCCGCGTCGTCCGCGACCATGGCGGTTTCGGCCACATTGTTGTGGGCCGAGTCGTACTCGGAGGCGAGGCGGTGGATCGTGCGGACCTGGCTCTTAGAGAGCTGGTCGCGTGGTGGCGACTCGCGGATGCAAGCCGAGTCCTCCGAGACGATGACGTCGGTGAAGCCGACGAAGAGGCGGATCGTGCCGACCGACATGATCACGCTGTGCGTGATGCGGCGTGACGCCGAGACGTAGCTGCTCGACAAGATCTGGAGGATCTCGCCGATCGCGATCATGCGGCCGGTGGCGATCGTCTTGTTGATGGGTAGATTGGATCTCGCCGCAGAAAACCTTCCTGACCGGCCATGCCCCACGGTGGGCGCCACTGTTGTGGGAATGGCCACAGGAGATGCTGCAATCGGCAGCGAGTAGTAGAACATGGGGCAAGGGCGGCCAGCCATCTGCGGTGCGAGATGAGGGTGGAGACACAAGGGTTTACCCAGGTTCAGCCCCTGGAGGGTAAAGACCTACTCCTGCTAGATTGAATTATGGAGAGAGTACAAGGGTGAGCTCGACGACTAGGCGGCGAGTCGCTGGGGTGTATGATGAAACGTGTCCACTATGCGTACCCTAGGTAGGTTTATATAGGCTCACCTCGCTAGGGTTTACAGATCTATAACTGAATTGGTTAAGGATTCGGAGGGTCTTTGACCTAGTCCGACTGGGCCTAGCTACGCTTCTGGGCCTCCAGCTTCCATTCGCCTGAGTCCTCGCCAAGTATCGATCCAGTCGCCATCCTGCAGGCCCACTCGCTGGCACCTTGGGCCAATAGGAAACGTCCTGCTGGGCATACCCTGGTAGGCATATCCCCATCAAATATTGCTATATTTAAGGATCTTATGGAGGCATGATGGCACTGCGTCAACTTCCAGTGCTTTGTCGGGAAACCCCAAGAGCAAGGTGTGAAGCAGCACATCAGCAAGTTTTCCCTCAGTAAGAAACCGAGGTTATCGAACCAGTAGGAGGAAGGAAACGTCTCAAAGGTGTTGCAAGCAACTTGGAAACTTGCACAACACAAACTCAAGACTTTGCCCCAACGAACAGTGAGGTTGTCAATCTCACCGGTTGCTATAACAAAGGATTAACTGTATGGTGTGGAAGGTGATAGTGGTTTGCAGAAAGTAAACAGTAGCAGTGGAAGATGTATCTATGGAAAAGATTGGACCGGGGTCCATAGTTCACTAGAGGTGCTCTCCTTAGATAAACACACATGGCATGCAGGGTAAACAAATTACAGTAGGGCAATTGACAGGACTGAGAAAGGCATAACAATGCAATACTAGACATCAAGATCCTATGAGATTCGATTGGGAAATACAACAAGATACATAGACTGCCATCCAACTGCATCTATGACTAGAAGTCCACCTTTGGGTTATCATCCGAACCCCCTCCAGTATTAAGTTGCAAGCAACAGACAGATGCTTTAAGCAAAGTGTGTAAGGTAAACAATCCACTTGTTCTATGAACAAGAGACCCTTGTTTTCTCCCTAGTCGCAACATCACATCTACAACCGAAGATTTTCTATCACTTCCCTTGGAAACTAGAGGCATGAACCCACTATCGAGCATAAATACCCCCTCTTGGAGTCACTAGCAACTACTTGGCCAAGATAGCTACTACAAACAGAGAGCATGCAAGATCACAAACAACACAGACATGATAGTATCAAATATACAAAACCATTAATCAATCTGATATAGTAATCTCAATATCCATCAGATCCCCGCAAACACAACATGCATGATTACAAATAGATTAGATCTTGATGATGAACGGAGCTCACAATATCTATACATGAAAGCTCAAGGAGGAGATACAACCATCTAACTACTACATGGACCCTTAGTCCAATGTGGAACTACTCACGCTTCATACCGGAGGCTGGCATGATGAAGAAGAAGGCCTCTGGGATGTTCTCCCCTCCGGCAGGGTGCCGGGAAGAGCTTCAGATCCCCCCGATCTAGGAACGATGGTGGCGGCGTCTATAGACGGTTTCGTGGAGTTTTGATCGGGTGCCTAGGGTTTCTGCATTGGGGGCTTCTTATAGGCGGAGAGGCGAGGCGGCCGAAGGGCCTACACCCTACCCAGGCACGGGGTGGGCTCACTCGCTTCTGGGGGGTGTGGCGGCCCTGGCTCGCCCCTCTGTCTCTCCTCTAGACTTCATGACACCCACGGCAAAATATTTACTTTGGCTTTTGTCCCGTCCAATTCCGAGAATATTGATTTTCTGCCTTTCTGGAACCAAAAACAGAAGAAAACAGGCAACTACCACTGTGGCAACTTGTTAATAGGTTAGTTCCAGAAAAGATATAAAAACACCTCAAAGCAAAGTAGATACAAAAAAAGCATGGAGCATCAAAAATTATAGATACGTTTCCGACGTATCAAGGCACGAATCATGGAAAATGATGTAGCTATGCTAGAGTTTGAAACTTCATACTTCATCATAGGTAAGATACAAGGTAAAGAAACTTCTAAACCTATGAATCATATATACTATGGAGAAACTTCCTTATACGGAATTTGTGAGCCGATTTCCACTATAAATATTATGCCTTCATCACTTTATGAAGAACTTCGCTACAATTTAAATAATCCAGATGTGGAATTGGTAGACACTACTATTAAATTGTTTAATAGAAGTAATATAAAATCAGAAGGTGTCGAAATATCTATGTATTTATTGGACCACACATGTACCCTCTCGATTTTCATATTGTTGATATGCCTCGAGATACTTTTTGTCCTATTCTTTTAGGCAGGCCTTTTATCTCTATAACGAAGGCTCGAATTGATAATAAGGAGGTTGGAGAGGAGGAAATGGCATTCCACTTCGCCAAACTAAAGAAGAGGCCATATGAAATAGAAGATATCAAGGAAGAGAAAACAATTGCGGAGCTAGGTGCAATTCATTTCAGCACTCCCCAAGATGATTTAGAAAGGAGCTTGGTTAATTGGGAAGAGGCACTAGATGATGAGGAAAGAGAAGACATGGATGATTACCTTGACTCCATTCCGGAAGCACAAAACCCACATGACTATGAAGAACTGGTAAGAAGAGTAGATGAAGAACCTCCACCAATTGAATTGAAACGACTTCCAGACAATTGAGGTATGAATTTTTAGATAATGAAAATAAATGTCGTGTTATTATTAGTAAAAATTTATCAGAAAATGAAACAAATAAACTAATTTCAGTTTTAATCAAACATCGTGAAGTATTTGGGTATACTCTAAGTAATATTAAAGGAATAGATCCATCCATTGTTACACATAAGATTACCATGCTTGAAGATGTTGTACCTGTAGTGGACACACAAAGAAGGCTTAATACAAAAATGAAAGAAGTAGTAAGAAAATAAGTTATACGCTTATAAGATGCTGGCATAATATATCCTATTTTTGATAGTAAATGGGTTAGCCCAGCTCATTGCATACCAATACATGGGGGTCTTGATGCTTCTATGAATGAGGATGGTGCGCTAGTCCCTATAATACCTATTGTTGGGTATCACATGTGCATCGATTTCAGAAAAATAAACCGTGAGACACAGAAAAATCATAAACCTATACCATTCATGGATAGAATTTTAGAAAGATTAAGCAATAATTCTTATTTTTGTTTTTTTATGGTTATTCCGGTTATTCTCAAATTTCTATATAGCCCGAAGATCAAGAGAAAGAACTTCCACATGTCCTTCTGGTACTTATGCTTATAGATTAATCCCGTTTGGCTTATGTAATGCAGCTGCAACCTTTCAAGAATATGTTTTTAAAATATTTGATGATCTTGTTGAGAAGAATATGGAAGTTATAACAAATGATTTCGTTGTTTGTGGAACAACATTTTATAATTGTCTCTACAATCTAACCAAGGTTTTGCAGAGATGCAGGCAATCAAATTTAATTTTGAATTGGGAGCAATGTCGATTCATGCAAAGAGAAGGTAAAGTTTTTGGACATAAGGTTTCATAAAAAGGCATAGAAATATATAAGACCAATATAAGTGCTATAGAAAATCTTCCCATACCTCAAGACATTAAAAACTTAAAAATGTTTCTAGGACATGCAGGTTTTTACAAGCGTTTTATACAGGATTTTGCCAAAATAGCTATGCCTCTCACTAACCTTCTTGAGAAAGAAACTTCATTCTACTTAGACCATGACTGCATTGCAGCTTTTGAAAATCTTAAAAAACAATTAGTTTCAACACCCATCATGCAATCTCCAAAATGGGATGAACCTTTAGAAATTACATGTGATGCTAGTGACTATGCAGTAGGAGATGTACTAGGACAGCAAGAAGGGAAGAATTTAAATGTTATTCACTATGCTAGTAGGACTCTTAATAAGATTCAGAAAAATTTTGCTACTACCGAGAAAGATTTCCTGGCCATAATTTTTGCCTATGACAAATTTAGATCTTACATCATTAATTATAGAGTAATAATTCATACAGATCACCAAGATTTGCGTCACCTCCTTCTGAAAAAGGATGCAAATCCCAAGTTGATTAGGTGGGTGTTATTACTACAAGAATATGATTTACAAAAATTAGATAGGAGGGGTAAGGATAATCCAGTAGCAGATCATCTATCTAGGATGGAGAGAATAATTACCGACCCCGTACATATAAATGAGTCATTTTTGGGAGAATACTTAGCAAAAATTGAAGTCATTGATCCATGGTATGCAGATTATGCTAATTATTTCACAGTAAAATTTGTACCTCCTGGTATGACAATAAATAAAAGAATAAAATTCTTTAATGATCTTAAACACTACTTTTCGGATGATCTGTTTCTTTATCGTCATGGACCTGATGCGGCTCAGATCACTGTATAGCTTCGTTGGGAGACCCAAAGAGGAGGTATGATGAGTACGGCAGCAAGTTTTTCCCTCAGTAAGAAAACAAGGTTATCGAACCAGTAGGAGGAAGGAAACGACTCAAAGGTGTTTCTAGCAACTGGAAACCTGCACATCACAAACTCAAGATTTTGCCCCAATGAACAGTGAGGTTGTCAATCTCACCGCTTTGCTAAAAACAAAGGATTAAATGTATGGTGTGGAAGTTAATGGTGGTTTGCGGAAAGTAAACGAAAATAGTGGAAGATGTATCAATGGTAAAGATTGGACCGGGGTCCATAGTTCACTATAGGTGTTATCCTTAAGATAAACAAACATGGCATGCTGGGTAAACAAATTACAGCGGGGCAATTGACAGGACAGAGCAAGGCATAACAATGCAATACTAGACATTCATGATCCTATGAGATTTAATTGGGCAATACAACAATATACATAGACCACCATCCAACTGCATCTATGACTAGTAATCCACCTTCAGGTTATCATCCGAACCCCCTCCAGTATTAAGTTGCAAGCAACGGATAAATGCTTTAAGGAAAGTGTGTGTAAGGTAAACAATCCACTTGTTCCATGAACAAGAGACCGTTGTTTTCTCCCTAGTAGAAACATCACATCTACAACCTTAGAGATTTCTGTCACTTCCCCAGATTAAATAGAGGCATGAACCTACTATCGAGCATAAATACTCTCTCTTGGAGTCACTAGCATCTACTTGGACAAGATAGCTACTAGAAACGTAGAGCATGCAAGATCACAAACAACACAGACATGATAGAATCAATAAGATAGAACCATTAATCAATCTGACATAGTAATCTCAATACCCATCGGATCCCCGCAAACATAACATGCATGATTACAAATATATGATCTTGATCATGAACGAAGCTCACAAGATCTAAACATGGTAGCACAAAGGAGGAGAAATAACCATCTAGCTACTACATGGACCCGTAGTCCAAGGTGGAACTACTCACGCTTCATACCGGAGGC
Organism: Avena longiglumis; assembly: GCA_030063025.1. Taxonomy (NCBI): domain Eukaryota; kingdom Viridiplantae; phylum Streptophyta; class Magnoliopsida; order Poales; family Poaceae; genus Avena; species Avena longiglumis. Next base: position 182,739,323 of record CP125974.1, on the reverse strand, counting down.
TTGCATGATGATGAAGAAGGCCTCCAGGATGATCTCCCCTCTGACAGGGTGCCGGGAAGAGCTTCAGATCCCCCCGATCTAGGGACGATGGTGGCGGCGGCTACGGACTGTTTCGTGGAAGATTGATCGGGTACTTAGGGTTTAGGTATCGGGGGATTCTTATAGGCGAAGAGGTGAGGTAGGAGGGCACCTAGGGTGGCCACACCCCCCTAGGCGTGGGCCTGTCCTGGCCGCGCGGCCAGGGGGTGTGCCCCCATAGTGCCTCCTCTCCATCTCGTCTTCTGGCTCCGTGTTCCCCACGGTAAAATATTGACTTTGGCTTTTGTCCCGTCCAATTCCGAGAATATTGATTTTTTGCCTTTTCTGGAACCAAAGACAGAAGAAAACAGGCAACTGGCACTATGGCATCTTTTTAATAGGTTAGTACCAGAAAACATATAAAAATATCTCAAAGTGTAGACAAACCAAAGCAAAGTAGATACTAAACAAGCATGGAACATCACAAATTATAGATATGTTTCCGACGTATCAAGCATCCCCAAGCTTAACTCCTGCTCATCCTCGAGTATGTAAGTGATAAAAATAATTATTTTCATAGGTGACATGCACCATCAAAATCAAGATCAAACCATTTGCAAGAATTGAAAGCTGGGATCAAAGAACTCTAAACATGAGCATGAAAGATGTAGTTATAACAATAAGACAAAGTAATTATGCATGCAACATGAAAGGTTACAAACAAAGATCATGAAAAACACTACATTGAAAGACATTTGTTTGACTCACATATAGAAAACATAGCATAGTGGCATTCATCTTGTCCCTCATGGAGTAGCAAATAAATGCATAGGACACCTTCAAAGTTCATAAGAGTGACTAGATACAAATAGTTCATGAGCAAGCAATATTAACAAAATGAATCAATCAATAAGTTTTGGGATAGTGCACATAGAACTAAGAATGAAAACTATGCTCTCTTAATTGGTGCCTAAGCATAGAAGGTGGAGACTAAATATAATAGTGGAAGAAAGGCCCTTCATAAAAGGGATGCAGGGATTTCAAGTCTCATAAAGAGCTTCCAAAAATTATGGTACTTGTTAGCTTTCAGCTCTCATTGAACCTATCATAAGCATCTTGAAGTGATTAAGGTTAAAGTGAACAAACTATGGAGTATATGCTTGACAAAGTATAAGTTGGCAATCTCATGTCCCTTGAATACGAGGGCCGCTCCTCATGCTACTCCACTTTAGTCACCTGTAAGTTCTTGTCATAGTAAGTACATGTGTATCATAGAGAACCGCCAACGGGGTACCCCTTCCACATGATACATGAGCTATCCCATAATCAAAATGACAAGGCAAGCAGACAATGAGCATCTCAGCAATCTTCTTATTTACCATGGGAAAATGGTGCTTTTTTCTCTCTTTCCTCTTTTCAATGTGTCTTGATACGTCGGAAACGTATATATAATTTTTGATGTTCCATGCTTGTTTAGTATCTACTTTGCTTTGCTTTGTCTACACTTTGAGGTGTTTTTATATGTTTTCTGGTACTAACCTATTAACAAGTTATCGTAGTGCCATTTGCCTGTTTTCTGATGTTTTTGGTTCTAGAAAAGCTAGTAAGGAAATATTCTTGGAATTGGACTGGACAAAAGCCAAAGTCAATATTTCACCAAGGAGAACATGGAGTCCAGAGGAGAGACGGAGGGGAGCCATAGGGCAATCGCACCCCCTAGGCGTGGGCCCACCCTAGGGCACGCCTAGGCAGGGTGTAGGCCCCCTGGCCTCCTCCCTGCCTTGCCTCTTCGCCTATAAGAAGCCCCCGATGCCTAAACCCTAAGTACCCGATCAATATTCCACGAAACTGTCTGTAGCCGCCGCCACCATCGTCCCTGGATCGGGGGGTCTGAAGCTCTTCCCGGCACACTGCCAGAGGGGAGATCATCCCGGAGGCCTTCTTATTCATCGTGCCAGCCTCCGGTATGAAGCATGAGTAGTTCAAGCTTGGACTACGGGTCCATGTAGTAGCTAGATGGTTGTATCTCCTCCTTTGTGCTTTCATGTCTATATCTTGTGAGCTCCGTTCATGATCAAGATCTCATCTATTTGTAATCATGCATGTTGTGTTTGCGAGGATCTGATGGATATTGATATTACTATGTCAGATTGATTAATGGTTTTGTCTATTTGATACTATCATGTCTGTGTTGTTTGTGATCTTGCATGCTCTCTGTTGTTAGTAGCTATCTTGGCCAAGTAGTTTCTAGTGACTCCAAGAGGGGGTATTTATGCTCGATAGTGGGTTCATGCCTCTAGTTTCCAAGGGAAGTGACAGAAATATCTTCGGTTGTAGATGTGTTGTTGCTACTAGGGAGAAAACAACAGTCTCTTGTTCATAGAACAAGTGGATTGTTTACCTTACACACTTTGCTTAAAGCAGTTGTTTGTTGCTTGCAACTTAATATTGGAGGGGGTTCGGATGATAACCCAAAGGTGGACTTCTAGTAATAGATGTTGTTGGATGGCGGTCTATGTATCTTGTTGTATTTCCCAATCGAATCTCATAGGATCTTGATGTCTAGTATTGCATTCTTATGCTTTGCTCCGTCCTATTAATTGCCCTGCTGTAATTTGTTTACCCTGCATGCCATGTTTGTTTATCTAAGGAGAGCACCTCTAGTGAACTATAGACCCCGTTCCAATCTTTGCCATTGATACACCTTCCACTGTTACTGTTTACTTTCTGCAAACCACTTTACCTTCCACACCATACAGTTAATCCTTTGTTACAGCAACCGGTGAGATTGACAACCTCACTATTCGTTGGGGCAAAGTCTTGAGTTTGTGTTGTGCAGGTTTCCAAGTTGCTTGCAACACCTTTGAGACATTTCCTTTCTCCTACTGGTTCGATAACCTTGGTTTCTTTCTGAGGGAAAACTTGCTGCTGTGCTGCTTCACACCTTGCTCTTGGGGTTTCCCAACGAAGCGCTCTTACATCAACGAAGCGCCATCATCAAGCTTTTCTGGCGCCGTTGCCGGGGAGGCTAAGGACGTATTTACAAGGGGAGTCCTTCTTAACCTTTCTCTTTACTTTGTTTTTGGTTTGCTTGGTTTTGTTTGCCTCTTTTTATCAAAAACTACAAAAAATATAGTTTAGTTTGGTTTGCTTTCTCTTATCAAAAACACAAAAAAATTAGTCCCTGCTCTAGTTGCTGCTGCTGTTGGCTTGCTCTACTTTTGCCAAAATGATATCTACTGAGAACACCAAGTTATGTGACTTCACTAGCACAAACAACAATGATTTCCTAAGCACTCCTATTGCTCCACCTACTCCTGATACTACCTTTTATGAAATTAAGCCTGCTTTGTTGAATCTTGTGATGAGAGAGCAATTTTCTGGTGCTAGTTCTGATGATGCTGCTTCCCATCTCAATAACTTTGTTGAACTTTGTGAGATGCAGAAGTATAAGGATGTGGATGGAGATATTATTAAGCTCAAGTTGTTTCCTTTCTCCTTGAGAGGAAAAGCTAAAGAATGGTTGCTATCCTTGCCTAGAAATAGTATTGATTCTTGGATTAAGTGCAAAGATGCTTTTATTGGAAAGTATTACCCTCCTGATAAGATTATATCTATGAGAAGTGATATATGAAATTTAAAAAACTTGATAATGAACATGTTGCTCAAGCTTGGGAAAGAATGAAATCTTTGGTTAAGAATTGTCCCACTCATGGACTTACTGCTTGGATGATTATCCAGACTTTTTATGCAGGTTTGAACTTCTCTTCAAGAAACCTGTTGGATTCAGCTGCTGGAGGTACCTTTATGACCATCACCTTGGGTGCTGCAACAAAACTCCTTGATAATATGATGGTTAATTATTCTAAGTGGCACACTGAGAGAGCTCCACATGGTAAGAAGGTAAATTCTGTTGAAGAAACCTCCTCTTTGAGTGATAAGATTGATGGTATCATGGCTATGCTTGTTAATGGGAAAGCTCCTCTAGATCCAAATAATGTTCCCTTAGCCTCTTTGGTTGCTCAACAGGAGCAAGTTGATGTGAACTTCATTTGGAATAATAATTTTGGCAACAATGCTTATGGTAATAACTACAGGCCTTATCCTCCTAATGGAAATACTTATCATGGTAGATCTGGAATTCCTAGTGAAGATAGGATTCTAGAAGTTGAAATATCCATTAAAAACTTCATGAAAATGCAATATGAGAAAAACAAGATATTCACTAGAACTATGGAAGATCAATCTGTTATCTTGAAAAATATTAGTCATCAGCTTGAGAATCTAAATAGTGAAATTCCTAGTTTACAGTCAAAAAATTTGAGTTCTAAGAAAAATATTTCCTCTTTGTGTGAAGCACATTCCTCTTTGATTAATAAAATGGTTGATAAACCTGAAACCATGGAAAGTATATTTGCTTCTACTCATGCCATACAAGTTACAATTGATGAAAATGTTAGATTGTTAGCCCAACTTCATTCTAAGTGGGAAAGGGAAGCTGAAACTACTAGAAACAATAGAGTGTGTACCATCACCACCACCAATATGGATGCCACTATACCACAAGAAGCCCCTATTCCTCTTCCTACAATGCCTAAGCCCAATGAGTCTACTACTAGTGATGCTAAGTTTGATTTTGATCTTGATGGTTGCAATATTTCTTAAGTGATTATGTTCCTACAAAAGCTTTTTAGAAGTCCTGATGCTAGTGATATGCATGTTGCTTTCACCAAACACATTACATATGCTCTTGTTAAAATTAAGGAAGAGAAGTTAAAACACAAAGCTTCTATTCCTAGGAAAGTAGAAGATAGTTGGGAACCCATTATTAATATGCAAGTGAATGACTTTGATCTCAAAGCTTCATGTGATCTTGGTTCTAGTGTCTCTATTATGCCTAGGAAGATTTATGAAATGCTTGATTTTCCACCTTTGGAAGATTGTTATTTGGATGTCCCACTTAATGATAATGCTAAGAAGAAACTCATGGGGAGTGTTAATGATGTTCTCATTATGGTTAACAATGCTTATGTCCCTATTGATTTCTATGTTTTGGATGTTGAATACAATGCTTCTTGTCCTATTACTTTGGGAAGACCTTTTCTTAGAACTGTTGGTGCCATCATTGATATGAAAGAAGGCACCATTAAATATCAATTTCTATTCAAGAAAGGTATTGAACACTTCCCTATGAGGAGAGATAAGTTGCTTTTTGCTCCTCCTTTGAAAGCAAGGTTTGATGTTAATGCTTCTTCATTTGAAAATACTTGATTTCTTGCTTCTTGTGCCTAACTTAAAGGCGCTAAATAAAAGTACTTGTTAGGAGATAGCCCAAGAGTTTTCTTGAGTCTTGGAAGTTATTACTTCAGTAATGACCTATCGTTATCTTTTTTGTTTGCTTTTTGTGCCAAGAATGACCTCTAATGAGAGGGAAGTAAGATTTGGGGAGTTGTTGTCTCGAAACAGATTTTTCTGCTCCACCATAAAAATCCGCGAGGAGTCTCTCTAAGTCGGATTGAGCTGCATGTTTACGAATAAATCTCCCAGTATGTTAGCTAACTTTCGTTAGATCAAAACATTTTGATTTGAGCAACAGAAGGTCTTCGAAAAAATTGGTTTCGACCTGCTGGTCTGTTTTGACAGATTTCTGCCATTATTTGCATTTGCTTCTTATTTATTCCTTTTCGGGTTCTTTTTGGGAAATTGAGCTTTTTGAGGGAATTTCTATAGTAGCTTGTGTAGTGAAAGTTTTGCTGTTCTAAAGCTAAACCCAAGGGTCTTTTATCTTTTGAATACACTAATGTTGCTAATGAAGATTGTGTTAAGTTCTATATGACGGAAAATTTTCAGGTGTAGAGAGAATGATGTAATGAGATGAAGAATAGAAAAAATCTCAAGATTGGGGATGCCACCCCGGTGTCACCCCAATAAATATTCAAGAGGTACAAGCATCAAAGCTTGGGGATGCCCAAGGCACCCCCTTCTTCATCAATAAAAAGCTCAAGTCTTTCTAGACACTTTGTTTTTATTGTTCATGCACTGTTGTGTTGTTCTTGGAGCGTCTTAGTTTTCGTTTGTTTTGCTTAGTTTGTTTAGTTTTCTTGAATAAAGTAGTTTGGACCCCCGTTCTTGTTGTTTTGTTTCAAATAAGTTGATTGGTGTTGGAAAGGAGTAGAAAGTTCTTGCTTGAATAGTGCAAGAGGAGCTTGCTTTGACTGTGACTTAGACTTTAGTATGTCATGCTAGGTGTTGTTTTAATCTTATGCTTAGTGATTATTGCTGTAGCATGACTTGTTCCAAACAATTGGGATTGCTTAGTGTGCCTTGAAAGAATCATGCGTTGTTTTAGCATGCAAAAGCATAGTATTGTGCTATTCTCCTTTGATGCTTTATTTGGATTGACTTGGCACATACTCACACCATGTTATGACTATGAACAAGTCACCATAGCCTCTATGATCATTTAGTCCTTGAATTGTAGTACCACTCTATGCTTTGATTAGTAATGTTTTGTCGCTCTGCATGATTATGTCCATTATTGATCTCTTAGTTGGTCGCTCCCAGTCTTTTGCTAGCCTCCACTTGAATGAGTAAGTTCTACTCATGATTCCAACTCCCAAGAAACCAAGTTATTCCAAAGTGTCCACTATAAATTCCTATGCATGGTGTGTTACACCATTCCAAGTATATTCTTGTTTTCATCTATCTTCCAATTAAAAAGTATACGTCCAAAACGTATCTACTTTCTCGAACACTTTGCTATTGTTTCTCCTCTAAACTTCTGTGATTTGGATACAAATAACACGGACTGACGTTGTTTCCAGCAGAATTACCTTGGTGTCTTGTTTTTGTGCAGAAAATCAACTATCAGGAAAAATCCTGGAAAATATGCCAAAAACTATTTTTCACCAGAAGATCCACGGAGCCAGAAGGGGAGATAGAGAGGAGGCCTGGGGGGCCCACACCCACCCTAGGAGAGAGCCCACCTGACCCCACGCTTGGAGGGGTACAACCACCCCAGGCACCCCCTCGGGCTCCCTCTGCGCCTATAAGTTGCCTTTTGACCTAAAAACCGAGGGGGGTTCGATAGTTTTCCAGAAAGGGTTCCGCTCCGCCGCCGCCACCAGAAACCAAGATTCGGATCTAGAAAATCCGTTCTGGCACCCTGCTGGGACGGGGAATTTGGAGAGGATCATCGCCATCGTCATCACCAATGCATCTCTATCAACCACCGATGTTTCCCTCATCCATAAGTGAGTAATCCCCTGCTGTAGGCTTGGGAATGGTAGGTATTGGATGAGTTCTATCATGTAATCGAATAATATATGTTAGGGCATAGTGCCTAGTATCTCTATTAGTGCTATTTGACTTTGTTGCAACTTGTTGTGATTAATGCTTGTCACTAGGACTCGATTGCCATGATCTCAGATCTGAAATTTTTATTAAATCATTATGATAGTATTGTTTGTGATCTTATCTGCAAGTTGTGTACACATATCATTGTCCGGATCCAAAGGCCCCAAAGTGACAATAATTGGGACAACCTGAGGGGATGGCTGTGGTGTGAGGATCACATATGTTCACGGAGTGTTAATGCTTTGCTCCGGTGCTCTATTAAAAGGAGCACTTTAATTGCCAGTAGTTCCCTAGAGTCCCCGCTGCCACGGGCTGGCTGGATAGAAGATGTTGTGCAAGTTCTCATTGCGAGCACGTATGACTATATTTGGAGCACATGCCTAGGATTGTTTAGTACTTGGATGCTTGTTATCATTTATCTGCAATGCCCTAGATCTTGAAGTTACATGTTTAGACTTGTCCATGCAACGCCCGTCCATCCATCCCTATGCCTACCACACTCGAATCCTACTGTTACCGTTACAATTGCTACTGTTTCACTGTTGTTGTTACTGCTGCTGTTGCTTCGCTATTGCTACTACAAACTGTTAGTACTGATAAACTTCTGTGAGCAAGAACTATTTCCAGGTGCAACTGAATTGACAACACAGTTGTTAAGGCTTGCAAGTATTCTTTGGCTCCCCTTGTGTCGAATCAATAAATTGGGTAATACTACCCGCGAAGACTGTTGCAATCCCCTACACTTGTGGGTCATCAAGACTATTTTATGGCGCCATTGCCTAGGAGCATAGCTTTATTTGTAAGTTCACTTGGATCTGTTATTGTTCACTGCTACTCCTTTCATCATGGGGAAGTATCGTGATGGAAAGTTTCCTATTTTACCATCCACTACAAGAAGAGGTACAGTTATAAACACCTCTGTTGCTCTTGATTCACCGTGTGTGATAAGTAAGCTTGTTACACCACCACCACATACTCATGCTACACACACTGCTACTACTGCTGAATCTGAAACTGCTTTTGATGCTCATGATGTTACTTCTACTGTGTTTGATGCGAGTGGTTCACCAGGTCCTTTTCTAGATGCTACTATGGCTAGTCTAGGAAATACCGAAACTCCTAGTGAAGACACTATTACACCTATTAGCTCACCTGAGTCTAGTGAGAGTTATGATATTAATGATGGTTACATTGAGTTCACTGATGAATTTGTTGAAGAGTGCCGAAACACACATGGTACTAGTGCTATGAAGAGTCTCCTTGGTAGACGTACTATTATGCCTAAGTTGTCCTTTGATCCTAAGTTTGCCACTTCTCCCATAGATATTAAAGATGAAGATTATGATTTCTCTCTTGATTTGTCTGATATTGTTGAGAAAGAACCTTTTTGTGGGTCTGAAAATGAGAGTGTTGTGGATCATATGAATGAGCTTTCTACTATGAGTGCTTTGTTCTCTGATGATTTTAAGATGAGCAAGTACTTTGTTACTAAGATCTTCCCTTTTTCATTAAAAGGAGAAGCTAGGGCTTGGTTTAATAGATTACCTCCTGGTTCCATTGATAGCCCTGATTGCTTGATTGCTTCTTTCATCCAGAAATATTTTCCTCCCAGTGCTAGACATGCTGCTTTGCAGAGACTTTTTGATTTTAAACAGGGAGAAGAAGAGAAATTGCATAAGTCATGGACAAGGTTCTGTGCCTTGATTCATGCACATCCTGGATGTCCATTACCTAAGAATGAGCTTCTTGATATTTATTATAATGGACTAACTGGTGATTCTAGGACATACCTAGATAGCTTTGCTGATTGTGTTTTCATGAAAAGGACTCCTACAGATGCTGAAGAATTAATGGCCAAGATAAGCAAGAATTATGATGATTGGACTTCAACTGAGCTAAATACACCTGAGCCTATTACTCCTAAACCAGTTATTCTTGAACCAATTCCAGCACCAACAACAAAGAAGAGGGGAGTTATTGCATTAAATGATGAAGTGATGAAGGAAGCTAAGAAGTGTCTAAAGGAGAAAGGTAGTAGAGCTGAAGATGTGAAGAATCTACCTCCTATAGAAGAATTATGTAAGCCAATTCTCTACTTATCTACTATTGAGGTACACTCTCTCCAATTTAATGAAGGTAATATTCCTTATGGTAAGCCTCCTAATCAATGCTTAGAGGAACTTGACACATTTATTGTTAAACAAGGTAATTTTAATAAACAAGTTTAGAATAATTTATTGGAAAACTCTAGAGCTATCCATGAGTTGAAAGATATTGTAGAAAGAACTTCTAATGATATTAAAATGCTTTGTAAACATTTTCAAATGGTTCAAAACCAACTTGATCAACTTGCTAAGGTACAAAAGGATATGCTAGTTAATGCTTCAGGAAATAAACATGCTTATGGAATTAGAACTAGGAGTGTTGCAGCTACTCAAGATTCTTTATATCCTGAAGGACACCCTAAAAGAATAGAGAAGGATTCCCAGCAAGGTGAAGATAGTGGTAGTCCTCGCAAGAGGAAGAAAAATAAACATAAAGTAGTTGAGGAACCACTTGAACCTGCTGTAGATCCTAATAGTATATCTGTCTTTGATGGTGAAACTGAGAGTGGTAATCATAATGATGCTCCTGATAAGGAGGAAGGTGAGGAAGAACCTGAGAATCACACTAAGAACACTAGGTACACCAAGGAATATTTTATTGCTAATAAACATGGTAAAGAGAGAACCTTGGGTGCATAAACCTATGCCTTTTCCAGGTAAGAAACACAAGTCAAAGGAGGAAGAACACTACAACAAGTTTTGTGAGTGGATGAAACCTTTATTCTTGCAAATTCCTTTGACTGATGCTATTAAGTTGCCTCCTTATTCAAAGTATATGAAGGATATTGTTTCTAATAAAAGGAAGATTCCTAATGAGGAGATTTCTACTTTGCTTTCTAATTACTCCTTCAATGGTAAGGTTCCAAAGAAACTTGGTGATCCAGGTATTCCAACTATTCCTTGCTCTATTAAGAACAATTATGTTAGAACTGCTTTATGTGATTTGGGAGTTGGAGTTAGTGTTATGCCTTTTTCTCTCTATAAGCGACTCCACCTAGAAAAGTTGATACCAACTCATATGTCTTTGCAAATGGCTGATAAGTCAACTACTATTCCTGTTGGTATATGTGAGGATGTTCCTGTTCAAGTGGATCACAATTGCATGGTTTTAACTGATTTTGTTGTGCTTGAAATGCCTGAAGATGATAATATGTCTATTATTCTTGGGAGACCTTTTCTTAATACTGCAGGTGCTGTCATCAATTGCAATCAAGGAAAAGTAACTTTTAATATTAATGACAAAGAACACACTGTCTATTTCCCCAAGAAGGTTGTTAGAAGCTATTGCCTGAATTCCATTGAAAATATTGAGAGCATCAAGGTTGGAGAAATATATTGTCCCATTCCACAAGAAAATTTTGAAACTATTATGATTGGGACCATTGCTATCAAGTACGAGGTAACATAATCACCTTGTGGAATGCAAAGTTTTGTTTCATATAAGATTGTTTTGCTAACAAGACTTGATCAACGTTGTTAACAAAAGGATTTTTATGAACAAAATAATGTTTCCACTATGGTTTTACTTGCTTTCTTTTACTTTTATCCTTCCTAGCCTTTGCTTTAGCTTTAGTTTTGCTAGTAGTTTGCTTGTTTGAGTTTCTTAGAGCTCCTGTAGTTTGGCTTTTGGTTTGCTTTTGCTTCTTCTAAAAAAATTGTTTCTGCGAGAAAATCAATTTTCATACTCTGAAAATTGGCCAAAAATAAAGTTTCCCGAAAAATCCCAAAAAATTCAAAATAAATTTTTCCTCGAAAAAAGGGGCAGATAGGCACCAGAAGTGACCCAGGGGGCCACCCCAGGCCACCACACCCATGGTAGGCGCGACCTACCAGGGGGTGGCGCCTAGGGGGGGGGGGGTTTGGCCCACCTGGGCCCCTCTAGGCTGCCTCCTCAAAGCCACCTTCTTTCTCTCTCCCATAAAACACCGGAAAACTTTCTCAAGATCGAGTTCTTGCTGTTCTTGCTCGCGACTTTCGGTCTCCTTGTTCAGCCCATCTCAAGTGCTGATTTTTGGAGGGTTTGCTCCTTGGTATGTGCCTCCTCCACTTGTCCAATTAGATTTGTGATTGGTAGATTGTATCTTGAGTATTTTTCTGCTATAGGTGACAGGTTGTTTAATCTTGCATGCTTGTTCTATGCTTAGAAACTTTGTTTTGATGCATGTGTAGTCCTCTAGCAAGTTCCTATAGTAGTTGCTCATCATTTATCAACTTAGAAATCACTTGGTTTGATGGTTGTCTAAAAATTTCAGCAAGGAAGATGAGTGCTTATCCACTGAATCAATATGACTTGATGGTGCATGAGCCAATGAAGGTTCATCGTGAGGAGGCAGTTTTTCCCTCCATATATCCATGCCATGAATTTATGAGAGCTGCGGGGGTCCTCCAAGATTTCCAAACTATGGTTACAAATGCAGGGTTGGAACACTTTGTTGAAGGTGAACCATTCCAATATGTTAAGCTACCCATGGTGTGCAGGACTTCCGGTTCACTTGGTCTACTTCTAATCCCATGGTCCATTACAAAATATATAATATACCTATCAACCTGCCTTTTGCTAATTTCTGTGCAGCAATTAGAGTACCTCAGTGGGGATCTTGCGAGAAATCAAGGAGAGGCCTAAGTCACTTATGGATTTATATGCTGAGATTTGCCAAGGTTTCGACTTCTCAAAGGAAAGTGGTAAAATTCGGAACATTCAGCTCCCAGCTATTAGATACTTTGCCTATTTCATTACCAAGTGTGTTCTTGCTAGGAAGATTGCTAGAAAGTTGTCTTCTTTTGATCTAGCTTTTATCGCAGCTGCTCTGAGTAGGAATAGATCTTATAGCCTGGGTGCGCTAATAGGTCACTGTCTCACCACCAATCGCGAGAAGGGTGGAATTTGTGGAGGTCTCATTGCTTCTAGGTTGCTAGCTTTCCATGGTTTAGAGCCCCATTATTCAGATTTTTAGTTCCCCATAGAGAGGCTTGATATTGAATTCATGATTCAGCATGGTTTTGTTTCCTTGGGGGATAATGTGAGAAGTTTACCATTTGAATTATATTTTTCCCAGAAAGGATAGAGAAAGGGTATGACTGAGAAAATAGTTTATTTGCATGCACCTGCTTTGTTTAACTTTGATAACAGGCGAGGATGGTCACTTACGGAGGAGGAGGTTGACTCTTATGTGGGGGAACTCTCCCAGCAAGAGGAGAATGTTTAAGAGGATGCCGAAGACAATTCGGTTCATCCCTCCAACTTGGGAGAGTCTTCATACCAGCAACCCTCATTTGATTGGGGCGCGTCTTCTTCTTCATCGCAGGTGCCTGACTATGATCATTCCTATGATGACCCACCAGCATGGGGGTACTATCCGCGTTATTGAGCCCCACTTAGGCCAAAAGCCTAAGCTTGGGGGGAGGTATACCGACATCACACTCATATATATATCATGTTCGATCGGTTCTTTGATATCCATTGTTTCGCTTTCTTTTTGGTTCTTGTTGCTTCTTCTAAAAAACACAAAAATACCAAAAATATTTTCGTTGTTTCTCTTGGTTTGTTTCTTTGTTTCTTTGCTTTGATTTGCCTTAAAAGAGAAAAATCCAAAAAGATTTTGCTTTGTTTGGTTTCCTTTGTTTTTGTTTGGTTTTTCTTTGTTTGCTTGTTTCTAAAAAATCGAAAACACCAAAATTATTTGTTCTTCTTCTTTGGTTTTGTGAGTTCTTTGCAGGGTTCAGCCTTCCTCAGTGGATTTTGGTTTCATGTTAATATTCAAGTCACACAAGTAAAGGTCAATAATGAAGATTAAGACAACTCGAGGTGTGGTAAGAGGCTGGTAACGAACTCTATTTGTTTCATTTTTGTACATATACTCATCATTGTGAGCATGCTTAGCCTGTTTGTGTAAGGTGTATGTCATTATGGATGCTTAGTAGTTCTTGCTTGTCTATGATTAGCTCCATCTTGCTAATAGTTTGTAGCATGTCATATGAATGTTTGCTTGCATTGTTTTATTCATACTTTGGTATGATATTGTTGTATCCTCCTCTATCTGTTCATGTGAATCGACTTGGCACATGCTCACGCATGCATATGACTAATCAATAGTCAGTAAGTCTCGATGATTTATTTTGCCTTAGAGTTCTTGTATCACTTTCATGACATAATTAGTCTTGTTTTGTTGCAAGCATGATTATGACAGTTATTGTTCTCTCGTTTGTCGCTCCCTCTCTATTGCTAGCCTTCACTTGCACTGAGTATGTGCTCTACCTGTGCTTCCAACTCCCCAAAACCAATATTGCCAGCTGTGTCCACCATACCTACCCATTAGCATCATTTGCTACTTTAGTGCATATTCTATATGCCGTGTTTTCTTCCAAAATAAAATGTTTGTCTATTTTGAGAAAGTTAGTTAGTAAAGCTCTCACGAACTTGATGGCACACTTTATTCCTTGCGCTTAATAATCTTGAACCAATGTGAATAGTCCATGAAAGTTATATGCTTGCTTATTATATGCTGGGAGTCAGCAGAACCGTGTTGTCACGGGGAACGCTTTCAACACGTGTTGGATATCTCATCCAGTTGATACTTTGCTCTTTTGTTTACGGATGTCGACGATGTGAAATAAAAGGGGAGGTTGTGATTTCATGGGGTTTATACATTGTGTTAGAGAAACGCCTGGGCCGCTAGCCTAAGCCATGCCTAATCATGGTGGAAACTTGCAGCATCACTGTAATGAGCATCTAGGAAGCATCCTCAATAAAAACCTATGCATATGGTAAATAAAAAGATTGCTGAGATGCTCATTGTCTGCTTGCCTTGTCATTTTGGTTATGGGAAAGCTCCTGTACCATATGCAAGGGGTACCCTGTTGGCGTTTCTCGATGATATGCATATATTTACAATGACAAGAACTTTCAGGTGACCAAAGTTGAGTAGCATGCGGGGAGCGGCCCTCATACTCAAGGGACTTGGTATTTCCAGCCTATGGTCTGTCAAGCATATGATTCAGAGTGGACCTCACTTTCACCTTAACCACATGAATATGCCTATGAGAGGGGCAATGAGAGCTCAAAGCTAATGAGTACCTTCCTTTCAGCATTACGAAGCCTTTCAAACCTTCACAAAACCGTTTTCACAACTTTGTTGAGTCACCACTTATTCTATGAGCACCTTCTTGAGAGCATAGTTGTCATTCTTGTGTTTGTTCCAAAACTTGGTTAATTATGTCATGACTTTGATGCTTGTATCTCTGATATCTTTACCTCTAGTATTCACTTGAACTTCAGAGGTGCCTTGGCATTCATATTGTGCTCTTCAAACAAAGGCAAGCGAGATACCACTCTATCATACCTTATTATGAGCATTGCAATGTTGCTTATGTTTATGTTTCATGATGCTTGTTATTATTGAGTTGGTTTCTCTTCATATCTTGCAATGACTATTGAGTAGACTTAGTTGCATACTTCTTATTATGAATTGTCTAAGCATCTACTCCTGTGATGAGAATATATATATCATATGAAGCAAAGTGTTTGTGAAAGTTCTTTTATCGCACTTAGTTTTCAACTGAATTGCTTGAGGATAAGCAATAAGCTAAGCTTGGGGGAGTTGATACGTCCAAAACGTATCTACTTTCTCGAACACTGCTATTGTTTCTCCTCTAAACTTATGTGATTTGGATACAACTAACACGGACTGACGCTGTTTTCAGCAGAATTACCTTGGTGTCTTGTTTTTTTTGCAGAAAATCAACTATCAGGAAAAATCTCGGAAAATATGCCAAAAACTATTTTCACCAGAATATCCACGGAGCCATAAGGGGAGACAGAGAGGAGGCCTGGGGGGCCCACACCCACCCCAGGCGTGGGCCCACCTGACCTCGCGCGTGGAGGGGGTGCAGCCACCCCAGGCACCCCCTCGGGCTCCCTCTGCGCCTATAAGTTGCCTTTCGACCTTAAAACCGAGGGGGGTTCGATAGTTTTCCAGAAAGAGTTCCGCTCCGCCGCCGCCACCAGAAACCAAGATTCGGATCCAGAAACTCCGTTCTGGCACCCTGCCGGGACGGGGAATTTGGAGAGGATCATCGCCATCGTCATCACCAACGCATCTCCATCAACCACCGATATATCCCTCATCCATGAGTGAGTAATCCCTCGCTGTAGGCTTGGGGATGGTAGGGATTGGATGAGTTCTATCATGTAATCGAATAAGATCTGTTAGGGCACAGTGCCTAGTATCTCTATTAGTGCTATTTGACTTTGTTGCAACTTGGTGTGCTTAATGCTTGTCACTAGGGCCCGAGTGCCATGATATCAGATCTGAACTTATTATTGAATAATTATGATAGTATTGTTTGTGATCTTATCTGCAAGTTGTGTACACATATCATTGTTCGGATCCAAAGGCCCCAAAGTGACAATAATTGGGACAACCGGAGGGGATGGTTGTGGTGTGAGCATCACATGTGTTCACGGAGTGTTAATGATTTGCTCCGGTGCTCTATTAAAAGGAGCACCTTAATTGCCAGTATTTCCCTAGAGGCCCCACTGCCACGGGCTGGCTGGACAGAAGATGTTGTGCAAGTTCTCATTACGAGGACGTATGACTATATTTGGTGCACATGCCTAGGATTGTTTAGTACTTGGATGCTTGTTATTATTTATCTGCAATACCCTAGATATTGAAGTTACATGTTTAGACTCGTCCATGAAACGCCCGTCCATCCATCCCTATGCCTACCGCACTCGAATCCTACTGTTACCGTTACTGTTACAATTGCTACTATTTCACTGTTGCTGTTACTGCTGCTGTTGCTTTGCTGTTGCTACTACAAACTGTTACTGAAGTAAATATGCCCTAGAGGCAATCATAGAGATGATTATATTTCATATGTATCCTTTAGTTATTGTAATGTTCCTTGAATATCCATATCAGGCAACTTGTATTGATTGGCAATTATGTGAATTGTTTGTGAAACTCTTTACTTGTATGGTTATTTAATAGTTGTCCCTAGTCGGAGTTCATGTGAGGACACCCGTGAATATTATACTAGCACATCGATTGGTTGATGACTATGTTTCGCAAGTCATAGACATGGAGATGTCAAACCAATGATGTGGACACATGTTATGAACATGGGGTTGGACTGACCCAACTTGAGACTGGAAATTAGTTGCAGATCTCTCTCTACACATCGTGTACGTTTTGTCCTTAGACCCAAGATTGTCGCATGTACTTGAGATGTGGATCGACCTACTTTGGGGCTATTAAACGCTGCACCGTAACTAGGTAGTTATAAATGTAGCTTTATGGTTTGTCCTGAAACATGTTGCAAGGCATGGTCAATCAAGATGGGATTTGCCCCTCTCTACTTGAGAGAGATATCTCTAGGCCCCTCGAGTGATCGGATCCAGAAATGCATGGCCGTGCTACATAAGGTTAAGAGTTAACCTAGTAAAGGGATTCCGAGTTACGGTATCGAGAAAGAGAGGTCAGCTTAGAGCTAGACCAAATATCGTGAGGCAAAGGGAAAGACATGTACTAAACCTTGTGATGGTTCGTCCGATATGATCTTTGTATGCGTTTAGGAGCTGTCACGTCTTGCTAGAGGCTGCTACCAACTATTGACAGAATAAGTGTATTCTTGTCATGTCTACACGTATATGAACCTATAGGGTCACACACTTAAGGGGCTGGAAGCCTAATGAGGATTAGATCCGAATTAAACCAGGCTTAGGCTACTAATGGGATGCTAATGTAGAAGCCCACTAGGGACGCCTATATAAGAGAGGGTGGGGCGAGCTGACCAGGGTTAGACCTCAGACCAGTCCACCCAGCCGCCACACCTCTCGCCTGTGTTGCACGTGCGGACCTAGCAGTCCGGCGTCTGACGCTTCCACCCTGTACGTGTGGATAACTCATAGGCGATGCATCTGTAGCGTTTGGACGAGACGCGCAAGGGGAGCTGCTCGTTGGACGAGTACAAGGAGGAGACGTGGAACGTCTACACTGCCTCGACGCACTTCATCAGTTCCGCAACTGCGCGTCTAGTGGTAATCCCGTGATCTATGACAACAGTATTCCTGGTTTACGCGGTAGAAAATTTTGATTTGCGCTAGTGTAGCCTACCCGTATCCCTTCAGTGGTATCAGAGCCGATGCTGTTTAGTTATAGGTTCGGGATGGTTGCATATGGTGATATGCAGATTGATATGAATGATGTGATCGTTTGTATTGAGGTGGTTCAGGATTGATCTATGATCTTGCTTTCCGTGATCGTGATTCTGAGGTAGTCGAACGACTTACCCCTACCGGTCGGCTTCCGCCATCAGGTTAGACAGTGACACATAAATCCTGTTGAATCACGCGAAGATCAATATGATTGATCGAATCGGAACCTATATCTAAAATCGATGTACCGAGATCAAAGGAGTTTGATCAGATCGGAACAACAGACGGTTTATGGTAAATTTGATTTGCCGATAAAAATCCTTAAAGAAAATTGTGAAGGTTCGCTGTCCCTTCGAACCCCGCAGGGGGACCCCCCCTAGACCCCGCGTAATCGTAGCCCCTTTTGTATCTCGTTAAGGTAACTAGGTGCTGCGATTTTATTTTGCATAACTTGCGATTCTATGCATAACTTGTTTTTGCAGGATGTATGTGATCAGTATGGCCCATATATGTATGTGATGCATTTATGAAATTTTGCATGACCTGCGTGTCATGAGTAGGGCAACACGACTGGAGCCATATGTGTTGTCATTTATTGTAATGGCCTGTTAGGGTCCCAACCTGATAAGGTAGAGTCCTCCTGTGTTTACAATGCTAGTCCCTGGATCAATAGCTAGCATCCACAGTTAAGATGTAATATCAAGATACAAAGGTCATAATATAACTTTATAACCAGGAATAACATAATTTTATTACATCATACATAGCTCATTTGGCTATTACATTACATTGCAGCGGAATAAATATAGTCATGGGTCCTTCATCTTCAAAGTGCCACAGGCAGATGTTGGTTGTAGACTTTGTAATCCTAAACATTCAATCTTCACTAAAATCAATCAAACCTGCAACATACAAGTTCTGACCACAAAGGGTCAATACACTTGAATTGTATTGGCAAGTGATACTATGGTAGTATAGTGGAATCTATCATCTATATGCATTTGGCTAAGTGGAGTTGAGGCTTGCATTGCTCAAAATAGATTTTTCTTATCATTTTGAAATTACTAAGTTTTTGTTTGGCAAAAACTTTCCAAGACATCTACTAATCAAAGACGGAGATCCACTCAGGCATCTACCAATCAAAGACGAAGATTTGCTTGGCAAAACAATTTTCTTCAATCTAAGATTTTGAGATCCTTGTACCAAGCCATCTCTCCATCAAAGATTGAAGAATTCAAACAACCCTTGTTCAAACCACAAGATTTTAATTTAGAAATTGGAATGATGAGATTCTTGATTGCTTCCATGTCTTGATGCTCAAATTGTCCTTTACCAGGACATGGCTAAGTACTTAGATTTTACACTCTGCAGAGGTTGTGCACTTTACCCACAAGACTTGGTTTCCCAAGACAAAATCTTTGAAGCCTTCCCTTAGACCAAGATGGACGCTCCAACCTATCAAACACTACCACCCACTGTCCATTTGGCTAAGTTCTTGCAACCTATATGATCATGGCAGAGCCCATATTGCCAAGTGGTTGCACTTGAAGCTTCTCAACATTTGACATCTCCAATCTCTTTGTTTCTGGGTGGCATTCCACAAGTGTGATACACAAGGTTCACCAGTCCCTGGCCTTGTGTAACCACTCAACATATCCCAATCTTTCCATTCCACCGGTGATTCATTAACTTAGTTGTTTTATTAAACAAAACATAAGTCCTTTAGACTTAGATTATTTTTCCATAGTGTGAATATATTTTCCACCCATGTTTTCTATTAGCTAGGCTAAGCTTGGTAGTAGTAGGAATCTTAACTTAGGAAAGTCCTACTAAGGATTCTTCTACAAAGTTTTCCTATAGCAAGATCTATACTTAGCAAAATCCATGCAAGTTTACTTAACAAAATCACTAATGCATAATAAAAGTATTGGGATAGAAAGTATGAAGCATCACTTGCCTTTTTGGTAGAGTGTAGGTTCACTTCTTGATCTTTGCAACAATCACACTCTTCAAGTCTCTACAAATCAATCAAGCAAGGTACAAACTCAATCTACCAATCAAGCAAAACAACACACATAAATAACAAAGTCAAAGAAATGCATGCAAGCATGCCAAGCTTTGTTTTGTTTGAAAAAGTGGTTTCTAGTGGGTCATAGTCATTTGGGTACATCTAATGGTCATTTCCTAAAGTGGCCAAGTCATTTGCAAAAGATTTCACTTTAAAACCATTTTCAAAACAAAGTGTTATTTTATGTGGTGTAGAAATATTTTTACTAAGCCATTTTCCCATAGGGTTCACCAAATGAGTTGCTATTGCAAAACTTGGTGTTTTTGGGTCAGAGGGTTTGGTCCAAACCATCTACTCAAAGTTTTCCTCCTTTAAACATTTCCATAATAAAATCACTAATTTTATTTGGCTAGAAATGGACTAAACTAATTAATCCATTCCAAACTTTTCCAAATTCATTTTCCAAACCATGGGTTGGTTCCTAGGGTCAGTAGGGTCACATTAAACCAATTGGCAAAGGTTTGATCTCAAAATTCATTTTTAAATGATTTTTCTAATGTTAGCAAGCACACAAAAGAATCTGCAATTTCAAACAATCTACCAAATACTATTTGCAAAACTAAGGGTAGGGTTGGCTAGGGCTTGTTCTCCTGAATCTTTTGATATAAAATTTGTCAAATTTGGACGTGTGGTTCAAAAGATATAAGGGTTTGAAGTTTGTAATCTAATCTGATTTCAAATTTCTGTTTTAACTAAACTACTGACACGCGTCGCATTCTATTTCGCCGAAAACGGTTCGCTGCGGATCACGTTCTGATGCGTTGGATCTAGTTAAATCGTGTGGCTCAGATCGAGTACCTCTTCGCGTTTTAAGTCGTTCTATCTCAGCCAGTGGATCTGCATCCTACGGTTCCTATCTATTGACCTAGAACTGGCGGTGGATTCGTCATGGCGGCGTGGCGATGCTGGCATCGCGGCGTTACGGAAGCGAAAGAGAGAGAGGGGCTCACGATTCGGGATGATGCTGATGCTCAACGTGCTCTTGGGAGGCAGGGACGCCTTGGGTTGGGCGGAATTGCTCGCGGAGTCGATCTTGGCGACAGACGGCTCTGGTCAAGTCGAAGCGGAGCTAGAGTCACCCGAGACAAACGAGGCACATGGTCGAGAAGCGCAAGGATAAGGCGAACGTGTTTGCGTGGCGAGGGTCGGGTAGTTTAGTTTACCGAGAGGTTTCGGGAGTGGCGCGACGTCGGTGATGCTCGAGGTTGACGGCGTCTAGTGTGTCCGTGTTAGCGGTTGACGCTGGGAGGTTCGCCAGACGATGTAGACCAAGCTCGCGTGCGAGCGGTTGAGGCGGTGAGGTGTGGCAGGTGGTCGAAAGCTCGTCGGAGGCAGTGGTGTTCGGGGTGGAATTGGGGCGGCCTGGGGGCGAGATTGGGGAAGAAGGCAGAGGGAAACGAGAGAGGGGAAAGAGGCGGTTAAGAGGGAGTGGTCGCTGGTGGGGATTACTCGGCCAGTAAAGAGGATTTACGCCGGCATTCAACGGCAATAAACGAGGCAGTGTTGCGGGTGGAGAAGAAGAGCAGTAGAGTGGGGTCCTCTGTCAGTGGGAAAGGAAAAGGGAACGGGGTCCACTTGCCATGGGCTTTGCGGGTTGAGTATGCGGTGAAGAAAACGGTTCGGCGTGGAGAGGAGGTGGGCTAGATGGGTTGTTTTGGGCCGAGGTAGTTGGGCTGGGTCTGTTTTCTTATTTTTTTTTTCTGTCTGATTCCTTTTTCTTTTTCTAAGTTCAATTTCTGTTTTGAATTTCCAAACAAACAATTCACACTCAAATCAAATCCAAACAATCATTCAGCAAACTTTGAACTTTGAATTTTGGTTCTGTTTATCAACATAAACCAATATTCCAAAATAAATAATATCCTTATTTATTTTAGGGTCCATTAATAGTTAAATAAAATGGATCACTAGTTATTTAATAAAATAGGGTTTGATTTTTATTAATAAAATTTCCATTTGAAATCTAATTATTTTCATAATCAAACCAGTAGGTTTTATTTGAAAATAAGGATGTTTGGAAATCTTGTTTTAAAATAAAATAACCTTTTATTTTAGGTTCCATTTATAATTAAATAAATGGTCCTTAGATAATAATCCATTTAGGATTTGTTTATTTGGTTCAAATAATTCATATTGAATTATTTGGGAAGTATTCCAAAGTGATTTATTAATCATATAAGATTGGGTAATTGTTTTAATTCCAAATATCATTTTCTCATGTATTTTTATTTAGAGATTTGTCCTTATTTAAAATAGGGATAGAATGGTTATTTCCATTTTATTTTATTTGGAATATTCTTTATTTCATATTTTTATTTGAATTGGGTTTAATCATTACTCCATTTACTTCATGGATTAGGCCAAGGTTGGATTTGGTCTGTAAATATTCTTTATTAATATTTTCATCTTTGTCTTATGAAATCCATATCTTTTTATTTAGAGATCCAAACTTGGTGATTCCAATTTATGAAAACTTATTTATTATTTGTTTATACTTTTGATTCCTTTTAGGATCCATTGTACTCCACTTGGTATGGGTTTTTGGTAAGGTTTTAATAGCTTTGGAAATTCAATTCACTTATCTTTTTATATTCATAAGATTTTGTTTATGGTCCCATCTATAATTTAAAAATGGACCATGGTTTATTTATCAAATATGGTTTGGTTCATTTAATAAAACCCTCATTTGAAATCCTAATGCTTTCAAAAATCCAATCAGTAGGTTTTAATTAAGAGAATTAAATACTTAGAAAACTTATTTAAAATAATTTAACAAGCTTTGATGTTTTAAATTAAATTGGTAAAACTTCTTATTTAAATAAAGTTTGGATATTAATTACTTATTAATTTATTTTAAATAAACCTTTGCTAAATTTATTTAGAATAAAAATGTTTTAATTCCAAAAGTTTGGTCAAGGTTTAATTTTCCTTTATTTAATAATCTTTATTTATAAAACTTCTATTTCATTTGAAAACAAATCCTTTCATTTAATTGTTTCAAAATAGTATTTCCAAATGTTTTTATTTTCCTTTTATTAAATGTTTATCTTTTTAAATCTCTTGAGGTTTATTTTAATTCAAATGAGTTTGAGGTTCCAATTGTATTCAAAAAGTTTCTTCTGGCTCTGAAAATTAACAAAGTTTTATTTTATTAATTTATTTTCACATTACAAGATTTGGAAATTCTTGGGATGTGACAGGCTACCACCCTTAAAATAAATCTCGTCCCGAGATTTGGGGAGGCTGGGGTTACAATCAAGTTCAAACAACTAGGGTACTACCACCCTTAAGATTTTTCAAACAAAAATTACATATTGGCCTTCTTGGGTCCTGGAATTTCTCTATGTTAAACTTTTGCTTTATTCCTATGCTTGACTCATGGACCAAGATTGAGCTTCTCCATAGGCTTGTTTAACTTGTTCTCCATCCTTTCTGGACAATTGTTTGCATAGTGGCCTAGTTCCTTGCATTTGAAACATGTGACAAGGCTGAGATCCCTCATAGGCTGGTTTATCTTATGCTTCATCTTTTACGGAATGAGTTTGCATAATGTCCTAACTTTTTGCAGTATTTGCACATCACTTGGCTAAAATTCTTCCTTATCTTGGGTTTCACTAGCTTTTGTTTGTCTTCTTGTCTCTTCTTCTTTTCTGGGCATTCACCGGCATAGTGGCCCATCTCTTTGCAATTGTAACATTGCACTTGACTTATGTCCCTTTTCTTCTTTTTGGGTCTCTCCAAAGCTAGGAGTTCTTCTAGTTCATGTTCTTCATAGGTGGGAGATCTTTCTCTCTTCTTGAGGCATTGATCTTCATGTTCCTTGGATGCATGATCCTTGTCTCTAAAAACATTGCTAGCTTTGGTTCCTTCTGGATTAACATCTTTGTCATCCTTGTTGTCATTAGCTCTTTGGGAAGAGTTTTCTCCCATGTTGATCATTTGAGTAACTAATCCTTGCAACAATTGAGTTTGAAGTTTCAAAATCCTTTGTATGGCTGGGTCTAATCCATTGTTGTTGGCTAAAAGCTGAGTTGTCTCTTGGCTCAACAGGTTTTGGGTTACTATAAGTTCTCTCATGTTATCTTCTTGGTTGTCATCAACCTTGTTGTTGGAGTTTCTTGGAGTAGTCATCTGTTTGGGTTGAAGGGAGATTAGAATAGGCAAAAAAAATTCTAAGGGAATAATTCTATTCACACACATCACAAATCACACAAGCAATGTGCAAGCAAATCACAAACCAACATTCCACTCAAACAACAAGTTTCAAGCATATTTTTAGGCAACAAAAATATTTTTGTTACACCACATAAGTTGGTGTGTTTGACTTAACTAAAATATGGTGGTCCAACTATATGGTTTACTTGTGATCTTTCCTTCCTTCTTGATTCTTCTTGTATGAGATCTTGGTTTCTTTGAGAAAAACTCTGGGTCACAATACTTCAAGTTGTTAATGGCTCTTTCTTATTTTGCATTCCCTTAGTCTCTAAATCTTGAGTAGGTCTTCCTTGTTTCACTTGTAGTCCTTAGTAGTTTCCAAGTTGGAAGTCCTTGGTGATCATGCTGAAGATGTTGAAGTCATTAGAGTTGAAGAAGTTGAAGAAGTCCTTTGCATATGGTGTAGTCTTTGGCCATGGGGTAGGTTTTTCCATCAAGTTGAAATAGAAGAGATGTAGAGTTGAAACCAAAATGGTTAAGGAAAGAGTTTACAAGTGTTTTTGTAAATAAGTTTTTGGAACAAATACACTCCTATTTTTCTAAGGGTTTTTGTCCAATCCTAGGGTTTACAAATCCTACAGGCAACACAATGCTCTGATACCATCTGTTAGGGTCCCAACCTGATAAGGTAGAGTCCTCCTGTGTTTACAATGCTAGTCCCTGGATCAATAGCTAGCATCCACAGTTAAGATGTAATATCAAGATACAAAGGTCATAATATAACTTTATAACCAGGAATAACATAATTTTATTACATCATACATAGCTCATTTGGCTATTACATTACATTGCAGCGGAATAAATATAGTCATGGGTCCTTCATCTTCAAAGTGCCACAGGCAGATGTTGGTTGTAGACTTTGTAATCCTAAACATTCAATCTTCACTAAAATCAATCAAACCTGCAACATACAAGTTACAAAGGGTCAATACACTTGAATTGTATTGGCAAGTGATACTATGGTAGTATAGTGGAATCTATCATCTATATGCATTTGGCTAAGTGGGGTTGAGGCTTGCATTGCTCAAAATAGATTTTTCTTATCATTTTGAAATTACTAAGTTTTTGTTTGGCAAAAACTTTCCAAGACATCTACTAATCAAAGACGGAGATCCACTCAGGCATCTACCAATCAAAGACTGAAGATTTGCTTGGCAAACAATTTTCTTCAATCTAAGATTTTGAGATCCTTGTACCAAGCCATCTCTCCATCAAAGATTGAAGAATTCAAACAACCCTTGTTCAAACCACAAGATTTTAATTTAGAAATTGGAATGATGAGATTCTTGATTGCTTCCATGTCTTGATGCTCAAATTGTCCTTTACGGGGACATGGCTAAGTACTTAGATTTTACACTCTGCAGAGGTTGTGCACTTTACCCACAAGACTTGGTTTCCCAAGACAAAATCTTTGAAGCCTTCCCTTAGACCAAGATGGACGCTCCAACCTATCAAACACTACCACCCACTGTCCATTTGGCTAAGTTCTTGCAACCTATATGATCATGGCAGAGCCCATATTGCCAAGTGGTTGCACTTGAAGCTTCTCAACATTTGACATCTCCAATCTCTTTGTTTCCTGGGTGGCATTCCACAAGTGTGATACACAAGGTTCACCAGTCCCCTGGCCTTGTGTAACCACTCAACATATCCCAATCTTTCCATTCCACCCAGGTGATTCATTAACTTAGTTGTTTTATTAAACAAAACATAAGTCCTTTAGACTTAGATTATTTTTCCATAGTGTGAATATATTTTCCACCCATGTTTTCTATTAGCTAGGCTAAGCTTGGTAGTAGTAGGAATCTTAACTTAGGAAAGTCCTACTAAGGATTCTTCTACAAAGTTTTCCTATAGCAAGATCTATACTTAGCAAAATCCATGCAAGTTTACTTAACAAAATCACTAATGCATAATAAAAGTATTGGGATAGAAAGTATGAAGCATCACTTGCCTTTTTGGTAGAGTGTAGGTTCACTTCTTGATCTTTGCAACAATCACACTCTTCAAGTCTCTACAAATCAATCAAGCAAGGTACAAACTCAATCTACCAATCAAGCAAAACAACACACATAAATAACAAAGTCAAAGAAATGCATGCAAGCATGCCAAGCTTTGTTTTGTTTGAAAAAGTGGTTTCTAGTGGGTCATAGTCATTTGGGTACATCTAATGGTCATTTCCTAAAGTGGCCAAGTCATTTGCAAAAGATTTCACTTTAAAACCATTTTCAAAACAAAGTGTTATTTTATGTGGTGTAGAAATATTTTTACTAAGCCATTTTCCCATAGGGTTCACCAAATGAGTTGCTATTGCAAAACTTGGTGTTTTTGGGTCAGTAGGTTTGGTCCAAACCATCTACTCAAAGTTTTCCTCCTTTAAACATTTCCATAATAAAATCACTAATTTTATTTGGCTAGAAATGGACTAAACTAATTAATCCATTCCAAACTTTTCCAAATTCATTTTCCAAACCATGGGTTGGTTCCTAGGGTCAGTAGGGTCACATTAAACCAATTGGCAAAGGTTTGATCTCAAAATTCATTTTTAAATGATTTTTCTAATGTTAGCAAGCACACAAAAGAATCTGCAATTTCAAACAATCTACCAAATACTATTTGCAAAACTAAGGGTAGGGTTGGCTAGGGCTTGTTCTCCTGAATCTTTTGATATAAAATTTGTCAAATTTGGACGTGTGGTTCAAAAGATATAAGGGTTTGAAGTTTGTAATCTAATCTGATTTCAAATTTCTGTTTTAACTAAACTACTGACACGCGTCGCATTCTAATTCGCCGAAAACGGTTCGCTGCGGATCACGTTCTGATGCGTTGGATCTAGTTAAATCGTGTGGCTCAGATCGAGTACCTCTTCGCGTTTTAAGTCGTTCTATCTCAGCCAGTGGATCTGCATCCTACGGTTCCTATCTATTGACCTAGAACTGGCGGCGGTGGATTCATACAGCGGCGGCTCGGCAGTGGCATCGCCGGCGTTACCGGAAGCGAGAAAGAGAGAGAGGGGGCTCACCTGATTCGCGGGATGATGCTGATGCTCAACGTGCTCTTGGGGAGGCAGGGGACGCACTGGGTTGGGCGGAATTGCTCGCCGGAGTCGATACTGGCGACGGACGGCTCTGGTCGAAGTCGAAGACGGAGCTAGGAGTCACCCGGAGACAAACGAGGCACATGGTCAGAAGCGCAAGGATAAGGCGAACGTGTTTGCGTGAGCGAGAGGGGTCGGGGTAGTTTAGTTTACCCGAGAGGTTTCGCCGGAGTGGCCGCGACGTCGGTGATGCTCAGAGGTTGACGAAGCCGAGCGTCTAGTGTGTCCGTGGCCAAGCGGTTGACGCTGGGAGGTTCGCCAGACGATGTAGACCAAGCTCGCGTGCAGAGGCAGTTGAGGGGCGGTGAGGTGTGGCCAGAATTGGTCGAGAAAGCTCGTCGGAGGCAGTGGTGTTCGGGGTGGAATTGGGGCGGCCTGGGGGCGAGATTGGGGAAGAAGGCAGAGGGAAACGAGAGAGGGGAAAGAGGCGATTAAGAGGGAGTGGTCGCTGGTGGGGATTACTCGGCCAGTAAAGAGGATTTACGCCGGCATTCAACGGCAATAAACGGCGAGAGCAGTCGGCTGGTGGAGAAGAAGAGCGAGAGTGGGGTCCTGTCGTGGGAAAGGAAAAGGGAACGGGGTCCACTTGCCATGGGCTTTGCGGGTTGAGTATGCGGTGAAGAAAACGGTTCGGCGTGGAGAGGAGGTGGGCTAGATGGGTTGTTTTGGGCCGAGGTAGTTGGGCTGGGTCTGTTTTCTTATTTTTTTTTTCTGTCTGATTCCTTTTTCTTTTTCTAAGTTCAATTTCTGTTTTGAATTTCCAAACAAACAATTCACACTCAAATCAAATCCAAACAATCATTCAGCAAACTTTGAACTTTGAATTTTGGTTCTGTTTATCAACATAAACCAATATTCCAAAATAAATAATATCCTTATTTATTTTAGGGTCCATTAATAGTTAAATAAAATGGATCACTAGTTATTTAATAAAATAGGGTTTGATTTTTATTAATAAAATTTCCATTTGAAATCTAATTATTTTCATAATCAAACCAGTAGGTTTTATTTGAAAATAAGGATGTTTGGAAATCTTGTTTTAAAATAAAATAACCTTTTATTTTAGGTTCCATTTATAATTAAATAAATGGTCCTTAGATAATAATCCATTTAGGATTTGTTTATTTGGTTCAAATAATTCATATTGAATTATTTGGGAAGTATTCCAAAGTGATTTATTAATCATATAAGATTGGGTAATTGTTTTAATTCCAAATATCATTTTCTCATGTATTTTTATTTAGAGATTTGTCCTTATTTAAAATAGGGATAGAATGGTTATTTCCATTTTATTTTATTTGGAATATTCTTTATTTCATATTTTTATTTGAATTGGGTTTAATCATTACTCCATTTACTTCATGGATTAGGCCAAGGTTGGATTTGGTCTGTAAATATTCTTTATTAATATTTTCATCTTTGTCTTATGAAATCCATATCTTTTTATTTAGAGATCCAAACTTGGTGATTCCAATTTATGAAAACTTATTTATTATTTGTTTATACTTTTGATTCCTTTTAGGATCCATTGTACTCCACTTGGTATGGGTTTTTGGTAAGGTTTTAATAGCTTTGGAAATTCAATTCACTTATCTTTTTATATTCATAAGATTTTGTTTATGGTCCCATCTATAATTTAAAAATGGACCATGGTTTATTTATCAAATATGGTTTGGTTCATTTAATAAAACCCTCATTTGAAATCCTAATGCTTTCAAAAATCCAATCAGTAGGTTTTAATTAAGAGAATTAAATACTTAGAAAACTTATTTAAAATAATTTAACAAACTTTGATGTTTTAAATTAAATTGGTAAAACTTCTTATTTAAATAAAGTTTGGATATTAATTACTTATTAATTTATTTTAAATAAACCTTTGCTAAATTTATTTAGAATAAAAATGTTTTAATTCCAAAAGTTTGGTCAAGGTTTAATTTTCCTTTATTTAATAATCTTTATTTATAAAACTTCTATTTCATTTGAAAACAAATCCTTTCATTTAATTGTTTCAAAATAGTATTTCCAAATGTTTTTATTTTCCTTTTATTAAATGTTTATCTTTTTAAATCTCTTGAGGTTTATTTTAATTCAAATGAGTTTGAGGTTCCAATTGTATTCAAAAAGTTTCTTCTGGCTCTGAAAATTAACAAAGTTTTATTTTATTAATTTATTTTCACATTACAAGATTTGGAAATTCTTGGGATGTGACATGGCCTGCGTGCCAACTTGTGATGATCCCAATACTATGTAATTTTGATTACTAGCTGTTAGGAGTAATAGCTTGTATTAGTTCTTGGAGGACTCATCACTTGGAAGATGGCTCACATGGAACATGAAGATGGAGATCATCATGGTGGAGGTTCTATGGCGATGGATATCACCATGAGAAAATGGGCCATATTGTTTCACAACTATGTGAATGCTATTCTTATGCGTTTTACTTCTATGCATGCTTAGATGATAGAAGTAGAACGGTCCCTCAGAAAGTTTAAGTTAAACCATGCCCTCCCAACCAAACCTTGCACCATCCTATGCCCTGTACAATCGTTGGTGGGCCTATGAAATTAGGGTGCCGCGGTTTTCCTTGGCTGGATGGGTTTGTATCGGATACCTACACGCATAAGGGTTGGTGAGCTTGACAAGGTCATCTTAATAGTTAAGGACCTTGGGGCATAAAGGTTGGGCGCCTAGTTTTGACATAGAGATGTCACCCAACAACAAGAGTCATATGTGATATGATTAGCAAGTGTTGATTACCGATTTACCTTGTCTTCTAGGAGTGATGCTAAAGCTCACTAGTCGACTTGTTAATTGTGGATCTTGAATCACTTAGTATCAATAGAGGGATATTGATTTAAGTGGGAGTATATGCTATTAAATTGTTTAATATGTTTTACTCTTTCATGGTTACATGGCTTAGTATTTTGCATGATTTCTGTTGTATATCAATGGCACCGAACACTTCATCACCTTTTTCTTTGCGTTCGATTCTTGACAAAGATAAACTAAATGGAACAAACTATACAGACTGGGTCCGTAACCTGAGAATTGTTCTCAGGTATGATAAAAAGGAAACGGTTCTGGATACCCCAATCCCCGATAAACCTACTGATAATGCATCAGCTGCCCTAAAGAATGCCTACAAGAGAGCATGTGATGATTCTCTTGAGGTTAGCTGCCTTATGCTTGCATGCATGGAACTTGAACTCCAAAAGAAATTTGAGGATCAGGATGCGTACGATATGATCGTGGCGCTTAAGGACATGTTCCAGGATCAGGTAAGGACTGAGAGTTACAATGTTGCCAAGTCCTTTGTCGAATGCAAGCTAGCGGAGGGAGCAGCTGTAGGCCCCCATGTGATCAAAATGGTTGGTTACAGTCAGACTTTGGAAAAGCATGGTTTTCCACTAGGCCAAGAGTTGTCCACTGACATCATCTTGGCGTCTCTTCCATCCAGCTATGGTCAGTTCATTTTGAACTACCATATGCATGGGGTGGATGTAGCATCCCAGTTGTCTAACACCTGTAATGCTACTTGTTCAGTAATAAAAAGGGCCACTTCCAACATATAATTGTTGCATCATCACCATGTCATGCTCATGTCATCATGCCACCTTGCATTTGAGCATCATATAAAACCCCTTCTTGTTTGGTTCTTATCTCATGTGCATTGTTAATGGTAGTTGCCTCTTGATATTGTATTTGGTTCTTAATATATTGTTAAATGCCCAAGTTGATTTGGGGGCATATCTCTTAACAACTCCACCACCTTTCTTTCACCACCTTATAATTCCACCATCCAATTAATATGAGCTTGGCATTTTATTTGAGTTTACCTCTAGCTCATGTTGGTTGGTTGGATTCCACCATAATCTTTTGCTTGGCCTTTGCCCACCTTTTGGGAATGCAAGGAATAATGCCACATGAATTAATGTTGTTTTCACAATATAACTACATGGAAATTATTGTTTGCATGGGCCATGCAAGTGCCACCTTTTTCTTGACTTTGGAATGTTATTTGGCTTTGCTTGCATGGATCATCTCTCCTTTGTTTAAATCTTGTTTTGGCTTGTAGTTTTCTTCACCATATCATCTACCTCTCTATTTCCCCCTATAGCTAAAACCTCATCACCATACTCCATGCATACACATGTGATCATGTGTGAGCATAAGCCTAAACCCCATCCTTCTCCATACCTCTTTTCTTTTGATCTTGCTTGTTCTATGTATGGAGCATGCATGATTCAAAATCTCTAGCTCTATCTTTTCCTCTTGGATTGATCTTGGCAAAAGCAACACCAAACCATTCTCTCTTCTCCCTTCTCTCCTCTTTTTTCCACCCTCTCTAAACCACCCCATCACACCTCTTTTAAATCTTGTGTCGATTCTTGTTAACCCTCACACTTCCATCTAATCTAACCAAACCCCCCTCCTCTCACCTAGCCCTAGCTGGCCACATGACCACCATGTTCCTATCTACCCACCCTCACCATCAAGGGCACCCCCTCACCTAACCCTAGCCCAAGGCACCTATCTCCCTCTCTTCTCTCCCTGCCCTAGGGCCCCTCCTACCTGCCTGGCCATGAGCTTCCCCAGCCACCGCCTCCCTCCTCCTCCCCCACCAGCGCCACCCACCCCCATGCCATGCACGTGAGGAGGAAAAGGTGGCACCGAGGCCACCTTCCCCTCTCCCACGCAAGCCACACCTGCCCCGTTCTTATCTACCCCCAGCCCCCCTCTCTGCACTCTAGATCTGGCCGAGGCGCCTGGCTCTCCTCTCCTCCCTCTCCAACACCGATCCCAGCTTCCTCTCGCCGGCCACCGCAGGTACCACGTCCACCCCCTGTTCCTCGTCGATCCGGCGCGCGAGCACGTCGTGGAGGTGATCGAGGAGACTTGGAGTACCCTCCTGCTTCACCTGGACCGCGCCAGCGAGGAGGAGAAGGCCTGCACCGCTGCTGCACGCCGGGACGCCCACCGGAAACCCTAGCTCGCTGGGCCTCTGCTTCACCGACGTCCTGCTGCTCGCCGACCCGATCCAACTCCACCATCAACCTCTCGGTGAGCCCCTGTACCCCCTAGACACGGTCCGCTTCGCCGCCGTCGCCGGTGCTCGCCGGTCAAATCGTCGAACGGCCTCTGTGCGCCGGCGTCGCGCTCGTTTCTGCTCGCTCCCAAGTCGCAAACACCGTAGCTAGGCGTCGCCCACCTCCCTGACACCAACCGCACTGGTGCAAGACCCAGCGCCTGACGTCCCTGGTTCGAGTCCATACGCGCGCCATCTGTCGCGCACGGACCGATCTGTCCGCAGAAAGGAAGATCCACAGTGCGCGCCTGACGTTTTGCAGTAAACCCCCCCAAACCTTTTTTGCTTAACCCGCCGTCCCTCGGGTCCCCCTGTCAGCGTCGTTGCCGTTTTATAAAAAGGCTCCCCAGCTTCTCGCCAACCAACCCGCAGTCCCCCCCCTCTGAACCACGTGGGCAGCCGCAGCGTCTCGCTGTCAAGTGGGCCTGCATGCCAGCAGGACCCACCTGTCCGTCTCAGAGCCTGGAGCAGCCGCGGTGTGAAACGCCGTCTGCGCGTGGGTGTCTGTCCAGTCAGCGCCGGTCCCCCTGTCAGCGACTGGAGCTGGCTAAGCCTGAGTGCACAAAGTCCAGCTGGCTGTCTGATTCAAAATTCAAAACTAAATCAAATTGTTTAATTCAAACTCAAATCCTATTTTAATATAACTTTTGAAATACAAACTCAAATAATACATGTGTTATATGTTTCTGAACCAGAAAAATGCAAGGATTTCAAATATGCCATTCAATTTGCCTTTTGCACATTTAAAACTCCAAGTTGAACTAAATTACCACAATTGCCACTGGAACTTAAATAATTAATAACTTTTGATTTATAATTCCAAATTTAGCAAATGATATGTCTAAAATGATCAGCTCGACGAGACCTTTCTGTTTATGCTATACATGACTTCAATTTCAGCATGCATCATATAAAAATATAGGGTACAGCAATTGTTATGACAACAAAATGTGATCCAAAACCCCATTAAAATGTTATTACTTGTCTTCCACACCTCACCATGCCATGCTACCTTATTGCCATGTAAATTGTGCATCATTCATCATGGCATGATTGTTTGCTTGACGCATCTTATTCATATGCTTGTGCTCTATATTCATGTTGGCCTTGTTTGTTTGGTTTTTCTCGGATAGACACTGAGCAGGGGTTATATCAAGAGAACCAGGAGCACTACCCATATCCGTCCCTCGCTTCAATTGAGTTGTCAGGCAAGCACTACCACATGCTTGCATACATACAGTACCTATTGCCTCTATCTTATTCATGCATCATTGAGTCGCGATCGCATTAAATTGAATCCCAAGTATGCATAGCCTTTACTTTTAAACCCCACCAAGCTTGTTCCTCCATCCCATGAGCCATTACTACAGGAGTTGTTTGAGCCATGCGAGTCGTAGAACAGCATGTGTAGGGTATGTGAGAGTCTATTGGATAACGAGGTACCTAAACAACTTAACCTGAGTAGTAATGGGATAACTAATGAAAGTGGCACTGGTGAGCAACATCTGCTATTTGGTTTTTCCTGCTCACTTGTGTCCCGTAAGACCCCGAGTACTTGATTCCTGTTCCTTGTTTTATCGCGCTATCCACATCCGGGAGGTATATGGGACCCCGAGGCGAGCTTGATTCAGTCTTATTTCTTGGGGCCGCAAACTAGTTTGAGGTTTTCTTTACTATCCTGTACTTATGCCATGCTACTTATGTATTTACAATTGTGCGAGGAGCACACTGTACCGTTTAGGATTGGGACACGATTCCGCGGTGTCGACAAGCCCAGTTTTGGGTTCCCAGTCGTTCACAGCCGTATACCCAAACCTTGAGTCCGTCTCGGAGCTCTCTTACTTCGTTGCGGGTGTACTCCAAGGGGTGGCCCCCTGAAATATTTCTGAATCCTGTGATTGTTCAGTCGTGAAAGCCTCGTTGGGTTTTGATTTGGTTTTTCCGAGGTTGATCGAGCGTGTGTTGCTATTGGTGCACCCCGGCCGGGTAAAACTTTCTGAAAGCCGTGTCTGCGGTTATGGACGACTTGGAGCACAGTTTCTCGATCATAGACAAGCTTAACTAAAGTACCGCTTTAATCTGACTAAGTAAATTGACTAGTAAATAGTGCAATACTCATGGAATGGTTAATAAAATTGCCAACGGATGGGGGGTTGTTCGTCCGCTTCCTCGTTGGTAGGCAGAGGAGGAGGATGGATCTGATGAAATTACTATTATAACTGTTGTCCTTAATTCACGGACATCCGTCTATCATTGGTTAGGCGGATGGTTAGCGTTTATCTGTAAAACTGCTAGGGTTTATCTTTCGCTGCAATTGCGTCACCCCAGATTGTGTCCCCTTTAGAGGCATTAAGACTTGCTGAGTACCCTTAGGGTCTCACACGATAAATTATTGGTTCAGATGGACAGGTACCCTCACAGGACGGATACTGGGTGGAAGAGGCCGATGATGTGGGCAACGATCGTTCGGTGTAGAGATTCCGGGAGCGGGGATCCGTGAGATCTGTGGTTGGGATGTGCTTATTTCTATGGCATCTTATGCCGATTTGCTTCTTATCCATACTCGGACTTGTTTGCCGCTTCCGCATGATACTCTGATGTGAGTTGTATGAGGAAGTATCCTAAAATATTAGATCTATCTAGGTCATTTGAATCTTGCCGTATGGCGTTGCTATATTTCCTTTCTTTCTAGATGGTATGGCTCTGATGTACTCTTGTATGGTGGCTTGCATACATACCCACTTGTGTATGTAGTTGATCCCTTCGCCTGCCGATTCCGCCGCTCGTCAGACAGTCCCGTTGAGTTGGTAGTGGTTGGGACGGCGAAAGGTCTACCCGTGAGTGGATTTTGGGGCCCCACTGCATTATTTCAACCACTACTCATTGGCTTGTATCTAGGAGCGTAATTCACCGAGGTAGTTACAATTGGTATCAGAGCCATCCCGACCTTCAGGGTTTCAGCCAAACGGTCGTTGTCAGTCTAGCAAATATTTTGGTAGTTATGTATATTAGGGAAAAACAAAACGCGAGAGTAGGACTGCTTCCACTTTTCTTCTTACCCTCCCACCCACCCTTTTCTGGTAAGGAAGTGCAACGTTTTCAATCCTCTTCTCAAAGTTCAAACTAGGATTCATGTGTTCTGGGTTTCCGTAGTACCATAGGTTGTGTGTGTGTGTGTGTGTGTTTAATCCTTTGTCTATCTGTTGCATCCAAGTTGTTATCTTATCTGCCTTGGGTTATCAACTGTTGGTACATTCCATACCGACAGGCTTTTGCAAACCGACGCAATCTGTCTTCCTCTTTGTATCCGACGCTATCTTGTTTGGGGTGTTCGTTTCCGTAGTTACCAATCTTTAGGTTTCGTCGTGAGAAGAAGGGGTTAGGATACGTGTTCCACTTGTTCATGTGCGGAGTAATGATTTGAGTGCGGGATGGAGTCGCGACCATACCACTACTCATATCATTCGCTTTTGTATATTGAATCGGTAGAGTCACTAATCTTGATTCGTTAAGTAATTTTGCGCATCTATTGGCATTTTAATGCCGAAATTTTTGGAAAATTTTTCTTTGATATAATTGTGTACCACACTCCTTTTCAGTCGTGTGCGATATGCTTAATATCTTCTAGGTGCTTTGAACTTTGTTGATATTTTAATATCATCTCAGTAAATTGTATCCTTTAATCTTGGTTAATTCCATCTTGGTACTATTTTGGATTATTATCATCTTCCATTATAGTACTGACTTGAGTTTTATATCAATGACAGGATGGATCCACCACGCCGGACCGAAGAGGACATACCTCCGGAACTGGGCTCCGCGCTGTCAAACATCGCTAATGCTTTGGCAGCAATGCAAGAGAACCAGCAGCGCTTTGAGGAGAGTGTCAGGCGAAACGAGTTTGCTCCACTACCTCCACCTCCCAAGCGTGGAGACATCAAGAGCTTCCTCAAATTCAACCCTCGTCAGTTTGATGTTTCTGACCGACCTCTGGACGCGGATGATTGGCTGCGTGAGATCTCAAGGTTGCTCGAGACTGCTGATGTTCCAGAGCAGGAGTGGGTCAAGTGTGCTACTCACCTTCTCAAGGGAGATGCAGCTCTTTGGTGGGAGAACTACTTGAAGGCAAGCTGCCCTGGGTTCGAGCCAACTTGGGAGAGGTTCACTGGAGCGTTCAAAGAGCAGTTTCTCTCAGAGATTGTAATGGAAAGGATGAAGGAGGCTTTCCTCAACCTGAAGCAGGGAAATGATAACGTTAACACCTATATCAGGAACTTCATGAATCTCTCTCGTTATGGTGGTGATGAGGTATCTGATGACAAGAAAAAGCAGAAGAGGTTCAGGCAAGGGCTCAATGCGTCGATCAAGTATGCAATCACACATGCAAGGCCGACAACTTTCCTGGAACTACAGCACACAGCCCTGCAAGAGGAGGCAAGAAGGCAAATGTTTGAGGAGTCCAAGAAACACAACAGGGATGCATCAAGCTCTGCAGTTATGGCAGCTCCTTCTAAGCGGCGTGTCTGGGTTCCTAACACCCCACCGTCGCTCCCGGCTCCACCTAGACCTGCAAGTTTCGCGTCAAGGCCACCAAACTTCACCACTACGGCTCCCAGGGGCTACAACCACCACTACCTGGCGCTGGCGGAGTCCTGCTACTCGCTCCACGCCCACTGGTGCTCGCTTGTGTGGAGATCCTGGACATCAAAACTGGAACTGTCCGTTGAAGAGCAAAACTCTCCCTCCACCCCCGCCAAGATCTGCAGCAAGCTCTTCTATGGTTCGTGCACCACCACCTCGGGCTCTCAACATCAACACCAAGCCCGGGTCTGCGGTTGTTCGTGCCAACTGTGTCAACGCCACTCAAGCTGAGCATGCACCTGGAGTTGTGATGGGTATGCTTTCCGTTAACTCAGTCCCTGCACGAGTTTTGTTTGATTCTGGTGCATCGCATTCTTTTGTGTCTCACAAGTTTGCAAATGAGAATGACTTAGCAATGGCCCCTATTCTTAAGCGGTTAATGGTTCTTTCGCCTGGAGCAAATATGATAGCATCTAAGATCAGTCATGGCAATCAAGTTGAGATTGGTGGTTCTTCATTCTCGGCTTCTTTAATTGTTCTGGGCAATTCCGACATTGATGTCATCTTGGGCATGGATTGGTTAACGGCAAATGCAGCTGTGATTGATTGTGCTGAACGCTCAGTTTCTCTGAAGATTCCTGAAGGCCATATAGTCTTTTCTCCAAGTCGACTCCTTTGTCGGCTCTTCTCCTTGGCAGCTACGAATGATGATGCTATGGAAGCTATTCAGTGTACCGTGGTCCGTGAGTTCCCGGATGTCTTTCTGAAGAGTTGCGGGTATGCCTCCGGATCGCGAGGTTGAATTCGTGATTGAGCTTGAACACGAACGGCTCCTATCTCCAAGCGGCCATATAAAATGGGTCCTTCTGAGTTGGCTGAACTCAAACGACAACTTGATGAACAAGAGAAGTTGGGTTTCATTCAACACAGCACTTCTTCTTGGGGTAGCCCAACAATCTTTGTGAAGAAGCGTGACAGAACCGATAGATTATGTGTTGACTACCGGGCTCTCAATGCTAAAACCATCAAGAACAAATATCCCCTCCCACGGATTAATGATCTATTCGATCAGCTAGCTAGAGCTGTGGTGTTCTCTAAGCTGGACTTGAGAAGTGGTTATCACCAAATCAAAATTCGCAAGGAAGATGTGCCCAAAACAGCTTTCACTACCCGCTATGGCCTGTATGAGTACACGGTCATGTCTTTCGGTCTCACCAACGCACCTGCTACCTTCTCGAGGCTGATGAACTCCATTTTCATG
The DNA here is from genome assembly GCA_030063025.1 of Avena longiglumis. Classification (NCBI taxonomy): domain Eukaryota; kingdom Viridiplantae; phylum Streptophyta; class Magnoliopsida; order Poales; family Poaceae; genus Avena; species Avena longiglumis. Next base: position 182,701,378 of record CP125974.1, on the reverse strand, counting down.
GAATACCTCGATAAGTTCGTCGTGGTCTATCTGGATGACATTCTGGTATATTCTAAGTCCAAGGAAGAGCATGAAGAACACCTGCGGTGTGTCCTAAACAAGCTTCGTGAGAACCGCTTGTATGCAAAGTTCTCAAAGTGTGAGTTTTGGCTGCCTGAAGTAACATACCTGGGTCATGTTATCTCTACCAAGGGCATTGCAGTCAACCCGGAAACCATGAAGACAATAGTTGAATGGCTTTCTCCTGCTAATGTCAAGGAAGTGCGGAGTTTTCTTGGTTTGGCTAGCTATTGCCGTCGTTTTGTTCAGAACTTCTCGAAGATAGCGAAGCCTCTTACCGATCTCCTCAAGAAAGGCAAGAAGTACCTGTGGACTCCTGCATGTCAAGAAAGTTTTGAGACACTCAAAGAGAAGCTCACTTCCACACCAGTCTTGGTTCCTCCGGATACATCTAAGCCTTTCCAGATATTCTGTGACGCCTCTTTGCAAGGATTGGGTGCGGTCCTGATGCAAGAGAAATAGGTGGTTGCTTATGCCTCTCGTCAATTGAAGACGCATGAGATCAACTATCCTACACATGACCTCGAGCTAGCAGCAGTTGTCTTTGCTTTGAAGCTATGGAGGCACTACTTGCTTGGTAACCGTTGTGAGATCTTCTCTGACCACAAGAGTTTGAAGTATATCTTCACACAGCCTGATCTCAACCTTCGGCAGAGGAGGTGGATTGAAGCAATCAATGACTTTGATGTGACCATCAACTACACTCCGGGCAAAGCAAATGTCATGGCAGATGCGCTTAGCCGTAAAGCTTATGTCAACAACCTCATGGTGGAAGAGCAACAGCCTCTCTTGTGCGAGGAATTCCGTCAGCTCAACCTGGAAATTGTGGAACAAGGGCATCTCCTGAACCTTCTGGCTACTCCTCTCTTGGAAGAAAAGATTCGCTCTCGTCAGCTTGGTGATCCGCACACCAAAAAGCTCATCTCTAAGCTTGACCTTCCGAAGTATGAGTCCTTCCACGTTGATGATCAAGGCACGCTCTTCTTTGAACACCGGATGTTTGTTCCAAACTACCCGGGTCTGAGAGACCAAGTTCTCAAGGAGGCGCATGATTCGGTTCTTTCTATCCATCCTGGCAGCACAAAGATGTACATGGACTTCAAAACACAATACTGGTGGCCTGGGTTGAAACGGTATTGTGCCAAGTATGTCTCAGAATGTGATGTCTGCCGCAAAGTGAAGGCTGTCCATCAGAAACCATTTGGTCTTCTACAGCCATTGAAACCTCCGGAATGGAAATGGGAGAAAGTAGAGATGGACTTCATCACTGGCTTTCCAAGGTCGCAGAAGGGCAACAATGCAATTTTTGTTGTCATCGACAGGCTTTCTAAAGTGGCTCATTTCTTCCCAGTCAAGGAAACAATTTCTGGAATTCAGTTGGCTGAGCTCTATATCAACAGAGTTGTCTCTCTGTATGGGGTTCCACTCGAAATCAGTTCAGACCGTGGGAGCATCTTCACCTCAAAGTTCTGGGAAAGTTTCCAAAAAGCTTTGGGAACAAAGTTGAACTTCAGCACTGCTTACCACCCTCAGTCGCAAGGACAAGTGGAAAGGATCAATCAGATTCTGGAGGATATGCTTAGAGCTTGCGTCATCTCTTTTGGCATGAAGTGGGAGGAATGCCTTCCTTATGCTGAATTCTCCTACAACAACAGCTTCCAGAAGAGTCTGAAGATGGCACCATTTGAGGCTCTCTATGGTCGCAAGTGCAGAACTCCGATTGGTTGGTCAGGTGCAGGAGAAAGAATCTGGTTCGGCCCTGACATTGTAACTCAGGCAGAGGAGAAGGTGCATATCATTCTTGAGAACCTGAAGATTGCTCAGAGTCGTCAGAATAGCAACTATGACAGGAAACACACGGATATGGTATATGCCCCTGGTGATCTCGTCTACCTTCGTGTCACTCCCATGAGAGGAACACACCGCTTCGGTATCAAAGGAAAGTTGGCTCCTAGATACATCGGTCCTTTCAAGGTTCGTGGTAGAAGAGGAGAAGTTGCTTATGCCCTGGAGCTCCCGGAAAAACTCAAAGTCCATGATGTTTTCCACATCTCTCAGCTCAAGAAGTGCTTCAAAGATCCCGGCAGGACCGTGGATCATGAGCTAATCGATCTCCAAGAAGACTTGTCTTATCAAGAACACCCCACCAAAATCCTTGAGACCGCAGAAAGAAGGACTCGCAACAAGTCCATCAAGTTCTGCAAGGTGCAGTGGTCACACCATTCTGTTGATGAAGCCACATGGGAGCGTGAAGATGAACTCCGTGCCAACCATCCTTCTCTCTTTGTGTCTTCTTCTTCTTCCTAGAATCTCGGGGCGAGATTCCTGTTAGTGGGGGAGAGTTGTAGCATCCCAGTTGTCTAACACCTGTAATGCTACTTGTTCAGTAATAAAAAGGGCCACTTCCAACATATAATTGTTGCATCATCACCATGTCATGCTCATGTCATCATGCCACCTTGCATTTGAGCATCATATAAAACCCCTTCTTGTTTGGTTCTTATCTCATGTGCATTATTAATGGTAGTTGCCTCTTGATATTGTATTTGGTTCTTAATATATTGTTAAATGCCCAAGTTGATTTGGGGGCATATCTCTTAACAACTCCACCACCTTTCTTTCACCACCTTATAATTCCACCATCCAATTAATATGAGCTTGGCATTTTATTTGAGTTTACCTCTAGCTCATGTTGGTTGGTTGGATTCCACCATAATCTTTTGCTTGGCCTTTGCCCACCTTTTGGGAATGCAAGGAATAATGCCACATGAATTAATGTTGTTTTCACAATATAACTACATGGCAATTATTGTTTGCATGGGCCATGCAAGTGCCACCTTTTTCTTGACTTTGGAATGTTATTTGGCTTTGCTTGCATGGATCATCTCTCCTTTGTTTAAATCTTGTTTTGGCTTGTAGTTTTCTTCACCATATCATCTACCTCTCTATTTCCCCCTATAGCTAAAACCTCATCACCATACTCCATGCATACACATGTGATCATGTGTGAGCATAAGCCTAAACCCCATCCTTCTCCCTACCTCTTTTCTTTTGATCTTGCTTGTTCTATGTATGGAGCATGCATGATTCAAAATCTCTAGCTCTATCTTTTCCTCTTGGCTTGATCTTGGCAAAAGCAACACCAAACCATTCTCTCTTCTCCCTTCTCTCCTCTTTTTTCCACCCTCTCTAAACCACCCCATCACACCTCTTTTAAATCTTGTGTCGATTCTTGTTAACCCTCACACTTCCATCTAATCTAACCAAACCCCCCTCCTCTCACCTAGCCCTAGCTGGCCACATGACCACCATGTTCCTATCTACCCACCCTCACCATCAAGGGCACCCCCTCACCTAACCCTAGCCCGAGCCACCTATCTCCCTCTCTTCTCTCCCTGCCCTAGGGCCCCTCCTACCTGCCACAGGCTTCCCCAGGGGCCACCCCGGACTCCTCTCTCCTCCCAGCCTGGCGCCACCCCCTGGCCCCCATGCCATGCACGTGAGGAGGAAAAGGTGGCACCGAGGCCACCTTCCCCCCTCCCACGCAAGCCACACCTGCCCCGTTCTTATCTACCCCCAGCCCCCCTCTCTGCACTCTAGATCCGCCGAGGCGCTGCTCTCCTCTCCTCCCTCTCCGATCCCAGCTTCTCTCGCCGGCCCGCAGTACCGTCCACCCCTGCTCGTCGATCCGGCCGAGCACGTCGTGGAGGTGATCGAGGAGACTTGGAGTACCCTCTGCTTCCTGACCGCGCCCGGAGGGGAAGGCACCTGCCAGACTTTGCCGGGGCCCACGAAACCCTAGCTCATGGGCCTCGCTTCACCGACGCCCCTGCCGACCGATCAAACTCCACCATCAACCTCTCGGTGAGCCCCTATACCCCCTAGACACGGTCCGCTTCGCCGCCGTCGCCGGTGCTCGTCGGTCAAATCGTCGAACAGCCTCTGGCGCCTTCGTCGCTTTCGCTCCCAAACGCCAAACCGTAGCTAGGCGTCGCCCACCTCCCTGACACCAACCGCACGCTGTGCATACTTGGTGGCGCAGCGCCGTCCCTGGTTCAAGTCCTTGTGGCGCCTTCCCTCTGTCGTGCACGGACCTATCTGTCCGCAGAAAGGAAGATCCACAGTGCGCGCCTGACGTTTTGCAGTAAACCCCCCCAAACCTTTTTTGCTTAACCCGCCGTCCCTCGGGTCCCCCTGTCAGCGTCGTTGCCGTTTTATAAAAAGGCTCCCCAGCTTCTCGCCAACCAACCGGTCCCCCTCTCGAACCACGTGGGCATGCAGCGTCTCATTGTCAGTGGGCTGCATGCAGCCAGGACCCACTGTCATCTCGAGCACTGGGCGGCAGCGGTGTGAAAGCTCTGTCAGCGTGGGTGTCTGTCCGGTCGGCCAGTCCCCCACAGTCATGGCGAGCTAAGCCTGAGTGCACAAAGTCCAGCTGGCTGTCTGATTCAAAATTCAAAACTAAATCAAATTGTTTAATTCAAACTCAAATCCTATTTTAATATAACTTTTGAAATACAAACTCAAATAATACATGTGTTATATGTTTCTGAACCAGAAAAATGCAAGGATTTCAAATATGCCATTCAATTTGCCTTTTGCACATTTAAAACTCCAAGTTGAACTAAATTACCACAATTGCCACTGGAACTTAAATAATTAATAACTTTTGATTTATAATTCCAAATTTAGCAAATGATATGTCTAAAATGATCAACTCGACGAGACCTTTCTGTTTATGCTATCCATGACTTCAATTGCAGCATGCATCATATAAAAATATAGGGTACAGCAATTGTTATGACAACAAAATGTGATCCAAAACCCCATTAAAATGTTATTACTTGTCTTCCACACCTCACCATGCCATGCTACCTTATTGCCATGTAAATTGTGCATCATTCATCATGGCATGATTGTTTGCTTGACGCATATTATTCATATGCTTGTGCTCTATATTCATGTTGTCCTTGTTTGTTTGGTTTTTCTCGGATAGACACTGAGCAGGGGTTATATCAAGAGAACCAGGAGCACTACCCATATCCGTCCCTCGCTTCAGTTGAGTTGTCAGGCAAGCACTACCACATGCTTGCATACATACAGTACCTATTGCCTCTATCTTATTCCTGCATCATTGAGTCGCGATCGCATTAAATTGAATCCCAAGTATGCATAGCCTTTACTTTTAAACCCCACCAAGCTTGTTCCTCCATCCCATGAGCCATTACTACAGGAGTTGTTTGAGCCATGCGAGTCGTAGAACAGCATGTGTAGGGTATGTGAGAGTCTGTTGGATAACGAGGTACCTAAACAACTTAACCTGAGTAGTAATGGGATAACTAATGAAAGTGGCACCGGTGAGCAACATCTGCTATTTGGTTTTTCCTGCTCACTTGTGTACCGTAAGACCCCGAGTACTTGATTCCTGTTCCTTGATTTATCGCGCTATCCACATCCGGGAGGTATATGGGACCCCCCTGAGCCAGAGCTTGATTCAGTCTTATTTCTTGGGGCCATAAACTAGTTTGAGGTTTTCTTTACTATCCTGTACTTATGCCATGCTACTTATGTATTTACAATTGTGCGAGGAGCACACTGTACCGTTTAGGATCGGGACACGATTCCGCGGTGTCGACAAGCCCAGTTTTGGGTTCCCAGTCGTTCACAGCCGTATACCCAAACCTTGAGTCCGTCTCGGAGCTCGCTTGCCGTTCTTGGTGTACTCAAGGGTGGCCCTCAAATATTCTGAATCCTGTGATTGTTCAATCGTGAAAGCCTCGTTGGGTTTTGATTTGGTTTTCCGAGGTTGATCGGCGTGTGTTGCTATTGGTGCACCCGGCGGTAAAACTTTCAAAGCCGTGTCCGCGGTTATGGACGACTTGGAGCACAGTTTCGATCATAGACAAGCTTAACTAAAGTACCGCTTTAATCGACTAAGTAAATTGACTAGTAAATAGTGCAATACTCATGGAATGGTTAATAAAATTGCCAAGCGGATGGGGGTTGTTCGTCCTTCCTCGTTGGTAGGCGGAGGAGGATGGATCGATGAAATTACTATTATAACTGTTGTCCTTAATTCACGGACATCCGTCTATCATTGGTTAGGCGGATGGTTAGCGTTATCTGTAAAACTGCTAGGGTTTATCTTTCACTGCAATTCGTCACCCAGCATTGTGTCCCCTTTAGAGGCATTAAGACTTGCTGAGTACCCTTAGGGTCTCACACGATAAATTATTGGTTCAGATGGACAGGTACCCTCACAGGACGGATACTGGGTGGAAGAGGCCGATGATGTGGGCAACGATCGTTCGGTGTAGAGATTCCGGGAACGGGGATCCGTGAGATCTGTGGTTGGGATGTGCTTATTTCTATGGCATCTTATGCCGATTTGCTTCTTATCCGTACTCGGACTTGTTTGCCGCTTCCGCATGATACTCTGATGTGTGTTGTATGAGGAAGTATCCTAAAATATTAGATCTATCTAGGTCATTTGAATCTTGCCGTATGGCGTTGCTATATTTCCTTTCTTTCTAGATGGTATGGCTCTGATGTACTCTTGTATGGTGGCTTGCATACATACCCACTTGTGTATGTAGTTGATCCCTTCGCCTGCCGATTCGCCCGTCTGTCCCGTTGAGTTGGTAGTGGTTGGGACGGCCGAAAGGTCTACCCGTGAGTGGCTTTTGGGGCCCCACCGTACTATTTCAACCACTACTGCTCATCCAGGCTTGTATCTAGGAGCGTAATTCACCGAGGTAGTTACAGTGGAGAAGGGCCTTAATGAATTATGCGGGATGCTAAAAATAGCAGAAAGTGACATGAAGTGTGCAGGGCATAGCCATGTGATGGCTGTGCAGAACAAGCCTAGCTTTAAGAAAAAGGGTACTTCTTGGAAGAAAAAGGATACGATCCCTAAGTCTGCACCCAAGCAAAAGGCTGGACCTGCAGATGACACTGAGTGCTTCTTTTGTCATGAACATGGCCACTAGAAGAGAAACTGCAGCAAGTACCAGGCTTCTTTGAAGAAGAGTGAAAGTAAGAGTACTTCCAACTCAGGTACGCTTGTTGTAAATGTTGTGGACATTCTTCTCGCTGATTCCTATGTTAACTCTTGGGTATTTGATACCGGATCGGTTGCTCATATTTGCAATTTGATGCAGGGGCTAATAAGGACTAGAGAAGTGCAGAAAGGTGAAGTGGATTTCCGCGTTGGAAATAAAGCAAGGGTTGCTGCATTGTTCGTCGGCGTCATGCAACTTCACCTTCCGTCAGGATTTATTATGGAGTTGAATAATTGTTGTTACATTCCAAGTATGGGTCGTAACATTTTATCACCTTCATGTTTTATGAGGGATGGTTATACATTCGCGAGTGCAAACAATAGTTGTGTAATCTCTAAGAATGATATGTTTATGGCTAATGCTCCCATTGTGAATGGGTTATTTATTTTAAATCTTGCCGATGCATTTGTTTACAATGTTAATGCTAAAAGGCTTCGGCCTAATGATTTGAGTCCTACCTATTTATGGCATTGTCGTTTGGGGCATATAAGTGAAAAGCGCATGAAGAAGATCCATGGTGATGGTCTTCTAACTTCGTTTGATTTTGAATCATACGAGACATGTCAAGCTTGTTTACTTGGAAAGATTGAAGGGTTTCGCGGCATAGTAAATCAAAATTTTCTACGGATGCGAACAGAGGGAAAGCCAAGATATAATCTAGGAGATGCAATCAACGAGAGAGATTGGATTAGATCTTCATACCCTTGAAGATTCGCACAATGAGCGTTAATGGAGAACGTGGGTGATGTAGTCGTACTCGCTTCTCCTCCTCGCGATCCGATCCGATCTAGCACCACAAGTGGCGGTGCCTCCGTGAGATGCACTGCGCAGCACCTCGGCGTCTCCTCCTTCCTCGGACCAGCAAGTAAGGTGGAGAGATAGATTGGATCTACAACACACGGGGCGTGGTGTATATGGTGGAGAATTTCTGCAGGGCTTCTACAAGCTCGAGGGAGAGAGAGGCGGCAGGGCAACTAGGGTTGGAGGCAAGGTGTAGAGGGAGGCGACCAGCCTCTATATATAGAGGGGGGGGGCGGCCAGCCCTTGACCCTCCTCCAAGCCTTGGGCCGGCGGCCAAGGGAGGGAGGAGTGGGGGGCAAGGACTCTCCCCTCTTCTAGAAACCCTATCTCTAGTTTAAGCGATTTTAAACCCTATAGGATCGGCTGGGCCCTATGGGGCCTTGTGCCCCTGGCCCAATGCGGCCAGGACACTCCCTCATAGGCCCATGCCCCCTCCCGGAAGGTGGGGCCACGTTGGTCCCCTTCTGGAAGGTTATAGAAGCTTAGGTACAATCGATTAACCCGGAACAATTCGAACTCCAAAACTGCCTTATATGAATCTTATTCTCCGGACCACTCCGGAACCTCTCGTGATGTCCCGGATCCCATCCGAGACTCCGAACAAAACTCATAAACCAATTATCCAATCTATCCTAGCGTCGAGACACGTTAAGTGTGTGACCTGAGTTCGAGAATATGTAGACATGATCTTCTATCAATAATCAACCGGGTGCAGGCACCCATATTGACTCCACACATTCATCGATGATCATATCGGATGAACCACGATGCGATTCAATCAATCCCATATATATATTCCCTCGTCTCGCGATATTTTACTTGCCCGAGATTCGATCGTCGATGCCGTCATACCTAGTTCAATCTCGTTCACGGCAAGTACTTTACTTCCGTAATCCGATATCACTTTGTGATTAACTCCTTAACCACATGCTTGCAAGCGGTGTTGATATCGATTCGAGTGGGCCAGTATATCTCTCCGACTTGGGAGGACAAATCCCATCTCGATACATACAACCCAATGATACTTTCCGATCACACGAGACACCTTTATGATCACCCTATCATAGGATGACATTTGATGACCTCAAAGCTTTCTTCCGATACCAGGGAGTTGCATTATCTCATGGTCTAAGGAATACAATATTTGACATAGGAAAAGCTTCGCAAAGATGAACACGATGATACGATCTTATTGCTTCACTTAGTTTGGTCATCCATCATATCATTCTCCAATGATATGATCTCATTATCAATTGACAAATCATGTCTATGGTTAGGAAACCTTAACCATCATTGATCAATGAGCTAGTCCATAGAGGCGTACTAGGGACATGGTGTTGTTCACAAACCACACAAGTATTAAAGTTTCCGCTTAATACAATTCTAGCATGGAATATAAACTTTATCATGAACAAGAATTATAATAATAACATCTTTATTATTGCCTCTAGGGCATAATTCCAAGTCTCCCACTTGCACTAGAGTCAATAATCTAGTTTACATTTGGCAACAATCTCACACCCATGGCGAGGTGCTGATCATGTTTTACACGTGGAAGAGGTTTAGTCAATGGATGCGACATTCGAGATCTGTATGTACTTTGCTAATCTTGGATCTCCATATGCAATATAATCTCGGATTATATGAAACTTGCAGTTGATATGCTTGGTCTTTGGATGATATCTTGGTTCCTTAGCATGCAAGTGCTATGGCGCCCGATGTTGTCACACAATATCTCCGGTGGGTCCAATGCACTTGGAACCACGCCAAGCTTCGATGAAGTTTCGATCCAAACTCCTTCACTTGACGCTTCTGCGGCAGCCATGTATTCCGCTTCATCGTAGATCCCGCGATCACGCTTTGCTTGCAGCTTCTCCACTCACAGCTCCTCCATTCAAAATATAAGCGTATCACGTGAGATTTGGAATCATCCTTGTCGATTGTGAAAACTAGCGTCGACGTAACCTTTACGACAAGCTGTTCATCACCCCCATAGACTAAGAACATTTCTTTAGTCCTATTTAGGTACTTTAGGATGTTCTTCACGGCTGTCCAGTGTTCCACTCCTGGATCACTTTGATATCTGCTCGTCAAACTAAGAGAATTGGATACATCCGGTCTAGTACACAGCATGGCATACATGATGGAACCTATGGCCGAGGCATAATGCACTTTGCTCATAGCTTCCCTATCATTTACCGTAGCTGGACACTAAGCCTTGCTCAATATCTTACCTGACAACATAGGCACTGAACCTTTCTTTGCCTTATCCATTCTGAACCTTTTCAGAACTTTGTCTAGGTATGTACTCTGGCTTAAAGCTATCAGGCGTATTTGTCTATCTCTATAGATTTTGATGCCCAATATATAAGCAGCTTCACCTAGGTCTTTCACTGAAAAACACTTGTTCAAATAACTCTTCACATCGTTAAGCATGTTGATGTCATTTCCGATAATCAATATGTCATCCACATATAGTACCAGAAACGTCACCGAGCTCCCACTCACTTTCTTGTAGATGCAAGCTTCGTAGCAATTTGGAACAAATCCAAAGCTCTTGATCACTTGATCAAAACGAAGGTTCCAACTCCGAGATGCTTGCTTCAGTCCATAAATGGAACACTGAAGTTTGCACACTTAATCAGCATCCTTAGGATCGACAAAACCTTCGGGTTGCATCATATACAACTCTTCATCAATGTTGCCATTGAGGAGCAGATCTTGACATCCATCGCCATATTTCATAATCATGAAAGCGCAATTGCTAATAAAATCCGAATGGACTTAAACATCGCTACGGGAGAAAGTCTCATCGTAGTCAACACCTTGAACTTGTCGAAAACCTTTCGCGATAAGCCGTGCTTTATAGACGGTAACATTACCATCCGTGTCCGTTTTCTTCTTGAATATCCATTTGCACTCAACGGCCTTTCGGTTGCTAGGAGGGTCCACCAAAGTCCATACTTGGTTTTCGCTCATGGATCCCAATTGGTTCATGGCTTCCACCATTTCTCGATGGGCTCATTATCGCTTCCTCATAGTTCGTAGGTTCACTTTGTCTTCTACTAACAAGGCAGTCAAAGACAGGTTGCCGTACCACTCGGGAGGGCACGCGACCTTGTCGACTGCGACGTTCGATAGAGCATCATCCAAGCTTCATGATCATTGTCATTAGCTTCCTCTATTGTTAGTGGTGCGGTGACCTTTGGAACAATTTCAGTTGCGCTACTCTCCAATTCAAGAGAAGGTTCAATAACCTCATCTAGCTCTACTTTCCTCCCACTCACTTCTTTCGAGAGAAACTCCTTCTCAAGAAAGGAACCGTTCTTTGCGACAAACACTTTGCCTTCGGTTCTGTGATAGAAGGTATACCCAATAGTTTCCTTAGGGTATCCTATGAAGACGCATTTCTCCTCTTTGGGTTCGAGCTTGTACGGCATCAACTTCTTGACGTAAGCTTCGCATCCCCAAACTTTAAGAAACGACAACTTAGGTTTAGCACCAAACCACAGTTCATATGGTGTTGTCTCAACAGATTTAGATGGAGCCCTATTTAAAGTGAATGCAGCGGTTTCTAATGCATAACCCCAAAATGATAACGGCAAATCAGTAAGAGACATCATTGATCGGACCATATCTAATAGGGTTCGATTCCGGCGTTCAGACACACCATTGCGTTGTGGTGTTCCGGGTGGCGTGAGTTGTGAAACGATTCCACTTGCTTTAAGATGCGTGAGAAAATCATAACTCAAATATTCACCTCCACGATCGGATCGTAGAAACTTAATCTTTCTGTTATGATGGTTCTCCACTTCATTCTAAAATTCCTTGAAATTTTCAAATGTTTCAGATTTATGTTTCATTAAATAGATATACCCATATCTACTTAAGTCATCGGTAAAAGTGAGGAAATAGCGATATCCACCGCGCGTCGAAATACTCATCGGTCCGCATACATCGGTATGTATGATTTCCAACAAGTCCGTTGCTCGCTCCATCATACCGGAGAACGGGGTTTTGATCATCTTGCCCATGAGGCATGGTTCGCATGTGTCAAATGATTCAAAATCAAGAGACTCCAAAAGTCCATCAGAATGGAGTTTCTTCATGCGCTTTACACCAATATGACCTAGGCAGATTGCGCAAATAAGTAGTATTATCACTATCTACTTTTCATCTCTTAGCCTCAATGTTATGGATGTGTGTTTCATCCTTTGAGATTTAGAAGAAATAAACCATTCACAAGAGGTGCATGACCATAAAAGATGTTACTCATATAAATAGAACAACCATTATTCTCTGATTTAAATGAATAACCGTCTTGCAATAAACACGATCCGAAATGATGTTCATGCTCAGCGGGCACATAATAACATTTATTAAGGTTTAAAACTAATCCGAAGGTAAAACTAAGGAGGCGTGCCTCGGCCATCACATCAACTCTTGATCCGTTGCCAGCAGCGCGCCGTCCTCATCCCTCGCAGCCGCCGTCTATTCCGTAGCTCTGTTTGAGTTACAAATATTAGCAACTGACGGTATCAAATACCGGGCACTACAACGAGGGCTAGTAAGGAAAACATCAATAACATGTATATCAAATATACCTTTGATGGTGCCAGCCTTCTTGTCCGCTAAGTACTTGACGATTCGCTTCGGTGACCCTTGTCCTTGCAATAGAAGCACTCGATGTCGGCTTAGGACCAGACTTGAGCTTCTTCTCGGTAGGAGCATTGCGCTTGCCGCCCTTCTTGAAGGGCTTCTTTGCTCCTTACCTTTCTTAAAGGAGGGCTTGTTGACCATCAACACATGATTATCCTTCTTGATGTCCACCTCGCAGCCTTGACTTTGCGAAGAGCTCGGTGATCGTGTCGATGGAACCAATCTGATTATGAGTCACTACAAAACTTTTGTAGCGGGAGGAGTGATTGCGAGAACCTGTCAATCTTGAGCTCCTCTGGAATCGTGCATTCCGGTTGCTCAAAGCGTTGAGTGTAGCCCGTCATCTTTATGGCGTGCTCACTATGAACTCCTTCCTCCATCTTGCGATTAAAGAACTTCTCGGAGATCTCATATCTCTCGAGCGGGCTGAGTGAAACATGGTTTCGGCTCCTCGAGAATCTCAAAGGGCCGGGATACTCTTCAAAACGATTTTGAAGCTCGGTTCCATAGCAAACAACATGGTGCTTTTAATCACACCATAATCATCTTTCTTGTGATAGACAGCTTTCTCATCGGTAAGTAGCGATTGCTGAGGGTCACCTAACGCTTTCCCAAGGACATAGTCCTTTTGTCCGCCAGACAGAATGATTCTTAGATTGCGGAACCAATTGGTGAAGTTAGACCCATTGTTTCTAAGCTTTTCTTTCTTAGCAAAAACGTTGAAGTTGAAGTTGGACTTGGCCATGTGATCTACAGTATTTGTAAGTGCAATTTAGACTATGTTCATGATAAATAGTTCAACTTAATCAAATTACTAGATGAACTCCCACTAAATTCAACATCCCTCAAGTTGTTTAGTGAACACGATCCAAATTCACCACACCTAATCCGATCATCACGAGAAGAGATGTGGTTTCAATGGTGGACAACAAAGTGTCGATCATATCATTCATATGACTCATGCTTAACCTTTCGGTTCTTGTGTTCCGAGTCCATGTGCATACATGCTAGGCTCGTCAAGCTAGACCAAGTATTTCAGCGTGTGCAAAACTGGCACCCGTTGTATGTGGCGTAGAGTCTATAGCACCCGATCATCACGTGATGCTTGGACACGACGAACTTTCATAGCGGTGCATACTTGGGGAGAACAGTTTTATCTTGATCTTTAAGTGAGGAATCATCTTATAATGCTACCGTCACGATCTAAGCATAATAAGATACATAAAGGATAAACATCACATGCATATAACTTTATGTGACATGGTATAGCCAATCTTGGCAATGATATCCATCTTGTGCGTTCGGCATGATCTCCATCACTCCACCATGATTGCCTCCACCACGAATAGCAACTACAACTATTGCTAACTACTTAGCGATAAAGTAAAGCTATTACATGGCGTATAAGAAGTTGACTCATGGTCATACACAATTATAAAGACAACCATATGGCTCACGCGGTTGTGTACTCATCGACATGCAAGTCGTGAAACATTACAAAACATGATCATCGCATACAATATACACATCACATCTTGGGCCATACCATATCACGAAAACACTCCTGCAAAAACAAGTTAGGCGCCTCTACTTTGTTGTTGCATGTTTTACGTGGCTTATGGGAGTAGATGCTAAACGATTCTTACTACGGAAAGCCAGCGGTGATATTATGGTTGCCAAACTCGGTGTTAATCCTATGACAACTATAGTGAGGAACGGCATCCACCAGCCGCATGTGTGGAACAAGCCACACGTCAAGTGCGGAGCGGTCTCATGACGGCGTCGCGTAAGGTTGGCCTGGACCTCTTCAATCTCACTATCCCGTCATAAGAAGAACACAAACAAGAGGCTTGCAACAGAAAACATCAGCGCCCGCAACAACCATGTTGCGTTCTACTCGTGAAACACATCTACGCATAGATCTAGCTCGATACCACTTAAGGGTTTGGCGGCATAGTAAATCAAAATTTTCTACGGATGCGAGCGGAAAGCCAAGATCTAATCTAGGAGATGCAATCAACGAGAGAGATTGGATTAGATCTTCATACCCTTGAAGATTCGCGCCAGCGAGCGTTAAATCGGAACGTGGGTGATGTAGTCGTACTCGCTTCTCCTCCTCGGGATCCGATCCGATCTAGCACCTCAAGTGGCGGTGCCTCCGTGAGATGCACACGTGCAGCACCTCGACGTCTCCTCCTTCCTTGGACCAGCAAGTAAGGTGGAGAGATATATTGGATCTACAACCACGGCGTGGTGTATATGGTGGAGAATTTACTGCAGGGCTTCGCCTACAAGCGATCGGGAGGGAGAGAGGAAGGCGGGGGCAACTAGGGTTGGAGGCAAGGTGTAGGGGTGAGGGCACCAGCCCTCTATATATAGAGGCGGCCAGCCTTGCCCTCCTCCAAGCTGCCGGCGGCCAAGGGAGGGAGGAGGGGCAAGGACTCTCCCTCTTCAAGAAACCCTATCTCTAGTTTAAGCGATTTTAAACCCCATAGGATCGGCTGGGCCCTATGGGGCCTTGTGCCCTGGCCCAATGCGCCAGGACACTCCCTCATAGGCCCATGCCCCTCCCGGAAGGTGGGGACACGTTGGTCCCCTTCCGGAAGGTTCTAGAAGCTTCGGTACAATACCGATTAACCCGGAACAATTCCGAACTCCAAAAACTGCCTTATATGAATCTTATTCTCCGGAACACTCCGGAACCTCTCGTGATGTCCCGGATCCCATCCGAGACTCCGAACAAAAACTCATAAACCAATTATCCAATCTATCCTAGCGTCGAGACACGTTAAGTGTGTGACCCTGCGGGTTCGAGAATATGTAGACATGATCTTCTATCAATAATCAACAGCGGGGTCTGGGAACCCATATTGACTCCCACACATTCATCGATGATCATATCGGATGAACCACAATGCCAGGATTCAATCAATCCCATATATATATTCCCTTCGTCTCGCGATATTTTACTTGCCCGAGATTCGATCGTCGGTACCGTCATACCTAGTTCAATCTCGTTCACAGCAAGTACTTTACTCGTTCCGTAATCCGATATCACTTTGTGATTAACTCCTTAACCACATGCTTGCAAGCGGTGTTTATATCGATTACCGAGTGGGCCCGAAGTATATCTCTCCGACTTGGGAGGGACAAATCCCATCTCGATACATACAACCCAACAGATACTTTCCGATCACCTGAGAGACACCTTTATGATCACCCTCTCATAGGATGACATTTGATGACCTCAAAGCTTTCTTCCGATACCAGGGAGTTGCATTATCTCATGGTCTAAGGAATACAATATTTGACATAGGAAAAGCTTCGCAAAGATGAACACGATGATACGATCTTATTGCTTCACTTAGTTTGGGTCTGTCCATCATATCATTCTCCAATGATATGATCTCATTATCAATTGACAAATCATGTCTATGGTTAGGAAACCTTAACCATCATTGATCAATGAGCTAGTCCATAGAGGCGTACTAGGGACATGGTGTTGTTCACAAACCACACAAGTATTAAAGTTTCCGCTTAATACAATTCTAGCATGGAATATAAACTTTATCATGAACAAGAATTATAATAATAACATCTTTATTATTGCCTCTAGGGCATAATTCCAACAGTCTCCCACTTGCACTAGAGTCAATAATCTAGTTTACATTTGGCAACAATCTCACACCCATGGCACTGAGGTGCTGATCATGTTTTACACGTGGAAGAGGTTTAGTCAATGGATCTGCGACATTCAGATCTGTATGTACTTTGCTAATCTTCAGATCTCCATATGCAATATAATCTCGGATTATATGAAACTTGCGGTTGATATGCTTGGTCTTTGGATGATATCTTGGTTCCTTAGCATGCAAGTGCTATGGCGCCAGTGTTGTCACACAATATCTCCAGTGGGTCCAATGCACTTGGAACCACGCCAAGCTCAGTGATGAAGTTTCTGATCCAAACTCCTTCACTTGACGCTTCTGCAGCAGCCATGTATTCCGCTTCCTTGTAGATCCCATGATCACGCTTTGCTTGCCTTCTCCACTCACAGCTCCTCCATTCAAAATATAAACGTATCACATGCGAGATTTGGAATCATCCTTGTCGGTGTGAAAACTAGCGTCGACGTAACCTTTTACGACAAGCTGTTCATCACCCCCATAGACTAAGAACATTTCTTTAGTCCTATTTAGGTACTTTAGGATGTTCTTCACGGCTGTCCAGTGTTCCACTCCTGGATCACTTTGATATCTGCTCGTCAAACTAAGAGAATTGGACACATCCGGTCTAGTACACAGCATGGCATACATGATGGAACCTATGGCCGAGGCATAATGCACTTTGCTCATAGCTTCCCTATCATTTACCGTAGCTGGATACTGAGCCTTGCTCAATATCTTACCTGACAACATAGGAACTGAACCTTTCTTTGCCTTATCCATTCTGAACCTTTTCAGAACTTTGTCTAGGTATGTACTCGCTTAAAGCTATCGGTATTTTGTCTATCTCTATAGATTTTGATGCCCAATATATAAGCAGCTTCACCTAGGTCTTTCACTGAAAAACACTTGTTCAAATAACTCTTCACATCGTTAAGCATGTTGATGTCATTTCCGATAATCAATATGTCATCCACATATAGTACCAGAAACGTCACCGAGCTCCCACTCACTTTCTTGTAGATGCAAGCTTCGTAGCAATTTGGAACAAATCCAAAGCTCTTGATCACTTGATCAAAACGAAGGTTCCAACTCCGAGATGCTTGCTTCAGTCCATAAATGGAACGCTGAAGTTTGCACACTTAATCAGCATCCTTAGGATCGACAAAACCTTCGGGTTGCATCATATACAACTCTTCATCAATGTTGCCATTGAGGAACGCAGTCTTGACATCCA
Source organism: Avena longiglumis (assembly GCA_030063025.1). Taxonomy (NCBI): domain Eukaryota; kingdom Viridiplantae; phylum Streptophyta; class Magnoliopsida; order Poales; family Poaceae; genus Avena; species Avena longiglumis. The sequence continues at coordinate 182,683,895 of CP125974.1, read as the reverse complement.
TCTGCCATATTTCATAATCATGAAACGCCGCAATTGCTAATAAAATCCGAATGGACTTAAACATCGCTACGGGAGAGAAAGTCTCATCGTAGTCAACACCTTGAACTTGTCGAAAACCTTTCGCGACAAGCTGTGCTTTATAGACGGTAACATTACCATCCGTGTCCGTTTTCTTCTTGAATATCCATTTGCACTCAACGGCCTTTCGGTTGCTAGGAGGGTCCACCAAAGTCCATACTTGGTTTTCGCTCATGGATCCCAATTCGGATTTCATGGCTTCCAGCCATTTCTCAGAGTCTGGGCTCATTATCGCTTCCTCATAGTTCGTAGGTTCACTGTCTTCTACTAACAAGACAGTCAAGACAGGGTTGCCGTACCACTCAGGAGGGGCACGCGACCTTGTCGACCTGCGACGTTCAGTAGCAGCATCGTCCGAAGCTTCATGATCCTTGTCATTAGCTTCCTCTATTGTTGGTGCAGGCGGCACTGGAACAATTTCAGTTGCTGCGCTACTCTCCAATTCAAGAGAAGGTTCAATAACCTCGTCTAGCTCTACTTTCCTCCCACTCACTTCTTTCGAGAGAAACTCCTTCTCAAGAAAGGAACCGTTCTTTGCGACAAACACTTTGCCTTCGGTTCTGTGATAGAAGGTATACCCAATAGTTTCCTTAGGGTATCCTATGAAGACGCATTGTTAGACCCCTCCTTTATAGAGGATAGGATCCCTGTGATTGCAATGCTAGTCCCTGGATCAATGCTAGCATCCACAGTTTAAGATGAAGTACACAGATACAAAGGTCGTTTATTACATTCATTCCAGAGATAAACATAGTCTTTTACAACTCAGGGCCATAGGCCTAATACAAGAGTTTTTAGGAATAAGTAAATAAACACAAGTCTTCATCTTCATGTGCCGAGCAAGCATGTTGAGTGTAGACTCATGTCTCCTACTCATCATCGGAGTAACCTGCAACATCACAAGTTACAGCCACAGAGGGTCAATACTTTGGAATAGTATTGGCAAGTGATACCTTAGTATATTTTAAGTGGTCTATAGTTCTATATGCATTTGGCTAGTGTAGCTTGGCTTGCTTTGCTTAAAATTAAGTTTTACTTATTAGTTGAAATTGCTAAGTTTTCTTTGTCAAAACATTCCCAAGGAAACCATCAATAGACTTTGAGGTCCTTCACCCTTGTTCACCCACAAGTTTTTATTTAGAAGTTGGAGTGATGAGATTCTTGTGGCTTCCATGTCTTGATGCTCAAGTGTCCATTTCCTTGGACAAGGCTAAGTACTTAGGTTTTCCATCTGCAGAGGATGTGCACTTTCCCCACGGACTTGGTTTCCCAAGAGACCTTCAGAAGCCTTTCCTTAGTCAAATGGACGTTCCATCCTATCATCCCATCTACCACCAACTGTCCATATGACTAAGTTCTAGCATCCTATATGATCATGGCAGAGCCCATTTTGCCAAGTGGTTGCTGTAAGCTTTCTCCACACTTGGCCTCCAAACCTCTTCTTTGGGTGGCATTCCACAAGTGTGATACACAACCCAAGTCCATGGCCTTGTGTAACCACTCAACATAACCCATACATTCCATTCCACCCAGGAGGTTTATTTAACTTAGTAGTTTTATTAAGAAAATATAAGTCTCTTGACTTAGAATATTTTATCATATAGTATATATATAGATGTTCACCACCCTTGTTTGCTATAAGCTAGGCTAAGCAAGTATGGCAACTTATCTTAGGAATAATTCCCTAACAATGCTAGTAGACTACATAGGATTTCCCACCTTTCCATTAGACAAAATATTATGCAAAAGTATAAATAAATATCTAATGCTAGTTCAAAAACATAGGACAAATATATATTCATGCAAATATCACTTGCCTTGGTAGTGTGGGGAGTAGCACTCTTCACAATCACAATCAAAATCAGAATCTACACAAGAATTCAAAACATACAATTATACACCTTTAAATATAACCAAAATAATATGAATGCATGCATGCAAGAATTTACCATGTACTAAATTTTGAAAAATTCTACCAAGTGTGTGTACATGACTACTGAAGCATAACATGTCACAAGTTTGTCCAATAAACCTATTTGTCCAAACAAAATTTTATAAAGATATTTTTATATCTAAAATGGCCCCAAACTTGTTCCACAAATAAAACATTTTTAACTGTTACTATATGCTAAATAAAAGGTATATTCTGTTAGGCCTTGTCTCACTGATCTCAACGATATAAAGTTTGCAAAAATCCAACGTGTAGTTTGAAAGTTATAAACATTTGAAGTTTGAATCTAATTCAGGTTTTGAATTGCTTTTAATATAAACTTTGCCGCAGCGTCGGCTGTGATTGGCGCGTCGCTTCGGTTGGATCACGCTCTGCCGCAGGATTTTAAACAGATCGTGCGCAGATCGCTGCATCGCCGGGATTAAGTGAGTCTATCCTAGCGCCGGATCAAGATCCAGCGGCGAGCAAGCGACCATGCTCTGGCGGCGCTGGCGTTGGTTGGCGGCGGCGTCTCTCTGCGGCCGGCGTTCTGAACCATTCCGGATGCAAGGATGCTTACCAGATCCGAAGGCGTCTTTGGAACTCGACGTGGTACTCGTTTGCGAAGGCGCCGGAGATGGGCTCGGACCTCGTCGGAGTTTAAATCTGGCGTCAGGCGAGGGTTGTCGGAGTTGCCGCCGATGTTCTGCGTCGCCTGAGCACGAACCAATGGGTTTAGAGGATGCGCAGGACAACTACGAACACGCTCGGGTGAATAAGAAAACAGGGGGCGCTCGAAACTTACTGGGATTGCTCGCCGGAGTTCGCGAAAATGTCAGCCACGGTCAGTTGTTGTCGTTGGCGAGGTTCCTCGGCGTGCTAAGCCAAAATGGGGACACTGTCAGATGCGCACGATGACGAGGATCCTATGCGTATCAACCAGAGGGCAAGGGGTGGTGTTTTACTTACGGAGAGGGGTCGCCGGAGTTCGTGAAGAAGATGGTGGCGGCGATCGTCGGCGTGCCAACGCTTAGGGGTCATGCGAAGACAAACGGCGAGTGTCAGAAGATGCGTATGAGTTCACTGAATAAGATAGGGTGAATGGGAGACAGAAGGGAACTCGAAGCTCACCGGAATTGATCGTCGGAGGGGGCTCTGTCAGCGGCGACTCGCGGAGGTTTGAGGGCAGCCTGGGGGCGTGAGTGTGCGATTGACTGGGGGAAAATGACCGTGGGGTGATGGGGATCTTATAGCCTGGGAGTCGACAAGAAACGCCTGCGTTTAATGGCCCAATTAAGCCGCGCCATCACCGGCCATCACTGCTCCTGCGACGTGGTCGCGGGCGGGAGTTTGGGGAAGACGATGCCAGCAGATAGGGCTTCGTCCAGAACGCGCTAAGTGAATGTGGGGTCCGTCTGTCGGCCTGCGTCAAGGCGTGAGAGGAGGAAAAGAAGTGCCCGGGTGGGCTTGCTGGGCTGGATTAGTTGCTGGGCCAGATCCTGGCCGCATGGCCTTTTCCATTTCTTTGCCCTTTTCTTTTTCTGTTTCCTATTTTCTGAATTGATTTTGATATGAATTCAAATCCTTTTTAATTTCAAACAATTTTGGGGATCTTTGTAGGGTTTTGTGGTTTCAAAAAGCAGTCATTTAACCAAGTGGTTACCCTGTAAGGTTTGGTCAAGCTTGGGTTTCAAAAATAAACAGAGATTTTGCTATGGTTTGCATATATTTGGATTTAGGGTTTTGAAATCATTTCTAAACTTTGAATTTTGGTTAAAAGCTTCACATAAACATTCCAACAATGGAATCAAGTAAACAAGTACCTAGTCTTCCAAATTTTCAAAGTGTGATGGTCATTTTGGAATCAATTGTCCACATGAAATCACAGACTCAACTTCTGTTTTCTAAGTGATTTTTGATAAACCCTAAATGAATGAATGATGCACAGATGATATGAAGGAGTTTTGAAACTATGATTTTTGGGATGTTACACGCATTTCTCCGCTTTGGGTTCGAGCTTGTACGGCATCAACTTCTTGACGTAAGCTTCGCATCCCCAAACTTTAAGAAACGACAACTTAGGTTTAGCACCAAACCATAGTTCATATGGTGTTGTCTCAACAGATTTAGATGGAGCCCTATTTAAAGTGAATGCAGCGGTTTCTAATGCATAACCCCAAAATGATAACGGCAAATCAGTAAGAGACATCATTGATCGGACCATATCTAATAGGGTTCGATTCAGTGCTCGACACACCATTGCGTTGTGGTGTTCCGGGTGGCGTGAGTTGTGAAACGATTCCACTTGCTTTAAGATGCGTGAGAAAATCATAACTCAAATATTCACCTCCACGATCGGATCGTAGAAACTTAATCTTTCTGTTATGATGGTTCTCCACTTCATTCTAAAATTCCTTGAAATTTTCAAATGTTTGATTTATGTTTCATTAAATAGATATACCCATATCTACTTAAGTCATCGGTAAAAGTGAGGAAATAGCGATATCCACCGTGTCGAAATACTCATCGGTCCGCATACATCGGTATGTATGATTTCCAACAAGTCCGTTGCTCGCTCCATCATACCGAGAACGGGTTTTGATCATCTTGCCCATGAGGCATGGTTCGCATGTGTCAAATGATTCAAAATCAAGAGACTCCAAAAGTCCATCGAATGGAGTTTCTTCATGCTTTACACCAATATGACCTAGACAGCGATGCCACAAATAAGTAGTATTATCACTATCTACTTTGCATCTCTTAGCCTCAATGTTATGGATGTGTGTTTCATCCCTTTCGAGATTTAGAAGAAATAAACCATTCACAAGAGGTGCATGACCATAAAAGATGTTACTCATATAAATAGAACAACCATTATTCTCTGATTTAAATGAATAACCGTCTTGCAATAAACACGATCCGGAAATGATGTTCATGCTCAACGCAGGCACATAATAACATTTATTAAGGTTTAAAACTAATCCCGAAGGTAAAACTAAGGAGAGCGTGCCGACGGCCATCACATCAACTCTTGATCCGTTGCCAACGCAAGATCGTCACCTCATCCCTCGCAGCCGCCGTCTATTCCGTAGCTCTGTTTGAGTTACAAATATTAGCAACCGAACCGGTATCAAATACCCGGCACTACAACGAGGGCTAGTAAGGAAAACATCAATAACATGTATATCAAATATACCTTTGATGGTGCCACCTTCTTGTCCGCTAAGTACTTGACGCTTGCGCTAAAGTGACCCTTGTCCTTGCAATAGAAGCACTCGGTCCGGCTTAGGACCAGACTTGAGCTTCTTCTCGAGGAGCATTAAGCTTGCCGCCTTCTTGAAGGGCTTCTTTGCTCCTTACCTTTCTTAAAGGAGGGCTTGTTGACCATCAACACATGATTATCCTTCTTGATGTCCACCTCCGAGCCTTGACTTTGCGAAGAGCTCGGTGATATGTCGATGGAACCAATCTGATTATGAGTCACTACAAAACTTTTGTAGCCGGGAGGAGTGATTGCAGAACCTGTCAATCTTGAGCTCCTCGAATCGTGCATTCCAGCTTGCTCAAGCGTTGAGTGTAGCCCGTCATCTTTATGGCGTGCTCACTAACGGAACTCCCTTCCTCCATCTTGCGTTAAAGAACTTCTCGGAGATCTCATATCTCTCGACGGGCTGAGTCAAAACATGGTTTTCAGCCTCGAGAATCTCAAAGGGCCCGGGATACTCTTCAAAACGATTTTGAAGCTCGGTTCCATAGCAAACAACATGGTGCTTTTAATCACACCATAATCATCTTTTGCTGACGATACAGCTTTCTCATCGGTAGCGCGATTGCAGGGGGTCACCTAACGCTTTCCCAAGGACATAGTCCTCTTGTCCGCCAGACAGGATGATTCTTATATTGCGGAACCAATTGGTGAAGTTAGACCCATTGTTTCTAAGCTTTTCTTTCTCAGCAAAAACGTTGAAGTTGAAGTTGGACTTGGCCATGTGATCTACAGTATTTGTAAGTGCAATTTAGACTATGTTCATGATAAATAGTTCAACTTAATCAAATTACTAGATGAACTCCCACTAAATTCAACATCCCTCAAGTTGTTTAGTGAACACGATCCAAATTCACCACACCTAATCCGATCATCACGAGAAGAGATGTGGTTTCAATGGTGGACAACAAAGTGTCGATCATATCATTCATATGACTCATGCTTAACCTTTCGGTTCTTGTGTTCCGAGTCCATGTCTGTACATGCTAGGCTCGTCAAGCTAGACCCAAGTATTTCCGCGTGTGCAAAACTGGCTTGCACGTTGTATGTGAGCGAGAGTCTATAGCACCCGATAATCACGTGATGCTTGGACACGAACTTTATAGCGGTGCATACTTGAGAACACAGTTTTTATCTTGATCTTTAAGTGAGGAATCATCTTATAATGCTACCGTCACGATCTAAGAATAATAAGATACATAAAAGGATAAACATCCCATGCATATAACTTTATGTGACATAGTATAGCAAATCTTCGCAAGAATGATCTCCATCTTGTGCGTTCAAAGATGATCTCCATCACTCCACCATGATTGCCTCCACCACGAATAGCAACTACAACTATTGCTAACTACTTAGCGATAAAGTAAAGCTATTACATGGCGTATAAGAAGTTGACTCGCAGTCATACACAATTATAAAGACAACCATATGGCTCCTGCGGTTGTGTACTCATCGACATGCAAGTCGTGAAACATTACAAAACATGATCATCGCATACAATATACACATCACATCTTGGGCCATACCATATCACAGAAAACACTCCTGCAAAAACAAGTTAGACGCCTACTTTGTTGTTGCATGTTTTACGTGGCTTATGGGAGTAGATGCTAAGAACGATTCTTACTACGGAAAGCCACAACGGTGATATTATGGTTGCCAAACTCCGTGTTAATCCTATGACAACTATAGTGAGAGAACCGACATCCACCATCCGCATGTGTGGAACAAGCCACACGTCAAGTGCGGAGCCGGTCTCGCGAACGACGTCGCGTAAGGTTGGCCTGGACCGCTTCAATCTCACTATCCCGCGTCATAATAAGAACACAAACAAGAGGCTTGCAACAGAAAACATCAACGCCCGCAACAACCATGTTGCGTTCTACTCGTGAAACACATCTACGCATAGATCTAGCTCTGATACCACTTAAGGGTTTCGCGGCATAGTAAATCAAAATTTTCTACGGATGCGAACAGAGGGAAAGCCAAGATCTAATCTAGGAGATGCAATCAACGAGAGAGATTGGATTAGATCTTCATACCCTTGAAGATTCGCATAGCGGAACGTTCGTCGGAACGTGGGTGATGTAGTCGTACTCGCTTCTCCTCCTCGGGATCCGATCCGATCTAGCACCACAAGTGGCGGTGCCTCCGTGAGATGCACACGTGCAGCACCTCGACGTCTCCTCCTTCCTTGGACCAGCAAGTAAGGTGGAGAGATATATTGGATCTACAACACGACGGCGTGGTGTATATGGTGGAGAATTTCTGCTGCAGGGCTTCGCCTACAAACAGTCGGGAGGGAGAGAGGAAGGCAGCGGGGCAACTAGGGTTGGAGGCAAGGTGTAGGGGTGAGGGGGCGCACCAGCCCTCTATATATAGAGGGGGGCGGCCAGCCCTTGCCCCTCCTCCAAGCCTTGGGCCGGCGGCCAAGGGAGGGAGGAGGGGGGGCAAGGACTCTCCCCTCTTCAAGAAACCCGATCTCTAGTTTAAACGATTTTAAACCCCATAGGATCGGCTGGGCCCTATGGGGCCTTGTGCCCCTGGCCCAATGCGGCCAGGACACTCCCTCATAGGCCCATGCCCCCTCCCGGAAGGTGGGGCCACGTTGGTCCCCTTCCGGAAGGTTCTAGAAGCTTCCGGTACAATACCGATTAACCCGGAACAATTCCGAACTCCAAAAACTGCACTGCCTTATATGAATCTTATTCTCCGGAACACTCCGGAACCTCTCGTGATGTCCCGGATCCCATCCGAGACTCCGAACAAAAACTCATAAACCAATTATCCAATCTATCCTAGCGTCAAGACACGTTAAGTGTGTGACCCTGCGGGTTCGAGAATATGCAGACATGATCTTCTATCAATAATCAACAGCGGGGTCTGGGCACCCATATTGACTCCCACACATTCATCGATGATCATATCGGATGAACCACGATGCCAGGATTCAATCAATCCCATATATATATATTCCCTTCGTCTCGCGATATTTTACTTGCCCGAGATTCGATCGTCGGTACCGTCATACCTAGTTCAATCTCGTTCACAGCAAGTACTTTACTCGTTCCGTAATCCGATATCACTTTGTGATTAACTCCTTAACCACATGCTTGCAAGCGGTGTTTATATCGATTACCGAGTGGGCCCGAAGTATATCTCTCCGACTTGGGAGGGACAAATCCCATCTCGATACATACAACCCAATGAGATTTTCCGATCACCTGAGAGACACCTTTATGATCACCCTCTCATAGGATGACATTTGATGACCTCAAAGCTTTCTTCCGATACCAGGGAGTTGCATTATCTCATGGTCTAAGGAATACAATATTTGACATAGGAAAAGCTTCGCAAAGATGAACACGATGATACGATCTTATTGCTTCACTTAGTTTGGGTCTGTCCATCATATCATTCTCCAATGATATGATCTCATTATCAATTGACAACTCATGTCTATGGTTAGGAAACCTTAACCATCATTGATCAATAAGCTAGTCCATAGAGGCGTACTAGGGACACGGTGTTGTTCACAAACCACACAAGTATTAAAGTTTCCGCTTAATACAATTCTAGCATGGAATATAAACTTTATCATGAACAAGAATTATAACAATAACATCTTTATTATTGCCTCTAGGGCATAATTCCAACAAATATGACCAAGTCGCCTTTTTAAGGTTTACCCGAGAGCGTGACAGACTTGTTGGAACTCATACATACTGATGTATGTGGACCAATGAGCACGACAGCCAGAGGAGGATATCATTACTTCATTACTTTTACTGATGATTTCAGTAGATATGGTTATGTCTACTTGATGAGGCATAAGTCTGAAACTTTTGAAAAGTTCAAGGAGTTTTAGAGTGAAATAGAGAATCAACGTGGCAAGAAAATAAAGGCCTTGCGATCTGATCGTGGAGGTGAATATTTGAGTCACGAGTTTAGCGATCATCTTAAGAGTTGCGGAATTGTTCCACAACTTACGCCGCCCGGAACGCCTCAAAGGAACGGGGTCTCCGAACGGCGTAATCGAACTTTGTTGGACATGGTTCGATCGATGATGAGCCAGTCGGATTTGCCATTGTCATTTTGGGGTTACGCTCTAGAAACGGCGGCTTTCACACTTAATAGGGTACCATATAAATCCGTAGTTAATACACCATATGAGATGTGGACTGGAAAGAATCCCAGTTTGTATTTTCTAAAGATTTGGGGTTGTGATGCATTTGTCAAGCGACTTCAGTCGGACAAGCTAACACCCAAATCGGATAAGTGCATTTTCGTGGGATATCCGAGGGAAAACTTAGGGTATTACTTCTACAACCGAGAAGAGGGCAAAGTGTTTGTCGCTCGTAGTGGTGTTTTCCTAGAGAAAGAGTTTCTCACAAAGGGAACAAGTGGAAGGTCGGTGCGACTTGAAGAAGTTCAAAATGAGCCAGTTGGGGATGCTTCTACGAGTGATGCTATTGTAGCAGAACAAGTTGAGGAACCCGTGGCAACAAAAGCACCACAACCACGAAGGTCGGCGAGGCTCCACGAAGCGCGAGAATTATTATTGTTAGACAATGATGAGCCTACGACCTATGTAGAAGCGATGGTGGACCCAGACTCTGAGAAATGGCTGATCGCCATGAGATCCGAGATAGAGTCCATGGGAGACAATCAAGTTTGGAACTTGGTTGACTTGCCTGATGGTTTTAAAGCCATCGAGTGCAAATGGATCTATAAGAAGAAGATTGATATGGATGGAAATGTTCACATCCATAAAGCTCGACTTGTTGCAAAAGGTTTTCGACAAGTTCAAGGAGTTGAATATGACGAGACTTTCTTGCTCGTAGCGATGCTTAAATCTATATGGATAATTCTAGCCATTGCTGCACATTTCGACTATGAAATATGGAAGATGGATGTCAAGACAGCTTTCCTAAATGGAATCCTAACTGAGGACGTGTATATGATGCAGCCCGAAGGTTTTGTCGATCCAAACAATGCTGGAAAGGTATGCAAACTTCTGAAGTCCATTTATGGGCTGAAGCAAGCATCTCGGAGTTGGAACATTCGATTTGATGAAGTTGTAAAGGAGTTTGGCTTCATCAAAAACGAACAAGAACCTTGTGTTTACAAGAAGGAAAGTGGAAGAGCACTGGTATTTCTAATCTTATATGTAGATGACATATTGCTGATTGGAAATGACATTCCTATGCTCGAGTCTGTTAAGACCTCATTGAAAAATAGTTTTTCGATGAAGGACTTAGGAGAAGCGGCATATATTCTAGGCATCAAGATCTATAGAGATAGATCAAGAAGGATAATTGGATTAAGCCAGAGTACATACATTGACAAAGTGTTGAAACGTTTCAGCATGGAAGAGGCTAAGAAGGTGTTCTTGCCCATGTCTCACGGCATTAAACTCAGCAAGACTCAGTGTCCTTCTACTATTGATGAGCGTGAGAGCATGATTAGGGTTCCATATGGTTCGGCTATTGGATCCATCATGTATGCAATGATATGTACTCGCCCAGATGTTTCCTATGCTCTAAGTGTTATGAGCAGATACCAGGCTGATCCAGGTGAAGGTCACTGGACAGCGGTAAAGAATATCCTTAAGTACTTAAGAAGGACTAAGGATGTGTTCCTAGTTTATGGAGGTGAGGATGAACTCAGTGTAAAGGGTTACACAGATGCGAGTTACCTTAACGACTGAGATGATTCAAAATCGCAATCAGGTTATGTGTTTGTATTGAATGGTGGTGCTGTGAGCTGGAAAAGTTCCAATCAAGATACGGTGACCTCCTCTTCAACAGAAGCTGAATATATTGTTGCCTAGGGGGCCGTAAAGGAAGCTATTTGGATTAGGAATTTCCTGATCGCTCTCGGTGTGGTTCAGGGCGCGTCCAATCCCTTGGACGTTTATTGTGACAATAATGGTGTTATTGCACAAGCCATGGAACCTAGACAGCACCAGAAGAACAAACATATTCGCATGCATTACCATCAGATTCGTGAGTTCGTTGAGGATGGTAGTGTCATGATATGCAAAATACATACAGACTCAAATGTTGCTGATCCATTGACTAAGCCTCTCCCGCAGCCCGCGCATGAAGCGCACACAAGAGCAATTGGTATTAGATGCATTTTAGATTGACTCTAGTGCAAGTGGGAGACTGAAGGAAATATGCCCTAGAGGCAATCATAGAGATGATTATATTTCATATGTATCCATGAGTTATTGTAATGTTCCTTGAATATCCATGTCAGGCAACTTGTATTGATTGGCAATTATGTGAATTGTTTGTGAAACTCTTTACTTGTATGGTTATTTAATAGTTGTCCCTAGTCGGAGTTCATGTGAGGACACACATGAATATTAGACTAGCACATCGATTGGTTGATGACTATGTTTCGCAAGTCATAGATATGGAGATGTCAAACCAATGATGTGGACACATGTTATGAACATGGGGTTAGACTTGTAGGGGTTCGTAGCATGGAAAACAAAAAATTTATACCGCATGAACACACAATCAAGATCTAATCTATGATCAAGCCAAGATCTATCTACTAGATTGTAGCAATGAGTCGATAGAATACTAACCCTCGAAGATCCAAAGCGGTTAACGAGAGAAGATTCTCGTGGGTGATGTAGTCGTACACTTGCCGATCTCAAGATCGCGTAGACGATCCTTCCGGCGCTGCGTTCCGGTAGCGCTTCCTTGATCGGTCACACGTTGGTACTTTCGAAGACCTTCCTCTCCCTTGTTCCAGCAGGCAACGGAGGTTGTATCACTCTCCTCGCGATTCCGGCAGCACGACGGCGTGGTACTGGAAGTAGAGGGGAGATCTCGCAGGGCTTTGCCTTAAGCCGGAGCGAGTATGGTGGACTATGAGAGAGGCCTTGGTGATCTAGGGTTTAGAGGGCACAAAGGGAGGGTGTGGCCGGCGGCTAGGGCTTGGGGAAGCCCCAAGTCACTGAGTTGGAGGGGAAACCCTAGGCGGCGGCTGCACTTGGAGGTGTAGGCGCGCAGGAGCTAGGGTTTTTAGGTGTAGGGAGAGGGGGCGCCCTACCCCTCCTTATATAGGAGGGGAGAGGCGGTTTGGGGAGGAGGGAGTCCTCCTCCAACTCCTCCTCATGGCCGGCGGGTGGGAGGGAGTGGGACTTCCTCCCCAAGTAGGTTTCCTACTCTCCCTCCACCAAGCAAACTTGAGATTTGACTTTTTCAAATTGGCGTTTGACTTTCAAACTTCGATTTGATTTCTTCTCTTTATTTTGCCCAGCCAAGTGACCCAGTACATGATGCAACCATTCCACATTGTCATGACACATCCATGTACCCTTCCCCTTCGGAGTGCCAGACCTTTGTAACATCCCTAAAATCATGTTTCAAACTTATGCATATCATCCATGCATCCATGATCATATGTTTTTCATGTCAAACAAAACACTTCAAAAACAGGAGCATATGAGCTCATTATTTTATGTAATCAGCATTTGAACCAAATGCTACTCTTTAATAGAGATTGTTGTTCATGAAACCAAACTTTGTTGTCTTATTGATCCCAGGTTGTTTTGCTAGATTGCCAAGGTTTAAACCAAAATTTCAAAGCAAATACAATTTGAAAACCAATTTCAAAACCAATATTAAACAAGTGCTATGACACTGTTTATTTTATTTTATTCCAAATGACCAAGCCAATTCAAAGTGACCACTTGATTTTATGCCCAGAAGTGTGAATGTTGCACCCTACAAAATCCTGAAAAAGTTTGAATTCAAAAGCTTTTGAAACCATTTGAAATTCATTCCAGAAAATCAAACAGAAAAAGAAAAAGAGAAAGGAAATAGAAAAGGGCCGTCGCCAGACTTCTAGCCCAACAACGGATCCAGCCCATTTAGCCCACACGGGTCCCCTCTCTCTCTCTTACACTCGCAGACGCACCCACAGAGTCGCTGACGCCAGGACCCCACCCCCTCTCTGTTTTATTCGCTGACAAGTGGACCCGTGACCACGTCGTCGTCTTCGTCAATCACGCGCGCATGCGACGCTCACGCCGCCGTTACTCGCCGCAGTCACTGCCACGTTGATTCCCATTGATTCCGCGAGTAACTCCACGCCTAGCTCCGGCTATATAAACCTCTCCCCCACGCGACCATTTCCCCTCACTTAGCACCACCTCTCCGCCACCAGGCTGCCCGCAATCAACATCACGCCGCCGCAGACAGAGCTCACTCCGGTGATCGATTCCGGTGAGCCCCGTGCGCCCCTTCCCCTCTGGTTCATACGAGCCGCTTCGCAACTTCTTTGCGCACCTCCTGACCCCACTGATTTGTCCTGTACTGCCCCAGGTCGTCGGTTCCGTTCGACACCGCAAGCACCTGACAACAACCTTAACTCCGGCAACCAAATTCGGTGAGTCCCTTGTTCCCCTTCACCTCTGAATCACACGAGGATGTTTGCCCCTACCTTGTGCATCACATGAAGCCATTGGTTTGTGCTAGGGAGACCAGGAACGTCGCCAACGTCACCGTCCACTCAAACCCGACGTCGCCCGCAACTCCGACGAGCTCCCTCAGCCACTACAGCGCGCCCCTTGACCAGCCATCGCCACCTTGAGCATCAGCATCGCACGGCGAGCTCGCTAAGCCCCTTCCCCCTCTCCCGCGCGACCTAGAACGCCGGTAGCAGTTCTGACAGAGGCGCCGCCGCCAGTCGCCGCCGCTACCGCCGCTCGACTTTGGTCAAAGCAACAGCCGTCGTTAGATCTGCATCGTAGGGATTAGATTAGAACGGGGACGAACCGTTTTCTTTAGATCTGGCGCGTTGGATCTAACTTGATCCGACGGCGCGGAAGCGTGATCCTGAGTGAAACGGTACCGGCCAATAGGATAGCGCCGCGTGGCAGTAGTTTAGATTTAAAACAGAATTTGAATCTGACTATTGTTCAAATTTATTTTGGCTATAACTTTTGATCCCCACGTTAGAATTTGACAAATTTTATACCGTTGGAATCAAGAGAGCAATCTCTTTCTGATTATGCAATGTGTTTAATGTTTAGCTTCTGTTAAAAAGGTTTTATTTGCAGAAACTTGTGTAGGACTAATTAGAGTTTATGAAATGTTTAGGAAATAATTTAGGGTATAAATATTGGTTGTTTGACAAGTTTTTAACTTTTTAGTGAATCAGTACTGTTTACTTTCTTGGTTTATTTTTAAAAATCATCATATACCATCTTGCATGCATGCATATATTTTTGATTGTATATGTTTTGTGTGTAATTTGTTGCTACCATTCTTTGTGTAGATTTTGGTGCTAGTGATTGTGATTGTGAGGAGTGCTACTCTCCCAACTACCAAGGCAAGTGGTACTCATGAATATTTTTATCCTATGTTTTCTACTAAGCATTAGAAATATTTTGTTAGACTTGCATGCTATTATTTTGCTTATATGCCATGTTGGGAAATCCTAGTAGTTGTATAAATGCTAGGGAAATTCTAAGTTAAGTTACTATCTATGCCATGCTTAGCCTAGCTAGTAGCAACCAAGGGTTGGTGAAATATATACATGCTATGATGAAAATATTTCTAAGTCCTTTGGACTTGTGTTTTGCCTAATAAAACAACTAAGTTAATGAAACACCTGGGTGGAATGGAAGGAAAGGTTTATGTTGAGTGGTTACACAAGGCCCATTTCTATGGTTTACCTTGTGTATCTCACTTGTGGTAAGCCACCCAAGAACAAAGAGATTTTAGAGGCCAAGTGTTAAGAAGCTTCTAGTGCAGCCACTTGGCAATATGGGCTCTGCCTGGACCATATAGGTTGCTAGAACTTAGCCATTTGGACAGTTGGTGGTAGTGGGAATGATAGGTTGGAGCGCGTCCATTTGGTCTAAGGGAAGGCTTCTGAAAGGTCCTGTCTTGGTGAAACCAAGTCTGGTGGGGAAAGTGCACAACCTCTGCAGATGGAAAAAATCTAAGTACTTAGCCAAGTCCATGACAATGGACAACTTGAGCATCAAGGCATGGAAGCTATCAAGAATCTCCTCATCCCAATTTCTAAATAAAATCTTGTGGGTGAACAAGGGTGAAGGACCTCAATGTCTATTGGTGGTTCCTTGGGAAAAATTTTGACAAAGAAAAACTTAGTGATTTCAACTAATAGGAAAAATCTATTTTGAGCAAAGCAAGCCAAGCTACACTTAGCCAAATTACATATAGTATCTAGTCCACTTAAAATTTCCTAAGGTATCACTTGCCAATACTATTCCAAAGTATTGACCCACTGTGGCTGTAACTTGTGATGTTGTAGGTTACTCTGATGAGGATTAGGTGTCATGAGTCTACACTCAACTTGTTTGCCTGTGGCACATGAAGATGAAGACTTTTATTTATTTACTTATTCAAACTCTTGTATTAGGCCTGTGGCCTTGGAGTTGTAAAGACTATGTTTATCTCTGGAATGGCTGTAATAAATGACCTTTGTATCTGTGTACTTCATCTTAAACTGTGGATGCTAGCATTGATCCAGGGACTAGCATTGCAATCACAGGGATACTTTTCCTTTATAAAGGAGGGATCTTACAGATGGTATCAGAGCACTGTGTTGCCTGTAGGATTATGACTCTAGGATTGGAAACCACTAAGGAAAATTTTTCAGCAACTTCTACACTTGACTATTCTTCTCGTAAAATTTTCTAATCTTCTTCCTCATCTCTATTTGTAGATGAACTCCATCAACGAAGCCGTAAGGAAAGGACCAATCATGACAATGACTTTGGAGTGTGAGACAGAATTCCCCAAGGCTCTCAAGGACCTCATGGTTGCTTTAGAGATACAAGGTGCAGCTGTGTACAAAGGTTTTCCTGTGATGGATGAAGGAGTGGAATACTGGTGGGTGCAACTTCACTTGTATAAAAACAAGGAAGACAACCACCAGGAGAAAGGATTCTGCATGTTCACCAATTCAGTGGTGCACACTACATTCTTTGAATCAGCAAAGGATGCAGCTTGGAAGACCATCAAAGAACTTGGTGATAGATTCAAGTGCAGAATGCTCAACCTCCAAAATGATCTAAAGAAAGAGAAGGAACATACCCAAGAGTTGGAAGCTACCAACCAAACCTTAAGAGGAGACATTATAGACTTAGTGATGGAGTCATGTGAGCAAGATAGGCTGATTGCTTCTAGAAACATTGTGTTAGCCAACAGATCCAGTGAGATAGGATTGTAAGCGTACTTCGTTAGTTGGACCACCACTTATCACCTTATTTTCCCAAAATGTGACTTTATAATAAGTTGAACCTTGGTTGTTGTAATGGTTTCATGTATGCCATGACTTGTGTGTTTTATCTTAAATTGTGTTGTTCTAACTTTTCTATCTTATAAATAGATGCCTACTGTTACCATCAGCACTGTTGAGGAGTTCCAGGTTACCCGCTTTGGTCCTCGTATTGTTGAGCTTACTACTTTGCTCAATCTTCCTCTTCCTACCATCATGGTGCTTCCCCTCACCAAGTTTGAGAGGAAGGACCTCTGGGGCTTCAAGGTCAACCAGCCCGGACGCCAGACAGAGCCTACCACGGAGGCCATTGTCTTCAAGCTCATGCACGATGACAAGGAGAGAGGCCTTGAGGTAGTCATGCAGGATCTGATAGGACGTCTGCTAGGGAGACACTCCCGACAGGTTAGAGCTACCCACTTCCACGTCTTCGGAAGACGTGGTGAGGATGGAGAGTCCATCGACTTCGAGGATGTTTCGAGGGACGCAGCAGAGCCGATTCGCCTGTACCTCCAGGACTTAGAGTCTCTCATTAGGCACGTGGACACTGACAGGTCCAACGTCATGCTCAACAATGACGAGCTCCAGGTGCAGCTTCGCGAGAAGGACAAGCTCTTCGCGGAGCAAGACGAGATAGTCAAGGAAATGGAGGCGAAGTTCGAGAGCTAGGACAGAAAGTTCAGGAGTCAGGAGAAGCGTGTACAGGATAGGAACAATAAGATCCGGGACATGACTGAAGAACTGCAGTCCAAGGACTTTGAGCTCGAGCAACAGCAGACGGTGATTGAGAGGCTTCGCTCCCAGAAGAGGGCTCTCAAGGCCAAGATAGAGACCTTGACCACTAGTGTCGAGGAATACAAGACCGCGATGGAGAACGCAGGTCTTACCTTTGTCGAGGAGGAGATTGATGCCGAGGAGTAGATTTGACTACTCATTTATCATTTGTTATCGTACTTGTTATTTGAGAACTTGTTATTTGACCATCCAACATGTGGATGGCTTGCCACTTGTGTGTTTTACCTTGCGAACTTGTTATCTTGTTGTTGAATCTTTATCATTGTGTTGCATGCCTTGTGTTTGCTTATGTGATGTAATGTGCATAAAAGCATCTACGGGTATCTCATTCTTATCTTTATTGAACAAACCACAGATGCCTCCCCGTCGTGCAAACCCCAACCCCAATAACAACAACAACAACGTCACTCCAGAAATGCAGCAAATGATGACCGCTCAAACACAGCTAATGCAGATGATGACGACGTTCATCCAGAACCAAAACAACAACAATAACAATAATAATAATAACAACAACAACAACCCACCGGGTTTTGATATGCTTACCAGGTTCTTGAGATTAAGGCCAGCAAAGTTCTCAGGAACGACTGATCCAATGGTGGCCAATGATTGGCTACGCTCAGTGAACAAGGACTTGGTAACCGTGGGCCGTACGGATGCTGAAAAGGTCAGATTTGCAGCACATCTGCTGGAAGGACCAGCCGCCACTTGGTGGGACAACTTCCAGATCACCACTCCCATAGAAGATGTGACATGGGCTATCTTTGAGGATGGCTTTCGCACTGCTCATATCTCATCTGGAGTGATGAGTCTGAAAAAGAAAGAGTTCCATAATCTGAAGCAGCGCCACCGCAGCGTGGCTAAATATATTGAGGAGTTTAATAATCTGGCGCGTTATGCACCGGATGAAGTGGACACCGATGCTAAGAGAAAGGAAAAATTTCTTGAAGGCTTGAATGATGAGCTGAATCTGCAGTTGGCTGTGGCCTATGTTCCCACTTATCAGTCTCTCTGTGACAAGGCTGCTATTTTGGAGAACAAAATGAAGCAAGTTGAAAGCAGGAAGAGAAAGCACTCAGACAAGCACAGCTCGGGATCGTCTCACAAACGTTCCCATTATGATGACAGTGGAAGCTCAGGATCCCACAAGCATGGGAAATTCAACAAGCACCACAACCACAACCGTCATGACAACAAGCATCACCGTAGTCATGACAATGACAAGTACAAGAACCACAAGGGTGGATACAAGAGCCACCACAGTGGTAATGGAAGTGGAAGCCAGCCTGTCAAGAAAGACATAAGTCAGGTTGAATGCTTCAATTGCAAGAAGATGGGGCATTATGCAAATGAATGCCCACAAAAGAAAGTTGAAGGACCCAACAAGCCCAACCCTTTTCAGAAGGGACAGGTGAACCACATCAGTGTGGAGGAAGTCTATGAGGAGCCTGATGCTGTTGCTGGTAAGTTCAGACTCAATTGTATTCCAACATTTGTTATTTTTGATACTAGAGCATCGCATTCATTCATATCAAAAGCATTTGTTGATAGAAATGGGTTTCCAACTGAAAACATTGGGTGTCCAATAAAAGTTAGTTCTCCGGGTGGAGATATGATAGTAAGTCTTGGATGCCGGGATCTAGTAATAGAGTTTGGAAAGCATAAATTTCCAGTGAGTCTGATAATCCTAGATTCCCAAGGACTGGACGTAATATTGGGAATGGATTGGATGGCTAAGTATGAAGGAGTACTAGATTGTGCTAATCATACTGTTGCACTCACAACCCCGGAAAGAAAGCAGATTAAATTCAAGTCCAACTTTGAATCAAAAGGAAGTAAGCTAAATTCTCTTAAGGGGGTTAGCATGGACAGTGTGCCAATTGTGAGTGAGTATCCGGACGTGTTTCCGGAAGAATTGCCGGGAATGCCACCAGATAGAGATGTGGAGTTTCTTATAGATTTGGTACAGGGTCTAGACCAATAGCAAAGAGACCATATAAAATGTTAGTTGATGAACTGAAAGAACTCAAGAAACAACTTGGAGAACAGCTACAGAAAGGATTTATTCAACCAAGTTATTCATCTTGGGGAGCCCCAGTTTTGTTCGTGGAAAAGAAAGATAGAAGTCAAAGGTTATGCATAGATTACCATTCACTCAACAAGGTAACTATCAAGAACAAATACCCTTTGCCTAGAATCAATGATTTTTTTGATCAACTAGAAGGAGCTTCTGTGTTCTCAAAGATTGATCTCCGGTCAGGCTATTTTCAACTCAAGATAAGAGAACAAGACATACCTAAGACAGCGTTCACTACAAGGTATGGATTGTATGAGTATACTATAATGCCATTTGGTTTGACTAATGCTCCGGCATACTTCATGAATATGATGAACAAGGTGTTCATGGAATTCCTTGACAAGTTTGTTGTCGTTTTCATCGATGACATCTTAGTCTACTCCAAGAGCAAATAAGAGCATGAAGGACATTTGCATTTGATACTTGAGAAGTTAAGAGAGCATACACTTTATGCCAAATTCAGCAAGTGTGAGTTCTGGTTGGATGAAGTTGGTTTTCTAGGACATGTTATGGCAAAGGATGGTGTAGCAGTTGATCCTGCTAAAGTTTCAGCTGTGACTTAATGGGAATCTCCCAAGTCTATGAAAGAAGTTCGTAGTTTCCTTGGCTTAGCAGGTTACTACAGAAGGTTCATTGAAAATTTCTCCAAGGGAGCTAAACCTATGACTGAATTGTTAAAGAAAGACAAGAATTTTGCTTGGTCTGAAGGTTGTGAACTCAGCTTTCAGGAATTGAAGAAGAGACTTGTGACAGCACCAGTCTTATGTTTGCCAGATTTGGAAAAAGATTTCCAAGTATATTTTGATGCATCTCATCAGGGTTTGGGTGCAGTACTTATGCAAGACGGTAAAGTTGTGGCCTATGCCTCGAGACAACTCAAAACTCATGAAGTGAACTATCCTACTCATGATTTAGAGTTAGCCTCTGTTGGCCATGCACTCAAAACATGGAGACACTATCTTTTGGGAAAGCGTTGTGAAGTGTTCACAGATCACAAAAGTTTGAAGTATATCTTCACCCAGAAGGAAATTAATATGAGACAAAGAAGATGGCTAGAACTTATCAAGGACTATGACCTAAGTTTGCAATAACACCCCGGTAAAGCAAATGTCGTAGCAGATGCTCTAAGTCGTAAGGTTTTTGTGAATGGCCTTACCAAAGGAGAATTGCCAGATGATCTGTGTACCCAATTTAGAAAACTCAGATTGGAGATTGTGCCTGAAGGACATATCATGTCTTTGGATGTTCAACCCACTTTGATGGACAAGATCAAAGAAGCTCAGAAGATTGATAAAGAAATCGAAGAGATTAAAGAAAAGACTGGCAAAGGAAAATCCAAAGGGTTCCATGAAGACGAACATGGTACTTTATGGCATGGGAAACGTATCTGTGTTCCACAAGATCCGGAGCTGCGGAAACTGATTTTGCAAGAAGCACACAACTCTCCATATTCCATTCATCCGGGTAACACCAAAATGTACATGGACATGAAAGAAAGATTTTGGTGGAATAATCTCAAGAAGGACATCGCCGAACATATTTCTTTGTGTGATGTGTGTAGTAGAGTGAAAGCGGAACATCAGAAACCAGCAGGTTTGCTTCAACCACTACCTATTCCTGATTGGAAGTGGGACAAGATTGGTATGGATTTCATTATCGGATTACCAAGGACCAAGTCAGGATATGATTCTATTTGGGTAGTAGTGGATCGCCTAACTAAAGTGGCTCATTTCATACCCGTGAAGACAACATATACAAGTGCTAAGTTAGCTAGAATCTACATGAGTAGAATTGTATGTCTATATGGAGTGCCCAAGAGTATTGTGTCTGATAGGGGAACTCAATTCACTTCCCATTTTTGGAGACAGTTACATGAGTCATTGGGAACGAGGTTGGAATTCAGTACTGCTTTTCATCCTCAAACTGATGGACAAACGGAAAGGACTAATCAGATTCTCGAAGACATGTTGAGGGCATGTGCCCCAGACTATGGAGCCAGTTGGGATGAAAGTCTGCCTTACACAGAATTTTCTTACAACAACAGCTATCAAACCAGTATTGAGATGGCACCATTTGAGTTTCTCTACGGAAGAAAGTGTACCACCCCATTGTTATGGAATGGTGTGGGAGAAAGAAGTTTATTCGGACCAGATCTTATCAAGGAAGCCGAAGAGAAGGTCAAGTTGGTTAAGGACAGGTTGAAGATAGCACAGTCCCGACAGAAAAGCTATGCAGATCCTAAGCGTAGAGAAGTCACCTACGAAGTTGGTGATAGAGCTTATCTTAGAGTGTCACCACTTCGTGGAGTGAAGAGATTCGGAGTCAAAGGAAAATTGGCACCAAGATATGTTGGGCCATTCAAGATTCTGAGTCGCAAAGGAGAAGTTGCCTATGAAATTGAACTACCGGAATCTCTGTCAGCTGTCCATAATGTGTTTCATGTGAGTCAACTTAAGAAATGTCATCCAGAAATGGAAGAAACTTCTTTGAAGGATACTATACCTTTGGAGGAGGTTCAACTGGAAAGTGATCTCACTTATGAAGAGAAACCTATCAAGATTCTTGAGACTGCAGAAAGAGTCACACGGACTAAGACTATCAAGTTCTGCAAAGTGCAGTGGAATCATCATTTCGAAGAGGAAGCAACATGGGAAAGAGAAGATGATCTTCGGAAAGACCACCGTCACCTATTTGCTAGCCAATCCAAATCTCGAGGGCGAGATTCACCTTAAGGGGGTTAGATTTGTAACATCCCTAAAATCATGTTTCAAACTTATGCATATCATCCATGCATCCATGATCATATGTTTTTCATTTCAAACAAAACACTTCAAAAACATGAGCATATGAGCTCATTATTTTATGTAATCAGCATTTGAAACAAATGCTACACTTTAATAGAGATTGTTGTTCATGAAACCAAACTTTGTTGTCTTATTGATCCCAGGTTGTTTTGCTAGATTGCCAAGGTTTAAACCAAAATTTCAAAGCAAATACAATTTGAAAACCAATTTCAAAACCAATATTAAACAAGTGCTATGACACTGTTTATTTTATTTTATTCCAAATGACCAAGCCAATTCAAAGTGACCACTTGATTTTATGCCCAGAAGTGTGAATGTTGCACCCTACAAAATCCTGGAAAAAGTTTGAATTCAAAAGCTTTTGAAACCATTTGAAATTCATTCCAGAAAATCAAAACAGAAAAAGAAAAAGAGAAAGGAAATAGAAAAGGGCCGTCGCCAGACTTCTAGCCCAACAACGGATCCAGACCATTTAGCCCACCTGGGTCCCCTCTCTCTCTCTTACACTCGCAGAAGCACCCACAGAGTCGCTGACGCTAGGACCCCACCCCCTCTCTGTTTTATTCGCTGACAAGTGGACCCGTGACCATGTCGTCGTCTTCATCAATCACACGCGCCTGCGACGCTCACACCGCCGTTACTCACCGCAGTCACTGCCGTGTTGATTCCCATTGATTCCGCGAGTAACTCCACGCCCATCTCCGGCTATATAAACCTCTCCCCCTCGCGACCATTTCCCCTCACTTAGCACCACCTCTCCTCCACCAGGCTGCCCGCAATCAACCTCACGCCGCCGCAGACAGAGCTCACTCCGGGTATCGATTCCAGTGAGCCCCGTGCGCCCCTTCCCCTCTGGTTCATACGAGCCGCTTCGCAACTTCTTTGCGCACCTCCTGACCCAACTGATTTGTCCTGTACTGCCCCAGGTCGTCGGTTCTGTTCGACACCGCAAGCACCCGACGACAACCTCAACTCTGGTGACCAAATTCAGTGAGTCCCTTGTTCCCCTTCACTTCTGACTCACACGAGGATGTTCGCCACTACCTTGTGCATCACCTGAAGCCATTGGTTTGTGCTAGGGAGACCAGGAACGTCTCCAACGTCGCCGTCCACTCAAACCCGACGCCGCCCGCAACTCCGACGAGCTCCCTCAGCCACTACAGCGCGCCCCTTGACCAGCCATCGCCACCTTGAGCATCAACATCGCACGGCGAGCTCGGTAAGCCCCTTCCCCCTCTCCCGCGCGACCTAGAACGCCGGTAGCAGTTCTGACAGAGGCGCCGCCGCCAGTCGCCGCCGCTAGCGCCGCTCGACTTTGGTCAAAGCAACAGCCGTCGTTAGATCTGCATCGTAGGGATTAGATTAGAACAGGGACGAACCGTTTTCTTTAGATCTGGCGCGTTGGATCTAACTTGATCCAACGACGCGGAAGCGTGATCCTGAGTGAAACGGTACCGGCCAATAGGATAGCGACGCGTGGCAGTAGTTTAGATTTAAAACATAATTTGAATCTGATTATTGTTCAAATTTGTTTTGGCTATAACTTTTGATCCCCACGTTAGAATTTGACAAATTTTATACCGTTGGAATCAGGAGAGCAAGCTCTTTCTGATTATGCAATGTGTTTAATGTTTATCTTCTGTTAAAAAGGTTTTATTTGCAGAAACTTGTGTAGGACTAATTAGAGTTTATGAAATGTTTAGGAAATAATTTAGGGTATAAATATTGGTTGTTTGACAAGTTTTTAACTTGTTAGTGAATCAGTACTGTTTACTTGCTTGGTTGATTTTTAGAAATCATCATATACCATCTTGCATGCATGCATATATTTTTGATTGTATATGTTTTGTGTGTAATTTGTTGCTACCAATCTTTGTGTAGATTTTGGTGCTAGTGATTGTGATTGTGAGGAGTGCTACTCTCCCAACTACAAAGGAAAGTGGTACTCATGAATATTTTTATCCTATGTTTTCTACTAAGCATTAGAATTTTTTTGTTAGACTTGGATGCTATTATGTTGCTTATATGCCATGTTAGGAAATCCTAGTAGTTTTAGAAATGCTAGGGAAATTCTAAGTTAAGTTACTATCTATGCCATGCTTAGCCTAGCTAGTAGCAACCAAGGGTTGGTGAAATATATACATGCTATGATGAAAATATTTCTAAGTCCTTTGGACTTGTGTTTTGCCTAATAAAACAAGTAAGTTAATGAAACACCTGGGTGGAATGGAAGGAAAGGTTTATGTTGAGTGGTTACACAAGGCCCATTTCTATGGTTTACCTTGTGTATCTCACTTGTGGTAAGCCACCCAGGAACAAAGAGATTTTAGAGGCCAAGTGTTAAGAAGCTTCTAGTGCAGCCACTTGGCAATATGGGCTCTGCCTGGACCATATAGGTTGCTAAAACTTAGCCATTTGGAAAGTTGGTGGTAGTGGGAATGATAGGTTGGAGAGCGTCCATTTGGTCTAAGGAAACACTTGAAGGTCATCTTGGTGAAACCAAGTGCACAACCTCTGCAGATGGAAAAAATCTAAGTACTTAGCCAAGTCCATGGCAATGGACAACTTTACCATCAAGGCATGGAAGCTATCAAGAATCTCCTCATCCCAATTTCTAAATAAAATCTTGTGGGTGAACAAGGGTTAAGGACCTCAATGTCTATTGGTGGTTCCTTGGGAAAATTTTTGACAAAGAAAAACTTAGTGACTTCAACTAATAGGAAAAATCTATTTTGAGCAAAGCAAGCCAAGCTACACTTAGCCAAATTGCATATAGTATCTAGTCCACTTAAAATTTACTAAGGTATCACTTGCCAATACTACTCCAAAGTATTGACCCACTGTGGCTGTAACTTGTGATGTTGCAGGTTACTCTGATGAGGATTAGGTGTCATGAGTCTACACTCAAAATGTTTGCCTGTGGCACATGAAGATGAAGACTTTTATTTATTTACTTATTCAAACTCTTGTATTAGGCCTGTGGCCTTGGAGTTGTAAAGACTATGTTTATCTCTGGAATGGTTGTAATAAATGACCTTTGTATCTGTGTACTTCTGTAAGGTTCCCAACCTTTAATAAGGTAGAGTCCCCTATGTTTACAATGCTAGTCCCTGGATCAATAGCTAGCATCCACAGTTAAGATGTAATATCAAGAAACAAAGGTCATAATACAACTTTATAACCAGGAATAACATAATTTATTACATCTTACATAGCTCATTTGGCTACTACATTACATTGCAGCAGAAATACTATAAGCATGGGGTCCTTCATCTTCAAAGTGCCACAGGCAAACATGTTGGTTGTAGACTTGTAATCCTAATCATTAAACTTCACTAATATCAATCAAACCTGCAACATAACAAGTTACAGCCACAAGGGTCAATACATTTGAATTGTATTGGCAAGTGATACTATGGTAGTATAGTGGAGTCTATCATCTATATGCATTTGGCTAAGTGGAGCTTAGGCTTGCATTGGTAAAAATAGATTTTTCCTTATCATTTGAAAACACTAAGTTTTTGCTTTGACAAAATCTTTTTCCCAAGGAAATCTCCCAATAAAAATTGGTGATCCCTTCAACCCTGGTTCACCCACAAGTTGTTAACTTTAGAAATTTGGATGATGAGATTCTTGATAGCTTCCATGTCTTGATGCTCAAATTGTCCTTTACCAGGGACATGGCTAAGTACTTAGATTTTACACTCTGCAGAGGTGGTGCACTTTCCCCACAAGACTTGGTTTCACCAAGACAAGATCTTTCAGAAGCCTGCCCTTAGACCAAAATGGACGCACTCCAACCTATCAAACCCTACCACCAACTGTCCATATGGCTAAGTTCTTGCAACCTATATGATCCAGGCAGAGCCCATAATGCCAGGTGGTTGCACTTGAAGCTTCTCAACATTTGACATCTCAAATCTCTTTGTTCCTGGGTGGCAATCCACAAGTGTGATACACAAGGTAAACCATAGACATGGGCCTTGTGTAACCACTCAACCAAAAACCAGCAAGCAATTACCATTCCACCCAGGTGTTTCATTAACTTAGTTGTTTTATTAAACAAAAACACAAGTCCTCAGACTTAGAAATTTTTCCATAGTATGAATATATATATATATTCCACCCTTGTTTTCTATTAGCTAAGCTAAGCATGATAGTAGTAGGATTCTTAACTTAGGAAATTCTACTAAGGTTTTCATCTACTAGGTTTTCCCATAGCATGGTTTATACTTAGCAAAATTCCATGCAAGTTTTACTTAGAAAAATCACTAATGCATAGTGAAAGAAATGGGACAAAAGTATGAAGCATCACTTGCCTTTTTGGTAGAGTATAAGTTCACTCCTTGTCCTTGCTACAATCACACTCTTCAAGTCACTACAATTCAATCAAGCAAGGCACAAGTTCAATCTACCATTCAAGCAATTCATCACATAAAATCATACAAACAAGATAATGCATGCAAGCATGCCAAGCTTTGTTTTATTTGAAAAAGTGGTTTCTAATGGGTCATAAACATTTTAAAACACCTATTGGTCATTTTATAAAGTGGCAAAAAGTCATTTTCAAGGGATTTAACTTCCTAAACCATTTTCAAAACAAAGTATCATTTTATATGGTGTAGAAATGTTTTTAATAAGTCATTAATCTATAGGGATCACAAAATATGTTTTCAAACCACAAAACTTTGTGTTTATGGTCAGAGAGTTTAAAGCAAAACTTTTCCCAAAAGTTTTCTTCCAAAACCATTTTTAATAAATAAACTATATTTTTATTTGTCTAGAAATGGTTTTAAATCAAAGAATCATTCTTTTGTTTCACCAAATACATTTTTGAAACCACAAAGTGTTTCCTATGGTTAGTAGGTTCAAATCACTCCATTTTCAAAAGATTTTATCCCCAAATCATTTTTGAACAATTTCAACAATCTAAACAAGCATACAAAAGTTTCTGCAAAAACAACCATTTTACCAGAAGTTTTTTATTAAAAAAATTGCATGGTTGTCTAGGGCTTGCTCCACTGATTCCATTGATATAAAGTTTGCAAAAATTGGACGTGTGGTTTAAAAGTTGTGAAATTTACAAAATCACATATCTAATAGATCAATTATGTTCTAATTCAACTCATTAGAGACACGTGGCGTGTTTCTATTTGCCCGTAACGATTCGGTTGGATCAGCAATTCAGACCGTAGGATTAAACTAACATCGCACGGCGCAGATCGATCGATACCCCTTCGGCTAAGATTCTATCGCGTCCTTTGGATCCAAATCCGACGGCGTGCAGCACGCTTGCCAACTAGTGGCGACGCTGGCGGCGGCGCTCTGGCGGCAGCGCTCAGACGAGGTCATCGCCGGTGATACAGGACGCAAGGGAGAGGAGGAGAAGGCTCACCGTGTTTGCAACGTCGTGGGGAAGCTCAAGGCGGTTGTCTTTGCTGGAGGGGCGCACGGAGCTGCTGTCAATCGCTCACCGGAGTCTGCACAGCGTCGGGCACGCTCTGGTCGACGTTGGGGGCAAGGCTACAAGGCACAGGAGAGCGAGGTAAGGGGTCCGTTAGACGCGCGAGGGAGAGGGGAACCTGCGTGTGTCAACGAGAGGGAAAGGGGCAGACGGAAACTACCTGGGGCACTCGCCGGAGTTGAAACAGAAGGTGGCGGCGCTTGGAGTCGCCGTTGCCGAGGCTCAGGGGCACGCGTGAGCGAGCTGCGGATGCAAAAAGATGCGCCAGGGCCTGGGGAACTTGCCTCTGTGCTCGGGGAGGCAAGGGGTGGCACGAGGCTGCCGGAATTCGGTTGCGAGCTCGTCGGAGCAGGGCGGGGTCTAGGCGCTAATTGGAGCGGCCTGGGGGAGTATAGGTTCTGGCGACAAAGGGGAAATGGAGAGGGGGAGGGGGCGGTTAAGTGAGCTAGGTTACCGTGCGGAATCAGCGCTGCAATTATGTGAATTTACTCGGGGATTTGATTGACAGAGAACGACAGCGAGGAGGAAGAACGAGTCCGCGGTTGAAGATGCTGACGAGGCAGGTGGGGCCGCCTGGCAGCGAGAGAGAGGAGGGGTGTGATGGGGTCCATCTGTCAGCGGCCTCGTGGGTTCAAATGCGGGTGTGAATCGTTTTCTGCGGGAGAGGGAGGAGCTGGGCTGCTGGGCTTAGTGGGCCAGGTTGGGTTGGGCCGTCCTTGCTCTATTTTTTTCTGTTCTGAATCTTTTTCTTTTTCCAATTCAATTTCTGTTTTGAAATTCAAACAATCAATTCAAACAACCAAATCAAAACAACTTCCACCAAACTTTGTATTGAGTTTTGGTCCTGTTTAACAACACAAAACCAAGTCCTAAAAACAAAATAATAATCTTATTCTTTTTAGGATCTATTTAATAATTAAATAAAATAGACCTTAATTAATAATTCAAATAGGTTTTGATTCATTTAATAAAATCTCCAAATATTATCAAAACCAAATCAGTAGGTTTTATTTGAAAATATAAAATACTTGGAAAACTTGTTTAAGATAATTTAACAAGTTTTGATGTTTAATTAAAATGGTAAAACCTTTTATTTAAATAAAATTGGATATTAAATCCATATTATTTTATTTAAATAAACCTTTACCATTTTTATCAAAAAAAAATGTTTTATTTCAAAAGCTTGGCCAAGGTTTAATTTGGCTCTATAAAATAATCCTTATTTATATTTCTACCCTTTTCATTTGAAAACTAAATCTTTTATTAAAAGATCCAAAAATAGTAATTTTAAATATTTTTAATTTTATTGTTTATTTATCTTTTTAAATCCCTTTAGGATTTTATTTGATCCAAATAGGTTTTGAAAGATTCCAATTGGATTCAAAAAGTTTCTTCTCACCTTGAAAATCAACAAAATTTTATTTTATTCATTTATTTTTCACATAACAAGATTTGGAAAATCTTGGGATGTGACAGGCTACCACCCTTAAAATAAATCTCGTCCCGAGATTTGGGGAGGCTAGGGGTTACAAGTTCGCTCAAAAGCATCTTAGGGTAATACCACCCTTAAAAATTTTCCAACTAGATTACATCTTGTCTTATTGGGGTCTTGGTGTAACTTTCCTGGACAGAAGTTTGCATAGTGGCCTAGTTCCTTGCATTTGAAACATGTGATAAGGTTGAGGTCTTTAGGGGGATTCTCTGGACAATATGATGCATAATGTCCTAACTCTTTGGAGTGTTTGCACATCACTTGGCTAATATCCTTCCTCATCTTGGGTTTCATTAGCTTTTGTTTGTCTTCTTGGCTCTTCTTCTTTTCTGGCCATTCACTGGCATAATGTCCCATCTATTTGCAATTGTAACATTGCACTTGAGTAATATCCTTCTTGTTAGGGTTGGGGCATTTATTCTTCTTCTTGGGTCTCTCCAAAGCTAGGAGTGCTTCTAGTTCATGTTCTTCATATGTTATCTCATAGGTAGGAATGTCTACTGGTTTCTTTGACCTTCTATTGCTCCTTGGATAATTCATATGTCTCTTCTTTGGTCCTTTAAATTGGGTCATATTGCATGGAGGTACAAGTGGAGATTTTCCTTTGTCCTCATCCTTCTTGGTAGAAGTTGTTCCTTCATGAGGGTTTACAAACTGTTGATGCACTCCACCTTGTTTCCTTTGTTGAACTAGGGAATAGATGGGGCATTGGATAGGAACATGATTATTTCCTTCACATAGGAAGCAAGTAACTTGAGATGTGGGGCATTGGCCAGCTGAATGTTCCTCTTCACAATTGGGGCATTGATCCCCATGTTCCTTGGAAGTGTGATCCTTGTCTCCACAAATATTGCAAGCTTTGGTTCCTTCTAAAATAACATCTTTGTCATCCTTGTTGTCATAAACTCCTTTGGAAGAGTTGTCTCCAATGTTGATCATTTGAGTGGCCATCCCTTGTAATAATTGGGATTGAAGTTTCAAAATCCTTTGTATAGCTGGGTCTAATCCATTGTTGTTAGCTAAAAGCTGGGTTGCCACTTGGCTCAACTGGGTTTGGTTTGCTAGTAGTTGTTTTCTCATATTGTTCTCTTGGTTGTTGTTGTTGTCATCATCCTTGATGTTGGAGTCTCTTGGAGTAGTCATCTGTTTGGGTTGGATTGGGATTAGAATAGGCAAAATATTTCTAAGGGAATAATTCTAATCACACACATCACAATTCACACAAGGAATGTGCAAGCAATCACAAACAAACATCCCACTCAAACAACAAGTTTCAAGCATATCTTTAGGCAACCAAAAATATTTTGTTACACCACATAAGTTGGTGTGTTTGACTTAACTAAATATGGTGGTCCATCTATATGGTTCACTTGAGATCTTTCCATCTTTCTTGGTTGATTCTTCTTGAACAAAATCTTTGTATCCTTCGAGAAAATTTCTCATGTCTTTGGTCACAAAACTTCAAAGGTGATGATGGCTCCTTCTATTTGGTGTTTCCTTAGTCTCCAAATCTTGAGCAAGATTTCTTGGCTCACTTGTCCTTAGTGATATCCAAGGTTGAAGTCCTTGGTGAATATGCTGAATATGTTGAAGTCATTAGAGTTGAAGATGTTGAAGTCATTAGAGTTAAAGAAGTTGAAGTCATTAGAGTTGAAGAAGTTGAAGTCATTATAGTTGATGAAGTCCTTTGCACATGGTGAAGTCTTTGGCCATGGGGTAGGTGTGTCCATCAAGTTGAAGTAGAAGAGATGTAGAGTTGAAACCAAAATGGTGGAGGAAAGAGTTTACAAGATTGTTTGTAAATAAGTTTTTGGAACAAAAACAGCTCCTATTTTTCTAAGGGGTTTTGTCCAATCCTAGGTTTACAAATCCTACAGGCAACACAGTGCTCTGATACCATCTGTAAGGTTCCCAACCTTTAATAAGGTAGAGTCCCCTGTGTTTACAATTCTAGTCCCTGGATCAATAGCTAGCATCCACAGTTAAGATGTAATATCAAGAAACAAAGGTCATAATACAACTTTATAACCAGGAATAACATAATTTATTACATCTTACATAGCTCATTTGGCTACTACATTACATTGCAGTAGAAATACTATAAGAATGGGGTCCTTCATCTTCAAAGTGCCACAGGCAAACATGTTGGTTGTAGACTTGTAATCCTAATCATTAAACTTCACTAATATCAATCAAACCTGCAACATAACAAGTTACAGCCACAAGGGTCAATACATTTGAATTGTATTGGAAAGTGATACTATGGTAGTATAGTGGAGTCTATCATCTATATGCATTTGGCTAAGTGGAGCTTAGGCTTGCATTGCTCAAAATAGATATTTCCTTATCATTTGAAAACACTAAGTTTTTGCTTTGACAAAATCTTTTTCCCTCGGAAATCTCCCAATAAAAATTGGTGATCCCTTCAACCCTGGTTCACCCACAAGTTGTTAACTTTAGAAATTTGGATGATGAGATTCTTGATAGCTTCCATGTCTTGATGCTCAAATTGTCCTTTACCAGGGACATGGCTAAGTACTTAGATTTTACACTCTGCAGAGGTGGTGCACTTTCCCCACAAGACTTGGTTTCACCAAGACAAGATCTTTCAGAAGCCTGCCCTTAGACCAAAATGGACGCGCTCCAACCTATCAAACCCTACCACCAACTATCCATATGGCTAAGTTCTTGCAACCTATATGATCCAGGCAGAGCCCATAATGCCAGGTGGTTGCACTTGAAGCTTCTCAACATTTGACATCTCAAATATCTTTGTTCCTGGGTGGCAATCCACAAGTGTGATACACAAGGTAAACCATAGCCATGGGCCTTGTGTAACCACTCAACCAAAAACCAGCAAGCAATTACCATTCCACCCAGGTGTTTCATTAACTTAGTTGTTTTATTAAACAAAAACACAAGTCCTCAGACTTAGAAATTTTTCCATAGTATGAATATATATATATATATATTCCACCCTTGTTTTCTATTAGCTAAGATAAGCATGATAGTAGTGGGATTCTTAACTTAGGAAATTCTACTAAGGTTTTCATCTACTAGGTTTTCCCATAGCATGGTTTATACTTAGCAAAATTCCATGCAAGTTTTACTTAGAAAAATCACTAATGCATAGTGAAAGAAATGGGACAAAAGTATGAAGCATCACTTGCCTTTTTGGTAGAGTATAAGTTCACTCCTTGTCCTTGCTATAATCACACTCTTCAAGTCACTGCAATTCAATCAAGCAAGGCAAAAGTTCAATCTACCATTCAAGCAATTCATCACATAAAATCATACAAACAAGATAATGCATGCAAGCATGCCAAGCTTTGTTTTATTTGAAAAAGTGGTTTCTAATGGGTCATAAACATTTGAAAACATCTATTGGTCATTTTATAAAGTGGCAAAAAGTCATTTGCAAGGGATTTCACTTCCTAAACCATTTTCAAAACAAAGTATCATTTTATGTGGTGTAGAAATGTTTTTACTAAGGAATTAATCTATAGGGCTCACAAAATATGTTTTTAAACCACAAAACTTTGTGTTTAGGGTCAGAGAGTTTAAAGCAAAACATTTCCCAAAAGTTTTCTTCCAAAACCATTTTTAATAAATAACCTATATTTTTATTTGTCTAGAAATGGTTTTAAATCAAAGAATCATTCTTTTGTTTCACCAAATACATTTTTGAAACCACAAAGTGTTTCCTATGGTCAGTAGGTTCAAATCACTCCATTTGCAAAAGATTTTATCCCCAAATCATTTTTGAACAATTTTTACAATCTAAACAAGCATACAAAAGTTTCTGCAAAAACAACCATTTTACCAGAAGATTTTTATTAAACAAATTGCATGGTTGGCTAGGTCTTGCTCCACTGATTCCATTGATATAAAGTTTGCAAAAATTGGACTTGTGGTTTAAAAGTTGTGCAATTTACAAAATCACATATCTAATAGATCAATTTTGTTCTAATTGAACTCATCAAAGACACGTGGCGTGTTTCTATTTGCCCGTAACGATTCGGTTGGATCAGCAATTCAGACCGTAGGATTAAACTAACATCGCACGGCACAGATCGATCGATACCCCTTCGGCTAAGATTCTATCGCATCCTTTGGATCCAAATCTGACGGCGCGCAGCACGCTTGCCAACTAGTGGCGGCGCTCTGGCGGCAGCGCTCAGACGAGGTCGTCGCCGGTGATACAGGATGCAAGGGAGAGGAGGAGAAGGCTCACCGTGTTTGCAACGTCGTGGGGAAGCTCAAGGCGGTTGTCGTTGCTGGAGGGGCGCACAGAGCTGCTGTCAATCGCTCACCGGAGTCTACACAGCGTCGGGCACGCTCTGGTCGACGTTGGGGGCAAGGCTACAAGGCACAGGAGAGCGAGGTAAGGGGTCCGTTAGACGCGCGAGGGAGAGGGGAACCTGCGTGTGTCAACGAGAGGGAAAGGGGCGGACGGAAACTACCTGGGGCACTCGCCGGAGTTGAAACAGAAGGTGGCGGCGCTTGGAGTCGTTGTTGCCGAGGCTGGTAGGCGAGCGAGCCGGATGCGTAAAGATGCGCCAGGCACTGGGAACTTGCCTGTGTGCTCGGGAGGCAAGGGTGGCGCGAGGCTGCTGAATTGCCGGCAGCCTGAGCAGGGCGGGGTCTAGGCGCTAATTGGAGCGGCCTGGGGGCGTATAGGTTCTGGCGACAGAGGGGAAATGGAGAGGGGGAGGGGGCGCTTAAGTGAGCGAGGTTACCGTGCGGAATCAACGCTGCAATTATGTGAATTTACTCGGGGATTTGATTGATAGAGAACGACAGCGAGGAGGAAGAACGAGTCCGCGGTTGAAGACGTTGACGAGGCAGGTGGGTCCGCCTGGCATCGAGAGAGAGGAGGGGTGCGATGGGGTCCATCTGTCAGCGGCCTCGTGGGTTCAAATGCGGGTGTGAATCGTTTTCTGCGGGAGAGGGAGGAGCTGGGCTGCTGGGCTTAGTGGGCCAGGTTGGGTTGGGCTGTCCTTGCTCTATTTTTTCTGTTCTGAATCTTTTTCTTTTTCCAATTCAATTTCTGTTTTGAAATTCAAACAATCAATTCAAACAACCAAATCAAAACAACTTCCACCAAACTTTGTATTGAGTTTTGGTCCTGTTTAACAACACAAAACCAAGTCCTAAAAACAAAATAATAATCTTATTCTTTTTAGGATCTATTTAATAATTAAATAAAATAGACCTTAATTAATAATTCAAATAGGTTTTTATTTATTTAGTTAAATCTCCATTTTAAATCTAAATATTATCAAAACCAAATCAGTAGGTTTTATTTGAAAATATAAAATACTTGGAAAACTTGTTTAAGATAATTTAACAAGTTTTGATGTTTAATTAAAATGGTAAAACCTTTTATTTAAATAAAATTGGATATTAAATCCATATTATTTTATTTAAATAAACCTTTACTATTTTTATCAAGACAAAATGTTTTATTTCAAAAGCTTGGCCAAGGTTTAATTTGGCTCTATAAAATAATCCTTATTTATATTTCTACCCTTTTCATTTGAAAACTAAATCTTTTATTAAAAGATCCAAAATAGTAATTTTAAATATTTTTAATTTTATTGTTTATTTATCTTTTTAAATCCCTTTAGGATTTTATTTGATCCAAATAGGTTTTGAAAGTTTCCAATTGGATTCAAAAAGTTTCTTCTCACCCTGAAAATCAACAAAAATTTATTTTATTCATTTATTTTTCACATAACAAGATTTGGAAAATCTTGGGATGTGACAACTTCATCTTAAACTGTGGATGCTAGCATTGATCCAGGGACTAGCATTGCAATCACAGGGATCCTTTTCCTTTATAAAGGAGGGATCTTACAACCTTCCAGACCCTTCTAGAACATTCCTGGTGAAAACACCAGAATCATTTCCGAACTCCGAAACAGGACTTTCCTTATATGAATCTTATTCTTCGGACCATTCCGGATCTCCTCGTGATATCCCGGATCCCATCCGAGACTCCGAACAACATTCAGTATCTTTACTCATCATTCCATAACTACTCAACAACATTGAATCCTTAAGTGTGTCTCCCTACGGTTCGTGAATTATGCGGACATGACCGAGACACTTCTCCGATCAATAACCAATAGAGGAATCTAGAAATTCATATGGCTCCCACATATTTCTACGATTACTTTGCGATCGAATGAACCACTTACATACAATACCAGTTTCCCTTTGTCTCACGATAGTTCACTTATCCGAGGTTTTGATCGTCGGTATCTCTGCATACCTAGTTCAACCTCGTTATCGATAAGTACTCTTTTCTCGTTCCCGTTATATGTGATCCCTTGTGAGCCAGTCACATGCTTGCAAGCTAATTGGATGACATTCCACCGAGAGGGCCTAGAGTATATCTATCCGTCATATGGATGGACAAATCCCACTCTTGATCCATGTGCCTCAACACATACTTTCCGAACACTCAATGCCACCTTTATAGCCACCCAGTTACGGTGTGGTGTTTGATATCATCAAAGCATCCTTCCGGTGATGGTGATTAGCATGATCTCATGGTCGAAGGAATTAGGTTACTATGTATCAGAAAGCTTATAGCAAATGAACTATATTAAATGACTTGATCTTTATGCTACGCTTAACTATAGGAGTATATCCATCACATCATTCTCCTAATGATATGACCCTGTTGTTAATAACATCTCTATGTTCATGATCAGGAAACCATGATCATATATTAACCAACAAGCTAGTTTAACAAGAGGCTTTACTAGGGACTCTTTTATGTTTACAAATCACACAAGTATTAATGTTTCTGATTAATACAATTATAGCATGGTATGTAAACATTTATCATAAGCATGAAGATATGATAATAACCACTTTATTATTGCCTCTTGGGCATATCTCCAACAGTCTCCCACTTGCACTAGAGTCAATAATCTACTTTCAAACCTTTGTGTATTCAACACCTGTGGCTTTCCGGTGTTGTATGTACACGATTGCTAGTGGTCAACTAATATCTGGATCTGACACTTCTAGGTCCGTGTGTAATTGCATGTCTTTGCGTCTCTACGCATCACTCATTCTCTAATGAGATGGCTTTGTACAAATTTGGTCCTTTGGTGTGACCTTTAGTTCTGTGGGGTTAAAACATGTTGATAATATTGTCGTACAATATATCTTCATAGCATTATCCCTGCTGTGAACTACACCTAGTTTGATAACAAACTACTTGACACCAATGCCCTCTTTTGCTGCTATAATAGCAGTTATATACTTAGCCATTTTGTTGTAGTATCTGTCACAATGTCTTAACTTTGGAACTCATCCAAATTCATTATGGAACTCATATTCCATCATATTGTGCCACCCTTAGTTTAGATTGAGATAAACTTAATTTGTACTTTGTGACAAAACTAGTATCAATGTAGTACTTTTACAATGAACTAACCATCTATTTGTCACTTCTACAAAATAATATATTCTTAGTTCTTCCAAAAGATCATAAGAATATCCTTACTATCGTCTAATGATCATCTTATGAATCATTTTGGTATATGCTCATAACATTTAGAGCATAGGACATATCTGGATTTATACATATCACAGTATGATTGATATAAATACTCTTTGTGATTTCATACATCAAGTATCAATCTATACTTGAATCTTTGTTTCACTTACGAAGTGTCAATACACTTGAATATATCATCAATATTGAACTCATTCAATCCTTTCTGTGCGACAAGAACCTTTCTTGTAGTTTCTATATTGAACTCATTAAATATATCATCTATGTACTTTCGGCACAACCATATTAGCGTCTATTGATGCCAAATATTTGGGTTTTGCCTAAGTCTTTCATCGGGATGAAATTCTTAGTATGTGTTAATAAAAGATACATCATTTCCAATCAATAATATGTCTTCCACATAATGTATTAGAAATATGTCTTAGCGCTCCCACTTAATTTCTTGCAAATGCAAGCATCTTTATCGTCTCTGATGAAATTAAACTATTTTAACAGTTTCATCATAGTGAAGATTCCAACTCCGCGATGCTTACTTCAACCATTGTAGTTTGCATGTGCCTTTAGCATCCTTTGAATTAACAAAACCCTTTGGACTGTGTCATGCACATGTCCTAGGTAACCATTCTATTAGAAGAACTTGTTTTGTTTATTCAACACATAACAAAATTATATGTCTTGGTTGCTATATTAATCCGTCTAGACTAAATATCGCTTAATGAAAGATCAGATCTTGTCATAGTCTATTCTTTGAACATTGTCGTGAACTCTTTCCCGATATTCGATAATTTCATAGATGTGAAACATCCAAGTCTTTCTTTGTAGATCCAAATATGACTGTAAGGTCTTGTACCTTTCCAGAGGGTCTTTCAAGTTCAAATCTTGATCTCTCGTATATGGAACTATCACGGATTTTATGGCTTCGAGCCATTGGACGGAGTCAGGGCCCATCATCGCTTCTTTGCATGTAGTCGGATCATTATTGTCAAATAATGATTTCTCTCAAATCTTGGTATTTGATTGTTTACCCGACCTACTTGTTTCAATAGGAACTTAGATCTCTATGACCACACTCTTTGAGGCACGTGAGCCATGAGCATTGTTGCTGCCTCCGGAACACTTTTCGGCGTTGCGCAACTTTGCACATATAGCTAAGGTTCTTTTAGCCTTATCAAAGTTCTATTGCCCTCCCACTTAACTTTTCACAAAAAATTCCTTCTCAAAGAAACTTGATGTTCTAAGCGACAAACACTTTTGTCTCCAATGTTATGGAGGAATAGTTATTCGAAATAACATACAAAGACAGGTTCATCCGACTTTGGTTGCAAACATCTTTCTTATGCATAACATACCAATGTTTAAGAAAGGACAACTTGGGTTTTATCCCAAACCATAACTTTATATGGTGTCATTTCAACGGATTATGATGAAGCTCTTTTCAGTGGAAAAATAGTAGTCTCTAAAGCTTTTAATCTTTAAAATATAATGACAGTTTTATGAATTACACCTTTGATCTTACCGTGTCAAACAAGGTTTAATTACATATCTCGAACGCTCCATACTCTTATGGTGTTTCGGGAAATGCAAATCCACGGAACGATTCCTTAAATCTTAGGTATTATGCTAAACTTGTAACTCAAATATCTTCCTTTATGATCTTATCATAAACTATTTATATTCTTGTTACAATGATTTTGCACTTCATCTTGAAAATATTTGAACTTTTCAAATGTTTCATACTTCATCCTTATTAAGTAAATATTCATATATTCACTCAAATTTTTGGAGAAAGCATATGAAGTTGAAATCCATCGCTCTTGACTACACATAATGGATTTCATACAACAATATGTACAAGTTCCAATAAGCTAGTCATTCGTTTCCTTTTGGCCTATGAACGAAGTTTTAATTATCTCTAGGAAAGTTTCACAAGCGTCATTTGATGAAAAATAAAAAAGACTCCAAAATTCCATCCACATGGAGTTTCTTCATGTTTTCTTTCCAATATAATTTAAACGGCGATGTCACTTCCTAAGTGATCTTTCAATCAATTTGTCTTTCGACATTTTTAGCACTATTTTTATGGATGTGATTTCTCCAACGAGATTTGTAAATCATCCATCTTTTATGGATTACAGCAATTATTTGAACAACCCTTTTGTTCTCATAACACCTGATAAAACAAATCTTGAAGGCAAGCTTTGATGTTTAACAAGCAGCACAATAACCCTTTATTTGTTCTCGATGAACATCATCACATATTCTTTTGCTAGTTACTTAGGCCATTGTAGTTCATGAATTGTGTTGTTTCGTATGACGATTCACACCAACAAATTCAGTATCAAATACTTAAGAACCACATTGTTTAATAAGCAAATAATATAGCCATAACATGTATATCATCTATATACTTAAGCTGGACAATTCTAGTCTTTTCTTTTCTTCCATATATTTATGAGATTCTCTTTCAGTATTTCCTTTTCTGTGTGAAAGAATCTATCAACATCAATAGTGGAGCCATATACATGACACATAGTCCAAAGCGGGTATATTTAAATACCAATGTCTTTGGACTTGCACTTTGAAGTAGATCACCATCATAAAATGTTTGGTGTTATTTAAAATTCCTTTCTTTAGTAATCTCTTGGTGTAGTAAACATTTTACCTACATCAAATATTCACCCGTATCATGGAATTATCCATGATCAAGCTACTTTTAGCTTATAACGATGAATCGCGAGTATAATGTTGCTCTCCAAAACCTTTTGGAGGATTAGGACAACTGGTGTCTCCAACCTTTTGCAAATTCTCATCAAATATGAAAACATGACTTTTGCCATATTATACTCTATCATGTTGCAACCAAAACTTCGTTTCAGATATCACAATATCTTCCACACATCATGGTTTCTTAAACAACTCTTTCATATCCTAGATAACCTTGATATTAAGACAATCCTTTGAATATCAAGAATCAAGGAGACAAACATGATACTCATACACTAACACTTGGAATTGTCACTCTTGATTTAATACCAATTATTAAACTTCATGGAGTAACCGGAACTAACTGAAAGTTTGCAATAGGAATTTTAAACTTTAGATTAACACTTCAAAACAATACGATACCAGTTCGTAAAGTAACTAACCAGAATTCTATAGTTCTATCACCTCAATTATAACTAAGCGCAAGGTGGTAAACGGATGCCAATTACTACAACAATTATGCAAATTCACTTTGATTTAATTTATGATAAATAGTGTTCAACTTTTAATCATATTGCCGTTGAACTCCCACTCAAAACAATATCCCTCACATTGTTTTAGTGATCACACGAACCAAATCCACCACAACAAAACCGATCATCACGAGAGTTGATGTAGCTTCAATGGCTAACAATCAACATGTTCATCATATCTACTATATGACTCATGCTTTACCTTTCGGTGATCCGTGTTCCGAGACCATGTCTGTACATGCTAGGCTCGTCAAGATCAAACCTTAGCTTCCGCATGAGCAAATCTGGCTTGCTCACATTATATACACTCGCAGAATCTAGCACACCCGATCATCACGTGATGCTTCGAAACAACGAGCTTTAGCAACGGTGCTTACTAAGGATGAACACTTTAAAACTTGAAATTGTGTGCTTGAGGGATCATCTTATAATGCTACCGTCGTGAACTAAGCAATATAAGATGCATAAAAGGATTAACATCACATGCAATTAATAATATGTGATATGATATGGCCTTTCTCCTTGTGCTTCTGATCTCCATCTTCAAGCACGAACATGATCTCCATCATCACCGGTATGGCGTCAAGGTCAATGGCGCCGCTTCATGGTTGTCATCCACCAGCATCAACTATTACAACTACTTTGAATATTAGACACGCGGGTCTTAACGGAATTTAAAAGACAACCATATGGCTCCTGCCGGTTGCCAACTTACAATAAGGAACATTGCATACATCATATATAATGACAATCGTGGCCATATCACATCAAGGCACACCCCTGCAAAACAAAGTTAGACGCCTCTAATTTTCTTTGCATGTTTTACGTGGTTTGGGGCTTTCAATAAGTGTCGTTCTAACTTACGAACAAGAACCACAACATTGATACTGGTATTGTCAATCACCCGTTGTAAATTGAATCTTAACTATGTTGGGAGAAATAGGCACCCGCAAAGCCACTTATGCAATACAAGTTGCATGTCAAGTGTGGAGCAAGTCTCATGAACGATGTCATGTAATGTTAGCCCGGGCCGCTTCATCCCACCATCCTGCAAGATGCAAAGTACACAAGAAGCAATCGACAACAAAAGCATCAACGCCCACAATGACCATTGTGTTCTACTCGTGCAACAGATCTACATATAGACACGGCTCTGATACCACTGTAGGGGTTCGTAGCATGAAAAACAAAAAAATTCTACCGCATGAACACACAATCAAGATCTAATCTATGATCAAGCCAAGATCTATCTACTAGATTGTAGCAACGAGTCGATAGTTGTAAGGGTCCCAACCTTTAAATAAGGTAGAGTCCTCTGTGTTTACAATGCTAGTCCCTGGATCATTAGCTAGCATCCACAGTTTAAGATGTAATATCAAGAAACAAAGGTCATAATATAACTTTATAACCAGGAATAACATAATTTTATTACATCTTACATAGCTCATTTGGCTATTACATTACATTGCAGCGGAATAACTATAAACATGGGGTCCTTCATCTTCAAAGTGCCACAGGCAGACATGTTGGTTGTAGACTTTGTAATCCTAATCATTCAATCTTCACTAAAATCAATCAAACCTGCAACATTACAAGTTACAGCCACAAGGGTCAATACATTTGAATTGTAATGGAAAGTTTCACTACTATGTTGAATATAAGTGGATCCTATCATTACATGCATATTTGGCTAAGTAGGGTTTAAGGCTCATTTGCAGAAGCAAAATTTATCCTATCTTTTCAAAATGGTTTTGGTCCTTTGTCAAATCTCCTTTTCAAAATCCTTTGAACTCCTTGGTAAATTCCCAAGTGTTTAAGTCCTTGTCAAAAATCCCTTGAGCTCCTTGGTACCCCCAAGTGCATCAAGTTTTATCAAAATCTCTTGAGCTCCTTGGTACCCCCAAGTGCATCAAGTTTTATCAAAATCTCTTGAGCTCCTTGGTACCCCCATGTGCATCAAGTCTTTGGTTGTCACTTAAAAGTTTTTCTTTTAGAAATTGGAATGTCGAGATTTCCCATAGCTTCAAGCTTTAGTTGCTCAGTATTGTCCATAACCGGGGACACGTCTAAGTACTTAGATTTTTTTTATCTTCTGCAGAAGTAGTACACTTTACCCACATGTCACAATATCATCTTGTTGCCACCAGTGGCCACTGGATTAGTACTCACCAAGATGGAGTACTGGTTGATTGAGAATGTGACGAAGTCTTTCCAGAGGGTCCTCCCATACACCATTGCTAGCTTTTCTTCAGTACCCATGTAGGATTCCAGGTCCTCATTTTCAGTAACCTGAAGACAATGCATGGGTCTTCCCAATGTAGTTGACTAAGCCAGAGCCATAAATAGCATGTGGTTGCACCCGAAAGCCACAATTGGAGAAACATGTTCAATCTCTAAGTTTCTTGGGTGGTTTTCCTTTGGAGCACAACACAAAGAGATTGCCATAGACATGGTTCCTTTTGTTGCCACCTTGTCCAAAACTCGAAGTATCCTTGTCCACCCAGGTGGTTCATTGAGTCCTTGTTTTATTATATAAAAACACAAGTCCTTTTCTCAACTTCATAAAATCTCAACATGTATCTCTTTTCAAAATATAGCATGGCTAAGCATGTAACAAATACATTGTTTTCACTAAGGAATGTATAGGGTATCCTATTAGGATTTATCATAGCATAAGTATATAAATTCTTTTCATGCATGTTTCAAAATCCACTAAGTAAAATGAAAATATAGTAGGACTTTTGATGATAGTGTCACTTGCCTTTCTTTTGGTAGGGAATCTTGGTTCACTCCTTGATCTTGCTAGTCTCACACTTTTCTAACTTCACTACAATCAATCAAGCAAGCACAATATCAACTAGCATTCCAAACCAATAATCAATCAAACAATTCACACACATAAAACAATGGGATCTAAGTCATGCATGCAAGCATGCAAAAGGTAGTTTTATTTACAAAGATGGTTTCCACTAGGCTCTAAAATTTGTAAGGTTCAAAGTGGACATTTTCCAAAGTGGCAAAGTCATTTGCAAAAAGAGTTTCATCCATAAACCATTTTTAAATCCAATCATTATTTTATGTGGTGAAATATATTTTTATCAAAGCAACAACTTTAAGTTGTTCACCAAATAAGTTGTTGTTTCTCAAAACTTGGTGTTTAGGGTCAGTAGGTTTGGTCCAAATCATTTTCCCAAAGTTTTTACTCCAAAAACATTTTCATAACAAAACCAATATTTTTATTTGGCTAGAAATGGGCTAAATCAATTAATCCATCCTAAACTTCACCAAATCCATTTTCAAAACCATGGGTTGGTTCCTAGGGTCAGTAAGTTCATCACAAACCAATTTGCAAAG
This sequence comes from Avena longiglumis, assembly GCA_030063025.1. Classification (NCBI taxonomy): domain Eukaryota; kingdom Viridiplantae; phylum Streptophyta; class Magnoliopsida; order Poales; family Poaceae; genus Avena; species Avena longiglumis. The sequence goes on along the minus strand of CP125974.1, from coordinate 182,640,583 downwards.
ATTTTAACCTTGAAAACATTTTGGAATAATTTTTCTAATCTAAACAAGCATACAAATGTTTCTACAAAAACAAACAATCTAACAGATACTATTTACTAAACAAATTGCATGGTTGGCTAGGGCTTGTTCCACTGATTCCAACGATATAAAGTTTGTAAATTTTGGACGTGTGGATCAAAAGTTATAGGGTTTTCAAAACTTCATCTAAATCTGTTTTTCAAATTCTGTTTTAAATCGAAACTGGCCATGCGTCGCGTTTTTGATTCGGCGGTACCGGTTCGCACGGATCGACTGATGCAGACCGTAGGATCTAACTTAGATCGAGCGGCGTAGAGGCATACGATACCTCTTCGTTTATATTCTATCACAGCCACACGATTTTGATCTAACGGTCATAATCAACAGGCCACTAACTGGTGGCGCTCGACGGCTGCACGCGGCGGCGACGGTCAAGTGACGGCGAAACAGGCGATGTAGGAAGCTAGAATGGAGGGGAGTATGCTCACCGTGATCGCAGAAGCCTGGGAAATATCAACGTGGAGTCGTCTTGGCAAGGGGCGCACGGGGACAGGAGGAATCGCTCACCGGAGTTTGGTCTGGCGACGGTTGCACGCGGTCGTGGTCGAGGACGGTGCTACGGTTCAAGAGAGGGCAAACAAAGAGTATGGTTAGATGCGTAAGATCAAGGTGATGACGTGTGCGTGAACGAGAAGGCCGGGTGGTCTGTTCTTACCAGGGAATTTCGCCGGAGAAGAAGGCAGACACGGCGGTGCTCAGTCGGAGTGGTTGCCGACGTTCTGGGGCGCCCGCGGTTGAATGGGAGGTACAGGGATAAGCGTCTGGGAGTGGGGAGTGTGCTCGTGTGCTCGGGGAGGCAAGTGGTGACGTGGGGTTGCTGGAATCCTCGCCGGAGCGTCGTCGGACAGTGAAGGTGTTTGAGCGAAATTCGACAGCCTGGGGGCGTGTTAGAGCGAGGCGACTGGGGGAAACCAAAGAGGAGATGCTGGCGCTTAAGAAGGCGAGATTGTTGAGCGGAATCACTGCAGCAATTAAGTGAATTTACTCGGGGTTTGATTGACAGAGAACGGCAGCGAGGTTTGGGGAGAAGAGGTCGCGGAGGGTGAGGAAGAAGACTCGGGAGTGGGGCCGTTTCGTCAGTGGAGTGAGAGAGGGAAGAAGGGGCCACCAGTCAGTTGCTCTGCGGGTTAGTTAATAGGTGGAAAACGTTTCGCAGAGGAGAGTGGGAGTGGGCTGGTACTGGGCTTAGTGGGCTTGTCGACTGGGCTGTGTCTGATTCTTATTTTTTTTCTTTCAAATTGTTTTTCCTTTTCTGTTCCTATTTTCTGTTTTGAAAATCAAACAACAAATCAAACAATCCAAACTACATCAAACATTCACCAAACAATGCAATTGAATTTGGTTCTATTTAACAACATAAACCAATTCCCAAAATAAAATAATATTTTTATTTTAGAGTCCATTTATAATTAAATAAAATGGACACTAGTTAATAAATCAAATGGGTTTTATTTTAATAAAAAGCTCCATTTGAGATCTATATATTTTCAACACCAAATCAGTAGGTTTTATTTGAAATTTTGAAACACATGGAAAACTTATTTAAAATAAATAAATAGGTTTGATATTTTAATTAAAATAGTGAAACCTTTATTTCTAATAAACTTGGATATTAAATCCTTATTAATTTCTTTTAAAATATACTATTTACTTAATTTTATCAAATAGAAATATTTTATTTCAAAGGCTTGGCCAAGTTTTAATTTGGCTTATAAAATAATTCCTTATTTAATTTCTTCCTTCTTATTTTAAAATCAAATCTTTTATTAAAAGATTTGAAAATAGTGAATCCAAATATTTTATTTTTCCTTTATTAAATGTTTATCTTTTTAAATCTCTTTAGGATTTATCTTGATCAAAATAAGTTTGAAAGTTTCCAATTGAACTCAAAAAGTTTCTTCTCACCCTGAAAATCAACAAAGTTTTATTTTATTCATTTATTTTTCACATTACAAGATTTGGAAAATCTTGGGATGTGACAGGCTACCACCCTTAAAATAAATCTCGTCCCGAGATTTGGGAAGGCTAGGGTTACAAGTAGGCTCAAAGCATCTAGGGTACTACCACCCTTAAAAATTTTCCAACTAAATTACATGTTGGCTTGCTTGGAATCTTGGGGAAACTTCTCTGGGCAAACATCTGCATTGTGTCCTTTGTTTCCATAATTGACTCATGGGCCAAGGTTGAGTTTCTCCATAGTCTTGTTCAACTTGTTCTTCATCTTTTCTGGACAGTTGCTTGCATAATGTCCTAGGTTCTTGCAATTGAAACAATGGATATCCTTGAGTTCTTTACGTGTCTCTTGTGGACAAGTTGCTACATAGTGGCCTAGCTCTTTGCAGTTGTTGCACATCACTTGGCCAATCTCCTTATTCTTCTGGTTCTCTGGGCATTCACTGGAATAGTGTCCCATTTCTTTACATTTATGACATTGCACATGGATTTTGTCCTTCTTTTGCTTTTTGGGTTTCTCCAAAGCTAGGAGTGCATCCAGTTCATGTTGTTCATATGTTATTTGATAGGTAGGAATGTCTACATGTTTCATGGGCCTTCTATTGCTCTTCACATGCCCTTTCTTTGGTCCCTTGAATTGGGTTGTTTTGTTTGGAGGTATAAGTGGACCTTTTCCTTTGTCATCAACCTTCTTGGTAGACTTGGATCCTTCTTGATGGTTTGCAATCATTTGTTGCACTCCACCTTGTTTTCTTTGTTCCACAATGGAATAGATGGGGCATTGGATAGGGACATGATTGTTTCCTTCACATAGGTTGCAAGTAGCTTGAGAGGTGGGACATTGTCCAACAGGATGTTTCTCTTCACAGTTGGGGCATTGATCTCCATGCTCCTTGGAAGTATGATCCTTGTCTCCACAAATAATGCAAGCTGGGGCTCCATCTAAAATAACATTTCTGTCGTCCCTATTGTCACTAACTCTTTTGGAATAGTTTTCCTCCATATTGATCATTTGATCTGTCACCCTAAGCATCAATTGGGCTTGAGTTTCCAAAAATCCTTGTAGTGTTGGATCTTCTCCACTGGTGTTGGCTATGAATTGAGCTGTCACTTGGTTCAACTGGTTCTGGGTTGCTATGAGCTCTTTCATGCTGTCCTCTTTGTTGTTGGTGTTGGTGTCTTCAACCTTGATGTTGGAGTCTCCTGGAGTAGTCATCTGTTTGGGTTGAATGAGGATTAGATTAGGCAAGATATTTCTAAGGAATCAATTCTAATCACACACATCACAACTCACTCAAGCAATGTGCAAGCATTTACAAACAACTTTTCACTCAAACAACAAAGTTCAAGCACATACTTAGGCTACAAAATATTTTTGTTACACCACATAGGTGTGTTTGACTTATCTAAGATTTGGTGGTCCATCTATATGGTTCACTTGTGATCTTTCCTTCCTTCTTGGTTGATTCTTCTTGCATAAGATCATGGTTTCCTTGGAAAACTCTTGGTTACAATACTTCAAGTGAAGTGAACTCCTTCTAATTTTGCGTTCCCTTAGTCTCCACATCTTGAGCAAGATTTCCTTGTCTCACTTGTAGTCCTTAGTGGTATCCAAGTTGAAAATCCTTGGGGAATATGCTGAAGATGTTGAAGTCATTAGAGTTGAAGAAGTTGAAGTCATTAGAGTTGAAGAAGTCCTTTACACATGGTGAAGTCTTGGGCCATGGGGTAGGTTTTTCCATCAAGTTGAAGTAGAAGAGATGTAGAGTTGAAGCCAAAATGGTTGAGGAAAGAGTTTACAAGATTGTTTGTGAATAAGTTTTGGAACAAAACAACTCCTATTTTTCTAAGGGGTTTTTTTCCAATCCTAGGTTTTACAAATCCTATAGGCAACACAATGCTCTGATACCATCTGTAAGGGTCCCAACCTTTAAATAAGGTAGAGTCCCCTGTGTTTACAATGCTAGTCCCTGGATCAATAGCTAGCATCCACAGTTTAAGATGTAATATCAAGAAACAAAGGTCATAATATAACTTTATAACCAGGAATAATATAATTTTATTACATCTTACATAGCTCATTTGGCTATTACATTACATTGCAGCGGAATAACTATAAACATGGGGTCCTTCATCTTCAAAGTGCCACAGGCAGACATGTTGGTTGTAGACTTTGTAATCCTAATCATTCAATCATCACTAAAATCAATCAAACCTGCAAAATTACAAATTATAGCCACAAGGGTCAATACATTTGAATTATAATGGCAAGTTTCACTACTATGTTGAATATAAGTGGATCCTATCGTTACATGCATATTTGGCTAAGTAGGGTTTAAGGCTCATTTGCAGAAGCAAAATTTATCCTATCTTTTCAAAATGGTTTTGGTCCTTTGTCAAATCTCCTTTTCAAAATCCTTTGAACTCCTTGGTAAATTCCCAAGTGTTCAAGTCCTTGTCAAAAATCCCTTGAGCTCCTTGGTACCCCCAAGTGCATCAAGTTTTATCAAAATCTCTTGAGCTCCTTGGTACCCCCAAGTGCATCAAGTTTTATCATAATCTCTTGAGCTCCTTGGTACCCCCAAGTGCATCAAGTCTTTGGTTGTCACTTAAAAGTTTTTCTTTTAGAAATTGGAATGTCGAGATTTCCCATAGCTTCAAGCTTTAGTTGCTCAGTATTGTCCATAACCGGGGACACGGCTAAGTACTTAGATTTTTTTTATCTTCTGCAGAAGTAGTACACTTTACCCACATGTCACAATCTCATCTTGTTGCCACTAGTGGCCACTGGATTAGTACTCACCAAGATGGAGTACTAGCAGATTGAGAATGTGACGAAGTCTTTCCAGAGGGTCCCCCCATACACCATTGCTAGCTTGTCTTCAGTACCCATGTAGGATTCCAGGTCCTCATTTTCAGTAACATGAAGACAATGCATGGGTGTTCCCAATGTAGTTGACTAAGCCAGAGCCATAAATAGTATGTGGTTGCACCCGAAGGCCACAATTGGAGAAACATGTTCAATCTCTAAGTTTCCTGGGTGGTTTTCCTTTGGAGCACAACACAAAGAGATTGCCATAGACATGGTTCCTTTTGTTGCCACCTTCTCCAAAACTCGAAGTATCCTTGTCCACCCAGGTGGTTCATTGAGTCCTTGTTTTATTATATAAAAACACAAGTCCTTTTCTCAACTTCATAAAATCTCAACATGTATCTCTTTTCAAAATATAGCATGGCTAAGCATGTAAAAAACTACATTGTTTTCACTAAGGAATGTATAGGGTATCCTATTAGGATTTAACATAGCATAAGTATAGAAATTCTTTTCATGCATGTTTCAAAATCCACTAAGTATAATGAAAATATAGTAGGACTTTTGATGATAGTGTCACTTGCCTTTCTTTTGGTAGGGAATGTTGGTTCACTCCTTTATCTTGCTAGTCTCACACTTTTCTAACTTCACTACAATCAATCAAGCAAACACAATATCAACTAGCATTCCAAACCAATAATCAATCAAACAATTCACACACATGAAACAATGGGATCTAAGTCATGCATGCAAGCATGCAAAAGGTAGTTTTATTTTCAAAGCTGGTTTCCACTAGGCTCTAAACTTTGTAAGGTTCAAAGTGGACATTTTCCAAAGTGGCAAAGTCATTTGCAAAAAGAGTTTCATCCATAAACCATTTTTAAATCCAATCATTATTTTATGTGGTGAAAAATATTTTTATCAAAGCAACAACTTTAAGTTGTTCACCAAATAAGTTGTTGTTTCTCAAAACTTGGTGTTTAGGGTTAGTAGGTTTGGTCCAAATCATTTTCCCAAAGTTTTTACTCCAAAAACATTTTCATAACAAAACCAATATTTTTATTTGGCTAGAAATGGGCTAAATCAATTAATCCATCCTAAACTTCACCAAATCCATTTTCAAAACCATGGGTTGGTTCCTAGGGTCAGTAAGTTCATCACAAACCAATTTTCAAAGATTTTAACCTTGAAAACATTTTGGAATAATTTTTCTAATCTAAACAAGCATACAAATGTTTCTGCAAAAACAAACAATATAACAAATACTATTTACTAAACAAATTGCATGGCTGGCTAGGGCTTGTTCCACTGATTCCAACGATATAAAGTTTGTAAATTTTGGACGTGTGGATCAAAAGTTATAGGGTTTTCAAAACTGCATCTAAATCTGTTTTTCAAATTCTGTTTTAAATCGAAACTGGCCACGCGTCGCGTTTTTGATTGGGCGGTACCGGTTCGCACAGATCGACTGATGCAGACCGTAGGATGTAACTTATATCGAGCGGCGCAGAGGCATACGATACCTCTTCGTTTATATTCTATCACAGCCACACGATTTTGATCTAACGGTCATAATCAACAGGCCACTAACTGGCGGCGCTCGACGGCTGCGCGCGGCGGTGACGGTCAGGCGACGGGGAAACTGGCGATGCAAGAAGCTAGAAGGGAGGGGAGTATGCTCCCCGTGATCGCAGATGCCTGGGAAATCTCAACGTGGAGTCGTCTTGGCAAGGGGCGCACGGGGACAAGAGGAATCGCTCACCGGAGTTAGGTCTGGCAACGGTTGCACGCGGTCGTGGTCGAGGACGGTGCTACGGTTCACGAGAGGGCAAACAAAGAGTATGGTTAGATGCGTAAGATCAAGGTGATGACGTGTGCGTGAACGAGAAGGCGTGGGGTGGTCTGTTCTTACCAGGTAATTTCGCCGGAGAAGAAGGCAGACACGACGGCGCTCAGTCGGAGTGGTTGCTGACGTTCTGGGGCGCCCGCGGTTGAATGGGAGGTACAGGGAGAAGCGTCTGGGAGTGGGGAGTGTGCTCGTGTGCTCGGGGAGGCAAGTGGTGACGTGGGGTTGCCGGAATCCTCGCCGGAGCGTCGGACGATGGCGGTGTTTGAGCGAAATGGCGACTGGGGCGTGTTAGAGTGAGGCGACTGGGGGAAACCGAAGAGGAGATGCTGGCGCTTAAGAAGGCGAGATTGTTGAGCGGAATCACTGCAGCAATTAAGTGAATTTACTCGGGGTTTGATTGACAGAGAACGGCAGCGAGGTTTGGGGAGAAGAGGTCGCGGCGGGTGAGGAAGAAGACTCGGGAGTGGGGACGTTTCGTCAGTGGAGTGAGAGAGGGAAGAAGGGGCCACCAGTCAGTTGCTCTGCGGGTTAGTTAATAGGTGGAAAATGTTTCGCAGAGGAGAGTGGGAGTGGGATGGTACTGGGCTTAGTGGGCTTGTCGACTGGGTTGTGTCTGATTCTTATTTTTTTTTCAAATTGTTTTTCCTTTTCGGTTCCTATTTTCTGTTTTGAAAATCAAACAACAAATCAAACAATCCAAACTACATCAAACATTCACCAAACAATGCAATTGAATTTGGTTCTGTTTAACAACATAAACCAATTCCCAAAATAAAATAATATTTTTATTTTAGAGTCCATTTATAATTAAATAAAATGGACACTAGTTAATAAATCAAATGGGTTTTATTTTAATAAAAAGCTCCATTTGAGATCTATATATTTTCAACACCAAATCAGTAGGTTTTATTTGAAATTTTGAAACACTTGGAAAACTTATTTAAAATAAATAAATAGGTTTGATATTTTAATTAAAATAGTGAAACCTTTATTTCTAATAAACTTGGATATTAAATCCTTATTAATTTCTTTTAAAATATACTATTTACTTAATTTTATCAAATAGAAATATTTTATTTCAAAGGCTTGGCCAAGTTTTAATTTGGCTTATAAAATAATTCCTTATTTAATTTCTTCCTTCTTATTTTAAAATCAAATCTTTTATTAAAATATTTCAAAATAGTGAATGCAAATATTTTATTTTTCCTTTATTAAATGTTTATATTTTTAAATCTCTTTAGGATTTATCTTGATCAAAATAAGTTTGAAAGTTTCCAATTGAACTCAAAAAGTTTCTTCTCACCCTGAAAATCAACAAAGTTTTATTTTATTCATTTATTTTTCACATTACAAGATTTGGAAAATCTTGGGATGTGACAATAGAATACTAACCCTCGAAGATCCAAAGCGGTTAACGAGAGCAGATTCTCGTGGGTGATGTAGTCGTACACTTGCCGATCTCAAGATCGCATAGACGATCCTTCCGGCGCTGCGTTTCAGCAGCGCTTCCACAGTCGGTCACACGTTCGGTACTCGATTAAGACCTTCCTCTCCCTTGTTCCAGCAGGCAGCACAGGTTGTAGCACTCTCCTCGCAATTCCGGCAGCACGACAGCGTGGTATCGGAAGTAGAGGGGAGATCTCGCAGGGCTTCGCCTTAAGCCGGAGCGAGTATGGTGGACTATGAGAGAGGCCTTGGTGATCTAGGGTTTAGAGGGAACCAAGGGAGGGTGTGGCCGGAGGCTAGGGCTTGGGGAAGCCCCAAGTCACCGAGTTGGAGGGGAAACCCTAGGCGGCGGCTGCACTTGGAGGTGGAGGCGCGCAGGAGCTAGGGTTTTTAGGTGTAGGGAGAGGGGGCGTCCTAACCCTCCTTATATAGGAGGGGAGAGGCGGTTTGGGGAGGAGGGAGTCCTCCTCCAACTCCTCCTCATGGCCGGCGGGTGGGAGGGAGTGGGACTTCCTCCCCAAGTAGGTTTCCTACTCTCCCTCCACCAAGCAAACTTGAGATTTGACTTTTTCAAATTGGTGTTTGACTTTCAAACTTCGATTTGATTTCTTCTCTTTATTTTGCCCAGCCAAGTGACCTAGTACATGATGCAACCATTCCACATTGTCATGACACATCCATGTACCCTTCCCTCCGAGTCTGGACCTTCCGGACTTCTTCGAACATTCCCGTGAAAACACCAGAATCATTTCCGAACTCCGAAATAGGACTTTCCTTATATGAATCTTATTCTCCGGACCATTCCGGATCTCCTCGTGATATCCCGGATCCCATCCGAGACTCCGAACAACATTCGGTCTCTTTACTCATCATTCCATAACTACTCAACAACATCGAATCCTTAAGTGTGTCTCCCTACGGTTCGTGAATTATGCGGACATGACCGAGACACTTCTCCGATCAAAAACCAATAGAGGAATCTGGAAATTGATATGGCTCCCACATATTTCTACGATTACTTTGCGATCGAATGAACCACTTACATACGATACCAATTTCCCTTTGTCTCGCGATAGTTTACTTATCCGAGGTTTTGATCGTCGGTATCTCTGCATACCTAGTTCAACCTCATTATCGATAAGTACTCTTTTCTCGTTCCCATGATATGTGATCCCTTGTGAGCCATTCACATGCTTGCAAGCTAATTGGATGACATTCCACCGAGAGGGCCCAGAGTATATCTATCTGTCATATGGATGGACAAATCCCACTCTTGATCCATGTGCCTCAACACATACTTTCCAAACACTCAATTCCACCTTTATAGCAACCCAGTTACGGTGTGGTGTTTGATGTCATCAAAGCATCCTTCCGGTGATGGTGATTAGCATGATATCATGGTCGAAGGAATTAGGTTACTATGTATTAGAAAGCTTATAGAAAATGAACTATATTAAATGGCTTGATCTTTATGCTACGCTTAACTATAGGAGTATATCCATCACATCATTCTCCTAATGATATGACCCTGTTGTTAATAACATCTCTATGTTCATGATCAGGAAACCATGATCATATATTAACCAACAAGCTAGTTTAACAAGAGGCTTTACTAGGGACTCTTTTATGTTTAAAAATCACACAAGTATTAATGTTTCCGATTAATACAATTATAACATGGTATGTAAACATTTATCATAAGCATGAAGATATGATAATAACCACTTTATTATTGCCTCTTGGGCATATCTCCAACAGGACTGTCCCAACTTGAGACTGGCAATTAGTTGCAGCTCTCTCTCTACACATCGTGTACGTTTTGTCCTTAGACCTGAGATTGTCGCATGTACTTGAGATGTGGATCGACCTACTTTGGGGCTATCAAACGCTGCACCATAACTAGGTAGTTATAAAGGTAGATTTCAGGTTTGTCCTGAAACAAGCTGCAAGGCATGGTCAATCAAGATGGGATTTGCCCCTCTCTACTTGATAGAGATATCTCTGGGCCCCTCGAGTGATCGGATCCAGAAATGCATGGTCGTGCTACATAAGGTTAAGAGTTAACCTAGTAAAGGGATTCCGAGTTACCGTATCGAGAAAGAGAGGTCAGCTTAGAGCTAGACCAAATATCGTGAGGCAAAGGGAAAGACATGTACTAAACCTTGTGATGGTTCGTCCGATATGATCTTTGTATGCGTTTAGGAGTTGGCACGTCTTGCTAGAGGCCGCTACCAACTATTGACAGAATAAGTGTATTCGTGTCATGTCTACACGTATATGAACCTATAGAGTCACACACTTAAGGGGCTGGAAGCCTAATGAGGATTAGATCCAAATTAAACCAGGCTTAGGCTACTAATGGGTTGCTAATGTAGAAGCCCACTAGGGACGCCTATATAAGAGAGGGTGGGGCGAACTGACCAGGGTTAGACCTCAGACCATTCCACCTAGCCGCCACACCTCTCGCCTATGTTGCATGGGCGGACCTAGCAGTCCAGCGTCTGACGCTTCCACCCTGTACGTGTGGATACTTCGGAGGCGCTGCATCTGTAGCGTTTGGACGAGCCGCGCAAGGGGAGCTACTCGTGGGACGAGTACAAGGAGGAGACGTGGAACGTCTGCACTGCCTCGACGCGCTTCATCAATTCCACAACTGCGCGTCTAGTGGTAATCCCGTGATCTATGACAACAGTATTCCTGGTTTACGCGGTAGAATATTTTGATTTGCGCTAGTGTAGCCTACATGTATCCCTTCAGCTACTACTGCTAAACTTCTGTGAGCAAGAACTATTTCCAGGTGTAGCTGAATTGACAACTCAGTTGTTAAGGATTCCAAGTATTCTTTGTCTGCCCTTGTGTCGAATCAATAAATTGGGTAATACTACCCTTGAAGACTGTTGTGATCCCCTATACTTGTGGGTCATCAAGACTATTTTCTTGCGTCGTTGCTGGGGAGCATAGCGTTATTTGTAAGTTCACTTGGATCTATTATTGTTCGCTACTATTCCTTTCAACATGGGGAAGTCTCGTGATGGAAAGTTTCCTATACTTGTGGGTCATCAGTGAAAACTTAGTGATTAAAGCTCTGACAAACTTGATGGCACACTTTATTTTTCTCGCCCCTAATAACCTTGAACCATTGTGTCATCTATGTTGTATATGCTTGCACTTATACGTTGGAATTAGCAAAATCGTCACGGGGAACGCTTTCAACATTGCACTTGTACTTTGTACGTAGTTGATATCATGCTTTTTTTTCTATGGATGTCATCGGTGTGAAATAAAAGGGGAGCTCGTAAGTCCATGGAGTTGTGTATTTTGTGTTAGAGAAGTGCCTGGGCCGCTAGCCTAAGCCATACCTAATCATTGTGGAAACTTGCAGCATCACCATAATGAGCAATTTGTGAAGCATCCTCAATAAAAACATATGCAAATAGCAAATAAAAAGATTGTTGAGCTGCTCATTGTCTGTTTGGCTTGTCATTTTGGTTATGGGATAGCCCCTGTACCATGTGCAAGGGGTACCCCGTTGGCGGTTCTCTATGATAAGCATGTACTTACTATGACAAGAACTTACAAGTGACTAAAGTTGAGTAGCATGAGGAGCGGCCCTCATATTCAAGGGGCATGAGATTGCCAACTTATACTTTGTCAAGCATATACTCCATTATTTGTTCACTTTAACCTTAATCACTTCAAGATGCTTATGATAGGGGCCATGAAAGCTGAAATCTAACAAGTACCATAATTTTTGGAAGCTCTTTTCGAAACTTGAAATCCCTTCTTCCCTTTATGAAGGGTCTTTCTTCCACCATTATTTTGAGTCTCCACCTTCTACCTTTAGGCACCAGTTAAGAGAGCATAGTTGCCATTCTTAGTTCTATGTCCATTGTCCCAAAACTTATTGATTGATGCATATTGTTGATATTACTTGTTCTTGTGCTATTTGTATCTAGTGACTCTTATGAACTTTCAAGGTGTCATATGCATCTGTTTGCTACTCCATGAGGGACAAGCTGAATGCCACTATGGCATGCTTTCCGTATATGAAACAAACAAACGTTTTTCAAAGCATGTTATTCATGATCTTTATTTGTAGCCTTTCATGTTGCATGCATAGTTACTTTGTCTTACTGTTAGAACTCCATCTTTCATGATCATGTTTAGAGTTCTTTCATACCAGCTTTAAATGCTTGCAAATGGTTTGATCTTGGTTTTGATGGTGCATGTCACCTCAAAAATTATTCTTTATCACTTACCTACTCGAGGGCGAGCAGGAGTTAAGCTTGGGGATGCTTGATATGTCAGAAACATATCTATATTTTTTTATGGTCCATGCTTGTTTAGTATCTACTTTGCTTTGCTTTGTCTACACTTTGAGGTGTTTTTATATGTTTTCTAGTACTAACCTATTAACAAGTTGCCGCAGTGCCAGTTGCCTATTTTCTACTGTTTTTGGTTTCCGAAAATCTAGTAAGAAAATATTCTCGGAATTGGACGGGACGAAATCCAAAGTCAATATTTCACCGAGGAGAACACAGAGTCTAGAGGAGAGACGGAGGGGAGCCATAGGGCAGCCGCACCCCCCAGGTGCGGGCCCACTCTAGGTCGTGTCTGGGCAGGGTGTAGGCCCCCTGGACGCCTCCCTGCATCGCCTCTTAGCCAATAATAAGCACCTAAGGCCTAAACCCTAAGTACTCGATCAATATTCCACGAAACCGTCTGTAGCCGCTGCCACCATCGTCCCTAGATCAGGGGGATTTGAAGCTATTACCGGCACCCTACCGGAGGGGAGATCATCCCGGAGGCCTTCTTCTTCATCATCCCAGCCTCCAGTATGAAGCGTGAGTAGTTCCACCTTGGACTACGGGTCCATGTAGTAGCTAGATGGTTGTATCTCCTCCTTTGTGCTTTCATGTCTAGATCTTGTGAGCTCCGTTCATGATCAAGATCTCATCTATTTGTAATCATGCATGTTGTGTTTGCGGGAATCCAATGGATATTGAGATTACTATGTCAGATTTATTAATGGTTTTTTCTTATTGATTCTATCATGTTTGTGTTGTTTGTGATCTTGCATGCTCTCCATTGTTAGTAGCTATATTGGCCAAGTAGTTGCTAGTGACTCCAAGATGGGGTATTTATGCTCGATAGTGGGTTCATGCCTCTACTTAATCTAAAGGAAGTGACAGAAATCTCTAAGGTTGTAGATGTGATGTTGCCACTAGGGAGAAAACAACGGTCTCTTGTTCATGGAACAAGTGGATTGTTTAGCTTACACACTTTGCTGAAAGAAGTTGTCTGTTTCTTGAAACTTAATACTGGAGGGGGTTCGAATGATAACCCAAAGGTGGACTTCTAGTCATAGATGCAGTTGGATGGCGGTCTATGTATTTTGTTGTATTTCCCAATCGAATCTCATAGGATCTTGATGTCTAGTATTGCAATGTTATGCCTTGCTCGGTCCTGTCAATTGCCATGTTGTAATTTGTTTACCCTGCATGCCATGTTTGTTTTTATAAGGAGAGCACCTCTAGTGAACTATGGACCCTGGTCCAATCTTTACCATTGATACATCTTCCACAGTTACTGATTACTTTATACAAACCACTATCATCTTCCACACCATACAGTTAATTCTTTGTTACAGCAACCAGTGAGACTGACAACCTCACTGTTCGTTGTGGCAAAGTCTTGAGTTTGTGTTGTGCAGGTTTCCAAGTTGCTTGCAACAACTTTGAGACATTTCCTTCCTCCTACTAGTTTGATAACCTTGGTTTCTTACTGAGGGAAAACTTGCTGCTGTGATACTTCACACCTTGCTCTTGGGGTTTGCCGACGAAGCGCTCTTACATCAACGAAGCGCCATCATCATGTCTCTTTTTTATAAGAAAAAAGCTTCATAGATTGCTCACTATGGTGATGCTGCAAGTTTCCACCATGATTATGCATGGCTTATGATAGCAGCCCAGGCATTTCTCTAACACACATACATAACTCCATGGACTTACAAGCTCCCCTTTTATTTCACACTGATGACATCCGCAAACAAAAGAGCATGATATCAACTGGGTACAATGTATAAGTGCAATGTTGAAAGCGTTCCCCATGACAGCATGGTTCTGCTAATTCCAACGTATAAGTGCAAGCATAGAGAACATAGATGACACAATGGTTCAAGTTTATTTAGGGGCAAAAAAATAAAGTGTGCCATCAAGTTTGTGAGAGCTTTAATCACTAAGTTTCACATAACAAGTTTAACTTTTTAATCGAAAGGTAGACAAAACAAGAATATACTTGGAATGGTCTAACACACCATGCATAGGAATTTATAGTGGACACTTTGGAATAACTTGGTTTCTTGGGAGTTGGATGCATGAGTAGATCTTACTCATACAAGTGGAGGCTAGCAAAAGACTGGGAGTGACCAACTAAGAGAGCAATAATGGCCATAATCATGCAAAGCGACAAAACATTACTAATCAAAGCATATAGTGGTACTACAAGTCAAAAACTAAATGATCATAGAGGCTATGGTGACTGGTTCATAGTCATAACATGGTGTGAGCATGCGCCAAGTCAACCCAAACAAAGCATCAAAGGATAATACCATAATACTATACTTTTGTATGCTAAAACAACGCATGATTCCTTCAAGGCACATTAAGCAATCCTAATTTTTTGGAACAAGTAATGCTACAAAAATAATCACTAAGCATAAGGTCAAAACAACATCTAGGATGACATGATAAGGTCTAAGTCATAGTCAAAGCAAGCTCCTCTTGTACTACTCAAGCAAGAACTTTTTACTCCTCTCCAAAACCAATCAACTTATTTGAAGCAACACAACAAAAATGGGGGTCCAAACTACTTTATTCAAGCAAACTAAGCAAACAAAAACCAAAAACGAAAACTAAGACGCTCCAAGAACAACAGAACAGTGCATGAAACAATAAAAACAAAGTGTCTAGAAAGACCTATGATTTTATTGATGAAGAAGAGGATGCCTTGGGCATCCCCAACCTTTGACTCTTGTACCTCTTGAGTATTTATTGGGGTGACATGGGGTGGCATCCCCAAGCTTTAGATTTTGTCCATTCTTCATCTTATTACATCATTCTTTCTCTACACCTGAAATTTTTCCTTCATACAAAACTTCACACAATCTTCATTAGCAACATTAGTGTATTCAAAATATAATAGACCCTTGGGTTTTCGTTTTGAAACAGCAAAACTTTCATTAAAGACACAAGCTACTGTAGAAATTCCCTCAAAAAGCTCAATTTCCCAAAAAGAACCCAAAAAGGAATCAATAAGAAGCAAATGCAAATAATGGCAGAAATCTGTCAAAACGGACCAGCAGGTAGAAACCGATTTTAAAATGCTAGATTGTTCAAGGAAAAATTAAAAAGATGGCATGATATAAAAATAGAGGATAAGGCCTTTAAAAGTGGAGATAAGGTTTTTCTCTATAACTCTCATCTTAAGTTGTTTCCAGGAAAGCTCAGATCAAAGTGGGAAGGCCCATATGTAGTTGAAGAAGCTTATGCATCGGGGGCAGTGAAGCTCTAGGGGAAAACACCCTCTCTTTTATGGTGGTGAATGGACAATGCTTGAAGCATTATCGTGCAAAATAAGATGTAAGTGCAATCACCTTACGAATAATTAGCCCAGAAGAGTTGATTGAGCAAAATTATTGAAGGAATGGTAACTAGAAGAAGGATAAGATTGAGACAAAGTGAGCAACACTATGGTAGAGCTATAGACCATAAAAGAGCTCTTCATGGGAGGCAACCCATGTGAAATAAAGGGTCGACTAAGTTTTAAATTTTCAAGTAAGTTTAGGTTAATCATTGAATAAAGGAACACTTGAAGCTCTTGTAAAATAAAGAAATTCGGTTATGATAAAAATCTCGTTCAATGAACATTATTGTTGGTCGAAAATTGAAGCTGACATTTTTCTGTAACATCCCAAAAATCATGATTTATAAAATTTGCATAGCATTCATGCATTCATAAGCATTTGACCTTTTCAAATGAATTTTCAACATAATAAACCATATTTTGCCTATTAAATTTATTCAAGTAAGGCAAGGTTTATTTTTTTACTTTCTAAATATGATTAGGGTTTGATCAATAATGATTGGAAAGTGAATAGAAAGCCACACAATTTTTTTCAAAACAAATCAAACATAAAACCATCTTTATACCAATTATCATTATTTTATTAAAGGCATAATTTTATATTTATTTTCAAACTCAAAATGGTTTTTGAGTATAATATTATGTTTTACACATCCTTGGACACAAGAAACACGGAACAAAATTCTAGAAGAAATTCAAATTGAAACAGATTTAAAATAGTCATTCAAATTCAAACCAGAAAATCAAAACAGAGAAGGAAAAGGAGAAAAGGAGAAAAAATAAACCTAGCTAACTAACTAGCCCAACGCTACCGCGGCCCAACAGCCAGCCCAGCAAGCCCACCCGGGAACCCCCCCTTCCCTCTCTGTTTCTCACCAACTCCCGCACCACTCCTCTCACTGACGCTCTAGCCCCACACGCCCCGTCATCATCGTCCCGGTTGATTCTGCACTTGATTGCGAGTTATTTCCGGCGTAATTCTTTCGCTCGCCCCGGCTACTTAATCCCCCTCCTTCCGCTCATTTCCCCTCAAGCCACACCCACAAAGAGCCACCAGGTTGCCCACATTCGAGCTCACTCCGCCATGGTACCGAGCCTCTCCGGTGGCCAATTTTGGTGAGCACCGTGCCCTCCTTCGCCTCTAGTTCATACGAGTTTGTTCGCCTGGTGATTATGCGTCTTCACACCCCCTCTGTTTGCTTTGTAATGCCCCAGGACGTCGCCTCCGTCGAGCCCAGTGAACGACCGAAGCTCCGCTTGACTCCGGCGAGAAATCCTGGTAATCTTCGAGCGTCCCTTTCCTTCTGCTTGTCCCTGTCATGTTCGCCGCATCCTTGCGCATCTCCTAATACTCCTGGTATGTGCTAGGGCAGTACAGAACGTCACCAACATCTTCTCTACTGTGTGCCCGACGCCTCCAGCAACTCCGGCGAGCCCTAGCCACCGCTACAGCACGCCCTCGCGATCTCAGTAAGCGCCTACACTCCCTCTCCTACCCCCTAGCTTCACTGATCCATCGTCGGCAGAGCCGTCGCCGCCACCAGCGCCATTCGCGCCACTAGAATTTGGTCAAACAGGTCCGGTTCGTTGGATCTGGATCTAAAGGCCACTATTAGATGTTTAGATGAAGCGGTACGTTTAGATCTGGACCGTGCATCATCACTTAGATCCTGCGGTTCGCAAGCGTGATCCGGCCGAACCAGTAAGCGCCAATCAGAGGCAGCCGCGTGGCTAGGTTTTAAATTTAAAATCTGGATTTTCATCTATTAGTTATTTAAACTTGTAAATTCAATAATTTTTGTTATGTTTATCCAAAAATAGAAATAATATATCAATGGATTCACAAAATTAAATCCTACACATCTGTAGGCTTGGTTTTGTATTTTGCTTCTATTAAAATAGAATTTTATGCAAAGACATTTGTAGGCCTATTTTGTGTATAAAAATTATTTGGAAAATGTTTAAAAAACCAAATTAAGTTTATTTAGTGTGTAATTGTTTATTTTAGTGAGTCAGTACTGTTTACTTGTCTTGTTTAGTTTAGAAAAATTCATCACATGGCATTTGCATGAATTCATATATTTTTGCTTGATTATTTGAAATATGAATTTGGTGCTATCATTTTATGTGTAGATTTTGGTGCTAGTGGTGATTGTGATTGTGAGGATTGTTGCTACTCCCCCAACTACCAAGGCAAGTGGTGCTTCATATTTTGGTCCCAATATTTTGACTATGCATTAGTGGTATTTTGTATAGGGCTTGCATGATAATTTTGTTAAGTATCTATATGCTATGCCATGGGAAATCCTAGTAGTTGTAGAATTGATAGAATTTCCCCTAAGTTATGATACTTGTTATATTGCCATGCTTAGTCTAGCTAGTAGCAAACAAGGGTGGATTATATACATGCTATGGAAAATTTTGCTAAGTCCTAGACTTATGTTTTTGCTTAATAAAACAACTAAGTGAATGAAACACCTGGGTGGAATTGCAATTGCATGGATGGATTTTTGTTGAGTGGTTACCAGGGCCCCATTTCCATGGCTTACCCTGTGTATCTCACTTGTGGAATGCCACCTAGGAACAAAGGGATTTGAGATGCCATATGTTAAGAAGCTTCTAGTGCAGCCACATGGCAATATGGGCTCTGACTGGATCATATAGGTTGCAATAACTTAGCCAAATGGACAGTTGGTGGTAGGGAGTGATAGGTTTGGAGCGCGTCCATTCTGGTCTAAGAGAATGCTTCTAAAAGATCTTGTCTCGATGCATGTCGAGTCTTGTGGGGAAAGTGCACCACCTCTCGAGAAGGGAGAATCTAAGTACTTAGCCGTGTCCCCGGCAATGGACAATTTTGAGCATCAAGACATGGAAGCTATCAAGAATCTCCTCATCCCAATTTCTAAGTTAAAACTTGTGGTTAAACAAGGGTAAAGATTCACCAATGTCTATTGGTGGTTCCTTGGGAGTTTTTTCCAAACAAAAACTTAGTGTTTTCAACTAATAGGTAAAACCTATTTTGAGCAAAGCAAGCCTAAGCTACACTTAGCCAAATTCATGTAGAAGCTAGAAAATATAATTCTACTAAGGTATCACTTGCCAATACTATTCCAATGTATTGACCCACTGTGGCTGTAACTTGTGATGTTGCAGGTTACTCTGATGAGGATTAGGGTTATGAGTCTACACTCAACATGCTTGCCTGTGGCACATGAAGATGAAGACTTTATTTTATTTTGTTAAGTTAAACTCTTGCTCTAGCCTTTGGCTATGAAGTTGTAAAAGACTATGTTATCTTTGGAATGACGATGCAATAATGACCTTTGTTTCTATGTGTACTTCATGTTAAACTGTGGATGCTAACATTTGATCCAGGGACTAGGATTGCAATCACATGGACCTTTACCTTTATAAAGGTGGGGTCTTACATTTTCTGTCAAAACTTGGTATTTCGTTAAGTTTTAGATTAATTGAGAATTCCCAAAGAAATAGATAAATTTTGATGTGTACAGTAGCCTTAACGACCAACTATGCGGCGGGAATTAATTTTCCAGCCATATAGTTATGGTTGTATAGTTTGATGGGAATATGTCCTAAGAGCAATAATAAAGTGTTTATTATGTGTATTCCAAGTATATTATAGATGTTTATTTTGAATTCTATAATTGTATTAATACGGAAACGTTAATACATGTGTGTTTAATAAACAAAAAGAAAGTTCATAGTTATGCCTCTCTCATAAACTAGCTCGTTGATTAACAAGATGAATAAAGTTTCCTGATCATAGACATTGGATGTTGTTAATAACTAGGTCAAAACATTAGTGTAATGATGTGATGAACATTCATCCGAAGTATAGCATTACGATCAAAGTCATTGCGTTTATATTGCTATAACAACTTACGAAGTGATCCTAATCCTTAGACCATGAGATCATGTCAATCACTAACACCGGAAGAGTTTCTTGATGACATCAAACGTCACACCGTAACTGGGTGATTATAAAGATGGCTTCAGAACTATTAAAGTGTTATGTTGAGGATCATGGATCGAGAGTGGAATTTGTTCATCCCGATGATGGATAGATATACTCTGGGCCCTCTCGGTGATATCACATTGGTTAGCTTGCAAGCAAGTGATTTGATCACTAGAATGTTATATCACGGGAACAAGAAAAGAGTGCATGTCGGTAATGAGATCAAACTAGGTATGGAGATACTGATGATCGAATATCGGACATGTAATATATCATGAAACAAAGGGATTAAGATACTAGCGTAAAAGGTTCAGACGATCACAGGAAATTCATCGTTGAATGTGTGGGAGTCAGTATGGATCTCCAGGTCCCGCTTCTGATTATTGATCGGAGAAGGTTCTCAATCATGTCCGCATTATTCGCGAATCATAGGGTGGCACAC
Source organism: Avena longiglumis (assembly GCA_030063025.1). Lineage (NCBI taxonomy): Eukaryota > Viridiplantae > Streptophyta > Magnoliopsida > Poales > Poaceae > Avena > Avena longiglumis. The sequence continues at coordinate 182,620,383 of CP125974.1, read as the reverse complement.
TTAAGGGAAACTGCCATCCAATTGGAGCAACAGTTTTATTCCAGAAAGAATAACAAGCGCGGGAATTTATTTCACTAGATAACGAAACAGGTTTTCAGGTGAAATTGCAGAAAGTGTTTTTGCATGTGAAAAGAAATACTAGCAAGGGGTTATATGTGAATGTTTGTCATTAAAGTAATTGACAAAATTCTGAATAAATAAAAGGAGTTTTATTTAATGAGAGTTTGCATTAAATTTGGTGGAAAATTAATAGCAATTTTGAGTGGGATTTTGAGTGGATGGAATTGAAGAGATTTTTGTGAGTGGAGTGTCCACCCACATGAATGAAGGAGGGGAGGGGGCATCCCCCATGGCAGGCGGCCACCCCCTTGGGTGCCACCCCTCCTCCTATAAAAGGTACCCCCTCTCCTCTCTCTCACACACACGTCCTCGTGAAGGATCTCTCTCACCCTCTAGAATTTATCTCCCATGGTCTAGGACTAGCGAGATACATGTTCCTGGTGGCTATTCGGCAATAAAGGGTTGTGCTTCCGCTGCATCGCTAGAGCGAGGAGGCGTTGGTTGCTCGGTGTATTGTACGTGTGTGCGAGCACGGATGCGCTGCTATTTTGCGGCGCTAGGTCTTCCTCACGATCTTGAGATCGGCAAGAGATCATCTACATCAACCACGAGTTTAACTCGTTAAGCTTTGTCGGTCTTCAAGGGTATGTTCTCTATGGATATACATCCGCCCCGTTGTTTGTATCTAGTAGATAGATATTGGTACATATCCCATCGTAGGAAATTTTTTGTTTTCTATGCTGCGATCCCTACAGTGGTATCAGAGCCGGACCTATGCGTAGATGCTTTACACGGGTAGTACACATATGAGTATGTGGGCGATGATGATCATGTGTTTCCTCTTAGTTGTAATTTTGGATATTGGTGGCATAGTGGGATGAAGCGGCCCGGACAAATTTTACCTATTCTCCCACATGAGACCCGTTCCACGCTTGACATGCAACTAGTTTGCATAAGTGGCTAGCGGGTGTCTATCTCTCCTACTATAGTCAATATCTATTTTGCAATGAGTTTTCAACAATTTGGTTATCCTTGTTGTGGTTCATGTTCGTAGGTAAGAACGGTTCTATCTTCGAAAGCCCTAAAGCCACGTAAAACTTGCAATGGATAAATTAGAGGCGTCTAGTTTAGATTGTTGCTGGGCTAGTATTATGATATGGTGATGTTGTAAGTAGAAGTATGAGATGATACTCTTACAAAATACATAACGTGTAAATTCCATAGACCTTAGCCTTACACATAAAGGTATGATAGTGATCATACCACTGTGCACATGATAGAGATCATATGCGGGAACCATATCATTTCACTAATAAAACATGTGATGTTTGATAGCATCTTATATTGCTTGTTTGGTGTTTTATTAGCATAATAAGATGATCCATCATTTAAATATCAAGATAAGAATGTGTTCTTCCTTTAGTATGCTCTGATTATGTTTTCGTCGCTCCAAGACATCACGTGATGATCGGGTGTTCTTGGATCCACGACCATATTTCGGGTGTAAGACAGTTACACACGCAAATACTAAGGTTCTAACTTGGCGAGCCTAGCATGTACAGACATGGCCTCGGAACACGGACCGAAAGGTTAAGCATGAGTCATATAGTAGATATGATGCCCATTTGATGCTCTCCTTTCAAGCTACACCAACTCACGTGATGATCAGACTTGGTGTAGTGGATTTGGTTCATGTAATCACCAAAAAGGCACGAGGGATGTCGTTTTTGAGTGGGAGTTCATTCGTAATGTGGATTAGTTGAACTCAATCTATCATAAACTTAGTCTAAACTTTAGAAATTCGGTTGTAGATGGCACCACCTGCTTTTAATTTCAATGTGTTCATGTAGAAAGAGAAACTTGCAACGAACGGTAGCAACTTTACCGAATGGGCCATGAATTTGAGGATTCTCCTCTCTACTTCACAAAAGCAATATGTGCTAGAAGCTCTTCTAGGCCCCCCACCTTTCGATGATGCCCCTGACGAGGAGAAGAATGTCTATCAGACTCATCAGGAGGACCACAACTTAGTTCATTGCGGCATATTGTATGTGCTAGAGCCAGAACTTCGAAAGCGTTTCGAAAACGGCAATGCATTTGATACAATGGGTGAGTTGAAAAAGATTTTCGACACACATGCTGTTGTAGAGAGCTACAATGCTTCAGAAAAGTTCTTTAGCTGCATGATGGAAGAGCACAGCTCCGTAAGTGAGCATGTACTCAGATGTCAGGTTACGCCGATGAGCTTTTGTCCTTGGGAATATCGATTCCCATTGACTTAGGCATACATCGTGTTCTGCAGTCTCTTCCACCAAGATGTAAGAGCTTTGTGATGAACTATAATATGGAAGGCATGAAGAAGTCTCTCCCCGAGCTTCTGTCAATGTTTAAAACTGCAGAAGTGGAGATCAAGAAGGAACATCAAGTGTTGATGATCAATAAGAACACTAGTTTCAAGAAAGACAAGAAGGGTAAATGGAAGGGAAGTAAGGGCGGCAAGTCGGTTGCCGTGCCTGAAAAGAAACCCCGAGTTGGACCTAAGTCTGATACCGAGTGCTACTATTGTAAGGGATCGCCCTCGAAGCATAATCGCCCCAAGTATTTGGAAGACAAGAAGGCCGACAAGGCAAACAAAGGTATATATGATATACATGTTATTGATGTGTACTTGAATAGTGCTCGCAGTAGCACCTAGGTATTTGATACCGGTTCAGTTGCTAATATTTGTAACTCGAATCAGGGGTTGCGGAACAAGCGACCGCTAGTAAGGGGTGAGGTCAAGATGCGTGTTGGCAATGGATCAAGCGTTGATGTGATCACCGTCGGAACGCTGCCTCTCCACTTGCCGTCGGTATTAGTAATAATCTTAAATAATTCTTATCTGATGCCAGCACTAAGCATGAACATTGTATCTGGATCGTGTTTGATGCGAAGTGGTTATTTATTTAAATCCGAGAACAATGGTTGTTCTATTTATATGAATGAAATATTTTATGATCATGCACCGATGATGAATGGTTTATTTCTATTGGATCTCGATAATAGTGTTACACATATTCATAATGTTGATGCTAAAAGGATTAAATTTAATGATGATATATCTGCATATATGTGGCACTGCCGTCTAGGTCATATTGGCATTAAACGCATGAAGAAGCTCCATTCGGATGGAATTTTGGAATCACTTGATTTTGAATCATTTGATACATGTGAGCCATGCCTTATGGGCAAGATGACTAGAACGTCGTTTTCCGGTTCAATGGAACGGGCGATAGATTTATTGGAAATCATACATTCTGATGTATGTGGTCCAATGAGTGTGTCGGTGCGAGGTGGATATCGTTATTTTGTTACTTTCACGGATGATTTGAGTAGATACGGTTATATCTACTTGATGAAACACAATTCTGAAACCTTTGAAAAGTTCAAGGAATTTCAGAGTGAAGTGGAAAATCATCGTAATAGAAAGATCAAATTTCTACGGTCCGACCGTGGAGGTGAGTATCTAAGTTACGAGTTTAGCACTCACATGAAAGAGTGTGGAATTGTTTCACAACTCACACCTGCCGGAACACTACAGCGAAATGGTGTGTCCGAACGTCGTAATCGTACTTTATTGGATATGGTTCGATTCTGACGGACTCGCCGTTGTCATTTTGGGGTTATGCACTAGAAACTGTTGCATTCACTTTAAATCGGGCACCATCTAAATCTGTTGAAAAGACACCATATGAATTGTGGTTTGGAAACAAACCTAAGCTGTCATTTCTTAAAGTTTGGGGATGCGATGTTTATGTGAAGAAACTTCAACCGGATAAACTATAACCCAAAGCGGAAAAATTCGTCTTCATAGGATACCCTAAGGAAACTATTGGGTATTCCATCTATCATAGATCCGAGGGCAAGGTTTTTGTTGCCAAGAATGGATCCTTTCTAGAGAAAGAGTTTCTCGCGAAAGGCGTGAGTAGTCAGAAGATAGAACTCGAAGAGGTTACTGAACCTTCTCTTCAAAGTATGGCGAGTAGCGCAGCGCCGGAAGTTATTCCGGAGTTGGCTTCACCAGTTGAAGAAGGAACTAATGATAATGATCATGAAACTCCAAAAGAGAGTACTACCGAACCTCGCAGGTCTAGCAGGACGCGTGCAGCTCCCAAGCTGTACGGAAATCCTATCATGAATTTCATGGTTGATGAAAATGATGACCTTGTGACGTATGAAGAAGCGATGATGAGCCCAGATTCAAACAAATGGTTAGAAGCCATGAAATCTGAGATGGAATCCATGTATGAAAATCAAGTTTGGAACTTGGTGGACTTACCTCACAACCGAAAGGCCGTGGAGAATAAATAGATTTTCAAAAGAAAAACTGATGTTGATGGTAATGTGACCGTCTATAAAGCTCGACTTTTCGCAAAGGGGTTTCTACAAATTCAAGGAGTTGACTATGATGAGACATTCTCTCCCGTAGCAATGCTAAAATCAGTTAGGATTATGTTAGCAATTGCTGCATATTTCGATTATGAGATATGGCAGATGGATGTCAAAACCGCGTTCCTCAATGACAATATTGAAGAAGAGTTGTATATGATACAACCAAAGAGTTTTGTTGATCCTAAGGATGCTAACAAGGTGTGCAAGCTTCAGCGATCCATCTATGGATTGAAGCAAGCATCACGAAGTTGGAATCTCCACTTTGATGAGGTGATCAAAGAGTTTGGATTTGTCCAAACTTATGGAGAAGCTTGTATTTACAAGAAAGTGAGTGGAAGCAATGTGGCATTTCTGATATTATATGTGGATGACATATTATTGATCGGAAATGATATAGATCTTTTAAACAGTGTTAAAATTTATCTAAACAGCAAATTTTCAATGAAGGACCTAGGTGAAGCGTCATACATATTAGGCATAAAGATCTATAGAGATAGATCTAGGCGCCTAATAGGGCTATCGCAAAGTACATACATTGATAAGATTTTAAAGAATTTTAAAATGGACGAAAGTAAGAAGAGGTTCTTACCTATGTTGCAAGGCACGACATTGAGTAAGACTCAAAGTCCGGCTACGGCGGAAGAAAGAGATATAATGGACAAAGTCCCCTATGCTTCAGCCATAGGCTCTATAATGTATGCCATGCTATGTATAAGACCGGATGTGGCACATGCTATTAGTTTGACTAGTAGGTACCAATCGGATCCAGGTTCGGAACACTGCAAAGCGGTCAAGAATATCCTTAAGTACTTGCGAAGAACTAAGGATATGTTTCTTGTATACAGAGGTGAAGAAGAGCTTGTCGCTAAGTGTTATGTCGATGCTAGCTTTGACACCGATCCGGATGACTCTAAGTCTCAATCCGGATACATATTTCTCATGAATGGCGGAGCGGTTAGTTGGAGGAGCTCCAAACAACCTGTGGTGGCGGGATCAACAACGGAGGCCGAATATGTTGCTGCTTCGGAAGCGGCTCAGGAAGCAGTTTGGATGAAGGAGTTCATATCCGAACTAGGTGTGGTTGCAAGCGCGTTGGACCCAATGGTGATCTATTGTGCAACAATGGTGTCATTGACAATGCCAAAGAACTAAGGTCTCACAAGTATTCCAAGCATATTAAGCGTCGGTTTCACTCCATCCGTGAACATGTCAAGGATGGAGATATAAAGATTTGTAAAGTACATACGGATCTCAATGTAGCAGATCCGTTGACTAAAACTCTCCCTAGAGCAAAACATGATCAACACCAGGACTCCATGGGTTTAAGATACATCACTATGTAACTAGATTATTGTCTCTAGTGCAAGTGGGAGACTGAAGGGAATATGCCCTGAGAGGCAATAATAAAGTGTTTATTATGTGTATTCCAAGTATATGATAGATGTTTATTTTGCATGCTATAATTGTATTAATACGGAAATGTTAATACATGTGTGTTTAATAAACAAACAGAAAGTTTCTAGTTATGCCTCTCTCATAAACTAGCTCGTTGATTAACAAGATGATCAAAGTTTCCTGATCATAGACATTGGATGTTGTTAATAATGAGGTCACAACATTAGTGTAATGATGTGATGAACATTCATCCGAAGTATAGCATTATGATCAAAGTCATTGAGTTTATATTGCTATAACAACTTACGAAGTGATCCTAATCCTTAGACCATGAGATCATGTCAATCACTAACACCGGAAGAGTTTCTTGATGACATCAAATGTCACACCGTAACTGGGTGATTATAAAGATGGATTCAGAACTACTAAAGTGTTATGTTGAGGCTCATGGATCGAGAGTCGAATTTGTTCATCCCGATGACGGATAGATATACTCTGGGCCCTCTCGATGATATCACATTGGTTAGCTTGCAAGCAAGTGATTTGATCACTAGAATGTTATATCACGGGAAAAAGAAAAGAGTGCATGTCGCTAACTAGATCAAACTAGGTATGGAGATACCGATGATCGAATCCCGGACATGTAATATATCGTGAAACAAAGGGATTAAGATACTAGCATAAAAGGTTCCGACGATCACAGGAAAGTCATCATTGAATGTGTGGGAGTCAGTATGGATCTCCAGGTCCCGCTTCTGATTATTGATCGGAGAAGGGTCTCGATCATGTCCGCATTATTCGCGAACCGTAGGGTGGCACAATTAAGGGACACTGACATCCAATTGGAGCAAAAGTTTCATGCCGGAAAGAATAACAAGCGCGGGAATTTATTTCACTAGATACTGAAATAGGTTTTCGGGTGAAATTGCAGAAAGTGTTTTTGCATGTGAAAAGAAATACTAGCAAGGGGTTATATGTTAATGTTTGTCATTAAAGTAATTGACAAAATTCTGAATAAATAAAAGGAGTTTTATTTAATAAGAGTTTGCATTAAATTTGGTGGAAATTTAATAGAAATTTTGAGTGGGATTTTGAGTGGAGGGAATTGAAGAGATTTTTGTGAGTGGAGTGTCCACCCACATGAATGAAGGAGGGGAGGGGGCAGCTCCCATGTTCGGCGTACACCCCCTTGGGTGCCCCCCTCCTCCTATAAAAGGCACCCCCTCTCCTCTCTCTCACACACACCTCCTCGTGAAGGATCTCTCTCCCCCTCTAGAATTTATCCCCGATGGTCTCGGTCTAGCGAGATACATGTTCCCTGTGGCTATTCAGCAAGAAAGGGTTGTTCTTCCGCTGCATCGCTGGAGCGAGGAGGCGGAGGTTGCTCGGTGTCTTGTACGTGTGTACGAGCACGGATGCGCTGCTGTTTTGCGGCGCTGGGACTTCCTCTTGATCTTGAGATCGGCAAGAGATCGTCTACATCAACCATGAGTTTAACTCGTTAAGCTTTGTCGGACTTCAAGGGTATGTTCTCTACGGATATACATTCGCCCGTTGTTTGTATCTAGTAGATAGATCTTGGTACATAGTTCCCATCGTACGAAAAGTTTTGTTTTCTATGTTGTGATCCCTGCATAGTTACTTCATCGCATCTCCAATTTTCATGCCAGGATACAGAAGGTTTAACGACCAACTATACGGCGGGAAGAAATTTCACGGTCGTATAGTTGCGGCTGTATAGTTGGTACCGCCTTAGACAATAAAAATTCTATAGTCGGTTTGCAACTATACGGCAGAATCTATACGAGCCGCGCATGTATATTTGATCGTTAAGCTTGGTGGCTAGGGTTTTCGACCTCCCCTTTTAAGGGCGATTGCATATAATCTTTTTCATTAAGTTTTCGCAGAGCTACAACGTCTAGCCTCGAAAAACCGTCACCATATCCATACACGCCCCTTCTAACAACATTCGTGCAGCAAAGCCATGTAGCATTTCCATGTCAACAAGATTTGGAGGAATAAGGAAGAGAATCCCGTAAAGAGGATCGAGGGGGAGGAACCAAAAAAAGCATCATCGCCATCTAGCTCGGAGATAAAGCCTCTCCCAAATTGGGAGGACATGTTCCCACAAAGGATGGAGATGATGAGACAAGCAGACCAGAGAAGGATCAAGGATGAGTATCTCCCTAATCCTTACCGTCACGACATAGGATCTTATTATAAACCTCCTCTTAGTTTGCCACCTCTTAAACCCAAGTCGGTGCGACAAGATGAGATTCATGATAATATCAATCAATTGGAAAAAGCTTCAAAGGCATGTGTTTAAACTATAGGATAAGGTATTGACTCCTACTGGATGATGAGCAAATACCTTGAGAAAAAGGTCAATGACATCGATGGTAGAGTCTGTTTCTTAATCAAAACTGTTTTTGAGTTGACAGATGAGAATAAATTCCTCTAGAGGAAAATTTTGAAGCTTCAATACGACATGGCCAAGCTCAGCATCCTCCTCGCAAGCATAGCCAAAGATAGCAACCCAGGAGAAGAAGTCAATACTCTTCCTACCCAGGAAGAGTAATAGGTACCGGCAAGGAGTTATTTGATCTCGCCTGGCTTGATTCCAAGATTGGGGAGATCTCTAAAACCTTGTAATCAATCTTATAAGTCCATTATTTTTAGTTTTGCATTAGTTTGAGTTTAGAAATAAAGATTGTATCATTAGAATCCCCTTTAGGAATAGTTAATCTCATTTATGAAATTCTGAGTTTGTTATAATATACGGAGAATTGTTGAGTTTGAGTTTGTCTTATTGGATATATGAATGGCTTGAGTATGATTTTACTTGCACTTGATGATAGAAATAGGAGTCTTCCACACTATTAGAATTAATGTAACATATAAGGATAATTTGATCAATATGTTGTAGGTCGATGGTTTGATTTACAAAAGGAGATTATCTAACTAATTAAGAATAAAAAGAAAAACCTTGGACAAAGGAGAAATTATAAGTGCTATCAAATAGAGTGAGAACAAGTTTAGGTAGAATATTCAAGCTATAAAGATGCTTCATATATATTTGGAATTTGATAATTGAGATCGTTGAACTTTGGAACCGCTACATGAAGTGGAATGTATGTCTAGCTCCTTTGCACAACACTTAAACAAAAGTGTGAGCATGAATATACAGAGAAAGAAGAAAAATAAATAGATGAAGAAAAAGATCGAGTGTGCAAAGAGCAAATAGGCATATATCACTATATTGTAGTAAGACAAAGAGACATTTGAGATTTTGAATTCCAAGTGAATATGATAATCTTAAAACACTTGGGATTACCTCACTAACTCATTCGGTTGAACCAAACACTTTTACATCATGTTGATAATAATCTTTTGTGAACTGTTGATTACTAAAGGTGTGGAAGCCTACTAATATTATTCGTATGGTTCGAGTAAGGTACTATTCATAAACTTATTTATATGTACCCTTTATGATAAACACATGCTACAACTGCCTCATTTATTTTATCGACTCGGGTTCATGAATATGAGGATCACATCCATTAAGCTAAAAACTTGCTCAGGACAATCAAGAGTCTAAGCTTGGGGAAGTTAATGAGTGCATATTTGCATCATTATTTAGATTATTATTTTGCATTGTGTTATAGGATCTTGATATTTTATGGCGTTCGCACACACTTTTTATGTTTATTTCACTAGGATCAGGACAGATGATGGATCCGATGGACACAACTCTTGGACCAGTTATATTGGAGTGAAAAGGAGCCAAAAACAACGTAAGTCGCTTATTTGGGAAATATTAATAATACCAGAAGAAACCATGAAGCGATTGGAGGATACATAAGAGTTAACGACCAACTATACGACAGGAAAAGTTTTCCGGCCGTATAGTTGGCGCCGACACCGCCACCTCAAATAGTTTCACTCTATGCAACTGGATCGGAGATACGACATACAGAACACCCAAAAATCGCCGAAAACCTTATCTCCGGAAGGGATCTGGAGGGGGAACTTGCCCTAGGGACCCATCTTCGCCCTAAGCAGATATGGGAGGCCAATGCATCGATCTCCATCTTCATCAACCACTGCATCTTCATCACCATCATCATCTCCATCCATCCCATCTAGATCTTGTTTTAATTATTGCACTAGTTATGGATTTATACAAGTACTATTCATCGATAATCGTTTCCATTACCATTGCAATGATGTTGTTTGCCTCCATGTCTAAATCATCGGTTTTGGGGGAGACGGAGAAACCCTAGTATATGATTGAGATGAAATAGGTATTATTATGTTATACATCATTATGTGTATGTGTTAATTGTCTTCATCTTGATGTTGGGAGTTTGCACCTCCTTAATATTTTCCTCTCGTGGGGACTTGATGAAGGGGATTACTTGTTGGTAGATAGAGGGATGGTAGCACTTACTGTGACTATAAAGTCGTTGTCATCCTTTACGAACTAACTTCGGGAATCAAGGAGAACTCATCAAGCCATGTCCATGCCGCGGGAGAAATCCCTTAATAGCGCAGTATCACGATGGTTGTCGATTATTGACTGTTGTGGTTATGACGGATGATGTGAGCAGTGGTTGGTGCCTATTCATCCATATATGGAGCTACTCCCACATACATGCACATCATGAGAATATTCGTTATAATAATCTTGATCACTTAGTCTAAATTGCTAGCAGTGTATCCACCACTCCCCGAGAGCGCCTTTCTCCCTATTGCAGTTTCAATCTTTCTTACACACGCGATTACTATTGTCTGCATTAAGTTCTACTTCATTTTACTTTACTGTTTCACTCAACCAAAAACCCAAAACAATTCTACTTTTCTTGCATCTTAGAATTATTCCTTAAATACTTCGTTTAGTTTTAGTTAAAAGTATTTTAGTCTTTCGCCTACTGCTCCATGTGGGATCGATATCTTTATTTCGAAACTAGCTACAACTGATCTGTGCACTTGCAGTCATTAGCCTCCTTCCCCGGTCGAATCCACCGATCGGGACTTGGAGGCCATCGAAGATACAGCGCCGCCAGGCTGCCAAAATGTTGGCCGCCACTGCCGCGCCTCCCCGCGCCCCCTGTGCCCCTCCCCACGCCGCCACCGCCACGCGTCCCCATGCTCCTCCCCCTCCCCAAGGCTGCAGAAATTGCTCATTGGAGCTTCGCAGTGCCGCCGCCATCTCTCCTTGTTGTCGCCGATACCGTGAGCCCCGCCGCCTCTTTTCCTCGCCTACTCTTCTCCTCGACCATGCGCTCCTCCTTACCCCTCCTCTATCTCTATCCCGTAGCACTGCCGTCTCGCGACGAGATCCCGAGGCCGCCGTCATTCGACGCTGCCCCATCCTCACTTCATCGTCGTTATAGGAAGCGCGAGCCGATGCCGCCTTCACCATCGTCATCGACGTACTCGCCTGCGTCTTGCCATCGCCTCTGCAAACGCTTCCTACCACCTCTGCCACCTCGATGACGACGACTACGACACCCGCCGCCATCTTCCCCAACTTCGGCGCCCCCTGGTGAGCCCTTGCTTCCTTTCGTTCCCTGCCGCTCGATCTGGAACCGACGGTCGGGATTAGACCCAGACCAAAACGGTATCATCCTTCCCTTTCAGCGCGTCATGTCAGCACCGCGTGGCACCACCTCAGTGCCACGTGGGCCAGTCCTGCACTGTGTGTATCTGTTTAGATTTAAAATATGCAGAAAATGTTTTATCTTGTAAAATGCATAGAAAATGTTCTATTTATCATAAAAACGCATGTAATACATGGTTGGATTCAGAAAAATGTGAACTACACATTTATGAATTAAAATTTGTACTTTGATAAGTAAAATTATTTTAATCATTTAAACTCTATTCTAGAGTATTTAAATCATAGTAATTATTATGTATATCCAAAAATAGCAAATAATACCTTTCTGGAATCCTTGAGGGTACCAAACTATTAGTTTACAAACTCGAACTTTTCAAATTGAACAATAATTCAGAAATTCCATTTAAGCATTATAGGCATAATTTCAATTCTAAAAAGTATTTTTGAATGATTCTTTTTGTAAAATGCACATATTTTAATACCCTATCCATTAGGACCAGAGGGTAAAAATTAGTTTAAAGGTTTACAATAATGTTATTAATTTACAAAGCCTTACCTCCCTCAAGTGCTATTTTGGAGATTATTAAATTAAAAATTGGTTTTAAAATAAAACCTTTTTGGCAAGATGTTCATAAATGATTTATTTGTCCAATAGAACTAAACAAAACTATTTTCCAAACATTTATTTTATACAACATAGTAATTACCTATGACCTAGGGTTAATACAAGCCCTATGTGGTTAAAAGCAACCAAACTAAGTCTAGTTAAGTATTTTGTGAATTAAGTCTTAGTTTAGCAAAACATTTGCAACATAAGTAAAACCTTTTAGCATGACTTGATTTGTTTCATTGTATTGCCTTGATTGGTGTGTCTGCTTGTTTTGTTTATTCGTTGCAATGTTTGTGAACTGTGTAGATTTATCGGAGAGTAACCGTTGTCTTGTGAAGAGAGAGTGTTTCCGACAACTTCAATAAGAGGCAAGTTCACTACATTTGTGTTGCATTTAAATATTTGTATAGAAATAATATTTGTGGGCAAATATATTTTCAAATAGGATTTTTTATGTGTTCAAATATTGTGTGCATTTTGAAATAATATTGTGTGCATCTCGCATTGTTCAGAAACTATGAATCCACCTAGTCCAATGCGCAGAGACCTAGCACAAGAAGAAATTCTCGAGGCTATAATCCACGACGTCGATCCATCTGAATCTCTCTCTCGAGGTATCTGAACCCTTCAGGTGAGGGAGAGGAGGTCGACCAAAGAGAGGGAGAAGTCACCGTCTCCAATGATAGAGAAGTCGATGGACCCTTAACAAAGACCAGTGAGGTATATATATATGATGTCCGGTGATCACTAGATATATGATGTCCAGGAGTAGCTATATATACCGAGTTGTATATATATTATATTGACGAATGTTTCTTCTCTTAGGCCTCCATATCGAGGAAAAATTGCAAACGAGGTCCGGCCAAAAATTTGGCCGCATCTACGCATTATACAATTACAACGATATCAGCACTAGGTGAACCGTTGGAACCCAAAAGGGCTGCAAATGTATTTAAACAACAATGCGGAATTATGGTTAGAGATCACATCCCGATCATCGTTCGAGAGTGGCATAAGCCCAAAGGGGCGGAAGATAGTGAGTATGTAGCCGAAAGGTACAAAGAGGGTCTTTGGAATGACATCATGGCACATTTCACCCTTCTAGAATGCCGACACAGCTAAATTGAGGAAGAAAGTCAAGGAGTGGGATCTTAAGAAGATGGCTGAACTATTCCAAAACTGGAAGAAAGCATTATCGCTGAAGTATCAGAAGAACAAGACTGATCCAAAATTCGAAGGCTATCTAGCGAAGCAGCAGCCTCACTGGGATGCATTTTTGAAGTACAAGAAGTAATAAGATGCTAAGAAAAAGTCAGAAAAAACAAGATAAATGCTGCGAAAAATAAATATCACCATCGCCTGGGGCCAGGGGCTACGCGACTGCCATGCCAAAGTGGGATAAAGAAGATAACGAGCTATGTGATAAAGGGATCATTCCAGAATCAATATGCGAAGAATGGGATTTGAGGGCAAGAAATTGGTTCCTTGGGCATGGGAGTGAGTATGACGATATTACAGGGGAGCTTGTTTGCAGTGACGGAATTAGGATATCCAGGGAAACATGGATGAAAGTGGTGAAAGAAAAAGAGGGAAAAACAAAGTTCCGTCCCGATAGAGAGAAAGGCTTGCTAACAAAGGTCCTCGGGAATGACGAACACAGAGGACGAGTACGAGGCCTTGGCCCTAGTTATACGTGGGAGATTGGGTTTCCCGAAGACAAAAATACTTATAGAAGCCGAGCGAGAGAAAATCAGCGACGGGAGGAGGAGCAGGAGGGAGACAGGTTCAACCAGTTGCTAGCAAGAATTGGCAAGTAGCAGTAGAAGATTAACGAACTTAGAGGAGTAGCGCGCCAGCAAGATCCTACACTCGATATTACCGACGACCCATCTCAACGGAGAAGCAGTGTGGCTGAATTGGAGGTCCCTTCTGATGATGCATGGATGATAGATGGCAGTCCCAGCTACCCCGTGGATGGAATCAAGGAGCAGATATCTTGTGAGCTCCATCAGAAGGTGAAGAACATATTCGTGAAGGTGGCAGTCAGATGTGCTTTACCTTGTCCACCTGACGCACGCTGGCATGGCCGTGAAATTCCAACTGGCTATGCTAAAGTTGGGGTGGATCAAATCGTAACGGGGTGGGACTCAATGGAGCTTAACATCCCTGGATCTGAAGGTGGGAGGACACTCGGAGAAGTACTGGGTGGTATCATTCTATGGGACAAGAACAACATCAAGCTTCCGGGCTCGGCTCCAAGGCCAACACCACCTCCGAGTCGCCGTAGGTCACCTTCACCTCCATATCCTCTAAGAAGCCCACCCCATGACTACGACCACCACAACGCGAGTCCATCTCGATGTCCATCGTAGGGTCAGCTGTCTTTGCCGCCTGCTAAGGACAATAAGCGGAAGCATGCTCCATCGATGAGTATTAACCGACGCAACAGCCCAAAACGAAAAATGCTACCCCTCCCAGGAGTACCTCATAAGAATCTTCCCACAAGGCCTTACGATCGTACTGACGAGGAAAATGCAGCGATCGCAAAGGTCCAATATGATGCGCATTTTCAAAAGAAGAAATCCGAGCCCGCCCCGGTATGCACCGAGAAGCAATAAGCATATACACTTGATTTTATGAACACAAAATCGCAATATGAGTTGCACCATAAGCCATATGACTATCTACGCACACTTCGGAAGGAAGTGACGATGAGAAAATCAAGTAGAAGTGCAAGCTAGAGAAAATCAAGTAAAAGTGCAAGCGGGAAAAGAAGGGACGTTCCCAGCTAGGAGAACATGCCGAACAATCAATCCCACCCCTCAAGGTGTTATCCAAAGATGTTCCCCAACTGTTGCTGCAAGATATGGAAGAAGTTGCGAGGTGGGCGGCCACTATGAATGTGAGTGTTGCTGAATTGCTAGGTTCCCAAGACGACAAGTTCCCCAAGGCTAATGTAGTCCCTAGATATGTCCAAGAGATGGATTTGGTCAGCAAAGAGAAGTTGCAAGAACTTCCAACACAAATGCGGAATCTCCATGAATTATACTTGAGACTCGTAAAGCAGGACAGAACAATGATCATAGAGAAAGTCCCATGTGAGTACTACTTACGAGCCAAAGAGGTCCATGTGAGTTTCCAGAATTCTTCCAATTATACAATTTCGATGCCCTCGACAAATCTATCATGAGTAGCTATTGTCTGTAAGTTGTTGAATTCATATAAGTTGTTCAGTTTTTCAATTGTTCAGTTTATTGCATGTAATTGTCCTCATTATATCCTTTTGTACTCTATTATTATACAGAATGAAGATCCAGGAATGTAAAAGAAGGACACTCTATAGTGTTGGGTTCATTGACCCAGATAAAGTACATATAGATACGCTAACGACAAAACCCAAGGAGACGGAGGAAAACCTTCTAAGGTTTCTGACGGAGCAGAATTTCTGTGACCACATACTGTTTACTTGCAATTTCAAGCGAGGGTCTTACTCTGTTATACACATTCACTTTTTGCTTACTCGATGTTAAGTGTAACTAATGAGTTATTGATATATATGTAAATGTGTGCAGCTTCCACTGGATTCTGCTATACATTCAAGTTGATAAGGGAATAGTTGAAGTCATGGACCTATTAAAGAGACACCTGGAAGAGTTCCACAGCATGCAGGACATGCTTCAGAGGTAATTTTCGCGCTATATCGGTCTCTTTTGTTGATTTTCTGAGATATCAGGTAATGAATAACTCATTCGTTTATTTTCTTTGCCGGACAGTGTTTGAAACATGTTCAAGCGTGAGGTTACAGGTTCCTTTAGTAAGAAGTTGACGTTTACTCTGGTCTCGGTAAATAGTACGTGATATGTCCGCGCGTCTCTTTACTTCTAGTTTTAATATAATTATGATGCTAGATTATTATTTTGATTGAATCTATTCTCGTAAAGTGCGCGAGGTAGCCACCGGGGACGAATCAATGTGGATACTATGTTTGTAAGTTCATTCGCACGCTTACCACTAAGCACAAAGATTATAGAGTCGACGTAAGCAATACATTCACAATATCATTTTATTACCTTCACTTTTTGTTATCATGATTAATATTCATATTGATCTTTTTTTTATATAGTTCGAGAGCATGCAGAATCAACTCCTACCAAAGCAAAGCGTACTAGAAATTGCAGATGAACTTGCGGGATTTTTTATGAAAGAGATGGTAGACAATGCCGGAGAATTTAGTGTGAATAGACGCTACTGATGATCCGGTCGTGTAATCGAATAGACGGTGTCTAATCCCGGTAATTATGATCTTTATGTAACTATCAAAATTGTATATATTTGTATGCTCGATCTCGTATGACAAGTTATCTTATATATGCACAAACGTGTATGGTATATGTTAGCGTAGAAACATTCAAAAACTATTTTAAAATTAAAAAAAGATACAAAATTAATTCTCTACTGCGGCAGAGAAAGTGCCCAAAATACTGTTGCGGCAGAGAACCATTTGCCGCGGCGGTCTGTAACACCAACCAAGACTAATGAGGTGCACCCTGCGCGCGCTGCGGCGGCCACGTGGTGGAACATTTGTTCCTGCCGGTAACAGGGCCGAAACTAATACTTAGACCTTTAGTTCCGCTTGGCTACTTCCAGTTTGATAATAAGAAAAAAAAAACCTTTACGGGCCGAAACTAAAGGCCCAGTGTATGTGAACGTGTTTACGACGCTAGAGCGTAATATGCAATGCCTGGTGAAGCGGCTGTTTTACAATTTTAGAGCGCTGCAAAGTGAAGCACCAGCAGATAGCCCACACTCTAGTAAAAACCAACACTGTAACCCATTTTAGCATGCGCGATTTTCCAGCGCTTGCTGAGATGCGCCGCCGCTGTGTCTAATCGTGCGGCGTGAGATCTAAGAATCTGTCATGTGTATGTTGTTTATTAGGATATGACCCGTTATAGATATCTAAACTGTCTGATTTGGATCGGATAGATCGGCATGCGGACAAGAATTGGGATGCGGTCCAACACTTCAAGCCAGTGCGCCCAGCTTGACCGATTCGGTCCCTGATGACCAGTTGGTCAAAGATGAAAATAATGGAAATTCAAACAAAAATTAAAAACATAAAAAAGATTTTATTCATTTCATACATAATTTACATAGAAAAGAAAGTAAAAAGCTAAACCCTGGCAGCTAGGGCTACTGCCGCTTCCTGCGTGCTGGTGGCATCTATTGCTGCTGCCAAGGACACGCGGGACACGCGTCCTGCACAGAGGTGGCGGCGGGAGCATCTGGCCATCCCACGCGACCTGTGACGGTAGTGGTGGTAGGGATGCCAGCTCCGTGTAGCGAGAATTTCTAACATAAAATTACTATTTTTGTGCATTTTTTTTTGAAAAACCACCAGTTTACGTTTAAATCGCAAAAAACCACCACCCTACTGCTGATTTTTTGCAATGTGCGCTAACCGGCCGATTCAGGGCGATTGACGCTGGATCTGACAGATGGGGCCCATTCGTCAGGCATGGGCGACCGTTAACGGCAAGAGTGGGCCTCACCCTTCTTTCCATAGAACGCGACGCTAGACCCCGACCTAGGCAGTTTCAAGCCCGAATGAACCCGACCCTGACTGCGTCGTTGAGCTCCACACCTGTCGCCGCCGTCGCATCGCCATCGCCGCCGGAGGACCGTCTGCGAACTCCGTCAGCCGTCTTCGCCATGCCCAGTTGGAACGACGGCGAGTCGCCGAGCACTTCTCCGCTAGGGGTAAGTTCCCAAAATCTAGGGTTAGGGTTAGGGTTTCCGAATTGGCTTCGATTTTTTTTGGATTTGAACTCATTTCTTTGCAATTTCTGATCGTTTAGCACTTCGTAGCTCTGGACTATGCACCAGACACCTGCTACGACCCCCAGTTTCATGGGATTGCAGTGGACTGCTCGGTGAAATGTCGTGAGCATGGATTGGCGCCACAGTAGTGTGTCGTCTTTGAAGGGACGAACACTGGAACAAGGTTTTATATGTGTCAGATAGGGAATGTGAGTTGTAATGAACTAAACACATTTTTCTTCTCTCAATTTTTTCATATCTGAAAATTAGATAGGGTTAGCAGACCAGAAAAATAGATATAGATGCTTGATTTGTTAGCTGGATATGAAAATGCTAGTATATAAAATCTGGATATATATTGCAGTAGCTTGCTTGGATGTATATTTAGCTTGCTTGGATTTATTATACTGTTGTATATAAATTATCTTCCTTGGATATATATTTAGCTTGCTTCTGTATTGTTGGATATAGCAGTCCAATTTTATTCCCTGATTGCAGTTACATTTTTTATAGGAAGTTATGAACTGTGGTTTTGTGTTATGGGTTGATGAAGAAGAGTGGCCAGACACAATGAAGAATTCTTTAGATAGGTTGTGGCACATGTACTTTTAAGCCAACAGGCTTAGGACTGAAGAAAGGATTGACAATGCTAAACTGGTACATCAGCTATCTGATGAGAAAACAAAGATAGAGAAGAAGCACAACACCCTGTTAGATGATGTGTGCAAGTTCATGGAACAAACAGAGAAGAAGGCGGTGAAGGAGAATTATAAAATAATTCAGTCTGGTGAGGAAGATGTTGGGCTTGTGGTGAAGGAAAGAGATGAGCTAAAGGTTGAACTAGAAGCTTTGAAGAAAGAAGTGACTATGCTAAAGCATGTGCAGAAATCTCAAGCAGACATTATGAAGGTGAAGCAGGGAAAATGGGATGAGGAAAAGGTGGCATTAAAGGCAGAGAAGAACAAGCTGGAGCATGTCATGTATGATCTGTTCAATTTCACTGATGGTCTGAAGAAGAAGGTGAAGAAGATAAAGAAACTGTGTGATGAGTGATATCTATTATAGGGATGTAATATACTGAAGCAAACTTTATCTATTTAGCCTACTGGTATGTGTAATGTTTGTTGAATTCTAAGTACCTGTGTTGAGTTCTGAGCAGTGTGTGAACTATATGTGTTGAATTCTAAGTACCTGTGTTGAATTCTGAGCAGTGTGTGAACTATATGATGAATCATGTTGAATCATGTATGTTATTTGTGCTAGTGTAAACCACATATATGGATCCACCAGATGTTATCTATAGATGCTATGGATCCACCAAATGCTATATGGATCCACAAATATGTAAAGCACAAACCATGCTAAATCATGTATGTTATCTATAGATGATATAGATACTATAGATGCTATGGATCCACCAGATGCTATAAAACAACATATTCTTAAACAAACATGGTCTTAGAACAACATAGTCTTACACAAATATGGATCCACTAGATAGTTTTAAACAACATAGTCTTAAACCAACTTAGTCTTAGACAAATATGGATCCACCAGATAGTTTTACACACATTGCTGAAACATGAATAGTTTCAAAGGCACAAACAACATAGGCCATCACTTCTTTGAGATTCTAGAGCCTTTATAGCTGATGTGCTTCCCTGCATTGAGGTATCCCTGCATCCCATGTGATAGTTTGGGCTCTCTGCCACTAGTCCTTGGTGCAAAGAAAGGCCTTCCAGCTGGGTTTTTGCCCTAGCAGGTGGTGGTGCAGCTGAAGCCCTTGGTGATGTAGAAGATGATGGTGTTAGAGCCCTTGGTGATGTAGAAGATGATGGTGCTGCAGAAGATGATGGTGTTGGAGCCCTTGGTGCTATAGAAGATGATGGTGCTGGAGTGATGTTTTCCCTGTTTGACTGCAGAAAACATTTTAGTGTACAAGATTTATAGAAATATTTTAGCATACAAGATGTACAAACATAATGTAGCACCATATGAAGCATACTTGGTGCTGATTTTTTCTAAGTTGCAATTCTGGCTTTAATTGCATAGGACATGAAGGAAACCTATGGCCAACTAATTTGTAGTTGCTACATGTGATACTCCCCATCCTTGAGCTATCCCTAGGTGCAGGCACATCATGGACACCTTTCCTTCTAACTGTTTGCTTCCTTCCTGGATTCTCCCTAAACACAGGTGGATCAATGTCCCTAGTATCTGTCTTAGGACACTCATCAGGTCTAGGGACAGGGTGTATTACATGCTTGAATGCTTCTCTATACATGTCCTTTTTGAATAAGTCATGTACATAATCTTTTGGGTGTTGCTTGATTTTGGAGATAACAGAGATGGCATGGTTGCATGGATGACAGTGAGATCCCATGATTTGCATCCACAAGTCCTGGCTCTCAAATCAACTGCATGTACATCTGTCCCCTTTGTGCTAACTTGACACAGACCTATGTCAACATTTTTTGCTTTGCATTCCCTGGAATGTTTCTTTGCCTCCTCTAACTTCTCAGCATAGAAGGAGTAATTTCCCACCTGGTTGTTTCTGTTTTCTGCCTAATCTTAATGTACTTAACCATGAGCTTGTCTTTGATTCCATCAAGCATTGTCCTTATAGGCTTACCCCTCACATCTAGTATCATTTTGTTAAACACTTCACTAAGATTGTTTACAACCAGATCAGTCTTGAAATTTGTGTCAAATGCATGTATGCACCATGCTTCCACAGGGATTTGCATCATCTAGTTGTGAGCTTCCTCACAATCTCTTCTCAGAAGCTCCATTGCTTTCTAAAACCCTGATTTGGTATATGAGTAACTAGCATAAAATATATGTTTTTTAAACTCTTCCCCTTTAAACCCAGCTGACTAAAAGTTGGCATAGGTATGCCTCAAACAGAACCTTTGTCAGGAATCTGGGAATGTTTTACCAATTGCTTTAAGCAGACCCTAACAAACAGAAATATGTGTAAGGAACATGTATAGGCAAATACAGAGGATATGTGTACACAATGACAGTGAAGAAAATACAGAAAATGCCCTTACCTTCTGCCTATCAGAGATGAAAGTGAAGCTGCCAAACTTCCCTGCCTCTCCTATGCAATATTTCAGCTGGGTGAGAAACCACATCCAGCTAGTAGTGTCCTCTTTTTCAACAACACCATATGCAATTGGGAAAATGTTATTATTGCCATCTTTCCCAGTGGCAGCAAGGATTTGTTGTCCAGTGGTTAATTTCACAAAACAACCATCCAAACCTAATTCAAATGACAAGCACATAATTATTAACAATTTGTAGCTGCATTGCAAACATAAATTAAAATAGATGCAATGGTATTCAATAGTAATTCTACCTATAAAAGGCCTACATCCATTTAAGAACCCTTCCTTTGAAGCATTCAAACATATGAAAAGACCATGAAATCTGGGATTGGGACTAGGGTGCTCCACCAGTTCCTTGGTGGTGACAACACATCTACTGCCTGGATTAGTGTCTAAGATTGCTTGTAGATAGTCCCTCAACCTTGTGTACTGCTTCTTTTGATAACCCATGACAGATCTGAATGCTTTAATCCTTGCCCTGTAGGCCTTACTCCTTGGCACCTCAACTCCAAACTTTTGCTTTGCATTGTCAATGAGTGTGTTAACACAAGTGTTAGGATCAGTTCTCACTGCTTGCTCAGAGTGCAAAGCCAACCAATCAATTGTTACCCTAGTGTTCTCTCCATGTGGAATACATGTGTGCACACTATTTAACTTTCTAATACAAAAAGTTTTCTCATGGCCAATTGTAGAAGCTGAAATTAAGAAGGGACAACCCTTGTATTCAGCAGCACATTTCCCCTTGTTGTCAACAACACATTTCCCCTTTACTTTAGAAGCTGCTCTCTCACTGCACCATGCAATGATTCTATCTAGATTGTGTCTGTGATATGCAAAGTTTCTTAGTTGAGCTACATGGAAATTCCTAAGAGAAATTCAAAACTGATAGACATCCCTGAAGCAAACTTTCAAAGCAAACTGCTCATGTGCATGTGCCCTCATCTCATCATACCAAATCCTCTTCTTAAGCTTCTTCAGCCTCCTCTTTTTCCCACTTGGCAAAGAAAATTTCTCTACAAATCCATCATCATCACTGTCAGCTAATTCATCAGGACTAAAATCCTCGTCACCTGATGGCACAAAGAAATCTTCCTCTACTGGGTCTGGTTCATAATGTGATGCCAAGAGGGCTCGCCTCTTTGGCGGTACCTTTTACGCAAAAAATCAACTTCATGGGCTTCATCTTATTATGATTCTTCATCATCTTCTTCTTCTTCATAAATCTCTTCCACATCAGTTTCCCCTTCAATGTGATCTGGGTCTTCTCTCTTCCTCTTCTGTTGTCTAAGTAGGTCCTTAATTAGCACATTTTCAGGATCTTATTTTGTCCTTTGCCTCCTCAATTTCTTCATCAGTTCAAGCTCCTCTGCAACTTCTCTGTTTATCATCAAGCACATCTACCTCAACGGAATCATATGGCACTGGCTTATTTCCCTTATCCATATTACAGCTCTATTGATTGCCAACAAAGAGTGCATCTGAAATGTCAATAGCAACAGGGTAGAACATATTTTCTTCATCATATGGCACTGGCTTCTTTCCCTTGTCCATATTACAGCTCTGTTGAGTGCCAACAAAGAGTGCATATGAAGTGTCAATAGCAAGATGGTAGAACACATCTTCTTCATCATCACTAATGTGTGTTACTCCATCCTTGTCAACAGAGAGAAAGGCTTACTCATTTACTACCAGATCAGCTTCCAAATGATTCTGGTTCAGTCCAGCAGGAATATCAGAGTTGTGCTTGATGACTGTCAAGTTCAACACTTTGCTACTATAATAGATTTCTATCATCTGATCAACCTTTAACATGTTGTCCAATGCTTCCATTCCCTCTATTCCTTTTCCTTTCTCTCTAACATAGTAGATTGTATCTTTGTAATCATACCCATGTCCTTCAATCAGTGCTCTCAGATTCATTACAGTGATATCAGATAAGCTCAAGGTCCTCTCTAAATTGTCTTCACAGGGATATTAAACCTGATGTCCCAGATGTCATCGTCCAAACTGAATATAGAAAATTAAATAAATACATTCAGTTACCAAGACACATACAAGAACATTCCCTTCATTTGTTCAGTTAATATGGGATATGAGAAATTAAAGAAACAGGGGATAATATAATCACTACAGTGGTGATTTCCAATGATTAAGATTACATGGATGTGCTAACAATACTAATTTCATGGCCCTAAAATCTAGTCAACCCTAATTTGCTATGCATAACACTGATTTAGAAATAACAGGGGAGAGGAAGAAGCAGAAAGAGGGAAGGGAACTCACTCAATGCCTCCAAAGGAAGATCCCTACCGGTGGCTGCTCTTTGCCGGTGATGCTAGGACCGCACGCGCCAAAGACGCCGCCGCACCATGTGACGACGACCGCGTGCCGTCTCCAGATTCGTACCCGCCGCTCCTCCAATCCATGTCCTCGACGGACGAATCGAATTCACCGCGGCCGAGAGGGTCTCCGCTGACGAGAGGGCTGCCGCCGAGAGGGTCGCCGTCGACGAGAGGGCCGCCGCTGCCGGGAGTACTCGCCGCCATCGGGGGTGGGGGTGTAACATCCCAGCATTTAGGAACTAACGAAGGGTAGATTTAGGAATTTGAAATGTTGCATGCATTCATCCGTGAAAATGTGGTTAACTTTTTTCGCCAAATAAAAACCTAAAGTGATCAAGGTTTCTTTCATACTTTGAGATTAGGTTTAGTCTTAAAGGATGATTTCTATAGTCTTTGATATGATCTTTGTGGACTTATGTGTTCTGGGAAATGAATTTGAATTTAAAACATTGAGTGTTTGAATTATAATTCAAAAGGATTTTTGAATAATGTTTGAATCTTAATTTGATTAAGAGTTAACCAATAATAAATTAAACTTATATAAAAGATCAATTAAGAATATGAATATTCATTTCATATTTTCATTCAATAATAAGTTACAAAATATAAGTTAGGAAAATCATTCACAATTTTTACAATAGTAAATAAATAAAGAATAATATTTCTTTATTGATAATAGTACAATCTTTATTAAAAAATAATAAAATAAAGATTACAAAAGGATAGAACTAAAATTACGAAAGAATATTACAAGTGACTATTCTATAAAGAAAAATAAAAAAGCCTAAACTAAAATCTTCATCTTCAAATCTGTACCTACAAAATAAACAGAAACTTAATAGAAAAAGGAAAGTTAGGATTATCATTGTTTTACTCTCAGACTTGTCAATGAAGTGCACTGATCAAGGTTCATCATTGAGTAAACTTATAAAAGGGGGCAAGTTTCACCAATATGAAGGAATGTATCTTTCATAATTTTAATCCATAAGACAAATAACAGCAAGGAGGGGCAAGTTTCACCAGCCAAGTAGATGTAACCAGATAAAAGTAACTTTCAAAATTCTGAACATATCCACATCTGTGCAGCAGGCACACAAGAAGCACACACACACCAAACTGCATGGTGTGTGCTGTCAACACCACAGCAGCAGCACAGCCAAACAAAACTATCAACACAGCCATGGGAAAACCATCCCCACATCATTCCTTTGCTCTTACACACCAAGCCCAGCAGCCAGCAGCTAATCCAAGCACAACAGCCAGCATCTAAACCAAGCCAAGCTAGATCAAACCAACCAAAGCCTAGGATCACATCACCAGGATGGTGACAAAAGGAGGGGGAAGATTAGGTGGATAGCAAGACTAAGGTCAAGTCATCAGGATCAGGAGATGATGGGCTAGATTAAGGACAAGCCAAGAACTGGAAATACTAGGGGAGCACCAGATCAAGCTACCACAAGATCAACTACTAGCAACCACATCATCAAGTGATAGTGGTAGGTAAATAGACCATCAAATGATCTTCTGTCTAAGATTAGACAAGCATACATGATCTGTCACTTATTCAAACTCTCAGAAAGCACCCAAGTGGGGTGAATCCATCACTGAGGTTTTAAACTTTAAAATCAAACAGTAAAGTACAAGGATCCAACCAAATCTCAGAACAACATCATTGATTTGGCTATCGAGCTATATTTCAATTCAAGAATAAATATAGCTAAGATTTAATTTCTAGGCACATCTCTAAGATAAGAGTAGCACCTTAGAATTTAATCTATTAGATCTATACAAATGATCAAGCCTACTATAATTTTTTCCAAGCTTTGATTCAAGAAACAGTAGCTAGTACCACTACCAGAACCACCCATATGAATCAACTAGATAAACCTTAAATCGCTAAGCCTCAGACCAGCATCATTAGTCTTAGGTATTTAAGAAAGAAACATTTCTATTTAATGCCAAACCCATCTTAAGCTTGCACCAAACCAAAACAAGAAAATAGAATCTAATCTTGTGTGCCATACAAAGATGGTGTCACAAGAACAGTTCTACATGAATCAGGATAAGCATTCAATCTTCACAGATTCAATCAATCAACTACAAATCATTTTCCTGTCATCACAGGAATCATAATTAAGAAATTCCTATGTATATCTTCACCGTTTGAAACCATTTGATCTCAAACTACATCTGAATTCTTAAGCCAACAAGTGTTAATACAGTGATTTCATCACACCATACTCACTAACATTAATCAAGTAATGACATTGGTAAGTTATCAAAACCACTAACTTTACCAAGTATTGATTTCAGAGGAACCTTATCATCTGAATCATATGAAATTTAAGCATAAAATCATCTGATAAGCCACCAGTACCACCATAGTTCATCTTAAGCAGCAAGCCTCAACTAACAATCATTTAGCATGCTTAGAGACCATTAACACATGATCTAATTCATCCAGTATGTAATCAACAACAGGATATGAACCCTAAATGGAACAAATAATATTAATCAGGACAAGACAGTAACTAGAGAGGACACTACCAACATCTAGCATAGGATGAGCTAGCACAGAGAGCACGAGGGGAGAGGAAAAGAACTCACCAAAGGTCCTCGCGGGAGACTAGAAGAGGAAGCAGAGGTGGCCGACGACCATGGCGGCACGGGGAGCACCCCCAGGGGGGCGCTGCGACCCATACAACGCCACGGCGGCGACCATAGCCACGCCTAGAGGCGAGGTGAATCACCACGACGCATGACAGCAGCGGCGGCGCCAGGATCCACGCCAACCCCAAACCCTAGGGTTTGGTATGACATTGATCTGTCGCAGGAGAGCTCTGTGCCCAAATCTAGTTGGACAGGAGGGAAGGGCATAGTCGACAACCTCCTCCTGCACCACGGCGGCGGCCAGAACGGTCCACGACGGCGGGAATCATCGGCGACGACACCACCGACCACGGGGTCGGGGATGGAGGAGGAGAGGAGTGAGCTCGAGGGTGAGAGACAGCGAGTGAGTGGGCTAAGTTGGGCCAGAACCCTTCGGGGTGGCCTTTTGACTATGCCTAATGGGCCACAAGGGCCCAATAAGAATAAGCCAGCCCAAAAAAACCTTTAAGGCCTGTTTTAATAAATAGGAAAAGACCAAAATGCCCATGAACTTAATTAAATTCTAGAAAATAAAATAAAATTCCAAAAATTATAAATAAAATATTTTTGGATTCACAATAATCCAAACTGTCCAAATAAATTAAGAAAAAAAAATTTAAACATATAAATTTTATTAAGAATTTTGTAATTTATATATTCCTTATGGATTTTTACAAAATTATTGGAAGATGGTAAAAATAAATAAAAATCACTTTCATTACATATTAATATTGTAGTATTTTAGAAAAATACTAAACAAATATTGAATTTTTTTTGATATTTAAGTGATAATTCTTAAAAGAATTATTAAATCAATAAAAGTCAAATAAAAGGAAAATAAAATAAAAGAATACAATATTCTATTATAAATATTAAAAATTATATTTATAACTCCTTTATTATTAAAAAAATAATTTTATTAATAATGGGGAGAATGCATATCAAGTTAAATGATGCATTACATTATTTTGCATAATAATTTTGCTTCTTTAAATATTGTCCTTACCAGGCAATAATGATGTTTTTGTAGACATAGAAGCTCAAGGTACAGTGCAAGCATCGGACTTATCTACCTTGCAATCACAAGGCAAGTTCATCATTTGCTCATGTCCTTTGAAGAGTCTTTATCAAAGTATTTGCGAATTGTGTGTTATCATCTATACTATAGAAAAACAAAACACTATTTTCTCAAGATACTAAATCTTAGATATCATCCTAAGTGATGATATGATGGAGCAATAGAACTTAGAGTTCTACTTGCACTAATAATGAACAATTAGGAATTAATAAACATGACATCAATGATTCTAGCACCGTATATTACGCGTTAACCATGAGATTTGGAATGGGACAGAGAAGTCAGTTGTATCCTTTTCATCTTGTATGGAGGCAAGACGACCTTAACGTGACGTTGTGATTCCTTGTGCGGATCCAACATATGGTTGGGCACCCTTAAGCCCCACACTTTTGGTGTCTAGATTATCTATGAATGGTGTTTAGGGAGATAGTCCATGTAAATGGTACTAATCCGGGCATCACTAGGTCATAGAGTCTTCGGGAACTCATCGGGGTTTTAGCCTACCCGAAAGGGGGCTTAACAAAGGTGAGCTAGCCCGAAGGATCGTGCAGACATATGGGGTCGTGGAGAGGGCAGTGATTGCCTTGGACCAACTACTGGGCCCCACATCATGGAATTGTGGACGAGAAAGTACGCCCGGTTGTGCAACAAGGAGTTGATCTCTCATGGGAAAAGTAACGCGCCTCTGCAGAGTGTAAGAACTGTAACTTGTTACTCCCTGTTCCGGGAAGGAGCTACGAACGCGGCAGGAAAGGAACTCCATGAAAGTTCTAGTCAACCTGTGAAGGCCGGTGGTCATAGATTTTCATAATAAAATAAACCTTTGAAGAAAGATTTACAAAAATTGCAAAGTACCAACGACTGATAGTCCGATGTGGTAGATAGAGCATCAAACTTCCTACCTTGCATATAATGAATTTGCTGAGTAATGCTGTTACTCATCCTTTCCTTTGAATCCTTGCTTAGACTCTGAGAACCCCGAAGATACTCCAATGTATGCATCCGAGAGTCAAGAGGAGGTCTTCTATGAAGAGCCCAACTTGTATGGAGCCGTAGAAGGGGAGGACTACGACATCATCTACGGAGGAGAGTTCTAGGAGTCCGAATAATTACTATAGTTCTAGTAACCACTTGAGCCGAGCATCATGAATAATATATAGCAATAAGTTGTTGAGCTCAATTTGGAGTTTAAGTTTTAAATTTGAAACTTCCGCTGAAACACTTATATTTTGGTTTGTAAGTTGAATATTTTGGAAGTCTTGAACTTCCGGTATTGTAATAATAATAACGTGTGTATGTTTGTAATATGGACCCGCAATGTTTCTGTTGTACCACTCTGAGGTATGTGATATTTACGGAACGGTGTTCTGTGGATTTCATGTCAACGACTATAGTGTACTACACATGCAGTGATATGCTGGGTCACCACAGTTGGTATCAGAGAAAATTGCTTTGACCTTAGGTTGCAAACCTAGTAAAGGGTATTACCTGTAGGAAAGTTTAGCTACGATAAAGAATTCTCTAAAATTAATATAATGGGTATTCAAATGAGAATATTCCGTTATATATTTTAGTGCGATAATTCTTTTTATGATGCAATATATTATGGGTTACTAATCAAAAATTATTTTTCTAATATACAGAGCTATGGCACCAAAGTTTCCAAAACAGACTTTGGTAAGGAAAGAGGAGACTCTTGATGATTATCAAGGATCATTCACATACCAACTTTGTCAACTTTTAAAGATCTTTAGTTATCCAACTAGAATTCCAGTGAATCCTATAACTTACCTTGATGGCCGGATGTTGTCCAAGTATCATGTGAGTATCCAACTTCGAGAGGAGCTTGGATTATATCACGATCTACCTATAGGTGAAGGTAGGAGTCACTTAGCAGCATATCATGTTATTGTTGTGGAGGCGATAGCTAATATCCGGGAGCATAAAGCCAAGGAGTTAGAAGGTAGCACATTTTCTGTGATACCCCATGATTCTATAGACTCGGAGCCTATACCGGATCATCTTACTTTGGTTAAGAAGCATCCAAAGTTAGCTTCCAAGTTTATGGATAGATACCGAACACTCGTTGTGTCTTTTTATAAGACACATCAAGTGATTGTTGAAGATAAAAATGACATGTTAGAGGATCTAACTGATCCGGAAAGAAGGAATCAGTTAGCATTCCAGTTGGATAAGGAAGCAAGTAGTAGTGCAAAACCTATCTTTAAGGATATACTTATAGATCCTGAATCTTTTATACCATATCCTTATTCACCAAGACCTGAACCTATACATGATCCTATTATAGATATAGGTATGCAGTACCACAGGGTTCAGAGGATGATTCTGATTCAGAACTTCCTATTGAGAATTCTGATGGTTGGACAAGGGGATCATATGAAGGATCTCATGAACACCAGATGTCCACAGATGGTTCTGACAGAAATGTTGGACAATCTAGTTGGATGGGTGCAAGAATTAACCCTAGTAACAGTAGTAGGAATACCATGTCAATCGATAATCAGGATGAAGAAGAAGATCTTGAGGAGAGAGTGTTTGAATCATCAACATCTTCTCAAAACCCAGGGAATATACATTATCCAGTGTTTAACTATCTTGCCCAAAGGAGCACCTGGGAAACAGCAGGATCTGCGTATCCTATTGACAACTCAAGGAATGAAGCTCAGGAGATGCAAGCGGAAGATAATGTTGAATTTGTTTCTGAAGATTTTTCAGCTGAACTGGAAGGAGTCAATGCGCTCAGGTTGAGTAATGACTCAAGCCCTGACACTTCAGAGACTGAGTATGTTCCGTCT
The DNA here is from genome assembly GCA_030063025.1 of Avena longiglumis. Lineage (NCBI taxonomy): Eukaryota > Viridiplantae > Streptophyta > Magnoliopsida > Poales > Poaceae > Avena > Avena longiglumis. Next base: position 182,590,449 of record CP125974.1, on the reverse strand, counting down.
GGAAGGCCATTTGTTTCACCAACTGTGCGACGAACGACACGTCATCACGGTTGGACATCAGGCATGTATGATGAGCGTAGTTACTAATACAAGTAGGCAACTATTTAGAGGTGTCAAATATCGTGTATTGTACCCCAAGAAATAAGATAGTTAGATAAATAAGGTAGTGTTGTGATTATATCTATATGGTATATGTTGTAATGACTTTGTATTATTATGATATTATGTATAATATGTAAAATGCATATTTGGATTTTCTTCGATTTTCATTGTGTGACTAGTTCTGTGCGTAAATTCGAGCTCAGAACACATGTGCATGATGTAATTATGAGTATTCGCTTTATGTTGCAGGACTAGAGGGTCATGGATACGGGTGTAGAGATCGAAACTGAGCAGCAGCAGATAGAACGAGAGGCCAAGGAGAAGGCCGATGCAGATACAGCTAATCAGGGAGCATTACCACCACCAATGAGGTCGTTAATGGAGCAGAACTTTATACAATGTATGCAAATGATGCAAGAGACCCAGAACAAGTTCATGGAGGAGTTGTTGGGACGAGCAAATCAGAGGGCACCTGAAGGTGGAGGAGTGAGTCTATCTAATTTCCAGAATGCAAGGCCGTTACCATTTGCATCAGCTCCTGAACCAATGGATGTAGAAGATTGGCTAGCAGATACAGAAAGAAAGATGAAGACTGTAGGTTGCAATGAGGAGGAGAAATTGAGGTATGCAGCCCATCTTCTAACAGGACCTGCAACATCTTGGTGGGAAAATCAGTTGGCCATGCAACAACCAGGAAGGGAGTATACCTGGGAAGAGTTTAAACAGAGATTCCGTGAATATCATGTTTCGGAGAGTGTTATGGAATTGAAGCAAAGAGAAAGTGAAGAGCTGCACCAGGGATATACTAGTGTTATGAAGTATATCCGGGAGTTTAGTCAACTATCCCGTTATGCTGAGGAAGAGGTTAACACGGTGGAAAAGAGGAAGAAGTGTTTCCTGAGTGGATTAAATCCATTTATGAGGATGCATTTGAGGTTGGCTAATAAGCAAACTTATCATCAGTTGCTAGATGCAGCCATTACCTTCGAAGATGACTACAAGAATGTCCAAGAGGATAGAAGGAAGAGAGCTAAGAAGGAAACCAAGAGGATACAAGAAAGTAAGCCCAAACTCAATTTGGAATTCAAACCAAGGAACAAGCCCTATAACAACAACAATTCCAATTGGAGTGCAAATCCAAATGCAAAGAATATTATATGCCACAATTGCAAACTCCCGGGGCATATAAGCAGAGATTGCCCGAAACCAGTAATTATATGTCATGCTTGTGGTCAGAGAGGTCACATCAAGCCCAATTGTCCAAGAAAACCACAAGGTGGTTGGCCGGCTCGAGATGGAAGGCAAGCCACTGGAGGAAATGGATAGCCCAATAAAGGAGGAAATAATGGCAAGAACAACAATGGCAAGAGGAACAGACCTACCGGGAAGCTAAACTGTGCAACCCTCGAGGAGGTGGATAATTGGGAGCATGCAGTTATAGGTACGCTCAATATCCTTACCAATACCGGCAAAGTTCTATTTGATACTGGTTCAACTACTTCATTCATTTCTGAAGAATTCTGTGATAAGTTCGGGATTAGGAGGGCAACGTTAGAAAAACCTATGACCATAGTTACGGCAGGGGGAAATGTGATTGTACGCCACATCAAACAAGATCAGGTTATCTCGATCTGTGGTTGTACATACTTTGCAGACTTTTATGTGATTCCTTTGAAGGGAATTGCAGTAGTGCTAGGGATGGATTGGATGATGGAACACGGAGCTCAGATAAATTGTGAGGAGAAAGATGTCTCAATCAAAACTCCAAGTAGAGCAAGGATAGTTTACCAAGCAGACAAGCACAGTCATATTATGGTGGATCTGCAGTTGAACTCGATGAAAGAGGTCAAATTGGAAGATATTCCTATAGTAAATGAGTTTCAAGATGTTTTTCCAGCAGAGCTACCGGGAATGCCACCAGACCGGGAGATAGAGTTCACTATTGACCTAATTCCTGGTATAGCACCAATAGCTCAAGCACCATATAATATGGGACCCAAAGAATTAAAATAACTCAAAGAGAAAATTGACGAGTTAGCCAGAAAAGGATTTATTCAGGAAAGCGTATCTCCATGGGGAACACCAGTAATCTTTGTGGATAAGATAGATGGTGGAAGAAGGATGTGTGGAGATTATAGAAATCTGAACAATGTCACTATCAAGAATAAGTATCCTTTACCAAGGAATCAATATTTGTTTGATCAAGTGAAGGGAGCTGGAGTATTTTCAAAGATCGACCTAAGATCTAGATACCATCAAATAAAAATCAAGCCTGAGGATGTTCCAAAGACAGCATTTGTCTCAAGATATGGACACCATGAGTATCTGGTAGTACCATTTGGTTTTACCAATGCACCTGCAATATTTATGAATTTGATGAACAAAATCTTCATGCCATATCTGTATAAGTTCGTCATAGTTTTTATTGATGATATTCTGATATATTCCAAGGATAAGTAAGAGCATGCTAATCATTTGAGAATAGCATTGCAGACACTAAGAGAACATAAACTTTATGCTAAGTTCAGTAAGTGTGAATTTTGGCTAGATGAGGTAGAATTCCTCGGCCATGTGATTAGTAAAGATGGAATTGCTGTAAATCCATCTAAGGTTCAGTCAGTACTAGAATGGACGACACCGACCAATGTGAAGCAAATTCGAGGTTTCTTAGGAATGGCTGGTTATTACCGGAGATTTATTGAAGGTTTCTCCAAAATAGCTGGACCAGTGACCAAATTGCTAAGAAAGAATACACCATTCAATTGGGATGAGAAGTGTGAAGCAAGTTTTTAGGAGTTGAAAACCAGGTTAACCACCGCTCCAATTTTAGCAGTTCCAGAAACAGGGAAAGACTTTATAGTATACTGTGATGCATCTAAAGAAGTTTTAGGTTGTGTATTAATGCAAGATCGGAAAGTGATTGCTTATGGTTCAAGACAACTGAAACCACATGAATTCAACTATCCAACTCATGATTTAGATTTAGTAGCAGTAGTTTATGCGCTAAAAGGATGGAGGCATTTTCTTTATGGAGCCAGATGTGAGTTATACACTGATCATAAAAGTCTCAAATATTTCTTCACTCAAAAGGAATTTAATATGAGACAGAAGCATTGGTTGGAACTAATCAAATATTATGATTTAACAATCAACTATATTCCAGGGAAAGCAAATGTTGTAGCTGATGCTTTAAGCACAAAGAGTGCAGATATTCAGCCTAGCAATCGGGAGCTACCAAAAGAGTTACAAATGGACTTGGAAAGATTAGAGATTCAATTCATTAGAACAGAGGTTCTTGGAGGATTAGCTACTATGCGGGTAGTTGCAGAGCAGGACAGTGATCTTAAGCAAGAAATTTTTAGACATCAAGTAGAAGATCCTTTTATTGCTGAGGAAATTCGGAGGATATCTCAAGGGCAAAAATCAGTTTTTCGCCTTGGAGATTATGAGTCTTTATGGTTTCAACACCGTCTATGTGTTCCAGATGTGACTGAGATTAGAGATGTCATACTTAGAGAAGCACATGAAACACCATATTCTATACATCCAGGAAGTACTAAGATGTATATGGATTTGAAAGAACTATTCTGGTGGAATAATATGAAAAGGGATATTCCTAAATATGTATCAGAATGCCATATGTGCCAAAGGGTGAAGGCTGAACATCAAAGTCCAGTAGGACCATTACAACCTTTGGATATTCCCGAATGAAAGTGGGAAGAAATAGGTATGGACTTCATCACAAGATTGCCCATGACACCTAAACGGAAGGATATGATATGGGTAATTGTGGACAGACTCGCTAAGAGTGCACATTTTATTCCGGTAAATCAGAAAGATAATGCCGAGAAGTTAGTAGAAGTTTACGTCAAAGAGATAGTAAGTAAACATGGAGTACCCAAAAAGATCAACTGATAGGGGATCAGTGTTTACTTCAGCATTTTGGAAGCAATTGCATGAAGCACTTGGTTCAAAGTTAGATTTCAGCACAGCATATCATCCTGATACAGGAGGTCAAACTGAAAGAACAAATCAAATACTAGAAGACATGTTAAGATCTTGTGCATTAGATTTTGGAGGTACATGGGAAGATCATCTACCATTGGCAGAATTTTCTTACAATAATAGCTATCAGAGTAGTCTAAAGGCAGCCCCATACCAAGTTCTGTATGGAAGGAAGTGTAGATCACCAATATGTTGGTATGACCCTGGAAGCAGCAAAGAATTTGCACCAGACTATATTAAGGAAAGACAAGATATCATTGATAAGATCAGAGATAGACTGAAAATAGCCCAGAGTAGGCAGAAAAGTTATGCTGATCAAAGTCGAAGATCATGGCATCCAGAAGTGGGAGATATGGTATACTTGAAAGTAAGTCAAATGAAAGGGGTGAAATGGTTCAGAGTTAAAGGAAAGCTAAGTCCAAGATACATCGGACCATTCAAGATATTGAGTCAAAACATAACTATAGCCTATGCTTTAGAGTTACCATCAAGATTGTCTCAAGTGCATAATGTTTTCCATGTGTCACAACTTCATAAATGTTTGAAAGTTCCGGATGATGCAATCACACATCAGGAGATAGAACTACAAGCAGACTTGACCTATGTTGAAAAGCCCTATAAAATCTTGGAAGAAAACTGGAAAAGGTTAAGGAATAGAGCAATCAAATATTGCAAAGTACAGTGGGAACATCACCCTGAAAGGGAAGCCATGTGGGAGAAAGAAGAGGACTTAAGAAATGCCTATCTAGAACTATTCAGGTACATCTCCACAAACTTCGGGACGAAGTTTAATTTAAGGGGGGAAGTCTGTAACATCCCAGCATTTAGGAACTAACAAAGGGTAGATTTAGGAATTTGAAATGTTGCATGCATTCATCCGTGAAAATGTGGGTAACTTTTTTCATACTTTGAGATTAGGTTTCTTTCATACTTTGAGATTAGGTTTAGTCTTAAAGGATGATTGCTATAGACTTTGATATGATCTTTGTAGACTTATGTGTTATGGGAAATGAATTTGAATTTAAAACATTGAGTGTTTGAATTATAATTCAAAAGGATTTTTGAATAATGTTTGAATCTCAATTTAATTAAGAGTTAACCAATAATAAATTAAACTTTATATAAAAGAGCAATTAAGAATATGAATATTCATTTCATATTTTCATTCAATAATAAGTTACAAAATGTAACTTAGGAAAATCATTCACAATTTTTACAATAGTAAATAAATAAAGAATAATATTTCTTTATTAATAATAGTACAATATTTATTACAAAATAATAAAATAAAGATTACAAAAGGATAGAACTAAAATTACAAAAGAATATTACAAGTGACTATTCTATAAAGAAAAATAAAAAGCCTAAACTAAAATCTTCATCTTCAAATATGTACCTGCAAAATAAACAGAAACTTAATAGAAAAAGGAAAGTTAGGATTAGCATTGTTTTACTCTCAGACTTGTCAGTGAAGTGCATTGATCAAGGTTCATCATTGAGTAAACTTATAAAAGGGGGCAAGTTTCACCAATATGAAGGAATGTATCTTTCATAATTTTAAGCCATAAGTCAAATAACAGCAAGGAGGGGCAAGTTTCACCAGCCAAGTAGATGTAACCAGATAAAAGTAACTTTCAAAATTCTGAACATATCCACATCTGTGCAGCAGGCACACAGGAAGCACACACACCAAACTGCATGGTGTGTGCTGTCAACACCACAACAGCAGCACAGCCAAACAAAACTATCACAGCCGTGGGAAAACCATCCCCACATCATTCCTTTGCTCTTACACACCAAGCCCAGCAGCCAGCAGCTAAACCAAGCATAGTAGCCAATAGCTAAACCAAGCCAAGCTAGATCAAACCAACCAAAGCCCAGGATCACATCACCAGGATGGTGACATAAGGAGGGGGAAGATCAGGTGGATAGAAAGACCAAGGTCAAGCCATCAGGATCAGGAGATGATGGGCTAGATCAAGGACAAGCCAGGAACTGGAAATACCAGGGGAGCACCAGATCAAGCTACCACAAGATCAACTACTAGCAACCACATCATCAATTGACAGTGGTAGGTAAATAGACCATCAAATGATCTTCTGTCTAAGATTAGACAAGCATACATGATCTGTCACTTATTCAAACTCTCAGAAAGCACCCAAGTGGGGTGAATACATCACTGAGATTTTAAACTTTAAAATCAAACAGCAAAGTACAAGGATCCAACCAAATCTCAGAACAACATCATTGATTTGGCTATCGAGCTATATTTCAATTCAAGAATAAATATAGTAAGATTTAATTTATAGGCACATCTCTAAGATAAGAGTAGCACCTTAGAATTTAATCTTTTAGATCTATACAAATGATCAAGCCTACCATAATTTTTTCCAAGCTTTGATTCAAGAAACAGTAGCTGGTACCACTACTAGAACCACCCATATGAATCAACTAGATAAAGCTTAAATCCTTAAGCCTCAGACCAACATCATTGGTCTTAGGGATTTAAGAAAGAAACATTTCTATTTAATGCCAAACCCATCTTAAGCTTGCACCAAACAAAATCAATAAAATAGAATCTAATCTTGTGTGCCATACAAAGATGGTGTCACAAGAACAGTTCTACATGAATCAGGATAAGCATTCAATCTTCACAGATTCAAGCAATCAACTACAAATCATTTTCCTGTCATCACAGGAATCATAATTAAGAAATTCCTATGTATATCTTCACTGTTTGAAACCATTTGATATCAAACTACATCTGAATTCTTAAGCCAACAAGTGTTAATACAGTGATTTCATCACACCATACTCACTATCATTAATCAAATAATGACAGTGGTAAGTTATCAAAACCACTAACTTTACCAAGTATGATTTCAGAGCAACTGTATCATCTGAACCATATGAAATTTAAGCATAAAATCATCTGATAAGCCACCAGTACCACCATAGTCCATCTTAAGCAGCAAGACTCAGCTAACAATCATTTAGCATGCTTAGAGACCATTAACACATGATCTAATTCATCCAGTATATAATCAACAACAGGGTATGAACCCTAAATGGAACAAATCATCTTAATCAGGACAAGACAGTAACCAGAGAGGTCACTACCAACATCTAGTATAGAATGAGCTAGCATAGAGAGAACGAGGGGAGAGGAAAAGAACTCACCAAAGGTCCTCGCGGGAGACTAGAAGAGGAAGCAGAGGTGGCCGACGACCATGGCGGCACGGGGAGCACCCCCAGGGAGGGCGCTACGACCCATACAACGCCACGGCGGTGACCATAGCCACGCCTAGAGGCGAGGTGAATCACCACGACGCATGACAGCAGCGGCGGCACCAGGATCCACGCCAACCCCAAACCCTGGGGTTTGGTACGGCATTGATCTGTCGTAGGAGATCTCCATGCCCAAATCTAGTTGGACAGGAGGGAAGGGCGTAGTCGATAACCTCCTCCTGCACCATGGCGGCGGCCAGAACGGTCCACGACGGCGGGAATCATCGGCGGCGACACCACCGACCACGGGGTCGGGGATGGAGGAGGAGAAGAGTGAGCTCGAGGGTGAGAGACAGCGAGTGAGTGGGCTAAGTTGGGCCAGAATCCTTCGGGGTGGCTTTTTTGACTATGCCTAATGGGCCACAAGGGCCCAATAAGAATAATCCAGCCCCAAAAAACCTTTAAGTCCTGTTTTAATAAATAGGAAAAGACCAAAATGCCCATGAACTTAATTAAATTCTAGAAAATAAAATAAAATTCCAAAAATTATAAATAAAATATTTTTGGATTCACAATAATCCAAACAGTCCAAATAAATTAAGAAATAAAATTTTAAACATATAAATTTTATTAAGAATTTTTGAATTTATATATTACTTATGGAATTTTACAAAATTATTGAAAGATGGTAAAAATAAATAAAAATCACTTTCATTATATATTAATATTTTAGTATTTTAGAAAAATACTAAACAAATATTTAATAATTTTTTTTGATATTTAAGTGATAATTCTTAAAAGAATTATTAAATCAATAAAAGTCAAATAAAAGGAAAATAAAATAAAAGAATACAATATTCTATTATAAATATTAAAAATTAATATTTATAACTCCTTTGTTATTAAAAAAGAATTTTATTAATAATGGGGAGAATGCATATCAAGTTAAATGATGCATTACATTATTTTGCACAATCATTTTGCTTCTTTAAATATTGTCCTTACCGGGCAATAATGATATTTTTGTAGACATAGATGCTCAAGGTCCAGTGCAAGCATCAGACTTATCTACCTTGCAATCACAAGGCAAGTTCATCACTTGCTCATGTCCTTTGAAGAGTCTTTATCAAAGTATTTGCAAATTGTGTGTTATCATCTATACTATAGAAAAACAAAACACTATTTTCTCAAGAAACTAAATCTTAGATATCATCCTAAGTGATGATATGATGGAGCAATAGAACTTAGAGTTCTACTTGCACTAATAATGAACAATTAGGAAATAATAACCATGACATCAGTGATTCTAGCGCCGTATATTACGTATTAACCATGAGATTTGGAATGGGACAGAGAAGTCAGATGTATCCTTTTCATCTTGTATGGAGGCAAGACAACCTTAACGTGACGTTGTGATTCCTTGTGTGGATCCAACATATGGGTGGGCACCCTTACGTCCCACACTTTTGGTGTCTAGATTATCTATGAATGGTGTTTAGGGAGATAGTCCATGTAAATGGTACTAATCCGGGCATCACTAGGTCATAGAATCTTCGGGAACTCATCAGGGTTTTAGCCTGCCTGAAAGGGGGCTTAACGAAGGTGAGATAGCCCGAAGGATCATGCAGACATATGAGGTCGTGGAGAGGGCAGTGATTGGCTTGGACCAACTACTAGGCCCCACATCATGGAATTGTGGACGAGAAAGTACGCCCGTTTGTGCAACAAGGAGTTGATCTCTCATGGGAAAAGTACCGCACCTCTGCAGAGTGTAAGAACTGTAACTTGTTACTCCCTGTTCCGGGAAGGAGCTACGAACGCGGCAGGAAAGGAACTCCATGAAAGTTCTAGTCAACCTGTGAAGGCTGGTGGTCATAGATTTTCATAATAAGATTAACCTTTGAAGAAAGATTTACAAAAATTGCATAGTACCAACGACTGATAGTCCGAGGTGGTAGATAGAGCATCAAACTTCCTACCTTGCATATAATGAATTTGCTGAGTAACGCTGTTACTCATCCTTTCCTTTGAATCCTTGATTAGACTCTGAGAACCCCGAAGATACTCCAATGTATGCATCCAAGAGTCAAGAGGAGGTCTTCTATGAAGAGCCCAACTTGTATGGAGCCGTAGAAGAGGAGGACTACGACATCATCTATGGAGGAGAGTTCCAGGAGTCCGAATAATTACTATAGTTCTAGTAACCACTTGAGCCGGGCATCATGAACAATATATAGCAATAAGTTGCTGAGCTCAATTTGGAGTTTAAGTTTTAAATTTGAAACTTCCGCTGAAACACTTATATTTTGGTTTGTAAGTTGAATCTTTTGGAAGTCTTGAACTTCTGGTGTTGTAATAATAATAACGTGTGTATGTTTGTAATATGGACCCGCAATATTTCTGTTGTACCACTCTGAGGGATGTGATATTTACGGAACGGTGTTCTGTGGATGTCATGTCAACGACTATAGTGTACTACACATGCAGTGGTATGCTGGGTCACCGCAGGGGGTCATGACGAGGGGAAGTACGAGGCCGTAACTGAAACCTACCGCCCTTTACCCCTACACAGACAAGCCATTAACGGTCGTTAACGGCCGTGCCTAACGAGTGGGCCCCATCTGTCAGATCCAGCGTCAACACCCTGAATCGGCCGGTTAGCACACATTGCAAAAAAAATCATCAGTAGGGTGGTGGTTTTTGCGATTCAAACATAAACTGGTGGTTTTTCAAAAAAATTGCACAAAAGTGGTGGTTTTATGCTATAAACTCGTGTGGTGACGCACCATCAACACAGATAGTTGGACGGTGTTATCTAGCCCCTCCCAGGTCTAGAACACCTCATCATCCGCCTTAGACTCCTCGATGGTGCGGGCGGTGGCTGTGTCATGTTGTAGCTTGGCGGCACCACCACCTCCTGCTTGAGGACGACGACCAGAGTAGGAGTTGTGTCCTCGTCCTCGTTCTCGTCGGTGCTCGCGAAGAGGTGGTCTCCTTGTTGGGCTGGAAGTCACGCACCTCTATTGATGCCCACGTGCCTCGTGCTCCTAGGCGAGGAAGGCCCGCCGGTAGTCCTTCTAGACATATGAGTGGTCGTACCTCAGTCGGCAAGAGTCAGGCGATGCGGAGGGTCATCTCCGTTTCCAGCGTCCGCCCAATCAGTCGGCATTGGCGGCACCGGCACCCTGCTCTAGTTCAAGTGCCAGCCGCTGGGAGGGCAACGTCGTGGTGGTTGCATGGGTTTGCCTCCGCCCACCGCCGTTGGCACTCATGCAGCAGCACATACAGGTAGGCATGTTCCTTCTGCGGCTGCGCCGCCGCCGCATCGTCTTGTGACCCGACGAAATCTTCTGCCCGTGGTGGTGGCGGTAGATTGCGGGCACCACGGGGCGGTGGTGGTTGTGGCGTTGGCGAGCGCCAACATCATCTCCGACCCAAGGACGAGCCCGCCTCGTGGTCGTTCGTCGTCTTCATCAGCCAGGACGACATCTTCATCGGCGGCGGTTGCCCTAGTGGTGGTTTCTAGCAATGGCACAGGCGGTGGAGCGGAGAGATGGGCGTATGGCCAGTATAATAAGTCTTGACCATCAATGCCCGTGCAGGTTCTAACAGCTTCAACACAATGTCGGCACGAGAGTTTAGGCGGCGCCACATCAATCAGCGAGGGCATTGATGCTCGGCCATGGCTGCTACCGCTGGTCAGCCTTCTGCCATCGGGTCGTTGCCATGTAGGCCCGCTATCTATGCGATGTCCATCGTAGGAGATTCATCGTCGCCGGGAGAGAAGTTGCACCGTCATCCGATCCTAGAGCCGTAGTAGGGCGGCACCATGCGAGGAAGAAACCACCACCGTTGTTGTCTGCCACGCAGGCTTAGCCCGGAGGCATCATGCGGCGACTGTGGGTAGGGGTGGGGAGGTCGACAAGAAGGTGGATCTAGGGGCGGTGGCTCTAGGGTTTGCTTGGGCTGTCCCAGCGGAGTGACACAAGCGATGGGTCTCAATGTCTGCGCAGAGTGTTCGTTATATACTATAGAATTGAAAAACCACACAATTCTTACCGTGTTTGACACACCATAGCAAATCAAATATATAACAAGAGGTTTGAATTGAATAAAGTTTCATATAATTAAATTAAGTACACAGGATAAATCTCAACGGTTTAGATTACCCAATGATCATGTGATATTATTTTGAATAAAAGGAGCATTACTTTCTCCTAAGAGCACTTCCACCGATCCCATTAGCGCTCTCAATTGGCCTACTGGGCTCCCGGTCAAAAATGGGCTTCGACCAGTGCACCCCATAAGCCGTTGGCATATTTTAGACCCGAATAGAATAGCCGACATGCCTGTACTAACTCTGCCCACAAAGCATGTGTTCGGAGCACCAGCACTCCAAGCCACGTCAGATTTCTCCTGTGGAACCCTGGAAGCCACACAATCAAAAACCCTACTTTATTCACCCCTCCACACACACAGTTTTACCTTTCCCATCCATTCTCCTGCCGCGTCGCTCCAGTTCGCGCGCATAGAACACCCTCTCTTCCGCTACCGCCTCTCTAGTTCGCGTCGTCGCTTTTCCAGTATGCGACGATTCACAGGATCCGAACTGAGTCAGACATGTCGCATAAGTGGGGGATTATCAAGGCGGCTTGAAACAAATTACATGGCCATTATGAGACCGTCACGAGGAGGAAAGAGAGTGGCAATACTATGGTCGACTATGTAAGTTGCTCACATTCTTGTGCATATGTAAATTTGTACACTTCACGCCTTCTTATTTGATTCAATTATTCGATGTGTTTAAGTTGTATAAGGCCGAAAACAAGTTCAAGGACTTGACCTTCGTGCATTGCTTCAAGAAGCTCCGAGGTTGCAAAATGTGGGATAACATCCGCCTCGCTCTCAATGATCGCAAAGCCGGTGTCGATGAAGATGGATCACTCCCCTCCCCGGCTGCCTCGACAAGTTGCATGATCGGTAACAAGAAGGTGAAGGCCGAGAGAAATGGGGCCTCCTCATTGGTCTGCATAGATGCATCCGTTGAAAGGATGATTGACCATTTCTCCTCCAACAATAAGCGGGTATGAAAGGGCCGATGCAATGTGGAAGGCCATGTTGGAGAAGTAAGATATGAAGTTGGGGCTTGAGAAATAGATGTTTGAAGCCGCAAAGTTGGAAGCTCAAGCCGACATGATCAAGGAGATGAATGAGGCATCACACATTGCATTGGCAAGGATGAGGGAAGAAGCAAATATCTTCATGGCGGACTTGTCGTCAATGGATCCGCTGGCGAAGGCCGTGAACGCATCGCAAGGAGGTGATGGCTGCATTAGCGGCCTCGGCGACGACAACACCTGCACCAACACTGCCGGTGATGGAGAAGCTGCCAGTGACGGAGGAGCCGGAGGTGATGGAGGTGCTGACGCCATCCATGAGTGATCTATGTTGCAATGCAGTCTATGTTCTTTTGGTATCCAAACTATGATGGCGATTTGGGGGACCCGAGTTGGTCGTCGGAACTTGCATTTTATTTCATGATCGGATATGTGAACCTTTCAATTTCTATTCCTATTCTGGTTTGGAATTTATAATTTAGGCCAAATTTTCTATTAGGACTAGCTGTATTAGGCTCACCAGTGTGGGCAGCTCCACCCAATACGAGCCATCGTCTGTCGGCGCCCTAAGGGCATCTCCACCGGGCCGATCCAAACGGTCACCCCAAACAGTCCGTTTGAGTCGGGCCGCGGTCGGTATGGGTATGGGATCTGGCATGTCCGGCCAGCCGCGCACAGCGGTGCGATCCATTTATCCACGCTGGGCCATCGGCAACGCCGGCGTATTTCCAGTGTCTTCCCGTCGTCTCCCACCTTTCTTTCCCGCCGCTTCCCACGAGTTCTCGGTGTTTCTCGCCACGTCCAAGCGCGGCCATAAAAGGGGGAGGTCGTCGAGCTATCTTCGACCATACCCGTTCCACCCACATCACAAAAAACCACCATGCCAGGTCACGGGCGTTGACCCGACGAGCATCCCAACCCCAAAGCCGGTAGAGAAGAGGGGCCAGAGCAACCGTGGTGGTTACCGAACCCGTCGTTGCCACGACGCTCTCACTACAACTACAACAGGACCACCGGCGAGCGCTTCTCGATGGAGGTGATGAACCGCGTCTTTCTGCCGGAGCACCACCGGCGCCTTGCACTCGGGCAAGTGCGTGACAAACTCCGTGAAGCATTGCGGGCCAATCCTGATGACGCGTACCTGCGTGCCCGTCTCGCCTAGGCCGAAGAAGAGATGCAGACGCAGGAAGCGATCTACCACTCTCTCAGCGTAGAATGGGGCGCTGCCGACCCGTAGGCGGCGCCTAGCTAGAATGGCCAATGTCGGCGATCCTTAGGCTACATGTTGTACTCTTGTTTTGTAAATATATGTGAAGGTCGAATAAAGATTTTCATTGCAAATGGCCAATGCGAACATTCATACATCATACATGGCGCATCCTAGACTACTCGTCGGAGTCGGAGGAGGAGTCGGAGTGGTAGCAGCGGCGGCACATGGTGTGGTCGAAGACGCTGACGCCGAACTTTCCTTCGTCGTCGTACTTGAAGACGACGATGTTGCCCGCTTCGATTCTGGTGCGAGCGGGCGAAGCGCTCCCAGCCGTTGCCGAGGTACATTTGGCCGAGGTGGTCGGACTGCAGGTCGACTGGGTACCTGCCTGTCCTGAAGCTATTTGCCCGCAGCATGGCAAGCGGGGACGGCTCGTCGCCGATCAGCGTCACGAACCCGCGGGGCAGGAGCAACCTGTCAAACGGCATGCCGAGGTGGATGGCCACGACGAACTGGGTGCCTGGGTCGAAATCTTCGTGCGATGACGGTGTTGAGGGAGAACGTGGTGGCGCAGTGAGTTGGCCGCGTCCTCCACGCCTCCCTCGGCGTCCACGGCCGCCACGGCCTCCCCTTGACCCAGCTCCGCCGGCCATGGCTAGCTACAAGCAGTGGAGAAGGGAAAGGGGAAGGAGGAGAGGGACGGTGTTCTGTGTGGGAGAAGATGGCCGCGGGTAGCCGGTTAAAAAGGGCCGGCATCGGATGCCTGCGCGGAGGCTGAAGAGGGGTATTGAAGTGTCCAGTTAGTAGGGAAGGCGTCGGGCGGCGCCTGCAGCGGCGGTGGAGAGCGTATCGTCCTGTCAGTCAGCGTGCCGTCACGTCGCCATTGATGGCGCAGACTGCCGCCAGTCAGCCTTCCGCCTCTGAATCGGTGCCGCTGCGTGCGTATAAATCGGTGCCGCTGACCTCGTCTGAAATCAATGTCACGGGTCAAGGTGGCTGATGGGTGGGCTAGTAGCGTGCACGGAAACGACGTCCGCGCCGTCGGCGTGCGTCCGGACCGACGCAACCGAGACCCGGATTAGATGCATGGATGGATCGGACCAGACGCGTTTCATCGGATGGATCGCCCCGCTGGGACGCCGTACACGCTGCACGTGTCTGCGCGAACAGTTTAAGACACGCGTAGACCGTTTGGATCGCCCATGCCCTAATAGCACTCTGCCGACGCTACTGCCGGCGCTGATTTGGGATGCACCGGTAGATATTATCTAAAAGGGTTTACGGATAGCAATTCATCCATTGTTCCAGTCTTGCAGATATCGAGCATTCAGCTATGTCACGAGCAAGCTAGATTTTTCTCCTCGCGTGGCCCACGCAAAACAAACATAGGGCCGGATAATACAGGCTTGCAGGTCTGGGATTTTTCCGCTTCGGACTCACTCGGTACTTGGTTAGGCTGCGATCGACATGCCGATGTCGGTGCCATGTCATCCGTAGACCGAAGCCCGTAGGTCCTCCACAAGCATGTCTTCTTAGTGTGAACACGCAAAGCTGTTCTTTAGCGAGAGTTGCTCTCGTACGGTCGTACGAGTGGCGAAATCGCAGCAGCTCGCTGATTACATGAGATGGATGTTGAAGATGGACCGTTCACACCATGAGTAATATAGTACGGGAACAAAGATCAACTAATTATTACCACGCAAAAGAAAAAAAATATCTAGCTATTCTTTATGATCTTTTACACAATTTCTACCCAAGTGATCGATCGTAAGGATGCGAGTGGGACCTCACTTGTATGCCGCCTGCAGTTATGATATCTAATTCAAACTGGTTGCGAAATTATTAACTAGAAATCATAATAAACTACTCCCTCCGGTCTAAGTTATAAGATGATTTAGTTCTTTTAAAACATATGTATCTAAACGTCTATTAGTGTATAAATTCAGAGCTAAATGAGTGCAAATACACACTGAAGAAATTATTTGCGTGTGCTACAGTCGACCTCAACCCCTTGATGAAAATAAGCGACCGTTTTGTCTCTCCCGAAAATAGTAAGCCAGAAGCTTCTACAAAAGCTGAAACAACTGTGTTTCCCCAGCGCGCCTCGGTGGACCGTTCACACCACCATGAGTCCATGAGTTATATAGAACGGGAACAGAGATCAAGCTATTTCTACCACGCAAAAGAAAAAAAATATCTAGCTGTTCTTTGTGATCTTCTAGTATTCCTCACACAAGTTCTTCCATCAATCTACACAACTGATCCATCGTAAGGATGCCAATGGATCCCACTTGTATGCTACCTCTAGTTCATATGATGATTTCTAATTCAAATTGTTTGCGAAATTTCTAACTAGAAATCATAATGAACTGCTCTCTCCGGTTCAAGTTATAAGATATTCTACTAGTTTTTTTCTAAAACGTATGTATCTAGCGTATAAGTTCGGAACGAAATGGGACAGCGCTACGCGTCCCTCGGGGGATATTTGCCCCCGATCCCCCGGGTCCGGAGCCGTCCGATCAAACCTTCCTAATCGTCCGATCGAACCGTCAACTGGAACACCCGCACGCTTTTGCTACTTCACAGCAGAAACCGCTTCAGAGTAGCAAACTGGAAATAAACAGAGGCAAACTGGGAGTCGCGCGTGCGGGCGCCCGTGAGGACGACGGAGGAGACTGCGCCGTCGATCTCGTTCGCCGGCGCCGGAGATGAGCCATATTCGAGGGACCATACTCTACCCCCCTCCTGGTCAGCCTCACCATCTTATACCGCCTCCAATCGTAGCTTCTAGTGGGGGATCAAATCCTCTCACCCGGCGGCGCTCCGTTCGGCCAACGGCCGATGTCTTCAATCGAGCGCAGCAACCTAATCTAGCCCAGCACACAAATCCTCCAGTGTTTTTCAATCAAAATCCTGAGGAAGAACCTCCAGCACCATCGGTAAGCTCTAGATTAGGTTTACACCATTGTTGTCCATGTTTGTGCTACATGGTAGCAGGAAATACTTACATATGTAGCAAAATACTAGTTAATTGGCTTGTATATTGTAGCAAAATAGGGTGCTGCTAGACAGATGGCAGGAAAACAACCTCAAAATAGATTAGAGTGCTACATTGTAGCAAAAGAAAAATTACAACATGCTTTGCTGGATAATGTGCTACACTGCAGAAAAAGTTTAGGCACATGTGATGCTACATTGTAGCAAATTAGGGTGATCTAGCACATTAATGTAGCAAATTAGGGTAATACTACATGCAGCACATTTATGTAGCACATTATGCTTCGACCTAAACTTTTTTTAAAATTGCAGGGGTTTGTTGCTGACAGTATACTAGGAGGATTCGACCTCAACCAGCCTGCTGATGAATACGGTCCTGAAGGATATGCTACTCCACCACAATCTTCTTACGAGATTGCTCCACCACAATCTGCTGCAGAAACCTTTGGACAAAAAATTGCTATAAGAGCAGAAAGTGCAGCTAGTAGCAATGCTTCATTTGTTGATGAAGAAGGTGGTGAAGAGATTTGCTCGCAGCCTCTTGTACCATATGTTGAAATGACATTTAATGACCTTGAAGTTGCGAAGCAAGTATACAATGACTATGCTTTCAAACTCGGGTTTGGTACACGGATTGGTAACACCAAGTATAGCACAACAAGAGGTGCCCCAAAAGATGCAATTCTTAGTAGAGTTTTTGAGTGTGTCCATGCCGGAAAACCAGTAGACGAAGCAAAAAATGCTACTAAGGATAGTTCTGGAGAAGGAGGTCCAATAGACATGAGAAATTTCAGTGCATAGAAATCACGTAGCAAACAAGCTGGACTCAAAATGGACGTAGCAGATTTGAGGCAGAAGAATAGGGTGCTGCGGCATGATTGTAAAGCTAGAATGCTTGTTGGAAACAGAAATGGAATATGGAGTGTAACGGTCTTTCAAGGAGAGCACACACACCAGTTGCTAAAGCAAATTTGAAGAAGACGGTACTACCGGTCTCATAGGAAGGTTACTGAGGAGGACTTTCAGTTCATCCAAACTTTACACAACCAAAACATTACCACAACTCAGATAATGGGATGCCTCGGAAGTGTGCACGGAGGCGACCCGAGGTGCCTTGGTTTTGTGAAGTGTGATGTGTCCAACATAAGGACTATGCTATGTGAGGAAGTTTCGCTGCGAGACATGTCAATGACTATTGAGTACTTTGAAAGGAGACAAGCAGAAAGCCCTACATTCTTCTTTGATAAGCAAGTGGATGAAAACAATGCAGTGAGAGCTCTCTTTTGGGTGGATGGCAGGACAAGGGCCTTGTACCCCAAGTACAAGGACTCGGTGTTTTTCGACACTACATTTTGTACCAACAAGTACAACATGCCCTTTGCTCCACTTGTGGGCATCAACAACCACACACAGACAATTGTGTTGGGCTGTGCTTTGCTACCTGATGAAACAACTGAAACATTCAGCTGGGTATTCACCAAAATTAAGGAAGCAATGAACGGTTTGGCGCCAGACCATGTCATGACAGACCAAGACCAAGCAATGGTTGCAGCAATTTCAAACATATATCCTGATTCGGTCCACGGATGCTGCATCTTCCATGTGCTACGATTAGCAAGAACAAAGCTTGGACCTCACTTGAGAGAAGGTAGCCCATTTGCTACAGCATTCTACTCATGCATCTATAGCACGGACACCGTAGCAGAATTTGAGATATGCTGGCAGCATATGTTGGAAACTTTTGCGAGAACACTCATTTGCAGAACATGTGGAAGAGCAGAAAAAATGTGGGCACCTGTGTACTTCAGACAAAGTTTCTTTCCCTTCACAAGCACAACAGGAAGATCTGAAGGCCTCAACTCGTACTTTAAAACTTTAATTCCCCCAAGTGGCTCAGTTTGGAACTTCGTGCAGCAATACGAGTTGTGCCAAAACCTGATGCTAGACAGATAAGAAAATGCAGCATTCACAATGGATACAAAAACAACACCACTATGGGGAAGGTGAGATTTTCTCTTTACAGACAGATTTTCCAGTAGCATTATTTTATATCTGTGGTAGCAGATTTTTAAAAATGTTGTAGCATAATGTAACACCTGATGTAGCACCAACCTGACAGTCAGCACAAACATACCTTATTTTGCAGCTACAACATCGAAAAGAAGGGGCTGGAGTTCTACACAAGGGAGATCTTTACAAGATTCCAAAAGATGATTGAGAAATCTACCAGGTTTTATCCAATGCAGGTTGAGGGTGATGGCATGTGCTTTGATCTCATTCCTGTAGGGGTTCGTAGCATGGAAAACAAAATTTTCTACCGCATACAAACAAACAAGCCAAGATCTATCTACTAGATTGTAGCAACAAGTCGATGGAATAACTCACCCTCGAAGATTCCAAAGTGTTTAACAAGAGCGGATTCTCGTGGGTGATGTAGTCGTACTCTTGCCGATCTCAAGATCGCGTAGACGATCCTTCCGTAAGGCGTTCCGCAGCGCTTCCCGATCGGTCACACGTTCGACTGACGAAGACCTTCCTCTCCTTGTTCCAGGCGGTGGAGGTTGTAGCACTCTCCTCGCGATTCCGGCAGACAAGGTACCGAAGTAGAGGATATCTCGCGGCCTTAAGCGGGAGTATGGTGGAATATGAGAGAGCCTCGGTGACCTAGGGTTTAGACGCGCAAGGAGGAGCAAGGCCGGCTAGGGTTTGCCTAGGTGGCGGCTTGCCCTAGGCGGCAGAGGAGGTGGCGGCCGGTGGCTAGGATTAGGGTTCGGGCGTGGTATTGTGTCCTTGGAGGGCAGCCTGCTCCTTATATAGGTGGAGGCGCCCGGGAGGAGTCCTCCCAACTCGGTCTCCAAGTGGGCCGGCGGTGGAGGGAGGGAACTCCTCCTCAAGTAGGTTTCCTACTCTCCCTCCACCTCACAAAATAGTCGTTTGACTTTTCAAATTGGCGTTTGACTTTTCAAACTAGGATTTGATTAAACCCTTTATTTTGTTCAGCGATGAAACCTAGTACATGATGCAATCATTCCAACTTGTTATGACACATTCATGTACCCTTCCCCTCCGGAGTGCCGGACATTCCGGAACCTTCTAGAACATTCCCGATGAAAAACACCGGAACCATTCTCCAACCCCGAAACAGGACTTTCCTTATATGGATCTTATTCTCCGGACCATTCCGGATCTCCTCGTGATATCCCGGATTCCATCCGAGACTCCGAACAACATTTGGTCTCTTACTCATCATTCCATAACTACTCAAACAACGTCGAATCCTTAAGTGTGTCTCCCTACGGTTCGTGAATTATGCGGACATGATCGAGACACTTCTCCGAACAATAACCAATAGAGGAATCTGGAAATTCATATGGCTCCCACATATTTCTATGATTACTTTGCGATCGAATGAACCAGTTACATACGATACCAATTTCCCTTTGTCTCACGATAGTTTACTTATCCGAGGTTATGATCGTCGGTATCTCTACATACCTAGTTCAACCTCGTTAATGATAAGTACTCTTTTCTCGTTCCCGTGATATGTGATCCCTTGTGAGCCAGTCACATGCTTGCAAGCTAATTGGATGACATTCCACCGAGAGGGCCCAGAGTATATCTATCCGTCATATGGATGGACAAATCCCACTCTTGATCCATGTGTCTCAACCAATACTTTCTGAACACTCAATTCCACCTTTATAGCCACCCAGTTACGGTGTGGTGTTTGATGTCATCAAAGCATCCTTCCGGTGAAGGTGATATGCATGATCTCATGGTCGAAGGAATTAGGTTACTATGTATCAGAAAGCATATAGCAATTGAACTATTAAAATGACTTGATCTTTATGCTACGCTTATCTATAGGAGTATGTCCACCATATTCTCCTAACGATATGATCTTGTTGTTAATAAAATCTCAATGTTCATGATAGGGAAACCACAATCATTTATTATCCAACAAGCTAGTATTTATAAAGAGGCTTTACTAGGGACTCTATTTTAGTTTACATATCACACAAGTATTAATGTTTCCTATTTAATACTATTATAGCATGAATGTAAACATTTATCATAAACACAAAGATATAATAATAACTACATTTATTATTGCCTCTAGGGCATATCTCCAACAGTCTCCCACTTGCACTAGAGTCATCTAATCCAGATTACATGGTAATATACCGAACACCCATGGCAGTTTGGTGTTGGTCATGTTTTGCCCTTGGGAGAGATTTAGTCAACGGATCCGCCACATTCAGATCTGTGTGTACTTTGCAAATCTTTATGTCCCCATCTTGGACGTGTTCTCGAATAGCGTGAAAACGTAGCTTGATGTGCTTTAGCTTCTTGTGTGACCTTGGTTCTTGCGCATTGGCTATGGCGCCCATGTTACCACAGTAGATTGACATTGGGTCCAGCGCACTAGGAACCACACCGAGCTCTATAATGAACTCTTTCATCCATATTGCTTCTTGTGAAGCCTCCGAAGCAACCATGTATTCTGATTCAGTTGAAGATCTCGCCACAACGCTTTGCTTTGCACTCCTCCAGCTAACTGCTGCACCATTCAAAGTAAATACGTATCCAGATTGTGATTTAGAATCATCCGGATCGGTGTTCCAACTAGCATCGGTGTAACCATTAACAACGAGCTGTTCATCACCTCCATAAGAAAGAACCATATCCTTAGTTCTTCTCAAGTACTTAAGGATGTTTTGATCTGTCCAACGATCCACTCGGATCACTTTGATATCTGCTAGTTAAACTAACAAGATATGCAATGTCGGGTCTAGTACATAGCATGGCATACATCGAGATCCTATGGTCGAGGCATAGGGAGTTTTACTCATCCTTTCTCTATCTTACGTCGTTGTCGGACTTTGAGTTTTACTCAAGGTCGATAGCAACATGGGCAAGAACCCTTTCTTGCTATCTTCCATTCCAAACCTCTTTAGAACTTTGTCCAAATATGTACTTTGTGACAATGATATTAGGCGTCTCGATCTATCTCTATAAATCTTTATGCCTAATATATAAGCTGCTTCGCCAAGATCCTTCATTGAAAAACTATTATTCAAATATTCCTTGACACTATTAAGAAGGTCTACATCATTCCCAATCAACAATATGTCATCTACATATAGTATTAAGAATGCTACATAACTCCCACTCACTTTCTTGTAAATACAAGCTTCTCCATAAGTTTGTATAAAACCAAAACTTTTGATTACTTTATCAAAACGGTGATTCCAACTTCGGGATGCTTGCTTCAATCCATAGATGGACCGTTGAAGTTTGCATACCTTGTTAGCATCTTTAGGATCGGCAAAACCTTTGGGTTGTATCATATACAACTCTTCATCAATGTCTCCATTGAGGAACGTTGTTTTGACATCCATCTGCCATATCTCATAATCGTAATATGCAGCGATTGCTAACATAATCCTCACAGACTTTAGCTTTGCTACAGGTGAGAAAGTCTCATCGTAGTCAACTCCTTGAATTTGTCGAAACCCTTTTGCGACAAGTCGAGTTTTATAGACAGTAACATTACCATCAGCATTTGTTTTCTTCTTGAAAATCCATTTGTTCTCGACAGCCTTCCGGCCATCTGGTAAGTCCACCAAAGTCCATACTTGGTTTTCGTACATGGATCCAATCTCGGATTTCATGGCTTCTTGCCATTTATTGGAATCTGGGCTCATCATCGCTTCCTCATATGTCGCAGGGTCATCAGTTTTGTCCACCAACATGACACTCATAACGGGATCATACCAATCAGGAGTGGTACGAGTTCTCGTTGACCTGCCAGGCTCTGTAGCAACTACAACCGAAGTTTCATGATAATCATCATTAGCTTCCTCTCTTATTGGTGCAGGCACCACAGGAACTTCTTCCGGTGTTGCGCTACTGGCAAGTTCGAGAGAAGGTTCAACAACCTCGTCGAGTTCTACTTTCCTTCCAGCCACTTCTTTCCAGAGAAATTCCTTCTCTAGAAAGGATCCATTCTTGGCAACGAAGATTTTGCCTTCGGATCTATGATAGAAGGTATACCCAATAGTTTCCTTTGGGTATCCTATGAAGACGCATTTTTCCGCTTTGGGTTCAAGCTTGTCCGGCTGTAACTTCTTTACATAGGCTTCGCAACCCCAAACTTTAAGGAACAAGAATTTAGGTTTCTTCCCAAACCATAATTCATACGGTGTCGTTTCAACGGATTTAGATGGTTCCCTATTTAAAGTGAATGCGACTGTTTCTAATGCATAACCCCAAAATGATAGCGGTAAATCTGTAAGTGACATCATAGAACGAACCATATCTAAGAGAGTTTGATTACGACGTTCGGACACACCATTACGTTGTGGTGTTCCCGGCAGTGTCAATTGTGAAAGTATTCCGCATTTCTTCAAATGCTCGCCAAACTCGTAACTTAGATATTCACCTCCACGATCAGAACATAGAAATTTAATCTTCTTGTTACGTTGATTCTCAACCTCATTTTGAAATTCCTTAAACTTCTCGAAAGTTTCGGACTTATGTTTCATGAAATAGATATACCCATATCTACTCAAGTCATCCGTGAAGGTAAGAACATAACGATAACCACCGCGCGATGCTACACTCATTGGACCACGCACATCGGTATGTATGATTTCCAATAAAGTTCGTAGCTCGCTCCATCATACCAGAAAATGGAGTCTTAGTCATTTTACCCATCAGACATGCTTCGCATCTTTCAAGTGATTCGAAATCAAGTGATTCAAGAAGTCCATCGGAATGGAGTTTCTTCATACGCTTCACTCCAATGTGACCAAGATGACAGTGCCACATATAGGTCGAGTTATCGCTCGATTTCAAACGTTTAGCTTCAATGTTATTAATATGTGTATTTCCACTATCGAGATTCAATAAGAATAGACCATCTATTAAAGGTGCATGTGCATAAAACATATTACTCATATAAATCGAACAACCATTATTCTCGGACTTAAACAAGTAACCGTCTCGCAATAAACAAGATCCCGATATAATGTTCATGCTTAACGCAGGCACCAAATAACAATTATTTAAGTATAAAACTAATCCCGATGGTAGATGAAGAGGTAGCGTGCCGACCGCGATCACATCAACCTTTGATCCGCTTTCACGCCGCATCGTCACCTCGTTCTTCGCTAGCTTCCGCTTATTCTCAAAGACCGCTTCGAGTTACAGATATGAGCAACCGAACCAAGATCAAATACCTGCACTACTACGAGTACTAGTGAGATACACATCAATAACATGTATATATGATATACCTTTCTTCTTGATGTTGCCGCTTCAAATCCGCCAAGTACTTTGGGCACCGCCCAAAGTGACCTTCTCCTTGCGGAAAAGCACTCAGTATGAGGCTTAGGTCCAGCCTTGGTCTTCTTCTTCGGCGCGGTAACTTTCTTACTACCCTTCTTGAAGTGTCCCTTTTGCTTAGACTTGCCTTTCTTGAATTTGGTCGTCTTATTGACCATCAACACTTGGTGCTCTTTCTTGATCTCCACTTCTGCAGATTTTAACATGGCGAAGAGTTATGGCAACTGCTTGTTCATGTTTTGCATATTGTAGTTCATCACAAAGTTCTTGTAACTTGGTGGTAGTGATTGGAGGACACGATAAATCCCCAAAGCATTAGGAATCACTATACCCAAGCTTTGAAGTTTGTTTGCGTGCCCAGACATCTTAAGCACATGCTCACTGACGGAGCTGCCCTCTTCCATCTTGCAGTTAAAGAACTTTTCAGAATCCTCATAGCTCTCAATTGCCGCGTGAGTCTCAAAGATCAATTTGAGATCACGGACAATATCATGTGGGTCTGAATTCTCAAACCTTTTCTGAAGCTCCGATTCTAAACCATACAAGATAGCACACTGAACTGTGGAGTACTAAGTCTTCTGAGCGAGGTAAACATTCTTTACTTCATCGGTAGAAGTAGCTGCAGGTGGGTCACCCAGCGGTGCATCCAGAACATAGGTCAAATTACCAGCAGTGAGGACAATCCTCAAATTGTGGAACCAATCCGCGAAGTTGCTTCCATTGTTTTTCAACTTTTCTTTCTCTAGGAACGCATTAAAATTAATGGTAGAGGCCGCCATTGATCTACAACATATTTGCAATAGTTTAGACTAAGTTTATGACAAATTGAGTTCTAATTAATAGTTAAATTAATCTAGGTGAACTCCCACTCAAAACAATATCCCTCACATTGTTTTAGTGATCACACGAACCAAATCCACCACATCAACACCGATCATCACGAGAGTCGATGTAGCTTCAATGGCGAACAATCGCATGTTCATCATATCTTACTATATGATTCATGCTTTACCTTTCGGTGATCCGTGTTCCGAGACCATGTCTGTACATGCTAGGCTCGTCAACATCAAACCTTAGCTTCCGCATGAGCAAATCTGGCTTGCTCACGTTGTATACACTTGCGGAATCTAACACACCCGATCATCACGTGCTCAAACAACAAGCTTTAGCAACGGTGCTTACTAAGGGTGAACACTTTAGAACTTGATATTCATGTGCATGAGGGATCATCTTATAATGCTACCGTCGTTAACTAAGCAATACAAGATGCATAAAGGATTAACATCACATGCAATTCATAATATGTGATATGATATGGCCTTTCTTCTTTGTGCTTCCGATCTCCATCTTCAAGCACGAACATGATCTCCATCATCACCGGCATTGCATCAAGGTCAATGATGTCGCTCCATGGTTGTCGTCCACCAGCTTCAACTATTACCACTACTTTGAATAGACACACGGGTCTTAACAGAAATTAAAGACAACCATATGGCTCCTGCCGGTTGCCAACTTACAATAAGGAACACTGCATACATCAAATATAATCACAATCATGGCCATATCACATCACAGCACACCCCTGCAAAACAAAGTTAGACGCCTCTACTTTCTTTGCATGTTTTACGTGGTTTGGGGCTTTCAATAAGTGTCGTTCTAACTTACGAACAAGAACCACAACATTGATACTAGTATTGTCAATCACCCGTTGTAAATTGAATCTTAACTATGTTGGGAGAAACAGGCACCCGCAAAGCCACTTATGCAATAAAAGTTGCATGTCAAGCGTGGAGCAAGTCTCATGAACGATGTCATGTAAGGTTAGCCCGGGCCGCTTCATCCCACCATCCCGCAAGATGCAAATTACACAAAAAGCAATCGACAACAAAAGCATCAACGCCCACAATGACCATTGTGTTCTACTCGTGCAACAGATCTACATATAGACACGGCTCGATACCCTTTGAGGGGTTTGTAGCATGGAAAACAAAACATTTCTACCGCATACAAACAAACAAGCCAAGATCTATCTACTAGATTGTAGCAACAAGTCGATGGAATAACTCACCCTCGAAGATTCCAAAGTGTTTAACGAGAGCGGATTCTCGTGGGTGATGTAGTCGTACTCTTGCCAATCTCAAGATCGCGTAGACGATCCTTCCGGCCAAGGCTGCTCCGTTCGCAGCCGGTCACATCGCTCGGTACTCGACGAAGACCTTCCTCTCCTTGTTCCAAAGAAAATGGAGGTTGTAGCACTCTCCTCGCGATTCCGGCAGCACAAGGTACCGGAAGTAGAGGGGATATCTCGCAGGGCTTCGCCTTAAGCCGGAGCGAGTATGGTGGACTATGAGAGAGAGCCTCGGTGACCTAGGGTTTAGACGCACCAAGGAGGAGCAAGGCCGGAGGCTAGGGTTTGCCTAGGAGGCGGCGGCTTGCCCTAGGCGGCGGCAGCAGGAGGTGGCGGCGCCGGCGGCTAGGATTAGGGTTTGCGGGGCGTGGTATTGTGTCCTTGGAGGGGCATCCCTGCCCCTCCTTATATAGGTGGAGGGGGCGCGCCAAGGGGAGGGGAGTCTCTCCCCAACTCGGTCTCCAAGTGGGCCGGCGGTGGAGGGAGGGAACTCCTCCTCAAGTAGGTTTCCTACTCTCCCTCCACCTCACAAAATAGCCGTTTGACTTTTCAAATTGGCGTTTGACTTTTCAAACTAGGATTTGATTAAACCCTTTATTTTGTTCAGCGATGACACCTAGTACATGATGCAATCATTCCAACTTGTTATGACACATTCATGTACCCTTCCCCTCCGGAGTGCCGGACATTCCGGAACCTTCTAGAACATTCCCGATGAAAAACACCGGAACCATTCTCCAACCCCGAAACAGGACATTCCTTATATGAATCTTATTCTCCGGACCATTCTGGATCTCCTCGTGATATCCCGGATTCCATCCGAGACTCCAAACAACATTTGGTCTCTTACTCATCATTCCATAACTACTCAAACAACGTCGAATCCTTAAGTGTGTCTCCCTACGGTTCGTGAATTATGCGGACATGATCGAGACACTTCTCCGAACAATAACCAATAGAGGAATCTAGAAATTCATATGGCTCCCACATATTTCTACAATTACTTTGCGATCGAATGAACCAGTTACATATGATACCAATTTCCCTTTGTCTCAGGATAGTTTACTTATCCGAGGTTATGATCGCCGGTATCTCTACATACCTAGTTCAACCTCGTTACTGATAAGTACTCTTTTCTCGTTCCCGTGATATGTGATCCCTTGTGAGCCAGTCACATGCTTGCAAGATAATTGGATGACATTCCACCGAGAGGGCCCAGAGTATATCTATCTGTCATATGGATGGACAAATCTCACTCTTGATCCATGTGTATCAACCAATACTTTCTAAACACTGAATGCCACCTTTATAGCCACCCAGTTACGGTGTGGTGTTTGATGTCATCAAAGCATCCTTCCGGTGAAGGTGATATGCATGATCTCATGGTCGAAGGAATTAGGTTACTATGTATCAGAAAGCATATAGCAATTGAACTATTAAAATGACTTGATCTTTATGCTACGCTTATCTATAGGAGTATGTCCACCATATCATTCTCCTAACGATATGATCTTGTTGTTAATAACATCTCAATGTTCATGATAGGGAAACCACAATCATTTATTAACCAACAAGCTAGTATTTATAAAGAGGCTTTACTAGGGACTCTATTTTAGTTTACAAATCACACAAGTATTAATGTTTCCTAGTTAATACTATTATAGCATGAATGTAAACATTTATCATAAACACAAAGATATAATAATAACTACATTTATTATTGCCTCTAGGGCATATCTCCAACAATTCCAAACCCTGGTTATGGTGTCAAAACCTACCAGGTGCAAGTCAAGTTAGATGATGAGTGCTACAAGTGCGGATGCAACACATTTGAGATGTGTGGCCTTATATGCCCGCATATAGTGAGGCTGATGGTGCACTTGAATGTCCAGCAAATTCCAGAGAGATACATGCTACGAAGATGGTTCTGCAAAGAATAATGTCGCACACGATCCCGGACAAATACCATCAGATTTGGGATCCCAGGAACCAATACTCTCAAGTACAATGCATTGTTCAGAAAGATAAATGAACTCGCTTCGGATGCTTGCTTCAGTGATGAAACATATGTTGTTGTTTCCAAGATGATTGATGATGCGAAGTGTCTTGTAGCAAATATGAGGAACACACAACATGCTATACAGGAGCAAGAAGTAGAGCATCAAGGAGGAGGGCCAGAAATTTTGCTGCAAGAGCAAAGTATTCCTCCACAGCATGGTGTAAACAATCAACGACAAGAATAAGAACGTAATGATGCTCCGAGTAGCACGCTCAAGAACCCTGCGAGGGTAAATCCAAAAGGAAGACCAACCGAGAAGTCGAAGCGTAACAAACCATTGGTTGAGCTTCGTGATGAAGCAAATGCCAAGAGAAGGAAAAAAGCTCAAGAGACAAAGAAGAAGCAAACTTATGCAACGCCGAAGAAGAAGCCAAGAAAGCAAAAATGCCCATACTGCAATGAAGAAGGTCACACCGTGAAACAATGCGTCTCCATGGAAGCACTGATTGCGGGGAATGCTGCGAAATAGAGTTGAAACTATAGAGTTGAAACTACATGTACTACCAGAGAGTAGCATTTTTTTCAGTACTATGTAGCATACATACAGTATAGATGTAGCATCATCTTGATGCAAGATATGAATTTTGTGATATGACAGAATATTGTTGGTAGCAAAAGTATTTCCACTTTGGAGCATACAGCCTGCATTTTGTATATAAAATTGCTACCATAGACAAAACTTGTTCTTATGAATGAATGTCACAGGTATATTTTCTACATTAAACCTAGTAGCAAATCTTGTACACCTGGGTAACACACCATTTCTATGCATGTAGCAATATGGCTACACAGATGTAGCAAACTAACACCTGGGGTGGCCAAAAAAATTGACAGCATGTCTAGGTAAATACTCATTTTTAGCATATTATGCAGCATGTATGTAGCATGTACAGAACTTATCAAAACAATCACATTATTTGAAGCTTCAGAAGACAATAATCAACATTCCAAACTTCAAAAGCTATATATAAAACCATTCCAAACATGTAGCACTTATCCATCCAACATAACCTATCCACAAAAGATAATCCACAGATGTTGCAGCAACGAACACATCCACGATTACATCAGTTTTAACCATTACAAAGTGCAAAATAAGATCACAAGGACTACATCAGTTTCAATGATTACATCAGTTTCAACCTAACTACGCTTCTTCTGTAACTCTTCTTCCATCAGCTGTAGCAATGATCCTTTGTTTTGCCTTGCCTCAATCAGATCAGATGCAAGAAGTTTCCTTAGAAGTGGTATAGCATTGTTGTCGAACTCCGCCATGACCTTGCCGGTGAAGCTTTCCATGAAGAGCATGCTGAAGAATCGACAATCAAATCTGTCAAAAAACAAACAGATAGATTAGTAAAAAACAAGGAGAAACTGATGTAGCAAGTGTAGGAAGCTAAAGTAGCAAGAGTTGTAAACTTAGGTAGCAATTAAAAAACAATAATGTAGCAAAAGTTGAAACTAGTGGTCAGGACAAGGATTGAAAAAAGGTGAGCAAAATCTTACATGGTAGTTTGTCATGGTGATCGTGATTGGTTAGGTGTAAGTGTCGAAGTTGATATTGTCTGCTAGTTTTGATTGCTTCACAAGAATTGCAAAGTTTGCGAACTGGAAAACTAAGCAAACACACTGCATGGTTAATGATATGCAGCAAATAAAAGTAGCAAACAGTTCAATGTAAAGTAGCAAAATGAATGAACTAAGGTAGCAGGTAGTTCAATCTAAAGTAGCAAAAACTATGAACTAAAGTAGCAAACAAGTTCAATGTAAAGTAGCAAAAAAAATGAACTAAGGTAGCAGGTAGTTCAAGCTGTAGAAGATTCAATGGAAAACTATATCCTACAAGTGAAAAAAGTAAGTAGCAAAACACATTGACACATGCAGCAATCAGCTAGATGCAATGTAGCAAAAACATTACTTCAGAGTAGCAAAAAACATAAACTTACGGTGCCCTATCCTTCGGATTGCCCTTGAATTTCCGACCATTCATCACAAATGTGGAGTATGTTTGTTCTACATCTTTAGAGACCTTCATCTTTTTCAACTTTGGAGGTGTGAGCTCCTCCTTGGCAGCCCTCTTAAACCTTGTCTTCTTCTCATGTGTCAACAAACCCGAGCTACCATCTCCTTTAACACTTGACTCAATGTTAACAACAACTACAAAAATAGAAAACAATTATGTCTTAAGCTGTGGCCTCCCGCAAAACCACTACTAGAAAATCGCGTTGAATTTGTGCATTGCATCGTCATCGTCATGCATTGTTTGCCAAAACTATTTTCGCAACACCCGTTTTGTTTTCTAAAACGCCCCCTCTTGATTCAAATATCAAAATCCGGGTCGCCGGAATATTTTGTTTTGCCCGATATCGGTTTGCAAAAGCTTTGTTTGAAATAAATAAAATTTATATTTATTTTAGTGGGGCAGTCGAACGGGCCAAGTAGACCCGAACGACCACCCCTGTTTTTAAATCGGTCCACCCTGCCAGCCCCATCTAAATCCTAATCCCACCTAAAACTCTACCCCAACCCAGCCTCCACATCACCCTGGCCACTCCCCTTGCGCCACCTCACCCTCTCCTCTCCTTCCACCCAACCAGATCGCTCCACCTCACCCACTCCTCTCTCTCTCACCACTCTCCCTCACCAATACACAGCAAACACGGCCACACACGCACACAGCGCGCGCAGCAGATCCTAACCCCCCTCCCCCGCGTGACCCCTGGGCCCCACCCCAAGCACGCACGCACGCAACCAGCCCGTGCCCCACCCCTTCTTCCATCGCGCGCCTGCAGCCTACCTCACCGCGCGCCGCCCGCGCTCCAGCGACCGCCGCTCCTCGCCTGGCCAGGCTCCCCACCGCCCGACGCGCCTCCACCGCCTCTGCCCCGCCCGCTCCGCCTCGCAGCGACCCTGCGGCCCTCGCGTCTGGCCTGGCCGCTGCTCCGAGCCGCCCGCCACCAGCCCGGCTCTCCCGTGGCCATGAGCTCACAGACGCCTGCTCCTCCCACCGCCAGCTGCCGCCTGCTCTCCCCGCTGCCTCGCCGCCTCCTCCGGCCCCCGCCTCGGCTACCCTCCGGCGTCCCCTGCCGCCCGCCTGGCCGTGGCTCGCTGGGCCAAGCCGAGCCCATGAGCCGCCCTTTGCCGCCATCTTTTGCTCCTGCCCTCAGTGGTCTCGCGGCCGAGTCCGCCTCGCTGCGCCCTCCGCTCTGGCCTCCGGCCAGCGCCTCGCTGATGCTCCCTCCGCCGCCTCCGGTGCTATTGTCGCCGTCTGGGTGGACCACACCGCCAGAAGCTGCCTCCTCTCGAAGTCGCCGACGCCACTGGTGCTCCTCCCACCACTGCTGCTGCCTCGCAGTAACCGCCGCTGCCCCTGCTCCTCCAGACGCCCTGCCCGAGATGCTTGAGCCTCCTCGCATGCGTATGCGGACGGCCAAGTTTCTGCTAAGAGGCTCACCAAGATCTTCTGGAAGCCGATCCAAGACCAAGCCCGAAGACCATCAGCGCCGGATTCCAAGACCCTCGTCACGTAACCGCATGGCGATGCCTCTCCCAATATCGTATTCAAGAACCAGATCCCGGACCCCGATGACCGCCAAGCTCGGCACCAAGACGACTAGCCTTCACCATGGAACACCAAGGACGCCGACATGATAACCCAAGACCGACATGAGGCCCCGACAAGATCTCCGTAACGACAAGCTCGCCTACCCGGAACACCGAGTGCACCGACATGGATCCGGAACCCGAACCGGGAGGACGCAAAGATCGCCACGAGACCGACAAGCACTTCACCCGAAGACAAGACCGACCCGACTTGAGAACCCGACAAGACCGTCGCGACGACAAGAACGACACCGACCCGGAAGATCCGATGCGCCCCGACACCGAACCAAGTCCGGCTTCCCGGAACGCCAAGATCTACCCCAGAAACCCGAGAACGCTCACGAGACCGCTTCCGTCGAACTCGAACTCGAGACCGACCCGTGCCGGAAACCAAGATCTGCCGAACCCTAAATGTGTGAACCCCTTTCCGAGAACCCTATTTTGTAAATGCTAAACATAAAACTTGTTGCATATTGAATTGTCATACTCGCATGCATATTATCATGTGGTTTGGGGGCCTTATGCCGATTCACCTAATAATTAAATATGGGGCCCATATGCGGGCAAATCTAGTCTCATATCGGCCTCATTTAAATTTGTGTAGCGAACCCGATGCTATCTTTTGCCATGCTAAAACAACATTTAATATGCGGAGGTTTAAACAACTTGAACCATATATTAATTGTCGGGACCCCGGTTCCGCTTAATATGACCTAATTGCAGCGCACCTTGCCATGTCATTCATCATGCATGCATCATGCCGATCTTCTGCCGTTGTATTAAATATTGCATCCGGTGTTTATTCTAGTGTTTTGCTTTTTCACGGGTAAGGCCGTTGAGTTGATGTGAGTCAGCCCGATCTTGGTTGAACCTTCGACAATGTTTTCAAAGAGCATCTCCCTTTCTACCTATCTTACTTTTATAGTATTTATTCCTCCTGTTGATCTATTGCTATCGTGTTGCGATGCTCTAGTTTCCGCATTCGTGATATCCCTTGCAGCCCTATATTGCCTTGGACACATCCTATTACCGTTGTTTGGTAGATA
This sequence comes from Avena longiglumis, assembly GCA_030063025.1. Classification (NCBI taxonomy): domain Eukaryota; kingdom Viridiplantae; phylum Streptophyta; class Magnoliopsida; order Poales; family Poaceae; genus Avena; species Avena longiglumis. The sequence continues at coordinate 182,557,604 of CP125974.1, read as the reverse complement.
GTTGGACTTATGCGTCGTAGTTGCTTGCTCAAGTCTTGATGTGTGTCGTCATATGCCACGATTCTTGATGTATTGCCGAATGTTGATGTTGGAGATGATTCTAGTTTTACTTATCGTCACTTTAATTTCTGTTTAACAACTAAAATTGAAATAAGCAGAGGCATCGTGGGTGATAGACAATATTTGGTTTCGAACGCCCACTTGTGTCCCGTAAGACCCCGAGTACTTGATACATGTTCCTTGATTTATCGCGCTATCCACATCCGGAGGTATATGGGACCCCGAGCGAGCTTGATTCATTTTATTTCTTGGGGCCACAAACTAGTTTGAGGTTTTATTTACGATCCTGTACTTATGCCATGCTACTTATGTATTTACGACAGCGAGGAGCACCTCATCTTTAGGAATTGTGACCCGTTACGTGGTATCGATCCCCCGTTTGGGGATCTGCTGTCGCATCACCGCCCCACAAACCTTGGGTCCGTCTCGAGCTAGCTTACTGCTATGGTAGACTACAAGGGGTGGCCCCCTGAAATATTTCTGAATCTTGTGATTGTTCAGTCGTGAAAGCCTCGTTGGGTTTTGATTTTGTTTTTCCGAGGTTGATCGAGCGTGTGTTGCTATTGGTGCACCCCGGCCGGGTAAAACTTTCTGAAAGCCGTGTCCGCGGATATGGACGACTTGGAGCACAGTATCTCGATCATAGACAAGCATAACTAAAGTTTATTGCTGTAAATTTGACGTTATAATGACTAGTAATCAGCTTCACTATAATGGAATGGCTAATTAATACTGCCCACAATTGCTTGTTTAGTTGTCGCTTGCGACAATTGTATCTGACTAGTAAGTATTGCAACTACAACGGAATGGCTGAATAAAAGTACCAACAACTGCTGGGTTTTGGGTTTATCTCATGCTATCTGTATTTGATTAGTAATTGTTGCAACTACAACGGAATGATTAACTAAAAGTGCCCACTGCTTCCTTTATCAGGATGAGTATCTAAACCTGACTAGTAAAGTGCCGCAACTATAACTGAATAAATAAAACTGCCAACGGTGTGAGTTCCTCGGTTGACTTCCTCGTTGGTCTCGAGGGGGAAACACCAGGATGGGTTTGTTTGGTGCTAGCTTCAGGTTGGATCCGGTTAGGTCATTCTCATCCCTCTCTGATATCCGCCAGTCGTATGGAGTCTCTATAGGTTGTTTAGTGCATGCTGCCGCTGCCGCTTCAGTCCACCATACCTATGTAGGCGAGGACCGCCGAATTCTAGCCTCGCCGTGTCGGCCTCGATCTTGACGCTCCTTCTTTTTCCTTTGCCCTTTGTCGGCACCCCTTTGTTTAAGCAGGTTTGAGATCGATGTCGTTAGGTGGTTACCCTTCCGCTTGGCCCGGCAGGTTATGGACGCCATTGGTTATTCTTCGTGGCTCTTAGCCCCATTTGCATCTTGTCCGTAGTGGACGCCTATCATTTTCAAGGTGATTTGGATCTTTGTATATTATATTTGTATTCTTGACTCATGGAGTCGTGTTGTATATATCTGCTCTGTGGGTCCCATCGAGGACTGTTGTAATGTTATTACTTCGCTTTCCACCCGCACGAAAGTGCCTGGTGGGCACCTTTGAATCGTTTCTATGCGGGTTTGGCGAATTTTGCTCAAACTTGCATAGGTCCGATTCTGAGGGTGTTACAGAGTGGTATCAGAGCTCAGCAGTTGTGATACCCCACAAGTCCAGCCCGTAGGATAACCTAGCTAACGGCCGAAGTAGAGTGTCAAAACTATTTTTGTAAAATCGGTTGGATAGTTCTGATTAGGTCTGATTTTACTCCTTACCCCTCTGCTATTCTCCTCTTACCTCGACGTGTTTTGAATCTGCTCTCTTCTCTCTCTTCGAGTCCAGGAAATTCTCGTGGTTGGGTTTCCGTCGTACCTTCAGGGTTCGCTTTCTTCCTTTTGTAACGGAGGTGCTACGATCATCAGTCTGCAACTTGTCTGTTGTACCCTTCCGCCAATCTTTTGTTCTTGAGCTCTTTATCCATATGTGCTCCTTGCTGGATATCTGTGTCGTTGAAAAACATATGAGAAGGACGAGCATTGGTGAAGTTGGGGTTAACCTTGAGCATGTGTTGTTCATGCCAATCAAACCATCGCGGAACCTAATCATTGTGTCTTTCATACGATTTCTGCTGGCAGCATCCCTTTGTTCCGGATACCACCTATGAAGATCTTCAGTCTAAATCTCGAGAGTTGAGTTGCCTGATTCTCCTACTCATGTAAAGAGTTGGTAGTGTGGGTACGGGATGGACTGATCACCCTACCCGACTCTTACTGTTCGCTTTGTACATCTAACTGGTGGATCAATGTAACTTTTCCCTCTTCTAACGGAAGTTAGGGGTGGCCTTATCGTTTGATGCCTCTATCTTCGTCCTTTGTTTCTCCGGAGTGTTCCCTCGACGATCAGGAACAACGACCCTTTGTTGGTGGTGTCGCCGATTTCAAGATGAAGGATGAGCCCTCGTTAGTGGTGCCGCGAGGATCTACACAAAGCGAGAAGACGTAGACCGCCGACCTTCCTTCCGGTACCATGAGGCGGATCTCGAGGGCGAGATCCTTTGTTAGTGGTGTCGAATTGTGGCATCCCGCAAAACCACTACTAGAAAATCGCGTTGAATTTGTGCATTGCATCGTCATCGTCATGCATTGTTTGCCAAAACTATTTTCGCAACACCCATTTTGTTTTCTAAAACGCCCCCTCTTGATTCAAATATCAAAATCCGGGTCGCCGGAATATTTTGTTTTGCCCGATATCGGTTTGCAAAAGCTTTGTTTGAAATAAATAAAATTTATATTTATTTTAGTGGGGCAGTCGAACGGGCCGAGTAGACCCGAACGACCACCCCTGTTTTTAAATCGGTCCACCGCCACCCCATCTAAATCCTAATCCCACCTAAAACTCTACCCCAACCCAGCCTCCACATCACCCAGCCACTCCTTGCGCCACCTCACCCTCTCCCTCTCCTTCCACCCAACCGATCGCTCCACCTCACTCCCTCTCTCTCACCACTCTCCCTCACCAATACACAGCAAACACGGCCACACACGCACACAGCGCGCGCAGCAGATCCTAACCCCCCCCCCCCCCGTGGCCCCCGGGCCCCACCCCAAGCACGCACGCAACCAGCCCGTGCCCCACCCCTTCTTCCATCAGCGGCTAGCCTACTACTCACAGCCAAGGCCCGCCCTTCCTCGCTGGCCAGCTCCCCACCGCCTGACGCTTCCACGCTCCCTGGCCCGGCCCGCCTCACTGCAAGCTCCAAGGCTGACGACCTGCCCGCTGCGCCAAGGCCGTGCATTGCCGAGCCGCCACCAGCCCGGCTCTCCGGCCATGAAGCTTCGCCAGACGCTGCTCCCCGCAAGCCGTCGTCGCCTCTGGCTCTCCTCCGCCCTGCCGCTTCTCTCTCTGCCGGCCCCGCTCCGGCTACCCTCCGCGGCCCCTGCGCCGCGCCCGCCTCGCCGTGGCCGCTTAAGCTCGAAGGCTGGCCCGCCATGATCCGCCAGCCTGCCGCTTCCATCTTCGCGCTGCGCTGCCTCAGGTCTGCGCGGTCCGAGTCTGCTCGCCCTCCGCCGCCGCTGGCCTCGCCAGCGCCTCGGATGTTTCTCCGTCGCCGCCCGCCCGGTATATTGCTCGTCGCCGTCGGGGACACACCGCCGCCGCAGCGTCTCCTCTCGATTCGCCCGGCCACACTGGTGCTCCTCCCACCATCCAAGTGCCGCTTTCGCAGCAACCGCCGCTGGCTCGCCTTCCTCCAGACGCCCTGCCCGAGATGCTTGAGCCGCCTCGCATGCGTATGCCGGACGGCCAAGTTTCCTGCTCCTAAGAGGCTCACCAAGATCTTCTGGAAGCCGATCCAAGACCAAGCCCGAAGACCATCAGCGCCGGATTCCAAGACCCTCGTCACGTAACCGCATGGCGATGCCTCTCCCAATATCGTATTCAAGAACCAGATCCCGGACCCCGATGACCGCCAAGCTCGGCACCAAGACGACTAGCCTTCACCGCGGAACACCAAGGACGCCGACATGATAACCCAAGACCGACATGAGGCCCCGACAAGATCTCCGTAACGACAAGCTCGCCTACCCGGAACACCGAGTGCACCGACATGGATCCGGAACCCGAACCGGGAGGACGCAAAGATCGCCACGAGACCGACAAGCACTTCACCCCGAAGACAAGACCGACCCGACTTGAGAACCCGACAAGACCGTCGCGACGACAAGAACGACACCGACCCGGAAGATCCGATGCGCCCCGACACCGAACCAAGTCCGGCTTCCCGGAACGCCAAGATCTACCCCAGAAACCCGAGAACGCTTCCGCCGAGACCGTTTCCGTCGAACCCTGAACCCTGAGACCGACCCCGTACCCCGGAAACCAAGATCTGCCGAACCCTAAATGTGTGAACCCCTTTCCGAGAACCCTATTTTATAAATGCTAAACATAAAACTTGTTGCATATTGAATTGTCATACTCGCATGCATATTATCATGTGGTTTGGGGGCCTTATGTCGATTCACCTAATAATTAAATATGGGGCCCATATGCGGGCAAATCTAGTCTCATATCGGCCTCATTTAAATTTGTGTAGCGAACCCGATGCTATCTTTTGCCATGCTAAAACAACATTTAATATGCGGAGGTTTAAACAACTTGAACCATATATTAATTGTCGGGACCCCGGTTCCGCTTAATATGACCTAATTGCAGCGCACCTTGCCATGTCATTCATCATGCATGCATCATGCCGATCTTCTACCGTTGTATTAAATATTGCATCCGGTGTTTATTCTAGTGTTTTGCTTTTTCACGGGTAAGGCCGTTGAGTTGATGTGAGTCACCGATCTTGGTTGAACCTTCGACAATGTTTTCAAAGCAGCATCTCCCTTTCTACCTATCTTACTTTTATAGTATTTATTCCTCCTGTTGATCTATTGCTATACGTGTTGCGATGCTCTAGTTTCGCACCGTGATATCCCTTGCAGCCCTATATTGCCTTGGACACATCCTATTACCCGTTGTTTGGTAGATAGTTGGACTTGCGTCGTAGTTGCTTGCTCAAGTGCTGATGTGTCGTCATATGCCACGCTTGATGTATTGCCGCATGTTGATGTTGGAGATGATTCTAGTTTTACTTATCGTCACTTTAATTTCTGTTTAACAACTAAAATTGAAATAAGCAGGCATCGGTGGGTGATAGACAATATTTGGTTTCAACGCCCACTTGTGTCCCGTAAGACCCGAGTACTTGATACTGTTCCTTGATTTATCGCGCTATCCACATCCGGAGGTATATGGGACCCCCGAGCCGAGCTTGATTCATCTTATTTCTTGGGGCCACAAACTAGTTTGAGGTTTTATTTACGATCCTGTACTTATGCCATGCTACTTATGTATTTACGACAGCGAGGAGCACACCTGATCGCTTAGGAATTGTGACCCGTTTACGTGGTATCGATGATCCCGTTTGGGGATCTCATGTCGTCACGCCCCCACAAACCTTGGGTTCGTCTCGAGCTAGCTTACTTCGCTATGGTAGACTACAAGGGTGGCCTCAAATATTTCGAATCCTGTGATTGTTCACCGTGAAAGCCTCGTTGGGTTTTGATTTGGTTTTTCCGAGGTTGATCGAGCGTGTGTTGCTATTGGTGCACCCCGGCCGGGTAAAACTTTCTGAAAGCCGTGTCCGCGGATATGGACGACTTGGAGCACAGTATCTCGATCATAGACAAGCATAACTAAAGTTTATTGCTGTAAATTTGACGTTATAATGACTAGTAATCAGCTTCACTATAATGGAATGGCTAATTCATAATGCCCACAATTGCTTGTTTAGTTGTCGCCATGCAATTGTATCTGACTAGTAAGTATTGCAACTACAACGGAATGGCTGAATAAAAGTACCAACAACTGCTGGGTTTTGGGTTTATCTCATGCTATCTGTATTTGATTAGTAATTGTTGCAACTACAACGGAATGATTAACTAAAAGTGCCCACTGCTTCCTTTATCAGGATGAGTATCTAAACCTGACTAGTAAAGTGCCGCAACTATAACTGAATAAATAAAACAGCCAACGGTGTGAGTTCCTCGGTTGACTTCCTCGTTGGTCTCGAGGGGGAAACACTAGGATGGGTTTGTTTGGTGCTAGCTTCAGGTTGGATCCGGTTAGGTCATTCTCATCCCTCTCTGATATCCGCCAGTCGTATCGAGTCTCTATAGGTTGTTTAGTGCATGTCACGCCGCTCACCCACCATACCTATGTAGGCGAGGACCGCCAATTCTAGCCTCGCCGTGTCTTGGCCTCAAGATCGACGCCTTCGTTTTCCTTTGCCCTTTGTCGGCACCCCTTTGTTTAAGCAGGTTTGAGATCGACGTCGTTAGCGGTGGTTACCCTTCCGCTTGGCTCAGGTGGTTATGGACGCCATTGGTTATTCTTCAGGGCTCTTAGCCCCATTTGCATCTTGTCCGTAGTCGGACGCTCTATCATTTTCAAGGTGATTTGGATCTTTGTATATTATATTTGTATTCTTGACTCATGGAGTCGTGTTGTATATATCTGTTCTGTGGGTCCCATCGAGGACTGTTGTGTAATGTTATTACTTCGTTTTCCACCCGCACAAAAGTGCCTGGTGGGCACCTTTGAATCGTTTCTATGCGGGTTTGGCGAATTTTGCTCAAACTTGCATAGGTCCGATTCTGAGGGTGTTACATAAGCAAACAAGCGAAAGCATATCTAAGAAGCAAACAAGCGGAAGCATATCTAAGAAACTACAAGAAAATGTTCATACCAGGTGCAATGGGAACAGCAGATGTCGCAGGCTCAGTAGAGCCGAAAGGTGCAAGATCGACCAAAGTGGAAGGTTATGCTTGAATACTCTCAGAGGCATCAGAGGCAGTGGTCACGGTAGCGGTTGGGGCATCACAAGAAGGTGGAAGAGACTGTGAAATGCAAAACTCTGCATACTCATCGGTCCTAGGATCGAAAAGATCAAACGGGGGATTGTCCGGAGCATTGGCCCAAGCTTCATCAGAAATATCCTTCCTGGGGCTGTGAATTGGAGACCTGACAGGGCTAACAACATCCGGCTGCTCAGTAGCGTCAGCTCCCTTGCTCGTAGAATCAATGATTATTGCTGCTTGAGGAACATTGGCATGTTTTGTTGCTACAGGACCACCTTGCTCCATAGAAGCATCTACGACACCACCTTGCTCCACAGCATCATCTGCATCACCATCAGTATCCTTAGCAGCTGCTGCAGCAACACCATGGTCCTCGGTCTCCGATGTAGCATAAAGCTTCTCATCATCCTCAGTTTCTGAACCATCATCATCCTGCAGCTGATCATCATCATCTGCTGTACTTTTGGTTGGAAAAACAACACTTGGTCCAACTTCTTCTTTACTTGATGATTCAACATCAACCAAAAGGGAAGCCATGCATTGAGCCTGCATGTGCTTCAATCCAGCAGAAAGGTTCTTCATTGTCACATCAACATCTGCTTCAAAAATAGTCTTGTGCTTCTCATACAATGCTTTGAAACGAGCGGGAACCTGTTAGCAAACATTAGAAGCAAGTTAGTAAACCAGAGACAAGATAAATGATAAAATTATAAGCATAGCGGCTCGGATTCGTCACCCGTCGCCTCTATCGCGGCGTACGGGCGACGAATCCTCGAAAAATATGGTGTAATAAAATTCTATTAAGCTTCTTTTGCATACGGGTAGATAAATTGGGGTAACTTATCCACCACCCCCAGCCTAAGTCGTCAACATATATAAAGCGTAAACTCTAGTCTAGCGGCTCGGTTTCGTCGCCCGTCGACGCTACCACGTCGTACAGGCGACGAAACCTCGAAGGGTGTTAGGGTACCGAGGCATCGTCGCCCGTCCCTAACACCGAGGCTAACGCATAAGGAGTAGCAAATTCATAAAGCTAATGTAGCAAAACCTATAAACTAAAGTAGCAAAACCTGTAAACTAAAGTAGCAAAACCTAAAATAAAGTAGCAAAACCTATACACTAAAGTAGCAAAACCTATATACTAAAGTAGCAAAACCTATAAGCTAAAGTAGCAAAACCTATAATACATGTTCACTGATTGCAAAAAGAGGTAGCAGAGCAATGTTGCTAAGTAGCAAAATCAAATGCACCGAAGTAGCAAACAAATAACAGTACAGTAGCGATTTCATACATGCAAATCCTGGCTGCTAGGGAAATTTAGCCATTCATTCAATGAAGCAGAAGGATTAACATCAACATCTTCCACTGGAGTAGGTTTGTTGAAATAATCATAACCAGGAGCAGTACCATAAGGTGTTGCAGACAATGGGAGGAACTACACACAATAAAAAGTAATGTTAACATTAAGAGGATTAACGAAAGGATAGAATGTTTGTGGTGCTGGAAAGAACATTATATCTCGCCTGCCGAAAACAGTTTTGTTTGATAAAATCTTCCTATCCGAGTCATTTTGTACAACAAAAGTGAAGTCACTGGTCTTGACAGAGCATACTCTAGGCAATGACTTGTCAAACGTGTGATCGCAGGGTGGGAAATCCAAATGATCCATATAAGCAATCTAAAAAAAGAGGCCAAATAAAGTTAGTAGTAGCAAAACAAACGCTGCAAACCGCTATAAAAGAATATAAAAGATGGGAGATAACTTACACCAAGAAGAATGAATGGGCCAGTTATCCAAAACTCAAATTTGCTATAGTCCTTTGGAAGAACATTTTCTTTCTTCTTCTTCTTCTGAATATTGCTCACAGTTTGCATCAACAAACCCAACAAATGCCCATCCCAAGCATACTCATCTGTTTTGGTTGGGTGAGCCATGAGACCAACATATTCCAAGTTAACATGGTTCGAGCTTTTTGGAGCAACAACAGTGGCCAGGGAAACAAGATCCCAAGTGCGAATGATGATTTCCTCATCTGTATCAGCACAATTCTTCAAGATAATGATAGCAGTTGCTAACTCTGCCCTCTTCTTCCCAGCATGGTAGAGGTCTCGAATCTCATCAAGCTCTACACCTCCAGTAATAGAAAGATCAATAGGCTTGCTCCCGCAGCGGATTCCAAACACTTTCCTCACCATATCCGTGGTAAACACCATCTGGTTCTTCCGAATCTTGTACTCACGGAGACGAGCAGAAGTATGTGCAGCAACAAAATCCGTAAGCTCATTAGGAATCCTAAACTGTGCAACATTCAACAATGCTCGAAATGCACTCTTTGACTGAATAATCTGCTTCTTGGCTGGAGAAAGGTTGTCCGCAAGTATACTCAAACGCTTGACACCGAAACGGTCCTTCGACATCCAAATATCCTCCTTGACATTACTCGCTCCCTCGCCAACTTTCTTGCGGCTCACAACAACCTTTTTGCCCTTTTTGCTCTTATCAACAGCAGCAACCTGCAACAAAAGGAAAATAGAAACATGTATGGTTATGGTGTGACCTCAACCTCCAAAAAAGCTACATGTAGCAAACAACCAAAAATGCTATCACCAAAATGCAACTACTAAAGTAGCAAAAATGCTACTACTAAAATTTGCTAGCATAACTGGTAGCAAAAATACAACTGGTAGCAACATATAGCAAAATGCAACTACTAAATTAACAAAATGCAACTACTAAAGTAGCAAAAATGCTACTACTAAAATTTGCTAGCATAACTGGTAGCAAAAATGCAACTGGTAGCATAACTGGTAGCAACATATAGCAAAATGCAACTACTAAATTAGCAAAATGCTACTACTAAAGTAGCAAAAATGCTAATACTAAAATTTGCTAGCATAACTGATAGCAAAATGCTACTACCAAAAGAACAACTAAATTAGCAAAATGATACAACTAGAGTAGCACAATTCTACTACTAAATTAGCAAAATGATACAACTAGAGTAGCAAAATTTTACTACAAAATTAGCAAATTTCTACTACCAAATTAGCATAATCATGCTACAACAAGAGTACATTTCATCAACAAGAGATCACAACATGGCACAAAGCAACAACTACTACTGGTTAGCACATCAATTCAACACATCAATTCCCCACATCACACACCAAATTCCCTCGGGGCAACTATTGCAAGCACAAAATCCTCGAAAAATCCCTCGGTACGGCAACAATTGCAAGCACAAAAGGCAATACCTGAACATTGTCGCCGCCGGAGGTGCTCCCTCCTGCCGCCACGGTCGTCGCCGGCGGTCTCATCGCCTAGGGTTTCTATGGCACGGGAGGTTAGAGAGGGGATATGGTCACAGAGATGAGATAGGGCCAGAGATATGAGAGAGGGGGAGAACAAACCTAGGAGTCAGCGGCGCTCGGCAGCGGTCGCCGGCGGTCGACGACGAAGGAGTAGCCGACGCCTGCGGGAAGAAGGGGTCCGGCGCCTGCGGGAAGAAGAGGTCAAATCGGAGGGGAGGGGACGTAGAGGGGAGGTTACAGAGGGCGGCTGCAGGAGAATACTCACCAGCGGCGGGCGGCGGCGCCCGTGGTCGAGGACGGCGTGGCGGGCGGCGGGCGCCTCCTCGCTCAATTGCTCGCTCGCTCGAGCGTTTAGGAACTGCAACCAAACGAGCCGACCGTATAACACGGGAGCGTGTAGCAACCGCAAGGAAGAGGGCCACGTGGCGAGAAAACGACGGCCGGATCAAAACCGATCGAACGGCTCCCGACCCGGGGGACGCGACGACGGGATCCCCGGGGGAATCATATCATTTTCCAACGAAATGAGTGCAGCTAGACACCAAGGATGTGTTTGTTTCAAGAATGGTAATGGAAAGGTACACTGTCAACGTAAACGGAAAGGGCAAAACCTGAATTCTATTTGGTTTATGCTCCGGTAACACTCCCGGGAGGGGGGGGTAGCCACTACTGGCCGTGGCCGCCAGATCCGTGTCCAGCGACTCATGCCTAGCACTGGTGCGCAAAACGGGCAACTTGCAGCGGCGGCAACGACAGTGACAGCTAGCAGGCGGCTTGCGGCGGGCGGCGGCGACTGGCGATACACCGGGTGGCGGCGGCGGCTAACCGGGCGGCGGCGATGACTATAGTAGGCGGCGGCAGCGGCAGCGGCGGACAGCTTGCGATGGCAGGGATCGGAGATGACAACGACGGGAATAGCAGCGGCTATCACGAACACGAAGGCCCTTTGCGGTATTGGTATCAGATTACACAGTGTATCCGGCGGAATCAAATTTGTATTAGGCTGGAATCAGATACCCTGTTATCAGATTACAGAGCAACCGAAACAAACACGATTTAATGGGATCCGATAACTCCGGTATCAGGTTACGTTACAAAACTATGAACCAAACACGTCCCAAAAAGTTTATGTGCGTGTGATACAGTTGACCTCACATAGTCGCTTGATCATGTCGACAACGTAACAAGCGACCGTTTTGTCTCTCCCGAAATAGTAAGCCAGGAGCTTCTACAAAAGCTGAAACAACAACTATTTTCCCAGCGCCTCGGTGGATCTTCGGCAGCAAGACAACAGAGAAGCCTGCAGGGAGTACCCATCACTATCAACAGTAAACGGAGCGGGCTGGGTGCCCCCACAAATGATCCCGCGCGAGTTTAGGCGCCCAGGCGGCCACGCTCGCGTGCCCTGGCCACTCGTACCAGCACCGGATCCTTCCCGTGGCCACAACTACCGTGGCACAGCATGTGGTGAATCCCCATCCACTTGCAGTAACACGGTTTTTCCAGCGAGGCATTCAGCGACCCCATGTAAAGAGAGCAATTAAGCGAGTGTTTGGTAGTCTGGGTGGGTTATCTGAGCTTATACAAGCTGAGACCACATATTCCCATCTTATACAAGTGTGTTTTATTTCTTGTGTTTGGTAGGTTGTATGACCTAAGATATGCTCAACTAAGATCCTGTTTGAAAGGTCGTGTATGTTGAGCCATGCTAGCTATTTATCAAAAGCAATCGGTCCCTGGATAAAACCATACAAAAGCAATTGGGTCCTTGGAGGTCGTCGGCGCCCGCACCGGCCAGAGGAGTCACTGCCGGCGAGAGGAGCCGCCGTCGCCGGGAGGCCGAGCTCCGAATAGATGAGCGCCGCTAGGAGACCGCGCCTCTGCAGCTCGGACAGCTCTGCCGCCGCCAGGAGGCCACGCCTCTGCAGCTCGGACGAGGCAGTGAGAGGCTGCGGAGCTCGCTGGAGACGGGGACGGGAGGTCGGAGCTTGCCGGAGATGGGGACGGGAATGACAATGCTTGCCGAAGAGGCTGCTGCGGAGCTCGCTGGGGACGGGGATGGGAACGACAACGCTCGCTGGAGACGGGGACGAGAAGGACAACACGTCGTGCAGGAGGAGAGAAATGAGGGGTGTGGGCCTCGACCCCTATCGGGCCACACACGCGCGGGACGAGCTCGGCAATGCCGAGTTGCGAAGCTCGATTCGAGTATCCCAACCGGGCAGGGCTCGGGAGGCTTTTTCGCACGAGGTCGACACTGCCCGATGGAACCGAACGAGCTAACAAACAGCAAAACGTGGGACAAGGGAAGAATTTCTGGGTTGCCTTGGACTACCAAACACGCCATAAGCAAACATAAATTAACGATATAGATCACACCTCCCCCCGGCTGTTGGAGTGAGAGCTTGTGGTCCGGAGTAGCTGGACCAGATGCAAAGAAAACTGTTAGCGACCCAAAGGTCAGCCCACGCTCAACCAGTGTATTTGGAGGCCCAAGGCCTCTCTCAGCCCAAAAGCCGCGACTGAAGGGAGAGGTTTGCCCAGCTATATAAGCTGGTGTCGGCCTCCTTCAACTAGCGAGGTGGGACTAAACTTTGGGCGTGTTTCACCGGACCGTCCCCAGCCGTGCCACCCGTTCGAGTGCTGACATACCATCCTCCTAAACAGGAGCGATGCAGATCGCCACACACCTAATAGCGGTGCGTACGCTGGCTCTGATACCAGATGTTAGCGACCCAAAGGCCAGCCCACGCTCAACCGGTGTATTCGGAAGCCCAAGGCCTCTCTCAGCCCAAAAGCCGCGACTGAAGGGAGAGATTTGCCTAGCTATATAAGCTGGTGTTAGCCTCCTTCAACTAGCGAGGTGGGACTAAACCCCGGGCGCGTTTCACCGGACCGTCCCCAGCCGTGCCACCCGTTCGAGTGCTGACATCCCATCCTCCTAAACAGGAGCGATGCAGATCGCCACACACCTAATAGCGGTCGATGCGCACCACGATACTTGACATCACATCCTCCTAAACAGGAGCGATGCAGATCGCCACACACCTAATAGCGGTGCGTACGCTGGCTCTGATACCAGATGCTAGCGACCCAAAGGCCAGCCCACGCTCAACCGGTGTATTTGGAAGCCCAAGGCCTCTCTCAGCCCAAAAGCCACGACTGAAGGGAGAGATTTACCTAGCTATATAAGCTGGTGTTAGCCTCCTTCAACTAGCGAGGTGGGACTAAACCCCGGGCGCGTTTCACCGGACCGTCCCCAGCCGTGCCACCCGTTCGAGTGCTGACATCGCCATGCTTTCCTGAGGGGCTTCTCAGGGAGATGGGATGTTAGGGGCCTGTTGACTAGTGGAGGCTGCTTGGTTTAGTCCCACCTCGCCTACGGGAGGAGATCACACCCAGCTTATAAGGGAGAGATTCCTTCCTCCTTTCGGTCTGGGCTTTTGGGATAGAGTGGGCTCTCTTCTTATTGTTGGGCTATGAGCGCATGAACGTCCAGAACGTGGGCTGAGTGTTGGGCTGGTCAAGTGGACGCTAACATCTGGTATCAGAGCCAGCGTGCGCACCGCTATTAGGTGTGTGGCGATCTGCATCGCTCCTGTTTAGGAGGATGGGATGTCACTTTAACGGTGGCACGGGACGGTCCGGTGAAACGCGCCCGGGGTTTAGTCCCACCTCGCTAGTTGAAGGAGGCTAACACCAGCTTATATAGCTAGGCAAATCTCTCCCTTCAGTCGCGGCTTTTAGGCTGAGAGAGGCCTTGGGCTTCCAAATACACCGGTTGAGCGTGGGCTGGCCTTTGGGTCGCTAACAAAAACCCTAGTCGTCCAACGGTCCACGCAGATGATCGAACTTGAAGGAAAGATCTGTTCGTTCTTGGCGCTGTGGTTGGCCGTCATGGTGTTGCACTTGAGCCCATCACCCACGCGTGTGGGGTTGCCGGCTGGTGGTCCATCCATCCCCATTGGCCAGAATCGTGTACTCCAGAGTCGTTTTCATCGTCGTATCAGGTCCATACTGTCACCAAGAGAGAGTGCGTCAAACAGTGTGCAGATATGGGTTGTTTGGCCCTAACAGCTGCTTGCCCAGTGATATAAAGTGATAGCATCTCTAAACCAAAATGGATAGGATGGTGAGTCTACGCCACAAATCTCTCTCTATATACACTCTGGATCGACGATGCAATGCTCTATGGATTATTTGGGTACAGATAGATATATGATATTTATATTTCTCGTCAAATTCTGCAGAAGGCACGCGCTGTCTGGTGCCTTGATACGGTTGCTGTAAGACGTTATTTTGGAGTAAACAAAACCTTGTTGAAAAATATTTCAATTGAAAGAAAACAGCGCAAGGCCAGAAGTATTGAGGGTAGGATTTCAAAGAACAATACTACTTTTTAACAAAAAAAATCAAAACTTTATGGGTAGTTATTTCATAGAATTCAAAACTTGCGAACGAGTCGGTTTGACACTGTTCATGACAATACGGCCACCACTTTTGTGCTACAAGGTAGAAGAGATGCATATATTCATGTTTTTTTTTTGCAGATTGGACAAGACTTGAACCATTTTGTTTTGAATTTTTCATAACATTTAAACGTTATGTCAAAATTTACTTTAAAAACTAAAAAAATGTAATATTTTCAAAAAAAATCATGTAAACTTACTACATAAAGTGAGTAAACTAGTAAATTTTTAACAAAATTTCCCTAACCCTTTTGCCAAATTTTGGCAAAAACTTGTTCAAATTCTATAGAGTTTACAAAAAAAATGTGTTAAAATAATCCCTTTAGTTTTGTTCTGCTAGTGATCTTGGATTGAGATGATAAAATGTTTCCTAGTTTATGAAAACTTTGATACTTGATTAAAACTTTGGCTAAAAGTGAAAAACTACAAAAAAAAATGGTTTGGCAAATTGGGCTTACAATTTTCTTAGTTTATTAGTTGCTACATGTAGTTTGAATTGTTGAATGCTTTTCATACTTTCAATTTTGTATAATATTTGCCTTAAAGTTGGAAAAGGTGGAATCTTAGAAATTTCTAGGTATAATGAGTTCAACATTTCCTAGTTTACTCAGTACATGTAGTCCGAGTTACATGTTTATTTTCCGTTTTTCAAATAATTTGCTTTTTGAATGAATTTGGGTCAAGTCGGTCATGTGTGGATGAGAAAAACTAGAGAGAAACCACCTCCTCTCACACATAGCACCTGAATGGTGTGCCCAAGGTGTCAGAAACAGTTTTTGATTCAACCACAAGTTTTGGGTTCTGTGAAAAAATCACGCATAAAGTTGTGGTTTTGTGATAAATTTGCTTTCGGGTATGGTTTTATGAAACTCTAGCCTTAATACTAGCATTTATTTTACAAGTTTATATATTGGCACCCTTCCATTTGGGTGTTGTCAAAATGGTCAACATCAAGAGGAACCAAATTCTCGGTATAATCGGCATAATAGAAGTAATATGCCACAAAATGTATGTCAATAAATTCACATTGAAAAGAAAGTTTCCAATGGTACTATCTTTTGTGGTACATAACTCATATTTGTCGATCATACTGATAGCCCAAGTCTTTTTTTGTCAAATACACACATGGCTTATAAACGCAAAAGAAGGAAGTAGTTTACACTACATCCATAAATTAATTCATATTTTGACTTTGTTGTGGCTCAGAGCATAATGATAGTAGGTATTTATTTTGAAAATTTAAACAAATGTTCGAAAAATCTTGAAATTTGTTAAGGAAGCCATAATTTCATATTTAAAAAGCCATACTGATGCACATATTTGAATTTATTTCCGAAATTCAAAATGTTTGAGTTTTTAATCCATGCTAGTTCTCAAATATTTCAGAAATTATGATTTTATTGTAAGTTTCTAAAACCATTGTTCGTGGATGGTAGAGCAACATTTTGTATATTGATTTTCTATATAATGTTTAAAAAAAATCCTTTAATTGTATAATTACAATAAATTGATACGATTTGCTAATTTGGAGAAATCAAATACAGTACAATATTGTTCCCACTTTGACCAACAACAATCACATAAGAAAATAAGTCTATAGAAAATATCATATATGATGAGAAAGAGAGGGGCAACTCTTAGGTAGAAAATGGTGCTTTCCAACAAATGGTGAAATATTTTCTTCATACTCCCTCCATTCCACACTAGTGCAGAGCCCCCCTTTAACTCCGGTTGGGAGGGCCCTCTAACAGCGGTTCCTCAACCGCTGTTGAGGGTTCGGTGTTAGAGGGGGGGCCCCTTTAACACCGGTTCTTATACGAACCGGTGGCGACGGGGCTGCCATGAGCCTCAGCCCTCTTTAACACCGGTTCGGGGCTGGAACCGGTGTTAAAGGTTCTTCTGCCGCGACAGATATTTAGGCAGAGCTCTGCCTGCCGCGGCAGGAAAACGGCCTAAATCTCTGCCACGGTAGACTTCTGCCTCTGCCCCGTTCTAGGCGTATTTCTGTGGGAGGGGGGGAGGGGGAATCGATCGGGAGCGGTATACACATACATCGTCATCGATACATACGAGTACATGAATAATTAAGCAACTATTATTATACACAAACATCGTCATCGGCACATACATCGTCATCGTTCATTTTGGTGGATATCTAAAGAGTTCTCCGCCAGGCGTGACGACCTCATCAAGTATGAACCCCGCCAATTCCTCTTGAATGGCTCGTATGCGTTCAAATGGTAGGAGTTGGTCCCGCATACGTTCGATCTGAATATATATGAAGAATGGGCCGTCAATATATATATAAGAATAAAACTCAACACAATTGATGGTAATAAAATAATGTTGTGTACTTTGTTTACTTACTCTAAGTTGTTCTAGTGCGTCTTGGCCCGTCGCACATATCGTGTTGCGAATGAACTCGCAAACATAGTACCCATATAAGTTATTGCCGTGTCCCTGATGCGCGCACTTTACGAGAATAGAGAGTTCAATCAAAATGATAATCAATAAAACATGATATAATGGAATTGGAAGCAGAATCAAAGAGATACGCAGACCTAGCTAGCTAGTATTACTTACATTTTGGTCTATAAATTTTAGTTCTTATGACCATTCACCCACGGCCCTGCCCGTGAACCTTTTCCAAACTCTGCCCGGCAAAGAAAATGGATAAAGGAGTAATTAATTACTTGTTGTCACGAAAGTTGTCGATCTAGTGCGATAATATGATTGAAATTACCTCTAGAGCATCTCTCTAAAGTCTGCCCATATCTCTTTTTCTTTTCGTAACGAGTTCATGACAAGGACTTTTCCTGAGTCGGGTTGAATGACTAGCAGAATAAAGTGGAACCTACGCACGCATAACTCATCATCAGTTACACTTAACATCGAGTAAGCCGAAACAGAATGTGTACAAGAGAGAGGGTAATAGTACTCACGAGAAGTTGTAAGGCAATAGTATTTCCCTTTTGGTTTGTTGTCTCAGTAAAGACTTTAGCAAGTAATCTTACATTTGCCGGGTTTGGTTCTTACCACTTCTTCGTGAACTCTATTTGGGTCAACGAACCCAATGTCAAAAGGGCCTCCTTTCATGCATTCCATAACCTTTTTCCTGCATAATAGTATATACATATATGGTGAGCATATATATATACATGCAATTAATGAAGTGAATGAGATGAGATAAAAATTACAGAAATAGTACTTACACACAATAAAGGCTGATGGCAGCTTTGTCGTGTTCCTTCTGATTGAATAGAAAATGCAAGTCTTGAATGTTGAAGTCGATCGCGTCGTCTCCGCACAAGAAAATCTGATCTCTTATATGCGTCGTGATCCATTCTTCTTTTCTCGTCTTGCAGAAATCAAGGTACCACTTGTGCAATTTTCGCATCTTTGTTGGTAGATTCTTGAGCTCCTCTTTCTTGACGAGATTCTTCCCATACTTCCATGGCTGTATGGGGTTGGCATCGCATTTGGGCAAGTTGTCTCCCATGACGTTCAAGTATGCAATGTAAGTCATCCCCATCTCATTGGCCTTTCTTTGTAGCTCTGCCTCGTAATCATTTACGGGAGGAGTGTCCCGTGTGTCGAACATTTGGAGCGGGGCGCATGATTGGTTTTCCTGCTCTCCGAGCATGGGAACCATTTTCTGGGGTGCCTCACGACTGCTACTTTCAGTCTCCCTACGGCGCCTTGCATCCTCCTTCAAAATCTGGCGCTCGTAGTCCGGCACAAGTGGGGTTTCAGGTTTCAAAAGATTTTTGTAAAACTTCTCCACCACCGCCGGATCTATTTTCTCCTTTGGCTCGGCCCGTCTAGGTGCAAAGAATTTCTTACCTGTTCTTCTGAGATCCTATCAGTCTCCTCGTCGCTGCGATTCCACGGTAAAACCGGCAATGGCTTGGCGGAAGGCTGCGGGACGTAGTTTTTTGAACTCTTTGGCGTACGGTTTCCTGCGGATTTCTTTATGGCAGTGCTACTGATGCTCTTCGTGGTAGTGCTCTTCCGCTTACGCTGAGGAGATGGCTGAAGCACCGGAGTTGGCTGATGGGCCGGAGATGGCTGCCGCGCAGGAGATGGATGAAGCGCCGGAGATGGCTGCCGCGCAGGAGATAGCTGAAGCGGCTCAGACTGTTGACGCTGCGGAGACGGCGGGGGTGCCAGTGACCTCCAATTTGGAAGCACAATGTGTTCCTTCTTCCAAAGAATGGTTGTTTTCACTGCAAATTTGAGTTGACTTTCCCCTTCACCTGTAGCATGGTCAAGCTGTGCTTCCTCATATTCCTTCACAACCTCATCCACCCCGACAATAGCATAGCCATCTAGAATCGGTCGGCAGTGGTAAGTTTCACCAGCTACAGGAGGTAAGGCATAGCTGACAGCCACCTTAATGGATAAGCCCATTAATCTCACATGCAGCTCAGCGTGTTCACTCTCCGTGATCTCATCCACGGGGTATCGAGGACCCACCATTTCAAGCGTGGGTTGCACGTTCTCCGTGGAAGCCACACTGCTTTTCCGCGCAGAGTCTGGACCGCCGGCAGCTTCCAATGCAGGCTCTTCGTGCCGCTGAGATGGGCCGGTAGCTTGATGGCTCTGTTGTGCATTTACTTGCGCCTGCAGCGCCGCAAGTGCATGTTATATCTGTGTCATCCGCTCTGTACGCTCTTTTTCTTTTCTGCCGCGCCATCTGTAAGAGTCGCTCCAGTCGGCAAACCCATCCTTCCACGTCATACCCCCTGTGCCTCGTGCATGTCCAGGGTGTTCTTTTTTTACCGATGGCGCGTGTGAGCTGGTCATTCTCTCTGTCGGGATGGAAGGTCCTGGCGGATGTTTCCTCGTATGCCGTGATGAGTTCAAGTTGACGGTTTGGCAAGGAGGGTTGGGAAGATACACAATCATTTCGGGTCCAACCTTGCCCGATTCCGTAGAACCAAGTCTTTGCACGTAGGTCCCACCCATCTGCAGGGGTGTGATCCTCTAGCGCTGAGGCCTTCTCAACTTTCTCCCACTTAGGCCTCTGAGATATGTAGCCACCGACCCGTCCTCGGTGATATTACTTCTTGAGGCATTAAGCGTATTGGTTTCGCCTCTTTTAGCTATAGCACTTTTTTATATGTCTCAAATTCGGGCCGTGAGGTCTTATCTTCATAATATGCATCTTGAAATTTGGAGTCTCAGATTTGACAAATTTGTTCAATTTTGTCTTCGATTCTGAAAGCGTCAGCCATCTTCTTTAGAGTCCACTCTTTGACCTTTTCCTTTATAACCGGGTTGTTTTCATCCTCCTCTGGCGGAAGGGTGAAATTTATCAACAACAAATTCCAAAGCGTTTCTTTGGATCTTTCATCGACAAAGGTACCGTCGCCCTTCTTTGGCTTATTCCAATTTTCAATTATGATTGGGATTTGGTCCCTAACAAGAACTCCAGCCTGACGTACAAATTTGTCTGCGGCCTTCTTGGACTCCATCGGCCTACCATCAACACGGAGTGCTTCGATCATGAACTTTGCATGATCTTTCAACCGCTGGCTCGCGCCTCGCTTGCTCTTTTTCGTAGAAGAAGATGGTTGTTGGCTGGTCGATCCAGAGGGCTAAAAGAAGAAAGAAGCGTTAATTAATACATGTAGAAGAAGATTGTTGGTGGAAGTCAGCAGAGGCTTAATCAATGCATATACCTCGCCGGACTTTGTAACCACTAAATTGCGTTCACCGGAGTCTTCATCTTCTCCATGACTAGTACTTGAGCTGTCGTCATCATGTCCCTCCAAGTTCAGATATTGTGAGGTGTCCTCATCAATAATGTTCTCCATTATTTCTTCTTCTTCAAGGTTTCTACTAAGTGTATCCATAGTTTCTAAAACAATAATATTATATAGAGTAAGAGTGTAAACATTCAAGTGGACATAGCATAGCGATAGTGTTATCCTACACATGCATCTACAAAATACACGACAATGCATTGAAAATAGTAGGATAACATCATGAACAAGGTAGCATCTACTTGGCTTTATAGTTGTTGGAATCGTTCAAGCACTCGTAGCAATCACACATGTTGCACTCCTCGCAATCTATCGAGCAAACAATTTCATACAACATAAACAATAGCACATAGAGATTAAACAAATGCAACAAATGCATGCATGGCAATTTAATAAGTCACAATGGTTGTTACTTTAGTTTTCTAAACAATACTGAAGTATATGATGCATGCAAGAGGCCAATTAATGCAATGGAGTATTTGTTATTAATAATTACTTGCCAATATAGGGTTTTTAATAGTTCTATTGTAACGCATGTTCTAACTGTCGAATTAAATTTGTTTCTTGGGTTTACTGGATAGAGGACATTAATACGAACCAGTAGGCGTTGGATTCACCCTAATCAGAGTTACAAATCTTTTCTTATGATTTAAATAGTGTTTAATGGGTTTTCAATCATTTAAATAGTTTCTGTTGTCTAAAAATCAAACTAAAATCAAATATATAATCCCCACGGGGTTGTGATTCCAGGGACATATTATTTGTAATTTTATGAACATTATTTATTTTCTTATGAATTTATTACTCTCAATAAGCCATTATACCATTTATTTAATTGCTGAAAAACCTTATATTATTTGGCTTAACCATTTGCATATTGATGATCTACACACAATTATGAATCCATAGGTATATTATTTGTGATTTTTGGACCAGTAGATATTTTACTATGAATTTATTAACCTAAAAGACCATTAAAACTAATTAAATTATTACAGTAAACACGTATTGTAAAAGTTAAATCCAACTTGATATTAATAATCTACTCAATTTTCTGAATTCATTGATATATAATTTGCTATTTTTGGATCTACGAATCTTTTTATATTATTTTTGCAAGATCATACAATTTTCTGCAATTTTTATCTTTTCTTCTATTTTTCAGGAGAGTCAACGTTAGCAAGGCCTGTGTCATCGGCCCAGCAGTGTGGTGATTCAGTTTCTTTGGTACCCTTCGACTGGGACAGATGGTGGCCGTCGGATCTTAGATTGATCGACGGTGCAGGCGTCAAGCGAGACTCACCGGTGGGGTGGCGTGGGCGGCGGGCTCGTCGGGCGGTGCTAGTGGCGGATGCGGCGGTCTCCGGCGATGTCGAAGTGGCCTCAGAGGCAGGGTACTATGGCGAAGGTTGGTGGCCTCGGCGTGGTGGATTGCTTCCTCGGCATGAGGCAGTTGGAGGCAGGCGTCGGGGTGCTCGGCGAGGAAGCGTGATCGGCTGCTCTGCCGCAGGAAGAGGTGGTCGAGCGATGCGGTCAAGTGAGAGGAGAGGTCATATGGAAAAGAGGGTCGGCGGCGCCTCGTCGAGACTTGAGCTCGGCTCGACAATGGAAGCGGCGTAGATTCATGGCGGCGAGGTGGGTGGCAGGACGATTGAGGCACCATGGACGATTCCTCCCTCACTCCGAGGGCGGTGGCGGTTGGCGGTGGCTTCTCTCTGCTCCGATGGGCGGTGGCGGTGGCGGCGCTTCTCTCTGCTCCGATGGCGCGCGCGCAGTGGCGGTGGCGGTTCGATCTAGATCGAGGGGGAAGAAAGGAAGGGGAAGGCGAATTTAATACCCCCCTTTAACACCGGTTCGTGGCTGGAACCGGTGTTAAAGAGATCCGATGTGCATTTATACCCACTTTAACACGGTTCGACCAGAACCCGTGTTAAAGAAATCTTGGCGTCGAAAAATCATCACCCCCTTTAACACGGTCCGGTGTTAAAGAGGGCATTATTCATGCATTAAAGGGGCATTTTTAATTCAAAAAATATGATATGAATTTAGAAAATTCATATCTTTTTCATTTCAACTCAGAAAAATATGAATAATATATCATAATTTTCAGAAAAATAATATCTATCTATTCGTATAAATCATTTTATATTTACTTTACATGAAAAGTTTCAAAATAATTAAAACACTTACATATAAATTTTGATTATTCAATTCAAACAAAAATAAATTGTTAAATCCTAAAACTTTGAACATAAGAAATATTAAGCATCTAAAAATAAATCTAACCCTATTTTATTAGATCAAATCATATTTTAATGCCGCATCTTTTGTATTAACATTTTTGAATTGATTGGATATTTAAATGTCGCACCTTTTGTATACACTTGAATCTCACCAAGCCTCGCTCAACTTGCATTGTTTTTTTTTGATAAAATAGCATATTGTGAACCTAAAAATGATTTTTGTAAAAAATCATGAGCATCGTATCATGTACCTGTAGTTCATATCTGACCCACTTCCTGCCGATTCGGTAGGAATTTGTCTTTTTCACCAGAGGTGGATGGAAAGGTTTCAGATCCCCTGTTGGTACATTGTGCATATAAGGTGGTCTAGTATTTTTGTAAAATGTGTTGGTGGTTTTTTGAATTAGCCATTTGGTGGTTGCTTCACAAAACCGTTCGTTTTTTATGCTCGGAAAATGGAAAATGCCTTTTTGGTGCGATAAAAAGGAAAACTTCATCTTGCAACATTGTTTGCCATGCCATGATGCACATGTATGCACAATATGGTCATATTATCACAAACTATGCCTTGATTCTAGCCATAACATTGGTCATTTGACCCGAAAGCCAAGAAACCTCGAATGAGATAGGTCATTTTGTGAAGATTTTTTCGAGACATAATCAATATACCAAGTTTGAGATTTTTACTTCTAACTATGTCACATAATATAACACCACACGAAGGTTTTGCACTGTTTCGATCTTTTTTTATTTTTTTATCCCTGTTTTAAACTATCGACAAACTTTGTCGAACAACGGGCATGATGATTCTTAGCTCGAGGCCAAGCCTCGCTCAACTTGCATTGTTTTTTTTGATAAAATAGCATATTGTCAACCTCGAATGAGAATGCAACTAATAGTAAGTTACATAAAGCCGAACTGGAACTGAAAATTAAGATACATAAAAGAACTAAAAATTAAGATACATGGCCAGATTAAGTAACAATCGGCCGAACTTGTTTCGTAATGTTGGAGTGATTCAGTCATGCTCCTGCCTATATCTGTAATACTCGCCACTGTAGTCGTCGTACATGGCCATTATCATCGCTGCCGCCGGGTCGCCGTAATTGAACCTCTGGAGAGTACGCGTGGCCTGGACTTGAGGGTAGCGCGTGGGCTGGACTTGAGGGTAGCGCAGATGGGGGTTAGAGTCGGCGGCAGTGTCATAGGCCATGACGCTCTGGAGAGTCCGACCGCGCCACCATAGCCGACGGCCGACCTCGTTGAAGTTAGGAGGAGGTGGGCCGTCCTCCTCGTGCCTGGAGAGCGCCCTCTCATGCCGATCCACGAAGAAGGCTTCCCAAGTAGGGAAATAGTCGGGATGTCATCTGGGATTCCTCCGCTGCTCCGGCGTGAGCTCGAAGTAGTAGTGGTTCGTGATGGCCATCCGGCGCGCCACACCTAGAGGGATAGGAGGAACCGGCACGCCTCCGACGCCAAAGATCCAGCCGAGGGGACACGAGTCCGGCGGGCAGGGGTAGTTCGAGGCGCAAAGCGCCTCCGCCTCCCTGGGGGTTAGTGCTACGGTGGAAGCCATGGGAAAGAGTGATGAGGTTGCAGATATGAGTCTAGAGATGTGCAATGACAATGGAGGCCAACCCTACATATATATAGTGAACTAGCGGGAAGAACTGGAGGGAAGAACTGGCGGGAAGAAAAATGGCGGGAAGAAAAATAGCGGGAAAAATGGCGGGATGAACCTTTAGTCCCGGTTGGAGACACCAACCGGGACTAAAGATGAACCTTTAGTCCCGGTTGGAGACACCAACCGGGACAAAACACGAGTCAACACTAATAATAGGGGTGAGTGTCGACATTATGTCGTGCGGCGTGTACCTTGTCCCGGATGGTGTCACCAACCGGGACTAAAGATGAACCTTTAGTCCCGGTTGGAGACACCAACCGGGACTAAAGATGAACCTTTAGTCCCGGTTGGAGACACCAACCGGGACAAAACACGAGTCAGCACTAATAATAGGGGTGAGTGTCGACATTATTTCGTAAGTGTCGACACTATGTCGAGCTGCTTGTACTATAAATAGGCATCCTTGTGAGTCCAGTCCTCCAGCCAGTTTGAGGCTATGCCTTACCTCCTTTCGAGAGCAGGGACACCACTACGGCCAGTTTCAGGGAGATGCCGACGGAGCCTAGTCCTCCGGCATCTCCGAGAAACTGGTCATAGAGGCACTCCCTAATATGTGAAATTAGTTAGCTCCCAGGTGTATTGATCTAGTTAGAGAAGTTACAAAGCTGCAAGATGGTTTTCGAGAGTAGGGACACCACTACGGCCAGTTTCAGGGAGATGCCGACGGAGCCTAGTCCTCCGGCATCTCCAAGAAACTTGTCATAGAGGCACTCCCTAATATGTGACCACGCACGTTTGGAGATCAGATCTTAATGGTAAGTACGAATCGAGACAACTTCTTCTCATAGTCCCGGTCCATCCACAAAACATGACTAACACTCAAGACATGTATTAATATTAAAAACATGAACTAGAGTTACATAATATGAGCATGAATTTCTTGGCATATGTCCTTCCTTATGATTGCTTCAGACGTAACCATGGAGCATCTTCTTTACTTAACGGAATGCTTGGGTCAGTTTTCACTGTGAAGGGCGGAATTTCATCAAACTTATTATAATATTCTGACATGTCTGTCTTGTCCTCGATTCCCACGATGTTTCTTTTCCCTGAAAGAACTATGTGACGCTTTGGCTCATCATATGATGTATTCGTTTGCATATTTTTTCTTTTTTTTTGGTCTGGAGGACATGTCCTTCACATAGAAAACCTGAGCCACATCATTGGCTAGGACGAATGGTTCGTCTAAGTTCTTGTCTACCTTCATAAGATTGTTGAGATCCACCGTTGACATTCCGTACTTCTTGTCTACCTCAACCCCTCCTCCTATTAGCTTGACCCATTTGCATCGAAACAAGGGGACCTTAAAATTAGGTCCATAGTCGAGTTCCCATATCTCCTCTATGAACCCATATCTTTTGCCCATTGTCTTCTGCTGCATCGAAGCGGACACCACTGTTTTGGTTGGTGCTCTTTTGATCTTGGCCTATCGTGTAAAATGTATTCCCATTTATCTCATACCCTTGGAAAGTACATACAGTCGAAGATGGTGTCCTGGCCAACAAGTACAGCTGATCCCCAACAGTGGTGTTATTCGTGAGAAGTCTTTGCGACCGCCAAAACTCGCCATGTGTTCACTTATAATCCATCCATCGATCGTCCCGGTGTTTGAGGCGTATTAAATTCTTGTGTTCATTGATATACGGGCAACCAAGATAGATCTTTGTAAAACCGTAGTGTGCTTGATTGAGAGAATGCCCGTCCTACATATCATTGCTTTACATCCTAGGGTGCTGTTGCTCCACGATCTCCCTCATGTCGTGATTCTGGAACACCAATCGCCTTAAGGTCAGGAATAAAATCAACACAGAACTCAATGACCTCCTCTGTTACATAGCCCTTGGAGATGCTTCCTTCTGGCCTAGAATGGTTATGAACATATTTCTTTAAGACTCCCATGTACCTCTCAAAGGGGAACATATTGTGTAGAAATACAGGACCGAGAATGGCAATCTCTTCTACTAGGTGAACCAGGAGATGCGTCATAATATTGAAGAAGGATGGTGGGAACACCAACTCAAAGCTGACAAGACATTGGGCCACATCTGTTTGTAACTCTGGTAGGATTTCTGGATCGATTACCTTCTGAGATATTGCATTGAGGAATGCACATAGCTTCACAATGGGTACTCGAACATTTTCAGGTAGAAGCCTCCTCAATGCAATCGGAAGCAATTGTGTCATAATCACGTGGCAGTCATGAGACTTCAGGTTTTGGAATTTTTTCTCTGCCATATTTATTATTCCCTTTATATTCGACGAGAATCCAGACGGGACCTTGAATCGCTTTCGGACATTCAAAAAAGATTTCCTTCTCTGCTTTGGTAAGAGCGTAGCTGACAGGAGTTAAGTGGCATCGTTTACCCTTCTCGTTCTCAGGATGCATAGGCTCTTCAGGGGCTTTCAGACGTTGCTGGTCCTGCCGTGCTTCCGGTGTATCTTTTGTCTTCCCATACACTCCTAGAAATCCTAGCAGGTTCACGCAAACATTCTTCGTCACGTGCATCACGTCGATTGAAGAGCGGACCTCTAAGAATTTTCAATAGGGTAGGTCCCAAAATATAGATTGCTTCTTCCACATGGGCGCGTGTCCGACATCGTCATTCGGAACAGATAGACTGTCAGGACCTTTTCCAAAGATTACTTCTAGGTCCTTGACCATACCAAATGCCTCCTCACCGGTACGGAGGACAGGCTTCCTCCGGGGTTCTGCCAGACGTTTGAAATGCTTGCCTTTCTTTCTTACTGGATGCAGGTTCGGAAGAAATCGGCGATACCCTAGGTACACAACCTTCTTACATTTATCCAAATATACACTTTCAGTATCATCTAAACAGTGTGTGCATGCATTGTATCCCTTGTTTGTACGCCTACGAAATGTTACTAAGATCAGGCCAATCATTGATGGTTACGAAAAGCAATGCTCGTAGGTCAAATGGCTCCCCTTTGTGCTCATCCCACATACGTACACCTGGTTTGGCCCACAGCTGTAAAAGTTCTTCAACTAATGGCCTTAGGTACACATCAATGTCGTTGCCGGGTTGCCTCGGGCCTTGGATGAGCACTAGCATCATAATGAACTTTCTCTTCATACACAACCAAGGAGGAAGGTTATAGATACATAAGGTCACAGGCTAGGTGCTGTGACTGCAGCTCTGCTCACCAAAAGGATTCATGTCGTCTGTACTTAGACCAAACCTTAAGTTCCTTGCGTCACGTGCGAAGTCCGGGTACTCTCGCTCGACTTTTCTCCACTGTGACCCATCAACGGGGTGTCTCAACATCGTGTCTTTCTTACGGTCTTCCATGTGCCATCGCAACAACTTGGCATGCTCTTTATTTCTGAAGAGACGTTTTAACCGTGGTATTATAGGAGCATACCACATAACCTTGGCGGGAACCTTCTTCCTAGGGGCCTCGCCCTCAACATCGTCAGGATCGTCTCGTCTGATCTTATATCAGCAAAGTGCATACCGGGCATGCATCCAAATTCTCGTACTTCTCACCGCGGTAGAGAATGCGATCATTAATGCAGGCATGTATCTTACGCACGTCTAATCCTAGAGGCGACAACCTTCTTTGCTTGGTATGTAATGTCGCAACTCATTATTTCTTGGAAGAAGATTCTTCATTTTACCAACAACTTTGAAAATGCGCCGCCAACACACCATTCTACGCCTTCCATTGCAGCAAATCCGGTGGCACCTAGCTTTTTGTGGCCATCTTCGCAAGTTGGATACAACAATGTTTTGTGATCCTTTAACATCTGCTCCAGCTTCTCCTTCCTTTTCAGTTTCACATTCTTCCTTTGCATCGAATGACCGACCAAGATCGTCATCCGGGCCCATCTGCTCCTCTTGATCTTCATTATCTACCCCGTTGCATTATCATCATATTCGGATACATATTATGATAGTTGTCATCATCCTCTTCTTCTTCGTTGTCTTCCATCACAACCCCTTTTTCTCCGTGCTTGGTCCAACAATTATAGCTAGGCATGAAACGGATCGAAGCGGTGGGCGTGAATGGTTACGGTATTTGAGTAGTCTTTCTTGTTCGACGGTGAACACACGGACAACACATAAAACCATTGTGACCACGGTTTGCATTAGCCATAACGATGAAATTTTGGAGGCCCGTAATGTACTCGGAAGTCGCGGTCACCGTACATCCATTGCGGTTCATCTGCATTAATATGTAGTATATATCAAAAATAATAGGGAGATGACCATTTATATATAGTACATCAATGACACATGAAAGGATAGTTGCCGACCGACCGAGACGGAAAGAGCAACAAGAAAACTTATTTTGAGCTCGGCATTTCACGAACACCTCTTGTGCATATGAAAAAAACTAGCACTCTTCACACCTCTTGCTAGGCTCCAAAATGTGAAAGAATGGAAGAGTAGGGTGTGTGGGCTGGGGTGGTGTCTTATATAGCCCCCCCTTTAACACCGGTTCATGCCACAAACCGGTGTTAAAGAGAGACTCTTGAACACATTGTTGAGGTCCTTTAACACCGGTTCGTGACATGCGGTGTTAAAATGGAACTCCTTTTTGCCGCAGTATTTCTGTTGCCCCCTTTAACACCGTCAGAAGGTGTTAAAGCCCTTTTTCGGGATCAACAAAAGACCTCGTTTCCACTAGTGCCAAAATTGCTCGGTGTTTTAAGTTTACTGTAAAATTTATCAAGTTGAAGGACAAACTTTTAAAAAATGTTGATATAATTCTTATAAGATTTGACTTTGTCTAAACCTAGAACGTAGGATAATTTAGGATAATGAGTATATATCTAAACCATCTTTCTCGCTAGCTGGCACCTACTGTTGTCGCTGAACATGAAGCAGGGATGAGCTGATGGCATGGAAATGTCGCAACTACTCGAGAAAACCCGAGAGCTGAATATTTATTGGGGTTTCAATTTTTGCGGCTATTAGGCGTTGAGATGTGGGCCTATAGGAACCGGCGACGTCGCCGCCTTCCTCCTCCCACGAATCATTCCATTCCCTCCCACACTCCCATGCCTCGCTTCGCTTCACCCACGCGCCTCCATAATACCACACCGCCACCCCACGCCGCCCTCCCACACCACAACCAGTGATCCCCCGCGCGCCTCCATTTCAGTTTGCCCAGGAAGCAGGAACCGATCTATCGTCTGAGGCGATCGAGGTAGTAGATCCATGAAGGTGCTGTGCAGCGCCTGCGAGGCGGCAGAGGCTCGCGTGCTCTGCTGCGCCGACGAGGCCGCCCTGTGCGAGCGCTGCGACCGCGACGTCCACGCCGCCAACCGCCTCGCCGGCAAGCACCAGCGTCTGCCTCTCCTTTCCCCCGGCAGCGCAGCCCCTGTCGCGCCGCCGCCCAAGTGCGACATATGTCAGGTGCGTGCGCCGCCGCCCACGTCCTTCTTGGATTTACTGTTGTTTCCTCGGGTTGAGAATCTGGACTGACTGGTTGATCTTTGTTTGCCGGCGGCGGTGCAGGAATGCCACGCTTACTTCTTCTGCCTCGAGGACCGCGCGCTGCTGTGCAGGGGATGCGACGTCGCCGTGCACACGGCCAATGCCCTGGTGTCCGCCCACCGCCGCTTCCTGCTCACCGGCGTCCAGGTCAGCCTGGATGAGCAGGAAGACTGCTCCCCTGATCAGCCGGAGCCGTCCCCTGCTCCGCCACCCAAGAGCGACCAGTCCACTCTTTACGGCGACGGCGACTTCAGCTGGGCCGCGGCCGCCGCAACGCCTGACGCCGCCGCTGTCAGTGATAGCTTCCCAAACTGGTCGGCTGTGAACGAGCAGTTCGGCTCTCCGGCGCAGCGGCACGCGGAGGCCGGAAGCAGGACCCCGCCACCAAAACGGAGCCCCCGGGAGCCCGCGTTTAGCGGGCATGGTGGCATGATGGACTGGCCCCTCGGCGAGTTCTTCGGCGGTTTCAGCAATTTCAACGGCGGGTTCGGTTTCGGCGAGAGCGGGACGTCCAAGGTCACCGTCGAGCAGCTTGCTTTCTCAATTCCTATTTCCAGCCGATCTCTTGCATATATTGGTTATCTGAATTCTGACCCTGCGATATGACACGTTTGCCAGGCTGACAGCGGGAAGCAGGGAGGCAGCAGCGGCGGCTCGCCGTACTGCATGTCCTCGTCGGAGGACCGTAACGGCGAGGAGCTCTTCGGACAGGTGCCGGAGATGCAGTGGTCGGTGCCGGAGCTCCCGTCCCCACCGACGGCCTCAGGCCTCCACTGGCAGAGGCGCCCGAGCTCCTACGGTGACTCCGACAGCAGCGCCTTCGTGCCGGACATCAGCTCCCCGGACAGTTCTCTCCGGCACTGCTTCCCGGCGGACCAGCTGGCTACGGCAAAACGCCGGAGGAAATGCTAGTGACGTTCCGTTAGAAGAGTATAAATCTTGGAGAAAACGATGTTATGATTCTAGTCATTATAGTAGGGAGGGAGGCAGGGTGCTAGCTAGTGTAGCGTGGCAGATGCTGACATGATTCTGCTGGTCAGGTGTGTTCTTTCGTGGCGATCAATGGTGCCTCAACTTAGGTAGATCCTGGGGTAGCTAAAGGGTGCAATCAGTGGCGATTGATGGGAACTAAACTGAATTCAGGGACTACTGAGTGGCTGTAGAAGCCCTGTTTTGGAACACCTTGATTTCGTGGCACTCGAGTGCAAATTACCCTGTTTGCGAAATTCTTGGGTTCCAAATATATACTCACTCCGTGTCAAAATATAATATGTCTTAGATTTGCGAAGAAAATATATCTACGTTTATTTTAGTGTGTAGATTAACTTTAAACCTGAATAAACCTTGTTATTCCCTCCGCTCCGGTATAAAGTGCCGCTGAGAATTGGCTGCGGGACTAAGGCATGAACCGATTGGGTATAGCGATCTGCACGAGATGGATGGCAGGACCAATCAACAGAGTAGTTTTAGGCATGCAAAACGACAGTGCATGCTTCACAGCAGCATGTTTTAAAATGAGAGGACAAGAGCGTTTTTAGAAGGACATTAAATTAGCTAATTAATTCTTTGCAGCCTTTTTTCCTCTACAATTTGGAACAACAGAAAAAACGCCAAGGGCCCTTTATACCGGAGCGGAGGGAGTAGACTGTGTATAACTTTTATAATTATGTACGTGTATTGTACCAATTGTAACACACCATATTATATATATGTGATAGGCCACCCTTTGAGAGTTGAGCCGGTTCCCCCAATTATGTTGTTTCACATGGTATCAGACTTGGTTACGTCCTACGCTTCTGCCGCCTCCATTAAACCCTAGCCGCGCCGCCGCACCTGTCGCCGTCGTCGATCGCATCACCGATCGACACCGCCACCGCCATGACGAGCACCGCCGCCTCCGGCTCTACCAATGCGGGCTACCTGCCCGCCTCCCTCGCCGCCCTCCTCTCCCGCCCCATCGACGCCGCCCCCATCTGGCCGTCCCCGATAGGGACGAGGAGCGTCGGCTCCTTCTTATCCAACCATCCCCCGGCCTCTTCGTCGCTGGGGCACTCGCTAACGGTCCACACGTCCAGCGCCTCCTCGCCCGCCTCCACGGCCGCCGCCGTCTCGCCGCTCACCTTCGCGCCTGCGGCCTCCTCGGCGGCTTGGACCGTCGGGCCCTCTGCGTCGGATCTCGCGCCATTGCACCCTGCTCTCACGGCGTCCGCGCCTCCTGCAAGGTCTCACCCCGCGCCGCACGTGGGTTCTCCCCTGGCACCAATGGTTGTGACACCCGTCTTTGCCCCTATGGCGTATGTGCCTCCGGCAGTCTTCTCGACAGGCTCGCTGCCTCCGCCGTTTCACTTTGGCAACCTCATCGCCGTCAAGCTATCGCCGGATAACTACATCTTCTGGCGCGCGCAGGTCCTTCCGCTCCTTGGGAGTCACTACCTGCTCGGCTACGTCGACGGCACTCTTCCTTGCCCCCCGCGCTGGTGGACAGCGTGAATGGCCCGGTTTATAATCCGGTGCACCGTGTGTGGACGGGGCAGGACCAGGCGAACCTCTCCTCCATCCAGGGGTCGCTCACCCCGACTGTTGCCGGGCTTATCGTCTTTGCCAAGACGTCTCATGAGGCATGGACAATCCTTGAGCGCTCCTTCGCATCGCAGTCGCAGGCCCGTGCCAGCGCTCTCCGTCGTCAGCTAGGCGAGTGTGAGAAGCTCGACACCACCGCCACGGAATTCTACAACAAGGTCAAGGCCCTCGTTGACACGCTGGCGTCCATTGGACAGCCGCTCACCGACTCCGAGTTCAACTCCTTCATCGTCAATGGTATCGACGAGGAGTACGATGGCTTGGTCGAGATCATCAATGAGCGGGGCAACTCGACGCCCATGATGGCACATGAGGTCTACTCCCGCCTTCTCCTCACCGAGCAGCGCGTCTACAGGGGCAGTCGGCCCTCCTCGGGTGCCCCGTCATCCGCCTCGGGCAAGGGGCCCGCGCCGTTGACCCCATCTCCAACCGTCCCCCTTCGACGCTATCTTCCAGCGGGGGTCGACGCTGCCAACTGTGTGGTATTGAGGGGCACTGGGCCTCCAAGTGC
Source organism: Avena longiglumis (assembly GCA_030063025.1). Classification (NCBI taxonomy): domain Eukaryota; kingdom Viridiplantae; phylum Streptophyta; class Magnoliopsida; order Poales; family Poaceae; genus Avena; species Avena longiglumis. The sequence continues at coordinate 182,524,613 of CP125974.1, read as the reverse complement.
CACCGCCGCTTCCAGAAAAGTTTCCTTGGTCTCGATAATTACGGCAAGGATGCGCGTAATAATGCGCGCCAAGCGGCTATGGTCGATCGTCCAGTGCCGCCTCCGAAGCCCCAGGCGAACCTTGGACAAACTCAGTCCTACTCCGTTGACCCATATTGGTACATGGACTCAGGGGGCAACGGAGCACATGACGAACGAGATGGGGAAGCTCCACAACCACGAGCCATATCACGGGTCTGACAAGGTCTACACCGCCAACGGAGCAGGTATGCACATCTCCCATATTGGTCAACCATCTCTTCTCACTAGTCATGACAATAGGAGTCTCCAACTTCGCAATATTCTTCGAGTACCATCTGTGACACGTAATCTTCTTTTAAATTCCTAGACTCACCCATGACAATAATGTGTTTTGTGAATTTCACCCGTTTGATCTTTTTATTAAGGATCGGGACACGAGGGACGTGCTCCTTAGTGGGCGTCTGTGTCAGGGCCTCTATGAAAGAGCATTTTCCTATCCCTCTGATTTTGATGTTTGATAACAACACACTTATCGGCTTAGCCGTGTGCTAAGTGTATCACAGGTTTGACAAGGGGTGGCACAAATATTGGCATATCAATACACTTTGCGAAAAACCATTGTGCCAACCGGTAGTACCGGAACTACGACCGGTACTACCGCTTGACACCGGTACTACCGGTTCCAGTACCGTTTGGCACCGGGCAAAACCGATAAGGGTGTGTTCTAGTCAGTACCACCTGGTACCACAGAGCGGCACTACCGGTCCAAGCGGTACTACCGCCTGACACGGTCGTACCGCTCGGCTGTACCGGGCCATTCAGATGAACATTCACTCCTCTCCGTTTTGGCCAGTACCAAGCGGTACTTGGTACCGGTACTACCGCCCAGACCGGTAGTACCGCGTCATACGACCGGTACTACCGCTTGGGGGTAGTACCGCAAGGGTGATACCGCCCAAATCTGAAGCAGGCTAGACGAACTGAAGCATCTCCGGTACCTGGTCCGGTACTTGACCGGTAGTACCGCTTGCAAGCGGTACTACTGCTTGGGGACCGGTACTACCGGTGCATTAATGACTCCAACGGCCATATTTATACCCCTCCACCTACCTTGGGACAAATTGCTCAGCTCATTTAAGTCAAAGACCACCTTTGGAGTCCATTGGAGCCACCCAATCTTCAAGATCTCCTCATTCCACCACCCAAAGTCCTTGATCTTTGGGGAATCGAAGGAGGAGGCCTGATCTACTACTTCACCAAAAGAGATCTTCATTTCCCCCTCATTTCATTGAGGTCCCCTTTGCTCTAGTGTTTTCTTGGAAACCCTAGTTCTTGTTTTGGTTCTTACAAGCTTGTCTTTGATTGCTTTGACAGCTTGCTTGTATTTGGGAGCCTCCGATTAAGTTGTGGATGTGTGCCCCAAACTTATAACGGTGCCGGATTCCACCTTGAAGGTTGCCGATATAGTGGAAGGTGAATCGATCCCGTTGGGGTGAGATTCATCGGAGAACAAGGGAGGCCTCTTGTGGCGTTGGTGGTTCGAAACCACCCCCTCTCCAAACGTAGACGTACTTCCCCTCAAAAGGAAGGAACTACGGGAAACAAATCCTTGTGTCTTCGCGTCCACTTTTCGGTCACTTCTATCCTTTACCGCACCTTACTTAATTGTTACTACCTTGTGTTGTTGTAGCCCTTGCATAATTGTCATATAGGTAAATTCACCGTAGTTGCATTATCTAGAGAATTTACCTTATTGTCAAACCTTAATTTGAAAAAGAAGAAAATTTGAAGTAGCACCTATTCACCCCCCCCCCTCTAGGTTCCCATACGATCCTTTCAATTGGTATCAGGGCCTCGGCTCTTTATTCGGGCTTTACCGCCTAAGAGAATATGGGTAGCAACAAAGGGGATGGTGGTAGTGAGCCGACACCGGTGACCATGGAAGATCTCAAAAACTTGGAAACAAGATTGAGCTCTTCCTTGGTCAACGAAGTCAAGAAGATGCTCGAGCAACTTCTTAAAGACAAAGAAAGCTCATCACCCTCATCTCCTCAAGAGGACCAACCATCCATTTTACCTAAAGAGAATACATCGGTATCCCCCGAGGGTATGGTGGTGGGGGGTAAACTTGACAACGTTAATTCCTCCACACACAATGATTGTGGGAAGGGTGAGCACCGTGAATCATGGTACTCTCCCGACCCTCCAAACCCTCACCCTCATGTATACAATAGAGGTGACCCACCTAAGCTTGAAGAATCTGCTATTTTTGCTCAATGGCAATCACTAATGAGGACTCATATGCGCAGCTCTTGCATTGAACTATGGAACATCATCGAGCATGGACTCTTTATTGGGGATCCAAACAACTTGACAAGAAGAGAGATTGTTAATAGCCAACTCAATGCCACTGCTCTGCATATGATTCAACAAGGTTTGGGGACAAAGGATTATCCACACATTGAGCACTTTAGCATTGCCAAGGAAGCTTGGGATGCTCTCACTATGTTGTTTATTGGAAATGAGAGTATGAGGAGGAACCGATATGATGCTCTAAGCAATGAAGCCGAAGGCTTCTACATGAAAGAAGGTGAAGATCACGAAGACATGTATCGAAGGCTCAAGACCACCGCCATTGCTTTTAGGAATGTGGGTGCCTCACATGTGGATGATGCATGGATAAAAAGGAAATATGTGAGTGCACTCATGCCTTTTGAGCCCACCGACTTGAAGAGCATACAAGGAAGACACAACTACCATCTCATGACCTCAAATGAAGTTATGCAAGAGATGGCTGCTTTCAAGGTTGCCGCCAAGAATGCCAAAGATGCCTGTGCTCGTGCCCTTGGTATGATCAATGTTGTCAATGTTGCTTTGAAGGCAAAAGTTGTGGACCAAGGGGATTAAGATGATAGTGATGAAGGGTTTCCATGGACCATCCCGATGAAGTCAAGATTGCTCATGGTCAATATATGGCTTTCTATGCAAAGAACTTTTGGAAGAACCCCGCTGTAACACCCTCAGAATCGGACCTATGCAAGTTTGAGCAAAATTCGCCAATCCCGCATAGAAACGATTCAAAGGTGCCCACCAGGCACTTTCGTGCGGGTGGAAAACGAAGTAATAACATTACACAACAGTCCTCGATGGGACCCACAGAACAGATATATATACATGACTCAAAGAGTCAAGAATACGATATACGGTACAAAGATCCAAATCACCTTGAAAAGATAGGCGTCGTCTCACGGACAAGAAGCAAGTGGGGCTAAGAGCCACGAAGAATAACCAATGGCGTCCATAACCCTGCCTGGCCAAGCCGGAAGGGTAACCCCTAACGGCCGATCTCAAAACCTGCTTAACAAAAGGGTACCGACAAAGGCAAAAAGAAAAAAAAGAAGGAGCGTCGATCGAGGCCAAGACACGGCGAGGCTAGAATTCGCGTCCTCGCCTACATAGGTATGGTGGATCAAGCGGCAGCAAGATACACTAAACAACCTATAGAGACTCAAACAATGGCGGATATCGAGAGGTAAGAATGACCTATCCGGATCCAACCTGAAGCTATCACCAAACAAACCCATCTGGCGTTTCCCCTCGAGACCACACGAGGAAGTCAACCGAGGAACTCACAGCTGGCGCTTTTAATTATTCAGTTATAGTTGCGGCACTTTACTAGTCAGGTTTAGATAATCGTCCTGATAAAATAAACAGTGGGCACTTTTAGTTAACCATTCCGTGATAGTTGCAGCAATTACTAATCAGATACAGATAGCATGAGATAACCCGAAAAACCCAGCAGTTGTTGGTACTTTTATTCAGCCAATTCGTTGTAGTTGCAATACTTACTAGTCAGATACAGTTGCCGCAAGCGACAACCAACAAGCAATTGTGGCAGTATTATTAGCCATTCCGTTATAGTGAAGCTGATTAATAGTCATTATAAGTCAAATTTATAGCAAATAAACTTTAGTTATGCTTGTCTATGATCAAGAAACTGTGCTCCAAGTCGTCCATATCCGCGGACACGGCTTTCAGAAAGTTTTACCCGGCCGGGGTGCACCAATAGCAACACACACTCGATCAACCTCGGAAAAACCAAATCAAAACCCAACGAGGCCTTCACGACACAGCAATCACAAGATTCAGAAATATTTCAGGGGGCCACCCCTTTGAGTAGAACCCGCAACGGAGTAGGCAAGCTCCGAGACGGCCTCAAGGTCTGCGTCAATGGCTGTGAGCGACTGGGAACCCCAAACGGGGCTTGTCGACACCGCGTAATCACTCCGCTTCCTAAACAGTACAGTGTGCAGTACCTCGCACAATCGTAAATAAAGCAGTAAAGCATGGCATAAGTACAGGATAGTAATAAAACCTCAAACTAGTTTGTGGCCCCAAGAAATAAGACGGAATCAAGCTCTGGCTGAGGGGGGTCCCATATACCTCCCGGATGTGGATAGCGCGATAAATCAAGGAACAGGAATCAAGTACTCGGGGTCTTACGGGACACAAGTGGGCGTTCGGAAACCAAATATTATCTATCACCCACCGATGCCTCTGCTTATTCAATTTTAGTTGTTAAACAGAATTTAAAGTGACGATAAGTAAAGCTAGAATCATCTCCAACAACAACATGCGGCAATACATCAGCAACTGTGGCATATGACGACACTCATCAGCACTTGAGCAAGCAACTACGACGCGCAAGTCCAACTAGCTACCAAACAACGGATAATAGGATGTGTCCAAGGCAATATAAGGCTGCAAGGGACTTCACGGGTACGAAAACTAGAGCATCGCAACACAGATAGCAATAGATCAACAGGAAGGAGTAAATTACTAAAAAGTAAGATAGGTAGAAAGAGGGAGATGCTCGCTTGAAGACATTGTCGAAGGTTCATCCGAAGAACGGGGCGAAGCTCACATCAACTCAACGGCCTTATCCGCGAAGAATCAAAACACTAGAATAAACACCGGATGCAATATTTAATAAAACGGCAGAAGATCGGCATGATGCATGTATGATGAATGGCATGGCAAAGTGCGGTGCAATTAGGTCATATTAGGTGGAACCGGGGTCCCGACGATATTTAGGTTCAAGTTATTTAGAACCCCCGCAATGTAAATGTTGTTTTAGCAAGGCACGATAAGATACCGGTTCGCTACACAAGTTTAAATGAGGCCAATATGAGACTAGATTTGCCCGCATATGGGCCCCATATTTAATTATTAGGTGAATCGGCATAAGGCCCCCAAACCAATGCTATGCATGCGGGAATGACAATTTAATGTGCAACAAATTGATATGTTATAAAATAGGGTTCGAGGAAAAGGTCACACATTAGGGGTCTCGACGGTCTTGGGGTTCCGAGGTTCGGGGTCCAGGGTTCGACGGATCTGGGGTTCGGGGTCCAGGGTTCGACGGAAACGGGATCGGCGGGAGCGTTCTCGGATAGCAGAGGTAGGTCTTGACGGTCTTGGCGTCTCCGGATCCGGGAGGAAGAACTTGGCGTTCGGGTCACGGCATCCTCGGATCCGTGATGAAGATCTTGGGTGGCACCATGTACATGTACATCCTTCGCAACCATCGGCTTCGAGCCGGTCTTGTCGGTGAGCTACCGTGGACGAAGATCTTGATTTTCCGTGGGTTCTGGCGTCCATCTTGAGCATCGAGGATGTTGTCCCGGTACTATCGACTCCTCGAGCTGCGACCTTCTCGTCGATACTCCGTTCGCTCCACCAGATACGCACATGCCCACGTGTTACCTCGAGGAACAACCTGCACTGCAGGTCCGCCACTTGTTGAGCTCGGCAGGAACACACACAAACGCAGTGCACGACGCCGCAGACGCATGGAAGGCGAGGGGCCCGCGAGCGGTTGGGCGGGCAGGGACACCGGTGGCGGCGGGAGCAGCTCGAGGCGGACGCGGCTCGCGGAGAGGCTCGTGCTGGGCCGTGAGCGCTGGAGGGTGCCCGCGAGCCGTGGAAGGGAGCGTGGCGGCGGCAGACGCGGAGGGAGGCGGTTGGAGTAAGGAGGGAGGATCGGTGGGGAAGAGGCTAGGAAGAAGAAGCACAGGACGCGGTCGAGAGAGGGAGAAGGGAGAGGGAGCGGGGCCGGAGTGGCCAGGCGCGGAAAGAGAGGCGGGGTGGGGCCCAGGCGGCGCGCGTGGGTGGAGGAGGGACTGGCCGGCTGGGGATCTGGGCAGGTGGACCTGGGGCGGGGTGGGGCCCGCGCTGGTGGCTGTGAGGGCTGGTGAGCTGAGTGGGTTTGTGAGAGAGAGAGGAGAGAGAGGGGGGAGAGGAGGAGGGAGAAAAAGAGGAGGTGGCAGGGTATGATTGGAGGGGGAAGAGGGACAGCTGAGGTGGCGAGCACCGATAGGTTGGGGTGATGTGGCTGCTAGGGGAGGGTAGATTTTTGGGTGGCTTTAGGAATAAGGGACGGACCGTTTGTAGAACTCTGGGGTGGTCGTTCGGGTCGCTTTGGCCCGTTCGACTGCCCCGCTAAAAATAATTAAATATTTTATTTAATTGAATTGGGCCGTTTGAAACCCGATGGCAACAAAACAAAATAATCCGGAGATCCGGGGTTTGGCGTTTGAATAAAAGACGGGGCGTTTTATAAAACAAAACGGGCTTTGCAAACATAGTTTTGGCAACAATGCATGATGATGACGATGCAATGCACAAATTCAACGCGATTTTCTAGTAGTGGTTTTGCGGGATGCCACACCCGCCAAGGCCAAGATGGAAATGTAACGGAGAAGCAATCCAAATGGGAAAAGAGAGAATACCACAAGGTTGAGAACTTGCTTCAATTGTGTTGACCGCTACCACTTTGTGGCTAGTTGCCCCTATGAGAAGAGAGAAGATCATGGTGGTAAGCTTGTGTTGAAGAAGACTCTCAAGGGACCGTACAAGAAACCTTTCATCAAAAAGAATCCCATCAACAAGAAGCCGGAGAAATTGTCTTGATCACTCATGAAGAGTACTCCTCCAACAATGAAGATGATGAAGATGACGAAGAGGAAACTTCTCATGGTGTGGCTTCTCTTGCCACCACCTCTACTCCGACGTTCTCACTCTTCGATTCTCCAAATGAGAACTCTTCCACCAAGAACGCCACTTGCCTTATGGCAAGAGGAACGGAGGTATCTTCATCATCCTGCTCTACTCACTTAGATAATGATGAAATTGATGATGAAATGTCTCTTGATGTTAAAAAGGAATTAATTGCCTTTGATGAGTTTATGACTAACCTATAAGGTGATGCTAAGCTACATTTTGGAAACATCTTAGATCAACTATCACATACTCAAGAGCTTCTAGATGTAAGATGTAAACTTAGGCATGAACATATGATTGAGCTAGAGGCTTTAAACAATGCTCTAGAAGAAGAGCAAGAAACTAGGTTGTCACTTGAATTAAAACTTGAAGGGCTTGATGAGGCAAATGACATTATTGTTAACAAACTCATCAAAGAGCGTGATCATGCTATTGCTAAATACAAAAGGGCTAAAAAGGACAAAGTTGAGTTTGGTGTGGTTCATGAAAAACTTGCCGAGGACTTTAGTTTGCTTAACAAGGCTCACAAGGCCTTGGAGAGTGAATTCTTGTCTCTCACAAAGTCCCATGAAACACTTCAAACTCAATTGGCCAATATTCCTTCACCTAGTAACTTCATTCCATCTAGTAGCACAACTATTCTTGAAGAGAATTCTAGGTTGAAGGGGGAGCTTGCTAAGGCCACATTTCCACAAGGCAACAAGTCCATTGATGATCTTTTGAGCAAGAAAAGGCGTAGTGGTGATAAAGGGGCATTGGTTTTGTTTCCAAAACCAAGAAGAAGAACAATAAGAAGAAGAAGGACAAGCCCGCACAAGAGACCAACAAGACCATTGTGGTAAGTAAGACCACAAGTGGTAAAACTATGTCTCATGATGATTTTGCGGGAATTGCTAACCCTCACTATGTTCTAATGTGTGATTATTATGGTGATGTGTATGCACAATATGTTGGCCCTTATGATGGTTATATTGCTTGGTCTATTTGGGTTCCCAAGACCCTTGTTGCTAACAAAAGAGGACCCATTGAAAAATGGGTACCTAAAAACTAGCTTGATCTTTTGTAGACTTATGCTTCCGGAGGGTCAAAATGGGTGCTCGATAGTGGTTGCACAAGTCATATGACCGGAAGCTCGTCTATTGTCAAGGACTTGGAGCCAAATAATGATCAAATCACCGTCACATATGCTGACAAGTCAAAGTCTAAGGTAATGGGTTTCGGCAAGGTAGTGGTGGCTTACAACATTACACTCGTGAACGTCATGCTTGTTGAAAACCTTGGATACAATTTACTTTCAGTCCGTGCTCTTGGAAAGATGGGCTTTCCCGTCTTTGTTGATGATGATATTGTGGTCCTCATGTAGAGAAAGTCTCTCAAGGTCGCTTTTGTTGGGTACGTCAAAAATGACTTGTATGTGGTGGACTTTTCGGGGCAAGGCACTGCAGGTCCGATGTGCTTATTCGGAAAGGCCGATGTGGGTTGGCTATGGCACCGCCGACTAGCCCATGTCAACATGAGAACTTTGCAAAGTCTCCATAAAGAGGGCCATATTGTGGGACTAAAAGAAAATGTTTCCTTTGCCAAAGATCGTGTTTGCAGGGCATGTGTTCTAGGGAAGATGCATGACTCTCCTCACAAGCCCAAGAACCAAATCAAGTCTAACAAGATCTTGGAACTCCTCCGTGTGGACCTATTTGGCCCTCCATCTCATGCAAGTCTTGGTGGGAAGAAATATTGTTTGGTGATTGTTTACGATTTTTCAAGATACTCTTGGGTCTATTTCTTCAAGTTGAAGAGTGAGACCCAAAAGACGTTTATCGACTTCATCAACTTGGTTCAACGGCAATACAATGTTCCTGTATTGATTATAAGAAGTGACAACGGCATCGAGTTCAAGAACTACACCTTGAATGATTTCCTTAGTGATGAGGGGATTAAACATCAATATTCCGCTGCATACACCCCTCAACAAAATGGTGTGGCCGAAAGGAAGAAACGGACTCTTATTGAGATGGCTAGGACCATGTTGGCGGAGTTTAAATCTCCATACAACTTTTGGGTCGAAGCCATCTCCACCGCTTGCCATGCTTCAAACCGACTCTACCTCCCCAAGAAAATCAACAAGACTCCATATGAGATACTTACCGGTAACAAGCCCAACATATCTTATTTCCGTGTGTTCGGTTGTAAGTGTTTCTATCTCATCAAAGGTGTTCGTTTGTCTAAATTCGAGTCTAAAGCATTAGAGGGTATTTTTGTTGGCTATGGTCTTGAATCTCACACTTATAGAATCTATGACAAGCTCTCCGGAGCCGTCATAGAATCTTGTAGTGTGACCTTCGAAGAATATGATGGTCCCCAAGGGGGGCGTGTTGATGCTTGTGATGCAGATGATGAAATGCCTCAGGATGCCATAGGAAGAATGGGTGTGGGATATATCCGCCCCGTTGAGGAACCCCTTATGGCGGATCAAGAAGAACTATGCTCCACTCGAGTGGAGCCCTCATATTCACAACCTCAACATGCTCCATCCACCGAAGAGGACATTGACTCAAGCCAAAGACAAGATGTGGACCCTCAACATAGTGATCAATGTGTGAACTCTAGTCAAAGGGAGCTTGGTCCATTCGATGGGTTGTCAAGTGGTTCCAAGTCAATTTGTCAAGGAAGATCCATCCAAACTGTTTTGAGACAAGCTCAAATTGATGCTAGAAGAGCACTTGATCAAGACCAAGGTCAATCCTTGCCTCCCGATGTAGAGGATGATTCTAATAATGATCAAGGTCAAGATGATGGTCAAGACGAGGATCAAAATGATGAAGAGGGTCCTCCAAGAAACAATGCGGAGATCCACGCTCGTCGCGAAGCTAGAAAGGAAAGAATGTTGGAAATAAGAGACCACACCCTCCAAAATGTTGTTGGAGATCTAAGGAAAGGTATTTCCATAAGAGCACAATTGAAGAGGTTCAGTGAACACCAAGCACACATCTCCATGATTGAACCAAAGAAAGTGTGGGAAGCTCTTGAAGATTCGGATTGGTTAGAAGCTATGCACAAAGAGCTCAACAACTTTGAGAGAAACAAAGTGTGGAAGTTAGTTGAGAAGCCAAAGGATTGCCGCAATGTTATTGGAACAAAGTGGATATTCAAGAACAAGCAAGATGAGCATGGAATTATAGTAAGGAACAAGGCTAGATTAGTTGCACAAGGGTATTCTCAAATTGAAGGCATTGATTATGGAGAGACTTATGCACCCGTGGATCGCCTTGAGTCCATCCGTATCCTTCTTGCTTATGCGGCACATCATAACTTTAAGTTGCAACAAATGGATGTAGAAAGTGCATTCCTTTATGGTCCTTTAAATGAATTGGTATATGTTAAGCAACCCCCGGGATTTGAGGACCCCAACTTCCCAAACCATGTCTACAAACTTGATAAGGCGCTCTATGGGCTCAAGCAAGCCCCACGCACGTGGTATGAGCACCTTAGAGAGTTATTGTTTGACCGTGGCTTTGAGGTTGGGAAAATCGATCCCACTCTTTTTACTAAGAGGGTCAATGGGGAGCTTTTTGTATGCCAAATATATGTTGATGATATTATTTTTGGCTCATCTAACAAAGCTTTTAATGATGCATTCTCAAAGCTTATGACTAGTAGGTTCCGGATGTCTTTGATGGGGGAGTTGAAAGTATTTCTTGGTTTTGAGATCAAGCAAGTTAGAGGAGGAACATTCTTCAACCAAGCCAAGTATACTCAAGATATGCTCAGGAGATTCAAAATGCAAGATTTGAATGGAGCTCCTACTCCCATGGCTACAAAGACTCATCTAGAACAAAATCCAAATGGTAAAGATGTGGATCAAAAGGTATACCGGTCTATGATTGGTTCTTTGCTTTACCTTTGTGCATCTAGACCCGATATTGTGTTGAGTGTAGGTGTGTGTGCAAGATATCAAGCGGCTCCTAAGGAAAGCCATTTAATGGTGGTCAAGAGAATCTTTTGATATTTAGTTCATACCCCATTTTATGGTCTTTGGTATCCTCGAGGCTCAACATTTCGTATTTGTGGATACACGGATTCGGATTGGGCGAGGGACAAGGATGATAGAAAATCAACATCCGGGGCTTGCCAATTCCTTGGTAGGTCCTTGGTATGTTGGTCTTCTAAGAAGCAAAATTGTATATCTCTCTCCACCGCCGAAGCCGAGTATGTTGCTGCCGCTAGTGCTTGCACTCAATTGCTATGGATGAGGCAAACTTTAAAGGAATACGGTGTCCATTGTGACAAAGTGCCTCTTGTATGTGACAATGAAAGTGCCAACAAAATTGCATACAACCCGGTGGATCACACAAGGACAAAGCATATTGAGATTCGTCACCACTTCATTAGAGATCATGTTGCTCGAGGTGATATTGATCTATCCTATGTTTCTACCAAAGATCAACTTGCCGATATCTTCACGAAGCCACTTGATGAATCAAGGTTTTGCTACTTGAGGAATGAACTAAATATCGTAGATTCAAGGAGCTTCACTTGACTATCTTGCACTCTCACCTAATACTCGACCCATATTTGGTTTAGGTGTAGGCATGGACATAGGGGGAGTGCGGTTCTAATTGATTGGACCATCCCTCCCCCCATTATGCGCAAAGTAAACAAAATCATTCCTCTTAATATTATTTTGTGATATGTGAGCTTAATGATGAGTTTTGGTAATGCACCCAAGATATATCTTCGTGGTGCCAAGCGAGTATACTCAAATATGGTGGCCTAGGCCACCGCCCCCTCTCAATCGAGAGGTTGATGTGCGTACTCGTGTTTGTCATCTTTGATTTGATTTTTTACTCATGATTGTCATCTTGTGAATTGCCTTCATCGTTCTTAGTCTCATGCACTCTAGTTTGGTTTTGAACCTCTATTTCCTCGATTTTTAGAGTGCATGTGCTTCCCAGCTCACTTGTCTTAACCCAAGCCTCCTTACTCCCTCACGAAAACCCTCTCTCTATCTGCACAAGAATCACCTTTGTTTCCTGGCATTTGGAATCAGATGGGACCGGTACTACCGGATGTGGGAGAGGTACTACCGGACCTGGATAGTTCCCAGGTCATCTCCTAGAAGAACTGCTCCAGAAACGGTACTATCACCACATGTCAGATACTCCGGTTGGGGAACCCAGATTACCGCCACGAGCGGTACTACCGCTTCAGCAACCGGTACTACCGGTCGGCGTTTTCCTGGTATATATTGGGCGCGCGTGGGGAGGCACCCCTCAGTGCCTCATTCATCCCCACTCCCCCCACTCATACCCGCGCCGCCGCCGGAGATCTTGAAGCCGTCGGAGCCCTTCCACGCCCTCCTCTTCCCGGATCCCCCTTGGATTCGGCCTCTTGGCGGGCTCCCACCTCTTTCCACCGCCATGGATCCCGGTACAACCGCCCTTTCTCTCTCCGTTTGCTTTTCTCCTTAGATCTAGGTTTTGACTTAGATTTGTGGAGAAATTGACATATTGAAAGGTTGTACTACCATATGCTTCCCTTATTACCGAGTAGAATCATCTATTTACAGTTTAATGCCATCAATTTGGTCCGTTTCCATCAGATCTGACGAACTTGTGCCGCTCAACCGGTAGTACCGGAACTTTTTACGGTACTACCGCTTGCAAGCGGTACTAACGGTCGTCAGGTCCGGTAGTACCGACCCAAACTAACCGCCTTTTTCTGCTTCATATTTGATTCTCTCGTTTGCTCCTTGATTCTTGTGCCCTTACCCCCTTGCTATCCTCCCTCGTGCTTTCACAAATGCAGGTGGTTCTCGGGGTGCACGCAAGCGTTCCAAGACTAGCCGTGAGATTGTTGAGGAAGAGACAGAGTCTGAGGAAGAGGTTATGCCACAGCCAAGACATCGTTCCAAGTTTCCTACCACTCGAGGTGGTCGTGGGGGTCGTGAAGGGGTTACCAAGCGCTCTGCTGGGCGTGGCAGCGCCCCTCCCTCTCGCCCCCCTTCCACTGGGCGTACCAAAAGTCTCAGCTCTGGGCCATCTGGGCCAAGGAAACTGTCAGACATCTCTGAGTAAGAGTTTAGGGCTCTCCGGATTGAAAATGCATACTCCCGCAACCGGAGCGAGGCCAGGGAAGACAGTCTCTTCTATGATGATTTCCAAGAGCGTGTTTATCTTGAGGTTCTTTTGACCAATATCCAGATGGTGGTGCCTTAGCAGTGGATTGACATGGGGCACATTGAAAAGAATCTTGACTACTTTGTTGAAGCTAAGGAAATCTGCTCTCACCTTGGCTTGTTCCCCATTATGGAGTTCCAGTATGACTATGATCCCCTCCTTATTTGCCAGTTTTATGCCACTGCACATTTCCACACTGGCCTCACTCGGAAGATTACCTGGATGACTCAATGTGCTGTCAAGGAAGCTACACTTGCGGAGTTTGCTACAATCTTGGGGTATGAAGATCACGGCCGGGACGTTCCTTGTGGTTTTCGCTGTCACATGCGGGAACATCCCTCCAAAAAGGATGTCCTTACACCTTTGTATATTCGGGGCCGTGGGATTGCTGGCAAGATCAAGGATCTTCTCCCCACATATGACATTCTCCATCGCATTTTCTGTGAGACTGTTGCTCCTCGTGCGGGCAACAAGGATGAGATACATGGGTTCTCTGTGGACTTGCTGTTCAACACCTTCCTCAACCGAGACTCAGGCACTCCTCTTGATGTGTCATACTTCATATGGAATGAGATGGTTGCTGCTACACACTCTCGGAGGGTTCCTCCATTTACTCCTTATATTATGGCCCTCATTGTGTCAAAGTGCCCCGTCATTGCTAGGACACTCTCCACTCGCTCTCTCATTGTGCACAGGCCAAAGGCACTCAAGATCAAGACACATGCTAAACCTCGCGTTGCGGCGGGTGAGGAAGAAGAGGATGACTCTGAGGATGCTGACAGTGGGCATGACACTAACTATGTTGCCTCCCGTCACAAGAATGCTAAGCCCTCTTGGGCCAAAAGGATGGAGGTCAAGCTCAAGAAGATCTTTTGCTTCCAGGTTGACAACCAGAAGCGCATATATGAGGAGCATGTGTATGCCAAGAAAGCCAGTGCTCGGCAGAAGGAGATGATGGCTACTCAGGGTTTGACCGTCTCCGAGGGGTCCGAGACCAACATCACTCCAGAAGATCAGTGGATCTCTCAGCACAGCATTTGGGACGATGATGTCTCTTCCTCGCACCGCGCCCCACCCCCTTACGAGGAGGACCTTGAGGATGAGGAGGAGGAGGAGGAGGAGGATGAGTGACCGTTGGGACGGTAGTCTTGCACTTGTCCCTTTTTGGCGTCTTGATGCCAAAGGGGGAGAAGTTGCACTTTAGGCACGGGTGTTGCATGGGAAGTCACAAGCTCGTTCTTATCTTGATCCTTTTATTGCTTGTGAACTTCGATTTCCCTCTAGTTATGTATGAGACTATGTTTTTATGTGTGAGACTATGTGGTTATGTCTTGGATCCATCTTATGAGACTAAGTGGTTTATTTCATTGGATCCATCTTGTGATGATATGCGTTATCTATTGTCTATATATTTCTCATCACATGTTATTATGCAAAGGTATGATTTCAAATGCTAGTATCAATATTTGTGCACCCATGTTGGGTTTGTAAAATAAAGGGGGAGGTTTGTCTCTACACATCTAGGGGGAGCCCCGTCTCTATTTTACAAATATCGTATGCTTCCTATTTAAATCATCTTGCAAAAGTGTATTGTCATCAAACACCAAAAAGGGGGAGATTGAAAGAGCATTTTCCTATCCCTCTGATTTTGATGTTTGATAACAACACACTTATCGGCTTAACTGTGTGCTAAGTGTATCACAGGTTTGACAAGGGGTGGCACAAATATTGGCATATCAATACACTTTGCGTAAAACCATTGTGCCAACCGGTAGTACCGGAACTACGGCCGGTACTACCGCTTGACACCGGTACTACCGGTTCCAGTACCGTTTGGCACCGGGCAAAACTGATAAGGGTGTGTTCTAGTAAGTACCACCCGGTACCACGGAGCGGCACTACCGGTCCAACCGGTAGTACCGCTTGCGACAAGCAGTACTACCGCTTGACACGGTCGTACCGCTCGGCTGTACCGGGACGTTCAGATGAACATTCACTCCTCTCTGTTTTGGCCAGTACCAAGCAGTACTTGGTACCAGTACTACCGCCCAGACCGGTAGTACCGCGTCATACGATCGGTACTACCGCTTGGTTGTAGTACCGTAAGGGTGATACCGCCCAAATCTGAAGCACGCTAGACGAACTGAAGCATCTCCGGTACCTGGTCCGGTACTTGACCGGCAGTACCGCTTGAAGACCGGTACTACCGGTGCATTAATGACTCCAACGGCCATATTTCATGGAGGGGTATAAATACCCGTCCACCTACCTTGGGACAAAGTGCTCAACTCATTTAAGTCAAAGACCACCTTTGGAGTCCATTGGAGCCACCCAATCTTCAAGATCTCCTCATTCCACCACCCAAAGTCCTTGATCTTTGGGGAATCGAAGGAGGAGGCCCCGATCTACTACTTCACCAAAAGAGATCTTCATTTCCCCCTCATTTCATTGAGGGCCCCTTTGCTCTAGTGTTTTCTTGGAAACCCTAGTTCTTGTTTTGGTTCTTACAAGCTTGTCTTGGATTGCTTTGACAGCTTGCTTGTATTTGGGAGCCTCCGATTAAGTTGTGGATGTGTGCCCCAAACATATATCGGTGCCGGCTTCCACCTTGAAGGTTGCCGATATAATCGATCCCGTTGGGGTGAGATTCATCGGAGAACAAGGGAGGCCTCTTGTGGCGTTGGTGGTTTGAAACCACCCCCTCTCCAAACGTAGACGTACTGCCCCTCAAAAGGAAGGAACTACGGGAAACAAATCCTTGTGTCTCCGCATCCACTTTTCGGTCACTTCTATCCTTTACCGCACCTTACTTACTTGTTACTACCTTGTGTTGTGGTAGCCCTTGCATAATTGTCATATAGGTAAATTCACCGTAGTTGCATTATCTAGAGAATTTACCTTATTATCAAACCTTAATTTGAAAAAGAAGAAAATTTGAAGTAGCACCTATTCACCCCCCCTCTAGGTGCCCATACGATCCTTTCACTCTATCGTCTGGAGCACCCTGGAGTCTCTCGCGTTTTCAGTGGAGTTCGCATTTTGTCGTCATAGTGGCATGCTCGCCTTGGTCACCCTGCCACTCCTATCGTTCATCATGTTTTGCGTCGTCATGAGATTCCTATCATGCCTAGTAATAAAGATGTAGCAGTGTGTGATGCTTGTCAGCAGGGGAAGAGTCATCAACTTCCTTTTTCGGAGTCTACTCGTGAGGTGACACATCCTATAGAACTTGTGTTTTCCGATGTCTGGGGCCCTTCCCAAACCTCTGTTAGTGGTCATAATTATTATATCAGTTTCGTTGATGCTTACAGTCGCTTTACCTGGCTTTATCTTATTATGCGTAAATCTGATGTGTTTGCTATTTTTGTTCAGTTTCAAAAATATGTTGAACGTCTTCTCAAGCATAAAATTGTCCATGTTCAATCAGATTGGGGTGGTGAATATCACAACCTCAACTCCTTTTTCCAGTCGCTTGGGATCGCTCACCGATTAGCATGTCCACATACACATCAGCAGAATGGCTCCGTAGAACGTAAGCATCGTCATATCGTTGAAACTGGTCTTACTCTTTTAGCCCATGCATCGGTTCTGTTTCGGTTTTGGAGTGATGCCTTTACCACTGCATGTTTTCTCATCAATCGTACTGCCACACGTGTTCTAGACATGAAGACTCCTATTGAACTCCTTCTTAATGAACAGCCTGATTATACCTTTTTAAAGTGTTTGGGTGCGCTTGATGGCCGCATCTTCGCGCATACAATAAACGCAAGATGGAATTTCGGTCCAAAAAGTGTGTCTTTCTTGGCTATAGTTCCCTTCATAAAGGCTACAAATGTCCTCATGTTACCACTAATCGTGTCTATATATCTCGAGATGTCGTGTTTGATGAGCATGTTTTTTCCTTTGACAAACTCCCTGTGTGTACCGATGAACCCCCATCCATGCATTCATCCTCCATTGCCTCTGACCAATTTGATGATGTTGCATACTCTCCTGTATTGTTGCCTAACCATGGTTCAGGCACTGGACACTGGGCTCGTTTGGAAATTTTGGAGACACCGACACCTCCATCGCCGGCATCCTTCGACGTGCATGTCGATCCGCCAGTGCTCCTGCATGGCCTTGAACATCGTGCCCATGTATGCCCGGCCGATGCTCCTGTGACGTCGAGGCCGGCCTCACCCCCTGTCGCTGGGCCGGCCTCGCCCCCTGACGCTGGGCTGGCCTCGCCGAGTCTTCGGCCTTCCACGCCTGCCTCGCCTATGTCGCCTTCGCCTGGGCTGTCTCCCTCGCCGAGCAACCCAACCCTTGCGACTCCCTTGGCAGGCTAAGGCTCGGCTTCCTCGACGCCCAGCGCGTCGCCGGCCTTCACAACGCCCAGCATGTTGCCTTGCAACGTGTCGCCCGGTCCCTCGATGACTGGGCCACTGTTGTCACCATCGCCCAGCCCTTCGTCGACTGGGCCCTCTTCGTCACCGTCACCCAGCCCCTCGTCGGCTGCACCTTCGACCTCTACGACTCCTGTACTGTGCCCCCATACGCGCAGCCGTAGTGGCATTCATCACCCCAAGGAGCGCATTGACGGCACAGTTGCCTGGCATGCTGTGTGTATGACTACTGCCATTGCGGATCCATCCTCCGAGCCCCGCACATACCAGGCTGCTATGAGTATTCCTCATTGGAGAGAGAGGCTATGGAACATGAATATCACGCTCTTATACGCAATGAGACGTGGACTCTTGTTCCTCCACCACCGCGAGTTAATGTGATTGATTCTAAATGGGTATTCAAAGTGAAGAAGCATTCTGATGGGTCTATTGAGCGCTACAAAGCATGTCTTGTTGCTAGAGGATTTCGGCAACGTTATGGTCTTGACTATGAAGACACCTTCAGTCCAGTGGTCAAGCCTACTACCATCAGGCTTCTTCTATCTATTGCTGTCACTCGAGGTTGGTCTCTTCGTCAGCTTGAGGTGTAGAATGCCTTCCTTCATGGTGTGTTGGAGGAGGAATTTTATATGCGACAGCCGCCTGGATTTTCTGGTCCTGACCGTCCTGATCATATCTGTCATCTTACCAAAGCACTATATGGCTTGAAGCAAGCTCCTCGTGCATGGCATGCCCGTCTTGCTACATCTCTTCGTGCTCATGGTTTTGCACTGTCCACTGCTGATTCATCGTTGTTTCTTCTACAGAAGCCTGAGGTCACTATGTACTTGTTGGTCTATGTGGATGATATTATTTTGGTCAGCTCCTCTCAGTCAGCTGCCGATGCTCTTGTTCGCTCTCTTGGTATTGATTTTGCTGTCAAGGATCTTGGGAAGCTCCATTACTTTCTTGGTGTGGAGGTTGCTTCTCGTGCTGATGGACTTGTTCTGACGCAAAAGAAGTATTCATTGGACTTGTTGCAGTGGGCCGGGATGCTTAAGTGCAAGACGACTACTACGCTTATGTCTACCACTGACAAAATCACTGCTGTTGATGGTGAGATTTTGTCTTCTGCTGATGCGACGGAGTACAGAAGTATTATTGGTGGTCTCCAGTATTTGACGATCACGAGACCAGATATATCTTATGCTGTCAACAGAGTTTGTCAGTATCTCCAGATGCCTCGCGACACTCATTGGTCAGCTGTTAACCGTATCTTACGCTATGTCCGTCTGACAGTGTCACATGGGCTGCATATACGGCCGAACCCCTTTGGGGTCCTCTCGGCGTATTCTGATGCGGATTGGGCTGACAGTCCGGATGACAGGTGATCCACGGGGGGCTATGCTGTGTTCTTTGGCTCTAATTTGATCGCCTGGAGTGCTCGGAACAAAGCATCGTCTCACGAAAGATCAAGCCGAGTAAGGCCGTGGCTAATGCTACTATAGAGATTATTTGGGAACAGTCTTTGCTTCAGGAGTTGAGTATATCTAAACCGCAGCCTCCTATCCTTTGGTGTGATAACATCAGTGCTACATACCTTTCTGCAAATCCGGTATTCCATGCCCGAACGAAACACATCGAAGTTGACTATCACTTTGTGCGGGAACGTGTGTCACAGAAGCAACTACAGATCAGGTTTATCTCATCTAAGGATCAACTTGCAGACATCTTCGCCAAGCCGTTGTCTCTACCGCAGTTTGAGACCTGTAGGCGCAATCTTACCCTTCTAGATTTTTTAGGAAATGGCTAAAATTGAGGAAGGGTGTTAGACTGTGTATAGCTTTTATAATTGTGTACGTCTATTGTACCAATCGTAACATATCCGTATTATATATATGTGACCATATTATATATATGTGATAGGCCACCCTTTGAGAGTTAAGCCGATTCCTCCAATTCTGTTATTTCACAAACCTCATACTAAAATAAGTCTAATACATTCGCTTCACAAAAGTAAACCATCTTATATTTTAAAACAGAGGGAGTAGCTATCTTAAAAGATGGATCTGATTCTGCAGCCGAATGGATTAGCAGTTTAGCGACCCGGCCCTTCGAAAAAAAAACATAAGCAAGTTTGTCTGACACCATCAGAGCCCTGAATTGCAGAGCGTGGTCACTGTTTTCTTCATACAATTAGGTGCCCAATCATGCAAATTAGGTAAGCCAAACGACACACACAAATATACAAACGTGTAACAAAATGACCAAGAGAAAAAAAAGTGAAAAAGTTAACAATGTGCTGGCAGTATACTACTGTACGACATTTCATCAGCATCACACTAAGTTCAGGCAAGGCAACGACACTGCGGGATCAGTCTAGCTCATCCTCGCACTTCGCAAGAAGGATCCAGTCCTCGTAATCTCTCGCAGAGGCTTGTCAGTGAACCGGATGAGGTTGTAGGCCCACGCGCCGGCCACCGCCCCGCCCACCGGCCCCACCATGTACACCCATAGGCCCTTGTAGCGGCCGGTGATCATGGCTGGGCCGAGTGTTCTTACGGGGTTCATGGACGCGCCTGATATTGGCCTGCACGCACAACAGCATCCGAGTTAGTTTGCAGAAACTGTTTTGTCCCAGTGCAATCAGTAGTAAATTTATCATGAAATCTACTTCCATGTCATTTTATCTACAGTACTACAATAAATTCTACACTAGTTTTTAGCCCCCTATTATTGCAAAGTGTCAATGGTTACACGAACCTCTCTTTGATGGTTGCATGAAAAATTTAAACACGATACTATAAACTATTGTAGATTTTTGGATAGAAGAGCATTACAAAATAATTTCAAATGATTTGTCCAAGATGTTGAACTAAATTAAATTTCAGAGATTTAAAAAATAATAACTTACACTAAAAGTACACGATAATTATGGAATACAACATGTTTCGAGGAACAATGTACATTTGTAAGAGATTCTTAAAACTATTTTAAACTTTTCACTAAATCACTCGTCAAATGGACATCTGCGTGACATCATAATCACTCTCACACGCAAAGCACAAGTTTGATGTAACCATCTTTTTTTTTTTTGGTAAATAAATTGGGTAACTACTGACAGTTTGGCACTATGCGGAAAGTGGAGGCTAAAACGATCATATAACTAAGGAAGGAACGGGTCAAAAAGTATCAATTAGAAGAGGACTTTGTTGAAAACCAGTGTCCAAAATAGCGGGTAGAATAGAGTGAAGAGGGTAGTTAGCGTGAAGTACCCGGCAAAGAGCACCACTAGCACGACAGTAGATCCAACGGCCAAACCGGCGAGTTCACCAATCTGCAAGAGGGGTGAAATTGAGTGACTGAATTTTTCTAACTAGTGCATGTTACATTTGAGTATACTCCCTTGTTCCATATTACATATAAGTTGTTGTTGATTTAGTACGTGACAAGTACTCTCCTGTTCGAAAATATAAGATGGTTTAGTCTTTTCTTATACATATGTACCTAAACGATTTTTAGTGTATAGGCTCATTTAATTTGCTTCGAACCAATACACTAAAGATATCTATATACATGTGTTTTATAAAAAGACTAAAACCTCTTATATTTTAAAATGGGATGAGTAATTTGTAACGGGGAGTAACAATAAGCAATTTTCTCAGTTGCAGTTGAGAGAGTCTTGGTTGAGACTATGCACTGGGAGAGAGATGAGTCGCAGTTAGGGTTGCGAGTAAGAACCCACGTAAACCTAGGAACATGTGTTTATAATGTAACTTTTATTTAAAACTAACATATGTTTAATTTTTTCATATACCTATATGCGGGTTGTCGGCTCTGCAACCTAGTCGCAGTGGAGACACGGTACAGCTGAGACTACGCAGCTGAGACGGTGAGACCGATGATCACACTACTGCGAATCAGTTGCCTAATACTAATATGACAGTATTCTAGTTGAAGTGTGAAAGCAACTGCAAAGCTCTGTTTCTAAATACAAAAGGTCAAAGTTTTGTCAGCCTAATTTGAGCTATCAAAACGTTTTATATTGAAAAACAAATCACATATAGAATGGGCCTGAAGGCTGAGAACGGAACTCCGCGTGAACGTGGAACATGCAGCATGATGCCAACAATGGACAGTAGAACTAGTACTTACTGCTCTGTTGTCTGTGGCGACTCCGGAGACGACGAACATGAGGTAGAATGTGATGATGAACTCCAGGACGAGCGACTGGACGTCGGACCCCGCCGGCACCGTCCCGAAGAAGTGGTCGTTCCCGAACAGGAGCCTTAGCGTGATGCTCGCCGCCGTGGACCCGAGAAGCTGCGCCGCGGCGTACGCTGGAACCTGCCTCCACGGGAAGCGGCCGCAGGTGGCGAAGGCGAACGTGACGGCGGGGTTGAAGTGCGCGCCGGAGATGTGGCCGACGGAGTAGACCATGACCATGACGGTGAGGCCCCAGGTGACGCAGATGCCCGGGAACGTCACCGTGCCGCCCGTCCTCAGGTTCACCGTCACCGCCGCGCAGCCGGCGAAGATGAGCATGTACGTCCCGAAGATCTCCGCCAGGATCTGCGCCCATGATTGATTGATGATCCAAGAACGTCGCGTTCAGATCTTTTTTCTTTTCTTTTACTTGCTTGTCCAACTAGGCTACTACTGCTAATTGTTAATGGTTGGATATCCCTTGCCTTGCAGGTGGTGGTGACCGAAATGCGTAATGCAGAAGACTGGCTGTAGCAGCGCGACAAAGACGCAAACACTTGCAGACACGAACAAATAATGTATGGACTTTTCCTTTAGCAGAAACATTATAGTAGTCTCGAATTTGGACCGCTATAGACTCACATGTATTCAAACCACGCGAAAGGTACTCGTCTTTTCCAGCGTTTGAAATCTACTCTGTTTGGTTCAGAAAAAAAAGGGAGGAAAACTCCACTCTGTTTCTCTCCTACCTGAACTATGGTCTCCATCTCCACGGATGGGAGAAGCAACAACTATAACAACTTTCCTCTGGATGGGAGAGCCAGGATTGCTGGAAGTAGAACTACTACTAGTAGAAGAGAAATTAATCTTGGTTGAGGAAAATACCTTCTGCACGAATTGCACGGAGAACATGGGCTGCTTGCCGGTTCTGTTCAGATTCTGCTCTGAATTCTCGCACCCTGCTTGGTTCTCTGCTCGTCTGCCTTCCTCCAGGGCTCCCGCGTGTTCTTGCAGCCCATTGGCTCCGTGCTCTCCTCCTGCTGCCATGCTCTCTCTGTCTCTGTCTCTCCTGTAGCAACGCTGTGTGTGTGTGTGTGTCTCTGGCTTCGATCTGCGTGTCGATGGATATCCCTCTGCTTCTCCTATTTATGGGTTCGAGGATTCCATGCTCCAGCTAGATGGCGAGGTGGCCATGTGTCGCCTAGCAAAACGTTATCTTCCTGATGATTTTCTTCCGTTGACCACCGCGTCTGGCATCTACTAGCACGGGAATGGTGGCTCTGCATACGCAACTTCTTTTGAACAATGCATCCGAATTACAGTACGATCTCCCTACGTCATATATGTCCTGACCTGACCTGAATTCAAGAAAGAAACCTAAGTTCCGACCGCGAATATGTGTCACTGACAGAGCGCCCATACTAGAATTAACGGTTTGTGGGGGCGCATATGTGATGCATATCCTTTATACATGAGTAGCATCATCATCACATTTTGTTGACAAATCGGTGTGTATATGCCGCACTTATTGACCCACCGTGTAGCATTAAGTAGAAGTCACTGAGAAGTCAAAAGCCCCTAAAAATTGACGTTCATTCCAAAAATCCAGATTGGCTCATGTGTGTGTGAACCTTTTATTTAAAAACATATTTTAAAATGTCAAAAAATATGAAAAATAATACGCATATACATCCAAACATTCTATGTTCACACACAAGTTTTAGAAAAAAATGACATTTTTGTGTCCAATATAAAAACATGAATATTTGGGGACATTCGTTTGCCTTGTTTACACAAACCACATGAACGCCATCCCCCCCCCCGTAACTTGTGTATAAACGTAGAATATCCACTACGGGACACGCGCGTTACGCCCAGGGCAAAAGGCTGTCGGCGTAGGCCAAAATGCCCTCGGCGTCTGACCTCAAGGCAAAGATCTCCTCGGTGGAGCCTAAGTCAGTCAGGTATCAAAATGCCGTCGGTATGCTACGAGGGCTTTCTTGTCATGAGCTTGCCGTCGGCATAGCCTGTCGACCGGTTGCAAAAATATTTTTTTTCTCAATTTTTTTATTCTTTGAATTGTTTCACTTGTTAATCTTCTACTTTGAACATTTTTAACACTAATTATACTTACTATTTGATTAAATTCCAGTCTTAGTCAAACTTCTCATCAGGTCACCCATCCTAATACTACTCCAGCTTCAGCACGCTTAACTTTCTCGTTCCTTCAGAATCCATTTCCGCAAAGTAATTCATACATTGGTGTCAATACTATGATATCAATCTCATTAACTCTTATATCATCATGTCACATGTTTGTATTTTTTGAAATTACAAACAATTATTTAATTAAATATTAATAAATAAGTAAAAATATTATTGAATTCAAATAAAAATATATTGATTTTATTTTTTTTGTATTTTTTATTTAATATAGAATATTTAATATCTTTAAATCTATAAATCGAAATTCAACAAATAATATGTTTAAATTGATCAGAAAAATGAGAGGAATCCAAATATGATATCCATATCAACTAATCACAAATCCTCCGTTTTTGAATTAGCTATTTGGTGGTTGCTTTAGAAAATCCCCTTTTTGCGCACGGATAATGAAAAATGCCTTTTTGGTGCGATGAAAAGGAAAACTTGCATTGGATATTTGATAAAATAGCATATTGTGAACCTAAAAATGATTTTTATAAAAAAACATGAGCATCGGATAATGTACCTGTAGTTCATATCTGACCCACTTCCTACCGATTCGGCAGGAATTTGTCTTTTTCACCAAAGGTGGACGGAAAGGTTTCGGATCCCCCTGTTGGGACATTGTCCATATAAGATGGTATAGTATTTTTGTAAAATGTGGTGATAGTATTTTGAATTAGCCATTTGGTGGTTGCTTCACAAAACCGTCCGTTTTTTATGCTTGAAAAATAGAAAATGGCTTTTTGGTGCGACGAAAAGGAAAACTTCCTCCTGCAACATTGTTCGTCATCCCATGATGCATGTGTATGCATAATATGGGCACATTATCACAAACTATGCCTTGATTCTAGCCATAACATTGGTCATTTGACCCGAAAGCCAAGAAACCTAAGATGAGATAGGTCATTTTGTGAAGGGTTTTTTGAGACATAATCAATATATCAAGTTTGCTATTTTTCCTTATAAATATGTCACATAATATGACACCACGCGAAGGTTTCGCATTGTTTCGATCGTTTTTAATTTTTTTATGCCCGTTTTAAACTATCGTCAAACTTTGTCGAACGGCGGACATAAAGATTCTTAGCTCGGGGCAGAGCCTCGCTAAACTTTCATTAGATCTTTGATAAAATAGCATATTGTGAACCTAAAAATGATTTTTGTAAAAAAACATGAGCATCGGATCATGTACTTGTAGTTCATATCTGACCCACTTCCTACCGATTCGGCAGGAATTTGTCTTTTTCACCAAAGGTGGACGGAAAGGTTTCGGATCCCCCTGTTGGGACATTGTCCATATAAGGTGGTATAGTATTTTTGTAAAATGTGGTGGTAGTATTTTGAATTAGTCATTTGGTGGTTGCTTCACAAAACCGTCCTTTTTTATGCTCGAAAAAATAGAAAATGGCTTTTTGGTGCGACGAAAAGGAAAACTTCCTCCTGCAACATTGTTCGCCATCCCATGATGCATGTGTATGCACAATATAGGCACATTATCATAAACTATGCCTTAATTCTAGCCATAACATTGGTCATTTGACCCGAAAGTCAAGAAACCTCGAATGAGATAGGTCATTTTGTGAAGGTTTCTTTGGGACATAATCAATATACCAAGTTTGATATTTTTCCTTCTAACTATGTCACATAATATAACACCACGCGAAGGTTTCGCATTGTTTCGATCGTTTTTGAATTTTTTATGCCCGTTTTAAACTATCGTCAAACTTTGTCGAACGTCGGACATAAAGATTCTTAGCTCGGGGCCAAGCCTCGCTAAACTTTCATTAGATATTTGATACAATAGAATATTTTGAACCTAAAAATGATTTTTGTAAAAAAACATGGGCATCGGATCATGTACCTGTAGTTCATATCTGACCCACTTCCTGCTGATTCGGCAGAAATTTGTCTTTTTCACCAAAGGTGGACGGAAAGGTTTCGGACCCCCCTGTTGGTACATTGTCCGTATAAGGTGGTATAGTATTTTTGTAAAATGTGGTGGTAGTATTTTGAATTAGCCATTTGGTGGTTGCTTCACAAAACCGACCGTTTTTTATGCTCGAAAAATGGGAAATGGCTTTTTGGTGCGAAGAAAAGGAAAACTTCCTCCTGCAACATTGTTCGCCATCCCATGATGCATGTGTATGCACAATATGGGCACATTATCATAAACTATGCCTTAATTCTAGCCATAACATTGGTCATTTGACCCGAAAGTCAAGAAACCTCGAATGAGATAGGTCATTTTGTGAAGGTTTCTTTGGGACATAATCAATATACCAAGTTTGATATTTTTCCTTCTAACTATGTCACATAGTATAACACCACGCGAAGGTTTCGCATTGTTTCGATCGTTTTTGAATTTTTTATGCCCGTTTTAAACTATTGTCAAACTTTGTCGAACGGCGGACATAAAGATTCTTAGCTCGGGGCCAAGCCTCGCTAAACTTTCAATAGATCTTTGATACAATAGAATATTTTGAACCTAAAAATAATTTTTGTAAAAAAACATGGGCATCGGATCATGTACCTGTAGTTCATATCTGACCCACTTCCTACTGATTCGGCAGAAATTTGTCTTTTTCACCAAAGGTGGACGGAAAGGTTTCGGATCCCCCTGTTGGTACATTGTCCGTATAAGGTGGTATAGTATTTTTGTAAAATGTGGTGGTAGTATTTTGAATTAGCCATTTGGTGGTTGCTTCACAAAACCGACCGTTTTTTATGCTCGGAAAATGGGAAATGGCTTTTTGGTGCGACGAAAAGGAAAACTTCCTCCTGCAACATTGTTCGCCATCCCATGATGCATGTGTATGCACAATATGGTCACATTATCACAAACTATGCCTTCATTCTAGCCATAACATTGGTCATTTGACCCGAAAGTCAAGAAACCTCGAATGAGATAGGTCATTTTGTGAAGGTTTCTTTGAGACATAATCAATATACCAAGTTTGATATTTTTCCTTCTAACTATGTAACATAATATAACACCACGCGAAGGTTTCGCATTGTTTCGATCATTTTTGAATTTTTTATGCCCGTTTTAAACTATCGTCAAACTTTGTCGAACGGCGGACATAAAGATTCTTAGCTCGGGGCCGAGCCTCGCTAAAATTTCATTAGATCTTTGATACAATAGCATATTGTGAACCTAAAAATTATTTTTGTAAAAAAACATGAGCATCGGATCATGTACCTGTAGTTCATATCTGACCCACTTCCTACTGATTCGGTAGAAATTTGTCTTTTTCACCAAAGGTGGACGGAAAGGTTTCGGATCCCCCTGTTGGTACATTGTCCGTATAAGGTGGTATAATATTTTTTAAAATGTGGTGGTAGTATTTTGAATTAGCTATTTGGTGGTTGCTTCACAAAACCGACTGTTCTTTATGCTCGGAAAATGGGAAATGGCTTTTTGGTGCGACGAAAAGGAAAACTTCCTCCTGCAACATTGTTCGCCATCCCATTATGCATGTGTATGCACAATATGGGCACATTATCACAAACTATGCCTTGATTCTAGCCATAACATTGGTCATTTGACCCGAAAGTCAAGAAACCTCGAATGAGATAGGTCATTTTGTGAAGGTTTCTTTGAGACATAATCAATATACCAAGTTTGATATTTTTCCTTATAACTATGTCACATAATATAACACCACGCGAAGGTTTCGCATTGTTTCGATCGTTTTTGAATTTTTTATGTCCATTTTAAACTATATATAATGTTTTATGTTTTACTTAATTTTTATTTATAAATGTGTAATATTTGAGTGTAGATAGACAGGTCTTATTTTTCTGCAAATTTTGATATATTATTTGTATTTTTCCGAATTAGAATGATTTAGTTATAATTTTTCAAAGTTTAATGAGATAAAATAAAAAATAGCTACGCCGAGGGCAGCCGTCGGCGTATGCTACGCCGAGGGCAGCCGTCGGGGTAGCATAGAATATGCCGAGGTCAATTTTACGCCGACGGCTGCTTGGCGGGGCTGGCCTGGACGATGGCTACGCCGACGGCCCCGACGTTTAGCCGTCGGCGTAGCTTCCCATTCCTGTAGTGATCTACATGAACATGTAAAATTTTCTTTCAGATTTTTTTGTCATTTTTAAATTTGTTTTTATCCATTTTTATAATAGGTTCATTTACACGATGAGAGCCAAAACACCACCTCCCATTCATTCAAGGTATCTACGTAGAAAGATTCATTCTATGCCGGTACGCCTAGAAGTCAAAATACCATTCAAAGAGAAATAAAACCTTATATAGTATTGATCTATGTTGAAAGAACTACTACAGAAATTCCTATCAGTGGCGCATGGACGGCGCATGGTCCTGTGCGTCACGGATAAACCGAATTATAAGTGACGGATGTTGGTTTGGTGTGTCACTTGTAGCGATTTCAAAATTCAAAAAAAAAGATGGGATATGAAAAGTTATATGTGGCGCATATGGGTATGGTGGGTCACTGATAAAAAATTTAAATTTCAAAAAAGGCGGGATATTAAAAGTTATATGTGGTGCATGTGGATATGGTGCGTCACTGATAAAATTTCCAAATTTCAAAAAAAAGCGGGATCTGGACCTCGTCGTCGTCATCTCGTTGACGTCGCCTCACCGCGGCCACAATCTACCACTGCAAGGAAGTGCGGGAGGACGTGGCCACACCGGTAGGAGGCACTCGAGGCCGAGCATAGGGATGATGAGCTTGAGGACGACGCCGCGTTGGTTGGGGAGGAGCTCGAGGATGACTTCGTGGGGGTTTGGGAGGAGCGCATGGACAACGCGGTGGCTGGAGAGACATAAGAAGTAAAGGTGGAGGAGAAGGAAAAGTAGAGATGAAGGAGAAAGGGGGAGAGAAGGATAAGTAGAGATGAACGAAGAAGGAGAGGAGAAGGAGAGAAAAAGGGAAGGAGAAGGAGAAGGGAAGGAGAAGGAGAAGAGGAGGGAAGGGAGGCTCAGATTTTAAAACAAGCTATGCTTATTCGTGGCACATCATAATAGGGTACGCCACAAATAAGTGGGATCCATTTTTTCTGCAGAAAGAAACCTTCTTTTTATTATAACTTTTTTCTTTTGAATTTTGAGATTCTAAAAAATTGCTAAACGACCCGATAGGGTTGCGATCAAATGTAGAATTTCGTGTTTGTCATTTTGATATATTAAAGATTTATTTCTAACAAAGTTATGGTCTTGGTACCGTGTCATGACCTTTTTTGCAAAAAAAAGTCGAAATTGATGTTTGATAATTTTCCTACAAACTAGACCACATTACCTACCAACATGTTAAAGGATTTTAAAATCTGAAATATTTTTTATTTTCTTTTATTTTTTCAAGACTAAAAGGACGATCAGGAGTGAGTAATTTTTAAAAACTTAACTATGACGCATCACATATCCATACGCTACAAATAAGTTGGCGCCATCTATAAGTGTTACTTATAGATGGATCTAGACTATCTGTAGTGCATGTACCTGCCATGCGCCACGGATAAGCCCACTATCTGCACACTGCAGGAGCATGCACCAATGATATGTCAGGGGCCATCTATAAGTGGCACATATGGATGCCCCATCCTTATCTGTGGTGCATGTTGCTGCGGTGTTCCACTGACAGTGGGATTATCCGTGGCGCATGGCACGATGACGCACCGTACTAGCCGTACGTCACTGGGTATCTAACCCATGGACAACCCTTTTCCTAGTAGTGTAGGTTCATTCTGCATCCAGTGGGATATACCACCAATGGCAGTGGAGGTCGTTCCCTCTGTGTGCTACTGTACTGTCGCCCTTCACAAGAGGTCCTTCTTCTCAGTCTTGTCGACCTTACTGCTTTGGCCACAGTGATATGGCGATGATCATTGCAAGATCGTGGTGGCATGTGCTGGTGGCTGGCATGATTGGTGGAGCGCTTCAGATCTTCCGAGGGTGCGATTTTTTGGGGGGTCGAAAGAAATCCTTATCGTCTCAGCACCGATGCGGTGATGCCTATGGGCGTCGCCATTCCTTCCCTAAGGGCACCGGGCGTACCTCTTTGCCACTCCCCTAGCGTAAAGGGAAAAACCCTAGGACTAGTCCACGAAGCAAGGTCATCGCCGCGCTTTTCCTTGTTGGAGGTGCTTCTTGGTACACGGTCCGACAAAGTGCTAGGATCATGATGGGAAGACTCCAGAGGGCGAAAAAGTTGCGAATTATCTTTGTTTTCATTGATTCGTCGGTGTCGGCATGGTTTCTTTTTCGCTCTCTCTTTTCAGGATTGATTCTGGTATGGCCCCAGCATACTCGTTGCATATTGTGGTTACTATATTAATATAGCGGGACGCAAGAATGTTTCATGATATTTGATACGTCGTAAACGTATCTATAATTTTTGATGTTCCATGCTTCTTTAGTATCTACTTTGTTTTGCTTTGTCTTCTCTTTGAGGTATTTTTATATGTTTTCTGGGATTAACCTATTAATAAGATGCCACAGTGCCAATTGCTTGTTTTCTTCTGTTTTTGGTTCCAGAAAAGGCAGAAAATCAATATTCTTGGAATTGGATGGGACAAAAGCCAAAGTCAATATTTTACCGTGGCGAACACGAAGTCAGAATACGAGACAGAGGGGAGCCACCAGGGGCCACACCCCCTGGCCACGCAGCCAGGCCAGGCCCCCGCCTGGGGGGGGGGGGGGGGGTTGCAGCCACCCCGGGTGCCCCTGTCTCGCCTCTTCTCCTATAAGACGCCCCCGATACTAAAACCCTAAGGACCCGATCAATCTTCCACAAAACAGTATATAGCCGCCTCCACCATCGTCCCTAGATCAGGGGGATCTAAAGCTCTCCCCGGCACCCTGCCGGAGGGGAGAGATCACCCCGGAGGCCTTCTTCATCACCATGCCAGCCTCCGATATGATGTGTGAGTAGTTCCACCTTGGACTACGGGTCCATGTAGTAGCTAGATGGTTGTTTCTCCTCCTTTGTGCTACCATGTTTAGGTCTTGTGAGCTCTGTTCATGATCAAGATCATCTATTTGTAATAATGCATGTTGTGTTTACGGGGATCTAATGGATATTGAGATTACTATGTCAGATTGATTAATGGTTTTATCTTATTGATTCTATCATGTATGTGTTTTTTGTGATCTTGCATGCTCTCCGTTTCTAGTAGCTATCTTGGCCAAGTAGATACTAGTGACTCTAAGAGTGAGTATTTATGTTCGATAGTGAGTTCATGCCTCTATTTAACCTGGGGAAGTGACAGAAATCTCTAAGGTTATAGATGTGTTGTTGCTACTAGGGAGAAAGTAAATATCTCTTGTTCATGGAACAAGTGGATTGTTTACCTTACACACTTTGCTTAAAGCAGTTATCCGTTGCTTGCAACTTAATACTAGAGGGGATTCAGATGATAACCTGAAGGTGGATTACTAGTCATAGATGCAGTTGGATAGCGGTCTATGTATCTTGTTGTATTGCCCAATCAAATATCATAGAATCATGAATGTCTAGTATTGCATTGTTATGCCTTGTTATGTCTTGTCAATTGCCCCGCTGTAATTTGTTTACCCAGCATGCCATGTTGTTTATCTTAAGGAGAACACCTATAGTGAACTATGGACCCCGGTCCCATCTTTACCATTGATACGTCTTTCACTGTTTCTGTTTACTTTTTGCAAACCACCA
Source organism: Avena longiglumis (assembly GCA_030063025.1). Classification (NCBI taxonomy): domain Eukaryota; kingdom Viridiplantae; phylum Streptophyta; class Magnoliopsida; order Poales; family Poaceae; genus Avena; species Avena longiglumis. Next base: position 182,492,903 of record CP125974.1, on the reverse strand, counting down.
TTACCTTCCACACCACACAGTTAATCCTTTGTTTTCAGCAAACCGATGAGATTGAAAACCTCATTGTTCGTTGGGGCAAGTCTTGAGTTTGTGTTGTACAGGTTTCCAAGTTGCTGGCAACACCTTTGAGTCGTTTCCTTCCTCCTACTGGTTTGATAACCTTGGTTTCTTTCTGAGAGACGACTTGCTGCTGTGCTCGTCATACCTTCCTCTTTGGGTCTCCCAACGAAGCTCTACGGTGATCTGAGCGCATCAAGCTATTTTCTGGCACCGTTGCCGGGGAGGCTAAGGACGGCTTCACAAGGGGAGTACTTCACAAACTTTCTCTTTACTTTGTTTTTGTTTTGATTAGTTTCTTTTGCGTTGTTTTGTTTGCCTCTTTTTATCAATAATTCCAAAAAAATAGTTTCTTTTGGTTTGCTTTCTTTTATCAAAAACACAAAAAAATAGTTCCTACTTTAGTTGCCACCATGTCTGGTTTTGGTCCAATCACTGTGTCACCTATGGAAAGGATCTTTACTTTCAAGCAAGAAAGTGAAGAGAGTTTTAAAGAAGCTTGGTTATTAATAGTTTCTACCATGGTCTTGCTCTTTGTTATAGATATGCTTTGGATGTTGTAGCTGGGAAAGATATTTTTTGATGTACTGAGAATGAAGCTTTGGATGCCATAAAGAAGTTGATTATAATTTATAATATGCCTAGCAAGTTTGATTCCTCCTTTATAAACATCTATGCTAGGTTGAACACTCTTGAGACCCATACTGTTGCTTTGAAAGATTGCTATAACATGCTTAGAGAGCACCATGATTATGTTCCAATAAATTCCGAGCCTTTAAAATGGTTTCCTACAATAAAAGTTGCTATAAACAGTGGAACTTTTGATGCTCGTTGTGATATCATGTCTGAATTTTGTCTTATGCCTAAACATATCTATGAGTCTTTGACTCTTTGGGGACTTTCTGAAGGAGGAGAAGAAATATCTCTTACCAATAATGCAACTTTATTATCCATTGGAATAGCTGAAGGTGTGTTTACAAAGATCTTAGAGAAAGTGGTGTCTACTGATTATCTTGTTATTGAATGTGTAGGAAAAGGACAAATTACACTTGGAAGATCCGTGATGAAACACCTTGGAGAAATAATAGATTTGGGAAAAGGCATTATGCATTTTGCTTCTCCAATAAGCAATCATATATTCCCTAAAGAGAATAAGAAAGGTAAGAAAAGTTAGGAGCAAGAAAGTTGATGTTAATGCTTCTTCATTTGAAAATACTTGATTCTTGCTTCTTGTGCCTAACTTAAAGGCGTTAAAGAAAAGTGCTTATTGGGAGATAACCCAAAAGTTTTTTTGAGTATTGGAAGTTATTACCTCTGTAATGACCTCTCCTTATCCTTTTTATTTGCTTTTTGTGCCAAGATTAACCTCTAATGAGAGGGAAGTAAGATTTGGGGAGTTGTTGTCCTGAAATATATTTTTGTGCTCCACCGTAAAAATTCATGTAAAATCTCTGTAAGTCAGATTAATCTGTAATTTTCTGAATAAATTCCCCAGGTTGTTAGCTAACTTTCGTTAGTTCAACACTTTTTAATTTTAGTAACAGAAGGTCTTCGAAAAAATCATTTTCTACCTGCTGGTCTATTTTGACAGATTTCTGCCATTATTTGCATTTGCTTCTTATTGATTCCTTTTTGGGTTATTTTTGGGAAATTAAGCTTTTTGAGAGAATTGCTACAGTATCTTGTGTCTTTAGTGAAAGTTTTGTTGTTTTAAAACTAAAACCCAAAGGTCTATTATCTTTTGAATGCACTAATGTTGCTAATGAAATTTGTGTGAAGTTTTGTATGAAGGAAAATATTTAGGTGTAGAGAAAGAATGATGTAATGAGATGAAGAATGGACAAAAGCTCAAGCTTGGGGATGCCACCCCATTTCACCCCAAGAAATATTCAAGAGGTACAAGTGTCAAGCTTGGGGATGCCCAAGGCATCCCCTTCTTCATCAATAGAAATCTCAAATCTTTCTAGACACTTCGTTTTTATTGTTTTATGAACAAGTTGTGTTGTTCTTGGAGCGTCTTAGTTTTTGTTTTTGCTTTTTGTTTGCTTAGTTTGCTTGAATAAAGTAGTTTGGACCCCTGTTCTCGCTGTGTTGCTTCAAATAAGTTGATTGATGTTGGAAAGGAGTAGAAGTTCTTGCTTTAGTAGTACAAGAGGAGATTGCTTTGACTGTGACTTAGAATTTATCATGTCATGCTAGTTGTTTCTTTGACCTTATGCTTAGTGATTATTGCTGTAGCATGAATTGTTCCAAACAATTAGGATTGCTTAATGTGCCTTGAAAGAATCATGCGTTGTTTTAGCATACAAAAGCATAGTATTGTGGTATTCCCCTTTGATGCATTGTTTGGGTTGACTTGGCACATGCTCATACCATGTTATGACTATGAACAAGTCAGATTAGCCTCTATGATCATTTAGTTTTTGACTTTTGGTACCACTTTATTCTTTGATTAGTAGTGTTTTGTCGCTCTACATGATTATGGCCATTATTGCTCTCTTAGTTGGTTGCTCCCAGTCTTTTGCTAGACTCCACTTGTATGAGTAAGCTCTACTCATGCATCCAACTCCCAAGAAACCAAGTTATTCCAAAGTGTCCACTATGAATTCCTATGCATGGTGTGTTACACCATTCCAAGTATATTCTTGTTTCATCTACCTTCCAATTAAAAAGTTATTTTGTTATGTGAAAACTTAGTGATTAAAGCTCTCACAAACTTTATGGCACACTTTATTTTTCTTGCCCCTAAATAAACTTGAACTGTTGTGTCATCTATGTTGTATATGCTGGCACTTATATGTTGGAATTAGCAGAACCATGTTGTCATGGGGAACGCTTTTAACATTGCACTTGTACATTGTACACAGTTGATATCATGCTCTTTTGTTTGCGGATGTCATCGGTGTGAAATAAAAGAGGAGCTTGTAAGTCCATGGAGTTATGTATGTGTGTTAGAGAAACGCCTGAGCCGCTAGCCTAAGCCATGCCTAATCATGGTGGAAACTTGAAGCATCACCATAGTGAGCAATCTATGAAGCTTTCTTATAAAAAAACATACATATTGAAAAGAGAAAAGAGAAAAGAGAGAAAAAGGCACCATTTTCCCATGGTAAATAAGAAGATTGTTGAGATGCTCATTGTCTGCTTGCCTTGTCATTTTGATTATGGGATAGCTCCTGTATCATGTGCAAGGGGTACCCCGTTGGCGGTTCTCTATGATACACATGTACTTACTATGACAAGAACTTACCGGTGACTAAAGTTGAGTAGCATGAGGAGCGTCCCTCGTACTCAAGGGACAAGAGATTGCCAACTTATACTTGGTCAAGCATATACTTCATAGTTTGTTCACTTTAACCTTAATCATTTCAAGATGCTTATGATAGGGGCAATGAGAGCTGAAAGCTAACAAGTACCATAATTTTTGGAAGCTCTTTTTCAGACTTGAAATCCCTGCTTTCCTGTTATGAAGGGCCTTTTACCACTATTATATTGAGTCTCCACCTTCTATCCTTAGGCACCAATTAAGAGAGCATAGTTGTCATTCTTAGTTCTATGTGCATTGTCCCAAAACTTATTGATTGATTCATATTGTTGATATTACTTGCTCTTAAACTATTTGTATCTAGTCACTCTTATGAACTTTGAAGGTGTCCTATGCATTTATTTGCTACTCCATGAGGGATAAGCCGAATGCCACTATGCTATGTTTTCTATATGTGAAACAAACAAACGTCTTTCAATGCATTGTTATTCATGATCATTGTTTGTAACCTTTCATGTTGCATGCATAGTTACTATGTCTTATTGTCAGAACTTCTTCTTTCATGCTCATGTTTAGAGTTCTTTGATCCCAGATTTCAATGCATGCAAATGGTTTGATCTTGATTTTGATGGTGCATGTCACCTAAAAAATTATTCTTTTTATCACTTACCTAATCAAGGACGAGCAGGAGTTAAGCTTGGGGACGCTTGATACGTTGTAAACGTATCTATAATTTTTGATGTTCCATGCTTGTTTAGTATCTACTTTGCTTTACTTTGTCTTCTCTTTGAGGTATTTTTATATGTTTTCTGGGACTAACCTATTAACAAGATGACACAGTGCCAGTTTCCTATTTTCTTCTGTTTTTGGTTCCACAAAAGGCAGAAAATCAATATTCTTGGAATTGGACGGGACAAAATCCAAAGTCAATATTTTACCGTGGAGAACACGGAGCGATCACGAGACGGGGAGCCACTGGGCCACACCCCTGGCCTGGCCAGCCGGCCCAGCGTTCGGGAGGGTGCGCCCCGGTGCCCTCATGCCTCGCCTCTTCGCCCATAAGAAGCCCCCGATACCAAAACCCTAAGGACCCGATCAATCTTCCACAAAACAGTCTGTAGCCGCCGCCACAATCGTTCCTAGATCGAGGGATCTAAAGATCTTCCCGGCACCCTGCCGGAGGGGAGAGATCATCCCGGAGGCCTTCTTCATCACCATGCCAGCCTCCGGTATGATGCGTGAGTAGTTCCACCTTGGACTACGGGTCCATGTAGTAGCTAGATGGTTGTTTCTCCTCCTTTGTGCTACCATGTTTAGATCTTGTGAGCTCCATTCATGATCAAGATCATCTATTTGTAATCATGCATGTTGTGTTTGCGGGGATCCAATGGATATTGAGATTACTATATCAGATTGGTTAATGGTTCTATCTTATTGATTCTATCATGTCTGTGTTGTTTGTGATCTTGCATGCTCTCAGTTTCTAGTAGCTATATTGGCCAAGTAGATGCTAGTGACTACAAGAGGGAGTATTTATGCTCGATATTGGGTTCATGCCTCTATTTAATCTAGGGAAGTGACAAAAATCTCTAAGGTTGTAGATGTGCTGTTGCTACTAGGGAGAAAACATCGATCTCTTGTTCATGGAACAAGTGAATTGTTTACCTTACACACTTTGCTTAAAGCAGTTATCCGTTGCTTGCAACTTAATACTGGAGGGGGTTCAGATGATAACCTGAAGGTGGATTACTAGTCATAGATGCAGTTGGATGGCGGTCTATGTATCTTGTTGTATTGCCCAATCAAATCTAATAGGATCATGAATGTCTACTATTGCATTGTTATGCCTTGCTGTGTCCTGTCAATTTCCCCGTTGTAATTTGTTTACCCAGCATGCCATGTTGTTTATCTTAAGGAGAACACCTCTAGTTAACTATGGACCCCGGTCCAATCTTTACCATTGATACATCTTCCACCGTTCCTGTTTACTTTCTGCAAACCACCATTACCTTCCACACCATACAGTTAATCTTTTGTTTTTCGCAAACCGGTGAGATTGGCAACCTCACTATTCGTTGGGGCAAAGTCTTGAGTTTGTGTTGTACATGTTTCCAAGTTGCTAGTAACACCTTTGAGTCGTTTCCTTCCTCCTACTGGTTCAATAACCTTGGTTTCTTTCTGAGGGAATACTTGGTGCTATGCTCATCATACCTTCCCCTCGGGATCTTCCAACAAAGCTCTACAGTGATCTGAGTGCATCAATATTAATGGCGGAGAGGTTATTCTAACTAAAGAAAAATTCTGTATTTGGGCGAATGCATAGTAATAAGCTGAATGATTACTTAGGGGCATGTGTCATTTTGGTTTATGTCAACACCCGAATTTTTTATCCCAGATGCCCGTCATGCCATACATCGCAATCCCAGGATTACCATTTTTGCGAGACATAATAGATTGGTACCATAGTTCATCATCCATTACAAACCATAATAAAGGTCTTACAAATAAATGATCTCATGATCCAGTCTTAGTACAATCAACACAACAGAATAATATAATAACGGTAGCGTGAGAGAAGCTCCATCTTCATGGTCATAGGCAACGCTGACGATGGGAGATGATCCTAGTTGTCATAGACTTCCTGCTGTCCATCATCCTGATAGTCCTCCTCATAGTCTGGCCACGGGAATAGCCAGGGACAAAGCCATGATTACTCTTTAAGTACTCGCAAACTATCACTAACAGGTAAAGTGGTTCAAGTAGGAATACTAAGCTCTAGGTTGTTTTGCAAAAAAGCCAGGTTTACCTTAACTGAGTTCAGAAGCAAAGAAAACTAATTTAATGTTTTATAACACCTATGTGGGAACTTAGTTTTCAGGTTCACAACCCTGTTTTGGTCAAGTCAAAGTCAGGATTCATTTCACAAGTAATTTTGAAAACATCTGACGATGGAACAGTATGGCCACTCCAACTGTCCATAACCGCGGACGCGGCTATTCGAATAGTTTGACACTCTGCAGAGGTGGTACACTTTCACCACAATATTCGATACATCCGTCAGGAAAAATCCTGAATTCACCATACTCAGTATATGGATAATCAATCCTAACCTTTCAATTACACACCCTAGTATAGGCACCTCTCCTATGAGTTTGGGCTCCCAACCATGACCATCTGTCATCTTGGGAACTGCACAGGTGGTCAATCATCACGAGGTAGCCTCAGCTTAAACCTCGGCCTCAAGGGAACCCATACTAAGGTATATAAACTTCTAGTCAAGCCCTACCCAGCTTCCGGTATTGTGGTTGTACGGTAAAATTGGAATGCTATCGCATCCGAACACAACCATCAGTTTTATAATGGGATAAGGCTCATGCCTCAACATTTTTATCAGCAAATCATTTGGTGTTCACAACACATGTCAAAACATTTCATTAGAATGACTCATCATTCTAAGGTTTTCATAATCATTTTCACCAAGTATTCCCATCTAAAGTGGTCAAGTTTTATGCTTAGCACTAGCCACTAAAGTTGGGGGTAATCACAACTGAGGAGTAATAATCAAGGGTGACTTATCTAAGTATAATCTCATGCCTCAGGATGACATCAAGTTCTACCTAACTTAGGCCAAGTTTTATGCTCTTTATGCTACCTCTAATATCTTTCCAAAACTTCGCAAGTCACTAATTAAACATAAATAAAAAAAGCTTTGATAAAGCAATGAAATAATCAAGCTTGCAAGTAAAACTGAGATTTGGTATAATAAAGGGGTATAAACAATATGCCTAAGGCATCTAGTTTGCATAGTTATCATGCAAGTGTTAGCTTGCAAAGTTCTAGCTTGCTTAGATAGCTTGCAAGGATGGATTGCCTTGTGCAGTGAAGTGGTTGAAGTTCTCCTCTGCTTCCTCTTCGTAGTAGTCTCCTTCCTCTTCATATCCTTGGTCGATACTAGCGTCTATAAATAAATACAAAATACACAATCACCAAACAATACTTAACTACTTCTATTTAGTACACAAGGATTCACACTAGATGATCTAGCATCATCACAATCATCACAAGAATTAAGGCAATAGTTTTATTTATTTTATTTAAAAAAAGTAATTTCTACTTATTGAAAAACTACTTAAGATTTAATAAGAAATGCCTATGGGGCATTTTTTATTACTTGTCCATTATTACTGCAAGTAAACCTATATATTTTTATATATTCAGAAAGGTCTTATAAAATGTGATTTTTGAGAGTTGGAATCAACTCAAAAGCATTTATGGTTGAATTTTGAAAAATGTTTGAATGCAGAAAAGTCTCTGCCTTGTTATTTTTACTATAGGTGATCTATAATTCCAAATGGTTTGAATCCAACAGGCTTGGATTAAGAATTTCCATATCGCCTTAAAAAATTGGTTTCATGCTATTTGGTTCAGTAGAACTCTCCGAACTGAATTTTGAATCTACTACCAGAACTAGGTTTGAAACTAAATAGATAAATCTAAATTCAAACTACTGGGTCGCGCATGAGATCTAACTGGGCCGGCCCACTGCTCACAGTGCGCGCGCGGGCTGGTTAAGTGGTGTCCCCATGCGTCAGTGAGACGGGGGTTGGCGAAGGGGTATGGGGCAATTACGACCGTGGGATTAGACTAAGGATCAACGGCTCACGGCCATCATCCTCCTCGAACAGAACACGACGGGGGCTAACCCTAGCACGACCAGTGAGGGTCTGGGGAGGCTCACCGGGGCTCAGGCGATGGTCGGCGATGGGGGCGAATGACGAAGTCGACGACGGCGGTTCTCCTGGTACTAGCGGCTCCTCCTGGGGTGGCTCCAATCGACGACGCCCTTCTCCTCCAGCAGCGGCAGGCTCCGGCAAAATTCCGGAAAGGGAGAGCTCGCCTTGCTCCGGGAAGAGGTGGAAAGGATCAATGAGAGGTGGTAAGTGAACTAGTGTGAAGAAAACGAGCGGGGGAGGCCTCCTTTTATAGGCGAGCGAGAGAGGCCGAGCGGCATGGGAAGTGCTCGTCGGGGTCGGGGTTACAGCGAGCTATGGGCATGGCTGAGGCTAGGGGACGGTGCGCGGTCTCCTGGCGGTGCTCAACCGCTTGATGGCGCAGCAAGGGGCGACGCGGTTTGGTCGGAACGCGCGGGTACTCTGAGCGGCACTGACGATGTTTTTGATGACGCACAAGCGCTCCTAGTCGCGTGGCGGCGAACGGGCATGTCTAGTGGTCTCCTGGGACGGTGGTGATCGCAGGCACGGGCGGCGAAGGTGAGGCGCGATCTGTGCGAGCGTGGCGAGCTGGCATGCTCTAGACATGGCAGAGACAAACTAGGCACGTGTGTTCTCGGTGGTCCACTGCTTGTCAAGGCTCGAGGTCTGGACAGGGGGTGGCGGTGGATGATGGCGTGCCTCCTGGACATGGTGTCTAGGCGCGACGCTGGTTGGTTCTAGCTTGCCATCGTCGGCTGGCCAGGGTTGGCTCGGGCATGCACGACATGGTGCATTGGTAGGGGTCTAGGTTGGTTTAATACACTGGTTGTCACTAGGGGAGACAAGGGTGACCAATGGGGAACAAGGTTTGGGGTGATCACTGCTCAAAACAATGAAGTTTGGCCAAATTTGTTTTCTATCTCCAGGTGTTTGATGAAATGGCCGCAAGAAATTCATATTTGAATTTTTGGATGAAACTTGGTGAGTGTACTGGACACATACTAGGGAGTATCTGGTTGATTGGGTTTGTCAAGGTGAACTGGTTTGGTTGGGTTTTGAGAAATGGTGATCGTACCATATGAACTAGATTTAATTTTTAAATGTTATTTGAATAGGGTTGCCAAATGTTTTTGTGGGTTTGCAAGGTGGGCTTGTGTTCACTTTTACTTGGTATAGCAATGGGTGAAAAGAATTTGATTTGTTTCTGTTAGTAATCTTGGACTAGAAACACTCAAAGTGGTCTAGTGAACAAGATTGACAAAAATGACCATTTGCTTATATATCTTATTTTTGAATTTCTCTTCAATTGATTCTGCTTAGAAATGATTTAGATGATGTTGTTTTCATCTTTAAACCAATCCTTGCTATTCACAACAATCAAACAAGCCCACACAAGCATTCATGCATTCACCACATACACACATGCATTCATATGGATTTTAATTAACACAAGTTTTTGTTAACCCTAAATTTGGGTGATTGGAATTGATAACCTTTATTAATATTTTTGGGATGTTATAGTTTATTGGGTAGATTCTAGTGGTGCCGAATTTTCTTCTTATATTGTTATAATACATGTTGTTGTGCTTGAATTGATGTAGAGGCCACAGGAGATACTTCCATTTCGAGAAAAACTCAGACAAAGTGGATGGTTCTGCATTTGCTAGTTAAGTTTCCATATTCACTTAAAGTTCTCTTGACTTTGGTTGGGTGTATGTGGCATATAGCTAGCAAAAAAGATCATTTCGGACACCCAACTATGAAATTTGAATTTAAACTACAAGTCTTAAACTTTGAACTTTGTAAAATTATCTACCCTAACATGTGACGAAATCTCCTTCGGTGTTATCTCCTCCTTCGTCATCACCTCCTCGCCGATATGTACAATGAAGAGAAACTAGTCTAACCCTAGACGATGGTTTTGCTTGAATGTAATAAGTAATAATGTTGTAAATGAGTACATGAATGTACCATGGTTTTGCAAACTTACTCCTTCCCACTCTCCCACCTTCCATGAAGGTTTCCAGAATATGTTAAAAATCACACTGGCAACACTATAAAATAAAACCTTTTAAAGCAATGTTCAAAATATGGCCATTTGTGTCTTGAACAGAAACACAAGAGAAGAAAATATGTCCCCTGACTGATTTGCACACGAAGGACTTCTCTAGTTTTATCCTTTTATGGAAGCTTTGATTGAAGCCTTATGCACTTATATGGAAACTTTGGATTTGTAAAAATTTCAATCAAAACTAGTGCAGTGCTTGAAATATATAATGCAGTTGTAGAAAGTTCAAATTTTGAGATGTACTTGGCTCAAGTCAGAGCAAACACTAACTCTTCTTTCAAATGTCGGGAGCAATATTTTCTCTTGTCAAAGTAAAACCATCCTAATTATGGCTGTATTCCCCCCAAATATTTTGTATGATTTCATAAGCTTCTAGGCTTCTTTTGTTTGTGCTAATCCGCTAATCCTAAGCTGCCTAATAATTTCTTATGTTAAGACAATTTCTAGAAAAATAAAATTTCAGCTTAGTGAAAACAGTAACATGCATAACTTGGTGAAAAAAATGCAAGGCGTATTTCCGCACATACTTAATTGCACGTTTTACATCTGGCTTCTCTTTTGCGGTGGTTTCAAAATCAACTCTCACAAAATAAATCACCAGACTTAGATAGACAGACGCATATTTTTATGACATTGGTTAACAATTTTGATAATCATGTAACACGCTTCCAAATGCATAACGAATTTGCCTAAAGCAGTTAACTACTTGAGGCTGATCATAGTGCTAAGTAACTTAGACTAGTAACATACACATGTTACTAGTTTATGTTACTACCTTCATAGTGGGTAATAACATGTGGATGGTGTCATGCTAATTAATTAGATTGTAGACTCATATAGTCTTGTACGTGTGATGTTATTGAATGGTACAGACCTAACTAAAAATGGAAATATGTTGGAGCTAAGTTACCTACCTCCCTCTTTTTTATATATAAATTATCATATCATATCACCAATTTGCTTACTTGGCATTGCATATACATGCATGTTACTTGCTAAGTTATTTCCACTATGACTAACTCACTGTGATGGTTACTCTTTGTCTAGCATCATCGTACCAATAGTAAGTAGAGTACTTCCGTGTGCCTTACCAGTATGGTCACGGCATTCACGATGCTCCCAGCTTTATTGAAAACCGCAAATAATTTAAGGAATGGGTCAATTATCCTCCTGTATCCGTTTATTTTAATTTGTACAAAATCGAACTGTGTTCCCAAAGGCCTAGAGTTACACAAAAAAATTCTATGAAGTCTGTCTTGAGTGATCGTAACGTTGATGGTCTATTTTATCCGAGCAATAAGGGGTTTGGAGTGCATGGAATGGTCTTTTTTTTTTTGATGAAAAAGAGTACTTGTTCATAACTGAAGAAGATTACAACACACACACGCACTGAAACAAAGAAAGCAAACTGAAGATCCACCACACAGCTTGTCGTCGAAGAACACTAGCACCGCCCAAACACCGCCGAAGACGAAGACGACAAGCACACCACCGAGCCACAGCCAAACGGGGCCTGCACGGAATGGTCTTTGTGGAGTGGAATGTATTAATCTGGCCGGAACGTTCACGCTAATTACTCTTGGGTTATCTCTTTTTATTAGGGATGTTCTCTTTCAAATGTATTTTCTATCAATTATGCTATTATCTGTTCTACTCCATCTGTTTCAAAATACTCCCTCCATTCCAAAATAGATGTCTCAGATTTACTAAAATTTAAATGAATCTAGACACTATTTAGTATATAGATTCATCTAAATTTTAGAAAAGTTGAGCCATCTATTTTGGGACGAATGGAGTATAAGATGTTTTAGGTTTATGAAGAAAATGTATCTAGACTTGTTTTAGTGTATAAATTTATTCCAAACATGAGTGAACCTATATACTAAAAGTAGTCTAGATATATTTAATTTACAAAACTAAAACATTTTATATTTTAAAACGGAGGGAGGGAGTATAATAGTATTGTGGAAGGGAGTATGTTGCTGTTTGTCGTGCAATCAAGCTGAGATGCTCGCCACTCTACGCGGTATGTATGCCAGATGTGCAGATCCTATAAAAAAAGTAGGAAAAGAAAGACAAAGATCAGACTCCAGTGATATACTGTCACAAGAAGATTGATGATACGGAACGTGTGATCGTAAAGTGGGAAATTTGATCTCGTCGGAACAAAAAATGAGTTATTTAAGCTGGCACATTCCGTCATCTACGGCCCACGTGTTCTTTTTTGTGTAGTTCCATCTGCATTTGTTCGCGTATGCTTGCGTAGTCTGAACCTAAATTTGGATGGGTTAGCCGCAACTGCAAAAAAATCTTGCACCTTGATCTGAGAATAAATCCGAGAATAAATCTTGCACCTTGATCTGAAAGCATCTTTAACATTCAGCGATTCCATTTTCAGTTAGGTCTGTACCATCTAATATATTTCCACAATCTGAATTCAAGAGTATCATGAAAGATCAATGTGGACGTCTCTTAGCCAAGTCACAAATCTGTGGAAGGAAGGGGAGTTTATATGCGTCAAGGGATAACTTGGTTTGGTTACATATGGAACTCTGAAGATTACCCCTAAAAACAGGAAGTTTGGTGATTATTCCAAACTGAACCAAGTTTACAGGGTTTGAAACTAAAACGAGATAAGTTTGCAAAATAATTATGCAAGACATGAACAAATCAAAGAACACTTCACAAGGGATGTTGCTCAAAAACTATTTTTTGGCATTGCCATTCTGTAATTGGAAAATATCATCGACACTGTAATTTGAAAATATCATTGACATTCTAAAATTCCAGTTTCAGTTTTATCTTAACCACATATAGATAGGTACATCTCCACAAACTGCATTCGAAGATCCTGAAAGATTTATGCTCACCACCATCCATCTCTTACTATTATGACCCAAGAAAAAAAATTGCACCCTGATATGAAAATCATCTTCAACAATGAACAATTCCATTTTCAGGTTGATCTGTACCATATCAAATATATTTCCACAATTTGAATTCAAGAGTATCATGAAAAATGAATGTGCATTACCGTTTGTTAACAAAGTCACTAATCTGTGGAAGAAGGGGAGGTTTTTATGCATTGAGTGGTAACCTGGTTTGGTTACATAACGAACTCTGAAAATTACCCCCAAACCGGAACTTTGGAAATTAACCGAATCTGATCAAAATTTGCAGGGATTGAAACAAAAACGAGACAAGTTTGCAAACACGTTATGCAAGACATGAACAAATCAAAGAATACATCCTAAGTTCCTTGTGTATGTTACGCAAAAAAACAGACAAACATCAAGATGCATCCTCTGACAAAATTAATTCTTGATATCCCCATTCAGTAACTGAAAATATCATCGACATTCTAAATTTGTAGATTCAGTTTGATCTCAATAACATAGGCAGATATATTTCCACAATCTGCTGTATTCAGGAAGATCCTGAAGATCTACGCTCACCACCAGCTCCTAACCACACATGACCCAAGAAGGGTAAATTTTCAACCTGAATCTTTCTAGCAACACCTTCTTCCTCGCCAGCGGCTCAGATCAGTTCGCCGTGACGAGATCCTTGTAGTACCTGATGGCATCACGGGTGTCATCGAACCCTGCGGCAGCGTCCAGAAAGCCCATTACCTTCTGCAGCTCCTGGTCATCGGCGTCGTCGATGAAGGGCGCCACTGGGAGGGCGTTCTCTGGCTGCAGGGCGTAGGCGTTTGGGTTGTCGTCGACGATGATGGCGCAGCTCAGAGCCCGACCAGTGGCCGACAAGTCCTTGACGAGCCTGCCGTCCCCGTCGTCGCGGCAGGCGCCGCGGTACAGGCGGTGCGCAATCAGCGCGCCCGCGGGGTCGAGGCGGTCGAGCACGAGCGAGGCGTACTGCTCCAGCCCCGCGGTGAAGATGACGACCTCGAAGGCCTCCGCCGCCGCGCGGAGGAAGTCGTCGACGCCCGGGCGTTTGCAGACGTAGAAGGTGATCGCTTGGCCGCAGATGACGGGCCGCACGGTGAAGTCGTAGCGCGCCGGCACGGGGTCGGTCTGGGAGTGGATGAGCGTCTCGTCAAGGTCCAGGAAGAGGGTCTTCTTTCCTGGATCCGATGGCGGCGGGAGCGCGGCGGCGTGAACCCTGCTCGGCCGTTGAGCATGGGGAGACGAGAGCACGGAAGGGGTTGAGGGCGACGAGGAGCGGAGGCGTTGGAATCCAGCGGCGGCGGCCCTCCGCTTGGTCGGGGAGCTGATGATGGCGAGGCGGGAGAAGAGCTTGATGAGGCGGCGGCGGCAGAAACGCACGGAGCGGTCGAAGGAGGAGGCGACGGCGGCGGGGGCGGCCGCGAGGGACTTGAGCGGGGATGTCCTCCGCTTGGTGGCGGACAGGCGGCGACCCCCACGGAAGGCCTGGCGGCGCCTGCCCACCGGCGACGGCGAGGGCTTCGCGGGACTGTGCCTCGGCGCCGGTGCCTTGGTGGGCGTCCTCGACACCATCGCGCAAAGCTTTGCTGCTGCTTCGCCGCTTGTGCTGGAGGAGACGAAGAGGAAGAGGCGGAGAGTGAGGGGAGTGGGATGCAGTGTGAGGTGAATTTGAGTTCTTCCGGAGGGAGAAATTTGCAACGGTCGGAAAGGGAGGATTGGAAATGGAAATCGTGTGCGATTTGAATCGCGCAGGAGGATGCAACGGTCGGGTTGGGCCTTGTAGAAACGGCAACCCCCAGCTGGACTTTTCATGAAAACAAAATAAAATTATATTTTTTGTGCACATAGTAATGACTCTATTTTCTTTATATTTTCCTATTAAATAAGGACTTTGCTATCCGGTAACCGTTCTAAGTTTTGTAAATCTTGACAGGCGTTCCCACTGATTAGAACAAACTTATTTACACGACATGCATGTACGAAAAATCTGCTGTAGTTAGACATACGGAAAACCTTCCTCCTCCGCCTCCTGCATAGATCGGTTCTCCCTCCTCCAGCCTTGCCGGTGTCAGGAGGGGTGAGGAACCAGATCTTTGGATGGAGTTTTCAGTAAAATTGGTGTTACAAAAGATTAAATTAGAATTTTGGTAGTCATCCTTTTTGATCTATACGTCTATGAAGATGACTTCGTCTACAATAAGTGATCTTCAGCCTTTTGTTCGATGACAAGATCTTCTTCCTGGCGTCAGTGGTAGTGTTGTAAGATTACAGTTTTATAGTTACGGTCTTTCAGACCTTACTTCGCCAAGTTGATTTTGGAGTTTTTTTATGGTTGTCGCGAGGATTATTCTCGCAATATTTGTCTCGGCTGCTACGTCCTCGACAATGGTGGTTCGTACTATCGGTTTGCCAGCGATGTCGACCAGGCTGTTTGGTTACTTTTTACTAGAATATTAATGTTGGTACTCTCGCCGATGTTGATTGATTACTCTTATTGTTGTGCGCGTGCACACAACCTTGGCACCGCGGCTAAAATTAAAATTATGAAAGAACCCTCGTTTACCGGGTGTGTCTAGGACTGAAGTGGACAAGCATATTCCTCGAATATGCTTGTCCCAAAATAGTAGTTTGGCGGGCGTCTTTCCTTGTCCCCCTTCTATCGGTGGCAATAACCCAGAGCCCACGACATGTGAGCCACGGGCTCAGGGACTGACACCTCCGTGACCTTTTTCTGCTCCTCTGTCCCTATGACTCTTGTCCGTAGCGCTTGGCACTGTACATATTCCTGAGGGAGAGACAACACGTAGTATTGACTTCGGGGTTGGCCCTCTCCTTCTCGAGTAAGCTTCCTCATGACTCGGCCTTGCCTTGTGTGACTCGGCTAAGCCCTTGCCTGCATATATGAAGAGTAGTGTTTGTATGACGACATAACCCATATGTCGCCCGAGTCAGGCTTAAGTTATCTGACTCGGTTAAGCAAGGCCTTATTCGGCCGATCTCTCTATAACTCGGCCGGGTCATTCTTTGACCCAGTCTAGATCCTTGAGGGTCTTCCCTTTTTACCTTAGCTTGACCCTACCTGGGGTCATCCCCCGACATTAGTCCCCGAAGCTGGTGCGGTCTTGGCGATATCAGTCGGCAAGACCACATCAGGTTCAAGATATTCGACCACCAAACTCATGTTGCCGACTCATTCTTTAGTCGGCCCTTCATTTGCGTTATTCCTCCATTATATCTTTCCTGACCTTTTGTCTCATTCCGAGGTATGACTCATTTACCCGAGTCATTTACTCTTATCCGAACTCTCTCCTTAGCTTCTCTTATAAATTTCATCCTACATGTCTTAATCATTGCACTTTTGCCTCATTTTTTGTAACGCTACAGTGCTCACTGACATGGGTACAGTGATAACCGTAGGCGGTCATATCAACATAGTGTCTCTTTGATAGCCGCAACGGCAATGCCGTCCGGATCGCCTCCTGCGCCATGTCACCCGCCGTGTTGCCCCACTCCGCGGCTGCCAGCGCATTATTCGCGCGTGTATGCATTAACTGCTGCGTACGCACAATCCCACTACTTGCTAGCGGTTCGTGCCTATAAATGGGGGGAGTGGGGAAATCCCTTATTCACTTTCCCCATTCACCTCACCTTCGTTCTCCCTCTTGCGCCACCACCGCTGAGCCTCGCTCTCTGCAACCACGCCGTTGTTTCTTTGCTTGCGCCGCCGTTCCGCGAGCTCGCCCTGGGCATTAGCCCCGGTCCTCTTTTTCCGCCGCCGCCGCGCTTTTTCTCGCCGCAACGGGGCCGTGGACATCTAGGCTTTTCCCCGCTGTCAGCACTTCTTCCTTCGTCAGCTCCTCCGGCCAGCCCATGTCGAGCTCTCACAACATCGCTGCCATCGAGGAAGAAGACGCGGTCTTTGCTCCGGAGCGTGGCTCCTGGCAAGGGTCCACCGTTACTCGGCAGGAGGTTAAATGGCTTCGCAAGACTCGCCGCATTCCAGCCGAGGTAAATTGCCGTTTACCCGGCCTAGAGGCCGCTCCTATAGTAAATCCTGGCGAATATGTAGTCTTTATGTCTCATTTATCTAGAGGGTTTGGCCTTCCCCTTAGCGATTTCGCCAAGGAATTCTTAGAATTCTTCGGCCTTTAGCCGCATCATCTTCCGGCTAATGCCGTTGCTTCCCTTTCTGCTTTTATCTCGGCTTCTGAGGGTTACTTCGTCCTTTGGCCCTCCATAGCCGTGTGGTCCAAGTTTTTTTGGATCCGAGCTAATGTAGTGCCGGACGAAAGCCTGCACCCTTCTGAGAAGTCATTGACTTAGTGCGGAGTTGCCTCGATAACTCCTAGAAAGAAATCTCTTTTTCCCCGGGTCAAGGGTCTTGAGTCATGTAAAAATGGCACCGGTCCTTCTTCTACGTGAAGAATAGCAATAAGGTTGACAGGATCCGGCTACCGACATTCTCAGTCGGCGTACCCACCAAGAAGAACTGGGACTTTGATCCGAAGAAGAGCAACGCCCTTGCCGAGGCATTCGAGTTCCGGCTCAAGGAGCCGATCCAGGCCGGATTATGCGGTGATGATCTCATGGCCACCTTCACCAGCTCCCGGATTAGTCCTTTCTAGGGGCGTTCCCACAAATTATGCTATATGAGCGGTCCCCTTGACCCGAATAGGGTTTCCACCTTTGAACTTGACAACGGGAAAGTCTTGAAGCGCGTCTGGGCCATCCTCCAAATGAACATGGCCGAGGGTTTGATGTGGGGGTATGAAGCCCTATTCTCGTGCCAATCCCCCTCCCAAGGTGAATTGGTGCCGAACCTTATCTTATCTTACTTCTGCCGTTTTTGTTCTGTTCATAACCTAACCGGTTAACTTTGCAAATTTCCTCTTTAGAAATTTGATGAGCAGGCCGCGGAGGATGATGATATCCTTGCTCTCCCTTGGAGCGAAGATCGCAATGACCCGGACGCGGGCGAGCCTGATTCATAAGAGTTTATTCCGAAACCTGACTCGACACCCGTCCGAACTCGGGGTAAGGCTCCCAAAACGACCGAGGATGATGACTCGGATGACGTCCAAGTTCTTGAGGTAGTCGAGGTGGTGCATGTTTCTTACACATATCCAACTCATATTTCCTCAGCTAACCCGGTCGGTCAGGTGGACGAGGTTGATCCCCTCGCCACTGAAGCTCCTCCTGCATCGAAGAAACGTGCTGCTTCGAAGGATCCATCTGATGCAGTTCCCAAGAAGCGAATCAAGAGATCCGCCCAGAAGCATCCGAAGCGGAAAGTCAGGCCCAGGGTTTCCACGAAAGTTAGCTTACTCGGACTAAATTCATATTTCCTGTTTCTCTCTTTCTGTTTCTAATTTTGTTATCTTTTTGTCTTGGCAGTGCCCCCCTCTCTGCTAAACCAAGTGGTCCGAGTATGATTTCTCAAGCTTCTCGGCAAGCCTCACCACCCCCGCAAGATGATGTTCCAGTTTCCAGCCCTGTTCACGATGATCTTCCTCCCATGCCAACATGCAGTCCACCTCGGCGGGAGGAGGTCGAGATTGCATCTGGTGGTGATCCTGAAGTTGCTATGCCGGATCATCCGACTGATCTGGTTACTTCCACTGATGCTCCCAAGGCTACTCCTGCCTAACCAATTCCTGCTGAGGCTCCTGCTACCTCGGCTCCTGCTAAAGGTGTAGCCGTTCCCGTTCCAGAAACTGCCGCCCCGAGCCCGGCTCAATCCTCCAAATTACAATCTATCACCGAGGTTGCGGCTAAGGCCAAGAAGTACGGTGCCACCAAGACTAAGCCGACCCAGAGAGTCAAGCCGAGCTCCTCTCAGCCCAGTGTGGCTGATATGCTGCACAAGGGTGCCATTGTTTCTAAAACTGGTTCTGCCCCTACCATTGGCACACAAATTGTGCTTCATAAGAGCCCGACGGCCGAACTAGCTGCCAAGCAAGCGTGAGAGGCTAGAGGCAAGGTGTTTACGCATACAGAGAGCAACGGGAGTCTTGGTTCTTTGGTGTAATACGCCAACAACTAGAACTCTACTGACCGGGTCGAGGGCAACCCGAGTAACAAGCCTTTCCATATGTCCGACGTCAGCGATCGCTTGCATCTGGCCGCCAAGGTTATTCTTGAGAGCAATAGCATGAACGAGGTAAGTACTTTCGTCTATACTTTATTATTTTCATCAGATGTATCACATACCCACTAGTCCCCGAGCTTTTGACCGAGTGACTTGTTATAAGCTTCCATTGGTAAATTTTAGTTATGCTTATGGCAAATGACATGTAACTTAAGACAATTTTAGTCGATTCGGATTTTTAGTTTTAGCTTCGAATGTCCAGCCACCTAGACCCGAGTCAAGTTTTACTTGATTCGGATCTTGTAGTTTTAGCTTCAAATATTTGGCCACCTAGGTCCAAGTCAAGTCTTACTTGGCTTGGATATTGTAGGTTTAGCTTCAAATATCTAGCCACTTAGATCCGAGTCAAGTTGTACTTGGATTGGATCTTGTAGTTTTAGCTTCGAATACTCAGCCACCTAGATCCGAGTCAAGTTTTACTTGGCTTGGATCTTGGAGGTTTAGCTTCGAATACCCAGCCACCTAGATCCGAGTCAAGTTTTACTTGGCTTGGATCTTGTAGGTTTAGCTTCAAGGGATTTCTATTTTCATGCCCCTGGTTTGTTAGTTGTACTTAATTTTCCCCACCCGCTTAACTTTTCCTCACTTTTCCCCTCGCCATGTTAAGAAAACCTCGTGGGTGCTTGGACGGAGGGATGCCGTCAGTTCAAAGGCTTGACCGTTACATGCTGACTAGTGGGACTGTGTTGGGGCGGGTCGGGCGTTGAGCATTACGTTATGAGGCCTCGACCGTTACATGCCTGACAGGTGGGGCCATGTATGGGTCATGTCCTGCATACGTGGTGAAGGGTGGGGCCGCGTTGGGACGGGTCTTGCATATGTGGTGAAGGGTGGGTCCGCATGGAGACACGTCGGACCGGCTATTCTCGCTCACACAGAGCATTCGCTTCCCCCGAGCCTGGAACAGCTCCCACACCTCCCCTCCGCTGCCTCACCGTTGTGCCCTCCTACCTTATGTCTTCCTCGGCCCCAGAGCCACCCCTCCCCCTAGCCGTGGAGCCCACTCCACCTCTGGCTCTATTCCTGTCCCCGCTAGATCTACCCATTTTACAGAACAATATGCAATGCCGACTGGTGCACCGTCCTTCCGCGTCGAGCAAGGAGAAGATTGGGTGGATTGCAGGGATATAACGCATGGATTCCATCTGGGTAAGCATTGTTTCCCTTTTGTGGGTTGATTATTGGTAGTATTTGAGCGCGAATCGCTGGTGCTCAACTATTTGCCTTGCTTTTCGAATAGGATTGATCCAGTGCTGACATTTTGGCTGGCGATTAGACTGGATACTAGCGTAATTCGTGGTTATGAACAATATCTCTCTGGATTTTACTTCCCAGTGGTGGTTGCAAACTCCATAACTCTCAGAGATTTGATAGATAAAATATTTTGTAAATTCCTCTGGAGCAGTGGCGATTCAGTTGATTTGCAATATTTCAACATTAGCGAGCAAAGATTGCTCCCACTAACTAGCGAAGATGATCTGGTAATGCTTTTATCTTTGAATACTGCTGAACATTTTGGTCGAATTTGTCTCCATGTGCAACCTAAAGTTGAGCACACTAGAAAGAGTGTTAAATCATCATCTGGTGGTCACACATCATCAGGTGGTCGGGCATCATGTGTCTCTGCTAATATTGTGCGCCCCGACGATCCGTGTAGGTCCACAGCAGTACCATATGTTTGCACTACGAGTGTAAGCCAAAACGCTCGTGTGGCCGATGTGGAGGACGAGGCAGAGCCTGACGAGGGAGTGCCTCCACTATATGACGAGGATGAGTTGATGTTTCCTAAATTTGTAGATAGATTCAGTAAACAGGCACTAGAGGATCAATACACAGATGAAATTGCCCAGGGTGCCAGATTTGATGACGAAGAGAACAAGGAGAACAATGAAAACCTCGTTTTAGCCGAGTACGATGGTGAGGACTTGCCAGTAATTGAGTGGGACAGGGATGATCCTAAGATTTTATAAGGCACCATATTTGAAATGATGCGAGACTGTCATAATGCCCTTACTACATATTAGATTCGCACCAATAATGATTATGATGTTATTAAGAGTGAGCCAGCAAGGTTCATAGTGAAGTGCCCATACAAGAGGTGTAGGTGGAGGATGCATCTATCCACTATGCTCAGGAGCAGTTTGGTTCAGGTATTACAACCACTTGTGTATTTTAGATCACTGTGTAGAGTTTGTTAGCTATACCTGACATTGTAATTATGTTTCAGATAAAAATTAACCGGTTCGAACATACTTGTCCACCTCAAGGGGGACAGCCAAAGGACAAAAAAAAACTAGCAAAGACTAGGTGGTTGGTAGATGCAATCATGGATTGGATGAGAGCGAACCCATCAATTGGTGCAACAACGCTCATAAAAGAAGTTTCTAAAAAGTTTACTATTACAGTACCCTACATGAGAATGTTCTGTGCAAAGGAAATGGCTCTTGAGAGGATCAATGGTCCATGGAATGAAAGTTTTCAGTTGCTTTATAGCTTAAAAGATGAAGTGGAGATGGCTAGTCCAAGTAGTGTTGTACAGATAGACATGCATAAGGTTCAGTACAAAATAAGAGGGAAGATAATGGAGAAGGAATTCTTTAGAAGGGCTTTTGTTTGTTTCAAAGCTTGCTGGCAAGGGTTTCTGGATGGTTGCAGGCCTTATTTGGCCATGGATGCAACAACTCTTCATGGCAGATTTAAAGGACAGCTAGTAGATGCTACTGCAGTTGATGGCCACAATTGGATGTTCCCTGTTGCTTATGGAGTTTTGGAGATTGAGTAAGAGGAAAGTTAGACTTGGTTTCTGGAGAATTTGCGCGACCTTATAGGTCATCCACTAGGACTTACTATCCACACGGATGCTTGCAAAGGTTTGGAGAAAGCTGTAGAAGTAGTATTCCCCGGAGTGGAGCATAAGGAATGTATGCGACACCTAGTGCAGAATTTTACAAAGAAATTCAAGGGTAAAGTTTATACTGACAACCTATGGCCAGATTGATACACATGCAGTTTGAGGAAGCATTTGTATCATTTGGAAGTGTTGTATAAACAAAAACCTGCGGTGAAGGAGTACTTGGATGCACATCATGGAATGGTGTTGTCAAGAAGCCTATTCAATGAAATTTGCAAGGTAGACTATGTAACAAGTAACCTTGCAGAGAGTTTCAATGCAAAGGTCAAGTCATTGAAAGGGCTTACACTGTGGCAAATATTTGATAAGATTAGGTAGATGATCATGATAAAGATCGATTTGCGTCAAAGAATTGCATCAATAGTATATGTTGGCCATCTCATCCTCCCATATTTGATTAAGGCTTTGCATGCCAGGGCAAAATGATTGAAGATCAAATGCATTAGAAGAGGAATGGAGGCTGATGTAACGTACACTGATAGTAAAGATAGGCAATGGAGGTATCCAGTGAGTTTGGTTGGTAGGACATGCCATTGTAGGCAATGGCAGCTCCGTGGGAAACCCTGCATACATGCATTGTTTTTCATGGGTGTTCTAGGAGGCGAAGATGGTGAAGTTTATCAGTACGTGTCGGAGTATTTCTCCATTGCCAAATTTAGGGCAGCATATGCTCAGAATGTTCCAGCCTTGTTGGGAAAATACCAATGGATGGAAGTGGATCCATGCTTCAAGCTATACCCTCTAGTTTTTACTAGACCAGCAGGTAGGCCAAGGAAGAATAGGATAAGAGCTA
Source organism: Avena longiglumis (assembly GCA_030063025.1). Classification (NCBI taxonomy): domain Eukaryota; kingdom Viridiplantae; phylum Streptophyta; class Magnoliopsida; order Poales; family Poaceae; genus Avena; species Avena longiglumis. The sequence goes on along the minus strand of CP125974.1, from coordinate 182,470,043 downwards.
GTGCAGAGGGTGGTGCATCACCTCAGCGCATGGTTCCGACTACGAGTCTTCCGACTCATGAAAGGTCAAGCATAAGAACCAGACTAATGGATAAGCCAGCACTTGCTTAAAAAATATTTACATGCTGGAACTAGTACTTGAGTAGCAGGAAATTACAACTATTGTTTTTCAGCCTTAAGTTAACATAGTAGTTTTTTCGCATACACCAAACCAGAGGAAACAAATATTACAAAGTGTTTTTATTCCTCTAGCATAGGAGACTTCGAGGCAACGTCGTCGGCAGTAGGAGAGCCATCATATTCAAAGTCGGTGGTCCCGAGGGACTCAGAGGAGTTCTGGTGATCGCCGTCAGTGATCTCGAGCGGCACAAAGACGTTGTGATCGACCAACTCGGCAACTATGGTGTCATAACCCGCGAGTGATGCACAGATAGCCTTATGGTCAATCTTCTGGCCTTCATCGTCTACGTCAGGAAGACCCGAGGTCACCGTGTCGAGGTCGGCATTTTCATAGTGCGCCTTGACCATCGACAGAGACATCCTTGCGCCAGCCTGGGTACATGAAGCTTTCCAGCTTACGATACGCTCGGGGCTTGATGCAAGATCTCTGAGTACTTCATCACGGAGTCCACCGCCTTGATATTGATATTGAGGGGCTTGGCGATCTCCTTGGCTTGCTTGACGGCGGTGCTGATGAAGTTGCCGACGAGGACCATGCATTCCTTTGGTGGAGGAGGCGACTTGGTTAAACCAATAGGATCTGCATTTCCGACAAAGGAGCACATGAGTTCAGTGACACAAAGTTCAAAGTACCTGGCTTATAGAAGCACAAGACGGAGAATCACTTACCAAAGATGCTCGCTTTGTCTTGTTGGAGCGTCACTACTAGGAAAACGCCTGTTCGTGGCGCACCTAAAAAGGTCATCTGTGGCGCACTAGCAGTGCGCCACGGGCCTCGCGCTACGGCTATATCCTAGCCGTGGCGCACTACCTGGTGCGCCACGGTTGTGTCGAGATAGGCGTGGCGCACATGGCAATGCGCCACAGAAAGTAGTCCAGGTGTGCCACGCGTATGAAACGATAACTGTGGCGCACTAGGTGCTGTGCGCCACGGATATAAATTTCAAAATTAAAAAAAAGCAGCAGATCTGGATCTCGCCGCTGCCGCTGGTTGCGGCAGGTCGCCATCGCCGCCTGCCGCCACCTCATCGTCATCGTCAGAACTGCAAGGAGGAGGAGGAGAATAGGAGTAAGAGGAGGAGAAGAAGAGGAGGAGGAGAAGAAGAAGAGGAGGAAGAGGAGGAAGAGGAGGAGAAGAGGATGAGGAGAAGAAGAAGAGGAGGCCTCGTCGTCGTCGAAACTACAAGGAGGAGGACGAAGAGGAGGAGAAGAAGGAGCCCGCCGTCTCGTCGTCGGAACTGCAAGGAGGAGGCCGCCGTCACCATCTTCACTGCAAGGAGGAGGAAGAGGAGGAGAAGGAGAAAGAGAAAGAGAAAGAGAAGGAGAAGGACGAGAAGAAGAAGGAAATGAGAAGGGAGGAAAAGGAAAAGGAGAGAAGGGGAGGGAAAAGAAAAGGGGTAGGTGGGAGGGGTGAGGATTCGAAATTTGAATCCCGCCCAAGCTTATCCGTGTCGCACTAGGTGGTGGTGCACTATGGGTAAGTCGCCCTCTATTTTCTTTCTGCAGGAAAAAACAGTCTTTTGACCGTAACTTTTTACTCTTTTCGAATTTTGAAAATCTGAAAAATCGCTAAATGACCAAAGGTCGTTACGAGCGGATGCGAAATCTCGTTCTCGTCATTTTGGTATATTATATGATTTTTTCGATATCGTATGCAAAAGTTACGGCCTTTTTACCGTGGCATGACTTTTTTTTGCAGATAAAGTCGAAACTCATGTTTGTTAATTTTACTAGGAGCTATACCACATTACCTACCTAAATATGAAAGGATTTAATTTTTTAAAGTGTTTATCATTTTCTTTTATTTGTTGCAAAGCCTAAAAAGGCGATCCACGGGGGGAGGGGGGGGGGGGGGTGGAGTTGGTGCAGGATAGTTAGGCGTAGGGCACTAGAGCAAGGTGCCCTACTACTAAGTTTATACATCCGTGGCGCACATGCCATAGTGCGCCATAGATGTGTCTGGCCGCTTCATAGCAGAGAGGGGCATGCGCTTAGGCGTAGCTCACCCCCTCCATGTGCGCCACGGTTGACACTAACAACCGTAGCGCACCTATCCTATGTGCGCTACGGATGTTTGGCGTGCGGCCAACAGGGCCCCGGCCCACACATATCTGTGGCGCACTATGGTCATGTGCGCCACAGTTGTTCTAGTTACTAGTAGGGCATTGCCCATAGGTGAGCCACGCCTGTTTTAGCCGTGGGGCACTTCAACCATGTGAGCCACGGATGTGCTGATTACCTATAGACATTTTCCTAGTAGTGTGTCTCCGCCATAGAGTCCCGTTCTTGTCGGAGGATCTTGTATGCATCAAGATTGCGCTGATTTTGTTCATCGGCAGCTCTCTTTTGCTCCTTGAGCATCGCAATCTCCTACTTCAAGCGGTGTATCTCTGTGTTGGCAGACTCCTGCAAGGCCGCCATGGACTCTTCATGCATCTTCAAGGTATCAATCCTCTCCTGCTTAAGGATCTTATTTTCGCTATCCAGCAACTCAATGTGCTTGGATTGCTCAACAATGTCCTTGGCCTTGGCGATGGTGTCTGCATGTTGGAGAAATTACAACACACGATGAGTAGTCGGAGAATGATGGCACAAGACCAAGTTTGAGTACAAAAACGAAAGGAAAAACAGACTCTTGCTCTTGATGATTTGTTCCTTCATGAAGGCAGTTTTACCCTTTTCGGCTTCCAGCTCTGTGCGCATCTTGTGGAACTTCTCATTGGCGACGCCTCTCCGAGCATTCTCATTCTATGGAAAGAAGATTAAAGTCACTTAGTCTACTTGGAGCATCTAGCTGGATAAATATCCACCTAGAAGCTTGGGGGCTACAGTAAGAGTTTTTAACTCAGCAACATGCTTAGTCTTTCTTTAAGCATCTAGTCGGAACTAGTTTAGTTTCAACTAGAGGCTTGGGGGCTACAGTATTGAATTTTACAAACACTGCGTTTGCTACTCTAAAAGTATCTAGTCAGAATAATTCATTCAAACTACATACTTGGGGGCTATAGTGAGAAGTTTTCTAGCTTAGTCACTCTTAGATCATTCAGATGCAAAGAACTATGGTTCTCCGTCTAAATCCTTGGGGGATAAAGTGGGATACTCATATGAAATACAAAAGGAAAATAAAGCTCACAAGAGCGATGATCTTGAGATTAGTAGCGCTCTCAGCAAATAACTTGCTGAAGGAAAGCTATTTCCTCGCAAGATATCTGCTTGCCGAAGAAGCTCCTCAAGACCGCAAGTCGGAGATGTTGGAGCCGCACCAGGAGCCAGAGTTGAGATACTCTGCGTAAGCATCGGGTAGACTATCTTTAGAAGCTCTGTGGATATCCTGGGTACAAAGGCGCCGCCTTTGACAGATATTCCGCCTACCACCATCTCCTTACTTCTACCGATGGCATGCTTAGCCGAAGCTTCAGCCATTTTGGAAGCAGTACTTTCTTGTGTCGCCTGCTTGTTGACAAGGACAAGATCCACGGAGACACCTGGGTCCACTTCCATGGCGGAAGGGCCAGATGCATCCTTGGCTGGAGAGCTTGTCGGAGCGGCGGCAGGCTGAACGCTGGGAGTGGTAGGGGCAATGGCGGGAGATGCTTGGTGAGACACATCACGGTGCAGCATGTCTCTAATATTTTTAGAAGCCCCCGATGTTTTGGAGGTATTCTTCAAACTGATACTGGCCTTCTTCCTGAAATGTGCAAAAGTATAAGTACAAGAATAAGACAAGCAATGGACGATGTCGGAGGATGAGAAGCTTACACAACAGTGGGTGCTTTGGTAAAAGGGATTCCGATAGTATTTCTCTTCTCCGCCTCCAGGGCGGCGGTAGTCTTCTTGGAGGCTCCGCCCTCCGTCTTCTTCTTCTTGCCTCCATCGGCAGTGTCAGAGGTGGAGATCTTCCGCTTTCACGCCAACAGGACATCGTCGTCGGACACGACGATGACTTCCTTCATCTTGGGGTCATAGATTTAGATAGCCATGCTATCCTCCTCTAGACTTTTGAGCTGTTAAGTGAAATCCCAAAGTGTTAGATGAGATGATAAGGGTTAGATGGAAGAACCGGAGTACATGTCATACATGGAAAATAAATAGGTACCTCTAGGCACTTGCCCTCCTTGAACATGTCGTAGGTGATGGTGAAGCCGCGCTTCCTGTCCTTCACCTTGACGATGTCCTTGAGGCGAAGCTTGACGGAGTCACTCGAGAAGTTGTCCATGGAGATGTGAAGGCTATCCTTCCTATCCTTGGTATATTCATGCATCAGCTTCGTGCGGTGCTGCAGAGGCTGGATCCGACTGATGAACCAGCACATGGCTAGGTCCAACCCGGTCAGACCCGTCTCTACGAACCACTCTATCCGCCTTATGGCACGGGAAGCGTCGTTGTCGGAGGGAAGGGTGGCCTGGGATCTCCATGTCGGGGCTTCAGTGACGGCCCCATCGAAAAAGTCCGGGTACGAATCTTCTCGGTCAGCCAGAGGGACATCTGGGCCGTAGAAGTACGACCACTGCGAGTTCTTGCAAGATTCATGGCCAACGATGTCGGGGAACCGCCGGCCAGGCCGGATCTTAAAACTAATCATTCCGCAATTCCTGAGCTCGTCCTTGCTCGCTCTGGCTTCCCTCTTGACGGTAAAGAAGTAGATGAACAAGTATAACTTAGGCCTAATCCCTAGGTAACCCTCACAAAGCGCCACGTAATTTCTAAGCGCGAGGATGCTATTGGGGGAAAGGTTTTGAGGTTAAACCCGGTAATACTTGAGGACAGCAAGGAAGAAGTCGGAGATGGGGAGGGAGACGCCAAGTACCAATTGAGCTTTGAGGTACACCTTCTCTCCGGCTTGGGGAGAAGGGGTGACCTCGCCAACCGGCGCCGCCCGCCAGACAAGTCCCTCCGTAGCAGGGAGGTAGCCTTCGACAAGTAGATCTTTCATATCGTTGTTGGTGATATCAGAGCCATGCCAATCCCCCTTATGGGAGCCGCCCTCTTCCTCCAGCAGCTCCAGCGCCGCTAGGTTATGGTCGCCACCGGTGGATTCCACCACCGCAGACTTTGGCAGCACCAAACCCTCTGGGGGCATGTGGATGGCGCTCGCCGGCATCACCGCGACATCAGCCGCTGCCTCCATGGATGGGTTAGAGTTGCCGCTCGCCATTGGAAGGGGAGAGTGGTGACTAGGAGATTGGGAAGATTAGGATTTTTCCCGTGTGCGCGGAGGGCTCTAGGAGATGCTCGCGAGAGGAAGACGATGATGAAGGAGGAGAATGAGGTGAAAAGTAAAAATCCACCGCAGTTGTAATTTATAACCCCCGGCATCAAGATTCATGCAAAGCGATTGAATGGTTGTTGCCTGGACAACACGTGTGTGCGTGTGCGCGGAAATTTCGCCACGTTCCCAACCGCCGCCGCCAACGGTTCGTATCCTTCGCGCGGTAAAAACGGACATGATTGTCTTCTCTGCATGTGTAAGTTATGAGGCGTCGATGACCTATGGTCTACGTTGCTCTATCTGACACGGGCAGGTGAACCATCACATCGGAATATTCCGGCATGGACGGATCCAGTCCGGCTACGAGAAGAGTACGATGGAAAATTCAAGCATTTCTCTGGCTTACAAGTTGAAGGCGGAGAACATTGCAGGGTTCTTGAGAGGACTACAAAATATTGCTTGACGATTTGCCGACATCCATCTAGACGGAGCATTCACCCTGAAGAGACAAGACGACGCAAGATCTCTGAGTTCTCCGGGGGCTACTGTTGGGGATATGCTATATGGGTATCCTTATAGCATGTATCCTATCCGGATAACCCGAGTGGCCCACAGTTGGTAGCTTGGCCCATGGCCTGCTGGGCGGCCCAGTTAGATGGATCTAGAAGGGAGGCCTATGCCAGATAAAGGAAGGCTATGGAGGAGTCACTGACGTACCCGAAGCCTTGGAGTGCAAGACATGTTAGACTAATTGTATACTGTGTAGGACTCTGTAACCTATCCGGATAGGACTTTCCCTGTAACCCCAGGATTTATAGCAGGAGTAGGATTCCGCCACTATCATGGGATCTGAACCTGGGTAAGCTGTGTTACCTCGTACCCGTCAACCGTCTGCCTTACCCCACGTCTCTAAACACACACTGTGAGGATCCCTGCATGGCGTACTCATCGACAATACCACGACAACTTGTGTATATCTGAGTTTCAAACAATATAATGTCGGCCAAGACGAATTATTTTGTTCAAATAACACATTTTCCATTTTTATGCCAAAAGCTTGAATTTACCTTACTCATTTTTTTATCTGAGTGCCCTTGTTTTCATTAGCTCTACTCAGTTTTCCCCTCCCTCTAAAGTTTTCCTCACTTTTCCCCTCTCTCCCGACTCAAACCCTCAGAACAACTCAACTTGCTCAGTTTGGCTGCTGCGCTCTTATTGGTCGAGATGTATGTCACACGGATCTTGGCCAACTACCATTGGATACATCATGATCCGACGGGCTAGAGGTCTCTCTCTTCCGATGGGCACACCTACCTTGTACGCAGAGGAGAGCCCGATAGGCTGGAGGTCTCTCTCTCCCGATGGGTGCACCTACCTTGTACGGAGAGGAGAGCCCGACGGGCTTGATGTCTCTCCCTCCCTTTGTAAGATCTCACCCAATAAGGTAGAGATCCCAATGATTGCAGTGCTAGTCCCTGGATCGAATTGCTAGCACCCACAGTTTAAGATGAAGTACACATATACAAAGGTCATTATTACATCGAAATTCCAGGAGTACAATAGTTCTTACAACTCACTTAGCCCAAGGCTAACTTATAAAGAGTTCTCATTACATAGCATATAAATAAAGTCTTCATCTTCATGTGCCACAGGCAAACATGTTGAGTGTAGACTCATAGCCCTACTCACCATCAGAGTAACCTACAACATGATAAGTTATAGCCACAAGGGGTCAATACAGTTGGAATTGTATTGGCAAGTGATACCATAGTTATATAGTAGAGACTAACAACTACATGTATTTGGCTAAGTGTGGATCAGGCTAGCTGGTGCATTTGTTAATCCAAATGGCATCACTGTATACTCATACAATCCATATCTAGTGGTACAAGCAGTCTTTGGTATATCTTGTTCTCTAATCTTTAGCTAAAAGTAACCTGATTGAAGATCAATTTTTGAGAACACACGAGCTCCTTCTAGCTGATCAAAGAGATCATTGATTCTGGGTAGGGGATACTTGTTCTTTATGGTCACTTTGTTAAGTGATCGATAATCTATGCATAGCCTCTGACTTCTATCTTTCTTCTCGACAAACAAAACTGGTTCACCGCAAGACGAAGAACTCGGTTGGATAAATCCTTTCTTGAACTGTTCTCCAAACTGTTTCCTGAGCTCTTTTAACTCATCAACTGACATTTTGTAGGGTCTCTTTCCTATGGGTCTATATCCTGGCAGTAAGTCAATCAAAAACTCCACATCCCTATCTGGTGGCATCCCCGGTAATTCCTCCGGAAACACATCAGGATACTCCTTCACTACTGGTACACTGTCTAGGCTAACCCCCTTAAGAGAATTTAACTTACTCCCTTTGGGTTCAAAGTTATACTTGAACCTAATTTGTTTCTGAAGTTGTGAGTGTAACAGTTCGTCTCGAACAATCTATTACTCCCTCATAACGGGTCATCCAGTCCATGCCTAAAATTGCATCCAATCCTTAGGATTCTAGGATTATCAGACTAACTGGGAACTTGCATTCCCCAAACTCTAGGACTAGTTGGTGACATACAAAATTTACTATCATCTCTCCACCTAGGGAGCTTACTTTAATAGGACATCCAATTGTTTCAGTTGGGAGTCTATTTTTGTCTACAAATGCACTTGAAATGAATGAATGTGATGCGCCAGTATCAAAAAGGATAAGTGCTGGAAAGGAATTAATCTTGAACTTACCAGCCACAGCATCAGACTCCTCTTAGATTTCCTCCACATTGATGTGATCCACATGTCCCTTCTAAAAAGGATTTGATTTGTTAGCCCCATTAGTCTTCTTTTCTAGGCATTCATTGGCATAGTTCCCTGTTTTCTTGCATTTGAAACACTCAAATTGACTGATGTCTCTCTTTGCTGGCTGATTTCCATTGCCATGTCCATTATGGTGACTCTTGTATCCACTCTTGTTGTTTTGGTGATCCCCATTGTTGTGTCGACGATCTTTATTGCTATCGTGGTGGCGGTTATTTATATGGTGGTTGTTATGATTCCCGTGCTTGTGGGATCCAGAAATTTCACTACCTTCACCATAAGAACGCTTGTGAGATGATCCTGATCCATGCTTATCAAAATGGTGTTTCCTCTTCCTATTCTCCACTTGCTTCATCTTGCTTTCCAAGATGGTAGCTTTGTCACACAGAGATTGGTAAGTTGGAACATATGCAACAGATAGTTTCATGCACATCTCATCATTTAGTCCTTCAAGGAACTTCTCCTTCCTCTTTGCATCAGTGTCAACATCATCTGGTGCATAGCATGACAGATTGTTGAACTCTTCAATATATTCTACAACACTGCGATGGCATTGTTTAACGTTGTGAAATTCCTTCTTCTTCAACCCCATCACTCCTGAAGAAATATGAGTAGTGTGGAATCCATCCTCAAACATTGCCCAAGTCACTTCTTCAATAGGGTTAGTGACTTGAAAGTTATCCCACCAAGTAGCTACTGGTCCTTCTAGTAAATGAGCTGCAAACCTGACTTTATCTGCATCAGTGCAACCAACTGTGACCAAGTCCTTGTTCACGAAACATAGCCAATCATTTGCTATCATAGGATCAGTTGTACCAGAAACTTAGCAGACCTCAATCTTAGAAACCTTGTGAGCATATCAAAATCTGGTGGGTTGTTGTTGTTGTTGTTGTTGTTGTTGTTGCTGTTGCTATTGCTGTTGCTGTTGCTGTTGCTGTTGCTGTTGTTGTTGCTGTTGTTGTTGTTGTTGTTGTTGATGATGAGGAGGCATCTGTGTTTTCAATAAGGATAAGTAAGGATAAATAACCCCATAGATCCTAACATGGACAATACAACACTTAACAACAATCACAACAAGTAAGCACATGATAAACTTTTAGGGTTCAAACATCATGAACAACAAGTTTGCAAGGTAAAACACACTAGTATAGTCATCCACAAGTTGGACGATTAATGCGACTCGATAATAAAATGATAAGATAAATGGATAGATATCACTACTCCTCCATATCAACTTCCTCCTCCACTAGAGCAAGTCATGCTACGTCGAATCCTGCCTTGTATTCCTCCAAGATGGTGGTCAAAGCATCGACCTTCGCCTGAAGCTCTCTCTTCTGTGAGCGCAGCCTCTCTATCACCTCATGATCTGCCTCTAGCTCAAGGTCCTTGAGCTCCATCTCAGTCTTAATATCATTAATCTTCTTGTTCCTATCTTGGACCCTCTTATCTTGGTTCTTGAACTTCTTATCTTCCTTTGCAAACCTCTGCTCCATCTCCTTGATGCACTCCTCTTGCTCCTCGAAGGCCTTGTCCTTCTCCCTCAGCTGGACGCATAGCTCATCATTGCTAAGGATCACATTAGTCCTATTAGTATCAAGGTGCCTAAGGAGGCTCTCTAAGTCCCGGAGGTAGTGTCGCACAGGCTCGATGGTCTCCTTAGTGGACTCGTCTAACACTATAGCCTCTCCTTCCTCGTCACGTCTCCCAAATAAATAGAAGTAGTGGTCCTTGAGCTCGGCAAAGTGACGTCCACAAAGGCGTCCTACCAGCTCCTGCATGGCGACGTCGAGGCCTCTCTATTCATCATCATGGAGTATCTTGAAGGCAATCTCCTCAGTTGGAGGCTCCGTCTGGCATCCTGGATGAGTCACCCTGAATCCCCACAAGTCCATCCTCTCAAACTTCCTGAGCTGAAGTTCCTTGATGGTAGGGATGGGAAGAGCGAGCACACTGACGAGCTGCAAAATGTGAGTCCCAAAGTGAGTTCCCTTGAACTCCTCGGTAGTGCTGTAAACAAAGCTAGGCATCTATTGCATAGGATGGAGAAAAATTAGAAGCAACACAAGTAAAGATAAAAACATAAAGTAGCAAAACAAAAGCCAAAAAAATTCATCCAAAACATTAATCCACACAGGTCATGGCATACATTATTCAACTCAAGCAACAAGGTTCAATCACAACTTAGAATTTTTTTGCCATACTACATAGGTCGGTATGATCAAATTATTAACGCGAGAAAAGGACAAGTGTGGTGGTCCAACTATAGGGTACATTGCATCCTTCACTCACTAGTCAAGGTAGCTATCTGGGCATCCTTGGAGGCAATCTGTTTGTCTTGATCACAAGACTCACATGCTAAGTCTATACTATCCCTCCTTAGCTATTTTATGGTGGTCTCTAAGTCTTGGGTATATTTTCTCTCCTCTCTAAGATCATTTTGAGTGTTGAGCAATCTACACTTAAGCCTTTCACCAAGTTCTTCAATGGCATTCCATAATGCATTCCTTGCAGAGTCAAAGAATGACATATGCATTTCAGAGTTGGTGACCATGCAGAATCCCGACTCATTGTGGTTGTAGTGGAGTTGTACCCACCAATACTCTTCTCCTTCATCCATCACCGGAAATCCCTTGTACACGGCTTCACCATTTATCCCCAAGCTAATCATGAGGTTCTTGAGTGCCTTGGGAAACTCCGTCTCACATTCTAGGGTCATAGTCATCAGTGGTCCCTTCCTGGCGGAATCGTTGATGGCGGCCATCTACAAATAGAGATGAGAAAGAAGATTAGAAGAGGTTTACAAGATGAAAAGAAACAAAGTGTAAAATTCTTAATGATGTTGAATTTTCCTAGTGGTTTTCTTAATCTAATCCATCTTAGGGTCCCAAACCTACAGGAAACACAGTGCTCTGATCCCTTTGTAAGATCTCACCCTATAAGGTAGAGATCCCTGTGATTGCAGTGCTAGTCCCTAGATCAAATTGCTAGCACCCACAGTTTAAGATGAAGTACACATATACAAAGGTCATTATTACATCGAAATTCCAGGAGTACAATAGTTCTTACAACTCACTTATCCCAAGGCTAACTTATAAAGAGTTCTCATTACATAGCATATAAATAAAGTCTTCATCTTCATGTGCCACAGGCAAACATTTTGAGTGTAGACTCATAACCCTACTCATCATCATAGCAACCTGCAACATGATAAGTTACAGCCACAAGGGGTCAATACAGTTGGAATTGTATTGGAAAGTGATAGCATAGTTATATAGTAGAGACTAACAACTACATGTATTTGGCTAAGTGTCGATCATGCTGGCTTTGCACAAGTGAGTTTTATCCTACTAATTTGAAAATACTAAGTTTTTCTTTACAAAACACTAAGGAACCACCAATAGACATTGGTGAACCTCTACCCTTGTTCACCCACAATTTTTAACTTAGAGAAATTGGGATGAGGAGATTCTTGAACCATTTCAATGTCTTTGATGCTCAAAATTATCCATAACCGGGGACACGACTAAGTACTTAGGTTTACCCTCTCGAGAGGTGGTACACTTTCCCCACAAGACTCGACATGCATCGAGACGAGACTTTTCAGAAGCAATCCCTCAGACCACCATGGAAGCATTCCAACCTATCAACTGTACCACCATCTATCCATATGGTTGAGTTCTTGCAACTTAGTCAGTCAAGGCAGAGCCCATATGCCATGTGGTTGCACTGGAAGCTTCACAATACAAAACATCTCAAATCTCTTTGTTCCTGGGTGGCCATCCACAAGTGTGATACACAGGGTAAACCATAGAAATGGGCCCTGTGTAACCACTCAACACAAACCATATAAGTCCCATTCCACCCTGGTGTTTCATTAACATGGTTGTTTTTCTTAGTCCAAAAACACATAGGCATAAATTTTCCATAATATCATAACATGAATTTTCCACCCACTAATTCTAATAGCAAGTCTAAGCATTCTAGCATACAATGTCTCCTAACTTAGGAAAATTATACCAAGATATAATCTATAGGATCTTCCATAGAATAGCAATATATTTGAAAACTATCATGCAAGTTCTACCAAAATAGTACTAATGCAATAGGTAAAATATTAGGACATAAGATGAAATATCACTTGCCTTGGTAGCTAGGGGAATAGGTACAGTCCTCACAATCACACACTTCACAATCCACAAATTCTACACAACAAAAACAAACAACAAAATATAAACAATTCAATATATCACTAAAAAATAACATGCATGCATGTAAATATGCAATGAGGTGCACAACACATTTTTTAAACCAAACTTTATAGTACAGAAGATAAAGTATACAATTTAAAGTCTAAAGATCACAAAAACCACCTAAAAATAATATACAAAATAATTTTTATAGCCAAAATAGCCCTACAAATGTATGTGCATAAAACTCTAATTTTTCAGAAGAAAATGACCAAATTAAGGCCATATAAATAAAGTTCATTTTTTTCTGAATCCATAGACACCTAATTTGTATTTTTCTGAATTATAGATCAAAAGTTATGAATTGTACAAGTTTAATCAATTAAAAAAATCAAATCTTGATTTTAAATCAAAAACCCAGACACGCGGCGCAATCTGATTGGCCCGTACCGGTTCGCGCGGATCATGCACGTGCACCATTAGATGTAACTGAGATCCTGCAGCTCAGATCTGCCCGTACCGCTTCGCTCTGGCTTCTAATCTCAACCGCTGGATCTAGATCTAGCGGATCTAATCGCACTGGCGACAGATGGGCGGCGCAAATGGCGAGCATAGCGGCGATGCATCTGGCGATGGCGCTCCGGCGAGGCCAAGGGGTGAAGGGGGTGGCTTAGGGGGTTACCAGGGTCACGATGACGAGGTGAATGCAGTGGTGGTCACAGACGAAGGAGGGGCGCACAGACACAACGAGGATTGCTCGGCGGAGTTGAGCTTGTCGTTGGGCACTTGAAGTGATTGACGGAAGCGAGGCTCTGGGCATAATAAGGCAAACGACGAGTGTTAGAAGAAGCACAAGACGATTGCGAACACAACAACATAAAACAGAGGCCAAGGGGGCACAGGGGCTCACCGGAATTTGGTCGACGAGCTCGTCAGAGTTGCGGCAATTTGAGGTGGAATGCGCGAAGCCTGGCGACGCTCAGAGGTTGTGGTGTGGGGGGAAATGGAGCGGAGGTCAAGAGGCTTAAGTAGCAGGGGCGAGGGAGAGAATTATGAATCAATCAGAATTAAACGAATTGAAGCTGGGGAGAAAGGGCAGCGGTGGAGCGGGTCGTCGCGGCATTGATTGAGGACGAAGGGGTGACGTGGAGGTGGGGTCTATGTTGGGAATATTCCCTAGAGGCAATCATGTATGATGATATTTCCCATTGTATTCATAAAGATATTAAGTTGTCCTTGTATGAGGATCTGATGTATATCATTGAATATGTGATTCGGTTGTGGAACTATGCATTCATGTTGTTCATACTAAATGTCCTTGGTCATTGAGGTTGTACTGGACACACAACTTAGACCAATGTGAAAGTCGACTTGATGACTCGGTTCCACTTGTCATGGGCATGGTGATGCCATTCCGACTTACACAGATTCAGCTAAAGAGTTTAGCAAGTCGGATTGACCCATATTGAGGTACAATGAACAAGTAGTCATTTGTATATACCAATCAATGTAATCCTTATACCTGAGGTTGTTGCATAGTCCGAGTTGAGGATCACCGACTTAGGTTCTGTCAAACGTTGATCCGTAACTCGGTAGTTATAAAGGTATAGTTCGGGTCGACTGAGAATCAAGCTGCGTGATGTGAATAACCAAGATAGGATTTTGCCCCTCCACTCGAAGAGATATTCTCTGGGCCCTCTCGGAAGATATGATTCAGAAAGCATGTCCATGCACGACTCGGTTAAGTGTTAACCGAGGCGGTCGACTAAGAGTTAGTCGGATGAATCACTTATCTCGGATCGAAAAGAGAGTCGGACTATTTAAGGGATCACGAATATTCGCCTATAGTCTGACAAGGTATATTGTGAGGCAAAAGGGACTCGGACGTAAGTCGCATTGGAAAGGCAAGTCGTCATGACTCATTGGTACTTGGGAGTCGACATGTTCTGCTAGGAGCCGCTGCCGACTGATCGATTGAGAGTCGGACTCCAATCGTGTCCGAGTAGCCATGTGCCTGCCGGGTCACACACTTAAGAGCGGGAGCAAGTTCGAATTGGATCTGAATCGGAAATCTGGTCGGATTGGACCCGAGCCGGATTAGGACTGAGTCAGTGAGTCGGACTCGCGATGACTAGTGTTATATGGGCTTTAGTGGATGGGCCACGAGAGTGGAGCCCATGTTCACTCCCTATATATAGTGGAGCACCGTAACCCAGAAGGGTTAATCAGTTCGGTTAGGTCATTCCATGTGTTGGAAACCCTAGCTCCACAGCAGTCCCGCCGTCGATACGAACCTAGCAGTTCGCCGCCGGTGCTCCTCCTTGTGCGTGTGGATACCAACAAAGGTGTTGTACGATTAGCACCAGGACGATCGGATCGCAAAGGACTGCACTGCATCGACTGACGCACTTCATCAGTAATCCGCAGCTACGCGTCTAGTGGTAAACCTCGTGGCCTTCTACCTCAGCTAGATCTTGGAATTACCACGTTAGAGGAAAAAAGTTTTGTTTTATCTCTACGTGGCCCAACAGTCCACTGTCTGCGAGGGGGTGCGGTGCAACACAGTGAGAAACAGAGGGGAGAGGGGAAAACCTGGGTGGGCTGCTGGGATGCTTACTGTGCCGCGTAGGTTAGCTGGTTGGCTTCTTTTTTCCTCTTAGTCTTTTTCTTTTTCTGTTTTGATTTTCTAAATAAGATTTGAACTATCAAAACAAATCTAAATCAAACCAAAATTTCACCAAAATTTTGTGGGTTGATTCTAGTGTTTAAAAGTGTTCTAAACACAACAAACCACTCCAAAACATTTTGGGGTACTAAAATAAAATAGAAACAAAAGCTCTACCCTTTCATATAAAAAGGGTTTAAAAAATTAGGGTTTTGCTAGTGTTTTTAAGTTGATTTTTTTGCAATACACACATGCCATGATGGTATGAATGCAATGATGAAGTTTTTGATTTGATGAAAATTGGGATGTTACAAATCTAACCCCCTTAAGATGAATCTTGCCCTCGAGATTCAGATTGGCTAGAAAATAGGTGACGGTGATCTTTCCGAAGCTCATCTTATCTTTCCCAAGTTGCTTCTTCCTCGGTATGATGATTCCACTGTACTTTGTAGAACTTGATGGTCTTAGTACGAGTGACTCTTTCTATTATCTCGAGAATCTGTTGGGAATATGCCCAAGAGGCAATCATGGATGATGATATTTCCCATTGTATTCATAAGGTTATTAAGTTGTCCTTATATAAACATCTGATGTGTATCATTGAATATGTGATTCGGTTGTGGAACTATACATTCATGTTGTTTGTACTAAATGTCCTTGGTCATCGCAGTTGTGCTGGACACACAACTTAGACCAATGTGAAAGTCGTCTTGATGACTCGGTTCCACTTGTAATGGGCATGGAGATGCTATTCCGACTTACACAGATTCGGCTAAAGAGTTTAGCGAGTCGGATTGACCCATATTGAGGTATAACGAACAAGTTGTCATTTGTATATCTCAATCAATGTAATTCTTAGGCCTGAGGTTGTTGCATAGTCCGAGTTGAGGATCACCGACTTAGGTTCTGTCAAACGCTGATCGATAACTGGGCCGTTATAAAGGCAGAGTTCGGGTCGACTGAGAATCAAGCTTCGTGATGTGAATAACCAAGACAAGATTTTGCCCCTCCACTTGGAGAGATATTCTCTAGGCCCTCTCGGATGATATGATTTGGAAAGCATTGCCATGCACGACTCGATTAAGTGTTAACCGAGGAGATCGACTAAGAATTAGTCATATGAATCACTTATCTCGGATCGAGAAGAGAGTCAGACTATTTAAGGGATGCCAGATATTCGCCTATAGTCTGACAAGGTATACTGTGAGGCAAAAGGGAATCAGACGCAAGTCGGATTGGAAAGGAAAGTCGTCATGACTCTTTGGTACTTGGGAGTCGGCATGTTCTGCTAGGAGCCGCTACCGACTGATCGATTGAGAGTCGGACTCTAATCATGTCCAAGTAGCCATGAGCCTACGGGGTCACACGCTTAAGAGTGGGAACAAGTTTGGATTGGATCTGAACCGGAAATCTGGTTGGGTTGGACCCGAGCCGGATTTGGACTGAGTTAGTGAGTCAGACTCACGGCGACTGATATTATATGGGCTTTAGTGAATGGGCCACAGAGTGGATCCCACGTTCACTCCCTGTATATAGTGGAGTACAATAACCCAGAAGGGTTAATTGTTGATCGGTTAGGTCATTCCATGAGTTGGAAACCCTAGCTCCATAGTAGTCCTGCTGACGTACCGAACCTAGCAGTTCGCCGCCGATGCTCCTCCTTGTACGTGTGGATACCAGTAGAGGTGTTGTACGATCAGCACCAGGACAATCAGATCGTAAGGATTGCACTGCATTCAACTAACGCGCTTCATCATTAATCCACAACTGCGCGTCTAGTGGTAAACCTCGTGGGATTATACCTCAGCTGGATCTTGGGATCACCACGTTAGAGGAAAAAGTTTTGTTTTATCTCTATGTGGCCCAATAGTGGTATCAGAGCGATAGCTTCTGGCTTTAGGCTCGAGATCTCGCATATGTGATACGCGGTTGGCTGTAGATGAGATCTATGTGCTATTTTGGTGGTCGATCTATGAGATAGATTGGTTTTGTATGATGTTGATTGTATCAACTGTACTCGGGGAATGGTAGATATGATTTCTGTGATCATGCTGCTGAGGTCGTGGAATGACATACCCCTACTGGTCGGTTTCCGCCATCGGGGTAGACTATGACACATAAATCCAAAAGCAGTGATCGAAGATCAAAAGAGTTTGATCGAGTCAGAACGATGGTCGGAATCCATGTCCGGATCGTAGATGAGATCTATGTTTTCGGAAAAATCATCGGGCGCTGCCTGCACCCGCGAGGGGCGCTGCCCCTTCGATCCCCGCCCGCTATCCGTCTAGCGGGACCGTTGGCTTCGCCCTGTCGTAGCGCCTTAGATGTTGTTGCGAGTTTCACAATGCCGGTAGATAGCGTATCTATGCATAACTTGATTTTGCAGGAAGTTGTGAATGGTATGGTTCATGTGCATGTGATGTATGTGTGTAATTCATACGTGATCTGCGAATCACGTTTTTGTCAGTCGGCTGGAGCCTAGGTGCTGTCATTTTACTGTATAACGACCTGCGTGTTAGATTCTCCATGTAATTTTCTAGGTTTAGCTGTATGGAGAACCCGGATGGCATGCAAGGTGATGTACATGTCGGCGACATGGAGTAAGACGACAAGTGACAAGAGTTGGCACGAGTTGGATTACAGGCTTTGTGGATATGGAGATCGCCATGAAGAGAGCCATACCATTTCACATTATAATTGCTTTATTTTGTGTTATTGATATGTCTCTGTTTTACCTCTATTAGATAGTCGGTAAAATTTAATCCCTAAAAGAGGGTCTAGTCGGTTTTCCCACCAGTGTTTTCACCATCACAAGTCGGACATTTTGAAGGGTTCGCAGCATAGAAAACAAATTTTTTCCTAAGATGGGAACTAAGTACCAAGATCTATCTACTAGATAGAAACAAAGGGCGGATGTATATCCGTAGAGAACATACCCTTGAAGACCGACAAAGCTTAACAAGTTGAACTCGTGGTTGATGTAGACGGTCTCTTGCCGATCTCAAGATCAAGAGGAAGTCCTAGCGCCGCAAAGCAGCAACGCATGCGTGCTCGCACACACGTACAAGACACCGATCAACCTCCGCCTCCTCGCTCCAGCGATGCAGCGGAAGCATAACCCTTTCTTGCCGAATAGCCACCGGGAACATGTATCTGGCTAGTCCGAGACCATGGGGAAAAAATTCTACAGGTGGAGAGAGATCCGTCACGAGGAGGTGTGAGTGAGAGAGAGGGAGAGGGTTTCCTTTTATAGGAGAGGGGGGGCCCCAAGGGGTTGGCCGGCGCATGGGGGCTGCCCCCTTGCCCTCCCCTCATTCATGTGGGTGGACACTCCACTCACAAAATTCCTTTAAATTCCCTCCACTCAAAATCCCACTCAAAATTTCTATTAAATTTCCACCAAATTTAATGCAAACTCTCATTAAATAAAACTCTTTTTATTTATTCAGAATTTTGTCAATTACTTTAATGACAAACATTCACATATAACCCCTTGCTAGAATTCCATTTTGAAGGGTTTCGCGGCATAGTAAATCAAAATTTTCTACGGATGCGAATAGAGGGAAGCCAAGATCTAATCTAGGAGATGCAAACAACGAGAGAGATTGGATTAGATCTTCATACCCTTGAAGATTCGCACAGCGGAACGTTCGTCGGAACGTGGGTGATGTAGTCGTACTCGCTTCTCCTCCTCGCGATCCGATCCGATCTAGCACCACAAGTGGCGATGCCTCCGTGAGATGCACACGTGCAGCACCTTGACGTATCCTCCTTCCTTGGTCTATCAAGTATGGTGGAGAGATGGGTTGGATCTACAATGCTACGGCGCGGTGCAATTGGTGGAGAGTTTCTGCAGCAGGGCTTCGCCTACACTCAGTCGGGAGGGAGAGAGAGAGGAGGGCAGCAGGGCGACTGGCTTGAGGGGAAGGTGTGTGGGGGTGGTGCGCCCCCAGCCCTCTTTATATAGAGGGGTGGGCGGCAGCCCTAGCCCCTACCCCAAGTCCAAAACCGGCGGCCAAAGGAGGAAGAGTGGGGGGCAAGGAAACCCCCCCTTCTAGAAGGTCCAATTAGGGTTTTATCCCCTCTTGGCCGGCTGGGCCCTATGGGGCCTTGTGCCCCTGGCCCAATGTGGCCAGGGCACTCCATCATAGGCCCATGCCCCCTCCCGGAAGGTGGGACCACGTTGGCCCCCTTCCGGAAGGTTCTAGAATCTTCCGGTACAATACCGATTAACCCGGAACAATTCAAAACTCCAAAAACTGCACTGCCTTATATGAATCTTATTCTCCGGACCACTCCGGAACCTCTCGTGATGTCCCGGATCCCATCCGAGACTCCGAACAAAAAACTCATAAACCAATCATCCAATCTATCCTAGCGTCGAGACACGTTAAGTGTGTGACCCTGCGGGTTCGAGAATATGCAGACATGATCTTCTATCAATAATCAACATCGGGGTCTGGAAACCCATATTGACTCCCACACATTCATCGATTATCATATCGGATGAACCACGATGCCAGGATTCAATTAATCCCATATATATTCCCTTCGTCTCGCGATATTTTACTTGCCCGAGATTTGATCGTCGGTACCGTCATACCTAGTTCAATCTCGTTCACAGCAAGTACTTTACTCGTTCCGTAATCCGATATCAGTTTGTGATTAACTCCTTAACCACATTCTTGCAAGCGGTGTTGATATCGATTACCGAGTGGGCCCGAAGTATATCTCTCCGACTTGGGAGGGACAAATCCCATCTTGATACATACAACCCAACAGATACTTTCCGATCACCTGAGAGACACCTTTATGATCACCCTCTCATAGGATGACGTTTGATGACCTCAAAGCTTTCTTCCGATACCAGGGAGTTGTATTATCTCATGGTCTAAGGAATATAATATTTGACATAAGAAAAGCTTCGCAAAGATGAACACGATGACACGATCTAATTGCTTCGCTTTGTTTGGGTCTGTCCATCACATCATTCTCCCAATGATATGATCTCATTATTAATCGACAACTCATGTCCATGGTTAGGAAAGCTTAACCATCATTAATCAATGAGCTAGTCCATAGAGGCGTACTAGGGATACGGTGTTGTTCACAAACCACACAAGTATTAAAGTTTCCGCTTAATACAATTCTAGCATGGAATATAAACATTATCATGAACAAGAATTATAATAATAACATCTTTATTATTGCCTCTAGGGCATAATTCCAACAGTCTCCCACTTGCACTAGAGTCAATAATCTAGTTTACATTTGGCAAAAATCTCACACCCATGGCACTGAGGTGCTGATCATGTTTTACACGTGGAAGAGGTTTAGTCAATGGATCTGCGACATTCAGATCTGTATGTAATTTGCTAATCTTCAGATCTCCATCTGCTATATAATCTCAGATTATATGAAACTTGCGGTTGATATGCCTGGTCTTTGGATGATATCTTGGTTCCTTAGCGAGTGCTATGGCGCCCGTGTTGTCACACAATATCTCCAGTGGCTCCAATGCACTTGGAACCACGCCAAGCTCAGTGATGAAGTTCCTGATCCAAACTCCTTCACTTGACGCTTCTGCAGCAGCCATGTATTCCGCTTCTACTGTAGATCCCGTGATCACGCTTTGCTTGCAGCTTCTCCAGCTCACAGCTCCTCCATTCAAAATATACACGTATCCTGTCTGAGATTTAGAATCATCCTTGTCGGTGTCGAAACTAGCGTCGACGTAACCTTTTACGACGAGCTGTTCATCACCCCCATAGACTAAGAACATTTCTTTAGTCCTATTTAGGTACTTTAGGATGTTCTTCACGGCTGTCCAGTGTTCCACTCCTGGATCACTTTGATATCTGCTCGTCAAACTAAGAGCATTAGACACATCCGGTCTTGTACACAGCATGGCATACATGATAGAACCTATGGCCGAGGCATAAGGCACTTTGCTCATAGTTTCCCTATCATTTACCGTAGCTGGACACTGAGCCTTGCTCAATATCTTACCTGACAACATAGGCACTGAACCTTTCTTTGCCTTATCCATTCTGAATCTTTTCAGAACTTTGTCTAGGTATGTACTCTGGCTTAAAGCTATCAGGCGTCTTTGTCTATCTCTATAGATTTTTATGCCCAATATATAAGCAGCTTCACCTAGGTATTTCATTGAAAAACACTTGTTCAAATAACTCTTCACATCGTTAAGCATGTTAATGTCATTTCCAATAATCAATATGTCATCCACATATAGTACCAGAAATGTCACCGAGCTCCCACTCACTTTCTTGTAGATACAAGCTTCGTAGCAATTTGGAACAAATCCAAAGCTCTTGATCAGTTGATCAAAACGACGGTTCCAACTTCGAGATTCTTGCTTCAGTCCATAAATGGAACGCTGAAGCTTGCATACTTTATCAGCATCCTTAGGATCGACAAAACCTTCGGGTTGCATCATATACAACTCTTCATCAATGTTGCCATTGAGGAACGCAGTCTTGACATCCATCTGCCATATTTCATAATCATGAAACGCAGCAATTGCTAATAAAATCCGAATGGACTTAAACATCGCTACGGGAGAGAAAGTCTCATCGTAGTCAACACCTTGAACTTGTCGAAAACCTTTCGCGACAAGCCATGCTTTATAGACGGTAACATTACCATCCGCGTCCGTTTTCTTCTTGAAGATCCATTTGCACTCAATAGCCTTTCGGTCGCTAGGAGGGTCCACCAAAGTCCATACTTGGTTTTCGCTCATGGATCCCAATTCAGATTTCATGGCTTCTAGCCATTTCTCAGAGTCTGGGCTCATCATCGCTTTCCTCATAGTTCGCAGGTTCACTGTCTTCTACCAACAAGACAGTCAGGACAAGGTTGCCGTACCACTCAGGAGGGGCACGCGACCTTGTCGACCTGCGACGTTCAGTAGCAGCATCGTCCGAAGCTTCATGATCCTTGTCATTAGCTTCCTCTATCGTTGGTGCAGGCGGCACTGGAACAATTTCAGGTGCTGTGCTACTCTCCAATTCAAGAGAAGGTTCAATAACCTCGTCTAGCTCTACTTTCCTCCCACTCACTTCTTTCGAGAGAAACTCCTTCTCAAGAAAGGAACCGTTCTTTGCGACAAACACTTTGCCTTCGGTTCTGTGATAGAAGGGACACCCAATAGTTTCCTTAGGGTATCCTATGAAGACGCATTTCTCCGCTTTGGGTTCGAGCTTGTTCGGCATCAACTTCTTGACGTAAGCTTCGCATCCCCAAACTTTAAGAAACGACAACTTAGGTTTAGCACCAAACCATAGTTCATACGGTGTCGTCTCAACGGATTTATATGGGTCCCTATTTAAAGTGAATGAAGCGGTTTCTAATGCATAACCCCAAAATGATAACGGCAAATCAGTAAGAGACATCATCGATCGGACCATATCTAATAGGGTTCGATTCCGGCGTTCAGACACACCATTGCCTGTGGTGTTCCGGGTGGCGTGAGTTGCGAAACGATTCCGCTTGCTTTAAGATGCGTGAGAAAATCATAACTCAAATATTCACCTCCACGATCAGATCGTAGAAACTTAATCTTTCTGTTACGATGGTTCTCCACTTCATTCTGAAATTCTTTGAACTTTTCAAATGTTTCAGATTTATGTTTCATTAAATAGATATACCCATATCTACTTAAGTCATCGGTAAAAGTGAGAAAATAGCGATATCCACCGCGCGTCGAAACACTCATCGGTCTGTATACATCGGTATGTTTGATTTCCAACAAGTCCGTTGCTCGCTCCATTATACCGGAGAACGGGGTTTTGATCATCTTGCCCATGAGGCATGGTTCGCATGTGTCAAATGATTCAAAATCAAGAGACTCCAAAAGTCCATCAAAATGGAGCTTCTTCATGCGTTTTACACCAATATGACCTAGATGACAGTGCCACAAATAAGTAGTATTATCACTATCTACTTTGCATCTCTTAGCCTCAATGTTATGGATGTGTGTTTCATCCCTTTCGAGATTTAGAAGAAATAAACCATTCACAATAGGTCCATGACCATAAAAGATGTTACTCATATAAATAGAACAACCATTATTCTCCGATTTAAATGAATAACCGTCTTGCAATAAACAAGATCCAGAAATAATGTTCATGCTCAACGCAGGCACATAATAACACTTATTAAGGTTTAAAACTAATCCCAAAGGTAAAACTAAGGAGAGCGTGCCGACGGCCATCACATCAACTCTTGATCCGTTGCCAACGCGCATCGTCACCTCATCCCTCGCAAGCCGTCGTCTATTCCGTAGCTCCTGTTTCGAGTTACAAATATTAGCAACTGAACCAGTATCAAATACCTAGGCACTAAAACGAGGGCTAGTAAGGAAAACATCAATAACATGTATACCGAATATACCTTTGATGGTCCCAGCCTTCTTGTCCGCTAAGTACTTCGGACAGTTGCGCTTCCAGTGATCCTTGTCCTTGCAATATAAGCACTCAATGTCCGGCTTAGGACCAGACCTGAGCTTCTTCTCAGCAGGGGCAACGCGCTTGCCGCCTCCTTTCTTGAAGGGCTTCTTTGCACCCTTACCTTTATTGAAGGTGGGGGGCTTGTTGACCATCAACACATGATTATCCTTTTTGATGTCCGCCTCCGCAGCCTTTAGCTTTGCGAAGAGCTCGGTGATCGTATCAGTGGAACCAATCTGATTATGAGTCACTACAAAATTTTTGTAGCTAGGAGGGAGTGATTGCAGAACCCTGTCAATCTTGAGCTCCTCTGGAATCTTGCAGTCCAGTTGCTGAAGGCATTGAGTGTTGCCCGATATCTTAATGGCGTGCTCACTAACGGAACTCCCTTCCTCCATCTTGCAGTTAAAGAACTTCTCAGAGATCTCATATCTCTCAGAACGGGCTTGAGTCTGAAACATGGTTTTCAGCTCCTCGAGAATCTCAAAGGTCCCGGGATAGTCTTCAAAACGATTTTGAAGGTCCGATTCCATAGCAAACAACATGGTGCTCTTAATCACACCATAATCATCTTTGCGCGACTGATAGACATCTTTCTCATCAACCGGCGCAGTAGCAGCAGGGGCGTCACCTAACGCATTCTCAAGGACATAGTCCTTTTGACCGCCAGAGAGAATGATTCTCAAATTGCGGAACCAATTGGTGTAGTTAGACCCATTGTTTCTAAGATTTTCCTTCTCAACAAAAACGTTGAAGTTGAAGTTGGACTTAGCCATTTGATCTACAGTATTTGCAAGTACAAATTAGACTATGTTCATGATAACTAGTTCAACTTTTAATCAAATTACTAGATGAACTCCCACTAAATTCAACATCCCTCAAGTTGTTTAGTGAACACGATCCAAATTCACCACACCTAATCCGATCATCACGAGAAGGGATGTGGCTTCAATGGTGGACAACGAAGTGTCGATCATATCATTCATATGACTCATGCTTAACCTTTTGGTTCATGTGTTCCGAGGCCATGTCTGTACATGCTAGGCTTGTCAAGTTAGACCCAAGTATTTCCGCGTGTGCAAAACTGGCTTGCACCCGTTGTATGTGAACGTAGAGTCTATAGCACCCGATCATCACGTGATGCTTGGACACGACGAACTTTCGCAACGGTGCATACTTGGGGAGAACACAGTTTTATCTTGATCTTTAAGTGAGGAATCATCTTATAATGCTACCATCGCGATCTAAGCATAATAAGATACATAAAAGGATAAACATCACATGCATATAACTTTATGTGACATGGTATAGCCAATCTTCGCGCAATGATCTCCATCTTGTGCGTGCCGGCATGATCTCCATCACTCCACCATGATTGCCTCCACCACGAATAGAAACTACAACTATTGCTAACTACTTAGCGATAAAGTGAAACTATTACATGGCGTATAAGAAGTTGACACACAGGTCATACACAATTATAAAGACAACCATATGGCTCCTGCCGGTTGTGTACTCAATGACATGCAAGTCGTGAAACATTACAAAACATGATCATTGCATACATTATACACATCACATCTTGGGCCATACCATATCACAGAAAACACTCCCTGCAAAAACAAGTTAGACGCCTCTACTTTGTTGTTGCATGTTTTACGTGGCTTATGGGAGTAGATGCTAAGAATGATTCTTACCTACGGAAAGCCACAATGGTGATATTATGGTTGCCAAACTCCGTTGTAAATCCCATGACAACTATAGTGAGAGAAACTGGCATCCACCAGCCGCATGTGTGGAACAAGCCACACGTCAAGTGCGGAGCCGGTCTCGCGAACGACGTCGCGTAAGGTTGGCCTGGACCACTTCAATCTCACTATCCCGTGTCATAAGAAGAACACAAACAAGAGGCTTGCAACAGAAAACATCAACGCCCGCAACAACCATGTTGCGTTCTTCTCGTGAAACACATCTACGCATAGATCTAGCTCTGATACCACTGAAGGGTTTCGCAACATAGTAAATCAAAATTTTCTACGGATGCGAACAGAGGGAAGCCAAGATCTAATATAGGAGATGCAAACAACGAGAGAGATTGGATTAGATCTTCATACCCTTGAAGATTCGCAGAGCGGAACGTTCGTCGGAACGTGGGTGATGTAGTCGTACTCGCTTCTCCTCCTCGCGATCCGATCCGATCTAGCACCACAAGTGGTGATGCATCCGTGAGATGCACACGTGCAGCACCTCGACGTCACCTCCTTACTTGGTCCAGCAAGTATGGTGGAGAGATGGGTTGGATCTACAACGCGACGGCGCGGTGCAATTGGTGGAGAGTTTGCGGCAGGCTTCGCCTACACGATCGGGAGGAGAGAGAGAGAGGAGGCGGCGGCGGCTTGAGGGGAAGGTGTGTGGGGGTGGTGCGCCCCCAGCCCTCTTTATATAGAGGGGTGGGCGGCAGCCCTATCCCCTCCCCCAAGTCCAAAACCGGCGGCCAAAGGAGGAAGAGTGGGGGGCAAGGAAACCCCCCTTCTAGAAGGTCCAATTAGGGTTTTATCCCTTCTTGGCCGGCTGGGCCCTATGGGGCCTTGTGCCCCTGGCCCAATGCGGACAGTTCACTCCCTCATAGGCCCATGCCCCCTCCCGGAAGGTGGGACCACATTGGCCCCATTCCGGAAGGTTCTAGAAGCTTCCAGTACAATACCGATTAACCCGGAACAATTCCGAACTCCAAAAACTGCACTGCCTTATATGAATCTTATTCTCCGGACCACTCCGGAACCTCTCGTGATGTCTCGGATCCCATCCGAGACTCCGAACAAAAAACTCATAAACCAATCATCCAATATATCCTAGCGTCGAGACACGTTAAGTGTGTGACCCTGCGGGTTCGAGAATATGCAGACATGATCTTCTATCAATAATCAACAGCGGGGTCTGGAAACCCATATTGACTCCCACACATTCATCGATGATCATATCGGATGAACCACGATGCCAAGATTCAATTAATCCCATATATATATTCCCTTCGTCTCGCGATATTTTACTTGCCCGAGATTTGATCGTCGGTACCGTCATACCTAGTTCAATCTCGTCCACAGCAAGTACTTTACTCGTTCCGTAATCCGATATCACTTTGTGATTAACTCCTTAACCACATGCTTGCAAGTGGTGTTGATATCGATTACCGAGTGGGCCCGAAGTATATCTCTCCGACTTGGGAGGGACAAATCCCATCTCGATACATACAACCCAACAGATACTTTTTGATCACCTGAGAGACACCTTTATGATCACCCTCTCATAGGATGACGTTTGATGACCTCAAAGCTTTCTTCCGATACCAGGGAGTTGTATTATCTCATGGTCTAAGGAATACAATATTTGACATAAGAAAAGCTTCACAAAGATGAACACGATGACACGATCTAATTGCTTCGCTTAGTTTGGGTCTGTCCATCACATCATTCTCCCAATGATATGATCTCATTATTAATCGACAACTCATGTCCATGGTTAGGAAACCTTAACCATCATTAATCAATGAGCTACTCCATATAGGCGTACTAGGGACACGGTGTTGTTCACAAACCACACAAGTATTAAAGTTTCCGCTTAATACAATTCTAGCATGTAATATAAACATGATCATGAACAAGAATTATAATAATAACATCTTTATTATTGCCTCTAGGGCATAATTCCAACACATTTCACATGCAAAAACACTTTCTGCAATTTCACCCGAAAACCTGTTTCGGTATCTAGTGGAATAAATTCTTGTGCTTGTTATTCTTCCCGGCATGAAACTTTTGCTCCAATTGGATGTCAGTGTCCCTTAAGTGTGTCACCCTATGGTACGCGAATAATGCGAACATGATCGAGACCCTTCTCCGATCAATAATCAGAAGCGGGACCTAGATATCCATAGTGACGCTCACACATTCAACGATGACTTTCCTGTGATCTTTGGAACCTTTTACGCTAGTATCTTAATCCCTTTGTTTCACGATAGATTACATGTTTGAGATTCGATCATCGGTATCTACATACCTATTTTGATCTCGTTAACAACATGCACTCTTTTCTTGTTCCCGTGATATAACATTCTAGTGATCAAATCACTTGCTTGCAAGCTAACCAATGTGATATCACCGAGAGGGCCCAGAGTATATCTATCTGTCATTGGGATGAACAAATTCCACTCTTGATCCATGAGCCTCAACATAACACTTTAGTAGTTTTGAAGCCATCTTTAGAATCACCCAATTACGGTGTGACGTTTGATGTCATCAAGAAACTCTTCCGTGTTAGTGATTGACATGATCTCATGGTCTAAGGATTAGGATCACTTCGTAAGTTGTTTATAGCAATATAAACTCAATGAATTTGATCGTAATGCTATACTTCAGATGAATGTTCATCACATCATTACACTAATGTTGTGATCTCGTTATTAACAACATCCAATGTCTATGATCAGGAAACTGTGATCGTCTTGTTAATCAACGAGCTAGTTTATGAGAGAGGCATAACTAGGAACTTTCTGTTTGTTTATTAAACACACATGTATTAACCTTTCCGTATTAATACAATTATAGCATGCAAAATAAACATCTATCATATACTTGGAATACACATAATAAACACTTTATTATTGCCTCTCAGGGCATATTCCCTTCACATTTTTGGTAGTGGGCTCATAAAATTGAGGTGCTGCTAATTCTTTCCGACTAGGTGGGTTCGAGTTGGACTCTTATAGCGGAAACACTCGGTAAGCTAGACCGGTCTATCGCAATGGTTGTGGGGCTCGGGGAAAAGTTGGATTGGAGCCGGGGCATGTGATGCCACCCGTCCAACAAGAGTTGTATGAGATGCGATTGACAAGGAGTTGTCTACCTAGATCACTTGGGGGCTAGAGGTGATGCTAAATCTCACTAGCCGACTTGCTTATTTAGGATCCTGAATCACTAAGTAACCATCGGAGGGGTGTTGGTTCTAGTGGGAGCATAAAATACTAATTTTTTTAATATGCTTGATCTTTTATGAATACATGTCTTAAGTATTTTGCATATTTTCTGTTGTAGATCATGGCACCAAGTAGCAGTCACTCTCAGATATCCGGTTTTGCCTTGAGAACCATTCTTGAGAAAGATAAACTAAACAACACTAATTTTACCAATTGGTATCAAAATCTAAGAATTGATCTCAAACAAGAAAACAAGGACCATGTCCTAGACAACCTACTTCCGGATGAGCCGAATGAGAATGCGACTGTCGCTGCCACCAATGCCTACCATCGGGCTAAGGATGAGTCCATGGATATTAGTTGTATTATGCTTGCTCATGTGGAACCGCCACTTGCACTAGAGACAATAATCTAGTTACATAGTGATGTATCTAACACCCATGGAGTTCTGGTGTAGATCATGTTTTGCTCTAGGGAGATTTTTAGTCAACGGATCATCTACATTGAGATCTGCATGTACTTTACAAATCTTTATATCTCCATCCTTGACATGCTCGCGGATGGAGTAAAACCGGCGCTTAATATGCTTGGAATGCTTATGAGACCTTGGTTCTTTGGCATTGGCAATGGCACCATTTTTGTCACAATAGATCACCATTGGGTCCAACGCATTTGCAACCACACCTAGTTCGGATATGAACTCCTTCATCAAAACTGCTTCGTGAGCAGCTTCCGAAGCAGCAACATATTCGGCCTCCGTTGTTGATTCCGCCACCACAGGTTGTTTGGAGCTCCTCCAACTAACCGCTCCGCCATTCATGAGAAATACGTATCCGGATTGAGACTTTGTCATCCGGATCGGTGTCAAAGCTAGCGTCGACATAACACTTAGAGACGAGCTCTTCTTCACCTCCGTATACAAGAAACATATCCTTAGTTCTTCACAAGTACTTAAGGATATTCTTGACCGCTTTCCAGTGTTCCGAACCTGGATCCGATTGGTACCTACTAGTCAAACTAATAGCATGTGCCACATCCGGTCTTATACATAGCATGGCATACATTATAGAGCCTATGGCTGAAGCATAGGGGACTTTGTCCATTATCTCTCTTTCTTTCGCCGTAGCCGGACTTTGAGTCTTACTCAATGTCGTGCCTTGTGTGATAGGTAAGAACCCCTTCTTACTTTCGTACATTTTAAACTTCTTTAAAATCTTATCAAGGTATGTACTTTGCGATAGCCCTATTAGGCGCCTAGATCTATCTCTATAGATCTTTATGCCTAATATGTATGACGCTTCACCTAGGTCCTTCATTGAAAATTTGCTATTTACATAACTTTTAACACTTTTAAAAGATCTATATCATTTCCAATCAATAATATGTCATCCACATATAGTATCAGAAATGCCACATTGCTCCCACTCACTTTCTTGTAAATACAAGCTTCTCCATAAGTTTGGACAAATCCAAACTCTTTGATCACCTCATCAAAGTGAAGATTACAACTTCGTGATGCTTGCTTCAATCCATAGATGGATCGCTGAAGCTTGCACACCTTCTTAGCATCCTTAGGATCGACAAAACCCTTTGGTTGTATACTATACAACTCTTCTTCAATATTACCATTGAGAAACGCGGTTTTTACATCCATCTGCCATATCTCATAATCGAAATATGCAACAATTGCTAACATAATCCTAACTGATTTTAGCATCGCTACGGGAGAGAATGTCTCATCGTAGTTAAATCCTTGAATTTGTCGAAACCCCTTTGCGACAAGTCGAGCTTTATAGACGGTCACATTACCATCAGCATCAGTTTTCCTTTTGAAAATCCATTTATTCTCCATGGCCTTTCGGTCGTGAGGTAAGTCCACCAAGTTCCAAACTTGATTTTCATACATGGATTCCATCTCGGATTTCATGGCTTCTAACCATTTGTTGGAATCCGGGCTCATCATCGCTTCTTCATACGTCACAGGGTCATCATTTTCATCAACCATGAAATTCATGACAGGATTTCCGTGTAGCTCGGGAGCTGCACGCGTCCTGCTAGACCTGCGAGGTTCGGTAGTACTCTCTTTCGGAGTTCCATGATCATTATAATTAGTTCCCTCTTCAACTAGTGAAGCCAACTCCGGAATGACTTCCGGCACTGCGCTACTTGCCATACTTTGAAGAGAAGGTTCAATAACCTCTTCGAGTTCTACCTTCCGACTACTCACACCTTTTGTGAGAAACTCTTTCTCTAGAAAGGATCCATTCTTGGCAATAAAAACCTTGCCCTCGGATCTGTGATAGAAGGAATACCCAATAGTTTCCTTAGGGTATCCTATGAAGACGCATTTTTCCGCTTTGGGTTCGAGTTCATCCGGTTAAACTTTCTTCACATAAACATCGCATCCCCAAACTTTAAGAAATGACAGCTTAGGTTTGTTTTCAAACCATAATTCATATGGTGTCTTTTCAACGGATTTAGATGGTGCCCGATTTAAAGTGAATGCAGCAGTTTCTAGTGCATAACCCCAAATGACAACGACAAGTACGTCAGATACATCATAGATCGAACCATATCCAATAAAGTACGATTACGACGTTCCGACACACCATTTCGCTGTGGTGTTCTGGCAGGTGTGAGTTGTGAAACAATTCCACACTCTGCCATTATTCAAATAAGATTAAATATATATTCAAACACTTATTTAATATTCCAATTTTTCACAAAACCTTATCAGTAGGTATTATTTATTTAATGGGTGTTAAATAATTCACTTTGAATTATTTATAGTATTTTAATATGATTATTAATCATTTAATTTGGGCAATTGTTTTTATTCCAATGAATTTCAAATATGGTTTTAATTCCATATAACTTTATTTAAATGATTCTTTTATTTCATTTAAGTTAATTAAATAAATTTTATTCCACTTGGGTAAATTCCAATTATTTTTCTCTGATTTAATTAATCATTTCTATTAGGGATTTGTGTTAATCAAATGGAATAGAATTTGGTTAGGGCCATATTATTTTATTTGAATTTTATTTATCCATTTATTTCATTTGAACTTGGATCACATTCATTCCATTTATTTGTGGATTTTGCCAAGGTTTAATTTGTCTTTTAAAATACTCCTTATTTATTATTTTTTCTTTATCTTATAAAATCCATATCTTTTTATTTAAAGATCCAAACTTGGTGATTCAAATTGGTAAAATCTTATTTAATATTTGTTCATCCTTTTAAATATCTTTAGGATTATTTTCTCACCATTTGGTATGGATTTTTAGATAGGTTCTTTATTAGCTTTGGCAATTCAATTTCCTTATATTACTAAGTTCATAAGATTTTATCTTTGGTTCCAAATTGAATGAAATCAATTTCTATGGTTTTATAATATTTCTATTTGTCATTCTTGATCATTTATAAATGTTTGTTGACAAATTTTTGTATGGATCAAATCCATGGTCTTAGAGATATCTTGGAAAACTCCCATTAGGGTTTTAGGATTTTGATTTATTTTCCAAGTGTTTAAATTTCAAGATGCATTTATGAAGAATGCCTTTCACTTGATTTGAATTTATTTGGATTCAAGCTTTATTCAAAGTTTGTTTCAAGATGGGTTTTTAAGTTTCCATTTAGAAACAAAAAGTTTCTTTTCACCCTAAATTTCAACAATTATTTATTTTGTTTATTTATCTTTCACATTACAAAATTTGGAAAATTTTGGGATGTGACAGTTGTCCTCCTTGTTTTTATACAAGTGGAATTGTACCCACCAATACTCTTCTCCTTCATCCATCACTGGAAATCCCTTGTACACGGCATCACCATTTCTCCCCAAGCTAACCATGAGGTTCTTGAGTGCCTTGGGAAACTCCGTCTCACATTCTAGGGTCATAGTCATTGATGACTCCTTGATGGCGCCAAAAAACTTGGTTCTTGATGTGGAGTCTTGTTGGGAACCCCAAGAGCAAGGTGTGAAGAGTACAGCAGCAAGTCTTCCCTCAGTTGAGACTGAGGTTATCGAACCAGTAGGAGGAAGGAAACGTCACACAGGTGTTGGAAGCAACGCGGATACCTGCACAACACAAACTCAAGACTTTGCTCCAACGAATCAGTGAGGTTGTCAAGCTCACCGGTTTGCTGTAACAAAGGATTAAACGTATGGTGTGGAAGGTAATGGTTTGTAGCAAGTAAAAAGGTAACAGTGGAAGATGTATCAATGGTAAAGATTGGACCGGGGTCCATAGTTCACTAGAGGTGCTCTCCTTAGATAAACAACATGGCATGAAGGGTAAACAAATTACAGCGGGGCAATTGACAGGAACTGAGCAAGGAATAACAATGCAATTACTAGCCAGAAAGATCATATGAGGTTGATTGGGCAATACAACAATATACATCATTCCAACTACATCTATGACTAGAAGTCCACCTTCAGGTTATCATCCGAACCCCCTCTAGTATTAAGTGGCAAGCAATAGACAATTGCTTTAAGCAAAGTGTGTAAGGTAAACAGTCCACATGTTCCATGAATAAGAGACCGTTGTTTTCTCCCTAGTTGCTACAAAACATCTACAACCTTAGAGATTTCTGTGACTTCCCTTGGAAACTAGAGGCATGAACCCACCATCGAGCATAAATACCCCCTCTTGGAGTCACTAGCAACTATGTGGCCAAGATAACCACTAGCAACGGAGAGCATGCAAGATCACAAACAACACAAACATGATAGAATCATAAAGATAAAACCATTAATCAAACCAACATAATAATCTCAATATCCATCGGATCCCCGTAAACACAACATGCATGATTACAAATAGATTAGATCTTGATCATGAATGGAGCTCACAGGATCTATACATGAAAGCACAAAGGAGGAGATACAACCATCTAGCTACTACATGGACCCATAGTCCAAGGTGGAACTACTCACGAATCATACCGGAGAGAAGGCCTTCGAGATGATCTCCCCTCCGGCAGGGTGCCGGGAAGAGCTTCAGATCCCCCGATCTAGGGATGATGGTGGTGGCGGCTACAGATGGTTTCGTGGATTTCTGATCGGGTCCCAGGGTTTCTGCATCGGGGTATTCTTATAGGAGAAGGGTCGAGACCGGGAGGCGGCTAGGGCCACCAAATCCTAGCTAGGCGTGGGCCCACCTGCCCTCGTGCCTTGGGTGTGTCTGGACCCCCTGGCCGGCCCCTTCGGCTATCCTTTGGACTTATTGTTCCCCACGGAAAGTAATTGACTTTGACGTTTGTCCCGTCCAATTCCGAGAATATTTCTTTACTAACTTTTCTGAAACCAAAAACAGCAGAAAACAGGCATCTGGCACTATTGCAACTTGTTAATAGGTTAGTACCAGAAAACATTGAAAAAGCACCTCAAAGTGTAGACAAGCAAAGCAAAGTAGATACAAAACAAGCATGGAGCATCAAAAACTATAGATACGTTTACAACGTATCAGCATCCCCAAGCTTAACTCCTGCTCGTCCTCGAGTAGGTAAGTGATAAACAGAATAATTTTTGAGGTGACATGCACCCTCACAATAAAGATACAACCATTTGAAAGCATTGAAAGTTGGGATCAAAGAACTCTAAACATGTGCATGAAAGATGGAGTTCTAACAATAGGACATAGTAACTATGCATGAAACATGACAAGCTACAAACAAAGATCATGAATAACATGCATTGAAAAATGTTTGTTTGTTTCACATACAGAAAACATAGCATAGTGGCAATCAGCTTGTCCCTCATAGAGTAGCAATATAATGCATAGGACACCTGCAAAGTTCATAAGGGTGACTAGAAACAAGTAGCACAAGAACAAGTAATAACACAATATGCATCAATTAATAAGCTTTGGAACATTGCACACAGAATGAAAACTATGCTCTCTTAATGGTGCCTAAAGGTAGAAGGTGGAGACTCAATAATGGTGGAAGAAAGGCCTTTTTGTAAAGGAAGCAGGAATTACAAGTTTCAAAAAGAGATTCCAAAAATTATGGTACTTGTTAGCTTTTAGCCCTCAGTGCCCCTATCATAAGCATCTTGAAGTGGTTAAGGTTAAAGTGGCAAAGCTGGAGTATATGCTTGACGAAGTATAAGTTGGCAATCTGATGCCCCTTGAATACGAGGGCCACGCCTCATGCATACTCAACTTTGGGTCCAGGTAAGTTCTTGTCACTGTAAGTATTTGCATATCATTGAGAACCGCCAATAGGGTACCCCTTGCACATGGTACATGAGCTTTCCCATAACCAAAATGACAAGTCAAACAGACAATGAGCATCTCAGCAATTCTTCTTATGTACCATGGGAATATGGAGCTTTTTTCTCTCTTTCCTCTTTTCTCAATGTGTCTCTTTTTTTAAGAAGAATGCTTCAAATATGTCACTATGGTGATGCTGCAAGTTTCCACCATGATTAGGCATGGCTTAGGCTAGCGGCCCAGGCGTTTCTCTAACACAGGATACAAACTCCATGGACTTACAAGTTCCCTCTTTATTTTACACCGGTAACATCCATAGACAAAAGAACATGATATCAACTGAGTACAACAAGGTACAAGTGCAATGTTGAAAACATTCCCCGTGACAGCACGGTTCTGCTAATTCCAACTTATAAGTGCAAGCATATACAACAAAATTGTCACAATGGTTCAAGTTTATTAGGGGCAAAGAATAAAGTGTGCCATCAAGTTCGTGAGGGCTTTAATCACTAAGTTTTCACATAACAAAATGGTTTTTAATTAGAAGATAGATGAAAACAAGAATATACTTGGAATGGTGTAACACGCCATGCATAGGAATTTATAGTGGACACTTTGGAATAACTTGGTTTCTTGGGATTTGGAGGCATGAGTAGAACTTACTCATACAAGTGAAGGCTAGCAAAAGACTGGGAGCAACCAACTAAGAGAGCAATAATGGCCAAAATTATGCAATGCAACAAAGCAAACTAATCAAAGAAAAGAGTGGTACTACAAGTCAAGGACTAAATGATCATAGAGGCTAATGGTGACTTGTCATAGTCATAACATGGTGTGAGAATGTGCCAAGTCAATCCAAGCAAAACATCAATGGAGAATACCACAATACTATGCTTTTGCATGCTAAAACAACGCATAATTTCTTCAAGGCACACTAAGCAATCCCAATTGTTTGGAACAAGACATGCTACAGCAATAATCACTAAGCATAATTCCAAAACAACACCTAGCATGTCATGCTAAAGTCTAAGTCACAGTCAATGCAAGCTCCTCTTGCACTTCAAGCAAGAACTTACTACTCCTTTCCAAACACCAAGAAAACTTATTTGCAAAACAACACAGTGAGAACGGGGGTCCAACTACTAAATCAAACTAAACAAACTAAGCAAAGAAAACGAAAACTAATACGCTCCAAGAACAACACAACTATGCATGAAATAATAAAAACGAAGTGTCTTGACAGACCTGAGCTTTTTATTGATGAAGAAGGGGATGCCTTGGGCATCCCCAAGCTTTGACGCTTGTACCTCTTATATATTTCTTGGAGTGACACCATGGTGGCATCCCCAAGCCTGAGCTTTTGTCCATTCTTCATCTCATTGCATCATTCTCTCTCTACACCTGAAATTTTTCCTTCATACAAAACTTCACACAATCTTCATTAGCAACATTAGCTTATTCAAAAGATATTAGACCACTGGCAAAGCTTTGGAACAGCAAGGCTTTTCACTAAAAACACAAGCTACTATAGTAACTCCTTCAAAGAAACTCAATACCTGAAGAGAGATAAAAAAGGAATCAATAAGAAGCAAATGCAAATAATGGCAGAAATCTGTCAAAATGGACCAGCAGGTAGAAACGAATTTTTTCGAACATCTTCTGTTGCTCAAATAAAAAAGTGTTGAACTAACGAAAGTTATCTAACGAAAGTGTTGAATTTACGAATTTTGATCTCAATCCGAGTTATAGATCCTCCTCACGAATTTTTTTGGTGGAGGACAGAAATCTGTTTCGAGGCAGCAACTCCCCAAATCTTACTTCCCTCTCATTAGAGGTCATTCTTGGCACCAAAAGAAAACAAATAGGATAAGGAGAGGTTATTACAGAATTAATAACTTCCAAGACTCAAGGAAACTCTTGGGTTATCTCCCAACAAGTACTTTCTTTAACGCCTTTAAGTTAGGCACAAGAAGCAAGAAGAATCAAGTATTTTCAAATGAAGAAGCATTAACATTCATACTTGCAAAATCTTCAACTATGAAAGGTATCTCATCCAAATGGGTTTTGGAGGATCCTTTCTCATCTCTCTTTGGTATACTACCTTCATCAAAAAGATTTTCAGGGGCAATCCAATCAAAGTTCTTTTCAAAGGCTTCATGCATTCCAACAAGCTTATAGGGTATGGGTATATTGAATTCCTCTCTAGGATTAGTTTTATCAGAAATACCCACAACATCTACACTTGAACCTAGCATATTGAAACATTCAAAAAACTTTTTATCTCCCTAGCAACATCATGGAATTCTTTTGATAAAGTTTCAAGGATGAATTCCCTTTTTTCAACATTCTTCTCTTCTTTTGGTTTTAGGAACAAGAATTTTATGAAGGGGTTAAGGCTAACAAACCGAGCCTCCAACATATGAACTAAAGAAGCTGCAGCAATCTCATAATTAGGAGCAAGCTCTGCTATAGATTTATCCTCAATATCCTCATGCTTGCTAACATAACTAAAGAATTCTTCAATATTATCTTTCCCAATTATGGAGCCACTACCTATTGCAAGATCTTTGAGGGCAAACTGGGGGAGCAACATGGTGAGTTAGAGCGGGAACTAATTTTTTTGTGTTTTTGAATAAAGAAAGCAAACCAAGCTAGACTAATTTTTTTTGGTTTTTTTAAAAGAGGCAAAAAAATCAAACAAAAGAAACAAAGCAAACTAAAAACAAAGTAAAGAGAAAGGAAGTGAAGGACTCCCCTAGTGAATACGTCCTTAGACTCCCCGGCAACGGCGCCGGAAAACTTGTTGATGACTCCTTGATGGCGCCAGAAAACTTGGTGCTTGATGTGGAGTCTTGTTGGGAACCCCAAGAGCAAGGTGTGAAGAGTATAGCAACAAGTCTTCCCTCAGTTGAGACTGAGGTTATCAAACCAGTAGGATGAAGGAAACGTCACACAGGTGTTGCAAGCAATGCGGATACCTGCACAACACAAACTCAAGACTTTGTCCCAATGAATCAGTGAGGTTGTCAAGCTCACCGGTTTGCTGTAACAAAGGATTAAACGTATGGTGTGGAAGGTAATGGTTTGCAGCAAGTAAAAAGGTAACAGTGGAAGATGTATCAATGATAAAGATTGGATCGGGGTCCATAGTTCACTAGAGGTGATCTCCTTAGATAAACAACATGGCATGAAGGGTAAACAAATTACAGCGAGGCAATTGACAGGAACTGAGCAAGGCATAACAATGCAATTACTAGCCAGAAAGATCCTGTGAGGTTGATTGGGAAATACAACAATATACATAGACCGTCATCCAACTGCATCTATGACTAGAAGTCCACCTTCAGGTTATCATCCGAACCCCGTCCAGTATTAAGTTGCAAGCAACAAACAACTGCTTTATGCAAAGTGTGTAAGGTAAACAGTCCACATGTTCCATGAACAAGAGACCGTTGTTTTCTCCCTAGTAGAAACAACACATCTACAACCAAAGAGATTGCTGTCACTTCCCTTGGAAACTAGAGGAATGAACCCACTATCGAGCATAAATACCCCCTCTTGGAGTCACTAGCAACTACGTGGCCAAGATAACCACTAGCAACGGAGAGCATGCAAGATCACAAACAACACAGACATGATAGAATCATAAATATAAAACCATTAATCAAACCAACATAATAATCTCAATATCCATCGGATCCCCGCAAACACAATATGCATGATTACAAATAGATTAGAGCTTGATCATGAACCGAGCTCACAAGATCTATACATGAAAGAACAAAGGAGGAGATACAGCCATCTAGCTACTACATGGACCCATAGTCCAAGGTGGAACTACTCACGAATCATACCGGAGAGAAGGCCTCCGGGATGATCTCCCCTCCGGCAGGGTGCCGGGAAGAGGTTCAGATCCCCCCGATCTAGGGACGATGGTGGCGGCGGCTATAGATGGTTTCGTGGATTTCTGATCGGGTCCCAAGGGTTTTTGCATCGGGGGCTTCTTATAGACAAAGGGGAGAGACCGGGAGGCGTCTAGGGCTCAAACCCTAGCCATGCGCAGCCCACCTGCCCCTGCGCCTTGGGTGGGTCTGGCCCCCCTGGACGGCCCCTCCGTCTCTCCTCTGGACTTATTGTTCCCCACGGAAAGTAAGTGACTTTGACATTTGTACCATCCAATTCCAAGAATATTTCTTTACTAACTTTTCTGAAACAAAAAACAGCAGAAAACAGGCATCTGGCACTGTTGCAACTTGTTAATAGGTTAGTACCAGAAAACATGTAAAAAGCACCTCAAAATGTAGACAAGAAAAGCAAAGTAGATACAAAACAAGCATGGAGCATAAAAAATTATAGATAAGTTTCCAACGTATCAGTCATCATTGGTCCCTTCCTGGCGGATTCATTGATTGCGGCCATCTACAAATAGAGATGAGAAAGAAGATTAGAATAGGTTTACGAGATGAAAATAAACAAAGTGTAAAATTCTTAATGATGTTGAATTTTCCTAGTGGTTTTTTTAATCTAATCCATCTTAGGGTCACAAACCTACAGGAAACACAGTGCTCTGATCCCTTTGTAAGATCTCACCCAATAAGGTAGAGATACCTGTGATTGCAGTGCTAGTCTCTGGATCGAATTGCTAGCACCCACAGTTTAAGATGAAGTACACATATACAAAGATCATTATTACATCGAAATTCCAGGAGTACAATAGTTCTTACAACTCCCTTAGCCTAGGGCTAACTTATAAAGAGTTCTCATTACATAGCATATAAATAAAGTCTTCATCTTCATGTGCCACAGGCAAACATTTTGAGTGTAGACTCATAACCCTACTCACCATCAGAGTAACCTCCAACATGATAAGTTACAGCCACAAGGGGTCAATACAGTTGGAATTGTATTGGCAAGTGATACCATAGTTATATAGTAGAGACTAACAACTACATGTATTTGGCTAAGTGTGGATCAAGCTGGCTGTGCACAAGTGAGTTTTATCCTACTAGTTTGAAAATACTAAGTTTTTCTTTACAAAACACTAAGGAACCACCAATAGACATTGGTGAACCTCTACCCTTGTTCACCCACAATTTTTAACTTAGAGAAATTGGGATGAGGAGATTCTTGGACCGTTTCAATATCTTTGATGCTCAAAATTATCCATAACCGGGGACACGGCTAAGTACTTAGGTTTACCCTCTCGAGAGGTGGTGCAGTTTCCCCACAAGACTCGACATGCATCGAGATGAGACTTTTCAGAAGCAATCCCTCAGACCACCATGTACGCGTTCCATCCTATCAACTCTACCACCATTTGTCCATCTAGCTGAGT
Source organism: Avena longiglumis (assembly GCA_030063025.1). Classification (NCBI taxonomy): domain Eukaryota; kingdom Viridiplantae; phylum Streptophyta; class Magnoliopsida; order Poales; family Poaceae; genus Avena; species Avena longiglumis. Next base: position 182,430,004 of record CP125974.1, on the reverse strand, counting down.
TCTTGCAACTTAGTTGGTAAAGGCAGAGCCCATATGCCATGTGGTTGCACTGGAAGCTTCGCAACACAAAACATCTCAAATCTCTCTTTGTTCCTGGGTGGCCATCCACAAGTGTGATACATAGGGTAAACCATAGAAATGGGCCCTGTGTAACCACTCAACACAAACCATACAAGTCCCATTCCACCCCGGTGTTTCATTAACAAGGTTGTTTTCTTAGTCCAAAAACACATAGGCATAAATTTTCCATAATATCATAACATGAATTTTCCACCCACTAATTCTAATAGCAAGTCTAAGCATTATAGCATACAATGTCTCCTAACTTAGGAAAATTGTACCAAGATATAATCTATAGGATCTTCCATAGAATAGCAATATATTTGAAAACTATCATGCAAGTTCTACCAAAATAGTACTAATGCAATAGGTAAAATATTAGGACATAAGATGAAATATCACTTGCCTTGGTAGCTAGGGGAATAGGTACAATCCTCACAATCATACACTTCACAATCCACAAATTCTACACAAAAAAAACAAACAACAAAATATAAACAGTTCAATATATCACTCAAAAATAACATGAATGCATGTAAATATGCAATGAGGTGCATAACACATTTTTAAAACCAAACTTTACAGTACATAAGATAAAGTATACAATTTAAAGTCTAAAGATCATAAAACCACCTAAAAATAATATACAAAATAATTTTTATAGCAAAAATAGCCCTACAAATGTCTCTGCATAAAACTCTAATTTTTCTGAATCAAATGACCAAAGTAATGCCATAGAAATAAATTTCATTTTTTTCTGAATCCATAGACACCTAATTTGTATTTTTCTGAATTACAGATCAAAAGTTGTGAATTTTACAAGTTTAATCAATTAACAAATCAAATCTGGATTTTAAATGAAAAACCCAGACACGCGGCGCAATCTGATTGGCCCATACTAGTTCGCGCGGATCACGCGCGCGCACCGTCATATCTAAGTGAGATCATGCGGCTCAGATCTACCCATACCGCTTCGCTCTGGCTTCTAATCTCAACCGCTGGATCTAGATCCAGCGGATCTAATCACACTGGCCAAAGATGGGCGGCGCAAATGACGAGCACGGCGGCGACACGTCGGGTGACGGTGCTCCAGCGAGGCTAGGGGGTGAAGGGGGTGGCTTAGGGGGTTACCAGGGTCACGGCGATGAGGTGAACGCAGTGGTGGTTGCAGACGAAGGAAGGGCACATAGACACAACGAGGATTGCTCGTCAGAGTTGAGCTTGTCGTTAGGAACTTGCTATCGTTGACGGAGGCGAGGCTCTGGTGCGTAAGAAGGCAAACGACGAGTGTCAGAATAAGTTCAAGAAGATTGCGAACACAACATCATGAACCAGAGGCCAAGGGGGCATAGTGGCTCACCGGAATTTGGTCGACGAGCTCGTCGGAGTTGCGGCGGTTTAAGGTGAAATGCACAAAGCCTGGCGGCGCTCAGAGGTTTTGGTGTTGGGAGAAATGGAGCGGAGATCGAGAGGGTTAAGTAACAGGGGCTAGGGAGGGAATTACACAGTGAATCAATCATAATTAAACGAATTGAAGCAGGGGAGAAACGACAGTGGCAGAGCAGGTCATCGCGGCGTTGATTGAGGACGAATGGGTGACGTGGAGGTGGGGTCCACTTGTCAGCGAGGGGATGCGGCGCGGCGCGGTGAGAAATAGAGGGGGAGAGGGGAAAACCAGGGTGGGCTGCTGGGATGCTTACTGGGCGCGTAGGTTAGCTGGTTGTCTTCTTTGTTTTTGCTCTTAGTCTTTTTCTTTTTCTGTTTTGATTTTCTAAATAAGATTTGAACTATCAAAACAAATCCAAATCAAACCAAATTTTCACCAAATTTTTTTGGGTTGATTCTAGTGTTTAAAAGTGTTCTAAACACAACAAAACACTCCAAAACATTTTGGGGGTATTAAAATAAAATAGAAACAAAAGATCTACCCTTTCATATAAAAGGGGTTTAAAAAATAGGGTTTTGCTAGTGTTTTTAAGTTGAAATTTTTTATGCAATACACACATGCCCTGATGGTATGAATGCAATGATGAAGTTTTTGATTTGATGAAAATTGGGATGTTACACCCATTCACTATCGCACGTATACCAGCCGCATCTTCCTCCCCTCCTATCGACGTACGGCGGCGCAGTTCTAAGCGTGGCAGTCTGAACGACGGGCGGCGACGCGGACCTAAGCTTGGCGGTCCGAACGGCGTGCGCCGGCGCGGACCTAAGCATTGGGGTCGGAACAGCGTGCGGTGCCGTGGATCTAAGCCTGGCGATCGGAACGGCGTGCGGTGGCGCGGACCTAAGAGTGGGGGTTGTAACGGCTTGTGGTGGCGCGGATCCAAGCATGGCGGTTGGAACGGCATGCGATAGTGAAGATCTAAGCGTCTGAAATTTCTGTCTCTGTCCGTCTCACTCCTGTTCACCTCCTCATATACCGTTGCTGATTAAAGACACCGAGGCGGCGGCGGTGCCGACAGTGGTTATCGATGCGGCGATGATTGAAGCCATCATTCGCAACATCACCGCGACGGTGCAGATCAAGCCCCGTGAACCGATTTGAATAAATTTGATACTCCCTATTAGTTGACTTGGATTCATCTAGATATGAAATGTATCTAATCAAGTTTTACTGCTAATATGGGTCAGAGGGATTATGTATTTGAGCCGTGAGACCGGTGGATATGCTCTAAAGCCGATTCATAAGTAGCAGTACTTGCTTTGACAATTTCTGGTGAGCTTGTATTAGTTGATTTAGATTTGTCTAGATTCGATTGTACCTAGACATGAATTAGTATTAGATTCATCCGTATCTTGACGAATTTGAGTCAACTAAATTGGATCGGAGGGAGTAGTACTTTCTTTGACAGATCGCCTCTATGGTAAGCTAGATCCAATGGCAAGCAACTCGGACCCCGCAATGGCATTTGGCACGCCAACTATGGGAAGTTAGATCCAATGGCAAGAAATTCGGTCCCTGCAATGCATTCTCATGACAACTTTGGGACCGCAAAGTGACTAAATTTGCAGGAACTCACAACCATCCATCGAATAAAAATTCTACTATATAAATTAGCTATCAATTCAACTAATCATTACATGTTCCACCTTCACCACAACCCCATAGTGTAAGTGTTAGGATGGGGATGACAACTACTAAAACTGACCACATGAATCTACTATTCTCCTCCCCCTTCACTTGAAGTTCATGTTTTAGATTTTCTACCACTTGATCAGATACGGCAAGATCAGCCTCAATGTCAACTTCTCTTTGGGAATAAGCTCTGAGTTCTTCTTTCCATCCTCGACAGTATGCTTCAATTCAAATATCAATAGGTTTTTACGAGCCAATTCATCTCCTCCAAATCCATCCTCTGGCTAGACCACTGGGTTGATTCATCTTGGTATGCAATATACCATGGATCATCGGCCTGCATCACACACTATAACAATCCCAAAACAAACCCAATTAAAATCAGTCTGATAAGCTAGGGTGGCACTTCAAATTCAACGGTAATACAAAGAGAAGGAGCTACCTGCACTTCCGACATGGTTGGAGAAGGAGAACGTGGTCACGACATGATCAAATCCCTACCCTCGCCGGTGTACCCGCTATGACCAGACATTGGAGACTAATTTACCCCTGCAATATCGAGGAAATTACGGGAACCGGATCGATTAGAGTGGAGGGAGCAGGAGCGAAGGTCTTACCAAGAACTACTAGCAATTGCTGCGACCGTGCATCGAGCTATGGCGGCAGAACAAAATCCCGGTCATCGTGGGTGGCAGACCTACCTGCGGTCAGTACCGCCTCAACATACAATGCATGCAGACGAAATAGGTGCTGGAGCCGTGGTTGAGGTGCAGAGCGACAGTCCGTCTGACACCACCGTAGGACGGAGCCGCCGACGCACCGACGATGGCTTCTCTGACCGCCGGCGGGGTAGGAGCTGCTCGGGGCTGGGGGCTGGGAGTGAAGATGGGAGACAGCTGACCTCACGTGTGTCATACACGACCCCACCTATCAATGTTTGGGGGAGTAGCTACTCCGGGATTTTTGCATATTTGCCAATTTTGCATATCTACCAAACTTTTTCTTTGAAATTTGCATATTTGGCACATGACCACCACATGTCAGCGACACACAAAATGGCAAATATGCTAGTTGCAATCTAAACATGGCAAATATGCAAATCTCTCTCCAGCCACACATCATGACCCCATCGCTTATTGGCTTCGACAGCCCCACATGACGACCCCACCGTTCATTGGCTTCGATGGCCCCACAGGACGAACCTTTTCTTTGAAATTTGTATATTTGCCACATGACCACCACATGTCAGCGACACACAAAATGGAAAATATGCAAGTTGCAATATAAAAAATGGCAAATATGCAAATCCCCCCTCTAGCCACACATCACGGCCCAATCGGACATTGGCTTCGACTACCCCACATGACGGCCCCATCGTTCATTGGCTTCGATGGCCCCACAGGATGAACTTTTTCTTTGAAATTTGCATATTTTCCACATGACCACCACATGTCAGCCACACACAAAATGGCAAATATGTAAGCTTCAATGTAAAACATGGCGAATATGCAAATCCCCTCTCCAGCTCCACATCAGGGCCCCATTAGTCATTGGCTTCAACAACCCCACATGACGGCCCCACCGTTCATTGGCTTCGATGGCCCCAGGGAACGAACCTTTTTTTGAAATTTGCATATTTGCCACATGACCACCACAGGCCAGCGACACACAAAATTACAAATATACAAGTTGCAACGTAAAACGTGGCAAATATGCAAATACCCCCTCTAGCTCCACATCACGGTCCCATCAGTCATTGGCTTCGACGGCCCCATGTGACGGCCCCGTCGTTCATTGGCTTCGATGGCCCCATGGAACGAACCTTTTCTTTGAAATTTGCATATTTTCCACATGACCACCACATCTCAACGACACACAAAATGGAAAATATGCAAGTTGCAACGTAAAACATGGCGAATATGAAATCCCCCCTCCAGCTCCACATCACGTCCCCATCAGTCATTGGCTTCGATGTCCCCACATGATGCCCCATCGTTCATTGGCTTCGATGGCCCCACAGAACGAACATTTTATTTGAAATTTGCCACATGACCACCACATGTTAGCGACACACAAAATGGCAAATATGCAAGTTGCAACATAAAACATGGAGAATATGAAAATCCCCCTCCAGCCCCACATCATGGCCCCATCAGTCATTGGCTTCGATGGCCCCACGGAACGGTCCCATTTTTCATTGCCTGCACCGGCCACCCAATTAGGAAAAAATCGTCCCACAAGGTAGTGATAGAAGGATGGTGGGTACGACGTGTAACCAGGCCCCCACCCGTCAGCACGTATCGGCCACGGCAGGACCCGCCCCAACGTGGCCCCACCGGTCAGGCATGTAACAGTCGACGCCTCATAACATAATGCTCAACGACCGACCTGTCCCAACGCGGTCCCACCAGTCAGCATGTAACGGTCAAGCCTTTGACCTAGCGGCATCCCTCCGTCCGAGCGCATGTGAGTGCCTGCGAGGGTTTCTTAACATGGCGAGGGGAAACGTGAGGAAAAGTTAGCGGTTGGGGAAAACTAAGTACAACTAACGAACCAGGGGTACGAAAATAGAAATCCCTAGCTTCAAATATCCAGCCACCTAGATCCGAGTCAAGTTGTACTTGGCTTGGATCTTGTAGGTTTAGCTTCGAATACCCGACCACCTAGATCCGAGTCAAGTTGTACTTGGCTTGGATCTTGTAGGTTTAGCTTCGAATACCCGGCCACCTAGATCCGAGTCAAGTTTTTGGCTTGGATATTGTAGGTCTAGCTTCGAATACCTAGCCATGTAGATCCGAGTCAAGTTTTACTTGGCTTGGATCTTGTAGGTTCAGCTTCAAATATCCAGCCACCTAGATCCGAGTCAAGTTGTACTTGGCTTGGATCTTGCTGTTTCGAATATTTCTCTCCTATATAATGCTCTATGATTCCAGGTTGCTCATAATCGGCGCACTGCTGAGTTCCAAAAACTGCTCTTTGCTCGTAGGAAGCTACAGGTCAAGTATGATCAATTGGTGCCTATTCTGAAGAAAACGGGTGAGTTAGTTGTTGTTTATTTAAAATTCTTGTCCGGGTCTTTGTTTCTGAGTCGACTTATGATTCGTCTTTGTACAGGTGCTATCGAGACCCAGAACACTGCATTGAAGAAAAAGGTTGCCGATCTGCAAGGTGAGTCAGCAATGTTCTTTGTACCCATTTTCCTCCTCTCCTGAACCTTTGCGGAATATCTTATAGCATTTTTCACTCGGCTCAGCCGAATTACAAAGTCTTGCAGCATCGCATCTAGAGTGTATTGCCATGCCTGATATGATGCTGCATTTTCTAGAACAAGGAGGAGCTCATTCGGTGCAGTTGAAGAAGAAAGACGATGAGATATCTCGGCTTCATGCCGAGGTTAATTCCTTGAAGCTGGCCCAGAAAAGCGAGTTGGAGAAGATTGACCAAGAATTCTCCATAGAGAAAAATCGGCTAACTCTCCAGCTCCAGAAGAACAAGGAAATCCTCGATGCGCCCGATTCAAATAATAAGTCTATGACGGATGAGATTACTCAGTTTGAGAAGAAAAGAGTCGGCTGGTCTGACGATATTCAAAATATGTTACGATATATCCATCGTAAGTCCTCTTTTTTTACTTTGTTTCCATTGGCCGAGTTATTCTTGCCCATTGCTTGTCTTGACTTGTGTTAAGCTTTGTATTATAGATCATTTTCCAGAATCTGAACCTGTGAGTACCAAGGCCTTAATCAACTTTTGGGCCCGCCGAGGTGTCCCCAATAATCCGGTTCAAGAGTATTCTATTGAGGATTTCTTGATTGCTGTTGCTGCTGCCACTGAACCGATGAAGATCATGGGCAAAGATTTAGTGAATGCAGCCATCCGAGCCTTCAATGTGCTCTGGCCAAATGAGCCGAAGATTACCAAAGTTGAAGTGCTTGTGGAAAAACTGGTGGATTCCCAAACCCATTGGAATCTTTGGAGAGAATTCGTAGGACGAGCCGGGGCCAAAGTTAACCACTAGACCACTTTGAGTGTTCCTAGTCCAAGTTTTCTAACAAAAACAAATCCAATTCTTTTCACCCCTTGCTAGAACAAGTAAAAGTGAACCCAAGCCCACTTTAAAAACCAACAGAAACAAAGTCCAAATCTATTTAAAGGACAATTCAAAATTGAATCCTTAATAGGTACTAAGATCACCATTTCTCAAATACCAACAAAACCAGTTCACCTTGACAAACCCAAGCAACCGGAGACTACCAAGCATGTGACCCGAGAACTCACCAAAATTCATCCAAAAATTCAAATCTAAATTTCATGCGGCCATTTCATCAAACACTTGGTGAGCACAGATCAAACTGCCTAACTTTCACTATTCATGATCAATGCCTTTGCGGTGACTCAGCATGCCACTGCATGATGTAGTATACTATAGTTTTTGACATAACACCAATGAAACACCGTTCACTAGTATTACATCCCTCAAAGTGGTATAACAGAAACACAACAGGTCCAATACATGGCTAAAGGTTACAACTCACTCTATACACAAGATCCATAGAACATTCTAGGTTAAAGAGAGAGAAAGAAACTTCTTATAAAGAAGAATCAGAAATAAACAACTACAATGCTATCATATTATTTAGAGTAGTATGCTAAATAATGGTCTGGCATTGATTCTATTGCAATATTCTACAGAAATAGGTTCTATGGTTAGAGATTATATTCCTATCTAATCAGTAACTTCGTCTTCACTTTAGTTGATGTATATGTTAACTTTCTTGACTTCATTGAAGAACTTTAGCTTTGGTTGAGGATTCCTGGAGCATAACTTGATGTAGATGTCATCTGTATTGGCTTCAGAATCTAGCAAGGGTTAAGAAGATAATTTGAGTACGAGCGTACTCAGCAAGTTCACTAGGAAAGGAGTGTTTGATGCACTATATCTACAGCCACAGACCATAGATCGTAGGCAATGCAAGTTTTTGTAAACATTTCTTTAAAGATTGCTTTTATTCTGAAAAGCTATGTCCGCCAGCCTTCACGGGTTTACCAGAACTTTTATGGAGTTCCTTTCCCGTCGCGTTCGCAGCTCCTTCCCGGAACAGGGAGTACCAAGTTACAGTTCTTACACTCTGCAGAGGTGCGTTACTTTACCCATGAGAGATCAACTCTTTGTTGCACAACCAGGCAGCTTATTCCCGTCCACAATTCCATGATGTGGGGCCCAGAAGATGATCCAAGCCAATCACTTACCCCTTCGCGACCTCGCATGCCTCCTTGGTGTACACCATGCCCACATATTGAATTATGGCAATGGTTTGTACAGACCGTTAGATGCCAGAACTATCGTGGGATGTTGAGGGCTCCCACCCATATGATGCATATCCTCTATGAATTACCAATTAATATGCACGCTACAAGGATAACAACCACGACCTGCACATCCGGCTACATGCGAGAGGAAGAAGATACAACTGACTTCTCTATCCCATTCCAAATCTCATGGTTAACGTGTTATATATGGCGCAATAATCACTGGCGAAATTGGTTGTTAAGTCCTAGATAGTATGTTCCTTTACCACCGGAACTTTTCATAGTAGGTTATTACCTCATGGTAAATAACCTATAATCACATTATTATGAAAATAGTGTTTTCGGATCTTTTTCAAATGCAGGTGATGTCAACATTGGATTTGTAAAATACTTTATAGAAAATAATCAAAGGACAGGAGCAAGTGTGAACTTGCCTTTTGTGATTGCAAGATTATGTACTCACGGTCTTCAAGACAATATAAAAGATCCAATATCTGAAATTAGCATCATTGGTCCGATGAGGACTAATGTTTAAAGAGGCAAAATGCTTTTATGCATAAGTAATGTGATGCATTTTATAGACGTGAATCCCGGGGATAACGTTGTTCTAGGGTTTGGATACTAGAAATGATGTGTTTGGAATGTGTTGTACTTTTAGTTAAGTTTCACACTTGTGCTTCTTGTTAAGGCTTGTGAGTGTGTGAAACAACATGTAATTATAATAACATAAAACAATGAGATACACACCGACGTGAAATGTTATTCAAGATGGCGTACATTATAATTGTTTATCTTTCAATTTTATTTTATAAGTAATAGCCTTAATAAGGAACTTAAGTGTTTTTATGAAGGGAATATGCCCGAGAGGCAATAATAAAGTGGTTATTATCGTATTCCTTATTTATGATAAATGTTTATTTTACATGCTATAATTGTATTAATACGGAAACGTTAATACATGTGTGTTTAATAAACAAAAGAAAGTTCCTAGTTATGCCTCTCTTATAAACTAGCTCGTTGATTAACAAGATGATCAAGGTTTCCTGATCATGGACATTGGATGTTGTTAATAACGGGGTCACAACATTAGTGTAATGGTGTGATGAACATTCATCCGAAGTATAGCATTACGATCAAAGTCATTGAGTTTATATTGCTATAACAACTTACGAAGTGATCCTAATCCTTAGACCATGAGATCATGTCAATTACTAACACCTAAGAGTTTCTTGATAACATCAAACGTCACACCGTAATGTGGTGATTATAAAGATGGATTCAGAACTACTAAAGTGTTATGTTGAGGCCCATGGATCGAGAGTGGAATTTGTTCATCCCGATGACGGATAGATATGCTCTGGGCCCTCTCGGTGATATCACATTGATTAGCTTGCAAGCAAGTGATTTGATCACTAGAATGTTATATCACGGAACGAGAAAAGAGTGCATGTCGAACGAGATCAAACTAGGTATGGAGATACCGATGATCGAATCTCGGACATGTAATATATCGCGAAACAAAGGATTAAGATACTAGCGTAAAGGTTCCGACGATCACAAGAAAGTCATCGTTGAATGTGTGGAGTCATTATGGGTCTCAGATCCCGCTTCGATTATTGATCCGAGAGGGTCTCGATAATGTCCGCATTATTCACGAACCGCGGTGACACACTTAAGAGACACCGACATCCATTTGGAGCAAAAGTTTCATGCCGAAAAGAAAAGGAAAGCGCAGGAATTTATTTCACTAGACACCAAACTGCTTGCTGAAATTGCTCAAACGTTTCGCATGTGAAATGGAATACTAGCAAGGATTTTATGAATGTTTGTTAATTAAAGTAATTAACAAAATTCTGAATAAATAAATAAAAGAGTTTTATTTAATGAGAGCTTGCATTAAATTTGGTGGAAATTTAATGCATGTGAGTGGATTTATGAGTGGATGCTTTTTAATGGGAGTGGAGGCTTTTCATTTTGAGTGGGAGCTCCACCCACATGAATGTGGAAGAGGTGGGGCAGCCCCATGGCTGGGCGCCATGCCCCTTGGGTGCCCCCTCTCCCTATAAAAGGCCCCCTCCTCCTCTCACATCACACCTCCTCGTGAAGGATCTCTCTCCCTCTAGAATTTATCCCCATGGTCTCGGACTAGCGAGATACATGTTCCCGTGGCTTTTCGGCAAGAAAGAGTTGTGCTTCCGCTGCATCGCTGGAGCGAGGAGGCGGAGGTTGCCTGCCTCGAACGTGTGTAAAGCACGGATGCGCATTGCTGTTTTGCGCTAGGACTTCCTCGATCTTGAGATCGGCAAGAGATCGTCTACATCAACCACGAGTTTGGACTCGTTAAGCTTTGTTGGTCTTCAAGGGTATGTTCTCTACGGATATACATCCGCCCGTTGTTTGTATCTAGTAGACAAATATTGGTACATAGTTGTTCCCATCAGAAAATTTTTGTTTTCTATCTGCGAACCCTTCAAAGGTATCGAGCGGATCTATGCGTAGATACTTTGCACGGGTAGTACACATATGAGTATGTGGGCGATGATGATCATTTTATTTCTTCTTAGTTGTACTTTGGATATTGGTGGCATAGTGGGATGAAGCGGCCCGGACAAACTTTACATGTCCTCGCACATGAGACCTGTTCCACGCTTGACATGCAACTAGTTTTGCATAAGTGGCTAGCGGGTGTCTGTCTCTCCTACTATAGTCAATATCTAATTTGCAACGAGTTGTCAACAATTTGGTTATCCTCGTTGTGGTTCATGATCGTAGGTAAGAACGGTTCTATCTTCGAAAGCCCTAAGCCACGTAAAATTTGCAATGGATAAATTAGAGGCGTCTAGTTTAGATTGTTGCTGGGCTAGTGTTATGATATGGTGATGTTGTAAGTAGAAGTATGAGATGATACTCTTACAACATACATAACGTTTAAACTCCATAGACCTTGGATTTACACATAAAGGTATGATAGTGATCATACCACGGTGCACATGATAGAGATCATATGCGAGAACCATATCATTCCACTAATAAACATGTGATGTTTGATAGCATCTTATATTGCTTGTTTGGCGTTTTTATTAGCATAATAAGATGATCCCTCATTTAGATATCAAGATAAAAATGTGTTCTTCCTTAAGTATGCACCGACAATGTTTCGTCGCTTCAAGACATCACGTGATGATCGGGTGTACTTGAATCCACGAGCATATCTCGGGTGTAAGACAGTTACACACACGAATACTAAGGTTCTTACTTGGCGAGCCTAGCATGTACAGACATGGCCTCGGAACACGGACCGAAAGGTTAAGCATGAGTCATATGTTTTGATATGATGACCATATGAATGCTCGCCTTTGAAGCTACGCCGACTCACGTGATGATCGGACTTGGTGTAGTAGATTTGGTTCATGTAATCACCAAAAGGACACGAGGGATGTCGTTTTTGAGTGGGAGTTCATTTCTAATTTGGATTAGTAGAACTCAATTTATCATAAATTAAATCAAAGTGAATTTGCATAATTTGTTGTAGTCATTGGCATTCGTTCACCACCTTATGCATAGTTGTAATTGAGATAATAGAACTATAGAATTCTGGATATTTACTTTCTTTAACTGGTATCGTATTGTGTTGAGTGTCAATCAAAGTTTAAAGTCCTATTGCAAACTTTCAGCAAACTCTATTTACTCCGTGAAATTTAATAATTGGTATTAAATCGAGAGTAACAATTCCAGCGTTAGTATCTTAAGTATCATGTTTGCCTCCATGATTCTTGATTTAAACATCAAGTTTATCTAGGAGCTGAAAGAATTGTTTCAGAAACCATCATGTGTGGCAGATATAACGATATCTGAAACAATGTTTGTTGCAATATGATAGAATTTAATATATGTTCTCATATTGGATGAGAATTTACAAAGGTTGGAGATGCTAGACATCCTAATCATCCAAAAGGGTTTTGGAAAGTAATGTTATACTCACGATTCGCCTTTATAAGCTACAGTAGCTTGATCGTGAAAGTCGTCATGATAAGGGTGAATAGAAGATGTATGTAAAGTGTTTACTACACTAAAAGATTACTAAAGAATGGATTTTGAAAGAATACCGATCATTTTGATGATGGTGATCTACTTCAAAGTGCAAGTCGAAAGGTATTATTATTTGAATATACACGCTTTGGACTATGTGTCATGTGTATGGCGCCACTGTTGATGTTGATAGTTTCTTTTAAAAAGGAAAAGGAAATGCTGAAAGAGAATCTATAAAATATATTTGGCAGAGAAGAAAAGATTGGAAATATCCAATTTAGGTATATATATGATATACATGTTATGGTTGTATTCTTTGCTTGTTAAACAATGTGGTTCTTGGGTATTGGATACCGAATTGGTTGGTATGAAATTTCATACGGAATGACGCAATTCATGAACCACAATGGCCTAAGTAACTAGCAAGAGAATATGTGATGATGTTCATCGAAAACAAACAAACCGTTGTTTGTATTTCTCGTTGACATCAAAGCTTGACTTCAAGATTTGTTTTAATAATTGTTATTTGAATCAGGTATTATAAGAACAAAGGTTGTTCAAATAATTACCGTATTCCATATAAGATGGATGATTTACAAATCTAGTTGAAGAAATCACATCCATAAATCCTAATGCTAAAATGTTGCAAGACAAATGATTGAAAAATCACTTATGAAGTGACATCGCTGTTTAAATTATATTGGAAAGAAAACATGAAGAATCTCCATATTCATGGATTTTTGGAGTCTTTGATTTGATCAAGTGACGCTTGTGAGACTTTCCTCGGGATAATTAAAACTTCGTTCAAAGGCCAAAGAAGAACGAACGACTAAAATATTGGAATTTATACATATCGATGTATGTAGTCCATTATGTGCATTAAGTTTATGGGTTTCAACTTCATATGCTTTCTCCGGTTTTTTGAGTGAATATTCACTTAATGAGAAAGAAGTATGAAATATTTGAAAAACGTTTTCAAAGATTTTCAAGATGAAGTGAAAAATCATTGTAACAAGAAAAATAAATGGTTTATGATTTTATCATAAGGGATTTATTTGAGTTACAAGTGTAACAAGAAAAATAAATGAATTATGATTTTATCATAAAAGGGATTTATTTGAGTTACAAGTTTAGCAACACACCTAGATTTACATCTCCCGAAACACCATAGGAATATGGAGTGTTTGAGATTTGTAATGAAACCTTGTTTGACATGGTTGGATCAAAGGTGTTATTTATAAAACTGCCATTATGTTTTAAAAGATTAAAGCTTTAGAGACTACTGCTTTTACACTGAAAAGAGCTCCATCTAGATCCGTTGAAATGACACCATGGAAGTTATGGTTTGGGGTAAAACCCAAGTTGTCATTTCTTAAATTTTGGTATGCTAAACATAAGTAAGATGTTTACAACCGAATTCGGATGAGCATGTCTTTGTAGGTTATTTTCCGAATAACAATTGGTTATTCCTCCATAACACCGAGGACAAAAGGGTTTGTCGCTTGAAATGTGAAGTTTCTTGAAGAAGGAATTTTTCATAAATGTTAAGTGGGAGGACAATAGAACTTTGATAAGGTTAATGAACCTTAGCTAAATGTGCTGAGTTGCGCAGCGCCGGAAATGGTTCTGGAGGCTGCCATAATGCTCATAGCTTATGTGCCTCAAAGGTTGTGGTCACGGAGATCTAAGTTCCTATTGAACCAAGTAGGTCGGTTAAACAATCAAATGCTAAGATTTGAGAGTAAATCATTATTGTTTGACAATGATGAACCGAATACATACAAAGAAGCGATGATGGGCCCTGACTCCGTCAAATGGCTTGAAGCCATAAAATCCGTGATAGTTCCATACACGAGAAATCAAGTTTTGAACTTGGAAGACCCTCCTGAAAGGTATAAAAACCTATCGGTCGTATTTGGATCTATAAAGAAACAGACATGGATGTCTCACATCTATGAAATATTCGACATGTTGTAAAGTATTTTATGACAATGTCCAAGGAGTTGACTATGACAAGATTTGATCTTTCATAGCGATATTTAGTCTGGACGGATTAAAGTAGCAACCACTACATATAATTTGGTATATGGTAGATGAATAAAGAAAAAAAAGTTCTTCTAATAGAATGGTTACCTAGGACGTGTACATGACACGATCCAAAGGGTTTTGTTAATTCAAAGGATGCTAAAAAGGGCATGCAAACTTCAATGGTTGAAGTAAGCATCGCGGAGTTGGAATCTTCACCATGATGAAAATGAGTTTTCATCAGGAGACGATGAAGATGCTTGCATTTGCAAGAAATTAAGTGGGAGCGCTAAGACATATTTCTAATACATTATGTGGAGGACATCTTGTTGATTAGAAATGATGTATATTTTATTGACAATGGTTAAGAATTTCATTTCGATGAAATACTTAGGCAAAACCCGAATATTTAGCGTGAATGTCTATAGTGGATAGACTGTAACGCCAATATGGTTGTGCCAAACGTACATATATGAGATATTGAAGGAGTTCAATATAGAAATGACAAGAAACAGTTCTTGTCACATGGAAAGGAATTGAATCAAGATTCAAGTGTATCGACACTTGATAAGTGAAACAAGATTCAAGTGTTTTGACACTTGATGAGTGAAATCACAAGAATGTTTTGATCAATCATACCATGATATGTACACATCCAGATATGTCCTATGCTCTAAGTGTTATGAGCATATACCAGAATGAATCATAAAATGATCATTGGACTATAGTAAGGATATTCTTATGATCTTTTGGAAGAACTAAGAATATATTTGTGTAGAGGTGACAAACAATTACAAATAGTTCATTGTAAAGCGTTACATTGATACTAGTTTTGTCACAAGATACAAATTAAGTTTATCTCAATTTAAAACTATGGGTGGCACAATGTAATGGAAAGGAGATTCCATGATGGATTTGGAAGAGTTCCAAAATTAAGACATTGTGACGAATACTACAACAAAAGGCTAAGTATATGACTGCTATAGTAGCAAAGAAAGGAGGAATTTGTGTCAAGTAGTTTGTTATCAAACTAAGGTGTGGGTCGCAACGGGCTAACACTAAAGATATATTGTATGACAATAGTATCGACGTGTTTTAACCCCAAGGAACTAAAGGTCTCACCGAAAGACCAAATTTATACAATGCCATCTCATTGGAGAATGAGTGATGCGTGAAGACGCAAAGACATGAATACACACGGACCTGAAGCGTCAGCTCCGTAGATTATGTTAACCACTTGCAATTGTGTATATGGAACACCAGAAAGCCATCGGTGTTCAATACACAAAGTTCTCAAACTAGATTATTGTCTCTAGTGCAAGTGGGAGATCAAGGAATATGCCCAGAGGCAATAATAAAGTGGTTATTATCGTATTCCTTATTTATGATAAATGTTTATTTTACATGCTATAATTGTATTAATACGGAAACGTTAATACATGTGTGTTTAATAAACAAAAGAAAGTTCCTAGTTATGCCTCTCTTATAAACTAGCTCGTTGATTAACAAGATGATCAAGGTTTCCTGATCATGGACATTGGATGTTGTTAATAACGGGGTCACAACATTAGTGTAATGGTGTGATGAACATTCATCCGAAGTATAGCATTACGATCAAAGTCATTGAGTTTATATTGCTATAACAACTTACGAAGTGATCCTAATCCTTAGACCATGATATCATGTCAATCACTAACACCGAAAGAGTTTCTTGATAACATCAAACGTCACACCGTAACAGGGTGATTATAAAGATGGATTCAGAACTACTAAAGTGTTATGTTGAGGCCCATGGATCGAGAGTGGAATTTGTTCATCCCGATGACGGATAGATATGCTCTGGGCCCTCTCGGTGATATCACATTGATTAGCTTGCAAGTGATTTGATCACTAGAATGTTATATCACGAACGAGAAAGAGTGCATGTCGATAACGAGATCAAACTAGGTATGGAGATACCGATGATCGAATCTCGACATGTAATATATCGCGAAACAAAAGGATTAAGATACTAGCGTAAAGGTTCCACGATCACAAGAAAGTCATCGTTGAATGTGGGAGTCGATGGGTCTCCAGATCCCGCTTCGATTATTGATCCGAGAGGGTCTCGATAATGTCCGCATTATTCACGAACCGTGCGGTGACACACTTAAGAGACACCGACATCCATTTGGAGCAAAAGTTTCATGCCGAAAAGAAAAGGAAAGCGAGGAATTTATTTCACTAGACAATCAAACTGCTTTAGGTTGAAATTGTCAAACTGGTTCGCATGTGAAATGGAATACTAGCAAGGGGTTTTATGTGAATGTTTGTTAATTAAAGTAATTAACAAAATTCTGAATAAATAAATAAAAGAGTTTTATTTAAATGAGAGCTTGCATTAAATTTGGTGGAAATTTAATGCATGTGAGTGGATTTTTGAGTGGAGGCTTTTTAATGGGAGTGGAGGCTTTTCATTTTGAGTGGGAGCTCCACCCACATGAATGTGGAAGAGGTGGGGGCAGCCCCCATGGCTGGGCGCCATGCCCCTTGGGTGCCCCCCCCCTCTCCTCCTCTCACACCACACCTCCTCGTGAAGGATCTCTCTCCCCCTCTAGAATTTATCCCCCATGGTCTCGGACTAGCGAGATACATGTTCCCGGTGGCTTTTCGGCAAGAAAGAGTTGTGCTTCCGCTGCATCGCTGGAGCGAGGAGGCGGAGGTTGCTCGGTGCCTCGAACGTGTGTGCGAGCACGGATGCGCTGCTGTTTTGCGGCGCTAGGACTTCCTCTCGATCTTGAGATCGGCAAGAGATCGTCTACATCAACCACGAGTTTGGACTCGTTAAGCTTTGTCGGTCTTCAAGGGTATGTTCTCTACGGACATACATCCGCCCGTTGTTTGTATCTAGTAGATAGATCTTGGTACATAGTTGTTCCCATCGTAGGAAAATTTTTGTTTTCTATGCTGCGAACCCTTCATTTTAATCCTAAGTATACAAGTGAAGTATAAAGTAATGTGATTATGATTAATTGTCATATGTGGACTTAAGTGGAAAAACGAATAACTTTTGAAGAAAAGATTCCTTTTCTAAGGTCTAAAAAATCTTTGTGGTTAATCAAATGTGGTCAAGGTTGTTTATGGTTGCTTGAATAGTTTGGACTTGAGATGCTTTATGACTTAAATATAACAGACCAAAGTTAACTATAAAACATATAACAATGTTTTTAGTATTATATTTAGAGTCTTATAGACTAAAGTTAACTTTAAAACATAGATGGTTTGAAACTGTAATGCTTATGATATTTGTACCTTGTGTACCTAGTAATGTTTCCTTAAGGTTACTTAATAATGGTTATACTTTTACTTGGTGTAGTGGTTTCTTGATTTTATAATGGAATAGTATCATTTACCTTTTTATAAATGAGTGGTTATAGTTTATAAACAAAGAAATAATATTACTTAACTACTTATGGACTTACTATAGTGTTGTGATAGTTCTGTAATCTGGTGGTTGAAGTATATGGAAAAGATTGGATTTAGTCACAAATTATTCTTGGGGATTTTATATTGGATAAGAATCCTTTTGGAAAATAATCTACACTTATGGTTGAAATATAATTCAATAAAATAGAAATTATAAAGTTTTGAACCATTATAACTTAATAATATTAATATTTAAGACTAATACTATTTATTAGACTTAATTGACTAATTTTAGAAATATTAAAAAAATTTATTTACCCTTATATGAATTATTAACTAAGGAAATAGGTTTAAATTCAAATTACTAGAGTATTAAGTTTTTATTTACTTTAAAATTGGAATATTATATTTTTAACAAGTAGACATTATTTTTGTGATCATTTTGATATATTAAATTTAATTTTGTGATTTATAATTTTTATAAGATTTATTACTTTATAAATACTTAATAAATAACAATTATTTAATTAAGTGAAATAATAATGTATGATTATAAATTTGAATTATAGTTCTTATTTATCTAAGATTTTTTATATTTTATTTATATTTTTAATATTTACCATTATTAAAATATAAATTATCAAAGTTTCATTACTTATAAGATCTTTGTTCAATAATAATTATTTGAATAACTATTACAATAATGTTTGATAATAGTTTTAATTGATAGATTTTATTTTTCTAAACATTTTCATATATTATACATATTTTTCTGAATTATAAAACAAAAGTTATGGATTCAATAAGATTTAATGATTTTATTTTATTTCTGGAATATTTAAATTTGGGCTTATGACATCTTATTTATTTCTTAAACAGAAAATAACTTTTTGTATCGAGGCTAACCCTACCCAAGGTCACTGACTGGTGGGCTATTGGCCACCACACATACTCCATTTTAGTAAATTCATTTGTTACCGAGCCTATTTCTACTCACGGTCATTGACAGATGGGCCCTAGGCCATGTCACCTGCCACGCGAGATAAGGACCAGGTCAAACAGGCTGACTAGGCAGAGAGTGATGTCACCTCGTCGGTGACGCACGGACGACGAAGATCCAGTGACTTCTAGCAAAGATGAAGACTATGGTTCGAATCAGTGCACTTCGGGAAGGAGAATAGCAGTGGCGCCGCTCACTTTTGGTCACCGAGCTACTCCGACGACCACCTACTGCGGCGGCCGATGGTGAACTACGGCGCTATGACGATACACGGCATGAGAATGAGATTGAAGGGCATGGGGAGATGCATACTCTCACCCTGGTTGCAGTAGCAGTGTCGGCGAGGGCAGGCGTGGTCGGAGACGAGCTCTCCGACAAGATTTCCGACGAACACCTATGGAACAAGATGATGAAATTCGCCCAACACATACTCCCCCAGTCTCTGCGTTCTTCTTAGATGGTCTACAATCTATGGCGCTTCTCCTCGTCCACTTCACGGCCTCTAGGACGAATTCTATCGACGGCGAGGCGTGGCTCCGGTGAGCTAGGGTTTCGGCCCCATTCGAAACAGAGAGAATAAGGAGGGAATGTGGATAGGGATGAGGTAGGGTGTCACGGTGGCCTTCTTATCCCCCTCTGGGATGGCGGCGGGCATCTCGACGCACGACTGACGACGACGACGGCATCGGGCGGCGACGGACTACTCCAGCGAGCTGCTTGTGACGCACGAGGAAGAAGACGGTGGACTTTTGCGAAAAAACCCCTGGCATGATTTCAAACTCAACCCACAATCCCTCTTCGGTCCCACCCGTCAGCCAGAGGAAAGAACGATATGGGCTGGCTGCTGGGCTTTTGTGGGCTGCACGTGGGCGACAAGTAAGAAGGAGGGAAGTTGGGCCACGGCCAGGAAATGTTTTTTTATTTGTTTTCCTTTTCTATTTTTTGTTTTGCTTTTCAGATTTGTATTTAATCTATAATTTGAACTTTTCTAACAAAGTTTATTTGCTAAACATTTGCAGCAACAATTAATATTGATTGAGATTTATTTTGTAAATCTTAATGATAAATATTTTCTTTTTATATATTTCTTTATTTTCTTTATATAAATCCCCTTTTAATATTTTGTAGAAGACTTTGTTATTAATCATCTTTCTAATAATAAACCATGGTTTCATGATATTTCCTTATTTGTTTATAAAATTTAATTCTAGTTAGCTATTGGTTTGGAGGAAAATTCTTATATTATGGTCCTATATAATTATTTATTGTATAAGACACAAAGGAATTAATATGGTTAATATTACTCTCATAAATTTAGGAAATATCAATGCATATATTCTATTATAATTAATTTAGGAGTTCAGGTTTTGAATTACAATTATTTACCCTAGAGTTAGGGTTCTTAATATACTTATTTCCTTTTATTGAGAAAAGTTTATGACTAAGCATATTATCTTTTTGTTTGTGATCTTTAATGATATCACCTTTTAAAATAGGAAGTTATTAACTGGAATGTCTTATGAAAAGGATTGATAGAAATAACTCCTAAGCACATATGGTTATGATAATTGGAAATGACAGAGATGTGCTTATGTGATTTGCTATAGGGAAAGTTTCCTATAAAACATTGTGAAGATAAAATGATTTATCCAACATATGAGCTGGATATTAAGCTTGATCATAGATTTAGGGTTTAAGGTTTTACTAAGAATTCTTATCTTCCCTAATTCATAATTCTGGACTTCTGATTAAGGAATTCCTTTTCTAGATATACTACTTCTTCCTATCCATCAGCATGGTTAACATGATGAGCTTTACTTCACAAGAATATTCTTATCCACCTTTTGTTCTCCTAAATCCATTTAAAAATCCAATGAGCTTGACATTAAAGCTTTCATAGTTTTCTCATATCCGTACTTGGTTATATCCACTACTCTACTGTTGATAACCTCCAACCCAACAAGTAGTTCCTTTAAACTACACTCATTCTCTTCCTTAATCATCCATCACTAATATTTCTCCAGTAGATGTATACATCAAACTACCTTTCTCTAAAGCTTACTATCCTTTAAGAGGAATAACACTACTTCCATAACTCCATGCTATACTATCTTTAGTTTAATCATACTATCTTACATTTACTTTATTCTAATAACTCATACTCCAACCTCACATTATATTAATGTGACTTGTAATGACTACTCTAGGATAACTTATCTATACTAGGGTTTCAATCATGTTCTACCCACCAATGTCACTTATATATGATATAAGTATTCAATCTTGGTGAGTAAGGCATGATCATTATAATCCTTTTATCATTTATCACTTAGGTTTCCAGTTGGCTAATCAAGGCTTCATCAATACAACTTTACAATTGTATTGAAATTATCTTCTTAGTATCTCTTATTGGATTAAGGGTTGTTATTCATGGACTATGTCCACTTCATCCAATAAAATTACTACTGGTAACTATCTTCAGGATTCATCCTTGTAATCTTCTTTACTACCATATAATTATATAATCTAAATAACTCTCTATTCATTTAGGGGTGATTTAACTCCACCAATAATCCTGTTGATCTAATTTACTTCCAACACTCCCATCCTATAGATGATATTTGAATCTCGAATTACCATATACCTTTCCTTACCTCCCTCTTTAAAGGATTTAAGTGAATGCTATGATAAGATCAAAAGGTAATAGATCAAGTATTGATAGTTTAAGAATTGGTGAATCAATAGTTGATTACTCAACATTGATGAGAAATATATATTAGAATAAGGTTCAATATAGATGACAAAGATTGATATGGAAGGATAGATATGTGGTGAATGATCTTGGCTTAGTTTCCTTCCTAACTAGAGAGTTTGGGTGAAGTGTTACCATGTTTCTTATGGTAGAAATAGAATAGGGATTGAATAGGTCAGTATTAATCATTACATACTTATTACTTTAGTTGTAATCTTAACTTGGCATTCATGAGTTCTTGTGATGAATATTATGATATGATCCCTTAAGGATCAGATATTAATCATTTAACCAATGCACTATGAGTGACATTTAATTATATTTGATATACCCTTAGATCAAATCATGTTTACCCAAATAAGGTTTTAGCAAAGGTCATATTGAAACTTATCACAGTCAACTTGATGATCTACCTCAATTCCATCAAGTTGAGAGAAGCTTCAATCACTTCGACAGGTTTTGTTCAAAAGCGCGAAAATTATTCGGATTTTCTATGCATGAATGCAATGCACACATCTGGGTTCAGCTTATTTCTAAGCTCTAATGCTAGGATGTTACAGCCTTGTTCCCCCATTGCCCCCAATTCTCTCCCCTTGTCTCCCCAGTGACCACCAGTGCATTGAACAAGCTACTAACCCTACCCTTGCACCAGTGCCAGGCCACCCGAAGCCACCATTTCCGGCCAACCATGGCCAGCACGCAGGAGAGAGCGCCACGCCAGTCCATGATGTCCAGGAGGCAACCCACTGTCCACCTCCACCCCCTGTCCAACCCTCGAGCGCAGCCATGCCCTGGACCATCGAGAACAGCCGCGCCCATTTTGTCTTTGCCATGCCGAGAGGGCGCCTCATCGCCGCAACTGATACGCACGCACACACCGCAACTCGCCCTCGCCATGCATAACTACACTCGGCACGACCCTAGCTACCTCCCAGACATGACCGTTCGCCACCGTGCGACACGCAACACATGTACGTCGTCTAAAATGTCATCGGTGCCGCGCAAAGTGTCGACCCATTCTGGCCGTTCTCGACCGCCCCTTGCCACGCCATTAAGCCAGTGATGATCGCCAGGAGACACCGCACCATCCTATGCCCTTCGCCATGCCCGTAGCTTGTTGTATCTTCGTCACCGACGAGCCCTGGCCATGCCGCACTGCCCCTCTTGCCGATGTATAAATAGAGGCCACCCCAGCCCTCATTCTCCACACCATCTCACTCCTCTCTCTCTCTTTCAGAACCACCACTGAACCTTCCCCGGAGCAAGGCAAGCACCAGGCCGCCGGAATTTCACCGGAGCCCACCACTGCAGAGAAGGAGAAGGGTCGTTGATTGGAGCCACCCCAGGAGCCGCCGCGACCACTGTTTGAACCGCTGTCATCGACAACGTCGTTCACCCCCATCACTGACCCTAGCTGGAGCCCTGGTAAGCCGCCGCGTACCCCCACTGTCGCCGTTAGGGTTCGTTCTCGTCGGAGCTATTCGATGGAGACGACGAGCGTGAGCCGTAGATCTTGTTCTAATCGTAGGGCTCAGATTGAAAGGTACCGCTTCGCTTAGACTGAGCCGTAGACGCGTGGGACCCCCCTGTTAGTAGCCCGCTGAGCGCGCGCTGTGCAGCTGGGACGGCCCAGTTTAGTTCCCGCGCGTAGCCCAGTAATTCAAATAAGCTCTTTCCAATTTAATCCAAACCTAGTTCTGTCAGTAGATTCAAAAATCAATTCAAAGAAATTTACTGAACCAAATTGCATGATTCCAATTTTTTTAGAAAGGTATTGAAATTATCAATCCAAGCCCGTTGGATTCAAACCATTTGAAATTATAGATCACCTATAGCAAAAATAACAAGACATATACTTTTTCACATTCAAACATTTTTCAAAAATCAACCATAAATGCTTTTGAGTTGATTCCAACTCTAAAAAATCACATTTGACAAGATCTAAGTGAATATGTAAAAATATTTTGGTTTATATGCAGTGATCTTGGGCAAGCACTAAAAGAATGCTACATAGGCATTTCTAGTCACTTTAATTATTTAAAATAGTAATTTTAAACTTTATAAAATATGACCACCACTTTAAATCACATTCCCAAGTATTAAAATATGTGGTGATGACATGTGTCAACATGATACCATATTTTAATTGGAGAATATTAAATCTTAAGTAGTTTTCAATGAGTAGAAATTACTTTTCCAAAATAAAACAAATAAGACTAGGTCTTTATTTCACGTGATGATGGTGATGATGCTAGATCATCTAGTGTGAACCTTTGTGTGCTAAATAGAGGTAGTTAAGTATTGTTTGGTGATTGTGTACCTCGTATGTATTTATAGACGCTATTACCGACCAAGTCTACGAGGAGGAGGAGTACTACTACTACGAAGAAGAGAACTTCAACCACTACACCAATCAAGGCAAGCTATCTAATGCAAGCCATCCTAGCAAGCTAACACTTGCAAGCTAGATAACCTATGCAAGATGCATTAGGTATACTTTGGTTAGGCAACCTTGTTTATACCAATCCCAAATTTTACTTGCAAGCTTTATTATTTTATTTCTTTATCAAAGTTCTTTATTACTTTTACTTAGTGACTTGTGAGTTTTGGAAAGATATTATAGGTAGAATAAAGAGCATAAAACTTGGCCTAAGTTAGTAAGAACTAGATGTCATACTGAGGCATCAGATTAGATTTGGATAGTCACACTTGATTAGCACCCATCATTAGTGATTACCCTCAATCTTACTGTCTAGTGCTAAGCATAAAATTTGATCACTTTAGACGGGAATACTTGGTGAAAATGATTATGAAAACCTTGGAATTAAGATTCATTCTATTGAAATGTTTTGACATGTGTTATGAACACAAGATGATTTGATGATGCAAATGTTGAGGCATGAGCCTTAGCCCTTTATAAATTGATGGTTGGGTTTGGATGCGATACCATTCCAATTTTACCGTATAACCGCAATACCCGAATTTGGGTAGGGCTTGACTGGAAGTTTATATGTATTAGTATGGGTTCCCTTGCGGCAGAGGTTTGAGCTGAGGCAACCTCATGATGAATGTCCACCTATGCAGTTCCCAAGATGACCGATGGTCATGGTTGGGAGGCCAAACTCATAGGGGAGGTGCCTATACGAGGGTGTGTAATTGAAAGGTTAATATTTATTATCCGCATACTGAGTATGGTGATTCGAGATTGTTTCTGACGGATGTATCGAATGTTGTGGTGAAAGTGTAACACCTCTGCAGAGTGTCAAATTATTCGAACAGCCGCGTTCGCGGTTATGTACAGTTGGAGTGGCCATACTGTTCCGTCGTCAGATGTTTTCAAAATGACTTGTGAAATGAACTATGACTTCGACTTGACCACAACAGGGTTGTGAACATGAAAACTAAGTTCCCACTTAGGTGTTGTAAAACATTAAATTAGTTTTCTTTACTTCTAAACTCAGTTAGAGATAAACCTGGTTTTTTGCAAATAAACCTAGAGCTTAGGATTCCTACTCAGACTACTTACTTGTTAGTGATAGTTTGCGAGTACTTAAAGAGTACTCATGGCTTTGTCCCTGGTTATTTCTATGGCCAGACTATGAGGAGGACTACCAGGATGGTGCATAGCAAGAAGCCTATGACAACTAGGATCATGTCCCATCGTCAGCATTGCCCGTGACCTTGAAGATGGAGCTTCGACCACGCTACCGTTATTATTTTTCCGCTGCATTGATTGTATTAAGACTGGGTTATGAGATCCTTTATTTGTAAGACCTTTATTATGGTTTGTAATGGATGATGAACTATGGTACCAATCTGTTACGTCTCGCAAAAATGGTAATCATGGGATTGCGATGTATGGCATAACATGCACCTGAGATTAAAAATACGGGTGTTGACCGGAGCCACCAGGGCGCCACACCCCCAGGCCGCGCGGCTGGACCCAGCCCATGCCTGGGGGGTGCGGCCGCCCTGGCTACCCCCTGCCTCGCCTCTTCGCCTATAAAGACCCCTGATGCCAAAACCCTAAGTACCCGATCAATATTCCACGAAACCATCTGTAGCCACCACCACCATTGTGCCTAGATCGGGGGGATCTGAAGCTCTTCCCGGCACCCTGACGGAGCGGATATCATCCCGGAGGCCTTCTTCTTCATCATGCCAGCCTCCGGTATGAAGAGTGGGTAGTTCCACCTTGGACTACGGGTCCATGTAGTAGCTAGATGGTATTATCTCCTCCTTTGTGCTACCATGTCTAGATCTTGTGAGCTCCGTTCATGATCAAGATCATCTATTTGTAATCATGCATGTTGTATTTGCAGGGATCCGATGGATATTGAGATTACTATGTCAGGTTGATTAATGGTTTTGTCTTATTGATTCTATCATGTCTGTGTTGTTTGTGATCTTGCATGCTCTCCGTTTCTGGTAGCTATCTTGTCCAAGTAGATGCTAGTGACTCCAAGAGGGGGTATTTATGCTAGATAGTGGGTTCACGCCTCTATTTAATCTAAGGGAAGTGCCAGAAATCTCTAAGGTTGTAGATGTGATGTTGCCACTAGGGAGAAAACAACGGTCTCTTGTTCATGGAACAAGTGGATTGTTTACCTTACACACTTTGCTTAAAGCAGTTATCCGTTGCTTGCAATTTAATACTGGAGGGGGTTCGGATGATAACCTGAAGGTGGATTACTAGTCATAGATGCAGTTGAATGGAGGTCTATGTATCTTGTTGTATTGCCCAATCGAATCTCATAGGATCATGAATGTCTAGTATTGAATTGTTATGCCTTGCTTAGTCATATCAATTGCCCCGCTGTAAAAAAATTACCCAGCATGCCATGTTTGTTTATCTTAAGGAGAACACCTCTAGTGAACTATGGACCCCGGTCCAATCTTTACCATTGATATATCTTCCACTGTTACTGTTTACTTTCTGCAAACCACTATTACCTTCCACACCATACAACTAATCCTTTGTTTTCAGCAAACCGGTGAGATTGACAACCTCACTATTCATTGGGGCAAAGTCTTGAGTTTGTGTTGTGCAGGTTTCCAAGTTGCTAGCAACACCTTTGAGTCATTTCCTTCCTGCTACTGATTCGATAACCTTGGTTTCTTACCGAGGGAAAACTTGATGTTGTGCTCATCATACCTTCCGCTTGGGGTCTCCCAACAAAGCTTCGCGCACTCATCAAGGCTTTTTCTGGCGCCATTGCCAGGGAGGCTAAGGACGTCTTCATAAGGGGAGTCCTTCACAACCTTTCTCTTTACTTTGTTTTTGTTTTTCTTAGTTTCTTTTGCTTGGTTTTGTTTCCCTCTTTTTATCAAAAACCTCAAAAAAATTACTTTAGTTTGGTCTGCTTTCTCTTTTCAAAAACACAAAAAAATTAGCTCCTACTCTAGTTGTCACCTGGTTCTAGCTCACCATGTTGATTCCCAAGTTCAACCTGAAAGACCTTTCAATAGGCACTGGTTCTATAATTGGGAAAGAAAATATTGAAAAATTCTTTAATCATGTTAGCAAACATGAGGATATTGAGGATAGATCTATAGCATAACTTGCTCCTAATTATGAAATTGCTGCAGCTTCTTTAGATCATATGTTGGAGGCTAGGTTTGTTAACCTTAACCCCATGATGCAAATCTTGTTCCTTAAACTAAAAGAAGAGAAGGATCCTGAAAAGAGAGATTTTATCCAGAAACTTTACTAAAAGAGTTCAATGATGTTGCTAAGGAAGCCAAGAAGGTCTTTGAACGTTTTAATATGCTAGGCTCATGTGTAGATGTTATGGGTACTTTAGATAAAAACAAACCCAAAGAGGAAATTAAGATACCCATACCTTTTAAACTTGTAGGAATGCATGAAGCCTTAGAAAAGAATTTTGATTGGGTTGTTCCTGAAAATAGTTTTGATGAAAGTAGTGAACCAAGGAGAGATGAGAAGGGATCCTCTAAAACTCATTTAGATGAGATACCTTTCCTAGTTCAAGATATTGCAAGTATTGATCTTAATGCTTCTTCATTTGAAAATAATTGATTCTTGCTTCTTGTGCCTAACTTAAAGGCGTTAAAGAAAAGTACTTATTGGGAGATAACCCAAAAGTTTTCTTGAGTCTTGGAAGTTATTACTTCAGTATTGACCTCTCCTTATCCTTTTTATTTGCTTTTTGTTCCAAGAATAACCTCTAATCAGAGGGAGTAAGATTTGGGGAGTTGTTGTCCTGAATCAGATTTTTGTGCTCCATCGTAAAAATCCGTGAAGAATCTCTGTAAGTCGGATTGAAGTGATATTTTCTAAATAAATCCCCCAGTATGTTCGCTAACTTTTGTTTGTTCAACACTTTTTGATTTGAGCAACAACAGGTCTTCGAAAAAAATCGGTTTCTACCTTCTGGTCTGTTTTGACAGATTTCTGTCATTATTTGCATTTGCTTCTTATTGATTCCTTTTTGGGTTCTTTTTGGGAAATTGAGCTTTTTGAGGGAATTGCTACAATATCTTGTGTTTTTAGTAAAAGTTTTGCTGTTCTAAATCTAAACCCAAAGGTCTATTATCTTTTGAATACACTAATGTTGTTAATGATGATTGTGTGAAGTTTTGTATGAAGGAAAATTTTCAGGTGTAGAGAGAGAATGATGTAATGAGATGAAGAATGGACAAACGCTCAAGCTTAGGGATGCCACCCCATGTCACCCCAAGAAATATTCAAGAGGTACAAGCATCAAAGCTTGGGGATGCCCAAGGCATCCCCTTCTTCATCAATAAAAATCTCAGGTCTTTCTAGACACTTCGTTTCTATTGTTTCATGCACTGTTGTGTTGTTCTTGGAGCTTCTTAGTTTTCATTTAGTTTGCGTAGTTTGCTTCAATAAAGTAATTTGGACCCCCATTCTCGTTGTGTTGTTTCAAATAAGTTGATTGGTGTTGGAGAGGAGTAGAAAGTTCTTGCTTGAATAGTACAAGAGGAGCTTGCTTTGATTGTGACTTAGACTTGATCATGTCATGTTGGATGTTGTTTTGACTTTATGCTTAGTGATTATTGTTGTAGCATGACTTGTTCCAAACAATTGAGATTGCTTAGTGTTCCTTGAAGGAATTATGCGTTGTTTTAGCATGCAAAAGCATAGTATTGTGGTATTCTCCTTTGATGTTTTGTTTGGATTGACTCGACACATGCTCACACCATGTTATGACTATGAACAAGTCACCATAGCCTGTATGATAATTTAATCCTTGACTTGTAGTACCACTTTATGGTTTGATTAATAATGTTTTGTCGCTCTACATGATTATGGTCATTATTGCTCTCTTAGTTGGTCGTTTCCAGTCTTTTGTGTCACATCCCAAATTTTTGATTTGGTCCTGCATATCATTCATGGCATTGCATCATATCTTTCCATGCACAACCATCGAATAGAAAGGTTCGGCGGAACGCCACCTTCAAAACCCTATTTTGTTTCGCTACGAGTTTCTTGCGGGAGGCTTTAGAGAGACTTGCAACAACCACCCCTGTAGGTTCGAGTTTTCGCGCAAACTTTGACTGAAGGTTGTTCCCCTCGACGATACGAACCCGTAGGCGCGAGAATCGCTCCAATCGGAGTTCGTATGCAAAAGACTCGGACGTTTTAGTAAACCAAGAGACTTGCAACAACCACCCCTGTAGGTTCGAGTTTTCGCGCAAACTTCGACTGAAGGTTGTTCCCCTCGACGATACGAACCCGTAGGCGCAAGAATCGCTCCAATCGGAGTTCGTATGCAAAAGACTTGGACGTTTTAGTAAACCGCCGGAAAACGGTCCGAAAATCCGGACCGATTTCCGAGTTATAGTCCAACTGCGGACCGATTCGGTCCAGGAATTTTTTTTCTTTTTCTTTTCTCACGCGAGGACTTCTAAAAGGAGGGCCCCACCCTGCCTTGGTTCCCGTGCCCACCAATCCCGCCTCCCACGTACGCGACCTCCTCTTGGCGCCGCCTCCTACCGATCGCGCCGCCGCCGTCGCTTCTCCTCGCCTCCGCCGGCCACCCCTCCGTCTCCGTTCGTCGCCGCGTCTGTTGCCGGGTTCGCCTCGACCTCCTCTTTCCGTTCCCGTGCTCCGCGTCTCCATCCGTCGCCGCCATCTGCGTCCTGCAGATCGCCGCGTACGCGCGCGCGTTTATTATTCCAGGAGTCGTAGTTGACCGTGTGTGTACGTGCAGGAAGAACCACGTCGCCGGAAGTGACCGTCGCCGCCGTCCGGAGCTCGCCAGAATTCGTTTCGCCGTCCGATTCCGGTAAGACAGCAGCCACCGTCAGATCTCAGATCAGCGGCTTAGATCGTTCGTTGACTGGTCAGCACTCCAGACGTTGACTAGTCAGACGCCCCAGACGTTGATCGGTCAGACGCGGTCAAATATCGTACACAATTGACTGGGTCAATTTCGTTAATCCTATTAGTTGGCAGATTTCGGTAGAATCTTATAAATTGCGTAGAAATTCAACCGCTTGGCCAAAAAATACAAATAAAATATGTACGCGTTCAGTGAGTCGTGTAGAATCTCGCTGTAGCTTTGGTTCAGACTTTTACCGTCAGGTTTAGTACAGTTTAATAAAATGAGTTAATGGCCTTTTTGGAGTAATAAATTCGTAGTAAAAGTTTCGTAGCTCCAAAAATCGCGTATAATATGTCCCTGAACTCGTATGAACGAGGGGAATCTCATCGTGAAATAAAAAGATAGGCTTACAGTAAAAACTTCTGCAGTATTTGTCTAATGGCTTTCTGCAGTGTTTTAATTACTCGGGATGTTTTGTAACTCCTTTTTGAGTAATTCCAATTGGTACTGTTTCTTATCAGCGATGCCTATGCGGTAGAATTTTTTCCAAGATTTTACGAACTGTTTACTACCGGTAGTGAATTATTTAAGTTCTAGCTCTAGTAGTGATCACTACTTTTGGTTAATAGTTTCCCTTGAGCCAAATCTATTTTCCATGCATGTATTCGATAGTAATATGAATTAGTATTATGTGGTGCAGCTGTAGCACCAATTCACTTGCCGTTCTTGCATTCATGCATCATCTTTGTTGCATGTGTTTGTGAATTGTTTGTTTATGAATGCAATTGTGTCGTGTAGATTGTGTGGAGTGCAACCCTTGCTCGTGTGTGGATTGTTCCTCCGACCGCTACAACCAAGGCAAGTAGATGCTACTTTGTTCATGATATCGTCCTACTATTTTCAATGCATTGTCGTGTATTTTGTAGATGCATGTGTAGGATGATACTATCGCTATGCTATGTCCTATTATGTGGTAGGGCTTTCCTTGTAGATGAACCACCGTTGTAGATGTGCTTAGCCATGCTATGTTGAACGATGGATGGGTTACATCATTGATACTTGTTTTCTCAAAGTATTGGTTTGTGAAAACTAAAACAACTTAATCAATGAACCCCCTGGGTGTGAGGTATTGATAAATTTTGGTGGTTTCATTGCGGAAAGGCACCCAGGTATCAAGAGAAATTGATTGGCTTCTTTATTGTGTAGCTTACGTGTACAACCATGTGCCAATAATGAAATGGGCGGTTGGTTGGACTTAGTAGGTTGTGGTAACTCGAACCCGCGTATCCAGAGATGTAGAATTTTGGTAGGTTGGACCGGTGCGCGTCGGGATTGAGGAGCTACTTCCCGAACAGTCTCTTCTTGGTCTTCTCCCTATCGTCACCCAAAATGAGAGTGATGGTATGAGCAGGGCTGGCCAAGTCACATGGGTAAAGTGTACTAGCCTCTGCAGAGTGTATAATCTAATCGATTAGCCGTGTCCCCGGTTATGGACAACTGAGTTGCTAGATATTGATTCCATGACATGTTTCTCGCTCATTCTAACTTCATAATTGTTTTAATATTGTTGGGTTAACTTAATTGGGATCTTTTCAAAGATAATTCAAAACTGTTTATGAAAGTAGGACAAAGTTATTTGCAAATGCAAGCCAGACACAGCTCCACTTGCCAAATATGCATGTAGATGTTAGTACTATTGTCTCCTTTACTAGCTCTACTTGCCATACATTCCATGTATTGACCCTTCGGGGCTGTTGCGTTTTATGCTGCAGGTTATTCCGATTCTGATTGATCGTTATAGGCCACGGTACTCCACTCGGCACTTGTTCACTTGTGGGCAATTTGAAGAATGGAGGATTTACTCGCTTTTGTTGCTACCTGAACAATTTGAGCTAGCTTTATGCTAAGCTTTTATATTGTAATAATGGTAGTTTGGATCTTGTAGATCATGATACACGGTTATTTGCTATGATTATCTATCTTACTCTATTGTGGGCCAATGAACCGATCCAGGGATTGGCATGTCACATAGAGGCCACGGTCTTATCAGAACCGGGGTGTCACATTTTGCTAGCCTCCACTTGTATGAGTAAGATCTACTCATGCATCCAACTCCCAAGAAACCAAGTTATTCCAAAATGTCCACTATAAATTCCTATGCATGGTGTGTTACACCATTCCAAGTATATTCTTGTTTTCATCTATCTTCCAATTAAAAAGTATTTTGTTATGTGAAAACTTAGTGATTAAAGCTCTCACATACTTGATGCCACACTTTATTTTTCTTGCCCCTAATAAACATGAACCATTGTGTCATGTATGTTGTATATGCTTGCACTTATACGTTGGAATTAGCAGAACCGTGTTGTCACGAGGAACGCTTTCAACATTGCACTTGTACTTTTTACACAGTTGATATCATGCTATTTTTTGATGGATTTTGTCGATGTGAAATAAAAGGGGAGCTTGTAAGTCCATGGATGTCACATCCCAAAATTTTCCAAATTTTGAAATGTGAAAAATAAATAAACAAAATAAAAATTTGATGAAATTTAGGGTGAGAAGAAGCTTTTTGATTCCAAATGGAAACATCAAAACCTATTTTGATCAAATAAAATCCTATAGGGATTTAAAAAGATATACAAATAATAAATAAAGTTATAAAAGTTGGAATCACCATTTTTGGATCTTTAAATAAAAAGATATGGTTTTGATAAGAAAAGGTAGAATTATAAATAAGGACTATTTTAAAGAGCCAAATTAATCTTGGCCAAGCTTTTAAAATAAAATATTCTTGTTTGATAAAAGAGTAAAGGTTTATTTAAATAAAATAATAAGGATTTATTAATATCCAATTTTATTTAAGTAAAGGCTTTTCCATTTTAAATAAACATTAAAACTTGTTAAAGTATTTTAAATAAGAGTTCCAAGTGTTTTGTTTTTCAAATGAAACCTACTGAAAAGGTTTTATATTATTTAGATTTCAAATAGAGTTTTAAAAATAAATTAAATCCTTTTTGAAATAAAGATTAAGGTCTATTTATTTAATTATTAATAGATCCTAAAAGAATAAGGAATTGTTTTATTTTGGACTTTGGAATATGTTGTTAAACAGAAATAAAATATACCCAAAGTTTGGTGGTAGTTTGAATTGATTTCGAGTTTGAATTGTTTGAAATAAAATCAAAACAGAAATTCAAATTGCAAAAACAAAAAGGTTCAGTATTAAAAAAAATGAATCAAACCCAACCCACTAAACCTACCCAGCCCAGCAAACCATTCTGGCCCAGCAAGAGCCCACCCGGGAACCCCTCTGACTCTGTTCTTTTTCACCCACGCGCTCACCCACAGAGTCACTGACGCAGGGACCCCACCTCCTCTCTCTTTCTTTCGCAGACAGCATGGCCCCACTGCCCCGTCATCATCGTCTCCATCGTGTCGACCGTTCCCCTCGCCGTTTCTGCCGGCGATGAATGCCATTGAATTGGCATAACACCGCGAGTAATTCTCGCCAGTGACCACAGTCTTATAAATGACACGCCCTCCTCTCTCGTTTCCCCCAAGTATCACTCCCCCTCTGCTCCCAGGCTGCAGCAATTTCGAGCTCGAACCCACTATCCCCGACGAGCTTCTCTGGTGAAATCCCGACGACTCTGGCCACCTCTCCACTCCCTGGCATCACTACCTTGCTCCCCATCGTCAGGCACACCTACCTATGTGCTCCACTCACCCGCACGCGTCCGCTAGCGTCGGCAACCTCGAACATCTGAGCACCGCCGCATCTGCCATTGCTCCGACGAACACCCCTGGTAAGCACCGACCGCCCCGAGCCCTCTCGTTGATGCTCCCATGATCCCTGAAGCCGTACGCGTCTAAACCTACCTTTATCTTACCTTAGCGTGACCTGTAGCCTCGCCCCCGTCGACAACCGTGCGAGCCCGAGCCAGAGAGCAACTCCGGCGAGCAATTACTTTCGTCCCCGTGCGCCCCTTGCCTCCTGGCGAACACGTTGAGCTTCAGCATCGCCCTGCGAACACTGTGAGCATTTCCTCTCCCTCCTTTCGTTCCTGCTTCGCTGAACCATCATGACAGAGCCAGCGCCGCCGCGCCTTGCAGCCCATTCTGTCAACCACACCGCAACTGGCTTGATTTTGATCAAAGGCACGAGATTAGATTTAACCCGAAGGGGTATCACTCAATATGCACCGTGCGATCTAAATGAGATCCTGCGGTCTGTAACAGCCGATCCAACCGAACCGTTTTCAACCAATAGGAAGCAGCCACATAACCAGACTCAAAATTTAAAAACAGAATTAGATCTATTAGTGGATTGATTTTGTAAAATTCATAACTTTAGTTCTACACGTCCAAATTTTGCAAATTTTATATCAATGGAATCAGCAGAACAAGTACTTTGCAACCATGCACTTTGTTTAATGTTTTGCTTCTGGAAAATTGGTTGAATTTGCAGAAACATGTGTAGGCTTAATTTGAATATAAAAATTGTTCTAGATATATTTTTAAGGTGAAAACTTTGCAAAATGATTTTTTTTGAACCTACTGACCATAGGAACCAACTTATGGATTTAAAAATGTATTTTGAGAAGTTAAGGAATAAATATTGGAGTTAGAGCATTTCTAGTCAAATAAAAATATTGTTTTTGGTTTAGAAATGAATTTTGAGTAAAACCTTTGGGAAATGATTTGATTCAAACCTTCTGACCCGAAACACCAAGTTTTGTGAATTAAAAACTTATTTGATGAACCATATAAAATCATTACTTTGCTAAAAGATATTTTCAACAACATAAAATATCACCTTAGCATAATATTTGGTTTATGAGATGAAACCTTTTGCAAATGGTTTTACCACTTTAGTAAATGACCACTTTGAACTTTATAATGTTTAGAGCCTAGTAGAAACCACTTTTGCAAATAAAACTATCTTTTGCATGCTTGCATGCATGACCTTGTTTTTGTTATTTTATGTGTGAGAAATGGTTTGAATGCTAGTTGAATTTGTGTTTGCTTGATTGAATTGTAGTGAAGTTAGAAGAGTGTGATATTTGCAAGATCAAGAAGTGAACCAACATTCTCTACTAAAAGGCAAGTGGCACTATCATCCATGTCCTACTATTTTCATTACACTTAGTGGATTTTTGTAGCATGCATGATAGGACTACTATATTTCTATGCTATGCCATATCCTATTAGCATATCCTTATATCTTCCTTAGTGAAAACATTGTAGTTGTAGTATGCTTAGCCCTACTATATATTTGGGATGTGATACATGATATGATTATGAAGTGTTGGAAAGATATATGTTTTATATAATAAAACAAGTACTCAATGAACCACCTGGGTGGAAAAGGATACTCAAGATTTGGACAAGGTGGCAACAAAGAGAACCATGTTTATATGGCTATTTTTTGTGTGTGCACTAGTAGAAAACCACCCAGGGACTTAGAGATTGAACATGTTTCTCGTACAGTGGCTTCCGTGTACAGCCACATGCTAAATGGGCTCTGGCTTAGTCAACTACATAGTGGAAGACCCATGCATTGGCATCTTCAGGTTAACTAGAATTGTGTATGGGAAATATATCCCTACATTGGTGCCTGGTAGACAAGCTAGCATTGTGTATTGGGAGGACTTCTATGGAAATACTTTGTCACATTCTCGATCTGTCGGTACTCCATTTTGGTGAGTACTTATCCAGCGGCCACTGGTGGCGTCAAGACGAGATTGTGTCATGTGGGTAAAGTGTACAACTTCTGCAGAAGATCAAATTCTAAGTACTTAGCCGTGTCCCCGGTTACGGACAACTCTGAGCAACTAAGGCCTGAAGCTATGGAAGATCTCGACATTCCAATTTCTCAAAGTAAAACTTGATGGTGACAACAAGGGATTAGAAGCACTTGGAGTTTTCCAAGGAGTTCAGAAAGATTTGACAAAGATCTAAAATATTTTGAAAAGATAGGATAAAACTATATTGCTTTCTGCAAAAGAGCCTAAACCCTACTTAGCCAAATATGCATGTAATGGTAGGATCCACTTACTCCTACATAGTAGTGAAACTTGCCAATACAATTCAAATGTATTGACCCTTGTGGCTGCAACTTATTATGTTGCAGGTTTGTTTGATTTTAGTGAAGTGTGTTGAATAGGATTACAAGTCTACAACCAACATGATTGCCTGTGGCACTTTGAAGATGAAGGACCCCATGCTATTGTTATATTCTGCTGCATTGTATTGAAATAGCCAAATGAGCTATGAAAGATGTAATAAATTATTTTATTCCTGGTTATAAAGTTGTATTATGACCTTTGTTTCTTGATATTACATCTTAACTGTGTATGCTAGCTATTGATCCAGGGACTAGCATTGTAAACATAGGGATCTCTACCTTATTAAAGGGTGGTAACCTTACAATGGAGTTATGTATGTGTGTTAGAGAAACGCCTGGGCCGCTAGCCTAAGCCATGCCTAATCATGGTGGAAACTTGCAGCATCACCATAATGACATCTATGAAGCTTTCTTCTTATAAAAAATACATATTGAAAAGAGGAAAGAGAGAAAAAAGCACCATTTTCCCATGGTAAATAAGAAGATTGTTGAGATGCTCATTGTCTGCTTGCCTTGTCGTTTTGATTATGGGATAGCTCATGTATCATGTACAAGGGGTACCCCGTTGGCGGTTCTTTATGATACACATGTACTTACTATGACAAGAACTTACAAGTGACTAAAGTTGAGTAGTATGAGGAGCGGCCCTCGTATTCAAGGAACATGATATTTCCAACTTATACTTTTTCAAGCATATACTCCATAGTTTGTTCACTTTAACCTTAATCACTTCAAGATGCTTATGATAGGAGAAATGAGAGCTGAAAGCTAACAAGTACCATAATTTTTGGAAGCTCTTTTTGAAACTTGAAATCCCTTCTTCCCTTTATGAAGGGCGTTTCTTCCAATATATTGAGTCTCCATCTTCTATCCTTAGGCACCATTTAAGAGAGCATAGTTACCATTCTTAGTTCTATGTGCATTGTTCCAAAACTTATTGATTGATGCATATTGTTGATATTATTTGTTCTTGTGCTATTTGTATCTAGTCACTCTTATGAACTTTGAAGGTGTCCTATACATGTATTTGCTACTCCATGAGGGACAAGATGAATGCCACTATGCTATATTTTCCGTATGTGAAACAAACACATGTTTTTCAATGCATGTTATTCATGATCTTTGTTTGTAACCTTTCATGTTGCATGCTTAGTTACTTTGTCTTACTGTTAGAACTTCATCTTTCATGCTCATGCTTAGAGTTCTTTGATCCCAGCTTTCAATGCTTGCAAATGGTTTGATCTTGATTTTGATGGTGCATGTTACCTCAAAAATTATTCTTTTTATCACTTACCTACTCGAGGACGAACAGAAGTTAAGCTTGGGGATGCTTGATACGTCGGAAACCTATCTATAATTTTTGATGTTCCATGCTTGATTAGTATCTACTTTGCTTTGCTTTATCTACACTTTGAGGTGTTTTTATATGTTCTCTGGTACTAAACTATTAACAAGATGCCACAGTGCCAGTTGCCTGTTTTATTTTGTTTTTGGTTCCAGAAAGGCAGAAAATCAATATTCTCGGAATTGTACGGGACAAAAGCCAAAGTCAATACTTTACCGTGGGGAACACGAAGCCAGAATACAAGACGGAGGGGAGCCACCAGGGGGCCACACCCCCAGGCCGCGCGGCTAACCCTAGCTCGTGCCTAGGGGGTGCGGCCGCCCTGGCTGGCACCCTGCCTCGCCTCTTCGCCTATAAAGACCCCCCGATACAAAAACCCAAAGGATCAGATCAATATTCCACGAAACCGTCTGTAGCCTCCGCCACCATCGTCCCTAGATCGAGGGGATCTGAAGCTCTTCCCGGCACCCTGCCAGAGGGGAGATTATCCCGGAGGCCTTCTTCATTATGCCAGCCTCCGGTATGAAGAGTGATTAATTCCACCTTGGACTACCGGTCCATGTAGTAGCTAGATGGTTTTATCTCCTCCTTTATGCTACCATGTTTAGATTTTGTGAGCTCCGTTCAAGATCAAGTTCATCTATTTGTAATCATGCATGTTGTCTTTGCGGGGATCCGATGGATATTGATATTACTATGTCAGATTGATTAATGGTTTTGTCTTATTGATTCTATCATGTCTGTGTTGTTTGTGATCTTGCATGCTCTTCGTTTCTAGTAGCTATCTTGGCCAATTAGTTGCTAGTGACTCCAAGAGGGGGTATTTATGCTAGATAGTGGGTTCATGCCTCTATTTAATCTAAGGGAAGTGATAGAAATCTCTAAGGTTGTAGATGTGTTGTTGCCACTAGGGAGAAAACAACGGTTTCTTGTTCATGGAACAAGAGGATTATTTACCTTACACACTTTGCTTAAAGCAGTTATCCGTTGCTTGCAACTTAATACTGTAGGGGGTTCGGATGATAACCTGAAGGTGGATTATTAGTCATAGATGCAGTTGGATGGCGGTCTATGTATCTTGTTATGCCTTGCTCAGTCCTGTCAATTGCCCCGCTGTAATTTGTTTACTCAGCATGCCATGTTTGTTTATCTTAAGGAGAACACCTCTAGTGAACTACTTCCCTTCCCATATATTACATGAGTTGTTTTGATCTTCCTGTCACTAGCAAGGAACAGTTGATTAAATATATGAGGCAATGTCTGTGGAGAAAGAAAACTTCTGATGTTCAAGCTAGAGGTAATGCTCTTGTAGCATGGAAGAAAGTTTGTAGAACCAAGAACCAGGGGGATTGGGAGTTCTAGACCTTAATATACAAAACTCTGCACTTCTTTTGAAGAATTTGGATAAATTTTATAATCACAAGGATATCCCTTGGGTTCACCTTATATGGAACACTTATTACTGTAATGGTAAGCTCCCTAGAAGAAGTCTTGAGGGATCCTTTTGGTGGAAAGCTCATCTGAAATTGATTGACATTTTTAAAGGACTTGCAAAGTGCTTGGTTGGAGATGGAAAATCCACACTTCTCTGGTCTGATATGTGGAATGATAGTTGTCTTCAACATAAGCTTCCTCATCTCCTCTCATATGCAAAAAACCCTCACATCTCTGTTAGTGAGTTCCTGCATACTGAAAATACTCAGGATCTTTTTTACCTCCCTCTGTCACAACAAGCTTACCAGGAATATCAAAGTCTTGAGCAAATTCTTAATACTGGCAGGCAGGGGGAAACTGATAACTGGAGTTACATTTGGGGCAGTAATTTTTCGGTCAAAAAGGCTTATTGTTC
Organism: Avena longiglumis; assembly: GCA_030063025.1. NCBI lineage: Eukaryota > Viridiplantae > Streptophyta > Magnoliopsida > Poales > Poaceae > Avena > Avena longiglumis. The sequence goes on along the minus strand of CP125974.1, from coordinate 182,390,705 downwards.
CTTATCTGGTTGCCAACCTGTACAGCCACATTTCTCTTGGTTGTGGAAATCTTCCTGTCAGCAAAAGCACAAATTCTTCTTCTGGATCTTACTGCTTGATAGGCTCAACACAAGAATCCTTCTGAAAAGGAAATGTTTTTCTCTGTCATCTTATGAATGTGTGTTCCATGGCTGCATCAGTGAAGAAACCATCCTACATTTATTTTGGGACTGCCCTTTTGCAAGAGCTTGCTAGGCCGAAATTTCGCATGTCCAAGTGGCTGATCAAAATCTTTTTGAAGCTTTAGCCAGTATTAAAAAAGATCTTAATGTCCCTTTTGCAATGGAAATTCTTATACTTGGAGCTTGGGGCCTTTGGATTTGTAGAAATAATGAAATCTTCAATAACCAGCATGCTTCGCTTGAGGATTGGAAAGCTATTGTAGCCCAGGAATTAAGATGGGTCCTGTATAGAATTAAGAAGTATTATCATGGCCTCAAAGATTGGATTGAAATTAATTTAGACAGGAGATAGCTGCTTAGAATGTTATCCCTCTTCTTTGAGGTGGATTGAGTTTGTAAATACTCTTTTGTAACTCTCTATAATATATAAAAATTGCAGTGGGGTTTTTTGCCCTACTGTTTTACCCTAAAAAAAAACTATGGACCCGGTCCAATCTTTACCATTGATACATCTTCCACTGTTACTGTTTACTTTCTGCAAACCACTATTACCTTCCACACCATATATTTAATCCTTTGTTTTCAGAAAACCGGTGAGATTGACAACCTCACTGTTTGTTGGGGCAAAGTCTTAAGTTTGTGTTGTGCAGGTTTCCAACTTGCTAGCAACACCTTTGAGTCGTTTCCTTCCTCCTACTGGTTCGATAACCTTGATTTCGTACTGAGGAAAAACTTGCTGATGTGCTCATCATACCTTCCGCTTGGGGTCTCCCAACTAAGATTCACGCACTCATCAAACATCTTTACACATTTACAAGTGCAAAAAATATTATTAGCGTGGTAATCATCTATGAAAAATTTATAACTCTATTTAAATGAGCCAAAAGGAGTAGCTTGTTTAGTTTGAGTGAACTAACGAACTCAAATCTAAAACTTGGCCCGACTTATTAGACATCGAGTTCGTGCCAAGTAGAACAAAGTCACGAGCTAGTCGTCTGTCTAGCTCACGGGTTTCTAGTTTTAGTTTCAACCCTAACCCGAAATACACCATGCGAAGGATCAGCCTTGATGCAATCATACATAATATACAACTAGATAAAGTCTATAACATCATGTACGGATATCATGAACGGACGTGTCAATGACGTCTGACACTGACACACTAACGAGAACAACCATGGTGGCGGACCATGGCAGCCATCCAAAGGTGTAATTGATGCTCCTCTATTGGGATACTAGGATGGTATAGTGATGTGGACTGTCTGATCGGGCCTTTAGGGGACATCTGGACCGTTGAAAGCTGGTAATACCGTTTTGCCCACCTCTGCAATAAAAACCTAGTCTGTTGCGTGCACCCAGTTTTGGTTCCTGCAGGGAAACGGCCGGCCCCACATGTCGCCACCCCACCTCGTTCTGCCACGCCGCGACCTACGCATCTCCCTACATGCTCTCTCTCTCTCCTGGCTTCCCCTTCGCCCACACTTCTCTCTTCCTATCCCTCATTACGGGAAAACGAATTTTTGCTATGTATTTAAAATACACAGCACATGCCAAAAAACACTCGGCAAAACTTTACCGTGTATTTACACTCGGTAAAGGCCACACAGCATACACCGCGCTGGTAAAGAAACTGTGCCGAGTGTTGAAACACAAAAACTCGGCAAAAGACATTTGTTGTGTGTCTGCAGGTGAAACTCGGCAAAAAAAGGCATGACGACATTGGGAACGGTTAACGGCAGCAAATGTTTACCGAGTGTTCTACTCTGTATACAGCAAAGTATTTTCCCTAGTTAAAACAAATAACAAAAGAATGCAGCAGCTGGAGAGGCCAGTTGCCAAGTGTTTGACTGGGCACTAGGAAAAATTTCTGAATGGCAACAAAAAAAAGGCGCCGGCGCTGGAACGAGCCCCAGCAGAACGTCCTCGACCACGACGGTTTCGTTGTCATATACCCATCCCTCCTGAGCATCTTGGTGCGCGGCGCCGGCATTCCCGTGGTCATCGCCTCGGAACCCTCATTTCCGGGGGCGGTGGTGCGCGGTAGCGTTGACCTCGCCGGCGTGCCCGCGGTTATCATCTTGGAACCCTACCTCCTGGGCGCGGTGGTCCGCAGCATCCCCGCCATGTCCGCCAGCCTGCCGGGCGTCGACCACGACGGCACGCGGTCCTTGCCGGACACCTCCTATTGAGCGCGGAGCACCGGAGATGTGGCCGGAGCTGGGGCACGGAGGACGAGTGCGACAGGCGACACGGTGGTCCGCCTACCCTTCTTGCGACTAAGAGGCGGAGGTCGGCTTCAGTGAGGCTCTACGAGCGGCGGTGGTCGGCTGCAGTTACGCTCTGAGGGCGGCGGTAGTCGTCTTCTGGCCCGGCGAGAGGCCTGGTAGCGGCAACCTTCTGGCCCGGTGAGAGGCCTAGCGTCTGCAGCGGCAAAAGCTCTGGCAGGGATGGCAATGGAGCGGGTTTGGACGGATATAGCAAAACCAAATCCAAATCGAAATCCATGAAACTCACTCTAGCCCGCCCACGAATATATCCATGGGCATGGATGTCGCTCTAGATCCAAACCCGCCGGATATCCAGTATCCATGGATTCATTGGCATCCTACAATTGAAGAAACACTAAAGCTTAACAAAGTTACACATCACAAGAATGAATAATGGAAGTAAGTAAATGACTACAGAAATAGTACCATTTCTTCTTGTTCATCTTCAAGAACATTTTGTACAACAAGGAGATTACCATGAATATAACCTAATGCAATTGCCAAAAATAGGAACAACTTAGATTTCATATTTCACAAGAGAAGTTAGAAACAAAGGTGGAAATGTATAAATGAATTACCTAACATGTCCGCTCGAGACCATGATTGCATACACATGAGATCTTCTGATATTTTTGTTGCAAGTTGACTATGTTCTATGATGTGGACTAATTAGTCTCCCGCTCGAGACCATGAAATTTGGGGTCATTTATTTAGTAAATATTGCATACATAAAAAAATAATCTCACAGAAATGTGGGTCCCATGTGTCAGCCGGGTATCCGTTGGATATCCGTGGAGTGAAACTACTACCCATGCCCGCCCCATGAATTAGCGGATATCCGCCCCATGAAATCCGTGTATGTAATTAGGACTCCATGCCCTTGCCCACCGGGTCGGATATCCGTGGATACCCGGATCCATGGATAAAATTGCCATCCTTAAGCTCTGGCGGTGGAGGAGGTTTTGCACGGGGAAGCCCTGGTGGGGCAGAGGAGAAAGGGTGCAGAACGGCGGATGGCCTCGTGGGGTGAAATCGATCTATATGGATGGATATGGTTTGAGCGTTGCTAGCTTTATTTTTTGAGCTGTAGTTGCCAGCTTTTTACAGAATTCACGTGGTTGGTTGGAGACAGAGGTAGGAGTGAGAGGAAAATAGGGATATGGACCATCAGATCTTGGAGGATCCAACGGTGCGGAGGCACAATTCGCAAACAAATATAATGATTTTATTTTTTTTGCATTTTTCTGTTTAATATAGAATACTTAATATCTTTAAATCGTAAATCGGAATTTGGCAAATAATATGTCTAAATTGATCAGAAAAATGAGAGAAATCCAAGATATCAATATCAACTTATCACAAACTAAGCGGTGATTCTAGCCATAATTTTATTTTCTATTTGGTGGTTGTTTCATAAAACCGTCCGTTTTTTGCACTTAGAAAATGGAAAATGGCTTTTTGGTGCGATAAAAAGGAAAACTTCCTACTTCAAAATTTTTCGTCATCCCATGATTCACATGTATGCACAATATAGACACATTATCATAAACTATGCCTTAATTCTAGCCATAACATTGGTCATTTGACCCGAAAGCCAAGAAACCTCGAATGAGATAGGTCATTTTGTGAAGATTTTTTTAGACATAATCAATATACCAAGTTTGATATTTTTTCTTGTAACTATGTCACCCAATATGACACCACACGAAGGTTTCGTATTGTTTGGATCGTTTTTTTGAATTTCTTATGCCTGTTTTAAACTATCGTCAAACCTTGTCGAACGACGGGCATGAAGATTCTTAGCTCGGGGCTGATCCTCGATAAACTTGGAGTGGATCTCCGATGAAATAGCATATTGTGAACCTAAAAATATTTTTTATAAAAATCATGAGCATTAGATCATATACCTATAGTTCATATCTGACCCCACTTTCTACAGATTCGGCAGGAATTTGTCTTTTTCACCAGGGATAGACATTCACCAGGGATAGACAGAAAGGTTTGAGGTCCCCCTGTTAGGACATTGTCCATGTAAGGTGCTATAGTATTTTGGAAAAATGTGGTGGTAGAATTTTGAATTATCCATTTGGTGGTTGCTTCAAAAAACCGTCTGTTTTTTGCACTCGGAAAATGGAAAATAGCTTTTTGGTGCGAAGAAAAGGAAAACTTCCTCCTTCAACATTGTTCGCATTACCATGATGCACATGTATGCACAATATGGACACATTATCACAAACTATGCCTTGATTCTATCCATAACATTCATCATTTCACCCAAAAGCCAAGAAACCTCGAATGAGATAGGTCATTTTGTGAAAAAAAATTTAGACATAATCAATGTACCAAGTTTGATATTTTTACTTGTAACTATATCATATAATATGACACCACGCGAAGGTTTCACATTGTTTGGATCGTTTTTGATTTTTTTATGCCCGTTTTAAACTATCATCAAACTTTGTCGAACGGCGGGCATGAAGATTCTTAGCTCGGGGATGATCCTTGATAAAATTGAAGTGGACCTCCGATGAAATAGCATATTGTGAACCTAAAAATGATTTTTGTAAAAAATTATTTGCATCAGATCATGTACCTATAGTTCATATCTAACCCACTTTCTACTGATTCAACAGGAATTTGTCTTTTTCATCAGTGATAAACGGAAAGGTTTGAGATCCTCCTGTTAGGATATTGTCCATGTAAGGTGGTATAGTATTATGGAAAAATGTGGTGTTAGCATTTTGAATTAGCCATTTGGTGGTTACTTCACAAAACCGTCCGTTTTTTGCACTTGAAAAATGGAAAATGGCTTTTGTGTGCGAAGAAAAGAAAAACTTCCTGCTTCAACATTGTTCGTCATCCCATGATACACATGTATGCACAATATAGACACATTATCTCAAACTATGCCTTGATTCTAGCCATAATATTCGTCATTTGACCCGAAAGCCAAGAAACCTCGAATGAGATAGGTCATTTCGTGAAGGGTTTTTTAGACATAATCAATATACCAAGTTTGATATTTTTCCTTGTAACTATGTCACATAATATGACACCACGCGAAGGTTTTGATTGTATCATTTTTGAATTTCTTATCTCCATTTTAAACTATCTTCAAACTTTGTCGAACGGCGGGTATGAAGATTCTTAGCTCGGGGCTGATCCTCGATAAAATTGAAGTGGATCTCTGATGAAATATTATATTGTGAACCTAAAAATGATTTTTGTAAAAAATCATGAGCATCAGATCATGTACCTATAGTTTATATCTGACCCACTTCCTATCTATTCAGCAGGAATTTGTCTTTTTCATCAGGGATAGACGAAAAGGTTTGAGATCCCCCTGTTAGGACATTGTACATGTAAGGTGGTATAGTATTTTGGAAAAATATGGTGGTAGCATTTTGAATTAGCTATTTGGTGGTTACTTCAGAAAACCGTCTGTTTTTTGGACTCGGAAAATGGAAAATGGCTTTTTGGTGCGAAAAAAAGGAGAACTTCCTCCTTCAACATTGTTCGTCATCCCATGATGCACATGTATGCACAATATGGACACATTATCACAAACTATGCCTTGATTCTAGCCATAACATTCGTTATTTGACCCGAAAGCCAAGAAACCATCGGCGTATCCATCCATTCCTGTAGTGATAGCCGAATCACAAGCTTTGGCTGCACCGGAGTGAATAGTTTGTGAACTAGGGCTCCACCTTGAATTTTTATGTGAACTACGGCCCCACCTTACATTTTATGTGACATTTTGAGATAAAAAATAACAGACTTACACTTGGATGTTTCCCTGAGAAAACCTTCACAGAATCGAGCTACCACGAACGAGGTTGCGTGACTTTTAAGGGAAATGACCTAGGTCATGGTCTCACCCTGGGAATAGTTTGTCGGAAGGACCTTATATTTGTCACATGCGTGGACATTGGGATTCCCCGCAACGTTTCCTTTCTGAGTTTTCATACTCTTTTAGAAGAAAATGCACTTTTCATTTTCCAAGTGGAGGAAGTGGTTTTATTTGTGAAGCGGCTGCGGGGACTCTGGTTGGTAACCTCACCAAAGCATTGTGAAAAAATAGAAGACATGTTACGATGTACGATTCACCATGTACCACACTTTAAAAGTTTTTTGTGAATATCTGTCGTGGGAATGACGACGGCAGATGATGCAATCGGCAGCGAATAGTAGAACATGGGGCAAGGGCGGCCAGCCATCTGCGGTGCGAGATGAGGGCAGAGACACAAGGATTTACCCAGGTTCGCCCCCCGGAGGGTAAAGACCTACTCCTGCTAGATTGTATTATGGTGGAAGTACAATGGGGCGAGCTCAGCGGCTAGGCAGCGAGTCGCTTGGGTGGATGACGGAACGTATCTTCTACACGCCCTCTAGGAAGGTTTATATAGACTCACCCCCTAGGGTTTACAGATCTCAACCGAATCAGTTAAGGTTTCGGCAATCGTTTAAGCTAATCCGACTGGGCCTATCTACTCTCCTGGGCCTTCAACTTCCAGTCGCTTGAATCTAAGCCAGGTCTTGATCGATCGGCCGCCATCCCAGAGGCCCATGGCGATTCTCGGCCGTCGGAACGCCTCTTTGGGTATACCCCGGTAGGCATATCCCCATCAGTAGTCCCCGAGGCCATTGTTGATTGGTCGCAGGTGTCCGTTGGCATTCGGAGTATACGAGTCCAATGCGGACGCCCAGTCGAATCGGCGACGGACTCCTGAATAAAGGAAAAACCAGTTATTCTAGTTGCAATGATAGCGGTCAGTTGGGTCGCAGCTCGGCGAGCGGGTCGGCGAATGTTCAGTCACTGTTGTAGTGATCGGGTCGGCGAGTCGAATGGATGAAGTTGGACCGTCAGATGAGGTCAAATTAGCCGTTGGGGTAATCCAACGGTAACTTTAGGGTAATCACCGCGTAGTAACGGCTCCCGAAATTGGCGGGTAGCAACCGCTACATAAGGGAAATGGCAGGCGATCGGGAAAACACTCCTTCGTCTTTCCTCCGATTTCGCCCATCTCCATTTCCCCCGCATCGCGATCCAATCGATACAGAAAGCCTCGACCTCCACGAACCTTTCAGCCAATGCCCCCCCCCACCGAACCATGGGGCAGGTCCAAGTGCACCAGGGAGCTACTGGCATCCTTCGAGGAGGCCGGGATCCTGCGCGCCGGCAGGTGGCGCATCCCCGCGACCGGAGAGGTGACTCCGGACCCGCGCGAGGGAGAATTTATTTGCTTCACCAGCCACCTGGAGCGGGGGCTGGGGTTTCCCACGTCTCTCTTCTTCCGGCGCTTCTGCGCCTTCTACGGAATCCAGCCGTCGGACCTGGGCCCGCACAGCATCGAGCAGCTCGCCATTTTCGTGGCTTTCTGCGAGTGCTACCTAGGCTGTAGGCCCTACTTCCCCCTGTGGCAAGATCTGTTCCACGGGAGGATCAGTCGCGAAGAATCAGGCGGCCCAATGTTGGATGCGGGTGGCCTGACGTTTCAGTTGAAGTCGAAGGCCTCCTTCTTCGACCTGACGCTGCCTACCAAGGCGGCAAGCGAGTGGAAGAAGTCCTGGTTCTATGTCACCGAGGCTACTCCAGACGGCGAGGTAGTGATCCCAAGGTACTCCGCCAACCGGCCCGAACCGCGCCGACTCCAGGTCAGCAAGCTCCCACTAGACCGGCGGATGGTCGTGGACGAGATGCTTCAAACCATCCGCGGCCTGAAGAAGAAGAAGGGCCTCCAAACCATCAACTTGTACAACTGCTGGCTCGGGCGATGACTCGTTCCCCTGGCCCGCCGCGACCATTACATGTACGAGTACACGGGTAGGGAAGACTCGACAAAATCCTGCCTCACCGAGTGGAAACTCGAAGACTATGTCCTGCCGCTGAAGAACATCACCCAGGCAGCATATCTGGACGCGAAGGCTGGGGTCGCCCCCTACACCGCGAAGCATCCAGCTCCGACGGTAAGTCGTTGTTTTCACTACCATTCGCAGTCGCAGTTGATGCTTTCGCGATTATATTGATATTGTCTCGTGCCTGCTGCAGTTATTCCAAGTGGTGGAAGGGTGGCTCCCACCCGCGGAAGACGAGAACTCGAGCTCGTCCGTCCAGGATGGGGGCGAGTCGCCTCCTGCCAAGGGCGGCGTTGGGAGCGACGCGAGTGATGACGACGACGATGATGACGAGCCCAGGGAAGACGCCGCCCCGATGGTTCGCAAAACTCGCGGGCAACATCAGCGCGAGCTCGAGGCGAGTAGAAGCCTCGAACGTCATGACGACGATGACGACGATCTTCCCGAGCACACCTCGCGTCGTGAGGCTACACCATCGAAAAAGAAGAAGAAGAAGGAAGTGAAAGCTCCACCAAAGAGAAAGACGAAGCCGGCGAAACAGGCATCTCCGCCTCGTTCGGCGAGTAGTTCCGACGCCACCATCTTGGCCAAGGATGAAGCGCCGCAGACGACAGCAGCACCGGATGCCGCTGCCGCCTTGGATGAGGTACCTCTGGCCTCGCTTCCACCCCTATTCGCCCCGGTCTCTGGGTTAGGGGCTGCTCCAGCCGCAGCAGCTTCACCTCCCAGGAGAGCTCCTGCCGACGTCATCTCGGAGGCTCCTGTCGCGGCCTCGTCGTCGAAGAGGCCTTCTGTGTCTTGGGCACATGATGTTTTGGAGATGGGCCTCAGTCAGAAACTGGGCCCCGAACTGGAGAAGCCGGCTAGCATCCGCATGGGACTGCGGTTCATACCAGTCGCCAAGTAAGTTTCGTTCATCTGCTTGCCTTTAGTTGTAATCAGACCACTTTGCTCATATAGTCAATTCGCAGGACTGGAGTTAAAAATATCGGCCACCCTTCCATGGCCAAGGTTCCGCCAGTCGTCGCCGTGGAGGACCCCTCGCGGAAGAGAAAAGTTGATGAAGCTGCCGCTCCCGCAGACAGCGCTAAGAGGGCGAAGGGCGATGTAGTCGTCACGGTCTCTGACGACACGGCCGTTGCTCCGAGTGATCCTCCGACCGCGGCGGAGGTAGCTTCGAAGAGCAAGGAGGCTGTTTCCTCGCCCGGGGTGACCGAGCCGACTCCTAGTGGCGCTGGGGCATCTGCTGCTACCTTCCCCCGTTTCATGGCCAAAGCAGCCATAGCGAGTGGCACGATGCTGACGAGACAGGTGCCTGGGGTCGTTGAGACGGAGGTTGAGCAGCATCGCGGACACACTCCAGCTCTGCTTGCATCTGTGGACGCACTACAGCTTCACGACATGCTGGGCGCAGCCATCCAGGTATGTCCAGTCCCCGAGTATCGGGCCACTGATTTTCAGTGGTCGGATTCTGTTAATGTTTTTTGTAGCATCCAGTCCCGCAGTGCCTGGTTGCTGAATTTTAGCGGGTGGGCACTTAGGATTTTATTGTGGTTGATAGTTTAGTTTGTTTGCAGGGCTTGCAGCGTGAATCAGCCGATCGGCTTGCTGCGAAGTGTCGCGTGGAGAAGGAACTTGTGGCCGTCCAAGAAACGAACAAGGGACTCCAAGCACTCGCTGCCAAGGCGGAGGAGGTCCGCCAGGGCCTTGTTCCAGCGGGTGAACTGACGGCGGCTCAGTCTTGTTTGAGTACGGCTAAGAAGAGGATCGCTGATTTTGAGCGCGAGCTCAAGGAAGCAAAGGCGAAGGCGAGCTCAGCGGATGGTCGAGCCAGAGCTGCTGTTACGGCTGCCGCTGAAGAGCGGAAGGTCTCTGATGCCCTCGTTGCTGGGCTGCAGAATGACTTCTCCTCGCTTAAAAGCTTCATCACGGGCCTCTGTCGTCCTTTAATTGGTAAATTTTCCTGCCTCTGCCTGTATTAGCTGTATTATGAAATCGTCGTTATGCTTACGGCCGACCCTTGTTCGCCGGTCGGATTATCGACAGCTCGGAGGAGGCGCAGTTATACGACGCGCAACAGTGTGTGACCACTCTGGTCGACTCGGCCATGTTGTCTGCGACTTGCATTCGAGCGTATCTTCAAGAGATGTAGCCCACGGAAGTGATTCCCAGCGACCTCGTCGAGGTATGGAGGTATCTGGAGAAGGCGCCGTCAGTCGTCGAATTCATGACGTGGTCGGCATTCCGACGCGGGGCGGCGACGGCGCTTAGCCTTGGGCTTGCCCACTTCCCGGAGGACTTTGACCTTGACGACGTGACGAGTGGTTACCCCTCGTCGACGGGCTCGGTGGAGATCGCCGAGGTGCTGAAGCAGACGGACCGGGTCGCGGTATACTCCGATCGCGTCTGGGCGATGGGCGACCTCCTCCCTTACCAAGAGACGACTGTCGCGCCCAACGATCCCGAGCCGCCGCATCGGGACTTCAAGGTCGAGCAGCCGTTTCGTGCGGCGATGGTGGGTGAGTTGACGACGTACCCGTCGAACCCGTACACGCCCTTCATTCGCAACCGCAGGGATGGCGGCGAGTCGACGTCGAATCCTGCGGAATAGAAACATTGTGCCCTGGGGCGTTAGTAGCAATTGGCCATTGGGATTGACTTGTATTTTGGAACGACTTTGTTCTGCTGTAATGGGATCTCGTGTTATTTTGTGAATTGTCTTGCGATTTTGATTGATGATTGGACGAGTCCCCGAGCGCGTCCACCCTTTTTATGGGGTTTACCTTGTTTTGTTATGTGTTTGTGGTTTTGAACGTTTTGTCAGTTGTTTTGTTATTGAGTTCGACTCGCCCAAGCTTGGAAATCCAGTCGCCGGGCGACTCCCATGAGTGATCTTTACTTGACCGTTTTCCCTTGCGCGAACGAGGTCGGGTGGCCGAGTCTCCGAGCGTGGTACTTGGTGGTTCTAGTCGCGGCTCTAGGGTGGGTGAGGACTGAGAGCGTTAGAGTAAGCGCATCACTCCTGCCTGACCCGTAGGGTCAGTCGCATGGCGAGTCCTGGGCACGCTCTCATACTTGGCGTTTTCCCAAGTCGCTCGTGCTTGACTGGTTGTTAGTCCCCGAGCGTGGTACTTGGCCGTTCGAGTCGCTGTGCCAAGGATGCGGAGGATCATAGTCACTGTGAGGAGCGAAGGCAGTTGTCTTGGCTCGTTAAGCCAGTCAAGCTAGGCGACTCCAATGGGGCTCCGGGTAGGCGTTTTTCGTGGACGTTACGAGTCCTGGGGTAACCCAGTGCCCTCGTAACGCACTACTTGGCCGTGCCAGTTGCTGTACCAGAGGTTGACTTCTGCAGTTAGCTTGACGCTGTTATTACGAGTGCGAGTGGCACAAGACACGGAGAGTAGACGCAATTTGCGGTGACCAATATGTTTTATTTCATAGCGGGTGGAGGGTACATGTATGGAGTTCTAGGAGTAGAACTTCCGTAGGAGGTTTACATTCCACGGTCGCTTGACGTCGAGTTTCCCGTCTCCGCGGACGTCGGTGAGGTAGTAGGCGTCGTTGCCAAGTACTCGCCCAATGGCGAATGGTCCCTCCCACGGGGGGGGGGGGGGGAGGGAGAGCTTGTGCATGCCCTTCTTGTCCTGGATGAGGCGTAGCACCAGGTCGCCTTCCTGGAAGGTGCGAGTCCTCACTCGTCGGCTATGGTAGCGGCAGAGTCCTTGCTGGTAGATGGCAGTGCGGGAGCGAGCTAGGTCGCGTTCCTCGTCGAGTTGATCGACTCCATCCTGGCGTGCGAGTTCGTTTGCAGCCTCCGTGTAGTGGACAACCCTTGGCGAGTCGTGGTCTAGGTCGGTGGGCATGACTGCCTCGGTGCCATACACCATGAAGAAGGGTGTGAATCCTGTCGACCTGTTGACAGAGGTGTGGATGCCCCAGATGACGGAGGGTAGCTCCTCGACCCAGCACCCGGCGGTGCGCTCGAGTGGTACTTAGAGCCGTGGCTTCAGGCCATGGAGGATGCTCTGGTTGGCCCGTTCCGCCTGGCCATTGGACTCCGGGTGAGCGACCGAGGCGAGGTCGAGTCGGATGTGATGTTCTTCGCAGAACTCGGCCATGGCTCCTTTGGCAAAGTTGGTGCCGTTGTCCGTGATGATGCTGTTTGGGAACCCGTAGCGATAGATGAGCTCGCGTAGGAACTTGGTGGCGGTCTTCCCGTCGCATTTCCGGACTGGCTTGGCCTCCACCCACTTTGTGAATTTGTCGACCGCGACCAGGAGGTGAGTGAAGTTGGAGGGGGCCTTTTTGAAAGGGCCTACCATGTACATACCCCATACGGAGAACGGCCAGGTGATGGGGATTGTCTTGAGCGCCGAGCTCGGAACGTGGGTCTGGTTGGCGTACTTCTGGCACCCGGCGCACCGCTGGACAATGTCGACAGCGTCTGCGTGTGCGGTAGGCCAGTAGAAATCGTGTCGCATAGCCTTTGCGACCACAGAGCGGGCGCCGACGTGGTGGCCGCAGTCGCCGAAGTGGATGTTGTGGAGGATTTTGCGTCCTTCGGAGGCTTGGACGCAGCGTTGGAATACGCCGGTCACGCTGCGCTTGTGGAGCTCGCCGTCGATGATGACGAAGGATTTGCAGCGGCGTGCTATCATCCGGGCGTCTGTTTCGTCTGCTGGCAGGGTGACTCCCTCCAGGTAGGCCATGTACGGCGTGGTCCAGTCGGCTGGCTCGGCGATGAGTGCGACCAGGGCTGCCCCTGGTTGCAGCGGGACTTCAATGTCGATCTCCCTTGGGGGAGAGACGGAAGGCTTGGTGATGGTGTAGAGGAAGACGCCGGCGGGTGGTGCGAGTCGAGCCGAGCCGATGCGAGAGAGTGCATCGGCCTCCTTATTTTTCCGCCTGTCGATCCACTCGACGGAATAGCCTGCGACTTGCCCAGCGACGAGATCGGAGTCTCCGTAGCAGAATAGGCGGTTGACATTCATCTCCTTGGCGGCTCGCATGCCGTGGAATAGTGCCTCGTACTCGGCCATGTTGTTGGTGCAGGGGGTGAAGTCGAGGCAGAGGACGTAGCGTAGCTTGTCGCCCTTCGGAGAGGTTAGCACGATCCCTGCTCCTGCACCGTCCGCATTCTTGGAGCCGTCGAAGTGTAAACTCTAGTAGTGGAGGTATGGAAGCTTTTCTGGCTGGTGGTCCTCCTCCCAGTCGGCGATGAAGTCCGCAAGAGCCTGCGACTTGTTCGCTTTGTGCGGCTCATACTTGATGTTGTGGACGCCGATTTCGACGGCCCACTTATCGACTCGCCCGGTCGCCTCGCGGTTGCGGATGATGTCCTGCAACGGTGCTGAGGAGACGACCGTTATCGGGTGCTCCTGGAAGTAGTATGGCAGTCGCCGTTGTGCTCTGAAGACCGCGTATACCATTTTTTGTTATTGCGGGTATCGCTGGCGCGACTCGGTGAGGACCTCGCTGATATAGTACACTGGGCGCTCCTTTCCTTCCTCTAGTCGTTCGACGACCATGACGGCGCTGACGACGCGCTCGGAAGCCGCGACGTAGACCAACATGAGTTCCTTGTCGACGGGGGCGGCGAGTAGCGGTGCTGCGAGTAGCACCTTCTTGAGGTCACGGAGCGCATCGTCCGCCTCCTTGTCCCACTGGAAGGTGGGGTTTTGCGCATCAGGCGGTATAGAGGCATCGCCTTTTCGCCCAATCGGGGAATGAAGCGACTGAGCGCCGCGACTTGCCCGGCCAGCTTCTGGACGTCGCGCAGGCACTCGGGTTTGCCGAGCCGAGCGATCATGTCGATCTTGGTGGGATTCGCCTCCATCCCGCGCTTGGGAACGACGTATCCCAGTAGCTGCCCTGCTGGTACACCGAAGGTGCATTTGCCTGGGTTTAGCTTTATCTTGTATTTCCGCAGGTTGGCGAATGTCTCTGCCAGGTCGGCGAGTAGGTAGCCCTGGTGAGCAGACTTTACTACCATGTCGTCGATGTAGACGTGGATATTGCGGCCAATTTGGCTCGCAAGGCACTCCTTCATACACCGCTGGTAGATCCCCCCGGCGTTCTTGAGGCCGAAGGTCATGGCGGTGTAGCAGAAGGCTCCGAATGGCGTGATCAATGCCGTCTTCTCTTTGTCCTCAACGGCCATTTTGATCTGGTTGTATCCATAGTAGGCGTCGAGGAAGCATAGTGACTCCGAGCCCGCGGTGGAATCGATTATTTGGTCGATCCGCGGGAGGACGAATTGTTCCTTCGGGCAGGCGTTGTTTAAGTTTGTGTAGTCGATACACATCCTCCAGGTCCCATTTTTCTTCTCGACCAGGACTGGGTTTGCCAGCCACTTGGAGTATTTGATTGGCCGGATGAAGCCTGCAGCGAGTAGAAGTTGCACCTCCTCGACGATGGCTTGGCGGCGCTCTTCATTGAAGGGCCGCAGCGACTGCTTGACAGGTCGCACTTTGGGGTCGGCGTTGAGTTTGTGCTCAGCGAGTTCCCTAGGGACACCAGGCATGTCAGAGGGCTTCCATGCGAAGATGTCCCTGTTCTCACGGAGGAACTCGATGAGCGCGCCTTCCTATGCTGGGCTCATGCCCGTCCCGATCGTCACCGTCTGGCTGGAGTCGCCTGGGACCAGCTCGACGGTGCGGGTATGCGTCGTTGCCTCGAAGGCTGAGGTGTTGCCGCCCTCCGAGTTGGGCTTCTTGAGTATGGTGGGGTCGTCGTTGTTGACCCCGCTCGCGTATTTGGCGAGCTCGTCGGCGTGGTTGGCCTCTGCCGCGATGACGGCGTCGGCGAGTTCGGCTCCTTTGGCCTCGCACTCGGCGGCCATGTCGGGGTCGCCGTGGATGGTGATGACGCCGCGCGGCCCGGGGAGCTTCATCGCGTTGTACGCGTAGTGGGGCGCCGCCATGAACTTAGCGAACGCCTGGCGCCCCAAGACGCAGTGGTAGGGGCTGTCGAAGGGCACCAGCTCGAAGACGATCCGCTCGGTGCGGAAGTTTGCCGGTGTGCCAAAGGTGACTGGCAGCGTGACCTTGTCGACCGGGTATGCCTTCCGACCGGGGACGATGCCGTGGAACGTGGTGTAGGTCGTCTCGACCATCGACTGCGGGAGCCGCAGTCGCCTGAAGGTGTCCAGGTACAGGATGTTGATGGAGCTGCCGCCGTCCATCAATGTCTTGGGGAGCCAGTAGTCTCCCACCTATGGCTTGACTACCAGGGCGACTCGGCCTGGGTACTCGATGCGTGGCGAGTGGTCCTAGCGGCTCCAGGTGATGGGTTGCTCCGACCAGTTGAGGAACTGGGGAACGTCCACCTGGGCCACCGCGTTGACGGCGACGGCGCGGGCGATAACCTTCTTCTCGCGCTTCGTGTTGAAGCCTGTGAAGGTGTGGAGAGAGCCAGCCACGCTGCCGAATTTTCCGCCGTTTGGCGGGTTGTTGTCGGGGTCTTCCCGCGCTCGCCGTGCCTTCTCGATCTCCTTGAGAGAGTGGCAGTCGACAGTCGTGTGCGTGGCGGGCTTTCCTTCCCTGCTGTGAAATGCACAAGGTTGGTTAAGGAGGGCCGCGGGGTCGAACCTTGGTTTCGCCTTGTAGTTTCCGCCGTCGTGGCCTTGCCCCCCGCCGCGGCGGAAGCTCTTGGGCTCGCGCTGCGCGTGCCCAGCGTTGGCGACAAAGTCGACTCGCCCGTCACTGCGGCGCTTGCCGGTGAAGCGAGTGTTGCTGTAGCGTAGATCGGATCGTCGTCCATTGTCGTTGCCGCTCATGCGGCGTTGTCCTCCCGACTGGTCGTCGGTTTCTTGGTTTGGGTCTTCCTCCGCGTATCTTTTGTTGATCTCAAGGCGGTCCGGTATGTTGTCGAGTGTGCGGTATGCTCATTTGAGCTTGGCAACCAGGGGCTCGTAACGGCACGAGGTCTTGAAGCAGTGGACTGCGGTGTCTGGGTGGATACCGACCGCGTTGTACCACAGTTCTTGCCATCGTTGGACCCAGCTGCGGGTCGACTTGCGAGGTCCCTGGACACACCGTTCCAGGTCCTCGATGGTGGTAGCGCGGGTGTATGAACCCTCGAAGTGCCTAACGAAGGCGTCGCGCATCTCTTCCCAGGAGTCGATGCTATCCGCGGGGAGAGTGTTGAACCACTGCCTGCATGCCTCCTCCATCATCAGGGGGAGGTAGCGGGCGGCGAGTAGATCGATGTGGCCGGCGATCCCCATTGCCATGAGTTAAGTATCCAACAACACGGAGGGATCGTACGTGGGGTCGTACTTCTCTATTTCCTTCGGCGCTTTGAAGTTCGCCGGTTATCTTTCGCCTCGGATCATTGGTCCGAAGCACCGGGGCCCGAGTCGACTTAGCGACCCCCTCGGCTCGCCGTCGCGGCGGTTGGTTAGGGTATGCCGCAGGTCGTCGGGCTGGCGTGCGCGCCATCTCTGGTTGTTGATGATGTGGGTGCGGGCGTCGATGGGCTGACCGTTGGCAGCGACGAAGTTGGTCGCCGGCCAGGGGTCGTTGGTGGAGAGTGTCGCGTTCGCGGGTCGGTGTTGGAGCTGCAGTGGTTCGGGTGGCGGGCAGTTGAGGGTGTTTGCCGCCAATGGACGGTCGCTTGAGGCCGCTCTGCTGCCCGATGAACGCGAGTACATCCGACCCTGTGAGTCGGCGCCTGAGTTTTGTTGCTCGACCGCCTTTGTAAGCAAGGCCTTGACGTACTGGATCTGTAGGGCGTCGTCACCGGTGGCCGTGATGTTGTCGGCCGCTACTCGGCCCACCACGAGGTTGTCCATCGGGGTGGAGAATAGTGGTAGGCCGTTCGCGTCTCGCTCCCGTGAGGATACCATGATCCGCGGCTGGTCCCTGGGGGTGCGCGGTTGGGTGGAGGTGGGGCGCCTTTCGCCGTCGACCCTGGTGGGGGGCGGGCGCTTCCTCCTGGTGGAGCGTTCTCGCAGATCGCGCGCCCGGCCACGCGGGCCGGGTCGTTCTCGTCATCGAAGTTCAGGGCGTGCCCCTGGACGGTGGGGTTCAAGCGCGACCTGATTCGTTGCTGGTGGTAGCGCGACAGCTCCTGCGCCGTCACCTGCTCGAGGCAAAAAATTTCGCGCTCGGCTTGCTCCTTGCGGACTGCTTCCGCCAGCTTCAGGCGGAGTTCCTCGACCTCCGTTGCCGTTGCATTGGGAGGGATCGGGGTGGAGAAGGGATCCTCCGGTGGGTCGGCGCTAGTCGCCATGTAGGTCGCGGCGTGGCGACCAGTCCCATCGCGGAGATCGGCGGAGTTTTCCGACCCGAAGTCGAAGTCGAAGATCCCGAGGATGGAAGGATCCTCGAAATCTCCGACGTTGGAGACCTGGGTGATGGAGCCCGCGGGCGACGCGGCGACGATGGATCCGGCGAGTGATGCCGGGGTCGCCGAGTCGGCGTCGTCGTTGAGGGCCGCGTCTTCCGCGGCCGCGGTGGTTTCGGCCACATCACTGTGGGCTGAGTCGTACTCGGAGGCGAGGCGGTGGATCGTGCGGACCTAACTCTCGGAGAGCCGATCGCGTGGCGGCAACTCGCGGATGCGAGCCGAGTCCTCCGAGACGATGACGTCGGTGAGGTCGACGAAGAGGCTGATCGTGCCAATCGGCAGGATCATGCTGTGCGTGACGGGTCGCGCCGCCGGGACGTAGCTGCTCGGCAAGATTTGGAGCATCTCGCCGATCGCGATCATGCGGCCGGTGGCGATCGACTCGTTGATGGGCAGATTAGATATCGCCGCAGAACACCGGCCAGACCGTCCAGGCCCCACGGTGGGCGCCACTGTCATGGGAATGACCACGGCAGATGCTGCAATCGGCAGCGAATAGTAGAACATGGGGCAAGGGCGGCCAGCCATCTGCGGTGCGAGATGAGGGTGGAGACACAAGGATTTACCCAAGTTCGGCCCCCCGAAGGGTAAAGACCTACTCCTGCTAGATTGTATTATGGTGGAAGTACAATGGGGCGAGCTCGGCGGCTAGGCAGCGAGTCGCTTGGGTGGATGACGGAACGTATCTTCTACACGCCCTCTAGGGAGGTTTATATAGACTAACCCCCCTAGGGTTTACAGATCTCAACCGAATCAGTTAAGGTTTCGGCAATCGTTTAACCTAATCCGACTAGGCCTATCTACTCTCCTGAGCCTTGACTCCGATCGTTTGAATCACGCCAGTCTTGATCCGCCGTCCTGCAGCCCACTCGCCAGCCTCTGGGCGGTCGGAACGC
The DNA here is from genome assembly GCA_030063025.1 of Avena longiglumis. NCBI lineage: Eukaryota > Viridiplantae > Streptophyta > Magnoliopsida > Poales > Poaceae > Avena > Avena longiglumis. The sequence goes on along the minus strand of CP125974.1, from coordinate 182,372,170 downwards.
CTGGGTATACCCCGGTAGGCATATCCCCATCAATATCTGAGATTTTACACGGTTTCCTGTCGATTCGTCTGGAAGCGGGTGAAATTTGAACTGCAGGTGTCCTAAATCTTGGTCCTAATTTTTTGTAAAAATCATTTTCGTGTTCACAACATATCACTTCAACACGGATACAACGACGGTTCCGCAAGAGGGAGCCCTATAATGAATGGGCTAAAAAAATACATTTCCTCCTAATTTTACCGTGTATCTAGCAAAAACACTCGGTAAAAAATTCAGATACACGGCAAAGAACCTCTTTGCCGAGTGTTTTCTGATTAACACACAACAAAACTTTCACATACACGGCAAAGGCCTGATAAAAACCCTATTTTTTTGGCACGCACGGAAGTAGAAACTTTGGCGCTAAAATTTTGACGTGTATATGTTTGTAGGCACTCGGCAAACGAGCCGTCAGTTGCACCGGCGGTTGCGGGCAGGAAAGGACGTGTGGCACATCGCTTTGCCGTGTATCTAATTTTACTGATTATTTTGTTTTCAATTTTACCGTGTATGTCCGTTTTTGCCGAGTGTTTTATCATAGAACACTCGGCAAAGGAGCAACTTTGTCGTGAATGGTCTGTTTGCCGGGTGTCAACCTTGTGGTACATAGCAAAGAACTGTTTGCCGAGTATCCGAATTTTAAACACTCGGTAAAAACAAAAATAACCACCAGAATCTCGTTTTCCCATAGTGCCTCTCTCCTCTTGCTTGGGGTCAGCGGGCTAGCGGGAGGCGCAACAAGCAGTGGCGGCGGAGGAGAGAAGCAGCGCCCACATCCTGGGCAGACCACGACCATGGCAACTCCCCTCCCATTCCCCTCCTCCCCTCCACAACGCTCCTCTCTCAGTAGCCCGGTCAGTCACAAGGGAGGAAGGAGGCCCCCAGGGGCGGTCCATAGATTTTGGGGGCCCTAGGGCAACATGTCAACAAAGACCCCTTATTTAAAGTGGCAAAGTTTCATTGAGTCGGCGGGGAAGGGGGGCAATGGCCCCCATATTATAAAAAACATTGCTTAAATATATCTTTAAATTTAATGATAATTTTGTAGTATTACTTAAAGTTTAAGCATGATTAGCGTTCCTAGGCCTCTACACAATTATATAATCTATACATCTGATAGATTCGAATTTCGGTGACGACATTCAAAACTACTCATTTCTGTTGATCGAGCAAACTATTTACCATGATACTTATTCCTATCAATTGATCTTGTGTACATGTGTATATACATATATACCTCTAGAATTAGTCACAGAACAAAATTATGAAAGCAATGAGAGCTTCTTGCGGAATAATATAATCATGTAATTGCGTCGATACTCTCCATTGATAAATACTCACAACTTTATATCGGCACATAAGGGCATAATTGTTCTGCATATTTTGAGAGGCCACATAAATGGTGGCATAAAAAAATATTTGAAAATGCTGGAGTATTTGTTGGGGCAATGTTGATGTTGTTTCCCACGATCGAAACTGAATGATGTATGTCTATGAGTTTCTTAAATGGAACCTGCACTTTCCTCTTTCCTATACAAAATTTTGGAGTATTTTTCGGGAAAGAGAAGTCAGAGTAGAGACATAGCATATTGCAGTTTAGGCCATCTATATTTTTTAAAATTATTCAACTATATTGGCTAATTTTTTTTAAATAATACATTTTTTTTATTCAATTTCACAAATAATACATAAAACGGACAAATTGCAAATCTGTTGGTCGGTCGGCCGTTCAACAGACGAAACACTGCCTTCGTCCGTTCAACGGACGAAACACTGCTTTCATCCGTTCAACGGATGACACGCTGCATTCGTCCGTTCAACGGACGACACACCTTGCAAACCCAGCAGAGTGTGTCGTCCGTTCAACGGACGAAACACTGCTTTCATCCGTTCAACGGACGAAACGAGTCAGTCGTCTGTCGAACGGCCGACCGACCAACAGATTTGTAATTTGTCCGTTTTGTGTATTATTTGTGCAATTCAATAAAAAAATGTATTATTTAAAAAAAATTAGCACTATATTGGATCTCGAGAGTATTAAGACAAATATAGGTACATATAAGTCTTAGACCGGGCCCCTATCTCCTTGGGCCCTGGGCGACCGCCCCTCTGCCCTGCCATATGGGCCCTGGAGGCCCCGCAACTTCCAGCAAGGGAGAGGGCGTCGTTTGGCGGTACGAGAAGGGGGCGTGGAAGAGGAGCACCAAGGCCCAGCCACGGAGGGAGCTTGATCTTTGCCGAGAGGAGCGCCTAGACCCATCCATGGAGGGAGCTCGATCTTCGCCGGCGTGTCCTTGACTAGCAGCAGCGCTCGCTCCATTTTAGGTGAGTCCCGACCCCCTGCTCTCTCTCTCTCACTGGTATATGATTTTGTCCTTTACTAGCAGCAGCACTCCCTCCATCAAGAACGAACAATATGCAGAATTATCTTTTGAATCCAATCCTCATATATGTCTATCATGAAAGGGAGATGACTGGTTCTCTTTCTGAGATTCAAGCCGATGAATTACCTATTCAGCACCCTTGGACATAAGCTATTGTGAGAAAACGATTGAAACATTGTGCAGACCTGAAGGTAGATCTATCGTCCATGCTATTATTAATTCTGTAGCTGTCTTTGTGCATCTTTAGTTTGTCTTTCAGTTAGGATTTCTTGATTTACTATAATGAACAGATAGCACACATTCTTTTAGGGATGATGAAATTCAGCGTAGAAGCACTGGTTGCTCATTCTAGGGATGAAATTTTAATTTACTGTAAAAACAGTAAACCTTCTGTTCCCTACATGTATTTATTTCAGTAAAGTCAACTCCAAATTAATAAGCAAAACCTAAATACTCTTGCTGTTCTAAATTTTTTTAGGGAAGTCACTATTTTTATTTTTGCAGACCACCATGGTACACGTGTATATAAAGGAAAATCAAGTTAGTATGCCCAGATTCTTTTTGAAATCATTTTCGACACATCATGGAACAATCTTGAGTGCTGCTCTTATGTTCTGCTCACTGTATTTTCTCTCCTGCAACGCTGAAATATATTTAAAATAGGTAGAATCCAATCCAGGCTCTTGCATGATGGATATTGTGGCAGTTCTCATTCTTGAATTTTGATTTCGGCGCAATTTATCCTTATATATTATTACCAGTCTCTTTATTGTGAGAGTGGCTCTTTATTTGTGTCCCAAATCACCATATTGAAGTGACATGAGTGCAGAATAAAATTTAGCTCACACTTTTATTTTATCCTTTGAACTGGAATTAAGTTGCTTATTTTTTTGGATTTACCTAGACAATATTTAAATAATTGGATCTATCTCAGGTTATTTTCAGAAAGTTTGAGTACTATTAACCTTCTTCCATAACTGTCTTAGAAGTGAGATCTGATTTTGTTGCCGATTATCTCTACCTATATATGGTCGGTCTATCAACTCTATATACCTTCTTTTTTATTACTCACCTTTTGGCTTTGTCATCTTATTAGAAAATGGTGGTTACTTTATACCTAAATCTTGATGGTGAATGTTCTATTTAGCTTCAAAACTACATGTCAAGCTAATTCCGATGAATCTTCTACAAACTACAAATAATGTTCTTATTTAGCTCAAGACATGCCATGAGCAGATTCTTTGGTGTTTTCTCATTTCTGCAGGTTTACTTGGGATGGGTTGATCTCTAACTTTGTGGATGTTTTCCCCTCTCCATGATATGTTTATCTGGGAGTAATGGAGTATACATATGCTTTTGTGCCCAGAGAGGTAGAGCTTCTGTCCAAGGCCTACACATTGGCACGACATTAATGATAACAAGACCAGTGATCATGGCATACAAATCAACTCATGGTGCGTCGGTGGTCTCGACTGCTGAACCAATGAAGTGTGGTGAGTTCTTCTCTTCTCTATGGAAATTTCTATGATATATGATTTTGAAGTCTCATGTAGGTTGTTTTTCTTCAAACCACGGTGACTTGATTTAGTGTCGCTCTTTTTATTTTCTGTTCTTAGCTTTTGCAACAAGGTAGTGCCATAGTGAAGATGGTGATTTTGTATTTTCTCTTGCTTGATTCGGTTTCACTCAGGTTGTTTGTTGTTTTAAGCTATCTTAGTTTAATTTTGATATTCCAATGTTTTAATTAAAACTATTTCATTTTTATCATATGTCCTATTGGTTTCTACAACATTAACTTCTCTACAATTTATCTTTTCTACTGCCATCGATAAAAAAAATCAAGGCACGGTTATATGGTTGTCTGTGCTCACGGGTCGACTACGATGCTCCTGGATATTGGTGTACGACCATGTCTTACGGACACGGCTTGCCTGCGCCCACACTCATGCGACCATCCGTGCGTCCGGGTACGTGCCGTGCATCCTATACATGATTCCCGTCGTCTTTCATTCATTGCCAAAAAAAAACGAAAATACAGATGGTAGTAATACGAGTAGACTCTGTTAGCGGCGCACGTCCATCTTGGCTCCACGAAACTCGTAGCTGGGCGCCTGGGGCAGAACATGGAGGGCGGCGGAAAAGATGAAGTCCGTGATGTCCTCAGCGGCGTGCCGGCGCCCCCATTCCTTCCGGTACCCTTTTCTCGGGCGGTCGCCATTGTGTTAAAAATAATAGGCTAAATCATTAGACAATGTGTGATTTTAGATTTTTCTTAAATCTTAAAGTTCATGTATGTGGAAGTCTATATGTGATTTGGTCCAAGTTGGTGGCAGCTCATATGTGTGTGGCAAGAGCTGTGAGAGCTAAAGTTTAGTCCTACATGGAAAGTTGAAGGAGAGTTGCACCACTTTATAAGATGGAGTGTTGCACCATTTTGTAAGTAAGTGACAATAAGAGAGCTACACACGCGCTCCTCCTCCTCCGACGTCGCCGCTTGCACGCTCGCCTCGTCACGACGCGCGCGCGCCGAGGTTTATTTTGCTGCTCAGAAAAATGTGTGCGGTTAGACAAACGTGTCAACAGTTAGCGGACTCGGGTCGCTCTCGAATCATGGGCTATCTGTAACCGACCGAACGTGTGCGACGTGGGCTTGGTCCACTTCGTGTCTTGTATGGGATTTCCGAGCCGCTCTATATAAATGCATGTACGGCTTCCACAACGTACGACACGAAACCAATCTAGGGTTTTGCCATCCTCTATGTTTACGATGTCACCGTAGTCTACTCCATCCCGCTTGCCGGCGTGCACCGGCGGTCGGGAGAGCAGGTCTCCGGAACCACTCGCTTTTGTGATCCTATACGGGAGAGGGGAATAAAATTTTTGGGAAGCGCTCCACGCGACTGTTAAGTTCGTCATCACGGCGCGTCTTCCTGGTCGTCAAGCCCGACCTGGTGCACGTCGTCTTCGACGCCGACTTCTTCAACAGGTTACTGCACCAACGACGACTACATCGACAACCGATCAGTACATACACCGTCATCAGATCTGTTGTTTTACTATGGCTATTAGTGTGTATAGTCTGCTACTGTTCATGTTGATCAATACATCTAGTATGTTAGAGGTTCACGTGATTGTAGCTGTTGTTTTCATGATTTATATTCTGGAATTAATCGTGGAAATTATGCCTAATATTCCAACAATCCAAAAACCTTATTATAGGAAGTTTCCTGAATTATGCATGGGACACTTGACCGATGCTATGAAGCCGGAAAAGTTTACCGGTGTTCATTTTAAGAGGTGACAGTATAAGACCACTATGTGGCTAAAAGCTCTGAAAGTATTCGAGGCTAGTGAGAGTTTACCTGAAGGAACTAGATCTGACGAGGTTCAGAACAAGTTCAAGGAAACCAATCTTGCCTTTGTGGGATGCGTTCTGAGTGTTCTTGACAACAAGCTGTTTGATGTGTATATGCACATCAAAGATGGAAAAGAGCTCTGGAAGGCACTGAACGCTAAGTTCAGTGTAGCAGATGCTGGCAGTGAGCTGTACATCATGGAGAACTTTCATGATTACAGGATGATTAACAACCGTTTTGTAGTTGAGCAAGCTCATGAGATATAGTGCTTTGCCAAGGAGCTTGAAAACCTCAAGTGTATCTTACCCGACAAGTTTGTGGCTGGATGCATTATTGCAAAGTTGCCTTCTTCATGGAGTAACTTCGCCACAACTCTCAAACACAAGAGACAAGAGATATCGGTTGAAAACCTGATAGCGTCTCTTGATGTTGAGGAGAAGGCTCGGGCTAAGGACACTACTGAGAGAGGAGGCGAGGGTCAGTCTAGTGCCTACATGGTGCAGAAGAAGACCTTCGGTAAGAACAAAGGAAACTATAAGCCCTCGTCCAACAAGCCTGAAAAGAATAGAACCTTCAAGAAGAAGAAGAAGCCGAACAAGGCCGAGCTACATTGTTATTCATGTGTAGAGATCGGCCACTTTTCCAAGGACTGCCCAGATCGTGCAGATCGCAGAGGAAAAGGTGGGAAGACTGTCAACGTCGTGACCGCTAGCAACACTAATGGGTACGATAATTTATTTACTGTTCTTTCAGTATCTTAATCATCATGTTGGTGGATTGATATGGGTGCTAATGTTCATGTGTGTCCTGACATCTCTATGTTCACTTCTTATCAGGTCGCTCGGGATTCATCTGTCCTAATGGGGAATGGATCACATGCTTCTGTTCGTGGTGTTGGCACGGTGGATCTGAAGTTTACTTTCGGAAAGATCGTGCAGCTCAGGAACGTGCATCATGTCCCCACTATGAACAAGAATCTCGTTAGTGGCTTCCTTCTGTGCAGAGATGGGTTTAAGGTTGTGTTAGAGTCCAATAAAGTCGTTGTTTCGAAACATGGAAAATTTATTGATAAAGGTTATGAGTTCGGAGGCTTGTTCCGATTTTCACTTTCAGAGTTTTGTAATAAATCCGTGAATCATATTTGTGGTGATGTTAATGATGATACCGGTTTTTGGCATTCTCGTTTATGTCACATTAATTTTGGTTTGATGTCTCGGATGTCCAGTATGAGTTTAATTACGAATTTCACTATTGCCAAAGGTTCTAAGTGCCATAGTTGTGTACAATCAAAGCAACCTCGAAAACCTCACAAGGCTGCCGAGGAGAGAAACTTGGCACCTCTAGAACTCATACATTTTGATCTATGCGAGATAAATGTTGTGTTGACAAAAGGTGAAAAGAGATATTTCATGACATTGATAGATGATGCTACTAAATTTTGCTATGTTTACTTGTTGCAAACTAAAGATGAGGCTTTAGACTACTTTAAAATCTATAAGGCCGAAGTTGAAAATCAACTAGAGAGAAAGATCAAGCGTCTTAGGTTGGATTGGTGGAGAGTATTTTCTCAAAATATTTGACGAATTCTGTCAGGAACACGGAATTATTCATGAGAGGACTGTAGGGGTTCGTAGAATGGAAAACAAAAAAATTCTACCGCATACAAACAAACAAGCCAAGATATATCTACTAGATTGTAGCAATGAGTCGATAGAAGAACTCACCCTCGAAGATTCCAAAGTGTTTAACGAGAGCAGATTCTCGTGGGTGATGTAGTCGTACTCTTGCCGATCTCAAGATCGTGTAGACGATCCTTTCGGCCAACGTTCGGCAGCTCCAATCGGTCACACATTCGGTACTCGATGAAGACCTTCCTCTCCCTTGTTCCAGCAGGCAGCAGAGGTTATAGCACTCTCCTCGCGATTCCGGCAGCACGACGACGTGGTACCGGAAGTAGAGGGGAGATCTCGCAGGGCTTCGCCTTAAGCCGGAGCGAGTATGGTGGACTATGAGAGAGGCCTTGGCGATCTAGGGTTTAGAGGCACCAAGGGGAGAGAGCTAGGCCGGCGGCTAGGGCTTGGGGAGGGCCCCAACTCGGCGGCTAGGGCAAACCCTAGGGCGGCGGCTAGGGTTAGGGTTTTGGTGGAGAGAGGTGTAGGTCTAGAGGGGCACCCCTGCCCCTCCTTTTATAGGTGGGAGGGCGCGGCCAAGGGGGAGGGAGTCCTCCCCCAAGTCGGCCTCCTTGGCCGGCGGTGGAGGGAGGAGGACTTCCTCCCCAAGTAGGTTTCCTACTCTCCCTCCACCAAGCAAACTTGTCGTTTGACTTTTCAAATTGGCGTTTGACTTTTCAAACTAGGATTTGATTTTTCCCTTTATTTTGCTCAGCCATGATACCTAGTACATGATGCAACCATTCCACATTGTCATGACACATTCATGTACCCTTCTCCTCCGGAGTGCCGGACCTTCCGGAACCTTCTAGAACATTCCCGATGAAATCATCGGAATCATTCCCGAACTCCGAAACAGGACTTTCCTTATATGAATCTTATTCTACGGACCATTCCGGATCTCCTCGTGATATCCCAGATCCCATCCGAGACTCCAAACAACATTCGATCTCTTACTCATCATTCCATAACTACTCAACAACATCGAATCCTGAAGTGTGTCTCCCTACGGTTCGAGAATTATGCGGACATGATCGAGACACTTCTTCGAACAATAACCAATAGAGGAATCTGGGAATTCATATGGCTCCCACATATTTCTAAGATTACTTTGCGATCGAATGAACCACTTACATACGATACCAATTTCCCTTTGTCTCACGATAGTTTACTTATCCGAGGTTTTGATCGTCGGTATCTCTGCATACCTAGTTCAACCTCGTTACCGATAAGTACTCTTTTCTCGTTCCCGTGATATGTGATCCCTTGTGAGCTAGTCACATGCTTGCAAGCTAATTGGATGGCATTCCACTGAGAGGGCCCAGAGTATATCTATCCGTAATATGGATGGACAAATCCCACTCTTGATCCATGTGTCTCAACCCATACTTTCCGAATACTCAATGCCACCTTTATAGCCACCCAGTTACGGTGTGGTGTTTGATGTCATCAAAGCATCCTTCCGTTGATGGTGATAAGCATGATCTCATGGTCGAAGGAATTAGGTTACTATGTATCAGAAAGCTTATAGCAATTGAACTATTTAAAATGACTTGATCTTTATGCTACGCTTATCTATAGGAGTATGTCCATCATACCATTCTCCTAATGATACGATCTTGTTGTTAACAACATCTCAATGTTCATGATAGGGAAACCACAATCATTTATTTACCAACAAGCTAGTATTATGAAGAGGCTTTACTAGGGACTCTAATTTAGTTTACAAATCACACAAATATTAATGTTTCCTGGTTAATACTATTATAGCATGAATGTAATCATTTATCATAAACACAAAGATATAATAATAACTACATTTATTATTGCCTCTAGGGCATATCTCCAACAGTCTCCCACTTGCACTAGAGTCAACTAATCTAGATTACATGGTAACATACCGAACACCCATGGAAGTTTGGTGTTGGTCATGTTTTGCCCTCGGGAGAGGTTTAGTCAACGGATCCGCCACATTCAGATATGTGTGTACTTTGCAAATCTTTATGTCACCCTCTTGGACATGTTCTCGAATAGCGTGAAAATGTAGCTTGATGTGCTTCAGCTTCTTGTGTGACCTTGGTTCTTGTGCATTGGCTATGGCGCCCATGTTATCACAGTAGATAGACATTGGGTCCAACGCACTTGGAACCATACCGAGCTCTGTAATGAACTCCTTCATCCATATCGCTTATTGTGAAGCCTCCGAAGCAGCTATGTATTCCGATTCAGTTGAAGATCTCGCCACAACGCTTTGCTTTGCACTCCTCCAGCTAACTGCTGCACCATTCAAAGTAAATACGTATCCAGATTGTGATTTAGAATCATCCGGATCGGTGTTCCAACTAGCGTCAGTGTAACCATTAACAACGAGTTGTTCATCACCTCCATAATAAAGAACCATATCCTCAGTTCTTCTCAAGTACTTAAGGATGTTTTTGACCGTTGTCCAATGATCCACTCCTGGATCACTTTGATATCTGCTAGTCAAACTAACAGCATATGCAATGTCGGGTCTAGTACATAGCATGGCATACATTAGAGATCCTATGGCTGAGGCATAGGGAGTCTTACTCATTCTTTCTCTATCTTCTGCCGTTGCAGGACTTTGAGTTTTACTCAAGGTCGTATTGGGCAACATGGGCAAGAACCCTTTCTTGCTATCTTCCATTCCAAACCTCTTTAGAACTTTGTCCAAATATGTACTTTGTGACAATGATATTAGGCGTCTCGATCTATCTCTATAAATCTTTATGCCTAATATGTAAGCTGCTTCGCCAAGATCTTTCATTAAAAACTATTATTCAAATATTCCTTGACACTATTAAGAAGGTCTACATCATTCCCAATCAACAATATGTCATCTACATATAGTATTAAGAATGCTAAAGGTCTCCCACTCACTTTCTTGTAAATACAAGCTTCTCCATAAGTTTGTATAAAACCAAAACTTTTGATTACCTTATCAAAACGTTGATTCCAACTTCGGGATGCTTGCTTCAACCCATATATGGACCGTTGAAGTTTGCATACCTTGTTAGCGTCTTTAGGATCGACAAAACCTTTGGGTTGCATCATATACAACTCTTCATCAATGTCTCCATTGAGGAACGCTGTTTTGACATCCATCTGCCATATTTCATAATCGTAATATGCAGCGATTGCTAACATAATCCTCACAGACTTTAACTTTGCTACTGGTGAGAAAGTCTCATCGTAGTAAACTCCTTTAATTTGTCGAAACCCTTTTGCGACAAGTCGAGCTTTATAGACAGTAACATTACCATCAACATCTGTTTTCTTCTTGAAAATCCATTTGTTCTCGATAGCCTTCCGGCCATCCGGTAAGTCCACCAAAGTCCATACTTGGTTTTAGTACATGGATCCAATTTCGGATTTCATGGCCTCTTGCCATTTATTGGAATCTGGGCTCATCATCGCTTCCTCATATGTCGCAGGATCATCGGTGTTGTCCACCAACATGACACTCATAACGGGATCATACCAATCAGGAGTGGTACGAGTTCTCGTTGACCTGCGAGGTTCTATAGCAACTTCAACCGAAGTTTCATGATCATCATCATTAGCTTCCTATCTTATTGGTGTAGGTACCACGGGAACTTCTTCCGGTGCTGCGCTACTCGCAAGTTCGAGAGAAGGTTCAACAACCTCATCGAGTTCTACTTTCCTTCCAGTCACTTCTTTCGAGAGAAATTCTCTCTCTAGAAAGGATCCATTCTTAGCACCAAAGATTTTGCCCTCAGATCTATGATAGAAGGTATACCCAATAGTTTCCTTCGGGTATCCTATGAAGACGCATTTTTCCGCTTTGGGTTCAAGCTTGTCCGGTTGTAACTTCTTTACATAGGCTTCGCAACCCCAAACTTTAAGGAACGACAATTTAGGTTTCTTCCCAAACCATAATTCATACGGTGTCGTTTCAACGGATTTAGATGGTTCCCTATTTAAAGTGAATGAGGCTGTTTCTAATGCATAACCCCAAAATGATAGCGGTAAATCTGTAAGTGACATCATAGAACGAACCATATCTAAGAGAGTTCGATTATGATGTTCGGACACACCATTACGCTGTGGTGTTCCCGGCGGTGTCAATTGTGAAAGTATTCTGCATTTCTTCAAATGCTTGCCAAACTCTTAACTTAGATATTCACCTCCACGATCAGAACGTAGAAATTTAATCTTCTTGTTACGTTGATTCTCTACCTCACTTTGAAATTCCTTAAACTTCTCGAAAGTTTCGGACTTATGTTTCATGAAATAGATATACCCATATCTACTCAAGTCATCCGTGAAGGTAAGAACATAACGATAACCACCGCACGATGCTACACTCATTGGACCACACACATCGGTATGTATGATTTCCAATAAGTCCATAGCTCGCTCCATCATACCAGAAAATGGAGTCTTAGTCATTTTACCCATTAGACATGCTTCGCATCTTTCAAGTGATTCGAAATCAAGTGATTCGAAATCAAGTGATTCAAGAAGTCCATCGGAATGGAGTTTCTTCATGCGCTTCACTCCAATGTGACCAAGACAACAGTGCCACATATAGGTCGAGTTATCGCTCAATTTCAAACGTTTAGCTTCAATGTTATTAATATGTGTATTTCCACTATCGAGATTCAATAAGAATAGACCATCTATCGAAGGTGCATGTGCATAAAACATATTACTCATATAAATCGAACAACCATTATTCTCGGACTTAAACAAGGAACCGTCTCGCAATAAACAAGATCCCGATATAATGTTCATGCTTAACGCAGGCACCAAATAACAATTATTTAAGTATAAAACTAATCCTGATGGTAGATGAAGAGGTAGCGTGCCGACCGCGATCACACCAACCTTTGATCCATTTCCAACACGCATTATCACCTCGTTCTTCGCTAGCTTCCGTTTATTCTGCAGTACCTGTTTCAAGTTACAAATATGAGCAACCAAACCAGTATCAAATACCCAGGCGCTACTACGAGTACTAGTGAGATACACATCAATAACATGTATATCAGATATACCTTTCTTCTTGATGTTGCCATTCTTCAAATCCGCCAAGTACTTTGGGCAATTGCGCTTCCACTGACCTTCTTCCTTGCAGTAAAAGCACTCAGTATCAGGCTTAGCTCCAGCCTTGGTCTTCTTCGCCGGTGCGGCAACTTTCTTACCACCCTTCTTGAACTTACCCTTTTTTTTAGACTTGCCTTTCTTGAATTTGGTGGTCTTATTGACCATCAACACTTGGTGCTCTTTCTTGATCTCCACTTCTGCAGAATTTAACATGGAGAAGAGTTCTGGCAACTGCTTGTTCATGCTTTGCATATTGTAGTTCATCACACAGTTCTTATAACTTGGTGGTAGTGATTGGAGGACCCGGTAAATCCCCAAAGCATTAGCAATCACTATACCCAAGCTTTGGAGTTTGTTTGCGTGCCTAGACATCTTAAGCACATGCTCACTGACGGAGCTGCCCTCTTCCATCTTGCAGTTAAAGAACTTTTTAGAAGCCTCATAACTCTCAACTGCCGCGTGAGTCTCAAATATCAATTTGAGTTCACGGACAATATCATGTGGGTCATGGTTCTCAAACCTTTTCTGAAGCTCCGATTCCAAACCATACAAGATAGCACACTAAATTGTGGAGTACTGATTCTTCCGAGCGAGGTAAACATTCTTTACTTCATCGGTAGCATCAATCAGAGGGTCACCCAATGTGCATCCAAAGACATTGGTCAAATTACCAGCATTGAGGACAATCCTCAAATTGCGTAACCAATCCGCGAAGTTGCTTCCATTGTTTTTCAACTTTTCTTTCTCTAGGAACACATTAAAACTGATGGTAGGGGCCGCCATTGATCTACAACATATTTGCAATAGTTTAGACTAAGTTTATGACAAATTGAGTTCTAATTAATAGTTAAATTAATCTAGGTGAACTCCCACTCAAAACAATATCCCTCACATTGTTTTAGTGATCACACGAACCAAATCCACCACATCAAAACCGATCATCACGAGAGTTGATGTAGCTTCAATGGCGAACAATCGACATGTTCATCATATCTACTATATGATTCATGCTTTACCTTTTGGTGATCCGTGTTCCGAGACCATGTCTGTACATGATAGGCTCGTCAAGATCAAACCTTAGCTTCCGCATGAGAAAATCTGGCTTGCTCACGTTGTATACACTTGCAGAATCTAACACACTCGATCATCACATGGTGCTTCAAAACAACAAGCTTTAGCAACAGTGCTTACTAAGGATGAACACTTTAAAACTTGAAATTAATGTGCATGAGGGATCATCTTATAATGCTACCGTCGTTAACTAAGCAATACAAGATGCATAAAGGATTAACATCACATGCAATTCATAGTATGTGATATGATATGGCCTTTCTTCTTGTGCTTCCGATCTCCATCTTCAAGCACGAACATGATCTCCATCATCACCGGTATGGCGTCAAGGTCAATGGCGCCGCTTCATGGTTTTCGTCCACCAGCTTCAACTATTACAACTACTTTGAATAGACACGCGAGTCTTAACAGAATTTAAAGACAACCATATGGCTCCTCCCGGTTGCCAACTTACAATAAGGATCATTGCATACATCAAATATAATCACAATCATGGCCATATCACATCACATCACACCCCTGCAAAACAAAGTTAGACGCCTCTAATTTTCTTTGCATATTTTATGTGGTTTGGGGTTTTTAATAAGTGTCGATCTAACTTACGAACAAGAACCAAAACGTTGATGTTTTAACTATCAAGTGCCCGTTCTAAATTGGATCTATACTATAATGGGAGAGACAGACACCCGCAAAGCCACTTATGCAATACAAGTTGCATGTTGAGCGTGGAGCAAGTCTCATGAACGATGTCATGTAAGGTTAGCCCGAGCCGCTTCATCTCATCATACCGCAAGATGCAAAGTACACAAGAAGCAATTGATAATAAAAGCACCACCGTCCACAATGACCATTGTGTTCTACTCGTGCAACAGATCTACATATAGACACGGCTCTAATACCACTGTAGGGGGTTCATAGCATGGAAAATAAAAAATTTCTACCGCATACAAACAAACAAGCCAAGATCTATCTACTAGATTGTAGCAATGAGTCGATAGAAGAACTCACCCTCGAAGATTCCAAAGTGTTTAACGAGAGAAGATTCTCGTGGGTGATGTAGTCGTACTCTTGCCGATCTCAAGATCGTGTAGACGATCCTTCCGCGCCAAGCGCTTCATGATCGGTCACTCACATGTTAGACTTTCGATCAATGGGCGGTCCATAGATTTTGGGGGCCCTAGGGCAACATGGCAACAAAGACCCCTTATTTAAAGTGGAAAAGTTTCATTGAGTCGACGGGGGAGGGGGGCAATGGCCCCCCTATTATAAAAAATTTTGCTAAATATATCTTTAAATTTAATGATAATTTTGTAGTATTACTTAAAGTTTAAGCATGATTAGCGCACGGCCTCTACACAATTATATAATCTATACATCGATAGATCCGAATTTGGTGACGACATTCAAAACTACTCATTTCTGTTGATCGAGCAAACTATTTACCATGATACTTATTCCTATCAATTGATCTTGTGTACATGTGTATATACATATATACCTCTAGAATTAGTCACAGAACAAAATTATGAAAGCAATGAGAGCTTCTTGGAATAATATAATCATGTGATTGCGTTACTCTCCATTGATAAATACTCACAACTTTGTAGAGGCACATAAGGGCAGAATTGTTCGCATATTTTGAGAGGCCACATAAATGGTGGCATAAAAAATATTTGAAAATGCTGGAGTATTTGTTGGGGCAATGTTGATGTTGTTTCCACGATCGAAACCGAATGATGTATGTCTATGAGTTTGTTAAATGGAACCTGCACTTTCCTCTTTCCTATACAAAATTTTGGAGTATTTTTCGGGAAAGAGAAGTCAGAGTAGAGACATAGCATACTGCAGTTTAGGCCATCTACATTTTTTAAAATTATTCAACTATATTGGATCTCGAGAGTAAAAGACAAATATAGGTACATATAAGTCTTAGACCGGGCCCCTATCTCTTTGGGGCCCTGGGCGACCGCCCCTCTGCCCTGCCCTATGGGCCGACCCTGTCGATCAAGACCTTCCTCTCCCTTGTTCTAGCAGGTAGCGGAGGTTGTAGCACTCTCCTCGCGATTCCGGCAGCACGACGGGGAAGAAGAAATTTGCAATCTGGAGGGAGAGTGCATTATAGAACATCGACGAAGGCTAAAGAAGATCAATTGAACCAGTCTAAAAATTCTTACACGGGCATCTCTATCTACTTCTGCTCCCTGAGCTCTAGAGGAACAATCAGCAAGCGGAATATGTAGTGTCCTTCCGGCGAGAGAAGAGAGGGGACAATGTGTTGGAATATTAGGCATAATTTGCACGATTAATTCTAGAATATAAATCATGACAACAACAGCTATAATCACGTGAACTTTTAACATACTAGATGTATTGATCAACATGAACAGTAGCAGACTATACACACTAATAGCCATAGTAAAACAACAGATCTCACGAGGGTGTACGTACTGATCGGTTGTCGATGTAGTCGTCGTTGGTGTAGTAACCTGTTGAAGAAGTCGGCGTCGAAGACGACGTGCACCAGCTCCGGCTTGACGACCAGGAAGACGCGCCGTGATGACGAACTTAAGCAGTCACGCGGAGCGCTTCTCAAAAACCTTATTCGCCCTCTCTCGTACAGGATCATAAAGGCGAGTGGTTCCGGAGACCTACTCTCCCAACCGCCGGCAAGCGGGATGGAGTAGACTACGGTGGCGACGCAAACAGAGAGGATGGCAAAATCCTAGATTGGTTTCGTGTCGTATGTTGTGGAAGCTGTACAGGCGTCCAAGCCACGTCGCGCACGGTCGGGTTGGGTACAGATAGCCCACGATTCGACCCGAATCCGCTAACTGTTGACACGTCTGTCTAACCACACACATTTTCCTGAGCAGAAAAATAAAGCTCGGATCGGCGAGATTCCCGCAACCCACGGCGCTCGCGCGTCGTGTCGTGGCGAGGGGAGCGTGTGTGCGTGCGAGCGGCGTCATCGGAGGAGGAGCGTGCGTGTAGCTCTTTTATTGTCACTCACTTACAAAGTGGTGCAACACTCCACCTTATAAGGTGGTGAAACTCTCCTTCAACTTTCCATGTGGGACTAAACTTTAGCTCCCACAGCTCTTGCCACACACATGTGAGCTGCCACCAATTGAGCCAAATCACATATGGGTTTCCACATACATGGGCTTTGATATTTAGGGAAAATCTGAAATCACACAAGGGTCTAATGATTTAGCCCATTATTTCTAACAGTCCCCCACCAGATCTCAAATGCCTATTTGAAGATTTGCCAATCCTCGCTACTTGTTTATATACCAGTGTTTCAGCAGACTGTTAAGTTGAACTTCCATCTAGAATCTTGAACTACGTCTATCAACAACTTGAACAATGGACGAACCTTGAATTGCAAGTTTGGTGCCAATAGATTTCACTCAAAAACATAACTAGTACCTGGCTGCCAGTAGCCTATCCGCGGGTTGGATCATATGCGTCATACTCCCTGGTCTCTTCATGAGTTTACTAGAGATCACCCAAGTCTCATAGAACGCGACGTTTACAGTCGAGCTCATATAGGTGTGTTCTTTCAAGAATGCCCTGTAGGACGGCATCTTTGCTAGTTAAAGCCAACTTAAACACATTAAGGCATGTTGCCAACCTGCCTTACAAATTATGAGAGTTATGCATCTTCACATAGAGAGGGTTACAAAATACTCTCCTCAGTCCACCCACTAGCTTGTTCTTTCCAGGTCCTAATTCATGGGATCTCCGATCACATAGGTTGGGTTACCACTAGGTGTGACATCCATGGGTCTCAACCACATCTCCCTCGATGCACTTTCTATCACATTTCATGATAGTCCATTTGTAAAGGGATCTGCCAGGGTTTATGCATTTGAATATACGTGTGATTATTACTCCGAAGTTTCTCAATTTCCTGACAGATTTCAAACGTCTCTTGACGTGTCTTGATGACTTCGCGTTATCCTTAGAATTGTTCACTTTGACAATAACAGTTTGGTTGTCACAATTCAAAAGGATTGCCGGCACAGGTTTTTCAACCACAGGCAAGTCCATCAAGAGTTCACGTAGCCATTCTGACTCCCAAAGTCCTGAAGAGTCACGGCTGCGAGGGCCAGCTCCAACCAGGGCCTGCGTCCGACGGTCCTGGACAACACAAGAATCAGCATCAAGAATGACATGACAACCAGAGTCAGTGAGCTGGCTAGCAGAGAACAGATTCAGCTTCAGAAGAGGAACATGAGAAATATCAGGAACAGAAAAAGAAGAAGTAGAAAGGGTGCCCTGAAAAATAAACAGGAAGAGAGGTACCATCAGCCGTGAAAACACGAACATGAGAAGGGAGAGAACGAAGAGCGAACAGAAAAGAAGACTCAGAGGTCATATGAAAGGAAGCTCCAGAATCCAGATACCATGGGGACGTACCTGACTGTGTAGAAGGTGGTGGTCGCACAGGGCCTGAAGAATCAGTCATAGAACCAGCGGTGCCGGTCGAAGAAGAGCCTGTAGAAGCAAGCAGACCGCGAAGACTCCTGATAATGTCCTGATCAAAGAGAGCAACTGCTGAAGATCCAGAAGGAGCCGACTGCCCACGATCCTAGTGCTGCTGACGTAAACTGGGATCCCGTGTATAACAGGTGGCCCAAGTGTGGCCATCCTTGTTACAGTAAGAGCAGTGACGAGGAGAACCACGGCGACCCTGGCCGCGAGCCTGCTGGTGCTGACTGTTGGAATTATGCCCTAGAGGCAATAATAAAGATGTTATTATTATAATTATTGTTCATGATAATGTTTATATTCCATGCTAGAATTGTATTAAGCGGAAACTTTAATACTTGTGTGGTTTGTGAACAACACCGTGTCCCTAGTACGCCTCTATGGACTAGCTCATTGATTAATGATGGTTAAGGTTTCCTAACCATGGACATGAGTTGTCGATTAATAATGAGATCATATCATTGGGAGAATGATGTGATGGACAGACCCAAACTAAGCGAAGCAATTAGATCGTGTCATCGTGTTCGTATTTGCGAAGCTTTTCTTATGTCAAATATTGTATTCCTTAGACCATGAGATAATACAACTCCCTGGTATTGGAAGAAAGCTTTGAGGTCATCAAACGTCATCCTATGAGAGGGTGATCATAAAGGTGTCTCTCAGGTGATCGGAAAGTATCTGTTGGGTTGTATGTATCGAGATGGGATTTGTCCCTCCCAAGTCGGAGAGATATACTTCGGGCCCACTCGTGTCGATATCAACACCGCTTGCAAGCATGTGGTTAAGGAGTTAATCACAAAGTGATATCGGATTACGGAACGAGTAAAGTACTTCTGTGAACGAGATTGAACTAGGTATGACGATGCACGATCGAATCTCGGGCAAGTAAAATATCGCGAGACGAAGGGAATATATATATGGGATTGCTTGAATCTGGCATCGTGGTTCATCCGATATGATCATCGATGAATGTGTGGAGTCAATATGGGTTTCGGACCCGCTGTTGATTATTGATAGAAGATCATGTCTGCATATTCTCGAACCCGCAGGGTCACACACTTAACGTGTCTCGACGCTAGGATAGATTGGATAATTGGTTTATGAGTTTTTGTTCGGAGTCTCGGATGGGATCCAGGACATCAAGAGAGGTTCCGGAATGGTCCGGAGAATAAGATTCATATAAGGCAGTGCCGTTTTTGGAGTTCGGAATTGTTCCGGGTTAATCGGTATTGTACCGGAAGCTTTTAGAACCTTCCGGAAGGGGACCAACATGGCCCCACCTTCCGGGATGGGGCATGGGCCTATGAGGGAGTTCCCTGGCCGCATTGGGCCAGGCGCACAAGACCCCATAGGGCCCAACCGGCCAGCAAGGGTAAAACCCTAATTGGACCTTCTAGAACGGGGGGGGGGGAGGGGGTTTCCTTGCCCCCACTCTTCCTCCTTGGCCACCGGTTTTGGACTTGGGGGAGGGGCTAGGGATGCCGCCCACCCCTCTATATAAAGAGGGCTGGGGGCGCACCACCCCCCCACACCTTCCCCTCAAGCCAGTCGTCCTGCTGCCCTCCTCTCTCTCTCCATCCCGACTGCGTGTAGGCGAAGCCCTGCTGCAGAAACTCTCCACCAATTGCACCGCGCCGTCGCGTTGTAGATCCAAACCATCTCTCCACCATACTTGCTGGACCAAGGAAGGAGGATACGTCGAGGTGCTGCACGTGTGCATCTCCCGGAGGCATCGCCACTTGCGGTGCTAGATCGGATCGGATAGCGAGGAGGAGAAGCGAGTACGACTACATCACCCACGTTCCGAGCGTTCGCTGGCTTGAATCTTCAAGGGTATGAAGATCTAATCCAATCTCTCTCGTTGTTTGCATCTCCTAGATTAGATCTTGGCTTCCCTCTGTTCGCATCCGTAGAAAACTTTGATTTACTATGACACGAAACCCTTCAGTGGTATCAGAGCTAGATCTATGCGTAGATGTGTTTCACGAGTAGAACGCAACATGGTTGTTGCGGGCGTTGATGTTTTCTGTTGCAAGCCTCTTGTTTGTGTTCTTCTTATGACGCGGGATAGTGAGATTGAAGCGGTCCAGGCCAACCTTACGCGACGCCGTCATGAGTCCGCTCTGCACTTGACGTGTGGCTTGTCCCACACATGCGGCTGGTGGATGTCAGTTTCTCTCACTATAGTTTTCATGGGACTAACACCGGAGTTTGGCAACCATAATATCACCGTTGTGGTTTTCCGTAGGTAAGAATCATTCTTAGCATGCTACTCCCATAAGCCACGTAAAACATGCAACAACAAAGTAGATGCGTCTAACTTGTTTTTGCAGGGAGTGTTTTTTGTGATATGGTATGGCCCAAGATGTGATGTGTATAATGTATGCGATGATCATGTTTTGTAATGTTTCACGACTTGCATGTCGATGGGTACACAACCGGCAGGAGCCATATGGTTGTCTTTATAATTGTGTATGACCTGTGTGTCAACTTCTTATACGCCATGTAATAGTTTCACTTTATCGCTAAGTAGTTAGCAATAGTTGTAGTTGCTATTCGTGGTGGAGGCAATCATGGTGGAGTGATGGAGATTATGCCGGAACGCACAAGATGGAGATCATTGCACGAAGATTGGCTATACCATGTCACATAAAGTTATATGCATGTGATGTTTATCCTTTTATGTATCTTATTATGATTAGATCGCGACGGTAGCATTATAAGATGATTCCTCACTTAAAGATCAAGATAAAAACTGTGTTCTCCCCAAGTATGCACCGTTGCGAAAGTTCGTCGTGTCCAAGCATCACGTGCTGATCGGGTGCTATAGACTCTACGCTCACATACAACGGGTGCAAGCCAGTTTTGCACACGCGGAAATACTTGGGTCTAACTTGACGAGCCTAGCATGTACAGACATGGCCTCGGAACACATGAACCTAAAGGTTAAGCATGAGTCATATGAATGATATGATCGACACTTCGTTGTCCACCATTGAAACCACATCTCTTCTCGTGAAGATCGGATTAGGTGTGGTGAATTTGGATCGTGTTCACTAAACAACTTGAGGGATGTTGAATTTAGTGGGAGTTCATCTAGTAATTTGATTAAAAGTTGAACTAGTTATCATGAACATAGTCTAATTTGTACTTGCAAATATTGTAGATCAAATGGCTAAGTCCAACTTCAACTTCAACGTTTTTGCTGAGAAGGAAAAGCTTAGAAACAATGGGTCTAACTTCACCAATTGGTTCCGCAATCTGAGAATCATTCTCTCTGGCGGTCAAAAGGACTATGTCCTTGAGAATGCGTTAGGTGACGCCCCTGCTGCTACTGCGCCGGCTGATGAGAAAGCTGTCTATCAGTCGCGCAAAGATGATTATGGTGTGATTAAGAGCACCATGTTGTTTGCTATGGAATCGGACCTTCAAAACCATTTTGAAGACTATCCCGGGCCCTTTGAGATTCTCGAGGAGCTGAAAACCATGTTTCAGACTCAGGCCCGTTCTGAGAGATATGAGATCTCTGAGAAGTTCTTTAACTGCAAGATGGAGGAAGGGAGTTCCGTTAGTGAGCACGCCATTAAGATGTCGGGCTACACTCAACGCCTTGAGCAACTGGACTGCAAGATTCGGAGGAGCTCAAGATTGTGGTTCGCAATCACTCCTCCCGGCTACAAAAGTTTTGTAGTGACTCACAATCGATTGGTTCCACTGATACGATCACCGAGCTCTTCGCAAAGCTGAAGGCTGCGGAGGTGGACATCAAAAAGGATAATCATGTGTTGATGGTCAACAAGCCCCCTACCTTCAAGAAAGGTAAGGGTGCAAAGAAGCCCTTCAAGAAAGGCGGCGGCAAGCGCGTTGCCCCTGCTGAGAAGAAGCTCAGGTCTGGTCCTAAGCCGGACACTGAGTGCTTCTATTGCAAGGACAAGGGTCACTAGAAGCGCAACTGTCCGAAGTACTTAGCGGACAAGAAGGCTGGCACCATCAAAGGTATATTTCATATACATGTTATTGATGTTTTCCTTACTAGCCCTTGTTGTAGTGCCTAGGTATTTGATACTGGTTCAGTTGCTAATATTTGTAACTCGAAACAGGAGCTACGGAATAGACGGCGGCTTGCAAGGGATGAGGTGACGATGCGCGTTGGCAACGGATCAAGAGTTGATGTGATGGCCGTCGGCACGCTCTCCTTAGTTTTACCTTCGGGATTAGTTTTAAACCTCAATAAATGTTATTATGTGCCTGCGTTGAGCATGAACATTATTTTTGGATCTTGTTTATTGCAAGACAGTTATTCATTTAAATCGGAGAATAATGGTTGTTCTATTTACATGAGTAACATCTTTTATGGTCATGCACCTATTGTGAATGGTTTATTTCTTCTAAATCTCGAAAGGGATGAAACACACATCCATAACATTGAGGCTAAGAGATGCAAAGTAGATAGTGATAATACTACTTATTTGTAGCATTGTCGTCTAGGTCATATTGGTGTAAAACGCATGAAGAAACTCCATTCTGATGGACTTTTGGAGTCTCTTGATTTTGAATCATTTGACACATGCGAACCATGCCTCATGGGCAAGATGATCAAAACCCCGTTCTCCGGTATGATGGAGCGAGCAACGGACTTGTTGGAAATCATACATACCGATGTATGCGGACCGATGAGTGTTTCTACATGCGGTGGATATCGCTACTTTCTCACTTTTACCGATGACTTAAGTAGATATGGGTATATCTATTTAATGAAACATAAATCTGAAACATTTGAAAAGTTCAAAGAATTTCAGAATGAAGTGGAGAACCATCGTAACAGAAAGATTAAGTTTCTACGATCCGATCATGGAGGTGAATATTTGAGTTATGATTTTCTCACGCATCTTAAATCAAGCGGAATCGTTTCGCAACTCACGCCACCCGGAACACCACAGCGCAATGGTGTGTCTGAACGCCGGAATCGAACCCTATTAGATATTGTCCGATCGATGATGTCTCTTACTGATTTGCCATTATCATTTTGGGGTTATGCATTAGAAACTGCTGCATTCACTTTAAATAGGGCACCATCTAAATCCGTTGAGACGACACCGTCATTTAACCGTGGTTTGGTGCTAAACCTAAGTTGTCATTTCTTAAAGTTTGGGGATGCGAAGCTTACGTCAATAAGTTGATGCCGGACAAGCTCGAACCCAAAGCGGAGAAATGCGTCTTCATAGGATACCCTAAGGAAACTATTGGGTATACCTTCTATCACAGAACCGAAGGCAAAGTATTTGTTGCCAAGAGCGGTTCCTTTCTTGAGAAGGAGTTTCTCTCGAAAAAGTGAGTGGGAGGAAAGTAGAGCTAGACGAGGTTGTTGAGCCTTCTCTTGAATTGGAGAGTAGCGCAGCACCTGAAATTGTTCCAGTGCCGCCTGCACCAACGATAGAGGAAGCTAATGACAAGGATCATGAAGCTTCGAACGATCTCAAGCATCTTGAGCGTCGCAGGTCGACAAGGTCACGTGCCCCTCCTAAGTGGTACGACAACCCTGTCTTGACTGTCTTGCTAGTAGAAGACAGTGAACCTACGAACTTGAGGAAGCGATGATGAGCCCAGGCTCTGAGAAATGGCTAGAAGCCATGAAATCCGAATTGGGATCCATGAGCGAAAACCAAGTATGGACTTTGGTGGACCCTCCTAGCGACCGAAAGGCCGTTGAGTGCAAATGGATCTTCAAGAAGAAAATGGACACGGATGGTAATGTTACCGTCTATAAAGCACGGCTTGTCGCGAAGGGTTTTCGACAAGTTCAAGGTGTTGACTACGATGAGACTTTCTCTCCCGTAGCGATGTTTAAGTCCATTCGAATTTTATTAGCAATTGCTGCGTTTCATGATTATGAAATATGGCAGATGGATGTCAAGACTGCATTCCTCAATGGCAACATTGATGAAGAGTTGTATATGATGCAACCCGAAGGTTTTGTCGATCCTAAGGATGCTGATAAAGTATGCAAACTTCATCGTTCCATTTATGGACTGAAGCAAGCATCTTGGAGTTGGAACCTTCGTTTTGATCAAGTGATCAAGAGCTTTGGATTTGTTCCAAATTGCTACGAAGCTTGTATCTACAAGAAAGTGAGTGGGAGCTCGGTGACATTTCTGGTACTATATGTGGATGACATATTGATTATTGGAAATGACATTAACATGCTTAACGATGTGAAGAGTTATTTGAACAAGTGTTTTTCAATGAAAGACCTAGGTGAAGCTACTTATATATTGGGCATCAAAATCTATAGAGATAGACAAAGACGCCTGATAGCTTTAAGCCAGAGTACATACCTAGACAAAGTTCTGAAAAGGTTCAAAATGGATAAGGCAAAGAAAGGTCCAGTGCCTATGTTGTCAGGTAAGATATTGAGCAAGGCTCAGTGTCCAGCTACGGTAAATGATAGGGAAGCTATGAGCAAAGTGCCTTATGCCTCGGCCATAGGTTCTATCATGTATGCCATGCTGTGTACTAGACCGGATGTGTCCAATGCTCTTAGTTTGACGATCAGATATCAAAGTGATCCAGGAGTGGAACACTGGACAGCCGTGAAGAACATCCTAAAGTACCTAAATAGGACTAAAGAAATGTTCTTAGTCTATGGGGGTGATGAACAACTCGTCGTAAAAGGTTACGTCGACGCTAGTTTCGACACCGACAAGGATGATTCTAAATCTTAGACAGGATACGTGTATATTTTGAATGGAGGAGCTGTGAGATGGAGAAGCTGCAAGCAAAGCGTGATCGCGGGATCTCTGATGAAGCGGAATACATGGCTGCTGCGAGCGTCAAGTGAAGGAATTTGGATCAGAACTTCATCATCGAGCTTGGCGTGGTTCCAAGTGCATTGGACCTTTGGAGATATTGTGTGACAACACTGGTGCCATAGCACTCGCTAAGGAACCAAGATATCATCCAAAGACCAAGCATATCAACCGCAAGTTTCATATAACCGAGATTATATAGCAGATGGAGATCTGAAGATTAGCAAAGTACATACAGATCTGAATGTCGCAGATCCATTGACTAAACCTCTTCCACGTGTAAAACACGATCAGCACCTCAGTGCCATGGGTGTGAGATTGTTGCCAAATGTAAACTAGATTATTGACTCTAGTGCAAGTGGGAGACTGTTGGAATTATGCCCTAGAGGCAATAGTAAAGATGTTATTATTATAATTCTTGTTCATGATAATGTTTATATTCCATGCTAGAATTGTATTAAGCGGAAACTTTAATACTTGTGTGGTTTGTGAACAACACCGTGTCCCTAGTACGCCTCTATGGACTAGCTCATTGATTAATGATGGTTAAGGTTTCCTAACCATGGACATGAGTTGTCGATTAATAATGAGATCATATCATTGGGAGAATGATGTGATGGACAGACCCAAACTAAGCGAAGCAATTAGATCGTGTCATCATGTTCGTCTTTGCGAAGCTTTTCTTATGTCAAATATTGTATTCCTTAGACCATGAGATAATACAACTCCCTGGTATCGGAAGAAAGCTTTGAGGTCATGAAACGTCATCCTATGAGAGGGTGATCATCAAGGTGTCTGTCAGGTGATCGGAAAGTATTTGTTGGGTTGTATGTATCGAGATGGGATTTGTCCCTCCCAAGTCGGAGAGATATACTTCGGGCCCACTCGGTAATCGATATCAACACCGCTTGCAAGCATGTGGTTAAGGAGTTAATCACAAAGTGATATCGGATTACGGAACGAGTAAAGTACTTGCTGTGAACGAGATTGAACTAGGTATGGCGTGCAAGCGATCGAATCTCGGGCAAGTAAAATATCACGAGACGAAGGGAATATATATATGGGATTGCTTGAATCACGGCGTGGTTCATCCTATATGATCATCGATGAATGTGTGGGAGTCAATATGGGTTTCAGACCCGCTGTTGATTATTGATAGAAGATCATGTGCATATTCTCGAACCGCAGGTCACACACTTAACGTGTCTCGACGCTAGGATAGATTGGATAATTGGTTTATGAGTTTTTGTTCGAGTCTCGGATGGGATCCGGGACATCACGAGGTTCGGAATGGTCCGGAGAATAAGATTCATATAAGGCGGTGCCGTTTTGGAGTTCGGAATTGTTCCGGGTTAATCGGTATTACCGAAGCTTTAGAACCTTCGGAAGGGACCAACATGGCCCCACCTTCCGGGATGGGGCATGGGCCTATGAGGGAGTTCCACAGCGCATTGGGCCAGGCCCCATAGGGCCCAACCGGCCAGCAAGGGTAAAACCCTAATTGGACCTTCTAGAACGGGGGGGGGGGGGCGGTTTCCTTGCCCCCACTCTTCCTCCTTGGCCACCGGTTTTGGACTTGGGGGAGGGGCTAGGGATGCCGCCCACCCCTCTATATAAAGAGGGCTGGGGGCGCACCACCCCCCACACCTTCCCCTCAAGCCAGTCGTCCTGCTGCCCTCCTCTCTCTCTCCCTCGCGACTACGTGTAGGCGAAGCCCTGCTGCAGAAACTCTCCACCAATTGCACCGCGCCGTCGCGTTGTAGATCCAACCCATCTATCCACCATACTTGCTGGACCAAGGAAGGAGGATACGTCGAGGTGCTGCACGTGTGCATCTCCCGGAGGCATCGCCACTTGCGGTGCTAGATCAGATCGGATAGCGAGGAGGAGAAGCGAGTACGACTACATCACCCACGTTCGAGCGTTCATTGTCTGAATCTTCAAGGGTATGAAGATATAATCCAATCTCTCTCGTTGTTTGCATCTCCTAGATTTGATCTTGGCTTCCCTCTGTTCGCATTCGTAGAAAACTTTGATTTACTATGCCGCGAAACCCTTCGCTGACTCTGGCCCTGAAACTGCTGATGCGGACTCTGACCCTGAAACTGCTGGTGCTGACTCTGACCCTGACCTGAAGGAGTGGGTAGTATCGGCGGCGGCACAGTGGACCGCGGCTGAGTCGAGGGAGCAGACGACATAGGAGGACCACGAGTAGCAAGCACAGATGGAACAGCAAGAAGACCAGCACCACGGAGATGGGTCTCCTCAGCCCGAAGTTCTGACAACACCTCCGAGAGCGGAACACGACCACGAGCATTCAGCTGAGCACGCCGGGGCTCAAACTCCTGGTGGAGCCGAGACAGAAACTCATAGATGCGGTGAAACTCCAAATCCGAGCGCACAATGTGGCAGCATGAGCATGTGCCACAAACAGCAGTACGAAGAGAATCAAGCTGACGCCAGATAGCAGCACTCTTAGTATAGAACTCATCAATAGTAGAATCACCATGCTGGAGAGCATGCTCCTAGCGAACCACATACATGTAAAGAGCATCCCCAGACGGCTGATAGCGCTGACGTAGATGGGCCCACTGAGCGGCAACAGTAGGGAGACTCATGAACTCAGCAGCATACTGGAGGTGAGAACAGCGGCAACACGAGCATCCTCATCAACCCACTGAGTGTAAGCAGTCAGAGCATGGCGATAGACCTCGAGATCGAAGAGTGCTTTGAACTTGGTCATAAGCGACAACACTATCATCAAGACTCTGAGCAGCATCCTTGGCCTCCTGAGAAGCATCAGCACCAAGAACAATCGACGTAGGCGGAAGAGGAGCCACAGGAGCAGGGGGACACGGCGGACATGAGACCTAGCCAGAGAGCACACCCCAGAGACGGAGACCGCGCATGTGAATGCGCATAAAGGCAGCAAAATCAGGGTAATTTGCGCCGTCGAAGATCACCGGGCAGCGAGGAATCGCAACATACCCCGATGAAGAAGACATATCTCTCTCTGTTTTCTTGTCAACTCTCAGATCTAATCGCAAACTGACGAAGAACAGCAGTCAGAGGCGAAACCGACGAAGAACAGGTCCAATCGGCCGGCAGGCAGCAGTCCTGATGAAGCGGGCAGCGGCAGGCGAGACGGGGCGGGCGAGCAGGCAGACGGCGCGGGCAGCGGTGGGCGGTTCGTCGGGAGCAGCAGGTGGCGTCGGGAGCGGGAGCAGCCGATGGCGTCGGGGACGCGAGATTGGACCCATGGGCCGCGTCGGCGGTGGCGGTGGTGTCCGCGTGGAAGCGTGGGCGGTGGTGTCCGCGTCGGCGGGATGGGCAAGTGGAGTAGCGGTGTGGCGGGTGGCGGCAGATCGTCAGGGGAGCACCACGCGTGAAGACCCGCGTGGCGGGTGGCAGGCGGCGTGGCAGGTGGAGCACCGCGCGTGAAGACCCGCGTGGGCGATGCATCTTGGCCGGGCGAATCGAGGCATCGGCGGGAGTCGATCCGATCTAAAGCGAGATCGAACAGTCTGAGACGAAGCGGATGGCGGCGCGGACGATTTGGAAATAAAACAGCGACGGCAGCGAACAAAGGCAAACGGCGGCGGACGACGCAAGACCGTCCGCGACAGGATGGTATGGCGATGCGACGAAGTTGCAAGAAGGAGGAGGCTAACCTAGCTCTGATACCATGTCAGGAATATGCAACTTGTATTCCTCTGGGGGCCAAAGGCCAAAAATATATAATACAGGTACATGTGTGATTATGCATGAAGCCCCCTAACATATGGGGAAACTACAATACAAATATATACATCTAACACAGATTTCTAAATATGGCTAATAAGCAACTATTATAAGCCAATGTGTATGTAACACTGAAGATATAAGATCGGCATTCATGTGGTAATAGTAGTTCTGGGCATTAAAGATGCATGCACGATATGATACCGAAAAGGTTAACACAATTTAAAAAAATATAGCCTAATATACTGAGACCACTAGGATGCCACACATCTCCCATAGGTATGAGCATAATATGGCCTCAACATACTGACCACACATTTCCGGGATCAAGATAAAAGGAAAACATTCCATAGATGGGGCACACCTAGGTTATAACGGTAGCATTCTAGGAGAATCCAAGCAACCCAAAACAATATCTTCCGGAATTATTAAATGCGCATAATTGGGAAAGTACCAATGTTATCGCAACGTTGCAAAGAGGATACATACCTAATGTTGCCACTACACCAAAGCCACAACCTAGTGCCAGGGTCGGTCCATAGATTTTGGGGGCCCTAGGGCAACATGGCAACAAAGACCCCTTATTTAAAGTGGAAAAGTTTCATTGATTCGGCGGGGGAGGGGGGCAATGGCCCCCCTATTATAAAAAAGTTTCTTAAATATATCTTTAAATTTAATACTAGCTTGTTGGTTAATAGATGATTGTGGTTTCCCTATCATGAACATTGAGATGTTATTAACAATAAGATCATATCATTAGGAGAATGGTATGATGGACATACTCCTATAGATAAGCGTAGCATAAAGATCAAGTCATTTTAATAGTTCAATTGCTATAAGCTTTTTGATACATAGTAACCTAATTCCTTTGACCATGAGATCATGCTTATCACCATCACCGGAAGGATACTTTGATGACATCAAACACCACACCGTAACTGGGTGGCTATAAAAGTGGCATTGAGTGTTCAGAAAGTATGGGTTGAGACACATGGATCAAGAGTGGGATTTGTCCATCCATATGACAGATAGATATGCTCTGGGCCCTCTCGATGGAATGTCATCCAATTAGCTTGCAAGCATGTGACTGTCTCAAAAGGGATCACATATCACGGGAACGAGAAAAGAGTACTTATCGGTAACGAGGTTGAACTAGGTATGCAGAGATACCGACAATCAAAACCTCGGATAAGTAAACTATCGTGAGACAAAGGGAAATTGGTATCGTATGTAAGTGGTTCATTCTATCGCAAAGTAATCGTAGAAATATGTGGGAGCCATATGAATTTCCAGATTCCTCTATTGGTTATTGTTCGGAGAAGTGTCTCGATCATGTCTGCATAATTCTCGAACCGTAGGGAGACACACTTAAGGATTCGATGTTGTTGAGTAGTTATGGAATGATGAGTAAGAGACCGAATGTTGTTCGGAGTCTCGGATGGGATCTGTGATATCACGAGGAGATCCAGAATGGTCCGGAGAATAAGATTCATATAAGGAAAGTCCTGTTTCGGAGTTGGGGAATGATTCCGATGATTTCATCGGGAATGTTCTAGAAGGTTCCGGAAGGTCTGGCACTCCAGAGGAGAAGGGTACATGAATGTGTCATTACAATGTGGAATGGTTGCATCATGTATTAGGTATCATGGCTGAGCAAAATAAAGGGAAAAATCAAGTCCTAGTTTGAAAAGTCAAACGCCAATTTGAAAAGTCAAACGGCAAGTTTGCTTGGTGGAGGGAGAGTAGGAAACCTACTTGGGGAGGAAGTCCTCCTCCCTCCACCGCCGGCCAAGGAGGCCGACTTGGGGGAGGACTCCCTCCCCCTTGGCCACGCCCTCCCACCTATGAAAGGAGGGGCAGGGGTGCCCCTCTATACCTACACCTCTGTCCACCAAAACCCTAACCCTAGCCACCGGCCACCAAGTCACCGCCGCCGCCCTAGGGTTTTCCCTAGCCGCCGAGTTGGGGCCTTCCCCAAGCCCTAGCCGCCGGCCTAGCTCTCTCCCCTTGGTGCCTCTAAACCCTAGATCGCCAAGGCCTCTCTCATAGTCCACCATACTCGCTCTGGCTTAAGGCGAAGCCCTGCGAGATCTCTCCTCTACTTTCGGTACCACGCCGTCGTGCTGCCGGAATCGCGAGGAGAGTGCTACAACCTCCGCTGCCTGATGGAACAAGGGAGAGGAAGGTCTTGATCGACCGGGCCGACCCATAGGGCAGGACAGAGGGGCGGTCGCCCAGGGCCCCAAGGAGACAGGGGCCCGGTCTAAGACTTATATGTACCTATATTTGTCTTTTACTCTCGAGATCCAGTATAGTTGAATAATTTTAAAAAATATAGATGGCCTAAACTGTAGTATGCTATGTCTCTACTCTGACTTCTCTTTCCCGAAAAATACTCCAAAATTTTGTATAGGAAAGAGGAAAGTGCAGGTTCCATTTAAGAAACTCATAGACATACATCATTTAGTTTCGATCGTGGGAAACATCATCAACATTGCCCCAACAAATACTCGAGCATTTTCAAATATTTTTTTATGCCACCATTTATGTGGCCTCTCAAAATATGCAGAACAATTCTGCCCTTATGTGCCTCTACAAAGTTGTGAGTATTTATCAATGGAGAGTAACGTCGCAATCACATGATTATATTATTCCGCAAGAAGCTCTCATTGCTTTCATAATTTTGTTCCGTGACTAATTCTAGAGGTATATATGTAT
This sequence comes from Avena longiglumis, assembly GCA_030063025.1. Taxonomy (NCBI): domain Eukaryota; kingdom Viridiplantae; phylum Streptophyta; class Magnoliopsida; order Poales; family Poaceae; genus Avena; species Avena longiglumis. The sequence goes on along the minus strand of CP125974.1, from coordinate 182,340,800 downwards.
ATACACATGCACACAAGATCAATTGATAGGAATAAGTATCATGGTAAATAGTTTGCTCGATCAACAGAAATGAGTAGTTTTGAATGTAAACCGAAATTGGATCTATCGATGTATAGATTATATAATTGTGTAGAGGCCAGAACGCTAATCATGCTTAAACTTTAAGTAATACTATACAATTATCATTAAATTTAAAGATATATTTAAGCAATTTTTTTTATAATAGGGGCATTGCCCCTCCCCGCCGACTCAATGAAACTTTGCCACTTTAAATAAGGGTCTTTGTTGCCATGTTGCCCTAGGGCCCCAAAAATCTATGGACCGACCTCGTGTCATTTATCTTCTTTGATGCGTTTGCCTAGGATTAATCTTCTACGATGCACTTCAGTCAAAACAGATTGGGAAATCGCTGATTGATATTGGGAGTTCTCTATTCAACACTGAGGGTTGCAGTTTGGTATCCTCCCAGTATTAGGGAGAAGGATATACATAGTTTGTTTCTGTTTTATTTTTGCTAGAAAAGAGACGCGGGGAGAAAATTCTCTAAGCCGCGGGATGGAGAATTAATGGAAGGGTGCACGGATGGTCGCACGAGTGCGGGCGCAGGCAAGCCGCCTTACGGACACGGCTTGCCTGCGCCCACACTCATGCGACCATCCGTGCGTCCGGGTACGTGCCGTGCATCCTATACATGATTCCCGTCGTCTTTCATTCATTGCCAAAAAAAAACGAAAATACAGATGGTAGTAATACGAGTAGACTCATTAGCGGCGACGTCCATCTTGGCTCCTGAAACTTCGTGGGCGCCTGGGGCAGAACATGGAGGGCGGCGGAAAAGATGAAGTCCGTTATGTCCTCAGTGGCGTGCCGGCGCCCCCATTCCTTCCGGTACCCTTTTCTCGGGCGGTCGCCATTGTGTTAAAAATAATAGGCTAAATCATTAGACAATGTGTGATTTTAGATTTTTCTTAAATCTTAAAGTTCATGTATGTGGAATCCTATATGTGATTTGGTCCAAGTTGGTGGCAGCTCATATGTGTGTGGCAAGAGCCGTGAGAGCTAAAGTTTAGTCCTACATGGAAAGTTGAAGGAGAGTTGCACCACTTTATAAGATGGAGTGTTGCACCATTTTGTAAGTAAGTGACAATAAGAGAGCTACACACGCGCTCCTCCTCCTCCGACGTCGCCGCTTGCACGCTCGCCTCGTCACGACGCGCGCGCCGAGGTTTATTTTGCTGCTCAGAAAAATGTGTGCGGTTAGACAAACGTGTCAACAGTTAGCGGACTCGGGTCGCTCCCGAATCATGGGCTATCTGTAACCGACCGAACGTGTGCGACGTGGGCTTGGTCCACTTCGTGTCTTGTATGGGATTTCCGAGCCGCTCTATATAAATGCATGTACGGCTTCCACAACGTACGACACGAAACCAATCTAGGGTTTTGCCATCCTCTCTGTTTACGATGTCACCGTAGTCTACTCCATCCCGCTTGCCGGCGTGCACCGGCGGTCTGGAGAGCAGGTCTCCGGAACCACTCGCTTTTGTGATCCTATACGGGAGAGGGCGAATAAGGTTTTTGGGAAGCGCTCCACGCGACTGTTAAGTTCGTCATCACGGCACGTCTTCCTGGTCGTCAAGCCCGACCTGGTGCACGTCGTCTTCGATGACGACTTCTTCAACAGGTTACTGCACCAACGACGACTACATCGACAACCGATCAGTACATACACCGTCATCAGATCTGTTGTTTTACTATGGCTATTAGTGTGTATAGTCTGCTACTGTTCATGTTGATCAATACATCTAGTATGTTAGAGGTTCACGTGATTGTAGCTGTTGTTTTCATGATTTATATTCTGGAATTAATCGTGGAAATTATGCCTAATATTCCAACAATCCAAAAACCTTATTATAGGAAGTTTCCTGAATTATGCATGGGACACTTGACCGATGCTATGAAGCCGAAAAAGTTTACCGGTGTTCATTTTAAGAGGTGACAGTATAAGACCACTATGTGGCTAAAAGCTCTGAAAGTATTCGAGGCTAGTGAGAGTTTACCTGAAGGAACTAGATCTGACGAGGTTCAGAACAAGTTCAAGAAAACCAATCTTGCCTTTGTGGGATGCGTTCTGAGTGTTCTTGACAACAAAATTTGTTTGATGTGTATATGCACATCAAAGATGGAAAAAGTGCTCTGGAAGGCCTTTGAACGCTAAGTTCGATGTAGCAGATCTTGGCGATGAGCTGTACATCATGGAGAACTTTCATGGTTACAGGATGATTAACAACCGTTTTGTAGTTGAGCAAGCTCATGAGATATAGTGCTTTGCCAAGGAGCTTGAAAACCTCAAGTGTATCTTACCCGACAAGTTTGTGGCTGGATGCATTATTGCAAAGTTGCCTTCTTCATGGAGTAACTTCGCCACAACTCTCAAACACAAGAGACAAGAGATATCGGTTGAAAACTGATAGCGTCTCTTGATGTTGAGGAGAAGGCTCGGGCTAAGGACACTACTGAGAGAGGAGGCGAGGGTCAGTCTAGTGCCTACATGGTGCAGAAGAAGACCTTCGGTAAGAACAAAGGAAACTATAAGCCCTCGTCCAACAAGCCTAAAAAGAATAGAACCTTCAAGAAGAAGAAGAAGCCGAACAAGGCCGAGCTACATTGTTATTCATGTGTAGAGATCGACCACTTTTCCAAGGACTGCCCAGATCGTGCAGATCGCAGAGGAAAAGGTGGGAAGACTGTCAACGTCGTGACCGCTAGCAACACTAATGGGTACGATAATTTATTTACTGTTCTTTCAGTATCTTAATCATCATGTTGGTGGATTGATATGGGTGCTAATGTTCATGTGTGTCCTGACACCTCTATGTTCACTTCTTATCAGGTCGCTCGGGATTCATCTGTCCTAATGGGGAATGGATCACATGCTTCTGTTCGTGGTGTTGGCACGGTGGATCTGAAGTTTACTTTCGGAAAGATCGTGCAGCTCAGGAACGTGCATCATGTCCCCACTATGAACAAGAATCTCGTTAGTGGCTTCCTTCTGTGCAGAGATGGGTTTAAGGTTGTGTTAGAGTCCAATAAAGTCGTTGTATCGAAACATGGAAAATTTATTGATAAAGGTTATGAGTTCGGAGGCTTGTTCCGATTTTCACTTTCAGAGTTTTGTAATAAATCCGTGAATCATATTTGTGGTGATGTTAATGATGATACCGGTTTTTGGCATTCTCGTTTATGTCACATTAATTTTAGTTTGATGTCTCGGATGTCCAGTATGAGTTTAATTACGAATTTCACTATTGCCAAAGGTTCTAAGTGCCATAGTTGTGTACAATCAAAGCAACCTCGAAAACCTCACAAGGCTGCCGAGGAGAGAAACTTGGCACCTCTAGAACTCATACATTTTGATCTATGCGAGATAAATGTTGTGTTGACAAAAGGTGAAAAGAGATATTTCATGACATTGATAGATGATGCTACTAAATTTTGCTATGTTTACTTGTTGCAAACTAAAGATGAGGCTTTAGACTACTTTAAAATCTATAAGGCCGAAGTTGAAAATCAACTAGAGAGAAAGATCAAGCGTCTTAGGTTGGATTGGTGGAGAGTATTTTCTCAAAATATTTGACGAATTCTGTTAGGAACACGGAATTATTCATGAGAGGACTGTAGGGATTCGTAGAATGGAAAACAAAAAAATTCTACCACATACAAACAAACAAGCCAAGATATATCTACTAGATTGTAGCAATGAGTCGATAGAAGAACTCACCCTCGAAGATTCCAAAGTGTTTAACGAGAGCAGATTCTCGTGGGTGATGTAGTCGTACTCTTGCCGATCTCAAGATCGTGTAGACGATCCTTTCGGCTGCGTTAAAGCGCTTCATATCAGTCACACATTAGATTTTCGATGAAGACCTTCCTCTCCCTTGTTCCAGCAGCGAGAGGTTGTAGCACTCTCCTCGCGATTCCGGCGACCTGACGTGGTGCAGGAAGTAGAGGAGATCTCGAGGCTTGTAAGCCGGAGCGAGTATGGTGGACTATGAGAGAGGCCTTGGCGATCTAGGGTTTAGAGGCACCAAGGGGAGAGAGCTAGGCCGGCGGCTAGGGCTTGGGGAGGGCCCCAACTCGGCGGCTAGGGCAAACCCTAGGGCGGCGGCTAGGGTTAGGGTTTTGGTGGAGAGAGGTGTAGGTCTAGAGGGGTACCCCTGCCCCTCCTTTTATAGGTGGGAGGGCGCGGCCAAGGGGGGAGGGAGTCCTCCCCCAAGTCGGCCTCCTTGGCCGGCGGTGGAGGAAGGAGGACTTCCTCCCCAAGTAGGTTTCCTACTCTCCCTCCACCAAGCAAACTTGTCGTTTGACTTTTCAAATTGGCGTTTGACTTTTCAAACTAGGATTTGATTTTCCCTTTATTTTGCTCAGCCATGATACCTAGTACATGATGCAACCATTCCACATTGTCATGACACATTCATGTACCCTTCTCCTCCGGAGTGCCGGACCTTCCGGAACCTTCTAGAACATTCCCGATGAAATCATCGGAATCATTCCCGAACTCCGAAACAGGACTTTCCTTATATGAATCTTATTCTACGGACCATTCCGGATCTCCTCGTGATATCCCAGATCCCATCCGAGACTCCAAACAACATTCGATCTCTTACTCATCATTCCATAACTACTCAACAACATCGAATCCTTAAGTGTGTCTCCCTACGGTTCGAGAATTATGCGGACATGATCGAGACACTTCTTCGAACAATAACCAATAGAGGAATCTGGGAATTCATATGGCTCCCACATATTTCTAAGATTACTTTGCGATCGAATGAACCACTTATATACGATACCAATTTCCCTTTGTCTCACGATAGTTTACTTATCCGAGGTTTTGATCGTCGGTATCTCTGCATACCTAGTTCAACCTCGTTACCGATAAGTACTCTTTTCTTGTTCCCGTGATATGTGATCCCTTGTGAGCTAGTCACATGCTTGCAAGCTAATTGGATGACATTCCACTGAGAGGGCCCAGAGTATATCTATCCGTAATATGGATGGACAAATCCCACTCTTGATCCATGTGTCTCAACCCATACTTTCCGAATACTCAACGCCACCTTTATAGCCACCCAGTTACAGTGTGGTGTTTGATGTCATCAAAGCATCCTTCCGTTGATGGTGATAAGCATGATCTCATGGTCGAAGGAATTAGGTTACTATGTATCAGAAAGCTTATAGCAATTGAACTATTTAAAATGACTTGATCTTTATGCTACGCTTATCTATAGGAGTATGTCCATCATACCATTCTCCTAATGATACGATCTTGTTGTTAACAACATCTCAATGTTCATGATAGGGAAACCACAATCATTTATTTACCAACAAGCTAGTATTATGAAGAGGCTTTACTAGGGACTCTAATTTAGTTTACAAATCACACAAATATTAATGTTTCCTGGTTAATACTATTATAGCATGAATGTAATCATTTATCATAAACACAAAGATATAATAATAACTACATTTATTATTGCCTCTAGGGCATATCTCCAACAGTCTCCCACTTGCACTAGAGTCAACTAATCTAGATTACATGGTAACATACCGAACACCCATGGAAGTTTGGTGTTGGTCATGTTTTGCCCTCGGGAGAGGTTTAGTCAACGGATCCGCCACATTCAGATATGTGTGTACTTTGCAAATCTTTATGTCACTATCTTGGACATGTTCTCGAATAGCGTGAAAATGTAGCTTGATGTGCTTCAGCTTCTTGTGTGACCTTGGTTCTTGTGCATTGGCTATGGCGCCCATGTTATCACAGTAGATAGACATTGGGTCCAACGCACTTGGAACCATACCGAGCTCTATAATGAACTCCTTCATCCATATCGCTTATTGTGAAGCCTCCGAAGCAGCTATGTATTCCGATTCAGTTGAAGATCTCGCCACAACGCTTTGCTTTGCACTCCTCCATTAACTGCACCATTCAAAGTAAATACGTATCCAGATTGTGATTTAGAATCATCCGGATCGGTGTTCCAACTAGCGTCAGTGTAACCATTAACAACGAGTTGTTCATCACCTCCATAAGAAAGAACCATATCCTCAGTTCTTCTCAAGTACTTAAGGATGTTTTTGACCGTTGTCCAATGATCCACTCCTGGATCACTTTGATATCTTCTAGTCAAACTAACAGCATATGCAATGTTGGGTCTAGTACATAACATGGCATACATTAGAGATCCTATGGCTGAGGCATAGGGAGTCTTACTCATTCTTTCTCTATCTTCTGCCGTTGCAGGACTTTGAGTTTTACTCAAGGTCGTATTGGGCAACATGGGCAAGAACCCTTTCTTGATATCTTCCATTCCAAACCTCTTTAGAACTTTGTCCAAATATGTACTTTGTGACAATGATATTAGGCGTCTCGATCTATCTCTATAAATCTTTATGCCTAATATGTAAGCTGCTTCGCCAAGATCTTTCATTAAAAAACTATTATTCAAATATTCCTTGACACTATTAAGAAGGTCTACATCATTCCCAATCAACAATATGTCATCTACATATAGTATTAAGAATGCTACAGATCTCCCACTCACTTTCTTGTAAATACAAGCTTCTCCATAAGTTTGTATAAAACCAAAACTTTTGATTACCTTATCAAAACGTTGATTCCAACTTCGGGATGCTTGCTTCAACCCATATATGGACCGTTGAAGTTTGCATACCTTGTTAGCGTCTTTAGGATCGACAAAACCTTTGGGTTGCATCATATACAACTCTTCATCAATGTCTCCATTGAGGAACGCTGTTTTGACATCCATCTGCCATATTTCATAATCGTAATATGCAGCGATTGCTAACATAATCCTCACAGACTTTAACTTTGCTACTGGTGAGAAAGTCTCATCGTAGGAAACTCCTTTAATTTGTCGAAACCCTTTTGCGACAAGTCGAGCTTTATAGACAGTAACATTACCATCAACATCTGTTTTCTTCTTGAAAATCCATTTGTTCTCGATAGCCTTCCGGCCATCCGGTAAGTCCACCAAAGTCCATACTTGGTTTTAGTACATGGATCCAATTTCGGATTTCATGGCCTCTTGCCATTTATTGGAATCTGGGCTCATCATCGCTTCCTCATATGTGGCAGGATCATCGGTGTTGTCCACCAACATGACACTCATAACGGGATCATACCAATCAGGAGTGGTACGAGTTCTCGTTGACCTGCGAGGTTCTATAGCAACTTCAACCGAAGTTTCATGATCATCATCATTAGCTTCCTCTCTTATTGGTGTAGGTACCACGGGAACTTCTTCCGGTGCTGCGCTACTCGCAAGTTCGAGAGAAGGTTCAACAACCTCATCGAGTTCTACTTTCCTTCCAGTCACTTCTTTCGAGAGAAATTCTCTCTCTAGAAAGGATCCATTCTTAGCACCAAAGATTTTGCCCTCGGATCTATGATAGAAGGTATACCCAATAGTTTCCTTGGGTATCCTGTGAAGACGCATTTTCCGCTTTGGGTTCAAGCTTGTCGGTTGTAACTTCTTTACATAGGCCGCAACCCCAAACTTTAAGGAGCGACAATTTAGGTTTCTTCCCAAACCATAATTCATACGGTGTCGTTTCAGCAGTTTAGATGGTTCCCTATTTAAAGTGAATGAGGCTGTTTCTAATGCATAACCCCAAAATGATAGCGGTAAATCTGTAAGTGACATCATAGAACGAACCATATCTAAGAGAGTTCGATTATGATGTTCGGACACACCATTACGATGTGGTGTTCCCGGCGGTGTCAATTGTGAAAGTATTCTGCATTTCTTCAAATGCTTGCCAAACTCTTAACTTAGATATTCACCTCCACGATCAGAACGTAGAAATTTAATCTTCTTGTTACGTTGATTCTCTACCTCACTTTGAAATTCCTTAAACTTCTCGAAAGTTTCGAACTTATGTTTCATGAAATAGATATACCCATATCTACTCAAGTCATCCATGAAGGTAAGAACATAACGATAACCACCGCACGATGCTACACTCATTGGACCACATACATCGGTATGTATGATTTCCAATAAGTCCGTAGCTCGCTCCATCATAACAGAAAATGGAGTCTTAGTCATTTTACCCATCAGACATGCTTCGCATCTTTCAAGTGATTCGAAATCAAGTGATTCGAAATCAAGTGATTCAAGAAGTCCATCGGAATGGAGTTTCTTCATGCGCTTCACTCCAATGTGACCAAGACAACAGTGCCACATATAGGTCGAGTTATCGCTCAATTTCAAACGTTTAGCTTCAATGTTATTAATATGTGTATTTCCACTATCGAGATTCAATAAGAATAGACCATCTATCGAAGGTGCATGTGCATAAAACATATTACTCATATAAATCGAACAACCATTATTCTCGGACTTAAACAAGGAACCGTCTCGCAATAAACAAGATCCCGATATAATGTTCATGCTTGAGCACCAAATAACAATTATTTAAGTATAAAACTAATCCTGATGGTAGATGAAGAGGTAGCGTGCCGACCGCGATCACACCAACCTTTGATCCATTTCCAACACGCATTATCACCTCGTTCTTCGCTAGCTTCCGTTTATTCTGCAGTACCTGTTTCAAGTTACAAATATGAGCAACCAAACCAGTATCAAATACCCAGGCGCTACTACGAGTACTAGTGAGATACACATCAATAACATGTATATCAGATATACCTTTCTTCTTGATGTTGCCATTCTTCAAATCCGCCAAGTACTTTGGGCAATTGCGCTTCCAGTGACCTTCTTCCTTGCAGTAAAAGCACTCAGTATCAGGCTTAGCTCCAGCCTTGGTCTTCTTCGCCGGTGCGGCAACTTTCTTACCACCCTTCTTGAACTTACCCTTTTTTTAGACTTGCCTTTCTTTAATTTGGTGGTCTTATTGACCATCAACACTTGGTGCTCTTTATTGATCTCCACTTCTGTAGATTTTAACATGGAGAAGAGTTCTGGCAACTGCTTGTTCATGCTTTGCATATTGTAGTTCATCACACAGTTCTTATAACTTGGTGGTAGTGATTGGAGGACCCGGTAAATCCCCAAAGCATTAGCAATCACTATACCCAAGTTTTGGAGTTTGTTTGCGTGCCCAGACATCTTAAGCACATGCTCACTGACGGAGCTGCCCTCTTCCATCTTGCAGTTAAAGAACTTTTTAGAAGCCTCATAACTCTCAACTGCCGCGTGAGTCTCAAATATCAATTTGAGTTCACGGACAATATCATGTGGGTCATGGTTCTCAAACCTTTTACGAGCTCGATTCCAAACCATACAAGATAGCACACTAAACTGAGATCTTGATTCTTAGGCGAGGTAAACATTCTTTACTTCATCGGTAGCATCAAGCTGAGGCGGGTCACCAATGGTGCATCCACATTGGTCAAATTACCGGCATTGAGGACAATCCTCAAATTGCGTAACCAATCCATGAGTTGCTTCCATTGTTTTCAACTTTTCTTTCTCTAGGAACACATTAAAACTGATGGTAGGGGCCGCCATTGATCTACAACATATTTGCAATAGTTTAGACTAAGTTTATGACAAATTGAGTTCTAATTAATAGTTAAATTAATCTAGGTGAACTCCCACTCAAAACAATATCCCTCACATTGTTTTAGTGATCACACGAACCAAATCCACCACATCAAAACCGATCATCACGAGAGTTGATGTAGCTTCAATGGCGAACAATCGACATGTTCATCATATCTACTATATGATTCATGCTTTACCTTTTGGTGATCCGTGTTCGAGACCATATGCATACATGATAGGCTCGTCAAGATCAAACCTTAGCTTCCGCATGAGAAAATCTGGCTTGCTCACGTTGTATACACTTGCAGAATCTAACACACTCGATCATCACATGGTGCTTCAAAACAACAAGCTTTAGCAAAGTGCTTACTAAGGATGAACACTTTAAAACTTGAAATTAATGTGCATGAGGATCATCTTATAATGCTACCGTCGTTAACTAAGCAATACAAGATGCATAAAGGATTAACATCACATGCAATTCATAGTATGTGATATGATATGGCCTTTCTTCTTGTGCTTCCGATCTCCATCTTCAAGCACGAACATGATCTCCATCATCACCGGTATGGCGTCAAGGTCAATGGCGCCGCTTCATGGTTTTCGTCCACCAGCTTCAACTATTACAACTACTTTGAATAGACACGCGAGTCTTAACAGAATTTAAAGACAACCATATGGCTCCTCCCGGTTGCCAACTTACAATAAGGATCATTGCATACATCAAATATAATCACAATCATGGCCATATCACATCACATCACACTCCTGCAAAACAAAGTTAGACGCCTCTAATTTTCTTTGCATATTTTATGTGGTTTGGGGTTTTTAATAAGTGTCGATCTAACTTACGAACAAGAACCACAACGTTGATGTTTTAACTATCAAGTGCCCGTTCTAAACTGGATCTATACTATAATGGGAGAGGAGACACCATAAAGCCACTTATGCAATACAAGTTGCATGTTGAGCGTGGAGCAAGTCTCATGAACGATGTCATGTAAGGTTAGCCCGGGCCGCTTCATCCCATCATACCGCAAGATGCAAAGTACACAAGAAGCAATTGATAATAAAAGCACCACCGTCCACAATGACCATTGTGTTCTACTCGTGCAACAGATCTACATATAGACACGGCTCTGATACCACTGTAGGGGTTCGTAGCATGGAAAACAAAAAATTTCTACCGCATACAAACAAACAAGCCAAGATCTATCTACTAGATTGTAGCAATGAGTCGATAGAAGAACTCACCCTCGAAGATTCCAAAGTGTTTAACGAGAGAAGATTCTCGTGGGTGATGTAGTCGTACTCTTGCCGATCTCAAGATCGTGTAGACGATCCTTCCGGCGCTGCGTTCCGGCAGCGCTTCCGCAGTCGGTCACTCACACGTTCGGTACTCGATCAACAGGGCCGGTCCATAGATTTTGGGGGCCCTAGGGCAACATGGCAACAAAGACCCCTTATTTAAAGTGGCAAAGTTTCATTGAGTCGACGGGGGAGGGGGGCAATGGCCCCCCTATTATAAAAAAATTTGCTTAAATATATCTTTAAATTTAATGATAATTTTGTAGTATTACTTAAAGTTTAAGCATGATTAGCGTTCCTGGGCCTCTACACAATTATATAATCTATACATCTGATAGATCCGAATTTCGGTGACGACATTCAAAACTACTCATTTCTGTTGATCGAGCAAACTATTTACCATGATACTTATTCCTATCAATTGATCTTGTGTACATGTGTATATACATATATACCTCTAGAATTAGTCACAGAACAAAATTATGAAAGCAATGAGAGCTTCTTGCGGAATAATATAATCATGTGATTGCGTCGTTACTCTCCATTGATAAATACTCACAACTTTGTAGAGGCACATAAGGGCAGAATTGTTACGCATATTTTGAGAGGCCACATAAATGGTGGCATAAAAAATTTGAAAATGCTGGAGTATTTGTTGGGGCAATGTTGATGTTGTTTCCCACGATCGAAACTGAATGATGTATGTCTATGAGTTTGTTAAATGGAACTGCACTTTCCTCTTTCCTATACAAAATTTTGGAGTATTTTTCGGAAAGAGAAGTCGGAGTAGAGACATAGCATACTGCAGTTTAGGCCATCTACATTTTTTAAAATTATTCAACTATATTGGATCTCGAGAGTAAAAGAAAAATATAGGTACATATAAGTCTTAGACCGGGCCCCTATCTCTTTGGGGCCCTGGGCGACCGCCCCTCTGCCCTGCCCTATGGGCCGACCCTGTCGATCAAGACCTTCCTCTCCCTTGTTCTAGCAGGTAGCGAAGGTTGTAGCACTCTCCTCGCGATTCCGGCAGCACGACGGGGAAGAAGAAATTTGCAATCTGGAGGGAGAGTGCATTATAGAACATCGACGAAGGCTAAAGAAGATCAATTGAACCAGTCTACAAATTCTTACACGGGCATCTCTATCTACTTCTGCTCCCTGAGCTCTAGAGGAACAATCAGCAAGAGGAATATGTAGTGTCCTTCCGGCGAGAGAAGAGAGGGGACAATGTGTTGGAATATTAGGCATAATTTGCACGATTAATTCTAGAATATAAATCATGACAACAACAGCTATAATCACGTGAACTTTTAACATACTAGATGTATTGATCAACATGAACAGTAGCAGACTATACACACTAATAGCCATAGTAAAACAACAGATCTCACGATGGTGTACGTACTGATCGGTTGTCGATGTAGTCGCCGTTGGTGTAGTAACTTGTTGAAGAAGTCGGCGTCGAAGACGACGTGCACCAGCTCCGGCAGCGACCAGGAAGGCGCCGTGATAGCGAACTTAGCGATCACGCGGGCTTCTCAAAAACCTTATTCGCCCTCTAAATGCAGGATCATAAAGGAGAGTGGTTCCGGAGACCTACTCTCCCAACCGCCGTAAGCGGGATGGAAGTAGACTACGGTGGCGGCATAAGCGAGAGGATGGCAAAATCCTAGATTGGTTTCGTGTCATATGTTGTGGAAGTGTCTGGCGTCCAAGCCACGTCGCGCATGGTCGGGTTGAGTACAGATAGCCGATTCGACCGAATCCGCTAGCTGACACGTCATCTAACCACACACATTTTCTGAGCAGAAAAATAAAGCTCTCGGCGAGATTCCCGCAACCCACGGCGCTCGCGTCGTGTAAATGGCGAGGGGCGTGTGTGCGTCGGCGGGCGTCGTCGGAGGAGGCGTGCGTGTAGCTCTTTTATTGTCACTCACTTACAAAGTGGTGCAACACTCCACCTTATAAGGTGGTGAAACTCTCCTTCAACTTTCCATGTGGGACTAAACTTTAGCTCCCACGGCTCTTGCCACACATGTGAGCTGCCACCAATTGAGCCAAATCACATATGGGTTTCCACATACATGGGCTTTGATATTTAGGAAAATCTGAAATCACACAAGGGTCTAATGATTTAGCCCATTATTTCTAACAGTCCCCACGGATCTCAAATGCCTATTTGAAGATTTGCCAATCCTCGCTACTTGTTTATATACGGTGTTTCAGCAGAGACTGTTAAGTTGAACTTCCACCTAGAATCTTGAACTCGTCTATCAACAACTTGAACAATGGGCGAACCTTGAATTGCAAGTTTGGTGCCAATAGATTTCACTCAAAATCATAACTAGTACCGGCTGCGGTAGCCTACCCATGGGTTGGAGCATATCGTCATACTCCTGGTCTCTTCATGAGTTTACTAGAGATCACCCAAGTCTCATAGAGCAGCGTTTACAATCGAGCTCATATAGGTGTGTTCTTTCAAGAATGCCTGTGGGCGGCATCTTTGCTAGTTAAAGCCAACTTAAACACATTAAGGCATGTTGCCAACCTGCCTTACAAATTATGAGAGTTATGCATCTTCACATAGAGAGGGTTACAAAATACTCTCCTCGGTCCACCCACTAGCTTGTTCTTTCCGGGTCCTAATTCATGGGATCTCCGATCACATAGGTTGGAGTTACCACTAGGTGTGACATCCATGGGTCTCAACCACATCTCCTCGATGCACTTTCTATCACATTTCGTGATAGTCCCTTTGTAAAGGATCTGCGAGGTTTTATGCTGTTTGAATATACGTGATTATTACTCAAGTTTCTCAATTTCTGTGATTTCAAGCGTCTCTTGGCGTGTCTTGATGACTTCGCGTTATCCTTAGAATTGTTCACTTTGACAATAACAGTTTGGTTGTCACAATTCAAAAGGATTGCCGGCACAGGTTTTTCAACCACAGGCAAGTCCATCAAGAGTTCACGTAGCCATTCTGACTCCCAAAGTCCTAAAGAGTCACGGCTGCGAGGGCCAGCTCCAACCAGGGCCTGCGTCAAGCGGTCTGGACAACACAAGAATCAGCATCAAGAATGACATGACAACGAGTCGGTGAGTGGCTAGCGGAGAAACGATTGAGGAAGAGGAACATGAGAAATATCGAGCAGAAAAGAAGAAGTAGAAAGGGTGCCTGAAAATAAGCAGAAGAGAGGTACCATCGGCCGTGAAAACACGAACATGAGAAGGGAAGAGCGAAGAGCAGAAAAGAAGACTCGGAGGTCATATGAAAGGAAGCTCGAATCCGGATACCATGGGGCGTACTGTTGTGTAGAAGGTGGTGGTCGCAGGGCTGAAGAATCGATCATAGAACCAGCGGTGCCGGTCGAAGAAGAGCACAGAAGCAAGCGGACCGAAGACTCGATAATGTCACGATCAAAGAGAGCAACTGCTGAAGATCCGGAAGGAGCATTGCCCACGATCCTAGTGCTCTTGGCGTAAACGGGATCCGTGTATAACAATTGGCCCAAGTGTGGCCATCCTTGTTATAAGAAGCGATGTGAGAGAACCACGGCGACCACGGCATGAGCTTCTTGGTCTTGTTGTTGGAATTATGCCCTAGAGGCAATAATAAAGATGTTATTATTATAATTATTGTTCATGATAATGTTTATATTCCATGCTAGAATTGTATTAGCGGAAACTTTAATACTTGTGTGGTTTGTGAACAACACCGTGTCCCTAATGCGCCTCTATGGACTAGCTCATTGATTAATGATGGTTAAGGTTTCCTAACCATGGACATGAGTTGTCGATTAATAATGAGATCATATCATTGGGAGAATGATGTGATGGACAGACCAAACTAAGCGAAGCAATTAGATCGTGTCATCGTGTTCGTCTTTGAAGCTTTTCTTATGTCAAATATTGTATTCCTTAGACCATGAGATAATACAACTCCACGGTATCGGAAGAAAGCTTTGAGGTCATCAAGCGTCATCCTATGAGAGGTGATCATCAAGGTGTCTGTCGGTGATCGGAAAGTATTTGTTGGGTTGTATGTATCGAGATGGGATTTGTCCCTCCCAAGTCGGAGATATACTTGGGCCCCTTTCGTGTCGATATCAACACCGCTTGCAAGCATGTGGTTAAGGAGTTAATCACAAAGTGATATCGGATTACGGCAGTAAAGTACTTCTGTGAGCGAGATTGAACTAGGTATGGCGTTACCGACGATCGAATCTCGGGCAAGTAAAATATCGCGAGGCGAAGGAATATATATATGGGATTGCTTGAATCCTGGCATCGTGGTTCATCCCATATGATCATTGATGAATGTGTGGAGTCAATATGGGTTTCGGACCCGCTGTTGATTATTGATAGAAGATCATGTCGCATATTCTCGAACCCGAGGTCACACATAACGTGTCTCGGCGCTAGGATAGATTGGATAATTGGTTTATGAGTTTTTGTTGAGTCTCGAATGGGATCCGGGACATCACGAGAGGTTCGGAATGGTCCGGAGAATAAGATTCATATAAGGCGGTGCAGTTTTGGAGTTGAATTGTTGGGTTAATCGGTATTGTACCGGAAGCTTTTAGAACCTTCCGGAAGGGGACCAACATGGCCCCACCTTCCGGGATGGGGCATGGGCCTATGAGGGAGTTCCCTGGCCGCATTTGGCCAGGCGCACAAGACCCCATAGGTCCCAACCGGCCAGCAAGGGTAAAACCCTAATTGGACCTTCTAGAACGGGGGGGGGGGGGTTTCCTTGCCCCCACTCTTCCTCCTTGGCCACCGGTTTTGGACTTGGGGGAGGGGCTAGGGATGCCGCCCACCCCTCTATATAAAGAGGGCTGGGGGCGCACCACCCCCCCACACCTTCCCCTCAAGCCAGTCGCCCTGCTGCCCTCCTTTCTCTCTCCATCCCGACTGCGTGTAGGCGAAGCCCTGCTGCAGAAACTCTCCACCAATTGCACCGCGCCGTCGCGTTGTAGATCCAAACCATCTCTCCACCATACTTGCTGGACCAAGGAAGGAGGATATGTCAAGGTGCTGCACGTGTGCATCTCCCGGAGGCATCGCCACTTGCAGTGCTAGATCGGATCGGATAGCGAGGAGGAGAAGCGAGTACGACTACATCACCCACGTTAAGCGAGCGTTCATTTGTCTTGAATCTTCAAGGGTATGAAGATCTAATCCAATCTCTCTCGTTGTTTGCATCTCCTAGATTAGATCTTGGCTTCCCTCTGTTCGCATCCGTAGAAAACTTTGATTTACTATGACACGAAACCCTTCGGTGGTATCAGAGCTAGATCTATGCGTAGATGTGTTTCACGAGTAGAACGCAACATGGTTGTTGAGGGCTTTGATGTTTTCTGTTGCAAGCCTCTTGTTTGTGTTCTTCTTATGACGCGGGATAGTGATATTGAAGCGGTCCAGGCCAACCTTACGCGACGTCGTTCGCGAGACCGGCTCCGCACTTGACGTGTGGCTTGTCCCACACATGCGGCTGGTGGATGTCAGTTTCTCTCACTATAGTTTTCATGGGATTAACACCGGAGTTTGGCAACCATAATATCACCGTTGTGGTTTTCCGTAGGTAAGAATCATTCTTAGCATGCTACTCCCATAAGCCACGTAAAACATGCAACAACAAAGTAGATGCGTCTAACTTGTTTTTGCAGGGAGTGTTTTCTATGATATGGTATGGCCCAAGATGTGATGTGTATAATGTATGCGATGATCATGTTTTGTAATGTTTCACGACTTGAATGTCGATGGGTACACAACCGGAATATATGGTTGTCTTTATAATTGTGTATGACCTGTGTCAACTTATTATCGCCATGTAATAGTTTCACTTTATCGCTAAGTAGTTAGCAATAGTTGTAGTTGCTATTCGTGGTGGAGGCAATCATGGTGGAGTGATGGAGATTATGCCGGAACGCACAAGATGGAGATCATTGCACGAAGATTGGCTATACCATGTCACATAAAGTTATATGCATGTGATGTTTATCCTTTTATGTATCTTATTATGCTTAGATCATGACGGTAGCATTATAAGATGATTCCTCATAAAGATCAAGATAAAACTGTGTTCTCCCCAAGTATGCACCGTTGCGAAAGTTAAAGTGTCCAAGCATCACGTCTTGATCGGGTGCTATAGACTCTCACATACAACGGGTGCAAGCCAGTTTTGCACACTTGAAATACTTGGGTCTAACTTGCGAGCCTAGCATGTACAGACATGGCCTCGGAACACATGAACCGAAAGGTTAAGCATGAGTCATATGAATGATATGATCGACACTTCGTTGTCCACCATTGAAACCACATCTCTTCTCGTGAAGATCGGATTAGGTGTGGTGAATTTGGATCGTGTTCACTAAACAACTTGAGGGATGTTGAATTTAGTGGGAGTTCATCTAGTAATTTGATTAAAAGTTGAACTAGTTATCATGAACATAGTCTAATTTGTACTTGCAAATATTGTAGATCAAATGGCTAAGTCTAACTTCAATTTCAACGTTTTTGCTGAGAAGGAAAAGCTTAGAAACAATGGGTCTAACTTCACCAATTGGTTCCGCAATCTGAGAATCATTCTCTCTGGCGGTCAAAAGGACTATGTCCTTGAGAATGCGTTAGGTGACGCCCTAACGCTCTTTGCGGTGATGAGAAAGCATCTGTCGATCGCGCAAAGATGATTATGGTGAGATTAAGAGCACCATGTTGTTTGCTATGGAATCGGACCTTCAAAACCATTTTGAAGACTATCCCGGGCCCTTTGAGATTCTCGAGGAGCTGAAAACCATGTTTCAGACTCAGGCCCGTTCTGAGAGATATGAGATCTCTGAGAAGTTCTTTAACTGCAAGATGGAGGAAGGGAGTTCCGTTAGTGAGCACGCCATTAAGATGTCGGGCTACACTCAACGCCTTGAGCAACTGGACTGCAAGATTCCAGAGGAGCTCAAGATTGACAGGGTTCTGCAATCACTCCCTCCCAGCTACAAAAGTTTTGTAGTGACTCACAATCAGATTGGTTCCACTGATACGATCACCGAGCTCTTCGCAAAGCTGAAGGCTGCGGAGGTGGACATCAAAAAGGATAATCATGTGTTGATGGTCAACAAGCCCCCTACCTTCAAGAAAGGTAAGGGTGCAAAGAAGCCCTTCAAGAAAGGCGGCGGCAAGCGCGTTGCCCCTGCTGAGAAGAAGCTCAGGTCTGGTCCTAAGCCGGACACTGAGTGCTTCTATTGCAAGGACAAGGGTCACTAGAAGCGCAACTGTCCGAAGTACTTAGCGGACAAGAAGGCTGGCACCATCAAAGGTATATTTCATATACATGTTATTGATGTTTTCCTTACTAGCCCTTGTTGTAGTGCCTAGGTATTTGATACTGGTTCAGTTGCTAATATTTGTAACTTCGAAGCAGAGCTACGGAATAGACGGCGGCTTGCAAGGGATGAGGTGACGATGCGCGTTGGCAACGGATCCAGAGTTGATGTGATGGCCGTCGGAACGCTCTCCTTAGTTTTACCTTCGGGATTAGTTTTAAACCTCAATAAATGTTATTATGTGCCTGCGTTGAGCATGAACATTATTTTTGGATCTTGTTTATTGCAAGACGGTTATTCATTTAAATCGGAGAATAATGGTTGTTCTATTTACATGAGTAACATCTTTTATGGTCATGCACCTATTGTGAATGGTTTATTTCTTCTAAATCTCGAAAGGGATGAAACACACATCCATAACATTGAGGCTAAGAGATGCAAAGTAGATAGTGATAATACTACTTATTTGTGGCATTGTCGTCTAGGTCATATTGGTGTAAAACGCATGAAGAAACTCCATTCTGATGGACTTTTGGAGTCTCTTGATTTTGAATCATTTGACACATGCGAACCATGCCTCATGGGCAAGATGATCAAAACCCCGTTCTCCGGTATGATGGAGCGAGCAACGGACTTGTTGGAAATCATACATACCGATATATGCGGACCGATGAGTGTTTTGACGCGCGGTGGATATCTCTATTTTCTCACTTTTACCGATGACTTAAGTAGATATGGGTATATCTATTTAATGAAACATAAATCTGAAACATTTGAAAAGTTCAAAGAATTTCAGAATGAAGTGGAGAACCATCGTAACAGAAAGATTAAGTTTCTACGATCCGATCATGGAGGTGAATATTTGAGTTATGATTTTCTCACGCATCTTAAATCAAGCGGAATCGTTTCGCAACTCACGCCACCCGGAACACCACAGTAGCAATGGTGTGTACGAGCAGAATCGAACCCTATTAGATATTGTCCGATCGATGATGTCTCTTCTTGATTTGCCATTATCATTTTGGGGTTATGCATTAGAAGCTGCTGCATTCACTTTAAATAGGGCACCATCTAAATCCGTTGAGGCGACACCGTCTGCGAACTCTGGTTTGGTGCTAAACCTAAGTTGTCATTTCTTAAAGTTTGGGGATGCGAAGCTTCGTCAATAAGTTGATGCGGACAAGCTCGAACCCAAAGCGGAGAAATGCGTCTTCATAGGATACCCTAAGGAAACTATTGGGTATACCTTCTATCACGAACGAAGGCAAAGTGTTTGTTGCCAAGGCGGTTCCTTTCTTGAGAAGGAGTTTCTCTCGAAAAAGTGAGTGGGAGGAAAGTAGAGCTAGGCGAGGTTGTTGAGCCTTCTCTTGAATTGGAGAGTAGCGCAGACCTGAAATTGTTCGATTGCTGCACCAGCGATAGAGGAAGCTAATGACAAGGATCATGAAGCTTGAGCGATCTTGCTCTTGAGCGTCGCGGTCGACAAGGTCGCGTGCCCCTCCTAAGTGGTACGACAACCTGTCTTGTTGTCTTGCTAGTAGAAGGCGGTGAACCTACGAACTATGAGGAAGCGATGATGAGCCGGGCTCGAGAAATGGCTAGAAGCCATGAAATCCATTGGGATCCATGAGCGAAAACCAAGTATGGACTTTGGTGGACCCTCCTAGCGACCGAAAGGCCGTTGAGTGCAAATGGATCTTCAAGAAGAAAATGGACACGGATGGTAATGTTACCGTCTATAAAGCACGGCTTGTCGTGAAGGGTTTTCGACAAGTTCAAGGTGTTGACTACGATGAGACTTTCTCTCCCGTAGCGATGTTTAAGTCCATTCGAATTTTATTAGCAATTGCTGCGTTTCATGATTATGAAATATGGCAGATGGATGTCAAGACTGCATTCCTCAATGGCAACATTGATGAAGAGTTGTATATGATGCAACCCGAAGGTTTTGTCGATCCTAAGGATGCTGATAAAGTATGCAAACTTCATCGTTCCATTTATGGACTGAAGCAAGCATCTTGGAGTTGGAACCTTCGTTTTGATCAAGTGATCAAGAGCTTTGGATTTGTTCCAAATTGCTACGAAGCTTGTATCTACAAGAAAGTGAGTGGGAGCTCGGTGACATTTCTGGTACTATATGTGGATGACATATTGATTATTGGAAATGACATTAACATGTATGATGTGAAGAGTTATTTGAACAAGTGTTTTCAATGAAAGACCTAGGTGAAGCTACTTATATATTGGGCATCAAAATCTATAGAGATAGACAAAAGGCGCTGATAGCTTTAAGCGAGTACATACCTAGACAAAGTTACGAAAAGGTTCAAAATGGATAAGGCAAAGAAAGGTTCGGTGCCTATGTTGTCGAGTAAGATATTGAGCAAGGCTCGGTGTCCATTCTGATGAAATGATAGGAAGCTATGAGCAAAGTGCCTTATGCCTCGGCCATAGGTTCTATCATGTATGCCATGCTGTGTACTAGATCGGATGTGTCCAATGCTCTTAGTTTGACGATCAGATATCAAAGTGATCCAGGAGTGGAACACTGGACAGCCGTGAAGAACATCCTAAAGTACCTAAATAGGACTAAAGAAATGTTCTTAGTCTATGGGGGTGATGAACAACTCGTCGTAAAAGGTTACGTCGACGCTAGTTTCGACACCGACAAGGATGATTCTAAATCTTAGACAGGATACGTGTATATTTTGAATGGAGGAGCTGTGAGATGGAGAAGCTGCAAGCAAAGCGTGATCGCGGGATCTACAGTAGAAGCGGAATACATGGCTGCTGCAGAAGCGTCAAGTGAAGGAATTTGGATCAGGAACTTCATCACTGAGCTTGGCGTGGTTCCAAGTGCATTGGACCCACTGGAGATATTGTGTGACAACACTGGTGCCATAGCACTCGCTAAGGAACCAAGATATCATCCAAAGACCAAGCATATCAACCGCAAGTTTCATATAACCGAGATTATATAGCAGATGGAGATCTGAAGATTAGCAAAGTACATACAGATCTGAATGTCGCAGATCCATTGACTAAACCTCTTCCACGTGTAAAACACGATCAGCACCTCAGTGCCATGGGTGTGAGATTGTTGCCAAATGTAAACTAGATTATTGACTCTAGTGCAAGTGGGAGACTGTTGGAATTATGCCCTAGAGGCAATAGTAAAGATGTTATTATTATAATTCTTGTTCATGATAATGTTTATATTCCATGCTAGAATTGTATTAAGCGGAAACTTTAATACTTGTGTGGTTTGTGAACAACACCGTGTCCCTAGTACGCCTCTATGGACTAGCTCATTGATTAATGATGGTTAAGGTTTCCTAACCATGGACATGAGTTGTCGATTAATAATGAGATCATATCATTGGGAGAATGATGTGATGGACAGACCCAAACTAAGCAAAGCAATTAGATCGTGTCATCGTGTTCGTCTTTGCGAAGCTTTTCTTATGTCAAATATTGTATTCCTTAGACCATGAGATAATACAACTCCCTGGTATCGGAAGAAAGCTTTGAGGTCATCAAACGTCATCCTATGAGAGGGTGATCATCAAGGTGTCTGTCAGGTGATCGGAAAGTATTTGTTGGGTTGTATGTATCGAGATGGGATTTGTCCCTCCCAAGTCGGAGAGATATACTTCGGGCCCACTCGTGTCGATATCAACACCGCTTGCAAGCATGTGGTTAAGGAGTTAATCACAAAGTGATATCGGATTACGGAGAGTAAAGTACTTCGTGAGCGAGATTGAACTAGGTATGGCGTTACCGACGATCGAATCTCGGGCAAGTAAAATATCGCGAGGCGAAGGAATATATATGGGATTGCTTGAATCCTGGCATCGTGGTTCATCCGATATGATCATTGATGAATGTGTGGAGTCAATATGGGTTTCAGACCCATTGATTATTGATAGAAGATCATATGCGCATATTCTCGAACCCGAGGTCACACACTTAACGTGTCTCGGCGCTAGGATAGATTGGATAATTGGTTTATGAGTTTTTGTTGAGTCTCGAATGGGATCCGGGACATCACGAGAGGTTCGGAATGGTCCGGAGAATAAGATTCATATAAGGCGGTGCAGTTTTGGAGTTGAATTGTTAGGGTTAATCGGTATTGTACCGGAAGCTTCTAGAACCTTCCGGAAGGGGACCAACGTGGCCCCACCTTCCGGGAGGGGGCATGGGCCTATGAGGGAGTTCCCTGGCCGCATTGGGCCAGGGGAACAAGGCCCCATAGGGCCCAACCGGCCAGCAAGGGTAAAACCCTAATTGGACCTTCTAGAAAGGGGGGGTTTCCTTGCCCCCCACTCTTCCTCCTTGGCCGCCGGTTTTGGACTTGGGGGAGGGGCTAGGGCTGCCGCCCACCCATCTATATAAAGAGGGCTGGGGGCGCACCACCCCCCACACCTTCCCCTCAAGCCAGTCGTCCTGCTGCCCTCCTCTCTCTCTCTCCCTCGCGACTACGTGTAGGCGAAGCCCTGCTGCAGAAACTCTCCACCAATTGCACCGCGCCGTCGCGTTGTAGATCCAACCCATCTATCCACCATACTTGCTGGACCAAGGAAGGAGGATACGTCGAGGTGCTGCACGTGTGCATCTCCCGGAGGCATCGCCACTTGCGGTGCTAGATCAGATCGGATAGCGAGGAGGAGAAGCGAGTACGACTACATCACCCACGTTCGGCCGAGCGTTCATCTTGCGAATCTTCAAGGGTATGAAGATATAATCCAATCTCTCTCGTTGTTTGCATCTCCTAGATTTGATCTTGGCTTCCCTCTGTTCGCATTCGTAGAAAACTTTGATTTACTATGCCGCGAAACCCTTCGACTCGGCCTGAAGCTGGCGATCGGACTCGACCACAACTGCTGGTCTTGACTCGACCACGAAGGAGTGGGTAGTATCGGCGGCGGCACAGTGGACCGCGGCTGAGTCGAGGGAGCAGACGACATAGGAGGACCACGAGTAGCAAGCACAGATGGAACAGCAAGAAGACCAGCACCACGGAGATGGGTCTCCTCAGCCCGAAGTTCTGACAACACCTCAGAGAGCGGAACACGACCACGAGCATTCAGCTGAGCACGCCAGGGCTCAAACTCCTGGTGGAGCCGAGACAGAAACTCATAGATGCGGTGAAACTCCAAATCCGAGCGCACAATGTGGCATCATGAGCATGTGCCACAAACAGCAGTACGAAGAGAATCAAGCTGACTCCAGATAGCAGCACTCTTAGTATAGAACTCATCAATAGTAGAATCACCATGCTGGAGAGCATGCTCCTAGCGAACCACAGACATGTAAAGAGCATCCCCAGACGGCTGATAGCGCTGACGTAGATGGGCCCACTGAGCGGCAACAGTAGGGAGACTCATGAACTCAGCAGCATACTGGAGGTGAGAACAGCGGCAACACGAGCATCCTCATCAACCCACTGAGTGTAAGCAGTCAGAGCATGGCGATAGACCTCGAGATCAGAAGAGTACTGCTTGAACTTCAGGTCATAAGCAGCAACAGCACTATCATCAGCACTCTGAGCAGCATCCTTGGCCTCCTGAGAAGCATCAGCACCGAGAACAATCGACGTAGGCGGAAGAGGAGCCACAGGAGCAGGGGGACACGGCGGACATGAGACCTAGCCAGAGAGCACACCCCAGAGACGGAGACCGCGCATGTGAATGCGCATAAAGGCAGCGAAATCAGGGTAATTTGCGCCATCGAAGATCACCGGGCAGCGAGGAATCGCAACATACCCCGATGAAGAAGACATATCTCTCTCTCTCTCTGTTTTTTTGGTCAACTCTCAGATCTAATCGAAAACTGACGAAGAACAGCAGTCAGAGTCGAAACCGACGAAGAACAGGTCCAATTGGCCGGTAGGCAGCAGGCCTGATGAAGCGGGCGGGCAGCAGGCCGGACGGGGCGGGCCAGACGGAGCAGGCCGGACGGTGCGGGCCAGACGGGGCGGTCTGGCCGGGTGGGCGGTTCGTCGGGAGCAGCAGGTGGCGTCGGGAGCGGGAGCAGCCGATGGCATCGGGACGAGCACGCAGGATTGGACCCGCTGGACGCGCGTCGAGCGGTGGGCGGTGGTGTCCCGCGTGGAGCAGGTGGGCGGTGGTGTCCCGCGTCGAGGCGGGGATGGGCAAGTGGAGTAGGCGGTGTGGCAGGTGGAGAAGCAGATCGTCAGGGGAGCACCATGCGTGAAGACCTGCGTGGCGGGTGGCAGGCGGCGTGGCAGGTGGAGCACCGCGCGTGAAGACCCGCGTGGAGCAGTCTGTGCTGGCGAGCAGATCGAGGCAGACCGACGGGAGAGTCGATCCGATCTAAAGCGAGATCGAACAGATCTGGAGACGGAACGGATGACGGCGGGCGCAGACCGATTTGGAAATAAAATGGGCAACGACGGCCAGGAACAAGGCGGCAACCGGCGGCGGCGACGACGGCAAGACCGTCTGCGACAGGGATGGTGGCGGCTGCAGCGACGAAGTTGCAAGAAGGAGGAGGCTAACCTAGCTCTGATACCATGTCAGGAATATGCAACTTGTATTCCTCTGGGGGCCAAAGGCCAAAAATATATAATACAGGTACATGTGTGATTATGCATGAAGCCCCCTAACATATGGGGAAACTACAATACAAATATATACATCTACCACAAATTTCTAAATATGGCTAATAAGCAACTATTATAAGCCAATGTGTATGTAACAATGAAGATATAAGATCGGCATTCATGTGGTAATAGTAGTTCTGGGCATTAAAGATGCATGCCTGATATGATACCCGAAAAGGTTAACACAATTTAAAAAAAATATAGCCTAATATACAGACCACTAGGATGCCACACACATCTCCCATAGGTATGAGCATAATATGGCCTCAACATACTGACCACACATTTCCAGGATCAAGATAAAAGGGAAAAATATTCCATAGTTGGGGCACACCTAGGTTATAACAGTAGCATTCTAGGAGAATCCAAGCAACCCAAAACAATATCTTCCTGGAATTATTACGTACGCATAATTGGGAAAGTACCAATGTTATCGCAACGTTGCAAAGAGGATACATACCTAATGTTGCCACTACACCAAAGCCACAACCTAGTGCCAGGGTCGGTCCATAGATTTTGGGGGCCCTAGGGCAACATGGCAACAAAGACCCCTTATTTAAAGTGGAAAAGTTTCATTGAGTCGGCGGGGGAGGGGGGCAATGGCCCCCCTATTATAAAAAAAATTGCTTAAATATATCTTTAAATTTAATACTAGCTTGTTGGTTAATAGATGATTGTGGTTTCCCTATCATGAACATTGAGATGTTATTAACAATAAGATCATATCATTAGGAGAATGGTATGATGGACATACTCCTATAGATAAGCGTAGCATAAATATCAAGTCATTTTAATAGTTCAATTGCTATAAGCTTTTTGATACATAGTAACCTAATTCCTTTGACCATGAGATCATGCTTATCACCATCACCGGAAGGATACTTTGATGACATCAAACACCACACCGTAACTGGGTGGCTATAAAAGTGGCATTGAGTGTTCAGAAAGTATGGGTTGAGACACATGGATCAAGAGTGGGATTTGTCCATCCATATGAAAGATAGATATACTCTGGGCCCTCTCGATGGAATGTCATCCAATTAGCTTGCAAGCATGTGACTGTCTCAAAAGGGATCACATATCACGGGAACGAGAAAAGAGTACTTATCGGTAACGAGGTTGAACTAGGTATGCAGAGATACCGACAATCAAAACCTCGGATAAGTAAACTATCGTGAGACAAAGGGAAATTGGTATCGTATGTAAGTGGTTCATTCTATAGCAAAGTAATCGTAGAAATATGTGGGAGCCATATGAATTTCCAGATTCCTCTATTGGTTATTGTTCGGAGAAGTGTCTCGATCATGTCTGCATAATTCTCGAACCGTAGGGAGACACACTTAAGGATTCGATGTTGTTGAGTAGTTATGGAATGATGAGTAAGAGACCGAATGTTGTTCGGAGTCTCGGATGGGATCTGTGATATCACGAGGAGATCCGGAATGGTCCGGAGAATAAGATTCATATAAGGAAAGTCCTGTTTCGGAGTTGGGGAATGATTCCGATGATTTCATCGGGAATGTTCTAGAAGGTTCCGGAAGGTCTGGCACTCCAGAGGAGAAGGGTACATGAATGTGTCATTACAATGTGGAATGGTTGCATCATGTATTAGGTATCATGGCTGAGCAAAATAAAGGGAAAAATCAAATCCTAGTTTGAAAAGTCAAATGCCAATTTGAAAAGTCAAACGGCAAGTTTGCTTGGTGGAGGGAGAGTAGGAAACCTACTTGGGGAGGAAGTCCTCCTCCCTCCACCGCCGGCCAAGGAGGCCGACTTGGGGGAGGACTCCCTCCCCCTTGGCCACGCCCTCCCACCTATGAAAGGAGGGGCAGGGGTGCCCCTCTAGACCTACACCTCTGTCCAACAAAACCCTAACCCTAGCCACCGGCCACCAAGTCACCGCCGCCGCCCTAGGGTTTTCCCTAGCCGCCGAGTTGGGGCCTTCCCCAAGCCCTAGCCGCCGGCCTAGCTCTCTCCCCTTGGTGCCTCTAAACCCTAGATCGCCAAGGCCTCTCTCATAGTCCACCATACTCGCTCTGGCTTAAGGCGAAGCCCTGCGAGATGTCCCCTCTACTTTCGGTACCACGCCGTCGTGCTGCCGGAATCGCGAGGAGAGTGCTACAACCTCCGCTGCCTGCTGGAACAAGGGAGAGGAAGGTCTTGATCGACAGGGCCGACCCATAGGGCAGGACAGAGGGGCGGTCGCCCAGGGCCCCAAGGAGACAGGGGCCCGGTCTAAGACTTATATGTACCTATATTTGTCTTTTACTCTCGAGATCCAGTATAGTTGAATAATTTTAAAAAATATAGATGGCCTAAACTGTAGTATGCTATGTCTCTACTCTGACTTCTCTTTCCCGAAAAATACTCCAAAATTTTGTATAGGAAAGAGGAAAGTGCAGGTTCCATTTAAGAAACTCATAGACATACATCATTCAGTTTCGATCGTGGGAAACAGCATCAACATTGCCCCAACAAATACTCCAGCATTTTCAAATATTTTTTTATGCCACCATTTATGTGGGCCTCTCAAAATATGCAGAACAATTCTGCCCTTATGTGCCTCTACAAAGTTGTGAGTATTTATCAATGGAGAGTAACGTCGCAATCACATGATTATATTATTCCACAAGAAGCTCTCATTGCTTTCATAATTTTGTTCTGTGACTAATTCTAGAGGTATATATGTATATACACATGCACACAAGATCAATTGATAGGAATAAGTATCATGGTAAATAGTTTGCTCGATCAACAGAAATGAGTAGTTTTGAATGTCGTCACCGAAATTCGGATCTATCAGATGTATAGATTATATAATTGTGTAGAGGCCCAGGAACGCTAATCATGCTTAAACTTTAAGTAATACTATACAATTATCATTAAATTTAAAGATATATTTAAGCAATTTTTTTATAATAGGGGGGCATTGCCCCCCTCCCCCGCCGACTCAATGAAACTTTGCCACTTTAAATAAGGGGTCTTTGTTGCCATGTTGCCCTAGGGCCCCCAAAATCTATGGACCGACCCCGCGTGTCATTTATCTTCTTTGATGCGTTTGCCTAGGATTAATCTTCTACGATGCACTTCAGTCAAAACAGATTGGGAAATCGCTGATTGATATTGGGAGTTCTCTATTCAACACTGAGGGTTGCAGTTTGGTATCCTCCGAGTATTAGGGAGAAGGATATACATAGTTTGTTTCTGTTTTATTTTTGCTAGAAAAGAGACGCGGGGAGAAAATTCTCTAAGCCGCGGGATGGAGAATTAATGGAAGGGTGCACGGATGGTCGCACGAGTGCGGGCGCAGGCAAGCCGCCTTACGGACACGGCTTGCCTGCGCCCACACTCATGCGACCATCCGTGCGTCCGGGTACGTGCCGTGCATCCTCTACATGATTCCCGTCGTCTTTCATTCATTGCCAAAAAAAACGAAAATACAGATGGTAGTAATACGAGTAGACTCTGTTAGCGGCGCACGTCCATCTTGGCTCCACGAAACTCGTAGCTGGGCGCCTGGGGCAGAACATGGAGGGCGGCGGAAAAGATGAAGTCCATGATGTCCTCAGCGGCGTGCCGGCGCCCCCATTCCTTCCGGTACCCTTTTCTCGGGCGGTCTCCATTGTGTTAAAAATAATAGGCTAAATCATTAGACAATGTGTGATTTTAGATTTTTCTTAAATCTTAAAGTTCATGTATGTGGAAGCCTATATGTGATTTGGTCCAAGTTGGTGGCAGCTCATATGTGTGTGGCAAGAGCCGTGAGAGCTAAAGTTTAGTCCTACATGGAAAGTTGAAGGAGAGTTGCACCACTTTATAAGATGGAGTGTTGCACCATTTTGTAAGTAAGTGACAATAAGAGAGCTACACACGCGCTCCTCCTCCTCCACGTCCGCGCTTGCCTGCACGTCACGACAGCAGCCGAGGTTTATTTTGCTGCTCAGAAAAATGTGTGCGGTTAGACAAACGTGTCAACAGTTAGCGGACTCGGGTCGCTCCCGAATCATGGGCTATCTGTAACCGACGAGCGATGCGGCGTGGGCTTGGTCCACTTCGTGTCTTGTATGGGATTTCCGAGCCGCTCTATATAAATGCATGTACGGCTTCCACAACGTACGACACGAAACCAATCTAGGGTTTTGCCATCCTCTCTGTTTACGATGTCACCGTAGTCTACTCCATCCCGCTTGCCGGCGTGCACCGGCGGTCTGGAGAGCAGGTCTCCGGAACCACTCGCTTTTGTGATCCTATACGGGAGAGGGCGAATAAGGTTTTTGGGAAGCGCTCCACGCGATTAAGTTAAATCATCACGACGTCTTCCGGTCGTCAAGCCCGACACGTGCACGCGTCGTCTTCGATGACGACTTCTTCAACAGGTTCTTGCAACGCGACTACATCGACAACCGATCGGTACATACACCGTCATCGGATCTGTTGTTTTACTATGGCTATTAGTGTGTATAGTGCGCTCTTGTTCATGTTGATCAATACATCTAGTATGTTAGAGGTTCACGTGATTGTAGCTGTTGTTTTCATGATTTATATTCGGAATTAATCGTGGAAATTATGCCTAATATTCCAACAATCCAAAACCTTATTATAGGAAGTTTCTGAATTATGCATGGGACACTTGACCGATGCTATGAAGCCAAAAAAGTTTACGGTGTTCATTTTAAGAGGTGATGATAAGACCACTATGTGGCTAAAAGCTCGAAAGTATTCGAGGCTAGTGAGAGTTTACGAAGGAACTAGATCGGCGAGGTTCGAACAAGTTCAAGAAACCAATCTTGCCTTTGTGGGATGCGTTCGAGTGTTCTTGAAAACAAGGCTTTGATGTGTATATGCACATCAAAGATGGAAAAGAGCTACGGAAGGCCTTTGAACGCTAAGTTCAGTGTAGCAGATGCTGGCAGTGAGCTGTACATCATGGAGAACTTTCATGATTACAAGATGATTAACAACCGTTTTATAGTTGAGCAAGCTCATGAGATATAGTGCTTTGCCAAGGAGCTTGAAAACCTCAAGTGTATCTTACCCGACAAGTTTGTGGCTGGATGCATTATTGCAAAGTTGCCTTCTTCATGGAGTAACTTCGCCACAACTCTCAAACACAAGAGACAAGAGATATCGGTTGAAAACCTGATAGCGTCTCTTGATGTTGAGGAGAAGGCTCGGGCTAAGGACACTACTGAGAGAGGAGGCGAGGGTCAGTCTAGTGCCTACATGGTGCAGAAGAAGACCTTCGGTAAGAACAAAGGAAACTATAAGCCCTCGTCCAACAAGCCTGAAAAGAATAGAACCTTCAAGAAGAAGAAGAAGCCGAACAAGGCCGAGCTACATTGTTATTCATGTGTAGAGATCGACCACTTTTCCAAGGACTGCCCAGATCGTGCAGATCGCAGAGGAAAAGGTGGGAAGACTGTCAACGTCGTGACCGCTAGCAAGACTAATGGGTACGATAATTTATTTACTGTTCTTTCAGTATATTAATCATCATGTTGGTGGATTGATATGGGTGCTAATGTTCATGTGTGTCCTGACATCTCTATGTTCACTTCTTATCAGGTCGCTCGGGATTCATCTGTCCTAATGGGGAATGGATCACATGCTTACATTTCGTGGTGTTGTACGGTGGATCTGAAGTTTACTTTCGGAAAGATCGTGCAGCTCAGGAACGTGCATCATGTCCCCACTATGAACAAGAATCTCGTTAGTGGCTTCCTTCTGTGCAGAGATGGGTTTAAGGTTGTGTTAGAGTCCAATAAAGTCGTTGTTTCGAAACATGGAAAATTTATTGATAAAGGTTATGAGTTCGGAGGCTTGTTCCGATTTTCACTTTCAGAGTTTTGTAATAAATCCGTGAATCATATTTGTGGTGATGTTAATGATGATACCGGTTTTTGGCATTCTCGTTTATGTCACATTAATTTTAGTTTGATGTCTCGGATGTCTAGTATGAGTTTAATTACGAATTTCACTATTGCCAAAGGTTCTAAGTGCCATAGTTGTGTACAATCAAAGCAACCTCGAAAACCTCACAAGGCTGCCGAGGAGAGAAACTTGGCACCTCTAGAACTCATACATTTTGATCTATGCGAGATAAATGTTGTGTTGACAAAAGGTGAAAAGAGATATTTCATGACATTGATAGATGATGCTACTAAATTTTGCTATGTTTACTTGTTGCAAACTAAAGATGAGGCTTTAGACTACTTTAAAATCTATAAGGCCGAAGTTGAAAATCAACTAGAGAGAAAGATCAAGCGTCTTAGGTTGGATTGGTGGAGAGTATTTTCTCAAAATATTTGACGAATTCTGTCAGGAACACGGAATTATTCATGAGAGGACTGTAGGGGTTCGTAGAATGGAAAACAAAAAAATTCTACTACATACAAACAAACAAGCCAAGATATATCTACTAGATTGTAGCAATGAGTCGATAGAATAACTCACCCTCGAAGATTCCAAAGTGTTTAACGAGAGCAGATTCTCGTGGGTGATGTAGTCGTACTCTTGCCGATCTCAAGATCGTGTAGACGATCCTTTCGGCGCTGCGTTCCGGCAGCGCTTCCGCAATCGGTCACACATTCGGTACTCGATGAAGACCTTCCTCTCCCTTGTTCCAGCAGGCAGCAGAGGTTGTAGCACTCTCCTCGCGATTCCGGCAGCACGACGACGTGGTACCGGAAGTAGAGGGTAGATCTCGCAGGGCTTCGCCTTAAGCCGGAGCGAGTATGGTGGACTATGAAAGAAGCCTTGGCGATCTAGGGTTTAGAGGCACCAAGGGGAGAGAGCTAGGCCGGCGGCTAGGGCTTGGGGAGGGCCCCAACTCGGCGGCTAGGGCAAACCCTAGGGCGGCGGCTAGGGTTAGGGTTTTGGTGGAGAGAGGTGTAGGTCTAGAGGGGTACCCCTGCCCCTCCTTTTATAGGTGGGAGGGCGCGGCCAAGGGGGAAGGGAGTCCTCCCCCAAGTCGGCCTCCTTGGCCGGCGGTGGAGGAAGGAGGACTTCCTCCCCAAGTAGGTTTCCTACTCTCCCTCCACCAAGCAAACTTGTCGTTTGACTTTTCAAATTGGCGTTTGACTTTTCAAACTAGGATTTGATTTTCCCTTTATTTTGCTCAGCCATGATACCTAGTACATGATGCAACCATTCCACATTGTCATGACACATTCATGTACCCTTCTCCTCCGGAGTGCCGGACCTTCTGGAACCTTCTAGAACATTCCCGATGAAATCATCGGAATCATTCCCGAACTCCGAAACAGGACTTTCCTTATATGAATCTTATTCTACGGACCATTCCGGATCTCCTCGTGATATCCCAGATCCCATCCGAGACTCCAAACAACATTCGATCTCTTACTCATCATTCCATAACTACTCAACAACATCGAATCCTTAAGTGTGTCTCCCTATGGTTCGAGAATTATGCGGACATGATCGAGACACTTCTTCGAACAATAACCAATAGAGGAATCTGGGAATTCATATGGCTCCCACATATTTCTAAGATTACTTTGCGATCGAATGAACCACTTACATACGATACCAATTTCCCTTTGTCTCACGATAGTTTACTTATCCGAGGTTTTGATCATCGGTATCTCTGCATACCTAGTTCAACCTCGTTACCGATAAGTACTATTTTCTCGTTCCCGTGATATGTGATCCCTTGTGAGCTAGTCACATGCTTGCAAGCTAATTGGATGACATTCCACTGAGAGGGACCAGAGTATATCTATCCGTAATATGGATGGACAAATCCCACTCTTGATCCATGTGTCTCAACCCATACTTTCCGAATACTCAATGCCACCTTTATAGCCACCCAGTTACGGTGTGGTGTTTGATGTCATCAAAGCATCCTTCCGTTGATGGTGATAAGCATGATCTCATGGTCGAAGGAATTAGGTTACTATGTATCAGAAAGCTTATAGCAATTGAACTATTTAAAATGACTTGATCTTTATGCTACGCTTATCTATAGGAGTATGTCCATCATACCATTCTCCTAATGATACGATCTTGTTGTTAACAACATCTCAATGTTCATGATAGGGAAACCACAATCATTATTTACCAACAAGCTAGTATTATGAAGAGGCTTTACTAGGGACTCTAATTTAGTTTACAAATCACACAAATATTAATGTTTCCTGGTTAATACTATTATAGCATGAATGTAATCATTTATCATAAACACAAAGATATAATAATAACTACATTTATTATTGCCTCTAGGGAATATCTCCAACAGTCTCCCACTTGCACTAGAGTCAACTAATCTAGATTACATGGTAACATACCGAACACCCACGGAAGTTTGGTGTTGGTCATGTTTTGCCCTCGGGAGAGGTTTAGTCAACGGATCCGCCACATTCAGATATGTGTGTACTTTGCAAATCTTTATGTCACCATCTTGGACATGTTCTCGAATAGCGTGAAAATGTAGCTTGATGTGCTTCAGCTTCTTGTGTGACCTTGGTTCTTGTGCATTGGCTATGGCGCCCATGTTATCACAGTAGATAGACATTGGGTCCAACGCACTTGGAACCATACCGAGCTCTGTAATGAACTCCTTCATCCATATCGCTTATTGTGAAGCCTCCGAAGCAGCTATGTATTCCGATTCAGTTGAAGATCTCGCCACAACGCTTTGCTTTGCACTCCTCCAGCTAACTGCTGCACCATTCAAAGTAAATACGTATCCAGATTGTGATTTAGAATCATCCGGATCGGTGTTCCAACTAGCGTCAGTGTAACCATTAACAACGATTTGTTCATCACCTCCATAAGAAAGAACCATATCCTCAGTTCTTCTCAAGTACTTAAGGATGTTTTTGACCGTTGTCCAATGATCCACTCCTGGATCACTTTGATATCTGCTAGTCAAACTAACAGCATATGCAATGTCGGGTCTAGTACATAGCATGGCTTACATTAGAGATCCTATGGCTGAGGCATAGGGAGTCTTACTCATTCTTTCTCTATCTTCTGCCGTTGCAGGACTTTGAGTTTTACTCAAGGTCGTATTGGGCAACATGGGCAAGAACCCTTTCTTGCTATCTTCCATTCCAAACCTCTTTAGAACTTTGTCCAAATATGTACTTTGTGACAATGATATTAGGCGTCTCGATCTATCTCTATAAATCTTTATGCCTAATATGTAAGCTGCTTCGCCAAGATCTTTCATTAAAAAACTATTATTCAAATATTCCTTGACACTATTAAGAAGGTCTACATCATTCCCAATCAACAATATGTCATCTACATATAGTATTAAGAATGCTACAAATCTCCCACTCACTTTCTTGTAAATACAAGCTTCTCCATAAGTTTGTATAAAACCAAAACTTTTGATTACCTTATCAAAACGTTGATTCCAACTTCGGGATGCTTGCTTCAACCCATATATGGACCGTTGAAGTTTGCATACCTTGTTAGCGTCTTTAGGATCGACAAAACCTTTGGGTTGCATCATATACAACTCTTCATCAATGTCTCCATTGAGGAACGCTGTTTTGACATCCATCTGCCATATTTCATAATCGTAATATGCAGCGATTGCTAACATAATCCTCACAGACTTTAACTTTGCTACTGGTGAGAAAGTCTCATCGTAGTAAACTCCTTTAATTTGTCGAAACCCTTTTGCGACAAGTCGAGCTTTATAGACAGTAACATTACCATCAACATCTGTTTTCTTCTTGAAAATCCATTTGTTCTCGATAGCCTTCCGTCCATCCGGTAAGTCCACCAAAGTCCATACTTGGTTTTAGTACATGGATCCAATTTCGGATTTCATGGCCTCTTGCCATTTATTGGAATCTGGGCTCATCATCGCTTCCTCATATGTCGCAGGATCATCGGTGTTGTCCACCAACATGACACTCATAACGGGATCATACCAATCAGGAGTGGTACGAGTTCTCGTTGACCTGCGAGGTTCTATAGCAACTTCAACCGAAGTTTCATGATCATCATCATTAGCTTCCTCTCTTATTGGTGTAGGTACCACGGGAACTTCTTAGGTCTTTGCGCTACTCGCAAGTTCGAGAGAAGGTTCAACAACCTCATCGAGTTCTACTTTCCTTCCAGTCACTTCTTTCGAGAGAAATTCTCTCTCTAGAAAGGATCCATTCTTAGCACCAAAGATTTTGCCCTCGGATCTATGATAGAAGGTATACCCAATAGTTTCCTTCGGGTATCCTATGAAGACGCATTTTTCCGCTTTGGGTTCAAGCTTGTCCGGTTGTAACTTCTTTACATAGGCTTCGCAACCCCAAACTTTAAGGAACGACAATTTAGGTTTCTTCCCAAACCATAATTCATACGGTGTCGTTTCAACGGATTTAGATGGTTCCCTATTTAAAGTGAATGAGGCTGTTTCTAATGCATAACCCCAAAATGATAGCGGTAAATCTGTAAGTGACATCATAGAACGAACCATATCTAAGAGAGTTCGATTATGATGTTCGGACACACCATTACGCTGTGGTGTTCCCGGCGGTGTCAATTGTGAAAGTATTCTGCATTTCTTCAAATGCTTGCTAAACTCTTAACTTAGATATTCACCTCCACGATCAGAACGTAGAAATTTAATCTTCTTGTTACGTTGATTCTCTACCTCACTTTGAAATTCCTTAAACTTCTCGAAAGTTTCGGACTTATGTTTCATGAAATAGATATACCCATATCTACTCAAGTCATCCGTGAAGGTAAGAACATAACGATAACCACCGCACGATGCTACACTCATTGGACCACACACATCGGTATGTATGATTTCCAATAAGTCCGTAGCTCGCTCCATCATACCAGAAAATGGAGTCTTAGTCATTTTACCCATCAGACATGCTTCGCATCTTTCAAGTGATTCGAAATCAAGTGATTCGAAATCAAGTGATTCAAGAAGTCCATCGGAATGGAGTTTCTTCATGCGCTTCACTCCAATGTGACCAAGACAACAGTGCCACATATAGGTCGAGTTATCGCTCAATTTCAAACGTTTAGCTTCAATGTTATTAATATGTGTATTTCCACTATCGAGATTCAATAAGAATAGACCATCTATCGAAGGTGCATGTGCATAAAACATATTACTCATATAAATCGAACAACCATTATTCTCGGACTTAAACAAGGAACCGTCTCGCAATAAACAAGATCCCGATATAATGTTCATGCTTAACGGCACCAAATAACAATTATTTAAGTATAAAACTAATCCTGATGGTAGATGAAGAGGTAGCGTGCCGACCGCGATCACACCAACCTTTGATCCATTTCCAACACGCATTATCACCTCGTTCTTCGCTAGCTTCCGTTTATTCTGCAGTACCTGTTTCAAGTTACAAATATGAGCAACCAAACCAGTATCAAATACCCAGGCACTACTACGAGTACTAGTGATATACACATCAATAACATGTATATCAGATATACCTTTCTTCTTGATGTTGCCATTCTTCAAATCCGCCAAGTACTTTGGGCAATTGCGCTTCCAGTGACCTTCTCCCATGCAGTAAAAGCACTCAGTATCAGGCTTAGCTCCAGCCTTGGTCTTCTTCGCCGGTGTGGCAACTTTCTTACCAACCTTCTTGAACTTACCCTTTTTTTTAGACTTGCCTTTCTTGAATTTGGTGGTCTTATTGACCATCAACACTTGGTGCTCTTTCTTGATCTCCACTTCTGCAGATTTTAACATGGAGAAGAGTTCTGGCAACTGCTTGTTCATGCTTTGCATATTGTAGTTCATCACACAGTTCTTATAACTTGGTGGTAGTGATTGGAGGACCCGGTAAATCCCCAAAGCATTAGCAATCACTATACCCAAGATTTGGAGTTTGTTTGCGTGCCCAGACATCTTAAGCACATGCTCACTGACGGAGCTGCCCTCTTCCATCTTGCAGTTAAAGAACTTTTTAGAAGCCTCATAACTCTCAACTGCCGCGTGAGTCTCAAATATCAATTTGAGTTCACGGACAATATCATGTGGGTCATGGTTCTCAAACCTTTTCTGAAGCTCCGATTCCAAACCATACAAGATAGCACACTAAACTGTGGAGTACTGATTCTTCCGAGCGAGGTAAACATTCTTTACTTCATCGGTAGCATCAACTGCAGGCGGGTCACCCAGCGGTGCATCCAGCACATTGGTCAAATTACCAGCATTGAGGACAATCCTCAAATTGCGTAACCAATCCGCGAAGTTGCTTCCATTGTTTTTCAACTTTTCTTTCTCTAGGAACACATTAAAACTGATGCTAGGGGCCGCCATTGATCTACAACATATTTGCAATAGTTTAGACTAAGTTTATGACAAATTGAGTTCTAATTAATAGTTAAATTAATCTAGGTGAACTCCCACTCAAAACAATATCCCTCACATTGTTTTAGTGATCACACGAACCAAATCCACCACATCAAAACCGATCATCACGAGAGCTGATGTAGCTTCAATGGCGAACAATCGACATGTTCATCATATCTACTATATGATTCATGCTTTACCTTTTGGTGATCCGTGTTCCGAGATCATGTCTGTACATGATAGGCTCGTCAAGATCAAACCTTAGCTTCCGCATGAGAAAATCTGGCTTGCTCACGTTGTATACACTTGCAGAATCTAACACACCCGATCATCACATGGTGCTTCAAAACAACAAGCTTTAGCAACAGTGCTTACTAAGGATGAACACTTTAAAACTTGAAATTAATGTGCATGAGGGATCATCTTATAATGCTACCGTCGTTAACTAAGCAATACAAGATGCATAAAGGATTAACATCACATGCAATTCATAGTATGTGATATGATATGGCCTTTCTTCTTGTGCTTCCGATCTCCATCTTCAAGCACGAACATGATCTCCATCATCACCGGTATGGCGTCAAGGTCAATGGCGCCGCTTCATGGTTTTCGTCCACCAGCTTCAACTATTACAACTACTTTGAATAGACACGCGAGTCTTAACAGAATTTACAGACAACCATATGGCTCCTCCCAGTTGCCAACTTACAATAAGGATCATTGCATACATCAAATATAATCACAATCATGGCCATATCACATCACATCACACCCGTGCAAAACAAAGTTAGACGCCTCTAATTTTCTTTGAATATTTTATGTGGTTTGGGGTTTTTAATAAGTGTCGATCTAACTTACGAACAAGAACCACAACGTTGATGTTTTAACTATCAAGTGCCCGTTCTAAACTGGATCTATACTATAATGGGAGAGACAGACACCCGCAAAGCCACTTATGCAATACAAGTTGTATGTTGAGCGTGGAGCAAGTCTCATGAACGATGTCATGTAAGGTTAGCCCGGGCCGCTTCATCTCATCATACCGCAAGATGCAAAGTACACAAGAAGCAATTGATAATAAAAGCACCACCGTCCACAATGACCATTGTGTTCTACTCGTGCAACAGATCTACATATAGACACGGTTCTAATACCACTGTAGGGGGTTCATAGCATGGAAAATAAAAAATTTCTACCGCATACAAACGAACAAGCCTAGATCTATCTACTAGATTGTAGCAATGAGTCGATAGAAGAACTCACCCTCGAAGATTCCAAAGTGTTTAAAGAGAGAAGATTCTCGTGGGTGATGTAGTCGTACTCTTGCCGATCTCAAGATCGTGTAGACGATCCTTCCGCTAACGTTAATGGCGCTTCATGATCGGTCACTCACACGTTCGGTACTCGATCAACAGGGTCGGTCCATAGATTTTGGGGGCCCTAGGGCAACATGGCAACAAAGACCCCTCCTTTAAAGTGGCAAAGTTTCATTGAGTCGACGGGGGAGTGGGGCAATGGCCCCCCTATTATAAAAAAATTTGCTTAAATATATCTTTAAATTTAATGATAATTTTGTAGTATTACTTAAAGTTTAAGCATGATTAGCGTTCCTGGGCCTCTACACAATTATATAATCTATACATCTGATAGATCCGAATTTCGGTGACGACATTCAAAACTACTCATTTCTGTTGATCGAGCAAACTATTTACCATGATACTTATTCCTATCAATTGATCTTGTGTACATGTGTATATACATATATACCTCTAGAATTAGTCACAGAACAAAATTATGAAAGCAATGAGAGCTTCTTGCGGAATAATATAATCATGTGATTGCGTCGTTACTCTCCATTGATAAATACTCACAACTTTGTAGAGGCACATAAGGGCAGAATTGTTCTGCATATTTTGAGAGGCCACATAAATGGTGGCATAAAAAAATATTTGAAAATGCTGGAGTATTTGTTGGGGCAATGTTGATGTTGTTTCCCACGATCGAAACTGAATGATGTATGTCTATGAGTTTGTTAAATGGAACCTGCACTTTCCTCTTTCCTATACAAAATTTTGGAGTATTTTTCGGGAAAGAGAAGTCAGAGTAGAGACATAGCATACTGCAGTTTAGGCCATCTACATTTTTTAAAATTATTCAACTATATTGGATCTCGAGAGTAAAAGACAAATATAGGTACATATAAGTCTTAGACCGGGCCCCTATCTCTTTGGGGCCCTGGGCGACCGCCCCTCTGCCCTGCCCTATGGGCCGACCCTGTCGATCAAGACCTTCCTCTCCCTTGTTCTAGCAGGTAGCGAAGGTTGTAGCACTCTCCTCGCGATTCCGGCAGCACGACGGGGAAGAAGAAATTTGCAATCTGGAGGGAG
The DNA here is from genome assembly GCA_030063025.1 of Avena longiglumis. Lineage (NCBI taxonomy): Eukaryota > Viridiplantae > Streptophyta > Magnoliopsida > Poales > Poaceae > Avena > Avena longiglumis. Next base: position 182,301,246 of record CP125974.1, on the reverse strand, counting down.
AGTGCATTATAGAACATCGACGAAGGCTAAGGAAGATCAATTGAACCAGTCTACAAATTCTTACACGGGCATCTCTATCTACTTCTGCTCCCTGAGCTCTAGAGGAACAATCAGCAAGCGGAATATGTAGTGTCCTTCCGGCGAGAGAAGAGAGGGGACAATGTGTTGGAATATTAGGCATAATTTGCACGATTAATTCTAGAATATAAATCATGACAACAAGAGCTATAATCACGTGAACTTTTAACATACTAGATGTATTGATCAACATGAACAGTAGCAGACTATACACACTAATAGCCATAGTAAAACAACAGATCTCACGATGGTGTACGTACTGATCGGTTGTCGATGTAGTCGCCGTTGGTGTAGTAACTTGTTGAAGAAGTCGGCGTCGAAGACGACGTGCACCAGCTCCGGCTTGACGACCAGGAAGACGCGCCGTGATGACGAACTTAAGCAGTCACGCGGAGCGCTTCTCAAAAACCTTATTCGCCCTCTCTCGTACAGGATCATAAAGGCGAGTGGTTCCGGAGACCTACTCTCCCAACCGCCGGCAAGCGGGATGGAGTAGACTACGGTGGCGACGCAAACAGAGAGGATGGCAAAATCCTAGATTGGTTTCGTGTCATATGTTGTGGAAGCTGTACAGGCGTCCAAGCCACGTCGCGCACGGTCGGGTTGGGTACAGATAGCCCACGATTCGACCTGAATCCTCTAACTGTTGACACGTCTGTCTAACCACACACATTTTCCTGAGCAGAAAAATAAAGCTCGGCTCGGCGAGATTCCCGCAACCCACGGCGCTCGCGCGTCGTGTCGTGGCGAGGGGAGCGTGTGTGCGTGCGAGCGGCGTCGTCGGAGGAGGAGCGTGCGTGTAGCTCTTTTATTGTCACTCACTTACAAAGTGGTGCAACACTCCACCTTATAAGGTGGTGAAACTCTCCTTCAACTTTCCATGTGGGACTAAACTTTAGCTCCCACAGCTCTTGCCACACACATGTGAGCTGCCACCAATTGAGCCAAATCACATATGGGTTTCCACATACATGGGCTTTGATATTTAGGGAAAATCTGAAATCACACAAGGGTCTAATGATTTAGCCCATTATTTCTAACAGTCCCCCACCAGATCTCAAATGCCTATTTGAAGATTTGCCAATCCTCGCTACTTGTTTATATACCAGTGTTTCAGCAGAGACTGTTAAGTTGAACTTCCACCTAGAATCTTGAACTACGTCTATCAACAACTTGAACAATGGACGAACCTTGAATTGCAAGTTTGGTGCCAATAGATTTCACTCAAAATCATAACTAGTACCTGGCTGCCAGTAGCCTACCCCGCGGGTTGGAGCATATGCGTCATACTCCCTGGTCTCTTCATGAGTTTACTAGAGATCACCCAAGTCTCATAGAACGCGACGTTTACAGTCGAGCTCATATAGGTGTGTTCTTTCAAGAATGCCCTGTAGGACGGCATCTTTGCTAGTTAAAGCCAACTTAAACACATTAAGGCATGTTGCCAACCTGCCTTACAAATTATGAGAGTTATGCATCTTCACATAGAGAGGGTTACAAAATACTCTCCTCAGTCCACCCACTAGCTTGTTCTTTCCAGGTCCTAATTCATGGGATCTCCGATCACATAGGTTGGGTTACCACTAGGTGTGACATCCATGGGTCTCAACCACATCTCCCTCGATGCACTTTCTATCACATTTCGTGATAGTCCCTTTGTAAAGGGATCTGCCAGGTTTTTGTCTGTTTGAATATACGTAACAGTTATTACTCCGAAGTTTCTCAATTTCCTGACAGATTTCAAACGTCTCTTGACGTGTCTTGATGACTTCGCGTTATCCTTAGAATTGTTCACTTTGACAATAACAGTTTGGTTGTCACAATTCAAAAGGATTGCCGGCACAGGTTTTTCAACCACAGGCAAGTCCATCAAGAGTTCACGTAGCCATTCTGACTCCCAAAGTCCTGAAGAGTCACGGCTGCGAGGGCCAACTCCAACCAGGGCCTGCGTCCGAGGGTCCTGGACAACACAAGAATCAGCATCAAGAATGACATGACAACCAGAGTCAGTGAGCTGGCTAGCAGAGAACAGATTCAGCTTAAGAAGAGGAACATGAGAAATATCAGGAACAGAAAAAGAAGAAGTAGAAAGGGTGCCCTGAAAAATAAACAGGAAGAGAGGTACCATCAGCCGTGAAAACACGAACAGGAGAAGGGAGAGAACGAAGAGAGAACAGAAAAGAAGACTCAGAGGTCATATGAAAGGAAGCTCCAGAATCCAGATACCATGGGGACGTACCTGACTGTGTAGAAGGTGGTGGTCGCACAGGGCCTGAAGAATCAGTCATAGAACCAGCGGTGCCGGTCGAAGAAGAGCCTGTAGAAGCAAGCAGACCGCGAAGACTCCTGATAATGTCCTGATCAAAGAGAGCAACTGCTGAAGATCCAGAAGGAGGCGACTGCCCACGATCCTAGTGCTGCTGACGTAAACTAGGATCCCGTGTATAACAGGTGGCCCAAGTGTGGCCATCCTTGTTCTGAAGAAGCGATGTGAGAGAACCACGGCGACCACGACTTGAGCTGCTGGTCTTGTTTGGAATTATGCCCTAGAGGCAATAATAAAGATGTTATTATTATAATTACTGTTCATGATAATGTTTATATTCCATGCTAGAATTGTATTAAGCGGAAACTTTAATACTTGTGTGGTTTGTGAACAACACCGTGTCCCTAGTACGCCTCTATGGACTAGCTCATTGATTAATGATGGTTAAGGTTTCCTAACCATGGACATGAGTTGTCGATTTATAATGAGATCATATCATTGGGAGAATGATGTGATGGATGACCAAACTAAGCGAAGCAATTAGATCGTGTCATCGTGTTCGTATTTGCGAAGCTTTTCTTATGTCAAATATTGTATTCCTTAGACCATGAGATAATACAACTCCCTGGTATTGGAAGAAAGCTTTGAGGTCATCAAACGTCATCCTATGAGAGGGTGATCATAAAGGTGTCTCTCAGGTGATCGGAAAGTATCTGTTGGGTTGTATGTATCGAGATGGGATTTGTCCCTCCCAAGTCGGAGAGATATACTTGGGCCCTCGTGAATCGATATCAACACCGCTTGCAAGCATGTGGTTAAGGAGTTAATCAAAAAGTGATATCGGATTACGGAACGAGTAAAGTACTTGCTGTGAACGAGATTGAACTAGGTATGACGGTACCGACGATCGAATCTCGGGCAAGTAAAATATCGCGAGACGAAGGGAATATATATATGGGATTGCTTGAATCCTGGCATCGTGGTTCATCCGATATGATCATCGATGAATGTGTGGGAGTCAATATGGGTTTCCAGACCCCGCTGTTGATTATTGATAGAAGATCATGTCTGCATATTCTCGAACCCGCAGGGTCACACACTTAACGTGTCTCGACACTAGGATAGATTGGTTTATGATTTTTTGTTCGGAGTCTCGGATGGGATCCGGGACATCACGAGAGGTTCCGGAATGGTCCAGAGAATAAGATTCATATAAGGCAGTGCCGTTTTTGGAGTTCGGAATTGTTCCGGGTTAATCGGTATTGTACCGGAAGCTTTTAGAACCTTCCGGAAGGGGACCAACATGGCACCACCTTCCGGGATGGGGCATGGGCCTATGAGGGGGTTCCCTGGCCGCATTTGGCCAGGCGCACAAGACCCCATAGGGCCCAACCGGCCAGCAAGGGTAAAACCCTAATTGGACCTTCTAGAACGGGGGGGGGGGGGGGGTTCCTTGCCCCCACTCTTCCTCCTTGGCCACCGGTTTTGGACTTGGGGGAGGGGCTAGGGATGCCGCCCACCCCTCTATATAAAGAGGGCTGGGGGCGCACCACCCCCCCACACCTTCCCCTCAAGCCAGTCGCCCTGCTGCCCTCCTTTCTCTCTCCATCCCGACTGCGTGTAGGCGAAGCCCTGCTGCAGAAACTCTCCACCAATTGCACCGCGCCGTCGCGTTGTAGATTCAAACCATCTCTCCACCATACTTGCTGGACCAAGGAAGGAGGATACGTCGAGGTGCTGCACGTGTGCATCTCCCGGAGGCATCGCCACTTGCAGTGCTAGATCGGATCGGATAGCGAGGAGGAGAAGCGAGTACGACTACATCACCCACGTTCCGACGAACGTTCCGCTGTGCGAATCTTCAAGGGTATGAAGATCTAATCCAATCTCTCTCGTTGTTTGCATCTCCTAGATTAGATCTTGGCTTCCCTCTGTTCGCATCCGTAGAAAACTTTGATTTACTATGACACGAAACCCTTCAGTGGTATCAGAGCTAGATCTATGCGTAGATGTGTTTCACGAGTAGAACGCAACATGGTTGTTCCGGGCGTTGATGTTTTCTGTTGCAAGCCTCTTGTTTGTGTTCTTATTATGACGCGGGATAGTGAGATTGAAGCGGTCCAGGCCAACCTTACGCGACGTCGTTCGCGAGACCGGCTCCGCACTTGACGTGTGGCTTGTCCCACACATGCGGCTGGTGGATGTCAGTTTCTCTCACTATAGTTTTCATGGGATTAACACCGGAGTTTGGCAACCATAATATCACAGTTGTGGTTTTCCGTAGGTAAGAATCATTCTTAGCATGCTACTCCCATAAGCCACGTAAAACATGCAACAACAAAGTAGATGCGTCTAACTTGTTTTTGCAGGGAGTGTTTTCTGTGATATGGTATGGCCCAAGATGTGATGTGTATAATGTATGCGATGATCATGTTTTGTAATGTTTCACGACTTGCATGTCGATGGGTACACAACCGGCAGGAGCCATATGGTTGTCTTTATAATTGTGTATGACCTGTGTGTCAACTTCTTATACGCCATGTAATAGTTTCACTTTATCGCTAAGTAGTTAGCAATAGTTGTAGTTGCTATTCGTGGTGGAGGCAATCATGGTGGAGTGATGGAGATTATGCCGGAACGCACAAGATGGAGATCATTGCACGAAGATTGGCTATACCATGTCACATAAAGTTATATGCATGTGATGTTTATCCTTTTATGTATCTTATTATGCTTAGATCGCGACGGTAGCATTATAAGATGATTCCTCACTTAAAGATCAAGATAAAACTGTGTTCTCCCCAAGTATGCACCGTTCGAAGTTCGTCGTGTCCAAGCATCACGTCTTGATCGGGTGCTATAGACTCTACGTTCACATACAACGGGTGCAAGCCAGTTTTGCACACGCGGAAATACTTGGGTCTAACTTGACGAGCCTAGCATGTACAGACATGGCCTCGGAACACATGAACCGAAAGGTTAAGCATGAGTCATATGAATGATATGATCGACACTTCGTTGTCCACCATTGAAACCACATCTCTTCTCGTGAAGATCGGATTAGGTGTGGTGAATTTGGATCGTGTTCACTAAACAACTTGAGGGATGTTGAATTTAGTGGGAGTTCATCTAGTAATTTGATTAAAAGTTGAACTAGTTATCATGAACATAGTCTAATTTGTACTTGCAAATATTGTAGATCAAATGGCTAAGTCCAACTTCAATTTCAACGTTTTTCTTTGAGAAGGAAAAGCTTAGAAACAATGGGTCTAACTTCACCAATTGGTTCCAATGAGAATCATTCTCTCTGGCGGTCAAAAGGACTATGTCCTTGAGAATGCGTTAGGTGACGCCCTGCTCTTGCGCCGATGATGAGAAAGCATCTGTCTATCGCAAAGATGATTATGGTGAGATTAAGAGCACCATGTTGTTTGCTATGGAATCGGACCTTCAAAACCATTTTGAAGACTATCCGCCCTTTGAGATTCTCGAGGAGCCGAAAACCATGTTTCGACTCAGGGCCCGCTCGAGAGATATGAGATCTCGAGAAGTTCTTTAAGCAAGATGGAGGAAGGAGTTCCGTTAGTGAGCACGCCATTAAGATGTCGGGCTACACTCAACGCCTTGAGCAACTGGATGCAAGATTCGGAGGAGCTCAAGATTGACAGGTTCGCAATCACTCCCTCCCGGCTACAAAAGTTTTGTAGTGACTCACAATCAGATTGGTTCCATCGATCACCGAGCTCTTCGCAGTCTGAAGGCTGCGGAGGTGGACATCAAAAGGATAATCATGTGTTGATGGTCAACAAGCCCCTACCTTCAAGAAAGGTAAGGGTGCAAAGAAGCCCTTCAAGAAAGGCGGCGCAAGCGCGTTGCCCTCTGAGAAGAAGCTTCAGTCTGGTCCTAAGCCGGACATCGAGTGTTTCTATTGCAAGGACAAGGGTCACTAGAAGAATCGTCCAAGTACTTAGCGGACAAGAAGGCTGGCACCATCAAAGGTATATTTCATATACATGTTATTGATGTTTTCCTTACTAGCCCTTGTTGTAGTGCCTAGGTATTTGATCTTGGTTCGTTGCTAATATTTGTAACTCGAACAGAGCTACGGAATAGACGGCTTGCAAGGGATGAGGTGACGCGCGTTGCAGCGGATCAAGAGTTGATGTGATGGCCATCGCTCTCCTTAGTTTTACCTTCGGGATTAGTTTTAAACCTCAATAAATGTTATTATGTGCCTGCGTTGAGCATGAACATTATTTTTGGATCTTGTTTATTGCAAGACAGTTATTCATTTAAATCGGAGAATAATGGTTGTTCTACTTATATGAGTAACATCTTTTATGGTCATGCACCTATTGTGAATGGTTTATTTCTTCTAAATCTCGAAAGGGATGAAACACACATCCATAACATTGAGGCTAAGAGATGCAAAGTAGATAGTGATAATACTACTTATTTGTGGCATTGTCGTCTAGGTCATATTGGTGTAAAACGCATGAAGAAACTCCATTCTGATGGACTTTTGGAGTCTCTTGATTTTGAATCATTTGACACATGCGAACCATGCCTCATGGGCAAGATGATCAAAACCCCGTTCTCCGGTATGATGGAGCGAGCAACGGACTTGTTGGAAATCATACATACCGATGTATGCGGACCGATGAGTGTTTCGACGCACAGTGGATATCGCTATTTTCTCACTTTTACCGATGACTTAAGTAGATATGGGTATATCTATTTAATGAAACATAAATCTGAAACATTTGAAAAGTTCAAAGAATTTCAGAATGAAGTGGAGAACCATCGATGTAAAGATTAAGTTTCTACGATCCGATCATGGAGGTGAATATTTGAGTTATGATTTTCTCACGCATCTTAAATCAAGCGGAATCGTTTCGCAACTCACGCCACCGGAACACCACACAAGCAATGGTGTGTTCGAGAACGAATCGAACCCTATTAGATATTGTCCGATCGATGATGTCTCTTACTGATTTGCCATTATCATTTTGGGGTTATGCATTAGAAACTGCTGCATTCACTTTAAATAGGGCACCATCTAAATCCGTTGAGACGACACCGTACGAACTGTGGTTTGGTGCTAAACCTAAGTTGTCATTTCTTAAAGTTTGGGGATGCGAAGCTTACGTCAATAAGTTGATGCCGGACAAGCTCGAACCCAAAGCGGAGAAATGCGTCTTCATAGGATACCCTAAGGAAACTATTGGGTATACCTTCTATCACAGAACCGAAGGAAAAGTGTTTGTTGCCAAGAGCGGTTCCTTTCTTGAGAAGGAGTTTCTCTCGAAAAAGTGAGTGGGAGGAAAGTAGAGCTAGACGAGGTTGTTGAGCCTTCTCTTGAATTGGAGAGTAGCGCAGCACCTGAAATTGTTCCAGTGCCGCCTGCACCAACGATAGAGGAAGCTAATGACAAGGATCATGAAGCTTCGAACGATGCTGCTACTGAACGTCGCAGGTCGACAAGGTCACGTGCCCCTCCTAAGTGGTACGACAACCCTGTCTTGACTGTCTTGCTAGTAGAAGACAGTGAACCTACGAACTTGAGGAAGCGATGATGAGCCCAGGCTCTGAGAAATGGCTAGAAGCCATGAAATCCGAATTGGGATCCATGAGCGAAAACCAAGTATGGACTTTGGTGGACCCTCCTAGCGACCGAAAGGCCGTTGAGTGCAAATGGATCTTCAAGAAGAAAATGGACACGGATGGTAATGTTACCGTCTATAAAGCACGGCTTGTCGCGAAGGGTTTTCGACAAGTTCAAGGTGTTGACTACGATGAGACTTTCTCTCCCGTAGCGATGTTTAAGTCCATTCGAATTTTATTAGCAATTGCTGCGTTTCATGATTATGAAATATGGCAGATGGATGTCAAGACTGCATTCCTCAATGGCAACATTGATGAAGAGTTGTATATGATGCAACCCGAAGGTTTTGTCGATCCTAAGGATGCTGATAAAGTATGCAAACTTCATCGTTCCATTTATGGACTGAAGCAAGCATCTTGGAGTTGGAACCTTCGTTTTGATCAAGTGATCAAGAGCTTTGGATTTGTTCCAAATTGCTACGAAGCTTGTATCTACAAGAAAGTGAGTGGGAGCTCGGTGACATTTCTGGTACTATATGTGGATGACATATTGATTATTGGAAATGACATTAACATGCTTAACGATGTGAAGAGTTATTTGAACAAGTGTTTTTCAATGAAAGACCTAGGTGAAGCTACTTATATATTGGGCATCAAAATCTATAGAGATAGACAAAGACGCCTGATAGCTTTAAGCCAGAGTACATACCTAGACAAAGTTCTGAAAATGTTCAAAATGGATAAGGCAAAGAAAGGTCCAGTGCCTATGTTGTCAGGTAAGATATTGAGCAAGGCTCAGTGTCCAGCTACGGTAAATGATAGGGAAGCTATGAGCAAAGTGCCTTATGCCTCGGCCATAGGTTCTATCATGTATGCCATCTTTGTACTAGACCGGATGTGTCCAATGCTCTTAGTTTGACGATCGATATCACGTGATCCAGAGTGGAACATCGACAGCCGTGAAGAACATCCTAAAGTACCTAAATAGGACTAAAGAAATGTTCTTAGTCTATGGGGGTGATGAACAACTCGTCGTAAAAGGTTACGTCGACGCTAGTTTCGACACCGACAAGGATGATTCTAAATCTTAGACAGGATACGTGTATATTTTGAATGGAGGAGCTGTGAGATGGAGAAGCTGCAAGCAAAGCGTGATCGCGGGATCTACAGTAGAAGCGGAATACATGGCTGCTGCAGAAGCGTCAAGTGAAGGAATTTGGATCAGGAACTTCATCACTGAGCTTGGCGTGGTTCCAAGTGCATTGGACCCACTGGAGATATTGTGTGACAACACTGGTGCCATAACACTCGCTAAGGAACCAAGATATCATCCAAAGACCAAGCATATCAACCGCAAGTTTCATATAACCGAGATTATATAGCAGATGGAGATCTGAAGATTAGCAAAGTACATACAGATCTGAATGTCGCAGATCCATTGACTAAACCTCTTCCACGTGTAAAACACGATCAGCACCTCAGTGCCATGGGTGTGAGATTGTTGCCAAATGTAAACTAGATTATTGACTCTAGTGCAAGTGGGAGACTGTTGGAATTATGCCCTAGAGGCAATAGTAAAGATGTTATTATTATAATTCTTGTTCATGATAATGTTTATATTCCATGCTAGAATTGTATTAGCGGAAACTTTAATACTTGTGTGGTTTGTGAACAACACCGTGTCCCTAGTACGCCTCTATGGACTAGCTCATTGATTAATGATGGTTAAGGTTTCCTAACCATGGACATGAGTTGTCGATTAATAATGAGATCATATCATTGGGAGAATGATGTGATGGACAGACCCAAACTAAGCGAAGCAATTAGATCGTGTCATCATGTTCGTCTTTGCGAAGCTTTTCTTATGTCAAATATTGTATTCCTTAGACCATGAGATAATACAACTCCCTGGTATCGGAAGAAAGCTTTGACGTCATGAAACGTCATCCTATGAGAGGGTGATCATCAAGGTGTCTGTCAGGTGATCGGAAAGTATTTGTTGGGTTGTATGTATCGAGATGGGATTTGTCCCTCCCAAGTCGGAGAGATATACTTCGGGCCCACTCGGTAATCGATATCAACACCGCTTGCAAGCATGTGGTTAAGGAGTTAATCACAAAGTGATATCGGATTACGGAACGAGTAAAGTACTTGCTGTGAACGAGATTGAACTAGGTATGACGTTACCGACGATCGAATCTCGGGCAAGTAAAATATCGCGAGACGAAGGGAATATATATATGGGATTGCTTGAATCCTGGCATCGTGGTTCATCCGATATGATCATTGATGAATGTGTGGGAGTCAATATGGGTTTCCAGACCCCGCTGTTGATTATTGATAGAAGATCATGTCTGCATATTCTCGAACCCGCAGGGTCACACACTTAACGTGTCTCGACGCTAGGATAGATTGGATAATTGGTTTATGAGTTTTTGTTCGGAGTCTCGAATGGGATCCGGGACATCACGAGAGGTTCCGGAATGGTCCGGAGAATAAGATTCATATAAGGCAGTGCAGTTTTTGGAGTTCGGAATTGTTCCGGGTTAATCGGTATTGTACCGGAAGCTTCTAGAACCTTCCGGAAGGGGACCAACGTGGCCCCACCTTCCGGGAGGGGGCATGGGCCTATGAGGGATTTCCCTGGCCGCATTGGGCCAGGGGAACAAGGCCCCATAGGGCCCAACCGGCCAGCAAGGGTAAAACCCTAATTGGACCTTCTAGAAGGGGGGGGGTTCCTTGCCCCCCACTCTTCCTCCTTGGCCGCCGGTTTGGGACTTGGGGGAGGGGCTAGGGCTGCCGCCCACCCCTCTATATAAAGAGGGCTGGGGGCGCACCACCCCCCACACCTTCCCCTCAAGCCAGTCGTCCTGCTGCCCTCCTCTCTCTCTCTCTCCCTCGCGACTACGTCTAGGCGAAGCCCTGCTGCAGAAACTCTCCACCAATTGCACCGCGCCGTCGCGTTGTAGATCCAACCCATCTATCCACCATACTTGCTGGACCAAGGAAGGAGGATACGTCGAGGTGCTGCACGTGTGCATCTCCCGGAGGCATCGCCACTTGCGGTGCTAGATCAGATCGGATAGCGAGGAGGAGAAGCGAGTACGACTACATCACCCACGTTCCGACGAACGTTCCGCTGTGCGAATCTTCAAGGGTATGAAGATCTAATCCAATCTCTCTCGTTGTTTGCATCTCCTAGATTTGATCTTGGCTTCCCTCTGTTCGCATTCGTAGAAAACTTTGATTTACTATGCCGCGAAACCCTTCACTGACTCTGGCCCTGAAACTGCTGATGCGGACTCTGACCCTGAAACTGCTGGTGCTGACTCTGACCCTGACCTGAAGGAGTGGGTAGTATCGGCGGCGGCACAGTGGACCGCGGCTGAGTCGAGGGAGCAGACGACATAGGAGGACCACGAGTAGCAAGCACAGATGGAACAGCAAGAAGACCAGCACCACGGAGATGGGTCTCCTCAGCCCGAAGTTCTGACAACACCTCAGAGAGCGGAACACGACCACGAGCATTCAGCTGAGCACGCCGGGGCTCAAACTCCTGGCGGAGCCGAGACAGAAACTCATAGATGCGGTGAAACTCCAAATCCGAGCGCACAATCTGGCAGCACGAGCATGTGCCACAAATAGCAGTACGAAGAGAATCAAGCTGACGCCAGATAGCAGCACTCTGAGTATAGAACTCATCAATAGTAGAATCACCCTGCTGGAGAGCATGCTCTTGGCGAACCACAGACATGTAAAGAGCATCCCCAGACGGCTGATAGCGCTGACGTAGATGGGCCCACTGAGCGGCAACAGTAGGGAGACTCATGAACTCAGCAGCATACTGGAGGTGAGAACAGCGGCAACACGAGCATCCTCATCAACCCACTGAGTGTAAGCAGTCAGAGCATGGTGATAGACCTCGAGATCAGAAGAGTACTGCTTGAACTTCAGGTCATAAGCAAGACAAAGACTATCATCAGCACTCTGAGCAGCATCCTTGGCCTCCTGAGAAGCATCAGCACCAAGAACAATCGACGTAGGCGGAAGAGGAGCCACAGGAGCAGGGGGACACGGCGGACATGAGACCTAGCCAGAGAGCACACCCCAGAGACGGAGACCGCGCATGTGAATGCGCATAAAGGCAGCGAAATCAGGGTAATTTGCGCCATCGAAGATCACCGGGCAGCGAGGAATCGCAACATACCCCGATGAAGAAGACATATCTCTCTCTCTCTGTTTTTTTGGTCAACTCTCAGATCTAATCGAAAACTGACGAAGAACAGCAGTTAGAGTCGAAACCGACGAAGAACAGGTCCAATTGGCCGGTAGGCAGCAGCTGATAGGCGAAGCGGGCAGCAAACGGGGCGGGCCAGACGGAGCAGGTCGGACGGTGCGGGCGACGGCGTCGGCGTGGGCGGTTCGTCGGGAGCAGCAGGTGGCGTCGGGAGCGGGAGCAGCCGATGGCGTCGGGACGAGCACGCAGGATTGGACCCGCTGGACGCGCGTCGAGCGGTGGGCGGTGGTGTCCCGCGTGGAGCAGGTGGGCGGTGGTGTCCCGCGTCGAGGCGGGGATGGGCAAGTGGAGTAGGCGGTGTGGCAGGTGGAGCAGCAGATCGTCAGGGGAGCACCACGCGTGAAGACCCGCGTGGCGGGTGGCAGGCGGCGTGGCAGGTGGAGCACCGCGCGTGAAGACCCGCGTGGAGCAGTCTGTGCTGGCGAGCAGATCGAGGCAGACCGACGGGAGAGTCGATCCGATCTAAAGCGAGATCGAACAGATCTGGAGACGAAACGGATGACGGCGGGCGCAGACCGATTTGGAAATAAAACGGGCAACGAGGGCCATGAACAAGGCGGCAACCGGCGGCGGCGACGACGGCAAGACCGTCTGCGACAGGGATGGTGGCGGCTGCAGCGACGAAGTTGCAAGAAGGAGGAGGCTAACCTAGCTCTGATACCATGTCAGCAATATGCAACTTGTATTCCTCTGGGGGCCAAAGGCCAAAAATATATAATACAGGTACATGTGTGATTATGCATGAAGCCCCCTAACATATGGGGAAACTACAATACAAATATATACATCTAACACAGATTTCTAAATATGGCTAATAAGCAACTATTATAAGCCAATGTGTATGTAACAATGAAGATATAAGATCGGCATTCATGTGGTAATAGTAGTTCTGGGCATTAAAGATGCATGCCTGATATGATACCCGAAAAGGTTAACACAATTTAAAAAAAATATAGCCTAATATACAGACCACTAGGATGCCACACACATCTCCCATAGGTATGAGCATAATATGGCCTCAACATACTGACCACACATTTCCAGGATCAAGATAAAAGGGAAAACATTCCATAGATGGGGCACACCTAGGTTATAACAGTAGCATTCTAGGAGAATCCAAGCAACCCAAAACAATATCTTCCTGGAATTATTACGTACGCATAATTGGGAAAGTACCAATGTTATCGCAACGTTGCAAAGAGGATACATACCTAATGTTGCCACTACACCAAAGCCACAACCTAGTGCCAGGGTCGGTCCATAGATTTTGGGGGCCCTAGGGCAACATGGCAACAAAGACCCCTTATTTAAAGTGGAAAAGTTTCATTGAGTCGGCGGGGGAGGGGGGCAATGGCCCCCCTATTATAAAAAAAATTGCTTAAATATATCTTTAAATTTAATACTAGCTTGTTGGTTAATAGATGATTGTGGTTTCCCTATCATGAACATTGAGATGTTATTAACAATAAGATCATATCATTAGGAGAATGGTATGATGGACATACTCCTATAGATAAGCGTAGCATAAAGATCAAGTCATTTTAATAGTTCAATTGCTATAAGCTTTTTGATACATAGTAACCTAATTCCTTTGACCATGAGATCATGCTTATCACCATCACCGGAAGGATACTTTGATGACATCAAACACCACACCGTAACTGGGTGGCTATAAAAGTGGCATTGAGTGTTCAGAAAGTATGGGTTGAGACACATGGATCAAGAGTGGGATTTGTCCATCCATATGACAGATAGATATACTCTGGTCCCTCTCGATGGAATGTCATCCAATTAGCTTGCAAGCATGTGACTGTGTCAAAAGGGATCACATATCACGGGAACGAGAAAAGAGTACTTATCGGTAACGAGGTTGAACTAGGTATGCAGAGATACCGACAATCAAAACCTCGGATAAGTAAACTATCGTGAGACAAAGGGAAATTGGTATCGTATGTAAGTGGTTCATTCTATCGCAAAGTAATCGTAGAAATATGTGGGAGCCATATGAATTTCCAGATTCCTCTATTGGTTATTGTTCGGAGAAGTGTCTCGATCATGTCTGCATAATTCTCGAACCGTAGGGAGACACACTTAAGGATTCGATGTTGTTGAGTAGTTATGGAATGATGAGTAAGAGACCGAATGTTGTTCGGAGTCTCGGATGGGATCTGGGATATCACGAGGAGATCCGGAATGGTCCGGAGAATAAGATTCATATAAGGAAAGTCCTGTTTCGGAGTTGGGGAATGATTCCGATGATTTCATCGGGAATGTTCTAGAAGGTTCCGGAAGGTCTGGCACTCCAGAGGAGAAAGGTACATGAATGTGTCATAACAATGTGGAATGGTTGCATCATGTATTAGGTATCATGGCTGAGCAAAATAAAGGGAAAAATCAAATCCTAGTTTGAAAAGTCAAACGCCAATTTGAAAAGTCAAACGACAAGTTTGCTTGGTGGAGGGAGAGTAGGAAACCTACTTGGGGAGGAAGTCCTCCTCCCTCCACCGCCGGCCAAGGAGGCCGACTTGGGGGAGGACTCCCTCCGCCTTGGCCACGCCCTCCCACCTATGAAAGGAGGGGCAGGGGTGCCCCTCTAGACCTACACCTCTGTCCACCAAAACCCTAACCCTAGCCACCGGCCACCAAGTCACCGCCGCCGCCCTAGGGTTTTCCCTAGCCGCCGAGTTGGGGCCTTCCCCAAGCCCTAGCTGCCGGCCTAGATCTCTCCCCTTGGTGCCTCTAAACCCTAGATCGCCAAGGCCTCTCTCATAGTCCACCATACTCGCTCTGGCTTAAGGCGAAGCCCTGCGAGATCTCCCCTCTACTTTCGGTACCACGCCGTCGTGCTGCCGGAATCGCGAGGAGAGTGCTACAACCTCCGCTGTCTGCTGGAACAAGGGAGAGGAAGGTCTTGATCGACAGGGCCGACCCATAGGGCAGGACAGAGGGGCGGTCGCCCAGGGCCCCAAGGAGACAGGGGCCCGGTCTAAGACTTATATGTACCTATATTTGTCTTTTACTCTCGAGATCCAGTATAGTTGAATAATTTTAAAAAATATAGATGGCCTAAACTGTAGTATGCTATGTCTCTACTCTGACTTCTCTTTCCCGAAAAATACTCCAAAATTTTGTATAGGAAAGAGGAAAGTGCAGGTTCCATTTAAGAAACTCATAGACATACATCATTCAGTTTCGATCGTGGGAAACAGCATCAACATTGCCCCAACAAATACTCCAGCATTTTCAAATATTTTTTTATGCCACCATTTATGTGGCCTCTCAAAATATGCAGAACAATTCTGCCCTTATGTGCCTCTACAAAGTTGTGAGTATTTATCAATGGAGAGTAACGTCGCAATCACATGATTATATTATTCCGCAAGAAGCTCTCATTGCTTTCATAATTTTGTTCTGTGACTAATTCTAGAGGTATATATGTATATACACATGCACACAAGATCAATTGATAGGAATAAGTATCATGGTAAATAGTTTGCTCGATCAACAGAAATGAGTAGTTTTGAATGTCGTCACCGAAATTCGGATCTATCAGATGTATAGATTATATAATTGTGTAGAGGCCCAGGAACGCTAATCATGCTTAAACTTTAAGTAATACTATACAATTATCATTAAATTTAAAGATATATTTAAGCAATTTTTTTATAATAGGGGGGCATTGCCCCCCTCCCCCGCCGACTCAATGAAACTTTGCCACTTTAAATAAGGGGTCTTTGTTGCCATGTTGCCCTAGGGCCCCCAAAATCTATGGACCGACCCCGCGTGTCATTTATCTTCTTTGATGCGTTTGCCTAGGATTAATCTTCTACGATGCACTTCAGTCAAAACAGATTGGGAAATCGCTGATTGATATTGGGAGTTCTCTATTCAACACTGAGGGTTGCAGTTTGGTATCCTCCGAGTATTAGGGAGAAGGATATACATAGTTTGTTTCTGTTTTATTTTTGCTAGAAAAGAGACGCGGGGAGAAAATTCTCTAAGCCGCGGGATGGAGAATTAATGGAAGGGTGCACGGATGGTCGCACGAGTGCGGGCGCAGGCAAGCCGCCTCCATGTCTTACAGTGCTAATGGTACAAGGTGAGAATGTGAAAAATTCAGTCAACGTGTTGATGGATGAAAGATCTACGTTTTTGGCATGTTTCTCATGTGCTGATTTTTCAATCTTTATGCTTATTTATTTATTTATTTCACACTCATATATTTGTTTGTTTTGAATTTTCCTTTCAGACTCCTCTATTGTGGAACTATCAAAGATGGCGATTCCCACATGGTTGAGTGAAACGAGTCTGAATGGGCTATTAAGAGGACATATATAATAGCATCCGAAAATGGCCACTAGGCATCGTCCAGTTTGACACTACAAGAAACCATTTTTTGGCTGCTGGAGATGAATTTGTTGTTAAATTTGGGATATGGATAACACCGACATAACTAACGACAACAAATTGTGAGAGTGGACTTCCTGTAAATATATTTATGCGCTTTTTATAAAAGATGTGCATACCGAGGGTTTTTCTTAACTTCTACTAATTTATGCAGGAATGCTTGCTTCTTGTGCTACAGGTTGTGGCATGTAAAGATTGCGATCCTCCTTTTGTAGTTCGTGCGTACATATAAATCTTCCTGCTTTGGATGTAGTGAAGTGCAGTCCATGAGAGTTCAGGAGGACTAATGCACCAAATTGTATATGTTTTGTGCCTCCAGAACAAAAGAGTGGAGTATGAGGTGTTGATTGAGGATGGCGAATTCATGTACAAGAACAACATGCAAATCCTCAACATATCTTGCGCGCTGAGGGAGGCCAAGTGGATATTTGTGCTGAGCACATCCAGGAGTCTGTATGTCAGGCAGGTAATGTTCAGCCTCAATACTGTCACATACTAGCAACACACCAGCACTAGGCAGGGCCGGCCCATAGGGCAGGGCAGAGGGGCGGTCGCCCAGGGCCCCTATCGTCGCCCAGGGCCCCAAGGAGATAGGGGCCCGGTCTAAGACTTATATGTGCCTATATTTGTCTTTTACTCTCGAGATCCAATATAGTTGAATAATTTTAAAAAATATAGATGGCCTAAACTGCAGTATGCTATGTCTCTACTCTGACTTCTCTTTCCCGAAAAATACTCCAAAATTTTGTATAGGAAAGAGGAAAGTGCAGGTTCCATTTAAGAAACTCATAGACATACATCATTCAGTTTCGATCGTGGGAAACAACATCAACATTGCCCCAACAAATACTCCAACATTTTCAAATATTTTTTTATGCCACCATTTATGTGGCCTCTCAAAATATGCAAAACAATTCTGCCCTTATGTGCCTCTATAAAGTTGCGAGTATTTATCAATGGAGAGTAACGACGCAATTACATGATTATATTATTCCGCAAGAAGCTCTCATTGCTTTCATAATTTTGTTCTGTGACTAATTCTAGAGGTATATATGTATATACACATGTACACAAGATCAATTGATAGGAATAAGTATCATGGTAAATAGTTTGCTCGATCAACAGAAATGAGTAGTTTTGAATGTCGTCACCGAAATTCGGATCTATCAGATGTATAGATTATATAATTGTGTAGAGGCCTAGGAACGCTAATCATGCTTAAACTTTAAGTAATACTACAAAATTATCATTAAATTTAAAGATATATTTAAGCAAATTTTTTTATAATAGGGGGCCATTGCCCCCCTCCCCCGCCGACTCAATGAAACTTTGCCACTTTAAATAAGGGGTCTTTGTTGCCATGTTGTCCTAGGGCCCCCAAAATCTATGGACCGACCCTGGCACTAGGTTGTGGCTTTGGTGTAGTGGCAACATTAGGTATGTATCCTCTTTGCAACGTTGTGATAACATTGGTACTTTCCCAATTATGCGTACGTAATAATTTCAGGAAGATATTGTTTTGGGTTGCTTGGATTCTTCTAGAATGCTACTGTTATAACCTAGGTGTGCCCCAACTATGGAATGTTTTTCCCTTTTATCTTGATCCTGGAAATGTGTGGTCAGTATGTTGAGGCCATATTATGCTCATACCTATGGGAGATGTGTGTGGCATCCTAGTGGTCTGTATATTAGGCTATCTTTTTTTTAAATTGTGTTGACCTTTTCGGGTATCATATCAGGCATGCATCTTTAATGCCTAGAACTACCATTACCACATGAATGCCGATCTTATATCTTCATTGTTACATACACATTGGCTTATAATAGTTGCTTATCAGCCATATTTAGAAATCTGTGTTAGATGCATATATTTGTATTATAGTTTCCCCATATGTTAGGGGGCTTCATGCATAATCACACCTGTACCTGTATTATATATTGTGGCCTTTGGCCCCCAGAGGAATACAAGTTGCATATTCCTGACATGGTATCAGAGCTAGGTTAGCCTCCTCCTTCTTGCAACTTCATCGCTGCAGCCGCCACCGTCCCTGTCGCAGACGGTCTTGCCGTCGTCACCGCCGCCGGTTGCCGCCTTGTTCCTGGCCGTCGTTGCTCGTTTTGTTTCCAGATCGGTCTGCACCCACCGTCATCCGTTTCGTCTCCAGATCGGTTCGATCTCGCTTTAGATCGGATCGAATCTCCCGTCGGTCTGCCTCGACCTGCTCGCCAGCACAGACTGCTCCACGCGGGTCTTCACGCGCGGTGCTCCACCTGCCACGCCGCCTGCCACCCGCCACGCGGGTCTTCACGCGCGGTGCTCCCCTGACGATCTACTGCTCCACCCGCCACACCGCCTGCTCCACCTGCCCATCCCCGCCTCGACGCGGGACACCACCGCCCACCTGCTCCACGCGGGACACCACCGCCCACCGCTCGACGCGCGTCCAGCGGGTCCAATACCGCGTGCTCGTCCCGACGCCATCGGCTGCTCCCGCTCCCGACGCCACCTGCTGCTCCCGACGAACCGCCCACCCGGCCAGACCGCCCCATATGGCCCGCACCGTCCGGCCTGCTCCGTCCGGCCCGCCCCATCCGGCCTGCTGCCCGCCTGCTTTGTCAGACCTGCTGCCTACCGGCCAATTGGACCTGTTCTTCGTCGGTTTCGACTCTGACTGCTGTTCTTCGTCAGTTTTCGATTAGATCTGAGAGTTGACCAAAAAAAACAAAGAGAGAGATATGTCTTCTTCATCGGGGTATGTTGCGATTCCTCGCTGCCCGGTGATCTTCGATGGCGCAAATTACCCTGATTTCGCTGCCTTTATGCGCATTCACATGCGCGGTCTCCGTCTCTGGGGTGTGCTCTCTGGTGAGGTCTCCTGTCCGCCATGCCCCCTGCTCCTTGTAACATCCCAAAAATACCAAACTTAGATCATCAAACACTAATCATCAAGATTAGGGTTAACAAAAACTTTTCTAAATAAACTCATGAATGCATGTATATGTGTATGCATGAATTTTGAATTTCTTTAAAAACCACCTTGTTTGTGTGATCCATTTCTTGTAAAATGTTTCTTAGGTGAAATGAACATCATCTAAAACATTTCCCACACTTTTCCTAAAGACAAGTAAATCAAAACAAATATATTAAGTGAATGGTCATTTTGACCAATTTAACTCCCATGCCTACTTTGGCTGTCTCAAACTTTCAAAACCTAACAGAAACTTTTCTGGATCTTTGCACCCCTTGAATGTACTCATAACAAGGTATCAAGGCCCACTTTGTGATCATCCAAAAACTTTCAAATGCATAGTTTAAATGACAATTCAAAATTGAATCTTTATCATATGGGAAGATCCCACTTTTCCAAAACCCACTCCAACAAGCTCAACTTTCAAAACCCAAGCATCTGCAGACTCACCAGCACCAATCTAGCCAACCCACCAAAATTCATTTCAAAATTCAAAACTTGATTTCATGCGGCCATTTCATCAATCAGGTTGCAGACACAAATCAAACAAAACATCAAACACTATAGTGTGCAGTGATTCTTGCCTAACTTGTTCCCTAGTTAGCTCACAGACAACTCAGTAGATCATATAGGAAGATTATCCAGGCACTAGCACCACTATGAGCTTGCCATTGTCATCAATGGTGAACAGCCGAGCACCCCAATGTCACCCCATTGTGGACAGCAGGCTAGAGGAAGAACTAGCCGTGCCAACCTTGTCTGGGAGGCAACCCACCGTCCACCGCCACTCCCTGTCCCAGCCGCGAGCGTTGCCAAGCCCTGGACCACGCGCACAAGGAGAACTTCAACCACGAAGAGGAAGCCGAGGAGAACTTCAACCACTGCTCTGCACAAGGCAAGCTAACACTTGCAAGATACTATACCTATGCAAGCTTATACTGATATTGATGCAAGCTAACCCTTGCCAGATACCCTACTGATGCCACAAACCCATACTTGTGATATGACTACTATATGCCTTAAGCATATGTGATCATACCCACTTGATAAACCAAATCCTAGTTTTATGTGCAAGCTTCTTAGTTTATTTCTTTATCAAAGCTTACTTAGAGTCTACCTAAGAGTTTGGTAGATACTAGACAGTTGTGCTGAAGGTTGCATAAGAGCATAAAATTTGGCCTAAGATAGAAACCTTGATATCAGCCTAAGATATAAGGTTGGACTTAGTGAAACTCCACTAGTTACCACCCCTCATTAGTACTACCCCCACCTGTAGATGCTAGTGCTAAGCATAAAACTGGATCAACTTTTAGATGGGAATACTTGGTGGAAAAATGGTTATGAAAACCTTGGAATGATGGATCATTCTATTGAAATGTTTTGGACATATGTTTCCAAACACTTGATGATTTTGGTGATGAAAATGTTGAGGCATGAGCCTTAGCCCTTTATAAAACTGATGGTTGCCTGGATGCGATACCATTCCAATTTTATCGTACAACCACAATACCTGAAGATTGGGTAGGGCTTGACTGGAAACTTATATACCTTAGTATTAGTTCCCTCACGACCAAGGTCTGAGCTGAGGCTACCTTGTGAAGATTGTCCACCTGTGCAGTACCCAAGATGACAGCTAGTCATGGTTGGGAGGCCAAACTCACGGGAGAGGTGCTTATACTAGGGCGTGTAATTGAAAGGTTAGGATTGATTATCCGCATACTGAGTATGGTGAATTCAGGATTTGTTCGTGACGGATGTATCGAATGTTGTGGTGAAAGTGTACAATCTCTGCAGAGTGTCAAACTATTCGAATAGCCGCGTCATGATTATGGACAGATTGAGTGTACATCTGTTCCCCCGTCAGACTTTTCAAAATGACTTGTGAAATGAATTGAGACTTTGACTTGACCACAACAGAGTTGTGACCTGAATTACAAGATCCCACCTAGGAGTTATAAAATTGTGACTAGCTTTGGAACTTAGTAGAGATAAACCTGGCTTTTTGCAAAACAACCCTAGAGCCTAGTATCCTATTATCCAAAAAAAAACCTTACCTGTTAGTATTAGTTTGCGAGTACTTAAAGAGTACTCATGGATTTTTCCCTGGCTATTCCCATGGCCAGACTATGAAGAGGAGTACCTGGAAGATGGACCCCATGAAGGTTACGACAACTAGGATCATCTCCCATCGTCAGCATTGCCTGTGACCCCGAAGATGGAGCTTCGCCTACGCTACCGTTATTATTACGTTTTCCGCTGCTTGATGTTGTATTAAGAACTGGATCATGAGATCCCCATTTGTGTAAGAACTTATGTATCGTTTGTAATGGATGAAGTACTATGGTATCCAATTCTGTTATGTCTTGCAAAAATGGTAATCTTGGGATTGCGATGTATGGCATAACAGGCATCTAGGATTGAAAAATCCGGGTGTTGACACTCCTGTGGCTCATCTTCTGCCGACGTCGATTGTTCTCGGTGCTGATGCTTCTTAGGAGGCCAAGGATGCTGCTCCGAGTGCTGATGATAGTGATGTTGCTGCTTATGACCTGAAGTTCAAGCAGTACTCTTCTGATCTCGAGGTCTATCGCCACGCTCTGACTTCTTACACTCAGTGGGTTGATGAGGATGCTCGTGTTGCCGCTGTTCTCACCTCCAGTATGCTGCTGAGTTCATGAGTCTCCCTACTGTTTCCGCTTAGTGGGCCCATCTACGTCAGCGCTATCAGCCGTCTGGGGATGCTCTTTACCTGTCTGTGGTTCGCCAGGAGCATGCTCTCCAGCAGGGTGATTCTACTATTGATGAGTTCTATACTCAGAGTGCTGCTATCTGGCGTCATCTTGATTCTCTTCGTACTGCTGTTTGTCGCACATGCTCGTGCTGCCAGATTGTGCTCTCGGATTTGGAGTTTCACCGCATCTATGAGTTTCTGTCTCGGCTCCGCCAGGAGTTTGAGCCCCGACGTGCTCAGCTGAATGCTCGTGGTCGTGTTCCGCTCTCTGAGGTGTTGTTAGAATTTCGGGCTAAGGAGACCCATCTCCGTGGTGCTGGTCTTATTGCTGTTCCATCTGTGCTTGCTACTCGTGGTCCTCCTATGTCGTCTGCTCCCTCGACTCAGCCACGGTCCTCTGTGCCGCCGCCGATACTACCCACTCCGTCAGGTCAGGGTCAGAGTCAGCACCAGCAGTTTCAGGGTCAGAGTCCGCATCAGCAGTTTCAGGGCCAAAGTCAGCACCAGCAGGCTCGCGGTCAGGGTCGCCGTGGTTCTCCTCGTCACTGCTCTTACTGTAACAAGGATGGCCACACTTGGGCCACCTGTTATACACGGGATCCCAGTTTACGTCAGCAGCACTAGGATCGTGGGCAGTCAGCTCCTTCTGGATCTTCAGCAGTTGCTCTCTCTGATCAGGACATTATCAGGAGTCTTCGCGGTCTGCTTGCTGCTACAGGCTCTTCTTTGACCGGCACCGCTGGTTCTGTGACTGATTCTTCAGGCCCTGTGCGACCACCACCTTCCACACAGTCAGGTACGTCCCCATGGTATCTGGATTCTGGAGCTTCCTTTCATATGACCTCTGAGTCTTCTTTTCTGTCTGCTCTTCGTTCTCTCCCTTCTCCTGTTCGTATTTTCACAGCTGATGGTACCTCTCTTCCTGTTTCTAGTCGGGGCACCCTTTCTACTTCTTCTTTTTCTGTTCCTGATATTTCTCATGTTCCTCTTCTTAAGATGAATCTGTTCTCTGCTAGCCAGCTCACTGACTCTGGTTGTCACGTCATTCTTGATGCTGATTCTTGTGTTGTCCAGGACCGTCGCACGCAGGCCCTGGTTGGAGCTGGCCCTCGCAGCCGTGACTCTTCAGGACTTTGGGAGCTAGACTGGCTTCGTGTTCCCTCCGCTGCCACTACATCTGCCAGTTCCTCTCCGATCGTCGCCTTTGCTACCAGCTCTTTTCAGCAGTGGCATCATCGTCTTGGTCACCTTTGTGACTCTCGGCTATCGTCCTTAGTTCATCATGGTCTTTTGGGGTCTGTCTCAGGAGATGGTTCTTTACACTGTCAGGACAGTAGGTTGGGTAAACAGATTCAGCTTCCCTATCCTACTAGCGCGTCTGTATCTCAGCGACCTTTTGATTTAGTTCATTCCGATGTTTGGGGTTTGGCTCCTTTCGCTTCAAAAGGGGGCCATCGCTACTATATTTTATTCATCGATGATTTTTCTCGTTACACTTGGTTGTTTTTATGCGCTCTCGCAGTGAGGTGCTCTCCATATATCAGCGTTTTGTGGCCATGTTCCGTACTCAATATTCTACCCCCATTCGTGTGTTTCGTGCTGATCTGCTGGTGAGTATATCTCCCAGATGTTGTGAGGTGTTCTTGATGAGCAGGGCACCCTTGCTCAGTTCTCCTGTCCTGGCTCCCTTGCCCAGAATGGCGTTGCTGAGCGTAAGCATCGTCATCTTCTTGAGACCACTCGTGCCATGATGATTGCTTCTTCTCTTCCGCCGCATTTTTGGGCTGAGGCTATTGCTACGTCCTCTTACCTCATCAATATTCAGCTTTCTGCTGCTTTGCAGGGTGGTATCCCTCTTGAGTGTCTCTCTGGACAGTCTCCAGACTACTCCATGCTTCGCTCGTTTGGTTGTGTTTGCTATGTCCTTCTTGCTCCTCGCGAACGCACCAAACTAACCGCTCAGTCTGTTGAGTGTGTTTTTCTTGGATACAGTAATGAGCATAAGGGCTATCGCTGTTGGGACCCCGTTGGTCGTTAGATGCGTATCTCTCGTGATGTCACTTTTGATGAGACGTGTCCTTTCTATCCTCGTCCCACCGCTGGTACCTACCCGGTGGAAGATATCTCTTTTCTTCTCTTTCCTGACACACCTCCTCCTACTCCTCTTGTGTCCTCTTCAGGATCTCCTTCCTCTGATGTCTCTTCTTCGACACCATCCTCCTCTGCTCCGTCTACTTCTCCTAGTTCTCCTCGTTCTCCGGAGTCTTCCTCTGCTATTCCTTCTTCTTCATCTCCTGAGTTGTCTTCCTCTGATGAGCTTCCCTCTACTCGTCCTGTTCGTCAGCGTCGTGCCCCCAACCGTTACTCTCCTAGTCAGTATGGTCTTTCTGTTGCCTCCGAGCCGACCTCTTATCGGGATGCTGAGCATCATCCTGAATGGCAATTGGCCATGGCTGAGGAGATTGCTACGCTTGAGCGCACTGGCACCTGGGATCTTGTTTCTCCCCCTCCCGGTGTTCGTCCTATCACGTGTAAGTGGGTCTATAAGATTAAGACCCGCTCTGATGGATCTCTTGAGCGCTATAAAGTGCGTCTTGTGGCTCGTGGTTTTCAGCAGGAGCATGGTCGTGACTATGATGAGACATTTTCTCATGTGGCTCATATGACCACTGTGCGTACTCTTCTTGCCGTTGCTTATGTTCGTCACTGGTCTGTGTCCCAACTTGATGTTCAGAATGCCTTTCTCAATGGTGAGTTGAGTGAGGAGGTTTATATGCAGTCTCCTCCTGGGTATTCTGTTCCGGAGGGGATGGTTTGTCGTATTCGACATTCTCTTTATGGCCTCAAACAGGCCCCTCGTGCCTGGTTTGAGCGTTTTGCTTCTGTAGTGTCTGCTGCTGGTTTCTCCCCTAGTGCTCATGATCCAACGTTGTTTGTTCACACTTCTCCTTGTGGACGTACTCTTCTTCTTCTCTATGTTGATGATATGATCATTACTGGTGATGATCCTAAGTATATCGCCTTTGTTAAGGCTCGCCTTCATGATCAGTTTCTTATGACTGATCTTGGTCCTCTTCGATACTTTCTTGGGATTGAGGTTTCCTCCACTTCTGATGGCTTTTACATCTCTCAGGAAAAGTATATTCAGGATTTTCTTGCTCGTGCTGCTCTTGGGGATGAGCGCACTGTTGAGACCCCTATGGAGCTTAATGTTAAGCTTCAACCTACTGATGGTGATCCTCTTTCTGATCCGGCGCGTTATCGTTACCTTGTTGGGAGTCTTGTTAATCTTGCTGTCACTCGTCCTGACATCTCTTATCCTGTTCATATTCTGAGTCAGTTTGTTTCTGATCCTACCACCGTTCACTATAGTCATCTTCTCCGTGTTCTTCGTTATCTTCGTGGTACGATCACTCGTCGTCTTTTCTTTCCTTGTTCCAGCTCCCTCCAACTCCAGTGGTATTCAGACGCTACGTGGGCGAGTGATACTTCGGATCGTCGTTCCCTTTCTGCTTACTGTGTTTTTTTTGGTGGTTCGCTCATTGCTTGGAAGACGAAGAAACAGACAGCGGTTTTCCGTTCGAGTGTTGAGGCTGAGTTGCGTGCTCTGGCCTTGTTGACTGCTGAGGTGACCTGGTTATGGTGGTTACTTGCGGATTTTGGGATCTCTATTATCACACCCACTCTGGTTTTGTTTGACAGTACAGGTGCTATTAGTGTTGCACGTGACCCGGTAAAGCATGAGCTTACCAAGCATATTGGTGTTGATGCTTTCTATACACGTGCTCAGGTGCAGGCTCAGGTTGTTGCGCTTGAGTATGTACCTTCAGATTTACAGTTGGCGTAATAAATAATAGAAAGTGACTTGATTATGCTATTATATTTTTTCTTAATGTATACAAGTTTTATTCAGTTCATTTGTTCAGTCAAAAATTATGTTGGTCTTACCGTTAATCTAAAGAGATGCTTTCTAAAATGGAGGAACTAATATTTAATATTGCCATGGTTTTCCTAAAGTTGTGTACACGATTTGCAAGGATTTTTGTATCTCCAATTTCATTCATTCAGTATTTAGTGAAGATGTCCATGTTCTAGAAAGTTTCATACTGATCGTTCAAATTCATGTGTGTGTGAACCGAGATCTTCCATTGTAACCAATATCACATTGCATTTCTAGGCAATATTTACTTTGCAATTTGTGGTAGATATAGGCTTCGCACTTGCCACCTGAAAGAAGTTGGCATGATCTTTCTTCTAATTCGAGTATATTTACCTTACTACTCCTGGAACTATGGATCTCCAGTTAATACTAGGTTCACCCGCACATTTATTAATCTCCCATACTTTCTTCGCAGATGCAATATGTTGTTATAGATTTTTTACTAGCCCTGGCCAGTAAAAAGATACATCAGTTTGATGCGCCTTACTAATGAAATTATTTGTTCCTTCGGCAAAATCTATGGATATTTAAGCAGGTAGAAAATGTATAGATGAATTTCTAGCTATCTTATTTTTCCTTCACCACCATCCTAGAGTATAGGACAAGGTTTTGTGGTGGAGTTGGATAGGACATACATTTAGATTAGGTGCACGCTGCAAATATTCAGTTTTCACTAGTAGAAAACATGCCATCCGTTCGCGCCCCCTCAGAGCATTAGTCTCGGTTGCGCCACCAACCGGGACTAATGCTGGCACGCGTCTCGGTTCGAGCGGGCACGGGGTCCGGAGGCATGCGTCCCGGTTGGTAAGGGGGCATACGTCCCGGTTGGAGCCACCAACCGGGACTAAAGGTTTGGCGACAACCACGTGGCGTGGCACGCACCTTTAGTCCCGGTTGGTGGCTCCAACCGGGACTAAAGACCCCCTGCCCTCTATAAATGCAACGCCACAGCCCCCTCTGTCTCCACTCTGTTTTTTTCGAATGGTGGAATGTGTGAGGGGGTGTGCTAGTTTTTTCTCATGCATGCATTGAAGGTGTTTGTTGAAATGTTTGAGTGAATAATCCCGTTGAATTTCTCATAGAACAAAAATATAGAAGGTGTCCGAGACGCACTTGAGCTTTCTCCTCTTTATTTCCCTCTCATAGAACAAAAATAATCGAGGTTAGCAATCTTATCTTTTCTAGGTCATTGATACAATTCATGTGTCGGTGTGAATTGGTTATTTCACTATTTATGATGTCCTGTTTTTTGATAAACTTACTTATATGATGCAGATGAACGGTCGGGAATGGATGTACGGTGACCGTGGTAGCGGGTATATCAAAGGCGTGGATAAATTTATCGATGTGGCTACGGCAAACAAAGAGAATGGATTTATCGTTGTCCATGTGTTCAATGTCGGAACAACAAGGAGTACTCTTCCTCGAAAATCATTCGCGCCACCGATTATGAAAGGTTTCATGCCCAACTATAATTGCTAGACCAAGCACGGGAAAGGGGGTTATGATGGAAGATGGTGAAGAAGAAGATGATGATAACAACTATCATCATATGTTTCCTGAATACATCGGTGATACGCAATGGAAGACAATGGAGAGGAAAGAGGTGAAGAACGGGCATCGATGAGTCGGTGATGAACTTGGTAGGGTCATTTCGATGCAAAGCGAGACCGTGAAAGAAAATGAGAAGTTGAAGTTAGAGGGCATGTTAGAAGATCACAAGAAATTGTTGTACTCAAATTGTGAAGATGGCAGCACAAAGCTCGGTACCAATCGGAATTGTTGCGATGGAAGGCGAGTGTGGTCTAACTCCTCATTTGAAAAGATGCTGAAAATAATGAAGCCAAGTTTCCAAAACATAACGAACTTCCCGAGAGTACCTACGAAGCAAAGAAGACTGTCATCCGGGATTAGATGTGCAAAAGATACATGCATGCATTAATGACTGCATCCTCTACATGTAAGGAGTATGAGAATTTAGATAAATGCCCGGTATAACGCGTTGCGGTATAAGATCGACGAGATGAACCTGGTGATGTTGAGGAGAGCCCTCCGGAAGAGGGTTCTGCTAAGGTTATGTGGTATGCTCCTATAATACCAAGGTTGAAACGCATGTTCGAAACAAAGAGCATGCCAGTTGTTGCGATGGCACAAAGAAGACCGTAAGAAAGACGGAAGTTGAGACACCTGCCGATGGGTCATGGAGAAAAATCGAGAGAGACTTCCAGACTTTGGTGTGACGCAAGGAACTTATGGTTTGGTCTAAATACGGATGGCATGAATCCTTTTGGGGCAGTCACAAAGACTGGTCCGTGACTCTATGTATCTACAACCTGCCTCCTTGGTTGTGCATGAAGCGTAAGTTCATTATGATGCCGGTGCTCATCCAAGGCCGAAGCAACCAGCAACGACATTGATGTGTACCTTAGGCCATTAGTTGAAGAACTCTTACGGTTGTGGGGCAAACCAGGTGTACGTGCGTGGATGAGAACAAATAGGAGCCATTTTATCTACGAGGGTTGTTATTCAGAACCATCAATGATTGGCTCGCTCTTAGTAACCTTTCGTGATGCATAAACAAGGGATATAAGGCATGCACCCACTGTTTAGATAAGACCGAAGGTACATATTTGCATAAATGCAAGAAGGTTGTGTACTGGCGAATCGACGATTTCTTCCACCAATCATCCCAGAGAAAGAAAGGCAAGCATTTCAAAGGTGAGGCAGATCACCGGAAGAAGCCTGAACTCCCTGCTGGTGATGATGTATTTGGTATGGTCAAGGACATAGAAGTAATCTTTGGAAAGGGTCCCGGCGGTCAATCAGTTCCGAACGACGTCGCTACAGGACACGCACCCATGTGGAAGAAGAAATCTATATTTTGGGAGCTGCCATATTGGAAAGTCCTGCGTGTCCGCTCTTCAATCGACGTGATGCACGTGACGAAGAATCTCTGCGTGAACCTGCTAGGATTCCTAGGCGTGTATGGGAAGACAAAAGATACACCTGAAGCACGGGAGGACCAACAAATTATGAAATACCCAAAGAACATGCATACAGATAACAAGACGGATAAAGGGCGTCACTTAAGTCGTGCCAGCTATGCTCTTACCAAAGCAGAGAAGGAAATCTTTTTTGAAGTCCTTTACAGTATCAAGGTGCCGTCGGGCTTCTCATCTAATATAAAGGGGATAATAAATATGGTAGAGAAAAAGTTCCAAAACCTGAAGTCTCATGACTGTCACGTGATTATGACGCAGTTGCTTTCGATTGCATTGAGGGGGATTCTACCGGAAAATGTTCGAGTACCCATTGTGAAGCTCTGTGCATTCCTCAATGCAATATCTCAGAAGGTAATCAATCCAGATATTCTGCCAAGGTTATAGAAGGATGTGGTACAATGTCTTGTTATTTTTGAATTGGTGTTCGCACCATCTTTCTTAAATATTATGACGCATCTCCTGGTTCATCTAGTGGAAGAGATTGCCATTCTCGGTCCGGTATTTCTGCACAATATGTTCCCCTTTGAGAGGTTCATGGGAGTCTTAAAGAAATATGTTCATAACCGTGCTAGACCAGAAGGAAGCATCTCCAAGGGATATGGAACAGAGGAGGTCATTGAGTTTTGTGTTGACTTTATTCCTGTCCTTAAGCCGATTGGTGTTTCTGACTCGTGGCATGAGGGAAGACTAAGTGGAAAAGGCACGCTGGGAAAGAAAGCAATGATATGTAGGGACGGGGATGCTTTCACTAAAGCACACTACACAGTTCTACATAATTCCACGTTGGCAGCTCCGTATATCGAGGAACACAAGAATATTGTATGCTCCAAAAACCCGGGGAAGCCTGAATCATGGATTACAGATGAACACATGAAGTCTTTCGGTGGTTGGATGCGGACACATCTCTTGAATGACACCACTGTTGGAGATCAGCTATACGTGTTGGCCGCGTCACCATCTTCTACTGTATTGAATTTCCAAGGGTACGCAATAAATGGGAATACATTCTACACGATCGCCCAAGATAAAAAGAGCACCAACCAAAATAGTGGTGTCCGCTTTGATGCAATAGACGAGAATGGACAAAAGGACACATATTATGGTTACATAGAGGAGATATGGGAACTAGACTATGGAGTCTCTTTTAAGGTCCCTTTTCGCAAATGGGTCAACCTGAATGGGGAAGGGGTAAAGATAGACCAGTTGTACGGAATGACAACAGTGGATCTCAACAATCTTGGTTATAGAGATGAACCATTCGTCCTAGCCAATGATGTGTCTCGGGTTTTCTATGTGAAGGACATGTCCTCCAGACCGAAAAAAAGAAAAAATATGCAAACGAATACATCATATGATGAGCCAAAGTGTCACATAGTTCTTTCAGGGAAAAGAAACATCATGGGAATCGAGGACAAGACAGACATGTCAGAAGATTATAATAAGTTTGATGAAATTCCGCCCTTCACAGTGAAAACTGACCCAAGCATTCCGTTAAGTAAAGAAGATGCTCCATGGTTACGTCTGAAGCGATCATAAGGAAGGACATATGCCAAGAAGTTCATGCTCATATTATGTAACTCTAGTTCATGTCTTTCACGGTTTGTGGCTTGACCGAAGGATATCTTTCGCGGTTTGTGGCCTTTAGTCCCGGTTTTGTAGTCTCAGTTTTTAATATTAATTTCACATATTAGGGAGTGCCTCTATGACCAGTTTCTCGGAGATGCCGGAGGACTGGGCTCCGTCGGCATCTCCACGAAACTGGCATGATGGTTTCGCTCTCGAAATCCATCTTGCTTCGTGTAACTTCGCTCACTTTATCAAGTCGCCTTGTAGCTAACTAATTTCACATATTAGGGAGTGCCTCTATGACCAGTTTCTCGGAGATGCCGGAGGACTGGGCTCCGTCGGCATCTCCCTGAAACTGGCCGCATGGTGTCCCTGCTCAAAACCATCTTGCATCTTGTAACTTCACTAACTAGATCAATACGCCTGAGCTAACTAATTTCACATATTAGGAGTGCCTCTATGACCAGTTTCCGGAGATGCCGAGGACTGGCTCCGTCGATCTCCTCAAACTGCCGCGATGGTGTCCCTGCTCGAAAACCATCTTGCAACTTGTAACTTCACTAACTAGATCAATACGCCTTGAGCTAACTAATTTCACATATTAGGAGTGCCTCTATGACCAGTTTCGGAGATGCCGGAGGACTGGGCTCCCGGCATCTCCTCAAACTGGCCGCAGTGGTTTCCCTGCTGTCGAAAACCATCTTGCAGCTTGTAACTTCACTAACTAGATCAATACGCCTCGGAGCTAACTAATTTCACATATTAGGGAGTGCCTCTATGACCAGTTTCTCGGAGATGCTGGAGGACTCGGCTCCGTCGGCATCTCCCTGAAACTGGCCGCAGTGGTGTCCCTGCTCTCAAAAACCATCTTGCAGCTTGTAACTTCACTAACTAGATCAATACGCCTCGGAGCTAACTAATTTCACATATTAGGGAGTGCCTCTATGACCAGTTTCTCGGAGATGCCGGAGGACTGGGCTCCGTCGGCATCTCCCTGAAACTGGCCGCAGTGGTATCCCTGCTCTCGAAAACCATCTTGGAGATGCCTCAAACTGGCTGGAGGACTGGACTCACAAGGATGCATATTTATAGTACAAGCAGCTCGGCATAATGTCGACACTCACGACATAATGTCGACACTCACCCCTATTATTAGTGCTGACTCATCTTTAGTCCCGGTTGGTGTCTCCAACCGGGACTAAAGGTTCATCTTTAGTCCCGGTTGGTGACACCATCCGGGACAAGGTATAATCCACACGACATAATGTCGACACTCACCCCTATTATTAGTGTTGCTCGCCCACTCCGCATAATCCTTCAACAAGTTGGTTTCTCCAACCGGGACTAAATATGAACCCTCTCTTCATATAGGCATTTCCCTCTATTTATTAGGTAACACTCAAGACATTTAATAATATTAAAAACCGGGACAAACCGGGACTAGCTAACACTCAGGACTAAAGCCGCCCCCTTTAGTCATAATCATGCCTAGTCCTATAGTACGCAGCTTCAGGGTCTTCATCGTCGTCGTCATCATCATCGTCATCGTCACCTGCCACTCCGGGGATCCTCAGCCCATCCATGGCATATACCAGGGGCCATTCCAGCCTCGGATTCACGGCGGGTGGGAGAGGGGTCTCCTGGAAGACGATGACGCTACCGCCGGGACAGTGTGGGGCCTGTGGCGGGTGGACTCGTGGGCACCGTAGGCGAGGATGGTCTCCCCCGATGATGTAGAGCATCACTCCGATGATAGTACGGTTCGCCCACCATAGACGACGGTCGGCTTCGTTGTGGTTCACCGGTGGCGGGCCATCACCCTCGTACCTGGCGAGCTCCCTTTCCCGCCTATTAGCGAAGAAGGCATTCCAGGTGTTGTAGTTGTCGGGATCCCACTGGGGATCCATCCGCTGCTCCGGCGTGAGCTCGTGGTAGAAGTGGTTTGTGATGGTCGCTGCGGAACCTTGAGGGACGAGGGACAGAACCCTCCAGGCTCACATCCAGTACGGTGGCCGGCTCGGAGGACAAGGGTAGTTGGAGGCGTATAGCGCCTCGGTCTCCTCGAGGGTCAGAATGGCCCAGTAGACGTTGTCCATTGTTCTAAGAGAGGAAGGTGTGGATGTGTGGATAGCCATGACACGATCACCCTAAATATAGAGGGAAGGGGCAGGAAAACTTGGCGTGAAGCTTTGCGAAATGGCGGGAAATATCTTTAGTCCCGGTTAGTGACTACATGCGGGACTAAAAGCTCTAGTAGAAAGGAAAGGGCGGGAAAACTTGGCGAGAAGAGGTGGGAAATGGCGGAAAATATTTTTAGTCCCGGTTTGTGACTACATCCGGGACTAAATGTGTGCCGAACAATGAAAATCCTTCGCATGGTAGTCCATAGTTAGAAATATTTTTAATTGTAAATGGTTCATATTTTAAATGGTTACATTAATTATTTTTTTAAACAGAAAATGGTTTTGAATTATTTATTCAAATCCAAACACTTTTTATGTTTAAAGTTTTTCTAAATTCCAAATTAATATTCAAAAATATAAGTTAATTAAATTTAAAAGGTTACATTAATTATTATTTAAAAATAGAAAATGGTTTTAGATTATTTATTCAAATCCATACACTTCTTATGTTTAAAGTTTTTTAAATTCCAAATTAATATTCAAAAATATAATTTAATTCATTTTTAATTGTAAATGGTTCATATTTTAAATGGTTACATTAATTATTTTTTTAAACAGAAAATGGTTTTGAATTATTTATTCAAATCCAAACACTTTTTATGTTTAAAGTTTTCTAAATTCCAAATTAATATTCAAAAATATAAGTTAATTCATTTTAAAAGGTTACATTAATTATTATTTAAAAATAGAAAATGGTTTTGGATTATTTATTCAAATCCATACACTTCTTGTGTTTAAAGTTTTTCTAAATTCCAAATTAATATTCAAAAATATAAGTTAATTCATTTTAAAAGGTTACATTAATTATTATTTAAAAATAGAAAATGGTTTTGGATTATTTATTCAAATCCATACACTTCTTATGTTTAAAGTTTTTCTAAATTCCAAATTGATATTAAAAAAATATAAGTTAATTCATTTTTAATTGTAAATGGTTCATATTTTAAATGGTTACATTAATTATTTTTTAAAACAGAAAATGGTTTTGAATTATTTATTCAAATCCAAACACTTTTTATGTTTAAAGTTTTTCTAAATTCCAAATTAATTATCATTTAAAAACAATACAAATTTAAACCCCAAAATAAAAAATAAGCGGGAACAGAGAAAACACTGAAATTTTTTGAAAGCAGGGAATATGTCCGGTTGGAGCCACCAACGGCACTAATACCCTCAAGGCCAACCCTTGGTCTGCTGAAAATATTGAGTATACGTCCCGGTTGGTGGCTCAACGGGACGTATTTTAGTCGGTTGGAGCCACCAACCGACTAAAGGTCCTTCCTATAATCGCATGCGCCTCTTCTTCTTCTTCTTCCCTTCTCTATTCTCTGCAACCCGACGCCCAGATAGAGACGCCCGCTCGATCCCGGACGCCGCTTGCCCATCCCGGCTGGCCCGTGCCCCATCCTTGCCGCCTCCATCCTTCATCTCCGCCCATCGCCTCCATCCTCCGTGCAGCGCCGCCTCCGTCCTCCGTACCGGCCAGCACCGGCGCCTCCATCCTCCACGTGCCAGGTAGCCGCCTAGATGCCGCGCCACCGCCTCCTCTCCTCCCCGATCGCCATAGTGCCGCCCGCACCCACCGTCGCCGCCGGTACCGCACGTACCCGAGGCTCCCCTTTTTTAGTTTTTTAGTTGATTTAGGTGATGATTATTTTAGGTGTATTAGTTGTTAGATGATTTATTTGTTAGATGATTTAGTTGTTAGATGATATAGGTGTATTTAGATGATGTAGATGATTTAGGTGTATTTAGATGATGTAGATGATTTAGTTGATGATTATTTTAGGTGTATGTGTAGATGATTATTTAGTTGTTAGATGATTTCGTTGTTAGATGATTTAGTTGTTTGGTTATAACTGCGCGCGCCTCTTCTTCTTCTTCTTCCCTTCCCCATCTCACTTCTCTGCTTCACCGACGCGCGCATAACCGCCCCAGACGCCGGCAGGCTGCCCGAGCTCGCCGCCACCGATGCCGTCAGGCTGCCTGATCCCGCGCGTTCTGTCCGCCAGCACCGCCGCCTCCGTCCGTGCGCGCACCAGAAAAATACAAATAATATATCAAATTGTTCAAAAAAATGAAACCTATCTATTTAACCTATAATCATGCATTGTTCAACAACTTAAATGACAAGTATAATTAGAAGAACAAATGCACCCCTCTCATATGTTCCGGAGTTTCCCCGAGTTAGGGTTTTTACCCCTCGGAACCCCGATTAAATCATCGAGCATGTCTTAGGGTTACATTCCAATGCAAATTAACTTGTCATATCATCATACTTGCTTGAGCATTGCATCGATGCCATGTGTTGATTGTTTCCCTTTCTTTTCGGTGTTTCGATTATTAGGTTTATTATTAGTTAGGTATTATTAGGTTTAATAATTAGTTTGGTATTATTGGTCTTCGGCCCCACTGGTCAGTCACTATGGGTAGCCCAGACCCGATGTGGGTTCGACGATGTGCCTTCGCTAGGGCATTCCGAACCCTCTTAAATCGATTCCAATATGGTATTTTGTTAGTATCTAGTGTTACCTATCTGCTGGATAGTTTCCCTTTTGTAGCCTTATACTCATGTTCCCCTCTCATAGCCTTAGGGTTTAGGGTTTCTCTTCATTTTTATTATTGTGTATGTATATATTAGGGTTTCACCTTCGATCCGGAAAATATTCGTTAGCCGCTTTGACTTATTCGTAACTTTCTCCTTTAGCCGCTTTGACTTATTCGTTTTTCGACCTATGCAGAAAATATGGACCCACACGTCAGAGACGAAGAAAAGGAAGAGTTGATGCAAGGTGTGATCTGTGGGGAAGATAATTTAGACGTATCAACGTTTCTGAACAACTCCGGTGAGGGTGATCCTCTTTTTACCGGAATAGACAACTTGTTTGAGGTTGAAGGTGTTGCCTTCCGCGAGGGAGAAGGCGATGCCATGTGTAATCGAGAAGACGACCTCTCCGGCGAGATGCATGTAATATAAATCAATTCATTAATTAATCATCTGCTATCTATATAGAAATAGTAACGACGATCTTTCTTCTTTTAGCCCTCCGGATCGAAGGAATCTACTGAAAATAGCAGACGAGGCCCAACCAAAAAGTTGCAAGACCATGAGAGGTTCAGGATCGAAGATGTCGCTGAAGACGGCAAACCGACAGCTCCCGAAGTTGTCGCAACCAAATTTGTGGCACAATGCAGAGTAATCGTTAGGGACTTAATCCCGATCACCATTAGAAATTGGAATAGGCCTGCTAATGCGGATGAAGAGGGAACATGTTTATTTGTCCCTAACCACGCCAAAGATTTACTGTGGAAGAGGCTCATGGTTAATTTCAAACTACCGAAGATAGAGCTGGATCCAAATGCGGAGGATCCAGTTGAGGACGCCTTACAACATGGGAGAGCCATGGAGGCTAAGGTCAGGGAGTGGGCTTTGAAGAAGATGGCCCAGTGTTTCACCAACTGGAAGAAAAGATTGCACCTTGACTATGTCGTGAAAGAGAAGACTCCGGATTTCAAGAAGACTCAGTTTCAGAAGATAAAACCATTCTGGGCTGAGTTTGTGGAATACAAGACATCAGAAAAAGCTAAGGAAATGTCTGCAAAGAATAAGCTGAATGCTGCTAACAAGAAGTATCACCATACTATGGGGCAAGGTGGCTACAGGGCTGGCATTCCTAAGTGGGAGAAACTTGAGGAAGAACTGCGTGCTAAAAAGATCACCCCAGAGACAGACGATTGGGTAGAACGTGCAAGGAATTGGTTTTACGGGCATGGGGGCACGTTGGACTCGGGAGGGAGGTGTATATATAACATACGACATAAAGAAGACCCCTTGCCAATCGAGAGGATCAGAAAAGCAGTAAAGGCTGTTAAAGATGGGGACTTCATTCCCGATAGAGAGAATGATGAGCTCACACTCGCCCTTGGAAATAAGGAACATGATGGACGAACACGAGGCACAAGCGGCTCCCAACCATGGAGGACTGGGTTTCCCGAAGAGAGGACGAAATATCCTGATAGAAGCCGTCAGAGGAGTAAGGACAGGGCGGCAGTTGAAGCAAATAGTCAGAAAGAGCGAATGCGTTTAATTAAAGAACGATTAAAGAAACAACAAGATTAAATTAACGCACTTAAAGAGCAAAGTACTACCGGCCCATCTCAGCAGCACACTGCATTCGATGCTACCGGCCTATCGAATAATCGAAAAAGCAGTGTGGCTTCCACCGAGGTCCCGGGTGATGACAATGGCGATGACGATGATGCAAGCGATGGCTCCTGTTGGCTACCCAGTGGATGATATCACAGAGATGACACACTGCGAGCTACATGTCAAAGTTGTGAACATATCAATGAAGGTGGCGGTCGGCTATGCCTTACCAATTGGACCCACACCAACTTACCACTGTCGTCCGGTTCCAGAGGGCTACGCTGTTGTCAGCGTGGATGAAATCATGCCCACCTTTGAGGTTTTGGATCTTCACTACCCTACTGGTGAAGGGGATGTGACTGTACTGGGTGACGCAAAAAACTTCACCATTCTATGGCCGAAGGATTGTATCGTGCTTCGAAATCACACGCCAAGGCCATCTTCGCCGGCGCCTCACCCGTCTCTAGCGAGGTCGTCGCCGCCGCGGTAGCCATGTTCGTCGCCTCACCAATCTCCGGTGCAGCCATCGCCACGCGAGCCATCGCCGGCGCCTCAGGATAAAAAGCGTAAGCGTACCGCTACTGTGCGTCGTAAGAGATCGCCAAAACGTAGACAAGAGCCTCTTCCAAAAGTACCAAAGGTTCCTCCCAAGAGAGCTTATGACTGTACTGAAGAGGAGCTGCGGCGATCGTTGATGCGGAAACGACAGCGTTTTTCGCTAAGATGAGGCGGCCGAAAGAGGCAGAGTTCCCCAGCACCAAAGAAGAAAAAGCCAAAGTGTTGAAAATGCTAAAGAATCTTCATCAACCCGAGCCAAAGCTGTCATCAGACTATGAGCGTTCTATTCTCAAGTCACATGCGGCACAAAAAGCCTCGAAGAGCAGTACTGATGCAAGCGGGAAATCTGTTGCCTAGCTCGGAGAACAAGAAAAACAGACTTGCGCCCCTCTCAAGGTGATTTCTCAAACGAATGTGGGGTCGAGCAAATATGGGGCTGAAGAGCAGTATGATCCAGAGGTAGTTGCACTGTCTGAGAAGCTGCTGCTCAAGGTATGAGTATTGCCCAAGACTTATCGATTAGAGTTCTTCCCCTTGAGTGAAGTAGCATACAAATACCAGTACGACAAACCTCTCGTCAAACCCGAGGAGGTAAACAATCTTCCAACAAAAATGCGAAGATTGCATAACTGGTACTTGCATGCCACAAAGGCCGGGGCTAACTGGATAGTGCTGAGGGTTACAAAAAAGCATCATGGGAAAGAAAGGGATGACATGATATCCATTGAATTTGATGAACTGTTTCAATTATTCAATCAAGACGCCTTAGACAAATCGATCATCAGTGCCTATTGTCTGTAAGTACTAATTCTGTAATTAATTTAGTCTCCAGCTATATTATTTTGTTTATTGCATGTATATAATCATACTGTAATATGCAGAATGAAG
This sequence comes from Avena longiglumis, assembly GCA_030063025.1. Taxonomy (NCBI): domain Eukaryota; kingdom Viridiplantae; phylum Streptophyta; class Magnoliopsida; order Poales; family Poaceae; genus Avena; species Avena longiglumis. The sequence continues at coordinate 182,262,610 of CP125974.1, read as the reverse complement.
ATTCTCGAATGCAGAAGAGGACAAATCTATGACATTGGCTTCATTGACCCATATTGGGTTCATGAAGCTAATCTCAAAATAAGCCCCCAGGATACGGAGGATAACATAGTACACGCGTTAAGGTTTCAAGAAATCAAAAGGGAAATACTATTTCCTTACAACTTCGAGTGAGTGTTATTGTCTTGTATACACTTTCTATTTCGCTTACTCGATGTTAACTATATAATTGATTAGTTATGCATTTGCAGCTTCCACTGTATTCTGTTAATCATTCAACTTGACAAAGGGTGTGTACTAGTCATGGACTCGAAACATAAACCCCTTGAGACGTGGAAGGACATGCAGATACTTCTCCAGCGGTAATTCTAATCATTACGACACTATATCGGCAACGTTCGTGAATTTTATGATATCAAGTACTTAATAACTTCTTTTATTCGTTTTCTTCGCCGGGCAGCGCTTGGAAACGGTTCACCAACAAGGCTAGGGGTGTTTGGAAAGAGGAGCTTACATTTCAACCACTAGATGTAAGCACCACTAGCTATATCCGCGCATCTCTTTGATTCTAGTTTTGATACAGTTATTATCATGCTTGATTATTATTTTGATTGAACTATGTTCTCGTAAAGTGCCTGACGCAGGGACCAGGTAACAATCTATGTGGATACTATGTATGCGAGTTCATCCGGCAGACGTGCGATGAGAAGGGCAGAAATTTAGAGCAACTCCACGTACGTAAACAATTTCTATAGTTTTTAATTTCAAAAAAATTGTGTTTAGTTTCATTCATATAGGCTGACTCCTTTTTTAAATCAGATCGAACGTCTACGGAACGGTCTTCTGCCAAAGGATCGCGTACGAGCAATTCAGGAGGAATTGGCGGGATTCTTGGATGCAGAAGTCCTAAACCCGAAAGGGGAATACTATTCTGCTGTGTATAGACAATAGGGATTGTAAAAATAGCAACTTTGAAGGAATTGGCCGGTAGCATCGAATAGCAACTTTTGTATGTAGTGCATGAACTCGATCCGTGTATTGAATGTAATATTGTCATGATGATCTTGTGTAATATAAGGTTCCTTCATTGATAAGTGCAAAACACTAAATAAACAATAAAACAACCTAAATGAATTCTCTGCCGCGGCACAAAAAGTGGCGAAAATGCTGCCGCGGCAACAAAATGTGCCAAAATGAATTCTCTGCCGCGGCAGAGAAATGGGCCAAATCTCTGCCGCGGCAGCAGGTTATTAGTCCCGGTTCTTGTTACGAACCGGGACTAATGCTCCACCCCCCTCGCGCTCTGATGCCGCCACGTGTGCCCCCATTTGTCCCGGTTGGTGGGGCAACCGGGACTAAAGGTTAGAGCTCCCTTACCAACCGGGACCTATAGGGCGTTTTGCACTAGTGTTTTATCCATCTAAAGGTTACATTTATGTTCCACTAGAGTCGTGGAGCCGTTGCAGTGAATGCCTCCACTTCATTTCATACATGTCGTAATAAAATTCGCATGCTCAAAGTTCCTAGATGTACAACTAGATTTCCAATAAGTACCAGTTTACCATTTATACTTGAGAACAATCATATGAATGATCAATTTTGTTCATTGTGCTATCAAACAAGCTTGCTTCAATATGATTTTCTCTTTCTCCAAAAAAAAAATATAATTTTCTCTGGGTGTTGGTTATACCAATCCGTTTGTCAGTGCAGCTTAATGTCTTGCAAATTGTGCTTGAATAGGTCAATTACAAATTATTTATATAGCGCTGTTGTCACAATACTGCCACTTTTCCTTTGCATTTAGACAAATGTACATTCTATTGTACACCGCGGTATGCTAAATATTTATCTAACAGTTGAAAACTCATGTAGGTAAATACTGCGTTACCAGCTCGAGAAATACATTGGAATAAGCTGTTTTATGTCCATGCAGTGACATCATAGAGCACGTCGAGATAACAACCGATGCCACTATTGAAGATATGATGAAAAAGCAGCTCCCATCTGCTGAATAGAAGAGCAAAGTATCGGTCCTGGCCAATATCAATATGAATCTTGGTATTGGCCAATCTACGAACAATAATATTATGATTTTGGCATCGTTCCGCTGAATCCAAGAGCAAAGTATCGGTTCTGGCCAGCCTCTTAACTCTTACGTCTGCGATTTTGGATTTCGACTTAATTGGACGTCTTTATGATTTGGATGATTACAACTCTAATTAAATGATTGCCTCTACTGCTACGTTCTCTACCATCATTGACATATTGTGTCTCCTCTTTTGACTTACCTTATGTCTAATAAATCACAAACGCATCTGTTATGAGCTAGGAAGCACTCAAACCTGATTATCGCTTTGTACTATAATATATATTTCATTGTCTCGCATTTTTCTAGCCATTGCCTATCCAACTTCACGTGTACTCGTGAATAAAGATGATAATATTATTGTTCGTAGATTGGTGTCCACATTTGCATAGCGGTGTAATTGGTTAAGAGACTTTGTGTAAACCAGAATTTCTAAAGAGTGGACGGATCACAATGATTATACAAGCTTGGAAAAACAAAATTTATTATATTACAAGAGATATACATGTTGATATTCTACTGTTGTATATTTTTAGCGCATTGTAACTATGAGTATAACGGAACGGTGTGCCAAGGCGCACCCTTAATCTAGTATTCGTAGTAGCTCCATTGCCATCCTTAGAGCATGCCTAACAACACCCTTATTCATTCGGCCCGTAAAACGCGAGTAAGAGCGCCTATACCTTCTTTTTACGGGTTGAAATGCCTATCTTTCACATGCAAATAGAAATACAACAATTAAACACATCAAATAATAGTTCACATGATCAAACAAATATCATCCAAGTTATTACAATACTGTTTCAATCAAATTACAACAATTGTTCAAATCAAATAAATCAACAAATATTCTCGAATTGTTCATCTCACACAGCCGAAGAAAAACAAGGGAATATTATGAACGAGCGCGAGTGCGTTGGCCATACAGCTGCCAGTGGTGCTGGATGAGATCAGTGACGAGCTCCTTATGAGTTGCCTTATTTTCAATCTCCCGACGGCTTTTAAGAAATGCTTCAAGGTGGTTGGGTTTTCTTTCGGGACACACTCGAGTGCCAACATTGTCGTAGAAGCATGGCAAGTTTAACCTCTCTCATCCTCGATAATCATGTTGTGTAGAATCACACAACAAGTCATGATGTTGACAAGGGTTTTCTTGTCCCAAAATCAAGCTGGACCTCGAACAATAGCAAACCTTGCTTGTAAAACACCAAAATCCCTCTCATTGTCCTTGCGGGCTGCCTCTTGTGCCTTGGCAAATATAACTTCTATTTCATATTGGGATCTTTGATGGACTTCACAAAAGTTGCCCATTCAGGATATATGCCATCAGCTAGATAATATCTCATTGAATACTCATTATTCATGACCTTGTAGTTGCAAGTAGGTGCATTCTCCGACTACAAGTTTTTGAAACAAGTGGGATATTTTTAAAACGTTGATGTCATTGAGTGTTCCGAGCAGCCCAAAAAAAATAGTATCAACTGCCTCAAGCACAATGGTAGGATCATGTTTTTTTTTCACAATACATTCCATGCCATGCTTTTGGACAATTTTTTCATGTCCAATGCATGCAATCCATACTACCAAGCATGCCCGACCATCCCCTTTTTTCATTTATCTCCATTAACCTTTTGGTATCTTCCTCATTGGGAGCTCAGAGATATTTTTCCCCATACAACCTGATAACCATCTTCGCAAACCTACGCACCGACTCGGTGACTGTATCTATGCCTATACGAAGGTACTCATTGGTGTAGTCTGCGGGGACGCCATAAGCAATCACTCGCATGGCAGCCGAGATATTTTGGTAGGACCTAAATCCTAGGTCACCGACAGAGTTGCGCCATTGCGTGAAGTATGTCGAATTCTTTTCGATATCTTCAACGATTCTGACAAACAAGCTACGCCGCATCCGGTACCTCCTACGGAAAATATTGGGCGGATATGTAGGTACCTCAGCGAAATAATCCTGCATCAAGTTGGCATGGCCAAGGAAGCGGTTCGATGGATGTAGGTGCGGCCCTTCATCGACCCGTGACTTAGATCCAGCATCTTCCACCGGTCCTCGTGCTCCTTAAAGGCAAGGAGGAGAAGGGCCACCTCGCAGTCGTCGTCTTCGTGGAGCAGTTCCTCGATGTTGGAATCTTCCGACGAGGAGGACGAATCGGACAGATCTGGGTGGTCTTCCGAGTTCATCCTCGATGGAGCGGGCGGCGACGGGGGCATGGGGCGGCGGGGTGCGGAAGGTAGAGAGGATGGCCGGAATGGGTGCCTGGCGGTGGCGACGGGGGAGGTGGATTCGGGTGGCACGCGCGAGAGGGGGCGGCGGATGTGGGCAATCTCGTCCTGAAGATTCAGCGCGCGCTAGGGTTGGTGCGAGTGAGGGCCTGCGCTAGGGTCGCCCTCTCCACCATCCTATGTACAGGCCAGAAGAGGGTTTACAAGTCGGGCCCTTCTTTTTTTGACGGATCGTCTGATTTGAGGGTGCTGATCGGCACCGAATTTTGGTTGAAATCCTTATAGTGATGGTTATTTAAAGGTTTGCCCCCTTTAAAGGTACTGTTAGACTTGCTCTTAGTCGCGCAGAGCCTGAGCTCTTTTCTGATTGCGTGTGCAAGAAACCAATAAATGATTCCGTCCCGAAAGAATAAAAGAGAGATGTTCTAGCGCGCCCATGGTCACACAATTAGGAATCCATGGCGCAAGAAAAACACCAAGAACTCAAAATTGCCATGAAAAAAATTTAAAAAATACTCTGGCAACTTTTGTGTGTGCTCCGGGAACATATTTTCTTAGATTTTTGGGGGAAAAAAGCTCACTTCGTATGAACTATTGCACTCTTCGGATTTGTCCAGATTGACACGTATCTATACATTAAAACACGTTTATATCTCTAAACAAATCTGTGACAATTAATTACGGAGATACAGAATAACTCTGACATTGGAAAAGAATACGCTGTCCCCTCAATTTTCGGTTTCCATTTCGGCAGTGCATAAATTTATGATTCCGGCCTGCCTGTCATCCGTATGCAAAGCTTTAAGAGAAAATCCATACATACCTGATATGTGTCCAAAGCTTTAAGAGAAAATCCATCCGTACCTGATATGTAAGATCTGTCTATCATTACTATCGAGAAACATCCAGCAGGAAGATCAGGTATAGTTCCTAAAATGAAGATTTCCACGATACATTGGGCGTTACTCTAGGAAAATTATATATACGCACCTTCTGCCTCTCCCTCAGAGTAGATCTCGATCTGCAGGGTCTGCGTCGGTAGCCGCTGCCAAGACATGACAATGTCCATCCTCCTCATCTTCTTGCTCACATCCATCTTACCCATTTCCTGCACTCAAGGTTCTCCGTTGCCGATCAATGAGAACATATCGTTGTTGCACCGTCTGAGCGCTAACTGGGAGCTGCGGCACAGGCAACCCGGTGGACGACTGCTGGCGCTGCGACCCCAGCTGGGCCGACAACCGGCAGCGCCTCGCCGACTGCGCCATCGGGTTCGGCATCAACGCCCTCGGTGGCAAGAACGGCAGCGTATACATCGTGACGGACCCTGGCGACGACGACCCAGCGAGGCCATCTCCCGGCACGCTCCGGCACGGCCTCGCCCAGGACGAGCCTCTCTGGATTTTGAAATCCTATGAGGAGACATCCTGTAAGAATACCCATATAGCATATCCCCAACAGTAGTCTCCGGAGAACTCCGAGATCTTGCATCGTCTTGCCTCTTCACGTGGAATGCTCCGTCTAGATGGATGTCGGCAAATCGTCAAGCAATATCTTGTAGTCCTCCCAAAGAACCCTGCAAGGTTTTCTCCGTCTTCAATTGGTAAGTCGAAGAATTGCTGAATCTTCCATCGTACTCTTCCGTAGCTGGACTGGATCCATCTATCCGGAATCTTCTGATGTGATGGTCCATTTGCCTATTTCAGCTAGGGCGACGTAGACGTAGGTCAGCAACGCCTCGTAACTCACACATGCAGACGTAGGCCAAAGCAGGAGCTCCTGGTGAGGTCATCATTCACGGCGTGACCATACGCAACTGCAGGCCCGCGCGCAACGAGGCGTCGTACTATGAGATGTCGGATGGCGACGGCGTCAGCGTCACCCGCTCCAGAGAGGTGTGGATCGACCACTGCTCGCTGGAGGCATGCGCCAACGGCATCATCGACGTGATCGAGACCTCCACAAACGTGACCATCTCCAACAACCTATTGACCAAACACGATAAGGCCATCCTTCTCGGGCACAACGACGCCTTCTCCGACGACAAGGGCATGAGGGTCATCGTCGCGTTCAACCGTTTCGGGCCAGGTCTCGTGCAGAGGATGCCAAGGTGATAGAGCCATTTTTTCTTTTTCTGTATGTACTCCCTCCAATACATCTCCTTCACAAACCTAAAACATCTTATATTTCTAAACGAAGGGAGTATGTACAATACAACAGGCGTATGTGCAAATCTCTCATCGGACTAGGGCGACGCTGATGTGATAATTTTGACAGATGCCGGTTCGGAGTTTTTGAGGTCGTGAATAACGATTATATCAGCTGGGAGAAATACGCCATCGGTGGCAGCGCAGCGCCCACCATCCTTAGCCGGGGCAACAGATTCTATGCCGACAAGGAGAAGGAGGTAATGATTTCATTGCGTTGTGACCTCTTGTGTGCTCCGATCCTGTCTTTGAAACTGATGGTGGGAACTTGAGGCCGAAGACCCTAGCTTTGCCAAGCCTGTCTCTCTCGTGGCGCAGACGACTGCCTCCGCAGGACCGCTCTCATGCAACAAGGGTTGCCTGTGCTGAAGAGCGGCCTTAGGTGCATGAGCACATACATAGTCACGCACAAATAAACAGAGCCACGCCACATTATCGTTTTATTATTTTTCCCTCTGTACAAACAGAATTTCTAGATTTTTTTCTCGTTCACACGGACCATAGGGAGAGGTTCGTCGTCTCACGTACTAGTAAAGATGTGCTAAGCCTGGAACTTTGAACTTGCAAAACAAAACACCCAGGGGGCAAGATCTGAATATATATCATAGTTTGGTGACTCAGAAGCTTGTTTCAGGTGGAGGTAATCAGACTCGAATATGGCTCGTCTAAGAGCATCTCCACTCACTCCTAGAACACCGATCCCTGGGCGAAAATTAGGTCTGGACGCTAAAATTCGGTCCAATCGTATTTCTAGGAACCTGTTTTCGTCTGGATTTGGACCAACTTTGGTCCGTATTTTCCATGTCATTCCAAGTATCCTAGAAACGCCCTGGAAATACCGTACGAAGCGAATTCGGCGAAAAAAAAGAAAGCGTCGTGCGGATCCGCCCAGTCAGCGACGGAAGTCGAGCCATCATCATCCTTCCGCCTCTGAACCCCGCGGAGTACCGCCAGACAATAACTGCGCCACGCGTCCCCATAATTCCACGCCACCGCCGCCTCCTCGGCTCCCACGACGGACCGACGAGCAATAGCTTCCCGCTGTCCCTCTTTTCCCGCCCTCGCCGCTACATCCCTCCCGTCCTCGCCGCCCGCCTCAGCCTATAAAAGTCGTACCCCTCGTCCGAACTCCTCACACTCTCTCACAACTCCCCAGCTCTCCCAACTCCGGCGAACCACACACTCCGGCGAACTCACCACACTCCCCCCACTTCCCCATGGCCGAGCGCTTTCCCGGCGATCCCGCGGCAGCGAACGGCTTCGACCGCCGCACGCTCCAGCCGTGGGAGGCGCGCATGCTCTACGACGCCGGCTACATGGCGCTGTCGGACACGCGGAACTCGCCGGGTTGGAAGCTTAGCGCCCGCGGCATCCCCATCCCGCCGGTGCCGACTGGCGATGAGCTCGCCAACGAGATCCAGGCCTTCATCGCGGCCATGGATGATCCCACCGCTGCCGAGAATCCCGACAACCTGCTCTACTAGGAGCCATTCTTCGCCGATCGCCGCCTCCAAGAGCTCGCCCGCCACGAGGGGCCGCTCGACACGCCGCGAAGAGCAACAACGCGGCGGGTCACCGGCGTTGGTGGAGCGCGCCAGGCCGGACGCTCGCGGTGGTGCTGCAGTACATCCATGCCGGCAACACCCCGCGTCTCAGCATCCCGCGCAGATCCACGCCGGTGTCCAGGGCAGGGCGGCACCCTCCGGCCAACTGGCTGCCGAGGAGGATGGCCAGCCTGAGCTCCTCCTCCGCCTCGTCCTCCCGCTCGCCGGGTTCCACGCTGGCGCCTTTGCCGACGCTGCGCCCAGTCAAGCGTGAGGCCGGCTCGCCGGTCCGCTCGCCTCCACGGCACGCTTGCGGGGCATCGTAATCAACGAGCTCCGCGTGCCGGCGCAGTCGCCGCCCACTGGCCGCCTTCGCCAGCCGAAGCCGGAGCCGGCCGATTGGACGGTGCCCGTCGACGAGGAAGCCTTTGCCATAAAGATGGCGATGGAGCAGTCACTTCGGGATTCGGCGCCGCAGATGTCGGTGGGCTAGCGTCGACAGACATACTCGCCTGGTCCAGGGCGGACTGGGAGAAGGAGGAGCGCCTCCGCGTCCAGCGCCGGCAGGAGCAGGCCGAGCTCTAGGCATGGTCCGGCCATGTCCTTGCCTACCAGGGTGCCCCGCTCGTCGTCCTCGACGACGACGAAGCCGGGCCCTCCCACCAGACCTGGAGGTGTGGAAAAGCCGGCTATGGGAGCTCCCGCTTGCCGCAGACGCCGAGCGACGATGACGACGACGGCAGCAAGACGACGGCATGGCCGATCCCGGCGGCTTCGGCGACAGCATCGGCGGTGGCCTTTTTTTATCAACTGACATCTTGTAAGGTCTCTTTGCTATTGGTCCTGATCCTGGTAGCAAATCAATAAGAAACTCCACATCTCTATCTGGTGGCATTCCCGGCAATTCTTCCGGAAACACATCCGGATATTCACTCACAATTGGCACACTGTCTATGCTAACCTCCTTAAGAGAATTTAGCTTACTTCCTTTTAATTCAAAGTTAGATTTGAATCTTATCCTTTTCTTTTCCGGGGTTGTGAGTGCGACAGTATGATTGGCACAGTCTAGTACTCCTTCATACTTGGTCATCCAATCCATTCCCAAAATTACATCCAGTCCTTGGGAATCTAGGATTATCAGACTCACTGGAAACTTATGCTTTCCAAACTCTATCACTAGATCACGGCATCCAAGACTTACTATCATATCTCCACCGGGAGAACTTACTTTTATTGGACACCCAATGTTTTCAGTTGGAAACCCATTTCTATCAACAAATGCTTTTTATATGAATGAATGTGATGCACCAGTATCAAAAAGAACAAGTGCTGGAATAGAATTGAGTTTGAACTTACCAGCCACTGCATCGGACTCCTCATAGATTTCTTCCACATTGATGTGGTTCACTTGTCCCTTTTGGAAAGGGTTGGGCTTGTTGGGTCCTTCAAATTTCTTTTCTGGGCATTCATTTGCATAATGCCCCACCTTCTTGCACTTGAAACTTTCAACCTGACTAAGATCCTTCTTGACAGGCTGGCTTCCACTACCACTTCCACTTCCATTGTGGTGGCTTCTGTATCCACTCTTGTGATTCTTGTACTTGTCATTGTCATGACTACGGTGATGCTTGTTGTCATGATGACGGTTGTGGTTGTGGTGGCTGTTGTACTTTCCATGCTTGTGGGATCCAGAACTCCCACTATCATCGTAATGGGAACGTTTGTGAGACGATCCCGAGCTGTGCTTGTCAGAGTTGTGTTTACTCTTCCTGCTTTCAACCTGTTTCATCTTGCTCTCCAAGATGGCATCCTTGTCACAAAGAGATTGATAGGTGGGGACATAGGCCACAGATAGCTGCAGGTTCAGTTCATCGTTCAGTCCTTCGAGGAACTTCTCTTTCCTCTTAGCATCAGTGTTAACTTCATCCGGTGCATAACGCTCCAGATTGTTGAACTCCTCAATATACTCTACCACGCCGCGGTGGCGCTGTTTCAAGTTATGAAATTCCTTCTTCTTCAAACTCATCACAACAGATGAGATGTGAGTTGTACGGAAACCATCTTCAAAGATAGCCCATGTCACATCCTCAATAGGAGTGGTGATCTGGAAGTTATCCCACCAAGTAGCTGTTGGTCCTTCCAACAAGTGTGCCGCAAACCTGACTTTCTCTTCATCAGTACAACCAACAGTTACCAAGTCCTTGTTCATTGAGCATAGCCAATCATTGGCCACCATGGGATCAGTAGTTCCTGAGAACTTTGCAGGCCTCAGTCTTAAGAATCTGGTAAGCATGTCAAAACCTGGTGGATTGTTCTGATTGTTGTTGTTGTTGTTATTGTTGTTGTTCTAATTCTGCATAAAGGTAGTCATCATCTGCATCAGCTGTGTCTGAGCTGTCATCAGCTGCTGCATCTCTAGGGTGACATTGTTGTTCGGGTTGGGGTTGGCACGTCGAGGAGGCATCTGTGGTTTTCAATAAGGATAAGAATGAGATACCCATAGATGCTTAACATGCACAATACATCACACCGACAATCATAAACGAGCATCAAAATAAAAAAAGTTCAACAACATAGACAACAAGTTTTGAAAAGTAAACACACCAATAACAAGCCATCCACATGATGGATGGTCATTGTGACTCAATAATCAAAAGCATGGTAAATGAAAGGTAAATGAGTAGTCATCACTACTCCTCTGCATCAACCTCCTCATCAACAAGTGTAAGACCTGCATTCTCCATAGCGGTCTTGTATTCCTCAACATTGGTAGTCAAGGCCTCTACTTTGGCTTTGAGAGCCCTCTTCTATGCACGAAGCCTCTCAATCACACCCTGCTGATGCTCGAGATCGAAGTCCTTGGCCTCTAGTTCTGCAGTCATGTCTTGAATCCTCTTGTTCCTATCTTGGACTCTTTTCTCTTGACTCTTGAACTTTCTATCCTGACTCTCAAACTTGGCCTCCATTTCCTTGACTATCTCATCTTGCTCCGCGAAGAGCTTGTCCTTCTCACGAAGATGCACCTGGAGTTCGTCATTGCTAAGCATGACGTTGGTCCTATCAGTATCTAGGTGCCTAAGAAGAACCTCTAAGTCCTGGAGGTATAGACGAATCGGCTCTGCCGTCTCTCTAGCAGTATCCTCGAAGTCAATAGCCTCACCATCCTCGTCACGTCTACCGAAGGCGTGGAAGTGAGTACCTCTAATCTCCCGAGAGTTTCTCCCTAGCAAACGCCCAAGTAAATCCTGCATGACTACCTATAGGCCTCTCTCCTAGTCATCATGCATAATCTTGAAGGTGATAGCCTCCGTGGCTAGCTCAGTCTGGCGTCCTGGCTGAGTAACCTTTAAGCCCCAAAGGTCCTTCCTCTCGAACTTGGTGAGGGGAAGCATCATGATGCTAGGAAGCGGAAGACTGAGCACACTAGTGAGATCAATAAGACGAGTGCCAAAACGAGTTCCCTTGAACTCTTCAGCCGTGCTAATAGTAACATTAGGCATCTATTTTATAAGATAGAGAAAAGTTAGAATCAACATCAACAGATAAACACAAGACAAGGTAGCACAAGCATATCATTTGCAAACCAAACACACAATTCATGGCATACATAAATACATTACAAGCATCCAAGGTTCAACATAACTTAGACAAAAAAAAATTGGAAATAAAATGATAAGTGTGGTGGTCCAACTAACGGAGTACGTTACAACTCTCACTCACTAAAAAAATGGCTATCAAAGCATCCTTAGTAGCTATCTGCCTATCTTGTTCACAAGATTCCCAAATCAAGTCTATGATGTCTTACCTTAGTTGTTGGTTGATAGTTTCGAACTCTTGGGTATGCTTCTTTTCTTCCCTAAGGTCATTTTGGGTGTTGAGCATTCTGCACTTGAGTCTTTCACCAAGCTCTTTAATGGCCTTCCAAGCTGCATCCCTTGCTGAATCAAAGAATGTGGTGTACATCACTGAGTTGGTGACCATGCAGAATCCTGATTCTTTGTGGTTGTCTTCCTTGTTTTTGTGCAAGTGAAGTTGCACCCACCAATATTCTTCTCCTTCATCCATCACAGGGAAACCTTTGTACACAGCTGCACCATGTATCCCCATTGTAACCATAAGGTTCTTGAGGGCCTTTGGAAATTCAGTCTCACACTCTAGGGTCATGGTCATGAGTGGTCCCTTCCTTACAGCTTTGTTGATGGAGTTCATCTACAAATAGAGATGAGAAAGAAGAATAAGAAAAGTTTACGAGAAGAAAAAGACAAGTGTGGAAATTGTTGAAATTTTTTCCTTAGTGGTTTCTAATCCAATCCTAGGGTCATAATCCTACAGGAAACACAGTGCTCTGATACCATCTGTAAGATCCCTCCTTTATAAAGGCAAGGATCCCTGTGATTGCAATGTTAGTCCCTGGATCAATGCTAGCATCCACAGTTTAAGATGAAGTACACAGATACAAAGGCCACTATTACATATCATTCCAGAGACAACATAGTCTTTTACAACTCCATGGCCACAGGCCTAGTACAAGAGTTCATATATAGAATAACATAAATAAGTCTTCATCTTCATGTGCCATAGGCAAGCATGTTGAGTGTAGACTCATAACCCCTAATCATTATCAGAATAACCTGCAACATCACAAGTTGCAGCCACAGTGGGTCAATACATTGGAATAGTATTGGCAAGTGATACCTTAGTAGAATATTGGCATCTAGATACTACATGCACTTGGCTAAGTGTAGCTTAGGCTTGCTTTTCTCAAAATAGGTTTTACCTATCAGTTGAAAACACTAAGTTTTACTTTGACAAAACTTTCCCAAGGAATCACCAATAGACATTGGTGAACCTTCACCCTTGTTCAACCACAAGTTTTATCTTAGAAATTGGGATGAGGAGATTCTTGATAGCTTCCATGTATTGATGCTCAAGTTGTCCAATACCAGGGACATGGCTAAGTACTTAGATTCTTCCATCTGCAGAGGTTGTGCACTTTCCCCACAAGACTTGATTTTCACCAAGACAGGACCTTTCAGAAGCCTTCCCTTAGACCAAATGGACGTGCTCCAAACCTATCATCCCACTACCACCAACTGTCCAAATGGCTAAGTTATTGCAACCTATATGATCCAGGCAGAGCCCGTAATGCCATGTGGCTGCACTAGAAGCTTCTTAACATATGGCATCTCAAATCCCTTTGTTCCTGGGTGGCTTTCCACAAGTGAGATACACAAGGTAAACCATATAAATGGGCCTTCTGTAACCACTCAACACGAACCATTCTTTCCATTCCACCCAGGTGTTTCATTCACTTAGTTGTTTTATTAAGCAAAAACACAAGTCCAAGACTTAGAAATATTTCACATAGCATGAATATAATCACCCCTTGTTTGCTAGTAGTTAGGCTAAGCATGGCAATAGTAAGCATCTTAACTTAGAGGAAATTCTAATAATTCTACAACTACTAGGATTTCCCAAGCATAGCATATAGATCAAAATATTCATGCAAGTCCTATACAAAATATTTCTAAAGCATAGGTAAAAATATAGGGATAAAATCATGAAGCACCACTTTCCTTGGTAGTTTGGGGACTACCAACACAATTCACAACCACAATCACTATTTGCACCAAAATCTACACATAAAATAATGGCACCAAAATCACATATCAAAATATACAAACAAAAATATATGAATGCATGCAAATGCCATGTGATGATTTTCTACAACAAACAAGATAAGTATACAGTACTTAATCATAAACAAGTCCAAAACACACCAAATAAACTTTATTTGATCCTCAATTCATTTTTCAAATAATTACTATACTCAAAATAAGCCTACAAATGTTTCTGTAAAAACAACCATTTTTATAGAGGCAAAACATTAAACACACTCCATAAACAGATAGGATTTTCTCTCCTGATTCCAATGATATAAAGTTTTCAAAATTTGAACGTGGGAATCAAAAGTTATAAATTTTATAAGTTTGAATCACAAATAGATCTAAATTCAGATTTTAAAACAAAGAGCTAGCCACGCGGCAGCGTCTGATTGGCGGATACCGATTCGCACGGATCGATCGATGCGGGCCATAGGATTTAAGTGACACTGTGTGGCATCCCGCAAAAACCACTATTAGAAAATCGCTCAATTGTTTACTACTTTGTGCATCATCATGACATCATGCATAAATTTCGCATAAAACTATTTTCAAAAGGCCCTATTTTTATTTTCTACAAATAGCCTCTCTATTTCAATGTCAAACCCCGGACTTGTCCGAAGTATTTTGTTTGTCTAAAAACCTATTTGAAAATGTTTTATTTTAAAAGAAAATAAATAAGATAAAAAAAACCTATTTTCTCGAGGGAGGCAGCCGTAGGCCAGGCCCAAAAGCCCAGCCCGCAGTCACCTACCACCCCTCTATTCCTAAACCCTAAAACATGAAACCCTAACCCTAGACCCTTGCCGCCGCCAGTCCCTTGTCTCCCAACCACCAACCCCACAGCGAGCCTTGTACCCAGCGTGGTCGCTTCCCTGGCACTCAGCCACACCACGCACATTCGCGGCAAGCACCATGCACACAGGGAACGCAGCAACACACCAACCCACCCCGTCACGTCTTCCTACCCGAGCCACTCGACCCCGCTCCCCTGTCCTGTTCTCGGGCCGACCCATCTCTCTCCCCCTTTCCCCAACCTCCGCCGCCGCCATGTGGCCTCGTCGCCAGGGCTCACCTCCCCTCCCGCCGCCAAGCTGCTGAGCAGGCCGCGCCTCCCTCTCCCCCCCGCTCGTCTCGCCCCTCTCGCCTCCTTCCAGAGAGCCACCGCCACCGGCTTCACCTTCCTTCCCCTTGAGATCCTGTTGGCAGCGCGCCTCATCTCCTCCTCTCGAACTCCCCTCAAGCCTCTCTCCTTCGTTGTCCTCTGCCTCGCCAACACAGTGCCCGCATGATGCCACCGAGGGCCGTCTTCCCCGCGACCGGCAGTGCCTCGCCTGCTCCACCTAGCGCCTCTCACTCGATCCCCCCTCCTCGTTCTGCAATCGGCAGCAGGTGCCAAGCACGTATGCGACCTACCGCCGTTCTGCAGCGCTGTTTCTCGCCCCGCGACCGGCCCTCGTCCACCCCGACCTGGCAACTTCTAGTACCTGCCTTGGCCGAGCCGCCCTGCTGCCGCCTCTACCCCGACACGCTGCAGCGTCGGCCCCTCTTCCGGCCTCCCTGTGCTCATTCGCGGCCCGTTCCCCCGCCTCCCTTTGGCCACGTCCGCTTCCGCTCGCTTCTCCCCCCGCGTCGGTCATCGGGCCCGTCCATGTGCGCGTCCGTCCCAGCGACCTCGTTACTCCAAAGTGGTTTCTTCCTACATAGTATCTAAGCCTGAAACTCCTGTGTTGTGGTTGTTCCTGTCAGTTGAGTAGATCAATGAAGCTAAGGTGTAAATCGGGTCTTCCCCAAACCGTGTGTGTCCCTAGTTGGACATGTGTGCCGGCGTGACCTCTCCACCGCGACACTGTTCAAGTGCTTCTCCTCGCGAGCCAAGCCTATGTTGACAACAAGATCTTTCCGGCTACCACTCCTCGGTAATATGTTATGAGACCGTCCGACACCGAGATTCTGTGCCGTACGAAGACCGAAGCTGGACGTCAAGGACTTCTTCATGAAAAACCGAAGATCAATCATGGACCCTCGAAGCCGAACCACAAGTTCTCCTTCCCGGACGCCATGACCTTCTTCCCGGATCTGATGCCAGAGAAACCGGATGCCCAGGTCGACGACTCGGGTACGCCAAGTACTTCCTCGAGGACGCCAAGTTCGTCACCCTGAATGCCAAGACCGACTCGGTGGCGCGGACCCGACAAGATCTTCGCAACGACAAGATCGACACCGACCAGGGCGAATCCGATGTGCCCCCGGCGCCAACCAAGTTCTCCTTCTCGGATGCGACAAGTTCGACCTCCGTTATCCGAGAACGATCCCGCCGAGACCGACCCTCCCGAAGATCCGAAACCCTGAGACCAACCCCGAACCCTCATCGAACCCCAAGTTCGCCGAACCCAGATGTGTGACCTCTTTGCCGGAACCCTATTTTATCAATGATATATCTGATGCATATTAAATTGTTCATGCATGCATACTTGTCTGTGGTTTGGGGGCCTTATGCCGATTCACCTAAATTAAATATGGGGCCCACATGCGGGCAAATCTAGTCTTATATTGGCCTCATTTAAATTTGTGTAGCGAACCGGTGCTATCTTTTGCCATGTTAAGACAACATTTAAATGGCGGGTATCTAAACAACATGAACCTATTATTTAATTGTCGGGACCCCGGTTCTGCTTAATATGACCTAATTGCATCGCAGCTTTGCCATGTCATACATCATACATGCATCATGCCCGATCTTTTGCCGTAGTATTAAATAGTGCATCCGGTGTTTATTCTAGTGTTTTGGTTCTTCGCGGATAAGGCCGTTGAGTTGATGCGAGTGTCGCCCCGATCTTCGGTTGAACCTTCGGCAATGTTTTCAGGCGAGCATCTCTCCCTTTCTACCTATCTTACTTTTATAGTATTTATTCCCTCCTGTTGATCTATTGCTATCTGTGTTGCGATGCTCTAGTTTTTGTACCCGTGATATCCCTTGCAGCCTTATACTGCCTTGGACACCTCCTATTACCTGTTGTTTGGTAGATAGTTGGACCTGCGCGTCGTAGTTGCTTGCTCAAGTGCTGTTGCGTGTCGTCAAGTACCACAGTTGTTGGAGTATTGCCGTGTGTTTATTGTTGGAGATGATCAAGACTTTAATTACTGTTTAACAACTAAAATTGAAGTAGGTAAATGCAGAGGCACAGGTGGGCATTAGATGTTATTTGGTTGTTAACCGTCCACTTCTGTCCCGTAGGACCCCGAGTTCTTGACACATGTTCCGAGATCGAGCGCGCTAACCACGGGTGGGGAGATATGGGCCCCCCATCGATTAGTACCTGATTTCAAAGTATTGTACTGGGGGCCACAAACTAGTTTGAGGTTTTATTTACTATCATGTACTTATGCCATGCTTTACTGCTTTATTTAAATTGTGCGATGGATAGCACCTGTCTTTATTTAGGATCGGGACACGATTTCGCGGTGTCGACAAGCCCAGTTTTGGGTTCCCAGTCGTTCACAGCCGTCTACCCAAACCCTGAGTCCGTCTCGGAGACCGGCCGACTTTGTTGCGGGTGTACTTAGTGGGGTGGCCCCCGTGCTTGATTTGGGTCTAGGAAACGTCATGACTTAGGCCCCGCCGACATACCGATGGGTGTATGTTAACTGATCTGGCAAAAAGGGTCGAAGTGCTTGTGGAACTTTGGTGCACCCCTGCAGGGTTAAATCTTTTCGAGAAGCCGTGTCCGCGGTTATGGACGACTTGGAGCACAGTGCTTGATCATAGACAACTATAACTAAAGTTTACTATTATAATTTGACTTGTATCTGATATGACTAGTAATCAGCTTCACTGTAACGGAATGGCTAAATAAAAGTACCAACAACTGCTGGGTTTGGGATATATCATGCTTATTATATCTGACTAGTAAGTGCTGCAACTACAACGGAATGGTTAACTAAAGGTGCCCAATGCTTATTATATCAGAATGACTATCTATACCTGACTAGTAATTGCTGCAACGATAACTGTATAAATAAAACTGCCAACTGTGTGTGTTCCTCGGTTGACTTTCTCGGTTGGTATCGAGGGGGAATATCAGGATGGGTTTGTTTGGTGGTAACATCAGGTTGGTTTCGAATAGGTCTATCTTACCCCTCTCTGATAGCCGACAGTTATATCGAGTCTCTATAGGTTGTTTAGTGCATGCTGCGCTGCCGCTCAGTCCACCATACCTATATAGGCGAGGACCGCCGAATTCTAGCCTCGCCGTGTACTGGCCTCAGTACTGACGCTCCTCTTTTTCTTTGCCCTTTGTCGGCACCCCTTTTGTTTTAGCAGGTTTTGAGATCGACGTCGTTAGCAGGGTTACCCTTCCAGCTTGGCCTGGGCAGGGTTATGGACGCCATTGGTTTTTCTTCAGGGCTCTTAGCCCCATTTGCATCTTGTCCGTAGTCGGACGCTCTATCATTTTCCAGGTGATTTGGATCTTTGTATATTATATCTGTATTCTTGACTCATTGAGTCGCTGCTGTATATATATCTGTTCTATAGGTCCCATCGAGGACTGTTGTGTAATGTTATTACTTCGTTTTCCACCCGCACGAAAGTGCCTGGTGGGCACCTTTGAATCGTTTCTATGCGGGTTTGGCGGGAATCGCTGAAACTTGCATAGGGTCGATTCTGAGGGTGTTCTGAGTGGTATCGAGCTCGTGATTGCGATACCCCACAAGTCCAGCCTGTAGGATAACCCAGCTAACGGCCGAAGTAGAGTGTCAAAACTATTTTTGCAAAAATCGGTTGGATAGATCTGGTTAGGTCTGCTTTTACTCCTTACCCCTCTGCTATTCTCCTCTTACCTCTACGTGTTTTGAATCCGCTCTCTTCTTTCTCTTCGAGTCCAGGATTTCTCGTGATTGGGTTCCGTTGTACCTTCAGGGTTTCGCTTCCTCCTTTGATAACGGTGTTCTACCATCCGGTGTTCATGCTGTCTGAGGAATCCGTTTACTGTGGTACCATTCTTTGTTCCTTGTTTGTGCCTTACGGTGGTTTCCGACGCGACGACAACATCCACGCCAGATCCGATGCAGAGTCTGCATCACTCCTTTGTTTCCGAACCTCGATTGTCGAGATCTTCAGTCTGATTTCGAGAATGGTTGCACGCTTTTCTACTGATTGTGCGGAGTAATAGTTTGGGTGCGTGATGGATTGGCCCCCATGCCGACTACTCACTCTATTCACTTGTGTACATTGAAGTGGATGAGAATGCATCGGTTCTCTCTTTCCATCGAAGCTAGAGGTGGCTTTATTTGTTGATACCTCTACCTTCGACCTTTTGTTCCCGGAGTGTTCCCTCGACGATCACGGACAACGACCTCTTGTTAGTGGTGTCGCGAGGATCTACACGAAGCGAGAAGACGCAGGTCGCCGACCTTCCTTCCGGTACCATGACACTACTAGGAAAATGGTCGTCTGTGGCGCACCTAAAAGGCCCATCCGTGGCGCACCTGTAGTGCGCCACGGGCCTTGCGCTACGGCTATCTCTCAGCCGTGGCGCACTGCCTAGTGCGCCACGGTTGTGTAGATCTCGGCGGTCGGCGCCTCCTAGTGCGCCACAGAAGTTTGGCGTGGTGCGCTACCCCTTGGATCTTCTGTGGCGCACTACCTAGTGCGCCACTAAACATCCATGGTGCGCTTTAGGTGTAGTGCGCCACGAGGTAGACCATGTGCGCCATGATGTATTTTTGTTTTTTTTCCAAGCCAGATTATATGCAATACAAATTATATACAATATTACACACAGATACAGGATATACAATTATATATATAAATACTCAATATGAAAAACAAGATTGAAACAAATACATATAGATAAGTCTCATACATGAATACATAGTCCAAGTTACATTGTTTTGATCATGTTACAAAGTAGTAGTTGGTGACATGCGAATACATGTGTCGATCGAACAAGTTAGAGCTCAAGCTCGCTTAGACATCTAAACTAGCTAGCTAGACACAAACGCGGATAAATAACCAAAGAAGATAAGCATGATCACCGCGCGACGAAGGTGTAGGTCTTCATCCGGTTCCTTGTCCTAACTCCCGCTAGATAGCGTGTATCTATCTTCCGCCTCCGCCATAGTGTTGTACCCTTTGTAGCTATTGTCACGAAACGGTGCACCTGTCTCCGGCAGTCTTCCCAATCATCGTAGACTCCGGGAACCCGTCCCTTGTACACGACGTACCACGTCATCTACAAGTTGACAATAATAACTAACCGGTGATTGAAAAAACATGAATAATTAAAGTCGCATATGAAGATACACTTATAGAAAGTACTCTTAAATAAAAAAGAGCAAACTCGAAAAGAATGCCTCATATATAACTAGCTAGGTCGTTGGACACAGGAATTGCTTATGGCGGGACTGTTAGCCAAGTAGGATGCACAATTCCTGGACTTGTGCATATCACAAGGCTAACAATCCCATCATAGCACATTCACATATATATTGTGCCACGACATTTCAATCATCGGCATATTCTCGAAAAAGACAAAAATAACTCGAAAAGCATGCCTCATATATAACTAGCTAGGTCGTTGGACACAGGAATTGCTTATGACGGGACTGTTAGCCAAGTAGGATGCACAATTCCTGGACTTGTGCATATCACAAGGCTAACAATCCCGTCATAGCACATTCACATATATATTGTGCCACGACATTTCAATCATCGGCATATTCTCAAAAGACAAAAATAACTCGAAAAGCATGCCTCATATATAACTAGCTAGGTCGTTGGACAGGAATTGCTTATGACGGACTGTCACCAAGTAGGATGCACAATTCACGGACTTGAGCATATCACAAGGCTAACAATCCCGTCATAGCACATTCACATATATATTGTGCCGACATTTCAATCATCGGCATATTCTCGAAAAGACAAAATAACTCAAAAGCATGCCTCATATATAACTAGCTAGGTCGTTGGACACGAATTGCTTATGACGGACGCTAGCCAAGTAGGATGCACAATTCACGGACTTGTGCATATCACAAGGCTAACAATCCCGTCATAGCACATTCACATATATATTGTGCCACGACATTTCAATCATCGGCATATTCTAAAAAGACAAAATAACTCAAAAGCATGCCTCATATATAACTAGCTAGGTCGTTGGACACAGGAATTGCTTATGACGGGACCGTTAGCCAAGTAGGATGCACAATTCACGGACTTGTGCATATCACAAGGCTAACAATCCGTCATAGCACATTCACATATATATTGTGCCACGACATTTCAATCATCGGCATATTCTAAAAAGACAAAATAACTCGAAAAGCATGCCTCATATATAACTAGCTAGGTCGTTGGACACAGAATTGCTTATGACGGGACCGTTAGCCAAGTAGGATGCACAATTCACGGACTTGTGCATATCACAAGGCTAACAATCCGTAGCACACATTCACATATATATTGTTCCACGACATTTCAATCATCGGCATATTCTCGAAAAAGACAAAAATAACTCGAAAAGCATGCCTCATATATAACTAGCTAGGTCGTTGGACACAGGAATTGCTTATGACGGGATTGTCAGCCAAGTAGGATGCACAATTCCTGGACTTGTGCATATCACAAGGCTGACAATCCCGTCATAGCACATTCACATATATATTGTGCCACGACATTTCAATCATCGGCATGTTCTCGAAAAAGACAAAAATAACTCACACTTGTCGTCCGAGAACCAAAGAGTAAGCAAAAAAACCAAAGAGTAAGCAAAAAAACCAAGCATTGATTGATATATAATAATAATAAGCAAAATAAGTAGCGGTGATTCATAAACCTAATAAGATAAGTACACTTGTCGTCCACACACACACACAAAGGTCATCTATAGTTTGCAACTACAACTAGGCCAACATCAAGCCTTACGGCTCGGCTTAGGAACGGAGGCATACGCCTCGTCATGAACTTCCTATAGTCACCTGCATCTCTAGGCGATCTTCTATGTCACGGTTATTCGGGATATTTCCTCCGTAGAAAATCCCCGAAGTCATGACATCACGAAGATGATTGCCCCAAATCGCCTTTGGATGCGATACATCTCTTGTCTAATATCCGAATCATTGATCTTGGCCTTTGCTTCGGCCCACTGTTTGAGATGATCTGGCAGCGTAGAATTCTGTTGGTCAAGTAGGAACGCCCTCATGTGATGGAGTGCGTAGTAGGCTTCCTTCTTACTGTTTTCCGGCTGCTTCACGCAGGGGAACTCTGTTACGTGGTTGAAGACGTGCCTGCCGAACTTGACCTTCTTACGCACGAAGCTGGTGCCTTCCGTCGAGGCAAAGCCAGTGAGAGCATCATCCAGAACTTCCTTGATCTTGTCGTAGTTTTTCTTCTTTTCTAGACTCCCCGAGTCGAAATACGTGGCGTGGGAATGCTTCGGCGATAAGGAGATGAGCGCGGTGTTCATCTCTGCAAAAATTCAAATGGAATGTGTTGAAAAAGAATGATGATGATCTAATAAAGCCAATCGACGGTGGTGGCGATGAATAACGACTTACTCGGAAAGTAAGGCACGAGAATGTATTCCTTTGTCTTGTTCGCCACGAGGATTCTTTTTTTACGAGGCCACGATCGTCGTTTGGCGGAGAACCCAAGCAGCCACACGCATGTAGTAGGGGTCCACTATAGCGATGCTCGGTGTGTTCTCTCTAATGATCTGCATGGCCAGGCTGAGAGAAAAGAGACGGACCATGGTATAGTGCAGCGGGTATAGGTGGAACATATTGAAGATGTCCTCGAACCGCAGGAAGAACAGATCCACAGGGGCATTGTCGACGAAGCCCAAGCCTGGTGGCACCTTAACCACGAATACCGGGTGCGAGGGATCTTTCTCCGATAGAAGGCGTCTCTCTATCGTCAGCACGCCGTCATGCACACTCTGCAGTTCCGAACTGGCGAGCTTCCGCAAATTCTTAGGTAGCATGGGCTCACCCGCCACATGAATCCTCCACATAATACCCTCGGGTCTTGGTGGCCCGTCCCGAAACCTGATCGGATTCGCAGTTGTTGACGCCACCGGCTGGCTCGAGCTGCTAGATTTTCTTTTCCTGCCCTTTTTTCCTTTTGGAGAGCGGGCAGACATCTGAGCACCGCCCTATGTAGTGTGTCAGGGCTTAGAATAAAGGGCCGGTTGGTTGTATCAGCTGGCTCTGTAAAGGCGCAAGCTGGAGGCGTCTCCTGAGAACCAAACAGACGCTTGGTGATAGTGGCTTTCTTTGTGGGGCCACCAGCTAGGTCTTCTTCGTTGCCAAACTGAGTGCTGAAGAAGTGATCATTCCAGTCTTCGAAGTCCTCGGCCGGATCTGCGCCATGTGCATATCATCAACATGATCATCGACCCACCGCGGAGGTGACGGCGAGGCGGTAGGGGCCTTGCCACCGCTTGTCGCCGCACGACAGCGATCGTTGTTATGTGGCGTGATGGCCCCCGCCGTCCCCAAACGGATCATGCTCTTTGGCCATAGCAAGAACAAGCCGAAGCAACTTCTGAGGACATATGGCTCTTCTTCATCCGCTCCTGGGGGTTGAATGGGAGGTTCAGGTCGCCGCAGCCCCTTAGCACCGACTAATTTTAACCTGTGCACGCTATCCGCATCGGCTTTGAGTGGAACGTCGCTGCAAGGGTTGAACGATGGTACCCTTGGCAACATCCTCAGCTCGTTCACGTAGCACAAGAGAGTGCAAGGAACATCCGTCTGCGGAAAACATGTACGGCGTCGTCAGAGCGAGATGCCACAAGAGTAATATATAGATGGCATGAAAGGCTGTAATTAAAGCAATTTGTTTACCGTGATGGCGTCGAGATCGGCTAATGTCGACGCACCGCATACGGCGTTTGGCGTGCAAGAGACGGAAGGGCTGCTTGATAGCGCGGTGCTGGCCGCCGGTGTATTCTCCCTACCGACGGGTGCTTGGAGCTCCGGTGCCGCCGCGACGATGGCAGGGGGGGCACCAACATGTACTCCGGCGCCGCGGTGATGGCAGGGGGAGTCACCAACACTTGCGGCGCCGCGGTGCTAGCGGGCGGAGTCACGAACACGTAGTTCGCCTGATTCGTCGGCGCCGCGTTGTTCGAGTGGCTGCTGACCATGCTTGGAATCGGGCACGGACCTACTCGACCACCCGCACTCCAGTTCGCTATTGACTCCACCAAGGTAGGCAGGAAGGACGTAAGGGTGATTGCCAGGTTGTCTTGGACGATCTGCGGGATCCGCGCCACTTGTGCCTTAAGTTCTTGAACCTCTCTGTTTTCCTCCTCGCTCCTTCCCGACGGCACCACATGCGTCCCCGGCGGTGGACCAAAATGATCCACCCAATTCTTACCCCCGAGGCCGGCGGATGGCCACCGACGACGGCTTCGTAATCGGCTCTATTTTCTTTGCCCGGTTCATCGCCTGTTAAAGGGTTATCCCACCGGTGGTCGCGTCGACCCACAGGATGAGGAACCACAGGATCCATGACTAGCAACAATTTCCTCCTCCCCGGAAGAAGTGAATCATTTAGATCATCGATTAGATTGCAATCGTGTTGATCACCGTAATTAGATTATACTTACCACAATTTCTCGAATTCCTTCACCGCAGGATCCGGTGAGTTGTTTGGTTTTGGGTCCACATGGTAGCGGCCTCGATGAAGTTTCGAACCTGCGGTTCGAATTTAGCAAAGGGTTTTCTATCCCTTGGATCTATACTCTTCGTCCTCCTTATTCCATTTGGCCTCCGCGGTTCAGTATCCACCAGATCCGAGATGGTGATGACCTATATTCATCGCTGCGCGCTTTCCCCGATTACTATTGGCGGGCTCTTCGGATTCACACCTCTCCTTGAACTCCCGGAACTGATCTTCGGTGATCTGCGGGTCAATCTTCTGGATCTCCTCGAGACTTTTGCCTTCTTTATAGATCTTCTTCTTTATCCGGGTTCTCCAGCTGGCCAGGGTGGTGCTCATCTTTGTGAGGGCGGATTTGTTTACTTCGTTCCCATGATAATTTGTGTTCTGATACTTAGCGGGGAGCTTGTATCTTGCGTGCAGCTTCTCGAAGAGGAGTGTGCGCAAGTGGCCATTATCTTTATGCCGGAGATTCTCGGTGTTGATCGAGATGGTTGTCCGGGTGATCGCCGCCACTTGCCCACCGTACCCTTTGACGACAAGGGCGGGCTCCAAAGGAACCCCTGATGGGCTCACTTCGGTAATTTCCTCCCTGACCGTGCCGACCGTGTTCGGGCGCCGGTCCTTCGGCTTCTTCCTCCGCGTCTTCCATCTCATCATCCTCGCTCTCCGAAGGATGGTATTCTTCATCGTCTTCTAGACGCTGGGCCGCCTCCCAGAATGTCAATTGTTTATTCGGAGGTCTGAGTTCTCCTTCAGCGCTGATGCGCTTAGAACATCCAGCCTCGTCGTTGTCACACATCTTTGCACTAATAAAAACAAATAATTGGTTAAATGCACGGAAAAATCCGGCATGACCTTTGCTAATTTTCTTAAACTAGAGTGCCCGATTTACGCGAAGCGGAAGTTAATCAACATTCCGGCAAAAATCGGGAATCATTTCATACAAGAACCTGCATTCAAAAAGAACAAGTTCCATTCCTGGTTTTCCATAAGGACCAAACCACAGAAGCAACACCTACTGCTACCAAACTAAAAGGCACACTTGTTGGGCAATGACTGTAGATTATGAATAAAAGGAAACATAAAAGCAAAAGGTCCTTAAATTTGGCATTCCATCCCTGGATCCATCTATCTATTCCTTGGCCACTCAGCGAATGCAAAATGTAAAGCAGATATTTCTCAGAACTTGCTAATAGATTTTTAAGTCCAAAGAAAGAAGTTACCATCTGAACCAAAAGGTACTCAAACAACATTAGTGCCTAAACTGTGCTGGCATTCATATATAAAATTTTCAGCAGTTTCATAAACCAAGGAAATTAAGTTCAGAACATAACAAAGCGAAAGTGCCTTCAAATCAGGTAAGTAACCAATGTTCTATGAATTGTTAAATTTATTTCATCAGAAAAAGAGAAGTGGCACTGACAAAAAAAAGGATAGATGGAGGTGCTTGAGTACCACTGCCCAACAGAACCTTAGGTACAGTAATAGATCTCCCTTGCAAAAAAAAAGAAAATCAAATTGTTTAGCCAATGCCACTCCTTGTACTACAGCTATGGCCTCACGAGAAGTGTGAAGGCACAGGATGGAAGATAGGCCTCACTACTGAACATGAAGCCGTCTCAATTTTTCTGTGAAAACCAGTTGTTAAATTTGATGTAGATGCTGCATTATGTACTGAAACTAACGAGGATGGTACAAACTTTGAGGTCCTATTTCTGTCCAAAATGTGTACAGTATGTGTCACAGTTTAAAGCACCATCTTGAAAACTTACATGACAAATATGACAAACCTTATCTTCAATTCTCAATTTTTCAAGATAACCCATATGGCCATTTGCTAGTTTTTACTGATAACCTTTATAGTTTAGATTTTCTTTTGCCATGTGAATAATTCAATGTGAGCGGTAGCTAGGCAAAATGTAGCAGTGAAATGTTGAACTAAAGAGTTAGAGCAATTTTCCCAAATTAGAGAACTCCTACCCATGTACCCACACATTAATATTTCTATCAAATAAAATCAAGGAAAATGACTCCTAAAGTAATATGCCTAAGTCTTGGTCTAATTCGTTCGCCAGTTTCTGCATCTTCTTCAGTAAAATTATGTACTGAACCCTAACCATGGCCTGCAGAGAGAGGGGAGAGAGAGGGAGAGAGGGAGAGAGGGAGAGAGGGAGAGAGGCGCTCACCTCGGGCGAACGACGGAGTGCGAGGACGGAGTGCGACGACGGAGTGCGACGATGGCGGCCTCCACCTCCTGAGACGCGGCGGCTGCCCCTCCTCGGACACGGGCCTCCTCCTGAGACGCGGGCCTCCTCCTGAGACGCGGGGAGCCCTCCTCCTCCTTAGACGCGGCGGCGGATCGAGAGCGGCGCAGATCGTGCTCGATTGGGCAATGAGAGATGGAGAGATGGGGATGAGAGAGGGGGTCGGCGCGTGTGTATAAATCCACTTAGGCGAGAAGTGGCGGGACGGAAGAAGAAGAGGAGGCACGCTGTTATAACTAAAGGGCCTTTAGTCGGTTCGTGGCTCCAAAGGACTAAAGGTTCATATCCGGTTGGAGCCACCAACGGGACCTATAATCCAATTTTCAACGGTGAAGGCGCACATGGGGCTTTTCGTCCGGTTGGTGGCTCCAACCGGACGTATTCCATTTTCAAAATTTTTCATTATTTTCTCTCGTTCCCTTTATTTTTATTTTTTATTTTGGGGTTTAAATTTGTAATGTTTTTAAATGATAATTACTTTGAAATTTAGAAAAACTTTAAACATAAAAAGTGTTTGGATTTGAATAACTAATTGAAACCATTTTCATTTTGCAAAATAATTAATGTAACCATTTAAACTACGAACCATTTAAAATTAATAATGAAATAACTTATATTTTTTAAATATTAATTTGGAATTTAGAAAAACTTTAAACATAAGAAGTGTATGGATTTGAATAAATAATCCAAAACCAATTTATATTTTTAAAAAATAATTAATGTAACCATTTAAAATTAATTAACTTATATTTTTGCATATTAATTTGGAATTTAGAAAAACTTTAAACATAAAAAGTGTTTGGATTTGAATAAATAATTCAAAACCATTTTGTGAAGGTTTTTTCGAAACATGATCAATATACCAATTTTTTGTTTTGATTTTAAAAACACTTTTAAATATTCCAAAAAATGCCCAAAAGTGGTGATATATGCCATAGAAGTTTTCTTTTGATTTTAAAATACTTTTAAATATTCCAAAAATGCCCAAAAGTAATAATATTCCAAAAATGCCCAAAAATATGATTTAAAGTATAACTAAATTTCATAATACTTTGTTCATGAATATTACAATCCTTTTTTGACCACGCGTTTACAATATTTTTGAGCTAGCGTTTACAATCTTTTTCCCTTCTTTGTCGCGGTTGAATAATTTAGCCCAAGACTTTAATGTTTCTTCTTTCAACGGGCTACCTTTTTTGGGTAGGGTTGTCCTTTTCTTCTTGTGATGTATGTTCTTTGCATCGTAGTCGTCGTCATCTTCAATCTTTGGATCGCTGCATCGGGTGAAGTCTTGCTCGTTGGCGACTCCATCCATTCCGATGATGTTTCTTTTCCTCTCCTCACGACAACACGGCTAGGCTTTGTCGGTCGGTAATGAAAAACATTGGTCCACTTTGGTAGCCGCATACACGGTTCATTTTTCGCGCCACGTTTGCACCGCGGCCTTGGATTTGGCTGCCGGTATAACCATGGTTGTGAAATACCGGTCTTCTCTTCGACGCTCTTTGCCCATCGACACGGAACATCGGCACCTTTTATCCACGTGAGTCGAGCTCCCGGATCTCCTCGATTCTTAGTAGAATCTTTCCTTCACGTTGTCATCGGTGTAGAATTCGACGTTACGCTGAGTTCGATAATCACACTTGTTGTCCTTTTCCTCCGTGTAGAATGTGTAGCCGTTGATATCATACGCGATAGGTCACCAGGTTTTGCATCGGTCCCTCGACAAGGTGAATATGATCTTTCCGTGTCGAAGAATGCGAGCGGGATTATCAAGGAGCGTCCGCCTAAACCAACGCGTGAAATCTGAGTTGTGCTCTTTGATTATTTCTCCTGCGTCCTCTGTATGCCCCGGCCAACGTATTTCTTCTCGATTAACCTTTTGTGCTTGCACCAAGGATCGACCAGTTCTAAATGCTGTAGCGCGACGAGGTTTGCTCGATCAAAGTCCGCTGGCCGAAAATCGAAGTCGCATGCGATGCGACGACCCTCTCGGTGACCAGATCCGTCGAGCTTGCCAAGGTGTCTGTTGACGGGAAGACCGACAGGGTTCTCGATGTCTAGATAATTCGTGCAGAAAGAGATGCACTCTTCGGCCAGAAAGCCCTTGGCTATGCTTCCATCTGACGGACCTATGCGAACGTATCCTTTGATGTGTCCGTTCATCCTTTCGAACGCCATCATGCTGCGGAGAAACATCGGCCCGAGTTGTACGATGTCCTCCACGACATGGACCAGCAGATGCACCATAATGTCGAAGAATGCAGGTGGGAAGTAGACCTCAAGCTCACATAGTATCACCACGATCTCCTCCTGTATCCTTCCGAGCTGATTCAAGCCAATCGACTTCCTAGAGATGACGCCGAAAAACTTGCATAGGCCAAATAACGTTTCACGGACGTGCTCGTCCATTATCCCTCTTAGTGCGACGGAAGTACTGCGTCATTAGCACGCACACCGTGAGACTTCATGCCAGAACCTCGCTTCGCCTCGTCTAGGTATCTCGCTTATCTTGCCAGCGTGGCCGTAAGGAAATTTGACTCCTAGAAGGCACTTGAAAACTGTTTGATCTCATCACGGCTTAGAGTGAAGCAAGAAGGAGGGCAGTAATATTCGTTCTTCTTGAACTTTTTACCCTTCCGACGACCTTGTGTCTCCGACTCATGATCATCGTCATCTTCACGATCATCGTGAGTAGTCGTCCTCCGTGAAGCTCCTTCCGGATACCCAAGCATATCAGGTCGTGCCTTGCTTTCGGACCATCTTTCGTCCTATCTGGCATGTTGATTATGGTGGCGACCAGACTCGCACACGTTTTTCGTGATATGCATGATGTCGAGGCTATGAGGCGTGCGGAGAAACTTCCAGTATGGCAACTCCCAGAAAACAGACCTTGTTTTCCATACCTTCATCAGCGGCTTGTCTTGTTGCTGCCTCTTTCGCTTCTTTCCAGGCTTAGGACAATCTTTCCAGTTTTTCAGCAACTCTTCCACTTCTTCGCTGCTCCTACGCTCTGGGATTCCTCGGGTCTCTGATTTGCCATCGAACAGGTCTCCACGTTTTCTCCATGGATCATTCTTGCCGAGCCACCTCCGGTGCGCCATGAACACGGTTTTCGATGACCCTGGATCTTTCTCTAGTTGGAGATAGCTTGTGTTATCCATGCACCTAACACATGCGTAGAATCCTTGGATAACCTGCCCCGAGATATACCCGCAACCTGGATAGTCTTGCACCGTAGTGACCAACGCGGCTCTCATAGTGAAATAATCTTGTGCGACGGCGTAAGTATTGGCTCCAGATTCCCATAACGTGGCTAGCTCCTCTTTCAACAGCCCGAGATCTGATTGATGTCGGTACCAGGTTGTTTCGCCCTTGAATTAGCATACTCATTTGTATGTACTTCTTCTTCATGCACAACCATGGAGGAGGTTGTACATCCATACAAACACAGGCCAAGTCTTTGCGTGCGCTCTGCTACCGAGATTGAGTCCATCGGTGCTCGCACCAAGCTCGATGTTCCTCGAATCTCCACCGAATTCGAATTCGAGGTCCAATGCTTTCCATCGCTAGCATCCGAAGGGTGCATCGAGCTCATCCTTTTCGGGTCATCATCATCTCGGCTTCTTCCTTTCCGCATGCCATCGCATGAGCTTCGCTTAGGGTCCGCAAAATAGCGGCTGCAGACGAGGGTGATAGGAAAGTACCATACCACTTTTCGAGGTGCTTTCTTCCCTTTCTTGTATCGACTCACGCCGCACACCGGACATGTGGTTTTCTCCGCCTCGATAAATGATGCAATCGTTGATGCATACGTGATATCTAACGTGCGGTAGATTGAGAGGATGACGATTTTCTTGGCATCCTCGATACTAGTTGGACATGTGTTCTCCCAGGAAGACGATCGTGCCAGAATGCCATCATATCGTCGAAGCTTGCGTCGCTCAATTTGTGCTTTGCCTTCATCTCCATAGCCTTGAGCGTTACATTCAACCGGGTATCATCGGGCCTGCATCCTTCATACAATGGAGTAACCGCGTCTTTCTCAAGTTGTGCAAGCTTGGCTTTCTCTCTAGCGGCAGCCCTGGCGTTACTCGTCTGCTTGAGAAGCAGCTCTTGCACATAAGGGTCCCGCACCCAGCCTGACGTTGTTCCATCGTCGTCTGCTCCTCCGGCATCTAGATCATCATCATCCCGGTCTGCTTCCGCACCTTCACCATCTCCAGGAGACTCTTCATCATCTCGCCCGTTCTCGCCGTGATGATGATCATCGTCATGTTGGCCACCTTCTTCACCGTCTCCATCATCTACGCCATCGCTTATCCAACGAGTGTATCCATCCATGAAACCATGGCGGAGCAGGTGCGCCTGCAGATTCCCGGAATCTGGGTCGATCACCCAGTTGAGTTTGCATCTTCTGCACGGACATCTTATATCTGTCTTGTTATTTCGTATCATGTCGGCCGTCGCACATTTCAAAAATCTAGCCACAATGCCTTCGCTCATTATGCGGACCATTTTTGCACGATGTACACGGTACAATTTTGAAGTCTATTAGAACCACATAATGAATGCATGCATGCAATGGTCGATAGAAAATTTCGGCATGACCTATCCTAAAATTAGGACCTTTGCGAAATGCCAAAGTCTTGCCAAAATGGAAATGAATCAACATTTTGGCAAAACAAATGGCAACTTGTTCACATACAAACACAAGAGAGAGAGAGACCGATCCATACACACATGAACATATCATTATCCTCTCCATACACACATGCATGAGCATCATCGATACTCTCCATATACACACACATATGACCATCGATCCTCTCCACACATACACACATCATGAGCATCGATCATCTACATACATATGAGCACATGCATCATGCATATACACATGAACACATCCTTACATGGACAACTTACCGAGATGAGAGACCGATCGCGAGAAAGATGGAAAGGAGAGGTGCGCGCGTCGACCGGAGACGGATAGATGAGAGACCAGAGACCTCCTCTATTACTTATGTAACATCCAAAGCAAGTTTTACATGCTAAAAATGGTGAATGTATGGAGAAATTGAGGTAGGAAGGAGAAGATCCCGACTAGATCTAAGGAGGAAGAAGAAGGGGAAAGTGAAGTGTGGGTGGTGGATGTGTGGGCACACATGTGCACATAAAGTGCTGTCCTAAAAGAATCGACACATCCGTGGCGCACACGGCCCTAGTGCGCCACAAGGAGTACAAACTTCTGTGGCGCACTAGGCCGAGTGCGCCACAGATGCTCCTAGTCGGAGTGCGCCACAGAAGTTTGTGGCCGTTTCAGAGCAGAGGGGGGCATGCGCTTAGGCGTAGCGCACCAGGCACACGTGCGCCGCAGATGACCCTAACAACCGTGGCGCACATGACTGTAGTGCGCTACAGATGTTTGGCGTGTGGCCAACAGGGCCCTGGCCCACACACATCTGTGGCGCACTATAGTCATGTGCGCCACGGTTGTTCTAGTTATTAGTAGGGCACTGCCCACAGGTGAGCCACGCCTGTTTTAGACGTGGGGCACTTCAACCATGTGAGCCACGGATGTGCTGATTACCTATAGCCGTTTTCCTAGTAGTGTGAGGCGGATCTCGAGGGCGAGATCCATTGTTAGTGGTGTCGAATTGTGGCATCCCGCAAAAACCACTATTAGAAAATCGCTCAATTGTTTACAACTTTGTGCATCATCATGACATCATGCATAAATTTCGCATAAAACTATTTTCAAAAGGCCCTATTTTTATTTTCTACAAATAGCCTCTCTATTTCATTGTCAAACCCCGGACTTGTCCGAAGTATTTTGTTTGTCTAAAAACCTATTTGAAAATGTTTTATTTTAAAAGAAAATAAATAAGATAAAAAAATCCTATTTTCTCGAGGGAGGCAGCCGTAGGCCAGGCCCAAAAGCCCAGCCCGCAGTCACCTACCACCCCTTATTCCTAAACCCTAAAACATGAAACCCTAACCCTAGACCCTTGCCGCCGCCAGTCCCTTGTCGCCCAACCACCAACCCCACAGCGAGCCTTGTACCCAGCGTGGTCGCTTCCCTGGCACTCGGCCACACCACACACATTCGCGGCAAGCACCATGCACACAGGGAACGCATGCAACACACCAACCCACCCCGTCACGTCTCCCTACCCGAGCCAATCGACCCCGCTCCCCTGTCCTGTTCTCGGGCCGACCCGTCTCTCTCCCCCTTTCCCCAACCTCCGCCGCCGCCATGTGGCCTCGTCGCCAGGGCTCACCTCCCCTCCCGCCGGCAAGCTTCTGAGCAGGCCGCGCCTCCCTCTCCCCCCCCGCTCGTCTCGCCCCTCTCGCCTCCTTCCAGAGAGCCACCGCCGCCGGCTTCACCTTCCTTCCCCTTGAGATCCTGTTGGCAGCGCGCCTCATCTCCTCCTCTCGAACTCCCCTCAAGCCTCTCTCCTTCGTTGTCCTCTGCGCCAAACACGGCCCGCATGATGCCACCGAGGGCCGTCTTCCCATGACGGCGGTGCCTCACGCTCCACCTAGCGCCTCACTCGATCCCTCCTCGTTACGCAATCGGCGCAGTGCCAATCACGTGTCGACCGCATTGCTCGCGCTGTTTCGCCCATGACCGGCCTCGTCCACCCGACTGGCAACTTCTAGTACACCTTGGCGAGCCGCCTGCTGCCGCCTCTACCCCGACACGCAGCGTCGGCCCTCTTCCGGCCTCCACTGCTCATTCGCCCGTTCCCCGCCTCCTTGGCCACGTCCGCTTCCGCTCGCTTCTCCCCCCGCGTCGGTCATCGGGCCCGTCCATGTGCGCGTCCATCCCAGCGACCTCGTTACTCCAAAGTGGTTTCTTCCTACATAGTATCTAAGCTTCGAAACTCACGTGTTGTGGTTGTTCTGCCGTTGAGTAGATCAATGAAGCTAAGGTGTAAATCGGGTCTTCCCCAAACCGTGTGTGTCCCTAGTTGGACATGTGTGCCGGCGTGATCTCTCCACCGCGACACTGTTCAAGTGCTTCTCCTCGCGAGCCAAGCCTATGTTGACAACAAGATCTTTCCGGCTACCACTCCTCGGTAATATGTTATGAGACCGTCCGACACCGAGATTACATGCGTCACGAAGACCGAAGCTGGACGTCAAGGACTTCTTCATGAAAAACCGAAGATCAATCATGGACCATCGAAGCCGAACCACAAGTTCTCCTTCCCGGACGCCATGACCTTCTTCCCGGATCTGATGCCAGAGAAACCGGATGCCCAGGTCGACGACTCGGGTACGCCAAGTACTTCCTCGAGGACGCCAAGTTCGTCACCCTGAATTCCAAGACCGACTCGGTGGCGCGGACCCGACAAGATCTTCGCAACGACAAGATCGACACCGACCAGGGCAAATCCGATGTGCCCCCCGGCGCCAAACAAGTTCTCCTTCTCGGATGCGACAAGTTCGACCTCCGTTATCCGAGAACGATCCCGCCGAGACCGACCCTCCCGAAGATCCGAAACCCTGAGACCAACCCCGAACCCTCATCGAACCCCAAGTTCGCCGAACCCAGATGTGTGACCTCTTTGCCGGAACCCTATTTTATCAATGATATATCTGATGCATATTAAATTGTTCATGCATGCATACTTGTCTGTGGTTTGGGGGCCTTATGCCGATTCACCTAAATTAAATATGGGGCCCACATGCGGGCAAATCTAGTCTTATATTGGCCTCATTTAAATTTGTGTAGCGAACCGGTGCTATCTTTTGCCATGTTAAGACAACATTTAAATGGCGGGTATCTAAACAACATGAACCTATTATTTAATTGTCGGGACCCCGGTTCTGCTTAATATGACCTAATTGCATCGCAGCTTTGCCATGTCATACATCATACATGCATCATGCCCGATCTTTTGCCGTAGTATTAAATAGTGCATCCGGTGTTTATTCTAGTGTTTTGGTTCTTCGCGGATAAGGCCATTGAGTTGATGCGAGTGTCGCCCCGATCTTCGGTTGAACCTTCGGCAATGTTTTCAGGCGAGCATCTCTCCCTTTCTACCTATCTTACTTTTATATTATTTATTCCCTCCTGTTGATCAATTGCTATCTGTGTTGCGATGCTCTAGTTTTCGTACCCGTGATATCCCTTGCAGCCTTATACTGCCTTGGACACCTCCTATTACCTGTTGTTTGGTAGATAGTTGGACCTGCGCGTCGTAGTTGCTTGCTCAAGTGTTGTTGCGTGTCGTCAAGTACCACAGTTGTTGGAGTATTGCCGTGTGTTTATTGTTGGAGATGATCAAGACTTTAATTACTGTTTAACAACTAAAATTGAAGTAGGTAAATGCAGAGGCATAGGTGGGCAATAGATGTTATTTGGTTGTTAACCGTCCACTTGTGTCCCGTAGGACCCCGAGTTCTTGACACCTGTTCCGAGATCGAGCGCGCTAACCACAGGTGGGGAGATATGGGCCCCCCATCGATTAGTACCTGATTTCAAAGTATTGTACTGGGGGCCACAAACTAGTTTGAGGTTTTATTTACTATCATGTACTTATGCCATGCTTTACTGCTTTATTTAAATTGTGCGATGGATAGCACCTGTACTGTTTAGGATCGGGACACGATTTCGCGGTGTCGACAAGCCTAGTTTTGGGTTCCCAGTTGTTCACAGCCGTCTACCCAAACCCTGAGTCCGTCTCGGAGACCGGCCGACTTCGTTGCATGTGTACTTAGTGGGGTGGCCCCCGTGCTTGCTTTGGGTCTGGGAAACGTCATGACTTAGGCCCCGCCGACATACCGATGGGTGTATGTTAACTGATCTGGCAAAAAGGGTCAAAGTGCTTGTGGAACTTTGGTGCACCCCTGCAGGGTTAAATCTTTTCGAGAAGCCGTGTCCGCGGTTATGGACGACTTGGAGCACAGTGCTTGATCATAGACAACTATAACTAAAGTTTACTGTTATAATTTGACTTGTATCTGATATGACTAGTAATCAGCTTCATTGTAACGGAATGGCTAAATAAAAGTACCAACAACTGCTGGGTTTGGGATATCTCATGCTTATTATATCTGACTAGTAAGTGCTGCAACTACAATGGAATGGTTAACTAAAGGTGCCCACTGCTTATTATATCAGAATGAATATCTATACCTGACTAGTAATTGCTGCAACGATAACTGTATAAATAAAACTGCCAACTGTGTGTGTTCCTCAGTTGACTTTCTCGGTTGGTATCGAGGGGGAATATCAGGATGGGTTTGTTTGGTGGTAACATCAGGTTGGTTTCGAATAGGTCTATCTTACCCCTCTCTGATAGCCGACAGTTATATCGAGTCTCTATAGGTTGTTTAGTGCATGCTGCGCTGCCGCTCAGTCCACCATACCTATATAGGCGAGGACCGCCGAATTCTAGCCTCGCCGTAATCGGCCTCGATCGACGCTCCTCTTTTTCTTTGCCCTTTGTCGGCACCCCTTTTGTTTTAGCAGGTTTTGAGATCGACGTCGTTAGCAGGGTTACCCTTCCGGCTTGGCCTGGGCAGGGTTATGGACGCCATTGGTTATTCTTCAGGGCTCTTAGCCCCATTTGCATCTTGTCCGTAGTCGGACGCTCTATCATTTTCCAGGTGTTTTGGATCTTTGTATATTATATCTGTATTCTTGACTCATTGAGTCGCTGCTGTATATATATCTGTTCTGTGGGTCCCATCGAGGACTGTTGTGTAATGTTATTACTTCGTTTTCCACCCGCACGAAAGTGCCTGGTGGGCACCTTTGAATCGTTTCTATGCGAGTTTGGCGGGAATCGCTGAAACTTGCATATGGTCGATTCTGAGGGTGTTACACACTGTGCGGCTCAGATCTAAAGAAAAGGTTTCGTTAAGTGATCTATTTGTGGCCACAGGATCTGGATCTGATGGCTCACAAAGCTCTGACCAAGATCTGGCGGCGCGCGAGGCTACAACGGCGGCGGACCTACTGGCGGTGGTGTTCCGACGAGTCTAGGGGGTTAGGGGGAACGTGCAGATCCTTACCGAGCTCGCGTGACGATGGTGAAGCTCAACGTGGTCTTTGCTTGGACAGGGGCGCACTGGCACGGCCGGAAATCCTCGTCAGAGTTTGCTTTCGCGTCGGGTGTTCACTGCCGGAGACGAAGGCGACATTCTACGACGCAATAAGATGAACGAAAGGCATTAGGAGATGCACAGAGGCGAGTCGAACACAGTCATATGAACTAGGGGTCAAGGGGCGGTCTGGATTTACCATGATTGTTCGCTGGAGTCGGGCGGCGCTTCGGTCATTCGCGGGGATCGACGGAGACGACGACCTGGGGCGTTTTAGAGCAAACCAAAGGTGTGAGAAGATGCGTACGGGCATGAAAAGCAAGCTAGTAAGAAAGAGAGGTGAAGGGGAGCACGGGGTTCACCGGAATAGGTCGCGGGAGAGCGTCGGGCAGCGGTGTCGCAACTCGAATTGCCGGCAGCCTGGTGGCGGAGTGGGGGTGCTGAGTGAGGGGAAAGAGTCGCGGTGCGGAGAGGTTTAAGTAGGTAGAGGCTCGGCAGGAAACACTTGTAGAATCAATGGCAATTACGCCGCGCTATCAACGGCAGAAACGACAACGGCGACGTGTTCTTGCGCGGGATTTGGGGAAGACGACGATGACGTGGACAGGGCCCATTGATCAGTGACTGGGGGGTAGGTTCTGCGCGGGTGGGGAAAAGTAGAGAGAGGAGTGGCCCGGGTGGGATTCTTTGACTGTTGGGCTGAATAAGTGGCGCCAGGCCCAGTACTGTTTTCTAATCTCTTTTATTTTTCTAAATTGATTTTTAGGAATCCTTTTCAAATGAATTCAAAAGCATTTGAATTCCAAACTTTTCTGGACTTTTGTAAAGTGTAACCTTCATATTTTTGGGCATAAAACCATGCTGTCTTTCTTGACTTGCTTGGTCCTTTTGAAATAATTCAAAATAAACAGTGCCTTAGCACAAGGTTTAAATAAGAATTGAAAATGGTTTTAAAACCCTATTTGTTTTGGAAATTTTGTTCAAGCTTTGGAACTCATCAAACCAGCTTATGAGCCAACAGAACTTGGTTTAAAACAAATATTCTCTCACTTGAGAGTGGCATTTTGAACAATGCTTGTCTACATAAAAATAATAGCACTAAAGCTTCTGTTTCCTTCAAATGAGTTTGAAATTGAACCCTAAATGAATATGCATGCATGGATGATATGCAAATCTTTGAAAACATGATTTTAGGGATGTTACATTTTTGGGTTGATTATTGGCAGTATTTGAGCGCGAATCGCTGGTGCTCAACTAACTGCCTTCCTTTTTGAATAGGATGGATCCAGTGCTGGCATTTCGGCTGTCGATTAGATTGGATACTATTGTAATTCATGGTTGTGAACAATATCTCTCTGGATTTTACTTTCCAGTGGTGGTTGCAACCTCCATAACTCATAGAGATTTGATAGATAAAATCTACTGTAAA
The DNA here is from genome assembly GCA_030063025.1 of Avena longiglumis. NCBI lineage: Eukaryota > Viridiplantae > Streptophyta > Magnoliopsida > Poales > Poaceae > Avena > Avena longiglumis. The sequence goes on along the minus strand of CP125974.1, from coordinate 182,224,442 downwards.
TTCCCCTAGAGCAGTGGCGATTCAGTTGATTTGCAATATTTCGACATTAGCGAGCAAAGATTTATCCCACTAACTAGCGAAGATGATCTCGTAATGCTTTTCTCTTTGAACGCTGCTGAACGTTTTGGTCGAATTCGTCACCATCTGGTGGTCACGCATCATCAGGTGGTTAGGCATCATGTTGGGGATATACTATATGGGTATCCCTATAGCATGTCTCTTATTCGGTTAACCCGGGTGGCCCATAGTTGGTAGCATGGCCTATGGCCTGCTGGGCGGCCCAGTTAGATGGATCTAGAAGGGAGGCCCATGCCGGATAAAGGAAGGCTACGGTTGGAGTCACCGACGTACCCGGAGCCTTGGAGTGCAAGATACACAAGACTAGTAATAGACAGTGTAGGACTCTGTAACCTGTCCGACTAGGACTTTTCCCTGTAACCCTAGGACCTGGCGACTATATAAGTCGGGCCTATGGGAGCCTTTAGGGCATAATCTGAGACGATCATAGACAACCTCGCATAGCGAACCAATCCCTGTAACTCGGCGTATTGCCCTTATAGTGATTTATAGCAGGAGTAGGATTCCGCCACCGTCGTGGGATCTGAACCTGGGTAAGCTATGTTACCTCGTACCCGTCAACCGTTCGCCTTCCCCCACGTCTCTAAACACGCACTATGAGGACCCCTCCATGGCGTACTCGTCGGCAATACCACGACAGTTGGTGCCCATAGTGGGGCAAGAGGCGCTTCAGGCTCTTCAGCGGGCGAGGACCAAGATATTCGCGGGAATCGGCGAAACCGTAGCCATCGGTCACGTTCTCTTCTCCGGCAACGTTCTGATCGTCCCTCCCGATGAGTTCTGGATCCCAGCGAAGACGAACCCTATGCGGTGTTCGATCGTTCCTATCGGAGACATCCACCTATTCATCGGCGAAACCGACTCGGGCACTAGTTCCCTGGGTGTCGGAGGAGCATCAAGACCCGCACGGACCGCCTACGGGTAGGATACGTTCGCAGAAGTATCAATGTCGGATCTCTCTCCAGAGTTTGCCGGCAAAGATCGAAAAAATTCAAGGCCTACCCAAACCGACCCTGTGTAGGATATAAAGGTGGACGATCACTGCAAATCCGCCGGCTTCGCACGTGTGTCTGGAAAGCAGAGATCCAAGTTCGTCGGCATGGTCACCATCTTTGATCTGACACGCTGTGTTCAGAGAGAAGGCGAAAACCCCCGTGATTACCTAGCCAGGTGGCTCCGTATACGAGCCGATCTGGCCCACTACCCCGATGATAACGCTCTGTATCACTTCGTGGAAGGACTGTACCGTGGCATGCTTGTACGACACTCTTTAAGGCGACAGCAGGCAACATGACGCCTCACCCTCGAACAGATGGTGAGCACCGTCAACAACTACGCGGAGGCTGACGTGGAAGCCCAGAAAGCACTCGCACTCATCGATGGAGAACCTCTGATTCAGCCACCACCGCCTCCGGCCGCCATCGCCGCAGCGGCACCACCACCTCCAGTCATCGTCGCGGCCTTTGCACCTCCACCGCCCGTCATCGAGGAAGTCCTGGCACCCTCCGACTCTGTCATTGATGCGCTTTATGCTGACTTCAGTGCAGATTCTGAGGAGATAGACTTCAGTCCAGAAGAGCTAGACTCCGCTATGCAGGAGATGGAGGAAGAGTACTCGCGCGATGAGCAAGATAACCACGCCATCGCATCTCGAGGGGTGTTCGTCACCATTGGGATGGCGATGGAAGAAGATCAACCCGGACGAGCTCCGCCTACAGCGCTGGACAAGGGGAAGGGGAAACTTATTGCTGCTGACGATGATCGCGCAAAGGTCATGCCTCCTCCGCCTAACCCAGTGCAGCCGCCGCAGGAAATCGGCACCGGCCCGAGCAACTACAACACCGCAAACGTGCCGCCTCCAGCATCCACGTCTGCAGCAGCCCAAGTTACTCCAGCTGATAGAGTGATGTACGGCAATATCCTCGTCAAGACACTGACCGTTGCTCACATCCGGAACGTGACCCAGCTTGACGAGAAGCGTCAGCAGCTGCTGGAGGAAGCACAGGCCATCGCAGAGCAAGGTGCCAAGCTAGATCGAGATCTGGTCAACGAGCAGAAATATATAGAGAAAGCTAGAGCAATGGAGGCCGAGTACAAGACTTTGCTGCAGCAGCAGAAGGCTAAGAAAGCTCCGGCTCTCTTCATCAACGATCCTGGTGTACAGCGCAAGCCAAGCCATACATTGACAGCGAAGACAAGCAGGTGATGCCCACCCCACTCCTTAACCTCGCTGTCGCCAAGACCCTTCTGGAGCAGGATAGATCGCCCGAGGCAGTGGAACAGGTTTACGACCTAGTGGCCAAGGCGGTGAAGCAGCAGGAAAAGGCCACCTCTCTGAGGCTCGAGTCCGATCCAGCACTTTGCCAGTCTAGTCAGTACAAACCGCCAAGGGACATATCTCCTCTTGATGTCGGGTCCCAGACGGGTTCATCAAAACAAAGACGGAGGGACGCGCGCAATAGGAAGGATGCCATCCCCATACCCTCCGATCACGGAGAAAAAGGCCGAACTCGTCGCCCGTCGCCATCGCCCCGATCTCCCCGACATCGCGATGATTACAAAGCTCACCATCGTACAGATATTCCCCCACCAAAGCAGTGCGGCATCGTCATCCGCGACAACACGGAGCAGACCCGTCATGACGGAGAGCGCAACCAAGGGCACAGGAGCAGGTCGCACCATGACCCTCCGCGTCCGACAAGCAACCGTGACAGGCGTGAGAAGTCGTAGGAGGGTAACAGCAAGAAGGCTAACCCACCGCCACCTCCGCCTCCGTCACCACCAAGCAGTCACCATGGCGGAAGAGGCTCGCGTCGTTCACGTAGCCCATCCCCTGTCGACAAGAAAAAGAAGAGCCCGGAGCCATATGATGCACGTTCAAGGATCGATAAGATCCACGAGGCCCGGGAAGGACCATACCTGGGACCACGTTGCTTTGGACCTACAATACGATCCGCAACTTACCCCAAAGGTTTTCGGATGACAAAACCATCAAGCCCTATGACGGCACTGCCAAGCCAGCCACATGGTTGCAGGACTATGGCAACGCGGTGGAGATTGCTGGTGGCAACCCTAACGTCGCCGTCAAGTACCTCCCGTTAATGTTGGCGGGCACGGCCCGTAAATGGATCGACGACTTTCCGGATAAATCTATCTACAACTAGTTGGACATGCAAGAAGCATTCACCAAGAACTTTGATGGTACATACAAGCGTCCATGTACTGTGGGCGATCTACAGCGGTGTGTGCAAGAGAAAGACGAGACATCTCGCGCCTACCTCTCTCGTTGGCTGGACATGAAGAATTCCTGTGCAGGAGTGCACGCTCAGACCGCCATGGCTGCCTTCATCGACGGATTGGAAAGAGGCACGTTACTCCGGCATAAGCTGAAGCGCTTGCAAGACAATCACCAGCTTGACTTGAACCAAATGATTCAGTTGGCTAGTGAGTTCGCAGCTGCCGATGATGATGATCGTGGCTCCTTGCCAGCAATAGCCGTTCCAACTCAAGCTCGGAGGAACAGCAGTACAAAGCAGAAAACTGCCCCAGCAGAAAAGCAATCTACTGACATGGTCGCTATGACTTTTGCAGGACGAGGCGAATGCGGACAACATGGCCGAGGAAGAGGAGCTGGTCGTGGGCAGCAACGAGGAAATGAAACCACCTCGGCGCCGCTCCGCATTCCCCAAACCTACAAGGAGTAGCGCGATATGCCATGCCTCGTACACCTCGATGCCAACGGTAAAGCCACCCATACCAATCGACACTGCAAGTTCGTCAACGACCTTAAGGAAGACCCGGAGTCCGGCTACAAGCAAAGTCGGAAGAACAGACCGCGAGGCAAGGGCAAGGGGAATAAGAAGGAGGAGGAGTCCAAGGATTCAAGTGACATGGACGAAGACGTTGACCCCAAGCACGCCGCCAAGAGCGACGACAAGGGCAAAAACCCCTTTGCGAAAAAGGCTCCAGTCTACCACACTTTCCTTGGCACCCCCACCGTCCGACAATAGAAGACCTATCTAAGGATCCTGATGGCCACTCTCCCCCCAGTTCCCCAGTACCTGCACTGATCGGAGGTTCTAATAACTTGGGACAAGACGGACCACCCAGACCTTATACCTACGGAGAAACAGTAGGCCATGGTCATCAACCCTTTGATTGACGGCGTGGAGTTCACTAAGTGTATGGTGGATAGTGGAAGAAGCATCAACATCATGTACCTGGATACACTACAGAAGTTGAACTTGACGGAGGCAAACCTAAGGCGGACCAACACCATCTTCCACGGCGTAGTCCCTGGTCGGGAGGCTCGATCCCTTGGATGCATTACACTTCAGGTTGCCTTTGGCGATGTTAACAATTACCGCAAGAGCGCATGACCTTCGAGGTGGTCCCCTTCAAGAGCGTGTACCACGTCATATTTGGCCGCGACATATTCCACACGTTCATGGCCAAACCATGCTTCGTCTACAACAAACTCAAGATACCCGGACCAAATGGTGTCATCACCGTATCCGGAAGCTTTACCAAGGCAAGGGACTACGAGATTAATGAAGCAGCCGTTGCAGAAGCTGTCCTCTATAGCGAAGAATTCAAGGACATCCAGAGCAAGGTCAATGAATCAGAGATGCCCGCGTCGAAGAAGCAGATCTCCGACTCCGCTCCTGCATTCAAGGCCGCCATCGAGACCAAGCCGGTGGAACTTGTGGTAGGCGATGCCTCCAAGACCATCGCCATTGGGACGAACCTGGATCCCAAATAGGAAAGCGCGCTCATCGAGTTCCTCCGTGAGAATAGGGACATCTTTTCCTAGCAACCTGCCAACATGAAAGGTGTACCTAGGGAACTTGCCGAGCACAGCTTGAACATCGATCCAAAATGCAAACCAGTGAAACAACCTCTACGACGCTTTGGAGATGAGAAGAGACGCGCCATTGGCAAAGAGATAGCTAGGTTACTTAAAGCTGGGTTTATCCGAGAATTCCTTCACACCCGATGGGTGGCCAATCCTGTACTTGTCCCCAAAAAGGGAACCAATGAATTAAGAATGTGCGTTGATTACACCGGCTTGAACAAAGCATGTCCCAAAGATCCGTTTGCTTTGCCTCGCATTGACCAAGTCATTGACTCGATGGCTGGCTCGGAGAGTTTGTGTTTTCTTGATGCATACTTAGGATACCACCAGATCAAGATGAGTAAGCCGGACCAATTGGCCACTTCGTTCACTACACCATACGACACGTTTTGCTATGTTACTATGCTCTTTGGGCTGAAAAACGCAGGTGCTACGTACTAGCGGACAATGCAACGATGCCTCCACGACCAAATTGGTCGGAACGTTCACGCCTATGTGGACGATATCGCGGTGATGTCGAAAAAATCAAACGACTTAATCTCCGACTTAAAAGAAACCTTTGATAATCTCCAGAAATACAACATGATGCTTAACCCTAAGAAGTGCGTCTTTGGGGTTCCAGCCGGCAAATTGTTGGGTTTCATCGTTTCCCAACACGGGATCAAGGTCAACCCGGAGAAAATCAAGGCCATCTTAAACATAAAACGTCCTACATGCCTAAAGGACATTCAATGACTAACATGTTGCGTTGCAGCAGTTAGTCGGTTCGTCAACCGACTTGGAGAGAAGGCTCTGCCGCTGTACAAGTTGCTGAAGAAGGCGGAAAAATTCACATGGACAGACGAAGCAGATGCAACATTGAAGCAGCTCAAGGAGATTCTTTCCTCAGCGCCCATCCTTGCAGCACCCGAGCCTGGAGAGTCCCTGTTAATCAACATGGTGGCAACCAACTGGGTAATCAGCATCGTCGTCGCGGTAGAGTGGAAGGAACCAGGCTATGAGCACGGAGTTCAATGACCAGTTTACTATGTAAGCGAGGTCTTGACGGAGTCCAAGCAGCATTACCGTACCCGCACTACCAGAAGATAGCTAATGGAGTATTCCTTGCTTCACGGAAGCCGAGGCATTACTTTTAGTAGCACCCAATCACAGTGGTGAGCAAGACTCCACTGTCCGACATTATCAACAACAGCGATGCTACATGAAGGGTCGCGAAGTGGGGCATTGAACTTGCCGCCTTCGAGATCACCTACAAAAGGCGCGACGCTATCAAATCACAGGCATTGGCGGATTTTGTTGCAGATTGGACGGAGATGCCAGATGCTACTCTGTTGCCAGAACCAGAATACTGGGTGATGCACTTTGACGGATCAAAGCTGCTCAACGGCTCAGGGGCTGGTGTATTGCTACAGTCACCAACAGGAGACAAGCTACACCATGTTCTGTAGATCCACTTCGAGGCTACAAACAACATGGCGGAGTATGAAGCACTCATTCACGGAATACGTGTAGCCAAGGATATTGGCATCAAGCACATAGTTTGTTGTGGAGATTCCGACTTGGTTGCCCAGCAGGTGGCTGGCACCTAGAATGCGCGGAAACCTATGATGGTGGCATATCGAGACGAAGTGGACAAGATAGCCAAGAGCTTCTTGGGCTACGAAGTCAAGTATGTACCTAGGGAGCAAAACGAGGCGGCCGATCTGCTATCTAAGCTTGGATCATGGCGCAAGCAAATTCCTCCAGGAGTTTTCCTAGAGCATCTGCGCACACCATCTATGAAGGGAGCCGACATCGACAACCCGGATAGAGCTGACTCTTTCGTCAACATGGTGACTAAGGTCCCTCCGGCTTGGACAAAACCGTTCATGGAATATCTCGAACACGGAACATTGCCCGACGACGAAGTCGAAAGACGGCAAATAGTACGACGAGCAAAGGTTTATACCATAATCAATGGGCAACTCTACAAAAGGAGCACTACTGGTGTATACCTAAAGTGTGTTTCCCAGCTAGAAGGTATGGAAATCCTACGGGAAATCCACCTCGGAGATTGCGGGCATCACGCCGCTCCTCGATCGTTGGTCGCGAAAGCCTTCCGGCAAGGATTCTACTGGATGACCACGAAGGCGGATGCCGACAAGCTGGTTGAGACATGCACGGGATGCCAGTATTACGCCCGACAACCACATGTTCCTGCTGAAGAACTGCGAACAATACCAATAACTTGGCCGTTTGCAGTATGGGGGCTAGACATGGTGGGACCGTTACAGACGGCACCTTGTGGGTTTACACATCTGCTTGTAGCAGTTGATAAATTCACTAAATGGATAGAAGCTAAACCCATTAGAAAGCTTGACGGGGCAACTGCCCTCAGGTTTGTCCGGGATCTAGTGGTGAGATTTGGTCTCCCACACAGCATTTTCACCGACAATGGCAGCAATTTATCACTCGGAGAAGTGGAGGCTTATTGTTGGGAAAAAGGCATCCGACTTGATCTTGCATCTGTGGCACACCCACAATCCAATGGTCAGGTTGAGCGAGCCAATGGGTTAATTCTACAGGGAATCAAGCCGCGTCTTGAGGCACCGCTACATAGAGCAGCTGGAGCCTGGGCAGAAGAATTGCCACCTGTGCTGTGGAGTTTACGAACTACAACCAACAGATCCACCGGCTACACCCCTTACTTCATGGTACATGGAGTAGAAGCCATCTCGCCTTCCGACATACTTCACGATGCGCCAAGAGTTGTCGCCTACAACGAAGATGACGCTGAAGAATCTAGATGCCTAGATGTGGACGTTCTCGAGGAGGAGCGCGTTTTGGCATGCCAAAGATCCGCCATCTACCAGCAGAAGCTACGCAGCTACCATAGTCGCCGCGTCCGGCATCGCTCATTTAAAGAGGGGGATTTGGTGCTCCGACTTAAGCAGAAGAAGTCACACAAGTTATCCCCGCCATGGGAAGGACCGTTCATCATAAGCAAGGCTCTACTCAATGGTTCTTACTACCTCGTTGACAATCGTGAACTGAAGGATAGACCCAACAAGGATCATCAGCGTAAGCGACGTGACCCGGATGATGACTACCCAGAGCTTGATCGGCCATGGAACATAGCACAACTACGTCCTTTTTACACTTAGCATTTTTTATCTAATTGTGTACCTCTTATATGATCAATGAAATAAAGCTCTCTGGTTCACTCATATTTCTAAGTCTTTTACCTCCTTTAGTGTTCATTTTTGGATCATGTAAAACCTCTATGCACAAGTTTTGCGATTGCACTTGTGAAAATTCCGCCCAAGGGCGTTAGCTTAAGTTTTCTGGTCTACACGTTCTTTGTTGTTTTTATGTGGATTCTAGAGTAGTGCCTTTCGGCACTTACTGTCGGTGATTTTGTGCTTAGGTTATTGACGGTGCCATTGGGCATCATCACCTGGGCGCATGGTTCCGACAACGAGTCTTCCGACTCACGAAAGGTCAAGCATAAGAACCAAAGTAATGGATAAGCCATCACTTGCTTAAAATATATATACATGCTGGAAACTGATTCTTAAGTAGCAGGACATGCAACATTGTTTTCCTCCTTAAGTTACATCAATAAGTTTTTTCCGCATACGCACCAAAGGTGAAACAAATATTACAAAGTTGTCTTTCATTCCTTTGGCGCATGCGACTTGGAAGCAGCGTCATCACCAGCAGGAGAGCCACCCTCGAAGTAAGTGGTGTGAAGAGACTCGGAGGAGCTTTGGTTGCCGCCATCAATGGTGTTCATCAGCACGAAGACGTCAATGTCCACCAACTCGGCAACTCTGGTGTCATAACCCGCGAGCGATGATAAGATGTCTTCATGATTAATCTCTTTTCCATCATCGTCTGCGTCGGGAATGCCAGAGGTCACCGTGTCAATGTCGGCATCTTCATAGTGTGCCTTCACCATCGACAGCGCCATCCTTCCGCCAGCCCGTGCACAAGAAGCTTTCCAGCTCGTGATACACTCGGGGGCTCGGCGCAGAATCTCCGAGTACTTCACCGTAGAGTCCGATGCCTTGATGTTTATCTGGAGGGGCTTGTCGATCTCCTTGGCTTGCGTGATGGCGGTGTTGATAAAGTTGCCGGCAGAAACCATGCATTCCTTGGCCGGAGGAGGTGAACGGGTCAAACCCAGAGGAGCTGAAAATTCCGACAAGGAGTGCATGAGTTCAACAATTCAAAGTATCCAGACTACAGAAATCCAAGACAGAGAAAACTTACTGAAGATGCTGGCTTCAGCTTGCCAGAGGATGTCCGCCAAGGATTCTTTCTCTTGTTGGAGGAGCTTATACACCTCGCTATGGCGTTGATTTTGCTCAACGGCAGCTTGCTTCTGATCTCTTAAGATCACAAGCTCCTCCTTCAAGCGATTAATTTCCGCGGTGGCAGAGTCCTGCAAGGCCTTCATTGAATCCCCATGCATTTTCAGCATGTCTTTCCTCTCCTCCTTAAGGATCTTGTTCTCGCTGTCCAGCTGCTGGATATGCTTGGACTGCTCGACAATGTCCTTGGCCTTGGCAATATGTTCTGCAAAGTCGTAGAAAACAAAGTACACAGTGAGTACTCGGAGAATGTAGGCACATAAACAAGACAGAATGTGCAAAAAGAAAACAGAATCTTGTTTTTGATGATCTGTTCCTTCAAGAAGGCAGTTTTACCCTTTTCGGCTTCAAGATCTGCACGCATCTTCTGGTACTTATCATTGGCCATGCCCCTCCGAGCATTCTCGTTCTGTGGAAAAAAGGACAAAGTTAAAACGTTGCTTAGTCTGCTTGGAGCATCTAGCCGGAAATCCTCCACCTAGACGCTCGGGGGCTACAACGAGAGTTTTTAACATAGAAACATGCTTAGCTTTTCTTTGAGCATCTAGTCGGAACTAATTCAGTTTTCGATTAGAGGCTTAGGGGCTATAGTATAATTTTTTTAACCCAGCTATATGTTTAGCTTTATTTAAGCATCTAGTCAGAACTAATTCAGTTACAACTAGAAGCTTGGGGGCTACAGTGCTGAAATTTATAAAAACTGCGTATGCTACTCTTAAAGCATCTAGTCGGAACATTTCATTTCCATCTAAATGCTTGGGGGCTACAGTGAGAAGTTTTCTAGATTAGTCACTCTTAGAGCATCTAGACGCAAAAGCTTATAGTTTTCCGTCTACATCCTCGGGGGCTATAGTGGGATACTCATATGAAATGCAAAAAGGCAAATAAAACTTACCAGTGCAATGATCTTGAGATTGGTAGCACTCTCGGCTAGCAGCTTGCCAAAGGAGATACTGTTTCCTCGCAAGATGTCTGCTTGTCGGAGGAGCTCCTCAAGACCGCACGTCGTAGATGTCGGCGCTACTCCAGGAACCACAAATGTGCTACTCGGCTTAAGCGTTGGGTAGACTATCTTTGGGAGCTCAAAGGGTTTCTAGGGAGAAAGGGCGCTGCCTTTGGCAGAAGTACCAGCTTCCACCACCGCCTTACCGCCACTGATGGCATCCTTAGCCGGAGCTTCAGCCATTTGATGGGCGGTACTCTCCTGCGTTGCCTGCTCGCCGACAAAAGCAAGCTCAGTAGAGGCGCCAGAGTCCACTTCCATGGAGGAAGGGCCTGATCCCTCCTTAGCCTGAGAGCTTGTCGGGGCAGACGAGGGCTTGACGGCAGGGGTGGCAGGGGCGATGGCGGGAGAGGCATCGCGATGCAGCATGTCCTTGATATTCCGAGAAGCCCCCGATGTTTTGGAGGTATTCTTGAGGCTGGTCGTGGCTTTCTTCCTGAAACGTGCAAGATGCTTAAGTAAAGGATCAAGACGGATAAATAGACAATGCGGAAGAAAAGAAGCTTACACAAGTGGGGGTGCTTTAGCAAAAGGGATCCCGATGGCTTTTTTTTCTCCACCTCCAGGGCGGCGGTAGTCTTTTTGGAGGTTCCACCTTCCGTCTTCTTCTTCTTGCCTCCGTCGGCAGCGTCAGAGGTGGAGCTCTTCCGCTTTCGCGCCACCGGAGCTTCATCGTCAGACACGACCGTGACTTCCTTCATCTTTGGATCATAGATTTGGGCAGCCAGGTTGCCCTCCTCTAGATCGCTAAGCTGTTAAGTGAGAAATCACCATGTTAGATAAAATGACATTTGCAAGACGGAAGAACTGGAGTATATGTCATACACGGAAAATAAATACCTACCTTTGGGCACTTGTCGTCTACGTACATGTCGTAGGTGATGGTGAAGCCACGCTTATTATCCTTCACCTTGACGATGTCCTTAAGGCGGAGCTTGACGGAGTCGCTCGAGAAGTTGTCCACAGAGATGCGGAGACTATCCCTTCTGTCGCTGGTATACTCGTGCATGAACTTCACGCGGTGCTGCAGAGGTTGGATTCGCCTGATGAACCAGCACATGGCTAGGTCCAAGACGGTCAAACCCGTCTCTACAAACCATTCGATCCTCCTTATAGCACGAGAAGCGTCGAGGTCGGAGGAAAGGGAGGCTTGAGATCTCCATGTGGAAACTTCAGCGGCGGCTCCGTCCACGAAGTCCGGGTACGTTACTTCTCGGCCAACCATAGGAATGTCTGGGCCATAAAAGTACGTCTGCTACCAATTTTTGCAGGACTCATGGCCGACGATGTCGGGGAACCGCCGGCCAGGTCAAATCTTGAAGCTTATGGTGCCGCAGTTCCTAAGCTCTTCCTTGCTATGTCCGGCTTCACGTTTGACGGTGAAGAAGTACACAAAGAGGTCTAACCTAGGACTTATCCCTAAGTATCCCTCGCAGAGCGCCGCGTAGTTGCTAAGCACTAAGATACTGTTGGGGGAAAGGTTCTGGGGCTGGACCCTATATTGATTCAAGACGGAGAGGAAGAAGTTGGAGATAGGCAGAGAGACGTCGCGTACCAGCTGAGCTTTGAGGTACACCTTTTCTCCAGCTTTGGGAGAAGGTGTCACCTCGCAGGCCGGCGCCGCCCGCCAGACGAGCCCCTCCGTCACAGGAAGGTAGCCTTCGGCGATCATCTCTTGGATATAACGATCAGTGATATTCGAGCCACGCCAGTCTCCCTTGTGCGAGTCTGGTTCCTCCTGCAGCGGCTCCAGCGCCGCCAGATTAAGGTCGCCGCCGGTGGACTCGATAACCGCCGATGCAGGAATTACTAGGCCCTCTGGAGGCACGACGATGGAGCTCGCCGGCTTCGTCGCGGCTTCACTCGACGCCGCCATGGAAGGAGAAGCGCTGCTGCTGCTAGCCATGGAGTGAGGCTGGGCACAACTGGTGCAGATTGGAAGCTAGGGTTTTTTCGCGAGTCAGGCGCGGAGAGCTCGAAGGGGCGTGCGCTGGAGGAAGAAGATGACGCGAGGGGAATGAGGTAAAAGTGGAAAGTTCCACCGCGGTTACTATTTATCATCTCAAGCGTCAAGATTAGTGCAGCTTAATCGGACGATTGCCGCGTAGATGACGTGTTCGCGAACGTGCACGGAAATTTCGCCACGTCTCCAACCGTCGCCGCCAACGGTTCGTATTGCTCGGCCGGGAAATCGGACATGATTGCGTTCTCTGCATGTGTGAGTTACGAGGCGTCGCTGACCTAAGCCTACGACGTCCTAGCTGACATAGGCAGATGAGCCGTCAAATCGAAGATTCTGACATGGACGGACTCGATCCGACTATGGAAGAGTACGATGGAAGATTCAATATTTCTCCGACTTACAAGTTGAAGACGGAGAAAGCTTTGCAGGGTTCATTGGGAGGACTACAAGATATTGCTTGACGATTTGCCGACATCCATCTAGACGGAGCATTCCACATGAGAAGGAAAGACGGCGCAAGATCTCGGAGTTCTCTGGGGGCTACTGTTGGGGATATTCTATATGGGTATCCCTATAGCATGTCTCTTATCCGGCTAACCCGGGTGGCCCACAGTTGGTAGCATGGCCTATGGCCTGCTGGGCGGCCCAGTTAGATGGATCCAGAAGGGAGGCCCATGCCGGATAAAGGAAGGCTACGGTTGGAGTCACCGACGTACCCGGAGCCTTGGAGTGCAAGATACACAAGACTAGTAATAGACAGTGTAGGACTCTGTAACCTGTCCGGCTAGGACCTTTCCCAGTAACCCTAGGACCCGACGACTATATAAGTCGGGCCTATGGGAGCCTTTAGGGAATAATCTCATACGATCATAGACAACCTCACACAGCGAACCAATCCATGTAACTCGGCGTATTTCCCTTATAGTGATTTATAGCAGGAGTAGCATTCCGCCACCATCGTGGGATCTGAACCTGGGTAAGCTGCGTTACCTCGTAACCGTCAACCGTCCACCTTCCCCCACGTCTCTAAACACACACTATGAGGACCCCTCCATGGCGTACTCGTCGGCAATACCACGACACATCATGTGTCTCTGCTGTCTCTGCTAATAGTGTGCGCCCCAGAGATCCTTGTAGGTCCACAGCAGTACCATCTGTTTGCACTGCGAGTGTAAGCCAAACCGCTCGTGTGGCCAATGTGGAGGACGAGGCAGAGCCTTACGAGGGAGTTCCTCCACTAGATGATCAAGATGAGTTGATGTTTCCTGAATTTGTAGATAGATTCAGTAAACAAGCACTAGAGGATCAATACACGGATGAAATTGCCTAGGGTGCCAGATTTGATGACGAAGAGAATGAGGAGAACAATGACAGCCTCATTTCAGCCGAGTACGATGGTGAGGACTTGCCAGTAATTGAGTGGGACAGGGAAAATTCTAAGATTTCAGAAGGCACCGTATTTGAAATGATGCGAGACTGTCATAATGCCCTTACTACATATTGCATTCTCACCAATAATGATTATGATGTTATTAAGAGTGATCCAACAAGGTTCACGGTGAAGTGCCCATACAAGAGGTGTAGGTGGAGGATGCATGCATCCACTATGCTCAGTAGCAGTTTGGATCAGGTATTACAACCACTTGTATATTTTAGATCATTGTGTAGAGTTTGTTAGTTGTACCTAACATTTTAATTTTGTTTCAGATAAAAATTAACCAGTTCAAACATACTTGTCCACCTCAAGGGGGACAGCCAAAGGACAAAAAAACTAGCAAAGACTAGGTGGTTGGCAGATGCAATCATGGACTGGATGAGAGCGAACCCATCACTTGGTGCAACAGCGCTCATAAAAGAAGTTTCTAAAAAGTTTACTATTACAGTACCCTACATGGGAATGTTCTATGCAAAGGAAATGGCTCTTGAGAGGATCAATGGTCCATGGAATGAAAGTTTTCAGTTGCTTTATAGCTTCAAAGATGAAGTGGAGATGGCTAGTCCAGGTAGTGTTGTACAGATAGACAGGCATAAAGTTCAGTACAAAATAAGAGGGAAGACAATGGAGAAGGAGTGCTTTAGAAGGGCTTTTGTTTGTTTCAAAGCTTGTTGGCAAGGGTTTCTAGATGGTTGCAGGCCTTGTTTGGCCGTGGATGCAACAGCTCTTCATGGCAGATTTAAAGGATAGCTAGTAGCTGCTACTGTAGTTGATGGCCACAATTGGATGTTCACTGTTGATTATGGAGTTTTAGAGATCGAGTTAGAGGAAAGTTGGACTTGGTTTCTGGAGAATTTGCACGACCTTATAGGTCATCCACCAGGACATACTATCCACACGGAAGCTTGCAAAGGTTTGGAGAAAGTTGTAGAAGCAGTACTCCCTGTGGTGGAGCATAGGGAATGTATGCGACACTTAGTGCAAAATTTTACAAAGAAATTCAAGGGTAAAGTTTATGCTGACAACCTATGGCCAGCTTCATACACATGCAGTTTGAGGAAGCATTTGTATCATTTGGAAGTGTTGTATAAACAAAAACCTGCGGTGAAGGAGTACATGAATGCACATCACGGAATGGTGTGGTTAAGAAGCCGATTCAATGAAATTTGCAAGGTAGACTATGTAACAAGTAACCTTGCAGAGAGTTTCAATGCAAAGGTCAAGTCATGGAAAGGTCTTATGCGGTGGCAAATATTTGATAAGATTAGGCAGATGATCATGATAAAGATTGATTTGCGTCAAAGAATTGCATCAACAGTATATGTTGGACATCTCATACTCCCATCTTTGATTAAGGCTTTGCATGCCAAGGCAAAACAATTGAATATGAAATGCATTAGAAGAGGAATGGAGGCCGAGGTAACATACACTGATAGTAAAGATAGGTAATGGAGGTATCCAGTGAGTTTGGTTGGTAAGACATGCCATTGCAGGCAATGGCAGATCCGTGGGAAACCCTGCATACATGCATTGTTTTTCATGGGTATTCTAGGAGGTGAAGAGGGTGAAGTTGATCAGTACATGTCGGAGTATATATTCGTTGCCAAATTTAGGGTAGCATATGATCAGAATGTTCCAGCCTTGTTGGGAAAAAATCAATGGATGGAAGTGGATCCAGGCTTCAAGCTATACCCTCCAGTTTTAACTAGACCAGCAGGTAGGCCAATGAAGAATAGGATAAGATCTATACCCTCGACGACATAAGTGCAAACGTTGTGGGATCCTAGGGCACATTGCTAGGATTTGTAAAAATGCAATGGACCCACCTTATGGAATGGATGATCAGGCGGGAGCAGCAAATGCAGATGATAATGAAGCGTTTGAACAAGAGGAGAATGAAGCAATGAATACATTGTAGACTGAACCAATCGATCGAGAGGAGATTGAACCAAATGCAGGGGATATTGAACCAATGGATCGAGAGGAGATTGAACCAAATGCAGATGAGATTGAACCAAATATAGAGGAGATTAAACCAAATGCAGGGGAGATTGAACCAGAATATCGAGAGGAGATTGAACCAGATGCAGAGGAGATTGAACCAAATTCAGGGGAGATTGAACCAGTCGATCGAGAGGAGATTGAACCAAATGCAAGGGAGATTGAACAAGTCGATCGAGCGGATATTGAACCAAATCCAGGGGAGATTGAACCAGTCAATTGATGCGCTCAAATCAGTGTAGAGCATCATTGGGAGGCCCCAAGAGGAAGGTATGATGAGAACAACAGCAAGTCTTCCCACAGAAAGAAACCAAGGTTAGAAAACCAGTAGGAGGAAGGAAACGACTCAAAGGTGTTGCTATCAACTTGGAAACCTACACAACACAAACTCAAGACTTTGCCCCAACGAACAGTGAGGTTGTCAATCTCACCGGTTTGCTGAAAACAAAGGATTAACTGTATGGTGTGGAAGGTAATGGTGGTTTGCAGAAAGTAAACATGAACAATGGAATATGTATCAATGGTAAAGATTGGACCGGGGTCCATAGTTCACTAGAGGTTTTCTCCTTAAGATAAACAACATGGCATGTTGGGTAAACAAATTACAGCGGGGCAATTGACAGGACAGGGCAAGGCATAACAATGCAATACTAGACATTCATGATCCTATGAGATTTGATTGGGCAATACAACAATATACATAGATCGCCATCCAACTGCATCTATGACTAGTAATCCACCTTCAGATTATCATCCGAACCCCCTCTAGTATTAAGTTGCAAGCAACGGATAACTGCTTTAAGCAAAGTGTGTAAGGTAAACAATCCACTTGTTCCATGAAAAAAAGATCGTTGTTTTCTCCCTAGTAGCAACAACACATCTACAACCTTAGAGATTTCTGTCACTTCCCCAGATTAAATAGAGGCATGAACCCACTATCGAGCATAAATACTCCCTCTTGGAGTCACTAGCATCTACTAGGCCAAGATAGCTACTAGAAACAGAGAGCATGCAAAATCATAAACAACACAGACATGATAGAATCAATAAGATAGAACCATTAACCAATCTGACATAGTAATCTCAATATCCATCGGATCCCCGCAAACACAACATGCATGAGTACAAATAGATGATCTTGATCATGAACGGAGCTCACAAGATCTAAACATGGCAGCACAAATGAGGAGAAACAACCATCTAACTACTACATGGACCCGTAGTACTAGGTGGAACTACTCACGCATCATACCGGAGGCTGGCATGGTGATGAAGAAGGCCTATGGGATGATCTGCCCTCCGGCAGGGTGCCGGGAAGAGCTTCAGATCCCCCCGATCTAGGGACAATGGTGGCGGCGGCTACGGACTATTTCGTGGAAGATTGATCGGGTACTGAGGGTTTTGGTACGGGGGGCTTCTTATAGGCGAAGAGGCGAGGCAGGGGGCACCCGGGGGTGGCCGCACCCTCCTAGGCGCGGGCTAGGCCTGGGCGCGCGGCTAGAGGGTGTGGACCCCTGGTGGCTCCCCTCCGTCTCGTATTCTGGCTCTGTGTTCCACACGATAAAAATTGACTTTGGCTTTTGTCCTGTCCAATTCCGAGAATATTGACTTTCTGACTTTTCTGGAAGCAAAAATAGAAGAAAATAGACAACTAGCACTGTGGCATCTTGTTAATAGGTTAGTCCCAGAAAACATATAAAAATACCTCAAAGAGATGACAAAACAAAGCAAAGTAGATACTAAACAAGCATGGGACATAAAAAATTATAGATACGTTTACGATGTATCATTGGTCCAGATGATATTACATCAACTGCATGGGAGATTGAAGCAGATTTCAAGCGTAAAGGAATTACACCAGGGGATATGGCAGAAATGGGGACAATGCTTTTTGAACCGTATGAACTAGCGGATTGAAACGTGATTGAACCAATTGTATGACAGATTGAAGCACTTGATTCATTGGATGCAGAGAAAAAGAAAAAAGGGAAAAAATGGAAGAAGCTGATGGTGGACTCCGAGAATATTTCAGGTAGGATCACCAGGAGCAAGGTGGTGAACCCAGCCAAAAACACTAGGAGCAAGAAAAAATGGATTTGAATTATTAATTTAAATTTGTATGATAAATTTGAACTACTGTCAATGTTTGTATTTAATTCAAACTAGTGTGATGCTCCCAAGTTTGTATGTTGGATAATCCCGTAATGTATGTGTTATTGCAAGTTTCTATGGTCATGCGCCTAGTTGCTTAGCGCTGCTCAGTTTTGCCCTCTACATGTGGTCAACACATGGGGTTTAGCTAGTTCATGGCTTAAACGTTGACCAATTGATACAAAAATTGGCACACTTGTGTATCTTGGATGGATTTACCATATGAAATTGGAAATTCTGGATTAACTTGTAATCAGCCACATTTTTCTTTTTCTAAGTGATTAAGTTCCAAAAAATGGTTTTAGGGTTAGTTTAATTCAAAAAAAAAGTCAAAACATAGTGCAACCTTCAAATGGAGTCTTGTTATGTTGCCTACAACCTAGCACGAATAATAAAGAAAAAATAAATAAAGAGAAATGGACATATCCCCTAAACCACTTCTTAAACCCTTGTTGGAATGAGCTACTAGCTATGAAGATGCATGGCTTTCTACTCGTTCAACCTCCAAAATAACCCATCCCAAAACATACTTTGTCTAAATGAGGACAAATTTGGAACACTTGTGTATATCTGAGTTGCAAACAATATAATGTCGGCCAAGACGAATCATTTTGTTCCATTAACACATTTTCCATTTTTTATGCCAAAAGCTTGAATTTCCCTTACTCATTTTTTTATCTGAGTGCCCTTGTTTTCGTTAGCTCTACTCAGTTTTCCCCTCCCTCTAAAGTTTTCCTCACTTTTCTCCTCCTGCTAAAGTTTTCCTCACTTTTCCCCTCTATCCTGACTCAAACCCTCACAATAGCTCAACTTCCTCGGTTTGGCTGCTGCGCTCTGATTGGTCGAGATGTATGTCACACGGATCTTGGACAACCACCATTGGATATATCATGATCCGACGGGCTGGAGGTCTCTCTTTCCCGATGGGCGCACCTACCTTGTATGCAGAGGAGAGCCCGATAGGCTGGAGGTCTCTCTCTCCCGATGGGCGCACCTACCTTGTACGAAGAGGACAGCCCGACGAGTTGGATGTCTCTCCCTCCCTTTCCCTGTCGCACATATACCAGTTGCATCTTCCTCCCCTCCTATCGATGTACGGCGGCGCGGTTCTAAGCGTGGCGGCCCGAATTGTGTGCGGCGGCGCGAACCTAAGCCTGGCAGTCCGAACGGCGTGCGCTGACGCGGACCTAAGCGTGGGGGTCAGAACGGCGTGAGGCGGTTCGGATATATGCCTGGCGGTCGGAATGGCGTGCGGCTGCGCGGACCTAAGTGTGTGGGTCGGAACGGCTTGCGGCGGCGCAGATCCAAGCGTGGCGGCTGGAACAGCGTGTGGCGGTGAGGATCTAAGCGTCTGAAATTTCTGTCTTTGTCCGTCTCACTCCTGTTCACCTCCTCAGATCCGTTGCTGATTAAAGACACCGAGGCGGCGGCGGTGCTAACAGTGGTAATCGATGCAACGATGATTGAAGCCATCATCCGCAACATCACCGCAACAACGCAGATCAAGCCCCCGTGAACCGATTTGAATAAATTTGATACTCCCTCCAACCCATATTAGTTGACTTGGATTTATCTAGATATGAAACGTATCTAGTCAAGTTTTACTGCTAATATGGGTCGGAGGGAGTATGTATTTGAGCCGTGAGACTGGTGGATATGCTCTAAAACTGATTCATAAGTAGCAGTACTTGCTTTGACAATCTCCGGTGGGCTTGTATTAGTTGATTTAGATTTGTCTAGATTCGATTATACCTAGACATGAATTAGTATTAGATTCATCCGTATCTTGACGAGTTTGAGTCAAATAAATTGGATCGGAGGGAGTAGTACTTTCTTTGAAAGATCACCTCTCTAGAGAAGAATGGGGCGTCAGGAAGAACGGGGAATGGATGCTGCCATCAACATTCCACTTCTACATGGCATTTGGCACGCTAACTATGGTCAGCTAGATCCAATGCCAAGCAACTCAGGCCCCGCAATGCATTCTCATGACAACTTTGGGACCGAAAAGTGACTAAATTTGCAGGAACTCACAACCATCCATCGAATAACAATTCTACTACTCCCTCCGACCCATACTAGTTGACTCAAATTTATCTAGATTCGGATGTATCTAGCACTAAAACATGTCTAGATACATACGAATCTAGACAAATCCAAGTCAACTAATATGGGTCGGAGGGAGTATCTAAATTAGCTATCAATTGAACTAATCATTATATGTGCCACCTTCACCACAACCCCATAGTGTAACTGTTAGGACAGGGATGACAACAACTAAAACTGCCCACATGAATCTACTATTCTCCTCCCCCCTTCACTGGAAGTTCATCTTTTAGATTTTCTAACACTTGATCAGATACGGCAAGATCAGCCTCAAGTGTCAACTTCTCTTTGCGAATAAGCTCTAAGTTCTTCTTTTCTTCCTTGATAGTACACTTCAGCTCTAATATCAATAGGTTTTTATGGGCCAATTCATCACCTAAATTGGCAACCATCTGCTCCAAATCCATCCTCTGGCTAGACCACTGGGTTGATTCATCTTGGTATGCAATATACCATGGATCATCGGCCTGCATAGCACACTGTAACAATCCCAAAACAAACCCAATTAAAATCAGTCTGACAAGGGCGGCACTTCAAATTCAACGGTAGTACAAAGAGAAGGAGCTACCTGCACTTCCGACAAGGTAGGAGAACAAGAACATGGCCACGACATGATTGAATCCCCACCCTTGCCGGTGTACCCGCTACGACGAAACATTGAAGAATAATTTATCCCTGCAATATCGAGGAAACTACGGGAACCGAATCGATTAGGATGGGCGGAGTAGGAGCGAAGGTCTTACCAAGCACTACTAGCAATTGCTGCGATCATGCGTCGAGCTATGGCGGCGGAACAAAATCCCGGTCGTCATGGGCGACGGACCTGCCTGCGGTCGGTACTGCCCCAACGTACAATGCGTACGGACGAAACAAGTGCTGGATCCGTGGTTGAGGGGCAGCGCGACAGTCCGTCCGACGCCACCGTAGGATGGAGCCACCGATGCGCCGACGATGGCTTCTCTGAACACCGGTGGGGTAGGAGCTACTCGGGGCTGGGGGTTGGGAGAGGATGAGAGAAAGATCCGACCTCACGTGTGTCATACACGACCCTACCTGTCAATGTTCGGGGGAGTAACTGCTCCGGGATTTTTGCATATTTGCCAATTTTGCATATTTGCCAAACATTTTCTTTGAAATTTGCATATTTGCCACATGACCACCACATGTCAGCGACACACAAAATGGCAAATATGCAAGTTGCAACGTAAAACGTGGCGAATATGCAAATCCCCCCTCCAGCTGCATATCACGGCCCCATCAGTCGTTGGCTTTGACGGCCCCACATGATGGCCCCATCATTCATTGGCTTCGATGGACCCATGGAATAGTCCCATTTGTCATTGCCTGCACCGGCCACCCAATTAGGAAAAAATATGCCCACAAGGCAGCGAGAAAAGGATGGCGGGTCCGACGTATATCCTGGCCCCCACCCGTCATCACGTATCGGCTACGGCAGGACCCGCCCCAACGCGGCCCCACCGGCCAGGCATGTAATGGTCGAGACCTTGTAACGTAACACTCAACGCCCGACCCGCCAAAACGTGGTCCCACCAGTCAGCATGTAACGGTCAAGCCTTTGACCTGGCAGCATCCCTCCGTCCGAGCGCCTGCGAGCGCCCGCGAGGGTTTCTTAACATGGCGTGGGGAAAAGTGAGGAAAAGTTAAGCGGCTGGGGAAAACTGAGTACAACTAACGAACCAAGGGCACGAAAATAGAAATCCCTATTAAGTTTCCCCTCTTTATGTTGAAAATTTTGAAGTTGTACTTGTTTTGATTTCATATGCTTGTTGCTTTGTGCTTTCATGACTTATTTCTTTACAAGATTATTTTTCGTAGGAAGTGGGTTAGACTTAATTTTTTTTATATATGTTTCTTGATGCTCTCTTTTACTTCAATTCATATTTCTTATGTGAGCATCATCGAAATTAGCATGCCTATCTAAATGGCTATAAAGAAAGAGCTTTTGGGAGACAACCCATTATATTTTTGCTTTTAATTTATTTTTGTTTATTTGAGTCTTGGAAGTTTTTACCTCTATAGCAACCTCTCCTTATCCTTTTTATTTTGTTTTTGTGCCAAGAGTAGCCTCTAATGATAGGGGAGTAAGATTTGGGGAAGTTGTTGTCCCGAAACAGATTTCTGTGTTTTGCTGTAAAAAATTGTGAAAAATCCCAGAACATCGTATTGATCTGAAATTGTTTGTGTGCATGCCTCGGGTTATTATATCACTTTCGTTAGTTTTGCACTTTTCGATTTGAGCAACAGACGATTTTCGAAAAAATCGGTCTTTACCTGCAGGTCTATTTTGCCATTATTTGCATTTGCCTCTTAAATTGATTTCTTTTGAGTTCTTTTGATCACTTGAGATTTTAAAGGGAATTGCTACAGTATCTTATGTTTTAATGGATGATTTACTTGAGTTGAAACTGAACCCAAAGGTTTATTATCTTGCATACACTAATGTTGCTGATGAAGATTGTGTGAAGTTTTGTATGAAGGAAGTTTTCAAGTGTAGGGAGAGAATAATGTGATGAGATGAAGTATGGACAAAAGCTCAAGCTTGCTGATGCCACCCGTGTCACCCAAGAAACATTCAAGAGGTACAAGCGTCAAATATTGGGGATGGGATGCCCAAGGCATCCCCTTCTTCATCAACAAAAATCTGAGATCTTCTTTCAAGATACTATATTTTTTGCTTCATGCATTGTGTGTTGTTCTTGGAGCGTCTTTGTTTTTTTCTTTAGTTTTATTTTGCTTTGTTTTCTGCAATAAGTTGGTTGGATCCCAGCACACTTCTTTTGGAGAATTCACATCCTGTTCTTCATTGCCTAGAACACTCTAGTTTTCACTCTTAATGTTCTATGAGTGTTCTCCTTTGCTAGCACTGCGTTTAGCTTTAGTTTTCTTCTTCTTTTTGCTTAGAACTTTTTAGTTATTATTTTTAGTTAGGTAAGACAAGCTCGCTGTTTTTTATTGATTATTATCTTTGAGAGTTGTTTTAAATAAGAAAATTGGTGTTAGAGAAGAGTAAAATATTGCATGCTTATAGTGGTGCAAGAGGAAGCTTGTTTAGACTGTGGCTTAGACTTTAGCATGTTATGTTAGATATTATTTTGATTATATGCTTAGTAGTTATTATTGTAGCATTAATTGTTTCAAACAATTGAGATTGCTTAATGTGTCATAAAAGAATCATGCGTTGTTTTAGCATACAAAAGCATAATATTGTGGTATTCTCCTTTGATGCTTTATTTGGGTTGACTTGGCACATGCTTACACCATGTTATGACTATGAACCAGTCACCTTAGACTCTATGATCATTTAGTTTTTGACTTGTGATATCACTTTGATTAATAATGTTTTGTCGCTCTGCATGATTATGGCCATTATTGCTCTATTAGTTGGTCGCTCCCAGTCTTTTGCTAGCCTCCACCTGTACTGAGTATGAGCTCTACTCATGCATACAACTCCCAAGAAACCAAGTTAGTCCAAAGAATCCACTATAAATTCCTATGCATGGTGTGTTACACCATTCCAAGTATATTCATGTTTTTATATATCTTCCAAAATAAATTTTTGTTATGTGAAAATTAGTGATTAACGCTCTCACGAACTTGAAGGAACACTTTATTTCTTGCACTTAATAAACCTGAACCATTGTGACTATCTTATGATACTTATATGCTTGCAAATTATAAGTTGGGAGTTAGCAAAACCATGATGTCATGGGGTACGCTTTCAACATTGCACTTATTCTATTTAGTTGATATCATGTTCTTTTGTTTATGGATGTCGTCGGTGTGAAATAAAATGGGAGCTTGCAAGTCCATCGAGTATGTATATGTGTTAGAGAAACTCCTGGGCGGCTAGCCTAAGCTATGCCTAATCATGGTGGAAACTTGCAGCAAAACCATAGTGGCATTATATGAAGCATCCTCAATAAAAAAATATGCAAATAGCAAATAAAAAGATCGCTAAGATGCTCACTGTCTGTTGCCTTATCATTTTGATATCGGATAACTCCTATGTCATGGGGCAAGGGGTACCCCATTGGCAGTTCTCTATCATACACATATACTTACAAGGACAAGAAATTGCCTGGGACCAAAGTTGAGTAGCATGAGGTCTCGGTACTCGTACTCAAGGGGCATGCGATTTTAAACTTGTGATTTGTCAAGCATATAACTCATATTTGCACACACTTTAACCTTAATCACTTCAAGATGCTTATGATAGGGAAAATGAGAGCTCAAATCTAATAAGTACCATAATTGTTGGAAGCTTTATAAAACCATGTAATCCCTACTTCCCTCTGCGAAGGGCCTTTATTTTTACTTTTTGTTGAGTCTCCATCTTCGATATTTATGCACCAGTTAAGAGAACATAATTGTCATTCTGAGTTCAATGTGCATTGTCCCAAAACTTGTTAATTGATTCATAATTCTAGTATTGCTTGTTCTTAAATTATTTGTATCTAGTCACCCTTATGAACTTTGAAGGTGTCTTATGCATTTATGTTTTGCTATTCCATGAAGGACAAGCTTATGACACCCCCGGGATTAGGGCTGGAAAAATTCCAGACCTTCATCTGAACATAAGCCCAACCAAAATCTCGAAAGCATACAGAGAAGGAATCGGTAACACAATAGTGACCCTACGACACAAAAGTTATTACAGCAAGATCATAACTGAGCAAAGAACCAGAATATTACAAGCAGAGGTCACTGACCACAAACATCAAACAACGGAAGGAAAATTATGCTATTAAGTATAGCAAACTTAACAAATGGCCTAAGAGGCCTGAAGCATAATGATGACGTCCAATCCATAGATCTCAGACTGCCAACTGGGAGCCCCAAGGTACTCATCGATGTCGATGTTGTGCAGAACTCATCTTCTGCTGCAAAAGTATCAACAAAGAAAGGGTGAGTACAGGGTGTACTCCGCAAGACTTATGGCTGGTGGAGTTACTTTGCATAAAGCCATCTTTGTTTTGTAAAATAAGAGGGAGAAGAATCTCGACTAATCAGAATATTTTAAAAGGGGATAAGAGAGCGGTATCTCTAGCTTTGATCATCTTTTGCTATCCACCAAATCATCATCAGCTGAACCTATCTAGGATCACCCCCTCGATCCCTGAGGAAGCATCCTTAAGCACACATTACTTAACTTGCCAAGTTTTACGATTAGGTTCAAGTTCTCTATGATCTTCATGTCCGTTCCCAAGTCGTCCATAACCGCGGATGCGGCTTTTCGAAAATATTAATAACCCTATAGGGGTGTAAAACTTTACCCACACGTACCAACCGATTCTTAATGTCAGATCATTAGCCCTCTTCCTTGGAAGGCCGGCAGAGAGTGGTTGACCATGAAATTTACCTTTCTTTTGCCGAGACCATGAGTAACGCACTAGGGAGATGCCGCCATAACGGGTCAAGTCCTGAAGCCGGTCCCTAATGATGTGTACAGGGTTCAATATTACGGATGCCGGACATCTCTTGTTCTCGGCCACGCTTACCTACCTGTTATGAATGCACCTCCTTCACCTCCATTCAAGAACATCCAAGATGCGTATGTTGAATGGAAATCCCGAACTATGTGATTCATGGAATCTACTAGGCAAGTTAGTTGGTTGAGGGGGTTTCCAGGCCCCCGTGTGGATGTACGCTCGTCTTGGTTCAAGAGGCAAGAACATCGGGTCCTAGGGGTGGCAAGTATGGGACTGCAAAACCACAACCCCCTGTGGCATCCCATACAAGCCTTCGCATGTTTAATTTCATCTCTGATCTTACCACGTCATCCTGTCATACTAGGTTCATTCGCAGTGCTGATTCATCAACTGGATGGACCAGTGGTAACAACTAAGCATGGCTAAGCGCAACAGATGTAACAGCTCTAGCAACGCTGCACAAGCCAAACCCTAGGTATGCTAGGAGCAGTGGATCAGGGAATCTAGGCTTCAAAGGTAACATGCATTAGATAGGATTACTCTATCTATCGATAAAATACTTTAGAATCGTATGCACATGGAAAGAATTGAAATGCTTGAAACATAGGATTATATCATGTGTGGGGCTTTGCTTGCCTTTGCCAGTTGATAACCAATAAACAGATCTTCAGACACCGGGTACTTGACTTGATTACAGTTGGTCAAGTATTGATCTTCGATCTTCGATGGTGTTGATTTCGGTCTTCAATCTCAATCCCGATTCCGATATCGTTCTACCGGAAAGAAGCAAACACCGGAAAGGAAGGGAAACAATCAACACATGGCATCAATGCAATGCTCAAACAAAGATGGTGATATTACAAGTTAAATTGCATTGAAATAAACCCCTAAGGCATGCTTGACAAATTAATCAAGGTCCCGAGGGGTGTAAACCCTAATTTAGAAAAAACCTCGGAGGCATATGAGAGGGGTTATATGGTTGTTCTAATTATACTTGTAATGAAAGTTGCTTAACGATGCATGATTGTAGCTCTATTGTGTAGATCTCATTTTTCTGATCATTTTGATTTGTATTTTTCTGATTTAAAATGAATTAGTTATGAATTACTGCAATTTTAATTAATTTAAAATCATTTTTAGAATATTATAAAAATACTTATACATTTTATTTAACCAGAAAACATTTCTGAATATGTTAATATCACTTACAGCAGGGACCCACCTGTCAGGTATTTCCTTTACTGAAAGAATTACAGAAATTAATAAAAGAAAAGAAAAAGAGAATACTGCACAGGCATGACGTCATGCTGACGTCATCCATGAACAATCCTTGCAGATCATGGATGGATCGATCGATCCAGAGATCGCGGGGAGGCGTGGTTGGGTCGTTGGAGAGAGGGGAGCAAGGCGGTCCTGGTAGTGGCTGCGCCGCCCGAAAATGGTCACCGAAGAGCGGCTAGCGACAGCGGCCAGCGGAGGAACCTGTAGAGAGGGAGGGAGACAATGGGGAGGTCTAGGAGGACGGCAAGATCATCACGAACACGTCAGTGGTGTCGGTGAGGCTCGGGGAGGCCGGACGGTGACGAATCGTCGGTGGCAATGGCGGCATCCAGCGGGACGGCAAGCTCGATTCCGGCGCACGGGGGCTTCCCGGCTTGCTCGCTTTGGCACAAAGCAAGAGTGTGGCGAGGCGAATCTCCTGGGACAGACGCGAGGCTCGGGGCAGTCCATAACATCGGCAGCAAGTGGTTACCAGTGAGCTAGGGTTAGCTAGAGAGGGGATTATGTGAGAGAGGGAGAGAGGAAGCGAAATCGGTATGGGGGAGGAGAGGAAAGGGCAGCGGTTCTTATTATCACCTCCTGGGGCGGCGGCGCGCATCGCAGCGCCGGCGAGGATCGATGGAAGAGGCACTGCCAGGCAGCTGCTTGCCAGGAGGGAGGAAGATGACAGGGACATGAGGCGAAGCGGTACTAGGCTGGTTTGGGCTGCGCGTGGGCCAAGGCGGGCCGCGGGGAAGTGCGCTAGGCGGCAGAGAGAAGGAGGAAGAGAGAGATGGGCTCGGCCCAGGGAGAGAAGGAGACTGTTTTTATTTGCAAAATATTTTTCTATTTCTGTTTTCACTTTCCAAATTCTATTTTCAAAGCCTTTTCTGTTTTGAATGTTTTAGAATAACCAAGGAGGTTTGTAAAATAATTTTAAAACACCTAGGGGCCCTTTATACTATTTGGGCTCCAAACATTTTGTTATTTTTCAAATAATCAAAACCATTTGAGTGTGTTTCAGAGAGAGGGGGGAAACTAGGGTTTAGGGTTTTGTATTTATTTTCTTGCATGCATTTTAAGATGATGCTCATGAATGCACAAACAAGCCCTAATTACTATTTGGTAGAAATAGGGTTGTTACAAAGCTGAATACCACTATTGCTATGTTTTCTATATGTGAAACAAACAAATGTGTTTCAAAGCATTATTTATGATCTTTTGTTTGTGTAGCCTTTCATGTTGCAACATAGTTGCTATGTCTTATTGTTAGAAATATATATCTTTCATGCTTATGTTTAGTGTACTTTAATCCTAGCTACCAATGCTTTGCAATACCTTGATCAAGATTGTGATGGTGCATGTCACCTAAAAAATTATTCTTTTTATCACTTACCTACTCGAGAACGAGCAGGAGTTAAGCTTGGGGATGCTGATACGTTGCAAACGTATCTATAATTTTTGATGCTCCATCATTGTTTTACACCAACTATCTTATGTTTTGTCTACACTTTGTGGCATTTTTATGAATTAGGACGCATCAAGCCAGAGACCATTGACCACTTGATGAACATCGCTAATCGATGGGAGGATGGCGAGGACTCCGTGCAAAACAACCGTGCGCTCTGTGGACGATGATGGTGCATATGGAAGGAACCCAACTGGCCAAGGACGCATGCGTGATCACCGGGGAAAACACAAGATGATGTGCGGCTACGAGGACAAAGACGGAGCTGACATGGTCACCGTTGGTTCCGCAGACAAGTGCGACGGGGACAATCATGGCAGTAGCTACTGCAACAGCAGCTACCATGATAGAGTAAACTTCCAAAAGTCAAGTCGTGAGTGGTAACAATGCCTGTGTGAGGATGGGGCTTTGCCTTTTCAGCTCTCTTGTCGAGTCCCTACAATGTTAACTTCTACGTGGATGAGAAGGACGACAAAATAAAATCAAGCCACCTCCTAAAGGACTGTCACTAGTTCAATAAGCTTCAATATGCCTATGCCTAGATGTAGAAAAACGAAACCGATCAAGGTTATCCGGCAGCACCAGGACCCGTAGCACATGGAGCACCACCACCCCCGCTACCTCCACATGGCGTGCCATCACACATGGTCACAGTTGCCCATAGTCAGCCCGAGCAATAACTCACACTTAGGAACAACAGGGTGATACATTGCAAATATATCTATAATTTTTGATGCTCCATGTTTGTTTTACACCAACTATCTTATGTTTTGTATACACTTTGTGACATTTTTATGAATTTTCTTTAAATAACATATTAACAAGTGCCACAGAGCCAGTTTCCCGTTTTCTGTTGTTTTTGGTTTCAGAAAAACTAGTAAAGAAATATTCTCGGAATTGGATGAAACAAAAGTAGAATTCCTATTTTTTCCGACACAAGACGGAGTCCAAAGTAGAGACGGAGGAGGGCACCGAGGCGGCCACACCACCCCTGGGCACGGGTACCCCCTAGCCACGCCTGGCTATGGTGTGGGCCCCTCAGGCGTCCACTGACCTTTCCCCTTCGCCTATATATTCCCCCTAAAACGAAAACCCTAATCATCAGATCAGAAATCCACGAAAAGTTCCGTAGCACCGCCGCCACCGAAGGCGAGATCCGGGGGACAGAAGTCTCTGTTCCAACACCCTGCCGAGATGGGGAATTGCCCCAGAGCCATCTCCATCGAACCGCCATCTCCATCACCGTTGCTGACTCCCATGATGAGGAGGGAGTAGTTCTCCCCCGAGGCTAAGGGCTCTACCGGTAGCTATGTGTTCATCTCTATCTATCTTATTGTGATCATGAGCTTTGCAGTCTAGTTGAATAAGTAGATGATACTCTTTGTCTATTATGCTATTCAAGTGCTTTTATTAATGTGATCTTCGGAGACACCTTGTCCCACGTGTGTGAATGTGATAGTGTGCGCACCTTGTGTAGCTCTTAGGCTAAAGATTACAAAAATACTTATCATGAGTTATAATTTGAGTTAGATGTCTCTATGAAATTGTGGTGTTTGTTTGGAACCATATAGCGCTCAAGGTGAAAGTGTGGGGTTACCTAGATGGGGGATGCGAACTTTAAGGTGTGCTTTTATAGCTCTACACGGTGAACTGGTGTTCGTTGTCCAACCGAGAGTAGTTTAGGGTAGCATAGTGAAGAGAAGATATTTATATGTTCTATTATGTTATGATTGTTGAGAGTGTCCACTAGTGAAAGTATGATCCCTAGGCCTTGTTTCTAAGCATTAAAATACCGTTTACAATCAGTCCTGCTACATGTTTTCTTGCTGCCATTTTTATTTCAGATTGCAATTACCACTTATAATCATCCATATTACTTGTATTTCACTATATCTATGACGAACTAGTGCACCTATACACCTGACAAGTGTATTGGTGTGTTGGGGACACAAGAGACTTCTTGTATCTTAATTATAGGGTTGCTTGAGAGGGATATCTTTGACCTCTTTCTCCCTAAGTTCAATAAACCTTGGGTGATCCACTTTAGGAAAACTTGCTGCTGTTCTACAAACCTCTGCACTTGGAGGCCCAACACTGTCTACAAGATTAGAAGCGTGCGTATACATCACGGGCCTGAGTAATACCCATGTGTGTTCGGTAGCATGAACATGATCCACAAAGGGAGCCCCTCTAACATGTGCCAAAAGGTGCGCACCCGAGCAGTAAACCTGGCCATAGTGTCGCCGCTAGCCATACCTGAGTACCATCCCTATCAGGTTCCATGGCCAGGTCATCCTACCCTGGTATATGAAGGCTAGATCAGTGGATATGAGATGATCAAGGTCTTTATGGATGGTGGCAGCAGCATCAACCTCATATTCGCCAACACCCTACGGGCAATGAACCCGTCCCTGAAAAATCTTGCACCATCGAAAACCACCTTCCACGACATCGTCCCAGGGAAGCATGTTCTCCCCCTTGGTTAAGGTTTGTTGGGGTCCGCGGCAGAAAACAAAAAATTTCCTATGTTGGATCGCCCTGAGTGCCCAAGATCTATCTATTAGTAATGTAGTAGTGGTCGAAGGTTTTGGATACATACCCTTATAGTCCAAAAGTGGTTAACATTTAGAGGGGAATATGGTTGAAGTAGTTGTTCTCATAGTCGACCTCAAGGTTGTGAAGCTCCTCGCAGGTCACCCCTTTCTCCATCATCATGCATCCGTACGGCTCACGACATCCAAGGTGCCCCAAGTGTGGCCCCTCGTGGTTTCGTACACATACGGTGTACGATGATGACCTCCGGCTCCCCGATACCGTCGGGAGTGTGGAAATAGATCTCCGGCTTGGAATCTCCGCATCGCAACAACGTACATGGTGAAGCCTTGTTCGCACAGCCCATACATGGGAGCCATGGTCACAAGGTAGAGAGAGAGGAGAGAAAGTCAACCAAAAACTTCTCTTTTTGTGTATCTAATCTCACCCATGGGCACCCCTTTATATAGGAGGAGGGGGTATGCCCTCCCCATTAGGATAGCTATATGGGACTACAGGAGCAAAGGAAATAATTAGGAAAAACAGTAGGGAGAGGGACAGATGGCTGGGCCAAATCGGCTCAGCCCACCAGCCAACAAGCAGCAGACCCGGGTGGGCTGATGCCCTACCCGCGGCCCAGCGTGGCCGGCCAGCAGTGGCTGCTGCTGTGCCCATGTGGGACGCCCCTGGTGCACACCACATGGCCTAGCTCGGAGCTGGTGACCAGTAGTGGGTGCAACCCGGGTGGGCCGGTGCCTCGGGCAGCCCAACGGCGCAGCGTCCCCGTGGCCTGCCCAGCTTTGCCCGCGATCCCATTACCCGCATCGCCCACGTGGGCTGCCAGTTGGTGGCCCGCCAGCGGTGCTTGGTTGGTGGCCGCCCGCTCGGTGCGTACCACCCGCCTACACGCTCATATGGGCTGCCAGGCCCATATGCAGCAGGAATAGTTTTTCTGCTGCTTCCCTTTTTTTCTTTTTCCAGGGTAGATTTCTCCTGGGCCAATTCCCTCCAGGGTTTTGGCCTAATGAGAAAGTTGTCCAATAAACTTTAATTTAAATATTTATTTAGTACATATTAATTCACAATAAATATATAATAAATAAATATTATAAATTGCCATTTATCCGAAACACCTTTCGGTTCTTGATCACGGGATTACCACTAGACGGGCAGTTGGGGAACTTGATGAAGCGCGTCGAGGCAGTGCAGACGTTCTACGTCTCCTCCTTGTCCATGTCCCAGGGTCTGCTCCCCTTGCGTGGCTCAACCAAGTGCTACAGCTGCAGCACCTACGAGGTATCCACACGTACAGGGTGGAAGCGTCAGACGCCGGACTACTAGGTTCGCGCGTGCAACACAAGCATGAGGAGTGGCGGCTGGGAGGAATGGTCTAACCCAGGTCAGCTCGCCCTACCCTCTCTTATATACTGCCAGCTGCATAATTTCATTGATCACAAGGAACCAATCCTACGATTTGTTTTTTAGCTAGCACTACAAAAAGAGTCAGGCAGGCATACAACAGAGTCAAGAACAAGCGAGCGTGGCCATGGAATCGTAATGCAGACTCGGTCGATACAACTCTTATCTGCCGAGTCCCTAGTGGGCTTCTTCATCAGCAGCCCATTAGTAGCCTAAGCCTGGTCTAATTTGGATCCAATCCTCATTAGGCTTCCAGCCCCTTAAGTGTGATCCTATAGGTTCATATACGTATAGACATGACACGAATACACTTATTTTGTCAATAGTTGGTAGCAGCCTCTAGCAAGACGTGCCAACTCCTAAACGCATACAAAGATCATATCGGATGAACCATCACAAGTTTTAGTACATGTCTTTCCCTTTGCCTCATGATATTTGGTCTAGCTCCAAGCTGACTGTGAGACCCTGGCGCATGGCTCAATAGGATTGATAGGAAACTCATACCAACAAGTTGCAACTTCTTTTCCGGAAGCTCATTCGAAAAGAACTCTAAGGTTAAGTGTGCTTGTCCTAAAGCAATTCTAGGATGGGTGACCAACCGGGAAGTGGGTACCGGGTGCGCATGAGTGAGGACAAAGTGCGCAGAAAAGACTAGTGTTGGTCTGTGGGGTTAGTCTAGAGATCTTATTGAGCTGCCAGAAGTAACAGCCGTCGGTCCGGAGTGACCGGGGGTGTTACAAGTTACAAAGTGGTATCAGATCCTACCCTCACGGTTACATGGGCGTGTGCGGGTCAGTGGCGGACATGTGTAGCATGGCGCGTGTGGCACGGAGTGGACACGGCATGACAATGTGTCGGCACTGGACGCACAGACGTGTGATAAGAGGGGACGTTCCTAGCTTGTGGTTGATCGACGAGGACGTCGATCTTCTAAGGGTGGGTGTATGTGAGATCCTGGCGTATGGCTCAATAGGATTGATAGGAAACCCATACCAACAAGTTGCAACTTCTCTTCCGGAAGCTCATTCAAAAAGAACTCTAAGGTTAAGTGTGCTTGGCCTAGAGCAATTCTAGGATGGGTGACCGACCGGGAAGTGGGTACCGGGTGCGGATGAGTGAGGACAAAGTGCGCAAAAAATACTAGTGTTGGTATGTGGGGTTAGTCTAGAGATCCTATTGAGCTGCCAAAAGTGACAGCCGTCGGTCCGGAGTGACCGGGGGTGTTACACTGACATCCCTTTATTGATACTGTGGTTTGGAATCCCTTTACTAGGTTAGCTCTTAACCATATGTAGCACGTCCATGCATTTCTAGATCCGATCACTCGAGAGGCCTAGAGATATCTCTCTCTAAGTAGAGAGGGGCAAATCCCATCTTGATTGACCATGACTTGCAGCATGCTTCAGGACAAACCCGAAAGCTACCTTTATGACTACCCAGTTACGGAGTAGTGGTTGATATCCCCAAAGTAGTTTGATCCACATCTCAAGTACATGCGACAATCTCAGGTCTAAGGACAAAATGTACACGATGTGTAGAGAGAGTTGCAAGTCTAATTGCTAGTCTCAAGTTGGGTCAGTCCACCCCATGTTCATAACATGTGTCCACATCATTGGTTTGACATCTCCGCATGTCTATGACTTGCGAAACATAGTCATCAACCAATCGATGTGCTAGTCTAATATTCACGTGTGTCCTCACATGAACTCCGACTAGGGACAACTATTAAATAACCATACAAGTAAAGAGTTTCACAAACAATTCACATAATTGCCAATCAATATAGGTTGCCTAATATGGATATTCAAGGAACATTACAATAACTCATGGATACATATGAAATATAATCATCTCTATGATTGCCTCTAGGGCATATTTCCCTCAGTCTCCCACTTGCACTCAAGTCAATCTAAAATGTATCTAATACCAATTACTCTTGTGTGCGCTTCATGCGCGGGATGCGGGAGAGGATTAGTTAAGGGATCAGCAACATTTGAGTCCGTATGTATTTTGCATATCATGACACTACCATCCTCAACGAACTCACGAATCTGATGGTAACGCATGCGAATATGTTTGTTCTTCTGGTGCTGTGTAGGTTCCTTGGCTTGTACAATAGCACCATTGTTGTCACAATAAACGTCCAAGGGATTAGACGCGCCCTGAACCACACCGAGAGCGATCAAGAAATTCCTAATCCAAACAGCTTCCTTTATAGCCTTCGAGGAAGCAACATATTCGGCTTTTGTTGAAGAGGAGATCACCGTATCTTGCTTGGAACTTTTCCAGCTCACAGCACCACCATTTAAGACAAACACATTGTTGGAATTATGCCCTAGAGGCAATAATAAAGATGTTATTATTACAATTCTTGTTCATGATAAAGTTTATATTCCATGCTAGAATTGTATTAAGCGGAAACTTTAATACTTGTGTGGTTTGTGAACAACACCGTGTCCCTAGTACGCCTCTATGGACTAGCTCATTGATCAATGATGGTTAAGGTTTCCTAACCATAGACATGAGTTGTCAATTGATAATGAGATCATATCATTGGGAGAATGATATGATGGACAGACCCAAACTAAGCGAAGCAATTAGATCGTTTCATCGTGTTCATCTTTGCGAAGCTTTTCCTATGTCAAATATTGTATTCCTTAGACCATGAGATAATGCAACTCCCTAGTACCGGAAGAAAGCTTTGAGGTCATCAAACGTCATCCTATGAGAGGGTGATCATAAAGGTGTCTCTCAGGTGATCGGAAAGTATCTGTTGGGTTGTATGTATCGAGATGGAATTTGTCCCTCCCAAGTCGGAGAGATATACTTCGGGCCCACTCGGTAATCGATATCAACACCGCTTGCAAGCATGTGGTTAAGGAGTTAATCACAAAGTGATATCGGATTACGGAACGAGTAAAGTACTTGCTGTGAACGAGATTGAACTAGGTATGACGATACCGACGATCGAATCTCGAGCAAGTAAAATATCGCGAGACGAAGGGAATATATATATGGGATTGATTGAATCCTGGCATCGTGGTTCATCCGATATGATCATCGATGAATGTGTGGGAGTCAATATGGGTGCAGACCACTGTTGATTATTGATAGAAGATCATGTCCGCATATTCTCGAACCCGCAGGGTCACACACTTAACGTGTCTTGACGCTAGGATAGATTGGATAATTGGTTTATGAATTTTTGTTCGGAGTCTCGGATGGGATCCGGGATATCACGAGAGGTTCCGGAATGGTCCGGAGAATAAGATTCATATAAGGCAGTGCAGTTTTTGGAGTTCGGAATTGTTCCGGGTTAATCGGTATTGTACCGGAAGCTTCTAGAACCTTCCGGAAGGGGACCAACGTGGCCCCACCTTCCGGGAGGGGGCATGGGCCTATGAGGGAGTGTCCTGTCCGCATTGGGCTAGGGGAACAAGGCCCCATAGGGACCAGCCGATCCTGGATAAGTTTAAACTCGTTAAAACTAGAGATAGGATTTCTAGATAAGGGAGAGTTTAAATCGTTTAAACTAGAGATAGGATTTCTAGATAAGGGAGAGTTTAAATTGTTTAAACTAGAGATAGGCTTGGAGGAGGGCAGGGCCGCCCCCCTCTATATATAGAGGGGTGGTGCGCCCCCTCCCCCTACTACTCCACACCTTCCTCCAAGCCCTAGCTGCCTTGCTACCTTCCTCTCCCCCTCCCGACTGTTTGTAGGCGAAGCCCTGCAGCAGAAATTCTCCACCATATACACCACGCCGTCGTGTTGTAGATCCAATCTATCTCTCCACCATACTTGCTGGTCCGAGGAAGGAGGAGACGTCGAGGTGCTGCACGTGTGCATCTCACGGAGGCACCGCCACTTGTGGTGCTAGATCGGATCGGATCGCGAGGAGGAGAAGCTTGCGACTACATCACCCACGTTCGACGAACGTTCGATGTGCGAATCTTCAAGGGTATGAAGATCTAATCCAATCTCTCGTTGATTGCATCTCCTAGATTAGATCTTGGCTTTCCTCTGCTCGCCGTAGAAAATTTTGATTTACTATGCCGCGAAACCCATTAGTGGTATCAGAGCTAGATCTATGCGTATATGTGTTTCACGAGTAGAACGCAACATGGTTGTTGCGGGCGTTGATGTTTTTTGTTGCAAGCCTCTTGTTTGTGTTCTTCTTATGACGCGGGATAGTGATATTGAAGCGGTCCAGGCCAACCTTACGCGACATCGTTCGCGAGACCGGCTCCGCACTTGACGTGTGGCTTGTTCCACACATGCGGCTGGTGGATGCCAGTTTCTCTCACTATAGTTGTCATGGGATTAACGCTGGAGTTTGGCAACCATAATATCACCGTTGTGGCTTTCCGTAGGTAAGAATCGTTCTTAGCATCTACTCCCATAAGCCACGTAAAACATGCAACAACAAAGTAGAGGCATCTAACTTGTTTTTGCAGGGAGTGTTTTCTGTGATATGGTATGGCCCAAGATGTGATGTGTATAATGTATGCGATGATCATGTTTTGTAATGTTTCACGACTTGCATGTCGATGAGTACACAACCGTGAGCCATATGGTTGTCTTTATAATTGTGTATGACCTGCGAGTCAACTTCTTATACGCCATGTAATAGCTTTACTTTATCCCTAAGTAGTTAGCAATAGTTGTAGTTGCTATTCGTGGTGGAGGCAATCATGGTGGAGTGATGGAGATCATGCGCACAATATGGAGATCATTGCGAGGATTGGCTATACCATGTCACATAAAGTTATATGCATGTGATGTTTATCCCTTTATGTATCTTATTATGCTTAGATCATGACGGTAGCATTATAAGATGATTCCTCACTTAAAGATCAAGATAAAACTGTGTTCTCCCCAAGTATGCACCGCTATGAAAGTTCGTCGTGTCCAAGCATCACGTGATCGGGTGCTATAGACTCTACGCTCACATACAACGGGTGCAAGCCAGTTTGCACTGCGAAAATACTTGGGTCTAGCTTGACGAGCCTAGCATGTACAGACATGGCCTCGGAACATAAGAACCGAAAGGTTAAGCATGAGTCATATGAATGATATGATCGACACTTCGTTGTCCACCATTGAAACCACATCTCTTCTCGTGATGATCGGATTAGGTGTGGTGAATTTGGATCGTGTTCACTAAACAACTTGAGGGATGTTGAATTTAGTGGGAGTTCATCTAGTAATTTGATTAAGTTGAACTATTTATCATGAACATAGTCTAAATTGTACTTGCAAATCGTAGATCCAATGGC
Source organism: Avena longiglumis (assembly GCA_030063025.1). Taxonomy (NCBI): domain Eukaryota; kingdom Viridiplantae; phylum Streptophyta; class Magnoliopsida; order Poales; family Poaceae; genus Avena; species Avena longiglumis. Next base: position 182,187,090 of record CP125974.1, on the reverse strand, counting down.
CAAGTCCAACTTCAACTTCAACGTTTTTCCTGAGAAAGAAAAGCTTAGAAACAATGGGTCTAACTTCACCAACTGGTTCCGCAATCTAAGAATCATTCTGTCTGGCGGACAAAAGGACTATGTCCTTGAGAAAGCGTTAGGTAACCCCCTGCTGCAACTGCGCCGGCTGATGAGAAAGCTGTCTATCAGTCGCGCAAAGATGATTATGGTGTGATTAAGAGCACCATGTTGTTTGCTATGGAACCAGAGCTTCAAAATCGTTTTGAAACCTATCCCGGGCCCTTTGAGATTCTCGAGGAGCTGAAAACCATGTTTCGACTCAAGCCCGCTCGAGATATGAGATCTCGAGAAGTTCTTTAATCGCAAGATGGAGGAAGGGAGTTCCGTTAGTGAGCACGCCATAAAGATGTCGGGCTACACTCAACGCCTTGAGCAACTGGAATGCACGATTCGAGGAGCTCAAGATTGACAGGTTCGCAATCACTCCTCCCATCTACAAAAGTTTTGTAGTGACTCATAATCAGATTGGTTCCATCGATCGATCACCGAGCTCTTCGCAAAGTCAAGGCTGTGGAAGTGGACATCAAGAAGGATAATCATGTGTTGATGGTCAACAAGCCCTCCTTTAAGAAAGGTAAGGAGCAAAGAAGCCCTTCAAGAAGGCGGCGCAGCGCAATGCCCTCGCCGAGAAGAAGCTCAGTCCGGTCCTAAGCGGACCTCGAGTGCTTCTATTGCAAGGACAGGGTCCTTTGGGCAACTGTCCGAAGTACTTAGCGGACAAGAAGGCTGGCACCATCAAAGGTATATTTGATATACATGTTATTGATGTTTTCCTTACTATCCCTCGTTGTAGTGCCGGGGTATTTGATACCGGTTCAGTTGCTAATATTTTTAACTCGAACAGAGCTACGAATAGACGGCTGCGAGGGATGAGGTGACGATGCTTGGCGTTAACGGATCAAGAGTTGATGTGATGGCCGTCGGCACGCTCTCCTTAGTTTTACCTTCGGGATTAGTTTTAAACCTTAATAAGTGTTATTATGTGCCTGCGTTGAGCATGAACATTATTTCCGGATCATGTTTATTGCAAGACGGTTATTCATTTAAATCGGAGAATAATGGTTGTTCTATTTATATGAGTAACATCTTTTATTGTCATGCACCTCTTGTGAATGGTTTATTTCTTCTAAATCTCGAAAGGGATGAAACACACATCCATAACATTGAGGCTAAGAGATGCAAAGTAGATAGTGATAATACTACTTATCTGTGGCACTGTCGTCTAGGTCATATTGGTGTAAAGCGCATGAAGAAACTCCATTCTGATGGACTTTTGGAGTCTCTTGATTTTGAATCATTTGACACATGCGAACCATGCCTCATGGGCAAGATGATCAAAACCCCGTTCTCCGGTATGATGGAGCAAGCAACGGACTTGTTGGAAATCATACATACCGATGTATGCGGACCGATGAGTGTTTCGACGCGCGGTGGATATCGCTATTTTCTCACTTTTACCGATGACTTAAGTAGATATGGGTATATCTATTTAATGAAACATAAATCTGAAACGTTTGAAAAGTTCAAAGAATTTCAGAATGAAGTGGAGAACCATCGTATGTAAAGATTAAGTTTCTACGATCCGATCGTGGAGGTGAATATTTGAGTTATGATTTTCTCACGCATCTTAAAGCAAGTGGAATCGTTTCACAACTCACGCCACCCGGAACACCACAACGCAATGGTGTGTACGAGCACGGAATCGAACCCTATTAGATATGGTCCGATCAATGATGTCTCTTACTGATTTGCCGTTATCATTTTGGGGTTATGCATTAGAAACCGCTGCATTCACTTTAAACAGGGCTCCATCTAAATCCGTTGAAACGACACCGTATGAACTGTGGTTTGGTGCTAAACCTAAGTTGTCGTTTCTTAAAGTTTGGGGATGCGAAGCTTACGTCAAGAAGTTGATGCCGGACAAGCTCGAGCCCAAAGCGGAGAAATGCGTCTTCATAGGATACCCTAAGGAAACCATTGGGTATACCTTCTATCACAGAACCGAAGGCAAAGTGTTTGTCGCAAAGAACGGTTCCTTTCTTGAGAAGGAGTTTCTCTCGAAAGAAGTGAGTGGGAGGAAAGTAGATCTAGACGAGGTTATTGAACCTTCTCTTGAATTGGAGAGTAGCGCAGCACCTGAAATTGTTCCAGTGTCGCCTGCACCAACAATAGAGGAAGCTAATGACAAGGATCATCAAGCTTCGGACGATGCTGCTACTGAACGTCGCAGGTCGACAAGGTCGCGTGCCCCTCCTGAGTGGTACGGCAACCCTGTCTTGACTGTCTTGTTGGTAGAAGACAGTGAACCTACGAACTATGAGGAAGCGATGATGAGCCCAGACTCTGAGAAATGGCTAGAAGCCATGAAATCCGAATTGGGATCCATGAGCGAAAACCAAGTATGGACTTTGGTGGACCCTCCTAGCGACCGAAAGGCCATTGAGTGCAAATGGATTTTCAAGAAGAAAACGGACGCGGATGGTAATGTTACCGTCTATAAAGCACGGCTTGTCGCAAAAGGTTTTCGACAAGTTCAAGGTGTTGACTACGATGAGACTTTCTCTCCCGTAGCGATGTTTAAGTCCATTCGGATTTTATTAGCAATTGCTGCGTTTCATGATTATGTAATATGGCAGATGGATGTCAAGACTGCTTTCCTCAATGGCAACATTGATGAAGAGTTGTATATGATGCAACCCGAAGGTTTTGTCGATCCTAAGGATGCTAGTAAAGTATGCAAACTTCAGCTTTCCATTTATGGACTGAAGCAAGCATCTCGGAGTTGGAACCTTCGTTTTGATCAAGTGATCAAGAGCTTTGGATTTGTTCCAAATTGCTACGAAGCTTGTATCTACAAGAAAGTGAGTGGGAGCTCGGTGACGTTTCTGGTACTATATGTGGATGACATATTGATTATCGGAAATGACATCAACATGCTTAACGATGTGAAGAGTTATTTGAACAAGTGTTTTCAATGAAAGACCTAGGTGAAGCTGCTTATATATTGGGCATCATGATCTATAGAGATAGACAAAGGCCTTTGATAGCTTTAAGCAGTACATACCTAGACAAAGTTCGAAAAGGTTCGAGAATGGATAAGGCAAAGAAAGGTTCGGTGCCTATGTTGTCGAGTAAGATATTGAGCAAGGCTCGTGTCCACTACGGTAAATGATAGGAAGCTATGAGCAAAGTGCCTTATGCCTCGGCCATAGGTTCCATCATGTATGCCATGTGTACTAGACCGGATGTGTCCAATGCTCTTGGTTTGACGAGATATCAAAGTGATCCGAGTGGAACATTTGGACAACCGTGAAGAACATCCTAAAGTACCTAAATAGAACTAAAGAAATGTTCTTAGTCTATGGGGGTGATGAACAGCTTGTCGTAAAAGGTTACGTCGACGCTAGTTTCAACACCGACAAGGATGATTCTAAATCTCAGACATGATACGTGTATATTTTGAATGGAGGAGCTGTGAGCTGGAGAAGCTGCAAGCAAAGCGTGATCGCGGGATCTGATGAGAAGCGGAATACATGGCTGCCGCAGCGTCAAGTGAAGGAGTTTGGATCAGAAACTTCATCATTGAGCTTGGCGTGGTTCCAAGTGCATTGGACCCACTGGAGATATTGTGTGACAACACTGGCGCCATAGCACTCGCTAAGGAACCAAGATATCATCCAAAGACCAAGCATATCAACCGCAAGTTTCATATAATCCGAGATTATATAGCAGATGGAGATCTGAAGATTAGCAAAGTACATACGGATTTGAATGTCGCAGATCCATTGACTAAACCTCTCCCACGTGTAAAACATGATCAACACCTCAGTGCCATGGGTGTGAGATTGTTGCCAAATGTAAACTAGATTATTGACTCTAGTGCAAGTGGGAGACTGTTGGAATTATGCCCTAGAGGCAATAATAAAGATGTTATTATTATAATTCTTGTTCATGATAAAGTTTATATTCCATGCTAGAATTGTATTAAGCGGAAACTTTAATACTTGTGTGGTTTGTGAACAACACCGTGTCCCTAGTGCGCCTCTATGGACTAGCTCATTGATCAATGATGGTTAAGGTTTCCTAACCATAGACATGAGTTGTCAATTGATAATGAGATCATATCATTGGGAGAATGATATGGTGGATAGACCCAAACTAAGCGAAGCAATTAGATCGTTTCATCGTGTTCATCTTTGCGAAGCTTTTCCTATGTCAAATATTGTATTCCTTAGACCATGAGATAATGCAACTCCCTGGTACCGGAAGAAAGCTTTGAGGTCATCAAACGTCATCCTATGAGAGGGTGATCATAAAGGTGTCTCTCAGGTGATCGGAAAGTATCTGTTGGGTTGTATGTATCGAGATGGAATTTGTCCCTCCCAAGTCGGAGAGATATACTTGGGCCCACTCGTGTCGATATCAACACCGCTTGCAAGCATGTGGTTAAGGAGTTAATCACAAAGTGATATCGGATTACGGAACGAGTAAAGTACTTGCTGTGAACGAGATTGAACTAGGTATGATGATACCGACGATCGAATCTCGAGCAAGTAAAATATCGCGAGACGAAGGGAATATATATATGGTATTGATTGAATCCTGGCATCGTGGTTCATCCGATATGATCATCGATGAATGTGTGGGAGTCAATATGGGTGCCTGCACCCTGTTGATTATTGATAGAAGATCATGTCTGCATATTCTCGAACCCGCAGGGTCACACACTTAACGTGTCTTGACGCTAGGATAGATTGGATAATTGGTTTATCAATTTTTGTTTGGAGTCTCGGATGGGATCCGGGATATCACGAGAGGTTTCGGAATGGTCCGGAGAATAAGATTCATATAAGCGTGCAGTTTTGGAGTTCGGAATTGTTCCGGGTTAATCGGTATTGTACCAGAAGCTTCTAGAACCTTCCGGAAGGGGACCAACGTGGCCCCACCTTCCGGGAGGGGGCATGGGCCTATGAGGGAGTGTCCTGGCCGCATTGGGCCAGGGGCACAAGGCCCCATAGGGCCCAGCCGATCCTGGATAAGTTTAAACTCGTTTAAACTAGAGATAGGATTTCTAGATAAGGGAGAGTTTAAATCGTTTAAACTAGAGATAGGATTTCTAGATAAGGGAGAGTTTAAATTGTTTAAACTAGAGATAGGCTTGGAGGAGGGGCAAGGGCTGGCCGCCCCCCCCCCTCTATATATAGAGGGGTGGTGCGCCCCCTCCCCCTACTATTCCACACCTTCCTCCAAGCCCTAGCTGCCTTGCTACCTTCCTCTCCCCCTTCCGACTGTTTGTAGGCGAAGCCCTGCAGCAGAAATTCTCCACCATATACACCACGCCGTCGTGTTGTAGATCCAATCTATCTCTCCACCATACTTGCTGGTCCGAGGAAGGAGGAGACGCCGGTGCTTTGCGTGTGCATCTCACGGAGGCACCGCCACTTGTGGTGCTAGATCGGATCGGATCGCGAGGAGGAGAAGCGAGTACGACTACATCACCCACGTTAACGAGCGTTCCATGCGAATCTTCAAGGGTATGAAGATCTAATCCAATCTCTCTCGTTGATTGCATCTCCTAGATTAGATCTTGGCTTTCCCTCTGTTCGCTCCGTAGAAAATTTTGATTTACTATGCCGCGAAACCCATCACACATAACCTGATTGTGATTTCGAATCATCTGAGTTGTTAAGGTAACTCGCATCTGTGTAACCCTTTACACTGAGTTCATCCTCACCTCCATAAATTAGGAACATATCCTTAGTCCTTTTCAAGTACTTAAGGATATTCTTTACCGCTGTCCAGTGACCTTCACCTGGAATAGCCTGGTATCTGCTCGTAACACTTAGAGCATAGGAAACATCTGGGCGAGTACATATCATTGCATACATGATGGATCCAATAGCCGAAGCATATGGAACCCTGCTCATGCGCTCACGCTCATCAGTAGTCGAAGGACACCGAGTCTTGATGAGTTAATGTCGTGAGACATGGGCAAGAACCCCTTGTTAGCCTCTTCCATGCTGAACCGTTTCAACACTTTGTCAATGTATGTACTCTGGCTTAATCCAATTAGCCTTCTTGATCTATCTCTGTAGATCTTGATGCCCAGAATATATGCCACTTCACCTAAGTCCTTCATCGAAAAACTATTTTTCAATAAGGTCTTAACAGACTCGAGCATAGGAATGTCATTTCCAATCAGCAATATGCCATCTACATATAAGATTGTAAATACAAGTGATCTCCCACTTTCCTTCTTGTAAACACAAGGTTCTTGTTTGTTTTTGATGAATCCAAACTCCTTTACAACTTCATCAAATCGAATGTTCCAACTCCGAGATGCTTTCTTCAGCCCATAAATGTACTTAAGAAGTTTGCATACCATTCCAGCATTGTTTGGATCGACAAAACCTTCGGGCTGCATCATATACACGTCCTCAGTTAGGATTCCATTTAGGAAAGCCGTCTTGACATCCATGTTCCATATTTCATAGTCGAAATGTGCAGCAATGGCTAGAATTATCCGTATAGATTTAAGCATCACTACGGGCGAGAATGTCTCATCGTAGTCAACTCCTTGAACTTGTCGAAAACCTTTTGCAACAAGTAGAGCTTTATGGATTTGAACATTTCCATCCATATCAATCTTCTTCTTATAGATCTATTTGCAGTCGATGTCTTTAAAACCATCAGGCAGGTCAACCAAGTTCCAAACTTGATTATCTCCCATGGACTCTATCTCGGATCTCATGGCGATCAACCATTTCTCAGAGTCTGGGTCCACCATCGCTTCTGCATAGGTCGCAGGCTCATCATTGTCTAACAATAATAATTCCTGCGCTTCGTGGAGCCTCGCCGACCTTCATGGTTGTGGTGCTTCGATTGCCACGGGTTCCTCAACTTGTTCTGATACAATAGCATCACTCGTAGAAGCATCCCAGACTGGCTCATCTTGAACTTCTTCAAGTCGCACCAACCTTCCACTTGTTCCCTTTGTGAGAAACTCCTTTTCTAGGAAAACACCGCTACGAGCGACAAACACTTAGCCCTCTTCTCGGTTGTAGAAGTAATACCCTAAGGTTTCCCTCGGATATCCCACGGAAATGCACTTATCCGATTTGGGTGTTAGCTTGTCCGACTGAAGTCACTTGACAAATGCATCACAACCCCAAATCTTTAGTAAAGACAAACTGGGATTCTTTCCAGTCCACATCTCATATGGTGTCTTACCTAAGGATTTAGATGGTACCCTATTAAGTGTGAAAGCTGCCATTTCTAGAGCGTAACCCCAAAATGATAATGGTAAATCCGACTGGCTCATCATCGATCGAACCATGTCCAACAAAGTCCGATTGCGCCATTCCGAGACCCCGTTGCTTTGAGGCTTTCCGAGCGGCGTGAGTTGTGGAACAATTCCTCAACTCTTAAGATGATTGCTAAATTCGTGACTCAAATATTCACCTCCATGATCAGATCGCAAGGCCTTTATTTTCTTGCCACGTTGATTCTCTACCTCACTCTGAAATTCCTTGAACTTTTCAAAAGTTTCAGACTTATGCTTCATCAAGTAGACATAACCATATGTACTGAAATCATCAGTGAAAGTAATGAAGTAGTGATATCCTCCTTTGGCCGTCGTTCTCATCAGTCCACATACATTAGTATGTATGAGTTCCAACAAGTCTGTTGCTTTCTCGGGTAACCCCGAAAAAGGCGACTTGGTCATCTTTCCAAGTAAACAAGCCTGACATGTCTCGTATGATTCAAAATCAAACGAAGTTAGAAGACCATCACCATGGATCTTCTTCATGCGCTTTTCACTTGTATGCCCCAAACGACAATGCCATAAATAGGTAGGACTCAAATCATTAGGCCGAAGCCTTTTAACACTAACATTGTAAACAGATGCATCATCAAGATTTAAAATAAATAACCCATTCACAATGGGGGCATCAGAGCATTCTTAGAGATTACAAAACCATTGTTTGCTCTCACGAATGAATAACCATACCTCATCAAACATGAAGGTGAAAAAATGTTTCGACCCATACTAGGAATGTAATAACAATTATTCAACTCCATAATAAATCCTGACAGAAGGTGAAGTTGCATGACGCCGACGAACAATGCAGCAACCCTTGATTTATTTCCGACGCGAAAATCCACTTCGCCTTTCTGCACTTCTCTAGTCCTTCTTATCCCCTACATCGAATTGCAAATATGAGCAACCGATCCGGTATCAAATACCCAAGAGTTAACATAGGAATCAACGAGAAGAATGTCCACAACATTTACAACAAGCGTACCTAAGTGGGAAGTACTCTTACTTCCACTCTTCTTCAAAGAAGCCTGGTACTTGTTGCGGTTTCTCTTCCAGTGGCCATGTTCATGACAAAAGAAGCACTCAGTGTCATCTACAGGTCCAACCTTTTGCTTGGGTGCAGGCTTAGGGATCGTATCCTTAGCCTTGACCTTCTTCTTTGACCAAGAAGTACCCTTTTTCTTAAAGCTAGGCTTGTTCTGCACAACCATCACATGGCTATTCCCTTCACACTTCTTCATGTCAGTTTCTGCTGTTTTTAGCACCCCGCATAACTCATTAAGGCCCTTCTCCATGTAAGATCCCTCCCTTTTAAAGGTAAGGATCCCTGTGATTGCAATGCTAGTCCCTGGATCAAATGCTAGCATCCACAGTTTAAGATGAAGTACAGAGAAACAAAGGTCATTATTACATCGTCATTCCAGAGATAACATAGTCTTTTACAACTCCATGGCCATAGGCCTAATACAAGAGTTTAAACATAACAATATAAATAAAGTCTTCATCTTCATGTGCCACAGGCAAGCATGTTGAGTGTAGACTCATAACCCCTAATCATCATCAGAGTAACCTGCAACATCACAAGTTACAGCCACAGTGGGTCAATACATTGGAATAGTATTGGCAAGTGATACCTTAGTAGAATATTAACATCTAGTTACTATATGAATTTGGCTAAGTGTAGCTTAGGCTTACTTTGCTCAAAATAGGATTTACCTATTAGTTGAAAACACTAAGTTTTTCTTTGACAAAACTTTTCCCAAGGAACTACTAATAGAAATTGGTGAACCTTCACCCTTATTCAACCACAAGTTTTTAACTTAGAAAATTGGGATGAGGATATTCTTGATAGCTTCCATGTCTTGATGCTCAAGTTGTCCAATACCAGGGACATGGCTAAGTACTTAGATTCTTCCATCTGCAGAGGTTGTGCACTTTCCCCACAAGACTTGATTTTCACCAAGACAGGACCTTTCAGAAGCCTTCCCTTAGACCAAATGGACGCATTCCAACCTACCATCCCACTACCACCAACTGTCCAAATGGCTAAGTTGTTGCAACCTATATGATCCAGGCAGAGCCCATATTGCCATGTGGCTGCACTAGAAGCTTCTTCATATTTGGAATCTCAAATCCCTTTGTTCCTGGGTGGCTTTCCACAAGTGTGATACACAAGGTAAACCATAGAAATGGGCTTTGTGTAACCACTCAACAAAAACCAATCCTTCCATTCTACCCAGGTGTTTCATTCACTTAGTTGTTGTAACACCCTCAGAATCGGACCTATGCAAGTTTCAGCGCTTCCCGCCAAACCCGCATAGAAACGATTCAAAGGTGCCCACCAGGCACTTGCGTGCGGGTGGAAAACGAAGTAATAGCATTACACAACAGTCCTCGATGGGACCCACATAACAGATATATATACAACACGACTCCAAGAGTCAAGAATACAGAGATAATATACAAAGATCCAAATCACCTTGAAAACGATAGAGCGTCCAGCTACGGACAAGATGCAAATGGGGCTAAGAGCCCTGAAGAATAACCAATGGCGTCCATAACCCTGCCCAGGCCAAGCCGAAAGGGTAACCCTGCTAACGACGTCGATCTTAAAAACCTGCTTAAACAAAAGGGGTGCCGACAAAGGGCAAAGGAAAAAGCGGAGCGTCAGTACTAAGTCCAGTACACGGCGAGACTAGAATTCGGCGGTCCTCGCCTACATAGGTATGGTGGATCAAGCGCAGCGGCAAAGATGCACTAAACAACCTATAGAGACTCGATACAACCGGGCATCGAGAGGGGTAAGAAAGACCTATTCGGAACCAACCTGACGCTACCATCAAACAAACCCATCCTGGTGTTTCCCCCTCGAGACCAAACGAGGAAGTCAACCGAGGAACTCACACAGTTGGCAGTTTTATTTATTCGGTTATCGTTGCAGCAATTACTAGTCAGATATAGATAGTCATCCTGATAAAATAAGCAGTGGGCACTTTTATTTAACCATTCCGTTGTAGTTGCAACAATTACTAGTCAGATACAATTAGCATGAGATATCCCAAAACCCAGCAGTTGTTGGTACTTTTATTTAGCCATTCCATTGTAGTTGCCATACTTACTAGTCAGATACAATGGTCGCAAGCGACAACCCAAACAAGCAATTGTTGGTAGTTTTATTTAGCCATTCCATTATAGTGAAGCTGATTACTAGTCATTATAAAGTCAAATTTATAGCACTACTTTAGTTATAGTTGTCTATGATCGAGATACTGTGCTCCAAGTCGTCCATAACCGCGGACACGGCTTTCAGAAAGTTTTACCCTGCAGGGGTGCACAAATAGCAACACACACTCGATCAACCTCGGAAAAACCAAATCAAAACCCAACGAGGCCTTCACGACAAAGCAATCACAGGATTCAGAAATATTTCCGGGGGCCACCCCGTTGAGTACACCCGCAACGAAGTTAGCTGACTCCGAGACGGACTCAAGGTTTGTGGGGCCGGCTGTAAACGACTGGGAACCCAAAACTGGGCTTGTCGATACCGCGTAAACGGGTCACGATCCTAAACAGTACAGGTGCTCCTCGCACAATCGTAAATAAAGCAGTAAAGCATGGCATAAGTACAGGATAGTAAATAAAACCTCAAACTAGTTTGTGGCCCCAAGAAATAAGAATGAATCAAGCTCTGGCTCAGGGGGGTCCCATAATCCTCCAGGATGTGGATAGCGCGAATATTCAAGGAACATGTATCAAGTACTCGGGGTCCTACGGGACACAAGTGGACGGTTAACAACCAAATAACATCTATTGCCCACCTGTGCCTCTGCTTACTTACTTCAATTTTAGTTGTTAAACAGTAATTAAAGTTATGATCATCTCCAACAATAAACATGCGGCAAAACTCCAACAACTGTGGTACTTGACGACACGCAACATCACTTGAGCAAGCGACTACGACACGCAAGTCCAACTAGCTACCAAACAATAGGTAATAGGATGTGTCCAAGGCAATATAAGGCTGCATGGGATATCGCAGGTACGAAAACTAGAGCATCGCAACACAGATAGCAATAGATCAACAGGAGGGAATAAATACTATAAAAGTAAGATAGGTAGAAAGGGGAGATGCTCGCCTGAAAACATTGCCGAAGGTTCAACCGACGTTCGGGTCGACACTCGCATCAACTCAACGGCCTAGTCCGTGAAGAAGCAAAACACTAGAAGAAACACCGGATGCAATATTTAATACTACGGCAAAAGATCGGGCATGATGCATGTATGATGCATGGCATGGCAAAGGATGCGATGCAATTAGGCCATATTAAGCGGAACCGGGGTCCCGACATTTAATTAAACGTTTCAAGTTGTTTAGACACCCCGCAATTTAAATGTTGTATTAGCAAGGCCAAATATAGTATCGGTTTGATGCACAAATTTATATGAGGCCAATATGAGACTAGATTTGCCCGCATATGGGTCCCATATTTAATTATAGGGTGAATCGGCATAAGGCCCCCAAACCACATGATATGCATGCGAGTATGCTCAATTGGTATGCAACAATTAATATATCGTTAATAAAATAGGTCTCGGAAAAAGGGGTCACACATTAGGGTTCGGAGAACTTGGGCTCCGAGGGATTCGGGGTTCGGTCTCAGGGTTCATGGTTCGACGGGCTCGGTCTCGGATAACGGAGGTAGGTCTTGTCGCATCCGGGAGCAGGACTTGGTTCGGCGTCAGGGGCGCATCGGACCCGCTCTGGTCGGTGTCGATCTTGTCGCATTCGTGGTCTTCGGGTCCGCGTAAACGGTCATGGCGTTCAAGGTGGAGAACTTGGCGTACTCGCGTCGGCGATCTTGGCGTTCGGGTTCTCGACGTCGCCTCCGGGAAGAAGGTCTTGTTGCATCCGGGGTCGTCGGGTCATGTCGTCGGTTTGTCGTCTCACGCGGAGATCTTGGCGTCCGGGTCACGGCGTCTTCGGATCCGAGGTCTTGATGTCCATGTAGAAGTACTTGATGCTCCGTGACGGAGTTCTCGGAGTACAACCATCGGATTTCGGGTGGGAGAACTCGGGGTGTCGCGACGAAGATCTTGTCCTTGTCCAGGAGGAACTAGGGACACAGCTCTTGGTCTCGGTCTTAACAGAGGCATAACCACCGAATCACTATACCCATCTGAAGTTCATGGCCAACATCAAGACACAAGACCAACAAAGGGACACCTGCAGATTACACACGAGTACAGCCACGACAGGGCAGCACTGGCGCGGCAGGGGGGGTGGAGTCAACCCTGGTGGGCGTCGGGTAGCGGGCTTGCTGCCAACAGCGATGGCGTGAGGACGGCCAACAGCAGCGACAGTGGCCCGCTGCCACGGAGCTTGCGGCTTGAGGCGACGGCGGGTGGAGAGGTGACCGGCGACGAGGCGCGGGCCGGCGAGGGAGCGGGCTCGTGGAGGGGCTCGACGAGGGAGGCGGAGCGGCGATCTCGGGCGCGGGCGGAGCTCGGGAGGGACCGCGAGGGCAAGGTGGCGAGCGCGCGGCTGACGACGCCGCCGCGGCAAGCTGGTGGCGCCGGGATGGAGGAGGCCATGTGGCGGTCGACGAGCGAGGGGAGCGTGCTCAGCGCATGGCGGAGGCGGCGCAGGCGAGGCCGGGGAGGACGCGGCCGGACGGCGGGGAGAGGACGAGCGGAGAGGAGGGCTCGGGGCGGCGGGATCCTGCGGCCAGAGGAGGAGGCGGCCAGGGGAACGGCGGTGGCCGGCGCCGGAGAGGATGAAGGGCGGGGCGAGCGCGTCGGGGGAGGGGACGCCGGTGTTTGGGGTGGGTGGAGACGAGGTGGGGTGGAGGCAGGCGGCCGGAGGGAGGAGGAGAGGCGGTGGTGAAGGGGGGGCCCTGGCGCCGCGGCCATGAGAGGGAGAGGGAGCGAGGCAGAGAGGAGGGAGGGAGATGCGGGGCGGGAGGAAGGAGACGGGGTGCGGTCATGGGGGGTCGCATGGGGAGGGATTGGGGTGGGAGGTGGGTCCAGGGAGAGAGTCAGAGGGTGGGGCCAGGTTCCAGAGAGAGGGCCAGGGCGGGTGGGGAGAGGTCGGTTCAATGAGGGAGAGAGGAGCTGGTCGGTCTGAGTGGGGCCAAGGGTAGAGTGGAGGGAGTGGGCTGGGAGGTGGGTCCAGGATGTCGGGGAGAGAGAGAGAGGGGGTAGGTGGGGGTTGTGGATTGGTGAGGTGGCGGTGGGTGTGATGAGGTGGAGGGACGGTGAGGTGGCGGGCACTGGTTGGTGGTAGACTAGGTTTGGGTAGGAATAGGATTTAGACAGGCTGTTTTGCACCGGGGGTGGTCAACTGGGTCGGATCGGCCCGGTTGGCTGCCCCCTAAAAATAATTAAATATTTTATTCAATTAAAACCGGGCTTTTGCAAACCGACAGCGCATAAACAAAATAATCCGGAGACCCGGGTTTTGTGTTTGAACAAGGACGGGGCATTTAGAAAACAAGAATAGGTTTTTCCGAAAATAGTTTTATGCAAGAAAATGCAAGATGATGACGATGCTCAAATGCAATGTGGCATGATGACATGAGCATGCGGTCATGATTATGCAATGCACAAAAACAACGCGATTTTCTAGTAGTGGTTTTGCGGGATGCCACAATTCGACACCACTAACAATGGATCTCGCCCTCGAGATCCGCCTCATGGTATCGGAAGGAAGGTCGGCGATCTGCGTCTTCTCGCTTCGTGTAGATCCTCGCGACACCACTAACAAGAGGTCGTTGTCCGTGATCGTCGAGAGAACACTCCGGAGAAACAAAGGACGGAGGTAGAGGTATCAAAAGATAAGGCCACCTCTAACTTCCATGGACGGAGTAAAATTGCTGGATCCACTGATTCGATGTACAAGAGCGAATGATAAGAGTAGTCGGATGGTGATCAGTCCATCGCGCACCCAAACCATTACTCTGCACACGAATAGGAAATTTTGCAACCAACTCTCGGAATCAGACTGAAGATCTCGACAATCGAGGTTCAGAAACAAAGGAATGATGCAGACTCTGCATCGGATCTGGCGTAGATGATGTCGTATCGTCGGGAAAACACTGGGAGGCACAAACAAGGAACAAAGAATGGTACCACAGTAGACGGATTCCTCAGGCAGCTTGAACACCGGATGGTAGAACACCGTTATCAAAGGAGGAAGCGAAACCCTGAAGGTACGACGGAACCCAACCACGAGAAATCCTGGACTCGAAGAGAGAGAAGAGAGAGGATTCAAAACACGTAGAGGTAAGAGGAGAATAGCAGAGGGGTAAGGAGTAAAATTAGACCTAATCAGAACTATCCAACCGATTTTGCAAAATAGTTTTGACACTCTACTTCGGCAGTTAGCTAGGTTATCCTACATGCTGGACTTGTGGGGTATCGCAACTGCTGGACTCTGATACCACTCTGTAACACCCTCAGAATCGGACCTATGCAAGTTTCAGCGCTTCCCGCCAAACCCGCATAGAAATGATTCAAAGGTGCCCACCAGGCACTTGCGTGCGGGTGGAAAACGAAGTAATAGCATTACACAACAGTCCTCGATGGGACCCACAGAACAGATATATATACAACACGACTCCAAGAGTCAAGAATACAGAGATAATATACAAAGATCCAAATCACCTTGAAAACGATAGAGCGTCCAGCTACGGACAAGATGCAAATGGGGCTAAGAGCCCTGAAGAATAACCAAATGGCGTCCATAACCCTGCCCAGGCCAAGCCGGAAGGGTAACCCTGCTAACGACGTCGATCTCAAAACCTGCTTAAACAAAAGGGGTGCCGACAAAGGGCAAAGGAAAAAGGAGCGTCGATCGAGGACAAGACACGGCGAGACTAGAATTGGCGGTCCTCGCCACATAGGTATGGTGGATCAAGGGCAGCGCAACATGCACTAAACAACCTATAGAGACTCGATACAATGGCGGTCGAGAGGGTAAGAAATACCTATTCGGAACCAACCCGACGCTACCATCAAACAAACCCATCCCGGTGTTTCCCTCGAGACCAAACAAGGAAGTCAACCGAGGAACTCACACGGTTGGCGCTTTTATTTATTCGTTATCGTTGCAGCAATTACTAGTCAAATATAGATAGTCATCCGATAAAATAAGCAGGCACTTTTATTTAACCATTCCGCTAGAAGTTGCAACAATTACTAGTCGATACAATTAGCATGAGATATCCCAAAACCCAAAGGTTGTTGGTACTTTTATTTAGCCATTCCGTTGTAGTTGCCATACTTACTAGTCAGATACAATGGTCGCAAGCGACAACCCAAACAAGCAATTGTTGGTAGTTTTATTTAGCCATTCCATTATAGTGAAGCTGATTACTAGTCATTATAAAGTCAAATTTATAGCACTACTTTAGTTATAGTTGTCTATGATCGAGATACTGTGCTCCAAGTCATCCATAACCGCGGACACGGCTTTCAGAAAGTTTTACCCTGCAGGGGTGCACAAATAGCAACACACACTCGATCAACCTCGGAAAAACCAAATCAAAACCCAACGAGGCCTTCACGACAAAGAAATCACAGGATTCAGAAATATTTCCGGGGGCCACCCCATTGAGTACACCTGCAACGAAGTTAGCTGACTCCGAGACGGACCCAAGGTTTGTGGGGCCGGCTGTAAAAGACTGGGAACCCAAAACTGGGCTTGTCGATACCGCGTAAACGGGTCACGATCCTAAACAGTATAGGTGCTCCTCGCACAAACGTAAATAAAGCAGTAAAGCATGGCATAAGTACAGGATAGTAAATAAAACCTCAAACTAGTTTGTGGCCCCAAGAAATAAGAATGAATCAAGCTCTGGCTCAGGGGGGTCCCATAATCCTCCAGGATGTGGATAGCGCAAATATTCAAGGAACAGGTATCAAGTACTCGGGGTCCTATGGGACACAAGTGGATGGTTAAGAACCAAATAACATCTATTGCCCACCTGTGCCTCTGCTTACTTACTTCAATTTTAGTTGTTAAACAGTAATTAAAGTTATGATCATCTCCAACAATAAACATGCGGCAAAACTCCAACAACTGTGGTACTTGACGACACGCAACAACACTTGAGCAAGCGACTACGACACGCAAGTCCAACTAGCTACCAAACAACAGGTAATAGGATGTGTCCAAGGCAATATAAGGCTGCACGGGATATCGCGGGTACGAAAACTAGAGCATCGCAACACAGATAGCAATAGATCAACAGGAGGGAATAAATACTATAAAAGTAAGATAGGTAGAAAGGGGAGATGCTCGCCTGAAAACATTGCTGAAGGTTCAACCGACGTTCGGGTCGACACTCGCATCAACTCAACGGCCTTATCCGCGAAGAAGCAAAACACTAGAATAAACAACGGATGCACTATTTAATACTACGGCAAAAGATCGAGCATGATGCATGTATGATGTATGACATGGCAAAGCTGCGATGCGATTAGGCCATATTAAGCGGAACCGGGGTCCCGACATTTAATTAAACGGTTCAAGTTATTTATCTACCCCGCAATTTAAATGTTGTATTAGCAAGGCAAAATATAGTATCGGTTTGATGCACAAATTTAAATGAGGCCAATATAAGACTAGATTTGCCCGCATATGGGCCCCATATTTAATTATAAGGTGAATCGGCATAAGGCCCCCAAACCACATGATATGTATGCGAGTATGATCAATTGGTATGCAACAATTAATATATCGTTAATAAAATAGGTCTCGGAAAAAGGGGTCACACATTAGGGTTCGGCGAACTTGGGCTCCGAGGGATTCGGGGTTCGGTCTCAGGGTTCAGGGTTCGACGGGCTCGGTCTCGGATAACGGAGGTAGGACTTGTCGCATCCGGGAGCAGGACTTGGTTCGGCGTCAGGGGCGCATCGGACCCGCTCTGGTCGGTGTCGATCTTGTCGCATTCGTGGTCTTCGGGTCCGCGTAGACGGTCATGGCGTTCAAGATGGAGAACTTGGCATACTCGCGTCTGCGATCTTGGCGTTCGGGTTCTCGACGTCGCCTCCGGGAAGAAGGTCTTGTTGCATCCGGGGTCGTCGGGTCATGTCGTCGGTTTGTCGTCTCACGCGGAGATCTTGGCATCCGGGTCACGGCGTCTTCGGATCCGAGGTCTTGATGTCCATGTAGAAGTACTTGATGCTCCGTGACGGAGTTCTCGGAGTACAACCATCGGATTTCAGGTGGGAGAACTCGGGGTGTCGCGACGAAGATCTTGTCCTTGTCCAGGAGGAACTAGGGACACAGCTCTTGGTCTCTGTCTTAACAGAGGCATCACCACCGAATCACTATACCCATCTGAAGTTCATGGCCAACATCAAGACACAAGACCAACAAAGGGACACCTGCACATTACACACGAGGACAGCCACGACAGGGCAGCACTGGCGCGGCAGGGGGGGTGGAGTCAACCCTGGTGGGCGTCGGGTAGCGGGCTTGCTGCCAACAGCGATGGCGTGAGGACGGCCAACAGCAGCGACAGTGGCCCGCTGCCACGGAGCTTGCGGCTTGAGGCGACGGCGGGTGGAGAGGTGACCGGCTACGAGGAGGCGCGGGCCGGCGAGGAGGGGCCTCGCGGGCTCGGGCAGAGGGGCTCGGATGAGGGAGGCGGAGCGGCGATCTCGGGGGCGCACGCGGGCGGAGCTCGGGGAGGGACCGGCGAGGGCAAAGGGAGGCCGAGCGCGCGGCCGCGACGATGGTCGCCGGCGGGCAAGCTCGAGTGGCGCCGGGGGAAGGAGGGAGGCGCGCGGTGGCGGTCGACGAGCGGAGGGGGAGCGGTGCTCCCGCGCATGGCGGAGGCGCGCAGCAGGCCGGGAGGACGCGGACGGGCGGGAGAGGACGAGGAGAGGAGGGCTCGGCGGGATCCTGCGGCCCAGGAGGAGGCGCCAGGAACGGCGTGGCCGCGCGGAGAGGATGAAGGGAAGGGGCGAAAGGCTGGGGAGGGGCGCTTGGGGTGGGTGGAGACGAGGTGGGGTTGAGGCAGGCGGCCGGAGGGAGGAGGAGAGGCGGTGGTGAAGGGGGGCCCTGGCGGCGCGGCCATGAGAGGGAGAGGGAGCGAGGCAGAGAGGAGGGAGGGAGATGCGGGGCGGGAGGAAGGAGACGGGGTGGGGTGCGGTCGCGCGTGGGGGTCGCGTCGGTGGGGGAGGGGATTGGGGCAGGTGGGAGGTGGGTCCAGGGAGAGAGGCAGAGGGTGGGGCCGGGGTTCCAGGGAGAGAGGGGCCAGGCGGGTGGGGAGAGGGTCGGTTCAGCGAGGGGAGAGAGAGGAGCGGGGTCGGTCTGAGCGGGTGGGGCCGCTGCGGGGTAGAGTGGAGGGAGTGGGCTGGGAGGTGGGTCCAGGCTGTCGGGGAGAGAGAGAGAGGGGGGTAGGTGGGGGTTGTGGATTGGTGAGGTGGCGGTGGGTGTGATGAGGTGGAGGGACGGTGAGGTGGCGGGCACTGGTTGGTGGGTAGACTAGGTTTGGGTAGGAATAGGATTTAGACAGGCTGTTTTGCACCGGGGGTGGTCAACTGGGTCGGATCGGCCCGGTTGGCTGCCCCCTAAAAATAATTAAATATTTTATTCAATTAAAACCGGGCTTTTGCAAACCGATAGCAGACAAAACAAAATAATCCGGAGACCCGGGTTTTGTGTTTGAACAAGGACGGGGCGTTTAGAAAACAAGAATAGGTTTTTCCGAAAATAGTTTTATGCAAGCAAATGCAAGATGATGACGATGCTCAAATGCAATGTGGCATGATGACATGAGCATGCGGTCATGATATGTAATGCACAAAAACAACGCGATTTTCTAGTAGTGGTTTTGCGGGATGCCACAGTTGTTTTATTAAGCAAAACACAAGTCAAAGACTTAGAATATTTCTCATAGCATGATTATATAATCCACCCTTGGTTTCTACTAGCTAGGCTAAGCATGGCAATAGCAAGTATCTTAACTTAGAGGAAATTCTAACATTGCTACAACTACTAGGATTTCCCAAGCATAGCATATAGATACTTAGCAAAAATAATCATGCAAGTCCTATACAAAATATTTCTATTGCATAGGTAAAAATATAGGAATGAAAACATGAAGCACCACTTGCCTTGGTAGTTTGGGGAGTAGCATCAATCTTCACAACCACAATCACTATTAGCACCAAAATCTACACATAAAATAATGACACCAAATTCACATATCAAAAATATACAAGAAAAAATATATGAATGCATGCAAATGCCATGTGATGATTTTTCTACACCAAACAAGACAAGTATACAGTACAGAATCGTAAACAAGTCCAAGACACACTAAATAAACTTTATTTGATCTTTAAATCATTTCTATACTCAAAATAAGCCTATAAATGTCTCTACAAAAACAACCAATTTTACAGAAGAGAAACATTAAACACGTGGCATAAATGGATATCATTCTTTCTCCTGATTCCAATGATATAAAATTTGCAAAATTTAAACGTGTGGATCAAAAGTTATGAATTTTGCAAGTTTGATTCACTAATAGATCTAGTTTCTGTTTTTAAAACTAACTCAGGCCACGCCGCGTGTTTTGATTGGCCCGTACCGGTTCGGCCGGATCGATCAACGTGGACCATTGGATTTAAAGAAGATCATGCGACACGGATCTAGCGTACCCCTTCGCGTAAGTGATTCTATCGCAGCCGACGGATCAAGATCTAACGGCCGTTGATCAAACGACCACTAACTGGCGGTGCGCGGCGACGGTGAGCAGCGGCGCGCTCGGTCTACAGTGTTACGACGGCTATTGAAAGCGAGGATGGGATTGGAGAGGCTCACCAGACTCGCAGAGGCGTGCTGAAGCTCAACGTGGCAGTGGCTTGTCAAGGGGCGCACGGACACGGTGGGGATTCCTTATCGGAGTGGTGCCTGTTGTCGGGTACGACTGTTCGTCGACGTTGCCGAAATTGTAGATCAAGCCAGATAAAAGAAAGTGGTGCATTAGATGCGCACTAGTCAGGCGAATTCGTGAGCAACAAAAAGAGAGGCGGGGGCGGTAAGGAACTACCAGAAGATATCACCGGAGTCGAGACAGACGGTGGTGCTTGCTCATCGTTGAGGTTCCCAATGATAGAGAGCGCGCGTGGGTGAGTGTGGGCTACTGGCAGGTGCAGAGGGTGATGGGGAACTCACTCGCGGTGTCAGGAAGGCAAGGGGCGACGGTGGTTGGCCGCAATTTGAGCTGGAGCTTGTCGGAGCAGTGGGTGGTTCTGGGCTGATTCCGAGCAGCCTAGGGGCAGAGAGAGGGTGGCGACTGGGGAAAAGGAGGGGAGGGCGCAGACGATTAAGTACGCAAGGTCAGGGGAGAGATTTACTGGCGCATTCATTCGAATTGATGCGAGGTTTAATCACCGGAAACAGCCGGCGTGATTTGGGGAAGGAGTCGCGGGGTGGAGACGATGACTGGCGAGTGGGGCCTGGCGTTCAGTGAGAGAGAGAGATACGGGGTGGGGGACAGTCGTCAGCGACAGCGCGGGTTAGTCCTGCTGTGCGAAACGTTTTCTGCGGGGGAGAAAGCTGTTGGGCTAAATGGGCTAGCTGGGCCGGGTTGGGTTAGATTAGTTAGTTTGCTTTATTTTTTTCTCCCTTTCTCTTTTTCTTTTTCTGATTGATTTTTCTGGTTTGAATTCAAATGCCCAAATCAAATCTGTTTCAAATGAAATTTTCTCCAAACATTTGTTTATTGATTCTTGCATCCTGGGGTGTGTAAAACATCTATTCACACTCAAATTCAAATTGGGTTTGAAAATGAAATTTAAACCATGCCTTAATTAAATGTTTATAATTAGTATATGAATGGTTTCTAATTCATAATTTGTTTTTTGAAAACCTTGACCAAACCTTAGAACATCACTCAAGTTCATGTTCAAATCCTTACTGATTAAAATAAGTATTTTCTTATTAGAAGGTAGCAATATGGCCATTGCCTTGCTTACATAAAATAATAGATCACAAAGTTTTTGTTTTTGAATAAATGATCCTAAAATGATTATGAATGCATGGATGTTATGCAAAACTTTGAAAACATGATTTTTGGGATGTTACAAATCTAACCCCCTTAAGGTGAATCTCGCCCTCGAGATTTGGATTGGCTAGCAAATAGGTGAGGTTGGTATTTCCGAAGATCATCTTCTCTTTCCCATGTTGCTTCTTCTTCGGAATGATGGTTCCATTGAACTTTGCAGAATTTCATAGTCTTAGTCCGAGTAACTATTTCCGCAGTCTCAAGAATCTTGATGGGTTTTTCCTCATAAGTGAGATCACTTTCCAATTGGACCTCCTCCAAGGGTATAGTATCCTTCAAAGAAGTCTCTTCCATCTCTGGATGGCATTTCTTTAGCTGACTCACATGAAACACATTGTGAACGGCAGACAATGATTCTGGCAATTCAACCTCATAAGCTACTTCTCCTTTACGACTCAGAATCTTGAATGGTCCAACATATCTTGGGGACAATTTTCCTTTGACTCCAAATCTCTTCACTCCACGAAGTAGTGACACTCTTAAGATAAGCTTTGTCACCCACTTCATAGGTGACTTCTCTACGCTTAGGATCTGCGTAGCTCTTTTGTCGGGACTGTGCTATCTTCAATCTGTCCTTAACTAGCTTGACTTTCTCTTCAGCCTCTTTGATCAGTTCTGGTCCGAACAAACTTCTTTCTCCCACGCCATTCCATAGCAATGGGGTGGTACACTTTCTCCCATAGAGAAACTCAAATGGTGTCATCTCAATGCTGGCTTGATAGCTGTTATTGTAAGAGAACTCTGCGTAAGGAAGACTTTCATCCCAACTAGCTCCATAGTCTAGGGCACATGCCCTCAACATATCTTCTAGAATCTGGTTGGTCCTTTCTGTCTGTCCATCAGTCTGAGGATGAAAACCAGTGCTGAATTCCAACCTCGTTCCCAATGACTCATGTAGTTGCCTCCAAAAATGGGAAGTGAATTGAGTTCCCCTATCAGACACAATACTCTTGGGTACTCCAAGCAGACATACAATCCTACTCATGTAAATCTTGGCTAACTTAGCACTTGTATAAGTTGTGTTCACGGGTATGAAATGAGCCACTTTAGTGAGGCGATCTACTACTACCCAAATAGAATCATATCCATACCTGGTCCTTGGAAATCCGGTGATGAAATCCATGCCAATCTTATCCCACTTCCAATCAGGAATAGGTAGTGGTTGCAGCAATCCTGCTGGTTTCTGATGTTCCGCTTTCACTCTACTACATACATCACACAAAGCAATATGTTCGGCGATGTCCTTCTTGAGATTATTCCACCAAAATCTTTCCTTCATATCCATGTACATTTTGGTGTTACCCGGATGAATGGAATATGGTGAGTTATGTGCTTCTTGTAAAATCAGTTTCTGAAGCTCCGGATCTTGCGGAACGCAGATACGTTTTCCATACCATAAAGTACCTTGGTCGTCTTCATGGAATCCTTTGGCTTTTCCTTTGACAATCTTTTCTTTAATCTCTTCAATTTCTTTGTCTGTCTTTTGGGCTTCCTTGATCTTGTCCAACAATGTGGGTTGAACATCCAATCTCATGAGATGTCCCTCAGGCACAATGTCCAATCTAAGGTCTCTAAATTGGGCACACAGATCATCTAGCAGCAAGTCAATTAGAAATTCCACATCTCTATCTGGTGGCATTCCCGACAATTCTTCCGGAAACACATCCGGATATTCTCTCACAATTGGCACACTGTCTATGCTAACCCCCTTAAGATAATTTAGCTTACTCCCTTTTGATTCAAAGTTAGTCTTGAATCTAATCCTTTTATTTTCCGGGGTTGTGAGTGTGACAGTATATGATTGGCACAATCTAGCACTCCCTTGTGCTTAGTCATCCAGTCCATTCCCAAAATGACATCCAATCCTTGGAAATTTAGGATTATCAGATTAATGGGAAACTTATACTTCCCAAACTCTATGACTAGGTCATGACATCCCGAGTTCACTATCATTTCTCCGCTAGGAGAACTTACTTTTATAGGACACCCAATAGTTTCAACTGGAAGTTCATTTCTTTCGACAAATGCTCTTGATATGAATGAATGTGATGCACCAGTATAAAAAAGAACTAGTGCTGGAACATAATTGAGTTTGAACTTACCAGTCACAACATCAGGTTCCTCATAGATTTCTTCCACATTGATTTGGTTCACCTGTCCCTTCTGGAAAGGGTTGGGCTTGTTGGGTCCTTCAACTTTCTTTTCTGGGCATTCATTTGCATAATGCCCCATCTTATTACACTTGAAGCATTCAACCTGACCGAGATCTTTCTTGACAGACTGACTTCCACTACCACTTCCAGTTCCATTGTGGTGGCTCTTGTATCCACCCTTGTGATTCTTGTATTTGTCATTATCATGACTACGGTGATGTTTGTTGTCATGATGACGGTTGTGGTTGTTGTGACTGTTGTACTTTCCATGCTTGTGGGATCCAGAACTCCCACTATCATCATAATGGGAATGCTTGTGAGACGATCCCGAGCTTTGCTTGTCAGAGTTGTGCTTCCTCTTTCTGCTTTCAACCTGTTTCATCTTGTTCTCCAAGATGGTAGCCTTGTCACAAAGAGATTGGTAGGTGGGGACATAGGCCACAGATAATTGCAGATTCATCTCATTGTTCAGTCCTTCGAGGAACTTCTCTTTCCTCTTGGCATCAGTATCAACTTCATCCGGTGCATAACGCGCCAGATTGTTGAACTCCTCAATATATTCATCCACGCTACGGTGGCGCTGCTTCAGATTATGGAACTCCTTCTTCTTCAAACTCATCACCCTGGATGAGATGTGAGCTGTACGGAAACCTTATTCAAAGATAGCCCATGTCACATCCTCAATGGGAGTGGTGATCTAGAAGTTATCCCACCAAGTAGCTACTGGTCCTTCCAACAAGTGTGCTGCAAACCTGACTTTCTCCTCATCAGTACAGCCGACAGTTACCAAATCCTTGTTCACTAAATGTAGCCAATCATTGGACACCATGGGATCAGTAGTTCCTGAGAACTTTGCAGGCCTCAGTCTTAGGAATCTGGTGAGGATGTCAAAACCTAGTGGGTTGTTCTGATTGTTGTTGTTGTTTTTATTATTATTATTATTGTTATTATTATTGTTATTATTATTATTATTATTATTGTTGTTGTTATTCTGATTCTTCATGAAGGTGGTCATCATCTGCATCAGCTGTGCATGTGCTGTCATCAGCTGCTGCATCTCGGGGGTGACATTGTTTTTGTTCGGGTTGGGGTTGGCATGTCGAGGAGGCATCTGTGGTTTTCAATAAGAATAAGAATGAGATACCCATAGATGCTTAACATGCACAATACATGACATAGACAATCACCAAACAAGCATCAAAATAACATAAAGTTCAACGACATAAACAACAAGTTTGAAAAGCAAACACACCAACGGCAAGCCATCCACATGTTGGATGGTCATTGCGACTCAATAATCATAAGCATGGTAAATGATAAATAAATGAGTAGTCATCACTACTCCTCTGCATCAACCTCCTCATCGACAAGTGTAAGACCTGCATTCTCCATAGCGGTCTTGTACTCCTCGACATTGGTAGTCAAGGCCTCTACCTTGGCTTTGAGAGCCCCCTTCTGTGAATGAAGTCTCTCAATCACACCCTGCTGATGCTCGAGCTCGAAGTCCTTGGCCTCTAGTTCTGCAGTCATCTCTCGAATCCTCTTGTTCCTATCTTGTACTCTTTTCTCTTGACTCTTGAACTTCCTGTCCTGACTCTCAAACTTAGCCTCCATTTCTTTGATTATCTCGTCTTGCTCCGCGAAGAGCTTGTCCTTCTCACGAAGCTGCACCTAGAGCTTGTCATTGCTAAGCATGACATTGGTCCTATTAGTATCTAGGTGCCTAAGTAGAACCTCTAGGTCCTGGAGGTACAGAAGAATCGGATTTGCCGTCTCTCTAGCAGCATCCTCGAACTCAATAGCCTCACCATCCTCGTCGCGTCTCCCGAAGGCGTGAAAGTGAGTACCTCTAATCACTACTAGGAAAATGGTCGTCTGTGGCGCACCTAAAAGGCCCATCCGTGGCGCACCTGTAGTGCGCCAGACTGCTTCTGACTATCTCTCGGTAGTGGCGCCTAGTGCGCCACGGTTGTGTAGAGATAGGCGTAGCGCACCTCCTAGTGCGCCACAGAAGTTTGGCGTGGTGCGCTACCCCTTGGATCTTCTGTGGCGCACTACCTAGTGCGCCACTAAACATCCATGGTGCGCTTTAGGTGTAGTGCGCCACAGAAGGTAGACCATGTGCGCCACAGATGTATTTTTTGTTTTTTTTTTAATTTCCAAGCCAGATTATATGCAATACAGATTATATACAATATTACAGCAGATATACACACACAGATACAAGATATACAATTATATATATAAATACTCAATATGAAAAACAAGATTGAAACAAATACATATAGATAAGTCTCATACATGAATACATAGTCCAAGTTACATTGTTTTGATCATGTTACAAAGTAGTAGTTGGTGACATGCGAATACATGTGTCGATCGAACAAGTTAGAGCTCGGAAGCTCGCCTAGACATCTAAACTAGCTAGCTAGACACAAACGCGGGATAAATAACCAAAGAAGATAAGCATGATCACCGCCGCGACGAAGGTGTAGGTCTTCATCCGGTTCCTTGTCCTAACTCCCGCTAGATAGCGCGTGTATCTATCTTCCGCCTCCGCCATAGTGTTGTACCCTTTGTAGCTATTGCCGCTGAAACGGTGCACCTGTCTCCGGCAATCTTCCCAATCATCGTAGACTCCGAGAACCCGTCCCTTGTACACGACGTACCACGTCATCTACAAGTTGACAATAATAACTAACCGGTGATTGAAAAAACATGTATAATTAAAGTCGCATATGAAGATACACTTATAGAAAGTACTCTTAAATCAAAAAGAGCAAACTCGAAAAGAATGCCTCATATATAACTAGCTAGGTCGTTGGACACAGGAATTGCTTATGACGGGACTGTTAGCCAAGTAGGATGCACAATTCCTGGACTTGTGCATATCACAAGGCTAACAATCCCGCCATAGCACATTCACATATATATTGTGCCACGACATTTCAATCATCGGCATATTCTCGAAAAGACAAAATAACTCGAAAAGCATGCCTCATATATAACTAGCTAGGTCGTTGGACACAGGAATTGCTTATGACGGGACTATTAGCCAAGTAGGATGCACAATTCCTGCACTTGTGCATATCACAAGGCTAACAATCCCGTCATAGCACATTCACATATATATTGTGCCACGACATTTCAATCATCGGCATATTCTCGAAAAAGACAAAAATAACTCGAAAAGCATGCCTCATATATAACTAGCTAGGTCGTTGGACACATGAATTGCTTATGACGGGACTGTTAGCCAAGTAGGATGCACAATTCATGGACTTGTGCATATCACAAGGCTAACAATCCCGTCATAGCACATTCACATATATATTGTGCCACGACATTTCAATCATCGGCATATTCTCGAAAAAGACAAAAATAACTCGAAAAGCATGCCTCATATATAACTAGCTAGGTCGTTGGACACAGGAAGTGCTTATGACGGGACTGCTAGCCAAGTAGGATGCACAATTCCTGGACTTGTGCATATCACAAGGCTAACAATCCCGTCATAGCACATTCACATATATATTGTGCCACGACATTTCAATCATCGGCATATTCTCGAAAAGACAAAAATAACTCGAAAAGCATGCCTCATATATAACTAGCTAGGTCGTTGGACACAGAATTGCTTATGCGGACCGTTAGCCAAGTAGGATGCACAATTCACGGACTTGTGCATATCACAACTAACAATCCCGTCATAGCACATTCATATATATTGTGCCACGACATTTCAATCATCGGCATATTCTCGAAAAGACAAAAATAACTCAAAAGCATGCCTCATATATAACTAGCTAGGTCGTTGGACACAGAATTGCTTATGACGGGACCGTTAGCCAAGTAGGATGCACAATTCTGGACTTGTGCATATCACAAGCTAACAATCCCGTCATAGCACATTCACATATATATTGTGCCACGACATTTCAATCATCGGCATATTCTCGAAAAGACAAAAATAACTCACACTTGTCGTCCGAGAACCAAAGAGTAAGCAAAAACCAAAGAGTAAGCAAAAACCAAGCATTGATTGATATATAATAATAATAAGCAAAATAAGTAAGCGGTGATTCATAAACCTAATAAGATAAGTACACTTGTCGTCCACATACACACAAAGGTCATCTATAGTTTGCAACTACAACTAGGCCAACATCAAGCCTTCCGGCTTAGGGAACGGAGGGCATACGCCTCGTCATGAACTTCCTATAGTCACCCTGCATCTCTAGGCGATCTTCTATGTCACGGTTATTTGGGATATTTCCTCCGTAGAAGATCCCCCCCGAAGTCATGACATCACGAAAGATGATTGCCCCAAACTGCTGCTGGATGCGATACATCTCTTGTCTAATATCCGAATCATTGATCTTGTCCTTTGCTTCGGCCCACTGTTTGAGATGATCTGGCAGCGTAGAATTCTGCTGGTCAAGTAGGAACGCCCTCATGTGATGGAGTGCGTAGTAGGCTTCCTTCTTACTGTTTTTCGGCTGCTTCACGCAGGGGAACTCTGTTACGTGGTTGAAGACGTGCCTGCCGAACTTGACCTTCTTACGCACGAAGCTGGTGCCTTCCGTCGAGGCAAAGCCAGTGAGAGCATCATCCAGAACTTCCTTGATCTTGTCGTAGTTTTTCTTCTTTTCTAGACTCCCCGAGTCGAAATACGTGGCGTGGGAATGCTTCGGCGATAAGGAGATGAGCGTCTGATGTTCATCTCTGCGCAAAAAATTCAAATGGAATGTGTTGAAAAAGAATGATGATGATCTAATAAAGCCAATCGACGGTGGCATGAATAACGACTTACTCGGGAAAGTAAGGCACGAGAATGTATTCCTTTGTCTTGTTCGCCACGAGGATTCTTTTTAGGTACGAGGCCACGATACGTCGTTCGGAGGGAACCAAGCAGTCACGCATGTAGTAGGGGTCCACTATAGCGATGCCGGTGTTCTCTCTAATGATCTGCATGGCGGTGAGAAAAGAGGCGGACCATGGTATAGTCAGCGGGTATAGGTGGAACATATTGAAGATGTCCTCGAACCGCAGGAAGAACAGATCCATGAGGGCGGTGTCGACGAAGCCCAAGCTGGTGGCACCTTAACCACGAATACGGGTGCGGGATCTTTCTCCGATAGAAGGCGTCTCTCTATCGTCAAGCCGTCATGCACACTCTGCAGTTCGAATGGCGAGCTTCCAAAATTCTTAGGTAGCATGGGCTCACCGCCACATGAATCCTCCACATAATACCCTCGGGTCTTGGTGGCCCGTCCGAAACTGATCGGATTCGCGATTGTTGACGCCACCGATCGCTCGAGCTGCTAGATTTTCTTTTTCCCCTTTTTCCTTTTGGAGCGGGCAGGCACATAATCGAGCACCGCCGCCCTATGTAGTGTGTCGGGCTTAGAATAAAGGTCCGGTTGGTTGTATCAGCTGGCTCAGTAAGGCGCAAGCTGGGCGTCTCCACGAGAACCAAGCAGGCGCTTGGTGATAGTGGCTTTCTCTGTGGGGCCACCAGCTAGGTCTTCGTTTGCCAAACCGAGTCTGAAGAAGTGATCATTCCAGTCTTGAAGTCCTCGGCGGATCCTCGCCATGTGCATATCATCAACATGATCATCCGACCCACCGCGTGGAGGTGGCGGCGGTGAGGCCTTTCCACCGCTTGTCGCCGCACGACAGGCGGTGCTGTTGTCTGTGGCGTGATGGCCCCCGCCGTCCCCAAACGGATCATGCTCTTTGGCCATAGCAAGAACAAGCCGAACCAACTTCTGAGGACATACGGCTCTTCTTCATCCGCTCCTGGGGGTTGAATGGGAGGTTCCAGGTCGTCGCAGCCCCTTAGCACCCGACTAATTTTAACCCTGTGCACGCTATCTGGCATCGGCTTTGAGTGGAGCGTCTTGTTGCAAGGTTGAACGATGGTACCCTTGGCAACATCCCTCAGCTCGTTGTTCACATAGCATAAGAGAGTGCAAGGAACATCCGTCTGCGGAAAACATGTACGGCGTCGTCAGAGCGAGATTCCACAAGAGTAATATATAGATGGCATGTTTACCGTGATGGCGTCGAGATCGGCTAATGTCGACGCACCGCATACGGCGACGGGCGTGCAAGAGACGGAAGGGCTGCTTGATGGCGCGGTGCTGGCCGCCGGTGTATTCTCCCTACCGACGGGTGCTTGGAGCTCCGGTGCCGCCGCGACGATGGCAGGGGGGGCACAAACATGTACTCCGGCGCCGC
Source organism: Avena longiglumis (assembly GCA_030063025.1). Taxonomy (NCBI): domain Eukaryota; kingdom Viridiplantae; phylum Streptophyta; class Magnoliopsida; order Poales; family Poaceae; genus Avena; species Avena longiglumis. The sequence goes on along the minus strand of CP125974.1, from coordinate 182,157,229 downwards.
GGTGATGGCAGGGGGAGTCACCAACACTTGCGGCGCCGCGGTGCTAGCGGGAGGAGTCACGAACATGTAGTTCGCCTGATTCGTCGGCGCCGCGTTGTTCGAGTGGCTGCTGACCATGCTTGAATCGGCACGGCCCTACTCGACCACCCGCACTCCAGTTCGCTATTGACTCCACCAAGGTAGGCGGAAGGACGTAAGGGTGATTGCCAGTTGTCTTGGACGATCTGCGGGATCCGCGCCACTTGTGCCTTAAGTTCTTGAACCTCTCTGTTTTCCTCGCTCCTTCCCAGCGCCACATCGTCCTCGGCGGTGGACCAAAATGATCCACCCAATTCTTACCCCGAGGCCGGCGGCAGACGGCGGCAACTTCTTCGTAACGGCTCTATTTTCTTGGCCGGTTCATCGCCTGTTAAAAGGGTTATCACCGGGTGGCCGCCGTCGACCCTAGGATGAGGAACCACAGGATCCATGACTAGCAACAATTTCCTCCTCCTGAGAAGAAATGATGAATCATTTAGATCATCGATTAGATTGCAATCGTGTTGATCACGGTAATTAGATTATACTTACCACAATTTCCTCGAATTCCTTCACCGCAGGATCCGCGGTGAGTTGTTTGGTTTTTGGGTCCACATGGTAACGGGCCTCGATGAAGTTTCGAACCTGCCGGGTTGAATTTAGCAAAGGGTTTTCTATCCCTTGGATCTATACTCTTCATCCTCCTTATTCCATTTGGCCTCCATGTTCAGTATCCACCAGATCCGAGATGGTGATGACCTATATTCATCGCTGCGGCCTTTCCTCGATTACTATTGGCGGGGCTCTTTCGATTCACACCTCTCCTTGAACTCCGGAACGATCTTGTGATCTGCGGTCAATCTTCCGGATCTCCTCGAGACTTTTGCCTTCTTTATAGATCTTCTTCTTTATCCGGGTTCTCCGGTGGCGGGCGGTGCTCATCTTTGTGAGGCGGATTTGTTTACTTTGTTCCCATGATAATTTGTGTTCGATACTTAGCGGGAACTTGTATCTTGCGTGAAGCTTCAAGAGGAGTGTGCGCAAGTGGCCATTATCTTTATGCGGAGATTCTCGGTGTTGATCGAGATGGTTGTCGGGTGATAGCCGCCACTTGCCCACCGCACTTTGACGACAAGGGCGGGCTCCAAAGGAACCCCTGATGGGCTCACTTCGGTAATTTCCTCCCTGACCGTGCCGACCGTGTTCGGGCGCCGGTCCTTCGGCTTCTTCTTCTTAGGAGGGTTGCTACCACTCCCTGTGCCCTCGCTGCCATCAGTGGTTTCATCGTCCGTCGTTCCTTCGGCTTCTTCCTCCGCGTCTTCCATCTCATCATCCTCGCTCTCCGAAGGATGGTATTCTTCATCGTCTTCTAGACGCTGGGCCGCCTCCCAGAATGTCAATTGTTTATTCGGAGGTCTGAGTTCTCCTTCAGCGCTGATGCGCTTAGAACATCCATCCTCGTCGTTGTCACACATCTTTGCACTAATAAAAAACAAATAATTGGTTAAATGCACGGAAAAATCCGGCATGACCTTTGCTAATTTTCTTAAACTGAGTGCCCGATTTACGCGAAATGGGTTAATCAACATTCGGCAAAAATCGGGAATCATTTCATACAAGAACCTGCATTCAAAAGAACAAGTTCCATTCACGGTTTTCCATAAGGACCAAACCACGAAGCAACACCTCGCTACCAAACTTCACAGAATAAAATGGCACTATGTTGAATGTTTTTGAATATATTATTCTGAGAACACTAAAAGGCACACTAAAATATGACAAACCTTATCTTCAATTCTCAATTTTTCAAGATAACCTAAAATATGAAAAACCATATGTACCCACACATTAATATTTTTATCAAATAAAATCAAGGAAAATGACTCTAAAGTAATGCCTAAGTCTTGGTCTAATTAGATTTACTGCATCTTCTTCAAGAAATTCTAGAGTTTTATCTCAAATTTGGGGAGAGACCCTCGAACCCTAACCATGGCCTGCAGAGGGAGAGAGAGAGGAGAGAGGGAGAGGCGAGGCTCACCTCGACGGGCGGACGGCAGGCGAGCAGCCAGTCGAGGCGGAGTCTGACGGCGGCCTCCACCTCCCGAGGCAGCGGCTGCCCTCCTCGGACACGGGCCTCCTCACGAGACGCGGGCCTCCTCCTGAGGCAGGGAGACCTCCTCCTCCTCGAGCCTTGGCGGATCGAGAGCGGCGGATCGTGTTCGATTGGTGAGAGATGGAGAGATGGGGATGAGAAGTGAGCGGGGACGGGAAGAAGAAGAGGAGGCACGCTGTTATAACTAAACGGCCTTTAGTCCCGGTTCGTGGCTCCAACCGGGACTAAAGGTGCATACGTCCCGGTTGGAGCCACCAACCGGGACCTATAGTCCAATTTTCAAGAAAGGGCGCGAAGAGCTCTTCGTCGGTTGGTGGCTCCAACCGGACGTATTCTGTTTTCAAATTTTTTGATTATTTTCTCTCTGTTCCGCCTTATTTTTTATTTTGGGGTTTAAATTTGTAATGTTTTTAAATGATAATTACTTTGGAATTTAGAAAACTTTAAACATAAAAAGTGTTTGGATTTGAATAACTAATTGAAACCATTTTCTTTTGAAAAATAATTAATGTAACCATTTAAACTACGAACCATTTAAAATTAATAATGAAATAACTTATATTTTTAAATATTAATTTGGAATTTAGAAAAACTTTAAACATAAGAAGTGTATGGATTTGAATAAATAATCCAAAACCAATTTATATTTTTAAAAATAATTAATGTAACCATTTAAAATTAATTAACTTATATTTTGCATATTAATTTGGAATTTAGAAAACTTTAAACATAAAAGTGTTTGGATTTGAATAAATAATTCAAAACCATTTTCATTTTAAAAAACAATTAATCTAACCATTTAAAATATGAACCATTTACAATTAAAAATGAATTAACTTATATTTTTTAATATCAATTTGGAATTTAGAAAACTTTAAACATAAGAAGTGTATGGATTTGAATAAATAATCCAAAACCATTTTCTATTTCTAAAAATAATTAATGTAACCTTTTAAAATGAATTAACTTATATTTTGAATATTAATTTGGAATTTAGACATAAGAAGTGTATTTATTTTTGAATATTTTTGAGATGAACCGGTTGGGCTAGCGTTTAATATTACAATCTTTTTTGACCACGTTTACAATATTTTAAACAAAATACTTTGTTCATGAATATTACAATCTTTTTTTGACCACGTTTACAATATTTTTTGAGCTAGCGTTTTACAATCTTTTTCCCTTCTTTGTCGCGGTTGAATAATTTAGCCCGGCACTTTAATGTTTCTTCTTTCGAACGGGCTACCTTTTTGGGTAGGGTTGTCCTTTTCTTCTTGTGATGTATGTTCTTTGCATCGTAGTCGTCATCTTTAATCTTTGGATCGCCGTACTGGTCGAAGTCTTGCTCGTTGGCGACTCCATCCATTCCAATGATGTTTCTTTTTCCTCTCCTCACGACAACACGGCTAGGCTTTGCGGGTCGGTAATGAAAAAACATTGGTCCACTTTGGTAGCCAGTACCCACGGTTCATTTTTCGCGGCCACGTTTGCACCGGCGGCTTTGGATTTGGCTGCTTCGGGTATAACCATGGTTGTGAAATACCGGTCGTCTCTTTCGACGCTCTTTGCCCATCTGACACGGAACATCGGCACCTTTTCTCCACAGTAGTCGAGCTCCCAGATCTCCTCGATTATTAGTAGAATCTTTCCTTCACGTTGTCATCGGTGTAGAATTCGGCGTTACGCTCGAGTTCGATAATCACACTTGTTGTCCTTTTCCTCCGTGTAGAATGTGTAGCCGTTGATATCATACGCCTGATAGGTCACCAGGTTTTGCATCGGTCCCTGCAACAAGGTGAATATGATCTTTTCCGTGTCAGAAGAATGCGATCGCGCGGGATTATCAAGGAGCGTCTGCCTAAACCAACGCGTGAAATCTGAGTTGTGCTCTTTGATTATTTCTCCCTGCGTCCTCTGTATGCCCAGTCCGTACTTCTTCTCGATTAACCTTTTGTGCTACATGCAAGGATCGACCAGTTCTAAATCTTTGTAGCTGACGAGGTTTGCTCGATCAAAGTCTGCGATCGAAAATCGAAATGCATGCAATATGGCGACCCTCTCGGTGACCAGATCCGTCGAGCTTGCCAAGGTGTACGGTGACGGAAGACCGGCGGGGTTCTCGATGTCTATAATTCGTGCGAAAGAGATGCACTCTTGCCGAAAAGCCCTTGGCTATGCTTCCATCTGGGCGGGACACATTGCGAACGTATCCTTTGATGTGTCCGTTCATCATCCTTTCGAACGCCATCATCTGCGGAGAAACATCGGCCCGAGCTAGACGATGTCCTCCACGACATGGACCAGCAGATGCACCATAATGTCGAAGAATGCGGGTGGGAAGTAGACCTCAAGCTCACATAGTATCACCACGATCTCCTCTGTAGCCTTCCGAGCTGATTCAAGCCAATCGACTTCCTAGAGATGACGTCGAAAAACTTGCATAGGCCAAATAACGTTTCACGGACGTGCTCGTCCATTATCCCTCTTAGTGCGACCGGAAGTACTGCGTCATTAGCAGCACGGTCGTGATACTTCATGCCATCGAACCTCTGCTTCGCCTCGTCTAGGTATCTCTTATCTTGCCGCGTGGCCGTAAGGAAATTTGACTCCTAGAAGGCACTTGAAAACTGTTTGATCTCATCCGGCTTAGAGTGAAGCAAGAAGGAGGCAGTAATATTCGTTCTTCTTGAACTTTTACCCTTCCGACGACCTTGTGTCGCTCCGACTCATGATCATCGCCATCTTCACGATCATCGAGTAGTCGTCCTCCGTGAAGCTCCTTAGGATACCCAAGCATATCGGTCGTGCCTTGCTTTCGGACCATCTTCGTCCTATCTCGGCATGTTGATTATGGTGGCGACGGACTCGCACACGTTTTCGTGATATGCATGATGTCGAGGCTATGAGGCGTGCGGAGAAACTTCCATATGGCAACTCGAGCAGACCTTGTTTTCCATACCTTCATCGGCTTGTCTTGTTCTGCCTCTTTTCGCTTCTTTCGTGCTTAGGACAATCTTTCCGGTTTTCAGCAACTCTTCCACTTCTTCGCTGCTCGCTCTACGCCGGGATTCCTCGGGTCTCGATTTGCCATCGAACAGGTCTCCACGTTTTCTCCATGGATCATTCTTGCCGAGCCACCTCGGTGCGCCATGAACACGGTTTTCGATGACCCCGGATCTTTCTCTAGTTGGAGATAGCTTGTGTTATCCATGCACCTAACGCATGCGAATCCTTGGATAACCTGCCCGAGATATACCCATAACTGGATAGTCTTGCACCGTAGTGACCAACGCGGCTCTCATAGTGAAATAATCTTGTGCGGCATCGTAAGTATTGGCTCAGATTCCCATAACGTGGCTAGCTCCTCTTTCAACAGCCGAGATACGATTGATGTCGGTACCAGTTGTTTCGGCCCTTGAATTAGCATACTCATTTGTATGTACTTCTTCTTCATGCACAACCATGGAGGAGGTTGTACATCCATACAAACACAGGCCAAGTCTTTGTCGTGCTGCTCGCTACCGAACGGATTGAGTCCATCGGTTGCACCAAGCCCGATGTTCCTCGAATCTCCACCGTCGAATTCGAGGTCCAATGCTTTCAATCGCTAGCATCGAAGGTGCGTCGCAGCTCATCCTTTCGGTCATCATCATCTCTGGCTTCTTCCTTTCCACATGCCATCGCATCAGCTTCGCTTCCTTAGGGTCCGCGAAATAGCACCGCAGACGAGGAGTGATAGGAAAGTACCATACCACTTTTCGAGGTGCTTTCTTCCCTTTCTTGTATCGACTCACGCCGCACACCGGACATGTGGTTTTCTCCGCGTCCTCGCCCTGATAAATGATGCAATCGTTGATGCATACGTGATATCTAACGTGCGGTAGATCGAGAGGACAGACGATTTTCTTGGCATCCTCGATACTAGTTGGACATGTGTTCCCCTCCGGGAGACGATCGTGCCAGAATGCCATCATATCGTCGAAGCTTGCGTCGCTCAATTTGTGCTTTGCCTTCATCTCCATAGCCTTGAGCGTTACATTCAACCGGGTATCATCGGGCCTGCATCCTTCATACAATGGAGTAACCGCGTCTTTCTCAAGTTGCGCAAGCTTGGCTTTCTCTCTAGCGGCAGCCCTGGCGTTACTCGTCTGCTTGAGAAGCAGCTCTTGCACATAAGGGTCCCGCACCCAGCCTGACGTTGTTCCATCGTCGTCTGCTCCTCCGGCATCTAGATCATCATCATCCCGGTCTGCTTCCGCACCTTCACCATCTCCAGGAGACTCTTCATCATCTCGCCCGTTCTCGCCGTGATGATGATCATCATCATGTTGGCCACCTTCTTCACCGTCTCCATCATCTACGTCATCGCTTATCCAACGAGTGTATCCATCCATGAAACCATGGCGGAGCAGTGCGCTCAGATTCCGGAATCGGGTCGATCACCAGATTGAGTTTGCATCTTCTACACGGACATCTTATATCTGTCTTGTTATTTCGTATCATGTCGGCGTCGCACATTTCAAAAATCTAGCCACAATGCCTTCGCTCATTATGAGGACCATTTTTGCACCACGATGTACACGGTACAATTTTTAAGTCTATTAGAACCACATAATGAATGCATGCATGCAATGGTCGATAGAAAATTTCGGCATGACCTATCCTAAAATTAGGACCTTTGCGAAATGCCAAAGTCTTGCCAAAATGGAAATGAATCAACATTTTGGCAAAAGAAATGGCAACTTGTTCACATACAAACACAAGAGAGAGAGAGACCAATCCATACACACATGAACATATCATTATCCTCTCCATACACACATGCATGAGCATCATCGATACTCTCCATATACACACACATATGACCATCGATCCTCTCCACACATACACACATCATGAGCATCGATCATCTACATACATATGAGCACATGCATCATCCATATACACATGAACACATCCTTACATGGACAACTTACCGAGATGAGAGACCGATCGCGAGAAAGATGGAAAGGAGAGGTGCGCGCGTCGACCGGAGACGGATAGATGAGAGACCGGAGACCTCCTCTATTACTTATGTAACATCCAAAGCAAGTTTTACATGCTAAAAATGGTGAATGTATGGAGAAATTGAGGTGGAAAGGAGAAGATCCCGACTAGATCTAAGGAGGAAGAAGAAGGGGAAGTGAAGTGTGGGTGGTGGATGTGGGCACACATGTGCACATAAAGTGTTGTCCTAAAGAATCGACACATCCGTGGCGCACACGGCAACGGTGCGCCACAGTGGGTACAAACTTCTGTGGCGCACTAGGCCGAGTGCGCCACAGATGCTCTAGTCCATGTGGCGCACTAGGCCGAGTGCGCCACAGAAGTTTGTGGCCGTTTCAGAGCAGAGGGGGGCATGCGCTTAGGCGTGCGCACTGTGCACACGTGCGCCACAGATGACCCTAACAACCGTGGCGCACATGACTATAGTGCGCTACATGATGTTTGGCGTGTGGCCACAGGCCCCCCACACATCTGTGGCGCACTATAGTCATGTGCGCCACGGTTGTTCTAGTTATTAGTAGGGCACTGCCCACATGTGAGCCACGCCTGTTTTAGCCGTGGGGCACTTCAACCATGTGAGCCACGGATGTGCTGATTACCTATAGCCGTTTTCCTAGTAGTGAATCTCCCGAGAGTGCCTCCCTAACAGGCGCCCAAGTAAATCTTGCATGACTACCTCTAGGCCTCTCTCCCTGTTGTCATGCATAAGCTTGAAGGTGATAGCCTCCATGGTAGGCTCAGTCTGGCGTCCTGGCTGAGTAACCTTGAAGCCCCAAAGGTCCTTCCTCTCAAACTTGGTGAGGGGAAGCATCATGATGCTAGGGAGCGGAAGATTGAGCACACTAGTGAGCTCAATAATACGAGTGCCAAAACGAGTTCCCTTGAACTCTTCAGCCGTGCTGATAGTAACAGTAGGCATCTATTCTATAAGATAGAGAAAAGTTAGAATCGACATCAATAGAGAAAATCACAAGACAAAGCATCACAGGCATATCATTGAAAATCAAACACACATGTGTCATGGCATAGATAAATCCATTACAAGCATCCAAGGTTCAACATAACTTAGACAAAATTTTTGGAAAATAAAAACGATAAATGTGGTGGTCCAACTAACGAAGTACGTTACAACTCTCACTCACTAGACAAAATGGCTATCAAAGTATCCTTAGTAGCCATCTATCTATCTTGTTCTCAAGATTCCCAAATCAAGTCTATGATGTCTTCCCTTAGTTGTTGGTTGGTAGTCTCCAACTCTTGGGTATGTTTATTTTCTTCCCTAAGGTCATTTTGGGTGTTAAGCATTCTACACTTGAGTCTATCACCAAGCTCCTTGATGGCTTTCCAAGATGCATCCCTTGCAGAGTCAAAGAATGTGGTGTGCATCACTGAGTTGGTGACCATGCAGAATCCTGATTTCTTGTGGTTTTCTTCCTTGGTTTTGTACAAGTGAAGCTGCACCCACCAATACTCCTCTCCTTCATCCATCACAGGGAAACCTTTGTACACATTTGCACCATGTATCCCCATGGTAACCATAAGGTTCTTGAGGGATTTTGGAAATTCAGTCTCACACTCTAAAGTCATGGTCATGAGTGGTCCGTTCCTTACGGCTTCGTTGATGGAGTTCATCTACAAATAGAGATGAGAAAGAAGATTAGAAAAGTTTACGAAAAGAAAAGACAAGTGTAGAAAATTTTCAAAGTGTTGAAATTTTTCCTTAGTGGTTTCTAATCCATTCCTAGGGTTATAATCCTACAGGCAGGGCCGTCTCCAGAAATTGGAGGCCCCTGTGCGAAATGCAATACGGGGCCCTAAAAATATTTGATTGCATATAACAAAAGATAGGCTAGGCAGAATTATGTAACTTTAATTCTGTATTTCTTGCGGTTTGTACTAGTACTAGTAGTACCAAATATCAATGCTGAAAATCTAAAAATGTAAAGGTTGCACAGAAATAATAATCTGACCTCATGTTCTTTTTCTTCTAAGAATACACATAGTGTGCATATCATCGATTAAATGACCTCATAGGTCACAAACACCCCCACATCTCTTAATCTGGACACCTTGATACCCTGATCTCGTGTTCTAGAACTAATTCCTGCTTTATAACCATAACAAAAGTAGATAAAAACTACATGAAGTCTAGGCTTAGAAATAACAAGATAAGGATTAAGAAAAAAAATCGGACCTTGAAGGAATCCCTGCCGCAATTGAACATTCAAATCTGGGATCAAATATATCTTGCTGGCATGAAACAAACGGGTCAACTATAGCGTGTGTAGTTGAGTAATTGGACATGTAAATCCTACCATGCTATGTGCGCACTAGCAGGAAGCCTTATTCGGTCTCAATGAAATCCATTAGCGCAAGAAAGAATTGGTAATGCAGGAGGGAGAACACACGGACGGCAGATGCTGGAGACGAACAGGGTTCTGCGGACTTTGCACTGGGGCATATGAACTGGCCAGCCGGCGGCCGGTCGATCGCCGAGACGTCCGGGACGGAGCCAGGAACATTTGAGGGGGGCAAGATGTGTGTGATATATTTGAGGGGGGCTGAACTAGCTAAAACGCCATGAATTAGGAGCTGTCATGGCCATCTCAATTAGGTTTTTGCCGGACAGCAGATAGGGTAGCTACGGAAGACGGTCGTGGATCGGTATCATTACTTGGGAAGTTTGGGTATTTGATGAGGCCCGAGTGGATCAGATCAGAATATTAGAGTTACACGTGATAACTGGGCTAGCTTTTCTTTGCTTGACCCTAATTAAGTAAAGTAAACATGATTAGGATTTGGGGGCCCCAAATTTCTGGGGGCCCTGTGCGAGCGCTCACTTCGCACACCCCCATCGACGGGCCTGCCTACAGGCAACATAGTGCTCTGATACCATCTGTAAGATCCCTCCCTTTTAAAGGTAAGGATCCTTGTGATTGCAATGCTAGTCCCTGGATCAAATGCTAGAATCCACAGTTTTAGATGAAGTACAGAGAAACAAAGGTCATTATTTCATCGTCATTCCAGAGATAACATAGTCTTTTACAACTCCATGGCCATAGGCCTAATACAAGAGTTTAAACATAACAATATAAATAAAGTCTTCATCTTCATGTGCCACAGGCAAGCATGTTGAGTGTAGACTCATAACCCCTAATCATCATCAGAGTAACCTGCAACATCACAAGTTACAGCCACAGTGGGTCAATACATTGGAATAGTATTGACAAGTGATACCTTAGTAGAATATTGAAATCTAGTTACTATATGAATTTGGCTAAGTGTATCTTAGGCTTGCTTTGCTCAAAATAGGTTTTACCTATTAGTTGAAAACACTAAGTTTTTCTTTGACAAAACTTTTCCCAAGGAATCACCAATAGAAATTGGTCAACCTTCACCCTTGTTCAACCACAAGTTTTTAACTTAGAAAATTGGGATGAGGAGATTCTTGATAGCTTCCATGTCTTGATGCTCAAGTTGTCCAATACCAGGGACATGGCTAAGTACTTAGATTCTTCCATCTGCAGAGGTTGTGCACTTTCCCCACAAGACTTGATTTTCACCAAGACAGGACCTTCTAGAAGCCTTCCCTTGGACCAAATGGACGCGTTCCAATCTATCATCTCACTACCACCAACTGTCCAAATGGCTAAGTTGTTGCAACCTATATGATCCAGGCAGAGCCCATATTGCCATGTGGCTGAACTAGAAGCTTCTTAACATTTGGCATCTCAAATCCCTTTGTTCCTGGGTGGCTTTCCACAAGTATGATACACAAGGTAAACCATAGAAATGGTCCTTGTGTAACCACTCAACACAAACCAATCCTTCCATTACCCAGGTGTTTCATTCACTTAGTTGTTTTATTAAGCAAAACACAAGTCAAAGACTTAGAATATTTCTCATAGCATGATTATATAATCCACCCTTGGTTGCTACTAGCTAGGCTAAGCATGGCAATAGCAAGTATCTTAACTTAGAGGAAATTCTAACATTGCTACAACTACTAGGATTTCCCAAGCATAGCATATAGATACTAAGCAAAAAAATAATCATGCAAGTCCTATACAAAATATTTCTGATGCATAGGTAAAAATATAGGAATAAAAACATGAAGCACCACTTGCCTTGGTAGTTTGGGGAGTAGCAACAATCTTCACAACCACAATCACTATTAGCACAAAAATCTACACATAAAATAATGGCACCAAATTCACATATCAAAAATATACAAGCAAAAATATATGAATGCATGCAAATGCCATGTGATGATTTTTCTACACCAAACAAGACAAGTATATAGTACTGAATCATAAACAAGGCCAATACACAATAAATAAACTTTATTTGATCTTTAAATCATTTTTCAAATCATTTCTATACTCAAAATAAGCCTATAAATGTCTCTGCAAAAATAACCAATTTTACAGAATCAAAACATTAAACACATTGCATAAATGGATAGGATTCTTTCTCCTGATTCCAATGATATAAAATTTGCAAAATTTAAATGTGTGGATCCAAAGTTATGAATTTTGCAAGTTTGATTCACTAATAGATCTAATTTTTGTTTTTAAAACTAACTCAGGCCACGCGGCGTGTTTTGATTCGCCCGGATCGATCAACATGGACCATTGGATTTAAAGAAGATCATGCGGCATAGATCTAGCGTACCCTTTCACGCAAGTTATTCTATCGCAGCCGACGGATCAAGATCTAACGACCGTTGATCAAACGACCACTAACTGGCGGCGCGCGGCGACGGTGAGAGGCATCGCGCTCAGTCTACGGCGTTGCGGTGGCTACTGGAAGCAAGGATGGGATTGGAGAGTCTCATCAGACTCGCAGAGGCGTGCTGAAGCTCAACGTGGCAGTGGCTTGTCAAGGGGCGCACGGACACGGTGGGGATTCCTCGTCGGAGTGGTGCCCGTCGTTGGGTATGGTTGTTCGTCGACGTTGCCGACGTTGTAGATCAAGCGAGAGAAAAGAAAGTGGTGCGTTAGATGCGCACTAGTCAGGAGAACTACCAGAAGATGTCGCCGGAGTCGAGACAGACGGTGGTGCTTGCTCGTCATTGAGGTTGTAGATGATAGAGAGCGCGCGCGGGTGAGTGTGGTCTACTGGCTGGTGCAGAGGGTGATAGGGAACTCACTCGCAGTGTCAGGAAGGCAAGGGGCGACGGTGGTTGGCCGCAATTTGAGCTGGAGCTCGTCGGAGCAGTGGGTGGTTCTGGGCTGATTCCGAGCAGCCTAGGGGCAGAGAGAGGGTGGCGACTGGGGAAAAGGAGGGGAGGGCGCGGGCGATTAAGTACGCAAGGTCAGGGGAGAGATTTACTAGCGCATTCATTCAAATTGATGCGAGGTTTAATCACCGAAAACAGCCGGCGTGATTTGGGGAAGAAGGAGTCGCGGGGTGGAGACGATGACTGGCGAGTGGGGCCTGGCGTTCAGTGAGAGAGAGAGAGAGATACGGGGTGGGGGCCAGTCGTCAGCGACAGTGTGGGTTAGTCCTGCGGTGCGAAACATTTTCTGCGGGGGAGAAAGTTGTTGGGCTAAATGGGCTAGCTGGGCTGGGTTGGTTTAGATTAGTTAGTTTGCTTTATTTTTTTCTCCCTTTCTCTTTTTCTTTTTCTGATTGATTTTTCTGGTTTGAATTCAAATGCCCAAATCAAATCTGTTTCAAATGGAATTTTCTCCAAACATTTGTTTATTGATTCTTGCATCCTAGGGTGTGTAAAACATATATTCGCACTCAAATTCAAATTGGGTTTGAAAATGAAATTTAAACCATGCCTTAATTAAATGTTTATAATTAGTATATGAATGGTTTCTAATTCATAATTTTTTTTGAAAGCCTTTACCAAACCTTAGAACATCACTCAAGTTCATGTTCAAATCCTTACTGATTAAAATAAGTATTTTTCTTATTACAAGGTAGCAATATGGCCATTGCCTTGCTTACATAAAATAATAGATCACAAAGTTTTTGTTTTTGAATAAATGATCCTAAAATGATTATGAATGCATGGATGTTATGCAAAACTTTGAAAACATGATTTTTGGGATGTTACACTCCACCCCATGCATATGGTAGTCCGAAATGAACTACTCATAGCTAGATGGAAGAGATGCCAAAATGAAATCAGTAGCCAACTCTTGGCCTAGTGGAAAACCAAGCTTTTCCAAAGTCTGACTGTAACCAACCATTTTGATCACATGGGGGCCTATACCTGCTCCCTCTTCTAGCTTGCATTCCACAAAGGACTTAGCAACATTGTACATATCAGTCCTGGCCTGAGTTTGGAACATGTCCCTAAGCACGATGATCATATCGTACACTTCCTGATCCTCAAACTTCTTTTGGAGTTCAGGTTCCATGCATGCAAGCATAAGACAGCTAACTTCAAGAGAATCATCACATGCTCTCTTGTAGGAATTCTTGAGGGCGGTAGATGCATTATCAGTAGGTTCATCGGGGATTGGGGTATCCAGAACCGTTTCCTTTTTATCAGACCTGAGAACAATTCTCACGTTACATACCCAGTCTGAATAGTTTGTTCCATTTAGTTTATCTTTGTCCAGAATCGAACGCAAAGAAAAATGCTATGCATGATCGGTGCCATTGATCTACAACAGAAAACATGCAAAATACTAAGCCATGTAACCATGAAAGAGTAAAACATATTAAACAATTTAATAGCATATACTCCCACTTAAATCAACATCCCTCTATTGATACTAAGTGATTCAAGATCCACAATTAACAAGTGAGCTTTTGCATCACTGCTAAAAGATAAGGCAAATCGGTAAGCAACACTTGCTAATCATATCACATATGACTCTTGTTGTTGGGTGACATCTCTATGTCAAACTAGGCGCCCAACCTTTATTCCCCAAGGTCCTTAACTATTAAGATGACCTTGTGAAGCTCACCAACCCTTATGCGTGTAGGTAACCAATACAAACCCATCCAGCCAAGGAAAACCGCAGCACCCTAATTTCATAGGCCCACCAACAATTGTACAGGGCATAGGATGGTGCAAGGTTTGGTTGGGAGGGTATGGTTTAACTAAAACTTTGTGAGGGATCGTTCTACTTCTATCATCTAAGCATGCATGGTAGTAAAATGCATAAGAATAGCATTCACATAGATGTGACACAGTATGGCCCATTTTCTCATGGTGATCTCTATCGCCATAGAACCTGTCCACCATGATGATCTCCATCTTTATGTTCCATGTGAGCCATCCTCTAAGTGATGAGTCCTCCAAGAACTAATACAAGCTATTACTCCTAATAGCTAGTAATCAAAATTACATAGTATTGGGATCATCACAAGTAGGCACGTAGGCCATTACAATAATTGACAACACAAATGGATCCATCCGTGTTGCCCTACTCACGGCACGCAGGTCATGATAACTTTTATACATGCATCACATACATATATGGGCCATATTGATCACATACATCCTGCAAAAACAAGTTATGCATAGAATCACATTCTATCGGATCACGTCATATCGCAGCACCTAGTTACCTTAACGAGATACAAAAGGGGCTACGATTAGGGGGGTCTCCCCCTGTAGGGTTCGAAGGGGCAGCGCCCCTCGCGGTATCAAATTTTCTACACAATTTTTCTTAAGGATTTTGATCAACAAATCAAATTTACCATAAACCGACTATCACTCTGATTCAATCAAACTCCTTTGATCACGGTACATCGATTTTAGATCTAATTTCCGATTCGATCAATCATATTGATCTTCGTGTGAGTCAACAGGATTTATGTGTCGTTGTCTACCCTGATGGCGGAAACCGACCGGTAGGGGTAAGTCGTTCGACGATCTCAGAATCACGATCACGGAAAGCAAGATCATAGATCAATCCCGAACCACTGCAATATAAACGATCACATCATTCATATCAATCTGCATATCACCATATGCAAACATCCCGAACCTATAACTGAACAGCATCGGCTCTGGTACCACTGTAGGGATACGAGTAGGATACACTAGCGCAAATCAAAATTTTCTACCGTGTAAACCAGGAATACTGTTGTCATAGATCACAGAATTACCACTAGACATGTAGTTGCGGAACTTGATGAAGCGCGTCGAGGCAGTTCAGACGTTCTACGTCTCCTCCTTGTCCTCGTGCCACGAGCATCTCCCCTTGCGCGGCTCGTCCAAGTGCTACAGTTGTAGCACCTCTGAGGTATCCACACGTACAGGATGGAAGCGTCAGACGCCGGATTGCTAGGTCCGCGCGTGCAACACAAGCGTGAGGAGTGGCGACTGGGAGGAATGGTCTAACCCAGGTCAGCTCGCCCTACCCTCTCTTATATAGGCGTCCCTAGTGGGCTTTTACATTAGCAGTCCATTAGTATCCTAAGCCTGGTCTAATTCGGATCCAATCCTCATTAAGCTTCCAGCCCCTTAAGTGGATGGCCCTATAGGTTCATATACGTATAAACATGACACGAATACACTTATTCTGTCAATAGTTGGTAGCGGCCTCTAGCAAGACGTGCCAACTCCTAAACACATATAAAGATCATATCGGACGAACCATCACAAGGTTTAGTACATGTCTTTCCCTTTGCCTCACGATATTTGGTCTAGCTCCAAGCTGACCTCCCTTTATCGATACTGTGATTCGTAATCCCTTTACTAGGTTAACTCTTAACCATATGTAGCACGACCATGCATTTCTGGATCCGATCGAGGGGCCCAGAGATATCTCTCTCAAGTAGAGATGGGCAAATCCCATCTTGATTGACCATGCCTTGTAGCATGCTTCAGGACAAACCCCTTTATGACTACCCAGTTACGGAGTAGTGGTTGATAGCCCCAAAGTAGGTCGATCCACATCTCAAGTACATGCGACAATCTCAGGTCTGAGGACAAAACATACACGATGTGTAGAGAGAGCTGCAAGTCTAATTGCTAGTATCAAGTTGGCTCATTTCAACTCCATGTTCATAATATGTGTCTATATCACTGGTTTGACATCTCCATGTCTATGACTTGCGAAACATAGTCATCAACCAATCGATGTGCTAGTCTAATATTCACGTGTGTCCTCACATGAACTCCGACTAGGGACAACTATTAAATAACCATACAAGTAAAGAGTTTCACAAACAATTCACATAATTTCCAATCAATACAAGTTTCCTGATATGGATATTCAAGGAACATTACAATAACTCATGGATACATATGAAATATAATCATCTCTATGATTGCCTCTAGGGCATATTTCCTTCATTGATCATGTCGCAATGTTTGGGTAATGTTCATCACATCATTCACCCATAATATAACATCGTTGTCAATTGGCACTATCACCCATGATCAGGAAACCTTGATCATATGTTGCCCAACGAACTAGTATGAATAGAGGCTACTAGGAACTTCTGTTTCATATCACACCTGTATAAATGTTTCCACTTGATACAGTTATAGCATAATATGAAACTATTACGAACTTATTAAAATATGAAATAATAACCATTTATTATTTTCCTCTAGGACATATTCCCATCAAGGTTTCCCTAGCCATGATCTTCGGAAATCTTAACAACCTCAGGCGTGAAAGACTCGGCTTCAAAGTCGTCGACTGGCCGTCACAGTACCACGTCATACTGGGATGACCCGCGTTTTCCCAGTTCATGGAAGTACCCCACTACACCTACCTCATGATGAAAATGCCAGGACCTAACAATGTCATCACCATCCATAGAAGCTTCACACGATCCGACAACTACGACATGGACTTCAACATGATCTCGCAATCATTTGGGATGCAGGAGGAGCTCATCCAGCTCAAAGAGTCAATAGACCACAACCTCCCTCCCGTGACATAGAAAAATTCACGCGAGCAGGTCTATGACTCCAGCAACAATACAATGGAGGTCCAGATCCACCCGACGGACCCCAAGAAAACAACCCTCCTGTCAACCAACTTGGGTTCCGCATAGGAACTAGCACTCATTGAATTCCTACGCGAGTGCTAAGAAATCTTCGCCTGGTGTGCAACTAACATGCCAGGTGTTCTCACAAAATTTGTCGAGCATGAATTCAATGTGTATCTAAATGATAAACCCGTCAAGCAGTCAATACGCTGCTTCTCGGAGCTGAAGTGCATATCCATTGGCAAGAAAGTCAATAAACTACTCGAACGGAATTTCATCCAAGACACCAAGCAAAGAACCTGGATAGCTAACCCCATGCCGGTCCCAAAGGAGACTGACATACTCTGTATGTGTATGGACTATATTTTTCTGTACAAGCACTGCCCAATGGACCACTTTTCACTGCCACGGATCAACCAAATCATCGACTCCACCATAGGTTGCGAGCACCTCTCATTCCTCGACGCTTACTCAGGATACAATCAGATTAGGATGAAGGTTGAAGATGAGGAGAAGACCGCTTTTATCACATCATATGGTGTATACTGCTACAAGAACACGTGCACCACCTACCCAAGGTGCATGCAAGCCTATCATGCCGCAACATAAGCTTTTAGGGTTAATTTGATAGGTGCCATTGCTAACTTTGCATATTCGAGAAATGCACTGCAAAAAGCCAAAAAATAACTTAAGGAAAATGTCACTATAAATACTTAGATATTTCAATAAATACCATTATGGCAGTGGAATATCAAATAAACCTTTTTTGTAGTGGCATTTTTCATAAGTTGTTTTTGTAGTGGAACTTTTCGATTGAGTGAAGTTGGTAACGGCATATACCAAATTAACCACAACTTTTATCGTGAATGCGTAGAATAGTAAGTGAAATAACCAGGTTCAATCCATATGTTGCTGCGATTAGCATACTGACACCCAAAACATGAGCTTTTTCTGTTGATGACCAGCAGGACGACAATCTAATATTTTAGTGCGCTATAGTCAATCTCCTGAAGTGTTTCCCTCCGCCCAGGAAACTAGGCAGTTTGGCAGGATCAATCTAGTAGATACTTAAGTAGAAACCATATACCTTAAGATGGCAGTCTATGGGAACCTAACACCCAGCGATGTCCAAAACTTTCGCTGATGTACCCGTGTTTTAGCAGGGCCGAACATGGACATTATAAGCTGACAGCCTACTGAACATGAATGTTATATGCTCAACTAAACACTATTTTGCAAATGATCAATCATTTTTACAAGCTGTTTTACTTCATCATATCTCTTTGGATGAAAAAAAATACTTTTTCAACATCCTTTACATTGTAACAAAAAGTTGGGTCACAGGCTGCTTTAAACAGATTTCGCAACAATTACAAGTATAAGACATCATATTATCCGAATTGTCATCTACGAAACAATATTTCAAGCAGAAGGCTCATGAAATGGGTATAAAACACTAACTCCTTGACGAATGCTCCTGTGTATTGTAAATGCAAGTTTTAAATATCTAAGAAATATAAGAATGTATTACAGATGGAAAAGATTAGAATATGATTGATTGTTTAGATAACAAAGTAAGCAATAAAGGAAATTTCTGAAAAAACTCAATACTGTTATTCACATAGGAAATTAACAAAAAAGGTGGATTGGTATTGATTAGTAAGATAACTAAAAGTGTGTATGGCCCTTAATGTAGTTACGCATATTGGAGAAATTAGAACTTGAAAACAACAATATGACTTGACCTGAAAGGCCGTACATGGATTGTCGGAAAAATCTTCAATTTTCTTACCATACATAAGAATTTTCAGAAGAATATACTTTCAATTGTTGTCAACATTACCTGCAGTGTTTTGACAACTTGCCTTGAGTAGTTTCCCAGACTTTGATTAAACAATCTTCAGAACTGCAGTACGAAGACATTTTTTTCAGAATTGTATATGTAAACTATAACTAGAAGTGGAGAAACTCATAAGATTCACGACAACGCTAGAAGCACTTGTGTTCAAGGACGTAAGAATTCAAAATATGAAGGACTTTAGCCATCCAGTGTCCCGGGTGTGTCATCAATCGCGTCGCAAAATGATGCAGCTATAAGGATTTAAGAATAAATATATATAACAAGGAGTTTAGGAACCAGCAAAAACGATCAAATACCGAGCTAGATCAAGGCCTACCCACAACAAAATATATGCTTACTAAGACTACTAGTCTACAACAACATGGTACATCAAATCAATACCAGTAAATCTACGGAATTGTCTGACTGCTCAGAGTATTATATACATATAAGCCTACACCTCATCTTCGACACATCACAAATCAAGTCAAAAGTGATTTTACTACAAAATATTACCTATAGTTCCCTTTTTGAGGAAGAAGAAAAATAACTAACTAGCAACAATCTTACCCTGTATATATCAAACCATCTCCACCCCACTTGACACAGGTCACAGCATTGGTGTGGCTTGTAAGGGAAAAAACACACTTCCTTGTGGTAACGTCCCATATACGTGCATCACCATCTTTACTTGAACTTACGAAACGGCGGGAAGGAGATTGCAAATGTACTGGCTCCCAAGATACAACAGTAATTCACTTTTTGTGTCCATATTGTAAAAGGACACAATGAATGATTAAAGGTAGCAAGAGTGCAACATCTGCAAGATCAAAATTTGATATAGATATCTTCTTTCTAGCAATCTGCATACGAAAATTCAATCTACTATGGAAAAAAAAAACTTGTAGTCCTTATCAACTAGCATCTACTTCTGTAAATGGCTTACAGAAATTTCTCAATTTACAATTGGCGAGTAAATGGCATTGGAGGTCATAGAACTTGTTCCACGTGTGCAGATAAGTCACAATTTTTATAAAATAGACAAATCAATCACACTACTTGTCAAACACGTACACCACATGTTACAAACATATCAACCAAAAATCCGCATGTGCATCTTAAATGAGTATCTTAGGGACTGTGGTTTTGCGAGATAGCCCCCGTCCTAAAATTGGGAGGAGAAAATATAAAAATATGGCTCTTAAATCATTCCTATGTCTGTATCGACGAACTCTAGCTACGATTATGGTATCGAACCCACTGATTTCCGATGTCTGGCGATCGTGTGTGTGATGAACTTATGTATCAGACTATCAATGTTGTGTGTTGGTCTTATGGCATGTATCAGATTCTCAGTGTTGTATGTGATGGACTCATGTATCAGACTACCAATGTATCCGTATCTGGGCTGACTTGATCTAATGGGCCAACTATTGCTGAGCATTTAAAGGTTGATAAACCTGATGGGCCAGGATACCTCACAATTGTAAATTTTTATTTTTGGAAGAATGGGCCATGGCTTAGTATGGTTCCCGCAATGTCGACGAAGATTATGATGAGCATGGTTGGCTAACATCTCGTCACGGGTGCATTATGCCGTCTCGGAATTGTATCATATCAACCAATTATGGCCAGGATGTTGGTTGTCAGTCATCTACGAAGGTGGCTAGGAGATAAGGAATTTTGTAGAGCTTTTTAGTGATCACGGTGAGATTGATCATCACCTTGCCCTCGATGACTTAGGAGATGTGCCATACGTATTCTTGTTCATCATTGGACACGGGACCACGGAAGCTTGTGTAACTTAATTTTAACAGACATGAATGTTCTATCGTCAGCATTTTGATAAATATAGCAAAATTTTAACAGACATGAAGCTTGTTTTCTGTCACGGAACCCCTTCAGCATCAATCCACTCAACCGTTGGGCTATTCCTCCGTCCACATGATGAGCATCTTTATACATATGCATTATGCCGTCTCGGACTAATATGATATCAACCAACTAATGCCACAATATTGGTTGTCAGTCATTGATGGAGGTGGCCAGGAGACAAGGAAGTTCGTAGCACTTTTTAGTGATCACGGTGAGTTTCGTCACCTTGGGTTGCCTACGATGACTTAGGAGATGCGCCATATGTTTCTTGTTCATCATTGGACACTAGTCCGAAGCGTAACATATTTTTGTTAGATTATTGTATAGATATGATTGTTACGGTAGTTTAGGATAGTTTCGATCCTAGCCTAGCTTAACTTGTACTTCAAGATGATTCGGTTTAGGGTAGTTTGGATCCTAGCCTATCTTGACTTGTTACTTTAAAGTTATTCGCGTACGCCTATATATACTCGTCCATGAGGCTCAATAATACATCCATTATATTCTGGCAATCTCTCTCTACCGTTTTACACCTCATCATCTCCGCGCTCTATGCGCGCGCGGCTTCATGTGCGGCTACCTTGACACCAACAACCCCGACCACGACCTTGACCATGGTGACCCCTCGCACGGCCACATTGACCACGACACCGCCCCACGCTCTCAACTCCCTCGACATCGGTATAAAGGGCTTCTACCTCGCTTGAACTTCTCATCAGCTTCCTATATAGTTCAAGCTACCGCGTCGCGATACCGTACACGACGTTCCCGCTCGAACTATATGGAGGGATGTCAACCCACTAGTTCAACTTCGGTTTATCTTCAATCTGACCGTACGCGGCGTTCCAATTGTTCATGACGCTACCACTACGACTGCAGGTGGATGTTAGAGTATTGTACGGCTACGATCGTTACGGTAGTTTAGGATAGTTAGGATCCTAGCTTAATTTGAGTTGTACTCCAAGATAATCCCCTTTACTCCTATATATACTCGTCCAAGGGCTCACATCCATCATATTCTCAATCACTTTCTATCGTTCTACAATTTTTCACAGACATTAAAGTAGTTTTATCGTTAGAATTTTGGTAAATAGCAAAATTAATGAGCACTTCATCTTGATTGGCGCCCATGTTAAGAAATTTATGCTTAAGCCAATGTCCATATCACAATTTGTTAGTTCAAGTGGCGTCATTCCAATCTTCTCACGGCCATTGTTATCACGTACCTGTTGAGAGCACTTGTACAGGACCCACTGAGATCTCGTTGTTGTACTGCGCCGTCTACAAATCCTAAACTATTACCGCCTGTTACAGTCCCATCGGCCATACCGGGCGGTTGGAAAGAAGCATTTGTGCGCATATATAAATCCTGATCGAACAACTTTCTATCGGAGGGAGCTTAAAGGTTGAATAGCAACCGTTAAGACAATCACGCAGGGTAGCTCCGAACTGTATATCCTGCATGCAACAGACCAAACTAATTACTACTGACTATCTCCCCGTACCCAATTTTCTTGATCAACACTCGTTTAGTAAAGACCAGGCGTTTTAATCCCCTATAATTGCTAATCGCACACCAAGAGAAGAAACCATGTCTGATGTAGTATACCACACACCGTTTAATGTGCAAACTGTGTGCTTAAGCTCTAACCGGGTGCAGTATGACAGAGCTCGCATACGGTTAGCAACTACCAACCATGTGCGATGCAAATCATACAATTCGGTGTTTGAAACCATGGGCGATGCAGAAACCACCGCACAAGAGTTCTGGTAGGATTTAACGTGTGCGATTATCGGCATATGATTTTTAAATCTAATCTTGTTTTCTTTGAACAATTGCACAACAATCATTTAAACAAAAGAAAATAGTAGAAAAGTTCAAAACAAATATGGTGCATGTACAAAATCTATAGGGGTAATAATTTTTTTTTGCAATTTGCTTCACAAAAGTTCCCTTTTTAGTTATCTTACTTATCTATAAACACCAAAAATCAAAATTATTCCACAACAAGTGGCCATGTTAATTAAAACTAGTACTTACAATGGTAAAATGAAGGTACCGATAAAATTTCAAGTCATCATTGTAAATATTGATCTTCTATCGACATCTACTCGGTTTTTATTGTTAAATTTGGTGAGTCAGTTTGTGAAGCATGTATTTTGTAACTTTGTCCAAAAAACAAAATTTTATGGCGACACTTTTGGCACATAATATGGCTCCATGCCATGTTTCGGATTTTTAGGACTAATTTTACATATTATCGTAATTTACTTAAACTATCATGCAAATAGAAGTCATAGTTTTCAATAGCAAACATTCGAAATTTCGTCTTCCTTTTGGATCTTCTCTACATTTGTACATAGATTCACAAATAATATTTTTTATTGATTTCTTTAACATCATTTCATGTACATGTAGTTCAAATTAAGTTATTTTAAATAGTTCCACAAAAATAATTTAAACAATAGGAAATAGTAAAACTGATTAAAAATATGAAACTCCTAAACAAGCTTTAAAATAGGGCATAGAGTATTGCCCAAATAAGATAGGTGTTACTGAGGAAATAATTCTGCTATCAGCTTAAGAAAGTCTCTTTTTTAATGGCGATACATCTTGTATAAGGGACCAACAAAGCCAAGCTAGATTATACTAGGAACGCTACTAAAAAAACGTTATCACCTGGGCTGGGCGTCAACGATGATGAATAACCATATCAACGGAGATGTCATTGCCCATTTGTAAGGATCGTCCGCTAATGGTTTTCATCCAAAACCGGGGGCACCCATTTATGCACAAGATACCACTACCTAGAGTACAATATGTACTAGCTACTAGCCCATTTTTGGTTATTGTAGTTAACAATCCATATGGATAACCCAAAAATACATATCGTGCAACGAACATCATGCTGCCATAGGCATCTCTTTTTTCCAAAAGTTATCCTGACAAACTACTTAGCCACTTTGCTTTCTGTTGTATGTAGTCATACATCTTAATTACCAAAAGTCATGGTCCTCATACTAATTAACTTTTTAACTAACTAACGTCACCTCCACGTTCTATAAAGTTTGACGTAATTTGTACCACAACAACAGCCAATCGTACATCTGCGTATAAGCTTTACACGTAATGTGATTTTAAAACACATTGACCATAATTAATATATGGATGGGGTTTGGACAGCAGATACACGCGCACTACTTGTACGTCCGCGTTGAGATAAGAAAATGTAAGAATATATTAATCCGCTTTAGCACTAAAGCATTAGTAGTAGCAAATGATATGCGTGTCAGATAAACATGAGGTATTAAGTGGAGTGTACACTAGGAGTCCGGAAAACGGTAAGACCCAGTGATTGTATATCACCGAATGTTTAGACCTGGCCAGCCACAGTTCAGGAAGTAGAATTGCCCGCAGATTGTTAGCCATCGTTTCTTAGCTTCTTATTACTCACAATAGAATGCCCCTACTACTACCTCGGTTACAATGAATAATATTTATAAATTTAGTCAAAAGTTAACGTCTTCTAAATTTAACAAGTATTTTGAATAAAAGTATAAATAGTTATAATACCAAAACAATGTCAATAGATTCATTGTCAATATATTTTCATATATATTTATTTTATATACTTGGTGTTAATATTTTTTCTATATGCTTTGTCAAACTTAGTAAGGTTTAACTTTTGGCCAAATTTATATGCCTTATTAATTAAAATGAAGGCACTAATAATTAGAAGTGAATAATGAATCACACATTACCGTAAACAGCATGTCTAGTGTCAAGGAAAAACACCCGGGAAAGAGAAACATTCTACAAAGTCATCTACCTGCCGAGTGTATTTTCTAAGACATGAACAAAAGGTTTTGCATATTTTTCTATGACACTTAGTAAATAATTTTATACTCAATAAACCTCTCAGCCACGTGTCCCAACTCGCACGGCACACTACTGGAAAAACCATCTTTGGTTTGATTAGAACAAGCCCAGCAGTCCTGGCCTGGCACAGCCCGCGACTAGTGGGAGCACTAGTCCCGGGCCGTGAGGCCTCTAACGGCTAGAAACGGCCATAGTGACTAGTCTCGGGCCGGACCAGGTCAATAGTCCCGGTCCGTAATACGGCCCGGTACTAATAACCTGGAGCAGGCCAGCTGGTCCTTTCGTGGACTATTAGTCCTGGGTCGTATCACGGCCCGGGACTAGTTGTCCACGACTATATAATCTGCCTCCTGTCCTGCTGCCCTAAAGCATATGGTGGCCATTTTTCTCAAAGAAGCAAGAGAGTTCATACCATTTTTTTCTCAAGATTTAGTTTGCAACACCTAAATCCAAAGCTTTGAAAGGTTAGAACTTTATTCTTTCATCTCTTATTGCTACTTTAGCTCTATAATGCTCTAGAAGTATAGAGATATGGATCATGCATGCATGCTCTAGAAGTAGCTAGAAGGATTTTGATATATATGTAACAAATTTTGATTAGGCACATAGTTACTAAAAATTGAAATGTGCCATTTTAGAGTTTCAGAGCTTAGAATGGAATGAGGTTTTCACTGATAGAACAATAATAAAAAACTCCACATTTATCATGTTGATTGTTTTCTGCAATTCACAAATTGGTGCATGTAAATTTTTCAAAATTTAAAATTAATGCTCTAGAAGCTCTCAATATAACTTGTAATAATTTTATCATGTTGTGTAATGGTTTTTGATATACTTTTACTATAATGCAGATGGTCCGGGAATGGATGTACGGTACGGACCGACGCTCTGGCGAGTTCATTAATGGCATGCATGAATTCATCCGTGTTGCTGATGCAAACAAGCGCAATGGTTTTGTATTCTGTCCATGTAATGGATGTAGGAATCAGAAGGATTAATCTGACTCAAAAACCCTTCACAGCCACCTGTTGAAGTCCGGCTTCATGTCCAGTTATAATTGTTGGACCAAGCACGGAGAGAGAGGGGTTATAATGGAAGACAATGAAGAAGAGGAGGAGGATGACAACTATCATGGTTTCCCTGAGTACGGAGATACTTCCATGGGGATCTTTGAAGGGAGGATGAAGAAGAGACACATGATGAACCCACGATGATCTCGGTCGGACCATTGCCGATGCACGAAGAGATTGTGAAACGAAAAGGATAGGGAGAAGTTCAATCACATGTTAGAGGATCACAAAAGTTGTTGTACCCAAATTGCGAAAAATGGTCTGAAAAGCTGGACAAAGACAATCGGAATTGCTGCGATGGAAGGCTAAGTGTGCTATACCTGACTCCTTATTTGAAAAGTTGCTGAAAATGATGAAGAATATGCTTGCAAAAGATAACGTATTGCCCGCCAGTACGTGCGAAGCAAAAAAGGTTGTCTGCCCTCTAGGTTTAGAGGTTCAGAAGATACATGCATGCCCTAATGACTGCATCCTCTACCACGATGAGGAGTATGAGAATTTGGATGCATGTCCGGTATGCACTTCACTTCGGTATAAGATTAGACGAGATGACCCTGGTGACGTTGAGGGCGAGCCCCCCGGAAGAGGGTTCCTGCGAAGGTGATGTGGTATGCTTCTATAATACCACGGTTGAAACGCTTATTCAGAAACAAAGAGCACACCAAGTTGTTGCGATGGCATAAAGAGGAACGTAAGTCAGACGGGATGTTGAGACACCCCGCTGATGGGTCGCAATGGAGAAAAATTGATAGAAAGTACCCGGAATTTGCAGATGACGCAAGGAGTTTAAGGTTTGGTCTAAGTACAGATGGCATGAATCCCTTTGGGGAGCAGAGCTCTAGTCACAAAGACTGCGTGACTCTATGCATCTATAACCTTCCTCCTTGGTTGTGCATGAAGCGGAAGTTCATTATGATGCCAGTGTTGATCCAAGGTCCGAAGCAACCCGGCAACGACATTGATGTGTACCTAAGGCCATTAGTGGAAGAACTTTTACAGTTGTGGCACGAACCCTGGATACGCGTGTGGGATGAGCACAAGTAGGAAGAATTTAACCTCCGAGCATTGCTTTTCGTAACAATCAATGATTGGCTTGCTCTTAGTAACTTTTCAGGACAGTCAAACAAGGCATACAATGCATGCACACACTGTTTAGATGAGACTGGAAGTATATATTTGGAACATTGTAAGAAGAATGTATAAAATGAGCATCGTCGATTTCTTTTGGCCAAGCATCCCTTAAGAAAGAAAGGCAAGCATTTCAACGGTCTGGCATGTCACCAGACGAAGCCTAAGGAGGGTACTGGTGCTGATATATTTGATATGGTCAAAGATTTGGATCAACTGGTAACCTTTGGAAAGGGTCCTGGAGGAAAATCTGTTCCGAATGACGCTGAAGGACACGCACCCATGTGGAAGAAGAAATCTATATTTTGGGAGATACCATATTGGAAATTCGTAGAGGTCCGCTCTGCAATCGATGTGATGCATGTGGCGAAGAATCTTTGCGTGAACCTGCTAGGCTTCTTGGGCGTGTATGGGAAGACAAAAGATACACCGGAAGCACGAAAGGACCATCAACGTATGAAAGACCCAGATGACCTGCATCCAGAATGGTTTTAAGGTCATGCCAGCTACGCTCTTACCAAACAAGAGAAGGAAATATTTTTTAAATGCCTAAGCAGTATTAAGGTCCCGTCTGGCTTCTCGTCGAATATGAAGGGAATAATAAATATGGCAGAAAAAAGTTCCAAAACCTAAAGTCTCATGGCTGCCACGTGATTATTGCGCAAATGCTTCTGATTGCATTGAGGAGGCTTCTACCAGATAATGTTCGAGTACCCATTGTGAAGCTATGTGCATTTATCAATGCAATCTCTCAGAAGATAATCAATCCCGAAGATCTACCACGGTTACAGAATGATGTGGTCCAATGTCTTGTCAGTTTTGAGTTGGTGTTCCCACCATCCTTCTTCAATATTATGACGCACCTGCTGGTTCACCTAGTCGAAGATATTTCCATTCTCGGTCCTGTATTTCTACACAATATGTTTCCCTTTGAGAGGTTCATTGGAATCTTAAAGAAATATGTTCGTAACCGTGCTAGGCTAGAAGGAAGCATCTCCAAGGGATATGGAACAGAGGAGGTCAATGAATTTTGTGTTGACTTCGTTCCTGACCTTAAGCCGATTGGTCTTCCTTAATCGCGGTATGAGGGGATACTGAGTGGAAAGGGTACTCTATGAAGGAAATCAATAATATGTAGGGACGAACATTCTTACACCGAAGCACATTACACTGTTCTACAAAATTCTATCTTGGCAGCCCCATATATCAAGGAACACAAGAAAATCTTACGCTCCAACAACCCTGGAAAGCATGACTCTTGGATTAGAGATGAACACATGAAGAGTTTTGGCGGTTGGTTGCAACATCTCATCAAAAACAACACTCTTGGAGATCAGCTATACTTGTTGTCTAGGTCACCATCTTCGACTATATCGACTTTCCAAGGGTACGAGATAAATGGGTATACATTTTACACAATAGCCCAAGATAAAAAAGCACCAACCAAAACAGTGGTGTCCGCTTTGATGCAACAAACAACAATGGGTCAAAAACCACATATTATGGTTACATAGAGGAGATATGGGAACTTGACTATGGACCTACTTTTAAGGTCCCCTTGTTTCGGTGCAAATGGGTCAAGCTGACAGGAGGAGGGGTTGAGGTAGACAAGAAATACAGAATGACATCGTTGGATCTCAATAATATTGGGTACTTAGACGAACCATTCGTCCTAGCAAATGATGTGGCTCAGGTTTTCTATGTGAAGGACATGTCTACCAAACCTAGAAAAAGAAAAATAAGAAAAGGAATACATCAGACGATGAGCCAAAGCGCCACATAGTTCTTTCAGGAAAAAGAAACATCGTGGGAGTGGAGGACAAGACAGACATGTCAGAAGATTGTGATAAGTTTCATGAAATTCCGCCCTTCACGGTGAAGGATGACCCAAGCATCATGTTAATGAATGAAGATGCTCCATGGATACGACGGGATCAGAAAGGAACACACGCGAAGAAATGATATGTAATAATTGTAACATTTTATGAGTGAAGATGCTCCATGTGTCCATTTTTATAGTGTTGTCTACAAACAATCTTGAGTGTGTTAGTCCCGTTTTGTGGCTGGACCGGGACTAAAGGAGGGCCTTTAGTCCCGATTCATACTTACCATTAAGATCTGATCTCCGAACGCGTGAGGTCACATATTAGGGAGTGCCTCTATGACCAATTTCTCGGAGATGCCGGAGGACTGGGATCCGGCGGCATCTCCCTGAAACTGGCCGTAGTGGTGTCCCTGCTCTCGAAAACCATCTTGCAGCTTGTAACTTCTCTAACTAGATCAATACGCCTGGGAGCTAACTAATTTCACATATTAGGGAGTGCCTCTATGACCAGTTTCTCGGAGATGCTGGAGGACTGGGCTCTGTCGGCATCTCCCTGAAACTGGCCGTAGTGGTGTCCCTGCTCTCGAAAACCATCTTGGAGATGCCTCAAACTGGCTGGAGGACTGGACTCACAAGGATGCCTATTTATAGTACAAGCATCTCGGCATAATGTCTACACTCACGACATAATGTCGACACTCACCCATATTATTAGTGCTGACTCATGTTTTGTACCGGTTGGTGTCTCCAACCGGGACTAAAGGTTCATCTTTAGTCCTGGTTGGTGACACCATCCGGTACAAGGTACAAGCCGCACGACATAATGTCGACACTCACCCCTATTATTAGTGTTGCTCGATGCATTGCAATCCTTGATCAGCGGTTGGTTTCTCCAATCGGGACTAAAGATGAACCCTCTTTTATATAGGCATTTCGTATTTATTAGGTAACACTCAAGACATTTATTAATATTAAAACCGGACAAACCGGGACTAGCTAACACTCGGGACTAAAGCCGCCCTTTAGTCATAATCATGCTTAGTCCTATAGTACGCAGCTTCAGGTCATCGTCATCATCATCGTCATCGTCACCTGCCACTCCGGGGATCCTCAGCCCATCCATGGCATATACCAGGGGCCATTCCAGCCTCGGATTCACGGCGGGCGGGGGAGGGGTCTCCTAGAAGACGATGCCGCTACCGCCAGGCCGGTGTGGGGCCTTTTTGTGGCTCTATGGCAGGTGGACTCGTGGGAACCGCAGGCGAGGATGGTCTCCCCCGGCGATGTAGCGCATCACTCTGATGATAGTACGGTTCGCCCACCACCACGCATTTACGGCCGTTGTGGTTCACCGTGGCGGGCCATCACCCTCGCACTGGCGAGCTTCCTTTCCTCCTATTAGCGAAGAAGGCATTCCTGTGTCGAGTTGTTGGGATCCCACTGGGATCCATCCGCTTCCGGCGTGAGCTCGTGGTAGAACGGTTTGTGATGGCCTGGGTGCGAAACCTTGAGGGACAGGAGGGACAGAACCCTCCAAAGACTCAAAGATCCAGCAAGTGGCGGCCCCGGCGGACAAGGGTAGTTGGAGGCGCCTGCGCCTCGGTCCTCGAGGGTCGAATGGCCCGAGGCGTTGTCCATTGTTCTAAGAGAGGAAGGTGTGGATGTCTGGATAGCCATGGCGCGATCGCCCTAAATATAGAGGGAAAGGGCGGGAAAACTTGGCGTGAAGCTTTGGGAAATGGCGGGAAATATATTTAGTCCCAGTTAGTGACTACATCCAGGACTAAAAGCTCTCGCAGAAAGGAAAGGGGGGAAAACTTAGCGGGAAGCGGTGGGAAATGGCAGGAAATATCTTTACTCCCGGTTTGTGACTACAATCGGGACTAAATGGATACTATATTAAGATTCTTTATATTTTTCTGATAATCATAGACATATTATTTGTGTTATTTGGATTATTACAATAAAAGATATGATTTTCCAAAGTTTTTATATTTGATTTGAATTAAGAAAAGAAAATTTACAAATGAAATAATTTATAAATGATGCAAACAGATAAAAGGATATTATATTAAGAATCTTTATATTTATATGATAATAATAGACATATTATTTATTTTATTTGGATTATTACAATAAAAGATATAATTTTCCAAAGTTTTTATATTTGATTTGAATTAAAAAAAGAAAATTTACAAATGAAATAATTTATAAATGATACAAACATATAAATGGATATTATATTAAGATTCTTTATATTTTTCTGATAATAATAGACATATTATTTGTGTTATTTGGATTATTACAATAAAAGATATGATTTTCCAAAGTTTTTATATTTAATTTGAATTAAAAAAAGAAAATTTACAAATGAAATAATTTATAAATGATGCAAACAGATAAATGGATATTATATTAAGATTCTTTATATTTTTCTGATAATAATAGACATATTATTTGTTTTATTTGGATTATTACAATAAAAGATATGATTTTCCATAGTTTTTATATTTGATTTGAATTAAAAAAAGAAAATTTACAAATGAAATTATTTATAAATGATGCAAACGGATAAATGGATATTATATTAAGATTCTTTATATTTTTCTGATAATAATAGACATATTATTTGTTTTATTTGGATTATTACAATAAAAGATATGATTTTCCAAAGTTTTTATATTTGATTTGAATTAAAAAAACAAAATTTACAAATATAATAATTTATAGATGATGCAAACAGATAAATGGATATTATATTAAGATTCTTTATATTTTTCTGATAATAATAGACATATTATTTGTTTTATTTGGATTATTGCAATAAAAGATATGATTTTCCAAAGTTTTTATATTTGATTTGAATTAAAAAAAGAAACTTTACAAAAAACCAATTAGTCGCGGGTCGTGGTTGGTTCCGGGACTAAAGGGTGCCTGCGCGCGCGAAAACGAAGCGGCCGAAAAAACCCTTTAGTCCCGACTAAAGGGTCGTGGCGCGATTCAGGACTAAAGGGTCTTTAGTCGCGGGTTAAGCCACGACCCTTTATAGTCCACACGCCAGGGCAGGTGCTGCCCAGCACTTGGCATTCTTGACGCAGCGAAGACGAAGCAGACGCCCGCATCGAAGACGACGCAGGGGAGGTGATATCTGCCGCCACCGTGCCACTCCGCTCCGCCGCCGCCGTGCCACTCCGCCACCGCCTGGTGCCTTGCTGCGTCGCGCCGACGCATCCTCGCCCGCGTGACGCCGACCGTATCTCCAGCGTGTCGCCTCATTGCTGCTTGCCGCCTCGTCGGTGAGCTCGATCGAGAGGCCGCGCGCGGGTGGTTTTTTTATATTTTTTTATAGTTTTTTGTTATAGTTTTTTGTATAGTTTGTTATAGTTTTTTTTATAGTTAGGTTTATTATAATTAGGATTATAATTAAGATTATTAGAATTGTTATAATTAGGATTATTAGGATTATTAGGGTTTTTGTTATAGTTTTTTATAATTAGGATTATAATTAGGATTATTATAATTAAGATTTAGTTATTAGGATTATTATAATTAGGATTATTATAATTAGGTTTATTAGGGTTTTTTGTTATAGTTTGTTTCTATAGTTTTTTTATATTAGGGTTTTTTGTTTTAGTATTAGGATTATTGTTTTAATTAAAATATTAGAATTAGGATTAGGATTATTGTTTTAGTTATTTTTTGTTTTATTTATTAGGATTATATTGTTTTATTTATTGTTTGATTAGGGTTATTTTTTTTGTTTTAGTTATTATGATTATTGTTTTAGCACAAATAATATTAGGATTATTATAATTAGGATTATATTGTTTTAGTTATTAGGATTATTGTTTTTTCTAACCTGTTTAACTCTCTTTTTGTTATAGATAATTAAGTCATGGATCCATCCAAAGATCCTGGTCGCATCGGTGAAGGTTTTCTTCAGGGCATGATAAGAGGTGAAATTCCTCTTAATATTACTACCGGTGCCGAAGATATTTTTCTCGAGGAAGAGATATCCTCATATCTGAATCCATCCGGTGATGGACTAGAGGAAAACCTAATGTACCAAGGGGAAGACCAGATGGACGAAGGGCAAACAAATAACAACAATAATGATGGTCCGTCGACAGGATCCGATGAGGTACATATATATATATATATATAAAGTCTCGTGTTACCTCTATTCATTAACTGATCTAGATATATATTAATCACTCTCTCTTCTTCTTTAGCCCACAGGATCGAAGCAATCGACAGCTCGGACGAAACGAGGGCCGAACAAAAAGTTGGATGGTAATCAGAGGTTCACCATCAAAGAAATAGATGATGATGGTGAACTGATTGCTCCAGAGAAGCACCGGAGGATGTTTATAAATCAATGCGGGGTGCTTGTTAGGGACAACCTGCCGATCACCATCCAAGAATGGAATAAGTCAAAGAAAGTCGATGAAGAATCCAACAGCTATGTCAGCGATGATGCCAAAGATGACCTTTGGCAGAAGCTCATAGTGCATTTCATACTACCTCCAGTGTATGAGGAATTTGAGGTAGATAGTATTACCCCAAGGCCGGGTGGGCTTGAAAATAGAGCGAAAGTCAAGTAGTGGGCACAGAGCAAGATGGCTGAACTGTACCGGAACCACAAGAAAAGTTTATACGCGAAATATGTCGCAAAAAAGAAAACTCCATACTTCAAAGAAGTAAACGAGAAGTTGAGAGAACAGTGGCCCAATTTTGTACAGTACAAGCAATCTGATAAAGCAAAGGCAAAGTCGGCAAAGAACGCGTTAAATGATGCCAACAAGAAATACCATCATAAAATGGGGACAGGTGGCTACAAGAGTGCCGTCCCTAAGTGGGAAACTATGGAGAAGGAAATGAGGGCGAGAGGCGTCACTCCTGGTACAGATGGATGGCCCGAGAGGTCAAAGCACTGGTGGTACGGGCACGGGGGATCCTTGGACCCAGAAACAGGGAAGACATTATTTCATGAGAAAATTCTAAAACCCTCCCAAGACCTTATTCAAGCAATGAACGATGCTCAATTGGGATTGTTCCGTCCCAAGAGAGAGAGAATGATGAGCTGACACGCGCCCTAGGGAATCCTGAAAAGGGAGGACGAACACGAGGCAAAGGCGCCGGTGTCTCGTGGAAGAAAGGGTTTCCTCAGTACGATGACAGTTACAGAAGCAAAGAAGGACCGGGAGGACGAACACGAGGCAAAGAAGGACCGGGAGGCAGACCGGATCTCCAGGGTAGAGCAGGACCTAGCTGATCTGAATAACCTCATGCATGAAATTAGCCAAAGGCCGCCGTCGTCAACTCATCCGCGGTCTGATGATCCTGCATTGGATCTTAGCCAACGGAAAAGCAGCATGGCTTCCACGGAGGTCCGTGCTGATGATCAAGCACTGCTGGATGATGCACCGGCTTCTCACTACCCTGTGGATGATGTCAGAGAGATGGCACAATGTGAGCTACATCAGCTAATGAACAACCTGTCCTTCAAGGTGGCGATCAGCACTGCTTTACCTTGTCTACCTGGAGCACTCCACCATTCACTTCCGATTCCACCAGGCTATGCCCCGCTCAAAGTCATTTCAGACCTCGACAAGTCCTTCAGAGCTGAAATGGATATGGACATGCAAATAATGGACCCTAGAGCCCGTAATAATGCTGCACTTATGGGAATCACTGTATCGCATGCCAAAGCACTTGTTAATGAAGCAAATATGTCTATTGGTCAATATTTAGGCTATGAAGATACGCTAGTGGGTCAGATAGTACGGCAGTATGTCCAAGGGGAGCCTCTAGTCAGTAATGAGGAGCTCGCGCGTCTATCCACACATATGCGAAATCTGCATGAAGGGTACATGTCGCAAGCAGAAAAAAAAGCATCATAAAGATTGGTTTCCGGTGGACGTTAGAAAGGAGCATCACTTCAAACCATACTCGATACAGGTTCAAATGACCGAACTGTTTTAGTTATACAACCAGTGCGTCCTCGACAAATCTATCATTGGTTGCTACTGTCTGTAAGTTATTTATTTCTATAGTTAAGTTTGTAGCTCAGCTCGTTCATTGCATTTAATATATTATCCTAACCATATATCCTTTTGTACGATGATATTATATTCCGCAGAATGAAGATGCCTGAATGCAAAAGAGCTAGAAGATACGACGTTGGGTTCATTGACTCATATATCATTAATGAATATACGTTAAAGAATCACCCCAAAGATGTGGAGGAAGACCTGTGCAGGTTCTTAACCGAGCATAATTTTGTTAAGGAAATACTATTTCCTTACAACTTCAAGTGAGTGTTTATATCTTATACACATTTTATTTTTTCTTACTGGATGAGCTATGCATGTATGCTTATGTAAATGTCCGCAGATTCCACTGGATCTTGCTAAACATTCAAGTTGACAAGTCCCTAGTTGAAGTCCACGACTCATTAAGTTGGGACCAAGAGCAGTGGAGCGACATGAAAGCAATGCTCCATAAGTAATTTCAATCATTATCGCATTATATCGTCCTCTTTCATTCATTTCCTGATATCAAGTAACTAATAACTCCTTTGTTCATTTTCTTTGCCGAGCAGGTGTTGGATACGGTTCAGACAGAAAATACCAGGTCCATTCAAAGAGGAGTTAACTTATAAAATGGTGAAGAGTTTATAGCAGCCACCGGGAACTCATTTATGTGGATACTACGTCTGTGAGTACATCCGCAAGTTGACCAGTGAGCGGAAAGTTGAATCATATTATATTTATAATTTGCGGGAGAAACTAGAGCCAGGCCAGCGCATAAGAGCAATTCAAGAGGAGCTGGCAGGATTTATGATGAAGGAAGTCCTTGATGTACATGGAGAGCATTATGCGGATGACGTGGAACTCGATTTTCCTTAGTCATCTTCATGTAGCTGATATGATATATATATTCATCAATGACCATGTAATTTCAAAACATTTCTTCCTTTTGATATGATTGATTATATGTATGCTTGCAAGGGATCAATTAATTATATAAATGCATCGACGTGTAGTGTGTATGTAGTAGCGTATAATATGTATACTGAAATATATGTTTGAATTATAGTGAAACACAAAATGAAAAAGGAACGAAATGGCAAAAAAAAGGAAATACACAATCTCTGCCACGGCAGGAAACCTTTTAGTCCCGGGTGGTGTTACAGCCCGGGAATAGAGGGTTTCCGCCCCCCGCGGCGTTGAAACAGCCACGTGGCTGTTATCGATCGTCATGTAGCCGGGACTAGAGGGGCCTCTAGTCCTGCAGATCCCTGCCCAAAACCGGACTAGAGCCCGCTATGCCCGGGACTAGCCTGCTTTTCCACCAGTGGCAACATTGCTGACTTGACTCAGCTCCACTTGTTAGGATTTTGATCTTGTTCTAGAACCAAGTTAGCTTGACTCAGCGATAAGTTAACAAACCAAAAAATGTAAGGTTGTCTCTTATAAGCATCAAAAGCCACAATCCAAGCCCAACACCAATGTGCCACTTCTACATTTCTACTACAAAATTCTTACTACATAACTTAATTTTAATTTTTGCGCAAATAGGACTTTCGAATAATAGATGGCGTGCACTATTATTTTTCTTTGGAACCTTCATTAGGGTAAAATTTTGTATGACCAACCAGATCCACGACGTAAACTCTTTAATCTATTTTCACTCCCTGCAGGAAGAAAAATATCACTTCTTTGAGCAACGTAATGGCCCCAAGCTGATCTGTGTCGAAGAAACATGGATTAATATTTTACTAAACTTCAAGTAAAAAAATTAACAACAAAACTAACCATGGGAAGGAAGTTTTTGTCTTCACAATATCATATTTCACGAAG
Source organism: Avena longiglumis (assembly GCA_030063025.1). Taxonomy (NCBI): domain Eukaryota; kingdom Viridiplantae; phylum Streptophyta; class Magnoliopsida; order Poales; family Poaceae; genus Avena; species Avena longiglumis. Next base: position 182,120,648 of record CP125974.1, on the reverse strand, counting down.
ACAACAAAAATATGAATTGTCAAATAAGATCATGTGCTTCTGTCCCTTTAGTCGGAGCTTAAAGTGATCTGAACTTAGTGGAAAAATAATGCAACTAAGTGGAGTATATTATTTGCCGCCCCAAAGATTTAGGAAACTTGGGGGGGGGGGTGCTGGACATAAAGAATAAGTGATTACTCAACAAATAATTGTATAAGATATTAAATGAGGAGGGTGTGGTAAGAGTTTCTATATAATAAATAACTTGACTCCAAGACTTATGATCAAATTCTCGTTTTTTTGTGTAAGGCCTCATGACCGTCGAAGAGGAGTTTTTTAGTACAAGTGTGCGGTGACCCAGCATACCACTGCATGTGTAGTACACTATAGTCGTTGACATGACACCTACAGAACATTGTTCCGTAAATATCACATCCCTCAGAGTGGTACAACAGAAACATTGCGGGTCCATATCACACATTATTATTATTACAATACTAGAAGTTCAAGACTTCAAAAGGTTTCAACTTACAAACCAAAATATAAAGTGTCTCAGCGGAATTTAAAGGTAGCAACTCTGACTAGGAGTTGAGCTCAGCAGCTTATTTTATAGAGTTCATGCTGCTCGGCTCCATTGGTTACTACTAACTAGGGTACTTAGTTGGACTCGTTATCATCAACACCATAGCGGATTTCGTAATCCACTCCTTTAACACCTCCTGACAGGTCAGGCTCCTCGTAGAACACATCTTCTTGACATTCGGCTGCATACATTGGCACGTCTTCAGGATCCTCAGAGTCTAAGCAAGGGATCAAAGGAATGGATGAGTAACAGCGTTACCCAATAAGTTTATTATATGCAAAGTGGGAAGTTTGATGCTCTAACTACCACCTCGGACTATAAGTCCTTGGCACTATGCAGTTTTTTGTAAATCTTTCTTCAAAAATTGATTTTATTATAAAAATCTATGACCATCAGCCTTCACAGGTTGACCAGAACTTTCATGGAGTTCTTTTCCTGCCGCGTTCGTAGCTCCTTCCCGGAACAGGGAGTAACAAGTTACAATTCTTACACTCTGCAGAGGTGCGTTACTTTACCCATGAGAGATCAACTCCTTGTTGCACAACCGGGCATACTTTCCTGTCAACAATTCCATGATGCGGGGCCCAGTAGTTGGTCCAAGCCAATCACTGCCCTTTCGCGACCTCGCATGCCTCCTTGGTGTACACCATGCCCACATAATGAATTACGGTAATGGTTTGTACAAACCGTTAGATGCCAGAACTATTGTGGGACAATGAGGGTTCCCACCCGTATGCTGCATATCCTCTACGAATTACCAATTAATATGCACGCTACGAGGATAACAACCACGACCTGCACATTCGGCTTCATGCGAGAGGAAGAAGATACAACTGACTTCTCCGTCCCATTCCAAATCTCATGGCTAACGCGTAATATATGGCGCTAGAATCACTGATGTCAGGGGTTATTAAGTCCCTAATTGATCATCATTGTTGCAAATAGAACCCTAAGTTCTATTTCTCCATTATATCGTCACTTAGGATGATATCTATGATTTCTTTATTTGTGAAAATAATATTTTCTTTCTTTAGAGTATATATGATAACACACAATTTGCATATACTTTGATAAAGACTTTTCAAAGGATATAAGCAAGTGATGAACTTGCCTTGTGATAGCAAGGTAGTGAAGTCTGATGCTTGCACTGGACCTTGAGCTTCTATGTCTACAAAAACATCATTATTGCCCGGTAAGGACAATATTTAAAGAAGCAAAATGATTATGCAAGGTAATGTAATGCATCATCTAACTTGATATGCATTCTCCCCATTATTATAAATTTTTTTTAATAATAAAGGATTTATAAATATTACTTTTTAATATTTATAATATATATTGTATTTTTATTTATTTCCCTTTTATTTGACTTTTATTGATTTAATAATTCTTTTAAGAATTATCACTTAAATATCAAAAATTATTATTAAATATTTATTTAGTATTTTTCAAAAATACTACAATATTAATATATAATGAAAGTGATTTTTATTTATTTTTATCATCTTTCAATAATTTTGTAAAATTCCATAAGGAATATATAAATTACAAAATTCTTAATAAAATTTATATGTCTAAAATTTTATATCTTAATTTATTAGGATAGTTTGGATTATTGTGAATCCAAAAATATTTTATTTATATTTGTTGTACTTTTATTTCATTTTCTAGAATTTAATTAAGTTTAGGGGCATTTTGTTCTTTTCCTATTTATTAAAACAGATTCTAAATGACTTGGGCTGGCCATTTGGGCTTATTGTGCCCTTGTGGCCCAATAGGGCAGGGACAAAACAATCACCCCGAAGGGTTTTTGTCCCACCCATCCTACTCATTCGTTGTCTCCTCTCTCGAGCTCACCCCTCTCCTTCTCCTTCCCCGACCCCGTGGGCAGTGGTGTCGCCGCCAGCGATTCTCACCGTCGTGGACCGTCCTGGCCGCCGCCGTGGTGCAGGAAGAGGTTGTCGACTCCGCTCTTCCCTCTTGTCCAACTGGATTTATACATTGAGCTCTCCTATGATAGATCGATGTCGTCCCGAACCCTAGGGTTTGCGTTTGGCGTTGATCCTAGCGCCGCCGCTGCTGTCATGTGCTGTGGTGATTCACCTCGCCCCTAGCCGTGACTATGATCGCCGCTGTGACGTTGTATGGGTCACAGCGCCCCCTGGGGGTGCTCCCCGTGCCGCCATGGTCGTCGGCCACCTCTGCTTCCTCTTCTAGTCTCCAGCGAGGACCTTTGGTGAGTCATTCCTCTCCCCTCGTGCTCTTTGTACTAAGCCAATCTATGCTAGATATTGGTGGTGAACTTCCTGGTTACTTTCTTTTCCTGATTAGGGTTCGTGGTTCTACTTAGGGTTCATACCCTGTTGTGGATTAGATACTGATGAATTGGATCATGTGTTGATTGTCCCTAAGCATGCTAAATGATTGTTAGTTGTGGTTTGCTGCTTAAGATGAACTGTGGTGGTGCTAGTGGCTTATCAGATGATTCTATGAATAAATTTTGATGTGGTCAAATGATAAGGTTGCTATAGAAGCAATACCTAGGAATCTTGTGGTTTACTGTTTCACCACTGTCATTACTTGGTTAATGACAATGAGTATTGTGTGATGAAATCACTGTATTAACACATGTTGGCTTAAGAATTCAGATGTAGTTTGAGATCAAATGGTTTCAAACAGTGAAGATATACATAGGTGAATCTTTTGTTTATGATTCCTGTGTTTAAGAACAGGAAAATGATTTACAGTGGGTTGGTTGAATCTGTGAAGTTTGAATGTTTAACCTGATTAATATAGAATTGTTCTTGTGACACCATCTTTGTATGGCACACAAGTTAGATTCTATTTCTTTGTTTGGGTTGGTCCTAGCTTAAAATGAGTTTGGCTTTAAAGATAAGTAGAAAATTTCCTTTCTTAAATCCCTAAGACCAATGATGTTGGTCTGAGGTTTAGGGATTTAGACCTCTATCTAGTTGGTTCACATGAATTGATTCTGATAGTGATACCAGCTATTATTGCTTGAATCAAAGTTGGGAAAAGATGCTTGTAAGCTTGATAACTTATATAGATCCATAAGATTGGATTCTAAGGTGCTACTCTTGTCTTAGAGATGTGCCTAGAAGTTTAATCTTAGCTACGTTCATTCTTGAATTGGAATATAGCTTGATAGCTAAATCAATGATGTTATTCTGAGATTTAGTTGGATACTTATGATTTTCTGCTTTCTTTATGAGTTTAAAACCTCAGTGATGGATTCACCCCACTTGGGTGCTTTCTGAGAGTTTAAATGAGAGACAGATCATGTATGCTTGTCTAATCTTAGACAGATAGATCATGTGATGATATATTTACTCACCACTGTCACTTGATGTTGTGGTTGATCTTGTGGTAGCTTGATCTGGTGTCCCCCTGGTATTTACAGCTCCTGGCTTGTCATTGATCTAACACATCATCTTGTGATCCTGATGGCTTGAACTTGGTCTTGCTATCCTCCTGATCTTCCCTCTCCTTATGTCACCATCTTGGTGATGTGATCCTGGGCTTTGGTTGGTTTGACCTGGCTTAGCCTTGGCTTGGTGTAGCTGCTGGCTGTTGTGCTTGGTGTGTAAAAGCAATGGAATGGTGTGGGGATTGACTTCCCATGGCTGTGTTGACAGTTTTTTTTGGTTGTGCTGCTGTTGTGGTGTTGACAGCACACACCATGCAGTTTGGTGTGTGTGCTGATTGTGTGCTTGCTGCACATATGTGGATATGTTCAGATTTTTTGAAGGTTACTTTCATCTTGTTACTTCTACTTGGCTGGTGAAACTTGCCCCTCTTTACTGTTATTTGCCTTATGGCTTGAATTTATGAAAGATACATTCTTTCATATTGGTGAAACTTGCCCCTTTTTATAAGATTACTCAATGATGAACCTTGATCAGTGCACTTCACTGACAAGTCTGAGAGTAATACCAATTTAACCTTAAATTTCTTTATTTTTTTGTTGGTGTTTGTTTTGTAGGTACCAGACTTGGAAATTCAAGATTCTAGTTTAGGTTTTCTTCTTTATTTATAGAATAGTCAAATGTAATATTCTTTATTATTTTGTAATTTTAGTTCTATCCTTTTGTAATCTTTATTTTATTATTGTGTAATAAATATTGTACTATTATCAATTAAAGAAATATTATTCTTTATTTATTTACTATTGTAAAAATTGTGGATGATTTTCATAAGTTACATTTTGTAACTTATTTATTGAATGAAATTATGAAATGGAACTTCTTATTCTTAATTACTTTATTTATACAAAGTTTGAGTTATTATTGGTTAACTTCTTAATTAAATCAAATACTCAAACATCATTCAAAAATCCTTTTGAATTATAATTCAAACACTCATGTTTTTAAATTCAAATTTCATTTCCCAAAACACATAAGTCCACAAAGATCATATAAAAGTCTATAACAATCATCCTTAAAGACTATACCTAATCTCAAAGTATGAAAGAAACCTTGATAACTGTAGGTTTTTATTTGGAGAAAAAATTACCCACATTTTCACAGATGAATGCATGCAACATTCCAAATTCCTAAATCTACCCTTCGTTAGTTCCTAAATGTTGGGATGTTACAGACTTCCCCCCTTAAACTAAACTTCGTCCCGAAGTTTGTTGAGGTGTACCTGAATAGTTCTGGATAGGTTTTTCTTAAATCCTCTTCTTTCTCCCAAGTGGCTTCCCTTTCAGGGTGATGTTCCCACTGTACTTTGCAGTACTTGATTGCTCTATTCCTCAACCTTTTCCAATTTTCTTCCAAAATTTTGCAGGGCTTTTCAACATAGGTCAAGTCTGCTTGTAGTTCTATCTCTTGATGTGTGATTGCATCATCCGGAACTTTCAAACATTTACGAAGTTGTGACACATGGAAAACATTATGCACTTGAGCCAATCTTGATGGTAACTCTAAAGTATAAGCTATAGTTCTGTTCTGACTCAATATCTTGAATGGTCCGATATATCTTGGACTCAATTTTCCTTTAACTCCGAACCTTTTCACCCCTTTCATTGGACTTACTTTCAAGTATACCATGTCTCCCACTTCTGGATGGCAAGATCTTCGACTTTGATCAGCATAACTTTTCTGCCTACTCTGGGCTATTTTCAGTCTATCCCTGATCTTATCAATGATATCTTGTCTTTCCTTGATATAGTCTGGCGCAAATTCTTTGCTGCTTCCAGGCTCATACCAACATATTGGTGATCTACACTTCCTTCCATACAGAACTTGATATGGAGCTGCCTTCAGATTACTCTGATAGCTATTATTGTAGGAAAATTCTACCAATGATAGATGTTCTTCCCATGTACCTCCAAAATCTAATGCAAAAGCTCTTAACATGTCTTCTAGTATCTGATTTGTTCTCTCTGTTTGACCTCCTGTCTCAGGATGATAGGTTGTGCTGAAATCTAACTTTGAACCAAGTGCTTCATGTAATTGCTTCCAAAATGTTGAAGTAAACACTGATCCCCTATTAGTTATGATCTTTTTGGGTACTCCATGCTTACTTACTATCTCCTTGAAGTAAACTTCAACTAACTTCTCGGCATTATCTTTCTGATTTACCAGAATAAAATGTGCAGTCTTAGTGAGTCTATCCACAATTACCCATACCATATCCTTCCGTTTAGGTGTCATGGGCAATCTTGTGATAAAGTCCATTCCTATTTCCTCCCACTACCACTCGGGAATTTCTAAAGGTTGTAATGGTCCTGCTGGACTTTGATGTTCAGCCTTCACCCTTTGGAAAGTATGGCATACTGATACATATTTAGCAATGTCCCTTTTCATGTTATTCCACCAGAATAGTTCTCTCAAATCCATATACATCTTAGTACTTCCTGAATGTATAGAATATGGTGTTTCATGTGCTTCTCTGAGTATGACATCACGAATCTCAGTCACATCTGGAACACAAAGACGGTCTTGAAACCATAAGGACTCATAATCTCTAAGGCAAAAAACTGGCTTTTGCCGATATCCTCCGAATTTCCTTAGCAATAAAAGGATCTTCTGCTTGATGTCTGAAAATTTCATGCTTAAGATCACTGTCCTGCTCTGCAACTACCTGTATAGTAGCTAATCCTCCAAGAACCTCTGTTTTTATGAATTGAAGCTCTAATCTTTTCAAGTCCATTTGTAACTCTTTTGGTAGCACCCGATTGCGAGGATGAATATCTGCACTCTTTCGGCTTAAAGCATCATCTACAACATTTGCTTTCCCTGGAGTATAGTTGATTGTTAAATCATAATCTTTGATTAGTTCCAACCAACGCTTATGTCTCATATTCAATTCCTTTTGAGTGAAGAAATATTTGAGACTTTTATGGTCAGTGTATAACTCACATCTAGCTCCATATAGAAAATGCGTCCATACTTTTAGCGAAAAAACTACTGCTGCTAACTCTAAATCATGAGTTGGATAGTTGACTTCATGTGTTTTCAGTTGTCTTGAACCATAAGAAATCACTTTTCGATCTTGCATTAACACACAACCTAGACCTTCTTTAGATGCATCACAGTATACTATAAAGTCTTTCCCTGTTTTAGGAACTGCTAAGATTGGAGCTGTGGTTAACCTAGTCTTCAACTACTGAAAACTTGCTTCACACTTCTCATCCCAATTGAATGGTGTATTCTTTCTTAACAATTTGGTCATTGGTCCGACTATTTTGGAGAAACCTTCAATGAATCTCCGATAATAACCAACCATTCCTAAGAAACCTCGAATTTGCTTCACATTGGTCGGTGCAGTCCACTCTAATATTGACTGAACTTTAGATAGATTTACAACAATTCTATCTTTACTGATCACATGACCGAGGAATTCTACCTCATCTAGCCAAAATTCACACATACTAAACTTAGCATAAAGTTTGTGTTCCTTTAGAGTCTGTAATGCTATTCTCAAATGATCAACATGCTCTTCCTTATCCTTGGAATATATCAGAATATCATCAATAAAGACTATGACGAACTTGTCCAAATATGGCATGAGGATCTTGTTCATTAGATTCATGAATATTGCTGGTGAATTGGTCAAGCCAAATGGTACTACTAGATACTCATGGTGTCCATATCTTGAGACAAATGTTGTCTTTGGAACATCTTCTGGTTTGATTTTTATTTGATGGTATCCAGATCTTAAATCGATCTTTGAGAATACTCCGGCTCCTTTCACTTGATCAAACAAATATTGAATTCTTGGTAAAGGATACTTATTCTTGATAGTAACATTGTTCAGATTTCTATAATCTCCACACATCCTTCTTCCACCATATCTCTTATCCACATAGATTATTGGTGTTCCCCATGGAGATACACTTTCCTGAATAAATCCTTTTCTGGCTAACTCATCAATTTGCTCTTTGAGTTCTTTTAACTCCTTGGGTCCCATATTATATGGTGCTTGATCTATTGGTGTTGTACTAGGAATTAGGTCAATAGTGAACTCTATCTCCCGGTCTGGTGGCATTCCCGGTAGCTCTGCTGGAAAAACATCTTGAAATTCATTTACTATAGGAATATCTTCCAATTTGACCTCTTTCATTGAGTTCAAATGCAGATCCACCATGATATGACTGTGCTTATCTGCTTGGTAAACTATCCTTGCTCCACTTGGAGTTTTGATTAAGACAGTTTTCTCCTCACAATTTATCTGAGCTCCGTGTCCCATCATCCAATCCATTCCCAGCACTACTGCAATTCCCTTCAAAGGAATCACATAAAGGTCTGCGAAGTATGTACAACCATAGATCGATATAACCTGATCTTGTTTTATGTGGCGTACAATCACATTTCCCCCTGCCGTAAATACGGTCATAGGGCTTTCTAACGTTGACCTTCTAATCCCAAACTTATCACAAAATTCTTCAGAAATGAATGAAGTAGTTGCACCAGTATCAAATAGAACTTTGCCGGGATTGGTAAGGATATTGAGCGTACCTATCACTGCATGCTCCGAATTATCCACCTCCTCGAGGGTTGCACAGTTCAGTTTCCCGGTAGGTCTGTTCCTCTTGCCATTGTTGTTCTTGCCATTATTTCCTCCTTTATTGGGCTGTCCATTTCCTACATTGGCTTTTCCTCCTCCCTTGGTAGACCAACCTCCTGGTGGTTTGCTCGGACAATCGGGCTTGATATGCCCCTTCTGACCACAACCGTAACAAATCACTACAGGCTTTTTGCATTCCCTCTGGAAATGCCTTGGAATTCCACAATTGTTACAAATAACATTCCTTCTCGGATTGGATTGATTTCCTCCACTGCCCTTGTTATTGTTATTGTTATTGTTATTGTTATTGCCATTATTATTGTTGCCATAGTTCTTGTTCCGAGGTTTGAACTCCAGGTTGGGCTTAGGTTTGCTTGCCTGAATTCTCTTGGTTTCCTTCTTGGCTCTCTTCCTCATATCCTCTTGGAAATTCTTATAATCATCTTCAAAAGTAATGGCTGCATCCAGCAACTGCTGATAAGTTTGCTTATTAGCTAACCTTAGCTGCATTTTCATGAATGGGTTTAACCCACGTAGAAAACGTTTCTTCCGCTTCTCTTCAGTGTTAACATCCTCCTCATCATAACGAGACAATTGACTAAACTCCCGGATATACTTCATAACACTAGTATATCCCTGCCGCAGCTCTTCAAATTCTCTCCGCTTCAACTCCATAACACTTTCCGGAACATGATATTCACAGAATCTCTGCTTAAACTCCTCCTAGGTGAACTCCCTTCCTGGTTGTTGCATAGCCAACTGATTCTCCCACCATGATGCTGCAGGTCCAGTCAGAAGATGAGTTGCGTACCTCAATTTCTCCTCATCATTGCAACCTATAGTTTTCAGCTTCCTTTCTGTATCTGCTAGCCAATCCTTGCATCCATTGGTTCAGGAGCTGATGCAAAAGGTAACGGCCTTGCATTCTGTAAATCAGATAGACTTACTCCTCCACCTTTAGGTGCCCTCTGATATTCTCGTCCCAGCAACTCCTCCATGAACTTGTTCTGGGTCTCTTGCATCATCTGCATAAAGTTCTGCTCCATTAACAGCCTCATTGGTGGTGGTGGTGGCAATGCTCCCTGATTTTCTGCATCTGCATCGGCCTTCTCCTTGGCCTCTCGCTCCATCCGCTGCTGCTCAGTTTCAATTTCTACACCCATATCCATGACCCTCTAGTCCTGCAACATAAAGCGAATACTCATAATTACATCATGCACATGTGTTCTCAGCTCGACTTTACGCACAGAACTAGTCACACAATGAAGATCCAAAGAAAATCCAAATATGCATTTCACATATTATACATAATATTAATAATACAAAGTCATTACAACATATACCATATAGGTATAATCTCAAAACTATCTTATTCATCTAACTATCTTATTTATTGGAGTACAATACATGGTACTTGATACCTCTACATATCTGCCTACTTCTAGTAGTAACTACGTTCATCATACATGCCTAATGTCCAACCATGATGACGTGTTGTTCGTCGCACAGTTTGTGGAACAAATGGCCTTCTAGAAGGAACATACTCTGTATTTGAAGTGACAGGACTTGAGTTATTACTCAATCTGAGCGCATTGACTCCCTCCAGCTCAGATGAAAAGTCTTCAGAAACATATTCAATGTTATCTCCCGCTTGCATCTCCTGAGCTTCATTCCTTGAGTTGTCTACATGATACGCGGATCCTGCTGCTTCCCAGGTGCTCCTTTGGGCAAGATAGTTAAACACTAGATAATGTATATTCCCTGGGTTTTGAGAAGATGTTGATGATTCAAACACTCTCTCCCCAGGATCTTATTCTTCATCCTAATTATCTATTGACATGGAATTTCTACTACTGTTACTAGGGTTAATCTTTGCACCCATCCAGCTAGCTTGTCCAACATTTCTGCCAGAACCATATGTGGACATCTGATGTTCATGAGATCCTTCATATGATCCCCTTCTCCAACCATCATAATTCTCAATAGGAAGTTCTGAGTCAGAACCATCCTCTGAGCCCTGTGGTACTGCATACCTCATATACATAGTAGGATCATGTACAGGTTCAGGACTTGGTGAATAAGGATATGGTATAAAAGATTCAGGATCTATAGGTATATCCTTAAAGATAGGTGTTGCACTACTATCTGCTTCCTTCTCTAACTGGAATGCTAACTGCTTCCTCCTTTCTAGATCAGTTAGATCCTCTAACATGTCATTTTTATCTTCAACAATCACTTTATGTGTCTTGTAAAAAGACGCAACGAGTGTTCGGTATCTATCCATAAACTTGTAAGCTAACTTAGGATGCTTCTTAACCAAAGTAAGATGATCCGGTATAGTCTCCGAGTCTATAGAATCATGAGGTATCACAGAGAATGTGCTACCTTCTAACTCCTTGGCTTTATGCTCCAGAATATTAGCTATCGCCTCCACAACAGAAACATGATATGCTGCTAAGTGACTCCTACCTTCACCTATAGGTAGATTGTGATATAATCCAAGCTCCTCTGGAAGTTGGATACTCACACGATACTTGGATAACATCCTACCATCAAGGTAAGTGATAGTATTCACTGGAATTCTAGTTGGACAACTAAAGATCTTTAAAAGTTGACAAAGTTGGTCTATGAATGATCATTCATAATCATCAAGAGTCTCCTCTTTCCTTACCAAAGTCTGTTTTGGAAACTTTGGTGCCATAGCTCTGTATATCAGAAAAATAATTTTGATTCGTAACCAATAATATATGTCATCATAACAAAGAATTATCGCACTAAAACATAACGGAATATTCTCATTTGAATACCCATTATTTTACTTTTAGAGAATTCTTTATCGTTGCTAAACTTTCCTACAGGTAATACCTTTTACTAGGTTTCCAACATAAGGTCAAAGAAATTTGCTCTGATACCAACTGCGGTGACCCAGCATACCACTGCTTGTGTAGTACACTATAGTCGTTGACATGACACCCACAGAACACCGTTCCGTAAATATCACATCCCTCAGAGTGGTACAACAGAAACATTGCGGGTCCATATTACAAACATTCACACATTATTATTATTACAATACCAGAAGTTCAAGACTTCAAAAGGTTTCAACTTACAAACAAAAATATAAAATGTCTTAGGTTGAGCTCAGCAGCTTATTCTATAGAGTTCATGCTGCTCGGCTCCATTGGTTACTACTAACTATGGTACTTAGTTGGACTCGTTATCATCAACACCATAGCGGATTTCGTAATCCACTCCTTCAACACCTCTTGACAGGTCAGACTCCTCGTAGAACACATCTTCTTGACATTTGGCTGCATACATTGGCACGTCTTCGGGATCCTCAGAGTCTAAGCAAGGGATCAAAGGAAAGGATGAGTAACAGCTTTACCCATCAAGTTCATTATATGCAAAGTGGGAAGTTTGATGCTCTAAATACCGACTCAGACTATACGTCCTTGGCACTATGTAGTTTTTTGTAAGTCTTTCTTCAAAGGTTGATTTTATTATAAAAATCTATGACCATCAGCCTTCACAGGTTGACCAGAACTTTCATGGAGTTCCTTTCCTGCCGCGTTCGCAGCTCCTTCCCGGAACAGGGAGTAACAAGTTACAATTCTTACACTCTGCAGAGGTGCGTTACTTTACCCATGAGAGATCAACTTCTTATTGCACAACCGGGCGTACTTTCCCGTCCACAATTCCATGATGCGAGGCCCAGTAGTTGGTCCAAGCCAATCACTACCCCTTCGTGACCTCGCATGCCTCCTTGGTGTACACCATGCCCACATAATGAATTACGGCAATGGTTTGTACAAACCGTTAGATGCCAGAACTATCATGGACGATGAGGGTTCCCACCCATATGCTGCATATCCTCTACGAATTACCAATTAATATGCACGCTACAAGGATAACAGCCACGACCTGCACATCCGGCTTCATGCGATAGGAAGAAGATATAGCTGACTTCTCCGTCCCATTCCAAATCTCATGGCTAACACGTAATATACGACGCTAGAATAGCTGATGTCTGGGGTTATTAAGTCCCTAATTGATCATCATTATTGCAAATAGAACCCTAAGTTCTATTGATCCATTATATCATCACTTAGGATGATATCTATGATTTCTTTATTTGTGAAAATAATATTTTCTTTCTTTAGAGTATATATGATAACACACAATTTGCAAATACTTTGATAAAGACTCTTCAAAGGATATGAGCAAGTGATGAACTTGCCATGTGATAGCAAGGTAGTGAAGTCTGATGCTTGCACTGGACCTTGAGCTTCTATGTCTACAAAACATCATTATTGCCCAGTAAGGACAATATTTAAAGAAGCAAAATGATTATGCAAGGTAATGTAATGCAACATCTAACTTGATATTCATTCTCTCCATTATTATAAAAAATTCTTTTTAATAATAAAGGATTTATAAATATTACTTTTTAATATTTATAGTATATATTGTATTTTTTATTTCCCTTTTATTTGACTTTTATTGATGTAATAATTATTTTAAGAATTATCACTTAAATATAAAAATTGTTATTAAATATTTATTTAGTATTTTTCAAAAATACTACAATATTAATATATAATGAAAGTGATTTTTATTTATTTCTATCATCTTTCAATAATTTTGTAAAATTTCATAAGGAATATATAAATTACAAAATTCTTAAAAAAAATTATATGTCTAAAATTTTATACCTTAATTTATTTTGATAGTTTGGATTATTGTGAATCCAAATATATTTTATTTATAATTTTTGGACTTTTATTTTATTTTATAGAATTTAATTAAGTTCAGGGGCATTTTGGTCTTTTCCTATTTATTAAAACAGATTATAAATGACTTGGGCTGGCCATTTGGGCTTATTGGGCCCTTGTGTCCCAATAGGTCAGGGTCAAAACAATCATCCCGAAGGGTTTTTGGCCCACACAGCCCACTCATTCGTTGTCTCCTCTCTCGAGCTCACCCCTCTCCTTCTCCTTCCCCGACCCCGTGGTCAGTGGTGTCGTCGCCGGCGATTCCCATCGTCGTGGACCATCCTGGCCGCCGCCGTGGTGCAGGAAGAGGTTGTCGACTCCGCTCTTCCCTCCTGTCCAACTGGATTTGGACATGGAGCTCTCCCGCGACAGATCGATGCCGTCCCGAACCCTAGGGTTTGGGTTTGGCGTTGATCCTGGCTCCGCCCCTGCTGTCGTGCGATGTGGTGATTCACCTCGCCCCTAGGCGTGACTATGATCGCCGCTGTGACGCTGTATGGGTCCCCGTGCCGCCATGGTCGTCGGCCACCTTTGCTTCTTCTTCTAGTCTCCAGCGAGGACATTTGGTGAGTCATTCCTCTCCCCTCGTGCTCTCTGTACTAAGCTAATCTATGCTAGATGTTGGTGGTGAACTTCCTGGTTACTTTCCTGTCTTGATTAGGGTTCTTGGTTCTACTTAGGGTTCATACCCTGCTGTGGATTAGATACTAATGAATTGGATCATGTGTTGATTGTCCCTAAGCATGCTAAATGATTGTTAGTTGTGGTTTGCTGCTTAAGATGAACTGTGGTGGTGCTAGTGGCTTATCAGATGATTCTAGGAATTAATTTTGATGTGGTCAAATGATAAGGTTGTTATAGAAGCAATACCTAGGAATATTGTGGTTTACTGTTTCGCCACTGTCATTACTTGGTTAATGACAATGAGTATTGTGTGATGAAATCACTGTATTAACACCTGTTGGCTTAAGAATTCAGATGTAGTTTGAGATCAAATGGTTTCAAATAGTGAAGATATACATAGGTGAATCTCTTGTTTATGATTCCTATGTTTAAGAATAGGAAAATGATTTAGAGTGGGTTGGTTGAATCTGTGAAGATTGAATGCTTGACCTGATTAATATAGAATTGTTCTTGTGACACCATCTTTGTATGGCACACAAGTTAGATTATTTTTCATTGTTTGGGTTGTTCCCAGCTTAAAATGAGTTTGGATTTAAAGATAAGTAGAAAATTTCCTTTCATAAATCACTAAGACCAATGATGTTGGTCTGAGGTTTAGGGATTTAGACCTCTATCTAGTTGGTTCACATGAATTGATTCTGATAGTGATACCAGCTATTATTGCTTGAATCAAAGTTGGGAAAAGATTCTTGTAAGCTTGATAACTTATATAGATCCATAAGATTGGATTCTAAGGTGCTACTCTTGTCTTAGAGATGTGCCTAAAATTTTAATCTTAGGTATGTTCATTCTTGAATTGTAATATAGCTTGATAGCTAAATCAATGATGTTGTTCTGAGATTTAGTTGGATCCTTATGCTTTTCTGTTTGCTTTAAGAGTTTAAAACCTCAGTGATGGATTCACCCCACTTGGGTGCTTTCTGAGAGTTTGAATGAGAGACAGATCATGTCTGCTTGTCTAATCTTAAACATATAGATCATGTGATGATCTATTTACTCACCAGTGTCACTTGATGTTGTGGTTGATCCTGTGGTAACTTGATCTGGTGCCCCCCCTGGTATTTCTAGCTCTTGGCTTGTCCTTGATCTATCCCATCATATCCTGATCCTGATGGCTTGATCTTGGTCTTGCTATCCTCCTGATCTTCCCTCTCCTTATGTCACTATATTGGTGATGTGATCCTGGGCTTTGGTTGGTTTGATCTGGCTTAGCCTTGGCTTGGTGTAGCTGCTGGCTGCTGTGCTTTGTTTAGCTGCTGGCTGCTGTGCTTGGTTTGTAAAAGCAATGGAATGGTATGGGGATTGATTTCCCACGGCTGTGTTGACAGTTTTGCTTGGTTGTGCTGCTGATGTGGGCTTGACAGCACACACCATGTAGTTTGGTGTGTGTGCTTCTTATGTGCTTGCTGCACAGATGTGGATATGTTCAGAATTTTTGAAATTTACTTTCATCTTGTTACTTCCACCTGGCTGGTGAAACATGCCGCTCTTTACTGTTATTTGCATTATGGCTTGAATTTATGAAAGATACATTCTTTCATATTGGTGAAACTTGCCCCTTTTTATAAGATTACTCAATGATGAACCTTGATCAGTGCACTTCACTAACAAGTCTGAGAGTAATACCATTTTAACCTTAACTTTTTTTTGTTGGTGTTTGTTTTGCAGGTACTAGACTTGGAAATTCAAGATTCTAGTTTAGGTTTTCTTCTTTATTTATAGAATAGTCAAATGTAATATTCTTTATTCTTTTGTAATTTTAGTTCTATCCTTTTGTAACCTTTATTTTATTATTGTGTAATAAATATTATACTATTATCAATTAAAGAAATATTATTCTTTATTTATTTACTATTGTAAAAATTGTGGATGATTTTCATAAGTTACATTTTGTAACTTATTTATTGAATGAAATTATGAAATGGAAATTATTATTCTTAATTACTTTCTTTATATAAAGTTTGAGTTATTATTGGTTAACTTCTTAATTAAATCAAATACTCAAACACCATTCAAAAATCCTTTTGAATTATAATTCAAACACTCAAGTTTTTAAATTCAAATTTCATTTCCCAAAACACATAAGTCCACAAACATCATATCAAAGTTTATAACAATCATCCTTCAAGACTATACCTAATCTCAAAGTATGAAAGAAACCTTGATCACTTTAGGTTTTTATTTGGCGAAAAATTTACCCACATTTTCACAGATGAATGCATGCAACATTCCAAATTCCTAAATCTACCCTTCGTTAGTTCCTAAATGCTAGGATATTACTAAGTGGTACAAAGAGTCACTTTTGGATTGACACATAGCAAGCGGGCATACCTATCTTAGGAGTATTCTTCTTTATAAAACATTGTGCACCAAAAACAAGTTTTGGTTGTCAGTGTGATGTCTATGATTCCATTAAACATTAGCTTCAGATGGACCCTAGCCAGGACCAAATTGACTTCTGGTTACATTCGATTCGTCGTTTGATGGGGTTCCACCTTAATCAGGAACCAGATGTGTATTCAGGTGGTGTTTAACTGATCTAGCTCCTTATCGTGTGTGTACGGAGACATCATGAGTGGACATGCCATTTTCCTTACGAATATTTGGAAATTCAATGTACCAATAAAAATAAGAATATTCATATGTACTTATGTAGATGAACACTTCTAACAAAGGATCACCTTGAAAACATAAAAGTAACCGGATTAAGAAGTATTGCTTCTGTGATCAAGATGAACATATCAACACCTATTTATCTCATGTCTACTTGCCCGCCTTGTTTGGCATATTGTCCATGTGATTTTTAACCTACACCTGCGTGCTCATATAACAAATATGTTACGGAATTCATTTAATGCGGTTAGTAAAGACCATAAGACTCAAATTTGGGATTGAGTATGCACTTTAAGTTGGGCTTTATGAAACAGTAGAAACGATGTTGCTTTCAAAAAGACAAGAGTTCCTCACTTTTTGCATGGTAACTAGTATGGCTAGCGACTTAATAATAGGATTTGTGATGCATTAGGGGTGTCATCTATGTTCTACTGTTACAGTTGAATTTTGTATTCGTTATTTGCACTACGTATAACCTTCTAATAATATGGTTGTTTGCACCAATCAACCTTCTAATAATGAGGCTTGCTTGGGTGTGCCCCTCATCCCTCTCCCCTCTCCACCCACCCATAACTGAAATTTGAAAGGATAAGTTTGTCCAAGACAAAAAAAATTTGGCCGGCAAAACCCATATCCAGATCATATATATACTCGCGTATTAGTATATGAGGTAGAGTGGAGTATATTCTATGTCCCCATGTTTAGACGATGCGGGCGACGTTGTTATATACACTCGGACTTTCCACCTCCCGCGGACCCATGTACACATATACACATACACCCATTGTACTCCAAGTAGGCCGTACGGTCTTCGCGTGGTCCAGGCTTGGCATCAAAAAAGTACCGTGCAATCCTAGATATGCGGTTTATGTTTGCTAAAGCTTTGAAAGAGGGTGACCCCAGAGCAAAAGTGCTAATAATATGGTTGTTTGCACCAATCCTAGAAATTAAGATTCTTAGCGACTTTGATATTATTGTAGTTTAAACTAGGAAGATGCATGGCTTGTTGTTGGGGCAAAATAGGACTCAACTTGGTGTTACTTTTTACTTGAATATTGAATAGAGACAACTAATTTTGAATACCTCAACTTGGACATTGACCATAACTTCATTATTTTTCTAAAATCCCTTAATTTCCCTAACACAGTGATCTCACTTGATCCACTTGCTCACTACTTGCAAAGCTCCACTCACAGAGTCACATCCTATAAATATGCGTTCAAGTTGCTCACATTCCCATTCAAACAATCAGCAGAGACACACTAACGCTCTATATACGAAGTCCATTACACACATTCCTCCCTCACCAACCTTGCTTGCAATTACATGGCTTCTCCACACACCACAACAGCGATGTTCTTCATGGTTCTGTTAGTATCATCATCGTGCCTTTCACAGGCTAGGATGATGCCAAGCGGCCATGCACAAGTGCATGACAGAAAGACTGATTTTCTCGCCGCAACAACTACTACCGGTGGGGGTGGTGCATCTCCGCAAGACTTCCCACAAAGAGTAGCAGCGCCACCACCGCCGGCGCCCAGGATGGTCTATCGTTCGTGGAGCGCCGGATGGTCGACGACGCAGGGGTCTGTGCCGAGCCCCGGCATCGGCCACCATCCATAGAGATGCGAATGCCACTTATATATACAGTATACTTCTATATGTCAACCACAATAGATATGCAAGTGAAGCTATCTTACATACGACCATACCTGATTATGTAAGCATTAAGCTAGGTTATCATGGTGCACAGATGTGTTCTTTCTGGTCCACCATAGACCTGGACATGTATCTACGTTGTACTTTTAATAAGGAAGTTACTGGTGGAAGGATTCCCTGATGGTAACCACTTTTAGGCGGTTGTATCAAATTTTGGTTATATATCTTGCAACATTACAAGCATAGTCCGGAATGAGCACTATTAGCATTCGCAGATTCTATAAGTTTGTAACCATGAACTACTAGAACCAATGATGCACAATTAATTATTTTTATCATGATATAGCCGCTGTCGAATGCAGATGTATATATGTTTGCCTTTGAAAACTGACCAGAATAGATCGGATCGGATTGTTGTATGGGAGAGAAGTAGTAAATCTGCCAGTGTGGCTCCACTATTCTTGCTTTCCTTATTGGGATATTTTTGCGTCACTTAAACTAATCTACATCGACTAGGTAGTATCATGTGTTTCGTGCGTTGCACTGTGAACACATAGCTAGACTCGTTGGGTGTTGGTAGTGCATGGTTGACCTGGCACACTCCGTCCTGCACTTATATACAGAAGTACGTAAGTGATGACATCAGCAGGCCCTAACTCTCGTGCCAGCTTAGTGTGGAGCTAAGTGCTTTCCGTCTTCTTCTTTGGTTACAAATGAATAAAATGGGCCCGGGAAATTCCGAAGCAGTGGAAGCTGGAATACTATACTCACCAATTTATAGAATTTAAATTTATTTTTTTGAATATTTACTGTAGGGGACTCCCCCGCAGCCCTTTATTATAAAAAAACCAAAAGTCTTATGTACAAACTGAAGAAAGCTAAAAAAAAAAACTAAGAAAAGAACTACTATACAAAAATATCAAATCACAACAGATTCTCTATCCAGGAAGCCAGGACTAGGATGGTCTTCTTTTTGACTCTATACTTTAAAAATGAAACATCACTCACAAACCCTGACTTCCAAGATTTGAAAGATGGCCTGATTCCCTTGAAAATTTTGTCATTTATCTGTTTCCAAATGTTCCACCTAGCAAGAATAGCAATTCAATAAAACATGGACCTTGAATCTCTGCTTTTCCTGCTTCAACATCTCTCGTCCTGAGCCTAAACCCCAGGCTACTTGTAAGTATGCCCAAATTCTTATACTGAAATTGCATTCAAAAAATAGACGTGACCAGTCTTTCAGAATATGGCAAAGGGCAAAGGTCACAGTTATGATTATCAGAAACATTTCAATGTCTTCTGAATAACATTTCTCTAGTATTAATGCGGTCATGGATTATTATCCAAGCAAATAACTTGTGCTTGGATATCCATTTACTTTTCCAAAAGTGGCTTGGGATGTGCTGGAAATATACCCTGTACATAGAAGTGACAATATAGTCCCCTATTTTTGTATGCACATTTTTCTATTCATCAGTCTTATTGGGTTGAAGGGTGACATCAGTTAGCTGCTGCTGTAATCTGAGTAATACATCATTGGCTTCAGTAGATATTGGCAAGCGAAAAGCTTCTAACATCTAAGTAAGTGAAATTGCTTGTTATATGGAACAGTCTTTATCAATCACACAAGAGAATAAGTGAGGATATGTTATGTTGAGTGGTTTTATGTTCCAATTATCTATCCAGAACAATGTTGTAGTACCTGATCCCACTGAGAAACTAGAAATTGATCGATATTCCTCATGCAAACTCATAATATTGCGCCACCAGAAGGAACCACAAACAGTGATAGTATGGGGTACCATTTCATGATAGTAAGTGTTCCAGACCAATTTTACCGAAGGCAGATCGAAATTATTATAAAAGTTGTGAAGATTTTTCATAAGCAAGCACTTATTTTGAATTAGTAAATTAATAATGCCTAATCCTACCTTATCTTTTGGTTTACAGATCATTTCCCATGATGCCATAGAATGTGCCTTGACATCACCCTTCTTCTCCCTCCATAAACAATGCCTTCTTTACCTATTTAAAACTTCTATAATACCTTTTGGAATGCATATAGAGAACTTAGGTAATGCAGAGGTAAACAAGACATAACTGAATTCACCAAAACTAGCTTGTCTCCATAAGACAGAAAAGAGGCAGAGGCTGTCAGTCTTCTTTCTACTCAGTCAGTCAAGGGAGAGAGATCTTTGATTGTTGGTTTTGTAATTTCCATGGGTAAGCCAAGATAAGTAAATGACATTTTATCTATAGTACAACCAATCTCCAAAGCAAGGGATATAGCATCATCATGACTTAGATTTACGGGTACCAAATAGGATTTATGATAATTTACTTTTACTCTAGTGAATGTTGTATATTCTTCAAGGATTTGTCTTAGAATGTTTAATTGCTGTGGGTCGTCTTGCATGATGATAATAGTATCATTTGCCTATTGGAAAATAGGGAAGTCATTGGTACCTCTATTTGGAATTGGTGCCACTAGCCTCCCCTCTCTGAAAGCCTTATTGATAAAACTCTGCGACAAATATCCTCCAAGTACATATAGCAGAGGAGAGAGAGGGTCACCTTGTCTGACTCCACGCTTACATATAAAGTTTCTTCCAGGTACCCCATTTAATAGAATTTCTGAAGAATCGGATGCCAATATTTCTTTGACCCATCCAATGTACACTTCATCAAAACCCTTGCACCTCAATATTCTGATTATTGCTTCATGTTCAATTGTGTCAAAGGCCTTTTCAAAATCCAATTTTATTACCACTATTTTTTTCTTTGAGACATGACATTGGTGTAAATATTCAAAAGTCCATCCCAAACAATCTTGAATTATTCTGCATTTGATGAATCCATATTGATTCTCATGTAGACACCTTTTAATTTGCTTCTGTAATCTGTTTGCAACCAATTTTGTTAGGAATTTGAGATAGGTGTTTGTAAGGGAGATAGTCCTGAAATCATTAACAGATTCAGGGATGTTTTTCTTTGGGACCAATGTAATGAAGGATCCATTAATACTAGCTAGGGGAGTTAAACCCCTATGGAATCATGACATAATTGAATAAATCCATTCTCGATGATATGCCAGCATTTCTTGACAAACATACCATTAAAACCATCATGTCCTGGAGCTTTATCAGTCTTCATATATTTGACAACATCCTTAATCTCACTATTGCTAAAATCCTCAAAGAGGCAGTCCAAATCATGTACTTTTGAGATAAAGTCAGTTATATCTGGCATGTTTTCAATAGCAACTGAAACCCCCATTCTATTTTTATAACATTTCCATAAAGCCTCTGCCTTGTCCTTATGATCTACCATAGTATTTCCATCTTCATCCTTAATTTGATTTATAACATTATGCTTGTACCTTTCAGTAGCCTTAACATGAAAATATTTAGTATTTTCCCCTCCAAACTTGACCCACTTGATTGTACACCTGTTCTTCTAGTATATGGATTGAGTATTCAGTAAATTTTTTAGATGCAGCTTAACAATATTCCTGAAGTTAAACTCGGGTGTGCTCAAGGCTCTCCTATCCTCAATATCATCCAACTGAAAGATGACTTTGTTGCATGTTTTAACCAAAATTTTAATATGTGATAATATTTCCCCCCACTTCTTCAAAGCATATCTTAAATTTTTGAACTTTGCAGTAATGACATTAGAAATATGCCCTTGCTTTACTGGCTGCTTCCAAGCTTGTTCCACTATCCGGAAAAACCTGGCTGTTCAATCCAAATATTCTCAAATCTAAAAAAATTCTCTTGGAATTGTAGTGGAAATGCTAACCACACAAGGTACATGATCAGATGTTGATTTTTATAAAGGGTTGACCATTGTCTTAGGGTATTTTAAGGTCCAATTAGGGGTTGTAAAAAACCAGTCCAATTGTTTTAACTGAGGGTTTGCTTGCATATTTGACCAGGTGAAATTCCTTCCTTTTAATTGTAGTTCCAAGAAACCAAGGTGACTAATAATGTTGTTGAAAATGAAGATGTCATTGAGATCATCACCATCCTTGTTTATATTATCCATTGACCTTATAAAGTTAAAAATCCCCCTATAGTAGCCAGTTTTCATTATTTGGGATGTTTAGATCATATAAACATTGCATAAAAAGATCCCTCTCTAGTCCCCTGCATGGCCTATAGACGTTTACAAGTGTCCAAGTATCTGAGTTATGAGCTGAGGTAAACTGGATTTTAATTGATGAATTTGTTGCTTCCATCAAAGAGCCAACAAAAACTAAGCTGTTCCATAAAACTATTAATCCACCCGATGCTCCAATAGAGGGAACAAACACAAACTGATCAAATCTCTTTGGACAGAAAGTTTTAAAAAAGAGTAGTCAAAATCTTCACATTTTGTCTCTTGAAAACAGACAATTGAGCAGTGACTTTCATTGATTTTATTATAGACAACCAGCCTTTTATATTTATCATTTAATCCTCTGACATTCCAGCAAAGTACCAGTCAATCAACTTGCGTTGAAAATGCAGATTTTCCATTTCTAGGGTTAATGTGAATTTGTTATTTTTTCAATTAACTTGCATATTATAAGATCTACATTTGGGACATGGCAATTCGGCTCCCAGGTCTAAATACACATATGATGAAAAATACATTTTATATGAATTTTAAAATATTAAAAAATTACGGAACAAAATTTAGGGTGTGCATCCGGACATGCTATGTCCTCACACAAAGTTTTCAAGTCCGAAGACATTTTTTGTGGTCTGTACAAAAAGACAAAAAAATATCTTGTGAAAAACTATTTTTCAATACCAAAATTTTTCTTTTCTACCAAATCATCATGAAATGTCTTTTTTTTATTGAAACTTGGTGTACGAACATATAATATCAACATGTACATACAAATATTTGTTTTTCAAAATTTTCAACATTTTGAAGTATGTCTTTTTAGCAGTGGGTGCATCTACACCAAGGAGCCAAAGTGGATTTTCTCTACATTTGCACAATAAATCATCTACAACTTTATGTGTAGAAATATGCATAGATTCCAACAACAAAGTTGCAGATAGTTATAAAATCGGTTTTGCTAGTTCTTGGTCTATCGAGATTTAATTTAGAGGTCGGTCGACTACATAATCATTAGATTTGCATCTTGATGCGTATGTCATCTGAGTTGTAAGAGGTTGCAACTTAGTTCCTTCCGTTTTGCAACTTAGAAAAAAAAGTTC
This sequence comes from Avena longiglumis, assembly GCA_030063025.1. NCBI lineage: Eukaryota > Viridiplantae > Streptophyta > Magnoliopsida > Poales > Poaceae > Avena > Avena longiglumis. The sequence continues at coordinate 182,097,105 of CP125974.1, read as the reverse complement.
CTAACAAATGAATTTGCATTGTGATTCGTGCTAATTAGAAGTTGCAAATGTGTTGTAACTACCCGAGAAATAGTTGCTCTCTTGTAAAATATGTACAGACTACCCTGTTTCTATGGATAAAGAATCAATGGTCGACCGTTTTGGAAAGGTAGTGTCTAGTTTGCACCTAACTGATTTTCACTTTGTCAGAAGTTAATTTTTCTTCCAAGTCCTACGATGATATGTTGATACGTCGGAAACATATCCATAATTTTTTATATTCCATGCTTGTTTAGTATCTACTTTGCCTTGCTTTGTCTATTCTTTGGGTGTTTTTATATATTTTTTGGTACTAACCTAGTAACAAGATGCCACAGTGTCAGTTGTCTGTTTTTTTCTGTTTTTTGTTCTAGAAAGGCATAAAATCAATATTCTCATAATTGGACGGGACAAAAGCCAAAGTCAATATTTTACCGTGGGAAACACGAAGCCTGAATACGAGACGGAGGAGGGTCACCAGGGGGCCGCAGCCCCTGGCCGCGCGGCCAAGGTGGGCCCGCGCCTCGGGGGTGCAGCCTCCCTGGCAACCCCCTTGCCTCGCCTCTTCACCTATAAGAAGCCCCCGATGACTAAACCCTAAGTACCCGATCAATATTCCACAAAACCGTCTGTAGCGGCCGCCACCATCGTCCCTAGATCGAGGGGATCTGAAGCTCTTCCCGGCACCCTGCTGGAGGAGAGATCATCCCAGAGGCCTTCTTCTTCATCATGCCAGCCTCCGATATGAAGCGTGAGTAGTTCCACCTTGGACTACGGGTCCATGTAGTAGCTAGATGGTTGTATCTCCTCCTTTGTGCTTTTATGTTTATATCTTGTGAGCTCCGTTCATGACCAACATCTCATCTATTTGTAATCATGCATGTTGTGTTTGCGGGGATCCGATGGGTATTAAGATTACTATGTCAGATTGATTAATGGTTTTGTCTTATTGATTCTATCATGTCTGTGTTATTTGTGATCTTGCATGCTCTCCGTTGTTAGTAGCTATCTTGGCCAAGTAGTTGCTAGTGACTCTAAGAGGGGGTATTTATACTCGATAGTGGGTTCATGACTCTATTTAATCTAAGGAAAATGACAGAAATCTCTAAGGTTGTAGATGTGTTGTTGCCACTAGGGAGAAAACAACAGTCTCTTGTTCATGGAACAAGTGGATTGTTTACCTTGCACACTTTTCTTAAAGCAGTTGTTTGTTGCTTGCAACTTAATACTGGAGGGGGTTCAGATGATAACCCAAAGGTGTACTTCTAGTCATAGATGCAGTTGGATGGCGGTCTATGTATCTTGTTGTATTTCCCAATCGAATCTCATAGGATTATGAATGTCTAGTATTGCATTGTTATGCCTTACTCAGTCCTTTCAATTGCCCTGCTGTAAATTTTTTACCCAGCATGTCATGTTTGTTTATCTAAGGAGAACACCTCTAGTGAACTATGGACCCCGGTCCAATATTTACCATTGATACATCTTCCACTGTTACAGTTTACTTGCTGCAAACCAACATTACCTTCCACACCATACAATTAATCCTTTGTTACAGCAAACCGGTGAGACTGACAACCTCACTGTTTGTTGGGGAAAAGTCTTGAGTTTGTGTTGTGCGTGTCTCCAAGTTGCTAGCAACACCTTTGAGTCGTTTCCTTCCCCCTACAGGTTCGATAACCTCGGTTTCTTAATGAGGAAAAACTTGCTGCTGTGCTCATCATACCTTCCTCTTGGGGTCTCTCAACGAAGTGTTCACGCACTCATCAAGCCTTTTTCTGGCGCCATTGCCGGGAGGCTAAGGACGTTTTCACAAGGGGAGTCCTTCACAACCTTTCTCTTTACTTTGTTTTGTTCTGCTTAGTTTCTTTTGCTTGGTTTTGTCTGCCTCTTTTTATCAAAAATTAAAAAAAAATTAGTTTAGTTTGGTTTGCTTTCTCTTATCAAAAACACACAAAAATTAGTTCCTGCTCTAGTTGTTGGTCCGTTATTGCCTTGCTTTGTCATGCTTTATATCAATGGATGGTTTCTTTCAAACTAGTTCTTATTGGCAAGGTGGGTTCACAGAAGAAGAAAAATATTATTATAAGGAGCACCATTTGTCACAAAAAGGGAAACACTTATGGGAACAAATTGATAAATTGAATACTATTGCTAGAGAGGTGTGCTCTACTTATAATGTTACTCATTTCTTTGATAAATCTGGTTGCTGTAGGAAGTATAAACACCTGCCTTTTCAATGTGACTTTTATCTTAAAGGAAATTATAACTTTTATGATGTGGAACAAATTGAAGAATTTATTGCTTTCAAGGGTGCATTTGAACTTTCTAGTTTGCTTGAAAATACTGATGATGCACCTTATGAATATGAGATTTATGAGATACTTAAATTTTGCTCTGATAATTACAAGGAATAAAATGGCTATATTCTTGAATATTTTAATTGGTGCTTTCCACAAATGGAAGAGACTAATGCCTTGCAGGAGCCTATGGAAGAAGAATTGCTAAAACTGAAAGCTCATTAGATGAAAAAGAGGAGGAGAGTGATGGTCAAGAGGAGGAAGAATGGATCTACCCATGTATACCTTCTAATGAGAGTAACTCTTTACCTCTTATATTATTTGACTGTCCCCCATATTTACCAAACGAGGATGAATGTTATGTTCCAGTGGATTCTTTTGAAATATCTGCTAAGGGTAAAACTTCTGATAATAGTTATGCTCATGTTATCTATGATAATCCTATATTTGTGCCTAACTTCGAAATGCATGGTACTAAGGAGTTTTTCTTAGAAAATGTTTATGATAAAGCTCTAGATGATTGTCTTATGTTTAATGATCACTTACCTTATTATAAAATTGCTAAAAGTGGGTTTGAAGGTTTTAATCCCACTATTTTTGAGCTTGATAAAAATTATGTGTTTGTAGATCATGAAAAGCATGCTTTATGTGATAGTTATATTGTTGAGTTTATTCATGATACTACTGAAAGTTATTATGAGAGAGGGAAACATGGTCTTATGTATCTCAACAATATTAAGTTTCCCCTCTTTATGTTGAAAATCTTGAAGTTGCACTTGTTTTGCTTTCCTATGCTTGTTGCTTTGTGCTTCTTTGATTTATTTTCTTACAAGATTCCTATGCATAGGAAGTGTGTTAGACTTAAATGTGTTTTGAATTTGCTTCTTAATGCTCTCTTTTACTTCGATCCATATTTCCTATGTGAGCATCTTCTCAAACTATCATGCCTAACTTAAAGGCTTTAAAGAAAAGTACTTGTTGGGAGATAACCCAAGAGTTTTCTTGAGTCTTGGAAGTTATTACTTCAGTAATGACCTCTCCTTATCCTTATTTTTTCTTTTTTTTTGCCAAGAATGACCTCTAATGAGAGGAAGTAAGATTTGGGGAGTTGCTGTCCCGAAACAGATTTTTGTGCTCCACCATAAAATTTTGTGAGGAATCTCTGTAAGTCGGATTGAGCTGACTTTTTACGAATAAATCCCTCAGTATGTTAGATAACTTCCGTTAGTTCAACACGTTTTGATTTGAGCAACATAATGTCTTTAAAAAAATCGGTTTCTATCTGCTGGTCTGTTTTGACAGATTTCTGCCATTATTTGCATTTGCTTCTTATTGTTTCCTTTTGGGGTTCTTTTTGGGAAATTGAGATTTTTGAGGGAATTTCTACAGTAGCTTGTGTTTTAGTGAAAGTTTTTCTATTCTAAAAGCTAAACCCAAGGGTCTATTATCTTTTGAATACACTAATGTTGCTAATGAAGATTGTGTGAAGTTTTGTATGAAGGAAAATTTTCAGGTGTAGAGAAAGAATGAAGTAATGAGATGAAGAATGGACAAAATCTCAAGCTTGGGGATGCCACCCCGTGTCACCCCAAGAAATATTCAAGAGGTACAAGCGTCAAAGCTTGGGGATGCCCAAGGCATCCCCATCTTCATCAATAAAAAGCTCAGGTCTTTGTAGACACTTCGTTTTTATTGTTTCATGCACAGTTGTGTTGTTATTGGAGCATCTTAGTTTTTGTTTGGTTTTCTTAGTTTGTTTAGTTTGCTTGAATAAAGTAGTTTGGACCCCCGTTCTCGCTGTGTTGTTTTAAATAAGTTGATTGGTGTTGGAGAGGAGTAGAAAGTTCTTGCTTGAATGGTGCAAGAGGATCTTGCTTTGACTGTTACTTAGACTTTAGCATGTCGTGCTAGATATTGTTTTGACCTTATGCTTAGTGATTATTGTTGTAGCATGACTTGTTCCAAACAATTAGGATTGCTTAATCTTCCTTGAAGGAATCATGCATTGTTTTAGCATGCAAAAGCATAGTATTGTGGTATTCTCCTTTGATGTTTTGTTTGGTTGACTTGGCACATGCTCACACCATGTTATGAATATGAACAAGTCACCATAGGCTCTATGATCATTTAGTCCTTGACTTGTAGTACCACTTTATGCTTTGATTAGTAATGTTTTGTCGCTCTGCATGATTATGGCCATTATTGCTCTCTTAGTTGGTCGCTCCTAGTCTTTTGCTAGCCTCCACTTGTATGAGTAAGCTCTACTCATGCTTCCAACTCCCAAGAAACCAAGTTATTCCAAAGTGTCCACTATAAATTACTATGCATGGTGTGTTACACCATTCCAATTATATTCTTGTTTTCATCTATCTTCCAATTAAAAAGTATTTTGTTATGTGAAAACTTAATGATTAAAGCTCTCACGAATTTGATTGCACACTTTATTTTTCGTTCCCCTAATAAACTTGAACCATTGTGTTATCTATGTTGTACATGCTTGCACTTATATGTTGGAATTATCAGAACCATGCTGTCATGGGGAACGCTTTCAACATTGCACTTATACATTATACACAGTTGATATCATACTCTTTTGTCTATGTATGTCATCGGTGTGAAATAAAAGGGGAGCTTGTAAGTCCATGGAGTTATATATATGTGTGTTAGAGAAACTCCTGGGCCACTATCCTAAGCCGTGCCTAATCATGGTGGAAACTTGCAGCATCACCATAGTGACATCTATGAAGCATTCTTCTTATAAAAAAGAGACATATTGAAAAAAGTAAAGAGAGAAAAAAGCACCATATTCCCATGGTAAATAAGAAGATTGCTGAGATGCTCATTGTCTGCTTGCCTTGTCATTTTGGTTATAGGATAGCTCCTGTACCATGTGCAAGGGGTACCCCGTTGGCGGTTCTGTATGATACACATGTACTTACTACGACAAGAACTTACAGGTGACTAAAGTTGAGTAGCATGTGGAGAGGCACTCATATTCAAGGGACATGAGATTGCCAACTTATACTTTGTCAAGAATATACTCCATAGTTTGTTCACTTTAACCTTAATCACTTCAAAATTCTTATGATAGGGGCATTGAGAGCTGAAATCTAACAAGTACCATAATTTTTGGAAGCTCTTTTTGAAACTTGAAATCCCTGCTTCCCTATATGAAGGGCCTTTCTTCCACTATTATATTGATTCTCCACCTTCTACCTTTAGGCACCAGTTAAGAGAGCATACTTTCCATTATTAGTTCTATGTGCCTTGTCCCAAAACTTATTGATTGATGCATACTGTTGGTATTACTTGTTCTTGAGCTATTTGTATCTAGTCACTCTTATGAACTTTGAAGGTGTCCTATGCATCTATTTGCTACTCCATGAGGGACAAGCTGATTGCCACTATGCTATGTTTTCTGTATGTGAAACAAACAAACTTTTTTCAATGCATGTTATTTATGATCTTTGTTTGTAGCCTTTCATGTTGCATGCATAGTTACTTTGTCTTACTGTTAGAACTCCATATTTCATGCTCATGTTTAGAGTTCTTTGATCCCAGTTTTCAATGCTTGCAAATGGTTTGATCTTGATTTTGATGGTGCATGTCACCTCAAAAATTATTCCTTTTATCACTTACCTACTCGATGACGAGCAGGAGTTAAGCTTGGGGATGCTTGATACATCAGAACGTATGCATAATTTTTTATGTTCCATGCTTGTTTAGTATCTACTTTGCCTTGATTTGTCTACACTTTGAGGTGTTCTTATATGTTTTATGGTACTAACTTATTAACAAGATGCCAGAGTGCCAGTTGCATGTTTTCTTATATTTTTGGTTCCAGAAAGGCAGAAAATCAATATCCTCGAAATTGGACGGGACAAAAGCTAAAGTCAATATTTTACCGTGGGAAACATGAAGCCTGAATACGAGACGGAGGAGGGCCACCAGGGGGCCACACCCCTTGGCCGCGCGACCAAGGTGGGCCCGCACCTGGGGGTGCAGCCGCCCTGGCGACCCCCTGCCTCAAATCTTCGCCTATAAGAATCCCCCGATGCCTAAACCCTAAGTACCCAATCGATATTCCACAAAACTGTATGTAGTCGACGCCACCATCATCCCTAGATAGGGGGATCTCAAGCTCTTCCCGGCACCCTGCCGGAGGGGAGATCATCCTGAAGGCCTTCTTCTTCATCATGCCAGCCTCCGGTATGAAGCATGAGTAGTTCCACCTTGGACTATGGGTCCATGTAGTAGCTAGATGGTTGTATCTCCTCCTTTGTGCTTTCATGTTTAGATCTTGTGAGCTCTGATACGTCGGAAACATATCTATAATTATTTATATTCCTGATACGTCGGAAACGTATCTATAATTTTTTGTGTTCAATGCTTGTTTAGTATCTAATTTTATTTGCTTTGTCTACACTTTGAGGTGTTTTCATATATTTTCTGGACTAACCTAATAACAAGTTGCCACAGTGCCACTTGCCTGTTTTCTTCTGTTTTTGGTTCCAGAAAGGCAGAAAATCAATATTCTCAGAATTGTATGGGAAAAAAAATCCAAAGTCAATATTTTATCGTGTGCGACACGAATCGAGAAGACGAGACGGAGAGGCAAACCAGGGCGGCCAGACCCCCCTATCGCGGCCAGGGAGGTCTCGCGCCTGGGCATGGTGTGGGGCCCCTAGTTGCCTCCCAGCCTCGCCTCCTCGCCTAAAAGAAGCCCCTGATGCAGAAACCCTAGGCACCCGATCAAAACTCCACGAAACGGTTTGTAGCCGCCACCATCGTCCCTAGATCGGGGGATTTGAAGTTCTTCCCGGCACCCTGCCGGAGGGGAGATCATCCCGGAGGCCTTATTCTCCGGTATGATGCGTGAGTAGTTCCACCTTGGACTACAGGTCCATGTAGTAGCTAGATGGTTGTATCTCCTCCTTGTTCATTCATGTATAGATCTTTTGAGCTCCATTCATGATCAAGATCTAATCTATTTGTAATCATGCATGTTGTGTTTGCGGGGATCCGATGGATTTTGAGATTACTATGTCAGATTGATTAATGCTTTTGTCTTTATGATTCTATCATGTCTGTGTTGTTTGTGATCTTGCATGCTCTCCATTGTTAGTAGCTATCTTGGCCAAGTAGTTGCTAGTGACTCCAAGGGGGGTATTTATGCTCGATATTGGGTTCATGCCTCTAGTTTCCAAGGGAAGTGACATAAATCTCTTCGGTAGTAGATGTGCTGTTGCTACTAGGGAGAAAACAATGGTCTCTTGTTCATGGAACAAGTGGATTGTTTACCTTACACACTTTTCTTAAAGCAGTTGTCTGTTGCTTGCAACTTAATACTGGAGGGGGTTTGGATGATAACCCAAAGTTGGACTTCTAGTCATAGATGTAGTTGGATGGCGGTCTATGTATATTTTTGTATTGCCCAACCGAATTTCATAGGATCTTTTTGTCTAGTATTGCATTGATTGCCTTGCTCAGTTCCTGTCAATTGCCCTGCTGTAATTTGTTTCCCCTTCATGCCATGTTGGCAACTATGCTCTCTTAATGGTGCCTAAAGGTAGAGGGTGGAGATTCAATAATAGTGGAAGAAAGACCCTTCATAAAGGGAAGCAGGGATTTCAAGTTTCAAAAAGAGCTTCCAAAAGTTATGGTACTTGTTAGCTTTCAGCCCTCATTTCCCCTATCATACGCATCTTGAAGTGATTAAGGTTAAAGTGAACAAACTATGGAGTATATGCTTGACAAAGTATAAGTTGATAATCTCAAGTCCCTTGAATACGAGGGCCACACCTCATGCTACTCAACTTCAGTCACATGTAAGTTCTTGTCATTGTAAGTACTTGCATATCATAGAGAACCGCCAACGGGGTATCCTTGCACATGGTACAGGAGCTATCCCATAACCAAAATGACAAGTCAAGCTGACAATGGGCATCTCAGTGATCTTTTTATTTACTATATGCGTAGCTTTTTATTGAGGATGCTTCATAGATAGCTCACTATGGTGATGCTGCAAGTTTCCACCATGATTAGGCATGGCTTAGTCTAGTGGCCTAGGCGTTTCTCTAACACAAAATACAAACTCCATGGACTTACAAGTTCCCTCTTTATTTCACACCGGTGACATCCATAGACAAAAGAGCATGATATCAACTAAGTACGAAGTACAAGTGCAATGTTGAAAACGTTCCCCATGATAGCATGGTTCTACTAATTCCAACGTACAAGTGCAAGCATATACAACATAGACGACACAATGGTTCATATTTATTAGGGGAAAAGAATATAAAGTGTGCCATCAAGTTCGTGAGGGCTTTAATCACTAAGTTTTCACATAAGAAAATAGTTTTTAATTGGAAGATAGTTGAAAACAAGAATATACTTGTTATGGTGTGACACACCATGCATAGGAGTTTATAGTGGACACTTTGGAATAACTTGGTTTCTTGGGAGTTGGAAGCATGAGTAGAACTTACTCATACAAGTGGAGGCTAGCAAAAGACTAGGAGCAACCAACTAAGAGAGCATAATGGCCATAATCATGAAGTGCGACAAAACATTACTAATCAAAGCATAGAGTGGTACTACAAGTCAAGGACTAAATGATCATAGAGGCTATGGTGGCTTGTCATAGTCATAAAATGGTGTGAGCATGTGCCAAGTCAACCCAAACAAAGCATCAAAGGAGAATACCACAACACTATGCTTTTGCATGCTAAAACAACGCATAATTTCTTCAAGGCACACTAAGCAATCCCATTTTTTTGGAACAAGACATGCTATAGCAATAATCGCTAAGCATAAGGTCAAAACAACACCTAGCATGTCATACTAAAGTCTAAGTCACAGTCAATGCAAGCTCCTCTTGCACTTTTAAGCAGGAACTTCCTACTCCTGTCCAATACCAAGTAACTTATTTGAAACAACATAGCGAGAAAGGGGGTCCGAACTAATTTATTCAAGCAAACTAAACAACCTAAGCAAAGCAAACGAAAACTAAGAAGCTCCAAGAATAACACAACTATGCATGAAATAATAAAAACGAAGTGTCTAGATAGACCTGAGCTTTTTATTGATGAAGAAGGGGATTCCTTGGGCATCCCCCAAGCTTTGACGCTTGTACCTATTGGATATTTATTGGGGTGACACCATGGTGGCATCCCCAAGCTTGAGCTTTTGTCCATTCTTCATCTCATTGCATCATTCTCTCTCTACACCTGAAAATTTTTCCTTCATACAAAATTCACACAATCTTCATTAGCAACATTAGTTTATTCAAAAGACATTAGACCTAGGAAAAGCTTTGGAACAACAAAACTTTACACTAAGAAGACAAGCTACTGTAGAAACTCCTTCAAAAATCTCAATTCCCCAAAAGAGAACTCAAAAAGGAATCAATAAGAAGCAAATGCAAATAATGGCAGAAATCTGTCAAAATGGACCAGCAGGTAAAAACCGATTTTTTCGAAAATTTCTGTTGCTCAAATCAAAAAGTGTTGAACTAACGAAAGTTAGATAACATACTGGGTGATTTCTTCGTAAATTCTCAGCTCAATCCGAGTTACATATACTCTTCACGAATTTTTATGTTGGAGGACAGAAATCTGTTTCGGGACAACAACTCCCAAAATCTTACTTCCCTCTCATTAGAGGTCATTCTTGGCAGAAAAAGCAAACAAAAAGGATAAGGAGAGGTCATTACAGAAGTAATAACTTCCAAGACTCAAGGAAACTCTTGGATTATCTCCCAACAAGTACTTTTCTTTAACGCCTTTAAGTTAGGCACAAGAAGCAAGAAGGATCAAGTATTTTCAAATGATGAATTCACCCTCTTGTTTTTTCCTTTATTATCTTTCTTCTTCTCTTTAGGGAAAATATGGTTGCTTACAGGAGGAGAAAAATGCATAATGGCTTATCCCACATCTATTATTGCTCCAAGGTGTTTCAATAGGGATCTTCCAAGCGTAATCTGTCCTTTGCCTACACATTCAATAACAAGATAATCAGTAGACACCATTTTCCCTGAGATTTTTGTAAACACACCTTCAGCTATTCTAATGGGTAATAAAGTGGCATTATTAGAAAGAGAGATTTACTCTCCTCCTTCAGAAATCCCCCAAAGATTCAAAGAATCATAAATATCTTTAGGCACGAGGCAAAATTCAGACATGATATCACAGCGAGCATCAAAAAGTGTAGTATTTATAGAGACTTTGATTGTACGAAACCACTTTGAAGGCTCGGAATTTATTGGAACATAATCATGGTAAGCCCTAAGCGTGTGATAGCAACTATTCATAGCAGCAATACCGATCTCAAGAGTTTTCAACCTAGCAAAAATATTTGTGAAAGAGGAATCAGACTTTCCAGGTGTACCATAAATCATAATCAATTTCTTTATGGCATCTAAAGATTCATCCTCAGTACAAAGCAAAATATCTTTCTCAGCCACAACATCCAAAGCATATCTATAACGAAGAGCAATACCGCGGTAGAAACTATCAATAACCAAGCTAAGACTAATCTTAGGCTTAGTTTCCCTCTGTAAAAAGGAGATTCTAGACCAAGATTCTTTAAAACTCTCTTCACTTTTTTGCTTAAAAGTGGAGATCTCTTCCATAGGTGAAATAAAGATTGGTCCAAAACCATACATGGTAGCAACTAGAGCAGGAACTAATTTTTTTGTGTTTTCGAATAAAGAAAGAAAACCAAACTATACTAATGTTTTTGGAGTTTTTGAAAAGAGGCAAACGAAACCAAGCAAAATAAACTAAGCAAACTAAAAAAAGTAAAGAGAAAGGAAGTGGAGGACTCCCCTTGTGAAGACGTCCTTAGCCTCCCCGGCAACGGTGCCAGAAAATCTTGATGGTGCTGGGAAGCACTTCGTCGGGAAACCCCAAGAGAAAGGTGTGAAGCAGCACAGTAGCAAGTTTTCCCTCACTAAGAAACCGAATTTATCGAACCAGTAGGAGGAAGGAAACGTCACACAAGTGTTGCAAGCAAAACGGAGACCTGCACAACACAAACTCAAGACTTTGCCCCAACTAATCAGTGAGGTTGTCAAGCTCACCGGTTTGCTGTAACAAAGGATTAAATGTATGGTGTGGAAGGTAATGGTGGTTTGGAGCAAGTAAACAGGTAACAGTGGAGGATGTATCAATGGTAAAGATTGGACCGGGATCCATAGTTCACTAGAGGTGCTCTCCTTAGATAAACAACATGGCATGAAGCGTAAACAAATTACAGCAAGGCAATTGACAGGAACTGAGCAAGGCATAACAATGCAATACTAGACAAAAAGATCCTATAAGATTCGATTGGGCAATACAACAAGATACATAGACCGCCATCCAACTGCATCTATGACTAGAATTCCACCTTCAGGTTATCATCCGAACCCCCTCCAGTATTAAGTTGCAAGCAACATACAAATACTTTAAGCAAAGTGTGTAAGGTAAACAATCGACTTGTTCCATGAACAAGAGAGCATTGCTTTCTCCCTGGTAGCAACATCGCATCTACAACCGAAGAGATTTCTGTCACTTCCCTTGGAAACTAGAGGCATGAACCCACTATCGAGCATAAATACCCCCTCTTGGAGTCACTAGCAACTACTTGGCCAAGAAAGCTACTAACAACGGAGAGCATGCAAGATCACAAACAAGTTTGAAGGGATCCAATGGATATTGAGATTACTATATCAGATTGATTAATGGTTTTGTATTATTGATTCTATCATGTCTATGTTGTTTGTGATCTTGCATGCTCTCTGTTGTTAGTAGCTTTCTTGGCCAAGTAGTTGCTAGTGACTCCAAGAGGGGGTATTTATGCTCGATAGTGGGTTCATGCCTCTATTTAATCTAAGGGAAGTGACAGAAATCTCTAAGGTTGTAGATGTGCTGTTGCCACTAGGGAGAAAACAACGGTCTCTTGTTCATGGAACAAGTGGATTGTTTACCTTACACACTTTGCTTAAAGCAGTTGTCTGTTCTTTGCAACTTAATACTGGAGAGGGTTCAGATGATAACCCAAAGGTGGTCTTCTAGTCATAGATGTATCTTGTTGTATTGGCCAATCGAATCTCATAGGATCATGAATGTCTAGTATTGCATTATTATGCTTTGCTCAGTCCTGTCAATTTCCCTGCTGTAATTTTTTTACCCAGCATGCCATGTTTGTTTATCTAAGGAGAATACCTCTAGTGAACTATGGACCCCAATCCAATCTTTAGCATTGATACATCTTCCACTATTATTGTTTACTTGCTGCAAACCAACATTACCTTCCACACCCATACAGTTAATGTAGGGGTTCGTAGCATGGAAAACAAAAAAATTCTATCGTGTGAACAGACACAAGCCAATATCTATCTACTAGATTGTAGCAACAAGTCGATAGAGTACTAACCCTCGAAGATCCAAAGCAGTTAACGAGACCAGATTCTCGTGGGTGATGTAGTCTTTCACTTGCCGATCGCAAGATCGCATAGACGATCCTTCCGGCGCCACGTTCTGGCAGTGCTCCCGCAGTCGGTCACACGTACGATACTCGATGAAGAGCTTACTCTCCCTTGTTCCAGAAGGCAGCAGAGGTTGTAGCTCTCTCCTCGCGATTCCGGCAGCACGACGGTGTGGTGTCGGAAGTAGAGGGGAGATCCCACAGGGCTTCTCCTAAGATAGAGTGAGTATGGTGGAATAGAAGAGGGCCTCGGAGATCTAGGGTTTAGATGACTAGGGAAGAGGGCAGACGGCGGCTAGGGTTTAGGCTAGACGGTAGCGGCAGTTTAGAGGTGATCTAGGGCGCCGGCGGCTTGGGGGTAGCGGCGGCCTAGGGATTGGGTCTTGGGCGCCTTGGGCAAGGGGGGTACCTTGGGGTGCGGCCCCACTCCTCCTTATATAGGTGGGGTGGGGGTCCAAGGGTTTTCCCAACCCAGGTGGAAACCCTCCCTAACTCAGAAACCCTCCCTAACTCGGAAACCATGTTGGGATTTGACTTTTTCAAACTGCCTTTTTGACTTTCAAATTAGAGTTTGATTTGTCTCTTTCAAGTGTCCAGCCAATTGACCTAGGACATGATGCAACCATTCTACTTTGTCATGAAACATCCATGTGCCCTTCCCTTTATAGTTTGGTGGACCTTCTAGAACATTTCGATGAAAACACTGAAACCATTCCCGAACTCCGGAATTGGACTTTCCTTATATGAATCTTATTCTCCGGACCATTCTGGATCTCCTCGTGACATCCCGAATCCCATCCGAGACTCCAAACTACATTCAGTCTTTTTACTCACATTCCATATCTACTAAACAACATTGAATCCTTAAGTGTGTCTCCCTACGGTTCGTGAATTATGCAGACATGATCTAGAATCTTCTCCGATCAATAACCAATAGAGGAATCTGGAAATTCATATGGATCCCACATATTTCTACGATTACTTCATGATCGAAAGAACCATTTACATACGATACCAATTTCCCTTTGTCTCGTGATACTTTACTTATCCGAGGTTTGATCGTCAGTATCTCTGCATACCTAGTTCAACCTCATTACCGACAAGTACTCTTTAGTCGTTCCTGTGATATGTGATCCCTTGTGAGCTAGTCACATGCTTGCAAGCCAATTGGATGACATTCCACCGAGAGGGCCCAAAGTATATCTATCAGTCATATGGATGGACAAATCCCACTCTTGATCCATGTGCCTCAACACATACTTTCCGAACACTCAATGCCACCTTTATAACCACCCAGTTACGAAGTGGTGTTTGATGTCATCAAAGCATCCATCCGGTGATGGTGATTAACATGATCTCATGGTCGAAGGATTTAGGTTACTATGTATTTGAATGCTTATAGCAAGTGAACTATTTAAATGACCTGATCTTATGCTACACTTAACTATAGGAGTATGTCCATCACATCATTCTCCTAATGATATGACCTTATTGTTAATAACATCTCAATCTTCATGATCACGAAACCATGATCATATATTAACCAACAAGCTAGTTTAACAAGAGGCTTTACTAGGGATTCTTTTATGTTTACAAACCACACAAGTATTAATTTTCCGATTAATATAATTATAGCATGGTATGTAAACATTGATCATAAGTACAAAGATATGATAATAACCACTTTATTATTGCCTCTTGGGAATATCTCCAATAGTCTCCCACTTGCACTAGAGACAATAATCTAGTTTCAAAACTTTGTCTATTCAACACGTATGGCTTTCCGGTGTTGTATTTACACGATTGCTAGTGGTCAACTAATCTTCGGACCCGACTCTTTCAGGTCCGTGTGTAATTGCATGTCTTTGCGTCTCTACGCATCACTCATTCTCTAATGATATGGCTTTGTATAAATTTGGTCCTTTGGTGAGACCTTTAGTTCCTTGGGGTTAAAACATGTTGATAATATTATCGTACAATATATCTTCATAGTACTATCCTGCTGTGAACAACACCTAGTTTGATACCAAACTACTTAACACAAATGCCCTCTTTTGATGCTATAATAGCAGTCATATACTTAGCCTTTTGTTTTAGTATCTATCACAATGTCTTAACTTTGGAACTCATCCAAATCCATTATGGAACTTACTTTCCATTATATTGTGCCACCCTTAGTTTAGATTGAGATAAACTTAATTTGTACTTTGTGACAAAACTAGTATCAATGTAGTACTTCTACAATGAAGTAACCATCTATTTGTCACCTCTACAAATATATTCTTAGTTCTTCCAAAAGATCATAAGAATATCTTTACTATCGTCCAATGATCTTATTATGTATCATTCTGGTATATGCTCACAACATTTAGAGGATAGAACATATCTATATGTGTACATATCATAGTATGATTAATATGCTCTTTGTGATTTTATTCATCAAGTATCAAAAATACTCGAATCTTTGTTTCACTTATCAAGCGTCGATACACTTGAATTTCGATTTAACCCTTTCTGTGTGGCAAGAACCTTTCTTGTCATTTCCATACTGAACTCTTTCAATATCTCATCTATGTACATTTGGCACAACCATATTAGCGCCTAAATCTATCCTTATAGACATTGATGCCTAATATTCGGGTTTTGCCTAAGTCTTTCATCGACATGAAATTCTTAACCTGTGTCAATAAAAGATACATCATTTCAAACCAACAATATGTCTTCCACATAATGTATTAGAAATATTTCTTAGCGCTCCCACTTAATTTCTTGCAAATGCAAGCATCATCTCCAATGAAATTAAACTCTTTAAAAATTTCAAAACGGTGAAGATTCCAACTCCTCGATGCTTATTTCAACCATTGAAGTTTGCATACACCTTCAGCATCCTTTTGAATTAACAAAACCCTGTAGATCGTGTTATGTACACATCCTAGGTAACAATTCTATTAAAAGAACTTTGTTTTGTTTGTTAAACTACCATATAACAAAATTATATGTAGTGGTTGCTACATTAATCCGTCTAGACTAAATACCGCTATGAAAGATCAAATCTTGTCATGGTCAACCTTTGAATATTGTTGTGAACTCTTTCCCAACATGTCGACTATTTCATAGATGTGAAACATGCATGTCTATTTCTTTATAGATCCAAACATGACTGTAAGGTCTTGCACCTTTCCAAAGGGTCTTTCAAGTTCAAAGCTTGATTTCTCGTGTATGGAACTATCATGGATTTTATGACTTCAAGCCATTTGACAGATTCAGGGGCCATCATCGCTTCTTTGCATGTACTCGGTTCATTATTGTCAAATAATGATTCAGCCCTCAACTCTTGGTATTTGATTGTTTACCCGACCTACTTGGTTCAATAGGAACTTAGACCTCCGTGACCGCAACCTTTTAGGTACGTGAGCCATGAGCATTGTTGCTGCCCCCAGAACACTTTTCAGCGATGCGCAACTTTGCACATATAGCTAACGTTCGTTTAACCTTATCAAAGGTCTATTTTCCTTCCACTTAACTTTTCACGAAAAATTCCTTCTCAAAGAAACTTGACGTTCTAAGCGACAAACATTTTTGTCTTCGGTGTTATGGAGGAATACTCAACGATTATTCGAAATAACATACAAAGACATGTTCATCCGACTTTGGTAGTAAAAATGTCACTTATGCATAGCATACCAATGTTTAAGAAATGATAACTTGGGTTTTATCCCAAATCATAAATTTATATGGTGTCATTTCAACGGATCGTGATGGAGATCTTTTCAGTGAAAAAGCGGTAGTCTCTAAATATTTTAATCTTTAAAATATAATGGCAGTTTTATGAATTACACCTTTGATCTTACCATGTCAAACAAGGTTTCATTGCATATCTCGATTATTCCATACTCATATGGTGTTTCGGGAAACGCAAATCCATGGAACGATTCCTCAAATCTTATGTGTTATAGTAAACTTGTAACTCAAATATCTTCCTTTATGATCCTATCATAAATTCTTTATTTTCTTGTCACATTGATTTTGCATTTCATCTTGAAAGTCTTTGAACTTTTCAAATGTTTCACACTTTATCCTCATTAAGTAAATATTAATATATTCACTCAATTTTTTAGAGAAAGCATATGAAGTTGAAATCCATCGCTCTTGACTACAAATAATGGACTTCATACAAAAATATGTACAAGTTCCAATAAGCTAGTCATCCGTTCCCTTTGGCCTATGAACGGAGTTTTAATTATCTCTAGGAAAGTTTCACAAGCGTCATTTGATCAAAAATCAAAAGACTCCAAAATTCCATCAAGCATGGGGTTTCTTCATGTTTTCTTTCCACTATAGTTTAAACGGCGATGTCACTTCTTAAGTGATCTTTCAATCAATTATCTTTTCACATATTTAGCATTATCTTTATGGATGTCATTTCTCCAACGAGATTTGTAAATCATCCATCTTTTATGGATTACGACAATTATTTGAACAACCCTTTTGTTCTCATAACACCCGATAAAACATATCTTGAAGGCAAGCTTTGATATTAACGAGCAACACAACAACCCTTTATTTGTTCTCGATGAACATCAACACATATTATTTTCCTAGTTACTTAGGCCATTGTAGTTCATGAATTGTGTTGTTTACTATGACGATTCACACCAACAAATTCAGTATCTAATACTTAAGAACCACATTGTTTAACAAGCAAAGAATATAGCCATAACATGTATATCTTCTATATACCTAAGCTGAACAATTCTAGTCTTTTCTGTTCTGCCAAATATTTCTTAGATTTCTCTTTCGGTATTTCTTTATCCTTTCAAAAGAATCTATCAACATCAATAGTGGTGCCATAGTCATGAAACATAGTCCAAAGAGTGTATAGTTAAATACCAATGTCTTTGGACTTGCACTTTGAAGTAGATCACCATCGTCAAATGTTTGGTGTTCTTTCAAATTCCATTCTTTAGTAATCTTTTAGTGTAGTAAACATTTTACCTACATCAAATATTCATCCTTATCATGGAACTATTCATGATCAAGCTACGTTAGCTTATAACGGTGAATTGCGAGTATAATGTTGCTCTCCAAAACCTTTTGGAGGATTAGGACAACAAGAGTCTCCAACGTTGCGCAAATTCTCATCAAATATGAGAACATAAACTTTGCCACATTATACTCTATCATGTTGTAACCAAAACTTTGTTTCAGATATCACAATATCTTCCATACATGATGGTTTCTGAAACAATTCTTTCAGCTCCCCGATAACCTTGATATTAAAACAATCTTTTGAATATCAAGAATCATGGAGACAAACATGATACTTATATACTAACATTGGAATTGTTACTCTTGATTTAATACCAATTATTAAACTTCACGGAGTAACCGGAACTTACTGAAAGTTTGTAATAGGACTTTTAAACTTTAGATTAACACTTGAAAACAATATGATACCAGTTCATAAAGTACCTAACCAGAATTCTATAGTTCTATTATCTCAATTATAACTAAGCGCAAGGTGGTAAACGGATGCCAATGACTACAACAACGATGCAAAACTTTGATTTAATTTATGATAAATAGTGTTCAACTTTTAATCATATTACTATTGAACTCCCACTCAAAACAATATCCCTCACATTGCTTTAGTGATCACACGACATGATGTAGTTTCAAAGGCGAACAATCATCATGTTCATCATATCATCTATATGAGTCATGCTTTACCTTTCGGTAATCCGTGTTCCGAGACCATGTTTATACATGCTAGGCTCGTCAAGATGTAACCTTAGTTTCCGCATGAGAAAATCTGGCTTGCTCCCGTTGTATACACTCGCAGAATATAACACATCCGATCATCACATGGTGCTTAGAAACAACAAGCTTTGGCAACGGTGCCTACTAAGGACGAACACTCTATAACTTGATATTTTGTGAGAGGGATCATCTTATAATGCTACCGTCATAATCTAAGAAATACAAGACGCATAAAAGGATTAACATCACATGCAATTCATAATATGTGATATGATATGGCATTTCTTCTTGTGCTTCTGATCTCCATATTCAAGCACAAACATGATATCCATCATCATCGGCGTGGCGTCAAGGTCAATGGCACCGCTCCATGGTTGTCGTTCACCAGCATCAACTATTACAACTAATTTGAATAATACACACGCATGTCTTAACGAAATTAAAAGACAACCATAAGGATCCTGCCGGTTGTTGACTTACAATGAGGATCATTGCATACATCACATATAATCACAATCATGGCCGTATCACATCACAACACACCCCTACAAAACAAAGTTAGACGCCTCTAATTTTCTTTGCATATTTTACGTGGTTTGTGGCTTTCAATAAGTATCGTTCTAACTTACGAACAAGACCCACAACGTTGATTCATGAAATATCAAGTGCCCATTGTAAATTGAATCTTCACTATGATGGGAGAGACAAACACCCGCAAAACCACTTATGCAATACAAGTTGCATGTTGAGCATGGATCAAGTCTCATGAAAAATGTCATGTAAGCTTAGCCCGGGCCGCTTCATCCCACCATCCCACAAGATGCAAAGTACACAAGAAGCAATTGATAATAAAAGCACCACCGCCCACAATGACCATTGTGTTCTACTCGTGCAACAGATCTACATATAGACATGGATCTGATACCGCTGTAGGGGTTCGTAGCATGGAAAACAAAAAAAATCTATCGCGTGAACAGACACAAGCCAAGATCTATCTACTAGATAGTAGCAATGAGTCGATAGAGTACTAACCCTCGAAGATCCAAAGCAGTTAACGGGAGCAGATTCTCGTGGGTGATGTAGTCGTTCACTTGCCAATCTCAAGATCGCATAGACGATCCTTCCAGTGCCATGTTCCGGTAGCGCTCCTACAGTCGGTCACATGTACGATACTCGATGAAGACCTTCCTCTACCTTGTTCCAGCAGGCATCGGAGGTTGTAGCTCTCTCCTCGTGATTCCGGCAGCACGATGGCGTGGTGTCAGAAGTAGAGGGAGATACCGCAGGGCTTCGCCTAAGTCGGAGCGAGTATGGTGGAGTAGAAGAGGTCCTAGGAAATCTAGGGTTTAGACGCCGAGGGAAGAGGGCAGCCGGTGGCTAGGGTATAGGCTAGACGGCAGCAGCGGTTTAGAGGGGATCTAGGGCGCTGGCGGCTTGGGGGGGCAGCAGCAGCCTAGGGATTGGGTCTTGGGCGCCTTGGGAAAGGGGATACATTGGGGTGCGCCCCCACCCCTCCATATATACGTGGGGGGCGTCCAAGGATGTTCCCAGCCTAGGTGGAAACTCTCCCTAACTCAGAAACCCTCCCTAACTCGGAAACCATGTTGGGATTTGACTTTTTCAAACTGCCTTTTTGACTTTCAAATTAGAGTTTGATTTCTCTCTTCCAAGTGTCTAGCCAAGTGACCTAGGACATGATGCAACCATTCCACTTTTTCATGACACATCCATGTACCCTTCCCCTTCCGGTTCGATGGACCTTCTAGACCCTTCTAGAACATTCCGATGAAAACATTAAAACCATTCCCGGACTCCGGAATTGGACTTTCCTTATATGCATCTTATTCTCCGGACCATTCCGGATCTCCTCGTGACATCCCGGATCCCATACGAGACTACGAACTATATTCGTTCTCTTTACTCACATTCCATATCTACTAAACAACATCGAATCCTTAAGTGTGTCTCCCTACGGTTCGTGAATTATGGAGACATGATCTAGACTCTTCTCCGATCAATAACCAATAGAGGAATCTGGAAATTCATATGGATCCCACATATTTCTACGATTATTTCGTGATCGAATGAACCATTTACATACGATACCAATTTCCCTTTGTCTCGGGATACTTTACTTATCCGAGGTTTGATCGTCGGTATCTCTGCATACCTAGTTCAACCTTGTTACCGACAAGTACTCTTTACTCGTTCCTGTGATATGTGATCCCTTGTGAGCTAGGCACATGCTTGCAAGCCAGTTGGATGACATTCCACCGAGAGGGACCAGAGTATATCTATCTGCCATATGGATGGACAAATCCCACTCTTGATCCATGTGCCTCAACACATACTTTCCGAACACTCAATGCCACCTTTATAACAACCCCGTTATGAAGTGGTGTTTGATGTCATCAAAGCATCCATCTAGTGATGGTGATTAACATGATATCATGGTCGAAGGATTTAGGTTACTATGTATTTGAAAGCTTATAGCAAGTGAACAATTTAAATGACTTGATCTTATGCTACGCTTAACAATAGGAGTATGTCCATCACATCATTATCCTTATTTATATGACCTTGTTGTTAATAACATCTCAATATTCATGATCAGGAAACCATGATCATATATTAACCAGCAAGCTAGTTTAACAAGAGGCTTTACTAGGGACTCTTTTATGTTTACAAACCACACATGTATTTATGTTTCCGATTAATATAATTATAGAATGGTATGTAAAAATTTATCATAAGTACGAAGATATGATAATAACCACTTTATTATTTACTCTTGGGCATATCTCCAACAGTTAATCCTTTGTTACAGCAAACCACTGAGATTGACAACCTCACTGTTCGATGGGGCAAAGTCTTGAGTTTGTGTTGTGCAGGTCTCCAAGTTGCTAGCAAGACCTTTGAGTCGTTTCTTTCCTCCTACTAGTTCGATAACCTCGGTTTCTTTCTGAGGGATAACTTGCTGATGTGATTATATACCTTCCTCTTGGGGTCTCCCAACGAAATGTTCATGCACTCATCACATGTGGCATGAGGAAAAAATCCATCAAACCCTTAGAAGAAATCATTATGGAGCTATATAGGCGGGCTATGATACGTCGGAAACGTATCTATAATTTTTGATGTTCCATGCTTGTTTAGTATCTACTTTGCTTTGCTTTGTCTTTCTTTGAGGTGTTTTTATATCTTTTCTGGAACTAACCATTAACAAGTTGCCATAGTGCCAGTTGCCTTTTTTTTCTCTTTTTGGTTCCAGAAAGGCAGAAAATAAATATTCTCGGTTTGGACGGGACAAAAGCCAAAGTCAATAACTTTTCGTCGGGAACACGAAGTCCAGAGGGGATACGGAGAGGCAAGCCAGGGTGGCCATACCCCCCTAGGCGCAGCCAGGGGTGGGCCCGCGCCTAGGTAGGGTGTGGGCCCCCTGGTCGCCTCCCGGCCTCGCCCGTTCGCCTATAAGAATCCCCCGATGCAGAAACCCTAAGTACCCTATCAAATCTCCATGAAACCGTCTATAGCCGCCGCCCCATCGTCCCTAGATCGGGGGGATCTGAAGTTCTTCCCGGCACCCTGCCGGAGGGGAGATCATCCCGAAGGCCTTCTTCTTTGGTATGATTGTGAGTAGTTCCACCTTGGAGTATGGGTCCATGTAGTAGCTAGATGGTTGTATCTCCTCCTTTGTGCTTTCATGTATAGATCTTGTGAGCTCCATTCATGATCAAGATCTAATCTATTTGTAATCATGCATATTGTGTTTGCGGGGATCCGATGGATATTGAGATTATTATGTTGTATTTATTAATGGTTTTGTCTTTATGATTCTATCATGTCTGTGTTGTTTGTGATCTTGCATGCTCTCCGTTGTTAGTAACTATCTTGGCCGAGTAGTTGCTAGTGACTCCAAGAGGGATGATACGCCCAATTTGCATCACCATTCTATATCATAATTTACCTCTATTCATTGATATTTGTCTTATTATGAGGTATTACTTATGGCTTTTCTTCTTTATGAATGTTGGATGATTCCTGGAGGATGGACTGCCGGAGTCTAGATTCTGATGGAAAAGACGGCATTTCAGTGCAATTTCGCGAAGATCATAAAAATACAAGAAAAATATGAAAACATATTATTTTACCAGAAGACGAAGGAAGCCAGAAGGAGGAGCGAAGGGGGGCCTCAGGGGGCCCCCACACCCCCTAGGCGCGGACCCACCTGACCCCATGCCTAGGGTGGGTTTGGCCCACCTGCTCGGCCTCCGACGCCACCCCTTCGCCTATATCTTTCCTACGGAACCCTAACACTAGGAGAGCACACACATATAGACTTCCGCCGCCTCTAGGGGGCGGAAAACACCGAGAGAGAAAGATCTCTCCGGCAGACAAATTTCTGCCGGGGAATTCCTTCCCGGAGAGGGGAGACCGTCGCCATCAACACCATCATCAAGCTAGGATTTATCAGGATCATCATCATCATCATACACACCATCATCTCCACCAGCACCATCATCACCACTCCGTCCCGCTGTAACAATTGTGTTGGATATTGCTTAGTTCTTTAGGGGAAACTTTCCCACTGTTAATTACTACTATAGTTGATGCGTGTGAGTGGAACCATTGGAGTATTGTTTATGTTCAGATTGTTATCCATTATCATATCATCTATTATCTTGATCCATATGATGTCTTGTGAGTAGTTCGTTTAGTTCTTAAGGACATGGGAGAAGTCATGTTGTTAGTAGTGAATCTGTGATGAGTTATTATTCAATGGTTTAGTATTTAAGTTGTGGTGCTATTCTTCTAGTGGTGTCATGTGAATGTCGACTACATGACACTTCACCATTTATGGGCCTAGGGGAATGCATTGTGTATTTGGCTACTAATCGCGGGGTTGCCAGAGTGCAGAAACCTGAACCCCTGTTAGGACACCTTTGCATAAGGGAGTGTAGGATCTCAGAGTTTAAGGTTGTGGTTAGATTTATATCTTAATTACTTTCCTGTAGTTACGGATGTTTGCAGGGGGTTTAATCACAAGTATGTATTAATCCTAGGAAGGGAGGTATGTTAGCACAGGTTCACCCACATAACACTTACAAACGCCAAAGAAGAGTACTCGGCTATTTTAAGCGAAAGCACTTGACAGAATTCCCATGTGTCCTCGAGAACGTTTGGTCCTTATAAGTATTTCCACCGGCTTGTCCTTTGCTAAGAAAGGATTGGGCCACTTTCTCCGTTTGTTAGTTACTCTTGTTACTTGTTCCTTGTTTTGTTACCTTGTCAGAAAAACACTAAAAATCCGTTTGCTAAGTATTCACAGGGATTTCCTGCTCCATACCACTATTCAGCACCTTCTTCTCCTCGTTGGGATCGACACTCCTATTTATCAAAAGTACTACGATACACCCCCTATACTTGTGGGTCATCAAGACTATTTTCTGGCGTCGTTGCCAGGGAGTGAAGCGCTATTGAAGAGTGGAACTGGTAAGGAAAACTTTCACTATGAGTATTCCTTTTGTTACTGCTTGTTACTTTGTTTCCAATATGAATAACCCAGTTGGTTTTCTATTTGGGAAAACGACTACCACTTCTATGGTAGTAGATGAACCACCACCAGTTGAGATAGATCCTTTTAAGATACCTACGGGTATTGTTAATCGTGTCATGGATAATTATTATTTTGGGGATGGAACTGCCCATCATGGTGATCACTTGTTTTATATCCATGAATTATGCGGGTTGTGTAAGTGTGCAGGTATCACAACTGAACAGGTGAAGAAGAAGTTACTCTCCATATTCTTGAAAGGGAGAGCCGAGGCATGGTATAAGCTGCTAAAGAATGGACAATCCATGGAATGGGAGGAGATGGCATCTCTCTTTTACTCTAAATTTTATCCTCCCAGTGAAATCCAAAAGTATAGAAGTCTTATATATAACTGTTGGCCTCTTGATGGATAAAGTACAGCTCAAGCTTGGGGGAGATTGAAGCTGCTAATGCTTAAATATCCTATTCATGAACTCCCTAACAATATTATTCTCAATAACTTTTATGCTAGGCTTTCTCTTCATGATAAAGGTTTATTAGATGCTTCTTGTGCTGGATCATTCACAAGTATGAAGGAAGAAGCTAAAAGGGATCTTTAGACCATACTCAAGATAATATTGAGGCTTGGGAGAATGACAAAGGAAGAAAGTCAGGTATAAACTATGATTATGAGTGTATTAAATCTTTTATGGGAACTAATAACTTTCGTGATATTAGCAATAAGTTTGGCCTTGATCCTAAAGTTCTTGCGGAATGTTTTAATGCTTTTGCCTCTTATATTCAGATTCCCAAGAAAGAGTGGGACAAGTACCATGCTCCTTATAAACACATTGTTACCCACGTTCCTGCCAGTATAGAGTATTGTACTGTTGATCCTATTTTTCCCGAACCTTATGTTGAGAAGATCCCTTTCCCCTCCAAGGTAAGGGAACACTCTATTTTGGCTAATGTGGTTAGCAAAAGCGCAAAGAAAACTGTAGGTTCCGATGAGCTTATTGATATCGAGCCTGTGGTAGCTATTGTGAAAGATCTTATCACTAGAAATAGAGGATGAGTATATTGTCTTCTGTGAAGACGCTTATAATATTATCTCTCATCCTAGTAAGGCTAGAAAAGCTAGTGTTCATGTGCTCTCTGTTAAAATTGGTGATCATTGCTACTATGGTTTATGTGATATTGGTGCTAGTTCTAGTGCTATTCCTTATGATCTTTACAGGGAAATTATGCATGAGATTGGTCCTTATGAGCTTGAAGACATTGATGTGGTTATTCACCTTGCCAATAGAGAGCAAGTTTGCCCCATTGGTATTGTAAGAGATGTGGAGGTCCTTTGTGGTAAGATTAAATATCCTGCTGATTTTATAGTACTTGGTAAAGAAGCTAGTAAAACCTATCCTATCATCTTTAGTAGACCCTTCCTTAATACTTATGGGGCTATCATAGATTGTAGGAAGGAAAAAGTTTTGACTAAGTTTGCTGGAGAATCTTATGAGTTTAATTTTTCCAAATTTGCCAAAACCCCTTATGAAAATAAATTACCTGATGAGGATTTCAAGGTTGAACAACTGTCTGCTATTTCTCTTGCTCCTAACAATGCTTTGCAGCAGTTCATGGAAGATCATGAAAGTGATGCCTTTATGAAGGAAATAAATGAGATTGATGAGGTTTTCCTTCGTCAGCCTGAGTTACTTAAGCATAATTTACCTGTGGAAGATTTGGGTACCACACTACCACCCAAAGGGGATCCTGTTTTCAAATTAAAACCTTTACCTGATGATCTTAAATATGTTTATCTTGATGATAAGAAGATATATCCTGTTATTATTAGTTCTAAACTTTCAAGGAAGGAAGAAGAAAGGCTATTGGAGGTATTGAAGAAGCACCGAGGAGCTATGGGTTATACTCCTATTGATTTAAAAGGAATTTCTCCCACTATATGTCAGCATGCTATTAATATTGAGCCTGATGCAAAACTAGTTGGTGAGCACCAGCGCCGTCTAAATCTTAAAATGAAGGAAGTGGTAAGAAATGAGGTATTAAAACTCCTTGATGGTGGTATTATTTATCCTATTGCTGATAGTCAATGGGTTAGCCCTATTCATTGTGTTCCCAAGAAAGGGGAATTATTGTTGTGCCTAATGAGGATAATGAGCTTATACCCCAGAGAGTAGTGGTTGGGTACAAAATGTTCATTGATTTTAGATAGATTAATAAAGTTACTAAGAAAGATCATTATCCTTTGCCCTTTATTGATCAAATGCTTGAGAGGTTGTCCAAAAAGACTCACTTTTGCTTTCTTGATGGTTATTCTGGGTTTTCTCAAATTGCTGTGAAAGCACAGGACTAGGAGAAAACCACTTTCACTTGTCCTTATGGTACTTATGCTTATAGGTGTATGCCTTTTGGTTTATGTAATGCTCCTGCTACCTTTTAGAGATGTATGTCTGCTATATTTCATGGTTTTTGTGAAGAAATTGTGGAGGTTTTCATGGACGATTTTTCCGTCTATGGAACTTCTTTTGATAATTGTTTGCACAACCTTGATAAAGTTTTGCAGATATGTGAAGAAACCAACCTTGTTCTTAACTAGGAGAAATGTCATTTCATGGTTAATGAAGGAATTGTTCTTGGACATAAGATCTCTAAAAGAGGTATTGAAGTTGACAGAACCAAAATTGAAGCAATTGAGAAGATGCCTTGTCCTAGGGATATCAAAGGTATTCGTAGTATCCTTGGTCATGCTAGTTTCTATAGGATATTTATTAAAGATTTCTCCAAAATTTCAAATTCCCTTACTAATCTTCTTCAAAAAGACGTACCTTTTGTTTTTGATGATGATTGTAAGGAAGCTTTTGAAACTTTGAAGAAAGCTTTAACAAATGCTCCTATAGTCCAACCACCTGACTGGAGTTTACCTTTTGAAATCATGTGTGATGATAGTGACTTTGTTGTGGGTGTTGTCCTTGGACAACATGTTGACAAGAAGCTGAATGTTATTCATTATGCTAGCAAGACTCTAGATGCTGCTCAAAAGAATTATGCTACTACTGAAAAAGAGTTCTTAGCTGTAATATTTGCTTGTGATAAGTTTAGACCTTATATTGTTGATTCTAAGGTTACTATTCATAATGACCATGCAGCTATTAAGTACCTTATGACAAAGAAGGACGCTAAGACTAGGCTTATAAGGTGGGTGTTGCTTTTGCAAGAGTTTGATATGCATATTGTGGATAGGAAAGTTGCTGATAATTTATCTCGTTTGGAAAACATTTCTTTTGACCATTTGCCTATTAATGATAATTTTCCAAATGAGCAGTTAGTTGCAATAAGGGTAAGTCCACATGAGAATCCTTGGTATGATGATTATGCTAACTTTATTTTTTCCAAGTATTTTCCTCCAACCTTTACAGCGCAGCAAAGAAGGAAATTCTTCTATGATCTAAGGCATTACTTTTGGGATGACCCACACCTATATAAGGAAGGAGTAGATGGCATTATGAGAAGATGTGTTCCAGAATTTGAACAACAAGAGATATTGAGAAAATGTCATGGCAGTGCTTATGGAGGACATTATGCTGGGGATAGGACTGCACAGAAGGTTTTAAAATCTAGATTTTATTGGCCTACTCTTTTTAAAGATGCAAGGAAGTTTATATTATCCCGTGATGAATGCCAACGAGTAGGTAACATCTCTAGACGCAATGAAATGCCTATGAATTATTCTCTTGTTATTAAACCTTTTGATTGTTGGGGATTTGAGTTTATGGGGCCTTTTCCTCCTTCAAAAGGGTATACTCATATTCTTGTTGTTGTTGACTATGTTACAAAGTGGGTAGAAGCCATACCTACAAGCAGTGCTGATGGTAAGACCTCTTTGAAAATGCTCAAAGATGTCATTTTTCCTAGGTTCGGTGTACCTAGATATCTCATGACTGATGGAGGCTCCCATTTTGTTCATGGGGGTTTTAGAAAAACTCTCGCTAAGTATGATGTAAACCACAGAATAGCTTCAACTTATCACCCCCAAACTAGTGGGCAAGTAGAACTTTCCAATAGGGAAATTAAATCTATCTTGCAGAAGACTGTCAATAGGTCTAGAAGAAATTGGGCTAAAAAGTTGAATGACTCTTTGTGGGCTTATAGAACTGCTTATAAAAATCCTATTGGGATGTCTCCTTACAAAATGGTCTATGGGAAAGCTTTTCACTTGCCTTTAGAATTAGAACACAAAGCTTATTGGGCAGTGAAAGAGTTGAATAGAGATTTTAGACTTACTGGTGAGAAAATACTGCTCGATTTAAGTAATCTATATGAGTGGAGAGGGGAAGCTTACGAAAATGCTAGGATCTTTAAGGAAAAAGTAAAAAGATGGCATGATAGGAGAATTATCAAAAGGGAGTTCCATGTTGGTGATAAAGTTCTTTTGTATAGGTCTCGTCTCATTTTTTTGCAGCGAAACTACTCTCCCAATGGGAAGGACTTTTTGTTATCAAGGAAGTGTACCATTCAGGTGCCATCAAAATCTCTTCTTTGAAAGATGACACAACACAGGTGGTTAATGGTCAAAGACTAAAACATTATATTTCTGGAGATTCTTACAATGAAGAAGTGGATGTCATTCAAATGGTGACTCCAGAAGAATTTATCAAGAACCAGAGTTCGTCTTTGAATAGGTAAAAGTGGTGAAAACAAAAGGTTCGTGAAACTCCAATCTTTTAATATTTTTTATGTTTTTAATACATAAGAAAAATTACGGGATGAAACTGAAGAGGAAACGGAGCCCGGGGTGGACAAAACCACCCCAGGCGTGGGCCCAGCCTGGCCGCACCTGGAGGGGATTTGACTCCCCCGAACTCCGTCTCCACTTTGTTTTCATGTCAAAACTTTTCTTATGCATTGAATCTTCGTAATATATAACTCCCCAGGTTCCCCGAGGTTCTTGCATCGTGTTATCCTCGTGTTTTCATTTTCGATCTGTTTATGTCAGTAAAAAGTCTCAGATTTGGAGCCTCGATGTCTTCCTCTATACGGGTTGAGGACACCCGCAGAGGAATCCTCCATGGGTGGTACAGAGGAAGAAGTTCAAGGCCCTAAAGGAGAAGTCAGTCTGGAAGATAGGATGGAAGCGTTGGAACAAGAAGTTTTCAGGTACAAGAAGATGGCAAAATGCGAAGTGGATGTTATTCACAAGATAAGTTCAGAGCTCATCACCAAGCATGAGGGAGAAGTTGCTCAGCTCCGAGAAGAGATCTTCTCAGTCCATCAGACCACCAATCAATTGCAAGCACAACTCTATGACATACAAAATCAAAACTGTGAGTATGAGGCTAGATTTGATCGCATTAGCTCTGCTGCTAGTTTCAAGATTGCAGAAACAAGACATCATTTTTGGATGGGGAACCACTGCCTTGGAAATTTGATGATAACAAGAGAACACCATCACCACCAAGGGAGTAATTCGTCATCAGGTTTGGCATCCCCTTGGCTTGTTCCAAGCTTGGGGGAGTTCCGCGGTATCACCACCATTATCTTTTATCTTTTACCTTTTTAGTGGATTCATATCTGTGGTAGAGAGGTTATCTTATAGTTTGGTTTGCATGTGGAAGTATCTCTCCTTTAGTTGATTATCTATGTATCCCTTGGTGTGAGTACCTTTATTGGAATATTAATGAGAAGTCTCATCTTTTACTTTTTGCACTTCTTATTTTAGTTTGCAATCTCTATTATATGATGGATCTTGTTGATCAGTATTGGCACCACTTTGGGATCATCAAGTGGATCTAAATTGGTTTTGGCAAACCGAGTTCTGGTCAGTAGCATTACTATGAAAGAGAAAAATAAAGAAAAAGCTTATAGATATTTTGTATCATTTGTTTTCTTTCTTGTTGGCTCATATGCTTAGTATTCTTTATTTAAGATCCTTTTGTGTCTTCAAGGAAGACTGCATGTTTGGCTTTATTACTTGTATGTTTGTTTGTTTCTTTCAACTCTCTTGCTTGCTACCCAGCCTTGCTAGCCAAAAACCTGTTTTGAGAAGGCATACTTCTCATGTTTCCAAAACCCTTTGAACCAAAAACCTTTGCCACTCGTGTCCACCATATCTACCTAGTAGCTGTTGCTATTCCTAGCAAATTCTCAAGCTTCATCTACCTTTCGAATTAAAAAGTATTTTGTTATGTGAAAACTAGTTAGTAAAGCTCTCACGAACTTGACGACACACTTTATTTCTTTGCCCCTAATAAACTGGAACCATTGTGAACATCGAAGTTGTATATGCTTGCATCTATACGTTGGAATTAGCAGAACCATGCTGTCACGAGGAACGTTTTCAAGATTGCACTTGTACTCTGTACACAGTTGATATCGTGCTCTTTTGTCTATGGATGTCAACAGTGTGAAATAAAGAGGGAACTTGTAAGTCCATGGAGTTTTATTCTGTGTTAGAGAAACGCCTGGTCCACTAGCCTAAGCCATGCTTAATCATGGTGGAAACTTGCAGCATCGCCATAGTGAGTCATCTATGAAGCATCCTCAATAAAAATCTATACACATAGTAAATAAAAAGATCGCCGAGATGCTCATTGTCTGCTTTCCTTGTCATTTTGGTTATGGGAAAGCTCCTGTACCATGTGCAAGGGGTACCCTGTTGGTGGTTCTCAATGATATGCAAATACTTACAATGACAAGAACTTACCTGGACCCAAAGTTGAGTATGCATGAGGAGTGGCCCTCATATTCAAGGGACATGAGATTGCCAACTTATATTTCGTCAAGCATATACTCCATCTTTGTTCACTTTAACCTTAATCATCTCAAGATTCTTATGATAGGGGCAATGAGGGCTCAAAGCTAGTAAGTACCATAATCTTTTGGAAGCTCTTTATGACTTGTAATCCCTTCTACCCTCTAAGAAGGGACCTTTCTCCTAGTTACCAGTTGAGTCAGTAAACGTACTTCCTTTCTATCTCCAACAAGCTTTTGAGTTGTTGTGCTTCAAGCATTCATATGATGATTTATTCAATCATGTTCTTTATCTTCCTTGTTTGCACAAAACTCTTATCTATTGAGTATTACTTTGAAAGCCTTCACTTGTGAAAAAACTTTTTGAGCAAAGAGTGCTCCTGTTTTGAAACTTCTATAAAAAGCTTTTGTGAAACTATTTGCCAGACGTTCTCTGACCAAGAACAATTTTGCCAATTCCAATTATGATTTATCTGTATGCATCTCTATTTGTGACTATTGTACTTGGTTGCAAGCTAAGTTATATAATGGTGAGTTGTTTTCTTCTATGAGTTGTGCATTGGTAAGTGTGATGCTTCTTGTTTGTATTCTTTTTATCGACACTTCACTCCATAAACCTGTGGACATGTTTACTGAGCTCGGTATTCGCTTGGGGACAAGCGAAGTCTAAGCTTGGGGGAGTTGATACGCCCAATTTGCATCACCATTCTATATCATAATTTACCTCTATCCATTGATATTTGTCTTATTATGAGGTATTATTTATGGCTTTTCATCTGTTTATTCATGTTGGATGATACCTGGAGGATGAACTGCCAGAGTTTGGATTCTGATGGAAAAGACGGTGTTTCGGTGCAATTTTACGAAGATCAGAAAAATATGGAAACATATTATTTTACCAGAAGACGAAGGAATCCATAAGGAGGAGCGAAGGGGGGCTCAGGGGGCCCACACCCCCTAGGCGCGGGCCCACCTGCCGCGCCTAGGGTGGGTTTGGCCCACCTGCTCGGCCTCTGACTCCGCCCCTTTGTCTATATCTTCCCTACGGAACCCTAACACCAGGAGAGCGACCATAGATAGACTTCCGCCGCCTCTAGGGGGCAGAAAACACCGAGAGAGAAAGATCTCTCCGGCAGACAGATTTCTGCCGAGGGAATTTCTTCCCGGAGAGGGGAGACCGTCGCCATCAACACCATCATCAAGCTAGGCTTCCTCGGGATCATCATCATCATAACACCATCATCTCCACCAGTACCATCATCACCACTCCGTCCCGCTGTAACAATTGTGTTGGATATTGCTTAGTTCTTTAGGGGAAACTTTCCCGCTGTTAATTACTACTGTAGTTGATGCGTGTGAGTGGAACCATTGGATTATTGTTTATGTTCAGATTGTTATCCATTATCATATCATCTTTTATCTTGATCCATATGATGTCTTGTGAGTAGTTTGTTTAGTTCTTGAGGACATGGGAGAAGTCATGTTGTTAGTAGTGAATCTGTGATGAGTTATTATTCAAATGTTTAGTATTTAAGTTGTGGTGCCATTCTTCTAGTGGTGTCATGTGAACGTCGACTACATGACACTTCACCATTTATGGGCCTAGGGGAATGCATTGTATATTTGGCTACTAATCGCGGGGTTGCTAGAGTGCAGAAACCTGAACCCCCGTTAGGACACCTTTGCACAAGGGATCTTAGGATCTCAGAGTTTAAGGTTGTGGTTAGATTTATATCTTAATTACTTTCCTGTAGTTACGGATGTTTGTAGGGGGGTTAATCACAAGTATGTATTATTCCTAGGAAGGGCGGTATGTTAGCACAGGTTCACCCACACAACACTTACAAACGCCAAAGAAGAGTACTTAGCTATTTGAAGCGAAAGCACTTGACAGAATTCCCATGTGTCCTCGAGAACGTTTGGTCCTTATAAGTATTTCCACCGGCTTGTCCTTTGCTAAGAAAGGATTGAGCCACTTGCTTCGTTTGTTAGTTACTCTTGTTAGTTGCTCCTTGTTTTGTTACATTGTTAGAAAACCACTAAAAATCCGTTTGCTAAGTATTCACAGGGATTTCCCGCTCCATACCACTGTTCAGCACCTTCTGCTCCTCGTTGGGATCGACACTCCTATTTATCGAAAGTACTACGATACACCCCCTATACTTGTGGGTCATCAAGGGAGTATTTATGCTCGATAGTGGGTTTCATGCCTCAAGTTTCCAAGGGAAGTGACAAAAATCTCTTCGATTGTAGATGTGTTGTTGCCACTAGGGATAAAACAACGGTCTCTTCTTCATGGAGAAAGTGGATTATTTACCTTACACACTTTGCTTAAAGCAGTTGTCTGTTGCTTGCAACTTAATACTGGAGGGGGTTCGAATGATAACCTGAAGGTGGACTTCTAGTCATAGATGCAGTTGGATGGTGTTCTATGTATCTTGTTGTATTTCCCAATCGAATCTCATAGGATCTTTCTAACTAGTATTGCATTGTTATGCCTTGCTCAGTTTCTATCAATTGCCCTGCTATAATTTGTTTACCCTTCATGCCATGTTTTTTATCTAAGAAGAGCACCTCTAGTGAACTATGGATCCCGATACAATCTTTACTATAGATAAATATTCCACTGTTATCTGTTTACTTGCTGCAAACAACCACTAACTTCCACACCATACGTTTAATCCTTTGTAACTATAAACCGGTGAGCTTGACAACCTCACTGTTCGTTGGGGCAAAGTCTTGAGTTTGTGCTGTGCAGGTCTCCGCATTGCTTGCAACACCTGTGTGATGTTTCCTTCCTCCTTATGGTTCAATAACCTCGGTCTCTACTGAGGGAAGACTTGCTGCTGTGATCATCACACCTTTCTCTTGGGATTTCCAACAAAGTGCTCCACGTCAAGCACCATCAACAAGTTTTCTGGCACCGTTGTCGGGGATCTACAGGACATCTTCAACCTTTTCCTCCCCGTCAAAGTTTTCTGACGCTATTGTCGGGGAGGCCAAGGACGTCTTCACAAGGGGAGTTCTTCACTTCCTTTCTCTTTACTTTGCTTGGTTTTGTTTGCCTCTTTTCAAAAACACAAAAAAATTAGTTCCTACTCTGGTTGCTTGTCTATTATTGCCTTGCTTGGTCATGCTTTCTATCAATGGATGGTTTCTTTGAAACTAGTTCTTATTGGAAAGGTGGGTTCACGGAAGAACAGAGGTATTATTATAAGGAACACCGTTTGTCACAAAAATGGAAACACTTATGGGAACAAATTGATAAGTTAAATACTATTGCTAGAGACATGTGCTCTACTTATAATGTTACTTATTGCTTTGATAAGTCTTGTTGTTGTAGGAGGTATAAACACCTCCATTTTCAATGTGAGTATAATGATATGTTCCCATATCCTCTTATGTTAAAGGAAGTTATGATTTTGATGATGTGGAACAAATTGATGAATTTATTGCCTTCAAGGGTGCATTTAAACTTGCCAGTTTGCTTGAAAATACTGATGATGCACCTTATGAATGCGAGGTTTATGAGATACTTAAATTCTGCTTTGATAATTACAAGGAAGAAAATAGCTATATTTTTAATATCTTAATAGATTCTTTTCACAGATGGAAGAGACTAATGCCTTGCAGGAGCCTATGGAAGAAGAAATTGTTGAAACTGAAAGCTCATTAGATGAAAAAGAGGAGGAGAGTGATGAACAAAAGGAGGAACAATGGATCTACCCATGCCTACCTTCTAATGAGAGTAACTCTTTATACCTTACATTATTTGATTGTCCCATATGCTTACCAAAGGACGATGAATGTTATGTTCCTGTGGATTCCTTTGAAATATCTACTTTGGCTAAAACCGGTGAAGGTTTTAATCCCACTATTTTTGAGCTTGATAGAAATTATGTGTTTGTAGATCATGAAAAGCATGCTTTATGTGATAGCTATATTGTTGAGTTTATTCATGAGGCTACTGAAAATTATTATGAGAGATGGAAACATGGTCTTATGTATCTCAACAATATTAAGTTTCCCCTCTTTATGTTGAAAATCTTGAAGTTGCACTTGATTTGCTTTCCTATGATTGTTGCTTTGTGATTCTTTGATTTATTCTCTTACAAGATTCCTATGCATAGGAAGTGGGTTAGACTTAAATGTGTTTTGAATTTTCCTCTTGATTCTCTCTTTGACTTCAATTCATAATTCTTATGAGAGCATCTTCTCAAACTTTCCGTGCCTAACTTAAAGGCGTTAAAGAAAAGTACTTGTTGGGAGATAACCCAAGAGTTTCCTTGAGTCTTGGAAGTTATTACTTCAGTAATGACCTCTTCTTATACTTTTTGTTTGCCTTTTGTGCAAATAATGACCTCTAATGAGAGGGAAGTAAGATTTGGGGAGTTGTTGTCCTGAAACAGATTTATGTCCTCGACCATAAAAATTCGTGAGGAGTCTCTGTAACTCGGATTGACCTGAAAATTTATGAATAAATCCCCCAGTATGTTATCTAACTTTATTTAGTTCTACATTTTTTATTTGAGAAACATAATATTTTCGAAAAAATCAGTTTCTACCTGTTGGTCTGTTTTGACAGATTTCTGGCATTATTTGCATTTGCTTCTTATTGATTCCTTTTTGAGTTATCTTTTGGGGAATTGAGATTTTTGAAGGAGTTACTACATTATCTTGTGTTTTTAGTAAAAAGTTTTTCTGTTCCAAAGCTTTGCTAGAGGTCTAATATCTTTTGAATAAACTAATGTTGATAATGAAGATTGTGTAAAGTTTTGTATGAAGGAAAAAAATTTCAGGTGTAGAGAGAGAATGATGTAATGATATGAATAATGGACAAAAGCTCAAGCTTGGGGATTCCACCACGGTGTCATCCCAATAAATATACAAGAGGTAAAAGCGTCAAAGCTTGGGGATGCCCAAGGCATCCCCTTCTTCATCAATAAAAAGCTCAGGTCTGTCTAGACACTTTGTTTTTATTGTTTCATGCACAGTTGTGTTGTTCTTGGAGCGTCTTAGTTTTCATTTGCTTTGCTTATGTTGTTTAGTTTGCTTGAATAAAGTAGTTGGACCCCCGTTCTCGCTGTGTTGTTTTGCAAATAATTTGCTTGGTGTTGGACAGGAGTAGGAAGTTCCTGCTTGAAAGTGCAAGAGGAGCTTGCATTGAATGTGACTTAGACTTTATCATGCCATGTTAGGTGTTCTTTTTACTTTATGCTTAGTAATTATTGTTGTAGCATGTCTTTCTCCAATTCATTGGGATTGCTTAGTGTGCCTTGAAGAAATTATGCGTTGTTTTAGCACGCAAAAGCATAGTATTGTGGTATTCTACTTTGAGGTTTGTTTGGGTTGACTTGGCACATGCTCACACCATGTTATGATTATGAACAAGTCACCATATCCTCTATGATCATTTAGTCCTTGACTTGTAGTACCACTCTATGGTTTGGTTAGTAATGTTTTGTCGCTCTGCATGATTATGGCCATTATTGCTCTCTTATTTGGTTGCTCCCAGTCTTTTGCTAGCCTCCACTTGTATGAGTAAGCTCTACTCATGCTTCCAACTCCCATGAAACCAAGTTATTCCAAAGTGTCCATTATAAACTCATATGCATGGTGTGTTACACCATTCCAAGTATATTCTTATTTTCAGTTATCTTCCAATTAAAAACTATTTTGTTATGTGATTAGTGATTAAAGCCCTCACAAACTTGATGGCACACTTTATATTCTTTGCCCCTAATAAACTTGAACCATTCTGTCGTTTATGTTGTATATGCTTGCACTTATACGTTGAAATTAGCAGAACCGTGCTGTCACGGGGAACGTTTTCAACATTGCACTTGTACTTTGTACTCAGTTGATATCATGATATTTTGTCTATGGATGTCACCGGTGTGAAATAAAGAGGGAACTTGTAAGTCCATGGAGTATGTATTTTGTGTTAGAGAAACACCTGGGCTGCTATCCTAAGCCATGCCTAATCATGGTGGAAACTTGCAGCATCACCATAGTGAGCTATCTATGAAGCATCCTCAATAAAAAACTATGCATATAGTAAATAAAAAGATCGCTGATATGCTCATTGTCTGCTTGCCTTGTCATTTTGGTTATGGGAAAGCTCATGTACCATGTGCAAAGGGTACCCCGTTGGTGGTTCTCTATGATATGCAAATAGTTACAATGAAAAGAACTTACAGGTGACTGAAGTTGAGTAGCATGAGGAGTGGCCCTCGTATTCAAGGGACTTGAGATTGCCAACTTATACTTTGTCAAGCATATACTCCATAGTTTGTTCACTTTAACCTTAATCACTTCAAGATGCTTATGATAGGGGAATGAGGGCTGAAAGCTAACAAGTACCATAATTTTTG
This sequence comes from Avena longiglumis, assembly GCA_030063025.1. NCBI lineage: Eukaryota > Viridiplantae > Streptophyta > Magnoliopsida > Poales > Poaceae > Avena > Avena longiglumis. The sequence continues at coordinate 182,059,888 of CP125974.1, read as the reverse complement.
GAAGATCTTTTTGAAACTTGAAATCCCTGCTTCCTTTATAAAAGGCCTTTCTTCCACTACTATTGAGTCTCCACCTTCTACCTTTAGGCACCATTAAGAGAGCATAGTTGCCATTCTTAGTTTTATGTGTAGTGTCCCAAAACATATTGATTGATGCATCTTGTGATATTACTTGTTCTTGTGCTACGTGTTTCTAGTCACCCTTGTGAACTTTGAAGGTGTCGTATGCATCTATTTGCTACTCTATGAGGGACAAGCTGATTGCCACTATGCTATGTTTTCTGTATGTGAAACAAACAAACGTTTTTCAATGCATGTTATTCATGATCTTTGTTTGTATGTTGTCATGTTGCATGCATAGTTACTATGTCCTATTGTTAGAACTCCATCTTTCATGTTCATGTTTAGAGTTCTTTGATCCTATCTTTCAATGCTTGCAAATGGTTAGATCTTCATTGTGAAGGTGCATGTCACCTCAAAAATTATTATTCTTATCACTTACCTACTTGGGGACGAGCAGGAGTTAAGCTTGGGGATGCTTGATACGTCGGAAATGTATCTATAATTTTTGATGTTCCATGCTTGTTTAGTATCTACTTTGCTTTGCTTTGTCTTTCTTTGAGGTGTTTTTATATCTTTTCTGGAACTAACCTATTAACAAGTTGCAATAGTATCATTTGCCTATTTTCTTCTGTTTTTGGTTCCAGAAAGGCAGAAAATCAATATTCTCGGAATTGGACGGGACAAAATCCAAAGTCAATAACTTTTCGTGGGGAACACGGAGTACAGAGGGGAGACGGAGAGGCAAGCCAGGGCGGCACACCCCTCCTAGGCACGGCCAGGGGTGGGCCCGCACCTAGGCAGGGTGTGGGCCCCCTGGTCGCCTCCCGGCCTCGCCCCTTTGCCTATAAGAAGCCCCTGATGCAGAAACCCTAAGTACCCGATCAAATCTCCATGAAACCGTCTGTAGCCGCCGCCACCATCGTCCCTAGATCGGGGGATCTGAAGTTCTTCCCGGCACCCTGCCGGAGGGGGGATCATCCCGGAGACCTTCTTCTCCGATATGATGCGTGAGTAGTTCCACCTTGGACTATGGGTCCATGTAGTAGCTAGATGGTTGTATCTCCTCCTTTATTCTTTCATGTATAGATCTTGTGAGATCCGTTCATGATCAAGATCTAATCTATTTGTAATCATTCATGTTGTGTTTGCGGGGATCCAATGGATATTGAGATTATTAAGTTGGATTGATTAATGGTTTTGTATTTATGATTCTATCATGTCTGTGTTGTTTGTGATCTTACATGCTCTCCGTTGTTAGTAGCTATCTTGGCCGAGTAGTTGCTAGTGACTCCAAGAGGGAGTATTTATGCTCGATAGTGGGTTCATGCCTCTAGTTTCCAAGGGAAGTGACAGAAATCTCTTTGGTTGTAGATGTGTTGTTGCCACTAGGGAGAAAACAACGGTCTCTTGTTCATAGAGCAAGTGGATTGTTTACCTTACACACTTTGCTTAAAGCAGTTGTCTGTTGCTTGCAACTTAATACTGGAGGGGGTTCGGATGATAACCTGAAGGTGGACTTCTAGTCATAGATGCAGTTGGATTGCGGTCTATGTATCTTGTTGTATTGCCCAATCGAATCTTATAGGATCTTTCTGACTAGTATTGCATTGTTATGCCTTACTCAGTTCCTGTTAATTGTCCTGCTGTAATTTGTTTACCCTTCATGCCATGTTGTCTATCTAAAGAGAGGACCTCTAGTGAACTATGGACCGCGGTCCAATCTTTACCATAGATACATCTTCCACTGTTACCTGTTTACTTGCTGCAAACAATCATTACCTTCCACACCATACGTTTAATCCTTTGTTACAGCAAACCAGTGAGCTTGATAACCTCGCTGTTCGTTAGGGCAAAGTCTTAAGTTTGTGTTGTGCAGGTCTCCGCGTTGCTTGCAACACCTGTGTGACGGTTCCTTCCTCCTTCTGGTTCGATAACCTCGGTCTCTACTGAGGAAAGACTTGCTGCTGTGCTCATCACACCTTGCTCCTGGGGTTTCCAACGAAGTTCTCCACTCAAGCACCATCAGGCTACTAGTTAAATTTTGGTACCTTTAATTATAAAATAAAAAAGTAATTAAAGAGACAAAATCCATTATACATATGAACCAAAATTACAATGTTGTTTGCTCAAGATTACATGTTTGAGATTATGCAAATACCAGTATAATGGACTATCACTTGATAAACAGGGAACTTATACAAAAAGAAAAGAAAAAGAACTACTCGAGATGATCTCAAAAGTAAAATTTACCATTATTTGGTCAAAATTACATCTTTCGGATCATGTAAATACAAGTGTAATGAGTTGTAAGTTTTGCAACATGAAGAATTAGCTTCTCAATTTTATTTAATCCAACAGTTTTGGCCAAATATAACTTGCACACAGCACACGCTAAGAAAATCAATAATTTTTATTATTTTTAGTCTCCTTTGTACTGAAGTTGGTGATTATTAATACATTGGTAAAATTTCATAATTTTTTTTGAAAAAACCTAGCATGGTAAGAAAGCTAGCAAGAAGATGTTGCACGCGCCAGCGGCCTGCCTACTACACGCGCCAGCTGCCCGCCCACCGCCTCTTGTGCTAGGGTCGACAAAATTGATCGCGGGGGGGCTAGGTTTGCTGCCGAATTGGTGGGGTAAAGAAATGACCGATGACAAACAATAATTAGTTGAATGCCGGAGCAAATCCGTTTTGAAATGGTAGATCCCTTGAAAAACTTTACGCACTTTCTATATTATAAGAAAAGTCTCAAGCTATAGCTTTCCGGGGCGAGGAAATGGTAGGCAACTCAGGAGGCGATCACATGTGTGCATCAGGGTTTCCGCTGCGGCCCTCATGTCGCCAATCTGGTCCGCGGTTGCAGCGGGACTTTCTCCCAAGGAGGGGCGGAGACCTTCGGCCCTTTTTGGTAGAGGAGATTGGATCTCGTGGTGGAGGCTCGGATCGATGGTGGAGACGTGAGTCCCTATTGGCAGTGGACTGTCTCCCTTGGCCACGTCGTCAACGCCCTAGCTGTGAGGTGGTTGAGGCCTTCAACGGTGTTGGGCTTGGGGGACGGCGATGGCATCGGTCTATAACGAAGTACGTGAGTATCTAGGGAAGTGTCAAATCCCCAGATCAGTCGATGGTGGCACGTTGAGTGTCAATCACTCCCCCTTCCCAACTGAGGCATCGTCTAGGAGCTCATATCTTTGTTGTAGCAGATGCATCTCGTCTCCTCTCTCAGGATGCTCCTGCCGGAAACCCTAGATCTAGGTCACCTAGGTCGAACGAGGCGGCGTCTAGCGTCATTTCTATCTCCCGAGGGATCGGTTTAGGAGCAATTGATGGCTAGAGGATCAGGAGGTGGTGCAGCGTGGTCCGCATGGCATTTGTTGCGTGAAGTATGATAAGTCATGGCAGCATGGTACAGAGGGGTCTCGGCGGTAGACACATGCAGGTCAGTGGCGTTGTCTGGTGTCGTGTTGACAACGTTGATAGCAGGCCTAGAAAGGTCAATGTATTGATCGATGTTCTGAAGATGGGTTGACGGAAGATGACGACGGCTGACTTCTAGAGCATGCGCATGTGGTGCGGGTCTGCTAGACCTGTTTGTTCCTCCTGCTTGCTGTTGAGCAGCTCCGTAAGACGTCCGAGTTTAGATGAGGTGTGTAGGTGTGAGATCAGAACACATGGCCCCGATTATGGTCACCCTCTTGATAAATTTCTTGGTGTACCAAGAGTTATCGTGAGGGAGGTGGCTCTGGTTTAATCGTTGTATTCCTTTATTTATACTTGTTGAATAAGATACTTCCTTCAATCCATATTAATTGTTTCTAAGGGCGTAACAAAAATGATCGTGTGTGACCGTAGTTTGAACCTCCTTTACAAAAAAAAACTAAATTATTCAGGAGGGCAGTGTAATAAATACGATAAAGCGTCATTTATTCGGTCGTGACATGTGCGTACGTGCGTTTATCCTCTTGTTAATCCTAATTGTTTATATGCCGCCAGATCCTTTGTTAGTGGTCTAGCCAAGATATGTCAACAACGGACGGACCAGTTCCTCTCTCCTATGACCTACATGCGTGGCACGCACTATATATGTCGCCGCCATGCAAGCACTCAAAAGGGCTGGTGCTGCACAGCCGAACAAGCAAATGTCCATGTCCAGTGAGCCGCACGCGCTTACAGAACTTTACATGTTCTAAATGCGAAATTTGAGTGCTTGCTGGGTAGGGAGACGGTGCCGGTACCCGTGCCTGTGCCTGTGCCGGCGAGGCGGCGCGCCACTGCCACCGGCCGCGGGCAGAAGAAGATGTCGGTGGAATATAATGTCCTCCAAGCATCCAAGGATGACGACCAGGAGTCTCTCGGGTCGGGTGAAAAGGGCGGGTGGTCGCTAACTTTTCCATAGACCCTCCGTTTGGATTCTCAAACAGTTTTATAGCATTCATCACGAAGGTTAGCTTTATATAGTTGGTATTAGATGAATACTATGTGTGTTAAAATACCATTCTGTCCTACACCCTAGGAATGGTCAGATGCGCCGACGGCTGCTTGCTACGCCCACGGCCAAACATCGGGGCCGTCGGCGTAGGACCGGACCAGGCCAGCCCAAGTCGCCAGCCCTCGGCGTAGCCAAGCCGTCGGCGTAGTATACTCTACGCCGACGGTCACCCTCGGCGTAGTGGAGGCCCTCGGCGTAGCCAGGGAACGCGTGGCACATACCGGCCAGCACGGACGGCGTGCTAACGGTGCCGTCCGTTAGCCGACGGCGACCCTCGACATACCCTACGCCGACGGCGACCCTCGGCGTACCTGCCACATACGCCGACGGTCACCCTCGGCGTAGCCTTCTGCACTTTTTCTTTCTACTTGCACACTTATTTTATATTTGTATCAATTATTTATGTTCTTTTTTTATTAATTGGATGATTTCGTACCCTCTGAATAGCGGTCTTCACGCCCACATGAAATGTCGTTGCGAATCTTCTCACACCCCGAGAAATTTCTATATGTTTGTAAGTGTTATTATCGCATATGGTTCTGAATAGCACTCACCACGCCCACATGAAGTGTGTGTGAATTTTATGTATCACAAATTTTGGAGAAGTTGTTCAAAGATTGAATGCTTTTATCGCAAGTGGTTCTGTCAACCCTAATGAGGAGCGGACGATAGTTTCTCTTGTAGATATAGCATGTTCCGGATCCATATAAGGGGGAATCTCCCAGTTTACGTGAAACCGGGTAGGATAGTACCCCAACTTGTGAACCAACATGGTTTTACATCACCCTATGACCTAAACAAACACAAAACAAGAGAGAGCTACGCCGGGCTACCCCTGTGAGGCCGGGCTACCCCTGTGAGAGGAACGTCTAGGGGGGTGGACGATCCGAGTGTGCACAGATCAGGGTTTCGCCGGGGAAGACCATGAGAACATCGAAATCAGATGAAAACTTGCATGTGTCCCTAGCATATGTGTGTGAGTGTGGTGAGAGGTTGGTATATGTGCTTGCATGTGTCCCCCCTCGCATGCATGCGCTCTAACCTAGAAGCGAAGGTTCCAGACCCGTATAAGGGGGAATCTCCCTGTTTAGGTGAAACCGGGTAGGATAGTGCCCCAACTTGTGAACCAACATGGTTTTACATCACCCTATGACCTAAACAAACACAAAACAAGAGAGAGCTACGCCGGGCTACGCCTGTCAGAGGAACGTCTAGGGGGTAGACAATCCGAGTGTGCATAGATCAGGGTTTCGCCGGAGGAAGACCACGAGAACATCGAAATCAGATGAAAACTTGCATATTTCCCTAACATATGTGTGTGAGTGTGGTGAGAGGTTGGTATAGGTGCTTGCATGTGTCGCCCCTCGCATGCATGCGCTCTAACCTAGAAGTGAAGGTTCCCGACCCGTATAAGGGGGAATCTCCCCGTTTAGGTGAAACCGGGTAGGATAGTGCCCCAACTTGTGAACCAACATGGTTTTACATCACCCTATGACCTAAGCAAACACAAAACAAGAGATAGCACGTCGGGCTACCCCTGTGAGAGGAACGTCTAGGGGGGTAGACGATCCGAGTGTGCACAGATCAGGGTTTCGCTGGAGGAAGACCACGAGAACATCGGAATCAGATGAAAACTTGCATGTGTCCCTAGCATATGTTTGTGAGCGTGGTGAGAGGTTGGTATAGGTGCTTGCATGTGTCCCTCCTCGCATGCATGCGCTCTAACCTAGAAGCGAAGGTTCCGGACCCGTATAAGGGGGAATCTCCCCGTCGAGGTGAAACCAGGTAGGATAGTGCCCCAACTTGTGAACCAACATGGTTTTACATCACCCTATGACCTAAACAAACACAAAACAAGAGAGAGCTACGCCGGGCTACCCCTTTGAGCGGAACGTCTAGGGGGGTAGACGATCCAAGTGTGCACAGATCAGGGTTTCGCCGGAGGAAGACCACGAGAACATCGGAATCAGATGAAAACTTGCATGTGTCCCTAGCATATGTGTGTGAGTGTGGTGAGAGGTTGGTATAGGTGCTTGCATGTGTCCCCCCTCGCATGCATGCGCTCTAACCTAGAAGCGAAGGTCCCGGACCCGTATAAGGGTGAATCTCCCCGTCTAGGTGAAACCGGGTAGGATAGTGCCCCAACTTGTGAACCCAACATGGTTTTACATCACCCTATGACCTAAACAAACACAAAACAAGAGAGAGCTACGTCGGGCTACCCCTGTGAGAGGAACGTCTAGGGGGGTAGATGATCCGAGTGTGCACAGATCAGGGTTTCGCCGGAGGAAGACCACGAGAACATCGGAATCAGATGAAAACTTGCATGTGTCCCTAGCATATGTGTGTGAGTGTGGTGAGAGGTTGGTATAGGTGCTTGCATGTGTTCCCCCTCGCATGCATGCGCTCTAACCTAGAAGCGAAGGTTCCGGACCCGTATAAGGGGGAATCTCCCCGTCGAGGTGAAACCGGGTAGGATAGTGCCCCAACTTGTGAACCAACATGGTTTTACATCACCCTATGACCTAAAAAAACACAAAACAAGAGAGAGCTACGCCGGGCTACCCCTGTGAGAGGAACGTCTAGGGGGGTAGACGATCCGAGTGTGCACAGATCAGGGTTTCGCCGGAGGAAGACCACGAGAACATCGGAATCAGATGAAAACTTGCATGTGTCCCTAGCATATGTGTGTGAGTGTGGTGAGAGGTTGGTATAGGTGCTTCATGTGTCCCCCCTCGCATGCATGCGCTCTAACCTAGAAGCGAAGGTTCCGGACCCGTATAAGGGGGAATCTCCCCGGCGAGGTGAAACCGGGTAGGATAGTGCCCCAACTTGTGAACCAACATGGTTTTACATCACCCTATGACCTAAACAAACATAAAACAAGATAGAGCTACGCCGGGCTACCCCTGTCAGAGGAACGTCTAGGGGGGTAGACGATCCGAGTGTGCACAGATCAGGGTTTCGCCAGAGGAAGACCACGAGAACATCGGAATCAGATGAAAACTTGCATGTGTACCTAGCATATGTGTGTGAGTGTGGTGAGAGGTTGGTATAGGTGCTTGCATGTGTCCCCCCTCGCATGCATAAATAATTATTGTGTACTAATGTTTATTATTGTGTAGCAATTGGACATTTCCTCCGAGGACCAAGGCTCGCCTTCCTAACAGCCTCGTTGGAGCTCTGATTAGGAAGTTTTGGCCGGGCTATCACATTACCCACAAGGGTGACATGAAGCTAGCTAATACTTGGGCGGACTACCAGACTACCCGTGTCCCGGGCTTTCCGACAACTGCTGATGCTGTCATCACCAAGTTTTGGGTAAGGCATATTTCTCGAGTTATGTTCATACTTGATGACCCCACCGTGCTAACTCATGACTCTTATGCATGATTGAAGTGCTTTTACCGTGTGTCCAAGGAGGACCAGGAGAAGGCGCAGAGGACTTTTCTTGGGGCTTGTGTGAAGTTGACCCCCCAGGTGTGGTACAACTAGAAGGTCATGGCCGCTAGACACTTCTGGGCTGACAGGGGCGTGAGGGTCAGGAAGGAAGACATTGTCGGTAGGAACCCTAATCCCGAGTACTCGATGACGCCAGAAGAGTACATGTCGGTGAGTAAAATGTCAATGAGATTCTACATTGCTGCTAAGTTGCCATTGCATTGTCTCGAGTTGAGTATTGCATTTTCAGGTTATACCCGATTTGGCCGAGCCGCATCGACTCGCATGGGAGGAGCTGGTTAGGACGAGGTGGCTCAGAGAAGACGAGGAGTTTGCAGCCTTGTCGAGGCGGAACGCGGATAACCGAGGCGATGGTGGAACGCACTGCGCGGGAAACCGCAACTTTGACCGCTTCAAGGGGAAGGTGGTACGTATATACATGGAACGACCTGCGTGTATTTCTCGTCATGTTTGTACTTCATATGCATAATATTTTTTTTCGCGATACAGGTGGCCGAGGCACAACCCGGGGAGGTGATTCATGACGTCGCCGTCTATGAGATGATGCGGTGAAAGAAGCCCAATTACTCGGAGCCTCAACCCTCGTTGCCCGTGTACTTCGGCACTGCCCAGAACGACTTGGGGAACTACAACACGATGGTGAAGGGTCGTCATCCCCATGTGGATGACCCCATTCACGCGGAGATCGACGAGGAGTCGTTGGTCCTGTCGGGGCATGGATTGCAGCATGGACGCCTCAAGATTCTGAATAAGAAGGTCAAGCCTACCCTCAACACGAGCTTCAGCCGTCTCAAGGCTACCTACCCCGCCGACGGCCCCCTATCCCGCCTCGTGGCCAGCCTTATCGATCCAGAGAGGATGTAAGTTTTTCTCGTTTTCATCATCTTTATGACTTTTGTTCCTACATGGCTAACCACTAACGAGATTCCTTGTATTTGAAATTGTAGCCTGAGTTAGACGCGGCCTACGATATCGTTTATGAGGAATATCAGGTGGCCTTTCGGCAGCATCAGGAGGCGCATGCGATCTATATTAAATACATAAATGTAAGTCCGAACCTTTATTTTTGCAAAAGATACATGTCCCACTTCCCCCCGTTTGTTGTACTACGGCCTGACATCTAAACTATCTTGCAGGCCATGTTGGTGAATATTCAAACTGGCCAGAATAGAGATTTAGGGCCCGTGCATGCCAGGGCCGGCGCCATTTGTGCCATCGAAGGACAGCTTCGCTAGGACCTACTACGCATCGACACCGGTAAGTTCTTTGCTAACCCACTGGTTATCGCTTTACTTTGCCTCGCAAGTTGCTAACATGTAGGCAACATGTAGGGAACGGGAGATTCTGGGAACCGGCACTTTGGCCACGCCTCGCCGGATGGGCGTCAGATCACACCGCTTCATGACAATGGTCCATCTCCTGGCCATTCTGCAGGTGGTTCTCCCGAGCTTCACACTTCTACTCCCTCGCCAGGTGGCTCTTCTGCTGCTTCTACTGGACGCAACCCTCGGCAGAGGTCGCCACTTTTCACCAGGGGAGATCTCGGGTACACCCCGTCTCCTCCAGAGTTGTAGGGATGTGTGATGATGTATGAACGATGTATGGATGATGTATGAACAATGTGTGATATGACCATGTGTGATATGAACAATGTTTAATATGAGCATGTGTGATATGAACAATGTGTGATATGAGCAATGTTTGATATGAGAATGTGTGAAATAACGGTGACCATTGTTGTGAGCTGTGAGCTGTGAGTTGAAAAAAAAACTGGGGCTGGTCCTACGCCGACGGCCTTGCCCTACGCCGAGGGCAAGGCCGTCGGCGTAGGGCCAGGCCGCTGCTGCCAAGCCGCTCCGCTGCTTACACGTGGCAGCCGTACGCCGAGGGGGAGGCCGTCGGCGTAGGAGCTGCGCCAGGCCGCTCCGCTGCCTCCACGTGGCGGGCGTACACCGAGGGGGAGGCCGTCGGCGTAGGAGCTGAGCCAGGCCGCTCCGCTGCCTCCACATGGCGAGCGTACGCCAAGGGGGAGGCTGTCGGCGTAGCCGACGCGCCGTTAACTGGCCGTGTGACGGCGCTGTCGACGTTCGCCGACGATCTCTACGCCGACGGGCGCGGCGTCGACCTACGCCGACGGACGCGCCTGCTCCGCCGAGGGAGAGGTCCGCCGAGGACGGTACGCCGAGGGCAGCCGTCGGAGTAGCGTACGCTGACGGCAATAAGCCCTCGGCATACCAAGCTTCTCCTGTAGTGACCGCCCATTTATAATCTTGCCTTGATTTACCTACTTTCTAACCCAAAGGACTATAGTTACGAAATATGCTTTTGAATAGAGTGAATTCCACTTTTTACCCCTTACTTCTGCATTTATCACACATATTATCCCTTAGAGTGCAAATTCATCTAAATTGCACCTTTTAGAGGCTTCGAAACCTTTTTTGTGAAGCATATCCATTGGGTAAGGTGTAAGGTGATGAACGGGGTTCAAAAATATCAAAACAACATCAAGGAATGGGACATGTGGATGAGAAAAATCTAGACATGATTGTGGATACCATCCTCCGACCTTTACACATTTTGTCGCGCCACATCGACATAGCATGTCGGTCCTATCTAACAAAAACAAGAAAAATGCTAAAATGTGGAAAAACCATGTTTAAAGCCTTCTAAATTGAATATGTTCGTAAAACCTCAACTAAATGGGGTAATATGTGTCACAAATTCATAAATAGAGGGTAAAGAGTGGAATTCACTCTTTTGAATACGCAATCCAAATATGATGTTTGACACATCAGTCACATTTTATCCATGGATTGCTTGGTTTCAATGGTTCAAGAAATTGTGTCAAATGTGAGAGTAGATTTTTTTTGTATGTATAGTGCTTTTAGTCCAATATTGGTGGTGAACACGCAGTATCTACTTTGAATATAAAGGAATTTATCGCCCCTTTTATATGGTGATCATAATATACTAAAATACGTGCTCTTACATTTTAACTTTAATACCATAACTTTGTTGGTGCCCTGACACAAATAAAAGCATTATGTGTACTCACATGGCAAAAATGTTGAACATGTATATGGCATGTTGTCGAAACTGTATAACAGATGATCTCGAGTGACTTCGTTAATTAGCAAGTAATTAGCGAGTAATGAGCGATAATGAGTAGGGGTGGGTACGCCAACGAAAAAAAATAGCTCTCTAAGTTAAATAACACGGGCTAAAAAAACGCTACGAATGCTACAGCGTGTTATTTTTCGAAATAGCATTTCACAAAAAAGTATGAAAAATCAGGATTTTATTGGCTATAAAATCACAGATATTGCATTATGCACCTATAAAACCACAGATATAGCATTCTGCAGCCAAACATCAACTAGAGATAGTTCTCATAGTCCATAACTCCATATCACATAGCCAAAATCACAACCATAGTTCAGAATTCACACACACTAACATAGAGTCATAGACACATAGTTCATATAGTCCAAAAAACAACCACATGTTCAACAAGGATCAAATAAACATCATAAAATGGAAGCATAAAGTTACTTACTCAGATGAACAAGATGAATTGGCATCATCATCCAATTCTGAAGAAGAACATGCAGACTGGAGGAGGGGAACGGAGATATAGCGCCGTATTTAGCGTGCATAGCGCTGTAGCGCCCCTAGAATGCATAGCATAGCGTCCGGCTCCTGAAAACTCTATAGCGGCGCTAATAGTGTTAAATAGCATGCTATTTTTTTGTTACTGTACGCCGACCTTATACCCTTATAGCAAAGGTCGATGTGCACAGTGCGAGAATTGACACAACATTTCTTTTCGTAGGTTAAATTGCCTACATTAGAAGAGCGTCGAAGGTTTTGAGCATGAATCCTGGGCCGAACAAGACTTACCCAAGGGGCGAAGTCAAGGTCCTACACAACATTGGTCCGAGTTGGGCATGGCTCCTCGAATCTGAGACAAGAGCTCCCCGAACATGGCTTGAATCTCTAGCCATCTCCCCTTGGTGTATTGAATGACGGAGTGAATGAATGATCTCCCACCTCTCCCTTAGGGATTTAGAGCACGTGCAGTGTGGTAAGGCTTGGACATGAGCTAAGAAAATAACTATAGGTGAGTCTAGCAAAATTAAAACTGTCCCACTGTTTAGGCCTCTTGTGTGGGTCCCATGTAGCAGATTTCCCCCCCTTTTCTCTACAAACTACTAGTGCTCCGGCCAATAAGAAGACCTCAAAGTATTATACCTAATATTTTAATTCACTAGTCCCTGAGTCTTGTACTAGACACAAGTCCAAGAATATTTTTCTTAGACCCAACTTCTCCACCGTTTAGACATAAGTCTAAGGAATGGAAAATTCTCTTAGACACCCCATTTTATATACACTTCACATGATCTTATATAGGAAAGGGGTCTTTGAAATATGACAAAGACTATCCTTCATGGTGGTAGGTAGAACGGATATATACAATGGTAAAACTTGGTCTACTGCACCATGAGGGATGTGGTTCAAAGAGGAGATAGGCCTTAGCCCATGGTTTACTAGTCTAACTAGGTCTCCACCTAGTGGGTTTCTCGCTTCATTTCTTCGTCTTTGATTTTATCTTCATTGTAGATTTCTTTTCCTTCTTGACCGTGTCACGACAGGGTTCCTATTGACCCATCAATGACTTTTCTTTAATTTTGTCCATGTAGACGCCTAGCAGGCCGAGAGGCAGTTCCTCTTAGAAGAGCAATACCCATTCTTAAAACATCACAGATTGGTAAAAAACGAACTTGCAAGAAAATCAAGGAAATGCAATATTCATGAATGTTTTAGTGAAATTTAATAAATCTAAAATATAAAAGAAATTTTCTTCAAGTAAACAAAATTGAGATGTAATCACATATTCTAGGGGAAAATGTTTAAAAAATCAAAAATTAGTTTTTTGTTGAAATTATACAAAAAGAGCGTTTTTAAGAAAATTCTAAACTACTCTAACAGAACCAAGGAATTGAAGAAAACTCAAAAATAAGTTAATGGACATTCTTGAAAACCCCATCTTGATTCCATGGATGTTCTTTTAAAAATCTACTGATTATCCTTTTTTAAAATATTTTGGATTTATTTTCCTTATTCTATAATTTTATTAGCACCTTTCAAATGTTCACGTACATTTTTCAAAAAAATTCTAGGACACATGCATCTATCTAATGTTTGATGGAAGACTGACTTCTTCACTTTAAACCTTCACTACAGGAATGGACGGAGACACTGACGGCCGGGCGCTACGACGATGGTTAAACGTTGGGGCCATCGGCGTAGATAGCGACCAGGCCAGCCCTTTCAAGCAGCTGTCGGCATAGAATTTCCCTTGCCATATGATAGCCTACACCAATGGCTGTCCTCGGCGTGGCCTACGCTGACGGCTACCCTCAGCATAACTATTTTTTTACCTTATTATTCTTTAAAAAATCATAACTAAATAATTCTAATTCATAAAAATACAAATAATATATCAGAATTTGCAGAAAAATAAGATCTATCTATCTATACTCAAATATTACACATTTATAAATAAAAATTAAGTGAACATAAAACATTATATATAGTTTCAAACGGGTATAAAAAAATTTAAAACGATCCAAATAATGTAAAACTTTCGTGTGGTGTCATATTATGTAACATAGTTAGAAGGAAAAATATCAAAGTTGGTATATTGGTTATGTCTCAAAAAAATCTTTACAAAATGACCTATCTCATTCGAGGGTTCCTGGATTTCGGGTCAAATGACCAATGTTATGGTTAGAATCAAAGCATAATTTTTGATAATATTTCCATAATGTGCATACATGTGCATTATGGTATGACGAACAATGTTGCAGGAGGAAGTTTTCCTTTTTGTCGCACCAAAAAGCCAATTTTCATTTTTCGAGTGCAAAAAATGGACGGTTTGTGAAGAAACCACCAAAGGCTAATTCAAAATGATACCACCACATTTTTCAAAAATACTATAACACCTTACATGGACAATGTCCAAATAGGGGAATCTCAAACCTTTCCGTCCATCCCTGATAAAAAAGTCAAATTCCTGCCAAATCGATAGGAAGTGGGTCAGATATGAACTACATGTACATGATCTAATGCTGATGATTTTTTCAAAAATAATTTTTAGGTTGATAATATGCTATTTCATCAGAGATCCACTTAAAGTTTAGAGAGGCTTAACCCCGAGCTAAGAATCTTTATGCCCGTCGTTCGACAAAGTTTGACGATAGATTAAAACGGGCATAAAAAAGTTCAAAAAATGATCCAAACAACGCGAAACCTTCGCGTGGTGTCATATTATGTGACATAGTTAGAAGGTAAAATTATGTCTCAAAAAACCTTCACAAAATGGCCTATCTCATTCGAGGTTTCCTGGCTTTCGGGTCAAATGACCAATGTTATTGCTAGAATCAAGGCATAGTTCGTGATAACGTGTTCATGTTGTGTATACATGTGCATCATGTAATGGCGAAGAATGTGACAAGAGGAAGTTTTCCTTTTCATCGGAGTGCAAAAAACGAGTGGTTTTGTGAAGCAACCACAAAATGGCTAATTCTGTAGGGTTCGCAGCATAGACAAAAAAATTCCTACGATGGGAACAACTATGTACCAAGATCTATCTATTAGATACAAACAACGGGCGGATGTATATCCGTAGAGAACATACCCTTGAAGACCGACAAAGCTTAACGAGTTAAACTCGTTGTTGATGTAGACGATCTCTTGTCGATCTCAAGATCGAGAGGAAGTCCTTAGCACCGCAACTTAGCGGCGCATCCGTGCTCGCACACACGTCTGAGGCACCGAGCAACCTCCGCCTCCTCGCTCCAGCGATTCAGCGGAAGCACAAATCTTTCTTGCCAAAAAGCCACCGGGAACATGTATCTCGCTAGTCCGAGACCATGGGGGATAAATACTAGAGGGGGAGAGAGATCCTTCACGAGGAGGTGTGAGTGAGAGAGAGGGAGGGGGCTCCTTTTATAGGGAGAGGGGTGCACCCAAGGGGCTATGCGCCCAGCCATGGGGCTGCCCATACCCTCCTTTCATTCATGTAGGTGGACACTCCACTCACACAAATGCCTTTCAATTCTTGCACTCAAAAACCCACTCAAATTCTCATTAAATTTCCACCAAATTTAATGCAAACTCTCATTAAATAAAACTCCTTTTATTTATTTAGAATTTTGTCAATTACTTTAATGACAAACATTCTCATATAACCCCTTGCTAGTATTTCATTTCACATACAAAAACACTTTATGTAATTTCACCAGAAAACCCGTTTCGGTACCTAGTGAAATAAATTCCTACGCTTGTTATTCCTTTCGGCATGAAACTTTTGCTCCAAATGGATGTCTGTGTATCTTAAGTTTGTCACCCTACGGTTCGCGAATAATGCAGACATGATCGAGACCCCTCTCAGATCAATAATCAGAAGCGGGATCTGGAGACCCATACTGACTCCCACACATTCAGCGATGAATTTCTTGTGATTGCGAGAACCTTTTACACTAGTATCTTAATCCCTTTGTTTTGCGATATATTACATGTTCGAGATTCGATCATCGGTATCTCCATACCTAGTTTGATCTCGTTGCTGACATGCACTCTTTTCTCGTTCCCGTGATATAACATTCTAGTGATCAAATCACTTGCTTGCAAGCTAATCAATTTGATATCACCGAGAGGGCCCAGAGCATATATATTTGTCATCAGGATGAACAAATTCCACTCTCGATCCATGGGACTCAACATAACACTTTAGTAGTTCTAAACCCATCTTTATAATCACCCTGTTACGGTGTGACGTTTGATGTTATCAAGAAACTCTTCCGGTGTTAGTGATTGACATGATCTCATTGTCTATGGATTAGGATCACTTCGTAAGTTGTTATAGCAATATAAACTCAATGACTTTGATAGTAATGCTATACTTCGGATGAATGTTCATCACACCATTACACTAATGTTGTGACCTTGTTATTAACAACATCCAATATCCATGATCAGGAAACCTTGATCATCTTGTTAATCAACGAGCTAGTTTATGAGATAGGCATAACTAGGAACTTTCTGTTTGTTTATTAAACACACATGTATTAACGTTTCCGTATTAATACAATTATAGCATGTAAAATAAACATTTATCATAAACAAGGAATACGATAATAACCACTTTATTATTGCCTCTCGGGCATATTCCCTCCAGTCTCCCACTTGCACTAGAGACAATAATCTAGTTTGAAAACTTTGCATATTGAACACCTATGGCTTTCCGGTGTTCCATATACGCGATTGCAAGTGGTTAACATAATCTACGGATCTGACGCTTTTAGGTCCGTGTGTATTTGTATGTCTTTGAGTCTCCACGCATCACTCATTCTCCAATGAGATGGCATTGTATAAATTTGATCTTTTGGTGAGACCTTTAGTTCCTTGGGGTTAAATCATGTCGATACTATTGTGGTACAATATATCTTTAGTGTTAGCCCATTGCGAACCACACCTTAGTTTGATAACAAACTACTTAACACAAAATGCCCTCCTTTGCTGCTACTATAGCAGTCATATAATTAGCCTTTTGTTGTAGTATCCGTCATAATGTATTAACTTTGGAATTCATCCAAATCTATCATGGAAACTTTCTTTCAATTTCATTGTTCCACCCATAGCTGAAATTGAGATAAACTTAATTTTGTATTTTGTGACAAAACTAGTATCAATGTAATGCTTTACAATGAATTATTTGTAATTGTTTGTCACCTCTACACAAATATATTCTTAGTTCTTCCAAAAGATCATAAGAATATCCTTACTATCGTCCAATGATCATTTTATGATTCATTTTGGTATATGATCATAACACTTAGAGCATATGACATATCTGAATGTGTATATATCATGGTATGATTGATCAAAACATTCCTGTGATTTCACTCATCAAGTGTCAAAGCACTTGAATCTTGTTTCCCTTATCAAGTGTCGATACACTTGAATCTTGATTCAATTCTTTTCCATGCCACAAGAACCTTTTCTTGTCGTTTCTATATTGAACTCCTTCAATATCTCATATATGTACGTTTGGCATAACCATATTAACGTCACAGTCTATCCATGTAGACATTCATGCTAAATATTCGGGTTTTGCCTAAGTCTTTCATCGAAATGAAATCCTTAACCTTTGTCAATAAAATATACATCATTTCCAATCAACAAGATGTCCTCCGTATAATGTATTAGAAATATGTCTTAGCGCTCCCACTTAATTTCTTGCAAATGCAAGCATCTTCATCCTCTCCTGATGAAAACTCCTTTTTCACCACGGTGAATATTCCAACTCCGCGATGCTTACTTCAACCATTGAAGTTTGCATGCCCTTTTAGCATCCTTTGAATTAACAAAACCCTTTGGATCGTGTCATGCACACGTCCTAGGTAACCATTCTTTTAGAAGAATTTTGTTTTGTTTATTCTTCTACCATATACCAGATTATATGTAGTGGTTGCTACTTTAATCCGTCTAGACTAAATATCGCTATGAAAGATCAAATCTTGTCATAGTCAACTCCTTGAACATTGTCGTAAAATACTTTATCGACATGTCGACTATTTCATAGATGTGAAACATCCATGTATCTTTCTTTATACATCCAAATATGACCGATAGGTTTTTACACCTTTTCGGAGGGTCTTCCAAGTTCAAAACTTGATTTCTCATGTATGGAACTATCATGGATTTTATGGCTTCAAGCCATTTGATGGAGTCAGGTCCCATAATCGCTTCTTTGCATATAGTCGGTTCATCATTGTCAAAAAATAATGATTTACTCTCAAATCTTAGCATTTGATTGTTTATCTGACCTACTTGATTCAATAGGAACTTAGATGTCCGTGACCACAACCTTTGAGGCACATAAGCCATGAGCATCGTGGCTGCCTTCGAAACGTTTTTCGGCGCTGTGCAACTCAGCACATATAGATAAGGTTCGTTAACCTTATCAAAGTTCTATTGTCCTCCCACTTAACTTTTGCGAAAAATTCCTTTTTTAATAAACTTCACATTTCAAGCGACAAACCCTTTTGTCCTCGGTGTTATGGAGGAATACCCAATGGTTATTCGAAATAATCTATAAAGACATGCTCATCTGACTTTGGTTGTAAACATCTTACTTATGCTTAGCATATCAAAATTTAAGAAAGGACAACTTGGGTTTTACCCCAAACCATAACTCATATGGTGTCATTTCAACGGATCAAGATGGAGCTCTTTTCAGTGTAAAAGCGGTAGTCTCTAAATCTTTAATTTTTTAAAACATAATGGCAGTTTTATAAACAACACCTTTGATCCAACCATGTCACACAACGTTTCATTACAAATATCAAACACTCCATATTCCAATGGTGTTTTGGGAGATGCAAATCTAGGTGTTTTGCTAAACTTGTAACTCAAATAAATCCCTTTATGATAAAATCATAAATGATTTATTTTCTTTTTACACTTGCAACTCAAATAAATCCCTTATGATAAAATCATAAACCATTTATTTTCTTGTTACAATGATTTTCCACTTCATCTTGAAAGTCTTTGAACGTTTTAAAATATTTCATAGTTATCTCTCATTAAGTGAATATTCACTCAAATTTCTGAAGAAATCATATGAAGTTGAAATCCATCGCTTACGACTATACATAATGGACTACATACATCGATATGTATAAATTCCAATATTTTAGTCATTCGTTCTTCTTTGGCCTTTAAACAAAGTTTTAATTATCTCGAGGAAAGTCTCACAAGCGTCACTTGATCAAATCAAAGACTCCAAAAATCCATGAATATGGAGATTCTTCATGTTTTCTTTCCAATATAATTTAAACGGCGATATCACTTCGTAAGTGATATTTCAATCATTTCTCTTGCGACATTTTAGCATTAGTTTTTATGGATGTGATTTATCCAACTAGATTTGTTAATCATCCATCTTATATGGAATACGGTAATTATTTGAAAAAACTTTGTTCTCATAATACCTGATTTAAATAACCACTGTTAAAACAAATCTTGAAGGCAAGCTTTGATATCAACGAGAAATACAAACAACGGCTTGTTTGTTTTCGATGAACATCATCACATATTCTCTTGCTAGTTACTTAGGCCATTATGGTTCATGAATTGGGTCGTTCTGTATGAAATTTCATACCAACCAATTCGGTATCCAATACCCAAGAACCACATTGTTTAACAAACAAATAATACAACCATAAAATGTATATCATCCATATACCTTAATTGGATATTTCCAATCTTTTCTTTTCTGCCAAATATATTTTATTAATTCTCTTTTAGCATTTCCTTTTCCTTTTAAAAGAATCTATCAACATCAATAGTGGCGATATATACATGACACATAGTCCAAAGCGTGTATATTCAAATAATAATACCTTTGGACTCGGACTTTGAAGTAGATCACCATCATCAAATGATCGGCGTTCTTTCAAAATCCATTCTTTAATAATCTTTTAGTGTAGTAAGCACTTTACATACATCTTATATTCATCCTTATCATGACGACTTTCATGATCAAGCTAATGTAGCTTATAAAGGCGAATCGTGAGTATAACATTACTTTCCAAAATCCTTTTGGATGATTAGGATGTCTAGCATCACCAACCTTTGCAAATTCTGATCCAATATGAGAAAATATATTATACTCTATCATATTGCAACTAAAACATTGTTTCAGATATCGTTATATCTGCCACACATGATGGTTTCTGAAACAATTCTTTCAGTCCTAGATAATCTTGATATTTAAATCAGGAATCATGGAGGCAAACATGATACTTTAGATACTAACACTGGAATTGTTACTCTCGATTTAATACTAATTATTAAACTCACGGAGTAAACAGAGTTTGCTGAAAGTTTGCAATATGACTTTAAACTTTAGATTCACACTCAACACAATACGATACCAGTTCGTAAAGTATATATCCAGAATTCTATAGTTCTATTATCTCAATTACAACTATGCATAAGGTGGTGAACGAATGCCAATGACTACAACAAATTATGCAAATTCACTTTGATTTAATTTATGATAAAATGAGTTCTACTAATCTAAATTAGAAATGAACTCCCACTCAAAAACGACATCCCTCGTGTCTTTTTGGTGATTACATGAACCAAATCCACTACACCAAGTCCGATCATCACGTGAGTCGGTGTAGCTTCAAAGGCGAGCATCAAATGGGCATCATATCTTCCATATGACTCATGCTTAACCTTTTAGTCCGTGTTCCGAGGCCATGTCTGTTGTAACATCCCAAAAATATTAAACTTGGATCATCAAACTCTAATCATCAAATTTAGGGTTAACAAAAACTTTTCTAATTAAAAATATGAAAGCATCCATATGTGTGTATTGAAATTTGGATTCTTTTGAATTGCCATGATTATGTGTTTTTTCTTGTAAAATGATTCTTAGATGAAATAAACATCATCCAAACAATCCCCAAACTTTTCCCAAAGACAAACAAGTCAAAACAAACAAATTAAGTGAATGGTCACTTTGGCCAATTTAACTCCCATGCCTACTTTGGCTATCCCTAACTTTCAGAACTTAACAGAAACATGTATGGATCTTTGCAGCCCTTGATAGTACTCATAACAAGGTACCAAGGACCATTTTGTGATCATCCAAAAATATTCAAATGCTTAGTTTAAATGACAGTTTAAAATTGAATCTATCTCATATGGGAAGATCCCACTATTTCAAAAACCACTCAAACCAACTCAATTTTCAAAACCCAAGCATCCACAGATTCCCCAATACATGCCTAACACACCCACCAAAAATCTTTTCAAAATTCAAAACTTGTTGAGCAGTGTTTTGGGCCTAACTTGTTCCCTCTCTAGACACCACTAGCCTTAGTATATCATCTAACAACCTTAACTAATCACTAGCACCACTGTAAGATGGAGATTGTCCTCAATGGTGAGCAGGCCGAGAGCACCATTGCCACCCCATGTCGACAACAAGCTACGAGCAACACTAGCCTCGCTAACCTTGTCTGGGAGCTAGCTAGCACCCCACCGCCACTCCCTGTCCCAGCCGCGAGCGATGCCATCCACTAGACCACACGCCCAGGACATGCCAACCTTCTCTGCGACCATGCCGAGAGCGCGCCAGAGCGTCACCCTCGACACACGCCCACAGACTGCGCGCCGCCCTCGCCGCGTGCACGCGTGATCACCAACACCCCAGCAACCCCGCAGACACGCCCGTTCGCTGCCACGTGGACCATGCGTGTTGTGCGCCATCAAAACTTTCATCAGACCAGCGTAGAGCACCGCAGCATTCCGACCGATCAGCACCGCCCCACGCCTCACCACCACGCCATTGAGCTTCGCCAGGGAGCACAGCACCGCCCCCTACCGTCGCCCACGCCGATATCCCTCTGTGCCGTCGACCACGACGAGCTCATCTTGCGCCCGTCGGTCCCCTCTCGCCACTATAAATAGAGGCATCCCCCGCTCAAATTCTTCACACCATTCTACTCCCCTCTCACCCAAAACCACCCCACCTCATTTCCGGAGCAAGGCGAGCAGCGCATCGCCGGAATTTCACCGGAGCCCGTCGCTGATGGAGAAGAAGCAAGCCGTCGAATTGAGCTGCCCCAGGAGAAGCTGCCAGTGCCAGGAGAATCACCGTCGTCGACTTCGTCGTTCGCCCCCATCGCCGACCCACGCCTGAGCCCCGGTGAGCCTCCCACGACCCCCACTAAGCCGCTAGGGTTCGAGCTCGCCAGTGACTTGTTCATCGTCGACGACGACCCTCAGTCTTCGATCTTCATTCTAATCCAACGCACCACATAGCCCATACCGCTTCGCGTTTAAAGAGCCACTGACCGGTAGACCCCCCTGTCAGCTGCGCCCCGCGCTGCGGAGTGACACTGGGCCGGCCCGTTAACATTTCCCGTGCAGCCCAGTCGTTTGAATTTAGCTTTTTCCATTTTAATTCAAACATAGTTCTGTACCTAGTTTCAAAAATCAACCCAGCTTGATTCAGTGAACCAAATTGCATGAAATCAATTTTTTTAGAGAGGTGTTGAAATGCTTAATCCAAGACCGTTGGATTTATATCATTTGGATCTGTAGATAAACCTTGGTAAAAATAACAAGTCAGAAGCTTTTCTGCATTCAAACATTTTTCAAATTTCAACCATAATAGCTTTTGAGTTGATTCCAACTCTCAAAATTCACATTTGATCATACCTTTAAGAATATACAAAAACATATGAGTTTACTTACAGAAATAATGTTCAAGTAATAAAAGAATGCCACATAGGCATTTCTAGTCACTTTATTTAATTGAAATAAAAGGTTAAACCTTATTAAATTGTGACACAACTTTAAATCACATTCCCATGTACTAAAATATGTGGTGATGACATGTGTCAACATGATCCCATGTTTGAGTTGGATAATATTAAATCTTAAGTAGTTTTTCAATGAATAGAAATTACTTTTCTAAACAAATGAATAAATAAGACAAATGCTTTATTCTTGTGGTATTAGTGATGATGTTAGATCATCTGTAGAACACTTTTGTGTGATGATTGAAAGTAGTTAAGTATTGTTTGGTGATTGTGTACCTCGTATTTATTCATAGACGCTGGTACCGACCAAGGATACGAGGAGGAAGGAGGATACTACGAAGAAGCAACGAGAACTTCAACCACTGCTCTTCACAAGGCAAGATGATACTGATACCTATGCAAGACTAATACTACTAGTTGATTGAGCAAGCTAACACTTGCAAGATATTCTACTTTAGCAATCCTAATACTACTAGTTGATTTGGCAAGCTAGCACTTGCAATTATGAAAGTTAGATGACCTATGCCATGCACTAAGCATGCTTGGTTGGACACATTTGATGATACCCAATCATAGTTTTACTTGCAAGATTTATACTTTATTTCTTTATCAAAGATTTCTCTTAGAGTTTACTTCAGCGAATTGTAGATTCTAGAAAGATAATTGAAGGTTGCATAAATAGCATAAAATTTGGCCTAAGCTAGATAATCTTGGTCTCATCCTAAGGCATGAGATTGAACTCAATTAATCTCCCCTTAATTAACACCCCTCATTAGTACTTACCCCACTTGTAGATGCTAGTGCTAAGCATAAAACTTGATCAACATTAGATGGGAATACTTGGTGAAAATGGTTATGAAAACCTTGGAATGATGAGTCATTCTACTGAAATGTTTTGACATGTGTTTCCAAACACAGATGATTTGGATGATGAAAATGTTGAGGCATGAGCCTTAGCCCTTTACAAAACTGATGGTTGTCTGGATGCGATACCATTCCAATTTTACCGTACAACCACAATACCCGAGAATTGGGTAGGGCTTGATTGGAAATTTATATACCTTAGTACGGGTTCCCTCACGACCAAGGTCTGAGCTGAGGCTACCTTGGGAAGATTGTCCACCTGTGCAGTACCCAAGATGATAGTTGGTCATGGTTGGGTGGCCAAACTCACAGGAGAGGTGCCTATACTAGGGCGTGTAATCAAAAGTTTAGGATTGATTATCTGCATACTGAGTATGGTGAATTCAGGATTTGTTCCTGACGGATGTATCAAATGTTGTGGTGAAAGTGTACAATATCTGCAGTGTCAAACTATTCGAATAGCCACGTCCGCGGTTATGGACAGTTGGAGTGGCCATATTGTTCCCCCGCCAGATGTTTTCAAAATGACTTGTGAAATGAATTGAGACTTTGACTTGACCACAACAGAGTTGTGATATGAAATACAAGTTCCCACTTAGGTGTTATAAAATTTCAACTAGCTTTTCTTACTTCTGAACTTAGTAGAGGTAAATCTGGCTTTTTGCAAAACAACCCTAGAGCTTAGTGACCTACTACAAAAACCCCCTTCACTTGTTAGTATTAGTTTGCGAGTACTTAAAGAGTACTCATGGCGTTGTCCATGGCTATTCCCATGGCCAGACTATGAAGAGGAGTACCAGGATGATGGACCCCAGGAAGGTTACGACAACTAGGATCATCTCCCATCGTCAGCATTGCATGTGACCCCGAAGATGGAGCTTCGCCTACGCTACTGTTACTATTACGTTATTCTGCTGCTTGAATTGTATTAAGAACTGGATCATGAGATCCTTATTTGTGTAAGACCTTATGTATGGTTTGTAATGGATGATGTACTGTGGTATCCAAATCTGTTATGTCTCGCAAAAATGCTAATCCCGGGATTGCGATGTAAGGCATAACAGGCATCAAGGATTAAAAATCCGGGTGTTGACAAGTTGGTATCAGAGCCATCCTAACCATAGGAGACCTTAGTTAGACTGGATGTTTGAATCAAAAACTTAGTTTCAAAACCAAAGGAAACAAATATTTACAAAAACTTATTCCCATTCTTATCACTTGGTTTCTTTTATAAAAATTCATGTTCCTCAAAAATTCTTGCAAAATACCTAAAAATTTGACACACTTGATCACTCTACTAACTTACTCATCCTATATTATTTTATATGGACGTGAAGTACAGCAAGTTTTATCAGTAGGGGAATGGAGGAGACCTTATCTTTGAGCGGGATTTGGACCAGCTTTCGGAACTTCTGGAGCGTCCGCACCCCGAGTTCTTCGGAGCTCAGCTCAATGATCAAGGAGGAGAAGATCTGCAGTGGCTAATTGTTGCAAGTCTCCGAGGAAAGATTGAACCTCCCACTGCCGAGGGAATTCAGTTCACCTTAAGAGAGAACAACTGGCTCGATGGACTTGCCAGGGCCATGGAGGAAGTGCCCGTCTGTGTCGGCAGAGTATCAACCAGATCAAGGGTACCCTCTTTGAGTTTTGTCCAAGGCGTGATGCTATGGGACAGCCACTGGAAGCCCCATACCACCCCGAGCTGAAGACTCAGTTGGACCACCTTAGCTTCATGATGTATGATCGTCAGCAGGAATTGGATAATTGCCATGACTACTCCAACCACAAGTCCGCCATCATCAAGACGAAGGATCAGACCATCGCCATGCTAGCAAAGGATCACAAGTCTCGCCGTCGTCAGCTTGACAAGAAGGAGCACATCATTGCCCATCTTCGCCACCGTATCTCGGATTTGGAGGAGACCATCCACGAGAGATACATGCAGTAGGAGGAAAGGGACAATGTCGGAGAGGATCTTCGTGGAGACCCCTACTCCTATCTCAGCGATGATGAAGATTTTATGGAGGATCAGGCTATGGACTTCTTCACCGATGAGGATGATTTCGCCTTCATCGATGACGATGAGGATGACGACTACACCGACTCCGAGTAGTATCACTTGAGCACTAGCGTAGTGAGTTGTATTAGGTCCACTGTATCGTAGTTTTCAGAATGGTTCTTAAAACCATCTGTTTTTCCTTTGTTGTGGTGTGTGTTGTATCGTGTGCTATGAATGAATGAATGAAAAGAAAGTTGCTAGAAAATCTAAGTAAAACTTTAAAAACTTTTCAAAAGTCCCCGAACCTTAGAAATTTCCCTCTTTTCTCATGATCTATCTCAATCTTCAGATGCCACGCGGAGGAAGTAGTTCATCCACGGATCCGATGTTGCAGATCCTGCAAATGTTGGTTTCTAACCGCGAAGCTGAAAGAGCCGAACATCAAGCCAACTTAGCCACCCTTCAGCACATAGCTCAGATGGCCAACAACAACTAAGGCCAAGGAAATCAGGACAACCATGGATCTAAGCTCAAGAATTTCCAGAATACCAACCCACCCGTTTTCACTAAGTCAGAAGAGCCCTTAGACGCCGATGATTTGCTGCAAACCATGGAAAACAACCTAGAAGTCGCCGGAGTGGAAGCTAACGAGAAAGTTCTGTTCGCCACCCACTATCTAGCCGGAGATGCAAGAGCATGGTGGAATAGCGTTCGTGCAATGACCGGAGGACAGATGATGACCTGGGAGGAATTCAAGGTCAAGTTTAGCAGAACCCATGTGCCACCGAGTTTGATCAAGAGAATGAGAGATGAGTTCAGAGAACTGAAGCAAGGACAGATGACCGTAGTGGAATACCGTGACAAATTCTTGTCATTAGCTAGTATGCCCTGGATGAGATCGACACTGAAACCAAGAAGAAAGAAAGATTCTTGAATGGTCTGCACGATGAGATGCAGACTATGTTGGTCAATATCCCTTTTGCTGATATTGAAGCCCTTGTCGACTCTGCCATCCAGATGGAAGGAAAGATCAACCAAGCCAATGAGAACCGCAAGCATCGCATGATGCATCAGCCAGGAACCCATCAGACCCCAAAGTATCGCCCCAACCCATCTCCAGGATTTTCCCCGAGAACCAACAGACCCCCGATGAACCGTTTGACCTATCCCAACCGTGAAAACCCAAGGCCCGGAGGAAACCCCAACAACCCCGGCAACTCCAACAACTTCAACCGTGCACCACCCAAGTTCAACAACAACAATGTTGCCGCCAACACCAACACTGCCCCGAGGACTAGAAGCAATGTTGTGCCTGTTGCAGCAAAGGACAAGTCGCAATTGACTTGTTATGACTGTGGAAATAAAGGCCACTACTCCAACGAGTTCCCCAACAAGAAGAATGCCGCAACCCCCAATACAAATGCCCCAGCTCAGCAGCAGCGTCGTGTTCAGCCTAGAAGAAGGTTTGCCCCAGGGAATTCGCTCAACCGCAACGACCGTCTTTTTCTCATGCATGCTGAAGAAGCTCAGGAAGCGCCAGACGTCGTGTTGGGTAAGTTTTATGTTAATTCAGTACTTGCTAGAGTGTTGTTCGATTCTGGTGCATCGCATTCATTTGTCACTGAAGAATTTGCCTGCACTAGTAAGATTCAACCAACCAAACTGAACCATGTTATGATTTTTCAAATCCCCGATTCAACCACCAAAGCTAGGCAAATTTGCAAAGCCGTCCCTATCCGAATCCATGGCACAGATTTTTATGCTAATCTGATAGTACTCGGAACTAAAGGTTTGGAAGTAGTACTAGGAATGGATTGGATGTCCAAACATAAAGGATTAATTGACTATGCCAAGAAAGCCATAACCATGACCAGTATAGCCGGAATATCAGTCGAGCATGTATCTGAAACCTTACCTCATCAACTCAAGTGCAACAAGAGTATAGCCCAACCTACCATTGACCAAGTCCGGATAGTCTGTGAATACCCTGATGTATTTCCAGATGTTTTTCCCGGTATGCCCCTAGATCAGGATATCGAGTTTATCATTGAACTAATCCACGAAACAGGACCCATAGCCCAGAGACCCTATAGTATGAACCCGTCGGAACTAGCATAACTGAAGAAGCAACTAGATGCCATGTTGGAAATTGGATTGATTCAACCAAGTGCGTCACCATGGAGATCCTCTGTCTTGTTTGTGGACAAGAAAGATGGAGGTAACCATCTGTGTACGGATTATCGGAAGTTGAATGATGTCACTATCAATAACAAGTACCCATTGCCCAAGATAGAAGAGTTGTTTGATCAGTTAACCGGTGCCAAGGTGTTTTCTAAGATTGATCTTAGAACTGGCTATCATCAACTCAAGATTCGCGCAGAGGATATCCCCAAGACTACCTTTACCACCAGATATGGATTATACGAGTATATTGTCATGTCTTTTGGATTAACCAATGCCCCCGCTTATTTCATGAATCTCATGAATAAGATTTGTATGGACTTCCTGGATAAGTTTGTCGTTGTTTTCATCGACGACATTCTAATTTATTCCAAATCAGAAGAAGAACATGAGCTACACCTAAGGACCATTCTTGGAACCCTTAGAGAGCATCAGTTGTATGCCAAGTTTAGCAAATGTGAATTCTGGTAACAGGAGGTAGGATTCCTCGGCCACATTGTATCAGCCGTAGGAATTGCCGTTGACCCTGCAAGGGTGAAATATGTCGAAGATTGGCAAGCCCCAACCACTCAAACCCAAGTTCGTGCATTTCTCGGATTGGCGGGATATTACCGCAAGTTCGTAGAAGGATTCTCGAGTATCGCCAGACCCATGACCCAATTGCTGAAGAAGGACAAGAAGTTTGAATGGACGGACAAATGTGAAGCGAGTTTTCAAGAACTCAAGAGAAGATTGATTTCAGCCCCAATCTTAATCATGCCGGATATCACAAAGCCCTTTGACGTGTATTGTGATGCATCCAAGATCGGTCTCGGATGTGTGCTAATGCAAGAAGGCAAAGTTATATCTTATCTATCTCGACAACTGAAACAACATGAGAAAAATTACCCAACCCATGACCTCGAACTCGCAGCCGTAGTTCTAGCCCTCAAGACATGGAGGCATTACCTAATGGGAAATCGTTGTGAGATTTATTCAGATCACAAGAGCCCGAAGTATATATTCACTCAGAAGGAGCTGAATATGAGACAGAGAATATGGATTGAGATAATCAAGGATTACGACCTAGACATTCACTATCACCCTGGTAAAGCCAACATGGTAGCAGATGCCCTTAGCAGATTGCTGTGCTTCTTGAACTCCATGATTTTAAAGGAGCAACCAAGCTTGCACAAAGAGATGGAAGATTTTCGAATGAAATTAGTGAGTGAAGGATTTTTGGCTAGCATAGAACTTCAACCCACTTTGATCATCCAGATCAAGGAGGCGCAGAAAGGAAATGCTAGTATCGTCGGAATCAAGCGTCGTATCGGTACAGGCAAAGTACCCGGATTCACCGAAAACGAAGAAGGAGTTCTGCGGTACGAAGGACACCTTTGTGTACCAGCAGATTCTGAGTTGAAAGAATTAATTCTGAAGGAAGCTCATGATACACTTTATTCTATCCACCCCGGAGGAACAAAGATGTATCAAGATTTGAAAGAGCAATTTTGGTGGCATAAGATGAAGCGATAAATCGGAAGCTATATCGCCAAGTGTGATATATGTCAGCGAGTCAAGGCGGGACATCAAAGACCCGCTGGATTGTTGCAACCCTTGCATATTTCAGAATGTAAATGGGATTCCGTTGGAATGGACTTTATCACCGGATTGCCTACTTCTAGTAGGGGAAATGACTCTATCTGGTTCATAGTGGACAGATTGTCCAAAGTCGCTCATTTCTTACCCGTCAAGACCACATATCAGAGTTCGAAGCTAGCGGAGTTATACATCGCTAGAATCTTCAGTTTGCATGGAGTCCCCAAGAACATCGTATCGGATCGAGGAACTCAGTTTACCTCGAGATTCTGGAAGAAAGTCCAAGAAGGTTTAGGAACCCAACTAGATTTCAGCACAGCTTATCACCCTCAGACCGATGGACAAACGGAGCGAGTAAATCAAATACTCGAAGATATGCTGAGAGCATGTGTGTTAGAGTATGGATCTAAATGGGAAGACTGTATGCCTTTCGTAGAATTTTCATACAACAGCAGTTACCAAGCTAGTTTGCAAATGGCCCCATTCGAATTCATGTACGGAAGGAAGTGTCACACCCCTTTGAACTGGTCGGGAGTAGGAGAGAGTCAGATTTTTGGACCCGACATCCTACGAGAAGTAGAAGAGAAGGTTCACAAGATTCATGAGCACCTCAAGACCGCCCAGTCAAGACAGAAGAGTTACGCCAACAAGAGACGTAGAGACCTCGCCTTCAACATCGGAGATTTTGTGTATCTGAAAGTGTCGGCATTGAAGGAATGCAACGTTTCCAGCTCAGGGGAAAGTTCGCCCCCAGATATGTCGGACCCTTTAAGATTCTGAACCGTCCAGGAGAAGTGTCATATCAATTGGAACTGCCCGAAGAGATGTCAGCCATGCACCATATGTTCCATATCTCATTACTTCGCAAGTGCCTCGAAGTCCTAGAGAAGACGGAAGTGTTCAAGAATATCGATCATCGGACCATAAAGATCAACGATGACCATAGTGTTCAAGAAGAAGCTTTCAGAACTACCAGAACCCGAAGAATCAAGTTTCTCAAGATTCAATGGAGCAACCACACAGAAGAAGAAGCTACCTGGGAGCGCGAAGATCACTTCAGGACAGAGTTTCCCGATCTCTTCAAAGCCTAGGTAATCTTTTTCGTCCTTTTTCAAATCTCGGGACGAGATTTGTTTAAGGGGGGAAGGTTTGTAACATCCCAAAAATATTAAACTTGGATCATCAAACTCTAATCATCAAATTTAGGGTTAACAAAAACTTTTCTAATTAAAAATATGAAAGCATCCATATGTGTGTGTATTGAAATTTGGATTCTTTTGAATTGCCATGATTATGTGTTTATTTGCTTGTAAAATGATTCTTAGATGAAATAAACATCATCTAAACAATCCCCAAACTTTTCCCAAAGACAAACAAGTCAAAACAAACAAATTAAGTGAATGGTCATTTTGGCCAATTTAACTCCCATGCCTACTTTGGCTATCCCTAACTTTTAGAACTTAACAGAAACATGTATGGATCTTTCCACCCCTTGATAGTACTCATAACAAGGTACCAAGGCCCACTTTGTGATCATCCAGAAACATTCAAATGCTTAGTTTAAATGACAGTTTAAAATTGAATCTATCTCATATGGGAAGATCCCACTATTTCAAAAACCACTCAAACCAACTCAATTTTCAAAACCCAAGCATCCACAGATTCCCCAGTACATGCCTAGCACACCCACCAAAAATATTTTCAAAATTCAAAACTTAAGTTCATGCGGCCATTTAAATCTTTTCAAAAATCAAAACACTATGTTGAGCAGTGTTTTGGGCCTAACTTGTTCCCTCTCTGGACACCACTACCTTAGTAGATCGTCTAACAACCTTAACTAATCACTAGCACCATTGTAAGTTGGCCATTGTCATCAATGGTGAGAAGGCCGAGAGCACCCTTGCCACCCCATGGGTCGACAGCAAGATACGAGCAACACTAGCCTCGCTAACCTTGTCTGGGAGCTAGCTAGCACCCCACCGCCACTCCCTGTCCCAGCCGCGAGCGATGCCAGCCACTGGACCACACGCCCAGGCCATGCCAACCTTCTCTGCGACCATGCCGAGAGCGCGCCTGAGCATCACCCTCGACACACACCCACAGACCGCGCCGCCCTCACCGGGTGCATGCGTGACCACCAACACCCCAGCAACCCCGCAGACACGCCCGTACGCCACCGCGCGGACCACGCGCGCTGTGCGCCATCAAAACTTCCGTCGGACCAGCATAGAGCACCGCAGCGTTCCGACCGATCGGCATCGCCCCAAGCCTCGCCACCACGTCGTTGAGCTTCGCCAGGGAGCACAGCACCACCCCCTACCGTCGCCCACACCGTTAGCCCTCTGTGTCGTCGACCACGACGAGCTCAGCTTGCGCCCGTCGATCCACTCTCGCCACTATAAATAGAGGCATCCCCCGCTCGAATTCTTCACACCATTCTACTCCCCTCTCACCTAGAACCACCCCACCTCATTCCCGGGGCAAGGCGAGCAGCGCATCACCGGAATTTGACCGGAGCCCGCCGCTGCTGGAGAAGAAGAAAGCCGTCGATTGGAGCCGCCCAAGGAGAAGCTGCCGGTTCCAGTAGAATCGCCGTCGTCGACTTCGTCGTTCACCCCCATCGCCGACCCTCGCCTGAGCCCCGGTGAGCCTCCCACGACCCACACTGAGCCGCTAGGGTTCGAACTCGCCGGTGACTTGTTCATCGTTGACGACGATCCTCAGCCGTCGATCCTCATTCTAATCCAACGCACCACATAGCCCCGTATCGCTTCGCGTTTAAAGAGCCACTGACCGGTAGACCTGTCACCAAGGCCCTGCACATGAGTGACACCGGGCCGCCCGTTAACCTTTCCTTGCCAGATCGTTTGAATTTAGCTTTTTCCATTTTAATTCAAACATAGTTCTATACCTAGTTTCAAAAATCAACCCAGCTCGATTCAGTGAACCAAATTTCATGAAACCAATTTTTTTAGAGAGGTGTTGAAATGCTTAATCCAAGCCCGTTGGATTTAAATCATTTGAATCTGTAGATAAACCTTGGTAAAAATAACAAGTCAGAAGCTTTTCTGAATTCAAACATTTTTCAAATTTCAACCATAATAGCTTTTGAGTTGATTCCAACTCTCAAAAATCACATTTGATCATACCTTTCAGAATATATAAAAACATATGAGTTTATCTTACAAAAATAATGTTCAAGTAATAAAAGAATGCCACATAGGCATTTCTAGTCACTTTATTTAATTGAAATAAAAGGTTAAACCTTATTAAATTGTGACACCACTTTAAATCACATTCCCATGTACTGAAATATGTGGTGATGACATGTGTCAACATGATCCCATGTTTGAGTTGGAGAATATTAAATCTTAAGTAGTTTTTCAATGAGTAGAAATTACTTTTCTAAACAAATGAATAAATAAGACAAATTCTTTATTCTTGTGGTATTAGTGATGATGTTAGATCATCTATAGAACACTTTTGTGTGATGATGGAAAGTAGTTAAGTATTGTTTGGTGATTGTGTACCTCGTATTTATTCATAAACGCTAGTACCAACCAAGAATACGAGGAGGAAGGAGGATACTACGAAGAAGAAGCCGAGGAGAACTTCAACCACTGCTCTGCACAAGGCAAGCTGATGTTGATACCTATGCAAGCCTAATACTACTAGTTGATTGAGCAACCTAACACTTGCAAGATATTCTACTTTAGCAATCCTAATACTACTAGTTGATTTGGCAAGCTAGCACTTGCAATTATGAAAGTTAGATAACCTATGCCATGCACTAGGCATGCTTGGTTGGACACATCTGACGATACCCAATCCTAGTTTTACTTGCAAGCTTTATACTTTATTTCTTTATCAAAGCTTTCTCTTAGAGTTTACTTCAGTGAATTGTAGATTCTAGAAAGATAATTGAAGGTTGCATAAAGAGCATAAAATTTGGCCTAAGCTAGATAATCTTGGTGTCATCCTAAGGCATGAGATTGAACTCAATTAATCTCCCCTTAATTACCACCCCTCATTAGTACTTACCCCACTTGTAGATGCTAGATCAACATTATATGGGAATACGTGGTGAAAATGGTTATGAAAACCTTGGAATGATGAGTCATTCTACTGAAATGTTTTGACATGTGTTTCCGACCATAGATGATTTGGATGATGAAAATGTTGAGGCATGAGCCTTAGCCCTTTACAAAACTGATGGTTGTCTGGATGCGATACCATTCCAATTTTACCGTACAACCACAATACCCGAGAATTGGGTAGGGCTTGACTGGAAACTTATATACCTTAGTATGGGTTCCCTCACGGCCAAGGTCTGAGCTGAGGCTACCTTGTGAAGATTGTCCACCTGTGCAGTACCCAAGATGACAGTTGGTCATGGTTG
Source organism: Avena longiglumis (assembly GCA_030063025.1). Lineage (NCBI taxonomy): Eukaryota > Viridiplantae > Streptophyta > Magnoliopsida > Poales > Poaceae > Avena > Avena longiglumis. The sequence continues at coordinate 182,026,440 of CP125974.1, read as the reverse complement.
GGAGGCCAAACTCACAGGAGAGGTGCCTATACTAGGGCGTGTAATCGAAAGGTTAGGATTGATTATCCGCATACTGAGTATGGTGAATTCAGGATTTTTCCTGACGGATGTATTGAATGTTGTGGTGAAAGTGTACAATCTCTGCAGAGTGTTAAACTATTCGAATAGCCGCGTCCACGGTTATGGACAGTTGGAGTGGCCATACTGTTCCCCCGTCAGATGTTTTCAAAATGACTTGTGAAATGAATTGAGACTTTGACTTGACCACAACAGAGTTGTGATATGAAATACAAGTTCCCACTTAGGTGTTATAAAATTTCAACTAGCTTTTCTTACTTCTGAACTTAGTAGAGCTAAATCTGGCTTTTTACAAAATAACCCTAGAGCTTAGTGACCTACTACAAAAAACCCCTTCACTTGTTAGTATTAGTTTGCGAGTACTTAAAGAGTACTCATGGCGTTGTCCATGGCTATTCCCATGGCCAGACTATGAAGAGGAGTACCAGGATGATGGACCCCAGGAAGGTTACGACAACTAGGATCATCTCCCATCGTCAGCATTGCCTGTGACCCCGAAGATACAGCTTCGCCTACGCTATCGTTACTATTACGTTATTCCGCTGCTTGAATTGTATTAAGAAATGGATCATGAGATCCTTATTTGTGTAAGACCTTATGTATCGTTTGTAATGGATGAGGTACTGTGGTATCCAAATCTGTTATGTCTCGCAAAAATGGTAATCCTAGGATTGCGATGTATGGCATAACAGGCATCTAGGATTAAAAATCCGGGTGTTGACATCTGTACATGCTAGGCTCGCCAAGTAAGAACCTTAGTATTCACGTGTGTAACTGTCTTACACCCGAAATATGATCGTGGATCCAAGAACAACCGATCATCACATGATGTCTTGAAGCGACGAAACATAATCGGTGCATACTTAAGGAAAAACGCATTTTTATCTTGATATCTAAATGAGGGATCATCTTATTATGCTAAAAAAACGCCAAACAAGCAATATAAGATGCAACAAACATCTCATGTGAATAAGTGAAATGATATGGTTCTTGCACTTGATCTCCATCATGTGCATCATGGTATCATTGCCATCATACCTCTCTGTGTAAGGCCAAGGTCTATGGAACTTACATGTTGTGTGTGTTGTAAGAGTATCGACTTATACTTCTACTTACAATATCACCATATCATGACACTAGCCAAGAAACAATCTAAACTAGACGCCTCTAATTTATCCATTGCAAGTTTTACGTGGCTTAGGTCTTTCGAAGATAGAACCGTTCTTACCTACGAACATGAACCACAACAAGGATAACCAAATTGTTGACAACTCGTTGCAAATTAGATATTGACTATAGTAGGAGAGACAGACACCCGCTTTCCACTTATGCAAAACTAGTTGCATGTCAAGCGTGGAACATGTCTCATGTGCGAGGACATGTAAAGTTTGTCCGGGCCTCTTCATCCCACTATGCCACCAATATCCAAAGTACAACTAAGAAGCAATAAAATAATCATCATCGCCCACATACTCAAATGTGTACTACCCGTGCAAAGCATCTACGCATAGATCAGGCTCTGATACCACTATAGGGTTCGCAGCATAGAAAACAAAAAAATTCCTATGATGGGAACAACTATGTACCAAGATCTATCTACTAGATACAAACAACGGGCGGATGTATATTCGTAGAGAACATACCCTTGAAGACCAACAAAGCTTAACGAGTTAAACTCGTGGTTGATGTAGACGATCTCTTATCGATCTCAAGATCAAGAGGAAGTCCTTAGCACCGTAACTTAGCGGCGCATCCGTGCTCGCACACACGTCCGAGGCACCGAGCAACCTCCGCCTCCTCGCTCCAGCGATGCAGCGGAAGCACAACTCTTTCTTGCCTAAAATCCACCGGGAACATGTATCTCGCTAGTCCGAGACCATGGGGGATAAATACTAGAGGGGGAGAGAGATCCTTCACGAGGAGGTGTGAGTGAGAGAGAGGGAGGGGGCTCCTTTTATAGGGAGAGGGGGGCACCCAAGGGGCTATGTGCCCATCCATGGGGCTGCCCCCTCACCTCCGTTCATTCATGTAGGTGGACACTCCACTCACACGAATACCTTTCAATTCCCTCCACTCAAAAACCCACTCAAATTCCCATTAAATTTCCACCAAATTTAATACAAACTCTCATTAGATAGAACTCCTTTTATTTATTCAGAATTTTGTCAATTACTTTAATGACAAACATTCTCATATAACCCCTTGCTAGTATTTCATTTCACATGCAAAAACACTTTCTCCAATTTCACCCGAAAACCCATTTCGGTATCTAGTGAAATAAATTCCTACGCTTGTTATTCTTTCCGGCATGACACTTTTGCTCCAAATGGATGTCGGTGTCTCTTAAGTGTGTCACCCTACAGTTCGCGTATAATGCGGACATAATCGAGACCCCTCTCAGATCAATAATCAGAAGCGGGATCTGGAGACCCATACTGACTCTCACACATTTAGCGATGACTTTCTTGTGATCGTGAGAACCGTTTATGCTAGTATCTTAATCCCTTTGTTTCACGATAGATTACATGTCCGAGATTTGATCATCGGTATCTCCATACCTAGTTTGATCTCGTTGCTGACATGCACTCTTTTCTCGTTTCCGTGATATAACATTCTAGTGATCAAATCACTTGCTTGCAAGCTAGTCAATGTGATATCACCGAGAGGGCCCAGAGCATATCTATCCGTCATCGGGATGAACAAATTCCACTCTCGATCCATGGGCCTCAATATAACACTTTAGTAGTTCTGAACCCATCTTTATAATCACCCTGTTACGGTGTGACGTTTGATGTTATCAAGAAACTCTTCCGGTGTTAGTGATTAACATGATCTCATTGTCTAAGGATTAGGATCACTTCGTAAGTTGTTATAGCAATATAAACTCAATGAATTTGATCGTAATGCTATACTTTGGATGAATGTTCATCACATCATTACACTAATGTTGTGACCTCGTTATTAACAACATCCAATACCCATGATCAGTAAACCTTGATCATCTTTTTAATCAACGAGCTAGTTTGTGAGAGAGGCATAACTAGGAACTTTCTGTTTGTTTATTAAACACATATGTATTAACGTTTCTGTATTAATACAATTATAGCATGTAAAATAAACATTTATCATAAACAAGGAATACGATAATAACCACTTTATTATTGCCTCTCGGGCATATTTTCAAATTCAACATGCTACCACCATATTTTCAAAAATATCAGACCACCTTACATGGATAATATCCTAACAGGGGGATCTCAAACCTTTTCGTCCATCCCTAGTGAAAAAGACAAATTTCTACTAAATCGGTAGAAAGTGAGTCAAATATGAACTATAGGTACATGATCTAATGCTTATGATTTTTTTCAAAAATCATTTATAGGTTGACAATATGCTATTTCATTATAGATCCACTTCAAATTTAGCGAGGCTCAGCTCCGAGCTAAGAATCTTCATGCCTGTCGTTTTAGACGGGAAAATAAAATTATGGCTAGCATCATGGCATAGTTTGTGATAAGTTGATATGGATATCATATTTGGATTCCTCTCATTTTTCTGATCAATTTTGACATATTATTTGTCGAATTCAGATTTCCAGATTTAAAGATATTAATTATTCCATATTAAATAGAAAAATACAAAAAAATAAAATCATTATATTTTTATTTGAATTCAATAATATTTTACTTATCCATTGTTGTTTACTTGAATAATTTTTTGTAATTTTAAAAAATAAAAACATGTGACATGATGATATAAGAGTTAATAGGATTGATATCATAGTATTGACAACAAGGTATAAATTTGCTTCGCGAAAACTGATTCTAAAAGGAACAGATAAGTTAAGGGTGTTGGGTGGAGCAGTGAGAATGGGTGACTGGCCTGAAAGTTTGACCAAGTGAGAGATTAACGAGTCAAAAATTTCAAATATTAAAAAAATTGAAAAAGAAATTTGAATTTTCTTTTTGAAATTATTTTACCACCGGCCGTTAGGCTATGCCGATGGAGACTATGCCGATGGCTGTCCTCAGCGTACCCTACGCCGACAGCTTTTGGATACGTCGAGAGATTTTCTGGCTACGCTGAGGAGGATCTTTGCCGATAGAGCTACGTCGACTATGGAGGACAATATAGCTTACGACTTATGCCGACGATTTTTTGCCATCGGTCTACGGTGCGATTCCTGCAGTGCTTGTTGTCTTAAGTTTCCATATTCTGGTCAATAGGGATTCATATAGTGCATAGTGACATGTCATCCGGCCTATGGTTTTTTCTTTTGCAAGTATCTGTTACGTACTCCCTCCGTCTCGAACTAATTGTCTAAGATTTGTTACATATGAATGTATCCAGTTATAAAATATGTCTAGATATATATCAGTATGTAGACAAACCCGAGATAGATAATTTAAGACGAATTAGATGTGTTCGATTAGAAATTTCACATTAGAACTGCAATTAGATGTTCTTTCTTCTAAAATTTCTTCTTTTCCAAAGGAAATCTCTCTCTAATAAAGAAAGGAAAGCCACTTGATTCATCACCAAATTTGACGAGGTGGGGGAGCGAAGGCCAAAGGAGGCCCCGGTACGCCCGAAAGGCCATGAGTTCCACGCCGATGCTCTCGCGGCGGTGCTCATTCATGCATGCTGCCTCCCATGATAATGGTGGAGTCTGCTCGGTCGGCCTGAAGGAACTGAAGAAGCTTCCACGCGGCATGTTTTGCCCGAGTTAGCACTGTTTTCACCCATGACAACCGTCCACGTGGAACGCACTTGGTCACCAACCTTCCCTTGCAGTCTCTCCCCTCCCTATAAATACATGCCCGAGCTGCCCACATTCTCATCGCAAAAACACACACGTACTACGTACAGACCCAAATACTCCTCACTCACTCGGACGTACGTGAACACTAGCTACGTATCCTGTCGATTTTGTTAACTCTGTATAAGTAGGGATTTGAAGTTCAAACTTCGTCTGCAGCTAGCCCATCACGCCATGGGTTCCTCGAAAGCAATCTTGATCGCGTTCGTGCTCCTCTTGGCAGCGTCGCCGTGCGTGGTGAGAGCTAGGATGGCGCCACGCGACCATGCTGCCCCTGCGACGACGACCACGTCATCGTCTCAAGCTTCTCTACAAGGAGTACCGCTCAGCATGGCTCCGCCGATGCCGCCACCGTCGTCGATGCCAGTGGGCAACAAGCCAGATATTGGCGTCGCCAAGCGTTGGGGGACGACGGCTCAGCTTGACGGGTCTGTGCCGAGCCCGGGCATAGGCCATCCTTAACTAACTTGATGATATACACGCCTGCCGTATACGCCGAAGATATATAGATATAACTTTGAAAGGTGTAGAGATGATTGTAGTCCGAGAACAAAATGTATTACTATGTTTTTATCTATGTAGTTCTTTCGTGTGATATGAACTTGGTACGTTGGTAATTCCTGACACATGTTTTCATCAACAAATAACTCACGAGGAGTTTGAATGTATACTAGTTATTTCAGTTAGTTTCGTACCTGATTCGTTTTCTATGTTTAATGGCATGTCATGTGTTATGAATGTTGGACCAAAGCTCATACAAACATTTTCTCGATAAATTTTGGGACGACCCGTTAAATGTAAGACTAGTACTTTCATGATACGCCTTGTGGCAAGTACACATTTGGTCGATTTGTCATGCTTGGGGCGTATCGCACGCGTTTAGACAGGCAAATCGATTATGGTTGTTGTACACCGCACACCACCGCTTAGACTGAACATGCAGATCGGTCATGTTTGGTGTAAGCCACACGCCGCTTAGGCCTTCCACAACATTATAATGTGCTCCTATGCCGAGAGGTGAACCGAGCCCCTTCTTTGTTCCATGGCGGAACCTAGGGTTTTAATTTGACTTGGTGCTTCTCTCTAGCCACCATCTAGATCCCTCCCGTTTGTGGCCTCCGATTTGGTGAGGGTGTAGTAGTTAGACTCATATCGACTTTTGAGGGTACAAATCTTAGGGTTTTTCGACTGTCTGTGTGCCTCGCTGACATCCATGTTCTTGGTCGAGATCGGCGAGGCGGTAATAACTAGTGAACTTGGCAAAATATATTTTCTTGAGATACTTCTTTGCTGTAACAGTTCATCACTCCATCGTCTATCTAAGAGAAGACCTTGAGTTAAGTGTAGGGGTTCACCGGTTCTGTCTTCTCTCTGGAGAAATGGATCTAGAGTTAGAAGAGTGACCAAAAACTCATCACATGGGAGGTGGAGAAGGGCCTAAATTTTTGCGTGGCAGCGCTGCTGCCACCATTGTGGGATATTTTTCTGGTTGGCAAGCTTCAAAGAGGAAAGGGTGCTCGCATTTGTTCCACTCTCATAGCGGCGATGTCCTTTCATGGAGAGACGAAATGTCGCATGCCTATGTGAGATCAGTGGTGACTTCACCAATATCAAGATTTAACAACTCGGTTTTCCGGAGGTAATCATAAAGGTGGGATGTGTGTGTGCGCGCGCCCGTACATAGGGTGAGTGGCGTTGGGAGGGTGTGCGTCGGAAGAGCCCTAATAGGACGTTACTCAAGACTAGCACACTGCCCGTGCTTCGCTACGGTCTACCAAACCACTATGATAACATTACAAAATTAATTTGACTTGGTGCTTGTCGATCAAGGTGTCTGCTTCTAAAATTCAGCTCGTGTTATTGTAAATGCTATTCTTTATGCTGTAAAGCTCGAACTACTTAATGAACTTCACCTTTGTAAATTTCAGAGTTATACCAAAAATAAATAAAAAGTAAAAGAGCTGAGTCTGAAAAGATGTTTGTGATTGTAGTACCGAGTGTTAGACCATGCAATGAACAATGGAAACGGTTTTGTATTCAATTAGAAAGAGCTATGAGAAAACATCCGCACACCCATGATTCAGTGAGAGTTCAGAGTACACTGAAGAAAATCATCTTTAGAACTCGGAATACATGCTTTTGATTCACTGCTTGAGATTTACCTAGCTAGGAAACTACCTGAAGCAAAAAAGCAAGCGAACTGACGATGATCATGACTGGCAATCGATCACAAACTTAGTCGAGTAATTGGATGTCGTCGTACGCGGGCGCGCGCCAGAGATGTCATCTGCATGGAAATCAATTTTAATAAAATATCATTAAAAATCACTGGATTTCAGCAATTTTAATAGACACCGATATAATGATCTTTCGGTCAAATAATTTCAGATCTTCCCATACAACACAAGAGTTCAGATAAATTAAATAATATCAGCGCAGGCTCGTGTTCCTTCCGTGAACGGTAGAGCTGAGAAGGTGAAAGATTAATTAAATAATTTTGTTAAATCGCCAAACAAAACGGTGATGACTTAAGTATTATTCTTGCTTCCGCTTTTCTGAAAATAAAGCATCAATATTAGCAGTCCTCCAGCAGGTAGAGATAGGTGCGCACCGGTGCCAACTGAATATCTGATCGCTACTCGTAGAAGCTGGACGTCTTGAAGTCGGCGACAAGAGAAGAGCAAAACAGCAGCGTTGTCGATCTCATATGGGAATTTGCTATCGGTGAGGATGACTCACCTGCTTTTACACCATCAAATCCATACCAACGGTGAGCGATCAAACTTGAAACTGGAAGTAAAGAACTGAGGACGGAGGGTTATACGGGGACCATGCCCCAGCATCCGCACCGAGTGCGCCAGGCCTCGTTTGAGCTCTCCTTATGCGTCTGCCCTCTGTTGCTCACCGCTTTGACTCCCTAGTCTCCCCTGGATCTTTTGCAGCCACCCCCTTGTTTTTCCCTTTTCAAAAGCAATCGGCTCCTCCCTCTTTCTCTGTTGCTCTCCTGATCGAACCCCGCAGAGCCCCCATCGCGACGGCCGGCCGCCTCTCCTTCCCGGCCTGCGCGTGCCGCCCCGTTTCTTGCTTCTCCGGCCACCTCCCTGCAGCGCCGCCATCATGCACAGCTCGCCCGCTCCTTGTCATCCCTGGGGCGCCGCCGCCTCCCCGTTCTATAGCCATGGGCGGGGTCACGCGGAGGAGGATCAGGGTCGGAGGGGAGGGCTCTCACCAGCGTGAGTCAGGGGAGGGGAGGAGCACCGGTGGCTGGACACCGGCCGACGGGGCAGGAAGAAGGGGCGGAGGGATCGGGAGGATGAGGCAGACGCGACAGGAAGAAGGGGCGAAGGGATCGGGGGTTGACTTCTGTTCTTCACTTCACGGTGGCAGGCAATATAATATCCTCAAACAGCCAAGGGCAAAATCGTCCAGAAAAAATCGGAACCAAATTTTAGGACGGACGAACCTACCTCTACTAAATTAGTATATATATATATAATACTCCCTCCTTTTCAAAATATAAGATGTTTTAGGTTTGTGAAGAAAACGAATCTAGACTTTTTTTAGTGTGTAGATTCATCCCAAAATTGAGTTAACCTATATACTAAAACAAGTCTAAATTCATTTTCTTCATAAACCTAAAACATCTTATATTTTAAAACGGAGGGAGTAGATCTCAACCCGGCAAACGTAATTTAACTTTCTGGACAGCAAACCTAGTGCATAATCATGCACAGAGGGAATTACTTAGATCGGTTTTGGTTTGAAAAACCGATCTAGGCCAAAACGCCAATGTGATCAGCAACACGTCAAAGAGAGCAAAGACACTCGCAAAGCGACGCCGACGTACAGATACATACGGGCGAACGTGTACGTGTCTTGGTGTGGAACTGCTAGCTAGCTCTCCTGTGCCCTTTTTTTTGTTGACCTGAGCTCTCCTGTGCACTTTGTGGCGCGCATCACATTGTACCGTCAAAATTCCCCATCACATCGATCGGTAGCACAGGTGTTCGTGGACTCGAGCCTGCTCACCGAAATGGAGCACGCACGCGCCGCCGTTGCGCTGAACGGGGAGCAGTGGGCGGTCTACTTGGGCAGAAAAAGTGCATCCATGAGTTGGATGCTGGCGCGGCGGCGGCAGGGCCGGCCCTAAGATGTCAGGGGCCCGGTGCAAGGAAAATAATGGGGCCCTATATAGACAAATAATTATAAACTTTCTTTACTTGTAGTAGCAATTTATATTTTTCTGCACAAATATATAGCAATTTATATATTCAACACGACTCTCTCTAAATTTTAAATAGACACATAACATTTACAAGCATAATTTCTCTAAATTTTCAATAGACATATTACATAGCAAATTTTTCATTTGTCAATTTTCATAACCAAGGTGACATAAGGCACACGAGTGGAACACAAACACCACATAATTAAGACATGATATTTTTTTTTGCACGGGAAGACATGATATTATTATAGTTGAAACAAAAGCACCACGAGCAGAGATGAACCTTGATTGCTTCTGGGCTGCCACTTGCGGGCAACTTGCCCTTGAATGTCATGTTGGTTCCTCGCACCGGGCGTCCTCCCCTATTATCTCTATATTTGGTCCCTTCTTCCACCTTTTTGTCTTTCTCAAATCAAGTTTACGGGGAATGAAGGAGAAACAGATTGAATCTTATCTATTGGCTATTCTAGATCGAGGAGGATTTTTGCTGGAAAACAACAGATCAGGATCTTCTCCTCTGTTTATTACTCCCTCCGTTTTAAAATATAAGATGTTTTAGGTTTGTGAAGAAAATGAATCTAGACTTGTTTTAGTGTGTAAATTCATCCCAAAGTTGAGTGAATCTATAAACTAAAACAAGTCTAGATTCAATTTCTTCACAAATCTAAAACATCTTATATTTTAAAACGGAGGGAGTACTTAAAAACGCCTAAAAACCTTAATGGGAGAACAACACCCATTGTCAGCGGTGGGAAGAACAAAGGAGGTGAGAGGAGAAGTCGAGGTAAGATAAATAGACGATGCGACCAGTTAGACAACCTGGACTGGAATCGATACGGACCTTGGTCCTATTTTTTTATCGTTAATAATGAGCATGCACGTGTGTACCTGGGCTGCTAGTAATTGGGCTGATTCAGTAATTTTCTCTAAGCTAATCAGCATGCACGTCCGTAACTGGCTGGGGCCCCTAGCAGCTCGGGGCCCTGTGCGGTTGCACTTGATGCACCGGCTCAGGGCCGGCCCTGGGCGGCGGCGGCCGTAGTGGGGGTCGGGACACGCGGTGGTTCGCTCGGGCGCACGAGCCCCACGCGGCACGTCGTGGTAGGCTCTGCAGGTTCTTCGAACCGGTCAAGTAGAAGACCGAAAGCACATGAGGAATCGACAGCTCGTCTGCCTAGCGTCGTCACAGCACCGTCCGTTCCTTCTGACGAGTTAATTTTGTGTCCTGGTATAATAATCATACAAACATCGATCATACTACTACTGATATTAGACATTTTAGAGTACTTGTACGTGCAATACACTTTAGTTTCTCGCTGGCAATGTAGATTTTCATCTCCGCAATCGGATGGGAAACTCAATTCGCTAACTCGCGAATGTAGCCCTGACGTCGCTTCATCCAACAAGGACGGCGCGCACTGATACTTGAAGAAGGCCTCTGATGCACACGCACGCAGCCATTGGTCGGGCGCACGAGGGAAGAAGCTTCCACGCGGCACGCTGTGGCAGCTTCAGCCGCCCAGCAAGCGCTAGTCACTCCAGACTCCAGTCCCATCAAATTGGTTGGAACGAACCAGTCGACTGAAACAGAATTATTTGAGGCAGACCAAAACACTTGCATCAACAGACTAATACCGCCCCACGTGGAACCGACAGTACGTTCCGTGGGTAGCTGCTTTATTTCTCCCGGACAGAAGAAACTTTACTTGCTTGGAGCTTGCCAAGCTAAAGTTAACTTCGGTAGTGGCCTGTGTGTGCCACTCTTATTTGACGTGGTCACAAGCTTGTCACTCTCCCAATCATGTCATTCTAAATCAGGCACAGGTTCAACGATGTACATAGCACCAGCATACAGGAAGTGCATATATGAAACAAATGACACGCGCTACACCAGGGGGCACTTTCTTTTGCCAATAGCCACACGGCAGGAGAGCTACACGTGTCGACAAAGGTGTCAGAAAAATGGATGAGCTCCACCTTGGCGCCCTTGGAGTTACCCGAACTCCCCGCCAACAGAGACATTGGTTGGCATCGGCGGAGATGGTACCACTACCACTGTGTGAAACCCCTGAGAACGGTGTTTCCTTTGTTATGAGATCATGCCTTAGAGATCTAGGTGTATGCTTTGGGTCGTTTTTGCAAAAATGTCGTGGGCGCTTTAGAATATTCGTAATAAGGGGGTAAGTTTATTTCTTTTGCCACTGATGGCTTATATAAATGTGTTATGTATCTGTAGCAATGGGCGCTTCTTTGCCGGGCGCCGGAGAGGGACGCCTTCTCTTCCCTCATTGAAGCCATCAAAAACAAGATTGCCGCTCTACAGGGAGCCTTTGCGTGAGGAGTAGTTGGACTCGCTCGACGCTGGATGCTGGCAATTTTCGCATCTGGGTGCTGCCCTCCTCCTTGGTGGCTTTTCCTCCTAGCGTGTGTGTCTCCCTTCTGTTTTTCTACCTGTGTGCCGTGGTGACGACGGATTGTTCTGTGTTTCTATGAACTTTTACCTTATGTGGTCTCTGGCGTAGCTAGTTTCTGGTTGGTTCTTTGTGTTGTAAACTCTTTGGTCCTTTGGGGATTTATTTATAAAGCTAGGCCACGTGTCTTTTATCTAAAAAAAATTGACCTATGTCTGGAGAGGCAATTACTTGGTTTCTAAAGCTTATACCTAGGTACATAGGGAGATGGTTGTGCCCCCAATACTTTATCCGGCTTTGGAGCTCTTGCTGCCATATGAGGCAAAACGTTTTCTTTGGTTACTTTCTACATAATACTCAACACTAGGGAACTGCTACGGAGGAAAAACTTTCACTTGCCTAAGTACTCTTGTGTTATGTATGTGAACTGTCATTTGACGACAAATCCCTAGTGATCTATGCTTAGAGGAAGATGATCTTTATGCCTAAGTTTGTTTAGTCTGCCTAGCTCTTCAATTCACGCTAACCGATACAGGATATAGATTGTCTTGCGGAAAAAAAGCTGAAGGTAGCACCTACGCCGGAAAGACAATAATTTGCAAGAGGGCATGGCTTAGGAGTTGGATGTGAAATCACTATTGTTAGTGCTAGTCATTTTCTACTGTTTTGATGTGTGACAGTGGTTGTGATATGTTGATGAAGGTCGTGTATATTTTTTGAGGTGGTCTAGTATCCCCTCTATTAGTTGGAACTTGATGAAAATGGATGTCAGATCTGTAATAAATCTTCTAATGATGAACTTATGATGCATTACGAGGTATTGTTGGTTAACTCGTGGTGCATCAGTAATTAGGTTAAGTGTTAGTTTCAGTGGTACTGCCTAGTACAACTTTATTTTTTCGATAAAAGGAATATATTTATACCGTGAAGATACCAATTACATCCAGCCTGAAAGTGCATGTGTGTCCCATATATGGTTTTTGTAATTAATGATAATATATATGGACTAATGTTTGCATTGAGTTACATTATAGAAAATGTTCATTGGCATCGCTTGGACCATGTGTTGACTTCAAGGTTGAAGGATGAAGAAATGAAAAGAATAAGTAATGTCCAAGGAGATATTCAAGGTGTTGTGAGCATTGACCATATTGGAATCATGTTGAAGAAAGAAGATGATTCAAGGTTGATCAAGACGAAGTGTAAAGAGTTGATTTTAGATGGATCAACACTCAAAGAAGAATTTAAGTTCAAGTTTAAGATGATCCAACTCGAGAAGATCATGGATATATGAAGACGGGTACAGAGAAGAGGTTCCCCCATGGGAGTATGGGGAGGAATTGGCAAATCTTCATCAAGCGAGCGCGAGAAAGAGCAATCACAAAAGGTGTTCCATCTTGAGAAGGACAAGATCGCATTCATCATCAAGTGGTATGCACAAGGCAAAGGTATGATCTTGATAGGTTTTCTCTTTTGTCGGTCTCATGGCATTAATTAGGAGATCTGGTTTAGGATAAATAGTCATAATAGCAAGAGGGGATCTCGAGTGAGTAACTCGTTGATATCTTTCAGAGAAAGCTCAAAACTTTGCATTAATAGCATCATCTTTCTTGGTTGTTATTTGGATCTTATCCATGTGAGGTTCAAGTTCAAGAGCTTGTGGTTATCTTCACAACAATATCTAGTTCATCAAAAACGGATTTGCCTTGTATATCATATTACATTTTTTATCATGGAGGTTTTACCGGCTCCTCACCTTGGGAGGTGTCTCATATATTTCTACTTGGATTCTACACGTCATTATCTTTCAAATGAAATTGGTTTCTGATACGTCGGAAACGTATCTATAATTTTTGATGTCCCATGCTTGTTTAGTATCTACTTTGCTTTGCTTTGTCCATACTTTGAGGTCCTTTTCATATGTTTTTTGGTACTAACCTATTAAAAAGTTTCTACAGTGCTAGTTGCCTGTTTCCTGCTGTTTTTGGTTCCAGAACAGCTAGTAAGGAAATATTCTCGGAATTGGACGGGACAAAAGACAAAGTCAATATTTCACCAAGGAGAACACGAAGTCCAAAGGAGAGACGGAGGGGCACCACAGGGCGGCCACACCGCCCCCAGGCGCGGCCTAGGGTGGGCTCACGCCTGGGCAGGGTGTGGGCCCCTGGCCGCCCTCGTGCCTCGCCTCTTTGCCTATAAGAAGCCCCCAATGCCAAAACCCTAAGCACCCAATCAATATTCCACGAAACCGTCTGTAGCCTCCACCACCATCGTCCCTAGATCGGGGGATCTAAAGCTCTTCCCGGCACCCTGCCGGAGGGGAGATCATCCCGGAGGCCTTCTTCTTCATCATGCCAGCCTCCGGTATGAAGCATGAGTAGTTCCACCTTGGACTACAGATCCATGTAGTAACTAGATGGTTATATCTCCTCCGTGTGCTTTCATGTCTAGATCTTGTGAGCTCCGTTCATGATCAAGATCTAATCTATTTCTAATCATGCATGTTGTGTTTGCGGGGATCTGATGGATATTGAGATTAATATGTCAGATTGATTAATGGTTTTGTCTTATTGATTCTATCATGTCTGTGTTGTCTGAGATCTTGCATGCTCTTCGTTGTTAGTAGCTATCTTGGCCAAGTAGTTGCTAGTGACCCCAAGAGGGGGTATTTATGCTCGATAGTGGGTTCATGCCTCTACTTAATCAAGGGAAGTGACATAAATCTCTACGGTTGTAGATGTGATGTTTCCACTAGGGAGAAAACAACGGCCTCTTGTTCATGGAACAAGTGGATTGTTTATCTTACACACTTTGCTTAAAGAAGTTGTCTGTTGCTTGCAACTTAATACTGGAGGGAGTTCGGATGATAACCCAAAGGTGGACTTCTAGTCATAGATGCAGTTGGATAGCGGTCTATGTATATTGTTGTATTGTCCAATCGAATCTCATAGGATCTTTATGTCTAGTATTGCATTGTTATGCCTTGCTCAGTCCTGTCAATTGCCCTGCTGTAATTTGTTTACCTAGCATGCCATGTTTGTTTATCTAAGGAGAACACCTCTAGTGAACTATGGACCCCGGTCCAATCTTTACCATTGATACATCTTCCACTGTTATTGTTTAATTGCTGCAAACCATCATCACCTTCCACACCATACAATTAATCCTTTGTTACAACAACCGGTGAGATTGACAACCTCACTGCTAGTTGGGGCAAAGTCTTGAGTTTGTGTTGTGCAGGTTTCCACGTTGCTTGCAACACCTTTGAGACATTTCCTTTCTCCTATTGGTTCGGTAACCTCGGTTTCTTACTGAAGGAAAACTTGCTGATTTGCTGCATCATACCTTGATTTTGGGGTTTCCCAACGGGGCGTCAACACGCAACAAGACTTTTCTGGCACCATTGTCGGGGAGGCTAAGGACGTCTTCACAAGGGAAGTCCTCCTCAACCTTTCTCTTTTCTTTGTTTTTAGTTTGCTTAGTTTCTTTTGCTTGGTTTTGTTTACCTTTTTTTATCAAAAACTCCAAAAAAAATTAGTTTAGTTTGGGTTGCTTTCTCTTAACAAAAACACAAAAAAATTAGGTCCTGCTCTAGTTGCCACCTTGCTCTAGCTCACCATGTTGATCCCCAAGTTCACCCTGAAAGACCTTTCAATAGGTAGTGGCTCCATAATTGGGAAAGAAAATATTGAACAATTCTTTAATCATGTTAGCAAGCATGAGGATATTGAGGATAGATCTATAGCAGAACTTGCTCCTAATTATGAGATTGCTGCAGCTTCTTTAGTTCATATGTTGGAAGCTAGGTTTGTTAGACTTAACCCCATGATGCAAATTTTGTTCCTAAAACTAAAAAAAGAAAACAATGCTGAAAAGAGAGAATTTATTCTTGAAACTTTACTAAAAGAGTTCCATGATGTTGCTAAGGAAGCCAAAAAGGTCTTTGAGCATTTTAATATGCTAGGATCATGTGTAGATGTTGTGGGTACTTAAGATAAAACCAAGCCTAGAGAGGAATTTAAGATACCCATACCCTTTAAGCTTGTTGGAATGCATGAAGCCTTTGAAAAGAATTTTGATTGGATTGTTCCTAAAAATCCTTTTTATGAAAGTAGTAAACCAAAGAGAGATGAGAAGGGATCCTCCAAAACTCATTTGGATGAGATACCTTTCATAGTTGAAGACTTTGCAAGTATTGATCTTAACTCTTAATTTGAAAATACTTGATTTCTTGCTTCTTGTGCCTAACTTAAAGGCGTTAAAGAAAAGTACTTGTTGGGAGATAACCCAAGAGTTTCCTTGAGTCTTGGAAGTTATTACTTCAGTAGTGACCTCTCCTTATCCTTTTTGTTTAATTTTTGTGCCAAGAATGACCTCTAATAAGAGGGAAGTAAGATTTGTGGAGTTGCTGTCCCAAAACAGATTTCTTTCCTCCACCATAAAAATTCGTGAGGAGTCTCTGTAAGTAGGATTGAGCTGAAAATTTACGAATAAATCCCCCAGTATGTTAGATAACTTTCTTTAGTTCAACACTTGTTTATTTGAGCAACATAATATTTTCTAAAAAATCGGTTTCTACCTACTGGTCTGTTTTGACAGATTTCTGCCATTATTTGCATTTGCTTCTTATTGATTCCTTTTTGGGTTCTTTTTGGGAAATTGAACTTTTTGAAGGAGTTACTATAGTAGCTTGTGTTTTTAGTGAAAAGTTTTGTTGTTCTAAAGCTAAACCCAAGGGTCTATTATCTTTTGAATACACTAATGTTGCTAATGAAGATTGTGTGAAGTTTTGTATGAAGGAAAAATTTTAGGTGTAGAGAGAGAATGATGTAATGAGATGAAGAATGGACAAAAGCTCAATCTTGGGGATGCCACCCCGGTGTCACCACAAGAAATATCCAAGAGGTACTGATGTCTACGCACTTCTATTCTTGTAGACGGTTGTTGGGCCTCCAAGTGTAGAGGTTTGTAGGACAGCAGCAAGTTTCCCTTAAATGGATTACCCAAGGTTTATCGAACTCAGGGAGGAAGTGGTCAAAGATATTCCCTCCCAAGCAACCCTGCAATCAAGATACAAGAAGTATCTTGTGTCCCCAACACACCCAATACACTTGTCAGGTGTATATGTGCACTAGTTCGGCGAAGAGATACAAGTGGTAACGGTGCCAGAAAATAGCTTGACGGTGAGGTAAATACTAAAGCAAGCAAACATGCAATAGATCTAGATGCAAATGGTGTTTAAATGTTTAGAAACAATGCCTAGGGATTATACTTTCACTAGTGAAGACTCTCTCATATAAATATATTCTCTTCATGATACTACTCTTAACTACTCCCCGGTTGGACACTCTAATGCACGGTAGGGCCTTCCCCAATCTAGATAACCCCACACTGTCACCTTGAGCGCTAGATGGTTCCAACAAACACCACAATTTCATAGAGACATCCAACTCCAAATATAACTCAAAACAAATATTCAATCTAGCCAAAGTGCCACACATGATATGCCTGCTGTCACTTTCACACACGTGGGGAAAAGCATAGATCTATTAAAGCACAAATAGTATTTATGTAGACTCAAACCTAAGTGCCACCATGGCATGCACGCTGTCACTTTCACACACATGGGGAGAGCAGAGATCTAATGAAGCACTTGAGTACCAAGGTAGATCTACTTGATTACAAAGCTCATGACCACAACAATATCATGCATAGAGAGAGAGTTGAACACCTAGCTACCAGTAGAGCCCTTAGCCTCGAGGAAGAACTACTCCCTACTCATCATGGGAATCAGCAACGGTGATGAAGATGGCGATGGAGATCAATGGAGATGTCTTCGGGGGCACTTCCTCGTCCCGGCAGGGTGCCGGAACAGAGACTTTCTGTCCCCCGAATCTCCCTTTCGGTGACGGTGGCATTACGGAGGTTTCCGTGGATTTCTTCTGGATTGGCTAGGGTTTTTGGGTCGGAGGCTTCTTAGAGGCGAAGGGGGAGGCCGAGGCGGCGGCCAGGGGCCCCACACCCCTCCCAGGTGTGGGGTAGGGACCACCCGCGCCTAAGGTGGGTCTGGCCCCCCTGGCTGGTCTCTCCGGCTCCCCTCTGAACTTCTTGTTCCCCACGAAAAGTAATTGACTTTCACGTTTGTCCCGTCCAATTCCGAGAATATTTATTTACTAACTTTTCTGAAACCAAAAATAGCAGAAACAGGCATCTGGCACTGTTGCAACTTGTTAGTAGGTTACTACCAGAAAACATGTAAAAAGCACCTCAAAGTGTAGACAAAGCAAAGCAAAGTAGATACAAAACAAGCATGGAGCATCAAACATTATAGATACGTTTCTGATGTATCAAGCATCCCCAAGCTTAACTCCTGCTCATCCTTGAGTAGGTAAGTGATAACAAGAATAATTTTTGAGGTGACATGCACCCTCACAATAAAGATCAAACCATTTTCAAGCATAGAAAGCTAGGATCAAAGATCTCTAAACATGAGCATGAAAGATGGAGTTATAACAATAGGACAAAGTAACTATGCATGCAACATGACAAGTTACAAACAAAGATCATGAGTAACATGCATTGAAAAACGTTTGTTTGTTTCACATATAGAAAACATAGCATAGTGGCAATCAACTTGTCCCTCATAGAGTATCAAATAGATGCATAGGACACCTTCAAAGTTCACAAGGGTGACTAGAAACAAGTAGAACAAGAACAAGTAATATCACAATATGCGTCAATTAATAAGCTTTGGAACACTGCACACAGAATGACAACTATGCTCTCTTAATGGTGCCTAAAGGTAGAAGGTGGAGACTCAATAATGGTGGAAGAAAGGCCTTTTTGTAAAGGAAGCAGGGATTACAAGTTTCAAAAAGAGCTTCCAAAAATTATGGTACTTGTTAGATTTCAGCCCTCATTGCCCCTATCATAAGAATCTTGAAATGATTAAGGTTAAAGTGACAAAGATGGAGTATATGCTTGACGAAGTATAAGTTGGCAATCTCAAGTCCCTTGAATACGAGGGCCACACCTCATGCTACTCAACTTCAGTCACCTGTAAGTTCTTGTCATTGTAAGTATTTGCATATCATAAAGAACCGCCAACGAGGTACCCCTTGCACATGGTACAGGAGCTTTCCCATAACCAAAATGACAAGGCAAGAAGACAATGAGCATCTCAGCAATCTTCTTATTTACCATGGGAATATGGTGCTTTTTTTTATCTCTTTCCTCTTTTCTCAATGTGTTTGTTTTTTATAAGAAGAATGCTTCATAGATGTCACTATGGTGATGCTGCAAGTTTTCACCATGATTAGGCATGGTTTAGGCTAGCGGCCCAGGAGTTTCTCTAACACAAAATACAAACTCCATGGACTTAAAAGTTCCCTCTTTATTTCACGCCAGTGACATCCATAGACAAAAGAGCATGATATCAACTGAGTACAAAGTACAAGTGCAATGTTGAAAACGTTCCCCATGACAGCATGGTTCTGCTAATTCCAACGTATAAGTGCAAGAATATACAACATAGAAGACACAATGGTTCAAGTTTATTAGGTGCAAAGAATACAAAGTGTGCCATCAAGTTTGTGAGGGCTTTAATCACTAAGTTTCCACATAACAAAATAGTTTTTAATTGGAATATAGCTGAAAATAAGAATATACTTTGGAATGGTGTAACATACCATGCATAGGAGTTTATAGTGTACACTTTGGAATAACTTGGTTTCTTCGGAGTTGGAAGCATGAGTAGAGCTTACTCATACAAGTGGAGGCTAGGAAAAGACTGGGAGCAACCAACTAAGAGAGCAATAATGACCATAATCATGCAGAGCGACAAAACATTACTAATCAAAGCATAGAGTGGTACTACAAGTCAAGGACTAAATGATCATAGAGGCTATGGTGACTTGTTCATAGTCATAACATGGTGTGAGCATGTGCCGAGTCAACCCAAACAAAGCATCAAAGGAGAATACCACAATACTATGATTTTGCATGCTAAAACAACGCATAATTCTTTCAAGGCACACTAAGAAATCCCAATTGTTTGGAACAATACATGCTACATCAATAATCACTAAGCATAAGGTCAAAACAACACCTAGCATGTCATGCTAAAGTCTAAGTCATAGTCAATGCAAGCTCCTCTTGCACTTACAAGCAAGAACTTACTACTCCTTTCCAACACCAAGCAACTTATTTGAAACAACTCACAAAGATAATAATCAATAAAGATCAGTGAGCTTGTCTCACAAATCCACAAATAAGAACTAAAAATTTCTAACCTGAAAGCTCAAGAAAACTAAGGCTAAACATAGTGCTAGCAAAAGAGAACACTCACAGAACAATAAAAGTGAAAACTAGAGTGTTCTAGGCAATGAAAACAGAGTGTGTCTCTCTCCAAAAAGGTGTGTTGTGATGAACCAACTTTATTCAAGCAAACTAAGCAAACAAAAACCATAAACAAAAACTAAGACGCTCCAAAAACAACACAACTGTGCATGAAACAATAAAAACGAAGTGTCTAGAAAGACCTGAGATTTTTATTGATGAAGAAGGGGATGCCTTGGGCATCCCCAAGCTTTGACGCTTGTACCTCTTAAATATTTCATGGGGTGACACGGGGTGGCATACCCAAGCTTGATATTTTTTCCATTCTTCATCTCATTACATCATTCTTTCTCTACACCTGCAAATTTTTCCTTCATACAAATCTTCACACAATCTTCATTAGCAACATTAGTGTATTCAAAAGATAATAGACCTTTGGGTTTAGCTATAGAACAGCAAAAATTTCACTAAAAACACAAGCTACTGTAGCAACTCCTTTAAAAAGCTCAATTCCCCTAAAGAACTCAAAAAGGAATCAATAAGAAGCAAATGCAAATAATGCTAAAAATCTGTCAAAATAGACCAGCAGGTAGAAACCGATTATTTTGGAAATCTTCTATTTCTCAAATCAAAAAGTGTTGAAATAACGAAAGTTAGCTAACATACTGGGGGATTATTCGTAAATTTTCAGCTCAATCCGACTTACAGAGACTCCTCACGAATTTTTATGGTGGAGGACAGAAATCTGTTTCGGGACAGCAACTCCCCAAATCTTACTTCCCTCTTATTAGAAGTCATTCTTGGCACACAAAAAAACAAAAAGGATAAGGAGAGGTCATTACAGAAGTAATAACTTCTAAGACTCAAAAAAAACTCTTGGGTTATCTCCCAACAAGTACTTTTATTTAATGCCTTCTCGTTGTGTTGTTTCAAATAAGTTGATTGGTGTTGGAAAGGAGTAGAAAGTTCTTGCTTGAAAGTGCAAGAGGAGCTTGCATTGACTATGACTTAGACTTTATCATGTCATGCTAGGTGTTGTTTTGACCTTATGCTTAGTGATTATTGATGTAGCATGGCTTGTTCCAAACAATTGGGATTGCTTAGTGTGCCTTGAAATAATCATGCGTTGTTTTAGCATGCAAAAGCATAGTATTGTGGTATTCTCCTTTGATGTTTTGTTTGGGTTGACTTGGCACATGATCACACCATGTTATGACTATGAACAATTCACCATAGCCTCTATGATCATTTAGTCCTTGACTTGTAGTACCACTCTATGCTTTGATTAGTAATGTTTTGTCGCTCTGCATGATTATGGTCATTATTGCTCTCTTAGTTGGTTGCTCCCAGTCTTTTTGCTAGCCTCCACTTGTATGAGTAAGCTCTACTCATGCTTCCAACTCCCAATAAACCAAGTTATTCCAAAGTGTCCACTATAAACTCCTATGCATGGTGTGTTACACCATTCCAAGTATATTCTTGTTTTCAGCTATCTTCCAATTAAAAAGTATTTTGTTATGTGAAAACTTAGTGATTAAAGCCCTCACGAACTTGATGGCACACTTTATATTCATTGCCCCTAATAAGCTTGAACCATTGTGTCATCTATGTTGTATATGCTTGCACTTATACGTTAGAATTAGCAGAACCGTGTTGTTACGGGGAGCGTTTTCAACATTGCACTTATACTTTGTACATAGTTGATATCATGCTCTTTTGTCTATGGATGTCGTCGATGTGAAATAAAAAGGGAGCTTGTAAGTCCATGGAGTTATGTATTTTGTGTTAGAGAAACGCCTGGGCCTATAGCCTAAGCCATGCCTAATCATGGTGGAAACTTGCAGCATCCCCATAATGAGAAATCTATGAAGCATCCTCAATAAAAAACTATGCAAATAGCAAACAAAAAGATTGTTGAGATGCTCATTGTCTGCTTGCCTTGTCATTTTGGTTATGGGAAAGCTCATGTACCATGTGCAAGGGGTACCCCGTTGGCGGTTCTCTTACTATGACAAGAACTTACAGGTGACCAAAGTTGAGTAGCATGAGGTGCGGCCCTCGTATTCAAGGGACATGAGATTGCCAACTTATACTTTGTCAAGCATATACTACATAGTTTGTTCACTTCAAGATTCTTATGATAGGGGCAATGAGGGCTGAAAGCTAACAAGTACCATAATTTTTGGAAGCTCTTTTTGAAAACTTGAAATCCCTGCTTCCCTTTATGAAGGGCCTTTATTCCACTATTATATTGAGTCTCCACTTTCTACCTTTAGGGCACCAGTAAGAGAGCATAGTTTCCATTCTTAGTTCTATGTGAGTGTCCCAAAACTTATTGATTGATGCATATTGTTGATATTGCTTGTTCTTGGGCTACTTGTATCTAGTCACTCTTATGAACTTTGAAGGTGTCCTATGCATCTATTTCCTACTCCATGAGGGACAAGCTGAATACCACTATGCTATGTTTTTTGTATGTGAAATAAACAAACGTTTTTCAATGCATGTTATTCATGATCTTTGTTTGTAGCCTTTCATGTTGCATGCATAGTTACTTTGTCTTATTGTTAGAACTCCATCTTTCATGCACATGTTTAGAGTTCTTTGATCCCAACTTTTAATGCTTGCAAATGGTTTGATCTGGGTTTTGATGGTGCATGTCACCTTAAAAATTATTCTTTTTATCACTTACCTACTCGAGGACGAGCATGAGTTAAGCTTGGGGATGCTTGATACGTCGGAAATGTATATATAATTTTTGATGTTCCATGCTTGTTTAGTATCTACTTTGCTTTGCTTTGTCCACACTTTGAGGTGATTTTCATATGTTTTCTGGTACTAACCTATTAACAAGTTGTCACAGTGCCAGTTTCCTATTTTCTGCTATTTTTGGTTCTAGAAAATCTAGTAAGGAAATATTCTCGGAATTGGACGGGACAAAAGATAAAGTCAATATTTCACCGAGGAGAACACGGAGTCCAGAGGAGAGATGGAGGGGCGCCACAGGGCGGCCACACCCCCCAGGCGCGACCTAGGGTGGGCCCACGCCTGGGCAGGGTGTGGGCCCCCTGGCCGCCCCCTGCCTCGCCTCTTCGCCTATAAGAATCCCTTGATTCCAAAACCCTAAGCACCCAATCAATATTCCACGAAACTGTCGGTAGCCGCCGCCACCATCGTCCATTGATCGGGGGGATCTGAAGCTCTTCCCGGCACCCTGCCGGAGGTGAGATCATCTCGGAGGCCTTCTTCTTCATCATGCCAGCCTCTAGTATGAAGCATGAGTAGTTCCACCTTGGACTAAGGGTCCATGTAGTATCTAGATGGTTGTATCTCCTCCTTGTGCTTTCATGTCTAGATCGTGTGAGCTCTGTTCATGATCAAGATCTAAACTATTTGTAATCATGCGTGTTGTTTTTGCGGGGATCCGATGGATATTGAGATTACTATGTCAGATTGATTAATGGTTTTTTCTTATTGATTATATCATGTCTGTGTTTTTTGAGATCTTGCATGCTATCCGTTGTTAGTAGCTATCTTGGCCAAGTAGTTGCTAGTGACTCCAAGAGGGGGTATTTATGCTCGATAGTGGGTTCATGCCTCTACTTAATCAAGGGAAGTGACAGAAATATCTACGGTTGTAGATGTGTTCTTGCCACTAGGGAGAAAATAATGGTCTCTTGTTCATGGAACAAGTGGATTGTTTATGTAACATCCCTAAAATCATGATTTCAAAGATTTCATATCATTCATTCATGCATATAGTTTTGAGATCAATTTCAAACCAAATTCAAGAAAACAGAAGCACATAGTGCTATCATTTTATGTGAGCAAACTTAAATCAAATGGCCATCCCCATTTGAGAGCTTGAATGTTTTAAACCAAGATTGTTGTATCCCTTGTTGATTGGTTTGAGTGTGGAGTTTGTACAAAATTTTACAAAATAAAAATGGTTTCATAACCATTTTCAAAACATTTGCAATCAAGTGCTATAGCACTGTATATTTTGTTTATTCAAAAGAACCAAGCTTGAACAGAGAGACCATTTGATTTCATGCCTTGAAATGTGACTGTTGCACACTACAAAAGTTCCTGAAAAGTTTTGAATCAATTTGAGTTTGAATTTATTTGAAAACCATTCCTGAAAATCATTCTGGAAAAAGAAAAGGGAATAAGAAATCTAGCTGGGCCTGGCGCCACCATTCCAGCTCAATAAAGCAGCCCACCCGGCCACTCTTCTCTCATCCTTCTCACACCCGCGACAAACCAAACCCAGCCCACCGAGTATCGGGCCTTCCACGCTGTCGTTTTCCCAATTTCTCACAGACACGCTCCGCCGTTACCACCGTGCAGTGACGCCGCGATTAAAACTCGCTTAAATCCCATTGATTCAGCGCGCAATCCTCGCCCCGCTTCTGGCTACTTAAACCCCTTGCCGCCGCGGTCACTTTCCCCCACTTTCCTCGCTCACTCCGCCACCAGGCTGCGCGCATTCTATCTCAAAACCCCGCAACACCGACGACCTCCGGCGACGGATTCCGGTGAGCTTCGACCGCCCCCTTTCTCTGGTTCAAACTATCGTGACCAGCATGTTCTTGCGAGTTACCTGATACCTTTTGTTTGCATTCTCATGACCCAGCTCGTCGTCATCATTCACGCCTGCAAGTGACAGAACCACCGTCTGACTCCGACGAGCAATTGAGGTATAATCCGACCGCCCCTTTTATTCTCATTGATCCGTTAGTGTTCTCCGTAGACTTGCGCACCCTCTGATGCCACTGGTTTATGCTAGGGTGACCCAGAGCATCACCAACGTATTCGTCACCGTGCATCCGACGCTGTGCTCAACTCCGACGAGGATTTCCGGCCGTGCCAGTGCGCCCCTGTCCAAGCAAAGACCACGTTGAGCTTCCTCGTGACCGTGCGAGTCTGGTAAGCCACACCACACACCCCAGCCCGTCCTGTATTCGCCGGACCATCGCCGCCAGTAGCGCCACCGCCGCCAGCAACCATTTGCGCCGCCCATCCTTGGTCACGCGCTTAGCAGCCGTAGGATCTAGATCCAGCGCTCTAGATTAGATATGCACCGAAGGGGTAAGTGACAATCTGAGCCGTGCGCGTTAAGTTAGATCTGACGGTCCATGCTGGTCGATCCAAGCGAAGCGGTACCGACGAATCAGAGCGCGACGCGTGGCTAGGGTTTAGTTTAAAAACAGAATTTGAATCAGATTTATATCCAAATTTGATTTTCTTGTAACTTTTGATTCCCACGTTAGATTTTAGCAAATTTTATACCATTGAATCAGGAAGACAAGCCCTTTCTGTTTATGAAATGTGTTTAGTGTTTAGCTTCTGTTAAAATGACTTTATTTGCAGAAACTTGTTTAGGACTATTTTGAGTATAGGAATTGTTTAGGAAATTGTTTTAGTGTCAAATAAACTTGGTTTAGCAAGTTTTTAACTTGATTATGATTCAGTACTATGCACTTGCTTGGTTGAGTTTTAAAAATCATCACTTAGAATTTTGCATGCATGCATATGTATTTTTGTTTGTTTGTATATGTTGTGTGTAATTTGTTGCTACCATTCTTTGTGTAGACTTTGGTGCTAGTGATTGTGATTGTGAAGAGTGCTACTCTCCCAACTACCAAGGCAAGTGGTACTTCATGAATATTACTATCCCTATATTTTCATACAAGCATTAGAAATATTTTGCTAAGTCTTGCATGTTACTATTTTTGCCAAATGCCATGTTGGGAAATCCTAAGTAGTTGTAGAATTGCTAGGGAATTTCTAAGTTAAGTTACTATCTATGCCATGCTTAGCCTAGCTAGTAGCAAACAAGGGTTGGTAAAATATACATGCTATGGTGAAAATATTTCTAAGTCTTTGGACTTATGTTTTTCTTAATAAAACAACTAAGTCAATGAATCACCTGGGTGGAAAGGGACTTGATTGGTGGTTTTTGGTTGAGTGGTTACACAAGGCCCATGACTATGGTTTACCTTGTGTATCTCACTTGTGGAAAGCCACCCAGGAACAAAGGGATTTTAGTGGCCAAGTGTTGAGAAGCTTCTAGTGCAGCCACTTGGCAATATGGGCTCTGCCTGGATCACATAGGTTGCTAGAACTTAGCCATTTGGACAGTTGGTGGTAGTGGGAATGATAGTTTGGAGCGCGTACATTTGGTCTAAGGAAAGGCTTCTGAAAGGTCCTGTCTTGGGAAACCAAGTCTAGTGGGGAAAGTGCACAACCTCTGCAGATGGAAAAATCTAAGTACTTAGCCAAGTCCATGGCAATGGACAACTTGAGCATCAAGACATGGAAGCTATCAAGAATCTCATCACTCCAACTTCTAAGTAAAAACTTGTGGGTGAACAAGGGTGAAGGACCTCAATGTCTATTGGTGGTTCCTTGGGAAAAGTTTTGACAAAGAAAAACTTAGTGATTTCAACTAATAGGAAAAACCTATTTTGAGCAAAGCAAGCCAAGCTACACTTAGAAAAAATGCATATAGTAATGTAGTCCACCTAAATGTTACTAAGGTATCACTTTCCAATACTATTCCAAAGTATTGACCCACTGTGGCTGTAACTTGTGATGTTGCAGGTTACTCTGATGAGGATTAGGTGTCATGAGTCTACACTCAACATGTTTGCCTATGGCACATGAAGATGAATACTTATATTTATTTACTTATTCAAACTCTTGTATTAGGCCTGTGGCCTTGAGTTGTAAAAACTATGTTATCTCTGGAATGGATGTAATAAATGACCTTTGTATCTGTGTACTTCATCTTAAACTGTGGATGCTAGCAATGATCTAGGGACTAGCATTGCAATCACAGGGATCCTTTTCCTTTACAAAGGAGGCATCTTACAGATGGTATCAGAGCACTGTGTTGCCTGTAGGATTATGACCCTAGGATTGGAAACCACTAAGGAAAAATTTTCAACTACTTCTACACTTGTCTATTCTTCTCGTAAACTTTTCTAATCTTCTCTCTCATCTCTATTTGTAGATGAACTCCATCAACGAAGCTGTAAGGAAAGGACCACTCATGACAATGACTTTGGAGTGTGAGACAGAATTCCCCAAGGCTCTCAAGGACCTCATGGTTGCATTAGAGATACAAGGTGCAGCTGTGTACAAGGGTTTTCCAGTAATGGATGAAGGAGTGGAATACTGGTGGGTGCAACTTCACTTGTATAAAAACAAGGAAGACAACCATCAGGAAAAAGGATTCTGCATGTTCACCAATTCAGTGGTGCACCCTACATTCTTTGAATCAACAAGGGATGCATCTTGGAAGACCATCAAAGAACTTGGTGATAAAGTCAAGTGCAGAATGCTCAACCTCCAAAATGAACTAAGGAAAGAGAAGGAACATACCAAAGAGTTGGAAGCTACCAACCAAACCTTAAGAGGAGATATTATAGACTTAGTGATGGAATCATGTGAGCAAGATAGGTTGATTGCTTCTAGAAACATTGTGTTAGCCAACAGATCCAGTGAGATAGGATTGTCAACGTACTTCGTTAGTTGGACCACCACCTATCACCTTATTTTTCCAAAATGTTGCTTAAAATAAGATTGAACCTTGGTTGTTGTAATGGTTTCATGTATGCATGACTTGTGTGTTTTGCTTCCCAAGGATGTGTATGTGATGTTATGCCTTTTACTTTATCTTGAATTGTGTTGTTCTAAATTTTCTATCTTATAAATAGATGCCTATTACCATCAGCACTGTTGAGGAGTTCCAGGTTACCCGCTTTGGTCCTCGTATCGTTGAGCTTACTACTTTGCTCAATCTCCCTCTTCCCACCATCATGGTGCATCCCCTCACCAAGTTCGAGAGGAAGGACCTCTGGGGCTTCAAGGTGAACCAGCCCGGACGCCAGACAGAGCCTACTACGGAGGGGCCATCGTCTTCAAGCTTATGCACGATGACAGGGAGAGAGGCCTTGAGGTAGTGATGCAGGATCTGATAGGACGTCTGCTAGGGCGACACTCCCGACAAGTTAGAGGCACCCACTTTCACGTCTTCGGAAGACGTGATGAGGATGGAGAGTCCATCGACTTCGAGGAAGACTCGAGGGACGCAGCAGAGCCGATACGCCTGTACCTCCAGGACTTAGAGTCTCTCATTAGGCACGTGGACACGGACAGGACCAATGTCATGCTCAGCAACGATGAGCTCCAGGTGCAGCTTCGCGAGAAGGACAAGCTCTTCGCGCAGCAAGACGAGATAGTCAAGGAAATGGAGGCAAAGTTCGAGACCCAGGACAGGAAGTTCAAGAGTCAGGAGAAGTGTGTCCAGGATAGGAACAAGAAGATCCGGGACATGACTGAAGAACTGCAGTCCAAGGACTTTGAGCTAGAGCAACAGCAGTCGGTGATAGAGAGGCTTCGTTCCCAGAAGAGGGCTCTCAAGGCCAAGATAGAGTACTTGACCACTACATTGAGGAGAACAAGACCGCGATGGAGAACGCAGGTCTTACCTTTGTCGAGGAGGAGATTGATGCCGATGAGTAGACTTGACTACTCGTTTATCTTTTATTATCATACTTGTCATTTGAGAACTTGTTATTGGACCATCCGACATGTGGATGGCTTGCTACTTGTGTGTTTTACTTTGTGAACTTGTTATCTTGTTGTTGAACTTTTATCTTGTGTTGCATGCTTGTGTTTGCTTATCTGATGTATTGTGCATGAAAGCATCTATGGTATCTCATTCTTATCTCTATTTGAACAAACCACAGATGCCTCCCCGTCGTGCAAACCCCAACCCCAACAACAACAACAACATCACTCCAGAAATGCAGCAAATGATGACTGCTCAAACACAACTGATGCAGATGATGACAACATTCATCCAGAACCAAAACAATAACAACAAGAACAACAACAACAATAACAACAACAACAACCCTCCAGGCTTTGATATGCTCACCAGGTTCTTGAGATTGAGGCCAGCAAAGTTCTCAGGAACGACTGATCCCATGGTGGCCAATGATTGGCTACGCTCAGTAAACAAGGACTTGGTAACCGTGGGATGTACGGATCTAAAAAGGTGATTTGCAGACATCTCTTTGGAAGGGCCAGCCGCCACTTGGGACAACTTCCAGATCACCACTCCCATAGATGAAGTGACATGGGCTATCTTTGAGGATGGCTTTCGCACTGCTCATATCTCATCAGGAGTGATGAGCCTGAAAAAGAAAGAGTTCCACAATCTAAAGCAGTGCCACTGCAGCGTGGCTGAATACATTGAGGAATTCAACAATCTGGCGTGTTATGCTCCAGATGAAGTTGACACTGATGCCAAGAGAAAGGAAAAATTTCTGGAAGGCTTGAATGATGAGCTGAATCTGCAATTGGCGGTGGCCTATGTTCCCACTTATCAGTCGCTCTGTGACAAAGCTGCAATATTGGAGAAAAAAATGAAGCAAGTCGAGAGTAGAAAGAGAAAGCACTCCGACAAGCACAGCTCGGGATCGTCTCACGAACGATCTCACTATGATGACAGTGGAAGCTCAGGATCCCACAAGCATGGGAAATTCAACAAGCACCACAACCACAACCGTCATGACAACAAGCATCACCGAAGTCATGACAATGACAAGTACAAGAACCACAAGAGTGGACATAAGAGCCACCACAGTGGTAATGGAAGTGGAAGTTATCCTGTTAAGAGAGACATCAGTCAGGTTGAATGTTTCAAATGCAAGAAGATGGGGCATTATGCAAACGAGTGCCCTAAAAAGAAATTTGAAGGACCTATCAAGCCCAATCCTTTCCAGAAAGGACAGGTGAACCACATCAGTGTGGAGGAGGTCTATGAGGAGCCTGATGTTGTTGTTGGTAAGTTCAGACTCAATTCTATTCCAGCATTTGTTCTTTTTGATACTGGAGCATCGCATTCATTCATATCAAAAGCATTTGTTGATAGAAACGGGTTTCCAACTGAAAACATTGGGTGTCCAATAAAAGTTAGTTCTCCGGGTGGAGATATGATAGTAAGTCTTGGATGCCGGGATCTAGAAATAGAGTTTGGAAAACATAAATTTCCAGTGAGTCTGATAATCCTAGATTCCCAAGGACTGGACGTAATATTGGGAATGGACTGGATGACTAAGTACAAAGGAGTGATAGATTGTGCCAACCATACTGTCTCACTCACAACTCCAGAAAATAAAAGGATCAGATTCAAGACCAACTTTGAAGCAAAAAGGAGTATGCTTAATTCTCTTAAGGGGGTTAGCATGGACAGTGTGCCAATTGTGAGTGAGTATCCGGATGTGTTTCCGGAAGAATTGCCGGGAATGCCACCTGATAGAGATGTGGAGTTTCTGATAGATTTGGTACCAGGGTCTGGACCAATAGCAAAGAGACCATATAAAATGTCAGTTGATGAACTGAAAGAACTCAAGAAGCAACTAGGAGAACAGTTGCAGAAAGGATTTATTCAACCAAGTTATTCATCTTGGGGAGCCCCAGTCTTGTTTGTGGAGAAGAAGGATAGAAGTCAAAGGTTATGCATAGATTACCGTTCACTCAACGAGGTAACTATCAAGAACAAATATCCTTTGCCTAGAATCAATGACTTGTTTGATCAGCTTGAAGGAGCATGTGTGTTCTCAAAGATTGATCTAAGGTCAGGCTATTTTCAACTCAAGATAAGAGAACAAGACATACCTAAAACAGCGTTCACCACAAGGTATGGATTGTATGAGTATACCGTAATGCCTTTTGGCTTGACCAATGCTCCAGCATACTTCATGAATATGATGAACAAGGTGTTCATGGAATTTCTTGACAAGTTTGTTGTCGTTTTCATCGATGACATCTTAGTATACTCCAAGAGCAAAGAAGAACATGAAGGACATTTGCGTTTAATACTTGAGAAGTTGAGAGAGCATAAGCTTTATGCCAAATTCAGCAAGTGTGAATTCTGGTTGGAGGAAGTTGGTTTTCTTGGTCATGTTATGACGAAGGATGGTGTAGCAGTTGATCCTGCTAAGGTTTCAGTTGTGACTGAGTGGGAATCTCCCAAGTCTATGAAAGAAGTTCGTAGTTTCCTTGGCTTAGCAGGTTACTACAGAAGGTTCATTGAGAATTTCTCTAAGGTAGCTAAGCCCATGACTGAATTATTAAAGAAAGACAAGAAGTTTGCTTGGTCTGAAGGTTGTGAACTCAGCTTTCAGGAATTGAAGAAGAGACTTGTGACAGCACCAGTTTTGTGTCTGCCAGACTTAGAAAAAGATTTCCAAGTATATTGTGATGCATCTCATCAAGGTTTGGGTGCAGTACTTATGCAAGATGGTAAAGTTGTAGCTTATGCCTCGAGAAAACTCAAAACTCATGAAGTGAACTATCCTACTCATGATTTAGAGTAAGACTCTGTCGTCCATGCACTCAAAACATGGAGACACTATCTTTTGGGAAAACGATGTGAAGTGTTCACGGATCACAAAAGTTTGAAGTATATCTTCACTCAGAAGGAAATTAATATGAGACAAAGGAGATGGCTAGAACTTATCAAGGACTATGACTTAAGTTTGCAATACCACCCCGGTAAAGCGAATGTTGTAGCAGATGCTCTAAGTCGTAAGGTATTTTTGAATGACCTTACCAAAGGAGAATTGCCAGATGATATGTGTACCCAATTTAGGAAACTTGGATTGGAGATTGTGCCTGAAGGACATCTCATGTCTTTGGATGTTCAACCCACTTTGTTGGACAAGAGCAAAGAAGCCCAGAAGATTGATACAGAATTCGAGGAGATTAAAGAAAAGATTGGCAGAGGAAAAGCCAAAGGGTTCCATGAAGACGAACAGGGTACTTTATGGCATGGGAAACGTATTTGTGTTCCACAAGATCCGGAACTGCGGAAACTGATTTTGTAGGAAGCACACAACACACCATATTCTATTCATCCGGGTAACACCAAAATGTACATGGACATGAAGGAAAGATTTTGGTGGAATAATCTCAATAAGGACATCGCCGAACATATTGCTTTATGTGATGTGTGTAGTAGAATGAAAGCGGAGCACCAGAAACCACCAGGTTTGCTTCAACCACTACCTATTCCCGATTGGAAGTGGGGGAAGATTGGTATGGATTTCATTACCGGATTACCAAGGACCCGGTCAGGATACGATTCTATTTGGGTAGTAGTGGATCGCCTAACTAAAGTGGCTCATTTCATACCCGTGAAGACAACCTATACAAGTGCTAAGTTAGCCAAAATCTACATGAGTAGAATTGTATGTCTACATGGAGTGCCAAAGAGTATTGTGTCTGATAGGGGAACCCAATTCACTTCCCATTTTTGGAGACAGTTACATGAGTCATTGGGAACGAGGTTGGAATTTAGTACTGCTTTTCATCCTCAAACTGATGGACAAACAGAAAGGACTAATAAGATTCTCGAAGACATGTTGAGGGCATGTGCCCTAGACTATGGAGCCAGTTGGGATGAAAGTCGCCTTCACGAATTTTCTTATAACAACAGCTATCAAGCCACATTGAGATGGCGCGTTTGAGTTCTCTCTGAAGAAAATGTACCACCCCATTGTTATGGAATGGTGTGGGAGAAAGAAGTTTATTCGGGCGATATTATCAAAGAAGCGAAGAGAAGGTCAAGTTGGTTAAGGACAGGTTGAAGATAGCACAGTCGACGGAAAAGCTACGCAGATCCTAAGCGTAGAGAAGTCACCTACGAAGTTGGTGATAGAGCCTATCTTAGAGTGTCACCACTTCGTGGAGTGAAAAGGTTCAGAGTCAAAGGAAAATTGGCACCAAGATATGTTGGGCCATTCAAGATTTTGAGTCGCAAAGGAGAAGTTGCCTATGAAATTGAATTGCCTGAATCTCTGTCAGCTGTCCATAATGTGTTTCATGTGAGTCAGCTTAAGAAATGTCACCCAGAAATGGAAGAAACTTCTTTGAAGGATACTATACCTTTAGAATAAGTTCAACTAGAAAGTGATCTCACTTATGAAGAGAAACCTATCAAGATTCTTGAGACTGCAGAAAGAGTCACAAGGACAAAGACTATCAAGTTTTGCAAAGTGCAGTGGAATCATCATTCCGAAGAGGAAGCAACA
Organism: Avena longiglumis; assembly: GCA_030063025.1. Lineage (NCBI taxonomy): Eukaryota > Viridiplantae > Streptophyta > Magnoliopsida > Poales > Poaceae > Avena > Avena longiglumis. The sequence goes on along the minus strand of CP125974.1, from coordinate 181,993,455 downwards.
TGGGAAAGAGAAGATGATCTTCGGAAAGACCACCCTCACCTATTTTCTAGCCAATCCGAATCTCGAGGGCGAGATTCACCTTAAGGGGGTTAGATTTGTAACATCCCTAAAATCATGATTTCAAAGATTTCATATCATTCATTCATGCATATAGTTTTGAGATCAATTTCAAACCAAATTCAAGAAAACAGAAGCACATAGTGCTATCATTTTATGTGAGCAAACTTAAATCAAATGGCCATCCCCATTTGAGAGCTTGAATGTTTTAAACCAAGATTGTTGTCTCCCTTGTTGATTGGTTTGAGTGTGGAGTTTGTACAAAATTTTACAAAATAAAAATGGTTTCATAACCATTTTCAAAACATTTGCAATCAAGTGCCATGGCACTGTATATTTTGTTTATTCAAAAGAACCAAGCTTGAACAGAGAGACCATTTGATTTCATGCCTTGAAATGTGACTGTTGCACACTACAAAAGTTCATGAAAAGTTTTGAATCAATTTGAGTTTGAATTTATTTGAAAACCATTCCTAAAAATCATTCTGGAAAAAGAAAAGGGAATAAGAAATCTAGCTGGGCCTGGCGCCACCATTCCAGCCCAACAGGCAAAGCAGCCCACCCGGGCCACTCTTCTCTCTGTCTTCTCACACCCGCGACAAACAAACCCCGCAGCCACTGAGCACTGGGCCCTCTCCACGCCAGCGTCGTCTTCCCCAATTTCTCGCGCGCAGACACCGCTCTGCCGTTACCACCGTGCAGTGGCGCCACGATCAAAACTCGCTTAAATCCCATTGATTCAGCACGCAATCCTCGCCCCGCTTCTGGCTACTTAAACCCCACGCCGCCGCGGTCACTTTCCCCCACTTTCCTCGCTCACTCCGCCACCAGGCTGCGCGCATTCGATCTCAAAACCCCGCAACACCGACGACCTCCGGCGACGGATTCCGGTGAGCTTCGACCACCCCCTTTATCTGGTTCAAACTATCGTGACCATCATGTTCTTGCAAGTTCCCTAATACCTTTCGTTTGCATTCTCATGACCCAGCTCGTCGTCATCATTCATGCCCGCAAGTGACAGAACCGCCGTCGGACTCCGACGAGCAATTGAGGTATAATCTGACCGCCCCTTGTATTCTCATTGATCCGTTAGTGTTCGCCATAGAATTGCGCACCCTCTGATGCCACTGGTTTATGCTAGGGTGACCCAGAGCGTCGCCAACGTCTTTGTCACCGTGCATCCGACGCTGTGCTCAACTCCGACGAGGATTTCCGGCCGTGCCAGTGCACCCCTGTCCAAGCAAAGACCACGTTGAGCTTCCTCGTGACCGTGCGAGTCTGGTAAGCCACGCCACACACCCCAGCCTGTCCTGTATTCTCCGGACCATCGCCGCCAATAGCGCCACCGCCGCCAGCAGCCATTTCGCTGCCCATACTTGGTCACGCGCTTAGCAGCCATAGGATCTAGATCCAGCGCTCTAGATAAGATCTGCATCGAAGGGGTAAGTGACAATCTGAGCCGTGCGCGTTAAGTTAGATCTGACGGTCCACGCTGGTCGATCCAAGCGAAGCAGTACCGACGAATCAAAGCGCGACGCGTGGCTAGGGTTTAGTTTAAAAACAGAATTTGAATCAGATTTATATCCAAATTTGATTTGCTTGTAACTTTTGATTCCCACGTTAGATTTTAGCAAATTTTATACCGTTGGAATCAGGAAGACAAGCCCTTTCTGTTTATGAAATGTGTTTAGTGTTTAGCTGTTAGACCCCTCCTTTATAAAGGAAAGGATCCCTGTGATTGCAATGCTAGTCCCTGGATCAATGCTAGCATCCACAGTTTAAGATGAAGTACACAGATACAAAGGTCGTTTATTACATTCATTCCAGAGATAAAACATAGTCTTTTACAACTCAGGGCCATAGGCCTAATACAAGAGTTTAAGGAATAAGTAAATAAACATAAGTCTTCATCTTCATATGCCACAGGCAAGCATGTTGAGTGTAGACTCATGACTCCTACTCATCATCGGAGTAACCTGCAACATCATAAGTTACAGCCACAGAGGGTCAATACTTTGGAATAGTATTGGCAAGTGATACCTTAGTATATTTTAAGTGGACTTTATTACTATATGCATTTTGGCTAAGTGTAGCTTGGCTTGCTTTGCTTGTAAATAGGTTTTACCTATTAGTTGAAATCACTAAGTTTTTCTTTGTCAAAACATTCCCAAGAAACCACCAATAGACATTGGGGTCCTTCACCCTTGTTCACCCACCATATTTTACTTAGAAGTTGGAGTGATGAGATTCTTGTAGCTTCCATGTCTTGATGCTCAAATTGTCCATTGCCTTGGAATAGGCTAAGTACTTAGGTTTTCCATCTGCAGAGGTTGTGCACTTTCCCCACCAGACTTGGTTTCCCAAGACAGGACCTTTCAGAAGCCTTTCCTTAGTCAAATGGACGCGTTCCAACCTATCATCCCAACTACCACCAACTGTCCAAGTGACTAAGTTCTAGCAACCTATATGATCAAGGCAGAGCCCATATTGCCAAGTGGTTGCACTGTAAGCTTTCTCAACACTTGGCCTCCAAATCCCTTTGTGCCTGGGTAGCATACCACAAGTGATATACACAACCCAAATCCATGGCCTTGTGTAACCACTCAACATAACCCAATCCTTCCATTCCACCCAGGAGGTTCATTTGACTTAGTTGTTTTATTAGGAAAGCATAAGTCTCATGACTTAGAATTATTTCTCTATAGTAAGTATAGATTTTCACCAACCCTTGTTTGCTACATATCTAGGCTAAGCATGGTAAGATAACTTAACTTAGGAAAATTCCTTAGCAATTCTACAATTCTACACTACTTAGGATTTCCCAAATTAGCATTAGGCAAAAATAGCATGCAAGACTTAACAAAATATCTAATGCTAGTACAAAACATAGGATAGAAATATTCATGAAAATATCACTTGCCTTGGTAGTGGGGAGCACTCTTCACAATCACAATCACTAGCAAAATCTACACAAAATTATAGCATACAATTACACACAATTATATACAATCAAAAATAATATGAATGCATGTATGCAAGAATTTACCAAGTGGTGATTTTGAAAATTCTACCAAGCATGTGCATGATCTTTGAAACACAACAGGACACAAAATTTTCCAAAACAAACTTATTTGACACTAAAACCACTTACCACAATAAATCTATACTCAAAATAGCTTTAAACATGATTCCACAAATAAAGTCATTTTAATGGTTACTATTTGTTAAACACCTTGCATAATCAGAAAGGTCTTGAATCACTGAATCCAACGGTATAAGGTTTGTAAAATTCTAACGTGGCATTCAAAAGTTATAGTAGTTTGAAGTTTGGATCTAAATCAGGTTTAAATTCTGTTTTTGAATTCATCCTAGCCACGCGTCGCAACCTCACTGGCGCGTACCGGTTCGCGCGGATCGAGCTCTGCGGACCGCACGATATAAATGAGATCTGGCGGCTCAGACACACGCGTACCCCTTCGTCCTTCTTCTATTCTACGCCACAGGATCTAGATCCAACGCTCCCAAACATTCTGACCACACTCTGGCGACGCTAGCGGCGCTGACCGGCGGCGGCGAGTCAGACTACGGTGGCGCCGGCGTTCTAGATCGTCCCAGGAAGCAGGGAGGTGGTTACCAGATCCGCAAGGTCGTGCTGAAGCTTGACGTGGTACTGGTTTGCGGAGGGGCGCTTGGAGATGGACTCTGGATCTCGTCTGATTTGCGTCTGGCGTCGGGTGCATGTTGTCGGAGTCGTTGCTGAGGATCCGCGTCGCCCTAACACGAACCAGGGGGTTTAGGAGGTGCGCAAGACAGTTGCGAACACGCTCATGTGAAGGAAAAGGCAAGGGGTGCACGGGACTTATTGAGATTGGTCGCCGAAGTTGGGGTGGTCGTCAGGTGCTTACGGTGTCAAGCGAATACGGCGACCTGGGGCAATACAGAATGAGCTAGTGGGGTCAGGAGGTGCGCCAAGAGATTACAAAGTGGCTCGAACAATCCAGAGGGGAAGGGGCGCACGGGGCTCACCTGAATCGATCGCCGGAGTGAGCTCTGTCTGCGGCGGTTTTGAGCGAGTCGTGGGCAGCCTGGTGGCGTGAATGCAGAATTGGCTGGGGGGAAATGACTGCGAGGAGGTGGGGATCTTGTAGCCGGTTCCTCGACAGGAAACGCCCGAGGTTTAATGCCCATTTAAGCCGCGGCAGTACCGGCAGTGACTGCAGCTGCGACGTGGTCGCGGGAGCGGTTTGGGGAAGACGATGACAGCATGGACAGGGCCCGCTCGTCAGTGATGTGTGCGAAATGAGGGTGGGGTCCGTCTGTCAGTGACAGCCTGCGTGTGCTCGCGCGTGAGAAAAGAAAAGGAAACTCCTAGGTGGGCTAGTTGGGCTCGATCCTCTGCTGGGCCAGATATCTGGCGCTTGGCCCTTTTCCTTTATTTAATTCTTTTTCTTTTCTAATTTGGTTTTCAGGAATGATTTAGGTATGAATTCAAATCCTTTTTGAATTCAAACAATTCTGGGGATTTTTGCAGGGTACTGTGGTTTCAAAAATCTGTTATTTAACCATGTGGTTACCCTGTAAGGCTTGGTCAAACTTGGATTTCAAACAACAGAGGCTTTGCATCTGTTTTGAAAATGCTTGGAAAAGGGATTTTGAATTTCTTTCTAAATTGAAACTTTGGTTAACCCTTCTCTCCTAAACTTTTCCAACAATGGGGCAAGCAAACAAGTTCCTAAACATTCAAGTTTCAAATGGTGTTGGTCTTTTGAATTAAATCTGTCCACATAAAATCATAACATCAAAAGCTTCTGTTTTTCTGAAATGATTTTGAGAAAATCCCTAAATGATGATGAATGCAAGGATGATATGAATGAGTTTTGGAATATGAATTTAGGGATGTTACAAATCTAACCCTTAGGATGAATCTCCCTCGAGATTCGGATTGGCTAGCAAATAGGTGAGGGTGGTCTTTCCGAAGATCATCTTCTCTTTCCCATGTTGCTTCCTCTTCGGAATGATGATTCCATTGCACTTTGCAAAACTTGATAGTCTTAGTCCTTGTGACCCTTTCTGCGGTCTCAAGAATCTTGACAGGCTTTTCCTCATAGGTGAGATCACTTTCTAGCTGGACCTCTTCTAATGGTATGGTATCCTTCAGAGAAGTTTCTTCCATTTCTGGGTGACATTTCTTAAGCTGACTCACATGAAACACATTATGGACAGCTGACAGAGACTCTGGAAATTCAACTTCATGTGCAACTTCTCCTTTGCGACTTAGAATCTTGAATGGCCCAACATATCTTGGTGCCAACTTTCCTTTGACTCCAAATCTTTTCACTCCACGAAGTGGTTATACTCTAAGGTAAGCCCTATCCCCAACTTCGTAGATGACTTCTCTACGCTTAGAATCCGCGTAGCTTTTCTGTCGGGACTGTGCTACCTTCAACCTGTCCTTAACCAATTTGACCTTCTCTTCGGCGTCTTTGATAAGATCAGGTCCAAATAAACTTCTTTCTCCCACACCATTCCACAGTATTGGGGTGGTACACTTCCTTCCGTAGAGAAACTCAAATGGTGCCATCCCAATACTAGATTGATAACTGTTGTTGTAAGAGAACTCTGCGTAGGGCAGACTTTCATCCCAACTTGCTCCATAGTCTAAGGTACATGCTCTCAACATGTCTTCAAGAATTTGGTTAGTCCTTTCCGTTTGTCCATCAGTTTGAGGATGAAAAGCAGTGCTGAATTCCAACCTCGTTCCTAAGGATTCATGAAGCTGTCTCCAAAAGTGAGAAGTAAACTGAGTTCCTCTATCTGACACAATACTCTTAGGCACACCGTGAAGGCATACAATCCTGCTCATGTAGATTTTAGCTAACTTGGCACTTGTATAGGTTGTCTTCACGGGTAGAAAATGAGCCACTTTAGTTAGGCGATCCACTACTACCCATATGGAATCATACCCTGACCTGGTCCTTGGTAATCCGGTAATGAAATCCATACCAATATTTTCCCACTTCCATTCGAGAATAGGCGGTGGTTGAAGCAAACCCTGGTTTCTGATGCTCCGCTTTTACTCTGCTACACACATCACACAAAGCAATGTGTTCGGCGATGTCCCTCTTGAGATTATTCCACCAAAATCTTTCTTTCATGTCCATGTACATCTTGGTGTTTCCCGGGTGAATAGAATACGGAGAGTTGTGGGCTTCCTGTAAAATCAGTTTCCGCAACTCCGGGTCTTGCGGAACACATATACGTTTTCCGTGCCATAAAGTACCTTGTTCGTCTATCTGGAAACTCTTAGCTTTCCCTAGACTTATATTTTCCTTAATCTTTTCAATTTCCTTATCAATCTTCTGAGCTTCTCGGATCTTGTCCAATAAAGTGGGTTGAACATCTAAGGACATGAGATGTCCTTCAGGCACAATCTCCAATCTGAGTTCTTTGAATTGCTTACACAAGTCATCTGGCAATTCTCCTTTGGTAAGGCCATTTACAAACGTCTTACGACTTAGAGCATCTGCTACTACATTCGCTTTACCGGGGTGATATTGCAAACTTAAGTCGTAATCCTTGATAAGCTCTAGCCATCTTCTTTGTCTCATATTGATCTCCTTCTGGGTGAAGATATACTTCAAACTCTTATGATCGGTGAATACTTCACAACGCTTTCCCAAAAGGTAATGTCTCCATGTTTTGAGTGCATGGACGACAGAGGCCAACTCCAAATCATGAGTAGGATAGTTTACTTCATGAGTTTTGAGTTGTATCGAAGCATAGGCTACGACTTTACCGTCTTGCATAAGTACGGCACCCAAACCTTGATGAGACGCATCACAATATACTTGGAAATCCTTTTCCAAATCTGTATATAGAACTGGTGTTACAAGTCTCTTCTTCAATTCTTGAAGTCGACTTCACAACCTTGAGACCAAGTAAATTTCTTGTCCTTCTTTAACAATTCATCATTGGCTTAGCAACCTTGAGAAATTTTCAATGAACCTTCGTAGTAACCTGCTAAGCCGAGGAAACTACGAACTTCTTTCACATTCTTGGGAGATTCCCATTACATCACGGCTGAAACTTTGGCGGGATCTCGCCACACCATCCTTTGTCATAACATGACCAAGAAAACCAACTTCCTCTAACCAAAACTCACACTTGCTGAATTTAGCATAGAGTTTATGCTCTCTTAACTTTTCAAGTATCAAGCGTAAGTGTCTTTCGTGTTCTTCTTTACTCTTGGAGTAGACTAAGATGTCATCGATGAAAACGACAACAAACTTGTCGAGAAATTCCATGAACACCTTGTTCATCATATTCATGAAGTATGCTGGAGCGTTGGTCAAACCAAAAGGCATCACAGTGTACTCATACAATCCATATCTTGTGGTGAATGCGGTCTTAGGTATGTCTTGCTCTCTTATCTTGAGTTGAAAATATCCTGACCGGAGATCAATTTTCGAGAACACACATGCTCCTTCTAGCTGATCAAACAAATCATTGATTCTTGGCAAAGGATATTTGTTCTTGATAGTTACCTCGTTGAGTGAACGGTAATCTATGCATAATCTTTGTGTTCTATCCTTCTTCTCTACGAACAATACTGGGGCTCCCCAAGATGAAGAACTAGGTTGAATAAACCCTTTCTGCCACTGTTCTCCTAGCTGCTTCTTGAGCTCTTTCAGTTCATCCACTGACATTTTGTACGGTCTCTTAGCTATTGGTCCAGAACCTGGTACCAAATCTATCATAAACTCCACATCTCTATCTGGTGGCATTCCTGGTAATTCTTCCGGAAATACATCCGGATACTCACACACAATTGGCACACTGTCCATGCTAACCCCCTTAAGAGAGTTCAGCTTACTTCCCTTGGAATCAAAGTTTAACTTGAATTTTATTCTTTTTCCTTCTGGGGTTGTGAGTGTAACTGTACGATTGGCACAATCTAGTACTCCCTCATACTTAGCCATCCAATCCATTCCCAAAATCACATCCAATCCTTGGGAATTCAGGATTATTAGGTTCACTGGAAACTTATGTTTTCCAAACTCTATGACTAAGTCATGACATCCTGAGTTTACTATCATTTCTCCACCCGGAGAACTTACTCTTATAGGACACCCAATGGTTTCTACCGGTAGTTCATTTCTTTCAACAAATGCTTTTGATATGAATGAATGAGATACACCAGTGTCAAAGAGTACAAATGCTGGAACGGAATTGAGTCTGAACTTACCAGCAACGGCATCAGGCTCCTCATAGACCTCCTCCACATTGATGTGGTTAACCTGTCCTTTCTGGAAAGGATTTGGCTTGTTAGGTCCTTCCACTTTCTTCTCAGGGCACTCATTAGCATAATGTCCTAGCTTCTTGCACTTGAAGCACTCAACCTGACTGATGTCCTTTTTAACATGCTGACTTCCACTTCCACTACCATTCCCACTGTGGTGGCTCTTATGTCCACTCTTGTGGTTCTTATACTTGTCATTGTCATGACTGCGATGATGCTTGTTGTCATGACGGTTGTGGTTGTGTTGCTTGTTGAATTTCCCATGCTTATGGGATCCTGAGCTGCCACTATCATCATAGTGAGATCGTTTGTGAGACGATCCCGAGTTGTGCTTGTCGGAGTGTTTCCTCTTTCTACTCTCGACTTGCTTCATTTTACTCTCCAAAATAGCAGCCTTGTCACACAAAGACTGATAAGTTGGAACATATGCCATATACAACTGTAGGTTCAGTTCATCATTCAAGCCCTCCAGAAAATTTTCCTTTCTTTTTGCATCTGTGTCAACCTCATCCGGTGCATAGCGCGCCAGATTGTTGAACTCTTCTAGGTATTCTACCACGCTACGGTGGCGCTGCTTCAGGTTGTGAAACTCCTTCTTTTTCAGACTCATCATTCCTGATGAGATATGAGCAGTGCGAAAGCCATCCTCAAAGATAGCCCAAGTCACCTCATCAATAGGAGTGGTGATTTGGAAGTTGTCCCACCATGTGGCGGCTGGTCCTTCCAACAGATGTGCTGCGAACCTGACTTTTTCAGCATCCGTGCAGCCCACAGTCACTAAGTCTTTGTTCATGGAACGTAGCCAATCATTGGCCACCATGGGATCAGTTGTCCCCGAAAACTTTGCTGGTCTCAAACGCAGAAATCTGGTGAGCATATCAAAACCCGGAGGGTTGTTGTTGTTGTTTTTATTGGGGTTGTTGTTGTTATTCTGGTTTTGAATGAATGTTGTCATCATTTGCATAAGCTGTGTTTGCGCATTCATCATTTGTTGCATTTCCGGGGTGATGTTGTTGGGGTTGGGGTTTGCGCGACGGGGAGGCATCTGTGGTTTGTTCAAATAGATAAGAATGAGATACCCATAGATGTTTTATGCACCATACATCATAAGCAAAGACATAGCAAGCAACATAAGAATAAAAGTTCAACAACCACATAATAAGTTCATGAAGTAAAACACACAAGTGGCAAGCCATCCACATGTCGGATGGTCTAATAATAAGTTCACAATAACAAGTACGAATATGAAAGATAAACGAGTAGTCAAGTCTACTCATCAGCATCAATCTCCTCCTCGACGAAGGTAAGACCTGCGTTCTCCATCGCGGTCTTATTCTCCTCAATCGTAGTGGTCAAGGAATCGACCTTGGCCTTGAGTGCCCTCTTCTGGGAGCGAAGCCTCTCAATAACCATCTGCTGCTGCTCAAGCTCAAAATCCTTGGACTTCAGTTCCTCGGTCATGTCCCGGATCTTCTTGTTCCTATCCGGGCGCTTTCTCGACTCTTGAACTTGCGGTCCTGGGCCTCGAACTTTGTCTCCATTTCCTTGATCATCTCATCCTGCTGTGCGAAAAGCTTGTCCTTCTCGCGTAGCTGCACCTGAAGCTCATCATTGCCAAGCATGACGTTCGTCCTATCCGTGTCCACGTGCCTGAGGAGAGTCTCTAAGTCCTGGAGATAGAGATGTATCGGCTCTGCCGCGTCCCTCGAGTCGTCCTCGAAGTCAATAGACTCTCCATCAACATCACGCCTTCCGAAGACGTGGAAGTGAGTGCCCCTAACCTGTCGGGAGTGACGGCCTAACAAACGTCCTATCAGGTCCTGCATGACTAACTCCATGCCTCTCTCCCTGTCGTCGTGCATCAGCTTGAAGACGATGGCCTCTGTAGTAGGCTCAGTCAGGCGTCCTGGCTGGTTCACCTTGAAGCCCCAGAGGTCCTTCCTCTCGAACTTGGTGAGTGGGTACACCGTGATGGTGGGAAGAGGGAGATCGAGCAAAGTGGTAAGCTCAATGATACGGGGTCCGAAACGGGTAACCTGGAGCTCCTCAACGGTGCTGATGGTAATAGGCATCTATTTATAAGATTGAAAAGTTAGAACAACACAATTTAAGATAAATACAAGATAACCATCTCATACATAACCATGGAACACAAATATCACACAAGTCATGCATACATAAATCCATTACATCAATCAAGGTCCAACTTATTTAAGGTATCATTTTGGAAAATAAGGTGATAGATGGTGGTCCACTAACAAGGTGTGCTCATAGGCCTATCTCACTGGATCTGGTGGCTATCACAATGTTTCTAGAGGCAATCCACCTATCCTGTTCACATGATTCCATCACTAAGTCTATTATATCTCCCCTTAATTCTTGGTTGGTGGCTTCCAACTCTTGGGTAAGTTCCTTCTCTTTCTCTAAGTCTTTTTGGAGGTTGAGCATTCTGCACTTGACTCTAGCACTTAGTTCTTTGATAGTCCTCCAAGCATCTGGTGACTCAAAGAATGTGGTGTGCATTATAGTGTTGGTGTACATGCAGAATCCCTTTCTTTGTGGTTGTCTTCCTTGTTTTTGTACAAGTGAAGTTGCACCCACCAATACTCCACTCCTTCATCCATCCTTTGGAAAGCCCTTGTACACTGCACCATGTGCTTCCATTGCCACCATGAGGTCCTTGAGAATATTGGGAAACTCAGTTTCACACTCCAAGGTCATGGTCATGAGTGGTCCCTTCTTCACGGCTTCGTTGATGGAGTTCATCTACAAATGGAGTTGAGAATGAAAAGATTAGAAAAGTTTTACGAGAAGAATAGACAAGTGTAGAAGTAGTTGAAAATTTTTCCTTGGTGGTTTTCAAATCCTAGGGTCATAATCCTACAAGCAACACAGTGCTCTGATACCATCTGTTAGACCCCTCCTTTATAAAGGAAAGGATCCCTGTGATTGCAATGCTAGTCCCTGGATCAATGCTAGCATCCACAGTTTAATATGAAGTACACAGATACAAAGGTCGTTTATTACATTCATTCCAGAGATAAAACATAGTCTTTTACAACTCAGGGCCATAGGCCTAATACAAGAGTTTAAGGAATAAGTAAATAAACATAAGTCTTCATCTTCATGTGCCACAGGCAAGCATGTTGAGTGTAGACTCATGACTCCTACTCATCATCGGAGTAACCTGCAACATCACAAGTTACAGCCACAGAGGGTCAATACTTTGGAATAGTATTGGCAAGTGATACCTTAGTATATTTTAAGTGGACTTTATTACTATATGCATTTTGGCTAAGTGTAGCTTGGCTTGCTTTGCTTGTAAATAGGTTTTACCTATTAGTTGAAATCACTAAGTTTTTCTTTTTCAAAACATTCCCAAGAAACCACCAATAGACATTGGGGTCCTTCACCCTTGTTCACCCACCATATTTTACTTAGAAGTTGGAGTGATGAGATTCTTGTAGCTTCCATGTCTTGATGCTCAAATTGTCCATTGCCTTGGACTAGGCTAAGTACTTAGGTTTTCCATCTGCAGAGGTTGTGCACTTTCCCCACCAGACTTGGTTTCCCAAGACAGGACCTTTCAGAAGCCTTTCCTTAGTCAAATGGACGCGTTCCAACCTATCATACCAACTACCACCAACTGTCCAAGTGACTAAGTTCTAGCAACCTATATGATCAAGACAGAGCCCATATTGCCAAGTGGTTGCACTGTAAGCTTTCTCAACACTTGGCCTCCAAATCCCTTTGTGCCTGGGTGGCATACCACAAGTGAGATACACAACCCAAGTCCATGGCCTTGTGTAACCACTCAACATAACCCAATCCTTCCATTCCACCCAGGAGGTTCATTTGACTTAGTTGTTTTATTAGGAAAGCATAAGTCTCATGACTTAGAATTATTTCTCTATAGTAAGTATAGATTTTCACCAACCCTTGTTTGCTACATAGCTAGGCTAAGCATGGTAAGATAACTTAACTTAGGAAAATTCCTTAGCAATTCTACAATTCTACACTACTTAGGATTTCCCAAATTAGCATTAGGCAAAAATAGCATGCAAGACTTAGCAAAATATCTAATGCTAGTACAAAACATAGGATAGAAATATTCATGAAAATATCACTTGCCTTGGTAGTGGGGAGAGCACTCTTCACAATCACAATCACTAGCAAAATCTACACAAAATTATAGCATACAATTACACACAATTATATACAATCAAAAATAATATGAATGCATGTATGCAAGAATTTACCAAGTGGTGATTTTGAAAATTCTACCAAGCATGTGCATGATACTGAAACACAACAGGACACAAAATTTGCCAAAACAAACTTATTTGACACTAAAACCACTTACCACAATAAATCTATACTCAAAATAGCTTTAAACATGATTCCACAAATAAAGTCATTTTAATGGTTACTATTTGTTAAACACCTTGCATAATCAGAAAGGTCTTGAATCACTGAATCCAACGGTATAAGGTTTGTAAAATTCTAACGTGGCATTCAAAAGTTATAGCAGTTTGAAGTTTGGATCTAAATCAGGTTTAAATTCTGTTTTTGAATTCATCCTAGCCACGTCGCAACCTCCTTTGGCGCTGCGGTTCGGCGGATAGAGCTGCGGACCGCACGATCTAAATGAGATCTGGCGGCTCAGACACACGCGTACCCCTTTGTCCTTCTTCTATTCTACGCCACAGGATCTAGATCCAACGCTCCCAAACATTCGACCACACTGGCGGCCTTAGCGGCCGGCGCGGCGAGTCAGACTATGGTGGCGCCGGCGTTCTAGATCGTCCCAGGAAGCAGGGAGGTGCTTACCAGATCCGCAAGGTCGTGCTGAAGCTTGACGTGGTACTGGTTTGCGGAGGGGCGCTCGGAGATGGACTCTGGATCTCGTCGGAGTTGCGTCTGGCGTCGGGTGGATGTTGTCGGAGTCGTTGCTGAGGCTCCGCGTCGCCCTAACACGAACCAGGGGGTTTAGGAGGTGCGCAAGACAGTTTTGAACACGCTCGTGTGAAGTAAAAGGCAAGGGGTGCACGGGACTTACTGAGATTGGTCGCCGGAGTTGGGGTGGTCGTCAGGTGCTTACGGTGTCAAGCGAATACGGCGACCTGGGGCAATACAGGATGAGCTAGTGGGGTCAGGAGGTGCGCCAGGAGATTACAAAGTGGCTCGAACAATCCAGAGGGGAAGGGGCGCACGGGGCTCACCTGAATCGATCGCCGGAGTGAGCTCTGTCTGCGGCGGTTTTGAGCGAGTCGTGGGCAGCCTGGTGGCGTGAATGCAGAATTGGCTGGGGGGAAATGACTGCGAGGAGGTGGGGATCTTATAGCCGGTGCCTCGACAGGAAACGCCCGAGGTTTAATGCCCATTTAAGCCGCGCCATTACCGGCAGTGACTGCAGCTGCGACGTGGTCGCGGGCGCGGTTTGGGGAAGACGATGACGTGGACGGGGCCCGTTCGTCGGTGATGTGTGCGAAATGAGGTGGGGTCCGATGCATGCAGGACCTGCGTGTGCTTTGGCGTGAGAATAAAAAGGGAAACTCCCGTGTGGGCTAGTTGGGCTCGATCCTCTTTGGGCCAGATATCCGGCGCTTGGCCTTTCGTTGTTTAATTCTTTTCTTTTCTAATTTGGTTTTCAGGAATGATTTAGGTATGAATTCAAATCCTTTTTGAATTCAAACAATTCTGGGATTTTGCGAGTCTTGTGGTTTCAAAATCTGTTATTTAACCATGTGGTTACCCTGTAAGGCTTGGTCAAACTTGGATTTCAAACAACAGAGGCTTTGCATCTGTTTTGAAAATGCTTGGAAAAGGGATTTTGAATTTCTTTCTAAATTGAAACTTTGGTTAACCCTTCTCTCCTAAACTTTTACAACAATGGGGCAAGCAAACAAGTTCCTAAACATTCAAGTTTCAAATGGTGTTGGTCTTTTGAATTAAATCTGTCCACATAAAATCATAACATCAAAAGCTTCTGTTTTTCTGAAATGATTTTGAGAAAATCCCTAAATGATGATGAATGCAAGGATGATATGAATGAGTTTTGGAATATGAATTTAGGGATGTTACATTAGCTTCTGTTAAAATGACTTTATTTGCAGAAACTTTTTTAGGACTATTTTGAGTATAGGAATTGTTTAGGAAATTGTTTTAGTGTCAAATAAACTTGGTTTAGCAAGTTTTTAACTTGATTATGATTCAGTACTATGCACTTGCTTGGTTGTGTCATGGGAATAGTCACGGCAGATGCTGCAATCGGCAACGAGTAGTAGAACAAGGGGCAAGGGAGGCCAGCCATATGCGGTGCGAGATGAGGGCAAAGACACAGGGTTTTACCCAGGTTCGGCGCCCCGGAGGGTAAAGACCTACTCCTGCTAGATTGTATTACGAAGATGGTACAATGGGCGAGCTAGGCGGCCAGGCGGCGAGTCGCTTGGGTGTATGATGGAACGTATCTCTAGACGCCCCGCAGGGAGGTTTATATAGGCTCACCTCCCCTAGGGTTTACATATCTCAACCGATTCAGTTAAAGCTTTTGCACTGCTTAACCTAATCCGACTGGGCCTATCTACTCGCCTGGGCCTTTAGCTTCCAGTCGCTTGGTTCCTCGCTGGGCTTCAATCCAGTCGCCGTCTTGCAGGCCCACTCGCCAGTTCTTGGGCCAGTCGGAAACGTCCTGCTGGGTATACCCCGGTAGGCACATCCCCATCAGTAGTCCTCGAGGCCGTCGGCGATTAGGCGTAGGTGGCTGCTGGCAGTCGGAGTATACGGCTTCAAAGTAGACATCTAGTCGAATCGTCGGCGGGCTCCTGTATAAAAGAGAAAACCAGTCATCCAGGTCGCAGCTTTGGCGAGTCGAGTCGGCGAAACACTGTCATAGTGATTGGATCAGCGAGCCGAGTGGCTGAAGTTGGACCGTTAACCGTGGTCAAACTAGCCGTTGGGGTAATCCAACGGTAACTTTTGGCGTAATCACCGCGTAGTAACGACTCCCTGACTTGGCGGGTAACAACCGCTATATAAGAGGAATGGCAGGCCATCAGAGAACCACCTTCTCACCATTTCCTCCGACTGTGCGCACCTTTCGCCTCCCTTCGCATCGCGACCCAGCCGACCAGAAATCCCCCGACCCCCAGCAAATCTCTCCGCCATGGCCCTCTCCACCGAACCATGGGGTAGATCCAAGTGCACGAGGGCACAACTGGCTTCCTTTGAGGAGGCCGGGATCTTGCGAGCCGGCTGCTGGCGCATCCCTGCGGCCGGAGAGACGACCCCGAATCCGCGAGAGAGGGAATTCATCTGCTTCACCAGCCATCTTGAACAGGGGCTAGGGTTCCCCACGTCCCTGTTCTTCCGGCGCTTCTGCGCCTACTACGGGATCCAACCATCGGATCTGGGTCCCCACAGCATCGAGCAGCTCGCCATCTTTGTGGCGTTCTGCGAATGCTATTTGGGCTGCCGGCCCTACTTCCCTCTATGGAAAGATCTGTTTCATGGACGGATCAGCCGCGAGGAAGCGGGCAGCCCAATGCTAGCCGCGGGCGGCCTAACCTTCCAGCTGAAGTCGAAGGCTTCATTCTTCGACCTAATGCTGCCCGCCAAGGAAGCGAGCGACTGGAAGAAATCGTGGTTCTATGTAGCCGAGGCGACCCCGGAGGGCGATACGGCGATCCCGCGGTATTCCGCCAACCGGTCCGAGCCGCGCCACCTTCAAATCGGCAAGCTCCCCAACGACCAGTGGATGGTTGTTGACGAAATGCTTCAGACCATCCGCGGTCTGAAGAAGAAGGGCCTCCAGACAATAAACATGTACAACTGCTGGCTCGGGCGGCTGTCTCCCGGCTCGCGAGCACTAGATGTACCAGTACACCGACCGAGACGACTCGACGACGGCCTGCCTCGCCGAATGGAAGCTCGAGGACTACCTCCCAAAGATCAAGAAAATCACCCAGCGGTGTACCGACGCCAGTGGGTCGCCTATACCGCAAAGCGTCCAGCCCCAACGGTAATCGCTTCACTTCGCTCGCAGTCGCAGTTTTTGCAGTCGCGGTAATTCTGATTTCATCTTGTGTTCATTGTAGCTATTCCAAGTGGTGGAAGGATGGCTCCCGCCTTCGGACGACGAGAACTCGAGCTCGTCCGTCCAGGACGTGGGAGAGTCACCTCCCGCCAAGGGTGATGCCGGGAGTGATGAGGGCGACACCGAAGATGAGTCCGAAGAGGAGGTCGCCCCACTGCTCCGCAAGACCCGTGGGCAGCGTCAACGTGAGCTTGAGGCAAGCAAAAGCCTCGAGCACCATGACGACGACGACGAGCTTCCAGAAACCACCTCGCGCCGCCAGGCTACTACATCGAAAAAGAAGAAGAAGGAAAAGGAGGCGAAGGCCTCTCCGAGGAAGACAAAGACGAAACCGACGAGGCCGGCCTCGCCACCACATTCAGCGAGCAGTTCTGACGCCCCCAGTCCGGCCAAGGACGAGGCGCCGCCGACGACAGCCGCGCTGGATACGGCCACCATCGAGGTGCCCCTGGCGTTGATTCCTCCACCATTCGCTCCAGTCTCTGGGCTGGGGGATGCTCCGGCCGTAGCGACTTCGCCTCACAGGGAAGCTCCTGTTGAAGATGTTCCAGAGGCTCCGGTTGCGGCCTCGACGACGAAGAAACCGTCCGTGTCTTGGGAACAAGACGTTCTGGAAATGGGGCTCAGCCGCCGACTGGGCCCCGAACTAGAGAAGCCATCCGGCCTCTGTACGGGACTGCGCTTCATTCCAGTCGCCAAGTGAGTACACTCTCCTTCCTTTGTCTTCCATAGCAGCTCGAATTATCTTGCTTATATGATTGATGTACATGACCGGAGTGAAGAGGATGGGCCACCCGACCGTGGCTAAGGTGCCACCCATCATCAGCGAGGAGGATCCTTCCCGCAAGAGGAAGGCGGACGAAGTCGTCGTACCCATGGATGGTGGCAAGAAGGCCAAGGGTGACGACGTCGTCACGATTTCCGACGACACGGCGGTCGCGCCGGCTGGACCTGTAACGGAGGCGGCCGCGTCCACGAAGGAGGGTGCTCCCTTGCCTAGAACGGCCGAGCCGACCTCCATTGGGGTGGGTGCCTCTATCGCCACCTTCCCGCGCTTCATGGCCAAGGCGGCAGCGGCGAGTGGAACTTCGCCCTCGAGCCACGCTCCCGGGATCGTCGATGCTGAAGTCGACCAACGTCGTGGGCATACGCCGGCTCTCCTCGCGTCCGTGGACACGATACAACTCCACGGTATGCTTGGCGCAGCCATCCAGGTATATCCAGTCCCCGAGGATCAGGTCGGTGCTTTGCAGCGGCCTGATTCTTTTAGTGTCGTATATTTATTTTCCGCATCCAGTCCCCGAGTGCTCACTCGCTGAATTTCAGCGGGTGGGCACTTGAGAATTTCTTGATTGACAGTCCCCGAAAAGCATTCGAATTTCAGCGGTGGGCACTTGAGAATTTCTTGATTGTTGGCCCTCGAGTGCGCACTCGCTGAATTTCAGCGGTGGGCACTTGAGAATTTCTTGATTGCGGTCGAGTGCGCACTCGCTGAATTTCAGCGGTGGGCACTTAGGAATTTTTTTGGTTAACTTTTTTGGGTGATGTGGTCGTGCAGAACTTGAATCACCGACCGACCGTGCCAAGCACCGCTGCGGGAGAAGGAACTGGCCATCGTCCAGGAGGCGAACAAAGGGCTTCAGGCGGTTGCCGCGAAGGCAGAGAAAGCTCGCCAGGGTCTTGTCCCCGCGGGTGAATTGGCGGCGGCGCAATCGGCTTTGAGTTCAGCTGAACAGCGGATCGCCAACCTCGAGCACGAGCTGCGGGAGGCGAAGGAAGAGGTGAGCTCGGTTGATGGGCGAGCCAAGGCCGCCATTGCGGCCGCCGAAGAGGATCGCAAAGTGTCGGACGCCCTTGTTGCTGGGCTTCAGGACGACCATACTTTGCTTCAATGCTTCATCACGGATCTCGCCCGCCCGTTGATTGGTAAGTGCATATGCCTCTGCTAGTAGGTTTGCCTTTTGTGGTGTCCGTCGTATTCATTATTGTCTTCTACTCACAGGTCGCATCATCGACAGCGCGGAAGAGGCAAGATCGTTCGACGCGCGGTAGTGTGTAGCCACTCTTATCGACTCGCCGACGTTGTCGGCAACGTGCATCCGAGCCTATCTCCAAGAGATATCGCCCACGGAAGTGATTCCCAGCGACCTCGTTGAGGTGTGGAAGTATTTGGAGAAGGCGCCCGCGGTCGTTGAGTTCATGACGCGGTCGGCGTTTCGGCGCGGGGCGGTGACGGCACTTAGTCTTGGACTTCCCACTTCCCCGAGGATTTCGACCTCGACGATGTGACGAGTGGCTACCCGTCGTCGACTGGCGCGGTGGAGCTTTCCGAGGTCCTCAAGTTGCAGGATCGTGCCGCAACGTACTCGGAGCGTGTCTGGGCAATGGGCGACCTCCTTCCGTACCAGGAGACGGTCGTCGTGCCGAATGACCCCGAGCCGCCGCACCGTGACTTCAAGGTCGAGCAGCCTTTCCGCGCGGCAATGGCGGGTGAGCTGACGACGTACCCGTCGTATCCATACACGCCATTCATCCGCAATCGCCGGAGTGTTGGCGAGTCGTCGTCGAAGCCTGCGGAATAGGATAGTTTGCCCTGGGGCGTTAGGTAGCAGGTCTGCCATATGGGCATATTTTGTAATATGAGACAATGCGACATGCTTTTGAATGAGACATCGTGTCTATGTTTGGAATTTGTCATATGTTTTGTGATTGTGGTTTGAACGAGTCCCCGAGCGCGTCCGCCCTTTTGTGGGGTTTATCTCGTGTATGATATGTTTGTTGTTTTTGAATGTTTTGTTATTGTGGTCTACTCGCCCGGACTCGAAGAGCCAGTCGCAGGGCGACTCCCTTGAATGCTCTATACTTCACCGTTTTCCCTTGCGCGAACGGGGTCGGGTGGCCGAGTCCCCGAGCGTGGTACTTGGTTGTTCTAGGTGCGACTCGAGGGTGGTTGAGGACTTGGAGCGTTGGTTTGGGCGCATCACTCCTGCCTGACCCGTTGGGCCAGTCGCGTGGCGAATCCTGGGCATGCTCTCTTACTTGGCATTTTCCCGAGCCACTCGCGATGAACTGGTCGTCAGTCCCCGAGCGTGGTACTTAGCCCTTCGAGTCGCTATGCCGAGGATGCGGAGGACCGTGGTCGCTGTAAGAAGCGAAGGCAGGTGTCTTGGCTTGTAAAGCCAGTCGGGCTAGGCGACTCCAATGGGGCTCCGGGTAGGCGTTTTTCATGGACGATGCAAGACCTGAGGTTTACTCAATGCTCTTGCACCGCACTACTTATCCGTGCCGATCGCTGTACCAAAGGTTGACTTCTGCGGTTAGCTGGACGCTGTTATTACGAGTGCGAGTGGCACAAGACACGGAGAGTAGGCGCAATTTGCGGTAACCGATTCTTTTATTTCACAGCGACTGGAGAGTACATATGTGGGGTTCTAGGGGTAGAACTTCCGTAGGAGGTTTACATTCCATGGTCGCTTGACGTCGAGTTCGCTGTCCCCGCGGACATCGATGAGGTAGTAGGCGTCGTTGCCAAGTACTCGCCCAATGGCGAATGGTCCCTCCCACGGAGGGGAGAGCTTGTGCATGCCCTTCTTGTCCTGGATGAGGCGCAACACCAGGTCGCCTTCCTGGAAGGTGCGAGTCCTCACCCGCCGGTTGTGGTAGTGGCGGAGTCCCTGCTGGTATATGGCGGTGCGAGACCGAGCGAGGTCACGTGCCTCGTCGAGCTGGTCGACTCCGTCTTGGCGCGCGAGTTCGTTTGCAGCCTCCGTGTAGTGGACGACCCGTGGCGAGTCGTGCTCGAGATCGGTGGGCATGAATGCCTCGGCGCCGTACACCATGAAGAAGGGGGTGAATCCTATCGACCTGTTGACCGAGGTGCGGATGCCCCAGATGACGGAGGGTAGATCCTCGACCCAGCACCCGGCGGTGCGCTCGAGGGGTACTTGGAGTCGCGGCTTTAGGCCGTGGAGGATGCTTTGGTTGGATCGTTCTGCTTGGCCGTTGGACTCCGGGTGGGCGACCGACGCGAGGTCGAGCCGGATGTGGTGCTCTTCGCAGAATTTGTCCATGGCTCCTTTGGCAAAGTTGGTGCCGTTGTCCGTGATGATGCTGTTTGGGAACCCGTAGCGATATATGAGCTCGCGTAGGAATTTAGTGGCGGTCTTCCCGTCGCATTTCCAGACTGGCTTGGCCTCCACCCACTTTGTGAACTTGTCAACCGCGACCAGCAGGTGGGTGTAGCCGGAGGGGGCCTTCTTGAAGGGGCCTACCATATCCATGCCCCACACAGCGAATGGCCAGGTGATGGGGATTGTTTTGAGCGCTGAGCTCGGCACGTGCGTCTGGTTGGCGTACTTCTGGCACCCGGCGCACCGCTGGACAATGTCGTGGCGTGCTGGCGTGGCGGTGCCAAGAGAAGCCATGTCGCATAGCCTTGGCGACCAGAGAGCGGGCGCCGGCGTGGTGTCCGCAGTCACCAGAGTGGATGTCGTGGAGGATCTTGCGTCCTTCGGCGGGTTGGACGCAGCGTTGGAACATGCCGGTGACACTGCGCTTGTGGAGCTCGCCATCAATGATGGTGTAGGACTTGCATCGACGAGCAATCATTCGAGCGTCTGTCTCGTCTGCCGGCAAGGTGCCGGCTTCCAGGTAGGCGATGTAGGGCTTGGTCCAGTCGTCTGGCTCGTTAACGAGTGCGACCAGGGCTGCCTCTGGTTGGAGCGGGACTCCGATGTCGATCTCCCTCGGGGGAGAGACTGATGGCTTGGTGATCGTGTCGAGGAAGACGCCGGCGGGTGGTGCGAGTCGAGCCGACCCGATGCGAGAGAGTGCGTCGGCCTCCTCGTTCTTACGCCTGTCGATCCACTCGACGGAATAGCCGGTGAAGTGTCCGCCCAACTTTTCTACTGCTTGGCGGTATGCCGCCATGGTGGAGGAGACGGCGTCGCAGGTGCCAGCGACTTTCCCCGCAACGAGGTCGGAATCTCCGTAGCAGCGTAGGCGGTTGACATTCATCTCCTTGGCAGCTCGCATGCCGTGGAGTAGGGCCTCGTATTCGGCCATGCTGTTGGTGCAGGGTGTGAAGTCGAGGCAGAGGATGTAGCGGAGCTTGTCGCCCTTTGGTGAAGTTAGCATCACCGCCTCGCGTCGCGTGCGTTCTTGGAGCCGTCGAAGTGCAGGCTCTAGTAATGGAGGTATGGCAGCTTCTCTGGCTGCTGGGCCTCTTCCCAGTCAGTGATGAAGTCCGCTAGGGCCTGCGACTTGATCGCTTTTCATGGCTCGTATTTGATGTTGTGGACGCCGATCTCGACGGCCCACTTGGCGACCCGCCCGGTCTCCTCGCGGTTGCGGATGATGTCTTGCAGTGGTGCTGAGGATACGACCGTGATCGGGTGTTCCTGGAAGTAGTGCGCAGCGCCACGAGCTCAACACCGCGATACCAGCTTTTGGTACTGGGGTACATTGGCGCGACTCGTGAGGACCTCGCCGATGTAGTACACGTCGATCTTGGGCGCCTTTCCTTCCTCCGGTCGCTTGACGACCATCACGGCGCTGACGACGCGCTCGGAAGCCGCGACATAAACCAGCATGGGTTCTTTGTCGGCGGGGGCGGCGAGTAGCGGTGCGGCGAGTAGCACCTTTTTTAGGTCGCGGAGCGCGTCGTCCGCCTCCTTGTCCCACTGGAAGGTGGGGTTCTTGCGCATCAGGCGGTATAGGGGCATCGCCTGTTCGCCCAGGCGGCGAGATGAAGCTACTCGCCCGCTTTTCGACGCCGCAGCACTCGAGTTTGCCGAGCCGGGCGATCGTGTCGATCTTCGTGGGGTTCGCCTCGATCCCTCGATGTTGTCGGCTGCTGCTCGACCCGCCACGAGGTTATCCATCGGGGTGGATAACAGTGGGAGGCCGTTTGCGTCTCTCTCCCGTGAGGAAACTACTATCCGCGGCTGGTCCCTGGGAGGTGTGCGGTTGGGTGGAGGTGGGGCTCCCATCGCCATTGATCCTGGCGGGGGCCGGGCGCTTCCTCCTGGTGGCACGTTCTCGCAGATCGCGCGCTCGGCCACGCGGGTCGGGTCGTTTTCGTCGTCGAAGTTCAGGGCGCGCCCCTGAACGGTGGGGTTCAGGCGCGACCTGATCCGCTGCTGGTGGTAGCGCGATAGTTCCTGCGCCGTCACCTGCTCGAGGCGGAATTTTTCGCGCTCGGCTTGTTCCTTGCGCACCGCCTCCGCCAGTTTCAGGCGGAGTTCCTCGACCTCCGTTGCCGTGGCGTTAGGAGGGATTGGGGTGGAGAATGGATCCTCCGGCGGATCGGTGCCGGTCGCCATGTAGGTCGCGGCGTGGCGACCGGTTCCGTCGCGGAGGTCGGCGGAGTTCTCCGAACCGGAGTCGAATTCGAAGATCCCGAGGATGGAGGGGTCCTCGAAGTCTCCCACGTTGGAGACCTTTGTGATGGAGCCCGCGGGTGAAGCCGCGGTGATGGACCCGGCGAGTGACGCCGGGGTCGCCAAGTCGGCGTCGTCGTTGAGGGCCGCGTCTTCTGCGGCTGAGTTCGCCACGCGTCGGTGTGGGCCGAATGTACCGAGGCGAGGCGATGGATCGTGCGGATCTGGCTCGGAGAGCCGATCGCATGGCGGCGACTTCGCGGATGCGAGCGAATCCTCCGAGACGATGGCGTCGGTGAGGCCGACGAAGAGGCCGATCGTCTTGTCGGCGGGATCACGCCAGTGACGTGGTCGCGCCGAGACGTAGCTGCTCGGTAAGATTTGGAGCATCTCGCCGATCGCTATCATGCGCGGTGGCGACCGCCTCGTTGATGGGCATATTGGATCTCGCCCAGAACACCGCCAGACCGGCCCCACGGTGGGCGCCACCGCCGAGGGAATAGTCACGGCAGATCTGCAATCGGCGAGTAGTAGAAACGAGGGCAAGGCGGCCAGCCATCTGCGGTGCGAGATGAGGGCAAAGACATAGGGTTTTACCAGTTCGCCCCGAGGGTAAAGACCTACTCCCGCTAGATTGTATTACGGTGGTACAATGGGCGAGCTCGGCAGCCGGTAGTCGCTTGGGTGTATGATGGAACGTATCTCTAGACGCCCGCAGGAGGTTTATAGGCTCACCTCCCTAGGGTTTACATATCTCAACCGATTCAGTTATAGCCGGTACTGCTTAACCTAATCCATGGCCTATCTACTACTTTGGGCCTTGACTTCCATCGCTTGGTTCTCTTGGCTTCAATCCAGTCGCCGTCTTGCAGGCCCACTCGCCAGTTCTTGGGCCAGTCAGAAACGTCCTGCTGGGTATACCCCTGTAGGCACATCCCCATCAGGTTGAGTTTTAAAAATCATCACTTAGCATTTTGCATGCATGCATATGTATTTTTCTTTGTTTGTATATGTTGTGTGTAATTTTTTGCTACCATTCTTTGTGTAGACTTTGGTGCTAGTGATTGTGATTGTGAAGAGTGCTACTCTCCCAACTACCAAGGCAAGTGGTACTTCATGAATATTACTATCCCTATATTTTCATACAAGCATTAGAAATATTTTGCTAAGTCTTGCATGTTACTATTTTTGCCAAATGCCATGTTGGGAAATCCTAAGTAGTTGTAGAATTGCTAGGGAATTTCTAAGTTAAGTTACTATCTATGCCATGCTTAGCCTAGCTAGTAGAAAACAAGGGTTGGTAAAATATACATGCTATGGTGAAAATATTTCTAAGTCTTTGGACTTATGTTTTTCTTAATAAAACAACTAAGTCAATGAATCACCTGGGTGGAAAGGTACTTTATTGGTGGTTTTTGGTTGAGTGGTTACACAAGGCCCATGGCTATGGTTTACCTTGTGTATCTCACTTGTGGAAAGCCACCCAGGAACAAAGGGATTTTAGTGGCCAAGTGTTGAGAAGCTTCTAGTGCAGCCACTTGGCAATATGGGCTCTACCTGGATCACATAGGTTGCTAGAACTTATCCATTTGGACAGTTGGTGGTAGTGGGAATGATAGTTTGGAGCGCGTCCATTTGGTCTAAGGAAAGGCTTCTGAAAGGTCCTATCTTGGGAAACCAAGTCTAGTGGGGAAAGTGCACAACCTCTGCAGATGGAAAAATCTAAGTACTTAGCCAAGTCCATGGCAATGGACAACTTGAGCATCAAGACATGGAAGCTATCAAGAATCTCATCACTCCAACTTCTAAGTAAAAACTTGTGGGTGAACAAGGGTGAAGGACCTCAATGTCTATTGGTGGTTCCTTGGGAAAAGTTTTGACAAAGAAAAACTTAGTGATTTCAACTAATAGGAAAAACCTATTTTGAGCAAAGCAAGCCAAGCTACACTTAGCCAAAATGCATATAGTAATGTAGTCCACCTAAATTTTACTAAGGTATCACTTGCCAATACTATTCCAAAGTATTGACCCACTGTGGCTGTAACTTGTGATGTTGCAGGTTACTCTGATGAGGATTAGGTGTCATGAGTCTACACTCAACATGTTTGCCTGTGGCACATGAATATGAAGACTTATTTTTATTTACTTATTCAAACTCTTGTATTAGGCCTGTGGCCTTGAGTAGTAAAAACTATGTTATCTCTGGAATGGATGTAATAAATGACCTTTGTATCTGTGTACTTCATCTTAAACTGTGGATGCTAGCAATGATCCAGGGACGAGCATTGCAATCACAGGGATCCTTTTCCTTTACAAAGTAGGGATCTTACAGTTTACCTTACACACTTTTCTTAAAGCAGTTGTCTGTTGCTTGCAACTTAATACTGGAGGGGGTTCGGATGATAACCCAAAGGTGGACTTCTAGTCATAGATGCAGTTGGATGGCGGTCTATGTATATTGTTGTATTTCCCAATCGAATCTCATAGTGTAAGATCCCTCCCTTATAAAGTTAAGGATCCCTATGATTGCAATGCTAGTCCCTGGATCAATTGCTAGCATCCACAGTTTAAGATGAAGTACACAGAAACAAAGGTCATTATTACAACATTATTCTAGAGATAACATAGTCTTTTACAACTCCATAGCCATAGGCTAGTACAAAAGTTTAACTTAAAAATAAAATAGAAGTCTTCATCTTCATGTGCCACAGGCAAGCATGTTGAGTGTAGACTCATAACCCCTAATCATCATCAGAGTAACCTACAACATCACAAGTTACAGCCACAGTGGGTCAATACTTTGGAATAGTATTGGCAAGTGATACCTTAGTAGAATATTAACATCTAGTTACTACATGAATTTGGCTAAGTGTAGCTTAGGCTTGCTTTGCTCAAAATAGGTTTTACCTATTAGTTGAAAATACTAAGTTTTTCTTTGACAAAAGTTTCCCAAGGAACCACCAATAGAAATTGGTGAACCTTCACCCTTGTTCAACCACAAGTTTTAACTTAGAAAATTGGGATGAGGAGATTCTTGATAGCTTCCATGTCTTGATGCTCAAATTGTCCAATACCAGGGACATGGCTAAGTACTTAGATTCTTCCATCTGCAAAGGTTGTGCACTTTCCCCACAAGACTTGATTTTCACCAAGACAGGACCTTTCAGAAGCCTTCCCTTAGACCAAAATGGACGCGCTCCAAACCAATCATTCCCCTACCACCAACTGCCCATTTGGCTATGTTATTGCAACCTATATGATCTAGGAAGAGCCCATAATGCCATGTGGCTGCACTAGAAGCTTCTTAACATTTGGCATCTCAAATCCCTTTGTTCTTGGGTGGCAATCCACAAGTGAGATACACAAGGTAAACCATATAAATGGGCCTTGTGTAACCACTCAACCAAAAAACACCAAGCAATTACCACTCCACCCAGGTGTTTCATTCACTTAGTTGTTTTATTAAACAAAACCATAAGTCAAAGACTTAACAACATTTTCCATAGCATGATTATATTCCACCCTTGGTTGCTCATAGCTAGGCTAAGCATGGCAATATCAAGTATCTTAACTTAAAAGAAATTCTAACATTTCTACAACTACTAGGATTTCCCAAGCATAGCATATAGATACTTAGCAAAATAATCATGCAAGTCCTATACAAAAATATTTCTAATGCATAGGTAAAAATATTGGGATAAAAACATGAAGCACCACTTGCCTTGGTATTTGGGGGAGTAGCAACAATCTTCACAACCACAATCACTATTAGCACCAAAATCTACACATAAAATAATAGCACCAAATTCACATATCAAATTATACAAGCAAAAATATATGAATGCATGCAAATGCCATGTGATGATTTTCTACACCAAACAAGACAAGTATACAGTACTGAATCATAAACAAGACAAAGAGACACTAAATAAACTTTATTTAGTCTTTAAATATTTTTTCAAATAATTTATATACTCAAAATAAGCCTATAAATGTCTCTGCAAAAATAATCAATTTTACAGAAGCAAAATATTAAACACATTGCATAAATGGATAGAATTCTTTCTCCTGATTCCAATGATATAAAATTTGCAAAATTTGAACGTGTGGATCAAAAGTTATGAATTTTGCAAGTTTGAATATCTAATAGATCTAAATAAAAAATTTAAAACAAACAACAGGCCACGTGGCAGCGTATGATTGGACGATACCGCTTCGCACTGGATCACGCTCGCGCACCGTTAGATCTAAATTAAAACCAGCAGCTCTGATCTGCTCGTACCTCTTCGGCTTGGCTTCTAATCTAAACCACTGGATCTAGATCCAGTGGGTCAAATCACTCTGACCTAAAACCGGCGGCGCAAATGGTTGCTGGTGGTGGCGGCGTTGCTGCCGACGATGTTCTGGTGGTTCTAGGAAGCAAGGGAGGAAACAGAGGGTCTTACCGAGCTCGTGGGGTCACCGCGGTGCTCAAGGTGGTCGAGGGAGGGGCAGGGGCGCACGGACTCGACCGCTATTGCTCGCCGGAGATCCTACAACCGTCGGTTACGGTCGCTCGTCGTCGTTGGCGAAGATACAGGTCGCGCCTAGCCAAAAGGATGGTGTCATTAGATGCGCACAAGTCTGACGAACACGTGAGCAACAAAAAGAGAGAAGGGGGCAGTTGGGGCTTACGGGGAGAACTCACCAGAGTGGACGCGTTCGTCGGTGGCGCTCGAGTGTTGACGTTGGCGAGGTTCTAGATGGTCCTAGCATGCACCAGTGGGGTTAAATGATGCACAAGGTTGCAGAGATCATTCTGGCAAGATCAATAGGAAAGGGGCGGAGTGTGCTCACCAGAATTCACCGCCGCAGTTCGTCTGTACAGCGGCGGAGTGAGCTCAAATACGAGCAGCCTGGGGGCGACTGGGCGTGGGTGTTTGGGGGGAAAGGACCGCGGCGAGGTGGTGATTAAATAGCCAGAGCATGGGCGAAAATCTCGCGGTGAATCAATGCAATTGATCGAGGCAGTGAAGAGGAGGAAACGGCCGGCGACGACGTGTTCATCACGCGGGTTCTGGGGAGGATGATGACAACGTGGAGATGGGGCCACTGGTCAGTCTCTGGTGGGTTGGTTCTGCGTGGGTGAGATAGAGAAAGGGAGGGAAATGGCCCGTGTGGGATGTTTTGGCTACTGGGCCGAAAGGGTGGCGCCGACCCATTTCTTATTTGTTTGACCTTTTTCTATTTCTATTTCGATTTTCAGGAAACATTTTCAAATGAGTTTCAAATAAGTTTGAATTCAAACCACTTCTGGATTTTTATAAAGTGAAATTTGTACACATTTGGTTGCAGAACAATGTTGTACACTTTAAAATAATTTGGTACTTTGGAATTTTAAAATAAACAATGTTTTTACCCATTGCTTAATAAAGACATAGAAATGGTTTTAAATTTGTTTCTTTGTTTTGAAATCTTTGTCCAAGATTTGGAAATTATCAAACAAACCTATGATCAAACATCTTTGGTTAAAAATAAATAATCTCTTTACTAGAGAGTAGCATTGGGCCAATGTCTTGCTTACATAAAATAATAGACACTCAAATGCTCCTGTTTATTTGTAATGACTTTGCAAATGATCCTAAAATGATTTTGAATGCATGGATGATATGCAAACTTTTTAAATCATGATTTTAGGGATGTTACAAATCTAACCCCCTTAAGGTGAATCTCACCCTCGAGATTCGGATTGGCTAGCAAATAGGTAAGGGTGGTCTTTCCGAAGGTCATCCTCTCTTTCCCATGTTGCTTCTTCTTTGGAATGATGGTTCCATTGAACTTTGCAGAATTTGATAGTCTTGGTCCGAGTAACTCTTTCTGCAGTCTCAAGAATTTTGACAGGCTTTTCCTCATAGGTGAGATCAATTTCCAACTGGACCTCTTCCAAAGGTATGGTATCCTTCAAAGAAGTGTCTTCCATCTCTGGATGGCATTTCTTTAGCTGACTCACATGAAACACATTGTGAACGGCAGACAATGATTTTGGCAATTCAATCTCATAAGCTACTTCTCCTTTACGACTCAGAATCTTGAATGGTCCAACATATCTTGGGGCCAATTTTCCTTTGACTCCAAATCTTTTCACTCCACGAAGTGGTGGCACTCTAAGATAAGCTCTATCACCCACTTCATAGGTGACTTCTCTACGCTTAGGATCTGCGTAGCTCTTTTGTCGGGACTGTGCTATCTTCAATCAATCCTTTACTAGCTTGACTTTCTCTTCAGCCTCTTTGATCAGTTCTGGTCCGAACAAATTTCTTTCTCCTACACCATTCCATAGCAATGGGGTAGTACACTTTCTCCCATAGAGAAACTCAAATGGTGCCATCTCAATACTGGCTAGATAGCTGTTATTGTAGGAGAATTCTACGTAAGGCAGACTTTCATCCCAACTCGCTCCATAGTCTAGGGCACATTCCCTCAACATATCTTCCAAAATCTGGTTGGTCCTTTCTGTCTGTCCATCAGTCTGGGGGTGAAAAGCAGTACTGAATTCCAATCTTGTTCCCAATGACTCATGCAGTTGCCTCCAGAAATGAGAAGTGAATTGAGTTCCCCTATCAGACACAATACTCTTGGGTACTCCATGCAGACACACAATCCTATTCATATAGATCTTGGCCAACTTAGCACTTGTATAGGTTGTCTTCACGGGTATGAAATGAGCCACTTTAGTGAGGCGATCCACTACTACCCAAATAGAATCATATCCTAACCTGGTCCTTGGCAATCCGGTGATGAAATCCATGCCAATCTTGTCCCATTTCCAATCAGGAATAGGTAGTGGTTGTAGCAATCCTGCTGGTTTCTGATGTTCCGCTTTTACTCTACTACATACATCACACAAAGCAATATGGTCGGCGATGTCCTTCTTGAGATTATTCCACCAAAATCTTTCCTTCATATCCATGTACATTTTGGTGTTACCTGGATGAATGGAATATGGTGAGTTGTGTGCTTCTTGTAAAATTAGTTTCCGAAGTTCCGGATCTTGCGGAACGCGGATACGTTTTCCATACCATAAAGTACCTTATTCGTCTTCATGGAATCCTTTGGATTTTCCCTTGTCAATCTTTTCCTTAATCTCTTCTATTTCCTTGTCCGTCTTTTGGGCTTCCTTGATCTTGTCCAACAATGTGGGTTGAACATCCAATGACATGAGATGTCCCTCAGGCACAATCTCCAATCTAAGGTCTATAAATTGGGCACAAAGATCATCAGGCAACTCTCCCTTAGTAATACCATTCACAAATACCTTACGGCTTAGAGAATCTGCTACAACATTTTCTTTACCGGGGTGGTATTACAAACTCAAGTCATAGTCCTTGATGAGTTCTAGCCATCTTATTTGTCTCATGTTGATTTATTTCTGAGTGAAGATATACTTCAAACTTTTGTGATCTGTGAACACTTCACATCGCTTTACCAAAAGATAATGTCTCCATGTTTTGAGTGCATGGACAACAGAGGCTAACTCCAAATCATGAGTAGGGTAATTTACCTCATGAGTTTTGAGTTGTCTCGAGGCATAATCCACAACTTTCCCTTCTTGCATTAGAACTGCACCTAATCCATGATGATATGCATCACAATATACTTGGAAATCTTTCTCCAAATTTGGTAGACATAATACTAGTGTTGTCACTAGTATCTTTTTCAATTCTTGGAAACTGAGTTCACATCCTTCAGACCAAGCAAATTTCTTATCTTTCTTTAGTAGCTCCGTCATTGGCTTAGCTACCTTGGAGATATTCTCAATGAATCTTCTGTAGTATCCTGCCAAGCCAAGGAAACTACGAACTTCCTTCACTGACTTAGGAGATTCCCATTCAGTTATAGCTGACACTTTTGCGGGGTCAACCGCTACACCATCTCCTGACACAACGTGTCCAAGAAATCCCACTTCATTTAGCCAGAATTCACACTTGTTGAATTTGGCATACAGCTTATGCTCTCTAAGCTTCTCAAGTATCAAACGCAAATGTCCTTCATGCTCTTCTTTGCTCTTGGAGTAGATCAAAATGTCATCGATGAAAATGACAACAAACTTGTCAAGGAACTCCGTGAACACCTTGTTCATCATATTCATGAAGTAAGCTGGTGCATTGGTCAAACCAAATGGCATCACAGTGTACTCATACAATCCATACCTAGTGGTGAAAGTTGTCTTAGGTATGTCTTGTTCTCTTATCTTAAGCTGAAAATAACCTGACTGGAGATCAATATTTGAGAACACACAGGCTCCTTCTAGCTAATCAAACAAGTCATTGATTCTGGGCAAAGGATATTTGTTCTTGATAGTCACCTCATTGAGTGAACGATAATCTATGCATAACCTTTGACTTCTATCTTTCTTTTCCACAAACAAGACTGGTGCTCCCCAAGATGAAGAACTTGGTTGAATAAATACTTTCTCCAACTGTTCTCCAAGTTTCTTCTTGAGTTCTTTCAACTCATCAACTGACATCTTATAAGGTCTCTTTGCTATTGGTCCTGATCTTGGAAGCAAGTCAATCAGAAATTCCACATCTCTATCTGGGGGCATTCCCGACAATTATTTCGGAAACATATACGGATATTCACTCACAATTGGCACACTATCTATGCTAACCCACTTAAGATAATTTATCTTACTCCCTTTTGATTCAAAGTTAGACTTGAATATTATCCGTTTCTTTTCCGGGGTTGTGAGTGCGACAGTACGATTGGCACAATCTAGTACTCCTTCATACTTGGTCATCCAGTCCATTCCCAAAATTACATCCAGTCCTTGGAAATCTAGGATTATCAGACTCACTGGAAACTTATCCTTTCCAAATTCTATCACTAGATCACGACATCCAAGACTTACTATCATATCTCCACCGGGAGAACTTACTTTTATTGGACACCCAATATTTTCAGTTGGAAACCCATTTCTATCAACTAATGCTTTTGATATGAATGAATGTGATGCACCAGTATAAAAAAGAACAAGTGTTGGAATAGAATTGAGTTTGAACTTACCAGCCACAGCATCGGACTCCTCATAAATCTCTTGCACATTGATGTGGTTCACTTGTCCCTTCTAGAAAGGGTTGGGCTTGTTGGGTCCTTCAACTTTCTTTTCTGGGCATTCATTTGCAAAATTCCCCAGCTTCTTACACTTGAAACATTCAACCTGGCTGATATCTCTTTTTGCAGGCTGACTGCCACTTCCACTTCCACTGTGGTGACTCTTGTGTCCACCCTTGTGGTTCTTGTACTTGTCACTATCATGACTACGGTGATGCTTGTTGTCATGATGGCGGTTGTGGCTTTGGTGGTTGTTGTATTTTCCATGTTTGTGGGATCCAGAACTCCCACTATCATCATGATGGGAACGCTTGTGAGACGATCCCGATCTATGCTTGTCAGAGCTGTGCTTCCTCCTTCTGTTTTCAACCTGTTTCATCTTGTTCTCCAAGATGGTAGCCTTGTCATAAAGGGATTGGTAGGTGGGGACATAGGCCACAGATAACTGCAGATTCAGTTCATCATTCAGCCTTCGAGGAACTTCTCTTTCCTCTTGGCATCGGTATCAACTTCATCTGGTGCATAACGCGCCAGATTGTTGAACTCCTCAATATATTCAGCCACACTGCGGTGGCGTTGCTTCAGGTTATGTTACTCCTTCTTCTTCAAACTCATCACTCCGGATGAGATGTGAGCTGTATGGAAACCATCTTCAAAGATAGCCCATGTCACATCCTCAATGGGAGTGGTGATCTGGAAGTTATCCCACCAAGTAGCTGCTGGTCCTTCCAATAGATGTGCTGCAAACCTGAGTTTCTCCTTGTCGGTGCAGCCGACAGTTACCAAATCCTTGTTCACTAAACGTAGCCAATCATTGGCCACCATGGGATCAGTAGTTCCTGAGAACTTTGCAGGCCTCGGTCTTAGGAATATGGTGAGCATGTCAAATCCTGGTGGATTGTTCTGATTGTTGTTGTTGTTGTTATTGTTGTTGTTGTTGTTGTTGTTCTGATTCTGCATGAAAGTGGTCATCATTTGCATCATTGTGCTGTCTTTGTCATCAATCTTTGCATCTCGGGGGTGACATTGTTGTTGTTTGGGTTGGGGTTGGCACGTCGATGAGGCATCTGTGGTTTTCAATAAGGATAAGAATGAGATACCCATAGATGCTTAGCATGCACAATACATTACATAGACAATCACCAAAACAAGCATCAAAATAATCATAAGGTTCAACGACATAAACAACAAGTTTGAAAAGCAAACACACCAATAGCAAGCCATCCACATGTTGGATGGTCATTGCGACCCAATAATCATAAGCATGGTAAATGATAGATAAATGAGTAGTCATCACTACTCCTCTGCATCAACCTCCTCATCGACAAGTGTAAGACCTGCATTCTCCATAGCGGTCTTGTATTCCTCGACATTGGTAGTCAAGGCCTCTATCTTGGCCTTAAGAGCCCTCTTCTGTGAACGAAGTCTCTCAATCGCACCCTGCTGATGCTCGAGCTCGAAGTCCTTGGCCTCTAGTTCTGCATTCATCTCTCGAATCCTCTTGTTCCTATCTTGGACTCTTTTCTCTTGGCTCTTGAACTTCCTGTCCTGGCTCTCAAACTTGGCCTCCATTTCCTTGACTATCTCGTCTTGCTCCGCGGAGAGCTTGTCCTTCTCAAGAAGCTGCTCCTGGAGCTCGTCATTGCTAAGCATAACGTTGGTCCTATCAGTATCTAGGTGCCTAAGAAGAACCTCTAGGTCCTGAAGGTACAGACGAATCGGCTTTGCCGTCTCTCTAGCAGCGTCCTCGAACTCAATAGCCTCACCCTCCTCGTCGCGTCTTCCGAAGGCGTGAAAGTGAGTACCTCTAAGCTCCCTGGAGTGCCTCCCTAACAGACGCCCAAGTAAATCCTGCATGACTACCTCTAAGCCTCTCTCCTTGTCGTCATGCATTAGCTTGAAAGTGATAGCCTCCGTGGCTGGCTCAGTCTGGCGTCCTGGCTGAGTAAGTTTGAAGCCCCAAAGGTCCTTCCTCTCAAACTTGGTGAGGGGAAGCGTCATGATGCTAGGGAGCGGAAGGTTGAGCACACTAGTGAGCTCAATAAGACGAGTGCCAAAACGAGTTCCCTTGAACTCTTCAGCCGTGCTGATAGTAACATTAGGCATCTATTTTATAAGATAGAGAAAAGTTAGAATCAACTTCAATAGAGATAAATCACAAGACAAAGCATCACATGCATATCTATGGCAATCAAACACACAAGTCATGGCATACATAAATCCATTACAAGCATCCAATGTTCAACATCACTTAGACAAAAAAATTGGAAATAAAACGATAAGTGTGGTGGTCCAACTAACGAAGTACATTACAATCTCATCTCACTTGCCAAGTTGGCTAACAGGGCATCCCTACAGTCTATGATGTCCTCTCTTAAACGTTGGTTGGTAGCCTCTAACTCTTGGGTATGCTTCTTTTCTTCCCTAAGGTCGTTTTGGGTGTTAAGCATTCTGCAATTGAGTCTATCACCAAGCTCCTTGATGGCCTTCCAAGCTGCATCTCTTGCAGAGTCAAAGAATGTGGTGTGCATCACTGAGTTGGTGACCATGCAGAATCCTGATTCCTTGTGGTTGTCTTCCTTGTTTTTGTACAAGTGAATTTGCACCCACTAGTATTCTACTCCTTCATCCATCACGGGAAAACCTTTGTACACAATTGTACCATGTATTCCTGTAAAATCCCAAAAATCATGCTTTCAAAGCTTTGCATATCATCCATGCATGCATAATCATTTAGGGATCAATTTCAATGTCATTACAAAAACAGAAGCATTTGGATGCTTATTATTTTATGTAAACAAGCATTGATCCAATGCTACTTTCTAGAGAGAGATTATTTGTTTCAAACCAAGGATTGTTTTTTCATGAGATGGTGTGGTTGAGTTCCAAGCTTGGACAAAATTTTCCAAAACAAATAATGGTTTTAAAACCATTTTCAAATCTTTATCAAATCTTGTGCTAAGGCACTATTTATTTTAAAATTTCAAAGGAACCAAACTAGTCCAGTGAGACAGCATGGTTTTATACTCAAAATTATGCAGGTTTCAATTTATAAAAGTCTAGAAAGATTTGGAATTCAAATGCTTTTGAATTCATTTGAAAAAGATTCCTGAAAATCAATTTAGAAAAAGAAAAGGAATTAGAAAACAGAATTGGGCCCGGCGCTAGCTTTTCAACCCAACAGCAAACTCAGCCCAGCAAGCCCACCCGGGGTTTTCCTCGGTCTCTCTCACGCGACGCAGACCTACCCTGCGCTCGCTGACTGGTGGACCCAAATGCCACGCGAGCATCGTCCCCAAGCCACGCACCTCCATGACCTCGTCGACCTCGCCGTTACCTCCATCACTGCCGCGAATGAAGCAGTCTTAATTGCCGACGTTTCCTCGCGCGATCCTCGCCCCTGATCCGGATATAAAACCCTCTCCTCACCCCGCATCTTTCCCCTCGCTTAGCACCTCTTCTCCGCCACTAGGCTGCCGGCAATTCATGCTGCAACGCTGCTGCCCGATACTCTCCGGCGATCTATTCCAGTGAACCCCGTGCTCCCCTTCACCTCTCATTCTTACGAGCTTGCTTGTCATGCCTGTGCGCATCTTCTCACACCTTTGGTTTTCTCTAAAACGCCGCAGGTTGTCGTCTCCGTCGAGCCCCGCGAATGACCGAAGCGCCGCCCGACTCCGGCGAACAATCACGGTAAATCCAGACCGCCCCTTGACCTCGTGTGCATACTGTAAGATTCGCCTTGTCTTTGCGCAGCTACTAACACCACTGACTCGTGCTAGGGCGACCCAGAACCTCGGCAACGATCACGTCTGCAAACTCTCGACGCCGCCAGCAACTCCGACGAGCCCAGTGACCTCCACAACACACCCCCGTCCACGCCAGCAAGAGATTGAGCATCAGCGCGACCTTGCGAGTTCGGTAAGCCTCTCCATTGACCCCATCCCCCTCTGTAGCCGTCAGAGCATCACTGACAGAGCGCCGCCGCCGCGCCATCGTCTCCAGCGCCGCCAGACTTTGGTTGCTTGATCGGTAGCTGTTAGATCTAGATCTAACGCATACGATAGATCCACTTAGCGAAGGGGTACGAGTTAGATCTGGCCATGCGATTTCATTTAGATCGTGCGGTCCACACTGTTTGATCCGTCTTGACGATTTAATCGAGAGAGCGTGGCCTGAGTTTAGAATTGAAACAGAAATTTGATCTATTAGTTAATCAAACTTGTAAAATTCATAACTTTTGATCCACACGTTCAAATTTTACAAATTTTATATCATTGGAATCAGGAGAGAAAATCCTATCTGTTTATGCAGTGTGTTTAATATTTTGCCTCTGTAAAAATGGTTATTTCTGCAGAGACATTTGTAGGCATAATTTGAGTATAGTAATTATTTGAAAAATGAATTGAAGATCAAATAAAGTTTATTTGGTGTGTTTTGGACTTGTTTATGATTCAGTATTGTATACTTGTCTTGTTTGTTGTAGAAAATCATCACATGGCATTTGCATGCATTCATATATTTTTGTTTGTATATTTTGATATGTGATTTTGGTGCCATTATTTTATGTGTAGATTTTGGTGCTAATAGTGATTGTGGTTGTGAAGATTGTTGCAACTCCCCAAAATACCAAGGAAAGTGGTGCTTCATAATTTTATTCCTATATTTTTCACCTATGCACTAGAAATATTTTGTATAGGACTTCCATGAATATTTTGATAAGTATCTATATGCTATGCTTGGGAAATCCTAGTAGTTGTAGAATTGTTAGAAATTTCTCTAAGTTAAGATGCTTACCATTGCCATGCTTAGCCTAGCTAGTATCAACCAAGGGTGGTTATATATTCATGCTATGAGAAATATTGCTAAGTCTAAGACTTGTGTTTTTGCTTAATAAAACAACTAAGTGAATGAAACACCTGGGTGGAATGGAAAGAATGGTTTGTGTTGAGTGGTTACACAAGGCCCATTTCTATGGTTTACCTTGTGTATCTCACTTGTGGAAAGCCACCCAGGAACAAAGGGATTTGAGATGCCAAATGTTAAGAAGCTTCTAGTGCAGCCACATGGCATTATGGGCTCTGCCTGGATCATATAGGTTGCAATAACTTAGCCATTTGGACAGTTGGTGGTAGTGGGATGATAGGTTTGGAGCGCGTCCATTTGGTCTAAGGGAAGGCTTCTGAAAGGTCTTGTCTTGGTGGAAATCAAGTCTTGTGGGGAAAGTGCACAACCTCTGCAGATGGAAGAATCTAAGTACTTAGCCATGTCCCTGTTATTGGACAACTTGAGCATCAAGACATGGAAGCTATCGAGAATCTCCTCATCCCAATTTTCTAAGTTAAAAACTTGTGGTTGAACAAGGGTGAAGGATCACCAATTTCTATTGGTGATTCCTTGGGAAAGTTTTGTCAAAGAAAAACTTAGTGTTTTAAGCTAATAGGTAAAACCTATTTTGAGCAAAGCAAGCCTAAGCTACACTTAGCCAAATTCATGTAGGATCTAGATGCTAATATTCTACTAAGGTATCACTTGCCAATACTATTCCAATGTATTGACCCACTGTGGCTGTAACTTGTGATGTTGCAGGTTATTCTGATGATGATTAGGGGTTATGAGTCTACACTCAACATGCTTGCCTGTGGCACATGAAGATGAAGACTTATTTATCTTATTCTATAATTGAACTCTTGTATTAGGCCTATAGCCATGGAGTTTGTAAAAGACTATGTTTGTCTCTGGAATGATATGTAATAATTACCTTTATTTCTCTGTACTTCATCTTAAACTGTGGATGCTAGCATTGATCCAGGGACTAGCATTACAATCACAGGGATCCTTACCTTTATAAAGGGAGGGATCTTACAGATGGTATCAGAGCACTATGTTGCCTGTAGGATTATGAACCTAGGATTGGATTAGAAACTACTAAGGAAAAAAATTTCAACAATTTCCACACTTGTCTTTTCTTCTCGTAAACTTTTCTAATTCTTCTTTCTCATCTCTATTTGTATATGAACTCCATCAACGAAGTTGTAAGGAAGGGACCAATCATGACCATGACCCTAGAGTGTGAGACTGAATTTCCAAAGGCCCTCAAGAACCTTATGGTTACCATGGGGACACATGGTGCAGCTGTGTACAAAGGTTTCCCTGTGATGGATGAAGGAGAAGAATATTGGTGGGTGCAACTTCACTTATACAAAAACAAGGAAGACAACCACAAATAATCAGGATTCTGCATGGTCACCAACTTAGTGATGCACACCACGTTCTTTGATTCTGCAAGGGATGCAGCTTGGAAGGCCATCAAAGAGCTTGGTGAAAGACTCAAGTGCAGAATGCTCAACACCCAAAATGACCTTAGGGAAGAAAAGAGGCATACCCAAGAGTTGGAAATTACCAACCAACAACTAAGGGAAGACATCATAGACTTGATTTTGGAATCTTGTGAACATGATAGGCAGATGGCTACTAAGGATGCTTTGATAGCCATTTTGTCTAGTGAGTGAGAGTTGTAACGTACTTCGTTAGTTGGACCACCACACTTATCATTTTATTTCCAAAACTTTGTCTAAGTTATGTTGAACCTTGGATGCTTGTAATGGATTTATGTATGCCATGACTTGTGTTTGATTGCAAATAATATGCTTGTGTTACCTTGACTTGTGTATTTCTAGTAATGTTGTTTCTAACTTTTTCTATCTTATAAAATAGATGCCTAATGTTACTATCAGCACGACTGAAGAGTTCAAGGGAACTCGTTTTGGCACTCGTCTTATTGAGCTCACTAGTGTGATCAATTTTCCGCTTCCTAGTATCATGATGCTTCCCCTCACCAAGTTCGAGAGGAAGGACCTTTGGGGCTTCAAGGCTACTCAGCCAGGACGCCAGACTGAGCCAGCCACGGAGTCTATCACCTTCAAGCTTATGCATGATGACAAGGAGACAGGCCTAGAGGTAGTCATGCAGGATTTTCTTGGACGTTTGTTAGGGACACACTCTCGGAAGATTATAGGTACTCACTTCCACGCCTTCGGAAGATGCGACGAGGATGGTGAGGCTATTGACTTCGAGGATACTACTAGAGAGACGGTAGAGCCGATTCGTCTATACCTCCAGGACTTAGAGGTTCTTCTTAGGCACCTAGATACTGATAGGACCAACGTCATGCTTAGCAATGACGAACTCCAGGTGCAGCTTCGTGAGAAGGACAAGCTCTTCGCGGAGCAAGATGAGATAGTCAAGGAAATGGAGGCCAAGTTTGAGAGTCAGGATAGAAAGTTCAAGAGTCAAGAGAAAAGAGTCCAAGATAGGAACAAGAGGATTCGAGAGATGACTGCAGAACTAGAGGCCAGCATCAACAGGTTGTGATTGAGAGACTTCGTTCACAGAAGAGGGCTCTCAAAGCCAAGGTAGAGGCCTTGACTACAAATGTCGAGGAGTACAAGACCGCTATGGAGAATGCAGGTCTTACACTTGTCGATGAGGAGGTTGATGCAGAGGAGTAGTGATGACTACTCGTTTATTTATCATTTACCATACTTATGATTTTGAGTCGCAATGACCATCCAACATGTGGATGGCTTGCTATTGGTGTGTTTGCTTTTCAAAACTTGTTGTCTATGTTGTTGAACTTTTGTTATTTTGATGCTTGTTTGTGATTGTCTATGTGATGTATTGTGCATGTTAAGCATCTATGGGTATCTCATTCTTATCCTTATTGAAAACCTCAGATGCCTCCTCGACGTGCCAATCCCAACCCGAACAACAACAATGTCACCCCTGAGATGCAGCAGCCGATGACAGCACAGACACAGCTGATGCAGATGATGACCACTTTCATACAGAATCACCATAACAATAACACCAACAACAACAACAATAACAACAACAACAATCAGAACAATCCACCAGGTTTTGACATGCTCACCAGATTCCTAAGACTGAGGCCAGCAAAGTTCTCAGGAACTACTGATCCCATGGTGGCCAATGATTGGCTACACTCAGTGAACAAGGATTTGGTAACTGTTGGCTATACTGATGAAGAGAAAGTCAGGTTTGCAGCACACTTGTTGGAAGGACCAGCAGCTACTTGGTGGGATAACTTCCAGATCACCACTCCTATTGAGGATGTGACATTGGCTATCTTTGAAGATGGTTTCCGTACAGCTCACATCTCATCCGGAGTGATGAGTTTAAAGAAGAAGGAATTTCATAACTTGAAGCAGCGCCACCGCAGCATGGCTGAATATATTGAGGAGTTCAACAATCTAGCGCGTTATGCACCGGATGAAGTTGACACTGATGCTAAGAGGAAAGAGAAGTTCCTCGAAGGATTGAACAATGAACTGAATCTACAACTATGTGTGGCCTACGTCCCCACTTATCAGTCCGTTTGTGACAAGGCTGCCATCTTGGAGAGGAAGATGAAACAGGTTGAAAGCAGGAAGAGGAAGCACTCTGACAAGCACAGCTCGGGATCGTCTCACAAGCGTTCCCATTATGATGATGGTGGGAGTTCTGCATCCCACAAGCATGGAAAATACAACAGCCACCACAACCACAACCGTCATCATGACAACAAGCATCACGGTAGTCATGACAATGACAAGTACGAGAATCACAAGAGTGGATACAAAAGCCACCACAATGGAAGTGGAAGTGGTAGTGGAAGCCAGCCTGTCAAGAAGGATCTTAGTCAGGTTGAATATTTCAAGTGCAAGAATATGGGGAATTATGCAAATGAATGCCCAGAAAAGAAAGTTGAAGGACCCAACAAGCCCAAACCTTTCTAGAAGGGACAAGTGAACCACATCAATGTGGAAGAAATCTATGAGGAGTCCGATGCTCTGGCTGGTAAGTTCAAACTCAATTCTATTCCAGCACTTGTTCTTTTTGATACTGGTGCATCACATTCATTCATAACAAAAGCATTTGTTGATA
The DNA here is from genome assembly GCA_030063025.1 of Avena longiglumis. NCBI lineage: Eukaryota > Viridiplantae > Streptophyta > Magnoliopsida > Poales > Poaceae > Avena > Avena longiglumis. The sequence continues at coordinate 181,952,585 of CP125974.1, read as the reverse complement.
GAAATGGGTTTCCAACTGAAAACATTGGGTGTCCAATAAAAGTAAGTTCTCCCGGTGGAGATATGATAGTAAGTCTTGGATGCCGTGATCTAGTGATAGAGTTTGGAAAACATAAGTTTCTAGTGAGTCTGATAATCCTAGATTCTCAAGGACTGGATGTAATTTTGGGAATGGATCGGATGACCAAGTATGAAGGAGTACTAGATTGTGCCAATCGAACTGTTGCACTCACAACCCCGGAAAAGAAACGGATAAGATTCAAGTCTAACTTTGAATCAAAAGGAAGTAAGCTTAATTCTCTTAACGGGGTTAGCATAGACAGTGTGCCAATTGTGAGTGAATATCCGGATGAATTTCCGGAAGAATTGCCGGGAATGCCACCAGATAGAGATGTGGAATTTCTGATTGATTTGCTGCCAGGATCAAGACCTATAGCAAAGAGACCTGACAAGATGTCAGTTGATGAGTTGAAAGAACTCAAGAAACAACTTGGAGAACAGTTGCAGAAAGGATTTATTCAACCAAGTTCTTCATCCTGGGGAGCACCAGTCTTGTTTGTGGAAAAGAAAGATAGAAGTGAAAGGTTATGCATAGATTACAATTCACTCAATGAGGTGACTATCAAGAATAAATACCCTTTGCCTAGAATCAACGACTTGTTTGATCAGTTAGAAGGAGCCTGTGTGTTCTCAAAGATTGATCTCCGGTCAGGTTATTTCCAACTCAAGATAAGAGAACAAGACATACCTAAGACAGCTTTCACCACTAGGTATGGATTGTATGAGTATACCGTGATGCCATTTGGTTTGACCAATGCACCGGCTTATTTCATGAATATGATGAACAAGGTGTTCATGGAGTTCCTTGACAAGTTTGTTGTCGTCTTCATTGATGACATTTTGATCTACTCCAAAAGCAAAGAAGAGAATGAAGGACATTTGTGTTTGATACTTGAGAAGCTTAGAGAGCATAAGCTGTATGCCAAATTCAGCAAGTGTGAATTTTGGTTGAATGAAGTTGGATTTCTTGGACACATTGTATCAGAAGATGGTGTAGCAGTTGATCCCGCAAAAGTGTCAGCTGTAACTGAGTGGGAATCTCCTAAGTCAGTGAAAGAGGTTTGTAGTTTCCTTGCTTGGCAGGATACTACAGAAGGTTCATTGAAAATTTCTCCAAGATAGCTAAGCCGATGACAGAGTTGTTAAATAAAGACAAGAAATTCGCTTGGTCTGAAGGATGTGAACTCAGTTTCCAAGAATTGAAGAAGAGACTAGTGACAGCACCAGTCTTATGTTTGCCAGATTTGGAAAAAGATTTCCAAGTATATTGTGATGCATCTCATCATGGATTAGGTACAGTTCTAATGCAAGAAGGGAAAGTTGTGGCTTATGCCTCGAGACAACTCAAAACTCATGAGGTAAATTACCCTACTCGTGATTTAGAGTTAGCCTCTTTTGTCCATGCACTCAAAACATGGAGACACTATCTTTTGGGAAAGCGATGTGAAGTGTTCACAGATTACAAAAGTTTGAAGTATATCTTCACTCAGAAAGATATCAAGATGAGACAAAGAAGATGTCTAGCACTCATCAAGGACTATGACTTGAGTTTGCAATACCACCCCGGTAAAGCAAATGTTGTAGCAGATGCTCTAAGCCGTAAGGTTTTTGTGAATGGCCTTACTAAGGGAGAGTTTCCAGATGATCTGTGTGCCCAATTTAGAGATCTCAGATTGGAGATTGTGCCTGAGGGACATCTCATGTCATTGGATGTTCAACCCACTTTGTTGGACAAAATCAAAGAAGCCCAAAAGACAGATAAGGAAATTTAGGAGATTAAGGAAAAGATTGGTAAAGGAAAAGCCAAAGGATTCCATGAAGACGAACAGGGTACTTTATGGTATGGAAAACGTATCTGCGTTCCACAAGATCCGGAGCTTTGGAAAGTGATTTTACAAGAAGCGCACAACTCAACATATTACATTCATCCAGGTAACACCAAAATGTATATGGATATGAAGGAAAGATTTTGGTGGAATAATGTCAAGAAGGACATCGCCAAACATATTGCTTTGTGTGATGTATGTAGTAGAGTGAAAGCGGAACATCAGAAACCAGCAGGATTGCTACAACCACTACCTATTCCTGATTGGAAGTGGGACAAGATTGGCATGGATTTCATCACTGGATTGCCAAGGACCAGGTCAGGATATGATTCTATTTGGGTCGTAGTGGATCGCCTAACTAAAGTGGCTCATTTCATACCCGTGAAGACAACCTATACAAGTGCTAAGTTAGCCAAGATCTATATGAGTAGGATTGTATGTCTGCATGGAGTACCCAAGAGTATTGTGTCTGATAGGGGAACTCAATTCACTTCTCATTTTTGGAGGCAACTACATGAGTCATTGGGAACGAGGTTGGAATTCAAGACCTTTTCATCCTCGGGCGATGGACAAACAGAAAGGACCAACCAGATTCTTGAAGATATGTTGAGAGCATGTGCTCTAGACTATGAAGCTAGTTGGGATGAAAGTGCCTTCTTAGAATTCTCTTACAATAACAGCTATCAAGCCAGTATTGAGATGGCACCATTTGAGTTTCTCTATGGGAGAAAGTGTACCACCCCATTACTATGGAATGGTGTGGGATAAAGAAGTTTGTTCGGACCAGAACTAATCAAAGAGGCTGAAGAGAAAGTCAAACTAGTTAAGGACAGATTGAAGATAGCACAGTCTCGACAGAAAAGCTACGTAGATCCTAAGCGTAGAGAAGTCACCTATGAAGTGTGTGATAGAGCTTATCTTAGAGTGTCACCACTTCGTGGAGTGAAGATATTTGGAGTCAAAGGAAAATTGGCCCCAAGGTATGTTTGACCATTCAAGATTCTGAGTCGTAAAGGAGAAGTGGCTTATGAGATTGAATTGCCAGAATCATTGTCTGCCGTTCACAATGTGTTTCATGTAAGTTAGCTTAAGAAATGCCATCCAGAGATGGAAGAGACTTCTTTGAAGGATACCATACCTTTGGAGGAGGTTCAATTGGAAAGTGATCTCACCTATGAGGAAAAACCTATCAAGATTCTTGAGACTGCAGAAAGAGTTACTCGGACTAAGACTATAAAATTCTGCAAAGTTCAATGGAAACATCATTCCGAAGAAGAAGCAACATGGGAAAGAGAAGATGATCTTCGGAAAGACCACCCTCACCTATTTGCTAGCCAATCCAAATCTCGAGGGCGAGATTCACCTTAAGGGGGTTAGATTTGTAACATCCCAAAAATCATGCTTTCAAAGCTTTGCATATCATCCATGCATGCATAATCATTTAGGGATCAATTTCAAAGTCATTACAAAAACAGAAGCATTTGGATGCTTATTATTTTATGTAAACAAGCATTGATCCAATGCTACTTTCTAGAGAGAGATTATTTGTTTCAAACCAAGGATTGTTTGTTCATGAGATGGTGTGGTTGAGTTCCAAGCTTGGACAAAATTTTACAAAACAAATAATGGTTTTAAAACCATTTTCAAATCTTTATCAAATCTTGTGCTAAGGCACTATTTATTTTAAAATTTCAAAGGAACCAAACTAGTCCAGTGAGACAGCATGGTTTTATACTCAAAATTATGCATGTTTCACTTTATAAAAGTCCAGAAAGATTTGGAATTCAAATGCTTTTGAATTCATTTGAAAAAGATTCCTGAAAATCAATTTAGAAAAAGAAAAGGAATTAGAAAAGCAACGGGCTGGCCTGACTTTTGAATAGCCAAGAACTCAGCCCAGCAAGCCCACCCGGGGTTTTCCTCTGTCTCTCTCATGTGGCGCAGACCTACCCCGCGCTCACTGACTGGTGGACCCAAATGCCACGCGAGCATCGTCCCCAAGCCACGTACCTCCACGACCCCGTCGACGCCGCCGTTACCTCCATCACTTCCATGAATGAAGCAATCTTAATTGCCGACGTTTCCTCGCGTGATCCTCGCCCCTGATCCGGCTATAAAACCATCTCCTCACCCCGCATCTTTCCCCTCGCTCAGCACCTCTTCTCCGCCACCAGGCTGCCGGCAATTCAAGCTGCAACACCGTTGCCCAACAATCTCCGGCGACCTATTCCGGTGAACCCCGTGCTCCCCTTCACCTCCCATTCTTACGAGCTTGCTTGTCATGCCCGTGGGCATCTTCTCACACCTTTAGTTTGCTCTAAAACGCCCCAGGTCGTCTTCTCCGTCGAGCCCCGCGAACGACCAAAGCGCCGCCCGACTCTGGCGAACAATCACGGTAAATCCAGACCGCCCCTTGACCTCGCGAGCATACTGTAAGATTCGCCTTGTCTTTGCGTAGCTACTAACACCACTGAATCGTGCTAGGGCGACCCAGAACCTCGGCAACGATCACGTCTGCAAACTCCTGACGCCGCCAGCAACTCCGACGAGCCCTAGTGACCTCCACAGCACGCCCCCGTCCACTTCAGCAAGAGGTTGAGCATCAGCGCGACCTTGCGAGTTCGGTAAGCATCTCTGTTGACCCCAGCCCCCTCTGTAGCCGCCGGAGCGTCGCTGACAGAGCGCCGCCGCCGCGCCATCGTCGCCAGCGCCGCTAGACTTTGGTTGCTTGATCGGTAGCCGTTAGATCTAGATCTAACGCATATGATAGATCCACTTAGCGAAGGGGTACGAGTTAGATCTGGCCGTGTGATTTCATTTAGATCGTGCGGTCCACACTGGTCGATCCGTGCGAAGCGGTACCGACAAATCAGAGAGCGTCGCGTGGCCTGAGTTTAGAATTAAAACAGAAATTTGATCTATTAGTTGATCAAACTTTTAAAATACATAACTTTTGATCCACACGTTCAAATTTTACAAATTTTATATCATTGGAATCAGGAGAGAAAATCCTATCTGTTTATGCAATGTGTTTAATATTTTGCCTCTGTAAAAATGGTTATTTCTGCAGAGACATTTGTAGGCATAATTTGAGTATAGTAATTATTTGAAAAATGAATTGAAGATCAAATAAAGTTTATTTGGTGTGTTTTGGACTTGTTTATGATTAAGTATTGTATACTTGTCTTGTTTGTTGTAGAAAATCATCACATGGCATTTGCATGCATTCATATATTTTTGTTTGTATATTTTGATATGTGATTTTGGTGCCATTATTTTATGTGTAGATTTTGGTGCTAATAGTGATTGTGGTTGTGAAGATTGTTGCAACTCCCTAAACTACCAAGGAAAGTGGTTCTTCATAATTTTATTCCTATATTTTTCACCTATGCACTAGAAATATTTTGTATAGGACTTCCATGAATATTTTGATAAGAATCTATATGCTATGCTTGGGAAATCCTAGTAGTTGTAGAATTGTTAGAAATTTCTCTAAGTTAAGATGCTTACCATTTCCATGCTTAGCCTAGCTAGTAGCAACCAAGGGTGGTTATATATTCATTCTATGAGAAATATTGCTAAGTCTAAGACTTGTGTTTTTGCTTAATAAAACAACTAAGTGAATGAAACACCTGGGTGGAATGGAAAGAATGGTTTGTGTTGAGTGGTTACACAAGGCTCATTTTTATGGTTTACCTTGTGTATCTCACTTGTGGAAAGCCACCCAGGAACAAAGGGATTTGAGATGCCAAATGTTAAGAAGCTTCTAGTGCAGCCACATGGCATTATGGGCTCTGCCTGGATCATATAGGTTGCAATAACTTAGCCATTTGGACAGTTGGTGGTAGTGGGATGATAGGTTTGGAGCGCGTCCATTTGGTCTAAGGGAAGGCTTCTGAGAGGTCATGTCTTGGTGAAAATCAAGTCTTGTGGGGAAAGTGCACAACCTCTGCATATGGAAGAATCTAAGTACTTAGCCATGTCCCTGTTATTGGACAACTTGAGCATCAAGACATGAAAGCTATCAATAATCTCCTCATCCCAATTTTCTAAGTTAAAAACTTGTGGTTGAACAAGGGTGAAGGATCACCAATTTCTATTGGTGATTCCTTGGGAGAGTTTTGTCAAAGAAAAACTTAGTGTTTTCAACTAATAGGTAAAACCTATTTTGAGAAAAGCAAGCCTAAGCTACACTTAGCTAAATTCATGTAGGATCTAGATGGTAATATTCTACTAAGGTATCACTTGCCAATACTATTCCAATGTATTGACCCACTGTGGCTGTAACTTGTGATGTTGCAGGTTATTCTGATGATGATTAGGGGTTATGAGTCTACACTCAACATGCTTGCCTATGGCACATGAAGATGAAGACTTATTTATCTTATTCTATAATTGAACTCTTGTATTAGGCATGTGGCCATGGAGTTTGTAAAAGACTATGCTTGTCTCTGGAATGATATGTAATAATGAACTTTGTTTCTGTGTACTTCATATTAAACTGTGGATGCTAGCATTGATCCAGGGACTAGCATTGCAATCACATGGATCCTTACCTTTATAAAGGGAGGGATCTTACAATTCCCATGGCAACCATGAGGTCCTTGAGGGCTTTGGGAAATTCTGTCTCACACTCCAAGGTCATGGTCATGGGTGGTCCCTTCCTCACGGCTTCGTTGATGGAGCTCATCTACAAATAGAGATGAGAAAGAAGATTAGAAAAGTTTACGAGAAGAAAAAGACAAGTGTGGAAATTGTTGAAAAAATTTCCTTAGTGGTTTCTAATCCATTCCTAGGGTCATAATCCTACAGGCAACAGAGTGCTATGATACCATCTATAATATCCCTCCCTTATAAAGATAAGGATCCCTATGTTTGCAATGCTAGTCCCTGGATCAATTGCTAGCATCCCCAGTTTAAGATGAAGTACACAGAAACAAAGGTCATTATTACAACGTTACTCCAGAGATAACATAGTCTTCTACAACTCCATAGCCATAGGCTAGTACAAAAGTTTAACTTAACAATAAAATAGAAGTCTTCATCTTCATGTGCCATAGGCAAGCATGTTGAGTGTAGACTCATAACCCCTAATCATCATCAGAGTAACCTGCAACATCACAAGTTACAGCCACAGTGGGTCAATACATTGGGATAGTATTGGCAAGTAATACCTTGGTAGAATATTAACATCTAGTTACTACATGGATTTGGCTAAGTGTATCTTAGGCTTGCTTTGCTCAAAATAGGTTTTACCTATTAGTTGAAAATACTAAGTTTTTCTTTGACAAAACTTTCCCAAGGAACCACCAATAGAAATTGGTGAACCTTCACCCTTGTTCAACCACAATTTTTAACTTAGAAAATTGGGATGAGGATATTCTTGATAGCTTCCATGTCTTGATGCTCAAATTTTCCAATACCAGGGACATGGCTAAGTACTTAGATTCTTCCATCTGCAGAGGTTGTGCACTTTCCCCACAAGATTTAATTTTCACCAAGACAGGACCTTTCATAAGCCTTCCCTTAGACCAAAATGGACGCGCTCCAAACCTATCATTCCCCTACCACCAACTGTCCATTTGGCTAAGTTATTGCAACGTATATGATCCAGGCAGAGCCCATAATGCCATGTGGCTGCACTAGAAGCTTCTTAACATTTGGCATCTCAAATCCCTTTGTTCCTGGGTGGCAATCCACAAGTGATATACACAAGGTAAACCATATAAATGGGCCTTGTGTAACCACTCAACCAAAAACCACCAAGCAATTACCACTCCACCCAGGTGTTTCATTCACTTAGTTGTTTTATTAAACAAAACCATAAGTCAAAGACTTAACAACATTTTCCATAGCATGATTATATTCCACCCTTGGTTGCTCATAGCTAGGCTAAGCATGGCAATATCAAGTATCTTAACTTAAAGTAAATTATAACATTTCTACAACTACTAGGATTTCCCAAGCATAGCATATAGATACTTAGCAAAATAATCATGCAAGTCCTATACAAAAATATTTCTAATGCATAGGTAAAAATATTGGGATGAAAACATGAAGCACCACTTGCCTTGGTAGTTGGGGGAGTAGCAACAATCTTCACAACCACAATCACTATTAGCACCAAAATCTACACATAAAATAATAGCACAAAATTCACATATCAAACTATACAAGCAAAAAATATATGAATGCATGCAAATGCCATGTGATGATTTTCTACACCAAACAAGACAAGTATATAGTACTGAATCATAAACAAGACAAAGACACAGTAAATAAACTTTATTTAGTCTTTAAATCATTTTTCAAATAATTTCTATACTCAAAATAAGCCTATAAATGTCTCTGCAAAAATAATCAATTTTACAGAAGCAAAACATTAAACATATTGCATAAATGGATAGAATTCTTTCTCCTGATTTGAATGATATAAAATTTGCAAAATTTAAACGTGTGGATGAAAAGTTATGAATTTTGCAAGTTTCAATATCTAATAGATCTAAATCAGATTTTTAAAACAAATAACGAGCCTTGTGGCGGTGTCGATTGACGATACCGCGTCGATTCTTTGGCGGTGGCGGCGTTGCTGCCGACGACGTTTCGGTGGCTTTAGGAAGCAAGGGAGGAAACAGAGGGGCTTACCGAGCTTGTGGGGTCGCCACGGTGCTCAAGGTGGTCGAGGGAGGGGCAGGGGCGCACGGACTCGGCCGCTATTGCTCGCCGGAGATCCTACAACCGTCGGTTACGGTCGCTCGTCGTCGTTGGTGAAGATACAGGTCGCGCCTAGCCAAAAGGATGGTGTCATTAGATGCGCACAAGTCTGACGAACACGTGAGCAACAAAAAGAGAGAAGGGGCAGTTGGGGCTTACGGGGAGAACTCGCCGGAGTGGACGTGTTCGTCGGTGGCGCTCGGGTGTTGACGTTGGCGAGGTTCTGGATGGTCCTAGCATGCACCAGTGGGGTTAAACGATGCGCAAGGTTGTAGAGATCATTCTGGCAAGATCAATAGGCAAGGGGAGGAGTGTGCTCACCGGAATTCACCGCCGCAGTTCGTCTGTACAGCGGCGGAGTGAGCTCAAATACGAGCAGCCTGGGGGCGACTGGGCATGGGTGTTTGGGGGGAACAGACTGCGGAGAGGTGGTGATTAAATAGCCAGAGCAGGGGGAAAAATCTTGCGGTGAATCAATGCAATTGATCGAGGCAGTGAAGAGGAGGAAACGGCCGGCGACGATGTGTTCATCGCGCGGGTTCTGGGGAGGACGATGACGATGTGGCGATGGGGCACTGGTCAGTCTCTGGTGGGTTGGTTCGGCGCGGGTGAGAGAGAGAAAGGGAGGTAAATGGCTCGGGTGGGCTGTTTTGGCTACTGGGCCGAAAGGGTGGTGCTGGCCCATTTCTTATTCTTTGACCTTTTTCTATTTCTATTTCGATTTTCAGGAAACATTTTCAAATGAGTTTCAAATAAGTTTGAATTCAAACCACTTCTAGATTTTTATAAAGTGAAATTTGTACACATTTGGTTGCAGAACAATGTTGTACACTTTAAAATAATTTGGTACTTTGGAATTTTAAAATAAACAATGTTTTTACCCATTGCTTAATAAAGACATAGAAATGGTTTTAAATTTGTTTCTTTGTTTTGAAATCTTTGTCAAAGCTTTGGAAATTATCAAACAAACCTATGATCAAACATCTTTGGTTAAAAATAAATAATCTCTTTACTAGAGAGTAGCATTGGGCCAATGTCTTGCTTACATAAAATAATAGACACTCAAATGCTCCTGTTTTTTTGTAATGACTTTGCAAATGATCCTAAAATGATTATGAATGCATGGATGATATGAAAACTTTTGAAATCATGATTTTAGGTATGTTACACATAGGATCTTTATGTCTAATATTGCATTGTTATGCCTTGTTCAATCCTGTCAATTGCCCTGCTGTAATTTGTTTACCCAATATGCCATGTTTGTTTATCTAAGGAGAACACCTCTAGTGAACTATGGACCCGGTCCAATCTTTACCATTGATACATTTTCCACTTTTACTGTTTACTTGCTGCAAACCATCATCACCTTCCACACCATACAGTTAATCCTTTGTTACAGCAACCGTGAGATTGACAACCTCACTTCTAGTTGGGGCAAAGTCTTGAGTTTGTGTTGTGCAGGTTTTCACGTTGCTTGCAACAACTTAGAGACGTTTCCTTCCTCCTACTGGTTTGATAACCTCGGTTTCTTATTGAGGGAAAACTTGTTGTTGTGCTGCATCATACCTTGCTCTTGAAGTTTCCCAATGGGGCGTCAACACGCAACAGTTTCATCTCATTCGGAGTTCGTATGCTCAGGTTATTACAGTTTTGGTTTTAGCAGGTTGCTTGGGCCGGTAGAGTACCGCCGCTCTACCGAAAGTATTGCTAGGACATTTTTGGCAACGCTAGTACCGGTGAAGTCCAGGGTTAGTACCGCCAGGCTAGTTCCAACCTACATTATTGAGCTTTGGTGTCTACAGTTTTCCTAGGGGCAGTAGTACCGCAGCCTCACTCATAGTACCTCTAGTGCATTTTTCCGCCAGTAGTACCTATGTAAGTTCCGGGTCACTTTTGATCAGATCGCGCCACCCTTATTCACCCTCACAGTATGTTTGTTATATTTTATCAGAACTTGTGTTGGGCCGCGAGGAGAAAAACAAAACTTTTTCCCTATGCGGTGAACCCAAGATCCAGCTAAGGTAGAAAGCCACGAGGATTACCACTAGACACGCAGTTGCGGAATTGACGAAGCACGTTTGTTGAATGCAGTGTAGTCCTTAAGATCCAATCCGACCGTCGAGGTGTTGATCGTATAGCACCGCTGCTGGTATCGACACGTACAAGAAGGAGCACTGGCGATGAACTGCTAGGTTCGTTACGGCAGCAGGACTGCTGCAGAGCTAGGGTTTCCAACGCATGGAATGACCTAACCATCGTCCTCCTGGGTATCTGTGCGCCACTACATATAGGGATTGAAAGTGGGCTCCACTCAATTGTGGCCCATTCACTAAAGCCCATATCAGTCACTATGAGTCTGACTCACTGACTCAGTCTAAATCCGGTTTAGGTCCAACCCAAACAGATTTCCGGTATAGATCCAATCCAAACTTGCTCCCGCTCTTAAGTGTGTGACCCCGCAGGCTCATGGCAACTTGGACACGCTTGGAGTTTGACTCTCAATCGATCAGTAGGTAGCGGCTCTTAGCAGAACGGGCTGACTCCCAAGAACCAAAGAGTCATGACGGCTTGCCTTTTCAATGTGACTTGTGTCCGAGTCCCTTTTGCCTCACGATATACCTTGTCACACTATAGGAAAATAATTGTCATCCCTTAAATAGTCTGACTCTCTTCTCGATCTGAGATAAGTGATTCATCCGACCAACTCTTAGTCGTTTGGCTCAGTTCACACTTAGTCGAGTCATGAATGGCCATGTTTTCCGAATCATATCATCCGAGAGGGCCTAGAGAATATCTCTCCAGGTGGAGGGGAAAATCCCATCTTGGTTATTCACATCACGCAGCTTGATTCTTAGTCGACCCGAACTCTGTCTTTATAACTGTCTTGTGATGGAACAGCGTTTGACAGAACCTAAGTCGGTGATCCTCAACTCAGATTATGCAATAGCCTCAGGTCTAAGGATTACATTGATTGAGACATACAAATGACGACTTGTTCGCTGCATCTCAATATGAGTCAATACGACTCGCTAAACTCTTTAGCCGAATCTGTGTAAGTCGGAATGGCATCACCATGCCCATGACAAGTGGAACCGACTCATCAACCGACTTTCACATTGGTCTAAGTTGTGTGTCCAGCACAACCTCAATAACCAAGGATGTTTAGTATGAACAACATGATTGTATAGTTCCACAACCAAATTACATATTCAATGATATACACTAGATGTTCATACAGGGACAACTTAATAACGTTATGAATACAATGGGAATTACATCGTACATGATTGCCTCTAGGGCATATTCCCAAATGTCTCCCACTTGCACTAGGTTCAATCTTCTGACATCACATGTCTAGGCATCTAATGCCCATAGCTCTAAGGTGCGCCTCATGCTTCGGCTGTGGTAGCGACTTTGTCAACGGATCCGCAATATTCAGATCTGTGTGTACCTTGCATAACTTGATATCACCCTGATCCATGAACTGGCGAATCAGGTGGTACCGCATGAGTATGTGATTGTTCTTCTGGTGTTATCTAGGTTCCTTGGCTTGTGCAATAGCACTATTTTTGTCAAAATACATGTCTAACAGATTGGACGAGCCCTAAACCTGTAGGGGTCTCAACCTAATAAGGTAGATTCCTCCTGTGTTTTACAATGCTAGTCCCTGGATCAATAGCTAGCATCCACAGTTAAGATGTAATATCAAGAAACAAAGGTCATAATATAACTTTATAACCAGAAATAACATAATTTTATTACATCACACATAGCTCATATGGCTATTACATTACATTGCAGCGGAATAACAATAAGCATGGGGTCCTTCATCTTCAAAGTGCCACAGGCAGATGTTGGTTGTAGACTTTGTAATCCTAAACAATCAATCTTCACTAAAATCAATCAAACCTGCAACATTACAAGTTACAGCCACAAGGGTCAATACATTTGAATTGTATTGGCAAGTGATACTATAGTAGTATAGTGGAGTCTATCATCTATATGCATTTGGCTAAGTGGAGTTGAGGCTTGCATTGCTCAAACTAGATTTTTCCTTAACATTTGAAAATACTAAGTTTTTTTTCTTGTCAAAATCATTTTTCTCAATCAAAGATTGAAGATCCTTTCCAAGGCATCTACCAATCAAATATTTAAGATTTCAAACAACCCTTGTTCAATCCACAAGTTTTAACTTTAGAAATTTGAATGATGAGATTCTTGATTGCTTCCATGTCTTGATGCTCAAATTGTCCTTTACCAGGGACATGGATAAGTACTTATATTTTACACTCTGCAGAGGTGGTGCACTTTACCCACAAGACTTGGTTTCCCAAGACAAAATCTTTCAGAAGCCTTCCCTTAGACCAAAATGGACGCGCTCCAACCTATCAAACACTACCACCCACTGTCCATATGGCTAAGTTCTTGCAACCTATATTATCATGGCAGAGCCCATATTGCCAAGTGGTTGCACTTGAAGCTTCTCAACATTTGACATCTCAAATCCCTTTGTTTCCTGGGTGGCCATCCACAAGTGAGATACAAAATCCAAGTCCATGGCCTTGTGAACCACTCAACATATCCCAATCCTTCCATTCCACCCAGGAGGTTCATTAACTTAGTTGTTTTATTAAACAAAACCTAAGTCCTCAGACTTAGAATATTTTTCCATAGTGTGAATATATATTCCACCCATGTTTTCTATTAGCTAGGCTAAGCTTGATAGTAGTAGGAATCTTTAACTTAGGAAAATCCTACTAAGGATTCATCTACTAGGTTTTCTTATAGCAAGGTCTATACTTAGCAAAATCCATGCAAGTTTTACTTAGCAAAATCACTAATGCATAGTGAAAGTATTTGGGATAGAAAGTATGAAGCATCACTTGCCTTTTTGGTAGGGAATGGTGGTTCACTCCTTGATGTTGCTAGTCTCACACTTCACTACAAGTCAATCAAGCAAACACCAATTCAATTTACATTCCAACCAATAATCACTCAAACAAATTCACACACACAAGACAAACGAGACCAATTCATGCATGGGAGCATGCACAAGATAGTTTTATTTTTCAAAGGGGGTCTCTATGGGGTTTCTAAACTTTGTAAGATCCAAATTGGTCATTTACCAAAGTGGCAAAGTCATTAGCAAGAGGGTTTTGTCCAAAAACTATTTTTAAATCCATTTATCATTTCATGTGGTGAAAAATGTTTTTATTAAGGCAAAACTCTTAAGTTGTTCACCAAATGAGTTTATATTGCAAAACTTGGTGTTTTTGGGTCAGTAGGTTTGGTCCAAACCATTTTCTCAAAGTTTTCTTTCCATAAACATTTTTATAATAAAATCAACAATTTTATTTGGCTAGAAATGGACTAAACTAATTAATCCATTCTAAACTTTTCCAAATTTATTTTCCAAACCATGGGTTGGTTCCTAGGGTCAGTAAGGTCACAACAAACCAATTTGCAAAGGTTTTAACCTTAAAAATATTTTTAAACAATTTTTCTAATCTAAATAAGCATACAAATGAATCTGCAAATTCAAACAAGCTAACAGATACTATTTGCTAAACTAAGGGCATGGTTGGTTAGGGCTTGTTCTCCTGAATCCATTGATATAAAATTTGTAATTTTTGGACGTGTGGTTTAAAAGTTACAAAGGTTTGAAGTTTGCAAATAATTCTGTTTTAAAATCTGTTTTAAACTGAATAGGTGACACACACCACAGTTGGGCCGGTACCGGTTCGGCGGATCGGGCTGGCCGTTGGATTTAATTAACATCTCGCGTCGGATCTTTCGATACCCTTCGCTCATTTTCTTTCCTAGCATTTGGATCAAGATCGGACGGTTGTCATTACCTTGACCAAACTTGGCGGCGCGGCAGTTCTTTGGCGGCGAGTCGGCGGTCGGCGGCGGCGCTGACGAAATAGGACGCGAGGAGAGGGGGAGGATGCTCACCGTGATCGCAGGGATACGGAGATGCTCAACGTGTGGTCAACGTGGCAAGGCGCTCGGTATAGCGCGATTGCTCGCGGAGTAGAGAACTGCGTCGGGTGGTCTGTTGCGGTCGGCGACGTTGTCGATCACGAGAAGCCAAAGCGAATCGGGTTAGCTGCGCAAGATTATGGCAAAGATGTGCGTGATCTAGAGGACACGGGTGGTCGGATTTCACCGGGAACGCGGAGTTGGAGATGCAGCGGTGCTCGGAGTTTGTCGAGGCGGTGTTCAGGCTCCAGCGAAGATGAGGTTACGGAGCAGTGCTCCTGAGTCTGGCGAACCTGCCTGCTTGCTCGGAAAGTCAAGGGCGATGTGATGCCGCCGGAATTTGGCCGAGAACTCATCGGAGACGGCGATGGTGCAGAAAAGATTGGCGACAGCCTGGTGGCTCTCGAGGCATGGGGTTTGGGGGGAATGAAAGAGGAGGAAGAGGGGATTTATCACGCGTGATCACTGCGAGGTTTAATCGTGGCATTAATTCGAATTGACGACGCGAAATCACTGCCAGGAACGGGGAGGAACGGTCGAGCGGGGTGGAGAGGAAGAACAGTGGAGTGGGGCCTTTGCGTCAGTGGGAAAAGGGGGAAGGGGGAGGTCCACCAGTCATAGGCTATGCGGGTTGTTTACGCGGTGAAGGAAAATGCTTCAGGGAAAAGAGGAGGTGGGCTGCGAGTTGGGCTGTTTGGGCCAGAATAGCTGGGCTAGTCTGTTCCATTTTTTTTTTCTGAAATCTTTTTCCTTTTCTAATTTTATTTTTCTGTTTTGAATTTCAAACAAACAAACAATGTTCACATCAATTCAAACAACACCCAAACTTTGTAAGTTTGACTTGGTTCTGTTCAGTAGCCTGATCCTAAATCTAAAATCCATAATTTTTAAATAATAAAGTCCATTATTAATTAAATAGTTGTCCATTGCTAATTAATCAAATTAGGATTTGATTTATTTCAAACTCTATTTAAATCCATATATTTTCTAAAACCAAAATAGTGGGTTGTATTTGAAATAAGGTATATTTAGAAAGCTTGTTTAAAATAAATAACAATTTTGTTAAAGGTTCCATTTATAATTAAATAAAATGGACCATGGTTTATTAATAAAATAGGGTTTGATATAATTAATAAAATCCCCATTTGAAACCTAAATATTTTTCAAAACCAAATCAGTAGGTTTTATTTGGGAAATATAGCATACTTGGAAACTTGTTTTAAAACAAAAGAACATTTTATTTAGAGTTCATTATTAATTAAATTTAATAGACTTCCATTATTAAATCAAATAGGATTTGTTTTATTAAAATATTTATTTTGAAATCTAAAATAAAGCCAAAACACTTTAGTAGGTTTTATTTGTGAATATCAACATTTGGAAAACTTATTTTAAATAATTTAATAAGTTTTGATGTTTCAATTAAAATGGTAAAACCTTTTATTTAAATAAAATTTGAACATTAATTCCTTATTATTTTATTTAAATAAAACCTTTGCTATTTTTATTCAAAACAAAATATTTATTTCAAAATATTGGTCAAGGTTTAATTTGGCTATATAGAATAATCTTTATTTATAAATCCACTTTTTCTTTTGAAAGCCAAATCCTCTTATTTAAAAGATCTAAAATAGTATTTCCAAAATATCTTGTTTTCCTTTATTTAAAATGTTTATCTTTTTAAATCCTTGTAGGATTTTTATTTAATTCAAATGGGTTTGAAGCTCCAATTGAATTCAAAAAGTTTCTTCTGGCTCTGAAAATCAAACAAAATTTTATTTTATTCCTTTATTTTTCACATTACAAGATTTGGAAAATCTTGGGATGTGACAGGCTACCACCCTTAAAAATAAATCTCATCCCGAGATTTGGGGAGGCTAGGGTTACAAGCATGTTCAAAACAACTAGGGTACTACCACCCTTAAAATATTTTCAAACAAAAATTACATATTATCCTTCTTGGGATCCTGGGGAAAACTTCTCTAAGCAGATTGTTGCATTGAGTCCTTGGTTTCCATACTTGACTCATGGGCCAAGGTTGAGATCCTTCATAGACTTGTTTAACTTGTTCTCCATCCTTTCTGGACATTTGTTTGCATAGTGGCCTAGTTCCTTGCATTTGAAACATGTGACAAGGCTGAGATCCCTCATAGGTTGGTTTATCTTATGCTTCATCTTTTCTGGACAGTAGTTTGCATAATGTCCTAACTTTTTGCAGTGTTTGCACATCACTTGGCTAAAATCCTTCCTTATCTTGGGTTTCACTAGCTTTTGTGTGACTTCTTGTCTCTTCTTCTTTTCTGGGCATTCACTGGCATAGTGTCCCATCTCTTTGCAATTGTAACATTGCAACTGGCTTATGTCTTTCTTTTTCTTTTTGGGTCTCTCCAAATCTAGGAGTTCTTCTAGTTCATGTTCTTCATAGGTGGGAGATCTTTCTCTCTTCTTGGGGCATTGATCTTCTTGTTCCTTGGATGCATGATCCTTGTCTCTAAAAATATTGCTAGCTTGGGTTCCTTCTAGATTAGCATCTTTGTCATCCTTGTTGTCATTAGCTCTTTGGAAAAAGTTTTCTCTCATGTTGATCATTTGAGTAACCATTCCTTGCAACAATTGGGATTGAAGCTTCAAAATCCTTTGTATGGCTGGGTCTAGTCCATTGTTGTTGGCTAAAAGCTGAGTTGTCATTTGGCTCAACTGGTTTTGGTTTGCTATCATTTCTCTCATGTTGTCCTCTTGGTTGTTATTGTTGTCATCAACCTTGATGTTGGAGTTTCTTGGAGAAGTCATCTGTTTGGGTTGAAGGGAGATTAGAGTAGGCAAGATATTTCTAAGGAATTATTTCTAATCACTCACATCATAATTCACACAAGCAATGTGCAATCAATCACCAACAAAGATTTCACTCAATCAACAAAGTTCAAGCACATTTTTAGGCAACAAAATATTTTTGTTACACCACATAAGTTGGTGTGTTTTGACTTAACTAAATTATGGTGGTCCATCTATATGGTTCACTTGTGATCTTTCCTTCTTTTATGATTCTTCTTGTATGAGATCATGGTTTCCTTGATAAACACTCTTGGTTACAAGACTTCAAAGTTGTTTGATGGCTCCTTATTTTGCATTCCCTCAGTCTCTAAATCTTGAGTAAGATTTCCTTGTCTCACTTGTAGTCCTTAGTGATATCCAAGTTGGGAGTCCTTGGTGAACATGCTGAAGATGTTGAATTCATTAGAGTTGATGAAGTTGAAGGAGTCCTTTGCACACGGTGTATTCTTTGGTCATGGGGTAGGTTTTCCATCAAGTTGAAGTAGAAGAGGTGTAGAGTTGAAACCAAAATGGTTAAGGAAAGAGGTTACAAGTGTTTTTGTAAATAAGTTTTGGATCCAAAATATAACTCCTATTTTTCTAAGGGTTTTTGTCCAATCCTAGGGTTTACAAATCCTACCGGCAACACAATGCTCTGATACCATCTGTAGGGGTCTCAACCTAATAAGTTAGATTACTCCTGTGTTTTACAATGCTAGTCCCTGGATCAATAGCTAGCATCCACAGTTAAGATGTAATATCAAGAAACAAAGGTCATAATATAACTTTATAACCAGAAATAACATAATTTTATTACATCACACATAGCTCATATGGCTATTACATTACATTGCAGCGGAATAACAATAAGCATGGGGTCCTTCATCTTCAAAGTGCCACAGGCAGATGTTGGTTGTAGACTTTGTAATCCTAAACAATCAATCTTCACTAAAATCAATCAAACCTGCAACATTACAAGTTACAGCCACAAGGGTCAATACATTTGAATTGTATTGGCAAGTGATACTATGGTAGTATAGTGGAGTCTATCATCTATATGCATTTGGCTAAGTGGAGTTGAGGCTTGCATTGCTCAAACTAGATTTTTCCTTAACATTTGAAAATACTAAGTTTTTTTGCTTATCAAAATCATTTTTCTCAATCAAAGACTGAAGATCCTTTCCAAGGCATCTACCAATCAAAGATTTAAGATTTCAAACAACCCTTGTTCAATCCACAAGTTTTAACTTTAGAAATTTGAATGATGAGATTCTTGATTGCTTCCATGTCTTGATGCTCAAATTGTCCTTTACCAGGGACATGGCTAAGTACTTAGATTTTACACTCTGCAGAGGTGGTGCACTTTACCCACAAGACTTGGTTTCCCAAGACAAAATCTTTCAGAAGCCTTCCCTTAGACCAAAATGGACGCGCTCCAACCTATCAAACACTACCACCCACTGTCCATATGGCTAAGTTCTTGCAACCTATATGATCATGGCAGAGCCCATATTGCCAAGTGGTTGCACTTGAAGCTTCTCAACATTTGACATCTCAAATCCCTTTGTTTCCTGGGTGGCCATCCACAAGTGAGATACAAAATCCAAGTCCATGGCCTTGTGAACCACTCAACATATCCCAATCCTTCCATTCCACCCAGGAGGTTCATTAACTTAGTTGTTTTATTAAACAAAACCTAAGTCCTCAGACTTAGAATATTTTTCCATAGTGTGAATATATATTCCACCCATGTTTTCTATTAGCTAGGCTAAGCTTGATAGTAGTAGGAATCTTTAACTTAGGAAAATCCTACTAAGGATTCATCTACTAGGTTTTCTTATAGCAAGGTCTATACTTAGCAAAATCCATGCAAGTTTTACTTAGCAAAATCACTAATGCATAGTGAAAGTATTTGGGATAGAAAGTATGAAGCATCACTTGCCTTTTTGGTAGGGAATGGTGGTTCACTCCTTGATGTTTCTAGTCTCACACTTCACTACAAGTCAATCAAGCAAACACCAATTCAATTTACATTCCAACCAATAATCACTCAAACAAATTCACACACACAAGACAAAGGAGACCAATTCATGCATGGGAGCATGCACAAGATAGTTTTATTTTGCAAAGGGGGTCTCTATGGGGTTTCTAAACTTTGTAAGATCCAAATTGGTCATTTACCAAAGTGGCAAAGTCATTAGCAAGAGGGTTTTGTCTCAAAACTATTTTTAAATCCATTTATCATTTCATGTGGTGAAAAATGTTTTTATTAAGGCAAAACTCTTAAGTTGTTCACCAAATGAGTTGCTATTGCAAAACTTGGTCTTTTTGGGTCAGTAGGTTTGGTCCAAACCATTTTCTCAAAGTTTTATTTCCATAAACATTTTTATAATAAAATCAACAATTTTATTTGGCTAGAAATGGACTAAACTAATTAATCCATTCTAAACTTTTCCAAATTTATTTTCCAAACCATGGGTTGGTTCCTAGGGTCAGTAAGGTCACAACAAACCAATTTGCAAAGGTTTTAACCTTAAAAATATTTTTAAACAATTTTTCTAATCTAAATAAGCATACAAATGAATCTGCAAATTCAAACAAGCTAACAGATACTATTTGCTAAACTAAGGGCATGGTTGGTTAGGGCTTGTTCTCCTGAATCCATTGATATAAAATTTGTAATTTTTGGACGTGTGGTTTGAAAGTTACAAAGGTTTGAAGTTTGCAAATAATTCTGTTTTAAAATCTGTTTTAAACTGAATAGGTGACACGCGGCACACCTTGGTTGGACGGTACCGGTTCGGCCGGATCGGGCGACGCTGGCCATTGGATTTAATTAACATCACGCGGCTCAGATCGTTCGATACCCCTTCGCTCATTTCTTTCCTAGCCGCTGGATCAAGATCGGACGGTTGTCATTGCACTGACCAAACTTGGGCGGCAGCAGTTCTTGGCGGCGGCGAGTCGATCGGCGGCGCTGATTTAAATAGGACGCGAGGAAGAGGGGGAGGATGCTCACCGTTATCGCAGGGATACGGAGATGCTCAACGTGTGGTCAATGTGGCAAGGGGCGCTCTGGTATAGCAGCGATTGCTCGCCGGAGTAGAGAACTGCGTCGGGTGATCTTGGTTGCGGTCGGAGGCGAAGCTGTCGATCACGAGAAGCCAAACGGAGGACTGGGTTAGCTGCGCAAGATTATGGCAAAGATGTGTGCGTGATCTAGAGGACACGGGGTGGTCGGATTTCACCTGGGGAACGCGCCGGAGTTGGAGACAGACGCGGCGGTGCTCGGAGTTTGTCGAGGACGGTGCTCTAGGCGCCAGGAAGGCGAGGTTGAGCGGTGCTCGAGTCCGCAAACCACCTGCTTGCTCGGAAAGTCAAGGGCGATGTGATGCCGCCGGAATTTGGCCGAGAACTCGTCGGAGACGGCGACGGTGCAGAAAAGATTGGCGACAGCCTGGTGGCTCTCGAGGCATGGGGTTTGGGGGGAATGAAAGAGGAGGAAGAGGGGATTTATCACGCGTGATCACTGCGTGGTTTAATCGTGGCATTAAGTCTAATTGACGACGTGAAATCACTGCCAGGAACGGGGAGGAACGGTCGAGCGGGGTGGAGAGGAAGAACAGTGGAGTGGGGCCGTTGCGTCAGTGGGAAAAGGGGGAAGGGGGAGGTCCACCAGTCATAGGCTATGCGGGTTGTTTACGCGGTGAAGGAAAACGCTTCAGGGAAAAGAGGAGGTGGGCTGCGAGTTGGGCTGTTTGGGCCAGAATAGCTGGGCTAGTCTGTTCCATTTTTTTTTCTGAAATCTTTTTCCTTTTCTAATTTTATTTTTCTGTTTTGAATTTCAAACAAACAAACAATGTTCACATCAATTCAAACAACACCCAAACTTTGTAAGTTTGACTTGGTTCATTCAAGAGCTTTGATCCTAAATCTAAAATCCATAATTTTAAATAATAAAGTCCATTATTAATTAAATAGTTGTCCATTGCTAATTAATCAAATTAGGATTTGATTTATTTCAAACTCTATTTAAATCCATATATTTTCCAAAACCAAAATAGTGGGTTGTATTTGAAATAAGGTATATTTAGAAAGCTTGTTTAAAATAAATAACAATTTTGTTAAAGGTTCCATTTATAATTAAATAAAATGGACCATGGTTTATTAATAAAATAGGGTTTGATATAATTAATAAAATCCCCATTTGAAACCTAAATATTTTTCAAAACCAAATCAGTAGGTTTTATTTGGGAAATATAGCATACTTGGAAACTTGTTTTAAAACAAAAGAACATTTTATTTAGAGTTCATTATTAATTAAATTTAATAGACTTCCATTATTAAATCAAATAGGATTTGTTTTATTAAAATATTTATTTTGAAATCTAAAATAAAGCCAAAACACTTTAGTAGGTTTTATTTGTGAATATCAACATTTGGAAAACTTATTTTAAATAATTTAATAAGTTTTGATGTTTCAATTAAAATGGTAAAACCTTTTATTTAAATAATTTAACAAGATCTAGATTGACTTAAGCATCGCTACAGGAGAGAAAGTCTCGTCATAGTAAACTCCTTGAACCTGTCGGAACCCCTTCGCGACAAGCCGTGATTTATAAACAAAAACGTTTCCATCCATATCAGTTTTCTTCTTAAAGACCCATTTGCACCTGACAGGTCTTGCACCGTCAGGCAGATCAATGAAGTTGCAAACTTGATTTTTAAGCATGGACTTTCTCGGATCTCGTGGCTCTAAGCCATGACTCGGAATCAGATACCACCATCGCTTCTGAATAATTTTCTGTCTCATCACTATCTAAGAGTAATACATCACAAACACTTTGTATTCTTGTCGATCTTCGTAGTACATGTGCTGCTGCCGGCTTAGCTACCACGACCGGATCAACCTCCAAGGTTTTTGTCAGTCGCTATTATCCGGTTCCTCTCGAATTTCTTTGAGCTGCACCGTGCTCGCACTGACTACCTGACTGAGAAACTCTTTCTCAAGGAAGACACCGTTCCGAGTGACAAACACTTTGCCCTCTTCTCATTTGTAGAAATAGTAACCCAAGGTTTCCCTCGGATACCCCAAGAAAATACATTTATCTGACTTGGTCGTAATCTTGTCCGACTGGAGTCGCTTGACAAATGCTTCACAACCCCAAATCTTAAGAAAAGACAAACTTGGCTTTTTGCCTGTCCACATCTCATGTGGTGTCTTCTCTACTGACTTTGATGGTACTCTATTTAGTGTGAATGCCGCTGTTTCTAGACAATAACCCTAAAATGACAAAGGCAATTTGTCTGACTCATTATTGATCGTACCATGTCCAACAAGGTCTGATTCCGCCTTTCTGACACACCGTTACTCTATGGCGTTCTAGGTGGAGTAATTTAGGGAACTATTCCACAACTCTTCAGATGGTCATCAAACTCGTGGCTCATGTGCTCGCCTCCTCGGTCCGACCGAAGAAAATTTATTTTGTTGTTGAGTTAATTACGTACTTCATTCTGGAATTCTTTGAACTTTTCAAAGGCTTCCGACTTATGTTTGATCAAGAAGATATATCCATACCGACTCAAATCATCAGTGAAGGTAATTAATGTTGGAGATATGCCCTAGAGGCAATAATAAAAGTAGTTATTATTATATATTTGTGTTTATGTTAAATGTTTGTATTCATGCTATAATAGTATTAATCAGAAACATTAATACTTGTGTGATTTGTAAACTAAATTAGAGTCCCTAGTAAAGCCTCTTTATAATACTAGCTTGTTGGTTCATAGATGATCGTGGTTTCCCGGTCATGAACATTAAGATGTTATTAACAACAAGATCATTTCATTAGGAGAGTGGTATGATGGACATACTCCTATAGATAAGCGTAGCATAAAGATCAAGTCATTTCAATAGTTTGTTTGCTATAAGCTTTCTGATACATACTAACCTAATTCCTTCAACCATGAGATCATGCTAATCACCATCACTGGAAGGATGCTTTGATGACATCAAACACCATACCGTAACTAGGTGGCTATAAAGGTGGCATTGAGTGTTCGGAAAGTATGTGTTGAGGCACATGGATAAAGAGTGGGATTTGTCCATCCATATGACGGATAGATATACTCTGGGCCCTCTTGGTGGAATATCATCCAATTAGCTTGCAAGCATGTGACTGGCTCACAAGGGATCACATATCATGGGAACAAGAAAAGAGTACTTATCGGTAACGAGGTTGAACTAGGTATGTATATATACCGACGATCAGACCTTGCATAAGTAAACTATCGCGAAACAAAGGGAAATTGGTATCATATGTAAGTGGTTCATTCGACCGCAAATTAATCGTAGAAATATGTGGGAACCATATGAATTTCTAGGTTCCTCTATTGGTTATTGATCAGAGAAGAGTCTCGGTCATGTCTGCATAATTCACGAACCGTAGGGAGACACATTTAAGGATTCGATTTTGTTTAGTAGATATGGAATGTAAGTAGGGAGACCGAATATTGTTTGGAGTCTCGGATGGGATCCGGGATATCACGAGGAGATCCTGAATGGTCCGGAGAATAAGATTCATATAAGGAAAGTCCAAATCCGGAATTCGGGAATGATTTTGGTGTTTTCATCAGAATGTTCTAGAAGGGTCTAGAAGGTTCACCGGGCCGGAAGGGGAAGGGTACACGAATATGTCATTGATACGTCCAAAATGTATCTACTTTCTTGAACACTTTTGCTATTGTTTCTCCTCTAAACTTGTGTGATTTGGATACAACTAACACGGACTGACGCTGTTTTTAGCAGAATTACCTTGGTGTCTTGTTTTTGTGCAGAATATAAACTATCAGGAAAAATCCCGGAAAATATGCCAAAAATTATATTTCACCAGAAGACCCACAGAGCTAGAAGACGAGATGGAGAAGGGGCCTGGGGGGCCCACACCCCTGCCAGGCGCGGGCCCACCTCTGGTCGCGCCTAGGGGGTGCAGCCACCCCAGGCACCCCTTTGGCCTCCCTCTGTGCCTATAAGTTGCGTCTCGACCTAAAAACCGAGGGAGGTTCCATAGTTTTCCAGAAAGAGTTCCGCTCCGCCGCCGCCACCAGAAACCAAGATTAGGATCCAGAAACTCCGTCCTGGCACCCTGCCATGGCGGGGAATTTGGAGAGGTTCATCGTCATCGTCATCACCAACACATCTCCATCAACCATCAGTGTTTCCCTCATCCATGAGTGAGTAATACCCCGCTATAGGCTTGGGGATGGTAGGGATTGGATGAGTTCTATCATGTAATCTAATAAGATTTGTTAGGGCATAGTGCCTAGTATCTCTATTAGTGCTATTTGACTTTGTTGCAACTTGTTGTGCTTAATGATTCTCACTAGGGCCCGAGTGCCATGATATCATATCTAAACTTATTGTTGAATCATTATGATAGTATTGTTTGTGATCTTATCTGCAAGTTGTGTACACATATCATTGTCTGGATCCAAAGGCCCCAAAGTGACAATAATTGGGACAACCGGAGGGGATGGCTATGGTGTGAGGATCACATGTGTTCATGGAGTGTTAATGCTTTGCTCCGGTGCTCTATTAAAAGGAGCACCTTAATTGCCAGTAGTTCCCTAGAGGCCCATTGCCACCGGATGTAAGACGAGCGTTGTGAAAGTTCTCATTGCGAGCAGGTATAACTATATATGGAGCACATGCCTGGGATTGTTTAGTACTTCGATGCTTATTATTATTTATCTGCAATGCCCTATATCTTGAAGTTGCATGTTTAGACTCGTCCGTGCAATGCCCGTCCATCCATCCCTATGCCTACCGCACTCGAATCCGACTGTTTACTATTACTGTTACTATTGCTCATGTTCTGCTGTTGCTATTACTTTGTTGTTGCTACTACCAAACTGTTGCTACTAATAAACTTTTGTGAGCAAGAACTATTTCCAGGTGCAGCTGAATTGACAACTCAGTTGTTAAGGCTTGCAAGTATTCTTTGGCTCCCATTATGTCGAATCAATAAATTGGGTAATACTACCCGCGAAGACTGTTGCGATCCCCTATACTTGTGGGTCATCAAGACTATTTTCGGGCGTTTTTGCTGGGGAGCATAGCTTTATTTGTAAGTTCACTTGGATCTACTATTGTTCACTGCTACTCCTTTCATCATGGGGAAGTCTCGTGATGGAAAGTTCCCTATTTTACCATCCACTACAAGAAGAGGTACAGTCCTAAACACCTCTGTTTCTCTTGATTCACCGTCTGTTATAAGTAAGCGTGTCACACCACCACCACATACTCATGCTACACACACTGCTACTACTGCTGAATCAGAAACTACTTTTGATACTCATGATGTTACTTCTACTGTCCTTGATGCGAGTGGTTCATTAGGTCCTTTCCTAGATGCTACTATGGCTAGTCTAGGAAATACTGAAACTCCTAGTGAAGACACTGTTACACCTGTTAGCTCACCTGAGTCTAGTGAGAGTTATGATATTAATGATGGTTACATTGAGTTCACTGATGAATTAGTTGAAGAGTGCCGAAACACACATGGTACTAGTGCTATTAAGAGTCTCCTTGCTAGACACACCATTATGCCTAAACTATCCTCTGATCCTAAGTTTGCCACCTCTCCCATAGATATTAAAGATAAAGATTATGATTTATCTCTTGATTTATCCTATTTGGACATTGTTGAGAAAGAACCTTTTTGTGGGACTGAAAATGAGAGTGTTCTGGATCATATGAATGAGCTTTCTACTATGACTGCTTTGTTCTCTAATGATTTTAAGATGTGTAAGTACTTTGTTACTAAGATCTTCCCTTTTTACTAAAAGGAGAAGCTAGGGGTTGGTTTAATAGATTACCTCATGGTTC
The DNA here is from genome assembly GCA_030063025.1 of Avena longiglumis. Lineage (NCBI taxonomy): Eukaryota > Viridiplantae > Streptophyta > Magnoliopsida > Poales > Poaceae > Avena > Avena longiglumis. The sequence goes on along the minus strand of CP125974.1, from coordinate 181,926,306 downwards.
CATTGATAGCCCTGATTGCTTGATTGCTTCTTTCTTCCAGAAATATTTTCCTCCCAATACTAGACATGCTGCTTTGCAAAGACTTTTTGATTTTAAATAGGGAGTAGAAGAGAAATTGCCTAAGTCATGGACAAGGTTCTATGCCTTGATTCACGCACATCCTGGATGTCCATTGCCTAAGAATGAGCTTCTTGATATTTATTATAATGGACTAACTGTTGATTCTAGGACCTACCTAGATAGCTTTGCTGATTGTGTTTTCAGGAAAAGAACTCCTACATATGCTGAAGAATTAATGGCTAAAATAAGCAAGAATTATGATGATTGGACTTCAACTGAGCTAAATTGTAACACCCTTGGAATCGGCCCTATGCAAGTTTCAGCGATTCCCGCCAAACCCGCATAGAAACGATTCAAAGGTGCCCACCAGGCACTTTCGTGCGGGTGGAAACGAAGTAATAACATTACACAACAGTCCTCGATGGGACCCACAGAACAGATATATATACAACATGACTCCATGAGTCAAGAATACGGATATACAAAACAAAGATCCAAATCACCTTGGAAATGATAGAGCGTCCGGCTACGGACAAGATGCAAATGGGGCTAAGAGCCCTGAAGAATAACCAATGGCGTCCATAACCCTGCCCAGGCCAAGCCGGAAGGGTAAACCTGCTAACGACGTCGATCTCAAAACCTGCTTAAACAAAAGGGGTGCCGACAAAGGGCAAAGGAAAAAGAGAGAGCGGTCGATCGAGGCCAAGACACGGCGAGACTAGAATTCGGCGGTCCTCGCCTACATAGGTATGGTGGACTGAAGCGGCAGCATGCACTAAACAACCTATAGAGACTCGATACAACTGTCGGCTATCAGAGAGGGATAAGAAAGACCTATTCGGAACCAACCTAATACTATCACCAAACATACCCATCCTGGTATTTCCCCCTCGAGACCAAACGAGGAAGTCAACCGAGGAACTCACACAGTTGGCAGTTTTATTTATTCTGTTATCGTTGCAGCAATTACTAGTCAGGTATAGATAGCATGAGTCATCCTGATATAATAAGCAGTGGGCAGTTTTAGTTAAACATTCCGTTGTAGTTGCAACACTTACTAGTCAGATACGATTAGCATGAGACATCCCAAACCCAGCAGTTGTTGGTAATTTTATTTAGCCATTCCGTTGTAGTGAAGCTGATTACTAGTCATATCGGATACAAGTCAAATTATAACAGTAAACTTTAGTTATAGTTGTCTATGATCGAGAACTGTTCTCCAAGTCGTCCATAACCGCGGACACGGCTTTTCGAAAAGATTTAACCCTGCAGGGGTGCACCAAAGTATCCACACGCACTTCGACCCTTTTGCGGATCGGTTAACATACACCCATCGGTATGTCGGCGGGCCTAAGTCATGACGCTTCCCAGACCCAAAGAAAGTACATGGGGCCACCCACTAAGCTACCATAGCAAGTCGGCCGGTCTCCGAGACGGACTCAGGGTTTGTGTAGACGGCTGTAAACGACTGGGAAGCCGAAAAGATGACTGGGCTTGTCGATACAGCGAAAACGTGTCACGATCCTAAACAGTATAGGTGCAGTACCTCGCACAATTTAAATTAAGCAGTAAAGCATGGCATAAGTACATGATAGTAATAAAGCTCCAAACTAATTGTGGCCCCCGGTACAATACTTTGAAATCAGGTACTAATCGATGGGGGTGCCCATACACCCCACCTGTGGTTAGCGCGCTCGATCTCGGAACAGGTGTCAAGAACTCGGGGTCCTACGGGACACAAGTGGATGGTTAACAACCAAATAACATCTATTGCCCACCTGTGCCTCTGCATTTACCTACTTCAATTTTAGTTATTAAACAATAATGAAAGTCTTGTTCATCTCCAACATTAAACATGCGGCAATACTCCAACAACTGTGGTACTGGACGACACGCATAGCGACTTGAAAGCGACTACGACGCTGTAAGTCCAACTAACTACCAAACAACAGGTAATAGGATGTGTCCAAGGCAATATAAGGTTGCAAGGGATATCACGATGCGAAAACTAGAGCATCGCAACGTATAGCAATAGATCAACGGGGAATAAAGACTATAAATGCAAAATAGGTAGAAGGGGAAGGATGCTGCTTTGAAAACATTGCGAAGGTTCATCCGAAGATCGGTCGACACTCGCATCAACTCATCGGCCTAATCCGTGAAGAAGCAAAGCACTAGAAGAAACACCGGATGGACTATTTAATACTACGGCAAAAGATCGGGCATGATGCATGTATGGTGTATGACATGGCAAGGTGCGATGCAATTAGGCCATATTAAGCGGAACGGGGTCCCGACAAATATTTAGGTGGTTCATGTTGTTTAGATACCCTGCATTTTAAATGTTGGGCTAACAGGACCAAACATGGCTTCGGTTCGCTATGCCAATTTAAATGAAGTCCGGAATAAGACAAAGATATCCCGCATATAGACTCCATATTTAATTATGAGATGAATTGGCATAATGCCCCCAAACCACACCAATATGCATGCGAGATGAACAATTATTATGCAACAGGTTTTATATATAGCATTTATAAAATAGGGGCTCGGGAAAAGGTTACACATTGGGTTTGGCGAACTTGGTGGTTTCGGGGTTGACGAGATCTGTCTTCGGATCTAGGGTTCGGGGCCTTCGGCTCCGGGAAGGAGATCTTGATATGGTGGCTCTGGACGCATACGAGATCTTGTGGAAGTTGCGGATAGCCTCGATGCATAACCATCGGATCGGTTTTGTAGATCATGTCTTGTCTTTATGTCGATGTAGAACTTGATTCGATAGTCTTTCTGCTTCCAAATTCCTGCGGTGTTCACGGGGAACAACTACAAATGGTTCTACTGGCCAAAAAAAAACACCGAGGCCAAGATGGGCGCGACGTCTGCAGAACAACGAGGCCCAAAAAGTCAAACAACAGACGATGGAGCCGAACGTGTTGCTGCCTGCTACCAAGGAAAAGGAGACAACCTGCAGGGCTCATCCAAAGGCGTGGCTCCAGGCTGTGTGGTATGGGCGAGGCGGATGCAGAGAACCGACATCACGAAGGCGTGCAAGGGCTGGTGCGCGATGGCCAGCACGCTGCAGGAGAACGGAACACGGAGGTGGCACTGGGATTGCACACGTGGGACGGAGACGAGGAGGGCGGCGCGACGGGCTCGGCAGCTGCAACCAACGCGCTGGAGGTAAGGAGCCGCGGGGCTCGCAAGAGGCACTGCGATGCGGCCGGGCGAGCCGTGACAGGTCCAGCCACGGGCGCGGGGAAGGTCGACGATCCCAGGACGAGGAGGCACGGCCTGCTCGAGCTCCAGGAGAAAGAAGTAGACGGAGGATGGCGCGGAGGAGGACCTGCCGGCGCTGCAGGCTCGCCACGGCTGCAAGGGGACGGGCCGCGACGGGGAGGAGCCTGGCGATGGAGAGGGGCCCTAGAGGCGGCGCTCGGGATGGCCAAGGTTGGGCAGGGACCCGCGAGGAGGCGAGCCGAGGCCTGAGTGGCGGGGACCCCTGGCAACGGCGCTGGGAAGACGGGGTCCGGGGGCGCGGCGAGGCCGGCGTCGGGCTCCTGGCCAGGAAGCGACATGCTCGAGGTCCGGCAGTGAGGAGGGCGCTGGCGTGGCCTGCAGAGGTGAGGCGGAGAAGGAGAGAGGCGGGGAGGTCGCGTGGTACCGGGACGGGGCGTCGTCAGGTCTGTTGTGCGATTGGTGGGACTGGGATTGGGTGGGATCGCGTGAGTGGTGTGCGTGTGTTTGGCTGAGGGGTGAGGGTGGCTGTGTGAAGGGAGTGGAGGCAGCTGGGTGAGGTGGCAGTGTTTGATTGGATGGGGGATTGGGCCAGGGTGACGTGTCGTGCCGTGAGTGGCTGTGGTGAGGTGGAGGGGGCTGGGTAGAAAAGGGTTTGGGGGATCTGGGTTAGATAGGATTTTATCTGGAGGTGGCCGGCTGGGCTTTCGGACCTGGCTGGCTGCCTCCCGAAAATAATTTAAATATTTTATTTATTAAAAACAAGGCGTTTGTAAATCGTTGGTAGACAAAACAAAATATTCCGGATAGACCCGGGTTTGGATTTGAAGTAAAGACGGGTATTTAGAAAACAAAATATGCTTTTCGAAAATAGTTTCATGCAATGTGGCATGATGACATGAGCATGCGGTCATGATGATGCAATGCACAGAAACAACGCGATTTTCTAGTAGTGGTTTTTGCGGGATGCCACATAAATACACCTGGGCCTATTACTCCTGAACCAATTGTGCCTGAACCAGTTCCAACACCAACACCAAAGAAGAGGGGAGTTATTGCATTAAATGATGAAGTGATGAAAGAAGCTAAGAAATGTCTAAAGGAGAAAGGTATTAGAGCTGAAGATGTGAAGAATTTACCTCCTATAGAACAATTATGTAAGACAATTCCCCACTCATCTACTATTGAGGTACACTCTCTCCAACACTTTGATGAAGGTGATATTCCTTATGGTAAGCCTCCTGATCAATGTTTAGAGGAACTTGACATTTTTATTGTTAAAGAGGGTAATTTTAATAAACAAGTTCAGAATCATTTATTGGAAAACTCTAGAGCTATCAATGAGTTGAAAGATATTTTGGAAAGAACTTCGAATGATATTAAAATGCTTTGTAAACACTTCAAATGGTTCAAACCCAACTTTATCAACTTGCTAAGGTATAAAAGGATATGCTAGTTAATGCCTCGGGAGATAAACATGCTTATGGAATTAGAACTAGGAGTTGTATAGCTACTCAAGATCCTTTATATCCTGAAGGACACCCTAAAATAATTGAGCAGGATTCTCAACAAGGTGAGAGTAGTGGTAGTCCTCGTAAGAGAAAGAAAAAGAAACATGAGATAGTTGAGGAACCACTTGAACCTGCTGTAGATCCTAATAGTATATATGTCTCTAATGTTGAAACTGAGAGTGGTAATAATAATGATGCTCCTGATAAGGAGGAAGTTGAGGAAGAACCTGAGAAGCACACTAAGAACACTAGGTACACTAAGGAAGATTTTATTGCTAATAAACATGGTAAAGAGAGAGAACCTTGGGTGCAGAAACCTATGCCTTTTTCAGGTAAGAAACACAAGTCAAAGGAGGAAGAACACTACAACAAGTTTTGTGAGTGGATGAAACCTTTATTTTTGCAAATTACTTTGACTGATGCTATTAAATTGCCTCCTTATTCAAAGTATATGAAGGATATTGTCTCTAATAAAAGGAAGATTCCTAATGAGGAGATTTCTACTTTGCTTGCTAATTACTCCTTCAATGTTAAGGTTCCAAAAAAAACTTGGTGATCCAGGTATACCAACTATTCCTTGCTCTATTAAGAAAAATTATGTTAGAACTGCTTTATGTGATTTGGGAGCTAGAGTTAGTGTTGTGCCTTTTTCTCTCTACAAGAGACTCCAGCTAGAAAAATTAATACCAACTGATATATCTTTGCAAATGGTTGATAAGTCAACTACTATTCCTATTGGTATATGTGAGGATGTTCCTATTCAAGTGGATCATAATTGCTTGGTTTTGACTAATTTTGTTGTGCTTGAGATGCCTGAAGATGATAATATGTCTATTATTCTTGGGAGACCTTTTCTTAGTACTGCAGGTGCTGTCATTAATTGTAATCAAGGAAAAGTAACATTCAATATTGATGACAAAGAGCACACTGTTTATTTCCACAAGAAGGTAGTTAAGAGCTATTGCCTAAATTCCATTGAAAATGTTGAGAGCATAAAGGTTGGAGAAATATATTGTCCCATTCCACAGGAAAACTTTGAAACTATTATGATTGGGACCATTGCTATCAAGTATGAGGTAACATAATCACCTTGTGGAATGCAAAGTTTTGTTTCATATAATATTGTTTTGGTAACAAGACTTGATCAACCTTGTTAACAAAAGGATTTTTATGAACAGAATAATGTTTTCACTATGGTTATACTTGCTTTCTTTTACTTTTATCCTTCTTAGTCTTTGCCTTTCTTTTGCTATCTTTGGTTTTGTTAGTTGTTTGCTTGTTAGTTTGTCTTAGAGCTTCTGTAGTTTGGATTTTTGTTTGCTTTTGCTTCTTCTGAAAAAACTGTTTCTATGAGAAAATCAATTTTCATACCCTGAAAATTGGACAAAAATAAAGTTTCCCGAAAAATCCTAGAAAAGTCAAAACAAATTTTTCCTCAAAAAACGGGGCAGAGGGACACCTGAAGTGACCCAGGGAGCCACCCCAAGCCACCACACCCATGGTAGGCACGGCTTACCTGTGGGTGGCGCCTAGGGGGGTTTGGCCCACCTCGGCCCCTTCAAGGTGCCCCCTCACAGCCATCTTCTTTCTCTCTCCCGAAAACACCGGAAAACTTGCTCAAGCTGGAGTTCTTGATGTTCTTGCTCGTGATTTTCGATCTCCTTGCTCAACCCATCTTTGTTGCTGATTTTTGGAGGGATTGCTCCTTGGTATGTGCCTCCTCCACTTATCCAATTAGATTTGTGATTGGTAGATTGTATCTTGAGTATTTTGCTGCTATAGGTGACAGGTTGTGTGAGGTTGCATGCTTGTTCTATGCTTAGATATTTCATTTTAATGCATGTGTAGCCCTCTAGAAAGTTCATATAGTAGTTTCTCATCACTTATCAACTTGGAAATCACTTGGTTTGATGTTTGTCTAAAAATTTCAGAATAGAGTGGTCATGGACAACCACACATTTGGAGAGATATTTGAGAGTGATGCACCTAGAAGGACAAGGCCTTCAAGATCATCCTCCCATGCTAGGCCCTCATACAATGAGGATCTCATCACTCCGCGATTCGACGACGAGGGAGATGAGGGGGATGCGCACCCCTCCGCTTTTCCTTGTCAAACCTTCTTGCGGGCTGCTGGGATTCTTGATGATTTTATGACCTTGGTTCGGAGGACTGGTCTAACAAGTCTTATGCAGGATGAGAGCGCGCAATATGCTACGCTCACTAAAACATTTGCGGAGAGCTTCTCCTTTACTAACAACATGTTTAGTCCAGATGTTTCTTTCAAGATTTATGGCAGGTCTTACCATATGACGTTGAAGAAATTTTGTGAGGCTCTGTGACTTGGTACAGCTGGGTCAGCAAAGAAGATTCTAGCTCAACCCGCTGATTTGTTGGAGCTTTACCACGGGATAACCAATGATGATAACCGTAGAGCTCAACGGGAAAGATAAGAAACATTTAGCTTCCATCCATCAGGTACTTCACTTACTATCTTGCCACCAGTGTTCTTGGTAGGGAGAACACTAGTAATATTTCCAGATATCATTTGGCTTTCTTAGCCACTACGCTCAACAATGATACCAAGTACAATCTTGGTTCTCTCATTGCTCGTCGTTTAATTGCTAAGGGACCCATTTATGGGGGAGTTATTGTTATGCGTGTTGCTACTGCCTTGGACATTGTTGTTGATCCAAATGATACAGTTTTGGCTCCTGGGAGGCTTGATCTTGCTGCCATGAAGGCGCACCACTTTGTCACTAATGGCTCTACCCTTGAGAACTTGGTCTATAAAATGTTGTTTATTGACGGGGAAGAGAGAGAGAGATCCCTCTCCCCCAAAGCACTTTGTTCAGTATTTCTCAGGGACCTTTGTCACGCTCCAAGGAGGAGATGGATGACAAGCTGCGCTCTCTTAGCTTCTATGGACACTTTCAGGAGGAAGCACCCTCGTATGACCCCGTTGTACACTACACTGGAGAGTCCTCGAGCTCGTATCAGGACGAGCGAGCCTCCTCGTCGTACTACGAGGTGTATCTACTTGGGCACCATGGGATTGAGCCCCAATTAGATCAAAAGCCTAAGCTTGGGGGGAGGTATACTGACATCACACTCATCTATATATCATGTTCGGTCGGTTCTTTGTATATCCATTGTTTCGCTTTCTTTTTGGTTCTTGTTACTTCTTTCTCAAAAACACAAAAAAACCAAAAATATTTTTGTTGTTTCTCTTGGTTTGTTTCTTTGCTTTGGTTTGCCTTAAAAGAAAAATGAAAAAAGAATTTGCTTTGTTTGGTTTGTTTTTTCTTTGTTGGCTTGTTTGAAAAATCGAAAACACCAAAAATATTTGTTGTTCTTCTTTGGTTTTGTGAGTTGTTTGCAGGGTTCAGCCGTCCTCAGTGGATTTTGGTTTTCATGTTATTATTCAAGTCACACAAGTGAAGGGCAATAATGAAGATTAAGACAACTTGAGGAGTGGTAAGAGGCTGGTAAAGAACTCTATTTCTTTCATTTTTGTACATATACTCATCATTGTGAGCATGCTTAGTCTGTTCATTGTAAGGGATATGTTACTGATGGATGCTTAGTAGTTCTTGCTTGTTTATGATTAGCTCCAGCTTGCTAATAGTTTGTAGCATGTCATATGAATGTTTGCTTGCATTGTTTTATTCATGTTTTGGTATGATATTGTGGTATCCTCCTCTGAATTTTTCATGGGAATCGACTTGGAACATGCTCGCGCATGCATATGACTAAACAATAGTCAGTAAGCCTCAATGATTTATTTTTCCTCAGAGTTATTATATCATTTTCATGCCATAATTAGTCATGTTTTGTTGCAAGCATGATTATGACAATTATTGCTCTCTTGTTTGTCGCTCCCTCTCTATTGCTAGCCTTCACTTGCACTGAGTATGAGCTCTACATGTGCTTCCAACTCCCCAAAACCAATATTTCCAACTGTTTCCACCATACCTACCTTTTAGCATCGTTTGCTATTCTAGTGCATATTCTATATGCCTTGTTTTCTTCCAAATAAAATGTTTGTCTATTTTGAGAAATTTAGTTAGTAAAGCTCTCACGAACTTGATGGCACACTTTATTCCTTGCACTTAATAATCTTGAACCATTGTGACATGTCCATGAAAGTTATATGCTTGCAAATTATATGCTGGGAGTCAGCAGAACCGTGATGCCACGGGGAACGCTTTTAACATTTTTTGGATATCTTATCCAGTTGATACTTTGCTCTTTTGTTTGTGGATGTCGACGGTGTGAAATAAAAGGGGATCTTGTGAGTTCATGGAGTATATATATTGTGTTAGAGAAACGCCTAGGCCGCTAGCCTAAGCCATGCCTAATCATGGTGGAAACTTGCAGCACCACCATAATGAGCATTCTGTGAAGCATCCTCAATAAAAAGCTATGCACATAGTAAATAAAAAGATCACTGAGATGCTCATTGTCTGCTTGCCTTTTCATTTTGATCACGGGATAGCTCATGTATCATGTGCAAGGGGTACCCCGTTGGCAAGAACTTGCTCATGTATCATGTATCATGTGCAAGGGCCCTCTATGATATGCATGTATGTACAATGACAAGAACTTGCAGGTAACCAAAGTTGAGTAGCATGTGGAGCGGCCCTCGTACTCAAGGGACATTGGATTTCCAGTTTATGGTCTGTCAAGCATATAACTCAGATTGAACCTCACTTTCACCTTAACCACATGAAGATGCCTACGATAAGGGAAATGAGAGCTCAAAGCTAATGAGTACCTTCCTTTCAGCATTAGGAAGCATTTCAATGTTTCAAAACCGTTTTCACAACCTTGTTGAGTCACCACGTATTCTATGAGCACCTTCTTGAGAGCATAATTGTCATTCTTGTGTTCGTTCCAAAACTTGGTTAATTATGACATGAATTTGATGCTTGTATCTCTGATATTTTTAGCTCTAGTCTTCACTTGAACTTCAAAGGTTCCTTGGCATTTATATTGTGCTCTACAAATAAAGGCAAGCGAGATACCACTCTATCATACCTTACTATGAGCATTGCAATGTTGTTTATGTTTATGTTCCATGCTACTTATTATTATTGAGTTGGTTTCTATTCTTAGCTTGCAATGATTATTGAGTAGACTTGTTTGCATACTTCTTATTATGAATGGTTTAAGCATCTACTCCTGTGCTGAGAATATATACATCATATGAAGCAAATGTGTTTGTGAAAGTTCTTTTATCGCACTCAGTTTTCAACTGAATTGCGTGAGGACAAGCAATAAGCTAAGCTTGGGGGGAGTTGCTACATCAAAAACGTATCTACTTTCTCGAACACTTTTGCTATTGTTTCTCCTCTAAACTTGTGTGATTTGGATACAACTAACACGAACTTACGCTGTTTTCAGCATAATTACCTTGGTGTCTTGTTTTTGTGCAGATAATCAACTATTAGGAAAAATCCTGGAAAATATGCCAAAAACTATATTTCACCAGAAGACCCACGGAGCCACAAGACGAGACGGAGAAGGGGCCTGGGGGCCCACATCCCTGCTAGGCGCGGGCCCACCTCTGGACGCGCCTAGGGGGTGCAGCCACCCCAGGCACCCCTTTGGCCTCCCTCTGCGCCTATAAGATTCCTCTCGACCTAAAAACCGAGGGGGTTCAATAGTTTTCCAGAAAGAGTTTCGCTCCGCCGCCGCCACCAGAAACCAAGATTCGGATCTAGAAACTCCATTCTGGCACCCTGCCATGACGGGGAATTTGGAGAGGATCATCGCCATCCTTATCACCAACGCATCTCCATCAACCATCAATGTTTCCCTCATCCATGAGTGAGTAATCCCCTGTTGTAGGCTTGGGGATGGTAGGGATTGAATGAGTTCTATCATGTAATCGAATAAGATTTGTTAGGGCATAGTGACTAGTATCTCTATTAGTGCTATTTGACTTTGTTGCAACTTGTTGTGCTTAATGCTTGTCTCTAGGGCCCGAGTGCCATGATCTCAGATCTGAACTTATTATTGAATCATTATGATAGTATTGTTTGTGATCTTATCTGCAAGTTCTGTACACATATCATTGTCTGGATCCAAAGGCCCCAAAGTGACATTAATTGAGACAACCGGAGGGGGTGGCTGTGGTATGAGGATCACATGTGTTCAAGGAGTGTTAATGCTTTGCTTCGGTGCTCTATTAAAAGGAGCACCTTAATTTCCAGTAGTTCCCTAGAGGCCCCGCTGCCACGGATTGTTTAGTATATATGGAGCACATGCCTAGGATTGTTTAGTACTTGGATGCTTGTTATTATTTATCTGCAATGCCCTAGATATTGAAGTTACATGTTTAGACTCGTCAATGCAACGCCCGTCCATCCATCCCTATGCCTACCGCACTCAATCCCGCTTTTTACTATTACTGTTACTATTGCTCCTGTTTTGTTGTTGTTGTTGCTGTTGCTTTGTTGTTGCTACTACCAAATTGTTGCTACTGATAAACTTCTGTGAGCAAGAACTATTTCCAGGTACAGCTGAATTTACAACTCAGTTGTTAAGACTTGCAAGTATTCTTTGGCTCCCCTTGTGTCGAATCAATAAATTGGGTAATACTACCCGTGAAGACTGTTGTGATCCCCTATACTTGTGGGTCATCAGTCATGAACGAATGGAATGATTGAATCATGTCCTACGTTACTTGGGAATTTGTAAGAAAGAAACTAAATCTCTAAATTGAAAGTTAAAAGGCAAGTTTGAAAAGTCAAACTAGGACAACGTATCCTGGTGGAGGAAGAAAAGAATCCTTCTTTCCCTCCACCACAAGCCAACTAGGAGAGGGAGTTGGGGAAGGATTCAAACTCCCCTCTCCCAAGCTGCCCTCCCTCTCATAAATAGAGGGGAGGGGTGCCCCAAGAGACAAAACACCAGCCCCTCCCCACACTGCCGCGCCGCCGCCCCCAGCGCTGCCGCCGGTTTGTCGCCGCTGCCCTAACCATCGCCGACTCCACCTCCTCCTCCCCGGCCCTCTAAACCCTAGATCACTGAAAACCCTAATTCTCCACCATAACCTGTTCCGGCTTATGCGAAGCACTGCAGGATCTTCCCTCTACTTCCGTCACCACGCCGTCATGCTACCGGAATCACGAGGGGAGAACTACAACCTCCACTGCATACTGGAACAAGGGAGAGGAAGGTCTTCATCGAGTACCGAACGTGTGACCGACTGCGGAAGCGCTGCCGGAACGCAGCGCCGGAAGGATCATCTATGCGACCTTGAGATCGGCAAGTGTATGGCTACATCACCCACGAGAATCTTCTCTCGTTAACCACTTTGGAATCTTCGAGGGTGAGTACTCTAATCGACTCGTTGCTACAATCTAGTAGATAGATCTTGGATTGTTTGTGTTCATGCGGTAGAATTTTTTTTCCATGCTACGAACCTCTACAATTAAGTACTCATAACAAACCCTGGTTGTCGTGCTCATTGGTCCACATACATCACTATGTACTAGTCCCAACAAGTCGGACGCCCTTTCACAACTATTTGCAAAATGTGCCTTGGTCATTTTGCCGAGTAGGCAAGATTCGCATGTCTTGAATGACTCCAAGTCGAACGAAGTTAGGAGTCCATTATCATGGAGATTCTTCATGTGTTTCCAACTTATATGACCAAGCCGACAGTGCCAAAAGTAAGTCATATGCAGATCATTTGGTTTCAACCTTTCAACATTTATGTTATAAACTGACTTACCATCAAGATTCAAAATAAATAACCCATCCTGGATGGATGCAAAGCCGTGAAATATATCATTCAAATATAAAGAACAACCATTATTCTTAATATTCGACTCACAGCCTTGCCTCATCAAACATGAAGAAGAAATAATGTTTCGACTAAGCACTGGAACATAATAACAATTATTCAGTTCCATAATGAATCCGGAAGGTAAATTAAGTTGCATCATGCCGACTTCCAACACAGTATTGTCGACTTAGATATCAACCTCTTCTCTTGCTATGCTCCTAGTTCTTACCAATCCTTACAACGAGTTGGAGATGTGAATAACGGATCCGGTATCATATACCTAAGAACTATTAGATGCATCAGCAAGATAAATGTCTATAACATTGCAAACAAGCGTACCTAAGCCGGAAGTCACACCTCCGCCCTTGGCTTTGTCATCCAAATACTTGCTGCAATTACTCTTCCAGTGGCCATCCAACTTGTAGTAGAAGCAAGTGGATTCGGCTGAAGGAGATGGCTTAGTCCCTAAGGAAGCACTTGGGACCGGGTCCTGATCCTTGCCTCCCGACTTAGACTTCTTCTTAGTCCAGGAACGTTTCTTAAACTTAGCCTTATTCTGCATCATCAACACTTGATTGGAGCCCTTCTTGAGATTCGCCTCTGCCTGCTTGAGCATCCCATGTAATTTAGTGAGCATCTTATCCATACCATACATGTGGTAGTTCAATATGAACTGACCATACACACTAGGAAGAGAGTTCAGAATTATATTCATCACGAACTCTTCGCTAATGGGATAGCCCAGCCTTTCTAGAGATTGCGCGTAACCAACCATTTTTATCAATGCGGACTCAGTGGATCACCATCCTTAAGCTTGCAACTCAGTAGAGCCTGAGAGACTTGATACCTCTCAGTCTTAGCCTGAGCCTGGAACATACTTTTGAGACTTTCGGTCATATCATAGGCCTCAACATTCTCGAACTGCTGCTGCAAGTCCAGTTCCATGTGAGCAAACATAAGACAACTTATTTCCGTGGACTCATCCTTAGTCCGGCAGTAGGCATTGGTGGTAGTGGCAGTCGCATTCTCATCCGGCTCATCTAGAAGTGGGTTGTCTAGGACATGGTCCTTCTTTTCTTTGAGAACAATTCTCAGATTTCGATACCAGTTGGTAAAATTAGTTTCATTTATTTTATATTTCTCAAGAATGGTTCTCAAAGCAAAACCGGATATCTGAGGGTGAGTGTTACTTGGTGTCATGATCTACAACAAAAGATATGCAAAACACTTAAGACATGTATTCATAAAAGAGAAAGCATATTTAAAAAAATTGATATTTACGCTCCCACTAGAACCAACACCCCTCCGATGGTTATTTAGTGATATAGGATCCTAGATAAGCAAGTCGTCTAGTGAGCTTTAGCATCACCGCTAGCCGCCAAGTGATCTTGGTAGACATCTCCTTGTCAATCGCATCTCATATGACTCATGTTGGTCGAGTGGCATCACATGCCCCGACCCTCGTCTGACTTTTCCTCAAGTCCCACAACCATTGTGATAGATCCATCTAGCTTAGCGAGTGTTTCTGCTGTAAGAGTCAGACTCGAACCCACCTAGTCGGAAATAATTGGCAGCACCTAAATTTTATGAGCCCACTACCATAAATGTCCAACTTGTGATGGTGCAAACACTGGCAGGAAAACCGACTAGACCTTCTTTCAGGGATTAAGTTTTACCGACTATATAACAAAGGTAAAAATAAAGACATATCAATAACACAAAATAAAGCAATTACAATGTGAAATGGTATGGCTCTCTTCATGGGGATCTCCATCTTCACAAAGCCTGTAATCTGACTTGTACCAACTCTTGTCACTTGTCGTTTTACTCCATGTCGCCGACTTGTACATCGACTTGCATGCCATCTGGGTTCTCCAAATAGCTACACTAGCTTAGTAAAGTAAATTACATAGAGAATCCGAATCGCGGGTCATTATACAATAAAATGACTGCATCTAGGCTCCAGCCAGCTGACAAAACCGTAATTCACAGACCACGTATGGATTACACACATCACATTCACATAAGCCATAGCATTCACAACTTCCTGCAAAACAAGTTATGCATAGATACGATATCTACCTGCGTGTGAATCTCGCAATGACATCTAAGGCACTATTACAGGTCGAAGCCCGACGATTTTTCCGAAAACATAGATCTCATCTACATTCCGAACATGGATTTGATCATTGTTCCGACTTGATCAAACTCCTTTGATCTTCGATCACCGCATTTGGATTTACATGTTACAGTCTACCCCGATGGCGGAAACCGACCGGTAGGGGTATGTCGTTCCACGACGGTAGCAGTATGATCACGGAAACCAGATCATCCATTCCCCAAGTATAGTTGATCTAATAAACCTCGTACAAAACTGATCTATCTCATAGACCGACCACAAAAACATCACATAGATCCAATCTACAGCCAACCGCATAATACATATGCAAGATCTCGAGCCTAAAACCAGAAGCTATCGCTCTAATACCACTGTTGGCCCGCGAGGAGAAAACAAAACTTTTTCCCTACGCGGTGATCCCAAGATCCAGCTAAGGTAGAAGGCCATGAGGATTACCACTAGATGTGCAGTTGCGGAATTAATGAAGCACATCTGTTGAATGCAATGCAGTCCTTACGATCTGATCCGATTGTCAAGGTGTTGATCGTACAGCACCGATGCTAGTATCCACACGTACAAGGAGGAGCGTCGGCGGTGAACTGCTAGGTTTGTTACGGCGGCAGGACTGCTATGGAGCTAGGGTTTCCAACGCATGGAATGACCTAACCATCGTCCTCCTGGGTATATCTGCCCAACTATATATAGGGAGTAAAAGTAGGCTCCACTCACTTGTGTCTCATTCACTAAAGCCCATATTATTCACTGCGAGTCCGACTCACTGACTCAGTCCAAATCCGGTTCAGGGCCAACCCAAACATATTTCCGGTTCAGATCCAATCCGAACTTGGTCCCACTTTTAAGTGTGTGACCCCGCAGGCTCATGGCAACTTGGACACAATTGGAGTACGACTCTCAATCGATCAGTCGGTAGAGTCTCCTAGAACGTGCTGACTCCTAAGTACCAAAGAGTCATGACGACATGCCTTTCCAATGTGACTTGTGTCCGAGTCCCTTTTGCCTCACGATCTTGTCGGACTATATGCAAATAAATGTTATCCCTTAAAAAGTCTGACTTTCTTCTCGATCCGAGATAAGTGATTCATCTGACTAACTCTTAGTCGATCGCCTCGATTAACACTTAACCGAATCGTGCATGGCCATGTTTTACGAATCATATCATCTGAGAGGGCCCAGAGAATATCTCTCCAAGTGGAGGGGCAAAATCCCATCTTGGCTATTCACATCACGCAGCTTGATTGTCAGTCGACCCGAACTCTACCTTTATAACTGCGCTGTGATGGAACAATGTTTGGCAGAACCTAAATCAGTGATCCTCAACTCGGATTGTGGCAACAGCCTTAGGTCTATGGATTACATTGATTGAGACATACAAATGATGACTTGTTCGTTGCATCTCAATATGGGTCAATCCGACTCGCTAAACTCTTTAGCCAAATCTGTGTAAGTCGGAATGGCATTACCATGCCCATGACAAGTGGAACCGAGTCATGAGCCGACTTTTATATTGGTCTAAGTTGGGTGTCCAGCACAACCTCAATGACCAAGTATGTTTAGTATGAACAACATGATTGTATAGTTCCACAACCGAATCACATATTCAATGATATACATCAGATGTTCATACAGGGAAAACTTAATAACTTTATGAATACAATGGGAATTACATCATACATGATTGCCTCTAGGGCATATTCCCAACAACTTGGACACAAGTGAACCGGTAGTATCGATCAGAAGTTCTGGCCCAGGTCAAGCGGCACTTTCGGCCCGTACTATCAACACACTTCTGTGGATGGAGAGCCATTTGGGCGGCGTAGGTAGTACTATTGTCCACATATGTAAATGGATCAAATGGTCAGATTTGGAGATACCTTTTAAGGCCTCCTTCTTCCCCTTTGGGGACAGGTTCTTTTTCTATCTCTTCTACTCTCCCTCTCTCTCCCTCCCTCCATCCATCCATTGTTGTCCTTCAAGATCTTGTCCTCTCCCATCTCCCACCTATTATTCTTGTATATTTTTGAGGAATTTAACAAAGGAGATCTAGATCTACAACCCTACCTAACCATATCCCTTCTTTGTGAAAGAATTCTTGGGATCTAGATCTTGGAGAATTTGGTGCTCTCTTCTTGTGTTCTTCCTCTCTTATTTCCCCAATAGAATTTGTAGCTTTGGTGGAATTTTAGAGTGAAGAATTTTCCATTGCACTAGATGCATCAGTTTGAGTTCTCTACGGAGAATCGGTTGGTGAAAACTTGTGCGCTTGTTACTCTTGGGTTCTTCAAACCCTATAAGGTTGGTGGACTTTGTGGTGATTCTTGGGTTCGGTGAACGCCCTCAAGTATTAGTAGATCGTGTGCCTGCCTTTTGTGGTGAGCATACATGATAATATGGTGAGGCTTTTGTGGTATCGGTGAATGGTGTGCCTCCGCATCTTGGTGTGAGGCCTTGTGTGGCATTGGGTGTGCATCGAGCCATCACACCTCAGGGTGAGCAATTTGTGGCATTCGGGGAGAATTATGCCGCCACACCTCTCCAAAAAAGATGTAGCTTATTTGGAAGTGAACTTCGGGATAAAATCACCATCTCTGTGTGCCTCGGTTATTTCTCTTTACTGATGCATTTTACATTGTGATAGCCTTCGTGCTTGAAGTACTATATCTTTTAATCATCTTGTTGCTCATAGGTTGGTGGTTCACTTAGTCGTTGAACCTAGTAAATTTGGGTTTTGTGCTTGATGATTTAAATGCTAGATTTATTCCGCAATTATTCGAGTCTAAATCGTAATTATTTAAAACATCTATCACCCCCTCGAGGAGACATCTCAATCCTTTCACGGCCTCTACACCAGCAAAATGCCAAAAGACATCAAGAATACACACTGCATAGAAAAAATAAAAAGATGATAAATATAAAAAAGACCCTATCATGTGATGAAACACATGCAACAACAACGCTCTAATCACCACTAAATACAACACCCGGGCTATAAAAGGATTCTCCAAAAGAAATTCCTTAAAGTAGGAAGCAATGCACAAACGTTATCGTCGCCCGATCAAAGATCTAGGGTTTCATCCTATAAACAGTTCGAGTTTCCAAAACAATGCCTTCAGCAAGTCTATTGTCAGGTACAACCAATGATGGCAATACGTTGGGTTTTCACCCTGGAAAATACTTCTCTGTACTCAAGGAGAATCAAAGAAAAAGCAGTCCACTTGTGCTGCCACCCTCTCTTGTCAAGACCGTTGCTGCAAGTCATACAAAATGCAGTATCACTTTCTTAAGATGGCTGATTATTCTGAAGAGTTTTCTAAGTTGTCTTTGCTATTTCATAAGTGTTACATAATCTCTCCACTCCATATAAGAGGTGACCACATGAGAAGGTTGCGACCAACCAAACAATGGACTCTCATATCTCTTCCCATGTTCCACAAGGTGAAAATTTTGGCCCAGGCGCCTAATCACGCCCAATCTTCTTAGAAAAGTATTTTGCTGCAGAGGAGCTTACCAATAAGGTCATATGTGTGTCAACTATCAACAACAAAAGGTTCTTAATGCTCCAAATGGAAGAGAAAAGGTAAACCCTGCTCACTAGGGTTTGTCGCAACAAAGCTCATTTCCTTGCCAACTCCCTCTATCTGCAAAAGAGTGTATTTTCAAATTTCTAGAAAGTCAAACTATTTTAGATTTTGACCGAGTACAAAAATGTCACAATGTTTAGAAATCAGATAACTATACGATGGAAATACATTTCATCATGAAGCTAATCCTGTGTCATACAAATGTGTGTGCACATTTATATAAATATGGTCAAAGTTAAAAAAGTTTGACTCTCCAAAGAAGCTGGAATTATACCCTTTTGGAGCGATTCCAATCGTATGGTCAGCTGTTGACTATAAGTTATCGTCATGTCATCTATAGCTAGCTTATAGACAATATATATATATATAGTATTTAGTTTTATTAACACATGACCCACCTTTCAATCTCACAAAGTACCTAGGACCACGTGCTAGAGGTGAGACTTGCATGCGAGGCTATTCAGCCCTTTTTTCATGTGTCCTCCACATATGTAAAAATGCCACCAAAGTAGGCTATAAGCCCACTATTTTACTTGCTCTATGGAAGTACTAGACCTTTACTGTCTTAATTAGCATCACTAAATATTTATTTTCTGTTATTTGTATTTAACTCTGTAAAAAATAAATTAAAAAAATATACATTACTCCCAAAGAAAAACAAGTGAAGCATGTGAGTGTTTGCTAGAACAAATTATGCTTCCACGTGGCAGACTCTCATAGCATAAGCCGGCCATATTCCCATAAAAAAGATGGACCTAAACTAAGGACATGAAAGAAACAAAAAAAAAAGCAATTATATGTAGTGCTCTAAATAGTACACTCGCAGGAGAGCTAGCTTTATGAGTTGTTTTAGTCGAAAGAGAACTTGATAGCGATGGCTCTGCACTAATTTTGACTAAGCCACGAATTCGATCGTCACCGCCACTCCACACTCAATCGCACAAAAACTTGCTGGCCCGCACCTCCCCCCTCTCCTCACACCTATAAATACATGCCCAGGCTGCTCACACTCTCATTGCATAGACACACAAACCCCTCCCAGGCTGTTCCTCTCTCACAGAGAATTGCATAGACACACACGTTAAACTCTTCGAACTTAGCTCGATCGATCATTCGACATGGCTTCTGCCCACGCCATTGTGATGCTTTGCTTAATTGTGTCGGCATCGACACACTCTATTGTGCAGGCTAGGATGATGCCAAGTGATCACCCACTGGTGCACTCGAAGAAGACAATAGGTGCAACTCCATACTTTTCAACTCCAGATTTGCTTCAAGTGTTCATGGCGCCACCGCCGCCAATGCCGCTGGTAACTGCTACCAGGACTGGTGCTGAGCGTAGGCGTGCTATCCAGGTTGTCCAGGGGTCAGTTCCGAGCCCCGGTGTCGGCCATCATTATTAGCTGTCTTCTCCCAAGTGAATACATGTTTTCTACATTTTACACATACATAAATATGTATCTAAGTACTGTTTTATACAGATGTGCTCCAACATCATACTGGTTAGCTGTAGCTAGCTAGAATAAACCATGAGGTACACAAGCATGCATATATATCAACAAGAAACGCATTCATATCATGCAATTGCTTCTTTTGTTGTATTACCACGATTTGTTTCTTATTTTCGTTATCTTAAAGAAGAATATTTGGCATGTATTTAACATACTGATATGGTGAATATATGAAATTATTAAGAAGGTTTGATGTTATTATACTGTTTCACCACGTTTCAAAACTTGTTGGTGAAGTATGAAGTAACCAGCTAACGGATTGCATGGTGCTTCTAAAGACTCCATCTCGCGCCAAGAATTAGTCTATAATTCAGATTCTTAACAGGTTACTCAACTTAATTAGCATCAACTTGCTCGCTGCCATCGAATTACTGCATCTTGTTGTGTCAATTTTCTTCATCCCGGGTGATCATGTCGAGTGCATGAGATATCGTTAAAAATGTGATGGCATATCTTTCTGAACCCATGATCAGATAAACCGACAAAATACAGATTGGTTTGACGGCTACTCCAGGAGAATTAATAAGGAACGTATGCGCAATCGAGATTCTTTGTTATCATCGATCTTATCACGCAATCATCGACTATATAACTGGCCTAAGGTGCTCATCAACATAAAGTGTCAATTTTTAATCCAAAATGTTGTCAGACATGCATGCAGAGACCTAATTTTTGCACCATGGTCGTCCCAATAAACATGCTAAAGGAAGATCTCCCCCAAAAGCCTAAATAAAAGGTAGTTGGTAGGTTGGTTCTTATAATGAAGCATTACTTCCATTTAATTAAGCATAAAATGACATTTGAAACATGTGGATGAATACGTAATTTTGATTCTCCGATCCGTCTGATGGTTTATCATGTTGACTAAAAGTGTTGAGAAGGTTTTGTAAATACAGGAACCAGATTAATTTTATTTTGCATAGCGGACTTGAATATGATCACGTATGACCCGGTCTAGCTATATATAACTCAGTAAACCTAATTTTATTTGGTGTTGCTTATTTTCTTGGTAAAGTTTGGATATCCTAAAGTGGATATATTAGAATCATGTTACAACCCCGGCGTCAAGAAATTGGTTAATTGGTAAAGATACATGGATTTGGTGTCCCGCCCAAGAAAGAGACCCAAGTCCTAATAATCCTGCTAAGTGGTGATTCTACATGGATTCTACATCTTGAAACCAGGCTAATTTTGGAGCGGCTTTGTGATAATGGAACCAACCAGCAAAAAGCATTCTCGTAGCGAGAATGGGATTTCTACAACGATCGAAACCCCCTCAGGTAGAATCTGAGAATAAAACTTGGAATAAAAACCAATTTTGTAATCCAACAGTCGATCTTGGTTAGGATGATTAATCGAGTTATGTATATGTGATGAATTATGAAGATGTGAACCATGTCTAATGCTATATATCCTCCTAATCGAAAAATTATAGTATGCATAAGTTCCAAATGAATATTTTCAAGATTATACATTGCGCTAAAGTAAGAATAAATTAGAAGCCAAGAGTCAACTTGTAGTCTTGGGAAAGATAATAGTGACTATAAACGTGAATATATCACAACCTTGCATATTTACTTGCCTATCCAGCGATCCATGCCGGTTGTTTAGATGAGTACAACCTCCGTCTATAAATATAACATGTTTTGGGAGTTTAGTTTGAACTCCCAAACCATCTTATATTTACGGTACTAGTATTTACCGCTAAACTTTGTAGCACCCAATAACTGGAAATATTGTTGAAACTTCCATGATGCCGCATAACTTAAGATCGACTTTCTATATGATGAGTCGGTTTGCTTTCCAGGCCTGATAATACTAGATTGAAGCATACTATTTCTTGGACATATAGAAGCGCGTGAAGAAACAGTCTTAGGTGTTCCCTAAGAACACAAAACGAGTTGCTTTTTTTTGGAAAGAGGAGGCAAAAGCTTTGCCTCATCTCATTAAATAAGAAGTTTTACATAGTTCGGTAACATGCGAGCATGAAAAAATGCTCACGAAAACAAAAACCTACTCTCCTGGCACAATTCATACCAAATGTTTTGCCCCGGCCATACACCATAGCCTGGCCTCATATTTGATTCTTTGGGAGTTCAAGGTTGGAATGGTAGAGATCTTGCGGAAAACCCTCATGTTTCGTTCGTTCCAAAACTCCCGAGAGACTAGCATGAGGAGAGACGCCAAATATTTCCTTCTAGTGTCGCTTATGTAGATGATTAAATTCCACCATTCCTCGACGGAGTTACAAAAGGACCAACTAGATGGGACAATGGAGCAAAGCCCTAGCCAATAAACAACCATGTTCCAAATCCGGATCATGTAACGGCATTTGAAGAAGAGATACGCTGCAGACTCATCCTCTCTTTTGCAAAGTTGGCAAAGCCTGCAATTGAGCCACCCTCGCCTTTGAAGGCGTTCGGCCATCCAAACCCAGTCTTGTAGGATTAACCACGCAAAAAGCTGCCGTTCTAAACAAGTTTCTTTTTATTTCACAAATATCTTCTTAAGAAAATTCAAATGTTTCTTGACGATAATATTCATGTCCAAAATACTATTTTAACAGGAGGGGATGACATGGCGGCAGAGAAATTTATCATCCCTTTATAAAGGAGGACTAGCTGACTATGCCGAACAATTTACACCAACTATGTGTGGTCAAAATTGGTCCAAAGTAGTTATCAAAAAAAACAAATTGGTCAGAAACTAACCACTAAATACAGTACTACACGAGCGAACTAATATTAAGCAGAAGAGCTAACTTAAGCCGTCCAAACCTCCAGCAGGTTTCAGCGCCCCTCCATGTTTCTACTATTCCACAAAGTACCTTTCTATAATTAGATCACTGCATACATCATCTCTCCGACAATTAGCCTTTGGCCGACATTACAATACTGATCGCCAGTCTGATCATTTCTTATTAGCTTGATCGTCCACTCAACTAAATTAAGCAACACGAGGACATAGCGTAGAGCATTTCATATTGATTTGTTGGTAAACTGTTTTCCTTATAAATAATTGTGTGGTATTTTGGGACGTTGTTAACCGTTGGAGGTGGGGCTATCTGCTTTCTAGTGGGCTTGCTTTTGTAGCTGATGATTAGTAGGTGTCTTTTCAGAGAAACTCCGTTTGACAATGAAGACCACCGCTTCTACTGTGAAAAACTTTTAGGTTAGCTAGAACTCATGGACCAGGACATTGCTGACAAGTGTTCAAGGCATCAAAAGCAATCCTGGCTTGCTGCATTGCTGCACCACACATAAAACCAGCTCCACTAGTATTTCGTTTCAGATCACACTCCACTAAACTAATGCCGGATAGAAAGTTGGTGATAAAACAATCAATTATTGGACTAACTTAGTTCATGCAATGCATTCGATCCTTTTCCTTTCTATTATATATTTTTGTTGTGTAGCTTGGTCGGTTATGGCAACAGAATCTTCTGGCCTTTTCAAACTACCAAAGTAAACGTCAGGTTCTTGATAATATGTTTAAATGTGGTGTGTTTTAAACACAGCTAGTGCCACAAGAAAGGTCCACTTATTTAAGACATGAAAAAAATTGAACTTGGACCAATCCGTATAAGTACAATTTGGTGAAGGTATTCCCAGTCTTATATAGTATGAGCCAATACACACCTTGCCAGCCAAACGAGCATTACACTTTAGACCATCATTTATCTTGCATGACACAAAAAGGAAGGAATAGGAAAATCATAGAATTTGAGTGCCATGGCATGTTGAATCATGGATAACTTACGGGGACGCGCAATTTGACATGCATACATCAATATACATAATTTGGAAGCGACACACGTGCTAAATTGTAGTGCAGCGGCCAAATTCTTAGCGCCAAGTCGCCAATAGTTCAACATAGGCAACGACAATTTACAATTGAAATAAGTTACAACCGTAATAAAAACACACAAACAATGTTGATAATAGTTATAGCAATGTAGAGAAATAGAGAATGAAACCACTTGCAAGTGATAATAAAACCGATACATCTAACGGTCATCATTCAACCTTCGTACGGCAGTAGCGCTGCTAGGGCATAAGGGCATTTTCACTGGTAGACGCTTCATTAGACGCTTAGATAAAAATAAAAAAATACAAGAAAACTGGATTATCACCTAAGCGTTTGGGCTTCCAATGCGTGTCGCTTGGATTGGGTCGCTAGGGACAGCTAACGAGCTGGGACGTGCGGCAAAAAATTAGGCATAGCGCTCGACGCCTGATGAAACGTCGACGTAAGAAATTTTCCAGGAATCAGATGGGATTCAGGCCTAACCACTAGGGAATCTAGCCTAGCGTCCACTCTAAGCGTCTCCATTAAACATGCCCTAAAAAAGAGCAAACAGACTTATCATTTTTGAGTGAGATACAGTAGAACGACCGAGAGGTTAATTCCAAAGTGATATCTTCTAGCGCATCATTTTCTTCTTGTGACGACACTTTTTATTTGAGAAGAAAACCGTTCCATGATGAACCTACCATTTCACAAAGAAGGTTAATTATTTCAGCACCAAATTAAAACAGGGGAAAGGTATGAAAATTACAAAACACATTAAACAAACATGCGATATTGATAGTGATAAATCCAACCAGCATTAAAACCCTAAGATAGCACATTCCCTAATGTAACTGAACTGAATCACTATACAGAAAAAAATGCAACGGGAGGCATTGGGCCGCATGTGTAACGAACGGCGGATTGTTGGAGCGGGATCGTGTGAGTAGACGAATTGACCGACCATAGTGGAGCGCATATACCATGCTCAGTGCGGGATATATAGATTCACTCCAGCCTGAAGCGCAAACATCATATGGGCCGCTCCGAAATGTGGCTCTGTTATAGGTTCTGTATTTTTTCCTTTTTTGTTCCAAAGAATACTTCGAAAATGTTCAGATTTAAAGAATAGTCAAATTCGAAAATTGTTTAGATTTTGAAATTCTCATTTCGAAAATTGTTTTAACTTGAATATTTTTCGTATGAGAAAAGGTTAAATTTTTGAAAAAAATTAAAAATATTCAGATTTTAAAAAATGTTCAAATTAAAAATAGTTCAGATTCTAGAAATGTTCAATTTTTGGAAAAAATAGATTTAAAAATCTTCAGATTGTAAAATATGAAAATATAAAAAAGAAAATTAAAAAATTCAGTTTTAAGAAAAAAAGAAAAAAGAAGAAGAAAAAAACATAAACGAAAGAAAAGAAATAGAAAAGAAAAAACCCCTACGTGGGCTGGCCAATATGGCTCAAAGGTGGGGAAGGAGCGGAATCCCACCCGCGACGAATAAGACATAGGATTCCGGACCAACTCCCAGAGGTCGCTAGGCCAAAGTTTACGACGCCTGGAGTAAGGCCAACTCACAGTCAAGGGGCAGGCGACGACCCACCCACCAAAAGGCCGAAATATTGACTTATTTATTCTCATATATACGGACCAGGCTTCTGGGCTGGAGATGTGAATTATACTCGGCCTTGGTAGGATTCTGCAGTCTGGACCAGGGAGATCGAAATGGTATTTCAGGTTGGATATATATGCAAGAAAACAACTAGTAGAAATGCTAGGGTATATGGAAGGTAGACAAGATATGCCTATTTCAAAGTTACTAGGTAAAGTAATGTAAGGGATAAGTAAAGTAAGAAGAGAAAGATAGTCAAAGTTTACATCTTGAAATCGACTCGCATGGGCCAAGTAAGTGCTTATAAAAGGAGGCTAAAGCATAAAACAACAATGAAAACTATAGGCATGTTGGATCATCTATAGTCCTAGAACATGTAGGACCTGGAAAATGAATCCGAGCGAGCGCCAATTCCCTTATATCCTTTGAGTCCGACTAAGCAGCATACAAGTGGTTGTAATTAATATTACTTTCTTCCTGCCAGGCTTACTGGGCACTTCGTACCATCAAAGTTCTGAATAAAAGTGAGGTGTTGGGTAACATCCCGCCCACGCTATCTCCAACAGCAGAGATCTTAAGGGAAAGACTGAGTTGAATATAGAAGTCAAAGTTTCGATTTAGTAAGCATCAGTCAGCTAAGCCTACCTTACTTACCATACTTTGTGCATTGGCAAATGTTGTTTAAAATGCTAGACCTGCGTTCTTAGAAATCTTCCCCGGTCTAGGCAGATTCGATCGATTACCTACAAAAGAACTAAGCTGTTGCTAGGCTCGTTAGATCCAAATCTGAATCTTATACTCCTTCCATCCAATCTGGCTCGTAAACTTGAACTACAAGTTCTGTAGCTTAGCCGCCTCCCAAACACCTGCAAGAAGTAAGAAGTGGGCTCGCTTGTTTCATTCGATTTAAGTACACACGACCAGTTACTAGAAAATCAGAATCATCTGCTGGACTCGCTTTGATTCTTAACAATCTTATCTGGCTCGCTTTTCTTAAGTTACCTTACTTACAGACTTACTGACTGGATGTGGAGTTGTGGCATCCAAGACTTGTTTCTAGCAAGCGAGTTACATAAGAAACCGAATCTCTAAGTTCCTATGACTTTCGACTTGTTGAACCGGGTTCGTATTCATATTAATTTGGAGTTTTGCTCCCTCGAGACAGATTTTCACTACAAATAACCGGATAGAGATATTTCCTTACTTATAGAGCCTGACAGTGCTTCTCCATTCATTCCTTACTTTGGCTTAAACCCAACCTTATCAGATCCAAACTTAGCTTACTTGGCTGTTTTGCTCGTGAGACAGAGGATTCTACCACCAGCGGCTAGTATATAATAATAATAAACAGAATAATTTGACCGAGGTATTTGGATATGGCTCGCACTAATCTTATCCGAGACAGAGGCTCAAATAAATAAACTCCCGAGACTGGCCTAAAAGTTAATTGGTGCTCTGAGACAGGGGTTTTTGGAAAGCTGGAACGAAAGTAACTTACAAATGTTGTTAAATGCATACAGGTAAAACCCTCCAAGCTTACTTCCCTTCCTTGCTTGCCCAGTTTGAGTAGGGAAGGTTACCGAATTTCCTGAAATTGTGCTGCAGCTCTTTTTCATATATAGGCTCTTTTACTTCTCTCAGTATAATAAGAAAAGCTAGCTTGCACGGATCTTATTTCTCTAGTAGGAAAGGAAAAGCTTGCACGGATCTGCTTTACCGGAAGAAAGGAAAACATGAAATTACACGAGCTAGAAAGCGTTCTATTCTAATCTAAAGAGAAGTTGGCTGGATTCGATTACGAGAAAAGGAATACCTTGCTTGCGCTACCGCCTAGCCTTATTTTTAGCGGCCGGAGGTCTTTTCGCTAATGTGAGAGGCATCGCAGCCTCAACCACGGTTCAAGCACCGGCTCACGATGTGGCTTGATCATACACCGACCTACTTCATTTTCGACTCAGAGGTTAGGTTACCGATTTTCCTCCGACGAATCCGACGATGACTCTAGGTGAGGGACTTAGGCCTATCAACGCATTCGGACTGCCTTTCTTCTCACTTGATAACAGATCATCTAGCTCTCTTTTAGAGTATAGTCAAAGTCTATCTGGGCACGGAAGCTAAGCGGGCTAATAAAAGTCCTAATAAGATGAGTGGGAAGAAAAGTATAGCATTCATTCGAATCGATTCTCGAATCGCTATTAGATGCTTCAGATGTTGCTCTAATTGAAGCAAGGGCTAAGGGTTCGGTGGGTGGGTGTAGGCGGTCGACCATCAATCTCAGATCCATTCCCGCATTCTCTTATTATGTAGTCTTGCTCACTTGACGATTCGGAAGATGGGGATAAGAAGAAAGGATAAAGAGCAGGATCGTGATGATGCCCCCTAGAGGAGGCTCTAGACCTCCTGTTTAGAAGAATGAATTTCCGAGAAGCCAATATGCATGCCGACAAAGGCGCCTGGAAAACCAACCAAAGAATGGAAGGAATGCGCAGATGTGATGGTCCTCTTTTGACGTGAACCAATTTTGCACAGAGCCATTGCTACGTGTGTTGTAATGCCAAAATCTTGGCGTAGTAGCTGGACGCCTTTGGGGAATCTCTTGGGTCATCGTAGTCCTACTTGTTTATGTGTCCACGAAGTCTGTCTCACTTCCGTAAACCACATCCCCCATCGATGCGATTCTGTCCACCAATAGTGAATTGTTCATCCCCCACCCCAATACTCTATTCAAAGAAACCTTAGGAGCGGTATGCTAAAATAGTGCGAAAAGCGGATCGAGCGGACATATAAAATATGAAATGCCGTTATGTTAATTGAGGCTAAGGAAAAAGAATATGGAGAGTTATAAGCAGCTTCAACGTAAGGCAACGATCCTTAACTAGTGTAGTACCCGAGTTGGGAAACGTTGACTCATTGATGAGAGAAGTCAAGGAAAAGGAGATCCAAGTAGAATCCCAATGGGCGCATATCGTATGAGGGAGGCCTGTGGCTGATTGTACAAGAAGGATATGAGAAATCGAAAATGTGGGTCGCGATTTCAAGCTTGATTTTCCGACATCTTCCTCCGACTTTGGAAGAACATAGTAT